>JARCFY010000005.1:124165435-134165435 GCA_029233225.1 Lepidodactylus listeri | reverse complement strand
AGGGAAAGCAGGAAACCTAGAAAGAATCCCCGAGCGTGTTTGAGATGGGGAGAGGGACAAGCGTGTGACAACGCCACCTCCAGCTATATCTGAGGATTGCCATCTTCTCACTACTGGCTACAAAATCACATCCTGGAGACCCCCAACTCCTCAAGCATCCTCCCTAGAGGAGCCAGGACCTGACATTAGACTTCTAGTGTAACAATATTTCTATGATAAATGAGGAAATGGTTGAAATCTCCTTTGTTTTAGGAGAGATATTTCCTATCCATCCTATCTGTCCTGACTCCATTTGTTGACTTCTTGTGTACACAGCTGTACTTCCACTGAAAATACCACAGGTTTGTTCCAGAGATCAACTGTGCCAGGATGGCAAAAATGCGTGGCAAAATAATTTTTGTATAAAGAATAAAAAAGTCATGATCAATCCATGGCAGATGTAACCATCTAAGTACATAGTTACAAAAGGTTCTATTCCCTCTTTTTCTAGTTGCATAATTTCGCTTGAGTTCTAATATTCACAGCATGTGTCTCACACAGGGTAAATCTAGCAATATACTGTTCAATGTTCATATCAGCTTTTGAACAATTCTGGTCCCAGATTCCTAGAGAATCTTTTTTCTTAAATACTCTCTTTTCTTTTCAAACTAGCTGCACCACTTCCTCAGCTATGTGTCATTTAATAACACTGCTGGGGAAAAGGTTTCCTTGGTCCAGAATGAGGAACTGGAAGGAAGATTTGATGTTATCAACTGGGTCACATTACCAAACCAATCTTCCATTAAACAGAAAGTTGGAAGTATTGATCTCCAGCCTCCAGCAGACCAAAGACTCTCCATTAATGAGGACATTATTCTATGGGACCATTGGTTTAAACAGGTAGGACAAAAATGGGGAGGGGGGTTTTGAAGAAAATTGTTTGAGTGATATTGCTGACAAGGTTTCATTTGTTTACATACAGAGGGGGACTTTGAAATCAGCTATCAGCCTCCCCCTTGTAAGGCCACTTCTGCATTCTAATGCCTTGGAACCATGGCCTCCTGAACGTTTCTACTGAACACATTCCGCAGAATTATAACATTTTGGAGGACTGTAGGCTGGGGCCCATTACATGAAGGAGATTCCTGACAGTTTATGAACACATGGACCAACTCACATCTTTGTAAAAAATGTTTCTGTGATGTGATTCACATCTGCATTTCAAAAGTACCTAGAGACTCCATTTGACAGTGGGAAAGACAGCATATAAATATTTTAATAAAATAACTTTTAATTCTTCATGAGTTGTCCAGTATGACATGCCTCAAAATATTTTGACACCATGTGAATAATGTCTAAGAATCTATCTTACTCTGTTAGAAGATTCAAAAAAATTGACAAATATGTTTTGAAAAATAGCAAACTTCTTGCATGGCATGTTATTTTCTGAACCTAGACAAAATTCTGAACTCCTGTTAATATTGAGAGTCTCTTATTTCATTAATGCATTAGAGAAGGCCTCATTCTGTGTGCACCGAGAGCTGCCATCCTGGATATAGGAAGAAAAAGAAGGAGGGGGAGCCATTCTGCTGTTATGATTGTACACCATATCCAGAGGGGAAGTTATCTGCTCAGAAGGGAAAGAAATCTACTGGAAGGTTTTTGAACAGATGGACTGTGATAATACCAAAAATGAACAAACATGCAAGATCCATATACATATTGAAGGTTCTCCATAATCTTGTTGGCATTTGTAACATTGCACAGTTTACCCCATCTAGAGAGGTGGGCTAAACCCCAGTGGGACACCAGTGGGACCTCTTGCTGAGTTAATCTTGCCAAGAGAAGTGGCTAGGACATTGGCCATGAGGATAAATTCAAGCATCTTGAAAGCCACTGGCATGATCCTTGACAAGCATCTTCAGGTAGGGTTGCTAACTCCAGGTAGGTAAATCACTGGAGACTTGGGGGGTGATATATGGGGAGGGTGAAGTTTGGGGAGGGAATTCAGCTGACCAAAATGCCATCAAGTCCACTTTCCAAAGCAGCCATTTTCTCCAGAGGAAAGGATCTCTGTTGCCTAGAGATCAGTTGTAAACTCAGGAGATCTCCAGCTACTACCTGGGGGTGGTAATAAAAGCTCAGAGTGGGGCTAGTTCATCTGGGCCTTCCCAGTCATGAAAGTGGGTAATAACTTAGGGACCAGGGCCTGGAGGCTGAGTGGACACCAATCAAGAAGGACAGGCCCCCCAAAATACGTATCTTAGAACACCGTTCTCACCTGAAATTAAAAGTGCTAGATGTACCTTTGGCCACTCATTTTCAAGAATTTAAACATGCTGTTGATGATTTTCAGTTTTTTATGTTTCTGACAAATTTAATGTGGATGCCACTAGACTGAATTTATTATGACAGGAGTGTTTTTGGATTTTCCATCTTAATACATTATAGCCAAATGGTCTTAATGTAACCAATTATTTTTCTTGGATAGGTTAGGAGGGTCCTTTAAGATCTCAATGTTACCTATGAATTTCTATGCTTTGTATGAGTCACGGTTATGCCAGGATATTTTCCCTTTAAGACTACGATTGTTATGGTATTTCCAGCTGTTGTGCATGATCTGTGGGTGTGTTTAAAATAGTTGCTATGTGAGTCTGTTGCTTTACCAACTTTCAGGGAAAGGAGCAGCATCCAAGATTTTCTTATGTTCATTTTACAGCTATCAACTGTAAGTATGTTACTACAGAGCTTTGCAAAATTATGCCAGATTGGAGATGTAACTTTGTTCAGACTTTCTGACATGTTTTCAATAGTGAAAGGAATGTGATGTACTTTTTCTGCTGTGAAAAAGTTTGTCGAAACACATCTTCAAGCAGGCATCTGTGTTGCAGGATGGTTCTTTAGAGGAACATTTGAATGGCTGGTTCTGGAGTGAATGCTCTTGCTGACAGGCTAAACCCAAATGCTCTCAAGCGCTGTCAAAATGAAAAGTTAATAGGCTATTCTGGCATAGAATATATTCATACCTATTTATCCTGCATTGTATGGGCATTATTGAATTTCTTTTCTTTTCTTTTTTCAGACATGGCTGACTGTTTGGAATGAACAGGTGACCATTATCCAAACAAGGAACAGAATTTTTGCATACCTAAAGTTGTAACCTTTTTGTCTTACGAGGAGCCTTTGGGGATTAGTTTAGCCCTGGTTTCCCTTCTGTTTTCTCTGATCACAGCTCTCGTCCTAGGACTATTTACCAAGAACCACAACACTCCCATTGTCAAAGCCAACAACAGAAGTCTCACGTACCCTCCTCTCCTCTCCCTCTTTCTCAGTTTCCTTTCTATTCATTGGCCAACCTGAGAAGATGACCTGTCTCCTCTGCCAAACGGCTTTTGGCATCATCTTCTCAATGGCTGTTTCTTCTGTGTTGGCTAAAACAGTCACCGTCGTTCTAGCTTTTTTGGCTACCAGACTGGGATCCAGATGGGGGAAGTGGGTGGGGAAAAGATTGGCCAAATCCATTGTTCTTTCTTGCACTCTTACTCAAGCAGTTATTTGTGGTCTATGGTTGGCGGTCTCTCCCCCATTCCCAGATGCTGATATGCATTCATTCGTGGAAGAAATTATCCTGAATTGTAATGAGGGTTCAGCTATCAGATTTTACTGTGTCCTGGGCTACATGGGCTTCCTGGCCACTGCAAGCTTTTCTGTGGCTATCCCAGCTAGGAAGTTACCGGGCAGTTTCAATGAAGCCAAATTCATCACCTTCAGCATGTTGGTCTTCTGCAGTGTTTGGCTGTCCTTTGTTCCAACCTACCTGAGCACTAAAGCGAAATACATGGTGGCTGTGGAGGTCTTCTCTATCTTAGCCTCCAGTGCAGGCCTCTTAGGCTTCATCTTTCTTCCAAAATGCTACATTATTGTTCTCTGAACCACAGGGGCCATCTTATATGGAGGAAACACTGAAGATATTAAGGACTACCTACATTAAATCAGTGGTGGTTTAAAATCTGGGAATACTGGATTATAACTTTGACTTCTTAGAATGCTGGCTTCCTTTTCTGCAATTTACTGAGAGAACTGAAAAACTAACGAGGAAGATCCCCTCAAAATATAGAGTTTAAGCATCATTATAAGAATGTTTACAGTTTTCTTGTTCTTGTAATTCAATTTATCATTCTTTAAAAATATGTGAATACAATGTATAAGTATATCTGCTTGAGAAATGTGCCTATATCGGACCAAACTGCCAGTATAAGGCTCTGGACTCTTGTGAGCTTCTGAGAGTGAGGCTTTGGACTCTTGTAAAATTGATGATTGCATATTTTGGAATGTCTGTGTACCTCCATTTTATTGCATCTTGATGTGGTGTTTACCCACTTGGTGTATTTATACTTATCTTCTGTATACCTACCTTGCAGTGATTATGTACAATTATTCTGTTTAAGTTATATTCTTTGTAGATTTCTCTTAATATATATAGCGTTCATTCACCTCAGCCGCTTTCTTGTTGTACACATTTTTTTTTAACGTTTCATAACATGTTATAGCATTTGTTAATTCTGGTGTTTAAATTGACAGGCGAATGTACTGGATGGATTAAACTGGTCCAGATTCACTCTTTGTTGATTTCAGTTTTATTGCTATAGGGATCTTTCTGCAATATATCTTTTCTGTGCAGTGAAATGTAGAACCAAATTGGGAGGGGGATCAAGAAGAAAGGAAAATAATATTTTACCGAATGATAAGAATTATATGGAGTTGATGTGAATATAAGCAGAGCCTCTTGTTTTGATGGTCAACCAGGGCTTACTTATCTTAACCTCTTGGCCTTATATGCTCAATTTATAGTTTTAATATATGTGACATGATTTTTTTTCTTTTTTCGTATAAAAATAAAAAAAGAAGAAAGGAGAGAGAGAAAACAAATGATAACTGTTATGGGGACAGTGAGCTCTGTGTCACTAGCACATATCCACAAAGTGCTGGAGGGCAGTGTGGTTGGTATAGATAATGACGAATGGGAGAAACAGATGCTGGGAGGAGAGTTGCTGAATCTGCCTGTGCTAAAATTGAATTTTCATTGCCAATGATTGAGCCCATCTTTATGTTGCTACTTTCAGCATAGATGCAAAGAGTGGGGAGGTGACACACATGTTCACTATGCATGAGCAATGTTCAGAAGTTTTTCCAAAAATAATTTCAAAATGACATTCTAATCACTGTCACCTACTTCAGGATTACAAGCCATGGGTTGGAGACTATCATCTTTATTTATCCTTAACTAATGCATTCATACCCCACTATTTTGTCAATCTGGATCTACAGCAACTTCCTACATGGCTCTCATCTCCTCCATTTTATTCTCATGACAACAGCTGTGTAAAGTTGACTAGACTCAGAGACAGTAACTGAGCCAGAGTTGATCTTTCTTATGGCTTTGGAGCAGCTTCCTTGCTCCCACTTTGCAGGACAAGAGCAGGAAGACAGCAAAGATAATCCACCTAAGTGCACTCCCTAGTACAGGTAGGAAAAATGGGAACATGTGTGACAGACAGATAAGGTTCCACCTCTCTCTTAGGATAGCCAATGGGAAATGTTAAGAGCAGAGAATGGGAGTAAATGGTCAATGGGAGTTGGAGAGCAGCTGAGTAAAAACTGACAGTTCTGAGCTAAGGAGAACCAGAAGAATAGCCTGTTAACTGGCTGGGGAAAAGGTATCTTGTAACAGTGAGAAGTATGAACTGCATTAGAGTTTGAGCAGTGTTGTGTACATATTTATGAATAATTCCCCTGTTGTATTAAGCCTTCAATAAAAGTTAACTCCTTTTGTTTGTATTAATTCTGCTGATTGGATGCCTGCTCTCTCTCTCTCTCTTTCTCTCTCTCACTCTCAGACACACCTACATATGGTGCTGTTGCGTGAATGAAGCAGTGTTTGAGTCCTGAGCCCCAGTAGCTCTATGCAGAGTCTGAATGACCCCTGAAAGAAAACAATGAACTTGATTTCACTGAAACTGTTGAGTAGCTCCTTGAAAAGGATATGTTGGTTGGAAAATAGGCTTTAATTAAACTTTCAGCATGCCAAAGGCTAATTTTGAGGAGGTGTCTGTAGATCAGAATAGTACACCTGCACATCTGCTGTTGCAGAGCTTGGCCCTTGAAAGATTCTGCAAAGTCAGGACAGGAGCATCACAGAAAGCCTGCAGTAAGCTTGGCAGGACCACTCCAAATTAGACACAGAAAAGCACAAGGTTCTATTATTTCATAATAAAATTTTATTTCTGAAAATTTCCTTATTCTACACATTTCTGCAGGTATTGATAGTGGAAAGAATTATCAAGTAATAGATGGTTGATGGTGAGCCCATAGGATTTTCAAGGCAAAAGACAAACAGAGGCTGAAGACAGACTGGATTTCTGGCCTGCTTCAGGTCCACTGTGCAAGTGGATGAGGTGGGCCTGTTCACACAGCTGCAGCTGCCTGGCGGAGGCGTGCCATCCTTACCTGGTCCTGTGGCACTTCCCTCCCATGGCAGCCATACACCAGGAGGAATTGGTGGCCAGCCACCTGGGCGTGCATTCCTCCTGCTTCTGGTGGGTGTGAACATGCATGGAGTACATAGCCGTGCACTGTGATGCTGCCACCACCAGGAGCTGTCCACAGTGTGCAAGCTGTGGGCCTCCTCCTCCCTGGAATGCTTGTGCCATGCTGCACGCAGTGCGAACAGCAAGCTCCAGGACGCTTTGCCCTCAGCTTGCTCCACCCCCCTTTCCTGGCACAGCTCAGCACCAGTCTGTCCTTGGCCAGAGATGGTTTACCATTATCTGCATCTGCACCGTAATCCTGGAATTCCTTAGTGGTCTCCCATCCAAGTACTAACTTAGCTTCTGAGATTGGGCTAGCCGGGCCAAATGGCCAGGGCCCTGCAACTATTACCTTAAGTCAAATGTTAAAGAAAAAAATAGGATAGGATAGTTGTCCATGGTTTGCATGTCTAACAGTTATGCATTACAGAGGATGTGATGGGAGAAGAGACTGATGTTTGGGACTCCCAAGAAAGGAAAATCTAAGCATTAGCCTGAGGACTTGCTCCCTCTGGAATAACTGTAGCAGTAGAACACAGATTACCCTTTTGGAGATCTGAAGAATTTCATCCACCTGCTGTAACAGTGGAGGCTTAGAGCTACCAGAAGGGGATGTAAGCATAATTAGCCTAGGGATCACAGTTTTTCTGAGAGTTCTCCCTTTCTATCAGCTGTCCACCATGACCCACAAATTCAAAAGTAGTTTGGTCCAAAATATCTGAAAAAAATAGCCTTGGCCTCTGAAATAGACTGAGTATATCTAAGGTTACTCTACTTCATGTAGCTATTAAGACTGCCTCCTTCAACTATATATTAAAATCAAATACTGCTGGAAGCAGCATCTATTGAGGGATACAATTTCTTCAGTGTGTTATTATTAGCTGCTCCTTGTTGTTCAAGTCTGGCCTCATCATAATAATGTAACATTTGGGGGCAAAGATGCAACCCATCAGCCCAGAACTGGAGGCTAAGATAGAGAAGATCTCCATGGCCACCATGTATTTCCCCTTGGTGCTCAGGTAGTTTGGAACAAAGGACAACCAAATGCTACAAAAAACCATCATGCTGAAAGTGATCAGTTTTGCTTCATTAAAACTGTTTGGTAACTTCCTGGGAAAGAAAGCCACAGTGAAGCTGGCAATGGCCAGGAAGCCCATATAGCCCAAGACACAGTAAAACATAAATATGGACCCTTCATTACATTCTAGTATAATTTCTTTCATCTCAGAGTGCATGTTCACATCTGGAAATGGGGGAGAGGTGGCCAGCCACATAGCACAGATGCCTGCTTGGATAAGGGAAAAGGAAAAAGCAATGGAATTAGTGAATGTTTTCCCCACCAACTTCCTCATCCTGCTTCTTGGTTTGGTAGCCATGAGTGCCACAACCACAGTGAGGGTTTTTGCCAAAAGACAAGAGACAGCCATTGAGAAGCTAATCCCAAAAGCAGTTTGTTGGAGGAAACATGTTGCTTTCTCAGGTCAGCCAATGAACAACAATGCACAAAGGAAACAGAGCAGGAGGGATATCAGAAAGATATAGGTGAGGGTACAGTTGTTTGCTTTGACCACAGGAATGTTATGGTGTACTATAAATATTTCTAGCACCAGAAATGTGATGAAAGTGAAGAAAAGTGCCAGCAGAGTTAAACCAATCCCCAAAGGCTCTTCATAGGACAGGAAACATACCACCTTGGGAATGCAAATATTCTGATCCATGTTTGGATAATGATCATCCATGCACTGAAAACAGTAAGCCATATCTGAAAAAGAGAAGTGATATCAACCACACAAACATTTCCTTTTTAAATTATGTTTTATAAGTTTTACAACACAACTGGGAATTACTTTTAAACCTTGAATGATAACATCTGAGCTGAATAAACATAATGATATTCAGAAATATAGTAAAGTATATATATGTGCAGTATGATCAATAAGGATTTGTTAATAGGGGGTTTCCGGTCGGAGGAATGGAGGTCTGACACGCTTTGCAAATGCGCAAGGCGGACAGCGGCTCTTATTGACAGCTCGGGTGGATCAATCCACCTGACGCAACCTCACACAGGTAGTGTGAGGACTAGCAAGCAATATAATCCAGGTTTGAGCAAGCTCGGTGAAGGGAAAGTCTCGGAGGAGACTTTTACAACACCTTGAGCACTGCAGCCAAAGAAGATTCCTGCAAGTATCTCTAAGGAGCCGAGCTGAGCTGATTTAATCAGCATAAAATCTCCAATTCCCCTGATTCCTTAACAAAGAAGACAAAGTTTAAACGTTGGGACCACATCTGAAGCGAAGTAACAACACAAGGTAACGGAAAAAAAGTTTTTGCCTTACTATTACCGCGTTTCGAAAGAAGAAAAGCAGATCTGGTGAAGCAATAGACTGTTGCAGATTGGATGAGTGCAGTTTTGAAACGTTAAACAGCTGAATTTGAACTTAAAAAGCCAAAAAAACAAGTTGTTTAACATTCCTGCGGTTAAGGCAGTTTCCGGTTGGAGGAATGGAGGTCTGACACGCTTTGCAAATGCGCAAGGCGGACAGCGGCTCTTCCTGACAGCTTGGGTGGATTAATCCACCTGACGCAACCTCACACAGGTAGTGTGAGGACCAGCAAGCAATATAATCCAGGTTTGAGCAACCTTGGTGAAGGGAAAGTCTCGGAGGAGACTTTTACAACACCTTGAGCACTGCAGCCGAAGAGGATTCTTGTGAGTATCTCTAAGGAGCCGAGCTGAGCTGATAAATTCAGCATAAAATCTCCAATTCCCCTGATTCCTTAGCAAAGAAGACAAAGTTTAAACATTGGGACCACATCTGAAGCGAAGTAACAACAAAAGGTAACGGAAAAAAAGTTTTTGCCTTACCACTACCGCGTTTTGAAAGACGAAAAGCAGATCGGGTGAAGCAATAGACTGTTGTAGACTGGATGAGTGCAGTTTTGAAGCGCTAAAAAGCTGAATTTGAACTTAAAAAGCCAAAAAAACAAGTTGTTTAACATTCCTGCGGTTAAGAAGAGTCGGGAGGGGGAGCCAAGCATCGCGAGACAAAGAGGGAGAAGGGAACCAAGCATCGCGAGACTAAGACGTGAGGACTGAGACAGGAAGTGACGGCTAGAAGAGCAGACAAGAAGGGAAAAGGAGAAGAACCGGAAGAAGGTAAAGGGGACTGTAAATATTGCCGGACCAGAAAGACCACAACAGGAAGTGACGTGCAGAGAGCAGACAAGTAAACAAAAGGAAGGGACAAAAGGAAACTACGGCAAGCCAGAAGTAAGGTAAAAAGACTATAACCTTTGACATTAACCATAGAGAAGTCGCGCCCGCCATTTTGGATTTATAAAATTTTTAAACTGCAATATCTCAAAGACTATATAACTTAGAAGGCTGAAACCAACATAATTCGACTTGGCAAGATTAGCTTGTTTGAATGCACTAATTTGTGTTCAACTTGGAAAACGAGATAAAATCGATCTTTTTTAAAGAGACAAGACGGACCGCGGACTAAGATCGAGAGCAGCTACATGGTCCTCTCCTACAATGGCAGCAAAAAAAGAAAAAGAACTACTAGCCATTATGGAAGCAATGGAAAAGAAAATGTTAGACGCTATAGGAGAGGTAAATGTTAAAATGAATAATATAGCAGCTCAAGCAGACAAAAATTTCATGGAATTAAAAGCAGAATTTCAAAAATTATCCACAAGAACACAAGATATAGAAACTAAAGTAAAAGAACTGGAAGAAAGCACCCAAAAGACAATGAGAGAGAATGAGAGGATGGAAAAGATGATGCATTATAAAGATATGCAAAACCATTTGAGATTTCGAGGGATTGAGGAAAAATTGAGTGAAGACATTTTTACAAGAATGCAAGAAGCAATAGCAGATTTTTTACAAGAACAGGAAGAAGTTGTTAAAGAACACATGGATCTTGTTTATAGAGTTAATTCTACATATGCAAGAGACAAAAACATACCAAGAGATGTGGTTGTCCAATTTACAATGAAAAGAACAAAAGAACAAATCTACAAGAAGTGCTTTACTGATCCTTTTGTAATAGATGGAAAGAAAATTATAGTAATGAAAGAATTGCCCAGAGCAATATTGCAAGAAAGGAAAAAATTCAAGCATCTGACGGATAAATTGAAGGAGAAAAAAATCAGATTTCGTTGGGAAATACCTCAAGGATTAAGCTTCTATTATGGCAACACCAGAGTAGTGATTAAAAGTACAGAAGAAATGTACGCATTCCTGGGAGAGAATAAAGATGACTTTGGAGATATTTAAGAATATATCAAGATGGATTACAAAATACTTACATGGAATGTAAATGGACTAAATTCACCCCAAAAATGTAGAATGGTAGGTCATTGGCTGGAAAAACAAAAATGTAGTATAATTTGCATACAAGAAGCTCATCTTAAAAAACAAGACCACAAATATTTAATAAGAAAAAAATTGGGGGAAGAATTTTATTCTTTAGCAAGTAATAAAAAGAATGGTGTTGTAACATATGTCAAAAAAGATTTGGAACCTAAAGTAATATTTAAAGACAAAGATGGAAGATACTTAGCTATTGAAATTTTACTACAAGGACTGAAAACTTTGATTGTGAATATTTACGCCCCAAATGGAGCCAAAGAAATTTTTTAAAGAATTACAAATGGAAATGGACAATGTAAACTATGATCAAATCATGATGTTAGGGGACTTCAATGGAACTGTAGATAATAAATTAGACAGGCGCTCTAAAAGAAAAGATGAGACATTAGGGAAGCTTCCAAAAAATTTTTTTGAACTGATAAAACAAGAGAAGCTGGAAGATATTTGGAGGAAAGCTAATCCACAAGGAAAAGATTTTACCTTTTATTCTAATAGACATGACTCACATTCAAGAATTGACATGATTTGGATGACTACTAATTTAACCTTTAAGACAAGAAAAGTGGAAATTTTGCCCAGAATAATTTCAGATCATAATCCGTGTTTATGGACAGCTGGGCAGGTAAAAAAACAAAAGAGATGGAGAATAAACGAGGACTTACTAGACAATCAAGAAATAATTAAAAAATTACTTGAAGAAACAGACCTATACTTCCAAGTAAACATGCAGAAAGAAGTAAAAATCCAAACCGTATGGGATGCATATAAAACAGTGATGAGAGGACTATTGATATCGCTAAATGCTAAAGATAATAAAAAGAAAAGAGAGCAATATGAAAATATTCTACAAGCCATTAAAACAAAGGAAGAAGAACTGAAGAACAAACCAGGGAAAAAGAAACTGCAAAAGGAAATCTGGATGCTACAAGACCAAGCAAAAGCTATTTTGAACCAAGAGATGTACTGGAACTTAAAAAAACTCCAACAAAAAGCATTTGAAGGTGCAAACAAACCCGGAAAATACTTAGCATGGCAATTAAAGAAAAAACGTGAAAATAAATTTATCACTAAAGTGATAAGAGATAATATTGAGATAATAGACAACAAAGGAATAAAAAGAGAATTTTTAAATACTATGCAAAACTTTTTAAGAAGGAAAATAAAGACAGAAGAAAGATTAAAGAATACCTGCAAACATTAAAGTTACCAAAACCAACAGAGAAAATTAAAGAACTATTTAACAATCCAGTATCATTACAAGAGATTAAAAATGCAATAAATGACTCAAAAATAGGAAAAGCACCTGGACCAGATGGATTTACAGAGAAGTATTATAAAATGTTACAGGAGTCAATTTCACCGGTGTTACTGCTATTGATGAACGACATTGGAGTCACTGGTGGGGTCCCAGAAACCTGGAAAGATGCATCCATCTCACTGATCCTGAAAGAAAATCAAGATTTGACTAATGTTAAGAATTATAGACCGATCTCTTTACTAAATAATGACTATAAGATTTTTGCTAAGATTATAGCGGATAGACTAAAAGAGCACTTTAAAGAGACTATACAAACAGAACAAGCAGGGTTCTTACCTAATCGACAAATAAGGGATAATCTAAGAGTAGTAGTGGATGCTATAGAATACTACGACAAACACCCTGAAAAGGAAGTGGGCTTTTTCTTTTTAGATGCGGAAAAAGCGTTCGATAATTTAAACTGGGATTTTATGTTTGAAGTTTTAGAACATCTCAAGATTGGTGAATACATGCTTAACCTCATCAAAGCAATATATAAAGAGCAGAAATCCTCTTTAATAATTAATACTGAAAAGACGGACGATTTTAAAGTTGAAAAAGGAACAAGACAAGGATGCCCACTTTTGCCGCTGCTATTTATTTGGATTTTAGAAGTTCTACTGTTAAATGTGAAGGAAGATAAAGATATTAAAGGCTTAACAACTAAAGGTTTTTCTTTTAAATATAGGGCCTTTGCAGATGATGTGATGTTTATAGTGGAAGACCCCTTGTCCACACTACCATATTTGTTACAGAGAGTAAAAGAGTTTGGTGACTTAGCAGGATTTTATGTAAATAAGAACAAATCGAAAGTGATGTGCAAAAATATGTCAAATAAGAAACAAAATGAGTTACAAAACCTTATAGAATGTGAGGTGGTGAAAAAGACAAAATATCTAGGTGTAAACCTAACAATGAAAAACATTGATCTTTATAAAAATAACTATGAAAAATTATGGTTGCAAATTATGCAGGATATTAAAAAGTGGAATGTATTAAATTTGTCATTGCTGGGTAGAATTGCGGTGGTCAAGATGAATGTGTTACCACGATTAATGTTTTTGTTTCAAACTATTCCAGTTGTGAAAGATGTAAAAACATTCAAATGCTGGCAGAAGGAATTGTCTAAGTTTGTGTGGGGAGGGAAAAAACCAAGAATCAAGATGAAAATAATGTGTGATGCTAAAGAAAGAGGAGGGTTTCAATTACCAAACTTAAGGTTATACCATGATGCAATATGTTTGACCTGGGTAGGGACATGGACTATGTTACAAGATAGAAAGTTATTGTCCCTGGAAGGTCATGATTGTAGATTTGGGTGGCATGCATATTTGTATTATGGTAAAACAAAAATGGACAATATGTTTAAACATCATTATTTGAGAAGAACACTAATGGACACGTGGACAAGATATAAAAACTTTTTTTCAGAAGAGATACCTATGTGGATTGTACCCACAGAAGTATTGTATCCAGCATCACGGTACAAAGGACAAGATTGGCTGAAGTATAGAGACTTATTAACAAGACATGGTAAAGACTTCAAATTGAAGGAGCAGCATCAGATGGATTTTGACTATGGTTGGCTAAGATATAGACAAATATATGACATGTATAGAAGTGATAAAAAACACGGCTTAAGGGAAAAAAACAATGAAATAGAACAAGTTTGGGAGGAAGGTGGGAAAAAAATGATTTCTAAAATGTATAAAGTTTTGCTAAAATGGTTTAATGCTGATGAAATGGTAAAAGAACAAATGGTAAAATGGGCGATAAACTTTAACAAAGACATTGAAATGGAATCTTGGGAATTTTTATGGAAAAATGCTATGAGTATATATACGTGTTATAACTTAAAAGAAAATTGTTTTAAAATGATGTATAGATGGTATATGACACCAAAAAAAATTGCAAATATTGGTCAGAATATGTCTAACAAATGTTGGAAATGTAAAAAGAAAGAAGGTTCTTTTTATCATATGTGGTGGACCTGTGATAAAGCAAAGATTTATTGGTCAAAAATACATGCAGAAATGGAAAAAAATTTGAAATGTACATTTAAGAAGTTGCCTGAAATGTTATTGCTTGGACTTAAATTAGAAGAGATAAATGTAAAGAAAAGGACAATAATATGGTATATGATAACAACAGCAAGAATGGTGTATGCACAAAATTGGAAAAATGAAAAAATACCAGAGGTGTGGGAATGGTTGAAAAAACTGTTATATATGGCTGAAATGGATAAATGGACTAGAAAGTTGAATGATCTGTACTCAGAGACCTTTTTAGAAGATTGGAAGGATTTGAAAGAATATGTTGAAAAATATTGGGACATGAAAAATTGCATTTATACATGGTTATAATAACATAAAGCAATAGAATTAGAGTATATGAATGTATTAAGGATAATTAGATAATGAAGTTGTTTTTATTTTAGAATTATATAAGAATATAGAAAGTAAGAATTAGTGTATAAGTATTTTTAAGAAATATGACCGTTACCAGAGATGTAAACATGGATATAAGTGTTACTATTTTAGATAGAGTGGAAAATATGTTATGCTTCAGAGGTGGTGGGAAACCGCTAATACAAGATAAAAACAAAATTATACAAACAGAACAAAATGTTATATAATATGGAAAAATGGATTTGTATAAGATGAATGTATTATTTTTAATGTTTTGAAAAATAAAAAAAAATTTACAAAAAAAAAACATTCCTGTGGTTAAGAAGAGTCGGGAGGGGGAGCCAAGCATCGCGAGACAAAGAGGGGAGGAGGGAACCAAGCATCGTGAGACCAAGCTGTGAGGATTGAGACAGGAAGTGACGGCTTGAGGAGCAGACAAGAAGGGAAATGGAGAAGAACCAGAAGAGAGCAAAAGGGGACTGTAAAAACTGCCGGACCAAAAAGGACTACAACAGGAAGTGACATGCGGAGAGCAGACAAGTAAGCAAGAGGAAGGGACAAAACGAAACTACGGCAAGCCAGAAGCAAGGTAAAAAGACTATAACCTTTGACACAAACCATAGAGAAGTTGCACCCGCCATTTTGGATTTATAAAAATTTTTAAACAGTAATATCTCATAAACTATATAACTTAGAAGGCTGAAACCAACGAAATTCGACTTGGCAAGACTAGCTTGTGTGATCACATTAATTGGTGTTTGATTTGGAAAATAAAATAAAATCGATCTTTTTTAAAGTGACAAGACAGACCGCGGACTAAGATCGAGAGCAGCTACATGGTCCTCTCCTACAATGGCAGCAAAAAAAGAAAAAGAACTACTAGCCGTTATGGAAGCAATGGAAAAAAAAA
Source organism: Lepidodactylus listeri (assembly GCA_029233225.1). Lineage (NCBI taxonomy): Eukaryota > Metazoa > Chordata > Lepidosauria > Squamata > Gekkonidae > Lepidodactylus > Lepidodactylus listeri. Next base: position 134,149,873 of record JARCFY010000005.1, on the reverse strand, counting down.
TGTTAGACGCTATAGGAGAGGTAAATGTTAAAATGAATGGTATAGCTGCACAAGCAGACAAAAACTTTATAGACTTAAAAGCAGAATTTCAAAAATTAACCACAAGAACACAAGACATTGAAATTAAAGTAAAAGAACTGGAAGAAAGTACTCAAAAGACAATGAGAGACAATGACAAGATGGAAAAGATGATGCATTATAAACATATGCAAAACCATTTGAGATTCAGAGGGATTGAGGAAAAAATGAGTGAAGACATTTTTACAAGAATGCAAGAAGCATTAGCAGATTTTTTACAAGAACAGGAAGAGGTTGTTAAAGAACACATGGATCTTGTTTATAGAGTCAATTCTACATACGCAAGAGACAAAAATATACCAAGAGATGTGGTTGTCCAATTTACAATGAAAAGGACAAAAGAACAAATCTACAAGAAGTGTTTTACTGATCCTTTTGAAATAGATGGAAAGAAAATTATAGTAATGAAAGAACTGCCTAGAGCAATACTGCAAGAAAGGAAAAAATTCAAGCGTCTGATGGATAAATTGAAGGAGAAAAACATTAGATTCCGCTGGGAAATACCTCAAGGATTAAGCTTCTACTATGGCAACACCAGAGCAGTGATTAAAAGTACAGGAGAAATGTATGCATTTCTTGGAGAGAATAAAGATGACCTTGGTGATATTTAACAATATATCAAGATGGATTACAAAGTACTTACATGGAATGTAAATGGACTTAATTCACCCCAAAAACGTAGAATGGTAGGGCATTGGCTGGAGAAACAAAAATGTAGTGTAATTTGCATACAAGAAGCTCATCTTAAAAAACAAGACCACAAATATTTAATAAGGAAAAAATTGGGAGAAGAATTTTATTCCTTAGCAAGCAATAAAAAGAATGGTGTTGTAACATATGTCAAAAAAGATTTGGAACCTAAAGTAATATTTAAAGACAAGGAAGGAAGATATTTAGCTATTGAAATCTCATTACAAGGACAGAAAACTTTGATTGTGAATATTTACACCCCAAATGGAGCCAAAGAAATTTTTTTTAAAGAATTACAAATGGAAATGGACAACGTAAATTATGATCAAATTATGATGTTGGGGGACTTTAATGGAACTGTGAATAATAAATTAGATAGGCGCTCTAAGAGAAAGGATGAGGCATTAGGGAAGCTTCCAAAAAACTTTTTTGAACTGATAAAACAAGAGAAGCTGGAAGATATTTGGAGGAAAGCTAACCCACAAGGAAAAGACTTTACCTTTTATTCTAATAGTCACGACTCGCATTCAAGAATTGACATGATTTGGATGACTACTAATTTAACCTTTAAGACAAGAAAAGTGGAAATTCTACCCAGAATAATTTCAGATCATAATCTGTGTTTATGGACGGCTGGCCAGGTAAAAAAACAAAAGAGATGGAGAATAAATGAGGACTTACTAGACAACCAAGAAATAGTTAAAAAATTACAGGAGGAAACAGACCTATACTTCCAAGTAAATATACAGAAAGAAGTAAAAATTCAAACCATATGGGATGCATATAAAGCAGTGATGAGAGGACTATTGATATCTTTAAATGCAAAAGATAATAAAAAGAAAAGAGAACAATATGAAAATATTGTACAAGCCATTAAAACAAAAGAAGAAGAATTGAAGACCAGACCAGGGAAAAAGAAACTGCAAAAGGAAATCTGGATGTTACAAGACCAAGCAAAAGCTATTTTGAACCAAGAGACGTATTGGAACCTAAAAAAACTCCAACAAAAGGCATTTGAAGGTGCAAATAAACCCGGAAAATATTTAGCATGGCAATTAAAGAAAAAACGTGAAAATAAATTTATCACTAAAGTGATAAGAGATAACATTGAGATAATAGATAACAAAGGAATAAAGAGAGAATTTTTTAAATATTATGCAAAACTGTTTAAGAAGGAAAACAAAGACAGAAGAAAGATCAAAGAATACCTGCAAACATTAAAGTTACCAAAACCAACAGAGGCAACTAAAGAACTATTTAACAATCCAGTATCATTACAAGAGATTAAAAATGCAATAAATGACTCAAAATTAGGAAAAGCACCTGGACCAGATGGATTTACAGCGAAGTTTTATAAAACGCTACAGGAGTCGATCTCACCAGTGTTACTGCTATTAATGAATGATATAGGAGATACCGGTGAGGTCCCAGAAACTTGGAAAGACGCAACCATCTCAATTATCCCGAAAGAAAATCAAGACTTAACTAATGTTAAGAACTACAGACCGATTTCTCTACTAAATAATGATTATAAGGTTTTTGCTAAGATTATAGCTGATAGATTAAAAGAACACCTTAAAGAAACTATACAAACAGAACAAGCAGGGTTTTTACCCAATCGCCAAATAAGGGACAATTTAAGAGTAGTAGTGGATGCTATAGAATACTACGATAAACATCCTGAAAAAGAAGTGGGTTTTTTCTTTTTAGATGCGGAAAAAGCGTTTGATAATTTAAACTGGGACTTTATGTTTGAGGTTCTAGAACATCTTGAAATTGGTAAATATATGCTTAACCTCATTAAGTCAATTTATAAAGAACAAAAATCCTCTTTAATAATTAACACTGAAAAGACAGATGATTTTAAAGTCGAAAAAGGAACACGACAAGGATGCCCACTTTCGCCGTTGTTATTTATTTGGATTCTAGAAGTTCTACTAATAAATGTGAAGGAAGATAAAGAAATTAAAGGCTTAACAACCAAAGGTTTTTCTTTTAAATATAGGGCCTTTGCAGATGATGTGATGTTTATAGTGGAAGACCCTATGACTACACTACCATATTTGTTACAGAGAGTAAAAGAGTTTGGTGACTTGGCTGGATTTTATGTAAATAAGAACAAATCGAAAGTGATGTGTAAAAATATGTCAAATAACAAACAAACTGAGTTACAAAATCTTATAGAATGTGAGGTGGTGAAAAAGACAAAATATCTAGGCGTGAACCTAACAACGAAAAATATTGATCTTTATAAAAATAATTATGAGAAATTATGGCTGCAAATTATGCAAGATATTAAAAAGTGGAATGTACTAAATTTGTCATCGTTGGGTAGAATTGCGGTGGTTAAGATGAATGTATTACCACGATTAATGTTTTTGTTTCAAACTATTCCAATTGTGAAAGATGTAAAAACATTCAAATGCTGGCAGAAGGAATTGTCTAAGTTTGTATGGGGAGGGAAAAAGCCAAGAATCAAGATGAAAATAATGTGTGATGCTAAAGATAGAGGTGGGTTCCAATTACCAAACTTAAGGCTGTATCATGATGCAATATGTTTGACTTGGGTAGGGACATGGACTATGTTACAAGATAGAAAGTTATTGTCCCTGGAAGGCCATGACTGTAGGTTTGGGTGGCATGCATATTTGTATTATGGTAAAGCAAAAATGGACAATATGTTTAAACATCATTATTTGAGAAGAACGTTAATGGATACATGGACAAGATATAAAAACTTTTTTCCAGAAGAGATACCTATGTGGATTGTACCCGCAGAAGTTTTAAATCCAGTATCACGTCACAAAGGACAAGATTGGTTGAAGTATAGAGACTTATTAACAAGACATGGTAAAGACTTTATATTGAAGGAGCAGCCTCAGATGGACTTTGATTATGGCTGGTTAAGATATAGACAAATATATGACATGTATAGAAGTGATAAAAAATCCGGTTTTAGAGAAAAAAATAATGAAATAGAACAAGTTTGGGAGGAAGGTGGGAAAAAAATGATCTCTAAAATGTATAAAATTTTGTTAAAATGGTTTAACGTGGACGAAATGGTAAAGGAACGAATGGTAAAATGGGCGATAAACTTTAACAAAGATATTGAAATGGAATCTTGGGAATTTTTATGGAAAAATGCTATGGGTATATCTACATGTTATAACTTAAAAGAAAATTGTTTCAAAATGATGTACAGATGGTATATGACACCAAAAAAAATTGCAAATATTAACCAGAATATGTCTAACAAATGTTGGAAATGTAAAAAGAAAGAAGGTTCTTTTTATCATATGTGGTGGACTTGTGATAAAGCAAAGACTTATTGGTCTATAATACATGCAGAAATGGAAAAAATTTTGAAATGTACATTTAAGAAGTTGCCTGAAATGTTATTGCTTGGACTTAAACTAGAAGAGATAAATGTAAAGAAAAGGACAATAATATGGTATATGATAACAACAGCAAGAATGGTGTATGCACAAAATTGGAAAAATGAAAAAATACCAGATGTGTGGGAATGGTTGAAAAAATTGTTATATATGGCTGAAATGGATAAATGGACTAGAAAGTTGAATGATCTGTACTCAGAGACCTTTTTAGAAGATTGGAAAGATTTGAAAGAATATGTTGAAAAATACTGGGACATGAAAAATTACATTTATATATGGTTATAATAACATAAAGTAATAAAATAAGAGTATATGAATGTATTAAGGACAATTAGATAATGAAATTGTTTTTATTTTAGAATTATATAAGAATATAGAAAGTAAGAATTAGTATACAAGTATTTTTAAGATATATGACCGTTACCAGAAATGTAAACATAGATATAAGTATTACTATTTTGGATAAAGTGGAAAATGTGTTATGCTTCAGATGTGGTGGGAAACCGCCAATACAAGATAAAAACAAGATTATACAAATAGAGCAAAAAGTTATATAATATGGAAAAAAGGATTTGTATATGATAAATGTATTAATTTTAAGGTGTTGAAAAATAAAAATTTTTTTTACAAAAAATAAAATAAAATAAGGATTTGTTAATAGTACCAGTGTGCATTCCATGGCCAAGCATAGCACTTATCAGATATTAGATAGCGTTGACCTATCTAGGTGAAAGATAATATTTAAAGATATAGCAGTTCTTCATATGATGGATCATGCAGTTGGATATTGTTGTCAGTGACATACTGAAGGAATGGAAGCCATTTTTCCATGAACCAAGTTGTTTGAGGATATATTGAAGGAGAAAATCTGAATTTTTTTCCATTATAAAATGCTCCCAGATTTTTGTGTATCAGAGAGATCTTGTAGGAGCTGATTGTTATTTCCTTTTTAAGGTGATTACTGTTTTTGCTGCCACTATTAATCAACTCACTCCTGATTCTAGGAACTGCCTATAATGTATAATCTTGCCAATCATGTAGAAAGTATAGTCTTGCCAATAGTGTAGAAAAATGAATTCAAATATTGTGGGGATTGTGTATCCTGTTATGTGTTATTTGAGTAAGAATGTCACACCAAAATTCCTTTGTAAATTTACATTGCCACCAGCAGTGAGCATAAGATCCTAGAGCATAAGATACACTTCTTCCACCAGAGAGGGGAGTGTGAAGATGTTATTTAAGCTAATTTCTTGGGGGTGAGGTTCCATCTTGTTAATATCTTGTAGGTTTTCATTTTGGTGCTAATGACAGTGAAGTTAGCTAAGGAGATCATCCACACAAACATGCCCTAATGCTAGCGTTTCCATTATTGCGAACTTTCAATAATTTGTAAGGCAAACCAGAGTGCTATACAAACATCTTACATATTCTTTGGCCGAAGACAGACTGGCAATCTGAAGCGGAGGCAAAGCGGAGGGAACTGGAGCGGGGGAAAAAACTCACGGAGCTGGCCATTCACACTGGCCAGAGCAATGCGGATCAGCGGCGATACGGAACATTCAGACTGCCACGGAGAGTTCAGACTGCCGCATAGCCAGCAGCGCGGGGCTCGCGCGTGCCGCTGCACTTTTTTTTGTTTTCCTTTGATGTTTTTCGCATATGTGCATATTTGCATATTTGCATATGCGCATATTTGCATATGCGCATATGCGCAAAACTTTTTGCCGTGCTTTCACACTTCCTCCGGATGCCTCCCGCTTCTTCTAGTTCACACTGTTTGGAAGCGGGAGGCATGCGGAGGAAGGCCCCTGAACACCGGTTTTACCCGGTGTCCGGGTAAAGCGGAAGGAAAGCGGCTGGGAGACGGGTAAGTACGCAACGGAGCCGATGGGCAGATGCGCATGTCTGAACGGGCTCCTTTCCTCCGTTTGCGAAGCGTGCCTGCCCCGCTTCAGATTGCCAGTCTGTCCTCGGCCTTTGTTGTTCAGTTTGACTCTCAGTACTGAACAAGTGGAGGGATAACAAAGACATTTTAGAGTGTTGCATTCCAAAGAAGAAGGAGCTGCCATAACCAAATTGGACAGAGTTCCCCCTGCCTTTCCAGAACTTCTGATAACACCTTCTCTTGGCAACAGCATATAGTATATTATTATGGCATCATCTATAGCAGGTAATGGCATTGTAATAACTTCAGGAGGGGAAGGGAAAGGAGACTGTAAGCCATTCTGAGACTCCTTCGGATAGTGAAGGGCAGGTTATAAATCCAGTCTCCTGCTCCTCCTACTTCTTCTTGACATGTCGGAATCTGCACTAGATTTTATGGAGTGTGAAGAGGTCCTGGATACAGAAGTGCAATGTTTGGCACTGGCTTTATGATCTTAGAAACTACTGACACTTTAAAAATTAATTATTGATGAAATATGTTGTTGGAGAAATGTCTCAATATAAGCAGAAGTGTAATATGATCTTGCATGCATTCCCCTGTGAATTACAAGCAATCTTGTTGATAACAGTATATACTACAACCCTCACCATCCCTTCTGGACACGGAATGCAATCATTGCAGCAGGATGGCTTCCCCTCCTTCTTTTTCTTCCTGTACCCAGAATAGCAGATGCCATTGCACACAGAGACAGGTTGAATCTACTCCATAAATCAAAGAGAAGGGTATTAATACTGGCCGCCTGCAAGCTTTATGGTTCAGGGTAGACCATAGTATGCAATGAACTGTTTCTACTTTCCTGCCAATGCTGGACTACACCACTGATTCTTGGGCATTTGTGATAACAATCTGAAGAAAAGCTGCTATGATTTAAAGGACTGTCTTGGTGTTCTGTCTAGCTGTAGACTACTAGAGTAGCAGTGGCTTGAGTGATCCCTTAGGTGGCCAAGTGTGTTTTTCTTTACATAATCTGGGCTTCTCTTTGGGCCTGCTTATCTCCTTTGCTCTTGGGATCCTGGTAGACTTCATGGGAGTTCTGGAAGTGGTGTCAGAATTATTGACTGACCATCATCAGTTAAACAAGTGGAGCCTGCTGTTGTAGGGTGTATACAGCCTCCTTCTGGAGATCCCAAAATGATTGGAGCTTCTAGTAAAGGGGACCATGGGGGGCACCTTTCTCAGAGGTTTTTTTGCATCACTAGGGTTAGGCTGTTGACTGTGTAGAAGAGAAGATGAAGAGATTGGATATATACCCCGCCCTTCACTATCCAAGGGAGTCTCAGAGCAGCTTACAAAGTCCTTTCCCTTCCGCTCCAGCAGGTGTGAGTGGAGGACTGGGGAATCAAACCCGGACCTCCCAGATTAGAGCCCGCGCACTTAACCACTACACCAAACTGGCTCAAATGTACTCAAAGACTGTATAAAGTGTTCCCCTGGAGAGTATGAAGTCATGGAAAACATATTGCTATTTGTGGTTCAGATGTCATTCATGCATCATATCAAAGGAGAAAGGATTCCCAAAAACATACACCTTCCTTCAGAATCAGCACATTCCTTAACATGTCAACATTCCAGTCCTACCTGATTAAACAAGCTGTGCCAAACAATGGCTTCCTCATTAATGGTGAGTGCTTCATCTAGAGAAGCGTGGGACTCCATCTTTCCAGTTTTCACTTTAACAAAAGATTGGTTTGGAAATATGATCCAGTTTTCAACATCAAATTCAGCTACTAATGCTCCATTTTGGTCAAACGAAAATACTGTCCCCGGTGCTGTTGTTAAATGAGACATGTCTCAGAAAATGGTGTAGCTACATTGAAAGGAAACTGCTATCCTTTAAATATCACAGCATCACTTCACTTATGAGTTCTTTTTCTATTTTTTTAGGTGGTCTCAGCTGATTTTTCAATCAATGTGATGGGTTCTTTGAAGACTCTATTGATCATGTGTAGTCATGCATGTGTGTGCATATATATACTTATAGCAACTTCAGAGATGACAGCTAGTCTGTGTTAGAGCATGTGGGTGAAAAATTTACAACATCCCTGCATGCCCAATTTTCATGGCCTATAAAATAGGGGTGCTTAATGCTCTCTAGCTGCAATTTAGAGGTAGAACCCCATAACCAAAGGCTACGACCTGTAAACATTCCACTCTGAAAATGGGTTTCATAGTCAAAGCTCCTTCATCAGATACAAGTAGGAATAGAAATTTCTGAGTCTCTATCTCAGTCTGAAGATGGGAGGGGTATTGCATAGAACGGAGTAAGGATGCAAAACTACAGTCTTTGTCTCCTGACTCTTTTCTTTTCAAACTCCTCCCATCTTCTGAGTGGAATATAATGTCACAGGAATTTTCATTCTGACTTGTATCTGAAAAGAAGAAGAGGAGGAGGAGGAGAAGTTTAGATTTATACCCTGCCCTTCAGTCGGAGTCTCAGAGTGGCTTACAAACTCCTTTCCCTTCCCCTCCCCACAACAGACACCCTGTGAGGTCAGTGGGGCTGAGAGAGCTCTGACAGAGACTGCTCTTTTTCAAGAAAAGCTGTGCCAGAACTACAGCTTGCCCAAGGTCATCCAGCCGGTGCAAGTGGAGGAGTGGGGAATTAAACCTGGTTCTCCCAGATTAGAGTCAGCACACTTAACCAAAGGGAGCTTTGACTCTCAAAAGCATATACCCTGGAAAATCCGTTGGCCTTTGAGGGGCTACTGGATTCGAACCTTGCTTCCCTTTGACTGGAGAGCTCGTACTCTCACAGATCTCTTTGGTCCATAGCAATGGCATGGGGAAAGTGGAAGTAACCATATTTTCTACCTTGCCTGTAAAACAAAGTAGCTTTGAGCATTACTGGCAGTGGTAAACTCTCAAAATGTTGCAGATGAAGTGGCCCCAGACTTCTGACTTTACCTGACACAGCTGCTGATTCTGAAGCTGCTTTCTGCCTTCCTACATCATTACTCTAAATTTTGACTGGGATGAACACATGCCATGTAAAGCATGTGCAACAGCATAAACAGTATTGTAAATGCTGTAGCTTCGGCCAGTCACAGTCTTTTCCAAAATATGTTCGGGAAGGTTCTCCAGTATCTCCTCTCCAGTACAGTTATCCCCATTTCTGTTGTACAGAAAAGAATCTGGAACAGTGCAGCCAAATGCACCTGCCCAGAGGTCCCTGGTGAAACAATCTTCATTAGAGCTAGAAGGACTTCAGCTCTTAAGGAATTGCTGGAACCCAAGAAATTCATTGGGATGAACCGCAACTGCAATTGCACCATGGAAAGCTTGTATCTCCTAACATCGTTCATTGGCAAATGTTTTTAGCTCAGTCGGGGATGTAAAAACCCACACTTGACCTTTGACCTTTGGAATCATCTCTTTAATTTCTGGCAGAGCTACCAGCTTTCTCAATATTATCATGTAACGGTTATCCCCATTGAAGATCAGTACATTGGCACTGATGTTCATGATTTTAGCATAAATTTTGACCCACCATTTCATGAGGACTCCAGTGGCAAAATCGTAACCTAAATTGGAAAATGATTCTATGAAAGCAAAGCAGATTCCCTGCTGGGTAAAGCCTGGAAGCATTGGTCTGTATGAACCATTCCAAATTCACACCAACTGCAGCAAAGTATCCAATCCATGTCCACTTAAAATAAAGTATTAATCGGAGAATTCCCATGTACTGATGGGTATCATTCAGGACCACCTGGTAGAAGGAAGGGACTTGTGTGTTATCCATTGTCACTGGAGCAGAGCCATACAAAAGCTAGACAGATTAAATTTCAGATTGAATAAAGAGTCTGTGTGTGATCACACAGAGACCTGTTTTAGTTTCAAGTTATGTATACTGGGTTTTTTTCATATTTTCAATTTGTTCATTACAGTCAAAGACCCAACAAATAACAACATTTCATATCTAATCTATAATACATCCAAATATAACCAAATATCAAAATATAAAGTTCAAAGCAGACACAGGTTAAAATCTGGGTATACAAATTCCAATAACAAATCTAAAATTTAGACCTAAAATTAATAAAATGATTAAGTATTTTTGTTTAGCAACTTTTCCCGGAATCTTATAGCTTGAAATTTATAGCTTGAAACTTTTAAAGAAATTTCTTGGTCCCTATCAGCTAAAAACTTATCTAAATAAAATCTGGAATCCCTCCCTGGGAACTGGTTACAGATTGGCAATATATAGACCGTTCAAATATACTGATAGTTTACACTCAAGTAGTACATGTTCCTTTGTCTCTGTTTTACTCTCCCCATGTATACTGGTTAGTAAAGCAACAATTTCACATTTGAGTTCTTTCAGTCCCTCACCTGTATGTCATCCAGACCCATAGACTTATGGGGTTTTAAGTTCCCCCGTAGTCTTAGAATGTCACCTCTCATTACCTCAGTTTGATAGTTCTTCAGGCTGCTTTCACAAAAAAAGTAGATCTAGCTTGGGTACATGCCCCACACTGATTATACATTGGAATAGGTATTCTGGGTTACATCCAGTGGAAAACATTTGCTGGCAAAAGGAGGGGTGATTTTTTTTTTTTTTGCTGGTTCCCCTTGCCTCTGCAGACCTCTGACCTGTTTTTCTTTTTGGGGGGGGGGGAATCCCTGTTTCCCAGAAACAGTATAACAGATATTGAATGCTGCAATGAGAGAGGGATAAGAAAGGCCCACTATGGTGGTGGAAATCCCTTCTACTGGCAGAGATTTTCCACAGAGTCCGGGCCTCTGTCTTTCCAGAACCTACTGCAATTGAATTCTACCTACAGTGCTTTATTAATCCAATGAGGAATAATTTTTTCTAAAATTTCAACACATTTTTTCCTATTAGGTATGAGAGGAATGTAACAACTATTTTCTGTGCTCTGGATCAGATATTCACAGGCATAAGCTTAGGCCTGCCCAAATGTATGAACCCCAGAATGGGGCGCCCGGCAACGCCGGTGGCGTTTGGGGGCCATTTTGCCGCCGCACCGTGAGACGGGCAGCAACAGCAGCTCACCCGCGCAGTTTGCGGCATGCGGGGGCAGGGCTTGCCACTTTAAGAAGTGGCGCCCTGCTCCCACCTATTGCAGTTGCTCTGCATGCTTGCCCACCCACCTGCCCTGTTATCAGTGTAGGCTGTTGCTGGTTGGCAATGGGTTCAGGTAGGAATTTTTCGCCTCTACCTGGATTGGCTGCTTGGGTGGAGGTGTTTTTGCCTACCTTTCACTGAGGACAGTGCATTAAGGGTTATAGGTGATGGATGAGTGGTAAATAGATATGTCACTTGGCAGGTTTGTGCAAGCGAGAAAACGGAACTGGTGAGCACCTCATGGCATATCCTTTTTGGGAACAGGTGGTCATCAGGAACTGCCCTAGGGCTGTGCGGTCCGGGGTGAAGAATGGTGATCACCTCTGGGAACCTCTTAGGCTAGGCTCCTCCCTGAAGTTCTGTGTGGTCTCAGGGGTAGGTGCTCCTGGGGGCTGCCAGTTACAAGCCAGAGTTTGGCTGGCTCAAGACTGGAGCTAGGTGAACCGCCCAGATCAAGGGCAAAGAGGTTGTGTCAGGGAGTGACGCCTGCCTTGCCTGTTCCTGTGCTTGCTTAGTTTTGCCTGCTGCTACAATGTCCTGTTAAATAGTTAATAAAGTGGCCCTTGTTTGTGTTAGGACTTTTGTCCAATAATCAGAAAAATCAGAGTAATGAATCTTGCTTTTCTGGAAAGAAGAGATTGCTTCTTTTAGTTTAAAAGAAGTTTATTACTAAAGGGAAAAGGTAAACGGGATTAGCTACAAATAAACAAAACATGCTTTCTAAGGAGCTGCATTGTGCTCCGTCTTCACACTAAGACATACTGATAGAGAGTGAGAGATTGCAATGGAGGATCTCTCCTTCTTCTTGACCCCTGAAAGGAAACACCTGATATCATTGACCAATTAGCAAGACAGTACACCTTCAGTTTTCCCGGGTCTACAGTCAATTGGCCAGCTGCCAGGTATCACTTCCAGGCTAACATAGGTAAACAAACAAGTTGCATAGTTAACCCTATAATGACTGAATTTCTCAGGCCTTGCATTACATGCTCATTTCTCCAACACCCCTTCTCAAGACCTGAAATGCAACTCATTATACATGCATACACAAACATTATCCAGCATTAGCATCAAGCATATTCAACATTTCACGAAGTCTTTCAAACTTGTCTTTGGTCAGTGGCTTAGTCAGAATATCAGCCACCATCTCTTCTGTACGACAATGCTTAATCTCTATCAGTTTTTTCTGGTACAAATCTTTAACTAATGCACATTTAATACCAATAGATCTACTTCTAGCAGTCGTGCTCTCTTCCTTACATATAGTTATACAAGCTTGATTATCCTCTAACATAAGTATAGGTACAGGTTCAATTATTCCAAAATCTTTCAACATCTCAAAGATCCATTCAAGTCTGCTGCAGGCACTTGCTGCTGAAATGCACTCAGCTTCTGCTGTGGATTGTGCTACAACAGTCTGTTTTCTACTAGTCCAGTCTATCAGTCCATCTCCATAAAAGAATAGGTATCCACTGGTAGACTTGTAGTTGTTCATCTCTTCTCCCCAACTGGCATCCATGTAGCCGACTAGTCTTGGTTGTTCAGTTGGTGCAATTTTCAGTTTTAAGTCCATTGTTCCTCTTAGGTAACGTGCCATCTTCTTTATTGCGCTCCAATCATGATGATTTGGCGAACTTACTTTTCTGCTTAGAAATCCAACTGCCGCTGTAATATCTGGACGCGTTGATTTGCTCAGGTACAAGAGCTTTCCGACAGCCTCTCTGTATCCTCCTATGTCCTTTAGTGGTGTGCCGTCCTTCTCCTTCAGATATCCAGGTTCAAGTGGGATTGTTGAAGCTTTGCAGTTCTTCATGCCAACAGATTCTATAAAGTCCATAATCTTTCTTTTCTGGCATAAAAGAAAAGTTCCATCCTCGAGTCTCTCAATTTGCATTCCGAGATATTGTTGAACATCTCCTAGCTGTTTGACTTCCACTTCCTTATTCAGTCCATCAGCTATTGCTTTGATGTCTCCTCTGTTTTGACAAGCCACGATCAAGTCGTCAACGTAAACAAGAACATACTGGTATTGTCCATTTCTGATTCTAGTGTACAGACAAGGTTCAGCTTTCCCTTGCTTGAAGCCTTGCTTCTTTAAAAGTTCAGTAAGTTTGTCATACCAGGCCTTTGCGCCTTGCTTTAGGCCATAGAGTCCTTTATTAAGTTTGTAGACTAAGTTTTCTTGACCTTTGACCTTGAAACCTTCAGGTTGTTCCATGTAGATTTCCTCAGATAGTTCTCCATTGAGAAAAGCAGTCTTTACATCAAGATGCTCTACTATCATGTTCCTAGATGCTGCAACACTTAGAAGTGTTCTGAATGTTGCTTGGTCAGTAACTGGAGCAAAAGTTTCAAAATAGTCAGTCCCATATTGCTGTGAGTAGCCTTTAGCTACTAGGCGTGCTTTGTATAGTTCCACAGTTCCATCTTCCTTGTGCTTTATTTTGAAGACCCATTTACATCCAACAGGGTTTCTGCCTTGAGGTAGTTGAGTGAGAGTCCAGGCCTCTTTTTTGCTAATGGATAGCAGCTCTTGTTCCATTGCTTCAAGCCATCTGCCTCTTTCACTCGCAGGTAAATTGCAAACTTCCTTCCAGTTCTTGGGTTCCTTTGCAGGTTGCACAAGTTCACAAAATCCATACTTCATTGGAGGTTTTCCCTTAGTGCTCCTTTCTGATCGCCTCACACCGGGTGTGGGTTCTGCTGTGGGTTCTGCTGTGGGTTGAGCCGCTTCCTCTGGTGTGGCCCCTGCTTCCCCTTCTGTTTCAGTAGTTTCCTCAGAAGGTGGACCTGCTGCTTCACTTGCCAGTTCCCCGGCCAGTTCACCAGCAGTCACTACAGGTAGCCAAGCAACGAACTCATCAGGTGCAGTCCCAGGCATCTTTGGATCAGCTGCAGTGGAAACACTAGGCAATACAGTCTCATCAATAAAAACAACATTGCGTTCTTCTACTGTGTGGGTTTGGGGATTGTATATCCTGTACCCTTTCCCACCAACAGGATAGCCTACAATAAGTCCAGTTTCAGTTCTGGAATCAAGCTTTCCCCTCTTTTCCTTTGGTATGTGTGCATACCCTTTTGCGCCAAAAGCTTTGATATGCCTTAGACCAGGCTGTCTTCCAAACCAAGCCTGAAAAGGGGAGGTTCCAATAATCTTTGAGGGTAATCTGTTGTGTAAGTACACTGCTGTGTTCAGGGCTTCTGCCCATAAACCGTTTGGCAGTCCAGAATGCATCAGCATAGCTCTGCACATCCCCTGCAGTGTTCTATTTAATCTCTCAGAAGCTCCATTTTGCTGGGGTGAATAAGCAATGGATACTTTATGTTGAATTCCTTGCTCTTGTAGAAATTGTTTGAATTCAGCATTACAATATTCACCACCTCCATCTGTGAGTAAGCTTTGAGGTGCTTTGCTAAATTTATTTTTAACAATAGCCACATAATTTTTAAATCTACGCAGTGTTTCGTCCTTACTTCTCAGCATATACACATAAGTGTATTTTGTTTTATTCTCTGTGAAAGTCACAAAATATTTGTTCCCACCTAGGGATGCAGGTAAAGGCCCAACAAGATCACTGTATACAGTTTCCAAAAATTCTTGATTTTGCGCTGGAGTTTTCCCAGAATAACTTGGGGCATCTCCCTTTGCTCTGAGGCATGTCTCACATCTAGTTTCACTCTTTTCACAATGCACAACAGGTATTCCACATTGCTTTAACAACTGCTCAACAGATTTCAAATTTCTATGTCCCATTTTAATATGCCACGAAAATAAACATTTTTCATGTTTACAAGCATCCTTAGTCTGGCAAATCTGTTCCTTATCATCAACAGTCTCTATTTCCTCATCAGGATCAACATCAAAAGTTTCTGTCTCCTCATCATCACAAGCTACAAAGTAATGAAAGCCATTTTTCTCTTCCACTTTAAATTCAAGCTCTCCATCCTTGGTAGAGACCTTGCTTCCTTGCTCTGGTTTGAGCACTACAATATGGCCAGTATTCATAAGGCTTTTTGTTGAAATTAAGTTCTCAACAGCTTCAGGCACATAAGCTGTATTTTGCAATTCAACTTCAATTATTTGATTATCTGTAGTAGACAATTGTAATTTTACAGTCCCAACGCCTTGTACATTCAATAATTGCCTGTTAGCTTGGTAAATTCTTGGTTTCTCCTCAACATCTATGTTACTAAACCAGGCTTTTTCTCTACACACATGTGTACAAGCGCCAGAATCGATTAAAAATCTTTTCTTATCATCTGTGTTAAAATCATCAGTGATCCTAAAAGCATTGCCTTTGCTCTGTGTCTGTGCTGCAAACTTCTTTCCTCTGTGCTGTGCGTGTGAAACGTGACCTCTGCTCCTCCCATAATGGCTTCCCCTTCCACTGGCTGGTTCTTTGTTACTGGAACCATGTGCTCCTGTGGCTCTTTGTTCTTGGGGCTCATCATTAGGTGCATTCTTAGAAGAGCAGTACTTTGCAAGATGATTTTTCCCACATATAAAACACTCTATTTTCCTTTTAAATCTCTGTCCATGTTTTAGACTCAAAACAGACATCTCATCAGATAAACTTTCTTTCAAATTTCTAGAATCATATTCCTCAGTTAGTGCAGGCAAAAGACCTTCTAAAGTCAGATCATCTTTCAGTCTAATCATACTGGTTACAGACTTATAGGAGCTAGGCAGACCCTTAAGAATTGAAGAAATCATATCTGTATCAGAGGGTGCTTCATTCAGGTCTTTAAGCTGTGTGTAAATGCCTATTAATTTGTCCATCTCTTTGGGAAGGCAGTCTCCCTCCTTCATCCTGAAATCAAAAATCTTTCCCTTGAGGGAATAGATTTTACTCTTGCTGTGCTTATCAAATTTATCCTTTAACTTTTGAAGCATCAATCTGGACGTGGCTAGCCCTCTTAATCCTGGTACCTCTGTGTAGGAAATACTCCCTAAAATCAGGGCTTTAGCAAAACCATCCATCATAAGGAATTGTGTCTTATCAGGGTCAGTTTCTGGAGGATTTTCAGTTGTTAATACTTGAAGGGCATTGTGAGTCTGCAGGCGACTCTTCAAATACTCCTCCCACCACTGATAGTTAGCCTTTGTAAGTCTGAGGTTTGGCATTTCTTGGGATGGGGCATTAAAAGCCATTTTCTTTTTTACTCACGTCCCTTTGGATTTGAGGTAGAAGCACAGGTTCTGGCTCAGTCATCTACTTCTCCAGGAGCTGGCAGGGTTAATCTTTCCTTTCTCTGCAGCAGAAGCAGCAGCGCGAAGTTCAAAAGCTTCTTTGCCTCGCCTTCCTTTGTACTCCCGGCAGCAGCGTCTCTCAGGTGCTCCAAGGCTCAGCTCCACTTAAAGCAGGCAAAAATTAATCCGGTCAAAAAAGATCCTTTGCTCCTGGCAAACTACAATCCAGCATAGGTTTTCCCCTGATCAGCAAGGAAACAGGGTTGGGCCTTTCTGGCTGCAAGATTGCTCTGAGAGCAGGAAGGAAAAAAAGTGGTCGTTTTAAAAATCCAAGCCTCTAGCTCTTATTCCCTATTTCTCTTTCTCAATCAATCCAGAAAGCTTTTTAGAAGAGAAACCATGTTTTAAGAACCATCCTCTGCTACCATTTGTTAGGACTTTTGTCCAATAATCAGAAAAATCAGAGTAATGAATCTTGCTTTTCTGGAAAGAAGAGATTGCTTCTTTTAGTTTAAAAGAAGTTTATTACTAAAGGGAAAAGGTAAACGGGATTAGCTACAAATAAACAAAACATGCTTTCTAAGGAGCTGCATTGTGCTCCGTCTTCACACTAAGACATACTGATAGAGAGTGAGAGATTGCAATGGAGGATCTCTCCTTCTTCTTGACCCCTGAAAGGAAACACCTGATATCATTGACCAATTAGCAAGACAGTACACCTTCAGTTTTCCCGGGTCTACAGTCAATTGGCCAGCTGCCAGGTATCACTTCCAGGCTAACATAGGTAAACAAACAAGTTGCATAGTTAACCCTATAATGACTGAATTTCTCAGGCCTTGCATTACATGCTCATTTCTCCAACAGTTTGATTCCAAACTGTTGTCTGTCTCGTTATTTCGGCTGGGGTGGCAAAGTAACACCTGGAAAATGGAAAAAATAACAATTTGCTAAGTTCCACATTTCAAAGTTTAGCCTCCCTGTGGAGGCTAAACTTGTAAATTCCCAGGACTTGTGGTATCTGCTGGGAGACTTCTGAATAAAGATCCTCAAAAAATGCAATTAGATTTTTCTGGATGCCACACTTGTAGTTTGGGACAAATCTATTTCTTGGGGAAATGAGTTGCAGAGCAGCACGATAAGTCATCTTTGCATTCATATAGCCATTATAGATGTGAAATCCAAGAGTGACATTGGGCAAGAAATGAGGATTTTATTTATCTCCTTTATAGCATGTACCAAGTCCAGGATGTGCTGGTAATTCTGAGGCATTACTATGCTAAAAGTTGAAGAGAGAGGAAAAAGAGGAAGACCTGGCATGAGATAGATTGACTAGATTGCCTTCAGTTTGAAAGTCCTTGTGAGGCTTCTGTGCTGTCAGCAAATGAGCAGGCCTTTGTTAATTAAAACATAGTCCTTTATTCAAATACTGGTACAGGTCTCGATGTTTGTTAGTGATACCATACACAGAAGGCAGGGGACTATTATACCTGCAAACATGAAAGTATAAACATTGATCACCAATCAGCATTCAGTAAAATTGCGGGAAGGCAGATTCACCTTTTGTCATCCAGGGGTGAAAGAACATAAAAATTCCCAGCCTGAACTGTGTGACCCAGAGGTGCCAGGTCCCCAGCAAAACAGGACGGAACAAACAATAAAACAATTCCCAAGGCTACTTTGAACAGATAGTACTCTTAGCGAAGGGGGAGGAAATACAAGGGAGTGGAAAAGGAGATAACTTTGTACTATGTGACATCCTGGTATGTGGGAACCCAAGTTCTCGCCTGAAATGTAACACTGAGCAGACAAGTAATCTACACCAAAAAAAGGAGGGGTAATAAAGCATCTGGTCAGGCGGGCACTACAAAGGAAACAAAAGTAAGTGACAGAGCTGGTTTACAGAGTTGCATCAATGTCAGATTCATTTAATAGAAACATTATAGAAACATTCTGAAAAGAACTCTTATGCGAAGCAGAATCTGACAGTCCTGATGTGAGGCTTCTGTGCTAACAGCAAAAGATCAGACCTTTGTTTGATGAAACAGAGTTCTTTATTTCTTAATACTGCTTGACAGGTTCTCGAATGTTTGTTAGAGATGCCACATAAAAGACAGTCAGAGTTAATATACCCTCCAGTACAGTTTGAACCCCAACATTCGACCAATCATAATTGAGAGAAAAATGCGGGCAAAAAGGCTTGAGCCGTTTTGCTTCCCACAGCAAGATGAGGTGCGAAAGTTATAAAAATTCCCCTCCTGAACTGGCCGACCCAGATGTGTTACATCCTTGCATATCAAACGGCCTGAGGTGGCCATAACAGACCTTCAGGGTTCTCACAACAAGATAAGGCATTCACAGTCCCAGGAAATAGGAGGAGGGAATGCATGGGAGGAAAGGCCATTTGTTTTCTTAGTGACGTGTGAGAATGCAGAGTCGCCACCCTCCCGGCTGAGAATGGTTACATTGTCCAGAGTTTCCAAAAGCAATGTACTTCAAGGTGAGAATGCGGGGGGGGGGGGGAAGACAGAGAAGGAGACACGTAACATTTCATTATAGCAGTGGCGCATTGAAAACAATGAATCTTTGTCAGGCTTCCTGACACTCTGCCTCCTTCAAAATACATTCTACCCCGGTTTATCAGGAAAGCGTTTATGAAAAGCTTTAACTAATCTAGGAGCATGAACATTTTCTGCAACGACCCATTCATTTAATTCAGGGCCAAAGTCTACCCACTTAACCAGATATAGTAAGCGGCCCTAACGCATTTTAGAATCAAGAATTTCAGAGATTTCAAAGTGTGGATCCCCCCCCCCCCTTCATCAGTGGAGGAGGAATCGGAGTTGTTGGGTGCCATGCATTTGGCCCAGGATTCTTCTTCAGCAGGCTGAAATGAAAGACAGGATGCACAGAACTCAGTGACTTAGGCAGTTCCAGTTCGAATGACACATCAGATATTTTCCTTAGTACTTTATAAGGGCCCACGTATTTCCAGCCCAATTTCCTGCTGGGCTGGAGACCTTGGATATTTTTCGTGGATAGATAAACAGAGTCCCCAGGTTGGAGATCCCAACCTTCTGCACAGCCCCTATCAGCATATTTTTTGTAGTCAGCTTTTGCTTTGTCCAACATTTTGGCAATTAGTGGCCAAGAGTCTTGGAGCTTGGTCCACCATTGTGTAAAATCCGAGAGGGGGGTTTCAGGTGATTCAGACAAGATGGGTAAGGGTTTCCCCTCGAATCCCCCAACAGCCATGAAGGGGGACACCCCAGTAGATGAATGCACTGCATTGTTATAGCTATACTCAGCAAACGATAATAAGTCCACCCAGTTGTCCTGATGGTAGTTAGTATAGCATCTCAAGAACTGCTCCAATATTTGATTAATTCGTTCGGACTGTCCATCGGTCTCTGGGTGGTAACCTGAACTCATGGCTGGTTCAATGTCTAATACTTTCAAAAGCTCCCACCAGAAGTTGGCAATGAACTGGCTCCCCCTATCGGAAACCACACATCTGGGAAAAGCATGTAGCTTGATCACGTGGTTAAAAAATGTCTTAGCTAAACCCTTCGCAGTTGGGAGCTGTTTGAAGGGGACGAAGTGAGCTTGTTTGGAAAACATGTCCACCACCACCCAAATGACCGTTTTTCCTGTGGAGGGTGGTAGGTTCGTAATAAAGTCCATAGACACAGCTTCCCAAGGTCGGGAGGGGGTAGGCAACGGGTGCCAGGAACTTCCCCCCCTCCTTTTGCACATCAAGCACACCTGGCAAGCGGTTACAAAGTCTGAAACGACTTTGCGCATGCGTGGCCACCAGAATTGGCGTTGCACCAGATTCAGAGTTTTTAGAAATCCAAAATGGCCCACTAACTTGGAAGAATGGCAGGCTACTAAAACATCTCTACGCAGTGATTGAGGCACTACTAATTTTGTCCCGTGATACCAGCATTTGTCTACCTGCAAAGAGCATTCCTCTAATCCTGCCAACTCCTCTGCTTCCTCTGTGGAATATTCGCCCGCACACTTTTCACTCCAGGACTGTTCCGAGATATTTTTACTTTGGCGCCTGGTAGTGACAGCCCCGCCCAGCTGCTGCTGCGAGAACATAGAATCGAACACCTCTTCTCTTTGTGATTCGTGTTGGGGTAATCTGGACAGAGCATCTGCTAAGGAATTCGCCTTCCCAGGGAAGTGTTTCAGCACAAAATTGAACTTGGAAAAGAAATCAGCCCACCTGAGCTGTTTTGCATTGAGGGATCGCTGCGTTCGCAATGCTTCCAAGTTTTTGTGATCGGTCCAAATTTCAAACGGAGTCTGTGCTCCCTCTAGCCAGTGCCTCCAGGTGGTCAAAGCTAAGCGGATGGCAGCGGCTTCTTTGTCCCACACTGACCAATTCCTTTCTGTTTCATTGAATTTTTTAGAAATGTATGCCAAGGGGTGTAGTTTATTATTGGGCCCTTTTTGGAGTATCGCCCCCCCCCCATGGCTACATCAGAGGCATTTACATGGATCACGAATTCCTTAGTCTCATCGGGATGGGCTAGAATAGGTTCCGAGGTGAACAACTTTTTCAGGGTTTCGAAAGCTAGCTGACAAGCTTGGGTCCACACTAATTTTTCCCCTGGCTTCCCCGCTTCCGGTCCCTTCCCCTTAGTCTTTAGTAGTTCAGTGAGGGGCAGAGTAACCGTAGCAAAATCCTTGAGAAAGGTGCGATAAAAATTACAAAACCCTAGGAGGCTCTGCAATTGTTTGCGGGTTCGGGGGGCTTCCCACTGGATTACTGCCTCCACTTTGGTGGGATCCATCTCCAACCCTCTCTGGGAAATCCTATACCCCAGGAAGTCTACCTCCGTTCGGTTGAACTCACATTTAGACAGTTTTGCATACAACTGATTCTTCAACAGTCTGCCTAACACCTCCCTCACCAGTTTCATATGGGACCCCTTATCAGCAGAATAAATCAAGATATCATCTAAGTAACATAACACCCCCTTGAATAAATGCTTGTGCCACACTTCATTTATCAAACTCATAAAAACTCCCGGAGCGCCACTTAAGCTGAATGGCATCACCAAATATTCGAGCTGACCCAATGGTGTGTTAAAGGCAGTCTTGTATTCATCCCCCTCCCTAATGCGCACCCGAAAATAAGCGTCCCGTAAGTCTAGTTTAGTAAACATTTTCCCTTTAGCAGCTTCAGCCAACAAGTCTTTGATAAGCGGGAGGGGGTAGGCGTTGGAAGCGGACACAGCATTGAGCCCATGATAGTCTGTGCAAAGTCTCAGCCCCCCGTCTTTCTTTTTCCGAAATAATACTGGGGCTGCGAAAGGGGATTTGGCCGGGCAGATGAAACCCCATTCTAAGTTCTTGTCTAGGAACTTCCGTAATTCCTCCCACTCTGCTGGGCTCATGGAGTAAAGTTTTCCTTTTGGGAGTTGCTCTGGCAATCGCCCCAAAACTCTATGGTATCATAGAGTTTTGGGGCGATTGCCAGAGCGTCTCCCTGGCAACGCCCCCGATGTGATGGCATCACTTCTGGTGACATCGCCCTGCGTGGGGGAAGTTGTCCAGGCTGGACGACTTCGGGGTGGGGTTTCCCCCACCAGCCGAATGCTGGCCGGCGGATCGGGAACCCCTGTAGCGGGGGATCCCCCGCCCCCCGGGCTGACTTGGCAGCCCTAATTCACTGCAATTTCACAATATCCATTGTTAATTCTGGAGTTTTTGTTGTCGTTGTTTTAAAAATTTTTTTTGAAAAAGATTGTGTCAGCTTGATACTTTACAAAAACGTAGGACTGGAACTTATTTCATGCTGTATCTTGCTCAATCCTCTTTATCACTGTAGATTCTGTGCCATGTAGCCTAGGTCTATATGTGTCTTATACACTCCTGAATAGCCTTTTGGGTGGATAATAGGGGTCCGTTTCTCTTTCATCAGTGGGAAAGATGGTATGGTACAATGCTTAGAGCTTTAAGTAAAGAAACCATGGGAGTAAAATTAACATGCAGTTCCCTTTGTTGCACTTGCCCAAAAAGAACTGAGATTCTTCATTGTAAATTATTCTGAGGTCAGAAAGAAGATTGGCAATGTCAGCTAACAGCTGAAAAGCAAAAGAAATAACAATATATTGGGTTTGATTCAGCCAGATGTTTTACTCAATCTCTTTCAGTTCACCCCCTTACTACAGCCTCCATCCTATATGTTTTTTGTCTCTGCAGGTCCAATGATCCCTGCTATAGTCCTTCAGGGTTGTTAAAGTGAACCCCTTTTTTCTTTTGCATGAGCAGAAAAGCAGGTTCGATCTAGCCCATTGTGCACATTCATGAGGATTTTTGTTTAAGGGATTTTTGCTTCAGGTCTGTTCAACACAACCAAACCCACCAATCACAAATGTTTGAGATTATAAGTGGTAGCTACCAAGAAGGATATTTAACTTCTTTAATAGTTTCTATTTCTTAGCTGTTCTCTTGTGTTCATCTCAGGCCTCAAAAGAATAACATAACATTTGGAGACAAAGATGCAAACCAGCAAGCCAGCACTGGAAGCTAGAATGGAGAAGATCTCCATGGCTACTATGCCTTTTCCCTTGGTACTCAGGTAAACTGGAATAAAGGACAACCAAACACTGCAAAAGACCAACATGCTGAAAGTGATAAACTTGGCTTCATTGAAGCAGTCAGGTAACTTCCTGGAAAGGAAAGCCACAGTGAAGCTGGCAATGGCCAGGAAGCCCATGTAGGCCAAGACACAGTAAAACATGATAGGAGATGCCTCATTACACTCCAATACAATTTCTCCATTCAGTGAATGCATGTCAACATCTGGGAATGGGGGAGAGGCTGCTTGCCACATAGCACAAATGCCTACTTGAACAAGGGAACAGAAAAGAACAATGAAGATGCCCAGTTTTTTCCCAACCCATTTCCTTGTGCTAGATCCAGGCTTGGTGGCCATGAAAGCCACAACCAAAGTGATGGTTTTGGCCAATACACAAGAAACAGCCACTGAGAAGATGATGCCAAAGGAGGTTTGACGGAGGAGACATGTTACCTTCTCAGGTTTACCAATGAAGAGCAAAGCACAAAGAAAGCAGAACAGGAGGGAGATAAGAAGAGTGTAGGTGAGGTTCCTGTTGTTTGCTTTTACTATGGGAGTGTTGTGGTGCTTCAAAAAGATTCCCAAGACCAGAAGAGTGGTCAAAGATAATGAAAAAACACCAATGCTTAGCCCAGTTCCCAAAGGTTCTTCATAACGCAAGAAGCTTATAATCTTAGGACTGCATAAATTCTGGTTCTCATTTGGATAATGATCATCTGGGCATTGTGAACACACAGTCATATCTGAAATGAAAAGTTGGTCATGAGCCAAACAAAAACTACACAGTGTAAATCTGTATAAGAACTTTTTTTGTAGTGGAAAAATGACTATAATTACTATAGCTCACAGACATGATTTTATTATTTAAACACTATTCTGAACCACAGCATTCTCCCAACTTGGGACTCAGCGTAGCATCTGTAATATATAAAAGGCAAGCCATGCTGGTGATGACTCACCTATTCTCCCATTTGCCACTGGGAAAGCTGCCAGTGTCCTATTGGCCCATCCTGCCAGCTCCTCCATTTTTACACCCCCACTTTTGTTGCATTGCACCTTGGGAGTTGTAGTTCTTAGCTGGCCTTACTGCAACCGTAGCAAAGGGAATTTGAACTACAATGCCCAAGTTGGGAGTCCCAAGAGATGGTGGGGCATTAGCAGGGAGCCAGATAAAGCATTAACCAGTAAACTTTTAAGTGGGGTTGGGGGGAAAGGGAAGGCCTGGACATCTCCCTGAATTACAATTGACCTCCAGACTGCAAAGATCAGTTCCCATGAAGAAAATTTGGGGAGTGACCTCTATGGCAGTATACCTCACTGCATTTCTTCAACAAACCTGGCCCTCCCCTAAGTATTGCCAACCTCCAGGCAGCACCTGGAAATCTCCAGCTATTACAACTCATTTCCAGATGACCAAGATCAGTTCTCATGGAAAAAATGGCTGCTTTGGGTAGTGGACTCTATGGCATTATACCCTGCTGAGGTCCCTCTTCACCCCAAATCCTGCCGTCCTGAGGCTCTAACCCTCAAATCTACAGGTATTTCCCAATTGAGAGTTGGCAACCCTGTAACTAGCTACAGAACCAGTTTCCAAACCCTTGGAACCTAGAAGACATGCCATAGGAGGAGGTGCTTTTCTACCTTAGCTGTCACTGCATAGCCCCAAATCAACATAAGTCAGGGGTTGAGAGAACCATACTTTACAATGCAGCTTTTCCCCCATACTACCCACTTGGGGCAGCAAAATGAGACAGCCCTGCCTTATAGCTAAGCAGAAGCAAATAAACATGACTTGGCTTCCCCTGTTTTCCCCTTCCCTCTGCTGCCCCAACAGCCAAATTCAGGGCACTCACCTGGAGCCTCTTTCTAGAGCCCATTGTATTTCTTCCCACAATGGGTCTTACTCCTAGTACTTAATAATACCAACCATTATCTGCCCCAATCTGATTGCCAATATAGGACAATCCTGCTCCCAATAAAGTATCTAAACAGATCTGCTTTACTTCTTTAATGCTAGCTTTACAGGGAGAACTGATATATGTAGTACATGCATATATAATCCTACTTTAATAAGTCATCCTAAGAAGAGCTATACCTCCTAAGCCTATTGTCTTCAATTACTCTGCTTAGAATGGCAGTATTTCGGAGAACAAAAATTATCTCTTTAGTGGCCCTACATCAAAGCCACACATCCAATGAGATTTGGCTTCATGATGATGTCTGAAATGGAAATAAGGTGAAGACAATGATCTAATTTTTCTGTTTATTTCCTTTATTTATACCCTTTATGATTTTTTGGCTTTGACTATTATTTCTCATAATAATGCAGAATCCCAAACCAAGGGAGAAACTGGGTGATAGAGGGCTTCATAACCTTCATGAGGGGGGGAAATGGTACCCATCATCATCAGAAAGCACACAAAAGGACTAATCTCTCTCTCTCTCTCTCTCTCTCTCTCTCTCTCTGTGTGTGTGTGTGTAAAGGCTTTCATGAACCATTTCACCACCTCAAAATAGAGAAGCCCCTAAACTTCACTAGAAATGTCCCCAGAGAGTAAGAACTTGACCTCACCATAATTCCCAGACATATTACAAGGAGAATCCAGCTACCTGGGAGACAATGTATAGAAATGTCCCCCTGAGATGCTGATGCTAGATTTAAAATTGATGGATGAGGGAAAGTCTACTTCAGGGGTTGCCGAACTCTCTGAGCCTTCATTCTGACACAGGTTGCTGGATGCAGCCATGAAATGGCTGTCACATGAGGCAGAGGCAATCACAAAATGGTTGGCACAGGACAAGGAGCCAAGAAAGTCAAAGAGTAAAGTAATACATAACTCTAATGGTAACTCTTCAACATTCCAGGCAGAACCTCTGCTTAACAGGGCACCTTTTAAAATTAGCACATTGTTTTAAAAACCCTCTTGCTTACATTCAATTTACCTTCAGTCACGCAGTGAAGATCCTTGTGGTGTGGTGACAGCTGCTGCTAAAGCAAAGGTTTTTGGGGTTTTTTAGGACCTGCACAGTCAATCAGATATCCACTAGCCAATCAAAAAACTTTATGGGGAAAAGCCCCACCCAGGTCTCACCCACTTTCTAAAACCCTTGGTGGGTGTAAGAAAAGTTGTTGGCAGGAACCATGGTGCCCATAGATATTCCACTGGGGACTCCTGGTCTATCTCATTAGAGCAGTGGAAAGATGGATGCCTCAGTTCTTTGGACTCCTATTCCTCTGTGGGAAGTCATGCAGAATGGCTTCCTCCTGAGGTGCTTCCTGCTTCCAGTCCTCCCTATTGTTGAGATTTTGTATCCATGTTACCCAAATTAAAATAATCCAATACACTGCAACTCTTACCTTTCTGGGCAGACATCTTCCCTTCTGGACATGGAATGCAATCATAGCAACAAAATGGCTCCCCCACCTTTATTTTCTTTCTATAACCCGGATAGCAGTGATCATTACACCGAGAAAGGGGTTGTACCTAAACCATTCAGGAAAGAGGAAAATGTTAATTTTCAGATTATCTTTGAGACTATGCCACAAACTGCTGCCAGTTTTCGAAGTGTGATGCATGTTACTTGTTTTTTAGTTATTTGCCAATGCAAAAAAAAAAATCTATAGCAATGTTTTACATAGTAGTATCACATGGAATAGATCATTGCTAGACTAGCAGCTTCTGGTTCTGAATGCTGTTGAAGGGGTATGGGTGGGAAGTCTAGCATGTCTTTCCTAGAGGTCATTAGTGTTAGGACTTTTGTCCAATATTAGAGAAAATTCAGAGTTATGGATCTTGCTTTCTGGAAAGAAGAGACTGCTTCCTCTAGTTTAAAATCTTTATTACTAAAGGATAAAGGGAAACGGGATTAGCTACAAATAAACAAAAAACATGCTCTCTAAGGAGCAGCATTGGGCTCCATCTGCACACTAAGACATTCTACAACAAAGTGAGAGATTACAATGGAGGATCTCTCCTTCTTCTTGACCCCTGAAAGGAAACACCAGATATCATTGACCAATCAGCAAAACAGTACACCTTTAGGTTTCCTGGGCTTAGACTTAATTGGCCAGCTGCCAGGTACCTCTTCCAGGTTAGCTTAAGAAAATGACAAGTTACATAGGTTAACCGTATAATGACTAAAATGGTCAGGTCTTGTCTTGCATACTCACTTTTCCAACTATTAGTGCCATCTGTAGCTCCTTCTTGTCATATTCTTATGACTACTTTTCAGTTCATGCAACCTGCGGCCATGAGCAATGCCTCTTAAAAAGAGGGGATAGTTCCACTGCCCTTCAAGGAGGCTGTTGCATTCCATTGTCATTATATTCCTTTGCTGAGTAGAAGTCTGTTCCAGACCCTTTTGGATTCTGTACCTATCTTGCCAAATTGAGCTATGACATGCACCCACACAGTGCACCACTAGCAACATAGATGTGCTCCTTCATCATGCTAAATTAGAAGCTCTAACAACTCTAGTACCATGTCATGATGTACTGAAGTAATGCCATGACATTCTCTACATTCAGTGGCATGTGGTATCAGAAGCTATTAGCCTGGCCCCAGATAGGCTTGTGAACCATTGCAGGATGTCTAGTCTCTTAAGAGTTGTAGAGTTAAATGTCTATATACAACAGATAATACTGCTTTTATCAACTACATCTTTGTTTAACAGTTTACGGTCCAGGTGAACAAATGCACTGTTACAGGCTAAAATAGAAGGTAGAGGGTTTGCAACCTATGTTTCAGAAGACTTTATCCATCTCAACTCATTTATATCATGGTGGCAGTACTGTGTCAATCTCTCCCCCCACCCCCAATACACAGCACGTTGCAGGAAAGAAGCTCTTCAAATAACTTAAATTGTGATCTTGTATGTATTTTTAAATAATTTTTGTTTTATTTGCATTGTAAGCCATCTTGAGTTCCACAAAATAGAAATGTGACTAATAGAAGTTTTAAACAAGCAAGCAAGCAAATAAATAAATAAAAACACCACTGAACATTCAAAGTAGATCTCCCAAAATACCTGTATTCCAGTCCTACCTGGTTAAACCTCCTTTGCCATATAATAATACTCTCATTGATGCTGACTCTTTGCTTTGCTGGAGCTCTGACATCCACCATTCCAACTTTCACTCTGACAAAAGATTTATTTGGAAAAGTCACCCAGTTTATAATATCAAATCCTGCTTCTAGTACTCCATTTTGGTTAAAGAAAACTTCATCCCCAGCACTGTTGTTGAAGGAGACATGTCTCAGAAAGTGATGAAGCTACAGTGAAAAGGAAAAAAAGATGAAGTTCTAGGAAACCCAGGTCTGAAAGCCAAGAAAGCTTGTTGGGTGACCTTGGGCCAGTCACACACTTTCAGCCTAATGTCCCTCACAAAGTTGTTATGAGGATAAAAAAGAGGAGAGATGAACAAGCCTCTTTGGGTCCCCATTGGGAGAAAGGTAGGATATAAATAAATAATATTTTGTATATAAGTTGTATGATTTCACAAAGCTCTTCTTCCCTCCAATCTGATTGCTTCATTTTTAATTCAACATATTGGCTGTGTTCACACACACTAAATAATCCACTTGCAATCCACTTGCAATGCACTTTCCAACTGGATTTTGCCAGTTCACACAGTAAAATCCAGTTGGAAAGTGCACTGAAAGTGGATTGAAAGTGGATTATTTAGTGTGTGTGAATGCAGCCATTGTTGCCGCATCAAGATCCCTGAGGTTAGACAGTTTTATCTCTCTGTTTTGGTGTATTACTCATCATATGTAATTCTCCTCATGTATATCTTCACCACATTTATTACAGATTTATAAGTATTTACTGTATATGTGATAAACAACTGTTCACAAACCATCTGCTGTTGTTTTATTCTTTCTCTGTAGGAATGTCACATACTGGCTTATCTGTCTGAAGATTGTACCGCTGTTATGTTTTTCTTTTATTTAAAAAAGTATTTCAATTTTTTTTTAAAATAAGTTGTATGATTTCAATATACAGTTTACATTTTTATAGCCTACACCATTATTTTAGTGCATTATATTAAACTTGTGCTGCACACATGACATTGAAAAAACTTATAAGCTTTACAGGGAAAAAAATGATGCTAGGAAATGAACGTTAAAAAAAGAAAAGAAAAAGGAATCAGTAACAGACCAGAAACTGCCCACATAGTTAATACGATCCCAGCAAATACATTGCATGCAAATTCATAGGAACCAATGACAATAATGTGGGAGCCATGTCCTTGACCTCATCTACATGCTCAGATTACTCCAAACATAACCAATAGGAGGAAAGGAATACCTACACTCCAGCTTGTATTGTACCATTGCAAGTGATTATTTAATTCACCCTCCTAGATTACAACTTAAAGTTCATTACCTGCCATGGTAGCTCTTTCCAAAACTCCCCTCTATTATTATGCATCATTCTTTTATGTTTATATCTGGATAGATACATGGCATGTAAAGCATGAGCCACAGCATAGACAGCATTGAAGATGCTGTAACTATGTCCAGACATGGTCATTTCAAAAAGATGTCCTGGGAGGTTCTCCAGTCTCTCCTCACCAGTGCAGTTTCTATTTTCTTCATCCTTCTTGGTAATAAAAGTATTGGGGTATTGTTAGCCAGCAAGGCACTTTCTGTGCTCTTATGGATTTTTATATCCATAAGTTTGAACTCTGTGTCGCCAGCAGTGGTAGGGACTTGCACTTTCTTCTTCACATAGGAGCCAGCTCCAGCCCAAGCCAGGAGGCTGACACCCCAAACAGTTCACCCAAGACAAAGATAAGGGATTCCTCTTGCCATGAGGTTTCCTTATGTCAGACATCTGCTGGCTAACCCCCACTTCCCCACTATACATCTGGATAGTTATGCTAACTAGACTGCCTAGCAACTAATGTGCCAGCCATCAGATACTTGGCTAAAACCATCAACTGACAATAGGTATGGCCAGGTGAGTCATCGGACCCCAGACTCAGTGTCTGTTTCCTGGTGAAGTCATACTTTTGCAACACTGACCAAACCCCTGGACCTCCTCCCTTTGTTCACCTTTAACCTATAGCAAGGTCCAACAGGGACGGACCGCCTAGTAGGAGTGTTAGTGGGTTGTGGTCTGCAAAGCCCGCCCCAAGACCCCCAATAAAAGTCCAAACCGAGAGTCACTCGGCCTCTTGAGCCGTCATCCTCTATCTTACCTATTGACCCTTCAATCCAGCTTTCTGTCCCCAATCCTTGCCTCCATCTTTGAACCCCTTTTTCTCTCTCTGGACTCGCGATCCAGGAGAACCACGTGGTCTTGCCGGTTCAAGCCTCGTGGCCCCATAGCTTTTATACCTTTCTTCCCCAAATCCAATTCATCTTGACATCGGACAACGCATCTAAGGTAACGTGCTTTCCCCACCAACGAAACCTGCTCATGCAAAAGTGCTATTTTCTCTCTTTATTTTATTAGACCTGTAAGACTGTGTGTGTGATTACGATTTTTGTATGCTTGATTACATGATCCAGTAAACAACATTGAACTTGGAACTTGCCTCATGTGCCTCTTTCCTTGAGATCTCCCGGGAGGGGTGGGACCCTGGTATAGTTGGCAAGAACCCGTGTATTTTGCTGATTGCTAAATGTAAATTAAAGCAATTTGGCTAACAGAATTGGGGGCTCGTCCGGGATTGCCCTGAGGGTTAAACTTCGCGCCATAGTCGACAGGCGTGTCTTTAACCCACAGACGTAAGGGAAAAACCACTTCCGGAGCTCTTGGAGAGGCTGTATGATTGGTTTCTGTCTGCATGACTGGCTCTAGCGAGCAACCTATCGTGGGTGGCTTCCCCCTTTCTCTCTCTTTGAACCCCAGGTCAAACTGTGTGACCATCGCGCGTCTATCTTGTGGGAAGGGACCCCAAAGAAGACCAGAGTAGGGCGCTAGGCCAGTTGCACCAACACTACCTACACTACATACACCCGCTGAGTCTGAAGAGGAACTTTTTCTTTGAGCGCACCCTCGTTCCCCCCTCCTTGCTTTACTTCGCTCAACGAAGTGAAATCAATTGATTTTGGTTAGGGGTCAGCCTGCTGGAACATATTGTTTCGAAACCCCGCTGGTTAATAGGTTATCCAGTGAGAGCTTGCGAGCCCAAAACCTTCATTTGGTTGTGTGGTTATCCTTAGGACGAGAGGTTTGGCCAACCCGTTCTTGAAACCCTCATATAAAGAGACTGGGTGTTTTCGAGACTGGGTGTCTCCTTTTTGGGTTACGAGTAATCCCTGGGTATCGTGTGGGTGTGAGTCCCCGGCTCTAAAAACCGAATTAAGGCTGAGAGTGCCGCGTTTAGGGTTAAAAGTAATCCCCGAGTGTCGAGAGAGGTGTGAGTCCCCGGCTCCAAAAACTAATTAAAGGCTGGGATAGCCTGTTCTGTGGTGCATTGGCCACCTTGAGCCAACAACTGTAACTTAAGAAGCCGATTAAGGCAGGGAAGGGAAATCCAGTTCTCTTTTCTCACGCCCCTGTTGTAAGTGAAAACAGGAGAACCCCTACAAAGATGTTTCGTACCAAGGAGGACGAACCTAAGCTAGAAAAATGGCTGGTAAAAAAAAGCCAATTCTCCTTGGAAGGAAGGATCTTTTAAGGGCCCCAATCCATTAGAAATAGCCCGGAGTGCTTTCCAGGACTATTGTACAACCCAAAAACCTAGTTCCACTGCTAAGGACATAGCCGCTAGTTGGGCTTTATACACGGCTTTGCAGGACGCTGCGGCCGTCATTAAACACCTACAAGCGGATGTGGACCGACAGGAGGAACTCGTAAGAGATAGGGACCAAAAATTGGAGGAACTTGTGAGAGAAAGCAACCAAAAATTAGAAGAACTTGTACGGGAAAGCAACCAAAAACTCGAGTCACTAGTCCAAGAGACTAACCAGAAATTAGAAGAAACCAATAAGGAGAGTAACCAGAAGCAAGAGACCCTAGTCAAAGAATATCAGCATAGGTTGGAAGAATTAAACGTTCAAAATAAGGCAGCAGTGGATAGAGAGGTGACCAGATTCGACAAATTAGAATCCAAATTCGAAGCCACCAAGGAGGAATTAAAAGAAGTCAGAAATAAACATGAAAAAGATATGGAGGACCTGAGACAAAACTATGAGGAACTGCTAGAGGAGAGTCAAAAGGAGAACGAAGTTGCAGGCCATCAATTACAAGCCGATAAATTGACCTTGACTCTAGAGAATCAAGGAATGGCCCTCAGTGTTCAAAAGGCTGAACAAAAAGCCGCAAAGGCTATAGCCAGGGCTGAAGAGGCTGAGAAAGCATTAGAGAAAGCTAATACAGCTCTGCTATCGGCGCAGCAAGGAGCTAAGTATTTGGCGCAGGAAAACCTCATTAAAAGAGAGCAGGCGAACCATGACGCCTGCCGCAGGGAAATAGAACTCCTGCAACGGCAATTGGAGGCCCAAAGAGCGGTGGTATCAGCCATCCACCCGGAGAGTTTAATTGACCTCTCCCACACCGAAGAAACCCCCGAAACAGCTATAGAGGAGAATCCTGAGAACCATGTCCCCGTCCACCCTGTTAGCACCAAACAAATGGTCACTAGGACCGGCAACAGAACCACCACCCAAACCGTAACAGAAACTCAGCTATGGAAGCCTGATGAGGTTAAGGCCATCGCCGAGCAAGTAGGCTCTCTCTCCAAGGATACTGCTATACAATGGATGACGCATATCCACACCATGTATGGCGGTGTCAATGGAGAGGATCTCTGTCAGCTCGCCAGGCGCTGTGCTTCAGGCACGGATCTAACAGCCATTAATTCAGCCATAGCTACCAACAGCATCGCAGCCGGTACTCGGATCCAATGGATGCAGAAGGTTTTGGAATATCTCCACCCGAACTGCAGCTTATCTGCACTGTTCATCCTAGAAAAGCAAGGGCAAGGAGAAGACCCAGAGGCTTATATGGCCAGGAAGCAGCTATTAGCCCAGTTGGCAGACACACTATACATTGACCCCGTCACTAATGAGCCCGAATTCGATGATGACGCGTTTAGACGAGCACTCATGCATGGCTTCAATGCCCAAACACAATTGGCTCTTAATATTCCAGACCCCACTAGGGGAACCTGGCCCAATATGGAACTCAAAATAAGACGGGTGGCTACCTTACTCAGGAGCACAGGAGTCACAAAGGCAGGAAAAGCATCTAAGAAACATAAAGATAAGGAAGAGGAAGAACCCATCCAAGCCATAACGTACGCCAATCACGGCCCACACTCCCAGTACCAACTTTCAGGTAGATATGATAACCGGAATGATAGGAACAACGACAGGAACAACGATCGCAACTACGATCGGAATTATAAGAATGACCGCTATGACCGTAATAAATCTTGGCAGAGAGGCGGTAACAATAATTATAGAGGGAAAAGAGACTACAATAACAACAGAACCAACCCCGCGCAGGCATACATGCATCCATCTGCTCCACCACTTCCGGCTGACTATAACAACGGCCCTGACGATCGGTATAGTCCTGCCCCTAGCTCAGGCAATTCACACCCGGCTGCCCAGCTGCTGATGCCCGGTCCACAACCATATCACCAAAGGGTCAATAGGGATGCCCCTCCAAATGGAGTAAGTCCATTCAGATGGCACCTTTGGATGGAGCTCAAGGAACAGGGATTTGAGATGGAGCGCTTCCATCTACAACCCGACTCGGTTCTCCTCCAGGCATTGACAGACTCGGCCAAGCAACAGGAACGGCCTCTCAACCTGGTAAAGACCACCCTCACTCGCATTGAAGAGGAGAGAGGGAACCAAAGTTAGGGCTGCCCGGAGTCCCACAATCTCCCCAATGGCATAGTGGCTCCTTTGAAGCCCGACACATGGGGGAGACCGACTGTGAAAGCAGGGGTCGGGACTCCAGGGAACATGAAACCTGCTACACTCCTTGTAGATACGGGAGCATCCACAAATGTTCTTAAACCCCAATTGGCCCAAACAGGCCAGCCCTCTTCAGCTACCCTCTCTCTCTCAGGCTTTGCCGGAGGCAAGCACACTGCCACCATCTGGAATTCGATTCCCTTAACAGTGGGAAAGCTTTCCACACGTGTGTCTGCCTGCGACAACCAGGGCGAAGATGATGGCATTCTAGGGGCTCCATTTTTCCGAGACCATGGGCTCACAATTGATTTGGCTAATGGCTTCCTCTGGCAGATTCCGGGGGGTCCTAGCGAAATCAATGCAATCCATCGGTGTGCCGCTCTAAAAGCTCCTCTTCTCCTGGCCCCATTGGAACCTAGCGACCCTTGGATCCAAGATTTCCCTGAAGTCTGGATCCAAGACAAGGCAGAGTGCGGCACCGTCCGTGATGCCTGTGTGTTAATAGAAGGGAAGGATCCACCTCCACAAAAACAATACAAATATCCTGCCAAAGCTGAAGCGGGAATAGCCAAAACCATTGAGGGGCTCCTCCAATGGGACGTCATCCTCCCAATGCAGTCCATCTGCAACGCTCCCCTCTGGCCCGTCCTTAAAGCAGACGGAGTGACCTGGAGAATGACAGTGGATTTCAGAGCACTAAACACAGTGACTCCTCCAGTGGCCCCTGTGGTAGCGAAATACCATGAAATCCTAGCCGCCATTGCAGCTGGCTCCCGCTACTACAGTGTGATTGATTTGGCTAATGCGTTTCACTCCATCAAATTGCACGAGTCATGCTGGTATAAATTCGCTTTTGCCTTCCGTGGCCAGCAATATGCCTTCAAGCGCACACCTCAAGGTTTTCACTCCAGTCCTAGCATCTGTCATGCACATGTTGTGCGCATGTGGGAACACCTTAGAGCTACCTCTAAAGATCACATGCTCTCTTACGTGGATGACATTCTTGTCCACGCCCCCACGGAAGAAGAGGTCACTGACGTAACCAGGGAAGTCTTAAATCTTCTCAGGGAAGCAGGGTTCAAGGCTAGTAGGGATAAGGCCCAGCTAGTTCAAACGCGGGTCAAGTACCTCGGCCTGGCCTTGGGTCCCGACGGCAGGACTCCCGATGCCCAGCGCATGGAAGTCATTGCCAAGCTCCCTGCGCCTACAGATGTGCCCTCCTTAAGAGCTTTACTAGGGACATTCAACTTCTCTAGGGATTTCGTGGAAGGCTTTGCTGACAAAGTGCGCCCTCTGTACTCTCTCTTAAAGAGCAACACACCTTGGTTCTGGGGACCTGAACAACAATACGCCTTTGCCAGCCTTAAACAAAGTCTTGCCTCTGCTCCCGCTTTAGCGCATCCGGACCCTGACAAACCCTTTTACATCCAACTGGCACATTCTGAGAAAAGTATCGGCGCCACCCTTATACAGCATCATGCTGGTGCCCCAAGAGTGGTAGCATATGCCTCCCGCAATCTGTCCTCTGTAGAAATAAAGTTTACCCCATGCGAGAAAGTCTGTCTAGCCCTTGTTTGGAGCCTTACTCACTGGGAATTTATCATCGGAGGTGCGAAGGTCATAGTGCAAACCACTCACACACCCCTGAAGTACATTCTCTCAGGGAAGATTAAGGATGGCCAAGTGTCTAATGCCCGCATTGCCCAGTGGACACTTGCACTGATCAATAAGGGAGTAGACTACCGGAAAGAACAGAAGGAGCCCCCTGCCCCGTACGGCCTCATCATAACTGGGGAAGAGCATGAGTGTCCTCTACCAGTGGTAGACCACGTACCCTGGCCAGCCACATGGGGAGTGCCATTCGAAGAAGCCAAGCAGCTCGGTTTCCACTGCTGGTTCTGCGATGGCTCATCCTTCCATGTGACAGGGACCCCCTATACCGGATATGGTGCCATCCGTACCCACGATGGTCACACTTTGCAGGAGTCTGTCCGCCCCCATTCCAGCCAAGCCGCAGAGGTCGCAGCCCTACGAGCTGTTCTAGCCTTCGAGCCCCCAGATGTTCCGGTCGCTGTATTCACTGATTCGGACTGGACAGCCAAAGCCGCTACGGTGTGGCTCCCCCACTGGGAAAAACAGGATTGGGTAAATGCAGAAGGCAAACCGGTGGCCCACGTAACACTATGGAAAGATGTTGTATGACTCCTCCATAGTCGTTCGGCGGAGACTCAAATCTCCCATGTCAAGGGCCACCAGAAAAATAACTCTGAAATTGCCTACTGGAACGACCAGGCAAATCTTTTGGCCAAAGCCGCTGCACAAATACCCCTTCCCCAAGAAC
The DNA here is from genome assembly GCA_029233225.1 of Lepidodactylus listeri. Classification (NCBI taxonomy): domain Eukaryota; kingdom Metazoa; phylum Chordata; class Lepidosauria; order Squamata; family Gekkonidae; genus Lepidodactylus; species Lepidodactylus listeri. Next base: position 134,113,666 of record JARCFY010000005.1, on the reverse strand, counting down.
CGCCGGACCAACCTCTGCAGGCTGTCACTACACGCAGCCAACACAATAGGCCGTCTATCCCACCAGTCTTTGTAGACCTTGGGGAGCTCCAGGCCAATGATGCAGATGTACAAGATCTCCTTTCCAAGGGCAAGGACCCTACAGGGAAATACTCCATAGAAGAATGGGACGGAGTAATCTGGGCGGTGGATCACACTGGGGCACGCCACTGGGTAGTTCCCGTAGAAGTACGGGCAGACCTGATCCAATTCGTTCACGAGCAGGGCCATAGGGGAAAAGACCTTACTTTGGAGCGGGTGCATGATGCAGGCTGGTGGCCAGGCATGAGACAAGAGGTCGCCCAGTGGGTAGATAACTGTCTAGCCTGTGCCATGGTCAATGCCGACTCATCCGGTCCCAAAGCCCCTATCCAGCACCAACGCATTGAGGGACCCTGGGCGCGAGTTCAGATCGATTTCATTGGTCCCCTTCCAAAAACTAGCCGCGGCAACAGGCACTGCCTTACAGTAATTGATCCCCTTTCCAAGTGGGTCGAAGCCTTCCCCTGCCGGGACAACTCAGCCGGCACGGCCGCCAAACTTCTTTTTAATAACTTGTTTTTGCGCTGGGGCATCCCCCGAGTCATGGACTCCGATCGCGGGCCTCATTTCATTGGAGAGGTCACTCAGGAGCTCTGCAAGGCTCTGGGGATCACCCAAAGATTCCACATTGCAGCACACCCCCAATCTTCTGGCTCTATTGAACGGGCTAACCGTACCCTTAAGGAGGCGCTCATGAAAATGGTTAATTCCACGGGCAGGACTTGGGATGAAAAACTGCCCATCATTCTCATGGCTATCAGGGGAACCACGGCCTCACACGGCTATTCCCCACATATGGTCATGACTGGCAGGAAAATGCGCATGCCAGAAGCTTTTTGGCTACAGAGCGATGTCCCCTCGGACTTCGAACCTAAAGTGGCAAACGATGAGTGGGTCAGATCCCTCCTCACTGACATCCTGATTATACACCTCCAAGTAGCCAACATGCTTGGGGAAAGCCAGCTTGCAATAGACAAGAAATTGGGATGGGTCCGCAATCCCCAGGTTTGGGATCCAGGGCAGCAAGTGCTTTACCGCAAGTTTAGCCGGAAACAGCATGCTCTCATGGCCAAATGGGCTGGTCCAGTCCCCATCATTGATAGGGTCAGCCCTGCAGTGTACAAACTGGCAATCCCTCGGAAGCACGGCCAAACGTGGCACAAGTTTTTCCACTCCTCCCAACTCAAACTGTGGAAGGGCAAGCCGGTTCCGGTCCCACCTGATCTTCCTCCGGACCCCGGCGGCGACGGGAGCCCACTGGCTGCAGTTAAACATGGTCCTTTCCTTCCTACAGACGTGTTCGAACTGTTTCCTTTCTTCTCCCTTGGAGACACTTGCCTGTTCCACTAAGTGCTTCCCAATGGCTCAAGCCGCCATTTAGGAAGCAAGGGGGGGAGGGAATAGCAGAATTTTAAGTCTAATAACCTCGTTCCAAGAACAAACGCCACGGTAGCATGCAGCAGTAACCGCACCGGGCTTGCATAAGTGCCAAGCGCATACCAATGAACGAAGAACCTCTAAGCACCTTTAGCTAAAAGGGAACCATACTGTGACTACTTGGGTATGTCGACTGCAGTATGGAGTACAGGGATCTCACTCACACACCCCTCAAACATTATATTACAGAATGCATCCAGGAAGTTTCACCCCAGCAATAGACAAATGGGTAAGACCATTAAAAATTTTATTGTTATTATTATTGTCCTTGATTCATTTTACATCGACAACACAAATAGCCAACCATACGGTAGTCTTGACCAGATGGAGATGCGTGGGAATCAACATGCCTTTTAGAATTTTTACCTGTGTAACAGGACGGCATGACAGAGCAGTCACACTCACACCCATAGATCAATGTCCACCACAGCAGCTCACACATTGCATCCACAGCCGCACCGGAGAAAAGGTGACTCTATGCACCTCCGGGAAATATGCTATGGATGAAATGGAAGTGACCCTGTGCAAACAGCCACAAGACAAAACCAATACATCCACCATTGAATATACTGCTCCTACCCCCATCTCCCTCTACACTGACATAGCTGTAATATCAGCTGCCGTATGGGACATTGGTGATCCTTTAAAATTAATCATTTCCATTGGCTCCCGACACTTCCACAATGACACAGAGGTCCCGATAACGCTCACGGACCCATTCGGCGAAGACATAGACCTAGAGCCACTGGCATGGGGCAAGCTCAATTGGCATTTTAACTGCTCTGCGTTAAAGCAGCAAGGTCCCCCAGACTGGACCCTACTTCTAAATACATCTGTCTGCCTCAATGCCACCGATACTGTACATCTTACAGCTATCGGAACAACAACTCTGCAGCTCACCCATCAGGAAGGAAATTACACTTTAATAATTGGTGATGCAAATCACACACTCGATTTGGACCCACTCATCCAAAATGTAAATGCACTAGCCTCACTGACCTACCCGGTAGTGGGAGCACACACTTTAAAATTTAATCATCAGGAAACAGTCTTGATGCAGCCACAAATTTCAGTCAAAAGGGTCAATGTCAGCTTAAATGGGCTTGGCACCTCTTTCAGCCATGCCCTCTGTGACTCTTACTTACACACGACCCAGCAAGGTTGGGACAATTGGATCTTAATGTGGCGTAAAGGAGAGCTCTCTAGAAGAACTAAATGCAATCTTTCTGATTGGGTTGCACCCGTAGGAGCGGGCATGGCAGCCATAGATGCTGCAAACATAGAGGTGATAGCGAATAAAGCCTCCAAGGTTTCATTCGACATCTCTCAAATGAGCCTCCCTCTTACGCAATCATTGGATTCCCTTGCCCACGTGGAACGCTCCACCAACTCCCTGCTGGTTACTTGGGAACAAATCATGGAGAAAGATTTTAACAATCTCCTTGATGGCATTCAGTCTTTACAAAACAATATTTCATTGGCTCTTGCTTGCACTCAAGCACAAACTCTTAATGTAGTCACTGCCATGACTATAATCAAACAAGCTATGGCTGGAGTTATACCCTTAGAAATAAGGGAATTGATTAAAGGAAATCTAACCGCCAGTGAAATCTCTCTCGAGCACTGGTGGTCGTTGGCAAACGCCTCTTTTGGCGCTGTAACCCAGACCTTGCAATTGATTATAACTACAGTTACCGCTAAAGAAATTTTCCACATCTATCCAGTGGTTCCGCTGGGTATTCAAGTTAATTCGGACACAGTATTATATGCCAGGAACAGTGACCGATGGGCTAAAGTGAGCTCATCCAGCTGGCATATGATCAATCTAGACGGATGTACCCATAAAGAAAACTTAGGCTTCATCTGTGATGATGAAGCCCTAGAGAAACATCACCCATGCCTAGTTCCCAAGAAACACGCCATATCTCACTGTCAATTTGACACGGTCAGCGAGACTGGGTCTACCATTATATACATAGGCAGAGCTTGTGTCTGTCTCAGAACAACCTGCGAACACATTCACATCAATACACTATACTACCAACAAATGCTGCCTGGAATAAACAGATGCTTCTGTAACATTACCTCCATCAGAGGGTGTGACTTTTATTTTGAAACCCCCATTTGGACACAACAAGAAATGGCCATATCCCCAGAATTGTATGACTCTATTGCTCCAGTGCCTTTGGGGTTAGGACTGGAAGCTCTACGGAAATTGCTCTCTCACCCGGACCTCCAAGAACGCCTGGCTCAGCTAAAGAAAGCTGGAGACAAAGCAGCCTTGAATGTTTCCCATAATAGCGCCAGGATTAAGGAACTGGCTGTGGAAATTAAGGAGGCGGGAAAACATAGCTGGTGGGAATCGCTTCTTGGTTGGAGCCCGACAACGACGGGATATTTAAATTTAATGCTCCACCCCATAGTCGTCATTTTGGCCTTCCAAATTATTTTAATAGTGGCGCTACTTACATTAACTTGTTGGGTGAGAAGACAAATCCACAAATTAGAAGCTCAATCTAAAGCCACTGATTTCCAAGCCTTGATGCACGTTGCATCCAAGGTCTCGAATTCCTAACCCCACCTTCCCGACCTCTGGCATACCTTGACTGTTGCCTTCCTCTATGTTTGTATGTCTTCATCCATTTTCAGGCCCTTATGTGTGTTTATGTTTGTGTTTCTATTCTTTAACCATTATTGGGTGGGTCTTTTAGAAAAGACCCATGAGGTAGAAAAATTGGCCTTTAGCAGCAGTCTATCGAACCCAAGGGAGCATCAGCGAGACTACAAATGCAACCGAAGGAAAGCAGGTTCAGTCTCCTGCACATATTCGGAAAACCTCAATCATGCTGCCTTTCTGATTCCTCTGTAACATCGCTGAAACCAAAAAACCATATTGCCAAATCGCCAAGAAGCCAGCGGAGCTTTCTCAGGATGACTGAGATCCATTGTGGCAGTATAGTCATGCTTTGAGGTCAGCGTGGCGGAGCAGGCCAAGAAAGGGAGTGTAAATGTGCAGGTCCTACTGGAAAGCCAGTTGGAAAATGCAATCCTTTCAAAAAGGTTAAGGCGAGCCACGATCTTTTTGCATGTTCTCCCCCTGCAATGGCTTTTTCGATCATAGGACATAAAATTTTTGGATCGTTTTTCTCCTTTGGGTTCCCAATTTGAAACCTCCTAAAGTATTATTAATTTTGACATTGGCAGTTTTCAAATAACAACTTATTAAACAAAGATTCGGTCTTAAGAAATTAAGATCCGGCGTGCTCTGCAGCATCTCTACTTTGCATACGCCCCGGCACGTGGATATTAAAAACTATTCTTCCCAAAACGTGTGCTATTACTTTTTATATTTTTCGATCGTTCTAATCCTTCTGAAGTCATCCATGCCCCGGACTTCCTTATTTTTAGTTTCGTTTTTTTTGCAAAAAAAATCTCCCACCAACGTTTTCCAAAGATATGTAGCCAGCATACACTTCCCTTTTTGTTTACTTCCAGCAACACCTTAGGATCACAACAAGCCTCTGCTTGTTCCTAAGATTTTTCCTTTTTCTATTCTTTAACCAGCATTGGGCGGGCCGAAGCCCTAGCGAACCATGGGGAGTAATGAGAGAAAGAAAAGGGAGATAGGGGGTGGGAGGACCGAAAGCATTTCTTCATGGGAGATCAGAAGAGCCGAGGGCGCATCCAAAGATGCCGTCGACAAAAGCTCCGTAGTTGCATTTGTGGCTAGCACGAATGTGAAGCTTAGTAGGCGGCTTCCCTGGTGGTGCGGGTAGAAGTCGGGTTCAGAAGTTACTCTGATTCCCCCTCTCTCGCCCCATCTCCACCAGGCGTGCAATCCGATCGCCACTCGAGGCAGTGACGGGTGCCTGGGGAAAGGCCCCAAGGTTAGCCCGCTCCAGCCGAACGCTCTCCAGCCACATATCACAGCATCTCTCTATGTTAGCGTGACCTCTTCTCCGACTATCTGCCCAAGCAATCCTCAGCCCGAAACACATAGCCACCTCAGTACTGGCCTCTTATTCGGTCTTTTTGCTTTTTAAAATTTATTTCACTCATTATGTCCTCTTCTCCCAGCATGCCCTTGTTGACACACAATCTGCATAGCCTGTCAATCATCATTCTTTTCTTTATTTCTTTTTACGGCCGTGAAGCCTCATCACCTTTTTCAAGAACTTTTTTTCATTGTGCACGGTTTTGTTTTTGTCTCCGTCTCTTTGTTTGTGCACTCTACGGGCAAGAAACAAACCGTTTGTTTGCAAACCAAGTCTTCTGTTTGCAAAGCAAATCGTTTGCTTGCCAAAACATTTTTGTTTTTGTGCTTGCTTTTCTATTCTTTACCAGTGTTGGGAGGGCTGAAGCCCAGATGAACCGTGGGGAATCATTAGTGAGCAGGACAACAAGAACAAGGGGGACATGGAAGCCCGAGAGACAGCTCAGGAGGAAGATATGGGACAAACGAATCCTTTGTCTCCCTCTGCTATGCAGCTCCTCCAAGCCATACTGCTTCGGAGGACATGCAGAGGTTGGGTTCGGAATTTAAATCCGGCCCATGCCCCCCTTCACCAGGCGTGCAAGCTCTCCCTGCACAAAGCAGTGGAGAGTGCCTGGGAAGGACTCCCGGTTAGCTCGAAGCCCCGGCCAAAACCTCTTGCCCCCTCTTTTTAACATCTTTTTATGTTAAAGGGAGATTTTCGCCAGCTCTCTCCCTGAAGTGCCTGCAAGCTAAAACGTATCCTCGCCCCAACACTGGTGTCCAATTCGACTGTTTTTGATTTTTAATAAATTTGTTCTTTTTAAAATGTTTATGTTTTCCAGAATGCCTAAACAAATCCCTCATTTGCATATGCGACAGCCTCTAGCCCTAATGAATACAGCCAAGTCAACAGCATGCAACCTTCAAGGGTTCTGCCTAGTAACTAGCTGCCCAGTCCATTCCTTATTAGGAATGGGACGATACCACTGGGATTGGGTTTAGAGGGGAAGATTGTTCTATTTTTGTACTGTATTGGGGGAGGGCCCCCTGAAGGGAGCCCTCCAAGCTAAAACAGGTACGCAGCTAATGGCGTCCCCACGGAGCCACCCGGCTCCAGATAAAAAGGCCAGAGTCAGCCAGACGCAACTCCCGAACCCAGCTTTTGCATGCCCTGCCTGTGAGTGTGTCCGTGTCTCTCTCAACCACACATCTCACAAATACTCCCCAGGGTTCGGGAGGCGTGCCCGGAGACTCCGCCAACCCCGAAGGGTGAATAGCTTGCCTGTGATTATTCCAGCCAGGACCCCAAGCTGATGTGTCTTTCATAATACAATGATTCCAGATGTATGACCTGTTTTGACCTTTCCCGTATCTCTTGAATGCCTTTAGACACTCTGCTTGCAAATTCACTAAGCTATGTTTTATTTTAATATCCTTTTTTTCTTAATCTAAGTAGGTACCCATGATGCTTTTAGATAACAAGGGGGGGTGACTCCTCAATATGCAAACCGGTCTCCTCCTTCCCGGCCGAACTGACTCGTGTCCGTGCCGAGAAGTGACGAGCGCAGCCGAGAGCTTCATGAGCTATTGATCAAGACCCGAGTGGCTTCCGAAGAGCCGAAGATATACGAGTCCTGGTGTTCCGTTAGATACAATGTAAAGCGAGCCTCTCTCCTGTACAGAGACACCAGTAGCCCGGTTCCAGCAGAAAAGCCTTGCCGCTCAGGAGAGATGGACGAAGAATTGTTTGTAACCATTTTATTTCCTTGTGCATTCCTTGTGGAGTATTTTTATTGATACAAATGTGTGTACTTCCGCTATAACTATTGATGCTTTATGTATAGATAATACCCTTATAAGAAATTTATAATGCTTTTATAAGGCTTTTTACAATGAATTTAAGATAAGGAATTTTTAGAATTACTTTTAATATTTCAGTTAAAGATGTTTCTGCTATTTAGAGACTTAAATATTTCTACATAGGCTCCCTTGGTGGTCCAATGCACAAAGCCTTGTTTTTATGTCCATCCCAGCAACAATTTGGCATTTTTTTTTATTGCGGTAGATTTTTGTCATCTTCTGTGTCCGTCCCTTGCCAACTATTTCTTCCAGGATCACCATCATGCAGTCTGTCTCATTTTTTGTTATCGTACCGTCTGAATTCGGAGACCTTCACCTGACGCCTTCAGGTCTCCGAGGGGGGGAAATGTTAGCCAGCAAGGCACTTTTCTGTGCTCTTATGGATTTTTATATCCATAAGTTTGAACTCTGTGTCGCCAGCAGTGGTAGGGACTTGCGCTTTCTTTTTCACATAGGAGCCAGCTCCAGCCCAAGCCAGGAGGCTGACACCCCAAACAGTTCACCCAAGACAAAGATAAGGGATTCCTCTTGCCATGAGGTTTCCTTATGTCAGACATCCGCTGGCTAACCCCCACTCCCCCACTATACATCTGGATAGTTATGCTAACTAGACTGCCTAGCAACTAATGTGCCAGCCATCAGATACTTGGCTAAAACCATCAACTGACAATAGGTATGGCCAGGTGAGTCATCGGACCCCGGACTCAGTGTCTGTTTCCTGGTGAAGTCATACTTTTGCAACACTGACCAAACCCCTGGACCTCCTCCCTTTGTTCACCTTTAACCTATAGCAAGGTCCAACAGGGATGGATCGCCTAGTAGGAGTGTTAGTGGGTTGTGGTCTGCAAAGCCCGCCCCAAGACCCCCAATAAAAGTCCAAACCGAGAGTCACTCGGCCTCTTGAGCCGTCGTCCTCTATCTTACCTATTGACCCTTCAATCCAGCTTTCTGTCCCCAATCCTTGCCTCCATCTTTGAACCCCTTTTTCTCTCTCTGGACTCGCGATCCAGGAGAACCACATGGTCTTGCCGGTTCAAGCCTCGTGGTCCCACAGCTTTTATACCTTTCTTCCCCAAATCCAATTCATCTTGACATCGGACAACGCATCTAAGGTAACGTGCTTTCCCCACCAACGAAACCTGCTCATGCAAAAGTGCTATTTTCTCTCTTTATTTTATTAGACCTGTAAGACTGTGTGTGTGATTACGATTTTTGTATGCTTGATTACATGATCCAGTAAACAACATTGAACTTGGAACTTGCCTCATGTGCCTCTTTCCTTGAGATCTCCCGGGAGGGGTGGGACCCTGGTATAGTTGGCAAGAACCCGTGTATTTTGCTGATTGCTAAACGTAAATTAAAGCAATTTGGCTAACAGTATTTACAGTGAAACGCCTCTGCCCAGAAATTCCTGATAAAACCATCTTCCTCAGTACTGGAAGGGTTTTTGCTCTTCATGAATTCTGGGAATCCTTGGACATCTTTAGAGTGAATTGCTACTGTTATGGCACCATGGAAAAGTTCTATATCCCATCTCGGAATATTGTAATGTGTTTTTAAGTCCATCTGAGCTGACAGAATCCACACTTTCCATTTTGGATTGGGTACAGTATCTTTATTTTGGCGGCAGTGTAGCAAAAACCTCAAGATTATCATGGAGCGGCTGTCTCCATGGAAGACCAATACATTGGTTGTGCTCTTCATGATTTTCTCATATTGTTTCCATCTCTAAATTTCTCCCTCATTGTTATCAGAACCTACACTGGAGAAGGACTCTTTGAAGGCAAAACAGATGCCATGCTTGGAAAATACTGGAAGCATGAACTGCACAAACCATTCTAAATTCTCACCTACTGCAACAAGCAACCCAATCCATGTCCATTTGAAATGGAGAAGTAACTGGAGAATCCCCATGTGCTGTTGGGTTTCATCTGGGACCATCTGGTAGAAGGAGGGAACTTTAGCGTCATGCAGTGTCACTGGAGAAGAACCATACATGAGCTTTAAAACAAAGTGTGTTGGTAGATATTATTAATTTCAGATGGAATAACAACATTTTGTGAAGTAGTGTTCAAAATCCATTGTAATCAGAACACCAGGGAACTGGGCTTTCTGTCCTTTCAGGAGACTTATTGGTTTGGATCCATGAAACTTCTGATGGGCAGTCTAATGAACTTGGAACTGCATTATTCTAAGCTAATACAATGAATGTTCTCTCAGTGTATTGGGAAAAAAAGAAAGAAAGAATTGACTAAAGCTTTCTTAATTGCTGAATTCTTTAGTTTGGAACTCGTTATGTTTCTATTTATGCTGAAGCATGGCTGGCTAATTAATATTGTTGAAAATAAAATTGACCAAAGCTCTCTGTTGCTAACAAAGCTACAATCAATTTTATTTGGTTCCACATGGCATCTCAAAGACTAAAAACTGAATACAATTGACCAAAACTGCCAGCCACTGAAAGTCTAGCTGATTAGAGGTGTCAGGCTATCTGACTGTATTGGCTTAAACCGGACAATCCACTTCAAGTCTCAGTTACTAAGGTGGACTATAAAGTAAATAAAATTAATAAAAGGAAGTTCTATGCAGATTTACACCCTTTGGGTTTAGAAGGGTATAACTTTGCTTCGGATAGCACGGGTGAGTAGTTGTGTTGGTCTGAAGCAATAGAACAAAGTTTGAGTCCAGTGGTGTGAGACTTCTGCTCAAAGTAGTCAAGGATCAGATCTTTGTTGATGAAACACAGTTCTTTATTTCCAATCTCTACATTGGTACAGGTTCTCGGATTATTGTCAGAGATAATGCATATGATAGAAGCAGGTCTATTATACCCTTCAGAACAATTTGAATTACCCATAGGTAACCAATCACCAAAGGGGAAAAACGGCGGGCAAAAGGGGTCTCTGGCCGTTTGCTTCCCACAGGAAAGAAAGCCAGGTGTTAAGTTGTAAATTTCCCTTCCCAAACCAGACCCCTTAGATGTAACCATATTCACATAACAAATGCCTTCCTCAAGGCTTTTGCACGTTGATAAGAAATGGTCTCTGTCCTCCCCTTGTCTTCCCAGCCTGGATGAATGGAATGCGGAGGCAGGAGTGTGAGAGGCCCATTGTTCCCATGCTTTGAAGTTGTCACTCTCCTGGGCAAACAGTTACACAGACCAGGCCTGGTCAGAGTCATAAACCTGGGGTCACCTAGCATACATTCATACTGGCCAAAAGATATGGTTACAAAGTGGGCATAGGGGCAACTAGAAGCAATAGGCATGAATACATAATGAATACATAATGGGTGCAGACACAGGTTACAATACGCAGCATATAGCAATAGAAAGCATAGCAGAAAGCCCCAGAAATCCTTGTCTGAATCAGCAGATTCTGACAAGTGGCACCTTTAAGACCAATGAAGTTTTATTCAATGTATTTGAAGAACTGTGCATGCACACAAAAGCTTATACCCAGAATTAAACTTTGTTGGTCTTAAAGGTGCCATTAGACTCAAACTTTGGCCCAATTTACAGCTCCCCTCTGAAGTAGTTTGACTGCTGTCTTTTCCTATGCTCATTTCACACTGGTTTCAAATTTCACTCCCTAGGTCTGAAGAGTACTAAGCAACAGGATCTGTTTAAAGCAGTGTAATGCTAGCTTGACCTCAGGAGGCCAATTAACGAATGTAGACTGAGTTTTAAACTAGAACAAGTATAGTTTGAAACTAGAAACAGGTATAGACGGTTTTTTTGAAACTAGAATTATTCCTGCGGGAAAGTCAGATGTAGATTTGACCTTTGTCCTAGGACACCACTGTTGGTCAGTTGTATTTTCAGTACACATTCGTTTGAATGAACATGCAGCTGTAAGACTCAGAATATGAACCATAAGTTTCAGAAAGAAAGAAGAATAAAAAGATACGTTCTGAGATGTCAGGAACAAAGGAAGGGGGAAAGAGGGAGGGTACTGCCCCTTCTTTGTCAGGGATTCTGCACAGAGTTTGAGAATTTTGATGATACATCTTTGGACTAGATTCTTTGGAATACAGCAGTATCTAAGTGTCAGTGGGATGGATTTTAGAAATCTGATAATGTCTAATGCAGACAGATCAGTCTCTCCAGAAATGACTAGTTGAAACCCATCACCTGGCAGAGTAGCTTGCCCTAAATTGAAAGAATTGTCCCTTGATGATAGTTTGAACCAACTTAGAAGAAGAGAAGAGATTGGATTTATACCCTGCCCTTCACTTGTAGTCTCAGAGAGCCTTACAAACTCCTTTCCCTTCTCCTCCCCACAACAGTGGCCTCCTCCTCACAACAGGGCCTCCTCCTCACACCGGCCGGTGTATTGCGCAACAGTGCCGATACGGAGCGTTCAGACTGCTGCGGAGTGGCCCCACGTGGGCCGGCCTCCACAGCTCGTGATAGGGCTGTTTCGGCAATTTGCGCATGTGCGCATGCACGCATGTGCACTCATGCGCAAACTGGCAAAACGCCACGTTCACACTGCTGCCTCCGCTTGCCTCCTGCCTTCTTCCGGTTCATACTGCCTGGAAGCGGGAGGCAAGCGCAAGACGGCCCCTGGACACCGGTTTCTCCCGGTGTCCTGTTAAAGTGGATGGAAAGCGAGTGGGAGATGGGTAAGTGCGAAACGGAGCCAATGGACAGATGCGTGTGTCTGAATGCGCTCCCTTCTTCCACTTCCAATGCGGGGCTGTCCCGCTTTACATTGCCAGTCTATCCTCAGCCCCAGATTAGTCTGTGCACTTAACCACTACACCAAACTGGCTCTCACCAAACTTAGAATACAGGGAGGGTTTGTATAGGAGTGGTCCTCTCTCACGGACACATCTACTACTTCTGGGACTCAGATGATCAGTTCTTCTCAGCCAAATACAGTTAATGTAGAGGGACTAGGATTGTGCGGGCAAGTTATGTGTTTGATTTCCCCAACAATGCAGCAAGAATGTATAAATACACTGTTTTTCATTTCATTCACCGTTCAGTACCTTCTATTTTCCTTGCTGGCTTTCTCATTGTGTCCACATCTTTTTCATTGATAGTGGAAAAAATACTATAGCTGCAACTGCAGCTGTGTGAGTAGAAAAAGAACAAACTGAGATGAGCAGGACAGAATTCAGCAGCTCACAGGATGGCATCAAAAAGGGAACTGGAGAAAGGAATTCTGTCCCTGTCGCACGACCAATAAAGTTGTCAGAAGCAAATTCCCCCCTCCTCTTTTTTGAAGAATACTTTGTTTTACCAAACCAGTTGTCATGGGGAGTTTGTCAAAGCCACATATGAAAGTAACACTTGTATCATTTCATACACCTCCCCCAGTATGCAGACATTTTTTCCTACCTGTGGAAATTTATAGATGTCAAAAAATTCTGGTATCTGGGAGGAGATTTGAGAGAAAAGCCCTTCAATGACTGCAATTATCTTGTCCTGGATGTTACACTTGTAGTTGGAGACAAGTCTGTTTTTGGGAGAAATAAGTTGCATAGCAGCTTGATAGGTTCCCCATGAATTCAAATGGCTGTCATAGATACGGATACCCAGGGTGACATTGGGTAAAAGCTGAGGGTTTTCATTAATCTCCTTTACAGCGAATACCATAGCCAGGATGTTCTGGTAGTTCTCTGGCATTGCACTACAAAATAATGTGAATTTTGATTGACAAGCATATTCTTCACATTGTAAAATTATCACCAATTTGTTACTCATATTCTCATTGCTATTATTCATTACACTATCACAGTACTGCATATTATGTGCCACCGTAATTCTGCCATTACAGAGCTATCCCATTCTGCTGTATGTGAAATCTGATTAATAATCTCAGTAAAGTTGTGTCATATCAGGGTTTCCTTCTGCAACAGTGTAATCAGAACTGTGCATAATATTCTAAATGCAGTTGCTCTACACAAGGTCATTATCATACTAGCGATTTTGTTTTTAGTCCATTTCCTGATGACTGCTCAGATAGAATTTCCCATTTTCAATGATGCTGCGCACTTTTCATTGAGTTGTCCACTGTGTTCCCAAGATCTCTTTAGGCCTCATCAGTGGCATTACTAACCCCCCCACACACAAAAAAACCCTGTCCAACTTCACAATGATCACATTTGCCTTTTTGTGGATCACTCATGTATTTCAGAGAGATTCTTTTCAAGCTGTTTGGAATTCTATTTCAATTTAAGATCCATTTGATGGCCCAAAAGGCTATCCTGGGGTCATGGGTCTGCATGGACAAAAGCCATGTTGGGTGGCAGCTGTAGTATGGAAGAAAACTGGATAAGATTGAGTGAGAAAGCTGGTTTTTGTGTCTCTGTGTCTGGCCACTTCACTTGTGATTCGAGATCATTTAGGAATAGTTTACATAGGATGAGTTTATATACAGATCACTGTGGGGCTTCACTGGTTGATTCCCTTCATTGTGAGGTCTGTCTTTTTTCATTTGTATGCTTAGTAATTCTGCCTGATACAAATATTAACCTAAGTGACCTGGAGTTTCCTGACCTCCTTTTTGAGAAATCAGCATTTTATTTACTACTCCCAATTGAAAGAGAAGCAGATATTGCCCCCCAAGCTGGAATAACGAGACAGACAACTGTTTTGGTATCAAACAAGGGCCACTTTATTAACTATTTAACTCGCAAACCACGCAAGGGAACTAGCTGGGAGCAGAACAGGCCAGGCAGGTGTCAAGTCAGCAAACCTCCTGGACCTTAATTACGGGCAAGTCACCTGCCCTGGTCCGTGGCCATTACTCTGGCCCACCACCGGCAACCCAGCACATAGGTCCCCCCTCAGGGGCGCCTACCCCCGATGCCCTAAAACCTACAGGGAGGCGCTTACCCGAGAGGTTCCCAGAGGGGATCACATTCCCAGAGGGGATCACATTCCCAGCCTCGGGCCCTAAAATCTGAGGGCCGTTCCTGATGACCCCCTATCCCAAATGGGGATTGGCTGAAAATGCTTACCGGTTCTGCTCTCCTTACCCTATAACTCTGCCAAGTGACCAACCTAATTAATGGCCCACAAACTGCCCTTAAGTCATCCCTGTGGTCACTGCAAGGTAGGCAAAAACACCCCCTGCCCACAAGCCAAACTGGAAGAGGGCGAAAAATTCCTACCTGGCCCCGAAGCGACCAGCAAGCTGCCTTTCCTGCCCTCCTCCTGGGCGGCAAAAAGTCTCCCGCGCTCAACAGCCTTGCCGGGAGTGCAGGATTCCAGTTAGTGGGGAAAAGTTGCATACTTTAAGGTGATTTTCCCTCTTTTTATTTACATATTTATGTACATATTATGTAAAATGTAGTGATTGCATATTACAGTAGTTAAAGCACAACCTCTTCAACACTTTATATTTATATAAACACTAATGTCTACATTTTTGCACATTTTTGTTACTTGATGGTCAGTTTCTCACTGAAATTATTTAAGAACTTTTGGGCGGATGCTGTGGAGTTTTTAATTGCTCAGTTGGTTGTGGAAAGAGCCACCAAGTTGACTTGTGATGACCCTACAGGGTTTTCAAGGCAAAAGATAGACAGAGGTGGTTTGTCATTGCCTGCCTCTGCATAGCAACCCTGTAGTTCCCTTGTTTTCCCTCATTCAAGCACTAACAAGATCTAACCCTGCTTAGATTCTGAGATTCAGTGAAACTGGGCTTACCTGGGCCATCCACAACAGGGCAATTTCTCAGTTAGTCCTAGATATCTATTGCACTGATTTATACAGAGTAATAGCACAGGAGGAAATATTCTTACACAAATACATTTGAATGTGGACCATGAGGATATTCCTTGAAGATATTTGGATGGACAACAATGAATGTCTGAAAAAGAATTCCACCAATGAAAAGATCTCCTGGCTGATAATACCATTGTACAAGAGAGTAAGGTTCCCATAACCCACATGTAACAACTTGGAACCTGCATACATTTTGAGGCAACAGAAAAAGAAGCAACACCACTAATTTTGCCATTCTGAGCACAAACCTTACCTCTGAATTCAGATTCTCATATCTGCATCTGCTGTACTTTTATCAGAGACTCTTTGATTAAAATGCCTGGCCTGCAGATAGTCTGGGGGAAAATAAAGGGGGAAAAAAACCACAAATGTAAAGTACCAGTTGTCAGTCTTCTTCGTCCTTTATCCCCACTCTCCTTGTAAAATGTACAAGCATATATTTAATTTCTCCTCCCCATATCAGTTTTCTGATTCACCCCTGGAACTCCCCAGGGGGTTTAGCCTTCATCAAATTAATTACTGACTTTTAGATAATTACAAGGAGTTCAACTGTGGCATGGCTCTGAAGACTTCTTGGAACCAAAGCATTCTCTCCCCACTGGAGGACAAATTATTTGTATAAAGGATTGTCCTTTGGGAATATGATCACATTCCCCCCCAGCTGTTTTTTGAGGAAAAATATGCAGGAGATATAGGCCTTCCTGCTGCTTCCAGATCAGCATAGGGATCTATTGTCTCAGCTATTTTATTCTTGGATCCCTTACAGTTTGGGAGCCAAGGAGTTGCTGATAGGAAAACAAAAAAGTAGTTGGAGTCAGATCACTTTGTAATTTAATTTTTTTTAAATTACATATCAGCAGGGCTTGCGAGTGTGTGTGTGTGTCTGTGTGTGAGAGAGAGAGATCAACACTTTCTTTCAGGACTCTTCTGAATCCTGAGGGGGGGGGAGTCACTGGAATTTGGTGCAACCTTATATATGAGTACTGACACCTTTTTCTTTGGAACAAAAAAAAACACTGGATATTAAATAAATTCAGTGGATAACACATTTCTAGATCAAAGTTTTATTTCCTTTCCAATGAATATGAAATTTCTAGAATCCCTCACAGATGGTATCCATGCTGATAAATTCCAACTGCGCAGAAGAAATTAATCCCATTATATAAGGAACAAGTGGGAACCCACAGGGACTTACAGGGATCATCTAATTTCTCCCTCTCTCACTTTCCTCTTTCCCTTTTGTAAAAGCCCCAATTTTCCTGCTTCCTTCTCTCTTTTCCACCCAACAGCCAAACTACCTTTTCTGCATCTCTGTCTTCAGCTTTCCCTTTCATCACTCCAGCAGCCCCTACTTAGGAGAACTAAGGCCCAGTTGTGTGACATCAACTCCTGGGTCACGTCCACTTGCATGGTAGGGAACCCTCAAGATCTTACCTGCTGTGTAGGGTGCTCTGAGCTTTTGCCCGCGAGTGATCGCAGCTTTTGAAAACAGTATTTTCATCTGCCAAACATGCTCACCACAAAATTTGCAACACCTTTATATGAAACATGTATTAAAAAGTCCAAATACAAAACAAACAATGTTCACAATGGATTATGAACATGATGAGACACTTCATATTTGACATGCCAAAACAATGAAACATGTATGGAACTGAATCAATGCCATTTATATATATATATTAGCTCAGGTTTTCTTTGTTATACTGTTTCTTGCTGTTGTTTTCAAAAGGTTTTTAAGTATTTCCTTTTATCTGTTCTAACCTGACTGCTCAGCTATTTCATTGAGGGCCCACAAGTTCTTGTATTGTGGATGCATATAAATATGATTAAAATCCATCATAAAAACAACCAAACCCCAAAAAGTGTATGGACTAATTATTATCAACATGGCTACAGCATTGGCTGTGAATGAAATCAGTGAAAACCACCACATATTCCCCAATGTCATTCTGGACTTCCACATCTATAAAACCTACTCCAATGCAAAGAACTTCTCTTTGCAAGAAATAGATTCAACTTCAATATTTCTTTTTGCTGTAAGTTGCCGTTAAGTTGTTCAGGTGACAATTGTTGGCCAGCAAGGCACTGCTAGTGCTCTTATGAATTATGATATTCAAGCCTGAACTTTGGGCTGCCTTTAATGGAAGGGCCATGTGCTTTCTTCATAACAGGAGCCAGCTCCAGCCCACGCCAGGAGGCTGACACCCTAGATGAGTTCACCAGAGACAAAGGACTCCTCTTGCCATGAGGTTTCTTTCTGTTTCCACACGCTGACCTACCCCTGCCCCCTCCAACATAGCTAAATGGATTATGCTAACGCAGTTGCCTAGTGTGAGGCTTCTGCTCTAAGTAGTCAAGGATCAGACCTTTGTTGATGAAACACAGTTCTTTATTTCCTATTACTACATTACTACAGGTCCTCGGATTATTGTCAGAGATAAAGCATACAATAGAAGCAGGACTAATATACCCTCTAGCACAATTCGAATTACCCATAGGTAACCAATCACAAGGAGGGAAAAACCGCGGGCTAAAAGGTCCTTTGACCGTTTGCTTCTCACAGGAAAAAGGTTAGGTGTGAAGCTGTAAATTTCCCTTCTTAAACCAGACCCCTTAGATGTATCCATCTTCGCATAACAAATAGCCAAGCCAAGGTCTTCACACGTTGATAAGAAACTGGTTCTCGTCTTCCCCAGCAGGGAGGAAAGGAATGCGGAGGCGCGGGGGTGAGAGGCCGATTGTTCTCATGCCTTGGAGTCGCCACCCTCCCGACCAAATGGTTACATTGACCAGACTCGGGCAAAGCCATAAACCCAGGGTCATAAGGACAAGCAAAAGGAACATTACAGAGGGGGGTGAGGGCAGGCTACATAGGTTACATAGGCAATCAGCAAACAGGGGTTGCATCGCAAATACAGATATAGTGTTACATGGCACAGAGACCCTTGTTAGAATCTGCAGATTCTGACACTTTGCCACCCGAAAAATCTAATCTACCCCGGCTTATCTGGAAAGCGTTTATGAAAAGTTTTAACTAGTTTAGGAGCATGAACATTGTCAGAAAGAACCCACTCATTTTGTTCAGGACCAAAATCTACCCACTTGACTAGATATAGCAAGCGGCCCCTACGCATTTTTGAATCCAGGATTTCGGAAATCTCAAAATGGGGAGCCCCCTCCTTCATCAGTGGAGGAGGAGTCGGAGGAGTTGGATGCCAGGCATTCGGCCCAGGATTCTTCTTCAACAAGCTGAAATGAAAAACAGGGTGCACAGAACTCAGTGATTTAGGTAGTTCCAGTTCAAAAGACACATCAGAAATTTTGCGCAACACCTTGTAAGGGCCAACATATTTCCACCCCAGCTTCCTGCTGGGTTGTAGACCGTGTATGTTCTTGGTAGACAGATAGACCGAGTCTCCTGGCTGGAGATCCCAACCTTCCGCCCTTCCTCTGTCCACATATTTTTTGTAATCCTCTTTGGCTTTGTCTAAGGTCTTAGCAATTAACGGCCACGAACCTTGCAGTTTGGCCCACCATTGTTTAAAGTCTGAAATCGGACCCTCCGGCGTCTCCTCCAAAGTGGGCAGGGGTTTCCCTTCGAAGCCTCCTACTGCCATGAAAGGGGACATGCCCGTGGAGGAATGAATAGCATTGTTATAACTATATTCCGCAAATGGTAGCAACTCTACCCAATTGTCTTGATGGTAATTGGTGTAACATCTTAAAAACTGTTCCAAGATTTGGTTAGTTCGTTCGGATTGGCCATCGGTTTCTGGATGGTAACCCGAACTCATGGCCGGTTCAATGTCCATCATTTTCAAAAGCTCCCGCCAGAAGTTGGCAATGAATTGGCTGCCCCTATCAGATACCACGTGTTTGGGGAAGGCGTGTAGTTTAATTATGTGGGTAAAAAATGCCTTCGCCAGTCCTTTAGCAGTAGGCAACTGTTTGAATGGGGTAAAGTGAGCTTGCTTCGAGAACATGTCTACCACCACCCATATGACGGTTTTCCCCTTCGAGGGTGGCAAGTTGGTGATAAAGTCCATGGCTATCGCTTCCCAGGGTCGAGAGGGGGTGGGGAGTGGGTGTAGCAATCCAGGAACTTTTCCCCCTCTCCTTTTACACATCAAGCAGGTTTGACAAGCAGTGACAAAGTCGGACACATCCTTGCGCATGCGCGGCCACCAGAATTGCCATTGGATTAAATTAAGAGTTTTTAGAAACCCAAAGTGTCCCGCCAACTTTGATGAATGACAAATCAGTAAAATATCTTTTCTCCGAGCTCGGGGCACCACGAGTTTGTCTCCATGGTACCAACACTGGTTGTCCCTAAGGGAGCATTCCTCTAAGCCCTCTAGCTCTTCTGTTTCTTCCGGGGAATAGTCCCCCCCATTTGCCTTCCCAGGGCTCTACCACTGTCTGCTTGCTCTGGCTTCGGGTAGTGACGGCCCCTCCCAACTGCTGGGGAGAGAACATGGAATCAAACACTTCCTCCCTTTGACTCTCATGTTGGGGTAACCTGGATAGCGCATCTGCTAACGAATTGGCCTTCCCGGGGAAATGTTTGAGCACAAAGTTAAACTTCGAGAAAAAATCGGCCCACCGAAGTTGCTTGGCGTTTAGGGACCTCTGGGTGCGCAGTGCCTCTAAGTTTTTGTGATCGGTCCAGATCTCGAAAGGGGTCTGCGCTCCCTCCAGCCAGTGCCTCCAGGTAGTTAGAGCTAGACGTATGGCCGCGGCTTCTTTATCCCATACCGACCAGTTCCTCTCTGTCTCATTAAACTTTTTCGAGATGTAAGCTAGAGGGTGTAATTTATTGTCCGGGCCCCTCTGAAGGATGGCCCCCCCCATGGCCACATCAGATGCATCTACATGGATCACAGACTCCTTAGTTTCATCCGGATGGGCCAGAATGGGCTCTGAGGTGAACAATTTCTTCAAAGTTTCGAACGCTCTCTGGCAGTTCTCTGACCAAGCTATTCTCTCCCCTGGCTTTCCCGCATCTGGACCCCTCCCTTTAGTTTTTAGGAGTTCAGTCAATGGGAGGGTGACCATGGCGAAATCTTTTAGGAAGGTGCGATAGAAGTTGCAAAACCCTAATAGACTCTGCAGTTGCTTCCTAGTCCGCGGCGCCTCCCACTGCACCACTGCCTCTACTTTGGCAGGGTCCATTTCCAGCCCCTTCTGTGAAATGCGATACCCCAGGAAGTCCACTGAATCTCGGTTGAACTGACATTTGGATAGCTTAGCATACAATTGATTTTTTAACAGCATAGAAAGCACCTCCCAGACTAGTTTTACATGCTCTTTCTTATCAGTCGAATAAATCAAGATATCATCTAAGTAACATAACACTCCCTTGAATAAATGCTTGTGTAACACCTCATTAATCAGGCTCATAAAAACTCCCGGCGTGCCACTTAAGCCGAATGGCATCACCAGGTACTCGAACTGGCCCAGTGGTGTGTTAAAAGCAGTCTTAAACTCATCCCCCTCCCGAATGCGCACGCGAAAATAAGCATCTCGAAGATCCAGCTTGGTAAACACCTTCCCTTTGGCTGCCTCCGTCAGTAAGTCCTTTATGAGGGGGAGGGGGTAAACATTGGAAGCTGACACTGCATTCAGACCCCTATAGTCCGTGCACAGTCGCAGCCCACCGTCCTTCTTCTTTCTGAATAAAACGGGTGCTGCGAAAGGGGACTTAGCGGGCGGATGAAACTGTGCTCCAAGTTTTTGTCTAGAAACTTCCTTAGTTCCTCCCTCTCTGAGGGACTCATGGAGTAGAGCTTTCCCTTGGGTAGTTTTTCCCCTGGGAGCAATTCTATAGCACAGTCTGATAGTCGGTGAGGGGGCAACTCGTTGGCTTCGGTTTCACTGAACACTCCCATCAAGTCCCGATATTCCTTGGGCACGGCTGAGGGCACCACTGCGAGAGCCGCCGCTGACAAGGGGGCCGGGGGCCCGATCCCCATCCCGGGTCCCACTTATGATGGTGGCACTTTTCATCCACCCACGAGATCTTCCCCTCACTCCACCTAATGTATGGGTCATGGGCACTCAGCCAAGGACTCCCCAGCACCATGGGGAATTGGGTGTTGGGGGTGATAACAAACGCCCTTTTTTCCCAATGTTTCCCCGTCCCCACTATCAACCGTTCGGTCTCGGCCACACACGCCTCCTTCATCTCTGAGCCATCCATCTGCGTGAATGTGAGTGGCTCCCCTAATGGGGTGACTTTGGGGGCTAGCCCGTCCACTACTAAGGGGCTAATTAAGTCTCTGGCGCACCCTGAGTCGATTAGGGCACGCACCCGCACATGAGTCCCAGTTCCAGGGGCTAGTACAGTCACTATCATATATAGTAAAGGGCCAGGGATGCTCACCGGAGATGGCGCGTCGGGGTTGGGGACCTGCAGTTCTGCGCCGTTCACTGCAGGTCGCTGGAGTTTCCCGACATCTGAGCCTCCGTCAATTCCAGCTCTCCTTGCTCGCTCGCGGCCCCTTTCAGCTGTAATGCCCAGGGTTTGAACGAGGTCTTTCCTTTGCTGGGGGTGCTCCCCACCACTGGGGTGGAGGTCTTGGGGACCTTTCCACTCCCGCGGGGGCACGCTGAAGCGTAGTGACCACTCTCACCGCATCTCATGCAGAGCCCCTGCCTGAATCGGTTGTCTCGGATTTCTTGGACGCTGGGTTTGGGCTTCATCTTCTGGGCAACCTTGCCCTGGGCGGCTGCCGAAGTTCCCATCTTGATGAGGGTGAACCGCTCTTCCACGTCAGCCGCCGCTCTCATCCAGGTGGCCAAGGAACCGGGTCTCCCTCCTCGCAGCACCGTCTCATACACCTCGGGGTTGAGGCCCTCTCGATACTTCTCGATGAAGAGGTCTTGGGTCCAGCCACGGATCTTGGCTGCTATACGCCGGAACTTGTCAGTGTATTCCCTCACGGAGGACCGCCCCTGGGTCAGCTTCTGCAATTGGTTCCGCGCCTTCTCCTCTCCCAGGGGGTCCTCGTAGTGTTGCCTGAGGGCCCACATGAAATTGTGCATGGAGCGCAGCTCAGGCCCAGGGGCGTTGTGCAGACTCACATACCAGTCGCTGGCGGTGTCCCTCAGCTTGGACCCGATGTAGCCAATCCGGTCCCTCTCGGTGGGGTAGAGATGTCCCCAGGTGTCTAGGAACCTCTCGATTTCTATGAGGAAGAACGGTAGCTTCTCTGGGTCCCCATCGAAAGTAGCCGTCAACGGGTCACTGGGTGCCTGACGGATCATCTGCCCTGCGGGCACTGGGGCCGGGGCGGGCGTGGGAACCGGGCGTGGGACGACTGGGGGAACCTGTGGTGGCACCAGTTGCGGGACAACTCCCGCAGGAGCTCCCCCGGGTGGAGCCGGCTGCGGCGGGGCTCCCCCTCCTGGGGCTCCGATCCCTCCTGGGACTGCCCGGGCTGCCTGGATAGCAGTCAAGGCATCTCTGAATTGGAACTGCAGGTCCAGGGCTACCTCTCGTAGTTCCGTGGTGAGCTGCATCCGTAAATCCCCCATCATGCGATCTAGGGCCTGGGTCGGGTCCTCTCCATAGAGATCGGGACCGTAGGTCGCGCCCCTCTCCTCGTCCAGAGACGGGGGTCGCCAGACCCCTCCGTAGACCGTCTCACTCTCATCTCCCACGAAGCTCGGCCTCCCGTACTCGGTGCGGTCTCCCTGGATCGAGACCTGCGCTCCCTTCCGATCGTGGACCCACGAGTCGACTGTCCCATGGCTGAAATTGCTCCATGAATACCTCAGGGTCACGCTCTGATGAGGAGGTGGTCACGGGATGTAGTAAGCCCCCTGAGCCGTAGTCGCTGGCACTTCGGGCTCCCCACCACCGCCTCCAGCTCCGGCACCCTGGTCCGCCGGGGTCACCGGTTGTTCTTCGGTTGTAGGGATGGGAAGAGTACCGTCATCCGACATGGTCAGGAACGGCCAAGTCCCAGTCACAGATCTCTGACAATCTGTGAGGCTTCTGCTCTAAGTAGTCAAGGATCAGACCTTTGTTGATGAAACACAGTTCTTTATTTCCTATTACTACATTACTACAGGTCCTCGGATTATTGTCAGAGATAAAGCATACAATAGAAGCAGGACTAATATACCCTCTAGCACAATTCGAATTACCCATAGGTAACCAATCACAAGGAGGGAAAAACCGCGGGCTAAAAGGTCCTTTGACCGTTTGCTTCCCACAGGAAAAAGGTTAGGCGTGAAGCTGTAAATTTCCCTTCTTAAACCAGACCCCTTAGATGTATCCATCTTCGCATAACAAATAGCCAAGCCAAGGTCTTCACACGTTGATAAGAAACTGGTTCTCGTCTTCCCCAGCAGGGAGGAAAGGAATGCGGAGGCGCGGGGGTGAGAGGCCGATTGTTCTCATGCCTTGGAGTCGCCACCCTCCCGACCAAATGGTTACATTGACCAGACTCGGGCAGAGCCATAAACCCAGGGTCATAAGGACAAGCAAAAGGAACACTACAGAGGGGGGTGAGGGCAGGCTACATAGGTTACATAGGCAATCAGCAAACAGGGGTTGCATCGCAAATACAGATATAGTGTTACATGGCACAGAGACCCTTGTTAGAATCTGCAGATTCTGACACTTAGCAACTATTGTTCGGGCCACCACCCAGTCAGCCAAAGTCATTGACTTACAATAGATGTGGCCAGGTGAGTCATCGGACCCCAGGTCCAGAACCTGTTTCCTGATGAGATCATACTCTGCACACATTGACCATCCCCTGGACCTCCTCCCTTTTGTCCACCTTTCTCCTATCCCAAGGTCCAGAAGGGACAGACCACCTAGTAGGTGTGTTAGTGGGATGTGGTCTGTGCAGTCCTCCCCAAGACCACCTAATAAAAGACCTTGAGCAGAAGCATTCTCTCTCCTGAGCCATCGTCCTCTTGAGCCATCGACCCCTTTACCCCCCTCCCCCCAGCTTGCCTTTCCAGTCCCTCTAATCTTCTGTTGGAACAAGGATCCATCTCCAGGATAGGTAACGTATTGCTTCCCCACCAATGAACTCCTGCAAATTGCAACAGTGCTATTTTCTATCTTTATTTCCCTAGACCTGTGTGTATGTGTGTGTGAATCTGTTTTTGTGTGCTTGAACTACACCATTAAGTAAACAGCATTTAATTTGCCATCTGCCTCATGTGCCTCTTTCCTTGAGGACTCCCGGGAGGGGTGGGACCCTGGTATAGTTGGCAAGAACCCGTGTATTTTGCTGATTGCTAAATGTAAATTAAAGCAATCCGGCTAACACAATGTTTAAGTCTTTTTGGCCCCCATAACTGTTTTAACAGTCTTTAATTCCCAGTCTCGTTGTAGCTGCTAACAAGAGAGGAGAAGGAGGGGAAGAATTCCACACCTCGTTCCCTTGACTTTTTGGGAAACTTAAAGGGGCTTGATATAGAAATTGTTGGAATCTTAGTTGTTAATTGTTGTATTTCTAGTTACTCATGGTCTAGTGTTATCTTCGTCGATATTATGATGTTGTGATGAGGCTCGGAGCTCTCTTATATGGGTGATCACAGCTTGTGCAGTCATGGCTCCATGACTACGTAGCTCCATGCTTTTGCTTCAGGATGATCTCAGGCTTCCAGCTGCTCACTGCCATCTGCAGGGGAGCCTGGACTGAGTCCCCTGCAATCTGCTCTCCCTCCAAGAGAGCAGGTGGGATTACAGGAGCCCCCATTAACCCCCTAAAAAGCGCGGAGAGTTGGTGAGTCTCGGGAGCTCCCCGAGATATCAACCATGCCGCTGTCCCACAACCTGGAAACTCCTCACTCAGTTGTTGCAAACTGAAGCTTTGGCTGCCTTCATTGAGTCAATCCCTCTCATGTTGGCTCTTCCCCTTTTATTCCTGCCTTCAACTTTTCCTAACAAAGGTATCAGTATGAAACCCCAGACACGTTCTGCAGGCATCCATAGTTATATGATTTGTGCTGTGTATTTTTAACCCCTGTGGCAGGAACAGAATAATAGAATCCTGCTTTGCAGGGATTTGTTTTGAACTGTTTTGCCAACATAAAATTAGAGACTGAATATCTATAGGATATGGAACATGAGGCCTGGAGGAGGTTTAAGATAGAGAATTCTTTCCCAGGCAAATGGCTGAGAATGTCCAGACAGCATGACTGCACCCCCCCCCCTCAGTTTTTTTTTCTTGCTCAGGCAGCAAGACCACCTGTGCCTAGCAGTCCCACTAAAGAGAGAAGAAAAGTTTTGTGGCAATTTGACAAAGATTTTTTCCCCCAGCTGTTCTATAGACAACAGATTTAGAATGTGGTTATCTCCTCTATAATTATCAACTTTCTTGTGACTACTGCTTGTCAGAGTCCCAAAGGCATTTCAATGGTCATTAGACAAAAATAGCACCTCTGGGTTATACTAGAAAGGCAGCTGTTGGCATTCACAGTTGTTGGTAAGGCTAGGGACAGGTCAGGTTATAGTATTTGTAATGTGTGAAATTGTATTCAGGAGATCCTGCAAGTCAGATGCTTTTAAACTGGAATTACACCAATAGTCACATGAGAAGACAGAAATCTTTATTGGGATGAGCTAATTGCAGAATGGTGTCACTCATGGTGTTGGTTCAAATGCTGCTGCTCTGTCCATCCACGTGCAAGGTTCATGATGCTAAGTGCGCCATCCATGAACCCCTCTCAGGTCTTTTCAAATATTATGAAGAAGCAGATCTCATCATTGGGGGAATTAGTTCTCTTATCTCTGCTTCCACAGATGAGATTGATTTCAAACAACCATCCAATTTCCTGGCATATGATATGCCCTTGTAAGGACATTTCCCCCTCCCATACCTATTAACTGTGCATATCATGTTAATAACTGACAAGCTCTTCAGATTGAATTGAATTCTGGAATGTAAAGATTTGTTTAAAAAACCTTTTCTCTTAATTTGCAACCTCCCATTTCCATTTCATGGTTCTCTGGAAAAGGGAGAGACTGCATTTTCTACTCTGATCTCTAATAGAAAGAATTTATTTATTTATTTATTTATTTCTATTTGTATCCCGTCCTCCCTGCCGAGGCAGGCTCAGCTATGCAATGAACTGGGTTTTTTTATCACAAAATCATTGCTTAGAAAAAGAGATGTTCATGGAGTCTTAGTAGGTTGGGCACACTGGTTGAATCTAGGTTGTATCCAACCACACACTCCTAAATTGCTCATGGGACTGAATAGAAACCCTTGGTCATTCCAGCTGGCATTTCAAGGGTGGTTGTTGTTAAACTACAGATTTTAAACATTTCCCCCCAGTTTCTGTGGACATTAGAGCATAATTATATCACAGAGCTGACTTTCTAGTGGGATATTAAAGATTAGAGAATCACCTAAAATACTAAGAAACAATATCTGGAATTAAAGAGGGATTGAATTTAAATGGGCTGGAATTTGATTATGGCTCAAAGAAATCAAATGTACTGATATCACAATCAATATTTCAAGACAAATATGATACTACAAGAATGTTGCTTAGTTATTCTGTGTTTCTTGTCATAGTGTACGAACTAGTCATTACCAACATGTCTTGGCTATGACATTTGCTCTGAAGGAAATCAATGAAAACATCCAGCTCTTACCTAATTTTACCTTGAGCTTCCACATCCGTGACAGTTACATGAATGAGCAAGAGACCTATCGTGCCACAGTACAACTTCCCTCTACAAAGAATAGCTGTATTCCCAACTACAAGTGCGACTTCCAGAACAATCTGATGGCAGTCATTGGAGGAGCTGAGGCCAAAACTTCTTTCTACATAGCAACTGTGTTATCCATCTACAACATTCCACAGGTAGGCTAGGTATTCAGAATATGAAAAGACTCTAATGAAGGTGTTGTCAGTGTTATAAAACAAAATTATCTCATCTATTCATGGAAGAGCCAAGTGAAGAAAAACTTATTTTCATAATTACCCATACCTTTAAGATGTACCACTTTTTAAAATATCTATCCACATGAGAATATAGTGGAGCCAAAATTCAAACAATTCTTCAGTATCTCTGTCCGTGCTTTATATTTTTAGTTATTTCCCAGTGTTGGTATGCTGCCTTTCCATAAAATATTTGGCCAAGGCATTTCATAACAACATAGAAATAGAGTAACAGAGTATTAAAGACAATGAAAGCAAGGGGAAGGGAGTTTCAGAATCCATGGCAGACAGTGATAGCCACCCAGATGGACATGAGAAAGTGCCCTGGAGGAATACATCTGTAAATAGACTGGGAGATCTTTTAGTTGATACAAGGCAGCTGAATCATTCTTTTGTCAGATAAAGGAAGTTTTTACACTTGAAAGAGTAAACCCTGGAAATTGTCCTAAGCTTGAAGGTGCTACTGGACTCAGTCTAAATCTTGTTCACTGCAGTGAGTCTCTGTTAACATTCTGAACAAATGCAGCCCCATGTATGATATATTGATTTTTAAAACTATTATTATTGTCATTGTATGACATGGTGTGCAGTATAGTATATAGAGTCTCTGGCAGCCAGAAGTTCTAGCTCTTTTAGCATTATGCACCAATAGGTGGTGAGCTAGTTTTGTTTTTAAGGCAAGAGATGTTTCAGAGGTGGTTTGCCACTGCCTGTCTCCGTCCACAACCCTGGTATTCCTTATAGGTCACCATCCAAATGCCAGGTAAGGCTGACCCTGCTTAGCTTCCAAGATCTGATGAGACAGGGCTGGCCTGAACTATCCAGCTCAGGACACATGGCCTGTTGCTATAGTCCAGGAGGGATGTTGCCCCAAGCCTATCTGACTCTGGTTAGGTATACCTTTTCCAGGAATGGGCACCTGTGGCAACATGCTAGTAAAAAGCATTCATTTGTACATATTTACACATGCAACAACTATTACTATGCAATGGGATTATTTTAGATTCAATATCAATGTCTGATTTACAAATAGATGATGACAAAACCAAGTATGGTGGAACATTCTGTGTTTGAAAGAGCTAACTGGCACATCACATTTTGAATGGCTATGTGACTGAAAGCTCTGGCATACACAATAATGTCCTGAGCATAGAAAGAACTGACTGAATAGAAGAATAGGGAGAAATTTCCAAATATCTTTAAAGAATAAATTATCGGTGCTAAACACTCAGCTGTGGTTTAAAGCAGAAGCAGGGTCTCCCATTCCAAAAAGATCACTTGCATTCATCTAGATGTGTAGCTGTGATTGTTTTTTAAGGTGCCCTTCTTTTACTTCGCAGCTACAGACTAATAACCATTAGTACAGCATATGCTTTCATGAGTAATTGCTCTCACATCATCAGATGTATCCATCTAATTCTTCATGCTTTTCACTCATACCTTGCCACATATTATGTTAGTCTTTAAGGGGCTACTCGACTCCTGCTCTTTTCTACTGCTACAGACACGGCTACCCATCTTGATTGATTTCACATTCCCAGTAAATGAAACCATTTTAATTTCATCTTCATAAATGACCAAAAGAAGGGAAGCATGGATTATTTTTCTTTTACCAGCGACTCAACTGGGAAGTATGCCCTTACGTGAAGTTCATGGATGCAGTCACACAAATTGGTATTTTGTAAAGTTTTCACTCTTACTCTTTACATTACCTTCCCAATGTTGACTCCCTCTAGCTCACCTATGGTTCTGCATCATTAACCGATGAAGCATTCTCGGGACTTTCTATTTATCGGATGGTCACAAATGAAGCCCAGCAGTACAAGGGGATTTTGCAGTTAATTTTGCATTTTAGGTGGATATGGATTGGGCTCATTGTTGTGGCAGATGAACGTGGAGAAAGGTTTCTCCAAGCCCTGCTCCCTCTGTTTTCTCAGAATGGCATCTGCTTGGCCTTCATACAAAAAGTCCTCCAGGTCTCCATGATAAGTTATTATTTTGGCATGATGAAGGAGGGATGGAAAACTTATGACATTGTAATGGAGAGTAAAGCTAATTTAGTTGTTATTTTTGGAGACACTGATACTATCGCATATCTGAGATGGGCAATAAAATTTTCAGAGCAAGAATTCACAACAGCAAAGCCTAAGGGGAAAGTCTGCATTATGACCATGCAGATGGATTTTGCATCTTTTTATTATCAAAGAAATTGGGACAACATGTTCCTTCATGGTGCAATATCCTTCATGCTTCACACAAATGAACCACCAGGATTCCATCAGTTTCTTCAGAGCAGAAAGCCTCCTAGGACTGAAGGAGATGGCTTCATCAGAGAATTCTGGGAACAGGCATTCCTCTGTCAGTTCTCAGATTCACTGGTGGAGAAGGGTTTTAATAAAAATTGCACTGGGGAAGAGAAAATGGAGAGCCTTCCGGGTGATGTTTTTGAAATGAGTATGACTGGTACTAGCTACAGTATCTACAATGCTGTCTGGGCTGTAGCACATGCTTTACATGACCTGTATTCATCTCCTTATGGACACAGAAGAATGCTGAAGAGAAAGAAATATAACTTCTTCAGTCAACTCTCATGGCAGGTAACTATCCTGGGAAGCAGGGGTCATTTCGTAGAAAAAGAGCTGCAGGAGCTCATTAGCATAACTCATTTGCATAACTCATTTGCATATGCCACACCCCCTAATATGCCAGAAGTGTGTCAGAAGGCAACACCCACCCCTCAGGCTCCACTCCACAGGTGAATGAAACTGACCTGCTCTTCCTCCATTCCCTTCCCCATCCAATACTTTGTGCAATAAAAATAAGCGTAAAGAACACACCCTCATTCTCTTCCTGCTCCCTTGAAACCACCAGGTTTCAAGTAGACTTGAGATACCCAGGACATGTGCACCATCCATCCCTTCCCCTTCCCCTCCCCACAGCAAGACACCCTGTGAGGTAGGTGGGGCTGAGAGAGGTCTTTTGAGAACTGCTCATGAGAGAACAACTCTGAGAGAACTTGTGACTGGCCCAAGGTCACACCAGCAGCTGCATGTGGAGGAGTGGGGAATCAAACCCAGTTCTCCCAGATTAGAGTCCAATTCCTGGCCACTACACTAAACTGATAAGGTGGAAGCTGCTGACGGGTTGGTGAAATTTCTCCAGTACTTATGTGCCATGTGCCCAGATAAAAAATGGTATACTTAGAAAATTTATATGCCACCTTGAGCAAGTCTCTGGAAAAGCAGCACACAGTCATAAAAGGAACAATGATAAAATTATCAATATTAAAACAAAACATTAAAAACAATAAAGACCCTAGCAGGGCTTTCCCCAGGGCACTGCGCCTCTGCACTGCTCGGGGAAGCCGAGGAGGGGGCGAGGCTTGGTCATGTGCCTGCCCCCTGGGCTCCTCACTCCTGGAGCTGCGCTCCTGCTCCAACGGACCCCTGCTGGGAAAAAACAAAACCATTTCTTTGAAAACAGAAGTCGATGAAATGTATTGCATGTTACCTCTCCAGAAAGGATTTCTGAATTCATCTTCATCACTTGTTTAATAATAATAATAATATACTTTATTGTCATTGTACATAGTACAATGAAATTAAAAAGTGCCATCATTCAGTGACTCACAACATATAATCATGCACACTCACACAGACATTCACGACTGCTTCTCCCTTGTGATTTACATAGCAACCAACCACTGTTTCCCCCAGATTTCGGTCTCATACAGCATTCAGGGCAATAATAGCTCTCGAGTAAAAACTGTTTTTTAGTCTATTTGTCCTTGTTTTGATTGTCCTATATCTTCTGCCCGAAGGCAGCAGTTCAAACAAGGAATATGCAGGATGTGATAAATCCTGTAGGATGTTCTTCACTTTTTTCAGACTTTTAGACACTTTTTACTCTCCCATCCACCTTAGAATATCACAGTTCTCTATGCTTCAGCTCCATTTAGCATTTGGTCCACCATTTACTATGACAAGAAAAAAACAAACAAACAAACATAGAGTGTCAATAAGATGTACAGTTGATATGAGTTGTTCACTTTGAATATGATGATCAAATAATGTTGGTATTTACATACATTTAGTTGCTGTTTATTTGGGGGGGTTGTTATTTTTTTAGTTTCAAAAAAAGTGGGATACTAAAGAGAAAAGGGGAAGGGGAACTATAAATTCATCAAAAGTTATCAAATGTCATGCATAATCGCATACAAGTAGAACCAACTGTATCAATAAAAATACATTGTTCAAATACAGAAGCAGCAAATAAAACATCATCTACACTATTCAGGAATAAGTTCCCTCTTTGAAATAAGAAACAAAATATTTCCAAGTATTCAGCGATAGTTTGATAAAAAATAAATGAGATTGCATCTTTAACAATTAAACATATTTCAACACTAAGTTTAAACCAACCTTAAAACCTGGATATTATCATAATCATTTATCACATTAGAAGTCTTATTTTTACTAAATTTAAGATATTTAATGGAAATACTAAACTTAAGATACTTAATGGAAAACTTAATGGAGTGTTAAATAAAGAGATTTAAGGTGTAATCAATATCATTGTAACTTTTTATGTGATATTCAGATAAATTCAATTTTTTTCAAGAAATTTACTCCCATAATATGAGCAATAGGTTTGCTGTTTCTGCTGGAATTCCTTCAGTGATCTTTTATTTGTATAGTCAGTATTGCCATTGTCGCATACTCAGCTAATTTTTCTTTCAAAATCTCTATTGTGGGACATTCTTCCTTTGTTCTTCTCAGTCAAGTATCATCTGAATATCCATGGGTGTGGATGGCTCTGGGCTAGGAGATGAGTCATACCCATCCCGTTATCCTGTTGTTTACCTATGCATTTGTAAAAGATACATTATAGCCACTGATCTTGTGCTAACCTGTCAGAATCTGCTGATTCAGACAAAGTATTTCTATTGCCTGCTGCTATGATTTCTGTCTTGCTGCTATGATTTCTGTTGCCATGTATGATTCTATAGCACCTGCCATGTAGTTGCCCCCCTCCACCATGTAAACCCTCACTTTGGCCAGTATGTGTGTAAACTATATGACCCCAGGTTTATGACCCTGACCAGGCCTGGTTTGTGTAACTGTCAGCCTGGGAGGATGACAACTTCAAAGTATGGGAACAATGGGCCTCTCACACTCCTGCCTCCACATTCCATTCATCCCGGTTGGGACAGCAAGGGAGGACAGGACCCATCTCTTATCAACGTGCGAAAGCCTCGAGGCCAACGATTGTTATGTGAAATGGTAACATCTAAGGGGTCTGGTTTGGGAAGGGAAATTTACAACTTAACACCTCACTTTCTTTCCTGTGGGAAGCAAACGGCCAGAGACCCTTTTGCCCGCCGTTTTTCCCCTTTAGTGATTGGCTACCTATGGGTAATTCAAACTGTTCTGAAAGGTATAATAGACCTGCTTCTGTCATATGCGTTATCTCTGACAATAATCCGAGAAGCTGTACCAATGTAGAGATTGGAAATAAAGAACTGTGTTTCATCAACAAAGATCTGATCCTTGACTACTATGAGCAGAGGTCTCACAGATTGTCAGAGATCTGTGACTGGGACTTGGCCGTTCCTGACCATGTCGGACGATGGTACTCTTCCCATCCCTACTCCCGAAGACCCGCCGGCCACCCCTGGGGATCAGGGTGCCGGTGGTGGAGGCAGCGGAGGGGAGCCCGAAGTACCAGTGACTACGATTCAAGGGGCTCACTACATCCCGCGCCCACCTCCTCTTCAGAGCGTGACCCCGAGGTACTCATGGAACAATTTCGGTCGCAGGACCGTAGACTCCTGGGTGCACGATCGGAAAGGGGCACGGGTTTCGTTCCAGGGGGATCACCTCGACCGCGGGAAGCCGAGTTTCCTGGGAGACGAACGCGAGACGACCTACGGAGGAGATTCGCGTCTCCCATCCCTGGAAGGAGAGAGAACGGGGCCGTACGGGCGAGATCCCTACAGAGAAGACCAGACTCAAGCCCTCGACCGGATGATGGGAGATTTGCGGTTCCAGCTTACTACTGAGTTGCGAGAGCTAGCCCTCAATCTCCAGTATCAGTTCCGGGATGCCCTCATGGCTATGCAAGCGGCTTAGCCAGCACCAGCCGGGGGAGGACCTCCTGCGGTCGGAGTCCCGCAACCGGTGGTGCCTCCCGGAGGAGTCCCCGCACAAGTGCCGCCGCAAGTGCCGCCGCAAGTGCCACTGCAGGTCCCCCCGGCCATTCCCCGCCAGGTGCCTGCACCCATACCTGCGCCGGCCCCCATGCCGGCAGGGCCGGTGGTTCACCCGGCCCCCGCTTATCCGTTGACAGCTACTTTCGATGGGGACCCTGAGAAGTTGCGGTTCTTCCTGCTAGAGATCGAACGGTTCCTGGACACCTGGGGACATCTCTACCTCACCGAGAGGGACCGGATTGGCTACATCAAGTCCAAGCTGAAGGACACCGCCAGCGATTGGTACGTGAGCCTGCACAACGCCCCCGGGCCTGAATTGCGCTCGCTGAACAACTTCATGTGGGCCCTCCGACACCACTATGAGGACCCCTTGGGAGAAGAAAAAGCCCGGAACCAACTGCGAAGGCTGACCCAAGGGCGGTCCTCGATGAGGGACTACACCGATAAGTTCCGGCGCATCTCAGCCAAGATTCGCAGCTGGACGCAAGACTTGTTCATGGAAAAATATCGAGAGGGCTTAAGTTACGAGGTGTACGAGGCGGTGTTGTGGGGGGGGAAGACCCAGATCGTTGGCCGCTTGGATGAGGGTGGCCGCAGATGTGGAAGAACGCTTCACCCTCATTAAGATGGGAGCTTCATCGACGGCTCAAGGCAAAGCAGCGCTGAAGGCAAAACCCAAGCCCAACCTGCAAGAGATTCGGGACGCCCGCTTCAAGCAGGGGCTCTGCATGAGATGCGGGGAGAGTGGTCACTTCGCCTCGGCGTGTCCTAGAGGAGGGGGAAAAGTTCCGAAGACCTCCACCCCGGTGACCGGGAGCACCCCCAGAGGGAAGACCTCGTTCAAACCCCGGGCTCTGCAGCTGGAAGGGGCAGCGAGCG
This sequence comes from Lepidodactylus listeri, assembly GCA_029233225.1. Lineage (NCBI taxonomy): Eukaryota > Metazoa > Chordata > Lepidosauria > Squamata > Gekkonidae > Lepidodactylus > Lepidodactylus listeri. Next base: position 134,079,560 of record JARCFY010000005.1, on the reverse strand, counting down.
AGCAGGGAGAGCTGGAGCTGACGGAAGCGCAGATGTCGGGAAACTCCAACAGCCTGCAGTGAGCGGCGCAGAACTGCAGGTCCCCAGCCATGACACGCCATCTCCGGTGAGCATCCCTGGCCCTTTATTGTATATGGTAGTGACTGTAATAACCCCTGGGACCGGAACCCATGTCCGAGTCCGAGCCCTAATTGACTCTGGGTGCGCCCGGGATTTGATTAGCCCTTTAGTAGTTGAAGGGCTGGGACCCAAAGTCACCCCGTTGGGGGAGCCACTCAAGTTCACACAAATGGACGGTTCGGAAATGAAAGAGGTGTGTGTGGCAGAGACCGAGAGACTAATTGTGGGGACGGGGGAACATTGGGAAAAGAGAGCCTTCGTCATCACTCCCAACACCCAATTCCCCATGGTATTGGGGAGCCCCTGTTTAAGCTCCCATGACCCCTATATCAAATGGAGCGAGGGGAAGATCTCCTGGGTGGACGAAAAGTGCCAAGGCCACAAATGGGACCCGGGGTGGGGGCCAGGACCTCCAGCGCCACTCCGGGCTGCGGCCCTCACCCTGGTGCCCGCGGCCGTCCCCCGGGAATATCGAGACTTAATGGGAGTGTTCAGTGAGACCGAAGCGGACGAACTACCCCCCCCCCCACAGGCTATCGGATTGTGCCATAGAGCTGATCCCGGGCGAGAAACTTTCAAAGGGAAAACTTTACTCCATGAGTCCTCCGGAGCGGGAGGAACTGAGAAAGTTCCTAGACAAGAACTTGGAGCGTGGCTTCATCCGCCCTGCTAAATCCCCCTTCACGGCCCCCGTCCTGTTTCGGAAAAAGAAAGACGGGGGTTACGCTTGTGCACGGACTACAGAGGACTAAATGCGGTGTCTGCTTCCAACGCCTACCCCCTCCCCCTCATTAAAGACTTGTTAACGGAGGCGGCCAAGGGAAAAGTGTTCACTAAGTTGGACCTCCGAGACGCATATTTCCGGGTGCGCATCAGGGAGGGGGATGAGTTCAAGACTGCCTTTAATACACCGTTGGGACAGTTCGAATACCTGGTGATGCCGTTCGGTTTGAGTGGCGCGCCAGGGGTCTTTATGAGCTTAATAAATGAAGTGTTGCACAAGCATTTATTCAAGGGGGTGTTATGTTACTTAGATGATATCTTGATCTACTCTGCTGATAAGAAAGAACACGTGCAATTGGTCCGAGAAGTGCTCTCAACCCTGTTGAAAAATCAGTTATATGCAAAGTTGTCTAAATGTGAATTCCATCAGGATTCCGTGGATTTCTTAGAAGGGACTGGAGATGGACCCTGCCAAGGTAGAGGCAGTGGTTCAGTGGGAAGCCCCCCGGATGAGAAAACAACTCCAAAGTCTGTTAGGATTTTGTAACTTTTACCGCACCTTCATAAAAGACTTTGCCACAGTTACCCTCCCATTGACTGAGTTGCTAAAAACCAAAGGGAGGGGCCCGGAAGCGGGGAAGCCCGGGGAGAGAATTGCCTGGACTGGAGAATGCCAGAAGGCGTTCGAGACTCTTAAGACTCTTTTCACCTCAGAGCCCATTTTGGCTCACCCCGATGAGACCAAGGAATTTGTACTTCACGTAGACGCTTCAGATGTGGCCATGGGGGGGCCATCCTACAGCAAGGGCCGGATGGAAAGCTGCACCCTCTCGCCTACATTTCGAAAAAATTTAATGAGACAGAAAGGAATTGGTCAGTTTGGGATAAAGAAGCCGCAGCCATCCGACTGGCCCTCACCACTTGGCGGCATTGGTTGGAGGGAGCGCAAACCCCTTTTGAAATTTGGACAGATCACAAAAACCTAGAAGCACTGCGCACCCAGAGATCCCTGAATGCGAAGCAGCTCCGCTGGGCAGATTTTTTCTCAAAATTCAATTTTGTGCTTAAACACTTCCCTGGGAAAGCCAACTCATTAGCAGATGCCCTCTCCCGATTGCCCCAGCACGAGAGTTTAAAAGAGGAGGTGTTCGACTCCATGTTCTCCCCTCAGCAGCTGGGAGGTGCGGTGACCACCAGGAGTCAAAGTAAGCAGGCAACGGTAGAGCCGGAGAAGAGTGACTGGGGGGGGGGATTATTCCCCGGAAGAAGTCGAAGAGTTAGAAACATTAGCAGACTGCTCCCTCCGGGAAAATAAATGCTGGTACCATGGGGATAAACTGGTGGTACCCCGAAGCAAGAGAAAAGACATATTACTAACCTGCCATTCCTCTAAATTAGCAGGGCATTTTGGATTTCTAAAGACGCTTAACTTAATTCAGAGGCAGTTCTGGTGGCCGCGCATGCGCAGGGATGTCTCGGACTTTGTAACTGCCTCCCAGACCTGTTTGATGTGCAAAAGAAGGGGGGGGAAGTCCCGGGACTATTGCACCCGCTGCTCACCCCCTCTCGCCCTTGGGAGGCGATAGCTATGGACTTCATTACCAACCTGCCACCCTCAAAGGGAAAGACTGTAATTTGGGTGGTAGTAGACATGTTTTCTAAACAAGCCCACTTCACTCCCTTCAAGCAGCTGCCTACGGCGAAGGGAATGGCCAAGGCTTTCTTCAACCATGTGATAAAGCTGCATGCTTTCCCCAAACGTGTGGTATCCGATAGGGGCAGTCAGTTTGTTGCCAACTTCTGGCGGGAGCTTCTGAAACTTATGGACATTGAGCCAGCCCTGAGTTCAGGGTACCATCCAGAGACCGATGGGCAGTCCGAACGAACTAATCAAATTCTGGAGCAATTTCTAAGGTGTTACACCAACTACCACCAGGATAACTGGGTGGAGTTGCTGCCGTTCGCTGAATATAGCTATAACAATGCGGTGCATTCCTCTACCGGCGTTTCTCCATTCATGGCTGTAGGAGGCTTTGAAGGAAAACCACTACCCACAATTGAAAACGCGTCAAATACTCCCCCCACAGACTTTAAGCGATGGTGGGCAACCCTACAAGAGTCGTGGCCCCTGATAGCCAAAACCCTGGACCAGGCGAAAGAGGACTACAAGAAATATGCGGACCGTGGCAGGGCTGAGGGCTGGGACCTCCAGCCCGGGGACTCTGTTTACCTATCCACAAAGAACATACATGGCTTACAACCCAGTAGGAAATTGGGGTGGAAATTTGTGGGCCCTTACAAGGTGTTGCGTAAAATCTCTGATGTGTCTTTTGAACTGGAGTTGCCCAAATCACTGAGTTCTGTGCACCCTATTTTTCATTTCAGCTTGCTGAAGAAGAATCCTGGGCTGAATACATGGCATCCAGTTCCTCCGACTCCTCCTCCACTGATGAAGGGGGAGGCACCCCATTTTGAGATTTTGGAAATTCTTGATTCTAAACTACGCAGGGGCCAAATATATTATTTAGTTAGATGGCTTGACTTTGGCCCAGAACAAAATGAGTGGGTTTGTTCCGAAAATGTGCATGCTCCTAAATTAGTTAAAGCTTTTCATAAAAGGTTCCCGGACAAACCCGGGTAGATTTATTTTCGGGGTGCCAGTGTGTCAGAATCTGCTGATTCAGACAAAGTATTTCTATTGCCTGCTGCTATGATTTCTGTCTTGCTGCTATGATTTCTGTTGCCATGTATGATTCTATAGCACCTGCCATGTAGTTGCCCCCCTCCACCATGTAAACCCTTACTTTGGCCAGTATGTGTGTAAACTATATAACCCCAGGTTTATGACCCTGACCAGGCCTGGTTTGTGTAACTGTCAGCCCGGGAGGATGACAACTTCAAAGTATGGGAACAATGGGCCTCTCACACTCCTGCCTCCGCATTCCATTCATCCTGGTTGGGACAGCAAGGGAGGACAGGACCCATCTCTTATCAACGTGCGAAAGCCTCGAGGCCAACGATTGTTATGTGAAATGGTAACATCTAAGGGGTCTGGTTTGGGAAGGGAAATTTACAACTTAACACCTCACTTTCTTTCCTGTGGGAAGCAAACGGCCAGAGACCCTTTTGCCCGCCGTTTTTCCCCTTTAGTGATTGGCTACCTATGGGTAATTCAAACTGTTCTGAAAGGTATAATAGACCTGCTTCTGTCATATGCGTTATCTCTGACAATAATCCGAGAAGCTGTACCAATGTAGAGATTGGAAATAAAGAACTGTGTTTCATCAACAAAGATCTGATCCTTGACTACTTTGAGCAGAGGTCTCACATAACCCAGTTATTGTCCACTTTGATGTAAAGTCTGAAATGTAAGGCATTTCTCTAAAATTATTATTTTGTAGCATTCTCTCATGGTATTCATTATGGGGGTTGTGTGTCACCCTGTCTCTCAGCTCACTGTTCTGCTCCCCCCTACTTCAAAGATCTTGGTTCTTGAGAAAAAAACACAAAAAAGCTGAGGTCAGAATTCCTGCAAATTTCCTCCCATTGTGGTGGCATCAAAAAGCTACCATAAGGAAGGCATTTCCTCTTGAGAACAAGACATACAAAATAGAACAGAAGAAAATCAGAATGTGTCTAACAACTATAATAAAATTATATATCCAAAAATAAAATGGAAAAATCATAAAAAATATTAGGCTCAGGGACAAGCCATTCAATAGTCTCCTTTTAAAAAGTTGGATTGAGAAGCAATCCCTAACATGTGCACATTGCTTTCCAGTGAACAGCTGGTCTTCAGTTGTCTTTCTGTTTTCAATCTAGCTTCACCACTTTCTGAAAAGGGTCTCATTTAATAACAGTGCTGGGGAGAAGATTTCATTTGATACAGGTGGAGTAGTTGCAACAGGGTATGATATCATCAACTGGCTTGCTTTCCCAAATCAGTCTGTTTTTAAAGTGAAAATTGGAGAGGTTCATCCAGAAGCTCCTGCAGGTCAAATGCTTACCATTAATGAGGAGAAGATCACATGGAACAGCTGGTTTAACCAGGTAAGATTGGTGTACACAGTCTGAGAAAACTTCCACTCAGAAAGCATGTTATATTAGCATGTTCTTTGGTACCTAATTGCTTTTTTAAAAAGAACAATGTTGAGTGCAAACATTCATTTGAGACCGCATAACAGGTGGAATCATGGCTGTGGATTAATTTAGAGAGGGCAAAAAAGGGTTTTCCACTTCTCTTTCCCCCCCACTTCTCCTCTCTAAATATTTTATTTCCTTGTTAGGCAAATGTGGGTGGTTCTGGGATCTGTGGAAGGGGACTGTAGTAGGAACTGGGTGAGACAGAGGGGAAAGCTAGCATCAGCCAACCCAAAGGTTTTATTTATTTGTATATTTTTTTCTTTATTTTAATGAGGCTGTCGGGCTCCGCCTCCGGCCCCTGGCCTGCGCCCCCTGTAGCCATGGTCCTCACCCGACGGGGGGGTCCCCGGGGAGTGCTGCGCTGGAAATGTGGAGGGATTAGGCCTCAGATATGGCACAGGGGCCGGGTTAAACGTCACCCGAGACACCCTTACTGCCTCCAGGGGCCAAGTTTATAACTAGTGGTTCCCTCTCTCTGGCTTCCGCTAAACTTCAGACTCCCTGGCTTCTCCTCCCTGGCCCATCCATTTTCTCCTGCTTTTATTCCCTCAGCACTCTCCCAGAGCTCCCCTCGCCCGTCTCCACCCCGACCTCCCCCTTGGCCCCACCCCCGGTTATAACCGGAGACGCTGGACCGCCTCGACGGAAGCTCCATGCCCCTCCCTGCTGCGGCTTCGCCGCCCCCGGGGCTGTGGCTGCTGGCTCCTCCTTTCGGGGGACGTCTTCCCGCCGCGCCTTGGGTCTCGGCGCCTCTCCTCCTTCTCCGCCGGGCTCCATGCCGTCAGTGCCGCGACCGGGCCATCCCCCAATGAGGTGGGGATGCCGTGGGCCACGGGGCCCTGCTCTGGCCCGGGCAGCGGGGCTCCGTGTCGCCGGGACTCCTGTGGCGTCCCGCAGCGCAAGCGCTTCTGGTGCAACGGGGACCTTGACGGGGCCCACCAGGTTCGGGGCGGCCCTCTCCGGCGCGGGTGGCTGTTTAGTCGGGGTAAGTGCTGGTCTTGGGGGTGGCCGTAAGTCCCGGACCTGTGGGATGGGACACAGGCTACTCCTCATATTAAGTGAACAAGTTGTGATTGGAACAGAAAAGTGATTGATGTGCTCTCTGGCATCGGGATGCCAGACCCCCAGAGAGGGCAGGGGTTCCCAGATTTCAGGCCAGGCCTGTAGGTAAGGTGGGGCATGTTGTGGCCCTGTCCCCTCACTTACAGGCCCTTGCCCCACAAGCCCCCAGCATGAAAAGTTTTAAATAATGAAACAGTTTAGTAGTATGTTTTCAGCCGTGCACGCCACACCCACTTAATCTTTCTTGCTGCCTATGACGTCCTGACCTCACCAGCTCTGTCCTCTCTGGCTGCTGGCTTTTCCCATTCCTGCACTGGTAGGAACACACACAGAAAAAGTGTGAGGTTTGCCTTCAGGCAAGGACTCCACCTCCAGGTACTTCATTTCTGGTGCATCCCTTACCATTAAGTGAACCCCTAACAGAGGAAGAATCCCACCTGCCTGGCACCCTCAACATCTCTGCTGGTGCCTCTTCTCCTTTCCCAGGCACCATGTTTACATAGAGAGCCTGGGGACTAACACAGATTTGACTCCGAGGAGATGGAGTGGTGTATTCACTAGTAGCTCCACCTTCTAGCACTTACCACTACTTCCTTGCAGAGATGCAGTGACAGGTGGTGGAACCAGGGGTCATTTAGTGCCAGAGTGAGGTGGAGCAGTGCTCCACCAGCCCAGAAGTGGGCACTAGTGCAGCCACTGGATGAATCAGATTCTCGGATCTGATTCAGCCTGCTGCTGAATTGCTGCCGAAATTCAGCAGCAGCTTTAAAGGTGGCTGGAGGGGAGGGAGTTTGAGGGAGAGGCTCCAAACTTACAGGGTCACTGCTGGACCCTGTCTCCCAAATTTCCACCAAGTTTCAAAAAGATTGGACCATGGGGTCCAATTCTACAGGCCCCCAAACAGGTTGCCCCCATTCCCTCCATTGTTCTCTATGGTGGGGGAAAATGTTTTTTCCCCATCATAGAGAACAATAGAGGGGATGGGGCAACCTGTTTGGGGGCCTGTAGAATTGGACCCAGTGGTCAAATCTTCTTGAAACTTGGTGGGTATTTCAGGGAGAGGCCTTAACAGCTATCCTGCAAGTTTGAAGCCTCTTTCTCAAACTTCCTCTCCTCCAGCCCCTCATATACCCTATGAGTTTTTGCAATCGACTTCAATGGCCAATAGGGTATAATGGGGCTGAAACTGACATTCAGCCGGCCGAACGGGCTTGCATTGAGAAAACTGACATGCGGGGGTCATTCGACTTGCCAGAACAGATGTGGCCTGATTTGGCCCGATCTGAATTGGGTCAAAAAAAATTATTTGCACACCCCTAGTGGTCACAAATGGAGGCAAGCCCCTCCCCCAGCTCCCAGTGAGCCTATGGAGGAAGCAAAGCAAGAAGGGGTTTAACATTTAAACTCCTTCTGTTTAGAGTCCCATGGCAGCGGTGGCACGATCTTTCCATTGTATTCTATGGGGCCCTTCTCAGTTTGTTCCCCCCCCGCGCCTTGGCAGGCCAGCTGGGGAAGGGAAGGGGAGGCTTTTGAAGATGCTCCCCCTTTTGCTTCCCTTTCTGACACACTTCTGGTGATGCCAGGGGGTGTGGCATATGCTATCACATCATGCACCCCAAGCTCTTTCCCTCACTTCATCCTCCCTAGGTACCACCCCTCAACTCTCCAGGAATTTTGAAACCCAGAGCTGGAAACCCTGCCCACCCAAGCTCAGATGAGATCAAAGATAGAGGATTTAATCCTTAATCATTTCCATAATGTGTTACAGCCCCACAGAATTAATTTAACAAGGAATCAGGTTGTGAATGATGCAAACATGCATCGCTACAGATGAGAAACGAATGCCCTAGGCTATTAACCATGAATGATTTGGAGAAGCAAACATAATGTTATTTTAGATTCAATACTTACATTCAGTTTTTCTGCCTCACTTATACATTAGACACAGCCCCTTTCCATCTGCAGTGAAAGTTGCCATCCAGGTTCCAGGAAGGAAAGGAAGGAGGGGGAGCCATTCTGCTGTTATGATTGCACACCCTGCCCAGAAGGGAAGATTTCCAATCAGAAGGGTAAGAGATCTGCGGCCCAATCCTGAGCAAAGTGGCACCCTTCCAGGCATAGGAGGGATCACATTGGTGTGGTGGTTCGAATTTTGACATAGGATTTGGAAGACTGGGGTTCAAATCCCCACTCTCCCATGGCAGCCTGTTGGGTGACCACGGGCCAGTCACACATTCCAAACCAGCACTACATTCCAGGATTTTCATGGGAATAAAAGGGAAGAGAGAAGAATGATGTTAATTGCTTTGGATGCCCATTGCAGAGAAAGCCAGGTTATAAATTTTTGTATAACAAATATTGGCTATATAGTGCATGTAGTATACTAAATCTATACTAAAATATTACAGTGTTTTTCAGATTTAGTATACCATACACTAATTTGGTGTAGTGGTTAAGTGCATGGACTCTAATCTGGGAGAACTGGGTTTGATTCCCCACTCCTCCACTTGCACCTGCTGGATGACCTTGGGCAAGCCATAGTTCTGACACAGCTGTTCTTGAAAAAGAGCCGTTTCTGTCAGAGCTCTCTCAGCCTCACCTACCTCACAGGATGTCTGTTGTGGGGAGGGGAAGGGAAAGGAGTTTATAAGCCACTCTGAGACTCCTTTGGGGAGTGAAGGGTCGGGTATAAATCCAATCTCTTCTTCTTCTTCTTCTTCTTCTTCCTCTACACCTGTATAGCCAATTTTTGTTATACAAGCCTTTAGCTAAGGCAGAGGGCATCCACATTTTATTGGGCCTCCCCTCCAGTAACCCAGATCTGAATAAATATTTGGAGCCCCAACTTGTGGTAGACCTTATCTGCTGAGGTTCTAGAATATTGGGATTTAATATTTGTCTTTTAATTTTGATGTATTTTAATTGGTTTTAATTGTTAGTTGCATATTTATGTAATTGTTACCTGGGATTATGGAGCCAGACCTGCGTCTTCTATGTGGGAAGGCAGGATATAAATAAATAAATAAATTGGTAGACAAATAAGCTCTGCTTACAGCATGACCTTTTGCCAGTTGTTCATTCACAGTTTACCATCTCTCCATAAGACCCAACATTTGACAGTCTGAGAGGTTGGCACTTTTTAAAGAAAGAAAATCCTGCAGTTGAATAGAATCTCTGCAAGAGTAGTGAAGTATTTCAATAGGGGAGTAAAACAAAGAAATTGTCTTCTTGCACATGTCCTGCTTGTTCAACCTAGCCCCCACAGGTCATGCATCTAAGAACTGGTTGTGGAGTAAAACACAGTTGCTGTGATCTCCACCAACAGATCCTCTTGAAGAATGAGATATGGAAAAAGATATGTGGGATGTGGAGAACATTGAAGCTGTCCCTCCTTCTCTGAACCCTTTCTCTCTGTTTTATAGACTTGGATGACTGTACAGAATGCAGGCAAGATCATTATCCAAACATGGGACAAAATGAATGCATTCCCAAAGATGTCACTTTTTTGTCCCATGAAGAACCACTGGGGATCACTTTAGTGACTTTTGTCCTTTTCTTTTCTTCCATCACTCTTTTGGTGCTGGGAATCTTTATAAAGCACCACAGCACCACCATCGTCAAAGCCAACAACAGGAACCTCACCTATTCTCTCCTGATCTGCCTCCTCCTTTGCTTTCTTTGTGCTTTGCTATTCATTGGTCAACCACAACAGGTGTCATGTCTCCTTCAACAAACCATGTTTGGGATGGTCTTCTCAGCTGCCATTTCTTGCATTCTGGCAAAAACAGTCATGGTGGTTCTGGCTTTCGTAAGCATCCAACCAGGAAGCAGCCTGAGGAAGTGGGTGGGGAAAAGAGTGGGCAATTCCATTGTGATTCCCTGCTCCCTTTTCCAAGCAGCCCTTTGTTTTGTTTGGCTGGCAACTTCTCCTCCATTTCCGGATGTTGACATGTACTCAGAGACTGAAGCCATTGTACTGGAGTGCAATGTGGGGTCTGTCACCATGTTTTACTGTGTCCTGGGCTATATGGGCTTCCTGGCCATTGTTAGCTTTGTGGTGGCCTTCTTGTCCAGGAAGTTACCTGATAGTTTTAATGAAGCCAAATTTATCACTTTTAGTCTATTGGTATTTTGCAGTGTTTGGATGTCTTTTGTTCCCACCTACCTGAGTACTAAGGGAAAATCCATGGTAGCTGTGGAGATCTTCTCCATCTTAGCATCCAGTGCTGGCCTTCTGAGTTGCATCTTTGCCCCCAAGTGTTACATTATTTTGCTGCGGCCTGAGCTGAACAACAGGGAACATCTGATAAGGGGGAAAAAAGGACAATAATGTAAATAACTATGTTTACAACTGCAATCTGTCATAAAAGGATCCATCTCTTCGTCTGTCCATCTGTCTATCTTTAGCACACATAACCCATCAAATTATGTATCTTGGAGTCTCAAAATTGGCAGCCAGCTTCAGGATAGCCTTGGAAGTTGTAGTCCCTACCAGGAAGAAAATAAGTACATCCTGGCCCATGAAATTCCAAGAAACCCACACCCTGATGCATTTTTCTGTGGAAACTATAAGTTCCTCAGGCACACATAACTTATCCAGAAAAAGGCTAGAACCTTAAAGTTGGCCAATAGCTGCAGAATGGCTATAGGAGAAGCATTAGCAAACACAAAGGTCGTTAAAACATCTTGGCTCTCATTAAAGTCCAGAAACCCTATCCCAAGCTCCTTTCTGCTTTGGAATCCATGGTTTAAAGCTAGAAGTTTCCAACTTGATCATTAGTTTTAGAATAATGATGGGAGCTTCAGTTGGAGTGGATTAGTGCCCCAAACAAAGGGAATAGGAACATTCTTGCCTACATGATTGTCAGATTCTCCTCCGCAATTCCAGTGGAAGAAAAAAGGTTTCTGTGGGAGGCATAGCTTATTCAAAAAGAAAGCATTTGAAAAATGGCCACAGATTTCAGGATGATGGCCAGAAATAAAGGGTATTGGAACATCTTAGGCCTGGCTATCTGTAGACCCCTTCCCCCCTGGAATGGAAACTGAGGTTGTCTGTGGCATGCATAACCCATCAGAAACTAAAGCTTGGTTTCTTCGTTGCTTTTATACTTATTTAAATAAAAATATTGAATAATTAAAAGAACTAAAGCTTGGGAATACACACATAGCAGTCAGCTTCAGAATGTAGGACAAGGGGGAAAGAATGTGATTTCTGAATGTGATTTCTGAAACTTTCTTCTTGATCAATATATATTGACACCTGTCACTCTTCCTTCAAAAGTTTAATCACAACAGGTCCCGATCTTGGTATGTAACCGAGAAGCTTCTGATTAGAAAAACTTATAGCAGAACGTATATATTTTGGCTGAGTTCAGACTGGTAGTTTGGCCCAATATAGGCACATTTCACAAGTGGATTAAGAGAGCCGGTTCACACAGCCACAGCTGTCTGCTGTTGCTGTGCCGTACTCAACCCGTCCTGAAGCATTCTGATCCTGCTTTAAAAAGGTACCTGGTGAAACCTGTGGCAATCCGTTAGGGTGAGCATTGATCCCACTTCCTGGAAGTGTGGACACAAATAAACTGCAATCAAGTGGTGCTGGTAATGTGAACCTGTTGATCCAGCAGGGATGCGCATAACCATGCATGTGGACTGTGTGCTTGAGCACACGATCACCTGTGGGGATGCTTCCAGCTCACAGAGGTAAAGCTCCCAGCCATGGAATCCTGCCCCAATTGCTGCTGTGCCTATGCGCCTATGCGCCCATACACCTACGCGCAGGTCAGCGAAATGGACCAAAGCTGTGCACAACCGCACCACTGCTGCCAGGGGCTGCCCCATAGTGTGAACACTCCATTCCACCTCCTCCCTGGTATGGTCCCGAATCAGTCCACACCATGTGATCAGAAAGCCCCGAGACAACTTGGCCTGGATCTTTTTGCCCCACTTCCCTTGCACTTCATTCTGCCAGTCTGTAATTGTATTTTTGTATAAGAAACATTTTTTTGTATAAGAAGCCATATTAAGCAAAAGTATTAAAAGCCTCTGTAGATGGAATTAGGCTGCAATAGAAATGGAATGCATAGCCTGCAAGGATGCCGCAAGCAAGCTTACTATGATTTATAACCCCTAATCAGTTAGACCTCCATATGCAGGTCAGGAAGGAACCTTCTGTTCCCTATCATTCCTATTGTCCTGGAAACCAGATAAGAGAAGGCAACTACTGACATAACTGACCAGTATAAGGAGAGACCGATAGTAAGGCTTAAAGTAAAATGATGCTTGTATGATGATACCAATTAGAGATTCTTCAATGTGTAAACTATATGTGATGTCATTTGGGGTATAAGAACTTCTTCCCTTCCCGGTTATAGTAGAATACAGTTTTGTAATCGCTGACGTGCTAAGGTACTTAGCCCTGTATTCCATTCTGAATTCATTAAACAGATATTCATCTAACTCTCTGGACTCCGACTGTGTGATTCCAATTTGGCAAAGGGGTCACACAGGACACAGATTTGTGCATCAAGAATGCTGGTGGGACTTGTAGTGCAAAAAATTAGAGAAATGTGTGGTCCATCCTGACACAGAATATCTCTGCAAAATCTCTCTACAATTTCCAAAGAAATCAAAACTTTGCTCACAAAAGGGCAGGAAAGTACAGACAGCATAAACAAGGGACATGAAAATATGGCCTCAGTAATGAAACAATAGGACTTGAATAACTCCACTGTTCTATGAGGACCTTTGTGGTTAGAATGTCAGGTTAGGATCAAGAAGATCGAGGACTGACCCCACCCTGATGTCATAAAAGGTTCCCAACTGAGTTTGAGCCAGTCACACACTCTCAACCATACCTACCACATAGGGTTATTGTGCGGATAAAATGAGCAGAAGAGCACAATGAAAGCCAGTTTAGGCCCCCTTTGAGTAGACTGGAAGCACAGGGAGGGTGGAACATATCACCTCCTTTACAAAACAAAGTGTGTGTGTGGGGGTAAGAACCTCACTTAGTTATCACAGCCAGTGTGCTGTAGTATTTAGGGGTGAGACTAGGATCCAGGAGACTCTGGGTTGAATCATGCCTCAGCCACAGACACATTCTGGGTGACTTGGACCAGTCGTATCTCATTATTCTTACTACATTATAGGGTTATCCTTGTGAGGATGAAATGGAAGACCATTCTGTGGTGGGTATAACCCACCAGAAACCAAAGCTTGACATAACAGAAATATCAACCAGGGTCAAAACTGAAGGACTGCACACGAGATACGGGTGGAAGGAGTAGGACCCCATCTGCCTGAATTTGGCAGCCTGCATTTATTTTAAGCACAGCTGACAGTCTTACACAACACGCCTGCAGTTGCCACGTCAGTACAAATCACATCAGCATGCAGAGATAGACGTCTCGGGGAGCATTCTCTTGGCAAATAGTCTTATCAGCAGCTAAGCCCCAAGAGAACAATTTACATTGTGTAGGGAAGAGGAGAAGAACAGGATGTTAGCAGACCTGGCTGGTGTGCCAGCCATTTGACCTTTCCAACATCCCACTCTTCTTTGTTTTCTAAAGCAAGGTCTCTGTATCAGACCTCGCATCCAATGTGTCGTCAGAGGGATCTGCCCAGAAAACACCCGGTATAAGTGGCATGGGGCAGGGCTGAAAGGGTCTTTGAAACCTCTAGAGGGGTACAAACAGGAATGGCACAGCTGGTCAACAGACCTTGGGCCGACCGACCATTCTTTAAACAAAAGGAACTCAAATTAGCACTCCTTGCCAGACCCTCCCACAGATTTTCATGTGGCCTAGAGAAGGGATTCACTGGCAGTGGGCTTGCAGCTCCCTCCAGGGGGAGGGAGAGCAAGCAAAGGCAAAACAGAATGGTGAGAGTAGAATTTGCAGTTATAACCGCACAAATTGCAGCAAAAAGATTCTCCGGGGTTTGCTCTTTCCCCTGGTCCACCAGGAGTTTCTGCACCTGGTTGGTGGTCTGCTTGATGGCTCCCCAGGTTGTCGGAGCCACCCTCTGTCGGGGAGGTGGTCAGGGCTGAAACGGGTGCTGAGCTTCCGACAGGCTGACTGTGGTCATCTCAGGCACTGGGTTGAAGTTGGTGACATTGTGCCACGCCATGACTGGGCTGGACACACTTTGCAGGAACCCACAGCGGACCTGTTGGAGACAAAACGGAAGCATACCCTCTCCCCCATGTTATCAGCGGCACAGGACTCAGCCAGGTTCGATCCGGCAGAGCCTGATACATCACCAGAGGATGGGGCAAAGGTGGGCTCGACTGAAAGTGTCGATCAAAGGATGTTTTGGGGGAATGGTCCAACCCGAGGGTAACATTGAGTTGGTTCACAGTAAACAGCACCTGGGCCACGGCTCTTTGAATGTTAGCAAGGATAGGAGGGGAAAGTTCCCCCTTCTTTATTTGTTTGGCCAAAAAGGTTTTGAAAGTACAATTGGCCCGCTCCACAATTGCTTGACCGGTGGAATTGTAGGGAATACCGTGTGTGAGGACAATGTCCCATTGATTGCAAAAGGCAGCAAAGGCAGAGGAAACATAGGCGGGCTGATTGTCCATTTTTATGTGATGTGGGCTGACCCAGGGCTGTAATAGCACTGTAAAGATGAGTGATGACATGGGTGGCCATCTCACCCCGCTGAGGGGTGGCGTGAATAACACCAGAAAAGGTATCAATGGAAACATGCAAATACTTCCAAGGGGAAAACTCAGGGACCTGTGTGACATCCATTTGCCAGAGATCACAGGGCCCCTGGCCTCAGGAATTAACTCCAGGCTCAGGGACATGAGCTAATCCTGCACAGCTGGGACATGCAGAAACAATTCGCTGTGCCTCAGAAAGAGGAAGTTTGAACTCAGCTGTTAAAGCCCGAGCATTCCGATGGAAAAACTGGTGACTCTCAATAGGATCAGAAAAAAGTGAGTGCACTGCAGCATCAGCACGGGCGTTGCCCTCCGTGAGAGACCCGGGGAGGGAGCTATGGCTCCTGATGTGGGCAACAAAGAATTGCTGAATGTGTTGTGTTAATAAATTTTGCAGTGTTAAAAAGAGACTAAGCAGGTTCGAGTCAATGCGCGGGGCTAAGTACGCCCCGGGGAGAGAGGTTAACAGCTTTACTACATAAAATGAGTCAGAAATGAGATTAACAGTTTGAGGA
The DNA here is from genome assembly GCA_029233225.1 of Lepidodactylus listeri. NCBI lineage: Eukaryota > Metazoa > Chordata > Lepidosauria > Squamata > Gekkonidae > Lepidodactylus > Lepidodactylus listeri. The sequence goes on along the minus strand of JARCFY010000005.1, from coordinate 134,064,329 downwards.
AAGAGCTGAAAAGCAAGAATCACAGCAACCACAGCAAATTTCGGCCCGTTGTGGAGAGGCCTGCCATGCAGTATACCGGATGTTCCAGTGGCCATGTAGTTGATAAGCAACGGCTCCCCGGGCTTTCCCCCCATCAGTAAAGACAGTGGGGGCTCCCTTGAGCGGAGAAGGAGACATGACAGAAACAAGGCGACAGGAGGTAGATAGCATTAGACTGAAGTGAGGATCGGGGGGAGATGACAAGCAGTTTCCTTCACACAGTCAGCTAAAGCAATTTGCAAAGAAGAAGACAGTAACAAAGCAGTTTGAAAGTCTTGCTTAGAAAAAGGGGAAATGATTTTCACTAAATCTTGTCCAGCACACTCTAAAGCGCGCTGATGACCCTGTGAATAGAGCAGGGCTACAGCTTCCTGTAAGGACAACACGTTTTGTGGTGGGCTGTGGCTGAGATAAAGCCACTCAGTCAGGAAAACTGAGCCTCCGTGCTCTATGCCCGGCACCCCAGTGGGTGTTTGAGGTGTAGGCAAGAGGTATAGCTGGAAGCCCATATGGCTAGATGGGAGGCAATCAACCCACCGCTTTGACATAGTAGAATTGACTGCAGCTAGAGCTGCATGAGCCTGCTGGGGCACTGCAATGTGATCACTGGGGTGCTTGCCATGTGTTAACAGGGAAAAGAGAGGGCTGAGGAGATGAGTGGGCAATGCAAAAAATGGATGGACCCAACTGATGGTCCCCAGCATTTGCTGCAGAGCTACCAAGGTTAGGGGGCTTGGAAAAGTGAGCTGGGGAACCAAGGGATGAGCCAAAACTGAGAAAGTTGGTGGCCCAGGTAAGAAAAGGGTTGCGAAAACTGAACCTTTTCTGGGGTGATCTGCAGACCTTGGCGCTCCAAAACAGAGGCGAGGTCCCCCAACCAGGATGAGGGAATGGTGGGAGCAGCCACCAGAATATCATCCATATAATGATAAATCAGGGCTTCAGGATGAGCCAAACGGAAAGGTTTGAGGGGTTCATCAACAAAGTGCTGTCAAAGAGTAGGCGAATTCAGCATGCCTTGAGGAAGGACAGTCCACTGAAAGCGCCGAGTAGGGCGTGAGTGATTTAACACCGGAACCGCAAAGTGCTGGTGGTCCGGGGGATGCAGGGGGATGGTAAAGAAACAGTCTTTCAAATCAATAATTAACAGTTGGAAATCAGCTGGAATTAAATTTGGTTTGGGCATGCCACATTGAAGGGAGCCCATGGGCTGAATGCAGGCGTTCATTGCTCTCATATCATGCAGCAATTGCTATTTGCCACTTTTCTTTTTTATGACAAAAACAGGGGTGTTCCAAGGACTAGAGGAGGGTTCAATATGACCAGCAGCTAACTGCTCATTCACTAAACTTTTCAGAGCAGTGTGAGATTGTCCCAATAGATATAGTCCACAACAGGTCTCCTTAAGCAGAAAGCCCTTTATTTGTAGAAAAGATCATGTTGGTCAAACACTTTTCCTGTTAGTAATGCTCAAGCTTGGAATTGCAATTACAATTATACTTGGTATGAAATATGGTCTAACTACCCTCTACCAATCAATAGAGAGAATTCTTGGTGCCCAAATATACTGGCCCAATATTCCCATGGAAAGTGCGGCAAAATGAGTTCTCAGGGAGAAATACTGTTGAATATTTTTTGCGGGTGAAAGTTCCCAGAGAAACTAAGCAAAAGGAATACATAACACCTGTGATTCTTGTAACACATAACAGGAGGCACTTTCATTCAAGGTCGTTAGCTAAGGAGGCTAAAGATAAAAAGGAAAAGAAAGCAAATGAGTAATGAGTATGTGCAAAGCAAAGCGAGCGAGGCGTGCATTCCAAAGGTGGGAGTCGGGTTCCTGATGCTATCTCCCAGGCGGGACCTACAGAGGTTAAATGAAACCTTGGAACACAAAGCATTGTGAACTAAGCAGTAAATGTCAATGCAACTCAGGAAGTATTGCAACATGTAACACAGCAACTTCATTGATCATGGCAAGACAGCCACCCAGGCTTATGACAGTTAGCCTATGCTCAACTGACATTCAGTGAGCTTATCCTGTGGCAGTGGCCACTGATCCACCGATACCAGGGTGTCTGTGAGCCAGTGCAAGGGCAGGGCAGTGGAGTTAGCCATCAAAAGTTAAAGTGGCTCCAAGCCGGGAAAGTAAGTCTCTGCCCCAAAGATTTACATGGACCGGCAACACAAAAGGGCGCAGTTGAACACGAGTCTCAGAATTTTGAAGAGAAAAGGTGATAAACGCTGTGCTTTGGCAGGCTGCCTGGCGTCCTCCCACCCCCCACACACTGGGGCACGTTTCCAGAGGCCACTCAGGGGGCCACTGATCCTCACCAATGACTGTAACGTCTGCACTGGTGCCCAAGATTCCCTTAAAGGGACGTCCTTGGAGCAAAAAGGTTTGCTGAGGTCTCTTCTCAGTGACAGTGGTGGTTAGGCCAAGAAGTGCTCCCTCAGGACCAAGCGATCCCCCTCCACCGCAGGCGAAACACAGGGGAGGAAGATCAACTGCGCTGGGACACTGCTGGGTGGAAGGGTTTGGGGCATGTTGGTCCACAACTGAATGAAGACTTGCCCTGTGTGATTAGAATCGATGAGCCCAGGCACAATAAAAAGTCCTTGTTTTGCCGCCAAGGAGCGGGGCAAGACAAGACCCACAGTGCCTAATGGTGGTGGACCTGTTACTTGGGAAGCAACAACTAAAACTTCATTGGGGTATTTGAACTGAACCTCCTCCTTTACAATGAGATCAATCCCTGGAGTCTCATTGGGGAATCTTCGGCTAAATCGAGGTTCAGTTCCTGGGGGGTCCCTGTTTGAACCGGGGCCAGAGACGGGCCCGACTGGTGGTTTCCCGAGCAGCAGTCCCGAGCCCAGTGGAAGCCTTTCCTGTGTTTCGGACACTTAGTTTTTGGCTTTGTACCCTGGCTTGAAGAATTTCGACCACCTCCCCACCCAGCGCCCCCCCCCCGGGCCCCGACATTCTGCCCGAAAATGTCCCGTTCTTCCACAATTGAAACACTTTCCTTGGGGCTTCTGGCCTCTCTGAAGTGCCACTGCTAATAAACCAGCCTGATGAGCAAGACCCCCGACATCTTGACATGCCTGTATCATGTCAGAAAGACTGGGATCCTTTCTGAGACCCTGAATAACCCTGCGGCACTTGGCGGTCACATTTTCCTTGGCCAATTTCTTCATCAATTCAGCCTGCGCCTCTGAGTTGTCAATTTGGCGCTTTAACGCTTGTTGCAGGTGATTGATAAAATCCAGGTATGGTTTGATTGCCTTCTGGCGAATGGAGGAAAAGGATTGCAAGGGAACACCAGTAGGTGGGACTTTTTGCAATGTGTGAAAAGCACACTCAGAGGCGACCCAAAGGGTGGCCTCAGGCAGAACAATTTGTTGATCTACTGGGGCAAAAAGACCATGTCCATAGAGTTGCTCTGCCATGTATTGCCCGCCCGGAGTTAAGACCCCGGGTGTGACATTGCTGTTGATATTCACTGTCTCAAACCACATACTGAGCAGGAGTTAAGAGCATTCGTATGATGGTTTTCCAATCCTCGGGAACCAGGAGATGATTCCTCATGGTGGCCTCTAAGAGACCCTGGACGTAGGGACTACTAAGGCCCATGTCTCTGATCCCCTTTTGGAGCTCCATCAATAAATTGTAAGGCAGGGGTTTGTACCCCATAATGTTGTGGCCATTGGCGTCCTGTTGACCAATGTAATGGACAGAACAGAGACTTAACATCTCAGTAAGATCCTCTAAATCAGTGTTCCCATGCTCCAGTTCTGCCTCAAGGACCTGGCAGACCATGTTCCACAGGCAATTGGTTGGTCCCCCTGTTGGATTGGAAGTGGGGGCCATTGGAGCTGAAGGTTGTCCAGCCGGAGGACTGGGAACAGTGGGTGATGGGGCAGCCACATGACAGACTGAATAAGGGGGCGGGTTTGTCAGTTAATTTCATTTTTGCCTGAACGGGGCCATGCATTTCGACAGCATGTCAAGCCTGATACCAGACACACAGCATATCCACCGGTGCCCTCAGGGGAGAATGGAGAGTCTTTCCAATTTTTTCCCATTGGCGGAGTTGTAGGGATCCCTCAAGAGGATACCAGGGACACTCTTTTTTGATGAGTTTCAAAAGAGTCTGTACTTGAGACAGAGTGGTGGACCCGCCGCATGCTTGTATCAAATACCTAAGTTCCTTCGCATGCTGTTTTTGGGGGAGTGTTAAAGTTCCCCCCATACTCACCAGTTGTAGGGGTCGCAGAGTCCCAGCAACGAGAATAGTGCACTCAAGGAGCCTATGCCAGGTGCTGGTGAGTTGCAGTGTGACCCTCTCATATGTCCCTATTCGGGCGCCACATGAAGGACTGCACACGAGACATGGGTGGAAGGAGTAGGACCCCATCTGCCTGAATTTGGCAGCCTGCATTTATTTTAAACACAGCTGACAGTCTTACACAACATGCCTGCAGTTGCCACGTCAGTACAAATCGCATCAGCATGCAGAGATAGACATCTCGGGGAGCATTCTCTTGGCAAATAGTCTTATCAGCAGCTAAGCCCCAAGAGAATAATTTACATTGTGTAGGGAAGAGGAGAAGAACAGGATGTTAGCAGATCTGGCTGGTGTGCCAGCCATTTGACCTTTCCAGCACAAAATGATAGTGGGTCTTGTGGTTCCAAAAATAAAGAGGATTGATCTATCCTGGCACAGATGAGCTCTGCAACATTCCATGGCTATTTTCAATGTAATCAGAGCTTTACTCGCAAGGAAAGTGCAGTCAGCACAAACAAGAAGGGTAGGATATGTCCCCTCTTTGAAAAATACAATGAGACTTTAACAACTTCATTTTCCTATGAAATCCTTTGTAGCGTAGTGTTCAGAATGTAAGACCAGGATCAAGGATCTAGGTTGGATTCCCCTTGGGGCCAGTCACACACTGTCAACCAGACCTACCTCACTGGGTTATTGAAAGGATAAAATGGAAGAAAAGAGAATCATAGGTTCCCTTTGGGTAGAAATACAGCACAGACAGGGAAGGTGGAACATATCCCCTCCTATACAAAGCAAAAGGTCTTTAAGAACCTTTCTGAACTATCACAGCCAATCTGGTACACAATTTTGTGTGTGTGATTGGATCCTGTTGATTCAGGTTTAAATCCCACCTCAACCACAATTGCTTACATCAGTGACCTTGGAGCAGTCACACTCAATCACCCTGACTACATTGCAGGGTTATCCCTCCGATGATGAAATGAAGGACAGAAGAATGAAGTCAACTGCTTTGGGTCCCCACTGGGGAGAAAGACAGAGTATGACATGTGTGATGAATCTAATTTTGCCTCCAGCTTGACGGCTAAAGCTCATATTTCTTGCTTTTGCCTCTTCCTTCGGTTTTCAACTACCATAAAATATGCCAAGGACAGGGAACTACATGATTGCCAAGCAGAGTGAAGAAGGTGGATTCCTCAGTCTGTAACAGTAAAAGTATCTGCCCAACTGCAGTATGTTCAGAAACATTTGCAGTAAGGAAGGTCACTGGGGAAGTCTGAGACAAAAAGATGTTGTCCCAGTTTTGTACGCCTAGTCCTGTTTTTTTCTTGAGATATGCCTTCTAAAGACAACGAGGACACCCAAAGCAAAAGGGAAAGAGTTGTCAGTTATGCATGCCCAGCTGTTCCCTTCATGTTTGGCACAGCAATTCCCATGACTATGCTGAAGCAGATGGCCAGTGCTGAGGGCTGTAGCTTCCTTTTCTGAACAGACAGATGAATGAACAGCCATTCCCCTTGTTAGACATTTCTGGTGTTACTTTTGTAACACAGGAATGAAGTATTGTTGGGTTGGATCCAGACAACTTTTCCTCTCAGTCTCACCCAATGACCTTCCTTATTAGAAAAGGATTTTCAACACGTAGGTTTTATATAATCTTAAGCATCTCCTTATGAGGACATTAATGAGGACTTTTTCTTCATCTGGACAACTGGAAATCCCATACACAACAGTATGGGTTTAAAACAATGCAAGCTGGAAATTCAGAGAACTTATTGAGTCTATCATTAGACTGGTATATTGCTTTAGGTACTTTTTGAGGTATGGCCATATATCAAGACATCAATATAAGCATGCACACACACAAAAATAAAAAGGTGGGTGCTGTGATGATGATGCCAATGAAAACTGATGATGCCACCAATGAAAACAGAACTCTCCATTGAAAATCCTGATGTGAAAGAGCCATGCCCATGCCAAGGGGTCCTTTCGTAGAAAAAGAGGTGCAGGAGCTCATTAGCGTAAGACATTAGCATATGCCACACCCCCTGACATCACCAGAAGTGTGTCAGAAGGCCACACCCCCTGACATCACCGGAAGTGTGTCAGGAGGCCACACCTCCTGACATCACCAGAAGTGTGTCAGGAGGCAACTTCCACCTCTCAGACTCCATCCCCAAAATCTCCAGGGTATTTCCCAACTCAGAGCTGGTGAGCCTACATGGGGGAAAACAAACAAACAACCCATGTCAGGTAAAGAGGGGGGATACCAGGTCAATATATTTTTATTCTCCTTGGCATTGATGACTGAGGTGCTTTAGTGTTCCTTTTCTATTTGACTGGCAGCCTTCCTCTCTATTATAGTTGACTGTGGGTTTTATATCACTGCCATTTAGTGTTGTTTTTGTCAGCCACAACAAGGCTACTTTCAGAGAGTTGGGGGGTCACCTCCCTCTGGAAGAAATGGGGAAAACAAAATGAGTGGGAACAAAGAAATTCTTGCAGGGACAGTCCTGGCTTCAGATTAGTTGCCCTGGACTATGTTGGTGGTCTCCCATCCAAGAACTAACAAGGGCTGGCCTTGCTTAGCTTCCAGTATCTGACAAGATCACACTCAAATGGTTCAGACAGCCTCTTGTCCAGTTGCCCTCCCTGGGAGCTGTGAAATTGTTTGTTGTGCAGCTCATGGCCAGAATAAATGGGTAAACACTTCACATCCCCCCTTTCCTTTGGAGATGGTGACTCAATCATGTCAATCTCCTGCCAGCCACTCCACCTGCGGCTGAACAATGCCAAGAGAGCTCCTTAAGGACTGCAGTAAGCAGTACCTGGGAAAGGCAGCCTATTTACCTTCCTTACAGCACCACGGGATCACCATGATTCTGAGCATCACTTTTTCAGAGATTTTTTTTTTAAAAAATCAGCAAGAGCTATAGTGTGTTAATGCCCTAGTTCCCATCTTTCAGCAAAAGCAAGCAAGCTGGGAACTAGAGCATTGATATAATGGGCACCAACTTAACATACATGTATGCTAAAATAGCTCATACTAGGGTTGCCAGGTCCCTCCTGGCCACTGGCGGGGGATGTCAGAGCTAAGCTGGGAAACTCCTGGAGATTTGGGGAAGGAGACTGAGGAGGAGGGGTGTGCTGCCCCAGCCAGCTAATAGAAGTTAGATAAGACGCTGTAGCTTTAAATGCAAGTGCCTCTGGGTATTGTAGTCCTTACCAGAGGCATCCCTCTGATTGGCTAAATTATGAGAAGCAGGAGATTAGTTTAGCTTCCTTCCTGCTCCTTTGTTTTCTGTCTAATCTGCGAGAGGAGAGGGAGACCATCTCTTTCTCACCATGACTACTTAAGATTGGAATCACTAGGTGTAACTCTGCTACCTAGCCCTCACCTAAGATTGTGAGTACATGATCTATGATGAATATGTTTTGGAGTTGAATAAAGGGATTTCAGTTTAAAGTGGCCATGCGTTGCTCACTCTCCAGAAAGGTGCTCAGCCCCAGCGTCTCAAGAGCTGATGCCAGGACAGAACAAGGGGTGTACAGTGCCACAGAGTCCCCTTCAAAATATCAGTTTTCTCAAGGGGAACTGATCTCTCATGTCGGTAGATAAACTGTAATACCTGGGGATTCCCTGGTCCCACCTGGAGGCTGGCATCCCTTGCACCTGGGCACAGGTAGGCAACCCCATCCCTCCCAGAGAGGATGGCCTCAGGACAGTCCAGGATGGATGTCCCATTCCCAGCTAACCCAAGCTACTACATCCTCCCCTAGATGGATCCCCATTCCCCCCCGCCCCAACAATGGCCCCGGTGCTGAGACTAAACAAGTGAAGGGCGGGGTATAAATCCAATCTCTTCTTCTTCTTCTTCCCCATTTGCGGAAAGTGAAACCTGGGACCCCCACCCCCCTGCTCTATGTATCTAGGAGACCAGGCGCGTGGGGCTGGCTGGGCTGGAGAAAACTCTGGGTCCCTTTAAGAGCTTCTGCAGCTGGATTTGGCTGGTCTCCCAGCAGCTTTTGCAGGCTGCAGAAGCTCTTAAAGGGACCTAGAGTTTTCTCCAGCCCAGTCAGCCCCACGCACCTGGTCTCCAAGATACATGGGGGGGGGGTTGTGGCATGAGGTTTGTGGCCAGAACTCCCGCCGCCGCCTCTCCCCCCACCCCGTGAAAACATTCCCTCCCTGCTTCCTGGAGCCCCAGACTGGCTGCAAGTTCCAGAGCCAGCCAAGAGCCCTCTCGGCTGACTCTGGGACTTGCAGCCAGCTGGAGCTCCTGTCACTGCCGCCTTCCATCCCCCCAACCAACCATTCCCTCCCCGCTTCCTGGAGCCCCAGACTGGCTGCAGAAAGGCAGGGGAGCACCTGGCCTCTGCAGGCCTTTCTGCAGGTCCCTCCTTACCTTCCTTCCTCCTTCTGCCTCCTCATGGCAGACTGAGGGCTCCTGGGATCGGGGGGGGGGCTTGGTCATGTGCCCGCCCCCTGGTCTCCTCACTCCCGGAGCGACGCTCCCCTGAGCTCCGGTCAGAATGGACCTCTGCCCATGCCAATTCCACTGTTTGTAGATCAACTGCCAAGAAAAATCCCCTTCATTAGTGTGGATCTCCTTAAAGAATTTGGGCAGAACTCTGGCACAAAGCATGAACCAGAACTTCCTTTGGAGAGTGAAGCACTGGAAGGGTTTGATTTGGGGATGGGAGGGATGCCATAGCGTCTACCCTTCAAAGCAGCCATTTCTTCCAGGGGAATTGACATCTGTAGCCTGGAGATCAGATGCCATTCCTGGAGGTCTCCAAATCCCACCAAGAGGATGGCAACCGTAGGTTATACACATATAGAGAATGCCACACAAGGACAGAGTTGGGTGACAAAATACCTTATTAATCCCCGGGGCCTGTTACTCGCTTGATGTGAGGTGTAAGTACCATAACACCCAATCAGTTCCCCATATATCTGTCAGGTTCCCTAGTAAATCAGCACTCAACCACGGTCTTTAAGTAGGTTCAGTTTATTGGAGTCAGTATTTCTAAGACATTCCCTAAGGCAGCACTTCTGTGTTCAGACTAAAGTGGGGAGGCGGGGACGGGATTATGTACACTGTTCAAACTGGGGAGTCAGCTGGCTACAAGCCACTGAGTGCCCCGGTACCCTCGCGCTGAGAATAATGGCTTCAACATTCAGGCGGGAGACTCACCAGAGAAACCCGAGATCTTATGTAAACAGGGGCAAATGTTAGGAGAGCATCGAAGGCGACATTCCAGAGTTTATGACAGCAATTTCAGCCCTCTCCCCCCTCCTTTTCATCTCCCTCTCTCCCCTCCATTTAGTTATGACAGCCTAACTGACAATATCATATACAGGGGTTTTCATAAATCTGTACACCAGCCAAAGACGGGTGGAGTGGATTCTCTAAATTCTGCTTCCATTTCAACTCCCCAGGGCAACAAAAGAAAGTTAAGTGAGAGAATGAATTACAATATATGAACCTTGCTGCCAAGCCATGCAACCCAAACAACCATCCCATCTCCATTCCATAGAGTATCGCTGCTGACTGATCTTTGGTGTCTTTCTTCAGTCACATTACTGGAGATAACACACAGGGATTTTTGTTCTGGGGGAACACACTGGAATAGAGTTTCAGAACCTCTTCAACCAAATTTTTATTAAAATGTTTCAAATTTCATGAGTTTTCAGTATACAAATTAAAAACTTCATTTCCCTTTTGAGAGCTCTAGGACCTCTTTTTCATTAAAAAAAAAAAAGGCTCTGATAACACATAACAAAAAGCCCTGACTGGGCAAATATATTGATGGAACTAGTGTGCTGAGAACTCCATGACGAATTATTATTATTATTATTATTTTTTAATTATTTGTTTATTGGAGTTTCACTTTTAACATATTTATAAGTATAGCTTTACATATACATTTCCATACAAAGGGTAACCAAGTCCAATAGCTTATTTACTTCGTAGCCTCCCTCAATCTTACATAGTATGTCTGTTTCCATACCAAACATAAAATTTCTCCCAAGTTCTTTTAAATACATTTTCACTTTTGTTTTTTAATCTCATTGTCAAATTGTCCATTTCAGCTACTTCATACAGCTTTGAAATAAAGTCCTCCACACAGGGGATCTTGTCGGTTTTCCAATGTTTTGCAAGTAATAGGCGTGCGGCTGTGATACCATGCAAAATCAATTTTTTCTGATCTCCTGTTATATTCCTAGGCAATATATTAAGTAAAAACAATTCCGGAGCGAGAGAAAATTCTATTTGGGTTATTTCCTGCAGTGTTTTCTTAATAATTTGCCAATATTTTTTAACTTTTGAACATGTCCACCACAAGTGGTAGTAAGATCCCACATTTGTTTTGCACTTCCAACAAGTGTTTGAAATTCCCTTAGAATATTTAGATAATTTATCAGGTATTAAATGCCACATATAAAACATCTTTATCAGGTTTTCCTTATACGAACTTGCCCTGGTGATTTTTAAATTTTCTTTCCATATTGCTGAACAACTGTCCAATTCAATATTTTTACCTATAATGCATGCCCATGTGATCATGTTTGGTTTCACCCACTCATCTTGCATTTTGTTCTCTAAAAGACAATCGTAATTTTTTGTTATCATTTTCTCTTCTGATCTCAGCCAAATTTTGTCAAAATCGGTTGGTTCTTTATCAAATCCCTGTTGTTTGTCAATATTGTATCTTGAATAAAGTTGATTTAATTCCCACCATGTTAATTTTATGTCTTTTAGTTGTTCTTCTGTTTTAATTTGTAATTTGGCATCTAACAAATCTACATACTGTAAAATCTTTTCTTCTGTTATTAATGTCAGTTTTATAAACGCCTCTAAAGGCGAGACCCATAATGGAATTTTCTGGTAAAATTTGTATCTGGTCTCTTTCGAAATTTTTAACAGAGCACCACGGATTGCATGTTGTCTAAAAACTTTGTTTTTTACCCTGTACCATAATACAGTATGCCAACCTGTTTGCATGTCGTGGCCTTCTAATTTTAATATTCTATGATTTTCTAGTTTTGCCCAGTCTCTCAACCAGACCAACCCTGAAGCCACATAATAAAGGTACCAGTCTGGCAAACCGAGGCCCCCTCAATTTTTTTTGTCTTGTAAATACTTAAGCCTAATTCTCGGTTTCTTAGATTGCCATATAAATTTGGATATGCATTTATTTAGGTCTTTAAAAAAAGATTGGTTTTTTAATATTGGCAAAGTTTGAAATAAAAAGTTTAATCGTGGTAAAATATTCATTTTAGTTAATGCTATATGTCCTAAAAGTGATAGTTGTAGTCCTTCCCAGATATCAAGGTCTTTTTAAATTTCCATTAACATTTTCAGGTAGTTTTCTTGATATAATGAGCTGTTGTTGAGTCTGGTGTAGTGGTTAAGTTAGAAGAGGGAAAACGGAAGGACAATCCCATAGACATTAAGAGTAAAGATGCATTGAGGAAATTGCAACATCAACTTAACTGCTTATTAACAGAAGAATTGGAGAAAAAAATGTTGTACGCAAAATAGTACACATTTGAAAATGCAAATAAAGCCTCACGATGGCTTGCCTACAAAATCAAAAAAGAAAAGGCCAATAGAAATATCAAACTGTTGAAAGATTATCAAGGTAAAGAGGTTACAGATATAAATGAACAAAAGAAAATTATAGAAAACTTCTACAAGGAACTATACAAAAAAGATAATAACTCAAAACAAGATTTAGACTTATATTTAGAAAAACATATTAAAAAGAAATTTACGGAAGACAAAAAAAAAAACTTAATGAACCCATTTCAAAAAAAGAGATTTTGGACATAATTAAAAAAATAAAACTTCAAAAATCCCCGGGCCCAGATGGTATTCCTACAGAAATACACAGATTATTTGCAGAACAGATAGTGGAACCTCTAAAAAAATACTATTCAACAAACTCTTGAAAAAGGAAAGATGTCCACCTCTTGGAAAGAGGCAACGATAACTTTGATTCCTAAACAAAAGTTAGATTTAACAGAGATTAAAAATTATAGGCCGATTTCTTTGTTGAATTCAGACTACAAGATATACGCCACCATCTTAGCAACTAGACTGAAAAAGGTTCTCTCAGAGACCATCCATTATGATTAGTCGGGATTTTTACCAGGTCGACTTTTAAGGCAGAACATACGTATAATTTTGAATACGCTTGAATACTACGAAACTCACCCAGGAAAACAAGTAGCCTTATGCTTTATAGATGCCGAAAAGGCCTTTGATAAATTAAATTGGAACTTTATGCTGAATCAATTAAAGTATTGGAACTGTGGTGAGAACTTTTATAAGATGGTTGAAGCAATCTACGAACAACAAGAGGCGAGGGTAGCTTTCAACGGAACATCAACTGAGAGTTTTTTGATAGGGAAAGGGGTCAGACAGGGGTGTCCACTCTCCCCCCTCCTCTTTATATTTACGTTAGAGATGTTGTGTGATATTATCAGAAAAGAAAATAGCATTAAAGGATTGAGGATAAAGGGAGAAACCTTCAAATTGTTGGCTTTTGCGGACGATTTAGCCTGTATCATTGAAGACCCACTTGAATCAATGGGAAATCTTTTAAAACTAATGGAGGAATACGGCCAATTATCAGGATTTAAGGTAAACAAGCAAAAAACGAAAATGCTAACTAAAAATTGTACCAAGGAAAAGGAAATACAATTATATAATTTGACTAAATTTGAAATAGCAAAAAAAACAAAATACCTAGGAATTAATCCATGACGAATTATGATTGCTACACAAGTACACATATTCTTTCAACAGCACTTCATTCAAGTAAAGCAAGGCAGCAGTTCATCCCATTCCTGCTGTTCGCAGTCAAATTGAATACAATCTGGATAGCACTGGTAGATGAATTTCATTCTGCTACTTTCCCCCCTTTCCCTCTATGGTCAAGGTTAGAGCAGGTCAGCCCATTAAGCTGTTCAGCTCAAGGTTCCAAATGATTCAACAGAGAACAGACATATTCAAAGCCATCCTGGCTTAAGCTGCTTAGAGGTGTGATCCTTTCATTATTCTCCAGGTAACCTAACCTTTTTTTTTTTAATTCATGCAAGGAAATCCATTAAAATGGGTATAGGCAAGAAAAACTATCATGAAATAAATTAATCTAGTTTGGGGGTGCATGCAGACTGCAAGAAGTACAAATCCCAGTAATTTCATTCCAATTGCATTCTGGGGGTACTACTTGTGCCTAGCAGTCTAGAGAAAATAATAGAAAAGTTTTTACAAAACAAGTTTATTTTTCTCAGCAGTTCTACAGAAAACTCCTTTATAATTATTAACATTGTTATGCTGACTTCTTCTCAAAATCCCTATGGTATTTAATTTGTCATTGGGGAAAACCTGCAGATTATACTAGAAATACAACATTTAACACTCCAAGTTGGTAGAAGGGCTAGGGACAGGATTTTCTCAATCTGATCTATGATTTGTGAAATCCTCTTCAGGAGATTATGCAAATCAGATGGTTTTAAATTGGAATTACTTCAATATTCACATGAAAAGATAGAAATCTCTGTTGGGATGAACCAGTTCCAGAATGGTATCACTCATGGTGTTGGTGCTAGTGTTGATGGATCCATCCATGTTTAACGTCCATGACGCTAAATGCACCATCAGCAAGCCTGTCTCAAGTCTTCACAAATATTATCAAGAAGGAGATCTCATCATTGGGGGAATTACTTCTCTTATCTATGTCATTTCAGAAATGATAGATTTCAACAAACTACTCAATAATATGGCATATAATATGCCCTTGTAAGGAGGGTTTGTTTCACCTTATACGTATTATCTGTGTATGTTATGACAATAGCTGACAAGTTGTTCATACTACATTGAATTCTAGGAATGCAGAGATTAATTTTGATTTCTCTATTCATTTGCCATCCACTCTATTTCATGCTTCAAGCATTCCATGCTTCTTTAGGGAAGAGAGGAACACTGACTATTGTCCACTATGATCCTATATGGAAAACACTAATTTAATAGTTTCCAGGTTATTTTATAACAGAATATTTAGTACTTATCAAAAGAGAGCCACTGTTCAGAGGAGGATGATAATGGAATATGAGTAGATTGGATATAGTGCTTTAATCTAGATGTACACATCTCCACTTTTCTAGATGACTCACTGGATAGGCCAGAAATCCTTTAAAAATATTTTCACTTTTTAAGGGAACACTGAATAAAGAAACAGAATGGGGGGAAAGGAATTAAAGGTATGATTGCAAAAACACAGTACAGAGGGCAATTTTGTAGATATTAAGGACAATCCTTGATTAAAATACATGTGCTTATAAAAAAAGAATATATGAGATGGTAGCTTAAAGAACCACTATATCAACCTATACAACTTATTCTACCATTATCTCATAATATATTATCACCCCAATCTTATAGATCTTATCTGTTTTATCATAAAACACGAATAATCTCATAGACCTTTGTATATGATTTTAACATAACAGTTTATTGTAATAAAACTCATATAGAAGATGATATCCTTAACATTTCACATTAAAACAATAATATAATATTAAACCAAATATGACTATGGAGATTGGTTATAGTAATCATAGCAGACTTGCCAGTTATTTTCAGATTCATCTTTCTATCTTTGATTAATGTTATTTGTCAGTTTTGCCATACCTGCATATTCTTGCATATTGTCTCTCCAGTCTTCAAGAGTTGGACAACAGTCAATTTTCCACTTTGCTGCAAATACTACTCTTGCTGCAATTAACATGTTATCTGAGCAGTTCATGCATTGTTCTTTCTGCATTCACAGGTAGAATTCCTAGTAGCATTTTCTAGGTATAGATACATCCTTTATATACGCATCTAGTATATAATCAGTTAAATTTTCTCTCTTATACAGTTGTGAGAAGAAGGAAATGAATTGTTCATATATGTCTTTTTCTTGAAGGGAAATTTCATTTATCTTTTGGACTCCAGTTATTGATCTTCTTTCACTTTCCTTTCTTAAACAATAAGCCAAATAATGTCTTATTTGCATGTTCAAAATATTTCTGTTTAGTGAATATATTTTTTTAATTTCCTCCATTTCAATCAAGTTTAATTGGTTTTCATTTTTTCAATTTCTTTTAAAACTGTTTCTTTGATGTTTTTATATGTTGGTCTCCCAATATTTTAATTCTTACTGTTATTGTAGTAATTCTTTCTATTCTATCTATCTTTTTCTTAGAAGCTATTGCTATAAGGTTACCTCTCAGAAGCAGCATAGACCTTTCCCAACTTTTTATTCTTACGAACATGTTCATGTTGTCTCTTTATGTGGGTCTCTTGTAGGGAAACAATATCTGCCTTTTGCTTTTTTTAATAGATTGAAAGTTTTATACCATTTAGTGGGAGAGTTTAAGCCAATGACATTTATTGATATAACATTCAGATTATCCATTTTCTAAAGTAACACTACTGCCTGGTCTGATTTCCCTTCTTCTACTCCTGGTCTGTCTGATAACACTTCTGCAGGTTGTTTTGCTTATTCAGTTGTGAATATGGTTCTTCTGCCTTTTTGTAGTTGCACTTCCAATGCAAATGGTACCTTCCAAAGGTACTTTATTTCGTTTGTGGAATCTGTCTTTAAAAGCTGAGATCTCTTCACTTTTTCAAAAGAGTGGGAGGAAGATCTTGGAAAAAAATGTATTTCTGTCTCAAAAATCTCCAGAGGAAAAGTTCTTTGTTTGTTCAAAGCAAGATCTTGGGGAGGGGTGGGTGGGTTGTGTATAAACTTCACTAAAATATCACATGAAAATTTATTCCTGACAGCAAATCTAGAATTAATTCTGTATATTGGATTGATGTGCAGGGAATCTTCTTTAATCTTGTAATGGTCTTGTAACAGCTTAGCAAAATTTTCTTCAAGATCCACTTTACCAAAATCCTCTGGGGTGGATCGGAATTGAAGATTAAAGCCTCTATTTTGACCTCCAAAGTTTCAATACTTTGACTAGCTTTTTCCAGTAAATGATCTTGAGTTGCTTGATGGTGTTTCAGTTCTTTGAATTGCCTTTGGATATGAACAATCTTTTCAGTATTTTCTTGAATCTTCCTCTTCTTTGAGTCTGTGATAATCCTGTAGTTATATCTTGTCTCAACATTGAAAGTTCCTTTTCAATATGATGAATGGTATTTTCTTGACCTTGTTTTAATTGTATAATATGTTGTTGAGTCTGGTGTAGTGGTTAAGTGCGTGGACTCTAATCTGGGAGAACCAGGTTTGATTCCCTACTCCTCCACTTGCACTTGCTGGATGACCTTGGGCAAGCCATAGCTCTGTACCAGCTGTTCTCTCAAGGACAGTTGTCTCAGAGCTCTCTCAGCCCCACCTACCTCACAGTGTGTCTGTTGTGGGGAGGGGAAGGGAAAGGAGTTTGTAAGGCACTCTGAGACTACAAGTGAAGGGTGGGGTATAAATCCAATCTCTTCTTCTTCTTCTTCTTCTTCTCTTCTATCTGAGTCACTTTACAACACATTCAATCCTCTGACTGTTGCATCTGAGAGGACAGTGTGTCTGTGATTGAGTTCAGCTGTATGGTCAAGTTATCTTGAAGTTTCTACAACCATTCAGGCATTTTCTGATCTGGCTCTTCCTCAGTCTTCCATCCCTTTACCTTGGTCCATGTTGACATCTTTTTATGTCTATATCATCTATAAAGACTTTTTATTAACTTACTACCTCAAACTTTTCATATAATTACAATCATCACAATAAAACAATTAAAATTAAGCTTAACCCTTAAACATATTTATAATATAAAACTCAGTGTCAAATAGAGCTATATCACAATACTCAACAGCTGGAAATTTGTATTTCAAGTGTCTGACTTTATAGTTAATATTAAAAGGAGGATTACAGGAACATTTATAATTTTAAAAATGATATGAACCAAAGTTAAGTTAGTCTTTTAGTAAGAATAAGTATTTTAGTTACACTCTTATTCAAGATTATTTCACATAAGAAACCCATTTTAGTTATTTGTTAATGTTATTAAAGAAATTGAGTTCTTGTGTTGAGTTCTTATTCTCTTGTTCACAGCTTGGCATTCAACTCTCCACTTAGTATTTTCACATGACATCAAATCTTCACCTTCCAGAAATCCTTGATCTTTCCAATTCTGAGTTCAAGGACAGTGGTTGTGAGGCCACACTTATTTTAAATAATGGTTCAGTTTCTTTGGGATATAAGCACCTACCGAGTATAAAATCACTGACTCTCTTGAGAGATATTAAAATATTACAGAATCGCTGAAATATGCAGAAACAAGCAATCTTTGGATTAGAGAGTGATTGAATTTCAAACGGGATGGAGTTGATACATTCTGGCCGAGGACAGATTGGCCGTCTCAGCCGCTCTGCCTCCGCTTCAGAAGCGGAGGCAGAGCAGCTGTTCAGATGGCCACATCTGCCCCCAGGAGGCGGCCCGGACGCATCGTGTCCGGCGCCGCACTCCTTCCGCACCAGCCGAGCACCACTTCAAAGTGGTGTTTGGCTGCTGCGGTGCACCCCGCGCACACGTTCCACCCGCCGGAGTGGGTGTGAATGATCGCGGGCAGGGGCAGCCGCACGGCGTCCGCATGCTGCTCCAGGAAGCCGCCCGCAGTCTGAACGCTGCAGGTGGCTTCCTCCTGGTGGTGTGCGAATGCCGCGCCGTGGGGGAAATTCCCCCCGCCCCATTCTGCCGCGCCGCGGAGGCATGGCAGAATGCAAATCTGTCTTCAGCCTCTGAATATCACTTCAACCAATTCATTGCACTAACTTCATAGAGAGTATTTCTATCAACATATGAATAATTGAACATCACAAACAATAATATTATATCAATTTTTTTTAGTTGCTCTTTGATTCTTGTCACAGTATATGGCCTAGTTATTACCAACGTATTTTGGCTGTGGCATTTGCTGTGAAGGAAATAAAGTGAAAACCTGCAAATGTTACCCAATGTCATTTAGGGCTTAAACATCTACAAAATCTACTTCAGTGCAAGACAGGCATATCATATCATGATATAACTTCTCTCTACAAAAAAACAGATGTATCCCAATTTCAATATTTTTCAGTAATTACATCACAGAGTTTCACAATATTGACTCTCCAGTGGGATATGGAAATTTTCAGAAAGTAACCTAAAATAGACAGAAAGAATCTCCAGAATGAGACATGGATTGAATTTCAAATGCAATGGAGTGCAGGCAATATCATAATAATTTGGGCCCCATCCATTGTACTGATATCATAGTCAATATTTCTAGTTAGATATGAGTATTTACAATAATATTACATCAATTTGGGTACAATAATATTACATCAATTTTACTTAGTTCCTTGCTGATTCTTGTTATAGTGTATTGACTAATCATTATCAACATGTCTTGGCCATGGCATTTGCTGTGAAGGAAATCAATGAGAACCTCCAGATCTTACCCAATGTCACTTTGGGCTTCCACATCTGGAACAGCTACTTCAGTGCTAGAGAGACCTATCGTACCATGGTAGAACTTCTCTCGACAAATAACAGATTTCTCCCCAACTACAAGTGTGACTTCCAGAACAATCTGATAGCAGCCATTGGAGGACTTGAAGCTGAAACTTCCCTCTATATAGCAAGTGTGCTAGCTATCTACAAGATTCCACAGGTATGCCGAATGTGAACTTCCACATCACACTTTGTATACTTACATGACTGAATGATCCTCCATATAAAATGCTTTATAGAATATTTTTTCAACAAGCAAATTTAGGAGAAGAACAGAGGGAAAGAACCAGAAGTCTTTAAAGGAAGAATCACTGGTTCTAAACAGAATTTGTCTTAAATTCAAAAGCAGGGCCTTTCCATTCCAATAAAATCACTCTAATTGATCTATATCGGTAGCTGTGATCTAGCCTGCCTTCATGCTTTTCACATCCCAACAAAATTAAATCATTTTCATTTCTTTTCCATAAACAACCTGAAAGTTGATTTGTCTTTGATTTTTTAAAACCAACTGGAAAGTTGTCCCTGCACTTCTGTTCTATTTTTCTGTTGCTTTATGAAAGTACAAAATTTATTAGAGTAGAACCTTTAATAGAAATGAAGATCATTTCATCAGATGTATTCATCTAGCCCCCACTCGTGACTTTCACATTTCAAACAAATGAAACATTTCAATTTTATCTGCATAAACAGCCACAAAGTGAAGCACTGGTCTGTCTTTGATGTTTTTAAATAGCAACTCAACTGGAAAGTGTGCAGATTGTGGGTTCTTTCTCAAATGGAGAAGTATTTTGAAATCTTTTCAATCATATTTTCTATTTATCCCTCCCAATGTTCAATTCTATAGCTCACCTATGGCTCTGCTTCAGTAATGAATGAAAGATTATCAGGCCTTTCGGTCTATCAGATGGTACCAGATGAAGTCAAGCAATACAAGGGGATTCTCCACTTAATTCTGCATTTCAGGTGGACATGGATTGGGCTCATTGTTGTGGATGATGAACGTGGAGAAAGATTGCAGCAAGCCCTGCTTCCTCTGTTTTTTCAGAATGGCATCTGTTTGGCCTTCACAGCAAAATTCCTACAGGTCACAAGCATTGATTATTATTTTACCATGATTTATGATGGATTGGAAAAATTTAATGTTGTAATGGAGAGTAAAGCCAATGCCATTATCCTTTATGGAGACAGTGAATCTATTTCATATATGAGATGGTCTATACAATTCTCAGGGACAGTTTTCGCAGCAAAAAAGCTTAAAGGGAAAGTATATATTATGACCATTCAGATGAATTTTGTGTCTTATTACTATCAAAGACATTGGGAAAAAGAGATCCTTCATGGTGCAATATCCTTTACAGTTCACACCAATCAACCACCAGGATTTCAGCAATTTCTTCAGAGCAGAAAGCCTCTTATGACTGAAAGAGATGGCTTCATCAAGGATTTCTGGGAACAGGCCTTCCTTTGCCACTTCTCAGAGTCACTGGTGGAGAAGGGTTTTAATAACAATTGCACTGGGGACGAGAAGCTGGAGAGCCTTCCTGCAGATATTTTTGAAATGAGTATGACTGGCCCCAGCTACAGTATCTACAATGCTGTCTATGCTGTTGCACATGCTTTACATGCCCTGCTTTCTTTCTGTTATGGACACAGAAGAATGATGGAGACAAAGAAATGTAACTTCTTCAGTCAACCTTCATGGCGGGTAAATCTCTTAGGTAGAATGAAAACCATATGTCTGGGAACTGGAAGAGGATGCAGTACAGCCAGGGGTCCGTTGGAGCGGGAGCACACAGAAGCGGAGCTCCGGGAGTGAGGAGCCCAGGGGGCGGGCACATGACCAAGCCCCTCCCCCTCCTCGGCTTCCCCGAGCAGTGCAGAGGCGCAGCGCCCGGGGAAAGCCCTGCTAGGGTCTTTATTGTTTTTAATGTTTTGTTTTAATATTGATAATTTTATCATTGTTCCTTTTATGACTGTGTGCTGCTTTTCCAGAGACTTGCTCAAGGTGGCATATAAATTTTCTAAGTATACCATTTTTTATCTGGGCACATGGCACATAAGTACTGGAGAAATTTCACCAACCCTTCAGCAGCTTCCACCTTATCAGTTTGGTGTAGTGGTCAGGAGTTGGACTCTAATCTGGGAGAACCGGGTTTGATTCCCCATTCCTCCACATGCAGCTGCTGGTGTGACCTTGGGCCAGTCACAAGTTCTCTCAGAGCTTTTCTCTCATGAGCAGTTCTGAAAAGACTTCTCTCAGCCCCACCTACCTCACAGGGTGTCTTGTTGTGGGGAGGGGAAGGGGAAGGGATGGGTGGTGCACATGTCCTGGGTATCTCAAGTCTACTTGAAACATGGTGGTTTCAAGGGAGCAGGAAGAGAATGAGGGTGTGTTCTTTACGCTTATTTTTATTGCACAAAGTATTGGATGGGGAAGAGAATGGAGGAAGAGCATGTCAGTTTCACTCACCTGTGGAGTGGAGCCTGAGGAGTGGGTGTTGGCATATTAGGGGGTGTGGCATATGCAAATGAGTTATGCAAATGAGTTATGCTAATCAGCTCCTGCACCTCTTTTTCTACGAAATGACCCCTAAGTACAGCATATTATCTCTCCAGAAATCATTCATGTTCATATACTTCATTCCTTTGCCCTTCCGTTCAGCTAAAAATGACACAATTCATGCTTCATCCTTGTTCATCATTTGCTCAACTGTTTACTGTGACAATTAAAGCCAAAACAGAAGGAGAATAATACATGCAGTTGACATAAGCTGAGCATTTTGAATATAGTGCTCAAATGATATAGTGCTCAAATGATGGAGACACGGTGCTTATTTGATGTTTTTGTTGAATTTGAGGTAGAGAACAATTTAATAAGAGATGATTGATGATTGCAGAATAAAAGAGAAGATAGGACCGATGCATATAAAAATTATGTTGGACAGAGGGTGTGGCAAGAAGGGGAAATCAGTAAGACTGAATGAAAAAGTGGTTGCATCAAACTCTATATCAGCATCATTCTTCTCTAAGGGTGTGTTCAGACAGGATGCTGATAACAGTTTAAATGGCTCCCGTCTCAATGCGATTCTTTGATCTGGATAATTGCAATCTGACTTACCTCCCTTATCCCGCCTCACCGCGCAGTAACATCGTTCCCTGGTGCCTACACTACTGATGCACAGGAGCATGTGTCGGGTTTGTTTGGTTTTTTAAATCTCAGTTTGCACATGCACATAAGTGCTCATCTGATGAATGGAAAAAAACTTTATCCTCGTGCATGTGCAGAACCACTAGGGTGAATCACAGCTTTTGTTTGACAGTTCCGCAGAGCACCATGATTTCACTCACATAACTGTATCAATCCACTTGAACTATCCACTCCTCTATAAAAACCTTTTTCCCGCTCTTTTCTGATGCTTGCACTGAGGGAGCAACATGAATCCTCGGGAGCAGTGTCTGGTGGTGCTTCTGACTGCTCAGATCTGCCTCACAGTGGCCTGTCACCTGCACCACAGGCTGGCAGCCATGAGAGCGAGGAGGCTGATATATATTAGATGTCACCTCATCAGGAGACCTCGCTAATGCCAGCCATTACTGCAGAGAGTCACTTTCCTGCCAAAAGCATGCCCTGACTGAACATGGGAAATGAGTTCCAGCACGAAACCGATGGCTGTGCTAACTAGGTACTGTTTCCACTTCAATCCAACCACTGTGACAGAAGACTTCCCTTTAAACTTTTCACCTGAAACTGGCCTCTTTGGGATCCCAAACTCATATAAATGCTAAAACAAGTGAGCATTTAAATGTTGGTTTTATAAATGTGGGAGTGGAGCTCTGCTTATGCACATACCGCTGACGCACAAAAAAAATGGTGGGTGAAAAGTGGAAGCCTTGGGTTTCCACAGCAGCTTTCGAGCGGGGAGGGGGTTTAAACCATTGGAAGTGGCTTGACACCTGAGCAGTGATCAGACATGGAAAACTGTGGCTTTAAACCTGAGAAGTGAGAAACCACCGGAGGGGACCTGGTAGCAAAACACTCCGGCTGAAGGGGGGGGGGGGTTGAGCAGGAAAACAATGGATCAGGAGGGGAGGCAGATGTTGCTGTGTGACCATGCATATAAAATCCATTGTTGAACAGTCACAACACCTGATTAAACAGTGTGTCTAAATGCACCCTAAGAAATTTATTTAATCAGCTCTGCCCATGCAAGGGCCCGGTACTCCCGCAGCCAGGGCTATTTTTCGGCAGGAACGCACAGGAACGGAGTTCCGGCTGGCTTCCGAGTTGGCCATGCCTACAGCCTCCCCCCCACTCGGGTTCCCAGGTACCTCGCAGCTGGGGAAGCCAATCCAGAAACTGCCTTCCTTCCCTTGGGTTCCCCATGTGTCAGTGCCAGACATGACAGTTCTTGCAATCCCTGCACTTGTTCTTATATGTGTAAGCCGCTCTGAGCCTGCTGTGCGGGGAGAGTGGCCTAGAAATTGAATTAAATAAAATAATAAATAAATAATAAATAATAAATAAATATGCTGTATGCTTATATGCAAGCCACAGGGCACCTGGGGAAGCCAATCCTGGGAGGGAGCCTAATATGCTAATGAGTTCCTGCTGTTGGGTGTGGCCTATTATGCTAATGAGTTCCTGCTGGGCTTTTTCTACAAAAAAAGCCCTGCCCACAGCCATCCCAGGTCTCAGATCTGCAAGGCCCTGCGCCTCCTTTTTCCTTGAGTAGCCTCCTTCTCATGAGGTGCAACCAATGAATCAGTAAGAATATCTCCTGCTGAAGGATTGTTTTCCAGCACTTTTATTTGGGTTTAAGCTTAAACCTTGCTTTCACATTCACAGTTTTGGTCATATTAGCTAATCCATACAGCCTCCTCCCCTTACTTCTCCTTGATAAGCATGACTGAATAGAAACAATGGGCGTACATAGAATTCCCAAATTCAAGATATGGAGAAATCAAATGAAGCAATAATGACCACACACATAGCATTTTTTAAAATGGCATCAAAAGACAGTGATTCAAACACATTCCTCTAAACCTAACACTGTAGTGTTGGAAAGTGGAATCAAATCACACCTAATTTATGACAACACTGCAGGATTTTCAGGGAAAGAGATGTTCAGGGGTGGTTTGCCATTTCCAGCCTCTGCATACCAACCCTAGACTTTCTGGATAGTCTCCCACAGAAATACTAACCAGGGCCAACCCTGCTTATCTTCTGAGATCTAATGAGATCAGGCTAGTCTGGACCATCTGGATTCTAATTTCCATCTTACTATTTGTGGAGCTTCTTCTCTCTAAGTCTTGGTATCAATTTTGTATTTTGTGTGTTTCATTCTTCCATGGATCTCATCTAAGTGTGGAGCTTCCCTCTTGCTCATGCTCTTGAGAATGAACCCAGTGTTGATAGTCTATTTCTTTTGAATTTCCTGCCACTTTGGTGGGCAACAAAAAAGTTACAGCTACGAAACACTTTTCCTCCCGAAATAAAAAGGTACAAAACAGAAAGAAGAAAATCTGAATGTGTTCAATGTTAACAATAATCATATAAATGAATAAAAAGGAAAAACATTAAAAAAAAAATCAGGCCATGCCACTTCATTAATTTCTTTTTAAAAATTCCACAAAGAACTAATTATTTTTTTCTTTTTTTTCTTATTGATTTTTTACTATTTCTACAGCTACATCACTAATAACTACACTATATTAGTCTATACAGAGAATACTGTTTGCAATAATCAAGTTAACTAACTTTTAAAACTGAAAAGCAATATACTTTCTTGGTTAATCAATTTAAGCTCATGTTTCTGCTTCTACACATAACAAAGCTGATTGGCTGGCACATACAGCGACGAAGAAAATGCCTACTATTCCATTTACATTTAGACATAGTGTACCATCATTACATATAGTTTATAACATTATTTCTTCTTCATTCCTCTTCTTGTCTTTTTAGTCTCTTTGCTGGGCTTGGGAGAGGCAGCTCCCTTTTCCGAGTCCGATGCTTCACGAAGAAGTAATTATTAATTAGGCTTTTTCCTTTCCAATGAACAGGTGAGATCAATTTTTGTTTCCCTTTTCAATTTAGCTTCACCACTTCTTGAAAAGTATTTCATTTAATAACAGCGCTGGGGACAGTATTTCTTTTGACGCAAGTGGAGAGGTAGCAACAGGGTATGATATCATCAACTGGCTTGCTTTCCCTAATCAGTCTTTTTTTAAAGTCAAAATTGGAGAGGTTCATCCAGAAGCTCCTGCAGACCACATGCTTACCATTAATGAAGACGGCATTACATGGAACAGCTGGTTTAACCAGGTAAGATTGGTCTACCCCGTCTGGGGACGCCTCCATTTAAGAATACATGTTATGCTAACATCCACTGTGGTGCTTCATTCCCTTTTTCTAAAAAAAAAAGAAAAAAGAGAGAAATGTTGAGACCCGAAACTGATTTGAAACCACACAACAGAAAGAAGAGTCACTTTGGGTGAATTCAGAGCAGGCAGGAAAAGGTCATGCCAAGATTTTTTTTAAAAACCAGGGTTACTGGCCTCTTCATGGGGCCTGTTGTTCTCCTGCAATTACAACTTATGTAATTCTTCATTTTCATACATGATAAAGCCCTGCAGGAGTAATTAAGCATAAGATGCTTGATAGTGAATGACTCAAGCATACTGCACACCACAGGTGCAAAGTGAACTTCTTGGCCTATTGACCATTAATAATTTGGAGAAACACAACAGCTTTTTTAAGATCCATTACAGGCTAATTTTCTATTTTCCTCTCTCATTTATACATTAGACACTGCCCCTTTCTATCTGCAGTATAAGTTGTCATCCAGGTTACAGGAAGAAAATGAAGCAGGGAGAACCATTCTGCTGCTATGGCTGCATTCCATGTCCGGAAGGAAAGATTTCCGATCAGAAGGGTAAGAGATCTGCAGCCCAGCCCTAAAGAGGGTTGAACTTCTATCTTATCAGTTGGCTGCAAGCCCAGTTTTGCAGCTGCAGAGACCACAAACGGTGGTGGCAGCTGCTTCATAGAAAGAAGAGGAATTATGTTTTGGTCATGGAAAACTCTGTTAGCTGTTATTTCAAAGTTGCTTAGAAATTTGCTCATTTTTAAAAGCATTGTTGGGATTACTGGCCTGTTAAACTTTCAATTCAAAGGAGTCTTTCAATTTCATCTATTTTTACAGACCGGGGTTCTATATGCAACAACTGGCTCAAGGAGTCTAAGGCTGCGATCACACGGGCATTTAAACCCGGGTTCTCCCGCGCTGCTCTTTCAAGCGCGATAGGTACTTGTTTTTCCTGGTGGTTGGAAAAGCGGGCTCGAGTGCGGGGGGGGGGGGGCGGCGGCTTCGAGACGGGAGACAGATGCGGCCCGTCTAGTCAGCCCCTTTAATTGCGATGGGGAACAGCCGCGAGGCCCGCAATAAACGTCCATGTGATCGCACCCTAAGACTCTTCTCTTGTTTGTCCAGGGGTCATTTCAAGCAGGAAACTGCATCAGACAATCTGAGACTGAAGGCACTTTAAAATATCTCACAATCAGGGGTTTTTTTGAGCAGGAACACACAGGAACCCTGTTCTGGGAGTAACACGCTCAGGAGCGGGCACATACGGTGATGGCGCTGTGGAAAAAAGCAGAAGCAGACTAACTTCATCTGTATTTTCATGCTTGTTGTAGGGCAGATTAAAGCTGGTTCGCCAGCTCTGAGTTGGGAGATACCTGGAGATTTTTGGGGTGGAGCCTGAGCAGTAGGTGTTGCCTTCTGACTCACTTCTGGTGATGTCTGGGGGTGTGGCATATGCAAATAAGTTATGCCAATGAATTATGCTAATGAGCTCCTGCACCTCTCTTTTTTACAAAACGATCCCTGTAGCTAGTCTTTCAGCGAAGTTGCAGGTAGTAATGTTCTCCCTCCTGATGTTTTGAGGAAATTAGCCCGTTGCACTTATAATTACAGTCCTCCAGATAGAATGTATGTATCAAAGCCAAGGCATAAATAGGAGCAATGTGGCGGTGCAGCTGCTCTGACATAGAAGCTGCAGAATAACACATAAGGGATTTCATTTTTCCCTAAAGAGGGTTGCACCCTTCAAAACTGCGATAGAACCTGGTGTAATTCAGTGGGTAGTGTACTGCAGTAGGGTTTGGGAGACAGGTTTGTGTCTATACCCTGCAATGGGAACTTGTTGGATGACACTGGACCAGTGACATATTCCAAACCAGACCTGCCTCATATAACTGTGGTGGGGGAAAAATGGAGGACAGGAGAACACTGTCAGCTGCTTTGGCTCTCTCTCTCTCATCTATCTATCTATCTATCTATCTATCTATCTATCTATCTATCTATCTATCTATCTATCTATCTATCTATCATCATATATCTATATTGTCTCTTGTGCATAACGTTTGAGGTTTGTTGATATACAACATATCAACACTACCACCCCATTTCTCTCCCCAATACATATTCACAGTATCTGAACTGCTGATGGGTGATCATGAAATGTCATAGAGTAAGTGGGATTTTCTCCAAGCTGAGTTCCAAGGGAATATAGAAGTCCCAAAGGAATAGGGCCAACATCAGTAGTATTGATTGTATTGGTTGTTTTCAGTGAGCTTAGCTCAATACACCTTCCTGTAGCTCTTGGGCCAGTTGTGCCCTCTCAGTTTAATATCCCTCCATTAGAAATTACATCAGACAGAATGAGATTGAAGGCACTTTAAAGCATCCCACAATCAAATTAATTATCTGCTGCAGTAGTGATCTAGTTTCAGTAGGGAATAAAACAAAATAATCTGCCTGAATATGGAATTGTCCAGCTATCCCCCCAGAAGCTCCTGCAGGTAAGCATTGCTTGTGGAGTGAAGTATGGCGGCTGTAATCCCCATAGAATGATCCATTTGAAGAATGAGATATAGGGATATTTATAGGATACACTGAAATTGTCTTCCTTCTGCCTCGTTCTCTTTTACAGACTTGGATGAGTGCATCACTTGCAGAAAAGATGAATATTCAAACAAGGGACAAAATCAATGCATTCCCAAAAATGTTATTTTCTTGTTCCATGAAGAACCATTGGGGATTATTTTTGTGACTGTTATCCTTTCCTTTGTTTTTATCAGTCTTTTGGTACTAGGAATCTTTATAAAGCACCACAGCACCCCCATTGTCAAAGCCAACAACAGGGACCTTACCTATTCTCTCCTGATCTGCCTTGTCTTTTGCTTCCTTTGTGCTTTGCTATTCATTGGTAAACCACAACTGATTTCATGTCTCCTCCAACAAACCATGTTTGGCATAGTTTTCTCAGTTGCCATTTCTTGTGTACTGGCAAAAACTGTCATGGTGGTTTTGGCTTTCCTAAGCATCCAGCCAGGAAGCAGCCTGAGGAAGTGGGTGGGGAAAAGAGTGGGCAATTCCATTGTGATTTCCTGTTCCCTTTTCCAAGCAGCCCTTTGTTGTGCATGGCTGGCAGCTTCCCCCCCATTTCCAGATGTTGACATGTACTCAGAGACTGAAGCTGTTGTCCTGGAATGCAATGTGGGGTCTGTCACCATGTTTTACTGTGTCCTGGGCTACATGGGCTTCCTGGCCATTGTTAGCTTTGTGGTGGCTTTCATGGCCAGGAAGTTACCTGACAGTTTTAACGAAGCCAAATTTATCACATTCAGTCTACTGGTCTTTTGCAGCGTTTGGATGTCTTTTGTTCCCACTTACCTGAGCACCAAGGGAAAATCCATGGTGGCCGTGGAGATCTTCTCCATCTTAGCCTCCAGCGCTGGCCTTCTGGGTTGCATCTTTATCCCAAAATGTTTTATTATTATGCTACAGCCTGAGTTGAACAACAGGGAACAGCTGATAAGAAGAAAAAAGGACTAATGTAAAGAACTATGGTTACATTTACAATCTGCGAGGAAGAATTAATTTGTTCATCCATCCAGTCTTATATGCCCCACAGAACTGTACTAGGTCCTGCTGGCATGACTGTCACAAGGCAGAGTATTCCTCCAGGCCAGCATCAGGGTTTAAAAGGCCCTGGCTCTTATTGAGAACAGCTAGGAGACACAAAATTGGTCAGTAGTTTCAGGATTATGATGGAAGCAGCAATTCTGCAGTTGCTAAGAGCCCGAAAGAAAGGGAATTGGATCATTGTGGCCTGCATTAAAAACAGACTCTCCAACTGCAATGGAAAAATGGTTTTATGTAGGAGGCATAGCTCATCCAAAAATAAGGCTAGACATTTGCAAATTCTCATGAATTATAAGATGACGTGGGTTTTTGCAATGCCAAAAATGAAGGCAATTGTAATATCTTGTCTGAAGAAGTGGCTGTACATGGCCCATATAACCTCCCCTCGGAATGAAAGCTAAGGTTGTCTTTGGAGGAGGAAGAGGAGGAGATTGGATTTATACCCTGCCCATCACTACCCAAAGGAGTCTCAGAGCGGCTTACAAACTCCTTTCCCTTTCCCTCCCCACAACAGACACCCTGTGAAGTAGGTGGGGCTAAAAGAGCTCTGACAGAAACTGCTCTTTTTCAAGAACAGCTGTGCCAGAACTATGGCTTGCCCAAGGTCATCCAACCGGTGCAAGTGGAGGAGTGGGGAATCAAACCCGGTTCTCCCAGATTAGAGTCTGCACACTTAACCACTACACCAAATTGGCACTTAACCACTACACCAAACTGGCGTTGTCCTGGGGTATCTGAATGTGGTTTTGAGCGGCACCTTTTCCTTCCTCCACTTCCAATTCGAAGGGAACAATAACCAGACAACGTGACATGGCTTCATTGATCTCCACCAATTCCCCCACCTTTATTTCTTCTTTTGTATTTATCACCTCACTGTGAATTACTTGGCTCAGGCAGCTAATGACCTAATGAGGTGTACAGGAGTCGACATTGAAAGTAAAATAGATGGCAAGCTGACACTAGCCAATGCAGAACACGGGATCCAAGGCAATGCAGTTCCTAGCCAATGGGAGATCAGGTTGAGTGCTGATATAATGTGGAGCAAATGCCACATGCAGAATGGACCAATGTCTTCTTTCCTGGAATACTTTAGCAATTGTTTTATTCATTGATTTTGAATTATGGCTTTTTTTTCTTGAAGGCTCTGGCCCCATACTGTTTGGGCTTTTCCCCTGATTTCCTCAAAATTGTTTTTGCATTTAGTTTTCACTTTAGAATTCTTATCCCCCACCTTCCTCCCAGTTCTTCTGAGATGATTTTTTTACCCCCATCTCTTTCTGGAAGTTGATTTTGAGTTGTCTTTTCCCTAATGTGTTATGTGTCTGTCTGTTTTCTCTGTTCCACCCATCTCCAGCCAGATTTTTGATAATTGGATGGTCCTCACTGTTCAACCATTCCCTCTCCTCCAGATGTGGTTTTAATTTTTTTTAAAGCACTAAGATATTGCTATATTAATATTCCATTATAATAATGGGTTAAGCAATTTCTTCGAATTCCTAGCTTTCATTAACCAAAACAGCAACAAGAAAAAATAAGTCTCTGTCTCTGACCCTCATGAGATATAAGGAGATAAAAGGAAAAAGTCATTATTTAAGTTAGGATAGGAGTTAGAGACTTACCTTAAAACAATGAAAGCTGGGAATTCAGAGGACTTGTTTAACCTATCATTACAATGGCATATTGTTTTATTGAAACTTTAAGTATCTTTTGAGATATGGCCATAATATGAAGACAGCAATAATAAAATAAAATAATTAAAAGGTGGGTGCTGTGATGCCATTAATGATGCCACCAATGAAAACAGACCCCTCCCTTGAAAATCCTGGTGTGAAAGAACTATGCCCATGCCAATTCTACTGCTTGTAGATGGCCTGCCAAGAAAATTCCACTTCATTAGTGTGGATCTCCTTAAAGAATCTGGGCAGAAGAACTCTGGCACAAAGCACGAACCAGAACCAGAACTTGCTTGGTGGAATGGCACATTGGAAGGGTTGGATTTGGGTAGGGGAGGGATCTCAGAAGGGTATAATGCCATAGAGTCTACCCTTCAAAGCAGACATTTTCTCCAGGGGAACTGACATCTGTAGTCTGGAAATTAGATGCTATTCCAGGAGGTCTCTAGTTTCCACCAAGAGGATGGCAACCAAAGGGTTTATGCATATAGAGGATGCCACACAAAGACAGAATTAGGTAACAAAATACCTTCTTAATCCCCGGGGCCTGTTACTCACCTGATGTGAGGTGTAATTATTAGGGGTGTGCCAAAAACCAAACCAAATTGGCCCGATTCAGATTCAGACAAATCGGGCTGAATCTAATTCAGATGGCTGAATAATCCTGGCATGCCACTTTTGGAAAAGCAAACCAATTTGCTTGGCCAACCAAATCAGATTCAGCTGTGCTTCCCTGGGGCTTCTCCAGCTCACCTGTTGAAGCAAGTGTGCCAGAGAGACCTGGCGGAGCCCCCCTGCACCCTTCCTAGCTCACTCACCAAGGCAGACAAGCTAGGAAAGATGCAGGGAGGTATTTAAATGTCCCTTGGGCCTCTCTGGCACACCCGCTTCAGTGGGCACACCAGAAAGACCTGGCAGAGCCCCCTGTGCCCTTCCTAGCTTGCTTGCCAAGGCAGGCAAGCTTGGAAGGACATGGGGAGACATTTAAATCGCTCCCCAAGGCCTCTTTGGCACCCTTCCTAGCTCGCTCACCAAGGCAGACAAGCTAGGAAGGACATGGGGAGGGATTTAAATGTCTCCCCGGGGCCTCTCCAGTGCACCCGTTTCAGCAGGCATGACGGAGAGACCCAGCAGAGGCCCCCATGCCCTTCCTAGCTTGCTCACCAAGGCAGGCAAACTAGGATGGATGCAGGGAAGGACTTAGATGTCTCCCCCCCTAGGGCCTCTCCGGCTTACCCACTTCAGCAGGCATACCAGAGAGGCCTGGCAAAGCCCTCCCACACCCTTCTTAGCTCACTTGCCAAGGCAGGTGAGCCAGAAAAGGCCTGGAACAAGGTGGGGAGAGATTTAAATGCCTCCCTGTGCCTCCCCGCCTTGCTGTCAGCTGCTTTTTGGGCAGCTGCCAAAATGCCACTGAATTTTGGCAGCGGCTTTCAGCAATGGGCTGAATCAAATTAGAGAATCTGATTCAGCCTGCAGCTGTCTGAAAGGGAGCCGAATGGGCGATTTTCAGGGGTTCATTCATTTCAGATGAAACAAATGCACATCCTTAGTAACTATCACAACACCCAATCAGTGTTACATACATCATTTAAACGGGTGTTCCACAAATCTGTACACCAGCCAAAGATGGGTGGACTGGATTCTCTAAGTTCTATTCCATATCAACTCCCCAGAGCAGCAAAGGAAAGTTAAGTAAGAGAATGAATTGCAGTATGTGAACCTTGCTGCCAAGCCATGCTAACAAAACAATGAACCATCCCCATCTCCATACAACAGAGTATCGTTGCTGATGGGTCTTTTTGGTGACTTTCTGCAATCACACTGCTGGAGATAACACAACACCTGTTAGCCTGATTGGACAAATGTCTTGATGGAGTTAGTGTGCTGAGAACTTCAGGGTGAAATATGATCTCTAGGAAACAGATGTATCCCATTCCTGCTGTTGGTATCCCAGCTTGAATACAATTTGGATAGCTTTGGTAGATGAGTTTCATTCTGCTACTTTTCCCCTGGTGAAAGAGAGAAATCAGTTTCCCTCTATGGTCAATGTCAGGTAGCATCAGCACATTTTAAACTGTAAACCACTTTAAGGGTATTTATTGCTGGAAGCTGCCTTGAGCCAGTTGTCTGAAAATACGGGATAAAAATGTGAATAATAAATAAATAAATAAATAAAATTAACCTGCACAGATCATGGTTCCAATTGATGCAACAGACATATTCAAAGCCATCCTGGCTTAACCTGCTTAGAGGTGTGATCCTTTAATTATTCTCCAGGCAATCTGGCCATTTTTTGATGCATGCAAGGAAATCCATTAAAATAGGTGTAGGCAAGAAAAAGCAATAATGAAATAAATTAATCTAGTAAAAGTCCCCAGAATTCCATTCCAGTTGCATTCTGGGGACACCACTTGTACCTAGCCGTCCAGTGAAGAGAAGACAAAAGTTTTGACAAAACGTGTCTATTTTTCTCAGCAGTTCTACAGAAAACTCCTCTATAATTGCCGCCCCAGCCAGAATAACGAGACAGACAATGGTTTGGAATTAAACAAGGGCCACTTTAATAACTATTTAACAGAACCTTGCAGCAATGGGCAAAACTAAACAAGCAACAGGAACAGGCAAGGCAGGCATCACTCCCTGACACAACCTCCTTGCCCGTGATATGGGCGGGTCACCTAGCTCCGGTCTGGAGCCAGTCAGAATTCTGGCTCGTAACTGGCAGTCCAGCATACTGGTTGCCCCCCAGGAGCGCCTACCCCTGAGGCCGCACATACCTTCAGGGAAGAGCCTAGCCGGAGAGGTTCTCAGAGGCGATCACCATTCTCCACCCCGGACCACACAGCCCTGGGGCAGTTCCTGATTGCCTCCTGTTTCCAAACGGGATATGCCATAAGGCGCTCACCAGTTCCATTTTCTTGCTTGCACAAACCTGCCAAGTGACCAATCTATTTAACAATCGTCCACCACCTATACCCCTAATCCACTGACCACAGTGTAAGGTAGGCAAAAACACCTCCACCTAAACAGCCAATCAAGGTAGAGGCAAAAAATTCCTACCTGGCCTCATTGGCGACCAGCAACAGTCTACACTGCAAACAGGGCGGGTGGGTGAGCACGCGGAGCAACTGATGGAGGCGGGAGCGGGTCACCGCTTCTTAAAGGCAAGCCCTGCCCCCGTCTGCTCCGAAAAGCGCACAAGAGCACGAAACCATTGCTGCCTGTTCTCCGGTGCAGCAGCAAAGCGGCCCCCCGGGAGCCACAGTGTTGCTGAGTGCCCGGGAGCCCAGTTGCCACCCCAGCCAGAATAATGAGACAGACAACAGTTTGGAATTAAACAAGGGCCACTTTATTAACTATTTAACAGAACATTGCAGCAACGGGCAAAACTAAGCAAGCACAGGAACAGGCAAGGCAGGCATCACTCCCTGACACAACCTCCTTGCCCTTGATATGGGCGGGTCACCTAGCTCCGGTCTTGAGCCAGTCAGATTCTGGCTTGTAACCGGCAGCCCAGCATACTGGTTGCCCCCCAGGAGCGCCTACCCCTGAGGCCGCACATACCTTCAGGGAGGAGCCTAGCCGGAGAGGTTCCCAGAGGCGATCACCATTCTCCACCCCAGACCGCACAACTCTAGGGCAGTTCCTGATGACCTCTTGTTCCCAAATGGGATATGCCATAAGGGGCTCACCAGTTCTATTTTCTTGCTTGCACAAACCTGCCACAGCCAAGGCCAAGCCTCTGCTTTGGCCTTTGCTACCCCATTCAGCAACCGAGTGCGTATCTAGCCAGCCTACTAAGAAAACAGTTCAGTTTTCAGTAAGGAACATGTTGATTTCAGATCTTCTGCCTCTTTTCTTAGAAATAAGAATGAATGATTTTCATACAGTAGGAGATTCAACAACATATTTCCTCAACTTTTCAACTTTGTGTGATGTCATAATCAACACCATAATATGGGGGGCTTATTGGAACTGTAATTATCTCAAATTGTTATGTGTCATCCTCCATTTTGCCATTCCCACATGGATTTTCTGAGGCTACTAACACAATTGGCAACTGAGTGAGAAAGATTTAAATAATAGCTCTGGCCATTTAAAGCTAAAGGTGGAGACTGTGGACTGTGCCAGCTTCATGTTTCTCATATTACTCTTTATCAGATCAATTTGGGATTATTAAAGGAAGGACAGTTTAACTAAACCATAGCAGCTGTTAAAGAGATAAAATAAACGGAATATTCTGTCAGTATTAGCACTTGAGATGGAAGTGGAAGTTATTTGGCTGCAGTTCTTTCTCTGGATTCTTCAGCTGCCATGCGCTGGTTGCAAGCCACCCATGGGTATCTGTATTATGCCTGATGTTTTTTGGATCCCATATGAGTATTCCAAGATAGGTGATTCAACCATTGGAGCAATTGCTACTCAGTTTGACTGCCTATTTGATCAAACATCATTCAATGAACACCCCAGAACAAAATTTGTAGATGAACTTGTGTAAGGGATATTTTTCCCCTTCTCTGATAATGCCAGGAAATAAATACAAGACATAGGGCACGATCATACGCACCCATTAGCCGCACGAGAGGGACGATTCACCGGCAGATCAAAGTGGTGCGATCACACCAGCACATCTGGGAAGTGTCCCGCAACTGTTGGCAAGCCGTCGCAAGCCGTTATGATTCACCGGAGAAGTGGAGTACAAAACTACTAGGGAAACTCCAGTATCAAACGGTTTGCTGCAGGCCACAGCCGGACTCTCCCCGTGTGGTCGCATCAGCGCAGACTTGTGTCGTCGGGGATAGTCTAATCACAGGCTATCCCGACGCCATGCTGTTGTTTTCCCCCCCCGCCTTCTCAGTGTGCGCATCATTGAAAGCCCTTAGGGTGGAGGAGCAATTCATCAATCCCCCATTTAAGTGAATCGGAAACCAACCACAAAAAAAAAGATAACGCGCCCACAGTTGTGTCTGATCACGCAGCGGTGAGTTGTGCCGGCAGGACCACAGACCTGTGTGATTGCACAACTGTGGGGCAAATTGCTCTGGGGCAAAATAGCCTTGCTTCCCCTCTGGATTATCTCACTTGTGTGGCCGTGGCCATAATGAGATAAATAGAACCGGATTCTACTGAGCCAGACCACTGCTCCATCTAGATGAATCATGTCCACTTTGAGTAGTTCTGGCTTTTCATGGTCATATGAGTGACTTTTCCCAGCTCTGAGCTCTTTTCTGAATTGGGAATGCCATTAATTGAGTATTGGATTTTTTGCATCCCATTTCAGGTTTAGAAATACCCACCATGATTATTTTTTTTTTGGAAAAGACATTTAGCTTTATTAAAATTGCATATGCACATCCTTTAGCATGACAACTTTTTAAAAATTGCTTTTCCCTCACTCTTTTCTGCCATATCATACACGCCCCGGGCTTCTATTATTGCCTTCCTATTTCATTAATGGCTTCCCTCCTTCTGTTCTTTCATCTACTTCGAGCTTGAGGATTAGTTCAAAAACATCAAAACTTCTGTTTTCTGCAGTTCTTAATTACTGTGCATTTCCTTTCTTTATCAAATTCCAGATACTGTGCAACTATTTTACTTTTATGTACTTTGACTCCCAAATTATTTGCATGTATTTTAAATAGTGTGAATTTATATATCTAATTGTTTGGACCTCTTAATGTATTCTTCATTCTTGCACTGTCAAAGATCAAATCCAATGTATTTAATATTTCCTGTTGTATTTGAAGTCATTGCTTCATTGCAATTAATGATAGAGGTTTCAGTGACAATCAGGGACATTCCAGCTAATTTTATTTACTGTCTATCTATTTATTGAGAAAATGTGTAGGCTGACCCTAGGCCTTCTCAAGGCAGCTCAAAGTTAAAAGAATTAAAAAAAACATTTTAAAATTATGGTACAATCCACTATAAATCCCTTCTAAAACCACTCACATTAGAATGTTAAAACTCATTTAGGATTGCACTCTTCAACCCCAAAGACACATTCATTTAAATAGAGAAAATGAGCTGTCATTTCATTGCAATAAAGGACATTATTATGCTCAGCTATGGCCAGCTCACACTGATGCATTTGTATATAAACTGATAGGGGATTAATTGGGCTTTAACAATACAATTGATACATTCTGGGAGTCTGCTGAAACATTTGGAATGAAAGAAACCAATACATGCAGCACACTGCAGTGATCAACAAGCAAGGAAGCATTGGGCCGTTAAAAATAAATCATTACCTATTTTTTCCACATATGTCTATATGAATTTAAATAAATATAAACCTCAGTCTCCAAACATATGTTTGGAAACCTTATGATGTACATTACTGCATGCGCTCATACAGATTATTCATTAAAGGTTAAACTTGTGTTATATATAATCAGGGGTCCGTTGGAGCGGGAGCGCACAGGAGCGCAGCTCCGGGAGTGAGGAGCCCAGGGGGCGGGCACATGACCAAGCCCCGCCCCCTCCTTGGCTTCCCCGAGCAGTGCAGAGGCGCAGCGCCCGGGGGAAAGCCCTGCTAGGGTCTTTATTGTTTTTAATGTTTTGTTTTAATATTGATAATTTTATCATTGTTCCTTTTATGACTGTGTGCTGCTTTTCCAGAGACTTGCTCAAGGTGGCATATAAATTTTTCTAAGTATACCATTTTTTATCTGGGCACATGGCACATAAGTACTGGAGAAATTTCACCAACCCTTCAGCAGCTTCCACCCTATCAGTTTGGTGTAGTGGTCAGGAGTTGGACTCTAATCTGGGAGAACCGGGTTTGATTCCCCACTCCTCCACATGCAGCTGCTGGTGTGACCTTAGGCCAGTCACAAGTTTTCTAAGAGCTGTTCTCTCGTGAGCAGTTCTCAAAAGACCTCTCTCAGCCCCACCTACCTCACAGGGTGTCTTGTTGTGGGGAGGGGAAGGGAAAGGGATGGGTGGTGCACATGTCCTGGGTATCTCAAGTCTACTTGAAACCTGGTGGTTTCAAGGGAGCAGGAAGAGAATGAGGGTGTGTTCTTTACGCTTATTTTTATTGCACAAAATATTGGATGGGGAAGGGAATGGAGGAAGAGCAGGTCAGTTTCACTCACCCGTGGAGTGGAGCCTGAGGGGTGGGTGTTGCCTTCTGACACACTTCCGGCACGTTAGGGGGTGTGGCATATGCAAATGAGTTATGCAAAAGAGTTATGCTAATGAGCTCCTGCACCTCTTTTTCTACGAAATGACCCCTGTATATAATATATCTCTTTCTTTAGTGCAAGGCCAAAGAACTACCAGCACGTTCTGTCGCTGGTATTTGCAGTGAAGGAAATCAATGAGAACCTTGAGATCTTACCAAATATCAGCCTGGGGTTCCATATCTATGACAGTTACTTGAATGCAAGGATGACTCATCACAATACCCTGAAACTTCTGTCCACCCAGGAAAAAACTGTTCCCAACTTCAACTGTAACAACCAAATGAATCTGGTAGCTGTTATTGGGGGACTTGACTCTGAAGTCTCCTCGCAAATGTCTACCATTTTAAGCATCTACAAGATTCCACAGGTAAAATAAGCATGTGGTAAATGAAACATTTAGAAGTCTAGATTAATATTTGCTCTTTCAATATTTTCTCAGGAGTCCCCCCTTCCTTTTGAAGAGAAAGTACATAATGGGAAGATGGGTGTAACACAGACAAAAATACAAGCTTTGGACATTTTTCAAGAAAATATCTATGCTGAGGAAAACAGGTTTTTACAACCCATTACATTGTTGGGATTTTCTTTTTGCCATTAAGTAACAGCTGGATTATGGTGACATGGGGTTTTCAAGGCAAGAGAGAAGCAAAGGTAGTTTGCATTGCCTACCAACACGTAGCAACCATGGATATCTGCCATCCAAGTACTAATCAGGGTTGACCCTGCTTAGCTTCTGAAAACTGACTAGATTGGGCTAGCCTAGGCTTTAGATGATTCAATTTTTAAGGGCAGCAATAATTTAGAAAGCATTTTAGATTTTTATGGTTCAGGAATTCTGCGTGAGTATTTCTACCCCACAGATTTACTCTGTTTCTCTACTTGGAATAGTTTATTGTCAATCATAACCAAACTTTAACCCCAAAAGGAATAAAGAATCCTAAAGCAATGAAAGATTTTTCCACTGGTGGTGGTGGTGGAGGGAAGTGCCATTGTTACAGCTGTCTTATGGTGACCCCAATAGGGTTTTCAAAGCAAGAGATGAACAGATGTGATTTGCTTTTGCCTGCCTCTATGTAACAACTCTGGACATCCCTGTTGGTCCCCCATCCAGGTACTAATTGGGGCAAACCCTGCATAGCTCCCATGATCTAATGATATCAAGCTATCCTGGGCTATCTTCATCAGGACTGTCTGCATCTTTGGTTTGTTTTCAAATTTTAGATTGCCTACTGTGTATTTCCTCCAGTGCTCAATGCTAACACTCGGTTCATTTCCTTATATCGGACAATCCCCAATGAAACCTTTCAGTACAGAGGGATTGTCCATCTGCTTCTGCATTTCCGATGGACGTGGGTTGGGATAATCGTGGCAGATGATGATAAAGGAGAACAGTTTGTGAGGACCTTGACACCAGTGCTTTTTCAAGAGGGCATCTGTGCAGCTCATATCGAAACGATGCCATCCCTGTCTCACGTTTTAGAGATGACTAACCCATTTGAAGTGATCCTGGCCAAGGCTGTTCCATTAAACAATCCCAGACTCCACGTATATATAGTAAATGCAGACCCACAGACCACATCAGGTTTAAAATGGTTAATATACTTGGGAATATTGCATGGCGTTGTACTGAGCTCTATAGGTAAGGTTTGGGTTATGACAGCCCACTGGGATTTCTCAACACAGACGGTACATAGGGATTTTGATATACAAATCTTCCACGGGGCTTTGTCATT
This sequence comes from Lepidodactylus listeri, assembly GCA_029233225.1. Lineage (NCBI taxonomy): Eukaryota > Metazoa > Chordata > Lepidosauria > Squamata > Gekkonidae > Lepidodactylus > Lepidodactylus listeri. The sequence continues at coordinate 134,024,866 of JARCFY010000005.1, read as the reverse complement.
TGCAATCCACTCAGAACCAGTGCTGGGATTTCAAAAATTCCTTCAGACGCTACATCCAGACTCACCAAATGGAGACGGCTTCATCAGAATCTTCTGGGAACAGGCATTTGGCTGTTTGCTTTTGGGTTCTAAAGACAGCAAGGAGAATGAAAAAATCTGCACCAGGCAAGAGAAGCTGGAGAGCCTACCTGGCGCTCTGTTTGAAATGAGCATGACTGGTCAAAGCTACGGTATCTACAATGCAGTCTATGCCGTGGCACATGCTTTACGTAAGAGGTACACATCCAGGGCTAAACTCAGATCCTTGCTGGACAGAAGTAGACTGGATCCTCCCATTATGCAGCCCTGGCAAGTAAGGTTTAACATCCAAAACAGATCTTGTGTCATGGCTAATCTAATGGATAATAACAATTCAGGGAGACTACAAACTGGCCAAAATGTGCACACAGATTTCCTTTAAATCATCTATCTTTCACATGTTGATGACTTCAGTTGCCCTTTAGATCCCCTACCTTTTTCAGCCTGTGAAAACCTTTTAAATTTTGAGACAGGTAGTGAGTACGACTCCAAAACGGCTGCATCAGAGCCAAATCCAACAGATTTGGCAGAGCCAAACCACAGAGGCAGAGCCACACCCCAAATGGCTTGCACCAAAGGTGGAGTCAAACACAATACCTCCATCTTTACTCTGCAAAAATCAGGTGGAGGGGGATAAAGAGAAATGAAGGAAAGCCCAAGCAGGGGAAGAAGGGAGAAAAAGAAGGGTGATAAAAAGAGGGAAAGATTGAAGAGGGAACTGAACCACAAACTTGGGTGATTACCAGTCTTCCTGATGTGCTAGGGTGGAATACCCTTTCATTTCAATGAGGGCAGCCAAAAACAAGTCATGTCTTACAACTTCCCCACCCACTTTCGAAAAAGCTTGGTAGGTGCCATGGCTTCCCATGCTCACAGGAACTATATTGGGGAACCCTACTCTAGATGGTGCCACCAGCAAAGTCCAGATATTACAGTGTCCTCCACCTTTCTATCAACCAAAGGAGCAGATATGTTTCATCCTTTCAGGTTCTCTCCAGCAATGTATGTAGTCTGAGAGCATGCTGTTTCAAGTCTTTCCCTTGCCAATCCCACATATAGGGTTGCCACCCCCCCCCCAATAGGGACATCAGATCATATGTCCCCGCCTGGCATTTCCTGCCACTGCTCAAAGTGCCCCCCATGTCCCTTTCCCTGGTCTTCCACTGGCTCCCAGGCTCAGAAGTATATGGGAAGGAGACAAACTCTATTTGTGGTCACTGAAAAAGGAATCCAGCACAAGAATGTAAGCCATAGTCCTTAGAGATGTCTACTTCAAATCTCACCAACACACACACACACAAACTCTCATTAAGTGAAGTGGCAAAAACAACTAAGTGTAATTCTTTGTCCCTTCCATCTACAATGAGATGTAGTCAGAATTTCAACTATATCTTAGATAACATATCTAAAGTGGTATTTGCTTTTAAACAGATGTTATAAATGCTCAGGGGCCAGTACTGATAAATCACAAAAGAGCTATAATTAGGCTTTTGCATTTTTAAAGCTGTCTTTTTTTAAAGCTAGCATGGTTTATATGAGGCTTCTGCTCAAAGTAGTCAAGGATCAGATCTTTGTTGATGAAACACAGTTCTTTATTTCCGATTTCTACATTGGTACAGGTCCTCGGATTATTGTCAGAGATAATGCATACAATAGAAGCAGGTCTAATATACCCTTCAGTACAATTTGAATTGTCCATAGGTAACCAATCACCAAAGGGGAAAAACGGCGGGCAAAAGGGGTCTCTGGCCGTTTGCTTCCCACAGGAAAGAAAGCTAGGTGTTAAGCTGTAAATTTCCCTTCCCAAACCAGACCCCTCAGATGTAACCATATTCACATAACAAATGCTTCCCTCAAGGCTTTCGCACGTTGATAAGAAATAGTCCCTGTCCTCCCCTTGTCTTCCCAGCCGGGATGAATGGAATGCGGAGGCAGGAGTGTGAGAGGCCCATTGTTCCCATGCTTTGAAGTTGTCATTCTCCCGGGCAAACAGTTACATAGACCAGGCCTGGTCAAAGCCATAAACCTGGGGTCACATAGTATACATTTACAATGGTCTATCAGATGGCAAAAGGTATGGTTACATAGTGGGCATAGGAGCAACTGATAGCAATAGGCATGAGTACAAAATGGGTGCAAGCACAGGTTACAATACATAGCAACAGGTTATAATATAGCAGAAGACCCCAGAAAACCTTTGTCTGAATCTGCAGATTCTGACAGTTTAGTGGTTAAGAGTGGTAAACTCTGATCTGGAGAACCAGGTTTGATTCCCCACTCCATCTCATGAAGCCTACTGGATGACTTTGGGCCAGTCACAGTTCTCTCAGAATCTCTCAGTCCCACCTGCCTCACAATGTATCTGTTGTGGGGAGCAGAAGGGAAGGAGATTGCAAGGTGCTTTGAGACTCCTTGGGGTAGAGAAACGTGGGGTATAAAAAACCAGTTCTGCTGCTGCTGCTGCTGTTCTGAGTGGCTTCCTTGAAGGTTCACTGTGTGAGAGTATATTTAATACTTCTTTCCATGCCTAATCCTTGATTTAAAATGCTTCTGCACAACTACAATACACTCTGTGTGAGCAAGAAAGGGTTGTACAGGCACCTTTGATGGTCTTTTTGCGATTCAGGCATAAGTGCAACTTTGAAGGGCCAATTTTTGCAGGAAATCTTTGAGCTGTTGCGTTGTTAAAGCAAAATGTTTATTATCTTTCCTCCCGAGCAGCCATAATTTAGTCTATGACAATATTCTCTAGAGCACAAAAATGTACTGATTGTGTTTGCATATTTAAAGGCTGAGGACAGACTGCCAATGTGGGCTGCCAAAGAGGGGCCGTGCACATTGCTGCAGCTGTCCCCCACCGGCAGCATGGACTCACCTGTCCACGAGGCGCCATCGTGCCGCTTCAGCCGGAGATCCCTTGAAACAGGTCTCCAGCCATCTGGGCGTGCACTCCTCCCGCTTCCGGGTGGTGTGAACGCACCCGGAAGCGCACAGCCACGTGCCGCCCCCGCCAGGAGCCGGCCTCCTCCCAGAATGCTTGTGCTGCAGTGCGAACAGCAAGCTCCGGGACGCTTCGCCCCCGACTTGCTCTGCCTCCGCTTCCATGGCACGGTGGAGCTCCAGTCTGTCCTCGGCCAAAGTTATTCATTTTGATATGTTGTAAAACATGCACTTGCATCCTTCAATCTAGCTTAATGCTTTCTTGAGGAGAATCTCATTCAACAACAGTGCTGGAGACAGGGTGCTTCTCAACGAGAATGGTGAATTAGCAGCTGGATTTGATATTATAAACTGGGTCACTTTCCCTAACCAAACCTTTTCTCGAGTGAAAGTAGGAAAGATGGATCCGCAGATTCCACTGGGCAAAGAATTCACCATTCATGAGGGAGCTATTACATGGCATACCATTTTTAATCAGGTAAGATCCAATTACAGGTTCTAAAATACAACACTGAAGACCTCATATTCAGGGGTCATTTCGAGCAGGAGCTCGGGGGAGCGCAGCTCCGGGAGTTGGTGCCAGCCCCCCCCCCGGGCGGGGGAATGCCTGCTTGTGTCATGGCTGCAGCAAAATGACCCCGCCCCTTGGAAAGGTCCTTGTTCCTCTGACCAGCCTTCTGAAGGCTTCAGCCACCATTGAAGCTATCCTCCCAGAATAGTGGTATTTCTGAGGCTTGGATTAGTGTGTGTGTCTGTCTGTCTGTCACTCTCACCTTCTGACATACTTCCGGTGATGTCAGGTGGTGTAGCATATGCAAATAAGTTATGCGAATGAGTTATGCTAATGTGCTCCTGCAACTCTTTTTCTACAAAATGACCCCTGCTCATATTAGATTAGATCCAACCAGCTTTTCTGTAGGGGAAAGGGAAGGAAGAATCCCCTTTGACCATCCACAAATATGATGCTGGGGATCATGGCGGCTGCTTGGACAAAAGCCATGCTTGTTTGGGAAATTGAGAGAGATGCCCTCCCCTGACACTTTGTAAAGTGAAAATTGTCAATCAGGGTGACTAAGGTCATTTCTGTTCCAAGCCCCATCCTGAATCCAAATTGGAATGGGTCTAGACAGTCTATCCTCTCCACAAAGAGGGAAATTGGGTGGCATGAAGTGAAAAAAGACGGGCTGATCCAACCCCTTCATATGTTTTCATAGACTAGTAGATGGAGAGTACAATAAGATTTACTTTCAAAAATGCTTTTTTTCTCTTTGAAGCTATTGACACCCAATTTGAAGCATTTTCCAAAGTCAACTGGGTCACTGCTCCTTCAGTCATGTATACTGCTGCTACAGGAAACCATCATGTCTTGGTGTCGGCCCACTTATTTTCCTGGCGGTAGAAAATGGGATTAAATGCATTGCACTGCCCACTTTAACTATTTTAAATACTTTAAATATTTTAAACTGGTCTTATTGTATTATTTATTATTACTTAATTATTATTAATCTAGATTGTTTGTATTTATTGTTGTGAGCCACCCTGAGCCCATTTGCGGGAAGGGCAGGATATAAATTGAAATAATAAATAAATAGATACAGTAAGACTCTCTCTGAGAGAAGCAACTTTTCTTTTAACTTCATGAGGTAATTTAAAGGGAAGATACCAATGTAGTTCCTTTTTGTTTGTGACTAGGTCCCACCTCTGGCTGTATGCAACGACAACTGCCATCCAGGTTTCAGCAAGAAAAAGAAGGAAGGGGAGCTATTTTGTTGCTATGACTGTGTTCCATGTCCAGATGGGAAGATTTCACACAGGAAAGGTAGGAAAGATCATCCAAGTATCACAACACACTGTGCAGCATCATGCATTGACTTTATGCACCATGGTATCTCCATACAAAGACCAAACTGGAAACTTCATGAAATAAACAAAGGAATACTCAGTTGCAATATGATCCAATATAAAAATATTCAGAGATGGTTAAACTAGGGATGCCACATGGTTGCTGGAGGCAGAAGATGTCAATAGCACTCCTGGGCCAAGATTTGGGCACAGAAGAAGAAGAAGAAGAAGAAGAGATTGGATTTATACCCCGCCCTTCACTCACTTAAGAGTCTCAGAGCGGCTTACAAACTCCTTTCCCTTCCCCTCCCCGCAACAGACACAGCAGCTTCAGTTTGGGCACAACAACTTCCCTCATCACTGTGAGGCCAGAGGATAATTTTGAGGCTCCTATCTTTATTTTTGGATGAGTTATGTCTGCTACAGACAGCCTTAACTCAACTGCAAATAGCATTGGTGGACTTCCGCACATCACTTCCCATTCGCTTCCTAATTCTCAAATGCCTGGCTGTGTTTTCTGATCAGCTGTGCCTTACAGAGACCACAAGGATTTCCAAAGTCAAAAGCATGGGGTGGTGGGGAGGGTGGAGTGGAGATTATACAGGTCAGGATGTTTCAGTTTTCTTCACATTTGGCTCTGTGACTCCCAAGACCATCCTGAGGAGTTGCAAGACCATTTTGAGACTCCTACTTTCCTTTTCTGAGGAGTTATGGATGCTACAGCTGAACAAACAGACAGACAGATGACAGGAGATGGCCAGACAGATAGCCAGACCCTTCTATTATTATAGATGAGCTATACCTGCCACAGTCCATTACAACTTCCAGTGAAAAAATGGTGTAGCAAGGGTGTTTTTTGAGAGAACCTGGGCCAGGATGTTCTGATTGTCTTTGTTCTGGGCACAGCACCTCCCATTCATCACCCTTAAGCTAGAGGCTCCTACTTGTAGCTTCCTATGTGTTATGCCTGCCACAGATAACATAAGAGAAGCCCTGTTGGATCAGGCAAATGGCCCATCTAGCCCAACACTGTGTCACAATGTGACCAAAACTCAGGTGACATCAGGAGGTCCACCAATGGGGCCAGACCTCCAGAAGTCCTCCCAGTGTCAAGAACCAAGAATACAGAGTATCACTGCCCTATTCCATGTATACCTTGTGGCTAATAGCTGATAAGGACCTCTGTTCCACATGTTTATCTAATCTCCTCTTGAAGCTGTCTATGTTTATAGCTGCTGCCAAGTCCTGTGGCAGTGAATTCCATGTGGGTTTTTCCCCCCCTTTGGGTAAAGAAGTACTTCCTTTTAGCTGTTCTAAACCTACTGCTCATTAATTTCATTGAGTGCCACAAGTTCTTTTATTTTCTCTTGCCTTTAAAATCATACAGAGTCACCATAAATCAGCTGTGACTTGATAACAACAACAACAAATTCCATCACATCACTTGTGTTCTGAGCAGGTACCTGGGAGGGCTTCTGTTCTCCATTTTGAAGAGCAGACCATCCCAAACATCTACAAGGCATTTTTGAGAGCTTAGGATCCTGCCTTTGTACTAACTGAACTAAGACTAGCCAAAACATCACAAAATAGTGATTGCAAGCTTCACCAGACTGAATGTTAAGAAACATACTACCTCCCCAAAGAAGGGGCCTCCATTGTTTCCAAAGGACTAAAGTTCTCTAAAGAATCTCTGCAGTAGAAACTAAAGGGGGCATTTTTTGTAAGCCCAGAAGAACCAGTGCAATGTACAGAGTGCCCAGCAGTACCAGTACAATCACAGAGTACCTAGCAGAACCGAGAGCCATTGTGGCAATGCCAGCTGATGTCAAGCACAGAACCACAATCTAAGTGGGGAGGGGGGTTGGAAGCCCAGCAGAACCAGTGCAATGTACACTGCCTAGAAAACCCAGTGCCTTCTGTTCATAATATTAACAAAGGTTTGCTACTATACTACTCTTAAATACATTCTGTCACCAAGCAGGATAGGGATGAGAAAATTGGGGGGGGGGGGTACAGAAACTTTAGGTGAAAGGAGATAGGAATGAATAAGAATCGTGTGGAAATGAGGGAGATAAATTAAAAGAGGGAAAAGTTGTTTTATCTTGCTACAACACCCTAACTACTGCTTTGTAAGATTTGGCTGAGCTGGGTACAAGGAAAGGAAAAAGGCTAGACTATTGGTGAAAATGACCTGCAGGCTGGAAATTACTGTAGCAGCTATCAGCATGCTTGCTTGGATGTATGATCTGTTAAGCAACTTTGCTTCAATCTTGGAGAAAGGGAAATCTAGTCAATCATAGGCTGCAATCACACATACCTTTAGATTTGACATAGGTGTGAATGCCTGACGGATCTAAAAGGAATGAACAGATGGCAACATCTGGGAAGCATCCTGCAGTTATCAGCAACCCGTGCTGCTCTGCCTCAGAAGTGGAGTTAAAAGACACCAGGGAAAGTCCGGTAGTAAACAGGTTCTGATGGGCCACAGACAGACTTTGCCCTGTCTGGTCATGAAGGCATGGTCTCAAGCTGTCGGGATGGTCTGATGAGGCCATCCCAGCTTGGTGCCGTTCCCCCCCTTCTTCAGAGTATGCACATCATTGTATACTCCATAGGGGGCCCTCAGTGTGGAGGAGTGATTCCTCATTTATGTGCATGGGAAACAAACAGTAAAAAAAAAATCCAACTCACCCGCAGTTGTGTCTGATTACACAGTGATGGGCTTTGCCTGCAGCTACACAGGGAGGTGTGATCTCACAACTGCGTGTCAAATTCCTCCATAGGGAATAGCCTCACTTCCCCTCCACTTCACCTGGCACATGTGACTGCAGCCCTAGAGTGCTTTTTGCTAAATTTCCCTGTGCCCCTAGTGGCTGCAGCCAGAACTGCATTAAAAATAAAAAAGACATTCAGCTGGACACAACATGATGCCAGCTTTAAGGGCCCCCTTCAAGGGCTTTCCTCAAGCTGTGCCCAGAATGAACTGGACCCCACCGTCTCACTCTTAGTATGCCACTGCCTTGAGTTCTTATAAAGTAGAAAGGTGGCTAATCAAAGTTTTAGGGGGGAAGGTATGACTGGGTGATTAACGCAGCATTGGTTCTATTTTTCAGACTTGGGTGATTGTTTCCAGTGTCCAGAAGATCAATATCCAAGTGAGGACCGGAATGAATGTCTTCCCAAGGTTTATAACTTCCTCTCTTACTCTGAACCTTTGGGGATCATATTGGCATTTTTTGCTTTGTCTTTTTCTCTGATCGCAGCTTTGGTGCTGGGAATTTTCATTAGGCACCAGAACACTCCCATTGTCAAAGCCAACAATCGTGACCTCACTTTTACTCTGCTCATCCTCCTACTGCTCTGTTTCCTCACCTCCTTGTTATTCATTGGATACCCTCAGACAGTGACCTGCTACTTTAGACAAACAGCTTTTGGCATCATCTTCTCCATGGCGGTGTCTTGCATCTTGGCGAAAACTATCCTTGTTCTTCTGGCTTTCATGGCTACCAAGCCAGGGACCAGGATGAGGAAATGGGTGGGGAAAGGGCTGGCAAACTCCATTCTCCTCTTTTGTTCTTCTATACCATCAATTGTTTGTGCTGTCTGGCTCTGTACTTCTCCCCCATTCCCAGATCTTGACACACATTCTCTGGATAAAGAAATCATAGTGGAATGCAATGAAGGGTCAGCCATGATCTTTTATTGTGTTCTGGGCTACCTGGGGTTTCTGGCCAGTGTCAGCTTCACGATGGCTTTCCTAGCCAGGAAATTGCCAGATTCATTCAACGAAACCAAGTTTATCACTTTCAGCATGTTGGTCTTTTGCAGTGTTTGGTTGTCATTTATTCCATCATACCAGAGCACCAAGGGAAAATACATGGTGGCTGTGGAAATCTTCTCTATCTTGGTTTCCAGTGCTGGATTGTTGGGCTTTATCTTTTTACCTAAATGCTACATAATTATTCTTAGTCCTAGGTTGAACTGTAAAGAGCAACTAATAAGGAAGAATTAGAAACTTAGTCAGTGATTGGGATGATCTCTTTTGCATTATCTTTCAACTGTGATGTTTACCTTGAAAGCACAACCCATAAACATTGTTAAACTGTCCTTCCTCATTCCCCATTTATTTCCCTCTATTGAAGCAGCACTAACAGGGAAGGAAGAAATTCTTCCCTTCTTTATCAAAGAAAGGGGGTTTAAGAACTCCCAGAGTTATCTGAGCCAATGTGTTATACTAGTTAAAATGTCAGACAAGGATCAAGGAGATTCAGGTTTGAATCTCACTTCTACTGTGGAAGCTTGGTGGGGGACCTTCGTACAGTTAGGTTGTGGTCACACACGCCAGATAAATGGGGGGAGAGGAGTGAGGCTATTTCCTCCAGAGGAATTTGACCTGCAGTTCTGAGATCACACCTCCCTTTGAAGCTGTGGGCACAGCCTGTCAGTGTGTGATAAGTGTTGAAAGAAAGACTGATTGAATTGGGAGCAGACTGCTTGTGAACACACAATGCTGGTAGAGGGATATGGACTGAGAGTGCCTGGAGCAGATTGCTATGTGAAATTTCATTGACCTTTGTATTTTTTCTATGAAAGAATAAGAACATAAGATAAGCCAATGTTGGATCAGGCCAATGGCCCATCCAGTCCAACACTATGGGTCACACGGTGGCCAAAAATGCCAGGTGCCATCAGGAGGTCCACCGGGGGGGGGCAGGACACTAGAAGCCCTCCCACTGTTGCTCCCCCCCCAAGCACCAAAAATACAGTGCATCACTTGCCCCAGACTGAGAGATCCTATCTGTACCTTGTGGCTAATAGCCACTCATGGACCTCTGCTCCAGATGTTTATCCAATTCCCTCTTGTAGCCGTCTTTGTTTTTTATTGTGGTTGTATTTTATTAGCAGGCACTAAACAATGTTATGGCTTTAATCTAGTCTCTTTGGTTATTGTATTATTCTGTGGGCATTTAGCACACATATCTCTGTGTGTATGTGTGTGTGTGCTTATTCATTCACATCAGGCTGTTTTGGGATTGTGTGTTATTCTTGTGAGCAATAGAATAGTGCCATGAGAATAGTGATGGACACTTCATGTTTCAAATAAACACTCTGTGCCAAACTAAGCAATATTTTATTACAGGAATACATGAGACAAACAAGATAATTTCTCACATAGTTCCTTTATTAGTTATTGATTTTGCTTAACCATTTTTTCCACGAGTTCCCGGAGGCATGGAATCACATGCTGCCATCATTTGCAGGTCTCTCAGAATTTCTTTATGGTCTTTTAATTCTCTCTGAACTGTGGAGATCATTATTTCAATTATGGTTTTGAGAGGTCAGATTCTGTTGTCTCATTTAGCACCATGCTTTCTTTAAAAAATGTACTCCATGTGAGTACAGTTCAGATCCTGTCTAGGTTAAAGCTTGGGGCCATTCACACACCATTCATCTTTGGTCCTTACCACTCTGAATTGATTCCATTGGGAACATGAAGGAGCCATACTATACATACAGAAACCCATCCATCCGCCTTACTTCTCCTGAATGTCTCCATGCTCCACTTGCAGTTTTCATGTCAGTGACAGGTGGGTGCTGATATGGGGGGTGGCTAATTAAGAAACTGTAAGCCCTGGCAAATTACTTTCCCCAAGAATCTTAACACTGACTATTCCTTTTTGAATGAATGTTGATGACTAAGGGTCAAAGAAGCAATCATCTTCATATATTTTACTAAGTGTAATAAAGACAGATGTGGACAATGGACAAGCATCAGAATGAATGCCCCCATCCAGTTTGCATTTGGTCCAAATCCACCAGTGTGACTGTCCTGATTCTGGGTTCCAGGGGAAAATTCTAGGATGGGGCTCTAGAATCACTCCCTCCTTAACCAAGGTGGGCAGGAGTCACTGCTGATGTTAGCCCAACTGCTTTATAATGTTATCAATATTGGGGGAATATTAGCTCTTAATAATCAGCAGTTGGCATTAACACCTTTAGCACCTTTGTATACAGAGGCTGGGCCTCTCTCAGACCTCCCAAAAAGAGACACGGAGACTTGAATCACTGTTAATAGTAAAAAGTTTTAAGTTTACTTAATAATAACAAAAGTGAATCATTCAGATGTTTCAAAAATCATACATTCAATCATATAGGTCTAAGAAGTAAGATAGAATTAAAGAGATTGTTGCATGAGCAGGGAGTTGATGGCATCCTGTAGAGGAAAATATTTGCCTTCCAGAAGTCTGGTTTCCATCCTGCTAGAAGAATAGAGGGTATTTGGGAAGAAGGGGGGGGGGGATCACATGCTCTGAACCAGCAGAAGCACATGGTGGGCCCTAGCGTGCTCACAAGGTTCCAGGAGGGAGGTTGGGAAGGAGACAGCAAGATAAGTGAGATCTGGAGCTTGGAAGACTGCTCTTAAGGGAGGGTGTCGCTGGGGGCTGGCTTAGCAATCGACCTCCTCTGGGCTGATCCGCCTCTAAGATACTGACCAACAGGATATAACATGGGAGGGGGCAATGTAGATGTATGACCTACTCACATCTGGAGACACCTGGGCTGGAGAAGGATTAGTCATAGGTGAGGCCATTGCCTTCTTCTGAAGGGATTAAACTCTTGACCTAGCCAAGTCCATTGTCCATTAACTGCTTCTATAGTCCATGTGAAATGGACAATTAAGCCTTTATTTAGCTGGAGCAATGTCTGGTGGAGGGGGAGGTAATTGTGTGCTGACTTGGTAAAGACATGTTTGGGCATGTTTTTGCAAGCAGAGATGAACCAGAGTCACAAGCTTCTGGGAGAGAGGGTTCTGGGAACTGGGCTTCTGCTGGACTGTCGTCTCCTGGCATAGGATGGCATTTGTCTGCAGTTGGCATCTGTTTTTGTACACTCAGCAACACAAGTCCTCTCATACATTCAGCCTTATTGTCCATGATCTTAATCAAAACAGCGCCTTGCAGCTTACACTGACATCAGAATCTGGCTGCTTAAGCAGGTGCAAATGGTGTTAGGAACCTGCTCTAATTTATCATCCTTCTTTGTGAGGGCATGGGTAATTGCCCTCCCCAAGTGCAGGGCCTAGGGCAGTGGCTCCAACTGGCTGTTTAAGACCAGCCCTGAAACTCACAGAAGTACAGGGCATTAGGCTAGCCAGCCACATTCACCCAAACTTTTCACTATAAGCCACAAGCATCTTCGGATGATGATACACATCCCCTTCTGAGACCTTAACTTCTGAGATATGGGTGACGTTGGATCAGTCTCTGATTTTTCTGCATTTTTTTTAGCACAATATTGAACATAAGAAGAAACTTGCTGAATCAGACCAATAGTCCATCTTGTCCAGCATCCTGTCTCACACAGAGGTCAACCAGTTCCTCTGGATGGCCAACAACAGGGCATAGAAGCCGAAGACTTCCCCTGATGTTGCCTCCTGGCTGTGGGATTCAGAGGATCAGAGCCTTTGAATGTGGAGGTTCCCCTCAGTCACCATGGCTAGGAGCCACTGATACTGAGCTCCCAGGTGCCCGGCAATGCCATGGCTTCCGGGGGCTGCTTTGCCACCTCAAGGGACTGGAGGCAGCAACAATGATGTGCTCACGCACCTCTCGGAGCAGGTGGAGGCAGGGCTTGCCCTTTTAAGGATCATTGCCCCGCTCCCGCCTTTGTCAGTTGCTCTGCGTGCTTGTCCAAGACTGAGCACGCAGAGAGGGAGCTCCTGGCGGCTTACTTGCTGTTGGGGTGGTGAGGGCTCTTTGGCGGCGTGATCGCTGTGGTGGAGGCCCTGGACTCTTTCAGCTGGCAGTTCGGGAGTCGTGGGCACTTCGCAGAGGTGGAGGCGGCATTCTGGGTGGCAACGGATTGGTGCAGGCGGCCTGTGCGCAGCAGTGGAGGCGTGATTTTGGCAGCGGCGGCTGGCTTCTCCTGCTCGGTATTGGGGGGGTGCTGAGCTTGGCCCCCGTTTGGTTTGCTGCTTGTGGCAGCACACTCCATTGGGCAGCTGCATCCCGGGTGGTTATTTCCACGGGACCCTGATGCGGGTGAGCCGCTGTGCCGGCAATTTGCTGGGCCCTGGCTGGGTGGCGGTGGCTGGGCCTGTGCTTGTGGTGGCTGGGTGGCAGTGAGGCCTGCCCATGTGCAGCAGTGGTGGCCAGTTTCTGTGCTTACCAAGGGTCCTGGGGGACTCACTCTGTCCTGAAGAAAGGGTGTTGTGGGCCCCTGATGGTGGGAGCCATTTGTCCGGCATTTGAACAGCCCGTTGAAGGCCATTTAGGTCTGCTAAGAGTGTTGGGGTTGTGGTAGGCCCTTATCTGGGGTGGCCATTTTGGAGTGGCATTCTACTGGGCCATTGAAGGCCTATTCAAATTTACCAGCAGGGCGGCCATTTTGATGAGGTCTGCCTGGCTGCATGCTTAGCAGCCATTTTGTTTGGCATCTCAAGGTGGTTGCAGCATGATGAGGAGTTTAGGATGTGGGCAGCCATGTGGTGGGACAAAATTAATCCTAACTTGTGGCTGCAAATTATGTCGCTGAACAGGACATCTTGAGGTGAGAAGTCACACAGCAGTCACTCAGTGAAGAGAGTTCATGTGCAATCGGGTTCCCGCACACAGGTGGGGCAGGCTTTATTGGGAGTTTACCTCCCAGGGAACCTGTGGCCACAAGTCCTGCTCATTTCACTATGAGGGCCCTCTGTGTGCTGGGCCTCGTGCCTTCTCCAGTTGCCCTAGGCTGAAAGGCCGGGGTGGCAAGGGAGGCAAGCGACCAGGGGGTGGTGGAAACCACAACCCCCCTCCTGATAAAGGGACCCAGCCCAATTAAATTGGGGGTTTGGGGCCTCTGGTTAAGTAGTTACCCAAAGGTCCTGGACTGCACTTACCTCTTGGAGGGGTTCACTTTTGGTTTTTGGATACCTTTCCAAGGGAAGCGGGCACCCTACCTAGCTCCTAATTTAAAATCAGTTAAGGGTATGGAGCATGTAGTTAGGGAAAAGATTGCTAAGGAGTGCAAGGAAGGCAGGGTTTGGGGGCCATTTAGTTCCCCTCCAGTTGGTAATTTGAGAGTTTCCCCATTGGAAGTTGTGCCCAAGAAGGCACCTGGTGAATACCGCCTCATTCACCACCTTTCCTACCCTCGTGGGGAGTCAGTGAACGACACGATACCGGAAGAGCTATGTTCGGTAAAGTATACTTCTTTTGATCAGGCCATGAGGGTAGTCTACCTCTGTGGCAAGGGGGCAGAATTGACAAAGTGTGACATTAAGTCAGCCTTCCACCTCCTTCCCATCCACCCTGAGGACTTTGAGCTACTCGGATTCACCTTTGAGGGTAAGTTTTACATGGACCGGGCCCTTCCCATGGGGTGCTCGGTGTCCTGTGCTGCTTTCGAGAGGTTCAGTTCCTTTTTGGAATAGGCATTGAGATTCAGGATGGGACTCCGTAGTACGGCCCATTACCTTGATGATTTTCTTTTAGCAGGTAGAAGAGGTTCTGGGCAATGTCAATTTTTGCTGTCCAGTTTTGTCGACCTCGCTGAGGAACTGGGTGTTCCTCTTGCTCAGGAAAAGACTGAGGGCCTGGCATCCACATTAACTTTCCTGGGTATAGAGATTGATACAGTAGGGCAGTGCTGCAGGTTGCCTAGAGACAAACTAGATGCATTGCGAATGCAGGTAGCCACAGTGAGGTCGCTTTCTAAGATCACTCTGCTGGAATTGCAGCAGCTGATTGGTCACCTCAATTTTGCATGCAAGGTTGTGGCATCTGGCAGGGCTTTTGTAAGAAGACTCTGTGAGTCAATGAGAGGCCTCCAGCTTCCACACCATAGGACCAGAGTCACCAAGGGGATGCGGGAGGACCTTCTTGTATGGCAATAGATTTTGGCTTCATACAACGGGGTTTCCCTTTGGTGTGAGGAACTCCTGCTTGAGGCTGAGCTGCAGATTACATCGGACGCTGCAGGCTCCTCTGGCTACGGAGTTTACTTTAGGGGATATTGGTGTGCTGGGGATTGGCTGGCGGCTTGGTTTCAGGCCGGGTGGGTCAAAGACCTCACCTTCCTGGAATTTTTTTCGATTGTCGTGGCAGTGTGGATTTGGTCCGATGATCTAACCAATCGGACGGTCCATTTCTGGTGCGACAACTAGTCCACTGTTCACATGATTAACTCCCTGATGTCAAAGTCTCCCAGGGTTATGATGCTGGTCAGGGCCTTTACATTGCAGTGTTTATGGGACAACATCATGTTTAGGGCCAGGCACATCCCAGGGGTCAACAATGGGGTTGCTGACGTTCTCTCTCGCAAACAGATGGAGAGATTTCGTCAGCTGGCTCCAGAGGCCAACCTGCTCCTGGCACGGATGTCCAAAGAGATGTGGCAGATTGGAGGGTTGAGGCCGACAGGACAATGAGTCTTGCCCTTGCCCCTTCCACTCGAAGAGCTTACATGAAGGTGGGTAAGCAATTCCTGGCCTTCAGGGAGGAAGCGGGCCTGAAGCAAGTCTGGCCCATACCAGTGTCACACTTAATGCACTTCTGTGTGACACTGAGGAATGAGGGCCTGTCGGCACAGACCATTAGGGGCAAGCTGTCCTCTTTGGCCTTTGCCAGCAAGGCTTCTGGCCATGAGGACACGACAGGCAATTTCTGCATTTGGAAGATGCTCAAGGGGTGGTCCTGAGAGAGTGGCAAGGTGGCTGACACTAGGGAACCCCTGACCCCGGCTGTGTTGCAGGGGCTCGAAACTCAGTGGCTCACTTGTTGCAGTGACAGCTACGAGGCCGGGCTGTTTCATGCGTCATTGCTGCTTGCCTTTTTGGGGGCACTCAGGATCAGCGAGCTGGTGGCCGGCTCTTGGATGGATGCCTCAGGCGCGGCACTGGAGTGAAGGGACATTTCCATACTCAATTACAGAGTTAGGATTAAGTTGCGTAGGTCAAAAATGGGCCAACATGGTAAGGGATCAGTGATCAAGTTGGAACACTGTTCTGAGGCTGGGTTGTGCCCAGTGGCCACTTTTGGCAGATATTTGGCACTTCGGGGTGATGACCCGGGTTATCTGTTCCAACACAGGGATGGCACCCCCCTTACAAAGTTTCAGTTTTGGTCTGTGACACAGAGGGCGTTGATCCGGCTGGGATTGGGCACTGTCCGCTTTGGTACTCACTCCTTTCAGATTGGGGCTGCGTCAACAGCTTCGGCTATGGGGTACCACGTCAGCGAAATCCAGAGGATTGGGCGTTGGAAATCCCTTTGCTATAAAGGTTATATTAGGTCCTGCAATGTGTAATGCCTGTTTAGGCTATTTATCTTGTATCCCAGTTGTTAATGTAGTTCTTCTTACAGGTGCTGCAGGCCACAAGACGAGACGAAGGGTCACTGTCTGCAGCCACAGCATGATATTTTGGGCGGCTCATTGGGCACGGAGGATGTCTGTCGGCTCTCAGCGAGGTGGCAATGGTTGAGTGGTTGGGAAGGAGGGGCATGAGGTGGCCTGCACTCCTTCCCTTATTATTTGAGGAGAGGCGGGGCCTCCCCCTCATGTCCTGGTGATACACCTGGGGGGCAATGATTTGGGGCTGATCAAGGGTGTGGCCCTTGTGTTGCAGGCCAGGGCAGACCTTGTGAGGATAAGAGCACGGTGGCCCGGTGTGCAGATAGTGTGATCAGCCATGCTTCCCCACCAGGTGTGGCGGCATGTTGAGGACCCCTGGTGTATTGACCATGCCAGGCATAAGGCCAACAGTCAGATAAGGATGGCCATGGAGTCCAGGTTGGGTTTGTTTTTGCTGCACCCAATATATGGGTTGAGTTTCCTGACCTGTATAGGCCTGATGGGGTGCACCTCTCAGACAAGGGCAATGGGATATTCTTAGAGGACTTGCAGCACAGGATCCGGTTGGCACTCGGTTGCTGAATAGGGTAGCAAAGGCCAAAGCAGAGGCTTGGCACTGGCTGTGGCAGGTTTGTGCAAGCAAGAAAATGGAACTGGTGAGCGCCTCATGGCATATCCCATTTGGGAACAGGAGGTCATCAGGAACTGCCCTAGGGCCATGCGGTGGTGAACAGTGATCACCTCTGGGAACCTCTCAGGCTAGGCTCCTCCCTGAAGGTCTGTGTGGTCTCAGGGGTAGGCACTCCTGGGGGGCTACCAGTATGCTGGGCTGCCAGTTATGAGCTAGAAGTTGGCTGGCTCAAGACCGGAGCTAGGTGTCCCACCCATATCAAGGTCAAGGAGGTTGTGTCAAGGAGTGATGCCTGCCTTGCCTGTTCCTGTGCTTTCTTAGTTTTGCCCGTTGCTGCAATGTTCTGTTAAATAGTTAATAAAGTGGCCCTTGTTTAATTCCAAACTGTTGTCCGTCTCGTTATTCTGGCTGGGGTGGCATGGCTGGGGTGGCAAGACTTATCCTCTATGAATCTATCTAATCTCTTTTTAAAGCTGTTTATTCCTCTGCCCATCACTACATTCTCTGGCAGTGAATTCCACATTTTAATCACTCTCTCTGTAAAGTACTATTCCTTTTGTCCATCCATAACCTATTGCCAATCAGCTTCATTGGGTGTCCTCGAGGTCTAGTATTTTGGGAGAGGGAAAAAAAATCTCTTTGCCAACTCTCTCCACTTCATGCATAATTTTATGAACCTCTATCATGTCCTGCCTTAGTCATCTCTTTGCCCAGACTCATCAGTCTTTCGTCATAGGGAAGGGGCACCAGCCTGCTGATCATCTTGGTTGCCCTCCTCTTTACTTTTTCCAGCTCTGCAATGTCCTTTTTGAGATATGGTGACCAGAAACGTACACTGTATTCCAAATTAGGCCACATCATATATCTATACAGGGGCATTACAATATTGGACATGTTATTCTTAATCCCTTTTCTAATAATCCCTAACATTGAGTTTGCCTTCCCCCCCACTGCAACACACTGCACTGACACTTTCATTGAGCTATCCACTACAACCCCAAGATATTTTTACCTCTCAGTCTCAGCAACTTTATCCTAAACTTTATCCATTATCCTATTCTTGAATTTGGGATTTTTTTTTGTCCCATTGTACACAACCTTACACTTACCAACACTGAATTTAATTTGCCATATTGTTGCCCACTCAGAGTTTGTAGAGTTCCTCTTGGAGCTTTTCACAGTCAGCCTTGGTTCTCCCAATCCTGAATGAGTTGGTGTCATTTGCAAACTTGGCCACTAACACTACTCACCCCTAGTTCCAGATCATTTATGAATACATTAAATAGTACTAGCCCCAGTACTGATCCTTGTGGGACCCACTGCTTACTTCCCTACATTTTGAGAACTGTCCATTGATTCCTACTCTTTGCTTCCTGTCATTTAACCAGTTTTTAATACATAAGAGAATCCGTCCTCTTATCCCATGATTGCTAAGTTTACTCAGAATTCTTTGGTGAGGTACCTTTTGAAAGACTAGGTATATAACATCTACTGAAAGTGCCTTTTGAAAGTCCAGGTATATAATGTCTACTGAGTCACCACTGTCTAATTGCCTGTTCACTTTCTCAAACATCTCCATAAGGTTGGTGAGGCAGGACTTCCCTTCGCAAATTCTTAATTAATTATTGGTACAGCATGATAATATTAAATGAAGACTAGCTCCAAACTATAATGGATTCCTAAATTAAATATTAGAAATTAAAATATTATGATATTCTTATGGAAGCAGATATAAAAGCAGAGCACAGAGATATATAGTCTTATGCTTTTCTCCAGAAGAATTGCTTCCTATTATTCAGGTCAGGCCTCAAAACAATGATATAACATTTTGGGGAAAAGATGCAGCCCAGTAAACCAGAACTGGAGGACAAGATGGTATATAATGTCCACTGAAAGTGCCTTTTAAAGGTCTAGGTATATAGTATCTACCAAGTCACTGTTGTCTACATGCTTGTTCACTTTCTTAAAGAACTCTAAGAGGTTGGTGAGGCATGATTTCCCTTTGCAAATTCTTAATTATTTTTAATTATTGGTACAGTATGATCAAAAATGTAGACTAGCTCCAAACGGTAATGAATCCCCAAAACAAATGTTAGGTATTAAAATATTATGATATTGCTATGGAAGAAGCGATAAGAGCAGAGTACAGAGTGAGATACATAGTCTTATATTTTTCTCCTTAAGAATTGCTTCTTATCATTCAGGTCAGGCCTCAAAACAATGACATAGCATTTGGGGGAAAAGATGCAGCCCAGTAAACCAGCACTGGAAGACAAGATGGAGAAGATCTCTACGGCAACCATGTATTTCCCTTTAGTGCTCAAATAGGTTGGAACAAAAGACAGCCAGACACTGCAAAAGACTAACATACTAAAAGTGATAAATTTGGCTTCATTAAAACTGTCAGGTAACTTCCTAGCCAAGAAAGCCACAGTGAAGCTGGCGATGGCTAGAAAGCCCAGATAGCCCAGGACACCATAAAACATGGCATTTGAGCCCTCCTTACATTCCAGTACAATTTCCCCATCTACTGAATGCATGTCTGAGTCTGGGAATGGAGGGCAGGTACTTAGCCAAAGAGTACAAAGCCCTGCTTCAATAACAGAGCAGGACAAAAGAACAGAATTTGCTTGTCTTTTCCCCACCCATTTCCTCATGGTAGATCCTGGCTTATTAGCTATGAATGCCAGAACCACGTTGATGGTTTTGGCCAGCACACTTGAGAGCGCCACGGAGAAGATGATGCCAAAAGCAGTTTGCCGAAGGAGGCAGGTTGTTTTTACAGGCTGTCCGATGAAGAGCAGGGAGCAAAGGAAGCAAAGGAAGAGAGAGGCCAGGAGAATATAGGAGAGGTTCCGGTTGTTGGCTTTGACGATGGGAGTGCTGTGGTGTTGCATAAAGATGACAAGCACCAAAGCTGTCAGCAAAGAGCAAGAAATAGCCATGGTCACTAAGATGATTCCTAAAGGTTCTTTGTAGGAAAGGTAGGTAATCATCTTTGGGATGCATTGATTTTTGTCCACATTGGGATGGTGATCTTCTGAACATTTGACACAGGCATCCACGTCTGAAAAGGAAGAGATGTTGAAAGACTGCTGTGCTTGAAGCCATGCTTTGGGAAATGGCGTCACACGATTTGGACCAACCAACCAACAAGAATGCATCTTTTTATGTTTCTGCTTTGCAAATTTATTTTTTGGGGATGATATTGTGTTGTTATAGATTAATGTCTAAAGACACAGGCTACGAGTCAGCAATCAGCTCACAAGCAATTCTCTCAACACCCCAAAAGCCAAAATAGGGACACTTCTAAGAGTGTGAAATAATGTGTTTTTGAGGCTCCATTAAAAATGAAGCAGTTTTATGTGTCATATTAAATGTTTGTGTGAACCATCTTTATACAGAACAAACCAAAGTAGTCAGGCCTTTAGGGTTGCTATGCCTGAATCATATGATACAGTATTGGGGGGGGGGAGTGTTATCCTAGGGACCATGGGATTTGTATGTAGAAAAGCTGGATGGGATAGGGCTTCAGAAAGGGCAGGATAGAGTGAAAAATGTGAATGGATCCAACCCCGCATCTGGAAACCTGTAGTGTTTGTATGTTGCTTGTATTATTTATATTAAATATTTTACATTGTTGTAATAGATGATGCAACTGTGAATTATAAATCAGATGTGGGGTTTTTTAATGTTTACATGATTATCTTTTTTTCATCCCAATATTGTCTCTCTAGAAGAGTGTAAGCTGCAGCCCCTGAACTATTTCATTGCATGCTAGATCACCTCTGCTGAGGACAGCACATCCTCTTCCATTAGCTTTTCTTAAAGCAGTGGCTTTCAATGGCTGAGGACAGACTGGCAGTCTGGCCTGCTCTGCCTCCGCTTTAAAAGCGGAGGCAGAGCGGGCGTCCAGACTGCCACATCTGCCCCGCAGAGGTGCCCTGGACTTACCTCGTCCGGCGGCGCGCTCCTCCCGCAGCAGCCGGGCACCATGTCCAAGTGGTGTCCTGGTGACTGTGTGCGCATTCCACCCACTTCTGGCGGGTGTGAACACGGGTGGGCGGAGCCGCACAGCGTTCTGCCACTGCCGCCGGAAGCTGCCCGCAGTGTGGATGCTGGGGGTGGCTTCCTTGCGGCGGCATCTGAACGCCGCACTGCGGGGCAGTTCACCCTGGCTTGTTCTGCCACGCTCCAGTAGCGCAGCAGAACAACAGTCTGTCCTCGGCCAATGAAGAAGCATGATGTATGGCAGAAGCTATGTAGTGTGCATAAAACTTGTTCGTAGCATCTATGCCTCTGTGTCTTCTTATGATGACACTGTTAGTAGGTTCAAAGGGATGAAAATCTGATTTAAAAGGAAACATTCAAGATACGATATCCATGAAGAAGGCATGCTTTGAGATAGAGGTAGATCCTGGACATATGTTCTCCATCTACTCATTGATAATGGTAGGAAATGGAAGGGAAGGAAGTCATAAGAATGGTTTGTTGGGTTTTTTTGCCACTTCTGGTATCTCTTCCCTTTTGTCTGCTTTACAAATAATAAAATTAATACAGTTGATGCATTGTGGGACTCTCTTTGCCACAAGCTGATCTCTCCGAATTCATGATGATTTCATGATATCTCGGTAACCAAAAAGTAGCAGGTGTTCATGTTCCCTTTAGATTCTGGTTGCATGAACAACCACTGCATTATTTTCTTGACTATGGTCTCTTATAGGAAATCACTAATATCTCGGTCTATTTTGTTTCCTACCTTCCTGGTCAGAGATCATCCCATCTGGACACTGAGCACAATCATAGCAGCAGAATTTTTCTCCTTCCTTCTTTTTCCTGCTGTAGCCAGGATGGCAGTGGTCATTGCACACAGAAATGGGCAACATCTATATGTAACCAGAAAGGGAGATCACCATTGAGAAAATGTATCTGCACAAGGAACAGTGTTCTTTGAAATGGAGTATACGGATTACAGTTTCAACAGTGTATTGCTTAAGAATTGCTTTGGGGAAAAGGTTATGCCTTTACCTACGAATGTATTTGTTTATTAAAATATTTATCCATTGACTATTCTTTGTGGCTCAAGGTGGCTTAAATTTGTAAACTGAAACCCTCTATAGGGTTCGATGCAACCTAATTTTCTGATGATGATGAAAGAAGAAGAGATCTACTGGATCACCATAAAACAATGTTCTAAGAACCTCCTTGGATATAAAATATTCTAATAATCTTTTGAAAATAGCTAATGTAAATGATGTGATATTTAAGAAGAATTAAAAGAGGAGGAATAATTGGAGATGGTTAAAAAAGGATTTAAAAGACTTAAATGGTCATTTGTGAAATATCTGTTGGGAAGAGAGTTGCTTAGAAGTGAAATTAAATGGGCCAAAATATCCCTTTTTCTGCAGCAGTGAGAATCAATGGGCAAAACTTGATCTCTCAACTTTTCCTGGATCATCACAAAGATAGAAAATATTTGTGGAAAATAATCAGTACCTGAAAAGCAAACCAAACTCTAAAACATCTGAAATGCAACTTTTTACAATTGTTTTAGAGACCCTAGTACCCGTAGCTGTGTCTCACCTGCTGAAAGTTTCTATGCCACACTATTTTGGCATCATTGAGGCTTAACTTTTCCCCCGGAGAAGTCTGTGGTTCCATGTCCCCTACTATTACTCTCACAAAAGAGCAGTTTGGGAAGGTGACCCAGTTTGTGACATCAAAACCTGCAATCAGTTCCCCCTTTTCATCAAAATGCACAGCATCCCCTGCACTGTTATTGAAGATGATCCTTTGTAGAAAGTGATGGAGCTGGATAGAAGGAGAAAATAAAACAAAAGGAAGATAAGATGTCAATAGAAATAGTTTCACAAAGTCCTGCCTTACCTAGATCTGGATTATTCTTGATTTGCAATAAATTTAAGAATTCTAAAAATTCCAAACCCTGCTGGAGAGAAAAACACAAACAGCCTTGTGGCATCTTAAAGACTAACAAAAAATATTACACCGTAGGCTTTCATGTTCCAAAGCTAGGGATGCCAGGTTCTACCTCTGATCTGTTTGGGGGGGGGGGGAGGCTCCCAGGTCCTCATCAGGATGTTCTGCCACTTGCCCTTTACGTGCGCAGCACACTGACGTCACCCATAAGTGACACTATCATGTTGCCAACATCGGAGGGTGACTCTCTAGTTCTTTGGCATAACTCTATGGTTATTTGCCCACAAAACCACTGTTTGCCCCAAAACAAGAGAGTCACCCCCCAATATTGGCTATGTGATAACGTCACTACCGGGTGATATCCTTGTGCCAGAGATGCCGACACAGAATGGGACAGTTTGAGCATGGGGCTTTCCCGGCTGGCCAGCTGGCTGGCAGTGGATTGGAGCCCCCAAAATTGGGGATGTTAACACTAGCCAGAGCCCATTTTATCAAAGCACATATAAATGCCACGGTGCTTTTTTTCCCCTGTAGAATTCTGTGGTTTACTCATTTTAGGATCCTCACTGAGGGGTGGCAAGATATGACTAAGACATCTTAGTTTTTAAATGTATCCTATATCTGCCACTACTTTACTAAATGAATTCATAAAACTGAGCCATCACAGTGGAGACATTCCCTTTTAAATGGTTCATTAAAAAGTTAACCACTGACATAGGGAAGTTTCTTTCAACAGCCTTTTTTTATATATGAAGGAGAAAAATTCTCTTCATTAGTGGATGGACTTTTTGGCTAATTAACATTAGGAACGGGGATTTCTTGTGGACTTGTTTTGTGCAGATTTAATGGGTTGAGTTTCAGCTCTCTCAAGATGATCCCCCAGTCTTCTTTAGAAAATGCATCTGTGTCTTTGGAGCTTACTTGCCAGGGCTGAACATTCTGAAACTCCACATTCCTTCCATTTCGTCTTCTGTGTTTCGGTCCAGATACGTAAATGGCATGCAAAGCATGTGCCACAGCATAGACGGCATTGTAGATATTGTAGCTGTGGCCAGTCATGCTCATTTCAAACAAAGTCCTGGGAAGGCTCTCCAGCTTCTCTTCCCCAGTGCAGCCTTCGTTGTCTTCTTCCAGGTCACTAGACATACTAAATGAGCAAACGAATGCTTGTTCCCAGAAGTTCTGGATGAAACCATCGCCTTTGGCCCAGGAAGGATTTACAACCTGAAGAAAGTTTTGGAATCCTGGTAGCTGACGGGAGTGAACTGTGAAGGATATGGCACCATGGAAATCCTCTATATCCCAACTTCTTTGAATGCTCAGTGATTCGAATTCCCATTGGGATGTAACAATCCACACTTTCCCAAGAGGGGGGAATGATGAGAGGTGTGCTAAAAAAAGCACCCATCTCAAAACTGAAAGTGATGAACGTTCTCCCAGTACAAAATACACATTTGCTTTGTTTTCCTTGAGAAGTGGATATGTTTCCAGTTGCTCTATGAACAAGTCTATCAACTTTGTCATATAGGTCCGCTTTGGCAATTTTTGTATGAAAGCAAAGCAGATGCCATTTTGAGAAAGCATTGGTATTATTGTCTGCAGAAAAAGGTCCCCTCTGTCATCATCTGCTGCCAAGAGCCCAATCCATGTCCATCTGAAATGGTGAAGTAACTGGGCAATCCCCTTGTACTGATAGACTTCATTTGGGACCATTTGGTACAAATATGGGAAAACATGTTCACTGTACTGTGGTGGTGAAAATGATCCGTAAGTGAGCTGAAAGACAATGTGTGACACATATTCAGAGGTATTCCAAGAACTGTTCAACTGTGTGCCAAGTTTTGAAATTTACATATGTAAATATATGTGGCTTACCTGTGGAACCTTGTATATGAATAAAATGGTAGCGATATTGTCTGAGATCTCAGAGACAAGCCCTCCAATGACAGCTATCATCATTTTCTGGGTGTGAGACCTGAAGTTGGGTATAAACCTGTGCTGTGTGGAAAATAGGCTCAGGGTGGCCTTATATGTCATCCTTGAAATGTAGTAGTTGTTGAGGACATAGAAACCCAGAGTAGTGTTTGGTAAGAAGCTGGGATTCTCATTGATTTATTTGACAGCATATACCAAAGCTAAGACATTCTGGTAGTATTTTGGCACTGAACTGCAATGATAAAGTGTGTTTTTTTAAAAAGAAATAGACAAACAAGCAAACAGAAACTGCAAGGAAAAAAACACACTTGCATCCTTCCTTGTTACTGCGAATTTTAGACAAGCCCTTAAATATCTCTTTTTTCTGCAGAAATCTTCATGCTGTGACAAACCTGCTGTGAGTTAAAAGATGTAAAAGATATTGTGCTGTTCCTTTTCTTACGTAACAATATTGTACATTTATGATGGATTATAAGGAAAAAACCTAGTAATCTTTCTAGAGATTGTGAACAGCTCTTTTGGAAGTAAACCAAGAAGAGAGTCATAAACTATCCATTGCCTTGATTCAAAAACTTTATGCTCAAAGCTCTTTTGGGGCAATTGCTATTTTCAACAAACTGCTATATCAAATTTTTAGAAGTGTTCTGTTTTGCATAGCATAACAATATAACCCTACATATATCCCAGGAAAGGGGATATATGTTTCCCTGCTATTTAACATCATCTCTGCAAATACAAGAAATGTACATTGATAGTCTCTTACTATCTCTTATTGATTGCATTAGCACTTCATGCTGAACATATTAATGATGAGAGCCTCTGTAGGAGTGAATCAGCAGAGGCGGAATAGAATTAAAGAAGTCAGCAACTATGAACTGATTGTTTCTCATGTCTCAAATCAGATATGATAAGATACTATATTCAGAGAATGTATTGTAAATGGAAAGCATCTGGGAAACTTTTTAGATTTGATGAGCTCAGCAGTGTTTGAAAGCACAGCTCAGAAATATCAGAGGGTAGATTCACACATTTAGGTTTTATGGTAGGTTTTATGGTGTTTATTTAAGTGGCTTTAAACATTTCCTTCTAAATACAAACTGTGAATAGCTTACAAAGCACAACACTTTCTCCATTTTTCACCAGCAGAAAATGTCATTGGATCCATCGACTGGTTTGTAAAAATAGATGTTCACACACACACACACACACACACACACACACACACCAGGGAATCTCCATGACCTCTAGTTCATTCTGTTTCAAGAATAAATTGTTAAAATGAATTAGGCAAAGAAACTAGAAGGTTCAATACATTATGATATTTAAGAAATGTAATTTCATATAAAATTTGTAAAATAATATGAAAAGATTAAGATTGATAGCAAATTTACATTGAGTTTGTTTATTAATGCACATACTCATCACTGGTATATGAATGCAAGACATGAATTGCAGTGGTCTGTTGAAGTCAACTAATATTGTTGCATGGCCTTCACACACAAAAAAGATACTTTAAAAGCTATGAGCATCCTTCATTACATGATTTTTCTCCAGAAGCCCCACCGATTCCTTTCAGTTCAGTGGAACTTGTCCAGGAGAATTTCCCTATGCAAAACTAGCAAAATAATGTAAAAAAATGCAAGGCAAACCAAATGATACTCTATTATCTAGTGGGATATGTATGTATGTGCCATCAGGTTGGAAATGACTTATGGCAGGGGTGGGCAAATTATGGCCCGCCACAGATTTTTGTGGCCCGCCAAGAAGACTTCAAGAAAATTGAGCCTAAATTCAATTTGCTCTCTTATCCCATCACTGCTGATATTGATACAGCACCTGAGGAGCTGCAGCTTGAACTTATTGACATGCAGTCAGATCACACTGTGAAGGAAATGTTTAATGCTGTGACATTAGTTGACTTTTACACATCTTTGTCTGCTGAAAACATTTCCATGTATGAAGAAATTTGCTGGGAAAATGTTCTTTATATTTGGGTCTACATATATTTGTGAGCAAAGTTTTTCTTGCATGAAGATCAACAAGAGTAAATATAGATGCTCTTTGACAGACATTAACTTGCAGGCTGTGATGAGAATCTCAACAAGCAATCTCACTCCTGATTTCAAAAAAATTGTAGAAAAGTGTGATAGGGTACATTTGTCTCATTAAACTGATTCTAAAATTAAATGTGCTTGTAGCTATAGACGATATGAAATTAGCCCAATAAATAAATTGAATAAAACTACTACTATTTTATTTAATTTATATTTATTGATTTTTATGATACAATTTATACCTTTTCTGAAATGCAAAGTTAACTAATGAATGCAATCAATTTAAAAGGTGCAGCCCTCCGCTAACCTCCGCTCCCACAAAGTGGCCCCGAGCCAAAACAATTGCCCACCCCTGTTATGGCAACCCCAGCAAGCGTCTTTCTAGGCAAGTTAGAAGCAGAGGTGTTTTGCAATTGCTTTCCACTTCAAAGCCTTCCTAGGTGGTCCCTCCTCTAAGTAATAACCCTGCTTAACTTCTGAAATCTGGCAAGGTTAGGCTATACCATAACATTCCACATCCCCATCTTGTGGAATGCTTTCTTTTTAAGAAAAAAAGGTGGACATAGATGAATGTACTCTTCTTAACTGTACGATGTGAGCATGTTACGGAAAGAAAATAAAAAGAAGTGTTTCTTACACAGGTTCACCAACCAACATCCTTTGCGGCTGTTCCTTGAAAGAGAAAGTCTCATGTATTAAGAAGACTTGGGACACTATCCCACCAATGATAAGATCACCTGGTTGATCAAACTCATGAAGAATGGGAAGGGGATCCTCGGGTACAAGGCAAAGACTAGAAGTCGTCTTCTTAAATACAGTATGGCAGAAGAAGACAAACAGTAACAATGGCATCACCAACATCCACGTGACAAAACCTTCTTTCCAGATGCAGATCCCCATGTTTCCATCTACAGCTGTATCCGGCTAGCATCAATTTTGTTACCAATGCCCTTCTTCAGACTGTTTGTGCATTAATGTACAGTTTGGTATATAAATTATTCTTTGCATCAGTAACTCTGTCTTAGAATTCAAAAGGGCACCTTTTGTTACCTGCCATTCTGTATTAGTGCATTTTGTCTGCTTTGTCCCTTTCTCATCTCAGGATGCCACTTCCTCGTCTCAGGATGCTCTCGGGACTTCTACAGAGTTTACTCTTTTGGTCTTTTGTATGAAAACTGTGGAGGCCTGATAATTTCCCATCAGATATTTTCATTTATAACAAAAAAAAAGAGAGGGGGGGAAACTCCAGTGATTCCAGAGAATGCAGGATTGTCAGAATCTGCTGATTCAGACAAGGATTTCTGGGACTTTCTGCTATGCTTCTTATTGCTATGTGCTGTGTGTATCCTGTGTCTGCACCCATTATGTATTCATGCCTATTGCTTTTAGTTGCCCCTATGCTCACCATGTAACCATATCTTTTGCCAGTATGACTGTATGCTATGTGACCCCAGGTTTATGGCTTTGACCAGGCCTGGTCTGTGTAACTGTTTGCCTGGGAGAGTGACAACTTCAAAGCATGGGAACAATGGGCCTCTCACACTCCTGCCTCCGCATTACATTCATCCCGGCTGGGAAGACAAGGGGAGGACAGAGACCATTTCTTATCAACGTGCGAAGGCCTTGAGGGGAGCATTTGTTATGTGAATATGGTTACATCTAAGGGGTCTGGTTTGGGAAGGGAAATTTACAGCTTAACACCTAGCTTTCTTTCCTGTGGAAAGCAAATGGCCAAAGACCCCTTTTGCCCGCCGTTTTTCCCCTCTGGTGATTGGTTTCCTATGGGCAATTCAAATTGTACTGAAGGGTATAATAGACCTGCTTCTATCATATGTATTATCTCTGACAATAATCCGAGGACCTGTACCAATGTAGAGATTGGAAATAAAGAACTGTGTTTCATCAACAAAGATCTGATCCTTGACTACTTTGAGCAGAAGCCTCACAAGGATATTGTTTTAAAGAATATAACAGTAGGCGTGATTGTTAGATACCACCTATTTTACCATTTTCCACATTAAGTGGTGGTATGATGGGATAAAAGATAAGGGATTAAGAGCTGAGTTACAAGTATTCACTCTTTGGCGATTGGGAGGGAATCATCTTCAGGAAATGTATTTCAAGTATAAAGTGGAAATGAAATATAAAAGACTGACAGAGACCTCCCAATTTCCAGAACCAGTTCCGAACAACACACATTATTTTATAGCATCATTCAGCTGGAGGTATTAACCTTGCTGATAGCTATTTGAAATCCCATTGGGTAGAAGGAGGAAACCAGTAATTTTAACAATTTCAGATGAGAAAAGTAAGGCCTCCAAAGTTTTGATCTTTATTATGGCTTCACAGGTATTTTCACCGATCACACCATAACTTCTAATTGTTCTTCTGAAGTTTAACAAGGAATGGGAGGCATGGCCTCTAGATACAGATGTGAACCACATCTGAGACTGTCAGCAGTGACCTATTTACTGTGTGGAATCCAACTAATTTTTCCATCTGTGAAAATGGGAGTAGGGAGGCTCTTTGATTACTCAAAAGGTTATGCTGGGGATCATAGGACATGCATGGACAAAAGGCATGTCCATGGGTATCTCATAGACACTTCACTTTCCAGCTTGTGGAACCCAGGGTTGTGGACAAGCTCTTAGGAGAGGTCAGATGTGTTCTTAGGAGAGGTCACCTGTGCTCCTGACCTTTGCAATTCCTGGCTGCTAAAAGTGGCCATAGGGGAACAAGGCAGAATGAGTAAGTGGGGGTACTAAATGCCCTCCATGTTGTGCTCTCCATGCTCAAGGAGGCGATGATTAGACCTGGTTGTTTTAAAACTTCTCTGAGGTAGGAGGACTTCTGGTCCTTCTCCAATATTCCATTCTTGGGCAGGGCAAAGTGCTAGAGCTGGTGGTTGCTTCTCTGCTCCAGGGGCTGTTGGAAGAGACTGATTTTCTGGACCCATTCAAACTGGGCTCCTGGTCAGGATTTCGAACAAAGACTACTCTGGTTTCCTTGGCTGATGACTTTTACTGAGCACTATTTTTTTTTTGCCATCCAGTCACAGCTGACTTCTGGTGACCCTGTGGAGTTTTCAAGGCAACAGATATTCAGAGATGGTTTTCCATTGCCTGCATCTGCATTATGACCCTGGAATTCCTTGGTGGTCTCCCTTCAAAATACTGACTAGGACCGACCCTGCATAGCTTCCTAGATTAGGCTAACCTGGGCTATAAAGCTCAGGGCCTACTGAGCACTAGACGGGGGGATGTGACCCTGCTAGTCCTCCTGGATCTCTATGGGGCCTTTGGTAATATCAACCAGAGCATCCTACTGACTTGCCTTGGGAGTGCTGTTTGACAAAGTAGTCACCTCAAAAGGTGGGGCTACCTTTGAAGACTGTTTGGAAGCTGCAGATAATGCAGAATGCTGTGGCTAGGTTGCTGTTCAGGATCAATCATACGACCCTGATACTACAGAAATTACACTGGCTACTGATCTGCCACCAATCCCACATTCAAGGGGTTGGTTTTGTCATTGTCCTCCCACTCACAAAAGCCCCAAAACATGGAGCGATTATGTCACCCAGAAGTTATATCCTTGCCACTAATTCTACTAACTACATGGCATCAGAATTAGATGATATTCCCCAATGGCCTCCAGTAAGACCAGAGAAGGTTATTCCACTCATTGAACAGCTAAAGCCAAGAAAAGCCCCTGGCTCAGATGCAATTCCATCAAGAGTTAAAATAAATCCAGACTGGTGGGCTAGTTTCTTGGCTGATTTTTTTTTTAACCATAGCTGATATCCTTGTGCCACTGATGTCTTGTGGCAACACTCTAGTTTTTGGGCAAATCCCTACAGGAGAATTGGGCTCAAACGATAGAGTTTTGCCCAGAAACATGAACATTGCCATGTGGCATCGGAAGCACAATGACATCATTTCCAGGTGATGCAACTGTGCCGAGTGCACAAAGCACATGTGGCAGAAGCTACAGGAAAGACCCTTGCCTGCAGAAAGGTTGGACCCGGCAACCCAAACTCAGGTTTGGGGTAGGAGGTGAACTGAATGGGTCATGGCCTCGCCTGCTGTGCACTTCTTGACCACATTGGCAGCTATGAGGTCAGGCATATCACAGGCAGATCTAAGGTTGCCTGACTCCAAGGGAATACAGGGGGAGCAATGAAGGCATTGTGGAGACCCTGGGTGAAACCTTCCCAAAGGTAGCTGGTAGCATTCCAGTTGGGGCACCCATCAAGGAACAAGCCGAGGGGACTGGCATGAATGGGGGAAGAAGAAGAAGAGGAGGAGGAGGAGGAAGAGGAGGAGACTGGATTTATACCCTGCCCTTCACTACCCAAGGGAGTTTCAGAGCGGCTTACAAACTCCTTTCCCTTCCCCTCCCCACAACAGACACCCTGTGAAGTAGGTGGGGCTGAGAGAGCTCTGACAGAAACTGCTCTTTTTCAAGAACAGCTGTGCCAGAACTATGGCTTGCCCAAGGTCATCCAGCAGGTGCAAGTGAAGGAGTGGGGAACCCCCAGCTCATCAGCCAGTTGAGTAAACCCCAACAGCAGCTGAGAACCAGTGTGGTGTAGTGGTTAGAATGTCAGTGGTTAGAGTATGAAATAGGTTCAAAACACCACTCTGAAATTCCAGATCATCTGTGCACGGTGAGGTACACCTCATTTGACCAGGCGGTTCGTGTTGTGCGACGCTGTGGTCATGGGGCAGAGTTGGCAAAGTGTGATATTAAGTCTGCATTTCGCCTCCTCCCTGTGCATCCAGATGATTTTGAACTGTTCGGTTTTTCTTTTGATGGCCAATTCTTTTTTTTTTAAGATTTATTTTCATTTTCCAAGTGGTGCAAATATTAACATAAACAACATCCAGAATCAGCTACAACAACAACAACAACAGAAGAGTAATATTACACATATTCTATACCACATCTTTCAATATCTAACTTCTAGTTCAGGTTCTTACCATAGAACTACTCTTATAGTAAAAATATCCTAGGCGGGGCCCCTTCAAGCCGCCACCTCAGATATTATACATGCTTAGGTCTATGGTTCATTTTCTTAGTCCAACCTAATATAGAATCTTTCCAATCTTCTAAGAAATCTTTTTTGTTCTATTCATTTTAGTATCATATTCAAGTTCCTGGATTCTGGACACCTCATCTTGAATGAATTAGAGTCTATACAAGTATCAGTTTCCATCCATTCATACACCTTTTTCCATCTTTTCTGAAATATCTCTTCATTTTTATTTTGCCATGTCATATTGAGTTTATCCATTTCTGCCATTTCCAACAGCTTATTCCTTACGTCCTCTCTCGTTGGCATTTTTTCCGATTTCCAATTTTTTGCTACAAGAATTCTAGCTGACGCAAACTATAAGTTATTACATGTTTATCCATAACAAGTCTGTCTGGTAATATATTTAACAAGTAGGTTTCCGGTAACATAGGTATTGTGATATTAAATATTTCCCTTATTATATTGTGTACCTTTTGCCAAAATTTCTGGATTCTATCACAACTCCACCACATATGAAAAAATGTGCCTATATTGGCATTATACCTCCAACACTTTTTTGTCACTCTGGGAAAAAAATTCATGATTTTGTCTGGTGGGAGATGCCATCTATAGAACATTTTATACACATCTTCTTTATATAATGTAGATCTCATGTATTTTATAGATTTCCAAATTTTATTCCAATTGTCTATATTAATAGTATGCCCCAGATCTTTCATCCATGCAACCATCTGTGTCTTTATCATTTCATCTTTCATATAATCATTTAATAGCTATGCATACAATTTCTGTAGCAATTTGGTATTTGTTGATAACCATATCTTTTCTAAGTCAATGGGTTTGCTATAAAAACCTAATTTCTTATCTTCCAGGAACATAGATTTGAATTGCATTTTTTCCAGCCATGATAATTCAATTTTCTGCTTTACTAATTCATTTACTGCTTTTAATTCATTGTTTTTATCTAACAAAATTTCATAGCTTCCTTTATTTGTTTCCATTAAAAGGGTTGGTCTAATAAATGCCTCTAGTGGGCATAACCATTCCGGTGTTTTATGATAGAATCCAGATTTTCATAAGGGCCTTTCTCAAAATATGTTTATGGAAGTTACTGTGAATTTGTTCTTTGCTGTACCCAACGTACAGGTGCCAGCCCATTCTTAGATCAAAACCCTCTAAATTCAAAGTTCTTTTGTTTTCCAAAAGTATCCAATCATGAAGCCAGCCCAGTGCTGCCGCTGTATAATGAAGTTTCCAGTTTGGGACGGAAAAACCTCCATTATCTTTTTTATCTTGTAATAGTTTCCACTTTATTCTTGCTTTTTGAATTGCCAAATTAATTGTCTTACTACTTTATCCAGTTTTGTAAAATATTGAAATTTTTTGAGAATGGGGAGATTTTGGGCCAGGAACAAAAATCTTGGTAATATATTCATTTTTACCAATGCAGTCCTTCCCATAAAGGATAGTTGCAGGTGTTTCCATTTAAAAAGATCTTCTTTAATTTCTTTCAACAATACTTCATCATTATTTTCATACAAAGAGGATGTTTTACTCGTCACTGTTATCCCTAAATATTTAGTTTTTTTTAACTACTTCCATTTTCAAACTTTCTTGTATCTCTTGGACTAATTTTTGCGAACATTTTTTTGTCATTATTTTAGTTTTTTGGATGTTAATTTTTAACCCAGCTATTTTGCCATAATTCTGGATCTCTAATAGGAGATTGGGCAGTGACTTTATTGGCTCTTCCACTATGAATACCAAGTCATCTGCAAAGGCTTGTAATTTAAATTGTAATTTAAATTCTTCTCCTTCTATATTCAATCCAGTAATTAATTTATTATCTCTCACTCTATCCATTAGTGATTCCAGGATAAAGGTAAACAACAGTGGTGATAATGGGCAACCTTGTCTGGTACCTTTTTGGATTTTAATACTTTGGATGGTGTCCCCATTTACCAGAATTTTTGCAATTGGCGTCTTATAAATTGCCCCAATCATAGACAAAAAATTTGTGCCACATTCCCAATGGGCCAGTTTTTGCATCATAAAGTCCAGTTTACATTATCAAAGGCTTTTTCTGCATCCAGAAAAACAAACACCATTTGCTTTCCTGGATGCATATCGTAGGGCGCGATCATACACACCCATTTACGATGCAAGCGGTGCGATGAAGCGACAGCGCAAACCGACAGGATCAGACGAGCACATCTGCAAAGCGTCGTGTGATTGGCATAACAACGTCGCGAGCGCCCGTTGATGCGCTTCAAAAAGAGCCCGCTAAAACAGAAGTCTTTTCCGGAAAAGCCGGAAGCAGGCGTGCGTGGGATCGCAGCAGCGCACCGATGCCGTCTCATCCGGCCATCGTCGCGCTTCTGCGTCAATGCCGGATGTTTTTCTTTCAAGCTGCGTGAAATGCATAAGAGCGGAGGTCCGCGCATGCACAGTAGCAAAAAGTCGCTGAAAAGCAGAAGGGGGGCCATACGGGCGTACGGGCCGTACGGACTGTTGCCGCGCAACCTAAAAAAACAGTAAAGGGCCAGGGGCACGTTTCCCACACCTCCCTCGGCCCCCGATCCCCCTCATATCCAGAACAGGCACCAGTGCAATGGCCAAGGCGCGTGGTCCTTCCTGGACACGGCCAGAAGTGAGGGACCTCCTAGCGTTATGGGGAGACGCCAGGGTCCAGCGGACCCTGGGACAGTCCCGTCGGAACATTGAGGTGTTTGCTGAGGTGGCCACGGGCATGGTGGCTAGGGGACATGACCGGGATGCTTTCGCTTGTCAGCGCAAAACTAAGGCCATGCGCCTCAAGTACCGGAAAGTTGTGGCTAACAATTCTAAATCCGGCCAGCCCAAGATCACGTGCCCCTATTATAAGGAGTTGCACCGGATCCTGCATAAGAGCAGAGATGTGGACCCCGGAATGGTACTCCAGACCCTTGGTCGGCGCCGGCGGAGAAACCGGCCTTCCCAGGGGCTGAGCACCTCATCAGAAGAGAGTGCCCGCCACCCCAGGGCAGAGGACATGTTGGAGTCAGCCGAGTTCCTGGCCTCGACCAGCAGCCAGACAGGTGCGTGTCTCCAGGGACAGACAACTACACAGGCCACAGTGCCAGGGGGAGCCTGGAAGCTGTCTGGAAACGCACAATGTCCTCGACAAGGGAGCCCCCCCCCGAAGAAGAGCTGGGGTGGCATCTAGTGGGAGAGGGGGCATATGGGGGCTGGGTTGCAGAAGCCACGGCTGTTGACTCCCTGTCTGTCCCATGTACAGGTACAGAGTCATTGAGCAATACCCAGCAGGACAGCAGTGACGAGGATGATGACGGTGACGAGGACAGTCTCATGCCGCCCGGCCAAGGTTGGTGAAGGGCATCAGTGGCCCTCCGACTGCACACTGCTCCACTACTGGAGTTGCCGGCCACTGTGGATCTCAGTAAACAGAACCTTCCTTCCTAGGAACACAAGAGCTGGCCTCGGATGCGGACATGGAAGAGGAGGAGGAGGGGGAGGAACCCATGGAGGGCTCCGGCCGCCACCCTGACCATGAGTCACACTATGGGATAGGCTGGGGCATGGGCTATGTACCTGTCTGGGTGGGGTAGAGGTGCCTGGTGTGAGGTGGATGGGCCTGGTGTTCACTGGCCATACTCCCACAGGCCTTCCGCCAGACATCACCATGGGAGACCTGACCCCTGCAGAGAGAGCAGCCCTGTGCAAGACAAAGAAGAAGCGGCTCTCTGCCCTCCAAAGTGTTGGGGAGCACCTGGCCACCCAGGCTCAGGAAGACAACAGAGAAGCCATGGCAGAAGACCGGCGGATGCATGACCAGTTGATTGCCGAAATGCGGGCTGCCCGTGAGCAAGATCAGGCAGCATACGCCGCCCAAGCTGCAGCACAGGCCACAATGCAGGCCACTATGGAGGCCTCCAACACGCAGATGGCTCGTCTAACAGACGTGGTCTCTGCCCTAGTCGACACCTTGCGTGCCCGGGCTGTGGCAACAGAGCCACAGCGGCCCGGCCCCAGTGGCATGGCCACACAGGTAGGGCGGGGCCAGGGTAGGGGCCGTGGGTGGGCACGGAAGAAGCCGGGAGAATCATAGGGATACTGGCCCAGGGCAACCAGCAGAGGTCCCCTGGGGAGGGGGTGTGGGGGGGAGCAAGGACAACAGTACTACTGTAGTGGGAAAATATAACAAACTTTAATAAACACAGCAAGACAACCAACAACAAGAACCATAAAACAACCAAACCTCCCCCCCCAATCCGACCCGGTGTCCCACCCTGACTCCCCCGCACCCTCCAGGGCATGCTGCCCAGCACTCTGTGGCCCCTCTGCCTCCTCCTCGCCAGAGGAGGCCACGAGAATAGCGGCCCTGGCTGCCACCTCTGCCACCCCCCCTGGTCCTGCTGCTGCCCCCTCGTCTGGGGCCGGCCCTGTCTCCCCCTCTTCAGCTGGCTCCTCCCCTTCCAGGGCTGGTGGCTCATCGTCTGAGTCCTTGATTATGCGGGGACGCCAGCGCGAGGTGCGGTGTGGCCGGCGGGGGGACGGCCCGGGAGACGCTGCTCTGCCTCCTGGGCTGCGATGGCGTCATCGAGGCGAATTAGGTGGAGTTGCCACTCTATTTGACGCATCCCCCGCTGGATGTAGGAAAGTCTGTATCCGTAGCAACCGACTGTGGGGAAACAAGGGCAGGGTGGTCCGTCAGTGGCCACATGGCCGGCCGCCGGCCCACAAGGACATCCGGCTGGTGGATGAGCTGACATGCCGTGGATGGGAACAGAAGCCTCAGCTGCTCACCACTGTCTACAGTCCACCCACGGCAAAGTCCCTGGAACATGCCAAGTGGTATACTCACGGGTGTCGATGACGTTCTCCATCTTCCCCTCCAGGATGGCCAGCCTTTCTGAGGTGGTGCCTGAAGACGGTCCCGCCTCGGGTGTAGATGGGGCCCGCTCTGCTGTGGGAAGAGGAAGGGGGTCAGAACCATATTGGCAGGGGGCGACCGTGTTCCCTGGGCCCCATCCAGACCTACCTGCCTCGGTCTCAGGGGCGGAGCTGATGACCACAGGTCCTGCTCCCTCGGGAGTGGCAGCCATCTGCATTGGCTACCCTGCACGTGAAACAAGGGGGGGTGAGAACCCAAGGGGAAATTACGGAGGCGACCAAAGACAGGAGTTTGGGGATGCGGGTGCCCACGTATCTAGCCCTGTAGCCGACTGACAGCTGCCAGGCGTGCGTGGTGGCTGACCCAACCACATCCACCCAGGACACCCAGGCTCCACCTTGCTGCGAGGTGGAAGCACCGGCCCCATGTGTGTGTGCTGCAGGGGCCCCCCATACGCGTGGCCCCACCCAGTGGGTACTCACCCGCATCCCCGGATCGCCCGCTCCCCAAATGTGCCTCCGGAGAGCTCACCACCACGGGCCCTGCGGGCAGAGGCACATGGCAGCGGTCAGGAGCTGGGCTCCAGCCCCAGCTGTGCTGACCACTTAGTGGCCAGGCACACTAGGCCCATGTCAGCCATGCTGCCCTCCTCCTGCGCTGTCTGCTTCCCCTGACACAGGGGACCCACCACCACATGCACCCCACATGTCATGGCACCTGGCAGCCCCATGGAGGGAGCCTGTGTGGGCATGCCGTCATGATGCTCACCTTGTGCTGCACGGCGCCGCTGGCCCTCCTCCCCGGATCCTTGGCCCTCATCTGAGGTGACCACCCTCTGCCTCTTCGCCCGTGGACGCCCTGTGAAATGACAACCATGGGGGGCCACTAAGAGCCGAGGGGAAGGGGGTAGGGAGGTACTTATGGTATGGCGTCCGGTACCTCCATCCAGGCCGCCCAGCCTGCTCCCAGAGGTTCTGGAGCAGTCCAAAACGGGGAGGGCAGTGTCCTCGAGGCGGGAGACCATCCCAGTCCTCCAGCGCCTCGAAGAATGCCGCCTTCTCCCTTTTGAACTTCGCCCGGCACTGCTGTGCCGAGCGCCGGAACCCCTGGGCTGCCAGGCGGAAGAGGGAGAGGCTGGAAGAGGGAGAGGGTCTCCTCATGGGTCGAGGGCATGACCCTGGACTCGGCCTCAAGCTCATAAAGAGCCTCCAAAAGGCTCTCCACCTCCTCAGGCAGCCACAGCACACCCTTGGTTGGGAAAGCCATGCTGCCTGACTAAAAAGGCCTCTGCATTCTGCACATGCGCCACAACGCGCCCCCTTTTGCCCGCCGTTCGAGCGAAAATCCGTAAACGCACAGGTCCGCGGCTTCTCACCTCCGGGGGGGGTGTTTGGTAGACTTCTGAAAGAGCAGTTAATTAAACGTGTTGTTCCACGGAGCACTGAGGTACTGTGTGGCCGCCGCTCCGCATTCGACGGTCCGGCGATGCGGCTCGTTAGGTGGACGCTACATCGGACCCTCGAAAGCACGACCCTTTGGCCGGTCGCCGCTTTGCATCTTCGCCCCAGCGGCAGAACACACGGGTAAGCCCTCCGTTCCCAGGACGCACTTGTGAGCAAATGCCCAACCTTCCGCTATGTGTGTCCCAGGGAAGGGGAGAGGCACCAGGGCCAGCTGTATGGTTTGCAGACATAGGCAGGGGGGCTCCTTTCCATCTGACCCCGTAGCATAGCTGTCCATGCATTCCCAATGTGCTGTCTGTGGTCCCCAGGTGGCCCCCCCTCCTGACAGCTCATGGGTCTGAACCAAGGGGGACATGCCGTGGGGGAGATGCCATGCCATACCCGCACCCCTCTGCATGACAGCCCCATGACTTCCGACTCCCACCCTCCATTGCCCCCACAATAGGAGACGGACTAGCATCTGGATGGAAGCCGCTTTATTTGAGGGAGGGTGAAACTCCACCACAATCTTGTTGCCACAGCACCCCAGGGACAGGGAGCGGAGAGGGAGAGGGACCTAGGGGATCCCTGCGTGGCGACAGAACCATGTGGTGAGGGCCTCCTGCACCACCCAGCCCGCAGCTGCCTGCCTCTCGTCCACGTCCATCTGTGGGTGCCTCTGCTCGGCCTCATCCCAGCCCTCCTCGAAGTCCCTCTCCTCTCCCTCCTCTAGCGCCTCAGGTGCTTCGTGGCCACGGTCCTCGCAGAGGTTGTGCAGAACCACGCAGGCAGCCACGGCATACTTCATGTTATCCAGCTGCAGCGGCACCTGTAGAAGCAGGCACCGCCATCTTGCCTTCAAGCGGCCGAAGGCACGCTCCACCACATTGCGCACTCGCGCATGCACCTTACTGAAGTGCCGCTGCCTGGGGGTCGTGTGGCCTTTGTAGGGCACCATCAGCCACTGACGCAGGGGATAGGCCGCATCCCCCAGGATCAGTGGGGGCACCTCCACTCCCTCGATGGTGCGGGTGGGATTTCCCGGCACAAACTGGCCCGCATCCATGGCATCCACGATGTTGGAGCTGCGCAACACGTGTGCATCGTGGCTCCGCCCACTATGGCACACCACGGCATCCACAAAACGAGTGGCATAGTCGACAGTGCCTTGCAGCAGCAGTGAGCAGTAGTGCTTGCGATTCATATAGTTCTCCGCCTGGTCCACGGGAATCGTGGTCCGGATATGGCATCCATCGATGGCGGTGACACACTGTGGAAAGCCCCGCCCGGAAAACGCTCGCATGACCTGTGGGTGAGATAAAGAGCAAAACGTGTACACAGGTCCTTGCCTGTCCCACAGCATGCCTCACGGGGTCTGCCCGTCGGCCCTCCCCTTGCATCTGCACATTGCTCCCCATGTCCTTGCGCACTCACCCTGTCTGGGTTCCGTAGGTACACCACTCGACGATACAGCTCTTCCACAATGGCACGTGTGACCTCCACGACAATGGCTGCCACAGTGGATCGGGCAAGACCAAACTGCATGCCGACAGTTCTGTAGGACATGGTGTTGGCCATCCACCACACAGCCACTGCCACACACTCCTCCACTGGCACGGGAACCTGCATCACCATCGTCTCCCTTTGGAGTCTGTCCCGCAGCCCGTCCGCCAACCAGGTGAATGTGGCCCTGTGGACATAACGCATCAACTCGGGGGTCAGCCTCCAGCACAACATGTCATGACACCCACACCCCCTCCTCCTCCTCTCCCCCTGCCTCCACTGACCCGAGCTGTGGGGTTCAGGTAGCCCTGAGGTACAGTGGCAAATGACTCCAGCCATATGCAGGGCTGTGCCACGTGGAGTACGGGTCTGCCATGGATGGGTGCTCCGTTCTGCCACTGCTGTGTGTCTGCGGACCACAATACCCCCCCCCCCCGGCCCCTCTCTGCACATCACCTGGACATTCTGAAGTGCTTCACCCACTCTTCTTCTCCCCAGACATGGGTGACAAATGTCGTCCACCACTCTGTAGACCAGGGGTACACCCACCACCGGCGGCGTGGCAGCTGCTGTGCAAGGTAGGTAAGCTGCATGACATGCCGTGCTGTGCTCTCCCTGCGCCGGCGTGAGCGACCTATATGGCGGATGCCATATCTCACATAACTGGCAGCCCGTTGTCTCCTGAGGCCATGTCTCATTGTCTCCCCCTGACGCCACAGTTGTCGCTGAGGCTGGCTCAGGATCTGCGCGGCCTCACACGCAGCCAGGACGGCTGTCCCAACAAGCTCTTCCTCCGTTTCCATGGTTAGCTGTGGCGACTGTGTCCTAGTCTCCCTGTGACCTCAGGACTGCTGTCCGCGGTACTGTTGTGGCTGCAGTCGGTCGGTCGGTCGAGCGAGTGAGGAGACAGCCTGTGCGCATGCGCGAAGGTCTAAGCGAACACAACGCCACACATGTGCATCATTGCCTCTGACGCGCAAAAGGAACGCCGGAAGGACGTATGTTGCTTACAGCGCCCTTACATATGGTCGCGCCACGCTGTCTCTTCGGCTGTGCTCCCATTGGAACGCTTGAGCGACGCTGTATGATCACGCACCAACGTTTGCCGTGCGATTCTCTGACATACTGTGGGATTGCATTAACGCGCCTTTTTATGCAGCGACGCAACGCAGGTACAATCCATGTCCGCTTTAT
Organism: Lepidodactylus listeri; assembly: GCA_029233225.1. NCBI lineage: Eukaryota > Metazoa > Chordata > Lepidosauria > Squamata > Gekkonidae > Lepidodactylus > Lepidodactylus listeri. The sequence goes on along the minus strand of JARCFY010000005.1, from coordinate 133,984,047 downwards.
CGCACTCGTGTGGACGGGCCCATAATACTCTAACATATTAATAATGGCTCTTATGTAATTTTTAATTTGACTTTTAGGTTGGAATCCCGCTTGATCCTGATGTATCACCTGTATTAATACTCTTTTCACCCTTGATGCTATTATATTGGCAAATATTTTATAGTCTGCATTTAATAATGAGATTCGGCAATAATTTTTAATTTCTTCAGTGTCAGTGTTGACTTTGTGAATTAGCATAATTAAAGCTTCATTCCAAGTTCCAGGTATCTTGGCTGAATTTTCTATTCTCTCCATTACTTTTTTAAATGGGTGGCCAATTTGCTCTTCAAACATTTGATAGAATTCCATTGGTAAACTGTCTGGGCCTGGAGTTTTTTTCTTCTTCCCATTTTTAAGTGCTTGAACTATTTCACAGGTAGATATTGGGCCATTTAGTATGGTCACTTGTTCTTCAGTGAATTTCGTTTTATCCCACTTTGTGATATATTCCTGTACACTCCCTTCTTCTTGGATAGTTTGATGATATAAGTTTTTGTAGAAATTTTCCACTATGCGCTTAAGCTCTTGTAATTTAACTTCTTTTTCTCCCTTCTGATTTTTTAGAGAACTAATGGTACATTTTCTTATTTTATATGTGAGCCATCTAGTCAGTTTATTCGCATTTTCAAAATAGTAATGCTTACTATATTCTAGTTTCTTTGCTAGTTCCTGGGTCAGCAAAGTATTTGGTTGATGCTGGATACTTGTTATCTTCATTTTTATTTTTTCAACTTTTTTCGAGTTGGTTAGTTTTTTCATTTCATTTTCTTCTTTTTCAATCCTTATTTTCAAATTTTCATATATTGCCTTTTCTTGTTTCTTTTTCCATGCACCCTGACTCATAAACCAGCCTCTTATGTATGCTTTGAAGGCAACCCATACTATTTCCATTGGTATATCTGGGGTAATGTTAGCTTTAAAAAATTCATTTATTTCTATTTTAGTTTTCTCTAAGAAGTTATGGTCCCGTAATAAATTCATGTTTAGAGTCCATCTGGTCCTTTTTCTTGTTGTCTGTAAGGATAACAACATGGGGCTGTGGTCTGCGAACGTGTTGGGTAAAATTTCCACTTCCATTATATTTTGAATCATCGTGGTTCTGATCCATACCATATCAATTCTAGACCATGTATTGTGTCTTGCAGAGTAGTAAGTATAATCTTTTTTATTTGAATTTTTCACTCTCCAAGCATCTAACAAACTAAATTCTTCAGCCATTAAGAAAAATGAATTTGGCAATTTATTTCCCCCTTTTTAACTTTTATTATTATACTCACTTCTATCTATTTTCGGGTCATACACTGCGTTATAATTCCCAGTTACATAAATTTCATCAAAAGTACTTGATGCTATTAAATCATGTAAGTGGCCAAAAAAGTTATCTTGGGTTTGGTTAGGTGCATATATATTAACTACTGGCACCTTCTTGTTTTGTTTCCAAATTGTAATGGCAATCATTCTTTCATCTTCTGACTTAAATTGTAATTCTGGTTGAAAATAATCCTTAGCATATATTGCCACACCTTTCTTTTTTCTTTTTTGTTACGTCAGAGTCCACAAAAAGGTTTCCTAATTTTCTGTCTACTAAGTATTTTTCATCATCTTTTTTGATGTGAGTTTCCTGTAAACAAATAATATCCATTTTAAGTTTTTTAAGTTGGTGGAAAGTTCTATTTCTTTTTTGTGGACTATTTAATCCATTTACATTAATCAAAATAATGTTGAACTTATTACTCTCCATTTTTTGTTTCTTTATCATACTTTTCTTTGGCTTTATATCTGAACCTAGTGAATATTTGTGAAGGGACTCTTTCTTTCCTCTTTCCTTTTTTAGCTCTTGCTTTTCTGTCTTCTCTGTCACTTTTGCTGTCACATCTTGCACATTTTCTTCTCCTTCTGAGGCTGTCTCTTTCCCCCTCTGCCATCCTAAGTCCTTACCATACCTCTCCAGGAAGTCTTCCATTTTAAATATGGAGTTTAAATTGTATCTTCTCCCTGAGTAGGTAAAAAATACACCTTCCGGTATTAACCATCTAAATGTGATCTCATTTCTTTTTAATAGATTAACCAGAACTGAGTAGCTTCGTCTTTTCTCTCTAACTCTCCATGGAGTTTCTTTTAATATTTTAATATCTGTCTGATCCAGCATAACTTTTTTTTCATTAGCAGCTCCCAAAATCACATCTCAAGTTCCTTTTCTATTAAACTTGATGTGAACCTCTCTTGGAGTATTATTTTGCTTTGCATAAAATGAATTTTTCCTAAAGGTAGTATTAATATATTTTTCTATTTCATCCTTATCAGCTATTTCTAGTTGGTCCGCAAGTAATTGCGCTACCTCTCCTTTTAAGTTTTCCCCTGTGGACTCTGGTGTGTTCTGGCATTGGAGTATCATTGCCGCTTTATCCATTTCAAGGGCGATCAGGGAGTCTTCCATTCTGTATTTTTAGCTTTTAAGTCTTGTAATTCTTCATTCAGCTCTGTAACCTTAGCCTCTGTTTGTAGATTTGCATTGCTAATTATTACAATTTCTTGTTTATTTTCCACTATTTGTTTCTTAATTTCCTCTGTTTCTGTAACAATTTGTTGTTTAATTTCCTCAATTTTTTGATACATTGGTTGCATCTCCGCTTTAAGTAACATAGGTAGTGTTTGTTCTACAGTTTCTTTTACAGTTTCTTTTACAGTTTCTTGTACAGTTTCTTGTACTGTTTGTGCTACCATTTCCTGAATTATCTTTTTAAAGTAACCTACGGACATTGCTGGTATGTTAGAGGCAAGAAGTTTTTGTTGTTGTGACAATGTGCCTGGAGAAGGTAGAGAGGATTTTCTGGGTACGCCTGATCCTGAAGCCATTATCTTATTTTTATTTACTTTTTACTCAACTAATCTCAACTATTAATTTATTTTGTTTGACCCTTAATTTGCTAATCAAATTCTTATTGAGCCCTTTCTAAGCATTTATAAATATAACACTCCAAACTCTTGCTTGCTTTTACTTCTCCCCTTCTTTTCCAATAGGCACTTTTACCTTTGATTTAACAAGCACCCATATATATATATGGTCAAACCCTCTTAAACCCTGCCTCTCTGTTTTTTCCACTATTCTGTTACATCTATTGAATTTAATACGTCAGTTTAGCACCTCTATTCTCTTGCATTCCTTTTTTGAGTCCCTTTCTCTTTGTCTCTTCTTGTTTCCCCCGTCGCTTTATCTCCTCTATTCTCTGGTGTGCTCTTCTCAACTTCTTTTCCTTTATACTTTTCCACTTGGAGTGTGTTGCCTGTGTCCCTCTATTCAGCTCTGCCTTCTGTTTTCTGCCACCCATGCTCTCTGCCTCTCCTCTGCATCGCTAGGCTCTGCCTTCCCCTTCACATCTCTCAGCTCTCCTCTTGAGTTGTCCCTCAGCTCCTCCAGAGACCGGCACACCCCATGCTGAAGCTTTCCCTCTCTGCCAGCATTCAAAAGAGAAAAGGAGGTTAGTATTTATTTTAACAACCTAGCCAACTATCCCCCTCCTCCCAGGTTCTAGTTAGTGATGAGCTTATATCTACCCAACCAGGTTCCTTACTGTTTGCTCGATTCCTGTGTTTGTCCTCATCAGGTCTTGAACCAGAAGCTGATGGCCAATTCTTTATGGACAGGGCCTTGCCCATGGGATGTTCTGTGTCATGCAGTGCATTTGAGCACTTCAGTACATTCTTAGACTGGGCATTGAGGGTCAAGACAGGCATTCAGAAGGTTGCCCATTATTTAGATGACTTTCTTTTAGAGGGTCCCCAGGGGTCTGGTAGGTGTGCACAGGCTTGAGTGGCTGAGTTTGGTATTAGAAAATCTGTTGCAGCTTGGTAAGCACCTATCAGCAACCCTGGAGGATATAGGGGTCTGTCAGGATCATCACTGCAGCTGTGTGGCCAGGGATGAGGAAGGCAGGCTACCTTTTGGATTGCCTTGATGGAGCCTCTACACAGGCTGTGCGGCTGTGGTGAGGGGTCATCATGGCTATTCCACAGCTGGGCTGCTTGGGTTTGAGCCATTTACAACAGGCTTCATCCCGGGGGCCAGGTGCATTGCCCATATGATGGCAAGGGTGGGGTTTGGGTGACCCCAGGCCTTGACCATGCCACTGCATACTGCTTGCCCTTGCCATTGTTTTAAGTTAACAAATAAAGTGGCCTTTATTTTCCCAACTACTGTTGTGTGCCTCTTTCTTCCGTCCATGGAGGCAAATGATTGCTCTCTTTAAGTATTTGAAGGTCTGTCATTTAGAGGAGGGCAGGGAGCTGTTCCTGTTGGCAGCAGAGGAGAGGACTGGGTTTAAATTAAGGGCAGGAAGTTACCAGCTGGATATTAGGAAAAACTTTTTTACTTTAAGGCCAATTTTGCATCTAGCATGTGCTCCATTTTTTTTTTTTACCAAATCCACACTGGAACAGAAAAAGATGCAGCTTAAAACTACATTCAGTACTGACTGCAGAGTCACCCCTGAACAGCCATAAAACAGCCATAAATCTATGTGAACAGTACCATAAAACAGAGAGATCAAAGGAAGTGGAACAAGCATGTAGTGTGGAGGCTACAATAAAATCTGACAATCGAAGAAAGTGAAACTGGCATGCAATGTAGAGGGAAACTTCTGTTCCAGTATGGGTTTGGTAAAACAGCGGAGCAAATGCTAGATGCAGAATGGGCATAAGAGTTCTTCAAAAGTGGAATTGGCTGCCTAGGAAGGTGGTAAGCTCCCCTTCACTGACAGTCTTTAAGCAGTGGCTGGACAAACACTTGTCAGGGATACTCTAGGCTGATCCTGCATTGAGCAGGGGGTTGGACTAGATGCCCTGTATGACCCCTTCCAACTCAGTTATTTGATGATTCTATGATTAAAAGTTATGTGACTGAGGCCATCTGTATGTGTCTACCAGTGAAAGTATACTACAAGATTCCAAATAGGTTAAATGCATTAGGCAGTTTCAGTCACTTGAACAAATGCTGGATTGCTCATACTGTACAGGAATGGGCCTGCACATTCCATGTCTTTATTTGAAGTTGACAAGATGAGGACATAGTGTTGGCCATTTAAATATGCAAGGAAGTGGAGCACTGATTGTTTAGAGAATAATAAGTAGGTTTATTAAATGACAAATTGTTATAGAACGTAAGAGAGGGTGGCCTCAGCGCCGAAGAAAATGGAAGCCTAAAACCTCAGCTCCCTTACCCCCTCAGAACCATAGAAAAAAATCAAACCTAGAGACTAAAAAACAAAAATAGAATGGGAAGAAACGAAACAGTAAATAAAAATAAATCACAAACGCCACAGAAAAGGATCCAAAATTATTTTTCAAAGCAACTAAGACGCGATTCTGAAGTAGAAGACAAAGAGGAGCCTAACAAAATGGTGAGCGGATCCATCACAACACTCTCGACAAACACACAGACAACAGACCCAGAATTGTTGAATCTCTTAGCAGCGATGGAAAAAAAGATACTGGATAGTATGGCAGCCCTAATTGCTCCAATAAATGACCAGCTGGCACAGATTAATATCTCCTTAAATAAGGTCAGTGAAACTGCGGAACGGGCTCACAAAATGGGAAAGAATCTTAAAACGGACGTTAGCTCTCCTCAAAATGAAACCTCCTCCCTGAGGGAACAGGTGTTATTACTAGAGACTTCAGCCAGAAATACCCACCTGAAATTTAGAGGTTTTCCAGAAAAAACAAATACAAATAAAGACTTACAATTTTTTTTATCAGAATGGCTTGTGAGGGAAATGCAGCTAGAGGAAGAGGTGGCACCATTTATTATGTCTGCCTATAGAGTGGGGTCAACTGACTCAGCACGCTTCCGAGGACCCAGAGATGTGCTAGCTGACATTCCCAATTTTAGACCTTTCTAAAGAAATCCTGTCTAAGAGACGAGAATTCCGCCCTATAACAGAAGCTCTGAGGCAGGCTAAAATCAAATACAAGTGGCTCAACTTCATTTACCTCTCAATTGAAATGGAAGAAGGCATCTCCGTGATCAAAGATATGGACGCTGGACTTAAACTGCTTGAAGAACTAAATATAGACTCCCAGATGGACACAAGCAGATACTCAAACAAAAGAAAATTGCCGCCATTCCTGGACAAGGAATGTAATCCATCAGCCAGCACATTCAAGCAGAGTCACAAGCATTGAGCTCCTACACTGAAGATGGAAGTAGCACAGCCAAAGCATTTGTAGTTAATTAACTATTATAACATTCAATCCTCTAGGCATTGTTAATGAATGTTCACTTTCAAAAGCAAAATAACATAATTTTAATATACTCACTTACACAAATGGTTCAGGGGGGGGAGGGGAGGGATTTTAGTTAATTGTTTCTGTGAGCAGTCCCTTTCTTCTCAGATAGGGTTCTGTTAGATCTGTTGGGAAGTGTGTTCTACCAGACTAAAAGGGACTGTTTAGAATATTAGTTGAATTAGACTTAGATTAGTAAATTTGGTAAGTTTCCTTTTCTCTTTTTATAATAATAATATTTAAAGAAAAGATAACAAGAATAACAATAACAATAGAAATATATCTATAGATACCTGTTTTATAGCTTAATCTCACTTCGAAAGTTTAGCTGTGGAAATATATTGAACAAATCTTTTAGAAGCATATCTTTTCATAACTTAGAGGTTATAAGATATCACAGCTTAATTCCTTAGTATAGCAATTAAATTTCAACCTAATCAATTGTTCCTGAATTATTTATTAGTAAACTGCTAAAGTTAATTCATAGTGCTAAACGTCAATATAAGGTGTTTATTTTGTTAAAAACTTGAAAACTGCCATTTTAATAATTAACAGGTGTAATTGTTCCTTAAGGATTTAACAAGCAACTGCATTATTCTTTTTAACTCACAGTGTTGAAATTAAATACAGAGGGTATAACTCAAGTATAACTTGGAAATTGTTTCTACAATAATTAATTAGAGCAATTGTTCCTTAAGTATATATTATTCATCTGAATACTTTAATCTACAGTGTTGAAGTTAATTACAGGGGTTTATAATCGTATACAAATTGTAAACTGTTTTAAAAATATTTAATTAGTGCAATTGTTACTTAATCAAAAATTTAGTAACTGTATGTTATAATCTACAGTGCTGAAACCAAATACAGGGAGGGTAAGTTGATTATAACTTGAAGACTTTTTTATGATAATTAATTAATGCATGAATTGAATTGAATTTTAAAATTGTATTAATAATAATTTACAAGAGCAAAATATAGCTTATATATTTTGGTACACATACAGAGCCACAAAAGAAGGAAAAGTTATAATTAAACTGCAAACTTAATAACTTACAAAACTGAATCTGTACTTACAGCCTTAAAGAAAAATATCTTGACAAAACAACAAGTGTGGAACAATTTAAATCATATTCAGTAGATATTCAGAAGTGATCAACCAAAGTAACAAAGGTTTTATAAGTCACAGCTAGAAGTGACAGGGTTAACTATCTTGTCCATTCTAGGGAAATAACCACTCTCTCATTTAAAAACTATCTCAAACGATACTCTCCTACACTTTTGTACAACAGACATAACCAATCACCCAAGGGTCCCCATAGCTGCCTTGAATTGAAATCTAGACCTAAAATCAAAGCAAGATACACTTGTCACCCAAATCATGTCACTTGATACCTGGAAAGTGTTAACACAAAATGTATGGGGCCTTAACAATTTGATTAAATGCAAGAGGGTGATAACAAGCCTAGCAAAAACAAAATCTGATGTAGTCCTATTACAAGAGACCCACCTACATTCCAAAACTCAACGAGAACTGAAAGCCAAATGGATACAATATCAATTTCATGCCAAAGGAAACTCAAAATCACGTGGGGTGGCGATTCTGCTAATGAATAAGGTCTGCTACCAGCACCAAGATACATTGGCGGATCCTGAAGGGCACTATATTTTTTTAAAAGGTATTCTCAATGATCAACAAACCATGATAGCCTCGATCTATGCTCCTAATGTAGATCAATGCTCATTTTTGCAAAAAACACTCACAGATTTAGAATCGTTCCAGGAGGGGGAAACACTGATAGGGGGAGATTTCAACCTCGTGAGCAACCAGAATATGGACAAATCAAAAACTTGTGTAACAGGAAAAATGAAAATTCTACCAGAAACAGGGTTAACAGAACTACTTCAAAGATTCAAACTAATGGATATATGGAGACAACTACATCCATAGGACAAAACTTTTACCTACTATTCGCCCAGACACAATGTATACACTCATACTGATTTCATCCTTTTAACAACAAATCTAGTCCACAAAGTGCTAAGTGCAGAAATAGGCAACATGACTTGGTCTGACCACACGGAAGTGAGCTGCCTCTTAACACACTCCACAGAGAACCTGAAAATGAGATTGTGGTCCCTCAATAAATCAGTTATATAACAGTCAACACTCAGAAAAAATAGAAACCCACATTCGACAATATCTAAAGGAAAATGCCTCAGAAGACACAGCTCCTTCTATGATCTGGGATGCATTGAAAGCCGTACTCAGAGGGCATCTCATATCAATGTCCTCACGTCTGAAGAAAGTAAAAGCTGCACAAAGGGAAGAAATTTTAGCCAAGATCAATCATCTAGAAAATGAACATAAAAAGTCAGGAAACAAAAAAGTATATAAACAACTTCTATCGGAATGTAAGGCTCTTGAACTTCTTGAAAGTACTTCAATCCAGAAAAATCTCATATATGTAAAACAAAAATACTGGGTGAACACACCCAAAACACTTCGTCTCCTGGCATGGAAAGTAAAAGAAAGAAGGATGTCTAGACACATATTAGCAGCAAAAGATCAAGATGGGAAAACACACACAGACTCTGCATCCATCAATAAAATCTTTGCACAATTTTACTAATCACTTTATACATCTACTAGACCCTCCCAAGAAGAGATCCAAAAGTATCTGTCAAAAAATAAATATATCCAGAAGCTCTCAGACAAACATAGCAAAATACTAGAAAAATCAATAGAAATCAAGGAAGTTCTAGAAACAATAAAACAACTGAAAAATAACAAGTCAGCAGGACCAGACGGATCCCCTCCAGAATTCTATTAAAAATATGCAACAGTATTAGCAGGACCACTGGCAGTAACCTGTAATAACATACTCTCTTCAGGTCAACTTCCTCCATCGTGGAGTACAGCCTCAATAATAACAATACCAAAACCAGGAAAAGACAACACAAACCCAGCTTTGTATCATCCCATTTCCCTACTGAACCAGGACTATAAAATTTTCACCACAATACTATCCAGACGAGTAAACTCCTTTATTTCCAGTTATATCCATCAAGATCAAGCGGGCTTCATCCCAGTAAGAGAAATTACTGATAACATCCACAAAATGATAAACATCATCTCTGCATGTGAACACTTGAAGTCTGACTCGATCTTGCTATCACTAGATATAGAAAAAGCATTTGACTCATTGGAAACATCATACTTAACAGCACTTCTCAACCACATGGGGTTTGGTCCATTGTTCCTTCAGGCCATCAAATCAATCTATGCAAACTCAATGGCTTATATCAGAACTAACAACACGTCCTTTCAACAGGTAAAGCTCAGTAGAGGAACCAGGCAAGGCTGCCCACTGTCTCTGATCCTCTTCGCTATAGCGCTGGAGCCATTGGCAGCAGAGATCAGACATGACCAAAACATAAAGGAGATCAAGATAGGGGAACATATCTTTAAACTCAGTCTATTCGCAGATGATATGCTGGTTATATATAGCAAACCCTAAGAACTCGCTAGCTCATCTCCAAACAGCACTGAAAAACTTCGGAATGGTCTCTGGCCTCAAAGTCAATCACTCAAAATCCTACTTAATGCCTATAAAAATATCCAAAGATCGTGAAAGTGAACTAAAATCAACCTATGAATATCAATGGGCTTCCACTGAACTTTCATACCTTGGTATTCATCTGACCAATAAAACAAAAGAGTTGTTGGCTAAAAACTATAACACTAAAATTTTAGAAATTAAGGCAGATCTCCGAAAATGGGAGAAACAACGCCTTACATATATTGACAGACTACATCTTATTAGAGCTTTTGTACTCCCCAAAATATTATTTCTGTTTTGAACAATACCAATTACACTGTCAAATGACATGCTCCGTCAATGGCAAACGCTAATGAACGCCTTTTTATGGCAAAGTAAACGTTCAAGGACTAGCTTCTCAATGATAAGGAGATGCACATCACAAGGAGGTCTTAACTACCCTGACTTGTTGCTGTATTATAAATCAGCTTTAATGGTCCCAGTAATAAAGATCTTAAGACAGGGTGAACAACTAGAATGGGTAAAACCCCTCATTCCACTGACATCGCCACAAACAGTACAAGAAGTAATCTGGAACACCAAGAGTGATCATTTGCATCTGAACAAAGAAAATAGATGCCTGACAGCCATCTTAGAAAACTGGGACTCATGCAGATCGACGTTGCTCTCTAAATACTCCAGATTCTCAACATTTTAAAACCAAAACTGGTTCCTTCCTGGAAAAGACCAAAAAACGACTGAACTGTGGAGGCTAGCCAAAATAACAAGCTTGAGCGATATCTTAACTAAAGAAGGATTACTAACTAAAAAAGTACTGGAACAAAAAATAGACAAACCTATCCCCTGGTTCTTCTATTTACAACTAAATCACATGATTCATAGCACTGACGCGTCAAAAATTCTCAGTGAACAACTTACCCCTTTTGAAAGACTCATTGATCCCAAAAACTATAAATCAAAGGGGTTAATTACAATTATCTACGACTCTCTGATTAGACACATGGGAGAAAAACTGTTGAGGTATCAACAACAATGGAAATAAGACTGTAAAACTGAAATCACACGACAGCAATGGTCAAAAATATGGACATCCAAACTAATGGCTTCTCCTGTAATAATAACAAAACTACAAACACACAAGATCATTTCCAGATGGTATCTCAAACCGAAATGAATATCGAAAATAACTTCTGCGTACTCTCCATCATGTTGGAAGAAATGCGGCGAAAAAGGATCGTATGCCCACTGTTGGTTAGGTTTTTTGGTTCGAAATTTTTGGTTAGAAATACTGCTCCAAATAAAACTCATCACTGGTATTGAAATCCCTCTTGACCCCACACTAATATTTTTAGAAATATGGAACATTAAAAATATAAAACCTCTACAAAGAGAACTTATATCAAGCTTACTGGTTGCGGCTAAGACATCAATAGCTTCTAAATGGAAAGCAGATAAGGCACCTTCCACTACTGACTGGCTCAACAAAGTTTGGGACCATCTGATTTTAGAAAAAATAACAGAATACATCAAACAATCAGACATCTACCCCAAACCTTCTAATTTTGTTGAAAAATGGTCTCCATTCCTGGAATATTTATATGCATCAGATATTCAACCATATAACCCTATATATCAGTCATTACTTCAATGAAGATTCCTGCAATCACTAGATTATACAAACAATAAACAACAAAATAAACAAACAAAAATACTCATAACAAAAAACAAACAAAATAAAATACAATAAAGACAAAACCCTCTGGGAAAAACATGATCACTCTAAAATCCACATTTACCATCTTCTAGCTCTGACTTATATAAGTACTATCAGCACTGTTAAGTAAAAGGTGTTGTTAAGATTTGTTCATGTTATGTTTCTATTGTTAAGCTGTAGGAACCTTAAAGTTGGAAACTATGCGTATCTTATATTTACTTCGTTATGTATACCAGTATTATTGAAAACCAATAAAAAGATTTTTTTTAAAAAAGAACATAAGAAAGGAGGAGGAGGAGGAGGAGGAGATTGGATTTATACCCCGCCTTCACTTGAAGTCTCAGAGCGATTTACAAACTCCTTTCCCTTCCCACAACAAACACCCTGGGAGGTAGGTGGGGCTGAGAGAGTTCTAAGACATCTGTCCTTGAGAGAACAGCTGGTACAGAGCTATGGCTTGCTCAAGGTCATCCAGCAGGTGCAAGTGGAGGAGTGGGAAATCAAATCCGGTTCTCCCAGATTAGAGTCTGTGCACTTAACCACTACACCAAACTGAGAACCTTAACTGTCTAGCCTAACTGCTGTGAGAGAGAAACAAAGAGCAACAGGAAGTTCTGCAGGAGCAGGAAGTCTCCAGAAGAGCAAATCAGGAGACAGCAAGGACACAATCTGAAATTATGGACAGTCCTTAATCTTGCTGTGCTAACTACAGGTCCTTCAGCTGTCCCCCCTGTATGGTGATCTTCATATCTTCACGATAAAGCTGCACTATTGTCAGAATCTGCAGATTCAGACAAGGATTTCTTGAGTCTTCTGCTATATTATAACCTGTTGCTATGTATTGTAACCTGTTTCTGTGTCAGAATCTGCTGATTCAGACAATGTATTTTGCTGCTTACAGCCATGTTTCACTTTGTGTTTGCTGCTTTGCTTTTCATAGTACTGTATGTATGCTAGCTGCCCTCATGAACACCTGTCATGTACCCCTCATTCTGGCCAGTATATATTAGCATGTATGTAGAATGTGTAACCCCAGGTTTATGACCCTGACCGGCCTGGTTTGTGTAACTGTCAAAGCGGGAGGATGTCAACTTCAAAGTATGGGAACAATGGGCCTCTCACACTCCTACCTCCGCATTCCATTCATCTCGGCTGAGACTCCAAGGGAGGACAAGTCTCATCTCTTATCAATGTGCGAAAGCCTCAAGGCCATGGATTGTTATGTGAACTGGTAACATCTGAAGGGTCTGGTTTGGAAGGGGAAATTTACAACTTGACACCTCACTTTCTTTCCTGTGGGAAGCAAATGGCCAGAGCCCCTTTTTGCCCGCCGTTTTTCCCTTGTAGTGATTGGCTACCTATGGGTAATTCAAACTGCTTAGAAAGGTATAATAGACCCACTTTTGCCATCTGTGTTATCTCTGACAATAATCCGAGAAGCTGTACCAATGTAGAGATTGGAAATAAAGAACTGTGTTTCATCAACAAAGATCTGATCCTTGACTACTTTGAGCAGAAGTCTCACAGATTGTCAGAGATCTGTGACTGGGACTTGGCCGTTCCTGACCATGTCGGACGACGGTACTCTTCCCATCCCTACTACTCCAGAAGACACACCGACCACCCCTGGGGACCAGGGAGCCGGTGGTGGAGGCGGCGGAGGGGAGCCCGAAGTGCCAGTGACTACGATTCAAGGGGCTCACTACATCCCGCGCCCACCTCCTCTTCAGAGTGGGACCCCGAGGTACTCATGGAGCAATTTCGGTCGCGGAACCGTGGACTCCTGGGTGCACGATCGGAAAGGGGCCCGAGTCTCAGTCCAGGGAGACCACCTCGACCGCGGGAAGCCAAGTTTCCTGGGAGACGAACGCGACATGACCTACGCAGGAGATTCGCGTCTCCAGTCCCTGGACGGAGAGAGAATGGGACCCTACGGGCCCGATCCCTACCGAGAAGACCAGACTCAAGCCCTCGACCAGATGATGGGGGATTTACGGTTCCAGCTTACCACCGAGTTGCGAGAGCTGGCCCTCGATCTCCAATATCAGTTCCGGGACGCCCTCACGGCTATACAAGTGGCTCAGCCGGCGCCAGCTGTGGTCGGAGTCCAGCAGCCGGTGGTGCCTCCCGGGGGAGTCCCCGCCCCAGTGCAGCCGCCCGCGCAGCAGCCAGTGGCGCCGCAGGTCCCCCCTGCCGTTCCTCGCCCAGTGCCCGCACCCCCACCTGCGCCGGGTCCCGTGCCGGCAGGGCCAGTGGTTCGCCCGGCCCCCGCCGACCCGTTGACGGCTACTTTCGATGGGGACCCCGAGAAGCTGCACTTCTTCCTGCTGGAGATCGAGCGGTTCCTAGACACCTGGGGACATCTCTACCCCACCGAGAGGGACCGGATTGGCTACACTGGGTCCAAGCTGAAGGACACCGCCAGCGATTGGTATGTGAGTCTGCACAACGCCCCCGGGCCTGAGCTGCGTTCGCTGAACAACTTTATGTGGGCCCTCCGACACCACTATGAGGACCCCTTGGGAGAAGAAAAAGCCCGGAACCAACTACGGAGGCTGACCCAAGGGCAGTCCTCGGTGAGGGACTACACTGACAAGTTCCGGCGCATCTCAGCCAAGATTCGCGGCTGGACGCAGGACCTGCTCATGGAGAAGTATCAAGAAGGGCTGAGTTACGAGGTGTACGAGGCGATCCTGCGAGCAGGAAGGCCAGGGTCATTGGGCGCTTGGATGAGGGCAGCTGCGGACGTGGAAAAGCGCTTCACCCTCATCAAGATGGGAGCTCCATCGACGGCCCCAAGCAAGGCGACGCAGAAGGCAAAGACCAAACCCAACATGCAAGAAATCCGAGATACTCGGTTCAAACAGGGGCTCTGCATGAGATGCGGGGAGAGCGGCCACTTTGCCTCAGCGTGCCCGAAGGGAAAGGGAAAGATCCCAAAGACCTCCACCCCAGTGGCTGGGAGCACCCCCAGCCAAGGAAAGACCTCGTTCAAACCCTGGGCTCTGCAGCTGGAAGGGGCAGCGAGCGAGCAAGGAGAGCTGGAGCTGACGGAGGCGCAGATGTCGGGAAACTCCAACGGCCTGCAGTGAGCGGCGCAGAACTGCAGGTCCCCCGCCATGACGCGCCATCTCCGGTGAGCATCCCCGGCCCCTTGTTGTATATGGTAGTGACTGTAATGACCCCCGGGACTGGGACCCACATCCGAGTCCGCGCCCTGATTGACTCTGGGTGTGCTAGAGACTTGATTAGCCCACTAGTGGTGGAGGGGCTGGGACCCAAAGTCACCCCGTTGGGGGAGCCACTCAAATTCATGTAAATGGATGGTTCAGAGATGAAGGAGGCGTGTGTGGCAGAGACTGAGGGACTTATTGTGGGCACGGGGGAGCATTGGGAGAAGAGAGCCTTCGTCATCACCCCAAACACCCAATTCCCCATGGTGCTGGGGAGCCCCTGGCTAAGCTCCCACGATCCCTATATTAAATGGAGTGAAGGGAGAATCTCCTGGGTGGACGACAAGTGCCAGGGCCATAAGTGGGATGCCGGGTGGGGACCAGGACCTCCGATGCCGCTCCGGCCGGCGGCCCTCACCCTAGTGCCCTCGACTGTCCCCCAGGAGTATCGTGATCTACTGGAAGTGTTCAGTGAGACCGAGGCGGACGAATTAGCCCCCCACCAACTGTCGGATTGTGCCATAGAGCTGATTCCGGGTGAGAAACTTCCCAAAGGAAAGCTCTACTCGATGAGCCCCCCGGAGCGGGAGGAGCTAAGGAAGTTCCTAGACAAGAACTTGGAGCGCGGGTTCATTCGCCCTGCTAAATCCCCCTTCGTGGCCCCCGTTCTGTTCCGGAAAAAGAAAGATGGGGGGTTGCGGTTGTGCACAGACTACAGAGGATTAAATGCGGTGTCTGCTTCCAACGCTTACCCCCTCCCCCTTATTAAAGACTTGTTGACGGAGGCGGCAAAAGGAAAAGTGTTCACTAAACTAGATCTCAGAGACGCTTATTTCCGGGTGCGCATAAGGGAGGGGGATGAGTTCAAGACTGCCTTTAACACACCGTTGGGACAGTTCGAATACCTGGTGATGCCGTTCGGTTTGAGTGGCGTGCCAGGGGTCTTTATGAGCTTGATAAATGAAGTGTTGCACAAGCATTTATTTAAGGGGGTGATATGTTACTTAGATGATATCTTGATCTACTCCACTGATAAGAAAGAACACGTGAAATTGGTCCGGGAAGTCCTTTCCACCTTGTTAAAAAATCAGTTGTATGCGAAGCTGTCTAAATGCGAGTTCCATCAAGATTCCGTAGACTTTTTGGGGTACCGCATTTCGCAGAAGGGGCTAGAGATGGACCCAGCCAAGGTAGAGGCGGTGGTCCAATGGGAAGCCCCCAAAACGAGGAAACCAACTCCAGAGCCTATTAGGATTTTGCAACTTCTACCGCACCTTCATAAAAGACTTTGCCACTGTCACCCTCCCGTTGACTGAGTTGCTAAAAACCAAAGGGAGGGGCCCGGAAGCGGGGAAGCCCGGGGAGAGAATTGCCTGGAATGGGGAATGCCAGAAGGCGTTCGAGACTCTTAAGACTCTCTTTACCTCCGAACCCATTCTAGCCCACCCGGACGAAACTAAAGAATTTGTAATCCATGTAGATGCGTCTGATGTGGCTATGGGGGGGGCCATTTTGCAACAAGGTTCAGACGGGAAGTTGCACCCCCTTGCTTACATCTCGAAAAAATTCAATGAAACGGAAAGGAACTGGTCAGTCTGGGATAAAGAAGCCACAGCTATCCGGCTAGCCCTCACTACGTGGCGGCATTGGCTGGAGGGAGCGCAAACCCCTTTTGAAATATGGACAGACCACAAAAATCTAGAAGCGCTGCGCACCCAGAGGTCCCTGAATGCGAAGCAACTCCATTGGGCGGATTTTTTCTCAAAATTTAATTTTGTGCTCAAACACCTCCCTGGGAAAGCCAATTCGTTAGCCGACGCGCTCTCCCGTTTGCCCTAGCATGAGAGTTTAAAGGAGGAGGTATTTGATTCTATGTTTTCCCCCCAGCAACTGGGAGGAGCAGTGATCACCCGGAGCCAAAGTAAACGAACAACAGTGGAGTTGGAGGCATGCGATTGGGGGGGGGGACTATTCGCCAGAAGAAATTGAGGAGTTGGAGGCACTGGCAGACTGCTCCTCCAGGGAAAATAAGTGCTGGTATCACGGAGACAAATTGGTAGTGCCCCAAAGCAAGAGGAAGGACATATTACTAGCATGCCACTCTTCTAAATTGGCAGGTCACTTTGGATTTCTAAAAACCCTCAATTTAGTTCAGAGACAATTCTGGTGGCCACGCATGCGCAGGGATGTTTCGGACTTTGTCTCTGCCTGCCAGACCTGCTTGATGTGCAAAAGGAGGGGGGGAAGTCCCGGGACTCCTGCACCCTCTACCCACTCCCTCTCGCCCTTGGGAGGCAATAGCTATGGACTTCATTACAAACCTGCCACCCTCAAAGGGAAAGACTGTAATTTGGGTGGTGGTAGACATGTTTTCTAAGCAAGCCCATTTCACTCCTTTCAAGCAGCTGCCTACAGCTAAAGGGATGGCCAAGGCTTTTTTCAACCACGTGATCAAATTACACGCTTTTCCCAAACACGTGGTATCCGACAGGGGCAGTCAGTTTGTTGCCAACTTCTGGTGGGAGCTCCTGAAGTTTATGGACATAGAGCCTGCTCTAAGCTCTGGTTACCATCCAGAGACCGATGGGCAGTCCGAACGAACTAATCAAATTCTGGAACAATTTTTGAGGTGTTATACTAACTACCACCAGGACAATTGGGTGGAGTTGCTGCCATTCGCGGAGTATAGCTACAACAATGCAGTGCATTCTTCTACGGGCGTTTCCCCATTTATGGCGGTGGGAGGCTTTGAGGGAAAACCTTTGCCCACATTGGAAAACGCCTCAGATGCTTCCCCCACAGACGATGGTGGGCGACCCTGCAAGAGTCGTGGCCTCTAATAGCCAAAACACTTGATCAAGCCAAAGAGGATTACAAAAAGTATGCAGATCGTGGTCGGGCTGAGGGCTGGGACCTTCAGCCTGGAGACTCTGTTTACCTTTCTACCAAGAACATACACGGCCTGCAGCCCAGCAGGAAGTTGGGGTGGAAATTTGTGGGACCTTACAAGGTGTTGCGCAAAATCTCTGATGTGTCTTTTGAATTAGAATTGCCCAAATCACTGAGTTCTGTGCATCCTGTTTTTCATTTCAGCTTGCTGAAGAAGAATCCTGGGCCGAATACATGGCATCCAGTTCCTCCGACACCTCCTCCACTGATGAAGGGGGAGGCACCCCATTTTGAAATTGCTGAGGTTCTTGATTCTAAGCTGCGTAGGGGCCACTTATATTATTTAGTTAGATGGCTGGATTTTGGCCCAGAACAAAACGAGTGGGTTCGCTCTGAAAATGTGCATGCTCCTAAACTAGTTAAAGCTTTCCATAAAAGGTTTCCAGACAAGCCCGGATAGATTTATTTTTGGGGTGCCAGAGTGTCAGAATCTGCTGATTCAGACAATGTATTTTGCTGCTTACAGCCATGTTTCACTTTGTGTTTGCTGCTTTGCTTTTCATAGTACTGTATGTATGCTAGCTGCCCTCATGAACACCTGTCATGTACCCCTCATTCTGGCCAGTATGTATTAGCATGTATGTAGAATGTGTAACCCCAGGTTTATGACCCTGACCGGCCTGGTTTGTGTAACTGTCAAAGCGGGAGGATGTCAACTTCAAAGTATGGGAACAATGGGCCTCTCACACTCCTACCTCCGCATTCCATTCATCTCGGCTGAGACTCCAAGGGAGGACAAGTCTCATCTCTTATCAATGTGCGAAAGCCTCGAGGCCATGGATTGTTATGTGAACTGGTAACATCTGAAGGGTCTGGTTTGGAAGGGGAAATTTACAACTTGACACCTCACTTTCTTTCCTGTGGGAAGCAAACGGCCAGAGCCCCTTTTTGCCCGCCGTTTTTCCCTTGTAGTGATTGGCTACCTATGGGTAATTCAAACTGCTTAGAAAGGTATAATAGACCCGCTTTTGCCATCTGTGTTATCTCTGACAATAATCCGAGAAGCTGTACCAATGTAGAGATTGGAAATAAAGAACTGTGTTTCATCAACAAAGATCTGATCCTTGACTACTTTGAGCAGAAGTCTCACATTCTGCACCCACTTTGTACTCATGTCTATTGCTATTAGTTGCCCCTATGCCCACTGTGTAATCATGCCTATTGCCATCTGATGGACCATTGTGAATGTATGCTATGTGACCCCCGGTTTATGGCTTTGACCAGGCCTGGTCTTTGTAACTGTTTGCCCGGGAGAATGACAACTTCAAAGCATGGGAACAATGGGCCTCTCACACTCCTGCCTCCGCATTCCATTCATCCCGGCTGGGAAGACAAGGGGAGGACAGGGACTATTTCTTATCAACGTGCGAAAGCCTTGAGGGAAGCATTTGTTATGTGAATATGGTTACATCTGAGGGGTCTGGTTTGGGAAGGGAAATTTACAGCTTCACACCTAGCTTTCTTTCCTGTGGGAATCAAACGGCCAGAGACCCCTTTTGCCCGGTGTTTTTCCCCTTTAGTGATTGGTTACCTATGGGCAATTCAAATTGTACTGAAGGGTATATTAGACCTGCTTCTATTGTATGCGTTATCTCTGACAATAATCCGAGGACCTGTACCAATGTAGAAATTGGAAATAAAGAACTGTGTTTCATCAACAAAGATCTGTTCCTTGACTACTTTGAGCAGAAGCCTCACAACTATAGACCTTTCATATTCCAACACATAGAACATGAAGGGTGTAACTTAAGGCTTATTTCACTTTTTTAAAAAAAAAATCCTGATTCCCTCCCCAAATGGGACACAAAACAGCTTATAGTATTGTTCTCCCCTTCGCCACTCTATCATCACAATAAAAACTTGGTGAGGCAGGTTGGACTGAGGGTCTGTAATAGGCTGAAGGTCTATGGAAGGGTGAGGATTCAAACGCAGTTTTCCTGGTTTCTAGTCTGACACTCTAACCACTCTGGCATGCTGGGTCTTGGCCACAACATCAGAGCCACAACAACTCTTTTGTGTTCCTGAGGCTCACCAATCAAACAGGTTCAAACTAAATGTCTTGAATTAGACCAGTACAAGTGGGGATCCCACAAGGACTTGCAGGGGACATCTCATTTCAACCTGTATCCCTTCTAGGGTTGCCAAGTCTTACCTTCATAAGAGCAGGGGAGTCCCGGCTCCTCTCTGGGAGCCCCACGCGTGTGCAAAGCTTGCACACCCCACAATGATGTCACCCAGAAGTGATGTCATCACGCTGGGCACATTGCCACGGTGACACTCTGGTAATCACCTTAAAACTCTATAGTACCATAGAGTTTTCAGGGTGATTGCTAGAGCGTCGCCCAGCAACGTGCCCAGCATGATGAAGTCACTTCTGGGTGACATCATCATGCCGGGCATGTCGGCCTGATCAGGCCACTTCGGGGGTGGTGTTCCCCCCACTGGCTGAATCCTGACCGGCGGATTGGGGACCCATTTAGTGGGGGAATCCCCACCCCCCGAGGGGACTTGGCAGCCCTAATCCCTTCCCTGAACTATTTCCTCTCTCCTTTTTTTTGAATCTTCCTTATCCTCTTCCTGTTTTTCCTGCTTCCTTCTCTCCTTCCCATTTAGTAGCCAAACTTTCTTGTATTGGCCCTGCCAGTCTTCAGCTTTCTTTATGTAATAGTTCCTTAATTTATAGTCTACCTTTCTTCCCAGTGGGGGCCCTTCATTCTCCTCTTCTCTATTTTTTCATCACAAAAACCCTGCGAGGTAGATTAAGCTGAGAGAGAGAGAGCGATTGGCCCAAGGTCACCCAGCAAGCTTTCATGTCAGAGTGGTGTTTTGAGCCTATTTCTGATGCTCTAACTACTGACATTTTAACCACCACACGATACTGGCTCTCAGCTTTTCCTCCTTTTCTCCCAGCACCCTCTTCCTGGGAGAAGTCTGGCCAAGCTGCAAAAGTTGTGCGGTATCAAGTTGCTCAGCATAATTGTGTGGTGGCAACGGCTGGGCTCACCAAACTCAGAATAGGTATGCAAAGGCTGCCACTGGGCCCAGGAGAGTTGTGTGGCATCATAGACTGCATGACAGCAAGTTTCCTGGTGCTTGCTGTTGTCCCAGGACCCAATGAGTCATTCCTCCAGGACCAGAAGAAGGTGAGCATAGGTGGATGGGGAAGCCAAAATAACTATTAAAAGGGCTCTGCCTTCTCTCCTTGCTTTTTACTAACAGAAACCAAGGTTTGAAGGCTAGCAATGTGTTGTTGCCTAGCAACACCACTGAGGGTATTCATTTCTTAAAACTATAGGTGCTGCTTCTATTGTTTGGGAGCTTAACCCTTCATTTTGTTTTGTTTCAGATTTTTCTACAAACCTGGGGTGTTTTTCAGGTTTGTAGAACCACCTATCTTGCCTGTTCTTGGCTCCAATTTCAAGTATTTATTTGTTTGTTTGTTTGTTCGTTCAGTTTGTATACTGCCCTCCCCGTGGATGGGCTCAGGGGAGTTCACAACAGTCTCAATACAATACCATAGATTTGGCTGTATTAAGAACTAGCTATACTGATAATTGTTCAGTGGGGCATGGGGGGCTGAGAGATCCACAGCATGCCTAAAAACATTAACACTGCAAAGGAACATAGAGTTACTCCACTCTAAGCCGATTAGACAGAAGCCACTCTGCATTAGTTAGCGCAGTTCGTGATGCTGTAGGTGTGCTGAGATCTGAATAGATGACTTCCTAAATTATTGTTATAATCATTGTCAACTGCATTATGAATTTCCCCCCTTACAAGTGTTGCTTCTAATGTTAATTCAGAATCTGTATTGACTAGAATCCTTACATAAGAACATAAGAGAAGCCAATGGCCCATCCAGACCAACAGTCCGTCACACAGTGGCCAAAAACACCAGGTCCCATCAGGAGGTCCAGCAGTGGGGCCTTATGTTACAAATGCCTTATTCTTTTACTTTTTAAAAAAGAAATCCTATTGACCAAATAAGTAATGTGCAAGGGATGAAGCCTCATGTCTGAAAACTTTTGTCAGCTTTTTTTTTTTTAGCAGCTCAGAGTGGCAACAATAGCAGAGGAAACTATCTTAAACTTTGGGGAAAGTATTTTTCCCCTAAGCATTATTCAGCCAAGCAGGATGAATCTGTCATCAGCTGGGACATTTGTGTATTGATAGGATAAATACAGAGTGTGTGAAATGCAGCAGCTGCTTCCAAGGGACAGAAAAGTCAGTCTCCATGACTGCAGAACCATCCTGCTTAGTAATTAGCCAATTGTCAAAGTTCCTTTCAAAGTTAGTTGGCAGAAACACCTGATGTCTGCTCTGACTGTGTTTATTGCTGGTGCAATTAGACTTAATTGCAGGCGGTGGCCTGGATTTGTCCCAGAGGAGACTGCCTCTTTTAAGCATCATTTCACTAGGCGTTCAGGTAAACATAGGTTACCACAAATGTTATTCATTAAACTGGAGCGGCGTTTCTGTGCTGCTGAATCAATGTAGATGAGAAAGTTTCATCAAGGCCTTCCTTCCAACTTTCTTCTTGTTTCTTTAGGTCTCAGTGGTCCCCTGCTGTGAAACAATGCAGTGAATACATTGCACTACAAACTTCCTGTGCACAGGAAAGTTGGACATTTTGACTTCAATAAACTTAGCAGGCAATGAATAAGGACACACATGCAGCTAGTTTAATCATCTCTTCTGCTTGCCCTTCTGTTTGCCCACTTCTCCAATAGTCCATGGTTGGAAAGAATCATTCCCCCAGGGAAGTATATGTGATAAAGCCACACAAGTCACTTTGGCATGATATTCAGGGGTGATGAAATGTGCTTGTTGAGTAGAGGCCCCATTGCAAACAATCTCAACTGTGATTTACTTATGTTCATTTCAAGGTGTGCAAAAGCCTTAATGTTCACACATAAAAGTGATGACTCTCCATATGATCACATGAGTCCTGTGTAAACATTTCACTTTTGTGTTTGATCAATGTGTGTAGAGGGGTATGGGGTACGAGTGGGTTGGTCCTGTCCCCCACTTCCACATGACCACTGGTTACAGAGTACAGCATCTGCACATGGAAGAAGTGTATATGCCCTGTCCTCATGACTGTGAACATCTGAAAAGCAGCAGGGGTCATTTTGAAGAAAAAGAGGTGCAGGAGCTCATTAGCATACCTATTAGCATAACTCATTAGCATATGCCATGCCACCTGACATCACCGGAGGTGTGTCAGAAAGGGAAGCAAAGGGGGGGCATCTTCAAAAGCCTCACCTTCCCTTCTCCAGCTGGCCTGCCAAGGCGGGCGTGGGGGGAGTGAAGCAAGAAAGGCCCCATAGAATACAATGGAAAGATCGTGCCACTGCCGCATGACTCTAAACAGAAGGGGTTTAAACTTTAAACCCCTTCTCACTTCGCTTCCTCCACAGGCCCACTGGGAGCTGGGGGAGGGGCTTGCCACCACTGCCATTTGTGCCCACTAGGGGCGGGCAAATAAATTTTTTTTTTTGGCCCAGTTCAGATCGGGCCAAATCAGGCCACATCTGCTCCGGCTACCAAATGACCCCTGCATGTCAGTTTTGGCAATGCAAGCCCATTTGGAAGTCATTGGGCTGGCCGAATGTCAGTTTCAGCCCCTTTATACCCTATGACCATTGAAGTCAATGGCAAAAACTCATAGGGTATATGAGGGGCTGGAGGAGAGGGGGTTCAAGGGAGAGGCTCCAAACTTGCATGGTAGCTGCTGGGGCCTCTCCCCAAAATACCCACCAAGTTTCAAGATGATTGGACCATTGGGTCCAATTCTATGGGCCCCCAAACTGGTTGTCCCATCCCCTCCATTGTTCTCTATGGTGGGAAAAAACATTACTTTTTATATGCATAAAAATGAGTGGAACTGGGATCCTGTGCCCCCGGCAAAGCCGATGGGGCACGGGAGATGCTTTGTTGCCCAGGAAGAAGGTGGGAGAAGTGACTGGTTGCGACATCCTGTGTTGCAATGGTGGGGGCGGGACCAGCCTTATAGGCTCGGCCCCGCCCCCACCTACGCCAATTCGTGCCTCGTGCTCAGAAGAAGCAGCTCTAAACACGCTGTCCCCAAGTCGGTGGGGCCTACCTTGGCCACAGACACAGTGTTTGGGTGGTGGCGGTGGCATCAGCAGCGGAGGCGCCTCCAGTCGGCTTCCCAAGTGTGGTGGCGGTTGACGGTGGCCTTTTTTTTGCACAGTGGCGACAGCCTCCTCTTCATGATGGCGGGTGGTAGTGGCCTCTTCTACATGGCAGCGGCAGCCTTCCTGGCACAGTGGCAGGTGGTGGCAGCCTCTTCTTCATGGCATTGGTTTGCAGAGGCCTCTTCAAATTGTCGGTGGCAGCCTTCGGGACATGGCGGCGGTAGTGGGGGCCTTCTTGGCATGGTGGCAGTTGGCGGTGGCCTTGTGGCACGGCAGCAGTCAGTGGTGGCCTTCCCCAACACTCCAGTGATGCTAAGTCTTCCCAGGGTGTTGGGGGGATTATTTGAGTGGCAGTGTTCCCGGGGCAGTGCTTGGCCGGGCTGGGCAGCGGTGTGGGGGTGGAATTCAGGGTGGAATGGCCTCCTCCCTCCTTTTGCGTTTGGTTTTGGTTTTGTCTTGACACCTCTCTTAGGTTCTGGCCTGTGCGGCCTGTAACCCCCCTCCGCCCCTCACTCAGTTGTTGGGCTCCAGTGGGCTTTTTTGGCAGGGCACGGTGTCACAGTTGGGAGCAGCAGGTGATTCCATTGGCCTTCTTCTCACTGGGCCGGATTTCAGTGAGCCTGGGGTGCCCCCCCATGTATTCCCACTGTTGTAGCAAGTGATCCAGGTAACCATGGCACCGAAGAAGGGCCAAGGATCATCCAAGGGCAAGAGGCCATCCCCTAAGTAGTCTGCCCCTAAATGGCCCCCAGCTAAACTGGTGGAGCATGAATCGTTGGATGAGGAGGGGGACCCGGTAAATGCGGCCATCGTGGCATGTTTGGCCACATTGAAGCAGCAGCAGTGACAGCTCATTGAGGCAATTGTGGTTCCTGATGGAGCCAAAATAGGTACAAAATCTAACCAGGTCTCATCCTTTCAGGCAAAGGTATTGGCATGCCTGTCCATGTTGGAGGATGGTCAGGGTCCTGGGGGTTCCACACCACAGCAAGCAGGTAATCAGCCAGGTGAGGACAGTGGTGGGCAGCAGTTGGAACTGTACAAGGGACCACCGCCTCAGGAAGGTAAGTCCGGCCGGGCACAGGAGGATGCACGGGCTTGGCTGTGGGGTCACAGCCACCCTGGATCCTCGGGGAAGCAGTCCACAGCAGGCCCCTCCCCACCTGGTTCAAGTGGTCGGGATCAACACACTCCAAGGGGTGATCTGCCTGCTCCATACCCTAACCCCCCCTTCTGGATGGCCGGGGTGGTCAGGCCCCGAGCCTGGTGGACACACATAGGAGCAAGTCCCTGCTAGGCACTTGTCCTCTGCCACTAGGGATCAAATTTTGAGGGGAGAATACACCAACATCTTTAGCCTTTTATTCAGGGAGTTGGAAAAGAAGGATAAAGAGGATCTCAGTGAGCAGGACAAGGAGTGTATTAAACGGTGGAGGGCAGATAGGTCTTGGCCTAAAAAACCCAGGGTTTTTTATCTATACTGGAGTCATAATTCGTTATCAGCCATGGCGGGCTTTACCCATGCTGCAGTATATGGATATCATATACAAGGCATACACGGGTTTTTCGGGGTTTGCCTGGTTGGAGTATGACAAGGGCTTTCACATGAGGGCGGCCATGAACTCATCCTTGCAGGGGGTTCAGGTCCATCTTCACCTATGGCTCCAGTATGTGGCTTCTGCGCAGCCAGCGTTGGGCGACCACTCCAATAGCAGACATCTGGTTCATAGGCTTTCGGGGCTGCCCAACATTAAAGGAGAGGCAAGCCAATCTTTCCAGAAGTGCCCCTTTTGTTGGGAATTTACTTCCCAGGGCGTGTGCAGCAGAAAGGTCTGTTCCTTTCAGCATGAGTGTCCATTGTGCTCAGTCCCTCATCCACTGTTGGGTTGCCCCAAGCCAAGGGCCAGATTGGGTACTTGGGGAGGG
Organism: Lepidodactylus listeri; assembly: GCA_029233225.1. NCBI lineage: Eukaryota > Metazoa > Chordata > Lepidosauria > Squamata > Gekkonidae > Lepidodactylus > Lepidodactylus listeri. Next base: position 133,958,240 of record JARCFY010000005.1, on the reverse strand, counting down.
AAGCACCCACATGGGGGTGGCAGCCACAGCAAGCAAGGTGCATCTGATAAAGGGTCCTAGTCCCATTAATGTTACATTGTTAGAGCAAATGTTGCATGATTACCCCAACACGAGTGACGAGGGTTATTTACTGGAAGGTTTCCAGTTAGGTTTTAGAATTCCTTATCAGGGTGACAGGAACCCTTATTTGGCTCCCAACCTACGGTCAATAGTTGGTATGGAGCAGGTCGTGCGAAAAAAGATACACAAAGAATGCATGGAGGGTCGAGTTCTTGGACCCTTTGCGGCACCACCGGTTCCCAATTTACGGGTCTCCCCACTAGTAGTTGTCCCCAAAAAGGCCACTGGTGAGTACCAACTCATACACCATCTATCCTACCCTAATGGTGCCTCAGTGAATGATACGATACCAGAGGAGCTTTGTTCTTTACAGTATACTTCATTCGACCAGGCCGTGAGGGTGGTATGTAGTGCAGGTGGGGTGCCGAGCTAGCAAAGTGTGACATCAAGTCTGCCTTCTGTCAGGATCCTTGATCCTAACAATGTTTCCTTTATGTCTTACATGAATTATGCCAGCATAGCTCAATCACAAATGTAACCGTTTGCTTTTTTCTCTATGCATTCCCTTGCTATCTTGCACCAAGCTGTCTCAGGTTTCCTCCCCTCTCTTTATTGCTTTGAGTTATATTGCTTTGTGAAGGTCTGGTCAATGTAACAATTCCATCCGGGAGAGTGGCGTCCTCAAAGGCTGACACGTCACCCGAGACCAAATGGCTGCGTCCCCTCATGCATTCCTCCGCTCCCCCGCCCACCGGAACACGGCACCTCTTATCACTGTGAGAAGGCCTTGGGATGGCCTTTGTTATGGATAGAGGGGCACATCTGTGGTGCCTAATTCAAGAGAGGAAAATGTATAACTTTAACACCTCACCTTTTTCCTGTGGGAAGTAAAACGGCCAAAGATCTGTAACCGCGCTTTTCCACCTTTTTTGTGATTGGTCAACTATCGGGGTTCAAACTGTACTGGAGGGTATATTAACTCTAGCTGTTTTGTATATGGTATCTCTAACAAACATTCGAGAACCTGTCATGCAGTAACGAGACAATAAAGAACTCTGTTTCAACAACAAAGGTCTGATCTTTGACTGCTTAGGGCAGAAGCCTCACACCTTCCAGCTTCTTCCTGTTCACCTGGGGGATTTTGAGTTGTTAGGTTTCACATGACGGGGCACTTTACATGGACCGTGCCCTCCCAATGGGGTGCTCGGTGTCGTGCGCCGCCTTTGAAAAATTTAGTTCATTTTTGGAATGGGCCCTACACTTTAGAACTGGCCTGGAAAGTATGGTGCACTACCTTGATGATTTCCTGTTTGTTGGGCGCACAGGTATGGGCACTTGCCAGTTTCTACTCAAGTCTTTCATGCAGCTGGCAGCAGAGCTGGGTGTCCCATTGGTGCATGAAAAGACGGAGGGCCCGATTCCAGTTATGATTTTCCTGGGAATAGAGATAGACTCGGAGCGACAGCTGTGCAGGCTACCGTTGGATAAACTTCAGGACTTACAATACGTCATAGCTTCTGTGGTTCCCCTTAGGAAGATTTCCCTGGTTTAACTCCAGTGTCTCGTGGTCCACTTAAATTTTGCTTGCAAAGTGATGGCCCTGGGCAGGGAAGTATGCCACCTTTGTGATGCCATGGCAGGCCTGCAACGGCTTCATCACAGAACCAGAGTGACCAAGGGAATCCGGGAGGATCTTTTGGTTTGGCAGGAATTTTTGGAGTCTTATAATGGTGTCTCCTTTTGGCGCAAAGACCTCTTGGTCGAGGCTGAGCTTCAGGTTGCTTTGGATGTGGCGGGGTCCTCTGGATTTGGCATTTACTTCAGGGGCCATTGGTGCACCGAGGACTGGCTGGAGGGTTGGTTCCAGGCAGGCTGGGTCAAAGACCTGACCTTGGAATTTTTCCAGATTGTGGTAGCAGTTGGACTGTGAATGTCTGATTTTGCGGGGCACATGGTCCATTTCTGGTGTGACAATCTCAGCACAGTACAAGTTATTAATTCCTTGACTTCTAAATTGGTGCGGGTTATGGCATTTGTTAGGGCGTTCACGTTAATTTGTTTAAAACATAATATTCTTTTTAAAGCGAGGCACGTTCCGGGTGCGAATAACAGGGTTGCGGACGCTCTCTCCCATAAACAGATAGAGAGATTCCATCTGTTGGCCCCAGATGCCAATCTGGCCCCAGTACGGATGCCTGCAAGTTATTGGGAGATTGGCAGGCTGAAGCAGACAGGGCACTTGGATTAGCCTTGGCACTGTCAACCCATAGGGCATATAAGCAAGCAGGTCAGGACTTTGTTTCTTTGAGGTGTCTAGCCGGCCTGTCCCAGGTTTGGCCTATACCTGTTCCCCAGCTTATCCAGTTTTGTATTTATTTGAAAAGGAAGGGATTATCCATTAGTTCTATATGGGGCAAATTGTCCTCCTTGGCTTATGCTAGTAAGGCAGCGGGTCACAAGGATCATTCGGGCGACTTTCGCATCAGGAAGATCCTTGAAGGTTGGTCCCATGAGGACTCAGCCAGGATGGACTGTAGGGAGCCTTTGACCCCGGCGGTGCTCAAGGCCTCAGGGCACTATGGCCTAGCCTTTGCTCGGACGCCTATGAGGCCACCCTTTTTCATGCTGCGGCATTGGTTGCCTTTTTTGGAGCACTGAGAGTTAGTGAGCTTGTGGCAGCCTCCAAGCAGGATGATTCTGGCCGTGCCCTCTGTTTGCAGGATCTCACCTTCACAGGGAATTGGGTGACAGTAGTGATTCGCCAGTTCAAAATGGACCAGAAGGGTAAGGGCTCTGCAGTGGAGCTGAGACAGTGCGAGGATGAAGAGCTTTGCCCTGTTTTGGCTTTACGGCACTATTTGTTGTGGCATGGGTCTAAAGATGGCACATAGTTTTGCCATCGTGACGGCTCCCCACTTACAAAGTATCAGTTCTGGTCACTTACACAGAAGGCGCTGAAGGACTTGGGCTTGGGGGCCTTTCATTTTGGAACCCACTCCTTTTGAATTGGGGCAGCATCCGTAGCAGCGGCTACGGGGTACTCTACAGCCGAGATCCGAGACATAGGCCACTGGTGTTCTCGTTGTTATAAGGGTTATGTTCGTAATGTAAGTTTTGAACAGTTGTATTTACGTAGTTCTCATTTCAGGTTTAGATGGCAGACGGGCAAAATGAGGAGTCCTGATCTGCAGCTACAGTATGTTTTTTTGGGTGGCCCATCAAGCCAGGATAACACCTGTGGGTTCTCAGTTGGGGCTCAGCAGCTGAAGTTGAGTGGCTGGGTAGGAGAGGCACGAGATGGCCTGTCCTCCTCATGCTACTGTTTGGAGTAAGGCATGTGCCCCACATGTTCTAGTTCTCCATCTTGGTGAAAACGACCTTGATGTGTTGAAAGGCATCGTGTTGGTGCTTCAGGTTAAAGCTGACTTGGCCCGGATCCAAACACAGTGGCCAGATACACAGCTGGTTTGGTCAGCAATGTTGCCACGCAGGGTGTGGCATGGCTTGGGAGACCCCCAAGGCTTGGATTGGGCCCAGCGAAAAGTTAATTGGCAGATGAGAAAAGCCATGGAGGGAGATTTAGGATGGTATTTGCCTCATCCAAGGATACGGGTAGAACTGGTTGGCCTGTACAGGGATGATGGGGTACATCTTTCAAACAAGGACAACAATTTGTTTTTAGAGGATCTTCGGCAAGGGATTAGGGCAGCCTTGGGCTTTTAGATGGCCGCATCGGCCAAAGCAGAGGCTTGGCCTTGCATTTGGCAGAGTTATAGGCAGGGCTCCGTTGGGGCCGGGGTGTGCTGGAGCGCCGCTCTGGGAGAGAGGAGGCGAGGGGGCGGGCACTTAAGAAAGCCCCGCCCGCTCTTCCCAGGCCGGCGGCAGGCCATGGGAAGCCCTTTCCCTCCCCCTGTTACTGCTCCCAGGGCTGGCGGCGCTCCGCCGGCCCGGGGGCCAAGAAGCCCCTTTCCGCCCCCCTCCCACAGCTCCCGGGGCCGTGGCAGAGCGCCGCGGACCCCAGGAAGAAGAAGCCCCCTCCCTCCCCCTCCAGCGAAGAAGCCGGGCCCCAGTGGCATGAAGCCACTGGGGCCCAAGCAAGGGGGGGAGGAAATGCCGGCCCCATTGGGGTGAGAAGCGTCTCTCCCTCCCTCCCTCCCTTCCTTCTCTTTCTCCCCCCCTACCTACCTACCTTCCTGTTCCTTCCTTTCCCCCTTCCTTCCCCTCTCCCTTCCTTTCTGTTCCTTCCCCTCTCCCTTCCTTCCTTCCTTTCTTCTCTCTCTCTCCCCCACCTACCTACCTTCCTGTTCCTTCCTTTCCCCGTCCTTCCCCTCTCCCTTCCTCCCTCTCTCCCCCTTCCTTCCTTCCTTCCTTCTCTCTCCCCCCACCTACCTACCTACCTTCCTGTTCCTTCCTTTCCCCCTTCCTTCCCCTCTCCCTTCTTTCCTTCCTTCCTTCTCTCTCTCTCCCCACCTACCTACCTACCTGTTCCTTCCTTTCCCCCTTCCTTCCCCTCTCCCTTTCTTCCTTCCTTCTCTCTCTCTCCCCCATCTACCTACCTTCCTGTTCCTTCCTTTCCCCGTCCTTCCCCTCTCCCTTCCTTCCTTCTTTCTCTCTCTCCCCACCTACCTACCTGCCTTCCTGTTCCTTCCTTTCCCCCTTCCTTCCCCTCTCCCTTCCTTCCTTCCTTCTCTCTCTCCCCCCCACCTACCTACCTGTTCCTTCCTTCCTTCCCCCCTTCCTCCTTTCTTCCTCCCTCCTTCCTTCCTTTTTCTTTCTTCTCTCTCTCCCCCACCTACCTACCTTCCTTCCTGTTCCTTTCCTTCCTTCCCCCTCCCTCCCTTCTTGCCTTCTGACACACCTGACATCAGGGATGTGTGGCATTATGACACTTCCGGTGACATCAGGGGGTGTGGCATATACAAATAATGCTAATGAGCAGGTCTCCACTTGTCAATATATATTGCCCTTGCATGTTGAATCTTATCACCATTTTTAAAAAGTGATGTTTCTCTGAGCATACATGATACTTTAGCTAAGTTCGAACTGCTATTGGCACTGTTCCTCTCCTGAAATTTGTGTAGGCAGGAGACAAGCTATTCATAAGCCCCAGTAACAAACAGTGAAACGGGTTCCCACTGGCTAAGCAACTGTCTCTCAAGGACAATAAGAGCCAGTTTGGTGTAGTGGTTAAGTGCGCGGACTCTAATCTGGGAGAACCGGGTTTAATTCCCCACTCCTCCACTTGCACCTGGCTGGATGACCTTGGGCAAGCCATAGCTCTGTACCAGCTGTTCCCTCAAGGACAGCTTGGGAAAGAGCTCTCTCAGCCCCACCTACCTCACAGGGTGTCTGTTGTGGGGAGGGGAAGGGAAAAGGAGTTTGTAAGCCGCTCTGAGACTCCCTTGGGGAGTGGAGGGCGGGGTATAAATCCAATCTCTTCTTCTCTTCTTCTTCTTCCCTCTAGCACTGTCTTTCATAAGTGGGTGAAGACTTCATCTGTTTTGTTTGGCATTTCCTTACTCTCACTGGACTTCCTCCCCATTTGTGTCTCTGTTTTTTTGTGTAATTGTTTTAAACATACACACACACACACACACACACACACAGAGGGGTCATTTCAAGCAGGAGCTCAGCTCCAGGAGTCGGTGCCAGCCCCCCTCCCCCATGGGGGAATGCCTGCTTGTGTCATGGCTGCAGCAAAATGACCCCGTCCCTTGGAAAGGTCATTGTTCCTCTGACCAGCCTTCTGAAGGCTTCAGCTACCACTGAAGCTATCCTCTCAGAAGAGTGGTATTTCTGAGGCTTGGATTAGTAGTTGTCCTCTCTCTCTCTCTCTCCTTTCTTTCTTGCCTTCTGACATACTTTCGGTGATGTCAGGTGGTGTAGCATATGCAAATAAGTTATGCTAATGAGTTATGCTAATGAGCTCGTGCACCTCTTTTTCTACAAAATTACCCCTCTGTGTGTGTGTGTGTGTGTGTGTGTGTGTGTGTGTGTGTGCACGCGCGGAGTGGAAAGGTGGCCAAAATGCTTTGAATGAATGAATAGTTGTTGGTCTTAAGAAAGAACATTCCTGTGGCTGGACGTGGACAGGTATATAAGCAGTGTAAACACACCTAGAAGAGATTTTTAGCAACAAGTTTATGAGGATTCCAACTCTTTGTTCTCACTGTTTCTTTTGAACCTAGCTGAACCGTTTTCTAAGGAGCATCTCATTCAACAGCAGTCTAGGAGACACTGTGCACTTTGATGAAAACGGAGAATTGATTGAAGAATTTGATGTTACAAACTGGGTCACTTTCCCAAATAACTCTTTTGTTCGAGTAAAAGTTGGAAGTCTGGATCCTCATGCTCCCACAGGCAAGGAGCTGAAAATCCAGGATGAGAACCTAGTGTGGCATGAATGGTTTAGACAGGTAAGAGACAACTGCAGGTCTTTTGGCACAGAAGGCAAATCACCATTTTTTTAAAAAAAAACTTTGGGACCTTATTTTTTAACAGGAATCTAGCTATACTGACGAATAAAATGGGATATTAAGGTACCAATTTTAATTTTACCATCATCTTTGTACTTTTCCAGCTTTTCGTAAAGTCGGCTTTTGTGCAGATGGTATCAACAGCTGAATAATTCCATAATTAAATCATCGCAGAGTGTAGCGTAGTGCTGAAAGTGTAATGCTAAAAGGAATATAATAGGAGTCCTAGATCATTTGTATTAAGGCTAGCGCTACTTAGTGTTTCTGTAAATGATCTGGTGAAACTGCAAGGTGGCAAAGTTTGCAGGTGACAACAATTTGCAGAGGTTGACCTCTCATATAAATTCTGACAACTCTTTAAAGAGCACTCTTTGGCACAAAAACAAACCTGTGCAGTTCTTTTCAGCAAGGGATTTTGCATGGCCAAAGCCCCAGCAGTCTGACAACTAGTGAGCTGAACATCAATAGGTTATGAAAAATAACTGCATTGTCCAGAGCTTCATGGGAACAACCACATATATTTTACACTAGGAATAAGGCCTGTTGTGGAAATAAATACAACGAGCTCTAGAAAGAGGCTCTGGGTGTGTGCCCCAACCTTGGGCACAGCATCAGTTTGCTGTGGAAACCTCAACAGGGTATAATGACACAGAGTCCACCATTTTCTCCAGGGGAACTGATCTGTCACCTGAAAAATAGTTGTAATTTTGAGTGATCTCCAGCCCTCGCCTAAAGATTGGCAACAATAGTTCCCCAGTAGGAACTGGCTGGTTTAGAGGGTGGAGTCTATTACATTGTATCTGTCTGAGGTCCCACTCCTCCTCAGACCTCACCCTTTCCAGGCTCCACCCCTCAAATCTCCAGGAATTTCCCCACCTGTAGTTGACAACCCTATCTCCTTCACAACCAACCATCAAGTTACCTTTATCTGCCCCTCTGACTTCAGCTTTTCATCTTCTCCCCCTTCCCAGCAGCTTCTACTGCCATCTGGAGAGCACTTGTAATTCTGAGTGATCTCCAGTCCTCACCTGGTGATTGGCAACAATGGTTTCCCAGGAAGAAAAGTGCAGTCTTTCTCCACAGTGGGGACCAAAGCTGCTTACATAATTCTCACTCCCTTTTGTTCTGCACAACAACTCTGTGAGTTAGGTTAGGCTGAGAGTCCGTTATTGGTCCAAAATCACCCACTCAGCTTCCACAGCAGGAACCTAGGTCTGGCAGACCCTGCTCTGAAGTGCTAACTGCTATACCACATTGTGGTATTGCCTGGAATCACAACTGAACTCCAGACAACAGAACTTTCTCTCCCTTGGAGAAAATAACTGCTTTGGAGGGTGGACTCTCTCATTCTATTCTGCTGAGGCCTCTCCTCTCCCCAAACTCTGGTTTCCATACACTTTACTACAAAATATCCAAGAATTTCCCAACCTGGAGCTGGCAACCCTAGTCAGGACTAGCCCCAATGAGTTTCCCACAAAGGCCAAAGTAGGCCTGCACAGGGCCTCCTATCTTTGCCTTTTTACTGACAAAACCAAGCTTCATTGCCTAGCAACAATCACTGAGGGAAAGTTAGCTCCATAGCAGGAAGATAAGAGAATGGTTTGAGAGCAGGTAGCTCATTTCAGTAGCCAGCTGGACTGTATACCCTCTCTGACATAAAGATTGAGAGGGTAGGAGAATTGGATTCGCTTCTGGAAATGCTATGAGTTGAATTAGTAGGCCCAAAAGGAAGCTTAACATTGGGAGTTTGTTATCGCCCACCAAATCAAAAGATAGAGGAGGATTATAAAATGATGAATGAATTCTCCCCCCTATCCTTCCGATATAACTTATAACCAGGAATCACCATATCCCACTGATTTTCCTCATCCTACCAAGTTTCTGAAATACCGAACATGTCTATGTTTTCCCCCAACACCAAGCATTCCAACTCCCCAATTTTATCTCGGACACTTCTAGCATTAGTATATAAACATCTATAGTTTCCCATACATGTTAATGCCACAACCTTCCTCTTGCTGCCTTGAGACCTTGCCAGGCAGTCCCTATCATTTGCCACATTCTCAGAGAACAATACTAATCCCTTTCCTTACAGTAAAGTAACAGCTACCCCTTTATCTCTTTGAGATGAACCATCCCGAACCTGAGATTTTTCATCTCTTGTCGGCTTTCTTTCAATATTCAGTTTAAAAACTGCTCTGCCACTTTATTGATTTTAACCGCCAGCAGCCTGGTTCCTTCCGGGGACAAGTGGAGACCGTCTCTCTTGTTCCCTCTTGTTCCAAAAAGCTCCCTCTTGTTCCAAAAAGCATCCCAGTTCCTAACAAACTTGAACCCTTCCCCCCTACACCATCGCCTCATCCACGCACTGAGACTCCTGATCTGTGCCTGTCTCTCTGGCCTTGCGCATGGAACAGGTAGCATTTCTGAGAAGCCTACCTTGGAGGTCCTGGCCTTGAGTCTCCTGCCTAGCAGCCTAAATTCTTCCTCCAGGACCTCACAACTACATTTCCCCACATCGTTGGTGCCAACATGTACCACGACCACTGGCTCCTCCCCAACACTATCTACCAGCCCAGGGGTGGGCAAACTTATTCAGCATAAGAGCCACCTAGAACAGGGGTGGCTAAACTTGCTTAACATAAGAGCCGCATAGAATAAACATCAGTTGTTTGAGAGCCACAAGACATGAACAAATATTACCTGCTTTTATTGGAAAATAAGCAAATTTGCTTTTTATTAACATTAAATGAGACTGCCAAAAATAACAACAAAAGGGGTAAAAGCAGATATTGATAATGATATTAATTTGTCCAATGATATTTGTTTGCTAATGATAATTAGCTTCCCCAGCCGCCCTGCCAGGAGCCACATAATATATGTGAAAGAGCCACATGTGGCTTCTGAGCCACAGTTTGCCCACCCCTGTACCAGACTATCTAAAACACGCATAATGTCTGCTACCTTCACACCAGGCAGGCAAGTCACCATACGGTCAACGCGGTTCCACCACCCAGCTGTCTACCTGCCTAAGGATCAAATCACCAGCTACCAAGAGCCCTCCACCCTCCCTGCCCAGGGATGGTTCCTTGGTATGAAAGGATACCCGTTCACCAGCTGTAGAAGAGGTCCCTTCTGAGGGCACATTCTCCTTATCCACAGCATGGTGCCCTGTTTCCTCTCGACCCTCATGCTCCCTGACAGCAGCAGGGCTGCCAGATACAGAGTGGGACATATCTAACAAGTCCCTGAGAGTCTTCTCCATGTGCCTAACTGACTGTCTCTGCTTCTCCAGATCAGCCACCTTGGCCTCAAGGGAGCAAACTTGTTCCCTGAGAACCAGGAGCTCATTGCACCGGGCACACACCCAAGACTTCTGCCCAGTGGGCAGATAATCATACATGTGACACACTGTGCAAAACACTGGACAGCCCCCAACCCCCTGCTTGCACTCTGGCTTCATAACTGCTTTAAAAATAACTTAATATAATCCCCCTTTTAAACCCTTTGTATTCTCCTTGTAGAAGTCTACCTACCTTGCTGGGAACCCAAAGAGCCTAGGGCCCTGGCATTCTGGCTCTTCCTTGGCTCCTCACAAGCCCATAGTCTAAGAGTCCCTAGGCTAAGAGCCACAGGCCAAGAGCCCTGCCCTTTGGTTCTTGCCCTTCAGCTCATGCCAGAGGCTCATGCTTCTGGCCAGGTGAAGCCTTAAATAGAAGCCTCCCCCAGCACCCAGGCACTCAATTAGCAGTTAAACAATGGCCCTTTCACACCCTTATCTCAAGCAGCCAGCACTCTGCAACAATTCAAAACTCACTCACACGCTTCCACACACAGTACCCTCAGCTAAACCTCCTCAGCTGAAAGCAAATAAGAAAAAGAAAAACACTCACCCCTACTGCAGCTCTCCCCTGCTGCCTCCCAGAACTCAGCTCCATGGTTGAGTGATCAGACAGGGGGATGTCTGTCCATGGCCATCTCAACCAGTTAGAGCCGGGTTGCTGATGTCTGTGGGATGTTTCCCAGATGTTGCTGTCTGATCATCTCCTTTAGACTTTCGCAGCTATGTTGGATCTAAAGGTGCATGTGATTGCAGCTGATATGTCTTTTCTGTTAAGTAAGTCAAATTCTCAGGCAGCAGGCATAAGGATATGGGACCTGATGTGATTAGTTTCTTCCTCTTTCTGCTCAAGCTGTAGGCGAGGAGATCTGTTCCCCTCTTGAAGCTTGTATCATAGAGGTGGTGATGGGGAGGTAACATTTGACTTTTTTGTCAATTTACCTCATTGTGTTCCTTTCCTGCCCCCCTGCCCCATTTTGTCTTGTCTCGCTGACTTGGAGCATTACTGCCTTGTCAGGAATAAATATGTTTTAAATAAGAGAACTCAGGAAGATTCTCTTTGTGCTGTGGCCTTATTTTAGAACTATCTTTGAGCAAACATTTGTATATCAGGTCCTAACTTTTCAGTCCCATTTGTGTGCTGACAGGCCAAATTGCTCAATGGGGAACCGACAAGGTCTTGTGACTGACCCCACTTTATTTTATTTATTTATTTGGATTTATATCCTGCCTAGCCAACACACTTTCCCCTATATCCTCTCCTTTCACCATTTCTTCTACCTCCTGGCAGCCCTTATATCCCCACCTTTGCTTGCTTCCATCTCTCCTTTCCACCCAACAAGCAACCCAGCTTTTATCTGTCCTTGAAAAAGAGCTGTCCTTGAAAAGACCAGTTTCTGTCAGAGCTCTCTCAGCCCCGCCTATCTCACAGGGTGTCTGTTGTGGGGAGAGGAAGGGAAAGGAGATTGTAAGCCATTCTGAGACTCCCTTGGGTAGTGAAGGGCGGGGTATAAATCCAATCTCCTCCTCCTCCTCTTCTTTCTGTCTCCCATTTTCAGCTCTGTTCATTATTTACTTCATCTGTACCAAAAGAACCCTGCATCATTCTCCTTTCCTCCATTTTACCCTCACAACAGCCTTGTGGAGTAGATTAGGCTGAGAGAATGCAAGTCACCCAAGACCACCCAGCAAGTTTCCAAGGAAGAGTGTGCATTTGAACCCGAGTCTACTAGATGGTAGTCTGAAATTTTAACTGCTACACCACACTGATTTTCATGGGGTTGCTGCTCTTTAATAGTAGTGAGCAGGGCCTGGGTGAAGTAACTTGGTAGACGATTGCCTTGAGTTGGCTGCCAGGCCTGGAGAAGAAAGAGGAGGAGGATGGGGGAGGATTTGTATCCCACCCTTCACACCACAAAGGAGTCTCAGAGCAGCTTACAATCACCTTCCCTTCCTCTCCCCACAACAGACACCCTGTGATGTAGGTGGGGCTGAGAGAGCTCTGAGAGAGCTGTGACTGACCCAAGGTCACCCAGCTGGCTTCATGTGGAGGAGTGGGGAATCAAACCCAGCTCTCCAGATTAGAGTCCTGCCGCTCTTCACCACTACACCAATCCTCCCTCAAAAGCAAAAAGTGGCCTGGAAAGGGCCCTGCCCCCTTGCTCTGTCTTTTACTGACAGAAACCAAGGCTTGAAAGCTGACAATACAGCTGTGGTTCCAAGACAGCTCCTACAACAGCCACTGAAAGGGCACCCATTTCTAGCTACAGATGCTACTTCTATATTTTTCAGCCCCCAATATAAACCTACATATTATACACACACACACACACACATATATATATATATATATATATATATATATATATATATATATATATATATATATATATATATATATCAGATTTTCCTCTGAACCTGTGGCTTTTTCAGGTTTATAGAAATATCTTTCTTAACTGTCCATTTGTCTTGTCTGTTCATCCCTCCAGTATCTGGATTTGAGTATCTAGAGATGGGGCCATTTTTCAGAATGAAATATATTGATATACACATGCAGGCACACAGGGTCTTGCTCTTCTGACTTCTCCCATCATCTTACATCATTTTCATGAAGGGCTTTACGATAGATTCCTGAAAGAATCTTCCATTCCACCACCCAGATGCCTTAGTGGAAAAAAAGAAGCGTTTGTAGATAGGAACAGAAGGGCAAGTGGAAAGGATTTATATCTGATTGAACAGCAGACATAATCTGTCAGTTGAGATGTCTTTATCATTTCCTCCCAGGAGCTTCCTGTGCTAGCTCACTGAGAGCTTAACAGATTTGGAGAAGATATAACAGGCGAGAGTGATAACGAGTATGTGCTTCTGTGATAATACAACTCAAGAAGCATAGTCTTCAGTTAAGTATAATTGACAAGGTTTCAGCTTGTTCAATTAGAGCTGACCCAGAAACTAATGAATGCAAAGTAACAAACTTAGATGATTAAGATGGACAAAATCTGCCCAGTCAAGGCACTCATCAGAACTTCCATGTGAGGGTTTGATGGTGTTCTGAGCACCAGGGTCATTATCACCCAGCATTAGCCATTCAGCCCCTACCACAACCCCTGCCAGATGGCGATGGCTCAGAATGGGGAGAATAGCCATTCCATGTCCCTGGAAGGAGTGGCCAGGCCACCCACTCCTCCACCCTGTACTTGATGGAAAATAGGGGAGGAACTCTATTTAAAAACTGGGTGTAATTCTGATGGCAGAGCTTAGTCCCTTTAAGGGGGCCTGGTGTGTATGCCAGGGACATGAAGCCTTCCTTGGTGATCTCCCATCCAAATACTAATCAGGGATGAACTTGCTTAGCTTCTGGGATCTGAGAAGATTGGGCTAGTGTGGGCCATCCTGGTCAGGACATGGCATGACATTCCTATTCTACCAAAACTTGAATTTGAGAATGAATTAAAATGTCAATGCTCTTTTTTTACCCAAATTATTTGCAGAAAAAAGGAGCCACCCTGAAATCCACATCTGAGAAAGCTTGTATATCTATATATCTAATAGCGAAGGGGGGGGGGGGGCCTGTGCGGATATCTAAATCCGAGCTAGGGGGCCCTTGGGGGGGGGAGAGGTTTTCCTACACACAGGGGGCACTCCCACCATGTGCAGAAAAATCCGAAAAGTTAAAAAAAAACCCTTCAGGGACCATAGAATCCCCCAAAATACCTTTTGAAATGGCCTCAGCTCCAGGCGTCAACTGTGAGGAGATTAGAGTGTTCGGGGGAGGGGGGGAAGGTTCCAAGTGTTTCTGTCAGTCAAAGGCAGGGATTTTACTGGCAGCAGTCTAGGGTTGCCAAGTATCCCCCCAGCCACCAGCAGCAGATCCAGATCCAGGCTGGGAAACTCCTGGAGATTTGGGGGTGGAGCCTGGGGAGGACAGGGACCTCAGTGAGGTACAATGCCATAAACTCCCCCCTCCAAAGCATCCATTTTCTCCATGGAAAGTTATCTCTGTAGTCTGGAGATGAGCAGTAACTCCAGGGGATCCCCAGGTCCCATCTGGAGGCTGGCATCCCTAGGCAGCACCCTCTGTGTGACTTGATACCACCTGATTTGCATGACTTAATTAGGCCCAGCTGTTTTGCTACAGTTCATCAGCAGCCACCGTATGAAAGCCATTGTGGTGCAACAGTTCGAGCTTCAGACTGGGATCTGTGAGACCCAGATTCAGATCCCCATCTTGCAGTGGAAGCTGACTGGGAGATTTTGGACCAGTCACATACTTTCAGCCTAACCAACTTCACAGGGTTGTTGTGCAGATAACAAAGAGGAAATAATAATGTAAGCTGCTTTAGTCCCCATTGTGGAGAAAGACTGTAATTTTCCTAGGTAGAGGCTGCAGGGGAGGGGGGTGGAGATAGAAAGCTGAAGACAGATAAAGGTAGGTTGGCTGTTGGGTGGGAAGGAAATAGGGTTGCCAACTCCAGGTTGGGAAATTCCCAGACATTTGAGAGGTGGAGCCTGGGGAGGGTGGGATTTGAGGTGGGAGGCAGAAAGAGAGAGAAAGGGTGATGAGGTGGGGAGGCAGAAAAACAAAGGGAATGATGACAGGTCAGAAAGAGAGAGGAAGTAACATACATGGAGGAGAGCGAGAGAGTAAGAAAGGGGGGCAGAAGGGAGAAAGAGTGTGAGAGAGGTAGGGGGAGAAGGGAGGAAGCAAAGGTGTGAGGAATGGGATAACTATCCTGCAAGTTTCTTGCAGGTCTCCACTTGTCAATATATATTGCCCTTGCATGTTGAATCTTATCACCATTTTTAAAAAGTGATGTTTCTCTGAGCATACATGATACTTTAGCTAAGTTCAAACTGCTATTGGCACTGTTCCTCTCCTGAAATTTGTCTAGGCAGGAGACAAGCTATTCATAAGCCCCAGTAACAAACAGTGAAACGGGTTCCCACTGGCTAAGCAACTGTCTCTCAAGGACAATAAGAGCCAGTTTGGTGGAGTGCTTAAGTGCACGGACTCTAATCTGGGAGAACCGGGTTTAATTCCCCACTCCTCCACTTGCACCTGCTGGATGACCTTGGGCAAGCCATAGCTCTGTACCAGCTGTTCTCTCAAAGACAGTTGTCTCAGAGCTCTCTCAGCCCCACCTACCTCACAGGGTGTCTGTTGTGGGAAGGGAAAGGAGTTTGTAAGCTGCTCTGAGACTCCAAGTGAGTGAAGGGCGGGATATAAATCCAATCTCTTCCTCTTCCTCTTCTTCTTCTTCTAACTATGTGCTGGAACAGTGGGGGCGGGGGGAATGCCTGCTGGTAACTTTTCAAGTTGTCTCATAAGCAGATTCCATAAACCATAGCAATTTCAGGCCTGCTGGTGTGATTTAAGTAAAATCAGGCCTATGAAAAGTACATCAACATCTAGAGATCAAATAGCCATGTTTGGGCTGATCTACAGATACCTAAATTTGTGGATTGGGCCCACACTGACAGAAATAAGATTTTTTTCCCCCCTCCAACTTTGGAAGACTACCCAGGTTTGCAGAAGAATCTTAAAAATTACAAAAAATGTTTTGGGATGTTTACTCCCCTCTTCCCCAAAGGCGCAGATGGCTTGCCTCAGCAGCTGACGCAGCAGCTGGTGGGAACCCTGCCATTTGCCTGGGGCCCTGCTGCCAATGCAGGGGTTCCTGAGGGCTCTGTTGGCTGCCAGAGGCCCTGCAAGAAGCTGGGGGCCCTGCCACTGATAAAGTGGCTCCTTCTGGAAGCCCTACCAGCTGCCAAGGGCCCTGCTGCTGACACGGTGGATCCCTAGAGCCCTGCTGGCTGCCAGGGGCTGTGCTACTAATGTAGCAGCTCCTGGAACCTGCCACTGGCTTGGTGGCTCCCAGGGCCTTGCTGGGGACCTGCCAGCTTCCTGTGCAAGGCCAGCCCCAGCAACTGAAACAAAGGCCAAGGTAAGGGGGGAGAGATGGAGGAATATTGACCATCAAGGGGGAAGAGACAAGGTAGATCGTCAGAGAAAGGGAGGGGAAAATAGAGGAGGCATGACTGACTGAAGAGGGGAAATGGGGAAGAGAGGGGGGATTGCCAGAGAAGGAACAGTAAAGAAGGGGTGGAAGGTTGTTATAGAAAGGGGAAGAGGGAAGGAAGCACAAGCAGGGGGATGAGACTCACCCTCCCCACACATTTCTTGCAGGTCCCCAATTGTATATTCATAGCCAAGTCAGCCAAATCTGAGGACACTTGAGCTGGATAAATGTAACAATCTGATAGATGTCTGTGGGGACGTTACATAGCAAATTTAAAACTGTCAGCAATTAACTTAAAAAATAAGGGAGCGACTTCATGGCAAATTTAAACCAGCTCCATACCAGTTGAATTGGCACAATTTCATACAAGAAATCTTAGAAATGGTAGATTTTATCCCCTTTATTTAATTATGACTTCTGTTAGCCTGACTGCTCTTTTATAATATTAATATTTGGGGGAATCTTAGCTCTTAACAACCAGCAGCAGGCGTTGTGGATCTCCACCTGTGTCTACAGAGGCTTCGTTTCACCGAGGCTTCCAAGGAACTGACACGTGACTCGAGTTAAGATTTATAACGATAAGTTGTTTACTATGAAAAGGATAAAAGATTCATCGGCAATATTACACAATCATACACACAGTTACACAGATCTAAGAAATTAGGTAGAATTACAAAGACATTTGCATGAGCAGGAGGATTGATGGTGTCCGTTGAGGGTGATATTACCTCTATAGGAATCTAGCGAAGTCCGTCTGGAAAAAGTGGGGGAGGTCTTCAGACAAAGGACAAGGGATCGTGGTTCTGAACCAGCAAAACCACGTGGTGGGCCCAAGTGGTGCACCCAAGGGTCCAGGAGGGAGGATGGAGAGACAAACAACGGAGAGGAGGAAAAATCTGACTTGTGACTCTTGGGAAGCTGTATTTATTGGGGGGTGTTACCGGGAGGTTGGCAAGGTCTGAGACTTTCCCAGGAATGCCTATAGATGGTCTGTCCTCTGTCCCTGGCCACTAAGAGGGTCCCATGGGAGTGGTCAATATTTAGATCTACCTGATGGTCAGGACAGGATGTTGACGTCACCGGCATCTGGCATGGTCTTCTAGATGAAAGCGGGCTCCGGGCAGCAAAACCAGTCCACCAGGAAGCATCCCGCTGTTTTCGCACCCTCGTGTGAAGTCCTTTGATATGCCAAATGGAGGGGGACTTGTAGGAGGGGGTTCAAGCCTGTGTACGTGTATGGAGTTCGTACCTTCATGGAGTTAGTGGTATATGTCTCTAGCCAAAAAGCCTCACATGGCTTTGTGTGTGTGTGAGTGTCTTTGTGCTTTGTGACAGCCTCCAAGCTGGAGGTGGTAACCTCAGAAAATGGCACTTTAAACCTTCGCTGGAAGCATCTGCTATCATTTTCCCACTGGTCACCTTGTGCACTATTTCAACTCACATAACTGGCAGCATAGTCCATTCACTGCTGTCATAGATCACCAGAAAAGTCCAAAAGAATGTTGCTCTGGCTTACAATTCCTCTCTCCAGA
Source organism: Lepidodactylus listeri (assembly GCA_029233225.1). Classification (NCBI taxonomy): domain Eukaryota; kingdom Metazoa; phylum Chordata; class Lepidosauria; order Squamata; family Gekkonidae; genus Lepidodactylus; species Lepidodactylus listeri. Next base: position 133,940,812 of record JARCFY010000005.1, on the reverse strand, counting down.
AGCAAAATCTCCTGGCTACTTAGAGATGAAGGCAGACAAACTACTCTGTGTGTGGCAAAATTTCTAGCAGCTGTTGTCAAATCACATGACAACTTTTGCAGTGGCAACCTTTAAATACCTCCATGTTTTCCTGTGGAATGAGGTTTATTAAGGGATGAGGGTTTGCTGTTTATGACTCCGGTTGGAAAAACAGTAAAGACAATAAATAAAATGGTAGATTTCTGTCATTTCATTTGGAGTACATAAAAAAGAATACAGATCTGTATTACCTTTATTCTTTCTTGTTTATTAAGAGTACCCTATTGTTAAGCTCAGGCCTCAGAATAATGATGTAACATTTGGGGGAAAAAATGCAAGCCAGTAAGCCAGCACTAGAGACTAAGATGGAGAAGATCTCAACAGTCACCATGGATTTCCCTTTGGTGCTCAGGTAAGTTGGAATAAAAGGTAGCCAAACACTACAAAAGACCAACATGCTGAAAGTGATAAATTTGGCTTCGTTGAAACTGTCAGGTAACTTCCTGGCTAGAAAAGCCACAATGAAGCTGACTGTAGCCAGAAAGCCCATATAGCCCAAGACACAGTAAAAAATGACTGCTGAGCCCTCATTACATTCAACTATGATTTTCTCATTTATTGAAAGCATGTCCATATCTGGGAATGGCAGGGAAGTACTTAGCCAAAGAATGCAAATGCCTACTTGAACAAGGGAGCACAAAAGGACAACAGAATAAGCCAGTTTTTTCCCCACCAGTGACCTCATCCTAGATCCTGGTTTGGTGGACATGAAGGCCAAAACTACAGTCATGGTTTTGGCCAACACAGTAGAAATGGCTACCGAGAATACGATGACAAACACCGTATGTCGAAGAAGGCAGGTCACTTTTCCAGGCTGCCCAATGAAAAGCAAAGAAGACAAGAAGCAATGAAAAAGGGAGATCAGAAGAATATAGGTAAGGCTTCGGTTATTGGCTTTAACTATGGGACTGTTCCGGTACTTCACAAATGTCCCAAGCACCAATACTGTAACCAGAGAAAAGAAAATAGCTAAGGTGGCTAGGATGACACCTAATGGTTCTTTGTAAGAAAGGAAGCTTATAGTTTTGGGAACACAGTCATTTTGATGGTGGTTGGGATAATGACCTTGAGGACACTGGACACACATATCCGCATCTGCAAAAAGAAAAAAAGTTGTTAAAATATTTCAAGACATTTATTTTTGTGGCTTTTTAAAGCTTCAGTCTCTTAATCTTAGCCTTCAACTGCAATATGGGAATGATTTATTGATTTTTAGATCTGGTTATTTTAACAAAGTTATTTATGTTCTCTCTACTTGTGATTATTGTAATGGCCTTTGGCTATATGAAATGAATGGTATCATAAGATATCATTCACTACAGAGGATCATGGCATCTGATTAGACTGGAGTTTATGTTTGAAGCAGGGGCTGTGATCACATGTGCCTTTAGATCTAATATAGGTGTGAATGGCTGATGGATCTAAAGGGCACGATCAGAGAGCTACGTCTGGGAAACATCCCGCAGTCATTGGCAACCTGTGCTGCTCCACCGCAGAAGCAGAGTTAAAAGACACTGGGGAAAGTCCGGCTCTAATGGGTTCTGACGGGCCACAGATGGACTTTGCCCTGTCTGATTGTGCAAGCACACTCTCATGCCGTCAAGATGATCTGATCATGCCAGCCCAGCTCAATGCCATTCCCTGCCCCCTTCGCAGTATGAAAATACAACAAGAAAACAACCCCTGTGACATAAATGACTAGAAAATTTATATTTTATATCAAATTTACAAGATTACAAGGAATAATTCAATATACTCTCATTTAGAGTTTACAACATTACAAGGAAAGTCCATAATACTCAATGAGCACCCGGATATAAGCTCATTTCATCCATATCTTCCTCAGGAGTAGTCCTATTGTATAGAAAGGTATCAGCCTCTTGATACAGTTCAGAGTTTGTTAAAAGCAAACCAATGCTTGACTTCTTATTTATTTACTGCATTTTAACCTGGAAAAAAATCCATGGAATATTCTTATTTTTTAAAAGGTTTTGATAAATTCTTAATTAATTTTAAGAGTTTGTAAGAACTTACGTCTGGTTCCATTGCAAGTGTTTGTATTAGGAGACAAGCCAGTCTTGTCTCCCAGGTGCTAGAAGCCTCCTATATTGTGCTGGCAAAAATGCTCTCCATGAAACACTAAATTTTGTGTAGTAGCAAACCAGTCCTCTTATTTTTACCTGGCTAAGAAGCCTTCAATTTTGAATATGGCTGGCAAAATGCTCTCTACAGCAAGCTGGACACCAGGCTCTATAAAGAAACTATTCTAATTAATTCCATGCAGCTGCATGTTGAACATCTCTTTCTTAAAGCTATAGCATATTAATAAGATTGTTGAAGGGCTGAACCTCTAATAATATTTCCACTTTTTAAATCCACTTGTAATTAAAGTAGTATCTTGAAAAAGATGAACTGGGCTCAATTTTGACTTAATTGTTATGCGCATCATTGCATACTCCATGGGGGCCCTCAGTGTGGAGGTGCAATTCCTTGTTTATGCGCATGGGGAACAAATGGCCAAAAGAACCCAAAAGAACCCAGATTCACTCGCAGTTACATCTAATCACACAGTGACAAGCTGAGCCCGCAGCTACAAAGAGAGGTGTGATCTCACAACTACGTGTCAAATTCCTTCAGAGGAAATAGCCTCACTTCCTCTCTGCTTCAACTGGCGCGTGTGACTGCAGCCAGAGTTCCCCTCCCCATACTGGAGGCATCAATGGATTGATTCTGATGAACTGAATATGAAAAGAGAAGTCTGACCAATTTTGCTTGTTTTCTTTTCTTTTTTGCTGAGGGTGATGAAAACTGAGGAAAATATGGGTATTGTTTCAAAAAGTTGAGGAAGTCAAGGGTGTTTTTTCTTTACTCCTGTGGTCCTGCTTAACAAAGTTTACCAGTTCTTAAGAAAAATCATCAGAGGCAACCACCAAAAGTAGAAGGATCCATTTTACAGATTGTTTTAATGATTATTGGTGTCAAGATTGTGCAACACTTGGAATGCTCAAAAAAGTAGTATTCAAGCACTGGAGCTAGATTTTCAATAAAACCACAATCCTGGTAGGGTATATACCTCCTTTTGTAAATAAACCCGAAGACTATTATTTCTTTATTTAAAACATTTGTATGCTGCCTTCCCATCCAAATAGGATCACCCAAGCTGACAAACATCAAAACATTAATTCAGGTGGGCAACCCTGTTGGTCTGAAGCAGTGAGTCCAGTGGCACCTTTAAGACCAACAAAGGTATGAGTTTTGAATGCAAGGCAATCTTTTTCAAATAAATTGGAATTGAAGGTAACAGTTCAAACTTATAGACAGAAGCTGAGCAGCAAACTGGCATGTCATGTGATGAAGATGTTTTAAGATATGCAAGGACAAAACTAAATAACAAACTAAGGTTATAAGGTCAACAGTTGTTTAGATTTAATTAAGGGAGCAAGAACAGTGAAGCAATAAACATGTCAAAATAGGAGATAAATGAGTATGGTATACTTTCTAATTGTGGGAAGTAAAGTGTTATGCTCCATTTGTCACCTCTCCGGTATGAAGGTAACCAGCAACATTTCCCCCCTTTTTTAGGGTGTCAGCCAAACTTTCCAATATTCTGTGCATTACATTCACTATTCTGATATATTATTCTGGAAAAAATAAATACACTAAAATATTGGCAGGTGTTCCTAGACACGCCTGATTGCATAATGTATGGACAGTCTTTACATTCTTCTTCTTGAATATATCATATTTAGAGTATATTGTTTACATGTCTCCTACCCTTCTTTTCTGAGATCATCCCTTCTGGACAAGGAACACACTCATAACAGCAAAATTTCTCTCCCTCCTTCTTTTGTCTGCTATACCCAGGATGGCACTTTTCATTGCAAACAGAAAGAGGCACCACCTGTCCAAAGACAGAAAGGGACGTTAGCCCCTGATACATCAGTAATAGCAGGTCAGCACATCCTTGAGCCAGTGTTGTGTCATAGCTACACTGTTGGACTAAGATCTACAAACTCAGCTTAAAAATCTTGTTCTCCCATGGAAAGTCACTGGGTAGCCAAAGATCAGTCAACCTCTCTTAGCCTAAGTTGTAGGTTGCTTTACATCTTCTTTGTAGAAAAATTCTGAATATTAATATCTAAATAAATCAATAAATGGTAAAAAAAACACACTCTGGCAAATCATTAGCAGAGAACTAGGTTTCACATGTGACACATTATTGATGCACAAAACATAGTCTGCTTTCAGACAGATTGGAATATGGACTCTCAATCCAGCTGCAGACTACTGCTTTTGCACACTGAGACCTTCATTGCCCAACAGTGAGTGAAAGCATCCAAAGATGCCTGAAATGCTGACCTCAAGTCCCAAACATAGTAACACTCACTGTTCCTCTAAGCTGACTTAGTGTGAGCTAGCTCACAGTTTTTTAGCCTCCAGGTCACACATTTTTGTCTTAGCTCAGGAAGGATCTGGCTCCAGAGCAAACTAATTTATGCAGCAGCCAAATCACTCTTTCACAACTTTAATACTAGTAGCTCACAAAGTAGAATTTTCACTCACAAGACTCCACAGCTTAGAGGGAGCATTTGTAATACTTAGCTAAAAAGTGCTCCTATAGCATACATCATTTTGAACTGTGATGAGAAAAAGAAGGTACAACAAAATGAATGTATCACAGTACAAAAGCCAGCTATAATACAATACAATAAAGATTTAATAGCTGACAATATAAACGTGAGCATTTGTAAGTCACTGCTCACTTCTTCAGATATCTTCAGGTATCTGAAAAAGTGAGTATCTGATGACGTGAGCAGTGATTCACAAAAGCTCATACCCTGCCATATATTTTTGTTAGTCTTTAAGGTGCTACTAGACCCTTGCTCTTTTCTACTGCCATAGACAAACACGGCTACCCATCTTGATCTACCAAGAAGCCATGTTAGACATGGCATGGTAAGCAAACATACTGAGAAAACGTGATAATATTGCATATGTCCATAGCAACATGTGTGTGGATGAAGTTCACCTCAGGGACATTTTTTCCAACCAGTACGCTGGAAGAATGAGTTTTTCCATTGATCCAATGAAACACTTAACTCAAGGAAGAGGTCCTTAAGGATGGCAGCCTTAGAATGGGATCCAACAAGCTATTCCAGTGGTGGAAAAAGAGGAAGGGTCCTCTTTGACTATCCAGCAGTAAATGCTGGGGATCATGGGACCTACATGGCCAAAACCCTTATGGGTTATAGGAAGGAAAAGAATTGGCTGACCTTGAGCAAAATGAAAGCAGGAACCAACCAATAAGATTAAAGGTGGACTGTGGGCTCATCCCATGCTTCAAGTGCTGGCACAACTGGGGGGGGGGATCTCTTTTGAGTTCTTCACCCAAAAGCTTCTACTTCTGTGTCCCACCTGGTTAAAGGTTCTATGCCATATGATTTTATTGTCCTGAATGGTTAATTCTTTGCTAGAAGGAGCCCAAGGATCAAATATTCCAACTTGGATTCTAATGAAGGAGCCATTTGGGAAAGTGACCCAGTTGGTAACATCAAAACCAGCCCTGAGTTCCCCATTTTCATTCAAATGCATGGTGTCACCGGCACTGTTGTTGAATGTGATGTTCCTGAGAAACTGGTGCAGCTGGTTGATAGAGAAAAGGAAATGAGAATTGTTATCTCTGCTTCACAAGATTCTGATTACTTCATATAGTCATTACTTTTGTTTTCTTAAAGTGCTGACACTTTTGTTCCTTGCGCATAGAAGTTAAGAGAAATGTGATAAATCATACACTTCTGAAAGCAGAATGACCACATTGTAATATAGTACCTGCCATGGCTGCACATTCTGAACCACCATCTGTTCTCCATTGAACCATCGTCTGTGGTTGGATCTGGATAGGTATATGATCTGCAAAGCATGTGCCACAGCATAGACAGCATTATAGACATTGTAGCTATGGCCTGTCATGCTCATCTCAAACAAAATCCCAGGAAGAGTCTCCAGCTTCTCTTCACCTGTGCAAGTGTTCTTGCTATCACCTTGAATGTTCAAAACTTTCAACGAACAGGTGAATGCCTCCTCCCAGAAGTTCTGGATAAAACCATCTCCTTTTGCCAAGGAAGGGTTAATGGCTTGAAGAAACGTTTGGAATCTTGGTGGCTGCTTGGAGTGAACTACGAAGGAGATGGTACCATGGAAACTTTCTATATCCCATTTCCTTTGAAAGGACATTGATTCAAAATCCCACTGACATGTAACAATCCATACTTTATGCAATGGTGGAAAAGCAATCAAGGGTGCTAGAAACAACAGCAGCCTTAAAACGAATTGGGATGGATGTTCTGCATAAACAAAGCATACCCTGGCTTTGTCCTCAAAAATGACCAAGGACAGTTCTGCCTGTCTTAAAACTGAGTCTGTCAAATCATTCAGGTAAGTGAGTTTTGGTAATCTCAGAGTGAAAGCAAAGCAGATGTCATTTTCGGACAGGAGAGGTACCACCGTCTGCAAAAACCTGTCTCCCCGGTCATCATCCACAGCTAAGAGCCCAATCCATTTCCAATTGAAATGCTGAAGTAAACGGATAACTCCCGTGTACTGATAAGCTTCCTTTGGGACCATCTGGTACAAAGAAGAGAAATGAGTTCCATCATTCCATGTTGGGGAAAATGACCCATAAGTGAGCTGAAAGAGAACATATAGGTATATTTTTCCCAGATGAATTACTACAGAATGTTCAGTTGTGTGCCTATAATGTGCTATTCATTCTGTCTGGCCTACCTGTGGCATCTTGTAGTAGGCTATGACGGTGGCCATATTGACTGATGTTTCAGAATCCAGTCCTCCAATAACAGCTGTTGGATTTTTCAAAATGGCACACTTGTAGTTGGGGACAAACCACTGTTGTGTGGAAAGCAAACTCAGGATGGCTTTATTGGTCATCCTTGCATTATAGTAGCTGTTGAGGATGTGGAAACCCCAAGTAATGTTTGGCAAGAAAAGAGGGTTCTCATTAATCTCTTTTATTGCAAATGCCAAGGCCAAGATGTGCTGGTAGTTCTTTGTCTCTGATCTGTAATAAGAGTCACCAGATGTTCAACCAGTCATCAAAAGTTGATTTGTACCTTGCATCATCATGGATTGCTCATTTAATGGTGCCTTTAATTCCAGATGATCTTTAAATTACCAGTACTGATTTCTGTATATTGAATCCTCTTTTTTGGCTCCTTTGTCAGACCTGATTCACAGCTCTGTAGCTTTACAAAGCTGAGGTCTATTGAAATATCAATTCAAAAACTTTTTTTTCAAAAACCTTATGACCTTATTTTAGATGCTGAGAAGTTAGAGGCACTTTGGGACTACCTAATATAGGAAGAAGGGTACAATATATTTTGCTTAATCGGTTTGGTCACCACTCTGTATTTAATTAATAAACTGTTTGGTGGCCACTAAGGGACTCTTTCTCTTTGCATTAGAGAAGCATCTCCCAGCTTGTCGGATGCTCTGCTTTGAAACTAAAGTGTTTTAAAAACCCTGAAACCCTTAATGGTGAACCCTTTGGTGAAGATAATATTTTTCCTGGCACCTTTCAGAATGCACCACAAGCACCAGGTAAGCCTCAAGGGCCAGTATAACGCCCCCTCCAAAAAAAATCATAACCCTGCCTACTGTTGCCTCTTTGGAAGGCAGTGGACAGAAAGTATAAGTTCTGTGACAGTTCTTGCCTAACTCACTGGAAAGATAAAAGGATAGGCCCCATCCAAAATTGATATTGATGGTCTTATGAAATGAGGTGAGGAAAGTAAATACTGGGCAAATGAGTATTCTGGATATTTATGCTTATCTACATCCCTGCAACATGTCCTGTAATGTACAAGGAATGTATATGGCGGTGCCAACCTATGGGTATATTTTCCAAAGAATCTTTCTCCATAATGTCTTCACAAATACGAGATGGAATTCAATGCTCTGGCCCTAACTGCTCAGCTATATTGAATAATGAGCATATATTCATTTTTAAAAAATTGGGTATATTTTGTTTGTTGGTTCACAGATTCCAAACCAAGAGGTTTGACTATTTGCACCCAAAAAGATCATACAGTGCCATTGTGTGCGGCTGGAGTACTTTTAATAAAAGCATAAGAACATAAGAGAAGCCAACATTGGATCAGGCCAATAGCCCATCCAGTCCAGCACTCTGTCACACAGTGGCCAAAAATACCAGGTGCCATCAGGAGATCCAGCAGTGGGGCAAGGACACTAGAAGCTCTCCCACTGTTTCCCCACCCCAAGCACCAAAAATACAGAGCATCACTTTCCCCAGAGTTCCTATCTATACCTTGTGGCTAATAGCCACTGATGGACCTCTTCTCCATATGTTTATCTAATTCCCTCTTGAAGCCGTCCATGCTTCTGGCCACCACCACCTCCTGTGGCAGTGAATTCCATGTGTTAATCACTCTTTGGGTGAAGAAGTAAATTCTTTTATCTGTTCTAACCTGACTGCTCAGCAATTTCATGGAGAGCCCACGAGTTCTTGTATTGTGAGAAAGGGAGAAAAGGACGTCTTTCTCTACCTGCTCTATCCCATGCATAATATTATAAAACTCGATCATGTCACCCCTCAGCCGTTGTTTCTCCAAGCTAAAGAGCCCCAAGCGCTTCAACTTTTCTTTCCAGAGAAAGTGTTCCAATCCTTTTATCATTCTAGTTGCCCTTTTTTGCACTTTTTCCAATGCTATAATATCCTTTTTGAGATGTGGTGACCAGAACTGTACACAGTATTCCAAATGAGGTCTCACCATCGATTTATACAGGGGCATTATGATACTGGCTGATTTGTTTTCAATTCCCTGCCTAATCATCCCCAGCATAGCATTGGCCTTTTTTATTGCAGTCGCACACTGTCTTGACATTTTCAGTGAGTTATCCAATACAGCTCCAAGATTTCTTTCTTGGTCAATCTCTCCAGTTTGGACACCATCAACGTGTATTTATATTTAGGATTTTTGACCCCAATGAGCATCACCATGTGCTTGGCAACACTGAATCTTATTTGCCACACTAGTGCCCACTCACCCATCCTCAACAGATCCCTTTAGAGTGCCTCACAGTCATTCAATGAATCATCCCTAAGCCGTGTTTCATAAGTTTTGGGATCCTGGAGGTCACACAAATATTTATGCCTTAAACTTCCACCTGCCACCCACCTCCTTAACAGAAGAGTCTCACCACTGTATTCTCTGTCAGAGTAAATCAAATGGAACAATGGAACTAACAATAGAATCTTAAACAGTTAACAATAGGATTTCAAACAACTCATGAGGGAAGGTTAAAGAGTGTTTCAGCTTTCTTAATCCAATGGGGTCAATGAATTTAAGAGGGTGTAACTGTTGAGGGTTGTGCTAGAAAAGGCTTAAATGTTTCCAACAGTATTTTAAATTCTAGGGGGAAAGTAACAGAATATAAAGACCAGTACTAGATCGTGGCATATGAATAGGAAGACTTTAAGTGAGAGGCCTTCTATTAAAAAAGGATATTATCCCACAATGCCATAGCAGTGGTTTAACAGTCAAAACATATACATAAATTAAACGGTATATCACACAAATATAAAATGTAGCACAAATTCCTTACAAAGGTTCATTAATCAGCATCTGTGAGGGCTGCTTCTCAAAAGAAGGAGTTTCATGGACTAAGTAGACCTGAGACACAATCCCCCCAAGGACAAGGTCACCAGGCTGAGAGAACTCATGAAACAGAGGAAGAGGATCGACTTCTGTGGTGCAGTTCATGGAATGCTTTTTGCCTGCATTACATGTCAGCAGCAAAAGCAGCAACAGCAACACCAGCAGCAGTTTACTGAAAAATCTTTGCTTCCAGTTATCAAATTCCATGTCCCTCAACAGCATGGAAGGTGCACAGTGCACAGTGCAAGGGAGCTGCACATACTAAAGGTTTGCACATGAAAACCTTGGGGAGGTGGGGAATCTGCACCACTAAATGGGAACAAAGTGTGCCATAGGATGGAATCACCCTGCAGCAAAGGAAAGTGTGGACAGTTATTCTGTAGGGTCCAGTTTTGTTCTGTATTCTGTATGTTCCAGTTCCTTTAAAACCTGCTGAACCTTGGTTGTTGGTGTTGCCAAATCACATCATGTGGCAAGTAGCAGCTGCCTCCGAGGGTCTGAGGAGTTTGCCTCTCGGGTTGCAATCTGAAGAACACTTTCCTGGGATGAAGGCCCATTCCATGCAATGGTTCTTTCTTCAAAGGAGACCTGCTTAGGACTGCTGCCTCTGTTTCTGGCATCAGTTACCTAATAACCACCTTCAGGGCAAACTTTATTCTGATGTCACTTCACATGCTTTCTAATTTATGGTTTGTGGAATGATGAAAATCAGATCTAATTGTGGAGGCCTGGCCCTTTGGGTGATGCCGCTTCAGAGTGCTGGCTCTAAGTGGTGAGGGTTGGGTTGAGGTAAACAGAAGTTATCCCACCAGTGTGAGGCAATCATAGAGGTCATTGTTCAGCAGGCAGATCAATTCCCCTCCACCACAAATCTGCTCTTCAGAATACTTTCTAAATCTACACTTGTGCCATCAGAAACATTTTTCTATATAATGACTTCCTGCCTGTCGCCACAGCTCCTGTGGGCCCATGCCAATGGTTTCAATGGAAGAATACAATTTTAGATAAAAATACATACATACATACATATGTAAACACTTTCAGGGAGGAAAATCTGTACTTTCTGGTTTTATGTTTATCTTCCTAATTCATTGCTATCCATACCTCACTAAGTGAATGAATTGTGCTTTTAAAAGACCTGACCCAGTCACAGTCTGGGTGGAATTAGTTTCCCTGAGAGTTCATAACTCCAAAGTAATCACAATACAGATTTGCACAGCTCTACAAAAATACTTCAAAATTGCACATTCTTCAAGAAGAAAAGAAAATAACAACGGGCATTTGGGAATTGGAGTTATCAGCAAGAAATTTGAGATATTCTTGATGTCATGGTCCCTGTTTGGATGAAGTTCCCCTCAAAAAGAAGAACCATTCTGGAAACCTTTGTCAACACCAGTTCAATGGACCATTTCTATATTCATTTCTATTATATGTATTTTGCACTCAATTTGTATTTTGTATGATTCACTTAATAGATAACACTCTTTTGCAGTTTCCTTTTGGTCTTTTTCTCTACTAAATCTCAGACAGATGCTGTTGGTGTTTCCATAATGCTGGAATCAATTAACTGGGATGCTGTTGTTACCTTTTGAATGTGGGAGGGGGGACTGAGCACATAGATATTTTTCCATTCCCAAGCATATTATGAATTACTTTTCTTCCTCACATTGAAGTACAGAATGTGCTTCACTGCAAAGAATTTCACTTCTACCTCTTAGATTAGAGAAATGCATCTTTCCAGTATTCCAAATTTCAGGTGAAGTCAAATTAAGAAATAAATATATAAAGCCCTTCTGGAGGGTCTATAGAATGATCTCAGCTATGCCTGATTGTGCTGATCTTACAGCTAATGCTAGTCAAGAAGTTATCAGAGGAAGAGATTCCAAGGGCGTGGCCACATTGTTAGCCGAATTGCTTTAATTTACGTTTAGCAATCAGCAAAATACATGGGATCTTAGCCAACTATACCAGGGTCCCACCCCTCCCGGGAGTTCTCAAGGAAAGAGGCACGTGAGGCAGATGGCAAATTAAATGTTGTTTACTTAATAGTGTATCTCAAGCATACCAAAAACGTAATCACTCACACAATCACACAGGCCTAAGAAACAAAGACAGAAAGTAGCACGTTTGCATGAGCAGGAATTCATTGGTGGGGAAGCAGTACTGTCAGGAGGCCTGACAAAGATTCATTGTTTTACTATATCACTGCTCTAATGAAATGTTACATGTCTCCTTCACTGTCTTCTCCCCCCTCCCCGAGCTCTCACCTCGAAGTATATTGCTTTTAGCAACTCTGGACAATGTAACCATTCTCAGCCGGGAGGGTGGTGACTCTGCATTCTCACACGTCACTAAGAAAACAAATGGCTTTTCCTCCCATGCATTCCCTCCCCTTCTTTCCTGGCACTGTGAATGCCTTATCTTGTTGTGGGAACCTTGAAGGTCTGTTGTGGCCACTTCGGGCCGTTTGATATGCAAGGATTTAACACATCTGGGTTGGCCAGTTCAGGAAGGGAATTTTTATAACTTTCACACTTCACCTTCTTGTGGGAATCAAAACGGCTCAAGCCTTTTTACCCGCGTTTTTCTCTCAATTGTGATTGGTTGAATGTCGGGGTTCAAACTGTACTGGAGGGTATATTAATCCAGACTGTCTTTTATGTGGCATCTCTAACAAACATTTGAGAACCTGTCAAGCAGTATTAAAAAATAAAGAACTCTGTTTCATCAACAAAGGTCTGATCTTTTGCTGTTAAGTACAGAAGCCTCACAGATTGTTAGAGATCTGTGTTTGGGACTTTGTCGTACTTGACAATGTCAGATTACGATACTATTCCCGTAACCCAAGACGAACCGGTGGTCCCGGGAGATTCTGGTGCCGGAGCAGGAGCCGGAGCCGGAGGCACCGTGCCGCCGGGGAAACCGGTGACCACAGCGCAGGGCGCTTACTATATTCTGCGCCCAGCGCCCCAGCCACTGTTTACCCCGAGGTACTCATGGTCTATATTCAGATGAGGCACCATTGACTCGTGGGTTCATGACCGGAAGGGGTCCTGCATATGGGTCGCCGGGGACTGCACCGAAGTGGGTCGCCCAAGCTTCTGGGAGGACAACCAAGAGGGTTTGGGAAGCGACTGGCAGTTCCCGATGCCAGAAGAGGAGCGAGGCGCTCCCTGTGGACCTGACCTGACAGTCGAGGATTCGGACCGCACTTTAGACAGGAGGATGGGAGAGATGCGGATCCAAATCACCGCGGAGCTGAGAGAGGTGATGCTGGACATGCAGCAACAGCTACGAGATGTCATTGCTGTGGTTCAGGTACAGGGGCAGCAGGAGGGGGTACAGGGGTACAGGAGTACTGGCAGGAGGGGCACCCCTTCAACAAGTCCCACTGGCAGGGGTCCCAGCCGGGGGCCCTCAGCAGCCGGCCCCTGCTCCCCTCCCCGTGCCGGCCAATCGAATTATCCGCCAGGCCCCCAACGATCCGTTGATGGCAACCTTTGATGGCGACCCCGAGAAGCTCCGGTTCTTCATCATCGAGATCGAGAGATTCCTAGAGGCTTGGGGCCATCTCTATCCCACGGAGCGGGACCGCGTGGGATACATTGGATCCAAACTGCGAGACATCGCCAGCAATTGGTATGTAAGCCTGCACAACCCCCCTGGGCCCGAGCTACGAACTGTCAATAATTTCATGTGGGCCCTCCGGCAGCACTATGAAGATCACCTGGGGGAGGAGAAGGCGAGAAACCAACTGCGGAAGTTGGTGCAGGGGAGGGCCTCGGTGCGGGAGTACACCGACCGGTTCCGGCGCATAGCGGCCAAAGTGCAAGGCTGGTCTCAAGACTTCTTCATCGAGAAGTATAGAGAGGGCCTGCACCCCGAGATTTATGAGACCATTCTGAGGGGTGGGAGACCCGGATCCCTCGCAGCGTGGATGAGGGCCGCAGCCGACGTGGAGGAGCGGTTCACCCTGATCAAGTTGGGGACCTCGGCAACTGCCCAGCCCAAGGCCCCACAGAAGATGAAAGGGAAACCGACCATCCAAGAGCTACGAGACAGCCGTTTCAAGCAGGGGCTTTGCATGAGATGCGGGGAGAGTGGCCACTTCGCCTCTGCTTGCCCCCGAAACAGCGGAAAGGTGCCCAAGACCTCAACCCCAGTGAGTGGAAGTACCCCCAGCCGCGGCAAAACTCCGTTTAAACCCTGGGCATTACAGCTGGGAGGGGCAACAAGCGAACAAGGGGAGCTGGAGCTGGTCGAAGCACAGCCGTCGGGAAACTTCAATGACCTGCAGTAGGAGGCACAGAGCTGCAGGTCCCTTCCCCCGACGCGCCATCTCCGGTGAGCATCCCCAGCCCCTTACTTTACATGGTAGTGACTATAATAGCCCCTGGCACCGGGACCCACGTGAGGGTCCATGCCTTAATTGATTCCGGGTGTGCTAGAGACTTAATAAGCCCCTTGGTGGTAGATGGACTAGCACCTAAAGTCACCCCTTTGGGGGAGCCACTCACGTTCACTCAGATGGACGGGTCCGAGATGAAAGAAGCGTGAGTGGCAGAAACTGAACTGTTGATTCTAGGGACAGGGGAGCATTGGGAAAAAAGGGCTTTTGTTATTACCCCAAACACCCAATTCCCCATGGTGCTGGGAAGCCCCTGGCTCAGCTCCCACAACCCTTATGTGAAGTGGAGTGAAGGGAAGATCTCATGGGTGGACGAGAAGTGTAGTCACCACAAGTGGGACCCGGAGTGGGGACCTGGGCCCCCAGTTCCCCTGCGGGCAGCTGCCCTCACCCTAGCCCCCTCCCAGATCCCCAGAGAGTATCAAGACTTGGCTGAGATATTTAGTGAGTCGGAAGCAGAAGAGGTGCCCCCCCATCACCTATCCGATTGTGCGATCGAGTTACTGCCAGGGGAAAAGCTCCCAAAAGGAAAACTTTACTCCATGAGCCCAGCGGAGCGGGAGGAACTACGGAAGTTCCTAGACAAGAACTTAGAATGAGGTTTCATCCGCCCAGCCAAATCCCCTTTCGCAGCCCCAGTATTATTCTGGAAAAAGAAAGACGGGGGGCTGAGACTTTGCACAGACTATCATGGGCTAAACGCTGTGTCTGCTTCCAACGCCTACCCCCTCCCACTCATCAAAGACTTGCTGGTGGAAGCTGCCAAAGGGAAAATGTTTACTAAACTAGACTTATGGGATGCTTATTTTCGGGTGCGCATTAGGGAGGGGGATGAGTACAAGACTGCCTTTAACACACCATTGGGTCAGTTCAAATATTTGGTGATGCCATTCGGCTTAAGTGGCGCGCCGGGAGTTTTTATGAATCTGATAAATGAAGTTTTGCACAAGCATTTATTCAAGGGGGTGTTATGTTACTTAGATGATATCTTGATTTATTCCGCTGATAAGCGGTCACATGTGAAACTGGTGAGGGAGGTGTTGGGCACCCTGTTGAAAAACCAATTGTATGCAAAATTGTCTAAATGTGAGTTCAACTGAATGGAGGTAGATTTCCTGGGGTATAGGATTTCCCAGAGAGGGTTGGAGATGGATCCCACCAAGGTAGAGGCAGTAATCCAGTGGGAGGCCCCCCGAACCCACAAACAACTGCAGAGCCTCCTGGGGTTTTGTAATTTTTACCACACCTTCCTCAAAGATTTTACCACGGTTACTCTGCCCCTCACCGAGCTACTAAAGACTAAGGGGAAGGGACCCGAAGCAGGGAAACCAGGAGAAAAACTAGTGTGGACCGAGGCTTGCCAGCTAGCGTTTGAAACTTTGAAAAAGCTGTTCACCTCGGAGCCCATTCTAGCCCATCCAGACGAGACTAAGGAATTTGTGATCCATGTAGATGCTTCTGATGTAGCCATGGGGGGGGCGATACTCCAAAAAGGGCCCGACAATAAACTGCACCCCTTGGCATACATCTCCAAAAAATTCAATGAAACAGAAAGGAACTGGTCAGTGTGGGACAAAGAAGCTGCTGCCATCCGTTTAGCTTTGACCACCTGGAGGCACTGGCTAGAGGGAGCACAAACTCCTTTTGAAATTTGGACCGATCACAAAAACTTAGAAGCATTGAGAACGCAGCGATCCCTCAATGCAAAACAGCTCAGGTGGGTTGATTTCTTCTCTAAGTTTAATTTTGTGCTGAAACACTTCCCTGGGAAAGCGAATTCCTTAGCAGATGCTCTGTCCAGATTACCCCAACATGAATCACAAAGGGAAGAGGTGTTTGACTCTATGTTCTCACAGCAGCAGCTGGGGGGGGGGCTGTCACTACCAGGAGCCAAAGTAAAAGCATCCCTGAACAGTCCTGGAGTGGAAAGTGTGTGGGGGAATATTCAAAAGAGGAAGCAGAGGAGTTGGCGGGAGTTGAGGAATGCTCTTTGCACACAGACAAATGCTGGTATCATGGGACGAAATTAGTAGTACCTCAATCACTACACAGGTACGTCCTGGTAGCCTGCCATTCCTCTAAGTTAGCGGGCCACTTTGGATTCCTGAAAACTCTGAATTTGGTGCAACGCCAATTCTGGTGGCCGCGCATGCGCAAAGACGTTTCAGACTTTGTAACCGCTTGCCAAGTGTGTTTGATGTGCAAAAGGGGGGGGGGAAGTTCCTGGACTGTTGCACCCATTGCCTACCCCCTCCCGACCTTGGGAAGCTGTGTCTATGGACTTTATTACGAACCTACCACCCTCCAAGGGAAAAACGGTCATTTGGGTGGTAGTAGATATGTTCTCCAAACAGGCTCATTTTGTCCCCTTTGAACAACTCCCAACAGCGAAAAGTTTAGCGAAGACGTTTTTTAACCACGTGATCAAGCTACATGCTTTTCCCAGATGCGTGGTTTCCAATAGGGGGAGCCAATTCATTGCCAACTTCTGGCAGGAGCTTCTAAAAGTATTGGACATTGAACCAGCCATGAGTTCGGGTTATCATCCAGAGACCGATGGACAGTCCGAATGAATTAATCAAATATTGGAACAGTTTTTGAGATGCTATACTAACTACCATCAGGACAATTGGGTGGACTTGCTACCGTTTGCTGAGTATAGCTATAATAATGCAGTGCATTCATCTACTGGGGTGTCACCCTTCATGGCTGTTGGGGGATTCGAGGGGAAACCCTTACCTACATTGACTGAATCACCTGAACCCCCCCTCTCGGATTTTACACAATGGTGGACCAATCTCCAAGACTCTTGGCCACTGATTGCTAAAACTTTGGACAAAGCAAAAGCTGATTACAAAAAATATGCTGATAGGGGCCGTGCAGAAGGTTGGGACCTCCAACCTGGGGACTCTGTTTATCTGTCCACGAAAAATATCCAGGGCCTCCAGCCCAGCAGGAAATTGGGCTGGAAATATGTGGGGCCTTATAAAGTACTAAGGAAAATATCTGATGTGTCATTCGAACTGGAACTGCCTAAGTCATTGAGTTCTGTGCATCCTGTCTTTCATTTCAGCCTACTGAAGAAGAATCCTGGGCCGAATGCATGGCACCCGACAACTCCGATTCCTCCTCCACTGATGAAGGGGGAGGATCCCCACTTTGAAATCTCTGAAATTCTTGATTCTAAAATGTGTAGGGGCCGCTTACTGTATCTGGTTAAGTGGGTAGACTTTGGCCCTGAACTAAATGAATGGGTCGTTGCAGAAAATGTTCATGCTCCTAGATTAGTTAAAGCTTTCCATAAATGCTTTCCTGATAAGCCAGGGTAGAATGTATTTTGAAGAAGGCAGAGTGTCAGGAGGCCTGACAAAGATTCATTGTTTTACTATATCACTGCTCTAATGAAATGTTACATGTCTCCTTCACTGTCTTCTCCCCCCTCCCCGAGCTCTCACCTCGAAGTATATTGCTTTTAGCAACTCTGGACAATGTAACCATTCTCAGCCGGGAGGGTGGTGACTCTGCATTCTCACACGTCACTAAGAAAACAAATGGCTTTTCCTCCCATGCATTCCCTCCCCTTCTTTCCTGGGACTGTGAATGCCTTATCTTGTTGTGGGAACCTTGAAGGTCTGTTGTGGCCACTTCGGGCCGTTTGATATGCAAGGATTTAACACATCTGGGTCGGCCAGTTCAGGAAGGGAATTTTTATAACTTTCACACTTCACCTTCCTGTGGGAATCAAAATGGCTCAAGCCTTTTTGCCCGCGTTTTTCTCTCAATTGTGATTGGTTGAATGTCGGGGTTCAAACTGTACTGGAGGGTATATTAATCCAGACTGTCTTTTATGTGGCATCTCTAACAAATATTCGAGAACCTGTCAAGCAGTATTAAAAAATAAAAAACTCTGTTTCATCAACAAAGGTCTGATCTTTTGCTGTTAAGTACAGAAGCCTCACAAGTACCTTACCTTAGATGAGTTGTCTGATCGATGGCAGAATTGGATGGGGAAAAAATAGAAAGGCTATGGGGACATGAGGCTCGAACCTGCGAGACCACGTGGTTCTCCTGGATCGCGATTCCAGAGAGAGAGAGAGGGTTAAAGATGGAGGCAAGGGTTTGGGACAGCAAGCTGGACTGGAGAGGTGGTTTAAAGCAGATAGGGGACGATGGCTCAAGAGACCGAATGCCTCTGTGCAAGGTCTTTTATTAAGGGGGTCTTGGGGTGGGCTGCGCAGACCACATCCCACTAACACACCTACTAGGCGGTCCATCCCTCTTGGACCCTTCCATAGGTTAAAGGTGGACAAAAGGAGGAGGGCAAGGGGATGGACCATGTTGCAAGACTATGATCTCACCAGGAAGTAGACTTTGGACAGGGGTCCGATGACTCACCTGGCCACATCTATTGTTAGTCAGTGACTTTGGCCGACTGGCTGATGGCCCAAACATTAGTTGCTAAGCAACTTCGTTAGCATAACTATGCAGGTACGTTGGAGGGGGCAGGGGTTGACCAGCGTGCTGAAACAGAAAGAAACCCCATGGCAAGAGGAGTCTTTTGTCTCTGTCTCAGGTGAACTGTTTAGGGTGTCAGCCTCCTGGCATGGGCTGGAGCTGGCTCCTATCTTGAAGAAAGCACATGGCCCTTCCATTATGGGCAACCCAAAGTTCAGGCTTATGAATATCACAATTCATAAGAATACTAGCAGTGCCTTGCTGGCCAACAACATGAGTGATTTGAAGCGGAGAGTGAGCATGACTTTTCTGCAACAGTGCAAAAAGCTGCGTGTTAGTGCGATCCCACGGTATGCCAAGGAATCGCAGGGCAAGTGTCATTGCGCGATTACACAGCGTTGTTCCAATGTGGCAAGGAGGGGGGGAAGAAATGGCATGAAGCGATCAGACAGGTGACCGCTTACGACTGAAATGGGTTTCCGTATATATTTTTTCGTTCCCGGTGTCCGAGATGCGCATGCACAGAGAAGCGATTGCATAGAGCTGCGAGCATGCACACAAATGGGAGCTCCGCACCCCCATCCCCAGCCACAGTGGTACCACGGACAGCAGCCCCCGGACAACAGGGGGACACGGACGTGGCACCCTCAGGTGATCATGAGGGCGAGCTCGTGGGGACAATCATCCTGGCTGCGTGCAAGGCTGTGCAGGTCCTGATGCAGTGGAGCCGAGAATGTGGCATTAGTGGGAGACGCTGAGACAGAGCCATAGGAGACAGTGGACTGCCAGTTATGCGAGATGTGGCATCCACCGTATAGGCCGCTCACGGTGGCGCCAGGAGAGTAGAGCCAAGTTACAATCAAAAGGAGCACAGCTTTAGAGGTGTAAATCAGGTACAAGAATGATGCTGCGAGACGATGTGCTCCTTTTGTGTAATACAAAGGAAACTTATACCAAATGTCTACAGCACCACTTTCAAAATAATATAAATGTATAACCACAAAGTTGCAGTCCAATAATTTTTGTAGTTGTTCCTGTTTAAATATTCATCAGCTGAGTAGATAGTTGGTGAGACGAGATTCTCCAGAATAACTCCCGCTTCGAATCTATTGTTCTTCTTCCATGCCACTATTTTGTATTAAAATATACAATAAAATTAGAGAATCACACCCAGGTGATGCATTCTCATTAATAGTTAACTGTACACACTCTCAGCACATTCATCAAATACATTACCAGAACAAGAGATGGAAACTCTACATCAGGCGTCTATACATATTTTAGGTTGCCTTCAAACATTATGCCTACAAATACAAAAATATACATTTATAGATTTTAATAACTCATAGAATCCATTGCAAAAGCCCCAAAAGAAGGGGGGAGCAGAGAAACTTACCCCTCACAGGGGAAAGAGTTCATCCAATACACTCTTCTATCAGGTCCTACAGCCTTACTCTGACCCACCCTATAGCAGTTAAATATCCACCAAAGTGAAAATCTTAAGGGGGCAGTCATCATGTACACTAATAATTGCTGAGGGCCCTATTGTTGCCACAACCTTTACAAACATTTGTACACTACATGTATACATACAAGAAGGATTTCATAAAAGGTAATACCATAACCAAAGTCTGAACCTACAGGAGGTATGTTTAAAACTAAACCTCCACACTGCCGAGCGCTGCTGCAGGAATGACACTGCATCCCTTTTCAGAGTTCTTTAGGGACTGTCTCTAAAGCTCAAAAACCTAAAGTCCGTATGTGCAAGCCACCATAGCCTTCACAGATTTTTGCATTCACACATTTCCCTGCCAGAAGGATTTTACAAAAAACAGGATTTTACAAAAAACAATTCCAAAACTGAATTCAAACCCCAGGGGGGGGGGTATGTTTTTAACCTAAATATCCAGAAAGCCTCATGCTTCCGCAGGAGTTGATAACATCCCTTCTCTGAAAGTTCTTCTTAGGGATTGTCTCCAAAACTAAAAACCTGAAGTCAGTGTATGCATGTCCCTTTTCTCTAAAATGTTGGACCAAAGGTGCTTCCAGGTAGCCCTGTTTAATTCTTGAACGATGTTCTGAAATGCGGGTCCGAATAGCCCTCGTGGGTTGCCCTACATAACCCAACCCACAAACACATTCTATACAGTATATTCACTTTTTGGATGAACATGTTGCAAATAACTTTATTTCCTCCCTGAGTTTCACTATTGGGAAATCTAACACCTGTGTTTCCCATGCTTGTGGGCATACATTGCATCTCTGACATTTAAAAAATCCACTGCAAGTTGTACCAGAAGCAGCCCCTGTCAGCATGTCTGCTCTAACTAATTTATCCTTAATGCTGGCAGTTTTTTTAAAACCCACCAAGGGCTTGTTTTCACAGCCCAGAATATCATTTAGCAGGTGCCAATGTTTAAGAATGACATTTCTTATTGCCAGGGCTAAGGGAGTATAATCTATTGCCCAATGGATTTTACATATAGATGGATGTTCCATATTTAAAAATAAGTCTATGCGATCTTTATTTTGTGCCCTAGTGAGAGCCCTTTCTATTATATCCACAGGATAGCCCCGGTCCAAAAACTGCCTGCTCATTTTATTACACTCCCTTAGGAAATTGTCTTCCAGGCTGGAATTTCTTTTAAGCTGCAGAAATTGTTCATAGGGTATGTTATTCTATAGATGTTTAGCATGAAAGACCGGAAGTGTAAACAGGAGTTTTTATTAGTTACCTTGCTAAAAGGTTTTACTGCCAATTTCTGATCTTGTATAAAAACTGTCACATCCAAAAAATCAATGCTACTCAAATTGCACTTATGTGTAAACTTAATAGAGGCATATTGAACATTCAGCCATTCTAGAAATGGTTCAGTCTGTGTTCTGTCAGTCATAATTAGGAACACATCATCTATAAAACGTTTATAGAAAATTATATGATGATAAAAAGGGTTATTCCTTTCACACAAGATCCATTTCATTTCATAGTCACACATAAAAAGATTTGCTATACTAGGTGCAAATATGCTTCCCATTGAAACACCTTTCACTTGCCAAAAAAAGTCTTCCTGAAATCTAAAGTAACTTTTTTCAAATATTATATCTACAAGGTCCAGGAGGAAATGTGTGGGTGGGTGAGGGGGATTCCTTTTCTCAAGGGCAGTGAGGAGACACATCGTCCTCCTCATTGCTCTCTGGCTGTGTTGGGCTCACGGACTCCGAACCTGCATGTGAAACAGACGGGAGGTGACCTGCCATGGTTTCTCTATGGTGGCCCTTATGTGACCCATGTCCCTGTGGGTGGCAGCCCTGTTTGCACACACTGAGGGGGTTATGATCGGGTGCCCCTGTGGATTGCTGGGTGGTTGCCCTGGTGGCTCCTGGCCCCCGCCTTGCACTGTCCCTTCCATGCTGAATGTGTCCTTCCTTGGAATCCCTCCTCTCCAATCTCCTGACATGCATTCTGGGATCCTGTGGCCGCCTCGACCACCACCTGGCCACCGTGAAGTGTGGGGGTGTTCTGACCACTATTGGTGTGTCCTGCACAGAGGGCCTGGTGTGCCGTGGACCTCATGCCTTTGGACTGCCAGCCCACAGCTTCCCTGTGGCAGGAGCTCCCCTTGCTGGGAGACTGGCCATGGGACCCCTGCAGGGGGGCAAACATGGTCCCATGCCACTAAGGGCTGGGATACCAAGGTCTACTGGTTCCATGGGGGATGGCTTCTGAACCTCAGTGCCCCATTCAAGGGTTCCACTTGGAATGGCCGTAGCCACCACCTTCAGGAGTGTGTCGTGACCCTGGAGGCACTTACCTGTCTGGCTGCTGGTTGATGGCAGGGACTCGGATGACTCCAAAACATACTCGGTCACAGGACCCCTGAATGCCTCTGTCAAGATAGCGAGGCACTCTGGTGAGTCGGCAGGATCTTAAAGCACATTCAGACCAATTTTTAGTGTTTAAAATCCAAATTTTAATTACAAATAAGGTTTTAAAAAATAACATAAGATCCAGCAACACACTCCAAAGAGCACAAAAGAAAACAAATAACTCTACCTTAAGCTAGCTGACTTCACGGCACAGCTCTCAGGTGGCATGAAAATAAGTCCAGACCAAGATCTGCAAGGTCGATGATCAGGCAGGAACTGCTAGAACAGCCTCCTCCTCCCCCAGCTGAAGTGCCAAGATATACCCTTAAAAAAAAAAAGCACATCAACTGCACTCTTTTCAAGATGTGCTTGTCTGATCCCACCACTTTGAAGCGCCGCTGCATCGTCCCTCTCCTCATATGGGTGCATATGATCATGCCCCAAGAATACCTGGGCTCATCGGCCAACAATGAAGGCACACTTAAACAACAAATCTCACCTGAAAACATCTCATTGTTTTGTGATGTGGAATTTAAAATTAGTGCTGGTAGCAGAATCTTTTTTTAAAAAAAAAACTTTTTATTGCATTTTCCAAAACTATAAAAAAAACTATCCCTAAAACTACAAATCTATCCCTACTTAAAGCAAAGAATATAAAATTGCTTTCTAAATACATGTAAATGAAATTTCCCTTGTAACAAGTTACAAACTACTGAAATGTGATACTAAAATTAAAGTAATGTTGGCTATGCACATGCATTTTCAAGCATGTGTTAAGATACGCAACTAAAACTTTTAGTTTAAACAATAAAAAGAAACTATTTCCCCCTCCTCCCTCTTCTTTTTGGTTTAGCCGATTCTCTTGGGGGTGCCAGTTGCTTAGGGGCTGCTGCTGTCAGGATCATGGGATCCTAACAGGGTTTCTATTGTGCTTTCTGTAATTTGCTATCACTCAGCCAAAAGTGTAACCATCGCTATCTCTGTCAAGCTGTCTCCTGTCTCCCCCTCAACTGTTTATTGCTCTGAAGTTATATTGCTTTTGAAGGTCTGGTCAGTGTAACCATTTCATCCGGGAGAGTGGCGACCCTACATATTTGCACGTCACCAAAGAAGAAATGGCTTTTCCTCCCAGGCATTCCCTCCTCCCGTTCCCTGGGACACGGAACTGTCTTATCTCGTTGTGAAGACCTTGAGAAGCCGCTGGAGCCACTTTGTTATGTATAAGTTTCACACATCTGGGGCACCCAGTTCAAGAGGGGAATTTTTATAACTTTCACACTTCACCTTTCCTGTGGGAAGTAAAACAGCTTAGAACTTTTAACCGCGCTTTTCTCCTCTATTGTGATTGGTGGGATGTTGGGGTTCAAACTGTACTGGAGGGTATATTAACTCTGACTGTTCTTTATGTGACATCTCTAACAAACATTCGAGAACCTGTCATGCAGTATTAAGAAATAAAGAACTCTGTTTTTTAAACAAAGGTCTGATCTTTTGCTGTAAGCACAGAAGCCTCACAGCTGCCCCTTTTGCTGAATCAGAGTCCTCTGAAGAGCTACTCGATGAAGTCTGCAATCTTTCCAAATCATGTATGATGTCTTCTTCCTCTGCTGCTTTCTTCTCTCTTTTTTTTTTTATAAATTTTTATTGATTTTTCCTATATTTACAACTAATACGCTACAATCTAAGCTACATATACCTTATACAGAGAGTACTTTATCATTTGCTTAATACTACCATGTTACATAATATAATTATGAAGCATTTAGAACCTTGGATAAATTTCAATTATTTTGTTACTGCTACTATAAAAATTATCAAAACTATTTGGCAGGCATGCCCACCTAGAGAAATACGGTTAATTAAACAATTTATAATACATAGGTGCAATGCTTAATAAAACAGTTTAATCACTATTTCTTCTTTCGTCCTCTTCTTGTCTTAACAGTCTCATCTACTTTTGGAGCTGCTGCTCCTTTTTCCGAGTCAGACACTTCTTCTTCACTCTTTGAGCTATCAAATCCATACATGCTTTCTTGCGAGGCCAGTGAACCATCTGAGTCTCTCCCAGTTTTCTTTGCTTTGCTTTTTTCCAGAATTTTTTTCGCCTGTTGAACAGAGTCAATCTTATACTTCTTATCTTTGATGCTGAAGCATAGTCCTTCTGGAGTATTCCAGCGATAGATGATAGACTCAGACTGGAGCCAAGATGTCAATTTTCCATAGGCTTTCCTTCTTTTCCTTATTTCAAATGGGATATCCTTCATCACTTTTACTTCTTCTCCCAGGATCTTCAGAGCTGCTTTGTTTGTGGTCCTAAGCACCACGTCTCTTGTAGATTTTTTGGAGAACTTTATCATAATTTCACCAGGCAGGCTTTTCTTTTTAGTATAATCTGGATAGGTTCTGTAAACCATATCCATATCGCTTTTTATATCCGCTGCTTTCATGCCTGTCACTGGTTCAAGTGCTTCACTTAGCAAATTTTTAAGGTCTTCTCCTGTGTTTTCTGGCACATTCTGAAGTCTTAGGAAAAAATTCGATCTTTCCATTTGTAATTTCAAAAGCTGATCATGGTGGAAGGCCTTTTCCTTCTCTGCCTTTTGTAGTCTTGAGTCTTGGTTTTTTACTGAAGTTTTTACTTCCAGAAGTTCTCGCTGCAGCTTCTCTGTGGTTTTATTCGACTCTTTTAGTTCTAACTGCATTTTGTCCATCTTCACGTTGAGAGCTGTCATTTGGTCCACTAGAGGTCGCAATAACGAGGAGAACACCGCGCTCATCTCTGTGGTATCAACCTTTGCACTCGGAGCTGTACTTCCTAGTTTGGGGGAAGGTTTCGGTTTCCCCGCCATTGTTGAGGCTGCGCTCTTTGTTTATAGATAGATAAGATGAATGAAAGGAGCAAATTTTCGAACAGCACTTATGTCCTTTTAAAGTTTATATCTCCAAGTGAGCGATGCTGCCATCTAGCAAGGCGGATGGGCTTTTATTCATGCAGTAACGCCACGTGAAGAGTCTGGTAAGTACGCCAGTCCTGGAGAGGGGGGGGGGTTTCACTCCTCCCGCCGTCTTCCCGCTGTATTCTGCTTTTCTTATTTCAGACTCACGTTTTCTCCATGCGTAACTGTCAGTTCCAGCCTCATTGCTTCGCACTCTCTGCTGCTTCACGGATTTGCGCTTTCAGCCATACGGCTCCCACGGCGGGGGAACCTATGGGGGTGATGAAAAGGGATCTCGATCCCTCGATCGCCACCGTAGGGAGAGATCCCCTTCGTGCCACCCCAGGCAGAGCTCCCTCACTGGGGTCTCTGGGGGCTCGGCACCAGTCCAGAGCCCCTTCTTCCCGCCGGGTATGGATCGCGCTCCCCGCAGTTGCGGAGGAGCACGTCCGCCATTATCGCAAGTCTTGCCGGAAGTCCCCTGCTTTCTTCTCTTTTGAAAGCTTTTGATGCAACTCCAAATTCTCGAAATTTTCTGGTAGCAGAAAATTGATTGGAAGGACAGCTTGTGCAAGAAACCTGTCTCATCATGTGAGAAACCAATGTAATCATGCAAATGGACACATCCAAAAAGGTTGCTGGATGATCATCTCACTACTTGTGACCAGCAAGCTGTACTTAAGCCAACCTTGGGCATCTTTGAGCATAGCCCACTGAAGTTCCTTTCACCTTTGTTATCAAATTTTCCGAAGATGGAAATTGCCCAGATGCCAGTCAAGATTCAAATCACTTCTAGAGAGTACTGAGATAACTTCTGGACTTTCATTGGAAGTGACATTGTGCCATTGCCAATGGCTGCCACCTGTCCCCTCTGTCTCCGGCTTGTTGCCAGTCCAGTACTACCAACCCTACACTCAGGCAATATTTTAATGAGATTCTGGATTCTTTGTAGTCTAAACATTTACATCATATGTTCAGAAGAAAATTCTACAACCCCCCCCCCCCCACACACACACACACAAGAGACTAGAAAGGCAATTTTACATGCAGTTTCATGCACACAGTTTGCAATGCAATCCTAGGCAATGTGACACCCTTTAAACACATTGCTTTCAGTGGGTTTAGAATGGTGTACATTTTCCAAGAGTTGAATTATTAATTTGCTGTTTTGGTCCTAAAACAGCAATCTTCTTTTCACCAGTAGGTATTTACAATACAAGCTAGTTTGAGCTTTCTTGAATACATACCATACTGCTTCAAAGAAAAAACATGCTGTAACGTTGCCTCCATGCTTGAGAGTAGAGGAATGAGAGGGTCTCAATATATTACTCTAAAATAAGATATTGTTGGATCATGTGATCTGAAATCTTATTCATACAGATTGATCCTAAGCAGTTCTACTCAGAAACCTAATGAAATCTATTCAGTGTGTATTAGTATCAAGAAAGTACCATTCGATTTCCATTGTTGCGTACCCAAAATACTTTCTTTCTAAAATGAGAGGATCATGACTAAAAGCAAGCTTCTGCACAGCTCCTTCATCTAATCATAATAATATGGGGTCGGCTCTGTCTGGAATCCTTTCTCCTTCTGAGGTTGCAAATTCAGCAAACTAATCATTCTGGGGAAAGGGAGATGCATCATTCATTTGCAGAACTGCATAGTGATGTACTAGGTAAAGGTAAAAGTTTCCCTTCCTTGAAAACCAGTTGAATATGACTCTAGGGATGCAGTGACCATCTCAATTTCCAAACTGAAGAGCCAGCGCTGTCCAAAGAGATTTCCGTGGTCATGTGGCCGGCATGACTAAACACCAAGGTGCATGGAATGCTGTTACCTTCCCACCAAAGTGGTACCTATTTAACTACTTGCAATTCTTGCTTTCGAACTGCTAGGTTGGTAGGAGCTGGGACCAGAGACAGGAGTTCACTCTGTCATGCAGCACTCGGGTCTCAAATTGTTGAACTACTGACTTTCTGGTCTGCAGTTCAGCATCTTAACCACTTGAGTCACTGCAGCCCCTCATAGTGACATACTAGAAGGGGGTATGTACAGTGAATATTATGAGGGTTCACTTGAGAAAATGATCATAACAATTTAGTAAATGCTTGGAGATGTTGTACAGCAAATTTAACAGACAATCAGCAATTGAATTAAGGAATGATGAACAACTCTGTGACAAATGTAAAATAGGTCCGCACCAGTTTGATACCTGCACTTTTTTACAAGGAGTCTTAGAAATGGTAAATGTCATTTCATTGGGGGAACATATGAAAGAAAAATACAGATTTATATTACCTTCATTACCCCCTCTTCATTAAGAGTTCCCTATTGTTTAGTTCAGGCCTCAGCATGATATAACATTTGGGGCAAAAAATGCAAGCCAGTAAGCCAGCACCAGAAGCTAAGATGGAGAAGATCTCCACAGTCACCATAGATTTTCCCTTGATGCTCAAGTAAGTTGGAATAAAAGACAGCCAAACACTAAAGAAGAGCAACATGCTGAAAGTGATAAATTTGGCTTCATTGAAACTGTCAGGTAACTTCCTGGCTACAAAAGCCACGATGAAGCTCACTAGGGCCAGAAAGCCCATTTAGCCCAAGACCAAGTAAAAAAATAGCTGCTGAACCCTCATTACATTCCAGTACGATGCTCTCATTAATTGACAACATGTCTATATCTGGGAATGGTGGGGAAGTACTTAGCCAAAAAACACAAATACTCACTTGAACAAGGGAGCAGAGAAGCACAAATGAATATGACAATCTTTTCCCCACAAATGGGCACACTATAGACACTGGTTTGGTAGCCACGAAGGCCAAAACTACAGTCATAGTTTTGGCCAACACACTAGAAATGGCTACAGAGAATATGATGCCAAATGTCATTTGTCGGAGAAGGCAAGTCACCTTTCCAGGCTGCCCAATAACCAGCAAAGAGGAGAAGAAGCAATGAACAAGAGAGATGAGAAGTATATATGTCAGGCTTTGGTTGTTGGCTTTGACTGTGGGACTGTTACGGTGCTTCACAAATATCTCAAGCACCAGTACTGAGATCAGAGAAAAGGAAATATCTACAGTAGCTAAGATGATTCCTAATGGTTCTTTGAAAGAAAGGAAGCTTATAGTTTTGGGAACACGGTCATTTTGGTGATGATTGGCATAGTGATCTTGTGGACATTTGACACAGCTATCCATGTCTGCAAAAATAAATAAAAATGAAAAGGTGTTGAAATATTTAAATACATTTATTATGGGGACTTTCTTAAGTTTCAGGTCGTGGCCACATGAGCAAGATAAGCCAGACAGGAATCAATGCAAATTTGTGCCAGAGCAATTTGCGCCACAGTTGCATGATCACACAGGTCCATGGACCTGCTGGGGCAAACTGCTACTGTGTGATCAGATGCAACTGTGGGTGAGGGGGTTTTTTGTGGTGGGTTTCGAGGCGCTTAAATGGGGGATCGATGAAGCACTTCAACAGGGGAAGGGGAAATTGATTTCCTTAGATGGGGGGTGGGAGGAGAATCAAGTATTCGCCTCAACGGGGGGTGGATCAGTGAATCACATCTCCCCCTAAGGGGAGTGGATCAGTGAATCACATCTCCCCCCTAAGGGGGCCTTCGATGATGCGCACACGGAGAAGGGGGACAAAAAAACACTGTGTGGCGTCAGGATAGCGTGTGATCACATTATCCGCGAAGCCACACTTCCACGCTGGTGCGATCAAACAGGGAAACTCTGGTTGTGAACCACAGCAAACCATTTGCTACTGGAGTTTCATTAGTAGCTTTTTACCACACTTCCCCACCGGATCAAAAGGGCTTGTGACCGTTTGACGATGGTTGCAGGACGCTTCCCAGATGTGCTGGTGTGATTGTGCCACTTTGATCTGGTGGTGAATCGTCCCTCTTCCGTGGCAAATGGGTGCATATGATCGTGCCCTCAGTGTCTCTATCTTAGCTCTCAGCTATAATATGAGAATGATTTGTTGTCTTTTAGATCCGATTATTTTAAGTTATTTATATTTTGTCTCCATGTGATGGCCTTTGGCTGTATCATGTTGAGTTAAGATGATCTTGGCATCTGATTAGAATAGAGTTCATGTTGGAATCCAAGTTTCCCTCCTCATATTGAAGTCAACACTGGATTGATTTTCAATTATTAAATATGTAAAGAACCATCTGAATAATGTTGCTTGTTTTTAAAGCCATTTCTTTCCTGAGGAAGATGTAAATTTAGGAAAATTGGGGTATTTTTTTAAAAAACTGAAGAAGTCAAACGTGTTTTTTGTGTCCTCTTCTGGTTCAGTTCCACAAAGTTTAGCAATTTTAAAGGAAAATCTTCAGAGCCAACCAACAGGATGGGGAGAAATCTATTAATTTGATGGAGCAGATGCAGCTTTGCCCCTGGGAGATCACCTTTTGCCAAGTACTAAAGAAAAGATCTTCAAAGGGGATTATATCGCCCTCTTTAGCCTTCTTTACCGTGATTTGGAGAAGAAGGATAAGGAGGAATTGGATGACAAGGATAAAGAAATATTGAAAAAGAGGAAGGTTGATAGGACATGGGCCAATTGGTTGCCTGGGTAGGAGGAAGACGGCTGAATTTCCAGAATGTACAGCCTTCACAGGTAGTTTTATGTTCTTAACATTGGTCATCACATCATCAAGAGAGTTCAGAATAGTTCTTGTTAAGATCATTCAAAGCTTATTGAATGTGACTTCACTACATGGCCTCTGATAAACGACTCTGTCCTCACATTGTGAACACCCTCTCCAGTCCTGTCTTCGCCACAATCACATACAGTTCACACAAATACCATTTGTACAGCACCCATTCAGCTTTCTGTGGCCACCACCTTAAACTTCAGTGCCTTCCCATGGCCCTATCCAGCCTTCACTGCACAGTCGTCAAACTCCATCGACAGACCTCTTACCCCTTCACAGTCCTTGCCACAGCATCTTCAGACTTCTATCCAAAGTCCTCTTTACTCAGTCGGTTGTACTCTAGCCAGTTGTTTAGATACCAGAACTATTTCTCTGGGTTTATATCTGTACTCCCCCTGATCTCCGCTATACTGGAATGCTGCTCCTGCACTCCTCTCACTGGTTTGTTGCTCTGAGATTCCTGTTGCCAGTATAATCACCTCCTTGTGAGAGTCCTGCTCAAAGTAGTCAAGGATCAGATCTCGGTTGGTTAACCACAGTTCTTTATTGCCTATTCCTACATTAGTACAGCATCTCGGGTTATTGTCAGAGATGAGACAAATAATACAAGCGGGTCTATTATACCATTCCAAGGAGTTTGAATTACCCATAGGTAGCCAATCCCCTGAAGGGAAAATTGGCGGGCTAAAAGGTGTCTTGACCGTTTTGTTCACACAGGAAAAAAGTGAGGTGTTAAGCAGTAAATTTCCCTTCCCAAACCAGATCCCTCAGTTCACATAACAATTCATGGCTCCAAGGTTCTTTAGCATAGATAAGAGATGAGAGCCGTCCTCCCCTTGAAGTTACTGCCGGGGCAGCTGGAATGCGGAGGCAGGGATGAGAGGCCTCCTTGTTCTCACCTCTAAGGGTTGTCACCCTCCCGACCAAAACAGGATTAATACAGGTTCCATACAAATGACTATAAGGTTACATAGTGTGCATGCAAGATTACATTGACTGAATTGACAGATTCTGACACCCTGCCCTCCCCATAATTCCCTTCACCTAGCTTTATCAGGGAACATTTTGTGAAACAGTTTAATCAACTTGGGGGCATGAACATGTTCAGAACGAATCCATTCATTGTGCTCCGGGCCGAAATCTAACCACCTAACTAAGTAATACAAATGGCCCCTTTTCATCTTGGAGTCAAGGATTTCGGTTATCTCGTAGTGTGGACTCCCCTCCTTCATCAGTGGAGGAGGAACTGGAGGAACTGGATGCCATGCATTCGGCCCAGGATCTTTCTTCAGCAGGCTGAAATGAAACACAGGGTGTACAGAACTCAGTGATTTAGGCAGTTCCAGTTCAAAGGATACATCAGAGATTTTACGTAGCACTTTATAAGGTCCAACATATTTCCATCCCAGTTTCCTGCTGGGCTGCAGCCCATGGATATTTTTAGTAGAGAGATAAACGGAGTCCCCGGGTTGAAGATCCCATCCCGGTGCTCGCCCTCGGTCAGCATATTTCTTGTAGTCCTCTTTGGCATGATCCAGGGCCTTCCCAATTAATGGCCAGGAGTCCTGGAGGTTGGACCACCAACTCCTAAAATCCGAGGGGGGGGTCCGGGGGTCGTCCTTAATGGTAGGGAGTGGTTTACCTTCAAAGCCTCCCACCGCCATGAAAGGTGAGACCCCAGTAGAGGAATGCACTGCATTGTTGTAGCTATATTCTGCAAAGGGCAATAATTCCACCCAATTGTCCTGGTGGTAATTTGTATAACATCTGAGGAATTGCTCCAGAATTTGATTAGTTCGCTCGGATTGGCCGTCGGTCTCTGGATGGTAACCCGAGCTTAAGGCAGGCTCTATGTCCATTAATTTCAAAAGCTCCCGCCAGAAGGTGGCAACGAACTGACTTCCGCGGTCAGATACCACTCTCTTGGGAAAAGCATGTAATTTTATCACGTGGTTAAAGAAAGCTTTAGCCATCCCTTTGGCTGTGGGCAATTGCTTGAAGGGGGTGAAATGGGCTTGTTTAGAAAACGTGTCAACTACTACCCAAATCACCGTTTTTCCCTTGGAGGGGGGCAAATTGGTGATAAAGTCCATGGCTATGTCTTCCCAGGGTCTTGAGGCAGTGGGAAGGGGGTGCAACAATCCTGGGACTTTCCCCCCCCGTTTCTTACACATTAAACAGGTTTGGCACGCCGAGACGAAGTCCGAGACATCGCGGCGCATGCGTGGCCACCAGAATTGGCGCTGGATCAAATTAAGTGTTTTCAGGAAACCAAAGTGCCCGGCTAGCTTGGAAGAGTGACAATGTAGCAAGATTTCCTTGCGTTTGGTCTTAGGCACCACTAGCTTGTCCCCATGCAGCCAACAATGGTCCTCTCTTTTGGAACACTCTCCTATTGTTTCCAATTCCTCTATTTCTTCTGGAGCATACTCCCCCCCCCACTGGCAGTCCCCCATGGTTAGCTCGGCTTTCTTTGCTTTGCTCCGGGTGACCACCGCCCCTCCCAGCTGCTGGGGGGAGAACATGGAGTCGAATACCTCTTCCTTCACACTCTCATGTTGGGGCAATCTGGACAATGCATCTGCCAGGGAGTTAGCCTTCCCGGGGAAATGTTTTAACACAAAGTTAAATTTGGAAAAGAAGTCAGCCCAGCGCAGCTGCTTGGCGTTGAGGGACCGTTGCGTGCGCAAAGCCTCTAGGTTCTTATGATCAGTCCATATTTCAAACGGAGTTTGCGCTCCCTCCAACCAGTGGCGCCACGTAGTGAGCGCTAACCTAATGGCCGCGGCTTCCTTGTCCCACACCGACCAGTTCCTTTCCGTTTCGTTAAACTTTTTTGAGATGTAAGCCAAGGGGTGCAACTTCCCCTCTGAGTCTCTTTGCAAAATGCCCCCCCCCATGGCTACATCCGAGGCATCGACATGGATTATAAAGTCTTTTGTCTCATCCGGGTGTGCCAGAATGGGCTCAGAGGTAAAAAGAGTTTTTAAAGCTTCAAACGCCTTCTGGCACTCCCCATTCCACGCCAACTTCTCTCCTGGCTTCCCTGCCTCGGGTCCCCTCCCCTTGGTTTTCAACAAGTCCGTTAAGGGAAGGGTGACTTTAGCAAAGTCCTTGATGAAGGTCCGGTAAAAGTTACAAAATCCTAAGAGGCTCTGCAACTGCTTCCTTGTTCGCGGAGCCTCCCATTGCACCACAGCCTCCACTTTCCCCGGGTCCATTTCCAACCCCTTCTGAGAAATGCGGTAGCCTAGGAAGTCCACCGACTCCCGGTGAAACTCGCACTTAGACAGTTTCACAAACAGCTGGTTTTTTAGCAACGTCGAAAGAACTTCCCTGACCAAAGTCACATGCTCATTCTTATCAGTAGAATAGATCAAGATATCATCTATGTAACATAACACGCCCTTAAAAAGGTGCTTGTGCAACACTTCATTGATTAAACTCATAAAGACCCCGGGCGCGCCACTTAAGCCGAACGGCATCACTAGGTATTCGAATTGCCCCAAGGGGGTGTTAAAGGCAGTCTTAAATTCATCCCCCTCCCTTATGCGCACCCTGAAGTAGGCATCTCGTAGATCCAATTTGGTAAAAATCTTCCCCTTGGCCGCCTCCGCCAAG
The DNA here is from genome assembly GCA_029233225.1 of Lepidodactylus listeri. Taxonomy (NCBI): domain Eukaryota; kingdom Metazoa; phylum Chordata; class Lepidosauria; order Squamata; family Gekkonidae; genus Lepidodactylus; species Lepidodactylus listeri. The sequence goes on along the minus strand of JARCFY010000005.1, from coordinate 133,907,085 downwards.
AGATCCTTTATTAACGGGAAGGGGTAGGCATTAGAAGTGGAAACTGCATTTAGCCCCCGGTAATCAGTGCACAGTCGTAAGCCTCCATCCTTTTTCTTTCGGAACAACACGGGCGCCGCAAAGGGGGACTTGGCGGGGCGGATAAACCCCCTTGCAAGGTTTTTGTCTAAGAACTTCCGCAGTTCTTCCCGTTCCGCCGGGCTCATGGAATATAATTTGCCCTTCGGGAGTTTCTCTCCTGGGAGGAGCTCTATGGCACAGTCCGACAGTCGATGAGGGGGCAACTCGTCCGCCTCGGATTCACTGAACACTTCTAGCAAGTCTCTATACTCTTTAGGCACCATGGCAGGGGCGAGGGCGAGTGCGGGTGCGGGGGGTGGCGGGCTCGGAGGTCCAGGGCCCCATCCGGGGTCCCACCGGTGGCTCTGGCAGCGGTCGTCTACCCACGAAATTTTCCCCTCGCTCCACTTTATGTAAGGGTCGTGCGCCCCGAGCCAAGGGCTGCCCAACACCATAGGGAACTGGGCGTTCGGGGTGATGACGAAAGCTCGCTTCTCCCAATGCTCCCCCGTTCCCAAAATCAAGCTCTCAGTCTCTGCTATGCACTCCTCTTTCATTTCCGACCCATCCATCTGGGTAAACTTCAGGGGTTCTGCTAACGGGGTGACTTTGGGTCCCAACCCCTCCACCACCAGGGGGCTGATTAGGTCTCGCGCGCAACCGGAGTCAATTAGAGCGCGAACCCTCATGTGGGTCCCTGATCCAGGGGTCACCACCGTCACTACCATATATAAGAGGGGGCCAGGGATGCTCACCGGAGATGGCGCTTCTTGGCGGGGGACCTGCAGTTCTGCGCCGCTCACTGCAGGCCGTTGGAGTTTCCCGACATCTGTGCTTCCATCAGCTCTAGCTCTCCCTGGTCGCTCGTCACCCCTTCCAGCTGTAAAGCCCGGGGCTTCATCGGAGTTTTCCCTCTGGTGGGGGTGCTCCCCGCTCCGGGAGTTGAGGTCTTCGGGCCCTTCCCCCCTCCTCTGGGACAGGCGGAGGTGAAGTGGCCACTCTCCCCACACTTCATACACAACCCCTGTCGAAACCTCGCATCACGTACGTCTTGCACATTGGATCGGGGCTTCGCTCGGGGGCCTGCTTTGCTGGCGGCCGTCGCGGACGCTCCCATCTTAATCAGGGCGAAACGCTCCTCCATGTCGGTGGCAGCTCTCATCCAGGTGTTCAAGGTGCCCGGGCGACCCCCTAACAGCACTGTCTCGTAGATTTCCGGGTTCAGGCCCTCCCAATACTTCTCCATGAAGAGTTCCTCCGGCCACCCATGGATCTTGGCAGCAATGCGCCGGAACTTGTCGGTGTATTCCCTCACCGACGACCTCCCCTGGAATAGCTTCCTCAGTTGATTTCTGGCTTTTTCCTCACCCAGGGGGTCCTCGAACTGATGCCGGAGGGCCCACATAAAATTGTTCAGGGAGCGCAGCTCAGGGCCAGGGTTGTCGTGAAGGCTCACATACCAATCGCTGGCGGTATCTTTCAGCTTGGACCCGATGTAGCCGATGCGATCTTTCTCGGTAGGGTAGAGGTGACCCCAACTGTCCAGGAATCTCCCGATCTCTAGCGTGAAGAAACGCAGCTTCTCGGGGTCCCCATCGAAAGTGGTCGTCAAAGGGTCGGACGGGGGTGGGCGAACGGCCGGCGCGGCCGGGACTGGGGCCGGTGCGGGAACGGGCCCCGGAACTGGAGCTGGGACGGCCGGCTGGGCTGGTTGCGCCGGTAGAGCGGGTGCCTGCGGTTGAGCCGGAACCCCTCCGGGTGCCTGCGGCTGTGGTGGGGCTCCGACTCCTTGACCGAGGAGGGCGCCTTGCATCGCCACTATAGCGTCGTGAAATTGGTGCTGGAGATCGAGGGCCAACTCGCGGAGCTCGGCGGTGAGTTGAAGCCGCAGGTCTCCCATCATCTGATCCAGCGGGACCGTCTGCTCCTCGCGATACGGATCGGGCCCATACAGATCTAGTGTCTCTTCTTCGGGAGGCGGGCGACGCGGCCCTCCACGGTAGATCGGCTCGCGGTCGTCTCCGAGGTAGCTCGGTCTCCCTCGATCGGGCTGGTCTCCGGTGAGTGAAACTCTCACCCCTTTCCTGTCGTGCACCCACGAACTCACGGGACGGCCCCCGAAGTGGCTCCAAGCGTACTGGGGGGTCACGTTCTGATGGGTAGTCGGGCGGCGTGGAATGTAGTAAGCCCCTTGGCTCGTGGTCACCGGCACCTCGGTACCTCCTGCGCCGCCACCACTCCCGTTCCCCGGATCCGCCGGGGTAACGGGAACCTCCTCTGGAGTAGTAGGTTTGAGGGGGACAAGGTCGTCTTCTGACATGGTCAGGAACGGTTGAGTCCCAGTCACGGATCTCTGACAATCTGTGAGAGTCCTGCTCAAAGTAGTCAAGGATCAGATCTCGGTTGGTTAACCACAGTTCTTTATTGCCTATTCCTACATTAGTACAGCATCTCGGGTTATTGTCAGAGATGAGACAAATAATACAAGCGGGTCTATTATACCATTCCAAGGAGTTTGAATTACCCATAGGTAGCCAATCCCCTGAAGGGAAAATTGGCGGGCTAAAAGGTGTCTTGACCGTTTGGTTCACACAGGAAAAAAGTGAGGTGTTAAGCAGTAAATTTCCCTTCCCAAACCAGATCCCTCAGTTCACATAACAATTCATGGCTCCAAGGTTCTTTAGCATAGATAAGAGATGAGAGCCGTCCTCCCCTTGAAGTTACTGCCGGGGCAGCTGGAATGCGGAGGCAGGGATGAGAGGCCTCCTTGTTCTCACCTCTAAGGGTTGTCACCCTCCCGACCAAAACAGGATTAATACAGGTTCCATACAAATGACTATAAGGTTACATAGTGTGCATGCAAGATTACATTGACTGAATTGACAGATTCTGACACTCCTGAACACCTCTCATCTTCCTTCTGGTATAGAAATGTTATCCTCTTCAACTTTTGCTGTGTTCCATAGTCCTCTTCTCCACTGCCACCTCTAGAAACATGCTAATCCAACAGAAGTCTCCTCACTCACATACAAAAACCCGGAGGTTTCTAGCAGCTCCTTTTAAAGAACTTGATTGTCCAGCTGGATCCCCCCATCCTGCCAGAAGCAGCTGCCAAACTCTTGGCTCAGATTTTATCATCATAATACAAGCTGTTGGAGAGACTCAGCCACCAACCAGGCCTGCCAGGATCCTCCCTCCATTCACCTCCAGTGCGTCAGAAACAAGAATTTTTGGCCTGGCAAATCCAGCGTTAGAGACAGACAGACAGGCAGGCGGGTGGGTGGGCAGGCAGGCAGAGAGACAGATGGATAGATGATTCCAGATTTGTGGGAGACTTTATGAAGCAGGGAGCTCACATTTTAGTGAATCTCTTTTTTCTTCTCTTTAATATTCTATTTTAACTCAGATCCACACCTCTTTGAGAAGCATCCGGTTCAATAATAGTGCTGGAGACATCATACATTTTGATAAATACAGTGAATTAGTTACAGATTTTGATGTTACCTACTGGGTTACCTTCCCAAATGGCTCATTTGTCAGAGTCAAAGTAGGAAGATTGGATCCCCATGCCCCTCCAGGCAATGAAGTAAATCTTAATGATGCTCAGATTGTGTGGCATAGAAGTTTTAACCAGGTGAGTTATAGTTGCAGGTGTTTGAGTATTTAAACACGTATCTAATTTCTCTTGTCTGGTGTAGTGGTTAGGGGTAAGGACGCTAATCTGGGAGAACCAGATTTAATTTCACTCTCCTGAACATGAAGCCAGCTGGGTCACCTTGGACAAGCCACAGGTCTCTCCACCTCCTTCTCCTCCTCCTCCTTCTCCCCAGTGTCTCTGACAATGTCCGCATGCTCCATGTGACCTCTGGGCTCCTTGTTGAGGTTTCTTCCCCTGCTCATTGGAGGTCAACTGCCTTCTCCCCTCTCATCACCACAGACAGTGTGCCCCTTGACTTCCATTGTGCAGCTGCCAACACTTAAACCCCCCACCCCCCATCACTGCTGACAGTCCTGGCTCTTGTCTGCTGCAGCATCCTGACAAAGGAAGAGGAAGAGGTTATTGCATTGTACATTTTGAAGGCCATTAATTCATTAGGTAGCCATAAATGAGAAATGGCTTGATAACTGTTCTGTCTGCTGACCACCACGGGGCACCAGCGGCATACAGTCAGCACTTGACTCTGAGAGACAATAGGGGTTAAGGATCCTAGACCACCACTAGACCTCCAATAAGAACTCTGGCGGGAAATTCAAACCTGCCAATAGGAGGTTTGGGGTGTATCCTAGGAGGACTTTGGGGTGTATCCTAGGAGGACAATAGGAGGACTTTGGGGTGTATCCTAGGAGTTATATATAGTTGGCCATCTCAGCCAGTATTGCATGCTTGTTGTGTACTCAATAAATCTATGCTGATCACTGTGTCGTAGTCCGGGCTTTCCATGCATCGAACCCAGCACACAGTAATAATACTTAACACATATACACACCCACACATGCACAATCACATGGCTGACATTTGCGTGTGTGCCTGTTCCTAATAAGCAAACAATTGTGAACTGCTAGCTTTCATCTCATCATATCTTAACAAGAGCCTACTTTTGCAGGACATTTTCTTCATGCAAATCTCTCTCTTTTTCTTTATGGACAGGCACTGCCTCTATCTGTGTGCAGTAATCATTGTCTTCCTGGCTACAGCAAGAAGAAGAAAGAAGGAGAGAAATTTTGCTGCTATGATTGTTCTCCATGTCCAGAAGGGATGTTCTCTGATGAGATGGGTAGGAGATGTATTGAGAAACATTCTTGTTCTGGGTGTACATATATAGCAGCCTTATGCTGAATCAGATGATTGGATTATTGATCTGTCAAGGTCAGGATTCTCTGCTCAGATTGGCAGTGGCTCTCCGGGGTCTTAGACATCTTTCACATCACCTCCTACCTGATCCTGTTAGCAGTCAGAGTCCTCCTCTTGTAGAGGAGTAGTTTATAACTTAGACATAAAGAAAAACCCTTCTTAAGTACATGACACTGGATGCCAAAGAGAAACATGCCTGGACAAGTGGAAGGTGAGTAAGAGCAGCTGACTGTCTGCTGTCCCCTCTATGCCCCAGAAAGATGCATAACTGTAGGGGTCTCACAAAACCCGTTGACTCATCCTTGGACTAAGCTCATCATGTCCAACCTTACTTGCTCTGCACCCACTTACCCTAATTCCTGTCTGGTATTTGCAGGGTCATCAAGTTCCTTTCACTCCTTCTACGTAACTTGGGGGGGGGGGGAATCAATGCATTGTTTTGGGGGCATCACATCAGCTTGCCCTTGACCACCTACTTTGGATTCAAAATGCAGTATTTATTTTAATTCTATTAGAGTGGGCTTCCTAAGAGGCTATAAAGATGATCTGGCTCAACGTTTGGATCAGTTTTCCTTGCTGCATACCAAAAATATGGTGTGATATATTATTGCTCAACCCTAGCCACATTCATTATTCAGTTTCTCTCTTCAGATGATGATTTTCAAAACCAGTTCCCTCTCCAAGCATTTGGCCTAGTCAGACTTCAGGGCCTAGTTTAGGTACCTTCCATATCCACAGATACCCCAAGTTGCTTCTAGCAATGTTGAGTTATCTAATCCATATAGATCCTGCCTACCAATTACCTAGGTGCTAACCTGGCAGGGGGGGGGGGTAGTTAATTAATAACCTCTCAAATCAAAGCTGTGCAGAATAGACCAAAAAAAAAAAGGATCTTCATCAAGATAATTTGAGAAGGACCCCAACCAATGTCTGCTTAGCATAGAGGCAACATATGAATCCAACATATTTGTTGGGATTGGGAGTGCTGGATTCAGTCAATAAATAGTAGGTTCCTCCATGGAGAGAGGTTATTTAAGGTCTTCCCATTGACCACACTGATGGACTACTAAATTATTCAAGCAAGAGGACTGGAATGCACACTGGAATGTAACGAGGGCTCTGTTCTCACGTTTGTGGTTCCAGCGCCAAGGTGAAGGGCTGAGGTGAGCACCCAGGTCAAAAGTTCTGCTAAAACCCACACATTCTAGTCTAATTTAAAGATTTTCCCAGTTGAAATAACACACACATACTCATTTTTCAGAAAGAGTGGGATAAAATTGGTCACAACTTTATTGCTTACAGTTGTAGTAAGCCTTGGCACAGCATGGGGGTAAGGATCCTGCCCATCAGTTGATGCTTTGTTGGTCACCTTGGGATGGCAGGTTTTGGATTCCACTAGGGCGAAAGCCCAGAGGTGGTCTCCCCTGTCACCTGAGCATGAGGGTAATTCCCTGGACATGCCCCCGGGCTGGGCGTATCAGTTGCCCCTCATGCCAAGACCCCTTAAAAAGATCCCCACACTCAGGAAATGGGCACACAGGCCATTTCTCCTGAGAATGTATCCAGCCCCTTGCTGACACCACCAAGTTGCAGCAAGAAATCAAGTATACAGAACTGCATGCAACCCCTGCAAAATACCTGACTAAAGGGCTAGGAGGGTGGGCCAAGCTGTCCAACAGCTAAAGATGGTGAGCCAAGGTGGCATGGTGCCATAAATAGCCATCAGGAACCCCAGCACTCCAAGTCCCTTCCAAGACAACTAATACAGTCAGCGCAGGATCAGGTGGACTCCAACTTCCCACATTTCTCAGGCCTGCCTGCTCCACCTGGCAAAGGAGGGGTGGGGGATCCATGGCTGCTCCCTTCATTCATCCCTTCCTATGGAAGTGGTTGTGGAAGTCTTCTCTATATTGTCATCCAGTGCTGGGTTACTGGGTTGTATCTTTCTACCTAAATGTTATATCATTTTGCTGAAGCCAGAGTTGAACAACAGGGAGCAGTTAATTAGGAAAGGATGAAAACCCTAAGTTTGCCTCTCTTACAGAATAGACTAAATATTACACAATCAGAAATCTTAGTTCCTAGGGATCCTTGAAGGAGTCCATCACAGTTGAGCTGGTTTAGAAGTTCTTCCTGACCTTTGGAGGGTCTTTCTCTTCCTTTTACAACACTAGTGACATCAACTGGCATTTGGTCAGCCAGTGCTGACAGCTTCCTTTCCCTGCACTGCAACTCTTTGTAACTTCACTTTGTAACAGTGTCTGCTGCTATCCAGGGACTGGTTAACATTGGGCCAGCTTACTGCACTTGAGCACCTGTGAGGGAAAGGGTTCTTTTTGTAGAAAAAGCCCAGCAGGAACTCATCAGCATAATAGGCCACACCTAACAGCAGAAACTCATTAGCATATTAGGCCACAACCCTGACAGGACAGCTCATTAGCACATTAGGCCACACCCCCATGTTACCAAAAGTGTGGACATCCAGCCACACCCACCTTTTGCTTCTTATTGTGTTTACTTTGTTTTGTTGTCAAAATGGTTTTATCAAAACCAATAAAAATATTATTTTTTAGGAAAAGTTTCCAATTCCATACTTTTATTAATTAATATTATATTTATTTTAAAAGTAATATTAACGGTAACATAGCAAACATCTCACTAAACACTCTGGAACTTGGAAAACTATACTGAAATGGTGAGATAAGTCTTTGGTGAGATAAGTTGAATTCATCCTTCCAAAAGTTTCCAAAATGGTGACAGGTCACCAGTTGCCTCTGGGCTGCACAATTTCCCAAGGATTTTTGGTTTACATATAGAGGTGGAAAGGGAGAGGGAAGGTATGATAAGTATGGAAATCGGTGGCATCCAGATATGTTTGTATGTGCTGTTAAGTCACAACGGATTTGTGGTGACCCCAGCAAGGGGCTTTCAGGGCACCTGGGAAGCTGTGGTAGTTTGTAATTGACTTCCTCTGTCTTTGTTGGAGATCTCTAATCCAAGTACTGACCCTGGTAAACTTCTGAGAGATTAGAAGATTGGGCTAAACCATACCATTCCACATCCCAGCATCCAGACGGAGAGGGAAAAAAGGAGGGGACAAGGTGGTGCATTGTGGAATGGGGGTGAGAGGATGAACAACTTGTTTATTTCAAATATTTCTGTCCCATTTATATAAAATCTTGCCTGAACCAATATCTTATGTCCAACAATTATTCCCACACTGGATTGGAATCAATTTCTAAAGGTTCCTATTGACAAAATAAAATCGAAATGAGTTCATGAAACAGACTGGTGGTGGAGGAGGAAGTGCTGTCAAGTCACAGCTGACATATGGCAACCCCCTATAGGGTTTTCAAGGCAATAGATGCCATTGCCTACCCCTGCCTGGACTTCCTTGGTGGTCTCCAACCCTACTTAGCTTCTGAGATCTGATGAGACAGGCTAGCTAGCCTGGGCCATCCAAGTGAGGGCAAAAAAGAACCCCAAACAGATTAGGGGAGGTTTATTTGGTTATCCAGGGCTTTTTTTGTAGAAAAAGCCCAGCAGGAAACTCATTAGCATATTAGGCCACACCCCTGACAGTGCAGCTACCTCCCAGAATCAGTTTCTCGAGGGAAGGAAGGCAGTTTCTGGATCGGTTTCCCCAGACGCCCACAGCCTGAGGCGCCTGGGGAACTCGAGGAGGGGAGGCAGTTTAAACTCCCTCCCTGGATCGGCTTGGCTTCCCTAGGCACCCCACAGCTTGCAAGTTTACCTGGGGAACCCAGGGGGGAGGCTGTAGGTGTGGCCAACTTGGAAGCCAGCTGGAACTCCATTCCTGTGCATTCCTCCCCCAAAACAGCCCTGTTTATACAGATTTCAGCCTGGCCTTAATTTGAATAAGGTTAGCATTTCTTGTTTGCCTGTGGAGCTCAACATGTTCACAAAGAAAATAATCCCAACTTCAGCAACCCAGACATATACATAAAAGGCATACTGCCCTCAGAACCAGTGTGGTGTGGCACTTAGATCATTGCATGAAGATCTGAGACAACAGGGTTTTAATCAATACATTGCCCTAAAGCAACTGTGTGACCTTAGGCCAATCACTCAACGAAGGCAAGAATTGCTTTGCTTCTTCACCCTAAATAAAGTCATGAGACATGGATTTGGGGTAAACTTGAATTTTATTGTTGGGAGTCCAAAGTTACTCAGAGGCAAATTCCATTAAAGAGCATTAGTGTGAAACTTAAACATACATAGAATCATAGAGCTGGAAGGGATCTCCAGGGTCATCTAGTCCAGCCCCCGGCAAAATGCAGGAAATCTACAAATACCTCCCCCCCCACTCCCCCAGTGACTCTTGTTCCATGCCCAGATGAGGACAAAAAACCTCCAGAATCTCCAGCCAAACTGTTAAGGGTTGTTAGATTCTTAACTTATTAGATGTTCTCCTTATTAGATGTTCTTTATTGTTTAATTCAGGCCTCAGGACAATTATATAACACTTGGGAGAAAAAATACACCCCAGTAAACCAAGCCCAGAGGCCAAGATGGAGAAGATCTCTACAGCTGTCATATATTTCCCTTTGGTACTTACATACGTCGGAACAAAAGACACCCACACACTGCAAAACACCAGCATGCTGAAAGTGATAAACTTGGCTTCGTTGAAAGAGTCAGGCAGTTTCCGAGCAAAGAAAGCTACAAAGAAGCTAGTCAGAGAGAGAAATCCCACATAGCCCAGAATATAGTAAAGCATCTTGGCAGATCCTTCATTGCATTCCACTATGATTTCTTCAGCCAAAGAGTTCATGTCAACATCTGGGAGTGGAGGGTCATTACAGAGGAAAACCAGGCAAAGACATATTTGAACGAATGAACAGCAAACAATAATTGAGCTTGCAAAGCTTTTTCCCATCCATTTCTTCATCTTTGACTGTGGTTTAGAGGCCATGAAAGCCAAGACCACAATGATGGTTTTTGCCAGCACAGAAGAAATGGCCACTGTGAAGATAATACCAAAAGAAGTCTGGCGTAGAAGGCAGATGAGAAAGTAAGGCCAGCCAATGAACAGCAAGGTACAGAGGAAGCAGAGCAGGAGGGAGACAAGCAGAACATAGGACAGTTCTCTGTTGTTGGCTTTGACGATGGGAGTGTTCCGATGCTTTACAAAGATTCCAAGTACCGCAGCTGTGGTCAGAGAAAGAGACAGGGCGAAAACTGCCAAACTGATGGCCAGAGGCTCACCATAAGTCAGGAAATGTAGACCCTTCGGAAGGCATGCATTTTGGGCTTTATTTGGATAAGTATCTTCCAGGCATTTGGAACAGTCATTCATATCTTTAAAAGGGGGGAAAACACTATTTTACTTTATGTCATAATTTGAGCTTGGCCGAGTGAAGTTTCTTTGGGAGATTATTTAGTGCTTGAAATGTTACCACACTTGCTGCTTCCGTATCTCTCATTTGTATATACAAGACATTATGCTAGTTTTGAGACGGCAAACTCAGCCTTCTACAGTGGTCCAATCTGCACTGGTATTTCACACTGTTGTGTGCCAACGATCTCACATCATCTCACATATATCTGTCTGCATTTCATGCTGCATCCACTCTCCTATAGTTTCATCTCAGCATCGGCTGTCTGCATCATTTTATTGCCATTTAGTAGTGACTCCGAGGTCACTACAGTGTCTCATCGCCTTATCTGGATTTGGTTTTAAGGTGCTACAATTGCTCCTCCCCACCTTGAGCCATTGTGTGCAAAAAGCAGACAACTGGAGCCAAATTCTCCCCCCGCCTTTTCTAAGGAGATACGCAAATTGTCACAAAGGAAACAAGTTAGCTGAAAATCCAGTCATCTGCATTTAAAAGCAGACAGGGAACATTTTTCTGCAATCATATTTGGGGTGTGTGTGGAAGCATGCCCACTCCTGAACCATTTGTTATTTCCTGGGGCAGTCCCTCACTCACACACTCTCCCTAAACAATTTGTGTCCTGATGCAGAGGAGAGCCTTATACTGAGCCAAATGGGAAGCCGGCACCACAGCAGCACAGAACAGCTTTACATAGCAAATGCAGATTGGGCCAGTGAATCCCAGTAGTGTACCCAGACTGGTGTTTGCACAGGTATAGAGATTTCCATGCATGAAAAGTGACTTTCTTGCTTCTGCCCTCCCTCAATAACCTGAAATGTCCCCTTCATGTTTCTGGGAGACAGGGAAAGAATGAGAGGCACCAGAGGACAAAATCATTGGTAGAGCATTCAGGATTGGTTGGGGAGGAGGAAAAGAATTGCATCCCAGAAGAAGAAGAGGAGGAGGAGGAGGAGATTGGATTTATACCTCGCTCTTTACTCAGAGTCTCAGAGCAGTTTACAGACTCCTTTCCTTCCCCCTCCCCACAACAGAAACCTTGTGAAGTAGGTGGGGCTGTGAGAGCTCTGAGAGAACTGCTCTTTTAAAGACAGCTCTGACAGAACTATGACTTGCCCAAGGTCATCCAGCAGCTGCAAGTGGAGGTGTGGGGAATCAAACCCGGTTCTCCCAGATTAGAATCCACACACTTAACCACTTCACCAAACTGGCTACACTACAGAAATGCTACACTACACTATGCTATTTCCAACTTCCCAAGGAAATGCTAGGTTATATCTAACTTCTACCTAATCTATTATGTACATCTATTGAGGTCTCCTACCCTTCTGGTTTGAAATCTTCCCTTCTGGACATGGAGCACAATCATAGCAGCAGAATGGTTGCCCTTCCTTCTTTTTTCTACTGTAACCTGGTTGGCAGTTGTCATTACACATAGCCAGGGGTGTGACCTATCAATTAAAAGGCAGAGGAATTCCTTTAAAATTTTTGGTTTGTTCCCAAAGGTCAGCACATTGCACTAAAAGGTTTGATAAGGGTATAACTGAATTTTGCTCTGAAGCTGTTGTAAGTAATGGTACTGTGTCAAAAGGGAAGGGGCAGAAATTTTGCAAACATTTTCAGCAGAATGGCAGTACACTCCCCTCCCCTCTTTCAACAACTTTTGAGAATTGCTATGAATGATTGATAAAGCAAAAAAATTCTGAACAGGCTTTATTGGCTTCCAGAACTCTGATAACTTTATATCATCTCTATCACAAATGACTTGTGGAGTAGTCATAGTCCCATATATGGATACTTAAATTTGGAGAGTGGAGCCATGAACAGACAAGCTAAATTGTCCAGGGATTTGCAAAAAATTGTGTACTCTCAAAAACAAGAAAACTGTTGGGGAGTTAAAACCCTCCATAATAATAGAAAAAGTGCCTGTAACTTTAAGACACAAATGCCCTCAGTGGCCATTGCTAGGAACCACAACTGTACTGGGAGCCTTCAAGCCTTTGTCTCTGTCAAGAAAAAGGCTGCAGGAGGGACAGAGCCCTTTCTATGGCTGTTTTACTCTTTGAGGCTAGGCCTGGCAGTGACCGCCAAGCAACTTTCCACCATAACTTCCATGATTCATCCACTTCTTCATCCAGGCCCAGCTACTCTCTACTGTTCAACAGCAGCCAGCATAGAAAGCCAGTGTGGTGCAGTGGTGAGAGTTTCACAGTAGGATCAGGAACACCTAGGTTCAAATCCCCACTACGACATGAAAGCTTGCTGGGTGACCACAGGCCAGTCACACTTTACACTTTAAAATCTACTTTACAGGGATTTTACGAGTAGAAAATGGAGCAGAGGAGAGTGATGTAAGCTGTAGGATTAAAAGGTTGGTTGGTGGGTGGGAAGGAGAGAAAGGAGCAAGGGCAGGTAAGGATACAAGGGATAACAGGAGGGCAAAAAGAGAAAATAATGGTGGGAGGGGGATAGAGCGAGGTGCCCCATTCAACTCCTTGCGGGTTCCCCACTGTGCATCTGATCTTGGTCTGGTGGCAGCCACCACAGAGACTTTTCCTGGGAAAAGGGGACAGGCTGTGAGGCAAAAGAAAGGAGGAAAAGCTGAAGACAAGGGGTCAGATAAAGGTAGGTTGACTGGTAGGTGGGGAGTAGAGAATGAAACAGGAAATGGGGGGAGGCTATAAGGGCTTTCAGGGAGATGAAAGAGGAAATAGCGGCGAGTGGCGAAAATGAGATGCCCCTTGCAGATTACTCCTTGTACGTTATAGAAAGGCCTAATGGAACAACAGCAAAAATGTGGGGAACCACTGCTATTAGAGGGGGGGAAATAAAAGTGAAAAGCTTTTAAATGACATGAGCACACACATTTGTTTTCTGTTGTCTCAAAAGCATCACATCTGGCTCATCTGAAAATTTAAAATACATATTTTGAGCAAATTTCACGAATGCTATTTTGTGTAAGCAAATACTGGCCTATTTTGTCTGGCATCTCTTACTGCCACACAAACAAGAACAAACAAGAAATGATTAATGACCAAGCTTATACTCGAGACAAATGACCTACAATTGTCTCTACCAGGTCTGGTACCTTTGGCTGTTCTCAGACTGGAGGGACTTGGGATTCAACCTTTTCCCTTTCTCATAGAAAGTCTACTCTATGCAATTCCTGCTCTGAACAGCATTTAAATCAGAAGATTCGGATGTCAAAATGATTATGATTTGGCATGGCACAGAATCAAAAGCTAAATGATTAATGAAATCAGAATTTGGACTTGGTGAAGGTTATTTTGCGGGACTTCAAAATAAGCCTCTTCCAAGGCCTGAAACCTCTTGAAACAGGATACTCTGACATCACTAAATGACTGCTGAAAAGTGTTAGGGGTTATTAAGATACCCTGTTTGGGGGGACTTTGGAAACACTAGTTCTGCCTTACCTGATTAAATGTGCTGTGCCATGTAATTATTGGGTCATTCATGGAGAATACCGTGTCTGTTGTTGCTTGAGGATCCATTCTCCCAATTTTCACTCGTAAGAAGGATTTATTTGGGAAGGTAACCCAGTTGATAATATCAAAGCCACCCACTAATTCACCATTCTCATCAAAACAAAACTTTTCACCAGCACTGTCGTTAAAAGAAAGATTCCTCAAAAAATGGTGAAGCTATCAGGAAAGAAATTAAGACAGGCAATCCCAAAGCCATAGAAAAGGCAGAAAGAGAGACAAAATCAGGTCTATGGTTAGAGGTGGTTCTTTTCTCATTTTCCAAACCATGGGTTGTCTAATCATAATGCTGGTTGCATTTGGAAATCAATCTAGTAGAAGCTATCAGTAGGGTTTCCATTAGAGCCAGTATGGTATAGTGGTTAAGAGCACAGACTCTAAACTGGGAGAACCGGGTTTGGTTCCCCACTCTTCCACATGCAGCTGCAGGTGTAACCTTGGGTCAGTTACATGTTCTCTCAGATCTGTTCTCTCAAGGGCAGTTCTCGAGAGAGCTCTCTCAGTCCCACCTACCTCACAGGGTTGTGGGAAGGGGAAGGGAAAGGGATTGTAAACTGCTCTGAGGCTCCTTTGGGTAGTGAAAAGTGGGGTATAAATCCAATCTCCTCCTCCTCCTCCTTGAAATATATTTCATAACATAATCCTCGGGCACTCCAGTCCAGCTGGAATGAAATTACCAGGAACTGTACAACTTATCCAAGGGAGGCACTTTCCTATATTTTAGGCTAATATTAGGCTGTATTAGTTAAAGGCACAGGGAGGAATGTACTGATTTAGTTCTTTTGTTTCACCTGTGATTCTCAAGTAGGATTGTCAGCAGCCCTGAAGGAAAATGCCCATTTGTTTTCATAGAAGCTCATTATGGGATGCTGATGCTTTTCATGACCCATCACCTGGTAAATAACATGCCATTAAGTCTTTGTTACTCTTTTCTTCAGCATGTTGCCAACCCTCAAAGGGCACAGGGAGAATTTCCCCCCTCATTAGGGAATGTACAGGGAAGGACAGCTCAGCTCTGCTTGATCTCCACCACCATGCTGTTTGTTTCAGCCTTTTTTCCACCCGTGTTTGTTTGTTTGTTTCGTTTGATTTGTATTCTGCCCTCCCCACCAAGGCAGGCTCAAGCTCATGTTAAGAACTGGAAGATGGATGAGAGAAATGATCCTTCCTAAAGTGAAATTCAGAGAGGAATGTGGAGAGAGAGAGAGAGAGAGAGAGCAGATCTCACATTCGTCTTCATCCATAAGCTCAATGTCCCCCCCAAAAGGGAACATGCTTATGTGATACATGGAGTCATGTGACCTCATGCTCCTGTAGAATTGGATACCCTACCACATGCCAGAAAGATGCTTGGTGGAAATGGAAAACTTCAACTGGGGTGACCTTCTCTGGTAGGAAAATAAGATAAAAGCTCTGATAGAATAATGTCACTGTTGGGGACACATTTACCCAGAGAATCCAATACAGCAGCATTTCCCAACCCAGCGGTCCCAGCATAAAAGTGTGTCCCAGATTTTGCAGCTCTACTGGTTTTCTTTAGGTAGGTCATCATACCAAATACATTTGGCCTTATGGTTCACCATACCAACAATGGTGGGAACCATTGTACCATATAAGGACCATTGAGAAACTGTGAAGGGATTAAGTTGCAAATAACACCTTCAGTTATTAGAATGTGACATGCTTGTCAGGAATGTGGCGTCAATGGGAAGAAAAAACCTTGAGCATCTCAGAGATGAGAATGTTCAAAGATTTGACATTGTTGTTGGATATTATACACTTTCTGAATGCTATGGTCTGTCACCTTAGACTTCCTTCTATATGAAACATTACCTGAAATGCTTGTGGCTTTTGATGCTCCAGCTTGCCTCCATGTACCGTGATTCCATATCTGGTTCTGGATGAAGACATGGCATGTAAAGCGTGTGCTACAGCATAGGCTGCCCTGTAGATACTGTAACTATAGCCTGTCATGCTCATTTCAAAAAATGGCCCAGGAAGGCTCTCCAGCTTCTCTTCCCCAGTGCAGCTATTCACAGCCTCATTGTCCATATCAGTATCTGGAAATAGGCAGCTAAATGCCTGCTGCCAGAATACTCTGATGAAACCATCTTCCTCAGCCTGGGGATTTATGCTCCTGAGGAACTTCTGGAATCCTTGAACTTCAGTGAGATGAACTGCAAACGATAAGGCACCATGGAAGATTTGTATGCCTACATCTCTATGATACATCTGTGATGAGAAATCAAAATGGGCTGTCAAGACCCATTCTTTGTGGATAGGTGTCATGGAATCTGGATCAAACATATTCAGTGCCAGCTGCAAAGCATTCAGGCTTTCAGAGTCTGCACTTACGATACAGACATTTACACTTGTCTGGGTTAAGAAAATTGTCATATTCTGAAACAGTTCTAACATTCCGTACATCTCCAATGTGTTTTTGTAGGTTGGTATTCTTTCCATGAAAGCTATACAGATGCCATTCTGGGCAAACTTGTGTGCCAAAGTCTGCCCAAACCTTTCTCCTTTATCATCATTTGCTACAATGATGCCAACCCAGCTCCACTGGAAATGCAGAAGAAGCTGGACAATCCCAGTGTACTGGTGCTCTTCACTGGGGACAACTCTATATAAAGGAGAGAGCTGGATTACCTCACTCATTGTCGGAGCAAATAAGCAGTATGTGACCTAAGCGAAAGAAGAAAGATACTTTACTTCACTGGGTTTGAGATTACAATGGTTTCTGATCCACTGTTGAATTTGGGGTGACCCACAATTTTTCTCTCCTGTTTAAAATACAAAGAGCATTATCAATTGGGAAAGAGTAGAAATGGTGAGCAGTTGGAAGCCATCCAGGGATCATCACATCTCTATGGTCACCTGGGTGCAAGATCAACACTCCGCCCATGGTTCTGCAATGCATTCATTCTATAATAAGGGAAGAAGAATATTTAGATGATTTTTGAGATAAAATGAATGTTTCAATTTCTGCTATAGGGAGAATGTGAACAGGCACTTGGCCAAGTGGGTAGGGGAATGGTATTAGGCTCATAGCATTCAGTGCCCCATCCATCATTTAGTTACATTGGCAGTTGAGTTTGTTTTCAGGACTGTTTTACTCTTTTTAGCCAAATATCAAAGTTCTTGCTATTCCAAGAGATCAGTTTATGTAGAAGGAAAATGTGTTTTGGCAGCCTCTGAAATAGTTGGGCTCTTGTGAGTGGCTGAACTTGTGATAAGTGAGGGCCAGTTTGGTGTAGTGGTTAAGAGTGTGGAGTCTAATCTGGGAGAACTGGGTTTGATTCCCCACTTCTCCACATGCAACTGCTGATGTGACCTTGGGTCAGTCATAAATTCTTTCAGAGCATTTCTCTCAAGGACAGTTCGGAAGAGAGCTCTCTCAGCCCCATCTACCTCACTAAGTGTCTGTTGTGGGGAGAGGAAGGGAAGGGGATGGTAAACTGCATGAGACTCCTTCAGGCAGTGAAGGGAAGGGTATAAATTCAATCTCTTCTTTTTCTTCTTGAGGGGAGAGCTTAAGTTGTTCCAGGTTTTCTTATGGTTCCTTATTTAATGCTAAACTCTTTACTTGAAGTTCATTGCTAATCTGTTTGCTTCCCAGGCCTACACTTCAAGAGCAATTGGTAAACACATTTTTTAAAGCAAAAATTATATACATGGTCATCTAAGTATTACAGGAAAACACGCAGGTCCCTCATGGATTTTTCCTAGCAAGAAGTCCCATTATTGCTGAGTCAGGTCACCCTAGAAGTTATAACTGGAACAAGGCTGTATTTGTACTTGATTCAACACTTGCCTATGTAACTTGTCTCCTGATAAAAGCCATTTTAAAACCAAATCTCCTTTGAATAGGATATGGATGTCTATAGAATATGGACATAGACTAACTATAGTGTATGGATACCCTTTAGGTATCCATGGTTCCTCAAAAGATGCTCCTCGTAAGGGGATCTTGGCTACTAACATTAATGCTCAGTGGATATATAGCAATGATGTGTACAGGTATGTGACATAGATAAGGGTATGAAAGAGTCCAGTAGCAATTTAAAGACTAATGAAAATTATGGCAGGGTATGAGCTTTCATGAATCTTCAGTATCTGATTAAGTGAGCACTGACTCATGAAAGCTCATATCCTGCCACAAATCTGCTTAGTCTTTAAGGTGCTACTGGACTCTGCTCTCTTCTACTACTACAGACAGACTAACATGGCTACCCATCTTGATTTGTCTCCATAGATAAGTGTAGCATCACATAACTGTTTGACTGTATACAGATGTGTAGTGTAGCTGTGTACTGCAGAGAAAAAGGATTTCAGATGCCTGATTCCAGGTGTGTTTGTGTGTGTTCCCTGACATTTTAATTCATGCTTCAGAAGATCTAACAGATTCATTGAACTGTACAGAGTTCTGCTGCCAGGAAACCTTATGGTGTTTCCTGCTTTTTTGCCTCTCAATTTCCTAGCCAGGTTTGACCCATCACCAATAAATTTCTCTATGCAGTAAAACTTTAGACATAATATTAATGAGAGTAAGATTTTCTCCTAAAATCAGAATGTTTCATTCAATTAAATTGTACTTTAAAATACTTCCCTATGTGAAATATTTTTTGGACAAAATCCACCTTAGTTGGCTGGATTCTCCTCTGTCCCTTTTGCTTGGACAAGTTAACCATCTACTTTTGGACTTCTGCCATTAGCCAGGCTCTTTCAGAAGCCCCATGCCTATGGCTTGTTAAATTAAGTTGAGTCTGAGTGAATTAGATAACCAAAATGTCTGGTTTGAGATCCTTTTCTCTTCTAATTTTTATTTTATTAAAGTAAAGTGAAATAATACAAATTAATAAATATATTTCACTGTCCAGTTCTCCTCCCACCTCCCTTTTTGGCAGCAGAATCCATGTCCTAGTACTCGTGCAACAGAAGGATTTTGTAATGAGCAAGGATTTCATGTCAGAGTTTTCAACCCTTTAAGTTTCCTGCCTTCGATTTCAAATGTTCAGTCCAGCAGCCTGTAATGGCTTCCCTTCTGTTCAGACCTGCAACCTAATCAAACAGTGTGGATTTTTTTTCATTGAAAAGCAAGAAACAACGGAATTTGTTTTTCTGGGCGGTTAAAGTGGACTGCTTGTCCCATTTTCACCAGCATATAAATGGGTCAGATCCAGTCCACTCACCCTACACTACCACCTCATATATGATGAGGGAATTCAGGGTGATGCTATCATAAATCCTTTATTCTTTGGATACTCTTTGCCTACCTTTAAGATACCAAAAAATGTAAACAGCATTTGTGGATTTGATTATTACACCAAAAATCAAGATCTCAGCTATCCTCTTCTTCCATTCCTGTCATATGCAGTTAGCAACCTGTCCTATAGTTCTTTCAGGAGACGCTTACGTTTCTAAAATGAGTGTCACTTGGCATTTCCTTTCTTTTACTTAAGAATGTTTAGAGAGTCATAACAATGATAGGTGCTCTTATTTTATGTGGCAACCCAAACATTCAACCTCTCTGAGAAATTATGGGTGGAAGGAAGGGGATAAGTACACAGGTGGTGGCTGGAGATCTCCTGGAGATCAGTTCACCTGGAGAAAAATGGCTACTTTGGAAGGTGGACTCTATGACCTTCTACCCTACTGATGTCCCTCCTCTCCCCAAACCCCATCCTCCTCATGATCCAACCCCAAGATCTCCAGGTATTTCCCAACCTGGACCTCACAACCCTAACATTTTGAATCAATGTGCGAATTTTCCCGTGAGTACTGTCACTAGAATAATGAGATGTCCCTTTCAACCACCCAACATTTCACATAATGAGATCTGAAAGGGGATGACTACCAGAAGAGATCTCCAACAAATCCAATTTTATAAAAAGATATTCCTCTGATACTCCTGCCATTAGCTAAAAGGAAAAATAGTAACTGAGCCAAAGAGATTGTAATGACTGGAAGAATAAACACAAATACTTTAAGAATGCTGGGTTGGATCCTGACAATTTTTTCACTTGGTCTCAATGAGTTCCCTTGCTTATTAAACCTATCTAACATGGTTTCTGTCCATGCAGGTCCCTTTTGTAATTAAAGAGGACCCCTTCCTCCTTTATCTATCAGTAGACAGCCTGGTTGGAACCAGTCTATTGCTTTCTTACCTGTGGGATCTTGTAAATGCCTAGGAGAGTAGCCATGTGAAGGGAAATTTCGGAGTCCAAGCCTCCAATGATGGCTATGAGGTTCTTCCAGATGCCACAGATGTAGTTGGGTATAGTTCTGTTCTGACTAAACAGAAGGTTCAAGGTATTTCGAAAAGCCATCCTTGAGTCAAAGTAGCTGTCATAGATGTGGAACCCCAATGTTATGTTTGGTAAGATGTGAGGATTCTCGTTAATCTCTTTTAAGGCAAAGACCAAGGACAAGACATGCTGGTAATTCTTGGGCACTGCACTGAAGTAAGAGACAAATGGTGTATAGTTCTGATACTCTTAAGTGCTAATAACCAATGCTCCCTCTAAGCTGTGGAGTCTTGTGAGCAAAGATTCTACTTCGTGAGCTCCTGGCATTAAAGTTGTGAGTGAGCGATTTGACTACTGCATAAATTTGTTTGCTCTGGAGCCATCCTTCCTGAGCTAAGACAAAAATGTGTGAGCCAGAGGCTAAAAACCTGTGAGCTAGCTCACCCTAACTCAGCTTAGCGGGAACACTACTAATAACTGTGGTTTCAAGTGTAGAAAGATTCAACATTTTAAGGAAATTATTCTGAGTAACTGGATGTGTGACATTTGTCCACCGTCATTTCCTGTTTCACTGAGGACACTTTTCTTTTTTAAAAACGATTCCTATAAATATAATTACACTGTAACAAAGATAGATATTTCCACTCTCTTTTCATATTCACAATCATTAATTAGTTTGGGACCAACAGGTTAGTAGAACAAGCAATGAGCTGTAGGATGGGATCAAACCAGTTTTTCTGCAGGTGAAAAAGCACTACCAAAAAGCTATGGAGGGATCATGGGACCCTTTCACCACCCAAAAAGTTATGTTGGGGATGATGGAGCCACCTTAGACAAAAGACATATGTGATGTGGGCTACAGTACAGAGGCTAATTACATGAAACTGAGTAGATGGGAGAATGGTTGGATTCTAACAGAAAAAAAGAAAAAAATGTTGAGAGGAGGAGGAGGAAAATGGGGGGAAGTCTACTACACTTTCAAGTTCGTTCGTTCTTCTCTCTGTTCTTGTGATAGAAATCAACATGGCAGCGACCTACTTAAAATCAATTTAAAAGTTGCTGTCAAGTGATGAGACTTGTTCAAGAGGACTGAAAGTCCTGTTCTAATGTTCCCTTTACTCATCCTCCCCCAAGCTGTTGAAAAGGTGAACTCTTGGACTAAATAAATAGATAAGAACAAAATAGACAAAGATGGAGGGATTGCATATTGTTTGCCATTGAAAAGGGAATCAAATGAACCTCTTTATACTGGACTACTTGTTTCATGAGCCAAACATATCCCATCATTCAACATCTTATTAAATAAATGGGTCATTTTCAGAACATGTCATTGTTTGTATTGTGCAAGCCATTGGTTAAGCAATAGTCTAATACATGCTAAGGATAAAACATATACAATTTCCATACAAAGAGTCATGAAAAAGATTTCCTTTGGGGTGCTCCTCAAAAAGGACACTGTCAGAAACAGGGAAGAACTGAGAGGTGATCGCACCAATGAGGAGGTCTCCTGGCTGAAAATACTGGTGTGGTGTCTGCAGGGCATCATTCACAGTGCACATAGCAGGGTGTGTCTCAGACTCAGCTTGTGGCAGCAGCAGCCACAGGATCAGGAGCTGTAGTGAAACACTGAATCCTTTCATTTGGAATGGAAGGCATCTTCCACTGAGGTGAGATCCTTTCCCGGTGCAATCATTTACTATCCAGCACCAGCCTCTGGAACACCCAGCCTCCAATAGCACCATCCCTAAGCACTGGTCTCTACATTCGAGAAGTGCACAAAGAAGGGGAAGACTGATACAGTCCTGCCTTGCAAATTGTCCCTTAACCCTGCTCTGAACAGTATGGAAATGTTTTATGGAAGCAGGACATTATTTACTAACATTCAGTCTGAGCTTTGGGAAGAAGGAGGCTGGATTAAAGTAATTGAAAATGATTGCTGGGTCAACGCCTCCCCAAGGTCTGGTGTTCTGTAGGACATCAGCTATAGCAGAAACATGAAAGAAAACATAGTATGAAAAAGAGGCTACTGTATGGAGTTGCTATATTGGTTTGATATGAAAATCCCAGTTTCTGTCAAAGATTCTTCATGTTCTGGAGGAAACTGTAATCTTTTAAAAATTATTTCATGAAGTTACTGATACAGTATGATAGAAATACTGCCAAATAAATGTGCGCCTATTTTTGCTTCCATCCCATATTATTTGAAGACCAATGGCATTGCAGTAGCCTGTAATGTATCAGTATCAGTGACATATCAATAACATTAATGTATTTTAAAATGCCACTTAAAAACTCTTGAAAAGCAATGAAATGAAGAAAGCAAAACAGACTCAACAGGTTCAGTCTGGAGAAGAGGAGGTTAAGGGGGGACATTGTGAGGCTTCTGCCCTGAGCAGGTGGCAGGGTGAGCAGGTGGCAGGGTGTCAGAGACACGGAACTTTCTTATCGCTGTGAGAAGTCCTTGAAAGGGCACTTTGTTATGGATATATGGGGCACATCTGTGGCGCCTAATTCAAGAGGGGAAAATTTATAACTTTCACACTTCACCTTTCCTGTGGGAAGTAAAATGGCTAAGGACGGCGGTAAAACCGCGCTTTTTTCCTTTGGCGGCTTCCGCTAACAAGTCTTTGATGAGCGGGAGGGGGTAAGCGTTAGAAGCAGACACAGCATTCAAACCTCGATAGTCAGTGCAAAGTCTCGATAGTCAGTGCAAAGTATTCTTTTTCCGGAATAGCACTGGGGCAGCAAAAGGGAATTTGGCGGGGCGGATGAAACCCCTTTCCAAGTTCTTGTCTAAGAACTTTCTCAGCTCCTCCCGTTCGGTAGGGCTCATAGAATATAATTTCCCCTTCGGTAGTTTTTCCCCCGGGAGTAGTTCAATAGCACAGTCCGACAAGCGGTGAGGGGGTAACTCATCCGCTTCTGTTTCACTAAACACCTCGGTTAAGTCTCGGTACTCCCTGGGCACCTGGGAGGGGGTTAACGTGAGTGCCACCGCTCGTAGAGGGGCCGGGGGGCCGGGTCCCCACTCTGTATCCCATTTGTGGTGGTTACACTTTTCGTCCACCCACGAGATCTTCCCCTCACTCCATTTTACATAGGGGTCATGGGAGCTCAGCCACGGACTTCCTAGCACCATGGGGAATTGGGTATTTGGGGTTATGACAAAAGCCCTCTTTTCCCAGTGCTCTCCCGTCCCCACTATTAACAGTTCAGTCTCTGCCACACACGCCTCCTTCATCTCAGAACCGTCCATCTGCGTGAAAGTGAGTGGCTCCCCCAAGGGGGTGACTTTGGGTGCCAGTCCGTCCACCACCAAAGGGCTTATTAAGTCTCTAGCACACCCCGAGTCAATTAAGGCACGGACCTGCACATGGGTCCCGGTGTCAGGGGCTATTACAGTCACTACCATGTAAAGTAACGGGCCGGGGATGCTCACCGGAGATGGCACGTTGGGGGAAGGGACCTGCAGCTTTGCGCCATTTACTGCAGGTCGTTGGAGTTTCCCGACATCTGCACCTCAGTCAGCTCCAGCTCTCCTTGCTCGCTTGCTGCCCCTTCCAGCTGTAATGCCCGGGGTTTGAACGAGGTCTTGCCGCGGCTCGGGGTGCTCCCAGCTACCGGGGCCGAGGTCTTGGGCACTTTTCCACTGCCCCGAGGGCAGGCGGAGGCGAAGTGGCCACTCTCCCCACATCTCATGCAGAGCCCTTGCTTGAAGCAGTTGTCGCGGATCTCTTGGACACTCGGCTTCCCTTTCATCTTCTGTGTGGCCTTTGCTTGGGCTGTTGCAGAGGTCCACAGCTTGATCAACGTAAATCGCTCTTCTACGTCGGCCGCCGCCCTCATCCAAGTTGCTAGGGATCCGGGCCGCCCACCCCTCAAAATAGTCTCGTAAATTTCGGGGTTCAGACCTTCTCGATACTTCTCGATGAACAGGTCTTGGGACCAGCCCTGTACTTTTGCTGCGATGCGCCGGAACCAGTCAGTGTATTCCCTCACTGAGGACCTCCCCTGCACCAACTTCCACAGTTGGTTTCACGCCTTCTCCTCCCCCAGGGGATCCTCATAATGTTGCCAGAGGGCCCACATGAAATTATTTACGGATCGCAACTCGGGCCCCGGGGGGTTGTGCAGGCTGACATATCAGTCGCTGGCGGTGTCGCAGAGTTTGGAGCCAATGTAGCCCACTCGATCCTGCTCGGTGGGGTAGAGGTGGCCCCACGCATCCAGAAACCTCTCGATCTCGACAAGAAAAAACCAGAGCTTCTCGGGGTCGCCATCAAAAGTAGCCGTCAGGGGGTCGTTCGGGGCTTGACGGATCATTCGTTCCACTGGGGCAGGAGCCAGCACCGGGGCGGGGACCGGGACGGGAGCCTGTTGCGGGGGCCCCCCTGGAGGAACTCCCCCTGGTGGAACCTGTCCCCCTGGGGGAGCCTGTTGCGGTGGTGCTCCCCCGGCTGGTACCCCTGGTCCCACACCCCCTCCAGGTGGCTGCCTGAGTACCTGGACCGCTGTCATGACATCTTGAATCTGGTACTGCATCTCTGTCATCACCTCTCTTAGTTCTGTGGTTATTTGTAGCCGCATGTCTCCCATCATTCGATCCAAGGCGCTGCTCGAATCGTCTCCGTACAGGTCGCCCCCATAAGGAGCTCCCCTCTCCTCGTCCAGTAGCGGGAGTCACCAGTCGCCCCCGAGGTAGTCCCTCTCGTCCTCCAGGAGGCTTGGGCGACCTATTTCGGTGCGGTCCCCAGGGACCGAGACGCGTAACCCCTTCCGATCATGGACCCACGAGTCGACTGTCCCATGTCCGAACGAGGCCCATGAGTACCTTGGGGTTACAGATGGGTGGGGGATCGGCTGCGGAATGTAGTAAGCCCCTTGAGCTGTGGTCACTGGCTTCTCGGGCTCCCCACCGCCGCCTCCCGCTCCGACTCCCTGATCCCCAGGGGTTACCGGTTCCTCTTGGGTTACGGGAATAGGAATAGTACCGTCATCTGACATGGTCAGGAACGGCCAAGTCCTAAACACAGATCTCTAACAATCTGTGAGGCTTCTGCCCTGAGCAGTCAAAGATCAGACCTTTGTTGATGAAACAGAGTTCTTTATTTTCTTAGTACTGCATGACAGGTTCTCAAATGTTTGTTAGAGATGCCATATACACAACAGTTAGGGTTAATATACCCTCCAATACAGTTTGAAACCCCGATATTCAACCAATCACAAAAAAGGAAAAAAGCACGGTTAAAGATCCTTAGCCGTTTTACTTCCCACAGGAAAGGTGAAGTGTGAAAGTTATAAATTTTCCCCTCTTGAATTAGGCGCCACAGATGTGCCCCGTATATCCATAACAAAGTGCCCTTTCAAGGACTTCTCACAGCGATAAGAAAGTTCCGTGTCTCCGAGGGCGGGGAGAGGAGGAATGCTATGGGAGGAAAGAGGCCATTTGGTCTCGGGTGACGTGTCAACGTTGGGGGTCGCCATTCTCCCAGATGAAACTGTTACATTGACCAGACCTTCACAAAGCAATATAACTCAAGGCAATAAAGGGAAGGGAGGAAACCTGAGACAGCTTGCAAGAGATAGTGAAGGGTTGCAATTACATCTGCACAGAAAAACTACACAATGCATAAATAATACTTTGTTAGGATCACAGGACCCTGACAGACATGATCTTTCTCTTTAAGTATTTGAGGGGCTGTCACTTAGAGGAGGGCAGGGAGCTATTTCTGTTGGTAGCAGAGGACAGGGTTTAAACCTTTTGTACAGTAAGAGTTGTTCAATAGTGGAATCAGCTACCTAGGGACATGGTGAGCTCCCCCTCACTGACAGTCTTTAAGCATGTTATGTCCTAATGGCAACCGTGCAGGCGGTCAGAGAAACACACGTGACCGGGCTGGCTACTGGAGCTTTGCTTTGGGAGACAGTAGCCCAGCCAGATTGTAAATTAGACCAAGCGGCCACTCAGGTTCCACCAGGGGACCTATGGTTTAAGGTAACTCATGATTAATCCTATCAGGGAGTAATTCTAACAGGGAGTTTGGGCAAGGCTGGGGGTGCAGTTTAGACATGTATTTAAGCAGACCCCCAAGCCCCGTTCAATAGCCTGGAATTGTACCATCAATAAACTTACGAGCTGATTTCACTGCAATGCGTCTCTGGACTCAGTACTTTATACTCAGGACAAAGGGGATCCCAAGAATTTATTACCTCACCTTGAATTTATCTCATCACATGCTCAGCCTCCCTTCCCGTAACCCATTTATCCTAATTATGCAACCCTTAACACTATTCTCCAAAACTGGTAGTTTCCCCATTCAGTACTCAAAGGTCATCAAGCAGCCATTAGCACCCAGGTAAACCCATAAAGTCTCTCCCAAATTATTATTCAAACTTATCAAGTCATTGTTTTGGGGGGTGAACATATCAACATGCTCTTGGGTAGCATTTTGATCTATATCAGGAGTTCCAAGCCACCAGTCTGTGTGTGTGTGTTCTCAGCACCATAACTCTCACCCCCACTTGAGTGTGGACCTTCTCCTCTTCTCTGTGAAAGGCTGGTCATTTCGCTGCTGCCTCTGTAGACCTCTTCAGCTAGATTGGCAGATATTGTGAGAAAGTCCCAATGAAAATAGTCCACAACAGGTCTTTGAGTAAAAAGTCCTTTACTTGTAGAAAGATCACTGGAAACAAACACTTCTTCTGTTAGTAATGAAATACTATGGGTTACATTCACTGATATACTGAACTGATACATGAGCTAAAGCTTGACCCTCCAATCAGTATCCTGCCTTCTTCCCACGCTAGCAGTTCTCACCAAAAACGTGGGGAAAATTAGTTCTCAGGAACCTCCAAACTTTCCATCCAAAACTATCTATGTATTGAGACTACAACTCCAGGTTCCCAAAATCTGCTTAGCAAAACATTCACAGTTCATAGAGACTCCCCTCCTCCCTTGCCCTGGCACAGATACTTCAGATAAGACATTCCACAGTGTTAACTAAGTTGATGAAAAGCTGAACATAGTGAGGAGGGAAGAGCGGGGAGGGAGAGACGCTCCACATTCCTTCGGGGTGGGTGGAGGAAGGGATGCTAACACCCGGTCGGGAACCTGTAGACATAAAAGGATTAGGAACGAATACACTCATATGCAAAGGGGACCCATTAGGCCTTTATATATGCAACATAGAGTAGAAAGCAACTGGGAGGAAAGGATAAGCAAACTTTGTGTATTCCATACAGCATATAAGAACAAGTGCAGGGATTGCAAGAACTGTCATGTCAGGCACTGACAGATATCACCTTTCCTGAAATTACTTTTTCCCCGCTCTTCCCTATTTTTCTCTTAGCTACCTTTGCATGTGTTTACATGTGGTTTTTATTTTTGTTTTGTCCTTTTATTCTATTTCAATAAAAGCTATCTGGGTGAACATCTGCCTGGTTTATTTCGAGAGAGCTCTAAGGGAAAAATCCCTGTAAACATTGGTGGAGATCCCACTTACCCGCCTCTCCCTCTTTCTCCATAAAGCTAAATCCCCGAGTTAATTAAAGGGCTGCCTCTTTGGGTAACACACCAGAGTGCAGAATTACCACTATCTCCCCATAACAGTCTAAGAGTTCAAATGATTGGTATCCTGCTATATCTCCTCAGAGGCAGGGCTGCTAGGCCCTCTGCTCTGGGGCCCTTCCCTCTGGAGCCAATCAGCAGACTGGCAGGGGACTTACAGGCAGGAAAACTAGGCCTAGGACTGTGCCCTGGCAACATGATGATGTCACATTGGGTGTGCACCAGAAGTGACACCATCACATCGCCAGTGATGTGGGGATGCTCTGATACTTGAGCAAAATCCTTATGGTAAACAATGACTTCTACCATAGAGTTTTTGCCCAAATGCCAGAGGTTGAAGGTCCATCTGTAGAAAAGTAAGATTTGAGTTCAACAAGATTTTGAGGCTACTGAACTTGAGTCTTTCTATTCTACTGCAGATCAACACATCTACCTACAATAAACCATCAGTAAAATGGTATCTTAAATGTACCTCCCATCGTCAGCCTCCAGCATCTCCCTGAGTCTTTCTGGATTCAGCCACCTCCACCCAGGTAAAGTGGAATGTCTGGGCATCAGGTCCATTGAGAGGCCCCTCAGCTCACTGGGTCACTGCATTAAGTCTAGTGATGGCATGGACCCTGGACAACAGCAAGGACAAGCCGCTTCTGTTCATCTCCTGGCTTGAAAACCCTATGGGGTCACCATAAATCACCTCTGACTTGATGGCACTTTCCACTTCTTTGACTTGACCTGGATGACTCAGGCCAGACTGATCTCATCAGCGTTTGGAAGCTAAGCAGGATGAGCCCTTGTTAGTTTTTGGATGGGAAACTCCAAAGACATTCAGGGTTGCCATACAGAGGCAGGCAATGGCAAACCACCTCTTTTTGCCTCTTGCCTTGAAAACCCCATGGGATCACTCTGTGTTGGTTGTGACTCAGTGGTACTTTCCACCGCCAAGATAATTTTAAAATGTTTTGTTCGCTGTAGTTGAAGAGTTGGAACCCAGTGGCGCTATTGCCATTTTTTGTCCAACTCATGGCTTTTCCTTGATTCCATCCTTGGGGTCAATGTATTTGGAAGGGAGAAATCAAGAAACATAGTTGTGATTAATAAAAAATGGTATTTATAATTATAATTAATAAAAATGGTATTTTTCCATGTGGGCTTCTTTCTATGTGGGCATTATTATCATTTTTTGTCCACCTCATGGCTTTTCCTTGATTCCATCCTTGGGGTCAATGTGGATTGGGCTGAACTTATCACCTAGAGCAGCAGAAAGTGCTAGCAACATCTCACAAACCATTTTTTTACGTCCTTTCTCCTACCAGTTATGCTGCTAGGATTTGAAAAAGTTTGTCAAAGTGATTATTCCCCTCTATAATTATTAAAATGGCTATAATTTACTTCACTTTCCCTAATTTACTTCAACAAGATGAAATGGCTGTCCAGGAGATGGGGATGGGATCAAGGCCACCTGTAGCTGTTATAATAACCCCACATTGCCATTCACAGTCAAGATTAAGGAGTAGAGAGAGGCAGAGCTCTGTCAGTTTGAACCATAATACAAATATCTTTCCTTTAAAAAGCACAGTGCAGGCAGTACCACCCCAGCTACAATGTTCAGACTACATGGATGTTGTTCTCCTGTAGACAAACTCAGGAGAGACCTCTCTGATAGGAAAGATTATCCCTCACATTGCTGAAGGCTGAGATGTTATTATTCCTGCTGCTGCTGTCTCACATAGCATGCAAATCCCATGCTATGAAGCAGGCGGTGACTGAGGTACCAGCCAAGTGAAATCCTCATTGGTGGAATTGTGTCTCATATCTTTTTCATTTTCCCCATTCTTTCATTCAAGGAACCCCCTTCCCAGATACCAAGGAATGATATACTGTAAGCAATAATTACATCTCCTCTACAGAGTGATCTGTGATTGTGTTTGATTTACTACAAACAGCTTAGATTTGTTAGAGACCCAGTACAATGCTGAGGCTGTTGGTGAAAAAAAAGTTTAAGAGTGTTAGTTGGAACTATGAAGAAAGAGCAGGATGGCTACAGGCAAAATAAGCCCCTGAAGGAGCAATGAAAGTACTAGAAAGATATTGAACAGAGCGCCAAGCTTTGGACAGTGTTCTGTACAGTCAAGAATTACAATTCTGTGAGCTCTATGCCAAGCAACTGAAAAGTTCAGATTCTGAGCTAGGTGGGAAAACTTTTGAGAAAAGGCTGACCAGCAGTGTAGAGGCAGCTGCTGATCCTGGAAGTATCAGAAAAACAGAAACAACTTAAAGTGAAGGCACATTAGGACTTAGCAACACCCTTTGCTTGTGTGTGTTAGAAAACACTGAAATTTTGGATTGGTATCCAAACCCATTCTTTCATTGTATACAGTTATGTAGCTTATTTACATGTTATGCATGTGGATTTCATGGCTTAATTAGTAGGGCTTCTTTATCCAACCTTGGTAGTTCTTTTCACGTGGCTAAATAAATCAGGGGATGTGGAATGGTATAATATAATATAGCCTGATCACATCAGATCACAGAAGCTAAACTTGGAAGGGAGACCACCAAGGAAGACTCCACAGGGGAAGGCAATGGCAAAACACCTCTGCTTGATCACTTGCCTTGAAAACTCCACCAGCCACCATGTCAGCTGCAACCAGGTGGCACTGTACACACATACAAATATTCAGTCACCTTTGTTCTGAGAAAATACTATAAGAGCTCAGAAAGACAGGCTGACATGGGTTGAACATTCACCCACAAGGGGAGTTCTTTATCCTACCAAATGCTGGCCAGAGTTGCAGCCAGAACTAACGTCTAAGAGTGCCACTTGCAAGCCAAACTCAAAACCAACTGACTTTAAAGTAGTGGCTTTAGGGATGTGTTGTACTTTACTATGGCAGCTAAAGATGAAGCCCAGAGTAGGTATCTCAGGCTGCAATCACACGTACAATTAGACCCAACATGGGCACGAATGCTGGGTGGATTTAAAGGGGGCAATCACACAACAACATCTGGGAAGCACCCCACAGCCATCGGCAACCTGTTCTGCTCTGCTGCAGAAACAGAGTTAAAAGACACTGGGGGAAAATCTGGTAGTAAATGGGTTGCGACGGGCCACAGATGGACTTTCTGCTGTCTGATCACTCCAACGCACTCTCATAGCATTGCAATGGTCTGATCAGGCCATCCCAATGACGGTCTGTTGACGCCGCAAAATCAGCAGAGTGATTCTGTTTCTTATATACAGAATATTAACATTTATTTACACTGAACAACTGGAACTATATACAGTACTTTTAGTAGTAATTTCTGGATTCAAACGGACAGAGTGCTACGCTGACAGCTGTACCCCATGAGAGAGCCAAGAGCAATGAACTGTCTTCAATATATACTCGTACCAACCAATCAGGTTACACCTATAATAGCTGAGTCATGATGAATGTGTGCAAAAATCTGATACCATTCTGGTCATCTGACTTCACCAGCTGTCAAACTAGATCAGTAGGATCTAACACATTAGTCCATGACTCACTGATACCTTGTCAGCAATTTCACTAAATGCTGTCATGCCTCCCAAGATTCAGTTAGTCATGGGTAACATTTTGCACAGTTTTACAAATCTCTCTCTGGGCAAATTCTTTGTAAACAAATCTGCCACATTGACTGTAGATGTACATTGCAGCAAAGAAACAAATCCTTTACATATAGCTGTTCTTACATTTTGGTACCTTACAATTATATGTTTACTTCTTGTATGCACACCTTGATTATTTGCAAGTTGTCTAGCTGACGAACTATCACTGTAGACAGATACTGGCAATTTACAATCTACATTTAAATCAAGAAGTAATTGATAAAACCATTCAATTTGAACCACACAATCACTCATTGATGAGAACTCTGCTTCACAGGAACTTGTAGCCACATGAGTTTGCTTTATAGATTTCCAGGCAACCAAAGCTCCAAACATATAAACAGCAAAACCAGAAGTAGATTTGCCATCACTTCTCTCTCCCCAGCTAGCATCACAGTAAGCAGAAAGTGGTTGATCATTAGACACATTGAGCAAAAGTTTGTGATGTAATGTTCCTTTAAGATACTTCAAAACTCTTTTTGCTGCAAGCCAGTCACTTTGTGAGGGATTTGAGCATTTTTGTGTTAGCCAATGAACAGCTGTGCATATATCTGGACGACTACAATAACTAAGATACAACAAAGATCCAATTAATGACTGATACAGCTCCTTGTCAGAAAAAATATTCACATCAGTTTCCTTACAATAACCTGTAGTCATAGGAGTGTCCACATTGTGTGCCTCAGACATATTAAATTTCTCTAACAGTTGAACAATTTATTTTCTTGACTCAGTTCAAATATACCATCAACATTTCTGGAGATCTGGACTCCCAAATAGTTCTGAATGACACCCAAATCCTTTATTTATTATCCTTTCAAAGTCAAAATGGTTAACGTTCATTCTGCGCTTTGTAGCCAGAACAAGTGCCGCCTTCACACTCTCCATTCTCACTGTGGGAGAAAAACATTCATTAAAATCACTCCCTTATCTCTGTAGAAAACCTTGTGCTACTAAACGAGCCTTGTACTTTAAATTGCCATCACTAGAAGATTTGACCTTGTATAACCAGCGACATCCAAGTAGCCTCTTATCAGCTGGCAACTGTGATTGAGAAAACACTTTGTAATTAATCAAGGCATTATATTCAGCTTGCATAGCATCCAGCCAAACACATTTCTCCTTCCCTTGTAGAGTTAAAACATCAGAATAGTTATCTGGAACATAAACATGATTAATTCCATAATGCTGAGGTGGTACACCTTTAGTAGCACGACTGGACACTCTAATTGGCTGCTGTTGCGCGCTCTGCTCAGCTTCAGACGACAACCTACTAGGAGACAAAACTTCCTGCTTAACTTCTTGTTCATTTTCAGCATTTTGCAGAGCTTGGTCAGTTTGAGTCAAAAGTAGCAACACTTTAGAAGGTAACTCATTAGAATGAATTCTAGACCAGTTGGCATTTTCACAAAAATTTGCTGACCTGCTATATTTAAGCAAATTATTCTTATTAGCAAAACGATATGATTTCATTCCTGGCTGATAACCTATGAAGGTTAACTTCTCAGCTCTAGGTTTCCCTTTTCGCCTCTGGCTTAATGGAATATTGACCCATGCTTTTGTACCAAAGGTTCTTAAATGCTCTATGCTAGGCTGTTTCCCATATAGCACTGAATAGGGAATATCATCAATTGCTTTGGTCCACAATCTATTCAAAGAATAGCAGCAGTACTTTATAGCCTCTCCCCAAAAAGAAAAAGGTAAATTGGCATCAGTTAGTACAGAATGAACCATGGTTTGCAATACACCTCCTTTTCGCTCAGCCACACCATTTTCTTGAGGAGTAGCAACATTTGACACTCTGTGCTTAATTCCCTGTGATTTAAACCATTTAGTTAATTCATCTGACATAAATTCGCCTCCCATGTCAGACTGAAAAGCACAAATAGGACGTTTCAACTGTCTTTGAACATTAGCAGCCCATTGTTTAATAGTGGCACACACTTCAGACTTTTTCTCTAATGGATACGCCCACACAAATCGAGAAAAATCATCCACCAGAATCAATGAAAATCTTTTACCAGACACACTATTTGGAAATGGTCCAATGACATCTGCATGAATTAAAGCAAGTGGTTCATGTGTGTCTCTGCCACTTACTTTGGCAACTGGATATACCTATGATTTAGATTGCTTGCATATCTCACATTCAAGAAAATTATCACATTTCTTAACGTTTGTTTTCCCCAAACAAGCAAGTGTCTTACTCAAAGTGTGAAAACTGGTATGGGCACATCGCCTATGAAGTAAATGGATACAATCTGTGTGCAAACCCTTGTTACTGAGCACTGATTGTACCTTAATACACTCATTACTTAGTACATAAACATCATCTTGCAATTTTTCAACAGACACAAGCTGATTTCCCTTATGAATTGTGCAACTTTTCTTTTCAAATGTTACTTTAAACCCTGCCTCATCCAAAGCACTAATACTTAGCAGGTTGTTCTCTAAATCTGGCACACAGAGAACATCATTGAACGTATGATTAAGACTAGGAAAATAGACACTCCCTACACACGTTACAAAAGCTGCATTACCATCAGCAAGACAAACTTTGTTTAACTCAGTAGCCCGCACATCTGTTAATAAATTTTTGTCTTTCACAAAAACCCTTGAGGCTCCCGAATCAACAATCCATTTGATATTGTTCTCAGCACTGTCAATAGTCACCAATGTGATTCGCTGCTTGAGTGCGCTGGAAGACTTTTCTCAGCTATCAGCAAAAATATCCTTTTCGACTCACCTCCATCCTTTTGTACATTGTTTAGCCAAATGTTGAGTAGAATTACACTTGAAACACCGCTTCTGCCTAGAAGCTGATATCATGTTGGAACCTGTTCCAGGTCTGGGAACGCTGCCAGCAAAGACACTGCTATCTCAATTGGAACTGTTCCCAGGATGGCAGCCTGCCAACTCATTATTTTGCCACCGAGTCTCCTGATCAAGCAATCTGCCAATGATATAATCCAGCTTCAATTGGTCATGATCATACTTTCAAGAGCAGTAATTAATCCATTATACTTTCCGGCAAAGAACTCAATAAGGTGTAAACTTGGTCATCCTCAGCCACCTCTTTTCCATGAACAGCAAGGGCTTGGAAACATTCTGTTAAGGCATCGAGATGAGACCGAACTGTTTGATTTGGCAGCATGACAGTTCTGTACATTCGTCTGGTCAGTGCAATTAATGAAGCTGCTGACTTATGCACATGAACTGTTTTTAAAGCATCCCACACTTCTTTTGCCATGGTTTGATTTGCAACATGCAAAATCTGCTGGTCAGACAAGCTCAGCACAAGTATTGCCAAGGCTTTTTCATCTTTAGCTGTCTCTTCTGCAGTTGGAGCGGGGGGTGCAGTTACACATGTCCACAGACCCTCCTTTTTAAGAAAATGTTGCATCCTCAGAGACCAAATAGGATAGTTCTCATTTGTGAGTTTGTCCACAAGTAGAGCAGTAGAAGCCAGAGCCATATTGTACTCACTGTACAGATCCTGTTGACCAGTCCTGGGCAACACCTCCAGCTCCTCCAACCCCTCAGATTCCTCAGACTCATCCGAGTCAGGTTTAGGTACACTGTCCTCTTCAAAAGACTGTTCCTCCAGTTTTTTGTCCAGGTCGCTGCTGCTTCCAGAGGGTGTCAAGTCCTGACTGGACCGACCCTCCACAGCTCAGCACAGTCATGCTGGTGTGAGGCTTCTGAGTAGACAGCAAGAGATCAGACCTTTGTGTTGAATCAAAGCTCTTTATTTTCTAGTACTGTAAACAGGTTCTCAATGTTTGTTAGAGATACTTAATGAAAGACAGTCATGGTTAATATACTCTCCAGCCACAATTGAACCCTAGCATTAGACCAATCAGAGTCGGTGGTTGAACGTGGGAAAAGAAAGATGACCGTTGAGGTTCCCACAGCAAGGTGAGAAAGTTGTAAAAATTCCCTTCTTGATCTGAGTGACCCACATGTGTGAAGCTAGGCACAACAATTCTAGGCTGGCAGCCATAAAGGAGCTTTCAAGGTTTTCACAACAAGATAACACACTCTGGCCTGGAAAGAGAGGGGAGGGAGGCATGGGAGTGAAGACCATTTTTTTTCAGTGACATGCAGGAATTTGGGTCGCCACTCTCCCATCTAGAAAAGGTAACATTAACCAGAGCAACCAATATACTTCAAAGTGACATTTGCAGCTGCATAGGGCAAGGGGGTTGAAACAGATAAAGGGTGCAAGCAAAGGATTCACAAGAACAAAGAAACTGAAAGCAAGTTACAGAGATGCCATTGTCAGTTCCTGACAGCTGGGCCCATAACCCTTGATGGTCTGTTGACGCCGCAAAATCAGCAGAGTGATTCTGTTTCTTATATACAGAATATTAACATTTATTTACACTGAACAACTGGAACTATATACAGTACTTTTAGTAGCAATTTCTGGATTCAAATGGACAGAATGCTACACAGACAACTGTACCCCACGAGAGAGCCAAGAGCAATGAACTGTCTTCAATATATACTTGTACCAACCAATCAGGTTACACCTATAATAGCTGAGTCATGATGAATGTGTGCAAAAATCTGATACCATTCTGGTCATCTGACTTCCCCAGCTGTCAAACTAGATCAGCAGGATCTAACACATTAGTCCATGACTCACTGATATCTTGTCAGCAATTTCACTAAATGCTGTCACCCAACTCCATGCCATTGTTTTTTCTGCCTTAGCAGTGTGCATATCATCACAAACTCCATAGGGAGCCCTCAGTGAAAAGTTGCAATTCATTGATCCCTCATTTAAGTACATGGAAAACAAACAGCACAAAAAAACCCGAGTCACCCACAGTTGTGTTTGATCACACACTGTCGGACTGTGCTTGCAGTTTCAAAGGGAGGTCTGATCGTGCCACCGCGGGTCAAATTCTTCCAGTGAAAATAGCCTTCCCCCCCCCCCGGTTTTATCTGGTGCATGTGACCACAACCTCAGGCAACTTCTCCAAACAGTTTTTGAGGCATCGAAAGTATGGTGACACATAAACCTCTCAATTTGCAGCTTGATTCTGTAACTATTTCAGTTGTCAGTGAGATAGAAAATGGCATAATATGTAATTTTCAGTGCATGTGCTGCAGAACTTACCCTTCTGAGCTTTTTCCTCCCTAGCAGAAAACTGGCAACATTTCCCATGTTCTGCTGTTTAGAAGAAAGGAGGGGTTAGTGTGCGAGTCTCTAGGTGGGACTGTGGAGATACCCTGTAATTACAGCTCCTCTCTAGACTGCAGAGATCCATTCCCCTGAAGAAAATTGGTTCTTTGGAGGGTGGACTCTTTGACACTGTACCCACTGAGGTCCCTGTCCTGCCCAGGCTCCAATCTCAAATCTCCAGGGGTTCCCAAACCTGGAGCTGGGAAGCCTGCCCCCAATCCTGCTGGTGGCCAGGAGGGACCTGGCAACCCCGGGTGTGGTGAAATAGCCAAAAAGGCACCTTGCCTTGAGTGAAAAATCACATTGAAATTACTCTGCTGTATTGAAGGAGACTTAATACAACCATTGTCACAGGGACAAAATCCCTTTATATATACAGAATATAACAAGTATTCTGAGTGGCCCATAAAAACACACCCTCTTCCCCCATTTCCAAATGATAGTCTCCCAGCCAAGGAAGATGCTTTCAATCTTCATAACCATTGTTATCATAGAAGCAAATTCATTGCATTCAGAACATAAATGATTGCAATTCTTAGTGGTTGATGTTTCCACATGCCCTTGAAGAACTCTCCATTTCTTATTTTGTATGTGTATAGTATCGACTACAAACAATTAATCTACAGTGTTTCAAACCCTTTGAACAATTCCAATTTTTAATTTTTAAAAAAACCCATCCTGAAGATTTTTGGCAGACTTCAGACACTTATTTTTTGTGACAGGCTGAAATAGTAGTTTTCTTTCTTTGTTTTTTTTTAAAGATGCAGATGACTGTTTCCAGTGCCCAGAAGGTGAATACCCAAGTGATGATAAAAATCAATGCCTTCTCAAGAGGGTAAACTGCTTGTCTTATGAAGAGCCCTTGGGCATCACCTTGGCTGTTTTGGCCCTCTCCCTCTCTGGAACCACAGCAATGGTGTTAGCAATCTTCATCAAGCATAGGAATACTCCCATTGTTAAAGCCAACAACTGGAAGCTCACGTACACTCTGCTCATCTCCCTCCTGCTCTGCTTCCTCTGTTCCCTGCTCTTCATTGGTCGGCCTCAGGTCATGATCTGCCTTTTACGCCAAACTGCTTTTAGCATCATCTTCTCAGTGGCTGTTGCTTCTGTGTTGGCCAAAACAGTCACAGTAGTTCTGGCTTTCATGGCTACTGAACCAGGATCGAGGATGAGGAAATGGCTGGGGAAAGGATTTGCACTCAGTGGTTTTCTGCTGCTCCTTTACGCAAGCAAGTATTTGTATAGTATGGCTTTGTATTGACCCTCCATTCCCAGATACTGACATGAACTCTCTGGCAGAAGAAATTATAGTGGAATGCAATGAAGGCTCAGCCATCCTGTTTTCTTGTGTTCTGGCATACATGGGCTTTCTGGCCTTAGTCAGTTTCATGGTGGCTTTCTTTGCTAGGAAGTTGCCTGACACCTTTAATGAAGCCAAGTTTATTACTTTCAACATGTTGGTGTTTTGTGGTGTGCGGCTGACTTTTATTCCAACTTATCTCAGCACCAAAGGGAAATGTTTGGTAGTTGTGGAGATGTTCTCTATCTTGGCATCCAGTGCTGGATTGTTGGGTTGCATATTTCCCCCCAAACTTTATATAATCATTTGGAAGCCTGAACTGAACTGCAAGGAGCAGCTAGTAAAGAGTAAAAAGCAGAAAGGAGATTATTGAAATGTCAGGATTTTTATTAGTATTAAATATGCACAGCTTTTGCATTTAGATTCTGTTTGTTATCTGCTTGTGTTAAAGGTGTCCAAACTCATATCACCTAAGTGCATTACCAATAGTTGTGCTGTGTATATGCTTACAAAAGTTTTAAACAACTTTTGAAGCTCTATCTCATACATCTTTTTTTAACCTAGACCCCATGCTCTAAGACTAGGGTGTCAAACATATGACCTGTGGGCTGGAACTAGTCAACCCAGGGCTTTAATCCAGCCTTCAGCTCTCTTTTTCCCCCCCACTCCTGCCCCTGCTTGTACTTGCCGTTCCAAGTACCTCTGAGTGCAGAGAACAGAGGGTGGGGCTGCCAAACTTCCCTCATCTTCACTGGGTTCTAGAGATGGTCATGAACTGAGAAATGAACCACAGTTTGAGCACAAATCAGGCTAGTTCATGGTTCATTTCAAACTGGTTCACTTGGTCACGTTGTTCTCGAATCAAAAAATGACTTGTCTTTTTCTGAGGAAGTTTGTTTGGTTTGCTAGAGTGAGTTCTTCTCCAGACAGCCTGGCCCTGATTCAACCAATTCCTAGGTAATATTGGTGATGAACTTGTGGAGAGCCCAAGAAATACCCATAGCAGTTGTCCATAGCTTGATTGGCAGCTCTGGGAGCCAACCACAGAGCTCCCGTTCTGCTCTATGGGTGCAGGTTGTATGTATACCACACCCTGACCCAGCTACTTTCACTTTGCAGCAGGAAGAGAAAGGAGTTAGTGGTCATGTAAGACCAACTTAGGAAGAACTGCTTGCTGCATGAATGATCTAAGGGGAGGTTAGAGCTGAGCTTTCCAGGGGGCACCTGCTTTGGGGGGCTATAATTCAGAGATCACATATTAAGTCTTCACCAAACTTGTAGGATGGGTAGAAGAGAGCCTGCTGAAGACTCCCTGTGAGTTTGGCATCTCTAAGTCATGAGGGGGATGTTCTACCAACTCTCAAACTCACAAACCAAACAAACCACAAACTGGTTCGGGAAACAGGAAAAGTTCATGAAAGTCCATCGTTTGTATAATCAAACGAACCACAAACCACCATTTTCCTGGTTCGTGCCCATTTCTACTGGCTTCTCCTGTGTCCATATGGGTCTGCCAGAGTTGTTTATTTGCCGAAGTTTGCTCACTGAGGGGGAGGGGCTTAGTTGTAAAGGTGTTTTCAGGTGGAGGCTTTTCTTTTGTGTTCATTGAGCTAAGGAGCCAGGTGGGTCTGCTAGAATTATTTGCTGAAGTTTGTTGGTTGAGGGGGAGGGGTCTTGCTTGAGAACATTATGCTTCCCAGTGTAGGTTTTTCTCTTGCATTCACTGAGCTAAAGGCAGAAACCAGGTGGGTCTGCTAGAGTTGTTTATTTGCTGATGTTTGCTGCCTGAGGGGGAGGGGGCTTGGTTGCAAATGTTGTGCTTCCCAGTGGAGGCTTTTTCTCTTGTGTTCATTGAGCTAAGGAGCCAGGTAAGTCTATCCCTGGCAGCAAGGCCTGTAGCCAGCAGGGGCACTGAGGACAGCACCCCCTACTGAAATAGCAGTGTTCCTAGTTACCCAACAGTGCTTCCTGTAGGAGCAAGCTGGCTCAAGACTTGGAAATCTGGGGGGGGGGGGGCTCAAGCATGGGGGGATCTTCTGGAGCTGGGTGCTGGAGGCTCAGGTACTACTGGGCTTCTCAGTGGATGAGATGGCCTTGTGACTGTGGGTGTCTTGGGAGGCATGCAGCTTTAACTGGCTGGCCTGGCTCTCAGGTGGGAGACACATCTGCATGTGCTGTGGAATCAACCCAGCTCCGCAAGCCACTAGTTCCAGAGCCCCAGCAGGGAAGCCAAAGCCATCAGCCAGAGCACAGACACAGAGCTGCTGCTGGGCTTAGGTTGCCTGCCGCTGTCTCACTCCATTGCACTGGGACCGGTGGCTGTGCAGCCCTGCAGCTCTCCCAGTCGGGACTGCCTTCAATCCTGTTCACTGTGCTTGGCAAGGGCAGGCACCAAGACAAGCTGCCCCAACTGAAATGATCCTGTGCCCAGAGAGGCAGTGTGATCTGGAAGTAGGAGATTCCCCCACCCCCTATCCTCCACCCTTCACCCATCAGACCCTGTAAGCCCCCAAGCTTTTTTGTTCATGTAGGTCCGCCTCCACATGCTGACAAGATGCCCACTTGACAGCAACTTTCTTAAGGTGACATGTCTTCTCTAATGGAAGCTGTAACATCATAGAGTTTTCAGCAATTTTTAGAGAGACATGATGTCACTTCCATATTTTCCTGGAAGTGATGTCACTCCATCACTCCCTCTGGAGTCCTGGCGGGCAGCGAATGTCCTGCCTCAACCATGCATATGCAGGGGTCCGTTGGAGCGGGAGCGCACAGGAGCACAGCTCCGGGAGTGAAGAGCCCAGGGGGCAGGCACATGACCAAGCCCCGCCCCCTCCTCAGCTTCCCTGAGCAGTGCAGAGGCACAGCGCCCCGGGGAAAGCCCTGCTAGGGTCTTTATTGATTTTAATGTTTTGTTTTAATATTTATAATTTTATCATTGTTCCTTTTATGACTGTGTGCTGCTTTTCCAGAGACTTGCTCAAGGTGGCATATAAATTTTCTAAGTATACCATTTTTATCTGGGCACATGGCACATAAGTACTGGAGAAATTTCACCAACCCTTCAGCAGCTTCCACCTTATCAGTTTGGTGTAGTGGTCAGGAGTTGGACTCTAATCTGTGAGAACCAGGTTTGATTCCCCACTCCTCCACATGCAGCTGCTGGTGTGACCTTGGGCCAGTCACAAGTTCTCTCAGAGCTGTTCTCTCATGAGCAGTTCTCAAAAGACCTCTCTCAGCCCCACCTACCTCACAGGGTGTCTTGCTTTGGGGAGGGGAAGGGAAAGGGATGGGTAGTGCACATGTCCTGGGTATCTCAAGTCTACTTGAAACCTGGTGGTTTCAAGGGAGCAGGAAGTTCTTTACGCTCATTTTTATTGCACAAAGTATTGGATGGGGAAGGGAATGGAGGAAGAGCAGGTCAGTTTCACTCACCTGTGGAGTGGAGCCTGAGGGGTGGTTGTTGCCTTCTGACACACTTCCGGTATGTTAGGGGGTGTGTGGCATATGCAAATGAGTTATGCAAATGAGCTCCTGCACCTCTTTTTCTACGAAATGACCCCTGTGCATATGACAATCTTATGTTACAGGACATTTTACAGACTGGAACTCTGCATGTATATGACTGGATTATTTCCCCAACTATGCTAATATCTCAGTTCCAGGAATTATGTGTGGGTTTTTTGCTCAGAGAGGGCTGCTGGGAAAAACCTGATAGGACAGATCCTCCTCTGTCAGTACTTTACACTCATGGTTTGGAGGATCCAGCCCATTGTCTTGGGTTTATTCATGTGAAACTACCTGGAATTAATTAGCTGACAACTGTCCTTCATGTTAGACAACTGAGCTACCTCTTCAGCCTCTCTTCAGTTTTCTCTTGTGAGAAAGTTACAGTAAAGAGATATATAAAATTATGATGTAATCTAATGTGTTGTCTTCATCTAGTGTAAAGTTTTAGGAACTGTTCATTGTTATTGCTCATCTTTGATTACAGATACCTATGAGTCTTAAATATAATGTCAAAATAAATTTAATGTGATTCAAATCTCCTTAGCTACCTGTGTGCAGACTCTAATCTGGGAGAAGTGGGTCTGATTCCCCACTCCTCCTCTTGTAGCTGCTGGATGATCTTGGGCAAGCCATAGTTCTATCAGAGCTGTTCTTGAAAGAACAGTTCTTGAAAGAGCTCTCACAGCCCCACCAACCTCATAAATGGTGTTTGTTGTGGGGAGGGGAAGGGAAAGAAGTGTGTAAGCCCCTCTCTCCTTTGGGTAGTGAAGGTTGGATTATAAATCCAATCCCTTCCTCTTCTTATACTAATATTTGTAGCAACAGCCCTAATATAGAAGTAGAGTAGACAGTTAAATGGGGTTCCAAAATTCTGGGAGTTCTTTTCTTATATTAGTTATATCAATATTACCTAGAAGATGTGGGTTTTTCCCTTTCTTTCTTTCTTTCTTTCTTTCTTTCTTTCTTTCTTTCTTTCTTTCTTTCTTTCTTTCTTTCTTTCTTTCTTTCTTTCTCATTTTTTTCATTTTTATCCCATTTTATTTTTCTTTTGCTCAGTGGCTGTTAGGCAACTTGTGCTTAGTTTTGTGCTTCTGTCTTTAGGCAGCTTGTGCTTAATTTTGTGCTTCTGTCTGTTAGTAAAAAGTGGAATTACATTTTTCGCTTTTTCTTAAAACGGTGTATGTCAGTTTTTACCCACACAAAAGCCTAACTTGTTCCAGGCTTACCAAGGAACTCAGGCAAAGTAGAGTCTGGCAAGGTGGGCCTAAATTATTTCCAAGACATCTTTGACATTTGTGATAATCTGAAGTAAGAGAAACTTTCTTAACTGGAAAAAATATCCTTTTGAAAACTATGATGTTGTAAACCACTTTGGGTCTCTGGTGGGGAGAAAAACAGGGTATAAAAATCTAAATCAGTTAATTAAATAGAAGAATGTCAAGGTGACCCCAAGATCACTCCCTCCAACCTGGGACTGATGATCCCTCCAGCTCCATTCATTCCCAGGGCCCAATGCGTTCATCCATCAGCATTAATTTTGTTTAGCAGAATTTAAAGGGAACATGTATTCTTGATGTTTGTTGCCACTCCCCTCCACTAATAGGGTGGAAGTTGACTCCATGAGAATGATTTATTGTGTTTTGATGTGTTTCAGTTCAGGGGAAATAGTCTCATTAGGATTTTGTGCAAAACAAAGAATTACTTGCCATCCAGCTCTTCTGTTATTCTTATAAAGGTTGAATCTTTTTATTATTATTATTATGGTCCTGTCTTACTGAGGGTCACTTCACTACTGTTCTATGGGACATTCCATTGAAGCCTGAGGAAGACCTGCCAAGATGAGAAAAACATGTTTTCATTGTATTTCTTACCTGCATCCTCTGTAATTATGAAAGCAATTGATTTCTCCCAGTTCCTCCACAGAATTGCTACAACATCCCAGGGGTCACAAGCTAAAACTATAACCTAGATTCAAAATGCTCGTAATAGCACTTCTGCCATTCAGAACTGGGTGGGAAACAGCCAAAGCCCTGCCAGGCTGATTGCTCACCCTTTCCACAATCCAGTATGAGCTACAGAGCCTCGGTCATGCTTTGAAGACAATGTGCAAAAAAGGGGACCGGTATCAAGAGCAAAGGCTTATGTGCAAAATGATAGTATCATTGGTTTTAGTACTGGTGCTGCTGCTTCAGGCAGCTTGCAGGGTTCCTATTTGTAAATGTACCACCTGTAAGACTCTTTCTGTTCTTCACAAATACTATCAGCCCGGAGACCTCATCATTGCTGGCATCATTTCTCAGA
The DNA here is from genome assembly GCA_029233225.1 of Lepidodactylus listeri. NCBI lineage: Eukaryota > Metazoa > Chordata > Lepidosauria > Squamata > Gekkonidae > Lepidodactylus > Lepidodactylus listeri. Next base: position 133,863,562 of record JARCFY010000005.1, on the reverse strand, counting down.
TCTCCATGACCTCTGAAGACATGACATTTGCAAAACATCCTTTTCAGGCGCTGTTTGATGAATTCATGTATGTTTCTCTTTTTCTTAATGATATCATAGATGTCTCCAGATAATAAGAACCCATTCCACAGGGTTTGGAAAGAAGTGCTTGCTTTGTTGGAGTTGGAGAAGTGTAGCCTTGCATCTTTTCTACTGTGGTTGAGGACTGGCTGTGGCTCAGAAGTAAAGCATTTGTTTTGCTTGCAGAATGTCCCAGGTTCAATCCCTGGAATTGCCAATTAAAGGGATCAGGTAGTAGATGATCTGAAGGACCTCCATCTGAGATCATGGAGACTGGTTGAAAGTCAGAGCTGACAATATTGATCTCAGCAGACCACAGGTTTGACTATAGAAGGCAGCTTCATGTGTTCATGCTAGAGTAACCTACACTTCCTGTGCTGCATGCATCATTGTTATTAATATAAATAATCATGCTCATTGTTGACATCTAGTATGAAATTCAGCATGCATCTGGAAAGCACTGAGAAATCATTGTACTGGCAATGCCAATTATGACTGAAGAGGCATCACATGAACACACATGGCTGCCTCATACTGAATCAAGACCACTGGTTTCTCAAGCTCTGACTGGCAGCAGCTCTCCAAGGTTTCAGGCTGAGGTCTTTCACATCATCCACTACCTGATCTCTTTAACTGGAGTTCTTGGGGATTGAACCTAGAAGCCTCTGCTTGGAAAGCAGATGCTCTACCACTGAGCCACGGCCCATGGCCCAGATCCCAAAGCTCAGAATTCCATGGCATATGAAGTCCTCTCTCAATAATTAAAATGTGTATCCTGATTTCTAATTCTTCCACATAAAACACAAATCAATTTTACAGACCTCCCTAGACATTGGTGTGTCTTGGCTGATGGGTTTCCCAGTAGCTGAAAGAAAGAACCCTCTTTATTTCTGCACTGTCCCAGCTTGCTTTAAAAACTGTTTGGTGAACTCTTAGATGATTCCTTCCTTTTGTAGGATTTCAGCTGCCATGGTGGTCACCTTAGCAACAATCAAACTGAAGTGGTGGCTGAAACTTTACCAGCAGGGGAGATGAGAGTTCAGGAAATGGCACACACAGCTTGTCATAGTCCTTTTAAATAAACACAGGGAGCAAAGGAGATTATGTGTTTCTGGACAGTTGGGCAACAGTTAGGCAGGTATGCAGGTATGCAAGCCATTGGTTGTGTAGTGGCATGTTTGATAAATGGTTGCTGCCTACTAAAACAAGCTCCTTAAAATAACCGCCTTGAGTATCTTTAATCTAGAACCAGCCCTAGTTCCTGATTTCAGCTTCTTGTGTCACATGGAAGTATCGAATCAGTTTTGATACCCATGTTACTCACTAAGCAAATGCTCAAAGCATCTAACATATCTTATTCACTTGTTTCTGGTAACTAATTTTTGTCAGGATGACAGATCCATAAGGTATAGTCCAAACCTCTAATATAATGAGCTGATTTGAACACTGAGCATATTTGGTTCCCAAGCAGCCCTTTTCTTTCTGCTCTAGTACCCAAAGAAGATGCAACTGGGACTTACACTCTGCACCATTTATGTGGGCCTAATATGGGAATCATGCGGCTGGTGTTCTATGAGCTGCATGGCCAGGCTGTGGGGCAGGCTCTAAAGGGGGCAGCTGCATGCCCCTCTCCCCCTTCTGGCTTCAGAGGTCACATCAGGTGGACCAGGAGGTGGGCAGTTACCTGTATCAAAGCATCCTCATAATCCTTCACTAAAAGCCTACTATCTATTTTAGTGTGATTTTTATTACATAGAGTAATCAAAATGTCCTCTGATCTGGATAGCCCAGACTAGCCCAATCTCAATAGATCTCGGAAGCTAAGCGTGGTTGGCCCTGGCTAGTATTTGGACGGGAGACCCCCAAGGAATACCAGGGCCATGACATGGAGGCAGGCAATGGCAGATCACCTCTGGACATCTCTTACCTTGAAAACCATAGAGAGTCGCCATTAGTCAGCTGTGACCTGAAGGCGAAAAGCAACGAATAAAAAATGTAGCAAATGTGTATATTCATGTGATACCCTAAGACATGCCACACAACTATGTCAACAGATTACTAACTCAAAACTACCAGCATATCCTAGCTTTGGTGTTTGCTGTAATGGAGATCAACAATAATCCCACCCTCTTACCCAATATTACTCTGGGCATCGACATCCACAACAACTATTTTCTTGCAAGCTGGACCTATCGTGCCTCAATAGAAATTCTCTCTGCATGGGGCAATTTGATGCCTAACTACATATGTGACACCCAGAACAATCTGGCAGCAGTCATTGGAGGTCCGAATTCAGATGTCTGTTCCTTCATGGCACCCATCCTGTGCCTGTACAAGATCCCACAGGTAAGCTGTGTACTTGGGCGTTTAACCAGCTTTTTGTGTTTCCCTTGACTTTTAGCTATAGCTTTGTGATTTGGAGAGAAGAAAGAAGTACTGCGGAAAATAAAATGCAGCTTGGATGTGGCTGGAAGGTCAAACTCTGAACAAGGAAATGAAGCTAAGAAGGAGCAAAAATCATTCATGGGCATTCTTTTGCATATGGCCACCAACATCAGAATGGAGACCTTCTGTTTTTCTCAGGCCCTTTAATAGAAAGTTGAATCCCAAGGTTTTGTTTTGAGCCAGTTTATATATTTAACAAAATCAAACAGTAAGGGCTGGGAATGTACCACTTCAAGTTACTTATGGGAGGTTTTTTCCCTTAGCTGTTTTATATAGAGTAAAAAATAATAATAATCTGATGCTTTCTTCCAAGAGCAATTTGTGATAGTGTGTGCTTTGTGTGTGTCATCCCATATGGACACTCCAAGTTGGGGGAAGAATGGGGGGAGCAGCACTAAGTAGGGCTGCCAAGTCAGCCCGGGGGGCGGGGGATCCTCCGCTACAGGGGTTCCCAATCCGCCGGCCAGCATTCGGCCGGCGGGGGGAACCCCACCCCCCTTCCCCAATGTAATAATGTCACCCGGCAGTGACGTCAGCACGTTGGGGGCGTTGCCAGGGCGACGCCCCCAACATGCTGACGTCACTGCCGGGCGACGTTGCCGGGTGTGCGCGCGAAGCACGCGCGCCCAGGAAGCTCCCAGATGACGGAGGACTCCCCCCTGCCGGTAAGTAAGGAAGACTTGGCAACCCTAGCACTAAGAGAAGCTGTAGGTATAGACTGCAGGAGGGCAAAACAAACGCTGAAGTAGAAGTAATTAAAGGCAAAGAAGGAAAATATTTCTACGCCTTTGCTCTTCTCTTCCTTAGCTCATATATGGCTCATCTCCCCTGATGAGCAACAATATCCAAGCCGTGTTCTTCCATCAACTGTTTCCAAATGGGACCCATCAATATATGGGGATTCTGGAGTTACTGCAGCATTTCAGGTGGATATGGATTGGAGTGATGTATGCAGACACTGACGACGGAGAAAGCTTTGTGCAGAATGTGGTTCCCCTATTTTCCCAAAGAGGAATCTGTTTCAACTTCATAAAAGCATTTCCAAAATTAACTTTTTCCAGTAACGCTGGTGACATGGTGGCAGATGGGTTTAAAGTTTATGATATTATCAAAGGAAGCAGTGCCAATGTGGTGGTTGTACACAGTGAAATTGCGACCATGATAATTTTGAGAATTTTTCACCATGTTTCAGAATTCCAAGATGAAGCAATGGCAAACAGAAGTAAAGTTTGGATTATGACAGCCCAGATAGATTTTACATCACTTCCATTTCAAAGAGGTTGGAGCATAGACTTCCTCCATGGTGCCATATCCTTTGCAGTCCACTCAAAGGATGTGTTAGGATTCAGGGACTTTCTTCAACCCAGAAATCCTATCTCAAATAAAGAAGATGGCTTTATCCAAGATTTCTGGCAACTTGCATTTAATTGTTTTCTTCCCAATTCCACGACAGATACAACGTTTGAGAAAATCTGCACAGGGGAGGAGAAGCTGGAAACACTTCCGGGGTCTGTCTTTGAAATGAGCATGACTAGCCACAGCTACAACATCTACATTGCCATTTATGCTGTGGCACACGCTTTGCATGCCATGCTTTCATCCAGACCTAAACACAGAGGGGTGGCTGATCTCAGGAGACCAACGCTTATGAATCAACATTCATGGCAGGTGATTTTTAAGGGGGGGAAGGTACGGGCCTCTAGGAAATCTCACCATATTGCATGTGTCTCTGAAACATTAGCATTGACAATATTTATTTATTATTTGATTTGTATCCCACCCTCACTGCCGAGGCCAGCTCAGAGCGGCTTACATAAAACATATTGAATTGTAAAACACAAAAAATAGATAAAACCACATCAATACACTTTTAAAACAGAGCATAAAGTGCTAGTGCTTTTCACAAGCAATGGCGGACATTAGCAGCATCTGACCTTAACATGTTAATAGTGATAGTAGTTGGAATCTGACATTAACATGTTGATGACGATGTTGGCTGGTTAGGGCCAGGGTCTCGATTTATTAGGGTGGCTCCCTACTTGAAGGCCTGGTTGAAGAGCTCCATTTTGCAGGCCCTGTGGAACTGTAAAGGCTCTCGCAAGGCCCTGATGTCATCCGGGAGCTCATTTCACCAGTGTGGAGCTGCCACTGAAAGGCCCTGGCCCTCGTCACAGCCAGCCTGGCTTCTTTAGGACATAAAAAGGCCAGACGATTTTTGGACCCCGATCTTAGTACTCTCTGGGGAACATGTGGGGAAGGCTACCAAGTATTAGGTGTGTCATGGACTCCACTTTACAAGTCATGGGGTCTTCTTACCTTTAACCCATAGGCAACTGGATTTATTCTGGTCTTATCTGATGACCTCAACTTACTATGACCGGTATTATAGCATAGGTATATGCACCTCCTTAGGTGAACATAAGATTGTTGAGCCTCTGTATTTACTACTTTTACATAGATAAATCAATAGATTTTCTCCATGAATCATCAATAGATGAATAATAAGTGGATATTTGAAGGAGAAGGACTAAGGGGAATAAAGAATAAATCCAACCTCTGCTCTGCTCTTCAGCACCTGAACATAACAGTAAGATCTTAGTTGAGTGTCTCTCCCATATTGCTAGCCAGTTCTTAACCTGTCTGTGGCCAAACACAAAACACCCTTTGGATCAAACCAAAGGGCTCTTGACCTATAATTTAGGCCCAATGGATTTGGAACTGACCAGGATGTGTTTGTTTTCCTTAACATGTATTTTATGTTTAAACTAGGGGTTCTGTCCCTTTTCACTACACTTGCCTATATCATGCTGTGCTCACAATATTTTTAAGTAGTTTGAATAATGAATGAACATCTCTGCAGTAAATTAGATTTATAACACAGCTTTCAACACAAAAACATGGGTTGGAATTTTGTGGGGACTGTGAGGTCTGTATGTTCCAATTCCTTTCATGTTTGGAGCAGAAATATCCATGATCATCCAGAAGCCAGTGGCCAGTTTAGAGGTTTTTCATTTTATTTTGGATGTTTTATTCCTGCCATAGTTAACCATAGCTTCCAGTGCAAATGGGGAGTGATCTGGAAGTAACATGAGCCAAGATGTTCCTGATTGCCATTGTTCTGGGCACTGCAACTCCCATCATCATCCTGAAGCTACAGGCCAGTTTTGAAGCTCCTGGATTTAGTTTGGGATGAGTTTTGTCTGCCACAGACAACCAGATTTCCCATAGCTAACAGTGAAAGCTGGATTTTCTGGGCATTGTGCAAGACAGGATATTTTGATTACTTTCATATTTGAAACTTCAACATCCTTCATCATCCTGAAGCCAGTGGCCAATTCTGAGATGCTTAGTTTTATTCTCTGAATAGTTATGCCTTCCACAGATGGAATGGTAGAGACCTTTTAATATAGATGAGTTATACCTAAGGTTAAGAAGATATAAGAACATAAGAAGACCTCAGCTAGATCAGACCAGTGGTCCGCCTAGTATAGCATCCTGTCTAATACAGTGGCCAAGAAGTAAGACTCAGCAGTGTGCTTCTGTAATATAATGTGCAATAACAAAGAATACAGAAATAGCAATAAAGAATCCAACTATTTCTTTCAGTCTCTTGCGTGTTATTTCCAATAGTAAGAGCACAGCAACAATGTTCTCCAGAATGAAATGTCATTTCAGTTAGGTATCTTCTTCCAACTGAACAATACAATATGCGCCTGGATGTTGTTCACATCACCATCTGGTGGGATAATCTTTACAATGGGTTGCTAAACTATTTCCTGACCACTCCATCGGGCTAGCTGCTTGATGTGTTGCCCACCATTTGGTGATGTGAAGAACATCCAGACGCATATCGTATTGTTCAGTTTGAAGAAGATAACTCATCGAAACAACATTTCATTCCGGAGAGGATTGTTGCTGTGTTGTTATTTATTTATTTATTTTATACCCCACCCTCCCCGCAAGCAGTTGGTCTACCATAACCATTAATATACATAAAATCAATTAAATATCAACTACAATAAATACAGTAAAATTTCAAAATACAGTACATCAGTCAAAGTGCCAGTGCTACTCCTATGTTTGCATAAGATGGTATGCTGGAATTTTCCTACTGCTAAACCATTTGCCATACAGTGATAGCTGGGCTTGTTGGTAGTAATGGGGGCAGCTCCTAGCTGAAGGCCTGATGGAAGAGTTCCATTTTACAGGCCCTGTGGAACTGTGAGAGGTCCTGTAGGGCCCTGATCTCCTCTGGGAGCTCATTCCACCAGTGTAGAGCTGCCACCAAGAAAGCCCTGGTTCTAGTGGTGGCGAGTCTGGTGTCTTTGGGGCCTGGAAGGGTCAGTCGGTTCTGGGACCCCGACCTCAGTGCTCTCCGGGGTATATGTGGGGAAAGGTGGCCCCTCAGGTATGTCAGACCCTGGCCATATAGGGCTTTAAAGGTAAGTACCAGCACCTTGAAGCGGATTTGGTATGCTATTGGCAGCCAGTGCAGTGCCTTCAGCACAGGCTGGATGTGCCCCCATCTAGTGAGGCCCATCAAAAGCCTGGCCACAGCATTCTGCACTAGCTGCAGCTTCCAAATCTGCAACAAGGGCAGCCCCATGTAGAGAGCGTTGCAAAATCCAGTCTCAAGGTAACCATCGCGTGGATCACTGTAGCCAGGTCGTCACAGCTGAGGAAGGGTACCAACTGCCTGATCAGCTGAAGATGGTAAAAGGCTGACTTGACAGTGGCTGCCACCTGGGACTCCATTGTTAAGGAGGAGTCAAGGAGCACTCCCAAGCTCCTAACCTCTGGCGCTGGTACCAATGGCACCCCGCCAAAGGTTGGGAGTGGGGGCCCTCCTCCCAGCCCACTCTGACCCACACACAGGACCTCCATCTTCATGGGATTCAGCTTCAGCTGGTTCAGCCTGAACCAACCAGCCACGGCTTGTAGTGCCTGGTACAGATCTTCCCATCTGGAGTCCGACCGGCCGCCCAACATCAGATAGAGCTGGGTGTCATCAGTGTACTGGTGGCATCCCAGGCCATACCTCCGGACAATCTGGGCAAGGGGGTGCATAAAGATGTTACTATTGGAAATAACATGCAAAAGACTGAAAGAAATAGTTGGATTCTTTATTGTTATTTCTGTATTCTTTCTTATTACACATTATATTATCGAAGCACACTATTTACAGTTTCTGTTGAGTCTTACTTCTTGTAAGGCAGGACAAGAAAGGCCTTCCACTCGGGTATGGCAATGTCTCTGAGAGATGCTGATGTGACCAGGGAACACCCTCAAAACAGATAGCTATGAATACATAAAATCATACAAACAACCTATGTCATTTTCATTTAGAAAATACATATAGTGTTGGTTTATGATGTGGAGGACTGCAATGAAAATCAGGCATTGGCAAGAATTGACTCCCTTCATCTGCTAGCACAAATGCCCTTCTGCTGGTAGAAAATAGACACTAAATACAATCTACTGTTTGTAGTTTTTTAATCTTTTGGTCTTGGTGCTGATACTGTACATTGCAACCACAGCAAAATGTGGTGTGCCTTTATTAAAATAAATAAAATAGCCTGCAGATGAAAAATAGCATTTGCCTGTTCAAGATTTAAACTATCTTTACCTCCTAATGTATATTTCTTTCTCTGAACAAAAAAAAACAGCTTCACCGATTTCTGAGGAGAGTCTCATTTAACAGTAGTAGTGGTGAAAACATTTCCTTTGCTCAACATGGAGAATTGGTAGCTGGATTTGACATTATCAACTGGGTCACGTTCCCAAACCAGTCCTTCCTTCGAGTCAAAGTTGGTCAGATAGACCCAAAGTCTTGTCCAGAAAAAACATTTGTGATTTATGAAGATGCTATCACATGGCCCAGGAGATTTAACCAGGTAGAATGTATAAAAGGGGGAGAGATGTTTCTCAGTGGTAGAACACCTAGTTTTCATACAGAAGTTCCCAGGTTCAATCCCAAACATCTCTAGTTGAAAGGACCAGGGTGTTGGTGATGTGAAAGACCTCAACCTGAGACCCTGGAGAGCCACTGACAGTCTGAGTAGACAGTTCTAACCTTAATGGACCAATGCTTTGATTCCATATAAGGAAGCTTCATGTGTTCACATTTTGAGTCACATGAACTCATTAGCCAGGGTGTGAAAACATGTTAAGAGTCAGATTCATGTTGTAAGGTTTTTTTAAAAAACAACTTGAAGTTGATTCTGTAGTATCTTAATTAAATCTAGAACAAAGTTTGTGTCCACTGGCATTCTTGAGACAAACAAAGTTTGATTCCAGGTATAAGCTTCTGTGTGCATGCACGCTTCTTCAGATACATTGAAACAGATTTCCTCAAGCCTTACATATAGATGGGGGGGCTCGTTGCCAGGAACAGCTAGTTAGAGTCAAGATTTATAAGTAACTGTGTAACCAAGTGTAACCAAGATTGTAAGTGTAACCAAGATTGGATTAAAGTTTCCAGGTCAGTCTCAAGGGCAGCCCCTTAAGTTGAGGCAATGATGGGTAGAAGTGGAAAGAATGTGCATAGAAATGCTAATCAGGATTTGTCTCATTCAGTGGGAGGGTTGCCTAATAATTCTGGTTGGATGGTATGTTTTTTACCCACCAGTTACCTGAGTTTGTACTCATCCCATGTACAACAATTACTCTGTAGACAAAAGGCCCTGATGGCATTCCAAGACTGAGTGCTTTAATAACTGCACATCAATCACTGATATACAATGGCACAGAATATACAATATGCAAAACATATTTTCTCTTCTACTAATGGATAGGCACAACCTCTTTCTCAGTGTAATAAAAACTGCCCTTTTGGTCACAGTAAAGCCAGGAAGGAAGGGGAACCATTTTGTTGCTATGACTGCCTTCCATGTCCAGAAGGGAAGATTTCAGACAAAAAGGGTAAGTAACACTTTCTTTGATGTTTACATTTTATAATGGTGAACTATTATGAAAATTTCTTACAACTTTTGCTATGAAGTCGATCAACTGCAACATTCTTTTACAGACATGGACGCCTGTTTCCAGTGTTCAGAAGATCATTATCCAAACAGCAACCAGGATTCATGCCTTCTGAAAACAATCACTTGTTTGTCTTATGGGGAACCTTTGGGCATCATCCTGTCTATTTTTGCTTTTTCATTATCTTTCATCACAGTTTTAGTGCTTGGGATCTTCATCAAGTACCAGGACACTCCCATAGTCAAAGCCAACAACCGGGACCTCACTTACACACTCCTTGTCTTCCTCCTGCTGTCCTTCTTTTGTGCTTTGCTATTCATTGGCCAACCTGAAAAGGTGACCTGTCTCCTTCGACAAATGACTTTTGGCATCATCTTCACAGTTGCAGTTTCTTGCCTATTGGCCAAAACAATCATTGTGATTCTAGCTTTCATGGCAACCAAACCAGGATCAGGAATGAGAAAATGGGTGGGCAAAAGACTGGCCAGCACCACAGTTATTTCCTGCTCCCTTGTTCAAGGCATGATTTGTACTGTGTGGTTAGCAACCTCACCTCCATTCCCAGATTCTGACATGCATTCAGTGACTGAAGAAATTGTACTGGTATGTAATGATGGGTCAGTCACCATGTTCTTCTGTGTCCTGGGCTACATAGGCTTCCTGGCCATTGTCAGCATCACTGTCGCTTTTCTAGCCAGGAAACTACCTGACAGATTCAATGAAGCCAAGTTCATCACCTTCAGCATGTTGGTCTTCTGTAGTGTATGGTTGTCTTTTGTTCCAGCCTACTTGAGCACCAAGGGAAAATACATGGTAGCTATAGAGATCTTCTCTATTTTAGCCTCTAGTGCAGGGTTACTGGGCTGTATCTTTTGCCCCAAGTGTTATATCATTGTGCTGAGACCTGATATGAACAAAAAGAAAATGCTAATGAATGGAAATAAATGAAAAAAATTCTGCATTCCTAAAATGATTCTGTTTTCTTTGTCTAATACTTTGTCATCTCTGATCTCTCTCTCTTTCCAAATTACATGCATAAACATGTCTCTGTGTGTGCTTTAATTTCTCAGGGGAAGGAGGTAAGACTTAAATCTTTGCCTCTGTCTCTTCCCTTAGTCTGCAGCGCAGGGAGAATACTGGGCGGAGGACCTAATCACCTATGTTTAACACCCCCTGAACACACACACTTGCTGTTTTGTTTTACTGATAGCATTTATGATCAAAGTCTATCTTTTTTCCTTACTGTAGGCATGCTTCCTATCATTGGGGGGGGGGGGGGGGGGATAGAGATTGCAACTAATATTCTGCTTCCATTCTCCATGCACACCCCAGTGTGCAAACAAAGAATACTGCCCATGAATAATCTCTCTCTCTCTCTCTCATTCTTTCTCCCTCTCTCCCTTGATCTCTCTGTCTGTCTCATAGTAACAAATGGTAACATACCTTACAGTAACATACTTTAATGGCCCATACCACAAACCAGCCCAGAATCTAAGTGAGGCTGTGCTACCGAAAACACTCTAATGGCAAAGTGGGAACAGATTCACTGGGGTCCAGAGATAAAGCTTCCATGCAAGATATTGGCACTTGTGGGGTTGTCATTGATGCTGATGCTTCAGGCTGCATGCAAGGATTTAAACTGCATGTTCAGTGACTCTTTTTCTATTCTGCACAAATACTGTCAGTTAGGAGATCTCACCATTGGTGGCATCATCTCACTGATCTACATCTCTTCTGAGCTGATAACATTGACAAGATATCCACATCTGGAAGAAGCTGAGGAACCTGTGTAAGGAGGCATGACACATTCAACCAGGCTTGTTTTATGGATTAGTTAAGAACAACCAATATACAACTGTGATACAATTATTCAGTGTAACATTGTATAGTCAATTATATTGTTTACTAAGCCCATTCATACAAACATTTACATACAAAAAGTATAACAGATGAAAGTTTTAAATAATGTACTTATGCCAAAGTACAGTTCTAATTCTTCCCTTCTCAGTTTTTTCTCCTGTGTATTTAATCCAAGTGTAGCAAGACTTCCAAAAGGCCAGCTAAAGATCCCCGTTTCTGTCCTTTCTCAAGGCAAACCCAGCAGTCAAACCAATCTTGTCAATTTTTTTTGTCAAATTCTGTTACACAAACTTCAGTCCATCTTGATATAAAGTTATTTGCTGTGTTCTAGATTTCCCCCCACCTTTTTTGTAGTACAATCTTCCTCAGACTTTTTTTTAACATTCTAAGTTGAGCACTATATAGCACTTCAGTGTTATAGCAGCACCATTGAGACGGCTTGACTCCATTGAGTCCATTGAGGCTGAGGACAAACTGGCAGTCTGCCGCGCCTCCGCGGCACGGCAGACTTAGGCGGGGGGGATTTCCCCCGTGGCGCGGCATTCGCACGCCGCCAGAAGGAAGTCGTCCGCAGCGTTCAGACTGCGGGCGGCTTCCTATGGCGGTGGGTGGACGCTACGCGGCTCCCCCTGCCCGCGCGCATTCACACCCGCTCTGGTGGGTGGAACGCGCACCGCAGCAGCCGAGCCCCACTTTGAAGTGGTGCTCGGCTGCTGCGGGAGGAGCGTGGCGCCGGACGCAATGCGTCCGGGCCGCCTCCTCGGGGCAGATGCGGCCGTCTGAACAGCCACTCTGCCTCTGCTTTTGAAGCGGAGGCAGAACGGCCGAGACTGCCAAACTGTCCTCGGCCTGAGTCAAGGCATTTCAGTGGTGTTGCTATAGCTCCAGAGTGCTGTATTGCTTTAGTGCTATAGCATTCAACTTAGAACATTAAAAAAAGTAAGAGGAAGATCGTGGAGGGGGAAAGGGGCACTGTTTGAAATGACCCTAGTACTTCAGAAACAGCTCATTAACAGAAGGAAATTTGCTATATGAAACCCCTGTCTCTTTATCACTTTACTTGAAATTGGGACAACAATAAATAACATTCGGTTTAGACTGGTAATGTTAAAATGGAGATATAGATATAGATATATAGATATAGATATATAGGGGAGGTCTGAACAGTATCAGTGTGTTTTTGTTTAAAATATGTCACTCACATTTATACTTGAAAGGGAGGGAGTTCTCTGGGCGATTCTGCACCGGCTGGTTGCTGCCCTGTATTCCCAGATTTTGTTATCCCGGAGTAATTATTCCGTTTCCGCATGATAAAGTTTTGAGCCTTGATAAGTCCGGGTCTGTGTTTCCGCAAGTACTGTACTCCAAACTTAGTCTTCGGGGGGGGAAATTTTTTTCTCTAATGGGCGGGGTTGCGTTGCAACGTAGCTTTGCCCACGGAAACCCCCCCAAGTAGCACGCATGCACATTTTTTTACAATAAACTAAGGTGCGTTGCAACGCATCTGCCCACCGCATCCGTGCTTGTGTAGTGACGTAGCTAGCCAGTGATTGGCCCTTGTCTTTCCCGGGAAAGTTAATCCAATCTGCAAAGCCCGCGAATTCCATTGTAGCCCGTGAAATCCTTCCATCGTTATCGTGGCTAACATGCCCTCCGACACAAGATGTTGGGCTGTCGGCGTTATATTTTCCATCTTACAGGTTATCATGCTGAGCCTTACTGCCTCACTGGATTTGTGCATTGCCGTCATGGCGAGAGCTCGACGCAGGAGACGCCATCTACAAAGTTAGCTCTCTTCCTCTTCGTTCACGACTGTGCGTGAACTGACCCATCGTGTGATAGCCCCCCGCCGCCGGCTTCAGAGATGGCATGTGCTGGCTGGCATGCACTTTCCTCCACAATACTGGATTTTCCCAAAAAATACCGACTGGTGGACAAACTTTGCCCTCAAGATTTGGAGCTATGAACAGTGGATGCAGCATTTCCGAATGACCCGTTCGACTTTTGATGGAATTGTATCAGTCCTGCAGCCAAGTCTGGAAAGGCAACCCACACAAATGTGTTCACCTGTTCCTGCCGAAAAACGTGTGGCCGTCGCCATTTGGTACCTTGCAAACATGAACACCTACCGTGAAGTCAGTGTGCAGTTTGGGCTGGGAGTGTCAACTGTTGGGGAAATAGTTCTGAAAGTGTGCTCTTGCATAGTGAAGGAATTGTACAGTAACATTGTCTGCCTCAGCAACAACATTGGACAGGTAAAAAAAATTCATTGACTTCCGTTTGAGTACATTGTTTTGTTGTTGCGCAACAACGTTATTAATACTAAACAGCCCAGCATCTACTGTGGCTACTGTGATTTGGATGCAGAATCATCTTGTTTGTTGCACACTTGCGTATTTGCTATGTGTAGTGCTCTAAATAACTGAAGTGTTCTTCCTCTTTTAGGTGATGGATGGCTTTGGGTGCATGGGGATGCCTCACTGCATTGGTGCTGTTGATGGCACTCACATACCAATCAGAGCTCCTGGGGGCAGGATTAACAAGTATGGCAACAGGAAGAAATATTGCTCTGTGCTGCTGCAGGGTGCGGTAGACCATTCTGGCCATTTTTTTTGATGCTGTCGTGGGGCATAGTGGCCGTACGAATGACACTCTTGTATTTACCACCTCGCATCTCTGCTCTGCCATGGATGCAGGACTATATGTTCCTGGTAACCCAACAATCAGTGTCAATGGGGTTACAATCCCCACTATCATCCTTGGAGATGGGGCATACCCAATGCAGCGCTGGATGATGACACCCTACCGTACGCCCAGGAATAGCATTCAAAGGTACTTCAATAAGAGACAGAGTTCTTCACGGAATGTGGTGGAGAGGGCATTTGGAAGACTTAAGTCTCGTTGGCGCATATTGTCTACAAGGCTGCAGGTGTCCATTGAAAATGTAAACAAGATGATAATTTCCTGTGTTGTGCTGCACAATATATGTGAAGAAAAGGGACATGAGGTGTGTGTTGAGGAGCAGGATACATTCATACTTCTTGATGTTGATGTGCCAAACCCCCGTGAACAACGGGACAGAAATTTGGAACAGGGAAAGGTGGTGCGGGATGCCCTTGCACAGTTCATGTATGAACGCTGGATACAGTAAACAGTATGACAGTGTCATTTCTGTTGATATGTTTATCATGTTTGTTTTTGAGTGGCATAGAAATTTCCTAATGGCACTCACTTAACCCCCTGCTAATCAATATGAATGGCTAAATAATAATAATAATAGTGCGTTACAACCTTGCAACGTATTGATCCAGTGGCATCGCTGGTGGGCATACTTTAGAAACCATTGTTTGGAAGAATGCATGTTTCAATTCTGTGGTAAAACAGTTTTAAAATAAACTCTTTTCCAAACTTGAATGTATTTCGTTTCTGAGTGAGTGCTATAACAAAGAATTTCTCCTCGGGGATAGAGGAGGTCCTAAAGTGAAATTGGGGGGCTGAGTGCCAGATTGCTCCTGTGTTCAGGCTTATTCCAAGCCTTCCTGGCAAGCATTACCCGATAACAGTCCTCTGCATTGTGTGCACACTCGCCAGGCTAGTTCCTTGCCTCAACGTCCAAGCCCCCCCCCCAGAAATCATAAAGCCACCCCGCATGCCTTGCCAAAAACTTTAATGCAGCATAAACCAGCACTGTAGTGCACTGTGACTATCCAATTTTAAAACACAGGGACCTACAGGGTTAAGGAGATTGAGATCGGGGCAGCATGGAATGGCTGGGGGCGTGGCTTCTAATTGGCTCCCTGAATAGGCATCCCAACCATCCTAGGTTGCAACGTTGTTAGCCTTACAATGGCTGCAAACAGAAGAGGCATGTTCTGGCAGTGTGCTGAGGTGGAGGAACTGCTGGATATAATCCACCGCTCTGGCCATGTAGCAGAGTTTATGGCCAGCACACACCTGTCCTCCAAAAGAAAATATGACGCCGTGGCCAGGAGACTCTGTAGAAGGAATTACTCCAGGACTCCAGACCAGTGTAGGACCAAATTCAAACGTATAAAGTGTGACTTTATGGCCAGTCTGGAGGCCTGGAGGGGATGCCTAGGGCAAGTGGCCAAACCCCTCACCACTCCAAGATGGTGTAGCTGTGGACTGATGGTGGTAGACCTCGCTGGGAGGACAGACATCATTAAGGTTTGTATATTATTACAAAAATCCCAGGCCTGCAATGGAATGCCCAGAGAATGTGAGCAGCAGTGCACTATGACAAGGTGTCATAGAGTCCTTATGTTGGTGTTGTGATGTGCCAATATAGGTAAAATCCTTAATTCATAGGCTTCAATTTTTTAATGCCCTGACACTGAGACATTCCCCAGAGAGCACACAATCCATTAGTGACCTCCCTTTTTAGTCTGAGAACAGTTCCCAAACAAACATGTCTGTGCAGCCAATTACTGGTGCACATGGGAACTGTGGGGATACTTCATCCTCCAGATAAATTGTCAGCACAGAAAATTTATCCTACTGTTGATCCAAGAGTACTGGTATGTCACTCACTAAAAATTATTTACCCTGCTTGCACTGTTACTGTACATTCAAAGTTGTCTACCCACAAATCAGTATAAGAGAAATTGTACTGTTAGATGTCATGTACTTTTGTTTAAGCTAACTGTCATGTTTGTGATGACTTTTCTTCTGCGCATGGCCTGGATTAAAGCCATTCACACATACATTTTCAGTGTTTTCGAAAGAAGGCTAACTGTGCTAGTGCTTACTTCTAATCTCTGTCCTGCTAAATCCTGACAATGATGACAGTACCACGGATCATTTTTTCTGTGGTTAATAAAAGGGTTCCTTGTCAGCTGAATCCTGTACGCAAAGCATCCCCAATTGATCACAGCACCACTTCCAGAAATAGCGTTTTATTGATGTTAACACACTCCTTCAACATGTCGGCCATTTCACACAACATATTTCCTTAAACCACATACACACAAGACAAAAGGCACATCAAACATTAAGAAAAACTAGGTTTCAGACATCTTTTGTCAATACTGCTCTTGTTGCATTCACCTTCACTTGTTCAAAGCCCAGATGTGAGATGAGAAGGCAAACAGTCATCTAAAATTAGATAGCTACTGTGCCAATGATAATGTTTAATCACTATCTTTCAGTGTCAAATGTTAAATAGCTCTTCCTCTCGCAATCTTGCAGCGGCAGGACATCGTCGCCCACATGGCTGCCCAGCACCACCGACACCACCAATAGTAGAGGAGGAAGTGCATATGGAGGATCAGGAGGAGTTGGAGGAATCACAGGCGGAAGACTCTGGGGGAAGCAACATCAGCCCTTCTGCGTCCGCTGGGGAACCCACAGGTAATGCGAAAATAATTGAAGCTAAAAAAAAAGAGAAAATAGGGTGCATGTCCTACCAATAGTGGCTGGGCAGCAGTACACATTTATGGGTAAAACAACACATACATCAGTCACCAATGCCACTGTCTTTTGCCCATTTAGATACAGAGTTTGTAGAAGACAAGGCACAGCCTAGAGAGGGGCCATCGCAGCCTGCACAGGGCCCATCCCCTGGATCATCGGGAACACCTAGCCATTCCAGTGACAGGAGACCAGTGCAAGAGCAACAGGAGCCGTTGGATGCGGGAAAAATCTACAGTGCTATCCAACAGCTGGAGTCACGTTGCCTATCCACAAGTGAGGAAACTTTCACCGCCACGGTAGATGGTGATTCACAATACACATCTATAAAAAGTAATCATTGCTTATAATGTCTCTTGTGTTATAGTGGCTTCATTTGGCAAGCGCCTAACAGCACTGGAGAAAAGGCAGAGAAGGTTTGAGAAGGAGATGAAGAACTGGAAGAAGAACAAAACCGCAGAAACAGAGGTGGGTGGGTCATCAAGGGCTGATGTTTAGGGATTAAAAAAAAAGTTTATGTTTTGTAAAAATAAAAATTGTTTGCTATTCCTAAGTTGTGCCTGAGTTTTGATATTTAGGGAGTAACAGTGGTGCCTGGGTGATGGTTTAAGGGGAAAAACACTGTTTAAAGTTTTAGTGGCGGAAGTACCACCACAACACCTAGTCATCATACATGTAGAATCTTTTATTAGGTGCTCGGGAACGCTTTCTGGGCAAACTACTGTCTACCGTCAGAGACGAGCCAAGCGTGGTTTGGGCAAGTAGGCTTTCACTACAGCCAAGGCTGACCTGGGTTTCACTAAGTGTGGCCTCTGATGTACCCTGAGTAATGTCTGTACTAGTTCTCAGGGCACTCTCTGTAGTAATTCTCTGAGCTTTACCCTGAACCTTTGCTGACCTCGAGTCAGGTTTCTTTTTCTTTTTGGTTGGTTTTTCGCCTCCCTGCATACCTGTCAGGATGTCCCCCAGACAGTGTAGGGCATCTACTGCAGACCTCATCACAGTTGCATTAAGTTGAATGCTCTCCTGCAGTGCCTGTCTGTCACAGTCACCCTCATCCAACATGGCTTTAAATCTACGCTCCTCCATTGCCCTCCACTCATTAGCACGTTCCATCGCCTCCCTCTGGTCTGACTTCCCTTGCTCAAGCATCTTCTCCCCAATGTCATTCAGCATGGCCACATGACATAGTCTTGACTGCTGCTCGGCGAGCCTTGCCTCTTTAGCTTTCTGTTTATCAGTTGTTGTTTTTTGTCCACTCTGCAAGACGTCTATAAAAAGGAAAAGCAATATTTATGTGAGTTAAATTTATCAGATGTGTCCTGGAATGCTGTTTGTTCAGAAATGCCATGTTGAGTCTACTGTGGGCCAAGAGTACGCTTTCAGATTACATGATTTATACTGTGGAGAATTTTAGAGGCGGGGACATTGTATACTGCAACACACGGTGCAAAAGTAGTGAAAGCACTCGCCTCCAGGGTGAGGAGTGGATGGCTCCAGCTCCCTGCTAGGTCCTGCTAGCACTTCATCTCCATCAGGGTCACCTTCCATGGCACACACCCCTAAGCAACAATGAGGGAGTAGAAAACCCTAGTAAAAGTTTTGTGTTTAAAAACATAAGGCCATACTTGTTATACAGAAATGCACACACACTCTCACAAACCATACAACCCACACAGACTCCACAAACTCTCCTTCCTCTCTAAACTCTCCTTCCTCTCTCTTAAGTAAACTGCCAAAAAACTTAACGTAGTGGGGCTGTAACGCGCTACATGGCAACCCAACTTCCCAGCCACAATTGTCTTTAAAAATGTGAGAGGGGGGTTAAGTGCAAGAAGTGGCAAAAAGAAGCCCCCCCTCATGTAATAATTTAAAGCTGCAATGCGCTATATGTTCACCCAACTTCCAGACCAATAGTGTATGTTACACTTGGGAAGGGGGGGGAGGGTAGTGCAATCAGTGCAAGACTTGGCAAAAGGAGCCACCATCACATAATAATTAGCAATACGATTCACACAGAAAATCCCCACATGCTGTTAACGCTGGCCCAATACCGCGTTGCAACGCACACAGGTATTAATTTTTAAAAACCCTGGTTTTATGAAAGCAAGGGCACATTGTTTCAGCAACTCACCTGCATTTATTGGTGATAACGAGGTTCTGTCGGTCAGGCTGCAATCTCTATCCTGAGGCTGGCTATCTGGAATGATTTCCCCTACCCCTGAAAATAAAATACAGGCAGTAATTAGAGACGGGCGTTCGTTGTGGAAATTCCCCCCTCCCCATCCCGCCAATGCTCTGTGCACGTACCTGGCCGGTGTTGTGGAGTGGACGTCCGAATATCTTCCAAATTAATGGTTATAAGTTCAGGGTCGGGACTGAACATCTCCTCTGATCCCGGTGCTGCAGCCACTTCACGGATCAATGGCGGCTTCACATACCTTCCCTTCATGCTCTGCTGAACCCTCTTTGGGTTTGCACTATCATCCGGCCACAAGATACAATCAAGCTGCTCGTAGTATGGGCATGAGATCGGCTCTGCGCCAGATTTTGAGTTGTGGGTAACAACTCTTTTGTAATCCTGCCGGAGAGCCTTGGATTTGGTCCGGCACTCCTCCGCAGAGCGATTATGGCCCAACGCCTGCATCCTCCTTGAAATTTTCTCAAAAAGATCAATGTTTCTATGGAATTTTCCCAGACTCTCCTGCACCTTATCCTGCCCCCATATTGCGATAAGGTTGAGTGTCTCTCTCTCCCACCAGGAGGCACCTCAGATGCCAGGCATCTTAGATCTTGCAGACATTCTTTTTTTAAAAAAAAATAATAATATTTTAATAATTTTCCACAACATAAGGTATAACATAGTTTACAACATAAAAGTTTTCGGAGTCATACATTAATTTCAATCCATTCATAAAATTTTGACCATGTACTTAAGAATTGCTCTTCATTCTTTCCATGCAGTTGGCAGCTCAGTCTGTCCAACTCTGCTAACTCAATAAGCTTTTCTACGATCATTTCTGGGGATGATATCGTTTTTTCTTTCCAGAGTTTTGCCCAGCTAGTCCTTGCCGCAGTAAGGATATAAGTTATTAATTTTTGTTCTTCCCTTTTAAGGCCTTCCGGTAACATATTAAGGAGGTATAATTCCGGTTTGTGTGGTAGGTCAATGTTTAAGATTTCCATTATTAACTTTTTAACTTTGTTCCAATAGCTCTGGATTTTGTGACATCGCCACCACATATGGTAGAATGTCCCAACATTCTTACCGCATTTCCAGCATAAATTCGAGGAATTTCCATAACATCTATATATCCTGTCCGGTGTCCAGTGCCATCTATGGAACATCTTATATAAGTTTTCTTTGTATGATATTGCAGTAGTAAATTTTAATGTCTTCCACATCCTAGCCCAATCATCCATATCAATTGTATAGCCAAAATCGTTCATCCAGTTAACCATTACCTTTTTAACTATCTCGTCACACATTTCATTATTCAGTAAAACTTTATATATTTTTTGGATATTTTTTTCATTTGTATTAAGCCAAGCTTTCTCCAAATCTGGTCTATTGTTTAGGAAACCTATTTCTTTATCTAGTTTTACTCTTACTGTTAATTGATGCTTTTCTAACCACGTTAACTGGATTTCTTCTTGTACTAATTTTTCAAAACTTTTTAGATTATTAGTGTTATCTAGCAAATTTTCGTAGTTAATATTTTTACCTCTACTTAATAACGTGGGTTTTATAAATGCTTCTAGTGGCGATATCCATAACGGAGTTTTGGGGAAATATAAGATTTTTATTTGTTGCCATACCTTCATTAACGCCCCTCTTACCCAGTGTTGGTTAAAGTTTGAGTGGACTTTATCTTTTTCATACCAAAGGTATGCGTGCCAACCCATCACTAGATCATGACCTTCCAGTGTCAGGCCTCTTGTATCCTCCAGTTTCGCCCACTCTCTTATCCATGTTAGCGCGGTTGCTTGATAATACAATTTCCAGGATGGCACATTAAATCCCCCTCTCTCTTTTATATCTTGTAATACTTTTAATTTTATCCTTGGCTTTCTAGGGTACCATATAAATTTCCTTGTTATCTTATCTAGCTCAAGGAAGATGTTGTTATTTTTTAAGATTGGGATTGATTGGGCTAAAAATAGGAATCTTGGTAAGATATTCATTTTTATCACTGCAATTCTTCCCAGAAGGGATAATTGTAGACTTTTCCAATTATCTAAGTCCTTCTTAATCTCTTTTATCAATTTATTATAATTGTTCTCGATTAAGGTACTATTTCTATTTGTGATCCAGATACCCAAATATTTTACTTTTTTCTCAATTTTTATATTAGAAATCTTCTCTATATTAGCTATTGTTTTCTTGGAACAATTTTTGGCCAGACATTTTGTTTTATTATAATTGATTTTTAATCCTGCTACTCTACCAAACTCTTCTATATCTTTTAGTAGTCTCGGTAGTGATAATATCGGTTCTTCCACTATAAATAGCAAGTCATCAGCAAATGCTCTAAGTTTGTATTCAATTTTTTTAATTTTCACTCCTTTTATCTGTTCATTATTCCTTATCTGATCATTTAAGGATTCCAAAGCGAAAATAAATAGTAATGGAGATAAAGGGCAACCTTGTCTCGTTCCTTTCTGTATAGCTACCTCTTCTGATAATTCGCCATTAATTAAAATTTTTGCTTTTTGTTTTTTATATATAGCCTTAATCATAGTTTGGAATAAGGGTCCTGCATCCCAGATTTTTAATTTTTGTAGTAGAAAGTTCTAGGATAAATTGTCGAATGCTTTTTCGGCATCTAAAAACATGAATGCTGCCTGTTTCTCTGGATGGACTTCGTAAAATTCTAACGCATTCATTAATGTTCTAATATTATCCTTCATGTATCTCTTTGGTAGGAAACCGGCCTGATCTGGGTGTATTACCTCTACCAAGACTTTTTTTAACCTGGTTGCTAGAATATTTGCAAAAATTTTATAGTCTGTATTTAAAAGTGATATTGGTCTATAATTGTTAATTTGTTTTTTACCTCCCTCTGTCTTTGGAATTAAGGTTATTACGGCTTGGTTCCAGGTTTCCGGTATCTCTCCTGTTTTACCTATAACTTCTACTACCTTCTTGAATGGGAGACTGATTTGCTCTTCAAAAGTCTTATAGATTTCCCCTGGTAGTCCGTCCAAGCCTGGTGTCTTATTATTTTTTTGTTTTTTAATAGCATCATATATTTCCTGCGTAGAAACAGTCTGGTTCAACACTTTTTGCTGTTTTTCTAAAAATCCCCCCTTACTTTTCCCTAATATATATTCATTTATTTGCCCTTCGTCCTCTTCCTTATGTTTATGGTATAATTTTTGATAGAAGTTTTCAGGTATTCTTTTTAAGTCCTGTACCAAAAAATTTTCCTCTCCTTTCTCATTTTCCAAGGCTATAATCATGTTCTTTTGTCTTTCTTTCCTTAATTTGTAAGCCAGCCATCTTGTTGGTTTATTGGCATTCTCGAAAAAATTCTGTTTCGCATATTGAATCTCCTTTGCTATTTCTTGTGTTAATATCAGATTAAGTTTGTGTTGTAAGGTTTTTATTCTATTTTTAATTACGTCGCTTTCTTCAGTTTTATTTACAATTGCCTTAATTTCTTCCTTTTTTATCTCATTACATAATTTATCGTATTGTTGTCTTTTTTGTTTTGTTTTCCATATCTGTTGGCTAATTAGAATACCCCTCAGGAAAGCTTTAAATGTGTCCCAAACTATACTAATTGGTGTTTCCGAGTTTATATTTCTATTTAAAAAGTCTTTAATTTCTAATTTAGCCTTTTCTACAAATTTCACGTCTTTTAACAGGTCTGTGTTCAAAACCCACCGGGTATTTTTTTTTGGTTCTTTAAGTGAGATCATTATCGGATTATGATCCGCAAAAGTAGCTGGGAGAATTTCTATTTCTGACACATCTTTTAACAATGATGTTGATATCCAGGCCATGTCTATTCTGGACCATGATTGATGTCTGTGTGAGAAAAAGGTGTACTCTTTTTTATTTGGATATCTTGTTCTCCAAATATCTATCAGAGTGCATTCTTCCGCTATTTGTAAGAAACTTTTAGGTAGAGCCTTACTTTTTGTTTTGTTCTTATTCTGCCTTTCTTTATCCAAGGTTGGGTCAAAGATAGCATTATAATCTCCTATTAAGCAGATGTTTTGATATTTTTGAGTTGCTATAAAGTTTAATAGTTTTTGGTAAAACTTTTCTTGATTTTGATTAGGCACATAGATATTTATTAAGAGCATCACTTTCCCTTGTCTATTTATAGTAACGGCTACCATTCTACCATCCTCCCAAGAGTGTATTAATTTTGGATTTAAATGTTCTTTAACAAAAATTACTACCCCTTTCTTTTTTTTTTCATCCGCTGCTATGAAATTTTTCCCTAATTTTTTTACTGTTAAATATTTTCTATCATCTTTTTTTATATGGGTCTCCTGAAAACAAGTTATTTCTGCTTTAAGTTTTATCACCTGGTGAAATATTTTCCTCCTTTTTTGTGGGCTATTTAGGCCATTGACATTAGCTGACAATATTTTAATCTGATCCATCCTTCCCATCTTACTCATCTTCTTTTTCTTCTTCCCGTTTGTTCCTGTATTGGAATCTCGTCAAAATTTGTGATGGTTCTGCGAGCTTTCTTCCCTTTTTGTTTCCTTTCTTGTTTTTAGCCCCCTTTTCTTTTGTTCTTGATTCATCACTGTCTTCTTCTTCCTCTTCTTTCTCTTCTTCCTCTTCTTCTTGTTCTTGTCCCAGCTCTTCTCCAACCGATTCTAAAAAATTATCTACTTTAAAGATGGAGTCAAGTTTATGTCTCTTTCCATGGAATTCAAAGAGCACTCCTTCCGGATATAGCCATCTATAGGTGATGTTTCTTGTTCTTAGGAATTCTGTAAGTTTCTGATATTTGAAACGCCTTTCTCGCACCTTCCACGGGATTTCCTTCAGAAATTTAATTTCTTCACCCTGAATGGAAATTCTGTTTTCATATGCTGCTTTCATTATTCTTTCCTTCAGTTCTTTTCTCAAAAACTTGACATGCACCTCACGTGGAACGTTGTACTTTCTGGCAAACGAAGAGTTTCTCCTGTAGACTGCTTCTATATCCGTCATTAGTTCTTCCTTCGTGCCTATGTTTAGCTGGTCAACTATGGCTTCTACTAATACTTCTTTGAGGTTTGTACCTATTTTCTCTGGGATATTTTGGCAACGAATGATCATAGCAGCTTTGTCCAACTCCAGGTTGATTATTGCTTCTTCTAGCTGTTCATTTTTCGCCTTGAGTTCTTGGAAGTCTAAGTTCATTTCCATAATTTTCCTGTTTGCTTTTAGTTGATTTGTACCAATTTTCTGAATTTCTTGTTTATTTTTTTGAATCTCTTGTCTATTTTCCATTAGTTGTCTTCTAAATTCTTCTGAATCTTCTTGCAGTTGGTTTGCAATCTCTACCATCTGTACTTGCATTTCCTGAATAGGTTGTAACTCTTTTTTAATGAGGTCTGGAAAGGTATGTTCAACAGTGTTCTTAAGTGCAGCTGCTATAGATTCCTCTATCATTGTTCTCAAGTCATTAGTAGATAGTGCCGCAACGGTTGGGATGGGTGGTTTCAAAGATGCCGTTGTTTTTTGCTGGCTTGGCGATGGGATGGAAGACTTCCTATCCTTGCCTCCTCCTGATGCCATGTTATTTTTTAGCTTATTTATCTACTTTATTCCACTAGTTTCTTATTAATTTCTTATTAAGTTAATTAATTAATTAATTAATTGGGCAGTTACTTACTCTTATTAATTCTATCCTATCTTAATCTTACTTTATTAGATTTTTCCTACCTAATTTTTACTAGGTTTCTACTTGGTGTCTGTCTTTTATGTGTCTACAGTAATTCTAATTTGAGACCCTAATGGGTTATTTACTACCCCTTTAAGATTTTGATACCTATTTAAATTTCCCACTTATTTATTTGGTGTTGAGTCAATAAGTATTTAAATAGCCCAAAATCAGTTGTTTTAATTTAATTTAATTATTTAATTTAATTATTTAATTTAATTATTTAATTACTTTTTATTATTATTTTTGATGTTTAATGTTCTTGTATTTAAGAAATCTAG
Source organism: Lepidodactylus listeri (assembly GCA_029233225.1). Lineage (NCBI taxonomy): Eukaryota > Metazoa > Chordata > Lepidosauria > Squamata > Gekkonidae > Lepidodactylus > Lepidodactylus listeri. The sequence continues at coordinate 133,838,607 of JARCFY010000005.1, read as the reverse complement.
TTATTTAATCGACCCACTTCTTTGTTGATTAGTTTAAGTTGCTATTATTTAAATAAGCTATTACCAAATAAGCAACTATGCCCAGAAATCAATTATACAGATCTAAGAGAAGTACAGGTTATCCAACAATACAGTATCAAAATCAAAAGTATCAATAATAAATCACCAGTAACAAATTAATTATATTCCTAGTACAATAAACTCTTGGTTGTTTCTCCTTTAAATTAACTTCCCATTCAATTCACCTGCTTCCCCCCCCTCTCAATACAAATTCCCAATCTATTGCATTCAATTAATTCCCTTGTTGTTTCCCAAACCCTGTCTCTTTAACCCGATGCCTCGTTTTCTAGTTTCCCCCTTCTATTCAGTGTTTACCAGTCTTCTCTTCAAGGTCCAGTCAGCTTTCCTTTAAATCAATCTATCCGCCACCTCAATTTTCGTGTAACTGCTGCAAATGCGCCTGCGCTATTTCGTTCAAGTTTTTCTGTCCCTTTTACTCTTCCTGCTCCGCTTCTCCTCGCGACGCTCCTCCTCTGGTCCGCCTCCCACGTTTTTCACGCTTCACGCTTCACGCTTCTTATGCTCTTCACGCCGCCCGCACTTGCGCCGATCCCACTTCCTGATTCCTCCTCCGCTCTCCACTCCGTTCACCTCGTGTGTCGTTTTCCAGCGTTGGGTGACTCAGCAGTCTCTGCCACTTAAAGGTACCTCCTCCTCTGCGCTTTAACCGGATTCCCCTATATTGCTGAAGACAAAAAGAAAGAAAAATTTTCTGCAGTAACTGGTTACCTCTTAATCCCACCCTTCTTTCCCCGCTAATTTATTTTTCTAGCCTTTCTGAAGGATTTTTTAAACCCCTCTCTTCTCTCCGTTAATAAACTCTTGCCGGTTATTGCAACTTATTATTCCCCCCCCTCCCGTTTTCCCTCTTTTATATATATAATATATATATAATTCTGAGCCCCGCAAAAGATTTTAACTTAGCTTTTAGGTTTTGTGGTCTTCAAACATCAGACTCCTATAGTTCGTAGGTTGCTCTTCTCATCGGCTGCCTGATTTTCCACCGACGTCTTTTGATTCACTGCCTTCAGGGCGTGCCGCTGGCGGGGGAATTCGCCACTTTTCCCCTCATCTCGACCTCCAAGCCCTATGCCCTTTTTTCTCTCTGCCGGAGAAAAAAAGTGACTGTCCAAAAGTCAAGTATAAATCAAAAGTTTAAGCAGGCGTTCACAGAGCTCTTCTCCGCACGTCTGTCTCTCAAGCGACCGGAACCGGAACTTCCGAGGCACTGAAAAGTTGATTCGCTGTCATCTTGCAGACATTCTTGAATGGGTAACGGAAGAGGAAACTGTACTAACCAGGAACCGGGTCAAAATGGCAATTTCACCCTTAGCCCAAAAGGTGAAGTTTAATGCCTGGCCACCCCCTCCCCCAGGTCAGTAAGGGAACGCTATTGGACAGACCTTGCGCTGGACACTCCTCAAATTTTTAGGTAGCCAGTGGCATTAAATGGTCAGCCCCTAGGCGCCAAAGTCAAAGCTTGCAACCCCACCTCCATACCTGCTATGCGCATATGTGATTACTGGCTTCATTTACATATGACAGCAGGGACAGGATTATGGCCACCATGTGGAGGAAAAATGGAGGGCAGTGGTCGCCTAGGAGGGGTTGTTGTGCACGAGTGAGCATTGCATTTGGAGTTCCTGAATTGACACTGTATACACAAAGCACAATATAGACCAAGTACTTTGTCGGTGCCCAAATAAAATAATGCATTAAATGTTAAAAAAAACAGCAGGAGCATCACTGAAAGCAATGCCCACGTCACAATGCAGTAGCATTCCATAGACGGTGTGTTGCAATGTAGCACAGTGTTAGAAATAAAAAAAACTCTTTGGTAGGACACGATGGAGTCTTGAAAGGGAAAAGAAAAAACAAAATGGAGGGACGCATGTGCGAGTAGAGGTTGGTGGGCGGCAGAGAGAGGGGCAGCCTTACAAAGAGGGGAGGAGTAAGGACAATCCCCTGGCTTGTGTTCCACACAGGAACGATCTGCGCTCCAAATCGCAGCAGAGAAAAAAAACCCTGAAAATCAAGGATCGGGAAAATGCGGGGAATTTTCACAGAAAAATTGGGTTTAAACTAATTCCGGTGCAAACTATGCGGAAATGCTTGCTTGTGCCGAAATATATTGAGTGGTAACGTCGGAGAAGGTGCTGGTGCGGAATCGCCCTCTGTCTTTTTTCCACCAAACAATTGATGGTAGCTATGGATAGGTGTTATCTGTACTGGGGAAAACTGCTCCTGCTTCTTAAACTTTTACTATGACTCTTGAAAGATATCAGCAGTTCCCTTTTACATATAGTTTTGATCATTCCTTATCATTGATTTTTTTCAGCTCTCCTTTGATCTGCTGCACAGGAATGCATGTTTGCTGTTAAATAGTCAAACTCTCTTTTTGGTATTGTTAAATTGATCATAGTATGTGATATTGTGCAAAGTAAGCTGCTTTAAGTCCCTTTGAGGAGAACAGAGGAAGGAAGGAAGGGAGGGAGGAACGGAGGGAGGGAGTCCATGGACAGAGTAAGCCAGAAACAAAGGAGACACTTAGTAGTACCACAATTTGCTCACTGTTCTACAATCATTAACTTTATATGAGCAAAAATTATGTTGGAGCAGTTTTTAAACTGAATATTGGGGGAAAGCCGACAGGAGATGAAAAATCTCTGGTTCGGGATGGTTCATCTCAAAGAGATGAAGGGGTAGCTATTACTTTCCTACAAGGAAGGGGATTAGAATTGTTCTCTGAGACTGTGGCAAATGATAGGGGCTGCCTGGCAAGGTCTCGAGGCAGCAAGAGGAAGGTTGTGGGCTTAACATGTACGGGAAACTATAGATGTTTATATATTAATGCTAGAAGTGTCCCAGGTAAAATTGGGGAGTTGGAATGCTTGGTGTTGGGTGAAAACATAGACATTGTGGGTATTTCAGAAACTTGGTGGGATGGGGAAAATCAGTGGGATACGGTGATTCCTGGTTATAAATTATATCAGAAGGATAGGGGGAGAAAGTTGGAGGTGGGGTGGCTCTTCATTTCAGAGAGTCCAGTAAGACTGAGAGGGTAGGAGAACTGGATTCGCTTCTGGAAATGCTGTGGGTTGAATTAGTGGGCCCAAAAGGAAACTTAACATTGGGAGTTTGTTATCACCCACCAAATCAAAAGATAGAGGAGGATTATAAAATGATTAATGAATTCAAGATAGCGGGTAGACGAAATAACTGAGTTGTAATAGGTGACTTTAACTACCCACACATTGATTGGGTCAATATGTGTTCTAGTCGGGTAAAAAAAAATAGAGTTTCTAGATACTCTCAATGACTGTGCTATGGAGCAGATGGTTACAGAACCGACCAGGAGAGAGGTGATCCTGGATTTGGTCCTAAGTAACACCCAAGACCTGGTGAGAGATGTTAAAGTGATTGCACCACTTGGGAACAGTGACCATAATGTTATTGAGTTCAACATTTGTATAAATAGGGAGTTGCCCAAAAAGACTGATGCAACCACTTTTAACTTTAAAAGGGGTAACTTCTCTGATATGAGGGGATATCTGAGGAGAAAACTGAAAGGAAAAGTAGAAAGGGTCAAAACCATTGGGGAAGCTTGGAGACTATTTAAAATTACAATCCTAGAGGCTCAGAGAAAATATATACCACTGGTTAGGAAAGGGGTCCGAACTGGTGGAGACTGACCAAGAGAGAGATCTTGGAGTCATAGTAGATAACACAATGAAAATGTCAAGACAGTGTGCGATTGCAATGAAAAAGGCCAATGCTATGCTGGGGGTTATTAGGAAGGGAATTGAAAACAAATCAGCCAGTATCATAATGCCCCTGTATAAATCGATGGTGCAACCCCATTTGGAGTACTGTGTACAGTTCTGGTCGCCAGACCTCAAAAAGGATGTTATAGCATTGGAAAAAGTGCAGAAAAGGGCAACTAGAATGATAAAAGGGTTGGAACACTTTTCCTATGAAGAAAGGTTGAAGCGCTTGGGGCTCTTTAACTTGAAGAAATGACGGCTGAGGGGTGACATGATCAAGGTTTATAAGATTATGCATGGGATAGAGCAGGTAGAGAAAGAAGTCCTTTTCTCCTTTTCTCACAATACAAGAACTTGTGGGCACTCCATGAAATTGCTGAGCAGTCGGGTTAGAACAGATAAAAGGAAGTCCTTCTTCACCCAAAGAGTGATTAATACATGGAATTCACTGCCACAGGAGGAGGTGGCAGCTACAAGCATGGATGGCTTTAAGAGGGAATTAGATAAACATATGGAGCAGAAGTCCATCAGTGGCTATTAGCCACAAAGTATAGATAGGAACTCTCATTCTGGGGCAAGTGATGCTCTGTATTTTTGGTGTTTGGGGGGACAAGAGTGGGAGGGCTTTCTGCCCCCACTGGTGGACCTCCTGAGGGTACCTGGTGTTTTTGGCCACTGTGTGACAGAGTGTTGGACTGGATGGGCCACTGGCCTGATCCAACATTGGCTTCTCTTATGTTCTTAAGGAACAGTGCTTGACCAGAGGCGTAATTGGTACAAGCAGGCATGAAAAGAAAAAGGAAACAATGGAAAGTCAAGTTTGTCCAGCTTTTGTGAGAACCTTGTTAGATCCAATAAGCCAGGCCTTGATATTGAATAAAGTCCTTTTATTTCTTAATGGTCTATTCAGTAAGCACTTTCAGTGTTAGTGATGACAGTCATAGGGCAGAGGGTAAGTTATACTAGATTCAAACATCAAAACAAGACCTTGGCACTGGAGTTTCCGGTTGGGAGAATGGAGGTCTGACACGCTTTGCAAATGCGCAAGGCAGACAGCGGCTCTTCCTGACAGCTTGGGTGGGTTAATCCACCCGACGCAACCTCACACAGGTAGTGTGAGGACCAGCAAGCAATATAATCCAGGTTTGAGCAACCTCGGTGAAGGGAAAGTCTCGGAGGAGACTTTTCCGACACCTTGAGCACTGCAGCCGAAGAGGATTCTTGCGAGTATCTCTAAGGAGCCGAGCTGAGCTGAAAAATTCAGCATAAAACCTCCAATTCCCCTGATTCCTTAACAAAGAAGACAAAGTTTAAACGTTGGGACCACATCTGAAGCGAAGTAACAACAAAAGGTAACGGAAAAAAGTTTTTTGCCTTACCATTGCCGCGTTTTGAAAGATGAAAAACAGATCGGGTGAAGCAATAGACTGATGTTGATTGGATGAGAGCAGTTTTGAAGTGCTAAAAAACCGAATTTGAACTTAAAAAGCCAAAAAAACAAGTTGTTTAACATTCCTGCGGTTAAGAGGAGTCGGGAGGGGAAGCCAAACATCGCGAGACAAAGAGGGAGAAGGGAACCAAGCATCGCGAGATTAAGACGTGAGGACTGAATCAGGAAGTGACGGCTAGAAGAGCAGACAAGAAGGAAAAAGGAGAAGAACCGGAAGAAGATAAAGGGGACTCTAAATACTGCCGGACCAGAAAGGGGACTCTAAATACTGCCGGACCAGAAAGGGGACTCTAAATACTGCCGGACCAGAAAGACCATAACAGGAAGTGACGTGCAGAGAGCAGACAAGTAAAGAAAAGGAAGGGACAAAAGGAAACTACAGCAAGCCAGAAGCAAGGTAAAAAGACTATAACCTTTGACATTAACCATAGAGAAGTCGCGCCCGCCATTTTGGATTTATAAAATTTTTAAACTGCAATATCTCAAAGATTATATAACGTAGAAGGCTGAAACCAACATAATTTGACTTGGCAAGATTAGCTTGTTTGAATGCACTAATTGGTGTTTGATTTGGAAGACAAGATAAAATCGATCTTTTTAAAGAGGCAAAACGGACCGCGGACTAAGATCAAGAGCAGCCACATGGTCCTCTCCTACAATGGCAGCAAAAAAAGAAAAAGAGCTACTAGCCGTTATGGAAGCAATGGAAAAGAAAATGTTAGACGCTATAGGAGAGGTAAATGTTAAAATGAATAATATAGCGGCTCAAGCAGATAAAAATTGCATGGAATTAAAAGCAGAATTTCAAAAATTATCCACAAGAACACAAGATATAGAAACTAAAGTAAAAGAACTGGAAGAAAACACCCATAAGACAATGAGAGAGAACGAGAGGATGGAAAAGATGATGCATTATAAAGATATGCAAAACCACTTGAGATTTCGAGGGATTGAGGAAAAACTGAATGAGGATATTTTTATAAGAATGCAAGAAGCAATAGCAGATTTTTTACAAGAACAGGAAGAAGTTGTTAAAGAACACATGGATCTTGTTTATAGAGTTAACTCTACATATGCAAGAGACAAAAACATACCAAGAGACGTGGTTGTCCAATTTACAATGAAAAGAACAAAAGAACAAATCTACAGGAAGTGCTTTACTGACCCCTTTGTAATAGATGGAAAGAAAATCATAGTAATGAAAGAATTGCCTAGAGCAATACTGCAAGAAAGGAAAAAAATTCAAGCGTCTGACGGATAAACTGAAGGAGAAAAAAATCAGATTTCGTTGGGAAATACCTCAAGGACTAAGTTTTTATTATGGCAACTCCAGAGTAGTGATTAAAAGCACAGAAGAAATCTATGCATTCCTGGGAGAGAATAAAGATGATTTTGGAGATATTTAAGAATATATCAAAATGGATTACAAAATACTTACATGGAATGTAAATGGACTAAATTCACCCCAAAAACGTAGAATGGTAGGTCATTGGTTGGAAAAACAAAAATGTAATATAATTTGCTTGCAAGAAGCTCATCTTAAAAACCAAGACCATAAATATTTAATAAGGAAAAAATTGGGAGAAGAATTTTATTCTTTAGCAAGCAACAAAAAAAATGGTGTTGTAACATATGTCAAAAAAGATTTGGAACCCAAAGTAATATTCAAAGACAAAGATGGAAGATATTTAGCTATTGAAATTTTACTGCAAGGAGTGAAAACTTTAATTGTGAACATTTATGCTCCGAATGGAGCTAAAGAAATTTTTTTTAAAGAACTTCAAATGGAATTGGACAATGTAAACTATGATCAAATTATGATGTTAGGAGACTTCAACGGAACTGTAGATAATAAACTAGACAGGCGCTCTAAAAGAAAGGATGAGACGTTAGGGAAGCTTCCAAAAAACTTTTTTGAACTGATAAAACAAGAAAAGTTGGAAGATATTTGGAGGAAAGCTAACCCACAAGGAAAAGACTTTACCTTTTACTCTAACAGACATGACTCACATTCAAGAATTGACATGATTTGGATGACTACTAACCTAACCTTCAAGACAAGAAAAGTGGAAATTTTACCCAGAATAATCTCAGATCACAATCCGTGTTTATGGACAGCTGGGCAGATTAAAAAACAAAAGAGATGGAGAATAAACGAGGACTTATTAGATAATCAAGAAATAATTAAAAAATTACTTGAAGAAACAGACCTATACTTCCAAGTAAACATGCAGAAAGAAGTTAAAATTCAAACCGTATGGGATGCATATAAAGCAGTGATGAGAGGACTATTGATATCGTTAAATGCTAAAGATAATAAAAAGAAAAAAGAGCAATATGAAAATATTTTACAAGCCATTAAAACAAAGGAAGAAGAACTGAAGAAGAAACCAGGGAAAAAGAAACTGCAAAAGGAAATTTGGATGCTACAAGACCAAGCAAAAGCCATTTTGAACCAGGAGATGTACTGGAACTTAAAAAAACTTCAACAAAAAGCATTTGAAGGTGCAAATAAACCCGGAAAATACTTAGCATGGCAATTAAAGAAAAAACGTGAAAATAAATTTATCACTAAAGTGATAAGAGATAATATTGAGATAACAGATAACAAAGGAATAAAAAGAGAATTTTTTAAATACTACGCAAAACTTTTTAAGAAGGAAAACAAAGACAGAAGAAAGATTAAAGAATACCTGCAAACATTAAAGTTACCAAAACCAACAGAGAAAATTAAAGAACTATTTAATAATCCAGTATCATTACAAGAGATCAAAAATGCAATAAATGACTCAAAATTAGGTAAAGCGCCTGGACCGGATGGATTTACAGCGAAGTTCTACAAAACGTTACAGGAGTCAGTTTCACCGGTGTTACTGCTATTGATGAACGATATGAGTTACTGGAGAGGTACCAGAAACCTGGAAAGATGCATCCATCTCACTGATCCCGAAAGAAAATCAGGATTTGACCAATGTTAAGAATTATAGACCGATCTCTTTACTGAATAATGATTATAAGATTTTTGCTAAGATTATAGCGGATAGACTAAAAGAGCACCTTAAAGAGACTATACAAATAGAACAAGCAGGGTTCTTACCTAATCGACAAATAAGGGACAATCTAAGAGTAGTAGTGGACGCTATAGAATACTACGACAAACATCCTGAAAAGGAAGTGGGCTTTTTCTTTTTAGATGCGGAGAAAGCGTTTGACAATTTAAACTGGGATTTTATGTTTGAAGTTTTAGAACATCTTGAGATCGGCGAATATATGCTTAACTTCATTAAAGCAATATATAAAGAACAGAAATCCTCAATAATAATTAATACCGAAAAGACAGACGATTTTAAAGTTGAAAAAGGAACAAGACAAGGATGCCCGCTTTCGCCGCTGCTATTTATTTGGATTTTAGAAGTTCTACTGTTAAATGTGAAGGAAGACAAAGATATTAAAGGCTTAACAACTAAAGGTTTTTCTTTCAAATATAGGGCCTTTGCAGATGATGTGATGTTTATAGTGGAAGACCCCTTATCCACATTACCACATTTGTTACAGAGAGTAAAAGAGTTTGGTGACTTAGCAGGATTTTATGTAAATAAAAACAAATCGAAAGTAATGTGCAAAAATATGTCAAATAAGAAACAAAATGAGTTACAAAAACTTACAGAATGTGAGGTGGTGAAAAAGACAAAATATCTGGGTGTAAACCTAACTATGAAAAATATTGATCTTTATAAAAATAATTATGAAAAATTATGGTTGCAAATTATGCAGGATATTAAAAAGTGGAATGTATTGAATTTGTCATTGCTGGGTAGAATTGCGGTGGTCAAGATGAATGTGTTACCACGATTAATGTTTTTGTTTCAAACTATTCCAATTGTGAAAGATGTAAAAACATTCAAATGTTGGCAGAAGGAGCTGTCTAAATTTGTGTGGGGAGGGAAAAAACCAAGAATTAAGATGAAAATAATGTGTGATGCCAAAGAAAGAGGAGGGTTTCAATTACCAAATCTAAGGTTATACCATGATGCAATATGTTTGACCTGGGTAGGGGCATGGACTATGTTACAAGATAGAATGTTATTGTCCCTGGAAGGTCATGATTGTAGATTTGGGTGGCATGCATATTTGTATTATGGCAAAACAAAAATGGACAATATGTTTAAACATCATTATTTGAGAAGAACACTAATGGATACGTGGACAAGATATAAAAACTTTTTTTCAGAAGAGATACCCATGTGGATTGTACCCGCAGAAGTCTTACATCCAACATCAAGATATAAAGGACAAGATTGGCTGAAGTATAGAGACTTATTAATAAGACATGGCAAGGATTTCAAACTGAAGGAGCAGCATCAAATTGACTTTGATTATGGTTGGTTAAGATATAGACAAATATATGACTTGTATAGAAGTGATAAAAAACACGGTTTCAGGGGAAAAAATAATGAAATAGAACAAGTTTGGGAGGAAGGTGGGAAAAAAATGATTTCTAAAATGTATAAAGTCTTGCTAAAATGGTTTAATGCTGATGAAATGGTAAAAGAACAAATGGTAAAATGGGCGATAAACTTTAACAAAGACATTGAAATGGAATCTTGGGAATTTTTATGGAAAAATGCTATGAGTATATCTACGTGTTATAACTTAAAAGAAAATTGTTTTAAAATGATGTATAGATGGTATATGACACCAAAAAAAATTGCAAATATTGGTCAAAATATGTCTAACAAGTGTTGGAAGTGTAAAAAGAAAGAAGGGTCTTTTTATCATATGTGGTGGACTTGTGATAAAGCAAAGACTTATTGGTCAAAAATACATGCAGAAATGGAAAAAATCTTGAAATGTACATTTAAGAAGTTGCCTGAAATGTTATTGCTAGGACTTAAACTAGAAGAGATAAATGTAAAGAAAAGGACAATAATATGGTATATGATTACAACAGCAAGAATGGTGTATGCGCAAAACTGGAAAAATGAAAAAATACCAGAGGTGTGGGAATGGTTGAAAAAACTGTTATATATGGCTGAAATGGATAAGTGGACTAGAAAATTGAATAATCTTTACTCAGAGACCTTTCTGGAAGACTGGAAAGATTTGAAAGAATATGTTGAAAAGTATTGGGATATGAAAAACTATATCTATACATGGTTATAATAGCATAAAGGAATAGAAATATATTATATGAATGTTTTAGTTAAAATTAGACAATGAAACTGTTTTTATTTAGAAATACATAAGAGTATAGAAAATAAGAATTGGTGTATAAGTATAAGTACTTTAAAGCTATATAACCGTTACCAGAAACGAAACATAGATATAAGTATTACTATTTTGAATAAAATGGAAAATGTGTTATGTTTCAGATGTGGTGGGAAACCACCAAAACAAGATAAAAATAGAATGTACAAATAGAACAAAATGTTATTTAATATGGAAAAAGGGATTTGTATAAGGTTAAATGTATTATTTTCGATGTTTTTTTTTTTTGAAAAATAAAAATTTCTTTACAAAAAAAAAAAAACAAGACCTTGGCACCAATCAGGTGAATTGCAAAAAGGCGCAAAGATATTAGCCATTGCTTTCCCACCGAAAAGGTGCCGAACAGAGTCAGCTCAGACTTGGCAGCCTTTTCCCTCCTCCCACTAAACTTCCCCGTAGATTCCCATACTAACAACCACCTGGAGTCAGTGCCATTAGAAAAACACTTCAAGGTTACAAGCGCTGCTCAGAGAAACAGATACAGAGGGCTGAGAACAAACTGCAGGGGGAGGAGAGAGAGAACTCAATGACGTAGATAGTACCAGGCACCCAACTCCCACCCGGGATAATGGCAGTGAACCTGACACTTTTTAACAAATAAATCTAAAAATGTCCATTTTCATAGGGAAAAAATCAGCTCAGAAAAAGTTCAGCACAGCCACACATCCCATAAGACCGTCTGCTATTGATTCTAGCTTAACTGTGACCAAATTCAGTTTCACTGCACCTGATGCAACAGAGAGAAAAAATGCTCTGGGAAGGAACTACCTTCCCTGTAATTATCTCTAATTACACCAAGTCTACATCTTTTTGACAAATGACCACAAAATAACCCCTGTGCTAGTGAGGGTCAGGGTATTCAGAAGCAGGGTTCCCTCCTCCCCACCACCTTGTTGGCTTTTCATTCTCTTTAAATCTGTCAGATGAGTTTTGCATTGTGATCTCCACTATTGGAGGCTGGATGCTGTAAACAGACTAATGCTAAATGATAATGATCATCAAGACAGAGAGAGGGGAATTCTGTGTCAATGGAAGAAGGTCCTGCCTTCTTGATGACAGGGCTCAATGTATCACTACAACTCCTGGTGTTGCTACTCCTGCCTCAGATCGAATGCAAGCTGAATCCTGCCATATGTGCTATGAACGATCCCCTCCAAACCCAATTTCATTATTATCAGCCAGGGGACCTCATTGTTGGCGGGATCTCTTCTCAGTACCTCTCCATGTCTGAGCGTATATCCTTTGAGGAACACCCCAATACAAAGATAGTTGATGAACCTATGTAAGAAAATGTAGTTTTTTTCTAGAATACATCACACTGTTTTACAACCCTTTCAAATAGTAAATGCATATTCTCAGTCACATATTCTGAAATTGAAATTTATTCACATAGATAAATATGTTGAAGAGTGCTTCTAGGTTTATGATAAACTGACATTTCTAGGTTTATGATAAACTGACATTTCTGTCAAACTGTGTCCTATGTCTTCTTAATAATATATTGAGCATGCAGATACCCCATAGGTCTACTAAATAACACACAAAACATACCATATTATGAAATCAGCACTGTAAAACAATAAAAGTAGAATCACAAAATGAAATAAAATTATGAAATGATCACAAATCGTTAACCGTGATAATTAAATAAATCGCCCATATAAAGAGACATTCAAAGTGCTGGGGAGAACATATATGAATGTTTAACCTCTGTGCCCAGTTTGTGAACACCCAGGAACATCTAACTTTTTATTATTAAAATCCTGGGCTGGATGCATCATAGTCAAACGTAGAAAGAGAAGGGCAATATCCATACACTGACTTTCTATTATCTGACAGTACACTCCTAAGCAAAGTTGTACCCATCTAAGACCACTGAAGTCCTCAGGCTTGGAAGGGTGTCACTTTGTTTAGGAATACACTGTTCCTCACACAATAATGCATGTGCAAAAGAAAGCCTCTATTCTGCGCACTACAGAAATACTACCAAAAATAATTATTTTGAAAGTGTAGCAGCCTGTATATGTGTTATCAATGTCAGGGAAGTTGGAGTTGTTGCTGGAACCAAAGAAGAAGAAGAGTAGGTTTTTATACTCCACTTTTTTCTGCCCTGAGGAGTCTCAAAGCAGCTTACAATTCCCTCCCCTCCTCTTCCCACAAGAGGTACCTTGTGAGGTTGGTGGAGCTGAGAGAGTTCTGAGAGAACCGAGGCTTGTCCAAGGTCACCTAGCAGGCTTCATGTGGAGGAGTGGGGAATCAAACTCAGTTCCCCAGATTGGAGTCTACTGTTTTAACCACGATATCATACTGGCTCTCAAAGGGGTGGGATATCACAAGCCTCTTGTTTTGTTCTTGATATGCGTGTGTTTTCTTTCTTCATACTTTAAAAGAGAAGGAAACCATTCCATTGGTTAAAGAGTCAGATAAGAAAACCATGTATTAAAATATCATGTTTAATTGGATGCTGTGATATAACAATTGATATAATGCACCGTCCAAGAGGAATGACAGCAGATGATTCAGCAGTATAGAGTAGAAAGGGATGCCTGAAATATGGGGCCTTGTTCTTATACATGAAATGTCTCTTGTTTTAGTGCAATGACAAAGAACTACCAGCATGCTCTGTCCCTGGCATTTGCTGTGAAAGAGATCAATGAGAATCCCAAAATCTTCCCCAACCTCACCTTGGGGTTGCATATCTATGACAGCCACTTTGATGCAAGGATAACTTATCAGAACATCTTGAACCTTCTCTTTCGTCAGAATAGGACTATCCCCAACTATGAATGTGACACAAAGAGAAATCCAGTAGGTGTCATTGGGGGACTTGGTTCTGAAACCTCCAGCCACATGGCTTCTCTTTTAGGCATGTACAAGATCCCACAGGTATGATGATGCATGCTCCAATTACTCCTGTTTACTAAAATACTTACCATTTTCTGATAACAGTTCCAGTTTGGTGTAATGGTTAAGAGCACAGACTCTGATCTTGGAGAGCCAGGTTCAATTCCCCACTCCTCCACTTGCAGCTGCTGGATGACCTTGGGCAAGAACAGTTCTGTCAGAGCTGTTCTCCCAAGAACGGTTCTGAAAAGAGCTGTCTCAGCCCCACCTACCTCACAGGGCATCTGCTGTGGGGAGGGGAAGGGGAAGGAGTTTGTAAGCCGCTCTGAGTGAAAGGCGGGATATAAATCCAATCGCCTCCTCTTCTTCTTCTTCTTCTTCTTCTGTCTCTATTTTGTCCCACGTGAGTGGACAATACTGAGTGAGCAGAAAAGAAGGGAGGAGAAGGGAGGATGTGATAGTGATTCTTGGTATGTGGACAGATAATGTAGCTCCCCTATTGCAATTTGTGATATCAGAGGGGATCTGATGAGTCTGCAGAGAAGGAAGATTTCAGAGCTGCATTTTCTTGTATGTAAAGGGACTGTTTGAAGTGTTTGTGTGCGGGGAAAGAAAGAGATGAACAAAAGCCTTGTCTGCTTATTTGGAATGGGAATCAGTAGCTCACCATACAGCAATGTAAACCAAGAAAGCATTCAGTCTTGTGCAAGAACCAATATGAAGAGAGAGAGAGAAAGAGCAAGGAACATGTATCAAAAATTGAGAAAAGGCAATCTGCCGCAGAAGAAAGTTGGTCAAGTAATGTTGTGCCTGTATAAAACAATGGCTAAAATCCAAATGCTGATGTAAATGAATAAATGATGGGGGAAATAGGATGCTTAGAAGGTATATGTGCCTGTTCACACACATACACACATGCACACACACACAATTGTGTATTGGTCAAGGTTATATAGCATAAGATGTAAAATTTCTAGATTTGGACCACTGGTAAAGGAAATACACAGGTCTATGTCCCAGCATGGAAATAGATCTTTACAAGGGGAGACCTGCAAGAAACTTCCAGGGAGGGGGCATTTCCTCCATCTCACCGGGCCCGCCGCTCGCCCCCTCCCCCCCACGGGCTCCCGGCAGTAAGATACTCATGGGGGGGGGGCATTTGAGCCTCTCTCTCCTCCCTCCCTGAAAACGGTGGTGGTGGCCGCATGCCAAGCCTCCTCCCCTCCCTTCCCAGAAATCGGCGGCCACGCACCGAGCCTCCTCTCCTCCCTCCCCTCCCAAAAATCGGCAGCGGCGGCAGCCGTGTGCCGAGCCTCCTCCCCTCCTTTCCCCCTCCCCTCCCAAAAATTGGTGGTGGCCACACGCCGAGCCACCTCTCCTCCCTTCCTCCCCCCTCCCTCCCTGGAAATCGGCGGCAACGGTGGCCACGCGCTGAGCCTCCTCTCCTCTCTCTGTCTCTCCCCCTCCCCTCCCCTCCCCTCCCAAAAATTGGCAGTGGCTGCCACGCGCCAAGCCTCTTCTCCTCCCTCCCTCCCTCCCTGGAAATCGGCAGTGGCGGTGGCCGTGCGCTGAGCCTCCTCCCTCCCCCAAAATAGTGGCGGCAGCTAGGCCTGCCGCCTGCCGAGCCCTCCTCCCAGCCAAAGCGTTCTCTGCGCCTGCGCAGAGAACGCTTTAACTTTTCGGGGGATTTAAATATCCCCCGAGAAGTTTTTCAAACTTTTTGGATTTTTCTGCAGGCGGGGGGGGGTCACCCCCATCTGCAGAACCCCCCCCCCGCCCTCCAAGTGCCCCCCACGCGAAATTAGGTATCTGCACGCGAGGGGGCACTTGGCTATTAGATATATAGATTGGCCTGTCTCTCAGCCTATTCAATGTTGCATTGTTCTTATGAGGCTAACACTGTTCTTATGAGCCGCCGCACGGCGGGGAGGGCGGGATATAAATCGCAAGAAATAAATAAACACCTCATGGAAGATCACAGAAACCAACCCGTGTTCCTGAGACAGAAATGTGACAGATAAAATCAGCGTTGCAATTAAGTATCAGTTTGTTTATCCTCAAATATGGCAACTCCTGACTCAGTAATCTAAAATATCTGTTTTTACTGAGGTGACATATTGCTTATATGATCCAGCAGCATGTGATAAAACTCAACAATTATATTGAGTTGTCCCCAGTGAATTATATATATATATAGGGGCATAATCCAGCTTCTTCAGCATTTCCACTGGAACTGGGCTGGGATCATTGCCAAGGATGATGACAAAGGAGAAAAGTTTGTTCAGACTATGGAACATACGATTTCGCAGAACGGAATCTGTGCTGCCTTCATAGACAGAATTCCAAGCCAGAGTAGCATTTGGGGCACTCTAGATTTGTTAGACATTTTCCAGAATATGACATTTGCTCAAAACAAGACAGGTGTCAATGTATTTATTGTAAGTGCAGACTCTCACAGTATGCTATGTTTGCAAGTGGGAGTGAGTATGATTGAACCAGATGCTATGGCACCAATACAGAAAGTATGGGTGATGATGGCTCATTGGGAATTCTCCTCAGAGACCTTTCACAGACACATTGACATCCAGATCTTCTATGGTGCCTTATCCTTTGCAGTTCACTCCAATAAGGTGCACGGATTCCAGCATTTCCTCCAGAGCCTGGATCCTCACTCTAGAGAAGATGGTTTTATCAAGGTCTTCTGGGAACAGTCATTCAACTGTTTATTTCCAGATACTGATGTGAGTAAAGAGAGCAGTAACACTTGCACTGGGGAAGAGAAGCTTGAGAGCCTTCCTGGGCCTTTTTTGAAATGCACATGACCAGCCAAAGCTACAGTATTTACAATGCTGTCTATGCCGTGGCACATGCTTTACATGCCATGCATTTGTCTAGAAGCAAACACAGAGCAATGAAAGGTAGAGGCAGTCTGGAGTCTTCTAAACCACAATAATTTCAGGTAATATGTCAACAGGAGGATCTACTTTTAACTGTAAACAAATGAATGTTTTACCCAATGGTGTTCAAGTACTAACCATGGCTAACCCTGCTTATCCTCCAAAATGTCACACAATTGGGTTACTGTGGGCTATCCAAGTCAAGGAACACCCATTCTAGCTTGGTTACATTTAAACTGTGCTGTGGGGAAAAATAACTTATATACTATTTTATACGGATCCCTATGTAACTTATAAGTTACTGGTAACCATGAAAATCCAAGGAAAGCCATTTTGCTTGGCAGCTAATGGCCATGGTGGTGCCCTAACTTGACATAGTTTTAAATACTGTTTTAAAATTAAAATGTTCTTCATTCAGGAACATCCAGCTCCTTTAATCTTTGGGTATTGTGGTTGTTGTGTACTAGTCACGTAATGGCGACCGCCATGCGGTCAGAGCACATGGCCCAATTCTATCTGAGCTTCAGCCAGGTAGAACAATAGACAGTTGGATCCAAAACGACCACCAATAGCCAGCCTAGGTCTCCCGCGGGGGACCTATGAACTACAACTTAAGACTTAAGGCCCTATCAGGACTATGCACATATGCTAAGCCCCTATCAGGTATTTTGGGTGCAGCCAGAGGTGTGGCTCCAGCCAGCATATAATGAGGGCCCTGGAGCCCTGGCAGCATGCTTGATCTGACCATCTCCTGAACATGCTGATTCACTTAATAAAGTCTTTGCTATGATCATCCTACAACTCGCCTCCCGACTCCAGTACTTTCCACTGGCGATGAAGGTGGGATCCTGATGAGCGACTCATCAGCCGTGCCAAGCAGTGGAGCTCCGACCACCGAGCTGCCGGCTCAGCAAGCCCCAGAGGACATCGCTTGCAACCTCGCTCCTGCCTTGGCAAACATGGCTGCTGCAGCAGGAAACATCCCTCCATTCGACACCTCCAAGCCCGAGCACTGGGACACATGGGTCAGGCAGCTCAAGTTTCTCCTGACCGTGCACGGAGTCACCGAGGCCACCCTGAAGAGAGCCACCCTGAAGAGGGCCTGGCTAATGGGCCACTGCGGCATCAAGACGATGCACATCGCGCAGAATATCATAGCACCCCGAGACCTGCTGGACGTCTCCTACGATGACCTCAAGAAGCTGCTCGGAAACTACTTCGCACCGAAACCATCCATGTTGGCGTTCCGGGTCCAGTTCCTCGAACGGAAGCAGCAACAGGGGGAGAATGCTGCCACGTTCCTGGCCGACCTCCGCCACCTGGCAGTCGGGTGTGAGTTTAAGAATGTGGAGAACAACCTGCTAGGCAGCTTCGTGGCGGGGGTAAGAGAAGCCAAGCTCCGCTGTCAGCTTATCACCACCCCCGAACCAACCCTCGAGAAGGTGCTGCAGGCTGCCATCACATTCGAGACGACCTACAAGGACAAGCAGGCATCCAAGGTCCACCGCATCGCCTCCTCCAGGTCCGAGACAGACGAGGATGAAGACGTCCACCAGCTACGCCGGCGCACACAGAAGGGTGAGTCTCGAGGCCGTGCCCGGCACACTGTGGCCGCCTCCTCCTCCGCTTCTTCTAACCCCAGCAGGCCGCCCCCGACGTGCGCTAGCTGCGGGGACCCCCACGAGAGATGCTCCTGCCGTTTCCGAGATGCTGTTTGCAGAACGTGCAGGAAAACGGGGCACATCGCTAGGGCCTGCCACTCCCGGAACACGCGACAGTCCTCCGCGGCCTCCACCGCCCACTATGAGGCAGTTGACAGCACCTCTTCAGCCACCCAGGTACTCCAACTGCGAGAGCCCCTCCCTGCAGCGATCCAGGTTGACCTGCGGATCGGGGGCACCCCCTGCTCCATGGAGGTTGACTCCGGGTCTGCCTACTCCATAGTCTCAGCGGCCACTTTTTAAAAACTGTTTCCGCAGCAGAGCCCCCGGCTGCGCCGGCCGACTGCCCTCGTGCTCCGGGACTTTCAGAAAAACCCGGTCGCCATCAAGTGGCTGGCACAGGTCCAGGTGCAATACCAGGGTGTATGCAAATCCCTCGACCTACTAGTGATGAAGCGGGACCTCAACAGTCTTCTGGGGCGTGCTTGGTTCAAGCCCCTGGGGGTGGGCATGACAGGGGTTCACAAAGTAGAGTTAGCAGATTACGACTCAGTCTGAGCGGAATTCCTGGCCGTTTTTGACGGCACCCTCAGTTCCTACCGGGGTCCTCCAGTCTCCCTGGACCTGGATCCGGCCATACGCCCAATCCGGGTGCCAGCCCGGTGGCCAGCTTTAGGAATGCAGCCGAAGGTGGAGGTGGAACTAGACAAACTCGTGGCTCAAGGCATGCTGGAGCCAGTTCCCCATGTAAAATGGGAAACCCCTATAGTGACCCCGTTGAAGTCTAATGGGGAGGTCCGCATCTGCGTGGACTACAAATGTACTCAGAATCAGGCATTACAGGACCACTCGTACCTGGTACCAGTGATCAGCCATGTGCTAGCGTCCCTAGCGGGAGCCAAGATCTTTGGGAAGCTGGACTTGGCACAAGCCTATCAACAGCTCCCAGTAGACGAGGCAACCGCGGAAGCTCAAACCATAGCGACACACAAGGGCGCTTTCAAAGTGAAAAGGCTCCAGTTCAGGGTCAGCGTTGCCCCTGGTCTGTTTCAGCAACTAATGGACTCTGTGTTAAAAGGCATTCCAGGGGTGAAGCCGTTTTTTGACAATGTCCTCATCGCGGCTCCAGACGTCACCACCTTCAAGACACGCTTACGAGCCATTCTACAGCGTTTCCAGGACCCCGGTCTCAAGGTGCACAAGGACAAGTGCATCTTGGGAGTACCTTCAGTATCGTCCCTGGGGTTCCACGTGGATGCACAGGGCATCCACCCCACCAAGGAGAAGGTGAAAGCCATCACGGAGGCGCCGGCCCCGACAACAAAAGCAGAGCTCCAGGCGTTCTTGGGCCTCCTCAATTTCTACCACGCGTTCTTGTTGCACAAGGCGGCAGTCGCCAAGCCCCTCCATAGGTTACTGGACACAGGGGCGAAATGGGCTTGGGGGCCGCGGCGCGACAGGGCTTTCGCAGCAGTTAAGGACTTGTTGGCGTCAAACGCGGTCTTGGCACACTTTGATGAGTCCTTGCCGGTGGTCCTTGCGTGTGATGCATCTCCATACGGAGTGGGGGCTATCCTGGGCCATCGTCTGCTGAATGGTAGGGAGGTGCCCGTGGCCTACTACTCCCGGCACTGTCAAAGGCGGAGCGGAATTACGCCCAAATAGACAAGGAGGCTCTGGCAATCATGGCGGGGTAAAAAAATTCCATGACTACCTCTACAGCCGGGCATTTACGGTTGCCACAAACCATAAGCCGCTTCTTGGGCTGCTTGCCGCACACCGCCTGACGCCCCAGATGCTTTCCCCCCAGGTCCTGCAGGTTTTTCTTGCAGGTTACCAGTATGACCTCATCCACCGCCCCGGGAAAGCCATGGGCCACGCCGACGCCCTCAGCCGCTTGCCCCTCCCGGACTGCGACCCCGACCTGGCACCTGCATTCTATATGGCCCTCCTCGAAGATCTTCCGGATCACCCAGTACAGGTACCCGACATGGCCCGCCGGACGGCACGAGACCGCATCTTCTCCCGGGTTTCCAACTGGGTGGGGAGGGGATGGCCCGACCGCCCAGGCCAGGAGTTCACCGCTTTCACAGCTCAGAAACATGAACTCTCCACCCACAAGGGGTGTTTGCTCTGGGGGTTGAGGGTAGTCATCCCCGAGCCGCTCCGCCCGAGGGTACTAGCAGCCCTCCATGAGGCACACCCTGGAATCGTCCGGATGAAAGCCCTGGCCCGCAGCTACATGTGGTGGCCAGGCATGGACAAGGAGATTGAGGATCGGGTACACAAATGTAGCAAATGCCAAGAGTCGCAGCCCGATCTGCCCCATGCCCCCGTCCGGCCCTGGGAGTCAACTGACAAACCCTCGACCCCCAGAGCAAACACCCCTTGTGGGGGGAGAGTTCATGTTTCCGAGCTGTGAAAGCGGCGAACTCCTGGCTTGGGCCTTCTGGGACCTCTCCCCCAAATACCCACCAAGTTTCAAGATGATTGGACGATGGGGTCCAATTCTACGGGGCCTCAAACAGGTTGCCCCATCCCCTCCATTGTTCTCTATGGTGGGAAAAAAGTAGAGAACAACAGAGGAAATGGGGGCAACCTGTTTGGAGGCCCATAGAATTGGACCCCCTGGTTTAATCCTCTTGAAACTTGGTGGGTATTTGGGGGAGAGGTCCCAGAAGCTACCCTGCAAGTTTGGAGCCTCTCCCTCAAACCCCCTCCCCTACAGCCACTTTTAAAGTTGCCACCAAATTTCAGCGGCAATTCAGAGAATCTGATTCAGCCCGTGGCTGCCCTACTGCCCATTCCTGAGTTGGTGGAGCAGCGCTCCACCTTGCTCCGGCCCCAAAGGACCCCTGCCCATTGGTATAGCTAATTACTAATTTCTGATGGTATCTGATATAGGGAGCTTTGATTTTCAAGTGTTTATATCCTAGAAATCTTATTGCTCTTTAAGGCAGTACTGGAATTGAATCTAGTTCTTCTACTGCAGACCAACAATGGGATACAACACAGTTGCAGGTCAAAATGTAATTCTTAGTGGATCTGTACTCTAAGGTGCTCAGACAAGGATGTCTGTATCTCCTTTTCCCCATTTTAGCTTCATAACAACTCTGTGAAGTAGGCAAAAATAAGAAAGAAAAACTGGTCCCCTTGATCTTTTTGATGCTTTCCCTTATCTAAGGGATTACCTTAAATAATTTTCTTATCCAAACTTCCTACCTTCCCCATTGCAACAAGGTTGCCAACAGGAATCCCAAAAGGATCAAACGTATAGAATCTGGGTATTCACCCACCCAAACCTGGATCAATAACTGAAAAAATAACCTTGGAAAACTTGAACACAACCATAAAAAGTCAAGTCCCAAGCAGAAATTCTGAATTACAACACTATATTGCTTATTGGGCGAGAACAGACAGTTAGAAAATGAAATGGGAGAGAAAAGGAATCTTTTGTCAGGCAATCTCTCACCAGGTTCATCAAGCTGAGGTCTGGCTATCAACAGCCATAATGTCAGAACCTGGATGGATGGATGGATGTTGTTCCTAACTCTTACTCTGAAGTTTCCAGCACCCTAAAATCCTATTGCTTTATTTTTGTGTGTTAAGAAAAATACCTTTTAAAAATTGATCTTTTCTTATGGAGAGACTGGGCTGGACAAGAATACCACTCTAATGACACCACTACTCCAAATGAAGAACATGAGACACTTTCCTAACCCTAACCCTCAAACACACTGATTTATTCCATACATTACTGAGAGGACAGTACAGCAAACAAATTGATCATCAAATATTCCAAATGTTATTCCTCTTTAGTTGCCCTTTCTTTCAGACCAGGCCTCAAGATAATGATATAGCATTTAGGCAAAAAGATGCATCCCAATAATCCAGCACTCAAGGCCAAGATGGAGAAGATCTCCGTGGCCACCATGTTTTTTTATCTTTTGTGCTCAGGTAGGTTGGAATGAAGGACAGCCAAACATTGCAAAAGACCAGCATGCTAAAGGGGAAGAACTTGGCTTCACTTAAACTGTCTGGTGACTTTCTGTCTAGGAAAGCCACAGTAAAGCTGCCACTGGCCAAAAGACCTAGATAGCCCAAGACAAAATAAAACATGTTGACTGAGCCTTCATTACATTCCAGTACAATTTCTCCTGGCTTTGAGTGCATGTCCAAATATGGAAAGGGAGGAGAAATACCCAACCATGAAACACAGAACAACCATGTTTTCGCCAATGCTTTTGGTGCATCAGTGCCACACAGCTTGCAATCCTTTGGGAAGCTGAGTGTGAACCTTGCAATTATCCCCAGGCACAGGTGTTCATTCACAATGATGCCAGTTCCCAAAGGATTCTCCTAAGGCCACAAGCACAGTCAACATCACAAAGAAGCTTATATAAAATACCCCCAGTGCCACTGGAAGATAGAAAAAAATGACTGAGTCCATGCAGGGCAATAAAGGCTTGCAGAATGAAGTTGAGACAGGATAATTCAAAATTTGACAAAATCCATAAATAAGGGAATCGGTGACCATGGCATCATATATTTTTTCCATCAAGATGGCAGAATCATCCCTCTTGTGGCTGCTGCTTCTAGTCCTGCTGCCTCAAACAGAAGCCAAACTGCACCCTGTAATGTGCAGAAAGAACAGCCCCATCCACATCCAGCGCCAGTATTATCAAACAGGGGATCTCCTTATTGGTACCATCATTTCTCAGATCTTCTTCCTTTCCTACGCCCCTGTTCTTTTTACGGAGAACCCCCCAGCTGAGCCACCTGAAGAGCATACGTAAGGAAGTCATTTTACTGTCTTAGAAATTAGTCGGGTTCTTGAAATAAACCATTTACAGGAGTAGCTTCCTGAAATTAATTTGAAAGAGAGATTCTAAATTCCAAAGTATGAATTTGATATCAGAATTCAGAACTTAATTAATTATTCTAAAGCACTGAAGGGCTTTTATGCTACTGTGCCTGAATGCCCTACCCTCAGCAGCAATGCTCCCACTAAGCTGTGGAGTCTGGTGAACTTAAATTCTACTTTGTGAGCTGCTGGCATTGTGAGCTACTGGCACTTCCCAAGTTATATACTGTCCAAGGTTGACATCAAATGGTGGTGAATTTTAATTCACTCAGCACCTTCACACCAAGATAACACTTGCTGACCATTCAGCATCATTTGAGAGCAAGAGGCAGAAGCTGATGAAAGCAGGAAGAACATCTCCCTCACACTGTTTTTTAAAATCTTGTTTTAGGATGGTGCCAAAGAACTACCAGCACATTCTGTCCTTGGTGTTTGCTGTGAAAGAGATTAACGAAAACCCCAACATCTTACCCAACCACACTTTGGGGTTCCATTTTTATGAAAGCTACTTCAATGCAAGGATGACGTATCAGAACACCCTGAACCTTGTCTTCAGTCAGAATTGGACTCTCCTAAACTACAAGTGTGGCACTAAGGATCTGATAGCAGTTATAGGCGGGCTCAGCTCTGACATTACTTTCTACATGGCCACCATCTTAGGCATCTACAAGATCCCCCAGGTCAGATGAGAATGTCGGGAGTGAAGTATAAGGGGGGAAAGCAGGATCTTGGTTGGGGATCTGAAATAGGAATTTAAATGCATACAATAAATTGGTTGGCAGTTAACAGAGTAAGATGGAAAGAGGGGGGGGTGAATGGAAAAAGAAGGAAAGAATGAGAATAGTGAAGATTAAAGACAATGAAATCAAGACAGTGTCTGGGACATTTTTATAACATTTTTTTCTGTTGTGGACAAAGATTTATATTTAAAAGAAATATACATTTGATAAAATATTCTTCTTTTTTTGCATACAACATAACACCAAACATGTGTCTCTTGTATTTTTTTTTTCTCAGTGGGCAAGCCAATGTATCCGTCATCTAAGGAAAAGTTTTATGTCTTTGATAAAGTGGGCATCAGACCATGAAAGATTTTGCCACAATGTCTCTGTTTAGACTTTAAAGTGCAAAAGAATCTTCTTGTTCGCTTGTTCTCATATAACTAAGATAGATACATTTATAAGACCTGATGAGATGAAGGGAGAAAGCCCGGGTTGTTTCATGCAGTGGGAAAAACTCGGAGTAACTACTTCAAATTTTCCCCTTTATAATGTAAAGATTTATTTGCTTCATTTATACCCTGCCTTTCTTCCCTGGGGGCCCCAAAACAACTTGAATTGCTCTCCTCTCCCCCATTTCATCCTCACAACAACTCTATGAGGCAGGTTAGGCTGAGAGTGTGTGACTGGCCCAAGGTCACCCGGCGAGCTTCCATGGCCGAGGGGTTTTTTGAACTGGCATCTCCCATACTCTAAACACTACACCTTACTGGCTCTATAACTCTATTTATTTATTTTAGTAAAACAAAAATAGCTAAGCCATGTTTGACTTCACAGTTTATATCTGGATGTTATATTTCACTGATATGTCAAAATAAGAGCCAGGATGTAAGGCAAAAGAGTGGTGAATTTAGATTTGGAAACAAAATGGATAACACTGGCCTTCTCACTATGTTACAAGCGATCCATGTTCGAGGGTGCCTTGTGATGCTCAAACAGGAGGGGGGAAACCAGCTTCTTGGACATCAGCCAGAGCAATGATCCAACAGACAGAATTAGAGTTATAACTAAGCCATGATATTTTCAGTTGGATTGTCAAGTTTGTTTGTTTGTTTTTTAAAATTTCCTTACTTTTTAAATTTATACCCTGCCTTTCACACTGAGGCTTATCAGTGAGCTCTTACTGACATAAATATTGTTTGTCTTTAAGGTGCATCGTACTCCTGTTTTATTTCACTAAGCACATATTTGACTATTCTGAACATATGCCACTATTACTTCCCTGGTGACAATTTCTTTATTCCTGCTTAGGTCACCTATAGCTTATTTGCTTCAACAATGAGTGACAGAATTAATCTCTCAACCTTGTACCAGATGGTCCCCAGTGAAGCACATCAGTACACTGGGATTGTTCAGCTTCTTCTGCATTTCCAGTGGAGCTGGGTTGGCCTCATCGTACCGGGTGATGATCAAGGTGAAAAGTTTGTGCAGACTTTGACCCACCTGTTTTCCCAAAATGGCATCTGTCCTGCTTTCACTCAGAAACTAGTAACTCTCAGTGATTTTTTAGACACATTCCGCCTGATGCAATTTTTTCTGGATACCTCCAAATTCTTGACCCACACAGATGTGAATGTATTTGTTATAAATGCCAGGACTGAAACCATACAAATAATGCAGTGGGTATTAATGGCTGCTGAACTGAATACTATGCCATCCATTTGCAAGTTGTGGGTGATGACTGCCCACTGGGATTTCTCATCGGAGACATTTCACAGGGTCTTGGATGTACAAGTCTTCCATGGCGCTTTATCCTTTGCCAGTCACTCCAATGAGCTGCAAGGGTTTCAAAGTTTCCTTCAAACCTTGACACCCTACTCTGACAGAGATGGTTTTATCAGAGTCTTCTGGGAACAGGCCTTTGACTGCTTCTTTCCAAACACTGACAGGAGTGGGGAGACCAAGAAAAGCTGCACAGGAGAAGAAAAGCTGGAGAGCCTTCCAGGTCCATTTTTTGAAATGAGCATGACAGGCCACAGCTACGGTATCTACAATGCTGTCTATGCTGTGGCGCATGCATTCCATGTCATGCATTCCTCCAGAAAGAAGCACACAGGAATGGTAGGTAGAGATATTTAGAAGCAACATCCATGGAATACCCCGCATGGAACATAGCTCTTTTTTTAAAAAATCAAACTTATAACATGGGGTCACAGTGTCTAATATGTGTACTAACATAACCAAATCCATTAATTTGTTTTCAGGACATTCAGAAATTGATATCTCTCTATATTATAAAGCAAATAGGCTGAAGGAGCTGCCACTCAGCCCAGGGACCCTGGCTACTGGGTGATGCAGCACCAGCTCGAACGTACCCCACAATTTGCCCATGCCATCTCGCAGTTCCGCCCACCCACCCAGAGAACTGCTGCTGAATGTTGGGAGGCTGAGCCCGAGGGAGGAGGTGGCCTGAGGAGGTGCCTGCCAGGTTGCCGGACGAGATGTGTTGTCAACAAGCCTGGGAAGGCGCTGGAGGAGGTGACTGGTGGGGCCGCCTGGAAGCCCGCTGTACGAGCTGGGGTGTCACGCCATCAGGCCACCCGAGACCACACCGGATGAGCTGGGGTCTTGCACCATCCGCTGGCCTGTGATCCACCCAGGAGCTTGGCAGAGGAGGTGGAGTGTGCTGCCTGAAGCCTGGAGGACGTGGGAGAGCTGTGCCGCAGAAGTGCTGGGTGATGGTGGGGTCTGGGAAAGGGGAGAAGAGGTGTGTCAGGAGCCCTCTCTGCAGCCATGGAGCCAGCCCGGGGCTCCCTGTGGCCACAGTGGCATCAGGAGGGCAACAATCCTCTCTACACTCTGGAGGCTCCTGGAGAGGGGCGCCGCCGAGCCAGCCCAGCCTCTTGCTAGTGCCCGTTGCATTGTTGCCTGTACTTTAATAATTCAGAAACTGTTATATTTCACTAGGATTGTCTGGATTTTTTGTGTTTTCAGGACATTCAGAAACTGTTACACTTTCCTGAGTGTTGTGTACTAAACAAAACTGTTCCCGCAGGGGGCCCCCCGGCTACGCCGGCCGACAGCACTAGTTCTCTGGGACTTCCAAAAGAACCCGGTCATGATCAAGGGGCTGGCCAAGGTTAAGGTTCAGTACCATGAATTCTGCAGCTCCCTTGACGTCTTGGTGGTGGAGCGGGACCTCATCAGTCTCTTGGGGCACGCATGGTTGAAACCCCTAGGGTGTGAGACTTCTGCTCAAAGTAGTCAAGGATCAGATCTTTGTTGATGGAACACAGTTCTTTATTTCCAATCTCTACATTGGTACAGCTTCTCGGATTATTGTCAGAGATAACACAGATGGCAAAAGCGGGTCTATTATACTTTTCTAAGCAGTTTGAATTACCCATAGGTAGCCAATCACTACAAGGGAAAAACGGCGGGCAAAAAGGGGCTCTGGCCATTTGCTTCCCACAGGAAAGAAAGTGAGGTGTCAAGTTGTAAATTTCCCCTTCCAAACCAGACCCTTCAAATGTTACCAGTTCACATAACAATCCATGGCCTCGAGGCTTTCGCACATTGATAAGAGATGAGACTTGTCCTCCCTTGGAGTCTCAGCCGAGATGAATGGAATGCGGAGGTAGGAGTGTGAGAGGCCCATTGTTCCCATACTTTGAAGTTGACACCCTCCCGCTTTGACAGTTACACAAACCAGGCCGGTCAGGGTCATAAACCTGGGGTACACATTCTACATACATGCTAATACATACTGGCCAGAATGAGGGGTACATGACAGGTGTTCATGAGGGCAGCTAACATACATACATACTATGAAAAGCAAAGCAGTAAATACAAAGTGAAACATGGTTGTAAGCATCAAGATACATTGTCTGAATCAGCAGATTCTGACATAGGGATGGAACTTGCCGGGGTGTACCACTTGGGGTCCGCAGACTACACAGCAGTATGCGCGGAATTTCCAGCCATTTTCGACGGCACCCTAGGCTCCTACCGGGGGCCCCCAGTCTCTCTGGACTTAGATCCCGCCGTCTGCCCGATCTGCGTGGCAGCCCGGTGGCCTCCCCTGGCCATACGGCCAAAGGTAGAGGCCGAGTTGGACAAGTTAGTGGCACAAGAGGTGCTTGAGCCAGTCTCCCATGCTAGGTGGGAGACCCCGATTGTCACCCCTTTGAAATCGAATGGGGAAGTCCGCATCAGCGCAGACTACAAATGCACGCTGAACCGAGCTTTGCAAGACTACGCTTACCCAGTGCCCGTGGTCAGCCATGTGTTAGCCTCTCTAGTGGGGACAGATGATCGTCATGCACAAGGGAGCATTCAGAGTAAAACGGCTCCAGTTTGGGGTCAGCATAGCCCCCGGTCTTTTCCAACAACTAATGAACTCTGTTTTAAAAGGCATTCCAGGGTTGAAACCGTTCTTTGACGACATCCTGATTGCAGCCCCAGACGTCGCCGCTTTTAAGTCGCGGCTGTGGGCGTCCTCCAGTGGTTCCAAGATGCCAGCCTCAAGGTGTGCAAGGACAAATGCACCTTGGGCGTCCCATCTATGACCTTCCTGAGCTTCAAGGTCAATGCCCAGGGCATCCACCCCACCCCAGAGAAGGTGGCGGCCATCACCAAGGCACCCCAACCCATGATGAAGGCGGAGCTACAAGCATTTTTGGGCCTCCTGAACTTCTACCATGCCTTCCTCCCCCACAAGGCGGTGGTCGCCGAGCCCCTACATAGGCTGCTGGACAAGGGGGTGAAGTGGGGTTGGGGGCCGCACCACGCGGTGGCGTTCAAGGCAGTGAAGGACTTATTGGTTTTGAACATGGTTCTGGCACACTTTGATGAGTCCTTGCCAGTAATTCTAGCATGCGATGCGTCCCCATACGGGGTGGGGGCGGTCCTGCGCCATCGGCTTCCCAACGGCCAGGAGGTGCCGGTGGCTTACTACTCCAAAGCATTGTCATCTGCAAAACGCACCTACACCCAGATCAACAAGGAGGCCCTGGCCATCGTCACTGGGGTGAAAAAATTCCACGACTACCTGTACTGTAGGGCATTTACGGTGGCCACAGACCACAAACCGCTCCTGGGCCTGCTTGGTCCCCACCGCCAAACTCCGCACATGTTGTCCCCCCGGGTCCTGCGGTGGTCTATTTTTCTTGCAGGGTACCAGTACGACCTCGTGCACCGCCCCGGAAAGCCCATGGGCCATGCGGATACCCTCAGCCGCCTCCCGCTACCGTCCTGTGATCCGGACCCAGCTCCTGCGTTCCACGTGGCACTCCTGGAAGACCACCCAGAGTGGCCTGTCCAGGTATCCGACGTAGCCCACTGCACGGCCCGGGACCGGGTCCTCTCCCGCATTTCAGACTGGGTGGGGAAGGGGTGGCCTGACTGTCCAGGCCCTGATTTTGCCACTTACACAACAAGGCGGCATGAACTGTCCACCTATAAGGGGTGCCTGCTATGGGGCACGAGGGTGGTCATCCCAGAGCCACTCCGCCCTAGGGTATTAGCAGCCTTCCACGAGTCCCATCCTGGAATTGTTCGGATGAAAGCCCAGGCCCGCAGCTACGTGTGGTGGTGCAGCATGGACAAGGAAATCGAGGAGCGGGTGCACCAGTGCAGCAAATGCCAAAAGTCGCACCCCGATCCTCCTCATGCCCCCATCCGGTCCTGGGAGTCAACCGAAAAGCCATGGTCTAGGCTCCACCTGGACTTTGCAGGGCCGGTCCAGGGCCAGTTGTTTTTTATTGTAGTTGACAGCTACAGCAAATGGCTGGAGGTAGTCCCGGTGCAGTCTACCTCGACCGAGGCAGCCATCCGGGCTCTGTGGCACATCTTCGCCACCCATGGGTTGCCCGACACGCTTGTAACGGACAATGGGACAGCCTTCACGTCTGGGGAATTCCAGCGTTTCGTGGACTTGTTTTGCATCCGGCACATCTGCTCAGCACCCTTCCACCCCGCAACCAACGGCCAGGCTGAACGGATGGTTAGGACTACCAAGGACGCCCTCAAGAGGATGGACCCAGGGGACTGGGAGCTACAGCTGTTTAAGTTCCTATTTGACCAGCGAAACACCCCACACACCGGGATGGGCCGCCGACCAGCAGAACTACTGATGGGGCGGCGCCTCGGCTCTCTGCTAGATCGACTCTACCCAGACCGCGCCATCAGCAGCGACGCGAAGCCCGAAGTCCGGCCAGCAGCAAGAGGATTCTTCCCTGAGGACCCCGTCTATGCCCAGAACTATGCCCGGGGCCCGGCGTGGGCCCCTGCCAGAGTCATCCACACAACTGGACCGCTCTCCTACGAGGTCAGCACTGAAGGAGGGGCGGTCTGGCAGCGCCACATAGACCAGCTCCGGCGGCATCTCCCATGCAACACACCCGATGTCCCCGAGTCTTCTGCTCCCGCTGAACCGGTACCAGCCCCGCTACAGGACCTCGACCCCAAAGCAGATCTTGCTGAACCCCTGCCTGTTGACCAGCCCAAGGAAGCAACTCTGTCTGAGCCACCACCCAACGTCCCCGCAAGCGACCCCGGGGAGCCGCCAGCAATCCCGCTCTCCGAGACGATGGACGCCCCACATCCAGCAACCCCCCGGCGCTCGGGACGCGAACGACGTCGGCCGGGTACTTGAAAGACTATGTTTGTAGGGGGGAACTGGACTATGGGGGGAGGGGTGTTGTGTACTAAGCGCACAAGGTCAGAATCTACCTGAGCTTCAGCCAGGTAGAAGAATAGCCAGTTGGATCCTGAGCGACCACCAATTACATGACTAGGTCTCCCGCTGGGGGACCTATGAATTGCAACCACAGACTTAAGGTCCTATCAGGACTTGGGGGCGAGGTTGAGGCATTGTCTCTGGCCGGCATAAAAGAGGGCTCTGAGCCCAGGGTTTCTCATGTTCCATCTGACCCACAATAAAGAGCTGTACTATGAAATCACTACTACTCGCCTCCCGACTCCAATACTTTCCACTGGCCGGCAACAGGCTCCATCGAGACCCAGCGTGCTGAAGAGGACATCACTCGCAGCGCCGCTCCTACTCCAGAAGTTATGGCTGCTGCCGTGGGAAACATCCCTCCATTTGACCCAACCAAACCCGAAACCTGGGACTCCTGGGCCAGGCAGCTCAGGTTTCTCCTGAAGGTGCATGGAGTCACCGAGGCCAACATGAAGCGGGCCTGGCTTCTGGGCCACTGCAGCGTCGAAACAATACGCCTTGTACAAGACTTCATCTCGCCCCAAGACTTGCTGGACATCACCTACGATGACCTGATAAAGTGGCTCGGGGACTACTTTGTGCTGAAGCCATCCATGCTGGCACTCCGAGTCCAGTTCCTCGAGCGGAAACAGCAACAGGGAGAAAGTGCAGCCGCGTTCCTCGCCAACCTCTGCCGCATGGCAGTCGGATGTGAGTATAGGCATGTAGAAGACCACCTTCTGAGCAGTTTTGTGGCGGGAGTGCGAGAAGCCAAGCTCCGGCGGCACCTTGAGAAGGTGCTGCAGACCGCCATCATGTTTGAGACAACCTACAAGGACAAGCCGGTGACCAAGGTCCACCATACTGCCACCTCCGGGTCCGAATCTTCTGAGGATGAGGACATCTACCAACTCCGGCAGCGGTCACAGAGGAGTGAGTCCAGCTACCCCCAGGGCTGCTCCCGGCACCCAGCATCCGCCACCGCTTCTCCCAAAAACAGGCCGACACCAACGTGCGCAAGCTGCGGGGACCCCCATGAGCAACGCTCCTGCCGCTTCCGGGACGTGGTCTGCCAATCATGTGGGAAAACGGGGCACATCGCCAAGGCCTGCCACTCCCGGACGAGCCGCAGAGTGCCCACCGTGAACTATGAGACGGTGGAGAGCATCACGTCTGCAGCACAGGTACTGAACCTTCCCGAGCCTTTTCCCGAAGCCATTATGGTTGACTTGCGGATTGGGGGGACCCCATGCTCCATGGAGGTGGACTTCGGGTCTGCGTTCTCCATAGTTTCAGCAGCCACTTTCAGAAAACTGTTCCCGCGGGGGGGGGGGCCGGCTACGCCGCCCGGCAGCACTAGTCCTCCAGGACTTCCAAAAGAACCTGGTCGTGATCAAGGGCCTGGCCAAGGTTAAGGTTCAGTACCACGACTTCAGCCTCTCCTTCGACCTTTTTGTGGTAGAGCGGGACCTCAACAGCCTACTGGGGTGCGCATGGTTCAAACCCCTGGGGATGGAAGTTGCCGGGGTCTACCGTTTGGGATCCGAGGATTACGTGGCCATTTGTGTGGAATTTCCAGCCGTTTTCGACGGCACTCTAGGCTCCTACCATGGGCCCCCAGTCTCTCTAGACTTAGATCCTGCCATTCGCCCTATCCGTGTGGCAGCCTGGTGGCCTCCCCTGGCGATACGGCCAAAGGTGGAGGCCGAATTGGACAAGCTAGTAGCTCAAGGCATGCTTGAGCCAGTCGCCCATGCTAGGTGGGAGACCCTGATTGTCACCCCTCTGAAATCAAACGGGGAAGTCCGCATCTGCGCGGACTACAAATGCACACTGAACCTGGCTCTGCAAGACCACGCATACCCTGTGCCAGTGGTCAGCCATGTGTTAGCCTCTCTTGCGGGGGCCACGGTCTTTGGGAAGCTGGACCTGGCACAGGCCTACCAGCAGCTCCCCGTGGACGATGCCACAGCAGAAGCGCAGTGTCACGACGATGATCGTCACGCACAAGGGAGTGTTCAGGGTAAAACGGCTCCAGTTCGGCGTCAGCTAATGGACTCTGTTTTGAAAGGCATTCCAGGGGTGAAGCCGTTCTTCGACGATGTCCTGATTGCAGCCCCAGACGTCACAGCCTTCAAGAGGCGGCTGCGGGCTGTCCTCCAGCGGTTCCAAGACGCCGGCCTCCAGGTGCGCAAGGACAAATGCACCTAGGGCGTCCCATCTGTGACCTTCCTGGGCTTCACGGTCGACGCCCAGGGCATCCACCCCACCCCAGAGAAGGTAGCAGCCATCACAAAGGCGCCCCAACCCACAACGAAGGTGGAGCTACAAGCGTTCTTGGGCCTCCTGAACTTCTACCACGCCTTCCTCCCACACAAGGCAGTGGTCGCTGGGCTCCTACATAGGTTGCTGCCCAAGGGGGCAAAATGGGGTTGGGGGCCGCAGCATGAGGCAGCGTTCCAAGCGGTGAAGGACTTACTGGTTTCGAACGCTGTTCTGGCATACTTCGATGAGTCCTTGCCGGTGATTCTAGTGTGTGATGCGTCTTCATACGGGGTGGGGGCAGTCCTGGGCCATTGGCTTCCCGACGGCCGGGAGGTGCCTGTGGCTTATTACTCCAGAACTCTGTCGTTGGTGGAACGCAACTATGCCCAGATCGACAAGGAAGCCCTGGCCATCGTCGCTGAGGTGAAAAAATTACACAACTACCTTTACGGTAGGGCGTTTACGGTGGCCACAGACCACAAACCACTCCTGGGCCTACTCGCTCCCCACCGCCAAACCCCTCACATGCTGTCCCCCCGGGTCCTGCGGTGGTCTATTTTCCTTGCAGGCTACCAGTATGACCTCGTGCACTGCCCCGGAAAGGCCATGGGTCATGCAGACGCCCTCAGCCACCTCCCGCTGCCATCCTGTGATCCGGACCCGGCTCCTGCATTCCACATGGCTCTCCTCGAGGATCTCCTGGATCGGCCTGTCCTCTCCTGCGTTTTGGACCGGGTCCTCTCCTGCGTTTTGGACTGGGTGGGGAGGGGGTGGCCCGACCATCTGGGCCCTGATTTTGCCGCTTACACAGCACGGCAGCACAAACTATCCACCCATAAGGGATGCCTGCTATGGGGCATGAGGGTGGTCATCCCAGGGCCACTCCGCCCTAGGATCCTGGCAGCCCTCCACAAGTCCCATCCCGGAATCATCCGGATGAAAGCCCTGGCCCGCAGCTACATGTGGTGGCCCGGCATGGACAAGGAGATAGAGGATTGGGTGCACTGGTGCAAATGCCAAGAGTCGTGCCCCAATCCTCCTCATGCCCCCATCTGGCCCTGGGAGTCAACCGACAAGCCATGGTCTAGGCTCCACCTGGACTTTGCAGGGCCGGGCCAGGGCCAGTTGTTTTTATTGTAGTTGACAGCTACAGCAAATGGCTGGAGGTAGTCCCGGTGCGGTCGACCTCAACGGAAGCGGCTGTCAGAGCTCTGTGGCGCATCTTCGCCACCCATGGGTTGCCCGACACACTCGTGATGGACAACTCGTTTTGCATCCGGCACATCTGCTCGGCACCCTTCCACCCCGCAACCAACGGCCAGGCTGAACGGATGGTTAGGACTACCAAGGACGCCCTCAAGAGGATGGACCCAGGGGACTGGGAGCTACAGCTGTTTAAGTTCCTATTTGTCCAGCGAAACACCCCACACACCGGGACGGGCCGCCGACCGGCAGAACTACTGATGGGGCGGCGCCTCGGCTCTCTGCTAGATCGACTCCACCCAGACCATGCCATCAGCAGCATCGCGAAGCACGAATTCCAGCCGGCAGCAAGAGGGTTCTTCCCCGAGGACCCTGTCTACACTCGGAACTATGCCCGAGGTCTGGTGTGGGTCCCTGCACAGGTCATCCGCACAACCAGACCACTCTCCTACAAGGTCGGCATGGAGGATGGGGCAGTATGGAGGTGCGACACTGACCAGCTCCGGCGGCGTCTCCTAGGCAACGCACCCGACGTCCCCGAGTCTCCTGCTCCCGCGGAACCAGTACCGGCCCCACTACAGGACCCTGACCCCAAAAGGGAGGCCGCGGAACCCCTTCCTGCTGACCAGCCTGATGAACAAACACTGCCCGAGCCACCTCTGAACGTTCCCGCAAGCAACCCCGGTGAGCCACTTGCGACCCCGCTCCCCGAGAGTACGGACGCGCCATGGCCGGCAACCCCGCGGCACTCGGGACGTGAATGTCGCCGGCCAGGGTACTTGAAAGACTATGTTTGCAGGGGGGAACTGGACTATGGGGGGAGGGGTGTTGTGTACTAAGACCACGATCGCCTGGTCTCCCGTAATGGCGACCACCACGTGGTCAGTGCACATGGTCAGAATCTACCTGAGCTCCGGCAGGTAGAACAATAGCCAGTTGGATCCTGAGTGACCACCAATTACGAGCCTAGGTCTCCCGCTGGGGGACCTATGAACTACAACCACAGACTTAAGGTCCTATCAGGACCTGTGGGCAAGGTCAGGGCATTGTCTCTGGCTGGCATAAAGGAGGGCACTGAGCCCAGGGTTCCCCATGTTCCATCTGACCCACAATAAAGAGCTGTACTATGAAATCACTACTACTCGCCTCCCTACTCCAATACTTTCCACTGAGATTGTTTGCACTCTGCATAGTAATTGTTTGCACTATATATAACAAATTTGTTGTTATACAATTAAGGAAAATTCCCCCCCCCCTTTCTTTTTGTGAACACCAAAAGGCCAGAAGGTCTTTTGATCTCTTCCAGCTTCCTGATGCCCGTTCTCTGACTCTTTCATGAGACACATGCTCTCCTGTGCAATTGTATCCCCATGCATGCCTATGCTCATAACGTGCTTCTACAGTGCTATGTGGAGCTACTGTCATCTAAACTAGGGGTGTGCAAAAAAAAACCCCATATTTTTTCAGGTTTGGGTATATAGAACCCAAAAAAATCAGTATTTGCCAATATTCCGTAATCCAAACATTGGTATGGGTCATTTCGTAGAAAAAGAGGTGCAGGAGCTCATTAGCATAACTTATTTGCATATGCCACACCACCTGACATGTTAGAAGAAAAGAAAGGAGAGAGAGAGAGAGAGAGAGAGAGAGCTGGCAGAGAGGGGACAGCTACTAATCCAAGCCTCAGAAATACCACTATTCTGGGAGGATAGCTTCAGTGGTGGCTGAAGCCTTCAGAAAGCTGGTCGGAGGAACAAGGACCTTTCCAGGGAACAGGGTCATTTTGCTGCAGCCATGACACAAGCAGGCATTCCCCTGCCGGGGGGGGGACTGGCACCAACTCCCGGAGCTGAGTTCCCCCGAATCCCTGCTCGAAATGACCCCTGGGTATGATATTTATCTTTTGCTATTCAAAAATATTCAAAAAACCCAAATGATTCAGCTTTAAATGGCTGGCAGAAGGGGGAAAACGAAAAGGAGCACTGAAATGGCTTCCTGCCATTTAAACCAAACAACTAACAGGCAGACTCGCTGGTCAGCTGTTAGATTTAAATGATTGCAAGCCATTACAGACATCCCTTTATCTTGCTCCCACTTGGAAGGGGGGAGGGAAAGGGGGTGCTAAAATGTCTTGCAGCCATTCAGACCAAACAGCGCTTTCAAACTGTGAGGAGGGAAAGGGAGATCTGAAATGGCCTGCAGACATTAAGCCCAACCAGCGATGCCAGTCTGCCTGTCAGCTATTTGGTTTAAATGGCCATTAGAGACCTCCCTTTCCCTTCCCCTGCTTCAAAATGGAGTAGAGGGAAAGGGAAGTTGCTATGTGACTGAGTGGGGGCTGTAGTTATATAACATTAAGTTGGTCACAGACTCTCTTTGGTACATTGAAACCCTTTGAGATTTCACTCTCCAGTAACTATCTGTGGTTAGACCTTGGACTTTCTCCATCTGGCTCTCTGAGACTTACTGGTGAGCCTATTCTAAATCTTTCCCGGTCTCTTCTAGACTCCTAGTCCTTCCCTTAACCACCGCAAAAATTCCCTTGGATAAGGGTATGTTTTGCTTTGTGACTACTGAGGAGTTCTTCAGTTCCTCCTCTCAACTCACTACCCTCTCTCTGTAGAGAGGACCAGTAACAGCATTATCTAGCCCCAGTTTTCCTCCAACTTAAGGCTTGCTGTATCACTCAGCTTCAGAGGTTCCTTCTCTCTCAAGAGCTCTCCAGTTAGTGCTCTGTCCCCTGTCGACTGTTAACTGAAACTTCACTGGCAATTCCAAGAAGCTGACAACCCTCTCTATGCATCCACTTCCCATATATAATCTGCCTTTATTTCTTCCATTCTAGATTCACCCTTTTCTGAGGAGCGTTTCATTCAACAACAGTGCTGGGGACACAATATCTTTCAATGAGAATGGTGAATTAGTAGGTAGATTTGATATCATCAACTGGATCACCTTCCCAAACCAGTCCTTCTTAAGAGTGAAAGTTGGGGAAATGGATCCCCAAGCTCCACAAGGCAGGGAGTTTTCCATTCACAAGACAGGCATTATGTGGCCCAGCAGATTTAAACAGGTAGGACTCAACTGTAAGTTCTAAAATCTACAATGAAATGGATAAGTATTAATACTTTGTTCATTCTTTAGACCTTGTTTGTTAAATTCCACTTAGAAACACTTGGCCTTATGATAATGTCAGGATGCTGTCAATAGTTTGCTTGTGCTATGCTATTCTGAAATGTTACTTTCTATTTCTTTGTACTGTGCTATCACCCAAGTGTTTTATGACTTGCCTTGAAGTAGAAATTGCAGTCCTGCTTAATGTTACAATTCCACTCCGGGAGGATGGGCTCGGACATTCCAACACGTCACATAAACAATGGCTATCTCTATCTCGCCATGGCTTCCTCCCCCTCCTGCTGAAACTTCTCAGGGTGCTATCTGAGCGGGCATAGCCTTGAAAGGTATTTTATTGTCGCTGCCCAAATGTTATGCCTAGGAGTTAACACATCTGGGTCACACAGGGCAGGAAGGGAATTTTTATAACTTTCTCACCTTTGGTGGGAACAAACGGCTCCATCTCTTTTCCCACATTTTTGAATGAATGCTGATTGGTGGGATTTGTTTATGCAACCATGCTTGTAGGTATATTAACCCAAAGCTTCTTTGTTTGTCATCTCTAACAAACATTGGGACCCTGTCCCAGCAAATGCAAAATAAAGAACTCTGTTTAATTACAAAGGTCTGATTCTTTGCTGAAAGTACAGAAGCCTCACAGATAAGCACTGTAGAAAGTCCATTGTCTGAAGACTGTTTCCCAAGATGTAGAAGACTGCAATTGTGACCTGATTGAATGGTTTCAGTACAAAAATTCCATCATGGAATAAAGGTCCAGTAAAAATTGGCTGAGGCTGGGCTGGAAGAGATTAAGTAGAGTGAAAGTAAATTTGAAAATGGTGTTCAGATTATTGTAAATGTCTGTCTTAATTTGTTATGACTGCCTTTGTTCTTGAGTTCCCGACCCCACAGCACCATAGTTCTGGAGAATAACAGATAAACTCAATATGGGTATATTGGGAACAGACTGCAGCTTCATAGAACTCTTCCTACAGAATTGCTTAACTGTTTTCTCATCAGAATTCAAAAGGGAACATGTTCTTTGGGGAGGGATTAGTGCCATGAAATTCAAGCCTCATAAAATCATCCAAGACAACAAAGAGGTTTGAAGTCATAATTCAAACTCAGCAACATACCTTTCTACATTATTAACCTCATTAGAAAAACAAACTGTTTCTCTTAAAATATTCACAGCGGGGAAAAAAAACCCTCTTTGGCCTCCAAGGGAAGGTTGTTCCACATCAACAATCACAGGAAGGTTCTGCTACTAGTGAATGTCTGTCAGACAGGGGTCATTTCGTAGGAAAAGAGGTGCAGGAGCTCATTTGCATAACTTATTTGCATAACTCATTTGCATATGCCACACCCCCTAACATGCCGGAACTGTATCAGAAGGCAACACCCACCCCTCAGGCTCCACTCCTCAGGTGAGTGAAACTGAGCTGCTCTTCCTCCATTCCCTTCCCTATCCAATACTTTGTGCAATAAAAATAAGCGTAAAGAACACACCCTCATTCTCTTCCTGCTCCCTTGAAACCACCAGGTTTCAAGTAGACTTGAGATACCCAGGACATGTGCACCACCCATCCCTTTCCCTTCCCCTCCCCACAACAAGACACCCTGTGAGGTAGGTCGGGCTGAGAGAGGTCTTTTGAGAACTGCTCATGAGAGAAAAGCTCTGAGAGAACTTGTAATTGGCCCAAGGTCACACCAGCAGCTGCACGTGGAGGAGTGGGGAATCAAACCCAGTTCTCCCAGATTAGAGTCCAACTCCTGACCACTACACCAAACTGATAAGGTGGAAGCTGCTGAAGGGTTGGTGAAATTTCTCCAGGACTTATGTGCCACGTGCCCAGATAAAAAATGGTATACTTAGAAAATTTATATGCCACCTTGAGCAAGTCTCTGGAAAAGCAGCACACAGTCATAAAAGGAACAATGATAAAATTATCAATATTAAAACAAAACATTAAAAACAATAAAGACCCCAGCAGGGCTTTCCCCGGGGCGCTGCACCTCTGCACTGCTCGGGGAAGCCGAGGAGGGGGCGGGGCTTGGTCATGTGCCTGCCCCCTGGGCTCCTCACTCCCGGAGCTGCACTCCTGTGCGCTCCCGCTCCAACGGACCCCTGCTGTCAGGCATCTTTCTGTAATGGTACTCTAATGTGCCAGGGCTACAGTTATCAGGCCAAGCCTTGTAAAAGGTGGGAGGACTGGGGCTGGGGAAGGGCAGCCTAGCAAATCTAATTTAATAAATAAACAAATATGGGGGGGGGTTATGGGGGGGATGTTTCTTCATTACTTCCAGATGAAACCCAGAAATGACTAAGGGTAGCTCCAGGAACTGTTGAAATCTTTATGGTAAATCCAGGATTCACCTATAAATGACATGGTGATGTTGGCAACATCATTTTTTAAAAAATAAAAAAATTATTGTTCTCTCACCACCATGTGAAACAGCAGTAAAGAACATGGCTGGGTGGCAGGACCTCCTGAATAGGTCAGGAATGAATTCAGTTAGGGAATTCTCCCAGTTCTTTAGGGATCAGTTTTTACATCCCCTTTCAAAACATATACTTTAAATGGCAGTATATATTTGTAGCCTAACCCTCCTCTCCAACAGGAAGGAAGGAATTAAAGTTCCAGCGGTCATGGAGATTGGCTTAATTGGCCTGCATAAGTCCTTGCCCCTCTTGATGAGTACCAGAAATCCCAGAAACTGAACAGGGATGCCAAGGAGCACTTTCTCTCTCCCTTTAACATACAATAGGCTGCTGAGTGGAGCACAGTGAGAGCAGATCTGTTAGGAAGGTGGAAACTAGGGTTTCCATCAGGCTGGGAGTACATGCATGTAAGAAATACTGCCAACTGAACTGTTCTGTACTATAGTCTTTGAATACATGAAAAACCTGGCAAATATGTTCAAGCAACTCATTAGCTGAACTGCTTGATGAAAAATCATCTTGCTGCTCATATTGGCAATCAAAAAAAGAGCCACACCAGTTCGTCTGAGCACTTCTGTCTGTATTTCATGAGTCTGGCACTGAGAGAGCACCTGAGGCATCAATTTTCTTTACATCTCAGGCTGAGTTGGCAATGAAATTGTAGTCCATTTGGGAGAGTAAATTACAATATTACAATTTATAATCACAAAGGCTCTTCCACATTCTTGTTTTTTGTTTCTTGTGTGCCCCTATTGTGTTGGGTGTAGAACTTCTTCATGTGGTTTCTCCAAGTGGTTTTCTCCATGTGGTTTGCTCCCTCTAATGGTCAAGGGGGGGACAATGGGGACACAAGAGAAATGAAAATGAGAACACAGAACAGTCCAATATTAGCATCATCAGAAATAGCATTAACAACAATTTATATATAAAGCACAGGGCTCTCCCATGGACAGGGCTACCATCATTTCAGCACAACAACCTGTTGATTACAAGATCATGAATAAATAAAGGAAACAGAATTAGCATTATATCTCCATTTTCCTGGACAGGTTGTGCCCATTGCTCTGTGTAACGACAACTGCCTTCCTGGTTACAACAAGAAAAGTAAAGAGGGGCAACCATTTTGTTGCTATGAGTGTGATCCGTGTCCAGAGGGGAAGATTTCAAAACAAAAAGGTAAGCCATGTCATACCATAAAGCTTAGAAGTTTAAATGGTGATCAAGGCAGGGAATCATTTGAGAAAAGGATGACCAGTAGTGTAGAAGCACCTGCTGACCCAGAAAGTGCCAGAAAAACAAAAACAACTTAAAGTGAAAGCACATTAAAACTGAGCAGCTCCCTGTGTTTGTTTACATTACCCTTATGAATTTTCTTCTTCCATGCAGAGAACTACCAGCATTGCCCCATGAGCCCCATGAGCCCATGTTCTGCTGTTTAGAGGAAATGGGGGTTAGGTATGCCAACTTTTGGGTGGGACCTGGGGATCTCCTGGAATTTCAGCTCATCCTCACACTGCAAACACCAATTCCCCTGGAGAAAATCTGCTTTGGAGGGAGGACTCTCTGAGACTGTACTCCACTGAGGTCCCTGCCCTGCCCAGACTCCAACCCCAAGTCTCCCATACCTCAAACTGGCAAGCTTACTCTTTCATCACCTGCTGGTAGCCAGCAGTGACCTGGGAACTCCGGGGGTGGTGAAGCAGCCAAAAATGCACCTTGCCCTGAGTGAAAAACTGCATTGAAATTACCCTGCTGTATTGAAGGGTTCTTAATGTAGTCATTCTCTCTTTTTTTGGAGAAAATGTGCTTTTATATATACAGAATATAACAATATGCTGAGTGGCCCATAAAAGGCATGCCCACTTTCCCTGTTCCCAAATGCTGAATGAAAGTCCACTAGCCCCTCAACCAAGGAAGATGTTTCCAGTCCTCACACCCATTGTCTACTTGAGAGAAGGCAATTTTATTCCATTCAGTCCATAAATAACTGTAGTTCTTAGTGGTAGATGTTTCCACACGCCCTTGAACAACTGACCATTGGTTGTCATGGGCTGAGGACAGACTGGCAATCTGGAGTGGGATGAATCCAGAGGCAAAAGCTGCGGGGGGGGGGGGAAATCCCCCGGGGCTGGCTGTCCACATTGACCAGGGTATTGCACAAGGATGCTGTTACGGAGCATTCAGAATGCTGCGGAGTGGCCCCAGGTGGGCCGGGCCTCCACAGCTCATAATAGGGCTGTTTTTGCGCTCATGCGCAAACTGGCAAAATGCCGCGTTCACACTGCTGCCTCCGCTTGCCTCCCGCCTTCTTCCGGTTCCCACTGCCTGGAAGCAGGAGGCAAGCACAAGACGGCCTCCGGACACCGGTTTCTCCCAGTGTCCTTCTAAAGCGCAAGAAAACTGGCTTCAAAGTGGGTAAGTGCGGAAGGGAGCCGAGGGACAGCTGCGCATGTCTGAACAGGCTCCCTTCCCCCGCTTCCCATGCGGACCTATCCCGGGGCAGATTTCCAGTCTGTCCTCAGCCATGTATGTGTATAGTATTGATTATAAACAACTGATGTACATTAATATTTCAAGAACCTAAAAAGGTAAGTCAAACTGAGTAGAGGGCCAACAATTAAAACTTCATGTATAAATATTATATAAAAATACATGTATTTATTTGTAAAGGCTTAAAAAAACCCTACAGGGGCCCAATCACACCTCATATTAAAAAATCCAAAATCATAAATCAACAAAAGCCAATGGACTTAACCTGATGTGTTTTGGCCTGTTAGGGCCTTCTTCAGAGGTCAAACAGAATGAGGAACAAATTGGCTTATAGCACAATACATAATGCAATACAATTATACAGCATAGATACAAAATAGACCAGAAAGACATTGCTGTAAAAAATAGCTGTAATAATAAAAAAGAAGAAACCATGTGAAATTAAATACATATAATAAATAAAAAGATGCCTATATTATATGTAAAAAACCTATAGTGGCTTACTTCCAGAGTGAAATTACTAAAAAAAAAGCCTGAAGGTTTTTGGCAGACTTGAGACACCCTCCCCCCCCCAAAAAACTGAAATACTATTTGTTTGTTTTTTTAAGATGCAGACAACTGTTTCCAATGTCCAGAAGGTCAATTCCCAAGTGATGATAAAAATCAATGCCTTCTCAAGATGATAAACTGCTTGTCTTATGAAGAGCCCTTGGGCATCAGCTTGGCTGTTTTGACCCTCTCCCTCTCTGGAACCACAGCAATGGTGTTAGCAATCTTCATCAAGCATAGGAATACTCCCATTGTTAAAGCCAACAACTGGAAGCTCACGTACACTCTGCTCATCTCCCTCCTGCTCTGCTTCCTCTGTTCCCTGCTCTTCATTGGTCGGCCTCAGGTCATGATCTGCCTTTTACGCCAAACTGCTTTTAGCATCATCTTTTCAGTGGCAGTTGCTTCTGTGTTGGCCAAAACAGTCACAGTAGTTCTGGCTTTCATGGCTACTAAACCAGGATCCAGGATGAGGAAATGGCTGGGGAAAGGATTTGCAAACACAGTTGTTTTCTGCTGCT
The DNA here is from genome assembly GCA_029233225.1 of Lepidodactylus listeri. Taxonomy (NCBI): domain Eukaryota; kingdom Metazoa; phylum Chordata; class Lepidosauria; order Squamata; family Gekkonidae; genus Lepidodactylus; species Lepidodactylus listeri. Next base: position 133,795,774 of record JARCFY010000005.1, on the reverse strand, counting down.
CCTTTACACAAGTGAGTATTTGTATAGCATGGCTTTGTATTGACCCTCCATTCCCAAATGTTGACATGTACTCTCTGGCAGAAGAAATCATAGTGGAATGCAATGAAGGGTCAGCCATCCTGTTTTCCTGTGTTCTGGCATACATGGGCTTTCTGGCCTTAATCAGTTTCATGGTGGCTTTCTTTGCTAGGAAATTGCCCGACACCTTTAATGAAGCCAAGTTTATTACCTTCAGCATGTTGGTGTTTTGTTGTGTGTGGCTGACTTTTATTCCAACTTATCTCAGTGCCAAAGGGAAATATTTGGTACTTGTGGAGATCTTCTCTATCTTGGCATCCAGTGCTGGATTGTTGGGTTGCATCTTTGTCCCCAAGCTGTATATCATTATTTGGAAGCCTGAACTGAACTGCAAGGAGCAGCTAGTAAAGAGTGAAAAGCAGAAAAGAGTTATTTGAAACATTTGGATTATTATTATTATTAAAGAGGCACAGCTTTTACTTATAAACTCTGTTAGCTATCTGCTTGTGTTCAAGGTGTCCAAACTCATCCCATCTAAATGCATTAAAATTGTCCTGTTGTGTCTTTCTTTATGGTTTAAGCTACACTTTAAGCACTATCTCAGACATCTGTATTAACCTTGCCCCCATCCTCCAAAATGAAGAAGGCATGTTAAAAGCATGCACCTTTGGTGGGGGCAAGAAGGTGTTTTAGAGTATGAAGTTTGTTTTCAGTTTTCATTTGTAATATTTTAATAACTACATCTAATTCAGGAAAAAAAGAGTTTAAATATTTAATAAGTAAAGAAATGAAAGACACAAAACATGTTTTAAAAATAACATACAAGAATAGAAATAGGGTTCAAAAGTTTGTTCATTTTTTGCAGTGATGTAGCTTTCCTAGATTTGAGTAAGATCAGGTGGTTCTGAATGAGCTCCTTTATAGCAAACACTAAAGAAAGGAACTGCTATTAGTTCTTCAGCACTAAGCTAAATATGTAGGCACTAGATCTATAAGATATTCCACCTTTCATAAACTCTGTGGTATAGCTAAATCTCAAATAATTTGAATCCACAAACTGGTAGCAGGTTAAAGACATTGACTTCCAGCGTTCCCTTTCATAAGCATTTCAGGAATACAGTCTATGTCACATAACTGCCCAAAAGATACCAGTTGCAAATGTCATCCCCTTCACATCCTTTTTTCTTCTGAACTACTGTGACTCAGTGGTAGATTACATTCTTTTTATGTAAAAATGGAGGTTCAGTTCCTGACACTTTAAAGGATACATATGCTTCAAAATGAGGTGGTAATGTCAGATGTAAGTCATCCAATGAATTTCAGGTGGTAAAAAAAACCTTATATGACTTGAAGGATTTAAGAGATATTCACAGTTCAATTCTAGGCAGAATTGCCCACTTCAAACACCATCGAATTCCACAAGCATAGGTGTAACTATGCTCAGGTTTGCACTGCATATATTCTTTGACTGATGTGTGCGTACATCTATAAGGTATATTGCTGGTAACTCTTTATCGTCCTCTTTTTTGTTGCACTACTAGTATGGGTTTTTTACTGTTTTTTTAAAAAAAATAATTCAGGGCTTTGAGCAATGTGGGCTTAATGAGATTGTAACATTGATATTAGGCTACTATTAAACATTTCTCTCAGTGTGCTAGTAATGTGGTCTCTTTAACCAGAAGGCCTTTCCTATTGATGGTCTTTATTTTTGTGATTGGCATGTGACTGCTAGCAGGCACAGTTTCAAAATTTTTACTGATATAGATTAAATAGTTTATTAGAAGGCACTATGCATAAAACTCATCTACAGCAAGATGACTCAAATCAAATGCATGATACTGTCAGGTTCCCTGTCATGTTTTGCTTCCCTATGTCTATCCCGGTTGCAGGTCCCGGTGGGAGATCGGCATCAGCTTCCACTCTGACGGTTCCTTCCCCCCCCCTCACCCCTCCTTCACTAGAGTGAGCTCAGATATTTTGCTAGACTCATGTTATCTCTGTTGCTGTACTTGTAACCTTGGGCAACTAGGCCTCCGCTTTTCCAGGTGTCTTTTGTGTGGGACTGCATGTAGAAAAAACCACAGGGCCGGGGATGGGAAAGTAGCTCTGCTTACACGCCTTTTTCCTGAGAAAGTAACGGTAGTACATTTTGGCACTTGTTTGTTCTTTTTTCATTGGTACCCACATTTTTATTCTAGTTTGAATTTACTATATCAATTCCTCCTCTTCTGTATCTGGTATCACTAACAACGCAAGACCATTAAGAATAAAGACTTTGTTTTGAAATACAAGGACTGACTTATTGGATCTAAACACGGTCGTTTGTTTTACCTGGTGAACTGGGTGGATTTTGGTCCTGAATGTAATGAGTGGGTGGCAGCTGATCATGTTCATGCTCCTCGATTGATTCGAGCCTTTCATAAACGTTACCCTTCTAAACCTGGTGGGGGTTGATTTTGGGAGGGGCAGGATGTCAGGTTCCCTGTCATGTTTTGCTTCCCTATGTCTATCCCGGTTGCAGATCCCGGTGGGAGATCGACATCAGCTTCCACTCTGACAGTTCCTTCCCCCCCCCTCACCCCTCCTTCACTAGAGTGAGCTCAGATATTTTGCTAGACTCATGTTATCTCTGTTGCTGCACTTGTAACCTTGGGCAACTAGGCCTCCACTTTTCCAGGTGTCTTTTGTGTGGGACTGCATGTAGAAAAAAAACCACAGGGCCAGGGATGGGAAAGTAGCTCTGCTTACACGCCTTTTTCCTGAGAAAGTAACGGTAGTACATTTTGGCATTTGCTTGTTCTTTTTTCATTGGTACCCGCGTTTTTATTCTAGTTTGAATTTACTATATCAATTCCTCCTCTTCTGTATCTGGTATCACTAACAACGCAAGTGTTTCCTGAAAGACCATTAAGAATAAAGACTTTGTTTTGAAATACAAGGACTGACTTATTGGATCTAATCAGAAGTCTCACAGATTGTTAGTGATCCTTCCAATCGGGAAGGAGTGCAACCCAGACCTGACCATGTCGGATGATGGGTCCCTCGTTCCCACCTCAACTCCTGAAACACCGGTCTCCACCGCACCTGTGGAGCCAGTGACCACGAACTATGATATCTTTGCTCCCCCCAGTCAGGGGGAGCCACAGGTGGTGCAGAAACCCGACCAAGGTATTCCTGGTCGACCTTTGGCGGGGGTACTTTGGAGTCCTGGGTCCATGACAGGAGAGGATAGCGCGTGCAGTTCTCGGACAAGGAAAGGGACTCCTGGAGGTTGGGCTTGGTCCCGGATGAATGCGAGACCCCTTGGCCATCGGAGAGAGGTACGGATGACCTCTGGAACCAGATAGACCGGAGATTCGATGAGATGCATGACCGGTTGGCAGTGGAGCTATGAGAAGCGATACTCGAGATGCAACAGGCTGTGCTGGGAGCAGCTGCGGGAGCGGTTCCTCCGGCAGGAGTGGGAGGGGGAGTGCCAGCCCAGCAGCAGGATGGTGGAGCTGGACCTGTGCAACCACCCGTGGGTCCCCAGCAGCCGCCAGCGGCACCAGCGCAGCTGCCCCCATGTCCGGTGGACCGGCTATACCGGCAGCCACCCAACGATCCCCTGACAGCTACATTTGATGGGGATCCTGATAAACTCCGCTTTTTCATCATTGAGATTGAGCGGTTTTGGGGGACTTGGAGCCACCTTTACCCTACCGAACGTGAAAGGGTTGGCTATATTGGCTCTAAGCTGTGGGACACTGCAAGTGACTGGTATGTGAGTTTACACAACCCCCCGGGTCTTGAATTGAGATCAGTAAATGATTTTATGTGGGCCCTCCGGCAGCACTACGAGGATCCCTTGGGGGAGGAGAAAGCCAAGAATCAGCTACGGAAGCTGGTTCAGGGCCGATCCTCTGTAAGGGAGTACACTGCCCAATTCCATAGAATAGCTGCTAGGTGTCAGGATCCCTGATCCTAACAATGTTTCCTTTATGCCTTACATGAAATATGCCAGCATAGCTCAATCACAATTGTAACCGTTTGCCTTGTCTCTATGCATTCCCTTGCTATCTTGCACCACGCTGTCTCAGGTTTCCTCTCTTTTCTTTATTACTGTGAGTTATATTGCTTTGTGAAGGTCTGGTCAATGTAACGGTTCTATCCGGGAGAGTGGCATCCTCCAACGCTGACACATCACCCGAGACCAAATGGCCTCGTCCCCTCTGACATTCCTCCGCTCCCCCGCCCTCCGGAACATGGCACCTCTTATCGCTGTGAGAAGGCCTTGGAATGCCCTTTGTTATGGATAGAGGGGGCACATCTGTGGCGCCTAATTCAAGAGAGGAAAAATTATAACTTTAACACCTCACCTTTTTTCCTGTGGGAAGTGAAACGGCCAAAGACCTAAAACTGCGCTTTTTTTCTTTTATGTGATTGGTTGATTATCGGGGTTTCAAACTGTACCGGAGGGTATATTAACCCTAGCTGTTTTGTATACGGTATCTCTAACAAACATTCGAGAACCTGTCATGCAGTAATAAGACAATAAAGAACTCTGTTTCAACAACAAAGGTCTGATCTTTGTCTGCTTAGGGCAGAAGCCTCACAGATTGTTAGGGCTGGGGTCAAGATCTCTTCATCGAGAAGTACTGGGAGGGGTTGAACCGTGATATATATAAGACTGTGTTGAGAAATGATCGGCCCGGTTCGTTAGCGGCTTGGATGAGAGCGGCGGCTGACTTGGAAGAGAGGTTCACATTGATTAAACTGAGTTCACCGGCCTCTCACTCCCTTGCTAAGAGCACACCAAAGCCCAAGTTTAAAACCGCAGTGCAAGAGTTTCGCGATGCTCGGTTTAAGCAAGGGCTATGCATGCGATGTGGGGAGAGCAGCCACTTTGCATCTTCCTGTCCCATGGGAGCCCCGAAAGCACCGAAAACTTCCCAGCCAACTCCTGGAGGAACACCACGACCCACGAAAGGAGTGTTTAAACCCTGGGCATTACAGCTGGAAGAGGCACCGGCAGAGGGTGAGAATCCCACCTTGGAAGCTGTGACAGCTCAACCATTGGGAAACTTCCCAGACCTGCAGTAGGAGGCATGGAGCTGCAGGTCCCCCCTCCGGCCGCGCCACCAACGGTGAGCAGTCCCGGACCTTTGCTCTATATGGTTGTAACTGTCATTGCCCCTGGAAATGGCACCCACATCAGGGTGCGAGCCCTTATTGACTCGAGGTGTGCTAGAGACTTGATTAGTCCTTTAGTGGTGGAGGGATTGGGACCCAAGGTTAATATGCTATCTGAGCCTCTGCGCTTCACTCAGATGGATGGGTCTGAAATGAAAGAGGCTTGCATAGCAGAGACTGAGCCTTTGATTTTGGGAACTGGGGATCACTGGGAGCAGAGAGCCTTTGTCATCACCCCCCATGCACAATTCCCTATGGTATTGGGGAGCCCGTGGTCGGGAGCTCATGATCCCTATCTTTAGTGGAGTGAAGGGAAGATTACATGGGTCAATCCCAAATGCACACAGCACAAATGGAATCCTGGCTGGGGTTCGGGACCTCCATCCACCCCCTTCACCTGTTTGGTCTCAGAGGATTTAAACAAAATTCTTCTGGAGTACCGAGACCTGGCTGAGGTGTTCAGTGAAACAGAGGCTGATGAACTCCCCCCCCATAGACTTACTGATTGTGCTATAGAACTGTTACCTGGGGAGAAGTTACCCAAAGGGAAGTTATATTCCATGAGTCCCACAGAAAGAGATGAACTGCGGAAGTTTTTAGATAAAAATCTAGAGTGGGGTTTCATTCGGTCAGCGAAATCTCCTTTTGCCGCCCCTGTTCTGTTCCAGAAAAAGAAGGACGGTGGCTTACGGCTTTGCACGGATTATAGGGGATTGAATGCCGTTTCTGCCTCCAATGCTTACCCCTTACCCCTGATCAAAGACTTGTTGGCAGAGGCAGCTAAGGGGAAGATCTTTTCCAAACTGGATTTATGGGAAGCCTATTTCTGAGTGCGCATCAAAGAGGGGGATGAATATAAGACTGCCTTTAATACCCCCCTGGGGCAATTCGAATACCGGGTTATGCCCTTTGGTTGGGCTGGGGGGCCAGGAGTTTTTATGAGCATAATTAATGAGGTGTTGCACAAGCATTTATTTAAGGGGGTGCTCTGTTATCTTGATGATATCATTGTTTATTCACAAGACAAACCTTCCCATGTCAAATTGATGAGAGAAGTGTTGTCCACCCTCATGAACCATAAACTCTTTGCCAAACTGTCAAAATGTGAGTTCCACTGCACTGAAATTGACTTCTTGGGTTACCGCATTTCCCCAAGGAGTTTAGAGATGGACCCAGCCAAGGTGGATGCAATAATTACATGGGAAGCCCCCCGCACACGCAAACAGCTCCAAAGCCTGTTAGGATTTTGCAACTTTTACAGAACTTTTTAACAGGACTTTGCAACAGTCACCCTTCCCTTAACTGATCTGTTAAAAACAAAAGGAAAAGGTCCTGAAGCTGGCAAGCCGGGTGAGCGCCTAAACTGGTCACCTGAGTGTCAAGCAGCCTTTGACAAGCTAAAAAACTTTTTACCTTAGAGCCTATCCAGCGCACTCAGATAAGACTCGGGAATTCATTGTACATGTTGATGCTTCTGATGTGGCCATGGGGGGGGGCAATTCTGCAAAAAGGGGAGGATGGGAAACTGCACCCTTTGGCGTATGTCTCCAAAAAATTTAATGAGACTGAAAGACACTGGTCAGTGTGGGACAAAGAGGCAGCAGCCATCCGTCTAGCCTTGTCTACCTGGAGACATTGGTTGGAGGGGGTGCAGACGCCATTTGAGATTTGGACAGATCATAAAAACCTAGAGGCATTGCAGACCCGTAGAACTTTGAATGCAAAACAGCTCCAGTGGGCTGATTTCTTTTCCAAATTCAATTGCAAACTGCGGCATTTTCCTGGAACATCTAACCCGTTAGCAGACGCGTTGTCCAGGCTTCCCCAGCATGATTCTAGGAGGGAAGAAGTGTTTGATTCCATGTTCTCGCCTGAGCAACTTAGTGGGGCTGTTGTCACCAGAAGCCAAAAGCAGCCGCTCGCCATGGCTCCTTCTGAGTGGATTACAAAATGCACAATGGAGTACTCTCAGCAGGATCGGGAACAATGGAGTGGGGAGGAGGGTTTGGAACAAAAGCCTGATGGGTGTTGGTATAAGGGCTTGGAATTGGTGGTGCCTAATTCTCTTAGACTGTCTGTCTAATGCCTGCCATGAATCTAAGCTCTCTGGACACTTTGGGTATTTGAAAACATTGAACTTACTTCAGAGGCAGTTTTGGTGGCCGCGGATGCATAAACATGTCTCAGACTATGTAACTTCATGCCAAACTTGTCTAATGTGCAAAAAATGAGCAGGAAAGCCTCCGGGTCTTTTACAACCCCTGCCCACCCCCTCCCGGCCCTGGGAAGACATTTCCATGGATTTTATTACTGATCTACCACTCAGCAAAGGGAGGACTGTAATCTGGGTAGTAGTGGACTTATTTTCCAAGCAGGCACACTTTGTCCCATTCAAGAAACTGCCCACAGCTAAGGGTTTAGCCAAAGTGTTCTTTAACCACGTGGTGAAACTACATTCTTTTCTTAAACGTGTAATTTCTGATAGGGGAAGTCAGTTCGTTGCCACCTTTTGGCGGGAGCTTTTACAGACTATGGGCATTGAGCCAGCCCTCAGTTCTGCTTATCACTCAGAGACCGATGGACAATCCGAATGAACTAATTAGATCTTGGAACAATTCTTGAGGTGTTATTCAAACTACCACCAGGATAACTGGGTGGATTTGCTACCTTTTGCTGAATACAGCTACAATAATTCAGTGCACTCATCTACTGGTGTGTCTCCTTTTCTAGCGGTGGGGGGGTATGAAGGTAACCCATTGCTGAATATCCTACCCCCCACAGACAGCTCACCCTCCCCTTTTGAATCTTGGTGGGCTAAACTACAGGACTCCTGGCCCCTCATTGCCAAAACACTAGATCGGGCCAAAGCGGATTACAAAAAATACGCGGACCAGAATAGGGCTCCTGGTTGGGAATTGGAGCCCTGAGACTCTGTTTATGTGTCCACTAAAAACATTTGCGGCTTACAGCCAAGCCGGAAATTGGGATGGAAATACGTCGGCCCTTTTAAAGTCTTGCGCAAAATTTCCCCTGTATCTTTTGAACTGGAATTGCCTAAGTCACTGAACTCTGTTCATCCTGTATTCCATTACAGCTTGTTGAAGAAAAACCCTGGGCCGAATTCCTGGCATCCAGAGATTCCAGCACCTCCTCCTCTGATGAAGGAGGGGGAGCCACATTTTAAAATTTCCAGCATTTTGGACTCTAAAGTCAAACGCGGTCGTTTGTTTTACCTGGTGAACTGGGTGGATTTTGGTCCTGAATGTAATGAGTGGGTAGCAGCTGATCATGTTCATGTTCCTCAATTGATTTGTGCCTTTCATAAACGTTACCCTTCTAAACCTGGTGGGGGTTGATTTTGGGAGGGGCAGGATGTCAGGTTCCCTGTCATGTTTTGCTTCCCTATGTCTATCCCGGTTGCAGATCCCGGCGGGAGATCGACATCAGCTTCCACTCTGACGGTTCCTTCCCCCCCTCACCCCTCCTTCACTAGAGTGAGCTCAGATATTTTGCTAGACTCATGTTATCTCTGTTGCTGCACTTGTAACCTTGGGCAACTGGGCCTCCGCTTTTCCAGGTGTCTTTTGCGTGGGACTGCATGTAGAAAAAACCACAGGGCCGGGGATGGGAAAGTAGCTCTGCTTACACGCCTTTTTCCTGAGAAAGTAACAGTAGTACATTTTGGCATTTGTTTGTTCTTTTTTCATTGGTACCCACGTTTTTATTCTAGTTTGAATTTACTATATCAATTCCTCCTCTTCTGTATCTGGTATCACTAACAACGCAAGTGTTTCCTGAAAGACCATTAAGAATAAAGACTTTGTTTTGAAATACAAGGACTGACTTGTTGAATCTAATCAGAAGTCTCACAGATACAGGAGTAAATTGCAAAAGGGTTGGATATGAGAATATGTATATAGCGATAGCAAATATTATGGAATACATTTGCAGTAAACAAGCAAATAAGGCAGCAATTCTGAACCAGTCCTCAGTAAAAGACACATTAAAACCATAGACCACTTTGCATTACAAATATATCTAAAGAAGGTTTCCAGAGGATGAGAGCAAGTCTTGAGCATGTTACCCATTCTCAAGATTTCTAAATACAAAAATAATTGTTGCCTACCACTTTACTCCCTTCTAGTTAAGATCATGTTCTAGAACAAACACAAGAAGTTTCATAGCTACCTATTTTTTATTTAGGAGAATTTGGGCCATTTAAAATGCATCAAGGGCTAGAACATCTGCAATGAGACCAGGATGGGAGAAGGGCAAGGCAGTAGATAAGCCTTTGGTTGTCATCAAGACACATCAGTACAGCATCTTCAAGGCAGGTATAATCCAAAGAGAGCAGGTCAATTTCCAAGTCCTCCTTCATTTTCAACTATTCTATATATCCCATCCTCGGGGGAAATACAATGATAGTACCCCACTTATCTGAGGTGATTAGAGAGGTACGAATTTATTTTTCTACTTATATATTGTTTACCATCCAGGAGGCAAAATATCTTCCATTATCCTCCTCAAAAAATCTTTCAGTGAGTGAGGGGCATGACAGCAGAACTTGGGTTAGTACTGAACTTGAATATTGCTATTCTACTGCAGATCAACAAGTTAATGACAAGAAAGGCCAACTTGTGATAATCTGGGACACAATGTTTCAATCAGGGGTTTTTTTGTAGAAAAAGCCCAGCAGGAACTCGTTAGCATAATAGGCCACAACCAGCAGCAGAAACTCATTAGCATATTAGGCCACACCCCAAGCAGCACAGTTCCCTCCCAGGGTCGACTTCCCCAGGTGCCCCGTGGCTTACAGGGCACATGGGGAACCCGAGGAAAGGAAGGCAGTTACTGGATCAGCTTCCCCAGGCACCCCACAGTGGAGGCAGTTTAAACTGCCTTCCCTCCCTGGATCAGCTTGGCTTCCCCAGGTGCCCTGCAGCTTGTGAGGCACCTGGAGAACCTGAGGGGGGGAGGCTATAGGTGTGGCCAACTTGGAAGACAGCCAGAACTCCGTTCCTGTGTGTTCCTGCCCAAAAATAGCCCTGGTTTTGATCCCCTTGGTTTTGGGAACTGCAGCTCCTATCATCATTCTATAGACAGCCACAGGTCAGTTTTGAGGCTATATAGCTTTATTTCTGAATGAGTTGTTCCTGAGGCTAATAACTTTGTTTTCTGATGAGTTATGCCTGCCTGATTAATTCATGGCTGAACAGCAAGGAACAACTAATACCAACTAAATTTGCAGAAAATAGCACATGTGTCTTATCTTTAAGCTATACTTGGGCCATTGTGTAGCCCCAGTACCCTTCTTGGAGAAATGGCCCTGAAAGTCCTCACAATGTTATATTTGCTGGCAATAGTTCACCTCAAGCTTTCACCTCAAGATCCAGCATGGCACAGGGGTTATCATGTCATTTGGGAAATTGAGGTTTGATTCCAGACACTGTCATAGAAACGTGCAAGGTGACCTTGGACCAGTCACTCTTTCTTAGCCTAATGTACCTCATAGACTTGGGGGCTTTTGTTTATTTTTAGATAAAAGGAAGGAGAGGTGAGTTATGTTCTGAGCCAGTTTTGGTCTGCACTGATTAGAAAGTGTGGTTTAAATATCTAATTATATTATGTGCACAATTTTAAATATATATATTTTAAGAGGTATGTGTCCGTGTGGTTTCATTAAAAGACCATCATTCTCAGTATATTCAAATGAAAACTAGCAGATTGTATTGGGAACTATGGAAGTTGTGTTATTTTTTAAGTCTGTAAATAAACTTGCAGGGAGGGCAGGGTACAAGTTGAATAAATAAATAATAATAATAAATAAATGAATGAATGAATAATAAATAAAAAATTCATTGAAAAAGCCAAACACCAGTAAAAATCTTTACAGTGTCCTGAATACCATTTGGTGCTCTCTAACCATTGATCTTTTATTTTATATTTTATTATGGGAAGTGTATTAATGGGAAATATGAGTACAGTAGAAGATACATGAAGGATACATTTTAGGAAGTTCAGAGGGGATTAACATAAGACATTAGTTTTATATTGTTCTGTGACAGGAGGAGAATTGTGCAAAAAATACAGTACTTCTATCAAACTTTTTTTCACTGTAGTCAAACAATTGATAGTCAATTGTACAACAAAAATTACTTGTCAAAATCATGCTTATTTCCTGTCTGGATCTGTTCTTGGGTTCAGTGTGATTGATACTGAATTTCACCACACAGTTTCAGCAAGAAGTTCTGGAAAAACCTCACAAACATGTTTTCATCAGCACTTCTGCTACCAGTGATGCTGCTAGAAATTGTAAAGTTTGTCAGAGTGATTATCTTCCTTATAATTATCAAAATGACCCCAATTAATTTACCTCACCAAGACTGAATGGCTGTCCAGGAGGCAAGAAGAAAAATGTCAAGGTCCTCAGAAAAAGTTTTAATAATCCCTCAATGCAATTCACAGCTAAAGGCGAGGACAGACTAGTATTCTGCCATGCCTCCGTGGCGCGGCAGAATAAGGCAGGGAGAATTGCCCCCGCCGTGCGGCATTCACACGCCACTGGAAGGAAGCCACCTGCAGTGTTCAGACTGCGGTCGGTTTCCTACGGCGGCGTGCATATGCCACGCGGCTCCCTCTCCTGGCGCCCGTTCACACCCGCCAGAGGTGGGTTGAACGCGCGCCGCAGCAGCTGGGACACCACTTTTAAGTGGTGCCCGGCTGCTGCGGGAGGAGCATGGCGCCAGACGCGATGCATCCGGGCCGCCTCCTCAGGGCAGATGTGGCAGTCTGAAGGGCCGCTCTGCCTCTGCTTTTGAAGCAGAGGCAGAGCGGGCCAGACTGCCAGTCTGTCCTCGCCCTAAGATTAGGAAATAGAGAAAGGCAGGGCTCAGTCAGTTTGAACCATTCACCCATTGTGAGACTCCCTGGATGAACTCACCCCACGCAAAGGATCTTAAACAAGACTTTCTTTATTGGTGGAATTTCTTCAGGGTACACTTGTTGAGTTAATAATGGATTGGAACAATAGTGTTAGGATAGATATAGTGATTTCAAACGCGTATTGTCACACGGGTTCCCCAGTCCCCACCCCAGAATGAATCCCGCCTAAAAGCTTTCCCAGGCTAAAGAGTGGGAAGGCATTAATAGATGACAACTGCAAAAGAAGCTAAAAACACTAAACATGTCTGTGAGAAGTTACCAGTAGCCTTGAATAGAGATAAAAACCCTGTGAAGCCAGCAAGCGGAAGGAAGGGAGTACATTCCAGCGAGAGGAGGGGAGAGGAGTGGAGTTGTCTCGCCCAGCCCAGTAAATCCCATCTCCCACCCTGGAGAGTGGCAGGATTACCTGACACCCATATGGTTCACCCGCAACCTCTTTGGTACTGAAAGTGTGCTTTGAAGTGCAACAATACTGCAGATAGACCTCCTTTTAAGAGTGCTTGGATCAGATACTACCTAAAAGACTGGGTTAAAAATAGGGGGAATGGGAGTTATTGTGCTGTAGATAGATGCAGGACAGACCTCTTTGAGAAGAAAGATTTGCCCTTGGGTTGCTAGGATGTTATTATGCTTGTTGTTGCTGCTGCTGTCCTCCCACATGGTATGCAAATCACATACTATGAAGCAGGTGGTGACTGAGAGCCTCCCAATTCCACATGAGTGGTACCAGCCAAGTGAAATCCTCATTGGTGGAATTCTGTCTTATATCACTTTCTTATTCCCCATTCCTTCATTCCAGGAACCCCCTTCCCAGATACCAAAGAATAATACACTGTAAGCAATAATTGTATATCTTCTCTACAGAGTGGTCTGTGATTGTGTTTCATTTACTACAAACTGCTTTGAATCTTTAGGGGGAAAGTGAGTGATTGACTTAATAAGGTTGGGGGGGAGGAAATAAATCAGTATCCATGCCTCTATTCCCAATTTCCTGTAGGACTAAAGAATGTGTCCCACACTCTGCTTCCAAGGCATTATTCAAGATGATAATTGTGGATTCTTTGGATTCCAATAATATTGTTGAGAAACTGGGATTCAATAAAATGTTTGAAGTTATTCTCTAGAACCTCGTGCAAGTTCTACCATTCTCAGTTTTAAATCTATTAGCATTTATCTCCATGCTCTGCCATTTTTACTACTGTATTGTTGCTATTTTAAAACAAATCTTCTCATTACAGTTTTGATATATTTTAATGTTGAATGTCATGTGCTTTTAATGCAGTTCAAGTAAATAAAAATAGTTTTCTTGTTGAGATCATTCTTATGTCATAAATACTTTTAACATATTCAAATTCATAGGAACTATTCAGAAAATGGGTCTAGTCACAGGTAATTCATCCAATTCAAGTGCTGGACTAGGGTATCTCCAAATAGTTAAGCATCTGTACTCTAGAATGGCCCCATCTTACTGATACTATCACTTGCTTTTGTCCGAAAATAATCATTGTATTTGCAGTTTATTTCCAAAGTTCTACCAGAACATCCTGGCCTTGGTCTATGCCATCAAGGAGATCAGTGAGAATCCCAAACTCCTGCCCAATGTCACTCTTGGGTTCCTCATCTATGACAGCTATTCCAATGCACGAATGCAGGGGTCTGTTGGAGCGGGAGCGCACAGGAGCGCAGCTCCGGGAGTGAGGAGCCCAGGGGGCGGGCACATGACCAAGCCCCACCCCCTCCTCAGCTTCCCCGAGCAGTGCAGAGGCGCAGCGCCCCGGGGAAAGCCCTGCTAGGGTCTTTATTGTTTTAAATGTTTTGTTTTAATATTGATAATTTTATCATTGTTCCTTTTATGACTGTGTGCTGCTTTTCCAGAGACTTGCTCAAGGTGGCATATAAATTTTTTAAGTATACCATTTTTTATCTGGGCACATGGCACATAAGTACTGGAGAAATTTCACCAACCCTTCAGCAGCTTCCACCCCATCAGTTTGGTGTAGTGGTCAGGAGTTATACTCTAATCTGGGAGAACCCGGTTTGATTCCCCACTCCTCCACGTGCAGCTGCTGGTGTGACCTTGGGCCAGTTACAAGTTCTCTCAAAGCTATTCTCTCATGAGCAGTTCTCAAAAGACCTCTCTCAGCCCCACCTACCTCACAGGGTGTCTTGTTGTGGGGAGGGGAAGGGAAAGGGATGGGTGGTGCACATGTCCTGGGTATCTCAAGTCTGCTTGAAACCTGGTGGTTTCAAGAGAGCAGGAAGAGAATGAGGGTGTGTTCTTTATGCTTATTTTTATTGCACAAAGTATTGGATGGGGAAGGGAATGGAGGAAGAGCAGGTCAGTTTCACTCACCTGTGGAGTGGAGCCTGAGGGGTGGGTGTTGCCTTCTGACACACTTCCGGTATGTTAGGGGGTGTGGCATATGCAAATGAGTTATGCTAATGAGCTCCTGCACCTCTTTTTCTACGAAATGACCCCTGGATATTTTTATCAGTGTTTTAAAAAGAGCTCAAAAGAGGATGGACACACACAAAAAGAGGACATGGCCCCTAAAAAGAGGACATCTGGGAATCCCAGGATATAGACTTTAGCTCTCTTCTCAAAAGCTTATACCGTGGAGATCTTGGTGGTCTCTAAGGTGCGCTGGACTTGAATCTCACTCTTCAATATGGCTACCCACCTGAAACTAGATAGATAGATAGATAGATAGATAGATAGATAGATAGATAGATAGATAGATACAGGGGTCATTTCGAGCAGGAGCTCGGGGGAGCACAGCTCCAGAAGTTGGTGCCAGCCCCCCCCCCCTTGAGGAGGAATGCCTGCTTGAGTCATGGCTGCAGCAAAATGACCCCGTCCCCTGGAAAGGTCCTTGTTCCTCTGACCAGCCTTCTGAAGGCTTCATCCACCACTGAAGCTATCCTCCCAGAATAGTGGTATTTCTGAGGCTTGGATTAGTAGCTGTCCCCTCTCTGCCATTTCTTTCTTTCTTTCTTTCTTTCTTTCTTTCTTTCTTTCTTTCTTTCTTTCTTTCTTTCTTTCTTTCTTTCTTTCTCCCTCCCTCCCTCCCTCCCTCCCTCCCTCCCTCCCTCCCTCCCTCCCTTTCTGATATACTTCCAGTGATGTCAGGGTGTGTGGCATATGCAAATAAGTTATGCTAATGAGTTATGCTAATTAGCTCCTGCACCTCTTTTTCTACAACATGACCCCTGCATGAATGGCATACCGTACTACCCTGGACCTGCTCTTCAAATCAGATAACTTTCTCCCCAACTATAAATGTAGCAAACATACAAATCTAATGGGAGTCATTGGTGGACTAAGCTCTGATACCTCCTCTCACATATCACAGATCTTAACCATGTACAAGGTTCCACAGGTGGGTCCAATGGTTAGGAGCCATGGGGGTTTGGGCTCATCTCAGATTTAATTACTTCTATCAGTTTCATCATCTCAAAGTAGATTCTCATGATACTGCCATATGCTATGCTCTGTCCCTTCATTTTCTTATACAAAAAATCTTTGTCTTGAATTTCTGCCATGCTGTGTTAAAGGCAAATCCTTCCATGTAAAGCAAACACACACTACAATTTGTTGTCTAATTGGAATCAAAATACTCTCATTTTGGCAGGCTGCATTTCATTTTTTTTAAAAATCTAAATCTTAAATAAAAGTAAAGTGCCCCAAAACATCATGAGGGTGCATGTTTGTTAAAAAATTATCCTTTCTGTGTAGATGTATTCAGGATTGGAACATTAATAGGGAATAGAGAAATCTCCTTGGGGAGGTTTAATATGTGAACCTGACTTCCATGCACAAACACATCCACATGTAGCAATGCATTGGGAGTTTTTAATGGTACTATATGATTCTTTAAAAACTGGTTTAAAGATTATTCTAGATGATAAAAGTAGGTAGAAATGTAGTAGGTACTTGGGAACAAAACATACGGTATTTTTCGCTCCATAAGACGCACCTGATCATAAGATGCATCTTGTTTTTAGAGGAGGAAAACAGGAAAAAATGAAACAGAAAGAAAGAGAGAGAGAGATAAAGGAAGGAAGGAGGAGGAGAAGAGAGAGAGAGAGAAAGAGAAAGGAAGAAAGAAAGGTAGGGACAGAGAGAGAAACAGAAAGACAGACAGACAGACAGAAAAAAGGAAAGGAAGGAAGGAAGAAAGATAGAGAAAGGAAAGAAGAGAGACGTCGACATGCCATGCAAAGCCAAGCCTTTCTGTGCCACGGAGCTTAATCTGTGGGCGGGGCTTTCTGCTGCTGGCTGTCTTAAAGGGGAAAAGCACTTAAAGGGAAAGAGTACTTAGCCTGGTGGGGGTTTTCCTGCCATTTCCCTTTTAAGTCTTAACAGCTCAGGCCCAGCAGGGAGGGGTGGGGAAGGCTGGGATGCCAGCCTGAATGGTGTTCCCCTGCGTTCCTGCTGAAGAAAGAGCCCTGTTACAGGTAAGAAAAGTTCCATATTAGCTCCATAAGATGCACACACTTTCCCCCCCACTTTTTTGGGGCAGAAAAGTGCGTCTTATGGAGAGAAAAATACGGTAGTTGATAAAAATGACTCTAGATTGCAAAAATGGATAAAGCTCTGCAAGGAGACAGCGTTTTAAAGCTTCAAATGGACCGCTCAAATTTTCACTTGAGATTTCAGAATGTTCCTGAACAAAAAGGAGAGAACATTAAAAAGCTGTTAAGTGATGCATTGGCGCCTGTGACAGGTTGGGAAGCGGAGAAAATACAAAGCGATATGGATTTAGTCTACAGGACTTATCCAGAATTTGTAAAAAAGAAAAACCTGCCAGGTGAAATTTTGATAAGGTTCTCCAGAAGATCAACAAGAGATATGGTGTTAAAAGCCACGAATAGAACTGTTCTGAAGATTCAAGAAGAAGGGATCAAAGTATTAAAAGACATTCCATTTGAAATTCAAAAAAGAAGAAAAGCCTACAGGAGCTTGACGGCATGGTTACAATCGGAGTCTATTTCTTATCGTTGGGATATTCCAGAGGGACTGATCTTCAGCTACAAAGCCAAGAAATATAAAACTGACTCTATCGAAAAGGCGAAAACTTTTTTGGAAAAACGTAAGAAGAAAAAAGCAGAGATTGAGTCAGACGACTCACTGGAATCGCAGGAGAGTATATATGGATTTAATGGCTCAGAAAGCGGTGAACTTGAAGAACAGTCGGATTCTGAAAAAGGGGCCGCGGCTCCTAAGCCTCAGGAAGAAAGAAAGAAGAAAAGAAGAGGACCGAAGAAAAAATAATGTTGAATTGTTTTTTAATATCGTGATGCACTATGTCAGATAATGATTTACACCTAGATTTTAGATACTTCTGTGTCTGTATGCTATCCAGTTATCTAGCTTTTAGCTTTAATTTAGACAACAAAATAGATTTAACAGAGGATACCAAGATTTAACATTGCTTTTCAATATAATAATATTCTTATTTTGAAGCATTATAAACAGTATTCTCTGTATAATATAATTTAGCGTAGGTTTTTAGCATGTAGATGTAGTATAGAGAAAAATGCAATAAATTTTTTTAAAAAGACAAAAAAGAGAGAGGAGGTTTGGCGGTCCCTAATTGGAAATTTTATGGCAGAGCAGCGGCATTAGTATGGATTAAAGACTGGGTGAAGTTAGAAAATACAAGACTCTTAATTCTTGAAGGCCATGACCTCTATATGGGTTGGCACTCATACATATGTATGGGAAGCAGGAAGTACACTCAAATTTTCACTCTCATATTCTTAGAGCCGCTTTGATGAAAATTTGGATAAATATTAAAGAAGAGTTTTATATTAAAATACCTAAGTGGGTGTCGCCGTTAGATGCTTTCATTAAGCCTACATTGTTAAATAAAAATTATATGGCTAATTATTATTCCATTTTGGATAGAGCAGATGCCATAAAACGTGAAGATAAACTGGAAGAACCAGGCATTAAACTTTTGTGGTGGGAAAAAATTCAACTTCAGGACATTTATAGTAAAAATAGAAAAGTTGGATTTTATAAAGAAATGAATGAATTAGATAAAATTTGGCTAAACAGCAATAATAAGCTAATTAAAAATATATAACTTACTTATAGATAAAAATATGCAGGATGAATTAATTAAGAACATTATGGTACTATGGATGAAAGATTTAGGACATTACATAGAGATTGATCGCTGGTCTAAAATATGGAAAGGAATAAAAGACATGAAGGCAATAATTTATAAAGAAAACGTATATAAAGTATTCTATCGTTGGTATTGGGCACCAGACAGGTTAAATAAGTGCTATCCGAATACTTCAAATTTATGTTGGCTCTGTAAAACTAATGTAGGTTCCTTTTATCACATGTGGTGGTTGTGTAAACTGATCCGACAGTTTTGGCACAGCATCAAGGATATAATTAAGGAGATTTTAGGGGTGGAGATTGCTTTGATACCTGAGACTTATCTATTAAATATAACACCAGAAGGAATGTCATCAACGGACGAGAAACTATTAATTTCAATTTTGACGGCAGCACGAATAATTAGAGCACTGGAAATCGTCTACTATACCCGATAAGGAAGAATTGATTGACAAATTATTGGAACTGGCAGAAATGGACAAACTGAGCTACTTGTTGAATACGGCTAAATGTCATGATCCGAAGTTTATCTGGCCCAAATTTTATGAATGGTTGGAGTCACATAGAGGCTCAAAATGAGGATGTATTGGAAAATTTAATTTTCAGTTTTGTTTGGTGGAAAAACTAATAAAATATTAAAAAAACAAAAACAGAATCAATGCATTGATCATCAGAAATCAGGAGGCTGGGCCTTCTACAATGAACATAATATCAGCAAGAATACCAGCTGCATGGTACAGTTGAGGGTGCAAGGCCTAACTTTTGAAACTATAAACTTGTCATCTGAACATACTTCTGATGAAGTGAATACTTATTTACCATGTTAGCATTGCTCGAGGGTTAGGCTAATTTCTCTGTATTATTTGGAAGCACATATATTAAATTTGAGATGATACAGAGAGGAATAGCATGGCACAAACAAAAAGTTGATATGCAAATTTTAAACTAGGCCATGCATCCTTGTAAAATTCAGAGGGAGTTATCAAGTAACAGATTCACTTACCATGGCTTAAACCTGGGCAAGCATTTTAATCTCCAGTGTAAAGGTGGTGAAGAAACAATAGCCATGGTAAGCCACTCACATAATCAGGGGTCATTTGGGGCCGGAGTGAGGCGGAGCAGCACTCTGCCAGCCCAGGAGTGGGCACTAGGGCAACCACGGGCCAAATCAGATTCTTTGATCTGATTCGGCCCGCCACCGAATTGCTGCTGAAATGTGGTGGCAAATTTAAAAGCACCTGGAGGGGAGGGGGTTTCAGGGAAAGGCTCCAAACTTACAGGGTAGCTGCTGGAGCCTCTCCCCCAAATACCCACCAGGTTTCAAGAAGATTGGACCAGGGGGTCTAACTCTACAGGCCCCCAAACAGGTTGCCCCCATTCCCTCCATTGTTCCCTATGGTGGGAAAAAAGTAACGTCTAAGACAGGGAGAGACAGAAAGGCCTTTCCCATTGACTTGGCTAAATGTCACCTGATCCCTTCTCTCTAGGGTTCACAGCCTCCAGATAGGATCTGGAGATCTCCTGGAACCACAACTTATCGCTAGATGACAGAGATCAATTCACCTGAAGAAAACGGCTGCTTTGGGAGAAGGGGTGGCATTATACCCTGCTGAACTCCCCACCAAAGCCCAACCTTCCACAGGTTCTTACCCCCCCCCCCAAATTTCTAGGAATTTCCCAGCCTGATATTGGCAGTCATACTTCCATCTCCAATTCCATCAATTCAGCTTTCATCCATTTGTTTTTTAAAATTAATATCTGAATTCATTATATAATTGTGGACATGTCACTATAGTGAAAAATGTAATGATTGCTTATTGGCAGTGATTGAAGCCTAATAGCAAATCGGTAAATGGTAAGGCTGTTACTTGAGAGGACCCTTTAGAGACCTTCTGGTTACTATGGCCAAGGACAGATTAGCCATCTCAGCCGCATCTGCCCCCAGGAGGCGGCCCGGACACATCGCGTCCAGCGCCACGCTCCTCCCGCACCAGCCAAGCACCACTTCAAAGTGGTGCTCGGCTGCTGTGGTGCGCCCCGCGCACGCGTTCCACCCGCCAGAGCAGGTGTGAACGCGCACGGGCAGGGGCAGCCACGGGGCATCCACCTGCCGCTTCAGGAAGCTGCCCGCAGTCTGAACGCTGCGGGCGGCTTCGTTCCGGCAGCGTGCGAACGCCGTGCCACGGGGGAAATTCCCCCCGCCCCCGTCTGCCGCGCCGCAGAGGCGCGGCAGACAACAAGTCTGTTTTCAGCCTATGTCGGGGTCTGCATTTGTAAATGTACCCACATGTGCAGGTCCCAGACCAGACCATGGCTACATGTCCTTCCACAGACAATGTCCTACACCTTTTCTCATGGCTGTGTTCTTCCTTCCCCCCCCCCCACCAGGGCAGGTGCCTCCCCTCTCTCAGTGTACAGGCATCTGCCATCCTGGTTCCAGTAAGAAAAAAAGGGGAGGGAGAAAAATGTTGCTGCTACAATTGTGGCCATTGCCCTGTAGGCATGATGTCTGACAAAGAAGGTAGGAAGCATGCTGAAATAATAAATAACTAGTGAAATAAGTATGGAGATTAGTACTGTAGTGTCCAGAAGATTAGTCGGCATTCAGTGTAATTTGTGGGGAGCTTGAATAAATGCAGTGGAGCACATAAAACCTTCTTGGCAACTTTACAAAATGCCTTTGAAAAGCTTCTTAGTTGTTCAACTGTCTAATTGTCTCCAGTTCTTTCTTTCATTCACTGTAAAAATGACACCACTTTTGAACTATATGCTATACAGCGGAGCATCAGCATAACCTGAGGAGAGGCTGCTTTTGGGGTCCAGAGCTTTTGGCAGGGCTCACTACTGCTGACCCTCTTGCCCATCCAAGCAGAGCTGAGGCAACCCTGTGAGTTAGGTTAGGCGGTGAGTATGTGACTGACCCAAGGTCACCCAGAAAGCTTTCATGACAGAACAGAGGATTTCTGCCTGAGTATCCCAGACTGAAGTCCAGCAATCGAAATACACCACACTGGCTCTAACAAACATCGAGACCTGTTCCAGTATCTGAATAAAGGACTATGTTTTAATCAACAAAGGCCTGATCATTTGCTGATAGTACAGAAGCCTCACAGATTGTTAGAGATCTTTGGCTTTGGTCCTCCCATACCTGACTATGTCAGACGACGGGAGCAACCACAACACCCCGTTGAAGGTCCCGGTCACCACAGCTCCCACAGGGCCTGGGGAGCAAACGGTGCCGGTGACTACGGCCCAGGAACTGGCTCAGCCTCCTTGCATGGTGGCTTGGATCACCTGGCCGCCTGCCTCTCCCAGATGCTCATGGGCTACTTTTGGGGGAGGCACTTCCAAAATGTTTGTACACAATCGAAAAGGGGCCAGAGTACGCTTCAGTGGCGACCGGTCAGAATTCGGCCGCCCGAGCGTACTAGAGGAGGATCTATACTCCCAGAGGAGTTCTGGTGCCTGGGGCTTTAGCCTGCCGGAAGATGAGCGCTTGCCGCCTTGGGGCACCGAGATGTCCGAGGCAGAGCTGGAGCGCGTCCTGGACCGGCATTTGGAAGACATGCAGGTCTGCCTCATGGTGGATCTGCAAGAGGCTGTGCTGGAGATGCAGCAGAACCTGATGGGGGCCCGGGCAGCTGGGGCGAACCCCCCCCCGGTCAGCCTCAGGGGGGTGGGGGACCAGCTGGGGTGCCCCCTGCACCCCCTGCAGGGGGTGCCGGAGGGGTCCCGGCGCAACCAGCCAGCCCCGTTGGCCCTCCGGCTGGAGGGGCTCTGCCGATCCCGGTCCCCGCGATTCCCATCCCAGCAGGAGGGTTGGTGAGACAAGTGCCTAATGACCCTGTGATGGCAACGTTTGATGGGGATCCCGAGAAGCTCCGGTTCTTTATCATCGAGATCGAGCGGTTCCTGGCTTCCTGGGGCCACCTCTACCCGACAGAGAGGGATCGTTTGGGCTACATCGGATCCAAGCTGCGAGACACCAGGAGCGATTGGTACGTGAGTCTACACAACCCCCAGGACCCGAGCTGCAGTCCATGGATAACTTCATGTGGGCCGTACGCCAGCACTACGAGGATCCCCTGGGGGAAGAGAAAGCCCGGAACCAACTACGCAAGTTGACCCAGGGGCGAGGCACGGTGAGGGACTACACCAATCGCTTCCGGCGCATAGCGGTGAAAGTCCAGGGGTGGTCCAAAGATCTGTTCGTGGAGAAGTATCAGGAGGGGTTGAGCCACGAGGTCTATGAGATGATCCTGAGGAGCGGCCGACCCGTGTCCCTGGCGGCTTGGATGAGAGCAGCGGCTGATGTGGAAGAACGGTTCACCCTGATTAAATTAGGAACGTCCACCACACCTAAGGCTCCCCAGAAAACCGAGGGGAAGTCGATGTTCTAGAAGTTGCGTGATGCCTGCTTCAAGCAAGGTCTGTGCATGAAATGCGGTGAGAGTGGCCACTACGCCTCGGCATATCCCCGGGGGACCGTGAAAGTCCCGAAGACCTCCACCCTGTTGGGTGGAGAAACACCCCGACCTCCCAAGACCCCGTTTAAACCCCGGGCATTACAGCTGGAAGGGGCAACGTGCGAGCAGGGAGAATTGGAGCTGACCGAGACCCAGCCATCAGGAAACTTCAACGACCTGCAGTAGCTGGCGCAGAGCTGCAGGTCCCTACCCCCGATGCACCATCGCCGGTGAGCATTTCCGGTCCCTTGCTTTATATGGTAGTGACTTTAATGGTGCCAGCCACTGGAACCCACATGCGGGTTCGCGCCCTGATAGACTCAGGGTGTGCTAGAGACTTAATTAGCCCCTTAGTGGTGGAGGGATTGGGCCCCAGGGTGACGAACTTAAAAGAACCCCTACAGTTTACCCAAATAGATGGGTCTGAAATGAAGGAGGTGTGTGTAGCGGAGACGGAGCCTCTGGTGGTGGGGACGGGGACGCACTGGGAAAAGAGGGCTTTTGTAATCACCCCCAATACCCAATTTCCCATGGTGTTGGGCAGCCCGTGGCTAAGTTCCCATGACCCCTACATCAAGTGGAGCGACGGGAAAATATCCTGGGTCGATCCGAAATGCTCCACTCACACCTGGGACCCCGCCTGGGGAAAGCACCCCCCGGCTCCTCCACTCCCGCCGCCCTAGCCTTAGCGCTCGATCCGATCCCCCCTGAATATAGAGACTTAACAGAAGTGTTCAGTGAAACGGAAGCTGATGAGTTGCCCCCCCACCATCTCACTGACTGTGCCATTGAGCTTCTCCCAGGGGAGAAGTTGCCAAAAGGGAAGTTATACTCCATGAGCCCCTCGGAGAGAGAGGAGCTGCGGAAGTTTTTGGACAAAAACTTAGAACGAGGGTTTATTCGCCCGGCAAAGTCTCCTTTTGCAGCCCCAGTTCTTTTCCAGAAGAAGAAGGATGGAGGGCTGAGACTTTGCACTGACTATAGGGGTTTGAATGCTGTGTTCGCATCCAACGCGTACCCCCTCCCCTTAATCAAAGACTTATTGACTGAAGCGGCCAAGGGGAGGATTTTCACGAAAGTGGACTTAAGAGACGCATATTTTCGGGTGCACATCAGGGAGGGGGACGAATTTAAGACGGCGTTCAACACCCCATTGGGGCAGTTTGAATATTTGGTGATGCCCTTCGGTTTGAGTGGCGCTCCCGGGGTCTTTATGAGTTTAATTAATGAAGTGTTGCACAAGCATTTGTTTAATGGGGTGCTCTGTTATCTTGATAATATCTTGATTTATTCAGCTGATAAGGCGTCCTACGTGACTTTAGTTAGAGAAGTACTACAGACTTTACTCGAGCATCAACTATATGCTAATTTATCTAAATGCGAGTTCCACAAAAGGGAGGTAGATTTCCTAGGCTACCGCATCTCCCAAAGAGGGCTGGAGATGGACCCGGCTAAGGTGGAAGCAGTCGTGCAGTGGGAAG
The DNA here is from genome assembly GCA_029233225.1 of Lepidodactylus listeri. Taxonomy (NCBI): domain Eukaryota; kingdom Metazoa; phylum Chordata; class Lepidosauria; order Squamata; family Gekkonidae; genus Lepidodactylus; species Lepidodactylus listeri. Next base: position 133,771,559 of record JARCFY010000005.1, on the reverse strand, counting down.
CCCCCCATACCCGGAAGCAATTACAGAGCCTATTGGGATTTTGCAACTTTTATCGAACCTTTTTAAAAGACTTTGCGACCATTACCCTATCCCTCACTGAACTGTTGAAAACTAAGGGGAGGGGCCCCGAGGCAGGGAAACTGGGGGAAAGACTGTGTTGGACCCCCCAGTGCCAAAAGGCGTTCGATGAGCTAAAACGTCTATTTACGTCAGAGCCCATTCTAGCCCACCCAGATGAGACTAAAGAGTTCATAATACATGTGGATGCTTCGGATGGGGCGATTGGGGGGGGCGATTCTGCAAAGGGACGCTAACAAGGTGTTGCACCCCCTCACCTATATTTCAAAGAAATTTACTGAGACAGAGAGACTTTGGTCGGTGTGGGACAAGGAAGCTGCCGCCATCAAGCTAGCCCTCTCCACTTGGCAGCATTGGTTAGAAGGAGCGCAAAAGCCATTTGAGATCTGGACTGACCATAAAAATTTAGAGGCTTTGTGCACACAACGTTCCCTTAACGCAAAACAACTGCGGTGGGCCGATTTCTTCTCTAAATTCAATTTTGTCCTCAAGCACTTCCCCGGGAAAGCTAATTCACTAGCAGACGCATTATCCCATTTACCCCAACACGAGTCCCAGAGGGAGGAGGTATTCGATTCCATGTTCTTTCCTCAACAGCTGGGGGGGGCGGTGCTAACTAGAAGTCAACGAAAAACGTCTCCTGAACCTAAGTCATGGATCGATGAATGCGGGGGGGCATACTCAACTGAGGAGGTCAAGGAATGGGAGGGGGACACAGAAAACACTAAAGACATTGATGGTTGCTGGTATCATGGCTCAAAATTAATTGTGCCCCTCTCCTTGCGGAGAAAAATCCTGTTGTCATGTCATGAATCAAAACTATCTGGGCATTTTGGATTTTTAAAGACTCTGAATCTTATTCAAAGACAGTTCTGGTGGCCGCGAATGTGAAAGGATGTATCGGATTACGTTACCTCTTGCCAAGTGTGTTTAATGTGTAAACGAAGGGGGGGAAGTCCCGGGACTATTGCAGCCTCTCCCGACCCCTTCCAGACCTTGGGAAACTGTATCCATGGACTTTATTACAAGCCTTCCTCCGTCCAAGGGAAAAACGGTCATTTGGGTGGTGGTTGATCTGTTTTCCAAGCAAGCCCACTTTGTTCCGTTTAAGCAACTCCCCACAGCAAAGAGTCTAGCTAAGACATTTTTCAATCACGTGATCAAGCTGCATACTTTTCCTAAGCGTGTAGTATCCAATAGGGGGAGCCAATTCGTTGCCAACTTCTGGCGGGAGTTTTTAAAAACCATGGACATTGAGCCAACCTGACATTGAGTCAGGTTACCATCCAGAAACCGATGGACAATCCAAATGCATTAATCAAATATTGGAGCAATTTCTTCATTGTTACACAAATTACCATCAGGATAATTGGGTGGACTTACTCCCATTTGCTGAATATAGTTACAATAATGCAGTGCATTCCTCTACAGGGGTTTCCCCTTTCATGGCTGTTGGAGGCTTTGAAGGAAAGCCACTACCCTCTTTGCCTGGCTCAGACAGCGCTAAGAACTCAGACTTTACCCAGTGGTGGTTGAGGCTACAGGAGTCTTGGCCTCTTATTGGGAAAACTTTGGAAAAAGCTAAAGCGGACTATTAAAAATATGCTAACAAGGGGAGGGCTGAAGGTTGGGACTTGAAACCCGGTGATTCTGTGTATCTCTCCACCAAGAACATCCATGGGTTGCAACCCAGTAGAAAACTGGGGTGGAAGTATGTTGGACCTTATAAAGTGCTAAGAAAGATTTCTGAAGTCTCCTTTGAACTTGATTTGCCCAAGTCACTAAGTTCTGTGCATCCTGTCTTTCATTACAGCCTCCTGAAGAAGAATCCTGGGCAGAATGCATGGCGCCCGGATCCTCCGACTCCTCCTCCTCTGATGAAGGGGGGAGAACCCCATTTTGAGATCTCTGAAATACTGGATTCTAAAATCTGTAGGGGCAAGGTCTATTATCTTGTTAAGTGGGCAGATTTCGGCCCTGAATTAAACGAATGGGTCCTTGCTGACAACATCCATGCTCCTAAGTTAGTCCACTCCTTCCATAATCGCTTCCCTGAGAAGCCAGGGGGGTAGATCTAGTTTCAAGGGGGCAGAGTGTCAGATTCTGCTTTTGATGCACAGTGGTTTCTCTATTACTGAATGTTTCTTTCTCTCTTTGAATCTGACAAAGATATATGTTACTGAAGAATGCTCTTGTGTCTACTTTCGTTTTCTTTGTACTTGTTATCTATCATATGTTTTATTGCCTCCTTTGTGTCAATGGCCTGTCTGCTTAATGTTACTTCTTCAGGTGGGAGGTGGGTTCATGCATTCCATCGCATCATATAAACACCGGCTATCTTGTTCCTGTTCCCTCCCCCTTTTCACTCCAGGCTCCCAGGACACTATCTACAGGCTGCTAGCCTTGAAGGTTATTTTATTGTCATGGTTTGAATGTTTTGCCTAGGACTTAGCACATCTGGGTCACACAGGCCAAAAGGGGAATGTTTATGCCTTTCGCACCTACGATGGGAACAAACGGGCCCTTTTGTTTTCCCGCACTTTTCCTTGTATGCTGTTTAATCATGCATGTTTGTAGTTTAATCATGTAGTTTAATCAAAAGTTTAATCATGCATGTTTGTAGGTATATTAACCCCAAGCCTTCTTTGTATGGTATCTCTAACAAACATCGAGACCTGTTCCAATATCTGAATAAAGGACTATGTTTTAATCAACAAAGGCCTGATCATTTGCTGATAGTACAGAAGCCTCACACTCTGTTCAGGTTGTTAGAGACCCAGTAGAATGCTGAGGCAGTGGGTGGGGGAAAAAAGTTTAAAAGTGTTGGTTGGGAGTTTGAGAAAAGAGAAAGATGGCTACAGACAAAATAAGCCCCGAAGGAGTGATGACAGAACTTGAAAGATATTGAGTGCAGCCCCAGGCTTTGGACAGTGGCCTATACGGTCAAGAATTACAGCCCTGTGAGCTCTATGCCAAGCAACCGAAAAATTCTAGTTCTGAGCTAGATTCTGAGGAATCATTTGAGAAAACGATAAGCAGTAGTGTAGAAGTAGCTGCTGACCCAGGAAGTACCAGAAAAATAAAAACAATGCACATTAGGACTGAGTGACTCTCTGTGCTTGTGTGTGTTAGAGAACATAGAGGTTTGAATTGGTACCCAAAACCATTCTTCCACTGTATACAGTTATGTAGGCTATTTACATGTTATGCATGTGGATTTCATGGCTTAATTAGTAGGGCTTCTTTATCCAACCTTGGTAGTTCTTTTCACATCTTATATCTATGCATATATATAAGAAAGTCCCCTCACTGTAAAATCAATGCCCAGGCTAAACTCCTGGACCTAAAAAACATGAAATTCAAGGAGAGCACTCCTACCATGACGTAGATGCTCACTAAGAAGGGGTTGTGGGTTTTTTTAGAAATTTGACCCCTAAGGGGGTCAACAGGGTAAAATGTGCTCCCCCATTGCTTCCTATGTGGCTGTCAGGCTGCTGCCTCCTTGTATCCCCCCACTCTCTTATTGGTCAGCTGCAGAGCTCAGTGTTCTGAGGTTAAAAAAAACAGTTACAGGAGACTGCAGAGAGCTCATGACAGTTGTGGAAATCAGGAATGGCCAACAACCACTTGTGAGGTACAGAAATGCTGCTGACCCAGCATCCCCATGGCTTCAAACACGCTCCCCCCAACTCCTACACCTGACAGATGATTTTCTGTCAGGTGCAGCAGTGGGTGCAGGGTGCTTAAAACCATCAGGGAGCCCACCCCAGCAGTAATGCCTTAGTGATCCTGCTGGCCCACCCTCTACAATGGTTTGCAATACCCCTCCCCCTTCTCCCCCTTCTACACTGGACAGGCAGCTGCCTACCAGATGTGGCAAATGGGGTGGGATGCTTACAGCCATTAGGGAGGCTTGCTCAGCAGGATTGCCTTAGTGCAGTTGTTGGCCCAGCAAAATGTGTTCCCTCTATTGTTTTCCATGTGTCTGGCAAGCTACTGCCTTCTTGTGCCCCCCCCCCCCCCGATTGATCAACTGTGTGGCTCAGAGTTCTGAAGTAAAACCTGCCTGCTTGCACCACCCTCCCTCTGATTGCTCAACTGTGGATCTCAATGTTCTGAGGTAAAAACCCAGTTAAAAGAAATTGTAGACAGTGAAGACAGTTACAGAAATTAGTGATTCAAGACTCCTGAATAGACATTTCTCATAACAGCCAGCATGGCAGTTGAGTTTATTAATGTTCATGGGGAGATAGTAAAGGACCTTTCTAGGAGCCTGCTCCAGAGTGAAATCAAGCAGCCTGGTGATCCTAGCACCTGAGGGTAGAACCACCACTGTGGTCTTATAACTGGATTTATGGAACTTAAATACTGTAGCGAAGCAAGGGTATTGGGCTAGTGAATCAGGGGATGTGGAATGGTATAATATAGCCTGATCACATCAGATCTTGAAAGCTAAACTGGAACGGAGAGCATCAAGAATGACTCTGCAGAGAGCCGGGCTCCCGGGTGCCCGGCAACACCGGTAGTCCCCAGGGGCCACTTTACCGCCGTGCTGGAGGATGGGCAGCAACAGCCATGCACAGCATGCGGCTCAGAGCTTGTGGGGGAGGGGCTAGCCACTTAAAGAGGCGGTGCCCACCCCTGCTCTCGGCAGTTGCTCCACGTGCTCGTGAGAGGGAGCACGCAGAAGGAGGACCTGCCGAGGCCTAACTGGGCTTACCTAGGCTTGGAGCTCGGTGGCAGCAGCGGCCTTTGCATGGAGCAGGGGTGGCATAGTGGTGGCCCTGTTGCTGGCGGCTTGGTGGTGGTGGTTTCACAGCTGCAGTGGCAGCAGGAGCTTTGTCAGAGGCAGAGGCCCTACCTCATGGTCGGCAGAGGTGGCTTGTGGCAGTTGCATTGCGGCCTTCACGGCAGTGACGGCGGTGACCGCGGTGCGAGTATAGGTGGCGAATTCGGGGTGGCACCCATGGCAGTGGGGGCTGCTGAGGCTCAATGGGCCTCTTTCTTTGGGGAGGCTGTTCTAGTGGTTCCCCCGCGTTACCAAAGGGCTTGCTACCAAGGGGGGCCTTTGTGCAAGCCTGCCCCTGTTTACAGGGAAGGCAGGTGGTCTATTGTGGCACTATAGTGGGAGGTAGTTAGGCCTTCCCTCCCTCCCCTCCGCTTCAGCAGCGGCCTTTTTGTGAAGGTCTTGTTTGATTAGGGAGGGGCTGCCTGGTAGGTCTGTCAGATTGCCAGCCTTCAGGGAGCTCTTTGCCAGTTAAGGCTGCAGTGAGGCCACAACCTTGGTGGCCATTTTGGTGAGGCCCTGCCACTTAGGGCCAATTGGGTGCTGCTTGGGTCTTGCTCAGAGTGGCCATATTGGGGAGGTCTGGTTTGCACCTGGTGCAGCAGCCATTTTGTCAAGTCGGTTGGGAGCCATTTTGTAACACTTTGTGCTGAGGGTCTGGTATGGTAGTAGCATAGTTTCCTGGATAGTTTACATTTTTGCCCTTAGGCTTTTTCTCACTCTGGTTGCATTTGGTTTCAATAACATTTACTTGCTATGGCTTCTAGGAAGGGTCGGGGCAAAGGAAAAGGCAAGCAGCCGGCTCCCAAAAAGCTTCCTGTACGGCCTGTGCCAGCAATTTCATCCAATGATGATAGAGACGATGATCCTGTAAATGCAGCCATTTTGCAGCAACTGGAAGCATTGGAGAAAGAACGGGGTTTGTCTTCCAAGGGCGCAAAGCAAAAAAGAGAGTCTAATGTGTCATTTCAACCTCAGGTTTTAGTGCGACTAGCCTTCCTTGAGGACAAATGAGAGGCGGCTGATATGGAGGATGGCGAAGGATTGGCATCTGGACAGCTGGGACGAGGCTTAGGGGATCAGCAGGTGGCACTTTATATGGTGCCTCACAGACAGGGAGGTAAGGAGGCTGCCGCAGGTGGGGATGGGTCCCAGTGGCCATGGGGCCCTGGTTATCAGGGTGTGGCTACCTCACATATGATTCAGACTAGTTGGCCACACTGCGCTTTACCGGGTTTTCCATCCATTCCCCAAGTGTCTTGGCCTCATGGGGCTACCTCCAGCCTGGCATCAGCTATCCATGTTCAGGGGGTGCATCGTACGATGCAGTTCCCACAGGGGCTCTGCCTAGTGGGGGCTTGGATTTGACTTTGGGCGATCATTTGTCCATTGCCACCAAGGAGAAAATTCTTAAAGGTGAATTTGTGGACGTTTTTAGTCTTCTCTATCGAGAGATGGAAAAGAAGGATAGGGACAACCTGGACGAACGGAAAAAAGAGCACTTGAAGCAGCGAGTGATGGACAGGACATGGGCGAATTGGTTCCCTGGATTCCTTATATACACTGCTGTCATAGTGCGGCACCAGCCTTGGAGGGCTTCGGTGATGATCCAGTACATGGACATCATCTATAAAGCCTTTACGGACTTCCCGAGTCCGGCTTGGTCGCAGTATGATGAGGAGTTTAGGATGCGGGCAGCCATGCACGCATCCATGCGGTGGGACAAAATTAACCCTAACCTGTGGCTGCAAATTATGTTGCCGAATAGGGCGTCTTGGGGCGAGTGATCGCACAGTGGTCACTCAGTGAAGAGAGCTCATGTTCAGTCGGGTTCCTGCACGCAGGTGGGGCAGGCAGTTCAGCGACGCCCACTTTGTTGGGAGTTTATCTCCCAGGGAGCCTGTGGCCGGGAGTCCTGCTCATTTCACCATGAGTGCCCCCTGCACGCCGGGTCTCACGCCTTCTCCAGCTGCCCTAGGCCGAAGGGCCGGGGGGGGTGGAGAAGGTGGCAAGCATTTGGGGAGTGGAGGGAATAACAACCCCACCCATGATAAAGGGGTCCAGCCCAATTAAATTGGAAGTTTCAGGGTTCAGATTGAGTTGTTACCCAAAGTTCCATGTTTGCACTCGCCTCGTTGAGGGGTTTATGTTAGGTTTTGGATACCTTTACTGGGGAAGTGAGGCACCTTTACTAGCTCTCTAATGGAGTTTCATGAACCAGAATCTTTTCTGCCCCTTGAAGTGGCAAGCTTTGTATAATCTGCATATTGGGAACTTTAACTCAACGCCTAGTATTTTGCAAGGGGAAGCAGTTTGTTTAAGCTGATTAATTGGGATTCAATTTACAGAGCTTTGTTTTGACTAAAACCACACTTTTCCTCCTTCCAGCAATCCTCTCAGGTAGTTTAGGCTGGGAGGTATTGACTGACTACAGTCATTCAATGAGCTTGAAGTAAAATTTCAATCCACAGCCTTGCGGGACTAGCAGTATCCACTACATCAGATTATCTCTGTCAAGGCTCCAGCTCCAGTATCAGATCCTGGGTCACTAGTAGGAAGAAATTATGGAGTTGTGGTGGTTGGGACGGAATAGCAAGAGCGGTAAAATCAATTGATCATACAATACATCTCAAGATATGTCACAGGAGTGTTGTCTGTCCACAAAACAGCAACACCATCTTTCAATGTCAGTATCCGGTGACTCTTTTTGGTATGCATGTTGCGACATTCAGAGGACGGGGCGTTAGGAATCTCAGAGTTACGGGTTATGTTAGGACCTGCAATGTTTAAGTCTGTCAGGGCCCTTTAAGTTTTTATTCCAGTTGTTAACAACGTTCCTCTTACAGGTTCCACGGGCCATGAGACAGGCAAAGGGTTACAGTCTGTGGTCACAGCATCATCTTTTGGGCAGCTTATTGAGCATAGAGGACACCCAACAGTTCTCAGCGCAACCTTGGCGAGCTTGCATCAGTTGCGTGGCAGGGGAAGGAGGGGCTTGAGCTAGCTTGTACTCCTTCCCTTGCTATTTGAGGAGGGGACCTACTCTCATGTTCTGGCAATACATCTGAGGGATAATGATTCTGGGCTGATGGAGGGCCTGGCCCTTATGTGGCAGGCCAGGGACAACCTTGTGAGGATAAGAGCAAGGTGGCCTGGCGTACGGTGTAGACGGTCACACCGACCTTGTGAGGATAAGAGCAAGGTGGCCCGGCATATGGATAGTGTTGCAGGCCAGGGTTGACCTTGCGATGATAAGAGCATGGTGGCCCAGCCTGCTGATAGGTTGGTTAGCCATGCTTCCCCGCCAGGTGTGGCAGGAAGTTGGGGTCCCCAGGTGTATTGACTGTGCCAGGCACAAGGCCAGTAGACAGAGAAGGAAGGCCAGGGAATCTGGGTCGGGTTTTGTTTTTGCAGCACCCTGACATGTGGGTGCTGTTGACGGCTACTTTCGATGGGGACCCCGAGAAGCTGCGGTTTTTCCTGCTGGAGATCGAGCGGTTCCTAGACAGTTGGGGACACCTCTACCCCACCAAGAGGGAGCGGATTGGCTACATAGGGTCCAAGCTGAAGGACACCGCCAGCGATTGGTATGTGAGCCTGCACGACGCCCCCGGTCTTGAGCTACGTTCGCTGAACAACTTCATGTGGGCCCTCCGACACCAGTACGAAGATCCCTTGGGGGAAGAAAAAGCCTGGAACCACCTGCGGAAACTGACCCAAGGGCGGTCAACGGTGAGGGACTACACCGACAAGTTCCGGCGCATCTCCGCCAAAATCCGCGGCTGGCCCCAAGACCTCTTCATAGAAAAGTATCGAGAGGGTCTCAACCCCGAGGTGTACGAGGCCGTCCTACTAGGGGGAAGACCGGGATCGCTGGCCGCCTGGATGAGGACGGCCGCAGACGTGGAAGAACGGTTCACCCTCATCAAGATGGGAACGTCATCAGCAGCCGCAAGCAAAGCGATGCCGAGAGCAAAACCTAAGCCCAACGTGCAAGAAATTCGGGATGCTCGTTTTAAACAGGGGCTCTGCATGAGATGCGGGGAAAGCGGCCACTTCGCCTCAGCGTGCCCCAGAGGAGGAGGAAAGGGGCCGAAGACCTCCACCCCAGTGGCCGGGAGTACTCCCAGCAGAGGAAAACCCCCGTTCAAACCCCGGGCACTGCAGCTGGAAGGGGCGGCGAGCGAGCAAGGAGAGCTGGAGCTAACAGAAGCACAGATGTCAGGAAACTCCAACGGCCTGCAGTGAGCGGTGCAGAACTGCAGGTCCCCGGCCAAGACGCGCCATCTCCGGTGAGCATCCCTGGCCCCTTGTTATATATGGTAGTGACTGTGATGACCCCGGGGACGGGGACCCATGTCCGGGTCTGCACCCTAATTGACTCTGGGTGCGCTCGGGACTTAATTAGCCCTTTAGTAGTGGAAGGGCTGGGACCAAAGGTCATCCCGTTGGGCGAGCCGCTCAAGTTCACGCAAATGGATGGTTCGGAAATGAAAGAAGCGTGCGTGGCTGAGACTGAGGGACTAATTGTGGGAACGGGGGAGCATTGGGAAAAGCGAGCTTTTGTCATCACCCCAAATACTCAATTCCCCATGGTGTTGGGGAGTCCCTGGCTGAGCTCTCATGATCCCTACATCAAATGGAGTGAGGGGAAGATCTCCTGGGTGGATGAGAAGTGCCAGAACCACAAGTGGGACACGGAGTGGGGACCGGGACCACCGGCGCCCCTCCGGGCGGCAGCCCTCACCCTCGCACCCTCAGCCGTTCCCAGGGAGTATAGGGATCTGATGGGAGTCTTCAGCGAGACCGAGGCAGACGAGCTTCCCCCCCACAGACTGTCGGATTGTGCCATAGAACTGATCCCAGGCGAGAAACTTCCAAAGGGGAAGCTTTACTCCATGAGCCCTCTAGAGCGGGAGGAGCTAAGGAAGTTCCTAGACAAGAACTTGGAGCGCGGATTCATCCGCCCTGCTAAATCCCCCTTCGCAGCCCCCGTTTTGTTCCGCAAAAAGAAAGACGGGGGATTGCGATTGTGCACAGACTACAGAGGATTGAATGCGGTCTCTGCTTCCAATGCTTACCCCCTCCCCCTAATAAAGGACTTGCTGACGGAGGCGGCCAAGGGAAAAGTGTTCACTAAGCTGGATCTCCGAGACGCTTATTTCCGGGTGCGCATAAGGGAGGGGGATGAATTCAAGACCGCCTTTAATACACCGTTGGGGCAGTTCGAATACCTGGTGATGCCGTTCGGTTTGAGTGGCGCGCCGGGGGTCTTTATGAGCCTGATAAATGAAGTGTTGCACAAGCATTTATTCAAGGGGGTGTTAATTTACTTAGATGATATCTTGATCTACTCTACTGATAAGAAAGAACACGTGAAATTAGTCCGGGAAGTCCTTTCCACCCTGTTGAAAAATCAACTGTATGCCAAACTGTCTAAATGTGAGTTCCATCGAGAGTCCGTAGACTTCCTGGGGTATCGCATTTCGCAGAGGGGCTTAGAGATGGACCCTGCTAAAGTGGAGGCGGTGGTCCAGTGGGAAGCCCCTCGAACGCGGAAGCAACTCCAGAGCCTATTAGGATTTTGTAACTTCTATCGGACCTTTATAAAAGACTTTGCCACGGTCACCCTTCCCCTGACGGACTTGCTGAAAACTAAAGGGAGGGGTTCGGAGGCGGGGAAGCCCGGGGAGAGAATCGCCTGGAATGGGGAGTGTCAGAAGGCGTTCGAAACCCTAAAAACCCTTTTTACCTCCGAGCCCATTTTGGCTCACCCTGATGAAACTAAGGAATTTATAATCCACGTAGATGCGTCCGATGTGGCTATGGGGGGGCCATCTTACAGAGGGGGTCAGATGGGGAATTACACCCCCTCGCCTACATTTCAAAAAAATTTAATGAGACGGAACGAAATTGGTCAGTTTGTGACAAAGAAGCCGCGGCTATCCGGCTAGCCCTCACTACATGGCGGCACTGGCTAGAGGGGGCGCAAACCCCGTTCGAAATTTGGACCGATCATAAAAACCTTGAAGTGTTGCGCACTCAGAGATCCCTGAATGCGAAACAGCTTCGCTGGGCCGATTTCTTCTCAAAATTTAACTTTGTATTGAAACATTTCCCTGGGAAAGCCAACTCATTAGCAGACGCGCTCTCCCGATTGCCCCAACACGAGAGCGTGAAAGAAGAGGTGTTCGACTCCATGTTTTCCCCCCAGCAGCTGGGAGGGGCGGTGACCACCAGGAGTCAAAGTAAACGAGTTACCGTGGAAGCCGAGTCGTGCGACTGGGGAGGGGAGTATTCACCCGAGGAAATCGAGGAATTAGAGACGGTGGCCGAATGCTCCCTGAGGGAGAATAAATGTTGGTACCATGGGGATAAATTGGTGGTACCCCGAAGTAAACGGAAGGATATCTTACTGACTTGTCACTCCTCCAAGCTGGCTGGACATTTTGGGTTTCTGAAAATGCTCAACTTGATCCAGCGACAGTTCTGGTGGCCGCGCATGCGCCGGGATGTCTCAGACTTTGTCTCTGCCTGTCAGACCTGCTTGATGTGTAAAAGGAGGGGGGGGGAAGTCCCGGGACTCCTGCACCCCCTACCTACCCCTTCTCGCCCTTGGGAGGCGATAGCTATGGACTTTATTACTAACCTACCACCCTCGAAGGGAAAGACTGTAATCTGGGTGGTGGTAGACACGTTTTCTAAGCAAGCCCATTTCACCTCTTTCAAACAACTGCCAACGGCAAAGGGGATGGCCAAAGCTTTCTTCAACCACGTGATTAAACTACATGCTTTTCCTAAGCGGGTGGTATCCGACAGGGGTAGCCAGTTCATTGCCAACTTCTGGCGGGAGCTTTTGAAGCTTATGGATATAGAGCCTGCCCTGAGCTCAGGTTACCACCCAGAGACCGATGGACAGTCCGAACGAACTAATCAGATCCTTGAACAGTTTTTAAGGTGCTACACCAATTACCACCAAGACAATTGGGTGGACTTGTTGCCATTCGCAGAATATAGCTACAATAATGCAGTGCACTCCTCTACCGGCGTCTCCCCCTTCATGGCAGTGGGAGGTTTTGAGGGAAAGCCTCTGCCTACAATCGAAAATGCCTCCGATGCTTCCCCCACAGACTTTAAACGATGGTGGGCGACCTTACAGGAATCATGGCCACTAATAGCCAAGACTTTAGACCAAGCCAAAGAGGATTACAAAAAATATGCAGATCGTGGTCGAGCTGAGGGTTGGGATCTCCAACCTGGGGACTCTGTTTATCTTTCCACAAAAAATATACACGGCTTGCAACCCAGCAGGAAATTGGGATGGAAATATATGGGACCCTATAAGGTGTTGCGCAAAATTTCGGATGTGTCATTTGAACTAGAATTGCCCAAATCACTGAGTTCTGTGCATCCTGTTTTTCATTTCAGCTTGCTGAAGAAGGATCCTGGGCCGAATGCGTGGCATCCAGTTCCTCCGGTACCTCCTCCACTGATGAAGGGGGAGGCACCCCATTTTGAAATATCAGATATTCTTGATTCTAAGATGCGTAGGGGCCGCTTATATTATCTAGTCAGATGGCTTGACTTTGGCCCAGAGCACAATGAGTGGGTTCGTTCTGAACATGTGCATGCTCCTAAACTAGTTAGAGCTTTTCATAAAAGGTCTCCTGACAAGCCCGGGTAGGGTTGTTTATCGGGGGGCCAGTGTGTCAGAATCTGCTGATTCAGACAAAGTATTTCTAGTTCTTACAGTTATACATTCTGTCTAATTTTCAATTCTGTCATATTATATCCTATTGCCATGTATGTATTACAGATATATGCTTTTAGACGCCATGTTTTAGTGCCTAACCAGGCCTGGGTTTTGTAACTATTAGAGCGGGAGGGTGACACCTGCAATGTATGGGAACAATGGGCCTCTCACACTGCTGCCTCCGCATTCCATCGGTCCCGGCTGGGACTTCAAGGGAGGATGCGTCTCATCTCTTATCAACATGCAAAAGCCTTGAGGCCATTGATTGTTATGTGAACTGGTAACATCTGAAGGGTCTGGTTGGGAAGGGAATTTACAGCTTAACACCTCACTTTCTTTCCTGTGGGAAGCAAACGGCCAGAGCCCCTTTTTGCCCGCCGTTTTTCCCCTGTAGTGATTGGCTACCTATGGGTAATTCAAACTCCTTGGAAAGGTATAATAGACCTGCCTGTATGATCTGTGTTATCTCTGACAATAATCCGAGAAGCTGTACTAATGTAGAGATTGGAAATAAAGAACTGTGGTTTACCAACCAAGATCTGATCCTTGACTACTTTGAGCAGAACTCTCACAGAGGGTCGAGTTCCAAAACCTGCATAGGCCCCATGGGGTGTATCTGTCAGACAAGGGCAATGGTTTATTTTTAGAGGACTTGCACTACAGGAGCGGGTTGGCACTCAATTGCTGAGTGGGGTAGCAAAGGCCAAAGCAGAGGCTTGGCCTTGGCTGTGGCAGGTTTGTGAAAGCAAGAAACGGAACTGGTGAGTGCCTTACGGCATATCCCGTTTGGGAACAAGAGGTCATCAGGAACTGCCCTAGGGCTGTGTGGTCCAGGGTGGAGAATGGTGATCGCCTCTGGGAACCTCTCCAGCTAGGCTCCTCCCTGAAGGTCTGTGCGGTCTCAGGGATAGGCGCTCTTGCGGGGCAACCAATATGCTGGGCTGCTGGTTACGAGCCAGAATTTGGCTGGCTCAAGACTGGAGCTTGGTTACCTGCCCATATCAAGGGTAAGGAGGTTGTGTCAGGGAGTGACACCTGCCTTTCCTGTTCCTGTGCTTGCTTAGTTTTTGCCCATTAGTAAATAATGTTAGTTAATAAAGTTAGTTAATAAAGTGGCCCTTGTTTAATTCCAAACTGTTGTCTGTCTCGTTATTCTGGCTGGGGTGGCAAAGACAATGGTAAACCACCTCTGCTTTACACACACAAATATTCAGAGTCACCTTTGTTCTGAGAAACCACTGGATGTGCTCAGAATGCCAGGCTGACAGGGGTTGAACAGGCACCCACAAGGGCAGATCTTTATTCTACCAAACTACCCAATAAGATGGTTAGGGCAACACAACAAGGGACTTAAGTTTCTGCAGAGGAAGACAATGGCTCACCACCTCTGTTTTTCACTTGCCTTGAAAGCCTCTTGCTAGGTTTGCCATTGGACAGTTGCAACTTAACAGCACTCATCTGTTTAACAAAGGAGACAATGCTGGCCAGAGCTGCAACCAGAACTAATGTATAAGAGTGCATCTCTGAATACCCCACTGACTTCCCTGTCCTGCCCAGGCTCCAATCTCAACTCTCCAGGAGTTCCCAAACCTGGACCTGGCAAGCAGCAAAAGTGTGCCTTGCCTTGAGTGAAAAATTACACTGAAATTACCCTGCTGTACTGAAGGAGCCAATTTGATCCACCAGAGAACTGGAGTAAAAAAAACTACTGAGGAAATGCCAGTATCAAACAGTTTGCTGTGGCTCACAGCAAGAGTTTCCCCATGTGATCGCGCCAGCACGAAAGTGTGGCATCGCGGAAAGCATGATCACATGCTATCCTGACATGACATTGTTTTTTTCTCCCCCTTCTCCATGTGCGCATCATCAAAAGCCCTTAAGGGTGGGGAAACGATTCATTGATTCCCCATTTAAGTGCCTCGGAAACCAACCACCAAAAAAAAAGTCGGGGTCCCCACTTGCCCATGGTTGCATCTGATCATGCAGCAGCAATTTGCTCCAGCAGGTCCACAGACCTGTGTGATCATGCAACTGCGGGGCAAATTGCTCCAGGGCAAAAAGACCTCACTACCCCTCTGGATTATCTCGCTCACATGGCCACAACCTTTATATCGTATCATATACCTTTATTGGTATATCGGCAATCACAACTAAATAATAATCCAGTTAATAGAATACAGAATCCATCAGATGTCAAACTTCATACAAAAATTTCAAGGGGGCGGACCCAGAAACAAAACTATACAGAATTTTCTTTAAGCACTTCCACAAGAAATTTATCAACCACAACAGTAATTTCAGGAGTCAAATCATTCAAAAGGAACTGACATTTATGATCATTGTTCAAATGTCATTTAGAATGAATCAAATTAGAGAGCAGCCTTTTCCGAGGGCACACATAAAAAGGGCAATCCAAAACTATGTGATCAATTGTTTCTAAAGAATTAAGGCCACAAGGACATAAACATTCATGCCCCAGGATTTAGGATCAGACTCAAGAGCTTTCTGACAGATTGAGGGAAGGGTGATAAAACTTTTTTTAAAAAACTGAAGAGGGTGTACTATTTCCCCCTGTTGCATGCCACGGCTGGTTTGAGAAGAAGAAATTAAACATTTCCATCAGCATAACAACATTACATCAGTTCCAGGGAAAATCTGGAAGTGGTATCACACATCTCTATGAATCACAGGAAATTCTACTGTTTTATAATGGAGTTTGGGTGACTCATAGAGTGGTGCAATGTAACTTTTGGGTTTTCCCTGGAAGTGACATAATACCATTACACTGATGGCACCCCCAATGTCTCAGCTGGTAGCAATGCAGCTAGCAATGCTAGAAGAAAGCAATCAGGAAAATTCCAGTCTTTGCAAACCTAAAAATACAGAGATAGAGATAATTTATTTGTTTCGGTTTATCAAATATGCCCTCTTATTTAGATCGGGCCTACACACAATGATAATGCATTTGGGGAAAAATATACAACTCAGCAACCCAGTGCTTGAGGCCAGGATGGAGAAGATCTCCACAGCCACCATGAATTTCCCTTTGGTGCTGAGATAGGTTGGAACAAAGGACAGCCAAACACTGCAAAAGATCAACATGCTGAAGGTGATGAATTTGGCTTCATTGAAACTGTCAGGTAAGCGCCTGGCTAAGAAAGCTATGGTGAAGCTGACGATGGCCAGAAAGCCCATGTAGCCCAAGACACAATAAAACATGGTCACTGATCCTTCGTTACATTCCACAATGATCTCTCCAATTACTGAGTAGGCATCAAAATCTGGGAATGGGGGAAATGTTACTAGCCACACATTGCAAATAGTGGCTTGAACAATGGAGCAGAAAACAACAATGGAAGCTGCCAAACTTTCCCCCATCCACTTCCTCATCCTTGACCCCGGTGTGGTGGCCTTGAAAGCTAGAATCACAGTGATGGTTTTGGCCAACACACAAGAAATTGCCACTGAGAAGATCATGCCAAAAGCAGGCTGGCGAAGCAGACAGGTCACCTTGTGGGATTGGCCAATGAATAGCAGGGAACAAAGGAAGGAGAGCAGAAGAGAGACAAGGATAGTGTAGGTGAGGTTCCGGTTGTTGGCTTTGACTATGGGAGTGTCCCGGTTCCTGATGAAAATCCGAAGCACCAAAGCTGTCATGAAAGAAAAGGAAAGGGCAAAAATGGACAGACTGGTTCCCAAAGGTTCTTCATAAGAGAGGAAGGTGATAATTTTGGGAAGGCATAAGTTTTGCTCTTGGTTTGGATAATGATCTTCTGGACATTGAAAACAGTCATCTATATCTGAAAATAAAACAGATTTCTATAAATGGATGCAATTATTGGTCTGCCATATTAATTTGAATGAGCACTGCTAAATAAAAGGATGGCAGACAAATCTGCATTCTTCTTGTGGAGTTACATCTACAAAGTACCACTAATCTGGAATTAGTACAGCTGTCCTTGACCAGAGTCATGGCCTTCTTAGCCCTGGTTCCAACCTGGTGGAACTGTCTGCTGAATAACATCCATGAGTTTCTGGACATTCTAGTGTTCCGCAGGGTGTGAAAGACAGAGATGTTCTGCCAGGCATTTGGTTCAGGATAGTGACAGTTCCATCTTGGACCTCCCGTTTCTCATCCCCCACCCATTCCCCATGAGATAGCAGTGCTATTAAAATTTTAGTACCCTCTGTAGTCAATGTAGACAAGCTATGAATTAAACTTTTATGCAGGGTTCATTTCGTAGCAGGAGCTCCTTTGCATATTAGGCCACACACCCCTGTTGTAGCCAATCCTCCAAGAGCTTATAGTAGCCCCTGTAAAAAGAGCTCTGTAAGCTCTTGGAGGATTGGCTACATTAGGGGTGTGTGGCCTAATATGCAAAGGAGCTCCTGCTACGAAATGAGCCCTGCTTTTATGTTTTTATTGTCTTATATAAATTTTTGTTTGTTTTATTCATGTTTCATAGAACTGTGTTCTATACCGCCCTGAGCCATGTTCCACCGGGGAGAGCCAATGATAAATTCAATAAATAAAATCTAAAAAATATAAAATACCATTGTAAAAGTTTGGGGATTACTGTGACAAACTAATCTGAAATCAAATCAAAATCTCAAATCAAAGATACAGGGGTTAGGACTACTTCAGTTTTGTCTTGATCAGCTGCTATTGGTTTTAATCTTTCCATGAAGTGAGGTACCGTGCACCAATAAGCTTTGAAGAATGCATGCTGCAGCACCTAGAATGTCTTACCTTTGTGGCTGGAAATCTTCCCAACAGGGCAGGGAAGACAATCATAGCAGCAAAATGGCTCTCCTTCTTTCTCTCTCCTGCCATAACCAGGACTGCACTTGTCATTACATACAGAAAGTGGGGGTGTCTGTCAAAAATTACATTACCTGTTTTTGAATACTGTCTCACTGAAGTGTTTCTTTAATGTTGAAACATTGCTGCTCAAACATCATAAGGAACAAAGCTGGACAACACTATGCAGCAGATAGTTTGAAACTCCACATTCACTGGGGATGCCCATACAAGAAAGGATTCTTAGACAATGTACACATATCCTCAAGACTTCATCCATTATTACGTTTTTTTGAAATAGATTTCATTGTTTTTGGCACCATTTTTGAGTTTTTGGTGCCATCTGTTACTGTTGTTTGATGCTGTTCATTTTCTGCTTGTTCTTTGACTTGTTGGTCCGTTACAGTTTGCATTCTAGCTTGGACATTACTTTGGAAACATACTAAATATTCTGGATTAGTGTTCTATTATGCAATGGTGGTCAAAAGATTAACTCACTGAACAGTCCTGAGGTCCCCAACCAAAAGGGCTTAGGGACTTAAGTGAGAGTTACAGCACTAAAAAAGTGTTTCAACAACATATATTGGAGTTACACCAGTTTATGCCAGAATTACAGTGGTGGATCCCAAAGCTGCAAGTGCTAGACTAAGCAATGAAGCTGCCTTGGCAGCACAGAATGGGGTAAAGCTGAGGGCATAGCAGGAGTCAGTTGACTCTCTAAGCCTCTCCAGCCTGAGAACACCACCTGAGACTTGAGTAAGGTTATACCAGGAAAAACTGTGATCTTACCATTCGACACAGATCTCTTGTATTATATTGGATCCACATATCATTAGATATTACACTAACATAGGAAAATCCGGAAGGTGAATGATTAAGGTATTCATTATTTGTACCTTTCCTTTTCCTATGGCGCATGGCAGTTTAAAAATCCCAAGAAATGACATAAAAAATACAATCCCCCCCCCAAAAAAACTTATCTCTAAAATGTCTGCAAACCACAACACATTTAAAGCTCTAGCAAATGAAATGGCCTTTCATGGCTTTCCAAAAACTTCTAGATACACCACCCTCTTGCCTCCTCGTGGCTGATCCACAGGGTGCAATCTATGATGGAAAAGTATGCGCCCTCATTGATGTGATGAGAGCTACCTTAACTGAAGGAAGAGTCAGTTTGCTGGATCCTAACCTAATGTGTCCAGAATGTTACCTGCCACAGCTGATTCAGAAGTCCCCTTGCCTGATGTTTCGAATGGGATAAATGCATGGCATCCAAAGCATGCACCACAGCATAGACAGCATTGTAGATGCTGTAGCTGTGGCCGGTCATGCTCATTTCAAAAACCGATCCAGGAACACTTTCCAGTTTCTCCTCCCCTGTGCAGATCTTCTCATTTGTGTTGTCGGCCATGGTCTTGCGGAATAAGCAGTTAAACACCAGAAATCCATGATAAAGCCATCTTCTTTTTTGGATGTTGGGTTCCTCATCTGAAGGAACTTCTGGAATCCAAAGAGCTCCTTGGAGTGACTTGCAAAGGATAGAGCACCATGGAGGAAATGTATGTCTGTATTTCTCTGGAAGGGGAGTGAGGTGAAAGCCATCTGGGCTGTCAGAATCCAGACTTTACCATTTGTCTTCATTGAAAGGCCCTCAAAGTCTGAAATATTGAGCAATATTCTCAAAACTAACATGGTATCAATTTCCCCATATACGAGCACAACATTTGCTGAGCTTCTCATGATAATGCTGCCTGTTTTAGCGACGCTGTTTTGTGTTTCAGCGATCTGTGTGGAAAATGATAATATGGGGGCTCGTTCTATGAAGTCAATGCAGATGCCACTTTGGGCAAACATGGGAAGGACATTCTGAAAAAAACTCTCCGCATATTCATTCATCTCAGTTTGAGAGATCACTCCAATCCAAGCCCACCTGAAATACTTCAACAACTGGAGAATCCCAACATGCTGAAGAGCTTCATTTGGAAAGGTCTGGTAGGAGAATCCTGCTTGGCCTCTGTTCATCCTCATTGGAGCACAGCCATATGTCAGCTAAAGAAATATAGAAAAGACAGGCGAAAGGAAAGAGATTTCCAAAGTGACATGTTTGTATAACTGTGTTGTAATAGGCTCAGTTAATTATATACTTTTCCCATAAGCATTAACTGAGATCCTGGACAAATTCCATTTTTTGTATTCCGCATGAATGTCCAGTGGTGGAACAGAGAAGATTCCAAAACACCTTACTATTTGGTACACTCTCTGAGAAATGGAAATTGGATCCTGGGGCATGTGGTACTATTTCTGCATGTCTTTGTAGCATCTTGAATATTACAGCTCTCAGAGTTCCCTTTCATGCTACAGTTTACTTATGCCTTTTGTTTGCTGCTGCCTCATATTTTTATCATGTGATGTGGTAACTGTGCGAACGGTTTTTTTCAGACAGCATGCAAATCCAGTTTGTAAGTGGCTATATGTTTCTTTTTTCTTTTCAGAACCCAGCAAAGTTTCCTGCTCCAAACACCTTTTTAATTATTTCCTTGCTAAAAAGTCAAGAATTTCTCATTCCCTCCATGATAACACACCTCACTCTACTTACCTGGCTATTTGGAAACACATTTGTTTCCTTCTCAGTTCATGACAAATCACACAGGTGTATGAATGACTTTAATACCTCTGTGTGTCACCTGCTGTGATTGGAATGTTGGTTATCCATTAGCACTTTTATCATTGTCTAGAAATGGACAAATACAGGCTGAGGACAGACTGGCAATCTAAAGCGGGGCAGGCACGCTTCGCAAATGGAGGAAAGGAGCACGTTCAGACATGCGCATCTGTCCGTTGGCTCCGTTGCGTACTTACCCGTCTCCCAGTCACTTTCCTTCCGCTTTACCCGGACACCGGTTTTTCCCAGTGTTCAGGGGCCTTCCTCCGCATGCCTCCTGCTTCCAAACAGTGTGAACTGGAAGAAGCGGGAGGCATCCGGAGGAAGTGTGAACGCACCGGCAAAAAGTTTTGCGCATATGCGAAAAACATCAAAGGAAAGCTCCGTGGGTTTTTCCCCCCACTCCAGTTCCCTCCGCTTTGCCTCCGCTTCAGATTGCCCGTCTGTCCTCAGCCACAGATATATTTTTCCCTGAGGCATGATTTAATCCTCATGAAACATGCAGGGTGGGCCTTTTTCATTTCAGTCATATCACTGCAACCCACAAAACTTCATCTTGGATCTATTATTTATTTATTTATTTATTTATTTATTTATTTTTCTTTGCATTTCTATCCTGCCCTCTCCACCATTCAGCAGGCTCAGGGTGGCTAACCACATAATATCTATACATTTATATTGTACCTGTGGGACCTTGTAGGAAGATAGGATAGTGGGCATGTGGACACAGGTTTCAGATTGAGGTCCTCCAATAACGGCTACTAGATCTTGTTGGGTGTTGCACTTGTAGTTAGGGATGAATCTGCCCCATGTGGAGACCATTTCCATAGAGGCTTGATAGGTTCTGCTTGAGCTGAAATAGTCATTATAGATGTGGAAGCCCAAGGTGACATTGGGCAAAATCTGGGGGTTTTCATTGATCTCTCTAACAGCAAACACCAAGGCCAGGATATGCTGGTAGATATGAGTGATGACTCTGCAATGAGAGTTACATGCTGTATCACTGCATGCACTTCCCAACATGATACCTGCTGCATTTTAATGCTATGGGTGCTTTCAAAATACATTGCACTAAAAGAGATTGCCTGGGATGTGTCCTAACCAAACTTATAGTGTCTCCTAATGAAGAGGAGTACTAATCTGGAAGACCCGCACACCCATACCAACTGAAGCATTTACAGAGAGGCATGCCATTGGCAGAATAGATGGAGATATGTCCTGGATTGTTCATGTGATATTAGCTTCTTTTGCACTTTAGACAAAGGCCAGTGAAAAATTATTATTTAGATGAGAAGATAGTTGAACCAAGGGACATGTCAGTTGTCTTCCTATGGGCAGAAAGGGACAGACATATCTCACCGTCCTGAATCTAAAACCAATCCACAGTATTAGGACTATAACGTAGGCAAGGTATCATTTGGATTTTTTTTTTTAAAAAAAACTACCTCTTACATAAAGTCCTCAAAGATATCATTAGAAGGAAGTTTTTCAAAGGTTATTGGCCTTGAACATGTGTAGATCTGAGAAAAAATGGCAGCAATAATGTGCTCTCCTGGCTGATAATACTGGTGAAGAATAGAAAGAGGGTCACGAATGGTGTTGCAGTTAGTTATGCGCATCTTGGACAACACTTGAGGCAGGAAGACTAAGATCAACATTATGGATACCGCCATCCAGCAGGAATATCTGTCTTTTTGATCCTGTTTCATCTGTCACCACGTTATAATTCAAGCATCCCTGAGTTCTACAGCTGGATGGGGAATGGTCAGTCTCAAATAGTGAGCGTACTGGGTAAATAAAAGATTAAAAGAAAATCAGTGGTCAGTTTGACGGAGCCCAGCCTCTGCTTCTAACATGCACAGGACTATTGGGAAAGCTTCTATTCTTTGTAATATTGTCCATAATCACTGGCACTCTCTAGGGACAGAGAAGAAGTAGAAGAAATGATGGATAATTGGATAATTACAGAGAAGGACAACTCTGACACAGCATTGTAATTTCTCTGCAATGTTTATTGGAAAAGTAATACGTTGATCATGTTGCGACAGAAATTTTGTCAGATCCTTTAGATAGCAAGAGAAACGTGGCCACATCTGTCTGTCTGTATTTCAAAGTACAATCCTGAGCCCACTGATTTCTCTACACTTCAGACTGCAGTGTGGTATGGTCTTAGCTAATGGGAACTGGTGGCAGCTGCCTAATCCCTACATAGGGGAGGCCTGATTGTGTGTGCCCCCCATGGGAGAAGAAGAAGTGTAGTCTCCCATGCACTCTCATACAACAAAATTTTCAGCAAGTCACCCCCAAACCACAGTAGCCAGTTCAGCAAGGGAATCTCAGCTAAATAAGAAAAGATAGTCCTTTTCCCCTAAATATGCAAACTTGAGGACAGTCAATCCAACCACTACACCTCACAACTAAGCGATGGTTTGTTTTTACTTGTTCTTTTCCTCAAATGAAATCCTATGCAGAGCAGGACACATGCCTCTGTGATGACATTCAGCCCTGGGGAAAAGTTAGCAAGGAAGAAGAGGAGAGGAAGAGAGTGATGTGAAGGACAGAAGTAGCCATGGGGGGGGTGGCCTTAGGACCACATTCAGAAGCTTTCTGTCCCTCAAGGTATGGAAACCCTTAACCCAGTGTACTGGCATAGATTTCTATGACCTGATTCACCATTTCACACTTCCCTGAACTCTCTAGAGTAGTGGTTTCAAACTTAAGGTCTTTGGGCTGCAACCAGCCTGCCCACGGTTTTAATCCAGCGCGGGGCTCTTTTCCTCTTCCCTCCTCCCCTCACCCTTTGAAGCTGGAGGCTGTCAGATTTCCCCGCTCCCTCGGGTCT
This sequence comes from Lepidodactylus listeri, assembly GCA_029233225.1. Classification (NCBI taxonomy): domain Eukaryota; kingdom Metazoa; phylum Chordata; class Lepidosauria; order Squamata; family Gekkonidae; genus Lepidodactylus; species Lepidodactylus listeri. Next base: position 133,748,637 of record JARCFY010000005.1, on the reverse strand, counting down.
TGTCTTTGCCTGCTTCAGCAGGAAGCTTTTCTGGCCTTGCAGAGTTGCACAGAAAAAGCAGAATGGATTTTTCCATTAAGGTCTCTGCAGCCAAACAGACTACTCTGGGACTGTTCCTAGTAATAAGAACAGTGCTCTGGGACTGGAATGACAGGGCATAGAATGGAATGACAGTCCCTGGGAGGAGTAGCAGCAGCATTCTGGGATTGGAATTCCACTCTGGGAATGGAATTCCACCCTGGGGGCCATCATTCCAATCCCAGAATGCTTTTGCTACTCCCAGGGACTGTCATTTCACTCTGGTGGCTGTCATTCCAGTCCCAGAGTTTCCTATCTGGGCCCAGAGACCTTAATTGAAAATCTATTCCATTTTTTCTTTGCAACTTTGTCTGTGCTGCAATATATTTCAATGGAGTGGCCCTCAAGAAGTTTCACTTTCCCGTTTTTATACGCCAGCTGAAGGTGTTGCTTGCTGGAGTTATCTCCTTGCAAATACAGGCTTGATGTTTTCAGCTGCTTTGTCTCTGCTGAATGGACCTGAGAACAGCTGCCTGAGTGAGTATTCTAACATGGGAAACCACAGCCAAAGGGGGATATTACAATGGAGAGCCAATGTCACTCTGAGTAAATGGGCAGGGGAGAAGCTTGCAATCTCCAGCCATTTCGTGTTTTCCCAGGCTCAGAGCATTTTAGATTGTTAGTTTATATTGTTGGTTTCCAGCAGCTAGCAATGCTAGAAGAAAGCAATCAGGAAATTTCCACTCTATGCACACCTAAAACAACAGAGATAGAGACAATTTATTTGTTTCGGTTTAAATACCCCCTCTTATTTAAATCAGGCCTACACACAATGATAATGCATTTGGGGAAAAATATACAACTCAGCAACCCAGTGCTTGAGGCCAGGATAGAGAAGATCTCCACAGCCACCATGAATTTCCCTTTGGTGCTGAGATAGGTTGGAACAAAGGACAGCCAAACACTGCAAAAGATCAACATGCTGAAGGTGATTAATTTGGCTTCATTGAAACTGTCCGGTAAACGCCTGGCTAGGAAAGCTATGGTGAAGCTGACGATGGCTAGAAAGCCCATGTAGCCCAAGACACAATAAAACATGGTCACTGATCCTTCGTTACATTCCACAATGATCTCTCCAGTTACTGAGTAGGCATCAAAATCTGGGAATGGGGGAAATGTTACTAGCCACACATTGCAAATAGTGGCTTGAACAACGGAGCAGAAAACCACAATGGAAGCTGCCAAACTTTCCCCCATCCACTTCCTCATCCTTGACCCCGGTGTGGTGGCCTTGAAAGCTAGAATCACAGTGATGGTTTTAGCCAACACACAAGAAATTGCCACTGAGAAGATCATGCCAAAAGCAGGCTGGCGAAGGAGACATGTCACTTTGCGAGGTTGGCCAATGAATAGCAAAGAACAAAGGAAAGAGAGCAGAAGAGAGACGAGGATAGTGTAGGTGAGGTTCCGGTTGTTGGCTTTAACTATGGGAGTGCCCCGGTTCCTGATGAAGAGCCCAAGCACCAGAGTTGTGATGAATGAAAAGGAAAGGGCAAAAATGGACAGACCAGTCCCCAAAGGTTCTTCATAAGACAGGAAGCTGATAACTTTGGGAAGGCATAAGTATTGCTCTTGGTTTGGATAATGATCTTCTGGACATTGAAAACAGTCATCCATATCTGGGGGGGAAACAGATTTCTATAAACAGATGCAATCTTTGAGTTGCCATATTAATTTGAATGAGTGCTGCTAAATAAAACAATGGCAGACAAATCTGAATTCTACTCATAGAGTTACATCTACAAAGTACCACTAATCTGGGATTAGTCCAGCTGTCCTTGACCAGAGCCACAGCCTTTTCAGCCCTGGCTCCAACCTAGTGGAACTCTCCGCTGACTAACAGCTGCACCCTATGGGGCATTCTACAGTTCCACAGGGCATGCAAGGCAGAGATGTTCTGTTAGGTGTTTCATTGAGGACAACAATGGTTCCATCTTGGAACTCCCATTTCTTATTCCCCTCATTCGTTCCACATGAGATAGCGGCATCATTAAAATGTCTGTGCCATCTGTAGTCAACATAGACAAGCAATAAATTAGACTATTAGGTTTTTACTGTCTTATGCAAATTTTAGTTTGTTTTATTGATGTTTCATACAACTGTGTTGTACAGCATGCCAAGCCTGGTAACACTTACTAGGGCAGTTCACAAATTCAATAAATAAAATATAAATAACACTGTAAGTTTGGGGGCTACAGTGAAAAAATGGAAGCTCAAACTAAATGGAAAAAGTCTATTCATTCTTGATATTGTGATAATAGGAGTTAGAACTAGGGATGTGCATTTGGTTCATCCAAACTGAAAGCACCCCCGAAAATGGCCCATTCGGCCCCTTTTCAGGCAGCCACAGGGCAAACCAGATTCTTGAAAAGCAGCCACCCGCAGGGGGGAGGCACGGGGAGGCATTTAAATCTATCCCTGCCTTGTCCTGGGCTTTTTCTGGCTCACCTGCCTTGGCGGGTGAGCTAGGAAAGGCGGGAGAGCTCTGCCAGGCTTTTCCAGCTTTCCTGCTTGGAGAGACATTTAAATCCCTCCCCGCGCCCTCCCTAGCTTGCTTGCCTTGGCGGACAAGCTAGGAAGGGTGCGGGGGGGGGGGCTCTGCTGGGCTTCTTCAGCTCATCCACTTCAGTGGGCACACCAGAGAAGCCCTGGGGAGACATTTAAATCCCTCCCTGTGCCCTCCCATGCCCTCCCTACCTTGCCTGCCTTGGCAGGCAAGCTAGGAAGGGCATGGAGGAGGCTCTGCTGGGCTTCTCCGGTTCACCTGCTTTAGCAGGCATGCCAGAGAAGCCCTGGGGAGACATTTAAATCCTTCCCCACACCCTCCTGCATCCTTCCTAGCTTCCCTGCCTTGGCGGAGCTGGAGAAGCCCCGGGCAGCCAAATGTGATTTAGCCAGCCGAATGCCACCCCAATCGGCATGCATTGCCTGAAGTTGCATTCAGGGGTCATTCGGCCGGCCGAATCAGATTCAGCCTGGTTTAGCCAAATCCAAATCGGGCAGAATTTTTGGGGGGGTGGGGGGGACACCCCTAGTTAGCACTACTTCCATTTTCTCTCGATCTGTTGCTGGTTGTTTTATCATTTCCATCAGTGAGGTACTGTGCACATTACCACACACCTAACAATGATTGAATCACACTGTATAATCTCACCAGGAATTACCACCATTACTTTGTTTTTTAATGAGGCCCAATAAACTTTGAAGAATGCACGCTGCATTACCCAGAGCATTTCTTACCCTCATGGCTGGAAACTTTCCCAACGGGGCACGGAAGACAATCATAGCAGCAAGATGGCTTTCCTTCTTTCTCTCTCCTCCCATAACCCGGTCTGCACTTGTCATTACATATGGAAAGTGGGGGTGTCTGTCCAAAAATTTAAGAGGAGAATTTCATTACATGTTTTTGAATACTGTCAAACTGATCTTTTTTTTAATGTGAAGAAATTTGTTGCTGCTCAAACTTCACAAGGAACCAATCTCAACAACACTATGCTACAGATAGTTTGAACCTCCACATTCATTGGAGATGTCCATTCAAAAATGATTCTTAGACAATTCTTAGACTTAATTCCAGGTCAGAGCAAACTGGTAGTGATAACTGGTGCAAGTTCAAGGGAACCCAATGCATAGCTTCCAGGGCCATAGCTACACTAGAGCCTTTGGCGGCCCAGCCCCCTGACTTACCACCAATGCCCCCAACTTCCCACCCAGCTCATGCCCCCCAGCTTCCAATTTTTAATTTTATTTATTGCACTCACTGCCACCACTGGCAAGCCTCATGCCACCCTCTCTTGCATGCCATTCTCTCTGGGCAGCGCAAGCCCCATGCCCTCCCACCCTCCAATCCCATGCCGCTACTCTTTCTTGTTTTTTGCCAGCCAACAAGGCAAGCCCTACCTCCAGTCTCACGCTGCTGCTGCTCTCTCTTGCCTCTCTTTGGCTGGCCAGTCAAGCCCCTTGGGTTGGATTATCCCATGCTGCTGCTCTGCTCTCTCTCTCTCTCACATCACTCACTGGTCAGCAAGGCAAGCCCCGACAGCATTCATCCCCCCAATTCCCAAGTCGGCAAAGCAAGTTGCTACACTGCCCAATCCCTCCCTCAGCTTTGAAGCTTTTTTGATTTTGCTTCCATTCCTCTTCCCCCCCCCCCTTTTATTTTCAGAGCTCAGCTCTGCATCCACCTTTGAATGGCAAGGATTCCTCTTCCCCCCTCCAGCGCTTCCCTTTCTATCTGCAGGGCCAAGCTCTGCCTCTCACCTTTGAATAATTAAATTATTTAAATCAGCCAGTGCCAAGTGTGCTCAGAGAAATTTAAATGCCCCCAATTTAGAAATTCCTGGCTACAGGCCTGATAGCGTCAATGTCTTGCCTGGTATGAATCTGAGGCTGAAAATCATCAAAGGAATGGAATCCATCTAGCTCACAGAACATAGACTTTGACATATTTCAATGTCTAAACCAACCAAACCACTTTTTGAAAAAAGGAAAGGCAAAGAGAAGCCCTAAAATGTACATGTTCCACACCTGTTTAAAGGTCTTAGGCCATACAATAGCATCTTCATGGATGGTGAACCCTTTTCCTGTGGGTGTTTTAGGGATTATGTTCCCAACTTTGACTTGCAGAAAGGACTGGTTTGGGAATGTAACCCAGTTGGTAATATCATATCCAGCTATTATTTCCCCGTTTTGATCAAAAGAGATTTTTTCCCCAGCACTGTTGTTAAATGAGATGCTTCTCAGAAAGTGGTGTAGCTGACAAGGGAGGAAGGGAGGAAGGGAGGAAGGGAGGAAGGGAGGAAGGGAGGAAGGAAGGAAGGAAGGAAGGAAGGAAGGAAGGAAGGAAATTTAATATTTCAACCAAGAAAAACTTTGTTGGTCTCTTAAAAAGCATTGTGCATGGTTATACTTAGACCATTAGCAATAGTTAAGACAAAAACAGTATTCTTGGATAGTGGCATTTTCTTTCCATTCTACGACTGCATTTCTGAAACATCAAGTGCATATTAGATTAAATGGCTTTTTCCAGCAGAGCAAACATCCTATGGATGCAGATTGTTTCTATGGGAGAAAGGAGACCTTGCCCAAAACAGAAGGAATCTTTCTCCAATGGAAAAATTCATGTGTCCCTTGAATAGAGGCCTTCGGCCATGGGAAATGACCTAAGGTAAAGCAGAAAACATAGGGTTCCATCTCACAGATCAATGCCACCAACAGTGAAATGTCCTCTCGCACAGGGAGCCGCCTGTGGATGCAAGAGGTTCTTCTGCTGGTAGAAGGCTCCCGATGCAAATGGAAAGTGCTTCTGTTGGTATAATACATCTGTGGTCATTCCATCTAGTCCATTACTCATGTCCTTTAACAGCATCAAGAACCACTCTGCTTGAAGACTTCTTGGTTTTCATACATAAAGAACATCGAGTCACAACCATCTTACAGTGATCCCAACAAGGAGCTTTCAAGGCAAGTGAGAAGCAGAGTCAACTCACCATTGCATTCTTCTGCTGCCAAGTATCAACGTTGCTTAGATTCTGACAAGATCAGGCTATACTATACCATTCGCATCCCTCTTTTGAATTAGCATACCTCAAAATATCTATAAATTGTGACCTTCTGGAAATTTCCTTTTGGTCACTTAGATGACTTGAAATATTTACCACAAAATATGGGAGAACCACAACCCCCCCCCCCCAAAAAAATATGTACTGAATCAAGGAAAGAAGAAGAAGAAGAAGAGATTGGATTTATACCCCGCCCTCCACTCCCCAAGGGAGTCTCAGAGCGGCTTACAAACTCCTTTCCCCTCCCCTCCCCTCCCCACAACAGACACCCTGTGAGGTAGGTGGGGCTGAGAGAGCTCTTTCCCAAGCTGTCCTTGAGGGAACAGCTGTGCCAGAACTATGGCTTGCCCAAGGTCATCCAGCCAGGTGCAAGTGGAGGAGTGGGGAATCAAACCCGGTTCTCCCAGATTAGTGTCCGCGCACTTAACCACTACACCAAACTGGCTCACCAAACTGAGATGAATTGTGGATTTAACATATATGGAAGACCCAGCTCCACTGCCTGTCTCTCCAGAAGAAGCCAAAATATTCTGAACACGTTCCACTAAGCCTTGAATTACATCAAAAATATTCTGTTAAATGATATCTGCATCTCGATCAGGCTGCCTTTGGTATTCTTCGGGACTGTCTCCTCTGTTATGTCCCCGGGAGAGCATTACACTCTACTGAGAGTAATCTGCTGGTGATCCCTGGTTCCAAAGACATGCAGCTGACCTCGACCAGAGCCAGCTATATGTTTAAACCTATTGTAAATCACCCACATCCATGTGTACTCAGGGATGGGGTGATTCAGAAATTCAAGAAATAATAATAAGTAATATTCCTGAAATGTTTACACTATTGTCCCTAAGAAGCAGTCATCTCACACAATATGTTGCACTGGAGAAGCAGGCATTCTGCTGAAAATGATATTTAAAACATAGCCATTTAAAAATTTCCAAGCTGCCAGAACTACAGACTTACTATAGAAGTCGTGATGTGCCCTATGTAGAGGCTGATAGAAAACCCAATTAAGCGCCAAGATGTCTGGTATTAGCTGGGATCCACATATCATTAGATACTATACTAACTTAATAGAGGATGCACAGGAAAATCCAGAAGGTGAATGATTAAGGTATACTTTATCCGTACCTTTCCTTTTCTCATGGCAGTTTACAATCCTCCCCCCCAAAAAAAAACAACTCTCCTATTGAAGATGATGAGTTTGCATCTATTTTAAAATATAATAAATAAGTCAAAATTGAGCCCAGTTCATCTTTTTCAAGATACTATTTTAATTACAAGTGAATTTAAAAAGTGGAAATATTATTAGAGGTTCAGCCCTTCAACAATCTTATTAATATGCTATAGCTTTAAGAAAGAGATGTTCAACATGCAGCTGCATGGAATTAATTAGAATAGTTTTTTTATAGAGCCTGGTGTCCAGCTTGCTGTAAAGAGCATTTTGCAAGCCACATTCAAAATTGAAGGCTTCTTAGCCAGATAAAAATAAAAGAGGACTGGTTTGCTACTGCATAAAATTTAATAGTGTTTCATGGAGAGCATTTTAGCCAGCACAATATAGGAGGCTTCTTGCACCTGACAGACAAGACTGGCTTGCTCCTAATACAAACACTTGCAATGGAACCAGAAGTAAGTTCTTACAAATTCTTAAAAATTAATTAAGGATTTATCAAAATCTTTTAAAAAATAAGAATATTCCATTCAGCGTCATGTTGCCTTCATTTAAAATACCATGGATTTCTTCCAGTTTAAAATGCAGAAAATAAAGAAGTTGTTAAGCATTGGTTTGCTTTTAACAAACTCTGAACTGTATCAAGAGGCTGATACCTTTCTATACAATAGGAATACTCCTGAGGAAGATGTGGATGAAATGAGTTTATATCCGGGTGCTCATTGAGTATTATGGACTTTCTTTGTAATGTTGTAAACTTTTATTGAGAGTATATTGAACTATTCCTTGTAATCTTGTAAATTTGATTAAAAATATATAAATGTTCTAGTCATTTATGTCACAGTGGTTGTTTGTTGTAGTTTACGAATCCCAACATATAACATAAAATACAATATCCCCCCAAAAACGCCATATCTCTAAAAAAAAATGTGCAAACTACAACGCATTTAAACTTTCAGCAAATGAAATGGCCTTGTAGGACCTCCCCAAAACCTCTAGATATACCACCCCCTTGCCTCCCCGAGGTGACTGTTCCACAGGGTGGAATCTTTGATTGAAAAGTATATGCTCTCATTGATGCAATGAGAGTGTCAGTTAACACTGCTATATGTATGGTTGACTGTGTTATTATGGTTAACCGTCCTCATCACTAAGGTTGCTGAAAGAATTCTATGTATCAATACCTATTGTTACCTTCTAGTTTGATGGCCTATTCACATTGCTTTTTGTTTTAGCCTTCCTTTGACTCATTTAGGTCCCGCCCGGGAGATAGCATCGGTAAATGGACTCCCACCTTTGGAATGTGAGCCTGCTTGCCTGCTTCGCTTTGCGCATGCTTATTACTCATTAGCTTTTCCTCCTTGCTTATCTCTAGCTGGCTATTCCCTGGCTAACGGCCTTGAGCAGAGAAGCCTCCTGTTATGTGTTACAAGAACCACAGGTGTTATGTATTCTTTTGCTCTGTTTTCCTTGGGAACATTTCCTCCAAAAAACCCTCAACAGTGTTTTTCCCTGAGAACCTAATTTGCCACGCTTTCCTTAGGAACAGTGGGCCAGTAGATTTGGGCACCAATAATTCTTCCTATTGATTGGTGGATGGTAAAGGGGCCATATTTCATATCAGGTATAATTGTAGTTGTATTTCTATGCTTGAGCATTACTAACAGAACAAGGGTTTGACCAACAAGATCTTTTCTACAAATAAAGGACTTTCTGTTTAAGGAGACCTGTTGTGGACTACATCTATTGGCACAATCTCACAGAGAGCTACCTTAATTGAGGGACGAGTCAGTTGCTGGAGCCTAACCTAGTATGTTCAGAATGTTACCTGCCACAGCTGATTCAAAAGTACCCTTGACTCATGTTTCAAAAGAGATAAACACATGGCATCCAAAGCATGCGCCACAGCATAGACGGCATTGTAGATGCTGTAGCTGTGGCCAGTCATGCTCATTTCAAAAACTGATCCAGGAACACTTTCCAGTTTCTCCTCCCCTGTGCAGATCTTCTCATTTGTGTTGTCTGCCATGGTCTTGCGGAATAAGCAGTTAAATGCCTGTTGCCAGAAATCCATGATAAAGCCATCTTCTTTTTCGGATGTTGGGTTCCTCATCTGAAGGAACTTCTGGAATCCAAAGAGCTCCTTGGAGTGACTTGCAAAGGATAGAGCACCATGGAGGAAATGTATGTCTGTATTTCTCTGGAAGGGGAGTGAAGTGAAAACCATCTGGGCTGTCAGAATCCAAACTTTACCATTTGTCTTCATTGATAGGCCCTCAAAGTCTGAAAAATCGAGCAATATTCTCAAAACAATCATGGTATCAATTTCGCCATATATGAGCACGACATTTGCTGAGCTTCTCATGATAACACTGCCTATTTTAGCAACACTGTTTTGTGTTTCAGCAATCTGTGTGGAAAATGATAATATGGGGAATCGTTCTACGAAGTCAATACAGATGCCACTTTGGGCAAACATGGGAAGTGTGTTCTGAACAAACCTCTCCGCATATTCATTAATATCATTTTGAGAGATCACTCCAATCCAAGTCCACCTGAAATACATCAACAACTGGAGAATCCCCACATGCTGAAGAGCTTCATTTGGAAAGGTCTGGTAAGAGAACCCTGCTTGGCCTCTGTTCATCATCATTGGAGCACAGCCGTATGTGAGCTAAAGAAACATAGGAAAGAGAGGAAAGAGATTTCCAAAGTGACAGGTTTGTGTAACTGTGTAGGTCTGTGTTGCAGTAGGCTCAATAAATTATACTGTTTCCCCACAAACATTAAGTGACATCCTAGACAAATTCCATTTTGTGCATTCAGCCTGCATTTCCAGTGATGGAACTGGGAAGATTTTTTTTTTCAACAGACAAAACCAAGCAAAAAATAGACAGAGCAATAGTTCCATATAGGGGACTCCAAGATCTCTCCAGAATCATAAAAATAAATACAAGATATAGTGTGGTAGTTGTAAAGCTGTCAATATTTCAAACCAGCTTACAATATTTTGAACCGCAAAGAGCAGACATTCCTGGAAAGACATAAATGGAACCTGGAAGATACCCCCAAACACCTTGCTATTTGGTATGCTCTCTGAGAAATGGAAATTTGAACCTGGGGCATACAGTACTATTTCTGCATTTCTTTGTAGCATCATCAGTACTACAGCACTCAGTAGTCCTTTTCATGCTACAGTTTCCTTATGCTTTTTATTTGATGCTGCCTCATATGTTTCTGATGCAATGTGGTAACTGCGGAAAAAGGAATATCAGACAGCATGTAAATCTAGTTTGTAAGGGCCTATGAACTGTTGTTTTCTTTTCAGACCACAGCAAAGTTTCCTGCTCCAAACATTTTTTTATTTTCTTGCTAAAAAGTCAAGCCTTTCTCATTCCCTCCATGATAACCCACCTCACTCTGCTTAGCTGGCTATTTGAAAACACATTTGTTTCCTTCTCAGTTCACAAGATAAATCTTAGAGGTCTACGAGTGCCTTTAATACCTCTCTGTGACATCTGCAGTGATTGGAAGGTTGGTTGTTCATTAGCCTATTCATCACTGAGGGAAAATGGACAAATACAGACATATTTTTCCCTGAGTCATGATTTAGCTTTCAAAAAACATACAAGGTGGGCCTTTTTCATTTCAGTCATATCACTCCATTCCCGAAAACTTCATATTGAATCTATGGGTTTATATCATACCTGAGGGACCTTGTAGGCAGATAGGGTGGTAGGCATGTGGACACAGGTTTCAGACTGAGGTCCTCCGATAACTGCTATGAGATCATTTTGGGTGTTGCACTTGTAATTAGGGATGAATCTGCCCCATGTGGAGACCATTTCCATGGAAGATTGATAGGTCCTGCTTGCACTGAAATAGTCATTATAGATGTGGAAGCCCAGGGTGACATTGGGCAAAATCTGGGGGTTTTCATTGATCTCCCTAACAGCAAACACCAAGGCCAGGATATGCTGGTAGATATGAGTCATGACTCTGCAAAGAGAGTTACATGCTGTATCACTGTATGCACTTCCCAACATGATACCTGCTGTATTTTAATGCTGTAGGTGCTTTCAAGATAAGTTGCACTAAAAGAGATTGCTCATGATGTGTGAAGTAATATTGTCACACAAAGCAAACTTGTGGTATCTCCTGAAGAACAAGAATACTACTCTGGAAGACATGCACACCCATACGTACGGAAGCATTTACAGAGAGGCCCGCCATTGACAAAATAGATGGTTATGTGTGTTGGATTGTTGGGGTACTGTTACCTTCTTTAGCATTTCAGACAGGGCTTTTTTTCAGGAGAAAGCGGTGCCAGAACTCTCAAGAGGGAAATGAAAATTTTAATCTGTATACTGAAAACTCATAAGCTTTTAAGCATTATTTTAAAAAATGCCAAAGAAGTTCCAGAAGTTCGCTCTGGCGCGTTCCTCCCCCCCAAAAATCCCTGATTTTAGACAAAGAGTGGAGAGAAACTATCCTTTTGATGAGAAGATAGTTGAATCAAAGGACATGTAAGTTGTCTTCCTGTGGGAAGAAAGGGACAGACATACCTCGCAGCCTTGAAGCTAAAACCAATCCACAGTATTATGACTATTACGTAGGCAAGATGTATTATTTGGATTTTAAAAAACAACATCTTACATTAGGTCATCAAAGATTTCATTAGAAGGAATTTTTCTGAAGGTTATTGGGCTGAACCATGTGTAGATCTGAGAAAAAATGGCAGCAATAATGTGCTCTCCCGGCTGATAATACTGGTGAAGAATAGAAAGAGGGTCACCAGTGGTGTTGCAGTTAGTAATGCGCATCTTGGACAACACCTGAGGCAGGAGGACTAAGATCAATGATAGGGATAGCACCACCCAGCAGGAAAATCTGTCTTTTTGATCCTGGTTCATCTTTTCCTGCATTATAATTCAAGCATCCCCGAGTTCTGCAGCCGGATGGGCAATCACCAGTCTCATAGTGTGAGCATACCTCACAGAAAAAGGTTTAAAGGATAATCAGTGCTCAGTTTGACGGAGCCCAGCCTCTGCTTCTAACAGGTATAGGACTATTGGGAAAGCATCTGGTCTTTGTAATATTGTTCATGATCACTGGCACTCTCTAGGGACAGAGAAGAAGTAGAAAAAATGATGGACAATCGGATAATTACAGGGAAAGGCAACTCTTACACAGCATTATAATTTCTCTGGCACGTTGAATGGGAAAGTAACATGTTGATCATGTTGTGACAGTAATTTTGTCAGATCCTTCTCAGGAGAATAGCAAGAGAAAAGTGTCTACACCTGTCTGTCTGTCTTTCAAAATACAATCCTGAGCCCACTGATTTTCTCTGCCCTTAGAATATATAATGCTGCTTCAGATTGCAGTGAGGGATGGTCTAAGCCAATGGGCACTGGTGGCAGCTGCCCTCAGCTCTACATAGGGGGCGCCCCCTGACTGTGTATGCACCCCCAATGGGGGAAGAAGAATAGTTTCCTCTGTACCCTCATGTTTGCAGTCCCCTCGTACAACTATATTTTCAAAGAGGGTGGAAAAGCAGAATGGAATCCTGTATGACAGTAATAATTGTAGCTTAACTGAAGGCATACACATTTTCTGGAAGCCTCATTGAGTTCTACTCCACCCCCTTGTTCTTGCTGCATAAATGCAACACTCAGCATATAATTGTTTAAATATTCACAGCACAGATAATCATATAACTACATGCTATGTTTTAATAAAATCTGACGATTGGGTGTTAGTCTAAATAAATGATCTCTCCATTTGTTTCAGGGCCCAATTGAAGGTGCTAGTATTGACATGTACAGCCCTGTATGGATTGGGGCCAGCATAACTTGAGGATCACCTCTTTTATGAGCCTTCCCTTCCGCTCTGGTCGACTTTGAAGTCCCAGTCTTATATGCCCATGCCATCTGAAGTGGCAACTTGAGAAAGGGCCTTCTTGGTTGTGGCACCAAAACTTTGAAACTTGTTCCCCAGGGAGATTCATGTGTCTGCAGCAGGTGAAGACTTCTTTGTTTTAACTAGCATATCCCCAGTAGTTGTTATTGTCCTCATCTCTGGTTTTTATTGCTAGAACTGTTTTTATTGAATTTTATTTTAAAAGTTTTAATGTCAAAATGAGTATATGTTTGAGGTTTGAGGTTTGCTGCCTTGGTGACCCCTATTTGGATGGAAAGGCAGCCCAGTAATGGGTCTAGCTAGACTGAACTGGATGGGTCTAGCTAGACTGATGTAATTGGATATAAGAAGCTAAGTAGGGTTAGCACGGGTTAGTGCTTGGATGGGAGATTGCCAGAGAAGTCCAGTGTTGCTATGTAGACTCAGGCAAAGGCAAACCACCCCTGAATGTCTCTTGCCTTGGAAACCCTACAGGATCACCATAAACTGACTGTGACTTGACAGCACTTTCCACCACCCTCACATTTTTGATCAGTTTGGATTAGAAGCATCTTTGCACATACACAGTTTTGCAAAATCCCAAACCTGTTTTGATCAACAACTTCAAATACGGTCAGTTCGTGTGCCTAATAGGGATGTCAACTCAGATATATCTGATCTGAAAATATACCTGGAAAAAACCGAGCCCCATTGCTACATTCAGTGGTACAGAAAGCAGGAAGATCGGAAATGGGAAGGAGAAATTAACAGATGGGATGGACAGTATGGGGGAGGTGGCTCTTCAAGTCCTCCAACTCCAAGCTAGGTTGGGCCTGAACAGGGGTCATTTTGTAGAAAAAGAGCTGCAGGAGCTCATTAGCATACCTAATAGGCTATTAGCATAACTGCTCATTAGCATATGCCATGCCCCCTGACATCACCGGAAGTGATGTCAGAAGGGGAAGCAAAAAGGGGGGGGAGGCATTTTCAAAAGCCTCCCCTCCTCTTCTCCAGCCGGCCTGCCAAGGCCTCCCCCCCCTTCCCTTGCTCAAGGCCCCACCACCACCTCCCCACGGCCCCCCATCAAGCCGCCACCCCTGCCCCACCAGCAAGGCCAGCTCCCTGCACTTAAAGGAAGCTCCCTTTAAGTGCAGGGAGCCAAGGAAGAGAAAGGAAGAGGAAGCCAAGGGGCGGAATTTAAATGCCTCTCTGCACCCCCCCTGGACCCTTCCTAGCTCACGTGCCTTGGTGAACGAGCTAGGAACAGTACAGGGGGGCTCTGCAGGGCTTCTTCTGCCCACCCACTTCAGCTGGCAGGCAGAGGAAGCCAGGGGGAGGTGTTTAAATGCCTCTCTGCACCCCCAGGCCCTTCCTTCTCTGCACCCCCAGGCGAGCTAGGGACGGTGCAGGGGGGGCTCTGCAGGGCCATATACAATGGAAAGATCACACCACTGCTGTGGTGTGACTCTAGAGAGAAGGAGTGCCGGGGTGGGGAGCTGGGGGAGAGGCTTGTCACCACCGCCATTTGTGCCTACTCCTGGACTCCCAGAGCAGCGCTCAGGTGTGCTCTGGCTCCAAATGACTCCTGGGCCTGAAAATAAGAATGAGCACTTCGAGTTTTGTCTTGAGTTTCAAATTTAGTTGAAGAAACCATTTATTCCCAGGCTATCTGCTGGTCTTCTCAAATATGATTTTGTTTGGAGTGTTTGGGATAGGCTTACAAACTTTGTTCATGAAAATTATTTTAGAGGGTAGCCATGTTGGTCTGCAGTAGAATTTTGGGAAATCAGCTTTCAGGAATGAAAGTTCTTGTGAGGCAGAACACCCCTGTTTCTGCCCGAGGGTTAATGTAAATAGTAACAGGCCTATTCCAGCTTGCAGGTGTCAGTAATTGGGCCTTTCTGCCTACACTGCTCTTAACATCTTCAAGGCTGAAGTCAAGAATGTGGTAATTAGCTCTTCTTGGGAGCCTGTGGTCCACTGGATAGGAGGAGGGAGGCAGAAGTGGTGGCATAATCTTCTAGAGAGTTCTAGCAGGAACATACCCTGATTGGATTTGGACCATCACCTGACACCAGATGGTGTGAGACAAAAATTTGGCTAGAAGCCAGAGAGAGACCATGCTAATGTCACAGTTTTGATGGACTGAGGCCTGGACTATGTTAAGTTTGCACTGGAACTTACTGCTACTTAGAGGATGCTTCAGCCTCTGTTTTGGACTCTGAGGCTTTAAGATTGTGCCATCTAATGCCCGGTATCAATCTATTAGATAGAAAAGTTAGGTTCTCGGGGGGGGGGGTCCCAGTTGTATGACTTTAAGAGTTTGTGCCACCTAGAAATCAATGTTTTCTGTAAGTATTTAATAAACTTCATATATTTAATCAAAGGCTGATTTATTGTGTACAGTAGCCCTGGGAACCCATGGGGTTCAGGCTTGGACTACTTGACAGCTCTTGTGTCTGATGAAGAGAGCTTTGACTCTCAAAACTTTATATCCCCAAACTCTTTTTTGTCTCAAAGGTCTACTGGACACCAATCAAGCTTTGCAGCGCAGTTAATGATAAGGCCTACTTGAGCACCGGGACTCCAGAGTTTACAGAGACGCTCATTCACCATTACCATCATCTAAAAGACCCATGATGTAGAGCTACTGCTTTGAATGACCCTTTACAAAACATTAATGCACTGTCTGCACAATCATTAGACAAGAGTGTGCCCAGTGCCAGGATGATCCCTTAGCTGTTTCCAGGAGACGGGCCTTCTCAGTTATGGCCCCAACCCCATGGAATGCCCTCTCTGATGACACCTGTGTTCCCTTGGGACTTGTTCAGTTTCCACAAGGCTTGGAACCAAGTTATTCAGGTTGGCCTTTGGAAGCTAACCTGATGTTCTGAGCTGGTTTTACAGTGATATGGTACAACATACTGAGTTGAACGTCTTAATCAGTACAACATACTGAGTTGAAATATCACCAGTTGGAATCATGAAAGTTAGATGAGGGAGACCGAGGGCTGGATTAGCATGTCTGATATTCCCTGTGTTAAGTATTACCTGAACAAAAGTCTTGATTTCTAATGGTATAGCTCTGGCTGTTTTGGTTACTCTAGATAATTTCCTCTTGATTTTTATTTCAGTTTATTTATCTCCAGACGTTGATATTGTATCAATGGCTGCGGTCACAAACACTAAAAAATCCACTTTCAATGCACTTCCCAACTGGATTTTTACTGCATGAACTAGGAAAATCCAGTTGGAAAGTGGATTGAAAGTGGATTATTTAGTGTGTGTGACCGCAGCCAATGAATGGAAATTGGACCATGTTAATAGGTTATATCAGGGGTGGGCAAATGGCGGCCCGGGGGCCACATGCGGCCCGCCACAGAGCTTTTTGCGGCCCACCAAGACAGTCGGCCACGTGGTATGATAGGGTACATTTGTCTCATTAAACTGATTCTAAAATTAAATGTGCTTGCAGCTATAGATGATATGAAATTAGCACAATAAATAAATTGAATAAAACTACCACTATTTTATTTAATTTATATTTATTGATTTTTATGATACAATTTATACCTTTTCTGAAATGCAAAGTTAACTAATGAATGCAATCATTTTAAAAGGTGTGGCCCTCCGCTAACCTCCGCTCCCACAAAGCGGCCCCCGAGCCAAAACAATTGCCCACCCCTGGGTTATATGATTAATTGATGGAGACTCAGGGGCACTCTTAGCCATTGGCTAACTGATACAGTTGCCCTGGGCCCTGTGCTGGGGTACTCTCCAACCATGCATGGCCCCACCACCAACAAATGGGGGAATAAGAGCAGGCTCCTGCTGCTGCTTACACCCACCCCATCTGGAGTAGGGCATCTGTCTCAGCAGTCGCTGTTCACATCCACCATATCCAAGTCTCAGGCAGCCAGATTCCAATGGTGTTGGCTCCTGCCTGTCTTGCAAGAGGTGGGGGGTTTCCTTGGCTCCAGCATGGGGGGGGGGCATTGGCAGTGGCTATTATAGGGTCCTATCCTGGACTTTTGCCAAGGACTCCAGAATCACTAACACTGCTCTGATTACTCTCTCTGTCTCTTCTTCTCTCTGTCTCTTGATGTATTGTCAGTTTCAGGCAATCCATTTTTATTTTGCAGTTGCTCACCATTGCAAGTCCACAACAAGTGGGGTTATGACATGATAGGGTAACCACAAGGATTGTAATATTGTGCCAAAATGACACTGAATAATGAATATTATAATAAAACGTGTTGTCTTTGGTTAAGGTAGACACAACACACAATACTTATTTTTTATACGCAAGACAAGCAATGCTATTTTCCAGTAAGAGAACCACTCTATAATACTCATATCCCATCAAAGAATCTATTTAAACATGTTACTGAACTACATACAAATTAAGGTATCACAACTCAACTGTGTAGCAATCAAGATCCAAAAATCAGTCCAAGAGATCATGGTCTTTCATCTTGGGCTGAGGACAGACTGGCAGAATGAAGCGCAAGGGAAGCGGGTGTCAGGTTCCTGTCATGTTTTGTTTTCTTGTAGCTTTCCCAGTTACAGATCCCGGCAGGAGCTCGGCATCAGTTCCTGCTCTGATGGCTCAGTTCTCCCTCCTCCCCCCCTTTTCACTCCTCCCTTCTATGGGTGAGCTCATGTGTTTTGCTAGACTTCAGTTATATATGTTGATTTCTCTTGTAACCTTGGGCAACTGGGCTCTGCTTTTCCAGGTGTCTTATGCGGGGGCATGCAAGTAGCTTTCACACAGGGTCAGGGTGGGAATTTAGTTTCAGTTTGCGCGCCTTTTCTTCCCTGAGAAAGTAACGGTAGATTTTTGGTGCTTGATTATTTTTCTTCTGATTGGTACCCATGCTTCTATTCCTGTTTTAATACAGTATAGGAATCCCCTCCCTACTGTATGATCACAAACAAAGCAAGTGTTCCTGAAAGACCATTAAGAAATAAAGACTTTGTTTTAAACCACAAGGCCTGACTTATTGGATCTATTCAGAAGTCTCACAGATTGTTTGTGATCCTTCCAATCAGGAAGGAGTGAAACCCAGACCTGGCCATGTTGGATGATGGGTCCCTCGTTCCCACCTCGACTCCCGAAACACCGGTCTCCACCACACCTGTGGAGCCGGTGACTACGAACTATGATTCCTATGCTCCCCTCAGTCAGGGGGGAGCCACAGGTGGTGCAGAACCTTTACCAAGGTATTCCTGGTCGACCTTTGGTGGAGGTACTTTGGAGTCCTGGGTCCATGACAGGAGAGGATCGCGCATGCGGCTCTCGGATGATGAGAGGGACTCCTGGAGGTTGAGTTTGGTCCCAGACGAATGTGAGACCCCTTGACCATTGGACAGAGGTATGGATGACCTCTGGAAGCAGATGGACCGGAGATTCGATGAGATGCATAACCGGCTGGCAGTGGAACTACGCGAGGCGCTGCTCGAGATGCAACAAACCGTGCTGGGAGCAGCTGCGGGAGCGATCCCTCAGGCTGGAGCCAGAGGGGGAGGTGGAGTGCCAGCTCAGCAGCAGGATGGCGGAGCGGAACCTGCACAACAACCACCCGCGAGTCCCCAACAGCCGGCAGCAGCACCAGCACAGTCGGCCCCACATCCTGTGGACCGGTTATACTGGCAGCCACCCAACGATCCCTTGACAGCTACGTTTGATGGGGATCCTGATAAACTCCGGTTTTTCATCATCGAGACTGAGCGGTTTTTGGGAACTTGGGGCCACCTCTATCCTACCGAACGTGAGAGGGTTGGCTATATTGGCTCTAAGCTGCGGGACACTGCAAGTGACTGGTATGTGAGTCTGCACAACCCCCCGGGTCCTGAATTGAGATCAGTAAATGACTTTATGTGGGCCCTCCGGCAGCACTACGAGGATACCTTGGGGGAGGAGAAAGCCAGGAATCAGCTGCGGAAGCTGGTTCAGGGCCGATCCTCTGTAAGGGAGTACACTGCCCAATTCCATAGAATAGCTGCCAAGGTGCAGGGCTGGGGTCAAGATCTCTTCATTGAAAAGTACCAAGAGGGGTTGAACCGCGAGATATACGAGACTGTGTTACGAAATGATCGGCCTGCTTCGCTGGCGGCTTGGATGCGGGTGGCGGCTGACGTGGATGAGAGGTTCACTTTGATTAAACTGAGTTCCCTGGCCTCTCACTCAGTTGCTAAGGGCACACCAAAGCCCAAGTTTAAAACCGCTGTTCAAGAGCTTCGTGATGCTCGGTTTAAGCAAGGACTTTGCATGCAGTGTGGGGAGAGCAGCCACTTTGCATCGTCCTGTTCCCTGGGAGCTCCGAAAGTACCCAAGACTTCCCAGCCAACTCCTGGAGGAACACCATGACCCACGAAGGGAGGTTTTAAACCCCGGGCATTACAGCTGGAAGGGGCAACCGCAGAGGATGAAAATTCCACATTGGAGGCTGTGACAACCCAGCCGTCGGGAAACTTCCCAGACCTGCAGTAGGAGGCGCGGAGCTGCAGGTCCCCCCTCCGGCCACGCCGCCAACGGTGAGCAGTCCTGGACCTTTGCTCTATATGGTTGTGACTGTTATTGCCCCTGGAAGTGGCACTCACATCAGGGTGCGAGCTCTTATTGACTCGGGGTGTGCTCGAAACTTAATTAGTCCATTAGTGGTGGAGGGATTGGGGCCAAAGGTAAACACGCTGTCTGAGCCTCTGCGTTTCACTCAGATGGATGGGTCTGAAATGAAGGAGGCTTGCATAGCAGAGACTGAGCCTTTGATTTTGGGGACTGGGGATCACTGGGAGCAGAGAGCCTTTGTTATCACCCCCCATGCCCAGTTCCCTATGGTATTGGGAAGCCCGTGGTTGGGGGCTCATGACCCTTATATTAAGTGGAGTGAAGGGAAGATTACATGGGTCGATCCCAAATGCACACAACATAAATGGAATCCCGGCTGGGGTTCAGGACCTCCTTCCACCCCCTTCGCTTGCCTGGTCTCCGAGGACATAAACAAAATCCCTCCGGAGTACAGAGACCTGGCTGAGGTGTTTAGTGAAACAGAGGCTGATGAACTTCCCCCCCATAGACTGACTGACTGTGCTATAGAACTGTTACCTGGGGAGAAGTTACCCAAGGGAAAGCTATATTCTATGGGTCCCACAGAGAGGGAGGAACTGCAGAAGTTTTTGGATAAAAACCTTGAGCAGGGTTTCATTCGGCCAGCTAAATCCCCTTTTACTGCCCCTGTTCTGTTCCGGAAAAAGGAGGATGGTGGCTTATGGCTTTGCATGGACTATAGGGGGTTGAATGCCGTTTCCGCCTCCAACGCTTATCCCTTACCACTGATCAAAGACTTGTTGGCAGAGGGGGCTAAGGGGAAGATTTTTTCCAAACTGGATCTATGAGAAGCCTATTTTCGAGTGCGCATCAAAGAGGGGGATGAATATAAGACTGCCTTTAATACCCCACTGGGGCAATTCGAATACCGGGTTATGCCATTTGGTTTGACTGGAGGTCCCGGAGTTTTTATGAGCCTTATAAATGAAGTGTTGCATTTATTTAATGGGGTGCTTTGTTATCTTGATGATATCATTGTTTATTCACAAGATAAACCTTTCCATGTTAAATTGATGAGGGAAGTGTTGTCCACCCTCATGAAACATAAACTGTTTGCCAAACTGTCAAAATGCAAGTTCCATTGTGCTGAAATTGACTTCTTGGGTTACCGCATTTCCCCAAGGGGATTGGAGATGGACCCAGCCAAGGTGGAAGCAGTAATTTCCTGGGAAGCCCCCCGCACACGTAAACAACTCCAAAGCCTATTGGGATTTTGCAACTTTTACAGAACATTTTTGAAAGACTTTGCAACAGTCACCCTACCCTTAACTGAGCTATTAAAAATCAAAGGGAAAGGTCCTGAGGCTGGCAAGCCGGGTGAACGCTTAAACTGGTCAGCTGAGTGTCAAGCAGCCTTTGACAAGCTAAAAAAAACTTTTTACTTCAGAGCCTATCCTGGCGCACCCGGATGAGACTCGGGAATTCATTGTACATGTTGATGCTTCTGATGTGGCCATGGGGGGGGGGGGCAATTCTGCAAAAAGGGGAGGATGGGAAACTGCACCCTTTGGCGTATGTCTCCAAAAAATTTAATGAGACTGAAAGACACTGGTCAGTGTGGGACAAAGAGGCAGCAGCTATCTGTCTCGCATTGTCTACTTGGAGACATTGGTTAGAGGGGGTGTGGACGCCTTTTGAAGTTTGGACAGATCATAAAAACGTGGAGGCACTGCACACCCGTAGGACTTTAAATGCAAAACAGCTCCAGTGGGCTGATTTCTTTTCCAAATTCAATTTTAAACTACGACATTTTCCGGGAACATCTAACTCCCTAGCAGACGCGTTGTCCAGGCTCCCCCAACATAATTCAAAGAGGGAAGAAGTGTTTGATTCCATGTTCTCGCCAGAGCAACTTAGCGGAGCTGTTGTCACTAGAGACCAAAAGCAGCCATCTGCCATGGCTCCCTCTTCTGAGTGGAGTACAAAATGTGCACTGGAGTACTCTCAGCAGGATCGGGATGAATGGACTGGGGAGGAGGGTGTGGAGCAAAAGCCTGATGGTTGTTGGTATAAAGGCTCAAAATTGGTGGTGCCTAATTCTCTTAGACTGTCTGTTTTAAATGCTTGTCATGAATCTAAGCTTTCTGGACATTTTGGTTATTTGAAAACGTTAAATTTGCTTCAGAGGCAGTTTTGGTGGCTGCGGATGCGCAAACATGTTTCAGACTATGTAACTTCCTGCCAAACCTGTCTAATGTGCAAAAAACGAACAGGAAAGCCTCCGGGTCTGTTACAACCCCTGCCCACTCCCTCCCGGCCGTGGGAGGACATCTTCATGGATTTCATTACTGACCTACCACGCAGCAAAGGAAGGACTGTGATTTGGGTGGTAGTGGACTTATTTTCCAAACAGGCACATTTTGTCCCATTCAAAAAATTGCCCACAGCTAAGGGTTTAGCCAAAGTGTTTTTTAATCACGTGATCAAGCTACATTCTTTTCCGAAACGCATAATTTCGGATCGGGGCAGTCAGTTCGTTGCCACCTTCTGGCGGGAGCTTTTACAAACTATGGGCATTGAGCCAGATCTCAGTTCTGCTTACCACCCAGAGACTGATGGACAGTCCAAACGAGCCAATCAAATCTTTGAACAGTTTTTGAGGTGTTATTCAAATTATTACCAGGACGATTGGGTGGATTTGCTCCCTTTTGCTGAATACAGCTACAATAATGCCGTGCATTCATCCACTGGTGTGTCTCCGTTTCTGGCGGTGGGGGGGTACGAAGGCAACCCATTGCCCAATTTTCCACCCCCCACAGTCAGTTCGCCTTCTCTTTTTGAATCCTGGTGGGCGAAACTGCAGGAATCATGGCCCCTTATTGCTAAGACGCTGAATCGTGCCAAAGCGGACTACAAAAAATACGCGGATCGGAACAGAGCTTCTGGTTGGGAGTTGGAGCCTGGAGACTCTGTTTATGTGTCTACTAAAAACACCCACAGCTTGCAGCCGAGCCAGAAATTAGGGTGGAAATACATTGGGCCTTTTAAAGTCTTGCGTAAGATCTCTCCTGTGTCTTTTGAGTTGGAATTGCCTAAATCGCTGAACTCTGTTCATCCTGTTTTCCATTACAGCTTGTTGAAAAAAAATCCTGGGCCAAATTCCTGGCGTCCGGAGACTCCAGCTCCTCCTCCTCTGATGAAGGAGGGGGAGCCGCATTTTGAAATATTCAGCATTTTGGACTCTAAACTCAAACGTGGACGTTTGTTTTATCTGGTTAATTGGGTGGATTTTGGTCCTGAATGCACTGAGTGGGTGGTGGCTGATCATGTTCATGCTCCCTGTTTAATTCGTGCCTTTCATAAACGTTATCCTGCTAAACCTGGTGGGGGTTGATTTTGGGAGGGGCAGGATGTCAGGTTCCTGTCATGTTTTGTTTTCTTGTAGCTTTCCCGGTTACAGATCCTGGCAGGAGCTCGGCATCAGTTCCTGCTCTGACGGCTCAGTTCCCTCTCCTCCCCCCCTTTCCACTCCTCCCTCCTATGGGTGAGCTCATGTGTTTTGCTAGACTTTAGTTATCTATGTTGATTCCTCTTGTAACCTTGGGCAACTGGGCTCTGCTTTTCCAGGTGTCTTATGCGGGGACCTGCAAGTAGCTTTCACACAGGGTCAGGGTAGGAATTTAGTTTCAGCTTGCGCGCCTTTTCTTCCCGGAGAAAGTAACGGTAGATTTTTAGCGCTTGATTATTTTTCTTCTGATTGGTACCCATGCTTCTGTTCCTGTTTGAATACAGTATATGCATCCCCTTCCTACTGTATGTGATATCACAAACAAAGCAAGTGTTCCTGAAAGACCATTAAGAAATAAAGACTTTGTTTTAAACCACAAGGCCTGACTTATTGGATCTATTCAGAAGTCTCACAGCGGGGCAAAAAGACCCGGGCTGAGTTGTCGCGGGGCTTTCCATTTGCACTGTGTAGACTGATGCAGGGCCATCCTGGGGAAGAGGCGGAACAAAGTGTTTGCACTGTGGGGCGGCCTCTGGTGGTGGTGCCACAGTGGCGTGTGGCTTTGGTCCATTTTGCCAACCTGTGCGTAGGTGCATTGGTGCATGGGCGCAGCAGCCGGATCAGCGGGTTCACATTACCAGTGCCGCTTGATGTGCAGCTTATTTGTGTCCACACTGCCAGGAAGTGGGATGAACATGCACCCAGACAGCTTGACACCAGTTACCTTTTTAAAGTGGGACAAAAGCTTCAGAATGGGGTGAGTGTGGCACATATTGGGCTAAACTGCCACTCTGAACTCAGCCTTGAAGTATGCAGACCAATGAAGATGACACAAAGACTCCAGATTATTCTATACTTCATTTCATGTAAACTCCTTCAAATCATTGACTGCTCTTGTAGCTAAATGTAGTTACAACAGACAGCCACACCACAAATAGTCTTATTCTTCTGGTGTGCCTTTCTGCAGTTGTTACAATGGCTTACAATGCTCCCAATCTCTCATTTCCTATGGAAGTAATCCTTGAATTGTAATAGTTGCCTGAGCATCCTTACCATAACAACATAATTAGCTGAACTCTAGTTACATGTTATGTTTATTTTAATTTTGTCGAATTTCCTTTTTAAGAATTATCATTAGCGTATGACATTGTGTATAGTGTAGCCAGGAGATCTGAAGACTGTCTGGCAGCCTTAAATTCTAATCCTTTTAGAGTTATGCACCACTAGGTGGTGAGCTAGACTTGGGGGGGGGGGTGCTGAGAAAGCTCTGAGAGCTGTGACTGACCCAAGGTCATCCAGCAGGCTTCATGTGGAGGAGTGTGGAATCAAACCCAATTCTCCAGATCACAGTCCGCCACTCTTGACCACTACCTTGCCCACTCTTGACCACTACCACTCTTGAACACTCTTGACCACTACCCCACGTTGGCTCTCACCCTTTTAAAGAAAAAACTTTTGAAGAGTTAAAATATTAGGAAGTATAGCCCCGTCTCATCAGAACCTAAACAAGGTCATCGGTACTTGGATGGGGATGACTCTGCAGAAGAAGGCAATGGCAAACCACCATTGCTTCTTAGTTGCCTTGAAAGCCCCATGCTGAGCTCACCATACATTGGCTGAGAATTGATAGCACATCTACACATAAGGATGATATGAACAAAGCCTTCCAAGCCTTTCTCTCTGCTTAGGAATCCTCTATGTTCAAAAGGGTTCCTCCTCCCAAGTCTGACAATTCTGAATTTGGTAGCATTACTAGTCATACAGTTGTTCAATAAAGCAAACAAATAAATCCAGCTTCAAAGCTTTTGGTGATTTCCAGTCTTCCAGTCTCCTTAAACATTAGTTACTGAATAACTCATTTTGTTGATTGTTCTGACTCATTATGTATAATCTGTCTTGAGTCCATGTGAGAAAGGCCGACTATAATAAATGTAAATAAATAAATAAGCCACAAATAGTCCACCATATTTATTAACCTGAGACTTAATATCATCATATGCATTTTGTGTTTGCAAGGAAATCCAAAGACATGGGGTGCAAATATGATCAATTTCTTTAGTTTCCTTCCCAGATGACACCCACTGTTTCTACAACATTTACACGCTAACAGATTAAATAACACACTGGAAAACAAATAATTAAATATAGATAACATGATTGATAGGGCACTGGAACATGATAATAAAGATCTAGTCCAGTTGCATTGATGAATGATGTGCAGTATACGAAAAGTATCATTCCATAGCATTCCATAGAGATAAAATTCAGAATCTAATGCGATTTATGCCTATGAGTTTATCAATATTTCACCCTTAATTATGACCTTTTATAACTTTATGGACATAGACTTTAAGATTTGTTATTTTTTTCTCCTTATTAGTTGCTCTCTGCTGTTAAGTTTCGGTCTCAGTACAATGATATAACATTTAGGAGAAAAAATACAGCCTAGTAACCCAGCACTGGAGGCCAAGATGGAGAAGACCTCCACAGCCACCGTGTCTTTTCCTCTTGTGCTCAGATAGGTTGGAACAAAAGACAGCCAAACACTGCAGAACACCAGCATACTGAAGGTGATGAACTTGGCTTCATTGAAACTGTCTGGTAACTTCCTGGCTAGGAAAGCCACAACAAAGCTAACAATGGCCATGAAGCCCAAAAATCCTAAAACACAGTAAAACATGGTGACAGACCCTTCATTACATTCCAGTATAATTTTGCCAGTCACTGAGTACATATCAAAATCTGGGAATGGAGGAGAGGTTGTTAGCCATGCAGTACAAATTATGCCCTGAACAAGGGAGCAAGAAAGAGCAATGAAACTGGCCAGTTGGCTCCCCATCCATTTCCTCATCCTGGACCCTGGCTTGGTGGCCATGAAAGCTAGAACGACAATGATGGTCTTGGCCAGTATGCAAGAAATAGCTACCGAGAAGATGATGCCAAAAATGCTTTGTCGAAGGAGACACGCTAGCTTTTCTGGTTGACCAATGAATAGAAAAGCACAAAGGAAGGAGAGGAGGAGGGAGATGAGGAGGACGTAGGTGAGGTTCCTGTTGTTTGCTTTAACTATGGGAGTATCCTGGTGCTTCATGAAGATCCCAAGCACCAAAACTGTGATGAAACAAAAAGAAATGGCAGAAATAGCCAGACTTATTGCCAAAGGTTCTTTATAAGACAAGTAGCTTATATTTTTGGGAATGCATGAGTCTTGCTTATTGTTTGGATACTGATCTTCTGGGCATTGAAAACACTCATCTATGTCTGAAAAAAGAAAATACCTCTACTCATTAGTTTTAGTATTGCAAAGTCGTGAACTAAACTATATCAGAGTCTGAAGGACAATTTTTCAGATTTATTGTGGAATTATATTCCTAAAAAGTATACTCAGAGAAGATCCAGAATTAATTTAGCTCTTAAATTTCTAGAAAAGCTCAGCCACATCATAGACAGAATGATATCTCCTAGGATATCATCTTTCCTACCAGTGCCAGGTTCTTCAGTCAAGTGTCATGCTATACAGAGAAACATGTATGTATCTCTCACAGGGTTGCCAGCCCCCAGTGGGAGCAGGGAAACTCCCACTTTCACAGGCTCTTGCCCACTGCCAGCCAGCCAGCCAGCCAGCCAGTGGGGGAAAATTCCACACCCAACTAATGTTTTCTGTCCTACTTCCAGTTTCAGGCCTACTTCTGGTTTGAGGTGACGCTCGGTTTGGGGGCAAAATTCTATGGTTTGAAGCTGAATTACCATAGAGTTTTGCCCAAAAACCAGAGTGTCACCCCCAACTGGAAGTAGGCCCAGAACCGGAAGTAGATCTGAAAATGACCAATATCACTTCTGGTCTCTCAGAAGGACATCGGGAGACCCCCACTGGCCACATAAGTCAGCCTGGCAACCATAATCACTCATGAGCTCTGCTTTTCACCAATTTAAAACAATCCATCCTCCCAGATGTTTTCTTTTAGTTTTGTTTGAATAGACCAATATATAAAATAAACACATCTCTTATCAGCAATAAATTGAGAATGCCTTTCTAAGCAACATTAAGGTAAGTCTGTACATGTTTGATCACATGTTAGACACATGTTGGATCACAATCAATGCTTTAGACAATTCTATATAATCATATATTACCTTCTTGGTTTGAAATCTTCCCTTGTGGACACGGCTGGCAAACATAGCAGCAAAATGGCTTTCCTTCCTTCTTCACTTTGTGATAACCCAAATGACATTGGTCATTGCACAGAGAAAGAGGCTGTGTCTGTCCATAAGTGAAAGTCAAAGTTTTAACATTCAGAACGTTGTCTGAGCGTTTGTACCTTATTTGTAAAATGACACTTAAGAAATAGGTTGTTGCTGGCCTAATATATGGGTTGTACTTCTAGAGAATATGTGACATGCAATTGGTGGTTCAAAGTTCTGCTATTCTTTGTTTTTACCATGTAGTAAAGACCTTGGGTTTATCCATGGGAATACATCCAATTTTAGTTTATATTTCTACTCTTTGATGCGATCTGCTCATTTCCTTTAGGGATGCTGCAAATTCTGCCATGAACATGTTCAGCTGTTGAACTTACCATGATAGAAAGTGTCAACCAGATCACTTGATCTGTTTGGTATACACCAAACAGCCTCAAACATTTACCAAACTGGTTTGTATCAGGTTTTTGCAAAACTGCATGTGTAAAGATGTTGCCAATTCAAACTGATTGCCAGCAATTAGCATTACTAAGGACTACTTAGGCCAACATCAAAGGTTAAGATTTTATTGTAATGTAGAATTTATTCTTGACTGATTTTTATAATTTGTGAATGATCAAATAGTCTATTTAAACAATTACCTGTTTGGCAGAACAATTATTAAGCAAGGATGGGGTTTAGTAGAATTTAGTCGTGCTGTGGGAGACTATACTTATTACACAAAAAGACAATTGTACTGTATTGCATGACTAGGACGAAATATGGTGGAGAAGTAAAGCAACCTGTTGAATGCCAATTGACAGAACTATTGAATCCATCACTGAAAAATCAGGTCCCTGTTTGCAACTGGTGAACAGGATGTGAACCAAACCAGTGGCTGTTCAAGTATCCTAATTTTTGTTGATTATATTTTCACTTTTTGGTTGGCACAATTTACATGTAATATTTATTAGATGTGCTTATTCCAAAATAAGTTCCACGGTTCTGTTCCACAGAAACATGTTCCATTATAGCGAAGTTGCTTCTTTGTAGGAGTACTTAATGCATAACATACTGAATAGGACTATACACTACATAGTATTATAGCCTCAGAGGCCACAATTTAATATAATACGTAATATAACGTCAGGATTTTGCCATGAGAAAAAGCACAGTAGAACATCATGGTTTGAATGAGTTTCATCTCATTAACGTAGCAGAATCTCTTTCTGAGTCTGATCAGTAAATCAGTTTCTTAATACTGAGAAAGCCAATTAATATAATACAAAATGTGTTTGGACGCTACCTGGTTAAACAAGTGGGGCCACACGATGGCATCTTCACAAATGGTGAACATTTTGTCCAGTGGAGCTTTTGGCTCTATCCTTCCAACCCGAACTCTAAGAAAGGACCAGTTTGGGAAGGTGACCCAGTTGATAATATCAAATCCAGATAATAACTCTCCGTTTTGATCAAGGGAAATCTTTTCTTCCAGGCTATTGTTAAAGGAGATGCTTCGCAGAATGTGATGGAGCTACATTGGGGAGGGTGCAATCAGCTAACAAGAACATATAAAAAGATACACAACAATTTTTCAGCATTGATGGCTAATGATCCTGCTTTTTAAAATAATCATTTGCAGGTGAGTAGTAGGATTGCCAACTCCAGTTTGGGAGATTCCCGGACACGTGGGGGAGAGATGAGGGCTGGGTTTGGGGAGGGGGCAGAACTCAGTAGGGTACAATGCCATAGAGTCCACCCTGCAAAGCAGCCATTTTCTCCAGGGGAGCTGACCTCTGTCAGCTGGAGATCAGTTGTAAAAGCAGGAGATCCCCAGGCCCCACCTAGAAGATAGCAACTCTAGCAGTAGTAATAGTATTGACTGCTTTAATGTTTTGATCATTTTATACATTACATTAGTCTTCATTACATTATTTTCATAACTGTAATCCACCTTGAGTCTCAGTGAGAAAGGTGGGCAGTAAATTATGTAAATAAATTAATATAGTAGCATTAAGCAGCCTGTTAGCCCAGCCTAGCTTGATCTCATCAGAACTTGGAAGCTAAGTAGGGTTTGCCATGTTTAGTACTTGGATGGGAGAGCCAGTTTGGTGTCGTGGTTAAGTGCACGGACTCTAATCTGGGAGAACCGGGTTTGATTCCCCACTCCTCCACTTGCACCTGCTGGATGACCTTGGGCAAGCCATAGCTCTGTACCAGCTGTTCTCTCAAGGACAGCTGTCTCAGAGCTCTCTCAGCCCCACCTACCTCACAGGGTGTCAGTTGTGGGGAGGGGAAGGGTAAGGAGTTTGTAAGCCGCTCTGAGACTCCAAGTGAGTGAAGGGCGGGGTATAAATCCAATCTCTTCTTCTCTTCTTCTTCTCTAAGGAAGAAGGGAGTTGCCATGCAAACCACCTCTGCTCATCTCTTCTCTTGAAACCCCCATAGTCCTAGGGTCACGATGCATTGGTTGTGACTTGATGGCACACATTTATTATTAGTAGAAGCAGCATTAGGAATTCAACAAGAAACGTTACTGTGTTTACTCAAAAGGACTTTTTAATGTCTTTTGGTTTTCTAAAACGAGGGGGATCATCTTCTGCTTTGGTATACAGATCTGTTGAGTGGTGCTATGCTGAGATGTTGGTCTTGATGTGAGAGGTGATTGACTGCCCATGTGGAGAATGTTGGAGGGTGTGCAAAAATTCATTCACTCCACTTCAAAGCAGTGGAAGCCATGGCAAATACTCCCTTTCAGGCTGCTTTAGGTCAAATCTACATCTGACTTTCCTGCTAGAATCATTCTAGTTTCAAAAAAACCCGTCTATACCTGTTTCTAGTTTCAAACCATACTTGTTCTAGTTTAAAAATCACCGTCTACATTTGTTAATTGCCCTCTTGTAGTCAAGCTAGCAGTACACTGCTTTAAACAGATCCTGTTGCTTACTGCTCTTCAGACCCAGGGGAAAAAACCAAAGTGAAATTTGAAACCAGTGTGAAATGAGTGTAAGAAAACAACAGCAGTCAAACTACTTCAGAGGGGAGGTGTAGATTTGGCCAAGTGTCAAAGAGACAGAGCAGAGGCAGTGGACTCACTGGCTTTGAAAATTTACTTGGCAAATGGTAAGAAGTGGTAGGAACAGTTGGGATGGATTTGCTCCTCTACTGATTCATGTTTATAGCTCAGATTTGTACTCCACACCAGCTTTTGTTTCTGCTGTTGTGCTTCAGGCAGGTGTTGCTGAGTAGTTAAGCTCCTTTCCCCCACCCCAAGACAGAGAAACCCCCAAAGCCTGTGGGTTTTACAGCAATTTAGTGACGCATTAGCTATAATGAATGTGTGGATATTTTAGATAGGGAAGGATGTGGCAATCCCTGCCGGTTTGGCAATATCTGAAAAACTGCTTTCAATGCTGAAAAACTGATTTCTTAGGAAAGCACTGGGAATTGTGGGTAGGGAGGAAGAAATTTAACACTGTGTTTCTAAGTAGAGTTACACCCTTCTAAACCCACTAATATGGATGGACTTGGAAGGACGTAATTCTGTTTAGGATTACACTGCCAGTTGGTCGGTTGTTATGTAAGTCTTTGCCGAGTAGTTCACCTCTTTAGAGGGAGGCATTTAGAAGCCAGTGTCTTCCTTTTTAAAATTTAAAACCATGTGATCCAGTACTACTTGTGAACATTCATGATGCAAAGAGAGATAAAAAATGGAAGCAATTGTTTTTTTCTCTAGCCTATATTGCCGATTTTATGTGGATTCTGAAGAAGAGGAGGAGATTGGATTTATCCCTTCACTCAGAGTCTCAGAGCAACTTACAAACTCCTTTCCCTTCCCCTCCCCACAACAGACACCCTGTGAGGTAGGTGGGGCTGAGAGAGCTCTTTCCAGAGCTGTCCTTGAGAGAACAGCTCTGACAGAACTATGGCTTGCCCAAGGTCATCCAGCAGCTGCAAGTGGAGAAGCGGGAAATCAAACCCAGTTCTCCCAGATTAGATTCTGTGCACTTAACCACTATACCAAACTGGCTATGGTTTGGTGTGTTTTTTTTAGGAAGAGTCATTTTTCCCTTGGTCTAGAGATAGCTGTCCCACATAAATGTGCCCAGAAGATTACCTGCCATGGTTGTGGTTTGGGAAGCTTCCATCTCCTTCCAGCCACCATTCCTCTGTGCTCGGGTGTGAATGAATTTATGGCATGCAGACCTTGTGACACAGCATAAATCACATTGTAAATGTTGTGGCTATGACTAGTCATGCTCAGTTCAAAAACAGAACTAGGCAGAGTCTCCAGCTTTTCCTGCCCAGTGCAGGTATTTTGGAGCTGGTTGTTTCCTGTGGAGTTGGGGAATGAACATATAAAAACCTGTTCCCAGAAGACCTTGATAAAACTGTCTTCTTTCACTGAGGTAGGGTTCTTACTATGAAGAAATTTCCGGAATCCTAATGGCTCCTTGAAATGAGCAGCAAAGGATATAGCACCATGGAGAAACTGTATGTCCCAACTGCTTTGAAAGGCAAGTGATGAAAAATCCATCTGTGCTGTCAAAATCCATACTTTTTCCAACGTTGGTAGATCCTCAGTTTCTGGAATCCGAAGCCACAGTCTCAAAACCATCATGGTCTGAATTTCACCATGCAATATTACTGCATTGGCAGAGCTTTGCAAGACAAGCTGGTATTTTTGCAACTCCCCTTCTACTAAGGCAGTCATATCAGTGGAAAAAATCCCTCCTGGGAATCTGTCTATGAAGTCAATGCAGATACCCCTTTGGGGGAAAATAGGAAGCACATTCTGTACAAACTTTTCTCCATTGTCGTCATCCAGATAAAGTACTCCTATCCATATCCACCTGAAATGCAACAATAACTGGCAAATGCCCTCATACTGAAAGGCCCCATTTGGGAACATTGGATAGAAGAAGTCTCCATGATCTTTGCTGTCCCACACTGGTGCAGAACCATATATAAACTACAAGAAAATTGAAATGAGATATACTTTTCAAAGTAAAACAAATTTACTTGTATGTAAACAATAGGCTTTTCAAGGCAAGAGACATTCAAAGATGGTTTGCCATTGCCTGCCACTGCATGGCAAACCCTGGATCTCCTTGGTGGACTCCCATCCAAATAGCCCAGGGTTCCGTTGGAGCGGGAGCGCACAGGAGCGCAGCTCTGAGAGTAAGGAGCCCAGGGGGTGGGCACATGACCAAGCCCCACCCCCTCCTTGGCTTTTCCGAGCAGTGCAGAGGCACAGCGCCCCAGGGAAAGCCCTGCTAGGGTCTTTATTGTTTTTAATGTTTTGTTTTAATATTGATAATGTTATCATTCTTCCTTTTATGACTGTGTGCTGCTTTTCCAGAGACTTGCTCAAGGTGGCATCTAAATTTTCTAAGTATACCATTTTTTATCTGGGCACACGGCACATAAGCACTGGAGAAATTTCACCAACCCTTCAACAGCTTCCACCCCATCAGTTTGGTGTAGTGGTCAGGAGTTGCACTCTAATCTGGGAGAACCGGGTTTGATTCCCCACTCCTCCACATGCAGCTGCTGGTGTGACCTTGGGCCAGTCACAAGTTCCCTCAGAGCTGTTCTCTTAGAGCTGTTCTCTCATGAGCAGTTCTCAAAAGACCTCTGTCAGCCCCACCTACCTCACAGGGTGTCTTGTTGTGGGGAGGGGAAGGGGAAGGGATGGGTGGTGCACATGTCCTGGGTATCTCAAGTCTACTTGAAACCTGGTGGTTTCAAGAGAGCAGGAAGAGAATGAGGGTGTGTTCTTTACGCTTATTTTTATTGCACAAAGTATTGGATGGGGAAGGGAATGGAGGAAGAGCAGGTCAGTTTCACTCACCTGTGGAGTGGAGCCTGAGGGGTGGGTGTTGCCTTCTGACACACTTCTGGCATGTTAGGGGTGTGTGGCATATGCAAATGAGTTATGCAAATGAGTTATGCTAATGAGCTCCTGCACCTCTTTTTCTACAAAATGACCCTGCCAAATACTAACCAAAGTCAATTCTGCTTAGCTTCTGAGATCCGATGAGACTGGGCTAGCCTTGTCTATCCAGATCTTAGCCATTCTACATTTGACAGATTGTAATGGTTGACTCAAAAATTACAGGCAATTGAAATTTATTTTTTCAGTGCGTATTTATGAACCAGAGATACACATTTCCCCTAAATTCTTTGAATGTGACTCACCAGTGTCCACCATGTATAAAAACCTGAGCAGAGAAAAGTTGGTAGACTTACATATCTTTTTAAATAATTAGTCTTTATTCCCAAGGGCTTTGATGACCAGGTGATAGTTTCAGAATCAGATGAAAGGAAGTCTCCTGAAAACAAACACAGATCCCTCATATTCCCTGAAAGGCCACTTAAGGGCTTGTCAGCATTTTGGAAGATCCACCCTGCCTCTAAACATGGAACAGAAAGCTTTCCTTTGCCTGTTTACTAATTTGGGCTAAAAGATGATGCTCTTCAATACCATTCTTCTGTGCTTGTCAGCATGAGGACTTAAATGATGCCCAAGACTCAAATACTTTTCTCCTCATGGTCAACCATGAGTGTCTTGGTTCAGCCCCTCCCCTCAGACTTAGATGCCTCAGACCAGACTGCTTACCAATCTAACTGAACCCCTAGGACATAACCCAAAGTAGCCCAGCTGACACTCAGGACACAAACATACTTCGATACAGACCTATTTCAGAAGAAGAAGAAAGGTTTGTTTTTATACCCTGCTTTTCCCTTCCCTAAGGTGTTTCAAAGTGGCTTACAATCCCTTCAAAGTGGCTTACAATGAAGGAATTTTGAGTCATAAAGACTGCAGAGCTGTAAGCCAGTTATGAACCCTTGCCTCACCTTTAGAGAAATATTGATACTGAGGATTTGAAATTATGGAGTTTTATTTATTAGAAATTTTGACATTGTTGGTTGAATTATGGAATCTGCTTAAAAGAAGGTTTCTCCTCAAAACGTGGAAATCTAGGAAACACATCAGCATTTGAAAAGGGAGGATTCCTATTTGTTATCTATGGACTTCTACACACAATAAGAATGTATATATAAAGAATATTAGTAGGAAGAACCATATTTCTGTTTTTGAGAATATTATATGTTGGATAAAACTTCTGTTTAAATTCTACTGTTACAATTTTAATGGATACTTTATCACTAGAATACATTGTGACTGTGCATTTAAATTGTTCTAGTGCTATTGGAGAGCCAGTTTGGTGTAGTGGTTAAGTACATGGACTCTAATCTGGGAGAACCGGATTTGATTCCCCACTCCTCCACTTGCAGCTGCTGGATGACCTTGGGCAAGCCATAGTTCTGTCAGAGCTGTTCTCTCAAGGACAGCTCTGGAACGAGCTCTCTTAGCCCCACCTACCTCACAGGGTGCCTGTTGTGGGGAGGGGAAGGGAAAGGAGTTTGTAAACCACTCTGAGACTCCAAGTGAAAGGCGGGATATAAATCCAGTCTCTTCTTCTCTTCTTCTCTATTGCAACCACAGGATATATTGTTGGTACTAAGCTTTGGTTACTCTGGCCAAGGTCACCCAGGCCAGAAGGCTTCATGTGGACGAGTGGGTGTGAGAGTCCTACAGAGTCAGTCAACAACAAGTGTCCTTAAACAGGAATGCTTTATTGAGAAAGGTCTGCTATGGTCATCTGCACTTCTTGTGTTAGTAATGGATGACACAGCCCCAAGCAGGACAATTATACAGAATTCAAAAAGGGGTCTGGTAAGGAATTGCAACCAATCACCAAGGCAAAGAAAAGGCGCTCAAAATACTGGTTTAAGGTTCCCAGGGGGAAAGCGGGAAGAAATAGAGTCAGAGGAGAAGAGATACATGGACAGGCACCCACAGTTTCCCAAGGTCAGAGCAGCTCGAAGAGCAATAAGCACACCATGAGAAGTCTAACATAACATTCCACAGACCCAAAGTCAAAGGTTCACTCATCCCGCCTCCAGGGCAGGAGATGGCAGCATTAGCTGACAGTTGGGAATCAAACTTGGTTCTCCAGATTAGAGTCCACTACTTTTAACCAGTACACCATGCTGGCTCAAAATCGCTCCCCACAATAAGTACAAAGCAAGAAAAAAACCCCAGGAATTTCTCCAAGCCATTTTGAGAACAGCCACTAACATTCTTGCTTAGCTCTGTTGTGACTGTAAGACATGGTTCTTACAAAGTTGGATAGGGTTGCAAAGGAAAAGCCTAGTGTAGAGGAATTACATAGCCTTCCCCAAACCTTTGAAATGAGTTGAGATATCTCCCCACCCAGAAAGGAACTAAATCAGCTGATCAAAAGTTTGGATAAACCCCAAAGATTCTTTTGTTACTGTTGTTCAAGATTTGCCTGTGAAGAGGCATGCAAGGTATGCAACTGCATTTTAGTTGTGTGGGTTTCTATGGTCCTTTCCGCATTTGCCTGCCTGGCCGGATTTTCTCAGCATTCCAGTTGAGGCAATTTCAGTCCACAGCAAAACAGCATCCAAATAACCCAGGGCAACAGCAGGCTTAAACCAGGCTGACCACTGAAGGGAGATTATGTATGCAGAATGGGGGGGAAACCCAGAATAAAAAGAGGGTTGAATTCGATTTTAGTGCAGAATTGTTTGGAGGACACCACGATGAACATGGATTAAAAGGAGAGTGAGTAAAGGGCCTATCTCTGTGCCCTAAAACCATATCTAAAAGATAAGAGAATATGAACAGCTTGTTCAGCTCCCATAGTCCATGTGCATATCTTACCTGTGGGATCTTGTAGGTAGAGAGAATGGTTGCCATGTGGAGGCAGATATCAAAATTAGGCCCCCCCAAAACAGCTCCCAGATTGTTCCGGGTGTCACAGTTATAGTTAGGGGTGAATTTGCCTTGTGTGGAGAGAAGTTCCATTGAGGCAAGATAGGCATTGCTTGCACTGAACCGGCTGTTATAAATGTGGAAGCCTAAGGTGACATTGTGTAAAATCCGTGGATTTTCATTGATCTCCTTGACGGCAAATTCCAAAGCCAGAATGTGCTGGTACATTTGAGGTATGGATCTGCAAGGAAAGTTAGATTTCGCATCTCAGGGAATGTCTTTCTGCCACGTATTATCTCTTTATGTAATTTTTTGTATTGAATTAGATTCCATGACACCAGCCCAAGAAACATTGAAGCAACTTTGTCAAATGGACCTGGGCGTCTCTTAATAAAAGCCCAACAGAATCACTAGCTTGCTACTCAATACCATCATTCCTCTGCTTTGCCGCATCTTCCTTTGCATTAATTGTCAGATATGTTCAGCAACCCTCCAGCTAAATTCACATCCACCTCATGGGTCATAATTAGGGAGCTGATTTTGAACTGAGCTGTTTGGATGCATCTGAATGAGTTTAACCATGTACATGAAGAACTAGCATGGTAAAATAGTTAAAGGTGTTGGACTAGGATCTGGGAGACCAAGGCTGAGGACAGACTGGCGATGTGGTCTGCTGTGCCTCCGTTTTAGAAGCGGAGGCAGAGAGGCCGTCCACACAGCCACAGCTGTCCCCCGCTGCCCACGCGCACTCACCTGTGCCTTGCGCTTCAGGCGGAGACCCCTGGGAAGTGGTCTCCAGCGTCTGGGTGCATGTCCCTGCTGCTTCCTGTGGGTGTGGATGCACCAACGGCGCGGGGCACGCGGTGCTGGAAGTGTGGACGGGTTGTTCTGGCTGCTGTGGGTATGTGCATAGCTGCGCCTCATCGAGACAGCCGGCAGCCGTGCACCTCCTCCCCGGTTTGTTTGCAGCTGGTGTGAACGGGACACCCCAGGCTGCTTTTCCCGTGCAGCTTTCGGCCCCGCGGCTGTTCAGGGACAGATCTTCAGTCTGTCTTCAGCCCTTGGTTCAAATCCCCACTTTACCATGATAGCTCACTGGGTGACGTTGAGCCAGTCACACATTCTCAGCCGAATCTACCTGACAGGTCAGTTGTAAGAATAAAATGGGGAAGGGGAAAATGTTGTAAGCCACGATGAGTCCCTGCTGGGCAGGAAAGTGGGGTATAAATGAAGCAAATAAATATGTTTAGATTATTCAAGACTGAATATTTGCAGCTACTGTCCCATTCCCTCACCACCACCCATCCATTGCTCTTGCTGCCTCCAATTATTAAAAGGCTCCTAGATAGAATAAACGTATCTGCTGGAGTTTTTGTTGTTGTTTTTTAATGTGGGACTTACTTCTTAAGTGTCCCACGTGCCTTCAGTGTCTGCTCATGAACCTAGGTAAACTCATGATCACTTCACCCAATATCTGTTTGCACCAAATACAGGCAATGTATTCTTTGTAGGGTTACTTAAAGGATGCATCTGACTTCACAGGCTCAGAGAGGGGTTAAACTGGGAGTGATCCTGTGCTTAATAAATTTGTCACTTCATCTGTTAAAGCGACAGAAAACATGAAGCAAAAACTGAAGCCTTTGTCTCTGTTGTCTAGGACTAAGAGACATTCACTCAGCCCTACTCGCTGGTAACTATCAAAATATGTAAGAAACCACATATACCGACAAATGTAGAAAAAATAAATAGTATTGTAAAAGCTTGAAATATGTACAACCCAGCTACCCATTCTCATCTTAGGCAGAATATCCAATACGTATTCAGATTGCCAAAATCATTCTTCCCAAATGACGTAATCAGTGCATATCTACAAATCCAATACTGTCCAAGTTCTTGAAGAATATTAATTATTCCATATATTGGCAACAATTCTCAAGCTTTCTGAGGTGGGACCCATTTCTAAACTTACTGTAATTTTAGAAAGCCAATGTCAAAGTAATTTATTTTTCCTTCAGCTACTTTGACAGTAGTCTAATTAAAATGCATTGTTTTATAGCCTGCTTTTCTTTCTAAGTAGGGGCTTCAGCGGCTCAAGTGGTTAAGATGCTGAGCTGCAGACCGGAAGGTCAGTAGTTCAACAGTTCGAGACCCGAGTGCCGCAGGACAGGGTGAGCTCCCGTCTCTGGCTTTTGAGCAAGGGAAACCTTTACCTTTACCTTTCTTTCTAAGACACAAAGTGGGTCGCACAGTATGAACAATGTAATCAGAGAACATAAGAAATCCAGTCCACGATGCCATAGGACAAGGATTACTGAACTGGAAAAACAATGCATAAGGAGAAGGCATCGATATGACGTCTCATAAACGATGGAGAAAAAGAAATTAAGAAGGTAGGAGACAGTGCAGTAGGAGCAGGATAAAATATACAATAAACATTGGAGCAGACAACAATCCTGTTCATTTTTGGAAAGAAGCATCCTTCTGGACCATTGATCATATAATTACAGCCCTATTCCCTTTACAAAAACGCCCTCCTGAACGATCCTGTTTGATTCAATCTGCGGAGAGATGGACTTTCCTACTCCTCTTTGAATATTGTAGTGTTTCTGAGGATCGGGCTGCATTTCATTGCCCTTCTTCACGAGCAAACGTGTTTGCCCTTGAGCCTCTCAGCTCCTAGCTTTCCCTATTTCTCTTCTGCCATTCAGGCCATGCAACAAATCTCCAGGAGCATCATGACCTCCTTTTGGATCCCTACCAGTAGTCTGAGAACCACTGCATCAACAAAAAAGACTTAACCAGTTACTTCCTTATTGAACATGCCAAGGCACAAAAGGTGGCCACCTTCAAGGCGGTTGCATTAGAACCATCTGAAAGAAGGAGGAAAATTTTAAAAAATGCATCAGGTCTGCCAGGAAAGGCTGACGTTATGTGTAAAGACTGAATGACCCTGTGCAGGGGACAATATAATAACACATGGTCAATTGTTCCAACCATATCCAGTGGACAGGGGAAACACATTGAATTGAATTTATTCACGGTCACTGACCAACACATAAACTGCTATACATTTTGTAACATAGAAAGAAAACATCACATTAAAATAGAAGGAAAAAATTTAGGACTGATCATAAAACCCATAAAACCACGATGGTTAAAATTAATAAAACTGTATCTTAGTTCTCCTCTTTTCGAGCTACTATAGATTTTCTAATTCTTTGGGCAAGCCATCCAAACCTAGCTATCCGATAAGTAACCTCTGCCCGGTTATCCGGTAGCAAATTTCTTAAAAGGCAGATTCTTTGGCCGAGGTCAGACTGGCAATGTGGCCCGATGTATGCCCACTTTGCAAGCGGATGAAGAGAGCCCGTTCAGACAGCCACAGTTGCCTGGCCGCACTCACCCGGCCCTGAAGCGCTTTCATCCCACTTTTAAAAGACACCTGGTGAAGCCGGTGTCAAGCCGCCTGGGTGCGCGTTCATCCCGCTTCCTGGCAGTGTGGATGCACATGAGCCACGCATCAAGTGGCACCGGTAATGTGAACCCGCTGAACCGGCTGCTGCAGCCATGCGCCTATGCACCCATGCACCCATGTCAGCAAAGTGGACCAAAGCCACACGGTGCCATGGCACCACAGCCAGGGGCTGCCCCACAGTGTGAACACTCCGTTCCACCTCCGCCCCAGTATGGTCCCGCATTAGTCTACGCAGTGCGAATGGAAAGCCCCACGATAACTCGGCCCAGGTCTTTTTGCCCTGCTTCCCTTGTCCTCGCCCTTGCCTGTGAGACATGGGGAGTGTGTTGGGGAAGAGACGTGTGGATGGTACATGCTTTACAATCAAAAATTACATGTTCTACAGACTCAATACCATCCATACAACTGGGGCATATCCTTTCTTCATAAGGAGTCTGGTTAAATTTTCCTTCCAAGACTGCAGATGGGAGTACATCCCAATGCATTGGGCAAACATGTTGACATTAAGAGATACATGCATATCTAACCCTTCCAAAAGAGATGATGGTCATATGGAAGGAGGCAAGATGGTGATGAATAAACAACTTTATTCAGCTGCTCTGCTGTTCTGGTTTTTTAATTGTGTTTTAATGGACCAGGTTATTTTATGAACTGGACTGTGTGGCTTATTTGGGCTAATCACACCAACTGTAACCTTTATACATCAAACTGGCAGTCAGACTTACAACCACTGTATTAAAAGAAGTATATTGTAATTTATAAAGAAATACCCTAATGGTAGCTTAGAAGGAGGTATGTCATATTTCTGCAAAGCAAGCACAAGGAGTGATGCTACTTGTTCTTCACTCTGCTGATCTTAATGCAACTGCTTAGAACCCAGTGATAATGATAAAAAAAAATTCCAAACCCTTACATGGGATCATCAAAGAGCTTATGAAAAGGGTAGCGTTCAAAGGTTATTGGATCAGAGAACATATAGATCTGAGAAATAATGCCACCAATGATAAGGTCTCCCGGCTGATAATACTTGTGACGAACTGGGAGAGGGTTCCTGGTGCTACACATAATAACAGGAATCTTGCAGGCTGTCTGAGGCAGCATCACCAGCACCACTGCCACTACGACATATACCACCATGCTGTATGGAAAGCTTCTTTCTAGATCTCGATAGTCCTGTTCTTACATCAGTTTTGGAGGTTTTTGTGTAGAAGCAGGACTTGAACGGCCACTCAGTCTGGTGATTAGAAGGCAAAATTGTTCCATGTGATGCACTGCAGGATCGGTCTGATGGGTCTAGAAGAGACAAATAATATCCTTTCATCTTAGTTTATAATTTTGCTAGCCACTACTGGGACACCCTAGGGACCTATTAAAGAGGTTGATATAGTCATTGGTAATTTGACAATAACAGGGGAGCTAATGACTTGTTCTGAGTTGTAAGTTCTCTGTGCCACTGTGGAAGAAAACATGTTTGATTTGATAATTACAGAGAAGATAATGACCCATCTTCAGTTACAGTTTGCTGTGATGTTGCAGAAGAAATCACATGTCAATCACATCTCAACAGAAGTCTTCACTAGTCTGCGGAAGGGGTGCAAGAGATGTGCAGCGCTGCAATGACCCATGACAATAACAGATTGCTGGAAAACTGAAGCCTGAAAAGGGGGGGTAGTTGTAATAAAAGAATATACATATTGCAAAACCCATATTTGTAGAGGTGGCCAAAATGTCTACATTCGAATCTGGGCCAATCTGTCAAAACTGAAATGTTTTGAAATCCCAGAAGAAAGTTCTACTGATAATGGAATGGCACTGTCAGAATCTGCTGATTCAGACATAGTAATCCTGACTGTACCTACCCCATTTTGTATTTTATTCTATGTTTGTAACTGCCATGTTGTAGTGCTTAACCAGGCCTGGAGTTTGTAACACTTAAAGCGGGAGGGTGACACCTGCAATGTATGGGAACAAGAGGGCCTCTCACACCGCTGCCTCCGCATTCCATCCGCCCCGGCTGGGACTTCAAGGGAGGATGCGTCTCATCTCTTATCACATGCAAAAGCCTTGAGGCCATTGATTGTTATGTGAACTGGTAACATCTGAGGGGTCTGGTTTGGGAAGGGAATTTACAGCTTGACACCTCACTTTCTTTCCTGTGAGAACCAAACGGTCAGGATCCCTTTTTGCCCGCCAATTTTCCCCTATAGTGATTGGCTACCTATGGGTAATTCAAACTCCTTGGAATGGTATAATAGACCTGCCTGTATTATCTGTCTCATCTCTGACAATAATCCGAGAAGCTGTACTAATGTAGAGATTGGAAATAAAGAACTCTGGTTAACCAACCAAGATCTGATCCTTGACTACTTTGCGC
The DNA here is from genome assembly GCA_029233225.1 of Lepidodactylus listeri. Classification (NCBI taxonomy): domain Eukaryota; kingdom Metazoa; phylum Chordata; class Lepidosauria; order Squamata; family Gekkonidae; genus Lepidodactylus; species Lepidodactylus listeri. The sequence goes on along the minus strand of JARCFY010000005.1, from coordinate 133,707,028 downwards.
AGAACTCTCACAGATTGTCAGAGATCTGTGACTGGGACTCAGCCGTTCCTGATCATGTCAGACGACGGCACGGTTCCCATCCCTACTACCCCCGAAGATACACCCACCACCCCGGTGGACCAGGGGAACGGTGGTGGAGGCGGCGGAGGGGAGCCCGAAGTACCGGTGACTACGATTCAGGGGGCTCACTACATCCCGCGCCTACCTCCTCTTCAGAGCGTGACCCCGAAGTACGCCTGGAGCCAGTTCGGTCGTGGGACCGTGGACTCTTGGGTGCACGACCGGAAAGGGGCACGGGTTTCATTCCCGGGCGATCAACTCGACCGAGGGAGGCCGAGCTACCTGGGAGAAGACCGTGAGCAGATCTACGGAGGAGATCCGCGTCGCCCGTCCATGGAAGGAGAGAGGACCGGCCCGTATGGGCCCGATCCGTACCGAGAAGACCAGATGCAATCCCTAGACCGGATGATGGGAGATTTGCGGTTCCAGCTTACCACCGAACTACGAGAATTGGCCCTCGATCTCCAGTACCAGTTCCGGGACGCCATGAGGGCCATGCAAGAGGCTCTTCCAGCCCCCGCAACGGGAGTCCAGCAGCCGCCGGCGGCTCCCGGGGGAGTTCCAGCTCAGCCACAGGTGCCAGCGCGGCCGCCGCCGCAGCAGGTTCCGCCAGTCGCCCCTCCACCGGTGCCCGGTCCCGTCCCCGTGCCGGCCCCAGCGCCGGCAGGGCCGATCGTTCGCCCGGCCCCTGCCGACCCGTTGACGGCTACTTTCGATGGGGACCCCGAGAAGCTGCGTTTTTTCCTGCTGGAGATCGAGCGGTTCCTGGACAGCTGGGGCCACCTCTACCCCACCAAGAGGGAGCGGATTGGCTACATAGGGTCCAAGCTGAAGGACACCGCCAGCTATTGGTATGTGAGCCTGCACGATGCCCCCGGCCCTGAGCTACGTTCGCTGAACAACTTTATGTGGGCTCTCCGACACCAATACGAGGACCCCCTGGGGGAAGAGAAAGCCCGGAACCAACTGCGGAAGCTGTTCCAGGGGAGGTCCACGGTGAGGGACTACACCGATAAGTTCCGGCGCGTCGCCGCCAAGATTCACGGCTGGCCCCAAGAACTTTTCATAGAAAAGTACCGCGAGGGTCTCAACCCAGAAATATACGAAACCGTCCTGCTAGGGGGTCGACCGGGAACGCTGGCCACCTGGATGAGGGCAGCCGCGGACGTGGAAGAAAGATTCACCCTCATCAAGATGGGGACGTCAGCTACAGCTGCCAGCAAAGCCGTGCCGAGAGCGAAGCCAAAGCCCAGGTGAAGGTATTTATTGGGAGGCCAGTGTGTCAGAATCTGCTGATTCAGACATAGTAATCCGGACTGTACCTACCCCATTTTGTATTTTATTCTATGTTTGTAACTGCCATGTTGTAGTGCTTAACCAGGCCTGGAGTTTGTAACACTTAAAGCGGGAGGGTGACACCTGCAATGTATGGGAACAAGAGGGCCTCTCACACCGCTGCCTCCGCATTCCATCTGCCCCGGCTGGGACTTCAAGGGAGGATGCGTCTCATCTCTTATCACATGCAAAAGCCTTGAGGCCATTGATTGTTATGTGAACTGGTAACATCTGAGGGGTCTGGTTTGGGAAGGGAATTTACAGCTCGACACCTCACTTTCTTTCCTGTGAGAACCAAATGGTCAGGATCCCTTTTTGCCCGCCAATTTTCCCCTATAGTGATTGGCTACCTATGGGTAATTCAAACTCCTTGGAATGGTATAATAGACCTGCCTGTATTATCTGTCTCATCTCTGACAATAATCCGAGAAGCTGTACTAATGTAGAGATTGGAAATAAAGAACTCTGGTTAACCAACAAAGATCTGATCCTTGACTACTTTGCGCAGAACTCTCACAGGCACTTCATGATCTAATCTATGCCTTGCCAGAGAAACTCCCCAAATGAATTCAGAACCAATTAAAACAAACCCATAAAGCATAAATGTAGAGATACCTTTATTCAGCACAAAACAACAACGACCATGCTTTCTAGTGCTTTAGTTAGGATGCTGGACACAGAGTTCCAATCCCCACTCTATCATGAATCATACAGGGGGACCCTGAGCCAGTCTTGTCTTTCAGCCTAACCTAGTTTACAAGATTTTTGTGCACAGAACATTTCTGGGAGGTCACTTATATCCATATTGCTCTTCAGGCTAATGCTATAAAAATTACATTTCTAGAATGGCTATTATATGTTGCTGACCTGGGGAAATGAAAATGTTCCTCTTCTCTTGTGTCTGAAAACATCCTGATCAACACACCAGCATCACAATAAATAAAGAATTGATAAGGCTAGTAGTTTTGTCATTTTTAAAAACAAAACCAGTACCCCTACTTGGAAAATAATAATCCTTACAAGAAGCATATTATTTTTTACAAAAGATTCCTGGATGATATCTTTTTGATTTGGAATGGCACGATGGAATCTTTGATTGAATTTGCCCAATATATAAATCAGATACATAACACAATTAAGTTTGAATTAACACATGACAATTATAAAGTACATTTCCTAGATGTGGAAATTAGGATAGGTAACGATATTCAGACAGAGGTTTACAGAAAACCCACTGATGCCAACTCTTACTTAGCAATGGATAGCTTCCACCCAGGACATATCAAAAGAAATTTACCTTACTCCCAGTTATTAAGACTGAGACGCAATTGCAGCGAGGACACTCCGATTTCCCACACGCGCTGCCCCAGCATTGTTCCTCTGTTTGCCCCGATTGCCTGCTTGAATTTCCCACTATTTGCCGCGGGGCACATTTTACCCGCAGCTCAAAATCTGTGAACTAGTTCACATTAACTAATCTTAGAAGGGAACACTGGACCCCACCCCCATATCTCAGAAGGTGGGGCATGTGCATGAGGAGTGCAGCATCTCTGGCCTTGCGTGATGCGCTCTTAGTGCTGCTCACACAGGAGGACTGCGATGAGAGGAACCCCCCTGGGAGGGCAGCCGAGGGGGGCCAAGAGCCCACGGCCTCACCCCACCCTGCTTGAGATAGAACACCTGCCCCCCACCTCCCACTGGGCATGAAGGTGTTATGTTCTGTGATTAAATCTGTGATTATCCAATTACCTTATTCAATTACCTTGAAACTTATTCAATTACCTTGAAATTTATCTGCCCCTGGGATTATCCAACTATTATCCTGGGATTACCTTGAGATTTATTCAATTAACTGGGAACTTATTCAATTACCATATCCAGCTGCCTTGTTTGGGCAAGGTCAGGGGTGCGGCTTACCTGTGTATAGAAGCAGGCCCTCTGACCTCCGTTTTCTTATGCTTCATCAGGACCTGAAATAAATTTGCTATGCTGAAATCACTACCACTGGCCTCCCGACTCCAGTACTTTTCAATGATGACAAGGATGGGATCCCAATGAGCAACTCTCCATCCGACTCCAGCACCGCATCGAGCCCAGATCCGTCAGCCTCCAGCAGCGCTTGGCCCCAGATCCCTGCATCACTGCTGCTTCAGGCTCCCGAGGCTCCCGCTCTCCGCACTGCTGCTCCATGAATCCTGATGGCCACCACTCCGGCACAGCAGACCGCACCCTTCGACCCCTCCAGCCCCGAGTTCTGGGAGGCCTGGGCCGACCAGCTTGGCTTCTTCTTTGACATCCAGGGAATGCCGGGATACCGGGAAGCACAAGTCATGGTTGCTGAGCACATGCGGGGTCGCCACCCTCCGGTTGGTAAGAAGCCTGATTTCTCTCCGCACTCCCACAGAGGTGTCCTTCGATGAGATCATGGAGCCCCTCAATGACTACTTCACCCCCAAGCCCTCAAAACTCACCCAGTGAGTGACATTCTTCAGCCGCATCCAGCTAAAGGGTGAGTCCGCGGCCACGTTCCTGGCTGACCTCCGCCGGCTTGCTGTTGCCTGTGAGTTTGTAGCAGTGGAGGACACCCTTCTCTCTGCCTTTATATGTGGGGTCCGGGACCCCAAAATGTGCAGAAAACTCGTGGCCATTGCCGACATCACCCTGACCAAGGTTTTACAAACAGCATGCACTTATGAGATTTCCCAGAAAGACAGGTCTGGTGCTACCATGGCCACCCATCGCACCGCTGTATCTTTGGAATCCGAGGCCTCTGACAAGGGCAATGCACTTTAGGTCTGCTGCTGTTCTCCAGGTACCAACTCCCATCTGTCTGCCAAGAGGAACTGCCCCACCGACACCAGGTCAGCCACCCAAACCTATACAACTCCCCAGGCTGGCACACAGTCTTGTGCCAGCTGCAGTGATCCTCATGACTGCCAGAACTGTCGGTTTTGGGATGCAGAGTGCCAGTCATGCGGGAAGAAGGGCCACATCCCCCGGGCCTGCCGTTCCCAGGCCAACCACTGCTCCCTAGCCACACATCAAGAATCGGCTGAGCTTCACACAACATCATCACCCCGCCACCAGGTAATGAACTTGCCCTGGGATGCCCCCAATAAGATTAAGGTCCCCGTGTTCATTGAGGGCTCCCCCTGCCTTATGGAACTAGGCACAAGGTCATCATAATTGATCATTTCAGAGGCCACATTCTGAAAACTGTGTCTGGGGGGGGCATTTACGGAATCCCCCGGGGCTCTGGCTCCACGACTTCCAGAAAAATCCCATAGCGATCAAGGGGCTGGGCAAGTTCACAATCCAGTTCAAGGACTTTAAGGGAAAACTGGACCTCCTGGTGGTGGTGGGCAACCTCACAAGCCTCTTGGGACTACCCTGGTTCGGGTCCTTGGGACTGGGTGTAACTGTGAGACTGTCCCAAGAGATATAATCCACAACAGGTCTCATGAAGCAGTAAGTCCTTTATTTGCAGAGAAGATCATTGGAGTCAAACACTTCCACTGTTAGTGATACTGGGTTTAGGGATTACAGGTATTGATATACTGGATATGAAATATGGCTTAAGGATATTCTACCAATCACTGAGCAGGATTTTAGGCGTTCAAATATACTGGCTAGGAGTTCCCATAGAAAACGCGGGGAAAAGAGGTTCCCAGAAAATACATCTGTAAAGAAAATACATCTGTTGAACATCTGTAAAGTTCAGTTCTCCAGGCATGGATAAGAGGAATACAAAATACCTGTGTGTTTGGCTTTCATATAATTGCAAGCAGTTCATTTCAAAGACAGGGCACAGAGATAGCAGGGAAGAGCAAAGCACTGAGTCATGCATGCGCAAACTGAGCGGAGCAAGCAAGTGAAACAAAGCACACATTCCTGAGGAGAGAGTCATGGCCCCGTTGAGTATTCCCGGGTGAGACCTGTCACCAAGTAGGAGGAAAACACAAATGAAAACCAATAACCTTTTCAGTAGCAGTAACACAGTTATTGAACAAAATTTCATGGCAGTTAACTGACATTCTGCCCTCCTGATAACAACTCCCCCCCCCTTGAGGCTTTAAAGGGTACAATTTATGAAAGGCACAGATTTTATCTAGGGCATGAACATGCGATTCCTCCACCCACTCATTTTCCTCAGGACCAAAATTCAACCATTTTATAAGATAAAACAAATGACCCTGTTTCAACTTAGAGTCTAAGATGTGATCAGTTTCATATTGAGGCTGATCATTCTTCATCAGAGGAGAAGGAGAGGAAGAGGAGGGTCTCCATTCGTTCGGCCCAGGATCTTTCTTCAACAAACTGTAATGGAAAACAGGGTATACAAATTTCAATGATTTTGGCAATTTCTGCTCAAAAGTCACTTTGTTAAGACACCTTACTACTGGGAAAGGTCCCACGTATTTCCAGCCCAGTTTCCTACTGGGTTGCAGACCCTTAATAGAATACTGGGTTGCAGACACATAAACAGAATCACCAGGGGAGAGGTCCCAACCAGGATCCCTCTTTTTGTCAGCATATTTTTATAGTCAGCTTTGGCTTCTTCCAAAGTTTTGGCAATTAATGGCCAAGAGTCTCTTAAGGAGTTCCACAACTGGGCAAACTCGGTGGTCCCTTCTGGTTCCTGAGTGAGATCAGGGAGAGTTACCCCTTCAAATCCCCCCACCGCCATGAAGGGAGACACTCTGGTGGATGAATGCACTGCATTATTATAACTGTATTCCGCAAATGGTAAGAGATCAATCCAATCATCTTGCTGATAGTTAGTGTAACATCTCAAATATTGTTCCAAGATTTGATTAATTCTTTTGGTCTGTCCATCCGTTTCCAGATGGTAGCCACTGCTGAGAGCTGACTCTATTCCCAACAAGTGCAAAAGCTCCCACCAGAAGTTGGTAACAAATTGCGCCCCGCGAGCTGAGATTATCTTCTTAGGTAAACAATGGAGCCTAACGATGTGGTTTACAAACGTTTTTGCCAGACTCTTTGCAGTGGGCAAATTCTTAAATGGGACAAAATGAGCTTGCTTTGAAAAAGTATCCACAACCACCCAAATTACTGTTTTCCCTTTGCTGGATGGGAGATCTGTGATAAAGTCCATGGAGATGACTTCCCAAGGAAGTTTGGGGGTTTCCAATGGCTGTAAACGTCCTGGAGGTTTTCCACTTTGGGACTTACTCATTAAACAGATTTGGCAAGATGAAACATAAGTGGAAACATCCCCCCGTATCCTTGGCCACCAAAATTGTCTCTGTAACAAATTTAAAGTCTTTAAAAATCCAAAATGTCCAAACAGCTTAGTCTCATGAGCTGCATACATAATATCTTTACGGAGGGCAGTGGGAGCCACCAACTTTTGGTCTCTAAACCAGCAACCTTCAGGGCTTTGTGTTAATGAGGGCAGTGCTTTGAATTCACAAATGTCCTCCTCCAAATACGCATTCACAAACTTAAGAATCCATTCTGACACAGCGGTGTTAACTTGCAGTTTTGCCTGGCTTCTGGTTTGCACTGCACCTCCTAACTGTGCAGGATTGAACATGGTCTCTATCACCTCAGGTTTTGGGGAATCATGTTGGGGCAATCAGGAGAGGGCGTCAGCTAGGGAGTTGGATTTCCCTGGGAAGTGGCGAAGCGTGAAATTGAACTTCGAAAAAAAATCAGCCCATCCAAGTTGCTTGGCATTGAGGGAGCGTTGTGTGCGTAAAGCCTCCAGATTTTTATGATCAGTCCATATCTCGAATGACTGATGTGCTCCCTCTAACCAATGCCTCCAGTTGGTCAAGGCTTGGCGAACTGCAGTGGCTTCTTTGTCCCAAACCACCCAATTCCGCTCCATCTCCCCAAACTTCTTAGACACATATGCCAGGGGATGTAGTTTCCCATCCACCCCTTCCTGGAGTATCACCACCCCCACAGCCACATCTGAAGCATCTACTTGTACAATGAATCTTTTAGTCTCATCAGGGTGAGCTAAAATGGGTTCAGAGGTGAAAAGGTGCTTTAACCTATCAAATGCTTGTTGACACTCAGGAGTCCAGCTCAGGCGGGCTCCTGGTTTAGCAGCTTCCTGCCCCTTCCCTTTTGTTTTAATAAGTCTATAAGGGGCAGGCTATAATAAGCAAAATTATTGATGAAGTTTCTGTAAAAATTGGTGAAACTGAGAAAGGATTGGAGCTGCCGCCTTGTCTTGGGAACCTCCCAGTCCACCACAGCTGACACTTTGGCAGGATCCATTTTGAGATCTCTGGGTGAGATTCTGTACCCCAAAAAGTCAATTTCTGTTTTGTGGAAATCACATTTGGACAGTTTGACAAAGAGCTTATTGTCTCAGAGGGTGGTGAGCACTTCTCTCATCAATTTGACATGTGTTTCCATGTCTGGGGAGTACAGTAAGATATCATCAAGTTAACAAAGAACCCCTTTGAAAAGATGCTCGTGTAATACTTCATTTATCAAGTTCATAAAAACTTCTACCAATCACCAGACAGGATTTTAGGCGCTCAAATATACTGGCTGACAGTTCTCATAGAAAACACGGGAAAAAGAGGTTCCCAGAAAATAATGATGTTGAACATTTCTAAAGTTTAGTTCTCCAGGCATGGATAAGAGGAATACAAAATACCTGTGTGTTTGACTTTCATATAATTGCAAGCAGTTCATTTCACGGACAGGGCACAGAGATAGCAGGGAAGAGCAAAGCACTGAGTCACACTTGCGCAAACTGAGCGAAGCAAGCAAGTGAAACAAAGCACACATTCCTGAGGAGGAAGTCATGGCCCCATTGAGAACTCCCGGGCGGGACCTGTCACCAAGTAGGAGGGAAACACAAATGAAAACCAATAACCTTTTCAGTAGCAGTAACACAGTTATTGAACAAAATTTCATGGCAGTTAACTGACATTCTGCCCTCCTGATAACAAATTCCCCCCCCCCTTGAGGCTTTAAAGGGTACAATTTATGAAAGGCACAGATTTTATCTGGGGCATGAACATGCGATTCCTCCACCCACTCATTTTCCTCAGGACCAAAATGCAACCATTTTATAAGATAAAACAAATGACCCTGTTTCAACTTAGAGTCTAAGATGTGATCAGTTTCATATTGAGGCTGATCATTCTTCATCAGAGGAGAAGGAGAGGAAGAGGAGGGTCTCCATTCGTTCGGCCCAGGATCTTTCTTCAACAAACTGTAATGGAAAACAGGGTATACAAATTTCAATGATTTTGGCAATTTCTGCTCAAAAGTCACTTTGTTAAGACACCTTACTACTGGGAAAGGTCCCACGTATTTCCAGCCCAGTTTCCTACTGGGTTGCAGACCCTTAATAGAATACTGGGTTGCAGACACATAAACAGAATCACCAGGGGAGAGGTCCCAACCAGGATCCCTCTTTTTGTCAGCATATTTTTATAGTCAGCTTTGGCTTCTTCCAAAGTTTTGGCAATTAATGGCCAAGAGTCTCTTAAGGAGTTCCACAACTGGGCAAACTCGGTGGTCCCTTCTGGTTCCTGAGTGAGATCAGGGAGAGTTACCCCTTCAAATCCCCGCACCGCCATGAAGGGAGACACTCTGGTGGATGAATGCACTGCATTATTATAACTGTATTCCGCAAATGGTAAGAGATCAATCCAATCATCTTGCTGATAGTTAGTGTAACATCTCAAATATTGTTCCAAGATTTGATTAATTCTTTTGGTCTGTCCATCCGTTTCCGGATGGTAGCCACTGCTGAGAGCTGACTCTATTCCCAACAAGTGCAAAAGCTCCCACCAGAAGTTGGTAACAAATTGCGCCCCGCGAGCTGAGATTATCTTCTTAGGCAAACAATGGAGCCTAACGATGTGGTTTACAAACGCTTTTGCCAGACTCTTTGCAGTGGGCAAATTCTTAAATGGGACAAAATGAGCTTGCTTTGAAAAAGTATCCACAACCACCCAAATTACTGTTTTCCCTTTGCTGGATGGGAGATCTGTGATAAAGTCCATGGAGATGACTTCCCAAGGAAGTTTGGGGGTTTCCAATGGCTGTAAACGTCCTGGAGGTTTTCCACTTTGGGACTTACTCATTAAACAGATTTGGCAAGATGAAACATAAGTGGAAACATCCCCCCGTATCCTTGGCCACCAAAATTGTCTCTGTAACAAATTTAAAGTCTTTAAAAATCCAAAATGTCCAAACAGCTTAGTCTCATGAGCTGCATACATAATGTCTTTACAGAGGGCAGTGGGAGCCACCAACTTTTGGTCTCTAAACCAGCAACCTTCAGGGCTTTGTGTTAATGAGGGCAGTGCTTTGAATTCACAAATGTCCTCCTCCAAATACGCATTCACAAACTTAAGAATCCATTCTGACACAGCGGGGTTAACTTGCAGTTTTGCCTGGCTTCTGGTTTGCACTGCACCTCCTAACTGTGCAGGATTGAACATGGTCTCTATCACCTCAGGTTTTGGGGAATCATGTTGGGGCAATCAGGAGAGGGCGTCAGCTAGGGAGTTGGATTTCCCTGGGAAGTGGCGAAGCGTGAAATTGAACTTCGAAAAAAAATCAGCCCATCCGAGTTGCTTGGCATTGAGGGAGCGTTGTGTGCGTAAAGCCTCCAGATTTTTATGATCAGTCCATATCTCGAATGACTGATGTGCTCCCTCTAACCAATGCCTCCAGTTGGTCAAGGCTTGGCGAACTGCAGTGGCTTCTTTGTCCCAAACCACCCAATTCCGCTCCATCTCCCCAAACTTCTTAGACACATATTCCAGGGGATGTAGTTTCCCATCCACCCCTTCCTGGAGTATCGCCACCCCCACAGCCACATCTGAAGCATCTACTTGTACAATGAATCTTTTAGTCTCATCAGGGTGAGCTAAAATGGGTTCAGAGGTGAAAAGGTGCTTTAACCTATCAAATGCTTGTTGACACTCAGGAGTCCAGCTCAGGCGGGCTCCTGGTTTAGCAGCTTCCTGCCCCTTCCCTTTTGTTTTAATAAGTCTATAAGGGGCAGGCTATAATAAGCAAAATTATTGATGAAGTTTCTGTAAAAATTGGTGAAACTGAGAAAGGATTGGAGCTGCCGCCTTGTCTTGGGAACCTCCCAGTCCACCATAGCTGACACTTTGGCAGGATCCATTTTGAGATCTCTGGGTGAGATTCTGTACCCCAAAAAGTCAATTTCTGTTTTGTGGAAATCACATTTGGACAGTTTGACAAAGAGCTTATTGTCTCAGAGGGTGGTGAGCACTTCTCTCATCAATTTGACATGTGTTTCCATGTCTGGGGAGTACAGTAAGATATCATCAAGTTAACAAAGAACCCCTTTGAAAAGATGCTCGTGTAATACTTCATTTATCAAGTTCATAAAAACTTCTACCAATCACCAGACAGGATTTTAGGCGCTCAAATATACTGGCTGACAGTTCTCATAGAAAACACGGGAAAAAGAGGTTCCCAGAAAATAATGATGTTGAACATTTCTAAAGTTTAGTTCTCCAGGCATGGATAAGAGGAATACAAAATAACTGTGTGTTTGACTTTCATATAATTGCAAGCAGTTCATTTCAAGGACAGGTTCCTGTGTTCCCGACTACACAAGCAAGCATGAGGGTGATGCTCCCGACCCAGTCCTGGACGAGAAGGAGGACCAGGGACATGGCCCTGCAACAGCCGTCGCACCCCAACACTCATCTCCATAGGACTCAACCACAGAGGCCGCCCTGCCGGACACAGCTTCTAACACCCCAGATTCCGCTCCTGCTCCCGAGGCCGAGACTCTGGTTTCATTGCCGCCTGCCGCAGCTCTGAGATGTTCAGACAGGGAACGAAGAAGGCTGACATATCTCAAGGACTATGTCCGTTAGGGTGGGCCTGAACCCAGGGGGGAGGGGTGTTATGTTCTGTGATTAAATCTGTGATTATCCAATTACCTTGAACCTTATTCAATTACCTTGAAACTTATTCAATTACCTTGAGACTTATCTGCCCTTGACATTATCCAACTATTATCCTGGGATTACCTTGAAACTTATTCAACTGCCTTGTTTGGGCAAGGTCAGGGGTGTGGCTTACCTGTGTATATAAGCAGGCCCCCTGACTTCTGTTTTCTTATGCTTCATCTGAACCTGAAATACACTTGCTATGCTGAAATCACTACCACCGGCCTCCCGACTCCAGTACTTTTCAAAAGGATGCCTCAGCACCCCACGTGGATAAGCACAGGAGGGGCAGCCCCTGCCTCAAAGGCCGACTGCTGCACACCTTTCCACCCCTCCTGCTACCTGTGTGTTGGTTGAGCAGCCCAGCTAGTAGCAGGGTCTCCCATGTAGGGAGAGGTACACAGGCAGTACATGTACAGGTACCTGCCCAGTACAGAAAGGGAGGCCCCCCACGCCCCACCCCGCTTGGAGAGGTCCTGGCAGAACATTACCACGGTGTCCACACTGTGTCACATGGGGAACCCCACATGCAGGCAAGGGAAGGGAAGACCACAACCACATTAACATCTATGCGTCTGAGGAAGGTGTCTGAAGCAGTCGAGAAACTTCATAACAGTGCCTTCCATCTGGTTTAGCAGTCAGCCATTCCTGATCACTATGCCAAAATCAGGGTGGCCACCTGTTCTCTATTTCAAGGAACCATTCCTTATTTGCTTGCTAGTTTTCTAAATACTTCCGGAACATCAGAAGAGCCCTGCTGGATCAGACCAGTGAGGGTCCATCCAGTCCAGCATCCTGTCTCACACAGTGGCCAGCCAGTTCCTCTGAATGGCCAACAGCAGGGCATAGAGACCGAGGCCTTCCCCTGATAAGAATATCAGAAGAGCCCTGCTGGATCAGACCAGTGGTCCATCTAGAGAAGAGAAGAGATTGGATTTATATCCTGCCCTTCACTCACTTGGAGTCTCAGAGCGGCTTACAAACTCCTTTCTTTTCCCCTCCCCTCCCCACAACAGACACCCTGTGAGGTAGGTGGGGCTGAAAGAGCTCTGAGACAATTGTCCTTGAGAGAACAGCTGGTACAGAGCTATGGCTTGCCCAAGGTCATCCAGCCAGGTGCAAGTGGAGGAGTGGGGAATCAAACCCAGTTCTCCCAGATTAGAGTCCATACACTTAACCACTACACCAAACTAGCTACACCAAATTACACCAATCTAGTCCAGTATCCTGTCTCACACAGTGGCCAGTCAGTTCCTCTGGAGGGCCAGCAACAGGGCAGAGAGGCCGAGGCTTTTCCTTGAGAAGAACATCAGAAGAGCCCTGCTGATCAGACCAGTGGTCCATCCAGTCCAGCATCCTGTCTCACACAGTGGCCAGTCAGTTCCTCTGGAGGTCCAGCAATAGGGCATGTTGGCTGATGCCTTCCCTTCATGTTGCTTCCTGGCTCTGGGATTCAGATGTTGACTACCTCTGAATGTGGAAAAGAAATGCACCAAAAAGCATTTTCAATGAAACACAGTACCTGGATGGTAAAGGTAAAGGTCAAATCTGACTCTAAGGGGCGGTGCTCATCTCCGTTTCCAAGCCAAAAAACCAGCGCTGTCCTAAGACTTTTTCCGTGGTCATCTGGCCAGCATAACTAAATGCCAAGGCGCACAGAATGCCGTTACCTTCCCACCAAAGCAATATCTATTTATCTATTTGTAATTTATTGCTTCCGAACTGCTAGGTTGGCAGGAGCTGGAGCCAGAGACGGGAGCTCACTCTGTCACGCACCTTCCCTGTCCAGCTCAAGCCTCTCATCTAGAACTTCTTTCTCTCGTCCCAGAAGGCAGGATTTATCCCTGAGAAGCCTGATTTCGGCACAGCAATTGGCTTCATCTATTTATTTAACGCATGTATTCCCTACCTTTCTCCCAAAGTGGCTTACATCGTTCGCCTTCCCTCCATTTTATTCTTGCAACAACCCCATGAAGTTGGGTGGGCAGAGAGGGTGTGGCTGGCCCCAGATCTCCCCGTGAGCTTCCCTGGCACGAATGGGGATTCGAACTGGGGTGTCCCAGATTCTAGTCTGTCTGACACTCTTAGCCACTCTGCCCCTTTGTTTGGCAGTCAAGGGAGAGCAGGTGGGGCTGGTTGCTTCTCAGGCAAGTGATTGTGAGACAGTAGGGCTGGCCCCGGTCATGCATGGCTGAGTGGGGATTCGAACCCAGGTCTCCCAAACCCAAGTGACACTGGTTGCTAGGGTTGGGATCCCCTGGAATTACAGCTCACCTCCTGACTACGGAGATCAGGAGAAAATGGGTGGACTCTATGGCCTTGTACCCCCATGGAGGGTCCCTGCCCTCCCCAGGCTCCATTCCCAAATTGCCAGGAGTTTCCAACCTGGATCTGGATGTTGACGTACACCCTGCTGAGGCCCCCGCCCTCCCTAAACCCCGCCCTCCCTAGGCTCCACCCCCAAAATCACCAGATATTCCCCAAACCAGAGCTGGCAACCTTACATTAGCTCTCTCACACTCAAAACGACCAGTTCTGTCATTGCCCGGACCTGTAAGAACCATTTTTAAAAGTAGAGAGACAAGAAATGCACCTCAGATTTTTTTTATAACAATACATCCCTTTTGCCCTCACAACATCCTTGTTAAGTAGGCCACACTGAGTCCTGTTTCCAGTGGGGAAACTGGAGCTGCAGGATCATTGGTCGCCCAACGGTAGCAAGGGAGTCAGGGGCTGCAAACGGGGACGTCACCCCAGATCTGAGACAGCCACGGAAAATCTCTTTGCTGCCACCCTGGCCCTCAGCATCCGTGCTGGGGAGGCTCTTGAACCCGCACCCCACCTTCCTGGAGGCACTTACCTCCCTCTTCCGCCACCTGGTGGTCTTGTGACCCGGCTGAGGCACTGCCCGGGTGTCACAATGGGGCTGACCCGCCTGCCTTTTGTTGCACGGCCCTGGGGTGTGTCTGCTTGTCCACCAGGAGGCAGCTGTGGAAATCAGTCTGAAGGAGGCAGAGGTGGAGGCAGTTCTAAGGGCTCTCTGTTTGGGCTCCCTGTGATGCCTCAGACATATAACGCCAAGAGGGTTTGGAAAGTGTGAGGAGGACAGGAAACAGTTCAGGCGAATTTCACAACAGGACTGGGTAATTATTTTGGGCCCCATTTAGCCGTGTCTGCCAGGCATAGTTCCCTAATCTCCCCTTAAGAGGAGCCGCTTTGCAGCCCAGGTAGCCAAGAGTGCTGAGACGCCCAGGGGCCAGTCTCTGGTCAGGATGAAGACAGGCAGGCGATGGGAGGAACTGAAGCCAACAAAGCCCGGGTCGGATGGGGTTTGGAACAAGGACTGGCACTATGGGACTCTTCAGTTCAGAAGAGAGATGACCAAAGCGGGAGGGACATAATAGAGGTTTATAAAATTATGCCTGGGGTGGAGAGAGCTGACAAAGAGAACTTCTTCTCCCTCTCCCAAAATAGAAGAATCCGAGGACATCCAATGAAGCTGACGGGCAGTAGATTCAAGGCAGAGAAAAAGACCAGAGGATGTAGTGATGGCCACAGGCACGGACAGCTTCAAAATGGATAGACAGATTCATGGAGGAGGGGATGGTCAGGGGCTACTGGCCATGGTGACTAAAGGGAGCTTCCATGGTCAGAGGCAGTCAGCCTCTGAATCCCAGTGCCAAAAGAAGGTAACATCAGGGGAAGGCTTCGGCCTCCATGCCCTGTTGCTGGACCTCCAGAGGAACTGGGTGGCCACTATGTGGGACAGGATGCTGGACCAGGTGGACCCTCACCAGTCTAATCCAGCAGCAGGGCTCTTCTGATGTTCTTACTACGCCTGTGCTGGCTCAGCCCTCTCTCTGGCCAATCCATTGCCCTGAAAAACTCCCAAGGAGGACAAGATGGAGAGCGGAGCACCATGATGCCCTCGGCAGTTGGCAAGGGGAGCGTGGGCACACATGGTGACCAAGGGGAAGCTAGTAAGACCCATTCCCGTGGGCACCTGGAATAACGCAAACCGTACTCCAGATGTGTTTGATTGAAGTGTGTTTTCTATGCATGTTTCATTATCCCACCCAACACACTTTGAGAAACAGCCCTGCAAGCGGAAACTAGATTACTATTCATGCCATTATGGATGCACAGCAAGGGAGTCTCAGAGCAGCTTATGTTCCCCTTCCCCTCCCCACAACAGACAGACACCCTGTGAGGTAGGTGGGGCTGAGAGAGCTCTGACAGAAACTGCTCTTTTTCAAGAACAGCTGTGCCAGAACTATGGCTTACCCAAGGTCATCAAGCAGGTGCAAGTGGAGGAGCGGGGAATCAAACCCAGTTCTCCCAGATTAGAGTCCGCAGACTAAACCACTACACCACACTGGCTCTGGGTGAGAACCCCAGAAAACAGGAAGAAGCACTGAGGTGAATGGACGAGAAAGAGACCACTGCAGAGAAAGGAGGGGGTGCTCAGCTCAGGCTGCCACCTGGGCCGGAACTGGGCTTGACTGGCACTAAAGCAGGCCATACTGCGAACATACAGCCTTATCAGGCCCCACCACATGCCAGGGTTTGGGATGCTGGAGAGCTGGCTGCATTTAGACCACTGCTTCATTGGCATCCACTGCCCAGACTTGGCTGAGCTGGCCCCTTCTCAGAGCTGTGGCCCACTGGGGGCAGGATGTCCAGCAATGCCTGCTGATTGACCATACCGTGCGGGGGGGGGGGTGTTGGTGACCCACATGCAACTGTGAGCCGTTCACCATACACCCCTGGGAAAGAGGGATAAAAATGAAATCAAAGATACTGGAAATAAAAATTACACAGGCAGAGAACACTGACTGGCTGTTATTAAGCTCACAGCATCAAAGTACTTCTTCACCCAAAGAGTGATTAACATGTGGAATTCACTGCCACAGGAGGTGGTGGCCGCTACAAGCATGGATGGCTTCAAGAGGGAACTGGATAAACATATGGAGCAGAGGTCCATCAGTGGCCATTAGCCTCAAGGTATAGATAGGAACTCTTGGACTGGGGCAAGTGATGCTCTGTATTCTTGGTGCTTGGGGGTGGGGCAACAGTGGCCTGGCCCCACTGCTGGACCTCCTGAGGGCACCTGGTGTTTTTGGCCACTGTGTGACAGAGTGTTGGACTGGATGGGCCACTGGCCTGATCCAACATTGGCTTCTCTTATGTTCTTATGTTATTAAAATGAACTTGGAATGCTAAAACACAGGGCGAGGACAGAGTATTGTTCTGCTGCGCTACAGGAGCGCAGCAGAACAAGGCGGGGGGGAACTGCCCCACAGCGCAGCGTTCAGACACCGCCGCAAGGAAGCCGCCCACAGCATCCACACTGCGGGCAGCTTCCGGCGGTGGCAGCAGAACGCCACGCGGCTCCGCCCACGTTCACACCCGCCGGAAGCAGGTGGAATGTGTGTGCAGCCGCTGGGACACCACTTGGAAGTGGTGCTGCAGGAAGAGCGCGCCACTGGATGAGGTGAGTCCGGGGCGCCTCCATGGGGCAGATGTGGCAGTCTGGACGCCCGCTCTGCCACCGCTTTTAAAGCAGAGGCAGAGCAGGCCAGACTGCCAGTCTGTCCTCAGCCACATTATTGTCAAGACCTTTCCAATTCAGCATTCCGTAAGCTCAGCAGACTGAGCATGGTTTCATAAAGGCCAGAGGCAGCCCTAGAGAAGACACCAAATTACATCTGCTTAAATGCTGGGCTCAGGAGTTGGCAGAGGATATGGAAAGCAGGTTTCTTGCACTAGTTCAGAAATCGGTTTTAGTATTTCGTTTCCTTGCTTAATTTAAGCGATCTCTTCTCTGAAGCGTAAGTAGTTTCTTGTTTGCAGCTAATTCGATGCACTTTGGTACCTGGTCTGTTGTTCTCTTCCAGGGTCATGCCATGAACAGTATTTCTTGCAAGCTTCCCAAAGAAAATAGTTTCATATGAAAGTCTTTCATTCGTGCCATAATGCAGACCCCCCAATCTGTTTTTGATCTTTTCCAGAAAGCTGCTTGAAAGTGAAGATGGATTATATTCCGCCACGGGTTAAATTGAGCGACGACACCTTTGTCTTCCTTGACGGCAAGTGGGTGAATGAAAGCTACATTCAATCAGCGTTCTCTTCCTCTCCAGAAAACCTCCCAAAATACGCAGGCAGGAAGATCCGTAGCGACTGGACTCTCTGGGAGGAGAACAAGGCCCTTTGGGAGGAGAATAAGGCCCTGCGGATGGAGAACCGGGCTCTCCGGGAAGAGAACAAAGCCCTGCAGTGCTTGCGGATGGAGAACAAGGGGATCCAGGTCATCTATGACGAGAGTCTCCAGCAAGTGCTGCAGCAAGACAACAAGACTTTAGAAGGCCTTCCAAATTTAGGGCTCCCGAACAGTATAGAAAACAAAGCCCTTCAAGTTCTCAGGGAAGAGAACAAAGCCCTCCAGGTCTTTCAGGAAAACAACGTCGCTTTTAAGATCTTCCCGGACAAGGTCTTCCCTGAGAAGAAGAAACCCATTCCACTTCTCCAGAAGGAAAAACTCATGGTCCAGTTATTAGGGAAGGAAGAGCTGGCAGTCCCCGAAACCAGCAAGGCTGGGACAGCCCAAGAAACCAAAGCTACCCTGCCCCAGCCAGTCAAAGCCGAAATTCAGGAGGAGAGCAAGACTTTGCCAGTCCTGGAGAGAAACAAAATGCCCATGTCCCTCCTAGAGGAGAACGAGGCCTTCCTGACAGTCCAGAAGCTGAAACAAGTCCTGCTGTCCCTGAACCAGGCGCTTCTGGAAGAAAAAGAGACTTTCCACACACTCCAGGGAGAGAACAAAATACTCTGGGAGGAGAACAACAAGTTGCAGCAGCAGCACAATGCCACCAAAGGAGCGATCAACAAGGCCCTGGCTCAGATGGACGCCTTGCAGCAGGAGCTGAAGGCCGTTGCCTTCCTGCTAGAGGCAGAGAACAAAACAAAGAAGCCGGAGGGTTGCTGAAAAGGGAGGAGTCTCCGGGAGAGAGAGGGAGCCCAGGCAGAATATGGTCCCTCCATCGACATGTGCCGCGTGTTCTCTCTCCTGGACAATAAAGTTCTGTTGTGATTCAAGAGAATGGGGATGAGTTCTGGAAATGCAGAGGTGACATTGACCTAACAGTGTGTGTCCAGGGTGGTGGGAAGTGCCATCAAGTCTCAACCGTGGGGCTTTCAAGATGCAAGAGGAACAGAGGTGCTTTGCCTTTGCCTGCCTCTGCGTAGCACCCCTGGACTCCCTTGGTGGTCTCTGTCATCAGAAAATGGGCAACATACATCTAGTGCACATGGTTCTTATGGGACCTCTGTTTTATCGCATGGTGTCGCCTTTTACCCTAACCATGTAAGACTGATAGAAAAGCTGTGTCTCACTCACTCACTCACTAACAAAATACTTAAAAGAAAGGCCTCCAATATAACAAGAAAAAAAGTTTATTTACTTATCAAGGCTAAAATTCTAGGTGTCAGGCCAGCAAGCAGCTGACAGCCTAACTCCTAGTAGGAAAAAGGTTACCAAGCTAGCAACATACAGTAGACACAAAGATAAGACAGACAATGGTGAGGATTCAACTCCCCACCCAAGCATGCTTACGGAGAGTCTCCGGGTCCACAGGCAGAAGTCTGTCTGGGTTCTGAGTGTGAACAAAGAGCCATTGGAAACAGGCTCTTGGCAGCTTGCCTAAGAGTCGCCACCCCTCTCTTGTGGCACCGTTTCATTGGCATCTACTGCTCAGACGTGGCTGAGCTGGCCCCTTCTCAGAGCTGTGGCCCACTGGGGGCAGGAGGTCCAGCAATGCCTGCTGAGTGACCATATCGTGTGGGAGGCTCAACTTGACCCGCAGTGGAATATAAGCCATCTTCACTTTCAAGCAGCTTTCTGGGAAATATCAAAAACAGATTGGGGGGTCTGCATTATTGCATCAAAGAATTGCAAAAGAGCTATTACTGTAATTAAGTACATCACCTTATAGTTTGCAGTGGGTATGACACATTTCAGCTTGCTCTGTGCAGGATGTTCTTTTGTGTGCATGACATGAGGGAGGTGTTATCTCTGATGCAAAGGGGTGGGGTGAGATCTTGCTGTCCCTGGGCACAGTTGCCCTGTGAACTGGGGGTTCGATTTTACCTCAAAAGGGTCTCCTGCCAGATGCGCATTTATGGCTTTAAGCAGGGGCGATTGCATAGAAAAAGAGGTCCAGGAGCTCATTAGCATAACTCATGTGCATAACTCATTTGCATATGCCACACCCCCTAACATACCGGAAGTGTGTCATAAGGCAACACCCACCCCTCAGGCGCCACTCCACAGGTGAGTGAAACTGAGCTGCTCTTCCTCCATTCCCTTCCCTATCCAATACTTTGTGCAATAAAAATAAGCGTAAAGAACACACCCTCATTCTCTTCCTGCTCCCTTGAAACCACCAGGTTTCAAGTAGACTTGAGATATTCAGGACATGTGCACCGCCCATCCCTTTCCCTTCCCTTCCCCACAACAAGACACCCTGTGAGGTAGGTGGGGCTGAGAGAGGCTTTTGAGAACTGCTCATGAGAGAACAGCTCTGAGAGAACAGAAGACTCTTTCACTTACCGTGAGGCTTCCTTCTCGGTGGTTCTGAAGTGGGACAGTCCTCACGTCTGGGATAAGCTCCTCCTCCTTCCGCAGGGTCGGCTCCAGCTTTGATCCTGGTGGGGAGGGGCTTATTCCTCCTGAGGTGCCCCAGTGTCGATAAGCCCATAATCCCCACAGTCGTGGGAAGAAAAAACTAGAAGAAAACTCCGCTTCCAACAGGGAAGCTATAATCTTTTAACTGATTATACTTGAAACTATCTACATTTCAGCGTAACACCTAGCCATGCTATACTATACTGAACGGGCCAGGCGGGTCCTAAGAGCGACTGAGAGCACTGCAAGGGACTACAGCACCCTCTGTATCAGCGGAAACGTGCCCATCAAGGGTGGGCCGGACTGTCCCACTTCAGAACCACCGAGAAGGAAGCCTCACGGTAAGTGAAAGAGTCTTCCGTTCTCCAGTGGTTCTTCGTGGGACAGTCCTCACGTCTGGGACGTAAAAAAGCAGTAGATTATGGGAGGGAAGCCGCTTCCGCCGATACAACGACGTGCTGCAGTACCCTCCGTCCAAAAACCGCCTCCGCTGAAGCAATTCTATCCACTCTATAATGCTTAGTAAATGAGTGGACTGATTTCCAAGTGGCTGCTCTGCAAATTGTGTCCAAGGTAGGGAACGCCCTATAGGCTGCAGAAGTAGCCGCGCTCCTCAGGGAATGAGCTTGAATACCCTGTGGGGGATCCACCCCTTGTGCCTTGTAGGCCATCACGATGCACCCCTTGATCCACCTGCTAAGGGTGGCGGTGGACACCTGACTCCCCCCCGAAGGGTGTCTGAAGGACACGAAGAGAGACTCTGTCTTTCTCCACTGTTTAGACCTTTCTATATAGAAACTAAGGGCCCTACATACATCCAGGCAATGCCATTGTCTTTCCATCTCATGCTTAGGATTACTGCAGAACGATGGTAGGACTAATTCTTCTGTCCTATGGAAAATAGAGTTTACTTTGGGTATGAACGCCGGGTCAGGGCGCAGTACTACCTTTTCTTTATGGAAGACACATAGCTCCCTATTAACCGAGAGCGCTCTCAGTTCTGATACCCGTCGGGCCGAAGTGATACCTACCAGGAACAAAGTTTTAAAAGTTAGTTCCTTAGGGGGACAGGTGGCCATTGGTTCAAACGGCGGCTTGCATAAAGCCTTCAAAACCAGGTTCAGGCTCCAGGAGGGGAACCGGTGAACCTGGGGGGGATTTATCAGTGTTGCCCCTTTTAGGAAACGTTTGATATGTGCATGCAGAAGAAGGGACCTCCCTTTCCTGACTCCCTGAACAGCCGAGATAGCTGACACCTGCCTTTTAAGGGTGCTAGGACTAAGACCTTTGTCCAGTCCGTCTTGTAGAAAATCTAGGGTAACCCTAACGGAGGCCTTAAGGGGTGAGATCCCTCGTTGCCTACACCATGAGTGAAAAACACGCCATGTGGCGTTGTAGGTTCGATTGGTGGAAGCCTTGCGGGAGGCTAAGAGCGTAGTTAGGACTTTCTCGGAGTATCCCAACCCGGCTAAAGCCTCCCGCTCAACCTCCAGGCTGTGAGTTTGAGTAGTTCCGGTCTGGGATGATGGTGAGATCCCTGGGTCAGCAAGTCCTGTCTTGTTGCCAGAGTCCATGGTTTTGCTATGGACATTCTTAACAGGTCCTGAAACCATGCACGTCGAGGCCAGTATGGGGCGATCAGGATCACTTCTGCCTTTTGATGTCGTATCTTTTGTATTACCCTTGGGATAATGCAGATCGGTGGGAAGGCGTACAGGAGGCCCTGTGGCCAAGGGTAAGTCAGTGCATCTAGACCTGTTGCCGCTTCGTTCTTTGTTCTTGATAGAAAAACTGGTACTTGACAGTTGGTCTCTGTCGCAAATAAATCCATTTCTACTCTCCCGAACCTGTCGCAGATCATCCTGAATACATCTCTGTTCAGCATCCATTCTGTCTGATCTATACGTTCTCTGCTGAGCCAATCTGCCAGGTCGTTGTCCTTTCCGGCGACGTGAGTCGCCCTCAATGACTGAAGGTGCGTCTCTGCCCAAGACAACAGTCGAGCTGCCTCTAAGTGCAACTTCTGGACTCGAGTTCCACCTTGCCTGTCCACATATGCCTTCGCCGTCACATTGTCCGTCTGGACCAACACATGGCGACCTGAGAGGAGAGCCGAGAGGCTTAGGAGACCCAAACCAATTGCTCTTAGTTCTAGGAAGTTGATGCTTTCCTGTGTCTCTTCCTTCGACCACTCCCCTTGTACCATGTGGCCCTCCGAATGCGCCCCCCAACCCCAGAGGCTCGCGTCTGTTGTCATCATTACCCTCTGGGGATCCCTGAGGGGAGACCCTAGACTGAACCTCTCCGGCTGAAGCCACCATTGTAATTGCTGACTCAGATCTGATGGTAGCTGCAGCAATTTGTGTTGTTTGTGTGCGATTGCAAATTGATGAGGTAGGAGAAACCTCTGTAAGGGTCTGGCATGGAAGCGTGCCCACGGAACTAGTTCCTGGCACGATACCAGCATCCCCAGTAGTTTTGTCAGTGTCATGAGGGGAACCCGCTGCGACTGCACCACCCCTGTCAGGAGTTCCCTGATCTTTAGTTCCCTCTCCTGGGAAAGGAAGGCTCTGTCCTGTATGGTATCTATCCTCGCCCCCAAGTGTGTTAGTTGTTGCCGAGGCACAAGGTGACTCTTCTCTCTGTTGATCACGAAGCCGTGGTTTTGAAGGATCTGTATGGTGATGTTGGAGGAGTGAGAACTCTCCTGGGCCGTAGGGGCCTTGATCAGAATATCGTCCAGATAGGGGAAAAGCTCCACCCCTTTTATCCTGAGGTGAGCTACCAGGGTCACCAACACTTTGGTAAATACCCGGGGTGAGGATTTCAGACCGAAGGGGAGGGCCCTGTATTGGTAATGGTGGGCAGCGTATGAAAAGCGTAAGAATTTCCTGTGTGAGCTGTGAATGGGAATATGAAGATAAGCTTCTGAGAGGTCTAGAGAAGTTAGGAAGTCTCCTTTCTGTAACGCGTTCAGGATGGACTTTAGGGTCTCCATTCGAAACTTTTTGTGTTTGACATGGGAGTTTAGCCATTTTAGATCCAAAATTGCTCTGGCGTCCCCATTCTTTTTTGGAACTACGAAGAGGATGGAGTAGACCCCTTGACCCTGTTGGGAAAGGGGCACTTTCTCTATGGCTCTTATGTCCAATAGGTGTCGAATTGCCGTTTCCATGAGCAGGTGTTTGGAAAGGTTTTGGTATTTTGGTATCTGAATAATGTGACGCCCTGGTAGGCGAGCAAATTCTATTTTGTATCCGTGTGTCACCGTCTCTAGCACCCAACGGTCGGAAACCGTTGCATGCCATTGATCTGCGAAAAACAGAAGACGTCCTCCTATTTTTCGCGGATCTAATTTTCTCAGATAGTCATGTTGCGCCTTTCCTGGGGTTCTTGGAGGTTGATTGATCTCCTTTGTTGTTGCTGAAGAAGGGCTTGTTGCCTGTCTGCCTAGCATGCCATTTCCCTTTAAAGGATTTGGCGAAAGTGGGTTTTTGTCCCCTTCTGTGATCTCGAAAAGGCCGAAAGGATTGAAAACGTTTCCTGTGTTTTGTGCCCTTACTTTTGGAAGGAAGGACTTTCTTTTTGTCCTTATCCTCGATTAGGTACCTATCTAGGCCGTCGCCAAATAGGTTTCCTCCCTTGAAGGGAAGCGCTGCTACTTTGGCTTGGGCAAGGGCATCGACGTCCCAATGACGTAGCCAGAGATTCCTCCGGGCAGTCACGCTGCATGCCATGGCTTGGGCAGTGAGCTGGATGGCATCCAGTGTGGCATCCGCTGCGAAGGCGGTTGCCAGAGAGATCTTTTTAAGTTCGTCTTTGAACTCTTTTGGCACGTTGCTACCTGCTGCTGCTAGGTTTTCTGCCCAGTCGTAAGCGGCTCTGGCGAACATAGATCCAGCAGTCGAGGCTCTAACTACCGAAGCTGAGGCTTCAAAGTTTTTTCTCAGAGCTTGCTCTATGCGTCTATCGGTCTGGTCCCGGGGCATCCCATCTGTATCCATGGGGAGTACCGAATTGGAGGATAGGCTGGTGACTGGGTCGTCTACCACCGGAAGTTTAAGTTTTTTGGTGGCGTCTGGCATAAGAGAGTAAAATTTTGAAATGAGCCCATGGTTAGCCTTGGGTTTGGCTGGATGCTCCCATTCCGCTTTTATGATATCGAAGAACGGGGCTGGAAGGGGCAGCCCTGTCTGGGCGACAGACACCTTAGGCATGAGTTTTCCCGAGCCTGTTTGAAACTCAGAATCCTGAGATTCCTCCTTGGTTTTAGTAGTGAGGCCTAGGGTCCTAAGTACCTTTGGGAGTAGGCGTGAGTATAGATCTTGAGGGAACAACCTGGATTGAGCAGATGGCATGACCTCCTCCTCATCCTCAGACAGTTCCCCTTCCTCCAGTTC
This sequence comes from Lepidodactylus listeri, assembly GCA_029233225.1. NCBI lineage: Eukaryota > Metazoa > Chordata > Lepidosauria > Squamata > Gekkonidae > Lepidodactylus > Lepidodactylus listeri. The sequence goes on along the minus strand of JARCFY010000005.1, from coordinate 133,682,609 downwards.
TGAATTAGAAGGAGAAGAGGATCCCGAGAAGGAGACCTCATTTCCCATAAGGGGGCTGTGCGGTCTATTGGACGAGCCCTGTTTCTGTCGTTTGTTTGGGTTGGGTGACCTGGAGGCACTCTGAGAGTTGCGTCTTGTTCTGGACCTCTTGGTTGATCTGCCCCTCTCTAGGGGGGGGGTATGCAATTCTTTGCCAAGAAGTGCCTCTTTTATCATTTCTGCCACCTCCTGTTTCATCTCATTTTTAAACCAGCCCAGGAGGGCTGCCTGCGTGGCCTGGCTGGGTTGAATGTCCTGAGTCTCTGTGGGTTCCTGAGAAACTAAGGAGACAGACAATCTGGGTGAACTCAGTTCCCCAAAGGGTTCACTGTGCTGTGGGCTATTATCCATTATTTTTTCCCAGTGTTAGACCTGTGGAGAGAAAAGGAGAGTGCCATACTCTTTCCGAAAAAAAGGAGTTCTGAATCCCCCCGCCCCTGTGATTTGCTTAAGGAATATCCCTTTGAAAATTTCAGCTCAGAAAACTTCTGGGCTGTGCTTTTATTTGTTCCCTTGTATGGGCCTTTGGGGTAGGGGAACAGGGGGGGGGGGACGGGTCCATCTCTCATAGAGACGTCTCAGTCCTGGGGTGGTTCCCGGGGTCTATTTGGTCGGTTCCGCCCAAAAAGTCCTAATTGGTAGGTCGGGAATCTTGTTTCAAGATGGCCGCCCTTGGAGAAATTGGAGGGGAACACGAGGCAGTACCCAAGATGGCCGCCGCCGCTTTTCCCGCCTAAACGGCTGGGAAACTGATGGTTATGCTGCCCGGGGACCTTGGTGAGGGAGCCCTTCTGGTGGCAAACTTTTCCTTCCCCCTTTTTGCCACCTCTCCTTTTCACCCCCCCCCCTCCTTTTAGTCCGCTCCGGCTCCGAGCCCCGGGCTCTAACCGGGCTTGTCTCTGGGGGGGGTGCCGGCAATGGCCTCGCGTTTGGGCTCCTTTCACCGGGAATCCGGGGAGGGGCTGTCGCCGGCGACCCTGAGGGCGGGCGGACAGCCGGACCTCCGCCTCCCCGCACGGGGGAGAGAGTGGCCGCCGAGGGTGGATAAGGGGAGAGGTCTCGGCTTTTCCCCCCCCCCGGCTGAAGTCTCTAGACAAGTGAGCGGTCGGCGTCCGCTTCCCTGCGCAGGAGAGGGAGCGGTCGTCTTCCTCGCGGCGGCGAGGGAATCCAGAGCGGCACGGAACCCGGGGCAGGGGAATACCTTTTTTATGTAGTCACTCGCTCCCCCGGCGCGCTCCTGTTCGGTTGGAGCAGGCTCTCCGCTCAAGGATTTGGCGGGTGAAGCCGGCGCGGGGCCGTTTGGCCAATTGCGAGTCGCCGCCGTCGGGGACCACCCGAGGCTGACTTGCTCAAGCCCGCTCTGCCGCCTTCTGAGTCTTTTTTCTTCTTTTCTTCCTCAATTAGCCTGTTGCGCTTGCTAGCGCTGCTGGTTTCCGTCCTGCTTCAAGCAGGGCCGGCTAAGAAACTGGGGCACCTCAGGAGGAATAAGCCCCTCCCCACCAGGATCAAAGCTGGAGCCGACCCTGCGGAAGGAGGAGGAGCTTATCCCAGACGTGAGGACTGTCCCACGAAGAACCACTGGAGAACTTGTGACTGGCCCAAGGTCACACCAGCAGCTGCATGTGGAGGAGTGGGGAATCAAACCCGGTTCTCCCAGATTAGAGTCCAACTCCTGACCACTACACCAAACTGATGGGGTGGAAGCTGCTGAAGGGTTGGTGAAATTTCTCCAGTACTTAGGTGCCATGTGCCCAGATAAAAAAATGGTATCCTTAGAAAATGAATATGCCACCTTGAGCAAGTCTCTGGAAAAGCAGCACACAGTCATAAAAGGAACAATGATAAAATTATCAATATTAAAACAAAACATTTAAAACAATAAAGACCCTAGCAGGGCTTTCCCCGGGGCGCTGCGCCTCTGCACTGCTCGTGGAAGCCGAGGAGGGGGCGGGGCTTGGTCATGTGCCCACCCCCTGGGCTCCTCACTCCCGAAGCTGCGCTCCTGTGCGCTCCTGCTCCAACGGACCCCTGGCTTTAAGTTTTATGGTTCTTAACACCTGTGACCATTTTCAAAGACTTTCAGTTTTACAACAAGTCCCTGATTACCACGGCCTGGTGCAGACCAGTTGCTGCTGCAAGGTTTCTTGGGAGTTTGGTTTTGTGCTATGCTAAGAAGCACCAACAAAGACCAACTGTGTAAAGAAATCACAACAAAGCATAACGTATAAATGATTACCATCAATCTTTAACGTGTAGACAACATCACCAACAATTTTTATAAATGCAATAAGGAGACACCACTACAAACATAGGAAGCCCTTAAATACTAAAGGATCAAACTGGTCCAGAGTGTTCACAATCAGTGCCAATGACAAGTAACGGAGGGAATAGCATGACCCGATAACTTCATTTCCAAGGTGCTTTGGCCCATTACCTGGCCGGTTTCCCAGCTACTTCCAGCTGCTGATGTGTCGCCAGCTGCTGACCATGTATCGCTAACAAAGCTTCATCAAAGCATTTTGAAACAAATGTTTCTTGATTTTATTTATTTATTTATTTATTACTTTGATTTCTATCCCGCCTTGCCGGACAAGCTGTAATTTATAAATAATATAAACCTGACAGGGAACAGAGTCTCCCATATCCTCTGATCAGATGAAAGGCAGATATACAATGGTGTTCAGATTTAATGTCATTACTCATTTTCTTTCCGCTGTCTCCCATCCAAATACAAACCGGGGCTGGCTTCTGCTGAGCTCCTGAGAGCTGACGGGATGAGGGTAGCCTGGGCCACCCAGGCCAGGTGTGCAGACGAGAAGAGGAGAGATTTGATTTGTTTTGTTTTTGATGGTGTCATGTGTAGTCCTCCTTTCTCACTTGGACTCAAGGTGGGTGACACAGGCAGGACCGGACATTCAGTAAACAATGCAGTAAGATTAGGGCTGTAGAGCCAATTAGAAATCTAAAAACAGGCCCTGACCTGGATAGCCCAGACAAGCCCAATCTCATCAGATCTCGGAAGCTAAGCAGTGCTGACCCTGGCAAGTACTTAGAAGGGCAACCACAAAGGAATGCCAGGGCTGGGACACAGAGGCAGGCAATAGCAAGTCACCTCTCTAAAACATCCAAGCCCCACGAGGGGTCACCAGAAGTCAGCTAGGACTTCCAGGCACACGTACGCACACACACAAATACTCACCAAAAAAGCAAGAAATCCAAACACAGTGCTAACGCAGAGTATAAGCATAAATGATAGCATGACACATTAAATGATACAAAAATCGCACAATCGGATCCTAGCTTCAGTAAGCTAAACACAGCAGTCCCTAATCACTTATTGAAGTGATTTCATGGGTCATCTAGTATATGTGCAACTCTAGTGTCTGCGTCCAAAAGCCCTCTTGAATAATTCAGTTTTGCATAGATTCAGGTGGGTGGCTCTGTTGGTCTGAAGCAGCAGAACAAAGTTTGAGTCCAATGGCACCAATTAGATCTCCAGGTGGGTGAGAAGTGCAGTATGGCAACAGGAAAAATGATTTGTCCATTCTTCTTCAAGGAGTCGTGGATCACATGGGGAGATTCATAAATGCTGAGTTTGGAGCGGGAGGAGCAACAATACATTTTGTGTCCGCTGATTCTTGGCTATGCAGAGTCATGGACTCTGGGGTACTGGTCCCGGGGGACCCAATGCTTTGTCTGGAGGGGGTGACAGTGCCTGCACTGATGGTTGCCGATGGGGCCTGTCCACTGAGGCAATGGCTCATGAAGCCATATCCCTTACCCAGGGGCAGCTGTGAGAGGAACTTTGACTGCACTTTGTGCAGGGCAAGAAATGTGGTTGAATTAGGGCTGCCAAGTCCCCCGGTAGAGCGGGGAAAACACCGATTTTTAAAGCTTTCCCCCGCTTTTCCAAAATTGGCCACCGGGGGGACAAAATGGCTGCCAGCAGGGGAACCTCAGAGCCTGCCCTGGCCAGCCTCTTGAACTTCTTAAAAGGGAAATTTCCCCTTTAAGAGTTGAGCCAGCAAGAGAGCCCCGCCCAGAGATTAAGGAGGGACTAAGCTCTTTCTACTGCGTGCAAGGTTGCTGCTGAGTAAACTGCTGGGATAAGCTGGGGTCTGCGAGCTCTTTTCCTTCTCTGTCTCTCCCCCTCCCCCTCTTTCTTTTTTCTGTCTGTCTGTCCACTGTGGTTTTGTCAAAGGAATAAACTGTCACTTCCAAAGAGGTAAACATCACAAGGAGAGGTTGCCTGTAGAAGGTCTGGGAGTGGGATTGTTTAAAATGTCTTGTCGTGGCTGCTTGGGTCCCCCCAATCCTCATTTCCCTTCTGCAAATAAAAGTTGGGATTCCTCATTTTTATGCCAATTTTCTGTTTCTTTCAACCGTGTCCCCCCCTCCGGCAGTAAAAATCTGCATTTTTAAAAGCATTTGTACATCAAGTAACCGGTATTTTAAATTAGGGATGGATCCAACTAGCTTTTCTGCTGGCAAAAAGGGGAGGACAAAGGTCCTCTTTAGCCACCAAAAAGCCTATGCTGGGGGGAGGGGGGGGAGAAGTTATGGGACTTACATGGACAACAGCTGGGTGAAACAAAGGCCAGAAATAAAGCCTGAGAATTGGGCAAGAGTAAGTGAAAAAGCTGTCTGTCTGTCTGTCTGTCTGTCTCTCTCTCTGTCCCCATCCAGCAGAGGTCTATCAGTGGCTATTATTAGCCACAAGGTCTAAATGGAACCCTTTGTCTGGGGCAGTGATGCTCTGCATTCTTGGTGCTTGGGGGGCAACAGTGGGAGGGCTTCTGGAGTTCTGGCCCCGCTGCTGGACCTCCTGAGGGCACCTGGTATTTTTGGCCACTGTTGTGACACAGAGTGTTGTACTGGATGGGCTGTACTGGATGGGCCGATCCACTGTGGCTTCTCTCCTGTTCTTATGATATGAAAATCATATTTAGCACTTGTGTAGCACTTAGGGCTTCATATTCTGCCGAGATGAGGAAGGATTCAGTAGGGCCGTTGCTCAGTGATAGAGCATCTGCTTGACATGCAGGAGGTATCAGCCTCTTCAGCTAGAAAAGGATCAGGTAATAGGTGACATTAAAGATCTCAGCCTGAGACCCTGGAGAGCCACTACCAGTCTGAGTAGTCAATACTGACCTTGATGGACCAATGGCCTGATTCAGTATTAGGAAACTTCATGAGTTCATGTGGAAGCATGTGGAAGCAACATCACAGGATGTGACATCACAAAATGATGTCACTTCCTTTCTTCTGGCTCCACCCCCAAAGTCTCCTGGCTCCACCCCCAAAGTCCCCAGATATTTCCCAAGTTGGACTTGGCAGCCCTAGGTTGAATGTGCGTTTAGCAGATTAAAGGCACGCTGGTGCCACCTCTCTTCACACCTCACGGTGTTTCCTGAGAATGTTGCTTCAGTGGTCACTGCATGTGTCATCCTGCATAACGTGTGAGGAGGAGGGACATGTATTACTCTCAGACTCCTGGATAAAATTATTCTTAACAACACTCTCTCTTCAGTGATTTGTTTTTTGAGGCCAGACCTGTACCTGTACCTGTTTTTTCCAGGCCAGACCTGTACAGTGTCAGAACTGAGGGTCTGGTGGGAAACTCCAAAGATATAGATAGTTCAAACAAGGCCCCCCTCAAATGCACCAGTCACACTCTGCATTCAGCTAACTGCCATAAATTTTGTTCAATAACTGTGTTACTGCTACTGAGTGTACTTACATGACCCCTGAAAAGGTTATTGGCTTTCATTTGTTTTTTCCTCCCACTTGGTGACAGGTCCCGCCCGGGAGTTCTCAACGGGGCCATGACTCCCTCCTCAGGAATGTGTGCTTTGCTTTGCTTGCTTGCTTAGCTCGGCTTGTGCATGCCCGTCTCAGTGCTTTGCTCTTCCCTGCTACCTCTGTGCCCTGTCCTTGAAAGGAAATGCTTGCAATTATGTGAAAGCCAAACACACAGGTGTTTTGTATTCCTCTTATCCATGCCTTGAGAACTGAACTTTACAGATGTTCAACAACATTATTTTCTGGGAACCCTTTTTCCCGTGTTTTTTATGGGAACTGTCAGCCAGTATATTTGAGCGCCTAAAACCCTGTCTAGTGATTGGTAAAATATCCTTAAGCCATATTTCATATCCAGTATATCCATACCTGTAATCCCTAAACCCAGTATTACTAACAGTGAAAGTGTCTGACTCCAATGATCTTCTCTGCAAATAAAGGACTTACTGCTTCATGAGACCTGTTGTGGATTATATCTCTTGGGACATTCTCACAGACTTTTAGTAATCCCTTTTTGGGAAACAGGCTGAAATCCCAGTTACCAGCTCAGAAGTTCCGGTTACCTCCAAAGAGGCACCGGTGCAGCTGCCCAGCACCAGCGGGGTAACTGTTCGGCCCCGCTGGAGTGGAGGGACCCAATCCTGGGCTCAGTTTGGAACAGCAGCTGCAGAAACCTGGTCCCCAAGGTGGGAGAGGGGGGCCAGGTCGTCGTTCGTTTGAGGTGCAGAGCGGGGTGCTGCAGAGGCTTCCCAGGCAGCGGAGATGTGGACGCAGATGGACCGTTGGTTTGACACGATCCAGAAGGGGCTCCAGTGAGAGATGACAGTGTTGATGATGGATCTACGCAGTGTGGTGGCCCAGGTGCTCTGGGATCAGCTAGCTGGGGTGGCTGGAGCTGCAGGGGCACAGCCAGGTGTAGCGCAACTGCCCATGCAGCCTACAGTTCAACCTCCGGTCCAAACCCCAGTGCAACCTCCGGCACCGCTGGGACCTGGTCCTGCTCCTCCTGTGGACATGCGCCCTGTGCCCACTGAACTGTTGGAAGCAACCTTTGATGGGAACCCCGCAAAGCTGCAGTTTTTTATAATCGAAGTGGGCCAGTGCATGCAGAATTGGGGCCACCTTTTTCGAGACGAGGGAGACCGAGTGGGATACCTTGGGTCCCGGCTTCGCAAGGAAGCAGCCAACTGGTACATGAGTCTCCACAACCCTCCTGGCCTGGAGCTTGACAGCGTGGAGGAGTTTATGTGGGCACTCCGCCAGCAGTACGAGGATCGGATAAGTGAGGAGAAAGCCAGGAACCAGGTACGCAACCTCTCGCAGGGGAAAGCGTCGGTATGCGAGTATACCGCTACATTTAAGTGGTTGGAGGCGAAGATCTGGGGGTGGCCTGAAGTGGTTTTTGTGGAGCAGTACCGCAGGGGTCTGAATACTGAAATGTACAAGACTGTTCTAAGGAATGTTAACCCGACTACTCTCAACAGATGGATCCAGGCGGCGAAGGATGCGGAGGCACGTTTTGCTCTAATCCGCATGAGACACCAAATGAGCACCCCTAAAAGTTCAGCTCCCGCGGCCACCCCCAACAAAGCAAAGGCCAAGCCAGCAGCTTCTGACCTCCGAAAGCTACAGATGAAGATGGGATTGTGCACCCGATGTGCAGAAGCCGGGCATTTCACGTTGGCGTGTCCAGCCACCTTTCCCAAATGGGGAGCCTCTCTGCCTGCAACCTCTCGTCAGCAACCGAAAAAAAGCATCTACTCCCAAGCCACCCGCGCTTCAACTTGTGGATGCCAAGTTCCCAGAGAAGGTGGAGGCGGAGGTCCAGCTGCAGGGAAACGGCCAGGACCTGCTCTGAGCGGCGATACACAGCAGGTCCCCCCTACAATGGCACCTCAAACGGTGAGCTCTCCAGGGCCCCTTTTTTATCTACTAGTGACTGTAGTAAGCCCCCAGCAAGGCACCCAAATGCAGGTGCAAGCTCTTATTGACTCGGGTTGTGCCAGAGACTTGATCAGCCTGATAGTGGTGGATGGGTTAGGGCTGGGAGTGCATACTTTAGAGGAGCCCCTGCATTTCACACAGATGGATGGCTCTGAAATGAAGGAACCCTGTGCCTTTGAGACTGATCCTGTTATAGTGGGCACAGGGGAGCACTGGGAGAAAAGAACTTTTATTGTCACACCCCATGCACAATTTCCTATGGTCTTGGGCAGTCCATGGCTGCAAGCGCATGACCCTTACATCCACTGGAGTGCGGGACAGATTACCTGGGTCTCCCCCACCTGTCAAATCCATCGCTGGGACGTGGAGTGGGGAAATCCACCAGGCCACTTGGCGAGAGAGGAACTTTTATCCATCCCGGCTGCCTACCGGGATTTGTCAGAGGTATTCGAGGAGATGGAAGCGGATGAACTGCCCCCCCATCGTAACACTGACTGTGCTATTGAACTGCTGCCTGGATTTAAATTGCCCAAAGGGAAACTGTATGCCATGTCCCCACAGGAGAAGGTGGAACTCCGCAAGTTCATAGACAAAAACTTGGAGTGGGGTTTTATCAGACCAGCCAGCTCTCCTTTCGCAGCCCCAGTGCTATTCAGGAAGAAAATCAGGCTGTGCTCTGATTACAGGGGCTTGAATGCTGTGTCCACCTCTAATGCCTACCCCCTCCCTTTAATCAAAAATCTTCTCCAAGCTGGACTTACGTGATGCATATTTCAGGGTGCGCATCAGGGAGGGGGATGAATACAAGACTGCCTTTAATACCCCCCTGGGAAATTTGAGTACCTAGTTATGCCCTTTGGCTTACAGGAGGCTCTAGGAGTTTTTATGAACTTGATAAATGAAGTCTTACACAAGCATCTCTTCAAAGGGGTCCTTTGTTATCTTGATGATACCTTACTGTACTCCCCAGACATGGAAACACATGTCAAATTGATGAGAAACGTGCTCACCACACTCAGAGACAATAAGCTCTTTGTCAAACTGTCCAAATGTGATTTCCACAAAACAGAAATTGACTTTTTAGGGTACAGAATCTCACCCAGAGGTCTCGAGATGGATCCTGCCAAAGTGTCAGCTGTGGCAGGCTGGGAGGTCCCCAAGACTAGGCGGCAGCTCCAATCCTTTCTAGGATTCATCAATTTTTACAGAAATTTCATCAATAACTGCTCATTATAGCCTGCCCCTTGCAGACTTGTTAAAAACAAAAGGGAAGGGGCAGGAAGCTGCCAAGCCAGGAGCCCGCCTGAGCTGGACTCCTGAGTGTCAGCAAGCATTTGATATGTTAAAGCACCTTTTCACTTCTGAACCCATTTTTGCTCACCCAGATGAGACTAAAAGCTTCATTGTACACGTAGATGCTTCGGATGTGGCTATGGTGGGGGCGATACTCCAGGAAGGGGTGGATGGGAAACTACATCCCCTGACATATGTGTCTAAGAAGTTTGGGGAGACAGAGCGGAATTGGTCAGTTTGGGACAAAAAAGCCGCTGTAATTCGCCTAGCCTTGACCACCTGGAGCATTGGTTAGAGGGAGTGTGTCAGCCATTCAAGATATGGACTGATCATAAAAATCTGGAGGCTTTGCACACACAATGCTCCCTCAATGCTAAGCAGCTCCGATGCTTTCGAAGTTCAATTTCACGCTTCGCCACATCCCAGGGAAATCCAACTCCCTAGCTGATGCCGTCGCCCGCTTACCCCAATATGATTCCCAAAAACCCGAGGTGATAGAGACCGTGTTCACTCCTGCACAGTTAGGAGGTGCGGTGCAAACCAGAAGCCAGGCAAAACTGCAAGTTAACCCCGCTGTGTCAGAATGGATTCTTAAGTTTGTGAATGCGTATTCGGAGGAGGACATTTGTGAATTCAAAGCACTGCCTTCATTAACACAAAACCCTGAAGGTTGCTGGTTTAAAGACCAAAAGTTGGTGGTTTCCACAGCCCTCCATAAAGACATTATGTATGCAGCTCATTAGACTAAGCTGTCTGGACATTTTGGATTTTTAAAGACGTTACATTTGTTACAGAGACAATTTTGGTGGCCAAGGATGCGGGGGGATGTTTCCACTTATGTTTCATCTTGCCAAACCTTTAATGAGTAAATCATGTAGTGGAAAGCCCCCGGGACTTTTACAACCACTAGAGACTCCCAAACGTCCCTGGGAAGTCATCTCCATGGACTTTATCACAGATCTCCCACCCAGCAAAGGGAAAACAGTAATTTGGGTGGTTGTGGATACTTTTTCAAAGCAAGCTCATTTTGTCCCATTTAAGAATTTGTCCACTGCAAAGAGTCTGGCAAAAGTGTTTGTAAACCACATTGTTAGGCTCCATTGTTTACCTAAGAAGATAATCTCAGCTCGCGGAGCGCAATTTGTTGCCAACTTCTGGCGGGAGCTTTTGCACTTGTTGGGAATAGAGTCAGCTCTCAGCAGTGGCTACCATCTGGAAACGGATGGACAGACCAAAAGAATTAATCAAATCTTGGAACAATATTTGAGATGTTACACTAACTATCAGCAAGATGATTGGATTGATCTCTTACCATTTGCGGAATACAGTTATAATAATGCAGTGCATTCATCCACCGGAGTGTCTCCCTTCATGGCGGTGGGGGGATTTGAAGGGGTAACTCTCCCTGATCTCACTCAGGAACCAGAAGGGACCACCGAGTTTGCCCAATTGTGGAACTCCTTAAGAGACTCTTGGCCATTAATTGCCAAAACTTTGGAAGAAGCCAAAGCTGACTATAAAAAATATGCTGACAAAAAGAGGGATCTTGGTTGGGACCTCTCCCCTGGTTATTCTGTTTATGTGTCCACAAAGAACATTAAGGGTCTGCAACCCAGTAGGAAACTGGGCTGGAAATATGTGGGACCTTTCCCAGTAGTAAGGTGTCTTAACAAAGTGACTTTTGAATTGAAACTGCCAAAATCATTGAAATTTGTACATCCATTACAGTTTGTTGAAGAAAGATCCTGGGCCGAACTAATGGAGACCCTCCTCTTCCTCTACTCCTCCTCTGATGAAGAATGATCAGCCTCAATATGAAATTGATCACATTTTAGACTCTAAGATGAAACGGGGTCGTTTGTTCTATCTTATAAAATGGTTGCATTTTGGTCCTGAGGAAAATGAGTGCGTGGAGGAATCGCATGTTCATGCCCCAGATAAAATCCGTGCCTTTCATAAATTGTACCCTTTAAAACCTCGAGGGGAGGAAAATTTGTTATCAGGAGGGCAGAATGTCAGTTAACTGCCATAAATTTTGTTCAATAACTGTGTTACTGCTATTGAGTGTATTTACATGACCCCTGAAAAGGTTATTGGCTTTCATTTGTTTTTTCCTCCTACTTGGTGACAGGTCCCGCCCGGGAGTTCTCAACAGGGCCATGACTCCCTCCTCAGGAATGTGTGCTTTGCTTCGCTTGCTTGCTTAGTTCGGCTTGTGCATGCCCGTCTCAGTGCTTTGCTCTTCCCTGCTACCTCTGTGCCCTGTCCTTGAAAGGAAATGCTTGCAATTATGTGAAAGCCAAACACACAGGTGTTTTGTATTCCTCTTATCCATGCCTTGAGAACTGAACTTTACAGATGTTCAACAACATTTTCTGGGAACCCTTTTTCCCGTGTTTTCTATGGGAACTGTCAGCCAGTATATTTGAGTGCCTAAAATCCTGTCTAGTGATTGGTAGAATATCCTTAAGCCATATTTCATATCCAGTATATCAATACCTGTAATCCCTAAACCCAGTATCACTAACGGTGAAAGTGTTTGATTCCAATGATCTTCTCTGCAAATAAAGGACTTACTGCTTCATGAGACCTGTTGTGAATTATATCTCTTGGAACATTCTCACACCGCCTAACTTTCATACTTCTGCGTTTCTACCCCCCACCCTGGGGAATACACGAGTCCCTTATCTAAGACATTGAAACAGGCACAGCTTTGGCTTCAAGGTTGTCCCTGGCAGAAGTGAGGTATCTTAAGAAGGATTACAGCATCTATGACATAGCGGTTCACACACTCAGCCAGCCACCCCCAAGAATTTCCCTCCCCTCATCCATCATGGCAAATGAAAGACAGAGTTTGACATTCTGCCCTCCCCCAAGCCTTCAACCCTCCTGGCTTGAGGGAGTGCCGCTTTGGGAAAGCATGTACAAGTTCGGGAGTTTTCACATGCTTAGCCTCCACCCATTCGTTATGACTTGGGTCAAAGTCTCTCCATTTGATAAGGTAAAATAATCGCCCTCACTTGATTTTGGAGTCTAAAATGTTCTCCATCTTCTGCTGGGGTTCTCCATCTATGATCAGGGGAAGGGGAGCTGCAGGACATGGTTTCCACTTCAATGGGCCAGGATCCTTCTTTAGAAGACTATAATGGAAAATAGGGTGGATGTTGCATAGGTTCTTTGGCAAGTCATCCTCAATAGTCACTTTATTTATAAGGCGCATCACCTTAAATGACCTCATGTATTTCCACCCCAACTTTTTTTCCCCGTTGTAACCCTCTGAGGTTTTTAGTGGAAATGTACACCAAGTCTCCAGGCTTTATGTCCCACTCAGGACCTCTCCCCTTGTCAGCATAATGTTTATAGTCCTCTTTTGGCTTGGTTAGGGTCTTTTGGAGGGTTGTCCACCCCTGAGTCACCTTGAACCACTATGTCTGCACATCATTCGGGCTCGGCTTCTCCAAATTCATAGTGGGGAGGGGTCCCCCCTCATGTCCATGTACTGCCTTAAAGGGTGACATGCCAATGGAACTTTGCACAGAGTTATTGTAACTGTACTCCACAAACAGAAGCAGGTCTACCCAGTTGTCCTGCTGATGATTTATAAAGCATCGCAGGAACTGCTCCAGGACCTGGTTCATCTGTTTGTCCATCAGTTTCTGGGTGGTAAGTGCTACTCAGTCCTTGCTCCACCCCAAGCAGCTTTAACAATTCCCTCCAGAACTCCACCACAAATTATGAACCCTGATTGGAGATGACCTTGTGGCGCAGGGCATGGAGTATGATTATATTTTGCATGACCATTTGGGCTAGTTGCCGGGCAGTGGGCAACTGCTTACAGGGTGCTTGTGCTTGCTGCGAAAACAGATCTACCCCCACCCAGATCACTTTTCTCCCATGGATCGAGGGCAGATCAGTGTTAAATTCATAGAAATAACCGACCAGGGTCGATCTGGGGTTGCCAGTGGCTGCAACAGCCTGCGGGTTTTCCCCACCCTCCTCTTGCCCATCAAACAGGTTTGTCAAGAGGTCACATATTGGAAGATGTTCCCTCTCATCTGGGGCCACCAAAACTGTCTTTGGATGAGGTTCCAGGTTTTTAAATAACCAAAATGTCCGGCTAGCTTATTGTCATGCCCCACTGAAAGAATCTCCCCCCTCAAAGTCCGTGGAACAAATAGTTTATTTTGTCGGTACCAGCAACCATCCTCCCTTTGTACCAGGGTTCTATCTTTTTCAATCTCCACCTTGTCAGTGTCTGTAAATGCAGACCTAAACTTTTTGGCCCATGGCTCCGCCCCCAGGAAGGCCCCCCCTTTGCCTGGCTATGATTCATCACTGCCCCTCCCAACTGGGTGGGTGTGAACATGGTGTTGGCTCGCGTGCTGCAGGAGGCAGGATAGGGCATCTGCTAGGAAGTTCGACTTCCCAGGGAGGTGCTTCAGCGTAAACCAAAACTTAGAGAATAACTCCACCCATCTCAACTGTTTTGCATTTAGGCGCCAAGGGGCTCTCGACCCTTCCAGGTTTTTATGATAGGTCCAAACTTCAAATGGGACCTGAACCCCCTTGAGCCAATGCCATCAGGTAGTTAGGGCCAACTTGACAGCAGCGGCCTCCTTGTCCCACACTGCCCAATTCCGCTCAGTGGCCAAGAACTTTTTAGAGAAATATGCTAAGGGGTGAAACTTCCCATCCTCTCCCATCGCCCCCCATGGCCATGTCCAAAGCATCCACTTGCACAACTTAGTCTCATTGCTTAGTCTCATTGGTGTGATACAAGATAGGCGCTGCTGCTGACGTAAACAGAGTCTTTAAGACGTTTGAAGGCCTCTTGGCATTCAGGGGACCATGATAGCTCACTGCTCGGCTTTTGGCCTTCCGGACTCCTCCCCTTTGTCTTTAACAGGTTGATGAGAGGGAGGGCAACCTGGGCAAAATTTGGGGTGAACAGGCGGTAGAAATTGGCAAACCCAGATATTATTGTAGTTGGCGTCGTATCTTTTGAGGTTCCCACCCCACCACATCTTAAACTTTCTGTGGGTCTGTGGAGAAACACCATTTTGTGGATGGTGTGGGCTGGATAGGAGGAGAGCCGTCAAACTCAAAGCAGGCCTGGGCCTAGTCTCCTCCTCCTCCTCCTCACCCCACCCCCTCTCCCCCCTCCTGCCTGAGGGCAAGCTCCCTAGAGAGGACAGGGGGTCCACCTGCCCCAGGATGCTGCGGCAGGGGGAGCCGGGCCCAGGGCGGGAAGGGAGTCTTTGTCGGAAGGGGGGATTCAGTCTGTGGGGGAAGTCTGAGGCCCGTCAGACGGTTTGGCGGGAGTCTGCAGCAGGCAGAGAGAGCGAGAGAGAGGCCACGGACTGGGGGAGATGCAGGGGGTCCGACCTCCTCCCCTGAAACGAAGGGGTGCACCTGCCCTGCTGACCGCATAGACAGGGCCCGAGTGTGGAGGAGGGGGAGAGGGAGCATTTCTTTTTTTTAATTCTTCCGTTCACTGAACTGCCTGTAAATAGTTGAGTGTTTCCAAATAAGCCCTTCCAATATTACAAAGGGGAGGAATCCCTCTGTCCCACTTAGTTCCCCCAGCCGCTCGGACACGCCAGGAGTGGGCCGGGGAGTCCCTGAGGAGGAGAGGAGGGGCAGAGCGGCCAGTGGCCAACTCTCCAGGGGAACCCCGAAGACTCCCGGGAAGTCCCAGGGAGGTTTCCTGGTGACTGTGGAGAGGCAAGTTGGGAGTTGGTTCCGCCTAACCAGAGCCCCAGAGAGAGGGACACTGGTGGCAGCCATACCCGGAGCAGTATAGAAGAACTGCCCCTTCAGGATCCAGATCAAGCAAAGGAGGGGTGGCCAGAGCGGGGCTGACCAGCTGAAGCAGGACCGTTCCGCCACAGGGTCCATGCCCAGTCCCTTCCCGGATATGCGGCACTCAAGGAAGTCCAACTCTTCTCTAAGGAACTCACACTTGGAGAGTTTGGCAAATACGTCACGCACCAGCTTCACATCTTTCAAATAAATCAAGATATCATCAAGATAAACCAGGACCCCCTTGTACAGGTACTTGTGCAACACTTCATTAATCAGGTTCATAAACACCCCTGGTGCCCTGGCTAAGCTGAAGGCCATTACCAAGTACTCGAACTGGCCCAGGGAAGTGTTAAATGCCATTCATCTCCCTCCTTGATGCATACCTGAAAGTAGGCATCTTGCAAGTCCAATTTAGTAAAGATTCAGCCCTGGGAGGCCTCAACCAGCAAGTCTTTTATGAGGAGGAGAGGACAGGCATTAATCATGGACACTGTATTCAACCCCCGATAATTCATACACAGTCTCAGCCCCCCATCCTTCTTCTTACAGAACAGTATGGGAGCCACAAACAGGGAGGTTGCCAGGCAGATGAAACCCCGGGCAACGTTTTTATCAATGAACCTTCACAACTCCGCCTTTTTGGCGGGGCTAATTGGAACAGTTTCCCCTTGGGCATTGGGTGCCCCAGCAGGATCTCAACTGCACAGTCAGTTTTATGGTGGGGAGGTAATTCATCCACCTCTCCCTCCTCAAAGACCCTGGCCAGGTTCTGGTACTCTGCAGGGATGAGGTTCAGTTCCTCCCGCGCAAGGCAAAGGTGTTCTTCACCGTAGGGTGGGGCTCTTCCCCCCGTTCTGGGTTCCATGGGTGAACTTTGCACCAGGGGTTTAAAAACGTCAAGGTCCCAGCACTCTGCTGTACACAGGGGTCGTGTGCCTGGAGCCAGGGACTTCTGAGTATCATTGAGAACTTGGCTGAAGGGTTTGCCATGAATGACCGCAGCTCCCAATGTGAGGCTACCCCCACTGGCTATCTGGTTCCTTTAGCTTATTTACTTTAACTTCCAAGCTCTGGAGTGCCATTGAAAGTCACTTCCAGGGCCTCCTTGTTTCAGCCCTGGCACAGGTGCTGGCTGGGGCACTGGTCTGGCTGGGGGTGGTGGAGGAGGCGCCTGTGTGGGTTCTTCCTCCTCTTCCTCACTCTCTTTTTCCATGAGCTCCTGGACGACCCTTGTGAGGTTCTGGGCGAGCATCTGGATGCCCTTCTTCAGTTCCTCAACTTCCCCCCAGATCACAGCTCGGAAGTGCTCCGCACTTGCCTCTTCTCCCAGCACTCCAGCTACCTGCATCCTCTCTGGGTCATCACCGAACTTCCAGGTCAGAGTGGGCCTTCTTCCCCCATTGCCCTGGGGTACACAACCAGGCTGGGTCTTCCCATCTCCCCGAACAGAGGAAAGCCTTCTTCAATTTAGCACCTTTCTAATGGTCGGTCACATCTTTCTTTGGCTTTCCAGCAGGTGCCCTATCACCTTTCTGTTTGTCAGGATTAGAAGCCAGGATTTCAGTCTGTTCACCGGGTTCTGTCCCCATCACAATTTCTTCGCCTTTGCCTACCATCACTCTCATGGTGCGGCAGATGAAGAGAGGGCGTTCTGACACTATTTCAGACTCCTGGACAAACTTACTCTCAACAACACTCTCTCTTCAGTGATTTGTTTATTGAGAAATAATCATGTTCCAGGCCAGACCTGTACCGTGTCAGAACTGAGGATCTGGCAGGAAACTCCAAAGCTATAGACAGTTCAAACAAGGCCCCCCTCAAATGCACCAATCACACCTTGCATTCATCCCACCTAACTTTCATGCTTCTGCATTTCTACACCGCCCCGCCCCCCGCCCCCCCAGGAATAGATGAATCCCTTATCTAAGACAGTGAAACCTACCTTTAGGTTCCAAAGTAGGCACACCTAACCATTGTGGTGGCATGCGACCCCAGTGTGAGTCTGTTATGGTGGAAAATGTTTGTTGACTCATGCATTTAAACAAGCGATGTTGGCTACTTTGGGGGTTCTTATGCTACTTGTGCAACCCAGGAAGTTTTGTCGGAAACAAAGAAATGTTGATTAATCTAGCCCCTGGTGTCGCTCACAGTCAAGCAGCAGGCGGGGTCACCCAGCAGCCGGAGAAGCCTCTTTTAATGCCTTTCTGAAGGAAAGTTATGGCTTGAACCGTGCTTGTGGTTCTGTTGTTTTGGTGGTTGAATAAGCACGCTCTATGCATCCTCAGTAGCAAGGGGCTTTTTTCTCTAAAAGGAATTCAGGTAAACCCTGTGTAGGCGCCGCCTGTGTGATTGCATTCAACACTGAAAATCAGTCAGCAGTTATGAGGAGAAAGCAGGACATTCCCAGCCTCATGTTAATAAGTCACCCAACGGTACATCTGGGAGATTTCTTGTTATTCTGAGTAACTGTACTGACATCACTCAATTACTACCATTAGGAAGAGAAGGCTGTCAGTAACATACAAATCATGGTTGAGAGTACACCTCTGTCTTTTTCTAAGCCAGAAATGTATTCTCTGTTCAGCCGTTTGGTGGTGAAACCGGCTTTCACCTAGTCACCCAAGGGAGGGCAAACAGAAAACAAAAGGAGGGACACCGGATAAAGAGCATTTTCTAGCAGGAAGAAACAAATCTGCATATCAGAGCTTATTCCTGTAATAAAATTATGTGCTTATGTGAGCTGACACTGGACACAGCATTTAATCCTTCCTGTGCTGAAACCCCATGACCGATTTCCCACAAGCGCTGCCACGGCGGTGTCAGGTCCTCCGTTTGCTCTGATTGCAGCCTCAATCTCACACTATTTGCCATGGGGCGCATTTTGACCCGGGGTTTCATGCAATTTCCTCCGCGGCTTCAGTGATCCTGTTTTTTGAGGCTCACCGAAGCCATGGAGGAAATCGTGTGAAGCCCCGAGTCAAAATGTGCCCCGTGGCAAATAGTGTGAAATTGAGGCTGCAAACGGGGCAAATGGAGGATCCAGCACCGGGGCAGCGCTTGTGGGAAATCGGTCCATGTTAGCAACCAAACTCTTGATGACAGTCTTAAACTAAAAAACAAACAAGAAACAATTAAAAAAACAGTAATTTTGTAAGTTTGTCTCTTAGGAAGGCACACAAATGCTAAAACAAGGAGGATGTCCCACTTATCCCTCACTATGAGTAAACTCTTGGTTGCCACGGGTCGCATTACTAGTATTAGCTGACTGGAGCATTGTGAGCTTGTCTCCCATGTGTGGGTTCTGTGTTGCTGTCTTGGTCCCCCAAACCCGCACTTCTCCATCCAGCTCTGAGACCATGTCTGAATGACAGATTCGATCTCAGGGTTAAACTGAGGGTTAGCTATTTGGGGGCTTTTCTAAGGTTCTGCAGTTTCTTTTAAAGCCGTTCTGAAAATGAACATCATATCCCGTGAGCAGTCTTCCCTCTAAGCTGAGTTAGTGTGAACTAGCTCACAGTTTTTTCAGCCTCCAGCTGACACATTTTTGTCTTAGCTCAGGAAGGGGATGGCTCCAGAGCAAACTAATTTATGCAATAGCCAAATTGCTTGCTCACAACTTTAATGCCAGTCACTCACTAAGTGGAATTTTTGCTCTCAAGACTCCACAGCTTAGAGGGAGCATTGCCCATGAGCTCTATTGTGTGTTCGATGGAGTGTGGTATGTGTAACCTATATTACCCATACTCAGATCATATCTAGACAAGTGTGAGGCTGTCCGAACTATGTATCTGCAAGCAGCTTTTGCTGGAAGCGCAGCAGCAACAGTGGCCAAGCCACAACCCCACCTTCGTACCTGCAGGCTCCTCATGATTATCCCCAGGAGGCCAAGGGAGAGCAGGTGGGGCTGGTTGCTTCTCACCACTGGAACCATTCTGTGAGGCAAGTGATTGTGAGGCAGTAGGGCTGGCCCCAGTCATGCATGGCCGAGTGGGAATTTGAACCCAGGTCTCCCAAGCCCAAGTGACATTGTTTGCTAGGGATGCCAGCCTCCAGGTGGGACCTGGGGATCCCCTATAATTACAGTTCACCTCCAGACTACAGAGATCAGTTCCCCTGGAGGAAAAGGGTGCTTTGGAGTGGGGTCTCCAGGGCACTGTACCTCCCCAGGCTCCATCCCCAAATCACCAGGAGTCTCCAAGCCTGGATCTGGCTGTTCCACACCCCATGTCCAACTGGCCAGGGGACACCTGGCAACCCCCTACTATTTGTTATGCCATGTTGGAGTATACCCTGCTGAGGTCCCTGCCAATGCTCCCTCTAAGCTGTGGAGTCTGGTGAGCAAAAATTCCACTTTGTGAGCTACTGGCATTAAAGCTGTGAGCAAGCGATTTGGCTGCTGCATAACTTAGTTTGCCATCCCTTCCTGAGCTAAGACAAAAATCTGTGGAGAGTGTATGCATGCACTGAGGAAGCTGGTTGTTTTGCCCGACCTCCCCTTTGAAATATTATCTTAAAAGCTCAAAAAGAAGATAATTAGTCCGCCTGCAAGGTTAACAAAAAGAAGGAATCAACGTACGAACCTTTGGAGAACACAGAGATCCCTCTTTGAGAATTCAGAGGGTAAGATAGCATGTATTTATTACTCTGTGTAGGAGGCAATGCCCAGGCCAAATTTACAGCCCTTATCTGATGCTCCGGCAGATAGAGAGCAATGGCTAAAACTGTAAAAGAGCTCTCAGAGCAATTATCTGTATTCCAGAATATGATGTTAAAATCTCAGGAACAGATAAAAGCTGAAATTAGGACAGTTAAAGACACAGTTACAGAAATTGCTACTAAACTTAAAGAAACAAAGCAAATAGCAAAGGCTGCTAATGAGTTGGCAACGAATAACAAACAAAAGATAGAACAGTTATCTACCCAGCTCACTGAGCTATCAGACCAGAACAGAAGGGCAAACCTTATTATCTCTGGTATCTCGGAAGAGATAAATAATAAATTGCTAGAAGTTTCACTTAAAGAATGGGTAGAAGACAATGGAGTTAAACTGCAGCCTCAAGACATTGAAAGAGCCCATAGACTGCAAAGGAGGAAGGAAGGAGGAGCCCCATGGGACGTCATAATTAAATTCACAAGAGAAAAGCTTCAGCAAGAAGTATTTAAGACCTTGAAAAAAAAGAAGGACCTGTCCTTTAGAGGGAAAAGGGTCTGGGTGAGAGAGGATTTTTGCCAAGAAACCATTAAGAATAAAAGCCAAATGAGACCCTTTGAGCAAAAAACTATTTGATAACAATGTCAAATTCTCATGGGGGTATCCAGCTTCAATTATAATATTTAAAGAAGGCAGGAGGTTGATAGCAAGAAACCCTAAGGAAGCAAGAGAACTCTTCAGGCAACTGGGTATCGCCACAGAAGACCTAAGTGTCCAGAGTGAGGAAGAAGGTATGGAGGATGCGGACGACCCGGGAGAAGGGGCTTCAACTAGACAAGACAAAAGGCGGCAGACAGACACCATATAAAGAGAAGTATACAAAAGTATAATGAGCTAACTTTAAGAATAAGAAGGATGGGGAGGTTTGGGGTGCCTACCTTCTGGCAGGTGGGAAGACGGGATGATGCCTTCATCCAAACTACAGTCTCAAACACAGGGGAAGGGAGGGTGGGGAGGGTTTCTCTTAACAAATAAAGCAAAGTACCCACAGCCAGGGAGAACTAAGATTCAAAAAAATAAAGAAAATGGATAGACCCTTAAGAGTGCTTTCACTTAATGTAAATGGCTTAACCTCTAATCTTAAGAGATTCAGAGTATCTAAAATGGCTAGGGAGCAAAGGATAGATCTGCTGTGCCTACAGGAGACACACACACAAAAGAAAGACAGAAAGCCACTAATAAATGATCCAAAGTGGCAAGTTTTAGCAGAAGCAAGAGGGAATACCAAGGCCAGGGGTGTGGCAATCTTGATTCATAAGAACCTTACAGTGGATGATATCGAAAATCTAGTAGACAGGGAGGGTAGATACTTATTAGTTAAGTTTAAACTGGAAGGTATACGAGTCACTATAGCTAATATATATGCACCAAATAAAAAGCAAAAGAAATTTCTAACTAAGGTCTTTAAGAAGACCCAACAGTTCTTAGAGGGAGAATTAATTACAGCAGGAGATCTAAATGTTGACATAACAAAGAACAAAAGCATTAAGCTAGGAGATTGGGGCCTGAAGGTAGTGCATGAGTTTATAAGAACAAAACCTAGACCTACACATATTTCTAGTAGGCATAAAACGGTGTCTTGTATAGATTATATAATTCTTGGAAAAAATAATAATATGTCTGTAAAAGAGATCACAACCTTTCCAATCTGGATATCCGACCATGCCCCCATAAGTATCGTACCGGAACTTAAACTACCCAGGACAAACAGACCCTGGAGATACAACAATTTAATAATGGCAAAAGAAGAGGACAGGGAATATATGATGACACAGATAAAACTATACTTTAAGGAAAACAGAGGAACGGTGCCCACTAATATATTATGGGACGCTGCTAAAGCGGTAATAAGGGGCCATTGTATAAAGAAAGAAAAGAGCATAAGAAGAGACTGGTATAAAAAAAGACAATCCAAAATCCAGGAACTAGGGAAGTTACAAAGGTAAATAGTAGAAAAATATAGCCTAACTCTACAGAACAAAATCAAAGAGATACAAAAACAACTGGAAGCATTAGATACAGCAACAATTTGGAAAAAGGAAACAATGGTAAGGAATGATTTCCAGAGGAATAATATTAACACAGCAAAAAGATTGGCAAATTACCTGAAGACTAAAAACGCAAAACAGACGGTTAGGAGTATAAAAATTAATAATAACACAACACAAAGTCCTAAGGAAATTATTAAGGCCTTTGAGAATTTTTATAAAAAATTATACAAGAAAAAGACTACAATGGAGGCTCAGGAGGCAACTAGTTTACCCTTGGAGAAAGAAGGGAAAGAGGCACTAGAGGGCGAGATTACAATTCAGGAAATAAGGGATGTAATAAAAGAACTTAAAAAAGGCAAATCACCAGGGCTAGATGGCTTTACAAGTGAATTCTATAAAGAAATGATAGAGATTATAACACCCGAACTGCAGGCAGTATTTAATGAAGTTTTGGAAGGGAAGAAGGCCCCCGATACATGGAAGGAAACAGAAATAATATTAATTCTAAAACCTCAGAAGGATCCAGAAGAAGTAGGTTCGTATAGACCTATAAGTCTCCTAAACCAAGACTACAAGATCTTTGCTAAAATTTTGGCAAATAGACTAAAGAAAGTCATCCCGACAATTATAAAAGAGGACCAATATGGGGTCATTAAAGGTAGAAATATTGCATACCCCATTAGAAATATTTTAAATGTCCTATACCATGGTCAACAAAAGAAAATAGGATTACTAAAATTGGATGTGTATAAAGTTTTCGATACTCTCTCACATGACTATCTATGGCAAATAATGAAGAAAACAGAGATAGAGAATGGGTTTTTACAAGCAATTCAGGAGATTTACAAAGGAAGGAATGCGAAAGTAAGAGTAAACAATGAACACTCACAGATATTTCCCATACAAGGAGGAGTAAGACAAGGCTGCCCACTATCACCACTTATATTCATAATAGCAATAGAACAATTAGCAGAACAGATTAGAAATTTGGGAAGAATAGAAGGATATAAGATAGGCAAGGAAGAAATGAAGCTTAACCTGTTTGCTGATGACATCATAGTAATCATGACAAACCCTAAGGAAGGAATCAAAGAGGTTAAGATCATTCTAGAAGACTTTGAAAAGTGTTCAGGACTAGGAGTTAACATGGCAAAATCAGAAATCTTATACCTTAATGTTAATAGAGAAGAAAGGCAGGAGATAAATAGGATCACGAACATAGGACTGGGTGTTAAGAAACTTAAATATTTAGGTATAGTTTTGCAAAAATATTGATAAAATGATAAAGGACAATTATGGAAAAACATGTAAAAAAATAGAGAGGGACATGAAAAGATGGAAACATAAAACACTAGGGATATCATCTAGAATTAGAAGTGTTAAAATGTTCTGGGTACTAAAGTTAACGTACCTATTCCAAACATTGCCTCTAGGATTGAAGAAAAAACAAATTGCACAATGGAACAGAGTTTTAAAAGAGTGGATATTTAATAGTAAAAAATGTAGGTTCCATAAGAGAATATTATATAGTCACAAGTCAGAATTAGGGTGGGGAATCCCAGACTTAAACAACTATTATGAAGCCTTTCAACTAAAATCAACATTAGAAATAGACAAAGAAAAGGCACAGAAATGGGTGAATTTTGAGAACAAAATTAACAGCGGCATAGGTAGATTTGGCATTTTTTCTATGGTAACGACAAAAGATTTAAAACTAACAATAGGCCCTAGAAGAGCATCATTAGAAACTTGGAGGAAATGGCATCCTTATTGGTTAGGGAAAGTCACAAGATGGGCACCCCTCGAAACTATTAATAAGGATGTACAAGAAATTAAATGGTGGGAATTGCTGAAAAAATCAAGGATACTATAGAGTGGGTGATATGTTTAGAGGTGGAAATCTAAAACCCCTACAGGAAATAACAGAAGAGGTAGGTAAACAGTATTGGTTTAAAATAGCAGGGCTATATAAGTCAGTTAAAAAGATCAGCAAAAAGGATGATCTCTGGACAGAAGCACCAATGGAAGAAATATATAAAGAAATGGCCAAGCAAAAAAAGGGACTGGTAGGAAAAATATATAGGAGGATGATAACAAATAAAAACAAAATAATAGAATACTTACAAAAGAGATGGTGCTATGAAGGCCAGATTTCAGAGAGGATGGCAGAAAAAATGATGAAAGGAATAGAAGAGATTAAAGTAACCAGATTTAAAGAACTTGAATATAAATTCCTTACAAAATGGTACAAGACTCCAGCACCACTAGCTAATGTGTTTCCAGGATTGAGCTCCCTGTGCTGGCATTGTAAACATCTCAAGGTTTGGTATGCACACACGTGGTGGGAATGTGTAGAAGTAAAGATGTTTTGGGGGGAAATTATTGAAAATATTAGAAAAGTATGCAATATAACATCAACTACAGACTTTAACCTAATGTTGTTAAGTACAATGGGTAGCCCATTATTGAATAGGACTAATCAAAATCTAATTAAAGCTATGATACTGGAGGGAAAGGCAGTCATTGCTCTGGGGTGGAAAGACAAAAGTAAAGGGTCAATAGAAATCTGGCACAACTATCTGCTTGATTTTGTACAGTCAGATATCGTGGCATCAATCAATAAGGGAATATCATGGGAAGAAAAATCCACGGAAATCAAGACCAGATGGAAGACCTACCTAGATTGGATACTGACTGAAGGAAGGAAGGACATTCAGTGGAAGATTAAGACTTTGTGCCCTTGGCTGGGGGGGAAAGACTACGAATAAAAGAGAGGGAGGGAGGGAAGGAAGGGATGAAATTGTAAAAATTAATAAATATTCAATGTAACAGACTAAACAAATAATAATAAAATAAAAAATACTGCAAAAAAAAGACAAAAATCTGTGAGCCGGAGGCTAAAAAATTGTGAACTAGCTCACACAGCTTAGACTGAACACCGGACTCCCTGCCTTCCCCAAACCCCCACACTCCCTAGGCTCCACCCCCAAAATCACCAGGTATTTCCCAATCCAGTGCCAGTAACCTTATGTTAGCTCTCTCACACTCAAAACGACCAGTTCTGTCATTGCCCGGACCTGTAAGAACCATTCTAAAGAGTACTGGTACAAAGACACGAAATGCACCTCAGATTTTTTTTTTATAACAATACATCCCTTTTGCCCTCACAACATCCTTGTTAAGTAGGCCACACTGAGTCCTGTTTCCAGTGGGGAAACTGGAGCTGCAGGATCATTGGTTGCCCAACGGTAGCAAGGGAGCCAGGGGCTGCAAACGGGGACGTCACCCCAGATCTGAGACAGCCACGGAAAATCTCTTTGCTGCCACCCTGGCCCTCAGCATCCGTGCTGGGGAGGCTCTTGAACCCGCACCCCACCTTCCTGGAGGCACTTACCTCCCTCTTCCACCACCTGGTGGTCTTGTGACCCGGCTGAAGCACTGCCCGGGTGTCACAATGGGGCTGACCCGCCTGCCTTTTGTTGCACGGCCCTGGGGTGTGTCTGCTTGTCCACCAGGAGGCAGCTGTGGAAATCAGTCTGAAGGAGGCAGAGGTGGAGGCAGTTCTAAGGGCTCTCTGTTCAGGCTCCCGGCAATGCCTCAGACATATAACGCCAAGAGGGTTTGGAAAGTGTGAGGAGGACAAGAAACAGTTGAGGCGAGTTTCACAACAGGACTGGGTAAGTGCCATTATCTTGGCCCCCTCTCAGAGCTGTGGCCCACTGGGGGCAGGAGGTCCAGCTATGCCTGCTGATCCGTGCGGGGGGGGGGATTGGGTTGGGGACCCACATGCAATTGCAAGCTGCACACCATACACCCCTGGGAAAGAGAGACAAAAATGAAATGAAAGATACTGGAAATAAAAATTATACAGGCAGAGAGCACTGACTGGCTGTTATTAAGCTCACAGCATCAAAATGAACTTGGAATGCTAAAACACATTATTGTCAAGACCTTTCCAGTACAGCCTTTTGTAAGCTCAGCAGACTGAGCATGGTTTCATAAGGGCCAGAGGCAGCCCTAGAGAAGATACCAAATTACATTTGCTTAAATGCTGGGCTCAGGAGTTGGCAGAGGATATGGGGAGAGAGAAAAAGGCGGCATGTTAAAATGCGATCTTTCCCTCTGGGGAGCCCCTATGGATTTCCTTGTCAATTTCACCCTTCCCCCTTTAGTTGAGAGTGAAATTGACAAGGGAAGAACCTCTCTCTGCCTTCCTTTCTCTAGCTGACATGTCACAGCTGGAAAAGGGCAGGCAGGGAACCCAGGCACCTTGAAAATGCCTTTCTCGCTCCCCGATCTGGGAGAGGGAGAGAAAGGCATTTGACCATGCCCCCCCCCACACACACACACTTCCCCGAGTCTCTCCACAAAAGTGGAGAGGCTCAGGGAAAGAATGGGGCATGTTTGTTTGGCTGCTCTCAGTCTCCTCAGCCTGCGTGCCTTGGCGGGCTGACTGGGGAGACGGAGAGCAGCCAGGCAAACATGCCTGCTTCCTTTCCCGATCTTTTGGAGGGGTGGGATAGGAGACTAGAAAGGCAGTGCTGAAATTCCTGGGATCTTTTGGATCCTAGGCACTTCAGCAGCACCTTTCTCTGGCCATCTGATTCGAAGGGGGGGGGGATAGACTAGAAAGGCGATGCTGAAGTGGGGCGGAGAAGTTGGGGGGGGAACAGGCAAGCTTCCATGCCTCCCCTGTGCTTTCCCAGCCCCCCCCATCTAATATGCTAATGAGTGGTGCTGTCAGAGGGTGTGGCCTATTATGCTAAGGAGTTCCTGCTTGGCTTTTGCTACCAAAAAAGCCCTGGGAAAGTCTGTTTCTTGCACTAGTTCACAGACAGAGAACACTGACTGGCTGTTATTAAGCTCACAGCATCAAAATGAACTTGGAATGCTAAAACACATTATTGTCAAGACCTTTCCAGTACAGCCTTCCGTAAGCTCAGCAGACTGAGCATGGTTTCATAAGGGCCAGAGGCAGCCCTAGAGAAGACACTAAAAGTTATGGAAAGCAGGTTTCTTGCACTAGTTCAGAAATAGGTTTTAGTATTTCGTTTCCTTGCTTAATTTAAGTGATCTCTTCTCTGAAGCGTAAGTAGTTCCTTGTTTGCAGCTAATTTGATGCGCTTTGGTACCTGGTCTGTTGTTCTCTTCCAGGGTCGTGCCATGAATAGTATTTCTTGCAGGCTTCCCAAAGAAAATAGTTTCATGTGAATCTCTTTAGGTCATGCAGTAATCTGCCCCCCCCCCCCCCCCCCAAAATCTGTTTTTGACCGTTTCAAGCTGCTTGAAGGTGAAGATGGATTACATCCCACCGCCGGTCAAGGTGAGCGATGACGGCAAGTGGGTGAATGAAAGCTACATTCAGTCAGCATTCCCTTCCTCTCCGGAAAACCTCCAGAAACCCGCTGGCGAGGAGATCCGTAGCGGCTGGGCTCTCTGGGAGGAGAACAAGGCCCTCTGGGAGGAGAACAAGGCCCTGCAGGTGGAGAACCGGGCCCTCCGGAAAGAGAACAAAGCCCTCCAGGTCTTCCCAGAAATCAGTTTCTCTTTGAAGATCTCCCCAGACGAAGTCTTCCCTGAGAAGAAGAAACCTATTCCAGTTCTCCAGAAGGAAAAACTCACGGTCCAGATATTAGGGAACAGAATGCCGGCAGTACCCGAAACCAGCAAGGATGTGACAGCCCAGGAAAACAGTACCAAGCCCGCCCTGCCTGAGGCAGTCAGAGCCATCTCGGAAATTCAGGAGGAGAGCAGGACTTTGCCAGCCCTGCAGAGAAACAACCCCCCCGTGTCCCTGCTAGAGGAGAACGAGGCCTTCCTGACTCTCCAGAAGCTGAACCAACTTGTGCTGTCCCTTCTCAGAGAGAATCAGGCACTTTTGGAAGAAAAACAGGTCTTCCACACGGTCCAGGGAGAGAACGAAGTACTCCGGGAGGAGAACAACACGCTGAAGCTGCAGCACCGTGCTGCCCAGGGGGCCATGGAGAAGGCCCTGGCTCAGGTGGCTTCTGCTTTCCTGCCAGAGGCAGAGAACGAAACAAAGGAGCCGGAGGGTTGCTGAAAAGGGAGGAGTCTCCGGGAGAGAGAGGGAGCCCAGGCAGAATACGGTCCCTCTGTCGACATGTTCTCTCTCCTGGACAATAAAGTTCTGTTGTGATTCAAGAGAACGGGGATGAGTTCTGGAAATGCAGTGGTGACATTGACCTAACAGTGTGTGTCCAGGGTGGTGGGAAGTGCCATCAAGCCTCAACCGTGGGGCTTTCAAGACGCGAGAGGAACAGAGGTGCTTTGCCAGCTTGCCAGAGAGCCAGTTTGGTGTAGTGGTTAAGTGCGCGGACTCTAATCTGGGAGAACCGGGTTTGATTCCCCACTCCTCCACTTGCACCTGGCTGGATGACCTTGGGTGAGCCATAGCTCTGGACCAGCTGTTCTCTCAAGGACAGCTTGGGAAAGAGCTCTCTCAGCCCCACCTACCTCACAGGGTGTCTGTTGTGG
Organism: Lepidodactylus listeri; assembly: GCA_029233225.1. Classification (NCBI taxonomy): domain Eukaryota; kingdom Metazoa; phylum Chordata; class Lepidosauria; order Squamata; family Gekkonidae; genus Lepidodactylus; species Lepidodactylus listeri. The sequence continues at coordinate 133,654,532 of JARCFY010000005.1, read as the reverse complement.
GGAGGGGAAGGGAAAGGAGTTTGTAAGCCGCTCTGAGACTCCAAGTGAGTGAAGGGCGGGGTATAAATCCAATCTCTTCTCTTCTCCTTCTTCTTTGCCTTTGCCTGCCTCTTCGTAGCACCCCTGGACTCCCTTGCTGGTCTCCCATCCAAATACAAACCGGGGCTGGCTTCTGCTGAGCTCCTGAGGGCTGACGAGATGAGGGTAGCCTGGGCCACCCAGGCCAGGTGTGCACATGAGAAGAGGAGAGATTTGATTTGTTTTGTTTTTGATGGTGTCATGTGTAGTCCTCCTTTCTCACTTGGACTCAAGGTGGGTGACACAGGCAGGACGGGACATTCAGTAAACAATGCAGTAAGATTAGGGCTGTAGAGCCAGTTAGAAATCTAAAAACAGAACTGAAGCACAGCATAAGCATAAATATTAGCATGGCACACTAAACAATACCAACGTCACACAATCGGATCCTAGTTCCAGTAAGCTAAACACAGCAGCATAGACCACAGTCCCTAATACCTACGGCGCCTCCAGCACCACCTCCTCCAGCACCTGCAGGCTCACTAACACATCATCTTGCCATGTCTAGCACTCAAGGTCGAGCGCGCATACTTCTCACAATGGAGAGGCCCCGCTTGGACGCAGTTACAAGCCAGTACGATTCTCAGCAAAGCAACTTCACACACACACACACACACACAACACACACAACACACACTCCCCTCTATTTCCCAGTCCAGAATGAAATACAGCATGGAGTTATAGACGTCACAGGAAGCAGGAAAGAATTACATGGCAAATGAAGGTTGAGTTTGACACAGGTCTCCCTCCCTCGGACCTGCCCGGCAGCCAGGAAAAGTTTGCCTTTCTGAGGTTTGTAAAAAGGTTTTTCTGGTCTGTTCGTGGCCCAGATCTCTGGATTTAAGCATCCACAGATTGGGCCACAATGAGAATCAGAGATATTGATTTTTGCTTGCCTCGCGCCATTTATTCTACTTCTAGGAGTCAAGGAAACCGGCAAGGAACTAGTTGACTATCTGCCTCCTGAGGAGCTGGCATCAGTTTACCTCCCTGGTGTCCTGCCTTGCGTCGACACAAACCCCTGTGAGCGCTGTGTCCCAGAGGATGGAGCTCTGAAGCAGAATAAACAAAATGCCAGGCTGGAAGGTGGCCTTGCACACCCACCCAGCTTCTTACCTGTTGCCAGGTGCTTCTCACACTTTCTGAAATGTCAATTAAGCAGACTGACGATGGAAGTGTCAATCTTAGTAAACTCGAGACAGACAAAAGCATTTTTGGTCAAAACTTGTGAGCTGAGAATGGTTTTTGTGATGTGGGAATGAAACACATTCTTCTCCAAGACAGGATGCAGGAACCAAGGCACATAAGAACATAAGAGAGGCCAGTGTTGGATCAGGCCAGTGGCCCATCCAGTCCAACACTGTGTCACACAGTGGCCAAAAACACCAGGTGCCCTCAGGAGGTCCAGCAGTGGGGCCAGGACACGAGAAGCCCTCCCACTCTTGCCCCCCCCCCCCCAAGCACCAAGAATACAGAGCATCACTTGCCCCAGACTGAGAGTTCCTATTTATACCTTGTGGCTAATAGCCACTGATGGACCTCTGCTCCATATGTTTACCCAAATCTCTCTTGAAGCCATCCATGCTTGTAGCCGCCGCCACCTCCTGTGGCAGTGAATTCCACGTGTTAATCACCCTTTGGGTGAAGAACTTCCTTTTATCTGTTCTAACCCCACTGCTCAGCAATTTCATGGAGTCCCCACGAGTTCTTGTATTGTGAGAAAAGGAGAAAAGTACTTCTTTCTCTACCTGCTCTATCCCATGCATAAGGTACAGGCAGAGCAGGTGAGACATTAGGTTGGGAGTCAGCAAGTGGCTGGAGTGTGTAAAAGGAATGGACCAGCCAAGAGACCAGGGGTACAGCAGGCATGGTCAAGGTCTCAGGAGCCATCCCTTGTCACTGTTCTAGTGGCACCTCCAGAATTTAAGGTTGCCAATTCCGGTTTGGGAAGTTACTTGAAATTTGGAGGTGAAGCCTGGGGAGGCCACGGTTTGGGGAGGGACCTCAGGGGGCTACAATGCCAATGGAGTCCAACCTCCAAAGTGGCCATTTTCTCCAGGAGAACAGTTCTAATTCCAGGAGATATCCAGGCCCCACAAGGAGGCTGGCAACCCTAGGGTGCAGGACTGAGAGAAAGAAGCTGGCTGGATCATACCCTACACGATAACGCCATGGAAATGTGTTGCGGTTTAGAGAGAGAAGGTGCTTTGCAGCACACTGGGGAGTTCCTGGGATCCTGACAGCTGTTTGTTTTCTCAGGGAAGACATAAAATACACAGTGAGGTCAAGAGAACAGAAGATGCATTTCACAGAGAGGGAACCATTTGCCTATCTGCCTGGGAGGGCAAGATAGATGGCTGTTGAGTGATTAACACATGGAATTCACTGCCACAGGAGATGGCGGCAGCTACAAGCATGAGCAGCTACAAGAGGGAATTAGATAAACATATGGAGCAGAGGTTCATCAGTAGCTATTAGCCACAAGGTATAGATAGGATCTCTCAGTCTGGGGTAAGTGATGCTCTGTTTTCAGTGCTTGGGGTGGGGGCAACAGTGGGAGGGCTTCTAGTGTCCTGGCCCCACTGGTGGACCTCCTCAGGGCACCTGGTATTTTTGGCCCCTGTGTGACAGAGTGTTGGACTGGATGGGCCACTGGCCTGATCCAACATTTGCTTCTCTTATGTTCTTATGTTGTCAAACATGATCTGGGTATGGAGTGTAGAAGAGATTTCATATTCTGATTCTCCCTACAGCAGTAGGTGCTGTTGTTCCTTTGGGCCTTCCTTTGTTGTGTTCTCTGTGTAGTGTGGGAGCAGGGTGATGTCAGGGAAGTGTGTTGGCATGCGCTGACTGTCTTCGTGCCATGGGAGTGTCCTTGGCACACCTCTCGGTGACTGGCAGGCTTGGGATTATGGGCTCCAGGTAGGTTTCCCATTTGCTTCGTGGCAGCAGGCCATCTCCCCCATGGCTCAGTCTGTAATTTGAGCAACAGGGGAAGAATCCAAGAGGTGACACCCTGCTCTCTGTGGTGAAGGCCATAGACCAGGGGTGGCCAACCTGTGGCTCGGGAGCCACACGCGGCTCTTTCACACATATTGTGCGGCTCCTGGCAGGGCGGCTGGGGAAGCAAAGGGGAGGCATGCTTTTTCTCTCTTTCTCCCTTCCTTCCTTCCTTCCCTCCTCCCTCCCATCTATTTGCTTTCCTAGTTTCTCTCTCTCTCTTTCTTTCCACTTCTTTAATTCTTTCTTTCCATCTCTCTCTTTTTCTCTCTCTCTCTCGATATCATTAGCAAACAAGTAATATCATTATCAATAACCGGTTTTCCTCGTTTGTTTTTATTTTTGGCAGTCACATTTAACGTTAATAAAAAGCAAATTTGCATATTTTTAAAAATAAAAACGTGTGTGTGACATTTGTTCCTGTCTTGCAGCTCTCAGACATCTGACGTTTATTCTATGTGGCTCTTATGTTAAGCAAGGTTGGCCACCCCTGTCCTAGACAATGGGGAGATTCATAGAGCATCAGCCAAAAGCGACGTCATGTGCTGCTACCCTTGAAAGGGAAGAGTTAGCTGTGCTAGTCTGTCGCTGCAAAATAATAAAAAGCCCAGTTAACACCTTTACATCTAACCACCTTTATTGTGTAGCCTAAGGTTTCAAGAAATACAGCTCTCTCCGTCAGATAAATGGAGGGTATGAAGACACTGCCTTTCCATTTTCATGGCACTTTCTGCATCCTCCCCACCCCCCCCATAAAACCTATATATCTTGGGCCAGTTTCTTCATACCCTCCATACATCTGATGAAGAGAGCTGTGTTTCTCGAAAGCTTAGGCTACAATCAAGTTTGTTTGTCTTAAAGGTGCTAGGTAAAGGTTTCCCTTGCTCAAAAGCCAGTCGAATATGACTCCAGGGATGCGGGGCTCATCTCCATTTCCAAGCCGAAGAGCCAACGCTGTCCAAAGACACTTCCGTGGTCATGTGGCTGGCATGAATAGACGTCGAAGCACACGGAATACTGCTGCCTTCCTGCCGAAGCGGTACTGATTTATCTACTTGCAATTTCTTGCTTTCGATCTGCTAGGCTGGCAGGAGCTGGGGACACGCCGTCATGCGGAACTCGGGTCTCAAACTGCTGAACTACCAACCTTCCGGTCTGCAGCTCAGCATCTTAACCACTCGAGCCACTGCAGCCCCTTAAAGGTGCTAAAGGGGGATATATCCAAGATGTACGGCGTTCTAACATCGTTAGAACACAACACTATAGCATATCAAAAATATGGGGGGGGGGGGGGGGGAATGCAAAACAGAACTCACCCAAGACAAATGGTTAGACGTTTGGAAAACTCACGAAAATACCTCTCCCACCCTCACACCAAAAACCCATTATATCTCGCCTAATTACTCAAGAAACAATACCTGATGTAATGAATACTCTTCATCTATGGCAAATGCTGGCAACTTATAATCATTAAATGTATACATACGGAACGTTACCAGCTAAATGTCGGGGGGGGGGGGAGTACACACTTATCCTGTATGATGTTGTTATAAATGGGAAAAATGAATAAAAATTAACTTGGGGAAAAAAAGGGGGAGAGAGAGAGAGAGAAAAGGTGCTGCTGGGCTTTTTCTAAAACCAAACCAACCAAACCAAACCCCCCCTGTCGTCCAAGGAGAGAAACCCGGAAAGGAAAGCCGGCGGCCAGGGGGGAGAAGTCCCGCCCAGCGGGGATCCCGCGCCCAACAGAAGGCAGCCCCGGGGCGCTTCCTCCCCGCCTCCCAGGAGCCGCCGACGGGCCTCCCGGAAGTTGTGCCCAGAGCGTCCCTTGACCTCCGACCGAGGGCCCCTTCCGCTGCCAGCCACTTCCTGTCAGGACGGGAAGTGACGATTCCGGCGGTGCGCGCTTGTCTGCCGTCCTCCGGCGTCTGAGGATGGCGGAGCTGCCGGCGGAGATCCGGGAGCGGCTGGGCCTCTGGGAGCGGCCCCCGCGGCCCCTGGCGCCCCTCAGCCAGCGGCAGGGCGACTCCGTGGGGGAGCTGCGCGAGGCCTTCCTCTGCCCGCCCGCCCCGCCGGAGGTAAGAGCGGCAGCCGCGCCGGGGGGGGGGGGGGGGCCGGGGGCCCTCTGAGAAGCGGCGGAGGGGGGAATGCGGGGCTGCTCCCCTGTCGGCCCAGAACCACCGCGCTCTCCGCAAGCTTTTCAGCAGAGCCTTCAGCTCTTGGCTGGTGACCACTGTTGGAGCAGGAAGTGCAGAACGAAAGGTGTTTTGTGGACTGAGAACACGGAAGTTGGTTTTTCTTATTATTGACTGCATGTTGAACACTCTGCTGTTCGCCCCTGACGAATGCCCTAGGCGAGGTGGCCCACGCTAGCCCAACCTTGTTGGCTCTCAGAAGATGAAAGCAGGGCCCGCCCTGGCCAGTACTTGGATGGGAGACCATCAAGGAAGGCCAGGGTCGCTGCACAGAGGCAAGCAATGGCAAACCGACCCTGGAGGTCTCGTGCCTTAAAAAAACCCACTCGGCTGCCCTTTGATTTCTCTTTCCATTGCACTATCCCTGATCCTAGCCTGACCACGGTGTCTTTTCGTTGTGTGACATGACATACATACTAAAAATGGTTCTTCTGGCAAACCATAAAGAGGATGGAAAGAAGGTGGTGAAATCCTTGCTTTTTTCCTACTCAGGATTTTGGTTGAGAGGCTGCCTTTTTTGTTCTGAGTTTCAGTCCAGTAGCACCTTTTAAGACCTCCAAAGTTTAAATCTGGGTATTTTGTGAGCATACAACCAAGTTTAGTTCTGGGTATTACTTGAGATTTGATGGTGTGTAAGTACGCACAGGGAATCTTAGATCCAGATTTAAACTTTGATTGGTCTTGAGGGTGCCACTGCACTCAAACTTGGTTAGGTACCAGATGATTGCCTTGTAGCACTTTTTATCTTTGCTTCGTCTGTTTCTTCTTAAACTTTTCATTTTTAATGTGGTCAGTCTGAGCTCTGTGGTCATGTTAATCCCCCCCCCCTCTCCAGTTCAGTGCATGTTTACCAGGAGCAGAAAGGGGAGGGCACAGCAGTTAAATCCTACTCCACTAGAATGTCTACCTAAATGTATTGGTCCCCTTGATAGCAAGTGCGATAGGAAGTAAAGGTAAAAGTTTCCCTTGTTCGAAAGCCAGTCGAATACGACTCTAGGGATGAGTCTAGGGCTGTGGGGCTCATCCCCATTTCCAAGCCGAAGATCTAGTGCTGTCCAAAGATGTTTCTGTGGTCATGTGGCCGGCATGACTAGATGCCAAGGCGCATGGAACGCTCTTACCTTCCCACCGAAGCGGTACCTCTTTATCTACTTGCAATTTCTTGCTTTCGAACTGCTAGACTGGCAGGAGCTGGGACCACAGATGGGAGCTTACTCCGTCACACGGCACTCTGGTCTCGAACTGCTGAACTACCGACCTTCCGGTCTGCAATTCAGCATCTTAACCACTTGAGCCACTGCATGGAGATGGTGATGAAAATGCAGTGCTATGCCTTTAGGCAACAGAACTCAAACCCTCAAGGTGAATGAAAACTTTATATCTAGAATTAAACTTTGTTGGTCTAAAAGGCGCCACTGGACTCAAACTTTGTTCTGCTGCTCTAGACCAACATGGTGACCCACCTGAATCTGTTCAGAGTTTTGTTATGCTCTGACGAATAAATGAGGACTTGACCATTGAAGCCAACTCTGTCCCTTTCTTTTATCCCAGTAAATAAAAAAATCCATCCCTTTGAGGGCTGTGTCTCTTGAGACTACTGGGGAAGGTGCAGCAGCAAACCCCTGCCTTTTACCAACACGGAGCTTCCCTAGATTGCCCCTCTTCTCTTGAGGGGTGACTTGAGTCTGTTTGTGTGCTGCAGATGACTCCATTTTGTGTTGGTAGGCCCCTCCCGCCCACGTTTTCCTAGCAAAGGCATGTGGAAGTTACATCTTTAAGCGCTGAGCCATCCAGGTTGCTGTGCTGCTACGTAGCTCCCAATTGGACGTGCTGAGTAATGTGACGTCAAACTGGGGCTTGGGGTTACTTGAGCAAAGCTCCAGTGTGTGTGCTTCCTCCTCCTTTCGCACGTGCTTGGCGCTCTTCCCTCTTTTTTATGGTGAACTGTCATTTGCTTTTACATCTGAGGCTTGGTTTGAAGTTGCTCTCCAGTCCAGAGCAGGAAACCGTGATAAAACTGTGAATTGAACTGGAGAGCAAGCACAAATCATGAATTGCCAATTTGGTTATACTAGCATATGATGGCTTATTTTGGAAGGGGAGGGAGGGCATCGCAGCATGCTGGGAGGAGGAGGGGAGCCTGCAAATCCAAGGCTCATTCACAACATGCCGGAGTGTGGTTTGATGCTGTGCCTGAGCTGGTCGTTCTCCTTCAAGTGTTTAGAGCAGTTACTACTTATTAAGGATGTGGCTGAAGATCATAGAGTCATGGAAGGACAGAGTTGGAAAGGCCCATACAGGCCATCTAGTCCAACTCCCTGCTCAAGGCAGGATCAGCCTAGAGCATCCCTGTCCAGCCACTGCTTAAAGACTGCCAGTGAGGGGGAGCTCACCACCTCCTTAGGCAGCTGATTCCACGTTTGCACAACTCTTACTGTAAAAAAGTTTCTCCTAATCCAGCCGGGTATCTTCCTGCCCTTAATTTAAACCCATTCTTGCGAGTCTTCTCCTCTGCTGCCAACAGGAACAGCTCCCTGCCCTCCTCTAAGTTGGCATAATACAATACTACAATTTCTCTCACCTGTCTGTATCTTTAGGTGGCCAGAATTCTGAGGGCTGACCATCTTTAGGTGGTCAGAATTCGATGGTCGCCATGTTAGAGTGCCAGCAATGCATACGTGTTTCGTTTTGCACCTTCTACACTGATATTGGCAGAAGGGTTCTCTCCTAAGTGGTGGTGTGCTGAGTGCCTCTTCTCATCAGGGTTCTGCTCCTAATTGACTTTGCCTGACATTAATAAATAATCTCAAGTCACTCTTCTGGCTACCAAGGAATGTTAATTAGGACGAATGGCTGCTGAATCCAGTGCAGTGTGTGTTATTTTGGTTTCTGCAATATTAAGTTGAAAGTGAGCGTTTGTCTAGAGTTTGTAGTGAAGCACAGCAGTACCTTTGCCACAGCTGCAGCTCTTCCTCTTGTCTGAAAAGGGATGGTTGTCTTGAGTTTCTAGTGGTTATTCTTGACTTATTGATAACCAGCTCTCTTTGAGAACTGACTTTGAATAAATGTGCACGAAATGTTGCAGCAGGAAAATAAGTACAGAAAGCTGGTCTCTTTTTTTGCAAAAATAGTTGTTTTCAAAGCTCAGTAGGTCCACTTAAATCATTGATCTCTTTGTAAACAGCTTCCCATTGAAGATTTGAGCAGCTTAGGACAGCCATCGCTGACTGTGACACTGACAGCTACAGTGCCGGAATCCACAGAAGACATCCTGGTGAAAGGCTTCTCCGCTTTGGGGATGGAAAATGAAAGGATTGAAACAGCACAGCAGGTGAGCAAAAGTTATTGTATTCAAGCCCACCCTTATTTTGAGAGTTTATTCTGAGGTAAAACAAAAGGTGCTAAAATGGGCTTTTTGGAATGTATTCCGCTTCCCCTTTTAGAAGGATTGTCATTTGACTGGTTAGAAACAATAGTAAAGCATTCAGTTTTAGAGCTGTAAGAAAGAACGGAGAGAATCATGTGAATTACACAATTAGTTATTTTCAAGGAGAGCCCAGTCCTTCCCAGAATCTTTATAGAGCACCATGCTACACGTGGAGGTCCCTTTCCCTGAAGCAGAGCAGTCGACTTGTCTGGAGTCTGAATTTCCAGGCACTTGGGACCCTGGTTGCCTTTTGCTAGGAGACATCCTTGCACCTGAGATGGTTTGTCCCCAGGCTGAGCTTTTCCTCCCCAAAGCAGGGGGGAAGAAGTTTCTCAAGTAAGAGCCTAAGGGCAAGGCACTGCTGAGCATGGAGGAGGCTGCCTGCCTGAAGTGAAAGGTGCTGCTTCACCTACCCAGTGTCTGCGAAATCTGCTGTCAGCAAGCAGTGGATTTGACGGCCCCAAGGATTGCGGTGCTGCACGAGGTGTGGGCCAATGAGAGGCATGTACTCAGCCGGGGCGGGAGATGTTCAGATTCTGCTCGAGATTTATTGGCTTGTCTGCATGCATCTGAGAGCAGTGTGTACATACTAACTATCTTGCCAAATGCTCCTTATGTGGTGAGGCCAGCTACCTCTGTGGTTCTTTTGTATTAAGGGATGAATGTGTGGAATTTGCTGCCGCAGGAAGTGGTGGCCGCAAGCACAGACAGCTTCAAGAGGGGACTGGATAAACATATGGAGCAGGGGTCCATGAGTGGCTGTTAGCCACAGGGTGTAGATGGAACACTCTGTCTGGGGCAGTGGTGCTCTGTGTGCTTGGGGGGCAACAGTGGGAGGGCTTCTGGAGTTCTGGCTCCACAGGTGGACCTCCTGTTGGCCCCTGGGTTTTGGCCACTGTGTGACACAGAGTGTTGGACTGGATGGGCCACTGGCCTGATCTAGCATGGTCTTCTCTTATGCTCTTAAACTTGCTTGAAAGCCAGTCAAATCCTCTGCTAGGGTGTGGTGCTCATCTCTGTTTCCAAGCCAAAGAGCCAGTGCCGTCTGAAGACTTTTTCCGTAGTCATGTGACCAGCATGACTAAAGGTCGAGGCGCATGGAACGCTGTTACCTTCCCACCAAAGTGGCCTGTTTATCTACTTGCAGTTTCTTGCTTTCGAACTGCTAGGTTGGCAGGAACTGGGGCCAGAGATGGGGGCTCACTTTGTCATGCGGCACTCGGGTCTCGAATTGCCAAGCTATCGACCTTCTGGTCTGCGGCTCAGCATCTTAACCTCTAAGCCACTGTGGCCCCGCTAAGCTGAATCGGGACAACATAATTCCTGTTCACAAGGTGCATTGAATGGTGGTACAGTGTATGCCTGGTTTTTTTTTATATGGGTTTTTCTCTATATGGTGCTGAGTAATTCTCATGTTGCATTCAGTCCATATACAGCTAAATCTGTGATTGAAATTGCCTATTTATTGTGAGAGTCCAAATGATTTCAAACTGCAAACAAAGTCCTTAACTAGAAGATTCTTTATTTGGCAATGGATCAAGTAGTCTTCTACACGTCCTGAGTCAGTAATACAGGGAAAGGGGTTTGGATATAGTGTATTCAAACAGTGTAATGCAAATAGTGAATATCCAATCACTATCTAGAGAAATAGGCGCCTAGATATGGCGGACAGTTTGTTCCCAGGCTTCAAGCAGGAAAAGAACAAGAAAAGTATACATCTAACACCTGTAAGTCAGAAAGAGCTAAGATTGTGCGAAGAATAACATTCTCAAGGTTACAGAGGTATAGCTAGATAAGCCTGCGCTTGTGAGAGTCAAGCTACGTTCCAGTGGTGGGGGTATGAGGGGCTGACGTAGAAGGGTAAGAACTCCCAACTCCCGCCCGGGAATGACAGCCTCAGCTGACATTTATCCAGGGTCTGTCCCCCAGTTTCATTTGTAAAATGAACATATGTTGGCTCTTCCTTCTGAACAGATGTCCGTGCATTCACTGTCGCCTGTGAAACGGGCTACTGCGTGCATGCTCTGGCCTCAAACACTAAAGGCACATGTACGTGTGTACCACATGTGTTCCGTGTTCAAAGTGGTCCCCAGACCTACGTGGTACCTTCGTTTGTCTGCATGTTTGCAAGTATGCAGATCAATAGCAAAAACTGTTTGGCTGGAGCTTTTTTCCTGCTGTTTGCATCTTCCCAGTTCTGGCAGCCAGCCAAGAAGATTAAATTCTGGCTGGCTGGGAGCCCTAGACCTGTGGCAGTCTGGCGACAGCATGTATTTGCTTCACATTCTCTTCCTGAATCCTGTGTCCCTGTTTCCACGTGATGGTATCCCATGGCCAATGGGAGAGCCTGGGTCATGCAATTGAATCGCAGAAGCAGGAGCAGGAGTGTGTGTGTGTGTGTGTGTGTGTGTGGCTGTGTGTGTGCTGTGTGTATGCATGCAGTCCTTCTCAGAAGCCCCTCACCCCTGCCATTGTTATCCAGTGTACCACGATGCACCCCTTTTGGATTGCTACCTGCACATTGGGGTTAAAGATGAGGAGACGCTGACAGTGTTTGGCGGGCTTATGATGATGGGTGGCTGTCCCGGCCCTACAGCTGGGATTCCAAAGGGTCAGCGGCATCAGTCAGCAGTAGCCTGAATGTAAGGTCAGGCTGTGAAATGGAGCGTTTCCACCAGTGGCAGTGGAGGATTCTCACATTCATCTTTCGCGCACTCTTGAGGCGCCTTGTGGGAGAGCGGGGCCTCCTAGAAGCTGCATCCAGAGGCATCCTGTGCTGTGGACTTGTCAGACTGCTGCAGAGGAATCACTTTCTTACAGCCAACTTTCCTTTGTGCAAGGTCCTGGGGGCCAAAATCAGAAAGTCAGAGGGAGGTTAAAATCCAGCGTGTTAGCCGTGACTGCTTGGATTCCACTGGAGGTTGTCTAGTGTGTATTATAGGGCCTGAAGTACCGCCATCTTATTGAAGCAGCAGGAGTATGCATCCCTTTTCCAATAGTTTCCAGAGGAACTGCCAAAGGAAGGAGAGAGAAGAGATTGGATTCATACCCCGCCCTTCACTCCCTAAGGGAGTCTCAGAGCGGCTTACAATCCCCTTCTCCTTCCCCTCCCCACCACAGACACCCTGTGAGGTAGCCGGGGCTGAGAGAGCTCTGAGACAACTGTCCTTGAGAGAACAGCTGGTACAGAGCTTTGGCTTGCCCAAGGTCATCCAGCAGGTGCAAGTGGAGGAGTGGGGAATCAAACCCGGCTCTCCCAGATTAGAGTCCGCGCCCTTAACCACGACACCAAACTGGAGCTGGCTGGCCACTTTGTGAGAGGGTGCTGGACTAGATGGACCCTCACTGGTCTGCTCCTGCTCATCTTAGATTCTGGTTTTGTAGGGGAAGGGCTCCAGCAGACAGCTGTAAGGTTGTAATGGGTCTACTCTTAGATTTCTGAGGAAGTTTCTCCACATCACTGCAAAGTTGTTCTAGGTGGGCTGATAGCCTCTCGGGCAGGTGTGGCTAAACTTGCTTAATGTAAGAGCCACATAGACGAAATATCAGATGTCTGAGAGCTGCAAGACATGAACAAATATTACACACATATTTTTATTGGAAAATATGCAAATTTGCTTTTTTGTTAACGTTAAATAGGACTGCCAGAAATAAAACAAAAGGGGTAAAAACAGATATTGGTAATGATATTTAAAGAGACAAATGCTTCTCCAACCTGGGCGGGGGGGGGGCGGACTTTGAGAATGCATTTAAAGTTAGTTACTTTCTTTCTCTGCCCACCCCCCAAGACCTCAAGCCTACCCAGGGAGGGGAACACTGGCTAGGGAAGGGAAGACCAATTGTGTGTGTGGGGGGGGGGGGACATGCCTCCTCTTTGCTTCCCCAGCTGCCCTGCCGGGAGCCGCACAATATGTGTGAAAGAGCTGCATGTGGCTCTCGAGCCACAGTTTGGCCACCACTGCTGTAGGGCAGGGGTGGGCAATTGTTTTGGATCGGGGGCCACTTTGTGGGAGCGGAGGTTAGCGGAGGGCCGCACCTTTTAAAACGATTGCATTCATTAGTTAACTTTGCATTTCAGAAAAGGTATAAATTGTACCAAAAAAATCAATAAATATAAATTAAATAAAATAGTGGTAGTTTAATTCAATTTATTTATTGTGCTAATTTCATATCATCTATAGCTGCAAGCACATTTAATTTTAGAATCAGTTTAATGCGACAAATGTACCCTATCACACTTTTCTACAATTTTTTTGAAATCAGGAGTGAGATTGCTTGTTGAGATTCTCATCACAGCCTGCAAGTTAATGTCTGTCAAAGAGCATCTATATTTACTCTTGTTGATCTGGCTGACTGTCTTGGCGGGCCGCAAAAAACTCTGTGGTGGGCCGCATGTGGCCCGCGGGTTGCAATTTGCCCACCCCTGTTCTAGGGCATTAAATGAGCCAACTGCTGATAAGTGACCAAACACCCCCCCCCCCCCCATGGTCAGTTCTTACCTGGTCTACTTACCTGGTCTGGCGTTTGCTTAGCAGCCTGCCTGCCCATGATTATTCTGTCTTATGGGTGGGGGGGTCAGGCCTGTAGCTACAGTGGAGCATTTTGGGGCCCAGTCCCCTGACTTTCTGCCAGGGCCCCCCAACTCACCACCCTCGCCAGGCCTGACTTATTAACTTGCTTTAAATGGGAGAAGTTGGAGGGGGGCTAGCGCAGTTTTGCACTCGAAGCCACGCATTCGCAGCATGGAATGCAGGTGCGCAGCCCTGCTTCTCTTCCAGTTCATTTAAACTTTAAATGTTTTGAGGGAGAAGTTGGGGGGACACATGCGGGGGGACACGACTTCATGGCTTGGAGGGAGGACAGGGCGGGGGAAGAGCTAGACTGGCCAGAGGGCTCTGTGGCACCTCCCCCTCAACTGAGACCCCTTCCTCGCACACAGTGGAGACCCTCACAAGGCTAGAGGGGCAGGGCTGGGGGAGGCTTCTCCTGGGCACCCCCAGAGTCCTAAGTTGACCAGTCTCCCTCTCTGTCTTGCAGGCAGGCTCCGATGTCCCAGAGTCCTGCCAGGTGGCCCATTGGGGGCTGTGAAACAGGAAGGCAGCGCAGAGATCTGTGTCTGGTGGCCGGCCGGACCCCCCCTGCAAGCGATGTGGAGGCAATGAATGCCTGGGCAACAGCCAGGGGTCTTGCTAAGGCGATGCATGAAACATCCTCAGCCAGGGAACGGGGAACCAGGCCAGGGGTTGCCAGTTCCTGGGTTGGAACCAGAGAGCAAAGCTTGAGTCTTTGGCAAGTGGTCAGCCCCCACCGAGGCGAGGAGAGAAAAGTACCGGGGGGAGTTGATTGGTAATCAGTGGTTCGAACTGCCTTTGGCCACATGCGAATTTCAGTGCCCCCCCCCTTTAAAGCCCCCCCCCCCAATTAAAAAATCCTGGCCACGGGCCTGGTGGGGGCACTTTTCTTCGTGAGAGTTGTTCTGAAATTTGAAACGAGATGATTGAGAGAGTGTTTCCATGTCGTTGCCATGAACTGAGCTCTCTTGCTTCCTTTGCTCTAGTTTTTCTCGTGGTGTGCTCAGCTCCAGACGCAGATGGATGAAGATGAAGGAGCAAAGTACAGGTATGTGGGTGTCCCCCCCCCCCCCCCCCGGTTTCACGAGAATGTTGTCAAGCGTCCTTTATGAACCTTCATCTTTGCCTGCGTTGCTGTGCTGCTTGTTTGTTCCCTTGGCATCGTGACCTGTTGATTGGGTTTGGTTTTATTATACAGAGGAGGGCTGGACCCCTCTCCGTGCTTTTTGTTAGACCACCAGCAAGCTGGTTATTTTTACTGTTTGGGCAGAGTCTGCAAATCGAAAAGGGAAACTTCTGCAGTGCTTTGGCTGGGGGGAGGTGACTTCACAGTCACCCTTGTGCCGTTGATGAAGCCAGGAAATGATACCAGCTCCTGGTTTGGCTCCCAGGCAGGCAGATGCTTCTCCTGGTTGCTTTTAAGGATGACTTCTCCCCTCTGAGTTCACAAAGCAGTTTGGTGTTCATGAAGTGCTGAACTCAATAGATCGGTTCACAGGAACGTATTGTTCAGCCCTCTGCCCTACTGAAGGGCTTTGTGGTTCTAAAGCATATCCAAAAGCTCTTCTTGAATCCTTCAAGGAAGGGGTTTCCAGCCTTAGGTCTGTGAGAGCCTGGCTGTGTTAGAGATGTGAAGGCCTTTTTACTTTTTTCCATCTCTCATATAGTAGAAACTAAAATATGTGTGCTAAGTTAGCAGAGAATGCTGTGTTTTGCAACTCTTAGATATATTTGTACTTTTGCTTCTAGAAAACTAAGGCATTTATATTTTCCTAACCAAATAGTGCAATATTATCTGGTAATAAAGTTGTAAATGTTGAATATTTATCTTTAATAATAAAATATAATATTTACTATCTGCACAATATACACCATTTGTACATGTACAGATACAGTGATTTAAGCACACTCTTATTTTGCTCCATCCAATGCAGACTGTTCCCTACTTAAAATTTCCTTGGGACCGGTCCTCTCTTTCCTACATGAGTTGCGAGCTTCTTCATCAGCGTTGCCTGCCAAATTCTGCACAGCCAATCGTGTATTTCTGGAATAAATGTTGCCAACAGTTGTTTTACTGCTGTAACTCCATAAGAGTGTACTTAATATGTTTTCATTCCCCCCCCCCCCCTCCCAAATTTCTATTCATCCTCCTGTTTTCCCCCCACACACTGCAGTCTAAATTTCTGTAAATTTTAGGTTTTAACTTTATTTATTTTATTTATTTATTTGTTTATTTTAAGCATTTTTATGCCACCTTCCACCAAGTCAGGGTTTACAAGGCGGTGAACATAAAAACATTGAAACAGTAAAAAACATTGTTAAAATTATAAAGTTCAGTTAAAAACACGTAAATGTGTAGCACCAGAAGGAGAGCCAGTACCATTATTGGGGACATGCCAGACAAAATATGAAGGTCTTCTCTTCCTGGCAAGAGACGCTGATAAAGAGAGACAGACAGACCAGTCTCCCTGGCATGGGAGTCTTGGACATTGAAGTTGCTTGGAACCTCGAAGACCTCCGCCTGCCGTTGGGTAATATCTGAAACCTTGAAGCATTGTTGGCAAAAGTGCTTAGTTAGACTTCTAGCTTTGTTATTTTATCTCCACTGGCTGTTCACTGCCCTGCTTTGATTACTTCTGCCCAATTGAAAATAAATCACTCTTAATTATATTCTTGTGGAGTTCTTGAAACTGGGAGGCTTCAGTCTGAATCCAGTACTTTGGCCCTCATTGGCTACAGCTGCCAGAGTAACTGTTCATGAAACTTGCTTGGTAGGTGTCCTACCTTGCAAGGGTGACTTTCTTGACTTTCATTCCTGGAGGGCCTGAGACATCGTCTCTCTGTCTCTGGCTGTCTGGATAGTGGAAGGAGACTAGAGGCAGAACTCGCACTTCAGCCTTTTTTGGTTGTGTGTCTCACTTGACCAGCTCTCCCTCCATAAAAGGCTCCTGCCCTGGTTTGACAGTTTAGGCTTGAAGTCTTTTTTTTGTGTGTGTGAGTATTTATGTGTGTGTGTGTGCGTGCACCTGGAAGTCCTGGTTGACTTCTGACAACCCCTAGTCGGGCTTGGATGTTTCAGAGAAGTGGCTTGCTGTTGCCTGCCTCTGTGCCCCAGCCCTGGTATTCCTTGGAGGTCTCCCATCCAAGTCCTTGCCAGGGTCAGGCGTGCCTGGGCTATCCAGGTCTGGGTGAACTTGAAGTCTTCTGACAACCATTAGAATAACACGCCGCTGTGTTCTGTGGCTGCTTAGGTGGGAAGGTTTTCTTTGTACGCTAACCTGTGCCTCTTCCCTAGACTTGCTACTTATTGTATCTGTAGTGGATGCCTCAAGCACGGGTTCCTCTTCTCTCCTTGCCAGTGGCCTCAGGGTGGTCCGGGCACAGGGGCTTCAGGAGTAGCCACAGCGGCTTATTTATTGAAAGCATTTAGACCCCACCTTGTCACTATTGGTACCCAAAGTAGTTTACAATGCAGAAAATCGATTCCATGGGTTATATAAGGGCAGATAGTAAAAGGTCGGCATCACTTCCTTGAATCGATCTGTTGCACTTCTCCAGTTTGGTGTAGTGGTTAAGCGCGCAGACTCTGATCTGGGAGAACCGGGTTTGATTCCCCACTCCTCCACATGCAGCCAGCTGGGTGACCTTGGGTCAGTTGTAAGTTCTCTCAAGAGCAGTCCTCGAGAGAGAGCTCTCTCAGCCCCACCTATCTCACAGGGTTTCTGTTGTGGGGAGGGGAAGGGAAAGGAGAACGTAAGCTGCTCTGAGACTCCTGGTAGGGAAGGGCGGGGTATAAATGCAATCTCTTCTTCTTCTCCTCGTTTTCACCCTATAACATAGCGCCCCCCTCCAGCATGCAAAAGGCAGCCGTAAGCCAGCTCGGAGAGCAGGAATTCCATTGTTCCTTCTCCTTTGCAGTAGCAGTGCAGAAAGGAGTGGAGCAGAAGGATCGACCCAGATGTTAGGGTAACACCCGTCCTGGAAGTTTCCACGTGGTCCTTGTCGACTTCCGTTCTGCATTGTTCTGTTACAGCCCGTTTTTTTGCTCCAACAGAAGGATTTGTCTGCATTTTAACATCTTTTTCTCTAGACAGACACGGGCTTATTTGTTGGGATTTGAAGAACAGTGTGATGCCATCTTGAGCGACGTGAACTGTGCTCTTGAGCACTTGGCGCTGTTGCAAAAGCAATACCTCTTTGTGTCAACCAAAACAGGAACGCTGCATGAAGCCTGTGAACAGCTCTTGAAGGAGCAGGTAACGTCAGATGAGGCTGGAGAAATTTCTCCTTCGCAAGGACCGGAACCCAATGTTTTGTCTCCATGCTTGCCTAGTAAAGAATCGATAGTTGAAATTCCCTAGTGCCAGTTGAGCAACCCAGCTAATTTTCTTTTTCCCATTGTGTCTTCAGAGGTCTCATGGAGTTTTTAAGGAGCTCAAATATTGATCTGTGCAGACACTGACGTTTGGAACCACTAAGCAAGAGAATTGTGCCGAGGGAGGACAGTTCGTAAGAGCTAGTGTGATGCACAGGGGCTTACAGACCGAGCTGTGATTCAGAAAGTCCCTGATTCAAGTCTTACCTCTCTCATGAACAGTTTGGTATAGTGCTTAGGAGTATGGACTCTAATCTGGGAGTACTGGGTTTGATTCCCCACTCTTCCACATGCAGCTGCTGGTGTGACCTTGGGTCAGTCAAAAGTTCTTTCAGAGCTGTTCTCTCAAGGGCAGTTCTGGAAAGAGCTCTCTCAGCCCCACCTATCTCACAGGATGTCTGTTGTGGGGAGGGGAAGGGAAAGGAGATTGGAAGCTGCTCTGAGACTCTGAGTGAAGGGCAGGGTATAAATCCCATCTCCTCTTCTTCGTGGTGCCCACTAGTACCTTTTCTGGTCCCTGCCAGTTGTTTTTAGAAAGTGGACAGGGCCACATGGGGGTTTTGCCCAGCAAGGCTTCTGATTGGTCATTGTAGATTTCAGGTTTTTAAAAACATTGCCTTGCCCCGCAGCTGGCAGCTCAGCACAAGGATCTTCCTTGCTTGACTGAGGATTAGCTATGGCAGCCATTCTGTGGCTGGCTCCACCTCCTGTGGGAGCCATTTTGTGGCTGCACCCAGCTCCCTGTGTCAGAATTCCAAAGGTGCCCCCACAGGCTTGAAAGGGTTGGGGACCCCAGAACTAGCAGCAGCAGCAGAAGAGGTTGGATTTATACCCCGCCCTTCACTACCCAAAGGAGTCTCAGAGTGGCTTATAATCGCCTTTCCCTTCCCCTCCCCACAACAGACCCCCTGCGAGGTAGGTGGGGTTGAGAGAGCTCTGACAGAAACGGCTCTTTTTCAAGAACAGCTGTGCCAGAACTACGGCTTGCCCAAGGTCATCCAGCAGCTGCAAGTGGAGGAGTGGGGAATCAAACCCGGTTCTCCCAGGTTAGAGTCCGCGCACTTAACCACTACACCAAACTGGCAAGCAGATCTTGGCTGGATCATTCTGTCAGTTCCCACTTCCCATCTGCAGTGTGGTTAGCATTGGTCCTGACCGAACCTGAATGGTTATTGAAAGGCTTGTAGCAGGATAAGATGCGGGTAGCACTTTGCGTGCCCCAGCGTGCTGCAGAAATGGCAGGTACTGTAGGTGACCCTGAGCTCTCTGCTTGGGAAACGCAGAGGACTGGCCCTTGGAGCCTCTGGTGCAGCTGGCCCCAGAAAGCCACCAGTGGGCCTGCTGTTGAAAGAGGCGTTGAACGGCCCACTGAGAAACTGGGACCGGGGGGGGGGGGGGGGAGATGATTAAGAATGGGTAGGGAGCTGTATTCAGAGGGTTTTCCCCCTCCTGCTTCTTGCTCAGCAAGTAAGTTTGCCAGCCGGTCTGGAAAAAAACAGCCTGTCCCTTTCACTAGGGGCTTAAATCTGTGGACATGGGTGGTGGAGGAGTTATGACATCCTGTTGCGCTCCCATTAGAGGGACGCAGATGTCTTTTCCTCCAGACAGTTGCTGACCCCGTCAGCCAGAAAGGAGACCCAGCAGTTAGAGGGGTTGATTTGTCCCCCAGATCAAAATAAATTCAAAGCCAGTTCTGGAGTGAACGACCGTCTCTGGGTCTTTTGGCCTTGCTTTCATGAAGGGACTGTTCTCCCGGGACTGTTCTTTGGTGCTGCTTCTTCTCTCATACCTTCACAGGACTGGTCCGAAGGAGGGGGGTTACGCTGATGGTGCCAGTGGGGAAGTGCAGTGGGGACCTGGCTGCTTGCCAGCCATGTTCCTCCATTCTCCTGCCTCCTCCCCCCTCCTCCCCGGTCTTCAAGCAAGAGCAGAAGGCCAAGCAGTCAACCCTTTGGCTCCGTGGCTTTTCCTGCACCAGGTTGTTGCTAAGTTTGGGAGAAGGACCCTCGTAGCTGGGTTCCCCGCCAGAGCAGGGCGTTGGCAGGCCCTCCCGCTTCCCTGGCTCTGCACCTTCCTGCTCCTGTGTGATCCTCCGCCTGGGAAAGGGAAGCCACCGCAGGTCTCGCAGGGAGGAGAGGCTGGGTGGAGGAAAGGCAAAGTTGTGCGTGCACACACTTCCTCCCCACCCCTGGATTCCTACCACTATTCCATGAAATTGCCATGGTGGATGCAGTGACTGCTCCAGTCAAGGAACAGCCAGGATTTTGTGGTTTGTGGGGTAAAAAATTTTCTGGTGGGGCTGCTGTTATTTACCATCATGGGGGGGGGGGGGGGGGGGCTTGCGCCTCTCCCTCCCCTCCTGCAAGACTTAAAGAGCCCTCCAGCTGATTGGCAGGCCGCGTGCTCCCCACCATTCAGCTGAAGGGCCCTTTAAATCTTGCAGGGGGGGAGGGAGAGGGGCACATGCCACCCCCCTGCTTCTTCTCAAAAGCATTTAAAGGATCCCTTTAAGTGCTTTTGGGAAGAAGTGGGGGGGGTGTTAGGGAAGGGGGCAAAGCCCCCAATAGCCCCACTGTGGCTACAGGCCAGAGTGGCACAAAGCCAAGAACCACGGGAGGGCCAGAGGGTCTTGTGAATCAGAATGCAGCATCCAACTGAGTGCCAGTCAGTCCTCCCTCTTAAGGGGCCCGTTCAGGACCACATAGAGTGTAGTGCTGTTCCAGCTTTCGGCTAACCATCTTTAATTTCTTCTTGTCCAGTCAGAACTCGTGGAACTTGCAGAAAACATCCAACAGAAACTGTCGTATTTTAATGAACTAGAAAATATCAACACAGTAAGTATTGCTTTGAAATGGCAAGAACCTGGGTGAATGGTTAGCTTGTCAGATTAGGGTTCAGAGGGCTGGATGTTCTAAGTAACCCTTAGTGTTCTGAGGCTGTAATTGTATCTGGGCCTGTCTCATAGTGAGTTTTGCTGCAGTCAGTGGGACTTGCTTCTGAGTAGAGTGCACCTAAGATTGTGCTCTTAAACTGGTTGAGGCGCTTGTCAGTATCTGCCTGTCAATGCAGGCTTCCTGTGGGAATGTGCATATTTAAGAATTGGGGCTCTTGTTCTGCATCTGAGGTGCTGTCAGATGCCCTGAGGGAGCTTAGAATTCTCCTGAATTTCACATCCCTTTTAGAAACTAGGACACAGTTCTGCTGACTGGGATCCTACAGCACAGTTTTGCAGGAAAACTTACAGAAAAGGAACCCAGACTTGGGGAGTGGCGAATGACAAGTTTTGGTGGGGAGAGAAGATCTGCTGTTGTGAGGAGCTCATCCTTGTAGCTTCACACTGGGACAGTGTAGCCGCTAAAAGTCTCTCATGAGTGCCAGGTGTGTCGTTTCCCCCCCCACACCATGGTTCTGTTCCCCTTTCCCTCCTGCAAGGTGGTTGAAAGAGCAGGCCTCCCGCCCAGTTCCAGCTTTGCTGCTCTCCAGAGTGGGGGGCCCGGAGGTGTACACCTCGGCTTTTGGGAGAGAGTACGTGCGGGGGCCTGTGCTCCCTTTGTTGGGGGCTGTTTTGTCCCGTGGTTTATACTGAGAGACTGTTACAGGAAGATAATTTCATGGCACCATATGGGAGTCAAACTGTACCCTCTGACCAATGTTCGGGTAAAAGTTGTGATAACTCAAAATGCCCCCCCCCCCCCAAAAAAAAAGAGGGGAGGAAATCTAAAGCGACAAAACACAAACCTCCAAAGGAATTTTAGAAAACTGGTAGAGGGCCAAAAGTTAAGAATGTAAGTAAGTATTCAAAAGAATATTTATTACAAAAACACATAAAAACCCCTAGTAGGGGCCCAAGTGAAGCCTCATAAAATGTTCCAAGTTCCATATACACTCAAAAGGGCAGTGTATGACCTGACGCGTTTTGGCTCACAAGAGCCTTCTCCAGAGGTCAATTAGTGCAAAATGCCACAAACAACAGAGTCCCCGTGACACATATAAGGCAATTCACAATAAATAAAATAGGACCCAAATTGGAATGTTCCAATGTGGAATTGAATGACACACCAAAAAGTTTCTCTTTGGGGCCACAAATATGTCTGGCCTTGAGTCAGAAGTAGCGGTGTGGTCTGGACACAATCTCCCTGCCAGTTTAGGTCCTAAGAGTGCAAACAGAACTGCCTTCTCAGGGACCATGTGCCATCGATATGTAACAGACATTTACAAATACAGAAAGAAGAAAATGGAATCTAGAAGGGAAAAAATACTTACAAAGCACAGCTGATTCCCCGTTGAACGAAGCAGTTGCCCCGTCCGTTATGCAAATAGCCAATATTTAATATGTATCGTCCTAGACATCCTATAAGCTTTCTGGCAGCATACCGAAATCCATATGCTACAGGTTTCCAGATAAATCCCCATTTTGTGCAGCCCTTAACTGGGTATTCATTAAGTAATATAGGCTTGAAAAGCTCATCGAGAACCTGATGTTGTGGCCCTTTAAGACAAAGGACCAAAAACCTGAAAACTTGTGCTTGTGTGATATTTAGCTATATAAACAAACTGTGAAATACTATAACAATAAACTAAACATTAACTAAATACAAGAGGTCCAGAGAAGGTTGCAATTTGTGAAAAGTACAAATACAAGAGGTCCAGAGAAGGTTGCAATTTGTGAAAAGTGGGCAGGCGCATAATCCCATTAGAGAACAAGAAGAGATTGCATTTATACCCCGCTCTTCACTACCCGAAGGAGTGTCAAAGCGGCTTACAATCCCTTTCCCTTCTCCTCCCCACAACAGACACCCTGTAGGGCTGAGAGAGCTCTCTTGAGAACTGCCCTTGAGAGAACAGTTCTGCAAAAACGTGTAACTGACCCAAGGTCACCCCAGCAGCTGCATGTGGGGGAGTGGGGAATCAAACCTGGTTCTCCCAGATTAGAGTCTGCGCTCCTAACCACTACACCAAACTGGCTCTAGTGTATGCTTCTGTGTATGTCCATGTAAGCTTTTTTTAAAAGTATACTTTCTAAAGAACCATCATATTACCTTAATAGTTGGCCTTCCATTGAATAATTGCTAAATGAAAATTATCTGGTTTATTGTAAGCCACTTAATAGTTGGCCTTCCATTGAATAATTGCTAAATGAAAATTATCTGGTTTATTATAGTTCTGTAAATCCAAAAAGACTAGGGCACCAGCAAAAAACCAGACAGTAAGTCATGAGATTGCTCTTGTAACCAGGCAAACAAATCACACCCCCTTTAACAGTTCTGAGTTGCCTGTTGAACCCAATGGCTCTGTAAGGCAACTGTGAGTACATGGATTTCCCTTTCCAAAAGAAGTTAATTTATAAATGTTTGTCATCAATCAAAAACCGCTTAACTAATTGAAACAGATCTGCAGACAAAATAAAATAATGACATTGGCACCTTGAAAATTTATGAAGGCATAATCGCCTTTTCTACCAAAGAGGTGACAACCTTTATTTATTTACCTTTATCAATAAGGAACCCCCATTTCAAAACCAAATCCATCAGATATTGTCTGGCTTTATTAATTACCCCATCTAAAGAAAAAAGGATTTGCCGAAATTCCAGGGGGATTCCCATCTTTTGTGACTCGTCTAAAATAATCTCTAGCAGAGCTCCTGGGCTGGGCATTAAAATCAGCTGCAAGAGCAATGGATGCATCTGAATTGTGGTTGAACTGATTGCTGCAACAGCATATCCCGTCCCTGCCAATTCCCACTTAGGGTATCCCCGGCTACCGGAGAATGATAAAGATTGACTGAAATGATTTTCTCCAAAGAAAACTCTAGGAGAAGAACTAAAAAGAAGTGGGATTTGGAAGGTCTTTCGTTAACTCTGACCTGTAACCAGGAGGAGATCCGCCTGGCCAAACCTGCTGAAGGGTAACCCTTCTTGTTAACTCTTGACTGCCTGGTGGGAACAGGCCCCGTAACCTGGAAGAAGAAATCCAGAAGTCCACAGGGTCTCTTGCAGTAGTATTAAATCAAAACTCCCAAGATACTCAATTATAAATCCCTTCTCCCTCTTATGGTCCCATCCTGCCATGTTCCATGATAAAATTTTGATCTGATTCTGGCTCATGGATGTAATATTATGTCATTCTATCTCAGAAAAAACACATGAAGCCATCTTATACTGAATCAGACCTCTGGTCCATCAAAGTCAGTATTGTCAGGACTGGCAGCAGCTTTCCGAGGTCTCAGGCAGAGGTCTTTCACTTCACCTACTGTCTGGCCTTTTTAACTGGAGATGCCGGGGATCGAACCTGTCAGGTTCTGTATGCCAAGCAGATGTTCTGCCACTGAGCCACGGCCCCTCTCAAGTAGATCAGAGTTGTTTTCAAGGGGCTGTTTCTGATGATTGCCCTTCTCATATTCTATCTTATTTATTACTGAATGGCTAATTTCCCTTCCCCTGTTGTGCCCCCTTTCCCCTCCTTTATCCTTTATTAAAAGCTATAATCAGGGTGGGCGGCCAGGTTGGTCTGAAACAGCAGAACAAAGTTTGAGTCCAGGGGCACGTCTATAAGACCAACAAAGTTTAATTCAACATATAAGCTTTTGTGTGCACACACACTTCTTCAGATACGACAAAACAAAACTTCTTAGTCTGAGCACTTTTTTTTAGAGGATTGGAGGCCAGTTCAAGAGATTTGCACAATCCCTGTAATCGACTAATCAAATGTTCTCTCTCAGGCTGAGGAAGATGCCTAATAGAGGCCAAAAGTTCATTTTCTGTTGTTTCTACATCCTGATGACCAATGCTCCCTCTACGCTGTCGAGTCTAGTGAGCAAAAATACTACTTTGTGAGCTGCTGGCATTAAAGTTGTGAGCGATTTGGCTACTGCATAAATTAGTTTGCTCTACAGCCATCCTTCCTGAGCTAAGACAAAAATGTGTGAGCCAGAGGTTAAAAAATTGTGAGCTAGCTCACACTAACTCAGCTTAGAGGGAACCCTGCTGATGACCGTTGTGAAAGGCCTTCAACTTACCTTCCCATAAGGAAAGCAACTGTCGATTTCCTGTGGCCACATGATCCACGTTTGGTTTTCTTAGAGTCGGGGATTTCACCCTTGTATCCCTTCCAGGAGGGTTCTTTACTGTGGCTTCAAAATTTAAACTCGTTATAAACTGATCAGGCCTTTTCCACGGAAGAAAGGGTGAAATCTCAGTTTGCCTATAAGATCTGAAAGGAAAATACTGTTCAGATAGGGTATATGTGACAATCTATTGAGGAATTCTTGGTTAATAGAACTGAAGGAAATAACAATCATTTCCGTTAGAATTTGGGAATTTGTCAATGGATTTCAAGACTATTGAAATGAAGTTTGCTGTAGTGGTTAGGAGTGTGGACTCTAATCTGGGAGAACTGGGTTTGATTCCCCATGTAGCTGCTGGTGTGACCTTGGGTCAGTCACTAGTTATCTCAGAGCTCTCTCAGCCCCACCTTCCTCACAGGGTGTCTTTTGTGGGGAGGGGAAGGGAAAGGAGATTGTAAGCCACTCTGAGACTCCCTTGGGTAGTGAAGGGTGGGGGATAAAGCCATCTCCTCCTCTTCTAAATTTTTTTTGCTAAGTTACTGTGGAAATCATTGTAACCTTTGGGAGCTGCATGGTAGAATGGTTGTCTTAAAGCTGTACATCAAGGACATGAATTTGCAAATAAGTATCTTTAAAAGTGCTGTAATATTTAGCTAAATACTGGTACTTAGAAGGAAAAACCACAAATGAATGAAGTGCAGTTCCCTCTGTGTTCCAGTGCATTTTAACCAAACGAGAGTTTAAGCCCTCTAGAAGCACTCCTTCCAGTCCCAGGTATCCATTACATGACTGTTGATTTCATTGGGCTTCGACTGGAGTAGCTCTTCATAACATTGCATTGAAAATCTCAGTGTCTCAGTGTTGTCTTGAGTGGATGCTGGGGAAGTGTCTAAACATAAAAACAGTTATTTAGTTACCTGAGGTGCATCCAAAATCCTGTTTTGGGTTCCAGAACAGTGTCCTATTAAGCAGGTTCCATTTCTGCAAGAAGAGTTCTCAACCTGTGTGGCCTCAATTGCATTTATTCTGGGCCTTCCAGTTTAATTACAACTTCAGTGCACAGCAATTCTGAAGTTATCCAAAACACTTAACTTCCATAGCTAGGAAGAAACTAGTCCAGGTTGGGAAGTACCTGGGGACTTTGGGGGTGGAGCCAGGAGAGGGCGGGATTTGGGGAGGGGAGGGGCCTCAGCATGGTACAATGCCATAGAGTCCACCCTTCAAAGCAGCCATTTTCTCCAAGGGAGCTAATTTCTGATAGCTGGAGATCAGTTGTAAAAGCGGGAGATCCCCAGTCCCCACCTGGAGGCCGGTAACCCTAGAAGAAACTAAGTACCCAGCCCACTTAGTGGATACCTTCTTGGTTTATTCTGTTGCATCTTTGATTTCTGCTTCTGTAACATGCAGGTTTCTGCTTTTTTCTCTCTTCTCTCCAAGAAACTGAATTCCCCAACGTTATCTGTTAACAGCGAAGGTTTTATCCCTATGCTGGCGAAACTTGATGATTGTATTACATACGTTTCCTCGCATGTAAGTTGTGTTCTGTTTTCTCACTATTAAGATAGGTAGCTGCTTTAGTCTGTCTGTAACAGTAGAAAAGAGCAAGAGTCCAGTGGCACCTTCAAGACTAATAAAATCTGTGGTTTGTTATGAGCTTTCGTGAGTCGCTGTCCACTTCTTCAGAGACCTTATACAGATACCTTTGCATGTGAAGAAGTGAGCAGTGACTCCTACCTTGCCATGTATTTTGTTAGTCGTTACGGTGCTGCTGGACTCTTTCCTCTTTTCTACTGTGTTCAGATTGCTTGACAGTGTGCCTCCCTGTATTTCATCAATTCTTGCTTTGAGAACCTGGTGTCAAGAAGGGGAAAGAAAACCCACACCAGCCTCTGAGTCTGCTCACTGTCTCTTGCTCCTTGTTGGCTGGCCCACAAAACCTTTCTTCCGTGTCTTGATTTAGTCTGAGCTCTGCCAGCAGGTGTGTCTCTTCCTTGAGCCCATCTAACTCCTCGCTCGTGCCGAAAGAGAATCGCCAGCTGGCATGGAGGAAGTAGGGATTTAATAGGGGTACCCACCCTTTGCACTGAATTCCTCATCGAGAAATCCTGTGTTCGGAAAGTAAACTTCTGCAATATGTTCCATTCTTCAAATTATATTTTTGCTGGCCCAGGAGAGACAGGAAGTTGAAAAACAGCAGAGGACGGGGACTGTTCTAGACCAGAGGCCCCCTGCCCTTTCCAGCCTGTGGGGGCACCTTTGGAATCCTGACGCAGGGCAGTGGGCACAACCACAAAATGGCTGCCATGGGAGGCAGAGCCAGATGTCAGGGACTGAGGTTCTCCATAACTCTGGTAGTTGGTCTTTCATGTTTCAGGTGGAAGCCCTGTTTAGTGAGATGCCTTTTAAAATTAATATATTGTTGCATACAGACTGAATAAGTGTACTTACTGCACTAGCTAAGAAACCTTAGTAAGGCGGTATCTGTCTTCATTTTGCAGATATCTAAAGCACTTACGGGAAGGGGATATAAATAAAGTAGAGTTTTTTTAAATGTCAAGGGATAATCTGTCATAGCAGTTCTCATTCTGGAGGATAGTCCATCTTTTCTTTTCTCTTTAAAGACAGCACTCTGGTTATTTTAAAACATTTCTACTTTGGGATTAAAAAACTGACAGCTGATGCATCATTCCCTCATGCTCTTAATAAGATCACGCATTTAAGTTTTTTTTTCGTGGCCTTATTGAGCTCTGCCCGGGTGGCTGTTTCTTGTTTTGTTCAAAACATGAAGCTCTGCTGTCCCTTCCGAATCCTTTTTTGTTTCCATGCCTTTTCTTTAAAATGCTTTCCTTCTCTTTCAGCCCAGCTTTAGAGATTATCCTGTATATTCGACCAAGTTCAAGCAATGCCTTTCTAAAGCTATGCAACTCATGAAAACGTACACTGTGAATACACTGCAGAACCTCACAAACCAGATGATTAAGAGGGTAAGTTGGAGGAACCAGCGGTGAATGGGGTTTTGGAAAGCTCCGCATTTCGCATGTCATGAATCACAGTCTTTGGGAAAAGCTCTCTGACCAGTTCTTCAGGGCTGGAGTGATAAAACACCTTTGGGTTAGCCTAAGATCCCTAACAAAGGCGAAATCTCCAGGAAAGGGGAGTTTAGAAACCCTATTCCACTCCCCAAAATTGCTTCCTCCAGGATTCTGTAAGTTCATAGGGGTTTGAATTGGCTAATATAACCTCTCATCTTTCCCCTTTAACTAGTCAATATTCTGTTCTCCTGGAGCATATTCTGTCTTCATCAGTCTTTAGGTTACTTGAGAGTGTTAGACTTCTCTGTTTAATCTGTATGAAGAACATATTCTAAGGAAAGTTGGATTAAGTTTTGATGATGGTGGAGTGAAAATGGGTGGAAGGAACATTAACAGTTGGAGATACGCAGATGACGCCACATTACTGGCTGAAAACAGTGAAGACTTGAAAGGACTCCTGCCGAAGGTTAAAGCAGAAAGTGTCGGAGTAGGATTACAGCTGAACATCAAGAAGACGAAAGTAATGACTACTGAGAAATTTCACAACTTTAAGGCTGATGATGAAGAAATTGAAGTTGTTTAAAGTTTTCCGTTCCTTGGCTCCACCATCAACCAAAAGGAAGGCTGCAGCCAAGACATCGGAAGGAGACGGAGACTGGGGAAGGGCAGCCATGAAGGAGCTAGAAAAGACCCTTAAGTGTGAGGATGTGTCGCTGCCAACCAAGATCCAAGTTAATTCATGCCACGGTATTCCCAATTAATATGTCTGGGTGTGCAAGTTGGGCATTGAAGAAAGCGGACAGGAAGAAAGGGGATTCCTTTGAAATGTGGAGATGGAGGAGAGTTTACGGATATGGGGGACCGCCAAAAAGACAAGTCAGGAGGGGTTCTAGATCAAGCCGGAACTCTCTGTGGAATCAAAAATGAGCAAACGGAGGCTATTATACTCATGCTGGGAAAAGCTGAAGGCAGCAGGAAAAGAGGAGGGACCTGGCACCAGGTGGGCCGACTCCCGTCAAGGAAGCCACGAGGGCCCTCAGTCTGCAAGGCCTGAGCAAGGCTGTCAGCGATCAGATGTGGAGGAGGTCATTCACTCCTAGGGTCGCCGTGAGTCGGAAGTGACTTGAACGCACTTAACGCGCACACAGACTTCTCTGGATATTTGGCAGCTCCCCCTCCCCTTCATTGTTGGTCGGTGGCCTAAATCTACCACTTTCATGATTGTCACGGGAGCCAGCCACTTAACTGTCCCTTTTGGCTCAAGTCTGAAGCCTTCTTCCAACTCAAGTGGCTGTCCTGTTCCATTGGAGAAAGAGCTACTTGAGTTGGAGGGAGGGTCTTGGATCCACCCCGCTGGACTGAATGACCCTGGAGCAGCCTGCTCAGTGCTTGGTCGGCATGACAGCGACCTCGCCCAGCACGGCAGACCCTTCTGCATTGCGTGAACACTTTCAGTGACCTGAGTGATCCTGCACAATCTCCCATCACGGTGTGGGTAGCTGACCAGGAGTAATATTGGGGGAGGGGGGGCGACAGGTGATGGTGTGCCCGGACAGAGCCTCACATGACCAGGCCAGCTGACCTACCTTGTCAGGAGACAGGGCAGTGCTGGACAAGAGGTTTAAGAGAGATTCGTGTCGGAGGCTGCCTGAGCCAAGGAAGACTTCTGATCCGGTTGGGGGGCTTAAACCTCTGAGGATGCTGGTTCTGTAATTAAGTACTCCTTGTGAAGCTCTTTGCTGCATGGCTGTCTAGGAAGAAACGGACGCTGTATTAAGGGAAGTGTCTTGTCCACATATCTTAGCCTCCCGGGCCGAACACTTGCTTTTTTAATAAAATAGTTCTGTGTGATGGATTTTGAAGAAGCTACAGAACTGGAAGCAGGCTGGTTTTCACGATGGTGCTCACCATAGAGAGTCCTAGTATCTTTGTTTGTTTGCTTGTAACTCTCCCAAGTCATCCTCGTATACCAGCCTGCCCCAGTCCGTCAGAGGAAGAGAGAATAGAACCTCCGGAACAGCCTAGTGGGGGGTCTGTGTTGGGGTAAGCCTTATATGTGGGTACTAGGAGCCAGTTTGGTTTAGTGGTCAGGAGCACAGACTTTAATCTGGGAGAACTGGGTTTGATTCCCCACTCTTCCACATGCAGCTGCTGTTGTGACCTTGGGTCAGTCACAAGTTCTATCAGAGCTGCTCTCTCAAGAGCAGTTTCTGTCAGAGCTCTCTCAGCCCTGCGTACCTCACAGGGTGTCTGTTGTGAGGAGGGGAAGGGAAAGAAGATTGTAAGCCGCTCTGAGACTTCCAAGTGAAGGGTAGGTATAAATCCAACTCTTCTTCCTCCTCCTCCAATTTAAAAAAATAAAGCACTGTTTAAAAAAAATAAAGCATTTGTTCAAGCAAATCCTTGAAGACTGCCCACAATTTGTTAGACTATCAAGGGAACTTGAAACCATTTTGATTAATAATTTTTAGCAAATCTCTGCAAAGTTCTTGTGTGTGGCTTCCATGTGCTTTTCTTAATGAGCTGCACATGTCAAGGCCGGGGGAAAGCCTGGAACACTAAGGGAATTCTTTTTCCCAAAGGACTTTTTTCAGTTCTTCCTGTGGGAAATTTGGGGGAGCGCAGGGGGAAAAAACCTCCTCTGAAATGTTTTCTCTTTTGAAATGAGTGAAATGCTTTTCCAGACAAGGTTATATTCCACTCAGAATCTGTAGTATGGAGGTCTCCTGTGTCTCCTGTTGATGTATACAACGTGTTTTGGAGGCTGTGTTGATTGTTTAAATGTGAATACATTTGGTATGCATTAATATTTGTTTGTTTGTTTGTTTGTTTGTTCCAGCCTAGTCAGCTCAGGGCAGCTTACAACAATATAATACAGTACAACAAGGTACCAGATACAATATAAAATCAAGTAATACACAAATTTAAAAACATAAATATAACATATATAAAGTGCTAGTACTTAATTCCTCAGGCACACAGTCAGCTTCCCAATTTCTGTCAGTTGTCCACGGTATTCAGGTCGGGCTATAGTTGGAGAGAGAGGAAGGGGACCCAGCATGGTCGGGCGCAGTCATCGCAACCTATCAACTGTCAGTAGTGACTGGCCATAGTTGTGGTAGTGCTGGTAATGGTGGCGGTCCCGAAAGCCTGGCAGAAGAGCTCCGTCTTGCAGGCCCTGCGGAACTGTAACAGGTCCCATGGGGCCCTGATCTCCTCCAGGAGCTCATTCCACCGGAGCAGAGCCGCCACCGAAAACACCCTGGCCCTCATTGTTACCAGCCTTGCCTCCCTGATGTTTGGGAGGACCAGCTGGTTCTGGGTCCCCGATCGCAGTGCTCTCTGGGGGACATGTGGGGAAAGGTGGTCCCTCAGGTATGCAGGTCCCTGGCCATATGCTAAAATATGTTTCACAATACGTCATTGAAGAGTTCATTTTTTGAGTGTTAGAAGGAGCTTACCTGCTTTAATAAGCAGGCCAGTTTGGATTTCCGGTGGCTGGCGTGGTAATGGTGGCCGCATCTCCCCGCACTGAGGGAGATGTGTGCCGCTCTCGGGAAGGAAGGGGCTATGGACAGGTGCCGAGCCCCCAGGGACCCTAGTGAAGGGAACCTGTCTGGGGTGCTTGGAGTTTGCCTCTCCCGGCGGTGGCGACCGCGGGATTGAGGCATCTCTTTACCCCTATAGATTCCCCCCACCGGAGAAGCCCTCGGGCTACAAAAGCGCTGCCGTGAAGCTGCAAGACGGACTGCTCGCAGAGGCGATGGCTAAATAGCTACACAATGGATTAAAGCGTGAGTCTCCATTAATTTCGGAATTAAAGCATTTGGGGTGAGGGACGGAGGTATTACCCCACCCACCCACCCTTTACTGGCGTTGTTTACCTTAAGACGGAAGACTTTCCCACGGTCTTGCTGTGAAAGTAAAAGTGTCTAGACGGTGTTGAATTGCTGGATCGCGCAGAGGAAAAAGAGAGCTTCTAGATGATGTGCATTTGAAGAATAGACATTGCTTTTTCATGGTGTCCCTTATCTAACTGTAAACAATAAGACGAAACGAAAGAAGATGACGGGGAGACGCCCCTCACCCAGAGTCGGAGGAAACCTTCCGGGATCAAAGAGCGAAACTACTGAGTTGAACGTGGCATTTTCGGCGCTATTGCGGTCCCTAGTGGATCAACTAACTGCAATCAATTCTAAGCTGGATTCCATGCAAAGGCAAATTACCGAGTCAAATAAGAATTCACAAGAGCTGAAACAGGAATTCTCGGACTTTAAAACTGTTGTGCATAAGCAGGATTCAAGATTGGCAAAACTGGAGAAAGACAAAGCCACACAAGGAGACTGTGTTTTAAAACTTCAGATGGATCGTTCTAATTTTTTCTTGAGGTTTCAAAATGTACCAGAACAAAAGGGAGAGAACTTAACCAAGCTGTTGAGCGAAGCATTGGCCCCAGTGGCAGGTTTGGAAGCAGAAAAAATACAAAGCGATATGGATATGGCCTATAGGACATACCCAGAATTTATTAAGAAGAAAAACCTTGCCAGGGGAAGTAATGGTTAGATTCTCCAAAAGATCAACCAGGGATATGGTGCTAAAAGCCACCAATAGAACATCTTTGAAAGTTCAAGAAGAGGAAATCAAAGTATTGAAAGACATTCCGTTTCAAATAAGAAAGAGAAGAAAGGCATATAGAAATTTGACTTTGTGGTTACAATCTGAATCGATTTCTTATCGTTGGCAAGTTCCGGAAGGCCTGCAGTTCAGCTATAAAGATAAAAAATATAAAATTGACAATGTGGAACAAGCAAAGAAATTCCTGGATGAACACAGAAAGAAGGAAGCTGAAGCTGCACAAGAAGATTTGCTGGCGTTGCAGGAGAGTATGTATGGCTTTGACGACTCAGGGAGTAGTGAAACATTGAGTGGGAACTCTGACTCTGAAAAAGGGGCGGCTGCCCCAAAAGCCAAAAGTAAAAGGCAGAAGAAAAGAAGAGAACCAAAGAAAAAATAATGTTGTGACTGTATAAACTTATTTACACATCATGTATTAATGTAAACGTAGTGTAAAAATCTTTTAATCTGTTTGCGAGACAGGAATTTCAACATGTTATAATTGTATCAGCAAAAATTTTTATTGTAAGAGTGGATCCAAGTACTAAAACCGCTTCTTAGATATTTTAACTGTATACATTATGTAACAAATTGTCCATCTTGTATACCTTAGGGTAGTTTAGTTTTTCTTTTTGTAGTTTTTAGTATAGGTGTAGGGAAAAACCAATAAAAAATATTTTAAAAAAATAATAAGCAGGCCAGTTTGGCGTAGTGGTTGAGAGCAGTGGACTCTAATCTGGAGAACTGGGCTTGATTCCCCACTCCTCCTCCACATGCAGCCAGCTGGGTCGCCTTAGGCCAGTCACAGTTCTCTCAGAGCTCTCTCAACCCCTAAAAACAAGTCTAGCTCACCACTTAGTGGTGCATAACACTAAGAGCTAGAACTTGCGGGTGCCAGGCAATCTTAGGATCTCCCAGCCATTCTACACACACTGCCATACGATAATTATTATTAGAAATATTATATTTGTACCTCTTTGTTTTCCAGGACCCCTCTGCTGTACCAAATTCAGACAATGCCTTCACGTTGTTTTACGTCAAGTTCCGAGCGGCTGCTCCCAAAGTCCGAGTAAGTAAGTTCTTAAACGGCAGTAGATGCCAGAGGTGTGTGCACTTCATTGGGAAGGACTGACCACTTCCCCAGAATTTTCTCTGCTCAGTGTACAGATATTTGTAGTCAAAATGTCTTGGAGAGGTGAAGGGGGGTCATTCTGAGTCATCGGAGAAAGCCAGTTCTTCTAGTCTGTCCCCCCCCCCCCCCCGAGTCCCCTAAAAGTCTTTCCTTAATCCCATGACAAAGAACGGCAGTTATTGAGGTACTCTGTTCCCTGCAAGTGACAGAACTGTGTTACTTCCTTGAAATGCATTAACTAAATTTCATTCTGCTTAAATTGTATCTGATGTCTCCTGACATCCATTTCTACAGATCTAATTCTCATTCAATTTACTTACGGGTGTGTACCGGCTAGTGTGGCTGCCCCACCTTCCCCCAGAGGGTGCCCCTTTGCTTGGCAGGTAGCCAGCCCAAGCCACTCCCTTCCCTCCCTTCCCTTAATCATGACGACAGTGTTAGCAGGCTGAGGAGGAACTGGCTGGGAGTACAGTATTTGGGGAGGGGCCATGGCTGAGTGGTAGAACATCTGCTTGGCATGCAGGAAGTCCCAGGTTCAGTCCCTGGCATCTGCGAACCGAGAGGGTCAAGCTAACAACAGAATAATTATAATGAAAAATATAGACATTTATGAGGGTGTACACATAAATAAAACCAAATAAAATTAAAAGAGACAGTCCATGTATCAGACATATAAAACTAGGTTCATAAAGAACTAATAGCAGTACATATCAAGCTGATGGATAAAACCTTTGACCTAAGGACCATACACGTTTTGGCCCCTATGGGCCTTCCTCAGTGGTCAATATTCTTTATAAAGTGACACACATCCAAAAATGCACACAGAAATTTGTATAGACATATGTGAGTATATATAGGACCAGGTGTTGCAGTCTGAAATTGTAGGGGGGAAAAGGGGGGGGGGAGGAAAAAAAGCCAGATTACTTTAGTGTAAACAATAAATATACGTAATAATGGGTTAGTAATAAATTTACTCTGGGATTACCTTGAATGCTATATATTTGCTTACCACAAGTCAAGCACGCCTGTAGTAGTAGCATGAATTCTCCAAATTAGTCTAAATACAAATAAACTAATCATAATTACTAGAGTTTAAGTTAATATGTTACAGAATTAATTTAGCCTGGAAGTAATTACCAAGAAACAGTTATATAGGCAACGGACTTGGTATCAGATGTCCCCTTGGTCAGTGATGTGTGTCACTCCCATCAAGGGAAACAGTCAAGTCACAAACTGCTGAGATTCCCGTCCTCTACAGTGGACCCAGGGATGATTCAGTCACCTCCATGAATTGCACAATGCTCCAAGCCAAGGAAGGGATTACAAATTGGGAGGGGCAGATGAACAGGTGAACTTTTTTTTCAAAGGCAGCAGGTCCAATCCCGTTCTTCATTCAGTCCTTGAGGAGCAGATGTCTGTAAATGAGGAATCCAAAATAACTCACGTCCTGGCTGTGAACAAAGGAGGATTTGGGCATCTAGGGATGTTAGATAGAAGGTGCCAGTATTTATTTATAATAGTCTGCACTGGTTTGAATGTACTGTTATAAGTTAATGGTATAATCATCCTTTCTACCCTTTGATTACGAGTCCTAGGAGTAAGCAAAGATGCTCTAGATATGTTATATGCTCTGTGGAAAGCTCTTTTCAAAATTCTGAGCAGTTCAGCCAGGAGGGCAAAAAATCTCAGAGATGTACTGGTTAGAAGCAGGCTGCCTGAACTGAAGGACACCGGCTGCATGAGGGGGAGTCATCGACCTGAAGGTTTTTTCCCCTGTGGAGGCTGTTCTGTGTGTAACTATGCTGAGGCTAAAAAATGCTTCTACAACTCTACAAGGACTAAAACTTTCTATGTTAATTCATTCTGTAATTGTAAAAGTCAATTTGTTATTTACGCAATTCAGTGCCCTTGTGGGAAAAAAATATGTGGGGTTAACATCAAGGCCAGTGAAAGTAAGAATTGGGGAACACAGGAGCTGCATTAGATTAAAGAAAAGGAATGTGCCACTTGTTAATCACTACCTGGATTTGGGCCATACTGAAAACCAGCTGAAGTTCTGGATTATTGAAACAGTTCAGACTACAAGTTCAAACAGGCTCAAGCTTCTCCAAAGATGTGAGTTATTTTGGATTCATCCATTTCTGCAGTGAATGAAGCAATGGTATCTTTCCGAGTTCATAAAAAATATAAAAATGGCTCTTGGAGTGATGTAATTTGTGTACAGTGTGGTTATCCCAAGGGGAGAGGCCCTCCATGGCAGTCCTCGTGGCAAACAGAGCTGTTTCTTTGCTTTGATCTGGGTGTCTAAGTATGGGGGTGAATGGCTTGGGCAGAGCACTTTGGGGCATGCTTAGAGATGTAAAATTTCCAAAAATTTTGAAGCTTAGAAAAAATGGAAATTTTCAGAAAAATTGAAAAAAATGCTATATTAGCATTTTTTTTCTTTTCGATTGAAAGTCATTCTGTTACTTTAGGAACATAAAATATGACTATGGACAATTTTACTTGGCATGAAATTATCACAACTAGCATATTAAAAATATAGTGTATCTAAACAGTTATTACAAACAGAATTTACTTTTAAAATAATATTTATTTGTAATTGTAACAAATGGAGCAACAATCTCCTGAACTATTTACTAGTTTATGTGGAACAGACAAAAAACCTCCACAAAACAATTTTTAAAAAAATCCAGAAGTAACAGTTATATTTCCTCTCCACAGTATTGGAGAGTTCAGTTTGTAACCTAGGACTTGCTTGTCCTCCGTGCACAGAAATCTCATACCATACATATTTTTTAGAAATGATTTGGAAGATATTTTAACACCTTGCCTTAAAATATTTTATTTATCATGTCGATTTTTTTTCTTCTCTTTTTTCAATTTTTCCAGTTTTTCGGAAAAAAACAAAGAAGGCTTCAGGAAAAAACCGGGGTCTCCCCCCCCCCCCCCGAATTTTTCCAGTTTTTCCCCAGGCCTTCCCATCTCTAGGCACGCTTCCAGTGGATGGTGCTTGCAAGTTGCTTTGCCCTGCGTCGAGCTCTGTATGTCTCCATTGGCTTTTTTAGTTTTGTGTCAGGAACTGGGATGACCTCTAAAGGATTAAGGACTCTTCCCTTTCTGTCCTGACGAGATTAACGTTTTAAGAAGCTGCCCTGGCAGCCTGCGGGGAGGAAGCGGTTCCAGCCGCGGCTCTAACTCTGTGTGTGTGTGTGTGTTTGTGTGTGTGTGTTTGTGTGTGTGTGATCCTGAAATTGTCTCGTGGCCGAGCCTGGCTACAGAGCTACTAGACACCGGGGGGGGGGGGGGGGACACAGGGTCAGCGCCCTGAGTATCTGGGGGGGCCTTCCCGTGTGGGGAAACAGTGGCGCTGCGTTCACTGAATTTTTTGTCGGTCTCTTTTTAGACACTCATCGAGCAGATGGAGCTGAGGTCTGAGAAGATGCCAGAGTGAGTCTCCTGGGACTGTTAGCTGCGGGGGTTGGCCCGTAAGCCCAAAGGCAGGCTTGTGGAAGCAGTCTAGTCCGGCTGACTGCCCAAGGAGGCTTCTCCACTGTCGTCTCCCCACCCCACCCTGTTTCTGCCTCTGGTGTTGCGTTTGAACATGGAGGCCCTCTTGTGCTCAGATGACCAGTTCCATATGATCACTGAGCATTGTGTGAAGCACTTCCTTTTGTCTGGCCTGAATTGACTGCCGGTCAATTTTCCTAGTCCAACCCCTTGCAGGAAATTCACAACTGCCCCCCCCACACACACACCCCCCCCAAGTGACCCCACTGCTCTATGCCCAGAGGAAGGCTAGAAAGCCTTTAGGGTCCTTGGGCCAATCTGGCCTGGAGGAAAATCCCTTCTTGATGCCAGATTGGTGACTGGCAGTACACTGGGTGTGTAATAGGGTTGCCAGCTTCCAGGTGGGACCTGGGGATCTCCTGCTTTTAGAACTGATCTCCAGCTGACAGAGATCAGCTCCCCTGGATAAATTGGCTGCTTGGGAGGGGTGGACTCTGTGGCATCATACCATGCTGAGGTCCCTTCCCTCCCCTCCCCTCCCCAAACCCCACCCCCTCCTGGACCCCTCCCCCCCAAAGTCTCCAGGCATTTTCCAACCCAGACCTGGCAACCCTAGGGTGTAACAGACAGCCACAAGTGCTGAGCGCTGGCTCATTCCTTCCTGCCCCCTCCCCAATGATCTGCCTAAGTGCGTCACAGGATTTGCATTGCTGCCAGATGGCCAGCCTCTGCTTGAAAACCTCCAAAGGAGGAGAGCCCACCACCTCCTGAGGAAGCCTGTTCCACTGAGGAACCGCTCCCACTGTCAGGAAGTTCTTCCTAGGGAGTTCTTCTTAGGAAAAGGGCTCCACCCACTTGCCTGTTTTTGCGTGTTTTCTGGCTCAAAGGTTTTCTTTCCAATACGGGGGCGTCTGGTAAGATAGCATGGCATTTCAAATGCAGCTGGGCTATAAACTTATAAAAAATTGTTATGATATGGATTCCTTTTATTTCCTGCTCCTTTCCCGCTGAATCACTTCTGAAGTCAACAATTCGCAAGGATTGTACTTTGTGAAAATACGAGGTCGGAACAGAAATATTGGCCGCTGTCTGAGACGAGGAGAGAGCATTTGAGCCAGAGCGGGACTGGCCTTTTGTAGTACTGCTGAAAAAGCTGAGTCAAAGCGGGACGTTGAGGAGGTTCAGCTTTTCCCACCCCTCCTCCTCCATAGCAAGCTGGTTCCGGAAAGGGCCATCGAGTGTCAGCCCATTTTGGTCAACCATGTTGGGTTTTCAAGGCAAGAGACAGACAAATGGTTTGCTGTTGCCAACATCTGCACAGCAGCCCTGGACTTCCGTGGTCGTTTCCTGTCCAGCTGCTAACCAGGGCTGGCCCCGCTTAGCTTCCAAGATGTGATGAGATCGGGGTCGCCTTCTGAGTATACCAGAATTCCATCTGTTGTGCAGCCGTTCCACCAAGCAGATCTTTTCCGTACATCTGGCTGTCCTAGAGCGAAAGGAGGACGATGGGTGTGTGTGTGGGTAGATTAAAAAGGAGTCCCGTGTTTCAGCTTATGGTTTGAGACAGTTCTTGGGGCCAAGAGGGCTGCCCCTGAGATGGCAGACTTGTGGGTCATCTTGATTGACTGCTCCCTCGTATAGATTCCCCACGAGTAGGAAGCTGGATGTCAGAAAGCTAGGCTTGATCCTGGCTCCCAGACATGCCTGTTCCCTCCACAAATTTGCCGCCTCAGTGAGCTGAGGATTGAATGTCAGTATTCAGAGGTGCAGTAGGTAGTTGCAGTTGCCCCTCCATTGGAGCAGTCCAGCGGCTCAGCCCTCATTCTTCTCTCCACCCAGGTACCAGCAACTGCTGAATGAAATACATCAATGTTACCTTGAGCAGAGGGAGCATTTACTGGGGCCCAGTATTACCAGTACTGTAACCGAACTGACCAATCGGAACAACAGAGATCACTGCGCTCTGGTAAGCACCTTGGCATGTATCCTCGGTTCACCTTTCCAATGGAACAGAGCCGTTGACCAGCAGGTCGGTGGCTTGGGCTCCTGTCTGCTTTGTGAGCAGCCTTGCATGGGCATGGTTGGATCCTGGAGAGCCAGTTTGGTGTAGTGGTTAAGTGCGTGAACTCTAATCTGGAGAACTGGGTTTGATTCCCCACTCCTCCTCCACATGCAGCCAGCTGAGTGACCTTGGGACAGTCACAGCACTTTCAGAGCTGTTCTCTCACAAGCAGTTCTAGAAAGAGCTCTCTCAGCCCCACCTACCTCGCGGGGTGTCTGTGGTGGGGAAGGGAAGGGAAAGGAGATTGTAAGCCACTCCGAGACGCCTTTGGGTAGTGAAGGGCGGGGTATACATCCAATCTCCTCTTCTTCTTCTCTTTCTCTTGGCTGCTCCAAAAAACACCTTGATGCAAATAATCTTTAAATGCGTGCAAGCAGCTATCGGCTCTCTGCAGATCCACTGTTTGATTGCTTTCAGGTTCGAAGCGGCTGTGCCTTCATGGTCCACGTGTGCCAGGACGAACATCAGCTTTACAATGAGTTCTTCACAAAGCCGACGCCAAAACTGGAGTAGGTAACACGGAGGACCTTGTTTCTGTTGTGCCTTCCCTTGACAATGCTGTTGACGTACAGGAGGGATCAGCGGCAGAGTCCGTGTCGCTTCACGGTCCGGACAGCTTTTGGTCTACCTCCTGTGCAGCTGTCGGTTTCCTAATCCCCTTCCATTTTAGGGCCTCTGCTTTAGCTTGTTTTCCGTGCCACACGGATGGACTCCTGAGCAAATGAGAGCAGGTCTGCCTTTAATGCAAAGACTTACTAAAACTCCAGGCAGGAGGCACTCTCTGAGAAGACACATTCCCCTTTTTATCTTTTGTACAGAATGGAATACTAAAGATTGTACCCACTTACAAAAGCTCTAAAGTTCCCAAAACCTGAAGCCCAGATGGGTATAAGTAATATTTGTAAATTATAGTGACCAAAACTTATTTAGGAAGATAATCAGAAACCAATATCAACCTTAATTAGCACCCAGAAGTTAAAGACCTATAAGGCTTTTGTGCCAGATGGCTTTTATTTTCAAGTTTTAGCAGATAGTTGTATGGCGTTCACCTCCTTTTTTTGGCAGATCTGTGTAATAACTGCATAAGAACATAAGAGAAGCCAATGTTGAATCAGGCCGATGGCCCACCCAGTCCAACACTCTGTCACACAGTGGCCAAAAATAGCAGGTGCCGTGAACTTTATTAAAAGAATGCTATCTTGCCCTTCCAAAAATCTCATCCCTCTTTCTGTTAAGAAAGAAATTAGATCCTCTGTTAAAGCAGTCGTAGTTCATTACTCAGGAGGGATTTGGTAATCAGTAATTAATTAAGGGGAAAGGGGCGTGATAGAAATTTCTCTCTTGTATGTAAACTATTTATTCAACTGTGGCTGCATTCCTAAGAACCTGAAAGGTTAAATGGATTCAGATGGGGGCCAATGTTAAAATCAATAAATATACAACCTAAATATTACAAATTATCAAAAATACATGTATTTATTACAAATTAGTTTTAAAACAATTATAGGCCCAAGTAGAGCCTCAATAAGAATTTCAAATCGTACAGTGTGCACAATGAGGACCTTATACAACCCTAAAACAGTGTGAGAATGTCCCAAAAGATATAGTCCACAACAGGTCTCCTTAAGCAGTAAGTCCTTTATTTGTAGAGAAGATCATTGGAGTCAAACACTTCCACTGTTAGTAATACTGGGTTTAGGGATTACAGGTATTGATATACTGGATATGAAATATGGCTTAAAAATATTCTACCAATCACTAGGCAGGATTTTAGGCGCTCAAATATCCTGGCCAGAAGTTCCCATAGAAAATGCGGGAAAAGGGGTTCCCAGAGAATAATGATGTTGAACATCTCTAAAGTTCAGTTCCCAAGACATGGATAAGAAGAATACAAAATACTGGTGAGTTTGGCTCACACATAATTGCTAGCACTCCTGTTCAAGGACAGAGCAAAAGAGATAACGGGGGAGAAGCAAGCAACTTAGCCGGGCATGCAAGCGAGCGGAGCAGAGCACACATTCCAGAGGAGGGAGTCATGGCTCTGTTGAGAACTCCCGGGCGGGACCTGTCACCAATCAGGAGAGTAAAACACATGAAAGCCGATAACCTTTTCAGAGATCATGTAAATACACCTTGTAGCAGTCGGATTGCTACAGAATTCATGGCTGTTAACTGACAAACAGACGTGTTCCGGCCTACTCACCTTCTTCAGTAAGGTAAAGGTAAAGGTTTCTCTTGCTCGAAAGCCAGTTGAATACAACTCTAGGGATCTCCGTTTCCAAGCCGAAGAGCCAGCGCTGTCCAAAGACGTTTCCGTGGTCATGTGGCCAGCATGACTAGACGCCAAGGTGCATGGAACACTGTTACCTTCCCACCGAAGCGGTACCTATTTATCTACTTGCTATTTCTTGCTTTCGATCTGCAGGAGCTGGGGCCAGAGACGGGAGCTCACTCCATCACGTGGCACTCGGGTCCTGAACTGCCGAGCTACCAACCTTCCGGTCTGCAGCTCAGTGTCTTAATCTCTGAGCCACTGAATGGGGGGTGGACGGCCCCCCATTCAGTAGTCTTCTTCAGTAGTCCAGCATAAATGCTGCACCGAGGGCTCAATTGTTGCAATGCTAATATTAATCAATATAGGACCAATTGTGAAAATTATGTTCTGATAAATATCAGTGACTTGAGGCAAGGATGTACAATATAGGCCTCACGTGACACCACCTTGTGACCAAGTCAGGTACAAATAACCAGAATGGCATTTTGACTCTGCACCCCCGTTTTGGTCCAGGAGGAGATTCAATCCCAGAAGCAATATGGAGCCAGCTGCCTTTCTGCCTTGTGGAACCCAAGTGGGCTTGCAGTGTAAACAAAATAGCAATTCTTAAAAACTCATAAAAGCCAGCAATGTAAAACCTCCAATTAGGACTGCCAGTAAATAAAAACCAGATTAGTTTTAAATACAGTCCTGAATAAAACTGTCTCCAGCTGCCTCCTGTTTGGGGGAAGTGACAGGGTCAGATGCCTCTTCCTGGGGAGGTTGCTTCCTTTTTGTGGGGCTGCCACCAAAAAGGCCTTTTTCTTTCATCCCCCACCAAATGGGTCCTTGATTGACAGGAACAGTCAGGGGGGCCTCTGTGAGACTTCTGCTCAAAGTAGTCAAGGATCAGATCTTTGTTGATGAAACACAGTTCTTTATTTCCAATCTCTACATTAGTACAGGTTCTCGGGTTATTGTCAGAGATAACGTATATGACAGAAGCAGGTCTAATATACCTTTCAGAACAGTTTGAATTGCCCATAGGTAACCAATCACTAAAGGGGAAAAACGGCGGGCAAAAAGGGTCTCTGGCCGTTTGCTTCCCACAGGAAAGAAAGTGAGGTGTTAAGTTGTAAATTTCCCTTCCCAAACCAGACCCCTTAGATGTAACCATTTCACATAACAATCGTTGGCCTCAAGGCTTTCGCACGTTGATAAGAGATGGGACCTGTCCTCCCTTGCTGTCCCAGCCGGGATGAATGGAATGCGGAGGCAGGAGTGTGAGAGGCCCATTGTTCCCATACTTTGAAGTTGTCATCCTCCCGGCCTGACAGTTACACAAACCAGGCCTGGTCAGGGTCATAAACCTGGTTGAAGAAAGCCTTAGCCAGGGTTGAAGAAAGCCTTAGCCAGCTGGTCAGGGTCATAAACGTGGTTGAAGAAAGCCTTAGCCATTCCCTTTGCCGTAGGCAGCTGCTTGAAGGGGGTAAAGTGAGCTTGTTTCGAAAACATGTCTACCACCACCTAAATCACAGTCTTTCCCTTTGAAGGTGGCAGGTTGGTGATAAAGTCCATAGCTATCGCCTCCCAGGGGCGAGAGGGGGTGGGCAGTGGGTGCAATAGTCCCGGGACTTTCCCCCCCCTTCTTTTGCACATCAAACAGGTCTGGCAGGCAGTTACAAAGTCCGAAACATCCTTGCGCATGCGCGGCCACCAGAACTGTCTCTGAATTAAATTAAGCATCTTTAGAAATCCAAAATGCCCTGCCAATTTGGAGGAATGACACGTTAGTAATATGTCTTTCCTTCTGCTTCTGGGCACCACCAGTTTATCCCCGTGGTACCAGCATTTATTTTCTCGGAGGGAGCAGTCTCCTAAAGTCTCTAACTCTTCGATTTCTTCCGGGGAATAATCCCCCCCCCCCAATCACTTCTCCCCGGCTCCGCCGCCGTCTGCTTGCTGTGACTCCGGGTAGTCACCGCACCTCCCAGCTGCTGCGGGGAGAACATGGAGTCGAACACCTCTTCCTTCAAACTCTCGTGCTGGGGCAATCGGGATAGTGCGTCGGCTAACGAATTGGCCTTCCCGGGGAAATGTTTAAGCACAAAATTGAATTTTGAGAAAAAAATCTGCCCAGCGGAGCTGCTTCGCATTCAGGGATCTCTGGGTGCGCAGCGCTTCCAGGTTTTTGTGATCCGTCCAAATTTCAAAAGGGGTTTGTGCTCCCTCCAACCAATGCCGCCAAGTGGTGAGGGCCAGTCGGATGGCGGCGGCTTCTTTGTCCCAGACTGACCAATTTCTTTCTGTCTCATTAAATTTTTTCGAGATGTAGGCAAGAGGGTGCAGCTTCCCATCCGGCCCTTTCTGTAGGATGGCCCCCCCCATGGCCACATCTGAAGCGTCTACATGAACTACAAATTCCTTGGTCTCATCGGGGTGAGCCAAGATGGGCTCCGAGGTGAAAAGAGTCTTAAGGGCCTCGAACGCCCTCTGGCATTCTCCAGTCCAGGCTATTCTCTCCCCGGGCTTCCTCACTTCTGGGCCCCTCCCCTTAGTTTTTAGCAACTCAAAGTCTTTTATGAACTCAAAGTCTTTTATGAAGGTGCGGTAAAAGTTACAAAATCCCAACAGACTTTGGAGTTGTTTCCTCGTTCGGGGGGCTTCCCACTGAACCACTGCCTCTACCTTGGCAGGGTCCATCTCCAGTCCCTTCTGGGAAATGTGGTACCCTAGGAAATCCACGGAGTCCCAATGGAACTCACATTTAGACAACTTTGCATATAACTGATTTTTCAACAGGGTTGAGAGCACTTCTCGGACTAACTGCACATGTTCCTTCTTATCAGCAGAGTAGATCAAGATATCATCTAAGTAACATAACACCCCCTTGAATAAATGCTTGTGCAACACTTCATTTATTAAGCTCATAAAGACCCCGGGCGCGCCACTCAAACCGAACGGCATCACCAGGTATTCGAACTGTCCCAACGGTGTGTTAAATGCAGTCTTGAACTCATCCCCCTCCCTGATGCGCACCCGGAAATATGCGTCCCGGAGGTCCAATTTAGTGAACACTTTTCCCTTGGCCGCCTCCGTTAACAAATCTTTAATAAGGGGGAGGGGGTAGGCGTTGGAAGCAGACACCGCATTTAATCCTCTGTAGTCCGTGCACAAGCGTAGCCCCCCGTCTTTCTTTTTCCGAAACAAAACGGGGGCCGCGAAGGGGGACTTAGCGGGGCGGATGAAGCCGCGCTCCAAATTCTTGTCTAGGAATTTTCTTAGCTCCTCCCGCTCCGGAGGGCTCATGGAGTAAAGTTTCCCCTTTGGTAGTTTCTCGCCCGGGATCAGCTCTATGGCACAATCCGATAGCCTGTGGGGGGGTAGTTCGTCCGCTTCGGTCTCACTGAACACTCCCATTAAGTCTCGATATTCCCGGGGGACGGCCGCGGGCACCAGAGTGAGTGCCGCCGCCCGGAGGGGCACCGGAGGTCCTGGCCCCCACCCCGGGTCCCATTTGTGGTCTTGGCACTTTTCGTCCACCCAGGAGATCTTCCCCTCGCTCCATTTGATATAGGGGTCGTGGGAGCTTAACCAGGGGCTCCCCAACACCATGGGGAAT
Organism: Lepidodactylus listeri; assembly: GCA_029233225.1. Taxonomy (NCBI): domain Eukaryota; kingdom Metazoa; phylum Chordata; class Lepidosauria; order Squamata; family Gekkonidae; genus Lepidodactylus; species Lepidodactylus listeri. The sequence continues at coordinate 133,609,597 of JARCFY010000005.1, read as the reverse complement.
TGGGTGTTGGGGGTGATGACGAAAGCTCTCTTCTCCCAATGTTCCCCCGTCCCCACAATTAGTCTCTCGGTCTCTGCCACACACGCCTCTTTCATTTCCGAACCGTCCATTTGCGTGAACGTGAGTGGCTCCCCCAACGGGGTGACCTTGGGTCCCAGCCCCTCCACTACTAAGGGGCTAATCAAGTCCCGGGCGCACCCAGAGTCAATTAGGGCTCGGACCCGGACGTGGGTCCCAGTCCCGGGGGCTATTACAGTCACTACCATATACAATAAGGGGCCAGGGATGCTCACCGGAGATGGCACGTTGTGGCTGGGGACCTGCAGTTCTGCGCCGCTCACTGCAGGCCGTTGGAGTTTCCCGACATCTGCGCTTCCGTCAGCTCCAGCTCTCCCTGCTCGCTCGCTGCCCCTTCCAGCTGCAGAGCCCGGGGTTTGAACGAGGTCTTTCCTCTGCTGGGGGTGCTCCCGGTCACCGGGGTGGAGGTTTTCGGAACTTTTCCCCCTCCCCTAGGGCACACCGAGGCGAAGTGACCACTCTCCCCGCATCGCATGCAGAGCCCCTGCTTGAAGCGGGCGTCCCGAATCTCTTGCAGGTTGGGCTTGGGTTTCACCTTCTGCGCCGCTTTGGCTTGAGTCATCGCTGAACTTCCCATCTTAATGAGGGTGAAGCGTTCTTCCACGTCCGCGGCTGCTCTCATCCAGGCGGCCAACGATCCAGATCTTCCCTTCCTTAGCACCGCCTCGTACACCTCGTAGCTCAAGCCCTCTCGGTATTTTTCAATGAACAGGTCTTGGGTCCAGCCGCGAATCTTGGCTGCGATGCGCCGGAACTTATCGGTGTAGTCCCTCACCGAGGACCGCCCTTGGGTCAGCCTCCGCAGTTGGTTCCGGGCTTTTTCTTCTCCCAAGGGGTCCTCATAGTGGTGTCGGAGGGCCCACATGAAGTTGTTCACTGAGCGCAACTCAGGCCCGGGGGGCCTTGTGCAGGCTCATGTACCAGTCGCTGGCGGTGTCCCTCAGTTTGGACCCGATGTATCCAATCCGGTCCCTCTCGGTGGGGTAGAGGTGCCCCCAGGTGTCTAGGAACCGCTCGATCTCTAGCAGGAAGAACCGCAACTTCTCGGGGTCCCCATCGAAAGTAGCCGTCAACGGATCAGCGGGGGCCGGGCGAGCCACTGGCCCTGCCGGCACGGGGACCGGCGCAGGTATGGGTGCGGGCACCGGGCGGGGAACGGGCTGAGGGACCTGCGGCGGCACTTGTGCGGGGACTCCTCCGGGAGGAACCACCGGTTGCTGGACTCCTCCCGCGGGGGGTCCTACCCTGGCCGGGGCTGGGCGAGCTGCCTGCATAGCCGTGAGGGCGTCCCGGAACTGATACTGGAGATCGAGGGCTAGCTCGCACAATTCTGTGGTAAGCTGGAACCGCAAATCTCCCATCATCCGGTCGAGGGTTTGAGTCTGGTCTTCCCCGTAGGGATCGGGCCCGTACGGTCCCATTCTCTCTTCTTCCAGGGACGGGGGACGCAATTCTCCTCCGTAGGTCGTCTCGCGCTCGTCTCCCAGGAAACTCGGCTTCCCGCGGTCGATGTGATCCGCCTGGACCGACACCCGTGCCCCCTTCCGATCGTGCACCCATGAATCCATGGTCCCGTGACCGAAATTGCTCCATGAGTACCTCGGGGTCACGCTCTGAAGAGGAGGTGGGCGCGGGATGTAGTGAGCCCCTTGAATCGTAGTCACTGGCACTTCGGGCTCCCCGCCGCTGCCTCCACCACCGGCACCCTGGTCCCCAGGGGTTGTCGGCGGGTCTTCGGGAGTAGGGATGGGAAGAGTACCGTCGTCCGACATGGTCAGGAACGGCCAAGTCCCAGTCACAGATCTCTGACAATCTGTGAGACTTCTGCTCAAAGTAGTCAAGGATCAGATCTTTGTTGATGAAACACAGTTCTTTATTTCCAATCTCTACATTAGTACAGGTTCTCGGGTTATTGTCAGAGATAACGTATATGACAGAAGCAGGTCTAATATACCTTTCAGAACAGTTTGAATTGCCCATAGGTAACCAATCACTAAAGGGGAAAAACGGCGGGTAAAAAGGGTCTCTGGCCGTTTGCTTCCCACAGGAAAGAAAGTGAGGTGTTAAATTGTAAATTTCCCTTCCCAAACCAGACCCCTTAGATGTAACCATTTCACATAACAATCGTTGGCCTCAAGGCTTTCGCACGTTGATAAGAGATGGGACCTGTCCTCCCTTGCTGTCCCAGCCGGGACGAATGGAATGCGGAGGCAGGAGTGTGAGAGGCCCATTGTTCCCATACTTTGAAGTTGTCATCCTCCCGGCCTGACAGTTACACAAACCAGGCCTGGTCAGGGTCATAAACCTGGGGTCATATGGCTTACGTACATACTGGCCAAAGTGGGGGTTACATGTTAGGAGGGGGGGTAACTACACAGCAGGTGCTATATAACCATACAAAGCAATAGAAATCATAGTAGCAAGCGAGAGAAAAGCAATAGAAAACTTTGTCTGAATGAGCAGATTCTGACAGCCTCTCCCTGTGAGCAAGAGAGGCCAGAGCAGGTGGAGGAAAACCATCCTTCAGATATCCTGGTTCTAAGACACGTAGGTTTAAAAAACAAAAAGCAAAGATTGCCTGTTACGACATCTACTCACATCATAAAAAAAGAATTGTTCTCTTCAGAAAAGTCTTTGCAAATGCAGATCTAATTAGTTATGATTTCTTTAGTTGGCTAACGTTTCTAGTTAGTAGTATGCAAGCTATTTGATAATTTGGCCTTCAGCAGAGTGACAGCTGTAGATATGAGCAGTGTAGGGTTGCCAGCTACAGGTTGGGAAATACCTGGAGGTTTTGGGGGTGGAGCCTCAGGAGGGCGGGGTTTGGGGAGGGGAGGGGAGGAGGAGTCAGTTTGGTGTAGTGGTCAGGAGCACAGACTCTAATCTGGGAGGAACTGGGTTCGATTCCCCACTCCTCCTCCACATGCAGCTGCTGGTGTGACCTTGGGTCAGTCATAAGTTCTTCCTGAGCTGTTCTCTCAGGGGCAGTTCTCGAGAGAGCTCTCTCAGCCCCACCTGCCTCACAAGGCATCTGTTGTGGGGAGGGGAAAGGAAAGGAGTTTGTAAGCCGCTCTCAGACTCCCTTGGGTAGTGAGGGGCAGGGTATAAATCCAATCCTCCTCCTCCTCCTCCTTCAGTGGGATATAATGCTATAGAGTTCACCTGCCAAAGCAGCCATTTTCTCCAGATGAACTGATTGCTGTTACCTGGAGATTGGTTGTGATAGTGGAAGATAGTGGGAGATCTCCAGCCACCATCTGGAGACTGTAGCAACCCGGGCTGCAGTGTTAGGCGAGTCAAGTAACAAAAAAATATACACTGTAAGAAGCTTTTGTAAATAAATGTGTTCTGTTTATAACTGTTATTCTATAAAGTGCACTGTGTGCTATTGTAACATCCTTGTCAGATACATATATTCAGGACATTCAGTATAACAACGATATTTAGTTCATTCAATTTAACAACTACCAGTCAATTTTGCATCAGTATTTCAAAAGTCAAGCCCCAACGGGAGTTTCCAGAATTACAAGCCCACTTCTACTTTCACAAAGTCTTCTAAAAAGGGGGGAGGGAGCTTTCATTTATAGTTGTGTTGATACTTATTGCCGGTCCTACAAAAGACACATTGTGCAGCTAAGATTCTCAGGAGACAGGAGCGCTCCGTCCACGAATCTTAGCTGCACAATGTCATTCCAGCGGCCTTTTCAGCCCGAATAATTGTTGATGGTGGAACTCTTTTCTCCCTCCCTGTCTTGCAGTGGACTTTTAGAGAAGTTGTGTCTGTCCCTGTACGATGTCTTCAGGCCACTGATCATCCACGTAATTCACTTAGAAACGCTGTCTGAGCTCTGTGGGATTCTGAAAAATGAAATGCTTGAAGATCATGTACAAAACAATGGTAAATATAAAGACAGGATACAGATAAGAACACATCCTTTAAAATGGGCTAGAATGCAGTTACATCTGCACTCTCCTTAACTTGTGTATTTTGTTTTAAATATTCTTTTAAAATTTTGAAATTAATAGGGATTTTTTTTTAAAAAAGGACTTTATTATATCTTATTTCATAAATGCCCAGTTCTGGTAAGAAGATATTATTTTTTGTGTGACCAAAGACATAAAGGGTGGAGCTGAAATCTAGCATATTCACACACTTTTTGGAAGTGAACTTCACCCCATGGCTCAGTGGAACACGAGAAGATGTAAGGCGTTGTCAGATAGAACCACTTCATTCACATTGTTTGTTGGCTTTCTCAAAATGCTGACTTCACACATGCTAGGAGTTTTTTGCAGAAGAATCACCCATGAATGTCTGCTTTTGTATATCATTCAGAACCATAGTTAAGGCTAACCGTGGTTTATAAACCAAGTAATAATAGCTAGCAGAGTGAACCTCATTCAGATAATCATGCTGGTCATGGTTTAATTAAACCAGAGGTCTTCAGCCTCTTTGAGGTTGTGGCTATCTTTGGAATTCTGACAAGAGGGTGGTGTTCACAAACACAAAATGGCCATCACAGGAGGCGGAGCCAACCAAAAAATGGCTGCCACAGGAGGCGGGTCCACACACACACAGAGCAAGCTGAAGTGCAGGGAACAGGAGGCGTGGGAGAAAACAAAACAACATTGATCTGCACAGCCAATCAGAAGCCATACAATCCAGGAGCCCCACCCAACTCTGCCCACTTGGTGGCAATGGCCTCCTGGAAGGATGTCAGCTGGCACCATGGGTTCCTGGTTATAGATAAGTGATGTCACCTAACCAAAGTTTGAGTTCAGTGGCACCGTTAAGACCAACGAAGTTTTATTCAAGGTATAAACTTTTATGTGCAAGCACACTTCTTAAGATATGTTTTGGGGAAGAATGAAGTTTGAGACCAGTAGCACCTTTAAGACCAAGTTTTATTCAAGGTTAGTTGGTTATTTATGTATGTATGTATGTATATATGTATGTATGTATGTATGTATTTATTTATCTATCAAACCAAAGTTTGAGTCCAGGGGCACCTTTAAGACCAACAAAGTTTTATTCAAGGTATAAGCTTTGGTGTTCTGGCACACTTCTTCAGATCTGTTTTGGGGAAGAACAAAGTTTGAGTCCAGGGGCACCTTTAAGACCAACAAAGTTTTATTCACGGTATACACTTTCGTGTGCAAGCACACTTCTTCAGATACAGTGGAACAGAATTTCCTCAACCATGACATATAGGAAGGGGTGGGGGGTTAGTTGCCAGGAAGGGCCAATTAGAGTCAAGACAGTGACAGAAACAAAATTGGAAATTACCAGTCCATCCAAATTACCATACAGCATAATGAAGATGTGTAACAGATTCAAGGATCAAACAGGAGTAATACGCTTAATTTATATGGTTACTATTTGTTTGGGTTCAGTTCTGGGGGGGGGGGCAGTGAAGGAAATAACTGTGTCAGAATTGGAGATTGATGTATCCCTAATTGTGGAATGCTGATAGTAGTGAATTGAGACCCTGCCATCCGTCTCCTCTCAAGCATGGAGGGAAATGGGGTGATTGGCTCTGCAGATTTATCTCCCCTGTCCCCAGGCCAGAGAAATACGGTACATTCCAGTTTCTACTATGTAATGTAATAAAGTTGTCCATTCTAACCATTATTTAAAATTCTTGATACAATAAATTAAAATGGCTCTTCTGGGGGATTGGTGAGAATACAGATGTAAGGCCTGGGTGCAGTTAGCCGATGTAGTGATGTCACTTAACTTTGTAATTGCATCAGAGTGTGGATTGTAAGTCTGACAGTTCACAGTGAATTGTCACCGTCTGGATGAGAGTGACTTGAAGGAAGGCCTGCGCCCTTCCATAAGCACAGCTAAGTCTTCTTGGCAGTGCCACAAGAGAAGGCATTAACGGTGGTGTCCCTTGCCCGGCAGCGGAACAGCTGGCGGCCTTTGCTGCTGTGGTCGCCCAGATGTTGGAGGACGTCCAAGAGCGCCTGGTCTACAGGACACACATCTACATCCAGACTGACATCGTGGGCTACAAGGCGGCCCCGGGGGATCTGGCCTACCCCGCCAAGCTGGAAATGATGGAGGTGAGGCTTTCTCCATCTCTGGCTGCTGGAGGGACAGCGGCAGAACCGTGCTGGGCCCCTTTGGAATTCTGACTCGAGGCAGTGGGTGCAGGCACAAAATGGCCACCATGGGAGGCGGAGCCAGCCACAAAAGGTTCGGCAGTGAAGTCAGGCTCCGCAAGTAACTCTTCAGTGTTCCAGGCAGAAGCTCTCTTTAACAGGATGCCTTTTAAAGAAGCCTACTGTTTAAAAATATATTCTTAAATTTGATTTTATTATGCTTCTATCCCACTCTACCCCACAAGTGGCCCCAGGGCTGTCACGACATATAAAACATAGTCATTATTAAAACACTCGCCTGACACCCGTGCTTCGCTACAGTATTTAAGTTCCGTAAATCCAGTTATAATACTGATGATGTGAAGTCTGAAATGGAACATTTGTTGTAGGAATTCTAATGGAGATGATTGTAGTGTAAAAAATGAAGTGAGACATACTCTCTGCTGAAGGACCACATTGGTGGTTCTGCCCTCAGGTGCTGGGATCACCAGGCTGCTTGGGGAGCTCCCTCTGGAGCAGGCCACATAGATCTGTCCATTTAAGAAGCAGTGGTCTGTTAAGTCAACTCCTGCCACCTTCCACGAAAGTGATGGCCTCTCTACTGGTGTTCCTGGATTGTTTTGCTCATATGGAGACTGTGTTGTTCTGAGCGCCTCAGGGTGATCTTGCTGGTACTTGGCCTGCGCAGCTCCGTGCCCTGCAGGAGTATTATGTGCAAATGTCTTTGCTGCATTCCTAAGTTGCCTCCTTGTTGTAAAGTTAAAGTACCCTGGCCCTGCTCTGACACCTGACAGACACCAGCCTGTCTGGTGTGTGTGGGGGTTTATATTTAAAGGCATCCGGGAAGCTGGGCCAGCAGCAGGGCTAAGGCAATCCTGCTGAGCAAACCTCCCCGGCGGCTGTAAGCATCCCACCTCTTCTTCTACACCTGACAGGCAGCTGCCTGTCCAGTGTAGGAGGGGGAGGAGTATTAGAATTCACTGTGGAGGTGGGGCCAGCAGGATCACTAAGGCGTTACTGCTGGGGTGGGCTCCCTCGTGGCTTTAAGCACCCTGCAACCACTGCTGCACCTGACAGACAACTGCCTGTTAGGTGTAGGAGGTGAGAGGGAGTGTGTTGAGGCCATCGGAGAGGCTGGGCCAGCAGCATCACTGCACCTCACAGGTGGTTCTTGGCCATTCCTGATTTCCTCCCCTGCCGTTCACTCTCTGCAGTCTCCTATAACTGGGTTTTTAACCTCAGAACGCTGAGCTCTGCAGCTGACCAATCAGAGAGTGGGGGGTGCAAGGCGGCAGCAGCCTGGCAGCCTCATAGGAATCAGTGGAGCACATTTTTTTCCCTTTTGACCCCCTTAGGGGTCGAATTTCTAAAAATCCCTTCTTAGTGAGCACCTACGCCATGGTAGGAGCACTCTTCCCGAATTTGGTGCTTCTTGGTCCAGCGGTTTGGCCTGGGCATTGATTCTACAGTGAGGGGACTTTCTTTTATATATCTATATATCTAATAGCGAAGGCGCCCCCTGCGTGCGGATATTCAAATCACGCGGGGGGGGGGGGGGAGAGCACCTGGGGGGCAGGGAGATTTTTCTGCACACATAGGAGACTCCCCACGTGTGCAGAAAAACCCTAAAAGTTAAAAAACTTTTGGGGGGATATTTAAATCCCCCCAAAAGTTAAAGAGCGTTCCTTGCAGAAACACAAGCGGGGTTACAAGGAGTCAGACTTAGAACATGTAGAGCAAGTAGAAATTTTGCACCTGAGCAGGCCTGGTCTCATCAGATCCCGGAAGCTAAGCAGGGCTGACCCTGCCAAGTACTTGGAGGGGAGACGTCCAAGGAATACCAGCAGTCGGGAGGACAGGGGCAGGCAATAGCAAGCCACCTCTTCGAAAAACATCCTAGCCCCACTACAGTTTACCAGAAGTCACCAGGACTTCCAGGCATGCGAGCACACACAGTACCCACCAAAAAAGAAAAGAGCCAACCACATACTGCTTTATTTACCACTTTAGAAAATCTCTGTGCTGCTTAGGAAACAATTCCTTTGCCTTTGGTTCTTTAAACTCCCTGTAAATTGTTTCTATCCTGCCTTTCTCCCGGACAAAGGGTGTCCAAAGCAAGCAATTTATGTCAGTGTTCAGATCAGTGGTACAAACTGTCTTTAAAAGGATGTGTTTTGTTTTAAACGGGATTCTGTCTGCAGCAAATAGCACAAAGCCTGAAAGAAGAAGAGAAGAAGTTGACGACAGATGGTTCGTTTTCAGATGTGAAGCTGGAAGATCCAGAGAGCTGCAGTGTGGTGAAACCTGGTGTGTGTTTCTTACATAAGGGGCTTTATACTTGTAGCAACAAGCTAATGCTGACAGCTGTGTTTGGCGGTGGCCCAGAGGGGCGGCGGCTCAGTGGCAGAGCATTTGCTTGACGTGCAGAACGTCCCAGGTTCAACGCCCGGCATCTCCAGTTAAGCAGGACCAGGCAGTAGGTGATGGGAAAGACGCTCTGAGCCTGCCTTTTGGCGGGGAGAGCGGGATATAAATGTAAGAAATAAATAAATAAATAAAAGACCTCAGCCTGAGACCCTGGAGGGTACAAGGAGGGGCCGTGGGTCAGTGGCAGAGCATCTGCTTGGCATGCAGAAGGTCCCAGATTCAACCACTGGCATCTCCATTAAAAACGATCAGGTAAATACCAGTTGTGAAGGACCTCTGTCTGGAGAGTGGCTGCCAGTCAGAGTAGGCGGTTCTGGCCTTGGTGGCCTCCTGGTCGCACTCAGTGGAAGGCAGCGTCAGGTGTGCACTTAGGGAAGCAAACCTGTGGCCTGTTTGAGACCAGTATGTCAGGCTTTGTCCCATGCTTTGATTTTTTTTAACTGCAGTGGGTAACTGCTTTGTAAAAACTGTCTTAACTGTTCATTATTTCCTTTTTTGTATTTTTGCATTTGTGTGGGTGTGTCCCCATGCCTGGAAGTTGTAGTGACCTATGGCAACTCCTACTGGGGCGCGGAGAACGTTCAGAGAAGCGGCTTGATAGCCTGCCTCTGCCTCCCGGCCCTGGTCTTCTTTGGAGGTCTCCCATCCAAGTACTCCTGAGATCTGATGAGATTGGGCCTGCCGGACCTCATTAATTTCTGTTAATTTCTTAGTTAATTTCTGACTGTTCAGTTTGATTTTCTATTTCTGGCTTTGTTGATTACAGTTTTGCCCCCAAGACAAGAACAAGATCTGGGTATCGCCTTCTGTTAGAACCAAACCAAATTGACACAAAATACTTTCACAAGCTTCCAAGAACTCTTAATCACGCAGAATATTAGGAAATCTGAGAAGGTAGAAGGCAGATCTCCCCTGCCTTGATATTAAGCTCTGATCCTGCAGATATCCTCTGTGAGAGGTGAGCTGCAAACAGGCAATCAGCTTCAGTCTCTAGAATGCCCTTTGTTCTCTTGCGGAAAGACAGAGACCACCCAAGTCCCATCAAAAAGAGTCTCAAATGCCAAAGGACCCTGATGTCCGGACACCTTTTTACCTTTCGCTATTGGACTGGAAATCAAACCTGCCGGCGAGGGCTGTTATCACGGGCAGTCTATAAAGCAATAAGTGGTAGCCCATCACCCTAAAATAGCAGGATAACTCCCAGTAAAGGGATGTCTGTCTTGCCATAAAGACAAAAACACTCTCTGAGTTCTTAAGCCTGAGACAGGAACAAGCCTTTGGTGTCCCTTTCTGTATTGTAGATGCATCGGAATCCTGCCCCCCCAGAACGCACACCACGATTTCACCGGCTGACCTCCATGGAATGTGGTACCCCACTGTCAGAAGGACCCTGGTGTGTCTCTCCAAGCTTTACAGATGCATCGACGTACGTCCCCTGTTGTTCCCTGCCTGCAGCTTTTATCCTGTATTCCCAGGCTGAAAGATCAGGGAACAGGCATACCTAGAAGAAAAATGTTGGAAGTGGATTTTTTTGCCACCCCTGCTATAGAACTCATACTCAGGAATGACTGAATCCCATAGTTTCCCCCCATTCCACCATGTTTCTGAGATACGGCTATATTTATGATTTATTTATAAATTAAATCCACGGCTCGCCCAATCCCTGAGTTCACAGGACTCTGGCCAATGTACAACAGTATATAAAATACAATATAAACATCAATGAAGTCCCAGTAAGAAGTCGTTCAATACAGAATTCAAAACAGTTCCCATGATTCAAATTTTGAGCCAGTTCCGGACTGTGTGGCCTCCTCATGGGCAGGGTGGGGAGGAGCCCAAAAGAAAAGATAAGGTAGCATAGAGGAGGCGGGGGGGCAGCCATGATAGAGCCCTTCGCCATCCTCAACCAAAACTGTCCAAATTGTCACTGAGCACCAAGCACTCCAGCTCCCCCTTCTTGGCTCGGAGACTTCTAGCTTTGGCATACAGACACCTCTAACGTGTTTCCCTCTCCAGTAACCCTCGCCTCCCTCGGTCCCTTAGTTGCCACCCAGGGCCCTCAGTTGCCATCGTGCCCTCGCTCCCAAGTAATCCTCCCTCTAAGCTGTGGAGTCTTGTGAGCAAAAATCCCACTGGGTGAGCTGCTGGCATTAAAGTCGTGAGCGAGCAATTTGGCTGCGGCATAGATTAGTTTGCTCTGGAGCCCTCCTTCCTGAGCTGAGACAAAAATGTGTGAGCTGGAGGCTAAAAAACTGAGCTAGTTCACACTAACTCAGCTTAGAGGGGACACTGCTCCCAAGTTCTATTATGCTCCTGTCAGTATTACCCCGAGTGTTGTTGACACAGTCCTCCCTTTGGACTGACTTGACTTGAACCAGAGGTTCCCTAGCTCCTGTCTGTTCCCCCCCCCCCTTCCCCCGGATTAGTTTAAAAGATCTCTGCCTAAGATCTTGGAGAGCCGCTGCCAGTCTGAGTAGAACAATCCTGACTTTGACGGACTCAGGGTCCGATTCAGTGTAGGGCAGCTTCGTGTGTGTTCGTGTGCCCATTTCAGGGACAGTATTGCTTTCTGCAAAGGACAGCTGATGCACGCATTTTCTCTTTACTTCCGAAACAGAAATGGGGGTGGGGGGTGGGGGGGACAATGCAAGTTAAGCAGCAAGGCTTTAGTTGAACAGTAATGAAACTTGCAAATTGAGAGCCAACAAGTGTAACCAACAAGACTCCTCTACGGAGATGTGGGAGGAAAACTGTCAGGCGTGGGGCCCCTGTTTTCATGGAAGTTTCTCGTCTTTCCCCTGCTCTAGAGGGCCGTGTTCCAGGGGCTCTCCCAGGAGGCCTTGTCTGCCTGCATCCAGTCACTGCTGGTGGCTTCAGAGGCCATCGGTAAAAACAAGGTCAGTAACATCTCCTGGTACGGGAAGGACAGGGCACAGTTATTTGCAATTTTAAAAAATGTGTTAATATGACAAAGGGGCTGAAACTTCTCCCCCACAGTGCACCGTAGAGGCTTCTTGTCATTCCTCCCCCCCCACACACACACACACACCCCTTTCTGTTCTGCACTAGTGGGAAAGAGTCTCTGGTCCTCACCTCTGTGAGAGCCAGTTTGGCGCAGTGGTGAAGAAGAAGAGATTGGATTTATACCCCGCCCTTCACTCATTTGGAGTTTCAGAGCGGCTTACAAACTCCTTTCCCTTCCCCTCCCCACAACAGACACCCTTTGAGGTAGGTGGGGCTGAGAGAGCTCTGAGACAACTGTCCTTGAGAGAACAGCTCTGAGAGAGCTTGTGATTGACCCAAGGTCACCCAGCTGGCTGCATGTGGAGGAGTGGGGAATCAAACCCAGTCTTCCCAGATTAGAGTCCGCGCACTTAACCACTACACCAAACTGGCTCTCTCTTAAGTGTGTGGACTCTAATCTGGGAAGACCGGGTTTGATTCCCCACTCCTCCACTTGCAGCTGCTAGATGACCTTGGGTAAGCCATAGTTCTGTCAGAGCTGTTCTCTCAAGGACAGTTCTGGAAAGAACTCTCTCAGCCCCACCTTCCTCACAGGGTGTCTGTTGTGGGAAGGGGAAGGGAAAGGAGTTTGTAAGCTGAGACTCTGAGACTCCAAGTGAAGGGTGGGATATAAATCCAATCTCCTCCTCCCCTTCTTCCTTCTCCTCCTCTTCTGAAGGGTCTAGGGCAGTGAAGACATCTAAAGGGAGTTTGAGACCATCCTCTTGATGAGAAGTTTCTGGTGGGCAGTGTGTGTGTGTGTGTGTGTGTGTGTATGCGTTCATTCTGGGCTATGTGCTGTAAAGTCTGAGAAGAGAAACTCTGGGGGGAAAGCAGCATTAGGAAAGGGGGGGCAGAATGGAAGAGGCGCCAGGGCGGGAGGACGCTGTGCAGTCCTGTCCAGAGGGACGCCAGAAAGGAAGCCCAGCGAGTTCACAGTGTGCTGTCTTGGCCGGGGCTACTCAGGATCTTACTGAAATCTGCCCAGTGGGACTGACTTCCAGGAAAGTTTGTAGGATTGCAGGGTAAACTGCCTGGGAAAGCTTGCAGGAATGGTGTGCATTCACATTTTATGCAATGCTTCACAGAGAGGACCCCCTAGCCGCAAAGAGCTCTAAACGGATGACCTGTGATTGTAACAGACTGCAGGTGCAAACGTCTTCTTTTCACAGGTGTACAGCTGTGTCAGCAATGCTTATTAGTTGCTGTCTGGATTTGAACACAAGGCCAAGCAGTATGCAGACGCTTTGCTTCTACAAAGCAGCAAGTGGGAGTTTTAGCCAGGCCAGGGGGAACCAAGGAAATGGACTTGTGTTTGATGTGAATGACTGGCAGGCCTTCTGTCGTCACCCTGTCTGTGTCTCTCTCCCCCCCCCCCCCCCCCCCCCCCGGTTATGTTTCTCTCAGCATTAATACTTTGTTTCTGTTACAATTTAGGGTCAGGTTGACGGTCAGCTTTTCCTAATAAAGCATCTTTTGATTCTTCGTGAGCAAATAGCTCCTTTCCACACTGAATTCACCATTAAGGAAATTTCCCTGGACCTTAAGAAAACTAGAGGTACCGACTGCTGGCTGGTCCCGGGTGTGGGTTCGCCCCTCCTCTGGACAAGTCAGCCACGAGATTGCATTTATGTTCACCTGCAGTCACTTGCCTGCTTCTGCATACAAACTAATTCTCTGGAATCCAGTTTCTATTTCTGGAGGGAGCTAGGCCGTAGTTTTCAGGAGACGTTAATGCTGCTTTCCCTTTATCAGCTCTGGTTTTTCTGCTAAAAACTGCCTAACTTCTGTGTTTCTCTAAAGAATTGGAGCTCTATGCCGAGAGTGTCTTATGAGTAGGGGTGTGCACAATTTTGGGGGGTATTTTTTGGTGTTGGGCATACCGAACCCAGAAAATATTGGTATATACTGATATTCTGGACTCTCAGTATTGGTATGATGAGGTGATATGCCGAGGCAGAATGACTTCAGAGATTGGGGGGGGGGGGTTTTGAAAGTTTAAATGCTTGACTCACAGAACACGGCTCTGTGAGCCATGTATGCAGCTTCGCTTTGCAAGAGCCATTTAAAGGGAACTTTCCTTTTGTAAAGCCAAGCCCCACACGAGGAATGTGGAAGCAGTGCGAGTTCACGCGGAAGGTTGGGTGAACTCATGCCACTTCAGCAAGGGAAGTTAAGCCGAATAATAAAAATAAAAGCCGAATAAAAATAAAAGTCGAATATAATAAAAGCTGAATAATATTGGCTTTTATTCATGCTCCACTAGATTGGTAGCCAAGTCGGATTAGAAAATCTGATTCAGCTGAATAAATACCGGAAAAACACGGATAAGGTATTTTGGGGTTATTTGGCTTGGTGTCTACTGAGCACCCCCCCTACTCATGAGCACTGGTCTCTAGTAGCCAGCTGGCGAAGTAGGAAGAGAAAGGAGGGCACAAGTGGCAGGGACCGTTCTTTGGAGCTGCCCCCTCCCTTTTGCCTGAGCCAGGAGTCCCCAACGTTTTTGGCCCTCTGGACAACTTTGGAGTTCTGTTATCGGAGGTGGCGCCAACTGCTAGAGGTCAGGGAGGGAGTTTAGGCATCACTCTGCCATGATCTCTTCAGCTTTCCAGGCAGAAGCTCTGCTGAACAGGATGCCTTCTAGGGTGAATGGAATGGCTTTGAAATATTTCCTGGCGCACAGCTGACCAGCAGTCACACAGTGACAATCCTTGTGCTGTGGAGGCAGCTGCCGTCGAAGCAGTGTTGTTAAAAGCCTGCACAGCTGATCAGAAGTCGTGCTGGACAAGATTTTCATCTGACCTCACCCACTTTCTAAAAACACTTGGGGGGGGGGTGGCTTGACACCCATGGGAACCACGTCGGGGACCCCCCAGCCTAAGCAAACCCTCTGTGGCTTTGGTTTAGTCGGCACCACAAGCTGATGAGCAGTCTGAATATGGCGAGAGGCTTTCAGAAGAATAATCGTTAATGATGGGTGAAAGAATGGTACTGATCATATGTCGTGTGCTCAGAACTGGTATATTGAGTCAAGTTGTGTGAAGGTGGCTGTAATTTAATGGTGGGGGGGGGACAGAGAGCACAGAGGCCTGGATTCATCTGGACGTGTGTTTCAAAATACTCGAGAAATGGGGGGGCTTCAGAACTTCCTTTGCCCAGGGCAGTCAAAGTGGGTGAGAGCGCTCTCTGTCCTGTCTCTGTAGCCTGCTATATCTTGCTTGTCCCCGAATACACTAACATTTTGACTCTGAGCAGCCTCCCCACAGCTCTCACTAATTCTCGCACTTGACGCAGCTGAACATGGATGAGGTTCTCTCCATGTGGCGTCGTTTCTAGTTAGCCAGAGGTCAAAGGGTAAACACGTCCTGCTGGTGTCCTGCTCTGGCTGACATAAAACTTTGTTCTGCCTGCTTCCTAAATGAATAAATGTTTATGACAGCCTGCGATTCAGTGAAAAGGTAAGTACCCAAAAGTGTGAAGAGGTACATAACTCAGTTCTCAAAGTTTAGATTTCCAGGAATGCGAGAGATTTACAGGAAGTCTTGCCTGATCACAAGAAAACAAATTTCAGCACAATTTCCACTGAATCTGTGAAATAAATGTGTAAACTGACAACAGCCTAAGGCGTTGCACTACACTACGCTTCAACAACTCTTGCAGAGGACTCTAATTACATCCTAATTATAAAAAAAAATGCGTGGGGGACCCACAGGGACTTGTAGGGGAATCTTTTCCCCTTCCCTATTTTCTTTCCCTTCTCCGAAAGTCCCCATAGCCCCCCCCCGCTTTCCCTGCTTCCCTCTCTCCTTCTCTCCCACCAGCCGACCCACCTTGTGTCTGCCTCCCTGCCTTCAGCTTTCCCTCCTTCCCTCCCCCAGGCAGCTTCTGCCTGAGAAAACTCTTGTCCAGTTGCATGGTGGGGAATCTGCAAGGACTTGTGGGGGGGGGGGGGCAACCCCATTTCCCCCACACACCGCTTCCCAAAACTATTTCCTCTTTCTCCTGGTGGCCCCCATGTCTTCACCTTTCCCAGTTAGCTTCTTTCATTCCCACCCACTTACCCACCCTACCTTTTATCTGCCCCTCTATCCTCAGCTATACTTATTTATTTACTCCATTTATACCCCACCTTTCTTCCCGGTAGGGTCCTCAAGCAGCGTACATCACTCTCACCTCTGTTTCATCCTCATGACAACCCTGTGAGGTAGGTTAGGCTGAGGGAGCCGGTGACAGTGCCAAGGTGGGGATTCAGATCTGTGACCTGCTGCTTCCCCGTTTTTTGCTGACAACCCAAGGCTTGAAAGCTAGCAGTCCTGTTATGATTGGCCAGCAGTGGTCACGGAGG
The DNA here is from genome assembly GCA_029233225.1 of Lepidodactylus listeri. NCBI lineage: Eukaryota > Metazoa > Chordata > Lepidosauria > Squamata > Gekkonidae > Lepidodactylus > Lepidodactylus listeri. Next base: position 133,593,639 of record JARCFY010000005.1, on the reverse strand, counting down.
GCTTTGCTTTCTTAAAGCTGTGTGGTTTGCCTTGAGCCTCAGCACGACTGGGGGAAATCCCTCTGCCTTCTAGTCGTGGGGCCAGAAGAACCCGTTGGACTGGTGCTCAAAAGGCACCTGCGCTATTTTCTGTTCTGCCTGGCAAATCCTCAAAGCAGAACCTGCCGCAAGAGAATGCTATTTTGTGTCTTACTCTCTCCTGAAATAACTATTTAGTGTGTGTATATTGGGGGGACGGGACACTTGCTGGAACAGTAACGTGGTCTGATCTTTAAACAAGCGGCTTTCCCCCCCACAGATGCTGCGTTTAAAATCCTGAACCCCCTGACGGTGCCGCACTTCTTTAGACTAAGCAGCAGCAATGCCCTGATACAGTTCCTGCTGGAGGTAATGTGAGCAGCGGGCTGGAAGAACCTGTGCTTGAAACGGGGCGATTGCCAAGAGTGCCAGAAAGGGGAGAACTCTTTGTCTCTTTGTTCAAGGGCACGCCGGAGATCAGGGAGCATTACATTGACTCTAAGAAGGACGTGGACCGGCACTTGAAGTCTGCCTGTGAGCAGTTCATTCAGCAGCAGACGAAGCAGTTTGTAGATCCCCTGGAGGAATTCCTGACAAAGGTACTGGGACGTTATAGATTCACCGTGGGTGTCTTGAACTGCAGGGTAGTTTGTTCTCCCAGGCCTTCTATTTGACACCCCTGCCTCAAATGAACCCCGTCTGGGCCACAAAAAAGGAGGCACGAAGCTGCCTAAAATAGAACCTGGCCATTTCGCTCCTCTCCTCCACGAAGCTGGTCCCCAAGGGGAGCCGTGTCGGCCTGCAGGAGAGAGGGTTAAGGGCTGAGTCCAGGGGCACCTTGGAGACTCAGCTTGCGCGAGTCGGGGGGAGTTTTGACTTTTGACCGCTCGTAGCCTGAAACTCTTCTTGGCTGGTTTCGAAAGGGCTCCTGGTCTCTCAGCCCTAACCATTCCTCTCATCTGGGGTCTTCTGCCCTGGCTGGCAGCAGCTGGCCAGGATCTTGGGCAGAGAAAGGTCTTAGGCTGGGGTCTTTTTACTGGAGACGCTGGGGATCAAACCGGGGACCTTCCGCCTCCCAGGCAGGTGTTCCGCCATGGAGCTGTTGTCCTCTGCCAGCAAATGGGGCTTGCTTAGAATGACCAGATGATGGCACGAGGGTGATTTCTTTCCGTTTGCACTGGTTAGACTGAGAACCTGGATGGTCACTCTTAAGCCTGCCCTGTCTGGAGTACTGGCGCTTGGAAGTCTTTCTGCAGCACTTAGGTTTGCTCTGCAGTGCTGCGTCGGCAGCCAGGGTAGCAGTCAGTGGAAGGTCTACCCAAGAAGAGGGCATGAAGCAGAGAGCTATCACCCAGTTTATTTTAAAATAATAATAAAAATAATATGATGTAAGGCACCATAACCTATTTGCATTAAGTGAAGGAGTATTGAGCCTCAGAAAGGTACCAATGTGTTCTTGCCCCCCCACACATACACCTAGAGTTGAGAAGGAAGTAGAAGAGATTGGGTTTATACTCCGCCTTTCACTAGCCAAGGGAGTCTCAGAGCGGCTTACAAACTCCCTTTTCCTTCCCGTCCCTGCAACAGACACCCTCTGTGAGGTAAGTGGGGCTGAGAGAGCTCTGACAGAAACTGCTGTTTTTCAAGAACAGCTCTGACAGAACTATGGCTTGCCCAAAGTCACCCAGCCGGCTGCATGTGGAGAAGTGGGGAATCAAACCCGGTTCTCCCAGGTCAGAGTCAGCGCACTTAACCACTACACCACAAACTGGCTCTCAGTTTGAATTCAGATCCCCCTAGAAGTACGGTATTCAGTTTAAAGATCCATTCGAGTACTTTTTGTACCAGCAGAGTCTCAAAATCTTTCATTGGTAGGGTTGGGCAGAAGAGTCCCAGTAACGAAAAAACTTGGAAGTCCGTGATCATCTTATGTACCTTTTCTGTCCAATGGATTACCGACTGGTGGAGTTTCTGAATAAAACCGCAGTCCAGTGGCTCTTGGGAGACGAACAAACTTTACTCCAGTATAAACCTAAGTGTTGGGGTCTCTCAAACTCTGGGTTTAATTTGAGGATGATGATATGAAATCCTACTTCTGTCAGAATTTTTCCCCAGCATGCAAGGCTGAGTCCAGCGTTTCCATTAGACTAAGAATGGAAGCTGCCTCTTGATGCTTTCCACTAGCATGCTTCTAAACCTGACTTGGGGGGTGGGGGGGAAATGACAGGTCCCAGAATACAGCTAATTATAGGACAATCAAACGCAAGACTGGGATTTTTCCAGGTATGTTGTCCAAAGGGGGAGGGGTCATTTTGTCTTAAGAATTGTTGGTTTTTATACCCCGCCCTTCACTACCCAAAGGAGTCTCGGAGCGGCTTACCATCGCCTTCCCTTCCTCTCCCCACAACAGACACCCTGTGAGGTAGGCGTGGCTGAGAGAGCTCTGAGAGAACGGTGACTGGCCCAAGGTCACCCAGCTGGCTGCATGTGGAGGAGGAAAGCAAACCCCATTCTCCGGATTAGAGTCTGCTGCTCTTAACCACTACCCCAAACTTTGAAATTCAGGGTTGCTTTCCTCTCAAGTAAATCTGGCATGACATGTACCAGAGTATGGTTCATTTACGTCCCATTGCTTATTTCATGCACTAATAATAGCCAAATAAAGTTATGCGTATTCAGAAGTACAAGTAAATTGTATTAAGCTGTGTTAATCAGCAAAGGCCATCTTGCCACCAACGCTCCCTCTAAGCTGTGGAGTCCTGTGAGCCAAAATTCCACTTGGTGAGCTCCTGGCATTAAAAGCTGTGAGCGAGTGATTTGGCTCCTGCATCAATTAGTTTGCTCTGGAGCCATCCTTCCTGAGCTGAGACAGAAATGTGTGAGCTGGAGGCTAAAGAACTGTGAGCCAGCTCACCCTAACTCAGCACAGAGGGAACACTGCTTGACACCGGCTTTGCCTGACCACCACCCAGTAACTCCAGCGGGGTGGCCCTGTCACTGGATAACGAGATTCTGTGTTTAGTCTGACTCCTCAGTATTGAGACCAAGGAGGCTGCTTCGAACAAAGTCTGCTTGAAGCACATCTAACAGAACCCTGTTGAATACAGTGAGCATTGCCCCCCACATATGGTGCACACGCACCCCCTCCTGCCAGTGCAGCGGGGTTCCAGGTGAAGAACGTTTTCAGAGAGGGCCCCCCCACCCGGGTGTTGCTGGCCTTACTGTCATGAAGTAAACAACCATGTGCAAAATTGACGCTATAACTATAATTAACAGCAAAACCCACATCAAACAGTGTGTAAACAATATCCAGCAAAATCCTAGACCACGGAGTCCCAGGAATTGTAGTTCAGTTGCAGAGCTCAGCCACAAAGTGTAACAAAGAATCCAGATCCTACAAATTTTATTAAAGGGCCACCAGTCTTGTGTTACAACGGAGAACTAACTTCACAATAGTAACCAGCTGGAAAAGCTAGAGTTAGTTCTCCACTGTAACACAAGACTGGTGGCCCTTTAGTAAAATTTGTAAGACATGTTGTCCAGTCAGCTACATGATTATTGGAAGCAGATGTTGCTACTAGAATTTTGAATTCGTTACCTCTAAAGGAGGACATCGAAATGAAGGTTGTGTCTGGATTCTTTGTTACACTTTGTGACTGAGCTCTGCAACTGAACTACAATTCCCGGGGCTCCGTGGTCTAGGATTTTGCTGGATATTGTTTACACACTGTTTGATGTGGGTTTTGCTGTTAATCATAGTTGTAGCGTCAATTTTGCACATGGTTGTTTATTTTCTATAAGTCTTTTCTACTGTGCTGCCCGTTGTTGGGTTGCTGACTGTCCCGAAGGGCCTCATAGCCTCCAGATCATCATAAACCTGCAAAGCAACTTGAAGAGCAGAATGACCAGCCTCTTGGGCACAAAGAGCTGTGGAACCCCACCTCGAACAGGTTCAGACCAGGAGTCTTCAGCTCTCTTCTTCTTGGAACTGGTGGGGAGGGCTCTGGGGAAGGGAGGGCTCAAGGGTTCAAGTCCCGCAGCACCTTAGAGACCAACAAGACTTTTTTTGGGGGGGGCTTCTGAGAGTCACAGAGCCCCCTCCCTCCCTCCCTCGGATACTCAGAAAGGAGCTTTAGCTCTGGAAATCTCCTACCCCCAAAAAACCCAGTGGGTCTCAGACCAGCTCTCCAAGGCGTACCAGGGCCACAGTGGCTCTTCTGCAGACCAGCCTGGCTGAAACAGGGGTCATGGGACAGCAAAGCTTGCTTCCAGTTCCTGAATCAGTTCTGTTTTCAAGTAAAGGATTTTCCTCGGGCCCAGTCCTCGTGCCCCTGCTGTTTGGTGTGGTGGTTAAGAGCAGCGGACTCCGATCTCTAACCGGGTTTGATTCCCCCCCCCTCCTCTTCCACATGCAGCCAGCTGGGTGACCTTGGGCCAGTCACCATTCTCTCCAGAGCTGTTCTCTCACTCAGCCCCACCAACCTCCCAGGGTGCCTGTTGTGGGGAGGGGAAGGGGAAGGAGATTGCAAGCTGCTCTGAGACTCCTCTGGGTAGTGAAGGGCGGGGTAGGAATCTCCTTCTCTTCTTGTCTCTTTAATGAGCCTGACTTTAGATGCAGTGCCGGTCTCCCAACCTCGGTGCCCCCCCCCAAAAAAAGAGATAACATCAGTCTCCCAACGGGAGGGATTTAGGGATTTCTGTGTGTCAGTGAAGTGCTTTGAACATGAAAGCTCTCTGAGCCCAGTATTCCTACTGGGCAATTCCCCCCCCATCACATCAGTCCTGCTGTGCTTCACCTCTGGCAGGTCCCCAGCTCTCCACAAACCGAATCCTATGTCATTGTCTCTTGGATGTCCCTCCTGGTTGATTGTCTTGATTTATTCCGCATAATCCATCGGTGAGAAAGGCGGGCAATGACTAGCATTCATAGACGAATTCCCTCTTGTTGTTTTAGGTCTCTGCTTTGAAGACGATGGCTAAAGAGGGGGGGCCGACGTACAACCTCTTGCAGCAGCCGTGGGCCCAGCCAGGTGACCAGCTTTGCTTGCCACCTCCGTGTCCTTTGGGGGTTTTGGTGGAATCTTCCATTTGTGAGAGCTTGCTTTAACTCCATAGCATTCGTATTCAGAGGACGAGTGCTGTTCAGGTTTACCTTAGAACATCTCTTATGGGTGTCCAGAGGCAACGGGGAAGAGGTGGGACGCAATCTGTGCTCCGCGGTCTGGTGGAGGAGAGGAGATTGACTTTGAGGAGGCACTTTTGGCTTCCTGCCCAGAACTTAGCGGGAAGGTTGGACCCTGGGCGCCACCAGCAAAGGATGAGGGTGGAACTGGGTCATGCCCGTCTTCCCCTTCCCCCAGCAGCACCCCAGAAGGTGATGTGGGGAGCTGGGGGGGATCCATGCAATAGGGGTGTCGGACTGAGGGGAGAGGCAGTGTCATCGCTCCCTTCTGCAGAGGTCGGGCTGGGCGAAGAGGCAGGAAGGCGGCTTCATCAGTGTTTGTTTCTCTGGATTTTATTTCCAGCAAAGGTCGGCGACTTGGTGTCTTCAACTTACAGGACAATAAAGACGAAACTGCCATCAACGTTACGCAGCATGTCGCTGTATCTGTCTAATAAAGACACGGAGTTCATTTTGTTCAAGCCAGTTAGGGTGAGCGATTCAGTGGTACTACGCCTCCCCCCGTCCCCGTCCCCGGGGGGTACTTGAGAATCTGAATCCAGGCAGGTTCTTTGACTTCTTGGGCCATTAACTCTCACTCTGTCTGTGCCTACGTGGTCTCGGATCCAGTGGTAATTTCTGCTGACAGGGTGGATTTGTCAGTGGAGTGGGACCTCCACGCCGCCTCCTTCCGTTGCAATTTAAAATCCCGTCCCCTCCGAAGGCTTCTCCCAAGGGCACTGTTACGGAGGGGGGGCGGGAGAGAGTTGATAGAGGTTGCCCTGCTCTCAACCAGGGAATCCCTCTGCTGGATCCAAGCTGATGAGGACCTAGTGTGGTGCTTTGAGTCTGGAACTGTCGGAGTATTCCGTGACAGTATTCGTCCCTCCAGGGATTTGTGTGGGATGGTTGGGTCTGATTGGTGCCTGCTTGCTGTGTGGCTTCCATTTTTATAGAGTGTTTGTGCTCTTAAACTTTACCAGTGCTTGTGTTAGATTCAGGTGGGGTCGCTGTGTCAGTCTGAAGCAGCAGAACAAAGTTCGAGTCCGGGGCACCTTGAAGGCCCACAAAGTGTAATTCTGGATCATGAGCTTCCCTGTGCACACACGCTGTGTGCAAAAAAAGCTTCTACCCGGAATAAAACTTTGTGGGTCTTAAAGGTGCCTGACTGGACTCGAACTTGGTATTCGTTCTGATTTTTGGTTTGGCCCTCTTGTGGGTGATACGCAGCCCTGTTTTTGATGGAGGATTTGTTGTTTTAAGTGATAAGAAGTCTTGCACCGTCTTTTAACTGAAAAGTGTGGGAGGGGTGCCAGTAGTTCAAATAAGGCCAAGGATTCCTTTCTGGGCCTGTTACTGTTTGCTGTCCAGGAGCGATCCACCCTGTGCTGCCTCTCAACCAGCCCTGGCGTGAGACTTCTGAATCTAACCAATAAGCCAGACCTTTGATGAAGCAAAGTTCCTTTATTCTTAATGATGGTTCAGGTACTTCATGTTTGTTAGAGATACTTGGTTACATACAGCAAGGATTAATATACCCCCCACCTTCAGGTACAAGCAGGCAGAGAGCCAATAGAAATGGTTACAAAAAAGCGCAAAAGATTCTGAGCCATTTGGTTCCCGCCAAAAGAGCGCTAAAGCACTAAAATTCCCCCTATGTTCCCCAGTGACCTCTAAGTGTAGATTGCAGCCCAGACACCTGGTTAGAATAACAGTTCCACAGTTCTCCAAGGTTACAAAAGCAGATAAAACACTCAAGTATCCGGAGAGGAAGAAGGGAGGTGACAATACGAGATAGCTGGGCTGGTTTATGACGTGATGGAATGCAGCAAGCCACCCTCCCGGGGAGAGAAAGATACATTAAGCAAGACAGACCATAAACCTCAAGGCAACCCGTTAATTACAGATGGGGAATTCAGATAGCAACAACAAATGGCAGAGGCTGAGTGAAACAGACTCTGACACCTGGAAGCTTTCAAATTTCAGAGCGTCCTGGTGCCACAGTCCCGAGTTCGAGACACTCAAGCGTAGTTGATTCGTGGTTCCCCTGACATAAGAGCAGCGTTCGATCTGTGTTCATAATGATCATATGATGATGGAAATTTAATCTTTTTTCTTCATAAGAACAATATTCAGCAAGTGTTCCAGAAGCTTCACAGCCTGCTGAAAGAAGAGTTTAGTAACGAAGACCTCCAGATTGTCGCATGCCCGTCAATGGAGCAGGTACCCGGTACTCTTCTTAGCTTGGTTTGAACAAGCAAATGGTTAAACCATTGGGTGCTTGACAAGCTGGCCTCTGTTCAGTTTGGCAAAATCCGATTTGGACCCAGAGCTCCAAGTGCAAAGGGTACTGGCTCGCTGTGGAGCACATGTGAAAGGGATCTCAAGAGGAGGTGTTCCAAGACCAGGCGGCCACAATCCTTGCTGGGGAGGGTGCGGTTGCGCGAGGTGTCTGTCGCTGGAGCAGGAGGTCCACTGCTAGCGCAGAATACACCAGTAACTTCCTTCCATAGGCTGCAAAGTCCCAGCGCATCTGCAAACATGGCGTTGTGTTTATGCACAAGCCAGTAGTGAGCCCCTAGCTGGGCCTTGTCCGTGGAGGGCGTGCAGTTCTTGGGGGTGCGTGCGTGTGTGGCCCCTCTTTTCCCTGAGCAGGGGAGTATGAGCTCTTGCAAAGACTCCCTTCTGTGTAGAAGTCAGGGTGCCCCCTGCCTGCCTGGGTGGAACTGAGGACACCCCCCCCCCTCCTGATTCCTGCCCAGCTGGAGGAGACTTTTTTTAGTTTTGGTTTCTGATAGGCTGCTTTTAACCCCATGTTCAGTCGGGGCATGACTTGAAATGAGCAGCATATAAAACAGTTTGTAACTGAAAATGCAGAAAAGAGCAATGGAAGTCGTTGCAAAAGGCTCCAGCAGGATTGGCCTCGGCCTCTAGTCCCCGCACCTCTCGGCAGAGAGGGCTGCTGGCCCCAGAGCCCCTGGCCACAGCAGTAGCAGCTGCTGCTGCTTGCGGGGCAGGTTTAGAGCAGGCCTTGCACACGGGCTGAAGAGAAAGGGGCCGAAGGGTAAGTGGTGTGGCAAGATGTGCAGGAGACTCAGTGAGAGCTCTGAACTGCAAGGCCCTGTAAAGCTTGCGGGTGGGAGGGAGATGGACAGGCACCGTCCCCTGCGGCAGCTGCTGCTGCTGCTGCTGCTCAAAAGCATTAAAAAGAGTCTTTTCAAAAAAGTCTTCTAAAAAAAGGTCTTGTGGCCCTTTAAGGCAGCCCCCCCCCCAATAGCCAGGGGCCAAATCAGGCCCCTTGCTAGGCACGAGAATGGCTGGAGTGACTAGGCTGCAAAGCCACCAGCAAGCGTGGGCCCTGGAGGGGTGTGGCCTTTGGAGCCCGGCTGGCTGGTTTCCCCTGGACTTCCAAGAGTGGGACAGCAGGGCTGCCCGCTGGGTCTTTTCTGCCCCTCGCCCGTTGCCGGGGAGCAGCCAAGGCAGTGACGCTCTTCTCCTCTCCCGCAGGTGAACCTCCTGTTGTCCATGAGCAAGTAGGCCTCCTTGGAGGAACCCCTTTGCCTTCTGCACCGATTTGCGAGGAGGCAGCATTGTGGTGCCGCCTGAACTGCCATCCATCCGTTTGCACAGGAAGAGGCTCTGGGATGCGGGGGGTGCGGGACACCTGTCTGGCGGCGGCCTGCCTTTGAAAGTGTCGGGCCTCCCCCCCCCCCCCCCCGCAGCTGTTCAATGCCCTTTTCCGGGGCTTGTGCTGGAAATAAACTGGAGGCCCTGAACTGGGGGGGGAGCAAGGGGCCCTGGCAGAACCGGCGGGAGCAGTCCAAAGCACAACCCCACATGTGTCAGTGGCCTCCTGCCCAAGGGTGAGCTCACCCACGCAAGCGAGTCCTCCCAGGCCTGCCTAGCTGCGTGCGCACCACACACACCACACCAGACAGCCCCGGGGGGAGCCTTTACATGTTCTCTGGCACAGCACCTTTTGGAACAGAGGCCATTCAGATGTCTTGCTGCATGTCACAGAATGGAAAGTCATTTGGAGTGTTCAGACGTGCGTGTGAATTCATGCTTTGCACACACGTGTTTGTGAAAACACACTCTCTTCTCTGGGTACCTGTGAGTCTTCCACAGCAATCCCACGCAGTGTCCTGCCCTGATGAATGAACTCTGCCACCTGCTGCTGCTGCTTTGTGCTCTCAAAAGAACCTCTGTGTGGTTTGGTGTGTGCTAGATGCGCAGAGGGAACGGTGCAACGTGACAGGAGGAGGAAAGGCGGCGTGCGCACCTGTGAGTGACAACAGCAGGGCCTGGCTGAGCTGGGAAAGTTCAGGTCCTTCACTGTTCCTCTGCATTGGGGGGGAGGGGGGTTCCCAGGTTCAGCTGAGCAGAGTAGTCAGGCTGCCAGGACACCAGGGTTTGATTCGGGGGGGGGGGGGGGCAAGCTGGTCCCTGTTGTGAAGTGAAGCACGGGAGCCAAGGTCTCTGTTCAGGGAGGGGCCGGGGAATGGCCCCAGTTCCCCATGTTGGCATTTGTCTGCTACCCTCCTGTGAATCTCAGCAGCACGAGCCGGACATCTGTACAGCCCTGTCTCTCCAATTCATGAGCACACCTGGTAGCTTACACAAGAGTAAGACCATTATACACTACAGCCTACAGATTCAAATGTCTTGGTCATGCCTGGGTTCTGAAGTCCTTGAGCACGGGACGGAAGCGCTGTTAAGCTTGGGAAGGGGGGGGTTGGGGATCCCCCCCCCCCTTTGAATATTGGTCAGGATGATCTGCAGGGCATGGTGGATGTGTGTTCGGATGGGGGTAAACAATTGGAGCCTCGTGCCGTGTGTCAGGAGCCAGAAATCGGAACGGCTACTGTCCTGAAAGGAACAAAATGGCTGCATTGCCTTCAGGCCTGGCTTGGAATGGGTGGCTTCGGGCAGGGAGCAGGGATCTCTCATCAGCTTTGGACTAGGCCTCCTTCATTGGGGGAGCCACTTTTTGGCTTGTTTAAATACTTGTGCTCTTAAGTTCACCTGACAGGATACTAAATTAGCGCGTTTTTAAAGCTCACCAGTACACCTGTAGAAGGAAAAGTAAGGTGGCACCATGACTGATGGGCAGATTGAAATCATTGACCAATAAAAGCGAGAGCCAGGCCACTTTGAGGACAGGGGGCCTTTTCAGTGGAGTGGAAATGTGGCAAGGCGACCGACCATTGCCAAGGGTTTGGATGTGTTAGAAGGGTAGTTGGGATTTTGCTTTTGTTGCTTAACAAGCCACTTCCAAACACACACACACAGACACACACACACAGACCCTGGTTTAAAGCTTCCTGAAGCAGCCGGGCCTGGGGGGAGGCTGGCTGGAACCGAGAGAACTGCAAACAGCTGCAAGACAAATCTGTTTAAATTGTTGTAAAATAATGTCCTGTAGTATATATGCACATCTGGTGATTTTATACAGTTTTCATACGTGATTCTTGCGTGAAGTGATGGTGGGTTTTAATCAAACGTGACTTGAGGGCTGCAAATCTGGGGGCGGAGTCCTGTCCGTTCAAAGCTAGAATCGCTCAGAGGAAAAGATGACGCGGGTGACCCGTGTACAGTGCCCTGGCTTAAACGCAGGCTTATTTAAAACTGTACAGTTCCAAATATTTACCTACACAAATAGTGTACATAATTTAAAACAGATTAATTTAAGAAGTTTATATTATTGACTAGAGTCCTGTTTTTAATGTGGTTTTTCTTTTTGAAATAAAAGCTTTGGTTTCTTACTCTGGCCTCGGCTGTCTTTTAATGCCTGGTGGACCAGTGACTAATTGCCCAGGGATGGGGAGTGTACAGGAGGGGCCTGTAGTGTTTTGTGGTGGCCCCTCCTCTGAGAAGGGCAGGGATATAAATTGAGGGGTGTTGGATGGAGCTGACTCTTTTCAGCTGGCATTTCAGAAGAGTTGTGATATTTCACATCCTGACTCAAAATGCAGCCATGAAAAAGAACTCAGTCCAGGATGCCCTTAATGAGGGAAAGCTCAAACCTGTGAAGGCCAAGAAACAAGCTCTCCATCAAACGGGTTCCCAGCTCTGGGCTGAGAAATTCCTGGCGATTTGTGGGGTGGAGCCTGGGGAGGGCAGGGTTTGGGGTATAATGACTTAAGAGTCTACCCTCCAAAGCAGCTGACTTAGGGTGACCCCATAGTGTTTTCAAGGCAAGAGACAAACAGGTGGTTTGCCATTGCCTGCCTCTCCATGGAGTCTAGAGGCCTAATTCCAGGAGATGTCCAGGCCCCACCTAGATGTTGGCAACCCAAAAATCAACCCCAAACATCTGTCAGTCTTAATGCACTGTGTGCAAGTCTTGCTGTGATCCTCATCCTGGTGATGGAAGGAGAGACTGCCGGGGGGTGGGGGGGGAGAGTCCTGAGCATGTTGAAGAAGCAGCTCCATTTTTACACACACCAAAGATGTGGAAGGAATCCATGCTGACCACAGCAAGAGGCCTGAGCCCACTGGGAGGGGGAGTAGGCCCCAAGATACTGAAACCAAGACAAGGGAGGATTTCTAAATGCTTGTAGCCAACACTCGCTCTAAGTTGTGGAGTCTTGTGAGCAAAAATTCCACTTTGTGAGCTCCTGGCATTAAAGTTGTGAGTGAGCGATTTGGCCCCTGCATAAATTAGTTTGAGCTAAGACAAAAATGTGTGAGCCAGAGGCTAAAAAACTGAGAGCTAGCTCACGCTAACTCAGCTTAGAGGGAACACTGCAAAAATTATGTATCCTATCTATTCTTAACATCCGGAAGGATATGTATAAGTTAGGTACTAGAAATATAGATTCAGGTGGGCAGCCGTGTTGGTCTGAAGCAATAGTACAAAGTTTGAGTCCAGGGGCACCTTTAAAACCAACAAAAGTTGAATTCTGGGTATCAGCTTTGGTGTGCATGCACATTTCTGCGTGCACAATGAAAATTTTTACCCAGAATTAAACTTCGTTGGTCTTAAAGGTGCCACTGGACTCAGACTTGGTTAGGTACTAGAGGACTGCCTTGTAGCAACCTTTTAACTTCGCTCTATCTGTTTCTTCTTAAACTTCTCATTTTTAATGTGGTCAAGTCTGAGCTCTGTGGTCATGTTAAGCCCCCCTCCAATTCAGTGCATCTTACTCCACTAAAATGCTTAACTAAATGTACTAGTCCCCTTGACAGCAAGTGCAATAGGAGATGGAGATGCAAATGCGGTGTTGTGCCTTTAGAGGCAACTGGACTGGTTTGATGGTGGCATTCACCCAGAGAGAGGGAGAGCAACAAATAGGGAGTGGAGGAAGGGGAGGCTGGTTGAGCTGAAGACCTGGGACCGCTGAGTGATTTTCTCACTTCTGCACTGGGGAGAAATGACTGCTTGTGGATGCCACACTGCTTATAGCCCAGATTTTTAAAGTTTCTATAGGACAGGGTGTTTGGCTTGCCAACTCTAGCTTGGGAAATTTCTGAGGATTTGGGACTGCTCAAGGAAGGCCTGGGTAGGGTAGAGCTCAGCAAAGGATGTGATATCACTTTGTGATGTCACCCTAAACCCACTTGATGGTCAAAGATCAACACATCCTGTGAAGGCACTTCAAGGCCAAAGGTCCCCCAACCCCTCCCCTTCCTATGAGGTCACATCCTCCAGGCAAATTAGGAGGCGGCATGAGTCACCTTGCGTCTCAGTGAGAAAGGCAGACAAGAAATAACCTGAACAAATAAACCTACACCCGTCTTGTACAAAAAAAATGATGTTGCCACTTTTTCAGTCAGCGAGATTTAGAACTTGATAACAAAGCAGATTTACTTGCAATCCTGTACAGGGTTAAACACGTCAATGGACTTAGAAGAGTGTCCCTCTGTTTAGGATTGCCCTGTTGGAGGGTGACTTTGTACGGTCATGAGTAAGAAACAATTTGCTCTCCCTGGTAAATTATTTTTTCCTTTTAAAGTTATTGTTATGCCAATAAAGGTTACTGGAAGTGGAGTAAGAAACTCGAGTGCAAGACTGAAAATGCTAATTCCACACAGGGACTTCCAGGAAAGCATCTAGATCGGGAGGGCAGGTTTCACCAAGTGTCTTTAATAGATCTCTGGCTCTTGAGTATTTCAGAGGAAATGACAGCCAGGTTGAAAAAAAAACATCCACCCCATCAATAATCTTAGATTTTAATTGCCTGAATTTAGTTGATGGTCTAAAGGGAATATAGACTTCACTCTCAGGCTCACTACAGACCACAAGGCAGAATTAATTTCTCCAGGGGTTCAGTTCATGGGACAGTCCTCAAGCATGGGAGGGGCTTATCCCCTGGAGGCTTCCCAGTTTTCTGCAGCGAGCTAGAAGAAGTAGAAGAAGAAAGAAGTAGAATCGGGCTGCAGCACTTGGGTGCTTAAAATCAGCAGCACAGAGAGAGGGCTAGTCAGCGCTGGGAGGTCCCTGGCTGCTGCGTCACTCAGACAGCTCTCTGCAGACTCCCGCCGGCCTCACCTGCCCAACTGGGTTGAGGGCCGGCCCCAGGAAGTGTTGCGGGGTGCGGAGAGCTCTGCAGCCTGACACTGGGGCGCTGCTGCTGTTGGAGATCCCTCCCTGGCTGCGGGCAGCATTGGAAAGTGGTGCAGAGGATGAGGTTTTTTCCTTGTTCCCCCCGAGTCTCCAGCTCAGAGAGAACCCGAGCTGGGGAGGGGAGGGTGGAGAGGACTGGACGGAGCATTCCTGGGGGGGAAGGGGGGGTTCAGTCTCCCCTCCTAATGCCACAACATCGGCTGGCTCCCCAAAATAGCTCTGGCCAGAAAGGTCCAGGGGGAGGGAGGTGCACCTCATCAGGATCTCCCTTCTCAGCAGCCTCGCTGGGGGTAGAGAACGCAGTCCCCTCTTTTGGGCAGGAAAACAACGGGGGCGGCCACCTTAGTGCCTAACCTCATGGCAGCCCCTCTCCTTTCTGTTTCGCTTTCCCACACAGGCAGAGAGGTGGCTGACAAGGCCACTCCATCCAGCTCACAGGACAGAGAGAGTTCCTTTGGGGAACTGGACCTTACCCAGACCCTCAGTTTCCCCGGCCTCTCAGGCTCCATGGGAACAACAAACAATGGAACCCAGGAACGAGAAGACTGAAGACTCCTCACCTGGTTCAAAGGAGAAATGAGGAAAGAAATGAAGAGCATGATACAAGAGACCTTACAAGGCTCTGTCTCACATGACCCTTCCTTAGGAAGAGGAAGGAGGAGAACCAGAAATGCCAGGGAGGATGAATAATCCAGTCCCGCTAGGTCACCCATTAGATCTAAGTGGGGAAGGCGAAACAAGTCTCCTTGTAGGGAGCGTAGTCCCCTGCTGGGAAATAGAAAAGCTGACTCAGATTCCTCCGTCTCTTCCTCAGAAAAAGAAGAAGGGGAACTATCCGAGGAGGAGGAAGAGGTAATGCCGTCTGTTCAATCTAGGCTCTTCCCACAAGAGTTACATTCTCACCTTCTTCCCAAGGTTCTGAGGACCCTAGACCTCTCTCCTAAACCAGAAGAGAGAGCAGATCAGGATTCAGAGTTCCAAATGGGCTCAGGCAAGCTGATGCCTAAAGTTACCCAACCAGGCTTACCCCCTCCCTGCCTCTTTCTATAATATCATGAAAGCAGAATGGGAACATCTGGCAAAACCCAAGGCTAATCACCATCTCTCCTCTAAGTTTTACTCCATGATGCCAGATGCCACTGATAAATTGAAGCTGTCAGTGGTGGATGAGCCAGCGACCAGCCTATCCTCCAACTCTGTCCTTCTGATGGACACAGATGGGATGCCCAGAGATCACGTGGACAGATGCATAGAACAGGCTCTGGGCAAATGCTTCAAAGCCTCTTCTTCCTCGATTAAGGCATCCACAGTGGGCTCTTTATTCGCCAGACCTGCTTATGACTGGGCCGAAAACCTGGCTTCAGTGGGAAGCGACACTCCAAAAGAGTTAAAAGATGAACTAAAGAAAATTGCTCTGGCAGTTGCATTTGCAGCAGATGCCACCCTAGACGCACTCCAACTGCTGGCTAGAGCCATGGCTTACAGCATGACGGCACGGAGAAACACATGGCTGCGCCATTAGGATGTAGACTCTGGCACAAGCAAAGGTGGGGGCGGTCCCCTTTAAAGGAGTTATTCTCTTCGGAGAGGGCCTGGATTGTTACCTGATAGAAGACAAGGATAAAAAGAGAGTCCTTCCCTCCAAAAAGAGAGAAGGTAAATCGAGGAAGAGATTCCAGCCTTTTCGTGACCAGAAAAGGGGTCAGAAGGCCTCCTTTTCCAGGCTATTCAAAGGAAAGGGGCAGCTTCGGGCACATAATACAAAACCCTTTATGGCAAGTAAGGGAGAGCAATCATCTGCAAAACACCCCCAAGAAGGGGGCCTCAGCATGACTACAGGGACCCCAGGAACCTGGGGGGAAATAGGAGGATGACTCCAGGCTTTCTCAGACCACTGGCCGCCACGGTGACGGATCAATGGGTGCTGGACATGGTGACCCATGGATACAAGCTGGAGTTCTCCTCCATTCCCACTCACTGGTTTCTACAAATTGCAAAGAACCGCAACCTGGTGAAACATTGCATGGCAAAAGATGCTATACGACACCTATTAGAAATAATGGCCATAGAAAGAGTTCCCTCCTCCCAACTGAGACTGGGAGTTTACTCGGTTTTCTTCATTGTGCCAAAGAAAAATGGAGACACATGGGCCATATTGGATCTCAAGTGGCTCAACGAACGCATACGGGACAGAAAGTTCCGGATGGAGACTCTGAAATCTATTCTGTCAGCCATCCAGAAAGGGGACTTCATGATGTCATTAGACTTATCAGAGGCCTACCTGCACATTCCTATACATGGGGAACACTGCAGATTTCTCTGCTTCATTTATGCCAGTCGTCACTACCAATACAGAGCCCTTCCATTTGGTTTAAAATCCTCCCCGAGGGTATTCATGAAAGTACTGGTGACCCTAGTGGCGCACCTCAGACTGAAAGGGGTGGACCTTTTTCCTTATCTGGATGACATCCTGATAAAAGCCCCATCGTTCCAGGAATGCGAACAAGGAACTCAGCTGACGATCAGTGTTCTGAGGGAACAATTTATTTATTTATTTATTATTTCCTTCAATTTTTAGGCCGCTCTCCCCACACAGCAGGCTCAGAAACAAGGTTTCATAGTCAATCTGGCCAAGAGTCACCTTCAACCATCACAGAGATTACTACACCTGAGTGTGGAGTTAGATACAGTGAGGGATAGGGCTTTCATTTCTCAGGAAAGGGAGGGAAAGGTCTGATCGCTCCTAACAGACGTTCTGGGAAGGGCTGTGATAGAACTGATGACCCTAGTCAAGCTGCTGGGCATGCTAGCATCACGCCAGGAGGTCGTTCAGTGGGCACGGTTTCATGCCAGGCCCCTGCAGAGATTCCTGTTGCCCTATCAGGCAGTGATGGCAAGCAAAAGACTTCTGAGGGTATGTCTTCCACTGGTAGTGCACCAGCAGCTAGGATGGTGGTTGGCTCCACCCCGCTTCCAACAAGGGGCGCTCCTCTGGGATCCCCCAAGAGAGGTCATGACCACAGATGCCAGTGTATTGGGGTGGGGGGCACACTCGGGGGGTTGGATGACCCAAGGAATGTGGTTGGTAGGCAAGTCGTAGAAAAGCATCAACTTCCTCGAACTCAGAGCGATTCGGTTGTGTCTCCTGAGCCTCAAGGATCAGCTGACGGGCTGTCATGTCCTGGTCCAGACGAACAACATGACGGTGAAGGCTACATGAACCAGCAAGGAGGAACCAGAGTGCGGGCCCTACACGAAGAAGCATCCAGTCTGATGATATGGGCGGAGGCCCATCTGATGTCTATAAAAGCATCACACGTGGCAGGGAAGGACAACGCCCTAGCAGACTGGCTCAGCAGACAACATCTAGATCAGTCGGAGTGGATGCTGAACAAGGAGGTCTTTGCACTTTTGGGCAACAGGTTCAGGTAAATGGTCCTGGATCTGTTTGCATCGGAAACCAACCACCAAGTTCCAGAGTTTTTCTCAAGGACACGACAAAACAAGGCAAGGGGGCTCAACGCACTAACCTGCAACTGGCCACTAGGCCTTCTGTATGCTTTCCCCCAGTACAAATCCTACAGAGTGATACAAAAAATTAATCAACAGGGGGCAGAGGTGGTTCTGATAGCCCCATTTTGGCCCTGGAGACCGTGGTTTCAGGACCTACAGCGTCTGTCAATAGTGAAGCCATGGCACCTCCCAGTGAGGGAAGACTTATTGACACAAGGCACGACCAAACACCCACAGCCAGGCATGCTCAGACTCACAGCAGGGCGGTTGAGCGGAAAAGGCTAGTAGGGGAGGGTTACACAGAGACGGTGGTGTCTACCATGTTAGCCTCACACAAGACATCTACAAATAGGACCTACAACACCACCTGGCAGGCATTTAACTCATGGTGTGGGAAACAAGGGATAGAGCCGATGAAAGCATCAGTTAAAGCAATCCTAGGCTTCCTCCAAAGGGCTTAGTACGAGTATGCTGAGGAGACAGGTGTCAGCCATATCAGCAGTCCAGGGGGTCAAACACGGAAAATCCCTCCTTTACCATGCCCACGTCAAAAAGGTTTTTAAGGGGGGCATCCTTGCTAAATCCACCACAGGTTCATAGATTCCTGGAACCTGAATACAGTGCTGAGAGCTTTATGCAAACACCCATTTGAACCAATGGCTTCTTGTCCTCTTAAGGAATTAACCTTTAAGACTTTGTTCTTAGTAGGGATCACTTAGGCACGTAGGGTGTCGGAGTTGAGGGTCTTATCAGTTCACAAGGAACGTTGTGTCTTCCATAGGGATAAAGGGGTCCTGCAATTGGATCCGGCCTTTATTCCCAAGATTAACTCAGTTTTTCACAGGGCAGAGGAGGTGGTGCTACCGTCCTTCTGTGCGAAACCCCAACATGATAAAGAGCGGGAGTGGCACTGCCTAGATGTTAGGCGGGCACTGAGTTTTTACATTGAGAGGACTAAGACCTGGAGGAAGTCGGAAACATTATTTGTGTCCTTTTGAAAGTCCTCCCGGGGAGGTCCAGTTTCCACAGCTACACTTAGCAGGCGGGTTAAGGGATGCATTATCCTGGCCTACCAGGCCAAGGGGGTGGTGGGCCCTCCCGAGGGTATAGTGGCGCACACTCTACGGGGTGTGACGACCTCAACGGCCTATTGATCATTTCCTACCCTGGAGATCATTTGCAAAGCCACTATGTGGAGATCTGTCCACTCCTTCACTAAACGCTACAGAGTGGACAAGGTAGCGTCAGCCAAAGCGGCCTTCGGCCGTTGGGTGCTACAGCACACTCTGTAAACAGGGAATCTTCCTTCCCTCCCTGGGGGCTCACAGCTATTCTAAGTCCCATGCATGAGAACTGTCCCATGAACTGAACCACTGGAGAACAGAAGGTTCATTTTACTTACTGTGAACCTTCCTTTCTCGGTGGTTCAGGAATGGGACAGTCCTGCCTACCCGTGTTGGGTGTGCTTCGCCGTTTACAGAAGGGTGTGAGTACGCTAAACATAATGTACAGATTTCAGATGTCTGCATGGTGAAGCAAGTCAGAACTCGAGGACTGCTGGGGGCTCCCAGGGGTGGCAAAACATCAGCAGGATAGAGAGAATCATGTCCCCTTAGCACCCGGTAGGGGTAAGAGCAAGGTGGGGGCCTTTCCTGTTCCCTGTTGGGGTTCTGTTTATTTTGTTGGGGGAGCTCTCCAGTTGTTAGGGAGAGGTCGGTTTTCTTCTACTGCCTTCTAGCAGGGAGTTCAGAGGGCTCGTTGATGACTGGGAAGCCTCTGGGGGATAAGCCCCTCCCTGCCTGGATCAAAGCTTGGAGCCGACCCTGCTGGAGGAGGAGGGGCTTATCCCACGCATGAGGACTGTCCCATTCCTGAACCACCGAGAAAGGCTCACGGTAAGTAAAAGGAACCTTCCATTTTCAACAGAACTCCCTACTAAGTTTAGGTATGGCGAGATCTAAAATTGGATAACAATGACGAGGCTGGGATTGCTTCAGACTCGAAGGAGCCAGATTGTCAGCTCCTATCCTGTGGGTTTTAAGGGAAAGGGACTGGGTCATCACTAGGTCACCATTTTGTCAAAAAGAAGAAAATTAAGATGACAGTAACATGTTTGGCCCCATCTGAACTTCAACAGGAAACAGGGGGATAGGTTGATGTTCCAGAAGCTGGTCTGTAGCCCCACATAGTTTGGGGGCAAGGGCGTTTTTTAATGCCAGAGCAACCTTTTTTCTTTTCTTTTTTTGGGACAGTTAGCAAAATGGTTGACTCTGGCAATGGTGTGGACAATGTTTCTCATAATATCCTTAAGGATAAGCTGGTTAAATGTTGGCTGGGTGGTGCAACTGTTGGATGGATTCATGGCTGGTTGAAAAACCGTGCCCAACGAGTGCTCGTAAATGGTTCTGCATCTACGTGGAGGGAAATCTCAAGTGGAGTGCCGCAGGGCTCGGTCCTGGGCCCGGTGTTGTTCAATGTTTTTATAAATGACCTGGAGGAAGGCATAGAGGGGATGCTTATCAGATCTGCAGATGACACGAAGCTGGGTGGGACTGCTAATTCTGATGAAGACAGAGTCAGGATTCAAAATGATCTAGATAGGCTGGAACAGTGGGCTGAGACAAATAAAATGAATTTCAGTAGAGATAAGTGCAGAGTCCTACACTTAGGTACAAAAAAAATCAAAGGCACAGATTTAGAATGGGAGGGACTTGGCTTGACAGCAGCACATGTGAAAAGGATCTAGGTGTTCTGGTTGATCACAAGCTAAACACGAGCCTGCCGTGCAATGTGACTGCAAAGGAAGCTAATGCAATCTTAGGATGCATTAACAGAAGCATTGTGTCCAGCTCACGGGAGGTGGTCGTTCCACTCTGTTCTGCTGTGGTCAGGCCTCACCTGGAGGACTGTGTCCAGTTTGGGGCACCCCATTTGAGGAAGGATGTTGACAAGCTCGAGCATCTCCAGAAGAGGGCCACCAGGATGGTGAGAGGGCTGGAATCCAAGTCTGATGAGGAAGGGCTGAAAGAGTTGGGTATGTTTAGCCTGGGAAAGAGAAGGCTTAGAGGGGACATGATTGCAGTCTTATCATACAGAAGATGGAGCAGATCTATTCTCTCTTGCTCTGGACTGCAAGACTAGATCCAGTGGGTGGAAATGACAAGGGAGTTGATTAGAAGGCTAAATATCAGGAGAAACTTCCTAACTGTAAGAGTGGTTGAGCAGTGGAACGGACTGCCTCGGGAGGTGGTGGATGCTCCTTCGCTGGACGATTTCAAGCGGAGGCTGGATGACCATCTTTCGGGTATGTTGTAGGGCTATCTTTCGGCTATGCTCCTGCAGAGTACAGAGGGTTGGACTAGGTGATCTGCAAGGTCCCTTCCAACTCTTAACATTCTATATGAGTCTAATGTAGCTTGGTCTTCCACAAACAGAGGCTTGTACCGGTGAATGGAATCACAGTGATGCTTTTTAAAATCAATACTTGAACATAAATGAAGCCAGAGATCTGGTAAGTGAAGATGTGTTTCTCTTCTTAATTTGGTGAAGTAGTTAAACACACACATTTAAATGTCTTATCGGAAATGTACATTTTGAGCAAGCATTTGACATGGTGAGCACATCATATGCAAGACTGCCCTGGGCGTGCAGTGACAGGACTCGGGAGCATCACCCTCCTTGGGCTCCCTTTCCTTTCAAAAATTTCTTCTGAAACAGGGGCCTCTCCAGGGCAGGGCCTCAATTGAGCTCAGGAACCGGGGGGGGGGGGGGGGAGGAGTGTGCCTGACCTCTGCATTTTCTCCCAGTAGGGAATCGCTCTCCTTGGGAAGTTCAGTGCCTCCTCCCACCCCACCCCGCCCTTACTTGGAAGTCTGCATAATGTGGTAACTGTCATGATATACAAACTAAACATGTATTTTCTCATGCACATGTCATAGCTCTTGTTGAACGTTCACCATCTGATCAGGAAAAGGACATGATTTGTAAAATCTTTTGACAGCCAATTAATGAAGTAGAAGTGGGAAAAGTAGAATTGTTGCTTTTTAATTACTAGTAAGGTGCTGTCTGGAGCCTTTTTAATCTTGCTTGAGCATCGCAAACCTGTGTATGATCTCATAAAATCATTCTGAGAGCCAATCACTTATCTACAGAACCATCACATAATAAAGTGATAACAATTCTTCTAAGGCAGCGGCTGCTACTTTTTCTGTCATACAGAAGAACTACTCAGGTTTTCGGTGAAAAGATGTAGGTAAGATTTCTGTTTTTGTGTGTGTGTGTGCGCATGCGTTGGGCTTCCTAAAGCGTTCTAAGACAGCTTTTTTGAAATCTGATTGGCTTTAAAGATCATTTATTCAATTATTTTTGAGAGCTGTTAGGAAAGTTGATTTTCCTTGCATGCAGCCTTTCAGTATTGCTAGGATTAACTTGTTCTTGTCTCTATTTTTTATTATCTTGTCTAATAAAAAGAGTTATTTCTTTTTTCCATAAAAGACAATGGTCTGAAGGTTCCTGCTTGGCTAGCTAGCGTGAGGTTCAACACACAACTCTCTTATTAATATACTACAGCAAACAAAGTTGCCCCCTTTACTGCATCTTATCTGTGCAGACTCAGACCCTTTTGACGTCTCTGAAAACTACTTGGCCGGTGAGAATAGCTCTCACAAAACGAGTGGTTCAGACCTTTGATGGGATACGAGATAATTATCCTGTCACAGCAGGAGTGCTCCATCAGTTCCTTCTGACAGCCATGCCATCTCATCAACTGTGGCATATAGCCAAATTCTCACCTAACAAATATAGAGTCATGAGCACTCTCCCCACCCCCAAGCCCAGGAAGAGAATTGGAGCTGAAAGAACGAGGGACGGTGGGGCCGCCGCTGGGGGCCTGCCTCAGAAGCGAGCAGAAAAATGTGAGGTTTCACATGTCTCATGTGTAGTGTTGAGGCTCCACAAACCAAAACTAGCAACAGGATAGAATTGTCACACCAGCTGGACAATCATTTATTTGTACAAGGAACACACCTTTGAATTCAATAATTCCATTTATTAACTGCCAAATAATAATCCACTGCAAGGAAGAAACAAACACAAGAGTGACTTCTTGTTTGTAAATGTTTGTGAGTGTACGTGTGTGTGTGTGTGTGTGTTTGAACACGCCTATGTATTAACTAAAAATGGCATCCATGTGAACTGGTTCTACACAGCCAGTATTGTGAAAGCATTTTTGCCATGGGTTAGTAGTATTCTCCAGTACTGTCTTTTTAGTGCCAGGTTTAAACATTGCTGCAGATTAAGAAGAATTAAAAGCAGTTAAAAAAAATAGGATGTCATCCCATTAAAAACCTCCTGCACATATCCACCCAAATTAAAGACAGTTTCGGCCAAGTGTGCATCATTTTGATGGGGCTGGAGTGGAGCTCGTTCGCTGTGGCAAGCGCCCAAAAACGATGTCAATGTTAACTCTCCACCCAGACAAAAGAGTTCTTTTGAGGCATAGCTGCAATGGGTATAAATATTTGGGGGGGCTGAACCCCATGTTTCATGTGAACGTACATGGCATAATTACTTCATTTAAATAAATGTTGAAAAGTCCTCCTTTACTGCCTTTTCAATTAATTTAAATTATTTTTTCTCTATACAAGTTAAGTACATGGGTAAGTCTGTACAAAGGCAATTATACATATTTACAGTCATACTTCTGAAGCACAATTGGTTTCTTTGGCTGATCTCTGGGGGGAGAGAGAGTCAGCGAAAGAGAAGTCCTACTATTTTCGAGGAATCCAGGAGCATGGCGGAGTCTACTATCAAAAAGTATTGCGATCATGCGGACAGTGAGTTAATCGCTGTTATTGTGAACAGGCTATTATAAAAGCTTCTGCAGAAAAATAGGCATTTTATACTTAGTAAATACAGCTTATGAAAAAACTGCCATCTCAGCTTGTGTGGTGTGTACACTGTCAGGAGGTGGAGTCAGATGTAACCCCTTTCTTAAATTCGTAGAGAAAGAGATTATGAAAAACAGCACTTGGTTCTGATTTTAAAAGGAAGTTCACTTTGGGAAACCAGGAAATACATGCCTGAGAAAACCCAGCTTGGTTGTACTTGAGGAGGCAGCTCAAAACCACATCTCAAGAACTACCACTACTAAATCCATGCCCTCCCCAAGGGTCCCTCGGCAAGAGTTTGCCTGCAGGTATCCAAAGCTACAAAGATGTGTGTGTGTGTGTGTGTGTGTGTGTGTGTGTGTGTGAGAGAGAGGCCTGCCAGCTTTGGGTAGCCCCAGGCTGCACAACTGGACGCTCAGCCAGAAGGGCAAGAATTCTGTGCACAAAAAAGAGGGGGGAGCAATTTGGGGGGGGGGGCTGTGGAATGCTCCTGTGCCAGTGGGCCACAGAGGCCACAGAGGAAATAGACCCCATCCCTGGGTGGCTGGTGGATGTCTAGCGTTGTCAGCTCTGGGTTGGGAAATTCCTGGAGATTTGGGGGTGGCACCTGAGAAGGGCGGAGCCTGGGGACAGGAGGGAGCCGAGGGAGGAAGGTGTTGCCGCAGAGCCCACCCTCCACAACAGCTGTTCCCCTCCAGGGAAGATGGTCTCTTCCGTCTGGAGACCAGCAGTCATTCCAGGAGACCTCCAGACCCCACCTGGAGGCTGGCAACCCTGTAGGATGTCCCAGGCATGGCATCGGTGCACCTGGCGCCCACAAAAGAGGGGCTCCACCAGGCAGCATTCCCGGTGAGAGGAAAGAAAGAAAAGCGCTCCTATTCAAGACGACACTTCAGAATGCAGGTGAGTCTCTCCTATTGCCCCGACTGTGGTTTCCACAAAGAGAGAGCCCAGCCCACGGCACAGAGCTCTGGCATGCCACCCCCCACCCCCCCGGGAGGACTGTGCCACGCGTGGGTTATTCTGCGTGGCCCTGGCCCTGAACGTTTCGGTGTGGAAACTGGTCTATTCAGAATACATCCAGATACCAGAAGTTGTGGAAAGCCAGCAACGTGAATCCCCTGAATATTCTGGAGGGGGCTTGGAGACTATCCAGCCAAATACTACCAAGACTCTGTTTGTTGACAGCTTCACAGTCACAACTCCAGTTTTCATCCAAAGCTGCTCTTGTCTCGAGGCAGGCTCTCAAAGTCACAGCTGTGCTTACCGGCCAATTAAAACACAAGGAAACACACACACGCACACACCCCCCCCCTCTGCTGATAAAGAGATACTTGCTTTGAAACCTTTGCTTGTTTTCACCAAAGCAGGGCTGGAGAGCTGGACTGGGATTCTGCTGTCAGTCAAAGGTGAAACTGGGTCGCCAAAACCATTAATTGGGTTCCGTGGACATTTGGGGAACACTCCAGATCAAATCCCACAATTGGATTTTATTAGGCAAATGTGAAGTTCTGATATTTGCTAATTTTGTGGATTATTAATCTCTGATCAGGAGTGAAGAGCAGAGGGAAGAAGGCAACCGAGCGAGAAGAGCAGGAGCGGCTGGGGGGAGGGGCAGGGCAGGGGGAGGAGAGAAGAACCAGGGGATGCCCGGGGGGGTGGGGGGGAGAGACCTGACTTCTGGAAGGCCAGCTAAACTTCTGCAGAGATTTCAGAAGGCCACCTGCACATTTTCAGGAGAACTTGGCTTTAATAAAGGATGGGCGGCCAGACTTTGAAAGGGACACTGCATTCCACTTTTGCATAACCATTCCATTGACATTTGGGACGGGGGTGGGTGGGTGGAAATACAAACTGCCAGTCTGTGCAGTGAGTGAAAAAGGAGAATAATACATGAGAAGGGAGGGCAGGAAGGGGGCTGCGACAGTGCTTCGTTCTCGTGGCCCTTTCTGACACGCCCAGGGAAATTCTGATCGCCACTCTGAAGTCAGGAAGCAATTTTTCTCCAGGCCAATTTGGCCAGGGATCCTGGGTTTTTTTTTGTCATCTTCTGGGCATGGAGCAGGGGTCACTGGGGGTATGTGTGTGTGTGGGGGGGGGGGGAGGGATTTGTGAATTTCCTGCATTGTGCAGGGGGTTGGACTAGATGACCCTGGAGGTCCCTCTTCCAGCTCCATGATTCTATGAGTCTGTGTGAGAATAAACAGCATGCGCTTCAATACAGAACTGATCTCCAGAACCTCTTTGCTTCTCATCTGAGTTAAGGTGCATGTCCCAAAGCAGGGGGGCACGTGTGCTTGTGGTCCCAGCCACCTGAGCTGGAACCAAGATCTGTTCTCTGCCCAGCCACCAAGGGCCAGGCCCTGTGGTTGCCACAGCAACGGCAGCGCTCTGGTCTGGCTGTTGGGACCCAAACTAAGGGAAGGAGAGCCACCCGACATTTTAAGAGGCCAAGTTCCCAGCCTCCCCTGCCCTCTCTCTCTCTCTCTTTCTCTCTCTCTCACACACACACACACACACTGCACTCCAGAGCCATATGACCACCATGTCATCTTCACTGTGCTAATTTTTTCTCACCAAAACATTACATCGCTCCATTCCACTGTTTTCTCCCGGTTTCACTGTGCGGGGCAGGATGTAATGCAAAGGCTTGCTTGCCCCAGGAGTCCTCCTTGGAGGATCAAACAGACACAAAGGAAGCACTGTAAACAGCTCGACGCTAGCTTCTCTCTCCTGCTCAGCAAACAAGCCCCCGCACATCCCCGAAGGCGACAAAGGTTCTTTCCACCAGTCCAGCCCAAAACGACAGAACCACATTCAACATCCACGTCTCGCTTCTCCTCTGCTACATTCATAAATCGTCCCGTTTCTCCCCCCAAATGTCTCTGGGTTTCCAGCCCGGGTCCCTCTCTCTTCCCGGGGGAGAGCAACGGTGGCTTCTATAGGGACACCAGTTTCACGTAGTTGCCCGGGAAAGTACCAAACTGCCTTGTTCGCCGGGATGTGCCTACAGAGACAGGAAAAGGAAGATACTCAGAGCCCGATGGGTCCACAGGAGGAGGGCCCCAAGGTGGGACTCCCTCTGCCCAATGGGCAATGGTTTTGGTCTGGGGACCAGCCATTCACTGGCAGGGGCCTGCAGGACTCGATCCTATCGACCAACCCAACCCACTGTGCTGGAAAGGCCCAGCCGGACTCCTTCTGGGGGCGGGTGGGGGGGAGGGTCTATCGTTGTTCTCTGCTCACCAACAAACCAGCCATCGTCACATTTCTCCATGACATCCACGACATCCCCGTCTCTTAATTCCAGCTCATCGTCATTCTGAGGGGTGTAGCTGTACAGCGCCTGGTAGCTCAGTCTGAAAAGACACCAGCGGCAAGAGAAGATGCCTGCCATCAATGCCATGTCTGACCAGCAAACCACAAGCCCCCTTACCTTCAAATGGTGGGCTCTTCTGCAGTCTCATTTTCATCGCTCAGGTGTTCTTATTGCTTCCCCCCCCCCTGCTCTGAACATGTTTTGCCCCCTCTAGGAGTTGATTTGATCTTACATCACTATATGCCCAGCATCAAAACATCGCAGTTTAAACCTGCAGGGAGATATGCCAGACACACAGCAATGTAATACAGAATCAACCACTAGTGGGAGCCAAACATGGGCAGAACAGAACCCCCCCCCCCTCTCCGGCAATAGGGACCCAGGAGCAAGGAAAAGGAGAGTGTGGAGGAGCCCAGAGAGGCACGGTGCTTGGTCCCACTGGGCCCTGGGCCACTGCCAGATCCCATCTGGAGACTAGAGGGCCAGGTGAAAAGGCGGGGCATAGCTGTGCCACTGAGAGCTTGTTGGTTATAACTGGTTGACAGATCGCACCCAAAGAGTGCTCGTGAAAGGTTCCTCATCCTTTTGGAGAGGAGTGACAAGTGGAGTGCCTCAAGGATCTGTCCTGGGACCTGTGTTGTTCAACATCTTTATAAATGATTTGGATGAAGGAATAGAGGGAACGCTTATTAAATTAGCAGATGATAGTAAATTGGGAGAGGTAGCAAATATGGCACAAGACAGAGTCAAGACACAGAATGATCTTGACAGGCTGGAAAACTGGGCAAAAAAAAGAAAGAAAATGAATTCCAGTGGGGATAAATGTAAAATTCTGCATTTAGGTAGGAGAAATCAAATGCATAAATTATAGGATGGGGGAGACTTGTCTTGGCAGTAGTATGTGCAAAAAGGATCTAGGCGTCTTAGTAGAGCATACACTGAACATGAGTCAGCAGTGTGATGCGGTAGCTAAAAAGGCAAATGTGATTTTGGGCTCTATCAACAGAAGTAGAGTGTCCAGATCACGCAAAATGATGGCATCGCTTGACTCTGCTATGGTTAGACCTCACCTAGAGTACTGTGTTCAGTTTTGGGCACCACAATTTAAGAAGAATATCGACCAGCTAGAACGTGTCCAGAGGAGGGCAGTGAAGATGGTGAGGGGTCTGGAGATCAAGTCCTATGCCAGTAGCTCACAAAGTAGAACTTTTGTTCACAAAACTCCGCAGCTTAGAGGGAGCATTGATGATAACCATCTTCAAGTACTCGAAGGGCTGTCATATAGAGGATGGTACAGAGTTGTTTTCTGTTGCCTCAGAGGTTCGGACCAGAACCAATGGTTTGAAATCAAATCAGAAGAGTTTTCAGCTAAACATGAGGAAGAACTGCCTGACAGTTAGAGTGGTTCCTCAGTGGAACAGGCTTCCTTGAGAGGTGGTGGGCTCTCCTTGTGTGGAGGTTTTCAAACAGAGGCTAGATGGCCATCTGACAGCAATGCTGATTGTGTGAACTTAGGCAGATCACAAGAGGGAGGGCAGGAAGGGCTGCCTCAGTGCTTAGATCTTGTGGCCCTTCCCTACATGCCCAGGGAAATGCTGGTTGTCAGAAAGCAATTTTTCTCCAGGCCAGTTTGGCCAAGGATCCTGGAGGCTTTTTGTAATCTTCTGGGCATGGAACAGGGGTCACTGGGTGTATGTGGGGGAGGTATTTGTGAAGTTCCTGCATTGTGTAGGGGGTTGGAGTAGATGACTCTAGAGGTCCCTTGCAACTCCATGGTTCTATGGTAGGCTCAACACCAAACTCCATATCAAGTGTCGCCAGAAGCCTGTTCTTCTGAAGGGCAGTGGGGGGGGGGGGGGGGAAGACACCCCAGGAGAACCATCTCAGGGAGTCTTCAGAGCCTTTCCTATCAGGAATGAGAGGCACTGCTCAGGAGGAGTCCCAAACAGATCTCTTCTAACATGCTTATGAATAATAATTGTGTCCTGACTTTTTAACAGTGACCCCTGGTGTGGGGTTTTTGAGGCAAGAGGCAACCAACAGATATTTGCCTTGGACTTCCTTGGTGGTCTCCCATCATGCATTGGCCAGGGTTAACCCTGCTTAGCTTCCGGGATCTGATGAGACTGAGCTAGCCTGGGCCGTCCAGGTGAGGGCAGAAGAAGGTGCCACGGAGTCCCAACAGACTCACCACGGCCCCCTCCATAGGGTGTTCCAGGCAAGAGACGATCAGAGGCGGTTTGCCATTGCCTGCCTCTGCATAGCAACCCTGGACTTCCTTGGTCCCATGGCGCCTGTGTCAAAAAAGATAACCCCTCGAAACCTTAACAGTTGCAAGCTTCTAAACATGGCACCAGGGTATGCAGGCGGCAGGGAACGCAGACGACTTACATGTCCTGTGGGGTGTGACTCCTGTCGGGGCTGGTTCCCAGAGGCAGGGCTTGTGGTTGCTGAGAAATGATGAGAGATGATTTATGGTCACTAAAAGGCCGCTTGAGCCCAGAGGCCAGAGGCTGAGAAATGGCACTGCAGTAATGAACGGACTTTTCAGCAATGTTTATGATCTCATTGCAGACAGTTTCCTGGGAGGGAAAGGCAAAACACGGCCATCCGGGGGCGGGGGGGGGGGGGACCCAGAAGAGAGTCAACAGGGGGAGGGGGGGGAATAGTCAGTAAGAGACGAGACAATCCAGACGTGGCACAAAAGTCCAGTAAGAAAACAGAGTTGTAGATCCAGATACACAGTCCAGGCAGTGGAGTGAAGAGGAAATCCGGGTGGTAAGCATGGAAGAAAAACAGGCAAGATACAGAAGAATTTGCTGTTTAGTTTCGGGTTTTGTATAACCAAGCAGCAGCAAAAGAGGTTGCAGTTAGTTAGCCCGGGCCTCCAAACCACAAATGCCACCATTTCAGTAAAAATCTCAGGCATGCAACAATCCGCCAACCCTCCCCCCCCCCCCCCCCCCCCGGATACTGAAGCTTTCCTTCAACAACATTTAATTCTGCATCTCCTTTTCCTACTTGCGGACTTATCTGGGGTGCGAGGGAATGCCTTCCATTGCCCCCCCAACAGTGCAGAGCTACTCCCCGGGTCTCACGAGGAGGAGCATCTCAAATGCAAAAAGCGTAAGTGTCTAATGGGTAGAAAGAAGGGGGGCAGGAGGACTGCTCGAGGCTGTGGCGGCCATTACTGGTTCAGGGGCCTCTGCGGGCCTTTCTCCTCGCGTGCGCCCGGCCCCACTGAGTGAGGGCAGCAGAGCGGCTAAGGCCAGGGGAGGGCACAGGGAAGACCCCCGCTGCACAGTGCTGCCTTCCCAGGGCCCCCTCCTCCCCCGGACCTGGCACGGGCTGCCCCACCAAAAAGGGACGGCAAGTGACGGAGGCGGGTCTCAGGGAAACTGTGATCTTACCACATAGCTCTTTTCAGACTCTGTGAGATCAGGTCCTGGCCTCAATGAATGATGGGAAGGCTGAGTGATCACCAAAGCGCATGATAAGGGAGAGAGTTCAGCAGATGTGGCACCAAGTCAAAATTCAAACCAAAACGAACAAAGCAGAAACAGAACCAGAGAGAGAGAGAGAGAGAGGGAAATGGAGAGAGGGAAAACAAACTCGATGTGAATGACATCGCCCACCTGATTTCAGACAACAGCTTTTTAAACAAGGAGGGCATGGAGGACTGTTGGGGCAGGAAGGGGAGAGGAGTCACAGAGACGGGGGGGGCGGGGGTTCGAAGCAGAGAACCAGAGGGCGGACATGATGGATCAGCCACACAGTTCCAAACAGATGGCCGACAGTGTTATGACACAAACAACAAAGGCACCCTGGCTTGAAGGGGAATTGCCAGGAGATATGGAAACTGGAGCAGAACCTGTGGCCAACAGGGCCGGAAGGACTCTTCCCCAGCTCTTTGGGAGGATCCCGCTGTCTTTCCTCGTACGGCTCATGCTGTCCATCCCACTGAATGGATTTGGCCGCCGTGTCTCCCAGCTCAGGGAACGGAGAGAGTCAGAGGGGAAACCAGACACGACTGATGGGACCAACTGCAGTCAAATCAGCTAGTCAAACAAAAAGCATCTTGACCTCTGAGGGGGAGACATCGGGGGGCCCCCAAGGCGACTGCCAGGTCTTCCCCCCTGAGTGACAGAGAGCAGCTGCAGGAGGGTGGACTGCATGGGGGGAAATGGTGTGTGTGTGGGGGGGGGGGGTTTGGTGGGTTAAGCCAACGAAAGCCCTTCGCTTGGCATCCACTTTTACCTTTAAAACAACGAAACACACCACAGGAAATTCAGTTTTGGATCTCCTTCCTCTCACCTACTTTGGCCTGAACTACTTGGAGCCAACAGAGAAGGTTAAGAGGAGCAGGCATGGTGAAGAAGAAGAAGAAGAAGAAGAGATTGGATTTATACCCCACCCTTCACTCCCCAAGGGAGTCTCAGAGTGGCTTACAAACTCCTTTTCCCTTCCCCTCCCCACAACAGACACCCTGTGAGGTCGGTGGGGCTGAGAGAGCTCTGAGACAACTGTCCTTGAGAGAACAGCTGGTACAGAGCTATGGCTCGCCCAAGGTCATCCAGCCAGGTGCAAGTGGAGGAGTGGGGGATCAAACCCGGTTCTCCCAGATTAGAGTCCGCGCTCTTTAACCACTATACCAAACTGGCTCTCAGTGATGGAAAGGCAGAAAACAGGCACTCTTTTGAAGTGTAGATCTGTTGCTGGCTAGCCCAGCCTGGCCTCTTGGGATCACCCCCAACTGTTTTCTCCCATTCCCCCCTCCCCCCCATCTTTCCCCTCTTTCTATAATAAGGGGAAGATTTGGTCGAACTATTCCTGTTCAGGAGCAGCAACATAATATTTAATTACATATTTCACCACCCTTTACCGCTCTTCCTTTGAGAGACCAACACAGCAGTAACACTGGAGCAGTCAGAGGGTTAAGTACTGGAGGAAGTCTAACCCCTCCCCCCAGCCTAATTCATTTATATCTTTCACTTGTATCTCAAATGGCAGCCGAGTTCAGGCCTTTGTGTTTGGGGCTTCACTCCCCTTCAGTGGATGCTGCGTCCTGCCACACATCAGTGCCGCCCTCAGAGATACCAGCCCCTGGGGATGGCAGGAAGCGTAGCAGTCTAGGCTGAAGGCAAACATCCCACCACCATTCCTACACCAAAAATCTTAAGCTGTGTACCCAATGAAGCCAAACTCACCTCTTAAGCTGCGAGACATCAATAAAAAAACAGACTGACATTGTTCATTATGGGAAACTTTCTTGACTCAGGAGAGGAAGGAAAAAACCCCTAAAACTAGTGGGCTTCTCACAGCATAAGAGGGCTTCCTCACAGGTCCTGGACATAATGCGGAACTGTGAGACCGAAAACTCGGCGAGGGTTTCAGTCACCATGCCTGGATGGCTGTCAGTCCTGAAAGGCAAATGGACTGGCTACAAAATATGGATTACCACGCAGCAACAGCAGGGCTGCTGACAGGAAAGAGACCGGGGGTACAAAATTCCAGGGGCCCAAGTGATCTTGGGGGCCCAAGTGAAGCTGGAATCATCCTGTATTCGGCAAATGCATTCGTTTCTTTTACTTGCAATGCAGTTCTGCTCGGCATCCATTAGGGGCCTAGGCAGTGCAGAGGAAACAGAAAGAGGCTCTTGCTTCTTGACGCTGTTTGCTGCAAGTTTTTAGCAGCGTTGTTTCTTTTCTTTTCTTTTTTAAAAAAGAAAGCTCTTCATGGCTGCAAACTTTCTAAGCTGCTAAACTGAGCAAAATATTTACCTCTCTTGAGATGTTACTAAGCCCAGCAACCAAACCGGTAGGCCTTCATTTTTCTCCCCCCACCCCCCCTAGGGCTGCCAAGTCAGCCCGGGGGGCAGGGGATCCCCCGCTACAGGGGTTCCCAATCCGCCGGCCAGCATTCGGCCGGAGGGGGAACCCCACCCCCGAAGTCATCCAGTCAGGACGAAGTCATCCAGTCAGGACTTAAAGGTGACGTCATTACGCTGGGGACGTTGCCGGGACGACGCTCTAGCAATTGCCCCGAAACTCTATGGTACCATAAAGTTTTGCGGCGATTGCCAGAGTGTCGCCCTGGCAATGCTCCCAACGTGATGATGTCCCTTCCAGGTGACATCATTGCGGCGCGCACCGGGGAAGCTCCCGGACCAAGGAGGACTCCCCCCGCCGGTAAGTCTCAACGACTTGGCAACTCTAGGCCCCCCCCCATCTAATTCTTCTGTGTTTGTCCTCTCCGTCCCTTTCCAGCCTCATTCTTTCTAATCCCTTCCCTGGCTGGGGAGTTAAAACTTATTTAACAGAAGAACAGAAAACCTCTATTCATATTATGAAGGGAAGGGGGGTGTCATCAATATTTCAAAAGAATCCATCAAAGTAGTGAAAGTCTGATTCCCCCCCCCTCTTCCGCACACACACTTTATATGCATTGTGATCTATATTGGCATGCATTAGAGGTTATAAATGTGAAATAAGTGGATGCTTTTGTTTCAGTTTATATCAAAGCAAACAATACTCTAACTTAAATATGTGGGTATAATTTGTGTTTGTGGTTTTAAAATACATTTTCTTTCAGACTTTAAGCACATGTGAAGTCTCAGATTAGAAGTCAGAACTAGAAGTGTATTCTATATTGACATTTATTTGAGTGCGTGTGTAAATCTAAAATTACAAAATTAGATACAAGGCCAAAGAAAGAAATATTCAGAGAAACATGTGCGCAAATTGAGTAGATGATATAGAGAATCCTCGGGACTTATAGCGAGCCAGTTTGGTGTAGTGGTTAAGTGCACGGACTCTAATCTGGGAGAACCGGGTTTGAGTCCCCACTCCTCCACTTGCACCTGGCTGGATGACCTTGGGCAAGCCATAGCTCTGTACCAGCTGTTCTCTCAAGGACAGCTTGGGAAAGAGCTTTCTCAGCCCCACCTACCTCACAGGGTGTCTGTTGTGGAGAGGGGAAGGGAAAGGAGTTTGTAAGCCGCTCTGAGACTCTTAAGTGAGTGAAGGGCGGGATATAAATACAATCTCTTCTCTTCTTCTTCTTCTTATACGAAGAAATTGAGAGCATTTTCAGAATCTTTAATAAATAGAAGAGGAGAAACAGTTTGGCTGAAAAGGGGGGGAGGGAAACCACCCTTGCTTCTTTTATACAATTATGAATGCTTATACAGATACATAAGCGATATAAATATAGAGGCCTATGAACTACTGGATGATGTGAACTAAAATATATTCCTTAATAATCCTGTCCCTTTTCTTACTAATGAACATTTTTTTACTCTGTTCACAGTATGAGAAATCCAAGTGATCTGTATTGCTATGGTCGTGGTGGGACCCACACGGAATTTTCGTCCGGGGGCTCATGGTGGCTCTCAGCAGCCCTGGGATCAAACATAATACTAGCTAATTTAAGAAGCAGCAATCAAATTAAGTGGGACAAAGAAAGAGAAAGTTCAGGCCCAGTGCTAGGTAAACCCCCCCCCCCTCCACATCCCTGGAACCAACCAGGCCCTCCAGTCAAGGTCCAAGGAAAACCACCCTTTGACGGAAACTCCTACAGTCCAGGCAGGTTTTGCTCCACCCCCATCTTCCCTCATGTTGAGCCACATGATCTAGAACCCTCCAGAGGCATCAAAAACATTTCAATTTCTCTCCTCCTCTTCTTCACTTATATCAGAGACCTGAGCCCAGCACTGTACCATGGAGCCGACATTTCTCTCTTTCAAGCAAACAGGCAAGCGTGGATTCCACTGACTTTTTTTGTCCACAAGGTATCTTTTCTCAAATGCTGTGCATGGTAAAGTCATGGTAAAGTCTAAAGTCTAGACTTGACTCGGCCATTCCCTTGATTCTCCACAGCTAGCCCATCTTTGAGATGCCTGCCTTCATATCATCTCACATGGGTGGCCCCCAACGAGAAAATGTGAAAGAAAATCCTTCTCCTCCCTGCTGTGCCATCAATTTTAACAAGGAAAGCAAGAGTCAGGAGTAGGGATGGGCACAAACCGGCTCACGAACCTAGATTTGTACAAACCATGCCTGGTTCATGGTTCACAAACCAAGGTTCGTGCCATCCCACCCCCACGAACCTCCCAGTTGTTCTGCCAGGCCTTTGGTTGAGTCTGCAGATGTCAAACTACATTGGCCTCTCCTGCCCTAATCCACCTCTGATTCGCCTTACACTGTGCACTTTATTAAATTATTCCACCGGTGGACATTTTGCCCACTTCCCCAATATGCTGGCCCTTGTGCATATACACACAGCATATACCATCATGCCATCACGTGTGTGATTTAGCTCGCCATCACGTGATATGTGATTGGGTTCAAAGGTTTTAAATTGTAAGTACTTTGTACTAATTGTATTTGTTTTACTTATTTATTGTGAACTGCCCTGAGCCCGCTTGCAGGAGAGGGTGGGAAAGAAATCCCATAAACAAACAAAACAAACAAATAAAGTTGGCAGATATGCTGGCACTGGTGGCGGGTGTTGGAGAAAGCATTAAAGGGACCGTGGTCTCTTTAAATGCCTTCTACCAGCTGCACACCATGGTTCATGAGATCCTACATGGTTCATGAAACCCCATGAACCACAAACCTTCATGAACCTCACGTGGTTCGTGAGTCCCCACAAACCACGAACGTTCGTGAACCTCCACTTTTCCGGTTCATGCCCATCCCTAGTCAGGAGAGCCCTCCGTAATCAACACCAATGCAAAACAAAAATGGCCGCCCTTCCATCTATCTCAGAATTGGGCAACCACATCGTGAGCTTATGAATCAGAAATCTGGATCGTATTCATGACCTCTGCACCACAAAGAGACAAGAGAAATACAAACCACAGTCTTAAAAACTCCTCCTAGGAACCATGACATCTGCTGCAGCCATTTCCCAAAGTTCAGCTGTGAATTCCTAACCCTGCCCACATTGAAGATGATGAATGCATTAAATATTCAACATCTGTTTGAGGAAGCCCTGCATTGCTAGAGTTTCAGAGGACAGATATGTGGCATTTTGGACGTTAACAATATGCTCTGTTTTAGCACACTGCAGAGTCAAGCTCTAGTGTAGACAAGCATGTTTGTCTCCTCTAGGAACTTATGAAAGAAAAAGAAAGGATCAGTCTTACCAGATAGTTTTTACCAATTGACAGAGGAATTTGATTTGCTAGATATTTGGAGGATGAAACATGGGAAGGAAAAAAAGTTTACCTATTTCTCAGCCAGACATAATTCCTGGTCCCGGATCGATATGATTTGGGCTTCTAGACCAGTGGTGATGGAAATGAGGGAAATTGACATTCTCCCCCCTACTTTTGCGGACCACAACCATATTATCTTTTCCCTTGTAGGAGTTAAAAGAAACAAAAGATGGTCGATGAATAGATTTGTTCTGAAAGACTTCTCCTTTGTTAAAAAATTGAAGGCAGACATTAAAGAATTTTTCGAACTGAATACTCAACCAGACATTGCAATTAACACTGTTTGGGATGCTTTTAAAGCACATATAAGGGGCAAACTCATTAGCTATACCACTTGGATAAAGAGAAAAGAACGCCAAGAATATGACCATTTAATCCTACAGGCAAAAAATGAGGAAATGATTATGTTAAGAAATAGAGACCCTAATGCTAGGAAAAGATTAGCTCTCACACAATATAAAATCAACGTGCTATTAAATAAGGAAACTGCTAAAAGGATAGAAACCAACAAAGTAATATTCTTTGAATCCGCAAATAGACCATCTAGGTGGCTCGCCTGCAGACTCAAAAGGGAAGAAGCCAAAAAACATATAATTTCCCTTAAAAATGACAAAGGTGAAAATCAATTTTTGTTAAATGATATCAAATCAATTGTGGTGGACTACTTTAAAAACATCTATAAGCAAGAGGTAGTCGATGAAGAAGAGATTAACAAATATCTTACTGCAAACAGCTCTTCGAATAAGTTTACGAACGATCAAAAAAGATTGTTGAGTGAACGAATTACAATATGTGAAGTAATTAAAGCCTTTAAAAGACAAAAAAAATAATAAGACGCCAGGACCAGACGAAATTCCAAGTGAGTTTTATAAAACATTTGAAGACCAAATCTCCATTAGATTTAAAGAATTAATAAAGAATGTTGGCATCACAGGCCAGATCCCAAGCTCTTGGAATGAGGCACTGATAACCCTAATACCAAAAGGGAAAGAAAATCTTGATAAGATTGGTAATTATAGGCCGATTTCGCTACTTAACGCTGATTATAAAATCTTTGCCAGTATTCTAGCAGAAAGGATTGAAAAAGTGCTAAATCAAACTATAAGAAGTGATTAAGTTGGATTTTTACCAAAAAGATACCTGGGAGAAAATATGAGAACATTAATGAATGCGTTAGAGTATTATGAAACTCATTCAGATAAACAAATGGCAATGATGTTTATGGATGCTGAAAAAGCATTCGACAATCTCTCGTGGAGATTTTTATTGCTTAAATTGGTAAAGTTTGACCCTGGTGCCCAATTTATGAATATGATAGAAGCAATATACCGCTCACAATCGGCTAAAATAATGATTAATGGTGATATCACCCAGAACTTTAGTATAGAAAGAGGCACCAGACAAGGATGTCCTTTATCACCTTTGTTGTTTATATTTGCCTTGGAGTCACTGTATGAACAGGTGAGACAAGAACAGGAAATTAAAGGACTACATTGTAAAGGGCATACTTATAAGTTATGTGCATATGCAGACGACCTTATGTTCATCCTTGAAAACCCACTACATTCACTAAAGAAACTCCTAACGGTGATAAAAGATTATGGTAAAGTGGCAGGATTAAAAATTAACATACAAAAAACCAAGTTACTAACTAAGAACTGTAACACAGAATTAGAAAATAATCTACAAGACCTTTCAGGGATTAATGTGGTCAAGAAGGTTAAATATTTAGGTGTGGTCTGCTCCAATAAAGTAACTTTGTTAGTCCAAGATAACTATACTAGCTGGTTGAATAAGATCAAGGGTGACCTACATAAATGGAACAACTTAAAACTATCTTGGCTAGGTAAAGTTGCGGTAATAAAAATGAATATTTTACCGAAGTTCTTGTTCTTAGCCCAAACAATCCCCCTACTAAATGAAAAAACCAGTTTCTATAAAGAACTTAATAAAATTGTGGGCCAGTTTATTTGGAAAGCAGGAAGGTCGAGGGTACAGAGGAGAATCTTGCAGGACAAAAAAGAAAGAGGTGGTATTGGTCTCCCACACTGGGAAATTTATGGACAGGCGGCAGCTTTGACTTGGATTAAAACTTGGATCAAATTGGAAAACCCAAAGGTGTTAGCACTAGAGGGTCACGATCTGCGGATGGGTTGGCATGCTTATGTGTGGTACAATAAGCAGAAAGTACACCACAACTTCATGTCACATCCACTCAGAGCCGCCCTTATGAAGGTCTGGGTTAATATTAAAGATAGATTTTATATCAATATTCCCAAATGGGTCTCCCCACTAGAGGCTTTTATCAAACCGTCCCTTTGGGTTTCTGGGAAAAACCTAATGTATGAAAGCCTCTTAGATATAACTGGAAGTTTAAAGTCAGAGGAAAAAATAAGAGTTGAAACGGGAGTTAAATTATCCTGGCTAGAAGAGATGCAGCTAAAATCACAGTATAATGAGGATAAAAAATGTGGATTCGGGGGAAAGAATAATGTTTTAGATGAGGTTTGGTTAAAAAATAACTCCAAATTGATAAAGAAGCTATATGAACTAATACTTAAACATGAATTGCAAGATGAAGAGGTTAAAGTGACAATGATTAAATGGATGAAGGACTTCGGTTATAATATAGATATCGATGATTGGTCAAAGATTTGGAAGTCAGTTAAATATCTAAAAGCCATTAGTTATAAAGAAAATATATATAAATTATTCTATAGATGGCACTGGTCACCCAACAAGCTGCATAGATGTTTTAAATCAGTTTCGAGTCTTTGTTGGATGTGTGGGAAAAATATTGGCACTTTGTACCACATGTGGTGGTCGTGCAAAGTTGTTAGAAAGTATTGGGAGATGGTTAACTATGATTTTTGAAATTACGGATCATGTTATGGAACTAAACCCAGAGACTTTTCTGTTGAATATATTTCCGAATGAGGTATCGACTTTGGACACAAAGCTGCTATCACTCATCGTGACTGCAGCACGTACTCAACGGGCAAGATTGTGGAAGAATGCTGATCTACCGAAAAAAGAGGTCATCATTACCAAACTAAGGGAATGGGCAGAGCTCGATAGACTTAGTTATTTGACAAACCCGGATAATAAGCAAGACTCTTTACTTGTATGGTCGAAATTTATGAATTGGTTAGGAGAACATTAGTGCTCATATACTCTATGATATGTTGGATATAATAAGGTTTGTACAACGTGGTACAACTTTGAAAATGTTAATAAAATTTGCTCAAAAAAAAAAAAGGAACTTATGAAACGGCCTAATTCTGAATCAGACCATCCAAACCAGTACTGTTGACTCTTCTGGCCGGCAGAACCTCTCTAGGATCTTCAAGCTCCTTCCGAAGTGAACGGCCAAGGACCTTTGGACTGAGAGGGGCCAAGGACTGAACCGAGGACCCCTCTGCACCACAAGTAGCCTCTCTGATGCCGGTGACCTTCAGTGACCCGCATGTGCAGATAAGCTATTGCAGATCTACCACAAAAGTCAGAACTTTTTCACATCCCCTCAAGTACAAATGGGACCATTTACATATACAACTACAATGGGTCAGTAATCAATGTATATTAACCACGAATGACGCACAAGCACATGGTTCGTATTACCTATCTTCTGACAAATGGGTTGGGAAATTCCTGGAGATTTGAGGGTGGAGCCTGGAAAGGGTGGGGTTTGGGGAGGAGATGGACCTCAGTGGGATGTAATGCCATATAGAGTCTGCCCTCCAAAGCAGCCATTTTCTCCAGAGCAGTGTGGGAGTCAGACGTGTGTTTTCCGCAGAGAAGGTCCAAGGCTCAACCTCTGGAACACGTTCAATTACAGGCTCCCAGGCTGAACGTCGGGGAAAGGGAACTCTGCATGAGACAGAATGACTGGCCACAACAACAGGCATCAGTTTTCACTGGACCGGATGGGCAGAGATCTAAGTTAGTACAAGGCAGCTTCATATCTTGACACGTTTTATAGGAGGATGATATCATTGTGTGCACCATGTCTGGGCTGCAATAGTGCCTGGAACTGCTAAAAAAAAGAATGTTGGTAGGCATGCTATAATGAAGGCAAGATGCATTCAACCTGTGGGATTAATAGATGGATCAGCAAACCACATGAGATGCCCGTGGTAACAAGCAGCAATCTGCCCTCCCCCTCCCATGGTTACCTGTGGCATAATGACCCTGCGTGTGAGTCTGGGTGGTGGCAGTTGGGTGGTGGTAACAGCAGGAGAGGAAACGGCGGAGGGAGACAGAGGAGCACCCGGAGAGAATGATTTTGCCTCGACAGTCTTTGAAAGGAAAGGAAAGATGGTCAGCAAGGAGCAGTGATCG
The DNA here is from genome assembly GCA_029233225.1 of Lepidodactylus listeri. Classification (NCBI taxonomy): domain Eukaryota; kingdom Metazoa; phylum Chordata; class Lepidosauria; order Squamata; family Gekkonidae; genus Lepidodactylus; species Lepidodactylus listeri. Next base: position 133,553,610 of record JARCFY010000005.1, on the reverse strand, counting down.
TCCGCGTTATGGCCGGGATGCCCTCGCAGACAAGAGCGCCCCTTCCCCCCCTCAAGCCTCGGTGCAACCTCAGCAAACAAAGAGCCATGCAAAAGCGGTTATGCCGAGGTCTGAAGCTCCTGGGTCCTATGCCAGCACGACAGGCCTCAGGCATTCCGAACGGGTGGGACACAACAAGGACTACAATGCGGCTCCCCATTTTAAAACCTGTTTATAATTTAACTGTTTCACTTTTATCTCGTTTAGGATCTCCTCTCTAGCGAGCTCTTGGCAAGAACCAACAGACTAGGAGGCAGCGACTGAAACCATCACTCTCAGTCCTACACGCAGCTCCCTTTGCTTACAGGTCTCAGGGCCAGGACCTTTTCGGAATGTGGTAGGATCTCCCCTCCCCAGAAGAGCAGAAGCTGATGAACTCCTTCCAGTTTAGGCCCTCATCCCCTACAATACTTCTAAATGCGCCCCAGCAGTCAGGGTTTGCTGTCCCAGCCAAAGACCACATCCCACTGGGGAGGGGCTCTGGTTCTGCTTAACATGCAGGAGGTCCCAGGTTCAATCCCTGTCATGTCCAGTTCAAAGGATCTGGCGATAGGTGTTGTGAATATGGTTGCCAGCTCACCCCCCCCCCGGAAGTGGGAGGTCCCCCACTGCCAGGCCCCGCCCCCGATTAGTTGGCCGGTGGGGGGGGGGCTTACTAAAAGCAGGAAAGAGGCCAACCCTACATCTCCAGCGATGGGCCAATGCCAACTGACATCATCACATCAGCACTGTCAAAGCGACGCTCTGGTATTTGGGCAAAAACTGAATGGTAGAAGCCATTTCTAGCATAGAGTTTTTGGCCAAATACCAGGGGGTTGCTGTGACATCGCAGAGTGATGATGTCACTTCCGGTATACGCTGGAAGTGATGTTACCACATTGCCGGCAGCATAGCCTGGGCCTCCTGCCACCTCCTGGTAAGTCCTCCCCCGCCAGTTGCCAGGAGGGATCTGGCGACGACCCTGGTTATGAGAGGCCTCCGCCTGAGACCCTGGAGAGCTGCTGCCAGACTGACTGGACAGAACTGACCTTGATGGACCAAGGGTCTGAGTCAGTTGGAGGCAGCTTCATGTATTCGTGTGTTCACCAACCTCTTACAACTACAATTTAGATTTACTGTTGTGCTCTTGTTAACGCAGGATTGACAGGCATCCTGCAGCTCAGACCTGGAGGCAGACTGGCGGGATAGTGGCACACCCGAAGGATGCCCACCTGGTGGGGGAGCAGGAAATGGGTCTGTCAGGTCAGCCAAAGAACCTGCCTGCATCTGATCTTCACAGCAAATGGGGAAAGGAGTCTAAAACCCTCAACCCTGAGGCCAAAAACTACGAGGTCCAGCAATGTTACAGCGCCGACTGCTTTACTTGCATCTTCCTAGCCTGCGTCGAGATTCCCATGAGCAGGCAGGTCTTGATGAAGACACAGCCTTTGCTACAGGAAGCCTCTCTATAGACCTTTGTTTCCTACATTTGGGTCTATAGTAGGAGCCCTGTACCTTGTTCAAAAGCTGAGTACAACCATCTTGATGAAGAGTCCTCGAGTCAGGAAAGAACTGTTCCCCACAGGGCATTAGGAGAGCTACTGTCTAGCAAACCAGCCCCCAGGATTGTGGGTCTGAGTCACACAGGTTAAATCCCTATTCCCATTCCAAACAATCATCATTAGGTTAATTCTTGGAACTCTGCAACCAAACAGGCTTTGGGGGACAATATTTTGCTGTCAGCTGCTACCGAACGAGGAGAAGCGCTACGAGACTCATCGGCCGCAGTCGGCTTTCACAGATATCAGTAGTTGTGCACCCACAACCCACACACACAAACACGCTGTAAGAGTGCAAGACTACCACACACACATGCAGGAAAAGTACCTTCATGGCCCTGCTCGGATTCTCCTTCCATTCACCTTGCTTATAATGGCCCACGTCCCTTTTCTTGGGACCATCTCCCTGCTCCTGAATTAGCTTGCTCTCCTCAGAGGTGTGAAGGGATTTCTTTGGCCAGCTAACACACTGCTCTGGTCTAGGGCACCTCCCCCTAGAGATGTCAGGTGCACCATGGCTGTCTCTGTCAGCTGCAATTCTGTCCTCACTGGCAATACCCTGACTGACTCCTTGGCTCCTCCTCTGGGCCGTGTATCGCTGGCTCAAGATGTCACTGAGCTCCGAGAGGAAACTGTCGGGGCTGCCGACCACAGAGCACGGGGAGCCGCTGTGGCTAAGGTGGGGGGAAGGGGAGCTAATTGACTTTTCTTCACTTTGCAGAGGGCTCAGGCTGAGGTTCTGAGCAGACGACGGAGGCCGGGAAGGACCAGAGGGCCGTGGGGAAATGACGCCCCTGCGGCTGGGGGAGCCGGAGAAGTTAGACGGGTGAGGGCTGATGTAAGGCGGTGGGCTGAAGCCCCACATGGAGGCATCAGGAAGAGGTGGCAGGGGAGGGGTGACGGCCGGTGTGCTGCTGCGCGACACCCCCAGGGTCAGGGAAATCCACTCCGAGGTGACGGCCTGCATCTCAGGAGACAGGGCCAGGCGGGTGAAAGGTAAAGGCGGAGGAGTTGGTGTGAAAAGCAGCTCAGAACTGGGAGACTTGAGGGAAACAAAACAGGAGGAAAGAAAGAGAGAGAAGAAATGAGCAGAAAAGGAAGGCAGAGAATAAATAAATAAATAAATAAATAAATAGCATCCAAAAAAAGAGAAAGGATTTTTTTTTTTAAAAGCACAGAAAAGCTGAGGGAAAGTGCTGGACTGATTTCCCACAAGGCGCTGCTCTGCCATCGCTCTTCCCTTTCCCCTGATTGCATGCGGCAATTTCCCACTATTTGCCCAACGCCACATTTTGACCCGCGGCTTCACTTGATTTCCCCCACGGCTTTGCTATCCTCAAAAAAAGGGTCGCGAAGCCATGGGGGAAATCGAGTGGAGCCGCAGGTCAAAATGCGGCGCGGGGCAAATAGTGGGAAATTGACGCGCGCAATCGGTAGAAAGGGAAGAGCGACGGCGGAACAGCGCCTTGTGGGAAATCGGTCCCTGTTTGATGGTGTGAAGCTGGTATTTTCTGAAGCACTGCAGAACTGGAAATAAATTCTGCAGAACTACTGAGTTCTACGCAAGTTCTTATGGCGAAAAGGGGGGGGGCAACCAGATGAGATCACAATCTGGGCCCTGGGGTGCTCAGCTCCCCCCACCCCCCCCCTGCCGTTTTTCTGCTCAGAAGGCCCTGCGATGGCTGCCACACAGGCCCACCTTGCAGTAGGGTGAAATTTATTCAGAAACATCACCGTGAGTCTCAGGAGAAAAACTAGACTTGAGAATGGCAGATGTCTGTATAACTTGGGCTGCTGACTCCCTATGAGGCAGGAGCAACGATCTGAAATTGCACCTTGGGCTGAAGGAGGCGCTGAGCCCTTCCCCTGCCCTGCCTGCAACCCAAGAGTTTTTGAAAAGCCCTTGTTCTCCCGAAGGAGCTGGGGCCAGAAGTTACCCACCCCACGCCTGAACAGCAGCTAGAAAAGGCTATAATCCATTTCCTCCCACCCCGCTATCCTGGCTTCAGCTGACCTCCCATCTCCCTGCTTTGTGAGGAACGGCTGTCATCCATCCTGCCCCACACGCAGCTTTTCAGTGGAGGCTTTTCATTGTGAAGAAGAAGAAAAAGAAGAGGAGGAGGAGGAGGAGATTGGATTTGTAACGTACTCTTCACTCAAAGTCTCAGAGCGGCTTACAATCTCCTTTCCCTTCCCCTCCCCACAATAGACACCCTGTGAGGTAGGCGGGGCTGAGGGAGCTCTGACAGAAACTGCTCTTGTTAGAACTATGGCTTGCCCAAGGTCATCCAGCAGGGGCAAGTGGAGAAGTGGGGAATCAAACCCGGTTCTCCCAGATTAAGAGTCCGTGCACTTACCCACTACACCAAAATAAAGGGAGGGAAGATACATGCTTAGGGGCGCTAGTTTGCCCCTACTCAGCTTTTCTGCTGAAATCAGCAAGGCCTAACAATAAGCAATGCCAGATGAGTTGCTATCCTAATCTTTGTGCCTTCCCTCCCAAATGTGCTCTGTGGAATTCCATGGAGCCTCTGTGGGGGGGGGGGGGGGGAATCCTCCCTGTTTGTGATAAAAAGAGGGCTTGGTTTGAGGGGAATTCCACGACAGGCCATCTGTAAAGGCCTCTGGTTTAAAACAGATGAGAAGCTGGAATATCCATGGTCCAAGCCTCTCAGTGTCCTTGTAAATCCAACCACAGACGCATATCATCCCAGTTCAGACTGGGGCTGTGTGGTGAAGGTGGGGGGGTTAAACCCCTGCACCTCTGCATGGTTTCCCCATCCAAACTGGGCCCCTCATCCCTTTTATGAAGAAAAGAGATAAGTGAACTATGGGACTCTGTCTTTAAAAAAACCAAAACACCTTTACAGAGCGATTAACAGCATGGGGACAACTTCAGTCAGTGGAACCACAAGGGAGCTGAAGGGTTAAAACTGGGGTTCCCAACCTCCAGGCAGGCAAATGAGCAGAGAGGAGGTTGCCAGAAATGAGGTCAATCAAACATACAAAAGCAACCTTGAAAAGTGAGATAAGCTATTAAGTAAAGTGCAAATAAAGTACAACATGAGTAATTACATACAATTACAAGCGGGACGTAAACTTTGGCTGTTAAAGTGAATGGTTTTCTCTGTCCCGACAGCATAAAAATGGCTCAGTCCCTTTAAGACTGTTTCAGAATAGAAAAAACTCTGTTAACAAAAACTGTAAAAGACCACCTAATATTACAGTAGAAATAAGGAAGCCCCACATGAAGTTAGTAATGGAGTGACAATGTTTTTGTTTCTATTTTGATTCTTATTATCTATAGCTGAAAATTAATAGAATGTTTGACTATATTATTAGAGGGGGAAAATATAGAACTTTAATTTGATTATATCTAGCAAGTAGATATATGGTAGTGTGCAGAAAATAAATATTTATAAAACAAAAAAATAGTGTTGTTTAAGAAGATAACTGTTAACTTGGTCAAACACAAGTTAATGTGTATTTTCTATGTTATGTATGAGATACCAGACTAGGCACTTTTATAATGTAATGCTCTCATCTTTTTATTTCCTTTTGTTCTGAAAATCAATAGAATGTTATATATATATAAAAAAGACTGTTTCAGCAGGGTTTATGGCCCGCTTGTAATTGTATGTAATTACACATTTTATAGTTTATTTGCACTTAATAGCTTATCTTATAATACTATAAATATTTTTGTAAAAAAACAGATTTTGTTTACACTTTTCAAGGTTGCTTTTGTATGTTTGGTTAACCTCCCGGTGCGAGCTAGAGATCTCTCAGAGTTACAAGTGATCTCCAGACTGCATAAACTGCTTATTTATTTATTTAAAACATTTATTCCATTTCTCATGGAGAAAATGGATGCCTTGGAAGGTGGGCTGCATCCTGGCCTCATTCCCTAACCAAGGCCCCTCCCTAAACCCCGCCCTTCCTGGGCTCCATCCTCCAAGTATTCCTGAACCTGGAGTAGGCACCCCTAGTTAAAACTCTTCTATCCCTGTGTTGTCCCTACCCAAACTGGGGCAGCCAACATCTGTAATTCACCATCAAATGACTAAAGAACTGCCTGACAGTTAGAGTGGTTCCTGAGTGGGACAGGCTTCCTCGAGAGGTGGTGGGCTCTCCTCCTTTGGAGGTTTTCAAGCAGAGGCTAGAGGCTGGCCATCTGACAGCAATGTAGATCCTGTGAACTCAGACAGATCATAAGAGAGGGAGGGCAGGAAGGGTTGCCTCAGTGTTGAGTTCTTGTGGCCCTTCCTTACACGCCCAGGGAAATGCGGATCGCCACTTTGGGGTCAGGATTTTTCTCCAGGCCAGTGTGGCTGGGGATCCGGGAGGTTTTTTGTCATCTTCTGGGCATGGAACACTGGTCACTGGGGGGGGGGGGGGGGGAGAGATTTGTGAATTTCCTGCATTGTGCAGGGGGTTGGACTAGATGACCCTAGAGGTCCCTTCCAACTTTATGATTCGGTGATTCTGTGATCTCTGTCAAGTCCAGACTGACTCTACACCTGAGACACTTCTTCATTGCAAAGGTAAAGTGGTATAGCCCTCAGAACACAATGAACAATTAAGTTTGGTCTATCTTTTGATGGGTGTGACTGATTTTGGAGTCAGGTTGTCCATTATGTACCTTCCTCAAATTTCTCTGCTCCGAGATATGGAACCTCCAATGGAAAATGTCATGGGGTAAAAATGAGCAAAAATAAAAAGAAAGAAAGGGAACAAAGAGGTCATTCCCTTGGCAGGAAAAGGTGTGCTGGCATTTTTTCCACATCACAATCCTTACCATGAGGGACAGATTTCTTTTTTTTTAAAGCAAGATGCCCAATAAGATCTTTATTTTCGCTCACAGAATGAACGAGACGAAGCCTCTGGAAGGCACACAGCAGCACCCTCCGCCCATCTTCTAACAGTTCCGCACACCCATCTTGCAAGCCACGGTGCTAGAAACAAATCCCCGCCCAGTCGCTCCCTCTGTGCTCAGGGGCCCTGCCTCAGCATTCAAGAAGCAGAATTCGAGCATGCCCCTGGATTGGGGCTGGAACCGTAAGAAGAGGGGGAAAGGCACGGCCCTGCTTGAGAGACAGCCTGCTTCTCGGTTCTGTTTTTCCATCTTTCTCGCTGTGGCTTTTCTGTGTGCGCATCTTCACCTTCCTGCCTGCTTGTCATCCCCTCTGCTCAATGAGGAAGTGCCAAAAGTCAACGGAAGCCCAGAGCCTTCACCTGCCACATGGGAAAAGGTGGAACAGCCACCCAAAGGTTGCTTCACAACCCAGGCCTGTGACTGTGCATACCCTAGCAAGATGCATTGTGGGTAAGTCCAATGCTTGGGCCTCCGGGCTCTTGATGCAGATAAAGTACACTTTTTCTTGCTCATAACTAGACCTGGAGGCCCTCGAAAGCAACGCCAGGAAACCCCCCCTCTCCCCAGTCAAGCTCCACAATGGCCAACCCCTATGCAGGCTGGGCTGTGCCAGCCCTGGCCACCCAAGGCTGCAATTCTGTATGAGACTAAAGCAGCCTGGGTTTGTGACTGCAGTCTATGAAGCGGGAGAGATGAAACACTTTTGCGAGATGCTGCACTTCCTTTGCTGTCCAAGCGTTTCCCAGGGTTTTCTGTGACTCAGGAAGAATCAGCTGAAAGTCCAAAACCTATTTCTTCCTTGCAGGCACAATCGGCACTATTCTGACTGAAGCATTACATTTACATGCAGCTGGGACTGGCACTGACTGGACAGTATCCGTGTCTCCAGCACTGATGATGGAAGGCTATAATTCTGCCTCATGGCTCAAACTGTCCTGGGATGATTTTTGAAAGGGAGGAGCGTACGGTTCAACAAAGAGCAAGCACTCACCTGTTTCCCCACGTAGCCCTTTATATAAAGAACAAAAGCCTTTTCTCCTCTGTCTGTTTCCCAGAAGGATGTTCACCATCCTGCTACTCTCAAACTGCTCCAAGCCCCTTTGAGACCGACGGGCAACAAAACACGGTGGGAACTTCCTCAAGGCAAATTCCCGGGACACTTTAAACCACGTGGATTGCAGCCCACTACCCCCTAAGAGACCAACAAGATCTTCTGGTATCTGACGAAGGAAGCTTTGACATCCCTCCCCCCCCCCGAAAGCTGGCACACCCTGAAAATTTTGCTGGTCTCTAAGCGGCTGCAGTGGCTCGAGTGGTTAAGACACTGAGCTGCAGACCGGAAGGTCGGTAGTTTGGCAGTTTGAGACCCGAGTGCCGCGTGACGGAGCGAGCTCCTGTCTCTGGCCCCAGCTCCTGCCAACCCAGCAGTTTGAAAGCAAGAAATTGCCAGTAGATAAATAGGTACTGCTTCGGCGAGAAGGTAACAGTGTTCCGCGCGCCTCAGCATCAAGTCATGCCGGCCACATGACCACGGAAACGCCTTTGGACAGCGCTGGCTCTTAGGCTTGGAAACAGAGATGGGCACCACATCCCTAGAGTCGTCTTCGACTGGCTTTCAAGCGAGGGGAACCTTTACCTAAGGGGCTACTGGACTCGAATCTCGCTGCAGACCAACACGGTCACCCTCTGAAATGTTGAGGCACATTGTGACAGCCAGGTCAACTCAAGGCCTCATGGTATGCCTTTTCAACACGTGTGGACAACAGGAGAAAAGCCTCCATTCAGAGACTGGCATCTGAACCCATGTCAGGTGAGCAAACGCTTGTGAATGCCTTCCAAGTTGGCCACCTGCAGTAGACTCAACTCGGCAATCAGAGACTGAAAAAGATCTTCTCCTTTGAACCTACAGCTAGACGATGGAACAAGGTGCCTTCTGCTTGGGCGTTAGCTAGGAAAATACGAACTCTCTGCAGAGAACAGCTTTGCTATTGGCCAGATCTAAGGCAGGTACCTGTGGGGAAGCCGTCATGCTGCGGCTCGGGGAGTAAGTGAGTGGCAGATCGGTGTAATCGAGCACGTTCTTCACCACAGGCCGCTTGAACACCTCGATGTATGTGACGGGGAAGATGCCTTGGCGGTTGGTGCCAGGGATTCGTCCTTCATACCAGTTCTCATCTACGCGCCGAAGCAGCGTGATTCGTTCGCCCTGCAGGAAGAAGCCATCGGACAAGAAGAGAGGTATCAGCTGAAGACAAGCTTTCTACACTGCCACTCCTCAGTAAAGGCTGCTTTTAGAAGCCCTGTTTTTCCAAGTAGCTATCTGCACTTTCAGTAGCAACCTAAGTCACCTGCACAAAATCACACCGTTTTAAGTCTGGATTAAGTCACCTACACTAGGGCCGCGGTCAGTCGTGCCTTTAGATCTGACTCAGCTACAAATGCCTAACAGATCTAAAGGGCACGATCAAGCAGCAACATCTGGGAACTCCGGAGCCATCAGCACCCTGTGCTGCCCCACAATGGAAGCGGAGGAAAGTCCAGTCCTAATGCTTGCTGACAGGCCCCTGTCTGATCACTCCAATATGCACTCAAGCTGTCAGGATGGTCTGCTCATTCCATCCCGACTCTGTGCCATTCCCCCCCCCCCTCGCTTAGCAGTATGCGCATAGCTGCATACTCCATAGGGAACTCTCAATGTGGAGGTGTGATTCCTCGTTTATGCACATAGGAAACAAAATGCAACCCCCCCACGCCTGAACGTGCCATCTGATCAGGCAGTGATGGGCTGAGCCTGCATCTACAAAGGATGTGTGATCACGCAACGCTGTGTCAATTTCCACTGAGGGAAACAGGCTCGCTTCCCCTCCGCACCCAATGGCATGTCTGACTGCGGCCTAGTTGTGTTTTCACAGTCTTTATCCTGTGCGACATTTCCTAAGCTGAGAAGGTAAGCAAAATCCAGCCTTTTACCACTTTCAAACAACTCCTCCTGTGAAAACAAAAATTCTCCCTGGTTTTACAGGATCCGTCACCTATACCTTTTTGAAAGACATTTCCACTTGAGTGTCCCCATTGAAACTGAACTTGGCAACTGCATCTCCATATTCCAGGACTTGCAATGGCGGAGTCTTCTTTGGCCGGCATTTTTCTGTGGGGGGAAGAAGCTGAAGACCAAAGGCAGACAACCGTCAGGACTCTGAACAACTCTCTCCACCCCGACCCACCCGCTGCCTGAACAGTGGAACAAGTACCTCTATATAGGACTGCGGGAAGATGCCCACTCTGCCATGGCGCTCTCCTTCATACCAGTTCTGGTCAATCTGCTTATAAATGTAAACAATGTCCCCTTTCTGCAACGGGAGTTCCCTGTTAATAACATACAGGCCACGCGTTAACTGCTTTGGATTAAAAACTGAAACCTACAATTCCATCCCCATCCCCAGGGCTCTCTTGGTCCGACGGAACTGACAGTCATCTTCTTGGGAATCTCCTCTAAACTTCTGGCAGCTCTCCGAAAACAGGCAGACCTCGACCTGGGAAGCACCCAGCCAGGAACAGAGGGGGGGACAGACTGCCATGAAATGGGCCTTCTTCCACGGTGTTCAAGGCTTTTAAGATTAAAGCCACATCTCAAAGGTGTAACTGGAAAGCAGGTGGAGCAAAGGCAGGCCTTCTATTTTACTACAGATTTATTATTGTTGAATACTGTCTTTTGAATCTTAAATATGAACATCCTGTATATGTTTTGTGCAGCTTGGGGGAGGGCTATTAATGCTGCATCTTTTTTGGTTGGTTCTGGTCAAGGGTATTAAAAGGCTTTTAAAAAAAATACATTACACTTTGTCTTTTCAACTGAGTTCTGAAGGCAGCTCTCTAATATTCAGAAGCATCCGAAGATTTCTGTTCATATTTATAGTTTAAACCATATCATTTGAACTTTTGTAAAGGTAGCATTTAGTGAGTGCTTGAATCTGGTTATGTAAGTGGGTTCTCATTTTTAAAATTACCACTTTTATGTTGAAAAGCTGCATATACTTTTTGTCTTAGAATTAAGGGTTTCTGTATTTATTCACCCATAGCCGACAGATGATGGGGTCATTTGCACAGAGTGAGGGAAGCTCTCTGAATTAACACTAAAGAGCAGGAATGTTGTGTCTTACTCTGCATATCAGTCAGCTACCAAGGAGCTCCTGCTTGAGCATAGGTGTTCCCAAAAATACATCGCACAACCCTCCCAGCAGAAGGAAAAGTCACAAAAGGACAATATTCTCATCCCCAGAAGCTCCACGTTGCTCCTGAGTAGGAAAAGAATAATTTTGGGCCTTCCAAAAGAGAAGACGATCAATGCTCCCTCTAAGCTGTGGAGTGTTGTGAGCAAAGATTCTACTTCGTGAGCTCCTGGCATTAAAGTTGCGAGTGAGCGATTTGACTACTGCATAATTTTGCTTGCTCTGGAGCTAAGACAAAAATGGGTGAGCCGGAGGCTAAAAAACTGTGAGTTAGCTCACACTAACTCAGCTTAGAGGGATCACTGAAGAGGATCAGGCCTCACCTCAAGACTGACCCCCACATTAGAATTTATTGGCAGTGAAATGCACCTGCAAACACAGGCCTCCGCCTGAAAAGGTGACATGGGAAGGGTGAACAAGTCACACCGTGGCCCTGGGGCGGGGTGGCCAATACTGTCAAGCCCCAGCCAGGATCCCCCAGGGTCTCCAAGCCCCTCTGGACCACTCGGGTGTCTTCCTCCCTCTTGTTCTGTGTTTTCAGGGCAGCTTCACGTGTTACAAAAATAACAGGTGTTCAGCTGACCCCTGTGTGGGAGACCCTTTCTTTCTTTCTTTCTTTCTTTCTTTCTTTCTTTCTTTCTTTCTTTCTTTCTTTCTTTCTTATTTATTTATTTATTTATTTATTTCAAATTTATACCCCGCCCTCCCCGCGAATGGGCTCAGGGCGGCTCACAAGGGCACAATGTGCCATATCCAATACAAATAAACATTTAAAATCCAATTTAAAATCCAATAGTTTAAATACATTAAACACAATTAAAGTTACAGTACAGTGCTTCCAGTCGTAATTATAAAATTCAGATGGCTTCAGGGTTGGAGTACGGCCTTCCATGGCCGTCAGGCCTGGGCTGTGTCCAGGGTGGCACCACATCGTCAGATGTCAGTCACGATGTGGTACTGACGGTGGTGGCTCGTGTTCAAAGGCCTGGCGGAAGAGCTCCGTCTTGTAGGCCCTGTGGAATTGCATAAGGTCCTGCAGGGCCCTGATCTCCTCCAGGAGCTCATTCCACCAGACAGGAGCCGCCACTGAAAAAGCCCTGGCCCTGGTTCTGGCAAGCCTGGCCTCCCTGGGGCCCAGAACACAGAGTAGATTTTGGGACCCCGACCAAAGTGCCCACTGGGGTATATAAGAGGGTTAAGAGGGTTAAGACTAGAGTCCTCATATCTCTTTCAGCAACAGAATACTGTTTCCCCAGCAAACGTCCTCGCAACAGAGGGGCTCCATCCTGTGGAACATGACAGCACTGCCTGTGCTGATTTCTAACCCTTAAACAAAAACCTGGAAAAGCCCTTAAGACGGCAATGCAAAAAGCAAGACCATGATCACAAGAGCAACCCTGAGAGGGAAGCACAGGAATTGGCGGCAGAGCGGAGGAGTGTCGAGTTGGTTTCCCAACTAGAGTCTGTCACTTGGGGAAGAGTGTGTGTGTGTGTGTGTGTGTGCGCGCATGCCTATGTACGCGTTGTGAAAGGGATGGTGGAAAGAGCCAATGGTTTATACTCACTTTAGTGTCTGAGCTTTGAAGTCAAACTTCGCTCTGGCAGCTCTCATCTGAAGGTTGAAAACAACACAGTTAAAATAACTGCCAAGTTCCCTCCGTATGGTCTGAAATGGTATGGAAATGTGTTTCTGCCATACCAATGCCAAGCACAGACTGCCGGGGGGGGGGGCACACTCCACTAGGTATTGATTAAGGTGTTCTGTTTTCTTAAACATGTCACTGGAGAGTCTGGAACTTACGTAAGGATCTAAGGAAGGAAATAGCCCCAACTCCCACTTTCTGGTATAAATGAAAACGGAAAGATAAGCACAAGGCTTACAAAGAGGGCCTTCTCTCTGCTTCTCCAGCATTTCAAAAACAACAAATATCCAGTTCTAACAAAGACCAAAGTGGGACACACAAAATGATGCCAGGTATCACAGGCAAGGGACATTGCTACAGCGCTGCCTCTGTGCCTTTGGGAAAAACTATTTTCAGCTAATAATAGTTGGGCAGCCCAACTAGCCTGCTACTTGGATGGGAGACCACCGAGAAAGAAGGGGGACGCTACGCAGAAGCAAACCTCCTCAGTTCACCTCAAGCCTTGAAAAACCCTTGAGGGGTAGCCCTGAGTCATCTGCAACTTGACAGCACTTAATTCTTATTAACGACAACTCCTCCAGTGACAGTGAGACCCACTGAATTTAGAATCAACTCCGCTTTTGAGCGCAGGGCTGCAAGGCTGTCCCCCTCCCAGCACCACACCCCAAATCTCCCCCCCCCCCCGCCCAGGTCTAAGGATGCCCTCCCTAACGGCCAGCTGCAGAGAGAGGGTGGCTGCTGTCTCGCTTCTGTTAATGATCGGCTGGAAAGCGACAAAGGAGAGGGGGAAGTACAGAGAAACAGGGACGTCCAATGGCGTCTGTCCTTCCAAAGGGACGTCTTTGGGGTCTGAGCGGGAAGGGGTGTGTGTGTGTCTCAGCCTTTTCCGTGGCTCCATGGGCTGTATCCAAGGAAACCTGCGCGCACATCCCACACACCCTCTCACTAGCATGCAGAAGATGGCGTGACAAGCAGGTAAAAGCCTGCCGGGGACGGGTTTTCTTGTCTGGTGGGCATGCTTCAGAAAGATTTTGGTAGCTCTCCTCGGGATTCTTCTGAATTAGGTCCCCCTGAAAAATACCTCTCTCCTTTCTCTCTTTTCAAAAGAGAATTAAAGCACTGCCAGTTCATTTTGTTTAAAACAACCCCCGAAACTTGAAACATGCCGAGACACCATTCCATTTTCTACCTTGACATGAGAGGGAAAAAATTAACGAAAGAAAGGAAAAGAAAGAACAAGCGCCCGTCTAGTTAACTGAGACAGTCACTCACACGGCCAGGATCGACAAGAAGAAGACAATGAAATTTCTAAGCGTCAGGCACAGACAAGGCGAGAACGGACGGGGCTATGGTGATGCAGCAGATGTAACAAACTGCCCTCTGGCTGGCTTGCTGCAGCTGACGTTTAAAGACATGCACCGGCAGTCTTTAAGCAGGCATGCTTCATCATATACAGCTCCAGACAGAGATATTAATTAATTTGAACAAGGCCAAAAGTCAAAAGCAATTTCTAAGTGAAGCCAGAAGAGGGGGGGGGGGAAATAAAAACGGAAACCAACACACTTCTCGGGACAGCTAATGTCGGCCTAAAAGCACAACGCTATGAGAGCCCAAGTATGATGCTGGGCCAAGCAGCAGGCTGAGGCGACCAGAACCGACCTCTGACCCAGATTTTCTCTTTGCTGTATCGTCTACATTTAGGAGGTCCCCAAACCGCTCATTAGTGATAAATTGATGGTGCGTAGGAATGACCCCCGTGTGCCTTCTAGCTGCAATATCGGCCTCTTCTTGCTCACGCTTAAGCCGTCTCTGGTCCTCTAAAAGTTTCTGCCATAGAATTGCATAAAATGGGCAGTGAATCATCTAGTTGTCGGCATTCATAAATTGCCAGCAGATTATTAACAGCAACCTATATATATATATATATAGATATATAGATAAATAGATATTACTCTCTCCAATATATACCACCAAATATAATCAGAAATCATATTTTTATTGTTACTATTTAATTAAATTTATTAATCGCCCAATCCCTGCTATTGCAGAGTTCTGGGCCACATACAATATGAATAAAAACATACACTAAATAAAACAATTAAAAACCAAACAGCACATTTTAAAACAGATGGTAAACTAATCAATCCCATTTCAGGCTGCCAGCCACTTCATGTGCAGGGGGGGGGGGGGTAAGGGGTAAGAGAAATGTCGAGAGCGGAAGATGAAAACCGTCGCTGTCCTCAGTCAAAAGCCGGGCAAAACATCTCAGCCTTGCAAGCCCCGTGGAACGTCACGGGCCCCACAGGCCCCGGGTGGAGGTTGGCAGAGAGTTCCACCAGGCTGGGGCCAGGACTGAAAAGGCCCTGGCCCTGGTCGAGGACAGCCGGATGTCTTTGGGGATGGGGACCACCAGTAAGCTACGACATGAAGAGCACAATGCTCTCCCGGGGACATAACAGAGGAGATGGTTCCATACATACTGGAGTAAATACAAGTGACTGCATGCTGGACCAGATCAACCAATAAGAACTCTGCAAAAGAGGGCCACAGCAAACCTGCGGTCCTTGTGGTAACGGCCCCTAGCTTGAACAGCCCTTAGAAGAATTAAACTAATTCATGGAGAATTTCCGTGAGCATCCAGTGCCAGGGATTGACCAGGGCCACTGGCTGGCTGCAGATGAAACCAGGGTGTTGGGACAGATGCAACCTTTAGTCTGATCCAGCAAGGCAGCTCTTGTATTGTTACCCAGACACACCCCAACTGAAGGGTGTGCCGGCTGATTCACTTGCTTCAGCCAACTGTTTGTATAACCAAAGTAAAGCTCTAGCAAGGCATAAGGCTGCGGCGCAGGGCACAATCAGAGAACCACTGGCAATGGACCAAGCGAGCCCAGTGTTGAACTGCAAGCAGAAATTGGCTAATTCTTTTTTTCAGACCCTCGAAAGGATACAAAACGTGCCCAAATATTGGGAGTTTCCCCCAATTGCCCTCGTGTGATGACTCAGTATTTCCGAGCCCATTTTCCAATACAGCTAAACCGAGGCACATCACAGTAAATTACCTGCTTGCTGTCTTCTAGTACAGCGGCCTTCAATCTTTCCTAACTTGGAATCCACCTTTAACCCCCGGGAGAGCAGAGTCCCACGACAGGAAGAGGGGGGGCCAGCGTTCGGAGCTGGACAGAGGACCATGAGAGCCAGGGGCAGGACACACACGCCAAGCGCCAGGAGGGACCCCACAGTGAGCAACACGCCAAGGGGCAAGGGGGAATCTTCTCCCGCACCGTGACGGTCCTGCCACACCTCTCAGTGTCTGATGCAAAGAGCTGGCAGCTCTATCTGGGCTCTGGGACCCCCGTTCTGTGAGCCCAGAGTCTGAGACCGAGAGATTAAAGGCCACTGTTCTAGCAAGTCTGGGAGCAAGAAAAGGGGAAAAGATTGGCTGGCAAGCTCTTTCTCAAGAGAAAAGTACAACCAAGCCAAATTTCACCTTCACGTAACAACTCATTAGTTGTGGTTCCTCTCATTCTCCTAATTGGGGGCCCTACTTGACTTGCCCCCTAGTTTTACCGACTACATCAGTTCACTGCTCCATTAGTTATATGTCTTCCCGCTATTCTGCATCCATTTCCTGCCCACAATTTAGTCTTAAAGTTGGCTGTTTGAAAATGCAGAGCAGTTCTTAAGTGACTTGTGCAACTCAAAAGCCGACCCTGTTCTAAGAGCAGCCCCCCCCCCCAACCCCCGTCTCCTGCACACTGCGGCTGTTCTGGGGGGAAAAGACAATTATTCTGGATTACCTCTTTATCGTCATGGCGCCTGCGGAGAATTTCTTCCGGACTCTCCATATAATCGAGTGGTGCAAAATGCCTGGGCGATTCTGAATCTACTTGGAAACAACACAGTGTCGTTAAACACCCATGGCTTCGAGCAGCAGACCCAGAAAAGAAATGGGGGGGAGGGGGAGGGAGGAAGCTTCGGTTCCTGCTGCCCAGTTTGCACAAAATGTCAGTCACAGCTGTTTCCCTCTCATTTGGGGGGTTGTGTTTGCCTAAAGGCTGAGGCAAATTAGAGTCGAAGTAAGCAACAACCCTTCCCCTGCCCCACAAGGTGACTTAAAGAAAGACTTGTCATTTACAAAACATGGTTTAACACTGTACCATTGAGGAAGATCGCATCACTGCATGCAAACACACAAGTGCACGCATACACACAAACACACAAAGGCACACACACACACGCACACCCCAAGTACCAGAAACACTTCCTTAAAAAGACACCTGGGCTTATTCATTTAGTTCCTTGGGATGCAAAGGGTAAGGGATCTATAGCTGGCCTTCATCAATAATTTCCATCTGTTGCCTCTTGAGAGAAAGGTGGTAGAAACAACCTCGCAAGCTCAGACATATCCTGAAATGCAAGGCTACGTGAGACACGCCAGGCTGAGAGACACGTGGGAAAAGGTGGGGTGCAGGGGTGGGGGTGGGGGCAGAAGAAAACAGAAAGGACAAGCCAAGTGGGAGATGGATGAAGGGACAGAAAAATACACAAAAAGGCCACCTCGAAGATAGGTCCTGAGTTCCCTTTGCGGGTTGTTGTTTGGGTCCAAGCTGTGGTATAAAGCGTAAGGAACGACATTCCCGTTATTAAAGGCATCTGGGACGTCCACGAGAGAAAGAGAGCAATTCCGGCCACCCTTCGGGACTGGGAAGGGGCTCAGGCTTTCGACAATGCCGTAAGAAGAGAGGCGCATGGGGGCGAGAGGTTTCTCTGGGGCATACGGCTCACGGGGAAGGGGGCTGACCCTGTCCGCCAGGCTGCCCTGCGATCGAGGCAGGTCGTTCGGGTGCTCAGAGTTGTATCCTGGCCAGTCTCCCGGACTCGGAAACGGAAACGTCTTTCTGGAATGGTGGGGCAAGGGCTTTTTCAACCGGAATGGAAGCGGGCTCATGAGGTAAACATTCCTGGGGAGCAGATGCAAGCCGCTGGAAGCATCTCCTCTTCCGTACTGCTGCTGTTCGTGCCTCCGGATGGTGGTGAACCTCGTATAGGAAGCTGGACAGGCCCCTTTGCACTTGTTTCCTTTATACCTCTGAGGCCCATTGCAGCTATCTCCGCTGTCATTGGACGCATTTGATAACAGGTCTGTCCTGTCAGTGCAGGCCGAGAGTGTGTCCGCGGGAGCCCCATCGCTGAACTCGGATGCCACGTCCTCCGTATTGCTACAAGACTGGGATGAGGTCTCGTCAGCTAGGTGGGAGATACTCTTGTCTTCCAGACTGGGCTTGGAAAAATCCAGCAGATATTCAGCTGAGCGCGTCGAACTGAGGCAGCTGTTCGAGAGACTAGGAGCCGGGGATTTGCTCCGGGCGCTGGAGAAGTTGAGTGCGGGCATCGACCGGGATCTCTGGATGAGCAGCTCGAAGGCGGTGACACGTGAGGAGACTGCGTGCTTGGGGATCTGCTCCAGGTTCTCCCGGCTGGGGGCTGGCTCCCTCTTGTCCCTCAGCTCACTCTCAAACTGGGAGGCGAGGTCCCTCACGCTGCAGGACGGAATGGTGCCCAGCTGCATCCCAGAGCGGTTGATCTGGTGCATGCTCTTGTACAGCAGGCTAAACTCGGCCCCATTCTTCCAGGAGCCAGGAGCATATCCTTTCCTGAATCCGGATGCACCATACTCTTGCAGGCTCTGAGTGCTGCAGGACTTGGCTGTGCTCTCTTGCCTGGATTTCATCAGCAAGTTCTCAAAGCTCTCCCCTGCATCTGTCCGGAAGGGTCTCTTGCTGTCAAAGAAGGCAAACGAGTTGCGGAGGTTTTCACAGCTCTGCGTTTTCTCATGAGGTAAGAGGTTACTTTTCTGGTCCTGCCCAGAAAAAGGTGGAGCGGCCAGCCTGGGTTTGAATTTGGACGGAAGCACTTCAGCAATACAGACTTTTGCGGGTGATAAAGGTTTCTTATGCATACACGGGCGGCCTACTGTACTGGCATTGCTAGGGTTAAGGGCTCGACTATTAACTGAAGAGGAGGCAATCATATGAGCATTCCCACCTTTACGATCCACTGGAAAGCATGCAGAATAAAATAAACACAACCTGTTAGCTTAAAGTGTGGCAAAGTTCTTGATAAAGGGGAGGTCGTGGGAGGGAAAGGGGGGAGGACGACATGCTTTGAGTTTTGTGCAATGCAATCTCAAGGGAGGCAGTGTTGTTCCGAAGGAACGTGGGGAAGTGAGGAAACAGGTAAGCTGCGCTGCTGCAGAACAGGAAACAGCCGCGTTCCAGGAGCGTAAATCCTGAGCCGGCCAGGGATCTTCCAAGCTAAGGAGATTGAGTCAGTCCTCTAAGGGTGGGAAGTTCCTTTAGGTATCCAATGATTAAGGATTCCTAGAGAAGAACCGGTCTGCACCCACAGCCTGACCAGCTGGCCCCTTGGTGCAAAATCCCCATCCAGGATTCATATTCCTGCAATCTATTATTTGCAGGCTTTCTAGTCAGAGTGACGCTTTCATCAAGCTACGTGGAAAAGTAGCAAACTGCTCCCATCACGGCCGACAGTGGCTGAAGTTTACTTGACACTCACGGGCTCCCAAGGGTCTCGCAGGCTTAAACAGCCCGGAATATCTCCGACATGTTAAAAAAAAGATGATGGAAAAGAACAGCTTGCCATTGGTGGGCGAGCGCTTCTCTCAACAGGAACACTCGACGGTCAAGAGAATCCCGGAGAACTTGGCTAGGAATTAAAAACCATCACCTTGTCATGTGCAAGGGCTGGCAAGCCGACAGGTCAGCCACCCCTGGTCAAGGCCCTGCACGCACCGAAAGGGCCTGGGACTCGATGACTGTCTTAATAAATAACAGCCTAAAATAAACTTGGGTTCAGCTGCAAGGTTGCTCTTCAAATAACTGAGAATTAGCTGGCTCATTCCGCCCAGTGAGGACGTTCACTCTAGTATTCCATTCCCAATCCCTCAACTGAAGTTGATCCCATAAAAGACATCGTCACTGCTTAATGGTCCACAGTCTATGGGACCGATAGGGGCATATTTTTTATTCCAGCAAAATGAGGCCTGGGGGAACATCACAGTGGTCAGTCTACAACTGGGTGGCCCGGGGGGGGGGGGGGGAGAGAGGGAGGAGGCTCCTGTTAGAATCCAAAGAAGCTCAGATTCAATTTAATTTGTCTAAACAACAAAGGTTTTGCAAAAATTACAATGGAAAATTTGGAAACCTAACAGGAGAAAACAGGAACAGAAGCAATCAATCAAGGCCAAATTATTTGCTTTCCCATTCCAGCCGTCTCTAAGGTCACATTTCAAGGCTTCTCAAGTGGGGGGGGGGGGTTCGAATTCTTCACCCAGGACAGCAAACAGTTTCACAAGTGAACTGCAGAATAACCCCGAAGCACCTGCCTTTCTAACATCCTTCAAATGTTTTAACTTTGGTAGACTGAACACGAGCAACCCAGACAGGCAAATCAGCTAATGACGGGTTTCACTGTGTTTATGATGCTTTAGGCAACGGTTAGTATTTAGCACCCCCACTGCCACCCCCGTGTTAGTGTCTCCCAGGAAGCCTCATGGTACAGAAACAGGAAGCAAGGTCAGCAGACAAAAGCAGTGCTGGCTTCGTTGCCAGCCCAGAAGGATATTATGGGGCTAGCAGGAGAGAAAAGGAGGGGCTGACCACTGGGAATGGAGTGGGGTGGGGAGGGTGCTGTTGTGGGGCCATGAGAATGCTAGAAAGAAAAGGCAGGGGAGGAGGGAGGAGGGATCTCATTGGAAGGGAGAATGTGCAAGAGAGAGACTAGACTATATCTGAAAGAGGGCAGGACGCAGAAGGGTAGAAGGCCGACCCGGCCAGGGGCTGCACAGCTGTAAGGGAATCTGTCATTCCCCTGTCTCCCACAGCCCAAATACATTTGGTCTTGAATCCTGTGGAGATCTGTGTTAGTTGCTTTCTTGATTCTCATGTTTACAAAACTCCTAGGCTTAAAAGTTTGGGTTCCACCTTTCCAGGTCCCCCACATGCACACTGATACCCGCCTGGGTTGACTGGAGTGACGGGAGCGAGTTGTGTGGCGGTAAAATGACCAGTACCGTTTCCCTCTGTAGATGGGAAAGGGTGATGTTCATCAGGGTTCCCTTACTTTGAAAAAAATCCCACCAAGTACAAAACTGGTACCCAGGAAGTGCTCAGTTTTCAGTTGTGGGGGATTCTGGAATTTTTTTTTTGCACAGAGGGACATTCAGAAATGTCGCCCCATCCACAGTGTGAATGAAGTGGTGCAGGCTTTGCTATCACCTCCGGTTTCCAAATGTCTCATTTTCTCTCCAGTATAAATCATTCCCATTACACACCTGAGTTCCGGATCAGCAATGTAGTTCCGGCATGAATATTTCGGCCCAAACCCTTTTAAAAATTCAACCGCCACTAACCAGTGCATGAGGAAGCACAAACCGTACATTGCTTCAGCTTCGGCCTACCTTTAGTGGAAGCCGAACTGGAGGGCCGCTTGAGACCGCTCAGCCCCTGCAGAGGGATGTCTCCTCCTTCCAAGACACTCTTGTAAATCTGCCTTTCGTTTTCCAGCCCGGCGGAATCCCCGGGACTTGTTTCCAGCTCTCTCTTGTATGACTGGTAGCTGGGGGAATACGGTGAGCTAGAAGCAAAGCAGGAGGGTATGTGCCGGGAAAGAGAATTAAATTTCTTGGCAATGGAAAAGTGTTATAAAGCAGTCACACCACACCAATGCACATTCTGGCAGTCCAAGGGACTAATGCAAGGTTACTGGACCACAAACCTCTGGAATAACGAAAGCAAGCATCTTTCCAAAATTGCAAAGGGCTTCATTTATTTATCTGTTTGCTTAAAATATTTATACACGGCTTCTTAGCACTTTGCTCTCAACTCTAGTCCACCTGCCATAAGAACTGTCTGTCACCTCCAGTGTCTACAATCTCGGCTCCTAAGCTGAGTCTACCGGAGTCGAAGTCCTGGTGTGGGAGTGCCTCCTTTTTCACTCTGCTTTACCGTAGCTATGCTCAGTGAGGCAGTCACACTCTATGACTAACAAAATTTACAGCCATATCATCTCTGTTTTTGGTATAGTTAGCAGAAAGGACCTACACAGAGCCCTGACCTGCATGGCCCAGGCTAGCCCGATCCCATCAATTCTTAGAAATTAAGCAGGGTCAGCCCTGGTTAGTCCTTGGATGGGAGACCACCAAGGAAGCCCAGGGCTGCTACACAGAGGCAGGCAACGGCAAACCACCCATGCTCATCTGCCCTGACCCGGCTGGCTCAGGCTAGTCCAGTCTCATTAGATCTCGGAAGCTAAGCAGGGTCAACCTTAGTCCTTGGATGGGAGACCCCCAAAGAATACCAGGGTGCTTCGCAGAGGCAGGCAACGGCAAACCACCTCTGTTTGTCTCTTGCCTTGAAAACCCTACGGCAGGGGTCCCCAATGGTGCACGCCGGCACCTCCCCTGGTGCCTACCAGGTGTTTATTTGAAAGTGGGCGGGGCAAGGCAGCACTTTTGTCCAGCAAGGCTTCTGATTGGCCACTTGAGATTTGATCGGCTGTACATTTTTAAATAGGTTGCTTTGGCAGCAGCTGCTATCACTGCGCAAGGATAATTCACTGCGTGACTGAAGGCAAGTGGAGGTAGCCACTTTATGGCTGGCTTCGTCACCTGCGGCAGCCATTTCGTGGCTGCACCCACTATGCCGCGTCAGAATTCCAAAGGTACCTGCAGGCTCAAAAAGGCTGGGGACCCCTGCCCTACAGAGTCAGCACAGCCAGCTGCAACCTGACGGCACTTTCTACCACTCCTGCCTACCCAAAATCATGAGAGCTGGAACCCGGTTTTTTCAAAAGCGTGAAATAAAAAGTTACAATAATACTTTGCAGGGGTTGGACTGGAAGGCTAAAACAGCCTGAGAAAAAGACGACGCTTGCCAGCTCTGGGTCGGGAAATACCTGGAGATTTTGAGGGTGGAGCCTGGGGAGGGTGGGGTTTGGGGAGGGGCCTCAGCAGGACACAATGCCAGAGAGTCCACCTGTCCTGGGCCAGGACACCACCCTCCCAAGCAGCCATTTTCTACAGGGGAAGTGATCTCTGTTGCCTTGAGATCAGTTGTACAAGGGGGAGATCTCCTGGCTCCATCTGGTGGTTGGCAACCCAAAAAGACATACACACCCTCCTCCCACCAATCTCGCCCACGTGATGGAAGGCTGGAGGGAGAAGAGGTGCTCTTGGGTCACAACAGAACCCTTCCCAGTGTGCCAGGGGCAAGGCCCAACACAGCCAGGCTCTTCCTCCCCGGCTGGAGCGCAAGGGAGGGGCACCTCGGCCCCAGGCAGCTCTCCGGGGGGTGGGGGGGTCCCAAGATTTCGCCCAACAGAGTGGGGAGCCAATCTGCCCTTGAGGGTTTTTTGCAAGTGCCTTCATTATGTACTCAAAGCCTGAGATTTTAAAAGGCCTAAATTCATCTCCTGTGGCGGAGAAAATTATTTCCCTTCTCTCTGATGTTTCTTATAGAGTAGCCCCGGCAGCCGAGAAATTACACATTAGAGCTGCATCTAAAAGCTGAAATGCTTTATTTGTACGTAGGGGAGGTGCTTCTTGTGTTTTAACATGTTTTCAGGTGCTTTTAACACTGTAATGTTATTGCTTTCGCTGTAGTTTGTCTCTGCCCCCTTTTGTGTGTCCTAATTGTACTGGTCTGTTGCCCCACATAGGATTCACACTCAGAGCCTTAATTCCACTTTCAGGGCAAAGGCTGGAGCCGTGTGCGGGGGATCCTGTGGCCCTCCCCCCTGCTGGGCTGCTGGGATCTTTTTTTGTGTCAGCCCTCTTATGCTCCCTCCCACTCACAACTCTGTTTCAACTGTTCTCGCACTGTATTTTCCCCTTTGGTATTCAGTTCTGGGTACGAGCTTTCGTACGCACACACACACTTCTTCAGACACCAGTTTGCGTCCAGTCAGGCACCTTTAAGACCAACAGAGTTTAATTCTGGGCATAAAGCTTTCGTGTGCAGTTAGTCTTAAGGATGCCACGGGAAGAAGAGTTGGTTTTATACCCTGCTCTTCACTACCTGAAGGAGTCTTGGAGCGCTCTTCCACTCCCCACAAACAGACACCCTGTGAAGTAGGTGGGGCTGAGAGAGCTCTGAGAGAACTTGTGACTGGCCCAAGGTCACCCAGCTGGCTGCATGTGGAGGAGGAGTGGGGAATCAAACCCAGTTCTCCAGATTAGAGCCTGCCACTCTTAACCACTACACCAAACTGGACTCAAACTTTGTTCTATTGCTTCGGACCAACGCGGCTAGCTGCCTGTATCTATGTTATTTGCTAAGCTGGATAAAATTTGATTATTTAAAAAAAAATCAAAGACAACTTTGAAAAAAATTAACCCAGAGTTTCTGGACAGAAGGGTTCCTGCGATGCTTATTCATATTTTTTGTAACTTCTGGGGCTGGCTCCTCTTGTGTGCTCCCTCCACGGGGCTGCCCTCGCAGGGGACATTTGGACGTGAGACAACGAAGGAGAGGCAAGCGGCTACAGCTCCTGAGGTCAAGCCTTATCAATAAGACACAGTAGCTCAGGCTGCATTATTGTACAAATTAAGGACCTTAAATCTGTCTAAGGAATAACGCAAGCTTTTCCTTGCCATGAGTAACATCCTGCTTGCTTTCATTTACCTTGCTGGGCTCCCCGTCGGGAACCAAAGTGGCTCATTCTCCTCTCCTCCATTTTATCCTCACAATGACCACCCTGGGCTGAGAAGGGTGTGACTGGCCCTGGGTCGCCCAGCAAGCTTCCACGGCAGAGCAGGGATTCGAACCTGGGTCTCTGAGGTCCCAGCCTGACACTTTTGGCCGCTGCACAATGGTGGCTCTAAGCTGCCACTCACCTGTTCCTGAACTCAATGGCTGTTCTTTTTAAAAACAGACTTGGCTATCGGTTTAATCATGTTACTGAAAGCTGCAGAAATCGATTAGTTTCCCATGCGCTGGATGCAGCTCAGGCATTTCCCCAATGGGATGTGTCAGAAAACCACCAGGCCACGCTGCATGCTCCTGATGGCCTCCGGACCCAGAAGGCCAACACCCCCCCCCCCCCCCCCCAGTTTAAAGAGTGTCCCAGAAGGATGAGAAAAGCTGGGCAAGCGGTCCGCGGAGGGGCCCCAGGATCCAGATTTGAGGCCAAAATCGGATCTCATCAGACACCGCCCATCCCCGCCCAAATGCCAGCGCTGATGCCAGGGGCTGCCTTATGTGTTCCTCTGCTCTGCTCTCACGTGAACTCTGGGACTAAAGGACAGGGAACTGGGAAGGCTCCCAGAGCGGAGAGGCTGCAGACCCAGACTGTTTGCCAGATGCCACGTGCCAGAGGCTTCCCAAGGGTCCTGCGGGTTTTATTTAACTGTGATGGGAGCAAAGGCAGAAGCAGGAGACACTGCACAGAAACAGACTGAAATCTCGAAGAAAAAGGGAAAAGGAAGCAGCATCTACTGCGGGCAGGCCAGCTTGCTATACGCTGTTCTTAATGCATCGTTTATTGTACGGATCATACTCTTCTCAACCTCCAGTCTCAGCCAGAAAGGCGGATTATCAATGAAATAGTCTCAACAGATGATTACATCCGTTTTGTGGGAATCACGCAGTCAAGGCCACAGAGAACCTTCCAGCTGTGTTTTTGGTACCCACAACGGTCTACTCTGGATTAGGGCCCAGATTATAGGATGCCCAAGTAAATTTACAGATTCTAACAATACACAGAAACAAAACAGAAACAAAAATCCACTGGGCAACTGCATCGGATTCGAAAGCTTACAAGGGCGAACCTGTACAATTAACAGACCTCAGAACTGCTGGAGTCGCCTTCCTTGATCTCCCACTATCCAAAGAGACCAAATGCCTCTGAACGGAACCCTGTTTGAGGCAAAACCCAGGATTCCGTCCTTCGGTGTAAATTAAAATGGAATATCAAGACATCGGAGCTAATAAAGCCCCTCCCTCCCCCTCTTCCTGCGAGAAAGCCACTGTCACCGACACATGAGCAGAGCGTGTGTCTCAAGGAATTACTTCCCCCTTTTCAAACAGACTGGCCGACCGTGCAGCGAGTCTGAACACAGCACACTGAAGGTGCAGCTCATTACATTTCTTTTTTCTAGGCACAAGAGTAGAAATAAAAAGAGGATAAAATTCAACTTTGCTGCTTGGCTGCTACTCATACAGAGCGAGATGTATTGCTCTTTGGGCTGAAACGTGGCTCTGTGTCAGTTTTCACATTGAAAAAATACAGGGAAAGGGAAAGGAAAAGAAGCAAGCCTAGAGCCGCCACTAAGAGGAAAGAGTGACGTTTGGACCAAAGCAACCCATTTCGATTAGAGTCCTCTGCAGCTGCCGAAAGAGAGGCTTCCCTGGGACTCTCCCACTCGCCGTCTTCTGCCCCTCTGCAACCCGCAGAGGCCATGCCGCCAGAACAGGCACAGACAGATTTACCCCCAGGACTGTGAAAGCCCCACAGGTGTCATCTCCGCCACGCTTCACCACCCAGCAGCCCTTAAACGCCAAAGAGCGGCTTTGAAAACTTACTGGGGAGAATGGTCTGGAAACGCTTCCAGTGGAGTCCAGCCGGCTGTGCTCTGCAAGAGTCCAAACAAAGAAGTCATTGAGACGGGCATTTCCTCGCAGAACAAAAGACAAAAGATGGCTGGAGTGTTTTCCCGTCTTTAGCTCAAGCCCCGGCCTTGGCATGCACCGGTCCTGGCGCCAGAGTGACCGTTTCAGGGGCTCCTCTGCAAGAACACAAGGTTTTGGCACAGCCCATGCAGCTCTATGGCAACCATGCCTTTGTCTATGAATAGCTCAATGCAAAGAAACCCCCCCTTTTTTTAAAAAAAAGCCAGCTGGTAGTGTTGCCAGCCTCCAGGTGGGGCCTGGAGATCTCCTGGAATTAGAACTAAATTTTAGACAACTTCCACTGGAGAAAATGGCAGCTTTGGAAGGTGGACTCTATGGCATTATACCCCACTGAGGTCCCTTCCTTCCCCAGACAACAACCTCCCCAAACAACCTGCCCCCAAATATACAGGTTGCTTACCTGTAATTGGAGATCTTCGAGTGGTCATCTGTGCATTCACACCTCTGGGATAAAGTGCGCCTGCGCCGATCCCGATCGGTAATCTTCAAAGCCTAACGGATTTTCACGCCAGCTCCCCGGTCACGTGCACGTCCCACTGCGCATGACCCGGGGAGAGGCACGAGGATCCCGCCAGTTCCTTCTGACCGCTGCTAACAGCCCCCAAGGAAAAAAGTGAGGGAGACCGAAAGCAGAGGGGAAGGAGGGCGGGTGGTGTGAATGCACAGATGACCACTCGAAGATCTCCAATTACAGGTAAGCAACCTGTATATCTTCTTCGTGGTCTCTGTGCATCACACCTCTGGGAGAATAGCGAGCAATAAACACCACATACCTGGAAGTGGGTGCTGGAGGTCTCACATCTGAGCTGCTTGCAGGACTGCACGGCCCACCACAGTACGCTGATGGACACGGACATCTAGGGCGTAGTGCTTCACAAACGTGTGAGGGGACGCCCACGTTGCAGCATTGCAGATGTCTCCCAGGGGAATGCCCTTGAGGAATGCTGTGGAAGTAGCCACGGCTCGAGTGGAGTGTGCCCGGAGGGACGCCGGCAGTGGCCTTTTGGCCAGAAGATAGGCGAGTTTTACCGTCTCAACTATCCACTTCGAGAGTCTTTGAGACGACAGCTTCTGTCCCTGCCTGGGCAAGGCATAAGAAATAAAGAGAGCTGGAGACTTGCGAAAGGATTTTGTCCGGTGCAAGTAGAAAGACAAGGCTCTCTTGGCATCTAAAGTGTGTAGACTACGTTGCGTTGGGTCCTGGGGATCAGGAAAAAATACCGGCAAGGTGATATCTGCCCCTATATGGAAGTCCGACACTATTTTAGGCAGGAAAGCGACATCTGGAGCCAAAGTGACGGCATTATGATGAAACGTGAGGTATGGTGGGTCGCAACGGAACGCCGAGAGCTCACTCACGCGTCGAGTAGACGTGATGGCCACCAAAAATGCAACCTTCCATGACAAAAGCTGAAGACTGCATGAGGCCATGGGTTCGAAGGGTTTTCCCATCAGCTTAGTGAGAACCAGGGGCAAGTCCCATGCCGGGACTGGTGTCCGCACTGGGGGATAGAGGCGATTCATTCCCTTGAGGAATTGTTTCGTTGTTGGGTGGGAAAACACCGAATAGCCATCAATCTCAGGATGATTGACTGAGATGGCTGACAAGTAGACTCGGATAGATGAGTGACACAGTCCCCTGTCCTTACATGACAGGAGGAAACCAAAAACATCTTTAAGTCCAGCGGGGACTGAGGGTCGTCCCACAGACGCCAGGAAAGTTAAAAATTTAGCCCATTTTGACTCATACGAACGTCGAGTGGAGAGTTTGCGTGAGTTCAGTAGCACTTGAGCAATGCGTGATTCTAACCCTAAGTTTGGATCAGCCACGCTGTCAATTTTAGCTTGGGCACATCGTGGTGCAGTACTCGGCCCCCGCACATCCCAAGGAGGTCCGGGTCCGTCGGGAGATGGAGATACGTCCCTCGTGAGAGGCTGAGGAGCATGGGGAACCAGGGTTGTCTCAGCCACCATGGGGTGACGAGAATTGCCCACGGTCGCTCTGTCAACAGTTTGTGGACTACTCTCGAAATGAGAGGGATTGGGGGAAATAGGTACAACCGTTTCCCTGTCCACCGGAAGAGGAGACCGTCTCCGAGAGAGGTCGGGTCCATTCCCGCTCTGGAACAGAATAGATGGCACTTCTTGTTCTCCCGAGAGGCGAATACATCCACGGATGGATGTCCCCAATGGTCGAAGATCGGAGTCAGGTAGAGGGGGTTCAGCTCCCACTCGTGTAGGGATGCTCCTCCTCTGCTTAGGAAGTCCGCTTGGACGTTGAGTAGTCCTGGGAGATGAGTCGCCACCAGGTGAATATCTAGCGCCTGGCACTTGTTCCACAGCTCTATCGCTAACCGGCAAAGTCCACGGGAGACCGTCCCGCCCTGGCGGTTGATGTAAAACATAGTGGTGGTGTTGTCCGTAAGGACAGTCACCGTTTTCCCCGTTAGGGATTGGCGGAAAGATCTCACTGCGTAGAGAACTGCCAGCAGCTCTAAGAAATTGATATGGTTGTGCGCCACAGAGGGGTGCCACCTGTCTCCCACACCTACACCTTCCAGGTGAGCTCCCCAGCCCCATAGGGATGCGTCCGTGGTGACGGTCGCTGAGGGGGGTGGAAGCCGGAAAGGTGCACCTGAGTGTAAATTCTGGGGCACAAGCCACCAACTCAGGGTCTCCAGGACCTGGGTAGATATCTGGAAACGTTTGGAGAGGGAGTGGAATTTGGGGCGGAAACGCCTCAAGAACCAAAGCTGCAGTGGTCTCATTCGCAATTTGGCGAAGGGAATTACTGCCGTTGTCGCGGCCATCAGGCCTAGCAGGCGAAGGATTTGTTTGGCTGTAGCCTCCTTGGTCTCTTGGATAGCCTGGAGAAGGGAGACTATATCCACTGCTCTGTTGGGGGGTAGGAATGCCCTGCATTGCAAGGAGTCCAGGATAGCTCCGATAAACTGAACCCGTCTGGAAGGGATAAGCATGGACTTTTTGAGATTTATAGTCAACCCTAGTAATTCTAGGGTGTGAAGGGTAGTAGAGATGTGGTTCTGTAGTTCCGTCGTAGAAGGGGCGACTAGAAGCCAGTCGTCCAGGTAGGGGTAAAGGTGGACACCTTGGAGTCTCAGATGTGCCGCTACTACTGCCATAAGCTTCGTGAAGACACGAGGAGCTGTAGAGAGGCCGAAGGGTAGGGCCTTGTACTGGAAGTGACGCGGACCGATCGCAAAGCGTAGGTACCGTCTGTGTGACGGGTGGATCGTCACATGAAAGTATGCGTCCTTTAAGTCCAGCGTCACCATCCACACGTTGGCTTCTAGTAGCGGTAGGATGGTCTGTAGAGTGGTCATACGGAATTTCTTGTAGGTGATGAACGCATTGAAGTTCCGCAGATCTAATATGGGACGAAGTCCGCCATCCTTTTTTGGGACCGTGAAGTAGCGGGAGTAGAACCCCCGCTGAAGGTGTTTTGTTGGTACCTGTTCTATGGCATCCTTTAAGAGGAGGGCTTCGACTTCCGACGATAGGGTGTCGGAGGGAGGGGTGGTTACGAAATACGATTCTTGTGGAATCTGGAAAAATTCTATTCTGTAGCCTTCTGCTACAACCGACAGTGCCCATTTGTCTGTCGTGATACGTTGCCATGCTAGTAGGAAGGGGGATAGACGGGTGGGAATATCGGAGCGAATGGGAGAGTCAAAGACTCTGCTTGTTTGGCTTGGGTGGTTTAGCCTTAGAAGCGGAAGCGGACGGGAATCGTGGCTTATGGCCATAAGGTTTCTGCTGATAGACAGTAGACGGTGGTCTCTGCCATTGGGGTTCAGTGGGAGATCTTCGCGGTTGCTGTTTGGACCAAGATCTCTGCCATGTTTTCTGCTTCTGTTGTCTCGGTTGTGAGACACCCAAGTTACGAGATGTTTTGATGCTCTTATCTAAATCATGAAGAACTGTGTCCGTAGTGGAGCTGAACAGTCCTTCACCCTCGAAAGGGAGATCTTCCACTAAGGACTTAGTGTCTTGTGGAAGCGAAGTCGACCTCAGCCAGGCGTGGCGACGAAGGGCGACTGCTGAAGTGAGTGTCTTGGACGTGACGTCCGCAGCATGCTTGGATGCGTTAAGCTGATGCTTTGCTAGCACCATGCCTTCCCTCTGGATCTTCCTTGCAAGGCGTTGCTTATCCTCAGGAAGCTGAGCCAGAAGAGGTGTCATCTGTTCCCATAGGGAGTACTGGTACCTGCTCATGCAGGCTGTGTAGTTTGCCGTTTTTATGCCCAATGCACCGGCTGAATAAAATCGTCTTCCGAAAGAATCTAGTTTCCGTCCCTCCTTGTCCAAGGTGGAGGAATGTCCGCTACGTCCCCTAGCCGAGGGGGTCACGACGACTGAGTTGGGCTTGGGGTGGATGAATAGGAATTCTGCCCCTGGCTCTTGGAGCCTATACATGTGGTCCAACCTTTTGTTTGAAATTGGGGTTGAGGAGGGGTGGCCCCAGGATTCTTTGGCAGTGCTCAAGAGCACCGAAATTAGTGGCAACGCTACCGCGGTGGATGTGTCCATCTGTACGATATCGAAGATGGCATCGGTAGCGGTAGGCGTTGGTTGGACCGTGGCAAGCGCCAAGGAATGTGCCATTCGTTTGATAAGTTCTCCATAGGATTTCACGTCCTCGGAGGGGGAGATTGGTAGATTTTCAGCCACATCAGGGGATGGTGACGGCTGGATGGGAGATTCGTCATCGGATGATTCGGGAGATTCGGGCATCGAATGGTCGGAATGTTCGGAGGGAGACATAGGGGTCGACGGATCTGGCTGATAAGGAGGGAGGTCGATATCGGGTGATGTGGGTATCGGCATCATTAGTTTCGGTATCGGTTTCGGTAACGGTATCGGAGTTGGAGGCGGGGCCGGGGGATCTCGGCATCGGGAGACTCTTGACGACGTCGATTGGCGATCCCACTCCGCTGGGTACCATTGTGGAGGTGGCGGGTAGGAGGAACCATACAGGTATCGCCATTGACGGACGTCCCACGGCACCGAAGATGGGGGAAGGCGCCAGTCTCGCTCGCCTCTCGGTGCCGGCATCGGGTCAGGCCCTGTCTCGGGACTGCTGTGAGGGATCTGCGTCAGCTCGATGTCGGGTTCCGAATCTGTGAGCTGGATGGGTCGCGGCATCGGGGAGACGGGGCTGCCCCGGGGTCGCTCGCGCCCAGGAGGGTCAAGCTGTGGAGACCCGTGCTGGGTCATGTCGGACGCGGGATGCGTCGACGAAGCACTCGAGGTTTTGTGCTTCAGCTTGCCCTTACCCTCTTTGCCCTCCTTACGCTTCTTAGCGGGAGTTCGTGGCAGTGAGAGGGGTCTTTTCGATGCCGACTTCTCGGTGCCGGAAGGGCTTCGCATCGGTGGCGACGTCGGGCCCGTCGGTACCGATGGGGATGTTGCCGAAGCGTCGGCTGCGGACATCTTCGGTGACAACGCTGCCTCCAAGAGGGCCACTCGGAGTCGGGCCGCCCGGTTCTTCCGAGTTTGTTTGGAGAACGCGGCGCAACTCGAACAGGAGTCGACGCGATGCGACTCGCCTAGGCACAGCAAGCAGAGGGAGTGCTTGTCTGGGGGGGGATTTTACTCCCACACTTAAGGCAGCGTTTAAAGAAACCCCACCGCTGGGCCATAGGCCGGGCGGGGAGTGGAAGGAGGAGAATCCAAAGAGAGTCCAGAAAAACAGTCCGTAGGTCAAGTAAAGTCCAAGAAATCAGTCCGAAAGGCCTTTCCAAAGTTGGAAAAAAAGAAGCGAAAGTTAACTACCGACCGGAGCGGAGAGGGGGTCCTCACGACGCGGCGGTCAGAAGAGAACTGGCGGGATCCTCGTGCCTCTCCCCGGGTCATGCGCAGTGGGACGTGCACGTGACCGGGGAGCTGGCGCGAAAATCCGTTAGGCTTTGAAGATTACCGATCGGGATCGGCGCAGGCGCACTTTATCCCAGAGGTGTGATGCACAGAGACCACGAAGAAGATCTCCAGGAATTTCCCGACCCAAAACTGGCAACCCTACCAGCGGGGCCTGAAAAGCAAGATGCTCAAAATAAAGCTTTCTCCCTCCCTTCTGCCCAGCTTCCTTCCAAAGATTATGTGTCTCTACCACAGGTCGCCCCTGGAGGCTAGGGACATATCCACCAAGATGCTCCCAAGGAATCCTTGGGTGCTGGGCCTCTTCTCCTCCACAGGGCCAGCACTGATGTTTCGCTGCAGAACCAGCCAGCCTGGCCTCGCTGCAGAGTTTCATAGTTCACAGCAGCTAGAAGAGAACATCTGTAGTTCTACAGCTGCCTCTCCTTCCTTACCCATTTTGTGCAGAAGGAAAACGGGTCTACCCAAAGAGCCACTTCTGCACACTGCTGAGTTTTCCTCTGGCGTTCTCCAAAAAGGGGGGAGGGGAATAATTAAAGCGTAAGCCAGACGACTACCAAGGAGTAAATCCTCTTGCTTGTGTTTTGACAAACCACGCAGCTCTCAAGCCAGTGAGGGCAAGAAGGAAACCCCCAGATTTTGGGGAAACTTTCAGGAACAAAATCTGCCCCCCCCCCCCCCCGCAGCAGCAGGAGCAGACAGTGCTGCCTCCCACCCCCAACCCCAGGGAAGAGGCAAGGTGACTGGTGCCAGACAAGAATCCGAAATGGGCTGCCTCAAGCCTACTCGTGTGCAAAGCTGCAAAGGGGCTTTTGTGCTTTCTGTACCCAGCGAGCTCTGGATTCCCACTCTGTTACTTCTGACAGCAGCCAGGCTAGCCGAGTGGTGGAAACCGCCTGGATTCGTAAGCATTCCGCCAGCAGATTACAGCAGGAAGGGGAAAGAGAAGGAACCAGCAGCAGGAAATGAAAGAGGAAGTACCTTCGGCGGCTTTCTATCGGATACTTTATAAAGCTTCTCCATGTTTTCTATATCTGCCTCTAACTCAGTCTGGTAGAGGTAGAGGTCTTTTTCTAGATCAGTCTGGTTAAAGAAGGAAGAAGAGGAAGAGGAAAACAATGCTTAGGGTTTCGGAAAACAAAGAAAGGTTAATTCTGAAGAAAAAACACAACAGAGCCTTTTGTTCTTCAAGACAGCATTGCATTCCTTTCAGGGCTCAAAAAATCTATAGATTCCTTCAGGTTTAGATTCACCGCTGAGCTTGTTAGGATCTTGGTGTTAAAGCCACAAACATAGTCTTTTAAAATCACTGAAAAAGGCAGGCACACCAGTAACACTGCTTATAAACACTCATTAATACAGTTAGCCCCGAGTGCAAAGAAACTGCCGTGACTGGACGCGCATTACGCTTTTCAAAAGATGGTTTTAAGTCTCTTTACAGCCCACACCATCGTCTGTGGGGCACAAGCAGATTCCAAGTCAAAGGCCCCCTTGCCCCCGCCGACTCTACACACTGCTAGAGACTGCAAGCCGACACTACACACCCACACACAAACATAACCATAGTACAACATATGTTTGAATTACCTTTCTATCCTCTCTAGTAAGGATAGAGCAATCTCCAGGAGTATAATCCCATATCTTTTTTGGAGGCTGATGGAAAGCAGAGGAGGAAATGAGGAAATGAAGATAAGGACAGACATCACAGAGAATATGGAAACTGGATTAGAACAGAGGGGGAAATACATTAAGGGGAAACTGCATCAACATCAGAAATAAAATTAAAGGAGGAAAGGGAAGAAGGGGGGGGGACCTGCTAGAGCACAAACACAGAAGATTATGGGGGAGGGGGGAGGGCATGCACTGTTTCTGTGGGACTGGCTCCCATTTCGCTTCCAGGGGCCAGCTGCTCCATACTGGAACATTCGGGAGGTAAAAGCATTCAAAGCACAATCATTTTTAAAGTAAAGAAACTGAGGCAAATTAATTTTTAAATCAACCTTTTACTCATTTGCCCTCTCAGAAAGAAAGGGTATGACAAGGTTTTAAAAAATAAAAGTAAATTTGCGGGTTTGTCTCTTTCTTTAAATCCCCTGGTTCTTTCCGAGGCCTTGAATACATACCACGTTCACGTACGACTGGGTTCCCAGAGTCGGCAGTGTGGGGCAATGAAAATGCAGAGTTATTCATTTCACCGTTGGGGCTGGTTACTGATCTTCCAAGGGGACAGAAGGTGGAATTGACTTGGGGAAAGCGATTTAGAACCCAGGAAAGACTGAACTGGAGCAAAGGCCGGAGCCAAGCCAGCTCAAGATGTGGATCCTGCTTCATGGGTCCCTGGTAAGAGTGGCAGCTGGCGAGGAGAAACACTAGCTGAAAATCAAAAAGTCCCGAAGGGAAACTGCTATAAAGCGCTATCTATTGTAAACAGTATAAAGTGGAAATGTGATAATTATTACATAGTACAATTACAAAATACAAAGACAGTCTATGAGTAAGTACAACTGTAGTAAGCGAAATTCTCCGGAATGGCTATTCGTTTCATGTAGACTTCATCCAAACACGGACCGGAAACAGGGATGTCTTCTATTTTATATCCAGCACTGACTGGCTTGAGAAGGGAATCTGTGCTGGATATGAAATAGGAGACACCTTTGGCTGAGGACAGACTGGCATTTCGCCCCCGGACAGCTGCGGGGGCAGAAGCTGCGCGAGGAAACGGGTGTGGGGCGTCCCGTTCGCACTGGTTACAGTGCTGCGGGACCCTTCCGGAGAGGAGGCGGAGCGGCGCGTCCACACCGCCGTCCGTCCTCTGGAGCCTCCTCTGCTGTGGCGCGCAGCTTCCAGCTGGACCGGCGAGGCACGCCTGTTTGCAGCGCGTCCAGACTTCCGCCACCGCTTCCTGTGCGCCATGAGAGCCGTCCAGACTGGCAGGAAGCGGCAGCCCAGACAGCCGGAGACCAGTTTCAAGAGGTCTCCAGCTGCAGCGCGTGGAGAGCGGCCCGCATGCGGGTAAGTGTGGGCCGCTGACGGGGGACAGCTGCGGCAATCTGGACGCCCTCTCTGCCTCCGCTTTAGAAGCGGAGGCAGAGCGGGCCAGATTGCCAGTCTGTCCTCGGCCTTTGTTTCCGGTCCGTGTTTGGATGACGTCTACATGAAACGAATAGCCGTTCCGGAGAATTTCATTTACTACAATCGTCCTTACTCATGGACTCTGTACTATGTAATAATGATCACATTTCCACTTTATACTATTTACAACAGACAGCACTTTACAGCAGTTTCCCTTCGGGTCTTTTTTCTAGTTTTGTCTGTGGCTGCGACTTTCTTGTTACTTAGCAAATCAAAAAGTGCCCAAGGGACCTGAGCACCTTCCTTCTCTATATGGACCAGGGTCTTCTTTTGGGGGAATGCTTGATTTAACAGCCTAGTAATAAACTGATGTGAATCAGGGGGAACCTCTGCAGTCATAAATATAAAACAGTGTACAAAATGAAAGTGAAATCAGAAAGTGTGTAAGGAATAGTGGCGGCCTGCCTACTGAAGGAGGGCATGCAGGGAAGGTCCCCATCATAGAGCAGGGAATGCCCTGAGCCATCCACTGCTCTGAATATGCATCTTTCAAAACACCCTGAATAATGCACTTTCAGTACACTTCGCAACTGGATTTTGTGATGAGAAATGACAAAGTCCGCTTGCAAACGATCTCTCAAGTGGACTGAACATGCTTTAATTCAGCTTGTGTGAAAGTATGAAACAGTAGGGTTTTTTTTTTTTTTTAAAGGTGCCTTCATCTGGCACATCTGCCAACAAGTTCCACCCAGAAACCAAGACTGGCGGCTATTTATGGCAGCTTGCACATGCCCAGAGAATAATGTTCACAGCCAACCGTGAGAGCAATGCAGCATGGTTCTCTCAAGTGCGCCCAGGGGCCTGGCACCTCTCCTGCGGAAGGCCCGCCCTTCGCTTTTGAGGGCAGGCGGTCTGAGCTGGTTCACATCCTGCCTGGCAGAGATGCAGGTCTGTAAAAGGAAGGAATATCAAGGAAGCGTGGCTGCTGCTGACTCATCTGCAGGAATACCGAGGAAGCCCGGCAGCTGCTGATTTACCAGCAAGGTCCTTTCCTTTTGTGTTGTTTGCCGGGACAGCACCAAAGGACCCTGCTGGAAAGTTGTCAGGGTGTCCCCAGCTAGGGCTGCCGGCTTGTACAGAGCTGAAGGTTCTTTCAGGCTTCTTCTGCCTCCGTAGCTTGTGCTCAGGTCTGTGAACGGCAGAGGATTCCTCCCCCCGCCCCAACCAGGCTGCTGCATCGCATTCTACACTCTCTTCAACCTCTTCTTCTTTTCTGCTTCTTCCTTCCTCCAGAACCACTCCAGACTCAACTACAGCTTCCCCTCCAGCCCCAGGCATCAATCAAAGTGCGCTTCTTTCTCCCCTACTTGTCCAAGCACCCATTTCAAACACCTGTAACTTGTCACCTTTCCAAAAATCCTGCTGCTTCCCACCCCTTCACATAGAATCACAGAACCACAGAGTCGGAAGGGGTCCTACAGGCCATCTAGTCCAACCCCCTGGCTCAGTGCAGGATCAGCCTAGAGCAGGGGTGGCCAAACTGTGGCTCGGGAGCCACATGTGGCTCTTTCACACATCTTGTGCGGCTC
Source organism: Lepidodactylus listeri (assembly GCA_029233225.1). Lineage (NCBI taxonomy): Eukaryota > Metazoa > Chordata > Lepidosauria > Squamata > Gekkonidae > Lepidodactylus > Lepidodactylus listeri. Next base: position 133,517,014 of record JARCFY010000005.1, on the reverse strand, counting down.
CCTGCAGGGCAGCTGGGGAAGCAAAGGGCAGGCATGCCTCCCTGATAGGTCTTCCCTTCCCCAACCAGTGCCCCCCTCCCTGGGTAGGCTTGAGGTGTGTGTGGGGGGGGGGAGCAGAGAAAGAAAGCAACTTTAACTTTAAATGCATTCTCAAGGCCCCCACCAAGCCTACAAATATAATTGGACAAATAAATGTCATTATCGATATCTATTTTACCCCTCTTGTTTTTCTTTTCAGCAGTCTCGTTTAATGTTAATAAAAAGCAAATTTGCATATTTTTTCAATAAAAACATGTATGTAATATTTGTTTATGTCTTGCGGCTCTTAAACGTCTGACATTTATTCTATGTGGCTCTTACGTTAAGCAAGTTTGGCCACCCCTGGCCAAGAGCATCCCTGACAAGTGTTTGTCCAGATGCTGCTTGAAGACTGCCAGGGAGGGGGAGCTCACCATCGCCCTCCTCAGCAGCCGATTCCACTGCTGAACAACTCTTACTGTCAAAAAGTTTTCCCTAAGATCCAGCCAGGTACCTTTCTACCCACAATTTAAACTCGCTATTTTGAGTCCTCTCCTCTGCTGCCCACAGGAACAGCTCCCTGCCCTCCTCTAAGCGACAGCCCTTCAAAGACTTCAAGAGAGCCATCCTGTCCCCCATCCGCCTCCTCCAGCCTGAACCTTCCCAAGACCTAAGCCTTTCCTAAGCCTTTCCTCCTAGGGCTTCTTGGTCTCCGTTCCCTCCTTCTCAAGGTCCAAACTTGTCCTCCTCACACATTCCACCTGTCCTCCACAGTCTCAGTCCCCAACTTTTAAAACAGGAAGCCAGAAATCTCAGAAGCCACAAGCAGACAGAAGGAATGCTGCCTGCTCTTTATTTAGGAGCATCTTGGAGCAGAGCAAAAAGTCAACACGCACCTGCCACATGGCTCCCTTCTGAACCACTCCTTGCCAGAGCGCGTTCGATACACTAAGCAATGCACACAGATGAAGCACTGCAACAGAACCAGCCTTTAGATGCCATTCCCCATAGAGAACGTGTAGGACTTGATGGGGGCACTGAATGCTTGAGCCGCGGGAGGAGTGGTCCCTTCAAGTCACTCTGCTGGTGGGAATCAACTTGGGGATTCAGGCAGGGCATCATCAGAGGAGCGCTCCTGCAAGAACAGCGGCAGCGCTCGGAGAGGGGGGTAGAGCAAATGATGCGGACTGATCGGGATTCATCAGTTGGAACAAGGGCTGGAAAAAGGGAACGGCTGGAGACTCTCCTGTCTTGAAGTCCTTCAGCACGACAGATAACAGCCATCTTTGTTCTGGTTAAGCCGTGGGGTGGGAAGGTAGGTGGGAAGTTTATAAGTTCCTGGATACAGTATTTCTGTTTAATAAAAAGAGCAAACTGAGCTCCAAAAGGCAACAACCCCACCAAAACTCCCTCATGGGTCAAAGGCAAGATTTGAGCCCAGTAGCATCTTAAAAGACCAACATGATTTCTAGGGTATAAGTTTTTGAGAGTCAAAGTTCTCTCCATAAGACTCTCTCAAGTGTATACGCTGGACATGTGGTTGGTCTTTAAGGTGCTACTGGACTCGAACCTGGCTCTTCTGCTGTAGACTAACACGGCCGCCCACCTGAAGCTGTCTTTATGGGTCAAAAGGTTTCCAGAGAATTGCAGTGATTGTCGCCTACAAGGGGCCACAAAACACTAGCCACATCCCAGTGGCTTGATGTCCAAATAAAAACCTTTTCCCACTGCTTTAAGAAAAATGCTGTGACAAGGTTTCATTGCCGTATCTTATGATCACAGCCATTTATTCAGAAAAGGGACAGGGGCACAGCCAAGCATGTGCGTCGAGGAAGGCTTATTTATTATTGAGGATTGCGGCTATCAAACTTACCGGCTTCCCAAACTCCAATTCCGAAAAGAATTTATACCAAGGCTCATTCTTTAAATCTATCTCTTCTGGGCTTATATCCAGAGTCTAAAGGAAGTGGCGGCACAGGAATGGAAGAAAGAGAAGGACAACATTATGCAAAGAATACATAGGAAAGAACTGTTAAAGATGCCGCATTCTGCATCCCCCCCCCCACCAAGGCCTCATCAGCGTTCAGAGAGCTGCCAGAGCGAGAGCAGCGGCTAGGAAAGCTCCCTTTCAACACCGCAGATGGAGACATGGAATTTCAGAGAAATGTAAAGGCTTTTCCAATGTTATATTTCTGTGATATTTCCAGTGGACTGACACCAACGCAAAGAAATAAGAAGAGGGCAGCGGATTACTCTGGGGTAATTAGAGGCCCTTTCAACTGTCCATGTGTTTATGTGCTGGGTGGCCACCAGTTTCCAGCAGCAATAAAACAGCTGGATTCCAGTCCAATAGCGCTGTAGAGACCAAAGAGATATTCAGGGTATAAGCGTTTGAGGGTCAAAGCTCCCTTCATCAGATACAAGGAGGACTCCCAATAGCTCCTGCCCCGGAAATCTTGTTCTTCTCTTTGCCGCTGGACTTGAATCTAGCTGTTCTGCTGCAGACCAGCACGGCCCCCCGCCGGGAACTGACAGCAACAGAGGATCTCCCAGGCACATCTTCCCTGTGGAGTGTAAAACCTCTACCAATGTCTGACGCTACCAATGCAAACCACAGACGGCAAGGGTCCAATCGATAGATATCAGCATAGATAATTCAGTGTCTAGAATAGAAATACTAGCATAAATTTATTTATTGTATTTTTATTTAATTGCATCTTTGAATCGCCTAACCCCCATGAATGTGGGGCTCTAGGTGATATATAGATTTAAAAACAATAAAAGAAGAGGAGGAGGGGGAGGATGAATTTATACCCCACCCTTCACAAGGAGTCTCAGAGCAGCTTAACATCTCCTTTCCCTTCCCCTCCCCACAAGACACCCTGTGAGGTAGGTGGGGCTGAGAGAGGTCTTTTGAGAACTGCTCATGAGAGAACAGCTCTGAGAGAACTTGTGACTGACCCAAGGTCACACCAGCAGCTACATGTGGAAGCATGGGGAACCAAACCTGGTTCTCCACACTCTTAACTACTACACCAACCATCATCGGGACATATAATTCATTAATTAAAATCAAGTGGTGAAATCTTGTGGTTTCTGGCCTGTGGGTGCTTCATGGGCACGGGGGTGGGGGTGGGGGAATAGACCCTCCAAGGGACAGGGGTCCAGGAAGGGTACCAGCCACACTAGGGGAATACTAGGAAAGACACAGTGAGTATCTGTGCCATTTGCACAGAGAGAGAGAGAGAGAGAGAGAGAGAGAGAGAGAGCGAGAGCGAGACCAGGTACACTGCGCCCCCACCTCAGTGGTGAGCCCAAAGGCACCCACCTTTTAATCTCTCTGAGCACCAGCCATTCCCTGGAGGAAAGCAAAGGCTGTGACAGCACTGTGGGGAGGATCCCCAGCAGTGTCTGGAAGAAGGGATAAGCCCCAAACACACCTCGCCCACGTATACCCCAAGTGGTGCAGCCCTTCTTTTATTCCACGGCCGAAGCCACTGCTAGGGATGGACTGGACATGGAAACTCTGTGGGCGGCAGCTGAGGGCGTGGCCTCCACGCACACCTAAGGCAGGCTGCTGGCCTCTCACAGGGTTGCCAACTCCTGGTTGTGAAATCCCTGGAGATTGGGGGGGTAGAACTTGGGGAGGGTGGCGTTTGAGAAGCGGAGAGAACTCCGCTCAGAGTCCGTCGTCTGAAGCTGCCGCTCTCTCCAGGGGAACTGATTTCTGCCGTCTGAAGATCAGCCATAATTCTGGCCCCACCTGGGGGCTGGTGGCCCTAGCTCTGGGCCACTCCCTCTACTGCTTCTAGTGTGGCAGCAGGTGGTCAGCTCTCTTCCCTTCCAAGTCAGGAGCGGCATTAGTGACAGGACGGCAGCAAGGACTGTGGTGTGCTTGAGTGAGCAAAGATAGACGACAAGTACGTGTCAATCAGCACATGACCCTCCTCTTCACTAATGGCAACAGCCCCACTGGAAAAAGAGTCACTGAAATAAAATTTCTTCTGGACTCTGTGAAAAGCAGAATATGTAGCCAAATCTTTGAACCAATATAAGATGTGGCTCAAGTCCAGCCATTTTGCTCGAGCATTTGAGATGGCTGGCTCTCCAATTGCAGGACGCCATGCTCCAACGGTTTTGTTTGGACTCTTCCCTGCCCTCCTCCCAGCCCCACAATTACACATGCCCCACAGAAGACAGCATCTTTAACAGCACATGGAAATGTGAGAAACCCTGCTCCGCAAAACAGCAAACAGAAGGAAGGGCGGGATTCTCAGCCAAGAAGGACACAGTCAGAGAGGGCAAGCCGCCAAGCGTGCGGTCTCCGCGCAGAATGGATACAGAGACGCTATGCGTTGTTAGATCACCAACACTCAATACCCAAGTCAATGCTTAAGTGTTCAGACAAAAGTAACAAAACAAAACCAAACAAGAGATTCCAAAGGGGTAGTATGTTTGTCTACTGCGGCAAATAGTAAAGAAGTCTTGGAGACTAGTTGAGGCGCAAGCTTTTGCGGACTGGAGCTCACTAGATCACAGGGCTATGAAATGCGGGATTATGCGAGGCTTATGCAGACATTACACAGCTGGATCGCACCCACTCGCCCAGCCTCTAACACCTGCACATTCAGCTGCATGTATAACACATGGGTCTTTTCATGAGGAGGGGACCCTGCTTTCTGAAGCATTCCTGGGCATGCAGGACAGCCAAACGTGGAGACACTCGCAGGGTGAAATCCTGCTTCCTTCTATGCATATACAAGCGAGCACACTTACAGAATGCTTACAGGGGGCTTCTCTCCCTGATACTTTCCCTAACACCTCTGTGCAAAATTCAAATTATCAGCAATATTTGGAAAAAGAAAACTATATCAATTCAAACCTAAATGAATACAATCAATAAATGTAAACAGTTGCTGTAATTGTCTTGTATACATTTGAGCTTTGCACAGAAACTTCAGAGACATTTGGATTTCACAATCCCATTGTTTGCTTTTATTTCTCTGTATCTATCTATCAATCATCTATCAATCATCAATCAGTCATCTCTCTCTCTCTCCCCCCCCCCTCCACTAACTCCCTAAAAATGGCTGATGAAAATAAAACTCTATAAACAGAGACGAGAAATGAGACAGGAGACAAACAGAACCTCTACAAAGAAAACTTCCTTTTTTTATGCCTATTTTCTACCACCTGGAGCCCTGAATGATAGCGAAAATATGGAATCACTGAATGAGGAATAAATGGATTCAAATGTACGTAAATGGGTCAAGACTTTAATTTTAGTGAACTAAAGGTTATCACAGCTTTACACTAAATATCACAAATGTGTCAAGGGAAGCCAGTGGCCACATTCACCAGCCAGATTTGAGTCCAGTCGCACCTCAGGGCCTGGAATAGCGCTTCTGCTGCAGACCAACACGGATTCCCCCCCCCCACCCCGAAATAACATTCACCAGACTTTCAAAATACGTTTTCAGACTTCTGCAGTCCAAACCCTTTTGCAGGGTTCACTGGATCACACTGCGTAATCTGCCTCAAGTCTCAGCAAGAAAGGTGGACTATAAATAACCCAATAAAATAAAAATAAAATAGACCTGTATTCACCATAAAGATCACCAGAGCCATTTGGGGCTTCCAGGACCACTGTCCTCATGTTTGATCCAGGACACAAAAAGCCAGGCTTGGAAGCCAAATGCTTCTGCTTTGCAGAACCGAGGCTGAATTGGTAGGGATGTCTGTACGCAAACAGACACAAGCACACACACTCTTTCATACCTTCTGGGCATATAGGATTTTTATCCCAGAATTAAAATATCAGGAATAGAGTTGCCAGCTTCCCCCCACTGGTGGCGGGGGATCCCCTGCCACCACGCCCCACCCCCTGCCGCCAATCAGCTGACCGGCCGGGGGGGGGGGAGCAGGAAAGAGGTCCAAGCCACATGGCCAGTGACATCACTTCTGGTACACATCATCATGGGGACACCCTGGTATTTGGGAAAAAACTCTAATAGGAGTCATTTTTACCATAGAGTTTTTGCCCAAGTACCAGAGTGTCACTGTGACGGTACAATGTGATTATGTACACACAGGAAGTGACATAGCCTGAGCTTCCCCTCTGCTCCTGGTAAGTCCCCCTCCATCCCCTGCCAGTGGCCAGGAGGGGCCAGGCAACCCTAACCAGGAAGGACAGTTTCAACATGTCTAGATGCCCTGGCTCTTGGATAAAAAAAAATCCACAACCTCAAGGGGGGGAAATGCTCCAGACATACTCATCCGTTCTGGTAGCAAACTTAGACAGGGATGGAATTCTAATTTAAGACGAAGACAAGTTTGTCTTCGTCTTAAATTAGAATTTCACAGATGACAGGAGGCCACTGATATTGATCTACCATAACTCAGGCTAGGACAATATGCCATGAGCACACAAACACACAAACATGCACACACACATGCACACTTTTTTGTCAAAACAGAAGAAAAAACACACTGAAATTAGATTTTTTAAATATATGCATTGTCTTCTATAAACGTGACACAAACAGAACTTAAAACACTGAGAATCTAACACGAGGAAAAGGTTTGATGAGGCCACAAAATAATCACAGCTAGATGGGCTGGGCCTATTCTGAATCTAGGGATGGCAGTCTCCAGGTGGGACCTGGGGATCCCCTGGAATTACAGCTTATCTCCAGACTACAGAGATCAGCACCTCCTGGAGAAAATGACGGCTTTGGAGAGTGGACTCTGTGACATAGTACCCCAATGAGGTCCCTCCCCTCCCCAAGCTCCACCCCCAAATCTCCAGGAGTTCCCTAACCTGGAGCTGGCTCCCCGCTGGGGGGGGGCGGGCTTGGATTTGGCAACCCTGTCTGAACCAGAAAGCTGCAAGGGACGTCCTCAGGTTGGGCTCTACAGACTGAAAACTGGTTCCACTACTCTCCCTTTCCTCAGGAACTGGAGCTGCACGAGGACAGGCTGAATGTCTAATCAAGAATTCTGAATGTCCTCAATAATCAACCATTTCAGTGATATGAAAAACCAGAAATATTTTGCAACTTAGACTTACAGTGTGACCCTAAGCAAAGATGCAGCCTTCTGGGTCTACTGACTTCAATGGCATGAAAAAGGTGTAAATCTGTTCAGGACTACCCTGAAAGACTCTCTGGCATTGAACCGCTCGGTGCCACTGACCTCTGAAGCTGCCAGAGCACATCCCCCCCCCCCCACACACACACACACTTATTGTCCTACCGAGTGATGTTGCTGCTGTAAATCATTCATACCTTAGCATATAAAATGGTACTAGTGGGCATATTGATGGAATTTAAAAGAACCAGTGCCCTGAGCTTTCTGCAAAGCAACAGTACAAATATATCCAGGTTTTGAGAAAGGGAGAGCCGCAAAGTGCCCAGTGCTGCCTCAGCACACAGATCTTAACGTTTGCCGTCTGAATAAAATAAAGCTGATTTGAAGTGAAGAAAGTGTGTTATTTGGACGCAACAAGTCTCATGCTGTCAAAGCAGGTAAGGATATAAACACCCTTGATTATCAAGTTAAACAAGTTTTAGAAGACTCTTAAGCCAATCAAAGACTTACCTTGCAGGATCTCAAAAGCCAGTCCAGCTTTCCAGCAAGGGGGTGTGTGTGTGTGGGGGGGGGGGGGGGGGGACACACACAATGTGGTCTGTTCTAGCCCTCCCTTTTTTCTATGGTCAACAAAGGCACGACACCATCCTAACCGCAAAATATCTGTTATCTGTAACTGCTTTTCCTCTCTGCCCTAATGATGAGGCCATCTCATCCCCCAGCAAGAAAAATCTGGTCTGACAAAGCCGCCTTATCCGGAATCAGACCATCAGACCAAATCTGGTCCGTGCTGTCTACTCCAAGGGTCCCCAACGGTGTGGCTGCTGACACCTCGCCGGGCAACCGCCAAGTGTTATCAGGTAGCAGGCGGAGCCAGGTGGGGCTCTTGCTCAGCTCCGCTTCTGATAGGCCACTGGCGATATGACGGGCGGTGCGGATGAAAACAATGTTGCTTCAGCAGCCGCTGCCATCAGTGTTGGTTTTATTCCTCTTTCCCCGTGTATTTTTAAAATTACCCTTCTTCTCCTCTGCACTTGGGACTTCCTCTGAGAGTGTGCATGGATCCACTCCCCATGGCAGCCAACTTGTGGTTGCACATGACCCCACCACCCTGTGTCAGAATTCCAAAGGTGCCCACAGGCTTAAAAAGGTTGCGGACCCCTGCTGTACTCTGACAGGCAGCATCTCTCCATGGTCTCAGGTAGAGGTCTTTCACATCACTTACAACATGTTCCTTGAAACTGGATATGCCGGGGATTGAACCTGGGACCTTCTGGATGCCAAGCAGATGTTCTATCACGGAACCACAATACTGCACAGATGGACAAACTAGATATTTATGGATCTTTACCACACAGATGGCCAAAAAGGAGATTTGTTTCTTCACTACAGCATGAATTGCAGCAGAGAAGTGAGGGGGTCACTTCAAGAGCAAGACTGGGATGGGGGACTGTTCCATCACCTGGGCTTTTCTGCCCCCAATAGCTTCTTCCCAGAAATTTTCCTCCCAGCCGGGCTACTTCCAGTATAAGAAGTCCAGAGAGAAAAACTGCTTAAGAGAAGCCATTTCAGGGGAAAGTGCAGGCAGGGGAGAAGTCCAGCTTCCCACACATGAAGCTGCCTCAAACTGAATAAGCTCCTTGGTCTATTGAGGTCATTATTATCTACCTGGACTGGCAGCGGCTCTCCAGGGTTTCAGCCAAAGGTCTTTCACATCACTTTGTCCTTTCAACTGGAGATGCCAAGGATTGAACCTGGGATCTTCTGCATGCCAAGCATGTGCTCTACCACTGATGCACGGCCCCTCCCTATCCCCCCCCCCCCAATTTCCCCATTTTAAACTTCCACACATGCACACACACGCACATACTTTCTAGAAATTCAGTGGCACCCTGCAAGCTGAGTCTAACACATTCTTTCATTATGCAGACATCTTTCTAAAGAATGAAAAAAAAAGGTTTTGAAATGTTATAACGCTTTAAAACCCAGGGAGCTGTCTTAATGCAAGGTTTCCTGTGGGTTGCTCAGACTGGCACAGGCTCTCAGCTAGGGCATGCTGCCACCAGGAGATGCCAGGGACTGGGCCAGAGACTTTCTAAATGCAACACAGGCACTCTGCCCCTGAGCTATGGCTGCAAGGGAGATGTAAAACGTGATGCCCCCCCCCCACATACCTCATGTGGCTCCACCCAGAAAGGACAACTCTTTCCAAAGCCCCTTCATGGCATCAGACAACTGCCACAGGGCAGGGGGGTACACAGAAAGACCAAACCAAGCCTGAAGATTCCTGTTCTTGCTAGACATAGAGAACTGAAGGGTTCTGAACCCAGCCAGCCAACCCGCTCCTCTACATTTTGCAGCTGCCTCTAACCTGCTGAACAGCTATAGGAAATTATCCTCCTCCCAGAGTCGTGATATCACACACACTCACTTACATGTTAGGCAAGTGACCCACACTCAACACACAGAAGGTCCACAAGGGGAAAGACTTTTCAGCCGTTCTGCCAGCTGTTTTTACGAGACTGGGGATATTAAGATGTTAAAGATAACGGAGACAGAAGTTCTGGCGTAGGCCAAGGTCAAACCGAACCCCATTAAAGCAAGCCAGCAGCGCAGGAGACGGGGAAAAGAAACAAGCCACAAAGGATAAAATCCATATTACCAGTTTCTCGTTGTTCAGAACGGAGGACCTTCCTGGCTGGTATTCATAGATGCTTTTGGGCTCTGCACGGTATTTCCGCGTGTCCACCTTCTTGTCTGGAGGTTCCCAGTCATTCCTAGGAAAGAGAATCCAGTTCATTCCTACCAGGGAAGTGTGCCATGTAAACTAACTCATTCCTTCTGCAGGAGAAGATATTCCAGTCTAGATTTGAGTCCAGTACCTTAGCCAGTTTGGTGTCATGGTTAGGAGCGCGGACTCTAATTTGGGAGAACTGGATTTGATTCCCCACTCCTCCTCCACATGCAGCTAGCTGGTGTGGCCTTGGGTCAGTCACAAGTTCTCTCATGGGCAGTCCTCAAGAGAGCTCTCTCAGCCCCACCTACCTCATTGGACATCTGTTGTGGGGAGGGGAGGGGAAAGGAGATTGTAAGCCCCTCTGAGACTCCTTCTGGTAGTGAAGGGCAGGGTATAAATCCAATCTCCTCTTCTTCTTTTCTTAGAGACCAACAAGATTTTCGGCGTAGAACCTTTTGAAAATTAAAGTTCCCTTCATCAGATGCAAGTTGTTGAGAGTCAGAGTTTCGACTCTCTACAGCTCCTGCCCCGAAGATCTGGTCGGTCTCTAGGCGCTACTGGACTTGAACCGAGCTGCTCTACTGCAGACCAGCACGACTGCTCTCTGAGATGATCATCCGTCCCAGGCTTCCTCAGATGTTTGTGACGGAGCTCCTCCATGTCCTGAAGTTTGCTGGGGGTCGGGGACCCCAAATTACAGCCGACCTGCACAGAGGATTTCTTTTCCTACTTTGTTACTGCTTTGACAGGGTCCAGCTCCAAAGAGTGGGTTAATTTTTTTTAACAAAATAAATAAGAATAATTGTGAAACTGGCAATGCCTAGCAGCCTCTAGACCAGGGGTGTCGAACTCATCTGTTATGAGGGCCGGATCTGACATAAATGAGACCTTGTTGGGCTGGGCCATGGGTGTCATGAAATGTAATGCCAGGTAGCGGAGATATAAACTTTATAAAGGACACCAGCACAAAGGGTTGTTTTTTTTTTACTTAAAATGAAAACATGCTTAAAACATTAGCACTCTTGCAATATTTTGTCTATTTAACAGTATCTGATAACGGACACCTCTTGCTCTGAATGATTGCATCAAAATGTCTGTGCAGTTGCAATTTTGAGAATGCTGTTCAGGTGTGTATCTGTAAGCTGCAAACCTACTTTTGATTTATTGACATTCACCACAGAAATCTCTGAGTTCTGAGTCTGGGACCCAGGGGAAAACACGAAATGGCTGAGCGATTGAGAGAGTCTGGCAAAGCAAGCTATGATGCAGCAGCAGCAGCAACAGAACCGGAAGCAGGAGATGGCCAGTTCCAGTGCGGGCCTGATAGAAGCCCTCTGGGGTCCTGATCCGGCCCCCGGGCCGCATGTTTGACACCCCTGCTCTAGACTCTTCTTCAAAAAGTGCATTACCTTTCAGGACTGGATTTCAGAGACGAGGAGCGTGCCGGCAAGGGGAGAGTGGCTGATCTCTTGACTACCTTCTCTGTGTCGATGGTGGTGTTCTCGCTTTTGGAACGTGGCACTGAAGATGGAACTCTTGCTGCGAAAGGGAGAGTTTTTGTACCGTTATGGTAAGTTTGGAAGCAGAACAGCATGAGCCAATGTTATAGAAGTTCTGAGGTTTGGGCACTCTGGAAGCACTACGGTCACGTTCAGATGGCTCCTTTGAGCTGTGCCAGGCACAAGCGCCTGGTGGATTTAAAGGGAACGTCTAGACAGCAACATCTGGGGAACGTGTCACTTCTGTGATCAACCCATCGATCCCCATTGGGGAGCTGTACTTAAAAGATAGTGGTAAAAGTCCGGTCCTAAGCTGGCTGATGGGCCAATGGCGGACTTTCCCCCGTCTGGTTGTTCCACCAGCATGCAATCAGCCTGTAGGGATGGTCTCCAGACCTTCCTGAACAGCCACCATTTTAAAAAAAACCTTAGCGATGCGTGCATAACCGCTTAAACATGCAACGTCCGCAGAAACGATATGGACAATTTTATGTTTCTGACAGTCCCATGAACTTTATCAAAACTGAAATGGTACGTAGAGGAAGGTACTGCTGGTGGTACTTTTACTATTTAAGCCTGAGCATGCGCGGAAAAACAAGTAGATGGTGAGGCACATATGCGCATGCGCAAACAGGTTTTTTTAAAAAAAGCTGACCGCACGGCTCTTTAAGGTGGATGCCGTCTAGACAATCCACTGCAGAGTCACATGCGGTAAAGCGATTAACGGGGGAGCTGTCTGGTTGTGCAACACTGGATTAAAAAAATCTAGATCTAATTTCAGTCGGGCCAATGGCGGGATTAGCTGCCCGTCTGAATGCACCCTGTGATTTTGTCATAGGATGTACTTAGCAGTCCCTCTGAACTCTGTCTTTTGTGCAATTACATAATCCTTAGCCATTTAAAAAGTGCTCTCCGAGTGCGCAAACACTGACTACTTACTGTCTTCATGAAAAGAGTAACGCGGAAAATAGGAATCAGAATCTTCGTCTGAAACAAACAAAATAATTTGCAGTCACTTTGGGGTGTCTTGCTATGCAAAGGACGCTGCTGGGGGCTTTTCCTTCTGTCCCTACATAATCCTCAGGGCCAGTCCTGATTCCACCTTTAGCAATCGCATCCCTTCGTGGCCGGAGACAAGGGCAGGAGACTGGTGACAGCCAGGGTGGTGGAGCAGTCAAGAGTGTCAGACAAGGATCTGGGGAGACCCAGGTTCAAATCCCCACTTGAGCCACAGAAACTCGCTGGGTGACTCTGGTCCAGTCACACCCTCTCCGCCTAACCTACCTCACAGGGTTGTTGTGAGGATAAAATGGGAGAGAGGAGAATGATGTAAACTACTTTCTGCCCCATTTGGGGAGAAAGACGGAGTACAAATGTATAGCTAAAGACCAAACAATCCTCAGGCTGGCATGCCCCCTCTCCTCAGTCCTGTGATTTCCCCCCCTCCCTTCCTGTTTCAAGGCAAACCATGGGTTTCTCCCCAGTCCCAACCGGCTAGCTGTGGTTTGGAGGACGAGCTCAAACTCTGCTGAAGACACCACTCCCACGTGGACCAGATTAAACAAATTTAAGAGTCCGGCAGCACCAGTATTGGAGACTGTGCAACAACTGGTGTTTTAATTTTTTGTTTTGTTTTAATGTCTTTTAACTATCTATTATTGTGTTTTCTGTGATGCCGAATGGCCTAGTTATTTGTTGTGATCTGCCCTGAACCCGTTCGCAAGAAGGGTGGAATATAAATCTGAGAAATAACTAAATAAATAAAACCAAAGCTGGAAACCACAATCAAGAGATGGTTTCATACTCATTCTGGGTCAGATGCCAGGTACAAATCACTCAGTTTCTGGTTTGGATGTAACGGAAAACTTGGTGGTTTGCCTCAAAAAAGGCTGGGGAGGCAGGGGGACAAAGCCCATGCAGGGAAGAAGCAGGAGCAATGCCTCACTCGTCCCTCGCCCATCACTGCCCCACACCAGATCATAGTGAGCCAGTTTGGTGTAGTGGTTAAGTGCACGGACTCTAATCTGGGAGAACCGGGTTTGATTCCCCACTCCTCCACTTGCACCTGGCTGGATGACCTTGGGAGAGCTGTAGCTCTGGCACAGCTGCTCTTGAAAAAGAGCAGTTTCTGTCAAAGCTCTCTCAGCCCCGCCTACCTCACAGGGTGTCTGTTGTGGGGAGGGGAAGGGAAAGGAGTTTGTAAGCCGCTCTGAGACTCCTTTGGGTAGTGAAGGTGGGGTATAAATCCAATCTCTTCTCTTCATAAGCAACCTAAGAATTGCGTTGCTGGGCTGGACCAAAGGTCCCCTAGCAACTAACACACGGCACTGCCTCTGAGCATGGATGCTCGAACGAACTACTAGTAGCTGTCGATAGACCTATCCTCGATTCATTGGAAAGCCATCTTAAACTTATTAAATGTACCCATTGCCACAGTTTATGGTGGTGAATTCCATATGTCAGCTGTGAGTTATGTCATGAAGTACTTTCGCGCATCATGATTTTACTGCGTCCATCAGCACTCATCTCCAAAGCACACCCCGAATGGCTGTTTCCACCTGTCGGGTTTCAAAGAGGCTTGCCGGAATCCAGCCTGGTGTGATCCCCAACGGGTGGTTGGCAGAGACTCATGAATGCCTTTGCTCCCCTGCGCATTGCTTAGATCCCTGGCTCACCCGCATGCCATTCGTGCCTGAGGATGCCCTCAGTTGGAGGACAGGTGCCAGCCTTAAGTGCCCGCCTTCCAAAATGGCCCCTCTCCTCTCCCTTTCACAGCAGCCCGAGACACAGAAAAGGCACAAGGGAAGCCTCCCTTGGCACGGCAGGAAAAGCCTCCTCCCATGAGGCCCAGACGTTTTTTGAAGAGCTCTTTTTTTAAAGTGTTTACTTTTGTGCATATTTATTCTTAAACGAAACATGGACCCTCTCCAAAGTACACCTCCAGGCAAGGAGTACTTGCTGTGGCCTACTGCTCTTGGAACGCCTTCCTCCCTGCAAAGATCAAGGCCTCTCCCCACTGCTGGTACTAACTGGGGGGGGGGGGGGCAGCACCTCTGCGTTTCTGCACTGTGGTTGCCCAGCACCCGCTATCTCTCCTTGAGGAACCGGGATTCCTTTCTGCATGCCCTGAGAGCATTTTGCAATCCCTCAACAACATTTCAGGCATTGCAGGAATAGTCTTGGGAGCCTTGTTTGGAGTAAACTAAAGAGCGCAGCCTTCGCTTGAAAAGAGGAGCCTAGTGTGCCAGAGCAGGCAGGCTGGAGACAGGCAGATGGCTCAGCGCAGAAGAAGAGAGGCCCCGTTGGTCAGGGAGCCGGTCTATGAACTCCTCCGCCAGCAAAATGAGGAGCCCAAAGCCTGGGTTTCATGAAGCCAGACGGAACATTACGAGGTCCGCACATCCCTTGACCGCCGCAGCAGCCGGGGAAAGCTGGAAGGCCAGGGCTGCCATTTCACTATGGTGGGGCATTTGGGGGCTCTGCCCCCTCAAATGTGAGGCACATCCCACAACAGCTGCTGCCCCTCTCTTCCCCCCCCTCCTGTGACATTAAAAGGGCCCTCCAGCTGATTGGCGGGAGCACGTAGCCCACCGATCAGCTGGAGGGCCTTTTAAATCTTGCAGGAAGGGTGGGAAAGGGGCAGCCGCACACCTTCCCTGTACTCCAAGCGGCCCCCCTCCCCCCCCCTGCTGCCCCACAAAATTTCCCCATGCTCCACCAACCCAAAATTTCTGGCTATAGGGCTGCAGAGGCTCCTTCTGGAAAGTTGGCAAAAGATGCTGCTGCTGCTCTGTGCCAGCAAGTGGGAAACAGACCCAGATGCTGGGCAGCCAACTAGACACAGGGCCCTTCACTGCAGGAAGAGCGCCAACGGCGGCTCCCTGCCTTGGGTACCCGGGCCACATCTGTCCCATGCCGCTTCTTCGTGGCAACAGCGGCTGCCAGTGCTGTGACGTCAGTCAAAGAAATGCCTCAAATAATGCTGCCTCTAAGCGAGTTTCCGCCTCTGGCACCGGGGCTCTCTCAGAGGCCACGATGCTGTGAACGGCCACGGCAAATGGCAGAATGAGGCCCACCCAGGCAGCAGCGCCGGCAGGATACCCGGGCTCAATTAAATGCAATGCCGTCCCAGCACCACAACATGCAACACTGCCCAGCAAATCCCCATTCAGCAGCAATGCCGGCTGGGTGACCTTCGGCCCACCACTTGGCCAGTTTGCCAAGTTTGAGCCAGTTTGGTGTTGTGGTTAAGTGCGCGGACTCTAATCTGGAAGAACCAGGTTTGATTCCCCACTCCTCCACTTGTACCTGCTGGATGACCTCGAACAAGCCATAGCACTGGCACAGCTGTCCTTGAAAAAGAGCAGTTTCTGTCACAGCTCTCTCAGCCCCACCTACCTCACAGGGTATCTGCTATGGGGAGGGGAAGGGAAAGGAGAACGTAAGCCGCTCTGAGACTCCAAGTGAGTGAAGGGCGGAGTATAAATCCAAGCTCCTCCTCCTCCACTGCACAGGACTGCTGTGCAGACAAAGTAGGGGACAGAGAGAATCACGTGCGACATTCTGAGCTCCCCAGAAGACACGCAGGATCAACTGGCGTAGGCAGACAGACAGGCGGATTCACCAGCTGAAGCTTCGAAGTACATCTGTGAGTCATCGATCCCGTTCCATCTCAAGACCTCAGGCTGGCTCAGAATCTTACCCTGGCCTTTTGACAGCAGCTTTCTGAGGCCTTTCTTGGCCTCGTTACGTGCAAGGGCCTTTTAAACTCTGCAGTACCCCTTTCACACATGCAAAACTCTCCCACAGAGCTAGCATCCTTCTTGCCTCCAGCAGTTAACGGACAGGGTGCAGCCAAACGCAAAGGAGCGTAGGCTGGCACAGAAGACCATTTGGCCTAGCGGGTGCACAGAAAAAGAGAACAATCTAGCTGCTTCAAATGCTGGGATAATTACTTTCAATAATCAAGGGGGGGGGAACGCTCTCAGCTGTTCACCCAAGACTGAAGTACAGGATGCTGGGGGGGGGGGGGGGGCGACTCCTAGTCTGAGCAGATTGAGGAGACTCTTCAGGTCTGAGAATGCCTTCAAAAACGTCACTAAGGGCCCGACTCAAAACCCAGACAGGTTCCATGGGCACCTATTAGTGTCTCTCCTTCCAGTCACGCTCTTGTTCTAGGACAACATTAACAAAGCAGTCAATGGAGCCTGGGGGGGGGG
The DNA here is from genome assembly GCA_029233225.1 of Lepidodactylus listeri. Lineage (NCBI taxonomy): Eukaryota > Metazoa > Chordata > Lepidosauria > Squamata > Gekkonidae > Lepidodactylus > Lepidodactylus listeri. The sequence continues at coordinate 133,500,452 of JARCFY010000005.1, read as the reverse complement.
GGGGGTGGAATGCAAGACAAATTTTGAAAATGCACACTTGGTTAAATGCCATCTTTCAAAACAATCAGGTAAATCAGCATCCCGGGCCCAATCCACTAGGAATGCTCCACTGAAATGAATGGTGGGGGGAGTTGTGAAAGAACAAAACATCGGACTTACTGTGAGGGCTTCTTCTTTTCATCAGTGGATCAGAAGGAGTCCCTGTCTGGTTTGTGCCTTCTCTTTGCTCGCCTGGCAGGGCAAACATGTGTTTTTTTTTCTGCAAAGGTTTCCACTATCATGAGGAGGCAGTCAAACCCCCCCCCCCCCCCCCCCGTTCACGTCTTGCCAACAGGGGCAGGGTTTTCCTCGCTCTAGGGGCCCCTAATCCACCATCGGCCAGCAGGGGGAGCCCCACCCCCGAAGAACCACGTCGTGCCTGACATGCCGGGCCCAATGACATCACCCAGAGGTGATGTCATCACATTGTGCGGAGGACGCTCTAGCATTTGGGTAAAAACTCTACAGTGGCCATAGGGGTTTTTTTTACCCAAGTGCTAGAATGTCCCCTGAACGACATGCCCCACGTGATGGTTTCACTTCCAGGTGATGTCACTGTGGCATGCCAGAAGACCCTCAGGAGCTGGGCTGGAGCCCCCCTCCGGGGCTCAAGTAAGACTTGGAAACCCGACTTGCCAAGCTTCTGACGGAAGTGGAACCACCTCTAGAACAGCAATCACAGATACAGACTGACTTGTCCCTGGAGACCTTTAGCTGAAGATACTACGGGTCAAAACAACGAGGTCAGGAAACACTCTAGTCCAGCACCTCCCCAGGAGAGTGGAAGCCTTTGCAAAAAATATCTGCACGTGCCCTGCCCACAGAGCAAGGAGGAGGAACAACTCAGACGAGGATGCCTCCCAGTCCACTGAGGGAGAACGGGTACGTTCTCAGACCAGTCCTGTTCCATTCAACACAGGCTGAAGCTTGCTGGATTGGGCTCTCCACGCGCAAGTAACCACCGCTGGTGGTACACGGCTCGGTACCTTGGATTAAGCACACAAAGCCGAGCAGATCCGGGTCCCAAAGCATTAGTCAGGAGGCGACTAAAAGGTAGCTGAAACACCACGTCAACAAAGCCGAGGAAGTCGCCTAGCAGTCACGGCCACAGTTAACAGGCAGCGAAAGTCATTAGGAGGAAAGCAAAGGGCTGCTGGCCGCTAAGAAAACTGCAGCTGGAAAATGAAAGGGAAAGAAAGCAGCCTTTGTGCAAATAGGAAAGCGGATCCACCTGGACCAATTACCTTCAGATTTAGGACTAGGAGTAGACACAGGAAACTGGTAGGTAGGAGCGTAAGGATTTTCTTCTGCAGCAGAGAAAAGCAGTGGGGTTGGATAGCGGCCACACTAAACTGGTGGAAACACATCCCCTCCCAAACGTCCTAGCACAGTTAAGTTCTACAGCCTGCTTTGGTCAGAATAATAATATATTACGTCAGACTCTCAAGAGAGATTAATGGTTTAGTTAGGAAGGACACACACTCTGTCTCTCTCTTTACACGTCATACAAGGAGGCACACCAAATGCCACTCAGTATCCAACCATGCCAAAAAGAACAGGCAGAGCTTCACTACTAAGCACACTCCAGTTTAACAAAGAAGAGAAGGGTTAAACCAAACACAAAGCAACAGAAACTCTGGCTAAGCGTGTGGTACCTTCAGGTTTTGGCTGGGTATCAGGAAGTTCAGGGAATTTGTAGGTAGGGCAATAAGGGTTTTCTTCAGGAGGGTCTGTGCAGAAAAAGCACGTGGGAAGGGAAAGAACAGAGAGCAAAGATTTAAAGGGACAGATGGACAGGCCAGCAGGAAGTCCCTCTTACCCACACACAGAGACCTGCATGTTAACGAGGTGATACCCGGGGGGGGGGGGGGATGCAAGCCACGTGTGTGTAGTGCTTTGTGGGCTCAAATGTGGCAGGCCCAACGCATGCCCTTCTCTCTTCCCCCCTACAGTGGCAGGCCCCCCGCATGACCACAGCTGAGGCCGCGCCTCCCCTGCCTCCCTTCGTCTCCAACTGCCGTCACGTTGCCATCAATGTCCAGGGGAAGGAGGAATACAAAGTAGCGGGAGATGCAGAAAGCGTTGGAAAGGGTGAAACCAGGAGAGCAGGGGTCCCCACTCCTCCTTCCCTTTTAGGTCCAGATGGAACAGGAATGCTTAATACTTAATGCTTTCATCTCAGTGTCTATGGAAATGATCTCATTCATCCAGTTACAAGGCCAGAGAGGATTGGGGAGGGGAGGGGTAATCAAGAATCGACCCGCCTCATCCCCATAAAACCAAGACATGCCTGCATCACGCAGGGAACGCTCTATTGGAAGCCCAGGGCTGCATGAGGGAGCACACGGGACTTTGCGGGTACACACAGCCAGCCAATCCCTAGAGGAAACAGGACATCAAGATGGATCCAGAACCCAGGCCAACAGATACCTGGTCTATGTCGACCTAGGCCATCATGTGCTCTTCTGCCAAGTTTCCAACATCTGCTGAAGTTTTCCAGACTTGCAGAGTGATCCGAAGCAGAGTTACATCCGTCTAAGCCCACTGATATATACATATACATATATATATAAAAGAAGGCAAGTTAATCATACCTTTGGTCAGTCTGTGGATCTGTTTGAACATAGTCTTATACCAGTCCTTTGATCGGTCTGTATTCTAATTCAAAAAAAGAAGAAAACAAAAATACTGGTGTGAATTCAACCAGCCATTCTAGAAAAGGTTGCAAGCTTACCTTAAGAACACGTGTTCCATGTTACAGATGGAAAAGATCTCAATTTTTTAACCCTTTGTCTTTTGAGCACGTGCATAAGCGCTTCTGGGAAGCAGTGCTTCAAACTCCTGGCAGTGGCAGCAGCTGGTGGCCAATGGGATTCCTGGAGGAGGCTGTTGGGATATGTAGTTCAGTGTGAAGGAAGTGTTTTTGAAACCATGCTTTTGATAAATTCAATGTTTTAAAGCCAGGGGGTGGGGGGGGGGGGGGATAGAGAAGCTTCATCCTGTGTCCTGTGTGCTGCTGGTGTTTTTATTTGAAAGCTTGGAGCGAAACTGGAGTCATGGGCAACTTTCTCAGACAGCCTCCCTCCCTCTCTGGAAAAAATATCATCTTTTCAATTAACCCCCACCCCATGGCCAGAAAGCACAGGAAAAAGTACACAGGCGTCTTTCTGTGGAAGTTTTTTAAAAAGAAAACAGTTTTGAGAAGCTTGTGTTTGTTGTCTGTGTGCATATGAAAGAGAGAAAGAGAGAGAGAGAGATGCAAATATGCAGTTATGTGCATCTCGCTAACTGCCTCAAAAAAAAAAAGCACCCCAAACCGGAAGGCTGGAAGGGAATGTTTCAATCTGCAGGGAGATAATGCTGGACATAAACTGGTGTAATATTGGATTGACCACTAAAGAGAGCAAAACATATGCAGAACAGACCCACCACCCATCAAGAAGCAGGAACTTCAAAGCATGGAAAATGAGAACACATAAATGCCTTAAGTTATCACAAAGAAGCCCAGTTTCATCGTGACTGAAACAAATTACCTACTTTTTTAAGAGCAGAAGCTGACCAAAACACAATTGAAAATGGACCGGCATGCAAACGGGCCCGCTGGTCTTACCCGCAGCGGAATGCCCACATCGTCCACTGAGGAATCAAACAAGTGCTGTGAACTCTTCAGCTCCTCCATGGCTCGCTTCTTACTCTGAGGATGATCCTGGCTGGGTTTCTCTTGGACAGGTGCGTGATTTACTTTATCCACCACTAGAACCTCTGACACTGGCTCTGGAAACACGGGAAGTAGGCATTTGTCAACGTGAGCTTTGCTGCCGTCAAAGAGCACCCGACACCAACCTTTCCAAACACTGGTGAAACATTGATGAGTCCAACTTTTTTCAGGAGGGCCACAAAATTTACAATGTTACTGAATCTGCCCTGGTCCTCAAAGCACCACAGAGGTCTGGCAAGGAACACACAGGCGTGTTAGCTAGCCTGATGCAGGGCTATGAGCTGGCAAACACCCCCGCCCCCACATGTGACAATTTTTCCTGAAGGACTTTCAGGGGTGAGAAGGATGCAGGACTTAACAGCGTGCCTCATCAAAGTTTGCCAAGTAGAGATAGCTCTGTCACCACAGCATGCAACTATAGAGAGAGAAAGAGAGAGAGAGACAGCGGGACACTAATTAAAACCATGCGCACCACTGCGACACCCAAAGCCGACCAGAAGTGTTCGGAGCCAAATGGAGAACTGAGCGCAGCTCATGCAGGAGGAGACGGAGCGGTGGTCCGAGAATACCCGGAGCAAACCCCCTCCAGAGCTACTTGCTGATCCAGGCTGAAGGAGGAGGCCTTGCTCCGTTTCCCATGCCAGGACTAGGAAGGGGCGGTCTTGAAAACGCTGGCTGCCAGCAAGGAAAGACACATCCACTGTGCGCCTCCTGCCAAGTCCCTCTCCTCTGTGGGACCCCGGCCTCCCCACTGACTCCTCCAGGAAGCAGGCCAGGTGTGGCAGAAACCACCTGAGGGCGCTCTTTTTTTTTGTTTTTAACTGCAAACTGAAACAAATCAGGGCTGGAGAAATGGTACCCTGTAGCTGAGTTCTGAAGTTCACAGACTCAGTGAAAGAAACTATCAGGTACTGATTGCCATAATATACCATTCTCTGTGTTATAAATAAAATGGAATATTTCTGCTATGGGAGAAACGACCATTCTACTGTTTATTTTTATTAAAGGAGGGAGAAGAAAAGTGTAGGTTTGGGGGGGGGGGGGGGCAGGAGATTGGATTTATACCCTGCCCTTCACTTGGGAGTCTCAGAGCAGCTTACAATCTCCTTCCCTTACTCTCCCCACAACAGACACCCTTGTGAGGTAGGTGGGGCTGAGAGAGCGCTGGGAGAACTTGTGATGTCAGCGACCCAAGGTCATGCCAGCAGCTGCATGTGGAGGAGTGGGGAATCAAACCCGGTTCTCCCAGATTAGAGTCTGCCACTCTTAACCACTATGCCAAATTGCAGGGACTGTGGCTCCATGAAAGAGCCTCTGCTTGGCATGTAGAAGGTCCCAGTTTCAGTCCCCAGCATCTCAAGTTGAAGGGTCTGGCAGTGGGCAGTGTGGAAAACCTCAGCTGGAGACCCCGGAGAGCAGCTGCCAGTCTGAGTAGACAACACTAAGCTTGATGGACCCAGGGTCTGAGTCAGTATAAGACAGCTTCATGTGTGCATTCTGGAGAGAGGAAGTACACCATCTCCTTTGCTCCAAATTAAAGGCCCTCCCAAGGAACTGGCCAGGTAGAGGCTGTGCGTGCGTGGGGTTAGAGGCGAGTGGGCCGGGCATGCCCCCTTACTGCCTGACTGGCAGTGTCGATAACTTCCCAGCCCCTCTTTGGTGGCAGGGCCCTTGGCATCGGTGGGCCTTACTAAGCGGGCACTGCCCTTTCGCTCTTTTGAAGAGACAGGAAACACACACTGCTCCAGAGTCCCAGAACTGCCCATAGTCCTTCCAGCCCTCCAGAGGTAGCTCTTCAAAGGTGGGTTTACTAAAGGTATTCTGCTAGAGCGCACGGCTGTGCCTTCCTGGAGCAAAAACACAGCAGCAGCAGCAGCAGCAGCAAGAAGAAGGGAGAAATGGGACAGCGTCGTGGGCATCATACCTGCCAGGCTACTAAGCCTTTTTTGTTGCTCTGTGGTAGAGAAGAAAACAACAGACAAAACAAGTGCGTGAGACGGGCATGGTGGCGGCAAACACCCTGGAGTCTTGCGGTGACCATGTCAGGCTTGGAAACACACACCACACCCAGTGACCAGTGCTTAGGTGCACCCCCCCCTCCCCGATTTAATCCCGCTTCCATCGTCTTCCCACCAAAGCCCACCCCCCCCCCCCCCACAGCTGCACTGGCTTGAAAGCACCACCGCGATAACAGTGAGTGAAGTAGCATGTTGGCATAGCTTACTCTTAAAATTCTTAAAAGCTTAGAATAACTTAAAACGGATTTTCCAAACAGCCTAGCAAGCACTGTTTAGGAGGCATTAACATCAAAGCCTGTGATACTTCCAAGCAGCTGGGATACAATCAGCCTTTATTACTGCTATCAGGTGCCTCACAGGTGTTACCTGTTGCAGTCCTTACAACCACCCTCTAATGTCGGTCACAATGGGTTCAGCAACCCAGTTACTGTCCCTGTATTACAGAGAGGGACTTGGGTAGAGAGATCGCGGCTTGCCTGTGCCCCTCTAGAAGGCGAAGACAAGATTCAGACTGGGGATCTCCTGATCTGCACCTCACCTAGCCGCCCACTGGGCAGTTCTGACTCAGCCTGACCTACCTCACAGGGTTGTTGTGAGGATAAAAGGCAGGAGGGGAGAATGTTATATGCTGAGATTGAGGCGGAATGGGAGGGAGGGTTCTCTGAAACCAGCATGGCCTGGGGTGGGGAAGGAGCTCCTGCTACAGATTAGCCCCTCAAAGAAGTGAGAAGGGAAGGGAATCACACACACACACACACACACACACACACACACACACACACACACCATTGCCACCAACTGGGACACCTTCCCTCTTCCTCCGCAGACACAGGCAATGCAGCCATTTCCTCTGGGAGGGGGAATCAAAGAATCATAGAGTTGCAAGGGACCTCCAGGATCACCAAGTCCAACCCCCTGCACAAGGCAGGAAATTCACAAATACCCTCCGCCCCCGCACCCCAGTGACCCCTGCTCCATGCCCAGAAGATGACAAAAAACCTCCAGGATCCACAGCCAAACTGACATGAAGAAATACTGCTTCCTGAGCCCAAAGTGGTGGTCAGCATATCCCTGGGCGTGTAAGACAGGGCCACGAGAACTAGGCACTGAGGCCACCCTTCCTGCCCTCCGTCTCATGATCTGCCTGAGTTCACAGAATCCGCATTGCTGCCAGATGGCCAGCCTCTAGCCTCTGTTTGAAAGCCTCCAGAGAAGGAGAGCCCACCACCTCCCGAGGAAGCCCGTTCCACTGAGGAACCGCTCTGTCAGGAAGTTCTACCTAATATTTAGCTGAAAACAATTCTGATGTAATTTCAAACTGTTAGTTCTGGTCTGTCCTTTTGGGACAACAGAAAACAACTCTGCACCATCCTCTATGGGACAGCCCTTCAAGGACTCGAAGTACTTGAATCCTCCTCTGCTCTTGGCCACTCATCACCTTCCCTCCACCCCCACCACCCCCACAACAGACCGAGTCCTGCCCATCTTTCCCTATCAGAAGCAAAACCAGTCCAGCCACCCTGTCTGTGCAGAGAGAATAAAGAGGATGTTAGGGAAATCAGCACACACAGGTTCAGAACACAGGCGTTCGGGTTCCGGGGGTCTGTGGGTTTTATCCCAGTGGCACCTTCTGGATCCCTGGCTGTGATTCATTCTAAATTCTGCATAAGTTACCGAACAAGCTTCAAGGCCTGTCATTTGCGAGGGTATCCATGTTTATCCAAATACAAAATGAATGGTTTGTAAAACATGGTCCCTCTTGAGAGTTTACATGGGGAGATGGCTGAAGAGAGGAATATGAACGTTCAGGAGCACCTGCCCTCAAAATCAAAATTGAGTTTTAGGTTGTAACGGGTGACAGTCCCTCAGCACAAAGGGGTTTTAGAGGGCCCTGACCGCTCCCTTGGCTGCTGGTCAAAGGAGGGAAGCAGCCTGGTGAAATGGCCAACATTGCCTGTGCTTGGGAATGGAACCACTCCCATTTTACGGACAGCCTCCTCGCTGCCTCTTTTATGCAGCCTGGCCTGCAGCTGCGCATGCGTGCCAGGCGGGAATCCTGCCCCACACAAGGAGCCGGGTGCAGATTCCCTCTCCAACTGGGACTGCTGCTCTGACTCTGCCATTCCCTGCCCAAATTGGTAGGATGACCTTTGGCCTCATGCGGAGGGCTTGAGAGCAGCAGAAGCCGCACCTGCCTTCCCCCATCCAAATTATGAAAACCGGACCCACCTACCCGCCTGCCAGCTGCTAGTTCTCAGTCCTTCCCCTCACTGGGTCAATGGCCCAATCTGCCTCCCTTAATAGGAATGTCAGAACCAAGGAAGAGACTTGCACGATTCAAAAGGAGTAGCCCTGTAGACACACCGCAGGGGAAGTGCCCACCGTCCCCATAGAGCGTGTATGGGTTTTCCTTTGTACATGCACTGAGTAATTCTTATGCGACGTCAGGGGCTTTTCTGCATTCTCATTTTCCTCATTTTTATGTTCCTGTTTTTGGGGGGAGATGGTTTGTCCAACAGTTTAAATCTGCAGGGAAATATGTCGAACATAAACCTGTATAATATCGAATCGACCACTGGAGGGAGCAGAACACGTGCAGAATGCTTGCAGAACACCCCACCCCACCCCTACCCCGAAACAGGAACGTACAGGCGAGGAAACTAAGAACTTGGAAAAGCCCCAAAACACAGCCCATTATGCCTGCTGGGTGGAAGAAACCCGGTCTGTGGTTGAATCCTTTTTGGAAACTCTCTGAAATGGCTTGAACATAAAGGATTTGTCCGACTCTGGAATTCTGGCACTCTATTTTTAACACCTTGTACCAGGTAGCATAGCAATTGTTTTCCTGACTGAATCTTGTGTTCCCCCACATTTTAAGCCTTCAGTTCAGGAGTATTTTCTTTCATATCTTTAAAAATACACCCAATTTTATTCTTTAATATCCTGCCTTCTTTTCAGCCACACCCACCCACCTTCCACCTCTACACATGGCACGATACCCTTATAACACTATGGTCCTCTGAATACTAGGGTTTTAAGGATTTCTAGTGCCCTGACCACTCAGATGGTGGAAGTGTGCCAAAATTTCCTGAGGTTTCTTTTTTTTGGGGGGGGGGGGGGACTCTGAGAAACAGAAAGCGGGTGCAAAGGTCAGGAGGCTGAGGGGAATTTCTGTGTGGCTCCCCTGCTTTAACAGCAGCCAAAAGAGGAAATCAAGACCCTCTGGCATCAGGTCTTCACAGCCTGCTGGGACTTCCTCCCTGAAACACTCCTTCACAGTTCTGTGAAGAGTGTCCAAAGGCTGCAGCTAGCACAGAGCACTGCAGCTAGACGGCTGGTCCGGGCCAGATATCGGGAGCATTTGACTCCAACACTGCAGCGATTTCACTGGCTACCAGTCTGCTCCCAAGCCCAATCCGAGGTGTTGGTTTTGACCTTTAAAGCCCTGCATAGCCATGGGACCAGGGCATCTGAAGGACCCCCTTCTCCCATACGCTCCTGCCCGGGAATTGAGATCACAGAGAGAGATGTCCTCTTGACTGTCCCATCAATCAAAGAAGCTTGCTGGGTGGGCATGAGAGAGAGGGCCTTTTTGGTAGCAGCCCCACAAGTATGGAACCACCTCCCCAAGAAGGTGCTCCTGGTACCTTCACTTCCAGTCTTTAGGAGGCAGTTTGAAGATAGTTTTTATTCAGGATTGTGTTTAGTTAACTTTAGTAGGAGTCCTGAGTTGTGATTTCAAACACTGGTTTTTATGCTTTTAATGTATTTCACTTTGTGTGTTTTATCTCTGCTGTAAGCTGCCTTCAGCTCCATAAGGAAGAAAAACAGCTGTTAAATGTTTAAGCAAACAAAGAAAAAATGAACTGAAGAAAGGGGGGAGACTGCAGGACCAGTGGCTTACTTTAACTTACTTTTTAAACTATCTTATATATGCCTTATTTTAAATGGTCTAATGTTTATTTATTAATTATTTATTATATTAAATTTATAAATCACCCATCCTACAAGCAGGCTCTGGGCGATTTACAACCTTAAAAGCAGGCCCTGCGGAATTGCATCAGATCCTGCAGGGCCCGAATGTTGTTCGGTAGAGAGCTCGAGCAGGTCGGGGCCAGGACCAAAAAGGCCCTGGCCCTAGTTGAGGACAGCCAGACCTCCCTAGGGCCAGGGATCACCAGCAAGTTGTTATCAGCTGATTTCAGTGTTCTCCTGGGGACATATTGGAGGAGGTGGTCCTGATGTTTTGGATGTTTGCCACCTTGGGGACCCTATTTGGGTGGAAAGGTGGCACAGAAGTGTTTTAAATAAAGCAAATACACTTTAAAGAACAAAAGAACAGCTCTGCCCGTGGATTCCCTCGGGAGTACTCCCGGGGGGGGGGGGGGCTCTGCTTGGTGGCCCTGGAGGGTCCTGAAAGCACACTGCTGCTGAGATGCAGGGAGATACACTGTTTCTTGGCAGCCAGTGTGGTGCAGCGGTCAGGGGGTCAGATCTGGACCTGGGAGGCCTGGCTTCTTCCAAGCCCCTCTCTGCCATGGAGGTTTTCTGGGTGACCTTCGGCCACGCACCTCCAGCCTCATCTACCTTGTGGGGTTGTTCTGGGATAAAATGCAGAAGGATGATGCAAGACCCTTTGGCTCCCTACGGGGGGGGTGGAAAACGGCAGGCTGCGAATGAAGTAACTAAACACAGAGAGGAATGCAGAGGCTCCCAGAGGCCTGGGGTCAGGGGGCAATTTTTTACCAGGCCAGTTTGGCCAAGGGATCCTGGAGGCTTTTTGCCCTCTTCGGGGCATGGAGCAGGGGTCACTGGGGGTGTGTGTGGGGGGGTATTTGTGAATTTCCTGCGTTGTGCAGGGGGTTGGGCTAGATGACCCTGGAGGTCCCTTCCAACTCTAGGATTCTATGCCATGTCATGGATCTCACAGAAACCCCATGGTCCACTGCTGCCATGAGTGAAAGGAGGTGCAGCCCATGCCTGCCACTAATGCTCCCTCTAAGCTGTGGAGTCTTGTGAGCAAAAATGCTACTTTGTGAGCTCCTGGCATTAAAGTTGTGAGTGAGCAATTCGGCTACTGCATAAATCAGTTGGCTCTGGAGCCATCCCTTCCTGAGCTCAGACGAAAATGTGTGAGCTGGAAGCTAAAAAACTGTGAGCTAGCTCACCCTAACTCAGCTTAGCGGGAACACTGGCTGCCACGGATGATGGTGGGGCCCCTCTGGGAGAGGAGAGGAAGGGGAGGAGAGGGGAGGGGAGGGGAGGAGAGGGGAGAAGAGGAGAGGAGAGGAGAGAGGGAGCCCCCGCCGGCCTCATTCTTTACCTCTGTTGTGCTGCAGAAGAACAATGGTGGGGTTGACGGTGGTGGTGGAGGGGTACACAGAGGGGGTCCTGCCGCTTGAGGTGAAAGAGCCGCTGACTCCGGTGCCGCTGCTGAGCCTGGGGGCTTCGTTCAGCACAGGGCAAGGGTCCTCCTGAAACAGAGGAGACGTTATTATTGCCTTATGCGCCTGGGACGTCTGCCATGCTGTGCAGTAAGGACAGACAGACCACAGAAGCGTTTAGTGTAACACGCAAGCTTCAGAAGTCGCTCGGACGGGGCATCTTGCTCCTGGCAGTTAGTACACACAAGAGGAGAGGGTGATGAAATCGCTCCATGCAGGGCTTTGGCCAGAAGAAGTGCCACTGAACTGAGTCATTGCACGAGACACAACATCCCCTGGGTTGTGGGAGTGAGCTATTCTGGATGTCCAGAGAGAGAGAGAGAGAGAGAGAGAGAGAGAGAGAGAGAGAGAGAGAGAGAGAGAGAGATGCTCGTGTGCTCGTGTGCACGCACGCACGCACATACACACAGACACTCACTCAGTCTCCTTTTTAAACAGAGGAATTCCTTTCACAGCAAGCCACCGGGCATGCAAAACTCATGCAGTTCCCAAATGAAACCTGATGACCGGACTGCTGGCTTGATGAGAGGGATCAGGGAAATAAGTTTAGCACCGTCATTTGCAAGCTGTTAGACAGCAGGACGCCAGCGAGATCAGAAGTATGTGAGGAACAGGTGGAGGAGCAGGCCCAGCAGAGACCCAAGAGAAGAAAGCAGACCTCCCTCTCCCCCACCCCAGGGCTGGAGTAAGGACTGTCCAGCCACAGCCATTTGCAGAGATCATCTGTTTAGGCCTTTGTCTTCTCTGAGGCTGGTGGGGGCGGCAGCAGAGCAAAGAGCAGGAAGGTGCAGGAAGCTGGAGAATACGGCCCAGAGGGGGTTCATCGCTGTTGGACTGCAGCACAGGATTAGGGCACACCAGCGAGGAGGGTTCTACAGGAGAGTTGGAGGCATGTCCAGTGTGCATTTGATCCTCTCGCAATCCCTACAGTCCAAGCTCCTCTGCTTGGCTCATGAGCTACTGCAGGGGCTGGGCTGGGACGGGGGTGTTGTTGACCAGGGTCATAGTGGCCACACAGGCTGTCTTGCAAGAGGAAGGCAGGACTCAATATCCACCCCCACCTTACTGGGTGGCCTGGGGCTGGTCCCCCTCTCCTTGACTAATTTCACGGGTCTGTAGCAAGGATAAAGGGTGCTTTGGCGGGAGGGATTTGGGGCTCGTTATTTTATCTCTGGTTTTCACTGGGGATGTCTTAATTATTATTGTAAGCCACCTTGAACCAAGAGGAAAGGTGGGATATAAATATTCTAATATATGGATAAATTTGGGTGTTCTGTACTTGTGGGAGTTACCTAGTAGCCCTGACTGGGCAGCAGATGTAATATAAACAGTGTATATGTGTGCATGCACATTTTACGTTACACGATTTCTGCACACACACCGAGAGAAATGGTGGAACATAAAGTGTGCACACACACATATATGAACATATACATCCTTCTTAAAGCAAAGACTTCAAGCGCTTTCAACATTTGATGTTGCCAGAGGCCCGGGGCATGAATTCACAGGAACACACCTGAAGCTGCCTTCTGCTGAATCAGACCCCCTTTGGTCCATCCAGGTCAGTGTTGCCTACTCAGGCTGGCAGCCGCTGTCCAGAGTCTCAGGCAGAGGTCCTTCACATCACCTCCTGCCTGACCCTTTCAGCTGGAGTGGCTGGGGGGTGGAACCTGGGACCTTCTGCAAGCCAAGCCGATGCTCTGGAAGTTATAAGTTAATGCTGAGGTGGGTCAGACTTCTCTAGCCGCTCTGTCCAAGGCTGGAATCTCCCTAGACCCCTCCCCGTGTCAGGGCCACTGCCAGTCAGAGTATAAAAACTGGACAAGACAGCCCAATAATCTGACTGAGCAGCAGTTTCATATAGTCTGGGGTGGGCATGGCTCAGAAAATACATTCTTCAGGAAGAGAGTTCCACATTCACTCCCTAGCACCGCCAGTTTAAAAGGTTTTCACTAGCAGTTTTTAGAAGTCCTTTGAATGCTGCTGCTGCTGCTGCAGCTGCTGAGCAGAGTGAAAAATTATGTGCTAGAAGGACCAGTGGTCTGACTTTCTTTGAAGCGATTTCGTACACCCACAGGTGGAACTACAGCGAAGCATTCCACGAGATGGCCCTTGAGATTCTTTGGGCAGTGCTTTCTCATGTTTCCCAGACGGCTGCGAAGCAGGACAGAAGCCCCCCAAGCGTGACATCTCACCCACGGCAAGCTGGTTTCGCAGGCAGAAGCCATTTTGAATTGAATTGTGCTTAGGAAACAACAAGGGGCCAGTAAAGACCTCAAGCACAAGACAGGCTGGGTATGAGCTTAATTAAACTTTGCTGGATGCACACGAGAGCTTATGGCCCAGAATTAAACTTTGTTGGTCTAAAAGGTGCCCCTGGACTCAAACTTTGCTCTGCTGCATCAGTTCACCTAGAGCAAACGGGAAGAGTCTCTTTGTACACGGAGACATCTGCAGCCTCGGCTCTCCTATGCAGACTACGCTTACTTATGCCTGGAATCGTTGTTTGGATTCCTTGAGCCTGTATCTGCCTTGATAAGTAGACAATTGATTTTGTTATCCCATTTGTACTTTGGAATTTTTCAAAGACGAATGCTCTGATCCTCTGGGGAAACTGTCAGTTTAATGCACCAAGGGGATCAGTCCCCATTCAAATGAATGAGCTTCAGAGGACTCTGCACGTTTACAGACGAAAAAAATAAAAATAAAAATGCAGGACTCTGTATTGAAGATCACACAATAGTAGGCGCCCCCTTGCGATGGATATGGGCACAGGTACTCTTGCTACCTCTTAATAAGTAACACAGAGGGGCCGTGGCTTAGTCGTACCGCATCCGCCTGAGACCCAGGAGAGCCGCTGCCAGTCTGAGTAGACAAGACTGACCTGGATGGACCCAGGGTCTGGTTCAGTCATCAGGCAGCTTCGTGTGTTCAGGTGGAGGTACATCTTAAACTCAGAGAAGAGGGAGACTTGGATATGTACTCCGGGGACTGTTTTTCCACACCAAGGAATCAGTCCACAGTCTCGGCTTCTGCACATCTGGGCATGCCCGGACAGGAAGGGGCCCAAAGAGATGTTTTATACTAACTGTGGGCCACGGCAGGACTTGACAAAACTACTCAAGAAGCCACAATACAATAGTTATCTAACAGAGCAGTTTGGACAAGTTGCATCGGCTTTTGACAGAGAACCTCATTATTAGCAGACAGGTAGTTAAGCATTTGCAAATGCACCGGAAGGTGAAGGGATATTGCAGTGAGGCCACCCAACCTTTTGCCTTGAGCGTATCTATTTTTTGTTTCCCTAGAAAGTGGAACTTAAGAAATGTGTGCCGTACGGTCCCCCACAGCTACGCAGGCAGCTGGACACGTCAACTCGATCATCGACAGCCATACTGTGCGCATCAGTTGTGAGTCACAGTTAAAGAAGCTAAATTCATGTTCAGCAGTAGTAGTTGGAGAGCCAGTTTGGTGTAGTGGTTAAGTGTGCGGACTCTAATCTGAGAGAACCGGGTTTGATTCCCCACTCCTCTACTTGTACCTGCTGGATGACCTTGGGCAAACCGTAGCTCTGTATCAGCTGTTCTCTCAAGGACAGTTGTCTCAGAGCTCTCTCAGCCCCACCCACCTCACAGGGTGTCTGTTGTGGGGAGGGGAAGGGAAAGGAGTTTGTAAGCCGCTTTGAGACTCCAAGTGAGTGAAGGGCGGGATATAAATCCAATCTCTTCTCTTCTTCTTCTTCTTCTTCTAGCACCATAAAGATCAACAAGATTTCCAAGGTCTCGGCTTTTGAGAGTCAAGGAGGTGCCCTCTGCCAGAGCTTTGACTCTCGAAAGCTGACACACCCTGGAAATCTCACCGGTCCCTAAAGCACTACTGGACTTGAATCTTCCTGTTCCACGGCAGACCTCCATGGCTGCCAACCCGCCCCGGTTAAAGTACTTTGTATGTGATACTTTCCCTCCTTCCACGACTGGATGAGTGGATCAGACAACAAGAAAACTGAAGGTGTATGTGCCATTCCTGCATAATTAAATAGAGAGCAACCATGGCATAGAGGCCAGAGTGTCACGCTGGGACCTGGGATACCTGGGTTCGAATCCCCCCCTCTGCCATGGAAGCTGGCTGGGTGACCCTGGGCTGGTCACACCCTTTCAGCCTATCCTGCCTCACAGGGATGTTGTGAGGGTGAAATGGAGGAGAGGAGGGCAATGTGGGCCACTTTGGGTCCCCCACTAGGGAGAAAGGTAGAGTATAAACTAACTAACTAACTAACTAACTAACTAACTAACTAACTAACTAAAGAGCATCTTTGAATAAGGATCTGCACATATGAAACTGTAACATCGGCAATAGTCATAAGAAACAGGCAGAAATTATATACTTCCCTTGGTATAATCTAGTATATGATAGTTTAAGAAAGACAACTGATCACAGCCAAAAGGTCTCTGAATAGGACAGAGAAGAGGAAGAGACTGCAGGCATGAGATACAACTAGCAGAGCCTAGAAGGCAGAGGAGGCGAGAGAGAGAGAGAGAGACGACATGCAATATAACAAAACGTAAACAAGGTTCCAGTCGCCATGCTGCCGGCAGGGAGCTTCTCGCTCAGAGTTTAGTATGCCAATGAGAAAAGTCATGTTGGGCACATAAATTTAGCGAAGCTGTCAGGACAGCGTGCGGCAAGGCTTACTGTGCGCACGGTAACTCCCATGCTTTCGGGCTCCGAGACTCGGCTTGAGCCCTCTGTGGCGGGAGGGACCGGTGGCGGTGGCGACAGTGACGGCAGTTTCGGGCGGAGGTGGGGCACCGTCCCAGAGGCAACAGGCGGCTGGTTATGGTGGGGACCTTTCTGGAGGTGAGGGGGAATGAAATCGTCTAATGTTGGGAAGGTCAGGTGTGCGCCGGTGGAAGACGCTTCAGGGCAGGCTGAACTTTGCCCGAAAGGCACCAGAGGCGGTGGCGGTGTGCCCGAGCCGGCTTCTTGCCCTCTGTCAGGGTGAACCTGGTGGAGTGGCACTACTATAACCTTAGTCTGAGCTGGGGTGGTGGCGGTGGTAGTGGCGGAGCAAGTGGCGTCCTGCGGGAGATAAGGTGGCATTATGCTGTGGGGGGAAATCTGGACCACAGAGGTGTGGCAACGATACATGCAAGGAGCACAAACCTCATCCCAGATGGAGCAATCTCTGCCCAGCAACCAAAACCGTTCATACAAACCTGGTATTTTCCCCCTACCCCATCCCTAGTCCATCATCATCCAGGGATGAAGCCTTCCAAATTTAAATCATGCATTCTGATGCCCCTTGAGGACAGCTTGGTGCCGGCTGCTGGTTTCATATTCCTCTAAAACAGGGATATTTACATAATATCTCAACTTTCCTCTTCCAAGAGCTGCTTTTCTCTTGCACACACACACACACACACACACACACACAGACACACACACACACCCCCTTTGAGAAGTGGACAACAGATTGTTAAACAGAACGGTGGCCAGGTTGTCAGAATCCACCCAAACTGGAGCTATTAAGAGAAAAAGAACTGACATGTTAAAGCATTGATAGAGCAAGTCACAGAAGAACCACCAGCCTGGTGGAAGGGGGGGGGGGAGAAGGTTACGAAGGAAATCAGGTACCCTTCCGCATCCCTTCGCCTTGCAGGGACGTCGCTGCGGCAGATGCTGCTGGTGCTGCGTAACATACGAGTCTTCCCTCATCTTGCCTTCAAGGCCAGTGGTACATGGGGGCTCTATCTCTGTGTCCTCAAGAGCTTGGGGGGTCCAGGAAGGATGGCTCTTCCCATAACTAACTGCGTCTCCACCGAGAACAATATTAAAGAATGGCCTGGGAGGGACGGGAGGAGGAGGAGGAGAGGGAGGAAGAGACTTGCTGGTATCTATTGCAGAGGAAACATAGTTGACGGCTGGTGCTGCAGTGACCTCAGCTCCAAAACGGGCGCCTTCTGTTTGGTCATGTGCACAGGGGGTGGAATTTTCGGATGCAGCCAAGCAAGTGTGGTTAGATAAACAAGCTACATATAGACGGCTGACCTTTTTCTCTGCTCTAGTTTCCTGGTGGGGTTTCAGTCCAACTCCACTACTAGGATCTGCCTCAGCAGGATCCTGTTTGTTTTGGTACTCAGAGGATGTGTCTGGTAACCCGGAGCTACTTCCCACAAGCGATTTCCCAGCATGCACCCTGTCCGTGTGGCTCAAACCCGTGGATTTGTGAGGCGCTGCCCTGAAGGGCCTGGGGGAGGAAGAAAAATTCCGCCTGCTGCCAACGTTGGGTGCGGACGATTTAGGGGAATTCAGGTACACACAGTCCATGATAGGCACAGGCTGCAGGTGGGTTATTTTGGTGTTGGTGCGAGGGTGCCAAGCAAAGCTCTCCTCTTTCGGAGGAGGGGGGTGGGAAGGAGTCTGTTCAGTTAAAGGGACAAAAAAGGGGGAGGGGGAGAGAAGAGAATTGAGTTGGTCATTAGACTAGGGTTAACAGCAAGAAATGAAAGTTTAATATGGCATCTGGCCCAACACAATCATTCCAGTCCACGTCTGAAACATTTTCACGTGTTTTCATGATGAAGTTGACATTTGACAATACACCTGTTCGGCATGCCTTATTTGTCGGCTGCAAACCTGACTTTCATTTCAGTGTGAAAGTTCATCATCACACTGAAATCCACACGAGGCACTGTGGAGTAAACAAGAAACGCCTCTGTCTCGCAAAACTTGACTGACCAACCACCGAAGCTTTTCAGCGGACAAAGACAGGTTTTTACTGGGGATGAATGGCAGAACTGAATACCACAACCTCCCGTGGGGATCCTCAGGTTCACTTCTAAACTTACTGTGTCTTTCAGAATTTGCTTGTAAAGTAACAAGATGTGACTTTCTTCTTCCACAACGTAAAATGCAGAACAAAGTTTGAGTCTAGTGGGACCTTAAAGACCAACAAATTTCACGCAAGGTATAAGCTTTTGTGTGCGTGCATTTTGTGCGTGCAAATGAAAGCTTATGCCCTGAATTAAACTTTGGTGGTCTTAAAGATGCCACTGGACTCAACCTTTGTTCTGCTGATTCAACACAGCTACCCACCTGGCTATAAAATCCAGGAAGCTCACATCAGTTACCACTGAACCTGGCAACCCTAAAGCTTTGGGAGAGTCACCACCCACTTCTGAGAACAGCTGGCCTACCTACAGCCCCTTTCAGGAAATCTGGACAGTGGGGTCCATTTTCAGCTCAGGTTCTTATTCAGGAGGGCTGTAAATACTCTGCACTGAGTCCTGCAGTGCTCCTGTTAAATCTGTACAGAAAACCCAAAGGGACGGAGGGTGCTTGCTGAACAGGTCTTACAGAAGCCACACTTACGTAAAGACAAATGATATCTTTTCACATCCTGTCACTTTGTGAAAAACATCTTCTCAACATTACAATAATGAACAACTTTTCTGAGATCTTTTCCACTGGAGACGGTCCTTACAATGAAACTTACTGATACCGAAGCTCTAATTCTACAAAAGCCAAATGAAAGGCCTTCATTGTTCAAGCTCCCTGCAGTGAGCAGGTTAGGCCTTTATTACGAAGACACCCTGGTTAATAACCTCATTTGCACAGAACATTGTTTTGTGGTCTAATAAAAAGACACAGTCACATAAGCCTGAAATTGCATTGCAACACTTCTATTTCTGTAAGTAATTAACTGCTAGATCACAAATAACTAGAATCTCTCTCTCCCTTTGTTCTTCTCTCTCTCTCTCTTTCTCTCTCACACACAACCACCCGGCACAAATGCATTCATTTCACTGGCTGTGAATAAGGTCGTGAGGATTAAAATGTCTTTATAAAGGTAGCAAGAGAAAATAACACAGTTATAAGAGATCCTGTTTAAAAACATCAAGGACATTTTTAGTATAATTCTTAGCTTTCTTCTACCACGTAAGTCAAGTATGTCTGCAGGTTTTTAAAAGTTAAATGACTGTTATTAAGACATTAGCAAATATTTCCTGTAGCTGCCATATGAAGATATTCAGAATACCATAACAAATTCAAAGTGTAAGACATTCGGCAACATGCTGGGTTGGGGTGGCGTAGGGGTTAGAGAGTCTGACTCGGACCTGGGACAGCTGGGTTTGATTCCCCCACTCTGCCACGGAAGCTTGCTGGGTGACCCTGGGCCCATCACGACCTCTCAGCCTGGTTGTCACTGCGAGGATTAAGGGGGGGGGGGGGGGAATGATGTGAAACGCCACTTTGGGTCCCCAATCAGGAAGAAAGGGGGGGGGGGAGATTTAATGTTCCACTAGAATTTTTTGGGACATTCTGAGGTAGGTGCTCACAGTGCCCTAAATTAATCCATACTTGAGAACAGCACCGGTCATAAAGTCAGAAGATGAAGCCACCTCATTCAGCTCCGTTCAAAAGACAGGAATATTCTGTGCCATAAACATCCCTAGCCGATGCCTTCCCAGCCTCTTACTGGAAGCTGAAGTCTTCTTCTTCCAGTTTAATGTTTCTCTTTTTAAAGTTTAAACTCTTTCTTAAAAGCAACAGTTGTTCTGGTCTCTCACAATATTTTAAATATTTAAAAGCTGGAAACCAAAAAGCAAATACTGCCACCTCCTTTGGCAGAAGATACCCAGTCTTGCCAGCCATTTTCCTGAAGGTCACCTCTTCTGGGTGACTTTCTGAAGTCCTGCCCAGTTTTCCAGCACACCTTGAATGGCAGGACCTACAACAATGACACTCAATGACGTTTTAAAATCATTATTGTTGTTAGATAATCCACAATTGTAGGTGTTTAATTGTTTTTAAACACAACAATTGCACATAACTTTCCTCCATTGTTTTTAGAATCCAATCCAGCTCCAGTAGAAGGACCCAGGGTGAAGGAAGGACCCGTCATTCCACCCTTTTCTTTCTGGCCTCTTTTCTATTCAAAATTGCTCCCACCACTAAGGGAAAACATACAGGCAGCCGCTGGGGCATCAGGATGTCAAAGGAAGAAACAGCCTGAGAGGTAAAGGTTAAGCAACCACCTCCCCCCCCCCCCCCCCCCCCCCCCCCAGCCTCCCAAAGAAGCTTTTGGTTTTAAAAAAATCTTTGGACGGAAATCACATGTGACCAAGAT
This sequence comes from Lepidodactylus listeri, assembly GCA_029233225.1. NCBI lineage: Eukaryota > Metazoa > Chordata > Lepidosauria > Squamata > Gekkonidae > Lepidodactylus > Lepidodactylus listeri. The sequence continues at coordinate 133,480,103 of JARCFY010000005.1, read as the reverse complement.
TGGCCATTTGACCAGTTTAAAAAGATCTGGCAAACATCCGTCAAGCATTGGTCAGTGGCTTAAAAATGTCTTTTATCAGCACAACAAAGGGAGATGCATCAACTGGTTTAACATTTTTTAAAAGGTAACATTAGGTTAGGTTTTTACAAATGTGAACTTTTACCCTGGAACACCAGGGGCAGCCAACAATCACACTTCAACGAATTCAAACAGAAGGAAAGCAAACTACCAGCAAAAATTAGAAACCATTTTTGAAGAGCGGGAGTGGTGGGTAGGCGGCAGGCCAATTTCCCCCCTGCTAGCCACAATCCTCCTGCTATGCATGGCCACCATTTTGTGTCACTACAGCAAGACAGGTTTTCCCAGCTCCGGTACGCATGGAAGAAATATCTCCCCCCCCCCCCCCCCCCAAAAAAAATGTCTGGTGTGCCCTGATCTGGATGGCCTAGGCTAGATTGACCTCAACAGACCTCAGAAGTTAAGCAAAGTTGGCCCTGGCTGCTACTTGGATGGGCAACCACCAAGGAAGTCCAGGGTTGCTACAAAGGGGCAGCCAGTGGCAAAACACCTCTGTATGTCTCTTCTTGCCCTGAAAACCCAATGAGGGGTTGCCGTAAGTCGGCTGCAACTTGATGGCACTTTCCACCAATGTCCAGTGTGGCTTTTGGGAATCGTGTGGTTTCCTTGGCTTTGCTGAAATTAATGCAGCCATCCTGACCCACTGACATGGTATCAACAGGTCTCCATTTCACACTGAATGGTGCCGTAATGATACGGTCCTCTGTGGAAGTAGTATATTGTAAAGGAAAGTGGAAGAGGACGAGAAAGAAATCCAGCCCCGGCTTTCCTTGCTTTGTCTTATTTACAAACAGCAATCTAACCTGCTGAACCCAAAGAAGGGTAGAATTTTCCTTTCTTTTGGAGGGTGGGTGACAAGAAACTACACTGGGGAGGGGAATCAAGTGCCATCCTAACAGCGTCTCTTACCAACAAATCCTCACTCCAGTTAATTTTACAGGAAGCGACCTCTGTGAAGCAGTTTCAACTGCTGTGCCAACATCACTGAAAATAGCCTTTTATAAATCCGTGTAGAGAGACGGCCCCAGCAGCTCTCCCAATTTCCACTTTTGTTGGCTTCCAGTTAGAAGGTCGGCATTCTAACACACAAGATGCAGCAAGCAATTCATCTTCAACAGATTCTTATGAACCAAACAACAAATGCTACTATGAGATCTCATGGCATGGCCCATTGGTTAAATAGGAATGACAAAGCCTTACCTGACAGGGATGCTGAGAGAATTAACAGACCTGTAATGTTTCCCTGGGCATTAAATGCTCTACATTATTTGTTCACAATCTCCATACTGTTCCCAGCAGCCACCCTTTTGAAATGGGGAATTGCTCCTGCTTTACAGGTGGGAAACCAGTTATAAAACTTCCTCTTTTGCCTTAGCAGACACCCGGTTATTATCCCCTCCCCGCAGAGCACGAAAAGAGGTCGCAGGCCTCTTGATTTTTCAGCGCTCTGACTTGAGTGATCTCTCAACGCACACAAATTTTTGGAAAGGTGCTTACCTGTGGTTTGGACTCAGACGGGATGTTTGGCCGCACACTCCGATAACCCTTGGAAGCCAGAGCTGAAGGCAGAGCATCCCCATTAGAGTCAATATTAGGTGATAATCTCCAGTCACCTGCAAAATGAAGAACGTCAGACCACCGTGGCAATAGTTGGAGGCCGATCTCCTAGTGGGCAGTGCTACAAAGAGTTTAAGCAGACATCAAGGACAGAAGGAAGCCACTGGAAAGTACCTGTTTGTGCTTTTCCTGGTTCTATACCTGACACGTTTAAGCAAGGATTGAATAGAAAATGAAATCCCAAAAGCCAGCAACTGTTACATCAGGAGAGTGCATGTACCAATCAGAATTAAGAAACTTCATTTTGTACATGAAATACTTTCAGCTGGGGCTGCCTAATTTCCATAGAAACGGGCCCTTAAACATGATTCCCTTACAGATCCTGACCTTTGTAAACACAAGGCAATTCATTCAGGGTGATGAAGAAACAATTGTTCATTGACATTTTATTCCCCAGTGGAAAAGGCAGCCAGCGCTCTCCGTACGGGGCCCAAATGCCAAACAGTGCTGGACCTCAATATTAAAACGGGGATGTCGGTGGGGAGGGGAAAATAGACCTGTCCTTATTAACCCTGCCAGGGGAGATGGCAAAGACTGCCACAAACAAACATATTTAGAAGTGGCGGCAGAACACATGCCATCTTTATAGGGCTCCACAAAGAAGTGTGACTCCGGGTTTGCTATTTACATGCAGGTCATACTGACATAGCGGCAAGAAACTAATACTGGAAACCACAAACAAACAGAGGCTCCTTTCCACGGCGGGGAACAAACTGTGCCGCTGCAGCCCAGCAGGGAGGCTTGAAGCAGATCCAAGGCCAGTTCATCCCTCTCCCTCTCTTCCCACAAGTTTCCACACCCCATTCTGGGGCTGTTTCTTTCCCGCCCCGGCTGACACCCTCCTTTCCTTAGCAAGGCACTTTCATCAGTGTGACGGGAAGAGTCAGCACAAGCTGTAATGGCGCATTTGCCATTTACGCTGCTGGAGTGTTTTGGAAAGGACCAGCAGATAAACAGACTGGCTGGTGGCAGGAATGGGAGGGGGTCAGTGCAGTGAGGAAGCTGAGAATCAAAAATAACCGGGAGTAGGAAGGTGGGGTGTTGTTTGGGGGTGACACAGACATTTGCCATTAATTACTGGGTATACAGAACAAAGTTTGACTTGAGTGGCACCTTTAAGACCCAACAAAGTTTAATTCTGGGAATAAGCTTTCGTGTGCACGCACACTTCTTCAGATACGAGTGTGCATGCACATGAATGCTTATACCCAGAATTAAACTCTGTTGGTCTTAAAGGTGCCACTGGGCTCAAACTTAGTTCTTTCACTTCAGACCAACATGGCTGCCCACCTGAATCTACTGGGTATACAATTATGCACAGGAAGAGAAGCCCCACTGAATCAGACCAAAGGACCATTCGGTGCAGCATTCAGTTTCCAACACTGTAGCCAGTTAGATGCTTCTCAAAGGACCACAAGAACAGTGTGGAAGCAACAGCTTCTCAGGGCCATCTGCTTCCCCACCACCGAGATTTAGAGATGTCCTGCCTCTGTATCTGGAGGTTCCATCTGTGGATGCTAGGTTAACAGCTGCTGATAGAATCCATCTCTTAAAGCCATCTAAGCCAGTGGTCATCCCATCTGTAGCAGTGGCCTGTGTATATTACCTATGTGTTGTGTGAAGAACCACTTCCTTTTGTCTTTCCAGCAACTCCTACAATTCCCACTGATGAACGAATACCAACAAGAGAGGAAGACCTCTTCATCAAACAGTGTGCCCTCGTCGGTCTCTGCTCAGCACCCATGACCCAATTAGGTTGTTTGGCCATTGCTAGTCTCCTATAATTATACAGCTGCTATTTAAGGGGCAGCAAAGTTCTGTGACAAGGCTGTCAACTTGGGATCCTGTTCCATTTCCATTGACCACAACAAGATGCCATTGTGGTGACAGAATACAACCACCACCAGGCAAAATACGCTTTGTCCCCAATGAGGGCACAGCACACTAAAGACACACACACTCAGCTGCAAAAGGTTGGAATTCATTTCTACTTTTAGCTAAAGCTGAATCCAGATTTGATTTTGAAATCTGATGAGTTCCCCAGATCAGTGACTTCAAATCTGAAACAGCACAGTCTGGATTTCTAAAATGCAGATTTTGTTAGACTATTCAAATTCTGAAGCAAATTTGCAATTATGTCAGTGAAACTTGCCACAGGACATCATAATTTCCATCTCTTTCACAATTCATGGCCAAGGCTCCCTCACTCGCATCTGTCTGTCTGTCTATCTATCACTGCTCATACAGCTATCACCTCAGGCAGAAATAAGAACCAAAAAATATTTTAAAAGACCTTACTCAGTATTATTTCTCTTATATTTGATTATTGTGCCTATGAATTTTGCCACTGAGAGGGTGACACGATCATTTGTATCCGATAGTACAAATGGGCTTGCACATTTAGCAATTCCGTATCTTTAAGTAAAGGGGTGACTAAATTAGCCCTCAGAGGGGCCACAGTGGCTCAGAGGTTAAGACAATGAGCTGCAGACCAGAAGGGCGGTAGTTCGGCAGTTCGAGACTCGAGTGCCACGTGAAGGACTGAGCTCCTGTCTCTGGCCCCAGCTCCTGCCAGCCTAGCAGTTCAAAAGCAAGAAACTGCAAGCAGATAAATAGGTACCACTTCGGTGGGAAGGAAACAGCATTCCGTGTGCCTCAGCATTTAGTCATGCCGGCCACATGACCACAGAAAATTCTTTGGACAGTGCTGGCTCTCCGGCTTGGAAACGGAGATGAGCACCGCCCCCTAGAGTCGGCTTCGACTAGCTTTTTTTTTTTTTTGTAAAAATTTTTTTTATTTTTTCCCAACATTAAACATAATACATTTATCTTATACAAATCCATTTTTCCATATTATATAACGTTTTGTTCTGTTTGTATAATCTTGTTTTAATCTTGTATTAACGGTTTCCCACCACATCTGAAGCATGACACATTTTCCACTCTATCCAAAATAGTAATACTTATATCTATGTTTACATTTCTGGTAACGGTCATATTTCTTAAAAATACTTAATTCTTACTTTCTATATTCTTATATAATTCTAAAAATAAAGAACAACTTCTTTATCCAATTATCTTAATACATTCATATACTCTAATTCTATTACTTTATATTATTATAACCATGTATAAATGCAATTTTTCATATCCCAGTATTTTTCAACATATTCTTTCAAATCTTTCCAATCTTCTAAAAAGGTCTCTGAGTACAGATCATTCAATTTTCTAGTCCATTTATCCATTTCAGCCATATATAACAATTTTTTCAACCATTCCCACACCTCTGGTATTTTTTCATTTTTCCAATTTTGTGCATACACCATTCTTGCTGTTGTTATCATATACCATATTATTGTCCTTTTCTTAACATTTATCTCTTCTAATTTAAGTCCAAGCAATAACATTTCAGGCAACTTCTTAAACGTACATTTCAAGATTTTTTCCATTTCTGCATGTATTTTTGACCAATAAGTCTTTGCTTTATCACAAGTCCACCACATATGATAAAAAGAACCTTCTTTCTTTTTACACTTCCAACATTTGTTAGACATATTCTGACCAATATTTGCAATTTTTTTTGGTGTCATATACCATCTATACATCATTTTAAAACAGTTTTCTCTTAAGTTATAACACGTAGATATACTCATAGCATTTTTCCATAAAAATTCCCAAGATTCCATTTCAATGTCTTTGTTAAAGTTTATCGCCCATTTTACCATTTGTTCTTTTACTGTTTCATCAGCATTAAACCATTTTAGCAAGACTTTATACATTTTAGAAATCATTTTTTTTCCACCTTCCTCCCAAACTTGTTCTATTTCATTGTTTTTTCCCCTAAAACCGTGTTTTTTATCACTTCTATAGATATCATATATTTGTCTATATCTTAGCCAACCATAATCAAAGTCCATCTGATGCTGCTCCTTCAATTTAAAGTCTTTACCATGTCTTGTTAATAAGTCTCTATACTTCAGCCAATCTTGTCCTTTATACCGTGATGTTGGATGTAAAACTTCTGTGGGTACAATCCACATAGGTATCTCTTCTGAGAAAAAGTTCTTGTATCTTGTCCACGTATCCATTAGTGTTCTTCTCAAATAATGATGTTTAAACATATTGTCCATTTTTGTTTTACCATAATATAGATATACATGCCACCCAAATCTACAATCATGACCTTCCAGGGACAGTAACTTTCTATCTTGTAACATAGTCCATGTCCCTACCCAGGTCAAACATATTGCATCATGGTATAACCTTAGGTTTGGTAATTGAAACCCTCCTCTTTCTTTAGCATCACACATTATTTTCATCTTAATTCTTGGTTTTTTCCCTCCCCACACAAACTTGGACAATTCCTTCTGCCAACATTTGAATGTTTTTACATCTTTCACAATTGGAATAGTTTGAAACAAAAACATTAATCGTGGTAACACATTCATCTTAACCACCGCAATTCTACCCAGCAATGACAAATTCAATACATTCCACTTTTTAATATCCTGCATAATTTGCAACCATAATTTTTCATAATTATTTTTATAAAGATCAATATTTTTCATTGTTAGGTTTACACCTAAATATTTTGTCTTTTTCACCACCTCACATTCTATAAGTTTTTGTAACTCATTTTGTTTCTTGTTTGACATATTTTTGCACATTACTTTCGATTTGTTCTTATTTACATAAAATCCTGCTAAGTCACCAAACTCTTTTACTCTCTGTAACAAATATGGTAATGTGGACAAGGGGTCTTCCACTATAAACATCACATCATCTGCAAAGGCCCTATATTTAAAAGAAAAACCTTTAGTTGTTAAGCCTTTAATCTCTTTGTCTTCTTTCACGTTTAACAGTAGAACTTCTAAGATCCAAATAAATAGCAGCGGCGAAAGTGGGCATCCTTGTCTTGTTCCTTTTTCAACTTTAAAATCGTCAGTCTTTTCATTATTAATTATTAAAGAGGATTTCTGCTCTTTATATATTGCTTTAATGAGGTTAAGCATATATTCACCAATCTCAAGTTGTTCTAAAACTTCAAACATAAAATCCCAATTTAAATTATCAAACGCTTTCTCTGCATCTAAAAAGAAAAAGCCCACTTCCTTTTCAGGATGTTTGTCATAGTATTCTATAGCATCCACTACTACTCTTAGATTGTCTCTTATTTGTCGATTAGGTAAAAATCCTGCTTGTTCTGTTTGTATAGTCTCTTTAAGGTGCTCTTTTAATCTATCCGCTATAATTTTAGCAAAAATCTTATAGTCATTGTTCAGTAAAGAAATCGGTCTATAATTCTTAACATTAGTCAAATCTTGATTTTCTTTCGGGATCAGTGAGATGGATGCATCTTTCCAGGTTTCTGGTACCTCGCCAGTAACTCCTATATCGTTCACCAGTAGCAGTAACACCGGTGAAATTGACTCCTGTAATGTTTTATAAAACTTCGCTGTAAATCCATCCGGTCCAGGCGCTTTTCCTAATTTTGAGTCTTTTATTGCATTTTTAATCTCTTGTAATGATACTGGGTTATTGAATAGTTCTTTAATTTTTTCTGTTGGTTTTGGTAACTTTAATGCTTGCAGGTATTCTTTAATCTTTCTTCTGTCTTTATTTTCCTTCTTAAAAAGTTTTGCATAGTATTTAAAAAATTCTCTTTTTATTCCTTTGTTATCTATTATCTCAATGTTATCTCTTATCACTTTAGTGATAAATTTATTTTCACGTTTTTTCTTTATTTGCCATGCTAAGTATTTTCCGGGTTTATTTGCACCTTCAAATGCTTTTTGTTGAAGTTTTTTTAAGTTCCAGTACATCTCTTGGTTCAGAATAGCTTTTGCTTGATCTTGTAGCATCCAGATTTCCTTTTGCAGTTTCTTTTTCCCTGGTTTATTCTTCAGTTCTTCTTCCTTTGTTTTAATGGCTTGTAGAATATTTTCATATTGCTCTCTCTTCTTTTTATTGTCTTTAGCATTTAGCGATATCAATAGTCCTCTCATCACTGCTTTATATGCATCCCATACGGTTTGGATTTTCACTTCTTTCTGCATGTTTACTTGGAAGTATAGGTCTGTTTCTTCAAGTAATTTTTTAGTTATTTCTTGATTGTCTAGTAAGTCCTCATTTATTCTCCATCTCTTTTGTTTTTTTACCTGGCCAGCAGTCCATAAACACGGATTGTGATCTGAGATTATTCTGGGTAGAATTTCCACTTTTCTTGTCTTAAAGGTTAAATTAGTAGTCATCCAAATCATGTCAATTCTTGAATGTGAGTCATGTCTATTAGAGTAAAAAGTAAAATCTTTTCCTTGTGGGTTAGCTTTCCTCCAAATATCTTCCAGCTTCTCTTGTTTTATCAATTCAAAAAAAAATTTTGGAAGCTTCCCTAATGTCTCATCCTTTTTTTTAGAGCGCCTGTCTAATTTATCTACAGTTCCGTTGAAGTCTCCTAACATCATAATTTGATCATAGTTTACATTGTCCAATTCCATTTGAAGTTCTTTAAAAAAATTTTCTTTGGCTCCATTCGGAGCATAAATGTTCACAATCAAAGTTTTCAGTCCTTGCAGTAAAATTTCAGTAGCTAAATACCTTCCATCTTTGTCTTTAAATATTACTTTAGGTTCCAAATCTTTTTTGACATATGTTACAACACCATTCTTTTTATTACTTGCTAAAGAATAAAATTCTTCTCCCAATTTTTCCTTATTAAATATTTATGGTCTTGTTTTTTAAGATGGGCTTCTTGTATGCAAATTATATTACATTTTTGTTTTTCTAGCCAATGACCTACCATTCTACGTTTTTGAGGTGAGTTTAGTCCATTTACATTCCATGTAAGTACTTTGTAATCCATCTTGATATATTCTTAAATATCGCCAAAGTCATCTTTATTCTCTCCCAGGAATGCGTACATTTCTTCTGTATTTTTAATCACTACTCTGGAGTTGCCATAATAGAAGCTTAGTCCTTGAGGTATTTCCCAACGAAATCTGATTTTTTTCTCCTTCAGTTTATCCGTCAGACGCTTGAATTTTTTCCTTTCTTGCAGCATTGCTCTAGGCAATTCTTTCATTACTATAACTTTCTTTCCATCTATTACAAAAGGATCAGTGAAGCACTTCTTGTAGATTTGTTCTTTTGTTCTTTTCATTGTAAATTGGACAACCACATCTCTTGGTATGTTTTTGTCTCTTGCATATGTAGAATTAACTCTATAAACAAGATCCATGTGCTCTTTAACAACTTCTTCCTGTTCTTGTAGAAAATCTGCTATTGCTTCTTGCATTCTTGTAAAAATGTCTTCACTCAATTTTTCCTCAATCCCTCGAAATCTCAGATGGTTTTGCATATCTTTATAATGCATCATCTTTTCCATCCTCTCACTCTCTCTCATTGTCTTATGGGTGCTTTCTTCCAGTTCTTTTACTTTAGTTTCTATATCTTGTGTTCTTGTGGATAATTTTTGAAATTCTGCTTTTAATTCCATAAAATTTTTATCTGCTTGAGCCGCTATATTATTCATTTTAACATTTACCTCTCCTATAGAGTCTAACATTTTCTTTTCCATTGCTTCCATGACGGCTAGTAGTTCTTTTTCTTTTTTTGCTGCCATTGTAGGAGAGGACCATGTAGCTGCTCTCGATCTTAGTCCGCGGTCCGTCTTGTCTCTTTAAAAAAGATCGATTTTATCTTGTTTTCCAAGTCGAACACCGATTAGTGCATTCAAACAAGCTCTTCTTGCCAAGTCAAATTATGTTGGTTTCAGCCTTCTAAGTTATATAATCTTTGAGATATTGCAGTTTAAAAATTTTGTAAATCCAAAATGGCGGGCGCGACTTCTCTATGGTAAATGTCAAAGGTTATAGTCTTTTTACCTTACTTCTGGCTTGCCGTAGTTTCCTTTTGTCCCTTCCTTTTATTTACTTGTCTGCTCTCTGCACGTCACTTCCTGTTGTGGTCTTTCTGGTCCGGCGATATTTAGAGTCCTCTTTACCTTCTTCCGGTTCTTCTCCTTTTCCCTTCTTGTCTGCTCTTCTAGCCGTCACTTCCTAACTCAGTCCTCACGTCTTAATCTCGCGATGCTTAGTTCCCTTCTCCCTCTTTGTCTCGCGATGCTTGGCTCCCCCTCCCGACTCTTCTTAACCGCAGGAATGTTAAACAACTTGTTTTTTTGGCTTTTTAAGTTCAAATTCAGCTTTTTAGCGCTTCAAATCTGCTCTCATCCAGTCTACCACAGTCTATTGCTTCACCCGATCTGCTTTTCATCTTTCAAAACGCGGTAGTGGTAAGGCAAAAAACTTTTTTTCTGTTACCTTTTGATGTTACTTCGCTTCAGATGTGGTCCCAACGTTTAAACGTTGTCTTCTTTGCCAAGGAATCAGGGGAATTGGAGGTTTTATGCTGAATTTATCAGCTCAGCTCGGCTCCTTAGAGATACTCGCAAAAATCCTCTTCGGCTGCATGTGAGAGTTCTGCTCAAAGTAGTCAAGGATCAGATCTTGGTTGGTTAACCACAGTTCTTTATTACCTATTCCTACATTAGTACAGCATCTCGGATTATTGTCAGAGATGAGACAAATAATACAAGCGGGTCTATTATACCATTCCAAAGAGTTTGAATTACCCATAGATAGCCAATCCCCTTAAGGGAAAATTGGCGGGCTAAAAGGTGTCTTGACCGTTTGGTTCTCACAGGAAAAAAGTGAGGTGTTAAGCAGTAAATTTCCTTTCCCAAACCAGACCCCTCAGATGTTGCGAGTTCACATAACAATCAATGGCTCCAAGGTTCTTTTGCATTTGATAAGAGATGAGAAGCATCCTCCCCTTGAAGTTACTGCCGGAGCAGCTGGAATGCGGAGGCAGAGATGTGAGGCCTCCTTGTTCTCGCAAATCATGGTTGTCACCCTCCCGACCAAGACAGGAATGATGCATTACAGTTACATAGGTTCAATTACACTTTAGATACAAAGGAAAGTTAAAGACATGCATGCAGGAATACATTGGCTGAATTAGCAGATTCTGACACCGCAGTGCTCAAGGTGTCGGAAAAGTCTCCTCCGAGGCTTTCCCTTCACCGAGGTTGCTCAAACCTGGATTATATTGCTTGCTGGTCCTCACACTGCCTGTGTGAGGTTGCGTCGGGTGGATTAACCCACCCAAGCTGTCAGGAAGAGCCGCTGTCCGCCTTGCGCATTTGCAAAGCGTGTCAGACCTCCATTCTCCCAACCGGAAAACTCTGGCTTCGACTAGCTTTTGAGCAAGGGAAACCTTTACCTTTACCTTTAAATTAGCCCTCAACATCAAATATAGGGCACTCCATAATCATATGTTCAATGGTTTTGATTGTATCATATGAGCATCTGCATGTTCTATTAGAGTACGATACTTTATTATACCTGCCCTCCAAAACTGCCAAAGGAAGAACATTCAGTCTTGCCAAAGTAAAAGCTCTTCTTAGTTTTGGGACTGCCAGTTGATAAAAATATTTCCGCAGTTGCATCAGGAGGGCAATTCCCAAATGGAGTGTCGAAAATACTCTGCAAGCCCTAACAGATGTACTTGTAACATCCGATTTCCTTACAGATTTTTTAATTTGTCTTATAATGTCTTTCGTTTCTGTATTTTTAATCATATCATTTGTTATTCCTAGGCATTTCATTTTTTTCCCCAATAATTGATCCCATTGGCTGTAATGTTTATCTGCCTGGATAAGCCCAAGTAAAGTAGATCCTCCCTCAGATTTTAAAACCTTTACTTTAAAGAGAAATGCTTTAATCCAAGCCCTAGCTTCCATCAATAATTCACCTGGTTCCACTCTCAGTGCTATGCCCGAGGCACATCTAGGAGTAGTCAATATGCATCGGAAAAAGTCATACTGGATGGAATCCATTTTTTCAGAAGCAGCCTGAATCCAAATTTCTGCACCATACAGCAATTGGTTTAGAACCTTAGCATTAAATACCTTCAAGGCCGAGGGGACAAATTCGCCTCCTGATGAGTAGAAGTATTTTACAATTGTCCTCCCTATTCTCAAGGCTGTGTTCCTTGCTAGATCCAAGTGTGTTTCCATGTAAGAGATGCTTCAAAGGGGATTCCCAGATATTTAAATTGATCGGCCTGTTCCATAGGTTGGCCTGCTACGTCCCATTTGAAGATTTTCCCCTTTTTCCTTTTGGTGAATACTATGACCTTGGATTTTGACACACTGATGGACAAGCCCTCGTGATAACAGTAAAGCTCGAAATTTTTTATCAGCTTGCAGAGGCCCACTATTGATCAAGACATCACTGCATCATCAGCATATAGAAGGACTGCAACTTTGTGCTTAGATAAATATGGAAGATGACATGCTTCCTTCAGGATACATGGTCTGAGGTCATTTATATATACAGGGGCAGAAACATCCCTGCTTGACTCCTCTGTCTAGGCTGGAAGGCTCGGATAGCTGTCCTCACTCCCCGCATCTAATCATTGCCAAGGTTCAAGTCTTTAAGGTTGTATCAACCAGCTCACCTCAGTTAGTTTTTGCTGGGTTTTTAAATCTGAATTTAAAAATCCATGCTTTAAACTGTGGTAATTTCAAGGAAACAAAAATCTTAAACTTAATTTAGAAATACAAAGAAAATAAATGCTTTCACTGAAGGGAAAGAGGATTAAAGAACGATCAGTTTGGCGTTCAGGCAACCTCTTGAAAGATGGCTGTGCATTTTATGGCTGGTATCTAACACTGGACTTACTTTCAGACTGCTGGACCACTAGTGGACAAGTTGGGCTGGCACTAGGATTTTCCTCATAGGTCAGAGATGCCCGAAGAGTCACAGCCCCCTTCCCAGCACAGACTTTGGCAGGGTCCAGGTCTACAGAAAAACATACAATGTATATTAGACATGTTGAAAGAAATGTCAAAGCATGTTACATTAGTGCAAGGTGCTGATATAATTTTAGCACAGCTGCCTTTGAGCAAATGGATGCTGAGGTAAATTAGGTGAAGTAAATTAGATTCCAGATGCTGAGGTAAATTAATTCCAAGCTTTAAAAAACAATGAGGTTATTTATGGATACGTGAGAGTCAAAATTTCCAGAGTCAGTCAATAAAAGTACAAAAAGGAAAACAAAATAAAATAAGAACCTACAGAAATCAGGTACCACAGATGACTGCTCTATATGATAAATATCAGGCAACTAATATCACTCTTCTGATATATTTACTGGTGTCCCATCCTCTGAAGGGTCCTTAATGTTTATTTTATCAATGTTTATTAATGTTAATTGAACTCGGCAGCTGGGTGAGGCAAACAAAATCTGAGAATCCTATCAAAGGAGCCAGGCCACCATCGTCTCTATGGAATTACATCACAGAAATGATCAGCAACATCTTTATACAAGTTTGATTCCATGTAGAGATATTCCAGATAATCTCTTTTCATCAGGGGTCCTGTCATTAGGGAAATCTGCATCACTAATAGAAGCTGATGTGCCCTGGAGGTGATTGCCTGTCTTATTCTTTCCTACTCACATTCCCTCATCTCTATACCTACCACCATAATGTTCCTTCACCAAAAATAAATTGTCTACAAAAACTCACTATGGCAAAAAGAGATGCTCTCAAGAATAACTTTACAAACCAATGATGCTCTTAATTTTTTGCCAAGGAAAAAAATTTAAGGGAGGGTTTCTGGAGTTCTGGCCCTGCTGGTGGACCTCCTGATGGCACCTGGGTTTTGGCCGCTGTGAGACAGAGTGTTGGACTAGATGGGCCATTGACCTGATCCAACATTGGCATCTCTTATGTTCTTATATGGTGCAGAAGTCTATGAGTAGGTATTAGCCACAAGGTATAGATGGAACACTCTGTCTGGGGCGGTGATGCTCTGTATTCTTGGTGCTGGGGGGGGGGCAACAGTGGGAGGGTTTCTGGAGTTCTGGTCCCACTGGTGGACCTCCTGATGGCACCTGGGTTTTGACCACTGTGTGACAGAGTGTTGCACTGGATGGGCCATCGGCCTGATCCAACACGGCTTCTCTTATGTTCTTATGGACTACTATCATCTAAATCTGATGCCAGTCTTAACCAGATAAAGCTCGTAACGTTAACAAGTTGCCTGTTTACGTGAGTCACAAAAGCTCATACCATCCCACAAATTTTGTTAGTTTTTAAGGTGCTCCTGGACTCTTACTTTTTTCTACTGCTGTAAACTGCGAGAATCTTACGCAGCATCTCTAAAAGGCATAGGTATCAAGGAGGAGCACACAACAGCAGACAACAGCCTCGGAGACAACTTTCTGGAGAAGCCAGTCCCCGTGTCTGAAAGCTTGAGCAGAGGACCACATTGCAGGCATTCCCCGTCATGCTGTTTCAATGCGCTGATGGATGGGTTCTTGTTTTAAACCCCCATGGAGTTCCCTTGCAAACAGATGCAACAACCCCTCGGCAAGGTTTTGGAAGAAAGAAGCAGCAAGAGCTGACCTTGGCTAAACCAGCAACAGGCACTGCTTTGGTTACAGATCCACCAAGTCAAGCTGCGTAGGAACAAACTGCCTTCATTTTTATATTTGTTATGAACAAAACATCACTGCCAGAAGCATTGTGTCCAAGACTTTGAAAAACAAAATACCCATTGTGAGTCTAATAAAACACGTCCTCTTCGCTGCTCCAGGTTGCCCATTCTTTGGGATCATCCTGGTAGCCACACTGCCCAACTGACTTCATTACTAAGGAGTGCCATTCTAGCATCAGAGCTCTGACGCTACTTTCTAGTTTCAAGAACATTGTGAGAGACAGACTTTGTCCCACATTTCCTTTATATTGTCCCACCTCTCCTGCCACCCTCACCTGGGTTGCCCAGGCTAGCCTGATTGTGTCAGATCCCAGAAGCTAAGCCAATCTGGCCCTGGTTAGTACTTGGATGGGAGACAACCCCCCCCCCCCCAAGGAAGTCCAGGGTCACTATGGAGAGGCAGGCAATGGCCAACCACCTCTGAACATCTCTTGCCTTGCCAACTCCATTGGTGGCCACCATAAGTTGGCTGAGACTTGACAATACTTTCATCACCAACCTCGTGAGGTACGTTGGGCTGAGACACGGTCAACAGGAGGACTGCTGCTCATGGCTCAGTTTAGACCTGCTTGCCATCAGTCTGGGACAGAGGCTAGCCCTGTTGCCTCCCACACCACTGGGAATAAGCCAAGCCCCTGCAGTGGCAATGGAAGAAAAGCGCAGCAGTCCAGGGCTCAGCTCAGTTCCAGCTAGTGGTGGTGTTGGTCCAGGGAGCAGTGTCTTCCCATACCAACCAGGAGCCTGATCAAAGAATGGGTGCAGAGCACACTCATCTTGCAAATGGAAGTTAGCAGGCTGAGCCACTCCCTTCCTTTCAGGGGAAATAATCAGGGCCACAGGGCAAAGAACTAGGGGAAGAGGAAGGAATGTGGTTGCTATGCAAGCCCAGAGCCTCCTCTCCTGGCCAATGCAAGAACAACTGCAGGCAAAATGACATACTATTAACACAGGATCAAGAAACTAACGTACGTTCACTAAAAGAGGAGGATAATTCGGTTCACTTAAAAAATGCCAATAATATATTGACACATTTACCTTTCAAGAAACATGATCCAAATAGTTAAATATTACGTCTAGTTCAGTCAGTTAACTTCCATTATGTCATTTGGAGGAGGAACTTAAATCTGATTGTTTAGGATTTTCAAACCTTGTTCCACAGCATAATCTCTCAGGAAAGTGCTATCCGTGTCCAGCGCACTATCCATTTCTAATGCCAGTTTGGTGTAGCGGTTAAGAGCACGGGAGAACCAGGTTTGATTCCCCACTTCTCCACATGCAGCTGCTGGTGTGACGTTGGGTCAGTCAGAAGTTCTCTCAGAGCTATTCTCTCAAAGGCAGTTCTCAAGAGAGCTCTCTCTTCCCCACCTACCTCACAGAGTGTAAGCCACTCTGAGACTCCTTCAGTAGTGAAGGGCAGGGTATAAATCCATCCTCCTTCCCCCCCCCCCCCTTCTGTCAGGTCTTGAACAGAACTCACCCCAACGACACTCACTTGGCAGTGATTTGTTTATTGAGAGAGAAGGAGGCTTCAAGCATAGATGATTCTGTGTCGGAACTGGCTCCCTTGGCACCAGTCCTCCTTTTATACATAGTTCAAACAATCCCCCCCCCCCCGCCAAGTGTCCAGTCCATCATACCCCCACATCAAACCCGCCAAAATCTATGGTGCCCCAGCAGCCCTCCTCCAACACCTGCAAGCCTACGGTTACATTATCCGGTAATCAAGGTCAAGCACGCATACTTCCCACCATGGGGAGGCCCTGCATGGACGCAGTTACAAGCCAGCACGACTCTCAGCAAAGCAGCTCCAGGCATTCACCCATGCACTCACTCCCCCCAAGTTCCCAGCAGGAAAGAAACAGAGCATTGAGTTATAAATACCAAAGACAGACAGTGAGCAAAATACATGGCAAACGAGGGCCGAGCTGAAGAGAACTTGGACTCGTGAAAGCTCCTACCCCGAAAATCTTGTTGCTCACTAAGGTGACACTAGACTCAAATCCAGCTGCTCTACTGCAAACCAACACGGCTCCCCTCAGAAACTATCTACACGATTGGTGAGACACTGAAGGCTTACTCTCCAGAACATGCAGGTTGTTGGGGCTCCTCAAAACTAACAACATTCAGATTCAGTTTTTTGGGATTCTGAGCATTTCTAAAATGTGCTCTTTTTGAAAACTTAATTTTTCTAGTCTTGTTGAGTAATTTTAAGGCAATACTTTTACATGTCCATTTCCCAATTTTAATAGTCTTAAAAGAAGAATCTTTGGCTCAATTAAGATATTGCATCTAATGATGATTAATGAAGCTTAACTGAAGCATTTACTTCAAGACAAGACTAGAGGTCCCCCCCCCCCAGGTATGCCATCTAAAAAATGGGAGGAGTCATCTTGTATTTGCATAAAAGTTACAGTTATGGCCAGTTAAAAAAAATGTCTTGGTCTGTAATATTTTTAGGGTAGTCATCTTACATTCAGGATCACCTTCCTTCTGAGTAAATACAGTATTTCCTACATGTTGTCTTCCTTGTCAATCATGGTTCACAGTCAGTATGCAAATCAGAACTGGGAAAAATGTTTTGACACAGTTCCCAAACCACAGTTTGGCAAGAGAAAACCACAGTTACAGCCTCTGCTCTGACTCCACAAGCTCCTGCCCAACAGAGATGCAAAGAAGATAAACGGAAAAAGAAAATCAGTAAGCACTTCAACCAATGGTCTGGGCTTCTAAAGCACAGGTAACACAAACCATTAGTCTGGCATTATGCATGAACAGAAACTCTCACCTGGGAGAAGGGGGATCCCAAGTTCAAATAAACAGAGGCCCTTTTGGCTTATTCCCCCTGCTTTTCTACATTCATAAAAACAAGGAAGGGGCTAGCTAGGGAGCACCGGAGAGGCCTGTTCCTGCTTCCCTCCCCCCAAAGAGCATTCCAATAATGAAGCACCACCTTGTGGACAAACATCCACCATATTAAGAAGTTATATGGCCTTATTTGTGCCTTTAAGCGGAAACTAGGATTTTGTCTGATTCAGAATGGAGGAATGATTAGGCTGATTGGTTAAATCTGATGTCTGATCACATTAGACTGTCCCGGGAAGGTTCTATGAAACTATCACAGCAGCAGCAAGAATTTCTCAGCTGAAATTAAGAATAACGCAAATTCTGGTCCAACACCTGCAGTCCGAGAGGGCCTTTGGGCCAAAAACAAAAGGGCATTTTAGAAGATGATTATTCGATTACTGGAGAGACACCCAGACATATATACTAATTCCCAGAGGTTTTTTTTCTGTGTGGATACTTATATCTGCCAAAAGAGAGCTCACTCTCCCCCAACAGCTTTTCCTACATAGTCAGGGGCCTTCCTCAGACTGCAGAAAAATCCAAAAAGTTAAAAAAAAAAAAACTTCAGGGATCGTTGAATTCCCCCCAATACCTTTTGAAATGGCCTTCGCAGGGATCTAACTCCAGATATCAACTGTGACAGATTAGAATGTTCAGAGGAGGGTTGTACTGTTTCTGTCAGTAAAAGGCAGGGTTTTTACTGGCAGAAGTCTAGGGTTGCCAACTACCCCCCCTCCGGCCACCAGCAGCGGATCCAGATCCAGGCTGGGAAACTCCTAGAGATTCAGGGGGTGGAGCCTGGGGAGGATGGGGACCTCAGTGAGGTACAATGCCATAAACTCCACCCTCCAAAGCATCCATTTTCTCCATGGAAAGTTATCTCTGTAGTCTGGAGATGAGCAGTGATTCCAGGGGATTCAGGATCCAGGGCAACCATTTTCTCCATGGAAAGTTATCTCTGTAGTCTGGAGATGAGCAGTGATTCCAGGGGATCCCCAGGTCCCACCTGGAGGCTGGCATCCCTTGGCAGCACCCTCTGTGTGCCTTGATACCACCTGATTTGCCTGACTCAGGTAGGCCCAACTGCTTGCTACTGTTCAGCAGCAGCCACCCTATGAAAGCCAGTGTGATGTAACAGCTAGAGCTTCAGACTGGGATCTGTGAGACCCAGGTTCAGATCCCCATCTTGCGGTGGAAGCTGACTGGGAGATTTTGGACCAGAATTCTGAGCCCGAGCATGCAGGGAATTCTCACCAGCCAACTACCATGAAATACTATGAAATCAGAAGAACTACAAAGCAATGGAAACAAGATGAAGCAGGAAAGCTATTCTAGCAACAAGTGGATGAACAGCCAAGGCTTGATAAGAACATTTTGGAAAAAAAGGAGATACCTGTCGGCAACACTAGACCAGGACTTTTCACTTTCTTCACAGGGATTATTTTAACAGCAGAAACAGAGCGTGAACATAAAGGGACATCATTCGCTGCAAACATAAAAGTACAGAAGATGGTGCATCCAGAAGTGAAGAACATCAGTGCGGGAACAAACATGCCACAAACTTTCCTAACAGCACTGATCACTTGGCAGCTGACAATAGCAGGAAATTTCATAGGCAACAGCAGTTCGGAGGGGGGGTGATATCACCACTAAAGAATGGAGTTTTCTGCTGTCTCTGATTCACTATGTGCGTATTATGAAGAATGCAGCACCGCTGTCTGAAGCAATTAGTTCTTGGCTGCCAATGTGTATTTCAGAGAACAAAGCACCTTCAGTGGTATTTTATAAACAATACTGGCTAAAAATTTAGCTTCGATGAAGCACTATATGTTACAAGCTCCCTGCCCCACCCCAAGAGACTTTTAAAAGTTACAGCTCTCAAAATTCTGGAGAGGTGCTGATTTCAGAAATAAGAATGCGAAGTATATTTCATAACATCAACAGCTGAAAGCAGGAGAAAGGGGCCAAAGCATCATATAAAAATCAGAATGTACTGATTTAACGTAATGTTCATGGGATCAAGCATGATTTCAGTGTAACGTTATATGGTATTTTGTTAACCTGAATACCATCAGCTTTACAATGGAGTGTTCTGCTTGGTCTGCTTGCATTTTTTTTTTTTTTAAATAGCAACTCAATCCATGGGGAACTTCTCCTGCACGAGCCCGACTGAAGCTGGACAAAAGTTTCTACTCACCCTCTGCCCCACTGTAATCACTATTCTGTCCTTAGCTTGTGACAGCTTTGTTCCCTACCTGCATCCCATCCTTGATACATTTGAATGCAGGAGTCCCCAACTTTTTTGAGCCTGTGGGCACCTTCGGAATTCTGACACAGAGTAGTGGGCACAAACACAAAATGGCTGCTGCAGGAGGTGGAGCCAGACACAAAATGGCAGCCACAGTTTACCTTCAGTCACACAGTGAAGATCCTTGTGCTGTGGTGGCAGTTGCTGCCCAAGGAATACTTTTAATAATCTGCACAACCAAATCAGAAGCCTTGCTAGCCAAAAGGCCCACCTGGCCCCACCCACTTTCTAAAAAATGTGACGGATGCCAAGAAAGGTATCAGTGGGTGCCATGGCATCCACAGGCACCACACTGGAGACCTCTGTTCTAATGCCACAGTGCAGATGCTGCACCAACCTTTGTGCCAAGGAGTGGTTTGGCCTCCTCTTTGCTGAGCCGGTGAAAATTCAATGGCAGTGGCTAAGCCAGCAACACTGAATGCATGCCTAACAGGGCCATCCTGAGCAAAGACTTCAGTGTTCGGAGACTTCAGTGGACCTAGAAAGGTATAAGTCTGTTCCAGATGTCTTAGCCAGGCCACAGATACTCCATGTGCATGACAAGCAGACTAGAAACATTCCGTAGAGGGCCTTTGGTTCCACCTGTCCTTTGTCTGTGGCTTAACGGAAGTGCTGCTATTCATTTATTTATTTTTATTTAAAATGTTTGTAAGCTGTTTGTCCACCCAGTTTCAGCCCTTAAGAGATTAAAAATCCTCTTTTAAAAACAATGCATGTGTATTTAAAACTAGCAGTTGGCAGCTGACAAGACGGAGGATCAGGAAAAGGATGCCAGACGGAACAGAACAGTCGTCACCATCTAACAGGAGGTGAGGGGGGACAGATGTGTCACCCTAGCTGCTGTCGTACACTGCAGGTAGTAAAATGAATTGCTTGGAATGGGATTGTTTTTACTTTTTTATGGTATGTAACCACTTTGAGCACGCTTAATTGGAGAGCCAATTTGTGTAGAGGTTAGGAGAATGGACTCTAATCTGGGAGAAGCGGGTTTGATTCCCCACTCCTCCACATGCAGCTGCTGGTGTGACCTTGGGTCAGTCACAAGTTCTCTCAGCGCTATTCTCTCAAGGGCAGTCCTCTAGAGAGCTCTCTTAGCCCCACCTACCTCACAGGTTGTCTGTTGTGGGGAGGAGGAGGGGAGAGGAGATTGTAAGCCACTCTGAGACTCCTTCCGGTAGTGAAGGGCAGGGGATAAATCCAATCTCCTCCTCCTCTTCCTCCTCCTTCTTCCAAAGCAAATAAACCAGCCGACCAACCCCCTGCCGTCTGTGCTACTTGTGGGCCTCGTGCTCCAGGTCAGCCTCCCAGACTGTAGTGTGAGGTGTCATCTAGAATGAGAGGGATCTTATTCCAGGCATGGTGAGGGCAGCCAAGGAACTCCCTCCCTCTGAAGGATTTAGAGCCCCAGGCACCTCTGACTAACTCTGGCAAGTTTCTGATTGGCTTGGAGCAAGCGTGGCGATTTGTCTGCCGTGGGCCATTTCCTGTGTCAAATTCTGGGGGAAATCTGAAGACAGCCTAGTCACCTTAATGCCACTGGTGCCTGTTCTTGTGCCCTTGCAATCTGATCTGAATGGCTTTCATTCTGCAGAGTCCCCATTCTGATGGGTTCAATTTACCTGCTTCGTGAATTAATTTTTTTCTATTGACAGTGGCTTGCAAGGAAAAAAAACAGCACTATTGTACCAGTTAGTATGGGGAAGGGTCACAGAGATAAGTATCCTACGTCTATTCAACACACACCTCTCTCTTGTCCATTGCTGCTTGATACTAATCCATTCACCACAGTGTTTCCCACATCAACGTCTTCATGTTCTGGAAGAATAATAGAAAATATCACTATAGTGTTTTCACACCGCAAACGCCAGCACAGCAAGACTTCCCAGAGACTCCACTCAGTGAAGACCGAAAACACAAGAGTCAAGAACAGGCTGGAATAAGTGGTTTATAAGATCTCCCAGTTACCAAGATCAGGCTGAAAGAACTTGTTTGTAATAGACAACAGTAGCACAACCATTTCTGTACTTTAACATAACACGTGACAAAATCATTTTATAGAAATGATGTTGGGTGATCTTCCCAGCTTTTAAAAAAGGGCAAAGGCAGTCGTGTGGGACTGTGACTATAAAGTCTCAACTGAAGAAAAAAGACCTGGGGCCACAAAGAACAGCTTGGTTTTTTGTTTTTGTTTTTTGCAAAGCGGAAACTCAAAAATCTCTATCGCTCATAGGACAATCCTAAACAGAGTTACGCCATTCAAGCCCACTGACTCCAGTGGATCTAGAACAGTGGTTCTTAACCTTGTTGGAGGTACCGAACCCCACCAGTTTCATATGCGCATTCACCAAACCCTTCTTTAGTGAAAAATAAAATATGATTTTTTTCAAATTCAAGACACAGGTATATGTTTTTTTACTGGTGCACAAAATCAGCGAGGGAGGGAGGGAGGGAGGGGTGGGCGGGGCACCCTCGTGGGGCACCCTCATTGTACGGCACAGCGTGGAGTCCAGCAGCTTTGGGCGGCAGAATAATCATCACGAATTGACACGATGAGTCGGGTGTGTCTTGCCCTCCGTGGCGGAGGCCCCGCCGAACCCCTGAGACTGACTCACCGAACCCCTAGGGTTTGATCGAACCCAGGTTAAGAACCACTGATCTAGAAGGCTGTGTGACTGTGCTTTGGATTGCACAGTTTGGTCCACTCCTCAACCAAAGGAAGCCGAAGTTCATGGAACTGGAACTGGAATGAACAGAGGTTCTTCCCTTATTTATCCCCTCCTCTTCCATCTCCCTCCCCTTCCTTTGTCATCTTCTTTGTCTCAAACTTTAGATTGTAAACTCCAATGGCAGGGAGCTTTCAAAAGCTTTCTGTAAAAATATCACAGATTATCAAGAAGCTAAGCATAGTGGCAAAGGACAACAACCAAAAAGGCATTTGCTGTGTTTCTTTTTTTTCAGGTCAATGTATTGATGAACAGATTTTCTCCTTGGAGCACAGCTAATCTAGAACTTCAAAAGCAGAAGTTGGGGGGGGGATCAAGAGAGAGAGAGAGAGAGAGAGAGAAGGAGAGAGCTGTATAAAGAGAGAGAGAAACTAAGGGTGCGATCACACGGGCATTTAAACCCGGGTCTCTTTCAAGCGCGATGGCTCAAACGGAAGGTACTTGTTTTGAAAGGTGGTTGGAAAAGCGGGCTCAAATGCGGGGGGGGGGGGGGGGGGGGCGGCTTCGAGACGGGAGACAGATGCGGCCGTCTAGTCAGCCCCTTTAATTGCGATGGGGAACAGCCTCGAGGCCCGCAATAAACGTCCGTGTGATCGCACCCTCAGTCAATGACTCTTATTTCTCTTTTTATTTGCAGACACCAGCCCTGGCATCTCTTAAAGGTGAAACTGATGGGCATCTGGTCAAACATGACTTTCCTCTTAGGAAGACATGTGTTGGTCCAAATTGAGCTTAGGAATGTCTGACACAGTTCTCAGAGGTTTCTGTCAGGGGAAACCACAAAACAAACAAAAAACCCCAAAGGAAAGGACAAGAGGACAAAACCAGAGATCCCACTTACCAGAAGTCATGGTGGCAGCAAGACTTGGCTTTTGCACGTCCAAGTTCTGGTCCTGCCTAGATAAATGAAAAATGGGAAACAGTGTGAGAGTGTTCCATGCCTCAGCCCACCCTAACTCCCCTCACATGCAAACAAACACACCCACAGTGAAGAGATTATCCATAAATGCCTGGGGCTCAGCACGGTGAAATTAGCTTTGCACTTTGTGTTGAGAGGAAACAGTTAGGAAAGATGGGGCCTAGAGTTCTCCTGGATCTACAAAGATGGATGCAAGGGTCAGTTCCCATCTGGCTTACAATGAATGGGCCTCTTTGATTCCTGAACAGCGCCCTGGGCAGAGACGGACCCCTCCATCACCGTCTATACATTGTGTGTAAAATCCATGCAAAAGACATCTTAAATATTTGCAGGGAACTCTGAAATTACTTTTTGCCCCCAAGAGGGGAATGCACATGAAAAATGCAAATGAGAGAGAAAAAGGGATACCACTTATAGAACAACACTCATTTATCTAAAATATTTCTATTCTGCCTTGTCTTGCCGACCCAAGTCAGGATCCCTAAAGCGGCGGACAATTCAAACATTAAAACAGTATTTAGAATGTTTAAACAAAACATGTCAACATATGAGCAGCACACCGGCACACAACAGGCCAGTAAGAGTTAGTCAGGACAACGTCATCCAAGGAGTGCAGCAGCTAAAACGTCCAAGGAGTGTGTGGCCTTTGCAGCCTTACGAGCTGAGAGCAGGATGGCTGCCTGTGAAATGCGGAGGAGGAGGAGGAGGAGGAGGAGGAGGAAGGCATGCTCAAGTCTGGTCGAGACCTGCTTCCTGTTCCACCAGGCACCAGGCCTTCCCTCTCCCACCACTATGCTGTCCTAGAAAAGTGACATTACACTCAGCTTCCTCTCCTCATATTTTACAACTAAAGTGCGTGTGTGAGGAAAGACCTACTGTTCTCTCTGCAGCCAACCGGCAAACAGTATAGAGCCATTTCCTGGGCTGGAAGGTGTCCAACTCCACCAGCCCCTTCTGGAAGCCGCAACAGATTCTGCAGCAGCCCACCCACAGGAGGCGCTAGTGGAGAGAGGTCAACCCCAGGCCAGCAAGTGGGGGGCAGCTTACCAGCCATGAATGGAGAATTTTAAATAATGCCAAATAATGCTGTGCAGCCAAAGCCAAAAAGCCCAGACACTTATGGACTTCCACACCAAGTATTCTATTTCGGTGTTCAGCATGCAGTTTCCCAAGTAAAGTTAGTTTCCTTTACTGCCTGATGTCGCATTTAGGAGCCTGTTATTTTAACATGTTAACTTTTGATTTCAAAAATATTTGGGCTATGGGTAGGACCAAAGCAAGTAGGACAAAGGTAGAATACAGTACATTGAGGGGAAATCATTAAAAAAAAAAAGGGAATTTCTTACTGCAAATTCCTATTCTCCGGAGAGTCGGGAGCACATTTTAAACCTTCTGGAACTGGCATTTGCATACTATACGATTTTAATTAAGAGGAAATCAAATTTCTTGTCTGGCGTAAACAAGTTGGTATTATAACGGACTAAAAGAAGTGTCTGTTAGAAAAGTTTGTGAAACTACCACATCCATTACATACAGAGCTTCAGCTCAAACTCCAGACTTCCCAATGCGATGCCTGCTTTCCAAGCGGACCCAGGTCCAGAACTACAGTTTCAGGCAAAGAAATACAGTGATGCCCATGTGATTATCACCCACTGTCTAGACCAGCCCTCTGTGTATATTAGGCACTAAATCTAGGCAAAAATGCATCAGGAGTGAGGGAAAGATTTCAAATGACCAAACTGATTTAAACACCCTGTTCAAAACAGTCTAACTGGAAATTTATAAATGACTAACATCTTGCTTTTACGGGCAGTAGAGTCAGTCGGTTCTCTCACTTGGATCATTATCCCTCTTTGGAAATAAGACAACGATGTCAAAAGTGAATTGTGAATCTCTCTCTCTCTCTCTCTCTCTCTCTCACTCACTCACTCACTCTGAATGATTATTTTAAATCTCTGAAGTGTATTTAGGAACTTAGCATTTTCCTGACCAGAGCAGTTCCTGCTAACCACCTTCTAAGGCAAGTCAACAAACCAATAATTATTTTTCATTCTACGATTTATTCATGTCAACCTTTCAGTCTGAGCAGAACGAGGATGCCGAGTTCAAAACCTGCACTCCATCTTGAACGTGGGATGGATTTAAAGGCAGGAAAATGGAGAGATACAGAACAGGTCATTTTGAACCGAACGAGAAAAAAAAAAACATAACGGAGTGGCCCCAGAGCCCAGGGTGAAGGAAGAAGTCAGTCTCTTTCATATTTGGGATCTAACACAAGCATGCCGGGAAAATCTGAAGGTCATCCCTGGATTAGAGTAGGCAGGCAGTGTGAGTTATTGTTGAGGTAGTACATGTGGTGAAGCCCTTACAGGCTCTTCCTCACAGCATCAGAAAAAAACATACACTGCAGAGCAAACAGCCCATGCAAGAAGATGGCCGCTCTTCAGCGCTCCACAGGCTGTCTTCTCTAGAACTCTTTCTTTCTCCACAGAACAATTCTCTTCATCTCAGGCCCCTCATAGACACAGGCCCTTTTCACATTACTGTTCTAAACCAGATGTTATTTACTGTTAGCCCGATTTCAAGAAAAGCAGTACAGGGACTGTGGTTTCATCCAGCAAATTTCCTTCCGCTAATGAGCCGTCTCCGAAGCGCTATGGTAATTTAAAGCAGTGCCGCTTTCCCCCCACCCTTTTTCACTGCATGATCTTCCTCAGACTTTTTTTTTAAAGTTCTAATGTGAGCGCTATAGCACTCACTTCAGTGTTATAGTGGTTTGGCGCTATAGCGCTCACCTTAGAACATTGGTCCAAGGACGATCATGCGGCGAAAAAGGACGGGCGGAAAGCGGCATTGCCAGGAACACTATGGGCATTTTAAACAGCACACCACAGCGATTCAGAAGTGCAACGAAGGGGTTGAAAAAGGAGGGATGTAGTTTCCTTCAAAAGCAGCTCAACCATGCTTTGCTAATGTGACGCAAGCGGGTTTGGATGAACAAGTAAATAAACTCCGCTAGCAGCCAGTTACTAAAATGGATCTTTCTGAAATGACAGGGAAAAAATCCATTAGCAACCAGTTACTAAAACAGAATACAAAGGCAGTTTGAAAAGGGCATAGTTTGCAACCAGTCACTAAGAATCTGGGCAAGGGGAAAGAGTTTCCTGGTCTTTCTGGGTGTTACAGACAACCCAGGCTCACCCCATGAGGACAGACTGGGTCAGACGAGGACACCAGGAAACACCCCCTGGCCCAACTGATTGTGGGCGGTCAGCCAAACAACCATGGATGTGATGAAGAGGGCTAGGCAAACAGATGGCCGCACAGAGGGATGCAAGAGTTGGGGATGAGAGCAATATCAAGCCATGGTTTTCTCATTGGAGGGAACACTGGTCCCCTGTAGAAAACAACTGCTTTGGAGGGTGGACTCTATGGCACTATAGCCTGATGAGGTCAAACCCTGCCGTCTCTAGGCTCCACCCCCAAATCTCCAGGAATTTCCCAACCTGGATTTGGCAACTCTGTAGTGGTGCTCCTGCCACTGAGTGGCCAGGTATCTCATGGCATAGATCTATGCGAGTTTCTTGTTGTGCCTGCCATTATTGCCTCGTTTTGTCTCTTCCTTCTCCCTCCTGGGCAAAAAGCTGCTTTCCTGAGTGGGGACAGTATCCCCAGCAGAACTTTACCTGGGTCCTGTGGTGCTCTTTCTGGCATTATAGTATTTACTCCGTGAAAGACAGGAAGGAAGGAAGGAAGGAAGGAAGGAAGGAAGGGAGGGAGGGAAGGAGGGAAGGAAGGAGGGAGGGAGGGAGGGAGGGAAGGAAGGAGGGAGGGAGGGAGGGAAGGAAGGAGGGAGGGAAGGAGGGAGGGAGGGAGGGAGGGAGGAGGGAGGGAGGGAGGGAGGGAAGGAAGGAAGGAGGGAGGGAGGGAGGGAGGAGGGAGGGAGGGAGGGAGGGAGGGAGGGAAGGAAGGAGGGAGGGAGGGAGGGAGGGAAGGAAGGAGGGAGGAGGGAGGGAGGGAGGGAGGGGAGGGAGGGAGGGAGGAAGGAAGGAGGGAGGGAGGGAGGGAGGGAGGGAGGGAAGGAAGGAGGGAGGGAGGGAGGGAGGAAGGAAGGAAGGAAGGAAGGAAGGAGGGAGGGAGGGAGGGAGGGAGGGAAGGAAGGAAGGAAGGAAGGAAGGAGGGAGGGAGGGAGGGAGGGAGGGAAGGAAGGAAGGAAGGAAGGAAGGAAGGAGGAGGGAGGGAGGGAGGGAGGGAGGGAGGGAGGAAGGAAGGAGGGAGGGAGGGAGGGAGGGAGGGAAGGAAGGAAGGAAGGAAGGAAGGAGGGAGGGAGGGAGGGAAGGAAGGAAGGAAGGAAGGAAGGAAGGAAGGAAGGAAGGAAGGAAGGAAGGAGGAGGGAGGGAGGGAGGGAGGGGGAAAGGAAGGAAGGAAGGAAGAAGGAGGGAGGGAGTGGGGGAAAGGAAGGAAGGAAGGAAGGAAGGAAGGAAGGAAGGAAGGAAGGAGGGAGGGAGGGAGGGAGGAAGGAAGGAAGGAAGGAGGGAGGGAGGGAGGGAGGGAGGGAAGGAAGGAAGGAAGGAAGGAAGGAAGGAAGGAGGGAGGGAGGGAGGGAGGGAAGGAAGGAAGGAAGGAAGGAAGGAAGGAGGAGGGAGGGAGGGAGGGAGGGGGAAAGGAAGGAAGGAAGGAAGAAGGAGGGAGGGAGTGGGGGAAAGGAAGGAAGGAAGGAAGGAAGGAAGGAAGGAAGGAAGGAAGGAAGGAAGGAAGGTCTTACGTTTGCATACAAGTTACATTTATATCCAATTAAAAATAATTGTGTACAACATTGCAGGGGGGTGGGGTTTGCCTTACATTCAGGGTCACTTCCCTTTCGAATAAATACAGGATATGGTAAGAATGTCAGTCTGTCTGCTGAACTAAGGGGTGCCTCTTGCATTTGTGCAAGGAGGGGCTCTGTGGTGCTCTACCCCCCCACCCCACCCCACGAGCTCTGAAACAGACCAGTGGATAGACTTGTGCTGACAACCACCCCCCTCCACAGGGTCACTTACTAGTCCGATCTCCGTGGGGCCTGTGTCTGCCAGGTTGTTCATTTTTCCCAAGCAAACCCCTCCCTCAAGTTCTTTCCAAATGATGCTTAATAACATGTTTTCTTTTTAATTACGCTTTATGTGTGTTTTTCACACAGTGAAAAACGTGTATTTCACTTCTTTTATTCGTAACGTACTTTGCCACACGGTGGCACCCTGCACAAACTTTCCAGCACTCCCAATCAAATACACTTCGGTTCCCCAACCCTTCTCTAATAAGGGCTCCTCTGTGGTCAGCAGGAGTTTCGAATTAATTACCACCTTTTCAAAGCCTGGTATCTGATCCTCAGATGGAAGAAATAATGTTATTACTACAGGGCCAGCCTACTCCGGAAAACTAAACATAAATTATCAACTGACTGAGCGCATGGAGTTCTACTTAAGTCTCCTAAAATCAATGCATTTGATTAATATTAGGAGCTCAGCTGGTATGATCATTTTCTTAAGTCTCTATAGGTGTTAAATTGCTTAACATAAATGATCTTTATCATCACTATTATCCAGGGGTCATTTCGTAGAAAAAGAGGTGCAGAAGCTCATTAGCATAACTCATTAGCATAAGTTATTTGCATATGCTACGCCACCTGACATCACCAAAAGAAAGAAAGAAAGAAAGAAAGAAAGAAAGAAAGAAAGAAAGAAAGAAAGAAAGAAAGAAAGAAAGAAAGAAAGAAAGAGATGGCAGAGAGGGGACAGCTACTAATCCAAGCCTCAGAAATGCCACTATTCTGGGAGGACAGCTTCAGTGGTGGCTGAAGCCTTCAGAAGGCTGGTTGGAGAAACAGGGACCTTTCCAGGGGACGGGGTCATTTCGCTGCAGCCGTGACACAAGCAGGCATTCCCCCGCCGGGGGAGGGCTGGCACCAATTCCCAGAGCTGTGCTCCCCCGAGCTCCTGCTCAAAATGACCCCTGCTATTATCTCATTTGCAAAAGGCCAGTGTGATTATTTGCATATTTTTGAACGTAACATAGAAATGTAACAACCTAGGCCTTTTTACACATTCTTCACAATCATTTTCTTTCTTTTCTCGATGCATAAAAATCTTGCTGGCTGAGAATTCACTTCATGCATCTGACAAAGCTGGATAAGTCTCAAAAAAGCTTATGCTACGATACAAGCAGTAGTCTTTTAAGGTGCCACAAAATGCTGTGTACGTTATTTCTCTTCATTATCAACTGTGTGCCCTCAAGGTCGCAACCAACTTCATGGAGACTCCAGGACTGTGGAGTTCTCGAGACAAGGGATGAGCAGAGGCGGGTTGGCATCACCTGCCTCTGTGTAGTGGCCCTGGACTTCCTTGGTGGTCTCTCAACCAAGTATTAACCGTGGCTGACCATGCTTAGTTTCCAAGCTCTGACGAGATCGGACCAGTCTGCTGCTATTCGGCTGCTACTTCTACTAGTCTTAAACGCAAGCAGGGATGCTGCTAACAAATTCTTCAAAAATTAATGTCATCACCTGCTGAACAAGAGCAAAAGAAACTATAGCTGAAAAGCACACTTAAACCAATAAACCATATAACAGAATAATGCAAGAATATCAATTTAATACAACAAATAGGGGTCCAAGAATCATCAACGAAACATCCGGTAGGTATATTCATTTCTGGCAGTCTTCATCAGGCAAGGACCATCATATGACTTCATGAATGACAAAATGAGCAATATCCAAGAAAACGATCCTTAAAATCAGACTAGTCCAACACAGTCAATTCAGTCAATTATTCATTCTGGAATCATACAGGGAGTATTCCTGCAAAGTTATACATAGCTAGGCAAGCTTCACAATGATATTCTTGTATTATTCTGTTATATGGTTTATTAGTTTAAGTGTGCTTTTCAGCTATAGTTTCTTTTGCTTTTGTTCTATCATATAGCTGTTGTTCTGCCTATTGTTTGATCATCTGCTGAACTACATGTTACACTTTTTTTGGTTCTGCTCCAACTCCTGCACAAATCAAATGTTTGCTGTGAGTTCTGCACTTGGAACAAAACTTCCAGGAAAGCAGAGAACGATTCAGATTGGGACTGCAGTGTGAGGGAAAAGGACACTTAAGCCCCCACCACCTAATTTTCCCAAACAGAAACAGCTGGGGGCGGGGGACAATATTTGGCTGAGGACAGACTGGAAATCTGCCCCGGGATAGGTCCGCATGGGAAGCGGGGGAAGGGAGCCTGTTCAGTCATGCGCAACTGTCCCTCGGCTCCCTTCCGCACTTATCCGCTTTGAAGCCAGTTTTCTTGCGCTTTAGAAGGACACCAGGAGAATGACCAGTGGTAACTTACCGTGAGGGGTCCTTCTCCTCTGAGGGTTGGAGGACATCTTGTGGGTAATTCCCACCTATCTCCAGGGAGGCAGGATTAAGTAAATCTTCTTCCTGTTTCCTGTGGTGGGAGTCACCCTCAACTCAGTTTTGGTAACTCCGACAGCTAGAAAAAGCTAAACTCAAATATAACAGTTAGAAACAGGAAGACAAAGTTAAGAAGGTACTCTCTCATAGATAATCAAAGTGCAGTACCATGAGGATGACCATAATCAATATCACCCATGCACCTCTCTCTCAGTCAGTATGCGTGCCCCTACCTGTGCGTGACGATCCGAGGAGGGCCAAGATGTCCTCCAACCCTCAGAGGAGAAGGACCCCTCACGGTAAGTTACCACTGGTCGTTCTCCCTCTGAGGTGGAGGCCATCTTGTGGGACCTCCCAGAGCAGTGGTCCTATGTTTTGGGTGGGGGATCGTCATTCTCTTGCAGGATAGTTTGCAGAATACGACGACCGAAGGCAGCGTCCGTGGATGCATAGGTATTGATTTTGTAGTGCCTTATGAAGGTAGATAAGGAAGACCAGGTGGCCGCCCTGCACACTTCATCTACAGATACTCTGTTGAGGAATGCTGCGTTGGTGGCAGCGCTGCGTACTGAGTGTGCCGTGATTCCCTGTGGCACTTTAAGGTGCATGGTGGTATACGCCTCTGCGATGCACATTCGAATCAAATGACTGATGGCCGGTGTAGACATCTTTTTTCCAGTGTGAGGGGGAGACATGTTGATGAACAAGGCTTCCGTACGCCTAACTGAATCCATTCTCCGGATGTAGGGTATGCCAGGACTTTTCCTTTGGATGTGTGGGGTTCGGAACAAAGGACGGTAGATAAATCTTTTGAGATCTGTGAAATTTGGTGTTAATCTTCGGACAAAAAGAGGGATTCGTGCGTAGGACCACGGTGTCCTTATGAAAGACACATAAATCTGAACGGACAGAAAGGGCTCCAAGTTCAGAGATTCTTCTAACTGAAGTGATGGCCATGAGAAACAGTGTCTTCAGTCTCAAAAATTTAAGCGAAATACTCTGTATGGGCTCAAATGGAGTTCTTGTCCGTGTGGTAAGGACCAAATTTAAACGCCACGTGGGAAATCTGTGACAAATTGGGGGATCCTTGAAGGCAGCACCCTTTAAGAACTGCTTTATGTGAGGATGTTGGGAAACTACCTGTCCCCTGTATAGGGGAAGCATCGTGGATAATGCCGCTAGTTGTCTTCTTAGTGTGGAGGCCTTTAGTCCAGAGTCCTGCCGTCTTGTAAAAAGTCTAAGACGGAGCGTAAATGTGGATGGAGAGGATCGATCTTCTTTTTTTTTTCCTTTTTTCTTTTGACCCATCTGACGAAGGCTTTCCATGTGGTGTTATAAATCCTGGTTGTGGATGGTTTCCTAGAATCTAAGATGGTATTTATTACCGACTCTTGATAACCTAATCTAACAAACTTCTGCCTTTCAACCTCCACGCGGTCAAATAAAACCATCCTGGGTCGGGATGTCTGATTGGACCTTGTAGGAGCATATCTTCCTGGACTGGCAGTCGAAGAGGAGGAGACACTGCTAACTCTAGTAGAGACGTGAACCACGGTTGACATGGCCAGTATGGGGCAACCAGGATTACTTCCGCCCGCAAGAGTTGAATCCTTCTCAGAAGTCTGGGAAGTACTGGAAGAGGAGGAAATGCGTACAGGAGCTCATGAGGCCATGGAGACAGTAGTGCATCCGTCTGTTCTGCCTCTGGGTGGAAGAATCTCGTGAAGAATCTTTTTAGCTGTGTGTTGGTGGCTGATGCGAAGAGATCCACCTTCGGGGTTCCCAACTCCGATGAAATGAGCTGGAATATCTCTGGATGTAGGGACCACTCTCCTTCCTGGATCGTCTGTCGGCTCAACCTGTCGGCTTGAATGTTGGCTGAGCCTTGAATGTGAGTTGCGGTAAGGGAAGACAGATGAGTTTCTGCCCAGGTTAGGAGATGTGCTTCCTTGGTCAGTCTCGGGGATTTTACACCACCTTGCTTGCTGAAGTAAGTCATGGCAGAAATATTGTCCGTCCTGATGATGACATGTTTGTCTTGTATCTTGTGTGAAAAGTGAGTTAGGGCCAATCGAATAGCCCGCAGTTCCAGGAGATTGATGGGTAAGTTGGATTCTGCACTCGACCACATCCCCTGAATCGGATGAAAAAGAAGGGCAGACCCCCAGCCCGATAGGCTGGCGTCCATGAAGATCTGGACCTGGTTCTGAATCCAGAAAAATCTTCCTTGAGTCAAGTTGTGATGAAAGGTCCACCAGCGTAGGCTTGATTTTACCTGTAGTGGAACCTTCATTGACATGTCCATTTTTAGGGCTATGATATTCTGGAAGGGCCGTAGGAACTTCTGCAGTTGCTGGGAATGGAAACAACCTCATTGCTGGGTGTCGAAGGTGGAAACCATCAAGCCCATCAGTTTAACCAGTAGGGAAAGAGATGACATGCGTGCTGTGATGACTTGGGTTGCTGTAGACATGATCTTCTGCGCCTTGGGTAAGGGTAGAAGAAGCTTGCAAGAACTCGTGACTATTATCACTCCTAGGTGTTCTAGACATTGCGTGTGTCTTAAGTGACTCTTTGTCTAGTTGACCAGGAAGCCAAAGCCCTCTAGGAGTTGAATAGTCTGTGTAACATCTCTGAATGCCAACGCCGAACGAATCAGGAGGTCATCTAAGTATGAATGGACATGGATTCCAAGCTGACGAAGGATGCTCACGGGATGTACCCGGACCTTTGTGAACACTCGAGGAGCTGTAGACAGACCAGAGGGGGGTGCACGGAACTGCAGGTGAGTGTCCCCAACGCAGAAATGAAGAAATCTTCTGTGTGGAGGAAAAAAGGGGTACGTGAAGATACGCTTCCGTCAGGTCTACTGACGTTAGGAACTCTTGCGCCTGAAGGGATTCCGCGATGGATCGAAGCGTTTCCATACAAAAGTGCTTAAGCTCTACAAATCTGTTTAAGAACTTCAAATTGAGGATTGCCCTCCAATCCCTGTTCTTTTTGGCACTGTAAAGAATATTGAGTACACCCCTGTCCCTTACTCTTCCTGAGGCACTGGTTCTACTGCCCGTATGTGAAGTAGATGACTTATCGCACCAAGTGTTCTGTTCCATTTTTATCGGGGTTTTGTGAACCGGAGAGGAAAGGAAATGCGACTGTGGTGGATATTTGAAGACTATCTTGTAGCCCATGGACACCATGTCCATGGTCCAGGAGTCTGGTTGGGAGGTCAGCCATCTTTGACTGAAGAGAAGTAGGCGACCTCCCACAGCCAAGTCCACATAGTCACGCCTTGGAAGGTTTGGGATCATTGGTCTTGTCTGTTGGTGCTGTGGAATCCTCCTCTACGAAAAGGCTGTTTATTCTGTGTCCAGGTAGAACGTCTGGTATCTGGTCGAGATTGGTAGGAAGAACCATAGGGACGAAAGGAAGATGTTGCACCGGGTCTCTTATCTCCGGTGCGGATGGTTCTGGGCAGTGTCTTCTTTTTTGTCTCGGGTCTCCACCAGGATTTTCTCCAAGGGGTCCCCGAAAAGCTTGTCCCCTTGGAAAGGATATGCCGACACCATGGCTTTAGATTGGTAATCAGCTGGCCATGCTCTCAGCCAGAGAGTGCGTCGTGCAGCTGCTGCTGTAGAGGTTGCCCTGGCAGAAAAAACCATGGACTCCAGGGTGGCGTCTGCCGTAAGGGAGATTGCCTTGAGTAATCTGTTGGCTCCCTCCAGTAGTCCCTGATTGCTTTCAGGCAGCATCTGAATGAGTCTGCGCATCCAGACTATGGACACTCGAGATACTGTGGAAGCTGCAGAGGAAGCCCTAATTGCCAGAGCGTTAGCCTCGTGAGCCCTGCATAATGCAAATTCAGCTCTCTTATCCAAATTATCCCTCAAGGTACCGTGACCATCTTCTGAAACTACGCCTGTTGATTGCAGAGCTGCCACCGGCGCATCAATCACGGGGACCTGTAATAAATCTAAGGCAGATGAATGTAAAAGGTACAGCCTTATGGTGGAACCCGGGAAGGGTTTTGAGATCAAGGGCCTTTCCCACTCTGCTTTAACCTTCCTGACATAAAAACCTGGAAAAGGAAAGGCTATTTCCAAAGGATCCACAGGAGGAAAAAATTCATCAAAGACATCTAAGCCTTCATCCTGATCCTGTGGTGTGGGATTGGGCTTGACTGCCTTTTGAGTGCCCTGGACTTGGAGGGCAGCCAGGGTTTTATGAAACAAATAATGAAGATCCTCTGGTTTAAGGAATCTAAAAGCCTGTTCCTTAGCAGATTGAGGCTTTGGAATAGGTTCCCCTTCTTCCTCATTAGAGGAAAATTCCCCTTCCTCCTTTTCAATAGAAACATGGGATACAACGTCATCATCCTCTGGGTAATTATATTCCATGTGATGATATTTGGCATTGCTCTTCTGAGCTGCCTTAGTGAGCCATCTACCCCGGTTAGGAGGGGGCCTATTTGGAGGGGGGGGGGATAAGGGGGACAAAGACCTAGAGGGAGGACGCCCCACCCCCCGAGGAGCAGAAACGGGTCATCTCATCCCACATAGCTCTTCTGGAAAAAGCCATTGCCTCAGGGGAAAAAGGTAAATCGCCTTGTACGTTACCAAGTTGTCCTCCGGAGCCTCGCCTTCATACTTTCCCTCCTCCTCCGTGCCACCGGCAAAACTTTGTTGGATTAGCCGGATCTGTTCTTCCCCGATTGGCCTGGGGCCCGGGGGTAGTTGGAGTGCGGGGGGGGGGGGGGGCGGCATTCAGAGCCATTCCCGACTTTTCAAACTGCGGGGGGGGGGGCATTCAGAGCCATTCCCGACTTGTCAAACTCGGCCCAATGTTTCTAAAATGGCCGCTGCTGTCGATGTAGATGGGCCTTCCAGAGCCCCGAGATGGCCAGTTTTGGCGCACTTTTTTTTAGTGCCGCCGCCGCTGTGGGCCTCCCCGCGGCTTTCCTCTGCGGCTGGGTGTTTTCTGTTGCTGCCAGCTCCTGGAGCATCGGGAGGCACACTCCGCTCCATCCATGTCTCTCTATGAGGCTTTTCTGCTGGCTTGAGTGAACAGCTAGAGAAAGAGGCGGGGGGGGGGCAGGGCCCTTCCCCTTAAGCTGGATCGGAGAAGAGGGAAGAAGGCTTCTTTTTTGTTATTTGTTTTTTGAGAGAGGTAGAATGAAGTAAGGAATAGTAAGGAGAAAGTATAAGTAGATAAAATAGGTATTGAGAAAGAATTAGCAATGGAAGTTGGCAGAGCCAAAAGTTCCAGCTGCTCTCCCTATTGAGGCAGGAAACGAAACTGAGTTGAGGGTGACTCCCACCACAGGAAACAGGAAGAAGATTTACTTAATCCTGCCTCCCTGGAGATAGGTGGGAATCACCCACAAGATGGCCTCCACCTCAGAGGGAGAAACCGGTGTCCGGAGGCCATCTTGCACTTGCCTCCCGCTTCCAGGCAGTGTGAACCGGAAGAAGGCGGGAGGCAAGCGGAGGCGGCAGTGTGCATGCGGCGTTTTGCCAGCTTGCGCATGAGTGCATGCGCACATGCGCAAATTGCCGAAACAGCCCTATCACAAGATGCAAGGCAGCATCCTTGCACAATACCCTGGCTAATGTGGACAGCCAGCTCCGGGGGATTTTCCCACTCCAGATTGCCAGTCTCTCCTCAGCCTTTGTTCCACTAGGAGCTCCACAGATACTGATGGCCTGCATATTAAGTTTTCTCAGTGGGGCAAACAGCACCTCCTCAGAACCGTTTCAGGTTAGGAAAACGGTGCAGGTTGAGGGAGGTTTAAGCACATTCTCAACCTGCACTGTAGTCCTGATCCAATTTGGCCCCTGTTCGCCTGAGAACTGAGTTCAAGGAAAAATTTCACAGCACCTATCTGACCACCAGTGAGGATGTGACCAAAATGTAATAGGTAGCTAGGCCTTACATTTTTCATCTGGAGTATCTTCTACTACACTAGGGGCCGATGATCGATGTCAGCTCCATCTAGACTCTCTAAATCAGAAAAATTCTTCTCCAAGGACCTTGGAGACAAATAATGGAATTGGGATAGCTGGACCCATCTCTCTAGCATTAAAACCTGCCATAGTCCATGGTGTAAGTCGTATCTCTGCAGTGGCTTGATCAGCCTTATTTGTAGAGCCATCCTGGGCCACATCTATGAAGGGATTCCAATGACTACTAAGATCTACAGCCACCTGGAGTATATTTGCATTTCTGCTTGTAGAAAACTAAGGGATTTATTTTTCAAATATCACCGATATGCCAAACAGTACAGTGTTATATGATAACTAAGCTATTGTGGTGTTAATCATGTTAAGAATGGTAAAACAAGCTTAGGTTTGATGGGGAAGTAAGCACTGCCTATATCTCAAGTTTCCCCAACATTTCCATACACACCTCCAAACTTTCCCCCCTTGGCTTCAAAATTTTCAAAAAAGGTTACATCTTTAGCTGTCCACTGTCTCATGCCTCCAGTTTTACTCCCCTGACACCAAAAGTATTAAACGGAAGAAAAGTACTTTCCTGAGCAGGCAGAGACCTAACGAGAAGAGCAATACTGCCCGGCCAGCTACTCTCACTAAGCCTCTGAATAAGGTAGCTCTCTACCATCTTAAAATGTCTTAATTATTCCAAAGTGAAAATACAATTTAATACTATTTAAAAGTCAATCCGTTTTATGGTACTTGATGTCCATACTCCAGGTCGCATCCAGACTAGGGTGTCGCTGTGGCCCTACCCGAGTTACACTGCAGCTCTCAGCCAGCTTCTGAGGCCCAGTCATCTGTGCATGTTACAGCCCCATCCCCCACACGCTGACCTGGAAGTCATCCTCTCCATTTTCAGTGGGAGAAACAAGAACGCACGGAAGTGTTGTGGCTCTCCTGAACATTCCACCACGCTTACTTCATGGGGCAACAAGAGTTTAAAAAAGTGTCACCTACATTGCGAAATAATTATATGACAAACCTCCGGCTAATCAGTGAAAGCAGGCTTAATTACTGATGCATATTAATAGGTTAATGAATTAACATATATTTAAATGCCAGATGAGGACGAGGCTCGGAGAAAATGAAAAACGCTGCCTTTCACAAGGACGCAAACTATTTCTGTCCAGGAAAGCAGAATGAGTGGATTCTGGGAACAGCCACACTGGCTCCACCAAGATGCTTTAAGTGTTTTGAGATTTCCCCGGCTGCTGTTTTAACACATCTCATCACAACAAGCCTAGGTCTATTTCTGACAGTCCAAGGAAGACTGCAGCCAGTCCCAGACTTCTCCAAACAAAACCATCAGGCAGGTATACATGTTCAGGTCTTTATCTCACTGACGCTTTACACAATTTAGAGGCGCATTTAAGAGAAGATAATAAAAAGGTCCCACAGGGTGGAAATTCTCCCGTGCCAGCCCAGTCAGTTGAACAGAGTTGAATGGGGTTTGCGCAGGACTCCTAGTGGGTTACACCCTGAATCAGATTGCACATGTGCTATTGCAACAGTGGAAATATGTTGAATGACAGGCCCAGAAGGGCCGCAGAGGCACACGCAGGAGGAAACAAACTGGATGGGGAGCCACTTGCCTGGAAGCTTCTCCACTTAGCACCATCCTTCTGCCTGACAGTATCTCCTTACAGGCAACAAGGTTTCAGGAGGGCTGCTTAGTGGCAAATGGCCAGACAAAGAAAACTCAATGAGCTACCATTAAAACAGTTCATATACACGGTGTTGCTGTAACCTCTACAACCTTGCTAAGGCAATACTGTTATCCCCAATTGGGCTTGCCTAAAGCTACCTAAGGGGCTGCACTGGCTCAAGAGGTTAAGACGCTGAACTGCAGACCAGAAGGTCGGTAGTTCAGCTGTTCAAGACCCGAGTGCTGCATGATGGAGGGAGCTCCCGTCTCTGGCCCCAGCTGTTGCCAACCTAGCAGTTCGAAAGCAAGAAATTGCAAGTAGATAAACAGGTACCGCTTTGGTGGGAAGGTAACAGTGTTTTGTGCACCTCGACGTCTAGTCATGCCGGCCACATGACCACAGAGATGTCTTTGGACAAGCGCTGGCTCTTCGGCTTGGAAACGGAGACGAGCACCACATCCCTAGAGTCGTATTCGACTGGCTTTTGAGCAAGAGAAACCTTTACCTTTATCTTTAAAGCTACCTAAAAAGGGGCTGCAGTAGCTCAAGTGGCTAAGATGCTGAGCTGTAGACCGGAAGGTCTCTATACTAGAGCTTGGCTGACACACTGATTTGGCATCTGGCTTGTAGCTATGGGGGGGGGGGGCTACTGGAGGCTCCACCCCTTCCTTAAAGGGCCCCCTGCTTCCTAATGATCCCCCCGCTTCTTCCCAAAAGCACTTAAAGGGATCCTTTAAATGCTTTTGAGAAGAAGCGGGGGGGGGGGGTGCACGCCCCTCTCCCTCCCCTCCTGCAAGATTTAAAGGGCCCTTCAGCTGATCGGTGGGGAGCACGTGGCCTGCTGATCAGCCCCTTTAAATCTTGCAGGAGGGGAGGGAGAGGGGCACACACCGCCACCCCTTCCTTATGGCAAATAATGGCAGCCCCACCAGATTTTTTTTTTTGCCCCGCTAGCCAAAAAATCCTGGCCTGTGTGGCATCCAGTTTTTTTATCTGGAAGTGATGTCAGCACCAAGCGCAATGTCATTTCTGCACCCCACCCCACAGTGTTCTCCTGTTGGCCATCATGGCAAGGGCAGTTGGGTGGGGAGGCAGCAGTGGAAGAATGCCCACCCAGTGCGGGCAACTAGCATCTCTGGGTTTACCATTCCAGCTTTTTGCCTCTTGCACTCAAGGGCACTGTGGAAAAACACCTCTACAGCAGCAGCAGCAGCAGTGTTTCCACTGAGGCGAACTTCTGAAGTTTCAGATGTCTCAGAAGTCTTTTGGGATGCATGAAGACAGGCATGGACATTCATATGTGCGTGCACCCACTCACTGCCATCTTGGCTAACCAGCTTTCTAATCCTGATAGCATACAGTCAGGTAATTTTTTTTGAGGGAACTGCTTTATAACAGTGCACCACCACAAGAAATTAAACAATGCAATGCAAGCTGCATGAGGATGCACAGAACTAAAGCAGCTAGCATTTGACTCAAGACCAGATGGTTTGCTTCCTTACCTTTGATCCGCTTTTTCCGTCAGAGGGGCCATATCTGCCCCCTCCCTTTTAACCACCAAGGTGAGAGCGCCGACTGCTCTAAGGAGGGTGGCCGCTCCGTGTCCCTCTCAGCTGCTTGGGTGAAGAATTAGTTTGAAGAGGCTCCTTCCTGCCCTTCTAACACTCTTAAATACATTACTCCTCCCACCACCGGGCTTTAATTAGCCCAGGATGCCTGAGTCATGTCATTCTGTCACTTGCCTGCTTGACAACCAGCCGCCTCCCCCAGCATGCCTGACATTCATCTCACTCTGACATCATGCAGACACCAACCATTTCGACAGATCCCCACGGGGCCTGCAGAGAGGGACAGCGCCACACGGGGGGGGGGGGGGGGGCAGCAGAAGGAGGGACAGGGACAGGACGGCCTTTATAAAAATAGTCTGAAATATGTGGAAAGCACAGCTCAAGAAAAATAAGCGGCCTCTCCCTGGCGACTAGGAGGGTGCGCTTACGGGACTGACATCCATATGACTGGCATCTACTACGGGGTGCCACAGATCTGGTTTCAATGGGAAGGGATCCCAGCAATACTCCGTTTCCTCACTTGGCAGCTCTAGCACCGGAGGAGGAGTCCTTCGTGTTTTGTATCTGACAAAGGGAGTGGTCACCCCAGCAATCTTGTTGGTCTCTAAGGGGCTACTGGACTCCAGTCTGGCTGCTGTACTGCGGACCAAGACAGCCACTTCCTGAAACTATCCATGTTTGCTGCCTCTTTATCCATGGGGGGATGGATTTCGGGGCAGTCTTTTCTTTACCAAATG
Organism: Lepidodactylus listeri; assembly: GCA_029233225.1. Classification (NCBI taxonomy): domain Eukaryota; kingdom Metazoa; phylum Chordata; class Lepidosauria; order Squamata; family Gekkonidae; genus Lepidodactylus; species Lepidodactylus listeri. The sequence continues at coordinate 133,439,671 of JARCFY010000005.1, read as the reverse complement.
CCCACCACGGCTGCACATATCTACACGTTTCCAGCAGCCATCTCAAGCACCCCACAGAACCCATGGGCTATAGTAGGGCTGGCCAAGGTGTGGCTCAGGAGCCACATGTGGCTCTTTCACACATATTATGTGGCTCCCGGCAGGCAGCTGGGAAAGCAAAGGGGAGGCATACTTTTTCTCCCTCCCTCCCTCCCATCTATTTACTTTCTTTGTTTCTCTCTCTCTCTCTCTCTCTTCCCACCTCTTTCATTCTTTCTTTCCACCTCCCTCTCTTACAGAAATCAATATCATTAGCAAACAAATATAATTATCAATATCTGTTTTTACCCCTTTTGTTTTTATTTTTGGCAGTCTCATTTAATGTTAATAAAAAGCAAATCTGCATATTTTTAAAAAATAAAAACGTGTGTGCAATATTTGTTCCTGTCTTGCGGCTGTCAAACATCTGACATTTATGCTGTGTGGCTCTTATGTTGAGCAAGTTTGGCCACACCTGGGCTATAGTCAAGCACTGCATCACGAACTCATTTGTTCCAGTTCCTTGGGACAGGGATAAACACCCGAAGGACTTACGATGGTGAGAAGGCTGGGGGTACCAATGCCCAGCCAAGGAAGCGAACAATTAGGCTGAGGAAGTCAGAGTGATATCCAGAAATAGCCTACTATGAGACAGGCCACAAGGGGCTACAGGACACCACTGATTGTCACCTGCAGTGCCCGGCTCAAACCATGCCAAGTCGTCATCAGCGATCACACATGAACACATGAAGCTGCCTTGTACTGGATCAGACCATCAGTCTAGCAAGGACGATCTACTCAGAGTGGCAGCAAGCGTCTCAAGTAGAGGTCTTTCACGTCAACTAGTCCTTTAACCTTTTTAACTAGAGATGGCAGGCAGGCCCGTAGCCAGGATTTTGTGGCTTGTGGGGCAATTTTTTTTTTCTGGTGGAGCTGTCATTATTTCTATGTCAGCTCCAATCCGCCTCGAAGCCCGACTGCCAGCAGCCACCCCCCTCTCCCCACTCCTGCAAGCTTTAAAGGGCCCTTCAGCTGATTGGCAGGGAGCACGTGGCCAGCCAATCAGCTGGAGGGCCCTTTAAAACTTGCAGGAGGGAAGGAGAGGGACAGGCCATCCCCTGTTTCTTCTCTAAACCATTTAAAGGATCCCTTTAAATGCTTTTGAGAAGAAGTGGGGGGCCATGTACACAGCCCTCGCCTTGCTTCTTCTAAAAAAAATTCTTCTTAAAAAATCTTGTGGGGCTGGCCCTTTAAGGAAGGGGGCAGAGCCCCCAATAGCCCAACTGTAGCTCCAGACCAGGGACTGAACCTGGGACCTTCTGCCTGTCAAGCAGATGCTCTACCACTGAGCCCCAACCCTACTCCCAATGAACGATAAACTTCTGTATCTTGACGGTAGGCCCTTCCTTGCCTCTAGACAGCCCTCAACCCCAAATCCATTTCTTACAATGGATCCCCTAATGAAGACACAGAATTAGGGACCACACCTTACAACAAACCACAGTGCCAACACTATCCCCATGCGCACTCTGGCAGCACAACTATAGGACCGAACAACATCCGCTAATAACATTTTGGGCTCTTCCACTTGTTTGCCCCCCAATGCAGTATGTACCTTCTTGGTGATCTTTATGTAGAATTAACAGGTCAATCCCTGACGATCTTTGCTAGGAGAGAGGTGGGGTGTGCGCTCCTGTCGATTCCCCTGGACCTCTTTGCGGAGTTCAATACCATCAGTCTTGATTACCTCCTGGGGAGGCTGGTTTAGTTGGGAGTGGGGTGTGCCATGCTTCAATGACTCCCCCCTTTCTTGAGTAGCCAATTCCAGAATGTTGTGCTGGGGGACTACAGCTCAGCCCCACGGCATTTATGCTATGGGCTTCCACAAGGTTCCATCTTGTCCCTCACACTGTTTACCATCAAAATGAAACCGCTGGGAGAGATCACCAAGGGATTTGGCGTAAGGGGCCGCCAATATGAGAGCCAGTATGGTGCAGTAGTTGGAGCAATTGACACGGATTCAAATCCCCGCTCATGCCATGGAAGCTTCCTGGGTGACTTTGGGCCAGGCACACATTCTCAGCCCAGCCCACCTTGCAGGGTTGTTGTGAGGACAAAACAGAAGAGAAAAGCTACCTTGAGTCCCCATTGGGGAGAAGGGTGGGATACAAATGAAGTCAACAGACATGCGGATGACACCGATCTCTGTTTCTGCTTCACAGCTGGGCCAGCTGCATCTGTGGAAGTCCTGAACAGCTGCCTGGAGATGGTAGTGAGACAGATGGACTAATAAAGGGAAGCTCAGTCCAGACAAGACTGGTCAGTGACTAAGCTGCTTGAGGACTGAGGGGCTGCACTGCCCCTGAAGGAACAGGATCAGAGCTTGGAGGTTCTGCCGGATCCTGGCCTACAGTTGGAGGCTGAGAATTCCTCTGTAGCACCCTGTGCCTTTTATCAACTTTGGCTGATATGCCAGCTACACCCATTCCTCGAAAAGTCCACCAACTTTCCCGGACTTTGCTAGAGATCTTGTGGGGAAAAGGGTACCTTCATACATTGTTGGTGGTCTTTCCCCTTTGTACAACAGTTTTGGATCAAAATCTTTTCATCTATTAAAGATATCACAGGTCACTCAATTCCATTTTCTCCAGAACTTGTTTTGTTAGATCTGTGGACAGACCCTCAAATGCCCAAACTCAGTCAAAACCATATTTCCATTTTATTAATTGTAGCCAAGGTCGTAATAGCGAGTAACTGGAAATCATCAAACAAACTGTCAATATCAACATGGTATGCTAAGATCTGGGAATTCTATGCAATGGACAAAATATCCGATTTAGTTGCTTATTCTAGTATTTTATTTAAACATTCTGACTTGCTTATGAAACGGTTCCTGTTCCTTGAATTTGTTTTTAATGATGACTTACTCTCAAAATATTCTGTTCCAAAAAAGTATTACGAAGTGCTTCATTTTATGTAAACCCCACAGTTCTTGGTTACTTGTTATATATGTATTCAATACTGTTTACACTGTTTTAATATAAAAAATTAATAAAATTGTTTTAAAAAAGAAAAGAACGATCCAGTTACGGTGATCCATGCTCCAATTACACCCAGGCTAGATAACAGTGACACACTTTGTGTTGGGCCATGGTCTGGGGCAGGACGCAGGGATCCTGTCACCCAGGGCTGAAAGCGCTGCACGGGTCGACCATTTGCTTCCGGGCACAATTAGGAAGTGCCGGTTCTTACCTTCAAAATCCCCCACTGGCTTGAGGCCAGGGCACTTGCATGGCCGCCGCCGCCCATCTTAGCCAGCCCGCCAGTTAAGCTGTGGAGTCTTGTGAGTAAAAATTCTAATTTGTGAGCTCCTGGCATTAAAGTTGTGAGCCAGTGATTTGGCTGCTGCATAAATCAGTTTGCTCTGGAGCTATCCCATCCTGATCTGAGACACAAATGTGTGAGCCAGAGGCTAAAAAAACCCTCTGAGCTAGCTGACGCTAACTCAGCTTAGAGGGAACACTGGTGGCGACCAATTGTGGCCCCTCCCTTGAGGCCGGCCTGGTGCCCCACACTGCTGTCTTTAGGTGCCAGGGCAAAGCGCTTCTCTTCGCTCTGGCTACTTTAAAGGGTTTAACTTTTACAACTATTTTTTAGTCTGTTACTTGAAGGAGCCTGTAGTCGGTTTTTGTGGCCTATATCTCTATGTTAGGCTAGGATTTTAATGCTGGGTTTTAACTGGCGGTGGGAAGTGCCAGCAAGTCATAGCCCCTCATGGGGCTTTCAAGGCAAGAGAGGAATAGAGGTGCTTGGCCATGGCCTGCCTCTGCGTAGCCGCCCTGGACTTCCTTGGCGGTCTCCCATCCAAGTACTAACCTGAGCCAATCCTGCTCAGCTTCCGAGATCTGAAAAGATCCAGTGAGTCCGGGCCATCCAAGAGGGCAGCAGAGAACGTGCCATCGAGTCACAACAGACTCATGGGCAGCCCCATCCATGGGACTCTCCAGGCAAGAGATATTCTGAAGTCGTTTGCCACTGCCTTCCTCTGCGTTGCAACCCTGGACTTCCTTGGTGGTTTCCCACGTACTAGTCAGGGCTGACCCTGTCTAGCTTCTGAGACCTGACAAGATCCGGCTAGCCTGGCCCATTCAGGTCAAGGAAAAAACAAACAGAGGTAGTATGCCATTGCCTGCCTCTGCATAGCAGTCCTGGACTTCCTTGGTGGTCTCCCATCCAAGCACTAACCAAGGCCAGCCCTGCTTAGCTTCTGAGATCTGGTGAGGCTGGGCGAGCCTGGGCCATCCAGGATTTTAATTAGTATCTTTTAGTGTTTTGTGATTGCTATTTTATTTTGCAGGCCAACTTGGGCAGGTTCCTGGAAAGACTGTTTACCTTGGATGACTCCAAGAATTCTCTGTGGTTTTATTTTTGCACCCAGTACAGCTTCTGCCATCTAGCCATCCTACTGTTCTCACACAGCATAAAAGGAGTCGCAGGTAGTCCCAGGTTGGTCTGCAAACCTTGGAGATGCAGCAGGCCGGGGATTCTCACGTTTCAGAGGTGAAGGCTGTGTGCATCAACTCTGGCCACAATGTACAGTTAGTGGAGCTGGGGCACCCAGCATTGACCTCTGAGACCGTGACATGCTGCCTCCCTAAAGGGGAGATTATTTGGATCCGGAGGGAGGGGGCAGAGCATCAGACGCCTGTTTCCTGTTACAGGAATCCCTATTAGGACTTGAATCCTGCAGGACTTTGGGATATCCTTTAAAGGATTTCACTTAAAGCCCTGGCTTTCAAAACCTGGAACAGAACCATATAACATTATTCAGGATTTTTAAAAGCACATTACTTGGAATTTCCTTGTCACTGTACCCCAGGCCAACTCCTGAACACTCTCTCTCTCTCTCTCTCTCTCTCAAATTCTTTCTTTCTTTTTTCTGCTCTCACCCAAACTGGCTGAAGATCTTAGTTTCTCCCATGTATATGTGTGAAGGATTGCATTGTGAGCCATATGCATTGCTCCCCAGCTATTTCGGCGACGACTGCAAGGCCTGGACAACTGGAGAATTAGGCAAATTCATGCCAGCCAGTGGTCATTTTGCAGACCTTGTGAAATGGAAAGGCCAGTTATTTAAAGCCTGAAATTGAGTTCCTTGCAGGATATAGCGAGAATCCCACATTTGTGTTTTGGTTCAGTGACAGTGTGGTTTAGTGGTTAGACAGCTGGATTAGAATCTGGGAGGCCTAAGTTCAAATGCCCTCTCTGCCACAGAAGCTGGCTGGGGGACCTTGGGCCACTTACTCTCTCTCATCTCCTCTACCTCACAACAATGTTGTGAGGATAAAATGAGGAGTGCAGAACGATGTAAACTTTGGGTCCCCACTGGGACGAAAGATACAGTACAAATGAGAAAAGTAGAACAAATCTATGATTGGTAGCAGCTTTCTATCCATGAGCCTACAGTGAAGGAAAAGCACAGGTTTCTTCATGGAAGTATCTTGTTGCCTGCTGTTTATTTCTTCTCATAAAAACATCACTGTCTATTTCTTCTCATAAGAACATAAGAGAGGCCAGTGTTGGATCAGGCTAGTGGCCCATCCAGTCCAACACTCTGTCACACAGTGGCCAAAAATGCCAGGTGCCATCAGGAGGTCCAGCAGTGAGGGCAGGACACTAGAAGCCCTCCCACTGTTGCCCCCCTTTCAAGCACCCAGAAGACAGAGCATCACTTGCCCCAGACCGAGAGTTCCTATCTCTACCTTGTGGCTAAGAGCCACTGGTGGACCTCTGCTCCATATGTTTATCCAATTCTCTCTTGAAGCCGTCCATGCTTGTGGCCGCCACCACCTCCTGTGGCAGTGAATTCCATGAGTTAATCACTCTTTGGATGAAGAAGGACTTCCTTTTATCTGTTCTAACCCGACTGCTCAGCAATTTCATGGAGTGCCCACGAGTTCTTGTATTGTGAGAAAGGCAGAAAAGTACTTTCTCTTTCATTAATATGTTTATAAGGACTCAAACAGATGAGACACAGATCATTTACCTCTTGGTCTGTCCCTAAAATTCATATTGCAGGCTCATGCAGCCTCAGTTTGCCTTGTGGTTGTGCAGGCAAGGGAAAAGGTGTTTAACCCTTCAACCTCCAGTTGGTGTTACTATTCAAAACTGTGAACCCTTTATTAGCATTTTAAACAGTGTATTTAAGGCCACATCTTTTCTCCTTTGAAATACTGCTAACAAAGTATGGTTTGATTCAGGTGGGTTGCCGTGTTGGTCTGAAGCAGCGGAACAAAGTATGAGTCCAGTGGCACCTTTAAGACCAGCAAAGTTTTATTCAAAGTATACCTTGAATAAAACTTTGTTGGTCTTGAAGGTGCCACTAGACTCAAAGTAGAGTTTGAACAGTGATGCTGAATTGAGGGTGAAAGTTTTAATCCCCTTTCAGTTCTCTGCATGGTTCCAAAGCAAACTGAGATGACAAAAGTCTTCAGTCAGCATTTTATTGTCATTCCAAGACCTTCATCTCTTCTGTCTGAGCCAGAAGCTAGATTCTTCAGAAACCCTGCTTAGGACTTGGTTAGAGGAAATTTTACATTAACGTTCAGAAAACGGACGTGTTGTGTGGACTGGCCCAGGATTAGGTTGAAAGCACTGTGAAAACTTTTGAGGCCCAGATGGAAGTTTCTCAAGAGCTTCCTTCCCATGAGCCCAGATAAGGACAGGGCAGTCTTGAACAGGAACACAGTCAGAAAGTCAGTTGAGTGAGATTAAGCAGCCACCTTCAGAAGAGCCGCACAGAAGGCAGAAAAGATGACTCATACAAAAGAAATCAGTGACGGGCGGACTGGGGGGGGGAAGGCTTTTTGCTGCAACCCTAAGAACGCTTCCTTCAGAGTAAGTCCCCCTGAGTGGCCCTTAGTAGCATTACAAGAGCACGGCTAGATGTTCTGGCACCCACAGATCCAACCTGTGGACACTGCACTCGTTTTATGGCTGAACTGGCCCATGCAAAAATTTTGTGAGGGCTTGGTTCTGATCGGGCCCAGAGCATGGCAGGACCAAGTGCTCTTGTTCCCCCCTCCCCTGCACTTTTTAAAGTGCCTGAGCAGGCTGTTTTGGTACTTGGAAAGGCACGGGGGGCGGGGGGGACAGGAGTTCCTGGTCATGCCACGTTGTGAGCCTGATCCTAACCCATGCAGCATTTTAAATTAAGGGTGGGAAGGTACCGGATGGCTCTTAGGAAAAACTTTTTGACAGTCAGAGTTGTGCAACAGTGGAACCAGCCGCCTAGGGAGGTGGTGAGCTCCCCCTCACTGGCAGTCTCCAAGCCGCGGCTGGACAAACCCTTGTCAGGGATGCTCTAGGCCAGGGGTGGGCAAACTGTGGCTCGGGAGCCGCATGTGGCTCTTTTACATATAGTATGTGGCTCCTGGCAGGGCGGCTGGGGAAGCTAAATATCATTAGCAATATCTGCTTTTACCCCTTTTGTGATTATTTTTGGCAGTCTCATTTAATGTTAATAAAAATCAAATTTGCTAATTTTCCAATAAAAGCAGGTAATATTTGTTCATGTCTTGTGGCTCTCAAACATCTGATGTTTATTCTATGCGGCTCTTACGTTAAGCAAGTTTGGCCACCCCTGCACTAGGCTGATCCTGCATTGAGCAGGGGGGCTGGACTAGATGGCCTGTAGGGCCCCTTCCAGGTCTATGATTCTGTGATTCATTTCTAAATGGCCCAAGTTCAGCTGTAAAACAGTGCTATCAAGGGGACAGACCTGTGGATGCTGTAACATCGAGTTGTGCCCTGAGTCGAGCTGCTTAGGACTGCTCTCTTAGCATCGTTTCTGGGGCAAAAACAAGTGTTACAGGATGCAGGCTAAAGATGGGACAAAACCCACAAGACCACTCTGGGCCGCGTAAGGCAGTGGTCTTCGATCCATGGCTGGGGAGCCCCACCTGCTGGGGGTTGCAACAAGCCCTGAGAGAACCGCCATCTGTTGCTGCCTTTTGGAAGGATACGCTGACTGTGTGCATGCAATGGCACCAGGCCTCCTGCTCCTCTATGCAAACACAATGAGGGGAACCGCAATACAGCGGAGACTGGTCACTCAGTGGTGGAGGGAACCCCTCCCTTGGCTTCTGGACATCTCCCAGCGCTCAGCTTGTGCTTCGTGTCCTGGGATCTCTTGTCTTGACGCTGGTAAAGTCCTAAATCTGGCATCCCACCCCCTCCCAACTCAGAGAAGTCGCATGACTTTAAAAGTTGAAGACTCCTGAAGACCTCGGGCAGGGGTCCCCAACGTGGTGCCTGTGGTTGCCATAGCACCTGCTGACATCCTTACGGGAGCCGGCCAACTGTTTATAGAAAGTGGGGCTTTGGCCCAGCAAGGCTTCTGACCAGCCACGGGAGATCTGATTGGCTGTGCAGATTTTTGAAAGCTTCAGCGAGAGCTGCCACCCCGGCACAAGGATCTTTACTGTGTGACTGAAGGTAAGCTGTGGCAGCCATTTTCCGGTTGGGTCCGCCTCCCACAGCAGCCATTTTGCGCTCACCACCCTGTGTCAGAATTCCAAAGGTGCCCCCACAGGCTCGAAAGCGCTGGGGACCCCAACACAGAGGGACTCTCGGTTCAAAAACAGGTGAACTCATCCTCACAATACCAAATTATTAACCTCAGTTTTATTGATTAAAAGGATGCTCCAGGGAATAACTAATAGATCACTTTTGAACCAATAAAGAGACCACCCCGAGGTACTATCAGCTATTGACCTGGTTCAATCAAATGTGTTTGGTGCAATGGTTAAGAGCAGCGGACTCTAATCTGGAGAACCGGGTTTGATTTCCTACTCCTCCTCCATATGCAGCCAGCTGGGTGACCTTGGGTCAGTCACAGTTCTCTCAGAGCTGTTCTCTCCACAGCAGTTATCATAGAGCTCTCTCAGCCCCCCCCCCCCCGCCACCTCACAGGGTACCTGTTGTGGGGAGAAGGGGGAGATTGTAAGCCGCTCTGAGACTCCAAGTGAAGGGCGGGGTATAAATCCAGCTCCAACTCCTCCTCCTCCTCTTCTTTTATTGATGCTAATCTTTAGCAAATGATCCTGGGCAGCTACTGTGTCTGGATTCTATTCTTTTCTCCACTGTTTGCTTATTTGCTTTGCCTCTGATATGACTGTCACTGGCCTGGCACTAAAAGGTTGATTTTGCCTTGTGACGGTACTGAGAGCCAGTTTGGTGTAGTGGTTAAGTGCGCGGACTCTAATCTGGGAGAACCGGGTTTGATTCCCCACTCCTCCACTTGCACCTGGCTGGATGACCTTGGGCGAGCCATAGCTCTGCACCAGCTGTTCTCTCAAGGACAGTTGTCTCAGAGCTCTCTCAGCCCCACCCACCTCACAGGGTGTCTGTTGTGGGGAAGGGAAGGGAAAAGGAGTTTGTAAGCCGTTCTGAGACTACAAGTGAAGGGCGGGGTATAAATCCAATCTCTTCTCTTCTCTTCTTCTTCTACTCCATCCTGGCTGGTGGGACTGAACCCTCATGTGCCCCTCTCATACCTCTTTCACACTGGGCTCCTAGGGTGCGTTCATATGGCTCTTTTGAGCCGCGCCAGGCACAAGTGCCTGGTGTTTTTAAAGTGCACATCCAGATCACAACAGGATTTTTTTTTAAAGGAGCACAGCTCTTTATGGTGGATGCCATTTAGACTCCCTGTGGAGTCACGCACAGTAATGCGCTTCACGGGGGAACTGTCTGGTCATGCAACGCTGGATCAAAAAGATCTAGCTCAAATTACAGCTGGGCCAATGGCGGGATCAGCTGTCCGTCTGAACACACCCTAGCTGCCTCTGGTGGGTCACACTGTTCCTTGGGGCTCTGGCCTTCCCCCTCACAGAGAGAGTATGGGGCAGCCTAAATGCTCTGGGGAACAACATCTCCTGCTAGTCGGCTTGTGGGATTCTCCATATAGGTGAGCTCCCAGGGCCCGAGGTTGGCCCTTTCGGCCATTTAGTTTGGGACAGGATTTCTGTCCAAAAGGATGGCACTTTGCACTGTTTGTGCCCCAAGGATATTTAAACTCCCACCTGTAGGGACGCCTTTCACATATATCTTCTCAGGCACCAGAGCTCGAAACTCATCTTTTAAAAATTAAAGGTGATATTCTCAGGAAGCCACACAGATGGACAAAACATAAGACGTGGAATTGTGCTGCAAAACGGACCATTTTTAGAAGACCTTGTGAATCAGTTTTGCTGACACTAAGGCTATTTGTAGGCAAGAGATTTTCAGAATCTTGGAGCATTAGCTATAGCGGTCACTGCCCACGGCGCAGCGTTTGTTTTTTGAGCCCTGGTCTCCGGATGAAGCAGATTTGTGGCTTCATGTAGTATGCCCAGGAAAAGCAAACATTCGTCTCTAGAAATCCCATCGCTCCCAACACAGACAGGTGTACATTTCTGGGCAGCACTCAGAACACCTCCTAGATAGTGGTGATGATTATGAGGAGTAACACTTGCTTATTCCACTTCATGGCCCAGAGGAGCTATGGAACTGTTTTTTTTTTTTTTAATGATCTTTTAAAATTACTATTTTTAGTCATGAAAGGAAGGTGGATTATCCTCTTAGTCACATCTGTCCATCATTTATGAGCATGTTTTCTTTTTTTAAAAAAAATTATGTGGATAACACACAGGCACACAACCAAATGGAGCTGCCTTTTCTAGAGATAGACCTTTGGTCTCCCAAGGGTGTCTTCCCTACAGGTTATCTACCACATGTTCAGTGCTTTTGGGAAGTATCCCTCCCTCCGTTTCCCCACAGAACTGTGGTGCATTTGTGCACCTCTGGGAGTTTCCCCAGCTTCTCTCCAATCTTTCTCAAACCGTCTTCACTCAAAAGTTTTGGGGGAAATTGCATTAAGAGACAACAGGAGAACCACAACTCCAAAGACCATGAGAAAAAAACCATGGTTAATGTGTGAGTCGGAAAATTTGGATTTCTTTTTAAATGGAGGTGCTGGGGATAGAACCTGGGACTTCTGCATGCAAAGTCTCTCCCCAGCATGTTTCCTCTCTTCAATACTCGAAGTCCTTTGTTTTATTTTTTAAAAGAGAAGAGGACATCCTATTCCCAAATCAGCAAAACCTTCCTTTCTGACACAAGCCTCTCCCTGACTTTTCTTTACATTTCAATGGTTATAAAATCCACGACGAAGTCAACTGTGGCTAACACCATTGCTGAGGTAAAGGGGAAGCGGTTCCACAAGATTCCGGACGGAACTGCCTTAACATCACCAAAAACCGCTATTCAAATATGACACCACCACTGCAAATGACTTAAGACTACTGGACGTCAACACCGGGATTTTCTTTCATTCAGTCATCCTTTCCGACACATCTGTCGGAGCGCCTCCGCCCACAAGAACCAGACTTTGTAAAGGCAGAGAACATGATTCATGTTGCCTCTCATATCTCAGAATACACTGAGGCGGACTGCCTGTTGTTCAAACACAAGCACAGTTCAGGCAGTTTGGTCTTCCAAAGGCACGCTAGAGGAGAATCTCCCATCCTCACTCCAAAGAGCCGAAGGGGAATAACAGTCACCTGACACTGGGCTGCAGTGATTCAAGTGGCTAAGACGCGGAGCTGCAGACCGGAAGGTTGGTAGTTCGGCAGTTCGAGACTCGAGTGCCGTGTGACGGAGTGAGCTCCCGTCTCTGGCCCCAGCTCCTGCCGACCTAGCAGTTCCAAAGCAAGAAATTGCAAGTAGAGAAATAGGTACCAGTTCAGTGGGAAGGTAACAGCATTCCGTGCGCCTCGGCGTTAAGTCATGCCGGCCACATGACCATGGAAAAAGTCTTCGGACAGCGCTAGATCTTCGGCTTGGAAACTGAATGATGCGCTCCGCATCCCTAGAGTCAGATTCAACTGGCTTTCAAGCAAGGGAATCCTTGACCATTTTAAGTACCTCTACCACAATGAAGAACGAGAACTTGGGGGTTTCTTTTCTCTAACTTTTTGCTAAGAGTGACTAAATCCCCTCAGTCTTCTTGTCTCCTTAAAAGGTGCTCTCCTCACAAGAACACTACATTATCAAGAAGGCCTCACCCCAAGCTGACCCACAACAGGCAGTCCCAGACTCTTTTGTTGCTGGGACCCCCCCCCCCTCCCGGGGGAAAGATGGCAGAACTGCTGCCAGGGGAGCAGCAGCACAGTTCTGGCTTGGCTCTTCAACCCTGCTTGTCACTTGGAACCCCAGCATTTTGAGAAGACAGCCATCTTGGTCCAAGGCAAAATCCCAGAACTCAATCTACACAGCACCTCTTTCTAAGGATCAGCCCCAATGCATACAAAACATTGTTCAAGGTTTTTGGATTCCCCTTAACCCCGTCATCATGCTGGATTTGGGGGGGGGGGGCGGCTAGATGGGACAAAAGGCCTTTGGGGGCTTTCCAATTCCCCCCTCCCTCTTTTAAACATCCAGTCTGAGAAGAAAGGGTTTTTATTTTTGAATATTTTGAAGAGAATCTCCACAGAGCAATGAGCTACAGGAAAAGCGCGAACGCTACTTGGCAGAAACAATCACATCAACTGAGGAAGTGAAATAATTTTGAGAGGAAGCATTTTGAAGCCGCACACGGGGATCAGCTTTTCCTTTTGATGAGGCCGCCCTCGACCATTCCCCCCCCCCCCCCATGTGCTGCAAAAGTCTCAGATTTCACTGCTGTGGTGGCTGAATGAGAGCTGCCTCTTTCTTACAGCCCATCTCTTTGGAATGAGCTGCAGCCTGAACAGTCCAACACATAGGCAGACACACTGCTCAGAGTCAGGACTCGGGAGTTGCCTTGCGTGTATTCTTACTCGGTGACAGACCTAAGAAGATATTTAGACTGGGCAGTGGCTTCTTGAATTTTTAGACACATCCTGGATTCGTGTTCCACCATACAAGGAACAGACAGTACAGTCCTTCACTGTGCTGTGAGAAACCAACCCCGCAGCTGGTATTCCCATATATTCTGTTATTCTGCCCAGTCCACCAGGAAAAGCAAGATATAAATATTAAATACATACATACAGGGAAACTGAGTTGGACGTACCTCTGTTGGCTAGGAGTTATTAGGAAAGGGACTGAGAACTAAACAGTCAGTATAGGGTTGGTCAAAGCAATGGTATTCCCAGTAATAATGTATGGCTGTGAGAGTTGGACTAGATTCTTTCAAATTATGGTGCTGGAGAAGACTCTTGAGAGTCCTTTGGTCTGCAAGGAGATCAAATCAGTCAGTCCTAAAGGAAATCAACCCTGACTGTTCCCTGGAAGGCCAGACACCGAAGCTGAAGCTCAAATACTTTGGCCACCAAATGGGAAGGGAGCACTCACTGGAGAAGACCCTGATGCTGGGAAAGACTGGAGGTCAAAGAAGAAGGTGACGGCAAAGGATGAGATGGTTAGACAGTGTCGTTGATGCAACAAACATGAAATTAAGCGAACTCCAGAGCACGACAGAAGACAGGGGGGCCTGGCGTGATGTGGTCCACGGAGTCGTGAAGAGTCGGACTCGACTGTGTGACTGAACAACAAAAATAATAGGGTTGGATCCAGGCTAAACTGGCAGTGTCTATCAATTCTCCCTTTCCACTACAGACCCCACATATTGTTCCTCAGGGGCCCCCATCCCACAGAAGCAGCACTTTGTGGAGACCAGTGGGCTACTTGGGGGGGGGAGGCAGGAAAGATACCTTTCACTGGTGGGAAATTTTGTCAGGAGCCAGCCCATGGTGGTGGAAAGTGCCGTCAAGTCTCAGCCAATTTATGGAGACCCTCCCCACCACCACCGCCCAGGTTTACAAGGCAAGAGATGGACAGAGGAGGCTGGCCGTTGCCTGCTTCTGCACACTTCCTTGGAGGTCTCCCATCCAAATACTGGCCAGGGTCAACCCCGCCTGGCTTCCGAGATCTAATGAGATCAGGATGGCCTGTGCCACTGAGGTTGGTTAGGATGATCCCAACCACAGAGATGTGAAATTTCCAGGAATTTTGAAGCCATTTTATAGGGGCTGTCTTAACCCCCCGGGGCCTTCCGGGCACCGGAGCCAAGAGAGGAGGGGGCTCACTATCCTCTTGTTCCTCCTGATCCAGGGCTTTTCAAGGCAAGAGACATTCAGAGGTGGTCTGCCCTGGCCTGCCTCTGCATAGCAGCCCGGGACTTCCTTGGTGGTCTCCCATGTAAGCACTAACCCGGGCCGACCCTGCTTAACTGAATGCAAAAAGAAAAAGTTACTCCAATGTGGAAGTGGATCTCTACAAAGGGGAACAGCACAGAAATATGCCACAATACTCAGATTTACAGATGACAGAAAAAGAACCACTGAACTGAATTTTGGATATGGACAGAGAGCAGACAAAGCAAAGCTACTGGCAAGGATCCCCCCCCCCGCCGCCATCTTTCTATGTAGCTTTTCCCAGCCTGCCATCTGAACCACACAGCTGCCTTTGCTTCTTTCACAACAGACTGTAAGACACCGTAGCTACCCAAACACAAATGTCCAGTAAATTACTTTTCTTGGGAAATTTTCTTTTAAAAAGTTAACAATATGAAATAAACTGCTTTCTATTAAGACCCCTCAGGCAGGCAAACAGATTCCCTGCTGGTTTCTGTTCTTTCTTTGGAGAGCAACAGGCATTTGAACAACCAAGAATCTGATGAAGGGAGCTTTGACACTTGAAAGTTTCTGCCCCGAAAATGTTGCTGGCCTCTAGGGTGCTTCTGGACTCGAATGCAGCTCTTCTAACTCCACGCCAACACGGCTGCCCTCCTGAAGAAATCTGCTAGAGATTTTCGAGAGCCTGAACATACATTGGCACTGATTCATTAACAAGCTGGGCAAATCACAAGCCACTAAAACTCCTCCAATGCCACCAAAAGCAAAGCAGTTGTTACCATCGCCCCACAATGGAGAGGAAGCAGGTTGGCTCCAGTGATCGTGAAGTTATCACATTATTAAGGGCCCACGTGACGTCACAGTCTCCAGGAATTGACAGCCACCTCTCCACGCAGCCTAGAATCCTTCCTTATTTTAAGCTAACTGTTCAAGTGTTATATTTGGCTGATATCTGTAAAAGGATTGGGCTATTTTGGGGCAGGAACACACAGGAACAGAGTTCCGGCTAGCTCCTGTGTTGGCCGCGCCTACAACCAAAACCTCCGGCATGCGTGGCTACAGAGCATGCTGCCCTCCCCACGTTACACACAAGAGGGAAAGGCGGCCTGTAATGACGAGCCATGGGGTTCACACTTCCCCAGTCTTTCAGATCCCAGGCACTTTAGCAGCGCCTTTCCCTGGCCGTCTGGTTCGGGGGGGGGGGGGGAGGGGGGGAGACTAGAAAAGCCATGCTGAAGTGGGCCGGAGAAGTTCGGGGGGGGGGGGGGAAGCAAGCTTCCATGCCTGCCCTCTGTTTCCTAGCCCCCACCTAATATGCTAATGAGCTGCACTGTTGGGGGTGTGGCCTAATAGGCTAATGAATTTATGGTGTTAGGTGTGGCTATTATGCTAATGAGTTCCTGCTGGGCTTTTTCTACCAAATAAGCCCTGCAAGGAACCTTTGACTCCCCAAACCTCAACCCTCCCCCCCCCCCCCCAAACATCACTGGTCTCTAAGGTGCTGCTGGACTCGAATCTCACTTTTCTATAGCAGACTGGTAGAGGGCTCCCCTCTGAGACTCTTATTTTGCTGGGAGAACCTTCACAAGGCAATTTTGTTAGACGTTTCCTGCTTTCTGCTGTTTTTTAAATTCCATGCGCTCAGAGCTCAAGGAAGAGACAACCCCCCCCCTCACCCCGAGCTGTTTCCACTTGCAAAAACAACCCAGAAGGGAAACCTGAAGCGCCCCTATTAAATATTGAGCAGGAGGCGATGAATCAAACAGGCTTTTATTCAAGCACATTGCTTCAGCTCAAAAGACAGCTCTCTGAGAGCGGCACCTTAATTTATACTGTTCCAACTCATAACTTCAAACAATGTAACTATATACAAACAATCCTATTGGACCTAAGCGAGGCTCAGCGATTGGCTACCAAGATTTGCTTAAGGACCAATGAAAGTCTTTATTCGTTAGCCAATAGGAATGAACCTTTTGCATACCAGAGTCTTTGCAAGCTGTGGCTATTAAATAATACGAACACAACAGCCCCCCACATACACACACATTACCACAACCACAGCCACACCAAGCAGGGGAGTGCTTTGTAGAGGTGAGTCCCCCCGTTTTATTTTTTAAAAATTCTGCCCTGCCTTTCTACCGTCTCAAGAGCCACCAAAGTGGCTAGCGAATTAAAACATACATAATGCAATCATATGTTAAAACCATTAAAACCGACATATAGATCTCCAGGTGGTGGCTGGAGATCTCCCGGAAGTATAACTGATCTCCAGACAACAGAGAGCTGTTTCCCTGGAAGGAACGGCTGCCCTGGAGAGTGGACTCTGTGGCATTAGACCTTGCTGAGGTCCCCCCCCCCTTCCCAAACCATGCCCTCCCTAGGCTCCGCCCCCAAATAAATCTCCAGCAATTTCCCAACCCAGAGCTGGCAACCCTACCACTGATTTAAAGAACCTATGTGCCTGTAGTTGTGAGTCATGGCCATTGTAATGGCTAGAGAAGGCTAGAGAAGACCCCAATGTCTGTGGGATAACACTCTTTGTCCATCAACTTTAAAATCACTCTAGCTCCACTGCCAACATTTGATCCCTGCTAACAGTGAGGTTCCCCGACTCTTTTGAAGATCTTTGACAACTTTGGAAGCATTTAATATCCAAAGCAGTAAAGTATTAGATGACCTGTGCCACCTAAAGGGCAGAAGTAGATGACACTAAGTTGTTCAGGGCAGTGAGAACCAGAGGGGACTGTGAGGCGCTCCAGAGGGATCTTTTGAGGCTGGGCGAGTGGGCATCAAAGTGGCAAATGAGGTTCAGTGTGGACAAGTGCAAAGTCACACACACCGGAGCCAAAAATCCCAACTATAAATACATGTTGATGAGGTCCGAACTGGAGGTAACTGACCAGGACAGAGATCTCCTGGTAGATAGCTCACTGGTGATGTTGACTCAGTGTGCGACTGCGATGAAAAAGGCAAATGCTGGGCTGGGAATTATTAGGAAGGGGACTGAAAACAAATCAGCCAGTATCAGAATGCTCCTGTATAAATCTATGTTGCAGCCAGTGTTCCCTCTAAGCTGAGCTAGTGTGAGCTAGCTCACAGTTTTTTAGCCTCCGGCTCACACATTTTTGTCTTAGCTCAGGCAGGATGGCTCCAGAGCAAACTAATTTATGCAGCAGCCAAATCGTTCGCTCACAACTTTAATGCCAGGAGCTCACAAAGTAGAATTTCTGCTCACAAGACTCCACAGCTTAGAGGGAGCATTGGTTGCAGCCTCATTTGGAATACTGTGTACAGTTCTGGTAGCCACACCTCAGAAAGGATATTATAGCATTGGGAAAAGTGCAGAAAAGGGCCACTAGAATGATTAAGGAGGTGGAAAACCTTCCCTATGAAGAAAGGTTAAAGATGTTAGGGCTATTTACCTTGGAGAAACAACAATTAAGGGGTGGCATGATGGAGGTTTTCAAAATTATGCATGGGATAGAGAAGGCAGAGAAAGAAGTACTTTTCTCACAACAGAAAGAGGAGGAGGAGATTGGATTTATACTCCACCCTTCACTACCTGAAGGAGTCTCAGAGCAGCTTTCAATCTCCTTTCCCTTCCTCTCCCCACAACAGTTACCCTGGTGAGGTAGGTGGGGCTGAGAGAGCTCCTTCAAGAACTGCCCTTGAGAGAACAACTCTGAAATAACTTGGGACTGAACTAAGGTCACACCAACACTAACCACTACACCAAACTGGCTCTCAGTGACTCTCAATGACTCATGGACACTCAATGAAATTAATGAGCAGTAAGCTTAGAACAGATAAAAGGAAGTACTTTTTCACCCAAAGAGTGATCAACACGTGGAATTCACCACCGCAGGAAGTGGTGGCAGCTACAGGCATACACAGCTTCAAGAGGGGATTGGATAAAGATATGGAGCAGAAGTCCATCAGTGGCCATTCTCTCATGTTCTTAAGAGGAGAGGTTATGAGCCACAAGGTATAGATGGAACACTCTGTCTGGGGCAGTGATGCTCTGTATTTTTGGTGCTTGAGGGGCAACAGTGGGAGGGCTTCTGGAGTTCTGGCCCCATTGGGGGACCTCCTGATAGCACCTGGGTGGAGCCTGAGGAAGGCGGGGTTCTTGATGATAAGCAGATGTATCCTTAACTGTGGAATGATGAGAGTAATTAACGCCAATTTTGACATATTTATTTCCTCCACTATGTTTCCTCCCAGAATTAAACCCAGACAAATGGTAACCTAAGCTTGTTATTCTTGTTTGGTCCTTGCATCTGCTAAATATCCTCATTACGCTGTCTGCTACGTTGCTGCCCACCCTCTACTGATATGTATGGACTAGTAACTTCCATTTCATTGTACCTGAAGAAGTGTGCCTGCACACAAAAGCTTACATCTGGAATGAAACTTTGTTGGTCTCTTTAAAGATGCCCCTGGACACAAACTTTGTCTGCTGCTTCAGACCAACACGGCCACCCCACCTGATTCTATCTTGATTTACTGCCATTTGCAAAGTCATATCACACGCCATTTCCCACCATGAGCCTCTTGAATTTAAGAGACACCCCCTACTAGTGTTTCCTCAGGCACAAAGACTTCTGGAGCACCATTTTCTGGCCTTCCCCCTCCCTCAGCAGCCCAAAACACCCCCCCCATCCTGTTCTGAGGGGGGAGGCAGGAAAATCACACACCAGGATTTGCAGAAACGCTGGCTGGGATCCAAGTCAATACCGCATCCTATTGTGGTATTTCAGGCAATCCCATTGGTCACTGTCACCCAGAAAGCTTCCGCAGCACAGTGAGGATTCCGTCCAACACGCCAAACACAACAGCACTCTGTGGGCCCCAGGCGGCCGTGACGGGCTGGAAGCGTCCCAGCCAGGGCTCCCTCTCAGCTGCGGGGTCTTGAGAGCAACAATTCTACTTTGTGAGCCGCTGGCATTAAAGTTGTGAGTGAGCAATTTGGCTGCTGCATAAATTAGTTTGCTCTGGAGCCATCCTTCCTGAGCTAAGGCAAAAATGTGTGCGGCGGTTTCCAAATGGGAACACATCTTGCTCCGTTCTGCACCAGCGACAGCGGCTGCCGGTTTGTTTGTTTCCAAGTCCAATGCCAGATGCTGGTGGTAACCTCTACGGCTCTCCATGGCCTGGAGCCCGCGCATCTGAAAGACCAACACTCTCCCACGCATTGCCGTGTGTCAGCTGTGGTATTCAGGCTCCCACCTGCTGGCTGTTCCCCCACACGGTACTGACCGCACCCACCTCGGCCTCTGTGGAAGAGGGGAGGGGAGCCCCCACACGGGAGGTCTTCCGAGGGTCCTACAAGGCTTCTTTGTTTACTAGGACCCTTGAAGGGCTCTGAACAGCAGACAGTTCTTGCTGGGAGAGAGGCATTTGGAGTTGTTTGTTTTGTCTGGTTTTAATCTAATGTTTTAATTGCTACCTGTAAGCTACTCTGAGCCAAGAGGAAAGGCAGGATCCAAAGATTGTAATAAACCAACTGCTCAGGGAAGAGCTCCTGTTTTCGATAGCAACTGCCTGGATCTCAGGCTCTGAGGGCAGACGTGGAAGAAGAAGAACCAGCTAGCAATAGAACCAGCCAACTCCCCACTTGTGCCCCAGCGAGCACTTGAGGTCAGGGTCACAGCACTGCCTGACTCTCCCTGGCCCAAAAGAAGCCAGGCTGCCCACCACGAGAGCCAGGGCCTTCTCAGTGGCCGCTCCATACCGGTGGAATGAGCTCCCGGAGGACATCAGGGCCCTGTGGGACCTTCTGCAGTTCCCCCAGGGCCTGCAAAATGGAGGTCTTCCACCAGGTTTTCCATTAGGAGCCACCAATGATGAACGCGCCACTGACGAACGCGCCATAGGAGAATTTTCTGGCCTTATGATACACCGTTGAATGCTGCCTCTTACCACTGGATTGTACCCTGAATGCCGCCACCATTTACACTGTTTTTATCAGCATATTCTTGTATATGTGACTTTGATTTTAATACTGTATTTATTGGTTTACTATATTTTAATGTCTGTACGCTGCCTTGAGCCAGTTTGCCCAGCAAGGCGGGGTATAAATGGAAATAATAAATAAATAATTTCCTGGAGATTTGGGGGAGGATTGGGGAGGGGAGGGGCCTCAGCAGGACATAATGCCTGAGAGCCCACCCTTCAAAGCATCCATTCCCACCAGAGGAATTGACTTTAGGGATATCTCCAGGCCCCACCTGGAGGCTGGCAACACCAGCATATGGGGCAATAACGCATCACTGCGAGAAATCTGGAAGGTGACCACAGGACAGCAAATGGTGCTTCACAGGAAATGTGGAAGGCTGACAGAAGCCCATTAGCAAAATCCTCCAGCCTGCCTGTCTTAAAGATGAGCAGTGATGCTTCATGTAGTTAAGTATTTGACTCTCTTCCCCGCGGCCCACACCACAGCTCTTGACATTTTCTAGTCAATGTGGAGCGGTGATTTACAGGCTGTGATTACACCCTGCACTGGGCTGGGCCAACTTTAATTGCGCCTCGTGACGGAGGAAATGAGTTAATCTGCAATGAAATGAGAGGTGCTGGAAGAAAAGGCAAGGGACAGTGGGAGCTTGTATGGCACACTCACTCCGGGGATAAACAAGAGGGCAACTCCAGCGATGCTGCCAGGGGTCCCTTTTCAAAACAGGACTATGTTATGTCAAAAAAAAGGGACAGGATTTGGATGAAAACCTTGACTATTATTTATCTATTAATTTCTGATTCTGCTCTGTAATCTCATTCCAAACTGGGGGGGAGGGGAGGGGGGGATCCTGTGGTTCATTTTTTGTCACTGGAGGGAGGGGATGTTAAACCCCATCCTACATTCTGGGTTTTTCCATTTAACCTCCCACCTCACCACTGCCATTTGGTAATGCGGTCCATCTTATCCTTCACTAGTCCAGAGAAGGTGCCTTCTTGACCAGAGAACAGACTTTACGTGCACGAGCAAGGTGGTTCCGGTTTCCTTACTTCAAGAAGGATTTGTGCATGAATCCGCCAAACTTTGATCGCCATTCTCTTGTTTAGACACTCGGCAGATTTGTGTCTGTTTTGTTTTTTTCAGATTATTCTAATATACTTTGCCATGCTCTTTGAACTAGTCCCATTAGCTAGACAGGACGCTCATACTCCAAGAGCTTCCCAAATATGGCCATTAAATGCCCAAGAGATGAGGTGATGTTTCAGATATTTCTGAAGGGGGGGGTGGGGGGAGAGAAGAACAGTAAACTTTTCATGCTCATAAAAATAACAGCAGCAGGGAGGGGCGGGACAGTGAGAGATACTTCCGCGTGCCAAATTAAATCAAGTTAACACATGGGCACACCGAATGGCGGCAAAAAAAACCCCACTCTTTTGTCTCCTCAACAGACTGCCTCATCATCCTTGCGAATACTTAATTTTTTTTCAAATAGTTTTCTTGCTACTGAACTCCCACTCTCAGCACGCAGCTTCTCTCTTAGTGTGCAGCGGCAGTCCCTGCCAAATGGAGCGGAGGTGAGTTTGCCATCCCAGAACTGAAGCCAGGAAGAAAACGAGTGGGTTCCTGGTAAAGATGCTGTTTTACCAAAAGGGGGATTCACAGTATGGAAGAGGGGAGAGGAGATGTTCTGAGCATCCCATAATCACAGTTCACCGAGGCAGACCCCCAACCAGTACCCAACAGCCCATCCCCCCAACACCTGCGCCCGCAGGTGGGGAGGACTGCAGAACTTCATGGTCTTTGCATCTTGGTAGCCACACATGTCCGGGGGTGGTGGTGGGGCAGCCTATCCACCTGTTCTGTTTTTCACTCTACTGCCCTCCCTCCTCCCAGGTACGCCGTGGGCAAGACTGGCAGGGGAACAACGAGGAAAGAGTAGCTGTCTCTCTCCCACCGCCACTTCGGAGCAATTCATGTAGCTCCCAAATAGGGAAACACACACATTTTAGAAAGGTTACATCAGTGCTCAGATTCACAGGTCTGTCACTGACTATCATTGTTCAGAGGGAGTCAACCTCTGAATCTCAGAGCAAGGAGGAAACACCCAAGCACAGCCTTGGCCTCCATGCCCTGTTGTTGGACCTCCAGAGGAATGCTGGACTAGATGGACCCTCGCTGGTCTGATACAGCAGGGCTCGTCTGATGTTCTTGCAGCCCCCTAAGCCTCGCAGTCCTGCGCCATCTTCCTGTACTTGGACTAATGGCACATAACTGGCAGTTCCAAGGAATTGTGTTTGGAACATCTACAAATAGTACTACAGATAACTGGACTCAACCTAAGATCTGGGCTGCAGATAAACCTGGTGAGATCAAAACTTATACCCATACAAAATAAATCTTTTTATTATTTATTTGGGTCAATTTTGGATTATCTCCCAGGCAATTAAGGGAAACAACCTGCACAAAACTAAATACATCAATAACAACAGCATTATCGGTAAGGGGGATCATAAGTATAATCCTTAATCCAATTGTAACCTGCTCAGGAAAGAAAATAAGCCCCATACTGGCATAACTTGAAATGCTGGAAAAACATAAGAACCTAAGAGAAGCCAACGTTGGATCAGGCCAGTGGCCCATCCAGTCCAACACTCTGTGTCACACAGTGGCCAAAAACACCAGGTGCCATCAGGAGGTCCACCAGTGGGGCCAGGACACTAGAAGCCCTTCTACTGTTGCCCCTCCATGGACCAAGAATACATCACCGTGATGCAAAGTACAATGCCATGCCTCTATGACACACACATGAAGCTGCCTTGCGCTGAATCAGGCCATTGATCCATCATGGTTGTCAGCATTGTCTACTCTACACAGACTGGCAGGGGCTCTCCAGTGTTTCAGACCTTCTACAGTACCTCTACTGCCTGGTCCTTTTAACTGGAGATGCCAAGGAGTGAACGTGGGACCTGCTGCATGCCAAGCAGATGTTTTACCAGCGAGCCAGAGCCCCTTCTCAGGTTAAGTCCAATTCAGTTGAAAGATTTAACCGAGACAGAGACACTATTTATAAACATTGAAGGCATGTTATCTCAAAGATATGAGACTAAAATGGAGCGAGATGCCTGCCACATGGCCAAGTGGGTATGACAGATCACAAGACTGGGAATTTCAACTTAGAAATGTAATTATTTCTCTGTATGTTCTTATTTGAAAAAAAGCACTGTGTCCACCTGATAACAGTAGGGTTCAAATCTATAAAAGCAGATGTGTGTAATCCATTACGTTTAATATTGTTAGTTTCAATCACTCCTTGTGAATAGAGGCAAAAGATTTTAGTTCTGCTTCCTGATGGAAATGGGTTTTATTACGGGACCTAAAACTGGACATACTGGTTATATTAGGTGGGGAAAAAATAAAAAGATATAGAGGACTGGATATAGTAGTGTTTCTTCTTTGTAAACACTGGAAATTTCCATCAGCAACCAAAAAATAGTGTGAATGTGCTAAAATGGCAACACTGACACATTACGTACATCTAAATGAAGGAGAGCAGAGAGCCCGTTTACGTGTGTTCAGCTTTTGGAATAAAAAATATTGGGATGCAATTGATGCATTTAAGTTCTTATAATAAACATGAAGCACAATCGCGGCCCCGGAGCTTTGGGATTTCTTCACTGGGCAGGAAGTATACGCAGGGCAGACATGCATTTATGAACTGAAAACAGAGGCGCCCAAGAAAATAATCAGGAAAATCTTTTTAAAAATTCAGCAGCAAACACCATTTCCCCGCCGGAACATTAATCCTCTTGGGTGGGGGAGAGATGGAACGTTTGTGTGATTCAGGCTCTTCCATCCAGCATCTTAACATTATCATCCCTTCTCCATCCTCGGAGTTTGTGACACTTGTAGTCTGGGCAGACAAACAGCCTCAAGCGTCACTTGCCGAGGCAGACGTGTATAATGTTGACAGCATGTGCCTCTTTGCTGACCACCTTCCCCACATGTGGCTTGGAAAGCGACTCCATCTGCACCAAACTTCCATATTTATACTAACCAGCTCCTTGGGTGGGACCCACAGGGGAAATGGGTGTCCACACAAGGCTTTGGCCAGGCCCCGTGCAAGTAAGGTGGGCTGTGAAAAGAGGCCCTTTGGCATACAACTACAATGCCTCAGGTGGAGTAGCCGTGTTGGTCTGAAGCAGCAGAACAAAGTTTGAGTCCAGAGCACCTTGAAGACCAACAAAGTTTAGTTCCAGGTATAAACCAGGGGTGGCCAAACTGTGGCTCGGGAGCCGCATGTGGCTCTTTCACACATATTATGCAGCTCCCGGGAGGCTCTCCATCTATTGCTCTCTCTCTTTCTTTCTGTCTCTCTTCCTTCATCCCTACCCACCTACTTGCTTTCTTTGTTTCTCTCTCTTTCATTCTTTCTTTCCACCTCTTTAATTCCTTCCACCTCTCTCTCTCTCTCTCTTAGACACAGAAATATCATTAGTAAACGAATAAATATCACTGGACAAATAAATATGTTTTTTCCCCTTTTGTTTTTATTTTTGGCAGTAATGTTAATAAAAAGCAAATTTGCATATTTTTCAATAAAAATGTGCGTGTAGTATTTGTTCATGTCTTGTGGCTCTCAAACATCTGATGTTTAGTCTGTGTGGCTCTTATGTTAAGAAAGTGTGGCCATCTCTGGTATAAAATCTCATGCAAGGCATGCACACGGAATCTTATACCCAGAATTAAACTTTGTTGGTCTTAAAGGTGCCTGGCTGGACTCAAACTTTGTTCTAGTGTCTCAGTAAGAGACTGCTTTGGGCTCTTTCTCATGATCTTCCAAGTTTACCATGGCCACAAAAATAACAATGTTACCTATAAAATCCGCATTCTGAGCTCAGAATGTAACAGAGCCACTTAAATGTCAGAAGTAATCACACTCTGGTTTCAACGGAGCATTGTTGCACAGACTGAAGAACTGAAGAAAAAGAGGAGAGAGGAGGCAAAAGGACCTGGGAGCCATGAGGAGGGTCAACGAATTCTGTGCGATACAAGACAAAATGTCTACCAACTGCAGAGAAACCAGAGTAGACAAGATACAAGAAAAGGAAACAATCCAATTGCACTTTTGCCTCCTTTAGATTTCAGCCAGATGAATGCCCGCTGAGGATACAGTGGGCCGTATTAACCCTACCCAAAGCCTCCTTTGGTCTTTATCACACTTCCTGAGAGACCTAGAAACTTGCTTTTTTCTATTAAAAAAAGAGGGATGAAATTTTCAGACAGCCTTGCCCTGAAACGGTCTGTTCCCCAGTGCATCACGCTGGCTGTGAGCAGTGCATTAGCCAAGCCACAGATCACAAGGCCAGCAGCGGTGGATGCCAAGTGGACACTGTGCCATAACACAGCAGCGAACCAACGGGAGCCGGGGACGTTCTGTAGCAGATCCCTGGTCAAGCTCATGAGCTCTCTCGAAATCCCCCACGCAGTCTGCAGGCTGATAACTGAGGGAACAAGACAGGAACCCGATCATTTACTCCTTAGCTGACGACAGGGTGAAGCTGAGATTCCACGTGCCACAATGTGGCTTGGGGTGACACATCCACATAGCAGAGGTCAACAGATCACTGACAGAAGGGGGGAGGGGAGGAAAAGGCTCCCTGTGGTTTGATAGGAGACTGGCTCTGTGATGAGGCCAGTGAGCACAGCTGGGGGTCTGCCCACAAAAATGCACCCCCCCCCAAAGCAAATCCTGCAACTGTTTACTCCCATACGGAAGGGAAGAGAGTTAAGCAACTGAAGACCTGCTTGGCATTAACACGACTTGCAAAGCCGTTTCCAGTGCAGTTCAGCTGGTGGCAGGACTGCTGTGATGCAGGTTTTCCAGATACTGGGCCTCCCATTTTGCTTGCCTTCAGACAGGGTTAGAGGCAAAGAGGCATCTAATCATGCATAGGAATTGGTTTGGAATGATCCAAACCCATTCAAGGTTATTGAATGATCCAAACCAATGCTTCAGTGGACAAACAGAACCCTTTTAGTTTTCTTTTTGTTTCCATACTGGTTTCAAGGCCCAAATCAATGCTTCGAGGATATGGAATGATCCAGCCAATTCCAGCAAAGCCATTGGTTGAGTGGGTTCTCTGGTTCTCCTTCTGTAAAAACAGGGTTTCTTAGCCAACTCAGCCCAGAATAGCCAGATCTTGTCAGCTCTCACAAGCCAAGCAGGGTCAGCCCTGGTTAGCACTTGGGTGGGAGACCACCAAGGAAATCCAGAGCTGCTACACAGAGGCAGGCAAAGCACCTCTGAACATTTCTTACCTTGAAAACCCTATGAGGTCACCACAAGTCCGCAAAAAAATAAATATGAATGTACTGGCAAAGCATTTTTGCAAACTAACAACCTGATCCTGGGTAGGTTTTCTGCGAAGTACTTCCCACAGAGCTCTACAGGACTTTAGCATGCAATCCGTCACTTCACAAAACATGGTAAGAAAATAATTGCTTCAAGATTATTGAGTTCAAGTGTGAGTGCGTGCACCGTGTGGGTGGGGGGTCCACCCACGGCCTTCAGGTGCAGAATATCAGAGGCCTGGGCCCTGCTTTTCCAGTGCACTAAATCACTGTGGCAGAAGAAATGCTGATGCAAAGCACAGCTTGGGGAAATCTATATCGTTTTTCACACCCAGCTGTGCTCCTGAATCCAAACAATTAATAAGAGGCATACCAAAAAAAATCACAAGAGGTTAATCTACACTTCCCTGTGCCTTTATGGAGACTCTGCCAGTAGCTGTCAGGGGAGGAAAGTATGTTGAGCCAACATAGAAGGCACCACAGTATTGCCAGAGTAGGGGTCAGCAGAGACAGCTGCTACAATCGAAGTCTGACTCATGGAGTTCCCTCTCTCTCGCTTGGCTGAAAGGGACGTTTTGCTCTTAACATTCCCAAAGCTGGGAGAAAATGAAGGAGAAGAAGAAGAAAAAGGAGAAGAAGGAGAAGGAGATTGCACTTCTACCCCGCCCTTCACTACCCGAAGGAGTCTCAAAGTGGTTTACAATCTCCTTTCTCTTCCCAGACACCCTGTCAGGTAGGTGGGGCTGAGAGAGCTCTGAGAGAACTGTGACTGGCCCAAGGTCATCCAACTGTAGAGAAGTGGGGAATCAAACCTAGTTCTCCATATCAGAGTCTGCCACTCTTAACCACTGTACCAAACTGGCCACAAAATATAAGAAAATTGGTAAAGGGTACATACAGCTACCTGTGAAACTGGAGATCATCTACCAGAGCAATTAGAACAATCTCTGGCCCAGAACCAGGCCTGAAGCAAGCGTTGTCCTTCATGAACGAGTAGAGTTATTCTGCCTATTCAAGAATTATGCCCAAGAATGGTAAGCCTGAAGTTGGCACACCATCCTATGCCACCGAAGGTTTCTTGTTTGTTTGTTTTAAGCTAAAGCCTCCTAACTTGATTTAGAGTTATCATCCTTCCACCAAAGATGCATTAGTAATCCTGGCCCAAGGGAACCCTAACCCTTGTTCTAGCAAGATTTAAGCAGTGAGGAAGTGCCAGGACTGATCTTCACCAGGGTGTCTTGCATCATCTAGAGCCGGGGTGGCCAAACTGAGGCTCGGGAGCCCCATGCGGCTCTTCCACACCTATTGTGTGGCTCCCGCGAGGCTCCCCACCCATCTTCCTTCCTTCCTTCCTTCCTTCCTTCCTTTTCTTTCTCTCTTCCTTTCTCTCTCTCTCCCCCTCTTCTCTCCCACCCTCCCCATCTATTTGCTTTCTTTCCACCTTTTTCTTTCTTTCTTTCTTCCTTCCCCCTTCTATTTACTTTCTTTGTCTCTCTCTCTCTCTTTCCACCTCGCTCTTAGACAAATAAATATTAATAAATAAATATAATTGGACAAATAAATGTCATTATCAGTATCCGTTTTTGCCCCTTTTGTTTTTATTTCTGGCAGTCTCATTTAATGTTCATAAAAAGCAAATTTGCGTATTTTTCAATAAAAACCTGTGTGTAATATTTGTTCATGTCTTGCAGCTCTCAAACATCCGATATTTATTCTATGTGGCTCTTATGTTACGCAAGTTTGGCCACCCCTGACCTAAAGGAACCTGCCCACTTCAGTTTGGGAGATCAATGTAAAACCGCTGAAGCAGAACGGACGGGGGGACTCTTCCAGCAGTGCTGGCACTGAATCTGCCTTAAACTTGGCATCCAGGCTGGAGCGGATAAAAGAGTTTTATTGGCAAATAACCTAGCTAAATCACCCCAGTGATAAACCAGATTATCTTCTTCCTCCAACAATTTACTAAACATGCTAAACAATTTAGCTGCATGAGATTTCACCAGAGCAATAGTAGTGAAGAAGAAGTCTTTCTTAATAACCTCACCTTACATGGCAGATCAGTTTTCTATGGTTAATACTACAGCAGGTCAGATTATGAAAAAGTTAACAATATTATTATTTATGATGTTATTATTTCATCTGTTTCTGCAGGATTGATAATATGGTATTAATTAAAAAACTTGTTTTTAGTTCTGGTCTATCTGCACTGAAATCTCTGTTAACCCATCTATGTCATGTAGGGTTGCCAAGTACTGGCGACTTACCGGCGGGGGGGGGGGGGGGGAGTTGTTCTCCCCCCGGGAGCTCTTCTGGCACATGCACTTTGCGCGTGCGCCACGGCGACGTAATGCCAGGGCAACGCCCCCAACGTGATGACGTCACCTCTGGGTGACGTCATTACACGGGGGAAGTCGTCCCTGGGGCGGGGTTCCCCCCGCCGGCCAAATGCCGGCCGGCATATCGGGAACCCCTATAGCGGGGGATCCCCCGCCCCCCGGGCTGACTTGGCAGCCCTGATGTCATGAGGTTTTCCTATGTGGAACAAGCATGGGATAATCACAAACAACAGATATATTTCTACACAATCCTGATTTATTTTCTCTTGAGAGAACATATTGTGGCAAAAGGGACACACTAAAATTGAACATGAAACGCTGATAATCTCAGGGAATATAACTGGGAATCTCAGGGAATATAACTCCAGTTTAACTGGAGAAGTGTTCTTTAATTTGGGATCAGAATAGCACTGAAAGATATAAAAAGTGGGGAAGAGACCTTGGGGAAAGTATTCCTGAGAATGCACAGAAGCAGCTCAGGGAAAAGGAAAAACAGAAGATCAAGCCTTGAAGAAAATTTCCTTAAATTCGGTTTTTAGAGCTATTTAACATTTCTTACTGAACGATGCATATAATCACACAAACAGTAATTGTGTACGAAATCATGCTATTTATGCCAATTTTATTCATATATTCTGGAAGCGGTCAATTATAAAGCTATTCTGTCTGCATAACATAAAGCTAGATGAATGAATTATCTGATCCCCTTACCGCAAAAATAATAGATTAATTATCTAAAGACGACTTCAGAAACTACAGAAGTTCTAACCACAGCAAAACATGGTACAGCTACCAACTGGAAAAGGAAGACGACACCGATTCTAAAAGAAACCATTCCAGAGGCTGTGGCCAATTGCACTCATGTCAAAAATGACGCATTTTGTTATAACACATGGAGAAATGCAGCAAAGGAATGCAGTTAGGGAAAACGGGATTTTTCTTACTGTGTACTGTAACAACAAATACCAAGATGACGTTCAGCCATCTGCTCTGTTCTCGGTGACATTTGGTTTTAGTTTTTAAAACATCCACAGGCCTCCTCTGTAAGAATGTGAGGAGTCTAGCCCTCCAAGGCAATGCTTCTGTGCTCAGCCTGTTCAGAGATTTTGGCTCTCCTGCCTCCTCAGCCCACTTTGCACCAAATCGGAGGCAGGTCAAGTTCCACAGAGCCCCACCTTCCCACCACCTCCCGCTGGCTGCTCTGCAGGGAGAGACACTCCTTGGAGAAGTTCTACAGCCCTCCCCCATCCTTTTTAAGAACTTGAGCATCCCCTGCCAGAGATGCTGCTTGGAAAGTGGGTGCAGCCAGGTCTAACGGAAAGCTGGAAAAACCGAGGCCTTTCCTGGAATGTGGAGAACGCTGAAGGGTGGGGTGTTAAGCCATCCAAATAAGGCCCAAGACCTGTAAACAAGAGTTCAGCGAACGCCATGACTGAATGGCTCATATAAACAACAAATATTAAGCCAAATAAGGGCCTGACTGGAAGTCTTCTTCTCTCCCGACTTCGGAGCTGGTGCAACGTTTGCTATCAGACAAGCACAGCAATGGTTTGTGTGACAGGCTTTCAGCCCCAGCACTTTGGGGAACACGGCTGTAATATACTGGGTTCAGACCCGTAGAGTGATCAGCTCATAGTTTATTAAGCGAGTTAAGCCAGAACAAGACAATGCTAGCAGGGCCAAAGCCCTGCTTATATGCATGCAAAACACTCCACCACCACCACCCCACACACACACTCCCCGTGATAGGCTATTTACAAAACATTACTACTTGATTGGTTTACTCCACAGAGTCCTAGTTGGCTATTGTTCTTGCGCTCCAAGCTCAGCCAATCTCTAGGGTGATTCAATCAGGGATGATTCAACCAGGGTGATTCAATCAGGAATGATTCAATCTCAATATATAACAATGGTTTTGAAATGCAAGGATGCAGACGAGAGGCAAGAAGACCACCTAAAGATTGCTTGAAGGTTTGTTTCTTGAATTAAGTGGATAAATTTGTTATTGGAAAAGCCTAGACCTATTTATTGGTACTTGAAAGAGTGAAATTACTCACTGTCTATAAACCACTGAAAAGACCTCAGCGGTTGAAATACCTGCTACGATCGTAAGATGTGCATGAAACTGCATTGTAACATATTCACAAGCTACACACAAAGATTTCTGTGAACATATTAGAGATGACTTAATGAGTTTATTTTTGCTTATCACATAAAAAGCTTGCCATATTAGGTTTTACCCTGGCTTTTATGTGCATGCCACTCCGGATACACATAATTTATGAAGAAGAAAGAAAACCACATCCTAACTGCTTGCCTGGCCAATCTATTTTATAGGGAAAACCCACACAATGTTGAATATCTCCACGGCTCACCTTTAAGAAACCCAAGATCCAATTTCTATGAATTTCCAGTAAGTTGATGTTTTTTCTTTTGTTTTTATCAGTGGACTATAAGAATGAAGGCACGTAGAAACCGAGGACAACCTCAGTTGTCCCTGACAAGACAGGAACAGTTCAGGCAAGACGCTGCATTTTGCTTTGCCGTCACATCTAAACGCTAAAAACCACCCTTTGCAAGCAGCCGTCAAACCAGAAGCTGAAAATGTAGTCTATAAACCACACTCTACAAGCGTGGGGAACTCACAAGACTTACCGCGCGGGGGGGGGGGGGGGGACACAGTTGTCTCAATCCCCCCCCCCACTCTGAGCCACCCCCACCCCCCCCTCGCCAGGCAGCTCAGCAGCTTGCTGTGCCGCCACTGCCCGCTCAGCTCCCACAGCGGCTCCCGCCAGCAGCACCTCCACCGCCATCTGAGTGGCTCCCACAGTGGCACAGCAGGGCATGGTGGCTCCTGCCCCACCCACCCCACTGCGCTAGCACCACCTACTCCTAAGCTGTTTTCCTGGACAGAAAACAACATGGCAGAGAAGCAAAAGGACGCGTGGGCTCTACGTATTATCTCAAATTACTGAACAAAGCATACAGTGCAGAATTCGTCAAAGGGTACTGTTTACATTTATGGGTTCCTCCTTCCCTCAAAACTCCTGCCCTGTCCTCAAAACCACACACGACATCTGTATCACAGTCCCCTGAATGTGTTCCCGTGCCACAAGAATGACGATGTGTGATATTTCACCTAGGCATAGTTCTTTACCCAGTTCCCTACTTGCACAGTGTGGTGTGAAGTGCGCAGCTTTCCACACGGAAGCATGCTTATTCCTGCATGCTCCAGGCATCAGACTCCCCAAGACCCACTTCAACCACCAGACACATAAAACAAATAAGCAGCACATGCCTACTCAGTGAAGCATACACCCAGGAATCTTTAACAGTGGTCCTAGTGGATTTCTGGAAAGTCCACACACCCACACTTATCTCCATATCATGGGTGCCTGCAGCTGCGTTGTCCTCGTGCACTTCTCAGGCACAAAACCACACTCTGCCATGCAACAGCCCATGATCTCAGATGCCCTTCTGGTCTGTCGCTGGCACCCAGGCCTCTCCTGCCCCCAGAAGTCTGAGAAAAGCCAAGACAAATCTGGGACTGACACAGACATAGAACCATCTGGCCCTCCCTGGATCGAAAGACGCCAGACTGGCCTCTACCAGGGCCAGAGCCTTCTCAGTGGCGGCTCTACACTAGTGGAATGAGCTCCCGGAAGACATCAAAACCCTGCGGGACCTTCTACAGTTCCGCAGGGCCTGTAAAATGGAGCTCTTCCGCCAGACCTTTGACTAGGAGCCGCCACCAAGAACAACTGTGGCCATTTATTAACATCATGGCCTGTGATAATCTGGACATCAACTGCGGCCGCTCTTTATGATTACATCATCGTGGTCTAGTAGGGCACCACCGTCACCAGCGCATTATTAATGTTTTTAATTGTGACTGTGAATTGCTCATGTTATAAGTTTATTGTATTATACTCTGTTTTAATTTATTTTAACTTTTAATGTAAGAAGCCCTGAGCCTGTTTCGGAGGGGAGGGCAGGATATAAATGTAAATAAATAAATAAATAAGGCCCAAGTTTGAGTCCAGTGGCACCTTATAAGACCAACAAGGTTTAATTCAAGGTATGAGCTCTTGTGTGCAAAGTTATGTCCTTGAGGGTCACCAGCGTCAGTTCTATACTATTGAGGTGTACTTCTAGCAACTCAAGCAGACAAAGAAAGAAAGGGAGGAAGGATTCAGTAGAACCCCTGCAGTCAAAGTGGAATCCATTGTGATCCATGTGCCAAGCAACTCCTCACAGAAACAGCTTGGGGACTTGGGGGGGGGGGGGGACAAACTAGATCCCACCCATCTTGAAACTCAAAACTACATATGCTCTGCTATGTTATTGGCCTTCCAAATGACAGAAATGAAACATGAGGACAGGGTAACGGTTGTGAGTTGTTGGACCACGGCGTGCCGTTATCCCACCGGGTTATGGAAAAGGAAGACCTAAATCCTGAAACAAACTCTAGTGTATTCTTGGTCTGAAGCTGCACATAGGAGACACACTGGCACGCCTGGTACGGATGACTGCTGCACTCCCTCTTTATCTGCTCCCACCTGTAATCCTCAAGGTTCCCCCAGACTAACCTGGAATTCAACCCAGGGGACAACCGGGCAGTACCAACTGGGGGCAGATCAAGGCGGGTACCCCCATCTGCAGCACCCAGCACTAAAGTACTGAGGCAGGTGTGTTCACGCCAGCATGGCGCAGTGTTCAGAGTGCCAGACTCAGGCAGGGGAGACTTGGGTTCAAAGACTTCAGGCATTTCAGAATGACCTCAGGCCAGTCATTATAAATCTGTCCAGCCGACCTCACTGGGTTGTCATAAGGGGACAAGGTGGGAGAGAACCACCCAACGTCCCAAGCTTCTTGAACAGACATCACGATGGGTGTTGGGTCAGGGAGAGAGAGAGAGCGTACTGGGGTCCGCGTCTCCTCTGCAGTTTAAAATGCCATCCTGTTCCCTCCCACCGTTCTCCCGGGAACGCAAAGGATCTCAACAGCGCTGCACCAAGCACCATGCCCATCTTAGTGGGCTTCCAAGAGAACACACACCCCAACGGCATTTGTGTCAGAAATGTAAACGAAAATTGAATATTTCCCAAGTATCCCAAGCATATTACTTCTGACAATTAAAACATAAAATGCTAAGGAATTATTTTGAAAAGCCCTCTTCCAATGAGGATACATATGCAGAAAGTAACTTTGGGAATATCTGGGCTGCCTCCTGGTATTCTCCAGGGAATTCTGCTGTTAGCGGAGTTTTGCAGAGGCACCCCAGAGCTAGAGCACAAAAGGGAGTCACAGCACTCAGAAGACGCTCTGTTTTACTCACTCTTGGGGAACACACAAAAGAATGCAAGGAACAAACAAACACCCTTCGGTTTGCTGTACAGCTCACTAAAAAAAGAGAACATTATTGATGATGCCATCCTACACAGAGCTACCTGCTTCTTAAGTGCATTGAGGTCAATAGATAATGAAGGGTGAAACTCTCCTCAGGACTGCATGGTTCAGCCGCTTCGCTACACACAAACCACCCAGATTAGACAAAGAGCAAACGCGCACACAGAAACAGTCAAACATATGGAGACACCGGAGCCCACGTTCTTAACTACATTCTAGGCTAAGCAAACATCAGAAAGTTTCATCATTGCATGTTATTTCAATGCCAAGAAATAAAACTGCTCCGGATCTGCCTCTTAGCACCATTTACCTTCTGTCCTTAATGTTCGGTAAAACATACTAAAGGGGAGGGGGATTCATAAAGGAGAGGAGAAGTTCAAGAGTTAACCATGCAGAAAAGGCGTCTCTCCGCTGCAGACCAAATGCAGCATTTCCAACTGGACTGGCTTCCAAATGCCTAAAAGATCCAAGTCACACTGAAGGAAGGCGAACAACAACAAAGACTGCTTTAGAACCTTGGGAAGTTTTAAATACTTACTCAGCTGGGCCAAAGGCACGTCAAAACGAAAATCCAGAGGAAATGAAGAGAAAGAAAAAGTGCTTGTAATCAAGAATTCAACTGGCGGAGAACATGATGTTTCCCCTTTTTTGGAAGTGTGCAGCTACAGGCATTCCCACAATGCGAGGCCAGAACGTTACACGCCAGCAAAGCCCTTTACTTGTGGTGTGTGTGTGTGTGGGGGGGGGGTGCCATTAGGGGAAATCCTTCCCACTGGCTGAAGTTCAGCCCCCTCATTAAAATACAGAGTGGAAACAGCTGCGGGAGAAAGGAATGGAATGGTCCAAAGCAGCGTCTCCTGAAATTCTTGGCATCTGGAACCTTTTAGCAGCAGATTCCCAGTAGTCCGAAAGTTCACTGCTTTTAAAGAGTTTTGCTTCATCATCAGAGGGATGGGCAGGCCAAGGATCTGGATCCAGCAACCAGACACATCTTATGCAACTTCACAGCCCAGAGACTTTTAAAAGTGACACAACTCTGCGCTAGTGAACACAGCACCTTTCCAAAGCCAGAAGTCATATCGATTAAGAACCCTAATACAAGAACCAAGCGCTGGAACAGCTCTGGGGTTTTGCATCCTGGAGACAGCCAGCTCCTGAAGCCGGACAAAATTCCTGAAACGCCCGCTCCACAGGCTCAAAACGCTTTTCAGATCATGCCGGCGGTTTAAGGGTCACAAAGGTCATATTGAAGTGGATGTCCCCATCCCCTAGAACAGTGACAACTTTCACCACCACCACCCCGCTTTTAAATGGTAACTCAAGTTCACTGAAATGCTGATTTGCTTGTTTAAGAACCCTGATTATGAAGTTTGACAACAAACCACTGAATGACGGGGCTTGAGAAAGTGGTGGGACTGGAACAAATCCCCCCGAGAAGAAGAAGAAAACGATCTGACCTCCCTTGGTCCCCTGGCCCAGTCCCTACTTCTGAGGGCACCTGGTGTTTTTGGCCACTGTGTGACCCAGAGTATTGGACTGGATGGGCCACTGGCCTGATCCAACATGGCTTCTGTTATGTTCTTATGTCTGGGGCAAGTGATGCACTGTATTCTTGGTGCTTGGGGGGGGCAACAGTGGAAGGGCTTCTAGTGTCCCGGCCCCACTGGTGGACCTCCTGAGGGCACCTGGTGTTTTTCGCCACTGTGTGATCCATACTGTTGGACTGGATGGGCCATTCGCCTAATCCAACATGGCTTCTCTTATGTTCTTACTGATCGGCTGTGGTTCAGTGGCATGCGGAAGGCCCTAGGTTCAGTTCCCAGTATCCCCCATTAAAAGGGTCACGTGAAGATGATGTGAAAGATCTTCTCTCTGCCTGAGACCCTGGAGAGCCGCTGCCAGTCCGAGTAGACAAGACTGACCTTGATGGACTGAGGGTCTGACTCCAGAGAAGGCAGCTACATGTGTCCATGTGCCCTCTGTCCACAGCAGTGACATGAGTGGCTCCTGTTTCACCCCTCCAGTTCTGGCTTCCAGTGGGGCTCCCTGCATTTGTCTCCTGGCCTCTTGAAGTCATCTCCCAGGAGAGAGACTCCATCAGAAGCCAGAGCCCTCCGACACCAGGAAGCACGGCCCACAAGGCTGAATGCTCCCCAGGAAGTGACAGGCTGAAGACCAGCTGGGGCCTTGGCGCAACAAGAACAAGCCCAAGTCTGTCCCGTATTCTTCTGAATCTGAGCATCACCATCTGCCCCTAAGCTACAACTTAACCAGCCTAGAGTTCAGCAGGGAAGCCAGACAAGTTTCTTTCGTGTTTCCTTTTCTTAAAACAAACCCAGTGAGTCCTGTTCAAGTGTCCTGTGTTATCTGTTTCGTTGAGCAGGTCTGGGAAAGCGAGCACTGAGCTCATTCTCATTCAGCCGCCTTTATGATCAAGTTGTATAAGCTTCATCACAGCTATGACAACCCTAAGAAAGCCATCCATTTCACCTGAAAGCACTTGGAGACTCACCTGTTGGACAGGAACACACCTGAACACACACCTGAACACACCTGAAGCCGCCTGATCAAGGTCAGTCTTGTCTGCTCGGGCAGCAGCCCCCCCCCCCACGGGGTCTCAGGCAGAGAAGTCTTTCCCATCACCTTCTGCTTGGTCCTTTATTAAACTGGACAGGCTGGGGATTGAAGCCATTCAGACAAACCTGTTTTATTTATTTGCAGTGCTCAGTTAGCTTCTGCCAGCAAATCTGTTCGAAATTCTCTGTCCTCAAAGGGAGCCTGTTTGAACCACACTCAAAGCAAGAAGATGGCCAGCCGGTTCTGAATGCTTGTTGACAGAATCAGTCCCGACAGATCTCAGGCCAAGTCACAATCAAGGCATGCTGCTACCCAGCCAGACTTGTTCACACAATCAGAAGGACTGCAGAATTTCTTTTAAAAAAAAAAAAAAAAAAAGCCCTCCTGTCACTGTGAGCGCATACACCAAGCAGAAAACTAAACACTTGCTTGCTTTGAAATAAATATTTGTTTAGCTATCAAAGGACAAAACCGGGAAGACCTATTTGCTATGACTTGAAGCACCCCTTTCTAAGTAGATGGGAGGAGGGGAATCACACTGTGTGGACAGTTGCTAGTTGTTTCAAAAGTCCAGAAAATTTGAGATAAACTGGACGAGAATGTGATCACTGCACATAGCTCAATGCAAACTTGAATTAACTTTGGCAAGGGGAAAAAATTAAGATTGATATTTTTCTCCCTCTGGAACAGTTGCACAGGGTTCAGTTATTAATTCATTCTCATGGCTGCGTCAGATGCAAAAGGTACAATGCTACTGAAGCTGGGTTGCCTTAAACCAGAGACCTCACTTTCTCACTAAAAACAATGCCACAAGCTAGTGTTTTCACACAGACAACAACCTTCCTATCCAATGCCATCTAGCTCAATATATAACAGTTTGCAATGCAAGTAAACATTTGCAGGCCAAAACTCTTAACATGCAGTGTGCATGAGTTGGTAAGTGGGCGGATGTTCCTCATGTTGGCCGAGATTCAGGAAAATGTCATAATTGCATAAGAGAACAGAAAAGATAGGCGTAATCTGAATACACAGAATGAGAACCAGCTTTCTCATACTTTCTAGATGTTTGTGTTTTGGGGCATGATGATATCAAGATTCCAATGAGTAAAATGCTGCAAATAATTGAGGAGGAAGCAACATCTTACACACCTCTTGACAGCTAATCTTACCTGAGCCTCCGTCTCTGCTCAGCCTCCTCTGACTGTTCTTGCCCTATCACCCTGAACAGAGCTAATGTTTGCACTATCAATTGTCAAAGGGCAGAGAGAGAGAGAGGGAGACAGAGAGAGAGAGATCTGCGACTCTGGGCCCAGAGGGACAGAAACATATCCACTTCCTGTTGTGCTTGATGCTTTGAAAAGATCTCTAACAAGGCCAAACAGGCCGAGCAAACACCCTCTGGGTAAAGAGCTTTGCGTACAACTGGGGTGCCCAAAAGAGCAGCACGGCCTGTTCCTCTTCCCCTGGTGCTGTTGTCAGGATCGTGTCACAATTCATACCCTCATGTGGCACCCGTGGAGCTTGGATATGATTCACAGTGTTTTAGTGATATGTGCTCAGAACATCCTGGAAAAGCAAAGGAGGAAAATACAACTTGGTCATAAATTTGTGAACATGCTCATTTCGTGCTGCTCACCTGCAATTGGACGAGTCTGGATACAGCACTTACATATGCTCCAGCATTTCACATAGGAAAATAGGGACACTTGTGCAATTGTAATGCCCTGCTTTCCATGCCAAGGATAACTAATCCTAATGACATGTTGTGTGCAACGATGCAGCAATTACTTTCATGCTGTACATGACAAGTGGGGGGCAAGTAACAACTGCAAAGAGGATGTGGTGGGGCCCTCCACAGGCAGAGGGGCTTAGGGCCCTCCTCTCTTTGCCCCCTAGGCTCAAAAAACAAAAATCAGGCTCCCCATAGCTTGTTTCATACATGAGTGGGGCAGGCCCATGTTTAAACAAATGGATGTGGCACCATCAGATCTAGGTTCTCTACTCGAGATAACTCGCCCCAATTACTGTGGGACTCCTGCTCTGACAACTACCTCTGAGTCAAAGAAGTGGAGGGCTCCATCACAAAGCACAAGCTCTTTTACTTAAGGGTGGGGTAAGCTGACTAAAATGTGACTTCTGGAGGCACGTTCTCCAGTCTATCTTGAAGGGGTCCAACTTGCCAAGAATGCAATTTAATTGTTGAAACAGAGCAACAACTGTTTCTCTCCAACAAGCAGGCAATGGTGTCCAATAAGCTCCACGTAAAAACTGTTTTGTAAAGTCAGCATCCACCCACCAATCCTCAGAGGAGCATTTTCTGAATTTTCAATTTAAATTTAAAGATATACGTTGTTTGTTTGAAGAGTCTATGCTCTCTCTTTTTTGCATTTTTTAGTTTGTGTGCGCACCTGCACACACACATCTGGAAGTCATGGTGACCTCTGAGAGCCAGTTTGGTGTAGTGGTTGCACCTGCTGTATGACCTTGGGCAAGCCACAGTTCTGGCACAGCTGTTCTTGAAAAAGAGCAATGTCTGTCAGAGCTCTCTCAGCCCCACCAACCTCCCTGGGTGTCTGTTGTGGGGAGGGGAAGGAGTTTGTAAGCCGCTCTGAGACTCCTTTGGGTAGTGAAGGGTGGGGTATAAATCCAATCTCTTCTTCTTCTTCTTCTTCTTCTTCTCTGGTAACTGACCCCTACTGGGAGGGCCTGGAGGATACTCAGAGAGGTGGCTGAATAAAGCCTTCCCCCACCTCCCGACTGCTGGTATTCCAAGGAGGTCTCCCATCCAAGTACTTGCCAGATTCAACCCTGCTAAGCTTTCGAGATCAAGCTTGCCTGGGCCATCCAGGTCAGGGAAGAGTCTATGCTCTTAAAGGAGGCTGGGTTTCCCAGCAAAATAAGCACGTGCTTAGGACCCGGGGGGGGGGCACCACAGAGTGGTTTTTTGCTTATATTGCTTACTGCTGTTGAGTGTTAAATTTAAAAAAAAATACACTGTCAGTAATATCCCAAAGGGGGCTTAGAAATCCCTGTTCAGTTGTGTTAACTCTGGCAGCCTTAGGAGCATCTAAAGTAAGTTTCACAGACGACAAAGTAGGCTCAAGGGATGTACTTGCTGGGTCTTTCAGGCACAAAATGTCATCTGTGTGTGGCTGCTTCGTGAGGTTCGCTGTGGAGCAAAGGTTGGCGGTATCTCTAGCACGCTTCTTCTTCCACCCCATAATTAAAGTCAGTTAAAAGAATAAATAAATAGTTCCACTTGGGATGGTCTCTATAACTAAATAATCAAATTAAGCAAAACTGGAAGGAATGTTTCACTCCCTTTTACGTGTGTAGATGACAAAAAGCAGGGAGCTGGTGGGGCTGGGAGGGGATGCGTCCTCTGGGCAACCTTTCTATGTGGGGTTCCACAGGGGGCACTCCTCTCTCCAATGTTATTTAACATCTATATGTGCCCCCTCGCCCAGCTGGCACAGAGTTTTGGGCTTGAGTGTCACCAGTATGCTGATGACAATCAGCTGTATCCAGGGGTCCTTTCGTAAAAAAAGAGGTGCAGGAGCTCATTAGCATAACTTATTTGCATATGCCACACACCCTGACATCACCAAAAGTGTCAGAAGGCCACACACCCCTGACATCACTGGAAGTGTGTTAGAAGAAAGGAAGGGAGGGAGGGGGGAAGGAACAAAAGGAACAGGAAGGAATGTAGGTAGGTGGGGGAAAGAGAGAAGGAAGGAAGGAAGAGGAAGGTAGGTAGGTAGGTGGGGAAGAAAGAAAGAAAGAAAGAAAGAAAGAAAGAAAGAAAGAAAGAAAGAAAGAAAGAAAGAAAGAAAGAAAGAAAGAAAGAGGAAAGAACAGGAAGGTAGGTAGGTAGGTAGGTAGGTAGGTGGGGGGAGAGAGAGACAAGAAAGAAAGGAAGGAAGACAAAGAAACAGACTAGGTGCTTCTCCCCCCTCCTTCAGGCCTAGTGACTGTCAGCCACTCAGGCCCAGCTTTTCCCTCCCTCCTTCCATGCAGCCCGGGAAGGGAGAGCGGGGGGGGAGGAGGGACGGGGGCTTCTTCCCAGGTGGTGCTTGCTGTGGGCCCGGGAAGGGAGAGCTGGGGGGAGGGACGGGGGCTTCTCCCCAGGCAGAGGCGCATGCCGCGGCCCGGGAAGGGAGAGCTGGGGGGAGGGATGGGGGCTTCTTCCCAGGCGGTGGCGCTTGCCGCGGCCCGGGAAGGGAGAGCTGGGGGAAGGGACGGGGGCTTCTTCCTGGGCGGTGCTTGCCGCGGCCCGGGAAGGGAGGCCGGGGGGGGGGAAGGATGGGGCTTCTTCTTGGGCGGCGCTTGCCGCAGCCTGGGAAGGGAGAGCTGGGGGGGGGAGGCTTTTTCCCCCGGCCGGCGGCCTGCCGCCGTCTCGGGGATATTGAGCGGGGGTGGGGGTCCGAACCAATGGCGGCCCTGCTGGGGGCGGGGCTTAGTAATGTGCCCGCCCCCCAGCGTCTTCACTGGCGGAGCGGCGCTCCACTTCGCTCCGGCCCCACGGAGCCCTGGCTGTATCTGTTATTGGACGGCCACCCGACTACTGCCCCTGTCCAGAAGTGGCCAGACTGGGATATAAATTCTAGAGACACCATCTTGGACTTTTTAAATCTAGCTTGTTTGTTTTGTTTTAATTCCATTTATGATTAGAATTTTAACAGTCTCTATATTTGTCTTGTGGCTATATGCCTTTGGTTGTATAACTCCCGGAGCCTTGCTTAGCAGGAATAGGGTGATTAATAAATCAGATGATGATGATGATAATTAAAAACAAGATAAACTCAAACAGGAGAGTGGAAGAAAGTGAGATGATTTCAACTGCTCTGTTCGGTGAGTTAAGGAATACTCATTACTGCTTTCTGTAGAAGAAAAAGAAAGAAAGAACCTTAGGTAAAGAAACTATTTTTGTTTTGAAAGGAAACTTCACCTTAATTAAACCACAGCAGTTGAGCTGCCACCATCTTGGTTCCATTGTTTCCCTGGGCTTGCCGGATAAAGCAGAAATTCTGGTCAACTGGTATTTCATTCAACTCTCTCCTTATGTTGGGGGAATCACAAGCCTTTAGACCAGGGGTGTCGAACTCATTTGTTATGAGAGCCGAATGTGACATAAATGAGACCTTGTTGGGCTAGGCCATGGGTGTCATAAAATGTAATGCCAGGTAGCAGAGATATAAACTTTAAAAAGGACACAAACACAAAGATTTTTTTAAACTTAAAATAAACCTGCTTAAAACATTAGCACTCTTGCAATATTTTGTTTATTTAACAGTATCTGATAACTGACACCTCTTGCTCTGAATTATTGCATCAAAATGTCTGTGCTGTTGCAATCTTCAGCATGCTGTTCAAGTGTGTATCTGTAAGCTGCAAACCTACTTTTGATTTATTGACATTCACCACAGAAATCTCAAGCTCAGAGTCTAGAATTCAGGGGAAAATATGAAATGGCTGAGCTATTGAGAGAGTCTGGCAAAGAAGGTATGATGCAGCAGCAGCAACAGAACTGGAAGCAGGAAATGGCCAGTTCCAATGCAGGCCTGATAGAAGCCCTCTGGGAGCCTGATGTTTGACACCCCTGCTTTAGACTGTTAAGACAGAGACTGTTGGACATTGAAAAGCAACCTCTATATTCTTTAGCAAATAGGATACATTCTCCGATGATTTTTGGTATTGTGCCTGAGGAGGGAGTTTTAGCCTCCTATTTATCACATTTAACTTCTCCACAGATACAACAAGCTTTTATGCTTGCCCTCCCTACAGTGGTCCTCTTTGAAAGATTCTAAAATGTCCCCTACTCTCAAACACTCTGTATATGTTAAGTCTGGAAGCCCCAAATCTATTGCCCATGTATTAGTATATTGTGATTTTTATGCTGAATTGCATCACTCTCTAATCAGTTCATTTTAAGATGAAAGGGCAGTCTGATGAGAGGCTTGTCCCATATCTTTTATTGGACCGGAGCTCTCATGTCACTGGGCTGGTAGCAAGGTATCTGTTGACTGCTATGAGAATCCAGGAACATAAGGTAAAGCAATGTGAAGAAGCACTTCCCCCTCTCTAATCTTTTATTTGTATTCTTTTATCCTTCCCTTTTTTTCTTCCTCCTGATATGTTTTAACCTACTCCAATAAAGGTATTACTGACTGACACATCTAGGTTCATACGTGTGACCACTAAGTGAAGACACATCTGCTCCACCCCCCACTTTCCACTGAATTATTTATTCCATATGGAACCTATCTACACCACGAAACTGTATTTGAACAATATTTCAAAGAACTATCAGAAATGGCCAAAACAATGGGTACATGGTGGTGTTTCCACACCCATTAAAAGGGGCTATTAATTTTATTCTTGTAGACAATTTTTACTGCATACCCAAAAATATTTGTTTCCTATGTTTCTGACAAGAATTCTCTCCTGGATATTTATTTTGTTTAAAGGTTCTATACCAGATTTCACCACAACCATTGCTGACTCAAGACAGTTTAAATATATGAAGGCCATCAACAACTAGGTATTCTGCGGAAAGAAATCCCCTCGGTGCCCTTTCTCCACAGGAAAATGGCTGGGGGGGGGCGGGGAAGGCAGGAGCCCCTCCTCTCCCTGAGGTAGAGTTCTGAGCCCATGTGGGCTGTCCCTTGTTCTTTAAGAACCATTCCTCATGGTGTCAGGATCCCTGATCCTAACAATGTTTCCTTTATGTCTTACATGAATTATGCCAGCATAGCTAAATCACAATTGTAACCGTTTGCTTTTTCTCTATGCATTTCCTTGCTATCTTGCACCAAGCTGTCTCAGGTTTCCTCCCTTCTCTTTATTGCTTTGAGTTATGTTGCTTTGTGAAGGTCTGGTCAATGTAACAGTTCCATCCGGGAGAGTGGCGTCCTCAAACGCTGACACGTCACCCGAGACCAAATGGCCTTGTCCCCTCGTCCATTCCTCCGCTCCCCCGCCCTCCGGAACACGGCACCTCTTATCGCTGTGAGAAGGCCTTGGAATGGCCTTTGTTATGGATAGAGGGGGCACATCTGTGGCGCCTAATTCAAGAGAGGAAAATTTATAACTTTAACACCTCACCTTTTTCCTGTGGGAAGTAAAACGGCCGAAGATCTGTAACCGCGCTTTTCCCCCTTTTTGTGATTGGTTGACTATCAGGGTTTCAAACTGTACTGGAGGGTATATTAACCCTAGCTGTTTTGTATACGGTATCTCTAACAAACATTCGAGAACCTGTCATGCAGTACTAAGACAATAAAGAACTCTGTTTCAACAACAAAGGTCTGATCTTTGACTACCTAGGGCAGAAGCCTCACACATAGCTGCTATGCAGCTGAAAGGAACCCGCACCCAACTTGTTAAATACCTATAT
The DNA here is from genome assembly GCA_029233225.1 of Lepidodactylus listeri. Classification (NCBI taxonomy): domain Eukaryota; kingdom Metazoa; phylum Chordata; class Lepidosauria; order Squamata; family Gekkonidae; genus Lepidodactylus; species Lepidodactylus listeri. The sequence goes on along the minus strand of JARCFY010000005.1, from coordinate 133,395,469 downwards.
GTGTAGTTTGGCCTAAATAGCCGAAATACCAGATCACATTACAACTGACCAAAGCCTCTTCAAAATAAGAGCCGGCCGCCTACAAAAGGCACTGAAAGAACGCCTGTAGTTCTAAAGGCAGCCTATTCCACAGCACTGGGGCCACCACTAAGCATGCCCTGTAATGGCCCACCATCATCTTAATCTCTTCATGGCTGTATGAGGCTTCTGCCCTAAGTAGTCAAGGATCAGACCTTTGTTGATGAAACACAGTTCTTTATTTCCTATTACTACATTACTACAGGTCCTCGGATCATTGTTAGAGATAAAGTATACAATAGAAGCAGGATTAATATACCCTCCAGTACAATTTGAATTACCCATAGGTAACCAATCACAAGGAAGGAAAAACCGCGGGCTAAAGGTCCTTTGACCGTTTGCTTCCCACAGGAAAAAGGTTAAGTGTGAAGCTGTAAATTTCCCTTCTTAAACCAGACCCCTCAGATGTATCCATCTCTTGCATAACAAATAACTTCGCCAAGGCCTTCACACGCCGATAAGAATTGGTCCGTGTCTCCCCCGGCAGGGAGGAAAGGAATGCGGAGGCGCGGGGGTGAGAGGCCGATTGTTCTCATGTGCTGAAGTCGCCACCCTCCCAGACCAAATAGTTACACTGACCAGACCCAGTTTGAGCCATAAATCCAGGGCCATAAAGAGAGCCTGATATATGAGGTAACAGGATGCTACAAAGAGACTACAGGGACAGGTTACATGGAAAGCGATTATACAAAGTATACAAGCACAGCATATCAGTAACTTTCGTTAGAATCCCTAGATTCTGACAGGCTGGGGGTAGCTAAGAGAAAGTGACACAATGGCCAGAGATCTTGATGCACAGGTTTATACAAGGAGAGGCACTCCATATATACAAATTATAATGATTTTAGCTCATCCACCAGGTGCACCCGACATCGCTAATAAGATTTGGAGATGGAACTCCAAATCTGGGGTCCTATCTAGGTGGTTGGGAGATTCTTGCTTCGCCCCATGGCCACTGAGCTGTAGGGTGCTGCAGGGCTCCATCTCACCCCCTCATCTATTTAATATATGAAGCCACTGGGAGAGATCATCAGGAGGTTTGGGCTTCAGTGTCACCCATATGCTGATGACACCCAGCTCTGTCTCTCTTTTCTACCTAATTCCAGGGATGCTGATGATGTTCTGAACCGGTGCTTGGAGTCAGTAATGGGCTGGAGGAGGGTGAACCAGCTGAAACTTAATCCTGACAAAATTTAGCACCTCTGAGTTAGAAGAAAGGCAGACCAGGGACTTCAGATCTCCCCTGTCTTGAAATGAACTGGAGTCCAGTTTCACTTTAAAGATTAACAAGATCTTCTAGTGTGAGCTTCTGTGGACTAGACGCCACTTCATCAGATGCACACACAGTGGCGGAAGATTACATCATGGGAACCCAAAAGACCTCAGCGTGCCTTCACCTTTTCCTCTGGGGAAGGTGCTCCAACCCTTTGATCCTTTGGGTTGCCGTTCTTCAGTTCTGCAATATCCTTTTTCAGAGGGGCACACTAGAACTATACGAAGTATTCCAAATTCAGCCAGTTATCCTCTGGCAATATCAGCCATTTTGTTTCCATCCTGTTCCTAATCATCCTTAGCCATCAAAATTTGGCATTTCTACCACTGCAGCACGTTTGTCCAGGTAGGCATCATGAACCCAGAATTCTCCCTTTTCAGTTGCTATCAATTTAGCACACGATTTGCTCCTTGGTGAGCTTGGCCCACAAGTGACACTGGCTTTACGTGGTTTCACATTTGAGGGTACAGACCAATGCTCCCTCTAAGCTGTGGAGTCTTGTGAGCAAAAATTCTACTTTGTGAGCGACTGGCATTAAAGTTGTGAGTGAGCGATTTGGCTACTGCATCAGTTAGTTTGCTCTGGACCCATGCTTCCTGAGCTAAGATGAAAATCTGTGAGCCAGAGCCTAAAAAACGGTGAGCTAGCTCACACTGACTCAGCTTAGAGGGAACATTGGTACAGACCCTTTTCTGCCTGAAGGTGTTCAAAGCATCTGCACATCACAAAACATAAAAACAGCACTTTGGAACAGCAACTTCAAAAAATAACAGAATTGGAAGCAAGCCAGGTTGACCTACCTGGGCAGCGGGGGGGGGGGGGGGGGGAGTGTCTCCTGACATCCTTCCGGGAGACTGAAAGTGATGTTGAGCATTGTTGGGTCTACTTCCAGTTTTGTGCCTACTTCCGGTTGGGGGTGACACTCTGGTTTTGGGGCAAAACTCTGGTAAATTCAGCTTCGAACCATAGAGTTTTGCCCAAAAACTAGAGTGTCACCCCCAACTGAGGCCAAAAACACGCAACTGGTCTGAAGTGAACCAGTGAGCTTCACGGCAGTATGAGGACCTGAACCAGCTTCTCAGACCCTTCTCTGGCACTCCAACCATTGTGCAAAGCTGCCTCACCGTGCTGAATTAGCCAGCATCGTTCATATGGAAAGGCTTTGAAATTCGGTACAAGATGAGGCTGCCCTTCTGTCCTTGGTTATTCAACAAAGCCATTAGCCATAACACTTGTACCCAGTCCTCCTGCTAATTGGGTTTAGACATTAGGCAGCCCAATAAAGACTACTCTTGGTGTAGATGCTCTGCTGCTGCTCTTGGAAAATTCCCTTTCACCACTTTATTATATTGATAAATACCTTCAGTCAGTTTCCAGGCTAGAAATCAGAGTTATTGGACATCAATAGCTCGGAAACCAAGAAATGCCAAATTAAGTCCACAAATGGACAAAATCGGATATGTAGGAGTTCAACAAGAGATCACAAATGGCTAAGATGTGATACGATTCAATAGTTCAGGAAACTGAAGAGAATTGCTTGTGCTGGAAAAACTGCAAGAACATTTCCTATAAAGATAGGTACCCTGCTGAAGTTTCTACTTTTGTTCAGCCCATTTCCTTTGTTTATTGACTTGAGAGAAATTAAGAGTTAGCAGAAAACATGATTTTTCTGTGGGCAGCAAACACCCCCCTGGACACAGGCAGAGCCCCTGCTGGAGCCAAGCAACATCTTTCATGTCGTTGTGATTCCAGTCAGCTGATTTGGACCGTGTGCTGGTCTAGGAAGGACTATCAGAGCACTCGACAGAGTGGCGAGCATAGATGAGGGAGAACAAAAAAGATGACCGGCCACAAGTTTTTTTAAAAAGTCAGGCCCCAAACTGAATGAAATTGGCCACTCATTTTCATTTCTGGAGACACATTTAATCACTGGTAAATGTGATTTTTTTTCAGACTGGGAAAAACACAGGGTTTTCCTTAAAAGGTATTAAGAACTCCCGCCAGAAGTCATTTGTGTTACTTGGGAAGAAATAAGCACGCTTCTGGAAGGCTGGTCTCTGTCATGTCCGAGAAGACACTGTCCATCCAAAAATTTAACCTCCACAACCTAAAGAAGCTAACAAGATGGAAATACTGGATACACAGTTAAGTGTCCTGCCCCCTTTTTATATAATGGATTGTTAAACAGGAATTCTAAGAAAGATTTCTATAAAACAGGTTGGGGAAAGGAAGCTGAATCTAATTTATGGTGTGTTTAAAAGCTCTTCAATTTGCCTCCCATACAGGAAGCAAAACACAAAGCCACGTTTCACTGGCTCTTGACTTCAATTATGTAAAAAGAAAAGATTATGTACAAATAGCTGCTGGAAATGCTAGCCAGTACAGGCTATTTCCCCCCTAACTTTGGAAATCTTATATGTAGGCTGAAAACTACTGAAACCAGATGTTGCTAGCTGTTTCTCAAATCTGTGCGGTAAATATTAGATTAGAACCAGTGTTCATCTGACTTATGTCAGGTGGCAGTAAATTATCCTTTTGCAGTGAGATTACTTGCTTTGAACTTGCTGGTAGCTGCTAAAATTCTATTTGAAGATAACTGGAAGGCAGAAACTTTACTGTAATCCCAGAATGGTTACAGAAATGGGACCAAAAAACCTCTGACAGGATTAACTGCAGAAATGGATCAACACCACCTGTTTCACTGGCAGAGAGACAGAATCACTGTGTAAAGTAACTGCAATGCTCACTATTTATTAATATGTATACAAAACATCTTGTTGCAAAATTGAAATTGCTAATAAAGTATTAATAATTTATTAAAAAAGGAATGAGGAGTGACAGACTCTTCACCCTTTGGCTCATAGCCTATGTCCTGTTGCCTACAGTTGTGAGTGAGCTACACTACCAAAACAATCAGCAGCCTGCAATGCTGGAACGTTGCACGGCACATGTTTTTGCTTGCCTGTTTAGGTGGTCGCTTTGCATTCGTTGTTTTGAGTCCCCAGACTGGAAGAGAAGCAGGATACAAATGCCTAAAAATCTGGTACCTTGTGCTTGGGTTTAGAGATCACAGAAACCATGTGCACGGGGGAGAAAATGCAATCATGGAAGCTTTCCTGCTTTCCCCACTTATTCTGAGGACGTAGCCTGGTGTTGGAACTGCTGCGGCCAGTAGTCATGGACTGGCATGGGCCAGCAAAGGAGCTTTCCCTCCTGCTTCTGCAAGCGTACCTGAGATGCCAGACCTTGGTGCACCCTGGGAGACTGATCTGCTGAGATCTTTCAATGGCCTCCCTCAGGAGGCCCAACTGAGGACTACGGACAGACTGGAAGACCTAAGAACGAAACTGCTGAAAATAAAGGCTCCTCAATTGATTCGGGAGGCGGTGGCCTCTTCCCCTCTTAAAAACAACTCCACAATGAGTGATATTTCAGACAAGCCACTTTTAACATCTAAAATATGAGACAAGAACAACAGCCCTGTGAGGGAATCCTCTAAATGTCAACAGAAGTCCAACTGCAAAGGGACTCACTCATAGAATCAAAGAATGTTAGAGTTGGAAGGGACCTTGCAGTTCATCTAGCCCAACCCCCTGTACTCTTGCAGGAGCACAGCCGAAAGATAGCCCTACAACATACCCGAAAGATGGCCGTCCAGCGTCCGCTTGAAAACATTCAGTGAAGAAGCATCCACCACCTCCCGAGGCAGTCTGTTCCACTGCTCAACCACTCTTACAGTTAGGAAGTTTTCCCTGATATTTAGCCGGTATCGACACCCTTGTAGTTTCCATCCATTAGATCTCGTCTTGCAATCCAGAGCAAGAGAGAATACATCTGCTCTATCTACATCACTCCTCAATAGTAATTAATAAAAATGAGAACAACCAGGCCTCCCTCTCACACTGGACGATGGAGAACAACAGACGCATCTTTTTGGATGTGGAAGGGGAACTGCATACCATATCGCCATTGGCATGACTAGATAAGACATCTACCTATAATGTTTATGACATGTCTACTAATAGGCAAGTCCTGTCATTGTTATTGTGGAATCTAAGAGGGTGGTCCTGTAGAATGAGGGAGGGTAGTGCATTGATTTTATGTGTAAATTTGATATGTGTAAAAGTGATTGCACCACTTGGGAACAGTGACCATAATGTTATTGAGTTCGACATTTGCATAAATAGGGAGTTGCCCGTAAAGACTGACACAACCACTTTTAACTTTAAAAGGGGTAGCTTCTCTGATATGAGGGGATATGTGAGGAGAAAACTGAAAGGAAAAGTAGAAAGGGTCAAAACCATTGGGGAAGCTTGGAGACTATTTAAAATTAGAATCCTAGAAGCTCAGAAAAATATATACCGCGGGTTAGGAAAGGCACAAATAGGTAAAGAAAAAAGCCTGCATGGTTAACAAACAAAGTAATGGAAGCTGTAAAAGGTAAGAAGGATTCCTTTAAGTGGTGAAAAGCTAGTCTCAGTGAGGCTGATATAAAAGGGGACACAGGCTGTGGCAAATAAAATGCAAGTCTGTGATCAGGCAGGCAAAAAGGGAATATGAGGAGCATATCGCAAAAAACATAAAGACCAACAATAAAACTTTCTTCAAATACATTAAAAGTAGGAAACCAGCCAGGGAAGCAGTGGGGCCCTTGGATGACCAAGGGGTAAAAGGAATACTGAAGGATGATAGGGAAATGGCTAGGAAGCTGAATGCATTTTTTGCCTCTGTCTTCACTGTGGAAGATGAAAAGTGCTTGCCCACTCCAGAACCATTGATTTTGGGAGGGGTGTTGAAAAACCTGAGTCAGATTGAGGTGACAAGAGAGGAGGTCCTACGACTGATAGACAACTTAAAATCAAATAAATCACTGGGCCCGGATGGCATATATCTGAGAGTTCTGAAAGAACTCAAATGTAAACTTGTGGATCTCCTGACAAAAATATGTAATCTTTCCTTAAAATCTGCCTCCATTCCTGAGGACTGGAAGGTAGCGAATGTCACTCCCATCTTTAAAAAGGGTTCCAGAGGAGATCTGAGAAATTACAGGCCAGTCAGTCTGACGTCGATACACTAACCTGTTAGTGTTCTTTGAGGGAGTAAACAAACATGTGGACAAGGGGGACCCAATAGACGTTGTTTACCTTGACTTCCAGAAAGCTTTTGATAAAGTTCCTCATCAAAGGCTCCTAAGTAAGCTCAATAGTCATGGGATAAAAGGACAAGTCCTTTTGTGGCTTTTTACATCCAACAGGAATATATGGCTAAGGGATCTATATCCAGAGCCACATGCCTACAAATGCTATCCCCAGAAAGAAGAGTCTGCTATAAGCCGTGAGTTGGGTTCCAGGCAAAGCCTGGAAGCCTGACTGTTGCTTTCCTGGAGGCTTTGGTGCGCCATGTGCAAGGGCTCTTCACTTGACTGTGCCAGGCCCAGCATCCTGCCAGTCAGGGGTCAACCTCTGTTTAATGTGGGGTTGAACACTCTAGCTTGGGGAATTCCTGGAGATTTGGGGGGGGGGGGCTGGAAAAGGCAGAGTCTGAGGAAGGGAGGCATCTCAGTGGAGATAGGACGCCACAGAATCTGCCCTCTGAAGCTGTCATTTCCTCCAGGGGAACTGATCTCCCCAAGTCTGGAGATCCACTGTGATTTCTGGAGAACTCGAGACCCTGCCTGGAGATTGGCAACTCTAGTTCTGTGGTCCATCCAACGAAAAGAGAGGCTGATTGCTCCTGTGGTTTTAAAGGAGAAGAAAAACACGATACCAGCTGGAAAAACAGTATTTTGAAATTAACAGCTCTGATTCATCCGAAATAGTTCAACACGCCTTGCTTGTGGAAACTGTCGGGCGCTGCTTCCGCATCCCTCTTGCTGGATGAGGCCCATCTAGCCAGCCATTCAGTTTCCAGCAGTGGGCAGGCAGATTCCTTCAGGCCTTCCAGCAGGACAGGGAAGCAGCCTTCCCAAGACATCCACAGACGTCAATCAGCCCATGCTGACCCGACCTGGGTGGCCCCGGCTAGCCTGATCTCATCAGATCTCGGATGCTAAGCAGGGTAAGCCCCGGTCAGTACTCGGACGGGAGACCCCCAGGGAAGTCCAGGGCTGCTACGCAGAGGCAGGCAATGGCTAACCACCTCTGAACGTCTCTTGCCTCGAAAACCCCATGAGAGGTTGCCATAAGTTGGCTGCGACTTGACGGCCACTTCCCACCACCAACATTACCAGCCTCCTGGTCAACATGTGCAGACGTTGATCACAGACGGCACGAAAGAGACTAATTTTCTTCCCGTCTAGGAGGTGCTGATAAGTAAGAATTGCCTTCAGGCAATCAGACAAGCAGCTATTTACAAGCTTGCACAAAGGTGACCGCAGTTCCGTTTCTCCCTAGAATTACTTGAAGTTAAACAGTCCGTACACAACTAAACATATTAGGTGTTGGCTTCAATGCTCCCTCTAAGCTGTGGAGTCTTGTGAGCAAAAATTCTACTTTGTGAGCTGCTGGCATTAAAGTTGTGAGTGAGCAATTTGGCTACTGCATAAACTAGTTTGCTCTGGAGCCATCCTTCCTGAGCCAAGACAGAAATCTGTGAGCCGGAGGCTAAAACACTGTGCGCCAGCTCACACTAACTCAGCTTTGGTCTTTGGAGAGCTGCTTGGGCTGAGATGGCAACTCTGCAGCCCAGCTGGTCAGACACCTGGGCTCTTCAGCACAGTGATGTGCCCCTAAGCAAATATCCCTCTGAAGATCCAAACACAACATCTGTGTTTGGATGCATGCTCTGATATGTACCTGACTTAGGCTCCCAGTTCTTAAAAGCAAGGCTATTCAAGACCCTCCCTGGAGTTTCTCCAACCCTTCTATAATGCACGGACTGGGTATTACTAAGCTGGCGTCTGTCACGACATACAACTGCAACATATAACACCAAAGAACGAGTATGTTTTTTTTCTTTCAAAAAGATTGTTTCATTTATGTTTGCAAAGTTAACTCGCCCTGACCTCAGAGGCCCAAGCTCACCCAGTTCTGTCTCACCTCAGAAGCTAAGCAGGGCTGGCCCCGGTCAACATTTGGAGACCACCAACAAAGTCCCGGGCCTCTCTGCAGAGGCAGGCAATGGCAAGCCACCCCTGTTCATCTCCTGCCTTGAACACCCTCCAGGGTCGCTGTAAGTCGGCTGCAACTTGACGGCACTTTTCACCACCTTAATTACTTTAGTGTTCGTTTATCCCTCATATGATTAACTGAACCGGGCCACAGACTCAGTGAAAGGAAGCTGGAGTGAGCATTCACTGGTGGACTCCCTTTGTGTTCTGGAACATTCCCACTTCCTTCTCTCGCACCCCTGCATCTGGAGCCACAAGCGACAGCCCTGCTCTGGACCCCCAGCTCCCTCAGCATCCAGTGCTGAATTTTCTCCTGGCTCCAGCTCAGACGTCCCAAAAACAAACTTTCCTTCTTTCCAGCTATGAAAACATTCATGTTGTGTAAGGCTCTTGGAAAAGATGAACTGTTCAGCTTTGGGGGGGGGGGGGGGGAACGAGCTACTGCAGACTCCAGCACATGGGGTTATTTTGCTCATTTAGAAACTTTAAGAATAACAGAAGGCGTCTGAAAACAGAGGGCCTTTTGTTTATGGCCCTTCCACCCGGAAACTCCCCGAAACGCCGCCCAGTTCATCATCAAGTACATCTCCACCTTTTTTTTTGACTGGGCAAGTTGGATAGGAATGGGGGAGGGGGAGAATACATATTGATAGTTGCACGTTCCACAGAACTTGGGGTGGTGATACTCCCCTTCCTGCAGTGTCCTTCCCGCAGATTACAACGCAACTATGTTTAGTGGAAGCGCTAAGTAAGATGTGTAACAAGGGAATGAATTGTTCGTTCCAGTTCCTTCAGTTGGTGAGGCAGAGAAGTCAAGCCCACACGTCAGCCCGGAGGGGGAGAGAAGGGATCAGAAGCAGCAGGCGCAAACCTTTGCCACTTTGCTCTCCACAGCAGCAAACACAAACCTGGATGGAAACACCAAAGCGCAGCACTCTGGGGGAGTTGACTTCTTCCCAAAATAGATAAATCAGCACCGCACAGGAAGCTGCCTTCTACTGCATCAGGCCCTCGGTCCACCAAGGTCAGTCATGTCTACTCAGAGCAGCAGTGTCTCAAGCAGATAAAGGTCTTTCTCATAACCAACCTCATCCTTTTTAGCTGGAGATGCCAGGGACTGAACCTGGGACTTTTTGCATGCCAAGCAGATGCTCCGCCACTCAACCAAAAGCTCCTCCCCATCTAAAAGAAAGAATCCCCATTTTAAAGCCCAGAGCAGAGATCAGGTTGGCAGAACCAATTAATTGAAAACAATCAATTCATTCACTGCTTCAAAAATTATATATTTGGTTTTATCATAGCATTTTAATGGTGTATTTATTATGTATGTATTTTGGAATTTTATCTGTTGAAAGCCGCCCTGAGCCGGCCTTGGCCGCGAGGGCGGGATAAAAGTCTAAACAAACAAACTAACAAATAATTAAAAGTACAGTGAGTTCACATAGGGTGACAGATAGAAATAGGTTGGTGAGTCCCGAGTTCAAATTCCAGCTCATTGGCTGCAGACCTCAGGCAGGTGTCTCCCAACCTAACCAACATCACACTGTTGTGAGGTCATGCCTGGAAAATGACCCTCCGACCTCCCCCTGGGGCCTTTTAGAGAGTCCTTTCACTGACAACCCAAAAGAGATCACGGGGGGGGGGGGGGACCAGGTCAGGTGGCTATCTAGTTGCCCACACTTTATTGCTCGGATTAAATACTAGGCCACTCAGATTAAATCACGTGCCAGCTCTTGTTTCTGTGGGCTGAGTGAATTTGGGTTATCAGCATTTATTTTATTTTTTGGTCTGTTTTACTGTCACTGTTTTTTAAACTTATTTAATTACTCTTATTTCTGTGACAGTCAGTGTTGTGTAGGAGTCAGACTAGGAGACCCAGGTTCAAATCCCCACTCAGCCATGGAAGCCTGCTGGGTGATCTTGGGCCAGTCACACTCTCTCCACCCTCACAGGGCTGTTGTGAGGATAAAATGGAGGAGAGGAGAAGGATGTCAGCTGCTTTGGGTCTCCTTGGGGAGAAAGGCAGGGTAGAAATGAAGCAAATAAATGTTATTGATCTTTTATTTATTGTAAATTGTCCTGAGTGGTGTTTTTTTTTAAAGGACTGCCAGGTATTAATCTTACTAATAAATAAATAAAACCTAACCACAGACACCATCGATCCCCCTCCCCTTAAAGAGCACTGGAATTCTTAAGCATCTGTGCTGTTTCCACGGAGCTTGCACACTGGAGCAGTAGATGTAGTCCAGAATCAGAGTCAACAAACAGAGCCAGAGAGCCGGGGATTCCTTCCAAGGTTGCAGGGTTCAGGAACGAGGAGCAATTGCTACACATGCAGAAGCAGGTCTGGAATGTGCAGAGCTGCTACCGCTCTGAGGCAGGTGTGTGAAGTGCTTATCAGGAGGTTCTCCCTTCCCAGGGAGAGGAGTCTGCCAAGGCTTACAACTCCTCCCGTTGCCTTTGCAGGAGCTGCAGTCTTGCACTCCTTCTTTGCTCCTGCATGGTCAGCCTTTGGCGTGCCCTACATCTGGGGCATTCAGGAGAACTGGGCAGGGAATCTGGCCTTGGGTTGGGGGTACTGGGCCAGACGCAGGATCGGTCTCTCTTTCTGGCTGCACCTCCTGTGCAGCTGCTGGGGACTCTTCCTCCTCAGGTACTGTGGAGGGTTCTTGCTCTGGGCTGACTCCCGAGGAGGCTGGGTTGCTCCCTGTCTCTTCCTCATCTGAGGAGGAGTCAGCCTCAGCAGAGCCAGTACCCACGACAGCATCACAGGAATAGACCCAACTGGTTACCACACCAACCAGCCACTTCGTCCGCAACACAGCCAAAAGGACTACTTCGGTCTTCGTGCAAGGACTGGTAAGATTAAGAATAATCTTCCAGATCAGATCACACAGGTTTCCTTAAACAATAAGCTGGATTTAATTTTAAAACACAAAGAACAAAACTTGCAGTCAAAGAAACAACAAGAGCAACATGTTGATTCTAGGTGTTAGCACGCGATCTAGCTTGTACAATAGGCAGGTGGGTCACTCTGTACCTGGCTACAGACAAACCATGGCAATGGCAGGCAGTTGTCTGCATGAGAAATCTCTCTCTCTCTCTTTTCCTCCCCCTTCCCCCCACTTTCCCGGCAGCAAATGCAATGCAAAATCAAGCGAGAACAACTTCTACTAACACAAGACGGAAGAATCTTAGCAAAATGCTTGACTGAGTGGTCATAAGAAACCTCCAGGCAAAACAGACGTGATGAAGAACTTGCTTTAAGATGCAGGGCTCTTTTTCATGGCACTTAAGAAACCTGTTTATTTTCTATGTCGGAATTGTGGGTTTTGTTCTAACACTATCCTAGAATTAGGCAAAGGCATCTTTGCTATGGATAGGAACCACCACTTTTGAGGCTGCCTCTGGAATCCACATTCCATGTGGATGATCCATATTCAAAATGGAAGAGTTCAAGCCAGAACAGGGGCAAAAAGAATGAACCAAAGGAATAAATAACTCACCCGACAAGGAGTGATTTAAAAAGGGTACGAGAATCCAGGGGTGCGTTCATACAGCTCTTTTGAGCCGTGCCAGGCACGAGTGCCTGGTGGATTTAAAGTGCACGTCCAGATCACAACATCTGGGAATCGTGCCGCTTCCGTGAGTAGCCCGTCGATCCCCATCAGGGATCTGTACTTAAAAGACAGCAGTGAAAGTCCGGTCTAAAGCTGGCCGACAGGCCAATGCCGGACTTTCCACTGTCAGGTCATACCTCCAGTGCGCAATTAGCCCGTAGGGATGGTCTCCAGACCATCCCGAAAGGCTGCCATTTTAAAAAACTCTTAGCAATACACACATAACCGCTTAAACACAAGGTGACTTCCGGAAGAGACGCGCTCAATGGCGGAAGTCTCCCTCCGCTTCAGCGGGAGAGGCGACCCGCGCCCGGTGGGGTGAAGGGGCTTTGGACAGGTGCCGAACCCCCAGAGACCCTAGCGAAGGGGCTCTGCCTGGGGTGGCACGAGGGGGAGCCTCTCCTGACGGTGGCGACCGCAGGATCGAGGCTCCCTTCAACACCCCCGTAGGTTCCCCTGCCGTGGAAGCCTTCGGGCTGCGTAAGCGTGACCGAGAAGCAGCAGAGAATGCGAGGCGGAGAAACAATTAACCCTCCTGATACGCAATGGTGAAAACGTGAGTCTCAAACAAAGACTGTAAACAAAGCGGCTGGGACGGGATGGGTGAATCGCGTTCCCCCCCCTTAATGAAGCGTAAGTTACGAGACTTTCCCACGGCGTTACTGCTTTACCAGAAGCGATCTAGAAATGCTGGAGGGCTGGATCGCATGCACGAAGAAAAAAGCTTTTAAACGACATTAGTGCGATAAAGAAAGCTTTCTCTACGGTCCGTCTTATCTAACTGTAAACAAAAGCGAAACAGCAACAATGATGGGGAGACAAAGACCCTCCCCTAAACCAGGAAGCGGAGTTCCAAGTTCAAAGGGCGATACCACAGAGATGAGCTCAATGCTTTCAGCGCTGCTGCGACCCCTGGTGGATCAGATGACTACTCTCAATGCTAAAATGGACTCAATGCAGAAAGAAATGAAAGAGTCTGGCAAACGAACGGAAAAGCTGCAACAGGATCTCTTGGAAGTTAAAGCAACTGCAAGTAAGCATGACTCAAGACTACAAAAAATCGAGAAAGAAAAGGCTTTCCAATGTGACAATGTTTTGAAACTTCAGATGGAACGCTCAAATTATTTCCTGAGACTTCAGAATGTTCCTGAGAAAAAAGGGGAAGATCTTAAAAAGCTGGTGAGTGAGGCATTAGCACCGGTGGCAGGTTTGAAAGCAGATGAGATATTAAGCGATATGGATTTGGTCTACAGGACCTATCCAGAATTTGTTAAAAAGAAAAACCTGCCAGGTGAAATCATTATAAGATTCTCCAAAAGATCAACAAGAGATGTGGTGTTAAAAGCCACAAACAGAACAACGCTGAAGATCCAGGAGGAGGAGATCAAGGTTTTAAAGGACATTCCATTTGAAATAAGAAAAAGAAGAAAAGCCTACAGAAGTTTGACTACCTGGCTCCAGTCTGAGTCAATTGTATACCACTGGAATACTCCAGAGGGACTGTTTTTCAGCTACAAAGGCAAGAACTATAAAATTGACTCTGTTGAACAAGCGAAAACATTTCTGGAAAAAAGCAAGAAAAAGAAAACAGAGGGAGAATCAGATGATTCGCTAGCATCGCAGGAAAGTATGTACGGCTTTGATGGCTCAGAAAGCAAAGAAGAGGAGTCGGATTCGGAAAAGGGAGCTGCTGCTCCCAAATCTAGCAAAGAGACTAAAAAGACAAGAGGACCGAAGAAGAAATAAATGTTATACTGTTGTTAAATGTTTGCGCACTATATGAGAATGTAAATGGAAGTAATAAGCGTTTCTTCAGTGTTATGTGTACCAGTCAATCAGCTTTGTTATCTACAGAAGCAGCATCATAAGTAATTAGTTAAACCAAGAAAATTTTTGTTTTTCAATTTATTAATTTGATAAAGTTGAACATTTTACACAGTATTCTCTGTATAAGGTAATTTAGCTTAGAATCTAGCATTGTAAATGTAGATATAGATGTAAAATCAATTTTAAAAAAATTTAAAAAAATAACCGCTTAAACACACAATGTCCCCAGAGCTCCGCTCAAGCGATCCGAACAATTTAACGTTTCTGATGGTTGCCTGAACTTTATTAACTTTATAAACTGAAAGGGTACCTAGAGGAAGGTACCGTTGGCAGCGCTTTTACCATTTTAGTCCGCGCATATGCGGATAACCAAGCATACAGTGAGGCGCATATGCGCATACAGGATTTTTTTTAAAAAAAAGCTGACTGCATGGCTCCTTACAGTGGATGCCACCTAGACAATCCACCGCGAGAGTCACACACGGTAAAGCACTTCATGGGCAAGCTATCTGGTCGTGCAACACTGGATCAAAAAGATCTAGCTCAAACTACAGCCGGACCAATGGCGGGATTAGCTGCCCATCTGAACACACCCCAGGGGGTACAAATTGGAGCTGGTCACATACAGCTTGGACACAGAAGCTGGGCTTTTTTTTGGAGTACTATAGATGTAAAATTCTGAAACAATTGCGGAAGCAAAAACAAAAAAAGCAACCCAAACCAAAGAACCCCAGTTTGCCAGCTTGAGGATCAGCCTTTGATAAATTCACAACTTCTTCTCAGATAATTGAGGCCACTGAAAGAGATTTTTCTCTGCACCTCTTGCGATTCCTTCTCCCTCGCACAAGCACATTTGGAGGAGGGAAAAGGAATTATTTCTGCAGCATATTGTCCTTTGGACTGCACAGCCCCAGGAGTCGGCAGACAGACCCCTCTGCTGCCCCACAGTAGGAAATCATCAGTCTAGTCCAGGCCAACTGGGGGTTGCCTCCCTTCAGCCTAACATAAGACCCCAGATTGGACAATTCCACCTACTCCCAGCCCCAAAATACTGCTCATGCTGCAGCCCAAAAAGCGAAGAGAAGTGTAATTGCCCTCCAACCCAATGATGTCTTCAGAGGCCTTCACTTGTTCTTCAGCCTAGAACTGTTGAGGCTAGATGTTGCCAACCTACAGGTAGCACCTGGAGATCTCCTGCCATTACAATCAATCTCAAGATAACAGAGGGCAGTTCCCCTGCAAAAAATGGCTGCTTTGGAGGGTGGTTGCTATGTCACTATACCCTACTGAGGTCCCTTCCCCCCCAGGCTTCCCCCCCCAAAAAAAACTCCAAATATTTCCCAACCCGGAGCTGGCAACCCTAGACGAAACCCAATAGTACAGCCAGTTGCTCCCTCGTGGCTAGTGCAGAGAAATCTCCATAAAGAACATACCTTGGGTGACAGTTACCAAAATGAGAGTGTGTAGCCTCAGGAGACGTTCCAATCTACCAGAAAAAGAAAAATAGAGAGAGAGAAATTGTACAACATAAAATAGAAATCCAGTCATTGCAAGATAAAGCAGTGAAATGCACTGTTAATTCTAAGTACAGGGGGTGGGGGGTGAACAACTCCCCGAGGCCTCAGTGAGAACTCGATCATTTTCTCCTAATGTTATTTGTTACAAGCTAATTGTCACTATTTGACTCCAAATTGGCTTTAATGAGGCAGCTACTGCTACACGATTAAAGCCAAAGTTGCCCCCACCCCCTTTGTGGCTAGTATTTCCCAAAGGGGAAAGGGTGCTGGGTTTCCAACTGGGTCATCGAGTCAGGACCGGAGCCCACGCTGCTCTTTGCACCTGAAGATGATGCCACGAAAAGAACAAAGACAACCGAGGAACGACGCAGGTTAAATAAGAAACAAAGGGAGTCCAGAGCAGGCCAGAGTGCCAAAAAACTGAAAGCCCTCGGGCTGCCTCAGGCGTTGGGCAGCTGGTGCTTTACAAACAGGAGCGGTCAGCAGATCACAGGAAGGCCTCCCCTTCTGAGGTTTCTGAAGAGCAGCTTGGCTGAGATGCACCCATTTTGCCTCTATTCTTCCTCTTCCTGCTGCATTCAATGGGGACCGGGATATGGACAGACGGGGACCTGCAGGCACTATTCCCTCTAAACTGAGTTAGGGTGAGCTAGCCCACAGTTTTTTTAGCCTCCGGCTCACACATGTCTTCGCTCAGGAAGGGATGGCTCCAGAGCAAACTGATTTATGCAGAAGCCAAATTGCTTGCTCGCCACTTGAATGCCAGCAGCTCACAAAGTAGAATTTTTGCTCACGAGACTCCACAGCTTAGAGGGGGCATTGCCTGCAGGTAATTATGGCTCAAAGGAGGCTCCTCCATCACCAGACAGGGAAGCCCCTCATGAACAGGCTGTGAGTGAAAGAACGCAAGAACCACCCTGCTGGATCAGATGGAAAGGTCTGCATAGCACAGCCCCCGGCTGCCCACCATAGACAGGCCTGGAAAGCCTTTGAGCGGGGCAGGAAGGCAACCGCCTGCCCCCACTGTTCATCCTCCCCCCATCTTAGCTAGATCACCACCTCTTGTGGCACGTGACAGGCACCGGGGAAGGTGTCCAAGGGCGCCATGGCACCCACACTGGGGACCCCAGAAGAGGACAATACTGACACAGACGGACGGATGGTCTGTCTCAGTATAAGGCAGCTCCAGGTGTGTGTGTGGGTTCTCTCAACTCCACCAGGACTGGACTCTCACAACACTGTGGGACTGATTGACCCGCTGCTACAACAGAGTCCTCGGCCACACCTGCCTTCCTATGGGCACTGCCACAAGGCAGCAGCCAGTTGCTACTGGAGCAAGTGAATCACACATCCCAGACCAGGGGCACACAACTGATTTAGCTCAACAACAGCAGAAAGTCACCCTGACCTGGATGGCCCAGGCAAGCCCGATCTCGTCAGGTCTCAGAAGCACTTGGAAGGGAGACCTCCTTGGAATACCAGGGCTGGGATGAAGGGGAGGCAATAGCAAGCCACCGCTCTGAAACATCCAAGTCCCAGTACGGGTTAACAGAAGTCTCACATTACTTCCAGGCATGTATACGTATACACACACACACACACACACAAATACAAAAAATACCTCCCCAAAAACTACCAGCACAGTGTCAAATGGTGGGTGGAAGCAGAGGCGAGCCATTTTGTCTGCTAAAAGATCCCAGCAGGCACAGGATAACCCACAATGCAAACACCCCCTCCCCACCTGGGACAGCTCCCGTGGATGGCTCCACCCAGACGCAGAAAATGGCCGAGAAATGAATGCCAGTCAAAAGTGCTCCCCCTGCTGGATTTCTCCCATCACCCAGCTGCAAAAGGCACAGGAGCCCCTGCGCTATATAAGATGCACACGATGAGAACGTTGTCCGTGATCTTCTTCCCAGTTTGGCAGGAAAGCAGAGACTTGTTGACCCTTGGTCTTTGCTGGTGGAGGATGTTTGTTATGACATTATTTTAAGCGCATGCCATGGGGCGGCTTGATTTACAGCTTAAAATTAAATAGAGGGAGCAGAATGAAGGCAGAAAAGACAATGTGCCCGAACAGAGAGAGAGAGATTCTGTTTCTGGCATTTGCAGAAGCAAGGAAGTCACTTATCTAACTAGCCAAACCTGAATCTTCCTGCAGTTTCCGTAATTTCAAAAAGGCATTCTGTGCCATGCATGCCTTACAGTACAAGTGCCAGAGAGTTTCCCTTCCTCATCTCTTCGTTGCATTACATGGTATATCAATATTAAGATATTAGTGTCACACCAGCTATGCTGCTCACGCCGAACTGTCTCCAGTTACTGTTTGTTGCTGTGTTAATAATTAAATTGGCAGCTTTCCCATTTTTTTCCCTCCAATAACGATCTGGAGCCCTTCCAGAAGAAGGAGAGAGTGCAACGGAGGCAGCTGTCCTGCTGATGAAACATCTAACCCTGAACAAGCGCAGAGCAGACGCCAGAGGAAGCCCACGACAGCAGGGTTGGATTTCAGGCCAGGTCCTTATTTTGGTTGTGGCCCTGGCAACAGACTTCTATTTCCCCCCAAGGAAATTGTGGTGGAGATGTATACAAACACCGGGGGGGGGGGGGGGGAGAGAGAGAGACAGAGACAGACACAGGACAGGGTTATAATCTGCTGCATGCAGAAATAGATGGGGATGGTAGCAGCGAAGAGACAGCTGATATCTGTTATAATGGGATGAGACTTGTACAGGGATGGCTTCAGACAGAAAAGGCATCTATGCGCAAAATGTATTGTTTAAGAGTGTCCTTTTACAAAAGGATTAGAACTGTAGTATAACTGAAGAGCTCAAGGGGACACTTTTATAAGGGAAAAGGATTGCACCCTACTGCGATTCTTACTGTATGTATCATCTTCCTTTCACTGGATTGTCCTCAGCCTTTGTAATCCACTTTCTGTACTACAGAATCACAAAGTTGGAAGGGGCCCTACAGGCCACCTAGTCCCACCCCCTGCTCAGTGCAGGATCAGCCGAGAGCATCCCTGACAAGCCGAGAGTATCCCCCCAAATGTCCTGCCAGTATGTTTCCACACGTAATTTAAACACCCGTTATTTCGAGTCCTCTCCTCTGCTGCCAACAGGAACAGCTCCCTGCCCTCCTCTAAGTGGCAGCCCTTCAGAGACTTCAAAAGACCTATGTTATGCCTTAGACAGTTATTGACCCTTTTCAAACTGCCTTTGTATTCTGTTAAGGTAACTGGTTGCTAATGGATTTTTTCCTGTCATTTCAGACAGATCCATTTTAGTAACTGGCTGCTAGCAGAGTTTATTTACTTGTTCATATAAACCCAGTTGCGTCAGGCTAGCAAAGCATGGTTGAGCTGCTTTTGAGGGAAATGGCTTTCTTCCATTTTCAACCCTTTCGTTGTGCTTCAAAATCGTTGTGGTGTGCTGTTTAAAATGTCCATAGTGCTTCTTACACTGCCGCTTTTCCCCCTGCCCCTTTTTCCCCACACAATCTTCCTCAGACTTTTAAAAAATTTCTAAGGTGAGCTCTATAGCGCTAATCCACTAAAACACTTCAGTGGTATAGTGCTATAGCACTTCAGCTATAGCGCTCACCTTAGAACTTTAAAAATAAAGTCTGACAAAGATTGTGCTGCAAAAAAGGGCAGGGGGCGGAAGCGGAACTGTTTGTAATGACCAGAACACTTCAGAGATGGCTCATTAATGGAAGGATATTTCCTGTGTATGAAACCCCTTTCTCTGTATCACTTTATTCAAAATCAGGCCAACAACAAACAACATCTGGTTTACTAGAATGGTAATGTGAAAGGGGCCAGAATGCCAGTTTGGTGTAGTGGTTAAGTGTGCGGACTCTAATCTGAGAGAACTGGGTTTGATTCCCCACTCCTTCACTTGCACCTGGCTGGATGACCTTGGGCAAGCCATAGCTCTGCACCAGCTGTTCTCTCAAGGACAGTTGTCTCAGAGCTCTCTCAGCCCCACCCACCTCACAGGGTGTCTGTTGTGGGGAAGGGAAGGGAAAAGGAGTTTGTAAGCTGTTCTGAGACTACAAGTGAAGGGTGGGGTATAAATCCAGTCTCTTCTTCTCCTCCTCTTCATTCTGTTTGCACTGTTTTTCAGTTCTGTAATCCTACCACAGTGTTTACTGCAGGGGTCCCCAACGGGGTTTGTGTTGGGCAAGCCAGGCTTATGGGATGTCGTGGGCTGCCTGAATTGTTTTGTCACCTGCCTTGAGTTGAAAGAAAGGTGGGCTATCAAGGAAGTAATTACACGTATTAAGGTAGCTTACAAGGTCTCCTAAGGAAAAGGTCAGACAAGGAAAAATAACACGCTCGGTTTAGTGAGTCTTGCTAACCGATGCTTGAATAGAAGGTAAGTTTCAGTTCTCAGTCTGCAAAAATGATGCTACCAAACCCTCAGAACACTTTTGCGCAGCATCTGAGAAAGCTTTAGCAATGTCCTAAAACAAGAATACCTTCCCAGATCTGATTTGTAATTATTCACACCACACACCCAAACACGTAGGGCTGCCATGATCAGGCTGGAAAATTCCTGGAGATTTGGAGGTGGAAACTGGCGAGGGTGGGGTTTGGGGAGGGACCTCAGTGAGGTGCCATGCCACAGAGTCCACCTTCCAAAGCATCCATTTTCTCAGGGGAACTGATCTCTGGAAATCAGTTGTAATTCCATGAGATCTCCAGGCCCCACCTGGAGGTTGGCAACCCTATCACATCCCACCACAGCCAGTGTAATACAGTTCAGCACTCAGAGACCAGCTAGGCAGGGGTCAAAGCAGAGGCAGGGGTCAGCAAAGCAGCTTTGGGGCAGAGGCTATTTAACCCTCTCCCCCACTCCCCCCCCCCAGCCAGTTACTTATCTACATTCTTCCCCCAGCCCTAATATTTACCCAACCGGAGAAAGCATACAGACAGAGGCAAAGACAGTTTTAAAAGGGGATTAGACAGATTCAGAGAACAGATCTAACACTGGCTACTAGCCAAGGTGCCTAAAGGGAGCCTCCACATTCAGAGGCAGTCAACCTCTGAATCCCAGTGCCAAGAGGCAACCTCAGGGGAAGGCCTCGGCCTCTGTACTCTTGTTGGACCTCCAGAGGAACTGGTTGCCTGCTATGTGAGGCAGGATGCCAGACTGGATGGACCCTCACACACATGTGGGCAACTCAGATGGCGTGCACGCGTCCTTTTGTCAACGGTTTCCTTTAGCTATACTTGATTTTGGAGGCCTTTTAAAAACTGCTCCCAAGCTGCATTTGCTCTCTCTCGCTCTCGCGCTCTCTCTCATGGTGCACATCTAGCCAGATGATATCATGATTTCATTGTTTCACAAATGCAAAATGCCGTACTTACAGAATCAAGAAGCTTGAGTGTCATTATTTACTTTCTTAGGTACCACCTATAATCATGCACTGAAATGCATGCCCTACATAATGGATTTGTTTCTTTACAAATAAATAAATAACTGGCTTGTGGCAAGGCAGAGTCTCCCTCCACAGCTACAGAGACCAACTTGCCTGGAAACGCTGGCCTAAGGCACTGCTCAGGCCTAAAGGAATCCAGCGATGTGGGGAGGAAAAATTTCCAAAATGGAACGTTTCCCAATGCTGGATTTTTTTTTCTGTGAAAAATTTCCCACCCCACATATGTAAGTCTGGTCTCTGTTCGTCTATAGCTGTTGGGGCTATTGTGCTGAAAATCTACAATGTTTGATAGCTAAGCGTGGGATACGAGGCCTGGGCCAACCCCCGCGCTTCTACATGGTCCCGGCTTGTACACAGGGTATTTGCCTTGTTTTTGCTAACATTTCTTCAAATTTACAAATAGTATTTAAATATTTAAATTATTCCAATTCAAATCTTCCCAGAAAGATCTCGTCACTGAAGGTTGCTTAAGTACGATTTAGCATTGTATCGGGACTGAGGAACCACAGTATGGACCACGTTCTGCCTGAAGAAAGGTTCCTGTCCCCAGACCCAGAAGAATGAGCAGGTGAGAAAAGCAAACGAAGAGCTGTTGACTGCAGAGTCCCCGTACTCTTTGGGAGCAAAAAGCAGTGCTTGGATTTAAAACTCGGTTAAAGGAAACCACAGTTCACCATCATGTCTGAGAGCCAACGTGAGTTAGTGGCCAGAGTGTTAAAAGACCCAGGTCCAAACCCCTACTCTGCCCTGGAAGCTCGCTAGGTGATCTTGGCTCTGTCGCACACTCTCAACCTAACCTACCTCAAAAGGTTGTTGTGAGGATAAAATGGAGGACAGGAGAACGATGTAAGCCACTCTGGGTCCTCAGTGAGCAGAAAGGTGGGATATCAGAAAAACAAACAAATAAATAGAAGAGATTGGATCTATACCCTGCCCTTCACTCCGAGTCTCAGAGTGGTTTACACTCTCCTTCCCTTCCTCCTAACAGACACCCTGTGAGGTAGGTGGGGCTGAGAGAGCTCTTTTGAGGACCGCTCTTGAGAGAAGAGCTCTGAGAAAACTGGTCACACCAGCAGCTGCACATGGAAGAGGAGCGGGGAATCCAATCCAGTTCCCCAGTATAGAGTCTGCCGCTCTTAACCACCGCACTAAATCTCCTCTGCTCTCCCGAGGATCAGTCATCCAGCACCTATTTTACCTTCCCTCCGCTGCCAGGCTAAAATACACCTTTTAGACCCAGGCTTATAATTAGGGGGTTTCATCTCACCAGCTTTTATGATGGTCTGCTTCTGTTTCATGGGCAGTTTTTATGCTTCTTCTGTCCAACAGCTTGCTTTTGAATGAGGGGAGAAACTTTTTGAATCCAGGAGCCCCTTAAGAGACTGGCCAGTTTTTCAGGGCATCAGGCAGAAGGAGCTCTTTGACTCTCAAAAGCTTATTCCTCCCCGCCCCAAAAATTCTTGTTGGTCTCTAAGGTGCTACTGAACTCGAATCTAGCTGGTGTTATACTGTGGATTTTGGTTGTGAACTGCCGCAAGCAAGGCCAGGATTTTGTGGCTGGCGGGGCTGAAGCTGCCAGTGCAGAAAGAAAAGCCAGAATTCTGAGGATTATGACCCAACGGCTCTTCTCTCTCTGAGGTGCGTTCAGACGGCTCTTTTGCGCCGCGCCAGGCACGAGTGCCTGGTGGATTTAAAGTGCACGTCCAGACCTCAACATCTGGAGAACGTGCCGCTTCCGTGATCAGCCCATCAATCCCCTTCGGGGAGCTGTACTTAAAAGACAGTGGTGAAAGTCCGGTCCAAAGCTTGCAGACGGGCCAATGGCGGACTTCCCCCCATCTGGTCGTTCCACCAGCGCGCAATCAGCCCGTAGGACACCATTTTTAAAAAGTCTTGGCGATGAGCACATAACCGCTTAAACATGTGCCGTCTGCCAAGCTCCGCTGAAACGATCTGGACAATTTTATGTTTCTGATGGTCCCCGTGAACTTTATCAACTTTATTAACTGAAACGGTACCTAGAGGAAGGTACCGCTGGCAGTGCTTTTACCATTTAAGTCCGCGCATGCACAGAAAAACAAGTACATGGCGAGGCACATATGCACATGTGCAAACAGGAATCTTTTTTTAAAAAGCCAACCGCACGGCTCCTTAAGCTGGATGCCGTCTAGACAATCCACCATAGAGTCACGCACGGCAAAGCGCTTCACAGGGGAGCTGTCTGGTCATGCAACACTGGATAAAAGAGATCTAGATCAAATTTGAGCCCGGCCAATGGCAGGATTACTGCCCGTCTGAATGCACCCTGAGTCTTCTCAAGCTCTCTGTTCTACATGGGTGTTCTTATGCGAGCAAACACCCTTAGCCTATTAACCATTTAGCCAAAAGAAAGCAGTTACCAGGACAGATCTCTAAATTGCAAGCTGTCAACTGCTTTAGTGTCAAGGTTCCAGTTTGACCATTGTCTCTTTCCCTTAACTTTCCTTTCCTTTCCCTAACTTCACTGTTCACCTTGCCGTGCTTTCGGGGGGAGGGACATTCCTACGGGGCGGGGGAGTATGGGGGAATGCTTGATGGTAATTTGTAGCCATAACTTTTCCATTCCAGATGTGCCCCTCGACTTCCCACGAGAATGACCTTGGAGACTTTCTCTGCTTGGCATAGTAGATAGCAACTGTATATCTGTCATGGTTGGCATAGTAAGGGCAGTGGCCGAGTGTGACGTATGGGAATGGGGTGTGGGGTGCTTTGAACCTTTTCTATAATATTGGCGGTTTTGGCACGCTTTTGGCATTCCTGACAAAACATCAGTCCTGAGTGAGCATATCTCTGAATAAATCTTTTAAACAAAGAAACTGTGGAGAGTGTCTTAACTGGGGATCTGACATTTGGATGACAGTTCTCAGCTGCTGCAAGTTAATCGCTTCTGCAAGCCTAAGCAACGATCGATGACTTCTATAGTCAAGAAAGCTAACACTCAGGCAGAGAAACTCTCTTTAAGGAGACTAGCTTCTCAACACAGAGTTAGAAGGAATCCTAGAAGTCACCTACTCCAACCCCCTTGCTCAGTGTGGAAATCAGTCAACCACAGCACTCCTCTCTGCTTAAAGGAGCGCATACCTTTAAAAAATATTTTTAAATGATTGAAAAAAGTATTTATAGGAGAAATTCTTGTGGGGCTGTGGTTTTAAGAGAGAGGGGCGGAGCCCCCAAAAGCCCCACCATCGCTGCAGGCCTGAGCAGGACTCTGGAAAGAATATAAATGGGTACTCAACCTTTCTGAGCCTGTGGGCACCTTTGGGAACTCTGACACACAGAGGTGGGCACAATCAAAAAACGGCTGCCACAGGAGGTGGAGCCAGTTACAAAATAGTTGCTACAGGAGGCTACACCAACCACAAAATGTCAGAGAGCAAGGCGACATGTAACTCTAGTAGTACTTCCTCAGCATTTGAGGCAGAAGTTCTGTTTAACAGGATGCCTTTTAATCTGCACAGCCAATCCCCACCTACTTTCCAAGAGCACTTGGCGGTCACCCAGTTCCAGACGTACAAACAGTGAGGCTCTCTCAATGGGGAGGGGGCATCGGAGAAACAGCGCAGTTGTCTCCCTACTGAAGCATGAATCCCAAACTCACACATTCCACTAATGAAGTTTCCATGTTAATATCCATGCCACAAAGAACTATTCATGTCATCCTTTCAAATGCGTCGGCAAAACATCCCTGACTGGGAGAGCAGGGCTGACGCTGTGCACGGCCACAAAACAATGTTCACTTACCCCCTAGTAAAATAAGGAGGGGAAAGGCTCCGTTCCATCTGTTTTCCCAAAGTTACGTTTTCCCAGATGTGCTCAACATAATGAAGAAAACACATTGCACCACTTAGCTTTTGTCACATATTTCAAAAGGGTTCTTTTGATGCCAGGCCTGGCTTTTAATAGCTGCCAAAGAGATAAATTTCTCATTACCCAAAATAAGCTGCTCCACCATGACTGAAACACAGAGAGAGAGAGAGAGAATGCTTCCTATTATGGCAGTCAAGCGGAGCATTTCACTCCGGACTCCACAAAGATCTACCTCAGGCCTGGAAAACGTGACTTTGTTGTCTACATAAATTGTGTGAAGGCAAAGAAGAAACAAATGCCAACGTTAAACAGATGATGCCCTAGCTAACATGTTCCCAGTCAGGATAGCCAAGCAGAAACAAAAGAGCTGAGATGGGCGAACACAACCAGCAACCAATTAAACAGGGAATTCAGAAGCGGCCATCTTTACAGCTTTAGCATTATCCAGTCACATTAGCCAATCAAGGGTTTAATTAACCATCAACCTTTTTATTACAATACAGCCTTTTTTGTGGTATGTTACTCTTACCACCATACGCCGTTTCTTTTTGGTTTAATTTGGAAAGGTATGTCCTCTGGAAGTCATGGCAACCTCTGGCAAAGCCTACTGGGGCACGGAGGACAGGAGGAGGAGGAGGAGTTGGATATCTACCCTGCCCTTCACTCGGAGTCTCAGAGCGGCTTACAATCACCTACCCTTCCCCTTCCCACAACAGACACCCTGTGAGGTAGATGGGGCTGAGAGAGCTCTTTTGAGAGTTGCCCTTGAGAGAACAGCTCTGGGGGAACTGTGACTGGCCCAAGGTCACCCAGCTCGCTGCACGCGGAGGAGGAGTGGGGAATCAAACCCAGGTCTCCAGATTAGAGTCCACCACTCTTAATCACTGCACCAACCTGGAACTGGCTTGCTATTGCCTGCCTCTGCCTTCTGGCCCTCATATATTCTGGAGGTCTCCCACCCAAATACTTGCCAGGGTCGGCCCTGCCTAGCTTTCAAGATCTGACGATATCGGGCTTGCCTGAGCTATCCAGGTCAGGGCTAAAGGGCAACCATTTCTGATCCCAAACACAACAAACAACCGGGTGCACTAAGGGGCTGGATACAGCAACACATGGTTGGATCCTGGCAAGACATGACCCTGCCCAAGGCTTCCTGGGCGAACACAGTTTTACTGGCTGGACCACGAAATTCCCTTCAGCACCCTGCCCCTCCCATTACTGCACGCAAAGCCATTTCACGATTCCAGCCCCAGATTTCTTCCCTAAATGGCCGTTCTAGAAGAGCAATGAATGGTGTGTTTTGAACCACACAGGAGAGAAAAAAATCGGGGTGTGTGTGTGTGTGTGCACTTCAAGGGCTAGTCATGTACACTCAGCCCAAAGTCGAAGTCCAGCGGCACCTTTAAGACTAACTAAATTTAATTCTGGGTGTAAGTTTTCATGTGCATGCAACAAAGTGCATCCAACCAAGTTTAATTCCGGGTATAAGCTTTCATATGCACATGAAAGCTTGTACCCGGAACTAAACTTGGTTGGTCTTAAAGGTGCCGCTGGACTCCAACTGTGTTCCGCTGCTTCAGACCAACACGGCCACCCATCTGAAGGTACAATGTACCCGACATACCTCACAGAATGTTGTAAGCTATTTTGGGTACCCAATGGGGGGAAAGGGGAGGGTATAAATGAAATAAGTACATAAACAAATAAATTAAAAAGTTAGATTTCTCTCCAAAAAACTAAGGGAAAGATCTTCCATAGGAAACAGCAATTGCTTTATTTGCAAGGGCCTGCATCCCAGTATTTTCTCTCTGCACTCTGGGGGGAAAAATTGATCTGTCATTTGTGTTTGATGTCCTGCAGTAGAGCAGGAAATAAAACACTGGGTGAGCTTGGTTCTTGAGGCATGCAGCTATATATCTTTATGACTTGGTGGTAGTGGTTTTCCCCCGCTTCTCTCTCAGAAGGCTCCAACCAACCCCGTGCAGCAGTGGTACTCCCTTTGCGGCTTCTGGAGAGCCGCATTCACAATTGCCATCCACCAAAAGGGCCACAGCTTAGCCGTTTCTCTGGTAGCAGCTGTTTCAATGTGGGAACCATCTGCCAACTGCAAATCCCACCGATCAAGGGCTTTGGCCATTTTGCTGAAACACAGAACAGCTGCCACACTGGGGGACATGGCCGAGAAGAGCCTCAGGTGACTCCTGAGCCCATGAATGAGGCTATACACAGCCATACACCTTTACTTCAGAGCAACTACTACTGTGTGACTTCCTTCTGAGGAAACTCAAGATCACCAGGTCCATCGGAAACGTCAGCGGGATGGGAGGTGGGGGAATGTTCCAGGAGCAGGAAGTGACATCATGCAAAACGAAGTAGGCACGTTGATGATGTTGGGGGCGACACTTTGGTTTTGAGCAAAACTCTGCGGTAAAACCAGCCTCAAACCATAGAGTTTTGCTCAAAAACCAGAGTGGTTCCCCGCACGTCACTGACATGCATACATCCCCCGGAAGTGACGTAGGCACACTGCATTTATTTCCGGCAACATTGCTGTTTGGGGCGGGGAGCCCACAAACGATGGGATCCCCCGCCCCCAACTGGGGAATGGCAACCCCAGCAAACTCACATCGGACGGGAGCTTAAAATCTTATATGGCAAGGACCATCCCCGCCTCCTGATCTCTGTCTGATCACATCTTGAACTCTTTTGCCAGCACCTGCAGAAGATGACAGGACCTCAGCATCTGAAAGCTGGAACCCGGAGAGAAAGTAGCCAACAGTACCAGGGAACCAGAAACCTGTCAGAATCTGAACCTAAGTAGAATTTGTATCTTCAAGTGTGGCAGGCAGTGATTTAGCATGTGGGCTTGTTTTAGGGGCTGCAGTGGCTCAAGTGGTTAAGAAGCTGAATTGC
This sequence comes from Lepidodactylus listeri, assembly GCA_029233225.1. Taxonomy (NCBI): domain Eukaryota; kingdom Metazoa; phylum Chordata; class Lepidosauria; order Squamata; family Gekkonidae; genus Lepidodactylus; species Lepidodactylus listeri. Next base: position 133,367,839 of record JARCFY010000005.1, on the reverse strand, counting down.
AGACCAGAAGGTCAGTAACTCAGCAGTTAGAGATCCGAGTGCTGCGTGACAGACTGAGCTCCCATCTCTGGCCCCAGCTCCTGCCAACCTAGCCGTTCGAAAGCAAGAAATTGCAAGTAGATAAATAGGTACCACTTCAGTGGGAAGGGAACAGCATTCCTTATGCCTCGGTGTCTAGTCATGCCGGACACATGACCACGGAGAAGTCTTCAGACAGCGCTGGCTCTTCGGCTAGGAAACGGAGATGAGCACTGCCTCTTAGAGTTGTATTCGACTGGCTTTCAAGCAAGGGAACCTTTACCTTTACCTTGTTTTAGGAAGTGACCTGGACGGCCCGGGCTAGCCCCATCTCGTCAGATCTTGGGAGCCAAGCAGGGTCAGCCCTGGTTAGTGTGCGGATGGGAGACCGCCAAGGAAGTCCGGGCCATGGCAGGCCATGGCAAACCACCTCTGCTCATCCCTTGCCTTGAAAACCCTGCGGGGTGGGGTGGCCAAGAGTCGGCTGTGACTTGACGGCGCTTATACACACGGGGCCTTTCTGATGTCAGCAACCACCACACCCGCTCCCCTTCACCTCAGGCTTCTCTGCATGACGAACACCCACCTCTTGCTAAGGAAAGGGACAAATTCTGGAGGCATTTAACAGGCTTTTACAAGTGGCCCAAAGTGAGCAGCAACTGGCAGAGATACTATCTAGATGGAGACAGAGCAAGATGGCCTGTCTGTCTGTAGCAGCAGAAAAGAGCAAGAGGCCAGGAGCACCTGAAAGACGAATAAAATTTGTGGCAGGGGAGGAGCTTCCGGGAGTCACGGCTCACTTCTTCAGATCATGAGCAGTGATTCCCTAAAGTTCATAGCCTGCCACAATTTTTGTTAGTCTTTAAGGTGCTCCAGGACTCTTGCTCTTTTCTTCAGATATCATCTAGAACAGGGGTGGCCAAACTGTGGCTCAGGAGCCACATGTGGCTCTTTCGCACATATTCTGTGGTTCCCGGCAGGGTAACTGGGGAAGCAAAGTGGAGGCATACTTTTTCTTTCTCCCTCCCTCCCTCCCTCCCTCCCACCCATCTATTTGCTTCCTTTGTTACTCTCTCTCTCTTTCTCTCCACCTCTTTCATTCTATCTTTTCATCTCTCTCTCTCTCTTTTTCTCTCTCTTAGACAAATCAATATCATTAGCAAACAAATAAATATCATTATTAATATCTGTTTTTACCCCTTTTGTTTTTATTTTTGGCAGTGTCATTTAATGTTAATAAAAAGCAAATTTGCATTTAAAAAAAAATAAAAACATGTGTGTAATATTTGTTCCTGTCTTGTGGCTCTCAAACATCTGACATTTATTCTATGTGGCTCTTACACTGAGCAAGTTTGGCCACCCCTGATCTAGAAGCACAGCCGTGAAGGAACAGCGCAGAACTTGAGGAAGGTGCAAGGATGTACACCAAAAATTTTTTAGTATTCTTCAGACTCAGGTTTTGGGAAGAACATAAATGCCAGTATTGGGTGTTATTCGAGTCCCCCGGCACCATTCAAGGATTCAGGTTAAGATTTTCCCAGGATTCCACAATTAGAAAAGATGCCTTCACACATTTATCCCCTATTTTGGCATATTTATTGCTTTGCTGTCTTTCCCCCCCCCCCTTAATTAAATCAAAACAACTGTTGACCGTATAACCTTAGCTTGTTATTTAGTTTCCTCTTTGCATATCTTAGAACATCTTTATCATGTTACATGTTAATTTGTTGTTTAACCTCTGTCGATAAGTCTGAACTCTTACCTTCCAATGTATTTGAAAAAAGAGTGCGGCACATGGAAGCTCACACCTTGAATAAACCTTTGCTGGTCTTAAAGGTGCCCCTCTGGACTCTAACTTTGTTCTGCAGGATTCCACCATTACTTTTGTTCCATCATTCCTTATGGGGGATGTTCCAGTGGTTGTTTTCCAATCAAATGACACTGAACTTGCAGGGGAGCAAGTGCCTGTCTACTAATGGGCCCCCAAGTATCAGCAAATTGGACTGAGGGGTGCAGTTCTATGGTCCCCTGAACAAGGTACCCTCCCCCCCCCCAGCCATCCTTACTTGCAGGGGTACAGAGTGGGAAGCAAAGACAGTCCTGGAAAAGGGCCTTACCCCACGAAGGAGGGAGGGAGGGAAGGAAGGAAGGAGAAGGGGTCTCAGTGAGAAAGGCAGGCGATACATAAAATCTATATATCTAATTCCCAACTGTGCCTCTGTCTGCGGATACTTATTTCCGAGGATCGGGAGCACATGGAGGGTCAAGAGACTTTTCTGCACACTTGGGGGACTCCCCAGGTGAGCAGAAAAATCTTACATCTTTCAAAAACTATAGGGGGGATACTTAAATCCCCCCAAAAGTAAAACAGCTTGCTCTACGCATGCGCAGAGAACGGACTTGCTGAGGCACGGGAACAGCCACTGGAGCCGGGAGGGAAGCCGCCACACCAGTAACCGTCTCTCACTCTCCGCCGGTCTTGGCGGTGGCCTCCTTTGCCTCCTAGCCTCTACTTCCTCCTCCGCCACCTGAGGGAAACATCGGGGCCACGGGGCTGGCTGAGCACGAGGGTGAGCCGGGAGGGATTCAGTGGGGCAGAGCCCAGGTCAGCCGGGAAGGAGGGACAAAGGGAAGCCCAGCCGCAGCTGCCCCCTGCTAGAAGAAATTCCCTCCGGACACCCCCCGCCTCCCCACACTGAACCCCTCCGTGCCCATCTGCCAGCCTCTTCCACCCCACCCCCAGTACCTACCTGGCAGGCCCAGCCTGCCCACAGAGCCTGTCTAGCCAGCGCCCCGCACTGCGCTTGGCTCTTAAGAGGCAGCGGCATCCCCACCAGGCTCTGCAGCGGCGGATAATGCAAGCAGCCACCCCTTGCCTGTAGGAGACTGGCTGCACCCAGCTTTGCACTTGAAGGGGATAGAGAGCCCCCCCCCCCCCCATGCAAGTCTCTCCCCCTACAAGTCTCTCCCGCCACTCAACCATGTGGGAAATAAGCAGTGATGGGGAAAGGAACCCTCGGGAGAATCCCCTCCTGTGACTTCCTCCTCTGCCCCCCCCCCCAGCCAGCAGAGTAACAACAGCCTGCTGGAAGGCAGGTGGGGAGAGCAGCAAGGGTGAGGGGGGGGGGTCAATGAGAAGTGTGCATGAGGCGGGGGGGCAATGTAGCACCAAGGGTGGGAGCAGGGGGGGAAGCAAGCAAGGGTGGGGCTGAGTGGAATGCCAAGGGGGGAGAGGGGGGAAGAACTGCAAAAGCGGGGTGAGTGAAGTGCCAGGGGTGGGTGGTAGGTAGGAATAGCCACAAGGGTTGGGTAGACTGATGGAGAAAAGGGGGGGGGGAGATGGGGGTAGACTTAGAGACATGGAGAATGGTAGAAAAGAGTGAAATTGGGGTAGGTTGCCAGATAAAGGGAATGGAAGAAAGGGGGGGAACAGGGGGGTAGATTATCAGAGAGGGAATAGAGTGGGGAGCCAAAACAAAATATGTAATGTGTTGTCCTTTGTTTTAAGTTGGAATCACATTTTTAAAAAACAACAACACATGAAGTTTGCGGATCCCCACTTGTCTATATACTAATAGCCAAGCGTCCCCTGTGTGTGCGGATATGTAAATCCGCATATCAGGGGCACTTGGGGGGGCAGAGAGATTTTCCTGCACCCTTAGGGGACTCCCCAGGTGTGCAGAAAAATCCAAAAACTTTTTAAAAAACTATACGGGGAATATTTAAATTGCCCAAAAAGTAAAAGAGCATTCCCTGCGCATGGGCAGAGAACACTCTGGGAACTGCAGCAGGCCACCAGCTGAGAGCCGCTCGGGCCTCACTGCCGGTGCCCATGGGGGGGGGGAGATTGGCGGGCCCGGCCTTGTCATCAGTGCGGGGTAGGGTGGGGGAGAAGGATTGGCAGGTCTGGGCTTTGCCATCAGTGCCAGGGGTGGGGGAGAAGGCTCACTTGCGGGTGCTTCCTCCTCCTCAACGTGGAGTTCCTTCTCGCCCCTCCCCCCGTGAGTATCACGGGTCCCCACTTCTTGCACATATATCAATCTTGCACATAAGTTCCCTCGGCATCAAAGACAACATTCACACCAAAGTGGTAATGCAGAAACACAAGGCTGTGCAACTGAGACACTCCAAAGGGCAGAATGAATAAGCACCCCCAAAACGCCTATCTGCTCCAACAGAGAAGCACTCTGCAGAAATCCACTTCTCCAGTCCCATCCCCTTACTGCCCCAGAGGCAGCCAACAACATATTCCACAGCAGCCAAGACAAACAGCAGACTGAAGGTAGGGGCTGACCCATGTTGCAACTGGAAGCGCTTCAGCTTGCCTCCCAACACACCGTACAGCTTAATGGGTAGTCAACACAGTTTCTTCTGGGTGGCATCTGCATGCCCACACCAGCCCCTCTCAAAACTCATGGGAGCAGCTGAGGGATGCTTCAGAGAGTGTTTGATGGCACTACAGATGATGATGGCAGAAACGGGAAGTTCACAAGCAGAAAGTACATCTGCCCTGGGCCTAAGGCATGACTGATGCACGCTGGGGATTCCCTCACCTCAGCCTTTTAACGAGGCTTGCAGAATTGGAGATGAGCCCACATTGCAAATGCTATGAGATGTAACTCGGGATGTACATGCTATGGGATTCTACGGGATGTAACTTGGATCCATGTAGCCATCAGAAACTATTTAAGGAAAGAGAGAGAAAAATCTTAGCAACTGATAAATATAGACATCATCCTATATAGGCAATGTCTCAACTAACAAAATGAACGTCCCTCCCTAAAATTCTGTTCTTATTCATCAGCGCTCCATTGGAGGTCTGCAGTCTGGTTATTTGATTCATGGAAAAAATTGACTCCACATAGATGAGTCCTACCTATGACAACGGACGAACAACTGCTTGCCTGGAGGAAATACATCTTTTGTTTTGTAACATATTTTGAGTTTGTCCCAAGATAGACCTTATATTTAAAACTGTCTTGCCAAAAATCAGAACTATAAACAAGCTACAGTTGACCAGTTTGGTGTAGTGGTTAAGTGCACGGACTCTAATCTGGGAGAACCGGGTTTGATTCCCCAATCCTCCACATGCACCTGCTGGATGACCTTGGGCAAGCCATAGCTCTGGACCAGCTGTTCCCTCAAGGACAGCTTGGGAAAGCGCTCTCTCAGCCCCACCTACCTCACAGGGTGTCTGTTGCGGGGAGGGGAAAGGGAAGGAGTTTGTAAGCCGCTATGAGACTCCTTTGGGTAGTGAAGGCTAGGGTCTAAATCCAATCTTTTCTTCTTCTTTTCTTCTTTTAATACAAAATTCTGCCCTGAAAGATGCTGTAGATACCTCTGATTTGAAAGATATTGTAAATACTTCTGATTTGGAATTTGTCAGTTAAAATTTGTATTGCATTTTTGGAGAGAACAAGCAAGACCTTTTATGATACAGTGAACCCTTTTCTTAACTGCTCTTTATGTCTAAATTGAAATATTTTTGTTTCACGATCATCCTCAGTCTGGCAGTTTTTCTTTGTTTAATTCTCAGACTTTATTGTTCCACTTTGTTCCACCTGAACTTCCCGGTTCTTGTCAGATTTAAGATCAGCTGGGGAGAGAGCCCAGTTAAAAGCCAGCACCAGAAATGTTAAGCCTCCGAGCTCCGACTATCCTGGAACTTAATCCAATGTGGAACTGGGGGCTCATGAGGATCCTGACAACCCCTGATCCCCCACCTTCAAGTCAAGGATGCCAACAAGCGCCCCTTCATACCATCTGCTCAGCACCCAGTGAGAAAGGGCCCCAAATCACCCCCTCTCCTCTCTGCCATGGCTGAGTGACTGCTAAGCAATTCTATCTACCTGACTTCGGCAACGACCATATCTTCACCTGAAATCTCTCCTTGTTAAGGCTTCTGGGCCTGCTGTTTCTCTCAGATCTGGAAACCATCCTTAACATCCCCAGATTTGGGAACCTCCCTTCAGAGACAAATCATCTGTATTTTTTTTAAAAGCGGAAAAACGTGAGTGACACAAACACTGATTAAGATTTCCATATTAAACCTGAACCTTATACAACAAAGGCTATTACTTCATGCTCAATAAATTCAGCGTTAGTTTGTCAAAACAAATGGAAGTCTGACAACACTTGCTGGTAGGCCTCAACATACTCTGATCCACGCAACACAGAAATAACTGCACACTGACTTTTGGGGTGAAGTATATACTTGGATGGGAGACCCCCAAGGAAGTCCAGGGTCACAACAGAGAGGCAGGCAATGGCAAATCACCTCTGTTTGTCTCTTGCCTTGAAATCCCTACAGGGTCATCATAAATTGGATGCAAGGTGACAGCACTTTCCACCAATAAGCAGATACCCTCACATGGATGGCCCAGGCTAACCTAATCTCTCAGATCTTGGAAGATAATAAGCAAGGTTGGCCTTGGTTAGTATTTAGACTGGAGATTAACAAGGAAGTCCAGGATGGCTCCGCAAAGGCAGACAATCACAAAGCATCCCTGAATATCTCTCGTCTTGAAAATTGCCTGGGATCACCGGAAGTCAAGTTGCAACTTGAGGACACTTTCCACCACCAACTCACAATTAACCCCGTCAGTGAGTCCGCTTCTTAGCCCTTGGCCCCAAAGGCCACACAGACTGGATTACACCGGGCAGCACCGATCATCATGAGACGTAGCACAGCCTGGCTGGAAGTCCTTGCTGTCTCTCTGGACTTCAGGACAACTGAACTTCTCACCTTAGCAGAACAGTAATCTATTATGCCAAGCTGAAACTGACATCTGGAGTTCTTTGCTAAATTTGACACACACACACACACACACACACACACACACACACACACACACTCAGAGCTGAAAAACAGTCAATGAACATAGCAGGGAAAGTGGCTCCTAGAAAGCATGAATGTACATTGACATATAGTAGGCTGTTACAGACAAATGCATCCATACGTAGCACTGCACACTTAAACACAATTACACTCTTCTAAGTCCACTGAAGTCTTGTCATAAGCCCCTGCCCTCCACCCCAAGGAAGCCCCCAGCTCACATTAGTCACAACTTGAAATGACATGAACTTTTTCTTAAAACAAACTTTAGCATTCTCTTTGAGCAGATCATTACAGGCTTTTCTGCATTCTGATTTTCCTTGCTTGTGTGTTCCTGTTACTGCGGGGGAGGCGTTCGTGTTCTGTATGTGTTTCGCTCCCTCTAGTGGTCGATTCACTATTACACCGCTTTATGTCCAGCATAACAAATCCCAGCAGTTTAAATCTGCAGGACATATGCTGGACATACACCAATGTAATATCAAATCAACCACTAGAGAATGCAAGATACGTGCAGAACGGGGGGGGGGGGGGGGGGGGGACCCCAAAGCAATAGGAATACACAAGCAAGGAAAATCAGAGCGTGGAAAAGCCCTACCTTGCCATTTTTCAGATGAAGGATGATGATGCCAGGTAACCTGCAAGAGTGAAAGTCCCTTAAATGTATTACTGATCCTGTCTTTCCAGGGGGTGAGCTCAACGCAGAGAATGGCGACACCAGTTTCTCACCAGTACGCTGTCCCTGCCTTTACCAGCTAACCTTCACCCGCAGTACCTCAATTAAGCCTACCCAGAAAGACAGCTACCAGACTGGACATCTGAACTGAGGCTCCACTTACACCCATGACCAATACTTGCCTCCACCAGACTGTAACACTCCATGTTTCATCACAGTTCCAGGGAAGCAAAATCTGGAGCAGTTCTAGTCCAGGCATTTCTTACGGCTTTGGGTAGGATGGATCCAGGCAAGCTGTTTATGAAGGACTGTGGTAGGAACCACCGCCCTCACTTGGTCACCTGCTCTTTGTTCCAAACGAAGCCGTCCTCTGTTCACCCAGAAGGCCCTCACAGCATATTCCTGAGCGACTGCATCTTACACAGATCACATTCGCTTTTTAGACAAAATTTGATTGCTCTTGAACAATTATCATACCGTACACACAAGGCAAAAACCTTCATTAAATAAGGCGCTTTCAGGGAAAAAATGGTTAATATGCAATACATTTGTGGAAACGCTTCATTAGTAGAGTTATACTTGCCAGTCCTCTAAGAAGTTCAAGGTGGGTACATAATCCGCTCCCTCACTTTTATCATCACAACAGCCCTGTGAGGTAAGTTAGCCTGGGTCACCACCACCTAGTAAACTTCATAGGAACACAGGAATTTGAACCCAGGCCTCTACATTCTAGTTTGAGAGCCAGTTTGGTGTAAGTGGTTAGGAGTGCAGACTGTAATTTGGGAGAACCGGGTTCGATTCCCCACTTCTCCTCCACATGCAGCTGCTGGTGTGACCTTGGGTCAGTCACAAGTTCTCTTAGAGCTGTTCTCAAAGAGCTCTCTCAGCCCCACCTACCTCACAGGCAGTGTTCCCTCTAAACTGAGTTAGTGTGAGCTAGCTCACAGTTTTTTCCCTCTAGCTCACACATTTTTGCCTTGGCACAGGAAGGCTGGCTCCAGAGCAAACTAATTTATGCAGTAGCCAAATTGCTTGCTCATAACTTTCATGCCAGTAGCTCACAAAGTGGAATTTTTGCTCACAAGACTCCACAATTTGGAGGGAGCATTGCTCACAGGGTGTCTGTTGTGGGGAGGGGAAGGGAAAGGAGATTGTAAGCTGATCTGAGACTCCCTCGGGTAGTGAAGGGTGGGGTATAAATCCAATCTCCTCCTCCTCCTCCTCTTCTTCTCCAGCATACCTAAACACACTAGCATTCCCTGTACATGATGCACAGCTATTTCTCATATATTAAATGGCATATATAAACATCAAATGTTTAAATGCTTTAAATGCATTTAAATAGATGAGTATGTATATTATATCCAGTCAATCTGAGATAGTATTTTTAAAAAATATTGGTTGATACTGTTGCATTTCCCCCCTGCTTCTTATATGCTTCCTCAAACTTTTCAAGTCACCCAAACTGGCAGGAAATGTTTTAAATGCTGCAAAAAGTGAAGAAGAATTGGGGAGCTACTGGTACAGTGCAGCCATTAACCATACAGGGAACCGCACATCTGAATTCCCAGGGTGAGGATGGAAAACATCTGCCCAATTATCTCAGGACTTATGCAAAGTACAGTTCTAAACCATGAAGCGTCTCCACAGAAAAGCATTCTAGGATGTCTGTTTCCCCCTCTAATTCCATATGAAATTATTCTGCCTAAAACCTCAGAGGATTCAGCACTTCTCCCAAAATGCAAGCCCTGCAAAACCAATCTGCAATTGGGGAATCGAGCTGGAATCTTCGTGTCGCCATTAGCAACGGGCTCTCCAAACAGAAATTAGCTGGAAAAAATTCTGCTGATGTAAACCTAGAACATACTCCGCCTCAAGGCCGGTGCTGGCTCTGCGCAGGCACACTGGTATGGAAATGTTGCGGATTATGATCTTTGCCAACTAACTGAAGGCTTGCTCATGTAACAGGGGAAATCGTCCCCGGGGGTAAAAACTCCTTGGCTTTTCAGGAGTGTTTGCACATTATCGTTTTGACACAGGGTTAACAACCCGGGCACAGCCACCCCATGGATTTGTTTGGACTGAGAATCCGCTGGCAGGATACCTGTGGACAAGCCCTAGCGAAGAAGCCAGCAGCAGTAAACACCCCAAATGAAACTCCGGGGCAGCAGTTCTCAACATTCAGCAACCCGAGGGCCCCAATTTTGATTTAAGGCTTTTCCTGGCCCTTGAGCCCTTCCGCCTCCCTCCCTGGCTCCTGCCATGGGGCAGAGAGCCCTTTCTACACAAAACTAACCTGTTCAAGAGGGCTTTTCTATTACACAGGTCACAGGGTTGGCACAAAACAATTCACAAAGTTGCTTGGATAAATGGTTAGGGACTGTGTTTGACTTGCTGCAAGTCGGATCCTACTAAGTAACTTTTGCATCGTTTAACGTGTCAAGGTAATGCTTATGTTTGGCTCCAGTTGTCTTTTTAGATTTCTGGTTGGTTCGACAATGCTAATCCTGTTGCACTGCTGACTGAATGTCCCAGCCTGTCGATTGTATTGACTTACGCAGCGTAATCCACCTTAAGTTCCAGGGAGAAGGGCGAGCTATAAATAACATAAATAAATCATGTTCAAAGTATACAACCAGCTGTGCACGCCCCACAGCGGCTTCCTGTCCTCTCACGCCCCCAAAACATGACGGCAAAAAACCCACATTAGCTACACTTTAAATCCAACTGTAAGCGACCTATTTGTTTTTATCTCCATATGGCCTGCAAAGTCAGGTGTCAGAGGCAGCAGGATCTATAGGACATGATACAAAAGGCCCTGACCCAAATTTTAATTAATGTCATCCCAGGCTTGGAAGGGATTTTGAGCCAGAGACAGCCAGAAATGTCCGTGGTGGAGGCTAATGCCTTCCAACCAAAGGACAGTGGGCCAGAGATGGAAAGGAGCTTGGAAAGGAACTGTTTTATGGTAACGAGTCTCCAACACTGTTTTGTTGTGATCCACCTTGAGCCCGCTTTGGGGAGGGTAGAATACAAATCCGAAAAACAAAGTAGATAAATAATTTTCAGAGCTGCTCACAGAAACTGAAAAAAAGACCAACATCAGTCAAGACCTGAACTTCCACTGGTCAGTTGAAAACAGCCACTGGTGATATGGATGCGGAGTGGCATCTCTGTGCTAAAATCCTTTGCCTTGGAAAACCGAGTCAAAGTCAGTTCGGTTTTATACCAGAAGTAACAACAGTAACTGAATTATTGAGACTGTACCAGTGGTGCTGCTTAACCAATTAAGGGTTCCTATCAATATTCTCCAGCAACCGATTCCCACGTCTTCAGGCCAGTGTTTTGAGGTGACTGGGATGCTCAATGCCTGTGGGCAGGAAGAAGCTCTCTGAAAGAGCAGCAAACCAGTTCTGTCCCCTCCTCTGGAACCAGAGTCCCAGCCCCCATTCCTCAAAAATTAAGAGCGATCCATTTTCGCATTAGCCAGGTAGGCATGGGAAGGACCCGCCCCCTGTCTTTACGAACAACTAACAGAGTCAGACCCCCTTGGAGAACCCTCACAGACCACAGTTTGAGAAACAACATTCTACAGGACAACATCTATACGAGCAAATGGATGTGAACTTTGCATTTCAAACTGATGTAACAAGCAAAGTCCATGGAATTACGACTTCTGAAGGTCTTTCTCCTATAGCACTGTCGAGGGCTGAGGAAGCACAGACATTAACCAACCAAAGCATACAGCTCAGGAGGAGGAGACTGGATATATATCCCGCCCTCCACTTGGAGTCTCAGAGCGGCTTACAATCTCCTTTCCCTTCCCCTCCCCACAACAGACACCCTGTGAGAGAGGTGGGGCTGAGAGAGCTCTTCCGAGGACTGCTCTTTGCAGAACAGCTCTGAGAGAACTTGTGACTGACCCAAGGTCAGCTGCATGTGGAGGTGTGGGTAATTGAACCCAGTTCTCCCAGAATGGAGTCTGCACCCCTAACCACTACACCAACCTGGCTCTGCCAATTATAATATTGTTATTATAAGTAATCTGACTTTTTAAAAGAGAAGGACCTTTGGAAATAAGTGTCGGTATCCGGTAACTCACTGATGCCACTGGCAGTTCAACAAAGGCAGTGGGAGTGGGAAAGAACCAGATGATAATGACATGGCAGGGACATTGTCCCTCCAGCAAAGTATATCGATCTCCCCACCTGAAAGGACTGAACTGGCAGGGTTCTGGGCACAGCATTTCTACCAATCACTGCAGTGCTTCCGTTGCCCAAAGCAGGGTCTTTAGATTTTATATAAGCAAGAGGAGCATGTTCTTGTGCACTATTCGCAGTGAGTACTCACACAGCACAGGTTAGAGGGTAAAGGGGTGAGTCAGATTTATGGAGGAAAGGCTCATTAGTGGCGATTAGTGATGAAGGATCTCAGTGTTCAGAGGAAGCATCTCTCTGAATTCTAATTCTGCGGAGGGGGTGTTGTCCTCTGTCCCCCTGCTGGCCATTATGACATACCAAGTACTGGACTCAGAAGCGTAGCTACCGTGGGGCATTTCAGGGCTACGCCCCCTCACTAGTGAGCTACGCTACATCCGTAGCTCTGTCCACCAAGTAGACTCAGCTGTGGGCCGGCTCATAGCTCGAGCATCGTTTAAATGGAGGAGCTGAGACCTGAGTCCTCTGAGGATCCCTCTTTTAAATGCCACTCAAGCCGCAAGCAGTGAGCCCACCCGCAGCTAGTAGATGAGGAAGAGGCTCTTCTTCATCTATTGGCTGCGGGCAGGTGGGCTTGCTGTTCACTACTTGAGCAACATTTAAAGGGGGGGCTTTTATTTGTGTGAGGTCATAACTGACATCATGCCCCCTTGGTGCCCTTGGGAGGGGGGCACTGAAGAATTCCTGGCTCCTGGACTAGATGGACCATTGGTCTGATCCAGCAGGGTGGTTCTTACATTTTTACGTTCTCAGATCAACCTGCCTCACAGGACTGTCGTAAGGATAAAACAGAGGGGGACCAATGTGTACCACTCTGAGCTCTTTTGGAGGGAGGGTGGGATTCAAAACATGATACATAAAAACAAGATGCCGCAGACAAAGCAAAAACCATTTTCTACCGCAATCATTTTGGTATGTTTTGGAATGATACATTTCATGGTAACAGAAGACTTGATGCCTTATTTCTTTGCAAAGAAAGTGAAAACATTTTTTAATATTTTAGGTTGTTTTCCAGACAAGAATGTCCATTCAACACAATGCACAATTTTTCTTAAAAAAAAATAGCCATATCATAATTATGTCAGCAATATGCAGATGACAATCAGCTCTGTCTCACACTTCTGAGTGATCCTAGGGAGACTGCAGAAACCCTGAGCCGGTGCCTGGAGGCTGTTCTGGAGCAGACGCAGGCTAATAAACTGTAGCTTAATCTGGACAAGATATAAGTGCTCCTAGAGGGCGGAAGGTCTGACCTGGGATTTATTTATTTATTTTATTTTATTTTTTGAGATTTATATCCCGCCCTCTCCGGCAAATGGCAGGCTCAGGGCAGCTAACAGCAGGTAACAATACACATTAATATTTAAAACATTAAAACATATAAAATTAGAAGACCTAATACAGATGGCGGTTCTTCAGTTTAGAGCATCAGAGTAGTGCCTAGATGTTAACCACAAAAGACAGTCACACATCCTGGCGGAGAAAATCGGGGCCAGGGCCCAAGATGGAGCTATTGGCGGCCCCTACTTATAGGCCTGGCGGAAGAGCTCCGTTTTACAGGCCCTGCGGAACTGTAAAAGATCCCACAGGGCCTGATGTTATCTGGGAGCTCATTCCACCAGTGCGGGGCCGCCACCGAAAAGGCCCTGGCCCTAGTAACCGCCAGACGGGCCTTCTTTGGCCCCGGGAGGACCAAACGGTTTTGGGAACCAGACCGAAGTGCTCGCTGGGGAACATATGGGAAGAGGCGGTCCCTCAAGTAGATAGGTCCCAGGCCATATAGGGCTTTATAGGTAAGTACCAGCACCTTGAACTTTATCCGGCTTGATATAGGAAGCCAGTGCAGTGCTTTTAAAGCGGGCTGGATGTGCTCCCGTACCGGGAGACCCATCAGCAGCCACGGCGCCACATTCTGCACCAGCTGCAACTTCTGGATTTGGCACAAGGGCAGCCCCATGTAGAGAGCATTACAGTAGTCCAATCTTGAGGTCACCAAAGCATGGATCACTGTAGCCAGTTCACTGCGTTCAAGGAAGGGAACTAATTGCTTGATCAAGCGAAGATGATAAAACACCGACCTCGCAGCAGCTGCTACCTGGGCCTCCATCGTTAATGAGGGGTCCAGGAGCACTCCCAAACCTCCTGGCCACCGACGCTGGCACCAACAGCGCCCCATCGAAGGCAGGGAGAGGGATCCTTACCCTTGGTCCACTCCGACTCAGGCATAGGACCTCCGTCTTCGCCAGATTCAATTTCAATCGGCTCTGCCTGAGCCAACCAGCCACGGTATGCAACACCAGGTCCAGATTACCCGGACTGGAGTCTGACTGGCTGCCCAACAACAGATAGAGCTGGGTGTCATCAGCATACTGGTGACATCCCAGCCCATACCTCCGGGCAATCTGGGCAAGGGGGCGCATATAGATATTAAACAGCATAGGGGAGAGCACTGCTCCCTGTGGGACACCACACATTAGTGAGTGTCTCTGGGAGAGTTGTTCCCCTACCGCCACCCTCTGTCCCCAATCATGGAGAAAAGAGGAAAGCCATTGTAACGCTAACCCCTGTATCCCAATATCGGCAAGGTGGCGGACTAGTAGCTGATGGTCGACTGTCGAACGCCGCCAACATGTCCAAAAACATCAGCACTGCCGTACCGCCTCGATCCAGATGCCTCCGAAGATCATCCGTGAGGGCGACCAGCAGTGTCTCCGTCCCATGGCCCAGTCGGAAACCAGACTGGAAGGGATCTAACACAGAGGCATCATCCAAAAAGCCCTGCAACTGGTCCGCCACCACCCTCTCGACTAAATTACCAAATAGGGTAAGTCAGATACCGGCCGATAGTTGGCCAATTTGGCCGGATCTAATGATGATTTTTTGAGGAGGGGGCAAACCACAGCCTCCTTTAGGGCACTAGGGAACGTCCCTTTTGCAAGAGATGTGTTGATAATCTCCCTAAGTGCCCCTCGTATCCCATCATGGCTTGCTTTAACGAGCCAGGTGTTACAGGATGGGGTTGCAGTCCTCTTGAAGGAACAGATCCGTAGTCTGGGGCTGCTCTTGGACCCAGGCCTGCTGTGGGATAAGCGGGTGGCAGCTGTGGCCAAAAGGGCCTTTTTGTGAGGCTTCTGCTCGAAGTAGTCAAGGATCAGACCTTTGTTGATGAAACACAGTTCTTTATTTCCTATTACTACATTACTACAGGTCCTCGGATCATTGTTAGAGATAAAGTATACAATGGAAGCAGGATTAATATACCCTCCAGTACAATTTGAATTGCCCATAGGTAACCAATCACAGAGAGAGAAAAACCGCGGGCTAAAGGTCCTTTGACCGTTTGCTTCCCACAGGAAAAAGGTTAAGTGTGAAGTTGTAAAGTTCCCTTCTTAAACCAGACCCCTCAGATGTATCCATCTTATGCATAACAAATAACTTTGCCAAGGCCTTCACACGCCGATAAGAATTGGTCCGTGTCTCCTCCGGCAGGGAGGAAAGGAATGCAGAGGCGCGGGGGTGAGAGGCCAATTGTTCTCATGCGCTGAAGTCGCCACCCTCCCGGACCAAATGGTTACATTGACCAGACCCAGCTTGAGCCATAAATTCAAGGCAGTAAAAAAGAACCTGATACATGATGATTGAGATAACAGGATGTCAGAGAGGGACTGCAAAGACAGGTTACATAGGAACGGTTTATACAAAGCAAATAAGCAAACCTTTGTTAGAATCCTTAGATTCTGACACTCTGCAACCTGAAAAATCTAATCTACCCCGGCTTATCAGGGAAACGTTTATGAAAAGCTTTTAACTAATTTAGGAGCATGAACATTGTCAGAAAGAACCCACTCGTTTAGTTCCGGACCAAAATCTACCCACTTGACCAGATATAGCAAGCGGCCCCTACGCATTTTTGAATCCAGGATTTCGGAAATCTCAAAATGGGGCGCCCCCTCCTTCATCAGTGGAGGAGGAGTCGGAGGAGTTGGATGCCATGCATTCGGCCCAGGATTCTTCTTCAATAAGCTGAAATGAAAAACAGGGTACACAGAACTCAGTGACTTAGGCAACTCCAGTTCAAAAGACACATCAGAAATCTTGCGCAACACCTTATAAGGGCCAACGTATTTCCACCCCAACTTCCTGCTGGGTTGTAAACCATGTATATTCTTGGTGGAAAGGTAGACAGAGTCCCCTGGTTGAAGGTCCCAACCTTCGGCCTTTCCACGGTCTGCATATTTTTTGTAGTCTTCCTTGGCTTTGTCTAGAGTCTTAGCAATCAACGGCCACGAGTCCTGCAGGTTGGCCCACCATTGCTTAAAGTCAGAAGGGGAACCATCTGGTGTCTCCTCTATAGTGGGTAGGGGTTTCCCCTCGAAGCCTCCCACTGCCATGAAAGGGGACACACCCGTGGATGAATGAATAGCATTGTTATAACTATATTCCGCAAACGGCAGCAACTCCACCCAATTGTCCTGATGGTAGTTAGTGTAACACCTTAAAAACTGTTCCAATATTTGATTAATTCGCTCGGATTGGCCATCAGTCTCTGGATGGTAACCCGAGCTCATAGCCGGCTCAATGTCCATCATCTTCAAAAGCTCCCGCCAGAAGTTGGCAATGAATTGGCTGCCCCTATCGGATACCACGCGTCTGGGGAAAGCGTGCAGTTTAATCACGTGATTAAAGAATGTTTTGGCCAGTCCTTTTGCAGTCGGCAACTGTTTAAACGGGGTAAAATGAGCTTGCTTTGAGAACATGTCAACCAGTACCCAAATAACAGTCTTTCCTTTCGAGGGTGGCAGGTTGGTAATAAAGTCCATAGCTATCGCTTCCCATGGACGAGAGGGGGTGGGCAACAGGTGCAGCAGTCCTGGGACTTCCCCCCCCTCCGCTTGCACATTAAACAGGTTTGACAGGCAGTGACAAAGTCAGACACATCCTTACACATGCGCGGCCACCAGAATTGCCGCTGGACCAAGTTAAGAGTTTTTAGGAAACCGAAATGACCAGCTAGCTTTGATGAGTGGCAGGTCAGCAAAATGTCTTTTCTCTGAGCTCGAGGCACCATGAGTTTGTCTCCATGGTACCAGCATTTGTTAGAACGGAGAGAGCACTCCTCTAAGCTCTCTAACTCCTCTGTCTCTTCAGGAGAGTAATTTCCCCCCCATTTCTCTTCCCATGATTCTACCTCTGCCTGCTTGCTCTGGCTCCTGGTAGTGACAGCACCTCCCAGTTGCTGGGGTGAAAACATGGAATTGAACACTTCCTCCTTTTGACTCTCGTGTTGGGGTAACCTGGAGAGAGCGTCTGCTAGTGAATTGGCTTTCCCAGGGAAATGTTTGAGCACGAAATTAAACTTCCAGAAAAAATCGGCCCACCAGAGCTGCTTGGCATTCAGGGATCTCTGGGTGCGCAGCGCCTCTAAGTTTTTGTGATCTGTCCAAATTTCAAACGGGGTCTGCGCTCCTTCCAGCCAGTGCCTCCAGGTGGTCAGAGCTAAACGTATGGCTGCTGCTTCTTTATCCCATACCGACCAGTTTCTCTCTGTCTCATTAAATTTTTTTGAAATATAAGCTAGAGGGTGTAACCTATTATCAGCCCCCTTCTGAAGGATGGCACCCCCCATGACCACATCCGATGCATCCACGTGTATTATGAATTCCTTAGTCTCATCGGGGTGAGCAAGAATGGGCTCTGACGTAAATAGTTTCTTTAGGGTTTCGAACGCCCTTTGACAAGTCTCTGACCAGGCTATCTTCTCCCCTGGTTTCCCCGCTTCTGGGCCCCTCCCCTTGGTTTTCAGGAGTTCCGTTAGTGGGAGGGTGACCGTGGCAAAATCCTTTAGGAAGGTGCGGTAGAAGTTGCAAAACCCCAATAGACTCTGCAGTTGCTTTCTAGTTCGGGGCGCCTCCCACTGCACCACTGCCTCTACTTTGGCGGGATCCATCTCCAACCCCTTCTGGGAAATGCGATACCCCAAAAAGTCTACCGAATCTCGGTTGAACTCACATTTGGATAGCTTGGCATACAATTGATTTTTCAACAACGTAGAAAGCACCTCCCGGACCAATGTTACATGTGACTCCTTATCAGTAGAATAGATCAAGATATCATCGAAGTAACATAACACCCCCTTGAATAAATGCTTGTGCAACACTTCATTTATCAAGCTCATAAAAACTCCCGGCGCGCCACTCAAGCCGAATGGCATCACCAGGTACTCGAACTGCCCCAACGGTGTATTGAAGGCGGTCTTACATTCGTCCCCCTCCCAGATGCACACACGAAAATAAGCATCCTGTAGATCCAGTTTAGTAAACACCTTCCCCTTAGCTGCCTCTGTTAGCAAGTCTTTTATGAGAGGGAGGGGGTAGGCGTTGGAAGCAGACACTGCGTTCAGGCCCCTATAGTCCGTGCACAATCGCAGCCCTCCGTCCTTCTTTTTCCTGAACAAAACGGGCGCTGCAAAGGGGGACTTGGCAGGGCGGATGAAACCTCACTCCAAGTTCTTGTCTAAAAACTTTCTCAGCTCTTCCCTCTCTGAGGGGCTCATAGAGTAGAGTTTTCCCTTCGGTAGTTTCTCTCCCGGGAGCAACTCTATTGCACAGTCTGACAGTCGGTGGGGGGGCAGCTCATCCGCCTCGGTCTCACTGAACACTCCCATTAAGTCCCGATACTCTTTCGGCACAGCGGAGGGCACCAACGTGAGAGCCGCCGTCAGTAGGGGGGCCGGGAGGCCCGATCCCCACCCCGAGTCCCACTTGTGATGGTTACACTTCTCATCCACCCACGAGATCTTCCCCTCGCTCCACCTGATGTAGGGGTTGTGGGAACTCAGCCAAGGGCTCCCCAACACCATAGGAAACGGGGTGTTGGGGGTGATGACAAAGGCCCTCTTTTCCCAATGCTCCCCTGTCCCCACTATCAGTCTTTCCGTCTCGGCCACACACGCCTCCTTCATTTCGGAACCGTCCATCTGAGTGAACGTGAGTGGCTCTCCCAGTGGGATAACTTTTGGAACTAGCCCATCCACTACTAATGGGCTTATTAAGTCTCTGGCGCACCCTGAGTCAATTAGGGCACGCACCCGGACATGGGTCCCAGTCCCGGGGGCTATCACAGTCACTACCATGTACAGTAAGGGGCCAGGGATGCTCACCGGAGATGGCGCATCGGGGTTAGGGACCTGCAGCTCTGCGCCGTTCACTGCAGGTCATTGGAGTTTCCCGGCATCTGCGCTTCCGTCAGCTCCAGCTCCCCTTGCTTGCTCACTGCCCCTTCCAGCTGTAATGCCCGGGGTTTGAACGAGGTCTTTCCCTTGCTGGGGGTGCTCCCCGCCACTGGAGTGGAGGTCTTGGGAACTTTCCCACTCCCGCGTGGGCACGCCGAGGCAAAGTGACCGCTTTCGCCGCATCTCATGCAGAGCCCCTGCCGGAACCGGCTATCCCGAATCTCCTGGACACTAGGCTTGGGCTTCGTCTTCGGGGCGGCTTTGGCTTGGGCCGTCGCCGAGGTTCCCATTTTGATGAGGGTGAACCTCTCTTCCACGTCGGCTGCCGCTCTCATCCACGTCGCGAGGGATCCTGGTCGCCCTCCCCTCAGGACCGTCTCATACACTTTGGGGTTCAAGCCCTCTCGGTACTTCTCGATGAAGAGGTCTTGGGTCCAGCCTCGAATTTTGGCTGTTATGTGCCGGAACCGGTCGGTGTATTCCCTCACGGAGGACCGCCCCTGGGTTAACTTTCGCAACTGGTTCCACGCCTTCTCCTCCCCGAGGGGGTCCTCGTAGTGCTGTCGGAGGGCCCACATGAAATTATTCACGGACCGCAGTTCCGGTCCCGGGGCGTTGTGCGGGCTCACATACCAGTCGCTGGCTGTGTCCCTCAGCTTGGACCCGATGTAGCCAATCCGATCCCGCTCGGTGGGGTAGAGGTGTCCCCAGGCATCTAGGAACCTCTCGATTTCTATGAGGAAAAACCATAGCTTCTCGGGGTCCCCATCGAAAGTAGCCGTCAGCGGATCGTTGGGCACTTGGCGGATCATCTGCCCCGCGGGCACTGGGGCGGGAGCGGGAGCTGGGACCGGCACCGGAACCTGCTGTGGTACCTGTTGCGGGACACCTCCCGTGGGAGGCCCCCGGGGGAGCTGGCTGTGGCGGGGCTCCCCCGCCTGGACCTCCGGCCCCACCTGGGGCTGCCCGGACTGCCTGGAACGCAGTCAGGGCATCTCGTAGCTGGAACTGCAAGTCCATGGCGACTTCTCTCAGCTCCGTGGTGAGTTGCATTCGCAGATCTCCCATCATGCGATCTAGAGCTTGGGTCGGGTCTTCTCCGTAGAGATCGGGACCGTAGGGCGCGCCTCTCTCCTCGTCCAGTAACGGGAGTCTCCAGTCTCCCGCGTAGTACGTCTCTCGCTCGTCCCCCAGGAAGCTCGGCCGCCCATGCTCGGTGCGATCCCCAGTGACCAAGACGCGCACCCCCGTCCGATCGTTGACCCACAAGTTGACTGTCCCACGGCCGAAGTTGGTCCATGAATACCTCGGGGTTCCGGTCTGGTGAGGGGGTAGTCGCGGGATGTAGTGAGCCCCTTGAGCCGTGGTTGCTGGCACTTCGGGCTCCCCACCGCCGCCTCCAGCTCCGGCACCCTGGTCGTCCGGGGTCACCGGTTGTCCCTCGGTTGTAGGGATGGGAATAGTACCATCTTCTGACATGGTCAGGAACGGCCAAGTCCCAATCACAGATCTCTAACAAACTGTGAGGCTTCTGCTCGAAGTAGTCAAGGATCAGACCTTTGTTGATGAAACACAGTTCTTTATTTCCTATTACTACATTACTACAGGTCCTCGGATCATTGTTAGAAATAAAGTATACAATGGAAACAGGATTAATATACCCTCCAGTACAATCTGAATTGCCCATAGGTAACCAATCACAGAGAGAGAGAAACCGCGGGCTAAAGGTCCTTTGACCGTTTGCTTCCCACAGGAAAAAGGTTAAGTGTGAAGTTGTAAAGTTCCCTTCTTAAACCAGACCCCTCAGACGTATCCATCTTATGCATAACAAATAACTTTGCCAAGGCCTTCACACGCCGATAAGAATTGGTCCGTGTCTCCCCCAGCAGGGAGGAAAGGAATGCGGAGGCGCGGGGGTGAGAGGCCGATTGTTCTCATGCGCTGAAGTCGCCACCCTCCCGGACCAAATGGTTACATTGACCAGACCCAGCTTGAGCCATAAATTCAAGGCAGTAAAAAAGAACCTGATACATGGTGATTGAGATAACAGGATGTCAGAGAGGGACTGCAAAGACAGGTTACATAGGAAGGGTTTATACAAAGCAAATAAGCAAACCTTTGTTAGAATCCTTAGATTCTGACACTTTTGCCAGCTTCAACTGGTTAGCCAGCTGTGGACTTTCCTGGGCAAAAAAAAGATCTGGCCACTGTGGTGCATGCCCTGGTTACATCTAGGTTAGATTACTGCAATGCGCTCTACACGGGGCTGCCCTTGGAAACTGTTTGGAAGCTTCCATTGGTACAGAACGCTGCAGCCAGGGTGCTAACTAGAATGGGTCATAAGGGACCCTATAACTCCGGTCTTGGCTCATCTACACTGGCTCCCAATCTCTCTCCAGGCACAATTCAAGGTGCCAGTCTCGACCTTCAGAGGCCTATGTGGTTTGGGACCAACATACCTGAAGGACCGCCTACTCCCTTATGAACTTGCCCACCAGCATGGTCATCTCTGGAGGAGCCCCACCATCAGGTGCCCCACCCCCTGAGGTTTCTTGCTCACAGCACCAAGACTCCAGGGCTCGCTCTCTCTCCCCACGGAGGTCCGTCTGTCTCCCTCTGCGGCCATTTTCCACCAGCCCGTGAAGACTTTTTCTTTAGTCTGACATCCCCTCAGTGACCCTCTTTCCTGCCCAATGTTTTAATTGTTTCAGATGTTTTAATTGTTGTCTTTGTCTCTGTATGCTTTTAGCTCTGGTCTGAACCATTTTAATGATGCGCTGCTGCCGCCGCCGCTCCATTCTGGCTGGTTTTCATGACTTTACAATGTGATTCGAATTTGTTAGCTGCATTGGCTGCCCTTGCAAGGGCAGAAAGGCAAGGCACAAGTGATGTGTAAAAAATTTTTACCAAACAATGTAAATGTGCAGAACGACCAGTGGACTTACCGTGAGGGGTCCTTCTCCTCTGAGGGTTGGAGGACATCTTGTGGGTGATTCCCACCTATCTTCAGGGAGGCAGGACTAAAACAAACTTCTTCCTGCTTCCTGTGGTGGGAGTCACCCCAGGATCAGTTCGGGTGCTCCTAAAGCTGGATGAACTACTCTACATCGAATATATGAAAGGAAAACAACTCAACAATGCTGTTAATACATGTAACAGGAAGTGAACAAAAACAGGAAGAAGATAATACTTTCTCCCCCAATTATATACAACTTTGGTTATGATGAAATAGGTATCAAACAACCCAACCTCGGTGAACTCTCTCTATTTCCCTCCTTAGTGCACCACATTGTTCGCGTTGACTTGTGGTCACATCACAACTTCTTAGAGGTGAGGACTTGTCTGCAGGATATTGATGACGACCCGGGAGGGCCAAGATGTCCTCCAACCCTCAGAGGAGAAGGACCCCTCACGGTAAGTCCACTGGTCGTTCTCCCTCTGAGGTGGAGGCCATCTTGTGGGACCTCCCAGAGCAGTGGTCCTAAGCTTGGGGTGGGTGGTCGTCATCTGTTGAAAAAACTGCTTGTAACACACGACGTCCGAATGCGGCATCCGCCGATGCATATGTGTTGATTTTATAGTGGCATATGAACGTGGTTGGCGAAGACCAAGTCGTGGCTCTACAGACTTCCTCTATGGAGGCCCTGTTGTTGAATGCTGTACTCGTGGCTGCACTTCGGACGGAATGGGCGGTGATGCCCTTTGGAACTAAGAGGTTCATACTTTTGTATGCTTCGAGAATGCATGCCTTGATGGTATAGCCTATGGAAGCTGTGGACATTTTCTTCCCTGTATGAGGGGGGGAAACATTGATAAACATTGCCTCTGTTCTCCTGATGGACGACGTTCTAAGAATGTAACATTTCAGGGCTCTTCTGACGTCTAAGGTGTGCCACGTCCTTTCCAACGGATAGGAAGGGTTTGGAGAAAAGGAAGGCAGAAAGATTTCCTGCGTCCTATGGAATCTAGTGTTTATTTTTGGACAGAAGGATGGGTCTGTTCGAAGAATCACTTTGTCCTTGTGAAACACACAGAGGTCGCTTCTGATTGAAAGAGCGCCTAATTCTGAGATCCTTCTTGCTGAGGTAATTGCTACGAGAAATAATGTTTTCATCCTCAGGAATTTGAGTGGTACGTTTGACAGGGGCTCAAATGGCTTTTTGGTTAGAGCTGTAAGGACGGGGTTCAGTCTCCAAGTTGGAAATCTGTGACAGGTTGGTGGGTCACTGTGGGATGCACCTTTGAGGAAACGCCGAATATGTGGGTGTTGTGATATCGGTAGGCCCTTATATTGGGGAAGGACTGTAGACAGCGCTGCCATCTGTCTTCGAAGGGTGGAAGCCTTAAGGCCGGTCTTCCGTCCGTCCTGAAGAAAGGCCAAAATGGTTGCAACCCGTGGATGGAGTGCATCCACCTTCTTCCTTCGAGCCCAACGGACGAACGCTTTCCATGTTACATTGTAAATTCTAGTAGTGGAAGGTTTCCTTGAAGCCAGGATAGTGTTGATGATGGAGTTATCGTATCCTAGCCTGAGGAATTTTTGCCTTTCAACCTCCACACGGTCAGTTGAAGCCATCCCGGATCTGGGTGATGGATCGGGCCCTGATGAAGCATGTCTTCCGAGACGGGTAGTTTGAAGGGCGGGGCCACTGACAGCTCCTGAAGTGATGTGAACCATGGACGACGAGGCCAATAGGGTGCCACTACTATGATTTCCGCCCTCGATGTCCTTATTTTCCGGATCAGCCTCGGGAGGACCGGTAGGGGAGGGAATGCATAAAGAAGTTCCGCGGGCCATGGAGATAGAAGTGCGTCCGTTCCTTCCGCTGACGGATGAAAGAACCTGGTATAAAATCTGACCAGTTGAGCATTGGTTGGGGACGCGAAAAGATCTACTTGAGGGGTTCCCAGTTTTGATGCAATCAGATTGAAGATGCTCCTGTGAAGAGACCATTCTCCCTCTTGAATGGCTTGGCGACTCAGCCAATCCGCCTGGATGTTGGTAGACCCCTTCACGTGTTCCGCCTGTAGGGATGCCAGGTTGGTCTCCGCCCATCTCAGGAGAAGGTCGGCTTCTCTGGATAGAGCCGTCGATCGGAGACCCCCTTGTTTGCTCAGATAGGCCTTGGCCGAGATGTTGTCCGTCCTGATGAGTACGTGCTTCTGCTGTATCTGAGAGGCGAAGTGGAGTAGGGCCAGGCGGACAGCTCACAGCTCCAGTAGATTGATTGGGAGCGCTGTTTCCGAGGCGGACCATTGACCTTGAACTGGTTGTTGAAGTAATGTGGCTCCCCAGCCATTCAGGCTGGCGTCCGTGAAGATTTGTATCTGGTCCCGAATCCAGAACGATCTGCCGTGCGTTAGATTTGACTTTCTGGACCACCATCTTAGACTTGACTTGACCGATAATGGTACCTTTAGGGAAAGTTCCATCTTCAACGCGATGGAGTTTTGGTAGGGTCTGAGAAATTTCTGAAGAACCCTGGAGTGGAATCGTCCCCACTGGAGGGTGTCGAAGGACGAGACCATGAGGCCCATCATTCTGGTCAGCAGAGAAAGGGATGAGAACCGCGCCTTGATGATTTGCAGGGCTATCCCTTGGACCTTCTTTGCCTTGGACGCCGGAAGGAAGAGTTTCGCAGAGTGAGTGTCTAATATGACTCCCAGGTGTTCTAGCCGTTGGGTTGGGCTCAGGGAACTCTTCTGTTCGTTGATGAGGAAACCAAAGTGCCGTAAGCACTGGATGGTCTTGTCTCTGTGTCTCTGTGGCATTGGTGCCTTGACGGAGAACGCAGCAGCAGGTCGTCCAAGTAGGGATGAATGTGGATGCCCTGTTTTCGCAGGAGGACCATGGGATGGACTAGGGTTTTTGTGAAGACCCTTGGGGCCGAGGACAGGCCGAATGGGAGGGCTCTGAACTGCAGGTGGGTCTCGCCTACGCAGAAACGCAAGAATCTCCTGTGCTGGGGAGATATCGGAATATGGAGATAGGCTTCCGTCAAGTCTATTGAAGCCAAGAACTCGCCTGGTTGTAGTGATTCTGCGATGGACCGCAGGGTTTCCATGCGGAAATGCCGTAGGTGCACGAATTGGTTCAGAAATTTTAGGTCCAGGATGGCTCTCCAATCCCCATTCTTTTTGGGGACGGTGAAGAAGATGGAGTACACCCCGGTCTGGTGTTCTTTCGGCGGCACTGGTTCTACGGCCTGAATTTGGATCAGATGTTTCATAGCTGCAAGAGTTCTGTTTTGTTTTTCTCTGTTGCGTTGAAGTGGTGAAGCCAGGAAGTGTTGTGGTGGAAGAGACCGAAATTCGATTTTGTAGCCTTCGGAGATGAGTTCCGCGGTCCAAGCATCTGGTTGGGAGGTTAACCGGGCCTGGCTGAAAATAGATAGTCGACCTCCCACCGGTGGTTCTAGATAGTCACGCTTTAAAGGACTTGGGGTCACCGCCCTTGTCCGGTCTGTTTCCGGGGTTTCTGCCGAAGCGGTTACTGTTGAAGCCTCCTCTGCGAAAGGACTGCCTGTTGGAGTTCCAAGAGGGGTGTCTGTAATCCTGACGTGGGCGGTAGGGCAAGTTGAAGGGACGAAAGGATGAAGAAGTTGATGGTGAACCCGCTGGTCTTCTATCAGAGGGGCGAATGGTTTTGGGTAAGGCTTTCTTCTTGTCACGTGTTTCCACGAGGATCTTGTCTAATGAGTCCCCAAACAGCTTTTTTCCCTGGTAAGGGTATGATGACACCGTGGCCTTGAACTGGTAGTCTGCTGGCCATGATCTTAGCCACACTGTACGTCGTGCCGCGGCCGCCGTGGACATCGCCCTGGCTGAGAAGACCATGGAGTCGAGAGTTGCATCCGCTGTGAAGGATATCGCCTTAAGCAATCTGTTGGCCCCTTCCAGTAGCCCACGATTGTTCTCCGGTATCATCTGGATCAGTTTGCGCATCCAGACTATTGATGCTCTAGATACTGTGGACGCTGCTGAAGATGTCCTGATGGTTAAGGCGTTTGCCTCATGGGACCGGCGAAGGGCAAACTCCGCCCTTTTATCCAGACTATTGCGCAGTGTGCCGTGGCCATCCTCAGCGACTAGACCAGTTGACTGCAGAGCTGCCACCGGTGCGTCCACCACAGGGACCTGTAAAAGTTCTGTAGCAGAGGCATGCATTGGGTAAAGCCTTTTAGTAATATTGGGGAAGGCCCTTGTAGATAAGGGGTTTTCCCATTCAGCTTTCACTTTCCTAACATAGAAACCGGGGAAAGGGAAAGCTATTTCAGAAGGATCCACTGGGGGGAAAAACTCATCAGTGATTTCTGATCCCTCTTCATTGCTCTGAGGATCAGGAGCCGGGTTAGAGGCCTTATTGCCATATTTTATGTGCAAGGCTGACAGGGTCTTAGCAAGCAAGAACTGGAGGTCCTCAGTTCTAAAAAAGCGGAAGGACTGGTCTTTTGGAAGAGTAGGCTTAGGTGCCAAGTCTTCCCTGTCTTCATCCTCATCAGAGGAAAATTCACCCTCCTCCTTATCACTTGAATAGTGAGATGCATCATCCCCTTGGAGACTTTGTCTGTCATGGGGGCAGGTTTTCTTGGCTGTGCTCTTCTGAGCAGCCTTAGTGGGCCACTTCCCCTTGTTCCCTTGGGGAAGGCGCGGAGGTGGTGAGGGGGAGGGCGAGGTGGGGGAAATAGGACGTCCCTTGGCCCTGTGGAATAAGGCTATCTCCTCCCTCATCGCTTTCTTAAGGAAGGCTATGGCTGCCCTAGAAAAGAGAGGGGATCCCCCATCTACGTTACCCATCTGCTGGTCTTCTTCATCGTCCTCCTCGATCTCCTCATTCCCTGCTTCCTCCTCCTCCTCCTCCTCGTGGGCGAAACTTTCTTGGATCAGGCGGACCTGATCATCCCCGGTGTAGCAATTAGCCTCGGGGTTCGCCAGTCGCGGGGGTATGGAAGGTAAGCCCTCCCCGGCTTGATAAGATTCATGGCGTGATTGCGCCGAAATGGCCGCCGCCGATGCCGCTTTCGTTTTTGTTTTCGCGGCTGTGCGAGCGCTGGCTGTTTGTTTGGCACGCTTTTTTGCGCTGCCACCGCTGTGCCCTTCCCCGGGCTCTTCAGGCTCCGCTTGCCTCTTGTGCCGGTCGGCGCCGTTCGTTTCGCCAGCGCGCTCCCGCGCGTCCATCTGGCTCGTTGCGGAGGTCTCTCCGGCGGCGGCAAGTTCTCCGGTCTCCGTGAGTGGAGACGCTACTAGTCGCTTCCCCCTCGGGGGGGGGGGGGTGTGGATAGGAGGGGAAGAGAGAGAGAGCGAAGAGGTTTCTTTTTCTTTTTCTTTTTTTTTTTTGTTGGGGGGGGATATAGAGAAGACTATATAGGAGAAATAGGGTAGGAAAAGGAGACAAGAGATCTAAGCTGTAGGTTTTAGGTGTTGAGCAGAGCCAACACCAAGCTGCTCTCCCTTCTGAGGCAGGAAGCAAACTGATCCTGGGGCGACTCCCACCACAGGAAGCAGGAAGAAGTTTGTTTTAGTCCTGCCTCCCTGAAGATAGGTGGGAATCACCCACAAGATGGCCTCCACCTCAGAGGGAGAATGAACAGACAGAACCAAAAGCTCTTGAACATAAAATGGCTTCGGGGGAGGGGAGTAATTTGACACACACACACACCCCAAAAAACACCAATGCCTTCCAAGTTTTCAGTCTGAATGCAGGCCCCAATACCTGGCCTTTTAATAACAGAAAGATGGAAGAAATGCCTCAAGCGCAATTTCCAGCAAACCTACACAATAATGAAATTTAGAGAAGGAACAAGTTCATAACATCTGAAGTAATTTCATCTTGTGCGAGGAAAACAAGCTGCGCGAAATGTGGCCATTCATCCTCTGAGAACATGTTTCGTGAATAAAGTTTGAGTCCGGGGGCACCTTTAAGACCAACAAAGTTTAATTCTGGGTCATAAGCTTTTGTGTGCATGCACAAGAGAGCTTATACCCAGCATTAAACTTTGCTGGATGCACACGAGAGCTTATGACCCAGAATTAAACTTTGTTCGTCTTACAGGTGCCCCTGGACTCAAACTTTGCTCTGCTGCTTCGAACCAACATGGTTCCCCATCCAAATCTATGTTTCGTGAATGAAAGACAAAAGCCACAGCAAGCAGATGCTGAATGAATTCTTCTCTGCTGTTTGCAGGAGGTGGCAAACTTGCAAACACCTGCATTGCGACACCCCCCAGCCCTGGCACTTGCTGACACTTTACCCGGTGCCCACCAAATTCCCCTCACACACACCACAGCCCCAAGTGGAACTGGGGGCTTCTGCAGTTGCCATTTACCAATAAACTTGCTCAGGAGGAGAGGAACCTGCCTGGTTTAGTCTTGGTAGTGGGATATTCTGTGAAAGGAGAGTTCACGCTTCTTAATTTTAGGGCAGCTAGATTTGAGTCCAGTGAGACCAACTTAGGGACCAACAAGATTTCGAGGGGTACATGGCTTCAAGAGCAAAACTCTCGAAGCTGACACACCCTGGAAATCTCATTGGCCCCTGCAGAGCAACACAGCTATCCTGGGAAGCTTAATTTCAGGGAACTCTTTCCACACTGACTGGTCCCTCGAAACAACCCCAGGGTCGCCAATT
Organism: Lepidodactylus listeri; assembly: GCA_029233225.1. Classification (NCBI taxonomy): domain Eukaryota; kingdom Metazoa; phylum Chordata; class Lepidosauria; order Squamata; family Gekkonidae; genus Lepidodactylus; species Lepidodactylus listeri. The sequence continues at coordinate 133,339,234 of JARCFY010000005.1, read as the reverse complement.
GGCCAGTGGCGGCAGGGGAACCCCAATTTTTGTGGGCCAGCAGGCAGCTGGCTAGCAGGAGAGAATGCCCCCCACAACAGTGACTTTGCATGCAACATACCTGTATCACCTGGAAGTCACTTTGGCACATTGGCAATGTTGGGGCGTGATGTTCTGGCTTTGGGACAAAACTATGGTTTGATAACTGATTTTACCATAGAGTTTTGCCCAAAATCCAGAGCGTTGCCCCTGATGTCGCCGACATGCCAACGTCACTTCAGTGTGATGCAGGCCCGTTGCGTGTGACATTGCTATTTTGGGGTGGGGGGGACAACGTCACTTCCCACTCCTGGAACGCCCCCCACCCCATCCCTCTGCTGGGAGGCGAAAGGGACCTGGAAACTCCCTTTCATGCTGCAAAGGATTCTGGGGATCTTCTCTTTGCACACCGTGTTCCGGAATGTGTCCAACACTCCTCTGTGGCTGCGCATGGCAACCCTAACAGCAGACTTTTGCATAACTTGTGCCTGCTGCCTCCCACCCGGTCATTAAAAACCCATCCCTAAAATTTCACAGAACTGCGGCGTTCTTAGAAACCTCATCTGAAGATGCATTAAAATACCATGGCGGAGGAACACCAAATCACACACATTCCTCAGAAAATCTGGACTGCTTCAGCCGTTTAGACTGGGCCTCCCGTTCCCCACTCCCACCTCCTCCCCCCCCCCCCCCGGCACCACATGCATCCTCCACGCCTGTTTTCTCTCTCTGTTTCTCCTTTGCCGTTGCAAAAACATCAGATGCCGAACACATGACAGCCAGAAATAACCATGTGATGAAACTATCTGATAAGAGTCTGAGAATTCAAGTCATTCTCGGAACAAAGGGAAAGCGGCCCACTGAGCCTGGAACATTCCCTCATCCAATGCCAGCAAAAGGGGAATTATAAAAGGACGCCCAGCCAGGCCTCTCTCTCCCCCTGCTTGCTCGTGGGAGGCATCAGCGTTGTTAACGGAACTCCACCATGCTCTGAAACTTGATGCATGTGCAGTCCAAGACACACACAGGAACTGCTGGGGGGGGGGGCCCACAGATGGCACATTTGTCATAGTTCTCCCTTAAAAGGCTGAAAATAGGCAATAAAGATCTGCAGTGTTGTGCAGTGGTTAGATCTGGGAGAACCAGGTTTGCATCTCCTACTCTGCCATGGAAGCCCGCTGGGTGACTTTGGGCCAGTCACATCCCCTCAGCTTAGCTTACCTCACAGCATGGATGTGGTGAGGGTAAAATGGAGGAGCGGAGAACAGTGTAAGCCACCTTGGCTCCCCACTGGGGAGAACGGCAGGGTGTAAATGGAGTAGATAAATTCTAGAGTCCTAAAGAAAAACCTGTGAAACAAAGATGCTACAATCTCAATACAGAATCTTCAGTAAAGAACACTATATTAGACAGAAGTTCAGGATTCACACAATATACAATATAACAATCTGAAACTCAGTATAATCACAGTCTGAAACTCAGTACAATCACAAATAGTGTGTAAAGTACAAAAAAGTCACGAGATAAGGACACTTGAAGTCACAAACGAAGAATCCATATATTAACTTTGTTTCGTAATCCTTCTTCAAAGGTAACTAATATAATCATAACCGTTCCCAGTCATCACATTTCACAGTAGTCAAAAGACTCCTGGGGAACAAAAATTCCAGTAATTCCTTATACCAAGGTTACTAAGCATATGGAGTTTGTTCTCCTTTAGACTACAGAATGGTGGCTCGTTAGTATAAGGAATTATTGGAATTTTTGTTCCCCAGGAGTCTTTCGACTACTGTGAAATGTGATGACTGGGAACGGTTATGATTATATTAGGCCGCGGTCACACGGCCCCTTTAAATCCGGGAGGGCTCCCGGATTTAAAGGGGCCGCGTTTTTCCTCCTGCGGGTTGGGATGTTTACACATCCCAACCCCGGTTGCAACGTTGGTGGCCGCAACGGCCCCTGGAACAGGGGCCGCGGCCGCTGAAGAGGCCGCAGCGGGAACAACGGCCACGGGCATGGCAGAAGCAGCCGCGGCCACGGCGGCAACGGCGGCCGCGGGTGCGGCAACGGCGGCAACGGCAGCCGCGGATGCTGCAACGGCGGCCGCGGGTGCAACAATGGTGGCTACGGCGGCTGCGGCAGCGGCCGTGGCAACGGCCAAGGGGCGGTGGCGGCGGCAGCAGGAAAGGATGCCGGGAACGTCGGTGGAGGCAGCCACAGCAGCGGCGGCCTGGTGAGTGGGGAGTGTTTTTTTTCCCCCTTTTACACTTGGGCACATGAATAGCCATGCGCCCAAGTGTAAAAGGGGGGGGGGAATGGCGGGGGGGCCATCTGGACAGCCCTGCTCTCACAATGCTTGTGAGACAGGGCTGTCCAGATAACCTCACATGCGGGTTCCTCCCGCGACTCCCAGTAAATGCGGGAGCAACCCGCATTGGAGCCCGCTTCGCAGCGGGACTCGCTGCGGGGCTATGTAGACGGCCCCTTTAAATGCGGGAGGAAGCAGCCCTTCCTCCCGCATTAAGGGGCCGTGTGACCGCGGCCTGAGTTACCTTTGAAGAAGGATTACGAAACAAAGTTAATATATGGATTCTTCGTTTGTGACTTCAAGTGTCCTTATCTCGTGACTTTTTTGTACTTTACACACTATTTGTGATTGTACTGAGTTTCTGATTGTTATATTGTATATTGTGTGAATCCTGAACTTCTGTCTAATATAGTGTTACTGAAGATTCTGTATTTGAGATTGTAGCATCCTTGTTACACAGGTTTTTCTTTAGTACTCTGTCATTTACTGTGTATTCCATCTTGTTTGTAGATAAATTTTATCCACTAACTCTTTCCTTTAATGGCCGACTCACTAGACCAAAGATCTCAAGTCAGGCCACACTAAATTATCCCCACATTATTTCATTAGTATTATTCTTATATTTTTATATATGTATTTTTAATCTACTTTATTTCTAGATTTAAAATTAGCCCTGTTTTATGCCTATGTTTAATTCTTAGACCTGTCATTAAAGACACATCTATTTGTTCAGCGTAATCACCACCGAGAAGAATTTTTCCATGGCTGAAGTAATCCTGGGACCCCCCCCCCCCCCCCTTTTAATAAAAATGGCACTATCTTAGTTCTAGCAACAGACCCTAAATTTCTTAGGACTGGATCCAACCATTTCACTCTATATAAATCACACCGTCGGCAATCCATAATACATTCTAGCACAGAGGAAGCCCAGGCGGATCCAAGGTACCGCCCCCCCCCCCCCCCCCCGCAGCAGTTCCTTTACCTCTTCAGGCTTGCTTCTGCGGAAGGAGGCAGTTCCCATTGCGACCGGGAATAAGCGCCTGAGCTTTCAGAAGGCAAGCAACAATTAACGGTATCCTTACAAACATGAAGTGCACTACAGAATGGCTCACATCATCCAGAGGGAGTAACCATACAAAGTGTATTGTGTCTTCCTCCACAATACTCATGAGCAGCAACTAGGAAAGAATTTGCTTCTTCCCCACCCAATGCTTATTCTGAAGGGAAACTCATCAGACATCTCACACATGCACCCTTCACACATAACGCATCATATGCACAGACCATTCAGACAGGATGAAAGGCACATCTACCTTACACTAATCCAAAGATTTTTTTTTAATTTTAATTACCCCAAACAGAAAGAAATGAAAAAAAAAATGACATCAAGGGGTGGCAGGTCTACAGACAAGTAATGTTTTAATTGCTGTTTTTATGCTTCGCACATATTCTACGTCTGCTTTTTAATTGTTTTCATGAGGTGTGTTTGGGGCAGAGGGTTGATTTTATCATGCATGTTTTAAACTGTTAGCTACTTGGTGGCCCTTGTGAGGGCAGAAAGGCGGGATACAAATTTTATAAATAAATAAATCGACAATTTACAGTGTTTTGCAAACTTTTTTTTTCAAAAAGAGCCAGACTAAAGAGGGAGTCCACTCCAACAGATTCAGGGACCACAAAGGGTTTATATGGCAGCAGATGTCCCTTTCAGTACAGGTCTTCTTACCTAAGGGTATTTGTTCACTGCTTTTGCAACACTCATCACTTTTATCTCCCGTGTGCCATTTTAATACATGAACAGATGGCTTCTTTTTCTTTCTTCCTTTTTTTGCTGAGGGTGGGTGCTACTAGCCTTTTTAGATTTCTGCTATTGTTAGATATCAGCTCCAGAGTGTCACTTTGGAAGCCCAAAATAGCCATTTTGGCTATAAGTCACAACATTACGAAGAGCCGTTTTCTTGCGTTTGCTTCCTATTTTGAAGAGTGAGCAAATGAAAGCCACAACAAAAGGCAGAACTTTCTTCAATCATAAAAAAGCACCAAATCACCCAGACACTCCCACGCTTTGCAGTTATTTCCTAGGAAGTTTTCTTAAGCTTTTTAAAGAATATACAAATGTCAGCTTATTCCTCTGAAACAGATGAGGGAATTATCTTGGTTTAGCCACAGAAACTTTCTACTGCAAAGATAACCCAAGATCCACCCCAGGATGGACAAACAAGGTTCTCTCTCTCTCTCTCTCTCTCTCTCTCTCTCTCTCTCTCTCTCTCTCACACACACACACACACACACACACACACACACACACACACACACACAGCGTTCCAGCGTCAGAATTTAGTCAGGCATCCAGCAGTGTCAGTGAAGATAAAACATTTCAGCAGATCAGATGACATCACGTTCCAACCAGCATTCTTGAGAGGAAAAGGAATCCACAAAGTCAGAGCTGTCAGTTCCTCTGGGACAGCCGTTCACAGAACACTAGAATGGCTGCTCCAAAGGTTCTGGGAAAGCCGCAGCTTTTAAAACAAATTCTAGTGGCACATCAGTATAACACAGGTTGTTGCTAGCTGCAAAGTGAAGCCAATCACAATAACGGACTGGGGGATGGAGGGAGGCAACCGGCAGTGAATCCCAGTGCCGTCAAGACTGAGGTGCCACCGCATGGTGATGAACCTCGGCAATGACGGCTTTGAGACCTGCCTTGCAGACCTCACCTGCTGAATTAATCACCTTTAATCACCTCTGGCTGCTCTGGTGGCAGCCAAGACAGCAGCAATGTTGTTGTTGTTGTTGTTGTTGTTTTTAAACCAACACTACTTTTTTGCCACCAAGCAAAAATGAATTCTACCACTAGTCCTTTTGGGGAGGGGACAAGCATTTTAAAGCATGTGGGTTCCCATGGCACACACGGAGATATCTCACCACAGCTTCAGTCTTCTATCATGCAGTGCCTGCCTCATCTCCCTTGGAGGGCTGTGGCTCAGCGGCAGAGCATCTGCTTGGCATGCAGAAGGTCCCAGGTTCAATCCCTGGCATCTCCAGTCAAAAAGGATCCGGTAGCAGGTGATGGGAAAGACCTCCGCCTGAGACCCTGGAGAGTCGCTGCCAGTAGACAGTACCGACCTTGAGGGACCAGGAGTCTGATTCAATAGAAGGCAGCTTCAGGTGTGTGTTTGAGAATGCTGCTTCAGAAAGGGGTCCACAGAAGTGATGCAGCAACACAGACTTCTGTAAAACACTATTGTGCCCATGGGAGGTTGGTGTCTGTGCAGCATTAAGACCTCAGCTCAACAAGAAATCACTGTGGGATTATTTTGTGTGCATGCAGGGCTTTTTTGTAGAAAAAGCCCAGCAGAAACTCATTAGTGTAATAGGCCACACCCAACAGCAGAAACTCATTAGCATATTAGGCCACACCCCTGAGAGCACAGCTCCCTCCCAGGATCGGCTTCCCCAGGTGCCCCGCAGCTTGTGAGGTGCCTGGGGAATGGGGGGGGGGGGGAGGCTGTAGGCGTGGCCATCTCGGAAGCCAGCCAGAACTCCATTCCTGTGCGTTCCTGCCCCAAAATAGCCTTGTGCACATGTACTATCTAAATACCTGTCAGCAAGACATGACAGACATCAAGCCACATTTAAAGAAAGGATGGAACACTGTAGCCCCAGCAAACGCTAATCGAGAGTGTGGAAGGGTTCTGTTCTCAGTCCCAAAAAAGCAGCCTCGGTGAGGGACTTCCGGCACCTCAGGGCCAGAGGCCAGTATCGAGCCTAATACACAGCCCAGAATCACATGCGCTCAAGGCAAGGAGGAGGAGGAGGAGAAGTTGGATTTATACCCCGCCCTTCACTCCCCAAAGGAGTCTCAGAGCGGCTTACAATCCCTTCCCCTTCCCCGCCCCACAACAGATGCCCCGTGAGGCAGGTGGGGCTGAGAGAGCTCTCTGGAGGACTGCACTTGAGAGAACTGCTCTGAGAGAACTTGTGACTGACTCACGGTCACCCCAGCAGCTGCATGTGGGGGAGTGGGGGAATCAAACCCGGTTCTCCCAGATTAGAGTCCTGCCGCTCTTAACCACTACACCAAACTGGCTCTCGACTGGGGTGCACGAAGGTGGCCCATTTCAGTGCTAGCTGGGTGGCGCCTTTGGGCGTGCCAGACTTGGTCAGGGAACCTTCTTGCCCGGCCGCTTTCTCCCAACCGCACTTCTGACCCGGGGCTGAAACCACTGGCTGGATGCGCCCAGAGGCCCACTCTGACCCAAATGCCCTGGCACCCTCAGATCCCTCACAACTCAGATTAAAAAAATCTTTCCAGATGATCGTGTTGCCCCTTGAAGACCCAGAAACAAACTAGGCCAGAAAGAGCACCTGAAACTTAGAATCGCGGAATTATCCTGTTCAATTTCAGGCAACAAAATAAAGCTCCAGTTACTCATCTGCAGGCTGGAATAGTTTCCAGCACGGGAACCAAACTGTTTCCCCTCCTTTTCCCTTCAATGTCACTGTTTTAAATTTAACAGTGCTTGGCAGAGCTGATTTTTTTTTTAAACCCTCTCTGTATCAACACTTAATACTGCTGTGTGTGCTGAAGAAACAGTTTTCTCTTTATGTGGGAAAGGCCTTTCTACAACAATTTTTCAAAGTTCACTTGCAATATAAAATCGAAAATAAGAACCATCCCAACCAAGCTGCGTATTTGGTACAATGCTCACATGCGCACACAAGTCCTGATCGCTGTCAACAGCAATGTCCCTTTCCCAAATAATGTGTGTGGGGGGGGGGGTGGCCACAGAGTGTGCAGGAGGAACATGTCTATGACTCGTTTATTATATTTACATCGTCGACTTTCAACTACAGAATCCCCAAAGCGGCCCTTTAAAAAGGCAACATCCAACTATCACTTCCCCTTTCCCCTCCTCTTTGCTGAGTGAATTCATTCAGCCCTCCCAGCCACTCATCCTGGGCTCTTTTGTGTGTGAGGACAGAAGAGAACTGGCGCAGAATGACAGCACGTCTGTAGAGTCATGCTCCTGTGTCTCGTAAAAAAAACAAAACTGGAGGGGCACAGAAATGCGATTTACGGACTGAAAGGATTTTTACTCTCGCCCAGGGGTCCCCAACCTTTCTGAGCCTGCGGGGGTGCCTTTGGAATTCTGACACATGGCATGGTAGACACAGCTGCAAAATGGCTGCTGCGGGAGGCGGAGCCAGCCACAAAATGGCTGCTTCCCCATAACTTCAGTCACACAGTGAAGATCTTTGTGCTGTGGTGGCAGCGGCTGTCAAAGCAACGTTTTACAAAATCTGCACAGCCAATTGAACCTGCATTAGTCCATCAGAAGCCTTACTGGGCAGAAGCCCCACCTGGCCCCGCCCACTTCCTAAAAACACTTGGCAGGCACCTCAAATGGTGCCAGCGGGTGGCCTGGCGCCTGCGGGCATCGTGTTGAGAGACCCCTGCTCTAATCTATCAAGGAGAGCTTCTAAAACAATCTCTTACTGTGATTCCATTTAAGAGTTCAATCTTTGGCTTCAAAAACCAACAAAGTGGAGTTAAATGTCAGGACTCAGCCTCAACAGTGTTTTGCCAGCTGTGTTTACGGAGCCCTTTGCAGGTTTATCAGAGACAATTCTGCTGGTGTGGGGGGGGGAGCTAATACATACCCAGCTCTTTGCAGGCTTGGTTCGGGTGTTTGCCTTTCCCCAGACCAGTGCTCAAAACAGCAAAGCCTCTTGCCTTCATGTGAGAAATTAAAACTCGAATGTCCCCCCACGCTCCATTGTGCGTAGAATAGCCAGGAGATCCTTCGATTGTCTGGCAGCCAGACGTTCTAGCTCTTTTAGCGTCATGCACCACTAGGTGATGAGCTAGACTTGTTTTTGAGGCAGGAGACATTTCAGAGGTGGTTTTGCCATTGCCTGCCTCTGCGTCATGCCCCTGGCATTCCTTGGAGGTTGCCCTTCCAAATACCGGCCAGGGCCGACCTTGCTGAGCTTCCAAAATCTGACGGGATCTGGCGAGCCTGGGCTGTCCAGGTCGGAGCCTTCCCCGTTCACGCACAGCAGGGGGACCCCAACGTGGTGTTTATGGGCACCATGACGCTTGTCAGCAGCTGCCCTGGCACCCACTAAGTGCTCCTAGAAAGTGGGGAGGGCTGGGGAGGGGGGCTGTTGAAAGGCTGAAGAGTGGCCATTAGAGTTAAGCATAGCCTCCTTCCCTGACATTGTGTAGGTTGCTTCGCCTCCTGCAGCAGCCATTTGGGGGCTGTGCCCAGCACCCCATATCAGAATTCCAGAGGTGCCCACAGGCTTAGAAAGGTTGGGGACTGGCCCCTAACGACGGGTGGGCTATTGGGAGCTCCGCCCCCTTCCCTGAAAGGGAAGCCCGCTTCCCTAAAGGGCCCCCCTGCTTCTTCCCAAAAGCATTTAAAGGGTGGCCCGTACCCCTCTCCCTCCCCTCCTGCACAATTTAAAGGGCCCTCCAGCTGACTGATGGGCCACGTGCGACTTGCTGATCAGCTGAAGGGCCCTTTAAATCTTGCAGGAGGGGAGGGAGAGGGGCATGCACCCCCCCCCTTTTATTATGGAGCAGAGGTCCATTAGTGGCTCTTAGCCACCACGTATAGATAGGAACTCATGGTCTGGAGCAAGTGATGCTCTGTATTCTTGGCTCTTGGGGGTGGGGGGGCAACAGTGGGAGGGCTTCTGGTGTCCTGGCCCCACTGCTGGACCTCCTGGGGGCACCTGGTGTTTTTGGCCACTGTGTAACACAGAGTGTTGGACTGGCTGGGCCATTGGCCTGATCCAACAGTGGCTTCCCTTAGGTTCTTATGGCAAATAATGGCAGCCCCCCCAGCCCCCCCCAGAAAAAGTTTTGCTCCACAGGCCACAATTACCTGGCTACAGGCCTGGCTGGAACCGCAACACACAGTGTTTCTCTGCATGCAAGTTAGGAGCATCACATGTAGAAAAACTACATATGTGTAATTTTAAAAAAAAATACTGCTTGAACAAGACCAGCACAAAAATATTAAGGCTGAAAAGAAAGAGACAGAATGGGATGCCCCCAGTGTATTGGGGGTCCCTGCAAGAAGCCTCCAGGCAATCTCCCCCCCCCCCCAGAGCAAAGTGCCCCCAATGAGAAGTCGGACAAGATGAAACAGCTCCCCCGTGCCAAAATCCTGCAGATATTTGATATCACAAGTTCCGCACACAGTTCCGCAGGGTAGCCGAGCTGCTCTGCAGGAGAACAGCCAGACCGCGGGTCCAGCAGCACTTGAGAGACCCGACAAGTCTTTTTGGGGGGGGGCAGGAGCTGTCAAGAGTTACAGCTGCCTTCGCCAGAAGGGACCTTTGACTGCTGAAAGCTGCGGCCCTGAAAGTCTTGTTGGTCTCGAAGGTGCTAAAAGTTCAAAGGAAAGACTGCACCATACATAACAGTTATCTCTCTATATTATAAAGCCAATTTGGGGTTGCCATGTACAATGCGCTCCCTCAGCCATAGGCTGAATGAGCCGCCACTCAGCCCAGGGAGCCTGGCCACTGGCCAACGCGGTGCTGGCCAAAACGTGCCCCGCAATTCGTCTATGCCGTGCCGTAGTCCCACCCGCCCGCCCACAGAACCGCTACCCAGCCTCAGTAGGCTGCGAGCCCACGGACGGGGCAGCCAAAAGGGGTGGCCACCAATGCCTGGATGTCACAGGATGACGGAGCTGGCCGGCCACCAAACCTCAGCTGCCACTCCTGCTGCCACAGCCAACGCCTGCGGGAACCCGCCAGCAAGCGCATGCAGCTGCACATGGGGCCTCAGGCTGCTCCTGAGAGCGCCGCGACAGCATAACCAGGGGGCGGCAGCCAGCCATGGGGGGAATGCCAGTGGACGCAGGTGGGGGGCTGTGCAAGCCCCGATGGCTGCTAGAGCCCATTGTATTGCTCTACAACGGGCCTTGCTCCTCGTACCAAATAAACAATTTTCGTTTAGGCACAGGATTTAAATTTCCTTTGGCACATGAGCCGAAACTTTGGCTTCCCCAGCAGATGCCCCCAGGGGTTGCCGTTCTGAACAATGAAGCCACTCCGTCCCACTTCCTCCTGCACATGAACAAGAAAGCAAGATCACAACTCCTGCACAGCGACTTGCAGACTTCTCACCAAAATAGCACGAGGAGACCAGGCCCATACATGGAACGAAATGCTTCCCCTGCAGCCACCAGCCAAGTTCAGTTCTGGAATGACATCTGAAGGAATATAAACAATCCCAAGCAGAACGCAAAGCAGAACAAAGCAGATGGGGGCTGCACACAATCACGCCTCATTCAGTGCCAAACTAAGCTGTTTATGCTGCTATTTCTTTATGCAAGAGTCCTCACAGATTTATCAGTCATAAACCAAGGTATAATCCCACTTGTCAAGACGAGTCAGTCGACTTATGGTGACCTCAGCCAGGGGCTTTCAAGGCAAGTGAGAAGCAGAGGTGGTTGGCCATGGCCTTCCTCTTCAGAGTCTTCCTTGGTGGTCTCCCGTCCAAGTACTGACACGGCGCAGGTTCTGGGATCAAGCTATATCATACTGCCTCTCCTCCTCTACCGATACTGGACCCACTGAAATGGATGAGAGGCCTCATTTCTTGGTGGTGGTCAAAAGTGCTGTCGAGTCACAGACAAATGATGGCGACCCCACAGGATTTTCAAGGCAAGAGATGTTCGGAGGTGGTTGGCCATTGCCTGCCCCTGCGTAGCAACTTTAGACTTCCTTGGTGGACACACCTATCCAAAAGTACTATCAAGGCCAGTCCTGCTTAGCTTCTGAGGCCTGATAAGATCAAGCTGGCCAGAGCCATCCAGGTCAGGGCACCTTACACTAAGTTCCCAGGAGGGGATGCTACCTGCATGACCACGTGCAAGAGAAAAAGCGGGCATGGAAGTGGTCGGGCTTTCGCCCAGCAGAGCTCCCGACTGGCCACTGGAGATCTGCCAGATGAGTGTTTCTTAGCTAGCTCAAGATGTACAGTTGTGCGTGTGCAAGAAAATATTTTAAAACAGGATGTTCGTTGTCAAGAAGTTGGACCTTTTATGTCAATTTCTTGTTCTTTCATTAGAAAAGATTAAGAGTTCAGGAGCACCTTAAAGACTAACAAAACATGGGGCAGGGCAGGAGCTTTTGTGAGTCACGGCTCACGTCTTCATATAAGCTCATACCCTGCCACACGTTTTTCTTTTAGTCTTTAAGGTGCTACTGGACTCTTGGCTCTTTTCTACACGGCCCATCTTGTTCTTTCATTAAGCACCAGTCCTCATATTAATCCCTAGGCCTGCAAATGGGTTGAAGAGACCAAATGGAAAATAACTGGCTGTTGGTCCTGAAGGGTAGGCAAATTGACCTTGTGACCTCTGGATAACAATTCAGGTTCAGAGACAAACCAATTGTTTACCAGGACAGGACTGTGGCGCCATTGCATTCCTTCTTCACCACACTCCTTCCATTGGTGCTGTGATTCACACTCCACGAAGGGATGGGTTAGATCGCAGATAACCAGGGGTCATTTCAAGCAGGAGCGGGGGGAGCTCAGCTCCTGGAGTTGGTGCCAGCCCCCCCCCCCCCACGCAGGGGAAAGCCTGCTTGTGTCATGGCTGCAGCAAAATGACCCCGTCCCCTGGAAAGGTCCTTGTTCCTCCAAACAGCCCTCTGAAGGCTTCAGCCACCACTGAAGCTCTCCTCCCAGAATAGTGGTATTTCTAAGGCTTGGATTAGTAGCTGTCCCCTCTCTGCCAGCTCTTTCTTTCTCTCTCTCTCTCTTTCTTTCCTTCTGACATACTTCCGGTGATGTCAGGTGGTGTAGCATATGCAAATAAGTTATTCTAATGAGTTATGCTAATGAGCTCCTGCACCTCTGTTTCTACGAAAGGACCCCTGCAGATAACCCTCCATCCCACACCACAAAGTGTTCCCCTCCCAGGCCATCCAGCTGATGTCAACATAACTTCATCTGATTTTTGATTGGACTATTGGGCCCTGGCCCACTCTCTGTTTGTGGCTAGCCTCAGCTATCAGGCGGTCTGATGAGCTAACCTTGGAAGGGGCCAGGCTCTTGCCTGGCAAAATGCGCTCTGGACAGAGAGGCGTGGATGGCTGCCTGATTTCAACTCAGAAGGGTAACGTCTGGTAACCGAATGAATGTCAGACTGTGTAGTTAGACTCTAAAAAGTAGCTTCTTTGTTTTAGCTCTCACGGCTATGTTCTTTTGACATATTCTTGCACACTAATAAATATCCTTTGATTATACTTGGTGTGTTCTGTGCTTCAAGTGCTTCAATCCTATTCCAGACCTTAGACCTTGAGAGGCCACCTACCAGGTTAATTGTTGTGAAAATTCATTCTGCGAGTGGTCTACCTTGCAGGGTTGACTTTCTTGATTAATCCCAGTAAGTTTAGAAGCTTGCCCCTTAGCCCCTGACTGTGTTGGTAGGCCAAGGGGCTGGTGGCAGATACCAGAACTGGTGAGTGTGTGGAATCATACCCCAGGGTTTTTGTAAGTTTGTGCTCTGCCCTCCTGCACCAAGAATCCCTTGGATTGGGGATTCTTGACATTCATATTAAAAAGCAGCCTGTTAAAAAGAGCTTCTGCCTGAAATGCTGAAGAGCTACAATCAGAACAAAGTTTGAGTCCACTGGCACCTTTAAGACCAACAAAGTTTTATTCTTTGCTTGTCTTCAAGGTGCCCCTGGACTTAAACTTTGTTCTGCTGCTTCAGACCAACACGGCCGCCCACCTGAACTTGGCTAGAATCAAAGTTAAGCATAACCTCACCCCGTGACCTGAGATTTGTTGTGGCTGCCTCTGCCTTCTGCGGCAGCCATTTTGGGACAGTGCCCACCGCCCTGCATCAGATTTCCAAAGTGCCGAATGGCTCAGAAAGGCCGGGGACCCCTGTCACAACCCACTCACATCCAGAGATGGGGAGGGTGGTCACCCCACCCCTCCAAATACAGAACCCATTACAGAATCCTGCCTTTCACTGAGTCAGACCGTTCATCTTGTCTGCGACAACCCTTTTTGACTGTCAGTGGCTCTCTCAAGTAAAGACCTTGCTCAGCTCTGTAACTCCTGTCTCCCCTCAGGCAGAAATCTGAGGCTATCTCAGATAGCAGGCCGAGGATTTCTTGTTTACAAATTACATTAAACACCAAGAACCACATGGAGGAGATGACAAAACAGCTGAGCTCTGCTTTGACTGACAGTTTCATGGACAGTGGACGGGCTGGCTGAACAATGTCATCATGGAAATGCTAAGCTGACCAGCTGTCTGCCAAAGTAGAGACCAGGAGACAGAATCACAGTCTTCACCAACCCTCCAAAACTGAACAAGAGAGGCATGTTTCTTGGAAAACACCATTGGCTCTTTTAAGCTTCATGCTGTGTCTCTACAGTTCCTCGTTTCAACTGAAAATAGAATTAGCAGTGAAATGCTAGAGGGCTGGCTACTTATCCCTGTCTAAACAAAGTGATGCACATTTATTTATTTGTTTGTCTGTTTGTTTATACCCCACCTAGCCAGCACTTGCCGGCTCAAGGCGGCTCACAGAGCTTTTAAAACACAACAATATAATTTATCATAAAATTACAGCAGAAAACATACATAAACAGCAGAAAACCACAAGAGTTTGGCGGCCAACCTTACTCCTAGTGCAGAGCACAGTATATTACCAGGCTTGAGGCCAGGAGTTTGTACCAGTTGATTACCCAGCCAAGGACTTGTCTCAGCACTTTCCAGTGGTCCCTTCCCCCAGTGGTGGCTCCTAATTTAAGGCCTGGTTGAAGAGCTCCACTTTACAGGCCCTGCGGAACTGCAAAAGATCCCGCAGGGCCCTGATGTCATCCAGGAGCTCATTCCACCAGTAAGGAGCCACCACTGAGAAGGCCCTGGTCCTGGTGGCCATCAGCCTGGCCTCTCTAAGGCCAGGGAGGGTCAGGTGGTGTTGGGTGCCTGATCGCAGTGACCTCTGGGGTATGTACGGGGAAAGGCAGTCCCTTAGGTAGGCAGGCCCCTGACCATACAGGACTTTAAAGGTTAAAACCAGCACCTTGAACTGGATCCGGTACGCTATAGGCAGCCAGTGCAGTGTCCTCAGCACAGGCTGGATGTGGTCTCGCACCAAGAGACCCATCAACAGCCTGGCCACGGCATTCTGCACTAGCTACAGCCTCTGGAGCTGAGACAAGGGCAGCCCCATGTAGAGAGTGTTACAGTAGTCCAGTCTCGAGGATGGATCACTGTCACTAGGTCATTGCGTTCGAGGAAGGGAACCAACTGCCTAATCAGCCGCAGATGGTAAAAGGCTGCCTTGGCAGTGGCTGCTACCTGGGCCTCCATGGTTAGGGAGGCATCCAGGAGCACTCCCAAACTCCGGACCTTCGGCGCTGGCACCAACGGCACCCCCCCCAAAGGCCAGCAATGGGATCCCTACCCTGGGTCCGTTCTGACTCAGGCACAGGACCGTCCAAAATACAATTTATGCAACATGTACCAGAACAGACAACATGGTGGCAAACCTATAAACAGCCAAGAGTTTCCAACAGGGCGCTGCTACCTGGACGCTGGTCAAGGCCACTGTCCCCTACCCCCTTGTACTCAAGTTCGCTTTCTTGGTCCTGCCAGAAAGCCTTTAGAATCCAGCCCATCCCAAGATAATTCAGAGTGTCTTATGGGTGCTTTGCATCCTTTCTAGATCAAGGTGGGTAGCCATCTGTTAGTCCATCTGTGGCAACAGCAAAGAGCAAGAGCCCAGGAGCACCTGAAAGACTAAACAAAATGCATTCAGTGACTCACAAAAGCTCCTGTCCTGCCACAAATGTTAGTCTTTAAGGTGTTCCTGGAATCTTGCTCTTTTCTATCCTTTCTACAGAAGTTGCTGTGTGCAAAATGTGCTACAGTTCATGCACCAATGTGAACCCAACTAGGGATGCCAAAACCCTCACAAATAGTCCACTGAAAAATCCAGGTTTCCTTCTCATAATCTAACCAGTTCCCCATACTCTGGAATTGCTGCTATGTCCATGATTTAGAACGGGATCTATTTCAAGCTTATCTGGGAAGTCAGGGGCATTCATTACTGATCATCAAGTCAGGCAGCCCAGTAGCTGCTACTCAGAACATACTCCACTGCTACTTCATTGCTACTCAGAACATACTCCTTTAGTGACTAAAAAAATTGCCTGGGAGCATGTGATTCCTTGATGAATCACAACTATTCTGAATTGCTTTGATTCTGCCTCACTTATTTGACTCCCACCTTTTGGGGACCCACTAACTGGAACCACCTGCTGTTCTTCTATCTGTGGATGGAGTCGGGGGGGGGGGGGAGAGAGACACAGCTCCGGTGGCATTTGCCTCATTGTGGCTGACATTTGCCTGCTGTCTTACAGGTATGCCCCAGTATTCCTCCTTGAGGAAATCCATGTTGCTACCTGGAGAATATTAGTGGGACACAGTGTCAATGAAGTGCATCGTGCTGAGGGCAGGGCTTGACAACCTGCAGGCAACCAGTCGCCATGGCCTCAAGAAATTTCACTGTAGCACCTACTATTTATAGTGATGACCTTTTTGTAGTGTCTCTCAACGAGTACAAACCTTATTTATCATTTCACGTCAGAATATTTTTATTACATGGCATGAAAATACATGTGCATGAAGTTCTTGTCGCTGCTTGTTTATACGTCAACTTTCTTCAGCTCAGTGGTGGTGGATGGAGTCATGTCTTAACAATTTGCTTTCTAAACTGGCTTCAATGTTCAATTAAATGGACAGAGCTTTAAAAGCAATAATGGAATGATCAGAAACAGGGTAGAAGTTAGTGCGGGGTTAGGGGTTAGCTTTTTGTCGTAGCAACAACAATTAGGGCTAGCCCTATATTTATCTACAACACTTTTTGTTATAGCTTTAATAAAAATATGAGAAACCAGAGAGGTTAGGATTAGCTTTTGCAGCAGCGATAATTAGAATTTGTGGTAATATACAAAACTCTGAAGACTGAAAAATTAGTCCAGCTCCTAAATTTTGGGGCTGGCTTCCCATAGCCAAAGAAAATCTGTCAAGGCCTGCCTGAGGGCATTGAAGGGTTGCCTAGAAAATGCCACCTCTCTCCCCACACACAAACCACCGTTCCAAAGCTGCAGTGTGAGAATCTGCGTGCCCAAAATATGCACAAACCAATGTAGAAATCTTGATTAACAGCAAGCTTTCCCCCCGCCCAGCTCTTCAACTGTGTTGCTTGCAATCTGTAGTCAAATTACATTTCCGGAAGAGACAAGTTCATCCATCACAAATTATAGCCATTTGGCACAAATATGGAACTGAGGAAGGAACATGAATGGCCTGCATCACAAACTGCAGATGAGATGAAATTCTGTGCCCTGGCCTTCCTGCTAGTGAAATGCTCAGTGTGTTGGTGATACCAGCCAAGTATAGGTAACTCCACCACAACTGTGGATACATCTGCGTATCACAAAAAGTCCACCTTCATTAGGTACCACTTGTCAATTGGGGGGGGGGGGGGGGAAGTGGCTCAGGGGCAGAGCCTCTGCTTGGCATGCAGAAGATCCCAGGTCCAGTCCCCAGCATCTTCCATTAAAAGCACCAGGCAGGAGGTGAAGTGAAAGACCCTCTGCCTCAGACCCTGGAGAGCCACTGCCAGTCTGAGTAGACAGTACTGACCTTGATGGACCGGGGAGGGGGGGGGGGGTGTCTGATTTAACAAAAGGCAGATTCATGTGTGTTCATGTGAATTTTGGAACACAGAGATTCCCCAAGTCTGAATGCACCAGGAAACATAGCGGTTCGGTCTGCAGGCCAAAAGAAACCAAGTTGAAGTACAGTCCAAACATGATCATCGAAACGCAGCCGACTGCACTAAGTGTGGCTGGTTAAACTGCATCAGACCAGGATCAAAACCATGGCTTCACAATTCATTTATTAACCACAGGGGAAGTCTAAGCTCTAAACCATGGCTGTGTAGGGTGGGGCCACATGCAGACGTCTCTCCATGCCACCATCACTGCAATGCAAGGCCGGAGAGCAGCGGGGTCTCTGTGGAGGAGGAAGGGGAAAGAACAAAAGGGACCAGACGGGCATTTCTTGAACCACCCTGAGATCCAAGTGACTGGCCGCAAATCCTGGCTTCACAATTCCTCACAGCTAATATAAACTGCAGCTTCATATTACATCTGAATCAAGTCTATTTGAGGATCCGTTTCACGTGCACCGCAAAGCTATGAAGTCCTCTTTATCCCAAATCAATCTGACAGGAAGCAGCCAGCAGACCTCATCTGTGACATGTCAAACTTCCAGAATTTCTTGTCTCTCAATATGCAACATGTCCATTGGCCCCAAGTGGATATGCTGGCATATCTGACCGAGCCAAAACCATAGCCAGTTTGGTGCAGTGGTTAGAGCACTGGATTAGAATCTGGGAGACCCAAGTTTGAATCCCCACTCCACCAGGGAAGCTTGCTGGGCAACCAGTCACATCCTCTCAGCCTAACTACCTCACTGGGTTGTGGTGAGGATAAAATGCAGAGGAGAGGAGCCCTGACCTGGATGGCCCAGGCAAGTCTGATCTCGTCAGATCTTGAAAGCAAGCAGGGTCGACTCTGGCAAGGACTTGGATGGGAGATCTCCAAGGAAAACCAAAGGCAGGGGTAGATTTTCTTCAGCCACCGCTCTGAATACCTTCCAGTAAGGGTCAGTCACCAGAGGTCGCCATGACTTCCAGGTGTACACAAATGCACACACACACATGGACATATCAAAAAATACCCAAAAAATGGAGGAGAGGAGAAGAATGGTGTAAGCCACCTTGGGCCCCCACTGGGGAGAAAGGCAGGGTCTACATGAAGTGGATAAATAGACAAGGGACCAGTTGTCTCACAAGAGCGTTTGCCGAAAACAAAGACTTCCTGCGCAACAAGAGTCTCTACTCAATTATCTGAATTTAGCAGTTCTACCAATCCCGAACTGTCACCAAGACTCACGCATATGAGTACCACTTATACGTTGTACACCACCCTGAGCCCTCCGGGGGAGGATGGTTTAAAAACTTAATAAATAACAATCACCACCAGGGCTTTGAAGTTTCGGACTGGACTTGCACTCAGGGAAGAGCGTAACTGAGGAAGAACAGGTCTGCTCTGTCCGGCCGCTTCTATTCCGTCGGCAGCACTCTCCCTCTCCGCCGCTTCCACCCAGCCCATCTTAATCTGGCGCTACCCCCGCCCACCCCCACCCTTTATCAGCCAGCTTTATCAACTCGACTGTGAAAAGGACACAGCGGCACTCCCTGCATTTCTGGGTACACACACAAACAGAGAGAGGCTCCGACACTAATCCACTCTCCGAATGGGAAACTATCACGATGGCAGACAGGGTTCGTGCTCTGAAAGGGTCTCGCTCAATGGCTGGCCGGTTTGTTTTCACAAGCCATTGCTAGGCAAGGCCATTGAGGCTCCATGACATGGGCCGTATTTCCGTGTGGCTTTACTGCAACCTGCTCTTCTGACCTTTTCAGCAACTTTTTTTTTTTTAAGAACTGTTATGAGGCATCAGTCTGCTTACGGTTTCCTTCTAGGCCAATTTTGTACTAAGTTGGCTGAGAACTCAGGCTGGGGTTCATGGACTTACTAGGTTTTTTAAAAGGGACCAGCAGAGGGATAGGACGCCAGCTTGCCTAGCTGGCGAACTATGTTGACTGAACACCAAACCAGACAGGATGGAGTTCTTGTGGCGGCCATGAGGATGGCGCCATTTTTAAGCCATTGACAAATGCTGCAGGGGCCCGACTGGACCTGTAGGATGGCAGTGTAAGGCAGCCTTGTCCTCCCCCCACACCTTATCAAGTGCCAAAACGGTCTCTCTCACACACAGAACTGCAGCTGTTTTGGCACTTGAAAAAGCATGGAGAGAGCGAAGAGCGCCAGACTGCAGGTCCAATCAGGATCAGTCCCTCACAGATTTTTAAATGACTTCAAAATGGCAGCCGCAGCAACATCGTGGCGCCCATGTAGATGCCGCCATGTCTAGTTTGGCCCTAAGGACCAGTTCCCCCAAAGTCATAACACTTGTATTGGTTCAGATACAGACAGGGAACATTCACTGAATTTGTGGGGGGGATTCATAATTATAGAAAATTAGCAAGCCGTGAAAAAGGTGAGGTGCAGCAAGAACCCTCTTCTCCAACGTGCGAGCTTCCTCTCTGAAAGGGACTATGTGTCAGGAGCAGCACTCTGTGATATGCCCCAACCTGCCTTTAGGGATTCAGTCCAGAACGCAGACTGGATTCAGTTTAGGCTAAGGTTGCCAGCTCTGGGTTGGGAAATACCTGGAGATTTTGGGGGTGGAGACTGTGGAGGGCGGGGTTTGGGGAGGGGAGGGGCCTCAGCAGGATATATAGTGCCAGAGAATCCACCCTCCAAAGAGGCCATTTTCTCTAAAGGGACTGATCTCTGTTGTCTGGAAATCAGCTGTAATTCTGGCAGATCCCCAGCTGTCACTTGGGAGGTTCCAAAAACAAAAAAGTGAGATACACAGTAAAGAAACAGCAACAATAACTGGAAAACTGTGCAAAACCTGTGTCAAAAAAGCTAATTAAGGGCACTGCTTTTTGCTTAAGGGACAACTTTACTGAGGACACTTTGGCTATACAATCATTGAAAGGCACTTTCTGGACCAGAAATTATCATCAGTGAAACATCATTTGGCATGTGATTGTGTCTTTGGAGGCTTCATTTATACTTTTATTCTATGCTTAGTGGTTTCACCTTGGAACAATTCTTTTCTGGTCCATCTTGTATCTATGTTGCATAACTGTATGATCGGCTAGATCGGGTTGGCTTCCCCAGGCATCCCGCGGCTTGCGAGTCGCCTGGAGAACCTGGGGGGGTGGGGGGGGGGGAGGCTGTAGGTGTGGCCAACTCAGAAGCCAGCCGGAACTCCATTCCTGTGTGTTCCTGCCCCAAAATAGCCCTGGGTACGGGCTCTCTCCTGCTCCCCTCCACAAGAAATTAAGGTAAGCAGTTTTATGGGCGCTGAACATTTGTTTGCACCAGGGGCTGTTGTCCATGTCTGGGCTGTCTGCTGCCATGTGTTCAGTGCGCAGTCATGGCGGCTGCTCAAGCACTGAGTCCCGGTGGCTCCTACTAGCCATTAATGGAGATGTTGCTATAGGGCAGGAGAGGAAGATGGAAGTCCCTCCTGAGATCTGAAAAGGGAACTCCAGTTTGCCAGGATGGGTGTGAATGGGGCTGTGTGCTCTCTTTGTGTGGAGCATCAAAACAAACTCCAGTTGTTCATGACGTCTGCAGGTCCCTGGACAAACTGGGTTTTGCCACCCTTCTCCCTGTTGAGCTACCACTGCACCTTTCTTTAGAACTCTGGCTTGGTAGGGGGTGGGTGGGAGCAAACCATCTCCCCCTTGCCCAGCTGCCTGGATCCAGACATCATGGGCCTTCAGAGTTGGTCCTCACAATTTGTGCAAGAGGAGAGGAGGGGAGTGTGCTGGGCATGGTGAACCTCGGTGCCTGCTGTAGACTTCAGTTGTGGCTTGGCATGGTGTCCAAGCCCTGACCTGGATGGATAGCCCAGGCTAGCTCGATCTTGTCAGACCTCAAAAGCTAAGCAAGGTCAGCCTGGCTAGTGCACTAAGGAAGTCCAGGGCTGCTGCGCAGAGAAAAGCATCGGCAAACCACCACTGTATTGCCTTTAAAACCTTTCACCAACACCACAGTGTCTGAATTGCAGCCTGAGAGACGAAGGCTCCTTTGACCTTGTGTATGGCCTGCCTTAGACTGGCATTTGGGCACCTTTTTAAAGGGGACGTGGGCTGCATCTGTCCTGTTCTAGGACGGGCCCTGCCAGTAAACCTCTGAAGACCACTAGTTCTCTTTTCACCCAAAAGGCTCATCTGCCCCTGCCCTTAAGCAACTCAGTGAGCACTGAACATGACCTCAAAGACACACTGTATTAAATCGGAGGTTGAAGATCCATGATTTGAGAGTTCATGGATCTAGGTATGGTTGGGGCTCCTGTGGAGGAATCTTGACATGGAGGAGGGAGCTGAATCCCTTTAAATGTGATGCTGGTATCAGAATGCCTGAACATTCATCAAGACCTGCTCTGGCTTCAGCAACCTTGAGGCCTAGAACTTTGGTTCTCATGGTGCCAAATGTTCATGGTGCAATTTCAGACACATCCGGCATCTTTTCCATTTCCACGCAGGAGCAGCCTAAATGTGCGGACGATGGCTGTGCAGGAATCATTCATTCACCCTTGTGTCTTCTGACAAAATGAAGACAACTTGGTTTCACAGGGCCACGTTTCTCAATCCAGGTTGATGACTTTTTATGCCTGACCAGGAAGACAGAAATTAAGGAGCTTACTTTCCCTCTTTATGTCTGTACCAGGAAACTCTTCACTTGTTTAATTTCTGAAAGATTCAGGTGGTAGCCACGTTGGTCTGAAGCAGTAGAACAAAGTTTGAGTCCAGTAGCACCTTCAGGACCAACAAAGTTTAATTCTGGGTATAAGCTTTCGTGTGA
The DNA here is from genome assembly GCA_029233225.1 of Lepidodactylus listeri. NCBI lineage: Eukaryota > Metazoa > Chordata > Lepidosauria > Squamata > Gekkonidae > Lepidodactylus > Lepidodactylus listeri. The sequence goes on along the minus strand of JARCFY010000005.1, from coordinate 133,317,323 downwards.
CAGAGGGTGCGTTCAGACAGCTCTTTTGAGCCATGCCAGGCATGAATGCCTGGTGGATTTAATGTGCACGTCCAGACCCCAACTTCTGGGAATTGTGCTGCTTTCGTTAGTAGCCCGTTGATCCCCGTTGGGGATCCGTACTTAAAAGATAGTGCTTAAAGTCCAGTGTAAAGCTGGTCAACGGGCCAGTGCTGAACTTTCACCCATTAGGTCATTCCACCAGCGCGCAATCAGCCGAATGGCCGCCATTTTATAAAACTCTTAGCAATGTGCGCATAGCCGCTTAAACATGCGACATCCACAGATGGTGAGGCACATATGCACCATCCACAGATGGTGAGGCACATATGCACAAAAAAAAAAGCCGACTGTACAGCTCCTTACAGTGGATGCCATTTAGATCATCCACTGCGGAGTCACACACAGTAAAGCAATTCATGGGGGAGCTGTCTGGTCATGCAATGCTGGATCAAAAACATCTAGATCAAATCACAGCCGGGCTAATGGCGGGATCAGCTGCCTGTCTGAATGTACCCAATATGTTGGACTGGATGGGCCATTGGCCTGATCCAACATTGGCTTCTCTTATATTCTTACGTTCTTATGTGCATGCACACATGAAAGCTTATACTCAGAATTAAACTTTGTTGGTGCTGAAGGTGCCCCTGGACTCAAACTTTGTGTAATTTTCCTGCAAGTCAGGCTATTGTTAAAGGTGCAGGAGCACAAAAGGGGGGGGGGGGGGAAACCAGTTGGAAGGCCTGCACACATGGGCCCAGGAGGCCAAAAATGGAAAGTCAGGCATGTGATGTGGTTTGCACTTTCCATAAGAGGACCTCCAGAGCTCCATTCTATCCAGTAAATGGGACCCACTCAGCTTCTCAGAAGTCAGTTTGCTTCTCACTTTGAAAGCCTGTGTTATAAATAGCCATGATCTTCCCAGAAGGCCTTGCAGCCTTGTCCACAATGTAGGTGAGGAACTTCATCCAATTAAAGGGATTTGTTTTCTGATTCAGAAGCCAGTTAATTTGTTTCCCGTACAACAAAGCTTTATCCCCTTTAGTAATCTGATTGGCCAAGAGCCTCAGCCTCCCCCCATACCTCCGTTGCGCAGGCGCTCACACAGCTTTAGCTTGCTTAATCGTAGCAGCCTGTGTCATTAGATTTGGGTTTAGACATCCACTCTCTCTGACTGATGGTGCTTTCCCTTCCTCAGTAACCATTCACGTACCTGGATCATTTGAAATTAAATTTCTGTGTATCTAAAAGCTATGATTTATTTTGGAAATCTTAGGATAATGTAGCATTTTGTTACCCTCACCTAAAGAAACCTCTTAATTTTTATGTTTAAAATTTAATTCCCTTTAAATTAGCTATAATGACTCTTAAATTTTTTGCTCTCTTTCTAATGTTTCCAGAGAGTGAGCTGCATTGGTCAGCAGCATACCAGCCAGATTCGAGTCCAGGAACACCTTAAGAGACCAACAAGATTTTGGGGGTATAACCTTTTGAGAGAGTCAAAGCTCCCTTCAAAGGGGGGTGAGGAGATTCAACGACTCTTGAAAGCTTATCCCCCCCCCCCACAAAAAAAATCTTGTTACTTTCTAACGTTTGTATCCTTTATGATGCACAAATCTGTGCCCTGCGTGACCCCTTGGAATTACACAGTCTGAGTCCAATGAGTTAGATGAATATCTGTTTAATTAATTCATAACAGGGAATACAGGGCTGATGAGTGCCTTAGCACTCCAGCAATTCCAAAGCTGTATTCTGCCATCACCAGGAAGGGCACAAGGTCTTATACCCCAAATGACATATAGTTTACACATTGAAGAATTTCTAATTGGTATCAAGCAGTTAACATCATACAAGCATAATTTGACTCGGTGCGTCTCTCAGTGGTGTTTGTAATTTCAATTGCTTATCTTGTCTTCAGAACACTGGGAAATTTAGAGAACACTGGGTGACTTCCTGGGCTCGCATGTGGAGAGCTAGCTGATAAGGACTGTGAATCACATTAAACTTCGCTCTTGGCAGCCTTGCAACTTCTAAATAGCATTCCATTCTTATCACATCCTAATTCCATCTACAGAGGCTTCCTATACAAAAAGTGCAGTCATAAAATATATATTCTGTTATAAATAGTTTCTCTAACCAGAAGCTTCTCAGTTACATACCAGGTTCTGTCTCTGTTATGATTAAACTTTTGAAGGCATAGTGACAGCTGTCAATATATCTCTCTCTCAAGGAGAAAGTGTCAGAAATCATATTCAGAAATCACATTCTTTCCCCCTTGTCCTACATTCACCATCTATTGATTCCTAAATGCTCCTAAAAGACTCGATATCCAAAAGGCAATAAGGAATACACAATTTCACAGGAGTGGCCATATTGGACAGCACAGTGAAGAGCCTCTCGTTCCCCCTGAAAAAATGGGCTGTAATCCAGTGATCTTCTTCACTCTGTGGGTTGGGACCTGCCGGTGGTTTGTGGAGCCTCCACCGAGCTGCCATCTTTTCTGATGCCTTTCACAAGTGTCTGCTGGGTGTGATGCGTGCATGGAGACAGTACGAGTGCCGTATGCCTCCCTCCTTTCTTTGCATGCATGCAGAAAGGGGCAGAGGTGGGGGAGATCACTAGTGGAGTGGATTCCTCTGTGAATCTGACCCCAAACCTAGTCCTCATGGTATTCAAGCTCGTGTTTTCTGCCTCTGGCGCTCTTTGATGCTTATGACCCTGGGTTTGAAACCAGTTAGGTCATAATTTTGGCTCCTCCTCTTCCTGACGTGTGGACTTGATGTCATGACTTCTAGTTATGTACTCAGTGGGTCCTCGGTTCGAAAAGGTTAAAGACCTCTCTCCGAGTCCACAAAACTTTATACTAGAATAAAATGAAGTTGATCTACAAGGTCCCGCAGGGCTCCTGTTTATCAAAAAAAAACATACGTTTTGTAATTGCAGCAAACAGTTCTCTTAAAAGCCAGTTACCAACATTGTTTTAAGAAAACTAGTTAAAAAACAATAGCAACATAAGCCAATAAAAAGAGGTCTGCTGCATCTCTCTCTGGCGGCCCTTTTGTGTGTGCTCGGTCCTTCGTGAACAAGCCAAATCCCCGCTGTAAAGCAAGCAAGGGAAGAGGAGGGAAGGGGACTTTCCATCTTCCAGGGGATTCCTTTCTGAATCTGCCTGGATCTGGAATGCAATTCACTCAAAAGGACTATATATCAAAGCTAAGTTAAATCAAATCCCATATAAATTAATTACACCAAATAAATACAGAATAAATGGACTATCTGTCTCCCTGTCTTCTTGCAAGAATTATCTGCTGCTACAGTGCAATTACCTGCTGGCCTCTGGTGCTGTGTGTTTTCTATTTAATGGGGAAATCTCATTGCAATAATGTTTTTGGTTTTTAAAAATGCATCACAGAACCAAAAAAAAGCTTTTCTAGGGTTTAACTCTTTAAGACTGGCTGTTCTAATCAAACCTTTTTGGGTGCACCCCAAGTGGTTTCGGTGGGGCAAGTTTTCATGGGATGTGGTTAAGACAGTGATATGTGTAATGATAAATTAATTGCCTAATTTCAGTATAGTGAACATACCACAGATGAAAAACAGGTAACACAATCTGCCACACCTCCGACAGCAAATTTTAACAGCACCAGAGTTGGATCTTAATATCTCGTTTCCACCGTGAGCACCTGGGGATTTATACTATAGTTGGGAAAGCCATGGACAATTAAATACTACATCCCAACATGAAGGTTGCACTTACCTGTGTAATATTTAAAAGGTTATGAGGCATCCCATCTACCCCAGGAGATAGCTCTTGCCTTGAGATGCACTGAGATCCTTGGAGTGCTTTTTCAAAAAACTCAAGCACCTGTGTTTTTAATTAACACCTCCATAGAGCTAGAAAACGTTCTGTTAAAATTAAGTTGCACTCTATTTTAAATGAAGTTTAATTTGCTTTCCAGCTCCTCAACATGATCTCAGGGCATTTGAATCTGAATCCCTGGGCCTTTGAGTTAGAGCAGGCTGAATGAAAATGAACAGGTAAAGGGACTGCACCTGTGCTACGGCTGGAGTGGGGAATGAACCTGGGTTGCCAAATCAGTGTAGAGAGAAAGCCTTGGAAATCTGAGGGTGGAGTCTGAGAAGGGCAGAACTGGTGGAGGGGGGACCTGAGTAGAGCATAATACCATAGAGTCTACCTTTCATAGCAGCCATTTTCTCCAGGAGAACTGATCTCTGTTATCTGGCGATCAGCTGTAATTCCAGATCTGGCCACGTTTCACCGGAGAGCTTAATCAAAGTCGAACTGATTTCCCAACAAATAACAATTGTTCTGTATAAGAGATCAGGGACAATACTTAGCAAATCATTTATGCTGCAGAATGCTTTACATACAGCAGTGCTCATCTGGCGAAACGTGGCCATTATTACCTAGCTCGCCTATAAGAAGGAAGAAGTTGAGACCGTCAGCACCAGATCATCCATTAATCCATATTCTGTGTGGAATGAAGATTTTTGGACTGTTCTATATCAGTGTGATCTGATATAGAAGCTGCTGCTGCTGCGGGGCGCCTGGGGAAGCCAATCCAGGAACCGCCTTCCTTCTCTTGGGTTCCCCATGCGCCCTGCAAGCCGCGGGGCACCTGGGGAAGCAGATCCCGGGAGGAAGCTGCGCTGTCCGGGGTGTGGCCTAATATGCTAATACGTTCCTGCTGTTGGGTGTGGCTAATGAGCTCCTGCTGGGCTTTTTCTACAAAAAAAAGCCCTGCCTGTACCTATTAAAGAAAGCCACAGTCGGCTTCTGCGACTGATCAGTTCTGTATGCTGTACATTCTTTGCTCAGCAGTCCACAGTCATGTGAAACATCCCAGCTGGCCGTAAAGCATTCCTGCCCAGTCAAAGTATACAGCCTTCCATGTTTTCTTTTCCAGTTGGCCTCAAAGTGGAATGCCAGAGGAGTTAACCGACCAAACATTTTTTCAGGTGCACACACCTACCATCCCCTAGCTTGCCCAGCAGATAGGTTTCTTTAGAGCAACTTCCCCTTTAGTCGCCACTGGCTGTTATCCCGTACCAGATGCCTGCACGCTGGAGGAGAGGGGAACACAAGTGGATGCAGGGTAAAAAACAACGATAATGGTTCTCTAATGCTGTGGAGGGCAAGGGCATACCCACTGAAAGTGTTCTGAAGCCGGCATCTATAAAACTGCTCCGGGCAAAGGTTCGTGTGCTCCTTCTCACTGGCACTGTCCCACAGGTGCCCCTGTTACTCACGCAACAATGGCAAACACTCCTATTTAGTAGTTCTGGTTGTGGTTCAGCCAAGTGGCATTAGCTTTTTCAAGCTACACTAACCTGGAAAACAGGTTGGACCAATGCATCATTTAAAGATAGAAAACTCTGTACTAGAACAGGAGGTTGGGGAGAGGACATGATTGCTTGAAGTCTTTGAAGGGCTGTGTCACTTGGAGGAGGGCAGGGAGCTGTTCCTGTTGGCAGCAGAGGAGAGGACTCACAAGAATGGGGTTAAATTACAGGCAGAAAAGTACCAGCTAGATATTAAGAAGAATGTTTCTAGCTGAGCAGTGGAATCAGCTGCCTAGGGAGGCAGTAAGGTCCGCCTCACTGGCAGTCTTCAAGCAGCGGCTCGATGAACGCTCGTCAGGGATGCTTTAGGCTGATCCTGCATTGGACTAGATGGCCTCTATGGCCCCTTCCAACTCTACATATCCAATAGCCAAGATACCCCCTCTGTGCAGATATCTAAATCCGTACATTGGGGGCACATAGGGGGAAAAGAGACTTTCCTGCCCACTTGGGGCACTCCCCGGGTGTACAGAAAAATCTGAAACGTTGAAAAAACTATACGGGAGATACTTAAATCCCCCCCAAAAGTAAAATGTGCAGAGAGAACGCACTGTGAACCGTGCCTCACCCCTAGTGCCAGCTGGGAGCTGCGCAGGCCTTGCCACTGGTGCGGGGGGGGGCCACCTGCGGCCACTTCCTCCTCCTCCATATGGAGCTCCTGCTGCTTCAGTGGGGGAGCCATGGGAAATACTACCCCCCCGTGAGCGTCGCGGGTTCCCGTTTCTTGAGATTCTATAATTCTGTGAGCAACAGTAAGATGATACCAACCATCCCTACCAATCCCATCAGAAATAAGTACTGCGGATGCTGTTTCCACAGCCCACATGGTGTTCCAATTGTATTCATGGCTTGAATTGTATTCAGGACCAGATGTGGGAAACACTTCCCAAATTAACAGAATCTCAGCTTTCAGGAGAGCAAGATGTTATTTGTAAAATGCCCCAAACTGGTCTGCTGAAACATTCCTGTTACTTGGTTGTTGCAGGAATTCCAGAAGCTTCCCGCCCCCAGTAAGCATATCCTTTATGAGGAGAATTCATTACCTCAGCAATGAGCTGCAACATGGAAAATGTGACGGCCTCCCTCAGCAAGCTAGCGCGAGGCTGTTTTAGACAGAACGGCCACATGTGGTGTGGAGCGGCAGGGGTCAAGGGCCATCACCCTCTTTTCCGCACTGCTGCCAGAACTTTTCAACTTTTCCTTTCCCCCCTCTTCTCGCTTCGGTGGAAGATTCCCAGAGGGACAGCATATTGCAGTGACAAGAAAACCAAGCACTTGAGAAATTAAATGTTTTTATTCCACCATAAAATGTCGTGGACGAAAACTTATGTTAGAAGAAAAACAGAGGTGGCAGGAGACTCCTGTTCACTCTTCAGAACAGTTCATGTCGCCTTTTGAAAGCAGAAAAAAGGAAAATAGAGCAGAGCTGCTCATTCACTCTGACAGACACACCATTTTGTGATTTTCAGCCTTGGTTTTTCTTTAAAGCCTACCTATCTTTTCAGTATCTTTGCTTGCCATTGGGAATTGTGGGCTAGGGAGGGGCAGGAAACTTCGTTCAACTGGCTATACATTCTACTGCATTTCAAATGCTACTATAAGCTCAAAAGGGGAAAATGAAAACAATGAGCCCTCGCCTACTAACCCACCCAAACCATTGTGTGGGGACAGGATATGGAGCTCAGAGCCCTGGATCTAGGCGAGAGGGGCTTCAGCTCTCCAGCCTGCCACCATCTGGAGCAGCCCCAGTTTCAAAGAGAAAATGCTGTCATGCCAGATGTTCCCCCGCCCCCTCGTCCAGGGCATCTCTGACACTGGTCGTGGCCCACACCAGATCCACGCGGGGTGCGAGTGACAGGCCGTTGGCGTGGCCAGAGGCAGAGGTGCATTGCAGGCAGTTTAGAGGCCTGCGCTACTTTTCACAGACCTCTTCCTGCCGTTCCTAAAGGTTATGATTCCATCTGTAAGCAGCACTGGCTGGTTCCTTTGGTTGAGGGAGGAGGGGGGAGACTGTGCATTACTTTTCCACATCAGCCACCCAGGCAACACACTATCAAACTAGACTGGGTGGACAACTTGTTTAGCACAGAAGAAGACAACACCAGAAATACATCCTGAACAGCCACAGCCACATAGCTGAGATGTATGCAATTAAAGATAATGTACACAATTATTTTACCTACTCTTATTCATTTCAACAGCACAGCAGGGGGCACTGGTTACATCACTGTATGTAATACTGAGAGCGTATAAGGACTTGCCAACAAGGCAAAATCCTATTCCCCCCCCCCCATGCCACATCACTGCCTTCAACCCCACTGTTTGTTCTCTCTCCCCTTCCTTCCTTCCTTCCTTCCTTCCATCCGTCCGTCCGTCCATCCTTCCTTTCCCCTCTTGCTGGTCCTCTCCCTCCCCAACTTGGTCTCTCCTTTCCTCCTTCTTTTCTCCCAGAATGCCTCTTCTAGAAGAAGAAGAAGAAGAAGAGATTGGATTTATACCCCGCCCTCCACTCCCCAAGGGAGTCTCAGAGCGGCTTACAAACTCCTTTCCCTTCCCCTCCCCACAACAGACACTCTGTGAGGTAGGTGGGGCTAAGAGAGCTCTTTCCCAAGCTGTCCTTGAGGGAACAGCTGGTACAGAGCTATGGCTTGCCCAAGGTCATCCAGCCAGGTGCAAGTGGAGGAGTGGGGAATCAAACCCGGTTCTCCCAGATTAGAGTCCGTGCACTTAACCACTACACCAAACTGGCTCTCCCAGCTGTCTGGGGCTCCTACAGAGTTAGAAACACAAAACTGGGGCTCCTACAGAGTTAGAAACACAAAACTCCATCCAAACTTTGGATTTAAAAGGTATACCCATAGGGTGCATTCATACGGCTCTTTTGAGCCATGCCAGGCACAAGTGCCTGGTGGATTTAAAGTGCACGTCCAGATCACAACACCTGGGAATCATGCTGCTTCTGTGAGTAGCCCGTTGATCCCTGTCAGGGATCCATACTTAAAAGATAGTCATGAAAGTCAGGTCTAAAGCTGGCTGACGGGCCAATGCCGGCCTTTCCACCGTCAGGTCATACCTCTAGCACACAATGAGCCTGTAGGGATGGTCTCCAGACCACTCCAAACGGCCGTCCTTTTATAAAACTCTTAGCGATCTGTGCATAACCGCTTAAACAAGCGACATCCCCAGAGCTCCTCAAGCGATCCGAACAATTTAATGTTTCTGACGGTCCCCTGAACTTTATCGACTTTATAAACTGAAAGGGTACCTAGAGGAAGGTACCGCTGGCAGCGCTTTTCCCATTTTAGTTCATGCATGCACGGATAAACAAGTATATGGTGAGGTACATATGCACATGCACAGACAGGATTTTTTTAAAAAAAAAAGCTGACCGCACGGCTTCTTATGGTGGATGCCATCTAGACAATTCACCGCGGGAGTCACGCGTGGTAAAGCGCTTCATGGGCAATCTGTCTGGTCGTGCAATGCTGGATCAAAAAAATCTAGCTCAAATTACAGTGGGATTAGCTGCCCATCTGAACACACCCAAAGTGTGCTTTAGCCAATAGGCAGGCACTGCTTTTACTGTGTGGGTTTTTAACCACTTTTCTGTTTTCTAAAAACTGGACTTTCCTGCATACCTGAGGGCTATACCCTACATTCTTGTCCTGGCTGTATGGATATTTTGAATTGCACAAGGGTCAGTCACCCATGGCTACCAGATATAAGGACAATAAACACGATTCGATCATGACAGCAGTACAGATGAGGGAAAGGGTTCTACTTACTCAGGAGTCTCCCCAGATGAGCAGAAAAATATAACATTGCAAATTAACCAAAAGGGGGGGGAAACCCTTTTAAAAAACAGCCTGATGAGGACTGTAAATGTTCCAGAAGGGATTAGAACAGCTGAGAGTCAGCTAAAGAGAGAAAAGGGGGGGGGGGGAGAATAAGCCCACCCCAAAGCCTTGAAAGAGATCTGCAGGGTAGAATTACCAATTGCAACCCCCCTCCCGAGATCCTTTGTTTTCCCCCCAATTCTAAATGGCTTTTCCAGAAAACTAACCAGAAATTATTTTAGCTATAATTTGGGGGGGGAATGTGAATTTCAAACCTGTCACCTCACCATAATGCCAAGTTAAATAAAAGGCCAAAGAACAGTCACTTCTAAGGCTTTCAGAGTTGAAAGGCAGGATATAAATTGTTTAAATACATTTTTTTTTAAAACCAAACAAACACACTTCAAAAGAAACTTTGTAGGCTTGCAAAAGTAGGCCCAGTTGCTAATTAGCGTGGCCACATTCACATTAGAACATAAGAGAAGCCAATGTTGAATCAAGCCAATGGCCCATCCAGTCCAACACTCTGTCACACAGTGGCCAAAAACACCAGGTGCCCTTAAGAAGTCCAGCAGTGGGGCCAGGACACTAGAAGCCTTCCCACTGCTGCCCCCCCCCCCCCCCCGCACAAGCACCAAGAATACAGTGCATCACTTGCCCCAGACTGAGAGTTCCTATCCTTGTGGCTAAGAGCCACTGATGGACCTCTGCTCCATAAGTTTATCCAGTTCCCTCTTGAAGCCATCCATGCTTCTGGCCACCACCACCTCCTGTGGCAGTGAATTCCATGTGTTAATCACTCTTTGGGTGAAGAAGTACTTCCTTTTATCTGTTCTAACCCAACTGCTCAGCAATCTCATGGAGCACTTCTTTCTCTACCTGCTTTATCCCATGCATAATCTTATAAACCTTGATCATGTCACACCTCAGCCCTCGTTTCTCCAAGCCAAAGGGCCCCAAGCGCTTCAACCTTTCTTCACGGGGAAAGTGTTCCAACCCTTTTATCGTTCTAGTTGCCCCTTTCTGCACGTTCAAGGTTTTCTTTCCCAAAAACCCCTTGTTTGTCTTTTGGCATAAAAACTCCACCAGATTAACTTCCCTGGGAAATGTCACGGCTGCACACACTGTGCTCACAGCATGGTAACTAAAAACAAAATGGTCTCAAAAGCACGAAAGCAGAAGGACCCCTTATCTGGGGCTAGAACCACGGTGGCTGGTTGGAAGCCCTCTCGCTTCCTTCCCAGCACACTTATCCACATACGCTCTTGTACAGAGAACCGAGATGAGTCTCATACGGCAGACAGTCCGCTGTGAGTGGTAACAGTTATTAAAATAACACACAAGGTTGGCATTCCATTTTGAAGGGTGCTCTGCAATGGAACCGGCAGCTTGCAAGCCGGAAAGTGTGAGCAGAATTCAACTCGCACAATGGAGCTTTCTCACTCCACTCCAGGCCCGGTGAAAAGTTGCATTAACAGAGAACCCCCCTGCAAGGCAAGGGGATGACAGAACTGGCTAACATACATACACCTGTGGTAAGTCTTACAAACACAGAAGAGACAGGCCATTAAGAAATCAATTAAGGCAGGGTAAAAATCTAATTAAATAAATTATTGCCAAACGTCCACCATGTCTCTCCCTGGAGGCTAGCCATCCGTCACAGGGTGATGGGCCCTGTCTCAATGGCAGAGCATCTGCTTTGCATGCAGAGGGTCCCAAGCTCAATTCCTGTTGCCTGCAGTTTAGAAGACCATAACAGGCAATGTGAAAGGCTGCAGCGTGAGACCCTGGAGAGCCACTGCTAGTCAGAGCAGCCAACAGCGACCAAGGATCTAACTCAGTGTGGCGGTCCGAGTCTCGACTCACACACATTCAAGTGACCCACCGACATTACCTTAAACTCTTTTATTTTGTGTACCCAAATGTCAGCGCCCTTCTGTGGGTCTTAAATTTGTTCAGGGAATTAAATATATAAGCACTAATGAAGGATCCTATTGTATATGTTCCTTTATCAATGATTTTTCTCAAGCTGAACGGAGATCATCCTATCTGTTTGGTCCACATTCTGCTCAGCTTTACAGCACTGCCTGTGGTCCAAAAACATCCCCATCACTGAAGATCTTCCCACTCTTATTCTTTAGGAGCTGCCCTTTGTGGAGCGATGGCTGCCACGGCCACCACAACCATTTGCCAGTACCTGAAAGGCTACTAGGTCCTTTTCCCAGCTCTGCAACCCCACGAAATTGATCTTGTTCTGATTGGATTCCTAGACATTAGAAACAACAGCTTTTTATATAAAGACCATCATGTGATTCACACAGATTAAAGATCTTGTTGTTTGAATTCATGAATACCAAAAGAATGGTGACTTAAGGTACTAAGAGAACCATTTCTCTTAAGCACAAAACCACCTACAAAAGCTAGAGCACCCACTCTTAGAAGAAGAGGGTAAACAAGAGTGTGCAAGCTGGAACGACAAAAAAAATCACACGGGACAGTCACACACCAGGGCCAAAACTGCCTTCAAAATGTAACATACCTAAACGGTGGCAGGCATTTAAATGAAGCATGGATGTTGGTTTCAACAGAGCAGATTCAAATTCAATTTTAGTTGCCTTTGGTTTACGGTGCTATAAAAGAGAACCACAGGGGTTCACCTTGAAACGGTACAATAGCTGCAAATTCTATACACTGGAAGATATTAAAATATTAACTGATAAACCCGCCTATTAAATTACTGAAAGAGCGCCAGCTTTTTATGCATTGGTATCTTTGGAAAGTCTACTCAAATGCATTCCACACAGGGTTACCTTGATCGCAGATCAGAAGCTTTTAGGAAATTTAAATACCACATTAAAGAAGAAGATGCTCAGAGCAGGGAACGAGGCAAGCTTTAACGGCAGCAAAACAGGAGCAGCCAGCAGGACAAGGGTGCAAGAGACCCAGATTCAGATCACCACTCTGCCACGCAGCCTTGCTGGCTGACCTTGGTCACACACTCTCAGTTAGACCTACACCACAGGATAGGATAAAATGGAGGAGAAGTGAAAGATGTAAGCTACTTTGGGTCCACCTCTGGGGAGAAAGGCAAGGTATAATTGACATTCACAATAAATATGTTACCCAGCTATTTCAGCAAATGTACTGGCTCCCTAACTTGGATGGCCCAGACTAGCCCAATCTCACCAGACCTCAGAATCAGAGGTGGCCCCTGTTAGTACTTGGAAGGGAGACCACCAAGGAAGTCCAGAGTTGCCTTGCCACATAGACACAGGCAATAATAAACCACCTCTACTCGTCTCTTGCCTTGAAAACCCTACCGTCGTCGGCTGCAATTTGATGGTGTTTTCGATCCCCACTTGCTTCCTGCTGCCCTTTGGGGACTGATTCAAGTTACTGGTGAAAACTTAAAAATGCTAAACAGCTCAACATCTCCATGCCCTTCTGCCCCTTCACAACCACAAAGGCTGACCACAAAGCTCCTCATGCTCACTATCTATACGCCAAGTCTGCAAGGATGCTGAAAGAGGTATTCTCGACTGTTAAACGCTGAAAGCCTCCCTTTGCCATATTGACAGAACATGAACGTTGCTGGTCAAAATGGAATGATGCTGCAGATGCAAAAACCAAGACGATTGGGCTTACGGAAGACAGAGAACTTAACCAAAAGAAGACAAACTTTACTCACAGAAAAGTTGCTCCAAAACGACTGGGACGCTCTTCAAACAGATGCTAGACGAAAATGCTCCCCACTTCATCTAGGAATCACATAGTCCACCAAATTTGACCAGCCTTTTTATTTAAACATGTTGACCATTCCAAAACTGAGACGGTCATACAAAACTGAGATGATCACTGCACGCTGCAATGCATTTCCAACAGCACAGATGAAGGGCCGTTTTCTCAAGACCCCTCTGGACCAACGCTATTGTAACTGCCCTTTGACAGAACTTGACTCGGCGTGTCGTGTTTTCTACTATTGTCCAAAACATGCAGCAGCAAGAGAAAGATTCCTAAGAAAATGGCTGTGGAAATATTCATCTTTTCCTGATGCAGCAAGACTAAGACTACTTCTGAGCAGCCTCTGCCAAGACTGCATCATGGATGTGGCAAATTTTTATTATACTGTTTTTTAAACTCTTAATTTTTTTTAATGGTGTATGGCCTACAGGCTATTAAACCTAAATAAACTTTGAACTGAAGGTATTCCCGGCCCCTCAGCTGTGGAATGAGCACTCTTCCCCTGGTGGACACTGGGTGGCTTGCCTTCCACATGGGGTTGTAAGGCAGTTGCACTGCTTGTTAAATTTCAGTCAGCTCTCCACAGCCAAAGACAAGGTCATATTTCCACATGCATTCCTGACCTAAAATGATACGAGTCCCGCACTATTCTGTTCTTTGACGTGTTGGCCCTGTCCTGGTTGTCACAGTCCACTAATAAAAGGATGGCAAGTATTGAAGCCATTTTACCCACTACTGAAAAGTAATTGTAAAATATTCAACAGAATCCTTTAATTATTCATTGTCCCACGGACAGAAGCATATGGAGCCAGTTTGGCGTAGTGGTTAAGTGTGCGGACTCTAATCTGGAAGAAGCGGGTTTGAGTCCCCACTCCTCCACTTGCACCTGCTGGATGACCTTGGGCAAGCCATAGCTCTGTACCAGCTGTTCCCTCAAGGACAGCTTGGGAAAGCGCTCTCTCAGCCCCACCTACCTCACAGGGTGTCTGTTGTGAGGAGGGGAAGGGAAAAGGAGTTTGTAAGCCGCTCTGAGACTCCTGAGGGTAGTGAAGAGTGGGGTATAAAATCAACTCTTCTTCCTCTTCTTGGTCCTTGTGGATGGCACAGCAGGGCAGAGGGCGTAAAATAACATTTCCAGGGGGCAAAGGGAATTCCTGAAGCTTTTCTAACCCCCTCCCCTGACTTTGTGTTTCTCTCAGGAGATGGTACAGCTAAAAAAAAGTCCTTCCATCAACACTTTCAGTGTCTTTTTCAGCCCTGTGTTTCTTGTCACAAAATGCATTGTCGTGTCTCTCCAGCTCTCCCTCTAGAATGATTTGTTACACCAAAACAGGCTTATGAGTGTTTTCTTCTCCTGGAGGTTACAGAATATTACTCAGCTTGACGGAAGCCTCCAGTATGGCTGCTCAAACTGTGAAATATCGAGTCCAAATGTGCTTAGCTATGAAATTTTACCTCAGAATACAAGTGTTTTGCTTGTTGGTACGTCAAAAGCATCAGATACTATCAAATGACAAATACCACAAGCAGCCAGCTCTCAGGTAGCAAGTGCCATTCACATAATATACAATATACAAATATTCTGCGGGCTCTTGGCAAATGAGAATGTGCAACAATTTTGGAGAGCAAATTCACTTCAGTTCTAAACAAAGTTTGATTCCTGTGGCACCTTTAAGACCAATAAAGTTTAATTCTGGCTATAAACTTTTGTCTGCCATGCACACGAAAGTTTATACCCAGAGTTAAACTTTGTTGCATGCACTTGAATGCTTATACCCAGAATTATACTTTGTTGGATGCACAAGAAAGCTTGTACCCAGAGTTAAACTTTGTTGGTCTAAAAGGTAACACTGGACTCAATCTCTGTTATATTGTTTCAGACCAACACAGTAACCAACCTGAATCTAACCTCAGTTCTAAGGCTCTCTAATTCCCACAGGAGTGAATGGCAGCTATCACAATATCAAACTGCAAAGTGCTGGACCATATGAATACTTCATTTTCATTTACCTCCTCCTGTGGCTCCTACCAGGTTCAGATACAGGGTTTCATGCATGATCTCCTCAATCCCTTCAAAGCTTTGTCCAATAAAACTCCATTTCTTGACTTGGGGTGGCCAAACTTGCTTAACATAAGAGCCACACAGAATAAATGTCAGATGTTTGAGAGCCACGAGACATGAACAAATATTACACCCAATTTTTTATTGAAAAATATGCAAATTTGCTTTCTATGAACATTAAACAAGACTGCCAAAAATAAAAACAAAAGGGGCAAAAACAGATACTGATGATGACATTTATTTGTCTAAGAGAGAGAAAGATGGAAAGAAAATGAAAGAGGGGGAAAGAAAGAGAGAGAGAGAAACAAAGAAGGCAAATAGATGGGGAGGGAGGGAGGAAGGAAGAGAGAGAGACAGAAAGAGAGAGAGCAAATAGATGGAGAGCCTCCCAGGAGCCACGCAATACATGTGAAAGAGCCACATGCGGCTCCCAAGCCACAGTTTGGCCATCCCGGCTGTAATTGTGAGCAAAAATTCTACTTTGTGAGCTACTGGCATTGAAGTTGTGAGTGAGCGATTTGGCTGCTGCATAAATTAGTTTGCTCTGGAGCCATCCTTCCTGAGCTAAGACAAAAAATGTGTAATCCAGAGGCTAAAGAACTGTGAGCTAGCTCACACTAACTCAGCTTAGAGGGAACATTGCATGGAAGGCAGAGGAAGGAGGGCACCATGTTGGGGACCCATGAGCCAAGCCATATGCTTGAGGAAGCACCATTTTGTCCTCCACAACTCCGAAGGCGCCTTGCTCAAAGTCAGAGACTGATCTCCCCAACGGAGCAGGGACTCGAACACAGGACTCCTGTGCCCGCTTGCTTCCAGCCCTTGATCAAGGTCCCGAAATCCAAGAAGCCTAATCTGCATACTATAGAAGCAATGGGCATTCCAAATTTCTGCATTCCGCGCCAGTTGTTATTTGTTTGTTCCTGGCAAATACCACACAAAGGTGGGGAAGGAACAGATGGCCTGACCATTCTTGGGCCATCCAGCCAGAATGGGCAGTTTCCCTCAGCTGTTCTGCCTGCCTTTCATGGCACAGCATGCAGGGAAGAGACATGGGAAGGCTGCCGTGTCCTTCTGCCTCACCTACGCCTGCGGCGAGGCAAGGCAGAGAAGCTCTACGAATTGGAAGAGTCAAAACCCATCTCCTAAAACCCTACAAATCCACATACACAGACAAGTGGAGAACCACAAAAGGAGCTAGAGGCGTCTTTCGTTTTTATGTTACCTGCTCATACAACTGAACATGCTCACTGCATTCCCAAAGAAAACAAAATGTGCCCTCTCGGCTGTCTAAGGGGCTGCAGCGGTCCATTCAAAGATGCCCTTCAGTTGCTCCCTTGCCTCTTGTGCCTGGCTTTAGGTAATCACAGTAACTGGGTTGGATCCAGGTCACTTTTTCAAAAAACTGCATCTTGTCCAGTCCCCCTCCCTTTTCCAGCCACCATCCCAGATGGCTTTTGTCCACATAGGTCTCATAATGCCCTCCAACAACTTTTTGGTGGCCTAAGGCGACTGGCACAGGAAAGGAAGAGGAGGGTTTCAGAGTCCTGATGGGTGGGGGACAAGAGAGTGAACGAAACACACAGGCCTCGGTGAAGGGCACCCTAGACATGCATGGGGGGGCCAGTTGCTGCTAGGACCTGGAGGGCACTGCCTTTGCCCCCTGCTTTGAATCAGGGCCTTCCCAATTGCTAACTCTGACAGGAATGCCAGCAACCAAACTTCATGCTCAAGAAGGGATTTGAATTCAGGGCTTCCACCAGCCAACTGAGGGATAGGTCTTATGCACATTATGAAGGTTCTTAGTGCCACTGGCCCCGAGCAGGCAGTGCCTCAATGGACTTGTGGGTGGGTCTGCAAACCAGTGGCAACCGAAGCTGGGAAGGAGGGCTGGAGGGGGCAGGGCAGAGATGAGTTGCCAAGGAACAGAATGTGGGCTCTTTTAATTATTCCGCCTTTTGTATCCTTGTGTAGTCCTTATGGCTCACCAATAAACGTATGCTGTCCTTTTACAATGCTTTGAAACAGGTGTAACAGCCTACAGAACCATATTATACTGGATTGTATTTGACAGCACATAACACACACACACACACATTTGCTTTATTCTCATTTTTCTCCAAGCAGCTCAGACAGACTAACGCAGTTACCCATCTGGATCCATCACCCCACAACAGGCACCTTGCGAGGCAGGTGGGGCTGAGAGAGTTCTGAGAGAACCGTGGTGCGAAGTAAATAGTCCAAGGACTCCCAACCGTGTTGCGCCAGTGGGCAGTTTCCCCTTCCCAATTTCGCGAACAAGGTGAGGCTGACCTGATAATAATGACTGGCTCCAAATTATCTTGTGAGCTTCGTGCACAAGCGGGGATTTGAACTGCGGTGCTGCCCCACCCTTTGTGCACATTCCAAAACTGCCCACTGGCGCAACACGGTTGGGGGTCCTTGGTCCACTTACTTAGTGCCAGCGTGGGGCAGTGGTTAAGAACGGTGGGCTCTAATCTGGGAGAACCAGGTCGGATTCCTCACTCCTTCTCCACATGCAGCCAGCTGGGTGACCTTGGGCCAGTCACGGTTCTCTCAGAACTCTCTCAGCCCCACCTGCCTCACAAGGTGCCTGTTGTGGGGAGATGGACCCAGATGGGTAGAGCCGCGTTAGTCTGTCTGTAGCAGTAGAAAAAAGCAAGAGTCCAGTAACACCTTAAAGACTAACCAGATTCATGGCAGGGGAGTTCTTGTGAATCGTGGCTCACTCCTTCAGACAGATGTTGTGAGGAGAGGGAGGGGAGGCGGCTATAAGCCGCTTTGAGAATCCTTAGCCCGATCTCATCAGATCTCAGAAGCCAAGCAAGGTCATCCCTGGCTAGTATTTAAATGAGAGACCTCCAAGGCATACCAGGGTCATGATCAATGCTCTCTCTAAGCATAAATTAGTTTGCTCTGGAGCCATCCTTCCTGAGCTAGGACAAAAATCTGTGAGCTGGAGGCTAAAAAACTGTGAGCTAGTGCACAGTAACTCAGCTTAGAGGGAACACTGGTCATGATGCAGAGGCAGGCAATGGCAAACCACCTGTGACTCTCTCTTGCCTTGAAAACCACAGGGGGTCACCAGAAGCCCTTTATGGCCAGAGACGCACATACCTGAGGGACCACCTTTCCCCATATGTACCCCAGAGAGCACTGTGATCAGGTACCGAAAACCAGCTGGTCCTCCCGAGTAGTAAGGAGGCCAGATTGGCAATGACTAGGGACAGGGCTTTTTCAGTGGCGGCTCCACTCTGGTGGAATGAGCTCCTAGGAGACGAGAACCCTGCGGAACCTTTTACAGTTCCGCAGGGCCCGTAAAACAGAGCTCTTTCGCCAGGCCTCTGGAGCTGCCACCACTATCACTACCACCTTAACTAAGGGCTTTATATAAAGTTGTTAAATAGCACTAGGCCCCAAACAGAATGCTGAGGCACCCCACTTGTCCTCAGTATGATGTAGTGGTTAGGAGCGTGGACTCTAATCCGGGGGAACTGGGTTTGATTCCCCACTCCTGCACATGTAGCCTGCTGGTGTGGCCTTGGGTCAGTCACAAGTTCTCCCAGAGCTGTTCTCTCAAGGGCAGTTCCTGAAAGAGCTCTCTCAGCCCCGCCTACCTCACAGGGTGTCTGTTCCTTTGATGCTCATGCTAAAACTGAGCGCGTTCCTGTACGTCCTGTGAAACAACTAACTGAGCAGCAGTTTGTAACAGCAATGAAGAGAAACCCCAGCAGATTTCACAGAAGTAACAAAGGAGCAGAGTAGCAGGTTTTCGTCATGACTAAAGACAAATTTGTGCTGCAGTTCAATGAAAATGTGCTGAATTGTTACTATTATCATACCAGCCAACATTTTGTCTACGTAAGTAAGAGGCACTATTGTTGCACACATTTGTGCGTGCATTCCGTCTGCTAGGTTGAGGCAGCGAGATACAAGAACGCGGCTATTCTCTAGAGAGAGCACACGTCATTCCCTCACCCGCTGGACTGACAGGCCGGCCCTGTGAAAGCCCCAGAACACAGCTCTCCTGCCTGGCACAGCTTTTTTCCAAGCGACTGAAATAATCAATACATCTTGCACATACGGTGCATAAATAAAAACTTCCTTCTTCCCTCGGAGCTGATAAGGTTATGTGAGGTTTCTGAGGTCACGGAAGGCTTTGGCACCGTTATGCAGGCTTCTTGAGGGTGGACACCAATTACGGATGACGCTCATGACTAAATTGTATTTTTGTAATAATACACGCAGAGAGAACTACTTTGCATCCTGCTTTTGTTCAGCTTACCGCCACGGAGGATTCACTGCCACAGTTACGGAAATCTCTAGCTGCACTCAGGGCAACAAAAAGGGCCTGCCACTCCCAAAACCAGTAGCATTTCCAAAGAAGCACATGGATCATGGCGACGCCTAAGTGCCCCCTTATAAAGTTATGATTTGGCAGACTCCCCTGTGCAGAGCTTTCCCAAGGCTCATGTGAGACCAGAGTGCAGAGACGCGGTAAAGGAGGGAGGATAGATTATCCCCTAGCCAATTGAAACATGTCCCCCAAGCCTAGCCCCGAAGCAGGCTCTGACACCCAACTGCAGCCCACATTAGAACATAAGAGAAGCCAATGTTGGATCAGGCCAGTGGCCCAGCCAGTCCAACACTCTGTGTCACACAGTGGCCAAGAACACCAGGCACCACCAGGAGGTCCACCAGTGGGGCCAGGACACTAGAAGCCCTCCCACTGTTGCCCCCCCATCAAGCACCAAGAATACGGAGCATCACTTGCCCCAGACTGAGAGCTCCTATCTATACCTTGTGGCTAACAGCCACTGATGGACCTCTGCTCCATATGTTTATCTAATTCCCTTTTGAAGCTCTCCATGCTTGTAGCCGCCGCCACCTCCTGTGGCAGTGAATTCAATGTGTTAATCACCCATTGGGTGAAGAAGTACTTCCTGTTATCCGTTCTAACCCGACTGTTCAGCACCCACCCACCCAGCCCTTATTCATTATAAATGGAACCGGTCAACTCACCACTACCTGCTGGGAGCTAGTACTGCACAGGCTAGCATCGCCTTTGCCTTCTTCTCCATTCCATGCTGGGTGTACCTGGCCTGCCTCGCTCTGAAAAACCTCTGGGCTGAGCTTTAGCCCCACCACACTGGTACCATTGATGGAAACACAGGGGCCAAGGCATCGCCTGAACCACGCCAACGCTGAAGTCAACAGCAACAGAGGAGAGAACAGAGATCCACCCACTGGATTCACAAGTACAGAAAGGAGCTCTGTAGCGTATCCTGCAGCTGCACTGTCTTCTTCTGGATCCCCCTCTCGCCCCACTCCTTCCAGAGGTCAACATCTGTACCACCGAGCATGCCTCTCGGTTGGGTGGTTTTGTTTTTTCATCTGTTTATTCTCAACTATTACTAAACTTATTTCTTCAATGGGATTTTTTCTGTGGGGGGGAACACCACAATCCCCAGTGTGGTTTTGTACTTTCATAACTAATCTGTCCAATGTGAAGGAAATGGGCGAGGCCACCTGGCAAGTCAAAATAGACCCAGCAAGTTTTGAAAGAGTTCAGCTGAGTGGAACTTTTGAGAGAGAGAAGCAAGATTCCAGTCTGTTGTCCATCTATGGCAATATGAAACATCCTTACGTCTGAGGCTTTATGGAGATGAAGCGCAAAAAATGTAAACACCAAAGCCCTCAACTCTGTGTCCCAGACAAAGGCTTCTTACATGCCTTCTATGTGTGTGTTCTCATGACACAAACAAGGGGAGAAGAACTCACATTTTTCAAAATGCACAAGCATTCATAAACCGAGACTGCATGCTGCAATTCTTTGATGCAGCCCTGGCTGCAAGAAAGTGGAAATCTTCCCTCCTCCGATGTGAGGCTCATAAACAGAGTGACAGCAGATAAATCTGTACTTTCCCCAGTCCTGGCCAGTAGCACAGTTAGGTAATCACAGGCTCTGAATTCTATGGATTTTATACGGAAATGTATGCATCACATGCAAAGCACAGAGAGAACCTTCAAAGGTGTCTCCGCCCGCCCACCCATCCCCAAAGAAAAACACACACAGCACGGCCAGTTTCTGTGCATGCAAGCTTGCTAGCTACAGTTTCCAGGGGAGCTGATAAGTCGGTGAGCTGGGGGCCACCACCACCCCCACTTCCATCCCCACATCCAAACCCCAAGGGACCACTACAAAGACCTCTCCCCATCCAAAGCTACACCACAGCCCCAATTTCCAGCCTGCCCATGCCTTGGCTTGCTTCCTGATTGGGCAGTGGCCTCCACAAGCCGGGAGGGGGGAGCAGTTTCACATCCTGAGCTTTGGCTGTTAGGATTCGGGTACCTTAATTCGTGAGCCAAGTTTCCAGTTATCTGGCTTACATTAACAAGCTAGGGGCCCATTCTCATGGCCCTCTCCTCTTGCCAGAGCAGGAGAAACACAGATTGCTGGTTATGGGTTTGTTTTTAAATAACTGGCTGTAATGCGGGTTGTGGAGGAAAGGCAGAATGGCATAGCCCAATCTTGTCAGCTCTCGGAAGCCAAGCGGGGTCGGTACTTGGAAGGGAGACCACCAAGGAAGGCTCTGCAGAGGAAGGCAAGGGCCAACCACCTCTGCTTCTCACTGGCCTCGAAAGCCCCTTGTTTGTCACTGTAAGTCAGCTGCAACTTGACAGCACTTTACAGACACAGACACACAACATGGGTTGCGCATTAACCAGTTTCAGTTCGCTGGCAGGCACAAACGTACCCAGTTTTGATATTCCTATAAGGAAGGCAATCCCAAGCAGGTATACATTATATGCCAGAAACATTAAAATACAATCTTGTAGTGATCTTTCCAGCAGGAAATGAAGAGGAAACCTGGCATGACGAGACTTATTTTTAACATTTGCCTCTGTGGCATTAGAAATGTTCTTTACTGGCAAATGGCGACAGCTGGAGACATATGGGCAGCCAGTCTGATTTAACATTTACTGCTCAATGTCAGAGTCTCCTGATGTTTCCCTTTTTGGTCTACCGGGAAATATTCCCCCAATTCCAGCCAACTGCCATAGTGTATGTATTTGAAACCCTCTAAAAACAAATTTTAAAACTGCAAATGTGTGGGAGACGGATGAACCATGGAAGCCAACAAAGCAGCCAGCTCCATACTGGAAGTACTAAGGAGACTCTCAGGAAAATGACAACATCAGAAGGGCCCTGCTGGGTCAGACCACTGAGGGTCCATCTAGTCCAGCATCCTGTCTCACACAGTGGCCAGTCAGTTCCTCTGGAGGGACAACAACAGTGCACAGAGGCACTGAGAAGACCTTCAGAAGAGCCCTGTTGGATCAGACCAGTGGACCATCTAGTCCAGCCTCCTGTCTCACACAGTGGCCAACCAGTTCCTCTGGAGGGCCAACAGCAGGACATAGAGGCCGAGGCTATCCCCCGTGGTTGCCTCCTGGCTCTGGGATTCAGAGGTTGACTGACTCTAAATGTGGAGGTTCCCTTTTGTCACCATGGCTGATAGCCACCAACAGACTTCTCCTCCATGCATCTGTCTCACCCCCTTCTAAAGCTGTCTACACCTGTGGCCATCACTGCATCCTCTGGCAGCGAATTCCAGATTTTGATCACTCACTGAATAAGAAGTGTTTCCTTTTGTCCATATGCACTAAACACATCCCATTGGTTGGGAAGGAGAGACAGGAATTTCAGATTTTGGCTGAAAATCCCTGAAAAACTACCCTGCCAACGGCAGAGATGCAAATGAGTGTCCACACAGCGCCTAACAGAAGAGGGGGGAAACATTCCCACATCTCTGAAAATATATCTTTGGTACAAGCCACCCTTCCTTCCAATGGTAAAATGGGGAAGCTGTATGCCAATGACTTACTATGCCACTCAAGCAAGCTAGAATCCTACAGACATCTACCGAGGGTGGGGGGAGACTTCCTGGCAACTGTCCTTCGGATCATACTGCAAGGTACCAGAACAGACCATGAGAATTCTAAAGTCCACAGAAAACAGGCTCCAAGCATAGACCCAAAAATTAGGTGTAAAGAGGGCTACACATCTCTGCTGTTATAAGGCTGCTAGAGAATCTTGCTGGCAAGAGAGCGAAGCAGAGGAGATCCCCCCCCCCTCCTCAAGGCCATGAGGGGGCAGAGAAGCAAAGTGGCGGGAAGCCGGGTGGTGAAGAGCCCAGCCCCAATTTAACACACACACACACCCCATTTAAGCCATTCGCCCCCTTCACAGTCTGAATGGCACTCTGGAAGGGATTAATCGGGATCATGCCAAAGCTTCCCCAAATGCCAACTAATACTTCCCCAAAGACCATTTCAGCTGCGAAGCGGCCAGCAGCCCTCCCAGTTGAGATTAGCATCAGCAGGTGGAAAGCAGGGCTGGGGGGCAACTTTGATGGAGCCCCCCCCGTCTGGAAACACCGATTCCCCAAATCAGCGGGGGGGGGGGGGCAGAGAGCCCTATGACGCACACACGGGGCCACAAAACTCCGGCCAGGTCCCCACCCCCATTACCCCTGGGGAAACCAAACGCCGGGCCAGCCGATACAGAGCACCGAAGTGACACCGGATCCACCCTCGGATCTGCAATCGGATCTGCCGGAGGGGACTGGGCTGGCTTGCCTTCATTACCCTGAAAGACTCATAAATAAGTCAGTGGGAGCCTCCGGGCTGGCGGCGGCCGCAGCAGCGGCCCCGCCTCTCCCCATCCATCGCCCAGGCTGCCAGGGCCGCCGAGGGCACCCGGTTTCCGAACCTCGGCCGCTGCGAGCCAGCCCCGGAGAGCCTGTGGGGATGGGGGGGGGGGGGAGGGGGGGAGGGGGTGTCTGGGGCAGGGCCCTGCCGCCACAAGTCCACGCAGCCAGCCAGCCAGCCAGCCAGGGGGCCTTCCCCACGACCCGCCCCCCGCTTCTCCCTTACCCCGCCCGCGGCCAAAGGCTTCCGTCCAGCTCCCTGGGGCGAGCGCGCATCCTCGGCCAGCGACACGGAACGGGAGGGCAAGCACCCCCCCCCACACACACACACACACGCCCGCCGTGTCCTCAGCCCCAGCAACGCCGCCGGACCCCCCCCCCCCCCCGCGTGCACAAGGCAGGCGGCCTTTCCCACCCACGCCCCCCCCCCGCCGCACGCGCGCGCACCCGCCCCCCCCTTTAGCCCTTGCATCTCCAGGCGCGCGCGGGGGGCATCTCTCTGCAAAGGCAACCCCCACACACACACACGCCCGCCGCCCCCCCCCCTCTCGGGGGCTCTTTGCTGCTGCGCCGGGCGCCTCTGCCAAGCGCTCAGCGCTGCGGGCTTTGGCGCCTCGCCTGCCCCGGGCACGGCGGGTGGATGGGTGGGCGCCTCTGCCGCCGACCCTTCTCGCGGGGGGGGGGGCTGCTGCTTACCTGGCGCGGGTGGCTTCCCTCCCTCCCTTCCTGCCTTCTCTCCTTCCTTCCGCCGCCTCCTCTGGGCCGCCCGCTGGGCGCCTCCTCCGTTTCCCCGCCGCAGCTCTGGCCGCTCCCGCGGGCACTGCCGGCCGAGCCGAGCGCGCCGCCTTCCTGCCCGGGGAGGGGGGGGAGGGAGGCGGGCGGCCAATGGGCGGCGGTGGTGGCGGTGGCCCCGCCCACCGATTCGAACGCCGGGGAGGGGGGGGGCGCCGGGCAGAGGCCGCAGCGGCAGCAGCCGCCCCCCACCCCCGACCGCTGCTCGCTGGCGGGCTGGTTGGCTGGCCGGCCGGCCGGCCTGCCGGGACCCTGGCGCCTCTCCCGGGGAAAGGGGGTGCCCGTCGCTTCCCCGCGTCACAGCACGGGCTGGGAGCGCGCCGGGCACCCTCCGAGGACCAGGGCAGCGGGGTGGCCGAAGAGACCAGCAGGGAGCGCGGCTTGGGGACCACCTCCCTCCCTCCCTGGCTGGACAGGCCAGTAGCCAGGATTTTTTTTAATTCAGGGGGCACCCCACATACAGCCCTGCACACCCCCCCTAAAGGAGCCCCTGGGCTGGATGGGAAGGGGGGGCCTTGGCAGTAAGTTGGGGGGCTGTGCCCCAAGATGCCCTGCTGTGTGGATTAAATGGCGGAGGGCAGAGAGAGGCAACAAACCCTGCCAAGTCTCCTTTGCCTTCTTGGCCTTCGAGAGGGGCTCCGTCCTTCCCCCTGGCTCAGTTTCCTAGTGGAAATTTCAGAATGCCAAACCCTTCTGAAAGTCCAGGTATTACAGATAACTAAAGTCCAGGTATTACAGATAACTAATACTATAATGAAATGAATGAAGTTCGAGTCCAGGGGCACCTCTAAGACCAACAAAGTTTAATTCCGGGTCTAAGCTTTCGTGCGCACACACACTTCTTCAGGTACAATGAAATGGAAACTATCAGTCCATACGTATAGGGAGAGGATAAGCAGCAAATTAGCATACAGCAAAATGAAGATGTTTTATCAGATTCAAGGACCAAACAGGAATAACAAGCTTCGTTTACATGGTTACCATTTGTAAGTATGTGTCCTCTGTCCCCAGACCAGAGAAATGCAGATGTAAGGACCGATACAACATCTAACTTGAACATGGACATTGGTACCAGAGCTTGCAATGAACCCAGATGCCAACTTTGCTGCTGCATACAGACAACCTGATCACTGGACCTGACAACATCAACTCCGCCATCTCAGGCTCATTCAGTCACTCATCTTCTAACACTGTACACGCCATTAAATGCCAACAATGCCTTTCGGTTCTCTACATAGGGCAAACAGGTCAAACCCTATGCCAAGGGATAAATGGACACAAATCTGACATCAAGAATCACAAGTCTGAGACAATGGGTGACCTCAAAGCAGCTGTTTTATTGCAAAGGAACTTCGGGAACAAAGCGAAATTGCTGAGTTACAAGTTATTACAACACTCAGAACAATGAAATCCCTAGGACTTAACAGCCATATTGGTTTCTTATCTCACTACATATGCTAACTTCATTCAGTCCTTACATCTGTATTCTCACCAATCTCTCTGAATGGCTATACATCCTCTTTATTTTGTTTTTTATTTAGAACTAGGAATTAGGCCCGTTGTGGAAATAAATACAACAGGCTCTAGAAAGGCTCTGGGAGAGTGCCAAGGCCTTGGACACTCAACGTCAATTTGCTGTGGCAACCTCAGCAGAGTATAAGGACACAGAGTCCACCATTTTCTCCATAGGGACTGATCAATGGCATCTGGAGAGCAATTGTAATTCTGAGTGATCTCCGGCCCTCATCTGGAGATTGGCAACAGTGGTTCCCCAAGAGGGAATAGCTGGTTTGGAGGGCAGAGTCCATGGCATTCTACCTGTCTGAGGCCCCACCCCTCCTCAAACCTCACCATCTCCAGGCTCCATCCCTCAAATCTCCAGGAATTCCCCACCTGCAGTTGGCAACCCTATCTCCTTCCCAGCCAAGCATCAACCTTCCTGTATTTCCCCCTCACTGTTCAGCTTTCCATCTCCCCCCCCCCCACCTGCAGTCTCTACTGTGCTCTGAAGCCCTGACTGCAGGGTATAAGGACACAGAGTCCACCATTTTCTCCAAGGGAACTGATCAGTGCTATCTGGAGAGCAGTTGTAATTCTGAGTGCTCTCCAGCCCTCACCTGGAGATTGGCAAAAATGATTTCCTTGGCCGGGTGGGCAGGATAGAAATTTAAATAAATAAATTTTCCAGGAGGAAAAGTAGTCTTTCTCTGCAATGGAGACCAAAGCAGCTTACATCATTCTCCTCTCCCCCTTTTGACTTGCACAACAATCCTGGGAGGTAGGTTAAGCTGAAAGTCTGTGACTGGTTCAAAATCACCCACTCAGCTTCTACAGCAAGAACCTGGATCTAGCAGACCCTGCTCTGAAGCACTGATTGCCACGCCTAGGGTACCCAACCCCCAGGTAGAGCCTGAAAATTGCCAGGTATCACAACTGAACTCCAGACAACAGGTCTCTCCTGTCCAGAGAAAATAACTGCTTTGGAAGGTGCACTTGATGGCATTCTGTTCAGCTGAGGCCTCTCCCCTCCCCAACCCTGGCTTCCATAGACTCTACCAGAAAATCTCCAGGAATCTCCCTACCTGGAGCTGGCAACCCTAGTCAGAACTGGTCCCAATGAGTTCTTTACAAAGGCCTGCAAAGGATTTCCTTCCTTTGTCTGAACCAAGCTTAGTTGCCTACTGTGGCAAAACGGGCTCCAGTTTGCAACTCAGCTATTCGCCTCCCACCCTCATCCTGCGGGCATATCTCACTCCTTAAGTTCCCTGCCATTAGTCACTGAACTGCCACTGCCTTTTTAGAGGGCCCCTGTGGCCAAACCTCCCTATTTGGAGATGGAATCCTCAGTCTTTGGGGGATCCCTGGAAAGTTGACCTTTCCTTGCTTCCTTGGGATACCCCCTCCCTTTGGTATTGTGCAGAGCAGGGGAGTCTATTAGCCAGGGCTATTTTGGGGCAGGAATGCACAGGAACGGAGTTCCAGCTGGCTTCCAAGTTGGCCACGCCTACAGCCTCCCCCCCCCCAGGTACCTCACAAGCCGCAGGGCGCCTGGGGAAGCCCAGCCAATCCAGGGAGGGAAGGCAGTTTAAACTGCCTTCCTCCCCCTCAGGTTCCCCAGACGCCCCACAGCTGCGGGGCACCTGGGGAAGCTGATCCAGAAACTGCCTTCCTTTCCTCAGGTTCCCCATACGCCCCACAAGCACCTGGGGAAGCTCATCCTGGGAGGGAGCTGTGCTGTCAGTAGGTGTGGCATAATATGCCAATGAGCTCCTGCTGTTGGGTGTGGCCTATTATGCTAATGAGTTCCTGCTGGGCTTTTTCTACAAAAAAAGCCCTGCTATTAGGCCAGATAAAAGGATTTATTTTACTATTTACACAATTCTGGAGTGCATACGCCCACACACTAAATGAATAAGGCACAACTGTTGGAGTAAGCACACACTATGAACCAACAGGGCATAAGTCAATGGGTTAAACACAATCCTCCCTGGATGGGCTGGAGTCTATATTGATGGTGCCCCACCCCTTGGGACAGTCCCTCTTTTCCCGCACTTTTTGGCCCTGGGGCCGCTGGGAACTGTAGTCCAACAGATGAGGAAGCCTCATTCAACCCGGTTAGTGATAGCCCTGTAGGCCCCTCTCTGAAACTAAAGCTCAATTGAACTTTATGGGGGAACATTTTAAACAAACCACAGACAGCAGCCATCTTATAAACACAGGTAACTGCCATTTCTTTACACCTACCAACAGCTACTGAGGTAAGTCACACACAGGAGGGAAGCAGGAGAAGGGTATAATGCCGTAGGGTCTACCCTCCAAAGCAGCCCTTTTCTCCAGGGGAACTGATCTCTGTCATCTGGAGATCAACTGTAACAGCGGGAGATCTCCATGTCCCACCTAGAGATTGGCAATCCTAGGGGAAAAGTCAGCCGCACAGCAGGGGGTTGAAGAGAATGGTTTGATGGTTACTGGCCCACCTTGTTAGCCAGCCAGCTGTGGTGGAGCTTAGAAGGAGAGAGCACCGTTTTCTGACAGTTTATTCTGACAGAAGAGTCAGTGGGCGGGGGAGGGGTTATGCTGAAAGTCTATTGTGTTTTCAGTGACAGAAGCAGGCCACTGAGGGGACAGTTAGACCCACCTGGCAGTGGGCGGAGGAGAAGAGTGGACCCAGCACCCAGTCCTTCCCCTTCACCTGCTCCTTCCAGACTGAGGCTGAGATGCTGGCCAGTGGCTCTGTGGGCGGGACTGAGGCAAAGCGGGGAAAGAATGCAGCCAGTGGCCAGGGACCCCCTTTTGAGTGGCAGTCCTTCCAGCCAACTGATTTTGGCACCCCATGGAATCTTGCCACTTGAAAATGATTTTATATAATAAGGAAAGAGAGTAGATTGTAATGTAATAAATAATAGAATGTAATGAAATTTGGAATGGTAGATTGGAATGTATTTCTCTGGTCCGAGATCAGGGGAGATAAATCTGCACAACCCATCACCCCACTTCAAAGAAGAGGATGCTGTAAGGTCGCCTCCACGCTTGAGTGTCAGCTAGCACTGCCATAGGCGTGGGTATGATCAATGTATTGCTGAGTTACGTGTATCAATACTGGCTGTTTTACCCTCAGGTTATGATTTCATAACATTGCTTTGTGTTCCAAGGTTTCTTTCAACCCCTTTAGGTCCTGCCCAGGAGACAGCATCGGTATCCCGACTCCCACCATTGGAATACGAGTCTTGCTTGCTTGCTTCGCTTTGCGCATGCTCAGTACTCATTTGCTTCCCTTCCCTTCTTATCTCTAGCTGGCTATTCCTTGGCTAACGACCTCGAACAGGAGAGCCTCCTGTTATGTGTTTCTTTTGCTTTGTTTCCTCTGGGGACATTTTCTCCAAAAATCCTCAACAGCATTTTTCCCTGAGAACCTATTTTGCCACGCTTTCCTTGGGAACATTGGGCCAGTCTATTTGCGCGCCAGTAATTCTCTCTATTGATTGGTAGATGGTAGGCAGGTCATATTTCATATCAAGTATAATTGTAATGGCATTACTAGGCTTGGGCATTACTAACAGGAAAAGTGTTTGACCAACATGATCTTTTCTACAAATAAAGGCCTTTCTACTTAAGGAGACCTGTTGTGGACTATATGTCTTGGCCCATTCTCACACTGAGAGGAGATGGATGGAGCGTAATGCCAGGAGCTCAGTTAATTGCTTTCAGCATTCCACAGTTAAGAAGGGCACATCTGTCCATCAATCTCCAATTCTGATGTATTCATATCCTTCCCCCTCGGCCTATATGTATGAACTGGTAGCTTCCATTTTGATGTATCTGAAGAAGTGTGCATGCACACAAAAGCTCATGCCTTGAATAAAACTTTGTTGATCTTAAAGGTGCCACTGGACTAGAATTTTGTTCTGCTACTTCAGACCAACCCAGCGACCCACCCAAATCTACTATAATCAGGGGTCCTTTGGGGCCGGAGCTAGGTGGAATGCTGCTCCGCCAGCTCCAGAGGGGCAGTAGGGCAGCCACGGGCCAAATCAGATTCTCTGATCTGATTCGGACTGCCATTGAATTGCCGCCGAAATTCAGCGGCAACTTTAAAAGTGGCTGTAGGGGAGGGGGTTTGAGGAAGAGGCTCCAAACTTGCAGGATAGCTTCTGGGACCTCTCCCCCAAATGCCCACCAAGTTTCAAGAAGATTGGACCAGGGGGTCCAGTTCTATGGGCCTCCAAACAGGTTGCCCCCATTCCCTCCATTGTTTTCTATAGTGGGAAAAAAGTAATGTTTTTCCCCACCATAGAGAACAATGGAGGGGATGTGGCAACCTGTTTGGGGGCCCATAGAATTGGACCCCGTGGTCCAATCTTCTTGAAACTTGGTGGGTATTTCAAGGAGAGGCCCCAGCAGCTATCCTGCAAGTTTGGAGCCTCTCCCTCAAACCCCCTTTCCTCCAGCCCCTCATATACCCTATGAGTTTTTGCCATTGATTTCAATGGCCCATAGGGTATAATGGGGCTGAAACTGACATTCCCTTTCTGACACACTTCTGGTGATGTCAGGGGACGTGGCATATGCTAATGAGTTATTCTAATGAGTTATGCTAATGAGCTCCTGCACCTCTTTTTCTACGAAAGGACCCCTGACTATAATGAAAGTTTTCTGTCTTGGACAGCCTGCTCTTGTGAGAAGTGTTGTTATGGCCTTTGGAGTAGGGTGACCAGATTTTGCGTGTGAAAAAAACAGGACACTGTTCACCAACAATAATTTTTTTTTCTTGGATGACAAGACAAGTAAGCATTTCTTGCGGGCAAATTAAACAGAGCTGCAGAAATCACCCAGCAGGATGCCAGCCTCCAGGTGGGACCTGGGGATCCCCCGGAATTACAGCTCATCTTCCGATTACAGAGATTGGTTCTCCTGCAGAAAACGGATGCTTTGGAGGGTAGATTGTATGGCTCCATCCCCAAATCTCCAGGATGTTGTAGTAGGGTAGCCAGACCCAGGTGGGGAAGCTCCTATGGTGAAGCGGCACCTGAATACTGGCTGGAAGATTTTATCTCCCTTTACTACATGGAGAAATAATTGTAAGTTTTCATTATGATGCACTTTTTGTCTACAGATAATTTATTTTATTTTTTATTTATTTATTCGCATGTATATCCCGCCCTCCCCGCAAGCGGGCTCAGGGCGGCTTACATGGGCCTCAGGCCTGATCAGTACATTAACCTATAAAATCATTTAAAAACATTACCATAAATACATTAAACATATAAATAATCATAAAAGCTTCCATAAAACAGCGTTCGATGGCAACCAAGTGGCAGGTCTGCCCCCCCCCCCTCGGCCATCGCCGAGACCGTGTTGGACCAGGGCACATCAGATGGTTACGATGTCAGATGGTATCCTAGTCTCATCGGTGGCGGCTCCTATTCAAAAGCCTGGCGGAAGAGCTCCGTCTTGCAGGCCCTGCGGAACTGCATCAGGTCCCGCAGGGCCCTGATCTCCTCCGGGAGCTCGTTCCACCAGACAGGAGCCGCCACCGAGAAAGCCCTGGTCCTTGTTCTGGCCAGCCTAGCATCTCTGGGGCCAGGAACACGTAGCCTGTGTTCAGACCCCGACCGTAGTGCTCTCTGGGGTTGATATGGAGAAAGGCGGTCCCTAAGGTATGTTGGACCCTGGCCATATAGGGCTTTATAGGTAAGAACCAGCACTTTGAAGCGAACTCGGTATGCTATTGGCAGCCAGTGCAGCGCCGCCAGCACAGGCCCGATGTGATCCCGCCTTGCGAGTCCCATCAGTAGCCTGGCCGCGGCATTCTGCACCAGCTGCAGCTTCCGGATTTGCACCAAAGGCAGCCCCATGTAGAGAGCGTTACAGTAGTCTAACCTCGAGGTGACCGTCGCATGGATCACTGTGGCGAGGCCATCATGGTCCAGGTAGGGAACCAACTGCCTCGCCAGCCGTAGGTGATAAAAGGCTGACTTGGCAGTGGCTGCTACCTGGGCCTCCATTGACAAAGAAGGCTCCAGGAGCACTCCCAAACTCCTCACCCTCGGCGCAGGCACCAACGGTGCCCCGTCGAAGCTCGGGAGCGGGACCCCCCACTCCGGACCGCAACGACCCAGGCACAGGACCTCCGTCTTTGCCGGGTTCAATTTCAACCTGCTAGATCTGAGCCAATCAGCCACGGCGTGCAATGCCCGGTCAAGATCATCTGGGCTGGAGTCCGACCGGCCTCCCAACATCAGATAGAGCTGGGTGTCATCCGCATACTGATGACATCCCAGCCCAAACCTCCGGACAATCTGGGCAAGGGGGCGCATGTAGATATTGAACAGCATCGGGGAGAGCACCGCCCCTTGCGGCACACCGCATTCAAGCGGGTGCCTCAAGGACTGCTGCTCCCCTAGCACCACCCTTTGTGCCCGACCGTGGAGAAATGAGACGAGCCATTGCAAGGCCCGCCCCCCGATTCCCACGTCGGCAAGGCGGCGGAACAGCAGCCGATGATCCACTGTGTCGAACGCTGCCGACAAGTCGAGCAACAGCAATACCGCCCCACCGCCTTGATCCAGATGTCGTCGGAGGTCGTCCGTTAGAGCAACCAGAGCGGTCTCCGTCCCATAGCCCGGGCGAAAGCCGGACTGAAAGGGGTCAAGAACCGAAGCGTCATCCAGATACCTCTGTAACTGTAACGCCACCGCCCTCTCTATTAATTTGCCCAAATAGGGCAAATTGGACACCGGCCTATAATTAGCCAATTCTGCCGGGTCCAGATGTGACTTTTTTAGGAGTGGGCGGACCATCGCTTCCTTGAGAGCCCCCGGGAATTTCCCTTCAGCAAGGGAGGTGTTAATTATTTCCCGGGCAGTACCTCGCAACCCCTCGTGGCCAGATCTTATAAGCCAGGACGGGCACAGATCAAGGCTGCATGTGGTTGGGTGAACAGTCAAGAGCAGTCTGCCAACTTCCTCAAGATCCAGCTGGTCGAACCCATCTAAGCCCGGAAATGAAGACATGCAAGGGGCCTCGAGTTCACTCACTGTATCATTTGTGGCGGGGAGGTCTTGGTGGAGCGACAAGACTTTCTCCGCAAAATAGCTCGCAAATGCCTCACAGCCAATTTCCGATTCCCTAGCATTTGCTCTGCCATGTGGCAGTACTGTTAACGACCGAATTGTCCTAAATAATTGGGCTGGGCGTGAGCTAGCGGATGCAATCTCGGCAGCAAAGAACTCTTTCTTTGCTGCCTTAGTTGCCATCTCATAGGCTTTCATAAGCGTCCTATAAGATTCTCTTGTTGCTTCGTCGCGAGTGCGACGCCACCGTCTCTCTAGCCGTCTCAGCTCCCGCTTCGCCTGGCGCAACTCCTGGGTATACCAAGGGGCCAGTCTATTGCGGGGCGGAGAGGGCGCCTGGGAGCAATCTCGTCGATAGCTGTAGCGAGCCGGTTGTGCCAATCTTCAACCAGCTCATCCAACGAGCCGCCAGGGGGCTTCGGTTCCCGCAGGGCCATCTGGAACCGCTCCGGGTCCATTTGGCTCCGCAGGCGAGCCAAAATCGGCTCACCGCCTCGGGGCTGGGGCAGGAAGTTCAGACAGGCCCCCAAGGCAAAGTGGTCCGACCAAGGCACTACCGAAGTGGTAATTCGGTCCACTGCAACCCCCACGGCAAAGATCAGATCGAGCATGTGTCCTGCCCGGTGTGTAGGGGCCGAGATGTGCTGAGAGAGTCCTAGTGCCGCCATGGATGACACCAGGTCCACCCCCTGACCAGAGGCCGCATCATCAGCATGGACGTTGAAGTCGCCCAAGACCAAATGTGTCTGTGTACAGTTGTGAAGGATGTATGCTGGAAAACCAACATCAACTAATTCTCTCTTTATTTCATTCTTCAAGGACTAGAAGACATCTTTGGTTCCAGAGCGATTGATTCTTTCAGAATTAGTGTTTGTGTTGTTACTAGAGAAGGCAACATGTTTCGTAAGAAGGCCATGGTCTTTTAATGGTTGTGTAACACAGTCCAGTATCATTTCCAATTTTTTTTAAAAAGTATTTTTATTGATTTTTATAACTACCACATACTAAAACAAATTACATGCCTAAAACTCTAAAAACTACACTACCCTATACAGAGACCAACCTACATTATAGCTATAAAATTCTTTCTTAAAACTTTGCAAGAGTAGAAAAAAAATAAAGAAACACCTGGGCATCTTTTACTCGCTGAACATATCTTATTTCTAAGCTTTAACTCAATACTTAAATGGCTAAGAGTTCAAAGTGGTACATGCTAGCATATACAGCTTTTAACAAAAAACAAAATTATTTGTCCTTCTTTCGTCCCTTCTTCTAATTTTCTATCTTGGGTTTTGGAGCCGCCACCCCCAAATCTTCATCCGATACGTCGCCTGACTCTTTATCTCCAGTAGAACTCGAGCTTTCCAGTCCATAAATGCTTTCTTGATCATCTAACGAGTTCTCTGTGGGTCTTTTCTCCTTCTCTTCTTTGCAGTAATCCAGATTTTTTTGGGCTTTTGCAGCAGAGTAAATCTTTTGTCTCTTTTCTTGGTAGGTGAACAGCAAACTTTCAAGTGTAATCCATAATGTTCTTCGCTTGCAAAAATTCAGTTAAAGCCTTGTAGGGTTTCCTCTTCTTCCTTATCTCAAATGGAATATCCTTTAGCACTTTAATTTATTCTTCTTGGATCTTCAGTGTGACTCTATTTGTGGCCCTAAGCACCACATCCCTTGAAGATTTTTTGGAGAATCTCACCACAATTTCTCCAGGCAGGTTTTTTTTCTTTATATATTCAGGATAGATCCTGTAGACCACATCCATATCGTTTTGCAGTAAATCCGCTTGTAATCCTGTCACTGGGGCAAGAGCTTCACTCAATATCTGCTTTAGATTCTCCCCTTTTAATTCGGGCACACCTTGAAATCTCAGAAAAAACAATGGTCTTTCCATCTGAAGTCATAAGACATTGTCTTTATCCAAAATCCTTTCTTTTCCCATCACATCCAGTCTCAAGTCCAACTTCTCAGATTTAGCTTTCACAGCTACCAATTCTTTTGCTAAATTGTCAGATTTCATGCTTGCATCTGCCATCTGCTTTTGTAGGGAATCCAGCTTAGAATTAACCGAGTTCAGTTGTTCTATCAGAGGGCACAATGCTACAGCTAATGTAGCAGATAGGTCTGTACTAGTCTCTGGTTTCACTGCCGGAAACATTGTTGGGGCTTTTGGAGAAGGTTTAAGCTTCGCCACCATTTTATCTCCTCTACCTGTCATTGTTTTCAGTTTACAGTTCAAAGAAAATCAGAAAACAGCTACAAACACTTTTCTTCTTTGTTCTGCGCCCCTTTAAACTTCAGCCATTCAATCTAGGCAGACAGATTCTCTTATGTGATTTACCAACGCCGCCTCTTTAACTGTGGGGGGGTGTTAAACTTTAAATCCCCCTCCACTTCAAGTTCAAACTAGAGAATCTTTGCCAGCTTTAAACACTCACATTTTCGCCGCACATTCCATTTAACTTGCTCCTTTTTCTTGCCGCTTGTTGATCTCTGCAGCTAACCGGCAGCGCTTCTTCATGCCAAAGCGCTCCGTGGCAGCAGAACCTTCCAAGGCAAAGGGAAGCCTCGATCCCCGGGTTGCCATCCAGGGAGAGGCTATCCCTCGCACCCCAGGCAGGAGCCCCCTCCAAGGGCTCCTGGAGGTCTGAATCCCATTCAGAACCCCTTCCCACCACCGGGTCCGGGTCGCATCTCCCCGAGCTCGGGGAATACATGCGCCCACCATTGAGCACGCCAAAACCAATTTTTTGTTTGATGTGTTATTCAGCTGTATCAATTTTGAACTTTATTAAAATATTGTATCACAACTGAGAATAGTTTTTGTGACCCATGATCGCTGCCATCTGTGGAAACACCTGAGCAGAATATTTCATTTAAATCCTGAATTGCCATGGCAACAGAGTATGGAGCAAGCATTCTATTGACAATGGCCTCAGCTTTTGTTCTTGCACAGGAAACTTTTTTTGCTGTGTCTGAATCAGAATATATCACCTGATTTAACTTTGAAGTACATAGACCTGTATGGTAAGTGGTGTTTTACAACATGAAATAACGGTGCTCCTTCAGCTGCTGTAACTTGGATGTCTGTGTCTGAATTTTGTTTGGAAAAGAGTTCACTGACCTTTGGTGTATTAAGACAGCTCTGGACTTTGTTCTTGTGCTTGTCATCGTTGACGTGTGCTTCCAAAACATTACTTCCTTTTTTTGCCACAGATAGTGTTGCCAGTCCCCAGGTCCCAGCAGGGATTCCCCCGCTTTTTGAAGCTTTTGCCTGCTGCTGGCCAGCGGAGGAAACCCTGCCCCCAAAGAGCCACGTCTAGGCGTGATGTCCCCAATATGATGATGTCATGCAAAAGTGACATCACCACATCAGGGATGCCATGCATGACACTCTGGTTTGAGGGCAAAACTTTGTGATAAATCTGGCCTAAAACCATAGAGTTCTGCCCTTAAACTAGAGTGTTGCTGTGCAACATAACTGACATGATGATGTCCCTTCCAGGTGATGTCATTGTGTTGGCGATGTCCTGGAATGCTCCCCCCAAAACTCTCACTGGTGTGGCGAGGGGACCTGGCAACCCTAGCCACAGACACAAAATTCTTGCATGTAATGCATTCTGCTTCATTTTCATTTCTGCCAGCCCTGAAGTAAGGAAATTTTATTTCAAGTTCATAGCTACAGTTATACTTTTTTTTTTTTTGCATATTCCTGGTCATGAAGTTTTAAAATATAAGCTGCTCCACCCTCCCCGTTGCTGGTCTGGATGTTCCCAAGGGCTTCCCTCCAGCACACAAAGTTGCTCACCAGCAGCAGAATGCAGCCAATGCAATGCAAAGCCTCCCGTACAAACTCACTCACACTCCAAGGGAGAGAGCTGTTAGCCGGAGCTCACCAGAGGGGCCAATTCCACACCGTCTTGGAATAACAAACAAGATATTTTCCTTGGATTTGAGATTTAAGATGTTTAAATCTAAAAGAGTGCATGGAACATGTAATGTATGTAATGGCGACTGCCACGCGGTCACCACATCACACATGGCTGGGCTAGCTGCCAGAGCTTCGATCCAGCAGACAATAGCCCAGCTGGATCGAATGCGGCCACTCACAGAAGCAAGATGAGACTGTGGCCGCATTCATGGCTGACCTGCGCAGACTAGTGGTCAGCTGCGAGTTCATGTCCGTGGAGGACAACCTCCTGACAAACTTCATCGGGGGGGGGGGGGGTCAGGGAACCATAGCTACACTGAAAGCTGGTTGCCCTCGCTGAGGTAACCCTAGAGAAGGCATTCTAGGTTGCATGTGCATTTGAAAAAGCACAAAAAGACCAGCCTGGCCCCTCCACCTCTACACATTGCACCACTGCCTCATCGGGCTCCAAAGCCTCCAACAAGGACGACGTCCTGCAGCTCTGACGCCACCCGCAGAAAGCCTCCCACAGGACCCCCACAGAGAGGAGCACTGCCTCCAGTTCCAGGTCTGCTGCCTCAGCCACCACAATGCCATGCGCCAGCTCAACGACCACATATGCCAGCTGCAGAGACACACGCGAGCACCGGACCTGCTGTTTCCGGGAAGCAACTTGCTGATCTTGTGTAAAGACCAGGCACATTGCCTGGGTCTGTCACTCCAGACCCTCCTGACACTCGCCAGCAGCTCATTCGGAGTCTGCAGATCTACACTCCACTTCATCGTACCGCCACCAGGTAATGAACTTGCCCCGGGACACCCCTAACAAGATTGCCATCCCCGTTACCATAGAGGGGTCCCCCTGCCACAAGGAACCGGACACAGGGTCCACTTATTCCATTATTTTGACAGATACCCTTCGTAAACTCTGCCCACATGGGGGGCTTGGCTACAAAAGCCAACAGGACTCAGGCTACAGGATTTTCAGAAAAACCCAGTAGCAGTCAAGGGGTTGGGCAAGTTCAGGGTCCAATTCAAGGACGTTAATGGACTTCTGGACCTCCTGATGGTGGAGGGAAAGCTTTCAAGCTTATTGGGACTATCATGGGTCAGACCTTTGGGACTGGGAGTCACAGGGGTGAACCAGGTCCTCAGCAGAGACTTCTAGGCAGTCTGTAACAAGTTCCCAGCTGTGGTCAATGGTGCACTAGGCTCTTACACGTGCCCCCCCCCCCGTGTCACTGGACCTTGATCCAGCAATCCGGCCAATCTGTCTGGCAGCCAGGCAGCCCCTGCTAGAAGTCCACCCTAAAATCGAAAAGAAGTTGGACCGCTTAGTTGCCCAGGGGGTTTTAGAACCAGTTTCCCACGCCTGGTGGGAAACCCCCATCGTCACCCCGATGAAGCAGAATGGGGACATACGTATACATGCAGACTACAAGTGCACACTGAAAAAGGCACTGCAGGACCATGCATACCCAGTGCCAGTTATCAGCCATGTCCTAGCTTTGCTAGCAGGCACCAAGGTTTTTGGGAAGCTGGATTTGGCCCAGACCTACCAGCAGCTCCCCGTTGAAGAGGCCATGGTGGAGGCCCAAACTATTGTAACCCATAGGGGGGTGTTCAAGGTCCGCTGCCTGCAATTCGGGGTCAGTGTCACTGTGGGGATATTCCAGGAACTAATGGATTGCTTGCTTAAAGGTATCCCCAGGGTCCAACCCTTCTTTGATGATGTTCTGATCACCACACCAGACGTCTCAACCTTTGTGACCCGGCTCCACTCAGTCCTCCAGCGCTTCAGCAGCGCCGGCCTGAAGGTGAAGAGGGAGAAGTGCTGCCTGGTGGTCCCCTCGGTGGAGTTCCTGGGCTTCACCAGGGACGCACAGGGCATCCACCCGACCCTGGAGAAGGTCCACACCATCATGGAGGCCCCGGCACCCACATCCAAGGTGGAGCTCCAGTTGTTCTTGGGACTCCTTAATTTCTACCACGCCTTCCTCCCCCACAAGGCAGCAGTAGCAGAACCTCTCCACCGGCTCCTCAATAAACATGCCAAGTAGACATGGGCCCCCCGCTGCATTCTGGGCTGTCAAAGATATGCTTGCATCCAACGTGGTCCTAGCCCACTTTGATGAGTCCCTTCCGGTTGTGCTGGCTTTTGATGCATCACCCTACGGGATCGGGGCCATCCTGGGACACCACCTGGCGGATGGTCGGGAGGTCCCCGTTGCATATTACTCCCGGACTCTGTCCCTGGCTGAGCGCAATTATGTGCAAATTGACAAGAAGGCGCTGGCTATCGTGGCAAGTGTCAAGAAGTTTCATGAGTACCTGTACGGCCAGCCCTTCATGATCACCTGTCAGAATCTAGAGATTCTAACAAATTCGCCCTTGGCTGAGTTCACATGACCCATACATCAGGTGGAGTGAAGGGAAGATCTTGTGGGTGGATGAGAAATGTAACCATCACAAGTGGGACCCGGGGTGGGGATCGGGCCCCCCGGCCCCCCTCCAGGCGGCGGCGTTGACATTGGTGCACTCCACCGTTCCAAAGGAATACCGGGACTGAATGGGAGTGTTTAGCGAGACCGAGGCGGACGAGCTGCCCCCCCACCGGCTATCGGATTGTGCAATTGAGTTACTCCTGGGAGAGAAACTACCAAAGGAAAGCTCTACTCCATGAGTCCTTCAGAGCGGGAGGAGCTGAGGAAGTTCCTAGACAAGAACTTGGAGCGAGGCTTCATCCGCCCTGCCAAATCTCCCTTTGCGGCGCCTGTTTTGTTCAGGAAAAAAAAGGATGGAGGGCTGCGATTGTGCACTGACTATAGGGGTCTGAATGCAGTGTCTGCCTCTAACGCCTACCCCCTCCCCCTCATAAAAGACTTGCTAACAGAGGCAGCAAAGGGAAAGGTGTTCACTAAACTGGATCTGCGGGATGCCTACTTTCGAGTGCGCATCCGGGAGGGGGACGAATTTAAGACTGCCTTTAACACTCCGTTGGGACAGTTTGAGTACCTGGTGATGCCATTCAGCTTGAGTGGCGCACCGGGAGTTTTTATGAGCCTGATAAATGAAGTGTTGTACAAGCATTTATTTAAGGGGGTGTTATGTTACTTCGATGATATCTTGATCTATTCTGCTGATAAGGAGTCGCATGTAAAATTAGTCAGGGAGGTGCTCTCCACATTGTTGAAAAATCAATTGTATGCCAAACTATCCAAGTGTGAGTTCAACCGGGAGTCTGTGGACTTTTTGGGGTATCGTATCTCCCAGAAGGGGTTGGAAATGGACCCCGCCAAAGTGGAGGCAGTGGTGCAATGGGAGGCATCCTGAACTAGGAGGCAACTGCAGAGTCTATTGGGATTTTGCAATTTTCACCACACCTTCCTAAAAGATTTTGCCACGGTCACCCTCCCACTAACGGAGCTCTTGAAAACCAAGGGGAGGGGTTCAGAAGCAGGGAAGCCAGGGGAAAAGATAGCCTGGTCAGACAGTTGTCAGAAATCCTTTGAGACATTAAAAAGACTATTCACCTCGGAACCTATCCTTGCCCACCCCGATGAGACTAAGGAATTCGTAATTCACATTGACGCCTCAGATGTGGCCATGGGGGGGGGCCATCCTTCAGAAGGGGGCTGATAAGAAATTACACCCGCTTGCTTATATTTCGAAAAAATTTAACGAGATGGAAAGAAACTGGTCTGTATGGGATAAAGAAGCAGCGGCCATTCGTTTATCCCTGACTACTTGGAGGCACTGGCTGGAGGGAGTGCAGACCCCATTTGAGATTTGGACAGATCATAAAAACTTAGAGGCGCTGCGCACGCAGAGGTCCCTAAATGCCAAGCAACTTTGATGGGCTGACTTTTTTTCGAAATTTAATTTCGTGCTTAAGCATTTCCCCGGGAAGGCCAACTCGTTAGCAGACGCTTTATCCAGGTTACCCCAACACGAAAGTCAGAAAGAGGAAGTGTTTGACTCCATGTTTTCACCACAACAATTGGGCGGTGCTGTTACTACTAGGAGCCAAAGCAAACGTGTCACGATAGAGTCATGGGAAGACAAATGGGGAGGAGACTACTCCCCGGAAGAGGCAGAAGAATTAAAGAACATAGAGGAGTGCTCTCTCCATTCTAACAAATGCTGGTACCATGGAGACAAGCTCGTGGTGCCTCGAGCGCGGAGAAAAGACATTTTATTAACCTGCCATTCATCCAAGCTAGCCGGTCACTTTGGTTTCCTGAAAACTCTTAATTTAATCCAGCGGCAATTTTGGTGGCCGCGCATGCGTAAAGATGTGTCTGACTTTGTCACTGCCTGTCAAACTTGCTTAATGTGCAAGCGGAGGGGGGGGGAAGGTCCCAGGACTGTTACACCCGTTGCCCACCCCCTCTCGTCCCTGGGAGGCAATCGCTATGGACTTTATTAGCCACTTGCCTCCCTCGAAAGGAAAGACTGTCATTTGGGTGGTTGTTGACATGTTCTCGAAGCAAGCTCACTTTACCCCGTTTAAACAGCTGCCGACAGCAAAGGGGCTAGCTAAAGCCTTCTTTAACCACATGATCAAATTACACGCCTTCCCCAAACGCGTGGTATCCGACAGAGGCAGTCAGTTCGTTGCCAGCTTCTGGCGGGAGCTTTTAAAGATGATGGACATTGAACCGGCTATGAGCTCGGGTTACCATCCAGAGACCGATGGCCAGTCCGAGCGAACTAATCAGTTCCTAAGGTGTTACACTAACTACCATCAGGACAATTGGGTGGATTTACTGCCATTCGCAGAGTATAGTTATAACAATGCTATACACTCTTCCACGGGTGTGTCCCCTTTTATGGCGGTGGGAGGCTTCGAGGGGAAACCCCTACCCACCATCAAGGAAGCATCAGACGGGCCCCCTTCCGATTTCAAACATTGGTGGGCCAACCTGCAGGACTCCTGGCCTTTGATTGCAAAAACTTTAGATAAAGCCAAGGAGGACTACAAGAAATATGCGGACCGTGGACGGGCTGAAGGGTGGGACCTTCAGCCAGGGGACTCTGTCTACCTTTCTACCAAAAATATACATGGCCTGCAACCAAGCAGGAAATTAGGGTGGAAATACGTTGGTCCCTATAAAGTGTTACGCAAAATTTCTGATGTGTCCTTTGAACTAGAGTTGCCTAAATCACTGAGTTCTGTGCACCCTGTTTTTCATTTCAGCTTGTTGAAGAAGAATCCTGGGCCGAATGCGTGGCATCCAGTTCCTCCGACTCCTCCTCCACTGATGAAGGAGGGGGCGCCTCATTTTGAGA
Organism: Lepidodactylus listeri; assembly: GCA_029233225.1. NCBI lineage: Eukaryota > Metazoa > Chordata > Lepidosauria > Squamata > Gekkonidae > Lepidodactylus > Lepidodactylus listeri. The sequence goes on along the minus strand of JARCFY010000005.1, from coordinate 133,275,003 downwards.
TCTCTGAAATCCTTGATTCAAAAATGCGTAGGGGCCGCTTGCTATATCTGGTCAAGTGGGTAGATTTTGGTCCGGAATTAAATGAGTGGGTTTTTTCAGACAATGTTCATGCTCCCAAATTAGTGAAAGCTTTCCATAAACATTTTCCTGATAAGCCAGGGTAGATTAGATTTTTCGGGTGGCAGAGTGTCAGAATCTAGAGATTCTAACAAAGGTTTGCTTTCATGCTTTGTATAATCCCTTTCTATGTAGCCTGTCTTTGCGGTTCCTCTGTAACATCCTGTTATCTCAAGCACCATGTATCAAGTTCCAATTGACTCTGTTTTATTGCCCTGGATTTATGGCTCACAATGGGTCTGGTCAGTGTAACCATTTGGTCTGGGAGGGTGGCGACTACAGCACCTGAGAACAGTCGGCCTCTCACCCCTCCACGCCTCCACATTCCTTTCCTCCCTGCCGGGGGAGACACGGAACAATTCTTATTGGCGTGTGAAGACCTTGGAGAGTTATTTGTTATGCGCAAAATGGATACATCTGAGGGGACTGGTTTAAGAAGGGAAATTTACAGCTTCACACCTCACCTTTTTCCTGTGGGAAGCAAATGGTCAAAGGACCTTTAGCCCGCGGTTTTCCCCTCCCTGTGATTGGTTACCTATGGGAAATTCAAATTGTACTGGAGGGTATATTAATCCTGCTTCTATTGTATGTCTTATCTCTAACAATGATCCGAGGACCTGTAATGTAGTGATAGGAAATAAAGAACTGTGTTTAATCGACAGAGGTCTGATCCTTGACTACATAGGGCAGAAGCCTCACATCACCACGGACCACAAGCCCCTGCTGGGCCTCTTAGCACCCGACCATCAGACGCCCCAAGTCCTGTGCTGGTCGATTTTTCTGACCAGCTACCAATACGAGCTGGTCCACCATCCAGGGAAATCTATGGGCCATGTTGATGCCCTCAGCCATCTGCTGCTCCCAGCCTGTGACCCCGACCTGGTGCCTGTGCATTACATCACCTTGCTTAAAGACCTGCCCGACTGGCCACTCCTGGTAAAGGACATTGCGAGGCTCACTGCCTGGGATCGCATCCTGTCCCAGGTCCTGGACTGGGTGGGAAGGGGGTGGTCTAGCACTCCCAGGCCCAACTTCACCGCCTATTCTAGCAGGCAAAACGAACTGTCCACCCACAAAGGGTGCATTCTCTGGGGCACCCGGGTAACGATTCCCAGGCTGCTGCGCAAACAAGTCCTCACCACGCTCCACGAAACACACCTCGGCATCGTCCAGATGAAAGCCTTGGCCCGGAGTTACGTATGGTGGCCCAGGCTGGATGCGGAGATAGAGGAACAAGTACGGAAATGCTGCACATGCCAAGAATCCCAGCCAGAACCGCCTCAGGCACCTGTTTGACCCTGGGAGTCATCCCACAAGTTGTGGGCTCGACTCCACCTGGACTTCACGGAAACTTTCCAGGGACAGCTGTTCTTCCTTCTCATAGACAGCTACCTGAAATGGTTGGAAATAGTCCCCGTCGCGACAACCTCCTCCCAAGCTGCCATCCGAGCCATATGGTGCATCTTCAGTTCGCATGGTATCCCCGACACGCTGGTGACTGGCAACGGCATGGCTTTCACCTCCGGGGAGTTCCAAGCTTTCATGGAGTACTATGGGATCCGGCATATATGGTCCGCACCATTCCACCCAGCAACCAATGGCCAGGCAGAGCGCATGGTCCGCACCACGAAGGACGCCCTGCACCACAAGGACAAGGCTGACTGGCACCACAAGTTAGTGGCATTCTTGTTTGGCCAGAGGATGACTCCACATACGATGACACGACATAGCCCAGCCGAGCTCTTCATGGCAACTCACAACTTGGCTTGACCTCCTGCACCCCAACCGGGCTCCCGAACATAGCACGGCCCTGGAAATGCATAAGGCCCCCTGGGGGTTCTTCCCCGAAGACCCCATATACGTTTGGAACTACACCAAGGATCCCACATGGCTGCTGGGCTGGATCGTACAGGCTACAGGACCCCTCTTGTACAAAGTCATGGGAGAAGAGGGTCAAGTATGGAGGCGTCACATAGACCAGATCCACCGAAGGCTCCTGTCTCCCGATTCTGACACTCACAATGAGGCAGAGGACAAGACCCCTATACCTGACTTCGAAGATGGCAAAACCCCAGCGACAACTGCGGAAGTGCCACAGCATCTGCTTCCATCTGACACCCACCTACCACAGGCCCCAGAGCCACCGGTGCAAGCCCCAGAACCATCCGCAGAAGAGTCCTCTACAGCAACGGTACCACGCCAATCAGACCAAGAATGACGGTGCCCATCCTACTTGAAGGACTATGTGTGTTAGGGTGATTCCGGACTATGGGGGGAGGGGTGTAAAGTATGTAATGGCAATTGCCATGCGGTCACCGCATTGCATATGGCTGGGCTAGCTGCTGGAGCTTTGATCCGGCAGACAATAGCCCAGCCAGATTGTAATTTAGTCCAGTGGTGGGTGCTGGATATTTAAACAGACCTATAGCGCACACCCACGGGAAACTGATCCTATCGGATCCTTTCAGCGAGGCTGGGGGCACAACTAGAGTGCGAATATAAGCAGGCCCCTGGACCTCCGTCCAGCATGTCATCTTCTCCACTCAATAAACTTTATGAGCTGATTTCACTTGAAGCATCTCCGACTCCAGAACTTTATAGAACACAAAGCATTCAAACAGAAAGCAAGCCTTCAGTTCTCTCTCACACACAGGGAGAAGCTTCCAGTAGGGAACCCAAATATTGTATCAGACTTGGTTGCCAGGCAACCTTGCCCAACTCATTTTCTGGTAGGCCTCTAAAAACATGTTAACTATTTCCAGTCATGATGGTATTGCACAACTAACAAGTACAATGCCAGGTATGTGCTGGTAGCAAAACTGAAGCTTCTCTCCACTGGGGGACTGTAGGGCATAATAGGCTCAGTGCCCCAACAACAACAACTACAAAAAGAGGACATTTTCATCAGTCTTTTTTAAAAAGCCCAAAAGAGGATGGACATTTTAAAAAGAGGACACGTCTTCTAAAAAGAGGACAGCTGATCACCCTACTTCGAAGGGCTGCCATACCAAGCAAGACAAGCGGAAATGAGTTCTCCAAAAAAAACCCAGGTGTATTTCATTTTATTTGTTTAAAACATTTGTATGTCTCCTTTCCACCCAGACAGGGTCCCACGGTAGCAAATAGCAAGACTTTGGAACATTAAGAGAGAGAGAGAGGGTAAAGGTAAAGGTTCCCCTTGCTCGAAAGCCAGTCAAATCTGACTCTAGGGATGTGGGGCTCATCTCTGTTTCCAAGCTGAAGAGCCAGCACTGTCCTAAGACATTTCTGTGATCATGTGGCTGGCATAACTAGACACTGAGGCACATAGAACGCTGTTTCCTTCCCACCAAAGTGGTATCTACTTGCAATTTCTTGCTTTCAGATTGCTAGGTTGGCAGGAGCTGGGGCCAGAGATGGGAGCTCTCTCCATCATGCAGCACTCAGGTCTCGAACTACCGAACAACCGATCTTCCAGTCTGCAGTTCAGTGTCTTAACTACTGTACACACACACACACTGTCAGGTGTGCCTCTGAAGACCTGCCTCCTGCGGACCTAAGTGCTGTGGAGGATCAGTCCCCAGCTCCAGAGGAGCCTCCACCTGAACCACAGGAGGCTCAAGCAAGCACCTCTCAAGGCATTACCCCAGCAGCAGCTGAGCCACAGCCAAGCTCAAGCCCGCCTGATTCACCTCCTCGGGTAGAATGGCTAAGGTCACGATCCAGGCAAGACTTAGCTGCTAGGAGAAAAGAGGCACATATGCGTAGTCGCAGATCACTCAGCCCTGAGTTTTAGAGGGAGCCGGGACCTCACTGCCAGATGCTAACAAGCACAGGAAGTGGCTGGGTATTTAGGCACAGCACAAAGACCAACAACTTGTGCTAGCAACAAGTCATTTTGGCTAAGCTCTGCACCCACTGAGCTTGCATCAGCTAAACCTGATCCTGGACCTTCTGGCTCATGACTCCGGCTCTGACTGACTTCAGCTTGATTCTGGACCCTCTGGTTCGTGACTTCAGCTCTGTCTGACTTTGGCTTTTGGTTGACTCGTTGGACTGGTTTGCTTGTTGTGAGAACCTTGTTAGATCCAATAAGCCAGGCCTTAATGTTGAATAAAGTCCTTTTATTTCTTAATGGTCTACTCAGTAAGCACTTTCAGTGTTAGTGATGACAGTTATGGGGCAGAGGGTCAATTATACACTATTCAAACATCAGGATAGAAGCATAGCACCAATCAGGGTAATTGCAAAAAGGCGCACAGATTATAGCCGTTGCTTTCCCACCGAAAAGGCGCCGAACAGAGCCAGATCAGACTTGGCAGCCTTTCCCCTTCTCCCACTAACTTCCCTGTTGATTCCCATACTACCAGCCACCTGGAGTCAGTGTCGTTAGGAAAACAATTCAAGGTTACAGACACTTCTCAGAGAAACCGAAACAGAGGCTTGAGAGCAAACGGGCAGGGGAGGCGATAGAGAGCTCAATGATGTGGAGAGTACAGGGCAACCACCTCCCGCCCGGGAAAATGACAGGGAACCTGACACTTGTGAGTTTCCCTCTCTGACCTTGGCTTGGACTGACTCTGCGTTCGGCTTGTGTTTTGGACTTGGTAATTCGTTCCTGATTTGGCTTGACCTTGGACTGGCTCGGACTTTGGCTTGGCTTCTGACCTACTGGCACCCAGCCCGTCACACACACACACACACAAACAAACACACACACACACACACACACACACACAAAATACTATAAAACATATGAACTTAACACACATGCCTGTGTGGGGTTGCCAGGTCCCATCTTCTCCCCAGTGGGGAGTTTGGGGGCATTCCAGGAAGGGGCGGGGTTGTCCCTGATGCAATGGCGTCATACAGAGTGATGTCATCATGTCGGAAACGCTGTGCCTGAACACGTCCCCATGTTTTCCCCCAGCCATTCCCTTTAAATGGTTGAGGAAAAAGCAGGCACTGTGCATGCCTGTCCTGCAAACCATGAATTCGCGACTTGTGGGGCAGGTGCATACAGTGCCCGCTCTTTTCAAGTGGGGCTGCAGATGACTGTTGGGAATGGGGCTCCCCCCACCAGCCAGCTGGCCAGTGTCTGAGGGGAGCTCCAAAAATCGGGAGATCCCCTGCCCCCACCTGGGGACTGGCATCACTGTGCCTGATTTTTATTTGTGGCTTGGGGGTTTCCAACGATAAAGCTGCGTGCTTGGTGGGTAGCGGATTAAAAGTCAAGCACCTGAGTCTGCCTTCTGCTGAATCAGACCACTGGCCTGGCAGAGTCAGTGCTGTCTACTGTGACCCACTGTGGCTCTCCAGGATCTGAAGCCAAAGTCTTTCCCATCACCTTTCAACTCATCCTTTTAACTGGAGATGCCGAGGATCAAACCTGGGACCTTCTGCACGCCAAGCAGATGCTCCGCCACTGAGCCACAGCCCCTGGTCTCTGTGAGTGCTTCTCAAACGAGGTCTAGGGAATGGAAGCAGGACCGCTTTGCTTCATTGGCATCCACCCCATCTTCTCCCCAAAGCTACTGTTCCACATTGCCTCAGACCCCTAGCTAGGCCCAGTGCCAAGCCTGAGCACGGAAGGGAATAGTTTTTACGTTTCCATGCTGTATGAGAAGACATTGGGTGATTTCGCACTAGCTTTTGCCCTGGGTTTGCCCTAATGCTTGCTCAGGAGCTTCTGATTGATTTCCCACCAGTTGCTCCGTGCTCATGGTTTGATCAGGAGTATCGCGGCACTGCTCCGGAGTTTCCCTAGAGCAAGAAAATCCTGTTTTTAGAGGATTTTCCTGTTTGCTCTGGTGGAGAAGCCGAGACAAAAACACGCCCACTCGCCGGGCCTCCATCTGGCCCGCCCCGTGGTGGGCGTTTCTTCAAAAAAAATTTGAAATGAGCCCTCCTAATGTTATATCAAAATGATGAGGCAGCGAGACAAGAACCCACCACAGGGACTGCATCAGCAAGAAGGATTTGCTGGGCTTTTCGGTAGCAGGAGCCGGGCTCCATTGGCCCGAGAGCCCCCGAGCTCGTGGATGACCACTGCCCTGTGTCTGGGGTGCCCTGGCTGCAGCCTCTTCCCTCCAGAAACCTGCGGAGGAGCGGCGGTGGGCGGGCCAGGGACGCAACTCTTCCCCCCCCACTCTCTGGGTGCGCTCCTCCGGGCCTGAGGCTAGACTGTCTTCCCCCCCTTTTTTAAAAAAGAAGAACCCCTTATTTCGTTATATCGAAATAACGAAATAGTGATGCAGCAAGGGAAGACCGCACCATTGTTTTCTTTGTATAATACACACGCGCTCACATTTATTTATTATGGGGGGGACTTTTTCTTTGGGGCTCCAATTCAGCACGTGGAGCGGGGAGCCTGGGCTGCCATTGCTGCCACTCCTCCTCAGCTGCCGCCACCACCACCACCACTGGAGAAGAAGCCCTGAAGGAGCTGCGACTCCCCCTGGCTCGCGCTCGCATCCAGCATCCAGCGCCCCGAGTGCTGCTGCTCCTGCAGCCAATGGCAGGATGGATGGAGGACAGCAGCCAGAGCATGTGGGAGGGAGACGGGAGGCCAGTCCACATGCTGCTCCGCAGCTGGGGAGCTGTGCCAAGGAAGTTTTTCCGGCAAAAAAACCTTCATACGTTTCAGAACACAATTTTAAAATAAAATTGCAGAGAAAGTATCCTCGGTGGAGGGAACTGCATGAATGGGTTGCTTCAAGTGGCATGGCGAAAGATTTTTTTGATCCGTAAAGTAAAGCAGTAAGCCATACAAATAAACAAGGGAAAACTGTCTTACTGGCGCCGATATTTGATCTTTCAAATGGGCCACATTTCATTATAACGAAATTGCAATGCATATAGGGCACCATGGCTGTAAAGGCTTTAGCCACTATTTTGTGCCTGAGATCCTGCTGGCAATATGCTCGACAGTTTGATGATAGAGCAGACACGCCACCAATCACAGCGCCAGGCCGTATGGTTGACCAATCATTGTGCGGCAAGCAACAGTGGCAGGAATATTTGAATAGGAAGGAGGGAAGCAAAATAGCAACAGCAAAATAGTTTAAATTTCAGTAGCAAATAGTGTTCCCTCTACAACTCGCATGTCCACCGTCATTGCATTATAACAAAATAATGCAATCGTGCCTGCATTTTAAAAAAAAATTCAAGGGAGGGGGAGGAGTGAGTGGGATGATGGGAGGAGGGGACTGGAAGCCTCATTTCATCATAATGAAATAACGCAATCGCGCATGCATTTTTTAAAAAAAACGAGGGAAGGGGGGAGCAGCGAGTGGGGAGATGGGAGGGGAATGGGAGGGGTGGGGAATGGAAGCCACGCGGCAGTCGGTATGTGCGAAATGGACACTGCAGGGCAGATGAGGGGCTTCGGCTCCAAGTGTGAACATGAAGAATATACTCTGGAGGAAAAAACCCTGGAGAGAATGAGAGGCAAATGGCAAGTGCGAAATCGCCCACTATGAAAAGACAATCATGCTAGGAAAAGATGAAGGCAGCCGGAAAAGAGGAAGACCCAACAGGAGACGGATGGACTCAATCAAGGAAGCCACAAAGGCCCTCAGTCTGCAAGACCAGAGCCAGGCTGTCAACGAGGGGAGGGCTTGGGGGTCATTCACTCCTAGGGTCGCTCAGGGCTTTTTTTCTGGAGAAAGAGGTTTCCATGCATCACGGACTTACCTCAACTTTAAAGCAGTTTCCAAACTTTAGACATGTCACCAACTTCAACAGTTCTTTTTCAGGTCTTGCTTTTGGTGCCTAATGCTGAATGATGACCTTGGAGCATCCCCTCATTCAAATCTTATTTTCTTTTAAAAAATATTTTAATATTTTTGTGATGTCACAAGTGACATCATGCTCCCCCAGTGCCCCTCGTGAACTTTTGGACATTTTTTGAGAATTCTGTCTCCACAAAGAGGTTCCGGAACATCGTTCCAGTGCATTCCCCCAGAAGAAAAGCCCTGGGGTCACTCTAAGTCCGACGTTACTAGTAGCACTTAAGGCACACGGAAGCCTTTAGAAACCTTTACCATCCTGAAGAGGGGGGTAGATTTCAGGGAGGCACATCACCCACCTAATCTCTCCTTCCATGGTACAGTAAACTGCGGAGGGCTTGAGGAGACCAGCTCCCCTTCCTTCTTAGCTCACCCCACCCCCGCAACTGATTCAAGACGGCTCTTGGCATGGAAACAAACGTTCTCAGACTTCATCCTTTCTTTATCTTTTTTAATTGACACACTAATTTCTTCCTGCATCCTGGGGGAGTCCATAAAGTAAGAAGGCCATGGGCAGATCCCCTTCCATACTGCACCATTGTCTGTTCCTTTATTGCTCTTACCGGCTGTAAAACCATGCAGGCAGACAGCGTAAGACAACCAGTAGCCAATGCAATAGGGCCAGGATAACCGAAGAAGAATGGTATAAGGACAACAAACTATCCAAGGGAAGGGATGTTCTAAATAAAAGGGAAAGTGGAATTGCAAGGTACGGACAGTGCAGGGAAAGCCAGGACCATCAGGTTTATTATTAGGGGCAGGAGGGGGGAGGTGCTGACTCTTTCTTTTTACATCCCTGAATTACAATAAAGTTTGAGTCCAGTGTAATTCTGGGTATTCAGATGCTATGAAAAAGAAATCATATTCCATGTTTTTATAGGGAAGATGACTGGGGGGGGGCGTCTTGGGGGCAGAGAGGAGTTTGGTGTAACTCCCATGAGAAATCTTTTGGATCTGATTCTCTGTGCAAGGGTCTGGAATGGATTAGTTTGTTACCCATAATGGAGGATGAGCAAGGTCAGAGATCCAACCTTTCTCCCATGGATTCCCATGTTGAGCACACTGGAGCAATCTAACCTAGATGCAGGGCTCCGTTGGGGCCGGGGTGCACCGGAGCGCCGCTTCGGGAAAGAGGAGGCGGGGGGGCGTGGCTTTGTTAAGTGCCCGCCCCCGCCTCCTCTCTCCCAGAGCGGCGCTCCCCCCCCGTCAATGCTTCCTGGGGCCGGCGGCGGTCCGCCAGCCCGGGAAGGAGAAGCCCTTCCCTCCCACTGCTCCCGGGGCCGTGGCAGAGCGCCGCAGGCCCCGGGAAGCCTCTCCCCCCCACACCTTCAAGAGTCCCGGGGCCGGCAGCGCTCCGCCCCGGGAAGGAAAAGCCTCCCCCTGCTCCCTCCCCCCTCCCACTGCTTCTTCCTTTCCCGTCCTTCCCCTCTCCCTTCCTTCCTTCCTTCCTTCCTTCCTTCCTTCCCTCTCTCCCCCCACCTACCTACCTACCTTCCTGTTCCTTCCTTTCCCCCTCCCTTCCCCTCTCCCTTCCTTCCTATCTTCTCTCTCTCCCCCCACCTACCTACCTTCCTGTTCCTTCCTTTCCCCCTTCCTTCCTTCCTTCCTTCCTTCTCTCTCTCTCCCCCCACCTACCTACCTACCTTCCTGTTCCTTCCTTCCTTCTCTCTCTCTCTCTCTCCCCCACCTACCTACCTACTTTCCTGTTCCTTCCTTTCCCCCTTCCTTCCCCTCTCCCTCCCTTCCTTCCTTCCTTTTCTCTCTCCCCCCCACCTACCTACCTACCTTACTGTTCCTTTCTTCCTTCCTTCCCCCCTTCCCCTCTCCTTCCTTCCTTCCTTCCTTCCTTCCTTCCTTCCTTCCTTCCTTCCTTCCTTCCTTTCTTCTCTCTCTCTCTCCCACCTACCTACCTACCTTCCTTCCTGTTCCTTTCCTCCCTCCCCCCTCCCTCCCTCCTTTCTTGCCTTCTGACACACTGCCGATGACGTCATTGCTTCCGGTGACGTCAGGGGGTGTGGCATATGCAAATAAGTTATGCTAATGAGCTCCTGCACCTCTTTTTTTACGAAAGGACCCCTGCCTAGATGTAACCAGGGCATGCACCACAGGGGCCAAATCTTTTCTGCTCAGGAAAGTCCACAGCTGGCTAACCAGTTGAAGCTTGCAAAAGGCCCTTTTGGCCACAGCTGCCACCCGCATATCCCGCAGTGGGCCTGGGTTCAAGAGCAGCCCCAGACTATGGATCTGTTTCTTCAAATGGACCTTCCACCCACCAGTAGAACTATGGTTGCCAGCTCTGGTTTGGGAAATACCTGGAGATTGAGGGGGGAGTGGAGTTTGGGGAAGGCAGGATTTGGGGAGGGTGTGGACCTCAGCATAGTATAATGCCATAGAGTCCACCCACCAAATTATCCATTTCCTCCAGGGGAACTGATCTCTGTCACCTGGAGATCAATTGTTACAGTGGAAACCTCCAGGTGTTGACTATTTACAATTGGGATTGTTTGAAATAAAAAGAGAATTCTCCATAGCACAGTCATCTTTTTAGTAGCTATTCTTCCCATAAAAGTTGTAGGTTTTTCCATTTTTCCAAATCTTTTTTAACGTCTTCCAGAAGTTTTATATAGTTCTCCTTTTACAATGAACTGCATCTATTTGTCAGAGTTATCCCTAAATATTCTATTTTATTCTGTAGTTCAATACCAGAGTTTTTTTGCAATTGATAGATCTGTTTTTTTGTGCAGTACTTTGTCAACATTTTTGTCTTATTGAAATTTATTTTCTGCCCAGTTAATTGTCCATATTGCTTTAAAGTATCTAGAAGGTGAATAATAGATAATTGTGGGTCTTCTAGAATAAATACCAGGTCATCTGTGAAGGCGTACAATTTATATTCTTCTCCTTTTATTTTAAGTCCTTTAATCTTATATTATTCCAGAGACATGTATGATTGTATATGTTGTAACCAATGCTCCCTCTAAGCTGTGGTGTCTTGTGAGCAAAAAAATCTACTTTGTGAGCTGCTGGCATTAAAGTTGTGAGCGACCGATTTGGCTACTGCATAGATCAGTCTGCTCTGGAGCCATCCTTCCTGAGTTAAAACAAAAATGTGTGAGCCAGAGGCTAAAAAACTGTGAGCTGGGCTCACACTAACTCAGCTCAGAGAGAACACTGGTTGTAACCATGGCTAGGATTTCATATGCCAAGTACTGGAAAAAAGAAGTCCAACCAAAGGAGAAATAATTTACAAACTACTTGAAACAGCAGAAATGGATAAACTAACTTTACAATTACAAGATAAAAAAGAAGAAACCTTTGTTAGAAATTGATCAAGATTATATAAATGGTTGGAGAACTATCTTAAGAAATTTTAAGAACTGAAACACGAGCTCGTAGGGCTACAAACTTTAACGGGTACAGGTGTAACCAGTTCAGATTCCATACAGATAGACTTAAACAGTTAACTGAGTACAGACTCTGTATTGTTTTATGTCGTATGTGTAGCTGTGATTTCTTTGTGTATCTGTGTTGTCTTTTTTTCTATTTTACAGCCAGTTTGGTGTAGTGGTTAAGTGTGCGGACTCTAACCTGGGAGAACCGGGTTTGATTCCCCACTCCTCCACATGCAGCTGCTGGTGTGACCTTGGGCTGTCAGAGCTGTCTTTGAAAAACAGCAGTTTCTGTCAGAGCTTCCTCAGCCCCACCTACCTCCCAGGGTGTCGGTTGTGGGAAGGGGAAGGAACAGGAGATTGTAAGCCGCTCTGAGACTCCTTTGGGTAGTGAAGGGCAGGGTGTAAATCCAATCTCTTCTTCTTCTTCTTCCTTGAAAATAATAAAATCTTTATTTTAAAAAATCTCCAGGTGTCACCTGGAGGTTGGCAACAATGACTAGCACCTCCGTCTTGTCAGGATTTGGGTCTGCTTGGTTAGCCCATGTCCATGAGTGTGCTTAGGAAGGTTGGTGGTACCAGGGGTCATTTCGTAGAAAAAGAGGTGCAGGAGCTCATTTGCATAACTCATCTGCATATGCCACGTCCCCTAACATACCGGAAGTGTGTCAGAAGGCAACACCCACCCCTCAGGCTCCACTCCACAGGTGAGTGAAACTGACCTCCTCTTCCTCCATTCCCTTCCCCATCCAATACTTTGTGCAATAAAAATAAGCGTAAAGAACACACCCTCATTCTCTTCCTGCTCCCTTGAAACCACCAGGTTTTAAGTAGACTTGAAATACCCAGGACATGTGCACCACCCATCCCTTTCCCTACCTCTCCCCACAACAAGACACCCTGTGAGGTAGGTGGGGCTGAGAGAGGTCTTTTGACAACTGCTCATGAGAGAACAGCTCTGAGAGAACTTGTGACTGGCCCAAGGTCACACCAGCAGCTGCATGTGGAAGAGTGGGGAATCAAACCCGGTTCTCCCAGATTAGAGTACAACTCCTGACCACTACATCAAACTGATGGGGTGGAAGCTGCTGAAGGGTTGGTGAAATTTCTCCAGTACTTATGTGCCATGTGCCCAGATAAAAAATGGTATACTTAGAAAAATTATATGCTACCTTTAGCAAGTCTCTGGAAAAGCAGCACACAGTCATAAAAGGAACAATGATAAAGTTATCAATATTAAAACAAAACATTAAAAACAATAAAGACCCTAGCATGGCTTTCCCCGGGGCGCTGTGCCTCTGCACTGCTTGGGGAAGCTGAGGAGGGGGTGGGGCTTGGTCATGTGCCTGCCCCCTGGGCTCCTCACTACCGGAGCTGTGCTCCTGCTCCAACAGACCCCTGGGTGGTACATAGACTGACAGAGTGGGCAGAACGAACAGACAAGGAGAAGCAAAGGGCTGAGTAAGATACAGAACTTAGAGCAGATGTAATTCAGGACTAGGCCACTGGCTATGGACCAATCAGGAAAGGATGCCACTTTGGGGCTCCTTTTAAAAATTTACACCCCCTCCCAAAAAAAGTCGGCCTTTGGGTGAAGGGAAGGGACGGCTGGGTCCCGGGCAAAGACCCGTCAAACTGACGGAGTAAGTCTCCCCCCGGCACTCCTAGCCCTTTCGAGCCCATGGGCACCTTCGGAATTCTGACATGGGGTGGCGGATGCAACTACAAAATGGCTTCAGCAGGTGGCAGCGCCAACCATAAAATGGCGGTGGCAGCAGCCGGATTCCCACACACTGGGGCAGCCCAAGTGCAGGGGGAAAGAGGGGTAATTTAAATAAATACACTGGGAAAGAGGACTGAGAGAGTAAAACCAATACCGAGGTCAGCGGCTGCTGAAAATATGTTATTTTAATCTACATGGCCAATCAGCTCTCCAGTGGCCAATCAGAAGCCCTTCTGGGCAAGAGCCCCAAGTGGCCCCACCCGCTTCTAAACACACATGATAGGCCCTAGGGACCCTGGCACCCACGGCCACCACTCTGGGGACCCCCAGTTTACACCAACCCAGGTTATCAAGAAGGTTCTATCTGGGTCCGGCAGACCAAGCATAGAGTTCTGTAGGAGCTGGCAGAGTTAATCACAAAGGAAGTGCTAACCTAGTGTTTTGGGATAAGATGTAGCTATGTCACAGAAATATTTTGTAAGGTATGGAGCAAATTAAAAAGTGTGTGTTGTATCATATGGTTTTGTCACATTCCATCACGGTAAAAAAAAATCTCACAGTGGTTAAAATTTCTCTGGCTTTCCCCCAGCAAATGAGAAACAGCAGCTTTGCTGTAAGAGAGAATAAGGGAGAACTTGATTTGCCTTGTAGCAGCAGAGGAATATTTTAAATAAGATCCAAACCGTCCTTGTTGATTTGTTGGGATTCCCCCCACCCCCACCCCGTCTCCCACTGGTGAGATTGAAGCCTTGAAGCAATTTGAAATGGGGGTTAAGTGCTTATTCTCCCTTGTGAATTAATTGGTTTCCCACCTACTTTTCCATCAACTAGAAAAGATTTATAATCCACCCACAGCATGTTCAAAATCTTTGCAGAGTGTGTGTGGGGGGGGGGGGGGGGGGAAGGTGCAGCTATGCTACGGAGGATGACTGAAGAAACCAGCCTAATAATAAAAAGTAGAATATAACAGATTTTTAAATTCTTGTTTTTTTATTCCAGTGATCTAAGAATATCCCAGCAGAGAGCATAGCCGTGTCCCTCCAGGCAGCTGCTCTTGCAGCAGGGAGAAGGTGCACCCAATTACTCCACTCTGGAGGCTGGACTGTTTCCTTCCTTGCCAAGCAACGCAGAGTCCCGATGTTCCACTATCAGAGCCAAGGACCAAACAAGATGCCTGCAGAACCAACTAGTCCAGATGGTTCTAGGGTTGCCAAAAAAAAAAAAAAACGAGTGGGGGCGGGGTCCCCCCACTTTCTGCCTTCCCCCAATCTGTTGCTGGCCAGCTAGCCGGCAGGGGAGCCCCGCCCCCAAAGAGGCCTGCTGTGCCTGACGTGCCCAGGTAACCTCACCTGTGGGTGACATCATTACACCGGGAATGTCATGTGGGGGATGCTCTAGCATTTGGGTAAAAACTCTGTGGTGACCAAGGCAAGACCTGGCAACCCACGGACGGTTCTGGTCAAAGGAATCGGGTTATCCAATGCAGCTTGACTGGCACTTACAGTTTGCAGTTCAATATGGCCATTTTGGTAGCAAGGTGAATTTGTTCCATAGAGATGTGCCTCTTCTACTGGCACTTACGTGGCCCTGTTACATCAGTGTTCCCTGTGTCGTGCCAGAGGACTGCCCTGGTGCCCCACCACCACTGCTTCCCTTGGCTCCCACCAAGATTTTCAGAAAGGCAGGCCTTGTTTTTGGCTTCAGATGGGAGGGTTTCCCACTGGATGATCAGGAGGACTGGAAAGCATGTGGGGTTCCATCTTCCCCCTTAAATTTTTATTTAAACCATTTTTATGCCGCCTTTCCATTCAGTTTAGGGTGGCAAACAATCAGAAACATTAAAACAAGCTTGAGGTTGTGATCATATGCACAATTAGACCTGACATAGGTGTGAATGCTGGGCGGATTTAAAGGGCGTGATCAGACAACATCTGGGAAGCGCCCCGCAGCTGTCAGCAACCCGTTCTGTTCCGCTGCAGAAGTGGAGTTGAAAGACACCGGGGGAAATCCGGTAGGAAATGGGTTGCAACAGGCCACAGACGGACTTTCCCCTGTCTAATTGCTCCAGTGCGCTCTCATGGCATCAGGATGATCTGATCAGGCCATCCCGACTCCGTGCCATTGTTCCCCCCCCCCCTTCACAGTATGAGCATCATCGCAAACTCCATAGGGAGCCCTCAGTGCAGAGGTGCAATTCATCGATCCCTCGTTTAAGCACAAAAAACACACGACTCACCCACAGTTGCGTTTGATCACACACTGATGGACTGTGCCTGCAAAGGGCGGTGTGATTGTACAACTGCAGATCAAATTCCTTTGGAGGAAACAGCCTCGCTCCCCTCCCCCACGTTTTTTTCTGGCACGTGTGACCACAACCTTAAAAAGCATGAATATAGAACATGAGACCATGAACTACTGTGTATAGCACATACTGTCTGCTAAATTTGTGCATCGTTTAACGTGCCACATTAATGCTTACATGCACATATCAGTGCTGTTTCAGTTTTCTGTAATCCATATCCTATTGCACTGTTTATTGGGTGTCCCAACCTGCTGACTGCATTTCACTTGCACAATGTAATCCACCTTGAGTCTCAGTGAGAAAGGCAAGACTGTAAGTGACATAAATAAGAAATAAAATAGATCAGCCTAACCTACCTGACAAGGTTGTTGTGAGGATAAAATGGAAGAGAGGAGAATAACATTGGCTGCTTTGGGTCCCAAGAGGGAGAAAGGTGGAGTGTAAATGAAGTAAATAAACAAGTTAATTAAAAAGAATTCAGCAAAACACAAACACATGTACATGAAGTTGTTGTGACTCGAGGATACAAGCACTTTTTAGAGAGCCCAATGGATAGGGTTGCCAGCTCTGGATTAGGAAATTCCTGGAGATTTGGGGGGAGTGGAGCCTGGTGAGGGTGGGGTTTGGGGAGGGGAGGGACCTCAGCGGGGTATAATGCCCTTGAGGAATTTCACACAGCCAATATGTTCCATTTCAGGAATTCTACAGTAACGGTTTCTGTCTGGCATTTCACATAGAACCATACTAGTACCAGTTCCCTAACAGAACATATTGGCCCTTTCAGACAGAAACGTGGCTCTCCCGTTGGGGAAGTGTTTCTGAGCCAGTTTACCTTGAAACCTCCTCTCAAGCGTTTTTCTGTTCTTCTCCCAGTTCTGAAGCGCTACAGGATTCTGTGTGAAATGCCCCCAAAGCGCTTTGTCCTCCGATGAGTGTTTTTGTGCCTCTTTTTGCCCATGCGGGCAATCTCCATGAATTTTTTTAAAGAGTCAGTTTAGAGTGCTATAGCGCTATAGCAACCCCATTGGAATGCCTGGGCTCCACTGAGCCAACTGAGCCCAGGCCTTCCAATGGGGTTGCTATAGCGCTCTAAACTGGCTCTAAAAAAAAATCCATGGAGATCGCCTGCATGGGCAAAAAGAGGCGTGAAAAGAAAGCGGCTGTCTGAAATGATGAACTGCTTTGAAGATGGCTCCAGAAAGGTAGGGGAAGGGCTGTGTGAAACGGCCATCACTGTACCGGTTTATTCCAAGCCGGTTCAGTACCGTTTTTAAAGGTGTAGTGTGAAATTCCCCCTAGCGTCCATCCCCCAAAGCAGTCTGGAGATCAGCTGTAATAGCGGGAAATCTCCAGGTGGCACCTGGAAATTGGCAAGCCTACCAGCTGAAGTGGACTAAGCAGCCAAGGGCCTCTAGGATGGGCCTGTCAGCAAGCAGATTTGGCCCAACTCATACTACCAAACAGTGGGAACTGCGGCCACTCTTTCTCTTGCATCTCGCGTGTGTGTATGTGAGAGAACAGCGTTTGAAACGACGCACAGTTGCCAGAGCTCAGCAATCCTGCCAGGATTGCTCTGTCGCTCCAATGAGCAGCTCTGAATCCGACGGAGCCTTTGGCGGTAGCCTCAGGTGGCGCCCACTCCATGGGAAGCGGAGGACTGCAAGCCGTTTGCCAGTGTCCGGCTGTGCCAGGCAGGGTGTTCACAAGCCCTCTCAGCTGAGTATCACCATTCTTTAAAGACAGAAACTCAGACACATTTGCTTTCAGCAAAAACAAAATTTAAAACCGGAATTAATTTGGAAGACTTCAAACTGTGGGCAACCGAACTGTAACACCCCCTCCTCACCCATGCCCGCCTCTCGTGTGCGCTGTCCTGGCCCATCTCCCACCAACACACTTCTCAGAATGTCAAAGGTCGCGTTCAGACAGCTCCTTTGAGCCAAGCCCGGCATGAGTGCCTGGTGGATTTAAAGTGCACGTCCAGACAGCAACATCTGGGGAACGTGCCACTTCTGTGATCAGCACATCAATCCCCATCAGGGATCCGTACTTAAAAGATAGTGGTGAACGTCCGGTCCAAAGCTGGCCAACGGGCCAATGCCGGACTTTCCGCCATCTGGTCATTTCACCAGCACGCAATCAGCCCGTAGGGATGGTCTTCAGACCATCCCGAACGGCCGCCATTTTAAAAAAGTCTTAGCAATGCGTGCATAACCACTTAAACATGCGACATCCGCAGAGCTCCGCTCAAACAATCCAGACAATTTAATGTTTCTGAAGGTCCCCTGATATTTATTCACTTTGTTAACTGAACTGGTACCCAAAGGAAGGTACCGGTGGCGGTGCTTTTACTGTTTAAGTCCGCACATGCACGGAAAAACAAGTAGATGGCGAGGCACATATGCGCATGCGTAGACAGGATTTTTTAAAAAAACAGCCAACCGCACGGCTCCTTAAGGTGGATGCTGTCTAGACAATCCACCGTGAAGTCACACGTGGTAAAGTGATTCACGGGGGAGCTGTCTGGTCATGCAATGCTGGATCAAAAAGATCTAGATCAATTTACAGCTGGGCCAATGGCAGGATTAGTTACACCCTGAATGCACCCAAAGAAAATCAGACTGATGATAACAACACTGTTAAATTACTTTGCCTGGAGGAGGGAAAACTACTGAGCAATGTCATAGACACATACTAGTTTGTAAAACACATTAATTAAGGGGGGGGAGATGCCCCTCTCTTGTTACATGTTCATCAGTATCATTAATCATATTTAATAATTATAATTTATAAAGCACCCTGCCAGCAGCTTTGCATGATGAGAAAAATTAAATTGCAGAAAGGGGAAGCGAGAGAAAGTTGGGATGTCCACCTGCTCTGGAGCACAAGTCTTGCCAGCTCTGGGCTGGGAAGGACCTGGAGATTTTGGGAGTGGAGCCTGGGGAGGACAGAGTTTGGGGAGGGGAGGGACCTCGGCAGGGTATGACGGCATGGAGTCCACCTTCCAAGGCAGCCGTTCTCTCCAGGGAGACTGTTTTCTGTAGTTTGGAGATCCACTATAATTCTGTGAGATCTCCAGGGGCCCGTACACCCCCTCCCCAGGAAGCTGGCAACGCTAGTCAAGAAGCCTCTGCTTGGAGCCAAACCACAGCAGCGGTGGCCACTGGGGGGTGTCCTAAATAATGTCTGGCTTTTGCAAGCACAACTCTCCAGACTGAAAGAGGCCACTGTGACCACAGAGTGCAATCAGAATTATTTTTATACATCTGTACAAGGGGAATGGATGTCGTGATTTCCTACTTCAAAAACAAATAAACATTAAATTTGAAACTTTGCATCAGCAGTTCTACTTCTATACGTCCGATAGGAAAAACCCATCTCTATTTGGCATCACTGCAGGCCTTCTAGTTTTCCCTTCCTGTCCTCTAAGGTTGCTTTGGTGTGTGGTTGTTTTATTTTAAAAGGGTTGCATAGATCTCTACACTCTTTACTACTTTACACAGAGTGATTAAAATGCAGAATTCGCTGCCAGAGGATGTAGTGATGGCCGCAGGAATAAACAGCTTTAAAGGGATTAGACTGGTTCATTGAGGAGAGGTCTGTCAGTGGCTACTAACCATGGTGATCCTCCACTTTCAGAGTGCAATGTCTTAAATGGTGACCGCCATGCGGTTGGCCCTATACATGTGGTCGGGCTGGCTGCTGGAGCTTCGATCTGGTAGACAATAGCCCGACCGGATCGTAATTCCACCCAATATGGGACCCAGGATCCGGCTGAAAACCTATGGGACGAAACCGCGAAACATAACTTATCCAGTAGATCTGGCAAGACAGGGGCTGCGGCTTATGTGTAAATAAAAGCAGGCCCCCAAACCTCCGTCTGGCATGTTCATCAAGACTACTAAATAAATTTATGAGCTGATTTCACCACAACACATCTCCGACTCCAGTACCTTATACTGGTGATGAAGGTGGGATCCGAATGAACGAATCTCCAGCCAACTCCGACAACTCATCGAGCTCTGGTCTGCTGGCTCCAGGCAACGAAAGGCTCCAGCGCCGCTGCCCGCTACCACTGGACAACCGCTCATCCGCATCACTGCAAGTCATGGCTGCTGCCGCACCAGAGCATATAGCTGCATTCGATCTGACCTGAGCTCTGGGAAGCATGGGCCAATCAGCTTGGGTACTTCTTTGAAATACAGGACGCCACCGACGTCGGTAAGAGGAAGGCTTGGCTCCTAAGCAGATGTGGGGTCGACACCTTGTGCTTGGTTCGAAGCCTCGTCTCACCCCGCACCCTTGCCAAAGTTTCATACAATGACATCATCACGGCGCTGAACAACTACTTTGCACCAAAACTGTCCATGATGGCTAGGTGCATGGACTTCTTTAGCCACTCACAGAAGCCAGGTGAGACCTGGCCGTGTTCATGACTGACCTCTGCCAATTAGTGGTCTGTGAGTTTGTGTCAGTCAAGGACAACCTCCTGACAAATTTCATATGGGGGGTCCGTGAGCCGAAGCTTCTCCAGAAGCTGTTCACCCTCTCTGACATGAACTTGGAGAAAGCTTCTCAGACTGCCTGCGCATTTGAAAAGGCGCTAAAAGATTGACACGGCTCCTCCACATCCACACACCACACCACTGCTTCCTCCAGTTCTGAAGCCTCTGACGAGGACCATGTTCTGCAGCTACGACACCACCCACAGCAAAGTTCTGCCAGAGCCACAGCCGAGGGAGGCACCACATCCGGTTCCAGGTCAATGGCCTCATATACCACGGCATCCCACCACAACACAATGTTCACGTGCGCCAGCTGTGGAGATCCACATGACCGCCAGACCTGCCATTTCCAGGACGCAGTGTGCTGGTTGAGCAGCAAAACAGGGCAAGTTCTGGGTCCAATTCAAGGACTTTGATGGGCTACTGGACCTCCTGGTGGTGGAGGGAAAGCTTTCGAGCTACTGGGGTTGTCGTGGTTTGGGCCCCTGGGACTGGGAGTTGCAGTGGTGAACCAACTACACAGCACAGACGTCCAGGCTGTCTGTGACTAATTCCCAGCCATTTTTGATGGTGCGCTGGGCACCTACACAGGCCCAGCCGTATCCTTTGACCTCGACTCAGCAATCAGGCCAATCTGCCTGATAGCTAGGTGGCCCCCGCTAACGGTCCGCCCCAAGACTGACAAGGAGCTGGACTGGCTGGTTGCCCAGGGGGTCTTAGAGCCAGTACCCCACTCCCAGTGGGAAACCCCCATCGTGAACCCCATGAAGCAAAATGGGGATATAGGAATAATTTATGTGCAGACTACAAGTGCACACTGAATATGGCACTCCAGGACCATGCATACCCGGTTCCGGTTATCAGTCATGTCCTAGCTTCACTAGCAGGAGCAAAGGTGTTCGGGAAGTTGTATCTGGCACAGGCCTACCAGCAGCTCCCAGTTAATGATGCCACGGCCGAGGCCCAAACTATTGTGACACATCAGGGGGCGTTCAAAGTTCGGTGGTTACAATTCGGGGTCAGCATCACCCCGGGGATCTTTCAGGAATTAATGGATCATTTGCTTAAAGACATCCCCGGGGTCTAGCCCTTCTTTGATGACGTTCTGATCACTGCACCAGACGTCAAGACCTTTGCAGCCCAGCTCTGCTTAGTCTACAGCACTTCGACAATGTTGGCCTGAAGGTTAAAAGAGAGAAGAGCCTCCTTGGAGTCCCATTGGTCAAGTTCCTCAGATTCACTGTGGACGCACAGGGCATCCACCCAACCCCGGAGAAGATCCACGCTATCATGAAGCCCCCAGCACCTACATTGAAGGCGGAACTCCAATTGTTTTGGGGGCTCCTCAACTTCTATCATGCCTTCCTCCTCCATAAGGCAGCAGTGGCAGAGCCACTCCATCGACTTCTGGACAAGCACACCAAGTGGACTTGGGCCCTCCACCACGCCGCAGCTTTCCGGACCGTCAAGGATCTGCTTACATCCAACACAGTCCTAGCCCATTTCGATGAATCCCTCCCCGTGGTGCTGGCTTGTGATGTATCACCCTACGGGGTGGGGGCCATCCTGGGACACTGCCTGAGAGTTGGGCAGGAGGTCCTTGTCACATTACTCTCACACCTTGTCGGCAGCCGAGTGCAACTACACGCAAATCGATACAGAGGCGGGAGTGAAGAAATTCCATGAGTACCTTTATGGCCGGGCTTTCACAGTTGCCACGGACCACAAGCTCCTTCTGGGTCTACGAGTGCCTGACCATTAGATGCCACCGATGCTCTCTCCCAGGGTCTTGCGATGGTTGATCTTCTTCGCCGGCTACCATTACAAACTTGTCCACCACCCGGGGAAGTCCATGGGCCACACAGATGCTTTCGGCCATCTGCCGCTTCCATCCTGCGACCCCGACCTGGCTCCTGTGCATCACATTTCCCTGCTGGAAGACTTGCCAGCCCAGCCCGTTCAGGTAATGGATGACGCTAAACACACTGCCCGGGATTGCACCCTGTCCCGGGTCTTGGACTGGGTGGGAAGGGGTTGGCCCAGCAAGCCCGGGCCCGAGTTTGTTGCTTATTTGGCCAGGCAAAATGAACTGTCAACCCACAGAGGCTGTGTTCTGTGGGGCATGCGGGTGGCCACTGCGTGAACAAGTACTCGCTGCACTCCACAACACTCATCCCGGCATTGTCTGGATGAAAGCCCTGGCCCACAGCTATGTATGGTGTCCAGGGCTGGATGCAGAGATAGAGGAACAAGTCCAGCAATGCAGCAAATGCCAGGAATCACAGCCTGACCCACCCAGGGCACCCTTATGGCCGTGGGAGTTGGCTCACAAGCCGTGGGCTTGGCTCCATTTGGACTTCGCGGAACCTTTCCAGGGACAGCTGTTCTTCATCCTCATGGACAGCTACACTAAGTGGTTAGAAGTTATCCCTGTAGCTGCAACATCGTCTCAAGCTGCCATCTGGGCCATGTGGTGCATTTTCAGCACACATGGCATCCCTGACACGTTGGTGACAGACAACAGCACGGCTTTCACCTCTGGTGAATTCCAGAAATCCGTGGAATTCTATGGGATCAGGCATGTGAGATCCTCCCCTTTCCACCCTGCTACCAACGGGCAGGCTGAGTGCATGGTCCTCTCCATGAAGGACGCCCTGCGCCGCATGGACAAAGGTGACTGGCACCACAAGTTGGCGGCATTTCTATTTGGCCAGAGAACAGCCCCACACCCCATGACCGGGCATAGCCAGGCCAAACTCCTCATGGGAAGGCGGCCCATGACCAGGTTAAGCCGACCGCACCCGGACTGGGCCCCAGAACATAGCACAACCCCAGAACACCAAAAGGTTTCACGGGGGTTCTCCCTCCCACCCACCCTGCTCTTGCACGGGGCCCGAGCAGCTGACAACCACTCAGGCCTGCCACTTCTCCCTCCCACCGCCCTGCTCTTGTGCGGGGCCCGAGTGGCTGACAGCTACTCAGGCCCGTCGCTTCTCCCTCCCACCCACCCCGCTCTCCTACTGTAATTTGCAATTGAGCTCAAGGAGACAGAGATCCATTTGCCTGGAGAAAATGGCTGCTTTGGAAGAAGAAGAAGAAGAAGAAGAAGAAGAAGAAGAGCGAGAGAGCGCTTTCAAGGACTGCTCTTGGCGTAAGCCCCCACTGAATAGGCCTGAGTAAGATTCTAAGTAGATTCTGCTCTTCAGAGAACAGTTCCCAGAGAACTTTGACTGATCCAAGGTCACCCAGTAGCTGTGGAGGAGTGGGGAATCAAACCCAGTTCTCCCAGATTAGAGTCTGCCACTCTTAACCACTACACCAAACTGGCTCTCTATGGTCTCTATGGCATGATACTCCATTGAAGTCCCTCCCCTCCCCAAACCCCACCATCCTCAGGCTCCACCCCCCAAATCTCCAGGTATTTCCCAAGCTGGATCTGGCCAGCCTGCACAAACACTCTGTTTACATCCTCTGCACTAGTGACAAAAAGAACTTTTCAAAATTGCTCTTTTTCAGATTTGTTATTCTACTTTCTAGCTTTGCGGTATTTAAACACATTTAAGTTTTATTTGTGAAATATACTGGGTTCAGATGCATAGAATGATCAGCTTATAGTTTATTAGTGATTACAGCAAGGAGAAAAAAGACTGGCAATCCCTGGCCGAAGCCCGGTATTTATGCCTGAAAAGGATTATAACCCAAACACACCCTACTCCCAACGATAGGCTATTTACACTGCATTGTTTCCCGACTGGTTTCCTCTAGGATCCCTGTCTCCCTACTGGCCCATTCTAGGATCCTAGTGATCTGTTGTTATGTGTCCCAAGCTAAGTCTTTCTGCAAGTAAGCTCAGGCTCAATACATAACAATTTGTTTTTGTTATGTTTCTTACATTGTTTTACATTGCATCATTAGGGCTCTGGTATTCTAGCTCCCTCAGTCTTATTGGCTGCTGAATAAAGACTTCCTATTGGTCCTTAAGCCAATCCTAGGAACCAATCAAAGAGCCTTGCTTAGGTCCAATCAGATTTCGTATCCTTAGTTACAATGTATATAGTTATGTGTTGGAACAGTATAAGTGCCGCTCTTGCCAGAGCTGTCTTTTAAGCTGAATGATGTTTAGAATAAAAGCCTGCATTGGATTCATCGCCTCCTGACTCAAGACTTAATACTGGCGACGAGGATGGGATCCCAGCCCTAACCGAATGGCTGCAATCACTCTGCCTGCCCAGCTGAAATCACTGAGGGCGCCTAGAGCTGAAACACTACGGGCATGGCATCCAGAGGCCGTATTGAACCGTTTGACCCAAAGGTTGGGAACTGGGAGTCATACCTCGATCGTTTTGATCTATGCTACCGCATAGCAAATTGTATTGATGGAGACAATGTCTGCCACGCCACCTTTCTAAGTACATGCAGCCAGGCTGTATTCAACATCGCTCATGATCTAGTAGCCCCCTCCAAGCTACCCGAGACCCCTCTCGGCATCAAGACCCAGCTGACCGAGTACTTCACGCTAAAGATATCAGCTGCCACCCACCGATGCGCTTTCCACCAGCAGAACCAGAAAGAGGGCGAGTCTGTCACCAAATACCTCACCACGCAAAGACGGGCTGCTCGGGACTGTCAATTCACTGATCTTAAGTCCGTCCTTTAAGATCAGCTCCTCTGTGGCCTCAGAGACAAAAGCGTCAAAAGGGCTCTACTCTTATTAAAGACTCTCACATACGAATCGGCCCTCGAAGAGGCCCTGTGAGTAGAGGCCACCGACCTGTCCCTCCGTGAGCTGCAATTGGGTTCCCAAGGCCACACGTCATGCTGCGCTGACGCCATAAATCATGGCAGTACCGCTGACTCTGATGATGTCCGGGATGACCAATCCAATGCATCAGATGATGGCGTCTACTGAACAGGAACCAATCAGAAACTGTGCCGCTCTCAAAAAAGCCCGTGCCGTTTTCAAAAAAGCCCGCGAAGGAAAAGCTGTGCCGGTTGTGGTGGTGCACATGTGTTATGTATTGACCATGCGGTCGCCATGTGCTCTCTTCATTGCGACCGCATGGCCAGAGCACATGGCCAGAGCATGGCCAGAGCACATGGCCAGAGCATGGCCAGAGCACATGGCCAAGAAACTACCTGAGCTTCAGCCAGGTAGAACAAAGGCCAGGTGGATTCAAACCGGCCACCAATCCTGTACCTAGGTTTCTCCCAGGGAACCTATGAAATGTAAATAGACTTCTAATAGCCTATCAGGCCAGTTGGGTGAGGTCAGGGGATTGTCCCTGACCAGCATAAAAGGAGGGCTTGGAGCCCTGGGTTGTATGCTTCATCCGGACCAGCAATAAAGATCTAGCTGTTTCACTATTCCATGGACTCCCGACTCCAATACTTATCAGTGGCGACGAGGATGGGATCCCGATGAGCGACTCTCCAGCAGACCACAGCAGCACAGCGAGCTCCGTCCTGCCGGCCGCAGGCATCTCCGAGCTCCAGCGCTCCAACGCCTCGCCGCAAGCCGCTCTGAGCCCAATCCTCCGGCACTAGCCAGCGCCAAGCCTCAGCGCTCCCCGGCACCGCCGCAAGACACGAGGACATCGCTCAAACAGCCGCCGCCGCTCCTGCTCTGGTAAATATGGCAAACGCTCCGGGACCAATTACCCCTTTCAATACGTCTCGCCCCGAGACGTGGGAGTCCTGGCTCAAGACGCTGGGTTGTGCCTTTAAGGTCCGCGGAATCACAGATGCGGACCTGAAGAGTGCCTGGCTCTTGAGTTCCGGAGGGGTGGAGGTCATGCGGGTGGCCCAGAACCTACTAGCCCCGCAAGACCCCACCGAGGTGTCTTACGACGTGCTCACCAAGACCCTCGGCGATTACTTCGCCCCGAAGCCATCAAAACTGGCCAGGCGCTGGGAGTTCATACAGCGCCAGCAGCAGCCGGGGGAGTCAGCCGCCACTTTCCTGGCTGAACTCCGTCGACTAGCCGTGGGCTGCGAATTCTGCCACATGGATGACCACGTGGAGACCGCCTTCATGGGAGGGGTCCGGGAAGCCAAGCTCCGCCGGCGCCTCATTGCAATGCCGGAGCCAACCTTGGAGAAGATGCTCGAAACTGCGGCAGCCTTCGAGACAACGCAAAAGGACAAGGCAGCCACCAAAGTCCACCAGGCGGCTCCTCCCGAACCCGACTCAAGCGAAGAAGAGGACGTCCACCGGATGCAACCACGCTCGAAGAAGGGTGAGCCCGGCGTCCCCAGGCCCAAAGGCCGGCGCCCAGCATCTGTCTCTGTTCCCTCTCCTGCTTCCCTCAACAGGCAGGCCCCAACGTGCGCCAGCTGTGGGGACCCCCACGACAGACGGACATGCCGCTTCCGTGATGCCATCTGCCGCGCCTGCGGGAAAGCAGGACATCTCGCCCGGGCCTGCCGCCTGAGGAACAGCCACCGTGCCCCAGCAGCGAACTTCGAAGAAGTGGGTAGTGTCGTTCCCACGGCCACGGTAATGAACTTGCCTCAGCCCATCCCGGGCGCAATTTCCGTGTCTCTCCGAATAGAGGGAGTTCCTTGCTCCATGGAACTGGACTCAGGGTCAGCATATTCAATTGTGTCCGCAGCTACGTTCCGCCGCCTCTGCCCGAAGGGGGCACGCTGGCTGCGGCTGCCGGCTGGGTTGGTCCTCCGGGACTTCCAGAAAAACCCAGTGGCTATTAAGGGGCTAGCCAGGGTCCGGGTCCAGTACCATGCCTTTAATGGCCTGCTGGACCTTCTCGTGGTGGAGCGCAATCTAACCAGTCTCCTAGGTCGCGCCTGGTTCAAGCCGCTCGGAGTGCAGTGGACCGGAATACACCGCATGGGCTCTACTGACTTCTCATCCATCTGCGAGGAATTTCCCGCCGTTTTCGATGGCTCATTGGGCTGCTACAAAGGACCCCCGGTTTCCTTCGACCTGGACCCGGCAGTCCGGCCCATCCGCGTGGCCGTCCGCCGGCCACCACTCGCCTTCCAGCCCAAAGTGGAGGCAGAGTTGGAAAAGCTCGTGGCACAAGGGGTGCTCGAGCCGGTCTCCCACGCCAAGTGGGAGACTCCCATTGTGACCCCCCTCAAAGCTAACGGGGAAGTCCGCATCTGCGCGGATTACAAATGTACAATTAATAAGGCATTACAGGACCACGCGTACCCGGTACCGGTGGTCAGCCATGTTCTGGCCTCCCTCGCGGGTGCCAAAATATTTGGAAAATTAGACTTGGCCCAAGCCTATCAGCAGCTTCCCGTAGACGAAGCAACGGCTGAGGCACAAACGATTGTGACTCACAAGGGAGCGTTCAAGGTAAAACGCCTCCAATTTGGGGTCAGCGTAGCACCCGGAATCTTTCAAAATCTAATGGATTCTCTCCTAAAAGATGTTCCAGGAGTGAAGCCGTTCTTCGACGACGTCCTCATCGCCGCCCCGGACGCCGACACGTTCGCAGCTCGCCTCCGGATGGTGCTGCAAAGGTTCCAGGACGCGGGTCTCAAGGTTCGAAAAGACAAGTGCACCCTGGGAGTCTCCTCGGTGACCTTCTTGGGGTTCCAAGTCACCGCAGACGGCATTCACCCTACAAAGGAGAAGGTAGTGGCAATTACAGGTGCACCCCGCCCGTCCTCAAAGGCGGAACTCCAGGCGTTCTTGGGACTTGTGAACTTCTACCACGCCTTCCTTCCGCACAAGGCGGCGGTCGCTGAACCCCTGCATCGTCTCCTGGACAAGGGAGCGGCTTGGGCCTGGGGTCCCAAGCATGATGCAGCCTTCCGGGCCGTCAAAGACTTATTAATTTCAAATGCGGTCTTAGCGCATTTCGATGAGAGGCTCCCTGTCATCCTGGCCTGCGACGCATCCCCCTACGGCGTTGGGGCGGTCTTGGGACACCGGCTACCCAACGGAAAGGAGGTACCGGTTGCCTACTACTCCAGGACCCTGTCGTCGGCAGAACGGAACTACGCCCAGATCGACAAGGAGGCCCTAGCAATCGTAGCTGGCGTCAGGAAATTTCACGACTATCTCTACGGACGGTCGTTCACCGTGGCCACAGATCACAAGCCGCTGCTGGGTCTCCTTGCCCCCCACAGGCAGACCCCTCACATGCTGTCCCCGCGGGTCCTGCGGTGGTCAATTTTTTTGTCAGGCTACTCCTACGAATTGGTACATCGCCCGGGGAAGGCGATGGGTCATGCAGACGCCCTCAGCCGTCTTCCCCTCCCGTCCTGCGACCCTGATCCGGCTCCCGCTTTCCACGTCGCGCTCCTAGAGGATCTACCGGAGCGCCCCGTACAGGTATCAGATGTGGCCCGTCGCACGCGGCGGGACCGCATCCTTTCCCGTGTCTCAGACTGGGTGGGAAGGGGGTGGCCGGAAAAACCGGGACCAGATTTTGCCGCTTTCACGGCACGCAGGCACGAACTATCGGCCCACAAGGGATGCCTGCTATGGGGATCTCGAGTGGTGATCCCCGGGCCCCTGCGGCCCCGAGTGCTAGAGGCCCTCCACGAGGCTCACCCGGGAATTGTGCGCATGAAAGCTCTGGCCCGGAGTTACGTATGGTGGCCAGGCCTGGACAAAGACATTGAGGGGCGGGTCCAGAAGTGTACCAAATGCCAGGAGTCACGGCCAGATCCGCCACACGCTCCTGTCCGATCCTGGGAATCTACTAACAAGCCCTGGTCCCGCCTGCACCTAGACTTCGCGGGACCAGTCCAGGGCCGGTTGTTTCTTATCGTTGTTGACAGCTACAGCAAGTGGCTTGAGGTAGTGCCGGTAGCTTCGACCTCCACCAACGCTGCCTTAAGAAGTCTCTGGCCGATCTTCGCGACACACGGAATGCCAGAAACTCTCGTGACCGACAACGGGACCGCCTTCACCTCCGGCGAGTTTCAACGGTTTGTGGAAGCCTGCGGTCTGCGCCACATCCGCTCCGCTCCGTTCCACCCCGCAACCAATGGCCAGGCCGAGCGCATGGTGAGGACAACGAAGGACGCGTTAAAGAAGATGGAGCATGGCGACTGGGAAGAGCAGCTGTACAAGTTCCTGTTCTGCCAACGGAACACACCCCACTCAGGGACCGGGCGCCGGCCAGCCGAACTTCTGATGGGAAGACGACTGGGAACCGTCTTGGACCGCCTACATCCCGACCGAGCAATCGAGGGGAACCCGACAATGGAGGACCGGCCAGCTGCCCGAGGATTTGCTCCCGAAGACCCCGTATACGCAAAGAACTTCGCGCGGGGTCCAACATGGCTCCCCGCGAGGATCGTCCGAGTCACAGGGCCTTATTCCTATGAGGTCCTTACGGAAGATGGCGTAGTCTGGAAACGGCACATTGACCAGATTCGACGCCGTACCCAGAACCACGATGATACCCAGGCCCCCGAACTCCCTGCACCAACAGACCGTGACATCGACACGACTCCAGAAGCAGCGCCAGACCCTGATCCGGAGACTGCGGAGATGCCGCTCCTGCCCGCGGACGAAGCAGTCGCACCATCCACACCTGAACAACCCCCGAGCAGACAGGCCCTGCCAGCAGAACAACTACCCACACCACAACCTGCCGACACTAGCAACACACCCCGCCTTACAACCCCCCGGCGCTCTGGACGTGAGCGCAGACGCCCGGACTATCTCAAAGACTATGTGTGCAGAGGGGTTCTGGACTATGGGGGGAGGGGTGTTATGTATTGACCATGCGGTCGCCATGTGCTCTCTTCATTGCGACCGCATGGCCAGAGCACATGGCCAGAGCATGGCCAGAGCACATGGCCAGAGCATGGCCAGAGCACATGGCCAAGAAACTACCTGAGCTTCAGCCAGGTAGAACAAAGGCCAGGTGGATTCAAACCGGCCACCAATCCTGTACCTAGGTTTCTCCCAGGGAACCTATGAAATGTAAATAGACTTCTAATAGCCTATCAGGCCAGTTGGGTGAGGTCAGGGGATTGTCCCTGACCAGCATAAAAGGAGGGCTTGGAGCCCTGGGTTGTATGCTTCATCCGGACCAGCAATAAAGATCTAGCTGTTTCACTATTCCATGGACTCCCGACTCCAATACTTATCAACATGCGTGGAGAGACTGTCAATTTCGTGATGTCATCTGTCATGTGTAGTAAAGCAGGACACCTCGCCAAAGTCTGCCATTTGTCACAAGGTCACAGTGTTCCAGAGGATTCCCAGCATACGCGAGGTCCGCCAATGCCTACAGCAGCTTGTATCGCTCCAGGTCGTCAAGGTCATTCGAGGCAAGACCCAAGTACAGCAGTGAAGCAAGCGTGTCCGAAGACTACACCAACCGCCTCTACATTCACCAAGGTTTGCATCTGTGTCCGAAGATCAAAGCCACCATCTTCATTGAAGGTCGGGCATGCCAGATGGAAGTAGACTCCGGGTCCGCGCTATCCATCGTCTCATGGAGCACCTTCCAACAAGTCTGCCCGTGGTTCTCTGCACGCCACCTTCAGAAGTGCACTCTCCAGCTGTTCGACTTCCAAACGCACCGAGTTCCAGTTGTAGGCATAGCAACAGTTCAGGTTAGATACAAGAAGTTCACCGGCCATCTGAACCTGCTCATGGTGGAAGGTCGCCACACAATTCTTACTGGATTGGACTGGCTTGCTGCCCTGGGCATCGACGTTGTTGGCATAAATCAGGTCGGCCAGCAACCTCTCATAGACTTTGAGGAAGAGTTTCCTGAGGTGTTCAGAGCAGAGCTAGGCTGCTACAAAGGTCCACCTGTTTCTTTTAACCTGGATCCTGCAGTACAGCCCATCCGCCTCAAGCCCAGATGCTGCCCCGTCGCTTTTGAACCTAAAATCAATGAGCAGATTGACAAGCTGCTGTCCCAGGGTATCCTAGAGCCGGTTCCAAATGCCAAGTGGGAGACACCCATCGTCACCCCGCTCAAGCCTGATGGTTCCGTCCGCCTGTGCGCTGACTACAAGTACACCATCAACAGGGCCCTGCAGCCGCATGCATACCCGGTTCCTGTGGTAAGCCACCTCCTAGCCTCAGTCTCCGGGGGTCGAGTATTCGCCAAGATCAACCTCACCCAAGTGTATCAACAACTGCCAGTAGATGCAGCCATGGCCAAGGCACAGATTATTGTAATGCACCGTGGTGCCTTTAAGGTGAACCGGCTACACTTCGGGGTAAGCATCGCCCCTGGCATATTCCAAGAACTGATGGAGCGTCTGCTATGAGGCTTGCCCGGAGTTGTGCCCTACTTTGATGACATCTTAATTGCAGGGGCCTCTGAACTTGAACTGACTACCCAGGTGCTAGAGGTCCTTCGTTGGCTACAAGAGGTCGGCCTACGGCTCAAGAAGGAGAAGTGTGAGTATTTTGTCCCTGCCGTTCAATTCCTGGGCTACCTTCTAGATGCAGACGGCATCCACCCTGCTCCAGACAAGGTTGCTGCGATCCGCGATGCTCCCCCTCCAGAGTCGAAGAAAGAGCTGCAGTCCTTTTTAGGACTCCTGAACTTTTATCATGCCTTTTTGCCCAACAAGACAGCTCTTGCAGAACCACTCCATCATCTGCTAGACAAATTGACTCCGTGGGCACGGGGTCGCCGAAAAAACACTGCTTTTAAAGCCGTCAAAGCTCCCCTCTCCTCCGATCCCATCCTCGTCCATTATGATGAAAAGAAGCCCCTCGTTTTAGCCTGTGACGCATCACCTTATGGGATCAGGGCTGTACTCAGCCACCGTTTGTCCTCTGGCCGTGTGGCCCCTATTGCTTTTTATTTTAGGACTTTATCTGCTGCAGAAAGAAACTATGCCCAGATAGACAGAGAGGCACTAGCGATCATTGCGGCCATAAAAAAGTTCCATGATTTCATCTATGGGCCTGAGTTTGAAATCATCACCGACCACAAGCCACTGCTCGGCATTTTCACAGCTGACCATCAAACCCCACAAATCTTGTCGCCGCAGATGATGCGGTGGGCAGTCCTCCTCTCCCCCTACTCTTTCTGTCTCCTCTACAGGCCTGGCAAGACCATCGGGCACGCTGATGCACTCAGCCGCCTGCCACTGCCATCACCAGGGCCACCCGAGGCTCTGATCCACCACGAAACTCTACTCATTGAAGAGCTGCCGCAGCCTCCACTCTATGTCACTGACATAGCATTCCACACCAACTGGGACCGAACACTCAGCCGAGTCTACCACTACTTGTGGAGAGGATGGCCATCGGGAACGCTCGAGGCTGAATTCCAACTGTTCCAGTCACGGTCATCAGAACTGTTGGTGAGCAAGGGCTGTTTGCTGTGGGGAAACCGAGTTGTCGTCCCTCCCCCACTTCAACAATGAGTGCTGGACACTTTGCACACAGGCCACCTGGGCATCATGAAAATGAAAGCTGTTGCCCAAACTTATGTCTGGTGGCCCGGGCTGGACCAGCAGATCGAGCGGTGGGTCCGGACATGTCAGCCATGCCAAGAGTCGTGGCCTACAGCCCCTGAAGTTCCAGTCCACCCGTGGGAGAAGCCAAGGGGCCCGTGGTCTCGCATTCATGTGGACTTTGCTGGGCCTTTCCAAGGCCGAACTCTCCTGATAGTTGTAGACGCATATTCAAAGTGGCTGGAGGTCTTGCCTGTTACCTCCATGACATCGGCCGTCATCGCCCGCTTCCTTGGCCGCCTGTTTGTCACCTTCGGCCTGCTGGACCTCCTCATGTCCGACAACGGAACTCAATTTACATCAGCAGAGTTTCAGAGGTTCCTGGATGTGCGGGGCATCCGGCATGTCATGTCGGCACCATTCCACCCCAAGACGAGCAGCCAGGCAGAGCGGATGGGACGAACTGTAAAGGACTCGCTCCGCAGGCTGGGAGACGGGAACTTCCCAGCCAACCTAGCTAGCTTCCTGGTCCACCAACATTCCTCGCCACACACCGCCACCGGGAAGTCACCAGTGGAGCTCCTCATGGGTCATCAGCTGTCCACCATGCTGAGTTGCATCCACCCTGACCTGGCACCGGACGTCCACCGCGACCCCATCGCATTGGGCAGCATGCAATCCTTCACCCCGGGTAATACCGTCTTCGCTCGGAACTATGGGACAGGTCCGCATTGGGTTCCTGCTGTGATCCTCCGAGCAACGGGCCCCATCTCCTTCAAGGGGCAGGACGCCGAGGAGCAGGTCCGGCGTCAGCACCTGGTCCAACTCTGTTGTCGTTGGCCAGCACAGGATGAGTGGGTACAACGGCCCCCAGCTCCAGAGCCTGAGTAGTGTCTCCAAGCGCCGGAAAGTTTGCACTGCACCCCAGTTCCTGCAGCTGGCCCGGGAGATCTCCCAGCTCAGCGGGATGTTGGTGCCCAGGAGAGCTGCCCACCAGAAAGCATTCCTGTGCCACCTGCCTGGGACATTCCGCAGGGACAGTCTCTGTGCTGCTGCCTGATCGGGA
Organism: Lepidodactylus listeri; assembly: GCA_029233225.1. Classification (NCBI taxonomy): domain Eukaryota; kingdom Metazoa; phylum Chordata; class Lepidosauria; order Squamata; family Gekkonidae; genus Lepidodactylus; species Lepidodactylus listeri. The sequence continues at coordinate 133,241,766 of JARCFY010000005.1, read as the reverse complement.
CTTGGCAGGCCCCCTGCCAGAGGTGGGACTTACCCTGAGGCACTTGGAGCTCCCTGACTCAGCAGAGCGCTCCTACTTGAGTCCGCCACTGCCACAGCTCATACTGGCCCACTCAGCGTCCCCGGACTCGACGGAGTGTTACCTGTTGACTCCGCCATTGCCACGCCAGTCCCATCGGACCATGTTTCTGAAAGACTATATTATCTGAGCTAAGGGGGGGAGGAGTGTTGTTTCTTATGTTGTTTTACATTGCATCATTAGGGCTCTGGTATTCTAGCTCCCTCAATCCTATTGGCTGCTGAATAAAGACTTCCCATTGGTCCTTAAGCCAATCCTAGGAACCAATCAAAGGGCCCTGCTTAGGTCCAATCAGATTTAGTATCCTTAGTTACAATGTATATAGTTATGTGTTGGAACAGTATAAGTTAAGTGCCGCTCTTGCCAGAGCTGTCTTTTAAGCTGAACGATGTTTAGAATAAAAGCCTGCATTGGATTCATCGCCTCCTGACTCAAGACTTAATAGTTTTTATATCCTTCATGGTTTTATATCCTTTTGTATCCTGCAGACTTCCATGTTTTCTGCCAACTGCCCCTCCGCCCCTCTCATCATCCTTGTTGTGACATGAACAATATGGGCAAGTGACCAACAACTTCCTTCTTGCAAAAGGAACGACTTCACTGTGATCAGAGCACTAAGTGTCTCCTGGGCAAGAGCAGGCATTTCCTGGAGCACGCGGGGCACCGGGGGGGGGGGGGGTTCAGCAAGCTGCCCTCCCCACCGATTAAATCAGAGCTGAGGAGGTTGCATGAAAGCATTGTGCCGGGGCCAAGAATCCGACCTGGCCTTTAGCCAAAGGGAAAATGGGAACCAGATGGAATTTTTGTTTGTACAGGAAGGGAGGGCGGGGCGGGGGGGGGGGGGAGAGAGAGAGAACTAGACGTTTTATCTCTTTATTTCTGCAATAGTTGTGTTCCCCAAAGGAATCCTTGGAACAGTGACATTCCACTACTCAATACCAGCCATTTAGTCGATATTTTACAAGAAGTGGCCATTATTTAAAGTTGACTCTTTGAAGGCAGAAATCAGTATTTCACTGACATCATAGCTGTCAAATGAATTCAGTGTGGTGGTAGCCTTACTGACTATAGGGTAGGAATGTGGCAATTTGAGGTTAATTGCAAATGGAAAGTCAATAGAGAGGGGAAAACAACAATGGTGCAGGAAAGCAAAGCTACAAAATGTGTGGTTTTTGTGAAGATCTCAGAAACTCTCGACCACACCTTCATCTCATGTACATGTCTCTGGAAGAAAAGACTTGCCAAACCAGACTTCAGAAGTAGCTCGAGCATTAAGTGCACATACAGAAGTATTCTCACATAATTTCCCATGTGCATTCCAACATGCGAGTGTGATTCTATGTGCACCTTTAACTTTGAAGCCAATGCAAAAAGCAGCTTACAGTTTCTTTCTCTAAATTTATGCTTTTGTCTGTAAGTTGTTTGGAAGACAAACATAAGGTAGCAAATAATGCAGGAAGGCAAAAACTGTTAGCAGCAGGGGTGCAGCCGGAGAGAGGAGCACAAAGATTATTTCCTTGGCCGTCGCGGAAGCAATCCCCTATGGCAGGGAGACTCACCTGGAGAGAAGATCAGGGTGTCTGGATTGCTGTTTGGGGGAGGAAGGAGGGTGAGGATGGGCCACTTTTATCCCAGAAGAACAACAGACCCTAGGATCCTGATTGTCCCCCTATCAGAGGTTTAGGATATTCAAATGGTCCTATGACAGCCTCTGGTGGGAACCTAATCCCTGTTTACCCAAACCCCCTAGGGGGGCGAGGTCAGGGGTGTGGCTTACCTGTAAATATAAGCAGGCCCTCCGACCACCGTCCCTCATGCTTCCACCGACCACCTAATAAAAAGAGCTTTGTTTGAAATCACTCCATGGCCTCCCGAGTCCAGTATATTTCACCTACTGAAGAGTACTGGACTTGGGAGGACAGTGGAGTGATTTTCAACATAGCTCTTTTTATTAGTGGTCAGGAACAAGCATGAGGGAGAGTGGTCAGGGAGTTTGCTTATATTTACAGGTAAACCGCACCCCCGACTTCTCCCCCCACGGGGGATTGGGCGAACAGGGATTAAGTTCCTGCCAGAGGCTATCATCATGTTTTGTTTTAATGTTGATAATTTTATCATTGTTCCTTTTATGACTGTGTGCTGCTTTTCCAGAGACTTGCTCAAGGTGGCATATAAATTTTCTAAGGATACCATTTTTTATCTGGGCACATGGCACATAAGTACTGGAGAAATTTCACCAACCCTTCAGCAGCTTCCACCCCATCAGTTTGGTGTAGTGCTCAGGAGTTGGACTCTCATCTGGGAGAACCGGGTTTGATTCCCCACTCCTCCACGTGCAGCTGCTGGTGTGACCTTGGGCCAGTCGCAAGTTCTCTCAGAGCTGTTCTCTCATGAGCAGTTCTCAAAAGACCTCTCTCAGCCCCACCTACCTCACAGGGTGTCTTGTTGTGGGGAGGGGAGGGGGAAGGGATGGGTGGTGCACATGTCCTGGGTATCTCAAGTCTACTGGAAACCTGGTGGTTTCAAGGGAGCAGGAAGAGAATGAGGGTGTGTTCTTTACGCTTATTTTTATTGCACAAGGTATTGGATGGGGAAGGGAATGGAGGAAGAGCAGGTCAGTTTCACTCACCTGTGGAGTGGAGCCTGAGGGGTGGGTGTTGCCTTCTGACACACTTCCGGTATGTTAGGGGGTGTTGCATATGCAAATGAGTTATGCTAATGAGTTATGCTAATGAGCTCCTGCACCTCTTTTTCTATGAAATGACCCCTGCATACATCCATTTGAATATCCTCAGCCTCTGATAGGGGGACCATCAGGATCCGAGGGTCCATTGTTCTCTCGGAATGAAGCTCAGGCAAGTATCGCTTGGCATTTACAGGAGACATGGCCAGACATGTCCCAGGGTGCATACAGGAAGTAAGTTTACACTAGGGGATCTTTAAGTTCAAACTAGAAAATCATGTACAGAACATAACACCTACCCAGGGCTGCAAGTAACAGGGGTGGGACAGTGTGTGGGAGCAAGTGGCCACTTTGAAAACCTCCCTGCAGTGGTGTCTGATGGAGCACTCACATGGCCATTCCCCTGCAGTCATAAACCACCAGATTAGAACAGGTTCCTTCTTTATCTTAAAGGTGGAAAACCTGGGAATACCGTGCATCTTGCTCATAACAAGCACATCATGTGAAATAGGGGTGCCATTTCAAGGTTAAGAAATTCCTGGAGATGGGAGGGTGCTGGGGAGGGTTGGAGGAGGAACCTCAGCTGAGATGTAACGCCACGGATTCCACCCTCCTAAGCAGCCAGGGGAGCTGACCTCTGTGGTCTTGAGTGCTGTGGTAATGCCCGGCAATCTCCAGGCCCCACCTTACGTGGACGTTCCCTTTTAATGTGGGGGCTTCCTCCTCTCCATTAAGGGAAATATTCCTCTGTAGAAGGAGCCTCAGAGACCCATCGTAACCAAGTCTAGTCAGACTCCTACTTAAGTCTAGTCAATGGGGCTTACTCACAAGAAAGCATTCTTAAAATGACACTATAAGAGTCCTGGTTGGGAGATTACTTAAAAGGAAAAGTACTTCCCCCCAATCCTGATTAAGTTTAGCCCCCTCTGCTGGACTCTTGAAGCTACCGTGTTAAGTATAGTTTAATTTTGTAAAAAATATGTATATGACTTCCTCTCAATAATACAGGGAAGCAAGTTGGGTAAAAAAACAAATAAAGCTATAATCCTACACAATACAGTGAAAAACAAAAAGCTAAAGCCTGAATTTCATATCAATTCCCAACATCAGACCTTTCCAAGATGCCCTTTCAAAAAGTGCAAATTTACAATTCTTCCTCAAGACTAAACCCAAGGTTGCCTTCCTGACATTTTTAGGAAGACTGCTCCACAGACTGGAGGCCACCCCTGAGAAGGAATGCATCTGCAACGCAGCAAAACCTGACTGGAAGTTGCCACACGGTTTATGAAGAGAAAGGTGGACCTTCAGGACAAAAGGTACAGAGTACACTAAGAAGCTACAAAGTCCTATGTGGTTGAAATTACTGCACATTCCCAAACTCCGTAATCCTGAGCCACATGGCAAGAGGAAGGTAAAAATGGCCTCAAACACGCCCCCCCCCCCCCCCCCGTGGCTCTTTCTGCACCCATATTTTGCCTTGGTTTCTGAGCGCATCCTATTCTTCCATTCTGCATTCCCTCCCGCTTTCACTTCCACTTTGTGTTGGGGCTTTCTCTGGTTTCTGCATTTGTTCTACAGGAATCTGCATTCAGACTGCTTCCAACACACTGTTGCCCCGCAGCTACCAAAACTCCTTTGGCAACTATTCTTTGTTCTCATCCACTTTCAAATTGCTAATCCTTTCTAAAGTAGAATTGTTTCTGTGGGTATTTAAGTGCTGCCCACTGCCCTCCCCCATTTCTGCCTCTCTCTTTTTAGGTTGACGCTCTTTCCCTGTTCTGTTTTCTTTCCCTCCTTCTCCAAAGACAAAAGAGGACATGTCCTCCCACTCAAGCAAACTTTTTAAAAGCCAGAGAGAGCATAAGAAGGAATTAATAAATATAAAGGACTGGGGGATTCCCTGCTCCCAGATGTGTCAGTCTTGCATGTGTGAGCCTAGATTTCCCCCTCCCATCCCTTTCTTTTTGCAGAATCAGGGAGGGAGGGAGGGGTTGGCAGCCAGTTTGCTCAAAAAATGCAGGTTTTGCTTGTAGATGCAGAATGCATACAGAATACACAGATAAATAAACCAGAGGGGGGGAAACCAGTGCAGAGGAAATGTGTGCGACTGTGAAGTCAACCCTCATTGACTCTTTGGATTCTCCGGAGCATGCTGTTAGTGAAAAGGGGCCACACACACCAAAGTCCCACAACTCAGACTAAGAGTTGGCTGCTGGTCATCTCACCCAAACCTCACCCATCTGACTGACGGGAAAGCTGTGACATAGCTTTGGTGCTCATCTAGCCCTGGAAGTATGAGTAATACCTGGGTAGCCAATCTCCAGGCTGAACCTAGAAATCTCCCGGAATTACAACTAAACTTCAGACTATAGAGATCATTTCCCCTTGGCGAAAGTGTCTCTTTGGCAAGTGGACTGTATAGCATTATACCCTGCTGAAGTCCTTCCTCTCACCAAACCCCACCCTCCCGAGGCTCCACCCCCCAAAACCTCCAGGAATTTCCCAAGCCAGAGTTGGCAAACTTCTGTTGCCCTGTGTGTGTGGGGGGGTGTCCCAATGGTGTATTCCCTCCTCCCTACAATTCATCCTGCATCCTCAGCTTGTGCATATCACAATTTAGACTGTAGAGGTTTTCCTTATGTCCCTCTCCCACAAGACATGAACACCACCCACTCTGCCACATGCTTGATTTAAGAAAATGAAAGAGTAGGAATTACTACCCTGTGGATACATGGGAGTTCTTAAAAATTAATTTGTAAAATTCGGTTTTGGGCAATTAATCCATTGGGTCCCTCAAAAGGCATTGCTCCTGAGTCTATGGTCAGTCCTAAGAGGGGACACACGCACACACACAGGAACATAGGAGCTTCTAGGATATACCCAATAAGGTGCCATCACACTTTTTGTTTAAGGTTTGGGAAACCCCTAATTGAAATTGGAAACGTTTTCGTTCTTTTGTTCAGACCTATAGCCCTGCCCCTCAGAATACCATCTGTAATCTGTAAAGACGGCTGCCCAGCCATGGCTCCGTGTCTCACTCGAGGGCAGCTAGTAGAATAGCACCCCCATACCCACAGTTTGGGTGCCCTTTTGTTCATGATACGCTGGTCGTTCACGATCTCATCCACTGGACTTCTGCACACCTGGATCTGGTAAATATTGCCTCAAAACTCCCTATATGTCTCTAAGCTCCTCTGTTTCTCTGTAGCCTTCTATGTGTGCATTATTTGATTGCTTTGTGTATGCTTTGCATTTAATCAGTATGTTTTTTACAATAAAACAACCTTCCTTCAGCTCAGTCACAAATATTTGAGCATTTCTCTCCCTGAAACTGACTCTGGTACACACAGGTGTACAATCCTGTCTGTTACACCCCTTTTGCCAACGCTGTCTCCTTGCTAATTCCCCCATTTAAAGGAGACAGGCAGTTCGGGTAATGATATGGCTTGTAATAAAATCCCTCACCTGGTGAATTAAGCGGGATGCCTTGAAGCGCAGTAGAAATTTCTTTCCCAGAGAACAGCCCATCCCTTTCAAGGTAGGCCTGGTTCAGACACAAAGCAAAACCATGGCTTATTTTAACTACGGTTAGGCTGTCTAGGGTTGCCAAACTTAGGGTTGCCAGTTCCTACCTCCAATCTGGCAGGCGACTCCCAGGTCCTGCCCAGGATCTTCTACCACTTGCATTAAAGTTACCTGAAAGTGATTTCATTACATTGCCGATATCAGGAGTGACGCTCTAGTTTTTGTGCAAAACTCTATGGTATTTTGCCTTCAAAACCATAGAGTTTGCCCAAAAACTAGACTGTCACTTGCCCCCGACATCAGCAACATGATGATGTCACTTCTGGGTGATGTCATCATGTCAGGGACATTGCCCTGCAACATCCCTGTTCAAGGGTGGGGCTTCCCCACCAGCCAGCTGGCTGGCTTATCGCAGCCCCCAAAGCTGGGGGAACCTCCACATGGACTGAGGGTCTGGCAACCCTAGCCAACCTCCAGGTGGAGCCTCCAGATCACCCAAAATTTCCCCCTGGGGGAAATGGCAGCTTTGGAGGGTGATTCTGTTGCATCAGTTCTCCTCAAGAGAACCAGTTTAATGTAGTGGTTAAGTGCACGGACTCTAATCTGGGAGAACCCGGTTTGATTCCCCACTCCTCCACTTGCACCTGGCTGGATGACCTTGGGCAAGCCATAGCTCTGTACCAGCTGTTCCCTCAAGGACAGCTTGGGAAAGAGCTCTCTCAGCCTCACCCACCTCACAGGGTGTCTGTTGTGGGGAGGGGAAGGGAAAGGAGTTTGTAAGCCGCTCTGAGACTCCCTTGGGGAGTGGAGGGCGGGGTATAAATCCAGTCTCTTCTTCTTCTTCTTCTCTAAGCTCCACTCCCTCCCCAAATCCCATCCTTCCCAGGCTCCACCCCAAAATCTCCAGGAATTCCCCAACCTGGAGTAGGCAACCCAATGTGAGATGATAATTCAGAGAAATGGTAAGTTGTTTTACCTTGACAAATGCTGGTTTCATTTCCTTCTCTCTGTAGCTGTGCACGCCATAAATTGCTCAGGAAGGCGGATGAGATTGCTGTGGTTTCTATGGAAACCCAAGTTTGCAAATCATTGCTCTGAATTATATGAAGGAGTTGTCTGAATTGATTTGACTTGAAATGTAACTTTGATTAGGGACATTCAGGCCACCTGAGTGACTGCAGCTACATACTTTTGTTTGTTGTTGTTGTTGTTGTTGCCTCATGAAAAAGTCTTTGGATGGAACTTTGCCATTTTTTGAAAGTGGAAGGCATTGGATTAAAGAGGGCTTGGGGAAGGAGGAAGGAATCTACATCCTACCAGTCCACTCAGTCAAAACTCCTCTTGAGTCTTTCTTCAACTCAAGCGTCTCTTCTCTCAGTTGTGTTGAGCGAAGTGGCAGGATACAAGCCTGTAAACTTCAGATAAATAGTTGTTTTAAGAAGTGGATCCAGCTGACCAAGATAAATTGTGCGCATGGCACTTTTCTACATTCCTTCATTCCTTTGCAACTAAAACAATGCCTATAAAATATAACAAAGAATAGGTGACCAAATCTCTCTCTGCAGTCAGCTAAGCATCCTACGCATGATTCAACGAAGCCATAACACCATGTCTTTACCTTTCCACTTCAGGAAAAAGAATCTGGGACACTTCACAAGGCAAGGCTACCACATCTGGGCTTATGTTGACTCTTTACTTAGTATATTCTGTAAAAAAATGCCCACCATCATAGAATTCACCCCAATAATTTAGTAATAGCATTCATGCTTATCCACATTTTAGGAGCAAGTCTGCAAACTTGCAGCTGGAGGACAGGAAAAGCACAGGGAATAAGTCATCTATCCTTCTCAGTACTTCAACACTTACAAATGCTAATGGCTTTGCCCAAAGGATCAGGTGGGTAGCTGTGTTGGTCTGAAGAACTGTGCAGGCACGCAAAAGCTATACCTGAAGAAGTGTGCTTGCACACAAAAGCTATATCTGAAGAAGTGTGCTTGCACACAAAAGCGTATTCTTTGAATAAAACTTTGTTGGTCTTAAAGGTGCCACTGGATTCAAATTTGGCACTGACCAAAGTAGAACAAAAGGGTTACTGTCTCACTCCTTGCTAGAATCTCCCACCTAAAGGGACAGAGACTTGGACAGACAAATGGCTACATAGTAATTTCTTCCTCTTGAGGCAGGAAGATCTGAATGACTCTAAGGGGGCAACAGACACCCAAGCAGGGAATATACATTCTCAGGACACAAGGAAGAATTCTCTATAATCTTCCAGCTTTTGGCCAGGGTGGGTCAAGGCATGAAGAACTAAAACTTTAACTGGGGACTCCACCTTGTCCACACGGCCAGGGCCAACAGAGAGAAGTCTCACCCATGAGACCTGTGGTAATGCTGGACTCTTGAATGCTGTAACTTCAAGTTCTACTAGTCTATCCTAGCAACAACATTGCTAGAATAAGTACAGAGTTCAGGGAAAGAGGCGTGTGCATTTTCAGCTTTTCTTTGTAGCCTTGCTTAGCCTGATGCTTGAACAGACTATGTGTATTATTTTTATTTTTGTTTATTAAACTTCCTGATATTTTGAATGCTCGAGGGCTGATCTCTGTAAACATACCATGCCTATTTGGTTTCTAAAGAGTGCTAAAGCAGAGGGGCAGCAGGTAAGCTCGCTATCCCTTGAGCACAACAGCTTGAAATTGTGGAAGTGTGATAGATCATCCCAGCACTCTCTTGTAGGAGCAAAGTGGGAGCTGTGACAACTAGGTGGAACTTCTAAAGGTCAATGGAGCTACAGAGTGCTAGATGTGCAAGTACACCTAGCAGGAGATACTTTCCTGCTAGATGTGCCAGTGGCCTTTGATACGTTTGATACCACCATCACCCCCCCCCCAGGAATAAGGGGAAGGGGTGTCATTATCAGGTGAAGACCTGGGGATGGCCATAGGCTTTTCCAGCCTCCTGGGACTCAAAGGAATGGGGCTTGAGAGCTTGTTCCTTCGCATACCAACTAAACTTATATACCTCAGTATTATTAATATAAAGTCTACTATATTTTCCTTTGTTGTCTACCTTTTTTAAAATAAAGTTTTATTCAATAAGATATAGGGACAAATCTGATACATACAAAGAACTAAAATACAGGATACATATTACAGAGTGTTATAAACATCAGTGATGTGAACTCAAAATAATCTTCTCATTCTAGATTTTAAAAAACATTCCATGGAGAAGACGACCATGAAACCTTTGTACCGGTAGTGAGACATACTTCAGTAAAAATGTTCTTGAGCATAGTGGCAGCAAGGACGGTGCATGTGGAGCATCTGGACATAAAAACTGCTTTTCTACATGGAGAAATAAAAGAATATGTTTACATGGGACGGCCACAATCCAAAGAAGACAAGCAACTTGTGTGCAGACTGCAAAAGAGCATCTATGGGCTGAAACAGACTGCAACATGTTGGAATGAGAAACATCACCAGATGCTAACCAATGAAGGATTTAAGCAAGGCAAGGCAGAAAAATGCCTATTCTCAAGATACAGAGACAACGAATGGACTTACATTCTGACTTGTGTCGATGACCTGATTTTATGCTATGAAGACAAGAAACACTGTGATATAGTGCAACATCTGAATCAAGAAGTGAAAGAATTATGAAACATTGGCTACTATCTTGGAATACAAGTAGAATGAGAGGAAACAAGAGGAAGATGGAAGCTATCCTCTCAACCAGAAGGAGAAAATCCAGCAAGCACTCCTATGTGTCAGCTATGCTGCCATGGTGAGTGGGGGAAGGCTGGTGGCAGCTGGGTGAATGCCTGTATTAAATGCCTGTTATCTCTTGGAATTTTAGGTTTTATTTCTTGCTCTGTGTCTTATCTCCCTGCTTAGCTCTGACCTTGGTGTCTAGTTGCTCTTGTTCCTTTGGGAACCGATATTCGTTATTTTAGGCGCACTTGCTTGCTTTTTATTGTGTACTGGGTTCAATGCATGGAAAGCCCAGACTACAATGTAGTGATCAGCATAGATTTATTGAGTACACAACAAGCATGCAATACTGGCCGAGATGGCCCACTATATACAACTCCTAGGACACACCCAAATGTCCTATTGGCGGGTTTGAATTTCCTGCCAGAGTTCTTACTGGAGGGCTAGTGGTGGTCTAGGATCCTTGACCCCTATCCTCTCAGAGTCAAGCTCTGATGGTATGCCGCTGGCGCCCAGTGGTGGTCAGCGGACATAACACTTTTTATGATTGGTTCTCATCCATCGGGGGTTTTCTTTGAATTCTGTATAACTACCCTGCTCCCACCCTGAGAGCCATTCTTGACACAAAATGTGTGCACAGATGACCTGCCTTTACTGATCTCAATAAACTTGATTCTGTTTAAGGAATGTTGTTGGGACTGATTGCTGTGGGACTCTGACACTATGGAAACAAACTAACCAGCAAGGAAGTAGTGAACTTCTGCCTGATGATATGCAATATAGAGAAGCAATTAGAAGAGTTCTGTGCATAAGCACGGTGACATCTCCTGACACTGCAGTAGCTGTGGGCATGTTATTCAGGAAGATGGAACTGCCAAGCAAAAGGGGCTGGAATGCAGTCAAGACTTGCAAAGTACCTGCATGGCACAGCACAGCTGAAACTAAAGTTACCAACAAGTGACCTTCCCAGACTAGTGGGATACCTGGATGCAGACTGGGCAGGAGAAACTACAAATAGAAAGCCAACCAGTGGATACATATTCTTCTATGGTGGAGGAGCAGTCAGCTGGAGCAGCAGAAAGTAAGAAACTGTAGTTGCATCCTGAACAGAAGCTGAATATGTATCTGCAGCAGAAGTGTGCAGACAACTGAAATGGATACTGCAATTAATGCAAGACTTTGGGACACAGGAACCCAAACCAGTACAACTCTTTGAAGACAACCAAAGGTGCATAAAACTTGCACAGGTGGAGAAGATCAAAAGAAATAAACACATGGATGTGAAGCATCACATAATAAGAAACATGCAAAAAGAAGGGCTTGTTGGGTTGGAACTCTGTCCTACAGAGGAAATGATTGCAGACGCTCTCACCAAGCCACCTTCTCAAATAAAGTCTGAAAGTTTATGCAAGAAGATGAGTCTTGTGGACTTTGTACACTAGACCTTGAGAAGGGGTGTTGGCATAGACAATAGGCGCTTTCATACACACTAAATAATGCACTTTTGATCCACTTTCAGTGCACTTTGCAACTGGATTTTACTGTGTGAAATGGCAGAATCCACTTGCAAAGGGTAACTGAAGTGGATTTAAACAGCATTATTTAGCATGTGTAAAAGCGTCCAATGTCTGGTGTACAAGGAAGAAGAAAAGAAGACCTTGCAGAGGGCAGGAAGAAGACAATTAGACAGGATAGTGAGGTCAGCACCTTCTCTCCTTTCAAGTGTCATTCCTTGTCTGTCTCCAGATTGCTACTATTAGGGCAATTTCCTCCTTTTTCTTGGAAGTTCCACAGTCTTACTCCCTCTCTCATCTACAGATGTAGGTAGGGCCCTATATCTCCTCTTTACTATCAAGTATGTTAGTTCCTACATAAACATTTATCTACACTTTAATCAGGTTTTGCACCATTACTGTCTTAATTACAATGCCAAAGTACCCTGTCAAAGGCTTTTTCCTCATCTAGAAACAAAAAAATAACGCTGAGATATTGTGTTTTTTAACATATTCATTTAACACCAAGAGTTTCCATATGTTTGAGTTTAGATGCCTATGTGGTATGAATCTAGCCTGATCTACTGATATATATTTGCCAATTATTTTCTTAAGCCTATTCAAAAGAATTGTGGTGAATATTTTATAATCACAAATCAATAGTGTTATCAGCCTATTACAAGTGGTTAAGGTTTGCGCTTTCCCTGATCTAGGGAAACTATCCATTTTCCTTCCCTCCAGGTTTGTGGTAACTTCCCCACTCTTTAAATTTCATTAATCATATCCAATAAAGGTATATCTACAATTGTGTTAAATGATTTATAATACTCAGCTGTCAAATCATCTAAGCCTGGGGCTTTGTTCCTCTTCAGAGCTTTTGTTACTTCATGAATTTCATGGATTGTAATGGTTGCATCTCTTTTATATATATATACATTTTAATGCATTTTCTACAGCTATAAAAAATTTATCCCTAAAACTACAAAACTATCCCTACTTAAAGCAAAGAATATAAAAACGCTTTTCAAATACATATATAAATGAAGTTCCCCTTAAACCGAGTTAAACAAAAACGTGATAGTAGACTTAAAGCAATGTTGGCTATGCACGTGTAAATTCAAGCAAATTGGTATATATATCTAAAACTTTAAGCTTAAAGTAACAGAGAATAACTATTTTCCCCTCCTCCCTCTTCTTCTTGGTTTAACCAGTTCTCTTTGGACTGCCAGTTGTTTAGGGGCTGCTGCCCCCTTTGCTGAATCAGAGTCCTCTGAAGAGCTACTCGATGAGGACAAACTTCCCAAATCATGTATAATGTCTTCTTCGTGTATAATGTCTCTGCACTTTTAAGAGAGGTGATCTTCTCTTTTTTCTCATTGTAACTGAAAGCCAAACCTTCCAGAAAAACCTACCTATAAGCAGTGGCGTTCTTTTGCAAGAATTTTATCAGATTTTTGTATTGCTTTCTTCTTTTCCTTATCTCAAATGGAATGTCTTTTAGTACCTTGATTTACACTTCTTTGATTTTTAGGATTGTCCTATTAGTGGCCATGAGCACCACATCTCTTGTTGTTTTCTTAGAGAATTTCACTACAATTTCTCCAGGCAGGTTATTCTTCTTCACAAAATCCTAATATGTCCTATAGACAATATCCATATCGCTTTGTAGATAATCTGCTTGCAGACCTGTTATTGGAGCCAGAGCTTCACTTAAGATTTCTTTTAAATTCTCCATTTTTTGTTCTGGAAAACCTTGAAATTGCAGAATATAGGCTGCCCGTTCCATTTGCAGCTTCAGAAGCTGATCCTTGTCAGATGCTTGCTCTTTCTCCACCACTTGTAGTCTTTGATCCAGTATTTTTGTTTTGGCTTCAGTAGATTTAGTTGATTTGATCACTTCTTTTTTTTTTTTTTTAAATTTTTATTAATTTTATCTATATCTAATTCTACAACGCTACTTTTCTAAGCTATGTTTACCTTATACAGAGTGTGCTTTATCATTTGCTTAATATTGCTATGCCATTAATACATATGAAGCGTTTTAAACCTTGGCTAATATTTAGATAAAATTGTTACTGATGATACATAAAAAATAAAAAAAGCTGTTTGACAGACATGCTCTTTTGAAGGAATGCTTAATTATACAAATTATCTATTATATATAAGTGCAGTTTCAAAAAACATTTCAGTCTTTATTTCTTCTTTCGTCCTCTTCTTGTCTTAACAGTCTCTTCTTGTACTTTTGGAGCTGCTGCTCCCTTTTCCGAGTCAGACGTTTCTTCTTCGCTCTTTGAGCTATCAAATCCATACATACTTTCTTGCGATGCCAGTGAACCATCTGAGTCTCTCTCTTTTTTCTTTTCTTTGCTTTTTTCCAAAAAACTTTTCGCCTGTTGGACAGAGTCAATCTTGTATTTCTTGTTTTTGATGCTGAAGCTCAGTCCTTCCGGAACATTCCACCTATAGATAATAGATTCAGACTGTAGCCAAGATATCAGTTTTCCATAGGCTTTCCTTCTTTTCCTTATTTCAAATGGGATGTCTTTCATCACTTTAACTTCTTTTCCTTTGATCTTCAGAACTGCTTTATTTGTGGTCCTGAGCACCACATCTCTTGTTGACTTTTTGGAGAACCTTATCTGAATCTCACCAGGCAGGCTTTTCTTTTTAGTATAATCTGGATAGGTTCTGTAAACCATATCCATATCGCTTTTTATTTCCGCTGCTTTTAAGCCCGTCACTGGTTCAAGCGCTTCACTTAACAGATTTTTAAGGTCTTCTCCTTTATCCTCTGGTACATTCTGAAGTCTTAGGAAAAAATTCGATCTTTCCATCTGAAGTTTCAAGAGCTGATCAGAATGGAAGGCCTTTTCTTTCTCCGCTTTTTGTAGTCTTGAATCATGATTTTTAACTGAAGTCTTAACTTCCAGAAGTTCTCGCTGCAGCTTCTCTGTAGTTTTATTCGACTCCTTCAGGTCCAATTGCATCTTGTCCATCTTAACGTTGAGAGCTGTCATTTGGTCCACTAGAGGTCGCAATAACGAGGAGAACACCGTGCTCATCTCCGTGGTATCAACCTTTGAACTCGGAGCTGTACTTCCTAGTTTGGGGGAAGGTTTCGGTTTCCCCGCCATTGTTGAGACTGTGCTTCTTTGTTGATAGTTAGATAAGATGGACGAAAGGAGCAAATTCCACGACTGCGCTTATATCTTTTTAAAGTTCATATCCTCTAAAGCGCGATGCTGCCATCAAGCAAGCCGAACATACGTTTTTTCATGCAGTAATGCCACGTAAAGAGTCCCGTAAGTACGCCAGTCTCGAGGGGGGGGGGGGTTTACTCCACCCGCCTTTCCCGCTGTATTCTGTTTCTTTTTACTTCAGACTCACTGTTTCTCCAAGCGTAACTGTCAGTTCCAGCCTCATTGCTTCACACTCTCTGCTGCTTCTCGGTTTTGCGCTTTTAGCCATACGGCTCCCACGGACGGGGGAACCTATGGGGGTGATGAAAGGGGACCTCAATCCCTCGATCGCCACCGTAGGGAGAGATCCCCTTCGTGCCACCCCAGGCAGAGCCCCTTCACTAGGGTCTCTGGGGGCTCGGCACCGGTCCGAAGCCCCTTCTTCCCGCCGGGTACGGATCGCGCTCCCCGCTAGTGCGGAGGAGCGCGTCCGCCATGGTCGCAAATCTTGCCGGAAGTTGATTTGATCACTTCTTCTATTTTAACATTGGATTCTTTAATATCTTTATGAAGAGCATCAATGCTTTGATTCATTGTAGTCATCTGGTCCAGCAGAGGGCGCAATGCTGCTGACAACATGTTTGGAAAGTCTATAGTAGCTTCCTGTTTAAGAACAGGAAGAGAAGGAGCTGTAGCTTTTGGAGACGGTTTCCCTCTGGACACCATTCTTTCTCCCCTGCCAGCTGAGTTAGTGTGAGCTAGCTCAGTTTTTTAGCCTCTGGCTCACAAATTTTTGCCTTTGCCCAGAGCAAAAAAACTTAAGCAGTTGCCAAATCGCTCGCTCACAACTTTAATGCCAGTTGCTCACAAAGTAGAATTTTTGCTCACAAGACTCCACAGCTTAAAGGAAACATTGCCTGCCAGTCATTTTTCCTTCCGTGGGGGTGGGTGGTCAGAAAAAGTTATTTAAGGAAAACGCTTTAAGCAAATTTCCAGATCACTTGAAGTACAGATGTAGCACCAATGAACCCAGCCCTCCGCTTTGCAGATTTTTAAAAGTAAAGTGGGGGGGACTTTTCCCCTCTCCCTGCCTCACTTTCTTCCAGACTGGGAAACGCTTAAATGTCCAATTAAGTGGACCGCTGACTCACGCTTCTTCTGCTCTGCACCACAGGCAGGTCTCTTTCATTTAAATGCTTCATTCTTTGCTTGCTGACTTGTGTGCTGCTTTGCATGCCCGAAGGCTCCTTGGCGGTGGGTCCTCTCGGGACAAAGAGGCACCTCAGTCTCTTGGCCGACACCGTGAGAGAGGCGCCTTTCACATCCCAGGCTAGGAGCCCCCTACAAGGGCTCGGGGGGTGGGGACCGGAATCCAGCTGGTACCCCTCCCGATCGTCGGGTTTGCGGGCCACTCCATATGGAGCTCCGTTGGAGTGTGCCCACCATCAAGCTGCCAAAACCCGGAAAAAACGGTTGCATCTAACTCTTGTCTATCTTCTGCTGATACTCTGGGAGACTGACCTTCTTTAGAAAGTTTTGAATATCTTGGTCATCTGGATTTTGTGAGGAGTAAAGATATTTGTAATAAGCTACAAATCCTTTCATTATATTTCCTGTTTGCATGGTGAAGGCTCCATTCTTTAATAGCTAATATTGTTACTTCAGCTTGTCTCTTTTAAACTTTTAACGTTATGAGTTCTGATCGGAGTGATATTTGATCAATTATTGATTTTTTAAAATTTTCACAAGATGGCATCCACCTTTTTGACATGCCAGGTGCACAACCTGATAACAGCTAGCCACACCCTGAAGTCAGCCAAGCAAACACACTAAGGGATGCAGACAGTGGGGTCTCAACACCATGGCCTGAAATATGTCCCCCTCACCTTTTAACACCAGCCTGATAAACGGTTCCAGGGAACTTCAGAGCCTGCACACTATTTTGTGCCATTTTCGTTGGCCTGAATAAAATACACTGCGGCTTTTGTTTTCAGCCTAGGCTTGCTGGACATCAGGTCCAGGCAAGGGATACCCTAATTTCAGGGGCTTCTCCCCACTGCAGACCAGCTGGCTGGTGGGGGAAAACCCACCCCTAAAAAAGTGCATTGGAGATGTTGCACAGGGACAAACTCTATTTGGGCAAACTCTATAGTTTGAGGTGAAAAAACCCCATAGAGTTGGCTGGAGGGATACAAGCCTAAACAAACAAACAAACAAACAAATAAATAGAGTTTCAGCCAAATACCAGAGCATCTCCACGCAGGGTTCCCCCCTGGAACACCCCCCAAATCTCCCCCCTGGAGTGACAAAGGGACCTGGCCTGTGAAATGCTCCTGATATAATCACAGCATCTCCTTAAGCCGGGGTCCCCAACCTTCTCGAGCCTGCAGACACCTTGGGAGCTCAGACACAGTGTGGTGGGCACAGGCACAAAATGGCTGCCACAAAATGGCTGCCACAGGAGGCAGAGCCAGCCACAAAATGGCTACCGCAGCTGACCTTCAGTCACACAGGGAAGATCCTCAGTCTGTGGTGGCAGCTGCTGCCAAAACAACGCTTTTAAAAATCTGCACAGCCAATCAAATCTCTAACGCCCAGTCAGAACCTTTGCTGGACAAAAGCCCCTCCTCACCCTGCCACTTTTAAAAAAATACTTGGTGGGTGTCAAGATACATGTCAGCAGGGCTTTTTTTGTAGAAAAAGCCCAGCAGGAACTCGTTAGCATAACAGGCCACACCCAACAGCAGAAACTCATTAGCATATTAGGCCACACCACTGACAGCACAGCTTATTAGCATACTAGGCCACACCCCCTGTGTTACCAGAAGAGTGGTCATCCAGCCACACCCACCTTTTGCTTCTTATTCTGTTTACCTTGTTTGTTGTCAAAACCCAGGGCTTTTTTTTTTGCAAGAATTAATTTGCATGTTAGGCCACATACCCCAAATGTAGCCAATCCTAATGAGTTTCTGCTGTTGGGTGTTGTCAGAATCTGCTAATTCAGACATCATATAATCATGCCTGTCCTCCTATGTTACCCTATCTATAGTATGTATTTGTAACTGTGTTTATAAGTTGCTTGACCAGGCCTGGAGATTGGAACAACTAAAGCGGGAGGGTGACATCGGTAATGCATGAGAACAAGGAGGCCTCTCACATCCCTGCCTCCGCATTCCAGCTGCTCCGGCTGGGACTTCAAGGGAGGATACCTCTCACCTCTTATCACATGCAAAAGCCTTGAGGGCCTTGATTGTTATGTGAACTGGTAACATCTGAGGGGTCTGGTTTGGGAAAGGAAATTTACAGCTTGACACCTTACTTTCTTTCCTGTGAGAACCAAACGGTCAGAACTCCTTTTTCCCCGCCAATTTTCCCTTATAGTGATTGGTTACCTATGGGTAATTCAAACTCCTTGGAATGGTATAATAGACCTGCTTGTATTATCTGTCTCATCTCTGACAATAATCCGAGACGCTGCACTAATGTAGAGATTGGAAATAAAGAACTGTGGTTAACCAACCAGGATCTGATCCTTGACTACTTTGCGCAGAACTCTCACAGATTGTCAGAGATCTGTGACTGGGACTTAGCCGTTCCTGAACATGTCGGACGACGGCACGGTTCCCAACCCTACTACTCCCGAAGATACTCCCACCACCCCGGTGGATCAAGGGGACGGTGGTGGAGGCGGCGGAGGGGAGCAAGGAGTTCCAGTGACTACGAGTCAGGGGGCTCACTACGTCCCGCGCCTACCTCCTCTTCAGAGTGTGACCCCGAAGTATGCATGGAGCCAATTCGGTCGTGGTACCGTGGATTCCTGGGTGCACGACCGGAAAGGGGCCAGAGTTTCGTTCCCGGGCGATCACCTCGACCGAGGGAGGCCGAGTTACCTGGGGGAAGAAGGCGAGCAGATCTATGGGGAAGATCCACATCGCCCCTCTTTAGAAGGAGAGAGGACCGGCCCGTATGGGCCCGATCCGTACCGAGAAGACCCGATGCTGTCTCTCGACCAGATGATGGGAGATTTGCGGTTCCAGCTTACCACCGAACTTCGCGAACTGGCCCTCGATCTCCAACGCCAGTTCTGAGACGCTATGAGGTTTATGCAAGAGGCGCTCCCAGGCCCCGCGACAGGAGTCCAGCAGCAGCCGGCGGCTCCGGGGGGAGGTCCGGCTCAACCGCAGGTGCCAGTGCAGCCGCAGCAGCCGCCGTTGCAGGTACCGCCGGTCGTTCCTCCACAGGTGCCTGGGCCCGCCCGAGCACCGGTCCCAGGACCCGTCGGCCCGATCGCTCACCCGGCCCCCACCGACCCGCTGACGGCTACTTTTGATGGGGACCCCGAGAAACTGCGCTTCTTCCTGCTGGAAATCGAGCGGTTCCTGGACAGCTGGGGACATCTCTACCCCACCGAGAGGGAGAAGATTGGCTACATAGGGTCTAAACTGAAGGACACCGCCAGCGACTGGTATGTGAGCCTGCATGATGCACTCGGCCCCGATCTGCATATTTTTTAATTTAATTTTGTGTTAAAACACTTCCCCGGAAAAGCCAACTCTCTAGCTGACGCACTCTCCCGGTTGCCCCAACACGAGAGCGTGAAAGAAGAGGTCTTCGACTCCATGTTTTCCCCCCAGCAGTTAGGAGGGGCAGTCACTACCAGAAGTCGGCACAAACGAACTCCAGTAGACACTGAGGCATGCGATTGGGGGGGGGGGGGGAGTATTCTCCAGAAGAAGTCGAAGAACTGGAAGCCCTAGTTGAATGTTCGAAGAGGGAAAACCAGTGTTGGTATCATGGGGATAAATTGGTGGTGCCTCAAAACAAGCGTAAAGATGTTTTATTGGCGTGCCATTCCTCCAAACTGGCAGGACATTTTGGGTTTCTAAAGACGCTTAACTTAATTCAACGTCAGTTTTGGTGGCCACGCATGCGCCGGGATGTTTCCGACTTCGTCTCAGCCTGCCAAACTTGCTTAATGTGCAAAAAGAGGGGGGGGGAAGGTTCCGGGACTCTTGCATCCATTGCCTACCCCTTCCCGCCCCTGGGAGGCAATAGCTATGGACTTCATTACTAACTTGCCACCCTCAAAAGGGAAAACCGTTATTTGGGTGGTGGTAGACACCTTCTCGAAGCAAGCCCATTTCACCCCCTTCAAACAGTTACCCACGGCCAAGGGAATGGCTAAGGCTTTCTTCAACCGTGTGATTAAATTACACGCTTTTCCGAAGAGGGTGGTATCCGACAGGGGCAGTCAGTTCGTTGCCAACTTCTGGCGGGAGCTTCTAAAATTAATGGACATAGAACCAGCACTAAGTTCGGGTTACCACCCAGAAACCGATGGACAGTCCGAGCGAACTAATCAAATTCTGGAACAGTTCTTAAGGTGCTACACCAATTATCACCAAGATAATTGGGTGGATTTACTGCCGTTTGCAGAATACAGCTATAACAATGCAGTGCACTCTTCCACGGGCGTCTCCCCCTTTATGGCTGTGGGGGTTTTTGAAGGGAAACCTTTGCCCACCATTGAGAATGTGCCTGATGCCTCACCAACAGATTTCAAGAGTTGGTGGGTAACGTTACAAGACTCATGGCCACTGATAGCCAAGGCACTGGATCAAGCAAAAGAGGACTACAAAAAATACGCAGATCGGGGCCGAGCTGTGGGCTGGGATCTCCAGCCTAGGGACTCTGTCTACCTTTCAACGAAAAATATACATGGCTTGCAACCCAGCCGAAAGCTGGGTTGGAAATATGTGGGACCATACAAGGTGTTACGAAAAATTTCAGATGTGTCTTTTGAATTAGAGCTGCCTAAGTCACTGAGTTCTGTGCATCCTGTTTTTCATTTCAGCCTGCTGAAGAAAGATCCTGGGCCGAATGCTTGGCATCCAGTTCCTCCAGTTCCTCCTCCACTGATGAAGGAGGGGGCCCCTCATTTCGAGATAACTGAAATTCTTGATTCCAAAATGCATAGAGGTCGACTGTATTATTTAGTTAGATGGCTTGATTTTGGTCCTGAACACAATGAGTGGATCCGCTCTGAAAATGTGCATGCCCCCAAACTAGTTAGGAATTTTCATAACCGGTTTCCTGATAAGCCCAGGTGAAGATGATATTGGAGAGGCCAGTGTGTCAGAATCTGCTAATTCAGACATCATATAATCATGCCTGTCCTCCTATGTTACTCTATCTATAGTATGTATTTGTAACTGTGTTTATAAGTTGCTTGACCAGGCCTGGAGATTGGAACAACTAAAGCGGGAGGGTGACATCGGTAATGCATGAGAACAAGGAGGCCTCTCACATCCCTGCCTCCGCATTCCAGCTGCTCCGGCTGGGACTTCAAGGGAGGATACCTCTCACCTCTTATCACATGCAAAAGCCTTGAGGGCCTTGATTGTTATGTGAACTGGTAACATCTGAGGGGTCTGGTTTGGGAAAGGAAATTTACAGCTTGACACCTTACTTTCTTTCCTGTGAGAACCAAACGGTCAGAACTCCTTTTTCCCCGCCAATTTTCCCTTATAGTGATTGGTTACCTATGGGTAATTCAAACTCCTTGGAATGGTATAATAGACCTGCTTGTATTATCTGTCTCATCTCTGACAATAATCCGAGACGCTGCACTAATGTAGAGATTGGAAATAAAGAACTGTGGTTAACCAACCAAGATCTGATCCTTGACTACTTTGCGCAGAACTCTCACAGGTGTGGCCTATTATGCTAATGAGTTCCTGCTGGGTGTGGCCAACTCAGGAGCCAGCTGGAACTCCGTTCCTGTGCGTTCCTGCCCAAATATAGCCCTGCATGTCAGTGGGCACCGTGACACCCTCAGCCACCACTCTGGGGATCCCTGCCGAAGCCATTGTCTGCATCACAACACCAATGTGCAAGCAGGACCAGCAGCCACTCACTGCGCACAGCACATTGCCAGGAGGGGCATCTAAATAGCATCTCAGCAACTCCTTCCGGGTGGCAGCAGCCATTTAACTTTTCACGCTATATAGAGAGTGCTGCCAGAATGCAAAGGGCTTCATGAGGCGCGCAGCAGTGAAAAACCAGCCAGCGGCCGGGGGGGGGGGGGGGGCCCAGCAACCCTTGGGGGGGATGCCAGAACACTTCCTTGGCAGTTGTTCCTTTGTTAAATCCATCTTAAATTATCATTTGCCAAGAGGCCCACAGTCATCCTAGGACCAATGACGGTGATGGCTAATGGGACGCTGGACGCCCAGCCAAAGAGCCTTTCTCCCCATCATGGTGGAACTCTGATAAAGGCAGACAATATTATCACATTTGACAGAACCGTTCTGGCAAAATGGCCTAGCTGCATCATGAAAAATCCGTGCAAAACAAGGGTGGGGCATCGCACATGTGACGGGCAGGATAAGCAATCCTGAAATTGCATTTCCATTCCTAGTCCAGTCCAAAGTGAAATGTTTCTTCCAACATCAACAAAAAAACCCAACCCCTAATTGGATACGATGCAAAAAACACTGCCTGGGGGGCGGGCAAGGAGGGGCTGGAAGGAGCACTCTGGCCAAGAGCAACAGGGTGAGGAAAGCTGGCCCATTGTTCAGGCCTGCCCAGGCCAAAGGAAAAGACCTCCCACCTTGAAGCAGCCCCCTCCCCAAACAAGAGCAAGGAGCGAGCAAAACGCAAGGTGCTCCCTGCCTGCTTAAGTGCTTCGAAGGCTTCATGGAGCAACTCGGTATCTTTGAGTAACTTCAAGTATTCTTTAAGACCATTCTAAGAATTTAAATTTATTTCAAGATTAAGTTTCTGTAAACAAACTTTCAGATCTCAGAAAGAGCTAAACAGTTTGGTGCAGTGGTGAAGTGCGCGGACTCTAATCTGGGAGAACCGGGTTTGATTCCCCACTCCTCCACTTGCACCTGCTGGATGACCTTGGGCAAGCCGTAGCTCTGTCAGAGCTGTTCTTGAAAAAGAGCAGTTTCTGTCAGAGCTCTCTCAGCCCCAGCCACCTCACTGGGTGTCTGTTGTGGGGAGGGGAAGGGAAAGGAAGATTGTAAGCCGCTCTGAGACTCCCTTGGGTAGTGAAGGGCAGGGTATAAATCCAGTCTCTTCTTCTTCTTCTTCTTCTTCTTCTTCTTGAATGCATGGATTCGCCCTCTCCTGAGGCAGACCTTTGGTCTATGAAGTCAGTCTGGTCTCCCCTGGTGCAAGGGCTCCCTGGTCCTTTTTAGAAACTGGAGGTGCCAGGGGTTGGAACTTTTTCAGGCAGACTAGGTGCTGTACCGTTGGATCATGGCCCCTTCTTCAGGGAGGAATTATGAAGGGATTACCCACACATATACAGAGCCATCCCAAGATCCTCTCTCAGGCCTGTTGTATCCATTGCTCATAATTTCCAGTCCAAGCAATCCAAGAGGCCCCCATTGTCTCAGGCCACTGTAGGAGTGTCTGGTCACACGGACTCCATCCTCGAGGCCCTGGGTTATTAGCAGCCCCACTTACTTCTGTGACGCTACCAATTTTCTGAGGAATCTGCAGTCCAATGACAAAATACTGGGCACTCCCTGCACAAAAGAATAAATGGAGACACATCTGACATTAAACACTGCAGTATTCAGACCCCAGTGGGTGAACATTTCCATCTTCCAGGGGCTGATATAAACATTACTGTTCTCCCAGAAGGGAACTTCAAAGGGAGAATCCAACAAGAAATAGATGAATTAGAATTCATGAACAAGTTCAAGAACATGTACCCTCCCTCTTAACACAGAACGGGGATTGCTCATTCACTAGAGCTGCTAATATTCTGCACAACCTACCCCTTATGGATGTCGATTAGTTCAGATGTACCTCTGAAAACTTCATCTCATATCTGCTTATCTTGCTCTAGATGTTATGCTAATCTCCTCCTTTGAAGAAAAGTATGGCAGGGGAGGGGGGGGAACACATCTCTCAGGCCATGGTGCTGAGACCCGTCTGTCTGCATTTGATGCTTAGTGGGCCTGAACGAGCCTGGGGTGTGGCTAGCTGGTATCTGACAGCGGCACCCTCCAGGAAAAGAGAAATGAAAAAAAAACAGCAGCATCCCCCTGAAAATGCGAAAAACAGCAACTGCTTAGGTGGTTGGTCAAAATGAGATTCCGAGTGGCGTTTCCCAGGGGGAAGGACCATTTGCATCCAGCGAGATGCCTGAACTAGCACAGCAGCGACCATCTACATGAACTGTGTGGTTCAGGTACCGTCAGGTCTCAACTGACTGATGGCGACCCCAGCAAGGGGCTTTCCAGGCCAGTGAGAAGCAGAGGTGGTTGGCCCTTGCCTGCCTCTGCAGAGCCTTCCTTGGTGGTCTCCCTTCTAACTACTGACCCCGTTTAGCTTCCGAGAGCTGAGAAGATCGGGCTAGACCCTGCCACCTCCCCTACCCTCCCTTATTTAAACATTTAGACAATGACCTAAAAGGTGCACCTGCATTACAAATGACCTGTTAAATAACCACATTTTCCTTTTAGAAATTAATTCCTTCATCAGAGTTTGGTGTGTGTTCATATGTGTGTGTGTGTTGGGACTTGTTAGACTTTGGTTTCAGTGTCTGTCTGTTCCTCACCTAATAAATAGGAAGCTCCCAGCCTCTAGTGAAGTCTACTGTAACTTTTGACGGTGAATGGGGTCAGCTGGATTTAAGGGATGAAGGTGCATAACAGAGAAAAGCTAGGGGAGCTGAGATCTGGGCCGCTCATTCTGGGGCAGTTCCGAAGTGGGGGCGGTGGGATTCAACCCCTATCCCACCCCCAGGCTCCATCATATCTTGTGGGCAGAACAGTGGGACCATCATTCATAAATGTCCCCCACCCTCCCTTTGAGTTGTGTTGGTTGGCATTTGTTATCGAGGGTCCAGTGTTGTGGTTGGTGTTTGATTGCATTTAGCAGAATTACTTGGACGAACATAGCGTCTATATGATGAGTGTGCGAAACAAAAATTTTTTATCAAGTACATGCAAGTTCTAGCTTTTACTCTCTGAGACATAAAATGACCTGGGGGTGGTTTCACCACTTGGGGACTTTATCATTTGTCCCAATCTGCACCCGGTGTCAGGCAAACGCACCCCCACCCCCCCCCCATTAATGTCACTGCCAAATATGGGAGTGCAGAGTCCTCTGGGATTAGGAATGCTGTTGCTTTGTTAGGGGATGCCAAGGTACTTGAGTGGGCTGGACAAGAGAGCCCCCTCAAAGGTCATAGAGCCAGCATTTTCCCTTTAAAGGCCCTGGGAGTCGCCAGCACAAAAGCCAAACCGCTTCCCTCCCACAGGTGTGTGCTGCTACAGCTTAGCAAAGGGGAGTGTCAAGGAGCTTGGAATAGTCTGGCATGCCCTGCCTCTTTAGCAGGGGGAAGGCAAGATCCCGGAGAGCAGAGCCCTGCTTTCCCAGCCAAGATCCCTCAGTAACCTTTCGTTCTAGTCACAGGAATTTCCAAAGCTTGGACACTTTGTTCTTGTTCGGGAGGAAGACAAAATAAGCCTTCCCGTGCGCAGAAGGTCAACCGGCTCTCTGGAGCAGGTGGGAGCTGGAGAGGTGGAGGCAGGCCCCGAAGAGCCAGGCAGTGCCCTTGCCTGGACTCCTGGACAGCCTGGCAGCGGCTGAGGCAAGAAGCTGCTGCCGGAGCCCCAGGAACTTGCTCCTTCACCAAGCGGATGGCCAGCTACAGGCTGGGAAATCCCTGGAGATTCCAGGGCAGAGTTTGGGGGGGAGGGACCTCGAGGGGCTGTGATGTCGCTGAGCCCACTCTCCAAGATGGATCTTAGCGCTATTTCTGATGGACCGTCTGCCGTTTCCTCAGGTTCTCACCAAGTCTGTTCTGTGTAGTTTTAAAATCAGTATCCATTGACCACAAATGTTTTCCTGTCTGGTTGAGATCCAGTGAATATCAGAGAGGGTGGAGAACGGAAGGGGCAGAGCTTCAGCTGAGAGTCTCCGCTGGAAAGTGTTGGGTTTCAGCCTTTTGAGGGACTGAGTGCATAAGCAAGAGCCACACACCGTGTGTCTGATTGAAAAGACTGCTAAGAGATAAAAGGGCAGGGAATTTTTGGAGAAGAGAAACAGAGAATACTTGCTGGCCTCTAAACTTGCGTCCCAACAGCTACAGGGCTACAACCCGAGTGACGGCTGCTTCTTCACCTTCTTCTTGCTCGTGTCAGGTTCCCTGTCATGTCTTGGTTTGTTGCTGATTGCATTCACAGGTCCTCCAGTTGGGAGACGAATGTGACGTGGCCACTCTGCCCGCAGCGTCACAGAGAGGGGTGGGGCAGAGGATGGGACCATTCTGCCACCCTGGGACCGGGGTGTGTGTGTGTGAGACTTCTGCTCAAAGTAGTCAAGGATCAGATCTTTGTTAATGAAACACAGTTCTTTATTTCCAATCCCTACATTGGTACAGCTTCTCGGATTATTGTCAGAGATAACACATATGACAGAAGCAGGTCTATTATACCTTTCTAAGCAGTTTGAATTACCCATAGGTAGCCAATCACTACACGGGAAAAACGGCGGGCAAAAAGGGACTCTGGCCGTTTGCTTCCCACAGGAAAGAAAGTGAAGTGTCAAGTTGTAAATTTCCCTTCCCAAACCAGACCCCTCAGATGTTACCATTTCACATAACAATCAATGGCCTCGAGGCTTTCGCACGTTGATAAGAGATGAGACTGTCCTCCCTTGGAGTCCCAGCCGGGACAAATGGAATGCGGAGGCAGGAGTGTGAGAGGCCCATTGTTCCCATACTTTGAAGTTGTCATCCTCCCGTTCTGACAGTTACACAGACCAGGCCTGGTCAGGGTCATAAACCTGGGGTCACATATTCTACATATATACTGGCCAAAGTTAGGGTTTACCTAAGAGAGGGGCAATTACATGGCAGGTGTTATGGAAGCAGCTATCATACATACATGGCAATATGAATATAGTATGGCATACAGACATGACAGTGAGAAGCATAGCAATAAAACAGAAAACACAGCTGTAAGCAATAGAAATGCTCTGTCTGAATCAGCAGATTCTGACACACTGGCACCCCGAAAATAAACCTACCCGGGCTTGTCCGGGAACCTTTTATGAAAAGCTTTAACTAACTTAGGAGCATGCACATTTTCAGAACGAACCCACTCGTTTTGCTCTGGGCCAAAATCAAGCCATCTAACTAAATAATATAAGTGGCCCCTACGCAGCTTAGAATCAAGAATTTCAGATATTTCGAAATGGGGTGCCTCCCCCTTCATCAGTGGAGGAGGTGTCGGAGGAACTGGATGCCATGCATTCGGCCCAGGATTCTTCTTCAGTAAGCTGAAATGAAAAACAGGATGCACAGAACTCAGTGACTTGGGCAATTCTAGTTCAAAAGACACATCAGAGATCTTGCGCAACACCTTGTAAGGGCCCACAAATTTCCCCAATTTCCTGCTGGGTTGCAAGCCGTGTATGTTTTTAGTGGAAAGGTAAACAGAGTCTCCAGGCTGAAGGTCCCAACCCTCAGCTCGACCACGATCTGCATACTTCTTGTAGTCCTCCTTGGCGTGATCTAGAGTTTTTGCTATCAGAGGCCACGACTCTTGCAAAGTCGCCCACCATCTCTTAAAGTCTGTGGGGGGAGCCTCCGAGGCGTTTTCAATTGTGGGCAGAGGTTTTCCCTCAAAACCTCCTACTGCCATAAATGGGGAAACACCAGTAGAGGAATGCACTGCATTGTTATAACTATATTCAGCGAATGGCAGCAACTCCACCCAGTTGTCCTGGTGATAGTTGGTGTAACACCTTAGAAATTGCTCCAGAATTTGATTAGTTCGTTCGGACTGTCCATCGGTCTCTGGATGGTAACCAGAGCTCAGAGCGGGCCCTATGTCCATAAATTTCAGGAGCTCCCGCCAGAAGTTGGCAACGAACTGGCTGCCCCTATCGGATACCACACGTTTGGGAAAAGCATGTAGTTTGATCACGTGGTTGAAGAAAGCCTTGGCCATCCCCTTTGCCGTAGGCAGCTGTTTGAAAGGAGTGAAGTGGGCTTGCTTAGAAAACATGTCTACTACCACCCAAATTACAGTCTTTCCCTTTGAGGGTGGCAGGTTTGTAATGAAGTCCATAGCTATCGCCTCCCAAGGGCGAGAGGGAGTGGGTAGGGGGTGCAGTAATCCCGGGACTTTTCCCCCCCTTCTTTTGCACATTAAGCAGGTCTGACAAGCAGAAACAAAGTCCAAGACATCCCTGCGCATGCGTGGCCACCAGAACTGCCTCTGAATTAAGTTGAGCGTTTTTAGAAATCCAAAGTGCCCTGCTAGTTTAGAGGAGTGGCAAGCCAGCAATATGTCTTTCCTTTTGCTTCGGGGCACCACCAGTTTATCTCCATGATACCAGCATTTATTCTCCCTGAGGGAGCAGTCTGCCAACGCCTCTAACTCCTCGACTTCTTCGGGCGAATAATCCCCCCCCCAGTCGCTCGTCTCCAATTCAACTGTAGTTCGCTTACTTTGACTCCTGGTGGTCACTGCACCTCCCAGTTGCTGGGGGGAGAACATGGAGTCAAACACCTCTTCCTTTAAACTCTCGTGCTGGGGCAATCGGGAGAGCGCGTCTGCTAAGGAATTGGCTTTCCCAGGGAGATGTTTGAGCACAAAATTAAATTTTGAGAAAAAATCTGCCCAACGGAGCTGCTTCGCATTCAGGGACCTCTGTGTGCGCAGCGCTTCTAGATTTTTGTGGTCTGTCCATATCTCAAAAGGGGTTTGCGCCCCCTCCAGCCAGTGCCGCCATGTAGTGAGGGCCAGCCGGATAGCCCGGGGTTCTTTATCCCAAACTGACCAGTTCCTTTCAGTTTCATTAAATTTTTTTGAAATGTAAGCGAGGGGGTGCAGCTTCCCGTCTGGCCCCTGCTGCAAGATGCCCCCCCCCCCATGGCCACATCTGACGCATCTACATGGATCACAAATTCCTTAGTTTCATCGGGGTGGGCCAAAATGGGCTCTGAGGTAAAAAGAGTTTTAAGAGTCTTGAACGCCTTCTGGCATTCTCCATTCCAGGCAATTTTCTCCCCGGGCTTCCCCGCCTCTGGACCCCTCCCTTTGGTTTTTAGCAACTCAGTCAATGGGAGGGTGACTGTGGCAAAGTCTTTTATGAAGGTGCGGTAAAAGTTGCAAAATCCTAATAGGCTTTGGAGTTGCTTTCTCGTTCGGGGGGCTTCCCACTGGACCACTGCCTCTACCTTAGCTGGGTCCATCTCCAGTTGTGAGAGTTCTGTTCAGAGTAGTCAAGGATCAGATCTTGGTTGGTTAACCACAGTTCTTTATTACCTATTCCTACATTAGTACAGCATCTCGGTTTATTGTCAGAGATGAGGCAAATAATACAAGCGGGTCTATTATACCATTCCAAGGAGTTTGAATTACCCATAGATAGCCAATCCCCTTAAGGGAAAATTGGCGGGCTAGAAGGTGGCTTGACCGTTTGGTTCTCACAGGAAAAAAGTGAGGTGTTAAGCAGTAAATTTCCCTTCTCAAACCAGACCCCTCAGATGTAGCGAGTTCACATAACAATTCATGGCTCCAAGGTTCTTTTGCATGAGATAAGAGATGAGAAGCATCCTCCCCTTGAAGTTACTGCCGGGGCAGCTGGAATGCGGAGGCAGAGATGTGAGGCCTCCTTGTTCTGGGAATTAATGGTTGTCACCCTCCCGACCCAGACAGGGTGTATACATCACAGTTACATAGGTTCTAACAAATTCTAGATACATATGAAAAATAAAGACATGCATGCAAGAATACATTGGCTGAATTGACAGATTCTGACACCCTGCCCTCCCCATAATTCTCTTCACCTAGCTTTGTCAGGGAACATTTTATGGAACAGTTTTGTCAGTTTAGGGGCATGAACATGTTCCGAGCGAATCCATTCATTGTGTTCTGGGCCGAAATCCAACCACCTAACTAAATAATATAACCGGCCTCTTCGCATCTTGGAGTCAAGGATTTCAGTTATTTCGAAGTGAGGGCTCCCCTCCTTCATCAGTGGAGGAGGAACTGGAGGAGCTGGATGCCAAGCATTCGGCCCAGGATCTTTCTTCAACAGGCTGAAATGAAACACAGGGTGCACAGAACTCAGTGATTTAGGCAGTTCCAGTTCAAAAGACACATCAGAGATTTTGCGTAGCACCTTATAAGGTCCAACATATTTCCAGCCCAGTTTCCTGCTGGGCTGCAGCCCATGGATATTTTTGGTAGAGAGATAGACGGAGTCCCCGGGCTGAAGATCCCATCCCGGTGCACGCCCACGATCTGCATATTTTTTGTAATCCTCTTTGGCATGGTCTAAGGCTTTGCCAATTAATGGCCATGAGTCTTGGAGACTGGACCACCACTTTTTAAAATCCGAGGGGGGGGCTTGAGGGACCTCCTCGATAGTAGGCAATGGTTTCCCCTCGAAACCCCCCACTGCCATGAAAGGGGAAACTCCGGTGGATGAGTGCACTGCATTATTGTAACTATAATCTGCAAACGGCAGCAATTCCACCCAGTTATCTTGGTGATAATTTGTGTAACATCGCAGGAATTGCTCTAAAATCTGATTAGTTCGTTCGGATTGGCCATCGGTCTCTGGGTGGTAACCCGAGCTTAGGGCGGGTTCGATATCCATTAGTTTCAGAAGCTCCCGCCAGAAGGTGGCAACGAACTGACTACCGCGGTCGGACACCACTCTCTTTGGAAAAGCGTGTAATTTGATCACGTGATTGAAAAAAGCTTTGGCCATCCCTTTGGCGGTGGGCAATTGCTTGAAGGGGGTGAAATGTGCTTGCTTCGAAAAAGTGTCTACCACCACCCAAATCACGGTTTTCCCCTTAGAAGGGGGCAAATTAGTGATAAAGTCCATGGCTATAGCTTCCCAGGGTCTTGATGCGGTGGGGAGGGGGTGCAATAATCCCGGAACTTTCCCTCCCCGTTTTTTGCACATTAAACAGGTCTGACATGCCGAGACGAAGTCGGAGACGTCTCGGCGCATGCGCGGCCACCAGAATTGACGCTGGATCAAATTAAGAGTCTTTAGGAACCCGAATTGCCCAGCTAGCTTTGAGGAGTGGCAATTTAACAAGATCTCCTTGCGCTTGGCCTTAGGCACCACTAGTTTGTCCCCATGTAGCCAACAGTGGTCCCCTCTCCTGGAACATTCCTCCAAAGTCTCCAATTCCTCTATCTCTTCAGGAGCGAAATCCCCCCCCCAATTGCATTTCCCAATGTCCAACTCTGCCTTCTTGGCACGGCTCCGGGTGATTACCACCCCTCCTAGTTGTTGGGGGGAGAACATGGAATCAAACACCTCTTCCTTGACACTCTCGTGTTGGGGCAACCTGGACAACGCGTCTGCCAAGGAGTTAGCTTTCCCAGGAAAATGTTTAAGCACAAAGTTAAACTTGGAAAAGAAGTCGGCCCATCGCAGCTGCTTAGCGTTGAGGGACCGCTGAGTGCGCAACGCCTCCAAATTCTTATGATCAGTCCATATTTCAAACGGCGTTTGTGCTCCTTCAAGCCAATGGCGCCACGTAGTGAGCGCCAACCTAATAGCTGCGGCTTCCTTGTCCCACACTGACCAATTCCTTTCCGTCTCATTAAATTTTTTTGAAATGTAAGCCAAGGGGTGCAATTTCCCTTCCGAGTCACTTTGCAATATGGCCCCCCCCATGGCTACATCAGAGGCATCTACATGGATTATAAAATCCTTTGTTTCGTCAGGGTGCGCCAGAATGGGCTCTGAAGTGAAAAGAGTCTTTAAAGTCTCAAACGCCCTTTGGCACTCCCCGTTCCAAGCCAACTTTTCTCCTGGCTTCCCGGCCTCGGGCCCCTTCCCCTTTGTTTTTAATAAGTCCGTTAAGGGGAGAGTGACTTTGGCAAAGTCCTTGATGAACGTTCGGTAGAAATTACAAAATCCCAAGAGGCTTTGCAATTGTTTTCTCGTTCGCGGAGCCTCCCATTGCACCACAGCCTCCACCTTCCCCGGGTCCATTTCCAAACCCTTCTGAGAAATGCGGTAGCCCAGGAAGTCCACAGACTCACGGTGAAACTCACACTTAGACAGTTTCACATATAGCTGGTTTTTGAGTAAGGTTGTGAGGACGTCCCTGACCAAAGTCACATGTGCCTTCTTATCAGTAGAATAGATCAAGATATCATCTATGTAACATAACACGCCCTTAAATAGGTGCTTGTGCAACACTTCGTTGATTAAACTCATAAAGACCCCGGGCGCGCCACTTAAGCCGAACGGCATCACTAGATATTCAAATTGCCCCAAGGGGGTATTAAAAGCAGTCTTGGATTCATCCCCTTCCCTGATGCGCACCCTGAAATAGGCATCTCGTAGATCCAACTTGGTAAAAATCCTCCCCTTGGCCGCTTCCGCCAAGAGGTCCTTTATTAACGGGAGGGGGTAAGCGTTAGTGGTGGAGACGGCATTCAACCCCCGGTAGTCAGTGCATAGTCGTAAGCCCCCATCCTTTTTCTTTCGGAACAGCACTGGCGCCGCAAAGGGGGATTTGGCGGGGCGGATGAACCCCCGTGCTAAATTTTTGTCCAAAAACTTTCGCAACTCTTCCCATTCCAACGGGCTCATGGAGTATAATTTCCCTTTTGGGAGTTTCTCCCCTGGGAGGAGTTCTATGGCACAGTCCGATAGTCGATGGGGGGGCAACTCATCCGCCTCAGTCTCGCTGAACACTTCCAGCAAGTCTCTATAC
Organism: Lepidodactylus listeri; assembly: GCA_029233225.1. Lineage (NCBI taxonomy): Eukaryota > Metazoa > Chordata > Lepidosauria > Squamata > Gekkonidae > Lepidodactylus > Lepidodactylus listeri. The sequence goes on along the minus strand of JARCFY010000005.1, from coordinate 133,209,361 downwards.
TCTTTAGGGACCATGGTAGGGGCGAGAGCGAGCGCGGGAGCCGGGGGAGGAGGGGCCGGAGGTCCGGGTCCCCATTCTGGGTCCCACTTATGGCTCTGGCAGCGTTCGTCCACCCACGAGATCTTCCCCTCGCTCCATTTTATGTAAGGGTCGTGCGCCCCGAGCCAAGGGCTGCCCAGCACCATAGGGAACTGGGCGTTTGGGGTGATGACGAAAGCCCGCTTCTCCCAGTGCTCCCCCGTCCCCAAAATCAAGCTCTCGGTCTCTGCTATGCATTCTTCCTTCATCTCCGACCCATCCATCTGAGTGAACTTCAGGGGTTCCAATAACGGGGTGACTTTGGGTCCCAGCCCTTCCACTACTAGGGGGCTGATCAGGTCTCGCGCACACCCAGAGTCAATTAACGCGCGAACCCGCATGTGGGTACCCGATCCAGGGGTCACCACCGTCACTACCATATACAACAGGGGGCCGGGGATGCTCACCGGAGATGGCGCTTCTTGGCGGGGGACCTGCAGCTCCGCGCCGCTCACTGCAGGCCGTTGGAGTTTCCCGACATCTGCGTTTCCATCAGCTCCAGCTCTCCCTGGTCACTGGCAACTCCTTCCAGCTGCAACGCCCGGGGTTTCATGGGTGTCTTTCCACGGCTGGGGGTGCTCCCCGCTCCGGGGGTGGAGGTCTTCGGGCCTTTTCCCCCCCCTCTTGGGCAAGCGGAGGCGAAATGGCCACTCTCCCCACACTTCATACACAGCCCTTGTCGAAACCTCGCGTCCCGGACATCTTGCACACTGGATCGGGGCTTCACTCTGGGGGCTGCTTTGCTGGCCGCCGTTACTGACGCTCCCATCTTGATCAGGGCGAAGCGCTCCTCCATGTCGATGGCAGCTCTCATCCAGGTGGCTAGAGTGCCCGGGCGGCCTCCCAACAGCACGGTCTCATAGATCTCCGGATTCAGGCCCTCCCAATACTTCTCCATGAATAGCTCCTCCGGCCATCCGTGGATCTTGGCCGCGATGCGCCTGAACTTGTCAGTGTAGTCCCTCACTGATGATCTTCCCTGGAACAGCTTTCTCAGTTGATTACGGGCTTTTTCCTCACCCAGGGGGTCCTCGAACTGATGGCGAAGGGCCCACATGAAGTTGTTCAGGGACCGCAATTCAGGTCCGGGGTTGTCGTGCAGGCTCACATACCAGTCGCTGGCAGTGTCTTTCAGCTTGGACCCGATGTAGCCAATCCGTTCTTTCTCAGTGGGATAGAGGTGGCCCCAACTGTCCAGGAATCTCCCTATCTCCAGCATGAAGAAACGTAGCTTCTCCGGGTCCCCATCGAAAGTGGTCGTCAAAGGGTCGGAGGGGGCTGGGCGGGCGGCCGGCGCGACCGGAACCGGGGCAGGCACTGGAACGGGCCCTGGCGCTGGAACCGGGACGACCGGCTGGGCTGGCTGCGCCGGGAGAGCGGGCGCCTGTGGCTGGACCGGAACCCCTCCGGGCGCCGGAGGTTGTAGTGGGGCTCCTACCCCTTGACCGGGGAGAGCTCCTTGTACTGCCCTCATAGCGTCGCGAAATTGGTGCTGGAGATCGAGGGCCAACTCGCGGAGCTCAGCGGTGAGTTGAAGCTGCAGCTCTCCCATCATCTGATCCAAAGGGACCGTCTGCTCCTCGCGATACGGATCGGGTCCATACAGATCCATCCCCTCTCCTTCGAGAGGCGGGCGACGTGGCCCTCCACGGTAGATCGGCTCGCGATCGTCTCCTAGGTAGCTCGGTCTCCCTCGATCGAGCTGGTCTCCGGTGAGCGAAACTCTCACCCCTTTCCGGTCGTGCACCCACGAATCCACGGTACGCTGACCGAAATGGCTCCATGCGTACTTGGGGGTCACGCTCTGATGAGTAACCGGGCGTCGCGGGATGTAGTAAGCCCCCTGGCTCGTGGTCACCGGCACTTCGGGACCTCCTCCGCCGCCACCACCCCCGTTCCCCGGATCCGCCGGGGTAGCGGGAGTCTCTTCTGGAGTAGTAGGCTTGAGGGGGACCGCGTCGTCGTCTGACATGGTCAGGAACGGCTGAGTCCCAATCACAGATCTCTGACAATCTGTGAGAGTTCTGTTCAGAGTAGTCAAGGATCAGATCTTGGTTGGTTAACCACAGTTCTTTATTACCTATTCCTACATTAGTACAGCATCTCGGTTTATTGTCAGAGATGAGGCAAATAATACAAGCGGGTCTATTATACCATTCAAAGGAGTTTGAATTACCCATAGATAGCCAATCCCCTTAAGGGAAAATTGGCGGGCTAGAAGGTGGCTTGACCGTTTGGTTCTCACAGGAAAAAAGTGAGGTGTTAAGCAGTAAATTTCCCTTCTCAAACCAGACCCCTCAGATGTAGCGAGTTCACATAACAATTCATGGCTCCAAGGTTCTTTTGCATGAGATAAGAGATGAGAAGCATCCTCCCCTTGAAGTTACTGCCGGGGCAGCTGGAATGCGGAGGCAGAGATGTGAGGCCTCCTTGTTCTGGGAATTAATGGTTGTCACCCTCCCGACCCAGACAGGGTGTATACATCACAGTTACATAGGTTCTAACAAATTCTAGATACATATGAAAAATAAAGACATGCATGCAAGAATACATTGGCTGAATTGACAGATTCTGACACCAGTCCCTTCTGTGAAATGCGGTACCCTAGGAAATCTACGGACTCTCGATGGAACTCACATTTAGACAGTTTTGCATACAACTGATTTTTCAACAGAGTGGAGAGGACCTCTCGGACCAATTTCACGTGTTCTTTCTTATCAGCAGAGTAGATCAAGATATCATCTAAGTAACATAACACCCCCTTGAACAAATGCTTGTGCAACACTTCATTTATCAAGCTCATAAAGACCCCCGGCGCGCCACTCAAACTGAACGGCATCACCAGGTATTCGAACTGTCCCAACGGTGTATTAAAGGCAGTCTTGAACTCAGCAGCTGCTGTTGCAGGTTGTGCAGAGGGGGGAAAGCGTATTGACCCTTGGGCCGCCTCTCCCAGCTCAGCCCAGTCCCCCTCCTCTCCCCATGGCCTTGCAGCCAGCTCTCAGAGAGCCCCTTCAAGACCACCCAGTGGACATTTTGGGTCCCCCGCCCTTCTTCCCAGGGGCTCAGAGGACAGGAGGAGTTCTGCTGGGTCAGACCCAGAGGCATCAACTACGGAGGGCTCGAGCCACCCCCGAAATTTCCCGGGGGGGACTGAGCCGCTGCTGTGCGTCCCCGGGCCCTTCCTAGGGCCGCCGCCGCCATCTCTCTCTCTCTCCCCCCCCCCCGCCCTGGCTGCCTCCGTCCCTCTGTCCCTCCCTCTGTCCATCCAGGGGCCAGCTAAGCAAATGCCCAGCTGGCCCATGGATGGATGGAGGGAGAGGCAGAAGCAGGAGTGGCCAGGTGGGCGGGGGAAGCAGCGGTGGTGAGGACATGGTCCTGGCATGCGCATGTGCACGAGCCCCTCCCCCCCCCGGGGATTTTAAAACTCGAAGCCCCTGGTCAGACCAATGGGCCAGCATCCTGCTTCGCTCCGGGGCTAAGTGGTTATCTCCTTCTCTTTCATTTCCGTCTTTTGCACCTTGCCTTTCTCCCCCCTGGCTTGAATCTTGCTCTTCCAGGGCAGACAGACATGGCAACCCCCCCTCCCCCCCCCCGTGAAATCATCCTCCCTCTGAAACTTCCAGGCTTTGGATGAGCCAGACAAAACAAATCAGCACTAAACCCCTGCTGAGTTTAAACTAAAGGATACAACCAGGGGTCCGTTGGAGCGGGAGTGCACAGGAGCACGGCTCCGGGAGTGAGGAGCCCAGGGGGCGGGCACATGACCAAGCCCCGCCCCCTCCTCGGCTTCCCCGAGCAGTGCAGAGGCACAGCGCCCCGGGGAAAGCCCTGCTAGGGTCTTTATTGTTTTTAATGTTTTGTTTTAATATTGATAATTTTATCATTGTTCCTTTTATGACTGTGTGCTGCTTTTCCAGAGACTTGCTCAAGGTGGCATATAAATTTTCTAAGTATACCATTTTTTATCTGGGCACATGGCACATAAGTACTGGAGAAATTTCACCAACCCTTCAGCAGCTTCCATCCCATCAGTTTGGTGTAGTGCTCAGGAGTTGGACTCTCATCTGGGAGAACTGGGTTTGATTCCCCACTCCTCCACATGCAGCTGCTGGTGTGACCTTGGGCCAGTCACAAGTTCTCTCAGAGCTGTTCTCTCATGAGCAGTTCTCAAAAGACCTCTCTCAGCCCCACCTACCTGACAGGTGTCTTGTTGTGGGGAGGGGAAGGGAAAGGGCTGGGTGGTGCACATGTCCTGGGTATCTCAAGTCTACTTGAAACCTGGTGGTTTCAAGGGAGCAGGAAGAGAATGAGGGTGTGTTCTTTACGCTTATTTTTATTGCACAAAATATTGAATGGGGAAGGGAACGGAGGAAGAGCAGGTCAGTTTCACTCACCTGTGGAGTGGAGCCTGAGGGGTGGGTGTTGCCTTCTGACACACTTCTGGTATGTTAGTGGGTGTGGCATATGCAAATGAGTTATGCAAATGAGTTATGCTAATGAGCTCCTGCACCTCTTTTTCTACGAAATGACCCCTGGATACAACTCATGAAACGAGGGAGGCAGCAGTGCCGTAAGCTGAGCAAACAGACACATGTCCATCTACCCAAGTGGTCAGCTGTGTTGGTCTGGAGCAGGAGAATTTGTGTGGCTTTATACCCCGCTCTCCCCACCCCACGGAGGCAGGCTCAGGGTGGCTTACATGAAAAGTTAAAAGCAGGTTAAAGTCATAAAACATTTATAAAACACTATATATAGATATTACACATATGATGGTGAAACAAAGAACAGCTTTAGAGCCCAGTGGCACCTTTAAGACCTCAAGGTATGAGCTTCCATGTGCGAGCACACTTTTCCAATATGTTTGGACCTTACCTGCCATCCCAATGTATCTGGAAAAGTGTGCGTGCCCAAGAAAGCTCGTGCCTTGAAGAAAGCTTGTTGGTCTTACAGGGGCCCCCACTGGACTCTAGAAACATGGTCAGTATGCCGTCGCCAGAGCCAGATGCACCAGCAGCTTCAGGGAAGGAGTCTTGCAGTCCAGGAAAATAAGAGAAGCCCAGAACAGCTGGTGAGATACCCAAGGTCCTGCACACACGTCCCCTCTGCCTGCCTGCCTGCAGTAGATGGGCACCCACAGCTGGGAGGCATCCCTTTGTGGAGACCCACCAAAGCAAGAGGGCATGAGCTTTTGAGGGCTTGAAGATGCTTCATTGGGCTGGACAACAAACAAGCAAAAAGGTAAGGGGGGGGGGAGACTGTTTCGCTTCCCATTTCCATTTGTTTCTATGGATTTCAGGTACGGGATCTCGCTATTGAGTGATGTGGCTACCCCTGCTCTTTCCCCAGTGGGAGACCTGAAGCTGAAGGAGTTCTGGCAGAGTTCGTCTGATCTCAGTCCATTGCCTTTCCTCCCCTCCCAAAGCTGCAAAGGTGGTAGAACCCTCCCCCCCCACACACACACACAGAAAGAGGGGGCGGGATAGAGCAGGAGGCTGTGTGCCCTCAGGCAGGCACTCCCCAGCTCCAGTTCTGCCTCCCCTCAACTGTAACATGCAAAGAAAGGAGGGAGCCTTTAAAATTCCCCTTCCTGTTTACATTTCGAATAAGAAATGCTTTCGGATCCTCTTCATAATGACGCTCATGTTTCTCAGGAAGAGTTCCTTTTCTCCTCCTGTGGGGGGTACGGGTGTCCTGCCCTCCCTCCAGTTATTCAGAGGCCTCCCAGTTGCCTGCCACTCGGGCTGCCAAGAGGCCTGGAGGAACAACTATCCTGTCCCTTTCAGGGGTCATTTAATAAAAAAAGAGGTGCAGGAGCTCATTAGCATAACTCATTAGCATAACTTATTTGTTTATGCTACACCACCTGACATCACCGGAAGTGTGTCAGAAGGCAACACCTACTGCTCAGGGTCCACCCCCAAAATCTCCAGGTATTTCCCAACTCAGAGCTGGTGAGCCAGCTTGACACTTTGACTAAATACACTTTTGGACTTGCAGGGAAGCTTCCCTACAACAAGCATGAAAAGACAGGTCAAGTTAGAATGCGTTTGCTTTTTTCCACAGCGCATCACCGTATGTGCCCCCTCCTGGGCTTCTTACTCCCAGAATGGCGTTCCTGCTCAAAATGACCCCTGGTCCTTTTAATGGAGGGCTCACATGTAGAAACGGGCAGCTGAAGCGCTTCTTGTCAGGGAGGGAAATGCCTATTGCCTCCATTAAAGGGAAAGAATTTTTTCCCCCTCCAGGTGGTTGGCAACCCAGCCTGCCAAACAGATGTCAATGAAGACACAGATGGAGTGGAACCCACATGACATTAGGTCCCTTCTGTCTCTCTCCCCAGACTAATTTTAAAAAGAAGATTAGGATTAGAGGAAAGTACACTGGTCTGCATTTGTCCAAATGTTTCTCTTGTTTACGATTAACGTAACCCAAGAAAAAAAAAGTGAAGGTGGAAAAGGCAGTTGGAGTAAACATAGTGCAGAAGGCACCCTCGAGTGCCTGGAGAAGTCTGGTCCTTCATGGCCCATCAGTGTTTGGGGGTCTTTCAGGGTCACAGGCCAGTGAATGGTCTGAAGACCACCTGTGAAGCAGCTCAGTGGCTAAGAAGCCAAAACAACTTCCTCTAGAACTTCATGGAATCACTTTGGCAACAGTAAAAACTTCTCTTTTTCCCATCCAGGTGAAAGCTCCAACTTGGAGCCACGGGAGGAGAAGTCTGGTTGCTTTCAGCTGGCCACTGAAGAAGGGTGAGAGATCTTCCTCTGTTGGCTGAGGCAGTGAGAGACCCTGCTGAATCCTTTGCAGGGGCTGCCCACGCAGGAGAGGAGGAACGGTTCTCTGCGGTAGTGCTTGATGTGTGTATCGGGGGAACCTGGCGAAAGGAATGATGCCCATCGATGGAGAAGGTGGTGGAGGAGAGATGCCCATGTACGGAGAAGGTGGAGGAGCGCGTTGAAAACAGGTGGCCCAGTGCAGGCTCTTGTGTCCACAGAAGTGGCTTCCCAGAGTTGAGTCCCCAGGAGGTCCCTGCACACCTCCTGCCCTGTGGCTGCATCTCGATGCCAGGATCCCAGTTCTTCTCGAACATGCTCCAGCTGCTCTCTGGTGAACATGGTCCGCTTCCTCCTGCGGCAGCCTCTGGAGCTGGCATTCAGCCAGAGAGGCACCTGGAAAGCGGCATCTGCAGGGAAAACATGAAGAGGGCAGGGCCTCCTGAACCCCAGTCCAACTGCCACATTCTCTGCAACAGCAATCTGGCCGACTCTTGTAGGCTCCTGTGTCCTCAAAAGGGGCCTCCCAGAGTTGAGTCTCCAGGAGGCCTTTGCAGCCCTCGTTCCAAGTCGCCATGAGGTGGAGTCAGCGTGTTGGGGGCACTTAGCTGGCTCCCCTGCCTGTTACCTGATAGGACATCCTCTTTCTTTTGCAAGGGATATCTGGCCAGACCTACAGGCAAGAAAGAGAGGAGTCAAGAGTCAGGTCTGCAATTGACAGGTGCAGCTGCCTGAGCCTTTTCTCCAGGGGGAGATGTGCCACTTGAAAGCCTCCTGGCCAAGTTCCTCTGGGCCGAATCCACCTGTTCTGGGGTGAAAGTGATCCTCGTCTGCCTGCAGCCACCTCACTGCCTAAGGCCTGGGGAAAGGACGTCCCAGACTGTCAGTGCTTGGGGGGGGGGGGTTTCCTACCAAAGGAGAAGAGGACCCGATCCTCTCACGTGTGGTCACTTCCAGCCAGCAACTGGAGGATAGCCAGGTCTTCCTCTGTCAGCCCCAGAAGAGGGGGACCATCCCAGAGGCCTTGGAGTGTGTGCACCGAGCAGGAGAAGGTGCTGCCAGTCCTTGAAGAATGGAGGGGACGGGTGGAGGCGGGATGAGGACCGAACTGGGAAAGGCCACAGAGGGAATGATGACCATTGATGGAGAAGCCAGCGGAGGAGTGAGGCCTGATGGTGGAGGAGGCAGAGGACTGCCTTGTGGATAGGAGGCCAGGCGTTGGCTCCCGGGTGCGGGGAACTGGCCTCCCAGAGGTGGGTTTCCAGGAGGCCCCTGCACACCTTCCGTGTCCTCATGAGGTGGAGTCAGCATGTTGTGGTGCATACTTGGCTGGTCTGTTGTGGCATCGACCTTCTTAACAACAGGGATCTCTGGCCCTCCCGTTCTGGAACCAGACCTGCAGAGAAGCCAGCAGAGAAGGAGAGAGTCCGTTATCCCTGGACAGGACCGTGTCTTGCTATTCAGTGCTGACCGATGCTCATCCCACATGTATCCCATTCCCCATCCCACCCACCGCAAGTCTGGCTGCTGTCAACAAATCCCACCTGAGAGTGATGTTTGCTCAGCCAGTTGGGATTCCTTCGTGCCTCCTTCTCCCGGCCTCCACGTCACCATGTCCTGGATGCACAGACGCAGGTCCCTAGCCTGCTGCAGACCTTCCCCACAAAAAGGAATTTCCTGATTGACAGCAGTCAGCAGGCAGGAAAGGCCAACCCCAGTATTCCCCACATAAGTGGCTGGCTGTGGGGCGGAAGCAAGGTCAGGACACCCGCATGTAGGGGGCAGAGGTTTCTACAGCTCACTGGGCATCCCTGGGACTGCCACACATGGGACCCCATCCAGAAATCCCCCAAAAAGCTACTGAAATTCTCATACCTCTGTGGGAAGGACACCCTTCAGTATGAAGGCCTTAAAAAACAGATGGGGAAAAACCCATCCCTCACATGCTCAGAGACAACCTTGTTTCAATACAATTGTGGGAAAATGCAGGTTCCATTTCAAGGATTTACGAACACCCCCCCCCTTCCCGGTTTGAGAAGCTTCCAGCCCACTCAGTCATTCAGACAGCACAATTCACACACCCAAACACACATCAGCACAACCAGATAGAAGAGGGACAGGGAGACAGAGAGACCAAGGAGGCACCCTGGACTTACCTGGGCTCTGGACTTACCTGGGCTCCTCCCGGACTTACCTGGGCTCCTCCCGCTGCTCGAAGCCCGGATACCTGTTCTTTTCGAATGCATGGATCAGAACGTCCAGCTTCTTGGCTGAAAGTTCTGGGCATCATTTGCAAATATTGTTTTCATGGCAGAAGTTCTGACTGAAGGCTATGAACACACCACTTTACCTCCCCCCCCCCCCAGTAATATCTTATATAAGGGGCTTTCTTTTGGACTGCAGCGGCTCCCCGCATTTTCTACTGATTTTTGCCCAGCACAGTTTCCCTCCCCCCAGAATTCCTGAAGGGATCCAGGCCATGTTTCTCAGGGAGAAAAAGGAACTGCAAGGGATTGAAAGGGCTTGTATTTGGCATCTGCACAGATCTGCGTGGCAGGCGACATCCCTAATAAAGTACCCTAAAAGCAAAGGAGACCTCTGCCGGCTGCCTGGATGGGATTGTCAAGAAATGCCAAAAACGCCAAACCTGGCACTTCCCCATCCCGAGTTTATTTAGCCAAAAGCAAACCTGGGGGCTTCACAGGGCAATCCTCGGCAGAGTTCCTCCAGTCCAAAGTCACTCAGAGCAATAGATTTTGACAAGAACAACTGTGCTTACAGCTGCAGTCTGAAAATTAAGCGGCCCTAAAACAGCCACTGGGAGGGGGGGGGGGGAATCATTCGCTTCCCAGGGCCCGGAGCCCAGATGAACAGGGCGCCCTCAGCTCACTGTCATGCCAGGCTCAGGACGAGAGACCCACAGGCATGAATGAGTGCTGCCATTTTCTGGCAAAGCCCTGCCACGTTTCCCTGGGAAGAAAAGGCTTCTTTCCCTGGGGCTGCGGGAGCTGTGAAGAGGGAACTCCCCCAAAACAGCTTCAAACCAGGGGGGTTCTTGCGGCCCCTGACAGACTGAAGAATGGGGCTCTTGGAGGTTGACAGCCCCCTCTCCCCCCAGGGGAGGCTTTCAGCCCAGAGGACCTTCTGCTGGAATCCGATCACTAGACTTCAAGGGCTGGCCCTAACAGCCCCACTTGACTTTCCGGGGGGAATAGAGGAAATAAGATATCCCAAAAAGTCGCTCCCCCACCCCCAAACTGGCATTTGAGAATAGACTGGCCTTGAACACGGAGGTTCCGTGGGGCCAATGGCCACTCATGGACCTTTCCACCTCTATGAATCTGTCTAATCCCCTCTCAAAGTCGGCTAAACCAGCAGGGTTCACCCCCTGGCAGCTTTTTCAATGAACAAAGCATTCTAACTTCACTGGGCCTTCAAGTTGACCTGGGCCCCCAGAATTTTGGGGCCCCAGACACTTCCCCACCCACTGGCAGCCCCCTGCTCACTTCCTCCAGGAGCAGCTTCCATCCTGTCGGGCGCCAGTGGAGAGAAGGGGGCTCCTCCTTGCTAGGCCGAGTTTAGGGCAGAGCCTCCCTGCCAGGTCACAGTGGGACCAAGTCTTCTTCCAGACCAGGATCGCTGGAGAAGGAAAACGGGGTTGGGGGCCAGGCTCTTATGGCCCACCTGGTGGGGGGGGGGGGGGGACAACACCTTGTCCCTGCCCTTCCTCTGTGTCCAGTGGGAGATGAACTGAGGCACACCTCCTGCCCTATGAACGCTGTGTGGGCCCGATCCTGATCCAGACCTCTCCGTGGGGTCCAGGCGATCCTGTGTCCCCCTCTCTTCCCCCAGCTTTCTAAACCTCGCAGCCGCCCATGAGAGGAGGCGAAGCACCCGGGCTCTGCATTTCAGCACCACGGACAGGGGCCCGCGGCCGTCTGCGCAGGGCAGGCAACCGACCCCCCCCCCCCAAAGGTCCCCGATTGGCTGCCCCACTTGCCACAGAACTGTTGGGATACCTGCAAGTCCCTCCGCTTGTGTTGTGAAAGAGTTAATCTGTGGGATGTGTTGATAGGTAGCAATTGATTAGGGCAGGACCAATTAGACATCGTGTAGATCTTTCCCTCTGGAGAAAGAGGAAATGGTATTCTAAACCAGAGGTTCTCAGTTGCCCCATGGGTTAGATACAGTTTTCTTGGGGCTATTGCATGCTCCTGGTCCCGTAGGCTTTTCTTGGGAGCTTTCTGCTCCTTTCTGCTAGAGATCACAAGGTCTGTGACCATCATGGAGTTGAGACCAGGGTTATTTTGGCTGTTATTTTCAATTCCAAATATAACCTCCCCCGCCCGCCCCCGATTTTATTAGGCTTTAATAAAGTTTTTCTTTTAGACAAAAACCCAGGACTAAGAGCTGCATGTATTCCGCTGTGCCTTTGGTGCTCTGCGAAACTCCCCCCCCCCCCGCCCCCACGGGCAGACAGCACCCATTCCACTTTTCTGACACCAGGAATGGGGGGGGGGGGAAGCAGCCAAGCCCCCTCTCCCCAACTCCGGTCTGTGCAGGGAAGTCTCCGGATCAGGCAGGGGGTCCCCCAGCGCCCCAGGAGGACAGCTGGTCATGTGACTCTCTGGGGAGAGTGGCCCGGCTTTTAAAGCTTCTCTCTTTGTCTAGATGCATGCATGCTTATGGGTCAAGGTGAGATTCTCTCCTGATGGGGATTTTTATTTATGTCCTTTATTTATCCCCCCCTTTCCTCCCTCTTGGGGACCCAAAGTGGTTTCCCACCGTCTCATCTTCTCCATTTCATCACTACAACTACAACCACCACCCCGTGGGGTAGGTTAGCCAGAGTCTGTGTGTGGCAGGCCACAAGAAACTTCCAGAGTGGGGGGAGGGGTTTGGAACCGGGCTATCCTGGTGCCGATCCCTTCTTGCCAGCCATGGCACCAGGCTGATGGTCGGAGGTGGGGGGTGGGGGTGGGCTTCCTGCTTCACTTCTGGCAGGTTTCTGGGGCCAGGAATCCCAGGGACTCGAGGTCATGGGCAGGGAAAGGAGAGCCAGTTTGGTGCAGTGGTGAGGAACGCAGACTCTAATCTGGGAGAACTGGGTTTGATTCCCTACTCTTCCACATGCAGCTGCTGGTGTGATCTTGGGTCAGTCACAAGTTCTCTGGGAGCTGTTCTCTCAAGAGCAGTCTTCAAAAGAGCTCTCTCAGCCCCACCTACCTTGCAGAGTGTCTGTTGTGGGGAGGGGAAGGGAAAGGAGATTCTAAGCCGCTCTGAAGGGTGGGGTATAAATCTTCTTCTCTTCTTGGTGTTCCTCCTCCCCCCACCCCCAGGTGATCAGCCCTTCCCCCCCACACACACACACCTCTTTCCAAGGGGAGGCTGGCCTGCAGGGGCCACGAAGGACTCCTGCCTGGGGGCCTCTCTGCTCCAGGGGTGCCTCTGCTGGGGAAGGACACTGCCGAGAGACACCCCCCCCCAATCCGGGCGAGGCCCTGCTCTTGGCTGAGGGGCAGGAGACCTGTCTGTGGGGAGGCCTTCCTCCTCCTCGGAGCTGCAAGTCAGGCCTGGACCAGGGAAGGCAGGGGGGCAGGGGGGTGGGCGAGCTCGGGCAGCAAGGAGGGAGTCAGGCAGAGGGACCGGTGTCCTATCACCCACAGCAAGGCTGGCGCAGGTGCAGGGAGGTGCGGGGGGGGGGGCATTCTGCCCTGGGTGCCTCCTCCATGTGGCCAGTCAGTGGGCAATCAGCTCTGTTAATTAATTGACTAATTACCAGTCTGCCTCCTCATTGCTCCCCCAAAAGTTTCTAACTATGGGGCTGCTCGGGGCACTCGCCAGTCTACGGAATGGGCCATGGTGCTGGCCCCTTTTCAATGGCTTGCTCCTGGGGGGGAGGGTTAGTGCTGAATCCCGGGGGGCAGGGGGGGTTGGACTAGACAGCCCTGGAGGTCCCTTCCAACTCTATCATTCTCCTCCTGTGATAGGGCAGCTTGGAAAGGGCGGAGGGGGGGGTCTCTGCTCTGGGTGGTGAGTCAAGCTTTGGGGGGAGGGTGAAAGGCACAGTCAAGTTGCTGCTGCCTCCTGGAGACCGCCCCCCCCCCCCCGCATTCTCAAAGCAAGAGAGGGGCAGAGGAGGTTTGCCAGGGCCTTCTGCCGTGGAGCCAGCCTGGACTTCCTCAGTGGTCTCCCATCCAAGTGCTAACCGGAGCGGTCCTGCTTGGCTTCTCAGGTCTGGCTGGATCAGTCTAGGGCAGGCCCGCCAAGTTAGGACAACACAAACTTCTGCACCAGTTAGGCTATCAGCATAACCTTTTATGACAGCACACACTTATCTGAAAAGTCCATTTCTCTTTCATTCTTTAAATTCTTCCGCATTACATACAAATGTGTATCCTCCCTTCTAGCAATTGAGCCAGGGATATTTTTAAATAGCAGACAAAGCCACTGAAAAGGCAGAGAGTGGCTTGTCAGATGTCTTTGCATCCCAACCTTCCCCCAAGGAATTTATCCAATGGCCTTAAAAAGGTGTGAATGTGCGATCCCAGCAAGGACTGGCGCAAAAAGTCTTGGCTGAAGCACTTCCCATTTGTCCCCAGCATCTCCTACAACCACCTCTAAGCCTCCTTCTTCATCTAAGAGCGCAGGATCTTAGAGCAAGCCCCAAACACTGTAAAATACAAGGGAACATCTTTAGATTGTAAATCTATTGTGACCTTCTTGTCCCCAGACAGCTGTCCATCTGTAAAATGGAATGACGATATTGGCTTCCTTTATAGGTTTAACAGAAGGATCATAAAGATACAAGAGAAAGTGAAACTCTAAACTGCTGCATAAATACTGAATCAAACTCGGTGGGTAACAACGACAGGGATACACTTCAGAGCTCTGTTTTAAATAATGTGCAGCACAAAGAACAGTAAAACTTTATTATAACACCTGTAAATATTTACAAAGCCAGAGAAGAGTAATTTGAGGAAATATAATATGTACAAATACTGATAAAAGTATAGAGTAAATAGAATTTTCAGAAATTTTCATAAAATCATTTGGGCTCTTTCTGTTCTTTTCGGTTCTTCAATCCTGAAAATAAATTTGAAAAAAAAGAATTAAAAGGCACGAACTGGCTTGTGGAGTCCCCCGTTCCCCCTCACACCAGGAACCTGACAAACCTTTCTTCGGCCTCATTGCCATGCCAGGTTAGAAATGGCCTGGGAGGGAGCAGTTTCAGCCCCCCCTTATTTCAAGAGAAACTGGTGGGTCTGTCCCATTAAAATCTCTGCCATGAAAGGAGCTTTTTAAAAACTCTGGGCATTCAAAGGACCTATTAGACGTAATGTCATAATGCTAGAGTGGTCTAGCAATTGCTAATTTTTCAACCAAAAAGGCCCCTCCTTGGTTTCATGGGGTGGGAAGTACCCCCCCCCCCAAAAAAAGAATACCAAAGCAGAGGAAACAATGCAGAAGGGGATGGGATCAGTTCCCACCAATGTGGCAGCTACCTGGGATTTGCTGTGATCTTTCCAACAACCTCATAGTGAAGCAGGTTTTGGAAAGGATTCCGAAAAGCCAAAGAAAAGACAGAAGATGCACAGATGGACCCTGAAGCTGCGTGGAAGTAGGACACCCCCACCACCCCCACACTTCCTGACTGGTCCCAATCCAGACCAAACAGCAAATACAGACACAACTGAAATCTGCCCCATGTGGATTTTCCAAAAGAAGTGGGCATCAAGACGGGAAGAGACAGCCACCAGCCCAACCCCATATTTGCTCATGTGGCCTCTGTCGTGGACCTCAGATCATAAGAACATAAGAGAAGCCAATGCTGGATCAGGCCAGTGGCCCATTCAGTCCAACACTCTGTGTCACACAGTGGCCAAAAACACCAGGTGCAATCAGGTCTGCTGGCGGGGTCAGAACTCCAGAAGCCCTCCCACTGTGGGGCCCCCCAAGCACCAAGAATATTGAGCATTATGGTCCCTGACATAAGAACATAAGAGAAGCCATGTTGGATCAGGCCAGTGGCCCATCCAGTCCAACACTCTGGGTCACATAGTGGCCAAAACCCAGGTGCCATCAGGAGGTCCATCAGTGGGGCCAGAACTCCAGAAGACCTCCCACTGTGGCCTCCCAAACACCAATAATACAGAGCATCACTGCCCCAGACAGAGTGTTCCAAAAGTTTATCCAGTCCCTTCTAGAAGCTATCTATGCTTCTAGACAGTGTTCCCTCTAAGCAGAGTTAGTGTGAGCTAGCTCACAGTTCTTTAGCCTCCGGCTTACACATTTTTGTCCTAGCTCAGGAAGGAGGGCTCCAGAGCCAACTAATCGATGCAGCAGCCAAATCGCTCGCTCAAAACTTTAATGCCAGTAGCTCACAAAGTAGAATTTTTGCTCACAAGACTCTACAGCTTAGAGGGAGCACTGGCCACCATCGCTTCTTGCATTAGTGAATTCCATGTGTTCATGACTCTTTGGGCAAAGGAGGACTTCCTTTTATCTGTTTTAAGCCTACTGCACATTAATTTCACTGAGTGCCTATGAGTTCTTGTCTTGTGAGGAAAGGAGAAAAGGACTTCTTCCTCTACTTACTCTATCCTTTGCATAATTTTGTAAACCTCTATCATATCACCCTTCAGTCATCATTTCTCCAAGCTAAAGATCCCTAACCTCTTTAACCTTTCTTCAGAGGGAAGGTGTTCCATCCCCTTAATCATTTTAGCTGCCCTTTTCTGCGCCTTTTCCAATTCTACATCTTTTTTTGAGGTGCGGTGAGCAGAACTACATACGATATCCCAAATGAGGCCGCACCATAGATTACTATGGGGGCATTCTGATACTGGCTGATTTGTTTTCAGTCCCCTCCCTAATAATCCCCAGCGTAGCCTTGGCCCTTTTGATTGCAGTCGCACCCTTGGCAGCCAGCTTCAGTGAGTTGTTTCCCACAGCTCCAAGATCTCTCTCCTGGTCCGTTACCGCCAGGGACCCCATCAACATAAGGATTTTTGATCCCAGTCTCCATTACTTTGCACTGGGCCATGTTGAACCCCATTTGCCATATTGACGCCCACTTGCTCAGCCTGGACAGATCCCTCTGGAGCGCCTCACAGTCCTCCCTGGTTCTCATTGCCCCAAACAGTTGAGTGTCATCCACAAACTTGGCCATTATTTAGCACAACAGGAATAACGTGGGCATTGAAATTTACACCAAAATATGCCTTGGTCTGTATTATTACAGCATTAAAATTAAGCAAAACACAACCCTTTATTGTCTTCAGGTATTAATCAATCAGTAGCTGACCCTCCTTGAATTCATTTCCCACCTTTGAAAAACTACAACGGGAAGCAGATGGCACTACCCATTTTGAGACTAGGCCTAAGAATTGCCTGCTGCCATAGAGGCCCCCTTCTGTGTCTCTGGTCCTTTCCGCACTTGGATCTCACCCCTGTTTTTATCAGAGTTCCACTCAGGACACAATATCTTGCATTTATCCCTGGTTATAACAGCATCCATTTATCCCAGGACAAGTGTGGGGCGAAACCAGGGGGACCTCAATGTAACATGGAAACAAAAAAGAATCCCAAAATAATTACAGGGGTGAACTCACCTTCAACCAGGATTTAAGGTCTAGTGTGGAAAGGACCTCTGAGTCACTGATCTGGGTGTGCATTCTGAGGAAATGGAAGCAAGCTCAGCACAGGGGCTCATGCAGAGAGGCCACAGGCAGCCTCCCCTCAGGACAAGACCTTCTGTGATTGGGTTTTGGGACACAGACTGGGAATTATTGCTGGGAAGAGGGAGGTGTTTCTTTCATTGCACACTTGAGGCAACCCCCCCCCCCTCCAAACACGGGCACCTGGTGTTTTTGGCCACTGCGTGACAGAGTGTTGGACTGGGTGGGCCCCTGGCCTGATCCAACATTGGCCTCTCTGATGTTCTTCTGAGGGGCCTGTGGCTCACAGGAAGAGGCTCTGCTTTGCACACAAAAGGCCCCAGGTCCAATCCCCAGCATCTCCCTTCCAGGCAGCAGGAATGTGCATTTGCTGTCTCTTTTCCTTGCCAGACTACTCAAGAGCTCCCTTGCCAAGGATACAGTCTGGGTCTCAGGTTGCCCACTGTCCAGGAGACAAATGTCCTGCCTCTTGCTTTCATGAGTGGAAACAGACAGCCGGACCTCTTCTGGCCTTTGCTGTTGATCAAACTGACGTTCAAGGGAAAGCAAGAGGGACCCGTTTCAAAGGCGGCCAGCTGGTCTCGGTTCCGCTGTTGTCTCCGGCAGGGTGGGGAGAGCGACTCAGCCCAGGCAAGGCTCTTTCCACTGGCAAATTGCACCAGGCAGCCAAAGTCCTCTTGGACACTCGCAGCTGGAGAAATGGTGCATCACCCACAGCTCTGGTGGGGCGAATCAACCCACACCTCACCCTCCTTGGCCGGAGGCTGCCTCCTGCCACCCAGAGAAGCTTAAGAGGCACTAGCAGGGGTCATTAAGAGCAGGAGCGCACAGGAGCACCGTTCTGGGAGTAACAAGCCCAGGAGGGGGCACATATGGTGATGCGCTGTGTGAAAAAGCAAAAGCGTACTAACTTGACCTGTATTTCCATGCTTGTTGTGGGGTAGCTTCCCTGCAAGAGCAAAGGAAACCTAAAGTGTCTTTAGTCAAAGTGTCAAGCTGGCTTGCCAGCTCTGAGTTGGGAAATACCTGGAGATTTTGGGGGTGGAGCCTGAGCAGTGGGTGTTGCCTTCTGACACACTTCCGGTGATGTCAGGGGGTGTAACATATGCCAATAAGATATGCTAATGAGTTATGCTAATGAGCTCCTGCCCCTCTTTTTCTATGAAATGACCCCTGGACACAAGAGCCGGCTCCTGTCTGGCTCCTGTAGTTACTCACCATTCGCTTGAGCCGATCGCCTCCTTGGGGGGTTCCAGGAAGCACAGCCTGAAAAGAAGAACATGGGAGGCTGCAGCACGGGTGCCTTTACCACATGGCATGGCCAGTTCCCAAAGGCTTGTCAGCTGCCAGAAACCAGACGCCTTTGTTGCAAAGCACCGGTGCCTGGATTTGCCCGGCAGGGGTTTCCCTCACAGTCAAGATTCTGTTGGTGGCTTAAAGAGGAGGGTCTCAGCAGGTGATAGGGTTTTTTTTGGTTTGGGTATTTTGTGTGTGTGTGTGTGTGCATCTGGAAGTCATGGTGACCTTTGGTGACTGACCCCTACTGGGGGGGCCTGGAGGATATTCAGAGAGGTGGTTGAATAAAGCCTACCCCTGCCTCCCGACTGCTGGTATTCCTTGGAGGTCTCCCATCCCAGTACTTTCCAGGGTTGGCCCTGCCTAGCTTCTGAGATCTGATGAGATCGGGCTGGCCTGGGCTATCCTGGTCAGGGCAACAGGCAAGAGTTTCAAAAGGAGAAGCATTTCTTCTGGCAGCATCTCCATGTGGGGAAAAAGTACACCTGCTGGATTCCTGTCTGTCACAAGACATGGAGGTGCCAGAGCCCTGCCGGGACAGAAGCTGAGAGCACAGCCCATTCCCCATGGAGGGTTTCCTCGACCCCCCCCCCTTGCACCTGTGGGGTCCCATTTTCCACCTGTCCTTAGCAGCCACAATAGCTGCCTTGTGGGGTTTGGCGATTTGAAAGGGAAGGCCAGGACGTGATGCAGTGCAAGGGGGTTCCTGACTACCTCGCGTTGTCCCAGCTGTGGACGTCCTCCTCCTCCTCCTCCTCTTCCTCCATGAAGACCTCGTCCCAAATTTCCTCCTGCGCCATTTGGAGGAGCGCGTCCAGAGGCTTGTACGTAACTCGCAGAGGCTTCTTTCCCCACAAAAAGCCAGTTATGGAATGCTGAAGGGTTGGGGGGAGAAGGGGGGAGAGAAGAAGAGGCCAAAATCAGGAAGCCGATTCAGGGTTCAAGCTGACCTCACGCAGTCATCCCTGTCCCCAACAGTCTCTCACAGAGCCCGCTCAGGCAGGGGTCCCCAACGCGGTGCCCGTGGGCAGGACAGCCCCCACCAACACCCCTCCTGCTGCTGGCCAAATGTTCTCCACGGGCGGGGCCGGGCGGGGCCTTTGCCCAATAAGGCTGCTGACTGGCCAATGAAGACCCGACTGGCTGTGCAGGTTTCTCAAAACATTGCTCTGGCAGCAGCTGCTCCCGCCACAGCACAAGGCTCGTCACCCTGGGGGACTGAAGTTAATCTGTGGCAGCCATTTTGTGGTGGCCATTTTGTGGCTGTGCCCACCACCCTGCGTCAGAATTCCCAAACTGCCAACATGCTCAAAAGGTTTGAAGAAGAAGAGATTGGATTTATACCCCACCCTTCACTCAGAGTCTCAGAATGGCATACAGTCTCCATCCCCTCCCCACAACTGACTCCCAGTGAGGCGGGGGGGCTGAGAGAGCGCTTTCGAGAACTGCTCCTGAGAGGACAGCCCTGAGAGAACTTGTGACTGACTCAAGGTCACACCAGCAGCTGCACATGGAGGAGTGGGGGATCAAGCCCAGTTCTCCCAGATTAGAGCCCACACTCTTAACCACTACACCAAACTGGCTCTCTCTTTTTAACCAGGTTATACATTTTTATTGTTTTCATTCACAGCAGGAAGAGACAAAGAGTTGGGACACATATTCTAACTCGATCACTTTGCTGTGTGGAAGCATAGGCGTCAACTACGGGGGGACTCGAGCCCTCCCCGAAATTTCCCGGGGGGGGGGGCTCAGCCTCCCCCGGCAAAACGGAGCATCCACCAGGCCCACCTGCTGGCTTGCCTGCCTGCCTGCTTGCTCGCCCACTCGCCTGCCCACCGGCCCACCGGCCAGCCGGCTGGCAGCCACTGCCTCTCCCCCCCCCCCGGGCCTGGCCTGGCCACTCCTGCCTCCGTGGGGCCAGCTGGGCAAATGCCCAGCGTGCTGGTGTCACCCGGAAGTGATGCCAGCACGCTGGGCATGTTGCTGGGGTGACGCTCTGGCAATCGCCCTGAAACTCTATGGTGCCATAGAGGCAACGGGGAGGCAACGGGGACATGGTCCCTGTGTGCGTGTGCGCTTCACGCATGCACACATAACAGCCCCCCCCCCCCCCCCCCCGATTCTAAAAGTCAACGCCTCTGTGTGGAAGAGGCTATAATTTAAAACAGCCAGCACATAAGAGAAGGGCAAGAGTTTCAGGGCCCCGACTGGTTACTTGTGACAGAGTCAGACCGGGTGTCCCTCTGGTCTGATCCAGCAAGGCCATCATTTCAGCACAGCTACTGACACTATAAGAAACTGAGGCCAGATGGAAACTTGAACACACAAAAAAATCAAGGGTTTTAAACAGACCATATCTGTTAACCAACTGGCAACATTACCTCTTCATCTGGATAGGAGTCCCTCTTTCTACAGAAGAAGGTCCTTTAAAGAATAAAAAGTAGAGACAGCAAGTTTTAGCAGGAGGTACGAGGGACCCTTTTGTGATGCGCAAATGCTTTAAGAACCAAAAGTGACACAGAGAGGATAGGCCATTTTTCAGTGAAATAAAATACACTTCCGACTCTGAATTCCCAGACCTGATTTTTAAAACATGATATTAAGATTCGACTACCCTTTCAAATCAAAGTATTTTTTCTCTGCCAGAGAAAGCAGAGGCCACCCCCCACCCCCCGACCAAGACTTACCATCCTCGACAACCACGTTTGGCTGGTGAACGCTGAGCACAGGCCTGTTTCACAAGAGGAGGGAAGAAAGATCATGAGCAAGATCGCTCCAGAGAGTCTCTCAGAGAGTCACCCATTAGAGTCCTTTCCGAAGCAGAGAATGCCTTGAATATCAAAGCCAGGGGTGGCCAAACTGCAGCTCAGGACCCCCATGGGGCTCTTT
The DNA here is from genome assembly GCA_029233225.1 of Lepidodactylus listeri. Lineage (NCBI taxonomy): Eukaryota > Metazoa > Chordata > Lepidosauria > Squamata > Gekkonidae > Lepidodactylus > Lepidodactylus listeri. Next base: position 133,188,645 of record JARCFY010000005.1, on the reverse strand, counting down.
CACACAGTCTAATTTAATATTAAGGAAAAGCAAATTTGCATATTTTTCAAGAAAAACATGTGTAATATTTATTCATGTCTTGTGGCTCTCAAACATATGATGTTTATTTCCTGTGGCTGTTACCTTAAGCAAGTTTGGCCACCCCTGGTCACAGCTGTAGTATCTGTTGTGCAAGGAAACTGCCTGCATTATGCATTTGAAAAAAAATGTGTTTCTAGCCCTTCCCTTCCACAAGGAATTGCCAGGCAACTGGGCCAAGGATACAGGTAAAATTCCCAGAGAAATGACAACAAACATTCAGTCAATCTGTAATTATAAGGAGAAGATTCCTTGGAGCTATCAAAATTTCAAAAAGAGGAGAGAAGAGATCTTCTCTTTATACCCTGCCCTTCACTACCTGAAGGAGTCTCAAAGCGACTTACAATCCCATTCCCTTCCCCTTCCACACAACAGATAGCATGTGATGTAGGTGGGGCTGAGAGAGCTCTTTCAAGGATTGCTCTTGAAACAACTGCTCCTAAGAGAACAGATCTATAATAACTGTGACTGACCCAAGGTCACACCAGCAGCTGCATGTGGAAGAGTGGGGAATCAAACCCTATTCTCCCAGAATAGAGTCTGCTACTATTAGCCACTACACCAAACTTGCTCTCTCTTTTTAATTAGTTTCAAATAGATATTCTAACTTGATCACTTTGCTGTATAGAAGGGGCTATAATTTACAACAACCAGCACATAAGAGGAAGGCAAGGAAACCAAAAATTGTACTTTAAGAATTTCAGGGGCCCGCCTGGTTATTCTGTGTGTATGTGAGAGAGAGGGTCAGACTGGGTGACCCTCTGGTCCGATCCAGCAAGGCCATCATGTCAGCATGGCTATTGACACTATAAGAAATTGAGGCCAGATGGAAACTTGAACACACAAAAAAATCAAGGGTTTTAAACAGACCATATCTGTTAACCAACTGGCAACATTACCTCTTCGTCTGGAAAGGGGTCCCTCTTTCTGCAGAAGGAGGTCCTTTAAAGAATAAAAAGCAGAGACAGCAAGTTTTAGCAGGAGGTACGAGGGACCCTTTTGTGATGCGCAAATGTTTTAAGAGCCAGAAGTGACACCGAGGGGATAGGTCGATTTTCAGTGAAATGAGATACCCTTCCGACTCTGAATTCCAAGGTCTAGATTTGAAAACTTCATATTAAGATTCAACTACTCTCTAAAATCAAAGTACTTTTTCTCTGTGTCATGAGCCTCAAGACTGAGCTGCACATCAGCTGCTTCAAGGCTTCAGAACACAGTTACCCAGCGTGGCTCCCAGGGGCACCGTGACACCCACCTGTTCTTCCCTCGGGGCTGCTGAGGTTTTCAGAAAAGGGGCAGGGGCCTCTGTGGGTCCTTCCCCCCCCCCCTCAGTGGTACCTGCAGGCTCAAAAGGGACAGGGACCCCTGCATTAGAATGACCTGGTTGTCTGGAACCTTGTCACAGAAAACAAGTCTTTACCCCCGGACTGTGGTTTCAGGGCCGACTCCACCTGGCCTTCCCATTGCTGGCACTGCTGATGACTCAGCCAGCGCAAAGCGGGTCTAGAGGCCGCAGAGCGATCCAGGGCCGGAGATGGTAGGTCAGAAAGACAAGCTCTGGGTGTGTCCGACAGTCACCAGCCTTTTCGCCAACTGAACAGATGTGCTGGTGGCTCAGACGCTTTCCGAGGGGGATTCAGAGGGTCAGGTGACTGGGAGGCATGATCAGACCTCGGCCTCAGAATGCCTGCTGTGGGGAGGAACACAGCTGAGGCTGCCGTACACTGAATCAGACCCCTGGTCCATCTGGATCAGCATGGTCTACTCAGACTGACAGCAGCTCTCCAGGATCTCAGGCAGAGCCCCTTCCCATCACCCAGCGCCTTCTCTTTCTAACTGGAGAGAGGAGGGGCTGAGCCTGGTACCCTCTGCATGCCGAGCAGGTGGGGACTCTGTGCCACATAATCCGCCGGGTAGGGAAGCCCTTGCAGCTGGAGCACCTGCCTTCTGCCAGAGGAACAGGAGATTCTGGGCACACTGAGTAGCCGCAGGGCTGTTCTCCAAGGCCAGCAAGACTTGGGAAGGCAAAAGAATACAACAGGAAGGGCTGCAGGACGTCCAAAGAACACTGGAAGGGCACATTTCTAGCCGAGAAATTTGGTCAAAAAGAACTCTGTAGCTCCACCCACCAAGCACGGATGACTGCACGCACATCCTTCACACCTTCAGTCCACTACCATGAAGGCCTGAGAGAAAAACTAAAGTGAAATCCAGGGATGCCTCAGCGCTCAAGTCCTGTGCTCAAGACCAGGTCCTGACAACAGAGGAATTCAGAGAGAGCAGAGGCCACCCCCCCGCCCCCGACCAAGACTTACCATCCTCGACAACCACATTTGGCTGGTGAACGCTGAGCACAGGCCTGTTTCACAAGAGGAGGGAAGAAAGATCATGAGCAAGATCGCTCCAGAGAGTCTCTCAGCCGAGCAGAAAACGGGACTTGGCTAGATCACCAGAGACTGGTTGGTCAGAATTACGGACAGAGGAAACTCCCTTCTACCAGATCAGACCCCCGGTCTCTCAAGGTCTGTACTGTCAGCTCCAACTGGCTCTGGCTCTCCAAGGTCTCAGGCCGAGGCCTTTCGCATCACCTGCGGCCAGATCCCTTTACCTGGAGATGCTGCCGGGGATTGAACCTGGGACCTTCTGCACGCCAGGCAGGTGCTCTGCCACTGAGCCACAGCCCCACCCATTAGAGTCCTTTCCGAAGCAGAGAAATGCCTCGAATGTCACAGCTGTAATATCTGTTGTGCGAGGGAACTGCCTGCATTATCCATTTGGGGAGGTAATATGTGTTTCCTGCCTTTCCTTTCCACAAGGAATCACCAGACCAGTGGGCAAGAATACAGGTAAAATTCCCGGAGAAATGACAACAGACCTTCAGTCAATCAATAATTGTAAGCAGAAGATTCCTCGGAGATATCAAAATTTCAAAGAGCCTGCTGAAATTTAAAATTACACGTTTGTGTTTGTTTATGTGTAGCAGAAGAATAAAACAGGGTTACAATATAAAGAAGAGGATAAAAGCCATCATCAGTTAAAGACAATGCAAAACATCAGAACAATTGTAAACAGGGGAGTCAAATGTTAAGCCCGGGGGCCGGAACTAGCCTGTCCAGGGCTCTTATGCAGCGGCCCATGAGCACCTGGGGCAAGGGAGGGAGTGCTCCATCGTGGCTTCCGCAGGGCAGAACAACCTTGTCTGCAGCAGTCAAGCATCGTGGGAGCCTCTGCCCACCTGCCCCTCCAGTCCGCCTCTGTGGGTTTTCCTCTGCACCCCCCTCCCAGCCCATGTGGCCTAGCAGTGAGGACCCAGCATCTCGGAGCTTCCCAGCTGCAGTCCTTTATACGCTTTCTATCTCCGGTGCCTGGCATGACGTTTTACGGCACACGTGGCCCGGCCCGACAAAGTGACATTCATGTCAGATCTGGCCCACGTAACAAATGAGTTGGACACCTCTGATCTAAAATCTTCAGCCACACTCCGCTTGACCTTAGATCCCCCTGGGAGGCCAGCAGGGAAGGGAATCTGCACCCCTCGACATTCCCACACGTGGGGCCACTGGGACTGGGACTCCTCTGCCTCGCTTCCGACTGGGCCAGTTCCGGCAGCACACGCCCACTGGCTGATCACAAGAATCGGGCTGGAACTTGGGTTTGTGTGTGTGTGTGTGGAGCAGGGAGCCTTCCAGGCCATTTGGACCTCAACCATTCAGGGTTTCCAAGGTCAGCACCAAGAGCTTCAGCTGAGCCAGCCCAGAAGCAATCTGGGTGCTGCCATCCTTGACAGAGCTCCAGAACTCAGTGCTGACCCCTGCAGCCCCTGGATTGCTGTATGTTGTGCGAAGGGAAGTTTCCAGGCAGTCTTCATGGGTGCCCCCACGCTGAGAGTGTAACAGTAGCCTGGCCGCAGTGGCAGCAGGGTGACTGTGATCGCACCTGGGTCCGCTTTCTCCAGAAACACATTTGAGTTGGTGGGGAAGCCTCAGCTGATAAAAGGCACTCATGGCCACATTAATCCCCTCCTTATCCAGGGATGCAAAGAATCCAGATGCACCCCCAAGCCACAGAGCGTTTCCCACCCCTTCGAGAACAGAGATAGGTATCGCCCTGACTGGGATAGCCCAGGCAAGCCCAATCTCCTCAGATCTCAGAAGCTAAGCAGGGCTGATCCCGGCAAGAACTTGGATGGGAGACCCTCTTGGAATACCAGCAGTCAGGATGGGAGGTGGGGGCAGGCTCTATTCAGCCACCTCTCTGAATGTCCTCCAGGCCTCCAGTAGGGGTCAGTCACCAGAGGTCGCCATGACTTCCAGGTGCACACACAGTCAGTCACCAGAGGTCACACACGCACACACACGCACATATTTTAAAAATACAAAACATTCCCCCTTCCAAAATAGAACAGAGATAAATATCGATGCCCACACCTGCTTTGTTCCCAACCCACAGCACGCAAGTCTATCAGGGTTGGGTTTCCATTTGGCCACCCTCATCCAGGCTTCAGTGGGATCTAGGCAGTGGCTGGGCATGTCCATCATCTCCCCAGAACGGGAAACCAATCAGCTCACTGATGGCCCCTTGCACCGCCTCTCTGGATGACCTCTTCCACCCATTCCACACAAAGAGTAGAAGGCAGGGCCACAATGCCAGAAGAGAGCCCTCTAGCGCCCTCTAGTGGAAGCCAAGGAGCACAGCGGTCATCTCCCTGACCCTTTCCTGAGACCTGACCGTCCACAGGAAGCAACAGAGCCACCCTCTTTATCTGCAGTCCCACTGGAGGACCTAGGATACCCTGATCAATGGTACTGACAGCTTGAAGTTATTTGATGGGGACAGAAAAACACTCTGCACATTCTCAGAGGTACTCCTGTGCTCTTGTTCTTTGTCTGAAGCAAGAGACAAGTTCACCAAGGAGCTGAAGTGGGACAAATCCTGGCTCAGTTTTAGGTCCTCCTACAGATGTTGTGAGTTGGGCTCGAACCCTTCCTTTCCGGTATAAAACAGTGTCATTTGGCGGGACATTCAACTGAGGCCCTTGGGATACAGGAAGCCTGATAAATCAAAAGAAGGGGCTTAAAATAAAAGTTGCATTCTCCACTCACCTCAGTCACGAAGAATATTTCCGCTAGGAAAAATAGGATAATACTGGAGACGAAAATGACCAAAAGTACCTTCCCCACCAAGGTGGTCTCTGGGGGTTGGTGGGCTTTTATCTGCAGGAGGGTAAATGAAAAATTGGAATAAAAACATGAAGACCCATAGGGGGGGACCGGAAAATTTGGTCAAAATGTCCTCCCACACACACACTTCCTGTGAGGACATTTTTGCAACGAAAATTGGGGCGTTTAAGCTCTGAAAAAACAGACCACTATGAAATATTTTCTTTTCTGGAGTGGATGAAAGGCTAACACAAGATGCTAGTTTCTCAAAGTGTATAGTTCCACATTGTTTTGCATCACTGGTCCACTCCTGAATCCTGTCTTCCTTTTTTCAGTCTCTCCCCTTGGTGTCTCCTGTCTTTTGGCTCCTGGGCTGCCAGACTGTCCTTAGATAGAGCTCCTTCAGTCCGCTCTTGGCAGGGGTCACAGAGTATGTTCTACGCTCTTTTTCGGTATTGTGCCCCTCTTCCCTTCTGCCTGATTTTCACCAGCTAACGGCACCCAAATAGCAGAGGGCTTCTGTGTTGGCCAGGCTAGATGCTTTCCGCTCTGCTTTTTTGGTGGAGCGTTTCTGAGAACTACCCTTCTTGGCTAGATCATGTGCCTGTGGGCGATGGAACTCTAATCCCGCGGTTTCCTTGACTGTGTGTTGACTACCCCATAGAGAGACCTGCGGATGCAGCCGGTGGTAGTTTCCAAGGGTCCCCTTGCTTTGATGCCTTCCCTGCTAGCTTATACTGACTCTCGTATTACTTGTTGTTCAGTTGTACAGTTGGGTCTGACTCTACTTGAGCAATGGCTAAATCTCTGGCATCACCGACTTCTGTGCAAGAATGCAAACGGAGGATGGTATTTGTAAGACTGGCTCTATCCAAGACTGCTGGGTCATCAGAGTGCAACATAAAGAGAAAGACCTACTCAAAATGTATAGTATGGATAGTAACAGGTAATATGATCCTGACCGGGATAGCCCAGGCAAGCCTGATCTCAGAAGCTAAGAGGGTTGACTGTGGTTAGTGCTTGGATGGGAGACCTCCAAGGAATACCAGCCGTCGGGAGGACAGAGGCAGGCTTTATTCAGACACCTCTTTGAATATCCTCTGGGCCCCTCCCAGTAGGAGGTCAGCCAACAGAGGCCAATGTGACTTCCAGGTGCACCCACCCACTCACACACACACACACACAATAACAAAACAAGGAGAGATACTTGTTTAAATGTGCCAAATTCTGTCCACACTTAATAGGCTATAGTGGGTACAATAACAGACCACACTAGAATTGTTTGCAGCATTCCAAAGTTTAGTTTGAAACCCAGCAATGCTGCCAGTCCTCTTGTGACTTCAGGAGAGGGCCCCGTCCAACTAGGAGACTCTGCCTTCTCCACTACAACAATAGTTTTCTGCTTCCAACTTTGATTCTTTCCTACTTCTCAGAGGTAGAAACTCCCCCTCCCCCCCAAAAACACACCACAAACTAGGGTGGCGAGGGACGTCGCGGTCTGCGGCTCTCCCAAATATGGGGCATCTGGACCGTGCTGCTTGTCGATGTTGCTTGCCTTGACAACAGCATCCTAAGCAGGGTGAAGGGAGTAACTCTGCTTAGGATGACACTGCTTTGCTTCTAAAAATAGTTCTTTCTCCCCATCTCCCAGATTCCCAACAATCTGCTATCTCAGATGAGACTGTGTCCCAAGGGACTCCCCCCCTTCCCAAGGGGACCAGTTTGCCAGTCATTGTTCACCACCTCCAGGAAAGGGATGCCCAGTTCAGCCCCCAGTGGCCACACCCAGTGAACAGCTCGGGGCCACCTCCAGAGGAGCTTCCTGTTGGCCGAGCACCTGGCAGGCAACCAGAGTTGCTAACTTCCTGGTGGGGCCTGTAGATCTCCCAGGATTCCTGCTGATCTCCAGATGACCGAGATCGGTTCCCCTGGAGGAAATGGCTGCGTTGAAGGGTGGCCTCTCTGGCATTCCATCCCCCTGAAGTCCCTCCCCTCCCCTGCCCTCCCCAACCCCCCCCCCCCGCCAAATCTCCTGGAATTTACCCCTCCAGAATTGGCAACCCTCCAGGCAGTCCACCCGCCAGCCCTGCCAGCCTTGGCCCTCACCCCATCCATTGGGGAAGGGATTTCAGCTCCTCCAAGCCTCCAAACGGCCACCAAAAGGATCACGGGGAAGAAATGCGACAAAGCCATGACCAGAGAGTGGACGCTTGTGCTCTGCCCAGCAACTGCCACGCGGAACCAGGCCTTGTGAAAGCATTCCGATGGGTGGTGACATCACTATGGGATGGCCATCACTATGGCAAGCTGTGAGTCAGAGTGGGGGTTGCCGGGTGACTTCAAGAAGAACGCCTTGACCGGGACGGTCCCAGCTAGCCTGGTCTTGGTCCGATCTCAGAAGCTCATCAGGGCTGGCCCTGACTCGCATTTGGATGGGCAACTTCCAAGGAAGACCAGGGCCGTGACGCAGAGGAAGGCAATGGCAAACCACCTCTGAAATGTCTCTCGCCTCAAGAACAAGACTACCACACCACCTAGTGGTGCGTAACACTAAAAGGGCTAGATCTCCTGGCTGCCAGATAATCTTAGGATCTCCTGACTATTCTACCTATGCCATACAATTATTATTAAACCCCCCAAAAACACTGGATAGAGTTCATAAAATTTGCTCACCAACATATATGTGGTGGTGGTGTGTGTGCGCGCGCAGACATATGTTTGTATGTGTGTGGGTGTGTATAATTTACATCACATCCTTTCTCACTTGGACTCAGTGGGGATTACGCAAAGTGAGTCAATACAACCAAGAGGGTGGAGTATTCAGTAATCCATCCAATCGGATGAGGGTCCCAACGGGAACCAATCAGAAATCCAAACACAGAACCAAAGCAAAGCAGAACTCTTCACAATGTGCATTAAGTGACACAAGAATTACACCAGAGAAGCCCAGTTTCCGCAAGCTGAGCGCAGTAGTCTGGACCACCGTCTTGGTGAATCATTTACTCCGGGGCCTGATTAGAAGCGTCCTCTTGAATAACCCGCTGTGGCAGAGTTTGCAGAAAGCTGGGCGAGTGGGAGCCTTCCTCCTCCTCTCCTCTGGCAAGGCATTCCATCAGGCGGGGGCCGCAGCGGAGAAGGGCAGGTGTCCCGGCAATGATTGACTTTGCCCGTTTGCAGGGCAGCACCTGAAGAAGACCCAGCTCAGGTGAGCGAAGCTGTCATGGCCGTGCATCGGGGGAGAGGTGGTCTTTCATCCATTAGGCGCCAAGGACATGCTGGGCTTTTTACGTGATAGCTGGTATCTTCAGCTGGGCCCGGTAACTGAAGGACAGCTAGTGGAGTGACTGTTGCATGGGAGTGACGTGCGTGGTCCAGCTCACTCCCAATAACAGCCCAGCCATGGTATTCTGCGGAAATTTTGAGGGGAGACCAATGTGCCGTATATTAGAGCAGTCTAGCCTGGATGTCACCGTGGCATGGATCCAGGTGGCCAGACCAGCCAGATCCGGGTGAGGGGCTGCCACCGAAGGGGCCGGACTGCGTTGGGAGAAAGCCTTTTCCACAGCTGCACTAACTTGCTGCTCTGCCAGTAACCTTGCATCCAGGATAAGCCCCGTGCTCTCAACCGAGTCAGCAAGGGTCCGTTGGACTCATCAGAAGGGGGGAGCACAATGTCCTTCAAGAACTCTGCCTTCCCAGCCAACATCCCCTCTCTCTTTTCGCGGTTCAGTTTCCATTTGTTAGCCAACTTACCAAAACAACTAGGCAGTGATTTTGGACCTCCACAGCATGAATGATTTGTCCTAAGGGCTTTACAGAGAGATGGGAAAGTGGGGGGGGGGGAATAGAATTGCACCCTGTGGGACCCCATGGGATAGGCCCCACACTGATGGCAACGGGTTTCCGATAGCAGCCCTTTGAGCTGGATCCGTGAGGAATGATCTGAGCCGGTTCAACACACAGAGGCCCTGGGAGAGGACCAAAACCAGATTAATGGTCACTGCAGCTTTTTGTCAAAAGCACCATTTATGCTATGGACGCAATCCTCACACCGCTGAGTCCAGTTGAGCCAGGGTAGCTGTGGCACCAAGAACACGGGTTACCGCTCAAGAAAATATGCATTTGAAAAGTACTGAGTTCTCAGCGGCATTGACGAGGATGAAGTTAGTGTAGTGATTAGCTCAAGTTTATTTAGAGCGAACAAGCATAGCATACACACCCCAGGACACACCCCTAGTCCCACCTATAATCCTACTGGGGGGGGGGTTGAATTTCCCGCCTAGATCTCATTGGCAGGCTGCGTGCATCTTTGGATCCTTGGCCCCTATTGTTCTCTGGGCCAAGCTCAGGCTACTCTTGCTGGCGCCATGTGGCGGTCAGCGGACACAACAGTGTTGAAAGTGAAGGGGCACCAGGCTATTCAATGGCTGTTCCCAAGAAGACACCGGAGGAGGCAGTAGGTGGTCCGTGTGGAGTCCCCGCAAAGAAGGGGGCTCTCTCTGGGAAGAGGGCGGGGGAGACAAGGTTTTCATGACTGCTCCCAAATGACAGGACTATGATGTTCCTGCCACCACCAGAACCAATGCCAAAGTCCTCCCAAGTCCTCTCTCAAAATAATAATAAAAAAAAGTTTCTGCTTCACTGGCTTTATGAAACCTTTAGGGAACGTAGTCACATCTACTCTGGGACTGTCGCGGCACACTTCTGGCACCCTGCGCTCAGCACGTCACTCTATTTGCGCTGAATCGTAATTCCTGTGCCTAAGCTGCACGCTCCCTTTCCGTTTCTGTCTGCTTCAGCTGCATTTTGCTGCGTTCCAGCCAGCTCTGACTCTGGCTGTATCTGAGCCTGTTCTTATTCTGTTCCAGCCTTCTCAAGCTCATATACTCTCTCTGCTCACCTCTTTCTTAAAGGCTCAACATTTTGGGGTCCTTTGTATTTCCTGTAGCTTATTTATCCCCAGGAGCTGAGGCCAAAACTGCTCCCCCCTCAGACTCCATTCTGCCCTTAGTCTTCTCCGCAGCCCTGAGTTTCCCTCCATTCCACTCCTGAGAGAAATTCTGCCCTTAAAGAGTTTCCCAGTACCAAGGAATGCCCCAATCAAACCAGTTACGAAGAACTTCATTTTATTAACACCTTGATTGTCTCCTGTGTTATATTTATTTCACCCATTTCAGCCCTTGTTTTGTCAGTCGGGACTGAATGATGCCACTGCCTCAGCTTTCGCTGCCCCCCTGGCTCTTGGAGTGGGGGGGAGGCTCTGAGGCCACTGCCTTCTGGACTGGACAGTGTCCAGTCCCCCCGCTCTGGCCTCTCCTGCAGGTTCTTGATATGTCAGCTCACAATTGTTGTACACACAGTTTATGAAGCACTGTTATACACTCTGTACTTTGCCACTGATTTATCTATCTATCTATCTATTTATTTATTTATTATTTCACATTTCTACCCTGCCCTCCCCACAAGCGGGCTCAGGGTGGCTTACAGTATGGCACACAGCGCCAAATCAGTATAAAACAGTTTAAAACATTTTAAAATACAATACTAGCAATACAAAACCAATTTGCAATATAAATTGCACAAAATGCACAAAGTGCTTGCAGAGATATTAATCTGAAACATTCCTAATAGTGCCTTTCCGGCCAGCACCAGGGTCATATTCCGGCCCTCCACCTGGCCCAGGCTTCTTTCAGGGCTGGCCCTCATCACAGATGTTCCTAGCGATGGTTGGTGGTATTTGGTGGTAAGCGGTGGCAATTCCTAATCAACAGCCTGGTGGAAGAGCTCCGTCTTGCAGGCCCTGTGGAACTGCATAAGGTCCTGCAGGGCCCTGATCTCTTCTGGGAGCTTGTTCCACCAGAGGGGAGCTGCCACCAAAAAGGCCCTGGCCCTGGTTCCTGCAAGCCTGGCCTCCCTGGAGTCCAGGACCTGAAGTCGGTGTTGCGCCCCTGACCGAAGTGCTTGCTGGGGTACGTGTGGGGAAAGAAGAAGAAGAAGAGAAGAGGAGATTGGATTTATACCCCATCCTTCACTTGTAGTCTCAGAGTGGCTTACAAACTCCTTTCCCTTCCCCTCCCCACAACAGACACCCTGTGAGACAGGCGGGGCTGAGAGAGCTCTGAGACAATAGTCCTTGAGAGAACAGCTGGTGCAGAGCTATGGCTTCCCCAAGGTCATCCAGCAGCTGCAAGTGGAGGAGTGGGGAATCAAACCCGGTTCTCCTAGATTAGAGTCCGCACACTTAACCACTACACCAAACTGACACTCCCTCAGGTATGTTGGACCCTGGACTTAGCAGGTTAACCTTAGTGAGCACACTTAACATCTCTAACATACATAGACATACAGATATGCTAAGTGCCGATTGATGAACCTAACCACAGAAACAGAAATCAATCACGGACACACATTCAGGATATTCACTTTGGTTCATTGCCGAAATGTATTCCGGGAAACACCTAAATGCTGACAGGCTGCTATTCTGTTAAAGGGTTTGTGGCCTTGTTCTGGCCAGCTACAACTGCGCAGGTTTCTGATGTCCGTTAGCCTAGTTAAATGAAGAACATCACCACACTGTACCTACATCAGCTACAATAGATAACTTTTTAGAGCTTCATAGCCTGGGAAGAAGAAGGCCCATTGTTTAGTTAAAAAAGAAACTTCTTTACTTGCAAAAGCCCAACCCTCAGGTCTGAGCCCAGTCAGAAAGTTATGACGAAGTTTGATGGAACCAATAGCTATGCCTCGTTTGTTTGAGTATAAAATCCTAGGTCCTCCATTGTAACTTCGGGATAGCTGGTGGGTATTCGAGGGTCCAAAGCGCTGTTGCGCCTGTGCTTCCCCCTTTATTAATAAAGGTCTTGGGATATTTCTCTTCTACAGGATTGTGCTGTGTGTTTTCTCAAACTGGGCTGGGGGAACACCACCAGAGACAGCATTTCTGTCTTTCAGAACTGATCTCTTGAGTTCAATAGGAATTCTGGAGATCCCTCAGGCCCCATCTGGAGGTTGGTCGCCTTATTTTGGACCTTATTATGCTCTCGACAAATCTTCATGTTCACAAGCTGTTCAAGGCTGTGTCAGCACAGATGGGTTCTCAGCCCACACTTTTGTCTCCGTGGCTTGCCGCTGCTCCCCTCTGCAGAGCTTTCCTTGGTGGTCTTCCTCCGGAGAACCCAAACCCTGCTCAGCTTCCGAGATCTGATGAGATCGGGCTACATCAGACCACCTTCCCTCTGGCATTATGCGTTGGATAGCCATGCTCCACCAGCCTTCTTGAAGAACTAGCCTCATCTCAGTTCAACGGTGAAATGCCACCGAGATCCAAAACCCCGGCCAAGGACTGACAACAAACTTCAGGCTTATTTCAAAGGGAAGTTCAGTGCCGTGATGACTAATTTGTTCCCACCCTCTGAAACGGCTCTCCCACCTGCATCTGCTAGACCATTTGCTTTGCCTTCAAAATGCCCCCCCCCCCCCGGGACCCTTTTCTTCAGCATTTCCCTTCCCAAGAGGCCACACCTCAGCCTGTGGGTAGCGTGGATCCTGAGACATTTTCACACCGAAAGAAAAAAAGTCCAAATGAAATAACACCCAGCACCTCCTGCTTGCCGCTTTGATCTGAAGCTCATTTGCTTTTTAAAAGGGCAGAGGAACAAGCTGGGCTTCTGGTCACCGTGGCTCGGTCCATCCTCCGGGGCAGAGGGAAAGTGATGTGCCTCCGTTCCTGCAGGTTGATCACCCGTAGGGAAGTGGCTGTTTAAGCAGTCCATCAAGCATGGAAGAGATGAGAGCCCCAGCCCCCCATGCAAGATGAAGGAAGTGGGCACATGGAGTGTGTCTGGGTGAAAAGGAAGCCAGGAGGGTGGGGAATACCTTTCTCACCCTGGCCCACCTGTCATCTCCAGGCTCATAGCAGGGCTAGACTGCCACCTGCTGGCCTCCCCCGGATGTCACTGGTCATCCATGTTAACTTTGAACTCTGGGAACTGGCCCCATCCGGGGCTTGCAGGAGCCGCTTCCAAAGGGTGGGGGGAAACGATACGTGACTACAGTGCCGTAGGACCCACGCTTGCTTTGAAACAAGAGCCACGCGTGGCGAAATTCTCATTCCACAAGGCTACACATTTCCCTAAAATAAACCTGAAATAGGGTTGCCAGCTTGAGCATGGGAAATCCCTGGAGGTTTGCAGAGGATGGGATATAATTTTATTCACTTTATTTATACCCCACCTTTCTGCCCAGTGGGGACCCAAAGCAGCTTACATTGTTCTCTCCTCCATTTTATCCTCACAACAGGCCTGTGAGGTAGGTTAGGCTGAGAGTCCGTGATTGGCCCAAGGCTGCCCAGAGGAACTGGTTGGCCACAGTGTGAAACAGGATGCTGGACTAGATGGACCTCTGGTCAGATCCAGCAGGGCTCTTCTGATGCTCTTAAGGTCACCCAGTGAGCTTCCGTGGTAGAGTGAACATTTCAACCTGCTGAAGCAGTGTCAGTACAGTCTACCCACACTTGCAGTGGCTCTCCAGGGTCTCAAGCAGAGCTCTTTCACATCACCTGCTACCTGGTCCTTTACCTGGAAATGCCGGATTGAACCTGGGACCTTCTGCATGCCAAGCAGAGACTCTTCCCCTGAGCCACACCCCTCCCCTGTAGTCATTCTATGCCTTTCCACAGTACAGTTTTAATAAAGAGTGAGCAAAGCAGGGAGTTGTTCATAAATATTAACAGTCTTACTGTTTGCTGTCTGTTAACATTTGTGTTATTTCATACTCTCCCGTTCTTACAGGGCTTTATAGGAGTCACAGTCCCTTTTCCTGTGTCATTTAATTAACCTCACCCATCCATTCATGACCCTGGTGGAGAACTGGTTTCACCTACTGCATGGATTAAAAAGAAGCTGCAGAAGGAAATAAAACTCCACCACTGCGTGGCTGCAAAGCTGATTGGGGCACAACTCAAGTCAAGAAAGCCAGTTCGGTGTAGTGTTTAAGAGCATGCATTTTAACCTGGGAGAACCAGGTGTGATTCCCCACTTCTCCTTCCACATGCAGCTGCCCAAATTTGTTTAATCTTTGGAAGAAATCATTCATGGTTTGGGAACTGGGCATCACCAAGGTCCTTGAGGCTGGTCAAAGATGTGGCAGGCATGATGCTTTCCATGTTTCATAGGGTTCCACTGGCCCTTGCTAACTCAGTTAAGCATCTAGAGATGATAACTGACCCGGCATTAGTGCTGAAGAAGTTAATTCAGTTCTGGGAAGTAACTTCCTGCCATAGTCATGTGAAGGCTAGATTATTATAATGCGCTGTACATAGGTCTACCCTTGAAGACAAGTCAGAAACGGAAGTTGGTGCAGCATGCCACAGCTTGATGCATTCTAAATCCACTCTACTGTTGCCACAGTGGTTACAGGCTCAGTTCAAGGCACTGGTTATTACCTGCAGAATGCTTCTTCAAGCCCCAGGGCCCACATTTCTGCAGGAAGACCCCTCTCAATATGCTCCGCCACGGCAGCTTCATTCATCCGAGCAAAACCTTCCTGAGCATTCGATGCTGAGGTCCCACTTTGTGGAATGTCCTGCTGGACAATGTTAGGTAGGGGGCCCCACCCTCCTTTCATTCTGCAGAATGTGCAAAATGAAATTGCTCAGGAACGGGGTTGCCAGCTCTAGGTTGGGAAATACCTGGAGATTTTGAGGGTGGAACCTAGAGAGGGCAGGGTTTGGGGAGGGACCTCACCATGGCACAGTGTCAGAGAGCCCACCCTCCAAAGCAGCCATTTTCTCCAGGGGAATTGATCTCAGACATCTGGAAATCGGTTGTAAAAGCAGAAGCTCTCCAGGTCCCACCTGGAGGTTGGCAACCCTATTCAGAAGGTCATTATTATAAATGGAATATAGTTGTAGGAGATTTTTGTATTTTTCATATGTGCGCACATGAGTACACCTGGAAGTCACAGTGACCTCTGGTGACTGACCCCTACTGGGGGCCTGGAGGATATTCAGAGCGGTGGCTGGATAGAGCCTGCCCCCGCCTCCCGACTGCTGGTGTTCCAAGGAGGTCTCCCATCCAAGTTTTTGCCAGGATTGACCCCGCTTAGCTTCTGAGGTCTGACGTGATCGGGCTTGCCTGGGGTATCCCGGTCAGGGTGCTTGTAGGTTTAATGTTGTATTTATTGTACACATTGTTCGATTTTGACATTGGTTTTTAGTTTTGTAATCCAGGTTTATTATTTTTATTTTATACGATTTCTATCCCACCGTCCTCTGCGAGCGGACTCAGGGTGGGTTACAACCATAAAAACAATAAAGGCATTATAAGCCCCAATCAAAATCGAATACCAATATAAATACTAAAACATTTAAAGAATGATGGCAACCCAGATAATTTCCTAGGCACAAAGTGCACGCTGTGCAAATGCCGGGGGGGCGGGGGGGGGGGCAGGCCGGGGGCTGAACCGCTGCCAGGGCCATAGGACTGCCAGGGTGCCCAGCACAGGCCAGCATTCGGGTCCTACGTTTTATAGTTTTACTGTGTTGTCCCATCATTTCAGTTTACTACATTACCATAATATGTATACTGTCATTTTTATACTGCTTGCTAATTTTTACTCCAGTTTCAACAACTGTTAAGTTACATTGAACCCTGACCTGGATGGGCCAGGCCAGCCCGATCTCCTCAGATCTCGGAAGCGAAGCGGGGCCGGCCCTGGTCAGGACTTGGACGGGAGACCTCCAAGGAATACCAGGGTTGTGATGCAGAGGCAGGCACTGGCAAACCACCTCTGAAATGTCTCTTGCCTTGAAAACCCTACAAGGTTGCCACAAGTCACCTGTGACTTGACGGTGGGAAATTATACTGTTATTTGAATTGGGTCCCCTCCCATTATGTAATCTGCCTTGAGTTTCAGCAAGGAAGGCAAGCTATAAATGAAATAAACTAAACAACTTAACTTTAAAAGGTCTGTTGTTTCAAGCAACTACTGTTCAGTTTGGACCCTCAGTCTCTTCCCGGTACACCCCTCCTCATTCCCCTCCAAGATCTTCCAGCTCTTTCCCTGGAAAGGCAGGGATTAGTTGGCTTGCACCCACTCTCACAAGGTAGAATTTTTCCCGTTGCAAGGCTGCTAAAGAACAAATGCATGCCAAATACTAACTTTATGAATATGGCTTTAGGATTTCCCCCCCCTGCCCCCGCCCCGGCATCTCAGCAATGGGAGGGCACTGCTTGTAACCAATCACCTACCAACCTCTAAGGTGGCACAAGCCCATTCTTGCTCAGAGTGGTAAGATAGTTCTGTTTGGCTGCACTTCCCTCACTACTATCCTTTGGACTGATACCAAAAGATAACCAGGTACAAGACCGGCCCAAACAAAACAGCAGCAGAACGCCACTGGTGGTCGCATACAGCTCTCCACTCAAACCAGTTCAACGCTTAATTAATGACCTACAACCAGTGTTCCCTCTACGCCAAGTTGGTGCGAGCTAGCTCACTGTTTTTTAGCCTCTGGGCTGGCTCAGAGATTTTTGTCTGAGCTCAGGAAGGAGGGCTCCAGAGCAAACTGATTTATGCAGCAGCCAAATCGCTCACCAGTGGCTCAGAAAGTAGAATTTTTGCTCAAAGGACTCCACAGCTTAGAAGGAGCATTGCCTACAGCCTGTGCTGAACAATGACACTCCTCTCGTAGGTAGTGGGAGGCAAACCTTTTCTTGCCCGGAGGCAGCTTCCTAACCTTAAAAAAACTTCTCATCTACAACGCTTCTCCTAACATGGACACGGAGTCTTCTTCCTCCTCCCCATGAAGCCAGCTGGGGGACCTTGGGCCAGTCACCTCTCTCTCAGTCAGAACCCTCTCAGCCCCACCTGCCTCACAAGGCACTGGTTTGTGGGGAGAGGAAGGGAAGGCGATTGTAAGCCGCTCTGAGACTTCTTATGGTAGAGAAAAGCAAGGTATAAAAAACAACTCTTCTCTTCTTCTTCCACGTGAAGCCTGCTGGGTGGCCTTGGGCCAGTCACTGTTCTCTCAGAGCCCTCTTAGCCCCGCCTGCCTCACAAGGTGCCTGTTTGTGGGGAGAGGAAGGTGATTGGAAGCCACTCTGAGACTCAAGATAGAGAAAAGTAGGGTATAAAAACCAACTCGTCTTCTTTTGGTGGTGGGGGTACAGCAGCCTGGAAGGGAAGACGGTGCTGGGGGGAGGAAACAGTTCCCTCTCCCCCCGCTCCCTTGGGCTTGCCCAGAGCTGGGTGACCCACAGAAAGTAGCTGGGGGGAGGGCAGTCTCTGCTGGTTGGCCGGGACCTGCTCTGGGTGAGCCACGGAGGGGATGGGTGAGACTGCCAGCTTGCTCAGAGCAGCTCCAGGTGAGCCTAAGAAAGCTCCCCCCCCAAAGTCTCACAGACCCCCCCCCCCACTAGTCTATACACTATTAACCATGAGTGGCCACTCCCTGCAGATAGCTAAATCTGGGGCAACATGAAGGCTAGAGAGATTTTTCTGTAAACTTGGGGGTCCCGTGCTTGCAGAAATATCTTAAAACTTTTTAAAGCAATCACTGGGCGAGAGGAGAAGGGGTTTTTGCTGAGGGGTAGAAAGGGGAAGGTGGGGGGAGCAGCTTGAGCCGTGAGAAAGAAAGGGGGGATCAGCTCCAAGGAGAGAAAGAGAAAGGAGAGATTGGCTTGGGGGAGAGAAAGAAGGGTGGATCAAATTGGGGGGGAAAGAAAGGGAAAGGTGGGGGTATTGCCTTGGAGAGGGAGAAAAAGGGGGAACTGGCTTGGGGAGAGAGAGTAAGGGAAAGAAGGGGGGAGAGGGAAGGAAGCAAAGGTGGTGGAATGCCCCCTCCCCTCGTTTCTCGGGGTCTCCAAGTCTAATTCTGTCTACAGTTCACCAGAAAACGGTGATCGCTCTTGCTGTTGCTTCATCAGGTATTTTGGCAGGAGGGGGAACTCCGCAGGCAGTATTCAAATTCCGGTCGAGTATCCCAAGCGCAGGAATTGGGGCCGGCCCCTCGTATCTATATACGTTTTCATGGCTGTCACAGAAACCGCAGCGGCTTTCCTCCCTCCGTCTGGACGAGCTGTTCCAGCTTCCACCACTCTTACTCTCTCAAGTCATATTTCTAATTTTAAATTTGCACACACGTACACACGTGTACAAATATAGGTTGCACTTCTGACATCTGATGGAGTGGGCTCTAGTTCACAGAAACATCATGTCGCAATAAATCTTTATTAAGTAAATCTGTAGAACAAATTTAGAGTCCAGTGGGGCACCTTTAAGACCAACAAGGTTTTATTCAAGGCATGAGCTTTTGTGTGCATGTGTTACAATCCCTTCCCCTTCCCCCTCCCCACAACAGACACCCGGTGAGGTAGGTGAGACTGAGAGAGCTCTTTCCAGAACTGTCCTTGAGAGAACAGCTCTGAGAGAGCTTATGACTGACCCAAGGTCACACCAGCTGGCTGCATGTGGAGGAGTGGGGAATCAAACCCGGTTCTCCCAGATTTGAGTCTGCGCTCTTAACCTGGGGGGGGTGGGGGGGTTAGGAGAAGGGAGAGAGAAATGAAGGTTGTAAAAGAAAGCTGGTTCTCCACTGGTGGCCAGCAGCCAATAATGGTCCCTCCGTTTTCCTCCAGGATCACCGCCCATGTGAATCTGCTCTGATTTTGCATGGACCACTGCAGCTGTCTTGTGCAAAGGTACTTTTGTTAGTTTGCTTCAATACAACGCCAAAAAGGTGTCCCGGAACAAAACCAAAAGAACAAGAACAAGACAAGCTGAGGTATGTATATAGTAAGCATTAAACTACAAATCAGACACACAAACATCCTTTAAATTAAAATAAAATACGTGTAAAACTCTTGTGGTGTCAATCAGACGATAAAAAAGCGAGGGAGTTTTGGCAAAGCTGTCTTCAGCTGTAAAGGGAGAGTGATAGTCAGTGAAATCTTTTTGAGCTTTGTACAAACAATTAAAAATTGAGATTATTTCATTTGTATTTTTGGGTTACAGAAAATCAGCTTTAAAGGAACGCCCAAAAAGACACGCACAATTTACGCTACTATGGTTCTACACACATTTTCAACATACAGATCAGTTGCTTTTTTAGAGACATTTTTTGAACGGCTGACTACGTATGAAGACAGCTAGGCATGGTTTTGTCTCTGCTGACAGATAATGAGAGAGTGTTACAGGGTAGGGTTACTTGTTACACTTATTTATTAAAGGATATTTCTGTACTTATTTGGGAAGACACCAGATTTATAGTTCAGTGCTTACACACGTATAGACGACCTCAGCTTCTCTTGTTCTTGGCCTGTTGACCTGAACAGGCCAGAACAGAGGTGGGCTAGAATCCTCACTGAGAGGCCGCTGTCCCTTTCTAGCTGAGTAAACCAGGATACCGTCAACTGCTGTTCTCAGAGGCGGTGTTTTTTGAAATGTGGTTGCTTTTCTTACCACCACCCCTTCTTCCAAGTTAACAAAAAGAAACCCCTTAAAGAGTCCAGCAGGGCGAACACAGCAAAGTTTCAGTGAGATGCTTTCAGGACTGAAACATCGGTTCTCTCAAGTCTTCAGGGCTGCTGCATTCAACCAGACGCTTGTGCTATTTTGTTTAATGCTCATTTCTGTAGGCGGCTCTGAAGTACATGTCCATTCACATTTATATTCACTACACAAAATACTTTTTATCTACACAAGGCAGTCAGTATGGCCTAAATTAAAATTAAAAACAAAACAAAAAACCCCATTGTATTTTTCAAGGACATAAATTCTCAATGATTGTTTGACTCATACACAGGTGAGCTGCACAAATAAAAAGCATTCAATAATATACATTTGTAAACAGTTAACGTATTTTCGGTGAGGAGCAGCACCATTTTACATTTTACTATTTAACATTTCTACAAAGTTCATTATTACTCTTTTCCTCCATTCATGTGTTTAAAAAGACTGCTCTCATGGAAAACGGGGGGGGTCTCAGTGCTGAAAACGATTCCACTCTCATGGCTTCAGTGCAACCCGCGGCCAGCTGTTGGAATTCCAGCTCTCCTGGGTCTTAACAAGATGGCGAGAAAAAGACCGGTGACACGGACTCTGCGCTGGTGGCAGAAACTGCTGCGTGGCGGGACGCATCAGTTACAGAACTGAAGACCGCAGGAGCTTTTGGGTGGGAAAAGCGCTCGAGGAAAAAGACACGGGCTGGTCTGCACACACAAGAACTCGCAGGGAAATGAGAACTCCGCAGACCTGTGTGAGATGTGGGAAAGGTGGATGTGCACGGCTGATCGGTTTATCTGGGGGAGAAGGGGAAGAGGCAGGCCAACAGCAAGTCACAGAAAACAGCTTATGTGCTTTGGCAGGACTGAGCATTCGTTCAAGTGTTGCCTTCTTGCTTCAGGTGATCAGAAACAGCATCGGACAGAACGGGCCACCCCTTGGGGCAGGAGGGATGCCTCGCTCCCTGAGGCAACGCTGCCGGGGCTTTCACAATGCTCCCATCAAGCCACGGGAATCCTCTTCATTCAGAGCTGCCATCCCTGGAGTTCTAACTAGCCGCATGGCTGGAAAGGAAGGAGTGAGCTTACGGGCTGCAAAAAGGGCCTGTAAACACCGACAGATAGCCTAACGACAACAACAACAACAACAACAACAACAAAAAGAAACCGTTCTGAGAAAAATCTAGAAAACCATAAATAAAATAGTGATGTGACGGACTGAACATTACACTGAATAAAGTCTTACAAATGCAATGTAAAAAAAAGAAGAAGAAAAGATAAGGTCAGCCTTAACAGTAGTACAACATATGCGGATTTTAAAACCCATGATAAAAAATTAATACTGTACACTTCATTACAGGAAAGCACTGCGGCTTGCTTGTAATACAACTGACAGCTTAAAAGCAGCACTCTGAAATGTACCCCACAATTACTTCTGAAGTCCCCCCAAATACCACCACTGATTCAGGTAACTGAGGCAACCCTCTCCTCCCCCCGTCCCCCCCCATTCCTCTAGTAGTCATCTACAGCAACCAAGAGGGCCTGTGGATGTTTCTAGACTGCTGTCTGTATCGGAAGCCAATGTTGGGTCGGTAGACATTGAAGACACATCATTGATAGAGGATGATGAAGATGGGTGCCGAGAGCCATTGATCACTGCTGCACCTGCGCTATGAGAAACAGAGGAGCAAGTCAGTGACAGAGAGACGGGCCTCCTTCAGGGCTGGCGCTGACTAGGCACGGTGCGCCGGCCACTATTGGTCCCAACTCATGGAACCAGCTGCTGGCTAAACGTAACCCTGCTTTTCTATGTTCCAGTAGCCACAGAGAACTAGGCAAGCTCTCCTTGACTTAAAAGAAAAATGTACATGGAATATTTTTTCCTCTAGAATAATCAGTAAAATGCTTCCCAACACAAAGTTTAGAATTATCGCCACCAATTGCTTTCCAATTAGCCATGCAAGACAATTGACTGGGTTAGCTGAGTACCGCCCTGGCCTGTGTGGCCCCTGCGTGTCCAATCTGGCCAGGTAAGGCCATGGTTCATACATGGATGCTGGGGACGTGCATAAGTCTCAAGCCCTCTTTGCCTGCTGCAGGTCTAGCCAGTTTCTACAGTGAGGTGATAAATCAGTCAACCAACCCTGGCCTGTGTTTGGAACGGTATCACCCCTTACAACCAGGAAGCCCAACTGCAGGAGGCACAGGTTTCTGCACACTCTGAAGGCCTAAAAATATGTGGGGGAAAGTTCCAAATTTAAAAAAGCACCCAGACACTCTTCCAAAAAGGCCAGGTATTCACGGAACGCACTCACTGCCCTCCAGGAGCCAGAATGGCAGTTGGTGAGAGTGAGGAAATGGATAGATGAGGGGAACCGTCCTGCTTGAGCCCTTAGCAGCTCCGTATCACTGAAGGAAACTGAGGCTGGGGGAATCACGCCTCACCCTAGTACTCCCCATGCCCCACGTCAAGGCGGCTTTCCAGTTCCCTCAATGAAGAAGAAGAAGAGACTGGATTTATTCCCCGCCCTTCACTACCCAAAGGAGTCTCAGAGCGGCTTACAATCTTCCTCCCTTCCCCCTCCCCACAACAGACACCCTGGGAGGAAGGTGGGGCTGAGAGAGCTCTTTCCAGAGCTGTCCTTGAGAGAACAGCTCTGACAGAACTTGTGACTGACCCAAGGTAACACCAGCAGCTGCCTGCGGAGGAGTGGGGAATCAAACCCGGTTCTCCCAGATTAGTCTGCGCTCCTAACCACTACACCAGACTGGCTCTGCTAAATGTATTCTGGTGCCAGGGTTAATTAAGACAGTAGGCAAAGGTCCGACTCAGCCATGGACACGCCTACTCCTCAGTGGCCCTCTGAGAAACAAAAAGGAAACCGGAGACGCAATCCGCGTGGGCGCATGCTGCCCAGCCCAGATCTCCCCTGAACTCTCTCAGAAAAGCCGGGAGGGCAGCCAGCGGTCAGTCTGACTCACCTTTAAGACCCTACCGCCCACAGTCGGATTCCCCTCTGACAGATGCTGCAGCTCAGCGTCCCTTACGTTCATCTGCTGATAGGTAATCTGCTGTACTAGGCATTGTACTGTAACAACGCCTTTATGTTTTCATTCAGCTATGCCGCTGTCATTTATATACGTGTTTTAAGAATGTTATAATAAAATTTTGAAAATTTCAAAAAAAGAAAGAAAAGCCAGGAGGAGGAGCTCCAGCTGCTCAGGTTCAGGATGGGATTGGCACCTTCTCATCTGGCCTGAAAAGTGCCACGCTTGCGGCAAGTACAGCTCAGGGTGGGGCAGGCTGATTCTACCTGTGGGCTCTGAGGCAATCATCTGCAGGGCAGGGCGGGGCGGGGGGGGAGACCGACTCAACAATCTCTAGGAAGCCCTTAAGGGCTTCAGCAGCCCGATTCGGAGCACGCACCTACAGCGACTCCAGAGGACCTTGGTCCTTGTCAAGGTCGGCTTTGTCTGACGGCCTGGGGGCTCTCCAGCGTTAGGTCTCCCAATGTGGTGCCCGGAGGCAGCACAGACACCTGCCCATCCTTCACTCGGCCCCCCTGGAGGGCCTCAGAAAGTGGGCGGGGGGGGGGGACATCATAAAGTGGGGCTTCTCACTGGCGGCCCTCATTCAAACAAAAAAAAGAAATGTTTCCCACGGGAAAATCAGGATGACTGGGAAACACACCTGGGCTATTCCTCAGTCAGTGTGCGGTTCCATCCCCCCTCTGGGCTTTCATTCTCCCCAGGAGGTCTGAGAGGTGACAGTTGGGGGCCTCTTGTTCCAGGGTCGCAGGCGGAGGTCTTTCAGACCATTGACTGCCTGATCTTTTAAAAACGGGGGGGGGGGGGGTAACGGGGACTGGATCTGGGACCTTCTGCATGCAAAACAGATGTCCTGTCGTTGAGCCACGCCCTGCTCCCTTCATAAAGAGAGGGGAGGGAGGAGTCACTCTGAATTCAGTCCCTCCCCAGCCACTGGGCATAAACAGAGAGAGGAGCTGCCACACTGGCTAGTTGGGTCTCTCTCTTTTCTGTGATGAATTCTTCTTCCTCAAAAGAGAATATAAAAACGGTTGCTGTGGTGGTTTTGGAAGGCTCCAACAAGATGCAGGTGTCTACTAGCCAAACAAGAGTGGTCTGGGAAGCTAGGTAGCTCCTCCACAAAGTGATCTTAAAAACTTGACCCTGCCTGTTGCCAAGAGGAGAGGCCACCCCCAAAATGCCAGCCACCTCCCCGGCACCCCAGGAGACCTGGATCTGTTTGGGCTTCTAAGTCCATGTGCTGCTTCCATACAGAAGGCACGATCGATTGGAGAGTTCAGGAGAAATCAGGCATGTATAACAAAGAGATGGGAGCAGTTCTTCCCTTTGTTTCTTTTGTCAGTGGTAACCAGAGCAACAGTGCTGTTATTGTAACCAACCTAAAGGAGGCGGCTGTCCACGTATAACCCCATTCTTGGTTCTCTCTTCCAGTTCCATGACTTCCTTGTAAATCAACTCTGAAAAGGCATCAGATGTTGCATTACTTGCACAGCATTTCAAACAAGAGAAGCACTCTCAAATGACCACTCAGGCACCAGTTCTGAAGGCATGCAAGTCCGGGGACCAAGCAGCTGGCAGAGAACGACGCGTATTCCTTGAGTTCAGCAAGGCCCCTCTTTCACACCACCAAACCTGAGCAGCAAACATTCCTCAGGAGTTATTCAGTGGTTCATTCTGCACACACTCCTCGGGGGGGGGGGGGGGGGGAGAAGCCAACTCACAGCTGACCTTCAATCCACAGTGAGTGGGGTTCTTATCCACCCCGCCCTCTCAGCCAAAAACCCTACACAGTGAAGTTGCAAAAGAGAACTCTCCTCTTCCATCCCAACCGAGCAGGGACAGAAGCAACGCTTTCGATTTCTCCATTACAAAAGGGCTCATTGCCCTCTCCCCCTCCAAGCTCATCAGGGACAGGGACAATTTTTTCAAGGTTTGCATTGCAAAATGGAGAGCTTCTTTCTCTTCCCTCCTCCTCCTCCTGGCTGGGAGGAGACAGAAGAAGTGCTTTTAATCCCTGGGATGCAAATAGGAGAGGGGAAAGAGCTGGTTTCTCTCATTTTCTCTCCTCCCTAAGCTGACACGTGAGGGGTGGAGAAACACAAAGCAAAATCAGCTGGGCTTCTGATTCCCCACCCCCAAACATGCTGCATCTCAGCAAGTCTGGGAGGCAGCAAAGCTTGCAGAATGGGCAATCAGAAGAACCCTGATTTCCAGCTAATCAGCTGGGGGTTTGCTCCTGACTACCATTACCCCCAAACCCTTTGCTAAATACAGAGCAAAATTTTCCCAGCAGGAGATCCAAAGCCCATTCCCAGATAGTCCCTCATCAGCTAGGAGTTGGCTTCGGATGGCTGCAAGTAGCCTGTTCCTCTGGATGTACGCAAACAGGCTGAAGACAGCTTTAAAGCCCACTAATTAATCAGCTGCCTGATCGCCACTTGCAAATGAGAAGCCTGTTGAAGTGGCAGCTCTTTAGGCACCTCTGTTCCAAGCACCTCGGAGAAGGAAGAGGGAAGTTCTCTTTAGCATCTTAAAAAGAACATGCTTGACATAGCAAAGGCTTTATCAATAGCACTGCCTTGCCTCCAATGGAAGAGAAAATATTACTCTCACCTTTCCATTCTTCTATTGTGTGCTCTCGTTCGTCCAATTGCTTGTCCGGTATCTTTGGAGGAGGCTAGGAACAGAACAGAACAGTTCAGACTGGTAGTACACAGGCGTCATTCTAAATAAACGCTAACCATCTCTTAATTTTGGAATATCCAGAGACCGGTTCCAACAGGTCAGCACTGGTGGTTCCCTCCGAGGTGAGTTAGTGTGAGCTAGCTCACAGGTTTTTAGCCTCCGGCTCACCCATTTTTGTCTTAGCTCAGGAGGGAGGGCTCCAGAGCAAACTGATTTATGCAGAGGCCAAATCGCTCGCTCACAACTTTAATGCCAGTGGCTCAATAAGCAGAATTTTTGCTCACAAGACTTCGCAGCTTAGAGGGAGCATCGCACCTCCATGCCTGTTTTTTCATTCGGCACCAGACACTGTTGTCTCTGCGTTAGGTCAGTGCCTAGATGTCATGGCCTGGTGGCTGAAGCTTAACCCTGACTAGGTGGAGGGGATACTGGCAGGGAAGGGAAGGTTCGGGGTGCCTGCTCTGGATGGTCTGGATTATCCCTGACAAGTCTCGGTAAAGAGCTTAAGTGTCCCGATGGACCCATCCTTCTTACCAAAGAAACCCACAAGAGTGGCTTTCCCAGCGCTATTTGACATGACATTTAGTTCCCTGCCTCGATGCGGCTGACCTAATTTTCCAGACCAAGTTGCTATAACACTGTCTACGTGGGACTGTCCTTGGAAACAACGGAGAAGCTACAGGTGGTTCAAAACAAAGCCGCACGCGTTAGTGGAGGGGGGGGGGGGGAAGGCCTACGACCCCAATTCTTCTTTTATTTACTCCATTTCCACCCGACCCTTATTCCCTTGGGGGCCCAAAGAAGCTGACAAGAGCGCGTTTCCCTCCTCCACATCATCAACCCTGTGAGGCTGGTTAGGCTGAGGGAGCGACTGGCCCAGGATCCTGCGGCAAGTTTCCATGGCAGAGTGTTTTTTTTTTAAATTTCCAAACCTGGGTCTCACCAATTATAGTTCGACACTCTAACCACTACACCACCACACTGACTTTGTTGAAGACACATTTATATGCTGCCTTTCCAGAGCCTGGTTTCCAGAGCCGCCCACGCTTTCACATGTAATCCACGGTGTCGGTTTTAACTTTTGAAGCTGGGGCCCTGGTCCTTCAGAACCCAAGCAGCAACTCCGCTTGCCAAGCCCAACTTAACTAAGCCTGTAGGGTGAGGAGACGGCTGTAGCCTGGGCTTGAGCCTTCTCTGTTGCCACTGTGGCACTTTGGAACAGTCTTCCAAAACAGGTGAGGAAATTCTCTAATCTTCAGCAGTTTGGGAGGCTCTGCAGAGAGTAGGTAAGCCTTTGGAGGTGTCTGATTTTGATGTCCTGGTTTTTCTATTGAGCCATTCTTTTTAAATATATATATTTGTTATTTTAAAAATCAGGATAATAATAAAAAGAATACACAAAGAAAAAAGGGTTATATTACAGGAAAGGGATTGTATAATAAGCCATAAAGGTCAAGAAATAGTACAGATTACAAGATACAGCAAACATAAAATAATAATAATTTCTCCCCCAAATTCCTTCATCACCATTTTTAGGACACTTTTCTTTAGTGTATACAATTATGGATAACGTATGAACATAAATCTAAGCTATCTCTCCTTATTATATAATTGAGTTTTCATGTGACTCTTTCCTCAACATTCCACAAGGTCCCACAGCCTTTGGCTCCCTGCCCTGTCACTCAGAAGCTGTCCCTATCCACTGGCTCTGAGTACTCGGGTGTCATTGGCTGGGTCTGCTCCTCTTCCCCGCACTCTCCTTCAGCCACTGTGCTCTGTCAGAATTTCTGGCAGATGGCTTTTACTCTTGATGAAGACACTTCTCCTGCTTGCCTCCTGTGTGAGACTAACTATTCCCTCAGTGGCTGTTGGTAGGCATAACGAAATGGCAGTCACCTGTGTTTGTAAGATGACTGCTGTCTGTAGTAAAATATTCCCCCATAAGGTTCACTTGAGCTGTAGTTCCAGAGAGGGGCCTGCAGGGGTATCACTCACTGGAATGAATGGGCTTCCTCATCTGCTGGTTCCCAGATGCCTCAAGACCAAAAAATGCGGGAAAAGAGGGACCCTCCCAAGGGGCGGGGCACCATCAATATAGACTCCAGCCCATCCATTCGTCCTGCAGGAGGTTAGGCAAGACTCCTGCTGTCTGTGCTGACCCAGGCTACAAGCTAGAGACGTGGGCGGGCGGGGGACTGAACAGATGAGGGGGAAATAAAGATAGGTTGATGCTTGGCTGGGAAGGAGATAGGGTTGCCAACTCCAGGTGGGGAATTTCTGGAGATTTGAGGGATGGAGCCTGGAGAGGGTGAGGTTTGAAGAGGGGTGAGGCCTCAGACAGGTACAATGCCATGGACATTGCCCTCCAAACCAGCCATTTCCTCCTGGGGAAGCACTATTGCCAATCTCTAGGTGTGGGCTGGAGATCACTCAGAATTACAACTGCTCTCCAGATGGTGTTGATCAGATTCCCTGGAGAAAATGGTGGACTCTATGTCCTCATATTCTGCTGAGGTAGCCACAACAAATTGACGCTGAGTGCCCAAGGCCTTGGCACTCTCTCAGAGCCTCTTTTTAGAGCCTGTTGTATTTATTTCCACAATGGGCCTTATTCCTAGTTCTATATCACTCTCTTCCTCTTACCGCCACCTCCGGCCCCCTGTCATCAGCACACTTACCTGGAAGTCCAACTGAGTATAATAAAACTTCCAGGTAAGTACACTGCAAGCGAAGCCTTTCCCCCTACAGTGTCTTCTGTAGATCTCCCCTTTCCAGCTCTTCTCTCTCTAGGTCTGTCTGCCTGATTTCTTTCTGTCTCCCTCCCTCCCTCCAATTCTCTCTCTCTCTCCCACCCCCATTTGCGGATTTCACTTTTGAGCTCTTCTGAGTCTGCCCCGCTTGTGTCTGTTGTTCTGCCTCACTCTTTCCTGCCTGCCTGTCCATCCATCCCCCTCTTTCTCTCTGCGAAGTCTTCAGACCCTCTTTCTAGAGCCCGTTGCATTTATTTCCACAACAGGCCTTATTACTAGTAATACAATAATTACTGTATAGTGAATGTTATGTAAGCCTTTCTTGTGTTTTCAAACACTTCAGCCATTTCAGGTGTAACACTTCAATGATATCTATCCTTTCTGCCTCTACAGAGCTATTCTTGAGGCTGATTCCTGTTTTGTGGTATACATCATCTTGTGTTTTTAAACAATCAGTTCTTTAAAACAGTGATTTGTACTCTGACTTTCTCAGGGTAGTGTACTCAAATAGGACAGACATATTTTAAATGGTAAATAAATAATAGTTGGTCTGTCTCATTTTATATTCTGTAATCCACTTTAAGGCTCAGCAGTAAAGGTGGCCTACACATCATGTGAGTAAACAAAACCATCGCTCGCAGCCTCTCTCACCAAGCAGGGCTCTCCTCCGCTGGGTCAGGCAACCCTTTGTCTCTTGAGCCACATGGCCAGCTCTTGTAGCCAGAGACAAAGCAATTACCGCTGTGCCACTAAACTGTACACACATACATCAAGTGTCCCTGTTTTGCAGGAAGACCAGGCTAGCAGAATACTGTGAAGGTTCTCGGGTTCTAATGTAACTGACTTTGAATCACACAAAGTATGCTGCAGCAGTTCATATCTCCACCAACCATCACTGGGATATTAAGCTGGCATGTAAACAAGAAGAGCCCTGCTGGATCAGACCAGTGAGGGTCCATCTAGTCCAGCATCCTGCCTCACACAGAGGCCTCAACCAGTTCCTCTGGAGGGCCAACAAGAGGGCAGAGAGGCCGAGGCCTTCCCCGGTAAGAACCTCAGAAGAGCCCTGCTGGATCAGACCAGTGATCAGACCAGCATCCTGTCGCACACAGAGGCCAACCAGTTCCTCTGGAGGGCCAACCACAGGGAACAAAGGCTGAGGCCCCAATGTTTCCTCCTGGCACTGGGATTCAGAGGCTTACTGCCTCTAGATGTGTTGGTTCTGTTTAGCCATTATGGTTAGTAGCCACTGAAAGACCTCTCCTCCACAAAGCTGCCTAACTCCTTTTTAAAGTCATCTATTCCTTTGGCCAGCACTACTTCCTCTGGTGGTGAATTCCACTTTTTAATAACTCCTTGTGTAAAGAAGTATTTCTTTTTGTCCATCCTGATTTTTTTGCTCATCAACGTGGGAGTGAACATTTGGCGTGAGAGCACCAGTCTGCTCTCTGATGCAAATGATACAATGGCACCCGGACAGATGGACAATGGCACCCGGTAGGGGCTAACAGAGCCTACATTTCAGAAAGTCCACATTTTCAAACTTAGAACATTCAAGGGCAGGAGGACAGTGAAAACTGCAGCAGAAGTGTTAAAGATCAAATTATTTTAATGTTCAGACTCAAGTAATTATTCTGCAATTGTGACTTGGGAATTCTACAGTTTGTAATTGGCAAAAGCCCATCCCCCAAAAAGCAAAATGAAGTACTGAGCTCAAAGTTATGCAAATTCCATTTCTGTCTTTGAAGATGTTTCATCATTGACCTCTTGCCTCCCAAAGCTGTTTGCAACTGTCTGCAGCTGCTGTTTTCTTCCTCCACTGCTGCTTCACAACTTAATCTCTTTTTCTCACTTTGAATGATCCTGAGGCATCACAAACTAGAGATCACAAACTAGATGCAAAGGCATCACAATGCTTTGCAGCAAATCAAATTTAGGAATTTGCTGACATCACTAGAGTCCAGCAAAGCAAAACCTTAAGAATTGGGGGGGGGGGGGGGGGGGGAATTAGCCCTTTTCTTGACCCTCCCCCATTGCCTAAAGAGTCCCTTCTTTCAATTCTGATAAAGGTTTTCACAGAACTGCCTGCCTCTTCAGCTCAGCACTGGGGGGGGAGGGGGGTGGAATTTAAACAGTTCTACTCCAAAGATTAAGTTGACTTCAAGTCATTTGTAACTTCTACTTCAGAAGAATACGTCAAGTATCACTTATGAACTGTTTCCTAATTTCTGTAATCCAGCCCTACTGTTCGGCTTCTGTGTAATCTCATAGCGATAGATTTTGCATTCTGCAATCCTCCCTGGGTCTTAGTGAGAAACGAGGGCTATAAATACAGTTAACAGGCGAGGAAAGGGCGCATCCTATGAGCCGTGTGAAGCAGACAGGAAGGCACTTCCAACACTAGGCACTGTGACTGGTGCAGGGGGCGGGATGGCGTCCGAAGTCTACAACTTACCGCTTCTGCTTCCGAAGGGTCATACCAGACATTGATGTACGGGTGCTGCAGAGCTTCATCCACAGAGATTCTTTTCGATGCGTCGATCACCAGCATTTTAGATAACAAGTCTCTGGCTTGACCGGCTGCAAAGGGAGCATTGGATTGATGACATATTCAGGGGTCATTTGGGGTCGGAGTGAGGTGAAGCGCCGCTCCGGCAGCTCAGGAGTGGGCACTAAGGCAGCCACGGGCCGAATCAGATTATCTGATCTGATTCGGCCCGCCGCTGAATTGCCGCCAAAATTCGGCGGCGACTTTAAAAGTGGCTGGAGGGTAGGTGGTTTGAGGGAGAGGCTCCAAACTTGCAGGGTAGCTTCTGGAACCTCTCCCCCAAATACCCACCAAATTTCAAGACTGGACCAGGGGGTCCAATTCTACGGGCCTCCAAACAGGTTGCCCCCATTCCCTCCATTGTTCTCTATGGTGGGAAAAAGTAACGTTTTTCCCCACCATAGAGAACAATGGAGGGGATGGGGCAACCTGTTTGGGGGCCTGTAGAATTGGACCCCGTAGTCCAATCTACTTGAAACATGGTGGGTATTTTGGGGAGAGGCCCCAGCAGCTACCCTGCAAGTTTGGAGCCTCTCCCTCAAACCCCCTTTCCTCCAGCCCCTCATATACCCTATGAGTTTTTGCCATTGACTTCAATGGCCCATAGGGTATAATAGGGCTGAAACTGACATTCCGCCGGTCATGCTAATGAGATATGCTAATAGGTACACTAATGAGCTCCTGCATCTCTTTTTCTACAAAATGACCCCTGGACATATTTAAAAAGCAGAAGGAAAAAGCTGTACCAGAAGTAGCAGGGGGGGGAAACCGCTTACACCAATTATTGAGGAACAGGGCCAAATCAATGGCTTCTTACAAATCACTGGTCTGATATTAACATAGGGCAGCTTATGATTATTGCTGTAAGCTGCCTTGAACCATGAGAAAAGGCAGGGGTATAAATATTTTAAATGAGGCCACAAAGGGGAGATCTCGTTTCCATAATTAAAGATTAGCATTGGAAGGAAAATGACAGAATTTTGCTAGTCCCCAGGGCAATAACAAGGACCAACATGGTAAAATCAATAGGTAAAGCTTATGGCCTCAATTTAACACAGTAATTATGCTTAAATCCAGTAAAACTGATGACCTTCAAATGCCCCTAACTCTGTGCTGGATTGTGGATCATCTGCTTAATGGGGGGGAGGGGGGACAGGATTCAGCATCCAAAAAGGGAATGCCACCACGGAAACTGCGGAGCTGTAAAAAGTAACTGTGGCAAGAAAGAAGGGTTGATTCCGGTACAGCTCCTAACCTCAAACATCTACAAAGAGGATCGGCTGTTTACGGCTTTATTAGGTGGCCACTGCATGGCTATATCAAATTAAAAGTGTTTGCATGCTGTCTTTTTCCTGGCACCAGGTCTTCAGTCAGAGGAACCTGATACAAGATGGTGACTGTTAAGATGGCTCCAGCTGCTGATGTCAGAGGGAGAGGGAGGAGCAACTCCTATCCCACAAGGGATCCTACGTAGCAACCGGGGCCAGGTAGCCCCCCAAATTTATTCCTAGGGAGCCCTTTCTTCACCTAAAATATGGAAAATCTGCAGCTCCTGGCTCTTCCAGGCAGCAGTGGGTGAATAACGAAGGCACTGGGGAGAGAAGGATGGGGCACTCTTCCTCATCCCAGGCCTTGGCGGTTGCTGTCCCTCTCGGCCCCACTGACAAAAGCCGCGTGCTCATATTTGGGTAGCAAATTCACAGGTAAATGAAGGAGACCACTGGCCACAGGCCAAACCCCACCCCTGCTTCTGGCTGAGAAGATGCAACCAAAGCAGACAAAAACACCACTCTCAAGGGTTCCCGGGGGGATAGATGTAGGTTTGCCAGCCCCCAGGTCTGTAAAAACAACAACGGACAACGGAGTCAAAGAGCTGCTGTGACCAATGAAGATCCCTCCGAGAGTGGGCTGCCTTCCAAATACTCCTGAACGGTATGGAAGTTATACCAGTAACAACTACAGCTTCTAATGCAAAAAAATACTACACTTTGGTCAACTGTAACATCAATATTAATACATTCACAAAATTACAAAATTCCAGTTGCCAACTTAATCCAGTAGAATGTATTTAAACAATTAAATAAATAGCTAGAGCCTCCTATAGACAGGGGAACAATGACCTTCACAAAACACCAGTGATAACCATACATAGTAATTACATAACAGAAAACAATGAGTGGAGCAGACTACATGCGGCCCATGTGCTGTTTTAACTTGGGGCCTGGAACTACTCAAATTATTTACTGATTGTACCAACCTAGTGGCGGCTTCCAGGATGTTCCTCCTGGGCTAATTGCCTTGGGTGTGTCTAGAGATTAGAGTGCAATTCTAAATGGGCCTGACAACACAACTCTGACTGGGGAGCATCTACTTGTGCTCTGCATTTATTATTTCTTAATGTATTGCAGCTCTAAATCCCGGACGGGAGGCCAGGAGGGTTCACCCACGATACTCCTGTGGGAGGCTTGAAATGAAAAGATCTGTTCGTTGTTTCACCTAATCCAGGATCTTTGTCTCTGTGATAGGTGAGTCAGTGTAATCCAGGGTGTTTAAAAGCTGAGTTTTGTCAACATGAGCTGGATATCCACCCCACTGTATTTTTGTTTTCTTTTTCTGCTTGTTGTCTGACAGGGACTGAGGAAGATTGTTTTAAGAAACCAGGGAAGAAAACCGGGACCTTGTATGGCTGTTACTGGCTATGTCACTCCCTCGTTGTTGATGTCCGCACGTCATTACTTTGTATGGTTGTACGTGTCAGGGGGCCCTGACAAAACCCTCATTGTTTGCTTTGCTTTGCTTTGATGAAATGTTGCATGTCTCCCTCTCTGTCTGCTTCCCCGGCCCTCCCTTATCACCTTGAAATGTACTGCTTTTAGATGTCCTGGACAATGTAACCATTGAAGTCGGGAGAGTGGCGACCTCAGATCATGGCACGTCACTGACAAACAAATGGCATTTCCTCCCTTGCATTCCCTCCTCCCTTTTCCTGGGACAGTGGATGCCTTATCTTGTTGTGAGAACCTTGAAGATCTGTTATTGCCACCCAAAGCCGTTTGTTATGCATGGGCTTCACACATCTGGGTCAGCTAGTTCAAGAAGGGCATTTTTATAACTTTAGCACCTCATCTTCCTGTGGGAATCCAAACAGCTCGATCCTTTCTCCCGCGTTTTCTATTCTGAATGTGATTGGTTTCAGGTGGGGGTTCAAACGAACGGGAGGGTATATTAACCCTGACTGTCTTCTACCTGGTATCTCTAACAAACATCCGAGAACCTGTCAAGCAGTATTAAGACTAATAAAGAACTCTGTTTTCATCAACAAAGGTCTGATCTTTTACTGTTTAGTACAGAAGCCTCACAGTATGAAGGTCATTGGTCCTCGGCTATAGGAGGCTCTGGCTACTTCTTTATTTAACTGCTTAAATACATTCTACTGGATGGTTGGTTACTGGAATTTTTTTTAATTTTGTGAATGTATTAATATTGATTTTACAATTGACCAAAGTATAGTATTTTTTTGCATTAGAAGCTTTAGTTGTTAGTGGTGTAACTTCCATGCCATTTGGGAGTATTTGGAAGGCAGCCCACTCTGGGAGTGATCTTCATTGGTCACAGCAGCCCCCAGGTCTGGGCGGGGGTTCCCCTGCTTCTGGGGACATTAACCCCCCCCCATGCCAGCTGGCCGCTGGGGGAAACCCCACCCACAAGAAGGACCACCTGCCTGGCCAACCCCCCCCCCCCTGCTAGATTTAAAGGGCCCTCCAGCTGGCTGGTGGCTGACACGGTCCCCGCCAATCAGTTGAAGCCCTTTAAATTGGGCAGGAGGAGAGGGAGAGGGGTGGCCAGTCGCGAATGGTCGCTCTTGGGGGCAGGGCTTGGGGCGTCCCTGCCTTCCCCCGGAACACACCCCCAACCCCCCCCCCCCCATCAGAGTGACAAGAAGACCTGGCAACCCTAGATAAATGCTTTGCCTGCCCCCACCCCTCCCAAGGCAAGCTTTCCTGAAGACACCAGACAGTGTTCAAACAGTAACACTACACAGATCTCTTACCTTTCAGTTTGTTGTGCTCAGAGTCAACCGGGAAAAGGACATCTGGGAAGAGCTTTTCAAAACTGTAGCCAGCATATTTAGGCCTGTTTTCCACATACGTCCTGACGGTTGGTTGCAGCTTCTTCATGAACTCGGAGCATGGGGTCCCTAGCTGCTCAATAACTTTATTCCACTGATCGATATCTGAGGTCAAGCAGCTAAGGAAAATATTACATCTCTAATGCTCAGGACAAAGGGCTTGTGTCAAAGCCAAAGCAATGAGTCAAACACTTATGGCTGATAAACTACCGTATCACAGCAAAAATGATAAAACAAGTGCAAAGCTATTCTCCTCTTTATCTAAGAACACAAGAGACGCCATGTTGGATCAGGCCAACGGCCCATCCTGTTCAACACTCTTGTGTCTCACAGTGGCCAAAACCCAGGTGCTATCAGGGGGTCCACCAGCAGGGCCAGAACTCCAGAAGCCCTCCCACGGTTGCCCCCCAAGCACCAAGGATACAGAGCATCACTGCCCCAGACAGAGTGTTCCATCTATACATTGCGGCTCATAGACACTGATGGACCTCTGCTCCCTAAGTTTATCTCCTTATCTGTTGCTTTTTCATCCCACTATTCTGCCAAAGAGCATACAGTTTTTTTCCCTTCCTCATTTTATACTCTCAATTACCCTGACAGATAGACTAGGCTGAGGGTGTATGACTGGTCCAAGGTCATCCAGTAAGCCGCGTGGCTGAATAGGGATTTGAACCTGGGTATCTCTGAGCCAAGTCTACCATTCTGACCACTGGGTCACACTGGTTCCCCCTTGACACGCTGGTTCTTGACACCAGATCACAACAGCTGAGGCAGAGCAGAATCATACAGGAATGGTTCGGAAAAGCGACAGTGTGAGATGCTCAGACATTTCAGGACTCGGCCTGAACAGGCCCTTGTGCCCTCTCACGGAAGAGGAGACTGGTGCAAGTGCATTCATCTGCCCACCAAAGCAGAAAGAGAGATCTGTCAAGAGCCCGTTAAACCGGTGACGCTCACTCTGTGGCTCAGGAGCAGCGAGGGTCGACCTGCCGTGGTTCTCCTGACCACAGTTCCCTAATGAGGCACTTGCCCTATGCTCCACAAATGTGTTGGGGCCTCTGTCGATCATCGCTCATGGTTGGCAAGCAGTCCCCACCTTGAAGCAGCCACTGCACTGGGATTGGAGCTGTGAGCCACTAGTTTGGTGTAGTGGTTAAGTGCGCAGACTCTGATCTGGGAGAACCAGGTCTGATTCCCCACTCCTCCACATGCAGCTGCTGGATGGCCTTGGGCAAGTCACAGTTCTGTCAGAGCTGTTCTCTCAAGGGCAGTCCTCGGAAGAGCTCTCTCAGCCCCGCCTACCTCATAGGGTGTCTGCTGTGGGGAGGGGAAGTGAAAGGTGACTGTAAGCCGCTCTGAGACTCAGAGTAAAGGGTGGGGTATAAATCCAGTCTCCTCTCCTTCTTCTGAGCTGTGGGCCTTTGGGGATGGAAGTAAAGGGCCTTCCTACCCCAAGACACACCCCCCCCTTCTCTGCAGCCTTTGGGCTCTCTTCTGCCAGGAAGCCAGCAACCAGGCTATCGAGTGGAGAAACATAAAACCACCCTCCCACCCAATTGCCACGGCGGCTGTCCTGGAAACCGGCAATGCCGCCACAGGGAACCACGGCTGTTCTGCTCCCCTTCCTCCACAGCCAGCTCTGTCCCCTCCAGGCATCTCAGCCACCTCACTCCCTTGCCTGAGGCTCCTGGGGATAGATTGAGAAAGCAGAGACGGATGTAAAAGGCACTGCTCTGGTTGTGAAGACTGAAGTCACAGTGCCGCTGGCTGGTTCAGAGCAGGCCACTGCCACAGGAAGAAGAAAAAGGATTGGATTTATATCCCACCTTTCACTCGGAGTGTCAGAGCGGCTTACAATTGCCTTTCCTTTCCCCTCCCCACAACTGACACCCTGTGAGGTAGGTGGGACTGAGAGAGCTCTTTCGAGAACTGCTCTTGAGAGAACAGCTCTGAGACAACTCGTGACTGACGCAAGATCACACCAGCTGGCTGCAAGTGGAGGAGTGGGGAAATCGAACCTTATTCTCCCAGATTAGAGTCTGCGCTCTTTAACCACTACACCAAACTGGCTCTGAGTGACCTTCTGCTTCCCTCCCTGCTTCTTTGCTGTCTCACTGAAACGGGACACAGCAGCCTCAGTTGTTTCCCTCTCTTGCCTGAGTGGCGGGTCTTCTACTGGGGGGAGAGTGAGAAGGCTGACACGGAAGTAATGGGCTCCCAGGCTTCCCACGGCAGGAAAATGTCCTGAGCCAGCCGGTACCATTGCTTCAGGGCCACCTTTGGCCACCCTCACGGCCCAACCCAAGGAGGCGCCTGCAGCAGGAACGCCTGGGCACTCCCTCCTTTCCCTTTGCGCTTCTGTGCCTCTCCAGGGCACAAGGCAGAGCAGGCTCCTGCAGCTGCTGGCCAGGTCCAAGCAATGGGACTGTGCAGAGGGAAGTCGGGTGCCTCACCTCTCCTTGCCTTGCAGAGCCGGCTCAACCTTTAGCTGACCAGTGGCACCAGTTTGGTGTAGTGGTTCAGTGCGCGGACTCTAACCTGGGAGAGCCAGGTTTGATTCCCCACTCCTCCACATGCACCTGCTGGATGACCTTGGGCAAGCCATAGTTCTGTCAGAGCTGTTCTTGAAAAAGAGCAGTTTCTGTCAGAGCTCTCTCAGCCCCACCTACCTCACCGGGTGTCTGTTGTGGGGAGGGGAAGGGAAAGGAGATTGTAAACTGCTCTGACACGCCAAGTGAAGGGCAGGGTATAAATATACAGGTTGCTTACCTGTAATTGGAGATCTTCGAGTGATCATCTGTGCATTCACACCTCTGGGATTAAGTGCGCCTGCGCCGATCCCGATCGGTAATCTTCAAAGCCTAACGGATTTTCGCACCAGCTCCCCGGTCACGTGCACGTCCCACTGCGCATGACCCGGGGAGGGGCACGAGGATCCCGCCAGTTCCTTCTGACCGCTGCTAACAGCCCCCAGAAAAAAAGGTGAGGGAGACCGAGAGCAGAGGGGAAGGAGGGCGGGTGGTGTGAATGCACAGATGACCACTCAAAGATCTCCAATTACAGGTAAGCAACCTGTATATCTTCTTCGTGGTCTCTGTGCATCACACCTCTGGGAGAATAGCGAGCAATAAACACACCACATACCTGGAGGTGGGTGCTGGAGGTCTCACATCTGAGCTGCTTGCAGAGCTGCACGGCCCATCACAGTACGCTGATGGACGCGGACATCTAGGGCGTAGTGCTTCACAAACGTGTGAGGGAATGCCCACGTTGCAGCATTGCAGATGTCTCCCAGGGGAATGCCCTTGAGAAATGCTGTGGAAGTAGCCACAGCTCGAGTGGAGTGTGCCCGGAGGGACGCCGGTAATGGCCTCTTGGCCAGAAGGTAGGCGAGTTTTATCGTCTCAACTATCCACTTAGAGAGTCTTTGAGACGACAGTTTCTGTCCCTGTCTGGGCAAGGCATAAGAAATGAAGAGAGCTGGAGACTTGCGAAAGGATTTTGTCCGGTGCAAGTAGAAGGACAGGGCCCTCTTGACATCCAAAGTGTGTAGACTACGTTGCGTTGGGTCCTGGGGATCAGGAAAAAATACCGGCAAGGTGATATCTGCCCCTATATGGAAGTCCGAAACTATCTTAGGCAGGAAAGCGACATCTGGAGCCAAAGTGACGGCATTATGATGAAACGTGAGGTACGGTGGGTCGCAACGAAGCGCCGAGAGCTCACCCACGCGTCGAGTAGATGTGATGGCCACCAAAAACGCAACCTTCCAAGACAAAAGTTGAAGGCTGCATGAGGCCATGGGTTCAAAGGGTTTTCCCATCAGCTTAGTGAGAACCAAGGGCAAGTCCCATGCCGGGACTGGTGCCCGCACTGGGGGATAGAGGCGATTCATTCCCTTGAGGAATTGTTTCGTTGTTGGATGGGAAAACACCGAGTAGCCATCAACCTTAGGATGATTGACTGAGATGGCTGACAAATAAACTCGGATAGATGAGTGACACAGTCCCCTGTCCTTACATGACAGGAGGAAACCAAATATATCATTAAGCCTGGCGGGAACGGTGGGCCGTCCAACAGACGCCAGGAAGGCTAAAAACTTAGTCCATTTTGACTCATAAGAACGCCGTGTGGAAAGTTTACGTGAGTTCAGTAGAACTTGAGCGATGCGTGACTCTAACCCCAAGTTTGGATCAGCCAAGCTGTCAGTTTCAGTCTGGGCACATCGTGGTGCAGTACCCGGCCCCCGTGCATCCCGAGGAGGTCTGGGTCCGTCGGGAGGTGGAGATACGTCCCTCGTGAGAGACTGAGGAGTGTGGGGAACCAGGGTTGTCTCGGCCACCATGGGGTGACGAGAATTGCCCACGGTCGCTCTGCCATCAGTTTGTGGACTACTCTTGGTATGAGAGGGATCGGGGGGAATAGGTACAATCGTCTCCCCGTCCACTGGAGAAGGAGACCGTCTCCGAGAGAGGTCGGGTCCGTCCCTGCTCTGGAACAAAATAGGTGACACTTCT
Organism: Lepidodactylus listeri; assembly: GCA_029233225.1. NCBI lineage: Eukaryota > Metazoa > Chordata > Lepidosauria > Squamata > Gekkonidae > Lepidodactylus > Lepidodactylus listeri. The sequence goes on along the minus strand of JARCFY010000005.1, from coordinate 133,149,230 downwards.
TGTTCTCCCGAGAGGTGAATACATCCACAGATGGGTGCCCCCAACGGTCGAAGATCGAAGTCAGGTAGAGGGGGTTCAGTTCCCACTCGTGCAGGTACGCTCCTCCTCTGCTCAGCAAGTCTGCTTGGACGTTGAGTAGTCCTGGGAGATGAGTAGCTACCAGATGAATATCTAGTGCCTGGCACTTGTCCCAAAGCTCTATCGCTAGACGGCAAAGTCCACGGGAGACCATCCCACCCTGACGGTTGATGTAAAACATGGTGGTGTTGTTGTCTGTAAGTACAGCCACCGTCTTCCCCGACAGGGAGTGGCGGAACGATCTCACTGCGTAAAGAACTGCCAACAGCTCCAGATAGTTGATATGGTTGTGGGCCACAGAGGGGTGCCACTTGTCGCCCACACCTACACCGCCCAAATGAGCTCCCCAGCCCCATAGGGAGGCGTCCGTAGTGACGGTCGCCGAAGGGGGTAAAAGTCGGAAAGGTGCACCCGAATGCAAATTCTAGGGCACAAGCCACCAATTCAGGGTCTCTAGGACCTGGGTCGACATCCGAAAATGTTTGGAGAGGGAATGGATGCTGGGGCGGAAACGCCTCAAAAACCAAAGCTGCAGTGGTCTCATCCGCAATTTGGCGAAGGGGATTACTGCTGTTGTTGCGGCCATCAGGCCTAGCAAGCGAAGGAGTTGTTTGGCTGTAGCCTCCTTGTTCTCTCGGATGGACAGGAGAAGGGAGACTATATCCGCTGCCCTGTTGGGGGGTAGGAACGCTCTGCATTGCAGGGAGTCCAGGATAGCTCCGATAAACTGCACCTGTCTGGAAGGGGTAAGCATGGACTTTGAGGTTTATCGTCAGTCCTAGTGATTCTAGGGTTCGAAGGGTGATAGAAATGTGGCTCTGTAGTTCCGTCGTAGAAGGGGCGACCAGAAGCCAGTCGTCCAGGTAAGGATAAAGGTGGACACCTTGAAGCCGCAGGTGTGCCGCTACTACTGCCATAAGCTTCGTGAAGACACGAGGAGCTGTAGAAAGGCCAAAAGGTAGGGCCTTGTACTGGAAGTGACGCGGACCGACCGCGAAGCGTAGGTACGGTCTGTGCGACGGATGGATCGTCATGTGGAAGTATGCGTCCTTTAAGTCCAGTGTCACCATCCACGCGTTGGCTTCTAGTAGCGGTAGGATGGTCTGGAGGGTGGTCATACGGAACTTCCTGTAGGTGATGAACGCATTGAGGTTCTGAAGATCCAATATGGGACGAAGTCCGCCATCCTTTTTTGGAACCGTGAAGTAGCAGGAGTAGAACCCCCGCTGTAGGTGGTTTGTTGGTACCTGTTCTATGGCGTCTTTTGACAGGAGGGCTTCGACTTCCGACGACAGGGTGTCGGGGGGTGGTGGTTACGAAGTACGATTCTTGTGGTATTTGGAAGAATTCTATTCTGTAGCCCTCTGCTACGACTGACAGGGCCCATTTGTCTGACGTTATACGTTGCCATGCTGGTAGAAAGGGTGATAGACGGGTGGGAAGACCGGAGCGAATGGGGAAGTCAAAGACTCTGCTTGTTCAGCTTGGGCGGCTTAACCTTGGAAGCAGAAGCAGATGGGAATCGTGGCTTGTGGCCATAGGATTTTTGCTGATAAGCAGTAGACGACGGTCTCTGCCATTGGGGTTCAGTGGGAGATCTTCGCGGTTGCTGTTTGGACCAAGATCTCTGCCATGTCTTCTGCTTCTGCTGTCTCGGTTGTGAGACACCCAAGTTACGAGACGTCTTAATACTCTTATCTAAATCATGAAGGACTGTGTCCGTGGCGGAGCTGAACAGTCCTTCACCCTTGAAAGGGAGATCTTCCACCAAGGATTTAGTGTCATGTGGAAGCGAAGTCGACCTCAGCCAGGCGTGGCGGCGAAGGGCAACTGCCGAAGTGAGCGTCTTGGATGTGACGTCCACAGCATGCTTCGATGCGTTAAGCTGGTGTTTTGCCAGCACCATGCCTTCCTTTTGGATCTTCCTAGCAAGGCGTTGCTTATCCTCTGGAAGGTGGGCCAGAAGTGGTGTCATCTGCTCTCAGAGGGAGTATTGATATCTGCTCATGCAGGCTGTATAGTTTGCCATTTTTATGCCCAGTGCGCCAGCTGAATAAAAACGTCTCCCGAAAGAATCTAATTTCCGTCCTTCTTTATCCAAGGGGGAGGAATGTCCGCTACGGCCCCTGGCCGAGGGGGTCACTACAACCGAGTTGGGCTTGGGGTGGATGAATAGGAATTCTGCCCCTGGCTCTTGGAGCCTGTACATGTGGTCTAATATCTTGTTGGAGATTGGAGTTGAGGAGGGGTGGCCCCAGGATTCTTTGGCAGTGCTCAAGAGCACCGAAATTAGTGGCAACGCTACCGCGGTGGATGTATCCATCTGTACGATGTCGAAGATGGCATCGGTAGCGGTGGGGGTTGGCTGGACCGTGGCAAGTGCCAGGGAATGGGCCATTCGTTTGATAAGCTCTCCATAGGATTTCACGTCCTCGGAGGGAGAGATTGGCAAATTTTCAGCCACATCAGGGGATGGTGACGGCTGGATAGGAGATTCATCATCGGATGATTCGGGAGATTCGGGTATCGAATGGTCAGAACGTTCGGAGGGAGACATAGGGGTCGACGGATCTGGTTGGTAGGGAGGGAGTATCGGCATCGGTGGTTTCGGTATCGGTTTCGGAGTCGGTGTCGGTCTCGGAGCCGGGGGATCTCGGCATCGGGAGACTCTTGACGACGTCGATTGGCGATCCCACTCCGCCGGGTACCACTGTGGAGGTGGCGGGTAGGAGGAACCATACAGGTATCGCCATTGACGGACGTCCCACGGCACCGAAGATGGAGGGAGGCGCCAGTCTCGCTCACCTTTCGGTGCCGGCAGTGGGTCGGGTCCGGTCTCGGGACTGCTGTGAGGGATCTGCGTCAGCTCGATGTCGGGTTCCAAATCTGTGAGCTGGATGAGTCGCGGCATCGGGGAGGCAGGGCTGCCTCAGGGTCGCTCACGCCCTGGAGGGTCAAGCTGCGGAGACCCGTGCTGGGTCATGTCGGACGCGGGATGCGTCGACGAAGCACCCGAGGTTTTGTGCTTCAGCTTGCCCTTACCCTCTTTGCCCTCCTTACGCTTCTTAGCGAGAGTTCGTGGCAGTGAGAGGGGTCTTTTTGGTGCCGACTTCTCGGTACCGGAGGGGCTTCGCATCGGTGGCGACGTCGGGCCCGTCGGTGCCGATGGGGATGTTACCGAGGCGTCGGCTGCGGACATCTTCGGTGACAACGCTGCTTCCAAGAGAGCCACTCTGAGTCGGGCCGCCCGGTTCTTACGAGTTTGTTTGGAGAACGCGGCGCAACTCGAACAGGAATCAACACGATGCGACTCGCCTAGGCACAACAAGCAGAGGGAATGCTTGTCTGGGGGAGCGATTTTACTCCCACAATTAAGGCAACGTTTAAAGAAACCCCACCGCTGGGCCATAGGCCAGGCGGGGAGTAGTAGGAGGAGAATCCGAAAGTAAGTCCAGAAAACAGTCCGTAGGTCAAGAAAAACAAGAAAAATCAGTCCGAAAGGCCTTTCCAAATTGGAAAAACGAAGGTTAGCTACCGACCGGAGCGGAGAGGGGATCCTCACGACGTGGCGGTCAGAAGAGAACTGGCGGGATCCTCGTGCCCCTCCCCGGGTCATGCGCAGTGGGACGTGCACGTGACCGGGGAGCTGGCGTGAAAATCCGTTAGGCTTTGAAGATTACCGATCGGGATCGGCGCAGGTGCACTTAATCCCAGAGGTGTGATGCACAGAGACCACGAAGAAGATCCAATCTTTTCTTCTCCTTCTAGCCTTAGACATCTTTCCAAAGGATTGCACTGTTTTGTCTTCGATCTTATGCACACCTATCTGAGAGTAAGTCCTACTGAATTAAGCGTGAATTACCTCTGAGGAAACATGCATAGGTAAGAGAGAGGCTCTGCCTACGTGGAGGAGGGTGTAACCTTCCACCTGACAGAAATGTCTTCAACTGCTTCTCTTCGCTAAGAACAACAGAGAAGAAACCTAGAGGGCCCCCTCTGTAAGCCGTCTTGTAAGCTCCGTGTTGTCAGCCCCCTTGAGCTCTGTAAGGAAGAAAGGCAGCTAATACATGTTTTAAACCAGGGGTCATTTTGTAGAAAGAGGGGCAGGAGCTCATTAGCATAACTCATTAGCATAACTTATTTGCATATGCTACACCATCTGACATCACTGGAAATATGTCAGAAGGCAAGAAAGAACGGAGGGAGGAAGGGAGGAAGGGAGAAAGAAAAAGAAAGGAAGGGAAAGAAGAAAGGAAGAAAGAGAGGGAGCAGCTACTAATCCTAGCCTCAGAAATATGACTATTCTGGGAGGATAGCTTCAGTGGTGGCTGAAGCCTTCAGAAGGCTGGTCAGAGGATCAAGGACCTTTCCAGGGGACGGGGTCATTTTGCTGCAGCCAGGACACAAGCAGGCATTCTCCCGACGGGGGGGGGGGGGGGGGGGGGCTGGCACCAACTCCCGGAGCTGCGCTCCCCTGAGCTCCTGCTCGAAATGACCCGTTTTAAACAAATAAATATAACCTTGGCTTTCTTGCTGTTCTCACTTCGCACCCATCCCCTCCTCATGCCTGTTTGCAAAGAGAAGAAGAAATTAGATTTATACCCCACCGTTCACTACCCGAAAGAGTCTCAGAACAGCTTACAATCCTTTTCCTTTCCCCTCTCCACTACAGACACCCTGTGAGGTAGGTGGGGCTGAGAGAGCTCTCCTGAGAACTGCCCTTGAGAGAACAGCTCTAAAAGAACTTACGACTGGCCTAAGGTCAGGCCAGCAGCTGCATGTGGAAGAGGAGTGGGGACTCAAACCCAGTTCTCCCAGATTAGAGTCCACGCTCCTAACCACTACACCAAACCACTACACCAAATGTCTTCTAACACTGGCAAGCAGCCACTGTGTACTCTGTGCTGCCAGTTCACAAGACGAGCAAACCTGACCCATACCTGCCAAGTTCACACACATTTTGCAACCTTCTGGGAGCCAACCATGCCCAATGGCCACTCCTGCCTGAAGCTGTTAAGAACCTTTTAAAAAATGCTTGCTGCTGCTGCTGCCGCCGCCGCCCCCATGTCATATCCCTCAGATTTTTCTCCTCCTCTCTGTAGTATTCCATAGCTGACTGGTTTACGGTGTGAGAATACAGCCTGACCAAGCGCGAGGAAGACGCTAGACAGGTGCCCCTAGGCCTGGCCCGTGACTTTCACTCTTCTCTGTCTTGAAAACACGTTTCGTTGAGCCATGCCAAAAAAGCACATATACAAGTTAGCAACGTTTTAAGTTCACAATAAGAATGCAAGGGCCATCCACTCTTCATCTGGTGTTTTTTCGGGGCAGGAAGAAGGGGATATCAAGGCAGAGGAACCGAGGACCGTCCCCAGACATGGATGGATCACTGTCTGATGGGGCTCAGACTTACAGGGAGACCAATACTCTGCAGGGGTGGGGCAATGATTAAATGGTCCGAACGGTATATAGATGACCTCTGGCAATTTTCCAACTGGCAACGCCCTCGCTGACCTCTAGAATGAAGAACTGGCTTGCACGGTTCACATGGTTTCCCCTAGGCGCCCTCGCTGGTTTACTGAGGGGTGGCAGGAGATGATAAAACAAGAGAATTGGCTGGAGCAACAATGGAGAAAGAACTGTTGAGGAGCCTGACGAGACACGGGCTAGTGCTCACTTTAAAAGTTTACTCTCTGCTGGGGATGGCCCGGAAGGAACAATGCTGTGTCCAGGCAGTGCAGGCCACTGGACTTATTCCGGATGGTCAGGCGTCTGTTTGGAACTGGCCTACAGGAGGAAGTGAACTGCTTGGTGGCCCCATGGCCAGCTCGCTCGACACTTTGCAGATGAAATCTCCCACATCTGTAAAGACTTGGCTACTGCATTAGCACTGATCGAGCCAGATGGTGCTGGCTTGCCAAGTTATGTGGGATAACTTTTTGGTTTATTGGGTTTGAGGATGCGGGCAGGATTCTGAGACATCTGGAACCTCCCCCCTGCTTGTGTGACTCTTGGTCTGCCCCACTTGTTTGCTTGAATCTATTGGGGAGGGTAGGCTGACTGGGTCCGGGAGGCAGTAAACGCCTCCATGAAAGAGAGAGTGGTTCCCCCCACTCCTGAAACCAGCTGTGGTGTGTCCACTCCTTAAAAAAAATGTAATCTGGGCCCAGAGGAATTGAATAACTGTAATCTAGTCTCAAATATATCATTCTTAGAGCAAGAGGATTGAACAGATGGTGGCCAAACAGCTTCAAGGATGAAGTGGATTGTTTGGATCCTTCCCAATATGGTGCGGTTATGGGACTGAAGCAAACTTGGTTGCCCTGGCAGGAGATGGGCAGAGGGAGTGCAGCCCTGGCCATTCCTCTAGCCTCTCAGTGGCTTTCAAAACCATCAAGAATGGTATATCCCTCCTGGACTACTTCTCAGGGCTGGGGCCAAGAGGAATCATTTTGCGGTGGTTCCTGTCTTACCTGGGGGAGCCATTCCTGAAGGTGGTGCTGGGGGGCCGGCTGTTCAGCCCCTTGGCCTCTGGAGTCCCTCAAGGTTCCATCTTGCTTCCCGTGCTTTTCAGCATCTTTACGCAACCACTGGGTGAGGTCCTCCAGAGAATCTGGACCGAGCTCTCACCAAATATGTGGAAGACATTCAGCTTCCGCCGGATCCCAGGGAGGCTGTGGAAACGTTGAACTGATGCCTGGAGGCAGTTTTGGGATAAATGGGGGCCAATAAACCAAAGATTGATTCTGACAAGATGGAGATGGTGACTGCCAGCCGGAAGAACTAGTCTGGTGTCTCTGGCTATAGATGGGGTTGTGCTTCCTGGGTTCACAGTCTGGTGGAGCTGCTAGACCAAGGCCTCTTGTTGGCCAGGGACGCCTTCCACCAGAATTGGCTGGTGAGCGGGCTGTAGCCCTTCCTGAGTAAGAAAGGTCTGGCCGCTGTGATACATGCCTAGGTAACATCTAGCTTAGATTACTGCGTGCACTCTACACGAGGCTGTTCTTGAAGATTGTCTGGAAACTACAGTTAGTGCAGAACACTGCAATGGGAATGCCATCTGGACTGGGCTTGTGAGGACCATATCACTCTAGTCTTGAGAGCCAGTTTGGTATAGTGGTTAGGAACGCAGACTCTAATCTGGGAAACCGAGTCTGATTCCCCACTCCTCCACATGAAGCCGCTGATGTGACCTTGGGTCAGTCATAAGTTGTTTCAGAGCTGTTTTCTCATGGGCAGTTCTGGAAAAAGCTCTCTCAGCCCCACCTGCCTCACAGGGTGTCTGCTGTGGGGAGGGGAAGAGAAAGGAGACTGTAAGCCCCTCTGAGACTCCTTCGAGTAGTGAAGAGCGGAGTATAAATCCAATCTCTTCTTCTCTCTCCATCTGCATGGGCTTCCAATCTGTTTCTGGGCCCAATTCAAGGTGCTGGTATTGATGTTGAAACTCCTCTATGTCCCGGGACCCACATACCTTAAGGAACATCTTCTCCAGTACAAACCTATTCAAGCCCAACTGATGTTCTGGGTCAACAGTGCCCTTGATCAGCACAATACTCTAGAACTAGTCTTTAAAGCAAATGGCCTTATTAAAAGCTGCGATCTTCCTAATGAAAATGCTTACATTTTTAAAGCATTATTATTTAAAAACCACAGCGGCTAGCAGACAGGCTTCTTGGCTGGTTGAAAAGGAAAATGCCTCAATACGTTTTGAGCTTTCAGATCTCCGTTCTAGGCTCATAGCAAGGATACGGTCAGTACCAGGAAATAATACACCACCTTTGATCATTTCTCCCATGATGCACCCCACTGACCAAATGTCAACTGAAAACAAAATGCAATGATGTTAACTCACTGAAAGAAAAGCAGGAAGGGCTTTAAAAGACTGGGAGAGGGGACTAACAAAACAGTGATAAGAAAAAGCAATGCTGGATGGAAATGGATAAGGGTGAAGATGCGCTGGCTGCCATACCAGCAGAGACTATTTCCTACTGCTAGGTGCAGCCTCAGTAGAACCAAATTGTTACGCTTGTCAGAAGGAAATAATTCACAGGCTTTAAGGAAGTCAAAAAGGTCCCCCCCCCCCCCCCGGTAAGCGTTTCCTCAGGAGGAAATCTTTAAACAACCACCCAAAAAAGCCACCACGAAAGATCAGCCACCAAAAAGTTCAGCAATGCTGCAGCAGCATAAGGATACAGTCCCTTCCTGGAAAGAGGATTTTGTGGCAAATCATTTCTCCCATAATGCACCCAACAGACCATATATCCACTATGTTTGAAGCACAAAAAAAAAAAGAAGCAAAGCAAACCATCACTAGAAATTAAAAAAAAGCAGCAAGACATGATTGCATCCTATTTAACTGCAGAGAAAGCACCCAAGGAGTCACAGCATTGAGCCAGGGATCTATTTTAGGACAGGCGCGCACACGCAAAGTGCTATTTGCGAGAGAAATCTCTTAGGCACAGCCCAACGGAACCGTTTCACAGAAAGACTGTGTTCTTGCACAGCTTCCAGACACTTCCCTGACTTTCAGCATAGCAGAAGTCTTGGGAACATAGATCAGGATGGGCGGCCATGTTCGTCTGTCTGCAGCAGTAGGCAAGAGCAAGAGTCCAGGAGCACCTGAAAGACTAACATGGTCACCTGCTTCTGATTTGGCTCACGAGAGAAAGGTGAATAAGCAGCTGTAGCTTAACTGCTTTCCCAAAGGCTGGCATTTGTTGGCATGGACACGTATGGCAGTTTACAGGCCACCTGGAAAAGGTCTGAAGAACCAGGCAGTACGGCTTCTCGGTAATCGACTGTCATTTAAGTTTCATCGGTAAGTCTGTCTAAATCCAACAGCCTTAGAGGCTTGGCTACAAACCATTAACCAAGTAGAAAGATTCATCAGTGATGCCTTTCCTGTGAGTTGCACCTCCTGTCGAAGGAGGGCTGTGCAACAAGATGGGTTAATTGTTATAGGCGAAATGATTCAGCCCTTTCCTGCAATCACCCACTTCATTAGATGCAAAAGGAAATATGGCCCCCCCGAATCGCCAGTCCAGAAGACAGAGCAGCGCAATGCCTGCGACCTCTGTGACGCCTCATTCCGGCGTGCCAGCCCTCAGACAGTTTCACCGCCACCGTTTTCTGCCTGCATTATTCTCCTGTTCTGCAGTCCAGCTCCCCCCAGGGCACCGCTGTTGTTTATTAGAGGTCTTTCCTTTTCGATTGTTTTTTCTTCTGGCCCACCTCAAATCTCAGTGAGAAAGGTGGGCTAATGAACAAAGTTAATAAAAATAAATATATAAACAAATTACTCTTGCCAATGTAAAGTTTTTATCCACAGGAGTTGCTAAAAACCAGAGTGCTGCCTCTCCACTAAGGCCTGGATTGACACAGATTTCACTACTATAAAACTAAAGTAGGAGAGCAAAGTTTGAGTCCAGCGGCACCTTTAAGATTAAGTGGCAAATACTGAGGCGGTGTGGTGGGAGCCCCAACCACAGACCACCCCGGCCCAAGCACAGGACCTTCGTCTTCGCTGTGTTCAGCTTCAGCCTATTCAGCCCGAGCCATCCAGCCACAGCGTGCACTGCCCGGTCCAGGTCATCCAGTCCGGAGTTCAACTGGCCGCCCAACATCAGATAGAGCTGGGTGTCATCAGCATACTGGTGACATCCCAGCCCAGCCCTCTGGGCAATCTGGGCAAGGGGGTACATATAGATGTTGAAAAGAATCGGGAACAGAACTGCCCCCTGGGGCACTCCGCATTCAAGCTGGTGCCTCCAGGACTGCCATTCCCCTAGCACCACCCTTTGTCCCCCACCCGGGAGAAAGGAAGCGAGCCACTGTAAGGCAAGCCCCTGTATCCCCATGTCGGCGAAGCAGTGGGTAAGGTCTACGTGGTCGACAGGTCTAGTAACAGCAGCACCGCCACACTGCCTCGATCCAGATGTCTCCAGAGGTCGTAAGGGCGACCAGCGCTGTCTCCCCGGGCGAAAGCCAGACTGGAAGGAATCTAATACGGAAGCGTCATCCAGAAAGCTTTGCAGCTGTATCGCCACCGCCCTCTCAATTAGTTTGCCCAAATTGGGCAAATTGGAAACTGGCTGATAGTTGGCCAATCTGGCTGGATCCAAGGATAGTTTTTTCAGTAGAGGGCAGACCACGAGAGTGCACTCAGGAACCACCCTTCCATGAGGGACTGGTTGATAATCTCCCTTAGTGCACCTCGGAACCCCTCGTGGCCAGCTTTAATCAGCCAGGGGGGCACGGATCAAGGTTGCATGTGGTTGGGCGTACAGTATGAGCAGCCTGTCAACTTCCTCCAGGCTGAGCAGGCCAAAGGAATCCAAAGCCAGAATCAAAGACGTGCAAGGGGCCTCAAGTTCGCTCACTGTATCAACCGTGGCGGGGAGGTCGCAGCGCCGCACCAAGACTTTATCCGCAAAATAGCTCGCAAAAGCCTTAAAGCCAATGTGCAATTCCCTACTGTTTGGTCTGCCCTGTGGCAGAGCTGTTCTAGTCCGAATTGTTCTAAACAACTGTGCCAGGCGTGAGCTAGCAGACGAAATCTCGGCCGCATAGTACTCCTTCTTAGCGGCCCTGACTGCCACCTCATAGGCTTTCATAAACGTCCTATAAGATGCTCTTGTTGCTTTGTTGCGAGCCCATCGCCACCATCTCTCTAACTGTCTGAGCTCTCGTTTCATAAGCCGCAGCTCCTGGGTGAACCAGGGGGCCAGCCTAGTGCAGGAATGCCTGGGAGTGATCTCGTCGATGGCTGCGGAGAGTCGGCAGACTGCAGGAGAAAAAAACTGCTTGGCTTTTGTATCCATTTTTCTCCTATTACAAGAGCTTCTCAAACAGCTAATATTGAAAGCCACCTCCCCCCCAAACGACAGACCACAACTCACAGACCATCGTGGCTATCACTGTGAAATATGTGACAATCAAATATTTTAATTTTTCACGATATGGTATCTCCTTTGCAAAGAGAGAAGGACATTTTAAAATGTCTCGTTTTCATTTCCCTAATCCGTTTTTGATTGCGTATGCCAAATGCCCCTGAAATCTATGCCCCAAGTTTAGTCTGAAGGGAAGTAACTGCTGGTTACACGGGCTGGAAGGCAGACAGCTTTGAATTCCCCTCACACGCCAGAAGACTGAGGCCTAGTCTGTACACATTCCACTCCAGAATTCATGCGCAAATTGCATTTTTGGATTATTTCCCATGTTTGTTTGTTTGTTTGTTTTTTTATTTTTTCAATTTATACCCCGCCCTCCCCGCGAACAGGCTCAGTTAAACCCCTCAGCAAGAAAAGACAAAAAGTAGGCAGATGAAGATTCTAACCTGGCCAGTTTCTGGCCAGATCAGTTTTCTTCTTGCAGGGGGAGGGGGTTTAACAAGAGGGAATGGTGAAAAATGGCATCCTCCATACTCATCCCATTGTGTACGGAGGCCTGAGTTCTTTACAAGAAATAAGTAATGTACGGGGCAAACAGATGCCCTGCAAATAATACATTTGCCCTGAACTCTGCCTCTGATGGAGTATGTAAAGGATATGAGCATGGAAGCCTATCTAAGATGCCTTTTGGGGAACCCTGGCATAAAGGAGGTTACCTGTGATAAGAATACCTGGCTCTGCATGGGCAAAGGGGGGCTGGTCCTCCCCAAGGTGTTACCATCGAGACTTGCGGTTGCCTGACCATCAGAGAGGAAGGGGGGCTACATTACCGCTGTAGCCACCTGCACCAACTTATCATTTTTAGTGAGCTGACTTTGGCTTGAAGACTGAGACACAATCTACTCAGCTTGAATTTGACTCAGCTTGAAGACTGAGACACAATCTACCAAGACACAGGTGGGTAGGCATGTCATCTTATCCCTCCTAAGAATACAAGAGAAGCCAGTGTTGGATCAGGCCCATCCAGTCCAACACTCACAGTGGCCAAAAATACCAGGTGCCATTAGGAGGTCCACCAGTGGGGGCAGGACACTAGAAGCCCTCCCACTGTTGCCCCCCCCCCCAGCACCAAGAATACAGAGCATCACTTGCCCCAGACTGAGAGTTCCTATCTATACTTTGTGGCTAACAGCCACTGATGGACTTCTGCTCCATATGTTTATCTAATTCCCTCTTGAAGCCGTCCATGCTTGTAGCCGCCACCACCTCCTGTGGCAGTGAATTCCATGTGTTCATCACTCTTTGGGTGAAGAAGTACTTCCTTTTATCTGTTCTAACCCAACTGCTCAGCAATTTCATTTGAGTGCCCACGAGTTCTTGTATTGTGAGAAATGGAGAAATGTACTTCTTTCTCTACCTCCTCTATCCCATGAATAATCTTATAAACCTTGATCATGTCACCCCTCAGCCTCTTTCTTGTTTTGTTTTTTTAAACCATGGCTTTGGTTTCAATGTACTTTGTTAAAAACTTACGTTGTTACCTGTTTTGAGTTGCCACTTTAGTAGAAGAGAAAGACATGATGCCAGTATTTAAAAACACAACCATAATTTTTCATCATCTAGAGACAAATGAAGAATTTTGGATGACCTTATGAAAGTAAAAAAACCCCACACATCACGCTTATTTAAAAAGAACAGGTTGGCAGGTTGGCTTCGGGTAGATGTGGAATGACACAGGAGCGGTGGGATGTGAGCGGGAAAGCTGCAGAAGCCATTCCAAGGCAAGAATCCTGCACATAAATACCGGAAAGTATCCACAGCTGTTTGGTGTTGCAAACAAAACCCAGAGCCTGGTGGCAACTTAAAGACTAAACATATTTATGGCTAACTACTTAAGACAATTTTACTAGCAGCCCCTCAAAATACTGCAGAAAGGAAAAGGATAACTAAGTCCTCACCCTGTCCACGGAGGATAGGATAAGATGTTTCAACATAAAGGAAAGCACATTTAAAGTGATCCTCCTCACGATAAGAGCCATTCAGCAATCACTGTGGAAGATCGTGTAAAGGAAAGGGGGGCTGACACATCTATGGTGAATGCATCATGCACACTGCAAAGCATCAACAGGCATTAATATTTTTTTGCCATTTTAATTAAAACCAATAACGCCAGAACTCTGGCGGTTTCATATAGCCATAGACTTCAGCCAAATGGTCTCCAATAACACACCAGAATAGGCTGTTACAGAAAGACAGCTTGGAGTGTTTTCCAGAGATGGAACTTTGCCATTAATGCGCTGTCCTGATGAACATGCAAAAACTGCAGCAGTTAATCCTGAGTTGCATGCACAGTCCTCGGTCGCGCAAACAATCTAACACGGGCTCTCAGGCAGATTGTTTCCACTAGGGAAGAGCCGCATTTCTCCGCCTAAACAACAGGAGGTGGCTGTAAGGCCACCCACGTGTTTCTGATGTACGTCAACACTGTAAAGTCATCAACAATGCAAAGCCAATTGAGTGATTCCTCTCTGCCATGATATTTAAGACAATTATTTACCAGAAAGTCAGTATAAATATTTGTGCAGGCATCCCTCATCTGTCATTTTGTCCCAAGAGAGAAACCAGACACTAGCACATGTATCCGCCTGGACACAGAGCCCTGCAGGAGCCGGCCTCAACACACCCCTCACTTGAAGACAGGCATTCTCTGCACTATGAGCATTAAAGCTTTGGCTCAGGGAGGTGGGAGTGGTTATGAATGGCTAGCATGTTGCCTTACCTTTTACTGCAATTCTCAACTGTTATCTATAACCATTTGGGCTTCCAAAGGTAAGTTAAGAAAACCCTGGCTGCTCTCTTGAGCACTGATCACGTTAATAAGTCAATTCATATTTGCGTTTGTTCCATGCGATTGCTGGCAACAAGTAGCTGAGCTGCATTTTAAACAGCGCTCAAATTCCTGAACAAAGCAAACTTTCAAAATAGAGAAAACTTGAGTTTCTTATTGTCACAGGAAGGCCAAACAGTGCTCTATATTTTGTCTGAACACCACCCCCCACGTAGCATAACAATAATATTTTGGACTGGTTTTCAACCTCACCATCTGAGATTGAACGTATTGCATATTTAGGTCACACTCTTTAAAAAAAAAAACGCATTTCAGGAGATTGAGGCAAATGTAAAATGTGGCGCACAAAGGTGGGAGGGGAAAAGAGAGAAGACATAAGCTGCACTGTATAAAAATGTGAGAGCCGCTAACCATTTTCTTTGTAACCCATCCCCAGGATGACTTCTGGCGCTCTGTAGTAACGAGTCACAACATAAGGGGTCATCATAAAACTGGTTCCTGCAGTTCTGGCCAGTCCGAAGTCAAGAATCTTCAAAGTGCAGTCAGATTTTACTACTATATTGCTTGGTTTCAAATCCTTTAAAAAAGACAACAGAGAAAGACACATCATTCCAAGACAAGCATGAAAAACCCCAATACAAAAACCAACCTGCCCCCTGGGATCATATGTATAACTGGACCAATCTGCATCTGTAGAACAACCTCCCCTTTCGCAGATCTGGTGCCCCCTGGGATACGCGCAGAGCAAACAAACAGCAAAGAGGAGAAGCAAGTGCTGGGCTGTTACAGCACTGGCAGCAGCAAGAAGCGAAGTGACCAAGGGGATCGGTTTTAAACAGACTGTAGAACTTTACAATAATTTACAATTAGCTTTTAAAGAGAACTTTTAGCTGTAAAACTTCCTGGAGTCATGTCTTGGCTGTGGATCTGCCCACAAAAGTAATTCTGGCTACAATCTACTTGGCACAAGCCAAATGAAATGAACGGTAGCAGCGAAAATCATACAAAAACATTACAAGCGTACCACCGACCCTGTGTATAATTCCAGCAGAGTGAAGGTGTTTAATGCCGCACAGCATCTGGTAGAGGAGATAAGACATCCGTTCATGGTCCAACTCCATCTGAATCACCTGGCAGAGATTTGCATCCATGAGCTCCATCACTATGTAACTTTTGAAGCAAACCGAGAAGTACAATTAGATGACGACAGCCCCGTTATGCGCTGGCAATGCAGGAAGCGAACAGGCTTGGCAAAAACTATACTTACACATCTTGAAATTCTTCCAGTGATTTCTGTGGGGTAAAGACATTCAATAGGCCAATTATCTAAGAGAAAGGAAAAAACAGCAATGAGAGCCAGCTAACAGACTATGATTACTCGTAGATAAAAAGGACATTTTACGGTTAATGTAACAGGTTTCTAAAATACCTTCAAAAAAAGGAACAAGGTGTTCAGAATACTCCATTAAAGCTGCAGTACTCTTAGTAGAACAAGTTTGAGTCCAGTGCAATGCTCCCTCTAAGCTGTGGAGTCTTGTGAGCAAAAATTCTACTTTGTGACTTAGTGGCATTAAAGTTATGAGTGAGCGATGTGCCTTCTGCATAAATTAGTTTGTTCTGGAGACATCCTTCCTGAGCTAAGACAAAAATGTGTGAGCCGGAGGCTAAAAAACTGTGAGCTAGCTCACACTTACTTATACTTTGGCAAGCCTTTATTGGCCTATGTATATACATACAATAGGAGATCAAATTACAGACCGGAAAATACAAATCCGTAAAGGGTAAAATTGGAGCCACGACACAGAAAAAGAGCATAAGAGCATCGAAACCTAGTGGTTAATATTACTTACCAGGACATACAGCTGTAGCACTAAGAAGAAACCTTGCTACTATTTCAGTTATTTCTGTATCTGGGTTATCAAGCAAAAAACCCCCAAACCCTTAAACTTGTCAGGGATCTCTGAAAATTGGCTAGCTCACACTAACTCAGCTTAGAGGGGACACTGGTCCAGTGGCACCTTTAAGACCAACAAAGTTTAATTCATGAATGCACATGGAAGCTTATAATTCTGCTTATAATACCCAGAATTAAATTTTGCTGGTCTTAAAGGTGCCACTGGAGTCACTCAAGCTTTGTTCTGTTGCTTCAGACCAACACAGTTACCCACTTGAATCTATCTTCATGGGATGTCCTCTTGATAAGAGTCCTAAATAACTGGTGGAGAGTAATCCCTCTAAGGGAATATTATTTCTGCAAACTTCAGGACTCTATAGCAAGAAAACAAGTCAGGCTAGGGCAAAAGGTATCCAGACATGCAAGGATCAGTAATTGCTAACTTGGAAAAAGGACTCAATAAGAATGCAGCTATCAGTTAGAGCCCACGGGGGAAAATAAACCTACTACCAATGATACCATCCAGTTATCAGCAAAAAGGGTGGAGAATGCAAAACGGCTGCCCCCTTCACTCCTTCCCTACAGACTCAACGAAGTCGAAGCTTGAGCATCAGTCAGAATGGCAATATCTAGCTGCCTGGGCTGACCTTTGGGCTCAAGTCTGAATCAACAAAAGGCAGAAGACACAGCAGTGAAACTTTCCTCTGATCAAGTTTTATCCGAAGGCGTAAGAAGTGCCCTGCGGGATCAGAGCAGTGGTCCCCCTAGCCCAGCGACCTGTTCCGCACAGCCTCCAAACAGCTGTCCTGGAGTGAGATTTAGTGATTCATGTCAAGTCCGTGCTTATGTGGCTCAGTGTATGAACTTCAGTGGTTTGTAAGGCTTACCTGCAAAGTGAGGCAAATATCACACGCACAAAATCTCTTCTCTTAAAACTCATCTCCCTTTCAACTTCACTGTATGATGGTGGTGGTAGAAGCAGCAGGAAGATCCTCCTGGAGGCCCCTCTCCTTTCCTGCTGACTCAAAACCTGCAAGAGTATTGCACCCTTGGGTACCCGAGACCTTACTCAGTACGGACACCAGGCTCCTGGGATAGCCCATGGAGGGTGACAACTCAGGCAAGTGGTAAAGGAAGGCGTCAACAGGAACTTGCCGGTTGGAACACAGCTGGGTCTAAACATTAAACTCCGCCTCATCTCAACCTCTCCATCAAAATTTAGAGAACAGGACAAAAGTTGCCAAAGGGCTTCTTTGCCGCCCCCCCCCCGCCCCCCGGGATTGGATGGGAGGCCATCTTTTTCAGACCTGTCAGCTAGACCACCTTTCTCCACTTGTGAAGGGCCAAACTGTTTGGCTGTCCTCCTCTCCGCCGCCCAGACTATCCAACATTCCATCTATTCCCAGGGCAATTTCCCTCCCCCGAAACAATCTGGGCTTAAATCAGAAAGAAACAGCCTCTTGCCTGGTCTATAATAGCGAATAAGGATTGCCACCAGGTAATCATGTTTTGCCAACAGGGCACTTATTCAAACACGTATAACTCACAGATAGCTATTGACCTTGAAGAATTGGTTGCCCACTGTGTGAGACAGCATGCTGCACTAGATGGACCACCGGTCTGATCCAGCAGGGCTCTTCTGATGTTCTAATGAAGGCCTCGGCCTCTCTGCCCTGTTGTTGGTCTCTGTGTGAGACAGCATGCCGAACTAGATGGACCATTGGTCTGATCCAGCAAATGCTTCTGATGTTCTTATGAAGGCCTCAGCCTCTATGCCCTGTTATTGGATCTCCAGAGGAACTGGTTGGCCTCTGTGTGAGACAACATGCTGCACTAGATGGACCACTGGTCTGATCCAGCAGGGCTCTCCTTACAATTTTAACTAATTGAATACAAAGCAAAACACAATTGTAACTATCATAAAGCAATAAAACAAACCAATAACAAAGTGTAAAAATTAGAAGAGAGGCATAAAACCAAAGAAGGAAAAAGGTTTTTGAACAGCAGCAACATATAAATAAAAAGGAGGTGGGGAAGAAAAATACCTCAACCGCTGAACAGAAGGCCTGAGAGAATACAAATAATTCTATCCCTGGGGGAGGGAATGGCACAGCTCCCCCACAGCCTTCGGGGATGCCATATGAACAACGGCCACGGACCTTTATCATTTACCTTGAAACGATGAACAAAAGTACTTACATTTTTGTGGTTCACACACTTCATGAGAACAAGCTCTCTGTAGGCTCGTTTGGCGTGGGTCTGGTTCTGGAACGGCCGACTTAGCTTTTTGATGGCAACATTTCTTTCAAGGATTGCGTCAGAGGCTGCGCTGTAAATAAAAACAAACTGCCATAACCACAGTTATGCAACATTTTACAAGAAAAGGTATCAATTCCCCCTGGCAGGGAAGGGCTGCTACTATCGTTTGTGAGACCGGGCTCAAGACAGTTTCGGGAGCCGTCCTGCAACCCACACGATCAGCCAAGAACCTGAGCCAGAATCAGGATCTCAGATTTATTTCACTCTGATGTCATTTTAAAGTTTATAAAAATTCTAACCGCTGAAAAAGTGCTCAGTCATAGAACATCAAAAACACCACGGCATCTAGGAAAGAAAAATCCTTTTGGAAGAGAAAAAGGGTTAGGGACATAAGTGACTAAAGCATCCATATCGGGTAGAAAGTGGTGGTGGCTACAAGCACTGACATCTTCAAGAGGAGATTGGATAAATTTATGGAGAAGAGATCCATTAGTGGCTATTAGACACAATGGAGGACTCTGTCTGGGGCAGTGATGCTCTGTATTCTTGGTCCGGGGGTGGGGGGGTGGGGGACCACGACACTGAGAGGGCTTCTGGAGTTCTGGCCCTGCTGGTGGACCTCCTGATGGCACCTGAGTTTGGGCCACCGTGTGACACAGAATGTTGGACTGGATGGGCCACTGGCCTGATCCAACATGGCTTCTCTTATGTTCTTACTTTCATGGTCCAAACTTCTTCACCAGCTGATCTGCCTCTAACAGGAAAAAAAACAACCCTGTCTATGCTGCCCACAGGCAAAAAGCAGTGGGTTGGTGGAAATAAGACACAGGGCAGGGAAATAATTAACCCTACAGCTTCCGCAGCCCTGATCTGATTTGCTCCCCCCCCTTCCCTTGCTATTTTTAATCTTTAAAAAAAATCACCATACACCAACCGTAGATCTGTCACTGGTTCGGCTAGTGCTGCCAGTCTGTTCTAAGGCTGTAATGTTTTAATCCCACTTTCCGTCAATTACGCCACTCAAGGCAGCTTATATAGGATTACCAGGAAGTCTCCCATCCTAACACTGACCAGATCCTGCATACGCAGCTTCAGAAAGCTCTCCTTCACATCTTCAGTACTACAAGGTGCTTTGCAAATGAGAATGATAAACTTTTCTGCCCTTGGGCCAAACGAGATGCTACATGGGAGAAAGATGAACTGTCCCCTGGTGTGTGTGGAGTGTTTATTGAAAAAGCAACAGTGAGAATTGCCAGCTTCAGAGCAGTAACGAGAAAAATAGGGCTGATTTAATGCTTCCCTTCTGTTTTCCTGCTCAAAGCTCCCCCCTCCCTTGACCTGGGGGCAAATACAAAGGGCTGTTGCAGAGAGGAAATGCGAGGCGGAGAAGAGTTATTTATATCCTACCCTTCCTCAAAAGATTTACTGTGGCTAACAATGGTTCAGAACGTAAGACAATAAAGACTAACTCCAAACAGTACCAAGGCTGAAAATTCAGCCCAATCAAATACAGCCACAATCAACAACTGCGGATGCAACAAATTTAAGTCCATCTGCCTACAGCCCATTCTAACAAAGTGCCCTTCGATTTTTAAGCCTTATCCGCTCTTCAGCAGATGAGAAAAGGAAAGGATTTGGCCCAGCCTCCGGGAGACTGTCCCATGATGATGGAGAAATAACTGAGACCATCTGACTCCTACTTGAAGAGGACAATTGTCTCAAGGGTAAAGGACAGTTAACAAAGACGGAAAGTCAATATACCTCAAGATGGGTGGCCGTGTTAGTCTCTCTGTAGCAGCAGAAAAGAGCAGGAGGCCAGGAGCACCTGAAAGACTAACACAATTGGTGGCAGGGGAGGGGCTTTCGGGAGTCAGAAGTGAGGCGCTACTGGACTCTTGCTCTTTTCCCAAGGCAGGCCTCAGGAGGTGCAAAGAGGTTCATAGAAAGGGAGGGGAGACCAGGCAGTGAAGTCATCCCCTTGAGCTCCTTCTCTGCTGAAAGTCTTAACCTCACAAAGCGGTCTGGTCAAGAATCCACATTACGCAACACAACTGGGGAGACAAGAAGTGCTTTGAAAAGCCCCCCAACAAATTGGCCGTGGCGGCAAAACTCTGGAACTCTCTCCCCAGGGAGGTTCGTCTGTCTCCCTCTATCAATGTCTTCAGCAGCAGATGGGAGACTTTTGTTTTGTATTTGTGTGTGTGTGTGTATGCGCGCGCATGTCTGCACCTGGAAGTCACGTTGACCTCTGGTGACTGACCCCTATTGGGGGCCTGGAGGATATTCAGAGAAGTGGCTGAATAAAGACTGTCCTCCCAACTTGTTATTCCAAAGAAGTCTCCCATCCACGTACCAACCACAGTCGACCCTGCTTAGCATCTGAGACCTGACGAGGTCCGGCTTGCCTGGGCTATCCAGGTCACGACCAGATGAGAGAATTTCTTGTCTTGTTTGGCATCACCCCACCCCAATAACAGTTAACGGCCCTCTTCCCTGGTTCTGGTGTTCTGCGTTCATGTGTTTTTATTGAATTACTTCACACATTATTCTAAATGCTGTTTTAACGTTCAAATGTTTTCATGCCTGCCGCCTTGGCGAACCCTGTCTGGGTGGAAAGACAGAATGAAAAGGCTTTAAATAAAATAAATAAAGACATAAACAAGCCTGCCCTCTGGCTGCTGCGTGGAGTTTGGAACCTTAACACAGTTCTTTCTTTTAAAGTTAATGCTCGCATTTTATAGGGTACCACATAGCAGTGGTTTAGAAAAAAGATCTGCTTTCATTTCCGTGCACAAGACTGCAGGCAGGGCCACTCTGCTTCATGCCCGCCCTCCTCAAACTCTGACCCTTTTCCATCAACCTCCCCATGACCCCTAACCTCTCCAGAGTTGATCTGGCCAGCTGCACGATCCCAAAACCCTACTGACATCCCCCATGACTCATGTGCTGTTGCCAGGAACCCACATGGCAGCCCCCAGGATGGGGCCATTAGAGACAGAGAAGGCACAGCTACCACAAGCTGTCTGTCACAGAATTAGGGCTGGATTGAGCCTCAGTCCTCTGCTAAACCTCTGCTGAACCTCTGGTACTCCTGCGTTACCTTAATCTCTGTAGCAATTAGCCTCTATCGTTGGAATCTGTGGTTCTGTTTCCCAGGAGGCTTCAGGACTCCGCTAAGTGCTGTGGCCTTCGGGTACAGATAGCTCTGTGCATGCCTTTTTGCTTCACATGACTTTTGCCTTTTGGAATGTTTATACATTATCAAATTCTAAATAGACAGAGTATCTGAAGCTAGCTTCCTGGGACTCTCTTAGTCAACCTTGACTCTCTGAGTCAACCTAGCTTAACCCAGCTTTCCTTGACTTCCCTGACCCCAGAGATAGAAAAAAGGGGGCTGAGCCTTGTTGCATACATCAAATGCTCATCACAGACTTGACTGACAGTTACATTAGCTTCTATGGGGGGGGGGGAGTACTTGATGTCTGGATTTAGTTTTGTTCCTGGTTGTTCTGGCCAACCACCCTCAGTTATGAGTCTTGGCAGAGCAACCAACGATATCCTTTTATAGAGCTTCAAGTGCACTAGTTAGGTATTGGGTTTGTGTTGAAATATTCTGTGTTGAATATTGAAATGCTACAAAAGCGTTTTCTGACGTGTGTGTAATAGAATAAACTGAGTTTTGGTTTAGAACAGCTGTCTCTCTCTCTCTCCCTTGATGCAACTGGGAAGCATCTTCTCTCCCTCCCCAAAATGAACACAGTGGGTATGGGAGTGCATGAAAAGGTTCCTGCACCCCTCATTTCCCCGACACTATCCACCCCCCCCCCCGGTCCCAATCCAGATTGCCTTATGCATCCCTGTGCGACATGCCACCTTTTTATAGGTCCCCTCCCTCCAAAGTGTTCCTCTTATATTTATCAAGAGAAAAGGCCTTACCATACAATGCCCTGAGCCCCTGAACCGATTGGCTTCAAATTCTGGTATCGTTTGAGCACGGTGAAGGTGGAATCTGCAATCTCTACACTGTAGAAGTTGTTTTCACGCTTGCCCCTGCTCATGACGCTGGGTTAGTGGAACAGTTTAATGCAGAAGTCATGAACCTGCCAAACAGACAAAAACAGGTAATTTGTAAGAAGTTGTAGCATGGATTTATACACAATGATTTTTGCAACTCAGATTACTCATATTCTTATATTTTTATGGTTTTCTTATGGATTTTAATATTCAGATTTTATTAGGATTTAGTGAAGGCCTATTAAATAGAAAAGCCTCTCCTTTGTAGGTTAAAGTGCCTTTCTAGCTGATGCCAGCAGACAAGAAACAACATCCTTTTCTCCTCTTCAAGTTGTTTGGATGGGATGGCCATCTAGCTGTCTGGTGTCTCTTTTACTTTTCTTTTTAACAGGTTTTCAGTGTAGTGATGCTGGTACAGTACAGAAGTATTCGCTTGAAGTTCAGAGTCCATGGGTTTAGAGGTTTGGGGTGAAACTCTGCAGTGTCTGGGTCAAAGAGGGCTTTTAGCTTCATATCAGAAAACAACAACTTTTGTTTGGGTACGAAGGATCCTTGATTGTTATTATTAAGGTTAGGTTAAGTAAACATTTAAGATATTATGTAGTCACACCTTTTTCTGTAATTGAAGAATGAATGTATGGTTGCTCAGATGATGCTCTATACCTTTGGAATCAATTATGATCTCTGCACCTTATCTCTCCGAGTATGTCATTTTGGGTATAAAACTTTATGTACTTCCCGATATTATTCAGAAAGCAGTCTATTTTTGGAAGATAGTTTGGCCTGTTTTCCCAGTATTCTTTGCAATAAATACTAGGAAGAACTTTCCTCCTCACTGTGACTTCAATTTAGTTTTGGCTTGGAAATTTATGTGCGTAATGAAGTCAAGGCTGAGACCTGCACACTGACTTTTTGTTAATTTACTTCTATGCCAGCCCCAGGACAATTTTCTCTGATAAATCTTTAAGTTAAAAAAAAAGTACAAAGATCCAGTGTTTTGTGATACATGCAGAGAGGTCCCCGAGGATCCCTGCAGGGCAGAAGTTATTCCAAGCTGACTAATGGTGGGAAGGGCCTGGCACTTTCTAGGTATCTGAATCACACCTGAGCACCCTTAAGTGAAGTCTGTTTATTGCAGAATCCAAAAGTCTCATCTTGCTTTGTAGCCCAAACCGATGCACT
The DNA here is from genome assembly GCA_029233225.1 of Lepidodactylus listeri. Lineage (NCBI taxonomy): Eukaryota > Metazoa > Chordata > Lepidosauria > Squamata > Gekkonidae > Lepidodactylus > Lepidodactylus listeri. The sequence goes on along the minus strand of JARCFY010000005.1, from coordinate 133,126,066 downwards.
TTTAGTCAGATGCCCAAATTAATTCAGTGGGGCTTTCTCCCAAATATTTTAGTTTAATTATTTAAAACATTTAATAGCTGCCCACCTTTCTTCCTTACAGACCTCAAGGCAGCTTGCAGACGTAGTTCACACAGAATAAAATACACTAAAAACGTAAAACGAAAATTTAAGATCACAAACTAGGACTACTTTAATCAAATACAATCCTGAATAAAACCATCTTTGACTGGCTCCTGAAGATGAAAAATGAGGAGGCCAGGTGTACTTCCCTGGGATGTTGCTCCATAATTGTGGGGCTGCCACTGAAAAGGCCCTGTCTTGTGTATGTACTCATGGAGCTTCTTTGATTGATGAGATGGAGAATCCTTAAGATCACAAGGAGAAAAGCCTCTCCTTGTGATCTTAAGTTCACAGGAGAAGATCCAGCTTGTGTTCTGTATCATATATATAGACCCAGCTGCAAATGGCAGAAGAAGACAAATCATTCTGAGGGAGGTCAAAGTCTAAACTACTCTTGAGCTAAAAGCCTTGGCATGGATGTTGAATTCACCAAGGAAAATGTCTGCATTTCTGCAGCATCTCAGCTCAGATGCAGAAGCTCCCAGGTTCAATCCCTTGCACTACCAGGTAGTCAAAAAAAAGTTCTGTCCCTGATTTTAGATACTAGAATATCTAAACCAGGGGTGTCAAACATGCAGCCCGGGGGCCGGATCAGGCCCTCGGAGGGCCCCAATCCGGCCCCCAAGGCCCTGGCAGTTTCTTACTTCCTTTTCCAGTTCTCTTGCTGCTGCCACATCACAGCTCGCTTTGCCAGTCTCTCTCAGTCGCACAGGAGAGATAGATAGGCAAGCCTCTCCCATGCGATTGAGAGTGTCTAGTAAAGAACTGGCTGTGTCCTTTGCAAAGTTTATATCTCCACTACCTGGCATTACATTTTATGACACAAATGGCCCGGCCCAACAAGGTCTCATTTATGTCAGAGCCGGCCCTCATAACAAATGAGTTCAACAACCCTGATCTAAACCATGTATAAGATGTGCACACACTTCCCCAATGCTGCTTAAATTCAAAACACAATAGTTGGAAATATTTCACTCTACAATATGGTCCCTTAGAAAGCCAACTCTTGCTGATTTGCAATCTAGCTCGACAAAACCATTAGAAAGCTATCTTTTAACACACTAACAACAAAAATCTAACACACAAGTGTCCCTCCTTTAAAAAGTTGTATATTATACCCTTTCTAAAGAACTAGCCATAGCTGGAGTTGCATATCACAACACATGTAGCTACCTTACATTGAGTCAAGCTCTTAGAATCACAGAGTTGGAATCATAGGGTTTGGAAGGGACTTCCAGGATCATCTAGTCCAACCCCCTGCACAATGCAGGAAATTCACAAATACTCCCCCCCCCCCCGCACCCCCAGTGACTGCTGTTCCATGCCCAGAAGATGACAAAAAACCTCCAGGATCCCCGGCCAAACCGCTCTGGAGAAAAATTGCTTCCTGACCCCAAAGTGGCGATCAGCATTTCCCTGGGCGTGTAAGAAAGGGCCACAAGAACTAAGCACTGATGCAACTATTCCTGCCCTCCCACTCATGAACTGCCTAAGTCCATCAAGGTCATTACTGCCGATTCAGGCTGGCAGTGGCTCTCCAGAGTTTCAAGGGTCTTTCACATCACCTATTCTCTGATCCCTTTAACTGGAGATGTCAGAGATTGAACCTGGGGATTGAACCCTCTGCATGCCAAGTGGATGGTCTACCAATGAGTCACTGCCTCTCTTTAAAGGCACACTTGAACATATGAAGCTGCCTTCAACTGAATTAGACCCTTGTTCCATTAAGGTCAATACCATCTTCCAGGGGTGTCAAACATACAGCCTGCCGGCCAGAAGCAACCCATCCAGGGCTCATATCCGGCCCACGAGCAACTGGTCATCATTACCTTTATTGCCAGATGACAGAGGCTGTGCATTATGTCCCTGCATACTGTCCCCGTGCTAATGAGAGATGGGCGGTGGAAGTGAGAGGGCAGGTGTCAGGGAGATACTTCAAGGAAATACTGCAAGAGTGTTTGTGACGTCCTTCTTATTGGGGAGACTGTTTTTCCTTTAAAACACACAATGTTCACATAAACTTGGTAGATTACTGCTGCTGCCAGAAATTAAAAATTCCACATTTCTCTATTATGGTAGAATGACCCTGTGTCTGGGCACTTCAGAGGATTATGTGGCCCTGAGGAAGGACTGTTCTGACTGCTGGAATAAGTTTAAATAAATAATGATTTATTTATAAAGGAATAAAATATGTTTCTAGGTATTCTGAACTGTTGTTGAAGAGAAGAACTTATAAATATAACTGATAAAGCTGGATGTCAAACACTGTCTCTCGAAACACCGAAATTCCACTCTGACAGCCTTAGCCACTCAGGCTAAACTCTGCCTCTCCTCCTCTCTCTAAAACACACAAAAACTCCTCCTAGACACTCTTCTCACACATTCTCTCTCTTCAGCCATTCACATCACATTCATCTCCCTCGATCTCTCTCCTTACATTACTGCAGTCAAATTAAACATTTAAAGAAACATACACACCAAAACATGAAATCATTACCGTGTTAATGTTTTAAGCATGTTAGACGTATTAAGCATTATACGTAAAAATGAATATAGTTAATTGGGTTCGCCTATGTCCTTTATAAAGCTTATCTCTTCTGTACCTGGCATTACCTTTAATGGCACACATGGCCCAGGCCAACAAAATGACATTTATGTCAGATCTGGCCCTCATAACAAAGGAATTTGGCACCTCTGCTCTACTCTGACTGGCCGTGGCTCTCCAGGTTCTCAGGCAGACCTCTTTCACACCACCTGCTGCCTGATCATTCAGCTGGAGAGGCCAGTGGCTGAACGTCTCCATGCCAAGCAGATGCTCTACCACTGAACTACAGCCTCTCCCCTAGGTTGTATGTGAATGTGATCCCCCCCCCTTTTGCTGGCATACCTGGAAAAAGTGTAGTCCTGCATTCAAATACATACATATATCTGCTTCACAGGTTTTCCCCTTATCTCACCTTCCTCAGTATAAAAGACAACTCAAGCTAATATGGCATGAAAATCTAACACTTCACAAAATGTAGAACATCATTAGCAGCTTCCACAGACAAAATCCTCCATCTAGCCTGAAGACCACAGAAGACTTTCCTGAAAAAGGACAACCTGACTTACACTGCTTGTACAAGGTGTCCAAGGGGGACTCAGACTGTAATATGGAAGGCAAAGGAGGCCTGGACCCTGGGTGGCCCCCACTCCAGCGCTGGCCCACGACTGGTGGGGCCACTCCGGATGTCTCAGGCTCTGGATTTTATACAGCCGGCTTCTTCCGCTCTAATCAGATCTCCTCGGAAAGAAGCTTGCCCGCCCCTTTGGACTCTCGTCTAATGCCTCCATACATACCTGACCAAGAGTCACCAACATGGTGCCCATGGGTATCATGGTGTCCACCAAGTGTTTTGAGAAAGTGGGTTAAGCCAGGTGGGGCTTTTGCCTAGCAAGGCATCTAATTGGTCATTGGTGATTTGATTGCAGATTTTGATTGCAAATTTAAAAACACTGCTTTGGCAGCAGCTGCCACCACAGTTCAAGGATCTTCACAGTGTGACTGAAGGTAAGCTGCGGCAGCCATTCTGTGGCTGGATTCGCTTCCAGCTGCAGCCATTGTGTAGCAGCCATCTGGAGGTGGCACCCACCACACAGTGCCAAACTCCCAGCCTCTGCCCTCCTGCATTGCTGGACTGAGCCCAGGTACCCTGACATCCAGTAGAAGAATTGTGGCAAAGTAGGGAGCAAATCCGAAGACAGCGGACAACCAATTTGCTCTGATAACAGGACCTTCAGAGAGGCTTGGAGGCAACACTCAGGTTTAGAAACTAATTCCATCTATTTCTATCTCTGCAAAACCCAGTGTCTAAAGAAGTGAGCTTGCACATGAAAGCTCATATACTGAATAAAACTTTATGGGTCTTAAAGGTGCCACTGGACTCAAACGTTGTTCTGCAAAACCAAAGTAATTTATGTACAATGTCAATTTATTTGGAAGAAGAAGAAGAGGAGGAGGAGATTGGATTTATACCCCGCCCTTCAATATCCAAGGGAGTCTCAGAGCCGTTTACAAACTCCTTTCCCTTCCCCTCCCCACAACAGACACCCTGTGAGGTAGGTGGGGCCGAGAGAGCTCTGACAGAAACTGCTCTTTTTCAAGAACAGCTATGCCAGAACTATGACTTGCCCAAGGTCATCCAGCAGGTGCAAGTGGAGGAGTGGGGAATCAAACCTGGTTCTCTCAGATTAGAGTCTGCACACTTAACCGCTATACCAAACTGGAAATACTGTTTAAAATTAAGAACTAACAAACAGAAACACCGTTTGATTCTTAAAGTAAATAAATAAAGCAAGTTGTTGTGAGACAGGAAAGGCTTAGGAAGGTAGCCCAAGGGAGCAGTGTGCTTTAAGCCTGGAAATGGAGGGGGGTCTCATTCAGTCAGTTTGGGTCACTTGATGCCAGGGCTGCATTTCAGTGCATCTCTGAAAGCATTATAATTTTGACAGACAAGCATTGGAAATGGATAATAGGCAGCTATTAACAAAAGTACTAGTATCACTGCATTCATTATAAGGGAGAGAGAATCTCCAGTTTAGAGATGGGAAATTTCAAGAAAATTTGAAGCCACAGTAAAAATAATCTGGCTTTTGGCAGGGTATGTGTGGAAAACGTGCAGAAAAATTAAAAAATATGTGCAATATTTTCCTATCAAATATAGCTTAGCTTCTTTTACTGCTTGAACAACTTAAAAGACATCATTTATAACTTAGCATATAAAATGGTACTATTTAGCATGTTTATAGAATTCAGAAGTACAATAATCTCCTTTTTTGATAAGAAAAACTGCAGGTATACCCAATACTTGAAAAAGAGTTACACTACGAATCCTATGTTACAGTCTCTTTAATTTTTTGCCCTATGAGAGGTAGGGAAAATAAAAGTGGAAGGCAGAGAACAAAATCTGTAGTGAAGTGTACTACTTGGGCAGAATCAGTCATATTGTCACAACAGGCAGGACTATCAGCTAATTTGGATAGTGTTAAACTTCATAACCCTGAAAACACCGAACCCTTTAAGAATTTATTTATTTATTGGACTTTTAGGCCGCTCTCCCCGCTACGCAGGCTCCGAGCGGCTTACATGAGTTGGACAAGAATATATTTTCATTAAACCTATTATGCCCTGACCTGGATCACCCAGGCTAGCCCGATCTCACCAGAACTCAGAAGCAAGGCAGGGTCAGCCCTGGCTAAGTATTGGGATGGGAGACCACCGAGGAAAGGGAGACCACGGAGGCAGGCAATGGCACACCCACCTCTGAATGTCTCTTGCCTTGGAAACCCTCTGGGGTCGTCATAAATCAGCTGTGATTTGTCTGTACTTCCCACCACCACCAAACATATTATAGCAAATTTACTGTCTAAATGGAAACAACAGTGGTGATAAAAGAAATTCTTAAAAGTGTTGTATACACCTCCAGCATGCATTAGAATCATTATTTAATGCTGTAGATAATTTTAATTAAAAGTGTTTATAGTACACATTTTGATTAAAACCTTGTATTTCATTACACTCATTACAAATGGGGGTAGGGGGGATGTAAACCAGTACAATAAAGTCATAAAAGCTACCAATATAAAAATTATCACCATGAAAACAAGTCACAAAAACAGCTACCAGACCACCAGCAAACCATAAAAACGTCTAAGAAAGATACAAATGTTTTGGTCTTGCCCATGCCTGAAGGACAATAAATTAGAGGCCAGGTGCATCCAAACACAGAGGCCTCTCCAAAGGCCAGGTGCCCCCACTGAAGAACTGCCCTCTGTTGTTCTCACCCACTTCACCTCGACACTTAGGGCACAGAGAGCTGGGCACAGGAAGACCATGAACTGAAGGGCTGGTTGCTAAAAGGCCTTGCTCCAGTGAGTGAAGCTTTCATGGTGGAGGATGGGCGAGAGGTGGTCTTGCAGATCTGAGGTCCAAGGCCATGAAGGGCTTTGTACGTGATAGCTAACACCTTAAACTGAGCCAAGGGCCTTAGGCCTGGAGATCACAAATATCGAGCGGAATATGCTTTGGTCCACAAGCCTTTCTGAATTCACGTCAGCAAACCTTAAAGAAAGTTATTATAAGGTATGAAGTTTGAGTCCAGTGACACCTATAAGACCAACAGTTTTATCCAAGGTATGAGCTTTCGTTTGCACGCACACTTCTTCAGGTACTTTGTTCAAACTTTGTTCTGCTGCTTCAGACCCAACATGGCTACCCCCAAGGTATGTTACCAATAGTATCTGACACCATTTAACTTGCACATGCAACACATTTCTAAACCCCTGTTGGAGGTGCCAAGGTCCAAAAAGCAGATCCCCTACATATCTTATGGCCAGGCCACAAGGTACAGCACTGCAGGGAGGTGACCTCTGCCTTAAAGGAAAGGATAACGTTTGCTTTACTGCTAGATCCAAAGCAGTAATGACAAGCTATTTTAATGATATTGATCTAGAGCTAGGTGAGGTGCAGAGGGAATTGGGAGTGTCTAAGCAGCTGAATAAAACTGCTGAGCATCTGCCCCTCCCTATCTGCAGGAAATTTAAACTCTGGACATGTCCGAAGGGCTCTTGGCTTTTTTGCCTGCAACTTATAGCTGTGGCTTTGTGTTAGCTGTGGCTGCAGGATCAGGGTCAGCCCAGAGCAACCTTGTAGTTTTTCACCCGCTTCAAGGTTACATCAGGGACCTATTGAGTTATGCATCTTTACTGAAAGAGGCACTTCATTTTATGAGCTGTTTTGAATCCATGGAGAAGGAGGAAAGCAAGGGTAAAAATATTTAATTAAACAAATACAATTACAATTATTGAATGTGCATTGCTTCAGACAGGAAAGACTGATCCCTCCCACCCCCCCGTGTCATAACAGCTGGACCCAACTAGAAACATGTTACAGTCATACAAACCCACTGTGTATGCATGAGAAGTAATTGCTGCACAAAATGAATGCAATGCATTGCAGAAGTCAAGACTAGATTGCAAAAAATTTTTTGCCACAGAATGACAAGGATCCTGTTCCTTCTATCTATTCTTGAAGGTAAAAACAGATCCGATCACATGCAACCCCTCTAGAGACTGACAAAGAAAAAAAGCGCCTCTTCCACAATTACATACACAGTTTAAATAGATTTAGGTGAGGACCCGTGTTGGTTTCAAGCAACAAAACAAAGTTTAAGTCCAGTGGCACCTTTAAGACCAACAAAGTTTTATTCTGGGTATATGTATCTGAAGAAGGGTGCATAGTGTGGTGTAGTAGTTAAGTGCGCGGACTCTAATCTGGGAGAACCGGGTTTGATTCCCCACTCCTCCACTTGCACCTGCTGTATCACCTTGGGCAAGCCATAGCTCTGTACCAGCTGTTCTTGAGAAAAAGAGCAGCTTCTGTCAGAGCTCTCTCGGCCCCACCCACCTCCCAGGGTGTCTGTTGTGGGGAGGGGAAGGGAAAAGGAGTTTGTAAGCTGCTCTGAGACTCCTGTGGGTAGTGAAGGGCGGGGTATAAATCCAATCTCTTCTTCTTCTTCTTCTACACATGAAAGTTTATACCCAGAATTAAACTTTGTCAGTCTTAAAGATGCAACTGGACTTGTACTCAGTGCAGGTAAACTCCTTTGGAGGTAAATCCTGTTGAGATCAGTAGGACTTCCTTTCAAGCAAGTCAGGACAGGAGTAGAAAGGGCCAGCAGCTAAGGTTGTCAACCTCTAGGTGGAGCCTGGAGTTCTCTCAGAGTTACAACTGACCTGCAGATGACAGAGACCTGTTTCCCTGGAGGAAAGGGCGGCTTTGGAGGCAAACCCCGCTATCCCAGGATCCATCCACAAATGTCCAGGAACTACCAATCCTGGAGTCGGGAACCCTGCCAGCAGCTATGGAAACAGGAGCTGGATTAGCAGGAAGTGTTGTGAGGGAGTGTCATGACCCCACGGGCTTGCCATCTTCTGCCGCCACCCCCCTGGATTTAGGGTCTCTTGAGAAGGCCCAGGTACCCTCCCAAGCCCAACCCAATGTCCCGTTTAAAACCGAGAAACAAAGGCGTGATGACCAGGCAGAGAAGAATTAAACAAAAGGGTTTATTAAAACAATACTGGGGCAGGGAAGACAAGACAAGGTGCTTTAAAATCAGTAACAGTGTTTAAAGGCAAAATAACTGAATCTAACGTGACTAACTGCTTCACTTGACTGTTTACTACTTCAAGGCCCTTAGACATCAGGCCTGTGCCTGCACTCGCTCTGTCCCAAGAGAGGGATCTTTCACCCAGCCCAGACTGTCCCCTCAGCTTGATTCTGTGTGAGGAAAGGCCGCAGAAGAGAAAAAAATGCCGTTTTCCAGTTCACAAAAGCTTCTGTTCAGTCTCCACACACATTCCCCGAACTTCCATTGTGCACCACCACCGCCAAACATCATGGGAATTATAGGCTGTCAGCCTTCTATCCCCACACAGGTCTCTCCTGTGCCTAGGCCGCACTAGGCCTGTTTTCCAGCCTGGCACAGATCATGACAGGGGGCCTCAGCCCCCATTGCCCCCCCCCCCAAATGCTTCTCTGATCTCAGGAAGAAAAAGAGCCAGAGAGGGGAGAACCAGAGCTGCCAACCAACAGCCACTGTTTTAATTGTGTGTTGGTATTGAATTGATTTGCATTCTAAGTCACTCTGAGAGCCAGTATGGCTGAATAGTAAGTTATAGAAATAAAATCAGTACCAATAGTTAGACATGGGGGTGAGAGAGCCAGTTCAGTGCAGTGGTTAGGAGTGCAGACTCTAATCTCAGAGAACCGGGTTTGATTCCCCACTCCTTCGCATGCAGCTGCTAGTGTGACCTTGGGTCAGTGATAAGTTCTTTCAGAGCTGTTCTCTCAAGGGCAGTTCTCCCCACCTACCTGACAGGGTGTCTGTTGTGGGGAGGGGAAGGGAAAGGGATTGTAAGCTGCTCTGAGACTCCTTCGGGTAGTGAAGGGCGGGGTATAAATCCAACCACCACCACCACCTCCTCCTCCCCCCTATTCACAGTAGGCCTAGGCTGCTGGGTGGGCCTAAGCAAAGGAACGACTACCTGCAGAAAGCTTCAGGGCCAATTACTGGATAAGCACAATAAAGTGCCCAGCTTCCCCATCCAATCCCTCAGGGACAACAGTTTGGGGTCAAAAGGGTTTTTCACGGTATAGCTGAACTGCTGCAAAGATAGAGATCAGAAAACAAATGATAAGCGTTCCGGAAACATCCCCCAGAATGGGGCACTGCAATTCAGCACGGACTCTGCAGAACAACGAACGCCACAACCCTGAATCTTCTTCTACCTGCTGCAGGGGGAGGCAGCCCTGGGGAAGAGTGTGGAGGACAGGCCGCTCTGCTGCTTGGCAGCCAGAGCCCACGGCCAAAACCAACCAGGCACTCACAGCACTGCTGAGGCTGGCGGGGTGGGGGAATTCACGAGATGCTGCCGCCACCGCTGACACCTGGCTTGCACAGTGCTGCCAACCTCCAGGTGCACCCTGGAGACCTCCCAGAATTCCAACTGAACCCCAAAGATCATTTCTTCTGGAGAAAATGGCTGCTTTGGCAGGTGGATGCTACGGCATTATACCCTGCTGAAGTCCTTCATTTCCCCAAACCCTGCCCCCCTGATCCATCCCCAAATCTCCAGGGATTTCCCAACTTGGAGTTGGCAACCCTGGGCCTGCATTTTCAAAGGACAGTGTGGGGAAGCTTAGTACAATAACCTATAACAGCAGCATGGTGTAGCGTTAAGAGTGTCAGATGAGGGTCTAGGAGATCCAGGTTCGAAACCTCACTCTGCCACAGAAGCCTGCTGGGCACCTTTGGGCCCGTCACACATTCTCAGCCTAACCTACCTCACAAGATTCTTGCTGCGAGGAGAAAAAGAAGGAGAGAAGATGTAAGCCGCTTTGGGTCCCCGTTGCGAAGAGAGGCAGAGCACAAATGAAGTAAGGATAATAAAATAAATAGACAAAATGACAAACGTTAAGTCTAACCTTGCAAACTCACAATTCCCCACCACCAGCAACCAGCCACAAACAAAACAGCAGAAAGAGATAATGAGTTAGGGTAGCCAGGTTCCCCCTGACCACTGGTGGGGCATTGGGGGGGGGGGGGGGCAGGGTTGCCAGAGAAACTCCTGGAAATTTGGGGAGGAAGCCTGGGGAGGACAGGGACCTCAGTAGGGCACAATGCCATGAAGCCTACCCTCCAAAGCATCCATCTTCTCCAGGAGAACTGATCTCTGTAGTCTGCACATGAGGTGTAATCCCAGGAGAGCCCCAGGTCCCACCAGGAGGCTGGCATCCCTACGTGGACAAATCAGTTGAGAAGCTCTTTGCAAGGAAGGGGGGGGGGGGGGAATCTACCACACAAACATTACAACCAACCTAAAGCTGCCATCTCAAGTACAGTTACTGGTTAAGGGTGAAATTTGGGTTGCCAGATCCAGGTTGGGAAACTCCTGGAGATTTGGGAATGGAGCGTGCGGAGGACAGAGACCCCAGTGGGGTGCAATGCCACAGAGTTCCCCCTCCAAAGCACCCACTTTCTCCAGGGGTGCTGATCTCTGTAGCCTGGAGATGAGCTGTAATTCTGGGGGATCCCCAGGCCCCACCTGGGGGCTGGCACCACTAGATGAAATAGAGGAGGAAGCAGAAAGGCAAAAGAACAGCCAAGGAGGCTCTCCCTCCAGAGGAGCCTTTCCTTTGCCCCCTGAAGGCGTGGGGAGGGACGCTCTAGATGCCGCTCCAGCCTTCCCGCTGCCACCAAATGCACCCACTGTAGATTTATAAAGCTTAATCTAGGTATCATAAATGTTAGAAATTAATCCTTTAGAGCAAGGGTATCGAACTCATCTGTTATGAGGGCCGGATCTGACAAAAATGAGACCTTGTTGGGCTGGGCCATGTGTGTCATGAAATGTAATGCCAGGTAGCGGAGATATAAACTTTATAAAGGACACCAGCACAAAGATTTTTTTTTACTTAAAATGAAAACATGCTTAAAACATTAGCAGTCTTGCAATATTTTGTTTACTTACCAGTATCTGATAACTGACATCTCTTGCTCTGAATTATTGCATCAAAATGTCTGTGCTGTTGCAATCTTGAGTATGCTGTTCAGGTGTGTACCTGTAAGCTGCAAACCAACTTTTGATTATTGACATTCACCACAGAAATCTCATGCTTAGAGTTCTCAGTCTAGGACCCAGGGGAAAAGATGAAATGGCTGAGCGAATGAGAGAGTCTGGCGAAGCAAGCTATGATGCAGCAGCAGCAACAAAACTGGAAGCAGGAGATGGCCAGTTCCAGTGTGGGCCTAATCCAGCCCCCTGGGCCGCATGTTTGACACCCCACCCCAGCTTTAGAGGCATGGTTTCTGTTCCTTAGGAGATCTTCAAACACTGATTTAAAGGCCGTAACGCATTCTTATGTAGATTCTGGAGTCCAGATATGTAGTGGGTTAGGCTGCAATCAGTGTTCCCTCTAAGCTGAGTCAGTGTGAGCTAGCTCACAGTTTTCCAGCCTCCAGCTCACACATTTTCGTCTCAGCTCAGGAAGGAGGGCTCCAGAGAAAACTAATTTAGGCAGTAGCGAAATCGCTCGCTCACGAGTTTAGTGCCGCTAGTGAAGGGTACCATGGTTTGACTTATCTTTGTGACCATCCATACTATTACCTGTATTTCTATATGACTGTTAAAAAAAATCCATTAAAATAAACCCCCTCATTACATATGAAAAACAAATGCATCCCCAGTGGGCCGCCGCCCTCCCGCGACTGGGGCCAGCATCTGCCGGGGAAGAGGGACCTGGCCCAGGCGCCCTCCGTGCCGAGCGAAACGGGCCTGCCGCCGGGGAGTCGTACCCGCCGTGCCCGGGCGCCGGAGGGGGAACAGCCCCGCCAGAGCACGGCCTCTTCTCGGGCGCCCCGGAGGCCAAAGCTGGGGCCCAGCCGTCCCCGTCCCCCCCCCCCCCCCCAGGCCCGGCCCGGCCCGGCCCGGCGTCTCTCCCGCTCTCTGCCCCGCGGCGGGGGGAAGCCCGAGGCCTGCAGCGCCCTCCCCGGCCTCACTCACCCCCTCCGCTGGCCGCCCCACCCGGGCTGCCGACCCGCCTCCTCGCCGCCTGCCTGCCTGCCTACCTGCCTGCCGCCGGGGCCGCCGAGCCGAGCCGAGCCAGGCGGGGAGGAGCGACGGCGGGCTCTCCGCCTCCTCCTCCTCCTCCTCCTGCGCCCGCCGTCAGGCCGCGGCCACTCCCTGGGACCGGCGCCGCCGGCTGGGCCTCCCTGCGCTTGAGCGCCGGCTGCGGAGGAGGAGGAGGAGGAGGAGAAGCAGGCCGCGGCGGCGGCGGCGGGAGGGAGGGAGCCCCCTTCCTCGGCAGGCCGCCCTTCCCTCGTCGCCTCAGAGGCGGTGGCGGTGGCCGTCTCTCCCTCACGGCGCTCAGACGCCGGCCCGGCCGGGTAGGCCCGCGGGCTCATGGAGAGGCGGCCTCCTCGCCCGCTGGTGGTGGCCCTGTTTCCCGGCGCGGGAATGGCGCCTTCGTGCAGCGACGGGGAGGAGGAGGAGGACGGGGTTTGCTCGCCGAGGGGCTTCTCGAGGGTGCTGGAGGAGGCCACGGCAAGGCCCCAAACATCCCATTCAGTGTTGGCACTGGCAGGCCGGGCTTGAGTGTTGTCAGCCTCTCCGGCGGCTTTCCCCCTCAGGCCTGTGTTGCATTAAAAAATAAATAAATACATAAATAAATAAAAAGAAACCTGATTGTAATGAAAATTATAAAAGCAGATTCAGGTGAGTAGCTGTTTTGGTCTGAAACAACAGAAGGAAGTTTGAAGGTTTTCGTGTGGGTGCACATGTTACACCCAGAATTAAACTTTGTTGGTCTCAAAGGTGCCACTGGACTCAGGCTTTGTTTAGATATAAGCAAAATGACCCCCCCCCCCCAAATAAAATTCCTTCCAAGTTAGTCCTTGAGTGCTGAAAAACATTTTTTTAATATTATTTTGATGCACAATGGGTTTTGAAAGAGTCATTTGTGGTTTTTATTCTAATGCTTCAGGGGAGAGTGCAGCAAAAGTGCTTCTAATTTTTAAAAGAAAGACACACAGAAGGCTGATATTGAAGAATTTGGGGGGGGGGGGGGACCCTTCAGAAAGAAGTCCAGAGTCAAAAGCATCAGGATTCTTGGACATTCCTGTTGGGTGGCCCTCTTCAGTACCAATATGCTGGAGGTAGATCCAGGTGGGGTAACCGTGTTGGTCTGAAGCAGCAGAACAAAGTTTGAGTCCAGGGGCACCTTTAAGACCAACAAAGTTTTATTCATGGTATAAGCTTTCGTGTGCAAGCACGCTTCCTCAGAACTGCACACAAAAGCTTATACTGTGAATAAAACTTTGTTGGTCTTAAAGGTGCCCCTGGGCTCAAACTCTGTAATATGCTGGAGGACGGGCCATTGAAACAGGTGAAGTAAAAGACTTCAAGCAGAGACCCTGTAGAGCAGCTGCCAGTCTGAGTACACAATACTGACCTTGATGGACTAAAGGTCTGATTGAGTGGCTGCTTTATGTGTGTGTTTGGGTGTTCAGGTGGAGGGGGCACTTAACATTCTCCCTGCCCATTTCTCCCTGCTCTGAGTCACCCTCCAGGCCAGCAGCTCTTCCTGGGGGATTTCAAATGTAGGAAAAACACAAACCAGCCATTGGTAAGGTGTGGTGCTTAAGACAATGAGGTGTGATCCACAAAGCCTCTCCCTGAGGGGTGGGCAAATGGTGGCCCGCGGGCCACATGCGGCCCGCCACAGAGTTTTTTTTGCCAAGACGTGAAGATTAACAAGAGTAAATACAGATGCTCTTTGACAGACATTAACTTGCAGGCTGTGATGAGAATCTCAACAAGCAATCTCACTCCTGATTTCAAAAAAATTGTAGAAAAGTGTGATAGGGTACATTTGTCTCATTCAACTGATTCTAAAATTAAATGTGCTTGCAGCTATAGATGATATGAAATTAGCACAATAAATAAATTGAATAAAACTACCACTATTTTATTTAATTTATATGTATTGATTTTTATGATACAATTTATGCCTTTTCTAAAATGCAAAGTTAAGTAATGAATGCAATCATTTTAAAAGGTGCGGCCCTCTGCTAACCTCTGCTCCCACAAAGTGGCCCCCAAGCCAAAACAATTGCCCACCCCTAGATTGTTCTACCTAGATTGTACCTGCCAGGAACATTCTCCCCCCACACACACATACAGTAACGTCGTAAGGACTCAAGCAAGGTAGTGTGTGGTATTTGAACACTGAAAGCAGCATTTAAATGCTGAATATTGTTAGATGTGGAGCGGTGCAAGGGTCACACACTCCTCTGCCCCATTGTTTTCCCACTTCAGTGAGGGGCAGTGGCTCAGTGGAAGAGCCATCTGCTTGGCATGCGGAAGGACCCAGGTTCAGTCCCTGGCATCTCCAGGTAGAAAGGACCAGGCAGGAGGCGATTTGAAAGATCTCTGCCGCTGCTGTCTGAGTGGACGATGCCGGCTTTGACAAACCAGGGTCTGATTCAGAATAAGGCTGCTTTGAATGTTTATGTGTTCACCCCCAAGTGCCACCTCTGGAAGTGCTTTTTCCTCACCTGCGTGTTCTGTTTGCCTATTGTTACTTTTTTGAGTATCATCATATGGAGTCTGGACTGCTCTGGAACCCCAAAATGGCAACGTTTGTGAGAGAACCGTTCAGTCTGTTGCTGATCTCAGAGGCTCCATGCTTTTCCAGAAGAAACCTAGAATGGAAACACGAGCAGGTACCAGGTGATCAGACTCAGTGACAGACAGGGTGTGTTTCCTGATTCAGAAACAAATTGTCCCTGCTTAGGTAATAATACTAATTATCATATGGCACTATGTGTAGAGTAGCCAGAGGATCCTAAGATTGTCTGGCAGTCTGAAGTGTAGGGGGGCTGGGAGAGCTCTGAAAGAGCTGTGACTGACCCAAGGTCACCCAGCTGACTTCATGTGGAAGAGTGCAAAATCGAACCTGGTTCTCCAAATTAGAGTCTGTCACTCTTAACCACTACACCACGCTGGCTCTCTCCTGCTTAGTTATGTACGCATTACAAGAAAGAGACTTTTGTAATGGCCATTCTGTTCGTTACCTTATATACATCTGGCTCTGCCAGAACTACCATTTTGCACTTCATGGCCTTTTGATTGTACTATGGACAACCCGTTTCTCTGTATTCAGAGAATACTGCCTCGTGTGTGGTTTTCCGGTTGCAAACATTCATGCCAAAGTCAGTGTGAGATTCCACAGGTCTTTGGTGTTTTTGCCTTGCCCCAGTATGATTGGTTTCTCCTACGGGAGAAAAAAGTCCATGTCCAAGAGCTGCCTTGCCTTAAAGTGATGCAGGGCTAGTGTCAGAACACCATGAGGTGAGGCAGCTGACAGGTTTCTGGCAGGGACCACTGGTGCCAGCACCCCCTGTCCACTCACTTGCCAGCACTGTACCACCCGCATGCTCCCTGCCTCACACGCTGCCCAGTGCCGCTGCAGAAAGGGCTGCAGGCAGCTGTGAGCATGAGCGGTGAGAGTGCTCATGAGCAGACAAGGGAGGGACACACAAGAAAGTGGGAGGCACCCAGGTGGGTGGGAGAGAAGGAGGGCAGGAGTACCTGGTGGTGGGCAGAGGAGGGCCCTGCGCCCCTAAAACCTGCAACTAGCCTTGGGATGATGGCCACTTTCATGTTGTTGCCCCTGTTTGAAGGGGCCTTGGATCAGAACTGGGGCATCACCCGGCCAAGCAACTGAGCCATTCAGCTGGGGCAAATGCAGCCGCTTCATGCCGCAGATAATCCAATTGAGTTCTTACCTTCCTCTCGCTTCACAAATCTTCATGCTGCCACTGCTAAAATCTGAGATCGTCTACTGAAGGAGGAGGTGGAGGAGGGTCTGTCCCAACAGAAGGAAGCCCACAGGCACGGTGTCGCCCTCTGCTTGGGTCAGGATGTGTGTGGCTGGGCTTCCTAGCCAAAGCAAGGAAGTGGCTCAGCCCTTTTCCAGGCCATTCAGCGCTTAGCTACGAGCTACAAACAAAGCTGTAAAAGAAGGAAGACGAGGAAGAAAGGAAAACCAGCTGTATTTTTATACTGCTGCTTTGGCAAGGATGAAGAAGACATAGGCTTGGAAAAACATGTGGACGGCTTTGAACACAGCATCTGACCAACGCTGGCAGGTAGATTCCTGTATTTTTATTTCTTTGTACAGTCAAACAAGTGTCAGTTAAGGGACTGACACTAATGTGAAAATGAGCCCTGTTGCTTTCAGTGGAACCTCCTGAGGCCTTGGTCTGGCATTGTGTGGTGTTCAATATTTAGCCGCGTGCTTCGATCACTCTCTGAGCATCCTGGATTCTGACCTGTACTGATAGCTGTCCATGCAGTATTTGAAATGGTTCCTTCCTTAATATTCCCCTGTGCAGTTCCTTCCGTTTCTTTAAATGGTTGTTTTTAATTTTAAGGCATATTATGTGAAGTAGTTTGCACAAACCCCAACATATGTGTATGTGTGTTGCAGCTGACTTAGGGCGAGCCTGTCGGGTTTTTAAGGCAAGAGACGTTCAGAGGGGGAGTGCCACTGCCTCCCTCTGCAAAGCATTCCTTGGTGGGTCTCCCATCCAACTACCGACTCTGTTTTGCTTCCAGGATCTGACAAGATTGGGCTATACTGTATCGTCCCACATCCCTATCTTAACCCAAGATAATGAGGGATTTGTGATTCTGCTTGGAACTACGCAGGGTAACAAAGATGCGGCTGGTTCCCCCACTCACGCCAGCGGTGAAAGCATGGAGTTGGTTCTTGAGTTGGTTATAGGATTTTTTTTTTAATTACCTTAAGTTTCTAGTTAGTTCCAGGGGTGGACTGGCCGTGGAACTCACAGGGAAGTTTCTCGGTGGCCCACTGACCCAGAGGATAACTGGCATCCAGGAGCTAGCAGGGCCAAGCCCCAATAGCTATGCCCACGCCACGGATCCCACTGCGCTGGGACCCTCACAGTGGCAACATCAATCATGTCAGCTCACCCACTTCCTCCTGCTTTGCTGCCACTTCACGGAAGGAGGCAGTGAGTGAGCCAAAGCCCATAGTTTGTGTTGCGGGGACTGATCAGCCATTTTAGCTTCCCAGTCCACCTCCAACTAGCTCCATCCAAGAGGCACAGGTACAAATAACAAGGAAAGCAAGAATTAGTGAGAGACAGCAGATTCATCCTCAGCTGTGCTGCCGGGTTTAATTCCATCTCCCAAATGGCAACCCAAGAGAAATCCCCGTATGTCCTCAAGTACATTGTTTAAGCACGCATCCTCCTCATTCATTGCGTGGAGAGGAGGTGTTTTTCCTGTTGCAAAAATTATTTGATCTTTGTAACAGCATTTTTGTAAACCTTAAAAACGAAAGCAGAGCCCTGCTGGAGACCAAAGGTGCCTCCAGTGCTGCATCCTCTTTTCACCAGGGGGCAGCCCCTCCGTCCTGTGATGCCCCCAAACAAGGCATGAAAGTGACCACCCATCGCTCACTCTTTGTGTCCCAGAAACTGGTTCTCAGACTTATATTGCTTCTGAAGCTGAAGATTCCATCCGGCAATCTGTTTACTGACAGACCTGGCCTCCACAAAGCCCTTTTAAGAGACATCTGATTGAATTTTTAGTTGGAAAGTTTATAGTGCAGTATCTTCCCAACAGGCTCTGCTACCACAGCCTGGCTCCTCTGAGTAAAGTCTGCTGATGTTGCCACCCTGCCAGTGGGTGAGGTCAGCCATTGCCCATACCTGAGCCCTCCCTACAGTGGGCCCCAGGGCTTGCCGGAGGGGGTCTGGAAGGCTCTCAGGCTTTCGTTACATTGGTCATTACATGTGTGATACTGTATTTATGGCGTTCTCTAAAAAGTTGTAATCCAGCTTCATTGCACCGTTTGTTGTAATGTAATATTTTACTGTTTTATTGGCCCATTATGCATGCACATTTTACTGCAGATTTTCAGAGCAGTAAACCTTTAATCTTGACTTCGGAGTCTGTGCCTGCATTACGCACCATTCTTTTTCCTCTGGTGTATTTAATCTGCAGCTACATTTTTTTAAAAAAGAGCCACATGATCTCATAATGTGGGTGAACATGGTGAGTGTACAGAATGCACGGTAGAATTCACTGACACTGACACTGCAATCTGTGATCGTTGGCAACGTGTGTGTGCATGCATGTACCCACCTGTGCAAAGTCGGCTGCAACTCCACCACACTTTGCACAAGGCTGCAATTTGTATGGGGGAAGAGTCTTCTGGCAGAAGCTCTGGAGAAATTTTTTATTCCTGTGTCACTGAATTGGAAAAAAAATGGGAGGGGTATTTTCGCAGCTGCATAGTAAAGCTAATTTCCTGCTCTTCCTTGCAAATTTGCGTGGTTTTCTGTTTGATTCTCTAATTCCATCCTGCACACTGGTCATGATCCTGGCAGGTTTTGTTAAAGCCTGTCCTGTGCTGATTGCACTCTTCCTCCAAATGGATCGATCCCAAGCAATTCTTAAGTTTGGCGGTTCACAGAAGGTTCATGTGGCTCCTCCACCATTTTAATGTTAGGCTTCCAGAGAGTGCCAAAATCACCCCCCCCCAAAAAAAAACCCCTTTGTTCACTAAAGCATTAAAGGAAAAAATGTTTTCAAATATCTTAGGCTTTCCATCCCAGTGTCTGTCTCTCTTTGCATGTCAATTTCATTCTGTGCTGATGATTCCCCCCTTTTATTTTGTTTGCATGTAGCATTGAAATCCCTTTTTTTTTTTGCACTGCTGCTGCTGCTGCTGTTTGCCTCCTCTCCGATCCGCCTTTCAAGTCAATACCAACAGGGAACTAAGCCTTGTGCAGTTCCTTTTAAATCCCCCCCATCATTTTAATTTTTTAATTCAGCAATTCAAGACTAGCAATAGTCTCATATTGCTAAACTCATGCCACTTGTAAAAAACATAATAACTTAAAAACAAAGGAAAAATGGAGCTTGTACATCAGTGAAGGTGGGAGGATGGTGGGTGCAGAGTGGGTGGAATCACCTTGATGTGGGTGGGGAGTCACCGTCTAAGGGCAGCAAAAGGGGGGGGATCTGAGGGAATCTGTATGCTTTTGAATTACCTTCGGCTTGGAAGTGAAACAAAGGAAAAACTGACACAAAAGCACTCTCAGAAAACCTGGGGAAACAGTGACCAGAAAGTGACCTGAGCGCTGAAAGGGGGGAAATCAATGCAGAACGACAAAGAAAACCCAAAGGACATGCATGGTAAAAGTGAGGTAAAACACCTATGCATAACAGGTCATTGCATTATACTGTTTTTAGAGTGTTCTCCCATTTGGCAATCTGTTTTTTTTAACTGCTTTGCTTTTTGTATTATACTGTTCTTATTGTGTTGTTTTTAATTGTGTGATCTACCTTAAATCTCTCTGAAAAAGGTGGACTATACATGAAGTAAGTAAAAAAATAAAGAAAAATCTTGTTTTGGAATAGGAGCATGTCTAGGCGTAGGAAGCTTTGCTGCTGGTACAAAGATTTTAAAACCAGGAAACGGTCATTTCTATGAACTGAATACATGTATTTACCACTCCAAATGCATGTATTTACCACCACAAGAGATACACCCACCACCGCTGCCACTATTTTCCTTGAGTAATGGAGCAATTCAAACTGGTTACACAGGGAAGCCCTGGCCATGGGACCCTTTTTTCCCTGATATCTCAGTATTAGATTTGGTGTTGCTTCTGCATTTTAATGTATATGTTGTTGTTCAGTTGTACAGTCGAGTCCGACTCTTCTCGACCCCATGCACCACATCACGCCAGGCCCTCCTGTCTTCCATCGTGCTCTGGAGTTTGCTTAATTTCATGTTTGTTGCATCGATGACACTGTCTAACCACCTCATCCTTTGCCATCCCCTTCTTCTTTGACCTTCAATCTTCCCCAGCATCAGGGTCCTCTTCAGTGAGTGCTCCCTTCTCATTTGGTGGCCAAAGTATTTGAGCTTCAGCTTCAGTATCTGGCCTTCCAGGGAACAGTTAGAGTTGACTTCTTTTAGGATTGACTGATTTGATCTCCTTGCAGTCCAAGGGACTGTCAAGTCTTCTCCCGCACCTTAATTAGAAGAATCTATTCTTCGGTGCTCGGCCTTCCTTATAGTCCAACTCTCGCAGCCAGGAGTGTACAACACTCCTAACATCCTGGAGGATTGTTCCAACTACCACAGATCTCCCCATTGGGGGGTAGTGAGCTGGCAGGAGCTGAATTCCAGGTGTTTCTATGACTCTGATTTTTCTGTATCCATTTTAAGCTGGTTTCTGGAACTGAGGTGTCAGAGTCCCCAGTTATCAGAAACCAACAAAGTTCCTTAAACAGGATCAGTTTATTGTTTCAGTATACTGTATTGCTCTAAACACTTTTTGTGTTAAGACTACTGGTACAAGGGTGGGAAGGGGTAGATATACTAGGTTCAGACAAGGGTCATCTAATGGATACAAGCCAATAGGCAGCAGGTTACATTTGTGCTTAAACTAACAGCTTTCAGTTCCCAGTGGGAAAGCAGTGAACCAAGGTCAAGTCTTGTCACAGCAGGAGATAAAGGATGCAGGAGAATCGAAACTTAGAATACCAGAAGTACACTTCCCCTCCCACATTCTCCATGGCAGCATAGCTGACATTCTGCCCCCCTAAAGGGGCCCCCTCCCCCCGTGTTTCAGAGGGTACAGAGTATGGAAGGCACATAACAATTTAGGAGCATTAACATGACAATCTTGAACCCATTCATTTTCCTCAGGCCCGAAATCCTTCCACCTAACCAAATAGAATAGGTGGCCACACCACATTTTAGAGTCCAAGATTTGTGCCACCTCCTGATGCGGCTCATCATTCAGAATCAGAGGTGGGGGAGCAGGAGGATGAGGACGCCATGCATTCGGCCCAGGATCTCGTTTCAGGAGGCTGAAATGAAAAATCGGATGAATGCCCTTAAGAGGCTTGGGCAGGGCCAGTTCAACAGTCACCTCGTTGATTTTGCACACTACAGGGAATGGTCCTATGTATCGCCAGCCCAGCTTTCTACTAGGCTGCAGTCCTCTCAAGTTCTTTGTGGACAAATACACAGAATCACCTGGCTTAATGTCCCGTGGTTCAGCCCTGTGCTTGTCAGCCTGAGCTTTGTAATCAGTTTTGGCTTTAGTCAGTGCTTTTTGAATCACAGGCCATTGGTCTTACAGCCCCGGCCACCAACCCTGTAAGTCCCCTCCCTGTTCAATGGTAGGAACAGACATGGTCGGGAGAGGAGCCCCCTCGTACCCATACAAAGCCATGAAAGGGGACACACCAGTTGAAGAGTGCACTGAGTTGTTGTAGCTATACTCTGCATAGTAGATCCACCCAATCATTTTGCTGATAATTAGTAAAACACCGAAGAAACTGTTCTAATACTTCATTAACTCTTTCTGTCTGGCCATCAGTTTCTGGATGGTAGGCACTACTGAGTCCTTGCTCAATGTCTAAGAGTTGCAAAAGTTCTTTCCAAAATCATGCAACGAATTGCACCCCCGTCAGAGATTATCTTCTTTGGAAAAGAATGGAGCTTCACGATGTGGTGCATGAACATCTTGGCCAATGCCTTAGCAGTGGCAGTTGCTTGAATGGGATGAAATGGGCTTGCTTCATGAACAAGTCCACCACCACCCAAATCACAGTTTTCCCTTTACTGAGTGGTAAGTCAGTAATAAAGTCCATAGAGATCACCTCCCAGGGTCTGGTGGGGGATTCTAAGGGTTTCAGTAGTCCAGGAGGTTTCCCACCGTGCCGTTTATTCAAGAGGCAGGTGGGACAGGAAGTAACATACTGAGAAATGTCCATCTGCATGTGTGGCCACCAAAATTGGTGTTGTAACAAAAGCAAAGTCTTAAGAAATCCAAAGTGTCCAGCCAGTTTAGACTTGTGCCCCATCTCATCACTTCCCCCCACAGAGATTTAGGCACAAAATCTTTCGACCCCTTATACCAACAGCCGTTCTCTTGTTGCTCTAGCTCCTGATTAGAAGCAAGTTCTTTCTGGTCTGTTTCAGAAACTCCCGCTTGAAACTTGGCCAGCCCACAGATCCCCCTCCTTCTCCCCCGCCACCTTTGCCTGGCTGCTAGTCATGACCGCCCCTCCCGGCTGCGAGGGTGTGAACATAGAGTCAATCACCTCCTCCCTTTGGCTAGCATGTTGGGGTAGGTGTGACAAGGCATCAGCCAAAGAGTTTGCTTTCCTAGGGAGATGGTGGAGTGTGAAGCAGAATTCAGAGAAAAACTCTGGCCAACGTAGTTGTTTAGCGTTGAGGCTCCGGGGTGTGTGCAGTGCTTCCAGATTCTTATGATCAGTCCACACCTTGAAAGCTACTCGCGCCCCCTCCAGCCAATGACTCTGTGTTGACAAGGCTAACTTGATAGCCGCAGCCTCTTTGTCCCACACTGCCTAGTTTCGCTTGGTGATGTTGAATTTCTTAGAGAAGTAAGCAAGGGGGTGGAGCCGCCCCTCTGGTCTCTCCTGTAGGATAGCCCCTCCCATAGCAACGTCTGAAGCATCCACTTGGACAATGGATTTTTTATTCTCATCGGGGTGAGCTAACACCAACTCCGAAGTGTACAGTTTTTTGACTGCCTCAGATGCCTCCTGACACTCCACAGACCAGTCTAATTTAGCCCCAGGCTTCATACTGTCCGCGCCCTTCCCTTTCATTTTCAGCAAATCAGTGAGAGGGAGGGCTACTTGGGCAAAGTTGGAGATGAAATTTCTGTAAAAATTGGCAAATCCTAAGAATGATTGGAGCTGCAGCCTAGTTCTGGGCACCTCCCACCCAACCACTTTTGCTACCTTTTTGGGATCCATCTCCAAACCCCTACTGGAGATGTGGTAGCCCAGGAAATCCACATCCTCTTTATGAAATTCATATTTGGACAGCTTGGCAAATAGTCGATGCTGAAGCAGGGTTTGGAGGACTTCTCGCACAAGTTTGACATGGGATTTCTTGTCGGGGGAGTACAGAAAAATATCATCTAAATAAACCAGCCCCCCCCCCCCGAAACAAGTGCTTGTGCAATACTTCATTGATTAAGTTCATAAAAACTCCAGGCACCCCCTGCAGGCCAAAGGGCATAACGAGGTACTCAAATTGCCCCAGAGGTGTGTTGAAAGCCATTTTAGGTTCATCCCCCTTCTGAATGCGCACCCGGAAGTATGCCTCTCTCAGATCCAACTTAGTGAAGATTTTATCCTTGGAAGCCTCAGCTAACAAGTCTTTAATTAATGGGAGGAAGTACGTGTTGGTAGTCAACACTGCATTGAGGCCCCAGTAGTCCATACATAACGTGAGCCCACCATCCTTCTTACGGAACAGCAGAGGGGTGGCATAAGGGGAGGAGGCGGGGCGAATAAAACCCTGCGTCAAATTCTTGTCAATGAATTTTTGCAGCTCCCCCTTCTCTGTGGGGCTCATGGAGTACACCTTCCCTTTTGGTAATTTGTGCCCCGGCAACAGTTCAATAGCAAAGTCTGAGCTTTGGTGGGGGGGTAGTTCAGCATTTAAATCCCCCCCAAAGTAAAAGCGTTCCCTGCGCACGTGCAGAGAATGCTTTGGCTGCCGCCAGGGAGGGGGTGGGAGATGGCATGGCAGGCCTCGGGCCTCACCGCTGCTGCAGCCGCCACTGTTTGAAAGGGGGAGGGGAGGAGATGGCTCAGGGGGCCTTGGGCCTCACTGCCGCTGCAGCCACCACTGTTTGAAAGGGGGAGGGGGTGGGAGATGGCTCAACGGGCCTCGGGCCTCGCCACCACCGATCCCCCCCCCCCACCGACTACCAGGAAATGGGCCTGCCTTCCAAAGTGCTTCGGCAAGCAAAAAAGGGAATGGTCCCGTCCGCCATCAAGAGCCCCACACAGGCCTGTCCCACTCCCACCCATATCAGCACGAAGGTGACCTCCACCCGTGCCCGGGTGCACCGCCAGGGAAACTAGGCCCCATGGCGCTTGGAGGCTTTTCCTCCTGCCTGCCCCGCAGCAAGCGCACGGAATTCCCTCGCCCCGGATGGCTTGGGCCAGCAAGTGACCTGGCTTCTCACAGAATGGAGGGATGCGAAGTGAGGCTACAGGGCAGCGGATTACCCACCTTCCTGACCTCCTCGGGGGACATGCTGTCGGTGCCGCCGTTCCCAGTCGCCAGCCCATTCATCTCTGTTTGGAGCCGGGGGGGGGGCGGGATCGCCGGGGGGAGGGGGAATCGTATCCCCAGGCGAGTATTGTGGGTCCGCCTCTTGTTTCCATCTAAATTCATAAGAACATCAGAAGAGCCCTGCTGGGTCAGAGTAGTGGTCCATCTAGTCCAGCATCCTGTCTCACACAGTGGCCAACCAGTTCCTGTGGAGGGCCAATAACAGGGCATAGAGGTTGAGGCCTTCACCTGATGAGAGCCCTGCTGGATCAAACCAGTGGTCCATCTAGTCCAGCATCCTGTCTCACTCATTTGCCAACCAGTTCCTCTGGAAGGGCAACAACAGGGCATAGAGGCCAAGACCTTCTCCTAATGAGAACATCGGAAGAGCCCTGCTGGATCAGGCCAGGCCTCTAGTCCAGCATCCTGTCTCACACAGTGGCCAGCCAGTTCCTCTGGAGGGCCAGCCACAGGGCATAGGTTTGCAAGGTCCCCCCTAGCCATTGCTGAGGGTGAGGGGTAGGATTCTCAGATCCAGGTTGAGAAACTCCTGGAGCTTTGGGGATGAAGCCTGATGAGGGCAAGGATCTTACTGGGTAGAATGCCATAGAGTCCACCCTCCAAAGCATCCATTTTCTCTAGGGGAGCTGACCTCTGTAGTCTGGAGGTGAGGTGCAATTACTGGAGATCCCCAGGTCCCACCTGGAGGTTGTCATCCCTAATAGAGGCTGAGGCATTCCCCTGATGTTAACTTCCTTCAGCATGCAACTACCAGGGTAGCTGTAGTGTATTACTTGTGCCACATGCTTGAATTACAACTCATTTCCAGACTACAGAGATCAGTTCCCCTGGGGAAAATGGATGCTTTGGAGGGTGGACTCTACAGCAGTGCAGCCCACTGAAATCCCCGTCCTCCCCAGGCTCCATCCCAAAACCTCCAGGAGCTTCCCAACCTAGATCTGGCAACCCTATCCTCACATCCCCTGCCGGTAGCTAGGGTAGACCTGGCAACCCTAAAACAAATTGTGGATTATGGAGTGTAGAGGGGTCTCAACAGCTATGCTAGAGAACTCTGACGGAGCCTGGGTTACCCTGACCTGGATAGCTGAGGCTAGCCTGATCTCATAAGATCTTGGCAGCTAAGCAGGGTTGGAACCCTGGTTAATGCTTGGATGGGGGACCAACAAGGAAGTCCATGTTCATTATGCAGAGACAGGCAACTAAAAACTACCTCCTGTCAGAATCTGCAGATTCAGACAAGGATTTTTGGAATCTCATGCTATATATTGTAACCTGTTCCTGTACCCACTATGTAATCATGCCTATTGCTATTAGCTTGACCATTGTGAATGTATATTATGTGAACCCAGGTTTATGACTTTGACCAGGCCTGTTCTATGTATGACAATCTGTGAGGCTTCTGCTCAAAGTAGTCAAGGATCAGATCTTTGTTGATGAAACACAGTTCTTTATTTCCAATTTCTACATTGGTACAGGTCCTCGGATTATTGTCAGAGATAACGCATACAATAGAAGCAGGTCTAATATACTCTCCAACACAGTTTGAATTGCCCATAGGTAACCAATCAACAAGGGGGAAAAACCGCGGGCAAAAGGTTCTCTGGCCGTTTGCTTCCCACAGGAAAGAAAGCGAGGTGTGAAGCAGTAAATCTCCCTTCCCAAACCAGACCCCTCAGATGTAACCATATTCACATAACAAATGCTTTCCCCAAGGCTTTCGCACGTTGATAAGAAATGGTCCCTGTCCTCCCCTGTCTTCCCAGCCGGGACGAATGGAATGCGGAGGCAGGAGTGTGAGAGGCCCATTGTTCCCATGCTTTGAAGTTGTCATTCTCCCGGGCAAGCAGATACATAGACCAGGCCTGGTCAAAGTCATAAACCTGGGGTCACATAATATACATTCACAATGGTCAAGCTAATAGCAATAGGCATGATTACATAGTGGGTACAGGGACAGCTAATAGCAATAGGCATGATTACATAGTGGGTACAGGAACAGGTTACAATATATAGCATGAGATCCCAAAAATCCTTGTCTGAATCTGCAGATTCTGACACACTGCCACCCGAAAAATCAATCTACCCTGGCTTATCTGGGAATTTTTTATGAAAAGCTTTAACTAACTTAGGAGCATGCACATTTTCAGAACGAACCCACTCATTCAGTTCCGGGCCAAAGTCTACCCATTTGACTAAATATAGCAAGCGGCCCCTACGCATTTTTGAATCAAGGATTTCAGAAATTTCAAAATGGGGTGCCTCCCCCTTCATCAGTGGAGGAGGAATCGGAGGAACTGGATGCCATGCATTCGGCCCAGGATTCTTCTTCAGCAAGCTGAAATGAAAAACAGGATGCACAGAACTCAGTGACTTGGGTAATTCTAGTTCAAAAGACACATCAGAAATCTTGCGCAACACCTTGTAGGGGCCGACATATTTCCACCCCAGTTTCCTGCTGGGTTGTAATCCATGTATATTTTTGGTGGACAAGTAGACTGAATCCCCTGGCTGTAAATCCCAGCCCTCTGCTCTGCTACGGTCTGCATACTTCTTGTAATCCTCTTTAGCTTTGTCCAGTGTTTTAGCAATCAGTGGCCATGAGTCTTGTAAGGTTGCTCACCAACGTTTAAAGTCCGTGGGGTGTTTGGTGTTTCCTCTATGGTGGGTAGGGATTTCCCTTCAAAGCCTCCCACCGCCATGAACGGGGATACACCCATAGACGAATGAATAGCATTGTTGTAACTGTATTCTGCAAATGGTAGTAGTTCCACCCAATTGTCCTGATGGTAGTTAGTGTAGCACCTCAGGAATTGTTCCAGGATTTGATTAGTTCGTTCGGATTGGCCATCGGTCTCTGGGTGGTAACCCGAGCTTAAGGCTGGTTCAATGTCCATTAGAGTCAAGAGCTCCCGCCAGAAGTTGGCAACGAACTGACTGCCCCGATCGGATACCACACATTTGGGGAAAGCATGTAACTTTATCACGTGGTTGAAAAAAGCTTTAGCCAGCCCCTTAGCAGTGGGTAGCTGTTTAAATGGGGTAAAATGTGCTTGTTTCGAGAACATGTCCACCACCACCCAAATAACGGTTTTTCCTTTGGAGGGTGGCAGGTTGGTGATGAAGTCCATAGCTACCGCTTCCCATGGGCGAGAGGGGGTGGGCAACGGATGCAACAGCCCTGGGACCTTCCCCCCCCTCCTTTTGCACATCAAACAGGTTTGGCAGGCAGTAACAAAGTCCGAGACATCCTTGCGCATGCGCGGCCACCAGAATTGCCGTTGGACTAAATTAAGCGTTTTTAAGAACCCAAAGTGCCCTGCCAGTTTTGATGAATGACAAGTTAGTAATATGTCTTTTCATCTGGTTCGAGGTACCACGAGTTTGTCCCCATGATACCAGCACTTGTTTTCCCGGAGGGAACAGTCCTGTGTTTCCCAATTCTTCGGCCTCTTCCGGGGAGTAGTCCCCCCCCCCATTCATCCCCCCACGATTCTACTGCCACTTGCTTGCTCTGGCTTCGGGTAGTGACAGCTCCTCCCAACTGTTGGGGGGAGAACATGGAGTCGAACACTTCTTCTTTTTGACTCTCGTGCTGGGGCAATCTGGATAGCGCGTCTGCTAACGAATTGGCTCTCCCAGGGAAGTGCTTAACCACGAAATTGAATTTTGAGAAAAAATCGGCCCATCGGAGCTGTTTTGCATTCAGGGACCTCTGGGTGCGCAAGGCTTCCAGATTTTTGTGATCCGTCCAAATCTCAAAAGGGGTCTGCGCTCCTTCTAGCCAATGCCGCCAGGTGGTGAGGGCCAGTCGTATGGCTGCTGCCTCTTTGTCCCACACTGACCAATTCCTCTCTGTCTCATTAAACTTTTTTGATATATAAGCCAGAGGGTGCAGCTTATCATCCGACCCCTTCTGTAAGATGGCTCCCCCCATGGCCACATCCGAAGCATCTACATGCACCACAAACTCCTTGGTTTCATCGGGGTGGGCCAGGATGGGTTCCGAGGTGAAAAGGGTCTTGAGGGTGTCAAACGCCTTTTGGCAATTCTCCGTCCAGGCTATTCTCTCCCCGGGCTTCCCTGCTTCCGGGCCCCTCCCCTTGGTTTTAAGGAGTTCAGTTAGCGGGAGAGTGACCGTGGCGAAGTCTTTTAGGAAGGTGCGGTAGAAATTACAAAATCCTAATAGACTCTGAAGCTGTTTTCTCGTTCGAGGGGCCTCCCATTGCACTACTGCCTCTACCTTGGCAGGATCCATTTCTAGCCCTTTCTGGGAAATGCGATACCCCAGAAAGTCTACTGAGTCCCTATGGAATTCGCATTTCGACAACTTGGCATACAGCTGGTTTTTTAACAGAGTTGACAGCACTTCACGGACCAATTTTACATGTTCTTTCTTATCAGTAGAGTAAATCAAGATATCATCTAAGTAACATAACACCCCCTTGAATAAATGCTTGTGTAACACTTCATTTATTAAGCTCATAAAGACCCCTGGCGCGCCACTTAATCCGAACGGCATCACCAGGTATTCGAATTGCCCCAACGGTGTGTTAAACGCAGTCTTAAATTCGTCCCCTTCCCTGATGCGCACCCGGAAGTATGCATCTCGAAGGTCCAATTTAGTAAACACCTTTCCTTTGGCTGCTTCTGTTAACAGGTCCTTAATGAGGGGAAGGGGGTAGGCATTGGAGGCTGACACTGCATTTAATCCCCTGTAGTCCGTGCACAGCCGCAGCCCCCCGTCCTTCTTTTTTCTGAATAGAACAGGGGCAGCGAATGGGGACTTAGCGGGGCGGATGAAACCTCGCTCCAAGTTCTTGTCTAGGAATTTCCTTAGCTCCTCCCGCTCCGAAGGGCTCATGGAATAGAGTTTTCCCTTTGGTAGCTTCTCTCCTGGGATCAGCTCTATGGCACAGTCCGACAGTCTGTGGGGGGGTAGTTCATCTGCCTCGGTTTCACTGAACACTCCCATTAAGTCTCGATATTCCCTAGGAACGGTGGAGGGCACCAGAGTGAGCGCCGTCGCTCGGAGAGGTGCCGGGGGCCCCACTCCCCACCCCACGTCCCACTTATGGTTTTGACACTTCTCGTCCACCCAGGAGATTTTCCCTTCGCTCCATTTGATGTAGGGGTCGTGGGAGCTTAACCAGGGACTCCCCAACACCATGGGGAACTGGGTGTTGGGGGTGATGACGAAAGCTCTCCTCTCCCAGTGCTCCCCCGTCCCTACTATCAGTCTCTCAGTCTCTGCCACACACGCCTCTTTCATTTCCGATCCGTCCATTTGGGTAAACGTAAGTGGCTCCCCCAATGGGGCGACTTTGGGCCCTAACCCGTCCACTACTAAAGGGCTAATCAAGTCCCGGGCACACCCTGAGTCAATTAAGGCCCGGACCCGGACGTGGGTCCCGGTCCCGGGGGCTATCACAGTCACTACCATATACAGTAAAGGGCCAGGGATGCTCACCGGGGATGGCGCGTCGCGGATGGGGACCTGCAGTTCTGCGCCACTCACTACAGGCCGTTGGAGTTTCCCGACATCTGTGCTTCCGTCAGCTCCAGCTCTCCTTGCTCACTCGCGGCCCCTTCCAGCTGTAGTGCCCGGGGCTTGAACGAGGTTTTCCCTTTGCTAGGGGTGCTCCCAGCTATCAGGGTGGAGGTCTTGGGGACTTTCCCCCCCCCCGCGGGGGCACGCCGAGGCGAAGTGACCGCTCTCCCCGCACCTCATGCAGAGCCCCTGCTTGAAGCGGGCGTCCCGGATCTCTTGGATGTTCGGTTTGGGCTTCACCTTCTGAGCAACTTTTGCTTGGGCAGTCGCTGAAGTTCCCATCTTGATGAGGGTGAAGCGTTCTTCCACGTCCGCGGCCGCTCTCATCCATGTGGCTAGCGAGCCCGGTCTTCCCCCTCGCAGCACCATCTCGTACACTTCGGGATTAAGACCTTCCCTGTACTTTTCTATGAAAAGATCTTGGGTCCAGCCGCGAATCTTGGCTGCTATGCGCCGGAACTTGTCGGTGTACTCCCTCACTGAGGACCGCCCCTGGGTCAGCTTCCGTAACTGGTTCTGAGCCTTCTCTTCTCCCAAGAGGTCCTCGTAGTGGTGTCTGAGGGCATGCACATGAAGTTGTGCATGGAGCGTAACTCAGGCCCGGGGGCGTTGTGCAGGCTCACGTACCAGTCGCTGGCGGTGTCCCTCAGCTTGGACCCGATGTAGCCAATTCGGTCCCTCTCGGTGGGGTAGAGATGCCCCCAGGTGTCTAGAAACCGCTCGATCTCTATGAGGAAGAACCGCAGCTTCTCGGGCTCCCCATCGAAAGTAGCCGTCAACGGATCGGCGGGGGCCTGGCGAACTATCGGCCCTGCCGGCACTTGGGCCGGCGCCAGTACGGGTGCGGGAACCGGGCGGGGAACGGGCTGCGGAACCTGCTGCGGCACTTGCGGCGGGACGACTCCCGCGGGAGCTCCTCCGGGGGAAACCGGCGGCTGCGGGACTCCCCCTCCAGGGGGTCCGACCCCTCCTGGGGCTGGGCGAACTGCTTGCATAGCCGTCAGGGCGTCTCGGAACTGGTACTGCAGATCGAGGGCTAGCTCGCACAATTCTGCGGTGAGTTGTAGCCGCAAATCTCCCATGGTAGATTGATTTTTCGGGTGGCAGTGTGTCAGAATCTGCAGATTCAGACAAGGATTTTTGGGATCTCATGCTATATATTGTAACCTGTTCCTGTACCCACTATGTAATCATGCCTATTGCTATTAGCTGTCCCTGTACCCACTATGTAATCATGCCTATTGCTATTAGCTTGACCATTGTGAATGTATATTATGTGACCCCAGGTTTATGACTTTGACCAGGCCTGGTCTATGTATCTGCTTGCCTGGGAGAATGACAACTTCAAAGCATGGGAACAATGGGCCTCTCACACTCCTGCCTCCGCATTCCATTCGTCCCGGCTGGGAAGACAGGGGAGGACAGGGACCATTTCTTATCAACGTGCGAAAGCCTTGGGGAAAGCATTTGTTATGTGAATATGGTTACATCTGAGGGGTCTGGTTTGGGAAGGGAGATTTACTGCTTCACACCTCGCTTTCTTTCCTGTGGGAAGCAAACGGCCAGAGAACCTTTTGCCCACGGTTTTTCCCCCTTGTTGATTGGTTACCTATGGGCAATTCAAACTGTGTTGGAGAGTATATTAGACCTGCTTCTATTGTATGCGTTATCTCTGACAATAATCCGAGGACCTGTACCAATGTAGAAATTGGAAATAAAGAACTGTGTTTCATCAACAAAGATCTGATCCTTGACTACTTTGAGCAGAAGCCTCACACCTCCGCACATCTCTTGCCTTGAA
The DNA here is from genome assembly GCA_029233225.1 of Lepidodactylus listeri. Lineage (NCBI taxonomy): Eukaryota > Metazoa > Chordata > Lepidosauria > Squamata > Gekkonidae > Lepidodactylus > Lepidodactylus listeri. Next base: position 133,094,314 of record JARCFY010000005.1, on the reverse strand, counting down.
AACCCTAATGGGGTCGCCATGAATCTGCTATGACTTGAGGGCACATAGATACAAAAAAAGCAACTTGGTCTTGAATTCTGAGTGTGGGAGTGGGTGGTCAGAGGTGGCTGTTGTTCAGTAGTGAGGAAGACGTTCTCAGAAGAATTATTATTCCCAATTTCCAGGAATCAGCCCCTGGTTTTTGCAAAAAGACCCCTGGGCTAAGTTCAGGCTGTTTCAAGGTATTCAGTCATTCCAGGAAATGCATGTTTTAGGCCAACGCAGTCCCCCCCCCCCCCCAGTTAGTTTCTGATCAGCATAACCTGGGGTCTGGGGGGCATAAAACAACCTGGTGTTATCTTCCTGGTGAAAATGGGAGGCCAAGATATGGTTCAAGATCATCTTGTGGGTTCACAGGAAACACTTTATTTGAACCAGGCTCTTGCCAAATCTCGTTCAGCCACTAGAGTAGACCAGATCTTCTTCGTGGTCTCTGTGCATCACACCTCTGGGATAAAGTGCGCCTGCGCCGATCCCGATCGGTAATCTTCAAAGCCTAACGGATTTTCGCGCCAGCTCCCCAGTCACGTGCACGCCCACTGCGCATGACCCGGGGAGAGGCACGAGGATCCCGCCAGTTCTCTTCTGACCGCCGCGTCGTGAGGACTCCCTCTCCGCTCCGGTCGGTAGTTAACTTTCGTTTCTTCTTTTCCAACTTGGAAAGGCCTTTCGGACTGATTCTTAGACCTCTTACTGACTACGGACTGTTTTCCTGGACTCTCTTTTGGATTCTCCTCCTTCTACTCCCCGCCCGGCCTATGGCCCAGCGGTGGGGTTTCTTTAAACGCTGCCTTAAGTGTGGGAGTAAAATCCCCCCCCCAGACAAGCACTCCCTCTGCTTGCTGTGCCTAGGCGAGTCGCATCGCGTCGACTCCTGTTCGAGCTGCGCCGCGTTCTCCAAACAAACTCGTAAGAACCGAGCGGCCCGACTCCGAGTGGCTCTCTTGGAGGCAGCGTTGTCACCGAAGATGTCCGCAGCTGACGCCTCGGCAACGTCCCCATCGATACCGACGGGCCCGACGTCGCCACCGATGCGAAGCCCTTCCGGCACCGAGAAGTCGGCATCGAAAAGACCCCTCTCACTGCCACGAACTCCCGCTAAGAAGCGTAAGGAGGGCAAAGAGGGTAAGGGCAAGCTGAAGCACAAGACCTCGAGTGCTTCGTCGACGCATCCCGCGTCCGACATGACCCAGCATGGGTCTCCACAGCTTGACCCTCCTGGGCGCGAGCGACCCCGGGGCAGCCCCGTCTCCCCGATGCCGCGACCCATCCAGCTCACGGATTCGGAACCCGACATCGAGCTGACGCAGATCCCTCACAGCAGTCCCGAGACAGGGCCTGACCCGATGCCGGCACCGAGAGGCGAGCGAGACTGGCGCCTTCCCCCATCTTCGGTGCCGTGGGACGTCCGTCAATGGCGATACCTGTATGGTTCCTCCTACCCGCCACCTCCACAATGGTACCCAGCGGAGTGGGATCGCCAATCGACGTCGTCAAGAGTCTCCCGATGCCGAGATCCCCCGGCCCCGCCTCCGACTCCGATACCGATGCCGCAACCGAAACCGAAAATACCGAAACTAACGATACCGATGCCCACATCACCCGATATCGACCTCCCTCCTTATCAGCCAGACCCGTCGACCCCTATGTCTCCCTCCGAACATTCCGACCATTCGATGCCCGAATCTCCCGAATCATCCGATGACGAATCTCCCATCCAGCCGTCACCATCCCCTGATGTGGCTGAAAATTTACCAATCTCCCCCTCCGAAGACGTGAAATCCTATGGAGAACTTATCAAACGAATGGCACATTCCTTGGCGCTTGCCACGGTCCAACCAACTCCTACCGCTACCGATGCCATCTTCGATATCGTACAGATGGACACATCCACCGCGGTAGCGTTACCACTAATTTCGGTGCTCTTGAGCACTGCCAAAGAATCCTGGGGCCACCCCTCCTCAACCCCAATTTCCAACAAAAGGTTGGACCACATGTATAGGCTCCAAGAGCCAGGGGCAGAATTCCTATTCATCCACCCCAAACCCAACTCAGTAGTCGTGACCCCCTCGGCTAGGGGACGTAGCGGACATTCCTCCCCCTTGGACAAGGAGGGACGGAAACTAGATTCTTTCGGAAGACGATTTTATTCAGCCGGTGCATTGGGCATAAAAACGGCAAATTACACAGCCTGCATGAGCAGGTACCAGTATTCCCTATGGGAACAGATGACACCTCTTCTGGCTCAGCTTCCTGAGGATAAGCAACGCCTCGCTAGGAAGATCCAGAGGGAAGGCATGGTGCTAGCAAAGCATCAGCTTAACGCATCCAAGCATGCTGCGGACGTCACGTCCAAGACACTCACTTCAGCAGTCGCCCTTCGTCGCCACGCCTGGCTGAGGTCGACTTCGCTTCCACAAGACACTAAGTCCTTAGTGGAAGACCTCCCTTTCGAGGGTGAAGGACTGTTCAGCTCCACGACGGACACAGTTCTTCATGATTTAGATAAGAGTATCAAAACATCTCGTAACCTGGGTGTCTCACAACCGAGACAACAGAAGCAGAAAACATGGCAGAGATCTTGGTCCAAACAGCAACCGCGAAGATCTCCCACTGAACCCCAATGGCAGAGACCACCGTCTACTGTCTATCAGCAGAAACCTTATGGCCATAAGCCACGATTCCCGCCCGCTTCCGCTTCTAAGGCTAAACCACCCAAGCCGAACAAGCAGAGTCTTTGACTCTCCCATTCACTCCGATATTCCCACCCGTCTATCCCCCTTCCTACTAACATGGCAACGTATCACGACAGACAAATGGGCACTGTCGGTTGTAGCAGAAGGCTACAGAATAGAATTTTTCCAGATTCCACAAGAATCGTACTTCGTAACCACCCCTCCCTCCGACACCTTATCGTCGGAAGTCGAAGCCCTCCTGTTAAAAGACGCCATAGAACAGGTACCAACAAAACACCTTCAGCGGGGGTTCTACTCCCGCTACTTCACGGTCCCAAAAAAGGATGGCGGACTTCGTCCCATATTAGATCTGCGGAACCTCAATGCGTTCATCACCTACAAGAAATTCCGTATGACCACTCTACAGACCATCCTACCGCTACTAGAAGCCAACGTGTGGATGGTGACGCTGGACTTAAAGGACGCATACTTTCATGTGACGATCCACCCGTCACACAGACAGTACTTACGTTTTGCGATCGGTCCGCGTCACTTCCAGTACAAGGCCCTACCCTTCGGCCTCTCTACAGCTCCTCGTGTCTTCACGAAGCTTATGGCAGTAGTAGCGGCACATCTGAGACTCCAAGGTGTCCACCTCTACCCCTACCTGGACGACTGGCTTCTAGTCGCCCCTTCTATGACGGAATTACAGAACCACATCTCTACTACCCTTCACACCCTAGAATTACTAGGGTTGACTATAAACCTCAAAAAGTCCATGCTTATCCCTTCCAGACGGGTTCAGTTTATCGGAGCTATCCTGGACTCCTTGCAATGCAGGGCGTTCCTACCCCCCAACAGAGCAGCGGATATAGTCTCCCTTCTCCAGGCTATCCAAGAGACCAAGGAGGCTACAGCCAAACAAATCCTTCGCCTGCTAGGCTTGATGGCCGCAACAACGGCAGTGATTCCCTTCGCCAAATTGCGAATGAGACCACTGCAGCTTTGGTTCTTGAGGCGTTTCCGCCCCAAACTCCACTCCCTCTCCAAACGTTTCCAGATATCTACCCAGGTCCTGGAGACCCTGAGTTGGTGGCTTGTGCCCCAGAATTTACACTCAGGTGCACCTTTCCGGCTTCCACCCCCCTCAGCGACCGTCACCACGGATGCATCCCTATGGGGCTGGGGAGCTCACCTGGAAGGTGTAGGTGTGGGAGACAGGTGGCACCCCTCTGTGGCACACAACCATATCAATTTCTTAGAGCTGCTGGCAGTTCTCTACGCAGTGAGGTCTTTCCGCCAATCCCTAACGGGGAAAACGGTGACTGTCCTTACAGACAACACCACCACTATGTTTTACATCAACCGCCAGGGCGGGACGGTCTCCCGTGGACTTTGCCGGTTAGCAATAGAGCTGTGGAACGAGTGCCAGGCGCTAAATATTCACCTGGTGGCGACTCATCTCCCAGGACTACTCAACGTCCAAGCGGACTTCCTAAGCAGAGGAGGAGCATCCCTACACGAGTGGGAACTGAACCCCCTCTACCTGACTCCGATCTTCGACCATTGGGGACATCCATCCGTGGATGTATTCGCCTCTCGGGAGAACAAGAAGTGCCATCTATTCTGTTCCAGAGCGGGAACGGACCCGACCTCTCTCGGAGACGGTCTCCTCTTCCCGTGGACAGGGAAACGGGTGTACCTATTTCCCCCAATCCCTCTCATTCCGAGAGTAGTCCACAAACTGTTGACAGAGCGACCGTGGGCAATTCTTGTCACCCCATGGTGGCCGAGACAACCCTGGTTCCCCACGCTCCTCAGCCTCTCACGAGAGACGTATCTCCATCTCCCGACGGACCCGGATCTCCTCGGGATGTGCGGGGGCCGAGTACTGCACCACGATGTGCCCAGGCTAAAATTGACAGCGTGGCTGATCCTAACTTAGGGTTAGAATCACGCATTGCTCAAGTGCTACTGAACTCACGCAAACTCTCCACTCGACATTCATATGAGTCAAAATGGACTAAATTTTTAACTTTCCTGGCGTCTGTGGGACGACCCTCAGTCCCCGCTGGACTTAAAGATGTTTTTGGTTTCCTCCTGTCATGTCAGGACAGGGGACTGTGTCACTCATCTATCCGAGTCTACTTGTCGGCCATCTCAGTCAATCATCCTAAGATTGATGGCTATTCAGTGTTTTCCCACCCAACAACGAAACAATTCCTCAAGGGAATGAATCGCCTCTATCCCCCAGTGCGGACACCAGTCCCGGCATGGGACTTGCCCCTGGTTCTCACTAAGCTGATGGGAAAACCCTTCGAACCCATGGCCTCATGCAGTCTTCAGCTTTTGTCATGGAAGGTTGCATTTTTAGTGGCCATCACGTCTACTCGACGCGTGAGTGAGCTCTCGGCGTTCCGTTGCGACCCACCATACCTCACGTTTCATCATAATGCCGTCACTTTGGCTCCAGATGTCGCTTTCCTGCCTAAAATAGTGTCGGACTTTCATATAGGGGCAGATATCACCTTGCCGGTATTTTTTCCTGATCCCCAGGACCCAACGCAGCGTAGTCTGCATACTTTAGATGTCAAGAGAGCCTTGTCTTTCTACTTGCACCGGACAAAATCCTTTCGCAAGTCTCCAGCTCTCTTCATTTCTTATGCCTTGCCCAGGCAGGGACAGAAACTGTCGTCTCAAAGACTCTCGAAGTGGATAGTTGAGACGATAAAACTCGCCTATCTTCTGGCCAAAAGGCCACTGCCGGCGTCCCTCCGGGCACACTCCACTCGAGCCGTGGCTACTTCCACAGCATTCCTCAAGGGCATTCCCCTGGGAGACATCTGCAATGCTGCAACGTGGGCGTCCCCTCACACGTTTGTGAAGCACTACGCCCTAGATGTCCGCGTCCATCAGCGTACTGTGGTGGGCCGTGCAGTCCTGCAAGCAGCTCAGATGTGAGACCTCCAGCACCCACCTCCAAGTATGTGGTGTTTATTGCTCGCTATTCTCCCAGAGGTGTGATGCACAGAGACCACGAAGAAGATATACAGGTTGCTTACCTGTAATTGGAGATCTTCGAGTGGTCATCTGTGCATTCACACCACCCGCCCTCCTTCCCCTCTGCTTTCGGTCTCCCTCACCTTTTTCCTTGGGGGCTGTTAGCAGCGGTCAGAAGGAACTGGCGGGATCCTCGTGCCTCTCCCCCGGTCATGCGCAGTGGGCGTGCACGTGACCGGGGAGCTGGCGCGAAAATCCGTTAGGCTTTGAAGATTACCGATCGGGATCGGCGCAGGCGCACTTTATCCCAGAGGTGTGAATGCACAGATGACCACTCGAAGATCTCCAATTACAGGTAAGCAACCTGTATGTTTCTATATCACCAGGCTGACCCACAATGTTAGGCAACAGCTCAGAGTGTGCTGTAACAGCTCTAATAGTCCAGACCAGGGCTGTATTATCCATAAGGCTGACTAGGCTGAAGTTTAGGGGCCCCACAGGGACTAGGGGCCCATCAAGTTTCTTTTTCTTTTGCTGAGGCACTATTATTTTCTCTTCATAGACAGCTTGTAAAGTCGCTGGTCTATAACTTAAATAAGCAAAGGTTCTGTCTACTGATAACTCCTGGGCTGTAGTTTCTGCTTTTTGCCACAAGTTCTTTAAAGATTCATCTATCTATCTATCTATATATATCTGTGAGACTCTTGAACAAACGTACTCCCAACAACCGTCTCTTGGCAGTGATTTGTTCATTGAGAGATCAGAATGATTCAAGTGAAGACCATATCATGTTAGAACAGACCCGGCTGGCGCCAAGTCAGAAGTTATGCACAGTTTGAACAAGACACCCCCCGCCCATGCCCCATCCAATCAGTCTGTTCATGCAGCCCACCTAATTCTAACGTGCCTAGTGATCCCTCCTTCCCCCACCTGCAAATCTATGGTTACTTTATCTAGACAGGCCGGCTGGCAGAGACAAACATTCAAGGGCACTTCACATTCTTCCCAGTCGGGAGGTGTCTTAGGAAAACAGTTGTCAAGCCTTGAAGCAAAGCTGTTTCTCTCTCTCACACACACACACACCGGGTCAGATACAAGGAATACGGGAAAGGTCAGATACAATCATGGCAAACGGGGTTTTGATACACATACACACACACGCTGAATAGAATTCTTCAGGAGACGCTCAGAATGGATATAGGGCTATGTACTGTGGTCTAGTACCTACCGTACCCGGGTCAAGCTGTCAGCTGTAGTGGGGTGAAAGGCTGAAGTGCCGGAGGGCCCCCGAAATACCTGAAAGCCTAGGGGCCTGGCCATGGGTTAATACAGCCCTGGTCCAGACTAGCCTGATCGATTGCAGCTCAATGGCATGCTTGGCCTGACCTGGAGAGCCCAGGCGACCCTGATCTCATCCGATCTCAGAAGCTAAGTAGGGTCAGCGCTTGGGTGGAAGGCTACCAAGGAAGTCTGGTAGCTGCTACACAGAGGAAGGCAGTAGGAAACCACCTCTGCTCATCTCTTGCCTTGAAAAACCCATAAGGTGGAACTTCACAGGGTCACCGAGAGTCCATCGGAACTTGACTGCACAAACTTAGAAGCACAGGACTTGATTCAAACTGATTTGGAACGGAAGCCAGCTAGGGAACAGTAAGAGCCAGAAACAGACATTTATCCAAAATTAACCACCTCTGTTTTGCATATATCTTCAAGGAATAAATCTTGTATATAATTCTGCTTCACCCTCTATTTCATCCCAGGATGAATTGTCACAGAAAACAAGAACAGGGTTGGTTTCAGAGACCGGAAGCGTTCACTGCTCCCTAGGGAAGCCTAATGAATGATGGGAGCACCCCACAGTATTTGCAGACCTAGAGGTCCCCTTCACCTCCCTGAGGGAACAATGTCGGTCTGCCTTCTTGGGCTGGTGTAAGGGCTGAGCTCATCCACATGAATGGGTTTGAAAACTCCCAAGGGCATGCCTGCACCGCAAGCTGATCCAAGCAGCCCACCAGAGACTGACTTGTGACCCAGAAGGTCCCTGCTTGAAAGTGAAGGTAGAGTTTCCATTTTACAGCTGCTGAGAACATAGCCCAAAACCAGTCAAGGTACTTGTGCCCAAGAATTCTTAATCAGGAATAATAAGAAAAGCACCGCTGAGCACGTGCTGAGTGCTTTTTCCCTCACTGCTGAATGAGGGCAAGTATTCCTGCTCTCCCCCACAGTTAAAATTAAGACATATGGTTTGTAGAGCAATAACAGCTTTCCCACTGAAGTTTAAAAAAACACCCCAAAATTAAGTATTGAGCCCACCACCAAACTACAACCATGGAACGTAAATGGACTGTCCCCCTCTAAAATCCAGCTCCACACTTCACAAAGGTGTAACATTCACCCCACCAACCACTTGTGCATTGGCCTGGTCAGGAAAGCTTCTTAAAAGCCTGGCCTTAATTAGAAATGACAGACAAATCTTCTTAATCTAAGTCACTTGGTGTTCTCTCTTAGCAACCTATGGCTAAGATTATCTTTCAATTAACCCTTCAGCTACTGGAACTGCCTGTGTGCTTTCTCGTCTAGGTTGGTTCCTGAATTGGTTCCCACAACCTTCGTTAATTGTAATGATGTATTTAGCCCCATATTGGGATTGTGCTTGTGGAGTCCTGCAGTGATCATGTTCTTTCTATCTTCGAAACTCCAAAATGGGGGCACCCTGGCCTTTTCTGAGCTGGCACATGTGTGGGATTCCCACCCAATACGTCACTTGCTCCAATGGTGGGTTTTCACCACAGCAAGGATATGAAGCCTTTCTAGCACGATCTGTTGGTTTTCATCATTTGGTGAAGAAATTAGACTCAATTTCTACTTCAGAAGGTTCTTTTTACAGCCTTTGACCATCTATTGAGTGGGAGGCAAGCCCCATAACAAACAGGGCTCCTCCCGTTCATTGTGCTTGTGGCCCCTCACCATGGTGTCCAAGGCACTGTTAAAAAAAATGTTACAAGTGTAGAACAAAAATGACACACAGCCGTGAGCATGAGTTCTGCCTCCTGTGCTTAGGAGAGGCCCATAATGTGAGAGCTTGTCAGATTTTCCAGTGTTTTACCCAAAAGGCTTGATTGGACCAAGCCTCTAGATTGAAAGCCACACTGCGGGAGAAGGCTTTGTCCTCCTCGGTTCCTTCCAGAGTGATTCTGGCCTTGGGGTTGAGTGCCTGGGGTCCACTTCCCCTGGCTCCGACTACTGAATCCCAATCCAGGCCACCATTGGTCCGTTTGGTCTGAGGGCCTCCAAAAAAGGCTGCTTTAGTCACCTTGGAGGCAGAATCCAGAGGTCTGCAGTCACCTTCCCCAGGAACTTTGACTAAGGTCCGATCTCATTCAGAACCTCCTGCAAAAAAACCCAGAAGAAATCAAAGAATAAGGAGAAAGCTAAGCCCTCACCCAAGTTAACCTGTGCTGTCCAATCGATGGGAGAAGTGTCCCTCTCCCGTGTACCCCTTCACCTCATCTAGCCTCATTTTACTGGTTCTTTTTCTAATATGGATGATAATCAGCCGAGCATCCTGGCTGGATGACTGCTACCATCAGAATCTGGGCCACCTCTATCTTGGCAACTGGTGTGCCTCCTCAGCATTTGTACCACATATCACCATCCCATTTTGATAGATGGACAAGACATCACCCTCAGATATTTGAGGGACTTGACCTCAACACGAGGGATACATGGACGCTCGTTCCACAATGGTTCTGTTCTGATCCCCTTATCATGAGCCAGAAAAGGAAACCTCCGCAGCTTCTCGTTGCAGTTCTGAAAGTGCTTCAGTCTGTCACCTGACAATACCTGTAAATAATCAGCACTCAACAACGTTCCTTAAGCAGGTTCAGTTTATTGTAGTCAGTTTACTATACATACTCTAAACACTATCTGTGTTAAGACTAAAGAGGGTAAGCGGGAAAAGGGATTTTGTATGGGGTTCAAACTGGGGTGTCAGGTGGCTACAAGCCAATGAATGCCACGTTACCTTCATGCGGAAAATAACGACTTCTACTTCCAAGCGGGAAACTCTCAAGAGAAACCCAAGATCTTATGTAAACAGAGACAAATGCTGGAGGAGAATCTAAGCAGAGACAAATGGCAGAGGAGAATCAAAAGTAACCTTCCAAGCATCAATAAACTTCCCCCCTCCTTTTCTTCATAGCGGCCACTCTCTTTCCCCACCCACCTTTTATTTATGACAGCCTAGCTGACAATACCATAGGCAACCCGAACCTGGTATCACCTAGTGAAGATCTCTGCCTATACAGAGAACAGATACTAAGAATGGTGAAGGCCTTAGATATTGATGTCGCCACCTTGGACAAGAGGCCAAAGGACAGAATTTTGATCCAGCTTTATTCTGATACCCCAGGGATAGTGGCTTTTCTGATTTTAGAGGGACTATCCAACCTAACTGCTCCAATCTGGCAGAAGCCAGCCTTCATCCAAGCCACCCCTCATCCAAGCCACCCCTCATAAAATAGATAATTTATATAGAGTTAAACAAGAGTCCTGCGAGTTCCTGTTAGCACACCCTCCTCCGTCATTGATTACAGAAGACATGCAAGCACGACAGCAACCTGATCGGCATTCATTGTCTGTGGATAGGGAGAGCCAATTCCTGGACACGTTGGGAGGAAGGTTTATGCTTCATCTGCTCTCCATTTCAGAACAGCATCAAGTAATTATCAAGTAATCATGGGAGACTACCAACTTCTCCTCTGGGAGAGCCTTTCCTAGTACTTAGACAAGCTACCTGAAGAATCCAAGTCTCTGACTAAGATTATCCAATCCGAAGCTATTAAACTCTCAAAGCAAGAGATTATCATGGACAGACACTTCACGGATGTATCGGCTAGATCTGTGGCCTCTGCTCTAGAAGGCACTCCTGGCTACATAATATTGCTTTACCTATAGAGACACTGTAAGGCTGAGGATCTCCCCTTTCAAGGGTCCACTCTTTTTTTCCAGAGTCCACTGATTATTTCCTTTCCACCATGAAAAAGAACTGTCAGACAAGCAGATTGTTGAGCGTGTTCTCCTCAGCTCTGACTCACAGACAACGGTTATTCCAAAGCCAACATGGCTTTGCTACCCCCTTCTCTAGGGGTCAGAGACAGCAACACAAGCCCTCCTTCATGTATCCTCAATGCCCATTCCAGTTGCCCCCCTTTTTGAAGTGAAAGGGTACTCCATGATCAGGGCCCCCTCAGAAAAAACCCACAGATAGATCAGGTCCAACAACCCACTACCTTCTGACTATCCATTCCAGGAGTTGGAGATATTTTCAGCTTTAGGGATAGGTTGGCACCATTTATAGAGGCTTGGCACCAGATTACTTCTAATCATTAGGGTGTTATCTATAGTTTGGGATGGTTACAAATTATAGTATCCCAATCCCTTTGCTGAGCGGCCTCTTCTGCCATGGATAACTCCTATCCAGAGCTTAGAGTTCAGCTTGGGAAGCTCCTCAGGAAGGGGATAGTGGAAGAGGTCCCAGATGTCCTTCACTCCCAGGGTTTTCATTCTAGATTTTTCTTAGCTGACAAAAAAAGATGGTGGTCACAGACCTGTACTGGATCTTAGAAAATTAAACAAGTTCTCAAGAATTTCAAAGTTCAGAATGGTTTCGCTTTCATCTGTTCTGGAGTTTCTTACCCCAGGTGTGTGCTTCACAGTTCTTGATTTAAAGGATGCATATTTTCATATCCCAGTCCACCAGTCTCACAGGAAGTTTTCACATTTCAGACTAGGTTCTCAGATGTTCCAGTACACTTCCCTTCCAATCAGGCTGGCCACGGCACCCAGGGTATTTACCAAGTGTATAGCTGTTGTGGTAGCACACTTACGGACAACAGATTGCTCTACATTACCTTACCTAGATGACTGGCTTATCGAGGCCCTTGGCTGTAAACTGCTGAGTGACCATATTCACTACATTATTTCCACCTGTAATATGCTAGGCCTAATGGTGAAATGGGAAAAGTCTAGCCTCAAGCCCTCTCAACGAGTGCAATTTATTGGTGCTCACCTGGATGCCACTTTAGGTAAGGCATTTTTGCCTGCTGGTAGAGCCAAGAGCATTAAGGCAATGACATCAAGCTGTATTAGAAAGTATTGGCAGCAGGTGAAAGCGATTCAGTGGTTACTAGGGCTACTGCAGTAATCCCATTAGCAAGATTGCGTATGAGGAGTCTGCAGATTTAGTTTGTTAGAAAGTATGACCCTAACAAGCACCCTCCCCCCCAGATGCTGTTTTTCAGTACCTAGGAGGCTGGTCAGGTCTCTACACTGGTGGATAGAAGACTCTAATTTGTTTTCAGGGATTCAGTTTGGGTTCTGGGTTCCCCAGATCACTCTGACCATGGACACTTCCTTATCAGATTAGGGTACCCATTGTCAGGGTCTTTCAATTCAGGGCTGATGGCCTTTGATGCTTCGTGTGATAAGATTTGCCCTTACCTCTTTCTCAGATGTGCTCAAGAATAAGAAAGCATAGATCCAAATGGACAATGCCACAACAATGTTCTGTTTCAACAAGCAGGGAGGCACGAGCTCCATGGAGGCTTTGCCTAGATGCAATAGCTGTGTGGGAAGTAGCTCTGAGTATTGGGGGCCTCCCAAAAGCAGGATCCTTAAATACAGAGGCAGACGGCCTGAGCAGGGTCTACCAGACCAATTACAAATGGTCCATACAGGGCAGATCTACCAGACTGATCTTTGACTCCTGGGGTACCCCCAAGTAGATTTGTTTGCACAGCTGGATTTTAAAAAGTGCCAGATTTTTGTTCCCTGGTGGGCAATGATCCAACTTCTCTGGGGAATGCTTTCCAGATCTCTTGGTCAGACACGCTCTTTTATGTGTGTCCCCCCCCCCCCCCCCCCCGCAGCTTAGTGGCTCTGTTCTGGCCCTGCCAGATCTGCTTCTTGGAGTTTTCCCCCACCTCAGATCTGCTGATGCACAGTACATTATTGTCCTGGGCCTCTGCTAGAGGGGAATGCCCTTTTACCTGTTCATTGTCTTCAGTGAGGACCAATGTCCCCCTTAAGGTGTGCAGTCCCTTGAGCAGAAATTTTACCCTGTGAGCCAAAAAAAGTGCTAGGTTTAAAATTATGAGCAGGGCAGGCCAATATTTTTTTAAAAATTATTCACAGAACCTATTCAAATATAACCTCTCTTTCCTTAATTACCAGAAAGACAGAGAAAAAGAAAAAGACATAGAAAGACAGAGAGAAAGACAGAAAGACAGAGGTGGAAAGAAAGCATATAGATGGGGAGAGAGAAGGAAGGAAGGAAGGAGAGGGGCCCCTCATAGACCCTCCACGGCACTGATCACAAGAGAAAGCAAGCCCAGAGCAACATGCTTCAGGTGGCGCCGGAGCTCCTGGGGCTCGCTTTCTCCTGGAGCCCAGTTTAAACTGGACTGCAGGAGAAAGTGGGCCACTCACTGACGCCGCTGGCAGCAGGAGGCCACAGAGGAGTGCCGGGCCACATTGCTAGCCCAAGGACCCCCTCCCTCTGAGCTCCCCCCCCCCCCACACCTCCATTCTCACCCAGCTCCCCTCCCCTAACCTCCCCTCCCCACTAACTGGCGTCCAGGCGCACTCTGAGCCTGGCTTAGCTTCCTCCCCAGCCCTTACCTGCAGCATCAGTGGGAAGGCAGCTTAGGTTTTGGTGGTGGCAGCAGTAGCTCCCAGGTCACTTCACTCTTCCAGAAGGAGGGCTGCCAGGAGCTGCCAGCCTCTATAGTTAGTGCAGGCGGGGGCTAAGTGGGAGGCAGGGTCGCCCACTACCCCTGCGCTGAGAGGGAAATCAGTGTGCTGGGGGGCGGAAATCAGTGTGCCCCACGCACGTAACTCAGCTTACAGGGAACACTGGTGGGGACCCCTGCCTTATTTCATTCTAAGAGCCCAACAGATTTTTTGCAGCACCAGGATCTCCCCCCGCCCCCGCTATGGAGAGCTCTCTCAGCCAGAACGAGATTTTAGGATGCAAAAAGTTCCATTATTGTTCACAGAGCACAGATCCTAAGGTTCTAAAAGTAATGAAAGATTCACCTATTTTCTTATTATTACAGCTCAACTCCACCATGAAAACAGAGTCATTCAGTTTCTCTGCCATCTCCTAATCTTTCTTCAGCAACTTTTTCATTCCTTTGTTATCCAATGACTATGCGGCTTCTCTGACCAGGTTTCTGCTTCTGATATATTTAAAGAAATGCCCCAGTGTTGGGTTTTTTGGCTTAATTATGTTAACCGTCTGCTGTTCAAATTCTCTTTTTGCTCTCCTTCTGCTCTGCATTCTCATTTTCCTTTCTTGTGTATTGCTATTTGCTTCATTTTTCTTTTCTGCCTGTTCCCTGTAGTGGTGATTTGATTTTACATTGCTTTATGTCCAGCATATCTCCCTGCAGATTTAAAGGGCTCTTCCGCATTGCCATTTTCCTTGTTTGGGTGTTCCTGTTGCTGTAAGGGTTTTCTTTCCTGTTCTGCACCTGTTTTGTTCCCTCTAGTGGTCAATTCAATATTAGATAGTTTTATGCCCAGCATAAAAACCTGCAGTTTAAATATGAAAGTAGATATGCTGGACATACAGTGATATAATATCAAACTGACCGCTAAAGGGAGTGAAATGTGCAGAGGGGGGGGGGAGTAACAGGGACACACCAGTGAGAAAAATTTGAATGTGGAAAAGTTCCTTAATGTCAAAATTTTTTTGCCAGAATCAATATTCTTTTTTCACCTTCATCAGGAAATTCTCCCACTTTTTTTAAAAGAAAGCGTTTCCCTTTTATGGCTTTTTTGACTTGGTTTGTTAACTACGTGGGCATCCTTTTACCCCTGGCACTACCTTTCCTGCCTCAAGGTATATATTCTTCCTGGGCCTCAGTTAGTGTGGTTTTTAATACCTTCGAGGCATTTGACTCTCTTGGATCTCCCTTTCAGCTTCCCTCTGTCTGATCCTCTCATTTTTGTAAACTCTTTTGAAATGAAATGTGATCGTTTTGGACTTTGGGAGCCATTTTATTTATTTATTTTAAACATCTGTAAGCCGTCCTTCTACCTTGCGGAACTCAAGGTGGATTACAAAGTAAATAGAATAACAATTATAAAAGACCACAATTTTAACAACATGGGGAAACACCACTGTATCCTCAGGGAAAGCCACTCTGTCCCTTCCTCGGATAGCTCACTGGGGAAAGGGCACCCATGTGGCAAACGGGAGGCATGGGTTTTGAGTCCCAGTAAGGGGTACATTAGCCAGAAAGCAAAGCTTACTTTTGACTGAGCAGCAGTGAAATGGGCGGCAGGGCCTGGACACAAACCTGTACTCCCACACTTGGAAGCAGCTTCCTCTCTGCTCACCCAGCCAGGCACACATAAATCAGATACCCCACAGGGCATTGAGCACAAGATAACATGAAACTGGCTTATACTGAATCAGACAACCGGTCCATCGAGGTCGGTATTGTCTACGCTGACTGGTGGTGGCTCTCCAGGGTCTTAGGCAGAGCTCTTTCACATTACCAGGTCCTTTAATTGGAGATGCTGGGGATTGAACCTGGGACCTATTGCATGCGAAGCAGAACCTCTACCACTGAGCTCTGGCCCCAACAGTAGCAATGTTGTACCAGGCAGAGGAGGCAGCAAAGTTAGGCATGCCAGAGTGGAAAGGCACACCAGAGGACTCGATTCCCATAGCCCTGAGGTGGTGCCACTGGACTCCTCCGGTGCAGTTGGAACTTGGCCCCTGCAGACATCATCATGGGGGGGCAGGAGGACTGGGTGGCCCACACAACTCATCATTTTGGGTCCTCAATACTACCTGCCTCCTGGCCCTCTGAGTGACATCACCCGGAAATGACATCATTACACCGGGCACTTTGTGCAGGGGATGCTGTAGCATTTGGCCAAAAACTCTATGCTGACCATAGAGTTTTTAGTCAAATGCTACAGCATTCTCCTTGTGACATGCCCAGCATGATGATGTCACCTTTGGGTGACATCATCGCACTGGGCACGTTGGATAAGGTGGAGCTCTTAAGGGGTGGGGCTCTCCCCACTGGTTAGCTGGCTGATGGCAGATTGGAGCGCCCGAAATTAGGGGAAACCCCGCCCCATCCTCTGCCCCCCTCCACTTGCCTTGGCACTACATCCATCCCTGCCACTACATAGCACCCACCCCCCTGGTGGCTTTCTACCTTTTTGTCTGCTTTGGGTGTCTAAAATCTGTTTCCATGAACTTATGCAGGAAAAGATAATATATACTGCTCTGACTCTCACCTTGCATAGCAGCTTTACTCAGGTGTCCCTTGCCAAGAAATTCTGTCTCTGGGATTCTCTCTTGCTCTCCTTCAGTCTCACCTACACAACATCCATTCAAAACTCCTGTGTTTGCTTTCCCTGAATGCCTGAATCCAGAGAAACCTGTATGGCCACTTAAGAGAGTTGAACCCTGACTAACTTGGGTCACTGCTGTGAGCTGTTTCCACAAAGCTCATGAGCAGGGCACAAAGGCAACAGCTGTCCCTTATCAGATGCACACTTGCACCAGGAATCCGGTGGTAGGTTGTCTCTGAATGTGGAGGTTCCATCAACCACTTTGACTAAGAGCAATATTTGACTAAGAGCCCAGGAATTTGCCATCCCCCTTTTAAGCCCTCTAAGCCAGTGGCCATCATGTTATCTTATGAAATCAAATTTCGTAACTGAATTTTATGTGGCATGCTGAAATCTTTTCTTTCACATATCTGAACTGGTGATAGCCAATGACATTGGATGACCCCTTTTTCTTATGTTGAGTAGGAGAGTGTGATGGTAGACCTCTACCATCATGTTCGGAGGTCCTGCTTCAGGTGCCTCCAACTTCTGATGTTAAGTGAGAGGCAACGTGGTACAGGGCCTTCTCAATGATGGCACCAAAATGCTGGAACTCTGTCCTCAGGGAGGTTCCCCCTTCCACCTCTGGTGCCATCTTCCTCCAGTGAGTGGATTTTTTTAATTTTTTTATTTTTGGTTTGGCATTCCTTCAGTGATCCCTCCTTCCTAACCAATGTTTAATGTTTGGTATGTATTTTAACTCTGTTTTAAAAATTGTTTCAAGGACAGCTGCCAGAATAATATTTGCAATGAAATGGAAGACAGAAGATTGTCCTGCAATAGAGATCTGGGAAGAAAAACTAGCTGAGTATGCAACATTGGCAAAGTTAACCAATTATATAAACAAAAGACCATTGAATGAATTTCGGCAGCAATGGCAAGCTTATTACTCATATTATGGGAATAATTAACTTTTTTCATTTTTAGTTCTGGAATTATTTGAATATCACATTAAAGCTGATGACGATATTGATTATAATTTCAATATTTTATTTTGTATTCCATTAGTATTTAAATAATCATTAAGAATAAAATTCAGATTTAAATAAACAATTAAGACAATAATTGTGTTTTTAGTATAGACATCCGTTCAAGTGTTAAAGATGTATTCTCTTTTATCATTAATATATTAATGAGAATTTTAGGAGAGGTTTTTTTTATTCCTTAAAGAGAGAATCTAACCCAGAATTCTGTAATACTGATGCTTTATTGTTTCTATATTTGAATTATGTAATACATTTGGTAATACGTTTGATTTTACTTGTTTTACATAACAATTCATAATATTTAGCAAACTTGATGAATCTATATCCCCCCCCCCCCCGGTTCTTCCCTTCTGTATCCCACCTCTTTTTCCTTGAGAGAATAATAAAAAATAATTTAAAAATTGTTTTAAGGATGTCTGATTTTAATGGTTTTAGAATGTGATTTTATCCTGGTTGTTGCTTTTTAACTTGTTAGCCTCCTCACGATGATAGTATTTGTTTCCCCAAACCTAGCCCTGCCCTACCCTAACTCAGGAGGAGGGAGTGGGACATACACTGGCACAACCAGTGGGATGGAAGCAAAGCTGAATACCAGAGAGAGATTGGGGACTCTTAGTGATGAACAAAATGGGGAAAGGGGTTGTATCTTTCCCTTCCAGCCAACAGACCTGATGGGCTGTGAGCTAGAATCTGGTGCTTTCAGCATTGTAACGTGATCCCCTGAATTTTCTTATCATAGAGATGAACATGTCTGTGACGCTGGCTGCGGCCCTACAAGCAAAAGGCGGTCCTCTGGAGGAAGAGGAGTTATGGGCGCTCTTGCTTCTGGGCACTGAATGCCTTCTGGAGGACTTGCATAAAGGTGAGCAGAGGTGTCATTCCCCTGGAACTGTCTCCCATACTTGCGAGTGATTTTGCAGACCTGGTTCTAAGGTTTGCATGGATGATTAAATATTTCTGGGCCAGACGCTACTAGCCACAGAAGGGGTAGTGCAATAGGTCGTGGGTCCTTCCAGTCTTTGCTTTTTGTCTTTAAAAAAGGTAAAGGTTTCCCTTGCTCAAAAGCCAGTTAAATCTGACTCTAGGGGGCGGCGCTTTACAGAAGACTAAAGAAAAACAAGGATGCAGGATCTTACCCAGACTGTGGTCTCACACACACTAAATAATCCACTTTCAATCCAATTCCAGTCCACTTTCCAACTGCAGGTGTTCCTTGGACTTTTGAACTTTTATCATGTCTTCCTCCCCCACAAGGCAGCTGTCGCAGAGCCTTTACATCATTTGCTGGATAAAAAAGCCCCCTGGGTCTGGGGGCCCCAGCAGGCTGCAGCATTCAAGGCCATAAAAGCACTCTTGATCTCCAACTTGGTTCTTGCTCATTTTGATGAGTCCCTGCCAGTGGTGTTGGCGTGCGACGCCTCTCCCTATGGCGTGAGGGCAGTACTGGGGCACCAACTTCTGGACGGTTGGGAGGTTCAGTCGCCAAGTATTCGTGGACCTTGTCAGCAGCCAAGCGGAACTATGCCCAAATAGATAGGGAGGGGCTGGCGATCGTAGCAGGGGTCAAGAAGTTTCATGACTTTTTATATGGGTGGCCTTTCATGGTTGTCACAGACCATAGGCTGCTCCTGGGGCTCTTCGCCGTAGACAAGAAGACGCCTCAAGTTCTGTCCCCACGAGTTCTCAGATGTTCAATATTCTTGGTGGGCTACAATTATCAGCTGCAGCACCGGCTTGGAAAGGCTATGGGCCATGCAGACGCCCTCAGCCATTTACCTTTGCCCTTGATCGAAACAGACCTGGCCCTGGCACATCGTGTCCTCCTCCTGGACGAACTTCCAGAACAAATTCTGCAGGTGGAGGACATGGCCCGCCGCTCGGTTCAAGATCTGGTCATCTCCAGGGTTTTGGGGTGGGTATGCCAGGGGTGGCCTATGGCAGTGGCGGAGCCCGAATTTATCCCTTTTGCAGCTCACCAAAACAAACTCTGCTTACAAGGGGCATCTGCTCTGGGGGGGCCGGGTGGTGGTTCCCGCCGCTCTGAGGTGCCGCATCCTCACTGCCCTCCATGAGGCCCATCCTGGGATTGTCCACATGAAAGCTCTGGCCCGGAGCTACATGTGGTGGCCAAAAATCAATGCAGAGATCAAAGCATGGGTGAAGGAGTGTAAGGCATGTCAAGAGGTCCGCCCCAACCCACCAATGGCACCCACACAAGCATGGGAGTCAACTTGGACGCCATGGTCTAGGCTCCATATAGATTTTGCAGGGCCGTTCCATGGACTGCTATTCATGGTGACCATGGACTTATACTCTAAATGGTTAGAGGTCACCTCCGTCTCCACGACATTCTCCAAAGCTGCCATCCGAACCCTGCACTGTCTGTTTGCGACCCACGGACTACTGAATACAATCATATCTGACAACGGGACAGCCTTCACGTCAGACGAATTCTGACGTTCCTCAACAGCAGTCTCATCCATCACATTAGGTCTGCACCCTTCCTCCCCGCCGTTAACGGACAGGAAGAATACATGGCATGGATTGCGAAGGAAGCCCTAAGTGCATTACAGATGGAGATTGGGAGTTGCGGATAGCCTGACTTTTGCTGACCCTACACACCACCCCGAACCCTGTCAGCAGCAGCAGTCCTGTGGAACTATTGATGGGCCGACGACTGACGGTACTCCTGGACCGATTGCACCCAGATAGGGCCCTTGAGTCACAGCAACTGACCGACCTGGCGGAAGCTGCAAGTGGATTCTTCCCAGAATATCCCATCTTCCTGCGCAACTACGGGAGGGGACCTCAGTGGGTGGCAGGGAGGATCATCCGCCTCACCGGACTGGTCTCCTATGAGATCTCTACAGAGGACAGCCAGGTCCTGAGGAAACATGTGGACCAACTGTGCCAATATCAAATCCCCGCCTCCGCAGATCCAGAGCCCCTGGGGACCCCCGGGAGACCATCGCTTGGGGCACCACCCTACAGCCTTCCCTGAGAGGACACGGCCGAAGACTCCCAGCCCCCTAGTGAGGAGTTGGATGAAGGATCCCCCATTCCTGCGCACGAGGCTACCAATGAGCCACAGGAAACACTGGATCCTGGAGCAAGCTTCCCTCCCGAAGTCCAGGATCCACCGGTCCCGGCACCTAGATGCTCCCAGGGGGCATACTTGAAGGACTATGTACCCTAGGTAGTGTGAAAACTATGGGGGGAGGGGTGTTGTGTCCGCTGACCACCACCAGGCACCAGTGAGAGTAGCCCAGAGCTTGGCTCCTAGAACAATAGGGGCCAAGGATCCTAGGGTTCCTCCAGTCCTCCAATAAGATCTAGGAGGGAAATTCAGCCCCCCCCCCAATAGGACTGCAGGTGGGACCAGGGGTGTGTCCTGGGTGTGTATATAGTTGGCCACTTCAACCAGTTAAGCATGCTTATTTTATCAATAAACTAATGAACAGATCACTACGCTGTCTCACTCATCCATGGTGCCTAGAACTCAGTACTTTTCAACTGAACACTTGATTTAGTAATACGATTTAAAAAAAAATTATGGGGCTACTCGTCTCCTACTTGCCTTTTGCTGTGATTTGGAATTATTTCCCCATTATAACCTCAGGAAACCTCTGCCATAGGCCAGAATTTGGGCCAAACTGGACAACACAGCTTTCTCGATTTTGCTACAGGTTGTTCTACAGTGTGTCTAAATATGTAAACTGCCTCTATGCTGTATCTGTGAAAGAATTTCCTGAGCCTGGAATTACATGCTCGAGGGTTAAGTTTTTGAAAGACTTGTGTATTGGTTGTTTTCTTCATCTGCTCTGGTTTTTTTAAAGTGTGCCTTTTAATTAATGCTTTGAAGTTTTTATTTATGCTTGTGTTTATTTCATATCCCCCAATGAAGCATATGTGAAACACGTAAGGACCCCAGAGTTGATTGTTAATTCTCCAATTGTTCCTTGTTTTTTGCTCCGTGCTTGGTGTGGCCCTCCTTGTCTTGCTAGCACTCAGGGACATGCTGCCATTTAAAAGAGTGGATTCCCACCGGGGCCCAGTTCTGGTCAGGACCTCTGCTGCACCAGGGGAGGAGCAAGGGTTACTGCCTGCTTGTGCTGTTCTTCTGATGGTACTTATGTTGACATAAGTATACATATAAACCTAGGAGGACTAGAGCAGCTGGACTGGCATAGGGACCAGGAGAATGGGGAGTGCTAGAAATAGGTTAGGGGCAGTGTTTCCTCTAAGCTGAGTTAGTGTGAGCTAGCCCACAGTTTTTTAGCCTCCGGCTCACACATTTTTGTCTTCGCTCAGGAAGGCTGGCTCCAGCGCAAACTAATGTATGCCGTAGCCAAATCGCTCTCACAACTTCAGTGCCAGGAGCTCACAAAATAGAATTTTTGCTCACAAGACTCCACAGCTCAGAGGGTGCATTGGTTAGGGGAGAAGCAGAAATTAATCAGCATCCTAAAACTTCCTGAGCATAGGTCCTGCTGAAGCTTGCCAACACCTGGGGGGGGGGGGCTTGGAGATCTCAGAGAGTTAAACTGGTCTCCAGACTATGGAGATCAGTTACCCTTGAAGAAAGTTGCTACTTAGGGTGGAATCCATGGCATTATATCCCATTGAGGTCCCTCCCCTCCCCAAACCCTGCCATCCCCAAAGTGCACCCCCAAATCTCCAGGAATTTCTGAACCTGGAGTTGGCAATGCTAGGACTCCTACCCAATGTCCAGTGTGTAAAAGGTCTAGTTTATTCTGTGGAGCTGATCATTGGGCCCATGCCGTGCTTTGCTGGTCCACTTTATGTCATTTTTCAAGCTTTGTAAACAACAAAAAAAGTCATTGTCATGAATCTGGGTCCCTGTGCCCTGCCTTCCCCCTTGTTAGACCCAAGGCTGGTGGGTAGAGAGGCCTGCAGGCCTTGGCTCAGCCTGTCTCCCCCACTTGGAGGCCTGAGGCCTTGCGGGGATTTCCCCTCAGGGCCTACATCTCCCAGGCACCCTCTGAGCCTTCTGATTGGACTGGGGCAAAATCGGAGAGAAAGGGAAAGTCAGTCACTCACCACCAAGGAGGCGAGGCCTTGGGAGAACGAATGTACAGGAGCTGAGGGGCAGAGAAGCCACTGCTCGCAGGAGAGCGTCTCTCACCCGAGGAGGGTGGGCTGGGGCCGGGAAGGGCCATCAGAACCAGTGAAGCAGCCATGTTAGGAGGCCTTGTTGTGATCAGTCTGGGTACTAGGGTTGCCAAGTCTAGTTGGAAAAATACCTGGGGACTTTGGGGGTGGAGCCAGGAGAAGGTGGGGTTTGGGGAGGGGAGGGGAGGGGAGGGGCCTCCGCATGGTACAGTGCCACAGAGTCCACCCTCCAAAGCAGCCATTTTCTCCAGGGGAGCTGATCTCTGCCAGCTGGGGATCAGTTGTAAAAGCAGGAGATCCCCAGGCCCCACCTGGAGGCTGGCAACCCTCCTGGATACTAATGTCTTGAGTTTGACCCTTCACCCAGCAATATCCCCACCAGTGGAGAGGGGCTGTTTGTGAAAGGTTATTTGGATGACTAGAGCGCTCAAGGTTTGTAGCACAGCAGAGCCCATCTAGGTTGTGAAAAGCCCAGCTGCGCCTTTAAGACTAATGAACTTTATTGTAGCATACACTTTCGAGAAACACAGTTGTCTTCATCAGATGAAACGAACTGCGTTTCTTGAAAGCTGATGCTACAGTAATGTTTGTTAGTCTTGGTGCTACTGGGCTTTTTACTATTGTGTAGCAACAGACTAACACTGCCAATTCCTCTGCACCTAGGTTGCGTGTGCTTAGGGCTGCCAAGTCTGGCAAACTTACCGGCGGGGGGAGTCCTTCCCTGGCTGGGAGCTTCTCCAACGCGTGCGCTTTGCGCGCGTGCCGGACGACGTCACTGGAAGTGACGTCAGCACGTTGGGGGCGTTGCCAGGGTGACGCTCTGGCAATCGCCCCCAAACTCTATGGTATCATAGAGTTTGGTGGCGATTGCCAGAGCGTCACCCTGGCAATGCCCCCAGGGTGATGGTGTCACTTCCAGGTGACGTCATTACGTGGGGGAAAGTCGTCCAGGCTGGAGGACTTCGAGGGTGGGGTTTCCCCCGCTGGCCGAATGCTGGCCGGCGGATCGGGAACCCCTGTAGCGGGGGATCCCCCGCCCCCCGGGCTGACTTGGCAGCCCTACGTTTGCTAGCAAGAAATAAAGTTACACATGGAGTCTCTTTATCTTTGCAAACTAATAAGAGTCCTTTATTAGAAGGAACTCCATTCTAGACAGGATAAAGTAAAGACAGGGTTCTAATCTAGTCTAACTTAGTAGGATGGAGAGAGATACAGGAAAGCATGTCCTGCTCTCATGGTGCCAAGATGGAGAAACGGGTCCGTTGGGGCGGGAGCGCACAGGAGCGCAGCTCCGGGAGTGAGGAGCCCAGGGGGCGGGCACATGACCAAGCCCCGCCCCCTCCTCGGCTTCCCCGAGCAGTGCAGAGGCGCAGCGTCCCGGGGAAAGCCCTGCTAGGGTCTTTATTGTTTTTAATGTTTTGTTTTAATATTGATAATGTTATCATTGTTCCTTTTATGACTGTGTGCTGCTTTTCCAGAGACTTGCTCAAGGTGGCATATACATTTTCCAAGTATACCATTTTTTATCTGGGCACATGGCACATAAGTACTGGAGAAATTTCTCCAACCCTTCAGTAGCTTCCACCCCATTAGTTTGGTGTAGTGGTCAGGAGTTGGACTCTAATCTGGGAGAACCGGGTTTGATTCCCCACTCCTCCACATGCAGCTGCTGGTGTGACCTTGGGCCAGTCACAAGTTCTCTCAGAGCTGTTCTCTCATGAGCAGTTCTCAAAAGACCTCTCTCAGCCCCACCTACCTCACAGGGTGTCTTGTTGTGTGGAGGGGAAGGGAAAGGGATGGGTGGTGCACATGTCCTGGGTATCTCAAGTGGTTTCAAGGGAGCAGGAAGAGAATGAGGGTGTGTTCTTTACGCTTATTTTTATTGCACGAAGTATTGGATGGGGAAGGGAATGGAGGAAGAGCAGGTCAGTTTCACTCACCTGTGGAGTGGAGCCTGAGGGGTGGGTGTTGTCTTCTGACAGACTCCCGGTGTGTTAGGGGGTGTGGCATATGCAAATGAATTATGCAAATGAGTTATGCAAATGAGTTATGCTAATGAGCTCCTGCACCTCTTTTTCTACGAAATGACCCCTGTGGAGAAGTGTTGTGTTGTGTGAAGAGACTGTGTCAGAATGGAAGGAAGGAAATTTCCCCTGAGAGTAGCAGTCTACACATCAGAGAGTAAAGGACAGGATAGTCAGCGTCCTAGCCCATCTGTCTCTCTAACTCTGCTGTAGCCCCCACTGAAGTCTGAGGCTAAGCGAGAGCGCAAAGTCCTTCACTTCCAACAGTTTGGGAGGGGGGATACTCTGGGCACTCCCTGGTTTGAACCTCTGCAGACCAGAGTGGTGGCAGCTAGTCGGGGCCTGTGTCTGGTCCAGGGCTGGAGGGGGCAGGAGGGAAAGGGTGGAGCGTGTGGGGCTAGCGGGCTCCTGGGAGGGGAAAACCCACCTCCTACTTGCAACGGTCATATTGCTGCCTTCATTTATTTCTACTTTTGTTGGGGAAAGCTGGCATTCTTTAAACAAGTTTCAGAGGGCAGCCATTTTGGTCTGCAGGAGAACAGTTAGATTTGCATCCAGTAGCACCATAGCAGTGGTGTTAGACATGCAGGCCCATCCAGAGCTCTTACCCACCCTCCAAGCAACTGGTACGAGGAAGGGAAGGCAGGAGTCTGCTCAGGGTAGGAGAGTGGGCGAGCAGGCACATGTGGTGAGGGGTGTGTGTGGTCGAAGCCGTCAAGAAATAGAAATGAAATGGCTAGGGAGCAGGGCTAGGAGGCTGAGGTAAAATAGTGTGAGGGGAATGGAAGCAAAGGCGGAGAAGGGGGAAGCATGGTGTTCCCCCCCTCCCGCCTCTTCCCACTGCAGCTCAGTGAGGATTGGTGGAGCCACTACATTGGGGGGGCAGAGCCCAGTGGCCGGCGCTGCCACCACCGCACCAATACGGCTTCACATTTTTTAAACGGCAACTGTGAGGGGGGTTGGTGAGAGCGGGCACGTGGAGTGGCAGTTTGCCAGTGAAGGGGTGGGGCCAGCGGGGAAGAAAGGAAGAGGAAGGCTGGCGCCTGGATTGGGAGGCGACTGGGCTGTCTGGTGCGTGCCACTCTGAGAGGTGAGATCTCACGGTCTCAGAAGTGAGTGGAGCTGCGAAGGGGAAAAGGGGCGCTGGTGTTGCTGCCACAGGGCTGAACAGCCGCAGAGCTGGGAGACAGAGTGGGTGTTGGGGCAGGTGGAGGACAGCAACCTCCCTTCTCCCCCATGAGGGAAAAGGGGTCTTGGGGGGACAAAAAGCACAACCAGGAGGCTTTAGAAACAGCCTCTCCATCAGGCCTTCCCCTCAGCCCCATTGCTTCTGTGGGAAATGCAGGAGGGATGAGAACGGGGGGTCGGGGAGAGCCAAGTTCAGAATCCCCCTCCTCCTCTTCATCCAGGACCCTGTCCTCAGGGTGACCCAAGTGTTGTGTTCTAATGGTGACCGCGCACAGCTCCATTTTCCTTGGCAGATCTCAGCAGGATAGTCAAGAACCACAGCAGGACTTCCCTTCCTTGATTCTGCCTTCCCTCAGAATTGGGTGATCTAACAGCGCCTCTCTTTCAGAGTCATCCATCACCATGGTTTGTCCATGGTCAGTGCTGCTGTCAGAAGAAGGAACTCTGTCTTTCAGAGACCATGTGCCCCAGGCAGAAGCTGCCCCTTTTAGAGCACCTGAGATGTTTTCTGGAGACAGCCAAAGCAAGCATTATGGACTAAGAAAGGTAAGGGTTTGCGAATTGTGAATGAATGGCTGAATCCCCTGCATCAGCAGAGGGGCTGTGACTCACTGGAAGAGCCTCTGCTTTGTTTGCGGAAGGTCCCGGGTTCCATCCCCGGCATCTCCAGTTTAAAAAGACCAGTGAGATGAAAGATCTCTTCCTGAGATTCTGGAAAGCTGCTGCTGATCTGAGTAGACACAACTGACCTTGATGGGCCAATTGTGTGGCTCAGTACAAAGCAGCTTCATGTGTTCGTGTATGACCAGGAGGGTGAAGCCAGCTGCCTGGAAGGGGCTGTGGCTCAGTGGCAGAGCATCAGCTTGGTATGCAGAAGGTCCCAAGTTCCATCCTCGCCATTTCCTGCTAGAAAGATCAGGGTGGAGGCAAGGTGAAAGAGCTCTGCCTGAGACCCTGGTGAGCTACTGCCAGCCTGAGTAGACAATACTGAACTTGGTGGACTGATAGTCTGATTCAGTATAATGCAGCATCTTGTGGGTGAACTTACTCCTTCTGGACTGTTTAGACAGTTACTGGAGGTTGCTGCTGCCTGATATCCTCATACATGTAGGTCTTCCATGTAGGTTCATTCTGCATCTGACATTCGCTCCACATTTTCTCAGCACTTGACCTGGTTCCCCTTTGCTTCAGAATATCTGTTTTCATTTCGTTGCCTTGGATCCTGGTTTCTGCATTGGCTAGTGTCAGCTTACCATTTATTTTATTTTCAACGCTTGGTCCTGCTGCATTGGCATGCAGATTTTCCTGTGTCAGTACTTGCCTCAGTGGTCATTAGCTGCCTGAACCAAGTAATTCATGGCGAGGTGACAAATGCAGAGGGGGCAATAGGGGCAGGAGAACTGATGATGACCAATGAAGCCATGTCAAATTGTCTGCTTATTGTTCCCTTCAAATCGGAAGTGGAGGAAGGAAAAGGTGCAGCTCAAAACCACATTCAGATACCCCAGGGCAACGCCGTACTGACTGCAAAGTCACCCCTGAATGGCCATAAATCTATGCAGAAGGTACCATAAAACTTGATGAACAAAAAAAGTGAAAGCGGCATGCAGTGTAGACAGAGATTAACTTCCCGACATGGCTGTGGAAAAACTGTGAGGAAACAGATGCGTGCAGAGTCAGCCATAAGACACTGATACCAGCAGGGTCACCCATGCTTCCTTCCACTTCTGCTCCCTGATTTTAATATTAGAGAAACGTGTGCTGGCATATTGTTCCCGGGGGGAAATAGAGCATAAACTGCATAATTCCTCAACAGAAAATCCCACCCCACCCCCCAGTCCTTTAAGCCTGGTTGGGAAAAAGGCAGGTATAACACATGTGGGTGGGTATATCCTTTTTTCCCTGCTGGTGGGTTAGAGCAGTGTTTTTCA
This sequence comes from Lepidodactylus listeri, assembly GCA_029233225.1. NCBI lineage: Eukaryota > Metazoa > Chordata > Lepidosauria > Squamata > Gekkonidae > Lepidodactylus > Lepidodactylus listeri. The sequence goes on along the minus strand of JARCFY010000005.1, from coordinate 133,066,919 downwards.
ACCTTTTTCGAGCTAAGGCACATTTCTTTCATTGAAAAAATCCCGCGGCACACCACCAGCTGAAAATGTGAAAAAAAGCTTATATTAACAATATAAGTGTTATATTGTTAATATAAGCATTTTTTTAACATTGAAGAATGATGTTATATTGCAAGACTAAAAATTTGGAGCAGATCCCTAAACCAGCTTGCTTTTTAAAAAAAAGAAAAGAAAAGCGCGATTCTCCTTTAGCATCGCTCTCTCTACTCCGCTGGCTGTGGAAAGAAAATGCCCCCCCCTCCGAATCACCTGCTGTTTGCAAACCATGCCCCCTCCACTTGCTGGCTCGGTGCTGCCAGCCTCCGATCTCTGAACACCCTTTCCCGTCTATCCCCCTACTTGCCGTCTGCTCTCCCTTGTCTCCACTTTTTTCACGTAAATAGGTCCTGTCTCCGAGCAGTTAAACCCCTGGGCTGCCAGCAAAAAGAAAAAAGAGGGGAAGGGGGGGTGTGATGGTGGAAATGGTTGGTCCTTTCACAGCTGCAGTAAATTTACGCATGGGCAGGCAGCGGGAGCCCCAGCGAAAGCCGCCGTGGCAGCGTCACATGCTGGCGGCAGAGGGGAAGGGGAGGGCGAGCAGCGCCGTGAAAGGGGACCTGTGGCTCTCGGAATGTGTGCAATCTCCCCGACCCGACCTGCCCATCGGATCGCGACACTCCTGCCGCTTATGTCTTTATTTTTAAGTTTGCGCCATGCAGGCAGGAGAGTCCTTCATTCCCACTGCTTGGCGGGAGGAGGGGGTACTTGACGCTTTCCCTCGGTTTGATTGATACTTCTGCAAGATGTAACATGATGGGCTGAACAGATTGCCTGTTTGAGAATCCCATTTTGAAGAGAACTTTTAATCTAAATGTGGTCAAGTTTTCACTGAGAGTGGGGGAGCTTAAAAGAAGAGAGAGGGGTGTTGGCAAGGATGGACGGGTCGGGGCGGATGGGGGGGAACGCTCACCTGCCAGCCCGGAGCGGCCGGTGTCTGGCCCATCCCTCCGTGAGGTGGAGCTGGTTGAGGCTTCCCTGTCCAATCCTTTTTGGCATCGTTCGTGTCGTAGAACAATTTCATGGGCGAGGGCGCGGAGAAGGGCTTGAATTTGCCCGATTCCATAGAAGGCAATTAGCACAAGGCAATTAGCTACCTGCTGCTGCTGCCACCTACTAGTATGGAAGAGTACTACATGATTACTCTGCCAGGCGCGAGACCGCACAGGCACACAAATTGGATAATTTCCCACGGCACACCTGACAATATCACCTGACAACCACGGCACAGTGGTTGAAAAACAGTGGGTTAGAGGAACCATATGTGTGTGTGTGGGGGGGAGCTTTCAGCTGAGGAGACATCAGCGAGGGAGGGGGAGGCTTAACCGTCCTTCCCCTGCCATCATGGTCCCAGTGCATATCAGCCTTCCTCAGATCTGCTTGTGAGGGTCAAATGATTGGTCAGAAGATCCAGCCGTGGGATTCCAGAGTCCCAGCTGGTCCAGCCCTTGAGTGCTAAGATTTTTTTTAAAAATTTAAACTTTATTATCAATAAACAGATACAATAACATATAAAACAATATATGTAACCATTACATTACTAACAGTTGTAATAAGAACCATGAGAATATAAATGTTTGAATAAAAAGAATACGTCATGAGGAGAACCAAGAACTGTAAATAGTATGGATAACACTTTAAATGTGTACTATTGTGTACTGGGTTCTACGCATTGAAGAGGTGGACGACAATGTAGCAAACAGCTTGTTTATTAGTACACAACACAAAAGCATGGGTTACCGGCCGCGAGGACCAACTATATACAGTCCCTAGACCACACCCCCCGTCCTATTGGCGGGTTTGACTATCCTGCCAGAGATCTTACTGGAGGGCTAGTGTGGGTCTAGGATCCTCGACTCCTACTGTTTCCGGAGCCAAGCTCGAGCCTTATGTCATTGCTGCCTTGTTGTTATCAGCAGACATAACACCCCTCCCCCCATAGTTCGTGCACCCCTTTATGTAACATAGTTCTGCAAATAGGTTGGGGGCCTGTGCTCCCTCTGGGAGCACCTTGGTGCAGGCGAGGCTGCTGCCTCCGGGTCTCTGTCCGGCAGACTAGTCGGACTCCCTGGCTGCTGAGTCTGGCGGTCCTCAGCCATTGCTGGGCTGGGGACCGGCACCTCTGCAGGCCGGGCCGCTTCTGGTGCTGGGGCGAAGTCTGGCGCCTCCTCGGGTGCTTCCGACCCAGGGTCGTCGTTGTCGGTTTCCTGCACTGGGTCATCAGCCGGGGTGGGAAGCAGGCACCTTCTCAGTTGGTTGAGGTACCTTCTCAGGACTTGGCCATCCTCGGTTGAGACCTCATACAACGCAGGTTCTGTTGGCTGAATGATTTTCCCTGCGAGTCACAGAGCGCCCTGACCATAGTTGCAGGCATATATGGGGTCTTTGGGGAAGAACCCGTGGGGTGCCTCCCGTTCCACCAGGTTGCATGACACCAAGGCCCCGTCAGGGTGTAGCCTACTGAGTATGGTCATGGGTCATCTGCCCATCAAAAGCTCTGCAGGGCAACGACCACTGACTGGGTTTGGTGTGGTGCGTTGTGCTAAGAGGAACCTGGCTATGCGAGCTTCCCAGTCGCTCTCTGTGAGTCTCGTAAGGGCTTCCTTGGTGGTCCTCACCATCCGCTCGGCTTGTCTGTTAGTCACGGGGTGGAACGGGGTGGACCATATGTGCCAGGTCAGGTTTCTGCTTAGGAACTCCCAGAATTCTTCAGAGGTGAAGGCCATCCCATTGTCTGAGACGATCATGTCCAGCAGGCCTTGTGTCGCAAAGATCCATCGCAGTGCCCAGATTGTGGCCTTTGACGACGTGGTTGAGACAGGGCTGATATCTAGCCATTTGGAGTACGAGTCCATGGTTACGAGAAAGGGCAGTCTGTGGAAAGGACCTGCAAAGTCTACGTGGAGTCTCGACCATGGTTTGCAGGTGGCCTCCCAGTCTTTAGTGGGCATGGCCGGTGGATTGGGTCAAGACTCGGGACTCTTGGCACTGGCTGCAGTTTCCCCGTCGATGCCCGGCCACCACATGTAGCTCCTGGCGAGGCCCTTCATTCAAACAACCCCCAGATGAGCTTCGTGCCAGGCCTTCAGGATGCCCTTCTGCAGAGGGCTGGGTGTTAGCCGAATTGCTTTAATTTACGTTTAGCAATCAGCACAATACACGGGTTCTTGCCAACTATACCAGGGTCCCACCCCTCCCGGGAGTTCTCAAGGAAAGAGGCACGTGAGACAGGTAGCAAGTTCAATGAAGTTTACTGGATAATGTTGTCAAGCATACAAAAAACTTAAATCACACACACAATCTTACAGGCCTAATGAAATAAAGAGAGAAAATAGCACTTTCGCATGATCAGGTTATCGTTGATGGGGAAAAGCACAGTACCTTAGATGCGTTGTCCGATGTCAGGCTGGATTGGATGGGGAGAAAGGTATAAAAGGCTATGGGGCCACGAGGCGTGAACCAGCAAGACCACGTGGTTCTCCTGGATCGCGATTCCAGAGAGAGAAAATGGGGTTCAAAGATGGAGGCAAGGGTTGGGGACAGTAAGCTGGACTGAAGGGTCAATAGAATAAACAGAGGGCGATGGCTCAAGAGGCTGAGTGACTCTAGGTTTGGACTTTTATTGGGGGTCTTGGGGCGGGCTTTGCAGACCACAACCCACTAACACACCTACTAGGCGGTCCGTCCCTCTTGGACCTTTCTATAGGTTAAAGGTGAACAAAGGGAGGAGGTCCAGGGGATGGTCAGTGTTGCAAGAGTATGATCTCATCAGGAAACAGACACTGAGTCTGGGGTCCGATGACTCACCTGGCCAAGTCCATTGTTAATCAATGACTTTGGCCTGTTGGTTAATGTCTGGCACATTAGTTGCTAGGCAGCGTAGTTAGCATAACTATCCAGATGTGTAGGAGAGGGGGCAGGGGTTTTGACCAGCGATCTCTGAAACAGAAAGAAACCTCATGGCAAGAGGAGTCCTTTGTCTCTGGTGAACTCATGTAGGGTGTCAGCCTCCTGGCGTGGGCTGGAGCTGGCTCCTATTATGAAGAAAGCACATGGCCCTTCCATTCAAGGCAGCCCAAAGTTCAGCTTTTATGAATATCACAATTCATAAGAGCACTCGCAGTGCCTTGCTGGCCAACATGGGGACAATGACCCCATCACCCCACAGTATGCACCCCTTGTGTGCTGAGAGCTCTTTGTGGCGAGCTGAGTAGGGCGTAAATTCTGGGCCCACTGTGGCAGCAGGCCACCCCCTCATCACCCAGCCCAGAACATGGGAAAGAACGGGGTCCCGTGCTGTGTTTATGCGACATCCGCCACCCTCCAGTACTGTACTGGAATGTAATGGAGTCAGGAGGCCATTAAAGTGATTTCAAGCATTGTTCTTTTTATTAGCAAGTCAAAAACAAGCATAGTAAACTGGACTCGAGGCCCCGCTTTTTTTCAGGTTGGGGCCACACCCCCGACCTCACCCAAACACTCGGATAGGACCTAACGAGAGCGGTCCCAAGTCATAGGTCCCCTGGGGAAACCTAGGCATGCAATTGGTGTCCCATTACGATCTGGCCAGCTATTGTTTGGCCAGATCCAAGCTCAAGTCACTAGCCTGGCCATGTGCTTGGACCACATGGCGGGCACCATTACTGGAGCACATGGCAAGTGTCCTGGTGTGAACAAAGTACATTGCACCCCTCCCCCCATAGTTCAGGCCCACCCTAACAGACATAGTCCTTCAAATAAGTTGGTCGCCTCCATTCTCGGTCGGAGCATCTCGGAACTTCTATGGTTGCTGGTGGAGCCTGGACCTCAGCCGCTGGAACTGGAACCGGAGTCGGGGTGTCTGTGGTCACGTCTGGTGGGGCGTCCTCTGTTGTCATGTCTGGTGGGGGCATCCACGGGAGTGAAGAGGAGGGTGCAGGTCCCGGCTTTTGGTCCTCTTCCTTGTTGAGGCCTAAGTAGGGAATGTCGTCCCCGGGCTCACTTGCATGGTCGGGAATGAGGGAGCCATGCCAGTAGTGGAGCTGGTCTGTGTGTCACTTCCAGACCTGGCCGTCTTTGCCGGCAACCTTGTAGGAGATGAAACCTGTGACACGGACGATCTGGCCTGGCAGCCAGAGGGGACCCTGGGCATAGTTTCGGACATACATGGGTTCTTTCGGGAAAAAACCTCTTGGAGCCTGGGGAACATGGGGTTCCTTGTTGGTGTCTGGTGCTCAGTCCGGGTGCAACCGGTCGAGCTGAGAAATTAGGTAGCGGCCCATCAGAAGCTCGGCCAGGCTGCATCTCGTGGAAGAGTGGGGGGTGGAGCGCTGGCTGAATAGGAAGGCTGTCAGTTTGAACTCCCAGTCCCCATGGTCCATCCACTGCAGCACCTCTTTGGTTGTACGGACCATGCGCTCAGCTTGCCTGTTGGTGGCCGGGTGGATCTTACATGTCTGATGCCGTGCAGCTCCATGAAGTGCTGGAACTCCGCAGAGGTGAAGGCTGTGCTGTTGTCAGAGACCACTGTGTCTGGCAGGCCATGCATGCAGAAGATGCACCACATGGCCCAGATGGCGGCTTCGGACAACGTCACCTTCACTGGCACTACTTCACGCCATCTGCTGTAGCTGTCAACTAGCAGGAAGAAAAGCTGACCCTGAACCGGGCCTGCAAAATCTATATGGAGCTGGGACCACAGGCCTTGTGCTGACTCCCTGGGTCATACAGGAGCATGGGGGGTGGGGGTGGGAATCAGGCTGTGATTCTTGGCATTTACTGCACCAGCGGACCCGGTCCTCGATATCCTTGTCTAGCCCCAGCCACCAGACGTAGCTGTGGGCCAAGGCTTTCATCCGGACTATGCCCGGGTGGTGCTCATGGAAGGCGTTCAGCACCCAGGTGTGGAGCAGCTCCGGGATCACAACTCTCAAACCCCAGAGTAGGTACCCCTTGTGGATGGATAGCTCATTACGGCAGGCGGAGAAAGCAGCAAACTCCGAACCCAAATATTTGGGCCACCCCCCTCCCTACCCAGTCCAAGACCTGGGAAAGGGTACGATCCTGAGCTGTGCACTGGGAGATGCCTGCAACCTGGACGGGCTGATCTGGAAGGTCCTCCAGTAGCGCGACATAGTAGGCTGGGGCTGGATCCAGGTCACAGGAAGGCAGTGGCAGATGATCCAAAGCATCCACATGGCCCATTGACTTGCTGGGGCAGTGGACCAATGAGTATTGGTAGCTGACAAGGAAGATTGACCACCTCAGGACCTGAGAGGACAGCATACGTGTGGTCTGGCGGTCTGGGGCGAGGAGACCCAGAAGAGGCTTTTGGTCAGTGGTGATCGTAAAAGACTGGCCATACAAATAGTCATGAAATTTTTTAACGCTGGCTACAATCGCCAGCGCCTCCTTATAAATTTGAGCATAGTTGCGCTCTGCTGGTGACAAGGTCCTGGAATAGTATGCAGCCGGCACCTCCTGGCCATCGGGCAGATGCAGACCGCCCCCACCCCGTAAGGAGATGCATCGCAGGCCAGCACGATGGGAAGAGACTCATTGAAATGGGCAAGAACCACATTAGATGCCAGCAAGTCCTTCATGGCCTGGAAAGCAGCTGCATGGCGGGGGCCCCAGACCCATTTCACATTTTTATCCAGGAGCCCATGCAGGGGCTCTGCCACCACCGCCTTGTGGGGAAGAAAGGCATGATAAAAGTTCAAGAGTCCCAAGAACGATTGGAGCTCTGCCTTGGATCGAGGGGCTGGTGCCTCAGTGATGGCTTTTACCTTGTCCAGGGTGATCTGGATTCCTTGCGCATCCACGGTGAAGCCCAGGAACTCTATGGAGGGGACCCCCCAGAAGACATTTTTCCTTTTTGACCTTTAGGCTGGCATCCTGGAAATGCTGGAGGATGGCTTGGAGTCGCTTCGCGAAGGTCTGGACGTCCGGGGCCGTGATCAGGACATCATTGAAAAAGGGCTGGACACCTGGCAACCCTTTCAACAAATGATCCATTAAGTCTTGGAATAGCCCTGGAGCCACACTGACCCTGAACTGAAGCCACTTTACCTTGAAGGCCCCCTTGTGGGTGACAATCGTCTGTGCTTCGGCTGTTGTATCACTGACCAGCAGTTGCTGGTAGGCCTGAGCCAGGTCCAGTTTGCTGAAAACCTTGGCACCCGTCAGGGTAGCCAGAATGTGGCTGATAATGGGTACCGGGTAGGCATGTGCCTGAAGTGCCGGGTTTAACGTGCCCTTGTAAACTGCAGATGTTGATGTCTCCGTTAGACTTAAGTGGGGTCACTATGGGGGTTTCCCAATGAGCATGTGACACCAGTTCCAAAATACCTTGAGCAACCAATTTATCCAGCTCCTGCTCAGTTTTAGGCTGAACAGTGAGTGGAGGCCGGCGGGCCAGGATACGGATCAGTCAGACCATATCTACAAGGTCCAGGGATACTGGGGGACCGATGTAGGAGCCTAGTGCTCCGTTGAAAATGGTGGGGAATTCCGCACAGATATCCTGGAAGTCTGTGGTGCAGAGACTGTTCACCCCTGTCACTTCCAGGCCCAGGGGCTGGAACCAGGATAGTCCCAAAAGGCTAGTCAGGTTGCCCGCCACCCCCAGGAGGTCCAGCTTACCACAAAAGTCCTTAAACTGGACCGTGAACTTGCCCAGCCCCTGATAGGTATGGGGTTTTTCTGGAAGTCCCGAAGCTCGGACCACATGGCAGGCACCATTACCGGAGCATATGGCAAGTGTCCTGGTGTGAGCAAAGTACATTACAATAAACCATCGTTATAGTATCTAAGATTGAAGCGTAATCATCTTTGGTAGATAAATATACCAAGAAAGTTTATCCATAAGGCGAAATTCACATACTTTCTTTATCCATTCATAGATGGTGAGATGTGTCTTATTTTCCCAAGATTTGGCTATAACAAGTCTGGCTGCCGCACACAATAAAGCAATGAGTCCTTTGTGTGGTGGGAAAGGAAGATTAAGTTGCCGAGCATCCAGAAGTAATGATTCTGGATCAAAAGGCATGTTGTACGTTGTGATATCAGAAATGTGGAGGATTATTTCTTGCCAAAATGTGTGTATATATTTGCAATCCCACCAACAATGTCGATAAGAACCTATTTCCCCACAGCCTCTCCAGCATAAGGGTGATAGAGATGATTGTATATGATGCAATTTTTGTGGTGTGAGGTACCACCTAGTTATGCGTTTAAAGGACTGTGTTCTAATGATGATACATTTACATCGAACCAACATGGATTGCCTGAGGGATCGCCAAGTTGAGGGAATAAATACCTTTGTACAGTCTTTCTGCCAATATGTAGTGTATGATGGATGGAAGGATAGCATTGGAGGGTTCCATGATCAGTGAGTATAAAATAGAGATAAGATGTTTATAAGGAGATCATGGTTCCTTTAACAGAACTTTAAATTTTGTCAGAGGGCTCATCAGTTCTTTCTTGATAGTGGGAGTACGTAACAAACGAGCTAATTGGAGATATTGGAACCAGTGCAATGTACCAGAGAGTTTAGCATCCAGGGTCAATTTATTCAAGATAGTGCTAAGATGGCTGCAAGCGGAAATGCGAGTCCTGGATGGAATGTCTCACCTCCAGCTAGGACGAGAGGCGACGCATGCTCCGGTCAGAGTTGGAGTGAAGCAAGAGGCCTTTAAACAGCCACTGTATTGTGTACTGGGTTCTAAGCATTGAAGAGGCAGACAACGACGAAGCAAACAGCTAGTTTATTAGTCCACAATAAAAGCATGGGTTACCGGCCACGAGGGCCAACTATATACAGTCCCTAGACGGCACCTCCGGTCCTATTGGTGGGTTTGAATATCCCACCAGAGATCTTACTGGAGGGCTAGTGTGGGTCTAGGATCCTTGACCCCTATTGTTTCCGGAGCCAAGCTTGAGTCTTATGTCTCTACTGCCTTGTGGTCATCAGCGGACATAACACCCTGAAACCCCTGTCAGGCAGAACTTTGCAAAAGCTCCAGATCTCACCTTTCCCTTTCAAAAAGCTGATTTCATGTTTCTCTCTCTTCACAGATGCTGATGTACTCCTTAGGAATGACTCTCTACTGGTCAGCAGACTATCATGTTCCTCCCAGCCAGGTAAGTGAAATTAGGGAGAGAATCCAGCACCTCAGAAGACTAAAAAGCATAAAGGTAAAGGTTTCCTTTGCTCAAAAAACCAGTTGAATCCCATTCAAGGGGGCAGTGTTCATCTCTGTTTCCAAGCCAAAGAGCCAGCACTGTCTGAAGACATTTCCATTGTCATGTGGTCGGCATGATCAGCTGCCAAGGTGCATGAAACGCTGTTACCTTCCCACCAAAGCAGTACCTATTTATCTACTTGCAATGTCTTGCTTTCAAACTGCTAGGTTGGCAGGAACTGGGGCCAGAGACGGGAGCTCACTCCGTCATGCAGCACTAGGGGCTCGAACTGCTGAGCTACCGACCTTCTGGTCTGCAGCTCAGTGTCTTTAACCCCTGAGCCACCATGGCCCCTACAAAGCATGTCCCATAATAATTTGTCAGTCTTCAAGGAACCACAAGGCTTTTTGTCATCTTTTTAAAATTTCAGAATGCTGAAAAGTCTGATCTAAGGTTTCCTAAAGTTTAGATGTTCAACTTTGCAGCAGCTCTCTGCACAGGTTTAGTCAGTGATGGAAATGGGCTAGATTCGAGTTCAGCCGTTCCTTAGAAGACCAACAAGATTTTTTGAGTGTGAGCTTTTATAAGTCACAGCTACCCTTCTTCAGATGGAGATGGGTAGTGATCAATGAGGATAGAAGTTCCCTGGATTTTTATATTATCCAGATCTGGTGTTTTGGCTTGAGGACTTCTTAGAGAGAGTGTACAATTGGTTTTCCAAGTGGGACAAAAATGAAAGCTTCTGAAATGCCTTGAACAAAATTTGAGTCCAGTGTCACCTTCAGACCACCAAAATAATCTGTGTTGATTATTTATGCCAATAGAGGCTAACTTGAACTTGAGTCAAAGCTCAGTTGGTCAGGGGCCTGTTTTGGGGTGTCTGTTGCTCTTCCCTTCCGCCAGACGTCATCCGTAATGATGTAGGCTCTTCTCATTTCTTGTACTACAAAGCCAAGTGCAGCAAGCAAAGATTTCAATGACTGCAAAAAACAATTCTTTATTTCAGTGCTATCCCAAGGATTCCCAGCAAAAGTTAACCCCCAGTATTTCCATTGAGTGAAAAATGGAGATAGATCAAGATGGGTAGAGCCACGTTAGTCTGTCTGTAGCAGTAGAAAAGAGCAAGAGTCCAGGAGCACCTGAAAGACTAACAAATTTTGTGGCAGGGGAGGAGCTTTCAGGAGTCACTGAAGAAGAAGAAGAAAAAGCAATGACTCACAAGAGCTCATACCCTGCCACAAATTTTATTTATTTATTTTATTTACACTTAAATTTGGAGTCATGAATGCAGTTGTCTGCAGCCAATGCCCGGAACTGGAAGCATTGTAAATCACCCAATTCCTGTATGCACAGGGCTCAGGTGATTTACAACAAAAGTTAAAACATCAGGCAGAAGACAGAACTAAAATTAATAAATAACATTCCTTGCATTCTTAAAATAATCTCAAAATGATGTTACAAATCTGTTCTAAAACCCATACTGGTCTGTGTTGCCGCCCCACAGGCAGGGTAAAGAGGAGACAGAAACGGAAGAAGATGGGAGAAAAAAGGGGAGGGCTAGTCCTTAAGGTGCTACTGGACTCTTACTCTTTTCTAGTGAAATGTGGAAGACAGCTGAGCCACATTTTCTCGAAAAAATGTGCTTGTCCAATGCGGAAGGACCTTTAGCCAAACACCTGAAAACCCGCCATGAATATCAAAAGGGCTTCTCTCTAAGTTTTGAGGTCTCGCTCTCAGCTGCTACTCAGAGTCATGAACAAGCTGGTCCTGAAGGCTGCAAAGAACTGTGCTGTCTCCGCCAAGGAACTCTGTGATCTCAGGATAAATCCCCATATTATTCGGTGTATTTGCTTATGGAGCATAACTGAAGACTTCATTTTTTCATCTTTTGGTTTTAATATCAAAATTTCCATCAGAGTTCATCAATATAGCCAAGGGGGGAAATAAAAAACAACTGCAGTTTTGTCCTCCTGAGTATGAGGGTGTGTTCATATGGCTCTTTTGTGCTGCGCCAGGCACGAGTGCCTGGTGGATTTAAACTGCACATCCAGATCACAACATCTGGGAATCATGCTGCTTCCGTGAGTAGCCTGTCAATCCCCGTTGGGGATCCGTACTTAAAAGATAGTAGTGAAAGTCTGGTCTAAAGCTGGCTGATGGGGCCAATGGCGGACTTTTCCCCATCTGGTCGTTTCGCCAGCACGCAATGAGCCAATAGGGATGGTCTCCAGACCATCCTGAATGGCCACCATTTAGAAGAAGAAGAAGAAGAGATTGGATTGATACCCCGCCCTCCACTCCCCAAGGGAGTCTCAGAGCGGCTTACAAACTCCTTTCCCCTTCCCCTCCCCACAACAGACACCCTGTGAGGTAGGTGGGGCTGAGAGAGCTCTTTCCCAAGCTGTCCTTGAGGGATCAGCTGGTACAGAGCTATGGCTTGCCCAAGGTCATCCAGCCAGGTACAAGTGGAGGAGTGGGGAATGAAACCCGGTTCTTCCAGATTAGAGTCTGCGCACTTAACCACTACACCAAACTGGCTCTCTTAAAAAAAATCTTAGTGATGCGCACATAACCGCTTAAACATGTGACGTCCCCTGAGCTCTGCTCAAACAATCTGGCCAATTTTATGTTTCTGATGGTCCCCTGAACTTTATCACCTTTATTAACTGAAATGGTACTTAAAGGAAGGTACCGCTGGTGGCGCTTTTACCATTTTAGTCCATGCATGCATGGAAAAACAAGTATATGGTGAGGCGCATATGTGCATGCACAGATAGGATTTTTTTTAAAAAAGCTGACCGCATGGCTCCTTATGGTGGATGCCATCTAGACAATCCACCGCGGGTGATAAGTATTGGAGTCGGGAGTCCATGGAATAGTGAAACAGCTAGATCTTTATTGCTGGTCCAGATGAAGCATACAACTCAGGGCTCGAAGCCCTCCTTTTATGCTGGTCAGGGATAATCCCCTGACCTCGCCCAACTGGCCTGATAGGCTATTAGAAGTGTATTTACATTTCATAGGTTCCCTGGGAGGAACCTAGGTACATGATTGGTGGCCGGTTTGAATCCACCTGGCCTTTGTTCTACCTGGCTGAAGCTCAGGTAGTTTCTTGGCCATGTGCTCTGGCCATGCTCTGGCCATGTGCTCTGGCCTTGCGGTCGCAATTATGGGAGCACATGGTGACCGCATGGTCAATACATAACAGCGGGAGTCACGCACAGTAAAGTGCTTCACAGGCGAGCTGTCTGGTCGTGCTACGGTGGATCAAAAAGATCTAGATCAAATTACAACCAGGCCAATGTTGGGATTAGCTGCCTGTCTGAACACACCCTGAACGACGAAAAAAACTTGAGCTTTTGGATCAAACTAGAGCTGTGAGATTTGATAGTGGCCCTAGTTAATTTCAGTAGAAGGGTAAAGGCACGTGCTGCAGATTCTCAGCTGTAAGGAACCAGAGCGCTGGGTGTTTTGGTCTGTAAGGTGCTGTTTTGTTGGTCTGTATGGTGCGACTGGACCTACTTTCTGGGATTTTACTGGGGTTGGTTTATGCCAGAGGTATGAGAGGAAAAAAGGAACAAGAAAGCTGTGTACGTGCTGCTACAAATTTTTATACATAAACCTTATACAAACTAACACCATTACTACAAATTATAAACCTATACAAAGTACGCTATTGTAAATATATTGGTATAAGTCCGACGAGAATCTCCGGAATAATATCTCGTTTCAGTTCTCAGATCTTCATCCAGAATGGAACATGAGTAACCTTATAGAGACAATATATAAAATATAAAATTTCAGTAAAGGACAGTACCCAGAACTTATACAGAAAAATATTAAAAGGGAAGCTTATATATCCTACCAGAAACAGTTAAGGACTGGTGAAAACATCAATCATGAGGCTTTAACAATCTACAAATACAAAAAGTAACATTATAATCATTCTCTAAGCTACAGATATTGCAACATTTGCTATACAATAAAACTACAGAAAGTTACAAAAAGCCTGACATACCCAAAGAGACTTAACTTCTCACAACCGGGCTGGTTACATTCTACACCAAGAGCCTTAACAGGTGTGACGACTGAGGAGCTAAATACTTCAGTTGCACCACGAAGGTGATGCTACTTAAAGGGACACACTTCAAAAAGTTTTAAGCTTTAACATAATATAATGATTCATAAGAAATAGAATAATGATTCATAAGAAAATCAAATTACATATTGCATAAGCCAAAGGTGTATAATCTAGTGCCCAACAGATTCTGGAATGAGAATTGGTCCTACTCTTTAAACAGTTCTGCACGGTCTTTACATTGTGCCCAAAACCAGGCTTGGGAAACGATCCCCAAAGGGTAGCCTCTCTCCTTAAAGTGATCCATCGTAACACGGCATCCCAAGTCAAAATCCTCCTCATAAGTGGAGTTCCTTTTGAGTCATAAAAACTGCCCAAACGGTATGTTGTTCTTTAAATGTTTTACATGAAAGGACCGATAATGGAGGTATGAATTCTTATCTGTATCCTTCCTAAATGGTTTCACTGCCAGACAGGCATTCTTTACAAAAATCGTAACGTCTAAAAAGTCAGTCTGATGTAAATCACAGTGATAGGTAAACTTAGTAGACTCATGTTGTAAATTGAGCCAATCAACAAAAGGTTGAGCCACTGTAATATCGAGCCCCTGTAATATCAAGCCCCTGTAATATCATCCAGGATTAAGAAGACGTCATCTATGTAGCGGCTGTAAAAAAATAAATGTTTGAAAAAAGGATTGGTATCTGCAGAATCGATCCATCTGGTCTCATAATCATGCATGAACAAATTAGCCACACTGGACACAAAGGTACTACCCCCACCCCCCGACTTTGCCAGTAAAAGTTCTCCTGGAAGCAAAAAAAACTTTTCTCAAAGATGATATCCATAAGATCCAGGAGGAAGTGGGTAGGAGGGAAGAGGGGGTTTCTGGTAGGATATATAAACTTCCCTTTAACATTTTTTGTGTAAGTTCTGGGTACTGTCCTTTACTGAAATTTTATATTTTATATACTGTCTCTATAAGGTCACTCATGTTCCATTTCTGGATGAAGATCTGAGAACTGAAACGAGATATTATTCCGGAGATTCTTGTCGGACTTATACCAATATTTACAATTATTTACAATAGTGTACTTTGTATAGATTTATAATTTGTTGTAGTGGTGTTAGTTTGTAAGAGGTATGAGAGCAGCACAGATCTCTGGAAGATATACTGTCCCTCCTGTACAAGACTTATGTCAGTGTTAGGATTCGGCTTAATGTCGTGTGTTTTTTCCCCCCTGTTTATTCAGCCTCTTCCGCTAAGCGATCAGTTACATTCCCTGCTGCTGGCACTTTGTGAGGATCTGGCATGTAAGAGACCTTCCCCAGAATCCATCCTGGAAGCCTGTGAAGCGCACCGACAGCAATCCCCGGCGCAAGGCCCAGCCAGTGTCTTCATCCGGAGGCTGGTCCAGTGTGCGTTAGGTAGCATCAGAGAGGTGGGCATCTCTCATGTGTTTCTAGTGCTCCCAACCTGACTCCTGTTGTTTTATATGGAACTGGTAACCTGCCTAGTCCAGGCTGGCCTGATCTCACCAGATCTCAGAAGCTAAGCAAGGGGTTGGCCCTGGTTAGTTCTTGGACGGGAGGCCACCAAAGGAGCCCAGGGTTGCTATGCAGAGGCAGGCAAAGGAAAACCACCTCTGTTGGGCTCTGGCCTTGAAACCCAATGGGGCCACTGTAAGTCGGCTACAACTAGACAGCATCTTCCACCACTACCAAACTGCGCTTTGAACTTTGAAGAGCATCCTACTCATTGGACTCATTTTATTTACAGATCTATTATCCACTCAGTGTTAAAGTCAGCATTTTTGTCTTATTGATCTGCTCAAGAGAAGGTTTCCTTTGTAGTCACGGGAGGGAAACAGAGGACTTCTCCAAGGTTGCTCAGACTGTTCACGTAGAGCCGGGGTGTATCTTGGGTCTCAAGAATTTAACTCAGGGTTAGAACCGTAGTTAGTGTTTAAGCAATGAGTGTTTAAGCAGTTAATTACTGGCTTTTTTTTGTGAATTGTTTTTCTTAAAGTCTTCTCCCTCCACAAGAGTTCTAAATCACTTTCTAATACATATCACACGTGCACATTGTCAGAATGTGTGTTATGTGCCATCAAGCTGCTTCCAGCTCATGGCAACCCTATTAATTAATGACCTCCCAAGCATACTCTTGTTAACAATCCTGGCCAGGTCTTGCAAACTGAAGGCCGTGGCATCCTTTATTGAGTCAGTTCGTCTCATGTTGAGTCAATCCATCTCATGTTGGGTCTTGTTGGTATGAGAGCCAGTTTGGTGTAGCGGTTAAGAGCAGCAGACTCTGATCTGGAGAACCGGATTTGATTTCCCCACTTGTCCACATGCAGCCAGCTGGGTGACCTTGGGTCAGTCACAGTTCTCTCAGAGCTGTTTTCTCAAGAGCAGTTCTCTCGGAGCTCTCTCAGCCCCACCTGCCTCACAGGGTGTCTGTTGTGGGGAGAGGAAGGGAAAGGAGTTTGTAAGCTGCTCTGAGACTCCTTTGGGTAGTGAAGGGTGGGGTATAACTCCAATTCTTCTTCCTCCTCCTCTTCTTCTTCTTTTCCTATTGCAGAATGTGGTGATGAAATGTCACAGCTGACTTATGGGCAGGGGTCATTTCGAGCAGGAGCTGGGAGGGGGGGAGCGCAGCTCTGGGAGTTGGTGCCAGCCCCCCCCCCCCCGCAGGAGAACGCCTGCTTGTGTCCTGGCTGCAGCAAAATGACCCCGTCCCCTGGAAAGGTCCTTGTTCCTCCGACCAGCCTTCTGAAGGCTTCAGCCACCACTCAAGCTGTCCTCCCAGAAGAGTGGTATTTCTGAGGCTTGGATTAGCAGCGGTCCCCTCTCTGCCAGTGCTCTCTCTCTTTCTCTTTCTCTCTCTCTTCTGTCTTCCTTGCCTTCTGACATACTTCTAGTGATGTAGCATATGCAAATAAGTTATGCTAATGAGTTATGCAAATGAGCTCCTGCACCTCCTTTTCTACGAAATGACCCCTGCTTATGGGAGCTCTGAAGGGTTTTGAAAGCGAGTCTCTTTACCTTTACAGAGGTGGTTTACCATTGTCTTCCTTAGTTTAGCAACTCTGGACTTCCCATCCAAGGACTCCCCAGGGATGACCCAGCTCAACTTCCAAGTTCTGATGAGATCCGGCCAGGCTGGGTTATCCAGGTCCAGGCAAGAGATGAACAGAGGTAGCGTGCCACTGCCAGCCCCTGTGTCAGGAGTCACCTTAGCCTTCCTTGGCAGTCACGCCCCACCCCATCACTAGCCCCCTCCCTGATGACCACTCAGCTCCAACAAGGGCGACGGCATCAATGTTTGTCTTGGGAATCTGTTGTTTTTAAAATGGGGCAAATGAGACTGTGCTGTTTCCGCTGCTGCTGCCCGAAGTGTTAGGCTGGCAGAAACAAGCAGGCTTCTGTTCATCCGGCCTTCTTGAGAGTGATAACATGTATACAATTGCCAGGGAGAAGAGGGAGTCCTAGAAGACGACGCACCCCTCCCTCTCAGCCGAAGCGACGCCATCCGGAAGAGGCTGCACGAGAAAGCAGCCGGCACCCCAGCACTGCCTTCTCCACCGAGGCTGGACCAAGGTAAAACTGACTCCTGGCTTCGGTTTCTGTTGTACCACTCTGACCCCTTTGGAACCTCTTTCTCTTTCACACCTGCCTGCCTTGAGGTTTGCGAGGCAAAGGTTCCAGCGCCTCAGTTCTGCTGCTGCGGCTGCATGGCCACAAAGGGTGGGTCTCTCTTAAGGCTGGAAGCAAGTGGCCGCAGCACAGCTGATGCAGGGACAGAGAGAGAGCCCTCGATGCCCCAGCTGTGTTCTGTCGCGCTGCCCTTCAAAGGAGGGCGGTCTCAGGTAGATGCCTGGCCTCCTTGTTCGGCCCAGCAGAGGGCAGCATTTTAAAACCAACGTTCTGACAATTTCCCATTTCTCGGAAGTTCTGCTGACTGAACAGAAAATCCAGAGCTGCTTTGGGTCATGGCCAGAGGTCCCCGCGACAGCTGCTCAAACAGCTCCCCCCTGTTTGCCTTTTAAATCTTCTGCATCTTGGGGAACTTGTTTATGTACCTTTTTTTTTTACCCTGCCATTCCTCCAACAAGCTCAGGACAGCCCATGTGATTCTCCTTTGTTTTAGCCTCCTCACACCTGCTGACTTCTGCACGGTATTTTTATCACTCATTTGTCCCCATTGCTTTGCCCCCCCCCCACACACTTTTCCACAGGTGCTTTGCTCCCTCTGGGACCACTAGAGAGCGCAAAACACATGGAGGGGGAAAACCCTGAAGCAAGAGGGACAAACAAGTGACAAAAAATGACAGTGTGGAAGTGGCAGTGTCTGACGTACAAAGAAGAAGAAGAAGAGGAGGAGGAGGAGACCCTGCAGGGGGCAGCAAGAAGATGATTCGACAGGGCAGTGAGGTCAGCCCTTTCTCTCTCTCCCGTGGAGCGTCATCTCTTGTCTGTCTCAAGATTCCTACTCTTAGGGCAATTTCCTTGAGAGCCAGGTTGGTATAGTGGTTAGGAGCGCGGACTCTAGTCTGGAAGAACCAGGTTTGAGTCCCCACTCCTCCATGTGCAGCTGCTGGGGTGACCTTGGGTCAGTCACAAGTCCTCTCAGAGCTGTTCTGGAAAGAGCAGTTCTCAAGGGAGAGCTCTCTCAGCCCCACCTGCCCCACAGGCAATGCTCCCTCTAAGCTGTGGAGTCTTGTGAACAAAAATTCTACTTTCTGAGCTACTGGCATTAAATATGTGAGCGAGTGATTTGGCTCCTGCATAAATTTGTTAGCTCTGGTGCCCATCCTTCCTGACCTAAGACAAAAATGTGTGAGCTGGAGGCTAAAAAACTGTGAGCTAACTCACACTAACTGAGCTTAGAGGGAACACTGCTCACAGGGTGTCTGTTGTGGGGAGGGGGAGGGAAAGGAGATTGTAAGCCGCTCTGAGACTCCTTCAGGGAGTGAAGGGCGGAGTATAAATCCAATCAACTCCTCCTTTTCCTCCTCCTTCTCAGAAGTGCCAAACTCAGAAGTGTCTCTTTCTCTGTCTCTCTCTCAGCTAGAGATGTAGTCAGAAACCTGTCTCTGGGTCTCCTCTTTCCAATCAAGTAACTTTGTTGCTAAATAAACATTCACCTACTCTTTGTTCAGATTGTGAACCATTGCTGTGTTAATTACTCTGCCAACAGCGCCAGCCCTATGAGAGGTGGCTTGGACCGAGAGACAGTGATTGTCTGAGTGGGGACTTAGGTCAGCCTTCCCCTGCACCATTTTCCCAGCCTGAAATGGTCCCCAGGAGGGGCTCTGCTCCCCTTTGGGAGAAACTCTTGTGTACTCAGGATTGACAGCTCCGCGTTGGGAAATACCTGGAGACTTTTGAGTGGGAGCTTGAGGAGGGGAGGATTTGGGGAAGGGAGGGGAGGGACTTCAGTGGCGGCAAATGCCATGGAGCCCACCTTCCGAAGTGGCCATTTTCTCCAGGCGAACTGATCTCTGTCACCAGGAGATCAGTTGTTATCCCAGGAGATCTTACAGTATGAACCTTCTGGGCTGTTGAAATTGCTGAAATCAGATTCCACTTACACAGCCAGCAAACTGAAGAAGTCAAAGGAAACACAACTTCTAATTATCCAGAACCGGCGTCTTTGTGAAGGCTGTTCGGAAAACGTTATGACTGTGTGGACTCCTGTCAAGTTACACTGATGACATGGACTTTACGTCTTATCTTCAAAGGAGGAAATATTGTATCTTATGCCTTATTATAGTTACATTTAGTGCGCGTTTATGTTGTTGTTGTGACTCCACCAACTTTATAATTGTTTAATACATTGTTTTGGCAACCTTTGATGGTGTTTTCTACTAGTGGAATTTGATCACTTGGAGAATAGCAGCCCCACTTTTAAGGGGATGAGTGGGAGAGAGAGATTTGGGCTTTGTTGTTTTATTTTTGGCTTTAGCCTGTAAATGTTGTTTATTATTGTAAGTCACCTTGCTCCACGTGGAAAGCCTGGATATAAATGTTTTAATAAATAGATAAAATATTTCTGTTCGCCATCTCACCTACCTCCAAAATTCGCTTTACCCCGCAAGAGGGCAGCAGTTATTCACAGGTTTTTTAAAAAGAAAAATGGAGAGCAATGTGGTTCAGTATGGACCTTGGAAGGAGGGAGATACAACCTGGAGAGAGGGCAGAATTGGGGGCTGTCCTGCTTGCCTCGAAGGAGAGCGTCCTGAGCTACTGAAGCGGCTTGCGTTTTGACTCTGTGATATCAGTAGTGTTTGAGCTTCCAACTCAGAAACAGTCAAACCGCGCTTTAGCATTGCTTGTCGGCTCCTCTTTCCTGTCAGCTCGGCATTCCCCCTGGTAGGCATAGAGGCCTCCAGATGTGGAACACTGTCGGTTCAGACTGCACAAATCCTGATTTGCAAGCCCACTTCAAGCCACAGGTTCTGGTTTGCTGGGCTGTTCCTCTCTTTATCACGGCCTTTCAGCCCCAGTTTTTCCTGTGTTGCCACGTTGTTTTACCTTTTTAACGGTTCCACTTCTTTGCAACTATTCTTCCTGGCTAGAACAAATGCTTTGCCACTCACAGAACTGTCAGGGTGCCGGGTGGGTATTAGCCACCCCCAGAGACTCTGTCCTTGTGGCTGAGCAGTCACTGAAACTTTATCCCATTTCCCCTTCAGCTGCAATCCGTACTTGAGAGCTCAGCCATTAACCTCAAGCTTTACAGCGTAGGGATACACACACACACACACACACACACACATCTCTGCAACTCTAACCCACCTCACAGGGTTGTTGTGAGGATAAAATGGAGCATAGGAGAATGATGTCAGCTGCTTTGGGTCCCCCTTGGACATAAATAAACAAATAAAATTAATAGTGTAATGTAGTATGTTCTGTGTAACAACCGGCCTGCCATGTGCTCCCAGGTAATGGCACCCGCCGCATGGCCAGAGCACATGGTCAGGCAGAGAAGGGAGCTTGAATCTGGAGGAACAATAGACGTCCAGATTCAAAGCCTCCACCAATGTGGGACCTAGGTTCTCCCTGGCCAAAGGCTCCTCCAGGGAACCTATGACAAACATGCAGATATGTTAAGCCCCTATCAGGTCTTTTGGGTGCGGCCGGAGGTGTGGCTCCGGCCAGCATATAATGAGGGCCCTGGAGCCCTGGAAGCATGCTTGATCTGACCATCTACTGGGCATGCTGAATCACTCAGTAAAGGCTTCATGATTTCACTGTTCCTGGTCTCCCGAGTCCAGGACGCTTCAAATAGTTTGCCGCAGCACTGGGTTCCTTCATTCTGTTTGCATTTCCCCACCCTATTATATCACTGATGCCAATGGTACATTGATAAAACACTGCAAAAAAAAACAACCAGTTCATGATTATCATACATATGACTACATCATCTCTCTTTGAGGGGTGTTTTGCTGATCTGAACATGTGTTCATATGCACTGAAAAAATGCCATAGCTTCACTTACATGATTGTATCTTGATTGTTTTTATGCTGTGTTTTATCATTGCTCCCTGCCGACTGGTAAAGCAAATGCATATGTAGGAACTGAAACCTTGTGGCAAACTGTGTCTATGCACGATTCAGAAATACGAATAGACAAAAGGAAAAGAAGAATTAGATGTATACTCCGCCCTTCACTCAGAGTTGCAGGGTGGCTTACAATCTGCTTCCCTTCCTCTCCCCACAACCTCCCCTGTGAGGTAGGTGGGGCTGAGAGAGCTCTGAGAGACCTGCCCTTGAGAGAACAGCTCTGAGAGAACTGTGACTGGCCCAAGGTCACCCAGCTGGCTGCATGTGGACGAGTGGGGAATCAAACCCGGTTCACCAGTTTAGAGTCCGCTGCTGTTAACCACTACACCAGAATCCTGGGAGGTAATTTGGTGTCCATAATCCTGGGAGAAATTGGAATATGGCGAAGCTTCCCTAGGGATGAAGATATCTGACAGGACCAGGGATCCGTTGGAGCGGGAGCTCACAGGAGCATAGCTCTGGGAGTGAGGAGTCCAGGGGGCGGGCACATGACCAAGCCCCACCCCCTCCTCGGCTTCCCCGAGCAGTGCAGAGGTGCAGCGCCCCGGGGAAAGCCCTGCTAGGGTCTTTATTGTTTTTAATGTTTTGTTTTAATATTGATAATGTTATCATTATCGCTTGCAGGGAGGGCAGGATATAAATGTGAAAAAATAAATAAATAAATAAAATCATTGCTCCTTTTATGACTGTGTGCTGCTTTTCCAGAGACTTGCTCAAGGTGGCATATAAATTTTCTAAGTGTACCATTTTTTATCTGGGCACATGGCACATAAGTACTGGAGAAATTTCACCAACCCTTCAGCAGCTTCCACCCCATCAGTTTGGTGTAGTGCTCAGGAGTTGGACTCTCATCTGGGAGAACCGGGTTTGATTCCCCACTCCTCCACATGCAGCTGCTGGTGTGACCTTGGGCCAGTCGCAAGTTCTCTCAGAGCTGTTCTCTCATGAGCAGTTCTCAAAAGACCTCTCTCAGCCCCACCTACCTCACAGGGTGTCTTGTTGTGGGGAGGGGAAGGGAAAGGGATGGGTGGTGCACATGTCCTGGGTATCTCAAGTGGTTTCAAGGGAGCAGGAAGAGAATGGGGGTGTGTTCTTTACACTTATTTTTATTGCACAAGGTATTGGATGGGGAAGGGAACGGAGGAAGAGCAGGTCAGTTTCACTCACCTGTGGAGTGGAGCCTGAGGGGAGGGTGTTGCCTTCTGACACACTTCTGGCATGTTAGGGGTGTGTGGCATATGCAAATGAGTTGTGCCAATGAGCTCCTGCACCTCTTTTTCTACGAAATGATCCCTGGACAGGACTATCCAAGCTAGGATTTGAAACCAGACTCCAAAGGTTTCCTCTAAGTTGTTTCCTGACCCCAAGATCCTGTTCAGGGGACCCTGAGCCTAATATTCTCTTCTCCGCTGCAGGCAGAATTCTACAGCCACAGCACCCATGGGATTCAAACCACAGTGGCTCGAAAGCATTAATCAACAGGTAACGATTTGGGGGAGGGAAGGTGGCGTGATATAGCCTGATCTTGGAAGCTAAGTAGGGTCAGTACTTGGATGGGAAGCCACCAAGGAAGGCTCTGCAGGGGAAGGCACAGGGCAAGCCACCTCTGCTTCTCCCTGGCCTCGGAAGCCCCTTGCCAGGAACGATATAAGCCAGCTGAGGCCTGCTTTGGTGCCACATAATCCAGACAGATCAAGATCGGTAGCCGTATTAGTCTGTCTGTAGCAGCAGAAAAGAGTAAGAGTCCAGTAGCACCTTAAAAACTAATAAAATTTGTGGCAGGGGAGGAGCTTTTGTGGGGCTGCGGTGGCTCAGAGGTTAAGACACTGAGCTGCAGACCGGAAGGTTGGTAGTTCAGCAGTTCGAGACCCTAGTGCCAGATGATGGAGTGAGCTTCCATCTCTGGCCCCAGCTCCTACCAACCTAGCAGTTCGAAAGCGAGTAGATAAATAGGTACCACTTCAGTGGGAAGGTAACAGCGTTCCATGCACTTTGACCTTCAGTCATGCTGGCCACATGAACACGGAAACATCTTTGGACAGAGCTCACTCTTTGGCTTGGAAACGGAGATGAGCACCACCCCCTAGAGTCAGATTCAACTGGCTTTCAAGCAAGAGAAATCTTTAACCTATGAGCTTTTGTGAGTCAGTGCTCACTTCTTGCAATACAGCAGTATCTGAAGAAGTGAGCACTGACTCACAAAAGCTCATACCCTACCACAGAATTTGGTAATGTAGATAAACGTCTTTATTTTGACAATTAAATTGCTTAAAAGCCCCTATGGGCTTACCGTATTTTTCGCTCCATAAAACGCACCTGATCATAAGACGCACCTTGTTTTTAGAGGAGGAAAACAGGAAAAAAAGAAACAGAAAGAAAGAAAGAGAGAGAGAGGGAGATAAAGGAAGGAAGGAGGAGGAGAGAGAGAGAGAAAGAGAAAGGAAGAAAGAAAGGTGGGGACAGAGAGAGAGACAGAAAAACAGACAGACAGACAGAAAAAAGGAAAGGAAGGAAGGAAGGAAGGAAGGAAGGAAGGAAGGAAGGAAGGAAGGAAGATAGAGAAAGGAAAGAAGAGAGAGGTCGGCATGCCATGCAAAGCCAGGCCTTTCTGTGCAAAGTAGCCACGGAGCTTAATCTGTGGGCGGGGCTTTCTGCTGCTGGCTGTCTTAAAGGGGAAAAGCACTTAAAGGGAAAGAGTACTTAGCCTGGTGGGGTTTTTCCTGCCGTTTCCCTTTTAAGTCTTAACAGCTCAGGCCCAGCAGGGAGGGGCGGGGAAGGCTGGGATGCCAGCCTGAATGGCGTTCCCCTGCGTTCCTGCTGAAGAAAGAGCCCTGTTACAGGTAAGAAAAGCTCCATATTCGCTCCATAAGACGCACACACTTTCCCCCCCACTTTTTTGGGGAGGAAAAGTGCATTTTATGGAGCGAAAAATACGGTATTTCTTTAGATCTGAACATCCTAAACAAATCTGGCTTAAAGGCAAAGGTGGTTGACCCACCCGGCAGCAGGCAGGCAGGCTGGAGGAAGGAAGAGTTTTTTGGCTTCTTCTGCCCCCCTCCCTCCCCCCTGGCCACCTTGGGGACTGTGTCAGCAGCATCCAGCATGCCAGGCGTGTCCTGGGAAATGTTGTCCCCAGGATGCTTGCCATTAACGTGGCTAAGGAATGGCTGCCGGATAAAGTGGGCGGAGCCTCTCTGATTGTGGCTTTAACATGGCAGAACAACATTATCTGCACCAGTCAAGCAGCTTGGGAGTGTCTGCCCAGTGCTGCACTGCTGCTCTCCAGTCCGCCCATATGGTTTTCTTTTGCACCCCCCTCCCATCTCATGAAGCCTTGCAGTGAAGATACACCAACTCAGAGCTTACCAGCTGCAGTCCTTTATAGAGTTTATATCTCTGGTACCTGGCATGACATTTTATGGCACACACGGCCCGGCCCGACAAAGTGACATTTATGTCAGATCTGGCCCTCGTAACTAGTGAGTTTGGTACCTCTGCCTAGTCTAAAGAATGCCTTTTCTTTGCCCATTCTCTTTTCAAAAGATCAGCCAGTGCCATGGATGGAATCCCAAGTGGAGGCCAGAAGAACAGCAGCCACAGACTCCCAGGTCTGGGCTCCTCCTCCACCTGCTCTGTGTTCCAGAAGGACTGTTTACCAGCCCCAGCACCTTCCAGACACTTGTTCCAAAGAAAGGGAAAGGTAACATCCATTTTTGAGAATTCTCAGAGAAGAGGTGAGGTGCCAGAGGAGGAAAATGAGTGGCCATCCTGTAGGAAGTGTGAGTTGGACTGATGGTCTCATAGATAAGTCATTCAAAGTGAGGCTTTGAAAAAGGTAAATTGGGACTTTCGCATTGGACTCTTCTGTTTTGGTCTCCTAAGAAGGCTTTGCCCTTTGGATGGCCCAAGCTAGCCCAATCTTGAAAGCTAAGTAGGTTCTGTTCTGGTTAGTACTCAGATGAGAAACCACCAAGAAAGTCCAGGGTTGCTATGCAGAGGCAGGCAATGGCAAACTACCCCTTTTCATCTCTCAGAGAGCCAGTTTGGTGTGGTGGTTAAAGGCGCAGACTATAATCTGGGAGAACCGGGTTTGATTCCCCAGTTCTCCACGTGCAGCCAGCTGAGTGACCTTGGGTCAGCCACAGTACTCTCATAGCTGTTCTATCAAGAGCAGTCCTTGAAAGAGCTCTCTCAGCTGCACCTACCTCATAGGGTGTCTGTTGTGGGGAGGGGATGGGAAAGGAGATGGTAAGCTGCTCTGAGACTCTGAGTGAAGGGTGGGGTATGAATCCAACCTCCTCCTCTTCTTCCTCCTCCTCCTCCCCTTGAAAACCCCATGAGAAGTCACCACAAGTCAGCTGAGACTTGACAGCCCTTAATTATTTACTGTGCTCTGTATGGTCCAGTTTAGCCTGATCTTGTCAATCTTGGAAGCTAAGCTGGGTCAATCCTGGTTAGTACTTGAATGGGAGACCACCATGGACATGCAGGATTGCTATGCAGAGGCAGGTTAGTGGAGAACCACCTCTGTCCATCTCTTGCCTCGAAAACCCATGTGATCAGCACAAGTCTGCTGCAGCTTGATGGCACTGTCCCACCACCATGGGGGCTTTGCAGCCTGCTGTGGCAGGCCTGGAAATCCCTGTTTCATTGGGGCCATGATTGCTGCAATACTGACAGCGCCATCCTAAGAAGAGGCATGCCCTTCTGAGTCCATTGAAGTCAGTGGGCCTAGGAGGGTGTAACTGTGCTTAGGATTGCACTAATTGTCAGGACCTGCCCTGGCTCCTCCTCAGCATCAAAGGAGGAGGCAGACCCCTTGAAGGGAGGGGAGCAAGATCTGGAGGTGCAGGCAGGACAGGACCCCACCCCGAGGCTCCTTCCACCTGGAGGCAGGGAGCTGAAGCTTAGACCAGGTGGAGAAGTACACATTTGGCCTCCCAAGGCCTTCCATATTCCAGTTGCACCCATGAGGAACTGCACTGGGGCCTTACCAGGGGTCATTTCAAGCAGGAACACAAAGGAACGCCGTTCCAGGAGTAACAAGCCCAGGACCGGGCACATATGGTGATGCGCTCTGGAAAAAAGCAAAAGCTTTGATCTGTATTTTCATGCTTGTTGTAGGGTAGCTTCCCTGCAAGAGCAAAGGAAACCTAAAATGTCTTCAGTCAAAGTGTCAAGCTTGCTCGCTTGGGAAATACCTGGCGATTTTTGGGGTGGAGCCTAAGCAGTGGGTGTTGCCTTCTGACACATTTCCGGTGATGTCAGGGGGTGTGGCATATGCAAATGTGTTATGCTAATGAGCTATGCTAATAAGCTCCTGCACCTCTTTTTTTTACTAAATGACCACTGGGCCTTATTCTCTCTGCAGGACAGGATTTGGCCGCCAGCTCCCTTTGTAACCTTCCAGACGAGCCTTTGCTGGTTCAGCATCTCCTACAAGCCCGTGTCTGGTTTGTTCTGGGCAACAGCCTGCTGCTAAGCAGCAGTTCTCAACCTGTGGGTCGCAACCCCTTTTGAGGTCAAACGACCATTTCACAGGGGTTGCCACCTGGCGTCCGAGCCTGCCCCTCCCCGCCAGCAGGAAAGGGCCCCACGCTTCATCGAGTGCGAGGTCTGGCCTCCTGGCTCTTTGCCCTCAAAGGGAGCTTTCCCCATAAGGGCAAAGAGCAGGGGTTGCTTGGGGCCAGAGCCCCACCCCCTGCTTCCAGCAGCCCATCCAGCAGAGGCCACGAGGAGGAAGAAGCCAGCCGTAAGTCAATGGCCGCTTCCCCCTCCCTGCCGCCGCCTTTAGGGTGCTCCGCCATCGCCTTCCCTGGGCTCCATGCCAAAGCGCAAAGGCCAGGAAAGGCAGCAAAAACCGCCCCCCACCTACCTACCTACCTTCCTTCCCCCCCCTCTTCCCCCCTTTCTTTCTTTCTTTCTTTCTTTCTCTCTCTCTCTCTTTCCCCCTTTCTCTCTCTCTCTCTTCCCCCTTTCTCTCTCTCTCTCTCTCCCCTACCTTTCTCTCTCTCTCTCTCCCCTTCTCTCTCTCTCCCCTTCTCTCTCTCCCCCTACCTTTCTCTCTCTCTTATCCTCCTTCCTCTCTCTCTCTCTCTCCCCTCTTCCTCTCTCTCTCTTCCCCCTTTCTCTCTCTCTCTCCCACCTTTCTCTCTCTCTCCCCCTACCTTTCTCTCTCTCTCTCTTCCCCTTTTCTCTTTCTCTTCCCCCTTTCTCTCTCTCTTCCCCCTTTCTCTCTCTCTCTCTTCCCCCTTTCTCTCTCTCTCTCCCCCTACCTTTCTCTCTCTTCTCTTATCCTCCTTCCTCTCTCTCTCTCTCCCCTTTCTCTCTCTCTCTCTCCCCCCTTTCTCTCTCTCCCCCTACCTTTCTCTCTCTCTCTCTCTCTTCCCCTTTTCTCTCTCTCTCTCTTCCCCTTTTCTCTCTCTCTCTCTTCCCCCTTTCTCTCTCCCCTTCTCTCTCTCCATCTCTCCCTACCTTTATCTCTCTCTTCCCCCTCTCTCTTTCTCTCTTCCCCCTTTCTTTCTTTCTCTCTCTTCCCCCCTCTCTCTTTCTCTCTTCCCCCTTTCTCTCTCTCTCTTCCCCTTTTCTCTCTCTCTCTTCCCCTTTTTTCTCTCTCTTCCCCCTTTCTCTCTCTTTCTCTCTTCCCCCTTTCTCTCTCTCTCCCCCCTTTCTCTCTATCTATTCCCCTTTTTTCTCTCTCTCTTCCCCCTTTCTCTCTTTCTCTCTCTCCCCCCCTTCTCTCTCTCTCGCTCTCTCTTCCCCCTTTCTCTCTCTCTCCCCCTTCTCTTTCTCTCTCTCCCCTACTTTTATCTCTCTCTTCCCCCTTTCTCTCTCTATCTCTTTCACCCCTCTCTCTCTCCCCCCTTTCTCTCTCTCTCTCTTCCCCCTTTCTCTCTTTCTCTCTCCCCCTTTCTCTCTCTCTCCCCCTACCTTTATCTCTCTCTTCCCCCTTTCTCTCTCTCTCTTCCCCCCTCTCTCCCCCCTTTCTCTCTCTCTCGCTCTTCCCCCTTTCTTTCTCTCTCTCCCTTTCTCTCTCTCTCTCGCTTCCCCCTTTCTCTCTCTCTCCCCCCCTACCTTTCTCTCTCTCTTTCTCTCTCCCCCCTACCTGCCTCTCCCCCCCAACTACCTTCATTTTCTCATGGCATCTTCTGTTGAAGAAAAGTAAGTTTGAAACCTGAGTGTTTGTTGTGTCTTGTTGGGACTAGCTTCCAAATATATGTGTGTCTAAAGTCTGTATTAAAGTTGTTTGGTGCTAACTGCCATGCAAGAGAAAACATCTGAAAAAGTAGCTTCATTGTTGTGTGTGTTGGCAGGATTTTATGGTTGGGGGTCACCACAGAATGAGGAACTGTATTAAAGGGTCACGGCACTAGAAGGGTTGAGAGCCACTGCTGTAGGGCTTCCTTTGGCCAAGCCTTGGCTGCCTCTGGGGGGGTTTGCAGGCTCCTGTTAAATGACAAGGGAAGTGAAATGTCTTTGTCCTCCGCTCTCTGATGCCGATACATCACTGTCAGTGGTGAGAACTGGACTCATGCTTAGTTCTCAC
Source organism: Lepidodactylus listeri (assembly GCA_029233225.1). Classification (NCBI taxonomy): domain Eukaryota; kingdom Metazoa; phylum Chordata; class Lepidosauria; order Squamata; family Gekkonidae; genus Lepidodactylus; species Lepidodactylus listeri. The sequence continues at coordinate 133,038,483 of JARCFY010000005.1, read as the reverse complement.
ATCTGTTTGTGAACTCTTCTGTTTGTGTGTTGATTTGCTGCTATTCACAGGCCTTGCCAACTGCTCTAATCCAGTCTTACTGATACTTATTGCCCAGCTACTTATGCATCTTGATTCTAACTAGCACTTCCTGGCAACTAACCCCTCCACCCTTTCTCTGTCTATATGTAAGACTTGAGGAAGTCTGTTTCAATTTGTTTATTTATTTAGAGATTTTTCTTCCACCCTCCCCAAAGTTGGCTCAGGGCGGATCACAAAAACCTGAGCTCAAGACTCGTTACGATAAAATGACATGTATCTGAAGAAGGGCGCATGCACACAAAAGCTTGCACCCAGAATTAAACTTCATTGGTCTTAAAGGTGCCACTGGACTCAAACTTTGGATTAAAACTATCTCAGATAATATCGATGAGCCCTTTGCTCAGTTTTTAAGAACATTACTCAACATACAATATTGTGTCTCAAATGTTATGCTATGGGTGGAATTTGGTCAGATATCTCTGGAAGCATGGCTTTATGCCCTTAATCTGAGATTAAAAGTGTTTTTTGCTGGGTATGCCTTATTTGCTGCCTTGAAACAGGACACTTTCAGATCGGGATGTATGAAAGCTATCAATGAGAAATTGCCTCTAGTCAGTATGACAACTACTTCCATTACTGTCATGGGTAGAACAAAAGCCTCTTCTCTAATTAAAAGGTGAGTCTTAGGAATTGATTATGGAAGCTTGTTTCTCTCCTGAGGTCCTGACACCCTTATATGCATCATTTAACCGCCCCGTGCTACTATAGAGCTTTTTTATTTGCTAGATTAAACATTTTACCCTCCATGGTTCTACAAGGAAGATCTTTGAATAGGCCTTCCTCTGACAGAATCTGCCCCGTGTCCTTAATAAGGCTGACCCTTTGTTTCATGATCTGCTGGAATACCGTTTTTTGAAGAATAATAGGGATTACGATATTAAGCCACTTATTGTGGATAAGGTGCCACCCTCTACTTTGGAATCCCTGCTTTATTTCCTTAGAGACGAGGATCTAAGATTACTTTGGTGGGGGCGGGCGTGGTTTAGCAGCCGATGAAGACGGACGCTTAACTGGAAAGCTCCCCTTCCCCCCCCAGGCTTTTAAATCTTTAACCTCTCAAAACTCAATAAATCCAAAATACCAGCTACAAGACCTGGTATGGGAAAGTCTGGAGCCTCTAAAAACCGTAAAACGGTTGTTGTACCACAGCAGCTTACTCAGTTCTTCTCAAAAGACGACGCCAGGCCTACCCGAGAAAGCCCTGCACCGACGGCACCTAAAATGGCCGACGCATCACAAGACTCCACCGGCGACGCCGAGGAAACAACCATCCTGCGCCACAAGTTCTTCTCGACAATTAACCACCTTGAGAAAACGATCACGGAGCAAATTCACGCAGCGATACGACCTCTGACAGAAGAACTAAAATCTATAACTGAGACTCTTTCAGAGGTAGCTCAAGCTCCAGAATCAGCCCTGGAAAACTCAATCTCCTCCCAAGACGATATTAGACAACTCCAATCTCATGAAGTCTGGTCGAAAAACAAGATAATGACTCTTGAGAACAAAATCAAGGAACGTAACCTTAAAATCCGTGGTCTGCCGGAGTTCTGCGAAGGTGAGTCCGAACTACGATCTTTTATATCCTCATGGCTAACCAAATCTCTAGAGCTAGAAGGCCTCCCAGCTAACCTCCTAGAACAGGCCTATCGCGTAGGTACTGTTACAGGCCGCCCCGACTCATTTGTGCGAGACATCGTTATCACCCTCTATGATGTAACTCAAAAAGCTGTAATCCTAAACAAAGCTCGGAAGAACGGAGGTCTTACTTACCACAACCGCAAGGTGCAACTTTCGTTAGGTCTCTCTCAGGAAACCCTCCAGCATAGGCGAAATTTGAGGCCGATTACCCAAGCCTTGTCAGACCACAACCTGCGGTTCCGTTGGGTCTCACCCTCAGAAATCTTAGTGATCAACCAGGGTTTACGTCTCACCGCCTCAGATATTGAAAGCGGCCATGATCTCCTCACGTCGTTGAATATCCCATTTGATAACCCCTTTTCGACCACTCACCCAGCTTCTGAAGTCGCAGATCGTTCGACCCCGGAAAGGCTCAAGCATCATTGGAATAGAACCAACAGGCGTGCGAACATCCACCCATGAGCTCTATCCTCTAAACTCTGCAATTTCTCTTCGGTTTAAAGTGGAACAACTCAGCATTCGGAAGACACCAGCTGGCGACTTCCCTACACTCACCAGAAGACATCAATCACACTATGTCTGAAACCCCATTTAAGAAGTTCTTTGTTTCGCCACGGCTTTCGCCCAACATGATTGTGCCTTGCCTTTTTGGAAGTCATGGTGACGCTAACCTGCTTTCCTACTTTACAACTTTGCGATACGAATAGCACTATCAATCTTTCTTTGATTTTTCTTTGATTTATCTTTTTCTTTTCTTTTTTCCCACTTAAACCATGGTGATACCAACCTGATTTTCCTATTGCAAGTCTATGACAAAAATAGTTAAATTAACAGTTTAATCTCAATTTTTAAGTGTATTTCTTGAAGTAGAGTTTGAGCTAGTCATAAGTGTTAATAATGAAAACAACCAAGTAATTTAACATATATTCCTTCCTTCCAAACTGTCATTCTTGGTTTTCCCCTTTTTGAACAATATCTTACCAAACAATGTCAGCTTTCCTATAATTGAGAGCGTATAGCAAGATCCTGAAGTAAGGCTCAACTTTGGTTTGAATTCTTGATATATTTCTGTTATTAAACCCTGAAGCAAGGTAATACATTGGTTTTATATAGTAAGATCCTGAAGTAAGGCTTAATTTTGTTTCAAATTTTTTCTTTTTTGGTTTATTTCTGTTATTAAATCCTGAAGTAAGGCAAAACGTTGGTTTTAAAGAAAAAGTACTAAATTTATTAAAAGGTTACACTATTACAATACTAAAAGCAGATACTGAAGACATAATCTTGGTATATTTAAACCACAAAGCCACGAAGTGAGGCAGTATACTGTTTTAACATCAACTTTTTTAGGTTAATTTATAAGTTCATTTTTTAAGGTAGAATGTGGCTTAGACTTAAGTGTTAGTAGGGAAATAACCGGAGTGTCTAGCTAATTTTTTCTTACTTCCAAATTACTGCTTTTAGTATTTTTCCTTATGAACTCTACCATACCTAGTAATGCCAATTTTATAACAATCTAGTACGTATTCTAAGATCCAGAAGTAAGGTTTGACTTTGGTTCAATTTTTCCTCTTACTTGGTACATCTATGTTATTAAATCCTGAAGCAAGGCAATTCATTGGTTATAAAACTAACTTTAACTGCAAAAATAAGTCACAACATTATATCATCATAAATGGAAATCGAAGGTTTGATTTTGATTCTTTTTATAGCCATTAAGTCTTGAAGTAAGGCAGTCTATTGGTTTTAATACTGCCCAATTCTAGAGAAGTTAAGAAAAAATGGATCACAACAAAACCTGTTCGAACTAAGCCTGGGAGGGAGAAGGATCTTGGAAAATCTCCCCCCAAAATGTTTAGTGAATTGTGTATAACACAATTTACTGGCTCTAACCTTAGTTCACTAGGGAGAGCATTGACTCAAGTTTTAAAATTAAGTTTGTTAGCATTGATGGTTCAGTTTTTGACAAAAAAGTGTTTTGAGCAGTTAGTGGAAGAATGCAATGTATGGCCTTTTTTCCTTGTCTACTCGTATTTGTTGAAAAGCTTTATCTCATCTGTAGTGAGGCCTATCAGGCCATTTTCAAGACGGCTTAAATTAATTTGTTTTAAAAATGGGGAGTAATACAATGAAAGTTATTTCGTTAAACTGTAGAGGTTTAAACAACAATCCGAAACGTAAAAGGCTGGCCAATGCTTTGGCTAGAATGCAAGTTGACATCCTATTTCTACAAGAAACCCATCAAAAAGCTATAACCAACCAAGTGTTTAACCACAAGAGGTTTGGTCTTCAATTGCAAGCTCCTGGCACTTCAAAGTCCAGGGGAGTTGCAATTCTATTCTCCAAGCACATTCGGTTCACAAAACAAGCACAGATAGTTGACCCTCGGGGTAGATACTTATTTATCAAGGGAACACTGGATGATAAAATCTTTACTTTAGCTTCAATCTATGCCGCAAACGAAAACCAAGAGGTATTCTTAAAAGAAACTTTCACCAAATTGGAATTATTTCAGGAAGGCCAAATATTGATTGGTGGAGATTTTAATTTGATTTCAGATACATTTTGGGACCGTTCTTTTAAGCCAAGCAAAGTTAGAGTACAACACCCCCATAGTACCTCTACATCGGCCCTACAAAAAATTATGTCGCAGTACAGCCTACACGACATCTGGAGACTTCAGCATCTTGGGGTCAAAGACTATTCCTACTACTCCCCTAAACACAATATATTCACCAGGATAGATGCCATATTAGTCTCCACTTCCCTAGTTAACCAAATTAGTAATACAGATATTGGTCTTAGGACACTGTCAGATCATGCCTGGACTGAATGTCAATTAATCTTAAACCCAGAAAAAACACCCACACGTTCATGGTCTCTCAACAAACAAATTTTATTAAGTCAAAGATTCAGAGATGACTTAGAACAGACAATTGATGAATACTTCAAATTAAATTCTTCCTGTGGGGTCCCAATACATACTGTGTGGGATGCTATGAAAGCAGTCCTGAGGGGCAAATTAATCTCCATCTCTGCCTCCTATAACAAAAGCAGAAAACAAGCAGAATCAGAAATATTAGCAAAAATAAAAGCTGGAACAAAAGCACAAACAGACTTGCTCAAAGAAAACATATAAGCTCCTTTTAAATGAAAGAAAAAAATTAGAGACCCTTGAAGCAACCAAAATACAAAAAAATCTTCTATACCTAAAACATAAATATTGGTTCCGCCACCCTAGATCCCTAAAACTACTATCTTGGAAATTGAAGAAGCAACAGTCTTCCAAAAATGTAAATGTGATTTTAGACCAATCCGGGAATAGAATTTCATCTACTGATGAAATTCTTAAAATCTTTCAAACCCAGGGCTCCGTTGGGGCCGGGGCGCGCCGGAGCGCCACTCCGGGAGAGAGGAGGCGGGGGGGCGGGCACTTAAGAAAGCCCCGCCCCCCCGCTCGCTCTTCCCAGGCTGCGGCAGGCCGCTCTGCCGCCGCCGGCCCCTTCCCTCGCCCCCCCGTCAGTGTTCCCGGGCCCGGCGGCGCTCCGCCAGCCCGGGAAGGAGAAGCCCCTTTCCTCCCCCCTCCCCCTGGGGCCGCGGCAGAGCGCCGCTGGCCCCGAGAAGCCCTTTCCCGCGCCCCCCCCAGTGTTCCCGGGCTGGCGGCGCTCCGCCAGCCCGGGAAGGAGAAGCCCCTTTCCTCCCCCCTCCCCCTGGGGCCGCGGCAGAGCGCCGCTGGCCCCGAGAAGCCCTTTCCCTCGCCCCCCCCAGTGTTCCCGGGCTGGCGGCGCTCCGCCAGCCAGGGAAGGAGAAGCCCCTTTCCTCCCCCCTCCCCCTGGGGCCGCGGCAGAGCGCCGCTGGCCCCGAGAAGCCCTTTTCCTCCCCCCCCTCAATTCTTCTTCCCTTCCTTCCTTCTCTCTTTCTCTCCCCCCACCTACCTACTTACCTTCCTCTTCCTTCCTTTCCCCCTTCCTTCCTTCCTTCCTTCCTTTCTTCTCACTTTCTCTCCCCACCTACCTACCTACCTGTTCCTTCCCCTCTCCCTTCCTTCCTTTCTTCTCTCTCTCTCCCCCACCTACCTACCTACCTGTTCCTTCCCCTCTCCCTTCCTTTCTTCTCTCTCTCTCCCCACCTACCTACCTACCTATTCCTTCCCCTCTCCCTTCCTTTCTTCTCTCTCTCTCCCCCACCTACCTACCTACCTTCCTTTCCTTTCTTTCTTTCTTCCTTCCCCCCTTCCTCCCTCTTTCCTTTCTTTCTTCTCTCTCTCTCCCCCACCTACCTACCTACCTTACTGTTCCTTTCCTTCCTGTTCCTTTCCTTCCTTCCCCCTCCCTCCCTTCTTGCCTTCTGACACACTCCCGATTACGTCATCACTTCCGGTGACGTCAGGGGGTGTGGCATATGCAAATAAGTTATGCTAATGAGCTCCTGCACCTCTTTTTTTACGAAAGGACCCCTGTTCAAACCTATTATCAGTCCCTATATTCTACTCAGTCCCCTAATAAGGATAAAATCGAGTCATATTTGGAGATCAACAATCTATGCCAAACTTTGGCCCCCGAACAAAAAAACCTTTTAGATGACCCTGTTTCAACTGAAGAAATCACAGTAGCCCTAAAACAAATCAAAACTAACAAAGCTCCGGGCAGAGATGGCTTCCCCATAGAATTTTATAAGTCCTTTGCTTCCCATTTTATTTCTTCATTCCAGGCCCTCAGCAACTCGATACTCAATACAGGAGTACTACCCGAAACATGGTCACAAGCCAAGATAGTAGTAATCCCAAAAAAAGGCCCTGACTCTTTATCCCCTAATCAATTTCGGCCTATTTCACTATTAAATAGTGATTATAAATTATTTGCTACCATAATGACTAACAGACTGAATAAGTTTATATCCCTTTACATCAACAGAGATCAGACAGGTTTTATTCCGGGCAGAGATATTGCGGACAATATCCGAAAAACTGTAGGAATCATCTATACTGGTTTGGCCCATCCCACTGACCTTTGCATACTGGCCCTTGATATTGAAAAGGCCTTTGACGAAGTGGAACCCCTCTTTTTGCAGTCTGTTTTAAAAAAAAATGGGCTTTGGCCCTAACTTTGAACGTGTGATACAAGCCCTCTTGCTTTTAGCGGCAGCCAAAACTACAATAGCGACCAACTGGAACAGCAACAGCCCGCTTTCTTTAGACCTCTGGTATACGAAAATTTGGGACCATTTCATTATGGACAAGATATCAGATGGCCTCTCCAGCGCTGACTCTCCTAAAGACATCTATTCATTTTTCGGTCGTTGGCATCCTATCCTTGAAAAGCTTGACTTTCTCATTGACAAAGCATCTCCATTGCAACATACCAATTTCAACATCTTCATGCGAAAATATGGGCTTTTGTAATGAGTATATTTGTAACTGCTCTTGTATGTTCTGTTTACAGTTAAAAAGTTAATAAAAAATTTGTTTAAAAAAATAAGATTACTTTGGTGGTAGCAGAATTTGTTTCAGTACTTTATTCCTTTGTGTCCAAAAAATGAAGAAGACATTCCCCCCCTCCCCCACTGCTCAAGTTTCGTAAATCAGTGAGCTTCTAAGGCAGGGGTGGCCAACCTGTGGCTCGGGAGCCACACGTGGCTCTTTCACTCATATTGTGCGGCTCTTGGCAGGGCAGCTGGGGAAGCAAAGGGGAGGCATGCTTTTTCTCTCTTTCTCCCTTCCTTCCTTCCCTCCTCCCTCCCATCTATTTGCTTTCCTAGTTTCTCTCTCTCTCTCTTTCTTTCCACTTCTTTAATTCTTTCTTTCCATCTCTCTCTTTCTCTCTCTCTCTCTCAATATCATTAGCAAACAAGTAATATCATTATCAATAACCGGTTTTCCTTGTTTGTTTTTATTTTTGGCAGTCCCATTTAACGTTAATAAAAAGCAAATTTGCATATTTTTAAAAATAAAAACGTGTGTGTGATATTTGTTCCTGTCTTGCGGCTCTCAGACATCTGACGTTTATTCTATGTGGCTCTTACGTTAAGCAAGGTTGGCCACCCCTGTTCTAAGGGAATAAAAGGAAAGAGCTGTCTCTATGAGCTTTTTCACATTCCCATTTTCCTCTTTGAGTGGTCCTGTTGGGGGGGGGGGGTTCTTTTCTGCGTGTGTTTTGTTCCTTCTAGTGGTCAATTCAATATTACATTGTTTTATTTTCCGACAGATCTCCCTGCAGATTTATTTTGCAAGCAATATAATATTGAATTGAGGGAGCAAAACACATGCAGAACAGACCCCCCCCCCCCCCCAAGCAACAGGAACACAGAGGCAAGGAAAATGAGAATGCAGAAAAGCCTATCATTGCATGACCATGCTGGTCAAACCACTTTTTATTAAGCAATTTGCAGTGGTGCAGAAGCCAGACTAGGACAGGAGATTTGGCAACCACACAGCAGAGCAGATAGGGCTGTTGACTGCAGCTGTTGAAGCTATTACAGGCGCAACAGGTGTTTGGCACTGCACTGTGAATGGGGTCTATCCTAGCCTCTACCCCTGTTGAAGAGCTGCCTGGAAAAAGCCAAAAGAGGTGCAAGAATGGTCATGAGTACAGGTGAAGTCCCTGAGAATCTTCAATACAAGATGAATGCAGTAGAAAATCACTATGCAGATGAGGCAATCCTATGTCTTTTGATCTTAAATTTCTTCTCTTCCCAGTTTCCAGGCCCAGAATTCATTGTTCGATCCAGTGAGCCTCCAGTTGCTCTGCAGCTGCCTGGATCAGTCATGGTAAGTCTCAGTGCAATTGGACCGACATTAACAGCTTTATGATGCCCCCTGATCCTGTCGCTGCTCGAACCTGGAATCTGCACCCTTTGTACACTACCAAAAACTCTGTGCCAACTTCCGGGCTGGTTTGTGGCAAAGCAGAAAGGAGCAGATTGGCTCCGCCTAGGATTCTGTACCCAAATCCCAGTTCCCTGATGAAAACCCCAAGTCTGTGACCTGAATAACTGTCCAGTGTCAATGCGCTTAGGCTGGAATAACTCTGCATAGGATTGCACTGCAAATTATCTAAATGGTGCACATTTTTTGCATTACTCTGTAGGGAACATTATGGGGAAATCACAGAAGAGGGGTGCAGAATGGCACAGTGGGAGGCAGCGGGGCACAAGTCTCATCCGTTCAGCAATAAACAGACCGGGACTGAGGTGTAGGTCACTCCAGACTTTATTGAACACCAGCAGGGGAAACATGTACAAGGTATCTGGTACGGTCCCTGTGCCCTCGCAAGCTGCTCCAGAAAGCCTTGGGGATGGGGCAAGCCCTCCCTATCACAACATGCCTGTGAGCAGGGTGGACTTGCCAGACAGGTGGCTGCCTGCTGGGCTGGAACCAGGGAAATGGCAGCCCCATGGCAGAACAGCAGGATCCACAGTGGCCGCTGCAGCTGGTTCACGCTGCACCGAGAACACTGTGCTCCTCCCAGGTCTTGTTCCTCTTGAATCACCACTTGCCTACATACCAGAGACATGTGCAATAATGATGAAAAGTGGGGAGGGGGGTTCAGGGGGGGACGCGCCAGAACAGAGTTCCAGAACCTCTTCAACAAAATCCTTTTAAAAACATTTAAAAGTTCATGAGTTTTCAGGATACAGATTGAAAACTTCATTTCCCTCTTGAGAGTTCATACACCGCTTTTTCAAAAAAGAAAAGCCCTGATGAAAAGTACAGTGGCCATGATGACCACTGTAGCCGTGCCTGTGGGGCCCTGGATGAGTCTGTGTTCCTGCCACACACACCACGGCAACAAAAGTGTGGAGAAAACTGCCCTGTGTTGATGCTCCGGGCTTTTCTGTATTCTCCTTTTCCTCGCTTGTGCATTCCTGTTGCTGTGAGAATGTCCCAGTGAATATTGTGCACAACAGGTCTTTGAGTAAAAAGTCCTTTACTTGTAGAAAGATCACTGGAGTCATACACTTCTTCTGTTAGTAATGAAATGCTATGGGTTACATTCATTGATATACTAAACTGATACATGGTTAAAGATCCAATCAGTCCTGCCTCCAATCAGTGTCTTGCATTTTGCCACGCTATTCCCAACACTCCCAGTTCCCACGAAAGACACGGGCAAATTAGTTCCCAGGAACCTCCAAAAACGTTATCATGGACTGCAGTTGTTATTCACTTATTGCTGAGACTAAAAACCAGGTTCTCAAAACCTGCAAGCATAACAAATTCACAGTTCACAGAGGATCCTTTCCTCCCTTGGCCAAGGACATACAACATGAGATAAGACATATCAGAAGACAGTCCATTTAGAGCGCAAGGGGGAGGAAAGCGAGGGGGGAAAGCGAGAGGGAAAGAGACTCCGCATTCCTTCGGGGCGGGTTGATTAATGGTTGCTAACTCCCGGTTGGGGACCTGAGAATAGAAAAGGATTAAGAACGAATAAACAAATAAACACTTATACAAATGAATAGTGACTCATTCAGCATATGTATAGTACCTCTTACTGCTTACTGAAAGGAAAAGATACCCATTAGGCATTTGTGTATTTAGGCATTCTGCAATACAGAAAGGAAGAGCAACTCATTAGGTACTTGTATATTAAAGCATAGATCACACAGGCTCCACAACAACTGAATTCATGTCATGCACTGACAGTTGCTTTGGGGGGGCGGCGGGGATGGGGGGGTGTTGGTGTCTGTTCTGCCCATATTTTGCTCCCTCTAGTGGTTGATTTGATATTATTTCACATTATGTTCAGCATAAAAACCTACAGTTTAAATTTGCAGGTAGATATGCCGGACATAATGTGATATAATATCAAATCGACCACTAGAGGAAGCAAAACATGTGCAGAAAAGAAAACGCCATGCCCCCCGCAAGCAACAAGAACACACGAGTGAATGAAACGAGATTGCAGAAAAGCCCTTGATCACCACTGTGAATGGCTTCGTATTCGCGGTGGCATTGGAAGCTGCGGAGAATCATCATGACGTGGAAGCAGCTTTGGATATTGCTATCAAGACAGATTCCTCTTTCTGAAATAAACAGGCTGGGTTAATCCAGATCTCCCCACCCCAAACTCAGCAAAATATTCATCCTCCCCGCCCCCTTAATGTTTTCTAGACGAAGAAAGGGAAATCGTTCCTTTCTCAAAGAGATGTCAATGTGATTCTGCTGAATGGACAATGCTTAGAAGTGAAGTGTGATGTTAAAACGAAGGCACGCATTGTCTTTGAGATGGTTGTGGCGTACGCCAATCTTGCGGAACCGTTCTACTTCGCCTTAGCCTACATGAGAGGTACAGAGTCTCCCTTTCCCATTGCTCAGAACAGGTGGGGAGGGGGGCATTGCTTTGTATTAGCTTTTTGGTGGGAAAGCATTTTGAGAACATACCATGAGAAAATATCATCTGGAGAACATGTCATGCTCTGATGTCCATTCTAAAAGTCTTTCTAACCATGGTGCTTGGAGGTAAGCATTTTTTCAAAGAACTGTAGTGATCCCAACAATTTCCAAATCCACTGGCTGCCACCAGGAGAATTATTCATCTATCAGTTAACTGCATCGCCACCCCCACCCCCTTTTCTAAACAGTTGACATAATCCTAGCAAAGTGTCAAACAATATTTTTTTATGGCTATGGACAAGGAGAATAAAACATTAACAGTGTGGTTATAATGAAATATAGATTCAATCTTCCATTCAAATACATATTTAAAAGCAAATATATGTCACTGAATCAACACTGTACCTCAGTAGACTCTGGCAGCTGCCTGGAATCTGTCCAACACATAGGGTTTGTCGGGTTGCCTCAGAGGGACCCGCAGAGCCCTTACCTTTGGGACACTCAAGAAAGGAAGGAGACAGAGTCTTACACTACAGGGGAAATCAAAGCAGGCATGAACAGGGTCTCAATACAACACAAGCCACTGGACTTCTGTCTTATTTTGCTGCAACAGGCTGTCACCATGGGTGCATCTCTGCTCCATGACACCGCAGTACTGATGTGTTTACCATCATACTCCATCTCAGGCCTACAAACAATGGAGGCTAAATTGGTCACCTAAAAGTGTAGTCAACACTATAACTGAAACAAAAATAAAAAAAACTCTTGGACACCTTAAAGCCTAATAAAGTTTCTCTGGCATAAACTTTCACAGACTAGAGCCTACTTCTTCAGATGGGATGAGTAGATCCTCACTGCACAGATATGTTATGTGGGAGCTGTAGAAGGGGGGGGGAGCAGCCTGAGTTACATATGCTTGCACACAAATATGCAAGAGCTTATGTTGAAGTGAGCGATGAGATCTAGCCTCTCACTCCTGCCTCAGAAGTCCATTGTCAATTAGACAATATTTTATTTCTTGCAACAGAAAAGGAGATAGCCGAACAACAGAACATTTGTATTAATCTACTCTACAAGTTATGAAAATCTTTATAAATTCAGGCTGTGGAATTGGCAGCCCTAGGTTACTATGCTGAACTCAGTTTCCCTTCAGGAATCAAATTAATTCCAGGCTCTGCTCTTTACCCGCTGCTCTTTGGAATGCAGAACCAATAGCAAAATGTTATCCTGATTTACCTAATACTTATTGGAAATTTTAAAAGTTGTGCGTCATTTTTCCATATGTGGTGGACATGTGATAGAGTTAAAATGTATTGGGCTTGGATGCATGAAATGTTACAAAAAATGTTAGATTGTACCAGGGCTCTTTTTCAGCCAGAATGCACCGGAACAGCATTCCAGCTGGCATCTGAGCCCACCCCGCCCCTCCTCGCCAGTGGGAAAGGGCCCCGCGCTCTGGATCTCCGCACGGAGATCGAGCACAGGGCCTGGACTCTTTCCACTCAAAGGGAGTTTTCCCTTTAAGTGCAAAGAGCCGGCAGGAAAAAGCCCCACGCACTCAAAGGGAGTGCAAAGAGCCAGTAGGAAAAAGCCCCGTGTTCCGGATCTCCGCACGGACATCGAGCACGGGGCCTGGACTCTTTCCACTCAAAGGGAGTTTTCCCTTTAAGTGCAAAGAGCCGGCAGGAAAAAGCCCCACGCACTCAAAGGGAGTGCAAAGAGCCAGTAGGAAAAAGCCCCGCGCTCCGGATCTCTGCGTGGAGATCAAGTACGGGACCTGGGCTCTCTGCACTCAAAGGGAGCTTCCCTTTAAGTGCTGAGAGCCGGCGGGAAAAAGCCCCACGCTCTGGATCTCTGCGCGGAGATTGAGCACGGGGCCTGGCCTCTCTGCACTCAGAGGGAGCTTTCCCTTTAAGTGGAGAGAGCTGGCGGGAAAAAGCCCCATGCTCCAAATCTCCACATGGAGATTGAGCATGGGGCCTGGGCTCTCTTCATCTGGCTTGCCGCCATCGTGTTGCTGTGCCTACACTCTCCCTGCTCCCGGTAAGGGCCTCCCCCCATCTCTTTTCCCTCTTTCTTTCCCTCTTTCTTTCCCTCTTTCTTTCTTTCTTTCTTTCTTTCTTTCTTTCTTTCTTTCTTTCTTTCTTTCTTTCTTTCTTTCTTTTCTCTCTCTCTCTCTCTCCCCACCCACCCACCTTCCTTCCTTCCTTTCTTTCCCCCTCTCCCTCCCTCCCTCTCTCTTTCTTTTCTCTCTCTCCCCACCTTTCTTTCTTTCTTTCTTTCACCCCTCCCTCCCTCTCTCTCTCTCTCTTTTGCTCTCTCCCCCACCTTTCCTTCCTTCCTTCCTTCCTTCCTTCCTTCCTTCCTTCCTTCCTTCCTTCCTTCCTTCCTTCTTTCTTTCTTTCTTTCTTTCTTTCTTTCTTTCTTTCTTTCTTTCTTTCCCCGCTCTCTCCCCCTCCCTCTTCTTTCTTTTCTCTCTCTTTTTCCTTCCTTCCTTCCTCCCTCCCTCCCACCCACCCTCTCTCTCTCTCTTTCTTTCTCTCTTCCTCTCATTCATTCATTCATTCATTCATTCTCTCTGTATCAATATTGGGAGACTGCAATCATACCATGACCTACAAATACACAATATTCCATCCTGCCTGGGAGTGGGTGGGGAGGACATCAGGAATGGGATAGTCAGACAGCCTTGCTCCTAGGTATTTTGGACCTAGGGCTACTTTTATTTATACAGTAAGTTTTGGTAAGAGGGCAAATACAAACATTGATCTTGTTTGCATCCTGTAATAAATAATAGAATTTGTACAGAACTTTCAAGGGCTTCATATTTTTACAGGTATTTTACCCCTTTATTTGTCATCATATAGACTGTATTTTTTACTTCTCCTACTAGGGATTTGTTGAAAAAGGGGAGGGATGTAAAAAAGCAGAGAGCCCAAGAAATGCTGGTTTTGACAAAATCTTTAATTTTTGAGAATCTTTTTCATTTTCTTATGTCATCTTCTGTTTAAGAAAAGTAAGTTTGAAGCCTGAGTGTAACTTGTTCATTGTTCTGTCTTGTTGGGAATGGCTTGCAAATATATGTATGTCTAAAATCTGTATTAAAGTGGTTTGGTGCTAACAGCCATGCAAGAGAAAACATCTGAAAAAGTAGCTTCATTGCTGTGTGTGTTGGCAGAACACTTGACTGTTGCATGGGGGACTTTGGGGGACATCTGCAGAGAAACAGAGCTGTACCTAAAAATGAGCATGGTCAGCAGCACTTTGGAGAGTTTTGTGAAATTTAAAAAGTGGGCAGAATTTCTGAAGAAGATGATTGTCCCTCTTCTCCTGCCACTGGGCTGACATCTGCCTTTAATGGGCCAGCAAAGTTGATGTTCTTAAACCTCCTAATAAGAGAGATTTCTGCTTTTGAGGAGTTGACTTTCCACGATTGGTGATCTTGTGATGGTAGTGATACTTTGATGTGGTAAAGACCACCTGTTCACAGGATCATTTTACCTGTGGGACAGACTCTGCATGATAACCACTCCACTGGTACATAATTGCTTGTAAACAATATTATAGTGTAATAATTCAGGTGGGTAGCCGTGTTGGTCTGAAGCAGCAGAACAAAATTGGAGTCCAAAGTTTCATCCAAGATATAAGCTTTTGTGTGCATGCACAATTCTTCCATCTGAAGAAGTGTGGTTCCAGCTGAAGAAGTGTGGGTGGCACATGAAATCTTATACCTTGAATAAAATAGTCCACAAACTACTCCCGTCCAGTGCATCCACAAAACCAGGGTTGTTCTGCCAGTGAAGTAGAGTTGCCAACTCCAGATTGAGGAAATCCGTGGAGTTTTGGGAGTGGAGCCTGAGGAGGGTGGGGTTTGGGGGAAGGAGGGATCTAAGCAAGGCATAAGGCCATGGACTCCACTTTCCAAAGCAGCCATTGACCTGATCTCTGTAGTTTGGAGCTCAGTTGTAATTCCAGGAGATCTCCAGACCCCACTTGTAGGTTGGCAACCCTAAACATTCACATTCAGTGTACTAGTTCTGCAGGAAGGCAAGCTGATTTCCATGGGAATATAACCTTTAGGCATTGATTCCAATCCAGTGTGGGAATAATTGTTGGACATAAGATATTGGTTCAGGCAAGATTTTGTATAGATGGGACAGAAAATAATGTTTTTATTGGTTTTGTCAAAACCGTTTTGACAACAAACAAGGTAAACAGAATAAGAAGCAAAGGATGGGTGTGGCTGGATATGCTCATGAGCTGTGCTGTCAAGGGTGTGGCCAAATATGCCAATGAGTTTCTGCGGGGCTTATTCTGCAAAAATAGCCCTGGATTGTACCATACCTTTTACACCTGAATTATTTTTACTGAATATAAGACCAGACAATTGTAAAAAACAAGACTTTTATCTTACTATTCATGTATTGACAACTATAAGAATATTGTATGCTAAGTACTGGTGAAAAGGTGAAATACCTTCAGAAGAAGAAATGATAAGCAAAACTCTTGAAACTGCTAAGATGGACAAATTAACTTTATTTTTGAGAGGACAAGAGGAAGGGAAATTTCAGACTACATGGTCAAGGTTTTATAAATGGTTGGAAGATAACAGTAAATGAACTATACAGACTTATAATCACACTTAGAGATATTACAGAACTTTTTAAATACAAAGCAAAATATATAGACAATCAGGGCTCCATTGGGGCCGGGGCGCGCCGGAGCGCCGCTCCGGGAGAGAGGAGGCGGGGGGGCGGGCACTTAACAAAGCCCCCCCCGGCCTCCCCCCTGTCAATGCTCCCGGGGCCGCTGGCGCTCCGCCTCCTCGGGAAGGAGCCCTTGCCTCCCCCCTCCCACTGCTCCCGGGCCGCGGCAGAGCACCGCCGGCCCTGGGAAGCCCCTTCCTCCCCCCCGTCGATACTCCCGGGGCCGGCGGAGCGCTGCCGGCCCCGGGAAAGAGAAGCCCTTCCCTCCCCCCTCCCACTGCTCCCGGGCCATGGCAGAGCGCCGCCGACCCCGGGAAGAAGAAGCCCCCCCCCCGTGAAGAAGCCGGGCCCCAGTGGCCTGAAGCCACTCAGGCCCAAGCAAGGGGGGGAGGAAACGCCGGCCCCAGTGGGGTGAGAAGCGTCCCTCCCTCCCTTCCTTCCTTCTCTCCCCCCACCTACCTACCTACCTTCCTGTTCCTTCCTTTCCCCTTCCTTCCTTCCTTTCTTCTCTCTCTCTTTCCCCACCTACCTTCCTACCTTCCTGTTCCTTCCTTTCCTCGTCCTTCCCCTCTCCCTTCCTTCCTCCCTCCCTCTCTCCCCCCTTCCTTCCTTCCTTCCTTCTCTCTCTCCCCCCACCTACCTAACTACCTTCCTGTTCCTTCCTTTCCCCCTTCCTTCCCCTCTCCCTTCCTTCCTTCTTTCCTTCCTTCCTTCGTTCCTTCCTTCCTTTCTTCTCTCTCTCTCTCCCCACTTACCTACCTACTGTCCTGTTCCTTCCCCTCTCCCTTCCTTCCTTCCTTTCTTCTCTCTCTCTCCCCCACCTACCTACCTTCCTTCCTGTTCCTTCCTTTCCCCGTCCTTCCCCTCTCCCTTCCTTCCTCTCCCCCCTTCCTTCTTTCCTTCCTTCCTTCTCTCTCCCCACCTACCTACCTACCTTACTCTTCCTTTCTTTCTTCCTTCCCCCCTTTTTCCCTTCTTTCTTCCTCCCTCCTTCCTTCCTTTCTTCCCTTTCTTTTTCTTTCTTCTCTCTCTCTCCCCCACCTACCTACCTTCCTTCCTGTTCCTTTCCTTCCTGTTCCTTTCCTTCCTTCCCCCTCCCTCCCTTCTTGCCTTCTAACACACCTGACGTCAGGGATGTGTGGCCTTATGACACTTCCGGTGACGTCAGGGGGTGTGGCATATGCAAATAAGTTATGCTAATGAGCTCCTGCACCTCTTTTTTTACGAAAGGACCCCTGTAAACAATTGAGATGGTGTTAAAAATGGCTGCATACAACTGGATATTGCAGGTGATAATTTAACAGATAAAACAAAGATGTAAAATGAAACCCCCAAATTTATATGTTTTATTTGTTTGTTTGGTATTAAAATAAAAAATATATATATAAAAAATGGAATGCAGGAGCAAAAGTCCCACTAAACAGTACTGAACCCTTCTAAATTAATTGAAATCAAATAGAAAAATTCTACTGTAATCAACATGGATTGTTTAAAATGTTTTTATGATCTGGTGTCTGTAGGCACACTCTTTTTGGAGGTTTTGTTTTGTTTTTTTGCTTTCAAGTTGCAGCCAACTCACGGCGACCCTGTAAGGCTTCCAAGGCAAGAGGTGAACAGATGTGGTTGGCCATTGTTCTGCCTCTGTGTAGCACAACCCTGGACTTCCTTGGTGGTCTCCCATCCAAGTACTACCCAGAGCCATCCCTGCTTAGGTTCCAAGATATGATGAGACAGGGCTAGCCTAGGTCATCTGGGTCAGGGTCAGGACAGTCAGTAAAATTAGGAAAAAGAAAACATTTATAAAAGGATAGGCATATATATTTTTAAATCATTTGTAAAGAATCACAATTGTCTGCATAGAAAACCTGGACTTCCTTGGTGGTCTCCCCTCCGGGGGTCATTTTGTAGAAAAAGAGGTGCAGGAGCTCATTAGCATAACTCATTAGCATAACTTATTTCCATATGCTACACCACCTGACATCACCAGAAGTACGTCAGAAGGCAAGAAAGAAAGAAGAGAGAGAGAGAAAGGAAGGAACGAACAAAGGAAGAGCTAGCAAAGAGGGGACCGCTACTAATCCAAGCCTCAGAAATATCACTATTCTGGGAGGATAGCTTCAGTGGTGGCTGAAGCTTTCAGAAGGCCGGTCAGAGGAACAGGGACCTTTCTAGGGGACAGGGTCATTTTGCTGTAGCCAGGACTCAAGCAGGCATTCCCCCGCGGGGTGGAGTGGGGCTGGCACCAACTCCCAGAGCTGAGCTCCCCTGAGCTCCTGCTCAAAATGACCCCTGCTCCCCTCCAATTACTGACCATGGTCAACCTCACTTAGCTTCCAAGATCTGACGAAGTTGGGCTAGGCTGGGCCATCCAGTCACTTGTGTTAGCAGAGTTTTAATTTGGTTTTCATCATAACTTCCATTTTTAATTTTTTTTAAAAAAAAGTTGTATTCCTTCCAGTTACTGATTTGTTGGAGGAACTGTGATGCCCAAAATATAAAAGAATCAGGAGCTTAAAAACATGCTCAGCTTCATTAGTTCATTTTGTTCTCATCTGGGATGTATAGATGAATCCAAACAATGGGGCCAGCCACAGCTGGAATCCCAAGGTTTCTAGAAAATGTAAGAGTTCCCCCCCCCCAGAAGTGCTGATTATGGGGTTTTAATGCTCCCCAAAAGATGATAGCAAAATTTTGTACAGACATCACCAGAAAGAGAAAAAAAGCCAGTATTCTGCTGTGTTTTGAATGTCATAGCAACCCCAAATGGTATGCACACAGATGTTTTGTGCACAAACAGGTATTCCCGCTCCTGCATTTGTATTCCTCTGCAAGTTTGGTGTAGTGGTTAAGAGCGCAGACTCTATTCTGGGAGAACTGGGTTTGATTCCCCACTCCTCCATGTGCAGCTATTGGTGTGACCTTGGGTCAGTCATAAGTTCTTTCAGAGCTGTTCTCTCAAGGGCAGTTCTTGAGAGAACTCAGCCCTGCCTACCTCACAGGATGTCTGTTGTGGGGGAGGAAAAATACATTGTAAGCCACCCTGAGACTCCTTTGGATAGTGCCTGGTAGGATATAAATCTTCTTCTTCTTCTTCTTCCCCCCTTTACTCGTTTTCACAGAGGTATTTGCAGTCCAAGGTGCAAAAATGCAGTTTGTTATCTGTTGTGGTGCTGCATCAGACTTCTCTGTTCCCAGGAATTCCCTTGCTGTGCCACAAGAGGGAGCAAACTGTGTTTTTGCTGTTTGGACTGCAAATACCTCTGGAGAAACAAGCAAATCTGGCAGAGGAATTCAAATACAAGAACAAGGAGACGTGTTTGTGTGGAAAAGTCACACTGGTGATGATGAGCAGAAAGAGAGCAAGGGAGGGTAGCCAATCCAGCAGAAGCAAAAGTTGAATCCATTGTGTGCAGTGGGGGAGACGACTGGAGGGGATGGACATGAGGAGAGCTCACGGGAGATGGGGGGAACCTTCAGGTTGAAAAAGAGAGCCTGCAGGGGGAGGCTGGTGGGGTGGGGCTGAAATGTAGTAGTAGTAGTGTATTAGTAAGAGAGAGTAGTAAGGGTGAGGAAAGGGGAAAAGAAGAGTTCTAGGGGAAATTTTCCAGTTTCACTCATTACAAAATCTTCCTTCCTTAGGTAAAGAATTTTTCTTTCTGGATGATGACACCAAGCTTTACAAAGTGGCTCCAGAAGGCTGGAGCGACCAGCCCAAAAAGAAAACATCTATCATCAATTTCACTCTCTTCTTCAGGATAAAATTCTTTGTTGACGACTTTAGCCTTATCCAGTAAGTTCTGCGGCTCCCCAGACAACCCTGTGGCCCTAACCAGAGACGGTTGTCTCTTTGCCATTCCTGGCTCTCTCTTGTTTTGTAGGAAGGGCCTGACTAAGCACCAGTTTTACCTTCAGCTTCGGAAAGACCTGCTGGAGGAGCGCTTGCTTTGTAGCGATGAGATCACGCTGCAGTTGGGTGCCCTAGCCTTGCAAGCGGAAATGGGGACTTACGCTCCCGAGGTACAGTACAAGCCTGCAGTTTTGCACAGCTGAACAAAGGCCAGCTAATGAGCTCTGCCTACACTACTCAGCACTGAAAGATGTCACGGCATGTCAGGTTGCAGTTGTGGGTGTCCCTCCGCCTCTCAGATCTACACACAAATACCTGATTGTCTGGCAGATTGTTCCAGAGGGTAGCTGTGTTGGTCTGCAGCTAGGTTCAAGTCCAGCACAGCTAGGTTCAAGTCCAGCAGCACCTTAGAGACCAGCAAGAGCTTCTCCACCTTTGCAAAGTTCATGCTGTATCCTGCAGCCTTGTGACTTTGATCCATCTGCACAAAACAATCTGAAGTAAAACTTTTCCTTCTTTGTCCCCCTCTCTTCAACATCCACTGGAAGGCTTGTTATCGTGTTGAAGATTACATTCCTGCAAGCCGGATGGAGAAACTGGGTCTTGAATACATACGGCGGGAGCTTGCCAGGCTACACCGGGTGACGCACTCCCTCTCAGAAGAGCAAGCAGAGCTTGAATTTCTCAAGGTACCCTAGAGTCCCAAAACTTGGGCTGTAGCCCTGTGAGCACTCAACGGCAACTAACTTTCATGGGACACAGTGTGGCTGAGTAAACTGAGCGATGCATGGGATTATGTTGTGTAAGTAAGGATGATGGTGAAATCCCACTAATAACAACAGCAACAATACAGTAGAATAACATTTCACCCATGGTTCCTAAATGTCAAAACGGAGGCCCATCAAATGGGAAAAGGGGGGGAAGCAAAAAGAAAAGCAAAAATATTAAAATAAAATAAAAAAATGTGAAAACTAAAAAACAACAACAAAAAACAGTAGAATAACAGGAACTTATACCCTCTCTGGATGCTTATCTAGATATCTAGACGATCTTTCATTTTGATGCTTATGGCATGATATCATTTTTTTTACGGCCCTGTGCTGGAATTTGTGAAATGAGCTGGCAACTAATCTGGAAGATTCCAGATCTCAGTGTAGATACTTTCATGGTGTTGGGGGGGCATCTGAGAGGGAAATAAGGGTAGAATGAGGAGTCTTAACAGCCCCCTCCCCCCGGGACTTTTGATGTCTTACAGCACCTTGGTGTACTTGGATTATTCTGCAGAGCAGTGGTTCTTAATCTTTTTGATACAGTGACTCAAAAGATGAATTTACTTGGTATGCTGACCCGTTTAAAAAAGCAGAGCCTATGTAAATCTGCAAAAGCCTGGGAACCGCTTTCACGGGCTCCGTGACCCACTTTTGGGTTGGGACCCACAGGCTGGGAAACGCTGCTCCAGCTAAATTGCCTGGCATTCAGCAGGAAGGCTGTGGGAAGGGATGGGGGGGCTGTGGGGGGATATGGGGGATTCAGCCAGTGTTGTGTCACTTCAAGTGAAAATCAGAAGAGACACAGGTCGCTCTAGGAATCACTCAAAACTCTGTGGTTTTACAGTAATAGTTTCCAGTAATTCCTAGAGCTACCCCATGTAGCCAGCATCACTTTTTAAAAATCTTTCTCCTGCAGCCAAGTGGCGATAGGCGATGGGACCAGGGGTTGGGGGACCACTAGTGCTAAATGAGCCTCAAGGGGGAGGGTGTTCTGAAGACCAGGCACCACCACATAAAATGCCCCTCCCTGGTCGCCACACACATTATCTCTAAAGGCAGGGGGCACATGGAGCAGGGCTTTGGGGGGGGGGGGGCAACGCTTAGCCAGTTTGTTGTAGTGGTTAAGTGCGTGAACTCTAATCTGGGAGAACCGGGTTTGATTCCCCACGCCTCCACTTGCACCTGCTGGATGACCTTGGACAAGCCATAGCTCTAGCACAGCTGTTCTTGAAAAAGAGCAGTTTCTGTCAGAGCTCTCTCAGTCTCACCTACCTCACAGGGTGTCTGTTGTGGGGAGGGGAAGGGGAAGGAGACTGTAAGCTGCTTTGAGACTCCTTTGGGTAGTGAAGGGCGGGGTATAAATTCAGTCTCTTCTTCTTCTTCTTCTTCTTCTTCTTCTTCTTCTTCTTCTTCTTCTTCTTAGCTGGCGGAGAGTTTCTGGCCGGAAGGACAACACCAGGCCCTCCCTTTTTTCTTTCCTGCCATGTATTCATCTGATTTTTCTCTTTCTCTTTTCCTGCTTAGGCACCCAGCTAAGGCCATCGGGGTTTATGTGCTGAATAAAACCTAACTCCTTCCCCACCTGTCTTTTTTTCCTGCACAAAGGTAGCCCAGCAGCTTCCAGATTACGGTGTGGTTTTCTATCATGTGTTCCCAGAGAAGAAAATGGTAGGTGGAGACTTGGTGTTGGGAATTTGTGCCAAAGGAATCATCGTGTATGATATAAGGAACTGCACCAGGGCTGCCAGCCGACGGTTTCTGTGGCGAGAAACAGAGAGGATTTCAGCTTACGTGAGTCTTGCTTGACCCCTTCCCCCCTTTCTTCATTGGTGCTCCCCCCCCTCCCCCCCATTATTGCCTCCTTCTTTTTCGGGGTAGTTTGACTTGGGTGGTTCCACCTTGACCATATCATGGTTGCGTAATACGGTGTGTAAACAGGGCTCATTTCGTAGCAGGAGCTCCTTTGCATATTAGGCCACACACCCCTGATGTAGCCAATCCTCCAAGAGCTTACCGTAGCCCCTGTAAGAAGAGCTCTGTAAGCTCTTGGAGGATTGGCTACATTAGGGGTGTGTGGCCTAATATGCAAAGGAGCGCCTGCTACGAAATGAGCCCTGTGTGTAAGAGTGTCTGTGCCCTGACCCGGATGGCCCAGGCTGGCCTGATCTCAACAGATCTCCCAAGCAAAGCAGGGTCGGCCCTAGTTAGTCCTTGGATGGGAGGCCTCTAAGCTGTGGAGTCTTGTGAGCAAGAATTCCACTTTCTGAGCTCCTGGCATTAAAGTTGTGAGCGAGCGATTTGGCTGCTGCATAAACTAGTTTGCTCTGGAGCCATCCTTCCTGGGCTAGGACAAAAAATGTGTGAGCCAGAGGCTAAAAACTGTGAGCTAGTTCACACTAACTCAGCTTAGAGGGAACACTGGAGACCACCAAGGAAGGCCAAGGTTGTTGCGCAGAGGCAGGCAATGGCAAACCAGCTCTGAACATCTCTTGCCTTGACAACCTTGTGGGGTCGCGACTCGCTATAAGTTCCCTGCAACTTGATGGCACTCTCTATCACAAAGAATGTCTGTGAAATATCTGCCCCTCAGTGTTTGTTTTTTGGAAAAGAGGGTCATCCTGTGGTTCCAGGGCAGTTTGGGCAGGAGGGACCGAAATGGATGGATACCTGCCGGTTAGCCGGAAGCCTGGCAGAACAGCTTCATTTTGCAGGCCCTGCAGAGCTCTAATAAGCCCACAGGGGCCTGATCTCAATTGGGAGTATGTTCCACCAGGTTGGGGCCAGGGCGGAGAAGGCCCTGGCCCTAGTTGAGGTCAAGCAGACATCTTTTGGGCCAGGGACTGCCAGTTCTGAGAGAACTGTGACTGGCCCAAGGTCACCCAGCAGGCCTCATGTGGAAGAATGGGGAATCGAACCCGATTCTCCAGATATGGGTCCACCACTCTGAACCACTGTACCACACTGTACGTTAGTGCAGAAAGTGTTATTTATTTATTTATTTACTTGGGTATATATACGTTGTTTTCCCCCAGAGTGGCTTACACGATTGATCCCTCCTTCATTTTATCCTCACAACCACCCTGTGAAAGTTAGGTCAGGCTGAGAGAGTGTGACTGGCCCAAGGTCACCCAGCAAGCTTCCAGTTTAGTGTCGTGGTTAAGAGCGCGGACTCTAATCTGGGAGAACCGGGTTCGATTCCCCACTCCTCCTCCACATGCAGCTGCTGGAGTGACCTTGGGCAAGCCATAGTTCTGGCACAGCTGTTCTCTCAGGAGCAGTCCTCGAAAGAGCTCTCTCAGCCCCACCTACCTCACAGGGGAGGTTGTGGGGAGAGGAAGGGAAAGGAGATTGTAAGCCGCTCTGAGACTCTTTCAGGTAGTGAAGGGCAGGGTATAAATCCAAACTCTTCTGAAAGAACTTGTGACTGACCCAAGGTCACACCAGCAGCTGCATGTGGAGGAGTGGGGAATCAAACCGGGTTCTCCCAGATTAGAGTCCACGCTCCTAACCACTACACCAAACTAGCATGGAGCGCTAATTGCATGTGAATTTTGCGTTTGCTTAGAGGAAGAAGTTTATGATCGAGAGCAGCTTCAGCGGCAAGAAGCACACCTTCCTAACGGACAGTGTGAAAATGTGTAAATATTTGCTGGACCTCTGCTCTGCTCAACACAAATTCAGCGCACACATGAATTCGCAGCAGTGTCGGCAGGCACCCTCAGGTGAGTCGAGGCGAAGAGAAGGATTTCTCAGTGTCTAAGATGTTACTAGGGTTGCCAGCCTCCAGATGGCATCTGGAGATCTCCCTCTTTTACACACGATCTCTATATTACCAGGATCAGTTCCCCTGGAGGAAACGGCTGCTTTGTGAACTTTATGGCGTCATTGCATGCTGAGGCCCTCCCCCTCTCCAAACCCCGCCCTCCCCAGGCTCCACCCCCAAAATCTCCTGGTATTTCCCAACACAGAGCTGTCAATCCTAGATGCTACCTCAGGATAAATGTGTTTAGTTCAGGGATCCCCACCCTTTATGAGCCTGTGGGCACCTTTGGAATTCTGACATGGGGTGATGGGCAAAAGCACAAAATGGCTGCTGCAGGAGACAGAGCAGCCACAAAATGGCTGCTGCGGGAGGCACACACAGGGGAAGCTAGGGATGCCAGGTCTCCTCATTGTGCCGGTGAGGGGAATTGGGGGGTGTTCTGGGATGTCCCTGACAGAAGCACTGGGGGCGACGCTATGGTTTCTGGGCAGAACTCTGTGGTAAAACCGACCTCAAACTAGAGATGTGACAGACCAGGGGGAAACTGGAAAAATTCGAGGGAAAAAACTTTTTTTTTCAGGTTTTTTTCTGACGCCTTCCCCCCCCCCCCCCCAAATTGGAAAAATTAAAAAAAAGAAAAGAAAAAATTGATTATGGAACATTTTATTTTAACATGATAAACAAAATATTTTAAGACAAAGTGTTCAAATATTTTTCAAATTTCTAAACAATATGTATGGTATCAGATTAATCTAATTTCTGTGCACTGAGGACAAGCAAGTCCTAAATTACAAACTGAAATATGAATAATTGTTACCTCTGGATTTTTAAAAATTGTTTTGTGGAGGTTTTTTGTCTGTTCCACATAAACGAGTAAACAGTTCAGGAGATTGTTGTTCCATTTGTTACAATTACAAATAAATATTATTTTAAAAGTAAATTCTGTTTGTAATAATTGTTTGGATACACTATATTTTTAATATGCTAGTTGTGATAATTTCATGTCAAGTAAAATTGTCCATAGTCATATTTTATGTTCCTAAAGTAACAGAATGACTTTCAATCTTGAAAAGAAAAAAAAGTGCTAATGTAGCAATTTTTTTCAATTTTTCCGAAAATTTCTATTTTTTTCCGGAAAAGAACGAGAAAAAACTGGAGTTTTTTCCAAGCTTCAACATTTCTGGAAATTTTACATCTCTACTTCAAACCATAGAGTTTTGTCCTCAAACCAGAGCGTTGCCGTGTCATGTCGCTGTTTGGGGGTGGGGTTTTCCCTGCCGACCACCTGGCCAGTGACAGGCAGAAGCCCCTAAAATTGGGGGAACCCCCGCAAGAACCTGGGAAATGGCAACCCCACGGACAAGAGGAGTGATTTAAAATAATATACCGAGAAAGAAGCGTGAGAGAGAGAGATTAAAAAATTAACTCTGTGGTGGCAGCTGCCAGCCTCACGGGGCTTCCCACTTGCCCCCACCCACTTTCTAAAAAACTCTCTGCAGGAATGACATTGGGAACCCCTCGTTTAGTTCCTTAATTTGTCTGGAAACGAGCCATTCAACTTCCACAGGGATAACGTCAGCGGTAGGGCTTTCTACGCACAGGCGTCAAACCATTTATCATCTTGTTTCTTTCAGAGGACGGTAGATTTGTGGAAACAGCCAGATCAAATTCAGCCTACGCATCTCAGCAGGATAACCTTGCCTTAATTCAGAGACTCTCCCGCTCGGAAAACATCTTGTATGGAACCAATCTGGAAAGTGTCTCTGCCGGGGTCACGATAAGCAAGTCCTATGACGATGACCTCAGTGCAGAAGCCAGCACTGAAAACGGAGGGGAAAGCAACCTGGGCAGGTGCGTGGTTTTGAAAACAAGCAGAAGTGTAGCACAAACCTTAATTAAGGATGCTGGGAACTTTAGGGCAAGCATTTGTTGCCTGAAGTTCTCTCAGTTATGTACGAGGTGAGCCCTTGATTGGTGTTCCTAAGAAGAAGTGGGTCTCGAACACAGCACCGTCCAGTCTTCTTTGCACCTTGGCAGTGGCCACGTGGACATTGCAATGTGTGGCTATTTTTGTTTTTTCCGTGAACTATCATTAAATAGACTAACGTGGAGTAACACAAAATCACTTTCAGATGGTTTCCATTAAAACTGTGTGGAAAACTCCCTATCCTTGTTTGAAAATCCTGTTTGGTGCCATTGTTTTTCCTGGCTGCTGCTGCTGCTTCTCCTTCCTGGATTACTCGGGCAAGGTGATCTTAGCCAGTTATGGCCAAGAAGAAGCAGGAAGGAAGCCATAGAATTAAAATTTGGGGACAAACAAGGAAATGACGTGCAGCAGAAGGAAGATGGTTGTGACCTATAGAACTGTGTACAGTTCCTGTCACCACACCTCAGAAAGGATATTATAGCATTGGGAAAATGGCAGGAAAGGGCAACTAGAATGATAAAAGGGTTGGAACCCTTTCCCTACGAAGGAAGGTTAAAGCACTTGGGGCTCTTTAGCTTGGAGAAACGACGGCTGAGGGGTGACATGATCGAGGTTTATAAGGTTATGCATGGGATAGAGCAGGTAGAGAAAGAAGTCCTTTTCTCACTTTCTCACAATACAAGAACTGGTGGGCACTCCATGAAATTGCTGAGCAGTCAGATTAGAATGGATATAAGGAAGTCCTTCTTCACCCAAAGAGTGATTAAGACATGGAATTCCCTGCCGCAGGAGGTGGTGGTGGCCACAAGCATGGACGACTTCAAGAGGGAATTGGATAAACATCTGGAGCAGAGGTCCATCAGTGCCACAAGGTGGAGATAGGAACTCTCAGTCTGGGGCAAGGGATGCTCTGTATTCTTGGTGCTTGGGGGGGGGGGGCAACAGTGGGAGGGCTTCTAGTGTCCTGGCCCCACTGGTGGACCTCCTGAGGTCACCTGGTGTTTTTGGCCACTGAGTGTTGGACTGGAGGGGCCACTGGCCTGATCCAACATTGGCTTCTCTTATGTTCTTATGTTCATATCTGACTGGCTTTTCCACAGTGGCCAACCAGGAGCCCTGGAGGGGCCAGCAAAACAGGGTGCAGAGACCAGGGCCTTTCCCAGTATTCCGGAGATTTACTACCTCTGAATATAGAGGTTTCCTTTACTGACCATGGCTGGTAGTCATTGATGGACCTCTCGTTCATGAATCTATCTAATCACCTTTTAAAGCCATCTGTGTTTGTGGCCATCACTACCTCCACTGGCAGTGAGTAGGAATAAATGAGCAGTTCTCACAATGGAAGGATCTGAGCAGTGGGATCCTGCTGGTATTTAAAAGAGAGGCCAGGAGACTGCTGGTAGACCCAGATGCAGACCATTGATCACAGCATGGTCGCCAGGGCTGGACCATCCATAGCCAAAGTAGGCAGTTGCCTAGGGCGCTGGCTTGACAAGAACACCGGAGCGCACGTGCCTGCCTGCCACCCCTCTCTCCCACCCCTCCCCTCCCTTGACTCACGCTCTGCTCAGGTGGGAGAGGCTCTTGGAGGAAAGTGCTGCCGCCGCCACCCCTTCTCTCAATTTTTTCTTTCACCCCCTTTTGCATGGAGCTGAGGCGGGGGTGCGTGCCTGGGCGGGCCATATACTTTCCAGGCTGCCCCCGCAGGGTGTGTGTGTGGCGACGGGCTTTCTGAGTTTCTCCAACCACACCAGCTGCTCGGGCTCCGCCTCCGCCACACCTGGCCTTCTCCTCAGGGAGGGAAAGGTTGGTGACACAAGGTGACAAGAACAGGCGCGTGGGGTCCAGTTTGGCTGGAGAAGACTCTGGGTCCCTTTAAGAGCTTCTGCAGTTGGATCTTCACTGTTGGCTTGCTTCACCAACCTTTCCCTCTGCAAAGTGCTGGAGTCGGAGACGCATTGTAGTGAAATCAGCAAGCATGCTTCTTAGCGGGTCAGAAGAAGCATGACACCCTGGGCTCAGGAGCCCTCTTTTATTCTGGCCGGAGCCACACCCCCGGCCTCGCCCAAATGTCCCGATAGGACCTTAAGGTTGCAGTTACAGATCATAGGTCCCCTAGAGGATCCGAGGCACTAGATTGGTGGCAAGTTACAATCCAGCCAGCTATTGTTCCTCCTGACCCAAGCTCAGGTAGCTGGCCTGGCCATGTGCGTTCGGCCACGTGGCAGTTGCCATTACAGGGAGCACATGGCTATCGCCATTACATACATTACACCCTCCCTGAGGAGAAGCCACCAGGTGTGGTGGAGGCCAAGCAGGGGTGGGAAAGCAGGGCAGATCCAGCTGCACATAGGCATGAACTACGGGGGGGCTCGAGGGCTCGAGCCACCCCCGAAATCTTCCGAGGGAGACTGAGCCTCCCCCGGCAAAATGGAGTGCCTGCCACCGTGCCTTCCCACCACCGTGCTGCCGCCAGAGCTGCTCTCCCCACCCACTCCTCCCTCCCTCCCTCCCTCCCTCCCGGAGAGCGGCAGCTCTGGTGGTGGGGACATTGCCCCGGGTGCGGCAGTGGCTCTGGCAGCGGTGTGGGGGGGACACCACCACTGCGCCTTCCTTCCTGGCGCAAACCTCCCCGCCTGCCGCCGCCACCACAGGAGCCCCCCGCCCGGCTCCTCACACCCACTCCCTCTCTCTGAGGGGTGCGTGGGAGCCAGGCGGTGGGAGAGGGGGCGGCGCATGAGCTTTGTGCGTAAGAGAGAGACCCCCACCACCCCTGGGAGAATGGAAACTCTGTGCCCCTGCAGCTCCAGAAGCTCTTAAAGGGACCCAGAGTCTTCTCCAGCCCAGCTCCACATGCCCGTTGAAGCAAGACCCAAGGGGGCCTGTCTGTCTGTCATGGGGGGGGGGGGCCCTCCGGTGGCACAGGACAGAGCCTCTTTTCCAGGAGGAGTCAAATCTTGCTGCTGTTTTTGCTGCCGCCACCAGGCCTTCTCCCAGAAGCCTGACCCCATCATGGCAACTGATTGAAAATTGGTGGGTGCATGGGCGGGAGGGGCGGGGAGAAGGTAGTCTCGCCTAGTGTGCAAAAAAACCTGGGGCTGGCCCTGACGGTTGCTTCTTGGAGGAGGAGACTGGATTTATACCCCGCCCTTCTCTCACTCAGAGTCTCAGAGCGGCTCACAAACTCCTTTCCCTTCCCCTCCCCACAACAGACACCCTGTGAGGTGGGTGGGGCTGAGAGAGCTCTGAGACAACTGTCCTTGAGAGAACAGCTCTTATCAGAACTATGGCTTGCCCAAGGTCATCCAGCAGCTGCACGTGGAGGAGTGGGGAATCAAACCCGGTTCTCCCAGATTAGAGTCTGCGCATTTAACCACTGCACCAAACTGGCTCTCTTGGTAGAGTCTTCTCCACTGGCAGACCCATGTGACACAACAGAGGGATGGAAATGTGCAGACGAACGGAGGGAGCTGAGTCCTGTGATAGACTTGTGCTTCAACTCCAAGTTTAGTTTGAGAGTTTCTCCCGGTTCAGTCGGAATGAAGGAGGAGGGGAATCCATTCTCCTTTCCTCTCGAGAAGCATCTTCTGCACTCTGTACTGTCAAAGCCATTGGATTGTTACCTCTGAGACTGCTGTCTCTGTTATCTGCCTTGAGCCTGCTTGTGGGGAGGGCGGGATACAAGGCCAATAAAATAAAGTAAAAATCTCATTGGAAATCATCTGCCTTCTTCTTAATCCCTCCCTCTAGGGCGTCTCAGTCGGAGATGCACGCTAATTTGAGTGAAAGGCAAAGTGGTTCCGACTATCTTTCTATTGATTCAACTCAGAATACAGCCAGTGGTGAGTAACCCGGGGGAGGCATTTTCAGTGACCGTTCTGGTGGTGGGTTGAAGGGCATGCTCCGGATGGGGGGGGTGGGGGGCTCGTCAGAGGAGGGGAGGGGGTATGCCCCAGCTGGGGTTTGGTCCCTGAAATGGACATAAGGGAGGAGGAGGGGGAAGATTCTCAGTCCCACTAAGTCCACAGAATGTGCCCCTTGCCTCTTTGGTTTGCAGGCAACAGCTAAAGAACTCTTGAGTGCTTCCCTGAAATGTTCCTTTAAAAGGCCCATCCGTGAGTCCCGTGTGTCCCCAGCAGCGCTATCCCGCATCAGGCTCAAAGTTGGCTACTCACCCAGACTCAGACATGTTCCCAGTAAACAGGCATTTCCTTATAGACCCTTTCCCAACATGCTCGGGGAGGGAAGGGCCATGGCATCGCCCCGTCTCCTCAGATCTCGGAAGCTGAGCAGGGTTGGAACATGGGTGGGGAGACCGCCAAGGAAGGCAGTGGCAGACCGCCTGTGCTCCTCACTTGCCTCGGAAGCCCCTTTCTGGGGTCACCATTGGTTGGTTGTGACTTGACAGCTCGTGCAGGTGTAACATTTGCTCAGATAGCTGAACAAGCATTTCCTTCCCTGACTGCAGCCACCCCCTGGGCATCCACTAGCAGTGAGGAGTTGAGGATCACCCTTAAGCTGTGGGTCCACCCCTCCAAGAGGACTCTGGGTCAGACACTTTCAGCACCTCGGGGTTAGGTGTTTCCAGCTCTTAACCTTTCTCCCGAGGTCTCTAGGGGAAGGAGTCAGTCCTCAGGCTCAGAGCGAACGCCATGTCATCCAGGGCTTGAGAGAGAGTGAGCGCTTTCCTTGGCAGACACTCTGGGGCCCGTCAACCGCCAAGCACAGCCAGGCTCTTCCTTGGACTGACTGCCTGCCCACCCGCCTCAACCTGGCCGCCTCTAGGAGGTGGGGTGAGGTGGGGGCTGGGGAAGATGACCCCACCTCCCGTCAGCTCCCCCTGCCCATTAATTGTGCGTCTCCTCCTCTTCAGTCAGACAGCAGGCAACAGCCACTGCCACTGCTTGCCACGGCTCTTTCCATGTGGTCCTCTGTCAAGTGAGCAGCAGTGGCAGCAGCCTGGAGCCAGCAGGCCAGTGCTTGTGGCTCTCGCCCCTCTTCTTGCTTGCATGGCCGTACTGGAGCAACGGCTGCTGCTGCTGCCCAGAGGGAGAGGGCACTGCTTTCTCTCTTCTCCCAAAGAACGAGGGTTGGCCGCTGCTGTGGAGGGGCTGAGCCTGAGTTCACTGTGGCCTCCTAGGTTAGGGTATCCCCTGCAGGCTGAGAGCCAGGATTGGTTATCCCAGGCTGCTTGGACTATGGCAACTGACTGATGCTGTCAAAATCCCGGGCACCAGAGACCACCAGTGTCGGCCCTGATCCCTCTCCTCCGCCCCCCTCCTGGACTGGCCAGGAACAAACTTTTAGTTTCTGCTTCAGGGTCTCAGGGAGCCCTTGATGTTGTTCAGTCGCACAATCAAGTCCGACTCTTTGCGACCCCATGGACCCCATCGTGCCAGGCCCTCCTGTCTTCTGTCGTGCTCCGGAGTTTGTTTAATTTCATGTGTGTTGCATCGATAACACTGCCTAACCATCTCATCCTTTGCCGTCCCCTTCTTCTTTGACCTTCAGTCTTTCCCAGCATCAGTGAGTGCTCCCTTCTCGTTTGGTGGCCAAAGTCTTTGAGCTTCAGCTTCAGTATCTGGCCTTCCAGGGAACAGTCAGGGTTGATTTCAATTAGGATTGACTGTTTTGATCTCCTTGCAGTCCAAGGGACTCTCAAGAGTCTTCTCCAGCACCATAATTCAAAAGAATTGATTCTTTGGCGCCACGACCACAATTATTATCAGAGTCTTAAATGCTCCTTTTGGGCCTAGGCCATTTCCCCCTGCAGGCAAGTCACAGCTTCTGGGGAGCAATTGAGCTTCGGAAAAGGTTCTCCCCCCTCCCCCTGCATCATACTCGAGTCCAAATCCTCCCCCAGCTGTGATTTACCTCACGCATCAGTCTCCCAGCGCCATGCCTGGTTTAACCAGAAGTCTTTCCTGGATTGCACTTCAGTTTATGGCCCTTGGTTCCATCCATCAGGCAGCCTGTGCGGTTCTTACTGTGCTTTCGTCCTCTTCTTCCCACAGCTCCAAGTTCGCCAGGCCATCCGAGAAGGATCTCATTAACCAGACTTGAAAGGGAAATAATCTGTGTCACTTTAAAACGTGACCCTAAAAACGGCTTTGGTGAGTCTAACCTGTGAGGTCTCCATACTGGCCTGCTCAGATGGTTCCTCTGGGCCTCTTACGTGCTGAGCCCACAATTCCACGGAGGTTTGGGCCCTGCTGATAATAGGCTTGTGGGTCAGACAACTTGATAAAGGGCCAATATTAAAAACCTAGTGTTAACTTCTTACGTACAAAAATGCAATTATTTCTTAGAAAGACAGTTAAAAACCTATACGGGCCCAATGAAAGCCTCGTCACAAAGTGCCCGTGACCTGGACGCAAGGGCCAGTGCCAGTGACGACCTGATGCATCTCCCCCCCCCCCCGGGGGGGCCTTCTTCAGAGGGACAGAGGGACACGTTTTACAGTGTTACGTGTCACAACGAAATAACAAATAGTAAGTTGATACTGGGCCAAAAAAGGAAAACTGTAGAAAAAAGAATATTGACTAGGAATAATCATATTAAATAATAAATTTTACTTGCGATGTGGTAAAAATGTATCACTTACTTCAGCAGCAAGACCAATAGACACAAAGACAAGGATGTTTATGAGGACGAGGGTCACGTGTCAGGTGCCAAATGCACAGCTGTTCAGTTAGAACATCTAAAAAATAAAATACATTTCCAAAGCTGGTACAGTAAATTAAAACCAATATAATAATGACAACTGAAAAATCCATAATGGCCAGAGTGCCACCATGCCATAGTCATGGAGAAAAGGCCGTTTCCATGGCTATACAGCATAGTTTGGCCCTTATTGTGTTTGTCTCCTGCCTTTGAGAATGATTTAAACCAGGAGTCCCTCAGTGTGGTGCTCGTAAGGACCGCGGTGCCCGCTGACATCCTTCCTGGCACCCTCCAAGTTGTTTTAGAAAGTGGGCGGGACCTTGTGAGGCGTTTGCCCAGCAGGACTTCTGATTGGCCATGCAGATTGTTAAAAAGTTGCTTCAGCAGCAGCTGCCTGCCACCACACTGCAGTTTTAAAAGGCATTCTGTTAAAGCAGAGCTTCTGCCAGAAATGTGGAAGAGTTACTACTAGAGATATGAATGACCTCACTCCCTAATGTGTTGCAGTTGGCTGCACCTCCTATGGCAGCCATTTTGTGCCTGCAAGCTTTAAAAGGTTGGAGACCCCTTATTTAAACGCACACTACTTCTCAGTGAAATCACAAGGAGCTGAACACACCCTTTCCTGTTTTAGACCATGAAGGAGATCCATGAGCAGATCGAAGCTGTTAGAGAAAACTTACCAGAATGATTTTGATCTTCTAAGATTCTCTTTCTGTACTAATTCACATTGTTAGCATCTTCTGAACATTGTCTCATTCCCCCCCCCCCCCCCCAGGTTTTGTCATCATCGGAGGAGAAAATGTGGGGAAGTTGGACCTCGGCATATTTATTGCGTCCATTGTCCCCGGAGGACCTGCTGATAGAGCTGGGCTACTGAAGCCAGGTAGCCATTTCCAGACCTTTAATTGGAATCCAAACCATTCTTTGGATGCAACAAAGGCCTCCTCCGGCATCACTGCTGAACATGGGCTCTCTTAAATCTTTGTTCTTTGTAGGGGGACGTCTCATCTCTGTGAATAACATTAGCCTGGAGGGAGTCTCCTTCAACACCGCAGTTAAGGTTATCCAGAATTCTTCGGACGAAGTGGAGCTGATTATCTCTCAGCCCAAAGGTACGAAGAGGATGGGAGGTTTAAATGGGCCGTGCTGTTATGTAGAGAACACATTTTTGTTCAGAGACAGAGGAATTTTCCCTGCAATCTCATTTTCCTTTCTTGTAAGTTCCTGTTTCTTCGGGGGGGTGGGGAAGCATCTGTTCCACATGTGTTTTGGTCCATCTAGTGATCAGTTTGATATTATACTGGTTTACGTCCAGCATGAAAACCTGAAGTTTAAATCTGCAGGGAGAGAGGCGGGATGTAAACCTGTGTGATATCGAATCAACCACTGGAGGGAGCAAATTGTGCAGAACATAGAAGACCCCCCTTCCCCCCCCCCCCGAAAAAAACAGGAAATTATGAGTGAGGAAGATGAGACTGCAGAAAAGCCTAGACTTAGGTTTCTAAGGGCAGCAGGAAGACAGGAGAGGGCAGATCTTCCACATTCTGTCCATTTGTCATGCCAAAATAAGATTCTGCTTTCTGTAACAGGTGAGATTCTTCAAAAGTAAGGTCCACCAAACAACTTTAAATGCCACTAAGGACAGACTGTCTGTGTATTTTTTCACTGTTGAGGGTTGAAGCATCTCAAATACACTGGTTTCTCTAAGGGAGGAATGGCAGGCATGAGGGGCAAGGGTTAAACAGCTTGCTCCCAACACTCCAGGTACCCTCCTCCCTTCCCAGTAGTTTCTGTCAGAAAATGTTCTGTGTGTAAATTTCCCCCCCATCAAGTCGCAGCTAACTTACGGCAACCCTGTAGGGTTTTCAAGTCAGGAGATGTTCAGCGGTGGTTTGCCCTTGCCTGCCTCTCCATTGCAACCCTGGATCTCCCACCCCAGTACTAACCAAGGCCAACCCTGCTTAGCTTCTGAGATCTGATGAGATAGGGCTAGCCTGGGTCACCACGTCATGGCAGATAATTAAGTGCTGTCAGGTCACGGCTGATTTCCTACAGGGTGTCGAACAGAGGCAGCTAGCCATTGCCTCTAGCCTGGGCCATCCAGGGCAGGACTGCAAAAAAAAAAAGTGGCTCAGCTGACAGTATATGGCGATTTCTGCCCTCTTTCCCGACAACTGCTGGGCTCTCCGTGCTTCTTATTTTATCTGCTGGAACAAAAAGTGCCCCCCTCCCCGATTTCTGGGGTGTGTTGCGGTGGAAACCACTGAGGTTCAAGACTTAAGAGAGAGAAAGTCAGGTTCCTTTCTCTCTGGGTCGTTTCCCACTTTGCACCCTCCGAATTTGCAGACAGTTCTGAAGAGGCCCTGGCAGAGGAAAAGGGCCCGCAGAGCCCAGGCAGCAGCACCCGGGGCTCCGAGCTCTGCAGTGCCAGTTGTGAGAGGCTGATTTCAGAAGCCGGCCGTGCCACCCCAGCCACCGAAGAAGAATTCAGTACAGACAGTGAACTGAAGATGATTCCGTCGCGAGATTCCACACCCAGTTCTTTACCTGAGACTTCTGTGCTTTTGGCTGACGGCCTTGGACCACAGGTATACCTCCTTGCTCGCTTGTTGAACAGTTCTACTTTTAATAAGATGAGGCTGCACGCGCCACTAATTTTAAGCAGGAAAGCAGGATCTTACCGTCCCAGGAGGATCCCATTATTTATTTATTTATTACATTTCGATCCTGCCCTCCCCGCAAGCAGGTTCGGGGCAGCTTACATTGCTTGGCACAGTGTATCAAGTTGATAAAAACATTTAAAAACATTTAAACCAATCAGATAATTTACAGTTAAAGTGCTCACAGTAATCATTAAATCAGATGGCGTGCAATATAATGCAGCACCCAAAGTTCCTGACTCAACGGTCTCCCAACTTCTCTAGATGGAATGGTTCAATCACAGACTACGGCCAGCCCTATGCCGCAGATGTTAATAGTGGCCATTGATGGTGGTGGTGGTGGGCGGCTCCTAGTTGAAGGCCTGGTGGAAGAGCTCCGTCTTACAGGCCCTGCGGAATTGCACAAGATCCCACAGGGCCCTGATCTCCTCCATGAGCTCATTCCACCAGTAAGGAGCCACCACTGAGAAGCCCCGGGCCCTAGTGACAGCAAGCCTGGCATCAGAACTGATCCGACCATCATGGTCATGGGTGCAGTGCAGTCATGGGCAGGCCTGCAGCCAGGATTTTGTGGCTTGTGGGGCAAATTTTTTCTGGTGGGGCTGCCATTATTTGCCATTATCTCTCTGTCTGTCTCTAAACAACCTTACTTTTAAGTAATAATAAAGAGAATAATACTAATAATAAATGAAATTAAATGCAGCACAAACACCCCTGATAACAGCTATTCCTGACATAAATGAAATGCAAAAACACTCTCCGCTCTCCAGTTTGGTGTAGTGGTTAAGTGCGTGGACTTTAATCTGGGAGAACTGGGTTTGATTCCCCACTCCTCCACTTGCACCTGCTGGATGACCTTGGGCAAGCCATAGCTCTGGCACAGCTGTTCTCTCAAGGACAGCTTGGGAAAGAGCTCTCTCAGCCCCACCTACCTCACAGGGTGTTTGTTGTGGAGAGGGGAAGGGAAAGGAGGTTGTAAGCTGCTCTGAGACTCCAAGTGAAGGGCGGTGTATAAATCCAATCTCTTCTTCTTCTTCTTGCAATGAAATCATTTACCATTTTCAGAAGGAAATCTTGTGGGGTTGGCCCTTTAAGGAAGGGGGCAGAGCCCCCAGTAGCCTCACTGTAGCTACGGGCCAGGTCATGGGAGGCCTCCCCACAACTCACTCCGATGTCAGAGTCTACAGTAATCAGCACTCAACAACATTCCTTAAGCAGGATCAGTTTATTTAATCAGGTTACTACATTGCTCTAAACACTATCTGTGTTAAGACTAAAGAGGGAAAGCGGGAATGGGATTTTATACAGGGTTCAAACTTGGGTGTCATATGGCTATAAGCCAGTGAATGCCAGGTTACGGCCACGTGGGAAATAACGGCCCCTAGTACTCAGCAGGAAACTTAGAAGAGAAACCTGAGAGCATCTCCAGGGTCGAACCTTGTCAAGGCAAAAGATAAATGCTAGAAGAGAATCGAAAGTTAACACACTAGTGGCAACTCCTCACCCCCACCTTTTTTATGACCCCTAGCTGACATTCCTTCTTCTCTATGGCCGCCATACGGCAGCCAGCCTCCTTCCCCCCCTTCTTTATGGCAGCCTAGCGGACACCTGGTTTACTATAGTCTGAGCCAACTGCAGTTTCCAAGTAACTGTCTTCCTGCAAAGTACATTGCAGTAGTCTAGTTGGGAGGTTACAGTGGCTGAGTCCTTCTTTTCCAAGAAGGCAAATCAGCTGAAGTTGATCCAAGTGCTGCTCTGGGTCTTAAGCAATCCCAAACCAGGAGCCTCATCTGTGGGCAGAGCGTGAGCCAATCCAAGCTAGGCTTGTCCACCACCAGTACTAAGACCGTCCACCACAAGCAACTGCATCTTCTATGAATTACGGTTCATTTTGTTCACCCTCAACCAGTCCCTTTCCAACTCTAGACAGACAATCACAGCCAGGACACAAGGGAGACCCTTTTCTTGCCGAAGAAACCAAACTGGTTGGCATCTGCTCGGTGAAACAAATTAGAACAGCAGAAACAGCAAGCATTATGTTTTATATTAATAAGGATATCACGTTAAAGGAAAATACATATACTCAACAATTCCTAACTAGAGGCTGCAATGCCAAGAGATGTCCAAAGCTGTACTGACGGTCTGCTGTTTCTGTTGTGCAGGATGGAGCTAGCAGCAGCCAGTCCCATGAAGAGAGCGTTGTGAAATCTGTTGCCACTCGTGAATCAGCCGATCAAGATGGGAAGGTTAAAAAAGGTATCGCTTTCTAGAGCTCAGCCTTACTCTACGAGGTGGTTCTTTAGATCCCAAATGTGATTTCTGGATTAGAATGAATGGAAGGTTGATGACCCTGCTACTTGGAGGATGGGTGGAAAAGATTTGGGCATTCAGTAGACGCTGGCAACAGATCTCTGAAGACCGTCCAAGGGTTTGAGACACACAGAATTGTTCTCATCCCCAGCTGCCTGAGATGGAGAGCTGGCAATTTCAGACCACTCAACTTCCAAGCAAAGCAAGGCTTAAGAATAAAGCCAGGCTTTAGGTCAGCAGATGTCAATTCACCGTTGCCTTGTGATTATTCTACTGTGGTCTTAAGATGATGTGGTAGTGCAGATGCCCCCAGCAGGGTGCCCAGGGGCACCAACCAACACCTTACCTAGTGCCCACCAAGTGTTTTCAGAAAGTGGGTGGAGCCAGGTGGGCCTCTGTCAGAACCTGCTGATTCAGACAATGTATCTTGCTTTTTACTGCCATGTTTCACCTTGTGTTTGCTGCTTTGCTTTTCATAGAATGTATGTATGCTAGCTACCCTTATGAACACCTGTCATGTACCCCTCATCCTGGCCAGTATGTATTAGCATGTATGTAGAATGTGTAACCCCAGGTTTATGACCCTGACCGGCCTGGTTTGTGTAACTGTCAAAGCGGGAGGGTGTCCACTTCAAAGTATGGGAACAATGGGCCTCTCACACTCCTACCTCTGCATTCCATTCATCTCGGCTGAGACTCCAAGGGAGGACAAGTCTCATCTCTTATCAATGTGCGAAAGCCTTGAGGCCATGGATTGTTATGTGAACTGGTAACATCTGAAGGGTCTGGTTTGGAAGGGGAAATTTACAACTTGACACCTCACTTTCTTTCCTGTGGGAAGCAAATGGCCAGAGCCCCTTTTTGCCCGCCGTTTTTCCCTTGTAGTGATTGGCTACCTATGGGTAATTCAAACTGCTTAGAAAAGTATAATAGACCTGGTTTGGCCATCTGTGTCATCTCTGACAATAATCCGAGAAGCTGTACCAATGTAGAGATTGGAAATAAAGAACTGTGTTTCATCAACAAAGATCTGATCCTTGACTACTTTGAGCAGAAGTCTCACAGCCTCTTGCCCAGCATAGCTTCTGTTAGGGCATTGCAGATCTGATTGGCTGTGCGGATTAAAATAATGTTCCTTTGGAAGCAGCTGCCGCCAGTATTGGTTTTATTCCTTCTCTCACCCCAGTTTGGTGAGAGCCAGTTTGGTGTAGTGGTTAGGAGCGCAGTCTCTGATCTGGGAGAACCGGGTTTGATTCCCCACTCCTCCACATGCAGCTGCTGGTGTGACCTTGGGTCAGTTATAAGTTTGGTGTAGTGGTTAAGTGCGCGGACGCTAATTTTAAGTATTGAGAGTCAGGAGACAATGAATCATAACAAGGCTTTTATTCTAAGCATCACTCAGCTCAAAGACAGCTCCAGCAAAGCGGCACCCTAACTTATAAGTTCTCAACAGTGAACTATATACAATGTAACAATATATACAAAGTCTTATTGGACCTAACTTGGGCTCTATGATTGGCTCTCTGGGGTAGCTTCAGGACCAATGGTTGGTCTTTATGGTGCAGCCAATCAGAACGAGGGAATTATGAAACCATGGCCAAACCAAACTACACAGGATGAACTCAAAGCATAACACTACTCCCCCTTGGTTTAGACAACATAGTCTTTTAAAAACATGGGGGGCCGCCTGGCCCAGCCGGACTGTCGCAGCAACAACATACCCCTTCAGAAAGTGTTCGATCCGGAAGTTGTCCTGACATAAGTCAAAGTCCGGAAGATCTGGGGGTTCCTCAAGCCCGTTCCAGTCCGAAACTGGGTCAGAGTCTAAGCAGCACAGTGCTGGCTCTACCTGTGGACTAAAAGTCCCAACGCCCCAAGCAGGGGACTGCTCACCAGAGGAAAGCGGTACCTGCAGCCAGGCAAGATGACCGGACTCAACTTGCTCGTTGAGATGCTGTCCCTCTCGGTACCCAGCAGCTTCCCGGGTGAGAATTGGCATTCGGAGCTCCTCTGAAGGCTGCATCTCCCGAGCGCTGACACTGCGCTGAGACGGGAGGTCTACCAGAACTGGGACGCGATGTACTGCCACTGGATCTGGGGAGCACTGCAATAATTCTGGAACTGGGGTGCCTTGCAGTGGTTCCTCCCTGGCTGGCCAACAACGCCTGAGTTGGGCCAGGTGACAGGGGCAGCCCTGCCCTGTCTCGTCCTGTACTTCATAAGAAATGGGTCCTGTTCTCAGAGGATGACAGCCGGGACCCAGTGTGGACCGTCGCTGTAGTTCCGGGCATAGATGGCATCGCCTGGGGTGAAGGAACGTGTGCTCCCAGAGACAATAGGGTCACAGTTGGCGTCTGGTGCCAGGTCTAGGTGAATGCAGCTCAAGGTTGTGGACAGCTGACGTCCCATTAGGAGCTTGGCTGGTGACTTCCCAGAGGCTGAGTGCGGAGTAGGAAACTCGCGAGGTTGGCAAGGAAATTCCCTCCACTGAGCCTGCAGAGCAAGTCCTTCATAGTTGGAACCATCCATTCCGCCTGGCCGTTTGTCTCAGGGTGGAAAGGTGCTGATGTGACGTGCCGGATGCCTCGTTTGTCCAGGAACCGCTGGAACTCTGCAGATGTAAATTGAGCCTCATTGTCAGACACAACTAGGTGTGAGATTGTCCCAAAAGATGCAGTCTGCAACAAGTCTTCTTAAACAGAAAGTCTTTTATTTGCAAAGAGGTTCTAATTGGAATGGTTACACTTTTCCTGTTAGTAATGACTTTAATGTAAACAAACTGTATTATACTAAGCAGTTGTGCTCCTCCTCATTACGTCTACCCCAAACATAGAGCATCAATAGTGGCTCCAGCCCCCTGAATAGGTTTCTCACAGAAATGGCAACTAATATTTTATTATGCTTTTTATTTCCTAGCCACTTCTACTACATGTCTTTGATGGCAGCTGCAAAGGAGCAAAACATTAGGAGGAATCATCTCAGATCTTGAACCAGCTGGGAGCGAAGCACATTAGGGAGGATTCATCCCAGACCTTGAGCAAGCTGAGAGCAAAGCAAGCTGATTAAAAGAAGACAGACATCTAAACAGCACATGAGCGCATTCCTGTGGGTGGGGTCCCCGGTTGAGTCCCAACCCCCGCCCGGGAAATGACAGCGTATCTGACACTAGGTCCAGCAGACCAAAGGTGGCAAACAGGCGGTCCAGGCAGCGGCCAACGACAGTCAAAGTCATGGAGGTGATGGGGAACACTTCCAGCCCCTTGGAATATGCATCTACGATTAACAATAGTGTTCTGCCCTGAAAAGGGCCGGCAAAATCCACATGGATGCAAGACCACGGACCCCGCGGCTTCTCCCAGGGGTGAACATGTACTGCGGGGGCTTCAGGCCTTGACTCCTAGCAGGGCGGGCATGTTCAGACCCACTGTTCGATTTGCTGATCAAGCCCAGGCCACCACACATAGCTTTGTGCTATTGCCTTCACCTTTACGATGCCCGGTGCCCCACATGTAAGGTGTCTAACACCCATTATCTGAGTGGAGGAGGGACGATGACCCGGTTTCCCCACAAGAGGCAGCCCTTACTCACCGACAGCTTCGTTGATCTTGACTGGAATGGCTGGAACTCAGCCTCGAGCTTCCCGGACAGCCATCCCTTCCACACACAGTGATAGACACGGCAGAGCGTCCGGCCCCGGTTTGTGTGGAACGTGGTGTCAGCAAAGGAGAGTGGAGGCTGAGGCAGTTCCTCAGTAAGGAGTGTCTCGTGGATCAGGGCCTTGTGTGGTTCGGGCAACAGCAGGTGGCTGAGAGCGTCAGCATGCCCATTAGTTTTTCTGAGCCTATGGACGAGGCGAAAGGTATAGGCAGAGAGCAGGACGGCCCAACGC
Source organism: Lepidodactylus listeri (assembly GCA_029233225.1). Taxonomy (NCBI): domain Eukaryota; kingdom Metazoa; phylum Chordata; class Lepidosauria; order Squamata; family Gekkonidae; genus Lepidodactylus; species Lepidodactylus listeri. Next base: position 132,996,892 of record JARCFY010000005.1, on the reverse strand, counting down.
ATCATCCTCGGTGACAAAATCTGCAGGGTTTGGCGATCAGATGTGAAGATGCCGAGCAACGGTTTGTGGTCTGTGACTATCTCAAACTCATGACCATAGATAAAATTGTGGAACTTTTAAACTGCTGCAATAATCGCCAGTGCCTCTTGGTCTATCTGGGCGTAGTTCCTTTCCGCTGTAGATAGAGTATGAGAATAAAAAGCTACGGGGGCTTCCCGGACGGACAGCAACTGGTGACTTAGGACAGCCCCGATCCCATAGGGCAACGCGTCACAAGCCAAAACGAGAGGCTTCTTGTCATCATAGTGAACGAGGACCGCATTGGAAACTAGAAGAGCCTTGACGGCCTGGAACGCTGCATGCTCCTGGCGGCCCCATGCCCACAGAGCTGTTTTGTCCAATAGTCAATGAAGCAGCTCAGTGATTGCTGCTTTGTTTGGCAAAAACGAATGGTAAAAATTCAGGAGTCCTAAAAAGGACTGCCGCTCTTTCTTTGAGGTCAGGACGGGTACGTTGCAGATCGCAGCAACCTTGTCTGGTGCCGGGTGGATGCCATCTTTGTCCAAGAGGAAACCTAAAAATTGAACAGCGGGGATAAAGAACTCACACTTTTCCTTTTTTACCCGCAGGCCGACCTCTTGCAAACAACAGAGAACCTCTCGCACATGAGCAGCCAGCTCAAGTTCAGAGGCCCCTGCAATCAACATGTCATCAAGATATGGCATGACACCCGGCAAGTCTCATAAAAGGTGCTCCATTAGTTCCTGGAAAATGCCAGGGGTTATGCTTACCCCAAATTGCAGCCAATTCACCTTGAAGATGCCATGATGCATTACGATAGTCTGTGCCTTGGCCATAGTTGCATCGACAGGCAGTTGCTGATATGCCTGGGCAAGGCTGATCTTGGCAAATACCTGGCACCCTGAGATAGACACTAGGAGATGGCTCACCACAGGCAGTTGCAGTGCCTTATATGCATGCAGTTGCAGTGCCTTATAGTCAGCGCACAGCTGGATCGTGTCAGGAGTGCCTCTGAAGACCTGCCTCCTGCGGACCTAAGTGTGGTGGAGGATCAGTCCCCAGCTCCAGAGGAGCCTCCACCTGAACCAGAGGAGGCTCAAGCAAGCACCTCTCAGGGCATTACCCCAGCACCAGCAGCAGCTGAGCCACAGCCAAGCTCAAGCCCACCTGATTCACTTCCTCGGATGGAACGGCTAAGGTCACGATCCAGGCAAGACTTAGCTGCTAGGAGAAAAGGGGCACGCATGCATAGTCACAGATCACTCAGCCCTGAGTTTTAGAGGGAGCCGGGACCTCACTGCCAGCTGCTAACAAGCATAGGAAGTGGCTGGGTATTGAGGCACAGCACAAAGACCAACAACTTGTGCTAGCAACAAGTCATTCTGGCTAAGTTCTGCACCTGCTCGGCTCGCATCAGCTAAACCTGATCCTGGACATTCTGGCTCGTGACTCCAGCTCTGTCTGACTTCGGCTTGATCCTGGACCTTCTGGCTCGTGACTTCGGTTCTGTTTGACTTCGGCTTTTGGTTGACTCCTTGGACTGGTTTGCTTGTGAGTTTCCCTCTCTGACCTTGGCTTGGACTGACTCTGCTTTCAGCTTGTGTTTTGGACTTGGTAATTCGTTCCTGATTTGGCTTGACCTTGGACTGTCTCGGACTTCGACTTGGCTCCTGACCTACTGGCACCCAGCCCGTGACAGATCGAGCCGTCCATTTTTTTTTTTAATTAAATTTTTATTGATTTTTCCCTATAACTACAACTATAACGCTACAATCTAAGCTACATATACCTTATACAGAGAGTACTTTATCATTTGCTTAATACTACCTTATTACATAATATACTTATGAAGCATTTAGAACCTTGGATAAATTTCAATTACTTTGTTACTGCTACTATAAAAAATATCAAAACTATTTGGCAGATACGCCCACCTAGAGAAATACGGTTAATTAAACAATTTGTAATACATAAGTGCAATGCTTAATAAAACAGTTTAATCACTATTTCTTCTTTCGTCCTCTTCTTGTCTTAACAGTCTCAACTACTTTTGGAGCTGCAGCTCCTTTTTCCGAGTCAGACACTTCTTCTTCACTCTTTGAGCTATCAAATCCATACATGCTTTCTTGCGAGGCCAGTGAACCATCTGAGTCTCTCCCAGTTTTCTGCTCTTTGCTTTTTTCCAGAAATTTTTTCGCTTGTTGAACAGAGTCAATCTTATACTTCTTATCTTTGATGCTGAAGCATAGTCCTTCCGGAGTATTCCAACGATAGATGATAGACTCAGACTGGGGCCAAGATGTCAATTTTCCATAGGCTTTCCTTCTTTTCCTTATTTCAAATGGGATATCCTTCATCACTTTTACTTCTTCTCCCAGGATCTTCAGAGCTGCTTTGTTTGTGGTCCTAAGCACCACGTCTCTTGTAGATTTTTTGGAGAACCTTATCATAATTTCACCAGGCAGGCTTTTCTTTTTAGTGTAATCTGGATAGGTTCTGTAAACCATATCCATATCGCTTTTTATATCCGCTGCTTTCATGCCTGTCACTGGTTCAAGTGCTTCACTTAGCAAATTTTTAAGGTCTTCTCCTGTATTTTCTGGCACATTCTGAAGTCTTAGGAAAAAATTCGATCTTTCCATTTGTAATTTCAAAAGCTGATCGTGGTGGAAGGCCTTTTCCTTCTCTGCCTTTTGTAGTCTTACGTCTTGGTTTTTTACTGAAGTTTTTACTTCCAGAAGTTCTCGCTGCAGCTTCTCTGTGGATTTATTCGACTCTTTTAGTTCTAGCTGCATTTTGTCCATCTTAACGTTGAGAGCTGTCATTTGGTCCACTAGAGGTCGCAATAACGAGGAGAACACCGCACTCATCTCCGTGGTATCAACCTTTGAACTCGGAGCTGTACTTCCTAGTTTGGGGGAAGGTTTCGGTTTCCCCGTCATTGTTGAGGCTACGCTCTTTGTTTATAGATAGATAAGATGAACGAAAGGAGCAAATTTTCAAACAGCACTTATGTCCTTCTAAGGTTTATGTCTCCAAGTGAGCGATGCTGCCATCTAGCAAGGCGGATGGGCTTTTGTTTCTGCAGTAACGCCACGTAAAGAGTCTCGTAAGTACGCTAGTCCCGGAGAGGGGGGTGGGTGGGTTTCACTCCTCCCGCCGTCTTCCCGCTGTGTTCTGCTTTTCTTACTTCAGACTCACGTTTTTTCCATGCGTAACTGTCAGTTCCAGCCTCATTGCTTCGCACTCTCTGCTGCTTCACGGATTTGCGCTTTCAGCCATACGGCTCCCACGGCGGGGGAACCTATGGGGGTGATGAAAAGGGATCTCAATCCCTCGATCGCCACCGTAGGGAGAGATCCCCTTCGTGCCACCCCAGGCAGAGCCCCCTCACTGGGGTCTCTGGGGGCTCGGCACCAGTCCAGAGCCCCTTCTTCCCGCCGGGTACGGATCGCGCTCCCCGCAGTTGCGGAGGAGAGCGTCCGCCATCATCGCAAGTCTTGCCAGAAGTCTGAGCCGTCCATTTTGATGGGAATGACGAGTCTCCCACTTACCATTAGGAACTGGCTCCAGAATGCCTTGAGCCAGTAGCTTATCAATTTGCTCATCGATACGCAGCTTGAGAGCGATGGGGCAGTGTCTCGGCTTGAGGCGTATGGGCTGGACGACAGGATTCAGGGTAAAGGAGACAGGTGGACCTCTGTAACAGCCAAGCTCTGTGCTGAAAACATCTGGAAACTCTTCATCAAAGTCAACGATGTTTGGTTGACTGATGTGGCTGATGCCAACCATGCTGATGCCTAAGACAGTGAACCAGTCCAACCCGATAAAACTCGTGTGGCGACCCTCCATGATTAGTAGATTCAGATGACCCTTGAATTTCTTGTATTTGATCTGGACCGATACCAACAACAGGGACTCGGTGCCTTTGGAAAACTAAAAGCTGTAGACTGCACTTCTGGAGGCGGTGTGCAGGAAAACGAGGACAGACTTGTTGGAAGGCGTTCTAGGATAGTATTGACAATGCGGACCCGGAATCGACCTCCATCTGGCAAGCGCGGCCTTTGATGAACATGGTAGCCTTGATTTTAGGACAAGGGTGCAGACCTTGGTGGATGTACAGGCGATTTGTGTAGTCTTCGGCCACGCTTGCTTCGTTGTTGTATTTTGGTCTTTGATTGAACGCTTTAGATGACCGGGAACAATATGATTGGCGCAGTGTACTGGAAGATCTTTGTGCCCGACAGGAATCTTCAGGTGTGGCACGGCCTTGTGACAAGTGGCAGACTTTGGCAAGGTGGCCCAACTTCCCACAAGAATGACATATAGCATTGTGGAATTGACAGTCTTATGTGCATGCGCACCACCGCAACTGGCACATACGTTTCTTCGCGGGCTTTTTTGAGAGCAGTGCGGCCTCTGGCTGGCTCCTGTCCTGTGGACTCCGTCATCGGACACATCTGATTGGTCATCTCGGGAGTCAGTGGCGTCTCCATGGTGAACAGCATCAGCGCAGCATGACGTGTGGCCTTGGGAACTCAACCACAGCTCGCAAAGAGTTATGTTAGCGGCCTCCATTCACAACGCTTCTTCGAGGGCCGATTCATATGTAAGAGTCTTTTGTAATAAGAGCGCTCACCAAATGCCGTCGTCTCTGAGGCCGCAGAGCATTTGGTCTAAGAGGACTGACTTTATGTCAGGGAACTGACAGTCTCGAGCAGCCTTTCTTAGCGCAGCAAGGTACTCAGTGACAGACTCGTCCTCTTTCTGGTTATGCTGATGAAACGCACAGCGATGTGCGGCATCTGATGTCTTTGGTGTGAAATACTCTGTCAGTTGTGCCTTGATGATGCCGAGAGGTGTCTCGAGTAACTTGGCGGGAGCTACTAAATCTCGAGCGATATCGAATACAGCCTGGCCACATACATTTAGAAACGTGGCGTGGCAGACATCGTCTCCTTCAAGACTGTTTGCTATGCGGAAGCATTCAAAATGGTCGAGGCATGATTCCCAGTTCCCAACCTTGGGGCCGAACGGTTCGATATGGCCCTTGGATTCCATGCCCGCAGTGATTCAACTGTAGGAGCCCTCAGTGATTTCAGCTGGGCAGGCAGAGAGTGATTTCACCTGTTCGTTTACGACTGGGATCCCATCCTCATTGCCAGTTTTAAGTATTGAGAGTCAGGAGACGATGAATCATAACAAGGCTTTTTATTCTAAGCATCACTCAGCTCAAAGACAGCTCCAGCAGAGCGGCACCCCAACTTCTACGTTCTCAACAGTGAACTATATACAATGTAATGATATACGCAAAGTCTTATTGGACCTCTCTCAGCCCAGCCTACCTCACAGGGTGTCTGTTGTGGGGAGGGGAGGGGAAGGGAACGGAGTTTGTAAGCTGCTCTGAAACTCAGAATGAAGGGCAAGATATAAATCCAATCTCCTCCTCTTCCTCCTCCTCCTCCTCTTCTTCTTCTTTCAGAGCTGTTCTCTCAAGGGCAGTTCTCAAGAGAGCTCTCTCAGCCCCACCTACCTCACAGGCAGTGCTCCATCTAAGCTGAGTTAGTGAGAGCTAGCTCAAAGGTTTTTTTGTCTCCAGTTCACACATTTTTGTCTTAGATCAGGAAGGATGGCTCCAGAGCAAACTAATTCATGCAGTAGCCAAATCGCTCGCTCACAACTTTAATGCCAGTAGCTCACAAAGTAGGATTTTTGCTCACAAGACTCCACAGCGTAGAGGCAGCATTGCTCTCAGGGTGTCTGTTGTGGGGAGGGGAGGGGAGGGGAGGGGAAAGGAGATTGTAAGCCGCTTTGAGAATCCTTCGGGTAGTGAAGGGTGGGGTATAAATCCAATCTCCCCCTCCTCCCCCATTGTATTTTTTGAATTACCCCCCTTCCCCCCCCCCCGCACTTGGACTTCCTCTGCTTATGTAGCTCTGCCCCCTGCTGCAGCCGTCTTGTGGTTGCGCCCACCACCCTGTGTCAGAATTCCAGTGGTGCCCACAGGCTCAAAAACGTTGGGGACCCCTATCCTTGTGCAAGGAGTCCACAGTTTGTTTTTGCAACTCTGTGGAAGTTATGCTTGCTAACACTTGCTGCAACACATAGTGGATGGTGAAAGGTATGACAGTTCCAGGCTGTGCCGTTGAGCCTGGAAGAAACGGAGTCTTCCCTCCCCCCCCCCCCTTGTCTGCCCTAGAAGACGGCTGCTCGGAAGTGGATGGAATCGGCCTCCGGGGAACGACCCAAAAGAGATCTGGGCAGGTTTGTTGGGGAAACGGGGGAGGCAGAGTTCCTCGGGAGACCGGAGAGCGTGCCAGGCTTGCTGCTCCGGCCCTGCTGTGCATTCACCGTGCTTCTGTGGTGCTCTGCTAGGTCTTCGGGAGAAAATGCCACGTGACAATCGAGCCGAATCCAGGCGACAAGGCAAATAAGGAAGAGCATATGAGCCCATCTTTGCCAGGGTGGTGTCCCAGGAGCTGCTTCTTCGCAAGAGACGGTAAGAAATGAAAGGAGGGAGGGAGACTGGAAATATCATGACCCCCCCCCCCCCCCCCCGACTAGCCGGGTGACTCAGAGTCTTCAGAGGAGGAGGCCGAGGAAGACCGGGGAGGGCCCTGCATGGCAGAGCTGCCCGCTGACAGTATTCCAGAAATTGTATTGTATTGCAAGTACAAAACATTGTATAACATATACAGTGAAGGGCCAAAATGGTATAGTGACAAAAATTCTGGATAAAATGTTTGTTTTGTAAGCCTCCTTCTTCTTTCGGTATTTTTTGTGTGTGCGTGCGCATGTCTGCACTTGGAAGTCAGGTTGACCTCTAGTGACTGACCCCTACTGGGGTCCTGGAGAATATTCAGCGAGGTGTCTGAATAAAGCCTGCCTTTGTCCTCTCGACTTGGTATTCCAAGGAAGTCTCTCATTCAAGTACTAACCACAGTCAAACCCTGCTTAGCTTCTGAGATCTGACCAGATCAGGCTTGCCTGGGCTATCCAGGTCAGGGCTTGTAAGTCTTCTAAACATGGTGGATGTTTTATTTCAAACTGCAGGAACCATTTCTTTTTACTTATTGAACATTTTGGCCCTTCACTGTATATGTTATACAATGTTTTGTACCTGCTAGACAATACTTTGTACTGCTTGAAATTATATTGCAATACAATACAGTGTCTGTATATCATTGTTTGCTTAGCGTCCACACACAGCGTTGTGTGTTCTCCTTTTTTCTTTTTTTTGTGCTTATTGGTGGCTGTGGTTCTCTGGGTTTTTTTTGGTTGGCTGACAGTATTCCAGCAATACCCGAGGTCACCCGGCCAGAGTCTGCAATGGAGGCCTTGCCCCCTGCCCCTGAGGAAGTTGCCAGGACTCTGCCTGAGAGGATGCAAACCCAGGACCATAGCCCAGCTGACGTGGTGCAAAGGAGGCAAAGTGCCAGGCAGGCTGTATGCAGCCCCACTGTGGGTCTGGAAGAGTGCCCTGAGAGCCGTGCATCCTCACAGTGCAGCCCCTGGCGTTCCTGGGCCTGCAGGCAGCACAGCTGGGCCAAATTACCTCCCGTCGACTTCAGCTGAGGCCTGGGAGGACTGCCTTGCCGGAGCAGCCAGCCCAGCAGGCACCAGCTTCCCAAAGCTTGGCCAGCCCCAGGGCCAAAGCGCCAAAATCCCCACAACAGCCAGCTGACTGCAAGATGGGGGGGGGGGTGTCTATTCTCTGGTTCTGCAGGAAGTTGCATGTGGCTGGGCCACGCTGCACACATGGCATGGCCCTCCCAGGCACTGCTCAGGGCTCTGCTCTCTGCTTAGTTTGGTGTAGTGGTTAGGAGCACGGACTCTAATCTGGGAGAACCAGGTTTAATTCCCCACTGACATGCAGCTGCTGGTGTGACCTTGGGTCAGTCACAAGTTCTTTCAGAGCTGTTCTCTCAAGGGCAGTTCTCAGGAGAGCTCTCTCAGCCTCACCTGCCTCACAGGGTGCCTGTTGTGGAGGAGGGAAGGGAAAGGAGATTGTAAGCCACTCTGAGACTCCTTCGGGTAGTGAAGGATGGGGTATAAATCCAATCTCTTCTTCCTTCTTCTTACAAACGCCAGGCAGGCAGCAAGCCACGTAGGCAGGGAAAACCAGGGCCAACCCTGCATAGCTTCCGAGATCTGACAAGATCAGGATAGCCTGAGTGATCAAGAACAGGGCATGGATATTCTAAATGTTGTCAAATATGAAACAGACTTGTTTAGTTTTAGCATAAACCTCCAGACGCCTGGTAGCGAGCACAGCATTGATCATCTCAGTGCCCCTTTTCAGTGTTTCCAGAGCATCACAGATGCACTTAGGAGTGTGGGGGGGTGAGTTGCAGGCAATAAGAGAGTCTTTGGTTTTTACCTCTTCATGATCAGAGAACACATTTGAAGTCCATCTGAAGAAGAACTCTGGAGGCCTCGGCTTCAGCTTTGTGCAGACGGAGACAGGCACTTGCAGAGGCCTTGGAAGAGACATCATAAGAATCAAGAGGCTGTTTCCTGGGCAGCCAGCTAAAGAGAATGGAATGATTGAGATTGGAGACATCCTTCTCGCAGTGAATGGGAAATCTGTTCAAGGACTGCTGTATCAGGTAGCGAGCAGTGGCACTGAAGGGGCGCCCTCTCTGAAGCAGGTTAATGGAGATGAAAGGAAACTGTGCCGCTGAGTACTTGGCTGATGCTTCAAGGCTGTGAAATAACAGCTGCCAGACTGCATTGCGAGGACAATGCTCTCTTCAATACGTGTGCTGTTTTGACCTAGATTGTGGTGAGGGTGAAACGAGAGAATCCTGCATCACTCCTACTTGGCCGAACAGAAGCCGAACAAGCAGGCTAATGAGATAATGGGGAAAGCATCACTAGAAAAGTGGATAGTTTTGGGTGGGTAGCCGGGTTGGCCTGCAGTAGAACAGATAGATTCAAGTCCAGTAGTGCCTTGGAAACCAACAAGATTTTCAGGGTACAAACTTTTGAGAGTCAAAAAGCTCCAGTTTTGACTCTCAAAAACTTATATCCTGAAAATCTTGTTGGTCTCTAAGGAGCTACTGGATTCAGATCTTGTTTTAGGAAAGGGGAGACGAGGAATCAGCATGGTAGAGCAGGGGAAACCCTTTGTACGCCTGCCAGATGGCACAATGCCAGACCACCCTGCTCGGCACTTGGGGCTGGCTCACTCCCCGGGGGTCCAAGGCAAATTCCTGGGGTGCTGGGGCTCAGCTTGCTCCCAGTGTGTCTGGCCAGCCTTTGGCCTCCTGGCTGCGAGTATTTCCCCCTCGCTTTCACTGTAACTGTCCCTCAGGTTTTCTTTGTCATTCTGCATTGATTATCTCCCTTCAGTGCTCATTTCGCTTTCTGGTTGCTGCTTCGCCAGATTTTCTGTGAGTGCTTTTGTGCCAATTTCCCCCTTGTTTTGCTGCGAAGCCAAAGGTAATTCAAAAGCTTAGAGATTCCCTCAGATTCCCCCCCCCCCCCCCCCGCTGTCCATGTGCTTGAAATCGACTTCTTCACAGGTAAGCATTGCAGAGGTTTACCTTTTCAAAAGTCACTCCCACACCCACATTGAGTTCGTTCTGCCCACTCTGGACCTTCCACCACCGTCCCCCCCCCCCCTTCATCAGTGTACAAACTCCATTTTCCCCTTGTTTTAAATTAAAAAAAATTTTTTACAAATGGCACGAGTCTAGTGATATAAGACTATCGCTAGTCTCAGATCACTAAATTTAAACATATTAAAATGACAGGGGAATGTTTAAAAAGAGCTGCACAAGGTTTAGTTTCCAAATTGACTTGAAAGTGGGGGGGGAGAGGAGGCAAATGGCAGCATTCCCAGTTAAAAAAAAATGATTTCAGTGCTGCATGCAAAAAATAAAAAATAAAGGGGGGGGGGGATCATCAGCTCAGAATGAAATTGACATGAGATGTAAAGAGAGAGAGACACTGGGATGGGAAGTCTAAAGCTTTGAAAACATTTTTCCCTTTAATGCTTTAGTGAACAAAGTTGGGGGAGGGACCATTTTGGCAGTTTCAGGAAGCCTAACATTAAAATGGCAACTGATTCACATGGACCTTCTGCAAACCACCAAACTTAAGAGAGCCAGTTTGGTGTAGCGGTTAAGAGCATGGACTCTAATCTGGGAGAACTGGGTTTGATTCCCCGCTCCTCCACATGCAGCTGCTGTTGTGACCTTGGGTCAGTCATAAGTTCTCTCAGAGCTTTTCTCTCAAGGGCCATCCTCAAAAGAGCTGTCTCAGCCCCACCTACCTCACAGGGTGTAAGTTGTGGGGAGGGGAAGGGAAAGGAGTTTGTAAACGGCTCTGAGACTCCTTCAGGTAGTGAAGGGTGGGGTATAAATCCAATCTCTTCTCTTCCTTTTGGCTGGCACCCTTTCTCATCTCTCCTGCTGTTTTCCTTATTTGGCCTTCTTCCCCCCCTGCCCTTGAAGTAGCTTGCAGTCTGAAATTGGATTAGTTCATATTCACTATCTCTTTTCTTGATTATGTGCTTTTAATGTTTTAATGATTTTATCTGAGTGTGTTTTATGGATACTGTACATCGCCTGGAGTCCTGCAATATTAGGGATTGGGCGATTAATAAATCCAATATATAAATAAATACATATAAGAGGGGGTTGGATGAACATATGGAGCAGAGGTCCATCAGTGGCTGTTAGCCACAAGGTATAGATGAAGCACTGTGTCTGGGGCAAGTGATGCTCTGTCTTCTTGGTGCTTGGGGGGCAATAGTGGAAGGGCTTTAGGAGTTCTGGCCCCACTGGTGGACCTTCTGAGGGCACCTTGTTTTTTGGCCACACTGTGACACAGAATGTTGGACTGGATGGGCCACTGGCCTGAACCAACATGGTTTCTCTTATGCTTCTCTGGTTTGCCTGAAATCGACTTCTTCACTGGTAAGCATTGCAGAGGTTTATTACGTGGGCTGTAAGGCCTGCCTATGTGTCCAGAGTTGGGGCGAGCAGTGGAGCAACTGGGTGGGCAGTGCCACCGAAGCCAGAGAGGACAGGCCCCTGCCTGGAAACCCTGGGGCAGGAAAGGGGCCGGGAAGACAAGCAGAGCTGCAGAAGGCCCTGACTTCCTGGGAGCCCACCTCTGCCGGTTTTGGAGCAGAAACACCAGAGGCACTCACCTGGGGTGACCGCAGGAGATGGAGCAAGCAGGCAGCAGAGAGCTGGACCACGGCATCAGAGCTGCAGCTGGCCAAGGAGGAGCCCAGCTCCAGGAACAAGCCAGCAGCAACTGCAGCAGCAGAGGAGGCGGCCCCAGCAGCAGGGAACAGATGGGAGCTTAGAGTATTGGTACTCCCTGCAGCCAGGCCAGAACAGCTGAGGGCGGGGCGGGCATGGAAGACGCTCAGAGGTAGGCCATTGGGGGGGGGGGGGTGCCTGGGATTGAGCCAGCAGGCTCTGAGCCAATCCCCACAGCACCGGGAGGAAGGACAGGGGAAGTAGCCATTCCCCAGGGAAGGGTCGACCGGTGGAGGGAGGAAACAAAATGGGGCTCTTGCTGACAGTCTGGGGAGGAAGAGAGCCGCTGAGTCCAGATCACTGAGGGGACCGGATGGCTGAGAGGAGGAGGAGGAGGGTGAGCGAAACTCCCCTCCCCTCCCTTTCTAATGCCTTGAGGGAGCCCTTTTTGGAGTCGAGGCGCCACAAAGGAGGGCGGCAGCCCACTCCCGGGGGGGGGGGGGGCAGACCAAGGTGGAACACGCTGCATGTAGATGTCATAAAGTGGCAGACAACTTATGGTGACCCCAGCATGGGGCTTTCCAGGCAAGTGAGAAACCGAGCGTTGCCTTTCTGCACAGAGCCTTCCTTGGTGGTCTCCCACCCTGCTGAGCTCCTGAGATCTGATATCGGGCTGTACCAGCCCATTCCACATCCCCAGAGCCCGCCTCCCCCCTTCTAAAGGGCCCAAGCTGATGAAGGGTTTGGGAGACTGGAGGCGGTGGTTCACCTGTGGACTGTTCTCAGCTCTCACAGGTTCAGGGTCAAGCTCCATGGGAAGGGGCACCGAACAGGCACAGGTGAAAAGTTTTGTTCTCAGGCAGCCGAAAAATCAAACCTGACCCCAATGTCATCACGACACTCACAAAGACCACTTGGAGCCTCAACCCTTCTCTGGCACTTTCCACACTTCCCCGGCAGTGGGAAACCAGGAAACCGTCATTATGGAAAAGGAAATTCATGGCTCGGATTTTTCCCGCACCAAATATGCCACCCATGACTGAATCCCACAGGATGGACACAGGCACAAGACTAACGCTGGCTTTTCTCCCTTGCTAGGAGGTCCTGCACTTGCTCAGAGGGGCTCCTCAAGAGGTGACCCTCCACCTGTGCAGACCGCCAAAAGGCATCCTGCCGGAAATAGATCAGAGCACACTGGTAAGTCATCATCTCTACAGCTGCCTACCTGGGAGGCTGGGACTGTCCCCTGGGCTTGCTCGGTGCTTGCATCAGCTCCCGCAGGGCCCTGATGTTGTTTGGCAGAGAGTCCCACCAGGTCAGGGCCAGGGAAGAGAAGGCCCTGACCCTGGTTGAGGACAGCCAGATGTCTCTCGAGCTGGGGACCACCAGCAAATTGTTCTGTGAAGAGCATAATACTCTCCGAGGGCCAGGGGTGCGCTGGGGGAGGTAGTCCCGTGGATACGCTGGCCCCAGACCGCTCAAGGCCTCGGAGGTCAAAACCAACACCTTACAGCTAAGTAGAGCGGATTTAGCTGTCACAGACTGTATAAAGAAATAGTGGCTAGAACCCATGGTGTGGGTTCTCCTCCTACTATTCAAGTCAGTTTCAGAGGGCAGCTGTGTTGGTCTCAGTAGTCTGGCAGCACCTTAGAGGCCAACAAGATTTTAGGGTGCACAAGCTTTCGAGAGCCAGAGCTCTGGCAAAGTATCTGAGGGAGGGAGCCTTGGCCCGCAAAAGCTCATGCCCCGAAAGTCTCCTTAGTCTCTGCAGTGCTACTGGACTTGAATCCTGCTATTCAGCTTGGCCTCAGTGCCCCCACAGCGATATGCATGTTATCTGTCCACGTTAAGTGTTTCTAGGTATGCCAGGGGTCATGTCGAGCAGGAGCACGCAGGAATGCCGTTCCGGGAGCAACAAGCCCAGGAGGGGGCACATATGGTGATGCACTGCGGAAAAAAGCAAAAGCCAACTAACTTGACCTGTATTTTCGTGCTTGTTGCAGGGTAGCTTCCCTGCAAGAGCAAAGGAAACCTCAAGTATCTTTAGTCAAAGTGTCAAGCTGGCTCGCCAGCTCTGAGTTGCGAACTATCTGGAGATTTTTGGGGTGGAGCCTGAGTGGATAGTGTTGCCTTCTGACACACTTCCGGTGATGTCAGGGGGTGTGGCATATGCAAATAAGCTATGCTAATGAGTTTTGCTAATGAGCTCCTGCACCTCTTTTTTTACAAAATGACCCCTGGCCCTGCATTCACACTGGCTAAAATGAACGTGCTGCCATCTGGACTCTTAACAGGAAGATGCAAAAACGTTCCCTCTAATTGTATATTTTGTCCTTGCTCTGTTAACCCGATTGAAACATCCGTTCATTGTAGATTTTATGTACTGGCACACTTGGATTTATTGAAACCTCTGTTGGTTGATAACAAACTGTTCTCTGAGCAGAAGACTCTCAAAATCTGACTGGCAGGGGTTGACCAAAGATCTTTGGTATCTGTGGCTAAGTTTCTGTTCTCTGTAATGAAACTACGGGCTGAGTTAGTGTCCTGGTTATATCTACTCAGATTCTAACCCTTAAACGGTTAGTTATTTTAAACTGCATTATGTATGCTGAGATTTTGCATAGGTAATTAATGTTGTGCCCCCCCCCCACTTCTGAATGGCCCATGGGCTGTAATAAAAATTAAATTCAAGATCTGAATACAGACTATTTGCTTTGTTCGTATGGTTTCTTGACCATCTTTTCCCCCAAGGGCAAGATGCCTGGAAAGCGTTGGAACCAGTCTTTAGGTTTGTTGTCTGGCAAATCCTATTTTTATGTTTAAAAGATTTCTATCCCAATCTTCTGTTTAGCACAAGCACTCAGGTGGCTTATAAAGAGAGTAAACTTGATAGCACTGGATAAATGAAAATAACCATTGGACTAAAATAACAAGAGAAAAACTAAAACAAGTCAAACAGATGACCGTTTAAAAAAACCCTCTTGTGGCCATCTTAAACTAGCTTAAAAACCTGGAAGATCTTAAACGCAGTTGTAGTAAAAATGATTTTTTAAAAACCCAAACGTCAGCCCATTAATCCCGGAGATTCCATGCGGCTCAACCTGAGGGAATGATGATCGCTCATTTGTCTTCTAAAGGGGAGCAGTGATAACAAAAAAATATATTTTTGTTTATTTCAATAGACCCCAGTGCTTTCACCAGTGAAAGAATCCGCGCCATCCCTAGAGCCAAGCGATCCTGGGTTGGATCCCACAGCGACAGAGGAAGGAAGCTCTTTCTTGGAGCCAGACTCCCCAAGACCAGCCTGTGACCTGGAGCCAGGGGAGGAAGGGGCTTCTCTGTGTGGGGAGCAAGAGGCAGGGAGCCCGCCAGTGACCCCTCTGACTCGGTACTCCTACCAGCACCTCTGGAAAGTCTGCCGGGAGGCCGTCACCGCTGAAAACTTCCTGTCCCTGGAAGAGGAAGTGAGGCAGGGATGCTGCTCACCCTGCGAGCTGGAGGAAGCCCAGAGGTATGATCCATCAGGGGACGACACTTTACGGTGACTCCAGGGGCATCTGAGGAGGAGAAATATGATTTTGGAAGGGGGTCAAGGTGGATGGTGTTCATAGCTGTACCAGTGATAAATATGCAGATTAGCAATGGCAGAAGAATGTATACCAGAGGGCTGTGGCTGACAGGACCCCTTCAAGAGAGCCTTCTGGCAAAATAATTTTAAGAATGGCTGAAAATTAGAACTTAATCCTCATTCATGGGGGTAGGCTTTCTGTTTTCCGGGTGGCCGTGTGCAGTCTCCCATCCTCGCTCTCAGTGTCCACCTCTCAATAATTTGAGGAGCGGGAGAGGAAACGGGGCAAATTGTGTTGATGGGGATGCTCTAGGAGTTTCCCCCAGTCTCTGCGGTTGAGATCATATTGACGGGGGGAATTCCTAGAGCATCATCCAGAACTGATGCCACATCCAATGACCCTCCACCTGGAAGTGATGTGGTGTCCTCAGTGTTGCTGTGGGGATTTCCCCGGTTTCTGTGGTAAAGACCATAATGGTTAGGGAAAGTCTTAGGGTCATTTTACACCTCCCCTCTAAAGTAGTTTGACTGCTGTCTTTTCCTGTGCTGATTTCACAGTGGTGTGAAATTTCACTCCAGGGGGTCTAAGTGCACTAATCAACAGCAATTGTTTAAAGCAGAATCAAGCCGGTTGAATACTAGCTTGACCACAGGAGGGCAATTAGTAGATGTGGACATTTCAGTAGCAGCATGGTTTCACACCACACAGAGGTGTGGGCAGGTTTTTTTGGAACTAGAATGATTCCAGCGGGAAAGTCAGATGTAAAAACAGCCTTAGAGTATCATCTGTAAATGACGTCACATGCCCCTGAAATCACACCTTCACCAGACACCACCACCCAAAATCACCAAGTGTTTGCCAGAGCAGGGCCGGCAGCCCTAGGGGGGACCTTGGGATATCCTGTACCCTTGTGACATACCATAGAAGCTAATGGGAATACTCTGCCCTTTGGGTGTGCCGATAGGTATTTCACTAGTTTTCCTCTGCCTCCTCCGTTTCCTTTTTCTGTGCCACTCTGGGACAGGTGACGATAATAAAGGCTGCCTTAGGAGAGCCTCCAGCCGGGTTGCATGCACCAAAAGTCTGCAGGCTAAGATTGTGAACATCTGTGGAGGAAGAACAGGAAGGAAAGCTGGTGGCGGGGGTGGGGGGAACCTTAGCAGGGGCTGGACATGGTGGAGAGTGGCTGAGCCAGGGTCACATCAGTGCTGGAGTCTGGTGTGTGTGTGATGGAAAGAACCAGCAATATGTGCCGACACAGAAGGTGTGGGGCAGAAAAGATCAAGCTTTAGGGTCAAGACTTTGAAAAGCCATGATCCTAGAAGGGAGGTCAGACCCCTCCCCAGTCGGGCCAAGTTGGGCCTGGTGATGCCAAGGAAAGGGCAGGCCAACTGGGCCCAGGAACAGAAACCAGTGAAGTCCTCTTCTTGCTCAGAGCAGAGAGCCAAGCTGACCTGCCAGCCTTCCTGGGCCTCCAGCCTTCCCTCACGACCTGCCCAGACTCCTGTCCTCTGGGGTCCCTTCCTTGAACAACAGCATTTCTCCCCCGCAGCGTTGAGCCAGAGTTCCTTGGAACGATTGCCATACTCAGTGGAAGGGGCAGGAAGAGCTAATTCTTGGGAATTGGCGGGGGGGGGGGGGACACACATGCTTAAAGCTGCAGTGGTTGCTGTCCCATTCTGCACCGCAGTGGGAATTCAGCAGAGCCGTGGGGGCTCGGTGCAGACCCTCTCAGCCTCAGAAACTTAAAGAATGCAAAGGAGGTGGGAGCTACTCTTGTAGTTCAAGACCTGGAGGAGTCCCACACCTCTGTGAGGTTTCTTGCCCGTGAGCAGTGAGCCAGAGGGACAGAAAGGGCCACGTCTCACCTGGTCTTCATGCAGAGATGGGGTGGGAAGGTTAGGTCTCATGGATGGTCTTCCAGCAATTCCTGGAAAGGCCTTAAGGCGGTGACTGTGGTACACTTCCAGAGAAGGGAACTTTGATCTGGAGTTTATTTTCCAGCTCTTCAATTGATGCCCTGTCTACTGAAGACTGCCAGCCTGATATCCTTTCTCCCACCCAAGTGGACGAAGAGTATCTCAGCATCAGCGCGGCCTCCATCACCTCTCTGTTACGTGGAGGGAAGTCTGAGGCAAGCATCAGGGCAGAGCCTCGTGGGCTTGGCCCGAATCCACCAGCTGTACTCGACAAAGAACTGTGCACTAGCGAAAGTGAATGGGAGGACCTTGAAGAAGCAGAAGAGCCACGGAACATCAGGGTATGCAGTCTGGATGTGCCAAGAGTCAAAGATCCTGTTGTATGCCAGGAACGGGAAAACTGCAGTCCGCTCAAATCTTTGCTGGAGATTCCTGCACTGTCTCTCAACCCTGAGGGACAGAGGGATACACCCACAGGTCCTCAGCACACAGCTGTGCAAAGCAAAGTGACTTGCCAGTGGCAAAAGTACCACATCCCATTGGCGCTTGATAGCACAGGCCTTCTTGGGGAGGGAGGAGAACAGAGTGACTGCTTGCCCTTCCCACACGCCCCAGTTTTTCAGGCAGTCCAGCAAGTCTTGCAGAGTGACACACAGATGCCAGTTATCCCGAGAAGCTGAAAAAAGAGTGACAAAATGGGGAGTGGAGAGTTGCATTACTTGTCACTAGGGATGGGTATGAACTGGGGAAATGGTGGTTCATTGGGGTTTGTGGCTTCTTTGACTGAACAAACTTACACAAACTTTTCTGTTCCCCAAACCAGTTTGTGGTTTGTTCGGTTTGTGAGATCTGGAGGTGGTAAACGACCCCACCCACAAGTGAGCCCTGAAGGCATTTAAATGCCTTTGGAGCCCACTTCCAGGTCGGGCTAGCCTGAGTGAGCTCCATGAGTGAGCTCTGAAAGCCTTTATAGGACTTTGGAGCTCACTCTGAGAGCTCAGTTGAGTAGGGTGGCCCGACTTGACTGAGCTCCCAGAGTGGGCTCTGGAGGCTTTTATAGGCCTTCAGAGCCCACTTCCAGGAGGGGCCTGCCCATATAAAGGCATATAGGGCCTATAAAACCTTTCAGAGCCCACTCTGGGAACTCAGTTGAGTCAGGCCAGCCTTTGGAGAGCTCAGTTGGGCCAGCCCAACCTGGACGTGGGCTCTGAAGGCATTTAAATGCCTTCAGAACTCACTTGTGTAGGTCCATGGGCCAGTGGTGGACTCTGATGGCATTTAAATGCCTTCTGGGCTTACTTCTAAGTGATGTGTCTCCCAATAATGTGTCTCCCAATAGTGTGTCCCATGTGTCTCCCAATAATATGTCTCCCACAAACTTACATGAAAAATATGGAGGTTCATGGGTGGATTGTGGGAGATATGTTCTCTTGAGCCCCTGGTTCGCAAACCATGAACTGGCCTTGTTCATGCTCAAACACAGGTTTGTTGGGGGTTCGTGCCCATCCCTACTTGTCACTAATCAGCTCACACTCACAAGCTAGATCCAAGACATGCCTGAGACACTGAGACAACTGCCTTGCTGGAAGGGTGCTGACAAGTCACAGCTGACTTATGGCAACCCCATTGAGTTTGCAAGGCAAGTGATGCTCAGAGGTGGTTAGCCATTGCCTGCCTCTGCATAGCAGCTCTGGACTTCCTTGGTAGTCTCCCATCTGAGTACTAAGCAGGGCCTTAGCTTCCGAGATCTGATGAGATCGAGTAAACCTGGCCTATCCAGGTCAGGGATTAGCATTTTGTGTTCTCTTGGTAAAAATTCAAAATTCAAATTTATTCACAGCAAAAAGCCAGCACTCTAATACAATAGTTGAACTAAATTTATCAGAATTCATGAAACTACAAGCATAAATGAAATACATAAAATATCAAATAGTGCATGCAAATAAAGCATGTTAAATCCTATAACAAATTACATCTATTCACCTTTCACTAGCAGCTTTCTAACCCTTACAGATAACCAGCCAAATTTGGCAAGTTTAGCTGTAACCTCAGGGCACCTACTTTCGAGGAGGTTCTCTTGGTATAATCCTGACAGTGACCCTGGACATTGGTGGTGGAAAGTGCCATCAAGTCGCAGCCAATTTTATGGTGACTCTGTAGGGTTTTCCAGGCAAGAGACAAACAGAGGTGTCCGCCATTGCCTGCCTCTGCTTAGCAGTCCTGGACTTTCTTGGTGGCATCCCGACTGAGTACTAGCCAGGGCTATCCCTGCTTAGCTTCCAAGATCTAACCAGATCAGGCTATCCTAGGCTATCCAAGTCTCTTGGACATTAGGCCCATAGCTATAGTGGGGCATTTTGGGGCTCCGCCCCCTCAAACGGCAGGCAAGTCCCACAACAGCTGCTCCCCTCCAGTGATATTAAAAGGGTCTTCCAGCTGATTGGCAGGAGCACACGGCCCACCGATCAGCTGGAAGGCCCTTTAAATCTTGCAGGAAGGGAAGGAGAGGGGCAGCCGCATGCCTCCCCTGAACTCTAAGCAGTGATTTCCCTTTAAATGGTGTTTTTCAAATGGGGGCTGCCCATGCTTGAACTCCAAGTGGTGAAATGGCTGCTTGGAGTTCAGGGAAGGCATGCGGGCGCCCCTCCCCTGCTGCCCCACAAAATTTCCCCATGGCCCACCAACCCAAATTTTCTGTCTACAGAGCTGGTCCACTCTATTGTCCCCATATTGCATACGGTGGACGGGGGAGAGCGGCTTGCCTAAGACCGCCTAGCAAGTTCACAAGCCAGAGACGGCCTTGCTTTGCCAGGTGGTGTCAGCACATCCCATTTCTCCCTTCTGCAGGAAATAGAGCTCTGTGTGACACTGACAAGATCAGCAAACAAGGGCTACGGCTTCACCGTGGTTATAAACAAGGCAGACGACATCCTGTACGTGGCAGAGATCCTGGGAGAGCCTGCTCTGTCCGATGGACGGCTGAGAAGAGGAGACAGACTGCTTGTGGTAAGGAAGCCTTTCCCCCCTCTCCAGTAAACACATTGTTTACTGGATTGCCCTGTCACTCGGTTAGATAAAAGGCAATGGTCCTTACTGAAGTGGCTCAGTGGTAGAGCGTCTACTTCATATGCAGAAGGTCCCATGTTCAGTCCCCAGCATCTCCAGGTGGAAAGGACCAGGTGGTAGGTGATGTGGAGGACTTTTGCCTGCGACCCTAGAGAGCAACTGCCTGAGTAAGATAAGACTGACCTTGATGGACCAAGAGTTTGATTCAGGAGAATGCAGAGTCCCGTGTGCCCATGTATGAACCACTGCTTTAGGGGAAGAGTTGTGGTTCAGGTCCATTCTGCATCTGGCATTCACTCCGCATTTTCTCAGCATTCGGCCTGGTTTCCCCTTGCCTCGGAATATCTGCTTTTATTCAATCTGGTATGCAGATTTTCCTGTGTCAGTACTTGCTTCAGTGGTCATTAGCTGCCTGAGCCAAGTAATTCATGGTGAGGTGATAAAAACAGAGGGTGAAATAGGGGCAGGGGAACTGACAGTGACCAATGAAGCCATGTCAAGTTGTCTGCTTTACTGTTCCCTTCGAATTGGAAGCGGAGGAAGGAAAAGGTGCCGCTCAAAACTACATTCAGATACCCTGGGGTAATGCCGTAATGACTGTGAAGTCACCCCTGAATGGCCATAGATCTGTGCAGAAGGTACCATAAAACCTGATGAACAAAGAAAGTGAGAACGGTGTGCAGTGTAGTCGGAGATTAACCTCCCAGCATGGCTGTGGGGAAACTGCGAGGAAACAGATGGGTGCAGAGTCAGCCTCAGTGGCAGAGCATTTGCTTTTGGCTTGCAGAAGGTCCTAAGTTCCATCCCCAGCATTTCCAGTAATAGAAACACCCTGAGACCCTGGAGAGCCACTTCTATTCTGCTTAGACAAGACTGACCTTGATGGACCAAGGGCCTGATTCAGTATACAGTAGCTTCATGTATGTTCATTTATGTTCACCTCTAAACTGCCTCAGCAGGGCTATTTTTCTGGGGGAATGTGCTGGAATGGAGTTCCAGAACCTCTCTGACAAAATTATTTTAAAAATGTTTAAAAGCATGAGTTTTTATTTTATTTTATTAATTATTTTTATTACTTTTCAAATTACAATATATGATATGCTTATTATAGATCTTTAATACGAGAGCCATGCATTCACTATTTCCAATGTTTACATCACTACATATCTTGGACATATCTCTAAGTTAATTTTCCATTCCATTTATACTCTCTTACCCAAAGTTCCTTATGTATTACTTCATCTTTCCCTTTTAATAAACTAGTTAATCTGTCCATTTCAGCCAGTCCCAACAATTTCTGAATAAGTTCTTCCCTTGATGGCATTCTGTCGACTTTCCAATATTTGGCAACCAAAATTCTAGCCGTTGTTAAAATATACATTATCGTACATACATCTAAATTATTGTAACCGTCTGGGATAATATTTAATAGAAATATTTCTGGGTCAAAGGGTAAATCAATGCCTACTATTTCTTGTATAATTCTTTGAATCACTAACCAATACTTTTTAATTTTGTCTCGTTTCAACAAGCTGTAATGAAAAACGGGGTGGACAAGTCTGAGTGATTTAGGCAAGTCAAGTTTGAAAGTCACATCATTGATCTATCTTACAACTTTAAACGGGCCAACATACTTCCACCCCGATTTATGGCTGGGTTGAAGTCCCTTGATGTTTTTGGTAGAGACATACACAGAGTCCCCAGGAGACAAATCCTGCCCTGGAGTCCTCCCCTTATCTGCATGTTTTTTGTAATCTGCGTTGGCCACATCCAAAGTCTTAGCAATGAGGGGCCACGAATCTCGTAAAGAGTTCCACCAGTCTGCAAACACTCCTGTATTAGATTGTGCGGGACCCAAAGACGGGAGGGGGACCCCCTCAAAGCCCCCCGCCACCATAAACAGAGATTCCAGTAGATGAGTGGACAGCATTATTGTAACTGTATTCTGCAAAGGGGAGCAAGTTGGACCTGTCGTCTTGTTGATAGTTAGTGTAGCAGTGCAGAAATTGTTCTAAGACTTGATTAACCCTTTCGGTCTGGCCATTGGTTTCTGGGTGATAAGTGCTGCTGAGTGCAGGCTCCACCTCCATAATTTGTAAAAGCTCCCACCAGAAGTTGGCAACGAATTGTGACCTGTGGTCTGAAATTATCTTATGCAGGATGGAATGTAATTTAATAACATTGTTCAAGAAAGCCCTGGCCAAGGCTTTAGCCGTTGGAAGTTGTTTAAAGGGGATAAAATGCGCTTGCTTGGGAAAAGTATCCACTATGACCCAAATCACAGTTTTTCCTTTACTAGGTGGTAGGTCAGTAATAAAGTCCATGGAAATGGTTTCCCAAGGTCTACTCGAGGTTTCCAGGGGTTGCAAGAGCCCTGGCACCTTTCCTCCCCAGACACATCCCCTCTCATGCGGGGCCACCAAAACTGCCGTTGGAGTAAATGCAAAGTCTTTAGATATCCAAAATGCCCAGACAGTTTTGATTCATGTGCAGCATGCATAACATCTTTACAGAGTGTTAGGGGAACCACTAATTTATGCCCCCGGAACCAGCACCGTCGGCCCCTTGAGAAAATGAAGGGTCGGATCGAAAGTCAGTGAGTTCTTCCTCTGAGTAACAGTGGGAACATTTAACATTCCACTCGGTGGGCTCGGGGGAGTGGACCTCCTTGGTTTGACTCCTGGTTAGAACGCTCCCCCAATTGTCTCGAGGTGAACATGGAGTCTATGACTTCATCTCATTTACAATCGTGCTGGGGCAAATGGGATAGGGCGTCTGTTAGGGAATTGGACTTCCATGGGAAGTGGCATAAAGTGAAATCAACTTTGGAGAAGAAATCTGCCCATCGCAATTGTTTAGCATTCGGTGTTCATTGGGTTCTGAGTGCCTCGAGGTTTTTGTGATCAGTCCAAACCTTGAAAGGAATGTGGGCGCCCTCCAGCCAGTGGCGCCAAGTGGAGAGGGCTAAGCAAATAGCGGCTGCCTCTTTGTCCCACACTGCCCTGTTCCTTTCAGTCTCACTGAATCTGCGGGAGACATACGCCAGTGGGTGCAGCTTTCGGTCAGCGCCCTCTTATAAAATTGCCCCCCATGGCAGCATCAGATGTGTCAACTTGCACAATGAATTTCTTATTCTCATCTGGGTGGGCTAGGACTGGTCCAGAGGTAAGAAGGGTTTTAAGAGTTTCGAAAGCCCTCTGACACTCCTGAGTCCAAGCCAACCGGGTGCTAGGTTTTGCAGAATCGGGCCCCTTACCCTTGGTTTTCAAAAGATCTTTAAGAGGGAGACTGTATTGAGCAAAGCTGTGATGAAAGTGCGGTAAAAATTGGCGAATCTGAGAAAACTTTGGAGTTGCCTATGAGTCCGAGGGGTCTCCCAATTAATTACGGCTGAGATTTTGGAGGGGTCCATTTCTAAGCCCTGAGGGGATATGTGGTACCCCAAAAATCAATCTCAGTCTTGTGGAACTCACACTTCGATAGCTTGACAAAAAGTTTATGTGCCTATAGGGTTGCAAGCACTTCTCTGACCAATTTTACATGGTATTTTTCGTTGGGGGAGTACAAAAGTATATCATCAAGATAACAGAGAACCCCCTTAAACAGGTGCTTATGCAAAACTTCATTGATTAATTTAATAAAAACTCCTGGAGCTCCTTGAAGGCCAAACGGCATGACTTGGTATTTGAATTGCCCCAAGGGGTTATTAAAAGCAGTCTTATATTCATCCCTCTCCCGTATGCGCACCCAGAAGTAGGCATCACGAAGATCCAATTTAGAATTTTTTTTGCCATGGGTTGCTTCAGCTAAAAGGTCTTTTATAAGGGGTAGGGGGTAGGCATTTGAAGTAGACACAGCATTTAACCCCTGGTAGTCAGTACATAGCCTTAGACCCCTGTCCTTCTTTTTCCGGAAGAGGAAACGGGGATGTAGCCGGTCTAATAAACCCCCGTATTAGGTTTTTGTCAATGAATTTGCGCAGTTCAGCTCACTCAGTCAGGCTCATCAAATAGAGTTTCCCTTTAGGAAGTTTGTGCCCCGGCAAGAGTTCAGTGGTGCAATCAGTATTCCGGTGTGGGGGAAGTTCATCAGCCTCAGACTCTCCAAACACCTCCATTAAATCCCGGTATGTGGCAGGTATGGATAACAGTTCCTCTCGGGCAAGACAAACCCGTACCAGAGCTCCCCAAGGACCCGGGCCCCACTGGTTTTGCCACAGATGTTCCTTACATTGTGGAGACACCCAGGTGATCTTCCCTTCACTCCATTTAATAATACAGGTCATGGGTTTCCAGCCATGGGCTTCCCAAAACCATAGGGAACTGCACGTGGGGAGTAATAACAAACTCTTGTTTTTCCCAATGTTCTCCTGTACCAATAATTAATGGTTTTGTCTTGAATGCACAGGGTTTCTTCATTTCAGAGCCATCCATCTGGGTGAATCTTAAGGGTTCCTCCAAGGTATTAACCCCCACCCCCAACCCATGTATCACTATGGGACACTAAGTCTCTGGCATACCCTGAATCAATGAGAGCCCTTACTCTGACCTGAGTACCAACCTTTGGATTTACAATAGTGAGAATCATATAAAAAAGAGGGGCAGGGGAGCTCACCGCTGGTGGCGCTGACTGTGGAGGGACCT
Source organism: Lepidodactylus listeri (assembly GCA_029233225.1). Classification (NCBI taxonomy): domain Eukaryota; kingdom Metazoa; phylum Chordata; class Lepidosauria; order Squamata; family Gekkonidae; genus Lepidodactylus; species Lepidodactylus listeri. Next base: position 132,972,455 of record JARCFY010000005.1, on the reverse strand, counting down.
GCTGTGTTGCACCATCTAGAGCAGGCCCTGGTTGTTTCCTGCCAGCTGGGTTGGCTCCACCATGACCACTCTCTCTGGTTCCGGCAGCGACTCTAGTTGCAGAACTCTGGGTTTAAGAGAGTGGGGTCTCTTGATCGCACGGGGCGTGGGAGGTGCAATCCTCGGGGTTGCGGCCGGACATGTGGATGCATAGTGGCCTGCTTCTCCACAGCGCATATATAGGCCCCACTTCATCCGCAGGACTCAGATGTCTTTGAGGGGCAGCTTCAGCTTCGGCTTGATGGGGTTTCCACTTTGTCCTGGAGTCTTGTGGCCTGACATTGGAGTGTGCATATGAATGAGGGTAAATCACGCCTCTGCTTCTTCAGCAGCTCATACCCAAGCTGTCAAAGTAGTGGGGTTGACATTTCAAAGTATAGTCTCGTAAGGTCCTGATTCAGACCTTGTTGATATTGCTCGATGAACACAGCTTTGGGCCAACCTTGGATCTTGGCAGCAAAACATTTGAAGGTCGCTGTACATTCTCGTACTGAACTTTTACCTTGCATCAGGGTTCAGATCTGGTTGTGTGCCTTCTCCTCCCCCGTCGGGTCTTCATATTGATGGCGAAGCGCCCACATAAACTCCTTGGTGCTCTCAAGCTCAGGACCTGGCAGACTGTGAAGGCTTACATACCAATCCGCGGCTTCTTCCGGCATCCTCGAACCGATGTATCCAATTCGGTCTCCGTCAGTAGGGAATACATGGCCCCAGTTCTGGAGAAAACACTCCATCTCAGTTATAAAGAATTGCAGTTTCACCAGGCTCCCACTGAAGGTAGCATCCAACAGTTCTTGGGGAATGGGGCGACCAGGATTCAGCCCTGGTCCCGGGACCGCCGGTATTATTGGCCTGGCTGGAGCTCCTGGTGCTGCGGGTGCCCCTCCAAGGGGCTGCTGCTGGGGTTGTGGTCTCTCACTTCCAGCTCCTGTGCCAGCTCCGGCTCCAGCTCCTGCAGCTGCATCTTCCCTCTCTCGTCCATCACCCTGGACCACTGCTGCTATCACGTTTGGCAGATCTGCAAACATTTCCATTACCTCTCTCTGTAGCCGTTCTTGCATTGCTTTGAACCTGCGATCCATGTGAGCCCACATCTCAGCATAGTGAGTGGGTTCTCGAGGTCGTACAGTTGCCTGAGCCGTGGAAGCTGTCTCAGCTCCCACGCTCATGCCTGATCCCTGTCGAGTAGGGGACCAGGTCTCCATGGGTGTAGTCCCAAAGTGAGTCCACGTGTAGTGGCTCTTGTGTGGTCTGACGGTAACCCACTCAGTCGTAGGGGGAATCACCGGTTCCTCCGCAGTAGAAGCAGGCACCTCCGGCGAGGTGGTCTTGGGAGGCTCGCTTCTGTCATCCATGGCTGGGTATGGTGCGTACGCCCCTGGTTAGTAAAGATTACTAACATCCTGTGAGAGTCCAGCAGAGTCAGTCAGCAACCAGAGTTCTTAAACAAGAAAACTTTTATTGAAGATAGTTCTGAATGGTCATCCACACTTCTTGTGTTAGTAATGGCATACTGTCATTAGGTTAAGGCAGATATACAGTATTCAAAGATTGTTACAAAGTGACACCTCCAATCCTAGGTCAGATAAAAGGCGCCTAAAAATACTGGCTAAGTGTTCCCGGAGAGTAATGCGGGAACAAAAGTGGTATGCACCTGAAAGGAAACAGCAGCTGAAGTACAGACAGTCAAGGTCAGCAAAGCAGGCAAGGCGATCAGCGCTCCTGAGAAGGAGGCAGAGACACATTCCACAGACATGAGGCCTCCCCAGACAGGAACCACCTCCCGCCTGGGGGGTGGCAGCATTAGCTGACACACATGCACCACACATGATAGTATGTCCCCACATTTTTCTTGCACTTCCAGCAATTACTCGATCGCTTTGGATAACATTTAGCTACTCTGTCATGAGTTTTTAGTATACAGACTGAAAACTTCATTTCCTTCTTGAGAGTTCCAGCACCTCTTTTTCCAGAGAAAAATCCCTGCAGCTCGGTGGCCACTTATTCTAAAGGCCAGGGCACTGCTGGTTTGGAGCCCGCATTTTCAGCTGTCCCATTCTGAATGGCTTCCTGCTTCACACTGGTCTCCAAGTCTTTTACCTAGAAACACTATTGATATTATTTACATGTCTGAAAATGGCAGAGTCTACCAGTGGGAATGAGACTGAAAATAACTTTGTGGGCTGAGCTGATACAGTTGGCTTTCCACCATTTGGGGACGAAAGCTACGTTTGGACTGCTGTAATGATCTGCTCCTCGTGAGAGGCTCAGGCGAAGGACATCTCACCGGGCTCTTTCCTTCTGGTGCAGGTGAATGGGATCGACGCCCTGGCTCTCTCAGCCGAGGAGACTTTGGCTCTGTTGTACAGTTCGCCCTGTGAGCTCAACCTGGTGGTTGGGCGGACTACCAGAGAGATCTTCCCCACTTCCCGACCAGAGGACATCCCGGAAATCACACTCACAAAAGGAGACTGTGGACAACTTGGTGCGTGAAGAGCTTCAGTTCCTGCAGTCCTCAAGACACTCCCTTGCGGTGCCGGGTGGAGGTGCACATGTTCCTTTTACAGCGGGCCGTGTTTGCCCGCATCACACATTGTTATGCACACCAATGCCTGGCATATATGTAACTGAGTATGCAAGGCAGTCTGTGGCAGTGATTCTTCCCGCAGCCCTTTGGGGATATCCTAGAACAGGGGTCCCCAACCTTTGAAAGCCAGGTTGGTGTAGTGGTTAGGAGCACAGACTCTAATCCAGGAGAACCGGGTTTGATTCCCCACTCCTCCTCATGCAGCTGCTGGTGTAACCTTGGGTCAGTCACATGATCTCTCAGAGCTGTTCTCTTAAGAGCTGTTCTCAAAAGAGCTCTCTCAGTCCCACCTACCTCACAGGGTGTCTGTTGTGGGGAGGGGAAGGGAAAGGAGAAGAAGAAAAAGAAGAGATTGGATTTATATCCCGCCCTTCACTCAGAGTCTCAGAGTGGCTTACAAACTCCTTTCCCTGTCGAGCTGTCTAGAGGACCGCCCTTGAGAGAACTGCTCTGAAAGAACTTGTGACTGACCCAAGGTCACACCAGCAGCTTCATGTTGGCGGAGTGGGGAATCCAACCCGGTTCTCCCAGATCAGAGTCTGCACTCCTAACCACTACACCAAACTGTTTTTAGGGAGTGCTGCAGTACAGCGAGTCTAAAAAATAATGAGCAGTTTAAATGGTGGAAACGACATCTTGTGTTCTTCCTAGGCCTGAAGTTAACTGGTGGCGTTGGGAGCCAGCTGCAGGGCATCTCGGTCCTGGAGATAGTGCCTGGCCTGCCAGCCAGCCAGGAGGGCAGCCTGCAACCCCACGATCAGATCGTCTGCATCTGCGGCCTGTGGACGGGAGGCATGACTCTGGATGACGCCGTCAGGGTGTGCGAGGCCGCGAGCCGTTACGTGTACATCAGAGCCACCCGGTAGGTCTGGGGCCCGGTGCCTGCTGGGTTCCATGAAGGTTCCTGGTTTAGCTGTTCTGCTATATGACTACTACAGCTCTGTTCTTCCTCCCTTCTCTCCAAACGCTCTTTGTTCTTCTTTATCTCCTCCAGACACTTTAGGACAGTGATGGCGAACCTTTTAGAGACCGAGTGCCCAAACTGCAACCCAAAACCCACTTATTGATCACAAAGTGCCAACACGACAATTTAACCTGAAAACTGGGGCTTTAGTTTAGAAAAAACAAACTCATACATTTTTGCTTCAGCTCAGGATGGCTCCAGAGCCAACTAATGTATGCAGTAGCCAAATTGCTCACTCACAACTTTAATGCCAGCTGCTCACAAAGTGGAATTTTTGCTCCCAAGACTCCCCAGAGCTTAGAGGGTGCATTGGTGGGAAGTAAACCCCATTGGAAAATCAGGTCACCTAGATTAGACCTAGCTGCTAAGTTTCTCTCTTTCACCTACTTTTTAAAGCTTGCCTCCAGTTTCCCCTCTCTGCTCTCTCAAGCTCCTGCCCTCTCTGGGCGATGCCCTCGCTGTCCCTCCCAACTACTCGTTCGCTCCCCTGCCTTTTTTGTCGGGTGGCTAAAGCCAAACTGGACACTTGATCCCTTTGCAATAAGCACAGAGTATCCAATGGCGGGGTGGGAGGGAGGAAAGTGCTTCTTTCCACTTTATGGCTGCTGAAACCCCCCCAAGGAGAGCACGCCACACCACCGTCCAATGCCTGGGGACCCTCCAATGCCCAGGTAAAGGGAGACAACACCTGGGGGGGAGAGAGGAGCGGATGGAAAGTTTGCGAACTCCAGGTGAGGCGTGCGATCACAGGTGCACACAGGTAGCAGCAAGAGAGAGACAGAGGAGGTGCTCGCGTGTGTGCGCTGCTCCAGTCTTGTGCCTGTGGCAGCCCAGCTGCAAGTCTGTGTCATCTTTTTCCTTTTAGAGACCGAGTGCCGAAACTGCATGTGTGCCCACAGAGAGGGCTCTGAGTGCCCCCTCTGGCACACGTGCCACAGGTTTGCCATCACTGCTTTAGGAGGAAAGCACTTTGTGATCAGAAGCTGATGTCTTCCACACAGGGATGGAATTTTCTGGCTTCCCTGTTGCTGCTGCGGCTGCAGTTAAAGCACAGCAATAGCAGGGCTGCTGTGTTGCAGGTTTCCTGGCAGTTTCCCTGCTTCAGTTCTTTGGAAGTGGCCCCCTCCCTTCAAAATGGACCACCAGGGCTTTTGCCTTTTTTTAAAAAATCAGCTCTCGGATATTGTTATATCTATATACTGCTGTAGTGATAGTTATAGCAAGTTATCTGTTCCCAGATTTTATTATTTTTTAAAAAAGTCTTTGGCATCCTCCCTTGTGGAGATAGAAGGGAAAAGGCATATTTCTGCAAGGGAACAGGCTAGAGGCTTACTTTTTTAAAAAAGAAAGGAATTAAGGTTTGGGACTCAGATAACCTGCTACGCCTATTGTTGCAATGGTCTATTGCTATAATAACAATATTCTAGTGCCTGTTTTTTTAAAAAATTATAAAACACACTGTGGTGCTGGGAAGAGGAAATGGCTGCCAGTGGGACAGGGACAGGGGAAATGGTTGGCACATGAGCCAGAAAAATTGAATTTTCCCACCTGTACAGCAGCTGTCCAGAGTTTACTGCCATCATTCTCAAAACCTCAGAGCAAAGCAGGTCTGAGAAAGGTTGGAGAAAAACCCAGGAAAGCGCCAGAGGTGCACGAATGCATCGTGATGCTGGGGGGAAGCAGGAAAAAAAATATAGCTTCTCAAACGTAAAGAACTCAGAAGTAAAGTAAAGAAGTAATGTCACCTGATCTTTCATTCAAAGTGGAAGGAGCAGACCTGGCGTTACCCTTCTGAATTCTACGTTTGCCAGCTCCAGCTTCGGAAATTCCTGGGGATTTGGGGATTGTGCCAGGGGAAGGTGCAGTTTGAGGGGAGGGACCTCAGCTGGGTATCAGCCCCTGGAGTCCACCCTCTGAGCATCCCTTGTCTTCAGGGAAATTGATCTTTGTAGCCTGGGGATGAGCTGTAGTTCCAGGAGATCTTCAGGCCCCACCTGGAGGCTGGCAATCCTACAGTTTTCCCCACTGGGATCAGGAATTGCCCTAGATCGAGGTTTATAAGGTTGTGCCTGGGACAGGGCATGGAGAGAAGAGCTTTTCTCTCTTTCTCACCATGCAAGAACTCGTGGGCGTTCCATGAAACTGCTGAGCAGTCAGGTTAGAACAGATAAAAGGAAGTCCTTCTTCACCCAAAGAGTGATGAACACATGGAACTCACTGCCACAGTAGGTGGTGGTGGCTACAAGCATGAACAGCTTCAAGAGGGAACTGGATAAACATATGGAGCAGAGGTCCATCAGTGGCTCTTAGCCACAAGGTATAGCTAGGAACGCTCAGTCTGGGGCAAGTGATGCACTGTACTCTTGGTGCTTGGGGGGCAACAGTGGGAGGGCTTCTAGTGTCCGGGCCCCACTGGTGGACCTCCTGAGGACACCTGGTGTTTTTGGCCACTGTGTGACTTAGCATTGGACTGGATGGGCCATTGGCCTGATCCAGCATTGGCTTCTCTTATGTTCTTATGTTCTTAAGGGAAGCACAAGCCACCACTGTTCATATTGCTTAATGATGCTGCTTGGTGCTTTTGAATGCTCCAAGCATTTCCCATACGTCACCCCAGAAATCCTTACCAATATTTATTTATTAATTTAACAAAATCTATACCCTGCTTTTATGCTGTCATAAGGGCCAACAAAGTGGCTCACAAATTAAAAACATACATTATGAACTCACACTTTAGAAACCATTAAAACTAGCAACAGCAGTGACAAACTGCTGTAGCTCACAGTTTATATGATAGTTTATATGGTAGACTGACATTTTCATTTCTTTTATTGTTCAAGAAAAGACTGTGAGAGTTTGTTTTAAAACCGCTATCATCCAGTACAACCCAGATTAAAAAAATATCAAAAATGAATTGCAGTAACTGGCCAACCTTAAAGTTTTGCCATGTTTACTTGGAGATTTTTTAAAATTAAAAAACAAAGCTCATTTTGAGGACTGTCCATGCAAAGGTAGCCACTCAGGAGAGAAGGTGTTTGTTTTCGTTGTTCTTTAATTATTGGGGTAGATGGATATCTATGCACATGGAGCGGCAAAATCTGCAAAGTAACTCCCTCAGTGTGCTTTTTTGCAAGAAAGCTGCCGGGGGGGGGGGGGGAGGTATTTGGGTTTGCACTCCCTCTCTCCCTCCCAGAAGCAGTTCCCTGCTGTGTGGCTTCAGGAAATGCTGGTGAACAAGTGTAAACAAGAGAAGAAATGCATTGTGTAGTTAGGCTCTCAGAAATCTTGTCTGTAAAATGTGGTACTACAGAACCTCAAAGCAGAAATGCAGAGACCAAGTCTTTTGCTATTAGGGCTGCCAAGTCAGCCCGGGGGGCAGGGGATCCCCCGCTATAGGGGTTCCCGATCCACCGGCCAGCATTCGGCCGGCGGGGGGAACCCCGCCCCAGAAGTCGTTCGGGGAGGACAACTTCCCCCGTGTAATGACGTCACCTCCGGGTGACGTCATTACGTCGCTGTGGAGCTCCCGGGGGGAGAACAACCCCCCCCCCCGCTGGTAAGTCGCCGGTACTTGGCAGCCCTATTTGCTATGGTTGTCATCCTCCAGGTGGGGCCTGGAGTTCTCCTGGAATTACAGCTGCCTTCAGACCACGAAGAATAGCTCCTCTGTAGAAAATGGCTGCTTTGGAGGGTTGACTGTATGGCATTATACCCTCCTGAGGTCCCTCCCCTCCCTAGGGTTGCCAAGTCTTGCTTGAAAAATACCTGGGGACTTTGGGGGTGGAGCCAGGAGAAGGTGGGGTTTGGGGAGGGGAGGGGCCTTAGCATGGTACAATGCCATAGAGTCCACCCTTCAAAGCAGCCATTTTCTCCAGGGGAGCTGATCTCTGTCAGCTGGGGATCAGTTGTAAAAGCAGATCCCGAGGCCCCATCTCGAGGCTGGCAATCCTACCCCTCCCCCAAACCACGTTGTCCTCAGGCTCCACCCCCAAAACCTCCAGTTATTTCCCAACCCAGAGCTGGCAACCCAGTAGAGTGCTTCTGAAGGCCTGGTGCTCAGAAACTGTTTGGACTGCATCCTACTCACAAGGAGCTGTCTTTAATTTTAAAATATTTCTGTGTGTTTTAAAAATAGGAATGGAGAACCAGTGATTCCATTAAGGACACGTGAGTAATGTTTGTTGTTGTTAATTGTGGGACAAAATGCAGCTCTCACTTTAGACATTAAGGTAAAGTGTTTTATAACTTTGAAGGCGAAGAAATCGCAGTCTCATAAAATGGGATTAAATTTCAAAACACAGGCTTTTAAGGGGGGGAAACTGCTTTAGAATTCTATGGAGTATCATGAATCGTGCCCTTTACAACTCCTAACCCTACAGTCTAGGGGTGACCCACTCTGTGAAAACTGCCATCTCTTTGGAACGTGCCTGCATCTTCCAGTCCAGGCTGCCAATTCACACGTGACAGGCCGGGTCTGGGGTCTTCACCCTGAGTGAGTTGTGAATTCCTTCCACGTATGCAATGCCTGATTGAGATTAGGCCCAGGACATGGATGGAGAAGTCTCCTTCAAAAGGCTTCACTGTGCTTTGGATTCCCTAAATGCATGACAAACAAAGAGATGATGGTGACGATGCCGAACAATACGACACTAAAATAAAATGAGGAAATCAAATTTTGGCTCGATGGGGAGTTATGGTGGACTTCCTGTGCTCAAGCCACCACCCAGTGGGATTTTTCCCTCTGTCACAGTACAGGTTTCTTTCCTAGCCCACTGCGTAGGCTTACCGAGCCCCCCGGGAGGGCGGGGGAAACCCCGATTTTAACTCCTCACCCCCGCCTTTTCAAAATTGTCCGGCGGGGGACAAAATGGCTGCTCAGTCCTCCAGTCTCTTCCTAGTGTGCGCTGGTAAGCAGGGCTCTTTTTCAGAACACAGGGGAACACCGTTCCAGCTGGCCTCTGAGCCTGCCCCGCCCCTTCCCAGCCAGGCCTGAACCATTTAAAGGGGAAGTTCCTGCAGAGAGCCTGCAGGAAAAAGCCTTATAGGACGCTTCCCCTTTAACAGCAGAGCCAGCAAGAGAAAGCTCCGTCCAGGCTAGGCCCTTTGTACTGAGAGGCCTGGCTTTGGCTTGCGAGGCTGCCTTGCCCTCCCTGCTGTGGTAAGTTGTCTGCCCCAACTCTTTTCCTTCTCTCTCTCCCTCTTTCTTTCTTTCTTTCTTTCTTTCTTTCTTTCTTTCTTTCTTTCTTTCTTTCTCTCGCTCTCTCGCTCTGTCCCCATCCAGCAGAGGTCTATCAGTGGCTATTATTAGCCACAAAGTCTAGATGGAACCCTTTGTCTGGGGCAGTGATGCTTTGTATTCTTGGTGCTGGGGGGGGGGACAGTGGGAGGGCTTCTAGGGTCCTAGACCTTCTGAGGGCACCTGGTATTTTTGGCCACTGTGTGACACAAAGTGTTGGACTGGATGGGCCACTGGCCTGATCCAGCATTGGCTTCTCTTATGTTCTTATGAGTTTTGATTTTCCTCCCTCCAGCTCCAGCGCCAATGTTCCCTCTATGCTGTGGAGTCTTGAGAGCTGCTGGCATTAAAGTTATGAACGAGCAATTTGGCTGCTGCATCAATTAGGTTTTTTTGAAGCCATCCTTTTTGAGCTAAGAAAAATATGTGAGCCAGAGGCTAAAAATCTGTGAGCTAGCTCACACTAACTCAACTTAGAGGGAACACTGTCCAGCTAAGCCAATACAGCTATTTGGAATTTTCAGGGTTTGGTGGGGAGGGAGGTGCCACAACTCTCAAGATGGAAATGGAAGTTTTCAATACGTATACTGAAAAATCATGAACTTTATAACATTTTTAAAAGAAATTTGTCAAAGAAAAAAAGCCCTGGGAATTGTCCTTTCCTCATCTAGAAGCAGCCCCTGGGCAGATGTGATTATGCACAATACATGTATTCAAATATAACTTAGCTCTCTGGATTCTAGTCATGATTTTTTAAAAAAACAGTTGTGACTCTGCTGCATGAAGGTGTAGTTCTGGTTTTTGGCAGTGTTCAGCCTTAGGATCTTAGACCTTTCTGTTGTGTATTTTGAAGAGTGTACTGGAAGTGACATCATCTAAAGGGGAAGTGACATCACTTGCCACTTGACCTGGGAGTGACACCACAGGAAGTGACATCACAGGAAGTGACATCACAAAAGTCTCCTGGCTCCACCCCCAAAGTCCTCAGATATTTCCGGAGTTGGACTTGGCAACCCTACCACTGCGCCAGGGTTCCCAGTGGGAAATCAAAAGAGAAAACAGTTCTAGGAGATAGTATTCGGGCCTGTGTCTGATACCTCCCACCAAGCCTGGGTTGATAAGTGAGGTTAAACATGGCTTGCTTTTTAAAGTGAAGAAAAACAACGTGTCTTCAGTGAAAACACAACTGAGCTAAATAACAACTCTTAATAGGGTTGCCAAGTCTTACCTAAGTTTTAGCGGGGGAGTCTCGGGCCCCATCCTGGAGATCTTTGGCATGCGCTTTACGATGACGTCGCCTGGAAGTGATGTCATCACATTGGGCACATTGGGGGCGGGACCACTACCATTCAAGGGGAAACCATAGAGTTTTCCCTCGAAAGATAAGAGCGTCCCCGTACAACGTGCCCGGCATAGGGTTGCCACGTCCGGGTTGGAAAATACCTGGGGACTTTGGGGGTGGAGCCAGGAGAGGGCGGGGTTTGGGGAGGGGAGGGGCCTCAGCAGGGTACAGTGCCATAGAGTCCACCCTGCAAAGCAGCCGTTTTCTCCAGGGGAGCTGATCTCTGTCAGCTGGGGATCAGTTGTAAAAGCAGGAGATCCCCAGGCCCCACCTGGAGGCTGGCAACCCTAGCCCGGCATGATGGCGTCACCTCCAGGCTACATCATCACGCTGAGCACATTTCCGCAATCCTGGCATTTTGGGGGTAGGGTCATCCCCCCCCCCCCCGGCAGCCCAATCCAGGCAGGTGAGGAACGGACCCATCGAACGGGGGTTTCTCTGCCCTCCCCCGGGGGGGACCTGGCAGCCCTTACTCTTAACCAGGAGTTGTGGAATGTTAGGTTTTATAAAGTGCCATTTTCAGAAAAAACGCTTAACTTTGGGAGGTCTGTCTTTATCAACACATCAGATCTAGCAAAACCCCACTGGCCCAATTGTAGCCGCTCTGTTCCCCAGAAAGGGAAATGTAACCAAAGAGCCGGGATCTTTCATTCCCATTCCTGTCAGAATAACCTTTCCCTCTCAGCCCTCAAAACTTCATTTCTGGCTATTTTAATTTCCACCCAACAGAGCTAAATTTTTCCAGTATTCCGTTCCTATTGGCCGGATCAGAGCTTTACTCTGCCTCCTATGTCCCGGGGGCCCATATCTGTGCTGGGCTTTATCACAGGAGGCGATACAGTAGAAGTTATTGAGCACGTGTTACTTTGTGCCCTAACATCTTTTATTTAGTGCACACACTGAGGCCGAGGGACCGTGGCTCAGTGGCGGAGCATCTGCTTTTCATGCTCTAGGGTCAGGTTCAGTCCCTGGCACTGCCAGCTCAAGGGTCAGGCGGTAGGTGATGTGAAAGAACATTCTCAGCCTGAGACCACAAAGAGTCTCTGTCAGTCAGAGGAGACGGCGCTGACTTTGACAGACTCAGTAGAAGGCAGCTTCAGGTCTGTTCAGTGTGAATACCCTGATGGGCATTGTTGAAATTTAATATTGAACCAGTTTCGCGAAATGCAATAGCCACTTATTCTACTGGGCCAGGCCATTGGCCTTCTTTTGGTTCTTGCACATCCAGTGTGGCTGTCATTCTTTTTTTTCTAATTTTTCAAATTGTCGCTATTATACTGTCAACGCTGTTTCTACCATTAGATGGTACTCCTGGTGGCACATAGGGTAACACAGGGCTCCCCCACGTGGTGCCTGCAGGGAGCCTGCTGACATCTTTTCTGGGGCCTGCAAGTGTTTGAGAAAGTGGGCTGGGCTGAGTGAGGCTTTCGCCCAGCAAGCCTTCTGATTGGCCACTGGAAAAATTTGATAGCAGATTTAGAGACCTTGCTTTAGCACGAGGATCTTCACTGTGTGACGGAAGGGAAGCTGCAGCAGCCATTTTGTTGCTGCGCCCACCACACTGTTGTCAGAATTTCAAATGTGTCTGCAGGCTCAAAAAGGTTGGGGACCCCTGGTGTACTAATAGCTTTAATTGGCTCAAACTGGGAGCAGCTGTGGAGGCATGCTCCCCGAATATCAGTAAGCAGAGGTGGAAGCAAATTCATGATCAGAAGGGCCAGAAACCAGCCCACACAGAGACACTTAAATGGAGAGTCTCCTTGCAAATAGATTTTTTTTCCAATTGGAGGCAGGAGGGGAAGGGAGGGGAGGGGAGGGGAGGGGAGGGGAGGGGTGGCTGCTATTATGATCGGTAACCTCATAGCCCTTTGCCCTCTGCTTACTGGTGTTGGTGGGATTTTTAAAAAAGTTTCACTGGAGCTGCTCAGCAGCAGCGCTTAACGGCATCAGGATTGTTGCTGAATGGCAGAAACAGCACAAGGGCATCACAGCGGCAGTCTGAGTTTTTCAAAAAAAACATAACAGTGACGGAAAGCAGTGTGGGGCGGGGGGTTGATTACCAGTCCTGTGTCCTCCAACATATGTGGAAAAGCTGGAAGGGTTACACAAAGGAGTCACTACGAATCAGTAGGTGCTTGTAAATAAAATGTGAAACCTTCCAGAGACCCATCCACAGATTTTTCATATCTAGTTATAGCCTTACTGTGTCCAGTAAATCTGTCTTAAAATCTTGCAATATGTTAGTGGTGTGTGTGAGTTTTACAAAATGCACCTGCTTGTGTCCAGGGCCGTCTCCAGAGGCAGTGGATGCCACAGCCCCATCCTCAAACAAAACGGTGAATCTGCAAGATCAGCCTCTGCCCCGCAAACAGAGTAAGGAGACTGTCCTTCCCTTTGCCCAATCCTTTCTTTGTTGCGAGCTCTCACGGTCTGTCCCTAAGACGATGTAAACCTGCAGGTGCTTCTGGTTGCGAGCAGATTAATTATTTGTTAGGCATGCCGCCTCCCCCAGAGTATCAGGGAACATTTTTACACACTATCTGTTGGCCGGCTGATGTCTCAGCCCTGCCTCACGCCAGCTTGGAGTGTTGCGTTGGAAACTGCTCTCCGGGAGGTAAAAAGGGCTCCTGAAGGTAACCTGTGCAGGATTTCATTCACTCCACAGAGAGGCACAAACCGACAGACCGAGAGCCAAATGATCTGTGGTGGTGGGCATCAGCGTCATAGCCCAGCTGTAAAAACGTGCTTTTTCCCCTTGCAGCGAAGCTTTTGGAACAGGACGCCATCACCCCTGAACGGAGCCCATCCAACTCTGCCGTGGAGGAGGTAGGGCACGGCATTACCAGGCCGGGGGGGGGGGGGGGAGAGGGGAGTACAAGCGGTGTAGTGAGAACGGTGGCCTTAGGTCAGGAAGCGCAAGGTTCGGATTCCTTCTCACTTGGGAAACTCACTGCATGGTTTGGGAGTCAGTCCTTGTAGGTCACCCTGACCAGCCTCACAGCTACCTGAAGAGCCCAGCCTAGCTTGAGCTCATCAAGTGCTTGTGAGATAAGTAAGGCTGGCCACGGTTAGTACTTGGATGGGAGACCGCCAAAGAAGGGTTTGCTACGCAGAGGAAGGCAATGGGGAACCGTCTCTGCTCCTCTCATGCCTGGAACCCCCTGTGGATGGGGATGGCTGAGTTTCTCTTCTTAACCAGCCTCACAGAGTTTGTGGGAGGCTAAAAGGTGGAGGCTGACTGCGTATCCCTCCTTGAGGTCCTTTAAGGGAGGATGGGATGAAATTAGCTAACAAATCAAATGCAAGAGGGTGGTTTTTAAAGCTTGATTTTCAGTTCCGTTTTGATCTTTTGCCTCTCTTCTAACAAGGAAATCGGTTGGTAAGAATACTTTCGCAGTTAGATCAGACTGACCTATGAGTATGTGAAAAATTCAGGTGGTCAGCCGTGTTGGTCTGAAGCAGCAGAACAAAGTTTGAGTCCAGGGACACCTTTAAGATCAGCTGAGTTTATTCAAGGTATAAGCTTTTGTGTGCATGTGTGTGCCCTGAATATGTGCTGTTGGATTCAAACTTTGTTCTATGAGTATGTGAGCACACGTGGGCATGCGCACATGACAGGGAGATTGTGCGATATTAACTTGATGCTGTTTCTTTATTTGGAAAATTTTCCGCTAGAGAAGCTGAACATTTACAGCTTGAATTAAATGTTTTGTGGGAAAGTGTAGCATGTGCCATTGGAGGGTTCACACAGGGACAAGCAATAAGAGTCACTCACAAAACTACACCTCCCTTTCTTGGCTAGTTTATTTCTTTAAGACAATGTAATGTTCATAACAAAGTGCATGAAAACGAGAAAGCCAGCAACATTAGCATGCCGACTGTTTTGTACCATCAGTATGTGTTGTAAAGAATGCAGAAATAGTGGAGAGTGGAGGATTAGACAGATTCGTGGAGGAGAGGTCTATTGGTGCTACTAGCCATGTTGACTAAAGGAACCTCCGCATTCAAAGGGAGTAAACTGTCAGTGCCAGGAGGCAACATCAGGGCCTCGGCCTCTATGCCCTGCTGTTGGCCCTCCAGAGGAACTGGTTGGCCACAGTGTGAGACAGGATGCTGGACTAGATGGACCCTCGCTGGTCTGATCCAGCAGGGCTCTTCTGATGTTCTAATGAAGGCCTTGGCCTCTATGCCCTGCTGTTGGCCCTCCAGAGGAACTGGTTGGCCACAGTGTGAGACAGGATGCTGGACTAGATGGACCCTCACTGGTCTGATCCAGCAGGGCTCTTCTGATGTTCTAATGAAGGCCTTGGCCTCTATGCCCTGCTGTTGGCCCTCCAGAGGAACTGGTTGCCCACAGTGTGAGACAGGATGCTGGACTAGATGGACCCTCGCTGGTCTGATCCAGCAGGGCTCTTCTGATGTTCTAATGAAGGCCTTGGCCTCTATGCCCTGCTGTTGGCCCTCCAGAGGAACTGGTTGGCCACAGTGTGAGACAGGATGCTGGACTAGATGGACCTTCGCTGGTCTGATCCAGCAGGGCTCTTCTGATGTTCTAATGAAGGCCTTGGCCTCTATGCCCTGCTGTTGGCCCTCCAGAGGAACTGGTTGGCCACAGTGTGAGACAGGATGCTGGACTAGATGGACCTTCACTGGAGTGACCCAGCAGGGCCCTACTTATGTTCTTAGTGGTGCTTTAAATTTTATGACCTGAGAGATCACTTCATTATGGTGCTTCATTATTTTCTTTGGCTGCTGATTCGCTCCCTTTAGAACTACAGTTATTCTCCACTACCGGATTGCATCATCAACATTGAGCTGGAGAAACCAGCCAATGGCAGCCTGGGGTTCGCTTTGGTAGGCGGCAGGAATGGCCGGGCCATCTTGATAAAAGCCATCAGCCCTGGCAGTGCTGCTGATTGCGACGGAAGACTGCATGTGGGCGACATCTTACTGAAGGTAACGTTCCTTTTGTTCTATGCCGTGCCCCAGAGGACAGTCAGATGGCCGTTGTGGTTTTCTTGACAAGAGCAGACGAAACCACATCACAGAACTGACCATTGTCTTTCATTAGCACCAATACTTATATCAGAATCTCAGGGGAGCCCATGTTTGGAAGTTTGCCCCGGATTCCCATCCATTTCGTGTAGGCCCTCTTTTATTCCGGCCAGAGCCACACCTCCGGCCTCACCCAATTGTCCTGATAGGACCTTAAGATTGTGGTTACAGATCATAGGTTCCCTAGAGGGAACAATCCAGCCAGCTATTGTTCTTCCTGACCCAAGCTCAAGTAGCTGGCCCGGCCATGTGCATTGGCCATGTGGCGGTCGCCATTACAGGGAGCACATGGTGACCGACTTTGCATACTTTACAAAGAAATCACACCTCATGTAAAAATAACTGATTCTAACACACAAGGGCTAATAGACTTGACCTGTCATGTTTCGGCCTGTATAGGCCTTCTTCAGAGGTCAAACACAGTGAGGAACATATTGGCTTAAATAATATTACAATCAGGGGTCATTTCGTAGAAAAAGAGGTGCAGGAGCTCATTAGCATAACTCATTTGCATAACTCATTTGCATACACCACACCCCCTAACATACCAAAAGTGTGTCAGAAGGCAACACCCACCCCTCAGGCTCCACTCCACAGGTGAGTGAAACTGACCTGCTCTTCCTCCATTCCCTTCCCCATCCAGTACTTTGTGCAATAAAAATAAGCGTAAAGAACACACCCTCATTCTCTTCCTGCTCCCTTGAAACCACCAGGTTTCAAGTAGACTTGAGATACCCAGGACATGTGCACCACCACCCATCCCTTCCCCTTCCCCTCCCCACAACAAGACACCCTGTGAGGTAGGTGGGGCTGAGAGAGGTCTTTTGAGAACTGCTCATGAGAGAACAGCTCTGAGAGAACTTGTGACTGGTCCAATGTCACACCAGCAGCTGCATGTGGAGGAGTGGGGAATCAAACCCGGTTCTCCCAGATTAGAGTCCAATTCCTGACCACTACACCAAACTGAGGGGGTGGAAGCTGCTGAAGGGTTGATGAAATTTCTGCAGTACTTATGTGCCATGTGCCCAGATAAAAAATGGTATACTTAGAAAATTTATATGCCACCTTGAGCAAGTCTCTGGAAAAGCAGCACACAGTCATAAAAGGAACAATGATAAAATTATCAATATTAAAACAAAACATTTAAAACAATAAAGACCCTAGCAGGGCTTTCCCCGGGGCGCTGTGCCTCTGCACTGCTCGGGGAAGCTGAGGAGGGGGCGGGGCTTGATCATGTGCCCACCCCTGGGCTCCTCACTCCCGGAGCTGCGCTCCTGTGTGCTCCTGCTCCAATGGACCCCTGATTACAATACAACCATACAATTATACAATATAGATACAAGATGGACCAGAAAAGAATGGTTCCAAAGTGAAACCACTAGGCAGAGAATAAAAGATGGAGCTCACTTCATCACATGGCACTCGGATCTTGAACTGCCAAACTACCGATCTTCCAGTCTGCAGCTCAGCGTCTTAACCTCTGAGCCACCGTGGTCCTGTTCCATCAATACCTGGTGGCTAATAGGCATTCCAGCAAAATGTACTCAGAGATGCTGTCCATTAGTGTGCAATTTGGAGCTGACTGATGCTTAACACTGAGATAGTTTCCTCCACAGAGTATGGACCAATGTTTCCTCTAATTTTTCCCCCTACTGAGTGAAGCAGTTCACAGCGTGAGCAGAATTTAACTACTGTAGTCTTGAAAAGGCCAATGGGGGGTGCAAGACCCTGTGTGGTTCCAGACTGCTGCTGAGTGGGGCTTCCTGTGTTAATGAGCGGCCGTTCACGCACACAGCTTAGAGGGAACACTGCTCTGGACCCAGCCAAGCTGGCCACATCTGATTTGGCCACCTTTATCCTGCCCTTAGACTGTCCCCCTGGTGTGCTTGCTTATCCAGCACAGCCGCACAAATTGTGCCAACCCTAAGTTGGGGCCTAACCAATGTCCCCCCCATCCCCACCCCCGACCCTGCCTATTTATGTGTTACCTCCATCTATACTTGCAGCATGAAGCAAGCTAAAAAAAGACTCCTCACTTGGCCAATTTGAGAAAGGCCTGAAAAATCCTGCTGGGCCACGGAGTAGCTAGGGAATCCCACACTGCCATGTGAAAGTGAGGTGGGTGAGTAAATTTTTGTGCCAACAAAGGCTGGTCAGAACACTCGAGAAGGCTTTAGATAACCTTCCTTCTAGCTGTCCCCCACTGGCCTGGATGGACACTTGCATCCCGTCCCAGCCGATATCTGGCATCCTTTTTCAAAAGGGATGAGAGGGAATGAACGGCTCCCATCCCAAAGGTGGGAGCTGCTCTCCTCCACTAAATGAGTAACAAAGTCTTTCCAGGTCCATATTTTTACAAGCCAGGAGCTGCCCCACCTCTGATATTTTAGGATTAACATTAATGAAAACAACACTCTTCTATAGGGTTTCCAGGTACCCTTGCTGTGCCGGCGGGGGGATTTAGGGGGCATTCCAGGACATCCTCAATATGATGAGGTGTCATGCAGCAATGCTCTGGTTTGAGGGCAAAACTTTATGGTTTTAGGCCAAACTTACCATAGAGTTTTGCCCTCAAACCAGAATGTCCCGCATGACGTCTCTGACATGATGACATCACTTCCGGGTGATATTTATTTATTTATTTGTTTGTTTGTTTGTTTGTTTCAATTTATACCCCGCCTAGCCAGCAAGCCGGCTCTAGGCGGCTCACAACATAAAATCATTCAGTTATTGTCCTGTCAGAGATGTTGCGCAGGTACGTGGCTGTTTGGGGGCAGGGTTTTCCCCACTGGCCAGCCCCAAAAACCAGGGGGGGCCCAGCTGGGACCTGGGGACTAGCAACCTGATCCTTCTGTGAAGAAAGATTGTGGTGGATGGGGCAGCCGTGTTGGTCTTAAGCAGCAGAACAAAGTTTGAGCCCTGAGCACCTTTAACAAAGTTGAATTCTGGGTATGAGTTTTCATCTGCATGCACAGTTCTTGCTTATACCCAGGGGTCTGTTGGAGCTGGTGCGCTGTGGAGCGGCGCTCCGGGAGTGAAGAGGCCGGGGGCAGGCACATGACGAAGCCCCGCCCCCAGCAGGTCCGCCGCTGCGTTCTCCAGGCCCTGTGCTGGACAATGGGCCTGGGAGACAACTTTGGAGGCTGCCTTCCCCTCCCTGCCACGTCTCCCAGACCCGATCCCTCCCGGGGAGAAGCTCCCCATCCCTCCCCCCACTCCCCCTTCTCGGGCCGCAGCAGGCTGCCGACCCTGGGAGAAACTCCCCATCCCTCCCCCTGCTCAGCCTTCCCAGGCCGCGGCAGGCCGCCGGCCCGGGGAGAAACTTCCCATCCCTCCCCCCGCTCGCCCTTTCCGGGCCGCAGCAAGCTGCCGGCCTGGGGGAAAGCTCTCCATCCCCCCCCCCCCCGCTCGCCATTCCTGGGCTGCGAAGGAGCGGGAGGGAGGGAAAAGCCGGGGGGGAGGGAGGGAAAAGCAAGAGCGAGCCGGGGGGTGACGGAGGGAAACGCCGGCCCAAGTGGCTGACAGCCACTTGGCCCGAGCGAGGGGGGGAGAAACGCCTAGTCTTCCTTCCTTCCTTCCTTCCTTCCTTCCTTCCTTCCTTCCTTCCTTCCTTCCTTCCTTCCTTCCTTCCTTTCCTTCCTTTCCTTCCTTCCTTCCTTCCTTCCTTCCTTCCTTCTCTCTCTCTCCCCCCACCTACCTACCTACCTACCTGTTCCTTTCTTCCTTCCTTCCTTCTTTCTTTCTTCCCCCTCCCTCCCTCCCTCTCTCTCTCTCTCTCTTTCTTCCTTCCTTCCTTTCTTTTCTCTCTCTCCCCCCCACCTACCTACCTACTTACCTTCCTTCCTGTTCCTTTCCTTTCTTCCTTCCTTCCTTCCTTTGCAATCAGATAGCCTTGCCAGCGCTGAGTTGAGAAATACCTTGGAGATTTTTGGAGTGGAGCCTGAGGGGTGGGCATTGCCTTTTGACACACTTCTGGTGATGTTAGGGGGTGTGGCATATGCAAATAAGTTATGCTAATGAGCTCCTGCACCTCTTTTTTTTATGAAAGGACCCCTGCTTATACCCAAAATTAAACTTTGTTGGTCTTAACAGTGCCACTGGACTCAAATTGTGTTCTAACCCTCTTCTATGATAACCTTTCTGTCATGAGATTGAGGAAATGCACTGTTTTGCAAAATAAAAGTCCAAATTGTTTGGTCTGCATGTTCTTGTGGATAAAGCGACCCTAGGCCTCTTGGGAAATACTGTGTGGAAGGTGAGCGAGACCTTCACAGGTCAGTCCAGACAGAGACATTCGGTGTCCAACCCGCCTGCCTGTGGGCTGTCCGGGAGCAGGAGGGAGCAGCTGCTGTCCCATGGGGGACCTGACCTGGGGGCACCCGCCTTTGCTGTGCTGCCAGGAGACAGGCAGGGCACGTGTGGGTGTGGGTGTGGGTGTGTGAAGTGTGGCCTCCACCGTGATCGGCAAGACTGCTGATGTCCTATGAGAGCCTGTAATCTTGCAAGAGGGCAGGACCAGTCAAAAAGCAAGCAGTGGGAGGCTGCTGAGGAGGACTTGATCAGCTACCCACTCTGGGTGTCTGTGGGAGGGTGACCACAAACACTGCTCCCCTCCTGGCCTCAAGCCAGGGGAGTGAGAATCCCAGCAGGAGGGTGGACCCCCGAAGGTGCAGTTTGGTACCTGGCTTTTGGGAGGTGATCGGCTTGCATGAAGTGAACCCTGTCAGAACCCTTCCCAGCCTGTCAGAACTTTGGGTCAAAGCATGGAGGCTGAGAGCAGCAGGGAAAACAGTAATGGTCCTGCTCCCCCTACATGAGTCGCTGCAGTCTGGGGATTCTGGGAAGAAGCTAACATTTCCATATTTCACATCTCCTTCTCTGAACTATGGGCAGCAATTTGAGGAAGGAAACCCAGAGTCCCAAATTGTCTTTGAGTTGAGACAGATTGGTTAAGGTGCGGCACCGAGGAGAGAGAGAGAGAGCTCAAAAGCAGCATCAGTTCAGACCCCCCACCCCACTTACTATGGGAGAGAGGCTAAAACGTTGTTTCTATTTAAGTCCATCTCTTTGATGACAGATACAGAGACGTGGAAAGTAGCTTCTCACTTGGGACAAATGTTGCACTTCTCCCCCTGCCCAGTTACCTGAGTTAAGGTTCTCCAGGTGATGCTGCATGAAACAGAACAAAACACAGAGGGAAAACCCACAAGTCCAAAGCGAGACCCAAGCCATGTCTTTCTGTGTTGCTTGCAGGTGAATGGGAACCTTGTGTCTGGGCTAACGCGCAATACGGTGATAGACATTTTGCGCAAAACTCATGGTTTGGTACAACTGACTGTTTGCCGGAGCGCGGCACTTCACTGGGCTTCCCAGTGGGACGAATCTCTGTCACCAAACGAATCCACACTGCTTGGTGAGCCCCAGGATGTGACAAATGGTATTTATTGCGTACGCTTGCCCATTTTTCCCAATAGAACGACCACTTCCAGGCTTTGCAGTTTCTGCTCACAAGAGCCCTCCTAAAAATCACTGGCTGGTTCTGCATCTGGCTTTCACTCCACATTTTCTCAACAATGAGGAAAAGGTGCAACTCAAAACCACATTCAGATACCCCGGGCCAACTCCACACTGACTGCAAAGTCACCCCTGAATGGCCATAAAACAGCCATAAATCTATGCAGAAGATCCCATAAAACCCGATGATCAAAGAAAGTGAAAGTGGCATGCAATAGAGAGGGGAATTTCTGTCCCAGCGTGGGTTTGGTAAAACAGCAGAGGGAAAAGCCAATGCAGAATCGCCTACTGCCTTGGTGAACATCATATGGGAAAGGAACTGGTACCCTGACAAATCTTAGAGTCTACCCTCTGAAGCAGCCATTTTCTCCAGGGGGACTGATTCCCATAGTCAGTTGTAATTGGATGAGATCTCCAGGCCCCTAGGCAACCCTAGGCTGGACTTGTCTTGGCATTCCTGGCCTGTGTTCCCATTGATACATCAACAGTGCAGAAGGCCTCCATTGCTCACCACTCTTATCTGTGCTTTCTGGCATAGTCATCTTGGATAAATAAGTAGAGCAAATGTAGAGTCCAGCGGGGGCACCTTTAAGACCAACAGAGGTTTATTCAAGGTATGCGCTTGCACACGAAAGCTCCTCCTTGAATAAACCTTTGCTGGTCTTAAAGGTGCCCCCACTGGACTCTACATTTGTTCTACTGCTTCAGACCAACACGGCTGACCACCTGGATCTATCTTTTTGGATAAACAAGATTATTTACTGGCTGTTACTAGACTTTTGCGGGATACCGATTCATATGTACCTATCCCTCATGATCCTACCGATGACATTCTAAGAATTATTACTACAATGGTTGTTGGTGATGCATTAGCCTTTGATTATATGAATCAGTCTGTGGCTGAATGTCTTAACATATTTGCTAGAGTACCTATTTTCTATATATTACCAAAAGTGCATAAACCTGGGATGCCACCTCCTGGCTGTCCCATAGTCGCTGACTTCAGTTCAGTTCTGGAGCCATTGTCCAAGGCCCATTCTGCATCTAGCATTTGCTCCGTTGTTGTACCAAACCCACACTGGAACAGAAAAAGATGCGGCTCAAAACTGCTTTCAACTATCCCAGGCCAACGGGGTACTGGCTGCAGAGTCACCCCTGAATGGCCATAAAATGGCCATAAATCTATGCGGACAATACCATAAAACCAGAGATCAAACAAAGTGAAAGCTGAACACTGCCATAAAATTCGACAATCAATCAAAGTGAAAGTGGCATGCAATACAGATGGAAATTTCTGTTCCAGTGTGGGTTTGGTAAGACAGCGGAGCAAATGCAGATTGAGCCCAAATATATAAATTCTGAGGAGGGAAGAAATTTCTTATTTGTTTATTTAGACAAATAATATGCCACCTCTCTGTAGAAAGCTGCCTGAGGTGGCTTACACAATAAAATGTAATAAAAAACAAAATATTAATTAAGATCTAGCCAAAGCATACAAACATGGACCATAAGACCATAGACCACCAAGCCACTTCATGAGCTTAGAAATTCCTGGGACCACCTCTAGTTCCGGATGTATTTCATTGTATTTTGAATTAAAGTGCCCACTTCCTTTCCTTTTGAGCTTTGTTTATTAGTCCCCATCTGATATCTAATGATTTATGAATATTGGCTGTTTTTTAAACTAAAAAACCCCACAACCCACCCCCTGTAACCCACTCAGAAAGCTTATTTAATGCTGTGTTGTTACCCTGAAAGAAACACTGGGGTTTTGGGGTTCCCAACAGATGTTCTCTTCCTGTCATGTGTGATCTCTGAGAGGGATGGGCAAGCCAGAACTTGTGTGACATCACAGAGTCTTAGAGGGAAAGGTTCTATGGGAGACTGGCAGTTAGAAAGGCTGTTGTCCAGGATGATGTAGTGCAGGAAAAGGCACATCCGGTTAATCCGTGGGGGTACAGAAGATAGCCGCCCCCGCCCCCCCCCCCGCCCCCCGGGTCCTGGCCCTGCACCCATGCCAAAAAAGAGGTCTGTTGCATTAAGCGCTTTCTGGGGGACCAGGCTGACTCTCTTTGGGGCTGTGGGGCGTTATGAGCTAGACCTTCCTGCCAGACCCTGTAGAAGCCTGAAGATCCTAGAAGAATGGGTGTCATTTAACCTACCCCTTATATCCGCCTTAACGAGTGGCGATCCAGAGCAATATTCTTTGCCCTTTGTCTTAGGCTCCTTTGTCGACATTAACTGGGGAACCTCAGTAAATTGGTTGCTTGTTTCCCTTGTTGATCTTTCTCGGTAGGAAACGTCTCCTTCACTAAATTCAGCGTGCTCCAAAGGAGCGAGGTTTCCCCCCCATACTGACACCACAGGATGCTCCTCCGTTTTCACTTGTGGCTGGCATCTGGACGCCTTAGAAGTGGGGAGGGATTTCCACAGTGAGACCCTAAACAGAGGAGCCTCCCCCCAGCCTTCCAGATTTCATGGGCCGCTGCTCCTTTGCTCACCCTTGCTTCTTGTGCCTAGATGGATATTGTGGTGTGGGAGTGCTAGGAGGATCCCAGCCGGACGTCACTTTCCAAGGCCTTGAAGAATCCAGTCAGATGAACAGCCAGGTGGGGCGTGCGAGTGAAATGTCTCTGGGGCAGCTGGGCCAATGTGGGGTGCTGGTGCCGGTTCAGTACAGGCTTGGTGGGATAGTTTTAAAAGACAGATCCCAAGAGTAGACTTGGCCTTATCTGTGAGCCCCTGAAACAAGGCAAACACAACCGGCCATTATCACAACAACAACAACAACAAAGACCTGGCAGGGTGCACCACACAGGACACAAACAAAAGACAATGAAGGGATGTTTAAAAAAAATAGATTTTTTAAATAGCATTAAAGACATTAGTGCTATGCTCACACTTTGTCTGGGAGTCAAATATGTTCGATGGTTGAGGCTCTGTCTGAGAGCTCAAAAGATACGAACCCATTTGGAGCCATATGTTTGGAACGGAACCCGTGAATTTCTTTTACGCAGGACTCACGCAGGGAGCGAAGCCCCGTCCCCCCCCCCCCACTTCCAGTTTGCTTGCTCCAGCTCTTCTTCACCAGTTCCCCTCCCTCCCACAGGGTTGCCAACCTCCAGGTGGGCCTGGAGGTCTGGAATTACAGCCAGTCTCCAGACTACAGAGATCAGTTCCCTTGGAAATTGTAGGGTGGATTCTGTGGTGTTACATACCTGACTGAAATCTTTCCCTTCCCAGACTCCACCCCCGAATCTCTGGGAATTTCCTATCCCAGAGTCGGCAGCCCTTGCTAGGGTCCACCTTCCCAAACAGCCATTTTCTCCCCATCTCTGTAGTCTGGAGATCAGTTGTAATTCCAGGAGATCTCCAGGCTCCACCTGGAGGTTGGCAACTTCCCTTTGCTCTAGCTGTGCCCACCTGCCACTGACTTTTTCCTCCCCCCACCCACCGACCCCATCTTTTCTCCATGCCTGTTTCATCTTGTCCCCTTGCCTCCTCTGCTCTGGATCTGGGACTGTGTCCCTACCCCACCCCCTCTCTCTTCCCCGCTTTCCCCTCCTCGGGCCTCAGTTTCTGTTCCCCTCTTCCCTCCTCATTGCTGCTGCTGCTGCTGCCACCACCATGCAGTTGGCAAAGCAACCCTTGCGTAGCTTGTTATGACGGGTTGCCTTGACCATGCAAAATGTCACGATGCCTTGGCTGTGAAGGCACTGTTTTGTTTTTGTGAAGACTGCCCACATCCAAACAGAGGGCGTTTTCGCACTGGCTTTTTTCCAGGGCGAGCACCGGAGTGAGCACCGGAGTTTCTGGTCAGTTTCACATCAGTTGCTCCGTGCTCACAAACTCCTCCGGAGTTTCACCGCACTGCTCAGGAGTATCCCTGGAGCAAGAAAATCCTGTTCCTGGCGGTGTTTCCTGTTTACTCCGTTGGAGAAACCTAGATGAGAACACACCCACTCGCCCGCCCTCCATCTTGCCCGCCCCGCGGTGGGCGTTTCTTGAATTTTTTTTTTTGAAACGAGCCCTCCTAACGTTATATCGAAATAAGGAGGCAGGGAGGCAAGATCGCAGCACAGGGACTGCGTTGGCGAGGTGGATTTGCCATTTCTTGGGAGCAGGAGCCGGGCGCCATTGGCCCGAGAGCTCCATGTGCTTGCTCCCCGGTAACTGCTGCCCTTTGTTTGGGCTTCCCCGGCAACAGCCTGTGCAGAGCTGGTGGTGGATGCTTTCCTCTAGCAATCCGTGGAGAAGCTGCGGCAAGCGGGCGGGTGGGCTGGGGAAACTTGCCTTCCTTTCCGCTCCCTGTGTGCAGTCCCACGGTCCTGAAGCAATATTTCCCCCCCTCCTTTTTTTTTTTAAAAAAAGGCCCTTATAACGTTATAACATCATAATGAAATTTTGATGCAGCAAGGGAAGACGGCACAATTGTTGTCTTTATATAATAAACACACGTTCACATCTACTATGGGGGGGGGGGTTAATTTGCTGTTTATTGGCAGCCCCTGCAGAGTAGGCTGGGTGCGCTTCTTTGCAGAAAAGTCACAGAAATGGATTGAACTGTTTTCAAGGGGCTATAACTATTCCTGCGGAGCAGGGAGACTGCTCTGCGTGTCATGCTGCTCCTCCTCAGCTGCCGCCACCACCACCACCACCATTTATGTAATTTTTTTTTTTTACTTTACACGAGCCAGCTGACGCCATGTTGCCTATCCTCCATTTTGTTGCCTTGATCGGGTTAAGCACACGACATTTCAGTTCCCATCGGAGAATCCACCCATGGGGGGGGGGTCCTCCTTGTAGCCCGCCAATCGTTTTGCACCAACCCAGAACGGCGGGAAAATTTGAATACTGAGGAGGGACTTGATGAATTCTGGGAAGAGGAAGGCGGGTGATGCATGGTCGTCATTGCACTATGACGTTATAACGTTACCACGCATGCGTTTAAAAAAAAGAAAGAAAAGCGGGGAACGAGGGAGGAGCTGGGGGGGAGGAAGGGGAGGAAAGGGGAGGGGAAATGCAAGGGGCGGGCACAGAGAGCATCGAAGCAACCCAAATGGGAACAGAAAACTTCGGGGGGGGGGGGAGAGGAGCAGATTGCTATAGTGCGAAAACGGCAGGTTTGCTCAGGAGGAGTCGCAGAGGGGGAAATGAGGAGGAACTGAGAGGCAACTGGCCAGTCTGAAAAGGCCCAGAGTTTCTAAGTTTGGGGGACTTTTTATTTCCCTTCAAATTCCCCTGGATTTGCATAAATATCTATTCTAGCCCTGTGTTCTCGCCTTGCAGATTTTTAAATCCGCACAGGGGCCACACTTGGATATTAGATATGTGATACAGCCCAAGCTCAGGTTGAGTACATCAGCTACAAGCAGGCTGTAGGTTCTATGTAAGAAAAACACTGTATGAAATTTATAAAACTTATTATTGTGTGAAACTCTTCATCCCTGTTCAAGAAGTGGCCACAATTAATGTCAAAGGGGTTCAAAGATTAGGTCAAAGCAAAGCGCCCACAGAACGTTGAGGGAACCTTAAAAAAAGAGTTATAGAACAAAGTTTGAGCCCAGGGACACCTTTAAGTGGCTCACACCCAGAATTAAACTTTGTGGGTCTTCAAGGTGCCCCTGGACTCAAACTTTGTTCCATCGCTTCAGACCAACATGGCTGCCCACCTGAATCTAAAAATAATAACAATTATGAATAAGATTTCTAAAAATGGGGTGGGGTGCACAGTTTTAGCTATGCCTTGGTGAACCCAGAAGAGCCCTTTCTGTCCACAAGCAGTGTCAGACCTGGGGGACCCAAGTTCGACTCCCCACTCCGCCGCTTACCTCCCTAAGGGACCTGGGCCCAGCCACTCCCTCTCGGTCTAACCTATCTCATAGGACTGTGGTCAGGCCATGTGTGTCCTGTTTAACTCTTGGAAGGAAGGGTGGGGGAAATGTTATAAGCAATAAAAGCTCCTTTCTGCTGGAGGGAAAGTTCTGAAGGGCCCATCATGGTGGACTGCAGACACACCTGGGGAGTGCCTTCCATGGGCCTTCCTGTTCAATCACTCATTAAACGTGTTTGTTCTTCTAGGGATCAGAGGATAGGAATGCCTCCCCTCACAGATCTGGGTGCCCCGAAAGGTATGTTTTTTGGGTCACAGTTTATGCGTATGGAGGTCTGAGTTACCTCTGGTTCTAGAAGGGTGATGGATTGAGGGAGGCTGCTTTTCAATAAAAGACAGCAGAACTCTCCCTGTTGGGGGCCATGGGATGGCCCAGATGCCTCTCTGGGAGTCACCCAACAAAGACTGGAGACACCAACGATGTTCCCACCTCTGTGCAGAGCATGCCAACACTTGGACAGACCCAATACTTCTGTGCCCCTTTCCCACACAGGCAGATAAAGGGAGGGGCTCTGTGTGTGTGTGTGTGTGTGTGTGTGTGTGTGAAGAGTCTGTGGTTCATGTTTTGCACATCAACACGTGGGGAGGAGCGAGTATACCCACCAGTTAGAAAAGCCACGGTTCTCAACCCTTCCTTTATCTATTAGTAAAATGAAAGTGCTTCTGGTCGCTTTTGCAGTACTGTGGGCATGTTGAGGAATAGTATGCAGGAATGTTGAGGAATATGGATGAATGCTGACAGCACATGTGCTGCCCATGCTGAATCCAAGTCCAGAAAAGACCCAAAGCAATAGAACTGGTGTGCCGTGATTTGTAAAGGGACTGGGGCGCATAAGTCACTGAGTCCTGGTTCTAGTGAGCCCTCTCCTTAAACTAGCTCAGGGACCTGAGGCATGCCAGGGCTCAGCACCCCTCCCCCCCCCTCTGTAACAGAGAGCTGAGAGGTGGCTGCAGTGAGTATTACAACAAAATAACTTGTGAAATAGTTCGATCGTCCTAAAGTCCTGGAGCTGGAAGGGGCCATCCAGACCCACCCCTGCTCAGGGCAGGAACCCTCGACTGAGGGTTGCTCGGGAACCCTCGACTGAGGGCTCTGCCTCATCTCTAAGATCTCCAGGGTGGGAGAGTTGCAAATTGGAGCCTATGGAGAATCCCAGGTTCAGTCCCCAGCATCTTCCGTTAAAAGCACCAGGCAGGAGGTGAAGTGAAAGACCTCAGCCTGAGACCCCGGAGAGCTGCTGCCAGTCTGAGTGGACAAGACTGACTTTGGGGAACCGGTGGTCTGAATCAGTATAAGGCAGCTTCCTGTGTTCATGGGCATCATGGGGGTCATGCCCCTTGCAGCCATAGAGAACAAGTTCTCCTTCCATGGGAGGAGGTCATCCAGACTGGCTAGACAGACAGGCCTCCCTTCACTCCAGGCAGGGCTATGCAAATTTTGTATTACTGTCCTGGGACAGAGCGAAGCTGCCCCTCCAGTTTTGATAGCCCTTCAGCTCCAGCGGCTAGCTCCAGCCTAGCTTCGCTTCTGTGGCTAAAAAATATAATCAAACTTATTTGACCTTAACAGCAGGCAAAACAGGTCCATGGGACAGTCTGAAGACCCAGAACAGCAGGGCTGGGGGAGAATTCAAACCCACTTCTCTCTACCTGCTTTGTTCACAGAGAGAAAAAAGCCAGTGTGTGTCAGAGACGCACACAAAACTCCCATCACACGTGTCCTGCAAAGTCCCTGCGTTTTCCCAGTAAACAAGGGGACTTTGTAATGGAGCCCTGGCTGGTAATGTGCACGATTGCTGCCTGAGACCTTGGAGGACAAGGGCACCAGACCAAGGATCTGACTCAGTCTAACCGAACAGAAAGCGACTTCATTGTAGCCGAAGCTTTTGCTCACTTCATCAGCTATATGGGAGTATGTAACCATCAGGTCCTGATATAGACAGAAGACAGAAAGGGGGAAATGTTACAAAGAGAGGCTGATTCTAAACCAGATCCAGTCCAAAGAGCGGTCAGTTCCCTCCGCAGGGGCGGGAGACACTCCCAGCCATTGTTAGATAGTCAGAATGTAAAACCTGGTGCCGGATGGAATGAGATGAGCAGGTGCAAGAGGAACTTACAGTGATATAACTGGAGTAATTAATTTAATGGCGGGGTGGGATATGTGAGATATTAGGCACCAGTGGCGATCCAGGAATGACAGGTCCCTGTTGAGATCCGGCTGAGTTAGAGCGTGACGCTTCTTGATGAAAAGTGAGGAATCCGGGTAGTTCAGTGTTAGGGAGCTTGGGGTGTTCACGGTCTCCTGGGAGCCCAGGCAAATCTGTGAAGCCAAGCGGTTAAGCTGAACTGCTCGGGGGCTCTCCCTGCTGAGTTCCTGCGGGCGACTGCCTTTGTCCTGACCGGGAGCTGGCGGCCTGCTTGGGTCACTTGGCGCTTCAGCAGCAGCGGAAGTGGCAACATTTGCTGAGAGGGCATTTCAGTCTCACACCCAAGAGTGAGCGTGGGATTACACTGCAGTTGCGTGGCCACTAGCAGCTGTGGCTGTGCCCAGTACAGGGTTGTCAAGTGAATTAACACTGTCGCTTTAAAGCCTGCAGGACAATGAAAAACAAATCCCGGCACCGAATGCAAGTGAAGATGAACTCATAGCCCAGCGGCTGTCTGCGATGCCCAGAGGTAATGAAGCATGTATCACTTGGTCAGCATCCATCCATCCATCCATCTATCCGTCTGTCTGTCTGTCTAATATCCCGCCGTCCCTGCCAAGGCAGGCTCAGGGTGGCTTACATTAAAAATTATGATACATTAAAACACAATATTAAACAATAAAAATCATAGCAAAACCAATCCCAGTTTCAGATAAAATACAAGTAAAGTGCTGGTAGTAGTAACGTCCTGCTAGGCCACAGTAATAAAGTGTAGCCACAATTAGCGTCCGGAGTAACACAGGCGGTGATGTTAATAAGAGCCTTGACTGTTGTTGGGCCTTAGATTGTTATCGGTGGCAGCTCCTAATCAAAAGCCTGGTGGAAGAGCTCTGTTTTACAGGCTCTGCGGAACTATAAAAGGTCCCGCAGGGCCCTGATTTCCCTCTGGGAGCTCATTCCACCAGTGTGGAGCCGCCACTAAAAAGGCCCTGGCCCTGATAGAGGCCAGTCTGGCATCTTTTGACCCAGGGAGGGCCAGATAGTTCTGTGACCCTGACCTCAGTGCTCTCTGGGGAGCATGCGGGGAAAGGCGGTTCCTCAGGTAGGCAGGCCCCAGACCATATAGAGCTTTAAAGGTCAAAACCAGCGCCTTGAAGTGAATCCGGTATGCTATTGGCAGCCAGTGCAATGCCTTCAGCACAGGCTGGATGTGTTCCTGCATGGGGAGACCCATCAACAGCCTGGCCGCCGCATTTTGCACCAGCTGCAGCTTCTAAAGTTGCGACAAGGGCAGCCCCACATAGAGAGCATTGCAGTAGTCCAGCCTCGAGGTGACCATTGCGTGGATCACTGTTGCCAGATCATTGCATTCAAGGAAGGGAACCAGCGGCCTAATCAGCTGAAGATGGTACATCTCCTCTGACTTTTGGGTGTCCTTGAAGTTACACTCCTCTACAAAATAGTAAAAAGCTCAGTAGCACCTTTAAGACCAACAGACTCTATTGTAGCCTAAGCTTCCAAGAAACACCGCTCTCTTTGCCAGGTGCAGGGACAAAGTCTGTCAGTCTTAAAGGTACTCCTGAGCTTCTTACTATTTTGCAGCAACAGACCGACACAGCTGACCCCTCTGGACCCATGGCCCTGGAAAGCTCCTCTGTAAAAGAACACTGGCCAGAGGCCTGAACCACTTGCTTCCAAAGGGCGGAGGGTTCAGACCAGTGGCTGTTTTCACCACGCTAAGTCACCGGAGGCTGTTGTGTCACTGGGGAAGGCCCGCGTACCGAGGAAGAACTCCCTGATCCCAGGCAGATGCTGAGCAGGATGAGCCCCTCCTCCGGCCTTTAAGTCCCTACGAGGAAATGGGTCGCTTGACATCTTACCTGCAACCATGGGGGCTGCTGACGCTCAGAATCATGGGGGAGGATATGGAAACCAGGTGTGGGGAGGGCAACCTTCCTGGACATCGCCATGGAAAATGCAGGTGAAGATGTCCTGCACGTATCACAGGGTGCAACCACAGTTCTGCCCTTGAGAGCCTGAGGGGGTCAGTGGCTACATTGGCTTCTCAGGGAGGCACCCCTTCTACCAAAGCCTCCAAGTGCCGGTCTCATCTGAAAGTCACTACAAGGGCTTGCAGCCAGATCTCCACCCTTCAGGGGGGTAGCCAGAAGTTTCTGGGTGGTGGGGCAGGGGCTGAGGCGCTGGGGCAGGGGAGCGAGGGGGTAGGAAGGCTGCCTTGACCCCCTCGCCTCCACTCAGGGCTGTGGCTGGGCGGGGAGCAGCCAGGGTGACCACCCCCACCCAGGGCTCCAGCCGCGGAGGAGCAGGTGCAGCTGACGGGTGGGTGGGGCAGCGCCTCTCCTCCCTCCCTGCCTTTGGCCCTCTGGCCTCCCTTTGGACAGCACACCTCCAGCCGTGGGCCAGCTGGCGAGCCCACCTGCTGCCCTTTGGACGACACACCTGGCCCTGCGCGCAGCCATTCCCAGTGCAGCACACAGGATGAGCAGGTGGGCATCGGGGGCTCTGAGATGCTGGAGCAGCTGGCGGCAGTGGGCGTGGTTAATGAGTGAGGGGGCATGCCCCCCAAATGCCCCACTATGGCTATGTGCCTGCCACCCTTTTCCAGCTCTCACTTGCCCCACGCGGAGGCCTAGGTAACAGTCTCTAAAATTACATAGGCTCATGTAAACCACTTTCTAAAGCGTGCCCGGCCTACCGAACCTCCCCAGTCCAGACTCAACGACTGTTTCTTTGAGTCCCTTAACTAGGCCTGACCCTGGTCACTGAAGATGAGCTGCTGCAGCTGGCACAGATTAAGCCGGTGCAAAGAAGACACGGCCTGCAACATCACCTCGATCGTCTGATCCAGAATCTTCAGAAACAGATTGAACACGAAGAAATGCTGAAGGAGTTTGTTGTAAGTCTCCCCCGTCCTCACTGCCCTGAGCAAGATGGCCCGGGCGAGCCCAGGCTCATCGGATCTCGGGAGCTACCCAGGGTCAGCCCTGGCTAGTACTCATGTGGGAGACCCTCCAGGAAATCCAGGGCTGCGACGCAGAGGCAGGCAATGGCCAACTATATCTCTTTGTCTCTTGCCCTGGCCTGGATGGGCCAGGCTACCCCGGTCTCATCAGATCTCGGGAGCTACGCAGGGTCACGGACCACAGCATGGCTCTTCTTCGTTTCTTATGAGTGTCTCTTGCGTTGAAAACCCCATAGGGGTCGCCATAAGTTGGCCCAGTGGTGGGCTGCAGACATAACTTCTGAGAGCTTGCTAGTGTGATTGAATAGAGATCCTGGTAAATGTGCTTCCAGGAGGCTGCCCAAACTGGAGGCAAGTCATGGGAACTACGTTTGTCAGGGTCACTGAATTGCAAGGCTGAAGAAGTAAACCGAAGAGCCCTGCTGGGTCAGACCAGTGAGGGTCCATCGGGTCCAGCCTCCTGTCTCACGCAGCGGCCAATCACTTCCTCTGGAGGGCCAACAACAAGGCAGAGAGGCCAAGGCTCTCCTGGCTCTGGGATTCAGAGGCCGCTGAACATGGAGGTTCCACTCAGTCACCATGGCTAGTGGCCACTGGTAGATCTCTCCTCCATCTTCCTAATCTCCTTTTAAAGCCATCTGTGCATGAGGCCATCATTACATCTTCCGACAGTGAACTCCACATTTTAATTACTCACGTACTCCCATAGAAAGGGAACGCCTATCAAAAATGTGTGTCCCCCCCCCCCCCGCGTGTTTTGTGTAATTTTTGCAGACCATGGTTAAGTTAAACTTCTTCAGATGCTGCATCAGACGTTAGGTGTGATGGGATGCAGTCTGAGGGAGGGAGGCCCTGCACGATAGTGAAATCCCATCAAATTAGATTTCCCTGTCTTCCCTAATAAAAATGTTTTCGATGCTGGCAGCACAGAAAATGACCTAAGCAAGAGAGCCCGTTGCCATGGGTGGGTGTTCTCTTGCTGAGGAAGGCATCCTCATATATTTAATAGCCAAGGGCTACTAAACATTTCTAGGGGGCGTGGTGGCTTAGAGGTTAAGACCCTGAGCTGCAGAGCGGAAGGTCGGTAGTTCAGCAGTTCAAGACTCGAGTGCCACGTGGCGGAGTGAGCTCCCGTCTCCTGCCCCAGCTCCTGCCAACCTAGCAGTTCAAAAGAAAGAAATTGACCACAGAAACATCTTCAGACAGCACTGGCTCTTCGGCTTGGAAACGGAGATGAGCACCGCATCCCTAGAGTCGGATCTGACTGGCTTTTGAGCAAGGGGAACCTTTATTCAACATCTGCACAGTGGGGCCAGTTGCAGCTACAATTGAGGAGTCTGCAAATTAGGTGGCAAGCCTTCAGGTTTGCAGAAAAACATGATTTTTTTAAAGAAAGGTGGTAAAAACCTAACAAAATGTTGATATAAGCACTGATATTTAAATTAAAAAAAACACACACCCCAAGCATTTGCATGACATACTGAGTTGCCCCTGGAATTAAGTGGGACCTGAAAGAGGCGTTAAAGGGGGAGAGAAAAGGAAGGGCAACCAGAACCAGCCTTGGGGGTGTGGGGGGGGGGCAAGAGGAAAAACCGACAAGGGGGCTTGCAGAGGGGGTGGGGGAGCTGCGGCAAACTGGGGCAGGGTCCTTTGGTGTGTTAGGATTCCCATGTGGTTTTTCTTTTCTCCCACACATCTTCACAAAATATATTCCTTGCAAGACTGCGATGCTCTTTAAAAACAACTTTTTTTGGGAAAAGACTGTGGATCTTTGAACTCACAAGAGGCTAACACAGTGTGTTTAAGGAAGAACGTCAGAGAAATTTGACTTCCAAAGATCAGAAATACTCTGGCACTCAAATGACATTTAGAAATTCTTTTTTTTTTTTTGGGGGGGGGGGGGGGAGAGAGAAAAAAATCCCTTGCTGCACATAGGCTTGTCAACCTCCAGATGGGGCCAGGAGATCTCCTGGAATTGCAACTTATCCCCAGATGGCTGAGATTAATTCCATGGGGGGAAATGGCTGCTTTGGGGGGCAAAGTCGTGCCATTATACCCTAATGAGCTTCCTCCCATCCCCCCAAACCTTGCCCTCCCCCCGGCTGCACACCCAGCTCTCCAGGAATTTCCCATCCTGGAGTTGTTAACCCTAGCAGCGTCTCAGGCCGGGGAGGGCCACAGCTCAGGGGTGGCACCTTGGCCTTGCATGCGAGGTGCCCGGCTTCTTTCCCAAAGGAAGAAAGTGTGCAGAGGGGAGAGCAGGCATGTGACAAGACACAGGCCTAACACACACACACCCACACTTGTGCCGTCTCTACTTGAAAGCGGAGAGTCACCGACTCTGCAAATGAAGCACGTTGAAGGTTTGCTGTTTCATTTTAGGACTTAGAACACATCAAGCCAACGGATGACTGCCTAATAGGCAAAGCACCAGAGAACCGGGAGAAGAACAGGTACCGCGATATCCTGCCGTGTAAGTACAAGAAACGGGGAATGCCGCCACTCCGGGACCAGTGGGAAAGATGTCAGAGTCTGAGGATGGAACTAGCATATGACCGGCTTCGTTTGAGCTGGGATTAAACCTCCCCGCCCTGAGCATTGGCGCTCTTTTAGACACTGGTTACACTAGAACCCGGCTCACACAGCATGACAGCGCGGGCGGGCGGGCGGACGGTTGACGAGGGACGTTCCTCGCATATTTAGCTGATGTCGGAATGGTCCCCACCACTCTGTAGCATGGCACAGGGAAGGTTTTATCCTGCCAGGACTCGAATCCTCAGCAGCTCTGGAGGGGACTGCTGTAGCTAAAGAGGCCCAAGCAAACCAAGCTGATCCTCTGTGATCCTCAGTGGCTGGAGCAAAGAAGGGAATGGGATAATCCTGCTGTGACAAGGCTCGAGTTCGAGAGTAGAGAGAGAATTTGGGTATAGGACACAACTTACGCTACCGTGGTCTTTGTTTACTGAAAGTATTTGTAAGACTGCCTTTCTCCCTTGACTGTTATCTGCTTCTCTGGAGAAGTGTGGGCACTGAGCCAGCAGAGGTGAGAAGCACAAATAGGCATTTTATTTACTTACTAACTTCATTTGTACCCACGATGGCTTACTTAATTCTCCTCTCCTCCACTGTATCCACACAACAACCCGGTGAGGTTGGGCTGAGAGCTTGTGACGGGCCCAAGGTCGCCCAGCAGGCTTCTGTGGCAGAGTGGGGATTTGAACCTGGGTCTCCCAGCTCCCACTACACCATGCCAGGTCTCAGATGGCAGGAGACTTGGGTAGAAGGTCCTAACCAAGCAAGGTTAGGACCTGATAACGATGCACATGTGTCCTACGGAGTCTCTCTGTTTGCCTTTGCGGCAAAGAACTTAAGGCCTGAGAACAAATTTAAGAGTCCAGAGGGGCACCTTGAAGACCAACAAAGGTTTATTCAAGGTAGGCGCTTCCCTGTGCAAGGCACACTTTATCAAATGCATTCAAATGGCAGGGAAGGTATTTGGAAAAGTCTGCCTTGCGCACGAAACTTCATACCTTGAATAAACCTCTGTTGGTCTTCAAGGTGCCCCTCTGGACTCTGTTTGTTCTAGTGCTTCAGACCAACACAGCTGACCAACAGGATAAAAGGTCTGAGAAGTTACTGTTGAGGGCGGTTTCTTGAAAATGTTGTCTGTTCAGTTTTAATCTGTTTTAATCACAGATATTTATATCCTAGTTTCACGGTTTTATTTATCATTGCATTTGGTGGCTTCTCAACTTGTAATGGCCCATGGCTATATACAATAAACTATTTGACTGGCTGGTTTTTGAAAGAACAAAGTTTGAGTCCAGGGGCACCTGTAAGACCCACAAAGTTTTATTTAGGGCACAGGCTTGCACATGAAAGCTGATACCCAGAATGAAACTTTGTTGGCCTTAAAGGTGCCCCTGGACTCAAACTTTGTTCTGCTGCTTCAGACCAACACGGCTGTGCCCACCTGAATCAGGGCTTTTAAAAGTCATTTAAGACAGTTGGTTTTCTTGAAGGTTTTACTTCTTGTGGGTTATTATAGCCACTGGCTTTTGCTTGGATTTTTTTTTTAAAAAAAAAAAACCTTGTTGCTGATTTGTATAGCATTATATGTTCTTTATATTTTGTTACTGCATTTTGCTGTGACTGTCTCAAGTAACTGATCTTCAGAAAGGCAAGTTCCAAAAGTGAACAATAATAACACAGATGTGGGGGGTCATTAGCTTAAAATCTGCCTGTGTGTGAAGGATCCACAGATTGGAAAGAAGGGCAGAAACGTCTAGGGCCTCTCTCTCTCTCTCTCGTTCTAGATGATGAGACGCGAGTTCCCATTGGGGAGACGAAGGGATACATCAACGCCAGCTACATCCACGCGCGAGTGGGGAAAGAGGAGCTCTGCTACATCTCCGCCCAGGGTCCTCTGCCCTGCACGATGAACGACTTCTGGCAAATGGTCTGGGAGAACCACTCCGATGTCATCGCCATGATCACAAAGGAAACGGAGCGTGGGTCATCCAAATGCCACCGGTACTGGCCCGAGCCACCCCACACGTCTCTGGATCTGCTTAGATTTCAGCTGCGCCTGGATAACTATCAGATCCTGGAATGTTTTATCATTAGAATAATAGAAATGACAAACAAAAGGGTAAGGCACTCGGATGGCGCACGGTCTGGTCTGGGGACAAACTGAAAACAGCAACTAGGTGGTGGGGTGGGGGTGGGGGTGGAGGAAAGTGCTGTCAAATCAGGACTGACCTATGGCAAGCCCTGTAGGGTTTCCCAGGCAAGAGACCACAAACAGAGATGGTTGGCCATTGCCTGCTTCTGCATAGCAACCCTGGGCTTCCTCGGTGGCCTCCCATCCAACTACTAACTAGGGCTGGCCTTGCTGAGGTTCTGAGATCTGACAAGATCGGGCCAGCCTGGGCTATCCAGGTCAGGGTGGCACGTTTAGAACTGATCCTGTTGTATCTGACAACAATGCCAGTTGGAACAGATGGAAGCGACCTTCTCGGCAGATATCGTTAGCAAATCAACCACAGCAGCCATCCAGCTTTCCCTCAACCTGTTGTAGTTTTTTTTATTGGCTTTGCCAGCATCGATGGTTCTAGTCCGTGCCTGCTTTTGGATCTCTGTCTTTGCAGACACAGGAGAAGCGCACGGTGCACCACCTCCAGTTTACCTCCTGGCCAGACCATGGCACCCCCCGCTCGACAGAGCACCTCGTCCGCTTTGTCCGCTTCATGAGGAGAGTCTGCAAGACAGGCCCCATCGTCGCCCACTGCAGCGCTGGGATCGGCAGGAGCGGGGTGCTGCTCTGCGTGGACATCTTGCTGACCCACATAGAAAACGACATCCCGGTATGCCGAGTTGTAAGAAGGGCATTTTGCTGCGACAAACAAGCCTCCGGTTTTCAGCCAGCAACAATTAATTTGGAACAATGCCACTCAAGCTTATATAAATTTATTTAATTTCTACCCAGCCTAACATAATATTCCTCTCACCCATTTTATCCTCATGACAACAGCCCTGGGAGGTAGGTTAGGCTGCGAGAGTGTGGCTGGCCCAAGGGCCCCTGGCCAGTTTTGAGTTGGGTGCCTGATTTGAAAATGGTGTGGGGGAGGGAACAAACTTCCCTACATTTCCCAAGGTTATACATGTATATTAATCTTATTCATCCTCACCCAAATACCATAAATGATAGCTCAGACCACCACCCTAACTCCTGACTAGGTATTAGGTGCACAGGTTAGGTGCCATGGCTAGGTGGTGGAGCCTCTGCTCGGTATGTAGAAGGCCTCAGGTGCAGTCCCCAGCAGCATCTCTCCAGTGAAAAGGGCCAGGCGGTAGGTGATGGGAAAGACCTCTGCCTGAGACCCTGGAGAGCCCCTGCCGGTCTGAGTAGACTGTGCTGATCTCAGGACTGTAGCCAGGATTTTGTGGCTTGTGGGGCAATTTTTTTTCCTGGTGGGGCTGAAGTTCTCAGTGCAGAAAATAAAGCCATTTAGCCAATAGAAAACTGTTACCGGGATAGATCTCTAAACTGGAAGCTATTAACCACTTTAGATGATAGTTCTCAGCTGCTGCAAATTAATCACTTCTGCCAGCCTAAGCAACAATTCTGATAACAAGGCGGCAGGTGGGGGTGATGACTTCTGTAGCCAAGAAAGTTTAGATTTAGGCTGAAAAACTCTCTAAAAGGAGACCAGTTTCTTGACAGAGTTAGAAGGAATCCTAGAGGTCACCTACTCCAACCCCCTTGCTCAGTGCGAGAATTTGTCAACTACAGCACCCCACTCTGCTTAAAGGAGGGCACACCTTTAACAAATGTTTTTAAACAATTAAAAAAAGCGTTTACAGGAGAAATTCTTGTGGGGCTGTATCTTTAAGAAAGGGGGCAGAGTCCCCCAAAAGCCCCACCGCAGCTACAGGCCTGGCTGATCTTGATGGACCAAGGATCTGATTCAGAAGAAAGCAGCTTCATGTATGTTCAGCCCCTTGGGACAGGTGCAAGCACACAACCTTTTACTGGAATGCTCACTTGTTGACACTGCATAAAAATAACATCACAAGGAAAAACGGGGGCCAGGAGGGGGGGTGCTTACTCAAAATGCGCAAGGCATGAGGTTAGAGAAGGCAGGAGTTGGAGTGCACCGAGCTGCACATCAGGATGTCCCCTGGCCTGCCGCTTGGCTGTGCCCCGGGACAAGCCTCTTTCTCACTCAGCCTCAATCCCTCCCTGTCGCCTGCTGGATGGTAATCATAACTGCTGACCCATCTTACGGGGTCGTCTAGAAGACAGGAAGGGCAAAGGCTGGGCTCAGATGCGTGGCCTGGCCTTTAGGCTGCTAATAAAGAACCTTCTTGTCTTCCTGCAGTTTGACATCAAGAAGATAGTGAGAGATCTGAGACGGCAGCGCTTTGGCATGGTTCAGACCAAGGTAAGGACTCTGGGCTGGGTCCCCTTTGGGCACAAACAGAATGGAGCGAACTGGTTATCTGCGCAAGAGCCAGAGGCATTAAGCTGACTTAGTTTCAGGCCTGGGAATGGCAAGCAGATTACTTTTTGGCTTCTGGTGAGAGCGCATCAGTCCGGCTCCATGCGGCAAAAACGCGGCTGGGACCCTGGGGCTCAGTGCTGCTGGGGCTCAGTCAGGCCACTTCCTCCTGGGACTCGCAAGCGGGTAGTAGAGGGATGGGGTCCTTTGGAGTGGCCTCCCTAGCGTCTTTGACACCCGGAGCAGATCATTTTTAACACCCCCCGCCATAGGAAGCCCATGAACAGAGAGAGGCTTTTCTTTGTTTGAGACATGAACACGTTGTGGAAAAAGTAGCCTGAGCAATACTAGCAAAGGGGGGGGGGGGAGAGTCTTCAACGCGTCCATTGCAGGGTTTGCATTGCAAGAAGGGGGGGCTGAGGAACCTTCGGGGCCCTCCCTTCTGAGAATCACTTCCCCATCGCATTCCTCATGCCAGAGATTCCTGGCACTACACGAGAGACACGCCAGCCCCACCTGGTGTCAGTATGATGGACACCACAGAGATCAAGGTAGCCTTTCCAAACTGGGATGTTGCTGAAAGGGCCACGACAGGTACAGCAACAACAACAAGAAGAAGGAATTCGGGAAAGCAAACCTCGAAGGTTGGCCTGTCACCTGTGAGACAGAAATCCCAGAGGCTTTCTTTCTTTTTAAGGCATTCATTTGGATGAGAGTGTTTTTAGCTCCGTTTTTGTTCTCCTCCTGATATTAGTACAACCGCCAGTCATCTCTAAGCTCAGGATCACTTTAAAAGGTGTTTGTACAGCCAGGAGTAGATTTTCTCAGCCTTTTTAGGGGTCAGAGTCCGCCGATAGCTGCAGTCCTGGGGAGGCCTGCTCCGGAGTGAGTCCTCCTCTGTCCCTGGCAGGGAAAACGAGTGGAGCTCTTGTGGCCTGGTTTAGAGTTATTCCAGCATAAATTGATGCTAGAATAAAATATTGCTAGTCTTTAAGATGCAGCAAGGTTCCCAGTTATTTGGGGACTCTAGTCCACAAAAGAATTAAAAAATATTTTTTTAAAAAACAAACTGTGCTGGTCTTCCGGGTGTCATAAGCCTTCCATTGCAGCCAGCGGAGCCCCTGGTGGGGCAATGAGTTGGAAACATTCATTGAAGCCTAGTACCTCCCTCTAGGCAGAGTGGGCCTGAGAAGGTTCGGACGGAGCTGGGGCCGGTCCTTTTCCTCACTGGGCCAGAAAGCCTGCCTCCTCCCCTCCCCTCCCCTCCAGGGTGGGGTGGGGGATGGACGGATGGATGGATGGACAGAGGCATCTTGTTTTTTTCTCCCAAGTGGGTGGTTTTGTGTGTGTGACAGAGACACACAGAGAGAAATGGCTAAAGTCCACCTCTCCACAGTCCATCCTTGCAAGTGATCACCCCCCCCCCCCCAAAATCAGGGAGTTGCTGGCCATCCTGTTTACCACCTTGCAGTGGGCATTCACAGCTCCCAGGTAAGGGAAGCATCGCATCGATGGTCGGGGCCTTCTCCTTGGGGAGTGGAGAAGGGCTCGTCCCAGGAAGAGAAAGGCTAGGCTGGATCGGGTGGCTTTAAGGCGTTGTGTGTGTCTCCGAAAGGTCTTCCTCCACCAATATATTGCTGGGGGGGTGCCCTAATTGCAAAAGCGCTGCCTTCTTTTTAAAGAGCACTCCCACTAGAGACCACTGGTAAACTCCTGCTCACAGGTGGCCAAGCTTCTCCCTGCTCCAACCCCCCCCCCCCCAATTTCTCTGTATCTTCCGCTTCTCTAGAGCCACGCTGCATTTGGCCACGGCCCCCCCAACCTTCCCTTGTGCACATGTGAGAGGGAAACGGAAGTCACCTGGCAATGCAGAGGTGTAAACCTTCCACACCCACTGCCAGCGCGGGATTTCTCCAGGATTTGCTTGAGGTGGCTTTTTCATCCCCAGTTGTCACGACAGGGCCAGGAGGCTGAGATAGTCAAAGCAAGTCCAAACACAGTCCGAGGTCAGCCGAGAGTTCCGTCAGAGAGAGCGAGAGAGACGCTAACAGGTCCTTATTTATGAGCGAAGCCGGAGTCAAAGTGTGCCAGAGTTCAGAGCTGTAAATCACCTGAGTTTAAAGGAGCAGAGCTGGAAGCCGTTGGTCAGAGGAATGCTGGAGAGTCAGGAAGCCGGGATGCCAAGTCAGGGAAACCGAAGCCGAAGGTCCTAAATCCGAGCCGAGTCCAGAAGCCAAAGAGACGAGCAGATTCCGATTCCAGAGGTGCAGCGCAGAGCTCTGTCGAGATATCGACGTTGCCAGCACAACTTGTTCCATCCCATGTTAAGGGAGCCAAGCCCACCTGATTCTGGCTGCCTGGCTCTGAGTCAGGGGCAGGCACGACACCAGTGAGTGATGGTGGAGGAATGCAAAGCGTGAGCCGCAAGCCAAGCCCCGGCAGCCAGGCTCTTTGGAGTCTGGGGGGAGTCCTCCCTCAAGGATGCAGGGACACACCCCCAGGGTGGCCTGTCCCCCACTGCCTTGCCCTTGGCACGCCGCTGGTCCTTTGTATAGGGTTGCCAGGCCACATGCCAGCCCCGGCTGCCAACCAGCAGGAGGGGGGTGGTTGAGAACTTGGGGTGGCGTGTGAGGTCAGTAACACTGCTGACATCACGGTGTCACTTCTGGGCCCAACCCAGCAATGACAACGAGTCACTCCAAGAATCAGAAGAATCTCTGTGGCAAAACCGTAGCGTTTCTGGCAAGCCCTAGAGCTGCCCGTTGTCACTTCTGGATCGGACCCTGAAGTGACATACCAGGACAGAAGCCACCAACCATTCTTTCTTTTTCTCCTGCTGCGATTCAGACTGGTGGTGGGCAAGGAACACAATGGGCAGGAGGCCTGAAAAGCCCGAAACGCCACCCACAGGAAGCTAAAATAAATAAATAAGAACTGAGCTTCAGCAGTTCCCTGTAGAGGAGATTAATTGCGGTATATAAGTGAGGGCACAGTCTCTTGCGGGGGATATTTATTGTTTACTATTGCAAAATTGTTCAGTTAGGAAAATGTGGGATTACACACACAACAAACGCACATGAGGAAAATATATTAGAAAAAAAACCAGGCTTGCTTTTATTGAAGTAGGCTCACATCCATTGTAGTAGAAAGTGGATAAAAGCCCAATCTAAAGAATACTTTTCCTTCCCACGACTGGCTGGCTTGTCTGGCGTCAGGGGCTCTGCAGCTGTCATGTGGCCTGGCGTGTCCCAGCCGGCCAGCCTGGCTTCCTGCAGGAGAGACCCCCCGAGAGGTCCTTGCCTACTGCCAGACCCGGGGGAGGGAAGGAAGAATGCCAAGGGACAAGGGGGGGGGGGAGGGGGGGAGGAACTGACACCTTTGGCAAGAAGATGATGGCACACACCGTCAGGGTCTGTTATGCCAAGGGGAAATTTTAGCACCCTCTAGTGTCCAGGCATGTTGAGTCACCTTTATGCCTGCCTGGAATCTCCTTCCTGGGAATCAGCTGTTTAAAGCAAATTTCAAAGAAAGAAGAGTTGCCGGGCTTGTTGGCGCACAGAAAGGTTTGGCATCTCTGTACCTGTGCAGACGACCCACGGAAGGTTTAGTCCGGAGGGGGGAGGGGGGGGCTTCTTGCCACTCCCTGGCACTTCAGGTGCTGCATCTCTACGCCCCTTTGCAGCACCTTCTCCAGTATTTCACCAGGGTATTTCTCACACTTCCTTAGAGGTCACCACCACTCACTTGAAGGTGGAGCGATGCAGGATTACAACTGCAGGGACTTGTTCCTCCTGCTCATGTACAGACTCTCTCCCCCTTTTTTCCTGCATGTGCTCCCTTCTGTCTGTCACACAGGCAAAGGATTGTGGACTGTCCATTACTTGTGGAAGGGAAACTCGAGGGCAAAACCCGGGGGTGCTGTAAATGGATGGAACAGAGCAAGATCAAACAGAGGTAGCTAAACCCTGGTGTAACCCAGAGGAACAGTTCTTGCAATTAGAAAAAGGGTGGATGGGCTCTTTCAGTTTCAGGCGCTTTAATGGCGGGCGCTTCTCTCTGCAACTGCAGGAGAGGCGACCCGCTCTCGGCAGGTTGAAGGGGTTCCGGACTGGTGCCGGATCCCCAGGGAGCCTAGGAAAGGGTCCCTGCCTGGGGTGCTTGAAGGTAGCCTCTCCCTGCGGTGGCGATCGTGGGATTGAGGCTCCTTTTTACCCCTAGAGGTTCGCCTGCCGGAGGAAGCCCTCGGGCTACTGGAAGCTCTGCCGTGAAGCTGCAGAAAATGTAGAGCGGTGAGGTGATGGACTACCAGATATGCAATGGCTAAATCGTGAGTCTCCTGATCTTTTGATATGAAGCGTTAAGGGGTGGGCTAGGAGGATAGGATCCCCCCCACCCCCTCCCTCGTAACTTACTCAGAGACTTTCCCACGGTCTTGTTGCTGTTT
Source organism: Lepidodactylus listeri (assembly GCA_029233225.1). Classification (NCBI taxonomy): domain Eukaryota; kingdom Metazoa; phylum Chordata; class Lepidosauria; order Squamata; family Gekkonidae; genus Lepidodactylus; species Lepidodactylus listeri. The sequence goes on along the minus strand of JARCFY010000005.1, from coordinate 132,929,247 downwards.
TGGAGGCGTTATAAATGCGTTGGAGTGCTGGATCGCATGGAGCAGAGGAAGAGCTTGCGAAAGGCATCGATGTGATAAAGCGAGAATGTCCCCTTTGAGATCTCTTATCTAACTGTAAACAATCGGCGACTGCGGGAAGAAATGGTGGGGAGAGCTTCTCCAAGACTTGGAAGCTCGCTTCCTACTTCAAAAAGTGGAACGGAGCTGAATGCGGCATTGACGGCGGCACTGCGACCCCTAGTGGACCAACTGGCTTCAATCAACACTAAACTGGAGACGATGCAAACTGAAATGAGAGAGTCAAATAGAAAACAGGAAAGGCTCCAGCAGGAACTCCTAGATGTCAAAACAGCGGTTGAAAAAAATGACTCAAGACTGCAGAGAATTGAAAAAGAAAAATCTTTTCAAAGTGACAATGTATTAAAGCTTCAAATGGATTGATCAAACTACTTCTTGAGATTTCAGAACGTTCTTGAGTCAAAAGGAGAGAATCTTAAGAAAATATTAAGCGATGCATTGGCACCTTTGACAGGATGGCAAGCAGCGACAATTCAAAGCAACATGGATATGACCTATAGGACATATCCAGAATATGTTAAAAAGAAGAAACTGCCAGGTGAAATTGTGGTGAGATTTTCCAAAAGATCAACCAGGGATGTGGTGTTAAAAGCCACGAATGGAACTGTTCTGAAGATACAGGAAGAAGAAATTAAAGTTTTAAAAGATATTCCATTTGAAATAAGAAAGAGAAGGAAAGCGTATAGGAGTTTGGCTTTATGGTTGCAGTCAGAGACTATTCCTTATAGATGGGACATTCCGGAGGGACTGTTGTTCAGCTACAAAGATAAGAAATTTAAAATTGACTCCATTGAACAAGCAAGAATGTTTTTGGAAAAGCACAACAAGAAGAAAACAGAGACTGAATCAGATGATTCGCTGGCAGAGCAGGAGAGTATGTATGGATTTGAAAGCTCAGAAATTGAAGATGGAGAAGACTCGGACTCTAAGAAAGGGGCGGCTGCCCCTAGAAAGAAGAAAGACAAGAAGAAAGGAAGAGAATCAAAGGAGAAATAGTTTTATAACTGTTTTTTTCTTTGCTGTAATAACACACCAAGTCTTGTAATCTTAAAATTTATCATTTAGATTGTTTCCTCTGCTGTATGTAGTTCAGGGATCTAACATTAAATCTTTGTTTGTAAACAGCAAGAATGAATTATTAATGTATGCCAAGAAATAATTTAGCTTTTCAGTAACTAATGACGTTAGTATTATTAGCATTACGAACGCATTTTCTGTATACCTTAGGGTAGGATAGTGTGTAGTTTTTAGTGTAGGTGTAGGGGGAAAAATGCAATAAAAAAATTCAAAAAGAAAAAGTGTGGATGCTTTTGTGGCTGGAAGGTACCTAAGTGTGGCCATTTCCCTGGGACCCTTTGCCTTCTGCCCTGAAATTCATCCCAGCTTTTCTTCATGTGCAGGAGCAGTATGTGTTCTGCTACGAAATAGTGCTGGAAGTCCTGAAGAACATCCAGAACATGAATTCCCAGCTGGTCTGCTAAGGAAGACTCTGCTGTCCCGGTCTTCCTTGGACTCTCCTGGTTCTTCGCAGTCCATTCCATCAGGATGCCCCAAGGGCACCCAAAGGTGCTGTATGAACAGAATTGGTTGCACATGTGTGTCTGAAGAACATGGCATTCTGAAGTGTTACCCACGAAGAGGAGGCACACCAAGGGTGGATGTGTGGCTGAGAACAAGCCACGAAATACACACGCTTGTCTCTGAACTCAGTTCTGCTTGGCTTTGTAATGGTCTGCTGATGCCCAGGAAATTATCTGGGGCTGATGGCTGGGAGGGGATTTCCTTTGGGCGTGGGACACTCCAAAGTCGCTAAGAGCTGCCTCTTCCTTGCTAGCCTCTTGCAATGGCAGCTTGTGAGCCTACATTCTGGACAGACCTGCTTTGTTTCCCCTGACAAATCCCTCCAGAAAAGACACAGCTCATCCCCATCTCTTGGTTAAAGACTGTGGCCAGTCTCGGCCATTGCTGTCCTTGGAATCCTTGCTGAAATACAGGGATGGTGCGGTGGGACCTTTAGGCAGCAGTGGCAACACCTTCCAGACAAGCAGGAAGGAACAGTTACGCTGGAGGGCAGTCCTGTCTAAGAAATGTACTTCCACTCTCCCTCTGAGAATGGATGCACCAGTTTGGTGTAGTGGTTAGAAGCACAGACTCTAATCTGGGAGAACCGGGTTTGATTCCCCACTCCTCCACATGCTGCTGCTGGTGTGACCTTTGGTCAGTCACAAGTTCTCTCAGAGCTGTTCTCCCAAGGGCAGTCCTTAAAAGAGCTCTCTCACAGGGTGTCTGTTGTGGGGAGGAGAGGGGAAAGGAGATCGTAAGCCGCTCAGATGAGACTTCTTTGGGTAGTGAAGGGCGGAGCATAAATCCAACCTTCTCTTCTTCTTCTTCTTCTTCTTCTCCTTCTTCTTCTTCGAGGGCCAAGCTACATGATATGTCCAACATGTGTCAGGTCGCAGTTAATGCAACCAGACTCACAGGCAGATGCACACTGTGGAAACTCACTGTGAAAACTCTTCCTTCTCCCTCTGAGGTGGAGGCCATCTCGTGGGTGATTCCCACCTATCTTCAGGGAGGCAGGACTAAGTTTAACTTCTTCCTGTTTCCTGTGGTGGGAGTCATCCCAGGCTTAGTTCGTTTCCTGCCTCTGAAGGGAGAGCAGCTGGGTGTTGGTCTAGCCTAACACCCATTCCTAGCATTGCTACTTTACCTCTTCAACTTCAACTTTATTCCTTTACTATTCTTCATCTTTCTCTCTCCTTTGCTAACAACAAAAAAAAGCCCTCTCTTTCTCTCTCTTCCTCGCCGAACTGTTTCTTTGCCCACCCCCCCACCCCCTAACTGGGGAAGCGAAGTCTCCCGCTGCCTGTCTCTGAGGCCAGAGCAAATTCAGAGCGGCCTCTAGGAAAAACTCCAAAACTCCTATCCCCAAGGGAAATGGAGTCTGCAGGGCTAGCGGATGAGCAGCACGACCGCGCAGTGCGGAAGAGACCAGCATCTCCTGAAGACCCCAGAGAGGGACGCAGCAGCAGCGGTGCAAAAAAGCATGCCAAATTGCACAACGAAGCTGCAGAGCCCTTGCAGAAGAAGACAGTGGCAGCGGCAGCCATCTTGGATCGTTCGCACCGCAGCGCCAACCAAGATGGGGACGGTTTGCAGAGGTTATCAAGGGGATGATATTTCCCAGGACTCTAGTGAAAAAGAAGAGGGAGAATTCTCCTCTAATCCAGAGGATGAAGGGGAACCGGCCCCAAAGCCCAATCTGGCCAAAGACCAGTCCTTTCGCTTTTTCAAGCCAGAGGATCTTCACTTATTGTTAACAAAAACCCTCTCTGCATTACAGATTAAGAGCGGCCCTAAAGTGCCAAACCCTGCACCCAACCCACAGGACCAAGAGGAAGGATCAGAAATTACTGATGAGTTCTGTGGGCCCTTCGGAACTAGCCTTTCCTTTCCCTGGCTTCTGTGTTAGAAAGGTTAAAGCTGAATGGGACAGTCCAATGACTACAAGGTCCTTTCCTAGCATTACTAGACGATTATATCCTTTACATGCCTCTGCTTCAGAATTATTGCAGATTCCGGTGGTGGACACACCAGTGGCGGCCCTCCAGTCATCCGGTCTTGTCTCTGAAGACAGCCATGGTACACTGCGTAACAACCTGGATAAGAAAGCCGAGTTCGCTCTATGCACGTCCCATGAAGCCAAGGCCCTAGCGATCAGGACATCCTCCGCAGCATGTATCCAGAGTTTCAATCGTGTGCATGCGCAGACTAATCCAGATGCTGCCAGAAAACAACTGCAGACTCCTGGAAGGAGCCAACAGGCTCTTAAAGGCAATCTCCTTTACGGTCGATGCCACCCTAGACTCCATGGTCTTCTCCGCAAGAGCAATGTCTACAGCAGCAGCGGCACGCCGCACAGTCTGGTTGAGATCTTGGCCTGCAGACTACCAGTCTAAAGCTACAGTATCAGCTTATCCCTACCAAGGGGGCAAGCTGTTTGGGGACTCCTTAGAAAAAATTCTAGTAGAAACCCGCGACAAAAAGAAAACGTTACCTAAGACTATTCGCTCTGGAGACGAGACCGGCCGCCTCGCCTTCATCTTCATTTCGCCCCTACAACACGTCCTACTGAACACGTCAAGACTACAGACATCCCTCCTGGTCATCCAATAGACAGCCCTTTTGGAGAGGGGGTTTCAACAACAACAACAGGTTCAACAGACCCACAGGGAACAGAGCGGACAAGAGCGGTGACCCCAAGTCTTCAAAAGCATGACTACCCAGAACCCCCGGTGGGAGGCTGGCTTCTAACTTTCAGCCTCATCTGGCTGACCTCCCAACCAGATGCATGGACAATAGACGTGATTACAGAGGGCTACAAGATCGAATTCCAGTCCATACCTACACAGAGGTTCCTTTCTTCCCCTCTCCAGAGAAACTCGGAAGGGACAGGACATTTGCAGCAATGAATCATCTGCTCAACATCCAAGCAGTAGAGACTGTCCCCTAGGAAGAATATCGAACCGGAGTGTACTCCATCTTCTTTACAGTCCCCAAAAAGAACGGGGACTGGAGGGCAATTCTAGACTTAAAATTTCTGAACAGATACATAAATCTAAGATGCTTTCACATGGAAACATTACGGTCCATCGCGAAATCCCTACAACCAGGCGAGTTTTTGGCTTCGATAGTCTTGACGGAAGCATATCTTCATATTCTGATCTTTCCTCAGCACAGGAATTTTTTGCGTTTTTGTGTGGGAAATACCCACCTGCAGTTCAGAGCCCTTCCATTTGGGCTCTCCTTGGCTCCACAGGTATTCACAAAAGTTCTGATACACCCCGTAGTGCTCCTCCGGAAACAAGGCAGCCACATGCACCCATATTTAGACGATCTATTGATCCGGTCGCTGTCAAGAGCACACTGTCTCGAGGACATTTCCAAAACATTTCCAGTGCCTACAGGACTTCGGTTTCCTTATCAACAACCAGAAGAGCTCCTTGAAGCCTGTTCAACGTCTCGAACATCTGGGCGTGATATTGGACACTCACTCCACAAAACTCTACCTACCACTACCAAAGGCAAAGAAGATCCAGGGAATAGCCTTACAGATCATCAAAGCATGGTTCTCCTCCCTATCTCTCCTAACCAAGATGATGGGGCTTATGGTCTCAGCATTCAACACTCTCCAGTGGGGAAGATTCCACTCCAGACCTCTCAAGAAATTTCTAAGACCCTTCCAGAACTCAATTACCCTAAAGATGGAAATTTCACTGAAAGTCCCACAAGCTGTCCAACCTTATGCAAGGAAAATCATTCTGGATTCGGGATCAAGTCCAAATTTTTACAGATGCCAGCTTATACGGTTGGGGCACGACCCTCCATCACCATCCAATACAGGGACAATGGTCCAGTACGGAGACAACACTACCAATCAACCTGCTGGAACTACGAGCCGTCCGTTTGGCCCTGCTACATTTTGCTCCTCAAATACAACAGAAGCACGTACTTATCCAAACCAACAACACATTGGCCAAGGCCTACCTGAGCAATCAGGGGGGCCTTCAATCCACGACCCTCTCCAGAGAAGCCAACTTGCTGCTGAGATGGGCGGAAAGCAACCTAGCATCCCTATGCACAGATCACATAAAGGGATCTGTCAATACTCAGGCGGACTGGTTGAGCCGTCAGACAATCCAGGAAGGGGAATGGGCCCTTCACAGAAACATTTTCCAACTGATAGTTTCAATGCTAGGGACTCCTCAAATAGATCTCTTTGTGTCCCCAGCCAATGCCCAGCTGGACAGATTCTACACCAGATTCTTTCATCCATCCGTGGAACAAACAGACACTCTTCTGTCTCCATGGCCTATGGAACTTCTGTATGCGTTTCCTCCACTCCTGGTACTTCCCAGGCTGATCTGCAAGATAAGAACCTTGGAAGCAGAGATAATTGTTGTAGCACTGTATTGGCCTTGTCGGCCATGGTTCACATCTCTTCAAGAGCTGGCAGTATCTCCTCCTCTCACACTCCCAGTTTCAGAGGACCTGTTACATCAAGGTCCGATTCGGCATCCTGACCCAGGATGGTTTCAACTGACCGCATGGAGGTTGAAAGGGAGAAGTTTACCAAGCTAAGTTATGATGATGCAATCATAAATACCATTTTGGCCTCAAGAAAACCTTCTACAGTCAGAATTTATAATGTCACCTGGAAGACCTTCGTCAGGTGGTCTCGTAGAAAGAAAGTCAACCCTTTATGTCCAAAAATCAAATCCATCCTGGCGTTTTTGCAAGACAGCCGGATCACCAGACTCAAGGCTTTCACACTACGGAGACAAATGGCAGCATTGTCCACGGTCTTAGCTCAGTACAAAGGTCTACCTATTTCTCAACATCCTCATATCCGCAGATTCCTGAAGGGAGCCTTTCATGGTGATCCTCCAATCCATCACAGATTTCCAACCTGGAGATTAAACTCCATACTTACAGCACTAATCAAGAAACTCTTCGAACCCTTACAAAGCGTATCTCTCAAATTCCTGAGAATGAAGGCATTGTTTCTTGTAGCCATTACTTCAGCCAGGAGAATTTCGGAATTAGGCGCACTCTCCATTAGAGCTGATCTATGCATTTTCCATAAGGACAAAGTGATCCTTCGAACGGACCCCTCCTTTTGTCCGAAAATAAATACAAAATTCCATAGAACACAGGAGATCTGCCTACCTTCGTTCTCTCTGAATCCTTCCCATTCTACAGAAAGGACGTGGCACATCCTGGACATCAGGCGAGCCCTAAAACATTACATAATTAGGACCGCATCCATCAGAAGAACAGAAGCAATGTTCCTTAATGTTTCCCCTCCTCACACGGGAAAGAAAATGCCCACAGCATCTGTAGGATACACCATTAAAGCGTGCATTATAGAAGCTTACAAAAGCATGCACCTTAAGATTCCGGAGGGCATCACAGCCCACTCGGTACGAAGCGCAGCCACAAATTCAGTGTTCACCAACAGGGCCTCCATAGATTAGAAGAAGTATGCAGAGCTGCAACGTGGTCTTCACTAACCATGTTCATACATCACTATAAGATCAACACATATGCTTCGGCTGACGCCGCCTTCGGCTGTCGAGTTCTACAGTCTATTCTTCTGGAGGATGACGACCGCCCACTCGAAACTTAGGACCACTGCTCTGGGAGGTCCCACAAGATGTCCTCCACCTCAGAGGGAGAACGACCAGTGGACTTACCGTGAGGGGTCCTTCTCCTCTGAGGGTTGGAGGACATCTTGGCCCTCCTGGGTCATCATCTATTACTTACAGCTGAAGAGAGAAAAAGAGAGAGATTAACGAGGTTTGAGAAAACTGGCATAGCTTACATTTAAGTATTGTACATAGTTGAGAGAATTCTTACCTGTTCTCTTATTCTTCCTATTTCACTTCTTGTTTGTTTCACGAAAACAGTGTTGAGTTGTTGTTCCTTATAGTAAAGATGGCTAAGATCTTTCCAGCTTTAGGAGCACCCAAACTGAGCCTGGGGTGACTCCCACCACAGGAAACAGGAAGAAGTTAAACTTAGTCCTGCCTCCCTGAAGATAGTTGAGAACCACCCACAAGATGTCCTCCAACCCTCAGAGAAGAAGAACCCCTCACGGTAAGTCCACTGGTCATTCTCAGTTCTGCAAGGGAGTCCTTGTGAGGGGGGAGGAACTTCTGCCTTGCCCCAGCAGAAAGGGGCAAGGAGGAGAGGCTTTTCACCCCCATTCCCTGGCTGCACATGGCTTTCCAGGGCACGGGGAGCTTTTCGCCCCTTTTATCTGGCTTCACATGTCGTTCTAGGGCATGTGGAGACAGAGAAAAGGGCGACCCCTCCCCCCGACCCTTTGCACTGGCAAAAGTGGTGCGGGAGAGAAACTGGAAGCTCTTTCTCCCCATTGGCAGCACGAAGATGAAGAGGCAAATGGTGCAGAAGAAAAAGAACCTTTAATAATTCTACAGCCCCTGCACGTTTTGCATGCAGCTTTGTCAGGGGGAGGCTTCCAGATTCTTTTTGAATTCCCTTAGATACATTTTAGCAGCACCAAATGCAAGTGCTGTTTAAGGTGAGCTGCGCTCCCCCAGTGTACATCTGACTGCAGGTCTGGTCATGCAGCCATGATCTGGCACATGTTGGGCATAGCAGTGCGCTTTGGTTCACGTGAGGTTGCTCATGTCCGTGTGTTCAGTGAATGCATTTCCTTCCTCTTCTGAATCTCACCAGTATTTTCTCCATGGAGGACAGAGTCAAGTTTTAACTCTTATTTTAGATGCTTCCTGTTCTTCCTTTCCCTGCTAACTCTCACATCCTTGACGTTTCACAGTGGCTTCATACATTCCTTCCTTTTATCCAGAGAATAACTGCTGTGTAAAAGCAGAAAAGTGCAAGAGTCCAGGAGCACCTTAAAGACTAACAAAATTTGTGGCAGGGGAGGAGCTTTTGTGAGTCACTGCTCACGTCTGTTACTGGTCTCTTGCTCTTTTCTACTGCTAGTAAAGGTAAAGGTACAGGTTTCCCTTGCTTGAAAGCCAGTCGAATACGACTCTAGAGATGCGGTGCTCATCTCCGTTTCCAAGCTGAAGAGCCAGCGCTGTCCAAAGATGTTTCTGTGGTCATGTGGCCGGCATGACTAGACGCCGAGGCACACAGAACACTGTTTCCTTCCCACCGAAGTGGGACCTATTTATCTCCTTGCAGTTTCTTGCTTTCGAACTGCTAGTTTGGCAGGAGCTGGGACCAGAGACGGGAGCTCACTCCGTCATGCAGCACTCAGGTCTCAGACTGCCGAACTACTGATGTTTCGGTCTGCAGTTCAGCATCTTAACCACTGAGCCACTGCAGCCCCCTACTGCTACTGCTACAGACAGACTAACACGGCTACCTGTCTTGCTGTGTAGAAAGAGATAGTTAATATGCATTATGGTTTGAATCTTGTCTGTTGGCAGAGTATTCCCAAATCTACACTTGATACCTTAAGTCTTTATACCAGTAGCCAAAGGCCACTCTTCCTACAGTGGAGGATGTGTGTATCTTCTTCGTGGTCTCTGTGCATCACACCTCTGGGATAATATGCGCCTGCGCCGATCCCGATCGGTAACTTCAAAGCCAACGGATTTTCGCGCCAACTCCCCGATCGCGCGCCGGCTCCACTGCGCATGACCGGGGAGGGGCACGAGGATCCCGCCAGTTCTCTTCTGACCGCCGCGTCGTGAGGATCTTTTCTCTCTTGCTCCGGTCGGTAGTTTACTTCTCCAAACTTGGAAAAAGCCTTTGGACTGATTTCTCTCCTCCTTTTGAACTCGGACTGTCTACTGGACTTGATTTCGGAAATTCCCTTCATTTCGTCATTCGGCCTATGGCCCAGCGGTGGGGGTTCTTTAAGAGGTGCCTGCAGTGCGGCAGCAAGATAGCCCCACCAGACAAGCACTCCCTGTGTCTTCTTTGTCTGGGTGAGTCCCACCGAGTCGACTCCTGCGCTAGCTGGGCGGCTTTCTCTAAACAGACTCGTAAGAACCGAGCGGCGAGGCTCCGAGTTGCTCTCCGCGAGTCGGCCTTGTCTCCAAAGATGTCTTCCTCCGAAGTTCCGGCTTCTTCACCAACGGGACCGACGGGACCGACGCCGTCTCCATCCCGAAGCATCGGTACCGACAGACCGGCACCGAAGAGATCACTCCCCTTGCCCGATACTCCCGCTAAGAAGCGTAGGGAGGGCAAGAAGGAGAAGGGCAAGTTGAAGCACAAGAAGTCCTCGAGTGCTTCGTCGACGCGCGGAGCGCTCGACTCAGCCCAACCCGGGCTCGGCCAGCTTGACCCGATAGATCGCAAGCGACCCAGGGGTAGATCGATCTCCCCGATGCCGCGACCGATCACCTTGACGGACTCCGACCTCGACATAGACCTTACACAGGTCCCTCGGGATACCCCCGACGCCGAGGCGAAGCCACCATCGGCACCGAGAGGGGATAAGGACTACCTCTCCCCGGCTCCACCGGTGCCGTGGGACATCCAGCAGTGGAGATACCTCTACGGCTCCTACCCACCTCCGCCCCAGTGGTACCCCACCGAATGGGATTGACAATCCACCTCTTCCAGAGTGTCTCGGTACCGAGAACCTGCATCAGTACCGACACCGACACCTACACCAGTACCTCCGAAACGGGCGCCCGACATCGATCCTCGTCCGTTGCCGACAACACAGGACCTGTCAAGTCCGACCCCGCTTTCACCCTCTGAGCACTCGGCACCGGGGTCCCCGGCATCTTCCGTGTCAGGAGACGAATCACTTTCGCACCCGTCTCCGGACACACAGGTCACCGAAAACCTCCCAATTTCCCCCTCCGAGGATGTGAAACCCTACAGGGAACTGATCAAGAGGATGGCACATTCACTGGCCTTGGCCATGGCCCAGCCGACTCCGACAGCCACAGACTTCATCTTCGATATAGTACAGATGGATACGTCCACACCGGTGGCCCTCCCACTCATATCGGTCCTGATGACTACGGCCAAAGAATCCTGGCCTCATCCCTCATCTACCCCTATCTCCAGCAAACGCCTAGACCACATGTATAGGATTCAGGAGCCTGGGGCAGAATTTTTGTTTGTCCATCCCAAACCCAATTCGGTGGTTGTGACACCCTCCACCAAGGGTCGTAGTGGCCACTCCTCCCCATTGGACAAAGAAGGACGCAGAATAGATTCCTTTGGAAGACGTATTTATTCAGCGGGCGCACTAGGCATAAAAATTGCAAATTACACCGCCTGCATGAGCAGGTACCAGTATTCGCTCTGGGAGCAGATGACTGCCCTCATCGCCCATCTCCCAGAGGACAAGCTACGCAACGCCAGAAAGATCCAGAAGGAAGGTATGTCTTTGGCCAAGCTCCAACTCTCGGCCTCTAAGCATTCGGCAGAAGTAACCTCCAAGACGCTCACTTCAGCAGTGTCCATCAGACGCCATGCCTGGTTGAGATCCACCTCTCTTCCTCAGGACACCAAGACCTTGGTGGAAGACCTTCCGTTTGAAGGAGACGGTCTCTTCAGCTCAACAACGGACACAGTGCTTCACGAGCTTGATAAGAGCATGAAGACTTCCTGCAATCTGGGAGTATTTCAACCTAAGCAGCAAAAACAGAGAACATGGCAGAGATCATGGTCCAAGAAACAGCCACAAAGGCCTCCCTCTGAACCCCAATGGCAGAGGTCGCCGCCATCTACCTACCAACATAAGCCTTACAATAACAAGCCTCGCTTCCCAACCGCTCCGGCGTCTAAGGCGAAACCCCCCAAACCGAGCAAACAGGGCTTTTGACTCCCACCCCCGCTCTGATACCTCCACCCGTCTATCACTCTTCCTGACAGCATGGCAGCGCATCACTTCAGACAAATGGGCACTCTCGGTCATCTCTGAGGGGTACAGAATAGAATTCTTCGAGATACCAATGGAACACTACTTCATGGTCACTCCCCGATCCGACACCCTAACATCCGAGGTCGAGACCCTACTGAGCAAGGATGCAATAGAATCAGTAGCGACCCAGCATTTCCAACAGGGATTCTATTCCCGCTACTTTACGGTGCCAAAGAGAGACGGGGGCCTTTGACCCATCCTGGATCTTCGGAACCTCAACGCGTTCATAACGTACAAAAAGTTCCGAATGACCACCCTCCAGATCATTCTACCTTTGCTGGAAGTGGGTTCTTGGATGGTGACGCTGGACCTGAAGGATGCATACTTCCATGTGACCATTCATCCTTCCCACAGACCCTTTCTACGCTTTGCGATCGGTCCACGTCACTTCCAGTACAAGGCACTCCCATTCGGCCTCTCGATGGCACCCCGTGTCTTCACAAAACTAATGGCAACAGTAGCGGCCCACCTCCGCCTGCAGGGCATCCACCTATACCCCTACCTGGACGACTGGCTTCTGATCGCACCCTCAGCATCAGACCTGCAAGACCACGTCTCCCTAACACTCCACACCCTGGAGATTCTGGGGTTGTCAATAAATACAAAAAAGTGCATGCTCACCCCCTCCAGACGGGTGCAATTCATTGGAGCTCTTCTCGACTCCCTACAGTGCAGGGCGTTCCTACCTCCCAGCAGGGCCTCGGACATCATTTCCCTCCTCAAAATTCTGAGAAGGAACCGGGAGGGGACAGCTCGTCAGATACTGCGACTCTTGGGGCTCATGGCAGCAACCACCATGGTCATTCCCTTCGCACGGTTACGCATGAGACCCTTGCAGCTGTGGTTCCTCCGTCGGTTCCGGCCAAGCCTACACCTTCTGTCCAAGAGATTCCGCCTATCGGACTCGGTGGTTCAAGCCCTGGAGTGGTGGCAGGTGCCACAGAATCTCCAGACGGGCGCCCCCTTTCGCTGCCCTCCCCCGTCAGTCACTATTACCACGGACGCATCCCTATGGGGCTGGGGAGCCCATCTAGGCGATCTGTGCGTAGGCGACAAGTGGGATCCATCAGTAGCCTCCAATCACATCAACTTTCTGGAGCTACTAGCAGTCCGCTACGCAATCCGGTCCTTCCAACATCTGCTGTCGGGAAAGACGGTGGCTGTCCTCACGGACAACACGACCACGATGTACTATATCAACAGACAGGGTGGTACAGTTTCACGCAGTCTTTGCCGATTAGCAATAGAACTCTGGACGGAATGCCAATCGCTGGATATCTATCTGGTAGCGAACCATCTTCCCGGTCAGCTCAACACGCAAGCAGACTTCTTGAGCAGAGGGGGTGCATCCTTACACGATTGGGAGCTCAATCCGCGGTACTTGACCCCAATCTTCAGCCTCTGGGGTCAGCCTTCTGTGGATGTCTTTGCTTCCAGAGACAACAAGAAATGTTCCCTCTTCTGCTCCAGGGCAGGTACAGACCCGACGTCCCTGGGGGACGGTCTTCTCCTCTCCTGGTCGGGATTACACCTTTACCTGTTCCCTCCAATTCCACTGATACTGAGGGTAGTACAGAAGTTACTTGCGGAACAACCACTAGCAATCCTGATCACACCCTGGTGGCCGAGGCAACCGTGGTTCCCCACCCTCCTTCGTCTCTCCGACGGGTTGTACACTCACCTTCCAATGAACCCAGACCTCCTATGGATGTACAAGGGTCTGGTGCTGCATCACGACATACCCAGACTGAAGCTGACAGCTTGGCTAATTCGTCCTCCGAAATAGACCCTCGCATAGCGAATGTCCTCCTCAATGCCCGTAAACCATCTACCCGTCGTCCCTACGAGGCAAAATGGAATAAGTTCCTGTCTTTCCTTGCTTCAATAGGATGACCTTCCATTCCATCTACACTAAATGACATCTTTGGGTTCCTCTTGTCTTGTAAAGACAGAGGATTGTGCCACGCATCCCTTCGTGTCTACCTTTCAGCAGTTTCGGTTAACCATCCGACGATAGATGGCTACTCCGTTTTCTCTCATCCCACTACGAAGCAATTCCTAAGGGGAATGTGCCGTCTCTTCCCAACAGTTAAAACACCTGTTCCAGCATGGGACCTGCCTTTAGTGCTGCACAAGCTAATGGGCAAGCCATTTGAGCCTATGGCCTCTTGTAGCCTGCAGCTTCTTTCGTGGAAAGTAGCGTTTCTTGTGGCTCTCACTTCGGTTCGACGGGTGAGTGAGCTGTCGGCTCTTCGATGTGACCCGCCATACCTTACCTTTCATCAGGACGCAGTGACCCTGACTCCTGATATTACTTTCTTGCCGAAGATAGTTTCGGACTTCCACATTAAAGCGGACATCACCCTGCCGGTGTTTTATCCTGAACCCAAGGACCAGACACAACGTTGCCTGCATTCCCTCGACGTTAAGAGGGCCCTGTCATTTTACTTGGATCAGACTAAATCCTTTCGCAAGTCTCCAGCTCTCTTTGTCGCTCATGCCCTTCCCAGACAGGGACAGAAGCAGTCGTCTCAGAGACTGTCTAAATGGATTGTTGAGACGATAAAACTCGCCTACCTCCTGGCCAAACGGCCATTACCGGCGTCCCTGCGGGCTCACTCTACTCGAGCAGTGGCTGCCTCGACAGCTTTTCTCAAGGGCATCCCCCTGGGAGATATCTGCAATGCTGCTACGTGGACGTCGCCTCACACGTTTGTGAGGCACTACGCTTTGGACGTCCGTACCCATCAGCGGTCGGCGGTGGGCCGTGCAGTTCTGCAGACAGCTCAGATGTGAGACCTTCAGCACCCACCTCCAGGTATGTGGTGTATTTATTGCTCGCTATTCTCCCAGAGGTGTGATGCACAGAGACCACGAAGAAGATATACAGGTTGCTTACCTGTAATTGGAGATCTTCGAGTGGTCATCTGTGCATTCACACCACCCGCCCTCCTTCCCCTCTGCTTTCGGTCTCCCTTGTGCTTTCTTGGAGGCTGCTTGCAGCGGTCAGAAGGAACTGGCGGGATCCTCGTGCCCCTCCCCGGTCATGCGGAGTGGAGCCGGCGCGCGATCGGGGAGTTGGCGCGAAAATCCGTTGGCTTTGAAGTTACCGATCGGGATCGGCGCAGGCGCATATTATCCCAGAGGTGTGAATGCACAGATGACCACTCGAAGATCTCCAATTACAGGTAAGCAACCTGTATTTCTTCCAACTTGACGAATGATCTCAGGAGGCTGGGTGGGAAATAGCACAGGAAACTGTCCTGGACCAGGACTCAGTGGTCTTGTCTCCTAACTGGGCTTGCCTCTGCATAACCCTGCATAACAATGGGCATTCCTTAACTATGTGACAGAGGGGGTCAGCTGCCTATCATAAGGGGCTACCAAAGAGGGGTTCCTCAGCCCAGGTCTGTCTTGTGACACAAATATGGGAGTCATGCAAAGCAGAATCAGCAGATGGGAGGACTTGATACACCGTTTTTTCCAATCATTGTCCTCCTGCTGGGAACAGAAACAGGGCACGCGGGGGACCGACACCGTAAATAGCTCTTTTTCAGCCTGAGATAAATATTCTGGAAGCAGCCTGTATGGAGCAAAACGGGGATCCTCGTTTCAAACCGAGCTGCACACCGTTTTCCTGGTCTGCACTCCTCCCGCTACGCACTTGCCAGGATGGACTCTGGGCCTGCAGCACTGCCTGGCAGAAGGTTAAGGCAAGAAATGTCGTGATGGAGAAAGGGGAGACTGGCTCCTCATGACCAAGTAGTTACCAGCGTAGCTTCTTCTGGGCCTGACTTTGATTTCCGCTGCACTGATCGGTGCTGAACTAGCAAGAGTAGGATCCAGCCTTCTGGGTTCCATGACCCTAAGCAGAATCTTCCACAAAGTGACTGAAGCCTCAAATGATGAAATGCTTTCCTTTCTTTACGGCGCACCTGATATTTTTATGTTCTGCCATTGCCCATTATCACTAACCAACGCTGACTGTAGAACTTCCTACCTCTCCTCTTTCTAAGTTGTGCACAGATCAAATATAACATGTGAAATTGCACGCACACAAAATTCTTTGTACTAAACTTTCACAATAGTATCTGAATGTAATTGTTCACCCAACGTTGTCTGTATATTAAAGATCGTTCCAAGACTGATCAAACTGGTACCAGTGGTCTTTTGCTGACAGTACTGCTGGAAAAAAATAAAATTCATGTTGCTGCATTTAAAAAAACAACAAAAAACCCTGTGTTTTCTTTCCAGCTATTTGATTGAAGAAATTTTTGATTGAAGAAATCTTTGAACTATATATTTTCAGACCACCACCACCACCCCAATGTCTTTACTTATATCCTGCTCTGAAGGAGAGAGAGACATTTGGTGAGCTGTTCAGATGCTTCCAAAGGAAATTTAGAAAACTAGTAAAGGGCCAGAAGTTAAACACATCAGTAGATATAGACAAAAGTACATGTGTTTATTTTAAAAACCTTGTAGGGGCCCAAATAAAGCCTCATAAAACGGTCAAAGTGCCAAATGCACAAAAGGAACCAAATCTGACGTGTTCTGGCCCACAAGAGCCTTCTTCAGAGGTCAAGCACGCAACAAAGCCCCCAAGCTACACTTGGAAGGCAATAAACCATTGATCTAGGACCCAGAATGGAACGCTCCGATCTGGAATTGAACGACACACGGAAATAATTTGTTTGTGGGCCTTGAGTCAGAAGCAATCAAATATTATTGGCAATAGGAATATTGCCAATATGTAGCTTCCAGTTTAGGTCCTGGGAGTACAAGGGAAATCGCCTGATCAGGGCAAACGTAACATAAAAGGTCTGGAGCTCTTTGGGGGAAGACATATTTCCCATGAGGAAAGTGGCTAGAGACTTTTTCAAAAAGAAAAGCAAGCAAGCTGGGAATTCAGAGGACTTGCTTAAATTATCATTGCAACATTACAGCATTATGTTGCTATTTTAGGGCTTTTTAAAAAACATCTGCACATGCGCAAAGCAAATTTTAAAAAAATCTCACGCCGCACCGCCCAAACGGCGACACGGCTAACTGGACACTGCTAAGAGGCTATCGTGCAATGGTTGCAGTTCAGGGGGGGATGTGTGATCATCCCCAACCCCCCCCCCCCCAAATTGTAGTTATAGCTGGACCTGTATTACAGTTTCCTTGCTGTGCGACCACAGCCTTTTTCTCAGAGTCGCCATGATGATTTTGCATCTGTGGAGAGAAAGTGCTGATTAAGTAACAGGGAGATCAGTTCAGCTCTTAATTCTGAGAATTTAGGACAGTCAAAGGAGATGCGGTCTACTACAGAATCAGTTCTGGTATTGCTACCGTTGCCGAGTCTATCTAAATATGGGATTCCATTGCATCTTCCTAGCGTCACTGCTTGAGCGAGAGCATAAAAGCCCTTCTGTTCTTTGGGATAATTGACTCAGCTAGATAATTTGGCATTTTTGTTGGAGGAAGAAGCCTAACCGAAAAAGATGAGCACACCCTGCGGTCTCTAGACAACATGCCCCCACAGTCAAAGTCTCTCAGGCGTCTTCTGGTGAGCTGGATCCCTTCCAGCCTGCTCATCATTTCTGCCACAGCCTAGGTAATAGCCAGATATGGGATCCTATGTGATCCTATGCTAAATGGGAAAGGTGAGCACAAATGTCTCCAGCCACTTCCCTCGTGGAGGCATTCCTTTTCCGTTAGAGCTCCACAAGGGAAAGAGCTAAAGACTTTTTTTAAAAAAAATGAAAGCTGGGTTTTCAGAGAACCTGCTTAAACTATCATTGCAACATGACAGCATTATCTTGCTGCTTTAGAATCTTTTAAAAAATTGAAATCACTGGTTGGCAGGAGAGGGAGTGGTTTAACGATGATGGCAGTCCCCGTTGTTAAAAAGTGGGCTGGGGAAGAGCAGGACAAAGAAAACTGATAGAAACATTATGCACTTGGAAAAAGCATTTGACATGATCGGCCATGATCTTTGGACCCACTGCCTTGCCGATGTGGGAGTTCATGGAGTTGCCCTGAAGTGACTTACCTCATTTCTCCCGGGCCGGGGACAGAGAGTGACACTAGGAGAGCTGGTATCCTCGCGCCATCCTTTGATGTGTGGAGTCCCTTAGGGAACAATCCTCTCTCCAATTATATTTAACATCTATACGTGTCCTCTCACCCAGCTGGCATGGAGTTTTGGGCTGGGTTGCCATCAGTATGCTGACGACACCCAGCTATATCTGTTAACGGACAGCTAGCCAGATACCACCCCATCCAGTTTGGCTGAGAGTTTGGAGGCTGTGGTTGGGGGAGCCAAATCTCCTGGTGATCCCCGGCCCAAAAGACATCTGGCTGTCCTCGACCAGAGCCAGGGCCTTTTCAGCTTTGGCCCCAACCTGGTGGAACTCTCTGCCTAGTGGCATCCGCATCCTGTGGGATCTGGTGCAGTTCCACAGGGCCCGCAAGACAGAGGTGTTCCCACAGGCCTATGGTGTACCATCTAGCCTGGCCTCCGTCTCTCGCCCCCCCCTCCCCCTGGAAGCTATAACTGATATAAAACGCCTTGGATAAGTGTTATGTTGTATGAGTAGTATACTGTTTTTACTGTTAACTATTTAAATTTATTGATGTATTGGTATACGTTGTACACCACGCTGAGCCCTCCAGGAGAGGGCGGTTTATAAACTGAATAAATCAAATCAAAATCGACTTTCAGAAAAGTATCCGGGTAAAAGTGGTCCCAAAAGAGACCAGGGGACGGGACAAAGAAAGACAGTGAAAATGAAAGGCACAAAAATGTACAGATAAATTAGGGGATAAACTAAAGCAATATGGGGCTAGACCTGACCCCCACACACCAAAAAAAAAAAAAACCCATGTGGAAAAGCTCAAGCTTTCCAGGTTCCTCTGTCGCTCCACTAACCAGCAGGTGTCGCTGTTCCCTTGTATAACTTTGTCTGTCTTATGATCTCTGTGGTGGAGGTTGTGCAAATGGCAGCTCAGTCCCAGCTGACTTTTGGTGACCTCACATGGGGCTTTCAAAGCAAGAGAGGAACAGATGATTTGCCATTGCCTGCCTCTGCATCACAACCCTTGGCTTCCTTGGGGGTCTCCTATCCACATACTAACCAGGGCTAATACTGCTTAGCTGCTGAAATTGGGCTTTTCACTTTTAAAATAGAGATGATGGGGAGAGACCCTGGGGCCATTCATTGCCTAAAGATATGGGCACTGCTTCTATTATTTGGAGGATTTTTTTCAAAAAACCCCCAACCACCCACTTTTAAAATGTATTTATTTATTGGATTTCAGATTTTCCTGCAAACCTGGGGCTTTTCTCAAGTTTGTAGAAGCATCTGTCTTGCCTGTCCACAGCGCTAATCTCTGGATTTAAGTATCTAGAGTTTGACCACATTGATAATTAGACATATTGACAGCTGGGGACCCACAAGAAACATGCACATCCCTTCCCCCCCTTTCTCACCTCTCCCCTTTTCTGACAATCTCCCTGATTTCTCCCCCCTTCTGTCACCCTACCCTCTATTTCCCCCCTTCCTTCTCCCCCTTCCCTTCTCTGTCAACCTACCCTCTATTTCCCCCCTTCTTTCTCCCCCTTCCCTTCTCTGTCAACCTACCCTCTATTCTCCCCTTCCTTCTCCCCCTTCCCTTCTCTGTCACCCTACCCTCTATTTCCCCCCTTCCTTCTCCCCCTTCCCTTCTCTGTCACCCTACCCTCTATTCCCCCCTTCCTTCTCCCCCTTCCCTTCTCTGTCACCCTACCCTCTATTTCCCCCCTTCCTTTTCCCCCTTCCCTTCTCTGTCACCCTATCCTCTATTCCCCCCTTCTTTCTCCCCCTTCCCTTCTCTGTCAACCTACCCTCTATTCCCCCCTTCCTTCTCCCCCTTCCCTTCTCTGTCAACCTACCCTCCATTTCCCCCTTCTTTCTCCCCCTCCCCTTCTGTCAACCTACCCTCTATATCCCCCTTCTTTCTCCCCCTTCCCTTCTCTGTCAACCTACCCTCTATTTCCCACTTCTTTCTCCCCCTTCCCTTCTCTGTCACCCTACCCTCTATTTCCCCCCTTCCTTCTCCCCCTTCCCTTCTCTGTCACCCTACCCTCTGTTCCCCCCTTCTTTCTCCCCCTTCCCTTCTCTGTCAACCTACCCTCTATTTCCCCCCTTCCTTCTCCCCCTTCCCTTCTCTGTCACCCTACCCTCTATTCCCCCCTTCTTTCTCCCTCTTCCCTTCTCTGTCAACCTACCCTCTATTCCCCCCTTCTTTCTCCCCCTTCCCTTCTCTGTCAACCTACCCTCTATTCCCCCCTTCTTTCTCCCCCTTCCCTTCTCTGTCAACCTACCCCCTATTCCCCCCCTTCTTCTCCCCCTTCCCTTCTCTGTCAACCTACCCTCTATTCCCCCCTTCTTTCTTCTCCTTCCCTTCTCTGTCAACCTACCCTCTATTTCCCCCCTTCGTTCTCCCCCTTCCCTTCTCTGTCAACCTACCCCCTATTCCCCCTTCTTTCTCCCCCTTCCCTTCTGTCAGAAGAGCCAGTTTGGTGTAGTGGTTAAGTGCGCGGACTCTAATCTGGGAGAACCGGGTTTGATTCCCCACTCCTCCACTTGCACCTGGCTGGATGACCTTGGGCAAGCCGTAGTTCTGTCAGAGCTGTTCTCTCTAGGACAATTGTCTCAGAGCTCTCTCAGCCCCACCCACCTCACAGGGTGTCTGTTGTGGGGAGGGGAAGGGAAATGGAGTTTGTAAACCGCTCTGAGACTACAAGTGAAGGGGGGGTATAAATCCAATATCTTCTCTTCTCTCTGCGCTGTCAATCTACCCTATATTCCCCCCTTCTTTCTCCCCCTTCCCCTCTCTGTCAACCTACCCTCTATTTCCCCCTTCTTTCTCCCCCTCCCCTTTTGTCAACATACCCTCTATTTTCCCTTCTTTCTCTCCCTTCCCTTCTGTCAACATACCCTCTATATCCCCTCTTCTTTCTCCCCTCCCCTTCTGTCAACATACTCTCTATTTCCCCCCTTCTTTCTACCCCTTTCCTTCCCTGTCAACCTACCATTTCCCCTTCTTTCTCCCCCTCTCTTTCTGTCAACCTACTCTCTATTTTCCCCCTTCTTTCTCCCCCTTCCCTTCTCTGTCAACCTACCCTCTATTCCCTCCTTCTTTCTCCCCCTTCCCTTCGGTTAACCTACCCTCTATTTTCCTCCTTCTTTCTCCCCCTCACTTTCTCTGAAACTAGCCTCTATTTCCCCCCTTCTTTCTCCCCTTCTCCTTCTGTCAGCCTACCCTCTATTTCCCCCTTTCTTTCTCCCTCTCCCCTTCTGTCAACCTACCCTCTATTTCCCCCTTCTTTCTCCCCCTCTCCATCTTTCAACTTACCCTCTATTTCCCCCTTCTTTCTCCCCCTCCCCTTCTGTCAACCTACCCTCTATTTTCCCCCTTCTTCCCCCTTCTGTTAACCTACCCTCTATTTCCCCCCTTCTTCCCCCCTTCTGTCAATGTATCCTCTATTTCCCCCCTTCTTTCTCCCCCTCTCCTTTTGTCACTCTACCTTCTATTTTCCCCTTTCTTTCTCCCCCTCCCCTTCTGTCAACCTACCCTCTAGATACTATACATAATGATATCTGCAGATAGGGGATTCTCAGTTTGAGGGGTTTTTTTATTCATTAATCTCAGTATGCACACCGTCTACCAAGCCTAGCAGGTGTCTCTCAGAGTCTCCAGAAGGAGGCCAAGGGTGTATGTGTGTGTACGTGTGTGATAAGCTGGTTGTTGTGAACTGTCCTTGTTAGCTGGGCATTTCAGGTAAGTTGTCCTCAGCCCCTGCCAACAATGACTAAATGCCTGATTAAAGAGTGCTCTGTATTTCAGGGGCCATTAGACATGTTGATGGTCTCGCGTACCTCTAAAGGAGATAATCCGTCTTCATTTTCTCCAGCTATCCTTGAGTAACTTGACAGGAGCCCCTCCTGGTGAGATAATCAGGTCCATTACAGTGGAGAGGCAGGATAATGCCTCGCAGGCCCTGGATGGGAGCATTGGGGAGCAATTTGTATTCATTAATGTTCCCACCAATTACTTTCCCCTAATTAACGTGTTAAGCATGACACATCTCAGGGCAGTGCTACGGGGGCTGGCAGGAGTGAGACCTCCTACATCTGTCCAGGTTGTCATGAAGGGCTGATGGAGGCCAGCAGTACACTTTTGGCCCCTGGGCAGTGCCTTGAGCCATTCTTATGAAGCAGGGGGGTGGGAGTCTTCTCTGCTAGTGGGAGAATTTGACTGGACTCTGAAACACAAGGTCGGCGTAATCACTCAACTTTGGCTTTTGGCATCAGGTTTTATTGGCACTGGATTCGTGATGGGGAGGGGCTGTGGCTCAGGGGCAGAGCCTCTGCTTGGCATGCAGAAGGTCCCCGGTTCTGTCCCCAGCATCTCCAGCTAAAAAGGGCCAGGCAGGAGGTGATGGGAGAGACCTTGACCCGAGCCCCTGGCTCAGTGCTTGTTGGCCAGCCTGAATACATCGTTCCACTGATTCAGGATGCACGGGCTGTGCGCCCTAGGAGGGCTGATATCCAGTCCTCAACTGCACGGTGGAAAACGTGCTGCAGTGCTCTGCCTTTTGCAGTAGCCGAGGTGACACTCACATGTCCCACCACCAGCTGAGGGAGGGGCTGCTTCTCCATGTCCCAGTGTGGTGGCAGCTACGGGTACCCAGCAACCAAGAGCGCAACTGCCTGCACCACTTCCCGGATGCAGCAGGGCCCATCAGCTTCCGCCGGGGCACTTCCAGGTTCCTTCCTCAGCTGAGATGAGAGGCAAAGGATTCCCAGGCCAGCACTGGATGCGCCCCCATCGGGTTGGGCTCCAGCTTGTTCTCCAGGGTGCACACAGGCCTTTCCAGCTGGAGTCTCCCCGCTTCTCAGCTGTAGCCTTTGTGGCTGACTACTCAGCCAAGGTCTTGATGGTACCTGGCATGGCCTTCGCTCTTCTGGGGCTGTGGACAGAAGTCCAGCACCACTGCCTCCACCACAACCCCTGCCACTGACACCACCGTGCCGGTGCAAGGGGTGGACACAGGAGACTGCTCTTCCTCCCCCCCCCCAGCTGAGTCAGGGTGAGCTAGCTCACAGTTTTTAAGCCTCCGGCTCAAACATTTTTGTCTTCGCTCAGGAAGGATGGCTTCAGAGCAAACTAATTTATGCAGCAGCCAAATTGCTCGCTCACAACTTTAATGCCAGGAGCTCACAGAGCAGCGTGCTCACAAGACTCCACAGCTTAGAGGGAGCATTGGTGACAGGCCAAGCTGGGCCGTGGGTTGGAACACTTTCCCTATGAAGAAAGGTTGAAGCGCTTGGGGCTCTTTAGCTTGGAGAAATGACGGCTGAGGGGTGACATGATCGAGGTTTACAAGATTATGCATGGCAGAGAGCAGGTAGAGAAAGAAGTCCTTTTCTCCCTTTCTCACAATACAAGAACTCCTTGTGGGCACTCCATGAAATTGCTGAACAGGCGGGTTAGAACAGATAAAAGGAAGTACTTCTCCACCCAAAGAGTGATTAACACGCGGAATTCACTGTCACAGGAGGTGGTCGCGGCAGCTACAGGCATGGACAGCTATTAGCCACAAGGTACAGATAGGAACTCTCAGTCTGGGGCAAGTGATGCTCTATGTCCTTGGTGCTTGGGGGGGGCAACAGTGGGAGGGCTTCTAGTTTCCCGTCCCCACTGCTGGACCTCCTGATGGCACCTGGTGTTTTTGGCCACTGTGTGACAGAGTGTTGGACTGGAGGGGCCGCTGGCCTGATCCAACACTGGCCTCTCTTATGTTCTTATGATCACTGGGCACAGGGAGGCTTGTGGGCGGGGGCTGGCAGGTGCCCAGCTGCTTCCCCGAAGCTGCCACCACCCACCAAAGTCCCAAAAAAACACAGCGGTAGCACTGTGGCAGCTGGACAGTGGGGACCCCACCTATGTGCCCCAGTTGCCCCATGGCTAAGACCTCCATCTGATAGTTCACCAAGCCCTAACACATTTGAAATCAACCACACACATTCTTGTGTGGTGGCAGCCAGGAAATGGACCTGCTCTGGGGACCGGTTCATTCTCGGCATCGGTCACCTGCTGCATCTGGAATCTTGGCACCTGCAGCTTCCTCAGCCCCGGCCCAGCCCCCGGGGTCCATCCGGAATGAGCTTTCTGGCTTCTCACATTCGGGTCATTAGACAGCAGTGCACGAGTCTGTGAACAGATGGCGAAAGAGCTGGTCCGAGTCAGCAAGGGAGAGCAAGAACTGTGAGGAGCT
This sequence comes from Lepidodactylus listeri, assembly GCA_029233225.1. Lineage (NCBI taxonomy): Eukaryota > Metazoa > Chordata > Lepidosauria > Squamata > Gekkonidae > Lepidodactylus > Lepidodactylus listeri. Next base: position 132,905,407 of record JARCFY010000005.1, on the reverse strand, counting down.
GCCATGGAGTCTGTTTAGGACCTTGCAGAGGCCAACTGACAGTGAGCGGTTGTGAACGTTCTCCAACCTCCCCTGCAGACAAATAGTGCACTCCTGAACAGATTTACACCCGTCTGTCCACTGGCGTCACCGAAGCGTGTGATTCCGGCTCCCAATGCACCGAAACGATTCTGAATGCAGACTGAACAAAATTATTTGGAAACTTTCAAGGGCTCCATTCCGGGGAACCTGCTAGAAGGCAGCTTACAAAAGGAAATAAAAACATAGAACAACATAAAAGTTGTGTGTTGAAGCCCGGGATGAAGAACCCACACAGAGCATGGGGGAATGTAAGATATTTTTCAGGCTAAAATCCCACCAGAGCAATGACGTTCAAAGAGCAGCTGCTTAATTAAAAGCCTGGGTAAGCAGAAATGTGTTGGCCTAGTGTCTCAAAAAAGAGTAGGGTCTGTATCAGGCAAGCCTCTAAAAGGAAATGCATCCCATAGGCAGGGAGCCACCACAGAAAAGGCCCTCTCTTGTCTGCACCTGCTGCACTTCAGAGGCAGGGGACCAGAGAGGAGGTCTTAGTAGGAGCACCATAACTGGAGATCAGGACAGTACCCGGTAGGCTCACCAAACACCAGGGTCCTGGAGATCTCCTGAAATCACACCCCATCTCAGCCTACAGAGATCTGTTCCTCTGGAGAGAATGGTTGCTTTGGAGGGTAGACTTTATGGCAGTATATCCCCCGAGGTCCCCCGTCCCCCAAATACTGCCCTTCCCAGGCTTCACTCGCACATCTCCAAGAATGCCTCCCCATTCTCTGCACATCCCCCGCCAATACTTGAAAACCACATGGAGGAGGAGGAGGAGGAGGAGGAGGAGGAAGAAGAGTTTGGATGTATACCCCGCCCTTCACTACCCGAAGGAGTCTCAGAGCAGCTGGCAATCTCCTTTCCCTTCCCCTCCCCACAACAGACACCCTGTGAGGTAGGTGGGACTGGGAGAACTCTCGAGAGAGAACTGCTCATGAAAGAACAGCTCTGAGAGAACTTTTAACTGACCCAAGGTCACCCCAGCAGGTGTGAGTGGAGGAGTGGGGAATCAAGCCCTGTCCTCCCAGATTAGAGTCTGCACTCCTAACCACTACACCAAACCATTTCTGCGCCTTCCACCTATCTTAAACCATGAAAGGGAAGCAGGGTTGTTGCCAGCCCAAGGTTGGAAAATTTCTGAGGATATGGGGGTGGAGCCTGGGGTTGGGCGGGCCTTGGAGAGGAGAGGGGCCTCCGCAGAGTATAATGCCACAGAGTCCACTCTCCGGAGCCTCCCAGGATGCTGACCTCTGGCGTCTGGAGAGCAGCAGTGATTCTGGGAGCTCTCCAGGCCCCACATGGAGACTGGGGAGCTGAAGGGGCAGCCCAAGACAACATTAGATTCACTCTGGCTGGATCCGGTCAAATACTTTGCTTTCCGTCATTTGAACAAACCAAGCCAATGTCAATTTACTCAGAAGTATCCAGGGTGGGGAAAGCCTCTCTCTCACAAGTAGTGGCCTTCAGGGATACCAGACTCCGGCAGCATCCATCGCAGTAACCATCACAAAATGATCCACGAACAGAGCGGAGGCCCGTGTTCTGCCTGCCTGTTATGTGGATGAAGAGCTGCCAAGTCACAGCCGGGTTTTCAAGGCAAGAGACAACCAGAGGTGGTTTGCCCTTGCCTGCCCCCCATGGACCAACCCTGGACTTCTTTGGTGGTCTCCCATCCAAGTACTAACCAGAGCCAACCCTTCTTTCCTTCTGAGATCTGAGAAGATCAGGCGAGCGCATGAGAAGTCCAGGTCAGGGTGCATGAAAAAAGGAGGTTTGCCCTTGCCTGCCTCTGGGGACCAACCCTGGACTTCCTTGGTGGTCTCCCATCCAAAGAGTAACCAGGGCCTACCCTGCTTAGTTTCTGAGATCTGAGAAGGTTGGGCTAGCCTGGGCCATTCAGGTCAGGGGGAAATGCCATGAAGTCACGCCAATTTAGGGTGACTTCTGTAGACGTTCTGAGGTGGCTTGCCTTTGCCTGCCTCTGCGTGGCTACCTTGGACTTCCTTGCTGTTCTCCCATCCAAGCACTCACCAGGGCTGACTCTGCTGAGCTGCTGAAAGCTGATGAGATCAGAACCCAGGGTTATTCAAGAGATCTTCTCAGCAAAGGACTTTCCCAAAGGTGTCACAGCTCACTCCCAGTTTAAAGGCTCAGATGCTGGAGTCACCATATGACATCAGACTTTTTAAACAGCTGAGCTGGCCCTGACCAGGATGCCACAACCGTCATGAGCCTCTGCCACCACCTGTTGGATTTCTCAGAAAGACCGTGAGCCGTGCTCGCGATGAGACCACACAAAGACAAATGCAAAGGGATAGCCGTGTTAGCCCCGGGACTTTTGTCCCAGAAAGACAAGGCGCACAAAGACAGCTTTTCACTCCAATCAATTTCCTAGTCAATGGATGTTTGCACAGGGCCTGCCGGTTCTTTCTCCCTCTGACTATTTCTGGCTTCCTCTTGGTGTTCCTTTCCCTTTCTCACTCGAAAGCTGTGGCAACGGAACAGTCCCCCCCCCCCCCCGGCACAAATAAGCCCTGGTTCTTGGCAGACAGTTGGGTGGGTGGGTGGGTGTCTTCTTGCCACGGACGGATGTGTAGAGGGCTGTTCCTGCTGGGGTCTGGCTGGACAGCGGGAACTGCTGCTGGCATCCAGGATGGTTGCTGGCATCTTTAAGATCATAAGAGAAGCCAATGTTGGATCAGGCGTGTCACACAGTGGCCAAAAACACCAGGTGCCATCAGGTGGTCCACCAGTGGGGCCAGGACACGAGAAGCCCTCCCACTGTTGCCCCCCCCTCGTCAAGCACCAAGAACACAGAGCATCACTTGCCCCAGGCTGAGAGTTCCTACCCATACCTTGTAGCTAATAGCCACTGATGGACCTCTGCTCCATATCTATATATCTAATAGCCAAGTGCCCCCCCGCGTGCGGATGCCTAATTCCGCGCGGGGGGGGCACTTGGGGGGGAGGGGGGGTTTCTACACACGGGGGGGGGCACTCCCCCCATTTGCAGAAAAATCCTAAATGTTAAAAAAAACTTGGGGGGGATATTTAAATCCCCTCAAAAGTAAAAGCATTCTCTGCGCAGGCGCAGAGAACGCTTTGGCTGGGGGGAGGGCTCAGTGGGCGGTGGGCCTCGCCACCGCTGTTTTCGGGGAGGGGGGGATGAGGCTCGGCACACAGCCGCCACCACCGATTTCCAGGGAGGGAGGGGGAAGGGAGGAAGGAGAGGAGGCTCGGCACGCAGCCGCTGCTGCTGCCAATTTCTGGGAAGGGAGGCGGAGGGAGAAGGGAGGGAGGAGGCTCGGCGCATGGCTGCCACCGATTTTTGGGGAGGGAGGAGAGGAGGCTTGGCGCACAGCTGCTGCCGCCAATTTTTGGGAAGGGAGGGGGGAGGAGGCTCGGCACACAGCCGCCGCTTTTTCCAGGGAGGGAGGAGAGAGAGGCTCACCTGCCCCCCGCAAGTATCCTACTGCTGGGAGCCCATGGGGGGGGGGGTGAGCAGCGGGCCCAGCAAGATGAAGGAAATGCCCCCTCCCCGCAAGTTTCTTGCGGGCCTCCCCTTGTCTATATACTAATAGCCAAGTGCCCCCTGTGCATGTGGATATCTAAATCTGCACTTGGGGGCACTTGGGGGGCAGAGAGATTTCCCTGCACACTTGGGGGACTCCCCAGGTGTGCAGAAAAACCTTAAAAGTTTAAAAAACTATACGGGAGATATTTAAATCCCCCCAAAAGTAAAAGAGTGTTCCCTGAGCATGTGCATGCGGTGGCCGGGAGCTGCTCGGGCCTCGATGCTGGAGGTGGGAGGCCTGGTGGGTCCAGCGGCTGGGAGCCACTCAGGCATCGGTGCCGGTGCTGGGGGGGGGAACTTACCTGTGGATGCTTCCTTCTCCATGTGAGGTCCTCCTGCTTCTGCAGGGGAGCCATGGGAAATACTTCCCCCCCCCCCACGAGTATCGCGGGTCCCTCTTCTTGTCTATATACTATTTCCCAGAGGTTTTTTTTTCCTGTGTGGATACTTATATCTGCCAAAAGAGAGCTCACTCTCCCCCAACAGCTTTTCCTACATAGTCAGGGGCCTTCATTGGGCTGTAGAAAAATCCAAAAAGTTTTTTTTTTAAAAAAACTTCAGGGACCGTTGAATTCCCCCCAATACCTTTTGAAATGGCCTTCACAGGGATCTAACTCCAGGCATCAACAGTGAGAGATTAGAATGTTCGGGGGGGGGGGGGGGGGAGGCTTCTAACTGTTTCAGTCAGTAAAAGGCAGGATTTTTACTGGCAGTAGTTTAGGGTTGCCAAGTACCCCTCCCCCTGGCCATTAGCAGTGGATCCAGATTCAGGCTGGGAAACTCCTGGAGATTTGGTGGCGGAGCCTGGGGAGGACAGGGACCTCAGTGAGGTACAATGCCATAAACTCCACCCTCCAAAGCATCCATTTTCTCCATGGAAAGTTATCTCTGTAGTCTGGAGATGAGCAGTGACTCCAGGGGATCCCCAGGTCCCACCTGGAGGCTGGCATCCCTAGGCAGCACCCTCTGGGTGACTTGATACCACCTGGTTTGCATTACTTAATTAGGCCCAGCTGCTTTGCTACTGTTAATCAGCAGCCACCCTATGAAAGCCATTGTGATGTAACAGTTAGAACTTCAGACTGGGATCTGTGAGACCCAGGTTCAGATCCCCATCTTGCGGTGGAAGCTGACTGGGAGATTTTGGACCAGTCACATACTTTCAGCCTAATCAACCTCACAGGGTTGTTGTGCATATAACAAGGATGAAATAATAATGTAAGCTGCTTTAGTCCCCACTATGGAGAAAGACTGTAATTTTCCTAGATAGAGACTGCAGGGAGGGGAGGGGAGGGGGGAGGGGGGAGGGGGGGAGGGGGGAGGAGATGGAAAGCTGAAGACAGATAAAGGTAGGTTGGCTGTTGTTATGTATTGACCATGCGGTCGCCATGTGCTCCCATAATTGCGACCGCATGGTCAGAGCACATGGCCAAGAAACTATCTGAGCTTCAGCCAGGTAGAACAAAGGCCAGGTGGATTCAAACCAGCCACCAATCCTGTACCTAGGTTTCTCCCAGGGAACCTATGAGATGTAAATACACTTCTAATAGCCTATCAGGCCAGTTGGGCGAGGTCAGGGGATTGTCCCTGACCAGCATAAAAGGAGGGCTTCGAGCCCTGGGTTGTATGCTTCATCCGGACCAGCAATAAAGATCATGCTGTTTCACTGTTCCATGGACTCCCGACTCCAATACTTATCAGCTGTTGAGGTTGAGTCTATGGGATTATACCCTACTGAGGCTGCTTGTCTCCCCACTCCTCACTGTCCCAAGGCTCCACCCCCAAATCTCCAGGAATTTCCCAACCTGGAGCTGGCAGCATTGTGATTCCCAGAGCACTGCCACTGCTGCTGTGGGGGGAGAGGAAGCAAACAGGTGGCTGGGAGAGTGATGGGGGCAGAAAGAGAGAGTGATGGAGTGGGGGGGGGGCAGAAAAACAAAGAAAAGGATCATGGGTCAGAAAGACAGAAGAAGTAACATACACGGAGTAGAGAGAGAGAGAGCGTAAGAAATGGGGGGCAGAAGAGAGAAAGAGTGTGAGAGAAGTAGGGGGAGAGGGGAGGAAGCAAAGGTGTGAGGAATGGGAAAACCATCCTGCAAGTTTCTTGCAGGTCTCCATTTGTCTATATACTAATAGTCAAGAGTCCCCTGTGTGGGTGGATACTTATTTCAACAAATCAGGAGCACATGGAGGGTAAAGTGATTATCCTGCACTTGTGGGCCGCTCCCCAGGTGTGCAGAAAAATCTAAAAACTGTAAAAAATATACAAGGGAGGTTAAAAATGCCCCAAAAGTAAATCAGCATTCACTGCACGTGCACTGGAAATGAACTTACCAAGGCAGAGGACTAGGAGCCTTCTCTCCCCTCCCTCCTGCAGCTCTGATTGCATTGAGTCCTCCCCCATGGCCACGCCCCCTCCACTGACCATTCAAGCCTCCAACAGCTGACAACAGCATCTACCTTGCAATTTTTAAAGTGCTTTAACAAACTGCAGCACCTTTCGGCTCTATTCACTCTGCTCAGGTAGCTCCTTCCGCTTTCCATGCAATTGCAAGAAGAAAGTGCACACTTACTCCAAAAAGGGGTGGGGGAGCCAGCAGAAAATAAACATGTCTTTGATTCTGCCCTTCGGAGCAGGTGAGAGAAGTTCCCAGTGCCTGGGCTCTTCCCTCTTTCCCCGCCTCCTCCCAGCCAATTAGTTTTATGGTTTACTCTGTTACAGGGGAAAGAAAAAACATAGTGGGCGGGGAGGAAAACCTTTTCTTCTTCAGAGACTGCAGGAGTGTGATTCTGGGCAGGATTTTGCCTGGAGATGTGTGGGCTTGGCCATTTCTTCCCCTGCACTGAAATGCCAGTAGGGTGGGTGGGATGGCAACATTTCGTTGCAGGTCCCCTCTTGTCTATATATCTAATAGCCAAGTGTCCTCATGTGTGTGGATATCTAAATCCACACATTGGGGACACTTGGGGGGGCAGAGAGATTTTCCTGCACACTTGGGAGACTCCCCAGGTGTGCAGAAAAATCCTAAAATTAAAAAAAAAACCTATACGGGGGATATTTAAATCCCCCAAAAGTAAAAGAGCGTTCCCTGCACATGCGCAGAACACGCTCTGGGAACTGCGGTGGGCCGGTGGCTGGGAGCAGCTGAGGCCTCGCTGCCAGTGCTGGGGGGGAGATCGGCGGGCCCAGCCACTGATAGCTGCTCAGGCCTTGCCGCTGGTGCCCATGTGTGGGGGGGGAATCAGCGGGCCAGGGCCTCGCCGTTGGTACCGGGGGCAGGAAGATTGGCGGCCCTGGCAGCTCAGAGCCACACGGGCCTCACCATTGGTGTGTGTATGGGGAAGGATTGGCGGGCCTGCAGCTCAGAGTTGCGCGGGCCTCACCGTTGGTGCAGGGGGGAAGGATTGGTGGGCCCAGGCCTTGCCATCATTGCCGGGGGGGGGGGGGGGGGGAGAGAAGGCTCACCTGTGGCTGCTTCCTCCTCCTCCTCCACGTGGAGCTCCTTCTCCCCACTGGCAAATATTGCGGGTCCCGCCTCTTGTGTTTATCTAATTCCCTCTTGAAGCTGTCCATGCTTGTAGCCACCGCCACCTCCTGTGGCAGTGAATTCCACGTGTGAATCACTCTTTGGATGAAGAAGGACTTCCTTATATCCATTCTAACCCGACTACTCAGCAATTTCATGGAGTGCCCACCAGTTCTTGTCTTGTGAGAAAGGGAGAAAAGTACCTCCTTCTCTACCTGCTCTGTCCCATGCATAATCTTGTAAACCTCGATCACATCACCCCTCAGCCGTCGTTTCTCCAAGCTAAAGAGCCCCAAGCGCTTCAACCTTTCTTTATAGGGAAAGTGTTCCAACCCTTCTATCATTCTAATTGCCCTTTTCTGCACTTTTTCCAGTGCCATAATATTCTTTTGAGGTGTGGCGACCAGAACTGTACACAGTACTCCAAATGCGGTTGCACCCTCAGTTTCTACAGGGGCATTATGATCCTGGCTGATGTGTTTTCAGTTTCCTTCCTAATAACCCCCAGCATAGTGTTGGCCTTTTTCATTGCAGTCTCACACTGTCTCGCCATTTTCACTGAGTTGGGAAGCTCCAAAGGGCTGGGTGACTTGACAGGTTCTTTCACACAAGAGGCCAATTTCCCTCGCGATTCTCGATGTTCTCCAAAGGAGAGCGGGGTTCCTCGAGTGTCCACAGACTGGGCTGCAGCTCTCATTCGGGACAGTTTCGGGACAGTGAGCAGCCTCTCACGGAGCGCTTTACAGTAATCTAACCTAGACGGGACTGGAGGATGGGTCAACACAGAGCGATCACACTTGAGAGCCAGTTTGGTGTCGTGGTTAAGTGCGCGGACTCTAATCTGGGAGGACCAGGTTTGATTCCCCACTCCTCCTCCCCATGCAGCTGCTGGCGTGACCTTGGGTCAGTCACAAGTTCTCTCAGAGCTGTTCTCTCAAGAGCAGTCCTCGAGAGAGCTCTCTGAGCCCCACCCACCTCCCAGGGTGTCTGTTGTGGGGAGGGGAAGGGGAAGGGGATTGTAAGCCGCTCTGAGACTCCTTCGGGTAGCGAAGGGCAGGGTATAAATCCAGTCTCCTCCTCCTTCAGGGACAGCTGCAGCTTGGGCTCATGGGCTGTGAATACCCATTACCAGGCACGGGCCCACCTGACTCACCTGGCCAGGAGAAACAGAGCCGGGTGTCATCCTCATATTGGTGGCATCTCATTTCCAACTTGGGATCCTTTCAAGCAGTTTTAAGTAGATGTTAAAAACCAAGGGGGGGGGAACAAGATGGAACCTTCTCAGGCCCCATAACAAAAAAACTACAGAGCCACAGCGTTGCCAAGCAACCAATGAGGGGCTTGTGGATTGGGGTGGGGGTGGGGGTGGGGGGGTCGTAACCAATGCCCCTTCTAAGCTGTGGAGTCTTGTGAGCAAAAACTTTACTTTGTGAGCTACTTGCATTAAAGTTGTGGGCGAGCAATTTGGCTACTACATAAATTAGTTTGCTCTGGAGCCATCCTTCCTGAGCTGAGACAAAAATGTATGAGCTGGAGGCTAAAAAACTGTGAGCTAGCTCACACTGACTCGGCTTAGAGGGAACACTGATGCCAGCTCCGTAGAGTTTCCAGTGATTCCTAGAGCTACCCTATGCCTCTCTTTTTAAAAAACCAGAAGTGATGTCATGCCACATGCAATGCTGGAGGCTTTTTTAAAACAGAATTTCTCCCACCACTGCTCTCCTCCTGGGAGATTTGGGGCCCCAGCTGGACCAAGTGTCTGTGCTCCAGCACTCCCTTGTGGAATAAGAGAGGAATCCCCAAGGCCCGGCAGCCAGCCTCCTCCCTCAGGATGCCAGAGGGGAATCAGCAGGGACGTCCTCTCCCTCCTGCTCCCAGGTAAAATGCTCTGGCCATTTCCAGCCCAAGCCCAGGCCAGGGTCCTCCAAGACCTCCTGAAGCTGGGAAGCCACCCCCTTCCACTGGATAGTTGAGTGGCAGAAGCTCTCCCTCACGCTCAGGCACATTTGCTTTTGAGTTCTCCTCCCCTTGCACTCTGCCCTGTCATCTGCCCATTTCATTGTCTCTACTCCTTAGTAAGCCAAGGCTCATTCTGGACTCTGTCGAAGGGGAGGGGGCTCCTGGGAGTCACTGCCCCCCCCCACACCTGCACCAGCGCTGCATTTCACAAGTCCTCCAGGGCCACATCAGGCACACCAGTTTTGCTGACTGGAAAAACCAGAACACCTGTGTTCCCACCCCCATGCACTAGACCAGGGGTGTCAGACATAAGGCCCCGGGGCCGGAACCGGCCCGTCCAGGGCTCTTATACAGCCCGTGAGCACCTGGTGCAAGGGGGGGGAGTGCTGGGGTGGGTGGGCGGAGCCCCCCCTCCATCGTGGCTTCCGCAGGGCAGAACAACCTCGTCTGCAGCAGTCAAGCATTGTGGGAGCCTCTGCCCACCTGCCCCTCCAGTCCGCCTCTGTGGGTTTTCCTCTGCACCCCCCTCCCAGCCCATGTGGCAGTGAGGACCCACCATCTCGGAGCTTACCAGCTGCAGTCCTTTATACGCTTTCTATCTCCGGTGCCTGGCATGACGTTTTACGGCACACGTGGCCCAGCCCGACAAAGTGACATTCATGTCAGAGGAAGTCCTTGTAACAAATGAGCTTGACACCCCTGCTGCAGGATGTTCATGGCAAGAGACAAATAAAGGTGCTTTGCCATTGCCTTGCCTCTGCCTTGAAACCCAGGACTTCCTCAGTGGTCTCCTATCCAAGTACTAACCATGGCTGACCCTGCTTAGCTTCTGGGATCTGATGAGATCGGGCTGGCTTGGCCTTCTAGGTCAGGGTGTACCAATCATGTCCCATCATGTTGCAGATGACTTACAGTGACCCCGTAGGGTTTTCAAGGCAAGAGATAGTCAGAGGTGGTTTGCCATCATCTGCTTCTGTGGAGCACCCTTAGACTTCTGCCTTGGAGGTCTCCTGTCCAAGTACTAACCAGGGCTGACCCTGGTTAGCTTCTGGGATCTGATAACCTGGGTCGTGCAAGTCGGGGTGCAGGAGGGCAAATAGACAGTTTAAACAGGGGTCCGTTGGGGCCGGAGCGAGGTGGAGCGAAGCTCCGCCAGCTCAGGACTGGCTAGTAGGGCAGCCACGGGCTGAATCAGATTCTCTAATCTGATTCAGCTCACCGCCGAATAAAGCCACTGGAGGGGAGGGGGTTTGAGGGAGAGGCTCCAAACTTGCAGGGTAGCTGCTGGGGCCTCTCCTCGAAATACCCACTAAGTTTCAAGAAGATTGGACCAGGGGGTCCAATTCTACAGGTCCCCAAACAGGTTGCCCCCATTCCCTCCATTGTTCTCTATGGCAGGAAAAAAGTTAACATTTTTTCCCTCCATAGAGAACAATGGAGGGGATGGGACAATCTGTTTGGGGGCCCATAGAATTGGACCCCGTGGTCCAATCTCCTATGAGTTTTTGCCATTGATTTCAGTGGCCCATAGGATATAATGGGGCTGAAACTGACATTCCCTTTCTGACACACTTCTGGTGATGTCAGGGGGTGTGGCATATGCTAATGAGTTATGCTAATGAGCTCCTGCACCTCTTTTTCTACGAAAGGACCCCTGCTCATATTCTTATATTTTTCTGGTTTTCTCATGGATTTTTATATTTAGATTTTATTAGGATTTAGTGAAGGCCTATTAAATGGAAAAGCCTTTCCTTTGTAGGCTAAAGTGCCTTTCTAGCTGATGCCAGCGGACAAGAAGCAGCATTCTTTTCTCCTCTTCAAGCTGTTTGGATGGGATGGCTGTCTAGCTGCCTGGTGTCTCTTTGTGAGAGTCCAATAGACTTCAAACCAAACAAAGTCCCGAACAAAGCCCATTACTTGGGACCCCTGGATCTGAGATCCACCCAGGAGGTTGCAGTGACCACTACCTCCTCTTCCGTAGACATGGGCACCCAACGTATCCTCCCCTCACTCCACATGATGGGTGCTCAGCCAGGGGCTCCCCAACACCATCGGGAATTGGGCATGTGGGGTGATGACAAAAGCTGTCTGTTCCCAATGTTCTCCCACCCCAAGCACATCAACTGAGTCTCAAAAAGGCACGGTTCCTTCATCTCCGATCCGTCCATTTGGGTGAATCGTAGGGGTTCTTCCAAGGAATTTACCCCCACCCCCAACTCGTCCACTACAACTGGGCTGATCAGGTCTCGAGCGCACCCTAAGTCAATTAGCGCTCGCACTTTCACGTGCGTGCCCATCCTAGGGACAACTAAAGTCACGACCACATACAAAAGGGGGGCAGGGGAGCTCACCACTTTAGGCCACATACAAAAGGGGGGCAGGGGAGCTCACCACTTTGGGGAAGGAAGGACCTGTTGCTTTGCGCCCTTCAGAACAGGTCCTCGTCGTTTCCCGCTGGCAATGGAGGATCCACGGTCACCGCCTTCTCTCCCTCTGGTTGGGCATCAAGCTGGAGCGCTCTGGCTTTCACACCCGGCGGCGCCTTCACTGGCCTGGAGAGGGAAGTGTACGGAGTCGGGGGCACCCTTGGGGAGGCAGCCGGGCAGGACAAGGCATAGTGCCCCGTTTCTCCACTCCGCATGCATAGGCCTTTCTTCAGCTGGAGGTCTCTGATGTCCTTCAGTGGAGCCTTAATCTTGGGAATCTGGGGGGGTGGCCGCTGCACCAGAACTTTTTGGGGTCCCAGTGGGGTTGCACAGCTTGATCAAAGTGAAACGGGATTCTGCTTCTTCTGCTGCCCTCACCCAAGCTGCCAAGGGGGTAGGGTTGACATTCTGTAACACAGTCTCATATAAATCCATATTCAACCCCCGGCGGTACTGTTCCACCAGTACTTCCTCAGGCCACCCACGAATCTTAGCTGCGTATCTCTTGAAAGTGGCGGTGAACTCACGAACCGAATCTCTCCCTTGGGTGAGACATCTCAATTGATTACGGGCTTTCTCCTCTCCCATGGGATCTTCATACTGTCTTCTTTTTTTTTTTTTGTAAAGAAATTTTTATTTTTCAAAAAACAAACAAAAATAATACATTTACCTTATACAAATCCCTTTTTCCATATTATATAACATTTTGTTCTATTTGTACATTCTATTTTTATCTTGTTTTGGTGGTTTCCCATCACCTCTGAAGCATAACACATTTTCCATTTTATTCAAAATAGTAATACTATATCTATGTTTCATTTCTGGTAACGGTTATATATCTTTAAAATACTTATACACCAATTCTTATTTTCTATAATCTTATATATTTCTAAATAAAAACAGCTTCATTGTCTAATTTTAACTAAAACCTTCATATAATATATTTCTATTCCTTTATGCTATTATAACCATGTATAAATGTAGTTTTTCATATCCCAGTATTTTTCAACATATTCTTTCAAATCTTTCCAGTCTTCTAGAAAGGTCTCTGAGTAGAGATTATTTAATTTTCTAGTCCATTTATCCATTTCAGCCATATATAACAGTTTTTTCAACCATTCCCACACCTCTGGTATTTTTTCATTTTTCCAGTTTTGTGCATACACCATTCTTGCTGTTGTAATCATATACCATATTATTGTCCTTTTCTTTACATTTATCTCTTCTAGTTTAAGTCCTAGCAATAACATTTCAGGCAACTTCTTAAATGTACATTTCAAGATTTTTTCCATTTCTGCATGTATTTTTGACCAATAAATCTTTGCTTTATCACAAGTCCACCACATATGATAAAAAGAACCTTCTTTCTTTTTACACTTCCAACATTTGTTAGACATATTCTGACCAATATTTGCAATTTTTTTGGTGTCATATACCATCTATACATCATTTTAAAACAATTTTCTTTTAAGTTATAACACGTAGATATACTCATAGCATTTTTCCATAAAAATTCCCAAGATTCCATTTCAATGTCTTTGTTAAAGTTTATCGCCCATTTTACCATTTGTTCTTTTACCATTTCATCTGCATTAAACCATTTTAGCAAGACTTTATACATTTTAGAAATCATTTTTTCCCCGCCTTCCTCCCAAACTTGTTCTATTTCATTATTTTTTTCCCTGAAACCGTGTTTTTTATCACTTCTATACAAATCATATATTTGTCTATATCTTAACCAACCATAATCAAAGTCAATCTGATGCTGCTCCTTCAGTTTGAAATCTTTACCATGTCTTATTAATAAGTCTCTATACTTCAGCCAATCTTGTCCTTTATATCTTGATGTTGGATGTAAGACTTCTGCGGGTACAATCCACATGGGTATCTCTTCTGAAAAAAAGTTTTTATATCTTGTCCACGTATCCATTAGTGTTCTTCTCAAATAGTGATGTTTAAACATATTGCCCATTTTTGTTTTGCCATAATACAAATATGCATGCCACCCAAATCTACAATCATGACCTTCCAGGGACAATAACATTCTATCTTGTAACATAGTCCATGTCCCTACCCAGGTCAAACATATTGCATCATGGTATAACCTTAGATTTGGTAGTTGAAACCCTCCTCTTTCTTTGGCATCACACATTATTTTCATCTTAATTCTTGGTTTTTTCCCTCCCCACACAAATTTAGACAGCTCCTTCTGCCAACATTTGAATGTTTTTACATCTTTCACAATTGGAATAGTTTGAAACAAAAACATTAATCGTGGTAACACATTCATCTTGACCACCGCAATTCTACCCAGCAATGACAAATTCAATACATTCCACTTTTTAATATCCTGCATAATTTGCAACCATAATTTTTCATAATTATTTTTATAAAGATCAATATTTTTCATAGTTAGGTTTACACCCAGATATTTTGTCTTTTTCACCACCTCACATTCTGTAAGTTTTTGTAACTCGTTTTGTTTCTTATTTGACATATTTTTGCACATTACTTTCGATTTGTTCTTATTTACATAAAATCCTGCTAAGTCACCAAACTCTTTTACTCTCTGTAACAAATGTGGTAATGTGGATAAGGGGTCTTCCACTATAAACATCACATCATCTGCAAAGGCCCTATATTTGAAAGAAAAACCTTTAGTTGTTAAGCCTTTAATATCTTTGTCTTCCTTCACATTTAACAGTAGAACTTCTAAAATCCAAATAAATAGCAGCGGCAAAAGTGGGCATCCTTGTCTTGTTCCTTTTTCAACTTTAAAATCGTCTGTCTTTTCGGTATTAATTATTAATGAGGATTTCTGTTCTTTATATATTGCTTTAATGAAGTTAAGCATATATTCACCAACCTCAAGATGTTCTAAAACTTCAAACATAAAATCCCAGTTTAAATTATCAAACGCTTTCTCCGCATCTAAAAAGAAAAAGCCCACTTCTTTTTCAGGATGTTTGTCGTAGTATTCTATAGCATCCACTACTACCCTTAGATTGTCCCTTATTTGTCGATTAGGTAAGAACCCTGCTTGTTCTGTTTGTATAGTCTCTTTAAGGTGCTCTTTTAGTCTATCCGCTATAATCTTAGCAAAAATCTTATAATCATTATTCAGTAAAGAAATCGGTCTATAATTCTTAACATTGGTCAAATCTTGATTTTCTTTTGGGATCAGTGAGATGGATGCATCTTTCCAGGTTTCTGGTACCTCTCCAGTAACTCTTATATCGTTCATCAATAGCAGTAACACCGGTGAAACTGACTCCTGTAACGTTTTGTAGAACTTCGCTGTAAATCCATCCGGTCCAGGTGCTTTACCTAATTTTGAGTCATTTATTGCATTTTTGATCTCTTATAATGATACTGGATTATTAAATAGTTCTTTAATTTTCTCTGTTGGTTTTGGTAACTTTAATGTTTGCAGGTATTCTTTAATCTTTCTTCTGTCTTTGTTTTCCTTCTTAAAAAGTTTTGCATAGTATTTAAAAAATTCTCTTTTTATTCCTTTGTTATCTATTATCTTAATATTATCTCTTATCACTTTAGTGATAAATTTATTTTCACGTTTTTTCTTTAATTGCCATGCTAAGTATTTTCCGGGTTTATTTGCACCTTCAAATGCTTTTTGTTGAAGTTTTTTTAAGTTCCAGTACATCTCTTGGTTCAAAATGGCTTTTGCTTGGTCTTGTAGCATCCAAATTTCCTTTTGCAGTTTCTTTTTCCCTGGTTTTTTCTTCAGTTCTTCTTCCTTTGTTTTAATGGCTTGTAGAATATTTTCATATTGCTCTTTTTTCTTTTTATTATCTTTAGCATTTAGCGATATCAATAGTCCTCTCATCACTGCTTTGTATGCATCCCATACGGTTTGAATTTTAACTTCTTTCTGCATGTTTACTTGGAAGTATAGGTCTGTTTCTTCAAGTAATTTTTTAATTATTTCTTGATTATCTAATAAGTCCTCGTTTATTCTCCATCTCTTTTGTTTTTTAATCTGCCCAGCTGTCCATAAACACGGATTGTGATCTGAGATTATTCTAGGTAAAATTTCCACTTTTCTTGTCTTAAAGGTTAGGTTAGTAGTCATCCAAATCATGTCAATTCTTGAATGTGAGTCATGTCTGTTAGAGTAAAAGGTAAAATCTTTTCCTTGTGGGTTAGCTTTCCTCCAAATATCTTCCAACTTTTCTTGTTTTATCAGTTCAAAAAAATTTTTTGGAAGCTTCCCTAACGTCTCATCCTTTCTTTTAGAGCGCCTGTCTAGTTTATTATCTACAGTTCCATTGAAGTCCCCTAACATCATAATTTGATCATAGTTTACATTGTCCAATTCCATTTGAAGTTCTTTAAAAAAATTTTCCTTAGCTCCATTCGGAGCATAAATGTTCACAATCAAAGTTTTCAATCCTTGCAGTAAAATTTCAATAGCTAAATATCTTCCATCTTTGTCTTTAAATATTACTTTAGGTTCCAAATCTTTTTTGACATATGTTACAACACCATTTTTTTTGTTGCTTGCTAAAGAATAAAATTCTTCTCCCAATTTTTTCCTTATTAAATATTTATGGTCTTGTTTTTTAAGATGAGCTTCTTGCAAACAAATTATATTACTTTTTTGTTTTTCCAACCAATGACCTACCATTCTACGTTTTTGGGGTGAATTTAGTCCATTTACATTCCATGTAAGTATTTTGTAATCCATTTTGATATATTCTTAAATATCTCCAAAATCATCTTTATTCTCTCCCAGGAATGCATACATTTCTTCTGTGCTTTTAATCACTACTCTGGAGTTGCCATAATAAAAGCTTAGTCCTTGAGGTATTTCCCAACGAAATCTGATTTTTTTCTCCTTCAGTTTATCCGTCAGACGCTTGAATTTTTTCCTTTCTTGCAGTATTGCTCTAGGCAATTCTTTCATTACTATGATTTTCTTTCCATCTATTACAAAAGGGTCAGTAAAGCACTTCCTGTAGATTTGTTCTTTTGTTCTTTTCATTGTAAATTGGACAACCACATCTCTTGGTATGTTTTTGTCTCTTGCATATGTAGAATTAACTCTATAAACAAGATCCATGTGTTCTTTAACAACTTCTTCCTGTTCTTGTAAAAAATCTGCTATTGCTTCTTGCATTCTTGTAAAAATGTCCTCATTCAATTTTTCCTCGATCCCTCGAAATCTCAAATGATTTTGCATATCTTTATAGTGCATCATCTTTTCCATCCTCTCGTTCTCTCTCATTGTCTTATGGGTGCTTTTTTCCAGTTCTTTTACTTTAGTTTCTATAACTTGTGTTCTTGTGGATAATTTTTGAAATTCTGCTTTTAATTCCATGAAATTTTTATCTGCTTGAGCCGCTATATTATTCATTTTAACATTTACCTCTCCTATAGCGTCTAACATTTTCTTTTCCATTGCTTCCATAACGGCTAGTAGCTCTTTTTCTTTTTTTGCTGCCATTGTAGGAGAGGACCATGTAGCTGCTCTCGATCTTAGTCCGCGGTCCGTTTTGCCTCTTTAAAAAAAGATCGATTTTATCTTGTTTTCCAAATCAAACACCAATTAGTGCATTCAAACAAACTAATCTTGCCAAGTCAAATTATGTTGGTTTCAGCCTTCTAAGTTATATAATCTTTGAGATATTGCAGTTTAAAAATTTTATAAATCCAAAATGGCGGGCGCGACTTCTCTATGGTTAATGTCAAAGGTTATAGTCTTTTTACCTTGCTTCTGGCTTGCCGTAGTTTCCTTTTGTCCCTTCCTTTTATTTACTTGTCTGCTCTCTGCACGTCACTTTCTGTTATGGTCTTTCTGGTCCGGCAGTATTTAGAGTCCCCTTTCTGGTCCGGCAGTATTTAGAGTCCCCTTTACCTTCTTCCGGTTCTTCTCCTTTTCCCTTCTTGTCTGCTCTGCTAGCCGTCACTTCCTGGTTCAGTCCTCACATCTTAATCTCGCGATGCTTGGTTCCCTTCTCCCTCTTTGTCTCGCGATGCTTGGCTTCCCCTCCCGACTCTTCTTAACTGCAGGAATGTTAAACAACTTGTTTTTTTGGCTTTTTAAGTTCAAATTCGGTTTTTTAGCGCTTCAAAACTGCTCTCATCCAATCAACAGCAGTCTATTGCTTCACCCGATCTGCTTTTCGTCTTTCAAAATGCGGTAGTGGTAAGGTAAAAAACTTTTTTCCGTTACCTTTTGTTGTTACTTCGCTTCAGATGTGGTCCCAACGTTTAAACTTTGTCTTCTTTGTTAAGGAATCAGGGGAATTGGAGGTTTTATGCTGAATTTTTCAGCTCAGCTCGGCTCCTTAGAGATACTCGCAAGAATCCTCTTCGGCTGCAGTGCTCAAGGTGTCGGAAAAGTCTCCTCCGAGACTTTCCCTTCACCGAGGTTGCTCAAACCTGGATTATATTGCTTGCTGGTCCTCACACTACCTGTGTGAGGTTGCGTCAGGTGGATTAATCCACCCAAGCTGTCAGGAAGAGCCGCTGTCCGCCTTGCGCATTTGCAAAGCGTGTCAGACCTCCATTCCTCCGGCCGGAAACCCGGATCTTCATACTGTCTTCTGAGGACCCACATAAACTCCTCCACTTGATCCAACTCCGGACCCGGAGGGTTGTGCAAACTCACGTACCAGTCCGCCGCTTCTTTGTGAAGTCTCGATCCGATGTAGCCAACTCAATCTCCCTCCCTTGGGAACAACTGGCCCCAAGTTTGCAGGAACCGGCCCATCTCGATGAGGAAGAACTGTAGCTTGGCCGGATCCCCATCGAAAGTAGCCGTCAGCAACTCATGGGGAACTGGTCTTCAGTCCACCCCAGGGGCAGGTCCTGCAGGAGCTGGTGGTGCTGGTCCTGGAGCCGGGGGACCCCCTCCCGGGAGCTGTTGGCCTGGAGGGGGGGCCGGAGGACCCTGTGCAGGCGCAGGAGCTGGAGCAGCCACAACCCTCTGAATTATTGCCGGCAGCCCTTCCAGGAGTGCTGTCATCTCACGCTGCAGCAATTGCTCCATGGCTTTGAGCCGACAATCCATGTGGGACCACATGTCCCCAACCTCCGGTTCTCTCAGGCAGCCAGAATCTCTCAGCCTGGTGGGGCCACGAGGATGTGCACTGTCGCAGGGATCAGGCCCCAAACCCAGTCCCATAGCTGAGCCCCGTCGAGATGGGGTCCAAGTCTCAACAGGTTCAGTCCTGAACAAAGTCCATTATTTGGGACCCCTGGGTCTGAGATCCACCTCTGGGTCTGAGATCCACACGGTCACTCCTGAGTCCGTAGTGACTGGGGGTTCTTCTCCATCTTTTGCCATGGCAGGAACGGGTGACTTCCCCAAATCAGGATTACTGACTCTCTGTGAGAGTCCCAATAGATTTCAAAACAAAAACAAAGGGTCTTAAACAAGAACTTCTTTTATTTGTTGGTGGATCCACTGGTACACACTTGTTGAGTCAGTAATGGAGGGGTGTGGTGGGTACTGGTACAGTTATAGTGTATTCAAACTGCAATGTAGCAAAGATATCTACCAATCATTACACAGTGAAAAAAGGCGCCCCAAACCCCAGTCCGTTTACTCCCAGAGAGAGAAAGGCGGGAAGGAAAAGCAGTTTGCACCTGCAGGAATATTCCAATTAGCAACATAGGCCGTGAGAAGACACAGCCAAGGCCATAGATGAGAAGGATACAGAGGCAGAGGCAAAAGCAAGGGAAAGGAGCACATTCCGCAGGAGGGGGGGGAGTAAGCACGTAGTCAGATAGCCGCATCCCACCTCCCTGGCGGGAAATGTCAGATTCTGACACTCTTTTAGTTTTCTTTTTAACAGGTTTTCAGTGTAGTGATGCTGGTACAGTACAGAAGTATTCACTTGAAGTTCAGAGTCCATGGGTTTAGAGGTTTGGGGTGAAACTCTGCAGTGTCTGGGTCAAAGAGGGCTTTTAGCTTCATATCAGAAAACAACTTTTGTTTGGGTACGAAGGATCCTTGATTATTATTATTATTATTACTATTAAGGTTAGGTTAAGTAAACATTTAAGATATTATGTAGTCACACCTTTTTCTGTAATTGAAGAATGAATGTATGGATGCTCAGATGATGCTCTGTACCTTTGTGACCAATTATGATCTCTGGACATTATCTCTGTCATTTTGGGTATAAAACCTCATGTACTTCCAGGTATTGGTCAGAAAGCAGTCAATTTTTGAAAGGCTAACTTGGCTTAACTGTTTCCCCAGGTATCTCTTGCAATAAATACTTACAGAACTTTTCTTCTCATTGTGACTTCATTTTTTGGCTTGGAAATTTATTTATGCAACACACATCACTAAAACAACTAAAGCCAGAATTAAAATACATATAGAATATAAAAACAGAAAAACTCTTCCTCCAAACTGGAGACGTTCTGGTTGATTTGCGAGTGTTGGTGGTATTTGTTTGTGGTATTGCTCAGTTTAGATCAGGATGTGCTATTTGCCTGTAATTTGACTTGGTGTTTCTAGTATTTGCTTGGGGAAAGTTTTCCCCTCTCTAATGTTGTGCCAAATCCCTCAGTGAACTCCATATTTCCCTTAAAACCTTTAAATCTGGTCTCTGTCATTCTTTTCTTACTGAACACAGCCACCTCTTGGGATACAAGATTTCTGTTTTATATTCCCTGCACAAACACGCAAGCAAATTTCCATGTTGGTCTGAACATATGGCCGAGTGTTTCTGAACATCTGAAGCTGCCCTATCCTGAATCAAATGACTGGTCCATCAAAGCCAGTATTGTCTACCCAGACAGGCGGCCCCGGGGTCTTAGGCAGAGGTTTTTTACATTACCTACCACTTGGTCCTTTTACCTGGAGATATCAGGCATGGGCGTCAACTACGGGGGGGCTCGAGCCCCCCCCGAAATTTCCCGGGGGGGCTCAGCCACCCCCGGCAAAATGGAGCGCCCGCTGGTGGCCAGTCAGCCGGCCGTCGCCGCCTCTCCTTCCCCCCCACCCCCGGCCTGCCCTCCTGCCTCCCTGGGGCAGTGGGGGGGAGAGAGGCAGCGACGGCCGGCTGACTGGCCACCAGCAGGCGCTCCATTTTGCCAGGGGTGGCTGAGCTCCCCCCGGGATTTTGGCGCGCGAGGCGGAGCGGGAGCCGGGGGCCCGCAAGGGCGACGCGCCGGCCCCCAGCTGCAGGCAGCAGCAATCGGTGAGCGGGGAGAGGGAGGGACGGGGGCGGGGAGCACGGTGGGCGGCCGGGCGGGCACGGCCCAGGGGAGGGAGGCGGCGGTGGCGGCTCCCTGGGGCGGAGAGCGGCGGGGACATGGTCCCGAGTGCGCGCGCGCATGAGACAGCCCCCCCTGGGATTTAAAAAGTCTACCCCCCTGATATCAGGGATGGCAGCTGGAACCTTCTGCATGCCAAGCAAAGGCTCTTCTACTGAGCCACAGCCCTTGCCCTAAAACGGTGCTTCATGCATGACCGAAGCTGTCTTATATACCAAATCAGACCATCGGTCCGTCAGGGTCAGTTTTATCTACTCAGACTGGCAGCGACTCTCCAGGGTCTCAGGCAGAGCTCTGTCCCATCCCCTTCCGCCTGCTCCTTTTAGATGCAGCTGCCGGGGACTGAAACTGGGACCTTCTGCATTCCGAAAGAAAATGCTCTACCACTGAGCCACAACTCCTCCCCCGAGGGCTGTGGTAAGAAGAGCAGTTCCAATACTTTTGTCCCTCCGCCTAGGCGGCCTTTGTGCAGGCCTCTCTTCCTGCTATGAGAAACATGGCATACTTCCCCATATTATCCACTTGTTTATGGGATGATGCTATGAACAGGAGGTGGAGAGCCCCCCTCGAATACCCGGCTCCCTCAGGGGGTGCTGCCTCCGCATTGTGTTCTCAGCTCAGTTCTCTCTCAAGAAGGGGGGGGGGAAGCAAGAGACGGGAGCTGGCGAGGTCCCCAGCTGGCCGGCATTTCCACACGGCCAGCATCATTCTGCATGAGCAGATCTTGCATAGCTGTGCTCACAGATGCCTTAGAGATGCCCTTGATCCGTCATCTCCAGAACAAGGGCACAATGGGACCCCTGCCCGGCTCATTTGAATTCCCTCCCAAATACGTTTTATTTACTCTTCTTGGCCGCAGAAGTGAAGGCGGTCAGTCATTTAGATTCCTTCTGGGCTCCAGCCGGGCGGCAATAAAACCACACAAGAAATATCAGCCGCTTTCCCCCAACAATACTCCAGGGTCAGGGTCCCACAGGTTTCGGTACAGGTTACAGCCTGAGAGAAACACGGCGATGTCAAGCAGGGCTCTGGAGGAGTCTTCCCTGGGCCGAGGCCAAAAGAACACCGGTCCTTCCCCCCTCCTGCCGACTCTCCCTCCTCTTCACAGGACCCCGATTCTCAGGACAAAAAAGCCAGAAACAAAAGCTCACCCACCATTCTCCAGAGGTCATGCGCATGCTCCCCTGGAGAAGAGCACTCAAGGATGCACTGAAGTGTTTATACGCAGCAATTAATTAACGGGATCAGGGAAACTTGGACACTAGTGGCTTTTCACCCCACAGCCGCAAGGAAAAGGGGCTCTGATCTCAAGAAGCCTGACAGAATATCGAATCTCAGTATGACAAATATGGCCCTAATCTGCAAATTTAGATATCTGCAGATAGGGATTACACATCGCTATTTGATATATAATTTGTTCCATGTATGGGATAAAGAAAATAGCAAATTGATCCCACGTATCTCACCCAGGGGCAGAGGACGGCATAAAAGGGGAAGAATCCGTATTCGGGCGTTCCTGGGATTTGATTCGTAGTTTGTCTGGTGCCTTGAAAGCCCTACAGGGTCGCCGTAAATTGGCCGAGACTGCACTTTCCGCCATGAATGTGGCCATACCATTTGAGGAAGCCAGTTCCTCCAGTAGCCGTAGCATGCCAGATGCTCAAAAGGAGACGTTTTCTTGACAACTCGTTTCCGTGAATGAAAAATTCTTAGAAAAATGACCAAGTTAGATTTATCTCTAAAATGTTTCAGGAACTAAAGACGGTGTCAACGAGGAGCTTTATTTTCAAAATGGCAAAATAAATTGGGGAATTATGTTAATCTATCTTTCTCCATGGAGACCTGCTCTGGATAGTGATTTGCTAGTTATGTAGCGTGGATAAGACCCATTTTGCTCCTGTGTGGTGGTTCTATACATGTACTAAGCACTCTTGGAAGATGTCTTTGTTATCTTGAAATAAAACTTGTGTCACAGTTGGCTCTAATAAACCACATCGCTCCAGTCCCCCCCCCCCCCCCCAATAAATGAGGAATTGCTTTAAATATTCTAACAGCTGCAAAATTAGTACTTGTGAAGTTGTGGAAGGAGTCACAGCTCTCATCACCCCACAACAGGAAATTGCCAGAGATTTGAGGGCCCATCTGAGTTGCCAACTCTGGGTTGGGAAATATCTGGAGATCTGGGAGTGAAGACTGGGGAAGGTGGGGTTGGGGGAAGGGTACAGTGCCATCCCATCTACCCTCTGCGAAGCGGCCATTTTGCTCCAGGGGAACCGGTCTCTGGACTTAGGAGAGGAATTGCAATCAATGCTACCTCTAAGCTGTGGAGTCTTGTGAGCCAAAATTCTACTTTGTGAGCCACTGGCATCAAAGTTGTGAGCGAGGAATTCGGCTGCTGCATAAATTAGTTTGCTATGGAGCCCTCCTTCCTGAGCGAAGACAAAAAATGTGTGAGCCGGAGGCTAAAAAACTGTGAGCTCGCTCACAGTCAGCTTAGAGGGAACACTGGTTATAATTCCCAGAGATCTCCACCCCCCCTCCCCTCGGGAGGTTGGCGACGCCAGTTTACAGATCTGCCGCTGCTTAACTCCGCCCCAGGCCCAGCACTCTACGGCTTCCCCCAGAGCAGCAGGACGCAGGCCCAGGCTAGCCCCCCCCCCCACCGGAGAATTAGGACCTGCGTCGGTCCCTAGCCGGGCGGCTATTGCCTCCCTTCCGACGGAGCCCCAAAGCGGCCGGTCGCGGCTCCAGGAGGGCTCAAGGGAGCTCCCATCGGAAGCAGTGCCGCCGCCCGGCCCCTCGCCCGCGGCCGGGACGCCGCTTGGGGTCGTCCAGGAAGGCAGCCGAGCAAGCCAACCAGTTTTGTTCTCGCCCCTTCGGGATCGTGCGTAAGGCCCCCCACATCCGACGACGCGGCCGGGCTGCCGGCGGCCTGGGAAACAGCCGCAGCGGGGGGGGGGGGGGGGGGGGGGGGGAGGCGGTCCAGGGATTGCCGCGGGGAGCCCCGCCAGGGCCGGAGGGCAGGGCGCACCTCGGAGGCAGGCGGCTGAGGCCAGGGCCGGGCGTCGGGGCAGCAGCAGCAGCAGCCCCGCCCCTGTCCTCTCTCCTCCCTCCCGGCAGCCGGGCGCCTTCTTCTGCCGCGGGGAGCGCCGCCGTCCGGGGCCAGGCGCGGGGCTGCTGCTGCTGCTGCTGGGCGATGCGTGGCGCCCCGATGGCGGCGGCGGCGGCCCGCCTGGCCTGCTGCTGCCTGCTGCTCTGGCAAGCCGGGGCGCGGAGCCGGGCGGCCGTCGGGGAGGCAGACGGGCTGGCGGCGCACATGCGGGCGCTCTACGCGCGCTCCCGAGGGGGAGGCGGCCGCCTGCGGGACTACGGGGCCAACACGGTGCGCAGCTTCCGAGCCAGCCGCGGTAAGTGCGGGCCGCACGTGCTGGGGGGGGCGGGCGGCGAGGCCGAGGCGGTCCCTTCCCTGGCCGCCGTTGGCTGGAAGGAGGAGCCGCGGCAGGCTCTGCCCGGTGCGGACGCGAAAGTCTCCAGCAGCAGCAGCAGCAGCCCCGGCGGAGGGCGAGCCACCTCGGAGCCAGCCCTTTGGCAGCTGACTTCCGCCACGAGGTGGCCAACCTCCAGGGGCAGCCTGGAGGCCTCCCGGGCTGCCGCGATCAGTGCCCCCAGATTTGGCCGATTTGGAGGACGGACTCAAGAAGAGAGAGTGGATTTATACCCCGCCCTTCACTACCCAAAGGAGTCTCAGAGCGCCTTACAATCCCTTTCCCTTCCCCGCCCCACAACAGACCCCTGCGAGGTAGGTGGGGCTGAGAGAGCTCTTTTGAGGACTGCACTTGAGAGAACAGCTCTGAGAGAACTTGTGACTGACTCAAGATCACCCCAGCAGCTGCATGTGGGGGAGTGGGGGAATTAAACTCGGTTCCCCCAGATTAGAATCCACTCAGTTAACCACTGCACCAAACTGGTTCTGGGGTGTATCGGAGACTTTAGGCGAAACTCTTTGCCAGATTCCCCCCTCCAGAGGCCCTGGCATGGCCACCCCACCTCTGCCTCGGCCCTGGGGTCTCCCACGGTGTCCGCACCCATGGCGGTCTTTGAGCACTGCCTTCCTGCAAGGAAGCTACTCACTGGCTTCCCACTCCTGCTGAGAGCCAAAAAGCAGGCTGCAGCCCAAGAGGAGAGGGCGCCATCTGCTGTCTCCCAGGGGTGCTTTGTCGACACAGAAGTCCTGGCCTAGAGCCTAGGCTCCTTCCTGGGTGGGGACCCTGCTGGAGTAGCAGAACTTCCATCCCAGAAGGGCCCTGTCCACGCCTACTATCCAGGCCCCCCCCCCCCCCCGTGTTATGATCTGGCTCTCAAGTCCTGCTCTTTGAGCCCCTCCTCGCAGAGGGGAGGCAGGCGGGTGCCATCTGGAGACAGGGCGGCCCCTCGCCTTTGAAGCAGGCTCCCCCTCAAGGCTCTCCTGGGGCCTGCTTTACTTTCTTGGAGGCACCAGGCTGAAACTCATCTTTTTGCCCAGGCTTTTAATTAGGGGTTCTTATCTTCTCAGCTATTTAGCTGTCTGCTTTGGTTTCGCCGGCAGTTCTTCTGCGGCTCGTGCCCAGCAGCTTGAACTGTAAGACGCCTCAAGCAGGACTTTAAAGGGGTGGCGTAGAAATGCCAGTTCAGTAAATCTCTCAGGCAAACAGGTCTCCTGTGTAAAGTAAAGTAAAGCCTAAAGATCTCCTAGGATTACAACTGATCTTCTGGCAATAGAGGCCAATTCCCCTGGAGAAAATGATCTCTTGGAAAGGTGGACTCTGGGGCACTAGACCCCACTGAAATCCCTTCGCAAACTCCACCCTCCTCAGGCTCCACCCCCCGTGCCTTTTGGCATTCTCTTGACCCTCCTTCCCGAGAGCCAGTTTGGTGTAGTGGACTCTAATCTGGGAGAACTGGGTTTGATTCCCCACTCCTCCACTTGCACCTGCTGGATGACCTTGGGCCAGTCACAATTCTCTCAGAGCTGTCTCAGCCCCACCTACCTCACAGGGTGTCTGTTGTGGGGAGGGGAAGGGGAAGGAGATTGTAAGCCGCTCTGAGTGAAGGGCGGGGTATAATGCAACTCTCTTCCTCCTCCTCTTCCTCTCCTCCTCTTCTTCTCCTTCCCCTCTTCCTCTTCTTCTCCTCTACCTCCTCTTCTCTTCTTCTCCTCCTCCTCCTCCTTCTCATCTTCTTTTGTTTGTTTGAAGCTCTGGCTGGGTGGAAAGGCAGGGTACAAATGTTTCAAATGAACGGATGCAAACGCTGGCCTGCGAGGAGCGTCTGTGGCAGGAGATGGTTTCTGCCCACCTCTGATGCAGAGAAGACCTTGTGTGCCAGTCCTCTGGTCAGGCATCTGTCTTGGCGAACATCTTGCAGAAGGACAATTGAACAGCATTAACTGATTGATTGGTTGACTGATTGATTGGATTTATATCCCACCCTCCCCACCTCTTGGCAGGCTCAGGGCGGCTAGCAGCATGAGCCACAAACATTAAAACCATAAAATATAGTTTAAGAACATATAACATACACAACATTATACAGTGTCCCTCCTGCTAGATGGCGCTACTTCGCTCCATCCCAACAGCGTCAACCGGTGCAGAGCAGCTGGTCTGGAGGGCAATGTTTATTGCTTGGGCCAGGGCTATAGGATCATGGCGGCAGCCCCTACTTATACGCCTGGCGGAAGAGCTCCGTCTTGCAGGCCCTGCAGAACTGTAAAAGGTCCCACAGGGCCCTGATGTTCCCCGGGAGCTTGTTCCACCAGTACGGGGCCGCCACCGAAAAGGCCCTGGCCCTTGCTGCCGCCAGTCAGGCCTCCCTGGGCCCTGGCAGGACCAGGCGGTTTTGAGAGCCCGATCGAAGTGCTCGCTGGGGCACATATGGGGAGAGGTGGTCCCTCAGGTAAACAGGTCCCTGGCCTTATAGGGCTTTGTAGGCAACCACCAGCACCTTGAACTGGATCCAGTATGCTATAAGCAGCCAGTGCAGTGCCTTTAGGGCCTGTAGAGAGTCCCAACATCAGTCTGGCCGCGGCATTCTGCGCTAGCTGCAGCTTCCGGATCTGGCACAAGGGCAGCCCCATGTAGAGAGCGTTACAGTAATCCAGTCTTGAGGTGACCAATGCATGGATCACCGTAGCCAGGTCATTGCATTCGAGAAAGGGAACCAACTGCTTAATCAGCCGTAGTTGGTAAAAGGCTGACCTTGCAGCGGCTGCTACCTGGGCCTCCATCGTTAACGCGGGGTCCAGGAGCACTCCCAAACCCCTAACCCTCAGTGCTGGCATCAGTAGTGCCCCATCGAAGGTCGGAAGAGGGATCCCTAATCTTAGCTCGCTCCGACTCAGGCACAGGACCTCCGTTTTCGTCGGATTCAGTTTCAGTCGACTCTGCCTAAGCCAGCCAGCCACGGCCTTTGGCGCCAGGTGTCAGAATCTGCCAGCCTAGAGTCTGGCCGCCCAACAACAGATGGAGCTGGGTGTCGTTGGCACACTGATGACAACCCAGCCCATGCCCCCGAGCAGTCTGGGCGAGGGGGCGCATGTCCAAGTTTAACAATCACCATCACCAGTCAAAGCCCCCCCAAAAAATAAAAAATTGGAGAAGTGACTCCTGATGGGAACTGTGTGGGTCTTCCAAAGTCCTTTGTGGCCCATTCTGCATCTAGCATTCGCTCCGCCATCTTACCAAGCCCACGCTGGAACAGAAGTTCCCCTCTGCGGGGCATGCCACTTTCACTCTGACTGATTGGCGGATTTTATTGTGGCCTCCAGACCGCAGGCCGCTTTCACTTCCTTTGATCTCTCGGTTTTTATGGGGGCCGCCTGCATAGATTTATGGCCATTTTATGGCCATTCAGGGGGGACTCTGCAGTTGGTATCTGAATGTGGTTTTGAGCCACATCCTTCCCTGTTCCAGCGTGGGTTGGGTAAAACAGCGGAGCGAATGCAGGATGCGGAATGGGCCCTTGTTTCCTGACTCCTCTTTCTCACTGTACAATTCGGTTCTTAATTGAGGCCGTCTCCAGGGCCGATATCTGTGTTTTTTTTTAAATTTACTTTGCAATAAATCTATATATCTAATAGCCAAGGTGCCCCCTGCGTGCGGATATCTAAATCCGCACATCGGGGGCGCCTAGGGGGCAAAAAGATTTTCCTGCACATTTGGGGCAATCTCCAGATGTGCAGAAAAATCTGAAATCTATAAATAACTATAGGGGGGGGATACTTAAATCTCCCCCAAAGTAAAAGAGTGTTCCCTGCGCATGCGCATAGAACGCTCTGAGAACTGCCTCACTGCCGTTACTGCCACCGCCGGGGGGGGGGGCAGAAGAAGGCTTGGCAGGCCGGTGGCTGTGAGCCACTCAGCCTTCACCACCACTGGGGCAAGGGGAGGGAGAAGGCTTGGCGGGCTGCCCTTGCCACCGCCACTGGGGGGGAGAGAAGGTTTGGCGGGCTGGCCGTGCCTTGCTGCTGCTGCCACTGCTAGGGGGAGAGGGGAGGGCAGAGGAAGAAGTCTTGGCAGGCCGAGCTCAGGCCTCGCCGCCAGTGCTGGGGGCAGGGGAGGAGAGAGAAGGCTTGGCAGGCCTGGCAGCTGAGAGCCGCGCGGGCCTAGCCGTTGGTGCCGGAGGGAGGGGAGAAGGCTCACTTGTGGCTGCTTCCTTCTCCTCCACGTGGAGCTTCTCCCCCCCCCCCCACGAGTATCATGGGTCCCCCTTCTTGTACATGTATGTTTTTGTATATCTGTCAATATTTAATGTTTTCAGTTAGACTAACAGGATTATTGGGCCTCTCCATCCAGATCTTCTTAACCTCTAGACTCTTAATTCTTCTTTGTTTCCCTCATAACCACACACCCAGATGGCAAATGACAGGGAATGTAATTCCTAATGTAACGTTGTGACTTGCAACTATTCTGAAGTAAATTCAGTCACGTACATTGGTGAAATTAAATATTCTTTTACACACTGTATTAAAGATTCTCATTCTTTGTAATAAAGGAAATAGTTATGATAAATTATTTGATGCAGACGTGGGCTTGTGTAGTTTCCCTATTGCTACTGATGCAGCACAGTAGCAAAATGGCTTCCCAAATGGATGATTTCCCATATCTTCCTTGCCCTGCTCCTGTGGGGTAGCCATTCTCCCCTCCCCCCCCCCCCCCGTGCCATTGGGCGGGTTTTTCAGGGAGGGGGGTTAAACCAGCAATCAAA
The DNA here is from genome assembly GCA_029233225.1 of Lepidodactylus listeri. NCBI lineage: Eukaryota > Metazoa > Chordata > Lepidosauria > Squamata > Gekkonidae > Lepidodactylus > Lepidodactylus listeri. The sequence goes on along the minus strand of JARCFY010000005.1, from coordinate 132,876,344 downwards.
ATATCATTACAGCATTATAAACTATGAATTTTTCAAGTTCTCTGAATTCCCAATTTTCATTTTTAACGACGTCTCTAGTTGCTTTAGTTGCAGATGTATTGCCTTTTCTTTTATTATGTGACAATAAAAAGGGCTAGAGACTTTTTAAAAGAAAACCCAGAAAAGCTGAAAATTCAGAAAACATTGTGGACGCATAATAGACAACTAATTATTTTTTAAAAGAAGCCCTCCATTGGAGGGGAAATGGCCGTGGATGGGGACTGGGGAAGGGGAAATGGTGCCAATGTAGGCAAGACGGGGAAGGTCTGGAGAGACCCCATCTGCCTAGGTGCCACCCCTGCCTCTGCTCCAGCCCTTCCCAAAGCATCACTGCCAAGTAGAGTTGGGAAAGATGGGGGGAACCCAAGGAGGAGCCTGGATGCACCACAGTGCTGTGGGATAACAAGAAAAAAAGAAACCCTTCCAGCAGGATTGAACTCAGGGCAAAGTACCTGTGTGTAGGAGGCCTTGAACTGGCATACCTGTAGGATGCCCCCCCTCTCCTGCTGTGTTCTGCTGTGACAGTTTCACTTATCAGAGCAAAGCCTTCCAAAGGGGCCACCCTGGAATCAGATAAAGTTGGCAACTGATGGTTCAGGGCCTTCTCTCTGGTGGCTCCCACGTAATGGTCCAACTTGCCTGAATCTGTTAGGAAGATCCCGCCCTCAGCTTCTGCCATTTTGCAAAACTCACAAAGCAGAATTATTCAGGAGGGCCTTCTTGTAGAGGCCATGATATCATGGATCAATCAGTTCAGAAGTGTTAGAGTCCTACAGAGTCAGTCACAACAAGCGTCCTTAAAGAAGGTGATCTTTATTGAGAAAGGTCTGCTATGGTCATCTACACGTTCTGTGTCAGTAATGGTTAGAACACCCCCTAGGCAGGGCAGTTATACAGAATTCAAAGAGGGTCACAAAGAGGAATGCAGCCAATCACATAAATCAGAAAAAGGCGCCCTTAATACTGGCTACAGGTTCTCATAGAAAAAAGCGGGAAGATACATTGCCAGACGCTTAACAGGCTACCAAGGTCAGGGCCAGGCAGTGAGCGATAAGCAAGCCATGAGAACTGAAACTGAACATTCCAAGGACCCTCCCTCGCAGGGCGACTCATGCCACCTCCCAGGCAGGGGATGGCAGCCGTAGCTGACATTCTGCCCCCCCCCCCCATGCCTTCCTGTCACCACCCGGTTTCATAGGATACAACTTATGGAAGGCACGGCGTAATGCAGGAGCGTTAACATGTTCATTAGCTACCCATTCATTTTCCCCATGCCCAAATTCTTTCCACTGCACCAAATAATACGAAGGACCCTGCTTCAATTTAGAGTCCAGAATTTGCGCAATTTCTTAATGGGGTTCACCATTCATCATCAGGGGAGGAGGAGCTGGCTGCCGGGGTCTCCACACATTCGGCCCAGGTCTCCACACATTCTCGCTTCAGTAGGCTGAAATGGAAGATGGGATGCAAAGATTTCAGGATTTGGGTAACTCAAGTTCCACAGTGACCTCGTTAATTTTACGTACTACCTTGAATGGCCCCACGCATTTCCAGCCCAATTTGCAACTGGGTTGGAGCCCTTCAATGTTTTTAGTTGACAGATGCACAAAGTCCCCAGGTTGGAGTTCCCACCCAGGCGCCCTCCCCTTGTCCGCTTGTTTTTTACAGTCCTCTTTGGCTTTATTCAAAGTCTTTGCAATCAGTGGCCAAGAGTCCTGTAAGAATTTCCACCAGGCTTGGGAGTCGCCCACCCCGAAATTAACGGGAGTCAATTGCGGAAGGCCCCTCCCCTCATATCCGCATGAAGCCATAAAGGGGGAGACACCAGTAGACGAATGAACAGCATTATTGTAACTGTATTCTGCAAACGGCAGTAAGTCAACCCAATAATCTTGTTGGTAGTTCGAAAAACAACACAAAAATTGTTCAACAATCTGATCAACCTTTTCGGTTTGGCCACCAGTCTCTGGGTGGTAAGCACTGCTGAGCACTTGTTCCACCCCCAACACTTGTAACAACTTCCGCCAGAAGTTGGCAACGAATTGCGATACACAATCGGAGATTATCTTACGGGGGATCGAATGTAGCTTGATAATATTACTCAAGAATATCTTGGCCAGAGCTTTTACCGTGGGTATCTGTTTGAACGGTATGAAGTGAGCTTGTTCGGTAAATAAATCAGCTACCACCCAGATGACAGTTTTTCCCTTACTGGGGGGTAGGTCTGCGATGAAATCCATGGAAATCACCTCCCATAGTCGACTGGGGGTCTCTAATGGTTTTAAGAGGCCCGGGGGTTCCCCCCCTCCGTTTACACATCAAGCAAGTTTGACAGGTGCCTACATAAGTGGACACATCACCACGCATGCGTGGCCACCAGAACTGGCGTTGCAATAAATGGAGCGTCTTTAAAAATCCAAAGTGGCCCGATAATGTAGATTCGGGTGCAGAATGCATAACCTCCCCACGAAGGGAGAGTGGAACCACCAGTTTATCTCCTTTAGACCAGCAGTTATCAGGGCCTTGTGTCACCTCAGGATCACCCTCTAGTTCAGCCCGATCAGAGTCAGTAAAAGCTCGGGCACATTTATTCTGCCAGGCATTGTCAGCTGCAGTGCAGTCAGCCTGGCTTTTGCTCCGCGTGACTACCGCCCCACCCAGCTGGGTGGGGGTGAGCATGGAGTCGATGACCTCATCCACGCAGGCTGTCATGTTGCAGGAGGCGGGAGAGCGTGTCCACGAGAGAGTGGGATTCCCCCAGGAAATGGTGAAGCGAGAACTGAAACCTTTTTTTTTTGGATAAACATTTTATTTGGTGTTTCAGACATTAACAAACATTTCTGATACATATTGTTAAAGTAAGGTTCTTGACACTTCAATGCATTGGTTGCTGAAATTAAGCACATTTAACTATCATCCAAACGATTATAATAAACTGAGTAGCAACAGTTCAAAGTTCCTCATATTCTACATTTACATTACTAAGTTTGCAATTAAGAGACTTTAACAATTCTGGCTGGGGCGTGGCGTCGGCGCGGATGGAGAAAGACGCTTGAATCCCTAGCTCCGACCCTGACACCCCCCGAACCGAGTAAAAAGCACTCCTAAAAAAATAACCCAAGAATGGGTAGATCAGACCCAGCTACCAAAACTTCAAATACGACAGCTCCCCGAGGGATTAATAATTATTTCCAGAAGCAACAACCTTCCGGGGCCTCAGAAGAAAGAACTGAGGTGACCAACAAAATGGCGACCGGGACTGGTTTCTCGCACCCGCCAAACAATAAACAGCAAGACCCGCAATTACACACCCTCCTAACAACCATGGAGAAGAGAATATTAGATACTATGGCGGCTCTTATTACCCCAATAAATGAGCAACTGGCTGAACTGAAAATAACACTAAACAAGGTTAGTCAGACAGCAGAGCGGGCTCACGAACTAAGCTCAAACCTAAAACAAAACGTACATTCCTTACAAACGGAAAACATCTCCTTAAAAGAACGTGTACTATTGTTAGAAACGGTGTCTCGTAAATCATACCTAAAATTTAGAGGCTTCCCGGAAAATTTGGACACAAATAAAGACCTTCAAATTTTCCTGTCAGACTGGCTAGCACGGGAGATGAATCTTGAAGGCGGGGTGGCTCCCTTCATCATGTCAGCGTACAGAGCAGGTCCACCTAATGTATCACGTTTCAAGGGGCCCAGAGACGTAGTAACTGAGATTCCAGATTTCCGTACCAGGAGAAGCATATTAGAAGCGGCAAGAGTAAAAGGCTCTTTAATGTTCAAAGGAATGGGTATCCAAGTCTATCCAGATCTCCCTAGAGAAATCCTAAGCAAGAGACGTGAACTCCGCCCCGTTACTGAAGCCCTGCGTCAAGAAAACATCAAATACAAATGGCTTAATTTTATTAACTTATCAATAGAAATAGAGGGTGTTTCCCATGTCATTAAAGATCTAGATACCGGCCATAAACTCTTAGAGACAATAAACCTAGATCCACAAATGGATACCAGCAAATCTACTAACAAAAGAAAACTCCCGCCATCTCCTGACAAAGACTATAAACTGTCTATCCGGCACAACTGACTGACCAACCGCCATGCAGGAGCAAGCTTTCCCAGCTCAGATCCCTACAACATAGGAAAGCCGAATTATTCTTGTTCTTAATTCTTATATTTCTCAAATATCTTAATAAATAGCAACTCTAGACTTTTGTCAACAATGTAATTTTAATCTTTCTAAGTGTCAATGTTAAGCCTATTATCTATTAGTTTAATCAAAGGTTCGGGGGGGGGGGGGGAAGGGGGGATTTTTTGTTCAGTAACTTATTTTACAGTCTCTACCAAACAGAAGGTGTTCTGTTAGCCTAGGTAAAACGGTAGGTTTACCAGGCTACTGGGGACTGTTAGTTATAGTTGTTCTGTCAAACTGTTATGTTATTTTAGAGATAAGTAACTGTTGAATACTTTAAAGTTTTTTAGATAAAAAATTCATTGTTAAGTTATATTTCTCTGCTTTCAGAAATTTCAGTAACTTACAAAAGTTTTTGTTTTTGTAGATAGAGCATTTGATCAATTTTCAAAATATTTAATACTCAAAATACTTGAACTAAGCTTATCAACCAATTATTTACCTGTAGTATTAGTGCAATAATTAATTACAACAACAAATATATATATATTTTGAATTATCTAACTTAATTGAAAACCACAGTGTTTTAACTACTTGTTAACCCAATTAATTAATTAATTCAAAATTCATTAATATGGATATATCAATTTAAAATCAAATTTTAATTAGCATAATATCTTATCTTTGAACTATACCTCTACTATAAGAAAGTGACTCTCTCTATTGTCTCACAACTAGACACAGTCAAACATTCAAAAAAACTAAACAAAACAAAACAAATAATTGAAGGCTAGTTCTGAGAGAACAGTGTTGACTACACCACTTATACTTAGGACCATACAAAACTTCACACAAACATAATTACATTACTAACCTTAAAGGTAAAAAACAAACAAACAAACAAACAAAAACCACGCATTTACCAATACAATTCACTACAATTAAACTAGCTTGAATCTCGAACCTACAACCATATAGCCTCTACACTCTTACACAAAATGACCCCCAACACATGGAAAATACTGACACAAAATGTGCATGGGCTTAACAACCTGATCAAACGCAAGAGGGCGCTATCCAATTTAGCCAAAACGCATTCTGATGTTTTTTTACTTCAAGAAACACACTTACACTCCAAGTCCCAACCTGAACTCAAAGCCAAATGGATACAGCATCAATTCCATGCCAAAGGAACATCGAAATCAAGAGGAGTAGCGATTTTAATGTCCAATAAAATTCGCTTCCAACATAAAGCTTCATTAGTAGACTCAAACGGACGATATATTTTCATCAAAGGCATTCTCAATGATCAACTGATAACTCTAGCTTCAATTTACGCACCCAACACCAATCAACTTACATTCTTAACGGAAACAATATCCTTACTAGAAACTTTTCAAGAAGGCGAAACAATAATAGGAGGAGACTTTAATCTAACAGCTGACTGGTCCCTAGATCACATGAAGGTTCATGGAATTGACCCACTAAAATCACCATCTAGCACAGGATTAGCAGACCTTCTGCGCCAATTCAAACTAACAGACATCTGGAGGTATTTACACCCAACGGAAAAAAACTTCACATTTTATTCAGCAAGACATAATGTCTACACCCGAATAGACTCAATCCTCATCTCAAACAACTTTGTTCATAACGTTCTGGACTCTGACATTGGGAACATCACATGGTCTGATCATGCTGAAGTGACCTGCGTCATGTCATCTGTATCGGACACTCCACCAATGAGATCTTGGACACTCAACAAAGCTCTTCTTTTTAATGATCACTATACGGAACTGATAAATCTCCACATTCAACAATATCTACAAGAAAATGTCAAAGAAGAAACATCACCATCTATAATTTGGGATGCGTTAAAAGTAGTACTCAGAGGACATCTCATATCGCTGTCTTCGCAATTAAAAAAAGAGAAAAAAGCATTATCGGAAAAGATTTTAAACAAGATAAAACACCTAGAAATGGAACACAAAAAAACAGGTAGCAAAAAAATCTATAAGCAACTTCTTACTGAACGGAAAGCCCTTGAACTTTTGGAAAGCTCATCAATACAGAAGAATCTTATTTGCACAAAACAAAAATACTGGATAAACTCTACTAAATCATTACGCCTTTTGACTTGGCGTGTAAAAAACAAAAGATCTTCTTGACACGTCATGGCAGCTAAAGATAGAACAGGAAAAATACACACAGCCTCATCAGATATCAACAAGATTTTTACTGACTTTTACCAAGCACTCTATACCTCCTCCAACCCAACCACGGCAAATATCATCGCATACCTCAACTCAAATCTAAATATACCAAAACTTTCAAATGAACATCGTGAGATCTTAGAAAAACCCATTGAAACCAAAGAAATCCTCGACACAATAAAAAATTTGAAAAACAACAAATCAGCAGGCCCAGATGGGTACCCACCAGAGTTTTATAAAAGATATTCCAATCTACTTGCGGGACCACTAGCTGTAACTTGTAACAGCATCTTAACTACAGGCCAGTTACCACCATCTTGGAGCTCTGCTTCAATCATAACAATTCCTAAAATTGATAAAGATACAACCAACCCGGCGTCTTACCGTCCGATCTCACTGCTAAACCAAGACTACAGAATTTTTACAGCAATCCTAACTAAGAGACAAAACACGTTTATATCTCAATACATACATCAAGACCAATCAGGATTCATCACAGGCAGAGAAATAACGGATAACATTTTTAAAACATTGAACATCATTTCTTCATGCGAAAATACCCAAGCTGACTCAATTCTACTTTCGCTGGATATAGAAAAAGCGTTTGACTCACTGGAAACCTCATACTTAAATCTACTCTTAAAACACATGGGTTTTGGCCCAATCTTTCTTAGAGTCATCAACTCGATCTATGCAAACCCTACCGCCTGTATAAAAACAAATAACATCACATCAAAAAAGATTACGCTTACCAGAGGCACGAGACAGGGCTGCCCTTTGTCTCCAATTCTTTTCGCCATAGCACTTGAACCACTAGCAGCTGAGATCAGAAATAACAACAATATCTCCGGGATATCTTTTGGCCCACACACCTTCAAATTAAGCCTCTTTGCGGATGATATGCTAATGTATATCTCAAGACCAAAGGAAACTTTAGAACAGCTTCAAGTAATCTTAAATAATTTTAGCACAGTCTCTGGCCTCAAAACAAACCATTCAAAATCTTTTATAATGCCTCTCAAAATATCAACTGAAACTGAACTAACTCTTAAAAATGACTTCAAATATCAATGGGCCACTACGGATCTACCCTATCTGGGTATTCGATTACCCAATAAACTAGATAACTTGATTAACATCAACCATATGCCTAAAGTCAATGAAATCAAAGTAGATCTCCATAAATGGGAAAAACTTAATCTCACATTTCTAGACAGACTAAATGTAATCAGATCTTTTGTTCTCCCTAAATTATTATACCTATTTCGAACGATCCCGATCATTCTGACACGTGACATTCTCAACCAATGGCAAACAATGTTAAACACCTTCTTGTGGCAAAACAAACGTTCACGAACAAGCTTTTCAGTATTGAGACGTAGAAGATCACAAGGCGGCCTAAATTATCCAGATCTGACACTATATTACAAATCAGCACTAATGGTCCCTATCATCAAAATACTCAAGAACGGGAATCACCTGGTGTGAGACTTCTGCTCAAAGTAGTCAAGGATCAGATCTTTGTTGATGAAACACAGTTCTTTATTTCCAATCTCTACATTAGTACAGGTTCTCGGATTATTGTCAGAGATAATGCATATGACAGAAGCAGGTCTATTATACCTTTCAGAGCAGTTTGAATTGCCCGTAGGTAACCAAGCACTAAAGGGGAAAAACGGCGGGCAAAAGGGGTCTCTGGCCGTTTGCTTCCCACAGGAAAGAAAGTGAGGTGTTAAGTTGTAAATTTCCCTTCCCAAACCAGACCCCTTAGATGTAACCATATTCACATAACAATTGCTGGCCTCAAGGCTTTCGCATGTTGATAAGAGATGGGTTCTGTCCTCCCTTGACGTCCCAGCCGGGATGAATGGAATGCGGAGGCAGGAGTGTGAGAGGCCCCTTGTTCCCATACTTTGAAGTTGTCATTCTCCCGGGCAAACAGTTACACAGACCAGGCCTGGTCAGGGTCATAAACCTGGGGTCACATAGCTTACATTTATACTGGCCAAATTTAGGGTTACATGGTAAGCATAGGGGCAACTAGAAACAAGGGCATGTATACATACTGGGTGCAAATACAGGTTGTCATAGGAAATGCATAAGCAATAGAGTAATAGACATATAGCAGCAAACCCCAGAAAGTCTTGTCTGAATCAGCAGATTCTGACACACTGCCACCCTGAAAATAAATCTACCCGGGTTTGTCTGGAAACCTTTTATGAAAAGCTTTTACTAACTGAGGAGCATGCACATTTTCAGAACGAACCCACTCATTTTGTTCTGGGCCAAAGTCTACCCATCTAACTAAGTACAATAAGTGGCCCCTACGCATTTTGGAATCAAGGATTTCAGAAATTTCAAAATGGGGTGCCTCCCCCTTCATCAGTGGAGGAGGAGTCGGAGGAACTGGATGCCAGGCATTCGGCCCAGGATTCTTCTTCAGCAAGCGGAGATGGCGCGTCGTGGATGGGGACCTGCAGTTCTGCGCCGCTCACTGCAGGCCGTTGGAGTTTCCCGACATCTGCGCTTCCGTCAGCTCCAGCTCTCCCTGCTCACTCGCGGCCCCTTCCAGCTGTAGAGCCCGGGGTTTGAACGAGGTCTTCCCTTTGCTAGGGGTGCTCCCGGCCACCGGGGTGGAGGTTTTCGGGACTTTCCCCCCCCCCGGGGGCACGCCGACACGAAGTGACCACTCTCTCCACATCGCATGCAGAGCCCCTGCTTGAAGCGGGCATCCCGGATCTCTTGCAGGTTGGGCTTGGGTTTCGCCTTTGGAACCGCTTTGGCCTGGGCCATCGCTGAAGTTCCCATCTTGATGAGGGTGAAGCGCTCTTCCACGTCCGCGGCCGCTCTCATCCAGGCGGCCAACGACCCCGGTCTTCCCCCTCGCAGCACCGTCTCGTACACCTCGTGGCTCAGGCCCTCCCGGTACTTCTCAATAAACAGGTCTTGGGTCCAGCCGCGAATCTTTGCCGCGATGCGCCGGAACTTGTCGGTGTAGTCCCTCACCGAGGAACGCCCTTGGGTTAGCCTCCGCAGTTGGTTCCGGGCTTTTTCTTCTCCCAAGGGGTCCTCATAGTGGTGTCGGAGGGCCCACATGAAGTTATTCACTGAGCGCAACTCAGGCCCGGGGGCGTTGTGCAGGCTCACGTACCAATCGCTGGCGGTGTCCCTCAGCTTGGACCCGATGTAGCCAATCCGGTCCCTCTCGGTGGGGTAGAGGTGCCCCCATGTGTCTAGGAACCGCTCGATCTCTAGGAGGAAGAACCGCAACTTCTCGGGGTCCCCATTGAAAGTAGCTGTCAACGGATCGGCGGGGGCCGGGCGAACCATCGGCCCTGCCGGCGCGGGGGCCGGCACAGGTATGGGTGCGGGCACTGGGCGGGGAACGGGCGGAGGGACCTGCGGCGGCACTTGCGGTGGCACTTGCGCAGGGACTCCTCCAGGAGGAACCACCGGTTGCTGGACTCCCCCTGCGGGGGGTCCTACCCCGACCGGGGCTGGGCGAGCTGCTTGCATGGCCGTGAGGGCGTCCCGGAACTGATACTGCAGATCGAGGGCTAGCTCGCGCAATTCTGTGGTGAGTTGGAACCGCAAATCTCCCATCATCCGGTCCAGGGCTTGAGTTTGGTCTTCCGCGTAGGGATCGGGCCCGTACGGTCCCACTCTCTCTTCTTCCAGGGGCGGGGGACGCCACTCTCCTCCGTAGGTCGTCTCGCGCTCGTCTCCCAGGAAACTCGGCTTCCCGCGGTCGATGTGATCCACCTGGACCGACACCCATGCCCCCTTCTGATCGTGCACCCAGGAGTCCACGGTCCCACGACCAAAATTGCTCCATGAGTACCTCGGGGTCACGCTCTGATGAAGAGGTGGGCGCGGGATGTAGTGAGCCCCTTGAATCGTAGTCACTGGCACTTCGGGCTCCCCGCCGCCTCCTCCACCACCGGCACCCTGGTCCCCCGGGGTTACCGGCTGGTCTTCGGTAGTAGGGATGGGAAGAGTACCGTCGTCCGACATGGTCAGGAACGGCCAAGTCCCAGTCACAGATCTCTGACAATCTGTGAGACTTCTGCTCAAAGTAGTCAAGGATCAGATCTTTGTTGATGAAACACAGTTCTTTATTTCCAATCTCTACATTAGTACAGGTTCTCGGATTATTGTCAGAGATAATGCATATGACAGAAGCAGGTCTATTATACCTTTCAGAGCAGTTTAAATTGCCCATAGGTAACCAATCACTAAAGGGGAAAAACGGCGGGCAAAAGGGGTCTCTGGCCATTTGCTTCCCACAGGAAAGAAAGTGAGGTGTTAAGTTGTAAATTTCCCTTCCCAAACCAGACCCCTTAGATGTAACCATATTCACATAACAATTGCTGGCCTCAAGGCTTTCGCACGTTGATAAGAGATGGGTTCTGTCCTCCCTTGACGTCCCAGCCGGGATGAATGGAATGCGGAGGCAGGAGTGTGAGAGGCCCCTTGTTCCCATACTTTGAAGTTGTCATTCTCCCGGGCAAACAGTTACACAGACCAGGCCTGGTCAGGGTCATAAACCTGGGGTCACATAGCTTACATTTATACTGGCCAAATTTAGGGTTACATGGTAAGCATAGGGGCAACTAGAAACAAGGGCATGTATACATACTGGGTGCAAATACAGGTTGTCATAGGAAATGCATAAGCAATAGAGCAATAGACATATAGCAGCAAACCCCAGAAAGTCTTGTCTGAATCAGCAGATTCTGACACCTGGATTGGGCAAAACTATTTACATCATCACCAATACCAATTCAAGAAATCGTTTGGAATACTTCATCTTCTCGTCCAAAAACAATCAAAAACAATATCTTCTTGACGGCCATGCTGAAAAACTGGGACTTTTGCAGATTACAGCTGCTTCCAAAATTCTCTAGATTTACTATCTTCCTAAATCAATCGTGGTTTCCCCCTGGAAACGATCAAAAGATGACTGATAACTGGAGACTCGCTAACATGACCTGCTTGAAAGATATCTTAACAAAAGATGGTGTACTCCCTAAATCTGCATTGGAACAAAAACTGAAAAAAATTATACCCTGGTTTTTCTATTTACAGTTAAAACATATGATCAATTACCTCAACATACGATATATCCTTAAAGATCAGCTCACTCCTTTTGAAAAACTAATCAATCCAAACAACTACAACCCAAAAGGATTAATCTCGACTACCTATGGTATTCTGATAAGTCATCAAGGAGACAAACCATTAAGATATCAACTCCAATGGCAAAGAGATTGTGAAACTGAAATAACAACACAATTGTGGTGAAAAATTTGGACATCAAAACTAATGACCTCTCAAGTAATTTCAACTAGATTACAAACACATTGAATCATCTCAAGATGGTATCTGACACCTGAGCGTCTATCAAAGACGACCTCATCACATTCACCATTATGCTGGAAGAAGTGCGGAGAAATTGGAACATTTGCTCACTGCTGGTGGAAATGCACATATATAAAGGAATTCTGGCAAAAAGTACTCACACAAATAAAACTCATTATGGGATATAACATCCCCCTTAACCCTGTCCTGATATTTCTAGACATCTGGGAGACAAAAGACGTGCCCACAATTCATCGCGAACTCATTACAAGTTTACTAGTAGCAGCTAAAACGTCCATTGCATCTAGATGGAAAGCAGATAAAACCCCTACTCTCACATGCTGGATCAACAAAGTATGGGATCACTTAATAATGGAAAAGATAACAGACAAAATCAAACAATCAGATCTATATCCTAAAACCACTAACTTTAATGAGAAATGGCTTCCGTTCATGGAATTTATATCAGCATCAGATATTCAACCACAGAATGACACTTATCAAGCCCTACTACAATGCTAATCCTCAATACCCAGCCACACATAACACACACACATTCCACTTTGAAAAAGACCGTGACCAATAAATACTTTTTAGCTATTGCTCAAATGTTCATCACAATTTAATTACAAGTTACTGTATACGCTGTAATGCACTAGTGTTGATTCACTCTTGTTTTTTTCTTTAAAATATGGTTGTATTATAAACAAAATAGCAAATTCAGCTTTGTAAGATGTAAAAAATATCTGTTTACTTGTTAAAAATTAATAAAAACACTTGATCAAAAAAAAAAGAGACTTTAACTAGAAATTATGGGCCAATATTTGTAATACGACGGCAGTGTTAGCTGACAAGGAGGTGACCTCAGTGAAGGAATAATATGGGTCTGTTCCCTTCCAGTTCTCCAATCCCAGCCCCACCGCATCATGTTATTTTACTAGGAACCTTTGCTCATAGATTTATTTGTGTTATATATATTTTTGTTATCTATATCCCACTTTTCTCACATGGGAGCGTATGTAGTTCTCCTCTCCTCTGTTTTATCCTCACAACAATCATGTGAGGTGGGTTAGACCAAGAGGGCGTGACTGGCCCAAGGCCATCCAGCGAGCCTCCAGATCCTCGTCGGACACTGGAACCGCTCCGCCACGCCGGCTCTCAAATATTGTTATTCAGATTAGATTTGGATACTGTTATTGTTCAGATTTAATTCTGTTTGGCAGATCATCTTTTTGATTGACCGAATAGCCATATTGTCCCTGTCATCTGCCTTGAATCCCAGAGAGAAAGATGAACTAGAAATGAAAGTAAACACGCACACCCCGGGCTGCTTTTAGAAGCCATGTAAAATATAGACCATCGAAACAGTATTTGAATGTCTGTGTACTTGCCTGGAAGCTAGTCTCCTCCTATTCAGTGGACCTTACTCCTGAGCATTCAGTCCGGTTTCTGAAAGACAGACAAAGTCAATTATTTTAAATACGACAACCGCAAGTGGCAGCCAGGTACCATCCTGAAGAGGAGCCGCCACCCACCCCTGCTCACGGAGATCCCACTCTGCATGGTCTAGAAGACAGTCTGTTGTTTTCCTTCTCACGTGTTGTTTGTATTCAAATGTAAATTGATGGAGGTTTAATTAACTGATTAATATGCTCAGGCTTATCCAATTAGTTTAATGAGCTTCTTCTAATCGGGTGGCAGCCCATAAGCGGTGATGATGAGCATGAGGACAGGGTTAGTGGCGTAAGTGCGAGACATTCCGGGTTGGTCTTGTGCGAGATGTTGGCGCCCCTGGTCCCATGAGCCAGTGGCATCTCTTCATTCTTTTTGTACCGTCTAATATGGCGCCTGGCCCTTCTGTTCAGCCAGAGACTGTGAAGGCCCTTGTTGGGAGACATCTGCTCAAGCCGTATCTCAGACATTTCAAAGAAGCAGGGAATTTGGGAGTGCCGGTCATCCTTATTTCCTGTTTCCCCTTGCAAGTTTGACCGACTGAAACGGCTCTTGTTTAGTGTAGTGGTTCAGTGCGCGGACTCTAATCTGGGAGATCCAGGTTTGATTCCCCACTCCTCCACATGCAGATGGCTGGGTGACTTCAGGCAAGCCATAGTTCTGTCAGAGCTCTTCTGTCAAGGACAGCTTTTGGAAAGAGCCCTCTCAGCTCCACCTACCTCACAGGGTGTCTGTTGTGGGGAAGGGAAGGGAAAGGAGTTTGTAAGCCGCTCTGAGACTCCAAGTGAAGGGTGGGGTATAAATCCAATCTCCTCCTCCTCCTCCTCCGTCTCCTTCTTTATTCCATTTGAAGGGACAGAAGCTAGAGAGGGGAAAGTAATGGAAGATATCAGTGCAAAGTCCTGCAACTGGGATAAGAGCCCCTCTGGTCTTCACAGGGTGGATTAATTACTTTCAAGAAAAGCATCAGATAGTTTGAGGAGACCATGCAGATTCAGAGATGTTGAATAAGAAGGGAGAATCAAATGTAATATTAGAATGGTATTTGTTGCAAGATTAATTTGAGCATATGTGTTTAATTTTTTTTACAGAATTTGTGGCTCAAAAGCACGTGTACTGCTTCAACTTAACATCTCTGCAGGATTCAGAGTTGATTCTAGCCGCCACCTTCCACATCTTTCCTGAGAAATGCCGCCGGCATCACAAGGCACTTTGCAGGTGCTCAGAGAACTCCACTTGCCACCTTCTTCACTCACTACCAGTGGTCTTCCACAGTTTTGGAGAGAACTTGGCCTATGGGCAACTGAAGGAGAACGTTGCTGTGTTTCCTCACCAGCAGGAGGCCTGGCTGCTGAAGGACATCTCGCACGTCATCCGACGATCGAGGCGATTTGGTGAGCTTCTCCTGTGTGCTGAACTTGACCCTGGGAAGAAGTACCACGGGGGAGTCTCTAGCGAAGCTGCCTCCCACTGGCCGTACATCCTAGTCTACGCCAATGACTTAGCAATAGTCGAGCCCAACAGTCTGGCCCTTTCCCTCCTGCGGTACGATCCCTTCCCTTCTGCGGAGAGTCTTTTGCTCAATGCTTCTGCGAGCACTCGCACAAAGAGGGGTGCACAACCATCCCTTCCTGTCCGGAACAATGAGTTGCCAGGGACCGTGGACAACAGGAACGAGCATAACAGACAGGACTTATGGGGGAGTGCGTTCAGGTCCCTCAAATCAAAAGCCTCTCACAGAGACCGGAAGAGGAAAGGGCAAGAAGATGCTGAGACACTCCCCAAGTCTCGGGTACTAAATTTTGACGAGAAGACAATGAGGGAAGCCCAGCAAAAGCAGTGGAGTAAGCCGACCGTTTGCTCTAGAAGATACATGAAGGTGGACTTTGCTGACATTGGCTGGAATGAATGGGTCATCTCTCCAAAATCCTTTGATGCCTATTACTGCACGGGGGGCTGTGGGTTCCCGATGCCCAAGGTAGGACGTGCAAGTTGACTTTATTTGCTAGGCTTAGACATGGGCCGCATCCCTCTCAGATATTGGAATATGGTGGCTAATACTATTTGAAAGGCCTTGGGAATAGTCCTATCCAGGACCCCTGACTTTTAAAATTGAATTACATTAAGGCGCTAGATTTAATCGATACAGGAAGATTTAAGAATATTTAACAACTTATTGTATTGCTAAATCTAGCTCCTTAATGTAGCAAGGCTGGTTTTGCCTAGTCTTTGGAAGACAAAAGGCTGCAATCACACGCTCCTTTAGAATGCCTGTCGGATCTAAAGGGAGCGATCAGACAGCAACATCTGGGAAGCGTCCTGCAGTCGTCGGCAACCTGTGCTGCTCTGCCGCGGAAGCGGAGTTAAAAAACACCGGGGAAAGCCCAGTCCTTTTTTTTGGTAATTTTTATTAAGAAGAGAAAGAATAAACATGAATAACAACAGTATTTTGTTGTACAAGTTAGCATGAGGATCGTAGAATACAATTCAAACAACATATAACAACTAAGTGGACATTATAAAGACAAACATAATACAGAACATAATAACCATGTTCCAGATAGATTATAATGCATACATTATAAATATCGTTTTCAGTGATATGTTTTGGAAATAGCTAGGCAGTCTTCATGTTCAGAATTCCCTGTGTTAGGTACTTAGACTTAAACATTAGTGCGGGATATAAAGGTATAAGTAAGTACATCAAAAAGATTGGTAAGGGCCATTGTGGAAACCTGTGTGGAAAGACCCCTATATAAATAATAAGGAACAAGCTTTATAACCGCTGTTGCAGCTTCGGCCACTCAGAAGATATGAATTCTTCCTGTGATAGGAACTCGAGTATTGGAGACCATGTTTTGTCAAAGTTAGATTTTACCGGTTTCAGTAGAGATATGTTGATTTTGTCACAGCGCCACCAGCAGTGGGCAAATGCACTGTGCATTGAGCATCCTTTCCAATAGAAAGGAGATTTAGTGGGACACATATGGGAGATCATTTTTGGGGTGAGGTACCATTGGGTCATGATTTTTAGTGTTTTGAGTTCTACCGAAGCTATAAGAGATTTGAAATTTGATGTGTTCCAAGGAGCAGAGCAGACATCGTCATCCAGCAGGGTACCACAGTCTTTTTGCCAGGATATTTGGTAAGGCCTGGGTTTGGAGTGTGTATCTTTTAGTAGTAGTTGATGTATGGCAGAAACCAGGCCTCGGTTCTGAGAATCATACATTTTTAAAATGAATTCTAAATCTCTGTGTGGTTGTTTTAGAAGATCAGTTAACCTAATTTGAGTACAAGCATGTTGTATTTGTAAGTAAAGAAACCATGGGATTGGGTGTTTTAGTATTTGTTCCAATTCTGTTTTTTGTAGAATTCCATGTCTCGAAGCAAGGAGAGTCCAGTCCTAATGCTTGCTGACAGGGCACAGACGGACTTTCCCCTGTCTGATCGCTCAAGCACTCTCTCATGCTATTGGGATGGTCTGATCAGGCCATCCCAACTCCATACCATGGTTCCCCCCCCCCCTCGCAGTATGTGCATCATCGCATTCTCTATAGGGGGCTCTCAGTGCAGAGGTGTGATTCCATGTTTATGTGCAAGGGAAATAAATGGTGCAATAAATAGAGACTCACCAACAGTTGTGTCTGATCACACAGTGACGGGCTGTGCTTGCAGCTACAAAAGGATGTGTGATTGCACAACTGTGTGTCAATTGCCTCTGGAGGAAATAGCCTCTCTTCCCCTCCGCTCCAACTGGTGCATGTGACCGCAGCCAAAGTATCTTCCAAGTAAACTGGATTGGTTAAGGAAAATGTGGAAGATACTGAAGTCAGTTGAGCTTGTTGATTTGTTTAATGGGGAAAAAACTGGGGATCCAGCCTGGCCAGGATCTCTTACAGTTGTACCCATTTCTGGCTACCGCAAGAACAACAGGTTGGATGCTCAGAGAGGTAAAAATCCCTCCATTTACAAGGGGAGGCAGTGCAGGAAAACATTATAGCCCCCAATGAAGACTCTTCCTCTTAGCTGCTCCTTTGTGGTGAAACAAACCCTGCAGGCACACATTTTTTCCCCATGGGGAATGAAAACTGTATGCACCTGGTCCCATTCTCAAGCTGCTAGACTTTGACCAATTTCCCACAGCCACTGCTCCGCCCCACTTTTCCCTTTGCCCCAATTTTAAGTGTCAATTTCCCACTATTTGCTGGGCGGCCACAGTTTGCCCCGCAGCTTCACCCGATTTCCCCCGTGCCTACTCGATCCTCTTTTTTGAGGATTGAGTTGAAGCGGGGGGAATCGGGCGAAGCTACAGGGCAAAATGCGGCAAAGGGAAAGGGGCAAAGGGAAAGGCGGGGGCGGAGCAGTGGCTGTGGGAAATCGGTCATTGGTGAAGAGTTCATCTCTCCAGCTTTATAACAGATGTTCTCCTACAAACACAGAATATCCTCTCGCCACAGGCAGGTCAATAGAAAAATCTCTGTGAGAAGTCCTGCAGCCAGACTCCATGAGTTCCAAATCAAAACAACCCTTCTGTTCTGTGTCCAGCCTGGAAGTAGGGAGACTTGAGAAACCGCACACCTGAGACGCTACCAGAGCTAAGCAGGCTCTCTTTGCCTTATTTTTGAACCTGGACAAACATGTGCAAAGTTTAGGCTTTGTATGTGGATGCAAAGACCAATACATCCAGTTACAGAAACAGAAAAACGTTGATTATTTACTTGTGTAAGTGGTCACTGGTTGCAAAAAAAGAGAAGCAAGAAACGGTGAACACTAGAAACTATGTTCATAAGTTACAGTGAATGCACGTACTATCTGTGTGTAGGGTACACCTGATTTATCTTTATGCATGCGTTGGGCTGCAGTGGCTCAAGTGGTTAAGACACGAGTGAGTTGCCATGGCGACAGAGGTTATGGTGGACACGTGAGAGTCTGGCTCTGCCTCTAACCCCCCTCCCCCTGACCAGCTCAATAACTAAAGACAAGTCCAAATTTTTACGCAGCAGAGTATGGGTAAGGCTGGTGGATCTAAAGTTAGACCACATCCAGTAATTTCTAAGCCTCTAGCAGCTTACCTGAACACAGGAGAAGCGGTTAAGAAATCTCCTCAGGCGGCAGTTACAGCAAACAGCATGGCGAGTGTTATGTTCTCTTATGTTGTTTTACATTGCATCATTAGGGCTCTGATATCCTAACTCCCTCATTCCGATTGGCTGCCTAATAAAGACTCCCATTGGTCCTGAAGCCAGTCTAGGGAACCAATCACAGAGCCCTGCTTAGGTCCAATGATATCGATTGTAAATAGTTACAATGTTTATAGTTAGCTGTTTGGAACCATATAAGTTAGAGTGCCACTCTACCAGAGCTGTCTTTGAGCTGAATGATGTTAAGAATAAAAGCCTGCATTGGATTCATCGCCTCCTGACTCAAGACTTAATACTGGCGATGAGGATGGGATCCCAGTCCTAACCGAATGGCTGAAATCACTCTGCCTGCCCAGCTGAAATCACTAAGGGCGCCTAGAGCTAAATCACTATGGGCATGGCATCCAGGGGCCATATTGAACCGTTTGACCCAAAGGTTGGGAACTGGGAGTCATACCTCGATCGTTTTGATCTATGCTACCGCATAGCAAACAGTATTGATGGAGACAATGTCTGCCACGCCACTTTTCTCAGTACATGCGGCCAGGCTGTATTTGACATTGCTCGTGATCTAGTAGCCCCCTCCAAGCTACTCGAGACCCCTCTTGGCATCATCAAGACCTGGCTGACCGAGTACTTCACGCCAAAGACGTTGGCTGCCGCCCACCAGTGTGCTTTCCACCAGCGGAACCAGAAAGAGGGCGAGTCTGTCACCCAATACCTCAGTGCGCTCAGACAGGCTGCTCGGGACTGTCAGTTCACTGATCTGAAGTCCGTCCTTTTAGACCGGCTGCAATGTGGCCTCAGAGACGAAAGCGTCAAGATGGCCCTACTCTTATTAAAGACTCTCACATACAAACTGGCCCTCGAAGAGGCCCTGCGAGTAGAAGCCATCGACCTGTCCCTCCGTGAGCTGCGATTGGTTCCCCAAGGCCACACGTCATGCTGCGCTGACGCCGTGCACCATGGCAGTACCGCTGACTCTGATGATGTCCGGGACGACCAGTCTGATGCATCAGATGACGGCATCTACTGAATGGGGACCAATCAGAAACTGCGCCGCTCTCAAAAAAGCCCGCACCATTTTCAAAAAACCCCACGAAGAAAAAGCTGTGCCGGTTGCGGTGGTGCGCATGCGTGGAGAGACTGCCAATTTCGCGATGCCATCTGTCATGCATGTGGTAAAGCGGGACACCTCGCCAAAGTCTGCCCTTCGTCACAAGCTCACAGTGTTCCAGAGGAGTCCCGGCATACGCGAGGGTCTGCTAAGGCCTCCAGCCGCTCATATCATTCCAGGGCATCAAGGTCATTTGAGCGAAGACCCAAGTACAGCAAGGAAGCCAGCGTGTCTGAAGACTACACCAACCGCTTCTACATTCATCAAGGGTTGCATTTGTGTCCGAAGATCAAAGCCACCGTTTTCATTGAAGGTCGGGCATGCCAGATGGAAGTCGACTCCGGGTCCGCATTGTCCATCGTTTCATGGAGCATCTTCCAACAAGTCTGCCCGCGTTTCTCTGCAAGCTGCCTTCAGAAGTGCACTCTTCAGCTGTTCGACCTCCAAAGGCACTGAGTTCCAGTCATTGGCATCGCCACAGTCCAAGTTAGATACAAGAAATTTGCCAGCCGTCTGAATCTGCTCGTGGTGGAAGGTTGCCGTACAAGTCTTATCGGCTTGGACTGGTTCGCCGCCCTGGGCATCGACGTTGTCGTCGTAAATCAAGTCGGTCAGCAGCCCCTTATAGACTTCGAGGAAGAGTTTCCCGATGTGTTCAGAGCAGAGCTAGGATGCTACAAAAGTCCACCAGTCTCGTTTAACCTGGATCCTGCTGTATAGCCCATATGCCTCAAGCCCAGACGCTGCCCCATTGCTTTCAAGCCCAAGATCAACAAGCAGATCGACAAGCTGTTGGCCCAAGGTTTCCTGGAACTGGTTCCGAATGCCAAGTGGGAGACACCCATTGTCACCCCGCTCAAGCCTGATGGTTCTGTCCGCCTGTGCGCTGACTACAAGTGCACTCTCAACAGCTGCACTCTCAGCTGCAACAAGTGCAACAGCTGCAACAAGTGCACTCTCAACAGCTGCACTCCCTGCAGCCTCATGCATACCCGTTTCCTGTAGTCAGCCATCTTCTAACCTCAGTCTCCGGGGGTCGAGTGTTTGCCGAGATCGACCTCGCCCGGGCGTATCAACAACTGCCGGTAGATGCAGCCATGGCCAAGGCACAGATTATTGTAATGCACCGTGGTGCCTTTAAGGTGAACCGGCTACACTTCGGGGTAAGCATCGCCCCTGGCATATTCCAAGAACTGATGGAGCGTCTGCTATGAGGCTTGCCCGGAGTTGTGCCCTACTTTGATGACATCTTAATTGCAGGGGCCTCTGAACTTGAACTGACTACCCGGGTGCGAGAGGTCCTTCGTTGGCTACAAGAGGTCGGCCTACGGCTCAAGAAGGAGAAGTGTGAGTTTTTCATCCCTGCCGTTCAATTCCTGGGCTACCTTCTAGATGCAGACGGCATCCACCCTGCTCTAGACAAGGTTGCTGCGATCCGTGACGCGCCCCCTCCAGAGTCGAAGAAAGAGCTGCAGTCCTTTTGTGAGATTGTCCCAAAAGATGCAGTCTGCAACAGGTCTCCTGAACCAGAAAGGCCTTCATTTGCAAAAAGGTTCTTTTTGGAATGGTTACACTTTTTCCTGTTAGTAATGACTGTATTGTAAACAAACGGTATTATACTAAGCAATCGGAATCCCCCTCCCTGCAACTACACCAATCATTAAAAGATTGTTCCAGCCCCCTGAACAAGTTTCACACAGAAATGGCGGCAAACAGTTTATTGTGCTTTTTGTTCCCAAGGAACTTCTACTAAATGTTTTCGAGAGCAGCTGCAAAAAGAATAACATGGTAGGGGAGTATTTGTCTCAGACCTTGAGCAAGCTGAAAGCGAAGCAGGCAAGCAGGGGAGTGCAGCAGACTAAAGCACAGCGTGATAAGGAAGCCAGACAACTAAACAGCACATGAGCACATTCCAACGGGTGGGGTTACTGGTCGAGTCCCAACCCCCGGGCGGGAGATGGCAGTGCACCTACTTCCACATTTGGAGGCTATGCAACCTGATCAAGCAATTCTGGTCTCAGGCACTCAAAGAGAATCAAGCTAATGACCCTGTGTGATTTTCTGGAAAACCCGGAACTTATTCTCCTGAATCTCTGGGAGGATTCAAATGTACCTAAAATGCAACAGAATTTAATCATGACCTTGATCACTGCAGCAAAAACTGTTATAGCCACGAAGTAGAAGGACACAATCCCCACCCCATGATACAGCAATGGTATTTGAAAATTTGGGATTACTTTATCCTAGATAAAATTACTGATGCAATTTCATAAAGGCAATTGAATTCAGTAAGATGCACTGGTCTCCTCAAGAAATGGGCGCCTTTTATGGAATATAAGCTCCAAGCTGCTAATAAAGCAAGGAGTATACAAGACAAAGACAATTGCATGTCGTCCCTAGCTATCCACTGAGCCTTGAGTCGGTGTTACATTCAATTCAAACAACATGACCTTGCCTTTGTGATGTTTGACACTGATCTGGTTTTTATTGTTGTCACTGTTACCATGTTTGATACTGTTATTGTGCTTTTTCTAATCTATATATGTGTTACCCTATCTTATATTGTATGAGGAACATTGCCTGCATCCTCCTGTTACCTATGTATTCTTTGATATTCAATAAAAGTTATTCAAAAAACAAAAAACAAACAAAAAAGTGGTTAAGACACTGAACTGCAGACCGGAAGGTCAGTAGTTCAGCAGTTTGAGACCTGAGTGCCGTGTGACGGTGTGAGCTCCCATCTCTGGCCCCTAGCAGTTCAAAAGCCTGCCAACCTAGCAGTTCAAAAGCAAAACATTGCAAGTAGATAAATAGGTACCACTTCAGTGGGAAGGTAACAGCATTCTGTGCGCCTCGGCATCTAGTCATGCCGGCCACATGACCACGGAAACAGGTTTGGACAGCGCTGGCTCTTTGGCTTGGAAACGGAGATGAGCAATGCATCCCTAGAGTCATATTCGACTGGCTTTTGAGCAAGGGAAACCTTTACCTATGTGTTGGGTAATTCTAGTGTTGCATTCAAGGCATGTACATCTCAATGCATGATTTAAAACCCACATTTGTCAAGGTACTGGTCCGAGGTTTCATTTATAAAGTGAACACCACTGGTTCTTTAAGAACATCAGAGAAGCCAATGTTGGATCAGGCCAGTGGCGCATCCAGTCCAACACTCTGTCACACAGTGGCCAAAAACACCAGGTGCCTTCAGGAGGTCCAGATGTGCACATGTACGGGAAAGTTACTTATGTTCACTATAACTTGTGAACATGGCTATAAATACGATAATTGTGTGCCATTGCATCACAATTTACTCATGGCAACCCGAGGACAATGGGCCTTTGAAGACGAGAGATGAGCAGAGGTGGGTTGTCCCTGTCTGTTTCTGCATAGCAGCCCTGTTCTTCCTTGGGGGGGGGGGGGGGGCTCCCATCCACGGACTCACAAGGGCCAACCCTGCTTAGCTTCCAAGCTCTGGTAAGATCTGGCTAGTCTGGGCTATTAGGTTACTGTCATTGTGTAGATCACGGTTCTAGTTGAACAACATGGTACTGTTAATTGAGCAAAAGAAAAACAAAAGGCACATGAGACAGGATTCTCTTTCCTTAGATTCTTAAGATATTGAAGAGCCAGGCAGAAGTCTCAGAATGGTTTCAGGTTTGTTGTTTAGGCTCTGTTTGTACCCTTTTGGTCTTCCTCTACCATCTTGCTACCATCTTGCCTTCCTCTACCATCCTGCAGACCTCATGCCTGCGCGTGTCTCCTCCCAAGCCCTTGAGATGGCCGAGCGAGGACTTTGCCCCAAGGACAGAGCTGCTTCTTCCCCTGAAGCTGACCAGACCACTCCCATCTCAGTGTACATGGACCAGGTAGAGAAGCCCTGAGTAGCAGCTGTAAGAGCCCAGAATGATCAGAGCTTGGGAGATAAGTGTGGTTGACCATGGTCGTGGCGGGAGACCACCAAGGTGTCTAGGCTGGGGCTGCTATGCAGAGGAAGGCAAAGGCAAACCACCTCTTGCCTTGAAAAACCCCATGAGGAGGAATTTTGTGGGGTCGCCATGAGTCAGCTGCTAGTTGAGGGCACACTTTACCTTCAAGAAGGGGACAGAAGCCCAGTCTTTTCTTTGGTGGCTTTCTAAGCTTGCATGCCCTCTGTCTTCACCTGCCCCAGGTCTGTTTCATCTTCATGGGCTACATCTTTATCATTCCAACTCACCTCAACTAGGGCCAGGGGCCAGTTTGGTGTAGTGGTTAAGTGCGCGGACTCTAATCTGGGAGAACCGGGTTTGATTCCCCACTCCTCCACTTGCATCTGCTGGATGGGCAAGCCATAGATCTGGCACAGCTGTCAAGGACAGCTCTGGGAAGAGCTCTCTCAGCCCCACCAACCTCACAGGGTGTCTGTTGTGGGAAGGGGAAAGGAAAGGAGATTTGTAAGCTGCTCTGAGACTCCTTTGGGTAGTGGGTGGGGTATAAATCCAATCTCTTCTCTTCTTCTTCTGCCTGGTGGAATGAGCTACCTTATGAGATCAGGGCCCTGCCTGTAAGATGGAGCTCTTCCTCTGGGCTTTCCGTTAAGGCAGTGGGCCTCCATTTCGATCTGCCCCCCCCCCCCTTCCAGTGATTGCAGATCCTGGAAGCCAAGTGAAACTATAACATTGCTGGATTTAATATCATCTGTGGAGGCACACTGTATGTTTTTAACGTTTTGCTGATTTTAGTGAGCTTAATTAATGTTGTACTTGGCTATTTTGGGGCAGGAATGCACAGGAACGGAGTTCCAGCTGGCTTCCAAGTTGGCCACGCCTACAGCCTCCCCCCCCCTAGGTACCTCACAAGCCGCAGGGCGCCTGGGGAGCCCAGCCAATCCAGGGAGGGAAGGCAGTTTAAACTGCCTTCCTCCCCCTCAGGTTCCCCATACGCCCCACAAGCACCTAGGGAAGCCAATCCTGGGAGGGAGCTGTGCTGTCAGTAGGTGTGGCATAATATGCCAATGAGTTCCTGCTGTTGGGTGTGGCCTATTATGTTAATGAATTCCTGCTGGGCTTTTTCTACAAAAAAACCCCCTGGTTGTACTAATGACTATGTTTTAATTGTAAATCTGCATTATTGCAGGTCTGTGCGTCTGGAACTCTAACCCTGCCCCTGCTGTGCAGGGAGGGTGGGATACAAATCCAATCAAACAAAGCCAACGATAAAATACAGCTCTTACCACCCTCTCCATCTTACAGTCTGGAAGGGACTGAGAAATAAGAGAGCCTGATTCTTCAGCCTTTTGACCAGTAAAGGCAGCTTGAGCTTAACCCCTGAGTATGCAGAGTGTGAACACAACACTCAAAGGGCAAAAATGGAAAGTTTTTAAAAAATAAACCTGTCATATCATTACCTTCCCACGAGACAC
Organism: Lepidodactylus listeri; assembly: GCA_029233225.1. NCBI lineage: Eukaryota > Metazoa > Chordata > Lepidosauria > Squamata > Gekkonidae > Lepidodactylus > Lepidodactylus listeri. Next base: position 132,851,483 of record JARCFY010000005.1, on the reverse strand, counting down.
CATCCTTGGCTCCATATTTTTCTTCTTCTAAATCTGAGACTGACAAATGGGCCATAGAATCATAGAATCAAGGAGTTGGAAGGGACTTCCAGAGTCATCTAGTCCAACCCCCTGCACAATGCAGGAAATTCACAAATACCTCCCCCCCACACACCCAGAAGATGACCAAAAATCTCCAGGAGCTCAAGCCAAACTGGCCTGGAGAAAAATTGCTTCCTGACCCCACTTTGGTGATTGGCATTTTCCTGGGCATGTAAAAAAAGGCTATGAGAACTAAGCACTGGGGCAACCCTTCCTGCCCTCCCTCTCATGATCTGCCCAAGTTCACAGAATCCGCAGTGCTGTCAGATGACGGGTGTCTTCTGGCAGAGAGTTTCTCCAGGCAGGGGCTAGCTCTTCTCCAGCAGACCAACAGTTGTTGTTCACTTGCACAGTTGAGTCCGACTCTTCACGACCCCATGGACCACATCACGCCAGGCCCTCCTGTCTTCCGTCGTGCTCTGGAGTTTGCTTAATTTCATGTTCGTTGCATTGATGACACTGTCTAACCATCTCATCCTTTGCTGTCCCCTTCTTCTTTGACCTTCAGTCTTTCCCAGCATCAGGGTCTTCTCCAGTGAGTGCTCCCTTCTCATTGGGTGGCCAAAGTATTTGAGCTTCAGCTTCGGTGTCTGGCCTTCCAGGGAACAGTCAGGGTTGATTTCCTTTAGGACTGACTGATTTGATCTCCTTGCAGTCCAAGGGACTCTCAAGAGTCTTCTCCAGCACTATAATTCCCTCACGGATCACTGCCTTGACATTGTGAGGGGGCTTGCATGGTTCGATGAAGCTGTGGGCTATGACATGGAGGGCCACCCAGGATGGACAGGCCACAGCAGAGAACTCAGACAAAGTGTGATCCGCTGGAGAAGGAAATGGCCCCGGCTAGTCTGATTTCGTCAGATCTCGGAAGCTAAGCAGAATCAGCCCGGGTTAGTACTGGAGACCACCAGGGAAGTCCAGGGTCCCTACGTAGAGGCAGGCAAGGGCAGACCACCTGTTTGTCCCTTGCCTTGAAAACCTTACGGGGTTGCCATAAGTTGACTGCGACGTGATGGCACACAATTATTATGCTGTGACGGAGATGGCCGGGGATGGCCTGATCTCATCAAATCTTGGAAGTTAAGCAGGGATGGCCCTGGATAGTACTTGGATAGGAGACCAGCAAGGAAGTCCAGGATCATTATACAGGGGGAGGCCATGGCAAACCACCTCCGTTCACCTCTTGCCTTGAAAACCTTACTGGGTCTCCATAAGTTGGTTGTGACCTGATGGGATGGCAATTTCCACCACCATTTGTGTTTTCAGTCACACATAAGTAAGAACCTTTCCAGAACCTGAGACTTCTACAAATTCCAAGTTATGGACTCCTTGGAGAACAGCATCCCCAGTTGTATTTTCACAAAGGCCAAATGTATAAAGTTATACCCAGAGTTTAGATGATACCATTTTGTCCCTGTTTCAGAACATTTATCTTAGTTCTAGTCTGGTGTTCTCCGTTTTCGTGCAGGAGAGGAAAAACCCATATTGGCAAGCCCAAGACGGCCATTGTTTCACCTTACCTCTTGTCTAGCGCCACAAATCCTTCCACGTTTTCAAAATGTGAATGCTTCCAAGGTAGATTCAGCACAATTAGCGTAGAGTCTGAGCAGTTCTTATAAAACCATGACCGATTTCCCACAGCCGCTGCTCCGCCCCCACTCTTCCCTTTGCCCCGATCATGTCAATTTCCCACTGTTTGCTGCATGGCCGCATTTTGCCCCGCAGCTTTGCCTGATTCCCCCCGCATCTACTCAGTCCTCAAAAAACAGGATCACATAGACGCGGGGGAAATCAGGCGAAGCTGCAGGGCAAAATGTGGCCATGCAGCAAATAGTGGGAAATTGACATGATCGGGGCAAAGGGAAAAACAGGGGCGGAGCAGCGGCTGTGGGAAATCAGTGCATGTCTTGTACATTTTCTACTTTTAAGCAGATACTTATTGACAGAATGTAATTTTACTACTTATTAGTTAAAATGAGCGTTTTTTTCTAGTGCTGAGACTTTGCCATCCAGTCGGGGGAGAGCAGGTCTCTCTGATGTTGCCCCCGTCCTTCTACTGCTGAGGCCAGCTGCAATGTGTCCCCCCCCCCCCCCCATTTAAAAAGCAGCGGCAGAATGAGTTCTCTTTCAAGTTTGCCTGTTCTAAGAAATAAAGGAACAGACCAGGGCGAAGTGGGGGGGAGAGGACAAGAACAGGCCAAGAAATTTGGGTCAGATCCATGCCAGCAACAGCAGCTGAAGCTAGAAACCTCTGTGCTGAGGAGGCATTGGCGGTACTGTTGTGATCCAGAAAAGCATCTCTACCTGGAAGAAGACTTGCCTGCTGTCCGAATGTGGCAAGGCCCCTTTGCCTTCATCTGCTCGCAAAGCTTCCCAAACTGTTCTGGGTAAACAATGATTCTTTGCCAAGAAGCAGTAATGATTTCCTTCTCTCTTTCAGATCGTGCGGCCGTCGAACCACGCCACGATCCAGAGCATTGTGAAAGCCGTCGGGATCATTCCAGGCATACCAGAGCCTGCCTGTGTCCCCAACGCAATGAACTCCCTGAGCGTTCTCTTCCGAGACCAGAGTGACAACATTGTGTTGAAGGTGTACCCTAATATGTCCGTGGACAACTGTGCCTGCCGATAGGCTGCTTCATCTCTCTCTCTCTCTCTCTTACACACACGCACACACACACACACACACATTATGGAATGAAGCCAGAATTCATGGTCTGGTTCAGCTGGAAATGGGAGTTCTTTGCCCGTTTAATTCCCCATTTCCGGGTGAGGCTCTGAAGCAGTGAGACATTCCCCCCCCCACCCCCATTTTTGGCACTTTCAAATTCTTAACTTACATAGCTGGGAGGAGATTAGGGATCTTAGTGGAATCTTCTATATATAGCAGTGTTTCTCCGTAACCTAATGACTGCCGGTCAAGTTAGACACAGGAGAGGCAGGGCCAGCCTCTCTTCACCTTCTCCTCATCCACACGGTGCTTGTCTGCTTCCCCAGCAGGGCAAACGGCAGCTCCAGAGGAAGGAGGGAAATCAGAAAAATTGCCTGGTGGGAAGGGGTTAAACTCTGCATCCCCCCCTTCCAAATGTGGAGTCCCTGTAGCTGGAATTTATTTCAGTTTTCAGTTCCTGGCAGATTCATTGCGCGTGGCTGGATGTCTGAACATGGGGGAGCACGTGCAAAATGGATTGGCGGTCTGAACTTGCAGATCCCTTTCTGCTGATGGGGTGTGTTTGGGGGGGGGGGAGTTTTTGCCTGGATGCGGATGAATGCATATGCGCCCACCTGCATTTTTAAAAAATGACCGGGCCGCGCACTCCGCGGCTGAGGCACTGCAGTAATGTGGATAGTGGTCCAATGAGGTTGCACCATCAGTTTATACAGGGCCTATATAAAGGTTGTTCCTGTTGGTCTTTTGGGGTTTCTGTGTGGCATGCTTGCACTGAGTGTGCCACTTGTTCTCCTGGCAAACAAGCACCTCCCAAGACAGTTCACTTTCCCTGAGATTCTCTGGGAGAGTCTGACTGCTGGGTGCTGCCTGCTTGCCTGCCTTAAGCGCTACTGGCTGGGTTTCCCCATTGGAAACAATGGAGGTAATGGGGGTAACCTGTTTGGGTGCCCATAGAATTGGACCCACTGTTCCAATTTCTTTGTGACATGGGGATTTATGTGGGGAGAGGCTCCCGAAGCTACCCTGAAAATTTAGAGCCTCTCCTTCAAACCCTCCCCCCCCCACAGCCACTAACAGCACCATGGGGAAAAAGTAACTTTTCCCCCACCATAGAGAACAATGGAGGGGATTGGGGCAACATGTTTGGGGTCCCATGGAATTGGACCCCCTGGTCCAATCTTTCTGAAACTTAGTGGGTGTTTTGGGGAGAGGCTCCAGCAGCTACCCTGTGAGTTTGGAGCCTTTCCCTCAAACCCCCTCCCCTCCAGCTTCCAGAATATACCCTATGTTTTTGCCATTGACTGTAATGGCTCATAGGGTATAATGGGGCCGAAATTAACATTTGGCCAGCCGAATGACTTCTGAATTGGCTGGTACTGCTGAAATTGGCATTCAGGAGTCTTTCTGCGGCCAAAATTGATTATGCCCGATTCGGCCAAATCCAAATCAGGCCAAATTTATTTTTATTTTTTTTACACACCCCTAAATGTGGATGCTAGACCCGGGGACAGCCGCACGGGTAACCTGCAGCAGGGGGTTCTGTCTGGATGGTGTGCCCTGCAACAGTTTAAACTGGTACAATTAGAGGCGGCGCCATATTGTGCCAAGCTGCCAGTGTGATCACACCCTTAGTTCACACATTCGTATTGATGAAAAATTATACTCAAGGGTTTCCCTACATACGTTTCCTTCCAGTGCATTGTATAGGTGTATGTGATGAGTGGTACAACTGTGGTGGGTGGGGGCAATTTTCACTCATTCCTCTCCCAGTGCAGCCCCCACCTTTGCCCCCATTGCTATTCCCTGGAGTCTCCTGAGGCCTGCGGACAGGTGGGCAGCAGGGAGAAGGACGTTCTGATCTGCGAGAGAATCCCATTTGTGGGGTTCAGTCCAATACCGTGAGATAGAACAGAGCATGACAAAATCCCAGGGTGCCTGAAAATGTCATTGTAGCCCCTACTGCTTTTCTTTGTGGTAGCAATAATCAAAAAATACGGCCACACGTAACTCTGAAGGCTGAAATAGGAGTCTGGCTCCTCAGTATTTGGGCTGGCTTTTGCAGCCAAAGGAAAGCTGTCGACGGAGACAAGACAAACGCACGCATTCTGATACACAAATTTTGGCTTTTAAAGTGAGATCTATAATCTGTGCTATACATAGAAGCAAAATCTATATCATGAGAAGAGGTAACCAAAACCTATGGAGGTGTAGCTAGAAAGGAAGTGTTCCTGTACATTAGTCAAAGGTTTCTTGATCTGTCCTCATAATAGAAATTTTGAGCACAGACTATGTAACTGTAATCCACAGAGGCTGTTATCCTCAGATCAGATAAGTTTATTGTTTTAGCCATAGGCCGTAACATCACACATCAAGGCTGAGTGATTCTATTCAGGAAGTTTCAAGTTGTTAAACCAGCTCCTAGGTTAATAGCAATATGACTTTATTTACTAAAAATAAATAGCAAAGATTTACAGTTTTAAAATAATTTTTAAATTACTACTTCTGATCTGATTGAGTGTTGCATTTTAATTTTTAAAAAAAGTGCAGTAATTCCTGCAACCATTCTCCCTGCCTCTCACGTGTGCCCCTCCCACCACACACACGCCTGCTAATTTCCGGCAGGCAGAGTTATCATACCTTGTGGTCACCTGTTCTTTTTAAAGAACCAGTTGACGGACAGGAGGGTCTATTTTTCTTTTGATCTACTCAAGAGCCGAGCATTTTGGGTAACACATAGAAGAGATAGCATGTCGTTTATTTGCCAAAAGACTACTGTTCTTCATTTTTCATCCTGGCTTTGTTTGCTGTGAGAACCAAGACAAAAAATTTGACCCCACCCCACCCACCCCCTAGCCAAGGGCTGTTTTCAAATACAACTTCTTGCTGGCAAGGAAATAATAGAGGAACCATAATTAAGCAGTGATGGTGACCCACAAAGACAGAGATAGATTCTTTCCTGGATGCCAAGGCATATGTGCTTGTCTGATGTTTATAGAATCTTCATTAGCAGAGAGGCTGAATAGATAAGGGGCTGAAATGTAGCATCAGTGGCTCGAGATAAGGACAAGTGTGCAACCAATCTACGCAAGGGGCCGTAGCTGGAAAAACCCTCAGCAGACACAGTGGCCAGCCATTGCTTTCCCCTGCCTTTCCTTCAGTCTCTCATCAGTCAAGAAGTGTGGTCTCCCAGATCGGCCTCGGTCCCTTCCTGTTTGGAACCACTGAACATGTGCAAGATGCACTTCTTGGGTGCCTGGATTCTTCTGAACGCCCTCCTCCTCCATCTAGCGCATGGCAAACCCTTGGTAAACCAGGGTGGGTTACTTACGAAGGAAGAAACTCGCAACAACTCTGGTGAGCTTGGGAACGTGGAGGGAGACGTTCACTTCAACTTCAGAGCTTTCCTGGAGAATCTAAAAGCCGATTTCCTGCGGAGCTTGAATTTGTCAGAAGTCCCTTCGCAAGAGAAGTCCAAAGAGGAGCCACCTCAGTTCATGATCGACTTGTACAACAGATACACCAAGGACAAGTCCACCAGCCCCATATCCAATGTTGTGCGCAGCTTCAGCCCTGAAGGTAGGAGGTGTCTCGAATGCTGTAGATGAGGATTTCCCAAGGAGAGTGTCCTCATCCCTTGGAAATCCTAGACACGATGACAAATGTTCTGTTAGTGTTTGCTGCTTCTGTTTCCGTGTAGACTAAAAGAGATGACCGTTTTGCACAGCTGTTAAAGAGACGTTTGATGTCTGTACCAAGCTGAACAGAGGAACTGGGGGATTTGCCTCAGAATAGTTTTGGCCCCATAGAGGAGCTAAACAGTAAATGTAGGTGAGGAATTTGGATGTAAATGCCCAGCTTTCTGGGGTTTGAATAAGCTCAGTTCTATATTTAAGTGCATATAAGGATGGCTCAGGCTGCCCTGCTGTCATCAGAGCTCGGAAGCTAAGTAGGGTCTGCCCTGGTTAGTACTTGGATGGGAGACCGCTGAGGGAGTCCACGGTCACTACACAGAGACGGGGCAATGGCAAAACACCTCTGAACGTCTCTTGCCTTGAAAACCCCAAGGGGTTGCTGTAAGTCATCTGCAACTTGGTGGCATTCCCCACCACCGCTAGAATAGTGGAAATTCATAAGAACAGAGGAGAAGCCAATGTTGGATCAGGCCAATGGCCCATCCAGTCCAACACTCTGTTTCACACAGTGGCCAAAAACACCAGGTGCCCTCAGGAGGTCCACCAGTGGGGGCAGGACACTAGAAGCCCTCCCACTGTTGCCCCCCTCATCAAGCACCAAGAACACAGAGCATCACTTGCCCCAGACTGAGAGTTTCTAGCTGTACCTTGTGGCTAATAGCCACTGATGGACCTCTGCTCCAGATGTTTATCTAATTCCCTCTTGAGACCGTCCATGCTTGTGGCCGCCACCACCTCCTGTGGCAGGGAATTCCATATTCAGATTGGAAATATGAGCATGAACAGGATCATCACAAGGACCAGGTTCCCAAAGGATTTAAGTCTCACTGGTCACTGGAATGGACAGCGGGCCAGCCCTCTAGAGTCGAAGATGGGGTCTGCCCATCCATCCTCCAAGAGTCCTGTTTTTCACGGATGCTTGAAGAGGCCCAGTGTCCACATCCCAGCCCTTAGCTCCCCTTCCCCACTGCCACATTCTAGCCAGCTGTGGCCAAGGCCTCCCTATAAATAGGCAGCTGGGAGAAGGAATAGGAGAAAGAAGACCAATCAACCAGGCCTTGCGCTGACCTCTTGCCTCGGGGGTGTATGTAGACAAATAGGGCAGCCCAGAAAGCCACTTCCTAAGGGCAGGATCTGGCCTCTTGGGCACCAGGAACCGATAACTGGGATGAAAGCTTTTGCCATCTGGAATCTGCTCAGGCACGCAGGGAAGAACAGGCATTGATATTTATTTGTTTACTTGACTTGTATCCAGCCTCTCTCCCTAACAGGGAGTGACTTCCAGCATTCTCCCTTTCTCTGTTTTATCCTCACAACAAGCCTGTGAGGCAGGTTAGGCTGAGAACCCCAGTCACCCAAAAGTAGATGATCTGGTGTAAGAGTAAGGTCTATATTTGTAAGGAATTTAATTTGTCTGAGTATAGATTCCCCAAAAGGGGTAATTTTAGGGCAAGAGATCCAACAATGTAAGTAGCTTACTACAATTTGCCCAGCATTTTGGACTAAATGTAGTGGAAGTGTGGGCCGATTTTTGAGGAGGGAGGTTCCAACGTGAGATTAATTTAAATGAATTTAATCTTACATATATGATTTTGGAACAAGATGGAAGGTAATCCAAATGTTCCCTTTTAAAAATCATTTAGGATCCAGGCAACTCACAACCAGGAAGAGATTCTAGATTCAGAGAGTTTGAGGGGCCCAAGTTGGGTTGCCAGCTCTTGGCTCGGAAATTCCTGGAGGGTTTTTTTTTTTGGGGGGGGGGGCCTGAGGAGAGTGGGGTTTGGGGAGGGGACCTCAGTGCGGTACAAGGCCAAAGAGTTTCGTCTTCCAAAGCAGCCATTTTCTTCAGGAAAACTGATCTCCGACTTCTGGAGATCAGCTGTAATTCCAGAGATCTCCAGCCACCACCTGGAAGTTACAAATTATGAGAGGTCTCGGGAGAAGTTGAACAACCAATACAAAGTGTACAAGCAACCATGATATAATTGGTAAGATATTTTTCTATGAAAAATTGCATGTATTTACTATAAAAATATTTAACAGTGATAGATTTTCACCATACATATATGTCCTCAATAATGAACAAAGTTACTAGGTCAAATAGCTGTCCATATAGTCACTCTGAACTTCTAATTGTCAACTTCATCATCCATTCAAAATTCTGTGTGGCAGTCCCTACTATCGGCGGTCAAAGCCACACAATTTCTCCACCTGGAGGTTGGCAAGCTACGCGATGCAAATACTTCATCGCGGTGCAAGCAGTTGAGTGCGGGGCAAATTGCTCCAGATGACTCAAGCAACCAAGACTGGGTTCAGGCCCAGATCCATGCTGCAGATTGTGGGGAGGAAACTCCAGTTTGCTGCCTGTTTTGTGGTACAGACTGAGAGCTGGGTCCCAGTGCAGGGCGGCCAACCCCCAGGTGGGGCCTGGAAACCTCCTGGGATCACAATTGATTGGGGCTTTTTTTCTTTTTGAAAAAGAGGTGCCGGAACTCTCAAGAGGGAAATGAAGTTTTCAGTCTGTATACCGAAAACTCTTGAACTTTTAAATGTTTTTAAAAGAATTTTGTCAAATTCTGGAACCTGCAGTTGATCCCTGGAGGTCAGTTCCCCTGAAGGAAATGGTTGTTGGTGGGGGGGTGGGCTCTACAGTATTATACCCTGCTGAGGTCCCTTCCCCAAACCCCACCCTCCAGGGCTCCACCCCCAGATCTTCAGAAATTTCCCAACCTACAGTCGGCAACCATCGTTTGAAAAGGCCCACAAGTCCTCGAGCCAGCTCTGGGTTGGGAAATTCCTGACGACTTTGGGTGTGGAGCCAGGGGCAGGGAGAGACTTCAGCAGGGTATAACACCACCCTCCAAAGCAACCATGTACTCCAGGGGAACTAATCTCTGTCATCTGGAGACCAGCTGTCATTCCTGGAGATCTCCAGTCGCCACCTGGAGTTTGGAATCTGTACCTCTAACCGTTGAGGTGTCCAAGTACCTGGCTCTTAGGGAACAGGCAGGCAGCAAGAAAGAGAAAGAAACTGATTTTTTTTTAAAAAAAAAATTGTTCATTTCTAACCCAGGGAGATCAGTAATCCCAGCCACAACACTTGGAGTACGCTGAGGCATCAGGCCTTGCTCTCCCCTCGAGACACAGATTGGTCCTTTCCCTCAACACCACCTTCTCGGGTTGTTGTGAGCACTGCTGGAAGGACCCAATCCATGCCGGGAAAGGCACAGCAAGTCCCAGGTCGGGTAGGCCTCTGGTGCCCTACCTCACTGGGAAGCAAATGGGGCCACCCAAAGCCCACCAGAGGGGGACTGGGGGGGGGGGCACCTGGCCCGCATCTGTGGTCAGGCTGGCCCGGCAGCCCAAAGAGTTGTGGCAAGCCAAGCAAGTGGCAGTTCAAAGAGGTGGGCACACCCAGGTGGTCACTGCAACACCAGCCAGCAGCTGGACAGAAAGAGGGCACCAAAGAGGGCACTGGGGAGGTCCTGGAGATTTTGTGGGTGGAGTCTGGGAAGGGGAGGGACGGACCTCAGTGGGGTATAAGGCCACAGAGCCCACCCTCCAAAGCAGCCATTTTCTCCATGGGAAATTATTTCTGCAGTCAGGCTAGCGAACTCTGGGTTGGGAAATCCCTGGAGATTTGGAGGTAGAACCTGAAAATTGCAGACGCCGAGGAGGAGAGTGAGCTCATGGGGGGGGGGGGGGGTTAGGTTTGCCAACTCCAGGTGGTAAGTAATACAAAAGATCAAACTGCACAAATAATGAAAAAAGTATAGTCAACATTTAATGAGTATAATAATCTGAACCTATGGAAGTAGGGTTAAAAACATAAGAGAAGCCAATGTTGGATCAGGCCAGTGGCCCAGCCAGTCCAACACTGTCACCCAGTGGCCAAAAACACCATGTGCCATCAGGAGGTCCAGCAGTGGGGCCAGGACACTAAAAGCCCTCCCACTGTTGCCCCCCCCCCCCCCGAAGCACCAAGAATACAGAGCATCACTTGCCCCAGACTGAGAGTTCCTGTCTATACCTTGTGGCTAAGAGCCACTGATGGACCTCTGCTCCATATGTTTATCCAATTCCCTCTTGAAGCCGTCCGTGCGTGTAGCCGCCACCACCTCCTGTGGCAGTGAATTCCATGTGTTCATCACTCTTTGGGTGAAGAAGTACTTCCTTTTATCTAACCCAACTGCTCAGTAATTTCATGGTGTGCTCACGAAATTTGGACTTTTCACTGTTAGAGGAATTTGACTTTGACTATTTCTGAAAGTGGATTAATAGGTCTGTTTTTGTATTTGGACCATGTATTTTTGAGTTTCTGACTACTATATCATATTTTTGAAAAACTACCCTATTTGTATATGTTCAGATTATTATACTCATTGAATGTTGAATATATATTTTTCGGTATTTATGCACAATTTGATCTTTTGTATCTTCCGTGCATCTCTGCTGTTTGAGCCTCAAGATGGTGGCTGGAGATCTCTTGGGATCAGTACTGGTCTCCAGGTTACAGGAGTCAGTTCCCCTGAAGAAAATGGCCTCTATGGAAGGTGGACTCTAGGGCATTAGACCCCACTGAAGTCCCTCCCTTTCCCAAACCCAAACCCCGCCCTCACCAGGTTCTGCCCCCCAAATCTCCAGATGCTTCCCAACCCAGAGCTGGCAATCCTAGATGTGATGCCCTCTGAAACTGCCATTTTCTCCAAGGGGGGGACCAATCTCTGTAGTCTGGAGATCAGTTAGCGCTCCAGGAGAGCTCCAGGCCCCACCTGGAGGCTGGCAACCCTTGCAGCACGGAGCAAAGGGGAGTGGGTGGGTGACCAGTGGAGGCAGAGGAGGAGACAGGGAGATGGCTGGGGGAGGGGGGTTTTGCCAGGAGCTACTGTGAAAGGGATGAGCAGCTGGCAGAGTAGAAGGGGGAAAACAGCACATGGTGCGTGGGGGGTAGGGTTGCCAGCCTCCAGGTGGGGCCTGGGGATCTCCCACTTTTACAACTGATCTCCAGCTGACAGAGATCAGCTCCCCTGGAGAAAATGGCTGCTCTGAAGGGTGGACTCTATGGCATTGTACCACGTTGAGGCCCCTCTCCTCCCCAAACCCCACCCTCTCCTGGCTCCACCCCCAAGTCTCCAGGTATTTTCCAACCCAGACCTGGCAACCCTAGTGGGGGGCCTTGAGACAGGCTGGAGGGAAGAAGGTCTCTCCAGCAATGTTCCCTCTAAGCTGTAGAGTCTTGTGAGCAAAGAGTCTGCTTTGTGAGCTACTGGCATTACAGTTGTGAGTGAGCGATTCGGCTACTGCATAAATTAGTTTGCTCCGGAGCCCTCCTTCCTGAGCTAAGACAAAAATGTGTGAGCTGGAGGCTAAAAAACTGTGAGCTTGCTCACCCTAACTCAGAGGGAACGCTGCCTGTGAGGTAGATGGGGCTGAGAGAGCTTTTTTGAGAACTGCCCTTGAGAGAACATCTCTGAGAGAACTGTGACTGACCCAAAGTCACACCAGCAGCTGCATATGGAGGACAAATGGGGAATCAAACCCAGTTCTCCCATTTTAGAGTCTTCACTCCTAACCACTACATCAGGTAAGCCTCAAGGTGCCCCTCTCCACAGAGAAGTGCAGGGGGGGGGGACCCTTAAAGCCCCAGTCATTAAAAAAATGATCTTCTCTTTTTGAGGGCCAATTCTGAACGTGTGTTAGACCTGAAGGGCTGCGCACATTTGCACAGAGCTGCCTTCTACTGAGGCAAACCACTGGTCCATCAAGGTCAGTATCGTCTTCCCAGACTAGCAGTTGGTTCTCTAGGGCCTCAGGGTCTTTCACATCATCTGCTGCCAGAGCCAGTAACTGGAGATGCCGCAGGTTGAGTCTGGGACCTTCCTCATGCAAAGCAGAGTTCTGTGCCGCTGAGCCATGGCCCTCCCCCGACCTTCTTTTAAACAGACGGCATCCGGTGGAAGAGAACTGCCTCTCTCTGTTTCCAGTCCTCTTGATTCTCGTCTGCAGAGGCATCCGCCCGAAAACCTCCGCCGTAACATTCTGGCCCTGGGGGACAGCCAACCCCGAAGCCCCCTGTGACGATGGCAGTGCCAGGACAAGCAGCTACGGAGCTCTGCCCAGCCCTGGATTTATAAAGAACAGTATAGCTGTTAAGACGCTAATGCAAGATATGATGAGGCAATACGGACTTCAATACAAAAAATAATTACCTAGTTCTTATAAAGGTCCAGAAATCTAACAACAACAACAAAGTGTCCGATAATCATTTTCATTTCTAGAAGTCTTCCTCTGGATGGGACCGTCATGAAAACTATTAAAAATACCTTGAAATTACATCAGGGTTACATAGATATTTCTATAAATGTTATATATATGCCATTTTCAATACATTTTTTAAAAATATGCAATTTTTATAAATGACTTTAACTATGTATCTTATGATTTTGCCTGTACAGTACTCGTATGGGAAAACTCCCCAAAGGGTCAGGCTAGTCTGACTGTAGCATAAATTCTTTCTGAGAATAGACATATAGAAAACGCTTACTTTATACACTTCCTAGAAATATTACCAATACTACAATTACAAAATGACACAAACAAAAACTTCCCAAAGTGGTGTTCAAAACATAGTTTCAAAGAACTCTAAACTGAGCTGCACATAACAAGAAGTCTCAAAGCTTGCTATCTAATCAACTCACAAGCACACTATGTATAGGGGAAATCTGCCCAGATCGTGTTAAAGGAGATACGACCCAAATGAATGTTATACTAGATGACTGTTATACTAAGTAATATCTCCTGAAGAACATTCGGGGACACACTATATAAAACTGGAAAAGTCCAACATCATGTTTAATCCAAAGGGATGGTATGTTTTAAGTCTATATATCCAGTATGTCTCCCTTTGTAGCAACTTCCTCTGGATATCTATCTTATTATATTTAGGAATGTGTATGATCTCCAAAACCAAACATTTTAAATCATCCATCCAATGTTTAAGCAGGTGCTAAAAACATACTCCCTCACTAGGGTTACCATATTTTGAAAAGCGGAAAAGAAGACAGATTTCCCAATGGTCAAACTACTTCAAACAAGTGATCACTCTGACAAATCTCATTTTTAATTACTCCTCCTATTTAAACTGTGAGAATTGCTACTAACTAGGAATATTCCTAACCTTCCAACCCAAGGAGGAGGACATTGTCATCAGTTTTTTTTAAGAGCCCCAAAGAGGACAGACACAGACAAAAAAGAGGACGTGTCCTCTAAAAAAGAGGACATCTGGTAAACCCTACCTTCACTCTATCCTTCTTAAGATTCTGTAACTTCAAGATTAAGGCCGCGGTCACACGGTCCCTTTAAATCCGGGAGGGCTCCCGGATTTAAAGGGGCCGCTTTTTCCAACAGCGGGTTGGGATGTCTAAACATCCCAACCCCTGCTGCATCGAGCTCGGCAGCCACGGCCGCTGAAGAGGCGGCCGTGGCGGAAGTGGGAGCAGCTGAAAAAGCAGCTGCCGCGGTGGCGGAAAGGGTGGCGGCTGAGGCGGAAGCGGGGGCAGCGGCGGAAAGGGAGGCAGCGGTCGCGGCTGCCGCCGCCGCTGAAGACACATGTCGGGTAAGCTGAAGCCTGGGTAAGTCGGGGGTGTTTTCCCCCCCCCCCTTTTACACTTGGGCGCATGGATAGCCATGCGCCCAAGTGTAAAAGGGGGGAAAAAATGGCCGGCGGGGCTATCTGGACAGCCCTGCTCTCGCAATGCTTGCGAGACAGGGCTGTCCAGATAACCTCAAATGTGGGTTGCTCCCGCGACTCCCAGAAAAACACTAGTTTTTCCCGGGGTCAGTAAATGCGGGTGCAACCCGCATTGGAGCCCGCTTCACTGCGGGACTCGCAGCGGGCCGTTGTGGACAGCCCCTTTAAATGTGGGAGGAAGCAGCCCTTCCTCCCGCATTAAGGGGCCATGTGACCGCAGCCTAAGATTGGAATCTGATTCATATTTGTAAAATGCCAGCAGATCCCATAACTGCCTGTCTAGGCAATTGCTGAATATCTTTTGAGTAGCAGCTGGGCTGAAATGAGCACTACCAGATCCATTGTGCGAGAAAGCATCACTTATGGCCACTACTGCGACCAGCATCAGAGGCAGTAATATAGTAATGAATAAATTAACTGCCGTCAAGTCCCAGACAATTTATTGGTGACTCTTCAAGGGGTTTTCGAGGCAAGAGGTGGTCTGCCATTGCCTGCCTCTGCACAGCAACTCTGGACTTCCTTGGTGGTCTCCCAACCAAGTACTAACCAGGGCCTTAGCTTAGCTTAGCTAAGCTTACCTTAGCTTAGCTTGCTTAGCTTCCAAGAGCTGATGAGATAAGGGCTAGCCTGGGCTACTTAGGCTGCTATATTCAGAAGCCTGAAAGGTTTCTCTGTTGTACAATAAGGGAGAGAAGAACTGATGGCCGGGGGGGGGGGGGGGCTCAGGGAGCATGCCCCAGAGGGAGAACAGCGAGTGTGCAGAGGCAGAATTTCATCTTAATTTCAACATCATTCACCAACTGAGAATACAGATCGTCCGGAGCTACTTTCTGATGCAGTACTCAGCTGACTGCATGTTCCTTCTTCTGTAATAGGTGGTTGTGGTGACAGTGTTTTGAATTGTTTTCTTGCAGATGTTTCTTCACTGGACATGAATCCACTTCAGAAATACATCCTGCTTTTCAACGTCTCCGTCCCCCGGTATGAAGAAGTCAGCAGAGCGGAGCTGAGAGTCCACATTGCCTGTCGGGAGGAAACCGTGTGCAGGTCTCACATTCAAGGGAAACTGGCTGTTTACGATGTCCTTGAAGCAGACGACTGGAAGCAGTCAAAAGGGACCAGGTCCTTCCCGGTCTCCAGAAATATTCAAGAATGTGGCTGGGTGATGTTTGATGTCTCCACCTCCGTGAAAAGGTGGGTCAGGAGAGAAACAATGAAGGCCAGCAATCAGCTGGACATTTGGGTGGAGAGTCAAGTGCCAGAGGACCCCTCCTGTGCGAAGTGGCGTCTCAGCGTCATGCCTGACGCCAACCACTTGCCCTTGCTGATCGTGTTCTCCAATGATCACAGTAACAGAATCAAGGAGAACCACGTGGAACTTCAGGAGATGATGGTGCATGAACAGGAGAGCGCACAGAAGAATCTGGGGAAGAACAGCACGTTTCACAAACACCACGCAGTGTCCAGCAACGGACTCCACCGTCCTTCCGCCAGAAGCAAACGCAGTGTCGAACTGAACCACTGCCGGAGGACCTCCCTCCGAGTGAATTTCAAAGACATTGGCTGGAATTGGATCATTGCCCCTCAAGATTATGAGGCATTTGAGTGCAAAGGGGGGTGCTTCTTCCCTTTGACAGATAACGTCACACCGACCAAACATGCCATCGTTCAGACTCTGGTGCACTACAAGAACCCCAAGAAAGCGTCCAAGGCCTGCTGCGTCCCGACCAAACTGGACGCCATTTCCATGCTTTATAATGACGACGCCGGGACACCCACTCTGAAGTACCAGTACGAGGGGATGAAAGTAGCCGAATGTGGCTGTAGGTAGTGGTGGGGGTGGGGTGGGGTGGGCCTCTCTGAGAAGGGAGGGGGAGGGTCTTTTGGCTTTGCTGTAAATCTGTACATTGGTTGTGTAAACGCAAAGGCGCGCATGCCGCTCTTTTCGTATGGACATTTCATAGCATGGCACTGGTTTGTAAGTAATTGGTAGGTGTCAGAATATAAGAACTGTTGGATTCCCAGCTCAATTCCTAGTTCAGCCTTGATTTTAGAAACCCCCTAGGTCTGTTTTGAGAGCAACACAACTGCAGCTTCCTCTTAAGTAGACGCTAACCGAACGGTCCCCTGTGCGGAGACCTGGGCTCGGCAGTCAGCAAGAATTCCTTACGGAGAGTGACCTCATAGGGGCTGGTTGATCTCATGAGCTAGTCTCAAGACATTGGCCGCATGGGTCAAGTGTTTGTATGCTGCTAACCAAGACACCAAATGCTGGGGGAAATAAAGCTGTGGTTTCCTTATTTTTTCTGAAACCCACAGGGAAAAGACCCGGAAATATGCAGAAACACTGGAGGGAAAATATCTTAAGAAATATCTCTTCCAGCGTGATTAGTGAAAGGGTATTCTTTGCATTGCAAGTTCTTTCCCCTAGAAACAGTGGAGATGGGGGGGGGGGGAATGCAGTCCACACGCACTCTGGCCCTCCTCCTCCTCTTCCTCACCAGGATTTGGGGTTTCAAGCCCAGTTCCAGGCATGAAGTCACAGCTGGTGGGAAAACAGGGAGGCAGTGGGTTAAAGCATCTCCTTGTGGATGGAGTCGTGTCACCAAAGCAATGATTGTGGAAGCCTCCTTGGTGGCTCTACGTGGATCAGGACACAGATACAGTTGTAATCACAGTCTCAAAGAAAAACTAATGAATGTATGCTTTCAGAGCCCAAGACATAAGAACCTCAGGAGAGTCCTGCGGGATCAGACCAGTGAGGGTCCATCTAGTCCAGCATCCTGTCTCACATAGTGACCAACCAGTTCCTCTGGAGGGCCAGCAACAGGGCAGGGAGGCCAAGACCTTCTCCTGATATTGTCTCCTGGCTCTGGGACTCAGAGGTTGACTGCCTCTGAACGTGGAGGTTCCCTCAGTCACCGTGGCTAGTAGCTACTGATAGACCTATCTTCCATGAATCTACCTAATCCCCTTTTAAAGCTGTTTATTTTTCTGGCCATCACTATATCCTCTGGGAGCGAATTCCACATTCGAATCACTCTCTGTGTAAAGAAATATCTCCTTTTGTCCGTCCTGAACCTCCTGCCCATCAGCTTCGTTGGATGCCCTCGAGTTCTAGTATTTTGGGAGAGGGAGAAAAATTTTTCCTTTGTCAACTCTTTCTGCCCCATGCATAATTTTTAAACCTCTATCTTGTCTCCCCTTAATCATCTATATATCTAATTCTCAACAGTTCCCTTTGACTTGCATGACTCAACTAGGCCTAGCTGCTTGCTACTGTTCATCACCCTGTGTTCATCACAGCCACCCTGTGAAAGCCAGTGATATGCAGCAGTTAGAGCGTCAAAGTAGGGTCTGCGAGACCCAGGTTCAGATCCCAATCTTGCAGTGGAAGCTGACTGGGTGATTTTGGACTTTCTGCCTAACCTACCTGTGCAGATAAAAAGGAGGTGAGAATAATGTAAGCTGCTTTGGTCCCCATTGTGGAGAAAGACTGTAATTCTGCTAGGTAGAGGCTGGGGGGGGGGGGGGGTTGAGATGGAAAGCTGAAGACAGAGAGGCAGGTAAAGGTAGGTTGGTTGTTGGGTGGGAAGGAAATAGGGTTGCCAACTTCAGGTTGGGAAATTCCTGGATGTTTGAGGGGTGGAGCCTGGGGAGAGAGGGATTTGAAGTAGGGAGGAACTTCAGACTGGTATAATGCCATAGACTCCACTCTACCCTCCAAACCCGCTGTTTCCTCCATGAGAGCTACCACTGCCAACCTCCAGGTGAGGGCTGGAGATCACCCAAAATTACAACTGCTGTCCAGGTGACAGAGATCAGTTCCCCTGGATAAAATGGGTGCTTTGGAGGGTTGAGTCTATGTCATTATACCCTGCTGAGGCTGCTTGCCTCCTCAAGCCTCACTGTCCCAAGGCTCCACCCCCAAATCTCCAGGTATTTCCCAACCTGGAGCTGGCAGCCCTGAAGAGAATTGATCTGCTGGGAGATCTGTTGTGATTCCTGGAGAGCTGCTGCTGCTGTGGGGAAGAGGATGAGGAAGCAGGTAAATGACAGAGCACTGCCACCGCTGCTGCTGCTGTGTGGGGTGGGGGAGGAAGCAGGCAGGAGGCTGTGGGGGCAGAAAGAGTAAGGGGCAGAAAAACAATGACGGGGCAGAAAGAGAGAGGAACTAACATGCATGGTGGACAGACAAGGGGGGCAGAAGGGAGAAAAGTGTGAGAGAGGTAAGGGGAGAGGGGAGGAAGCAAAGGTGTGAGAAGTTTCTTGCAGGTCCCCACTTGTCACCCAGACTCTTCAGTCTTTCCTCATAGGGAAGGGGCTCCAACCACCTAATCATCTCGGTCGCCTTCCTGTGTCCTGTTGCCATCTCAGCAATGTCCCTTTTGAGATACAGTGACCAGAACTGTACACGGTATTCCAAATGAGGCTGCACCATAGATCTATACAGGGAGCATTATAATATTTATAATATTTTATTTTCAACCCCCTTTCCTGATAATCCCCAATACAGAGTTTGCCTTTTTCACTGCTGCAGCACACTGGGTTGGCATTTCCATTGAGCTGTCCACTATGACCCCAAGATCTTTTCCCCTCTCAGGTTGAGGTCACACACACTTAGGCCCAATTTACACCTCCCCTCTGAAGTAGTTTGACTGCTGTCTTTTCCTATGCTCATTTCACGCTGGTTTCAAATTTCACTCCCTGGGTCTAAAGAGTACAAAGCAACAGGACCTGTTTAAAGCAATAAAATGCTAGCTTGACCACAGGAGAGCAATTAACAAATGTAAACAGTAATTTTTAAACTAGAACAACTAGAAACAGGTATAGACGGGTTTTTTTAAACTAAAATGATTCCAGCGGGAAAGTCAGATGTAGATTTGACCTAAATAATCCACTTTCAGTGCACTTTCCAACTGGATTTTTACTGTGTGAACTGGCAAAATCCAGTTGGAAAGTGCACTGAAAGTGGATTATTTAGTATGTGTGACTGCAGCCTCAGTCTCAGCAAATTCAGACCCCATCGGCCTATACTTGAAGTGGGGAATTTTTTTGTCTCAACGCACATCATGTTACACTTACCAACACTGAACTTTATTTGCCACATTGTCACCCACTCGCCCAGTTTGTGGAGGTCCTCTTGGAACCCTTCACAGTCAACCTCGGTTTTCACCATCCTGAATAATTTTATGTTATCTGCAAACTTGGCCACTACACTACTGACCCCTCATTCCAGATCATTTATGAATAAATTAAATAGTATAGGCCCCAATACCGATCCTTGCGGGTCCCCATTGCTTACTTCCTTCTGTTGCAAGGAGGGAAGACATCCCTGCATAAGGCCCCCAACGTGGTGGCCGTGGATGCCATCCCCCCCCCCCGACATCTTTCCTGGTGCCTGTCAAGGTGTTTGTTTTTTTTAAGAAACTGGGTGGGGCCAGGTGGGGCTTTTGCCCAGCAAGGTTTCTTATTGGCCAGTGGAGATTTGATTGGCATTGCAGACTTTTTTTTTTTTAATTGCACTAGCACCAGCTGCCATCACAGCTAATTTTGTGGTAGCCATTTTGTAGCTGTGCCCACCATGCTGCATTAGAATTCTAATGGGTGTCAGAGTCCCACAGCAGTCAGTCCCAACAACGTCCCTTAACCAGGATTCAGTTTGTTGAGATCAGGAAAGGCAGGTCCATCGGTACACACACTGTGTGTCAGGGATAACTCTCCAGGCAGGAGTTGGGAAGTTATACAGAATTCAAAGGACACCCCAGGATGGAAGAGAACCAATCATAAAAAGCGAGCAAGCCCACCTAAAATAACGAATACAGGTTCCCAGGGAAAGAGGAGCAACGAGACACCAAAGTCAGACCCAGGCAGGGAGAGAAGACACAGAGCAAGAAACGAAAGATAAAATACCAGGAGACACATGTCTTCAATACAGACTTCACCCAGCCTCCACCAACCATCTCGCCATGGCAGCATAGCTGACATTGGGACCTGCAGGGACCCTCAACAGAACCTTGTTAAACCCTACATCTCCCCTCTCACCTGTAAACTACTCAAGTTCAGAGATTGAATGACAAGAAGAAGAAGAGGAGGAATTTGATTTATACTACACCCTTCACTCGGAGTCTCAGAGCAGTTTACAACCCCCTTTCCCTTTCCCTTCCCCTCCCCCTCCCCACCACAGACACCCTGTGACGTAGGTGGGGCTGAGATAGTTCTTTCCAGAACTGTCCTTGAGAGAACAGCTCTGACAGAACTATGGCTTGCCCCAGGTCATCCAGCAGCTGCTAGTGAAGGAGTGGGGAATCAAACCCGGTTCTCCCAGATTAGAGTCCGTGCACTTAACCACTACACCAAACTGGCTCTCAACCAGGGAAGATGGGATGGGGCATACCAGATATGTGGACGGGGCTCCTGTTCCCAGGAATGGCTGGGGTCCTGTGATGTACGTGTGGTGGACGAGGGCACCACCATTGAACTATCACCCTCTACATTGGCAGGATGGACGATATACTCATCCAGTAAGGGTATCAGACACTACTCTTTTATGTGCTAACTTCTGTATTATATGTCATGCAGTGCATATTTGTAAAGTGGTAAATAAAGCTTAGGTTTTACAAGTCATAAACTGCACCTATTCCAATTTCCTCTGAAATGTCCAAATCCCACCCAAAAAGACTTTTCTGGGCTTCCAAATTCTTGGCCCCAGATCCTGAAATGGGGGATGATGACCTTCAAAGACAGAAGGAGGATACCAAGTGATTGTTTACCAGGGTGGGCATATGGCAAGTTGCATTGCCCTTGCTGATCTCTTGGACGCTTCATGGGATTTCTGCTCAGGGGCAGGAAGTTTCCCTCAGCATTTACCGGGAGAGTACAGATGACCACTTTACCATCTGGGTCCACTAGCAATAATCTATGGAGTAGAAAGGGAGGAAACTGAAAACTAAGCCAAAGTCCTCAAAGCTATGTGGATGTCTTGCTGATAATCGGGGCTTTTTTGTAGAAAAAGCCCAGCAGGAACTCATTAGCATAATAAGCCACACCCAACAGCAGAAACTCATTAATATATTAGGCCACAGCCCAACAGCACAGCGCATTAGCATATTAGGTGGGGGCTGGGAAACCACAGGGCAGGCATGGAACCTTGCCTCCCCCCCCTCCCCCGGAGCTTCTCCGCCCCACTTCAGCATCGCCTTTCTAGTCTCCTATGCCCCCCCCCCCACCAGACAGCCAGGGAAAGGTGCTGCTGAAGTTCCTGGGACCTTTCCGATCCCAGGAACTTTAGCATCTAGTCTCCTACCCCCCCCCTCGAAAGATCGAGAAGGGAAGCAGGCATGTTTGCCTGAATGCCCTCAGTCTCCTCAGCCAGCCCGCCAGGCAAACATGCCCTGTTCCTTCCCTGAGCCTCTCCACTTTTGTGGAGAGACTCGGGGAAGTGTGAGGGGGGGGGGCATGGGTAAATGCCTTTCTCTCCCTCCCCCAGATTGGGGAGGCAAAGAAAAGTATCTTCAATGTGCCTGGGTTCCCTGCCTGCCCTGTTCCAGCTGCAACATGTCAGCTAGAGAAAGGAAGGCAGAGAGAGTCTTTTCCTTGTCAATTTCACTCTCAGCTGACTGGCAGGGAGTGAAATTGACAAGGAAATCGCCAGGGGCTCCCCAGAGGGAAAGATTGCATTTTAACATGCCACCTTTCCCTCTTGTGTGTAACGTGGGGAGGGCAGTGTGCTCTGTAGCAACGCACGCCAGAGGTTTTGGTTGCAGGCATGGCCAACTCAGGAGCCAGCTGGAACTCCGTCCCTGTGCCTTCCTGCCCCCCAAATAGCCCTGCCGATAACCAAAAAGGTTTACTCCAAGAAGTCAACACTATTCCAGATTCATGCACAGAGGCGCAAGCTTGGTAAAACCAAAGCTTTATTTATGCATTATTTGATTCTTAAAAATTAGACTGCTTTCCTATCAGCAAACACACAAAAAAGGCAAGTGTACAGCATTCGAAGGATACAAAAACATAAAGACTCTCATTAAAAGCCAGCAAACCAGTTGTAGCTAGAGATTAAACACAGCTACCACCCCTAAAATTAATCGAGAGGGCGGTGGCGATACAGTTGCAGGGCCTTATGGATGACACTTCCATGTTAGATCCCTTCCAGTCTGGCTTTCACCCAGGTCATGGGATGGAGATGGCACTGGTCACCCTCGCAGATGACCTCCAGAGGCATCTGGATCAGGGTGAGATGGCAGTGCTGTGGTCGTTGGACCTGTCAGCGGCATCCAACACGGTCGATCATCAGCTACTGATCCACTCTCTTGCTGACTCTGGGATCCAGGGGCTTGCCTTGGTAGCTCTTGGGGATCAGCTGTCCCAAACGCACCCGCTGCTATGCATAGTGCCCCAAGGGGTGATGCTCTCCCCAATGTTATTTAACATCCACATGAGCCCCATTGCCCAGCTTGCCCGGAGGCATGGGCCAGGGTGTCACCAATATGCGGGTGATACCCAGCTATGTCTGATGTTGGGCGGCCAGTCCAACTCTACCCTGGAAGATCCAGACCGGCCGTTACAAGCTGTGGCGGGTTGACTTAGACTGAGCCGACTGAAATCAAATCCCATGAAGACGGAGGTCCTGTGCCTGAGTCAGAGCAGACCAGAGGCAGGGATCCCACTACCAGCCTTCAGTGGGGGTAACGCTGGTGCCAGCGCCGAGGTTCAGGAGTTTGGGAGTGCTCCTGGATGCCTCCTTAATGATGGAGGCCCAGGTAGCAGCCACTGCCAAATCAGCCTTTAACTGTCAGAGACTGCCATTTCCCGCTCGGGAGGTGGGATGTACATCGGTAGTCTAAGCGCGTCTCCCCCCCGCCCTTTGGAAAGTGTTCCTTTCCCTCGCTCTCACCTCCGCTTTTGCCTTCGTTTATCTGTAACCTTGACTTGAGTCTTCTCACAGGCTTTGTTGCTAATTGGGTTTTTTCCTACAGGTGCAAACCACTTTTCTTCCCGCTTTTCTGTCTGAGAACAAACGAGCTGATGTATTTGGGTGCCCTTTTTCCTGACTGTTGACTGGGGGGTTTATTTGCTACACTGTGATTTGAATACACTATAACTGTACCTTAACGCGCCTCCTTTCCCCATTACTGACTCAAGAAGTGTGAACCAGTTGATCCACTATCAAATAAAAGAAGTTCTTGTTTAAGACCCTTTGTTTGTAGTTTGAAATCTATTGGACTCTCACATTTACCATCTTTGGCTAATTAGGCAGTTGGTTCCCTTCCTTGAACGCAGTGATGTGGCAACAGTGATCCACACAATGGTCACCTTGAGATTGGACTACTGTAATGCTCTCTACATGGGGCTGCCCTTGTCGCAAATCCAGAAGCTGCAGCTGGTGCAAAATGCGGCAGCCAGGCTGCTGATGGGCCTCCCTTTGCAGGAGCACATCTGGCCTGTGCTGAGGGCCCTGCACTGGCTGCCGATAGCATACTGGATTTGCTTCAAGGTGCTGGTCTTGATCTTTAAAGCCCTATATGGTCCGGTGTCTCAAAACCGCTTGACCCTCCCTGGACTGAAAGACACCAGACTGGCCTCTACCAGAGCCAGGGCCTTCTTGGTAGTGACTCCACATGGGTGGAATGAGCTCCTGGAAGACACTAGGGCCCTGCAGGACCTCTTACAGTCCCGCAGGGCCTGCAAGATGGAGCTCTTCCACCAGGCCTTCGATTAGGAGCTGCTACCAATACCAGTAGCAACTGAACTGGGGCAAGGCCCTGTACATTAACAGCAACAGCCCGTGATGCCAACAACAACCACCTCTGGCCATATTTCTTGTTACCATCATGATCATGGCCCATATAGGGACTGTGGTGCAATGTTACCGCCACCAGCACTTTATTTGCACAGTGTGTCTTGAGTCACTTGTCAGGTTACGTATATAGTTTTATGTTTCTACATTGTGTTAACACACTGGTGTTTTAATGCACTTTAATTTTTACTGTAAGCTGCCCTGAGCCTGCCTGGGCAGGGTGGGCGGGATACAAATCGAACAGACAGACAGACAGACAGACAGACAGACAGACAGATAGATTGATTGATTGATTGATTGATAAGGTAAAGGTTTCCCTTGCTCGAAAGCCAGTCGAATCCAACTCTAGGGATGCGGTGCTCATCTCCGTTTCCAAGCCGAAGAGCCAGCACTGCCCAAAGAAGAAGAGATTGGATTTATACCCCATCCTTCACTCACTTGGAGTCTCAGAGCGGCTTACAAACTCCTTTCCCTTCCCCTCCCCACAACAGACACCCTGTGAGGTAGGTGGGGCTGAGAGAGCTCTTTCCCAAGCTGTCCTTGAGAGAAGCAGCTGGTACAGAGCTATGGCTCGCCCAAGGTCATCCAGCCAGGTGCAATTGGAGGAGTGGGGAATCAAACCCAGTTCTCCCAGATTAGAGTCCGCGCACTTAACCACTACACCAAAGATGTCTCCGTGGTCATGTGGCCGAGGCGCACAGAACTCTGTTACCTTCCCACCAAAGCAATACCTATTTATCTACTTGCAATCTCTTGCTTTCGAACTGCTAGGTTGGCAGGAGCTGGGGCCGGAGATGGGAGCAGCACTCAGGTCTCGAACTGCTGAACTACCGACTTTCTAGTCTACAGTTCAGCATCTTAACCACCTGAGCCACCTCAGTCCTTGAGAAAGATAAATAAATAAATAAATAAATATCTGTATATTATAAAGCCAATTTGGGGATGCCACATACAATGTGCTCCCTCAGCCGCAGGCTGAACAAGCTGCCAGTCAGCTGGCCCGAACGTGCCCCATGATTCGTCCATGCCCTGCCGTAGTCCCGCCTACCCACCCACAGAACCGCCGGCCGTCAGAAGGTGCTGCCTGCACTGGCTGGCCGCATTGCAAGGTCCCACCCACAGAAGCCCTGCGCAGTGTCTCACCCTCAGTCTACAGGGAGATGCCTGACTGGATGTGCCACACTTCTTTATATCCTATTTGCCCAATGATGGCGGGGAGCCAGAAGGACAGGCCCAGCTTGACTCGGCGCCACCTGCTGCCTCCCTCCAGCCCTGGCCCAAGCCGTCCTGGCCTGCGCCACCGCCCTCTTCCTCGCCACACTCCGGACGCGGCCTCCTTTCACCTCCCTCCCACAGCTGGCCGATTGAGCAAGGGCGACTGAGAGCTGGACCTCGGCCAGAGGGAGGGGGACGAGGGAGACAAGCCGAATGCACCACAGCCTACCTTGGTGTGGGCTCCTGTCTACCAGCACGATCGCTGCCTCTGCATGGCCCACTGAGAGGAGGGAAGGGAAGGAGGGGCGGCGGACAGCCAGGAGAGAGGAAGGCAGCCAGTGGCAGTGCCGCTACCACCTCGGGAATATCGCACGACAGTCGGGGACACCAATGAGAACAGCCCAGCAGGACGGGCAGGTGGCACTGAGGGGAGGTGAGAGGGTCACAGGCCCAAGGGGGGAAACTGGAGAGAGAAGGGTCCACAGGCTGAGCGGCGGACCCCGGTCAAGGTGCCTTGCAGGCTGCTGGACACAGCCACTGAGCCACTGGTTGCTCATGTACTCGCCCCTTGACACCAGGGTCTTGGGAAGGTGGAGGAAACGGGGGGCCGGGCCTTTGTGTGTTCGAAGACAGCCTGGGCAGGCAGCTGTTGCCGGGGCATCCTCTCCCTATGCCACCCCCCAGGGTCTGAGGAGTGGGTTGAAAGCTGGGGGCTGGTGGAGAAAGACCCCTGGGGGAGGCCCCGTGTCTGCAATGGGCCCTGCTCCTAGTCTCTCTATATAATCAAGCCATTTTGGGGTTGCCACATTTGATGCATTCCCTCAGCCATAGGCTGCACGAGCTGCCACTTAGACCGGGGACCCTGGCCACTGGCCATGTTCCCTGACACCCGCCCACAGATACGGCGCCAGCCCAAACGTGCCTCACGATTCGCAGATGCCATGCCGTACGCTCGCCCACTCGCCCACAGACCTGGTGCCCAGCCTCAGTAGGCTGGGAGGTGACGGATGGGGCGCACGCTCCGGCGGTGGCCAAAAGGGTTGGCCACAGATGCCTGGAGGTTGCTGGGTGGCCGGCGAGCAGATGGCAGGATGCCAGAGACAGCTGGACACTGAACCTGAGCCTGCTCCTGCCACCGCTGTCTGCAGGGCCCCACGTGGGCGGCGAGCAGGGAACCACTGGTGAGCACAGGTGGCTGCACGTGGGGCCTGAACCCACTCCTGGTGGCACCGTGCCCAAAGCCTGCAGGTGCGCTGCCAACCGAGGCCGGACTGTTGCTAGAGCCCATTGTATGGATGTACAACGGGCCTTGCTCCTAGTAAATAAATAAAACACAGGTGGAATCTTGATACTGACAGCTCAGTTAGAAATAAAACGCTTCAGACAAACCATCTAACTTGCTTCAGTGGTGTAGCTAAGAGGCTTTCGTTACAATGCAGGTTCTACAGAATGCTACCTCAGAACAGGCCCAAATGAATCTGTCACAGACAACATGGGGTCCTGAGCTGAATCTCCATGAAGGCCTTCATAATTCCAGCACACGCTCCCTAAGATGTGTCGGGCCCAGGCTATTTGAGACACCAGACCCTGGCAGACATCCCCCTGCCCTTGACTTTCCTGAATAGTTTCCTTCCCCTGTCAGTGGGTGTCTCATCTTGTCCTGCGCATCTCTATTTTTACCCCTTTATGGCGAACACTTGAGTGATAAGAAGCACAGTCAGCCATTCCTAAGGCAAGACTTCCTCCGAGGAACACCATCCCTTATCACCATGCTCAGGCAAAGATTTGACCTCCTGCACCTTCGGAGCTTTTCCTGATGCAACTCCAGCTGAACTGTCAGGATCAGATTCTCAGGGCGCCCACCTACCATCCTTTCCCCCTCGAATTGCCAGTTTCTCTCTGTCTCTCTCACTCTTTCTCTCACACAAACATCCTTTCTCCCTCTTATTTCTCTCTGTCTCTCCCTCCCTCTCGCACACAAGAACATCCACGATTAAACCTTTGAGGGGGAAGAGCAGGTCTTATCATATGCTATGGAATCATTCCAAAGGGAGCGGCCTGTGACTAACAAGGTCTTCTGGTGTGAATTCTGACATAGGGTTGCCAACTCCAGGTTGGGAAATCCCTGGGGGTTTGGGGATGGAGCCAGAGGAAGAGAAGAGGAGACTGGATTTATACCCCACCCTTTGCTACCTAAGGAAGTCTCTGAGCAGCTCACAAACTCCTTTCCCTTCCCCTCCCCACAACAGACACCCTGTGAGGTGGGTGGAGCTGAGAGAGCTCTGAGACAACTGTCCTTGAGAGAACAGCTGTGCCAGAGCTATGGCTTGCCCAAGGTCATCCAGCCAGGTGCAAGTGGAGGAGTGGGGAATCAGACCCGGTTCTCCCAGATTAGAGTCTATGCTCTTAACCACTACACTAAACTGCCTCTGGAATTACAACTGATCTTCAGACTCCGCAGAGCAGCCGCCCAGAGAGAATGGCTGCTTTGGAGGGTGGACTTTATGGCATTATACCTAGCCGAACTCCCTGCCCTCTCCAAACCCTGTCTTCTCCAGGCTCTGCCCTCAAATAGCCAGTTATTTCCCCACCCAGAATTGGCAACCCTAGCTCTGGAACAGCCATATGTTTAAGGTTGCCAGCCTCCAGATGGGGTCTGGAGAAATCTCCCTGAATTACAACTGAGAAAATGGCTGCTTTGGAGGTTGTATTCTATAATTCTATGGCACTCTACCCCATAGAGGCCCCTCTCCAAACTTTGCCTTCTCTGGGCTCCACTCCCAAATCTCGAGGAATTTCCCTGACAATCCTATATACAACTCAAGAAGAGCCACTCACAGACCAAGCTGTTGGCTTCTAAAACCTGCCTGGAGCACTCCTCCACTGAGCAACCAGATGAAGCACGGCCTGCATTCAATCCATCGTCAGTGCAGCCATTGCTCTTCCAGGACCCATCTGAGATTCCAACACCTGATGGCGAAGGTCTCTGCCTGAGAGGGGAGAAGGAAACCCGCCTCTCATGAGCAGGGCAAAATGCCACCCTGTTCAGAGATTTTAATTCGGAACGCCCTGCTGAGTCTGACCTGCGGACTGGTTGAGCTCACCAAGGGTTGCCAGAGCAATTCTTTCCCAATGATTTCAGGACACTGCCAAAGAAAACACCCCGCCAGAGCGAAGGGGGAAGGTCCGGCTCATTCGGATTTATCTACTGCTTCCGAGATTTTCTAAAGGGAATAATGGTGGGCCACTGGCTCATTCATTCATTCATTCATTCATTCATTATTTAACTTTTACCCCACCCTCCCCACCAAGGCAGGCTCAGGGCGGCTTACATATAACCAATAAAACAGTATACATTCCACTGCAAAATCCATAACAGACAATTTAAAATAGTTGATATAACAATGGTGGTGCGATATAATAAAAGTGCATTTAAGCAGTGCTACCACTCTGGTAACTTCTAACTTTAGGTGAACACAGGGTGTGGCTGATAAGATGCAGCTCCTATTGGAATGCCTGCCGGAAAAGCTCCATTTTCACAGCCCTGCAGAACTGTGGGAGGCAAAGCTTTCCAACATCCTTCCAGGAACAAAGTTCACAAACCTTCTTTTGTGACCTGGCTGACCTGCATTTGTGCTACATTAACCCCATGAAGAGATTTGGGACCCCTGCCACAGTGGAAAACTTCCCTAGTCTATCTGCAGAAGGTGGAACAAAAACCTTTACCTTTACCAGCCTCTATGCCCCTTCATGGCTCTTCACCTAAAGACCAACACAACACATGGAGGTCCCTAGGCCTGGTTTTCGTATAAGCCGTGTTAGGAGACATTCTGGTTCCTCTTTACCCCGTTGCTCCCTGAAATAATAAAATCCACTTCTTTCCCGGCCTGTAGTTACAGTGGGGCATTTTGGGGCCTGGCCCCCTGACTTCCTGCCAAGGCCCCCTGACTTCCATGCAGCCCCAAGGCCCCCGGCTCTTTGGGCCATGTAGAGGACTCCCCATCACCACCCCTTCCCCAAACGCAGCATGCTTCCCCATGTAGGCAAGCAGAGTGTGAATGCCACAAAACATTTTTTTAATTTAATTTTAATGTTTTTTATTTTGTGATGTCAGTGCCCCCCGACTTATTTAAAGGCCCCCCTGAATTACAACGTCCTGGCTATGGTCCTGCTTCTTCCCCTCTTTTTAGAAACGTGGAGTTAATCCTGGTTTGCTCAAAAGACAAATTCCAGAGTTGCTGAGCGTGTAGCCGCACAGTTGGCCACTTGGTGGAGCAGCTCCACAGAAACTCCTTGGTGGGGGGGGGGTCACGTTGTAGGGTTGCTAACTGAGGACTGGAAGATTTCTGGAGATTGGAAGGTGGAGCCTGGGGAGGGTGGGGTTTGGGGGAGGGCAGGGGCCTCAGCCAGATATCCTGCCTAGGGCTGCCAGCCTCCAGGTGGGGCCTGGGGATCTCCCGCTTTTACAACTGATCTCCAGCTGAGAGAGATCAGCTCCCCTGGAGAAAATGGCTGCTTTGAAAGGTGGACTCTATGGCATTGTACCATGCTGAGGCCCCTCCCCTCCCCAAACCCCACCTTCTCCTGGCTCCACCCCCAAAGTCCCCAGGTATTTTCCAACCCGGACTTGGCAGCCCTAATCCTGCCATAGAGTCCAACTTCCAAAGCTGCCACCGTCTCTGGGGGAACTGGTATCTATGGTCTGGAGATCTGCTGGGATTCCAGGAGATCTCCAGGCCCCAACTGTTCCCAAAGAACCTTCTTTTGAGGTCTTGGAGTCAGCATTGTTGTTATGTATTGACCATGCGGTCGCCATGTGCTCCCTTCATTGCGACTGCATGGCCAGAGCACATGGCCAGAGCATGGCCAGAGCACATGGCCAGGAAACTACCTGAGCTTCAGCCAGGTAGAACAAAGGCCAGATGGATTCTAACCGGCCACCAATCCTGTACCTAGGTTTCTCCCAGGGAACCTATGAGATGTAAATAGACTTCTAATAGCCTATCAGGCCAGTTGGGTGAGGTCAGGGGATTGTCCCTGACCAGCATAAAAGGAGGGCTTGGAGCCCTGGGTTGTATGCTTCATCCGGACCAGCAATAAAGATCTAGCTGTTTCACTGTTCCATGGACTCCCGACTCCAATACTTATCAGTGGTGACGAAGGTGGGATCCCGATGAGCGACTCTCCAGCAGACCACAGCAGCACAGCGAGCTCCGTCCCGCCAGCCACAGGCATCTCCGAGCTCCAGCGCTCCAACGCCTCGCCACAAGCCGCTCTGAGCCCAATCCTCCGGCACTAGCCAGCGCCAAGCCTCAGTGCTCCCCGGCACCGCCGCAAGACACGAGGACATCGCTCAAACAGCCGCCGCCGCTCCTGCTCTGGTAAATATGGCAAACGCTCTGGGACCAATTACCCCTTTCGATACGTCTCGCCCCGAGACGTGGGAGTCTTGGCTCAAGATGCTGGGTTGCGCCTTTAAGGTCCGCGGAATCACAGATGCGGACCTGAAGAGTGCCTGGCTCTTGAGTTCCGGAGGGGTGGAGGTCATGCGGGTGGCCCAGAACCTACTAGCCCCGCAAGACCCCACCGAGGTGTCTTACGACGTGCTCACCAAGGCCCTCGGCGATTACTTCGCCCCGAAGCCATCAAAACTGGCCAGGAGCTGGAAGTTCATACAGTGCCAGCAGCAGCCGGGGGAGTCGGCCACCACTTTCCTGGCTGAACTCCGTCGACTAGCCATGGGCTGCGAATTCCGCCACATGGATGACCACGTGGAGACCGCCTTCATGGGAGGGGTCCGGGAAGCCAAGCTCCGCCGGCGCCTCATTGCAATGCCGGAGCCAACCTTGGAGAAGATGCTCCAAACGGCAGCAGCCTTCGAGACAACGCAAAAGGACAAGGCAGCCACCAAAGTCCACCAGGCGGCTCCTCCCGAACCCGACTCAAGCGAAGAAGAGGACGTCCACCGGATGCAACCACGCTCGAAGAAGGGTGAGCCCGGCGTCCCCAGGCCCAAAGGCTGGCGCCCAGCATCTGTCTCTGTTCCCTCTTCTGCTTCCCTCAACAGGCAGGCCCCAACGTGCGCCAGCTGCGGGGACCCCCACGACAGACGGACATGCCGCTTCCATGATGCCATCTGTCGCGCCTGCGGGAAAGCAGGACATCTCGCCCGGGCCTGCCGCCTGAGGAACAGCCACTGTGCCCCAGCAGCGAACTTTGAAGAAGTGGGTAGTGTTGTTCCCACGGCTACGGTAATGAACTTGCCCCAGCCCATTCCGGGCGCGATTTCCGTGTCTCTCCGAATAGAGGGAGTTCCTTGCTCCATGGAACTGGACTCAGGGTCAGCATATTCAATTGTGTCCGCAGCTACGTTCTGCCGCCTCTGCCCGAAGGGGGCACGCTGGCTGTGGCTGCCGGCCGGGTTGGTCCTCCGGGACTTCCAGAAAAACCCCGTGGCTATTAAGGGGCTAGCCAGGGTCCGGGTCCAGTACCACGCCTTTAACGGCCTGCTAGACCTTCTTGTGGTGGAGCGCAATCTAACCAGTCTCCTAGGTCACGCCTGGTTCAAGCCGCTCGGAGTGCAGTGGACAGGAATACACCATGTGGGCTCCACCAACTTTTCGGCCATCTGCGAGGAATTCCCCACCGTTTTCGACGGCTCATTGGGCTGCTACAAAGGACCTCCAGTTTCCTTCGACCTGGACCCGGCAGTCCGGCCCATCCGCGTGGCCGTCCGACGGCCACCGCTCGCCTTCCAGCCCAAAGTGGAGGCAGAGCTGGAAAAACTCGTGGGACAAGGGGTGCTCGAGCCGGTCTCCCACGCCAAGTGGGAGACTCCCATTGTGACCCCCCTCAAAGCTAACGGGGAAGTTCGCATCTGTGCGGATTACAAATGTACAATTAATAAGGCATTACAGGACCACGCGTACCCGGTACCGATGGTCAGCCATGTTCTAGCCTCACTCACGGGCGCCAAAATATTTGGAAAATTAGACTTGGCCCAAGCCTATCAGCAGCTTCCCGTAGACGAAGCAACGGCCGAGGCACAAACGATTGTGACTCACAAGG
The DNA here is from genome assembly GCA_029233225.1 of Lepidodactylus listeri. Lineage (NCBI taxonomy): Eukaryota > Metazoa > Chordata > Lepidosauria > Squamata > Gekkonidae > Lepidodactylus > Lepidodactylus listeri. The sequence goes on along the minus strand of JARCFY010000005.1, from coordinate 132,819,207 downwards.
GAGCGTTCAAGGTAAAACGCCTCCAATTTGGGGTCAGTGTAGCACCCGGAATCTTTCAAAATCTAATGGATTCTCTCCTAAAAGATGTTCCAGGAGTGAAGCCGTTCTTCGACAACGTCCTCATTGCCGCCCCAGACACCGACATGCTCGCAGCTCGCCTCCGGATGGTGCTGCAAAGGTTCCAGGACGCGGGTCTCAAGGTTCGAAAAGACAAGTGCACCCTGGGAGTCTCCTCAGTGACCTTCTTGGGGTTCCAAGTCACCGCGGACGGCATTCACCCTACAAAGGAGAAGGTAGCGGCGATTACAGGTGCACCCCGCCCGTCCTCAAAGGCAGAACTCCAGGCGTTCTTGGGACTTGTGAACTTCTACCATGCCTTCCTTCCGCACAAGGCGGCGGTCGCCGAACCCTGCATCATCTCCTGGACAAGGGAGCAGCTTGGGCCTGGGGCCCCAAGCACGATGCGGCCTTCCGGGTCGTCAAGGACCTGTTAGTTTCGAATGCGGTCCTGGCGCATTTCGATGAGAGGCTCCCTGTCATCCTGGCCTGCAACGCGTCCCCCTACGGCATTGGGGCGGTCTTGGGGCACCGGCTACCCAACGGAAAGGAGGTTCCAGTTGCCTACTACTCCAGGACCCTGTCGTCGGCGGAACGGAACTACGCCCAGATCGACAAAGAGGCTCTAGCGATCGTAGCCGGCGTCAGGAAATTCCATGACTATCTCTATGGGTGGTCGTTCACCGTGGCCACAGATCACAAGCCACTGCTGGGTCTCCTTGCTCCCCACAGGCAGACCCCTCACATGCTGTCCCCGCGGGTTCTGCGGTGGTCAATTTTTTTGTCAGGCTACTCCTATGAATTGGTACATCGCCCGGGGAAGGCGATGGGTCATGCAGACGCCCTCAGCCGTCTTCCCCTCCCATCCTGCGACCCTGATCCGGCTCCCGCTTTCCACGTCGCGCTCCTAGAGGACCTACAGGAGCGCCCCGTACAGGTATCGGATGTGGCCTGTCGCACACGGCGGGACCGCATCCTTTCCCGTGTCTCGGACTGGGTGGGAAGGGGGTGGCCAGAAAAGCCGGGACCAGATTTCGCCGCTTTCACGGCACGCAGGCACGAACTATCGGCCCACAAGGGATGCCTGCTATGGGGATCTCGAGTGGTGATCCCCGGGCCCCTGCAGCCCCGAGTGCTAGAGGCCCTACACGAGGCTCACCCAGGAATTGTGCGCATGAAAGCTCTGGCCCGGAGTTACGTATGGTGGCCAGGCCTGGACAAAGACATTGAGGGGCGGGTCCAGAAGTATGCCAAATGCCAGGAGTCGCGGCCAGATCCGCCACACGCTCCTGTCAGATCCTGGGAATCTACTAACAAGCCCTGGTCCCGCCTGCACCTAGACTTCGCGGGACCGGTCCAGGGCCGGTTGTTTCTTATCGTTGTTGACAGCTACAGCAAGTGGCTTGAGGTAGTGCCGGTAGCTTCAGCCTCCACCAACGCTGCCTTAAGAAGTCTCTGGCCGATCTTCGCAACCGACGGAATGCCAGAAACTCTCGTGACCGACAACGGGACCGCCTTCCACTCCGGCGAGTTTCAACGGTTTGTGAAAGCCTGCGGTCTGCGCCACATCTGCTCCGCTCTGTTCCACCCCGCAACCAACGGCCAGGCCGAGCGCATGGTGAGGACAATGAAGGATGCGTTAAAGAAGATGGAGCACGGCGACTGGGAAGAGCAGCTGTAGAAGTTCCTGTTCTGTCAACGGAACACACCCCACTCAGGGACCGGGCGCCAGCCAGCCGAACTTCTGATGGGAAGACGACTGGGAACCGTCTACATCCCGACCGAGCAATCGAGGGGAACCCGACAACAGAAGACCGGCCAGCTGCCCGAGGGTTCGCTCCCGAAGACCCCGTATATGCAAAGAACTTCGCGTGGGGTCCGACATGGCTCCCCGCGAGGATCGTCCGAGTCACAGGGCCTTATTCCTACGAGGTCCTTACGGAAGATGGCGTAGTCTGGAAACGGCACATTGACCAGATTCGACGCCGTACCCAGAACCACGATGATACCCAGGCCCCCGAACTCCCTGCACCAACAGACCGTGACATCGACACGACTCCAGAAGCAGCGCCAGACCCTGATCCGGAGACTGCGGAGATGCCGCTCCTGCCCGCGGACGAAGCAGTCGCACCATCCACACCTGAACGACCCCCAAGCAGACAGGCCCCTCCAGCAGAACAACTACCCACACCGCAACCTGCCGACACAAGCAACACGCCCCGCCTTACAACCCCCCGGCGCTCTGGACGTGAGCGCAGACGCCCGGACTATCTCAAAGACTATGTGTGCAGAGGGGATCTGGACTATGGAGGGAGGGGTGTTATGTATTGACCATGCGGTCGCCATGTGCTCCCTTCATTGCGACCGCATGGCCAGAGCACATGGCCAGAGCATGGCCAGAGCACATGGCCAAGAAACTACCTGAGCTTCAGCCAGGTAGAACAAAGGCCAGGTGGATTGAACCGGCCACCAATCATGTACCTAGGTTCCTCCCAGGGAACCTATGAAATGTAAATAGACTTCTAATAGCCTATCAGGCCAGTTGGGTGAGGTCAGGGGATTGTCCCTGACCAGCATAAAAGGAGGGCTTGGAGCCCTGGGTTGTATGCTTCATCCGGACCAGCAATAAAGATCTAGCTGTTTCACTATTCCATGGACTCCCGACTCCAATACTTATCAATTGTACTGCTGAATTAATTGGTCTGTGTGCCTGAGGAAACTATTGTGAAACTGGCAAACAGTCGAGGGCTGGTCGCACACTCAAATAACTTCGACTATCAAACAAGCCACAAGACAGGAGTCTGGAAAATGGTTTGTTTTGTGCACATGAGCACGCAAGTACTCCATTATCTAACTAGCAACAAGACAGGAGTCTGAAAAACAGTTTATTTTCAGAGACGGTTCTGCAAACCAAGAGACTTTATAGTCTTATGAACAAGAGGATTATTGTATGTTTGTTTCCACACAACTATGGTGTTTCAGTACAATATGGTGAATTATGTACAGTCAAAGTATTTTGTAATCTTATCACAATAGCTTATGCTTCCTTTGTTATTTCCCAACTGGAGGATGGCAACCCAAGTCCCATCCCCCCAAATGTCACTTTGAGGGGATTAATTAATGGTTGTTAGGGTTTGCACAATACCTTTGTTGAAGGAAACCTGGATTTTAATTCCCGGGAAAGTAGAACATTAGAATCATTTCAAGAAGCACGTTCTCTTCCCGCCCTAATCCAGGTTTTTAGCCATCTAAAACAACCGGCTGAATGGGGCTCTGGAGGAGAGGAGGCAGCTCTGTAAACAGGCCACGGACGGTAGGGTAGGGCAGCCCCTGTGACTCTAATACGGCTGCCAACCTCTAGGTGGGACCTGGAGATCTCCCATTATTACAGTTGGTATCCAGATGACAGAGATCAGTTCCCTTGGAGAAAATGGCTGCTTTGGAGGGTGGACTCGGTGGCATTGTACCCTGTTGAGGCCCCTCCCCTCCTCAAGCCAGTTTGGTGTAGTGGTTAAGAGCGCAGACTTTAACCTGGGAGAACCAGCTTTGATTCCCCACTCCTCCACATGCAGCTGCTGGGGTGACCTTGGGGCAGTTACAAGTTCTCTCAGAGCTCTCCTCTCAAGGGCAGCTCTCAAGAGAGCTCTCTCTGCCCCACCTGCCTCACAGGGTGCCTGTTGTGGGGAGGGGAAGGGAAAGGAGATTGTAAGCCGATCTGAGATTCCTTTGGGTAGTGAAGGGCAAAGCATAAATCCAATCTCCTCCTCCTCCTCCTCCTCCTCTTCTTCTGTTATGGGGAGGGGAAGGGGAAGGAGATTGTAAGCCGCTCTGAGACTCCTTCGGGTAGTGAGGGGTAGGGTATAGATCCAATCTCCTCCTCCTCTTCTTCTTCTGTTATGGGGAGGGGAAGGGAAAGGAGATTGTAAGCTGCTCTGAGACTCCTTCGGGTAATGAAGGACAGGGTATAAATCCAACCTCTTCCTCCCCCTCCTCCTTCTCTTCTTTTTCTTCTAACCCCGCCTCCCCCAAACCTCCAAGTATTTCCCCACCCACAGCTGACAACCCTATGCTTAGCATGGCCAACCTCCAGGTGGGGCCTGGACATCTCCCGACATTACAGCTTATCTCCAGACAATGGAGATCATGCTGGAGAAAACAGCAGTTTTGGAGAGTGGACTCTGTGGCGCAGTACCCTGCTGAGCTCCCTGCCCTGCCCTGCCCAAACCCCACTCTCCCCAGGCTCCACCAATGAAGACTCCAGGAATCCCCCAACCCAGAGTTTTTTTTTAAATATTTATTGAGAGATCAACAAACATACAAAAATTAGTAACAAGATTGTCCAGACTTACAAGTGTACAACATATGTAATACAAACCAATCAAACTTTGTAAGATAGTACGGATAACTAGGCACAGTAGTTGACAGTCATGTGATGCTGCTGCAAATGGTTCCAGATAGCGGTGCCCTACCTGAAAGAGGCTCCTCTGTGAAACTGCTCTGGTCCCAGGTCATTGGTCTCCATGGACTTGGACTCACTGGGGTGACTTGATGTGGGGCTGCACTGCAGGGGCCCTTGGTGGGTGGCCACTGGACATGCCTCTCACAGTCACCTCCACCCGGTCCTGGCAGGGTGTAGTGTCTGTGCGCAGGTTAGTGCCCCCCCCCAATGGATCTCTGTAGTTTGGGGATCCGTTGTAATTCTAGTACAACTCCAGGCCACACCTGGAGATTGGTACCCCAGACAAACCCCTATAATGATAATTGTCATATGGCAGTGTCTGTTGTATAGCCAGGAGATCCAAGGATTGTCTGGCAGCCGTAGTTCTAACTCTTTAGCATTACGCACCACTAAAGTGGTGGGCTAGACTTCTTGGTGGGCTGAGAGAACTCTGGGACTGTGGCTGACCCAGCTGGCTTCATGTGGAGGAGGAGGAGTGGGGAATCAAACCTGGTTGTCCGGTTTAGAGTCCTCAGCCACTACACCAAACTGGCTCCCTCTCTCCGGGTGACAGCCTCCTTTTAAACATGAGGAAACTGGAGGAGACAAACCTACAGCTCTGTGGGGACTGATCCATGAGGCCAGCATATATTGGGTAAGGGAAAACAGACAGAGGTCCCACCCCTTCCCCCACCCCAACCTCTCCAGGGTCCACCTCCAAATCTCCAGTTATTTCCCAACCTGGAGTTGCCAGCCCTGCTTATAGGTAGTGGATAGAGTTCCCAGGCTCCCACTTTTATTCCTGTGGCCAGTGGGAGAAAAATTGTTTTTAAAAAACCCCAGTTGTTGATGACAGTGTGACATCCAGGTTCTCCAGAAGTGATGTCGGTCTGCTTTAGGGATCGCTGGAAACTCTATGGTTTTACCATAAAGTTTTCAGCGATTCCTAGAGAAGTGTGACATTATGTCTGGGTTTCCCCCAGAAGTGACATCACGCTGTCGCCTGCCCCTGCTGGATTCCTACCGGCTTCCTGGCAACCTTAGGAGTGTAGATTCCACCCCATGCCGTTGAATTATCTCACCTAGTCCTCCATGATCCTGGTTACAATCATTTCACCTAGTGTGCCAGTACAATAAACCCCCACAAAGGAAGGAAATAAAACAATGCCACCACAGGGAAATGGAACTGCAGTACCACCACTAACGCATAGGCTGGTGGCAGTCAAGCAAGTAGAGTGGACCTTCAGCTCACAGGTGGTTACAGCCGTAGAACACGGTATGCTCCACTGCTGAATCTTTGCTATAAAGCTCACCCTAATGTTTCCCCGCACGGTTGTGTACACAGAAACACGATTGTCCCCAGGAAATAACACCATCTCCGAGAGAGCCCTAAATCCTATCTGGATAAATGACCTCCTAATAATACCATACTAGACCAGAGGAGGCCATCTTGCTTGTTTTCGCTCATCAGCCTTTGATTTAATATTTGTCTGCAGGCCCTGAAAATATCTCCTAGTATTAAATTATGAAGATGAGTAGCCGTGTCAGTCTGTTTGTAGCAGCAGAAAAGAATCCAGTAGCACCTCAGAGGCTAACAAAATGTCTTGTAGGGTATGAGCTTTCATGAATCACTGCTCCCTTTCTTCAGAAGGAGCGAAGAACTGAGCAGTGACTCATGAAAGCTCATACCTTACAAGACATTTTGTTAGTATTTCAGGTGCTACTGGACTCTTTTCTACTATTAAATTATGCTATTTTCTGCTATTAAATTATTTCTACGCCAGTTTGGTGTAGTGGTTAAGTGCGCAGACTCTAATCTGCTGGATGACCTTGGGCAAGCCATAGTTCTGGCACAGCTGCTCTTGAAAAAGAGCAGTTTCTGTCTGAGCTCTCTCAGCCCCACCTACCTCACCGGGTGTCTGTTGTGGGGAGGGGAAGGGAAAGGAAAAGGAGTTTGTAAGCCGCTCTGAGACTCCCTTGGGTAGTGAAGGGCGGAGTATAAATCCAATCCCTTCTTATTATTATTTTTTTCGTAAAGAAATTTTTTATTTTTTCAAAACATTAAAATTAATACATTTATCTTATACAAATCCTTTTTTCCATATTATATAACATTTTGTTCTGTTTGTATAGTCTTATTTTTATCTTGTATTGGCAGTTTCCCACCACATCTGAAGCATAACACATTTTCCACTTTATTCAAAATAGTAATTCTTATATCTATGTTTACATTTCTGGTAACGGTTATATATCTTTAAAACACATATATACCAATTCTTACTTTCTATATTCTTATATAATTCTAAAAAACAACAGCTTCATTATCTAATTATCCTTAATACATTCATATACTCTAATTCTATTCCTTTATGCTATTATAACCATGTATAAATGTAGTTTTTCATGTCCCAATATTTTTCAACATATTCTTTCAAATCCTTCCAATCTTCTAAAAAGGTCTCTGAGTACAGATTATTCAACTTTCTAGTCCATTTATCCATTTCAGCCATATATAACAATTTTTTCAACCATTCCCACACTTCTGGTATTTTTTCATTTTTCCAATTTTGTGCATACATCATTCTTGCTGTTGTTATCATATACCATATTATTGTCCTTTTCTTTACATTTATCTCTTCTAGTTTAAGTCCAAGCAATAACATTTCAGGCAACTTCTTAAATGTACATTTCAAAAATTTTTCCATTTCTGTGTGTATTATAGACCAATAAGTCTTCGCTTTATCACAAGTCCACCACATATGATAAAAAGAACCTTCTTTCTTTTTACATTTCCAACATTTGTTAGATAAATTCTGATTAATATTTGCAATTTTTTTTGGTGTCATATACCATCTGTACATCATTTTAAAACAGTTTTCTTTTAAATTATAACATGTAGATATACTCATAGCATTTTTCCATAAAAATTCCCAAGATTCCATTTCAATATCTTTGTTGAAGTTTATCGCCCATTTTACCATTTGCTCTTTTACTATTTCATCAGCGTTAAACCATTTTAACAAAATTTTATATATTTTAGAAATCATTTTTTCCCACCTTCCTCCCAGACTTGTTCTATTTCATTATTCTTTTCTCTAAAACCAATTTTTTTATCATTTCTATACATGTCATATATTTGTCTATATCTTAACCAACCATAGTCAAAATCCATCTGATACTGCTCCTTCAATATAAAGTCTTTGCCATGTCTTGTTAACAGGTCTCTATACTTCAACCAGTCTTGTCCTTTGTAACGTGATGATGGATTTAAAACTTCTGCAGGTACAATCCACATAGGTATTTCTTCTGGAAAAAAGTTTTTATATCTTGTCCACGTATCCATTAGCGTTCTTCTCAAATAGTGATGTTTAAACATATTGTCCATTTTTGTTTTACTATAATACAAATACGCGTGCCACCCAAACCTACAGTCATGGCCTTCCAGGGACAATAACTTTCTATCTTGTAACATAGTCCATGTCCCTGCCCAAGTCAAACATATTGCATCATGATATAGCCTTAAGTTTGGTAACTGGAACCCACCTCTATCTTTAGCATCACACATTATTTTCATCTTAATTCTTGGTTTTTTCCCTCCCCACACAAACTTAGACAGTTCCTTCTGCCAGCATTTGAATGTTTTTACATCTTTCACAATTGGAATAGTTTGAAACAAAAACATTAATCGTGGTAACACATTCATCTTAACCACCGCAATTCTACCCAACAATAACAAATTTAATACATTCCACTTTTTAATATCTTGCATAATTTGCTGCCATAATTTCTCATAGTTATTTTTATAACAATCCCTTCTTCTTCTTGATATCACTGCCAACTGTAAATATCAGCACAATGCTTATTTTTGCTTATAAGCTTTTGGAAACAGCAGAAATGGACAAATTAACCTTACAACCACATGATAAAAAAGAAGAAATCTTTGAGAAAATTTGGTCGAGACTTTGTAAATAGATCGAAGAATATCTTAAAAATTGTACAACATAATTATTAAGTTACAAGCTTTGTATTTTGAATGGTTAAGCTGATTTAGGTGCATAAAAGTATGATTCCTTTTTTGTAAAATGTAAGTGGTTTAAAAAACAGCACATGCTTCTTTGTTGTTATGTGTTAGATTTTCTGTCTTTGTAGGTGTTGTTCTGGTTTTTTTCCTTTCCTTCTGTAGAAAATTAATAAAATCTTTTATTAAAAAAATACTTATTTTTCCTGTCACTCGATTCACCATCTTGTGTTGGCAAACGTACAAAAAACTATCTGACTGTAACTCTGCTAACTGATGCAGATTTTAAAATTGCACCCTCACTGAACTTGCATTAACATCCCACTAAGTGAGCTGGTGACATCTCGGTTTTTTGCAACAGAACAAAGTTTTTAGCCATGGAGTTTTTAGCAATTTTTGGCAATAGAGCAAAGTTTGAGTCCAGTGACACCTTTCTGGGTCTAAGCTTTCAGGTGCCCCTGGACTCAAACTTTGTTCTGTTGCTTCAGACCAACACAGCTACCCACCTGAATCTAATTTCTAGCAGTACAACTGAATTTCAGATACAGAAATAAGGCTATTCACACCAGTGCTCCCTCTAAGCTGTGGAGTCTTGTGAGCAAAAATTTTACTTTGTGAGCTACTGGCATTAAAGCTGTGAGCATGCGATTTGGCAATTTTCATAAATTAGTTCGCTCTAGAGCCATCCTTCCTGAGACAGGAATGTGTGAGCCAAAGGCTAAGAAACTGAACTATCTCATACTAACTCAGCTTAAAGGGAACACTGATGCACACTCACTCTCTCTCTCGTGCTCTCTCACACACACACACACACATACACACACACATATTCTATATTAGGCCATGGAGTCTAATTTCTCTTGGCTTGAAGCACGGCCAGCCAGCACCATATGTCATGTGGCAGCATTACCAGTAAATCCTAATTGCCTGCAAATTATGAAGATTAAAGTCACCTCGGATTTAGCTGTGTTCGGGTGAAGCAGAAGTAGGCGTACAGGTCTGATGCAAACACTTGTAGCCAGCAGTGCAGACATTAATGTAAGGGTGGTTCTCTTGCAAACAGCAAGCCAAATCACAAATGGGGCCATGTTCGAAACCTCCAACCTCTCAAATGCAAATGGAGACCTGTAGTGCAATCCTCAACAGCGTTACACATTTCTAAGGTCCACTGAAGCCAATAGACAGGTGCAACTCTTTTAAGGATTGCACACCAAAACTTGAAAAGGGAAAAGCAACTGCTCCGTGATCACTTTGTCCACACTGCCAGCCTTTAGGTAGGGCCTGGAGAGCTCCTGGAATTTATAACTGATCTTCAGGTGACATAATTCAGTTCCTCTAGAGAATACGGAGGGTGAACCATATGGCATTATACCTCCCCTCCCCAAACTCTGTTGTTCCCCGTTTCTACCCCCCAAATCTCCAGGGATTTCCAGCCCAGAGCTGGCAACCCTAGATCTGTCCACACTCTCAGCCACTCAGCCCCTGGTCTCTTGGCCTCGTTTTTCTAAGCCCCCAAGTTATGGAATAAACAGGAAGGAGGCAAGGTGGGGCTGGATTTGGATCTGGGCACTTCAAGCCATTGCATGACATGCTTAAAAGGCCTGTTATTTAGGGGATATTTCAGATCTTTCATAAAGAATGGTCATTATATCCTTGCTTATATTAAGTCTCATTCACGTGTACATTTTGCCCTGACCTGGATAGCCCAGGCTAGCCCAATCTCCTCAGATCTCAGAAGTTCAACAGGGTCAGCCCTGGTTAGTCCTTGAACGAGAGACCACCAAAGAAGCCCAGGGTTGCTATGCAGAGGCAGGCAATGGCAATCCCACCTCTGTCGGGCTCTTGCCTCAAAAAGCCCTATGGGGTCACCATAAGTCAGCTGTGACTTGATAGCAAAAGAAAGTGCATTTAAAAGTGCTCATAGCATTATTCTGTAGCCCAGATATTAACCCACTGGTGCCTTCTCCTCTGCCACTCTGCTCCCAGAGATTTGTTGCAATCACTGAGCATGCACCAAAATCTGATCCACTATCCAGTAAGCAACACCAGGTGATGTGGTGCAATGAACAGTAGGGCGCAATCCCACAAGCCGAGCCAGAGGTCCTCCAAAGAGGGTCTTCCACACGCCTTTTGTCGAGGGTCAGCGATGTTTCATAAGAGGGTTGTCCCAACACAGAACAAAGCCCCAGCTGATGGCCTTGAGATTAATTAGATTAAAGGGTTACAGGCCGATTTAAGGGTTAGCGTTGGATTAAAGTGATATTCTGCGCTCCCTGATTGAACTCGGCACTGTTTCGCAGACAGAAAGAGAGGGTTAGCAGGAAAGTAAGCTCCTCTCAGTCTGCAAGGAGGTTGGATTTCTTTCACAGTGCATTTCGTTTTGCACTTTCCCGGCTGAATGAAAATGGCGGGGAGACAATGTCATCTGCTTTTAATAGCCCTGGTGTTGTCTGGCGTTGGTACTGAGGATGTCTTCCAGCCCACGCTGGTGCTGGACATGGCCAAGCTCCTGCTGGATAATTATTGCTTCCCTGAAAACCTGGTGGGAATGCAAGAAGCTATCGAACAAGCCATTAAAAATGGTGAGATCTTGGACATCTCTGACCCCAGTCTTCTGGCCTCCGTTCTGACCGCTGGCGTGCAAGGTGCCCTGAATGACCCCCGGTTGGTGATCTCTTACGAACCTTGGACTCCAATTGCCCCTAAGCAAGAAACAGAAGCGTCTCCAACGTCAGAGCAGCTCCTAGAACTTATCCAACACGTAGTGAAGTCTGAGGTGCTGGATGGCAATGTAGGCTACTTGAGGATCGACTACATCATTGGTCAGGAAACAATACAGCGGATAGGTGCGTTCCTCATCGAAAAGATATGGAAGACCCTGATGGAAACATCGGCTCTGGTGCTGGATTTACGTTATGCCACCGGCGGGAAGATCTCGGGCATCCCCTTCCTCATCTCCTACTTACACCACGGTGACCAAGTGCTGCATGTGGATACTGTCTACAACCGGCTGTCCAACAGCACCACTGAAATCTGGACCTTGCCCAAAGTGCTGGGCACGAGGTACGGCAAGGACAAAGATGTCGTTTTGTTGATCAGCCAACACACCACCGGGGTGGCTGAAGCCGTGGCCTACATCCTGAAGCACATGCATCGGGCCATAATAGTGGGAGAGAGATCTGCAGGGGGTTCCTTGGACATCCAGAAGTTGCAGATTGGCGCTTCCCAGTTCTACATGAAAATCCCCGTGTCCCGTTCGGTGAGTCCCTTAAGTGGCAGTGGGCAAACATGGGAAGGCAGTGGAGTGGTACCAAGCACAACAGCTTCAGCCGAAGAAGCACTAGAGGAAGCCTTGGCCATTCTTGCGCTTCGCAAAGAGATCCCTGGCACCGTCGACCAGCTGATGAGCATCCTGAGGAACAACTACTCCATGGCTGATCGGGTGCCTTCGTTACTGCACCACCTGGCCAGTTTTGACCACTCTTCCATCCTGTCTGCGACAGACCTGGCTTCCAAGCTCAACACTGAACTGCAGGCTGTGTCTGAAGACCCCCGCCTCTCGCTGAGAGTCCCCACGCCTGGGGAGACTGTCCCTAGACCAGCACAGCAGCCGGTCGCCACAGCCACTAACCTGCCTGACAACGAGCAGTTTCTGCAAGCTCTGGTGGACACGGTGTTCAAAGTGTCGGTGCTGCCAGGGAATGTAGGCTACATGCGCTTTGATGAGTTTGCTGATGCTTCCGTGCTGGGCACGCTAGGGTCCTACATTGTGCAACGAGTCTGGGAGCCCCTGCAGTCCACGGACAGCCTGATTGTGGACTTGCGCTACAACCCGGGGGGCGCCTCCTCAAGCGCTGTGCCAATTGTGCTCTCCTACTTCCAAGACCCCTCTGCTGGCCCCATGCGCTTCTTCACAACTTACGACAGGCGCACAAACTACACCCAGGACCACAACAGCTGGCTTGAAATGTTAGGCAAGCCTTACGGCGCACTGCGCAGTGTCTACCTGCTCACCAGCCACCACACAGCCACAGCGGCTGAGGAATTTGCCTACCTCATGCAGTCCCTTGGCCGTGCCACTCTGGTTGGTGAGATCACTGCGGGGAGTCTGTCCCACACACGCACCTTCTGCATCATGCAACTCAGTGAGGGGGCAGGCTGCGGCCTCCTTCTCAATGTTCCCATCATCTCCTTCATTGACAACCATGGGGACTACTGGCTTGGTGGCGGAGTGGTGCCTGACGCCATCGTGCTTGCTGACGAGGCTCTAGAGAAAGCCCAGGAGGTGTTGGAGTTCCACAAGGGCATGGGAGCTCTTGTTGAAGGTGTTGGGCAATTGCTGGAGGCTCACTACGCCATTCCTGAAATGGCTAAGCGGGTCAGTGGCATGCTGAGTTCCAAGTTGGCCCAAGGTGGGTATCACACAGTGGTGGACTTTGAAACGCTGGCTTCTCAGCTGACCAGCGACCTTCAAGAGGCCTCTGGAGACCACCAACTGCACATCTTCCACAGCCACGTGGAGCCTTCCCCAGAGGAGCAGCCCCCCAACAAGACCCCCACGCCCGAGGAACTGAGCTACATCATCGAGGCTCTCTTCAAAGTGGACGTCTTGCCCGGCAATGTGGGATACCTGCGCTTTGACATGATGGCCGAGGCAGAGACGTTGAAGGCCATCGGGCCACAGCTCCTGCACATGGTGTGGGAGAAGCTAGTGGACACCTCCGCCATGATTGTTGACATGCGCTACAATACAGGCAGCTATTCCAACGCAGTGCCCATCTTCTGCTCCTACTTCTTTGACGCTGAGCCCCAGCAGCACCTCTACACCATTTTTGACCGGAGCACCTCTCACAGCATGGAAGTATGGACCTTGCCAAAGGTGTCCGGCAAACGTTACGGCTCGGCGAAGGATGTCTTCATCCTCATTAGCCACATGAGTGGCTCAGCTGCTGAGACTTTCACTCGCTCGATGAAGGACCTCCATCGGGCCACCGTCATTGGGGAGCCCACAGTGGGTGGTTCCCTCTCAGCGGGTATCTACCGTCTGGGCAGCAGTCCCCTGTATGCTTCCATCCCTAGTCAGGTGGTGCTCAGTCCGCTCACTGGCAAAGTGTGGAGCTTGTCTGGGCTGGAGCCGCACATCACCACCCAAACAATGGAAGCCCTGGCTTCTGCTCAGAACATCATTGGCTTGCGCGCCAAGGTGCCCGGTGTGCTGCAGACGGTGGGCAAACTGATAGCTGACAACTATGCCTTTGCCGACCTCGGGGCTGAAGCAGCCGCCAAGCTGGCCGACCTTGCCCACAAAGACACCTACAGGAGGATCAATAGTGAGGCAGAGCTCGCTGAGGCAGTGGCAGCCGACCTTCAAGCTCTTTCTGGAGATGTGCACCTGAAGATCGCCCACGTCCCTGAGCATTTGAGGAAACGCATCCCTGGGAGTCTACCTATGCAGGTAAGACCCTACTAGACTGACTTCTGACTCTGCTCTGGTTAGCCCTCACCTAGAGTGCTGTCTTCAGTTTGGGGCATCACAATTTAAGAAAGATATAGACTAGGAGAAACGTGTCCAAAGGAGGGCATCAAAGATGGTGAGGGGTCTGGAGACCAAGTCCTATGAGGAAAGGTTGAAGGAGCTGAGTATGTTTAGCCTGGAGAGGAGATGACTGAGAGGTGATATGATAGCCATCTTCAAGTGCTTGAAGGGCTGCCCTATAGAGGGTGGGGCAGAGTTGCCTTCTCTGTTGGCTCAGAAGGTTGGACCAGAACCAGTGGGTTGAAATTAAATCAGAAGAGTTTTTGGCTAAACATTGGGGAAAACTTCTTGACAGTCAGAGCAGTTCCTCAGTAGAACAGGCTTCCTCTAGAGATGGTGGGCTCTCCTTTGGAGGTTTTGAAACAGAGGTTATATGGCCATCTGACAGCAATGCTGAGTCTGTGAACTTAGGCAGACCATGAGAGGGAGGGCACAAAGGGTTGCATCAGTGCTTAGTTCTTGTGGCCCTTTCTGACACACCCAGGGAAATGCTGATTCCCACTTTGGGGTCAGGAAGCAATTTTTCTCCAGGCCTGTTTGGCCAGGGTTCCTGGAGGGGTTTTTTTTGTCATCTTCTGGGTGTGGAACAGCGGTTGGGTGTGGAGGGGGAGGTATTTGTGAATTTCCTGCATTGTGCAGGGGGTTGGACTAGTTGACCCTGGAGGTCCCTTCCAACTCTGTGATTCTAACTGCCAGGAAGCTGGTGGGCAAGGAGAGCTCTGCCCAGTTCCTGCTTAGTTGACAATTCCTGTTTGATGTAAAGAGCAGAGCAGGATACAGGTGGGGCAGAAGTCTGAGTCTTTAGTTTGTCACCCTCCTGGAAACATACATTTCCCATCCTACTGCCCATGATTCAGTGGATGAGATTTGTATGCCGGCACCCAGCTTCTCTGCAGAAGCATTTTTGGTGGAAAGTGTCATCAAGTCCCAGCTGATTTATGGAGACCCCATAGGGTCCTCAAGGCAAGGGATGAACAGAGGGGGTTTGCCATACTTGGGTCTGCGTAGTGACCCCAGACTTCCTTGGCGGTCTCCCATCCAAGTACTAACCAGGGGCGAGCCTGCTTAGCTTCCAACATCTGATGAGATCAGGCTAGCCTGGGCCACCCCGGCATTTTGCTTCCCACTTGTGTGAATTAATGGCCTGCTTGTGGCCACAAATGGAGATGTGTAGCCAGAGGGAAAAGACCTAGCTGACCGGTTAAAGGGGGCCAGCCCTGAATGAGCCAGAGGTGTGAGAGCATCAATTGTACAGGCAGATGTCCACCTCTGGATTGTCTGGGCTGGATGCGGGCACCAGGGCTTTTTTTTCTGGGGGAACGAGCCGGAACAGAGTCTAGGGTTGCCAACCTCCAGGTGGCACCTTGAGATCTGCTATTACAGTGGATCTCCAGGCAACCAAGACCAGTTCCCCTGGAGAAGATGGCTACTTTGGAAGGTGGACTCTATGGCACTATACCACATGGAAGTCCCTCCCCGCCCCAAATCCCACCCTCCTCAGGCTCCACCCCCAAAATCTCCAGGTATTTCTCAACCCAGAGCTGCCAACACAAACAGAGTTCCAGAACCTCTGCAACAAAATTCTTTTTAAAACATTCAAAAGTTCATGAGTTTTCAGTATACAGACTGAAAATTTCATTTCCCTCTTGAGAGTTCCGGCACCTCTTTTCCAAAGGGGAGGGGGAAGCCCCAAGTACAACAGACACATCGCCTCAAGGAGCCTTTGACATACCTGCTGGTTTTCATGGCGCTTGTGGCATTCCCAGCTTCCCCTCGAGAAGACAGGCCTCTTGCTGCTTCCACATGCGCCCAGTCTTCCTCGGTTTTCTGGCTGCACTTTACAAATCCTCCAAAGGCGATCAGGCCCACTTTTGACAAATTATCCGCAAGATAAATCTTCTGCCTTGGTCTCTTAACATTACCAGCAGCTTCTTTTGAAGGCAATCCAGCTGCGTTAAGCTAGTACTGAAAAACGGGCAAGAAGGGAATGTGTAAAGTAGCTTTGCCAGGAGTTTCCCTCATATCTCTCCTGAGAATGCTGGGCTCTTCCTAAGAGTTTGCTCCTCAGCGGACACTTGAAGGCTCAGAACACCCTGTCCTCGCTTGGTCAGGAGTGAGGCTGGCCCGGCACCAGAAAAAAAGGGCAGGGGAACTCAACCCAAAAAGTAGTTGCGATCTGAGAGTGTCAAGCTAACAAGTAAATTATTATAAAAAATACAAATATTTATTAGGGTGTACTAGAGATATGAAAGCCCGGAAAAAACCCTGGAAAAATTAAGAAAAAAACTGTTCCCCCCCCCCCCCCATTTTTTCCTGAAGCCTTTTTTGTTTTTTTTCCAAAAAATTGAAAAAAGAAAAGAAAAAAATTGATTATGGAACATTTTATTTTAACATGATGAATAAAATATTTTAAGACAAGGTGTTCAAATATTTTCCAAATCATTTCTAAAAAATATGTGTGGTATCAGATTAATCTAATTTCTGTGCACTGAGGACAAGCAAGTCCTAAATTACAAACTGAACTCTCCAATACTGTGGAGAGGAAATATGAATAATTGTTACTTCTGGATTTTTAAAAATTGTTTTGTGGAGGTTTTTTGTCTGTTCCACATAAACTAGTAAACAGTTCAGAAGATTGTTGCTCCATATGTTACAATTACAAATAAATATTATAAAAAAGTAAATTCTGTTTGTAATAATTGTTTGGATACACTATATTTTAATATGCTGGTTCTGATAATTTCATGCCAAGTAAAATTGTCCATAGTCATATTTTATGTTCCTAAAGTAACAGAATGACTTTCAATCTGGAAAAGAAATGCCAATGTAGCATTTTTTTCAATTTTTCCAAAAATTTCTGTTTTTTCCCGGGGGGGGAAATTTTACATCTCTAGAAATTTTACATCTCTAGAGTGTACACAAAAATAAAACATAAGAAAGTTAAAAGAAACAGTCTAAATATCAATCTCTTAAAGCTTATTTCATGCAGAACTTTTTTTAATACATGTCAAATTGATAGATAAAACTTTTGACCTAAGGACCATACGCGTTTGAGCCCCTATGGGCCTTCCTCAGTGGTCAATATTCCTTATTTTACAATTACACACATCCATAAATGATGCTTGACTATTACCCTTGATGGAAATCCTTGATGTCCTGACGAATGGGACATTTGGTACCAAAATAAGTTGGAGAATTTGTACAGCTACTATTCAGGCCCATCATACAAATTTGTAGAAACTGCATAACATTTAAGAAAGCAACACCTGGTCACATATGTGTATATACAGGGCTCTTTTTGTAGAGAAAGCCCAGCAGGAACTCATTAGCATATTAGGCCACACCCCTGACAACACAGCTCATTAGCATACTAAGCCACACCCCCGTGTTACCAGAAGTGTGGTCATCCAGCCACACCCACCTTTTGCTTCTTATTCTGTTTATCTTGTTTGTTGTCAAAATGGTTTTCACAAAACCAATAAAAATATTATTTTTTAAAAAAAAGTTTCCAATTCCATACTTTTATTCATTAATATTATATTTATTTTAAAAGTAATATTAACAGTAGCATAAGCAAACATCTCAATAAACACTCTGGAACTTGGAAAACTATACTGAAATGGTGAGATAAGTCTTTGGTGAGATAAGTTGAATTCATCCTTCCAAAAGTTTCCAAAATGGTGACAGGCCACCAGTTGCCTCTGGGCTGCACAATTTCCCAAGGATTTTTGGTTTACATATAGAGGTGGAAAGGGAGAGGGAAGGTGTGATAAGTATGGAAATCGGTGGCATCCAGATATGTTTGTATGTGCCGTTAAGTCACAACGGTTTTGTGGTGACCCCAGCAAGGGGCTTTCAGGGCACCTGGGAAGCTGTGGTAGTTTGTAATTGACTTCCTCTGTCTTTGTTGGAGATCCCTGATCCAAGTACTGACCCTGGTAAACTTCTGAGAGATTAGAAGATTGGGCTAAACCATACCATTCCACATCCCAGCATCCAGACGGAGAGGGAAAAAAGGAGGGGACAAGGTGGTGCATTGTGGAATGGGGGTGAGAGGATGAACAACTTGTTTATTTCAAATTTTTCTGTTCCATCTATACAAAATCTTGCCTGAACCAATATCTTATGTCCAACAATTATTCCCACACTGGATTGGAATCAATTTCTAAAGGTTCCTATTGACAAAATAAAATTGAAATGAGTTCATGAAACAGACTGGTGGTAGAGGAGGAAGTACTGTCAAGTCACAGCTGACATATGGCAACCCCCTGTGAGACTTCTGCTCAAAGTAGTCAAGGATCAGATCTTTGTTGATGAAACACAGTTCTTTATTTCCAATCTCTACATTGGTACAGGTTCTCGGATTATTGTCAGAGATAATGCATATGATAGAAGCAGGTCTATTATACCCTTCAGTAGAATTTGAATTGCCCATAGGTAACCAATCACCAAAGGGGAAAAACGGCGGGCAAAAGGGGTCTTTGGCCGTTTGCTTCCCACAGGAAAGAAAGCTAGGTGTTAAGCAGTAAATTCCCTTCCCAAACCAGACCCCTTAGATGTAACCATATTCACATAACAAATGCTTCTCGTCAAGGCCTTCGCACGTTGATAAGAATTGGTCTCTGTCCTCCCCTCGTCTTCCCAGCAGGGATGAATGGAATGCGGAGGCAGGAGTGTGAGAGGCCCATTGTTCCGATGCTTTGAAGTTGTCACTCTCCCGGGCAAACAGTTACACAGACCAGGCCTGGTCAAGGCCATAAACCTGGGGTCACATAGCATACAGTCCTCCTGGCGAGGGATATGGTTACATGGTGGGCATAGGGGCAACTAAAAGCAATAAGCATGGATACATGATAGGCACAAGCACAGGTTACACATAGCACAAAGCAATAGGAAACATAGTGAAAATTCATGTCTGAATCAGCAGATTCTGACACACTGCCACCCCAAAAATAAACCTACCCGGGTTTGTCTGGGAACTTTTTATGAAATCCTTTAACTAATTTGGGGGCATGTACATTCTCAGAACGAACCCACTCATTCCGGGCCAAAGTCTACCCATCTAACTAAGTACAATAAGTGGCCCCTACGCATTTTGGAATCAAGGATTTCAGAAATTTCAAAATGGGGTGCCTCCCCCTTCATCAGTGGAGGAGGAGTCGGAGGAACTGGATGCCAAGCATTCGGCCCAGGATTCTTCTTCAGCAAGCTGAAATGAAAAACAGGGTGCACAGAACTCAGTGATTTAGGCAACTCCAATTCAAAAGACACATCAGATATTTTACGTAACACTTTGTAAGGGCCAACATATTTCCACCCCAACTTTCTACTGGGTTGTAATCCATGTATGTTTTTGGTGGACAAATAGACAGAGTCCCCTGGCTGGAGATCCCAGCCCTCTGCTCTGCCACGATCCGCATATTTCTTGTAGTCCTCTTTTGCCTTGTCCAGTGTTTTAGCTATCAGGGGCCAGGAGTCTTGCAACGTTGCCCACCATCGCTTAAAGTCTGTAGGGGGAGTGCTTGGTGCATTTTCTATGGTCGGCAGCGGTTTTCCCTCAAAGCCGCCCACTGCCATGAACGGAGACACGCCCGTGGATGAATGAATAGCATTGTTATAACTGTACTCTGCAAATGGCAGTAAGTCCACCCAGTTATCCTGGTGGTAGTTAGTGTAACACCTTAGGAACTGTTCCAGGATTTGATTAGTTCGTTCGGACTGTCCATCGGTTTCTGGATGGTACCCCGAGCTTAGGGCCGGCTCAATGTCCATTAGTGTTAAAAGCTCCCGCCAGAAGTTGGCAACGAACTGACTGCCCCTATCAGATACCACGCGTTTGGGGAAAGCATGCAGCTTTATCACGTGGTTGAAGAAAGCCTTGGCCATCCCCTTTGCCGTAGGTAGCTGCTTGAAGGGGGTGAAGTGGGCTTGCTTGGAGAACATGTCTACCACCACCCAAATTACAGTTTTTCCCTTTGAAGGTGGCAGGTTTGTGATGAAGTCCATGGCTATCGCTTCCCATGGGCGAGAGGGGGTGGGTAGTGGGTGCAAGAGTCCCGGAACTTCCCCCCCTCTCCTTTTGCACATCAAACAGGTCTGGCAGGCAGTTACAAAGTCCGATACATCCTTGCGCATGCGTGGCCACCAGAACTGTCTCTGAATCAAGTTAAGCGTCTTTAAAAACCCAAAATACCCCGCCAATTTTGAGGAATGACAAGTCAGCAATATGTCCTTTCTCCTGTTTCGGGGTACCACCAGTTTGTCCCCGTGGTACCAGCACTTGTTTTCCTGGAGGGAGCAGTCTTCTATATTTTTTAACTCTTCGACTTCTTCCGGGGAGTAATCCCCCCCCCCAATCGCTTCCCCACGGCTCTACCGCAGCCTGCTTACTCTGACTCCTGGTGGTGACCACTCCTCCCAGCTGCTGGGGGGAGAACATGGAGTCGAACACCTCTTCTTTTAAGCTTTCGTGCTGGGGCAATCGGGATAGTGCGTCGGCTAGCGAGTTGGCCCTCCTGGGGAAGTGTTTAAGCACAAAGTTGAATTTCGAGAAGAAATCAGCCCAGCGGAGCTGCTTTGCATTCAGGGATCTCTGGGTGTGCAACGCTTCCAGATTTTTGTGATCCATCCAAATTTCGAAAGGGGTTTGTGCTCCTTCCAGCCAATGCCACCAAGTGCTGAGGGCTAGGCGGATGGCTGCTGCTTCTTTATCCCACACTGACCAATTTCTCTCTGTCTCGTTAAATTTCTTTGAGATGTAGGCAAGAGGGTGCAGCTTCTCGTCTGGCCCTTTCTGTAGGATGCCCCCCCCCATAGCCACATCCGACGCGTCTACATGAACTACAAATTCCTTGGTCTCATCGAGGTGAGCCAGGATGGGCTCCAAGGTGAAAAGAGTCTTAAGAGCCTCGAACGCCTTTTGGCACTCTCCAGTCCAGGCTACTCTCTCCCCGGGCTTCCCCGCTTTCGGGCCCCTCCCCTTGGTTTTTAGGAGCTCAGTCAGCGGGAGGGTGACTGTAGCAAAGTCTTTTATGAAGGTGCGGTAGAAGTTACAAAATCCCAACAGACTCTGAAGCTGTTTCCTCGTTCGGGGGGCTTCCCACTGAACCACAGCCTCTACTTTGGCAGGGTCCATCTCTAGTCCCTTCTGAGAAATGCGGTACCCCAGAAAATCCACTGAATCCCGATGGAATTCACATTTAGACAACTTTGCGTACAACTGATTTTTTAACAGGGTTGAGAGCACTTCCCACACTAACCGCACATGTTCTTTCTTATCAGCAGAGTAGATCAAGATATCATCTAAGTAACGTAACACCCCCTTGAATAAATGCTTGTGCAACACTTCATTTATTAAGCTCATAAAGACCCCGGGCGCGCCACTTAAGCCGAACGGCATCACTAGGTATTCGAACTGTCCCAATGGCGTGTTAAATGCAGTCTTGAACTCGTCCCCCTCCCTGATGCGCACCCGGAAATATGCGTCCCGGAGGTCCAACTTAGTGAACACTTTCCGCTTGGCCGCCTCCGTTAACAAGTCTTTAATAAGGGGAAGGGGGTAGGCGTTGGAAGCAGACACTGCATTTAATCCTCTGTAGTCCATACATAACCGTAGTCCCCCGTCTTTCTTTTTCCGGAACAGAACAGGGGCCGCGAAGGGGGACTTAGCTGGGCGGATGAATCCGCGCTCCAAATTCTTGTCTAGGAATTTCCTTAGCTCCTCCCGCTCCGGAGGGCTCATGGAGTAAAGTTTTCCCTTGGGTAGTTTTTCTCCCGGGATCAGCTCTATGGCACAATCCGACAGTCTGTGGGGGGGCAGTTCATCTGCTTCGGTTTCACTGAACACTCCCATTAAGTCTTGATATTCTCGTGGCACGGCCGAGGGCACCAGGGTGAGTGCCGCCGCCCGGAGAGGTGCCGGGGGTCCTGTCCCCCACCCCACGTCCCACTTGTGGTCTTGGCACTTCTCATCCACCCAGGAGATCTTCCCTTCACTCCATTTGATATAGGGGTCATGGGAGCTTAACCAGGGACTCCCCAACACCATAGGGAACTGGGTGTTAGGGGTGATGACAAAAGCTCTCCTCTCCCAGTGCTCTCCCGTCCCCACAATCAGTCTCTCGGTCTCTGCCACACACGCCTCTTTCATCTCTGAACCGTCCATTTGCGTGAACGTGAGTGGCTCCCCCAACGGGGCGACTTTAGGTCCTAGTCCCTCCACTACTAGAGGGCTAATCAAGTCCCGGGCACACCCTGAGTCAATTAAAGCTCGGACAAGGACATGAGTCCCGGTCCCGGGGGCTATTACAGTCACTACCATATACAGTAAGGGGCCAGGGATGCTCACCGGAGATGGCGCGTCGTGGATGGGGACCTGCAGTTCTGCGCCACTCACTGCAGTCCGTTGGAGTTTCCCGACATCTGTGCTTCCGTCAGCTCCAGCTCTCCTTGCTCGCTCGCCGCCCCTTCCAGCTGTAGTGCCCGGGGCTTGAACGAGGTCTTCCCTTTGCTAGGGGTGCTCCCGGCCACCGGGGTGGAGGTTTTTGGGACTTCCCCCTCCCCTCTGGGGCACGCCGAGGCGAAGTGGCCACTCTCCCCGCATCTCATGCAGAGCCCCTGCTTGAAGCGGGCTTTCTCTTCTCCCAAGGGGTCCTCGTAGTGGTGTCGGAGGGCCCACATGAAGTTGTTCAACGAGCGCAACTCAGGCCCGGGGGCGTTGTGCAGACTCACGTACCAGTCGCTGGCGGTGTCCCTCAGCTTGGACCCGATGTAGCCAATCCGGTCCCTCTCGGTGGGGTAGAGGTGCCCCCAGGTGTCTAGGAACCGTTCGATCTCTAGGAGGAAGAACCGCAGCTTCTCGGGGTCCCCATCGAAAGTAGCCATCAACGGGTCGGCGGGGGCCGGGCGAACCATCGGCCCTGCCGGCACGGGGACCGGCGCAGGTACGGGTGAGGGCACTGGATGGGGAATTGGCTGAGGGACCTGCGGCGGCACTTGCGGTGGCACTTGCACCGGGACTCCTCCGGGAGGAATCACCGGTTGCGGGACTCCCCCTGCGGGGGGTCCTACCCCGACCGGGGCTGGGCGAGCTGCTTGCATAGCCGTTAGGGCGTCTCAAAACTGGTACTGCAGGTCGAGGGCTAGCTCGCGCAATTCGGTGGTGAGTTGGAACCGTAAATCTCCCATCATACGGTCCAGGGCTTGAGTTTGGTCTTCTCTGTAGGGATCGGGCCCGTACGGTCCGACTCTCTCCTCTTCCAGGGGCAGGGGACGCCACTCTCCTCCGTAGGTCGTCTCACACTCGTCTCCCAGGAAACTCGGCTTCCCGCGGTCGATGTGATCCACCTGGATCAACACCCGTGCCCCCTTCCGATCGTGCACCCAGGAGTCTACGGTCCCACGACCGAAGTTGCTCCATGAATACCTCGGGGTCACGCTCTGATGAGGAGGTGGGCGCGGGATGTAGTGAGCCCCTTGAATCGTAGTCACTGGCACTCCCCGCCGCTGCCTCCACCACCGGCACCCTGGTCCCCCGGGGTTACCGGCTGGTCTTCGGTAGTAGGGATGGGAAGAGTACCGTCGTCCGACATGGTCAGGAACGGCCAAGTCCCAGTCACAGATCTCTGACAATCTGTGAGACTTCTGCTCAAAGTAGTCAAGGATCAGATCTTTGTTGATGAAACACAGTTCTTTATTTCCAATCTCTACATTGGTACAGGTTCTCGGATTATTGTCAGAGATAATGCATATGATAGAAGCAGGTCTATTATACCCTTCAGTAGAATTTGAATTGCCCATAGGTAACCAATCACCAAAGGGGAAAAACGGCGGGCAAAAGGGGTCTTTGGCCGTTTGCTTCCCACAGGAAAGAAAGCTAGGTGTTAAGCAGTAAATTCCCTTCCCAAACCAGACCCCTTAGATGTAACCATATTCACATAACAAATGCTTCTCCTCAAGGCCTTCGCACGTTGATAAGAATTGGTCTCTGTCCTCCCCTCGTCTTCCCAGCAGGGATGAATGGAATGCGGAGGCAGGAGTGTGAGAGGCCCATTGTTCCGATGCTTTGAAGTTGTCACTCTCCCGGGCAAACAGTTACACAGACCAGGCCTGGTCAAGGCCATAAACCTGGGGTCACATAGCATACAGTCCTCCTGGCGAGGGATATGGTTACATGGTGGGCATAGGGGCAACTAAAAGCAATAAGCATGGATACATGATAGGCGCAAGCACAGGTTACACATAGCACAAAGCAATAGGAAACATAGTGAAAATTCATTTCTGAATCAGCAGATTCTGACACCCCCATAGGGTTTTCAAGGCAATAGATGCCATTGCCTACCCCTGCCTGGACTTCCTTGGTGGTCTCCAACCCTACTTAGCTTCCAAGATCTGATGAGACAGGCTAGCTAGCCTGGGCCTTCCAACTGAGGTGGGGGGGGGGCAGATTAGGGAGCTTTATTTGGTTATCAAATTCCCAAAACAACGAATCTGTTAGAATTCACCCCTCCCCCAGTTCCCCATTTCTCAGGCATCAAAACTTATTCCTTCTAGGCAAATCAATTATCTTCCTTCCTTCCTTTGGGATATGTTGCACTATAAAAATCACCCTTCTGGATTCAGTGGCTAGGGAAGTCCTCATGTAGCCATGTAACTGGCAGACAGGTGTGGAGTAGAGAATATGGATTACATGGTCAGCTGTACAACTGGTGTTTAAGATATGCTTCTTGCAACCTGGACACTCAAAGTCAGCAGGCATCAATTTGGTCGTAGGGTGAATCTCTACCTCAGCATGTCCTAGAGTTTATTTATTTATTTACTTAAAACATATATTAGCTGTCTTTCTTCCTTACAGAGTTCAACAGCTTACAATATAGATAAAATACATAAAATAGAATACAGAAATACATAAAAACCAAAACCAGTTCTGAGATCAAATGATGCCTGCCTTACAGTGCAATCCTGAACAGACTTACAACACCCTCTTAAATCCACTGAAGTCCTTTGGCTCAGAAG
The DNA here is from genome assembly GCA_029233225.1 of Lepidodactylus listeri. Taxonomy (NCBI): domain Eukaryota; kingdom Metazoa; phylum Chordata; class Lepidosauria; order Squamata; family Gekkonidae; genus Lepidodactylus; species Lepidodactylus listeri. Next base: position 132,794,145 of record JARCFY010000005.1, on the reverse strand, counting down.
GCTGTAACCCTTAGGATGCCAACTGATTGAATGGAATTAAGCAATGTTTGTAGATTATGGCCCAGATCTTATGCACTGATGCAGTATCTCTCAGCATCATGTATACTCTTCAAATGCCCATCGGGTTCAACACTTGTACCACTAAACTCAGAAGAAAAGTCATTTGAATTAATGGCAATAAACAGGCATTGTTCTGGGACTGGAATGAGAGACCACAACGTGGAATGACAGTCCTTCCACTCTGGGGCCTGTCATTCCATCTCCCAGAATACTCCTTCTACCCTCAGGCCCTGTCGTTCCACTCCGTGGTCTCTCATTCCAGTCCCAGAACGCTTCTTCTACCCCCTGGGGCTGTCATTCCAAGCTGGGGCCTGTCATTCCAGTCCCAGAGTAGTCTATTTGGGCCCAGGGACCCTAACGGAAAATCCATTCTGCATTTTCTTTGCAACTCTACTTGTACTGTAATGTATTTCAGTGGAGCCCATGCAAGTCAATTGGCATTCCAATCGGCCTTCAAGTGTTTCCCATTGTTTCCAGTGGGCAATCCTGTCCTTCCTTTTAGTACATCCCTTTCTGGCATAAGCAGTCAGAAACAGAAAAAAAATGATTTCTTTCTTTTTTAAAAATAAAAGCTAAGAAGTAACAAAGAACGGAAAAGCTGGAGAAATCCAAAAAGGACGGGGCGGGGGAGACAGGAGAGATGGGTTGGAATCAAGCTTTGGCAAAGGCATGCTGTTGGAGGGGGAGGGGAAAATGGAAGCCACATTTTTGCTTCAAATTTTTGGGCACTGCAAATAGTAAGAAGCCTGATTAAAAGATATATATTGTTTTTAATTCACAGTTTTTTCTACTCCTCTCTCTTTTTTTCTCTGTGCATACATACACACTAGGGCTGCCAAGTCCGGGTTGGAAAATACCTGGGGACTTTGGGGGTGGAGCCAGGAGAAGGTGGGGTTTGGGGAGGGGAGGGGCCTCAGCATGGTACAATGCCATAGAGTCCACTCTCCAAAGCAGCCATTTTCTCCAGGGGTGCTGATCTCTGTCAGCTGGAGATCAGTTGTAAAAGCGGGAGATCCCCAGGCCCCACCTGGAGGCTGGCAACCCTAATACATACACATTCCACCTTTCTTTCTGCTTTGGTGTTCAAAATGAAAGGGAAGTGGGGGTGTCCACAGAAGGAGGGAACTCACCCTGTTCCCCAAGGATTTCCACATTTACAACACAAAAGCTCACCAGAAGAAGCAGAAGTTGTGCAGCCTGGAGGAGCAAAACCTTAGAGCTGGCAAACAGCATCCTCTGCCAACTGCCATTGCAGGAAGTGCACAAGAGCCGACTACACAGCTTAAAAAAAAAAAAAGCTCCAAGACCAAACAGCTTTTGGGTAGAGGACTCTGGAACACCCCCCCCCCCACACACACACACACTGTAGGGAAGCTACGGCTTGACTCCTGAGATAAGAGACAAAAGAGGGATTTCTTCCCACCTAAGCAGGAAATAGAGGCTGGAGAAGGAAAGAGCTGCAATGCTGGGTGAGCGGAGCAGGGCTTTTGGTGAGGGAGGGGTGGGAAGGGGCGGGGAGGGCTCTGAAGCCAGCCGCAACTGTGTTCCAGCATGTTCCGCCCCCAAAATAGCTGTGTATATACAATATTCTTGTATTTCTGGATGTATGTCATTGTAAAATAAGGAATATTGACCACTGAGGAAGGCCCATAGAGGCCAAAATGCGTATGGTCCTTAGGTCAAAAGTTTTATCCATCAATTTGATATGTATTAAAAACAGTTCTGCATGAAATAAGCTTTAAGAGTCTGATATTTAGACTGTTTCTTTTAACCTTATCATGTTTTATTTTTGTGTACACCCGAATAAATATTTGTATTTTTAAATAATAATTTACTTATTAGCGTGACCCTCTCAGATCACAATCACTTACTCAAGCCCCAGCACGACCACTGGCTCGGTCTTGCATGGGCCAGGGAGCTCCAGGTAGGCGGCGGGGATGGCTCCTGAGAGAAGCAGCAGCCAAGCAGGCCTCTGACGGGGGGTGAGACTGTAAGGGGTGGACAGGGCTGCCCTCTGAAGTAGGAGGCAGCCCTCCCAACAGGCAATGGGGAAAGGTATCTGGCCCAATGCCGGATGGGATGCGGGTGGGACGAACCTGCCCAGGACGAAAACAGCTTTCCTCCAGTCCTCTCTGCTTCCTGGTCACACGGGTAGGGTGGCTGTAGCATCCCACGGGCTGTTGAAAGGAGACCCAGAGGCAGATTAGAGATGCAGTCGCTGATCCAGCTGAGAGCACTCAGGAGCAGAAGTCAATGGAGAGGAGGGAGAGGAGGATCCAGGCATTGCAGCCCCTTCCCTTCACCTCACTGAGGCCCCTCTAGCGCTCCCTCTGGCAGTCACAACAGAGGGGCCAGTGGTGGGTCAGGGGCACGAGGAGCACCGTATTAGAATAGGGTGAACACAGAGGAAAGCATCAACGGCCGGTTTGGAGTTGCTTCTGCATAAGGTGTGAAAGAGCCCCCCAAAATGGTTCAGCCCTGGGATTACAGCTTGACCTCCAGACTGCGGAGAGCAGTTCCCCTGGAAAAAACGGCAGCTCCAGTGTGTGGGCTACAGAGCTGCCCATTCTCCTGAGCTCCCTCCCTGCCCCTCCCTCTCTCCTCCCTGGCCACGCCCATCCCCTCAAATTGCCAGGAATTGGCCAAGCTAGAGTTGGCAACTGTGGCAGCTGCGGGGTGTATGTGTGAGTGGGGGGAGGCTCTGGAGGTTTTGGAGGGGGAGCCTGGGGAAGGTGTGGTTGGGGGAAGGGAGAGACCTCAGCAGGCTATAGAGCTCACCCTGCAAAGCAGCCATTTTCTCCAGGGGAACTGATACCTGTAGCTTTGAGATCAACTGCAATACTTAGTGGTCTCCAGGCCCCACCTGGAGGTTGGCAACTCTAGCTCTGGCAACTGCCTTCAGGGACTGAACAATGTCCAGTCCCCCACTCTGGCCATGGCAGGGCTTCCTCCACTGGCTAGCTGGCCAGTGATGGATTGGAGCCCCAAAATCAGGGGGAGAAGAAGAAGAAGAAGAAAAGATTAAATTTATACCCCGCCCTTCACCCAGAGTCTCCTAGTAGCTTACAAACTCCTTTCCTGTCCCCTCCCTGCAACAGACACCCTGTGAGGTAGGTGGGGCTAAGAGAGCTCTTTCCAGAACTGTCCTTGGGAGAACAGCTCTGAGGGAACTGTGGCTTGCCCAAGGTCATCTAGCAGCTGCAAGTGGAAGAATGGGGAATCAATCCTGGTTCTCCCAGATTAGAGTCCATGCACTTAACCACTACACCAAACTGGAACCCCCGCCCTGACCTGGGGTCTGGCAACCCTAGCAGGAAGGATTGTTAGCGACGTGCAACTTATATGCTCCCTAAAGCTCTCTTATTTGGAAACCTGTTAGACCAAGGTTGTCCTTATTTGTGAGGTAACAGAAACAGAAACAGAAGTGTCAAGCCACTTCCGATAGTTTAAACCCCAAGGATCTGCTTTTTGCCCGCCATTTTTTGTGTGCGTCAGTGCTATGCACATAAGTGGAGCTCCGCTCCCATGTTTATAAAACCAACATTTAAACGGGCACTAGTTTTAAGCTGGGGATCCCAAAGAGGCCAGTTTCGGGCGAAAAGTTTAAAGGGAAGTTTTCTGTCACAGCGGTGAAATCACGGTGCTCTGCGGGACTGTCAAACGAAAGCCGTGATTTGCCCTAGTGGTTCTGCACATGTGTGAGGATAAAGGTTTTCAATTCTATGGATGAGCAGCTATGCGCATGCGCAAACTTAGAAAAAAAAAACCCAACACACACTCCTGTGTGATCGTGATTGTCCAGAGTAAAAATAATTGCAATAGAGTGGGGACCATTTAAACCCACAGGGTGACCAGATGTCTTCTTTTTAAAGGACATGTCCTCTTTTTTTGTATGACCATCCTCTTTGGGGCTCTTTAAAAAAAACAACTGATCAAATTGTCTTCTTTTTGTGTTGGAAAGTTAGGAATATTCCTAGTTAGTAGCAATTCTCACTGCTTAAATTGGAGGGGTATTTAAAATGAGATTTGACACAGTGATCACTTGTTTCAGTCAGGAATTATGTTCTGTTTTCCGCATTTCAACATATGGTAACCCTAGATACACAAAAATAAGCTCCCCCCCCCCCCCCCAAGCTGACTCCTAAACTAAGAGCCCAATAAAAGCCTGGCTGAGCTGAGGCTCCTATCCAGCGCCACCAAATTCCCATCTGAAAGAAAGAAGTTTTTCTTCCCTCCTGTTTAAGGCTGAGGCTGGCTCCACCTCTCCCCTCCCATGGAGTTCCCTGGACTCTAATTGGCTGCCAGTCACTTGGATTTGCATGAAGCCCAAACCACAAGGATTGGTTCGGAGCCCCGTAGGAGAGGTGGGACTTTTGAGGATGATTGCCACAGCAACCTTCACCACAAATGACAGCTTTGTTGCTCAGTGAAGAGTACTGAGTTCTCAGTGGCAGAGCCGAGGACGGCGGGATAGTGATCGGCTCTTAGTTTATTCAAGATACAACAAGCAGGGCTTAACCAGTCAAGTGGCCTACTATATACACACCCAGGACACACCCCTGATCCCACCTACAGTCCTATTGGGGGGTTTGAATTTCCTGCCTAGATCTCATTGGCGGACTGGAGGAAGCCTAGGATCCTTGGCCCCTATAGTTCTCAGAGCCAAGCTCTGGGCTACTCTCGCTGGCGCCTAGTGGTGGTCAGTGGACACACCCCTCCCCACATAGTTTGCACAATACCTAGGATACATAGTCCTTTAGGTATGTCAGGGGGCGGCATTCCTGGTGTATCTTGATGCCGGCCCCAGCAGGTCCTGAATTTCCAGAGAGGAGCTCACTCCAGGACCCAGTCTGTACTGTGACTCGATGGTAGCCTCAGGCACAGGACTGGGGGGATCCTTCATCCAACTCCATGCTAGGGGGCTGGGAGTCTTCTGTCGTGTCCTCTCGGGGAAGGTTGTCGGGTGGCACCCCAAGTGACGATCTCCCAGGGGTTCCCACAGGCCCTGGCTCCACAAGGGATCTGATGCTGGTGCAGGTGGTCCACATGTTTCCTCAGAACCTGTCCATCCACAGTGGAGATCTCATAGGAGACCAGCCCAGTGGGGTGGATGACCCTCCCTGCCAACCACTGAGGCCCCCTCCCGTAGTTGCCCAGGAAGACAGGATCCTCTGGGAAGAAACCCTGTGGAGCTTCTGCCTGGTCAATTAGTTGCTGTGACTCCAGAGTCCTATCTGGGTGCAGTCGGTCCAGGAATACCGTTGGTCGTCTGCCCATCAGAAGTTCTGCAGGGCTGTTGCCACTGACTGGGTTTGGGGTGGTGTGTTGGGCCAGTAGGAAATGGGCCAACCTAAACTCCCAATCACTGTCCGTTATGTGGCTGAGGGCTTCCTTTGCAGTCCAGACCATGCACTCCGCTTGTCCATTGGTCATGGGGTGAAAGGGTGTGGACCCTACGTGTCGGATGAGGTTGCTTCAGATGAATGCCTGGAACTCATCCGACATGGAGGCGGTCCCATTGTCAGATACAACGGTATCTGGGAGGCCGTGGGTCACAAACAGGCAGTGCAGTGCTCAGATGGCAGCTTTGGATGATGTCGTGGAAATGGGGGTGACCTCAAGCCATTTAGTATATGAGTCCATGGTCACCATGAATGACAGTCCATGGAATGGCACTGCGAAATCAATATGGAGCCTTGACCATGGTGTCTGGGTTGACTCCCATGCCTGTGTGGGGGCCCTGGGTGGGTTGGGACGGCTCTCTTGACATGCTTGGCACTCCTTCACCCACGCTTTGATCTCTGCATCAATATTTGGCCACCACATGTAGCTCTGTGCCAGAGCTTTCATTCAGACCACCCCAGGATGAGCCTCATGGAGGGTGGTGAGGATGCGGTGCCTCAGAGCCTCAGGAACCACCACCCAGTCCCCCCAGAGCAGACACCCCATATACACAGAGAGTTCATTTTGGTGAGCTGCAAAGGGGATGAATTCAGGTCCCGCAGCTGCCGTGGGCCACCCCTGGCGACCCACCCCAGAACCTGGGAGATGATCGGATCTTGACCCAAGCGGTGGGCTACGTCTGCTGTCCAGAAGGTTGTCCAGGAGGAGGATGCGGTGTGCCGGGACCAGGTCAAGCTCTATCGTGGGCAACGGTAAATGGCTGAGGGCATCCGCATGGCCCATAGCCTTTCCAAGCAGGTGCTGTAGCTGGTAATTGTAGCCCACCAAGAATATTGACCATCTGAGGACCTGCGGGGACAAGACTTGTGGGGTCTGCTTGTCCGTGGTGAAGAGTCCCAGAAGCGGCCTATGGTCAGTGACAACTGTGAAAGGCCTCCCGTATAAAAAGTCATGAAACTTCTTGATCCCTGCTACGATTGCCAGCCCCTCCCTATCTATTTGGGCATAGTTCTGCTCTGCTGCCGACAAGGTCCGGGAGGAGTAGGCTACTGGCACCTCCCCACCATCCGGAAGTTGGTGCCCCAGTTCTGCCCCCACCCCATAGGGAGAGGCATTGCATGCCAACACCACCGGCAGAGACTCATCAAAATGGACAAGGACCGAATTCGATATCAAGAGCGCTTTTACAGTCTTGAATGCTCCTGCCTGCTGGGGCCCCCAGACCCAGGGGGCTGTTTTGTCCAGCAAACAATGTAGGGGCTCTGCGACGCCCGCCTTGTGGGGGAGGAAGACATGATAGAAGTTCAAGAGTCCGAGGAACGCCTGCAGTTCTGCTTTGGACTTGGGGGCTGGAGCCTCCACAATTGCCTTGATCTTGTCCCAGGCAGGGTGGAGTCCATCTGCATCAATGGTGAAGCCCAGGAAGTCCACCCGATCCACCCCGAGAAGGCACTTCTCCCGTTTCACCTTTTGACCCGCTCCCTGGAATCAGCTGAGGACGATGCACAACCGAGCCTCAAACTCCTCCTGAGTTGCCGCAGTGATCATCCCATTATCAAAGAATAATGGGAATCCCTTTCAACAGAGAGTCCATTAGGTTCTGGAAGATCCCCAGGGCCACGCTCACCCCAAACTGTAGCCGTTTTACTTTGAACGCCCCCCTGTATGTCACAATCGTATGGGCTGTGGCCATCACCTCATCCACTGGTAATTGCTGGTAAGCTTGGGCGAGGTCTAGCTTGCCGAATATTTTGGTCCCCCACCAGAGTTGCTAGCACATGTCTCACTACTGGTATCGGGTATGCATGCTCTTGTAAGGCCCGGTTTAGCGTGCATTTGTAATCCTCACAGATGCGGACGTCACCATTTGGCTTTACTGGCATTACAATGGGGGTCTCCCAAATTGCGTGGGACACAGGTTCTAGGACTCCCTGCACCACCAAATGGTCCAACTCAGCATCGATCTTTGGCTTAAGAGCAAACGGAACACGCAGGGCTTGCATGCAGATCGGCTGGAAGCTGGGGTCGAGTTGCAGGGAGACGGGGGTCCAGTATAGTGCCCCAGGGACCCATCGAATGCGCTACAGTCCCGTGTGGCACAAGTATAGATGCCCTCTATGGTGCTTCCGAGGGGGGCGAACCAGGCGTGGCCCAGGAGACTAACCAAGTTCCCTTCTACTACGATAAGGCTGAGGTAGTCATCGAACTCCCAGTACTGGACTCTAAACCGCCCCTCACCTCTCACCGGCACAGAGTTTCTTTAGAAATCCACCAATTTTATGCTGGAGGGTTTCAGATGGGGCCCCCCCTTGGGACATAGTCTTTTTAGTGTTTCCACCAATATGATGGTGGCTGCGAATCCGGAGTCTAACTCCATGGTGCAGGGGGACCCCTCCATCTTAACCCGGACCTGGATTTTGGGGCGGTGCTCTGACAGGGGAGTCTTAGTACCTGTTGTTGTGGTTCCACTGCAATGAGATATAGGTCCTTGGAGGTGGCATCCACCTTGTGGCGGGTAGCAGCCCAGTGGCACAGCGGCTGCTTTTGCACAGGCACCTTGGGTCCCCTCGATCGGCAGGCGTGGGCGATGTATCCCTGCTTCCCTCATACGCGGCAAACAGTGTCGCGGAAACAGCAAAACTTCCACTTGTGGATCTCTCTGCAGCTTGCTCAGGGTGTTGGAGGGTTGGTCGGTGTGGCCGTGGGGTGATGCTCCCTCCGGTTGAAGCAGTGAGAATTGCTACTATCTAGGAATATTCCTAACCTTCCAACCCCCAAAAGAGGACATTTGGATCATTTAAAAAAAACAAAAAACCAGATCCCCCAAAAGGAAGGACAGCAAAAAAAAAACAAAAAAAAACTCCAGTGCATGGACTCTAATCTGGGAGAAGCAGGTTTGATTCCCCACTCCTTCACATGCAGCTGCTGGGGTGACCTTGGGTCAGTCACAGGTTCTCTCACAGCTGTTCTCTCGGGGGCAGTTCTCGGGAGAGTTCTCTCAGCCCCACCTACCTCACAGGGCGTCTGTTGTGGGGAGGGGAAGGGAAAGGAGTTTGTAAGCCGCTCTGAGACTCCCTTGGGGAGTGAAGGGCAGGGTATAAATCCAATCTCTTCTCTTCTTCATCTCTTCTAAAAAAGAGGACATCTGGTAACCCCACTTTGAAAGGGGGTCCCCCAAATGTCAATGAGAAGGGGCCCCTGGATGAGGCTGTGGGTGAATCCTGGGTGAAGCTAGGAAGCTGAGATCCCCTGAGCTCTGGCCCCACTGCCTTGCTAGGGCCAAGAGGCAAAGCTCCCGCTTTCAAACCCAAGACTCCCACTAGTAGCCTCCTGACCTCAAGCCATGCCAGGTATGGCACAGTTTGGAGGCCAGGACACCAAGAGACTGGGAGGGCACCACCTGTTGTGCCTGCACACGAGGGGTTGCTGGGCACCCCCTGCTCTGGAGCCCTTTATCTGGCGGTTTCTCCCTGATGGGGGAGAATGGGAGCTGTTGAATCCTTTTCCCCACACCCTTCCTCTGATTTAGAGAGCCAGCATGGTGCAGTGGATAGAGAATCAGGCTAGGATCTGGGAGACCCATGGTCGAATTGCCACTCTACCATGGAAGTTGCTAGATGACCATGGGCCAGTCACACCCTCTCAGCCTAATCTACCTTGCAGGGTTGTTGTGAGAATAACAGGGAGAAGGGAGGTATGCTGTAAGCACTGTTCCCTCTGAATTAGGGTGAGCTAGCTCACAGTTTTTTAGCCTCCGGCTCACACATTTTTGTCTCAGCTCAGGAAGGAGGGCTCCAGAGCAAACTGATTTATGCAGCAGCCAAATTGCTCGCTCACAACTTTAATGCCAGGAGCTCACAGAGCAGAATTTCTGCTCACAAGACTCCACAGTTTAGAGGGAACATTGTCCCCACTGGGGAGAAAGGCGGGGTATAAATGACATAAGTAAATAAATAAATTTAAATCCTGCCCAAAGCTCAGACAGGGAAATTTCCATTCCCTCAAAGCTTCACACACACACACACACACACACACACACACACACACACGCACACACACGCACACACATTGTTCTTTCTTTAACACAAAGAAAGCCACCTCAGATTTCATGTGTTCAATCCATGGTCATCATAACTCAGTTTTAAAAGGTTCTGCATGTTTGCTTTATCATACATATGTTAAATTCTGGTTCATTTTTGAAGGAGCTGTGTGTTTTTTTAAGCGACACGCAATTGTTTTTAAAAAGAAACTGCAATTTCAGTTTCGTCAAATAAAGGTTCTGGTATCCATCCAGTAGATGAAATTGTTGGGATAAACAACAGCAAAACATTTATGTTTAAGCTCTCTGGCTGGGCTTGCAAATTCCAGGTTGGGAAATACCTGGAGATTTGAGGGCGGAGTCTGGGGAGGGCGGGGTTTGGGGAGGGGACAAAACTCAGCAGGATCTAATATCATAGAGACCACTGTCCAAAGTGGCTATTTTCTCCAGGGGAACTGATCTCTGTCATCTGGAATTCCAGGAGATCTCCAGACCCCTCCTGGAAGTTGGCAACTCTATCTCTCATATGACCCTTTTCTTTCACTGATCCCACCCCCCATGTTACCCTTGAAAGAGCACGACCATGTTCAACCCATGACCATGTAAAACCCATTTCAGATTCCTTCCCCGGAGAATTTGGAAGACTTCGTTAAGTTTTCTTTCCACACCAAAGTGTTTGAAAACAACATCGGTTACCTGAGGTTTGATATGTTTGGAGACTGTGAACTTTTATCCCAAGTCTCCGACCTGCTGGTGGAACACGTCTGGAAGAAGATTATCGACACGGATGCCCTGATAATTGACCTGAGGTAGGTAGCAAAGGGAGGGGCTGTGGCTCAGTGGTAGAGTATCTGCTTGGCACGCAGAAGGTCCCAGGTTCAATCCCCGGCATCTCCAGTTAAAAGATCGGGCAGTAGGTGATGGGAAAGACTTCTGCCTGAGACCTTGGAAAGCCGCTGCCAGTCTGAGTAGACAATGCTGACCTGGATGGACTGAAGGGTCTGATTGAATACTAAGGCAGATTCATGCTGGTTCATGCAAGGGAGATGGGAAGCAATGTCAAATACTCAAAATGTTCGTTGTATTCAATAAATGCATTTCATTTCGCTACAAAGTGTATGTTTCCAAAAGCCCCACACTTCCTGCTCCAAATTCCATGTTTTTTAAAGACTTGGTAGGTTTTATTTGCCAAAAACATGAACAAGTGGGTTTTTTCAAAAACAAAATAACGATTACCGAAAAGGACTATCCGGCTGAACGCTTGGAAGTTTGGTAATTTACAGCAGACATGGAAACTCTGGCTAATATTTTCATTTTTAACCCAAAAAACAGCACGATGTTTTTACCACTCTTGGGAGGAGTTGCGGCTCTGTGGTCAGGAGGAGTCCAAGGGTGGAAACAAACAAGGCCAAGCCCCAGGGCCCGGGGCCCCCGCTCCCTGCGTGCAGCTTTGAGAGACGCTGCCTGAAGAAGTATGGAGCGGGGCCCCATGGGCAAATTTATTACAAAGATTGGTCTGCAGTAGGACAGCTGGATTCAAGTACCTTAGAGAGCAACAAGTTTTGGGGACCGTTAAGTTTTCGAGAGTCAAAGCTCCCTTCGTCAGATACAAGTCGGAAAGAGAATCTCTGCCTCCTTATATCCCAGTCAGAAGGTGGGAGGGGTGTTGCAAAGATGGAACTCAGGATGCAGAGGTACGATGTGCATTGCAAACAGTTTGATCAGAGCGAGGAGAAATGCTTGGTGGCCAGAAAATTAGCATGTCATGAGGTGAGAATCCTACATCCCATTGTTCTGCCCAGTGTCCCCTCTAAGCTGAGTTAGTGTGAGCTATCTCACAGTCTTTAAGCCTCCAGCTCACACATTTTTGTCTCAGCTCAGGAAGGATGGCTCCAAAGCAAACTATGCAGCAGCCGAATCGCTTGCTCACAACTTTAATGTCAGGAGCTCACAAAGTAGAATATTTGCTCACAAGACTCCACAGCTTAGAGGGAGCATTGGTTCTGACTGTGTTCATCTTGCCTTGTGGACCACATTAAGTATTTCTTAATATAAAAACCATCTAGAATCCCATAGATTGGGAAGAAGCAAAGAAGCAACAGACCTAAAAAAAATAATGAGAAAACACGCTCCTGGTCAGTCGTCGATCCCAGACAGCACAATTGTAAAAAAACAAAAAAAACCCAAAGCGTCTCCTGTTCACAAAGGATTTCAGATAGTTGGTGTGGGGCACAGGGTTGTTGTCAATTCCAGGTTGAAAAACTCCTGGAGATTTGGGGGTGGAGCCTGGAGTGGGCAAGGCTTGAGGAAAGGAAGGGAAGGGACCTCAGTGGAAGGGAAAATGCTAGAGAGTCTTCACTCCAAAGCTGCCGTTTACTCCGGGGGGAGGGGGGCTGATCTTTCTAATCTGGAAATCGGTGGTAATTCTGGGAGACCTCCCGGGCCCACCTGGAGATTGGCAGCCCTGTATGGGCCACAGCCTGTTTGGACCCGGCTTGACCAGAGGGCTCACAGAATGCACTTCCCTGCACCCCCGCCTGAGCAGCCCTCTTTGTCTCTCTCAGGTGAGTTTCTCTGGTCCTCAGACCACACTCACTCCCTGCGAGAACCGCCCCATCCGCTGCATCCCCGAGGGAAGGACCAGTGTAAGATTTCTGCACTCATTGTTCATGGTCCAACTGGACTTCTGTGTGGTCCACTTGAACAAGGTGAACAGTTGCCTCCCCAATCGGAGTTCTTGAGGAGCTATGCTGGATCACTGATGCTCACCTCATGGTGGAAGAAGAAGAGGAGATTGGATTTATACCCTGCCCTTCATTACCCGAAGGAGTCTCAGAGCAGCTTACAAACTCCTTTCCCTTCCCCTTCCCACAACAGACACCCTGTGAGGTAGGTGGTGAGAGAGCTCTGACAGAAACTGCCCTTGAGAGAAGAGCTCTGAGAGATCTTGCGACTGACCCAAGGTCACACCAGCAGCTGCATGTGGAGGAGTGGGGAATCAAACTGGTTCTCCCAGCTTAGAGTCCGTGTTCCTAACCACTGCACCAAACTGGCTCTCAAGAGGAGACACATCCATGCAGAGATGGAAGATGGACCCAGTTGTGAGAGACGGGCCATCTCTCTCAAGGGGCATGATTTCTTTGATGGGAAGGGCGTGCACAGCATCTGCTGATCTGGATGCGTGGCTCTAAATGATCAGGGCTCCTGGCACAACTGTGACAGGTTGAGGGAGAGTGAAATATACTGGGTTCGAGATGCGTATAGTGATCGGCTCATCGTTTATTAGTGATTTCAGCTTAACTCTAAAACAACTCTAGCAGGGCTGGAGCCCGGCTTGTGTGCATGCAAAACACCACACCCCACACAAACACACACCCCGTGATAGGCAGTTTCCAAACATTACTAATTGATTGGTTTAGTCCAGAGTCCTGGTCTGCTACTGTTCTTGAGCTCCAAGCTCAGCCAGTCTCTAGGGTGATTCAATCAGGGATTATTCAGTCCCAATGAGGACTGAGGGATGATTGAACCCATGTCTGCTGCCACTCTAAGGCATTTTCTCTCAGGCAGAGACCATTTCTACCACATTTTGGAAGGCCTATCTGTTTTCACCTTCCGTGTAGAGCTAACATGATCTTGCTTTCCCCCTTTATCCTCTGCAGATATAATGTAGGGGGCCCTACATCCTCCATTGCAACTCTGTGCTCCTATTTCTTCGACGAAGGACACCCGATTCTTCTGGACAAAGTGTACAACAGACCAAAGAACACAACTATTGACATTTGGACCCATTCACAGCTTAAAGGTGATCATGACTCTGTTCTATATTTCAGTACCCAGGACAGATGGCTGCCTCTAGTGTGGCAGTTCATCAAATGCTACAACTGGGCTTTAGCAAGCCTGGGTGACAGACTGGTGGATCTGAATGGGAACTATTGAAAAATCATGAAGAGTTGGAGGCGACAAACCTAAGAAAGAGTCCTGTGGGGTTGGACCAATGGTCTGTCTCGCCCAGTAACCTGTCTTCCACAGTGGCAAAGCAGATACCCACAAAAGGCCATCACGCTGGGCATGGAGGTCAAAACCTCCCTGTTGAGTTGCTTCCCAGCAGCTGATCTTCAAAGGTTTACTGCCCCAGAAGTTGGAAGCTCCATGGCTAATAGCTACCAGTGAGCTTCCACTCCTCCATGAATGTGTCCAGTTCTTCCGTAAGACCATTTAATGTAGCACCTAGAATCGCAGAATCATAGAGTTGGAAGGGACCTCCAGGGTCATCTAGTCCAATGTGAGATTGTGCCAATAGACATAGTCCACAACAGGTCTCCTTAAGCAGGAAGTCCTTTATCTGCAGAAAAGATCTTGTGGGTCAAACACTTTTCCTGTTAGTAATGCCCAAGCATAGAAATACAACTACAATGATACTTGATATGAAACATGGCCCCTCTACAATCTACCAATCGATAGTGAGAATTATTGGCGCCCAAATATACTGGCCCACCATTCCCAAGGAAAGCGCGGCAACCTAGGTTCCCAGAGAAAAACACTGTTGAGATTTTTTGGAGAAAATGTTCCCAAGGAAATCTAAGCAAAGGAATACATAACACCTGTGATTCTTGAAACACATAACAGGAGGCTTTTCTGCTCAAGGCCGTTAGCCAGGGAAGAGGCAGCTAGAGAGAAGGGAGGTAGAAAAGCTAATGAGTAATGAGCATGCGCAAAGCAGAGCAGGCAAGGAAGGCTCGCATTCCAAAGGTGGGAGTCCGAGCATCGATGCTATCTCCCGGGCGGGACCTAAATGAGTCGAAAGAAGGCTTGGAATAAAAAGCAATGTTAAGAGGCAATTGGACAAGATGGTAAAACAGTAAGCACGGATACCTATAATACGTTCAGCAACCTTATTGAGCATGATAAGACAGTTACTCAGACATATGGCAGTGCTAACTGACATTCAACCCCTACACAATGCAGGAAATTCACAAATACCTCCTCCCCACCACCCCCAGTGACCCCTGTTCCATGCCCAGAAGACGACAAAAAAAACCCAGGATCCCCGGCCAAACTGGCCTGTCAACTAGCAATGAGTTCCATAAGTTAATAGTGTCTTGGGTGAAGGAATACTTTCTTTTGGGTTTCCTGAATCTATTGCTCCTTCACTTCATTGGGCACTACAGAGTTCCAGAGAGAAACAGTTCTTTCTTCACATCATCTGCCTCCATTACTTACTATGTGATCTATGTTGTCTGTAGTCCGCCTTTCTCACTGGGACTCCAGGCAGATTACACGGAGTTAAGTCAATACAGTCAACAGGATGAGACATCCGATAAAACGATGCAGCAGGATTTGTCGAGGAAAAATCTGGGACCAACCAGAAATCTGAAAATAGAACTGAGGCGAAGCATAAGCAGGGCTATTTTGGGGCAGAAACGCACAGGAACGGAGTTCTGGCTGGCTTCCGAGTTGGCCACGCCTACAGCCTCCCCCCCCCCAGGGTTCCCCAGATGCCTCGCAAGCCATGGGGTGCCTGGGGAAGCCAAGCCAGTCCAGGGAGGGAAGGCA
Organism: Lepidodactylus listeri; assembly: GCA_029233225.1. NCBI lineage: Eukaryota > Metazoa > Chordata > Lepidosauria > Squamata > Gekkonidae > Lepidodactylus > Lepidodactylus listeri. The sequence goes on along the minus strand of JARCFY010000005.1, from coordinate 132,779,090 downwards.
GTTTAAACTGCCTCCCCTCCTCGGGTTCCCCAGACACCCCACAGTTGTGGGGCACCTGGGGAAACCAATCCAGAAACTGCCTTCCTGGGAGGGAGCTGCACTGTCAGGGGTGTGGCCTAATATGCTAATGAGTTTCTGCAGTTGGGTGTGGCCTATTATGCTAATGAGTTCCTGCTGTGCTTTTTCTACCAACAAAAGTCCTGAGCATAAGTATCAGCACAACATATTAAACAATGCTAAAAATTACACAGTAGGGTCCTGCTTGCAGCAACAGGCAGTATGAGCGACACACAGTAGAACAGACCACGGCCCCAAACCCTTTGTTTTTATTTATTCATTTATTTATTCGATTTTTAGACCACCTTCCCCCATGCTGGGGGCTCAGGGCGGTGTACAACAGATTACGGTCGTGGTCAAATTTTAAATAGTTAAAAAACAGTGAAACGATTTCAGAATCATGTCAGATGGTGTCTAAATCAGATGGCCTACCCCAAGGGGGAGTGAAACGGAAAAAGAGGCTGTCCTCCTCAGCCGTAGGCCTGGTGGAACACCTCTGCCTTAGAATCCCCGTGGAAGTGGACTAGGCCCTGCAGGGCACGGATGTCGTTTGGCAGAGAGTTCCACCAGGTCAGAGCCAGGGCTGAGAAAGCCCTGGCTCTGGTTGAGGACAGCAGGATATCTTTCTGAACCATTTCGTTGCAGCATAGTTTGTGGAGAACCAGGCGGGTAGGACCCTTCCTGACCTCCTCGGGCAGGCCATTCCACAAGGCAGGGGCCACAGCGGAGAAGGCACTGTGTATAAGCAGGCGCTGATTTTTGCCCATTTGCAGGGGGCCACCCACAGGAGGCCCTGCCCAGATGAGTGAAGCTGTCCTGGTGGAGTATAGGGGCAGAGGCATTTTCAAGATGTTTGTGGTGCTCCGGTTGCTAAAGTATGAGATTGCTGAGAATCAGTTTGCATTGACACAGTTAAGTGCTTCAGATGAATTAGCACTCGAGGCTAATGGCTTTTGTTCTTTCAATGGCCCTCTTGATGTGTTTAAAGGCTGTTATAATGGGATCCAGTGAAATTCAGCTGCTAAATAGGATTGCCAGCTCCAGGTTGGGAAATACCTGGAGATTTTGGGGGGGTGGAGCCTGAGGAAGAAGAAGGAAAAGAAGAGTTGGTTTTATACCCCGCCCTTCACTACCCAAAGGAGTCTCGGAGCAGCTGACAATCGCTTTCCCTTCCTCTCCCCATAACAGACACCCTGTGAGGTAGGTGGGGCTGAGATAGGGTTGGCCAGGTCCCTTTTTGCCCACTGGCAGGGGGTTGGGGAGGAGTGGGAAGTGAGATTACACACAACCACACCCCGAAATAGTGACATCGCACACAACATGCCACGTCACCCAGAAGAAACATCAGCACGTCAGTAACAATGCTCCGGATTTGGGGCAAAACTCTACAGTAAAATTGGCATGAAACCATAGAGTTTTGCCCAAAATCCAGAGTGTCACCACCACACCTAACGTCCGTGATGGGCCAACGTCACTTCTGAGTGGCACAGACACATCCCATGTGACATTGTTGTTTGGGGGGGATTGGCCATGAGGCCGGCAGTGGGCAGGGGCCCACAAATTTGGGGGATCCCCTGCCCCCACCGGGCAGATGGCAACCCTAGGCTGAGGTAGTTCTGAGAGAACTGTGACTGACCCAAGGTCACCCAGCTGGCTTCATGTGGAGGAGTGGGGAATCAAACCCGGTTCTCCAGATCAGAGTCCGCTGCTCTTAACCACAACACCGAGCTGGAGGGCGGGATTTGGGGGGGGGGGGGGCACCTCAGTGGGGTATGATGCCACAGAGTTCACCTTCCAAAGTGGCCATTTTCTCCAGGGGGATTGATCTCTGTCGTCTGGAGATCAGTTGTAATTCCTGGAGATCTCCAGGTCTCAGAAGGAACAACTGCCTGCCACACAAGGCTGCCGTCCAAAGATTGCAGTGAGTCTGAACCACTTTTAACATGTAGCGTGCACATGATACAGTGTTTGTGTGTGTGTGTGTGTGGGGGGGGGGTCTGGTCCAGTCTTCTTCCACAGACACCTTCTGGTGTCTCCACCTGGGTAAGAAGAACCATGCTGCTGACTTGCGCCTCCCTTCCTCTCCCTGGCAGGTGTGAGGTACGGTTTCCAGAAAGGCCTCGTCCTCCTCACCAGCTCGGTGACCGCCGGAGCTGCAGAGGAATTTGTGTCCATCATGAAGAGGCTGAGCAGGGCCTTCGTCGTTGGCCAACAGACCAGCGGGGGCTGCCACCCACCTCAGATGTACCATGTGGACGGCACCAACCTCTACGTTACCATCCCGACGTCCAGATCCGTCCTTTCCGTTGACGGCACCTGGGAAGGCGTGGGCGTAATCCCGCACTTGGCTGTTCCCCCCGAGGTGGCCCTCGTCCGAGCCAAGGAGACGCTCAAAGCACACCTTCACCCCCCCAGCTAGACTTTCAGAGAGACACCAGAAAAGGTGGGAGCGCAGATGAAAAAGCTGGAAAAGGAGAATAAGTGAAGAAAGGTACCCGACGACCCACTGGCTTCCCCTAGGAGGCGGACATCTCTCTTCCTGACCTGGAGCATCATCCGTAACATAGCCCGGTCTCTTCCCTTGACGCTTGCACCCAGAGTTGCGGGATCATTCCGTGTTGTGCAAAGAGAGCCTTGGGTCGGGGTGGGGGTTACCGGCTGAGTGCTTGAATAAAGACGAGGGGATGCAGTTTCAGCGTGGCGTTCCATGATTCTGTCTTGTTTCTGCCCAAGCAGGTAGGGGCCAGGACTGGGCTCAGTGGGAGTGCCATTCTCCAAGGCCAAGTCTCCTTTCCTCAGCTAGGGCTGCCAACCTCCAACAGAGGTTGCCAACAGAGGATCACAATGTTAGGAAGAGATGGAAGAATATGGGACACTGTGTATAATAGATGTAGGGGCCACGGTGGATCAGAGGTTAAGACACAGAGCTGCAGACCGGAAGGTCAGTAGCTTGGCAGTTCGAGACCCGAGTGCCGCATGATGGAGTGAGCTCCCGTCTCCGGCCCCAGCTCCTGCCAACCTAGCAGTTTGAAAGCAAGAAATTGCAAGTAGATAAATAGGTACCACTGCGGCGGGAAGGTAACAGCGTTCCATGCGCCTCAGCATTTAGTCATGCCAGCCACATGACCACAGAAAAGTCTTCAGACAGTGCTGGCTCCTTGGCTTGGAAACGGAGATGAGCACTGCCCCCTAGAGTCAGATTCGACTAGCTTTTGAGCAAGGGAAACCTTTACTATAATAGATGTGTGCTTAAGATAAATCTATTTTCTGCTTGTTATTTTAAAAAAATATTTCTATAGTAGTATATAAATACTAGTGTCAAGTATTACCAAACCTAAGTTCACCAAACATAGGTTCAGACGGCTGCCTGATAGAACTTGAGAGATATGTTCTCCAAGATAAGTTATTATGTTTGCCGGAAGGGTTCTGATGGGACCTAGAAAGTATGCTGCTATTTTAAGAGTTTTATACTCACAAAGGGAATTTATTGTGCCTTATGTCTTGTACATGGGCGTCAACTACGGGGGGGCTCGAGCCTCCCCCGAAATTTCCCGGGGGGGGCTCAGCCACCCCCGGCAAAATGCTCGCCCAGCCAGCCGTTGCCGCCTCTCCTTCACCCCCGGCCTGCCCTGCCTCCCTGAGGCGGGGGGGGGGAACAGAGGCGGCGGGGACATAGTCGCGCGCGCGCTTCGCGCAGGCGGCAGTCCCGGCCAGCTGGCTGCCGCCGCCACCGTGGGTCTGCTTCCCTGGGCCGGGGGGGGGGAACGGAGCGGCGGGGACATAGTCGCGCGGGCGGCAGTCCCGGCCAGCTGGCTGCCGCCGCGGGTCTGCCTCCCTGGGCCGGGGGGGGCGGCAGAGACATGGTCCTGTGCGCGCGCGCGCGCTTTGCGCGCGCACACGAGAGAGCCCCTGCCCCCCCCAGGGATTTAGAAAGTCGACGCCCCTGGTCTTGTATGTATATCACTGCCCTTGAAAAAGATTGTAAACAGATCTACCTTAAGCATACATCTACTATACACAGTGTCATATGTTTTCCCATAACCTCCAGGTGGGGCCTGGAGATCTCGCAGAACTACAACTGATCTCTAGATGACAGAGATCAGTCCCCCTGGTGAAAATGGCTGGTTTGGAGGGTGGACTCTATGGCTTTGCTTCCCTGCTGAGGTCCCTCACCTTCCCAAACTCTGCACTCCCCAAACTCCACTCCTTAAATCTCCAGGTATTTCTTCACCCAGAGTTGGCAACCCCAGCTGTGTCTTGACAGCACTTATGTATGTAGAGAGATCCTTAGCTCTTCACATACCAGTAGTTTTGTCAGCTGTGCTCAGCATCTCTCCCCTGCTCTCAAATCAGGGTTGCCAATTCCAGGTGAGGAAATTCCTGGATATTTAGGGGTGGAGCCTGGGGAGGGCACAGTTTGAGATGGAAAGGGACCTCAGCAGAGCATGTCATAGAGTCCACCCATCAAAGCAGCCATTTCTCTTGTTTTCTGGCCAACATAAGAATGTCAGAAGATTGGGCCAGTGGTCCATCTAGTCCAGCATCCTGTCTTACACAGTGACCAGCCGAGGCCTTCCCCTGAGGCTGCCTCCTGGCTCTGGGTTTCAGAGGCTCAGTGCCACTAAGTGTGAAGGTTCCCCTCAGTCACCACAGCTGGTGGCCATTGTTAGACTTGTCCTCCATGAATCTACCTAATCCCCTTTGAGATCGGTTTATCTCTGTAGCAATCATGACATCCTCTGGGAGCAAATTCCACATTCGAATCACTCTCTGAGTAAAGAAGTATTTCCTTTTGTCCATCCTGAACCTCCTGCCCATTGGCTTCATTGGATGCCCTCGAGTTCTAGTATTTTGGGAGAGGGAGAAAAATTTCCCTTTGTCACTTCTCTCTGCCTCATACATAATTTTCTCAACCTCTCTCATGTCCCCCCTTAGTTGTCTCTTTTGTCAACTGAAAAGTCCCAGGCTCTCTCCAGCCTTTCCTCCTGTAGAAGATGCTCTCTAACCCTGAATCATCTTGGTTACCCTCCTGTGTACTTCTTCTAGCACTGCTATGTACTTTTTGAGAGACGGTGACCAGAACTTTCGGGAAATCTCCAGGCCCATCCTGAAGTCCAAGCCAGTATTTTTGCTACTGAAAACACTTCAGTGTACATTGAGCATTAAACTGACTGGCCTGACCACTATCCGACCCCTGGATGATTAACCTGTTAGTGTTCTTTGAGGGGGTGAACAAACATGTGGAGAAGGGGGACCCAATAGATGTTGTTGACCTTGACTTCCAGAAAGCTTTTGATAAAGTCCCTCATCAAAGCCTCCTAAGCAAGCTCAATAGTCACAGCATAAAAGGACAAGTCCTTTTGTGGATCAAAAACTGGCTAATTAAAAGGAAATAGAGTATAAATGGGCAATTTTCTCAGTGGAGAGAGGCAAGCAGTGGGGTACCGCAGGGATCAGTACTCGACCCGATGCTTTTTAACTTGTTTATTAATTATTTGGAGTTGGGAGTAAGCCGTGAAGTGGCTAAATTTGCAGATGACACGAAGTTGTTCAGGGTGGTGAGAACCAGGGAGGATTGTGAGGCACTCCAAAGGGATCTGTCGAGGAAGGGCAAGTGGGCATCAACCAAGCAAATGGGGTTTAATGTGGCCAAATGCAAAGTGATGCACATTGGAGCCAAAAATCCTAACTATAAATACACGTTGATGGGGTCTGAACTGGCGGAGACTGACCAAGAGAGAGATCTTGGAGTCATAGTAGATAACTCAGTGAAAATGTTGAAATAGTGTGCGACTGCAATGAAAAAGGCCAATGCTATGCTAGGGGTTATTAGGAAGGGAACTGAAAACAAATCAGCCAGTATCATAATGCCCCTGTATAAATTGATGGTGCAACCGCATTTGGAGTACTGTGTACAGTTCTGGTTGCCATATCTCAAAAAAGATATTATAGCATTGGGAAAAGTGCAGAAAAGGGCAACTGGAATGATAAAAGGGTTGGAAATTGGAACACTTTCCCTATGAAGAAATGTTGAAGTGCTTGGGGCTCCTTAGCTTGGAGAAACGATGGCTGAGGGGTGACATGATCAGGGTTTATAAGATTATGCATGGGATAGAGCAGGTAGAGAAAGAAGTGCTTTTCTCCCCTTCTCCCAATACAAGAACTCGTGGGCACTCCATGAAATTGCTGAGCAGTTGGGTTAGAACAGATAAAAGGAAGTCCTGCTTCACCCAAAGAGTGATTAACACATGGAATTCACTGCCACAGGAGGTGGTGGCGGCTACAAGCATGGACGGCTTCAAGAGAGAACTGGATAAACATATGGAGCAGAGGTCCACCAGTGGCCCTTAGCCACAAAGTATAGATGGGAACTCTCAGACTGGGGCAAGTGATGCTCCGTATTCTTGGTGCTTGGGGGGAGGGGGCAACAGTGGGAGGGCTTCTAATGTCCTGGCCCCACTGCTGGACCTCCTGAGGGCACCTGGTGTTTTTGGCTACTATGTGACAAAGAGTGTTGGACTGGATGGGCCACTGGCCTGATCCAACTTTGGCTTCTCTTACGTTCTTATGCCCCCCGCTTGGCATGTGGAAGGTTCCCGGTTCCATCCCTGGCTTTTGCAGCTGAAAGGATCAAGCTGTAAGTGATGTGAAAAAGCCCTTGACCCCCATGCCCCGCAGAGCTGCTGTCAGTTAGAGTAGATAATAGTGACCTTGATAGACCAAGGGTTTCACTCCGAAGGCAGCTGCTTGTGCCCAATACTAAGCCCCCCCAAATCCTAAGCCTACCATCTAGGATTGCCAACCACCAGGTGGGAGCTGGAGATCTCCCAGAATTACAATTGCTCTCCAGACTACATAAATCACTTATGTAATTATATTACTCATTTAAAACATTCATTCCACTTGTCCTGGAGAGAACAGCTGCTTTGGAAGGTGGACTGCATGGCATTATAGCCTACCGAAGTCCCTCCCCTCCCAAACCCCACCCTCAACTCTCCGGGTATTTCTGAAACCAAAACTGGCAGCCCTGCCTACTGTCTCTGAAGCAGGATGATATCCTGCACTCGCTTTGTGGAGAGGGAATAATGGACAGAAATACCCCTCAGCGAGAATTGGAGAGTACGGCGCATGCAGCAGAGCCCACACCAGCCCCACTGACCTCCACCAATCACAGAGTGGCGTGCCACCGAAACCCAGGTGGCAGGAAGGTAGGGACGACCAACCAGCACACACGGATGCACTCACACCCTCTGACATCGAGGCACTGCCACCCTCATGCCGAATACACTATGGGAGGGAACAGAAGGAAAGAAGGAACCCTGTGGAGTGACTGGGAACATGCTCAGGGAAGCTCGGCTGATGTAGGTTCAGGTCCCCACCTACAGCCAAGTTCCTTTTGGGCAGTTCAAGGCCCGAGTGCCGCATAACGGAGTGAGCACCCGTCTCTGGTCCCTGCTCCTGCCAACCTAGCAGTTCGAAAGCAAGACATTGCAAGGAGATAAATAGGTCCCACTTTGGTGGGAAAATAACGGCATTCTGTGCGCCTCGGTGTCTAGTCATGCCGGCCAAATGACCACGGAAACATCTTCGGACAGCGCTGGCTCTTCGGCTTGGAAACGGAGATGAGCGCTGCCCCCTAGAGTCAAATTCAACCGGCTTTCGAGCAAGGGAAACCTTTACCTTTAGGAGCAGGAAACATGCTCTCTCTTTCTCTCCCCCCCCCCGCCACAGCATCCCCGATGCCCCCTTAGCTCCCTCAGCAGGGGAAACGCTGACAGAGCTTGCTGGGGAGAGACCCCTCCTTGTTCTTGTCCTGCAGGACAAACTGGCAAACAGGAATTTCAGAAGATGCGGACCAGAAGGCAAAGCTCAGCGGAGGTATTTCCAGGTATTTCCCAATCCAGAGGTGGCTGGATTAGAACTCGGCTTGCACCCTAGGTTGCCCTGACTCCTCATCCCACTGGGTGCATGGGAGAATGATGCAGCAGAGGGCATGCAGCGCCCTTCAACACCAGCCATGTGGAGCGATGCAGGGAAGGATGTTGAGAAAGGCCACCCCCCACCCCCCAGGAAAGGGATACTGGAGACTTACATGTGGATAGTCCAGGTTTAGTGAATTTGGGGGGGGGGGCAACAATAAATCCTAACCACCAGGGGTAATTTTGGGCCGGAACATGCAGGAACGCCATTCCAGGAGTAACAAGCCCAGGAGGGGGCACATATGGTGATGCGCTGTGGAAAAAAGCAAAATCAGACTAACTTGATATGTCTTTTCATGCTTGTTGTAGGGTAGCTTCCCTGCAAGAGCAAAGGAAACCTAAAGTGTCTTCAGTCAAAGTGTCAAGCTGGCTCGCCAGCTCTGAGTTGGGAAATACCTGGAGATTTTGGGGGTGGAGCCTGAGCGGTGGGTGTTGCCTTCTGACACACTTCTGGTGATGCCAGGGGGTGTGGCATAGGCAAATAAGTTATGCTAATGAGCTCTTGCACCTTTTCCCCCTACAAAATGACCCCTGCAGTAACCATCCTCCCCAAAAAACAGATTAGGTAACCAAAAAAAGGCATCTGAGCAAGCTCCAAAAACATACCAACAGAGAAACCAAAGTAAAAAGCACACTCTAATGATCTCAGTGAAACATATTCAACGGTGAGCAATGCGATGGTTTCTCCAAGGCTAACTGGCTGAGGATCCCATACATACAATAAATATATGGACCAAGCAAGACAGCAGGTATTCATCACTTAACAAGTTGATCAAGAACAAACAACATTTGTTTGTCACAGACTCTGCCTTTTTTTTTGGTTACCTAGTGGACTTTGTTTCTCAGTGGGTTAGCTGGGCGTTCAGATTTCCCTTTTGCACTATATGTATATATATATATATATATATATAAATTACCGTCTTCATTTTACTCAGATGCCTTCAACAGGACTACCCTGTTCATTCTGCGCAGGTGGACATGTTTTTGGCATGCTAGGGCACCCCTCCCTGTCTTTTTCAGCTGTTCTTTTTGAACATCATACCCTTCCAGTTAACCCCAACACAGATGTCTCATTCCAACCCTGGGATTCATCCCCCAAAGTCTGATCAAGTCACATTTACTTTCTAGTCCTGGGATATGGGTCTCCCCAATTATGATACCCACAGGCACCCACTGGCATCTTTTCTGGCACCTGCCAAGTGTTTTTAGGAAGCGGGTGGGGCCAGGTACGGCTTTTGGCCAGCAGGGCTTCTGACTGGTCGTTGAAGATTTGACTGGCTGTGCAGATTTTTTTTTAAATGTTGCTTTGGTGGCAGCTGCCAGCCCAGCTCGAGGATCTTCATTGTGGGACTGAAGTTATGGTGCAGCAACCACTCTGGGGCTGGCTCCGCCTCCTGCAGCAGCCATTTTGTGGCAGCCATTTCAGAATTCCAAATGTGCCCACAGGCTCAAAAAGGTTGGGGACCCCTCTACTATACTTGAGCTCATGCGTTTCTCTCTCCTACTCAGAGCCATTCAGAACTATAAGGGTTATGCTTCAGCGACTTTCCTGTTCTTCTATCATGGGAGGATTTGGGTGCCCCTGTGACTCCGCTGGGTACTCCTCCTCTGGCACTCAAGCCCCTGCCTTAAATACTGACCTGCAGACTCCCTTGAAGCAACACAAAAAGCCAGCCCCCCAAAACAGCCCAAAGGTTTTGTTGTGGCCAAAACACAACAGGGAGCAGGAAATGTGCAAGCCCCACAGTTTGGGCAAAGAAAGGGACTCCTGACACATCTCTGAGAGGACTGGTGGGAAGTGCCACCAAGTCGCAGCTGACTTTTGGACATCCCACAGGGTTTTTGAGGCAAAGAGTTGAACAGAGGGTGGTTTGCCATTGCCTGCCTCTGCTTAGCAACCCTGGACTTCCTTGGTGGTCTCCGTCAAAGTACTGACCAGGGCCGATCCTGCTCAGATTCCGAGATCTGATGCGACTGGGCCATCCAGGGCAGGGCACCCGGGAGGACTACATCTACACAAACCCTCAACTGTCCAGTCCTTTTCAAAGGATGGATAGGGCTGCCAAGTCCCCCGGTAGGGCGGGGGAAACACCGATTTTTAAAGCTTTCCCCCGCCTTTTCAAAATTGGCCACCGGGGGAGGCAATGGCTGCCAGCAGGGAAACGTCGGAGGCTGCCTTGGCCTCTTAAAAGGGAAATGTCTGCAGAGAGCCTGCCCTGCAGTAAAAAGCCTCAACAGACATTTCCCCTTTAAGAGAGAACAAGAGAGCCCCGCCCAGAGAGGCTCTTTCTGCTGAAGGGCCTGCTTTTGCATGTGGCCTGCTGCTGGAGTAAGCTGCTTGGGGTAAGCTGCTGGGGTCTGCCTGCTCTTTTCCTTCTCTCTCTCTCCCCCTTTCTTTCTTTTTTCTGTCTGTCTGTCTCTCTCTCTCTCTGTCCCCATCCAGCAGAGGTCTATCAGTGGCTATTATTAGCCACAAGGTCTAAATGGAACCCTTTGTCTGGGGCAGTGATGCTCTGCATTCTTGGTGCTTGGGGGGCAACCGTGGGAGGGCTTCTGGAGTTCTGGCCCCGCTGCTGGACCTCCTGAGGGCACCTGGTATTTTTGGCCACTGTGTTACACAGAGTGTTGTACTGGATGGGCTGTACTGGATGGGCCGATCCACTGTGGCTTCTCTCCTGTTCTTATGATATGAAAATCATATTTAGCACTTGTGTAGCACTTAGTGCTTCATATTCTGCTGAGATGAGGAAGGATTCAGTAGGGCCGTTGCTCAGTGATAGAGCATCTGCTTGACATGCAGGAGGTATCAGCCTCTTCAGCTAAAAAAGGATCAGGTAATAGGTGACATTAAAGATCTCAGCCTGAGACCCTGGAGAGCCACTACCAGTCTGAGTAGTCAATACTGACCTTGATGGACCAATGGCCTGATTCAGTATTAAATAAAATGATTCCATGGCACTGCAGGGTTTTGAGCCAGGCTCTCCCAGATCCCAGCCAAACAAACTGACTGCTACATAACACTGCCTCTTGTTCAGCGACAAAAAACAGTGGCATAAAAGTCACAGTCAGGGTAATGCTGCTTGCAAGCCTATAAAGCTCAAGGCAGCAGCAGAAGCTCAGTATTAGGAAACTTCATGAGTTCATGTGTCAGCATGTGGAAGCAACATCACAGGATGTGACATCACAAAATGATGTCACTTCCTTTCTCCTGGCTCCACCCCCAAAGCCTCCTGGCTCCACCCCCAAAGTCCTCAGATATTTCCCAAGTTGGACTTGGCAGCCCTAAGGATGGATCATCCTGGGATTGATGCCTGGGAGGTTGAGTGTTTCTCCTTCCCTCAGTGCATCCCATACAGGTCTTCAGCAAACCTGTACAAATGAGCCATGCCACTACAATTCATTTCATTTTTTTTTTATTTCTTTAGAAATGTATCCACAGGGTTTGGTTTCCAGGATGATCTAACTGGCCTGAGCTCCTGCCATTATGGTTCTGATACACCAGAAGGGACTGAATGTGCCTGCCTCTCGATAGAGATTTGCTGAAATCTAACAGGAAAGCCAGTGGACGGAGAGGGGCCATGGTTCAGTGGCAGAGCATCTGTCTGGCATGCAGAAGGTCCCAGGTTCAATCCCCGGCATCTCCAGCTCAAACGACCAGGCAGTGGGTGATGTACACAGCCACAGTCGGAGACCCCGGAGAGCTGCTGCCAGTCTGAACAGACATTAGTATGATGGACCAATGGTCTGAGTCAGTCTAAGGTAACTTCATGCGTTCCTGTGTTCTCAAAAGCCAGAGGACTATATTCCTTTGCAATTGCACAACCATTGGCTGAATTAAGGGGAATTAAAACTGAAGGCCAGGCGCGCCTTAATGCAAACTAACATCATTTTTTCCAGTTCAGGCGTTTATGAGTCAGAGCTCACGTCTTCAGATCTCAACTGGAAGGAAAGCCATTTTGCAGACATTATATGGTAAACTGCTGAAGGGGGGGAAAGGAGTTCCAGCAGAGAGAAGCTTGGCGTGAAAAAAAATTTCAGGTGTGGTTTCAGCTGTATAAGGCAGTAAACATTTTCAGTTGTCTAAGAGAGCAAAATGGATCAGGTTGTTACACATCATGGATAGTCAGAGAGGTCAGAGGTTCCAGCCTCTCATGGGGTACAAATAAACAAGGTATAATGAAGTTGGATACACAAAATAAGGAAGAAGCAGTCAGAAGCATAAGAAAAATTAAGTAACATCAGTAAACGGTTGGTAGGGGAAAGCGCTGTCATCACAGCTGACTTACAGGGGCCCCGTAGGGTTTTCGAAGCAGGAGATGTTCAAAGGCGGCTTGCCATTGTCTGCCTCTGTGTAGCAACCCTGGGCTTCCTTGGTGGTCTCCCATCCAGTGTTCCCTCTAAGCTGAGCTAGTGTGAGCTAGCTCACAGTTTTTCAGCCTCCAGCTCACATATTTTTATCTTAGCTCAGGAAGGATGGCTCCAGAACAAACTGATTTATGCAGCGACCAAACTGCTCGCTCGCAACTTTAATGCTAGCGGCTCAGAAAGTAGAATTTTTGCTCACAAGACTCCACAGCTAAGAGGGAGCCCTGCTCCCATCCAAGTCCTAACCACGGTTGACCCTGCTTAGCTTCTGAGATCTGATGAGATCAGGCCCAGCCTGGGCCATCCAGGTCAGGGTCATTGGGACATGGCGAGTTATCAGAAATTATGGTAAGTAAATCCAATTTTCTGGCTAGACCAGGGTGAGAGGGAGCATTTCATTTCTTGACAAGTTCTAATTTAGCCAGTCTGTCTTGTATTCTACCTTTGAATGTTTCTATTTCTTTAGATTTGATGGCTGGGGGAGGGAACCGAACAGCCGCCTTCAGATGTGCAGCAAATACATCTAGGGCAGAAGTTCCCAAACTTATTTGGCCTACCGCCCCCTTTTCAGAAAAAAAAATTACTCAGCACCCCCCTGGAAAATCTACCTTCAGGAAGTGGACAAAAAGATGCAGATAGAGTCCACCACGATCCACGCAGCCAGGCAGGCCAAGACAGGCACAGAGCAGCAGCAGCAGCTGAAGGCCTGAAGCCAGAGGCCAGCAGCAGCCACCACACAAGAGCCCAGCAGTAACACCAGCCTTGCAAGGGTGCACATGGCTGTGATTGGCTGTGAGGACCCCTCTTCACCTCCCCCTCCCTCCCTGAACCCAGGGAACAGCAGGAGAAGGCAGGAAAAATAGGTTCTGGACTCTTCTTTCTTTATGCTTCCACCCCCCCCCCTTATTTTTATTCAGTGCCCCCCAATTGCACCTAAGGCTCCTACCCCCCACCTGGATTGTTCCAGCGCCCCCCGGGGGCAGTATTGCCTACTTTGGAAACCAGTACTCCAGGGAGATGGCAATCCCCCCTCCCCCGGTTTCTGAACAGGGTTGACAGCTCCAGGTTGGTAAGTCCTTGGCGATTTGGAGGTGGAGCTTAGGGAGGGCGTGTCCTGGGGGAAGGGAAGAGGCTTCAGCTGGGTAGAATGCCACAGACTCCACCCTCCAAAGCAGCCGTGAGCTGGGTAGTCTGGAGAGAGGTGGGTTGCAATACCAGGAGATCGCCAGGCCCCACCTGGGGTTGGCAGACCTATTTCTGAATGATGGGCCTGCTCAGGTCAGGCTTGTGTTTGTCGTTTCAAGAGCAGAAAGCAAAACTGTGTTGTCGGCACATCATGATGCACAAGAGGATGCGCTAGGCTGCCCGCCACCTCTCCAAGCAGCGGCGGGAGAAAATCTTTTTTAAAAAGCCTTGGTATCGTGTGCCCCACAACGTCCCTTCTTGGGAAAACCCTGGAATGATGTCGGGTAGCTCTAAGAGTCACCAGGAACTCTGTGGCTTGACTTGAAGTTCCTACAGCTACCCAACATCATGCCTGGGTTTTCCACAGGACATCGTGGCACAGGCGATGACGTGGCTCCCTCGTGTCCCCACCCCCAAAGCCATTGCCTGACTCTGCATCACAACCCTGGACTTCCATGGTTGCCTCCCATCCAGGTACTAACCAGGGCTGACCCTGCTTAGCTTGGAGATACCCTGGGCTGTTCAGGTTAGGCTGGTTTATTTGCACCTGACTAGCGCCTGCAGCCTCTGGCCCTTCTCATCCCCCTCCCTCCCACCTAATCTGTTCCAGTCCTTGACACAGAGAATAACACCTGAGAGTTTTATGATGGGATTCACACCAAACTTTCACTGCCCCCCCCCCTGCAATTTTCTTTACAAAAAAATGCGGAATGCGGCTTCCTCTTCGTAGCATCTGAAGAAATGAGCTCGGCTATATGCTGTAATAAATGCCGCCGTCTTTGGGGCGCCCCTGCCGCTCTGTTGTCTCTCGCTGCTATCGACTTTACCCAGCTCCCCCATCTGGAACTAGTTATGGGAAGTCATGTGCCGAGATAAATGATGCCGCTCCCGGAAGTATTCCTGGCAGATGGGGCAGGTCAGCTTTTCCTCTCTCCTCCGTTTGCTCTGGGACTCCAGGGATGTCCCCTCCTTTTTGTGATGGGAGCGCATGTGAAACACTAGGTCAGATGTCATGCGGAAGGAGAGGTTGCACTTGGCACACCAGTTCTGGGCTGCCACCCCGAAGGAGGTGAAGGTGGGGGGCAAGAGTGCCAAAGAAGTGGAGCGGGAGCCCGAGGTGGGCATGGTCAATATCTGTCCTCCAGTTGGTCGGGGCCACAGTCCGGAAGCACAAGGGAAAGGACCGCTCTGCAGCAACGGAGAGCTCCTCAGATCACCGACAAAGACCTTGGAGGTGACACAGCTGCCGTATCGCATGATGTCGGTGGCGCTGATGCATCCCGACAGCTTCCCCAGGCCTTTCGCCAGATTGCTCTCATCACGGGGAGCAGCCTTCCTGTCCAGCAAGCGCTTGGCCGGCTTCCTGAACGCGCTCTTTGGCTCCCCGGCCACCCTGGTGGGCCAGACCAATGAGAACGCGCTTCCAGGGGAACTTGGCGTGAGATGGCTCAGGGCCTGCTCTTTGCCAGAGGGAGCTGCCCCGGCCCTCTGCTGTGCCTCGTGGACCTCCTCAGCTTTCGGCTTCTCCTTTGTCCGCCTCACTTCCGTGAAGGCGCTGTCCTTCTCCTCCAGAGCGTCCTTCTTAAGGAAAACGGGTTTCCCGGTAATGAGCTTCCAGAGAGCTCCGCCTGACGACTGCTGCCCCACGCTCCCCTCCCTGCTCCCACTGTGGTGTTCTCGATAGAGGCAATTTGTCTTCTCCAACAGGACCATCTTCTTGACTGGGCCGCTCTCTGTTTCGCCAGGATTTGCTCTCCTCTCCCCGGCCGAGTGGCCGGCACCGTCTTTCCAGGCCGCCATTTTGGCCTCGAGGTCCCTGGCCAAGCTGTGGAAGTTCGTGGGCTGCTCTGCTGATCTTCTCCTTGCTGTCTTCGGGGCACAGAGGCTTCTCCAAAGCTGGGCGCTGTTCTCCGGGCAGCAGAAGAAGCGGGCGTGCGAGACGTAGGCGTGCTCCCAACGGAAGACTTGCTTGCAGCTCGGACAACACAGCTCTAAGGAGGAAGGCGAGAACTGGTTAAGCGCGGCTGATCCAAGTCCCCAGCAGACGAGGGGACAGGAGCATTCAGTCTCCCGTGCAACAGAGACTTAGCAAGAGAATCTCTTTTTCTCAGCCACAACAGTAACATCTGGAAGGAGTGGGTCAAGAATAAAAATGAAGATGTCCTCTGCACATGTGTGGAAGTAAAGTCGGGAGCAATGTTCCCGCAAAGCTGTGGAGTCTTGTGAGCCACAATTCTACTTTGTGAATTACTGGCATTAAAGCTGTGAGTGAGCGACTTGGCTCCTGCATAAATTAGTTTGTTCTGGAGCCATCCTTCCGGAGCGGAGACAAAAATGTGTGATCTGGAGGCTGAAAAACTGTGGGCTAGCTCACACTAACCCAGCTTAGAGGGAACACTGGTCAGGAGCTATAAAAATCATTATTAATAATAATACTGGAACTATAGTAAGTATTATAATATAATTGTGGCAACAGTAATAACAACAAAACAGTAACAATCATGATAACAATCATGATGAACTTGACCAGAGCTTTATGGTAGAATCCACAATTTGTAAGGTTTTTTTTTTACCGACACCCTCCTTTCTCCCCAGCGGGCACCCAAAATGGCTCACTCTCTTCTCTTCCATTTTATCCTCACAACAGCCCTGTCAGGTAGGTTAGGCTGCGAGTGTGGGGACTGGCCCCAGGTCACCCAGCAAGCTTCCCTGGCATGAGTGGGGATTCGAACCTGGATTTCCCAGATCCTAGTCCAACTCTTTAACCACTACAGCATGATGTCTCTCATTAATGTGGTTGCAAACACAAGATACTAGGCAACTGGCAGGAGGGCTGGGGACAGGGACACGGGAGCGGGCATGATGTTGGCAACACCACCAACGTCACCAGGGCTATTTTTGCGCAGGAACGCACAGGAACAGAGTTCCGGCTGGCTTCCAAGTTAGCCACGCCTACAGCCTCCCCCCCCCCCGGGTTCCCCAGGCACCTCACAAGTTTAAACTGCCTCCCCTCCTTGGGTTCCCCAGGCGTCCTGCAGCTGCAGGGCGCCTGGGGAAGCCGACCCAGAAACTGCCTTCCTTCCCTTGGGTTCCCCATGTGCCCCACAAGCTGATCCTGGGAGGGAGCTGCACTGCCGGGGGTGTGGCCTAATATGCTAATGAGTTCCTGCTGTTGGGTGTGGCCTATTATGCTAATGAGTTCCTGCTGGGCTTTTTCTACAAAAAAAAAGCCCTGAATGTCACCAACCCGGAAGTGACAATGGGTAGCTCTAGGAACCATCACAAAAAGTCTATGGTTTTAAAACAGAATTTCTGTCAATTCCTAGAACTACCCTTTGTCATTTCCAGATTATACTCAGAAGTGATGTTGCAGTGCTGGTGACACTGCTGTTTTGTTTTGTTTTTTAAAAACTCTCCTGCTGCCACTACGAGCGGTGTCAGGCAACGGAGTTTTCTGGCAAGCCAAGATACCCTATTAGATATTTAAGAACAAATCTAGAGGGAATACCTGATAAGCTGGAGTTTGAGATGAAGGGCCTTCCTAGACCAAAGCCAACCAAGGCAGAAGCCAGGAGGAGAATTCATGGGACAACATAAGGAAAGCCCTCAGTCCTCACAATTCCCAAAGATACTCCCTTGACTGTGGCTTTTAAACCTCTTGGTATCTGCCATCTTCACAGCAGGTAAGGACACGGGCTCCAGGGAGGTATTTACAAACCCATCGAAAGAAAAGAAGTTCACTGTCCTAGCTTAACTGACCAGTCCGCATGCTTACCCGTGACTCAGTTTAAGCACAGGTGAGAACAGACTCATTCAGAGACCAGAGCACTTTAGGGCTGCCAAGTGCCGGCTACTTACCGGTGGTGGGGAGTTGTTCTCCCCCCGGGAGCTCTTCTGGCACGTGCGTGCCACGGCGACGTAATGACGTCACCCGGAGGTGACGTCATTACACGGGGGAAGTCGTCCTCACCGGACGACTTCTGGGGCAGGGTTCCCCCCACTGGCCGAATGCCGGCCGGCGGATCAGGAACCCCTATAGCGGGGGATCCCCCCCCCCCTGGGCTCACTTGGCAGCCCTAGAGCACTTTCTCCTGCATCATGAAAACCTGGGCCTTTGGTGTGCTTCCCGAGCATCCAATATGGTGCAAACCCTTCAGACTCCCAGGCCACACATCTGCCTGCTTCCGAAAAGATTGAAAAATACAAGCACCGTGAAATTATAACTATGGAAAGTTCAATACTTCAGTGTTTTCTTATTATCATGCATATCCATGTCTTAATCCATACAACAATCCATATCTTAATCACAATAAACAATTCATTATCACAATCAACAGTCCATTCTAATGGTGAATGAAAGGGCCTGTAAGTGTTGTTTCCATGATTAAAGTGCTTGTGCTGTAGTAAACGGCCCTATGTCCTTTGTTCTTCCAAATCCAGTAATTGCGGAGGGTTTATGGACATTCTAATGGTGCCTCTGATGGATTCCTCAACCTTTAATTCCGTTTCTTCTCAGCTTTCTCCCAGAGGCAACAGAACAAAATCCATATCTCCCAGTATCATTCAGTGACAGGCCAAAATTTAACAAGCACCATTTTCACAGGAGGAAAGATTTAAACTGCCTTCATGATGACATAAAGTGATAATGAACTGGGACAATGAATTGCTTATTGTGATTAAGGTACGTATTGTTGTAGAGACATATGCACTATGATAAGAAAGTGCTGAAGCACTGAACTTTCCATAGTTATAATTTCACAGTTCTTGTATTTTTGGATTATACCTTGTTCCCGTGGATCTCTCTGGATTATTGCTTCCAAAGAGAAGCCATTTCTGCCCGAAGAAGAAGAGGAGGAGGAGAAGGAGGAGGAGATTGGATTTATACCCTGCCCTTCACTACCCCAGGGAGTCTCAGAGCAGCTTACAGACTCCTTTCCCTTCCCCTCCCCACAACAGACACCCTGTGGGGTAGGTGGGGCTGAGAGAGCTCTTTCCAGAACTGTCCTTGAGAGAACAGCTCTGACAGAACTATGGCTTGCCTAAAGTCATACAGCAGCTGCAAGTGGAGGAGTGGGGAATCAAACCCAGTTCTCCCAGATCAGAGTCCGCACACTTAATGACTACACCAACCTGGAAGCGGGAAGCTCAGGCCGGTTCTCATGAGAGTGGTCTTTCTCAGGGTCCAGCACCCCCACTCCCCTCTTCCTGTGCTCCACGTCACCACTCAGGGAGCCCCCAGCCAGCAGGCTCCAGTTGCCAACTTCTAAGTGGGGCCGGGAGATCTCTCGTAGTTACAACTGGTCTCCAGACGACGAAGATCAGTTCCCAAGGAGAAAATGGCTTCCTGGGAGTGTGGAAGTCCCTCCCTTCCCCAAATCCTGCCTCCCCCAGGCTGTGCACCCCAAATCGTCAGGAATCTCCCAGCCTGGAGTTGGCAACACTGTGCCCTCACGGGTCTGGCTGTCCACACTCACCGCTCTGGAGCTGCCTGCCGGCTTGAATCTCTCCGAACCCCAGAAGCCAGGAAAGTTCCTCGTCATACCAAACCAGGAGCTCCTCATTCCTGAATATGGGCCTCGTGGGCCGATAGTACAGCTGGCCGTTGCTTAAGTAAGCTTCGAGGTTCTGCTGTTTCTTGTTGGCAGCGGCCTGGACCAGCCTCATCCAAGGAAACCCGCCTGGGCTTGGCACTGCTGTGACGTCGACCTGTTGGACAGAAAGCAGAAGCAGCCTGTTGAAGTGCTGGATTTGGATCTGGGAAACGCAGGTTCCAATCCACCCTCTGCCACGAACACTCTCAGGGTGACCTCGGGCCAGTCCCGCACTTTCAGCCTAACCTACCTCACAGGGTTATTGTGAGGATAAAACGGAGGAAGTAGAATGATGTAAGCTGTACTGAATCCATGCTGGGGAGAAAGGTAAAGGTTTCCCTTGCTCGAAAGCCAGTCGAATCCGACTCTAGGGATGCAGTGCTCATCTCCGTTTCCAAGCTGAAGAGCCAGCGCTGTCCGAAGACATTTCTGTAGTCATGTGGCTAGCATGACTAAACACTGAGGCACATGGAACACTGTTACCTTCCCACTGAAGCAGTAGCTATTTCTCTACTTGCAATTTCTTGCTTTTGAATTGCTAGGTCGGCAGGAGCTGGGGTCAGAAACGGGAGCTCACTCCATCACACGGCACTCGGGTCTCGAACTGCCGAACTACAGACCTTAACCTCTGAGCAGGGTAGAGATAAAGTCAGTAAATAAATAAATACCCTGGAGGCATCTCACTGGCAAAGCCTGCCCTGGGTGCGCACTGCCATGTCGGGGGCTACGGCTGTTGCAACAGTGAGGGTTCATCTTCAACAAACTGGACTGGGCTCATGGTCTCCGTGTGGCAGCTGGCGGGAACTCCAGGGTCGGGGACACCGGAGGGCAACAATGTAGTGTGCAAGGCTCCCAAACAAAAATTCTACTTTATGGCATCAAAGTTGTGAGCGAGGGATTCGGCTGCTGCATAAATGAGTTTGCTCTGGAGCCCTCCTTCCTGAGCCGAGACAAAAATGTGTGAGCCAGAGGCTAAAAAACTGGGAGCTCGCTCACCCTGACTCAGCTTAGAGGGAATCCTGGTTGTGTGTGCTGTAACGTCCCTGCTGGGGGAGATCTGGACATGACATCAGGTAGCTCTAGGAACTGCTGGAATGGTAAAACCACAGAGTTCCCAGTGATTCCTAGAGCTACTCGATGTCTGGATTTTCCCTGAAGTGACACTGCAATTCATACAATGCCAAATTCAAAAAATAAAATAATCTCCTGCACTGAGGGCTGCTGGCGGGATCTCTCCTGGTAAAGCAGGTGGTCTGGCCGCCATAATTCAAGGACCCCCAGTTCCTCTCAGTACACCTTTCTGTGTCCTGAGTGGTAGTACTGGAGGCACAACGGCAACCCTCTTGTGGGCTGCAGACCAACAACTCCTTGCTGGGAGCCTCACCAGTCAACTAGGTGTTCCCTTCCCTTCCCTTCCCTTCCCCGTGGCGACTGCTGCAGTCTCTTCTTACTGCACAGGAAAAATCTGGGCAGGATTATGAGCAGGTATGGAGGCACTTAACGCCCTATCTTCTCACACAGATCAGCTGCTGAAAAATGAAACAAAATATCAGAACAGGGCACTTCATTTTCAGGGCCGACTGCATGAGAACAGATCTCCCTCTAAGCAACACACTCTGGCCGATGGCTAAGGTTCTTTAAAAGCTCACCAGCCTGAGCCTGGCCCATCCAGGTTAGGGCTAGAATAGAATAGCATTTTTTGGCATCAAGTTGCAGCCAGCCTATGGTGACTCCAGAGGGTCCTCAAGGCAAGATATGCTCAAAGGTGGTTTGTGTTGGAAGTTCCAGGTGTGATGTCCCTGCCTCAAACCTCCGGACTTTGTGGTAAGAGAGACTAGATAGCTAGATAGGCACACTGACCTTTCCTTCCTGTGTTTACTCTTCTGCCACTGTCCCCTTTGAAACGTAGACTGTGTTCTCACGGACCATTTCCCCTTCCTTCCATTCACTCTCTCAGACGAAACTCCCTTCTCCCTGCACACCCCAAGAGGGATGACATGCTGTCCTCTCTTGGCGCCATGAGGCAGGTGGGCCTCTCGCCATCTGCTTCCATCCTCAGCTAGTAAGTTAGTGCCCTATCCTATCTCTCCTCTTTCCTATCCAAAAGTGTATTTCTCAAATAAAGAGAGTATTTCTCTGTTCAGGTTCAAGTTTCAGTTTATTGCCTTTAGCCATAGGCTGTTACAATGACAGAACAATATATAATATATAACAATAACATCTATATAAACTTCTAAACCAGAAGAATAAAAAAACTAGGTTAGGGCACAATAAAACATTGTAATAATTCCATCTCCCTCATCCAGACTTCCACTGGTAATCAAGCTACGGTACTGCTACTGTTGTCTTCCGAATTTTCTCTGCAGCGAAGGCAAAGAGGGACACCTTGTAGGAACTCTCGGCCTCTACATCTGCTAGTACAGGGGTGGGCAATTATTTTGGCTCGGGGGCCACTTTGTGGGAGCGGAGGTTAACGGAGGGCTGCACCTTTTAAAATGATTGCACTCATTACTTAACTTTGCATTTCAGAAAAGGTATAAATTGTATCATAAAAATCAATAAATATAAATTAAATAAAATAGTGGTAGTTTAGTGATAAAATAGTGGTAAGCCAGGAGAGGGCAGAAGCCTTCCTGACCTTCTCAGATGGAGGCCTGACTGAAACCACGTGGCCGACTGTCTTGGCGGGCCGCAAAAAAATCTGTGGCGGGCCGCAATTTGCCCACCCCTGTGCTAGTAGAACTAGAATTTTTTCCCATTTCTGTTCTAGTACCTAAGGAGGCCAAGATTGGATCCAGAAATTTCTTCCTAGGGTATTGGTAGAGGGGACAGAATAACAGGTGATGGCGCAGATCTTCTGGCACTGGATCTCCACACGGGCAGAGACGCTGGGCAACAGGTGTGTTGGTATAACAGCCTTCCGGCATTGCTGATTGCATTGACTGCAAGCGGATTGAAGTTAGCACAGAACGTAATTTGCTGAATGAGATCTTTATTAAGTATTGGGCCCTTAGATGATCTGATTTGATCAATTTGTACCAGGGCGTATTTCTCTGGTAAACTTGCAATGTGGCTCTGTGAAGCTTTGTAAGCCGGATTACCTAGTGAAGAGACGCTCCTGCATTTGTCACTTTATTTAAGCACTCTACTAACTAGTGGGAACTGGACGAACCACACCAGTTAACCCCAACAGGCCATGGGCCCAGCCTTAACCAGGTAAAGCAGCTTAACTAGTGCCATTACCTGCCTCTGCATCGTGCTTAGGGATGAGCTAACCCGAATCAAACTTGCCAAAATGGAGCTCCCAGTCAATCAGAGCTCCCAGACGGTGTTTAAATCAAGCCCAACAGAGAAAATATATAGTCATTGTTCAGCCCTAAATCTTTGCCGTATGAACTCTTCTTAATATTGTGCTTGCAGCATAAGCCTCGGAACTTCCTCCGAGTGGAAGCATATATGGAAATAATCGTGCTAATAGCCTCCGTGAAGA
This sequence comes from Lepidodactylus listeri, assembly GCA_029233225.1. Classification (NCBI taxonomy): domain Eukaryota; kingdom Metazoa; phylum Chordata; class Lepidosauria; order Squamata; family Gekkonidae; genus Lepidodactylus; species Lepidodactylus listeri. Next base: position 132,756,423 of record JARCFY010000005.1, on the reverse strand, counting down.
GATGGGCTGAGCTGGGGTTGCCAGCTCTGGGTTGGGAAATACCTAGAGATTTGGGGGGTGGAGCCTGAGGAGGGGCAGGGTTTGGGGAAGGGAGGGACCTCAGCATGGCATGATACCAAACAGTCCACCCTCCAAAGAGCTTATAGCTGAAATGTACACTGAACCAATAAACCATATGAAAAAGGAATGCAAAAATATCAATATAATACAATAGATAATAAACCCTGTGAAGCTTGCTCAGCTATTTGTAACTTTGTATGAATACTCTGTGTATGATGCCAGTATGAAAAATTGATATTGATGGATTAGTCTGATCTTAAAGGATTGTCCTCTTGGATGTTGTTCTACTGAGTCATCCATGAAGTCATATGATGGTCCATATGATGGTCCTCGCACGATGAAGACTGCCAGGAATGAATATACTTACCGGATGCTTCATTGATTTACTCTTGGACCTTTGTTTATTGTCTATTGTATTATATTGATATTTTTGCATTCTTTTTTCATATGGTTTATTGGTTCAGTGTACATTTCAGCTATAAGTTCCCTTAGCTTTTGACCTATCATATAGCTGTTGTTCTGTCTATTGCCACCCTCCAAAGAAGCCATTTTCTCCAGGGGGACACGGATCTTTGTGGTCTGAAGACCACTGGTGATGCCTGGAGGCCCCTCTGGGAGGTTAGCAACCCTCGGTTGAGCAGAGCACCTCCACTTTTGGAATTCACCACCGGGAGACCATCTTGCCCACCCTCCTACCTTAACGATGTATTGAACGTTCCTCCTCTCCGAGCACTTGAGCGCAATGAAAGCCACCGTGTCCAGCTTGGTGTCTTGGAGCAGGCAGGGCCCCAAAACGGCCTCCTTGGCGATTTCTTGCGTGGTGTGGACTGTGACCAAAGCGTCCGGGAAGGGCTGGTGCAGAAATTTGTTATCGCCGGACCAGGAACTCTTCGGCAAAAGTGGAAGTTCCATCACAAACCTGCAAGGAGCAAAGGATGGAAATGATGACAGGGGACCAGCAGAATCATGACCTCCTCACCAGCACAGGGCACATTTCACAGAATAAATATTTTTATGCCTTTATGTGTGTATTGCCTGGAGATCTTCAAGAATCACAACTGATCTCCAGACAGTAGAAATCAGCTCCCCAGAGGGAAACGACTGCTTTGGAGCGTGGGCTCTCTGGCATTATCCCTTGCTGACCATCTTCCCGTACCCAAACCCTGCCCTCCCCAGGTTCCACCCCCAAAATCTCCAGGAATTTTCCCAACCTGGAGTTAGTACTCCAGTTCAAATCTACACGCTCACGCAGCAGCAGGGGGGGGGGGGGGAGCCATTCTCTTTCAGCAACCTGTAACACACTTATTAAAATAGAGGTCTATTTCGCGGGGTCTACAAAACGATAGAGGACAACATATGTAAAGCACCTCGAACGCCGACTCATTTTATTTTTGTAAAATTCCTGAACTTCACAGGGAGTTTTTTTTTCAAGTCGATCTGAGTTCAGACTTCAGCTACGCCAATTTGATGTAGTGGTTAAGTGCAGCAGACTCCAATTCCCCACTCCTCCTCCACATGCAGCCAGCTAGGTGACCTTGAGTCAGTCACAAGTTCTCTCACAGGTGTTCTCTCAAGAGCAGTTCTCTCAGAGCTCTCTCAGCCCACCCGCCTCACAGGTTGTCTGTTGTGGGGAGGGGAAAGGAAAGGAGACTGGTAAACCACTCTGAGACTCCAAGTGAAGGGTGGGGTATTAATTCAACTCTTCTTCTTCTCACATTCACCTAATAGTCCTAAATCTGCTTGCCAGCAGGCCAAGGATGCCTAGAATCAAAGGTACAGAGGAGGATTCTATTGGTGTAGTGGTTAAGTGCGCGGACTCTAATCTGGGAGAACCGGGTTTGATTCCTCACTCCTCCACTTGCACCTGCTGGATGTCCTTGGGCAAGCCATAGCTCTGGCACAGCTGTTCTTGAAAAAGAGCAGTTTCTGTCAGAGCTCTCTCAGCCCCACCTACCTCACAGGGTGTCTGTTGTGGGGAGGGGAAGGGAAAGGAGATTGTAAGCTGCTCTGAGACTCCCGTGGGTAGTGAAGGGCGGGGTATAAATCCAGTCTCTTCTTCTTCTTCTTCTTCTTCAGTGGGGAGCAAAGAGAAGTCAGTGGGACCCGGAGATGTGAGAAACAATTTTTTAGACAGCCAGTATGGTGTAAAGGCTAAAGTGTCAGAACAGTGCCTGGGAGACCCAGATTCGAATCCCCACCTGTGCCATGGAAGCTGGCTGGGTGACTGTGGGCCAGTCATACCCTATCAGCCTAGCCAACCTCACAAGGTTGTTGTGAGGCTGGAATGGAGAGAAGAACAATGAGTCCCCATGGGAGGAGAAAGGGGGCGCATTAAAGAAATGTTATACATGTTGCTTCCCAAAACTCCATTCATCCCTCAGCCTTTATAAGCTCATCCATCCCTTCCTCTCCCCTCCCCTCACCTCCTCCGCTATGCTGGCCTCAGTCCCCTCTGTGGTCCTCTGCATTCTCACAATGGAGATGGTCAGGTCCTGGGATGGGGCGGGGGGGGGGGGGGAGGCCTAGCTTCCTAGGGTTGCCAACCTCCAGGTGGTATCTGGAAATCTCCTGGAATTACAACTGGTTTCTAGGCTTCAGAGATCAACCCCCCCCTCAGAGGAAATGGTTGCTTTGGAGGGTGGAGCCGGTTGAATTATATCCCACTGAGGCCCCTCCCCTTGCCAAGCTCCACCCCCCCCCCAAATCTCCAGGAATTTCCCAGCCCAGAGTTGGAAACCCTATTAAGTTCCCCCTTCTGCTTACTCTGTCTGGCTCAAGGCACGTGGGTTGCACTAAACACACGAAGAACTGCAGCAACACCAGACAAAGCCACAGCAAGATTACAATTTTTTTGGTGACCTTGATAATGAACGTCATACGCAGGCTTCCCCTTGAGGCTGACCCGGAAACTACAGCTGGTGCAAAATGCGGCAGTGCGCCTCCAGTTGGCGACCCCTGTGTGGGCTCTGGAGATCTTCTTCAATTCTGCCCTGCCCCCCGCCTGGTGGAACATGCTCCCCATTTTGACTGGGTCTCTGGAGATCTTCTTCAGTTCCGCAGGGCCTTTAAGATGGAGCTGTCCCACCAGGCCTTTGGCTGAGGCAGCGGGCGTCCATGTACGGCCTCCCTGCGGTCCTTGTCGCCCATTTATTAACAGCTGGCTATCATTCGCCTGTTATCAACGGGCCAAGGAATCTCTCACAACCAGCCAATCCTATCCTTGGACCATTTTAATGGATATTACTGTGTTTTAAATCTTTCATTATATTTATCGTGTTGTTGAAATGTTGTTACCCATCCCGAGCCCACTGGCGGGAAGGGTGGGCTACAAAGATGATGATAGACAGACAGACAGACACCACTCCTTTCTTACCAATGGGGCCTCAAAGTGGCTTACATTGTTCTTTTACCCCCCCTAACAGCCCTGCAAGGTAGGTTTGGCTGAGAATGTGTGACTGGCCCAAGGTCAGCCAGCAACTTTTCCATGGAAGAGTGAAGATTTCCTTGATCCTAGTCCAAAGTTCTAATTACCACAACACGCTGGCTCCGACAGCTCAAGGGAAGTTCTTAGACCCCTGTTTCTTCTGTAAAGGCAGGCATGTTTTTCACTTTCCCTGTCTGTGCAAGCTGTGGTGTAGTGGTTAAGAGTGGCGGACTCTAATTTGGAGAGCCGGGCTTGATTCCTCACTCCTCCACATGCAGCCAGCTGGGTGACCTTGGGTCAGTCACAGTTCTCTCAAAGCTCTCTCAGCCCCACCTACCTCACAGAGTGTCTGTTATGGGGAGAGAAAGGGGAAGGAGATTGTAAGTCACTCTGAGACTCCTTCAGGTAGTGTAGGGAGGGGTATAAGAACCAACTCCTCCTCTTCTTCTTCCTCCTCCTCCTCCCCAATGTGGACCAAAGCTGCTCACATCAATGTTCTGTCCTCCATTTTGTCCTCACAACAACTACCCTGTGAGGTACGTTAGAGTGTGACTGGCCGAAAGTCACCTCGCTTCTGTGGCAGATGGGAGATTAGAACCTGGGTTTCTTTGATCCTAATCAGACACACCAGACAGGCTTGGACAGGTCAGGGAAAGTTATTAAACCCTCTTTGTTTAGTACCCGAGGGAATATTTCCCACCCTCCCCGCTGGTACTGCCTGCACCTTCCTGCTTCTCATGAGGAAACCTTTCCTTCCATTACAAATAATTAGAGGGATATTCTGGAGCTAATTTGTGCCAAGTTGTTCCAATTCCCTTCATTTTGGGGCCCCCTGAGTTCCACCATCACACTGAAGCTGGTGGCCAGGTTTGAGACTTATAGCTTGGTTTTCGGATGAGTTTTGCCTGTCACAGGCAACGGACCTTAGCTCCATCAACGCTCCCTCTAAGCTGTGGAGTCTTGTGAGCAAAAATTCTACTTTGTGAGCTCCTGGCATTGAAGCTGTGAGCAAGCCATTTGGCTCCTGCATAAATCAGTTTGCTCTGGAGCCATCCCTTCCTGAGCGAAGACAGAAAATCTGTGAGCTGGAAGCTAAAGAACTGTGGGCTAGCTCACCCTAACACTCGGCTGGGAGGGAACGCTGGCTCCAATGCCAACAGCATGGGGGTTGGCAGTTTCTTGCAGTGGTGTGGGCAGGATGTTCCAGCTCCCTCCATTTTTGGTCCCAGAATACCCATGATCCTCCTGAAGCCAGTGCCCACTTTTGGGGTTCCTGGCTTTATTTTCCTGATAAATGCTGCGTGCCACAGACAAATGGTCAGGCGGCCAGGCCCCTCATTTTATTATTACAGACACAAGGCTGTTATCATGGTCCATATTTACTCCCCATTCTTTCTTCCAATCCCCCAATAATGCTAGGAAAAGCTGGAGGCAGCAGGAAATGAGGAGGACCCAGGGTCAGACAGATGAGCTTCACCAAGGGAGCCACGAGGGCCCTCAGTCTGCAAGAGGTCCCCCATTTTTGGAGGTCCCCCATTCCCTCGTTCGTGGGGTGCCGTAATCTGGAAGACATTTGACAGCACTTAATACACACCCATTTTCTTCCAGATCTTAGGACGAGGTTCCCAATTAAATTCCAAACCCTGCTTCTGCTGTCTACTACCACAAATTAATTCAGCCATTTCAATCATCCTTAAAACAGGGCTGCCTTTCAGATCTCATTAACCCTATCCATCATTAGTAGACACACGCAGCCCCTCCTAAGCAGGTCTGCTCAGAAGTAAGTCCAACCATGTTCAGTACTGCTTACTCTCGTGTAAGGGTACGCAGGACGGCACCTTGAAAATGCCACTAATTTGGGGGCGCTTCTCATTTTCCCAGCTAACAACCGATCTGACATGATACTGTCCTGGTTCAGAACAACATCACTGACAAGGAGCCCCTGAAGAGGGAGTTTCAGAATGTCTTTGCAGTTTGGCATCTGCCATTCGGCTTCTCGAGATCATAATTTCCCTTCAGTAACCTTGTTAAAACACCGCGGAGACTTGTCTGTTCTCTAACGTTTCTTAGGATTACTCTCATACCTCTTATTAAACCTGCCAAGAGTTAAATAGCGTGCACATAACATTGTGCAGTGATTTTCACGTTTCGCCTTTCTTGCTGTCTGCTTAAAAGCAGGCGCCACCTGAGGTTGCAGTTCTGTATCTGCTTGATATAACAGGAGAAGATAATTCATTAGAAGACAGCAGCAGTGCTAGGGAAAGCTGAAGGCAGCAGGAAAAGAAAAAAAACCCCAAATTAGATAAATGGACTCCATAAAGGTGGACATGGCCTTTGGTCTGCAAGACCTGAGCAAGGCTCTTAAGGATAAGATGTTATAGAGGTCATTAATTTGTAAGGTCACCATAGGACAGCCAGTGAGGTTGGACTAGTATCTGGTTGGACTAGTATTTGGGACACCTCAGTTCGAATTTATGCCATGGGAACTCACTGGGTGACTTTGGGCCAGTCACGCTTGCTCAGCCTAACCTAACCTACCTCACAGGGTTGTTACAGACTCATTGAATCATAGAGTTGGAAGGGGTCATAGAGACCATCTAGCCCAACCCCCTGCCCAATGCAGGACCAGCCTAGAGCATCTCTGACAAATATTCGTCCAGCCTCTTCTTGAAAGCTGCCAGTGAAGGGGAGCTCACCACCTCCCTGGGCAGCTGATTCCACCATTGAACCACTCTGGCCATGAAAAAGTGTTTCCTAATATCCTAATTTCCTAATAATATAATGAGGATAAAGCGGAGGAGAGGAGAACAATGTAAGCCACTTTGGGAACTTATCAAGGAGAAGGGTGGAGTATAAATGAATTAAGTTGGAAGCTATTTGACTGTACAGAGCACACACTATTAAGAGGCGATGTGGACTGCCTTTACTTTAATAGGGAGCGACCTACTAGTGCAGGGGTGGCCAACCTTGCTTAACGTAAGAGCCACATAGAATAAACGTCAGATGTCTGAGAGCCGCAAGACAGGAACAAATATCACACACACGTTTTTATTTTTAAAAATATGCAAATGTGCTTTTTATTAACGTTAAATGGGACTGCCAAAAATAAAAACAAATGAGGAAAACCGGTTATTGATAATGATATTACTTGTTTGCTAATGATATTGAGAGAGAGAGAGAAAAAGAGAGAGATGGAAAGAAAGAATTAAAGAAGTGGAAAGAAAGAGAGAGAGAGAAACTAGGAAAGCAAATAGATGGGAGGGAGGAGGGAAGGAAGGAAGGGAGAAAGAGAGAAAAAGCATGCCTCCCCTTTGCTTCCCCAGCCACCCTGCCAGGAGCCGCACAATATGTGTGAAAGAGCCACATGTGGCTCCCGAGCCACAGGTTGGCCACCCCTGTACTAGTGTGTGTGTGTGTGTGTGGGGGGATCTTGCTTAACCCTTCCTTACCCACTACTTTCTCCTGATTGGTCGGTCCCCTATCCCTCCTGCCCCACCATAAGTTCTGTAAATGAACCTTGTTGAGGACAAAATGGCCTGAGGGGAGGAAGAAAGCTCTGTGGGAGGAGTGCCCCACTGAGGGAGGATTGAGAGCCCTCCCCAGTTCCCTCTGCCTCCCCCACATGCCTGTTCTCCAGCACATAGATGTTTTAGGGGCTTTTTTTTTGGGGGGGGGGGTGTTCTGACAGGCTGTCTGGTCCACTGCTGAGCTGCAGAGACCTTAACAGAGCGATCCTATGCACAGGGACTGCGGTCTAATTGCACAGAAGCCAGCGGGCTTAGACTGGTGTAACTCGACACAGGTTTGCACTGGAAACATCACACCGCCTTCCAGTAATGGATGGCAAAAGACACACAAAACAAATAAAGCTTTTTTAGGACAAGGATACACCCCCATATCCATGATGTTCAGTGAACAGGAAATAGCACCATAATCTCATTTCGACATATCTGAATTCATTTGTTAACATTAAGCCTTCTTTTATGTCAGATCAGAGCTCTGCTAAACTGGGGTGAATAAGGCACCTTCCTGTTTAAAAAAGAACAAAGACATAACCGGATAGATGCAGGGTTCTCTTCCCCTCCCCATCAATATTTTCTGCAGATTAAAACAAATCACTAAAACGGAATGCTTGATTTTATTCTCCGTTTTTCATCAGCCTGGCAAAGCATCTGTATGTATCACTTTCTAAGAACAGTCTGAGACATTTCCCGCAAATATCTGTATGAGATATCTGGTCAAGAAGTCAAAAATATAATTTTAAAAACATAAACATTGCCAGGAGAGATGCCATCTTAATTACCCATTAGCAACCAACAGCTAAAGACCAGGGATGGGGACGGAAAACCTTTCCAAAGCCAAGTCCCTGCATTTCTACCCGGTCGCTCGATATACAAAACTACCCTGTGGTTCATGGAAGACTTAATTCAAACGTTTCAAATCTACCCAGGTTGTTTTGGAGTCATGAGAGGGAGCCTCTACCTATGTAAATGCCAGTTTGATGTATACTTAGTATAAAAGCTGGGGGGGGGGGGATTAAAGACACATCTTGGGAGGAAAGTGGATTTAATTCCATTATCTACTCTTCATAAGCTTACCAGAAAAAACATTGCCACCACTTCCTCAGTTCTAAAATACAAAGTGAGGCCAAGTTCTAAACAAGCTTGAAGAGGTAGAATCTTCATTATCTGAATTTGAAAACTATTTTTTTAATTTCCATGGATAATTACAAAACGATTTAAAGCAATCTTACACACTGAGCCAACACAACAGCCAAAGGAGGGTCTTATAATATTTTGCCCCGAGTCTGACCTGAATGGATCATCAGATCGGGGAAATTAAGCAGCCCCGGTTAGTATTTGGAGGGGAGGCCAGCAGGGAAGTCCAGGGGGTTGCTACGCAGCGCTCTTGGACGCCTCTTGCCTTGCAAAGCCCCCTGGGTCGCCATAAATCGGTTGCGACTTGACGGCAGGAAGAAAGGAAGGAAGGAAGTTAAAAAGACAAGACTTTAAATCCACCCGCCGTAGCCGTAATCTGACTTCTTCCAGCAAAGCACCTTCGTCCCCCCCCCCAGTTTGAGAGCAGTCAATTCTGCGACGGTTTTGCCAGCGGATCCTGCCTTTGCAGACACACAAAACCCCCCCCAGAGGCGAGGGTGCATTGCAAGCAGTGCTCCCTCTAAGCTGAGCGAGTGTGAGCTAGCTCACAGTTTTTTAGCCTCTGGCTCACAACTTTCGTCTTCGCTCAGGACGGAGGGCTCCGGAGCAAACTGATTTATGCAGCAGCCGACTCGCTCGCTCACAACTTTCATGCCAAGGCTCCGCAGCTTCGAGGGAGCGAGCACTGCTTGCAAGCGGACTGGGAGGGCGATGATAGCTCTGCGTCGGATGGCAAGTGAGGTTCGGAGGGCTGCGGTTTAGGGCTGGCGACACACGATCCCGTTCCGACCAGTGTCCCCTCTAAGCAGAGTCAGGGTGAGCTAGCTCACAGGGGTTTTAGCCTCCGGCTCCCAGATTTTTGCCTCCGCTCAGGAAGGAGGGCTCCAGAGCCAACTAACTGATGCAGCAGCCAAATAGCTCGCTCGGGGCTTTAATGCCGGGAGCTCACCAAGAAGGGTTTTTGCTCACAAGACTCCGCAGCTTCGAGGGAGCATTGGTTCCGACCCACCAAAGACACCACCGACGACCGACCTCAGGGTGGCCTCCCCTCCCGAGCCCAGCAAGCGCGCCTCGGACGGTCTGCGCTCCGGCGGACGCTTTCCCCCAGCACCCCAGTCCGACCCGGCTTTGCCAGGGCAGGCTCCGTGGGATCGACGCCGCCGCCTTTGCCCCGCTGCCCCCAGCTTCGCCCCCCGAGCCGGGCTGCCCGTCGCCCCCGCAGCGCCCGCCCGGGAGGCCTCCGGCCCACGAAGAGCCCCCCTTCCCCCCCGCCGCCGCCTCCGCTCCCGACCCGCCCGCGGGAGGCTGGCCCCGAGACTCCTCGACGGCTTCCCCGCCTTACCTGCCGCCGCGCCTGCCTCTGGCCCGGGCCGCGCCCGACGGGGTGGGACTCAAGCTGGCGCGCCCGGGCTCCTCCTTGGCCGCCGCCGCCGCGCCGCTCCCCTCGTCCAGCCCGCAGCGGCAGCCGGCGAGCCGGAATGGCCCCGCGGGGGCGGAGCGGCGTGGTCTGCCTCCGCCGGCCCGCCCCGGCCCCCGGCGCCGCCCCCCGCCTTCCCTGGCTGCCCGCTGCCCGGGGCGGAGGGGGCGGCCGAGCGCGCCTGGGGCCAGCCGGCCTAGTGCTCACCCACGCCTCCGCCGCAGAGTCCTGCGGCCGGGAGTCCAGGGAAAGAAGTCCTTTTCTCCCTTTCTCACTGTGCAAGAGCTGGCGGGCACGCCGTGAAACTGCTGAGCAGTCGGGTGAGAACGAATAAAAGGAAGGACTTCTTCACCCAAGGAACGATTAACAGGTGGAATTCCATGCCGCAGGAGGTGGCGGCGGCTACAAGCATGGGCGGCTTCAAGAGGGAATTGGAGAGACGTCTGGAGCAGAGGTCCATCCGCGGCTCTTAGCCACCAGGTACAGATAGGAACTCTGGGTCTGGGGCAAGTGATGCTCTCTGCGTTCTTGGTGCTTGGGGGGCGGGGGGGGGCAACAGTGGGAGGGCTTCTGGTGTCCTGGACCCACTGGTGGATTTCCTGAGGGCACCTGGTGTTTTTGACCCCTGTGTGACACAGAGGGTTGGACTGGATGGGCCACTGGCCTGATCCAGCATTGGCCTCTCTGATGTTCTTATGAGGTGCCCTTCCAGAGGGTGATGTGGAGCCAGCGGTCTCTGCAGCCCATTCCAGAGGGCCTTCCCAAGGCACAGGGCATGTGCCCACCAAATCAGTTCTGTTTTTCGGTTGTGGAAAGCAGTGTTCCCTCTCAGCTGAGTTAGTGTGAGCTAGCTCACAGGTTTTTTAGCCTCCGGCTCACACATTTTTCTCTTCACTCAGGAAGGGATGGCTCCAGAGCACACTAATTTATGCAGGAGCCAAATCGCTTGCTCACAACTTTAATGCCGGTAGCTCACAACAGAGAATTTTTGCTCACAGGACTCCACAGCTTAGAGGGAGCATTGGTGGGAAGCTATGCCTGTTGCCTACCCCGGGAATTCAGATCTGGTCTCCAAAGCCTGAGCAGCCGTGCCCTGCTGCCTCCCATCCAACAGGGTTGCCAGCCACAGGGGGGGAATTCTGGGAGCTTTGGGGAGGAGCCTGTCTGCAGAAGGCGGGGTTTGGGGAGGCAACCTCTGTGGAGGTATAATGCCACAGAGTCCACCATCCAAAGCAGCCATTTCCTCCGAGAGAGCTGATTGCTACAGTCTGGAGATCAGTTGCAGTTCCGGGAGACCTCTAGGCCCCAACTAGATATTGGCAACCATGTTTTGATGGTCGGACTTTGAGGTCATGGAATTTGGGGGGGGGAGGCTAATTGGTCTAAGAGCCAGAGCCCACTTTCAGTAAGGAGGCAACTGGTCTGGGCCATCTTACGTCATGTGGGTACCCAGTGATGGTGGAGGTGTTCATTGCCTGCCCTTGCCAGGTTCCTGTGGTAAGCACTCATTTGTATTCATCCAGTGCTTACATATCACCTACAACGGGGGGGGGGGGGGGAACTTACCTGCGTGGGCTTCTTGTGATGGCCCCCAGATTTGACAGCAACAACCTTGCACACCAAAGCTTATACCATGAATAAAACTTGTTTGGTCAAAGAAGAAGAAGAGATTGGATTTATTCACTACCCAAGGGAGTCTCAGAGCGGCTTACAAACTCCTTTCCCTTCCCCTCCCCACAACAGACACCCTGTGAGGTGGGTGGGGCTGAGAGAGCTGTGACAGAAACTGCTCTTTTTCAAGGACAGCTCTTATCAGAACTATGGCTTGCCCAAGGTCATCCAGCAGGTTGCAAGTGGAGGAGTGGGGAATCAAATCCAGTTCTCCCAGATTAGAGCCTGCGTAGTTAACACCGGCTTTCTTAAAGGTGCCCCTGGACTCAAACTTTATTCTGCTGCTTCAGACCAACACGGCTACCCCACCTGAATCAACCTTTTCCTAGTTTTCACTTCACTGTGACTTATTCATTGGAGGCCTTTTGAACCTGACCTCTAGATTAAATGTTACCTGCCAAGGCAGCTATCTGGTTGGGGGGGGGGGGGGGGAGATTTGGAGCCGAGCCGAGACCTGGAATCCAGTGCAGGGAACAACAGATTCAGAAAAATTTGGAGCAAAAAAACAGCCATTACTGAAAGATGGGAAAGAGACAGACAGATAGATGGTTGATATTTATTTTATTTATTTCAATTTTTATCCCGCCTTGTCCGCAAGCAGGCTCAAGGCAGCATAAAACAAATTAAAATGTTAAAATCCAGTAAAACACAGATGCACTATCCAGTATGATAAGTTCCATTAAAACTGCACAATAACAATATAAATACAACATGCAGATGCATAAAGGTGGCAATTGCTGTATGATGATCCCATAGAGGAAGCAAGCATTCAAAATATTCTTATGCAGGCCATGATGGCTCAGATATAATCATCAGCGGCCGCTCCTAGTCAAAGGTCTGGCGGAAGAGCTCCGTTTTACAGGCCCTGCAGAACTGTAAAAGGTCCCGCAGGGTCCTGACGTCTTCCGGGAGCTCATTCCACCATTATGGAGCTGCCACTGAGCAGGCCCTGGCGACGGCCAGTTTGGGGTCTTTCGGGCCGGGAAGAGTCAGGCGATTTTGCAGCCCTGACCTCAGTGCTCTCTGGGGAACATACGGGGATAGATGACAGATGACAGACAGACAGATCTCCATCCCTGAGCCTCAGTTTCCCACTTGCCCTCACTGGCACATCCTCACCTGTCTGCTACAGACTTGGTGGCACCCCTCCTCTTCACCACAGCAGCCCCTGCCCCTCATGGCATTTGTGCACGCAGCTTCAGCATAGCCTTTTTGGTGTTCGCTTTTGCTAACAGAACTGCTTGAGCGGTCTAGCCGTGCGGCCTGCCTGTGGCCATAACACACATCTCCGGAAGGCCAGCGGTGGTGGGAGAGCGGGTGGAGGGGGTGGGGCCTTTCTTGAATACTAAACTCACAGGCTGCATGAGTTCTTCCGCATTCAGACAGGCCCCTTACAGCCGAGCAGAGGTTTCATCCCCCCCCCCCCTTACCCCAAATCTTCTCAATCACCAATAGAGCCGTCCCTGATCCCTTGTGATGTTTAGCCCCATTCTGATGTTGGTAATGAGATGCGCATAGCAGGTGGGCAAGAACGGCCTGGTCCGTATTCGGTTCTAATTGCTTCATAAAAAGAACTCTCATTTCCCCTCCTCCCCCGACTTTCTCTGCATAGTAAATGATTTCTGGCGCAGCTGGTATGTAAAATATAACCATCAACTGTCTTGTCACAATCCAATAGGCCCCGGATTCGGGACTTGCTACATTGCTTTTGAAAGATGTCGTTCCGTATAAATGCCTTTAACGCCTGGTGGGAAATTCTTATGAGCCTGTTGACAAAGGAAATCACCGGGGTTCTTTGATTAATGTCCGAGTCCAGTGAATATCGGCTTGGCTTGAGGGGGCGGGGAAGGGAACACTTTTAATGGGTCTGAAGAAGTGATCTTTGCAACAAAGAGAAATCTGGCGCCAAAGAAAGCTGTTATGAGGAACTGGAGATCGTTTCAAGAGTATAAGCTTTGGAGAGTCAAAGCTCTCTTGGTCGGAGGTGAGTAGCAATAGAGATCTCTTGAGTCCTTTTATCTAAGTCCAAAAGTGGGTGGGATGTTGTAAAGAATGCTTGTAAAGGGTGCAGAGGTACCATGCACATTGTCATCAGCTGGATCAGAGCAGAGTGGGGAAATTAGCCTCTGTAGTGAGATAAGAATTCTGCGTCCCTGTTCAGCCCAGGAGGGGGTTGTTCTAAACTTGTGAATGAACTCAATTCAGCAATCTCACACTGTAATTTCCCCTTGAAACTTCTCCATTTGAGAACTACCACTCTTGGGTCAGCAATGGAATGACCTGAAAGATTAAAATGTTCTCCCACTGGTTTTGGGGTGTTGTGGTTTTTAATGTCGGATTTATGTCCATTTATTCTTTTGCGTAGGGACTGACCTGGTGGTCCAATGTAGAGAGTGGATGGGCATTGCTGACATTTAATGACACATACAAATGTAGGATAGCTAATCAAGCAACTGTTTTGCTTTGGTGAGATTTCTGAACTTGAAAAGATGATGTAGCGGTCTAAGCCATCAGATTCAGGTGTTACATAAAATTCTTTATCAACACGCCTCCCACACACCTGCTGAGATGGTTTGGAGTGAGGGGGATGGCCAACTCAGGTGATTGTGTGTTTAGGGGAAAATAAAGAATGGGGCTATTTGCTTTCATCGTGCAGATTTGGACAAGTCTGAAAGCATCTCCTTCAGTTCCAACCCTTTAGTGCACATAGGTATATACATACAGTATCTCCCCTTATCAATATCGAGGTGGTTTACAACAGAACAGATAATTAAAACAATTAAACAACAAGAAAAGATGATCAGAGCAGCCTGAGGCAATGTCATACCAGTCGTAAAGCATTTCCAGCAGCACAGATACTTATTGGTCCCTTCCACATGAGCGAGATAATCCGGATGGGGAGCGAGGCTTTTTTTTTTTGCTCCAGAGCAATTTGCCCCGCAGTTGCGTGATCACACAGGTCTGTGGACCTGCTGGGGCAACTTGCCACTGCGTGATCAGATGCAACCACGGGGAAATGTTTTTTTGTGGTTGGTTTCCAAGGCGCTTAAACAGGGGATTGTTGAATCACCTCCCCACCCTTTTGATAATGCGCACACGGAGAAGGGGGAAAAAACCAACAGTGTGGCATCAGGATAGCGTGTGATCACACTTCGGCGCTGGAGTGATCACACAGGGAAACTCCGGCTGCGAACCGCAGTAAACCATTTGATACTGGAGTTTCACTAATAGCTTTTTACCATGCTTCCCCACCGGATCAAAATGGTTTGCGACAGTTTGACAACGGTTGTGGGGTGCTTCCCAGATGGGCTGGTGTGATCACGCCACTTTGATCCGGTGGTGAATCGTCCCTCTTCCGTGGCAAATGGGTGCGTATGATCGCGCCCATTTTATTTCTTTTATTTATTTATATCCTGCCTTTCTCCCCATGGGACACCAAAGTGACTTACGTTGTTCTCTTTTTATCCTCGCAACAACCCTGTGAGGTAGGTTAGGTTGAGAGTGCGTGACAGGCCCAAGGTTACCCAGCAAGCATCCATGGCAGAAGGGGGGTTCAAACCTGTGACTCCCAGGTCGTGGTCTGACACTGTAACTGCTGCCCCAAGCTGGCTACAAGTTTTGAAGCAATCAAAACTGGTAAATACAGGCTGCTTACCTGTAATTGGAGATCTTCGAGTGATCATCTGTGCATTCACACCTCTGGGATTATGTGCGCCTGCGCCGATCCCGATCGGTAAACTTCAAAGCCTAATGGATTTTTGCTCCAACTCCCCGGTCACGCGCCGACCCCACTGCGCATGACCCGGGGAGGGGCACGAGGATCCCGCCAGTTCCTTCTGACCGCTGCCAACAGCCCCCAAGAGTAAGAGGGAAGACCGAAAGCAGAGGGGAAGGAGGGCGGGTGGTGTGAATGCACAGATGACCACTTGAAGATCTCCAATTACAGGTAAGCAACCCGTATATCTTCTTCGTGGTCTCTGCATCACACCTCTGGGAGAATAGCGAGCAATAAACACACCACGTACCTGGAGGTGGGTGCTGAAGGTCTCACACCTGAGCTGTCTGCAGAACTGCACGGCCCACCACAGATCACTGATGGGTGCGGATGTTTAGGGCGTAATGCCTCACGAACGTGTGAGGAGATGTCCACGTAGCAGCATTACAGATGTCTCCCAGGGGGATGCCTTTGAGGAATGCCGTAGAAGCAGCCACGGCTCGAGTGGAATGAGCCCGCAGGGACGCCGGTAATGGCCTCTTAGCCAGGAGGTAGGCGAGTTTTATCGTCTCTATGATCCATTTAGAAAGTCTCTGAGACGACAGCTTTTGTCCCTGTTTGGGCAACGCATACGCAACGAAGAGGACTGGAGATTTGCGAAACGGCTTGGTCCGATGCAAATAAAAAGAGAGAGCTCTCTTGACGTCGAGAGAATGTAAACTACGTTGCGCCAGGTCCTGAGGTTTGGGGAAGAACACCGGCAAGGTAATGTCTGCTTTGATGTGGAAATCAGAGACCACTTTGGGCAGGAAGGTAATATCAGGAGCCAAGGTACCAGCATCCTGATGGAAGGTGAGGTACGGTGGATCACAGCGAAGAGCTGACAATTCGCTCACTCTTCGTACTGAAGTGTCGGCTACCAGAAAGGCAACTTTCCACGAAAGAAGCTGTAGGCTACAGGAAGCCATAGGTTCGAAGGGTTTGCCCATCAACTTGGCAAGGACTAGTGGTAGGTCCCACGCTGGGACAGAAAACTTGACTGACGGGAAAAGGCAACACATTCCCTTGAGGAATTGTTTCGTGGTAGGATGGGAGAAGATGGAATAGCCATCAGTTGTCGGATGGTTGACTGAGATGGCCGAAAGGTAGACACGAATAGACGCGTGGCACAGTCCTCTATCCTTACAGGACAATAGGAATCCAAAAACATCATTGAGAGTAGATGGAATGGAAGGCCATCCCACAGAGGCCAGGAAAGACAGGAACTTATTCCACTTCGCCGCATACGAACGACGTGTGGACAGTTTGCGGGCGTTGAGAAGAACATTGGCAATACGAGCATCTAGTTCTGAGGTTGAATTAGCCAAGCTGTCAGCTTCAACCTGGGGATGTCGTGGTGAAACACCTGGCCTCCGTGCATCCAAAGTAGGTCAGGATTCATCGGGAGGTGGAGATAGGACCCGAGGGAGAGACGAAGGAGAGTGGGGAACCAAGGTTGCCTTGGCCACCATGGTGTGATTAGTACCGCCAGCGGCCGTTCCACTAGTAGTTTGTGTACCACTCTCAGGATCAGGGAAATCGGGGGAAACAGGTAGACGTGTAACCCTGTCCAGAGGAGGAGAAGGCCGTCCCCTAGGGAAACTGGGTCCCTGCCCGCCCTCAAGCAAAAGAGAGGACATTTCTTGTTTTCTCTGGAGGCAAACGCATCCACAGACGGGTACCCCCAAAGATCGAAGATTGGGGTCAGGTAGAGAGGATTGAGTTCCCATTCGTGCAGGGATGCCCCGCCCCTGCTCAGGAAGTCTGTATTGAGCTGACCAGGGAGATGAGCCACTACCAGATGTATGTCCAGTGACTGACATTCCTTCCAAAGTTCCACAGCTAGGCGGCAGAGGCCGCGGGAGACCGTCCCACCTTGTCGGTTGATGTAATACATGGTGGTCATATTGTCCGTGAGGACAGCCACCGTCTTTCTCGATAAAAGGTGGTGGAAGGACCGAATTGCGTACAGGACTGCTAGCAATTCCAGGAAGTTGATGTGGTTGTGGGCTACTGACGGGTCCCATTTGTCGCCTACGCACAGACCGTCCAGACGGGCTCTCCAGCCCCATAGGGAAGCGTCCGTGGTGATGGTTGCCGATGGGGGTGGGCATCGAAAGGGGGCACCCAACTGAAGGTTCTGCGGTATCAGCCACCAATCCAGAGCCTCTAGCACCGGGTCCAATAGGTGGAACCGTTTGGAGAGAGAGTGTAGACTGGGGTGAAAATGGTGAAGGAACCACAGCTGCAAGGGTCTCATCTGCAGCTTGGCAAAAGGAATGACCATGGTGGTCGCAGCCATGAGGCCCAGGAGGTGAAGTAGTTGTCTGGCTGTAGCCTCCTTGACCTCTTGGAGGGATCTGAGAAGGGAGACAATGTCCAGTGCCCTGTTGGGGGGCAGGAAGGCCCTGCACTGCAGGGAGTCGAGGATAGCTCCGATAAATTGCACCCGTCTGGAGGGAGTGAGCATGGACTTTTTCGCATTTATTGTCAGCCCTAGAGTCTCTAGGGTCTGAAGCGTTAGGGTGACGTAGTCCTGTAGGGCTGGTATAGAAGGCGCAATCAGGAGCCAATCGTCCAAATAAGGGTAGAGATGGACGCCCTGAAGGCGGAGGTGAGCTGCTACAACTGCCATGAGTTTCGTGAAAACACGAGGTGCCGTAGAGAATCCAAAGGGAAGGGCCTTGTATTGGAAGTGACGCAGACCAATCGCGAAGCAAAGAAAAGGCCTGTGGGACAGATGGATGGTTACATGGAAGTTTGCGTCCTTTAAGTCTAGCGTCACCATCCAAGATCCGGCCTCCAGCAGGGCTAGGATGGTCTGGAGGGTGGTCATATGGAACTTCTTGTAGGTTATGAAGGCATTGAGATTCCGAAGGTCCAGAATGGGCCGGAGTTCCCCATCTCTCTTTGGTACGGTAAAATAGCGGGAATAAAACCCCTGTTGTAGGTGAGCGACTGGCACTGGCTCTATGGCATCTTTGGTCAGTAGGGCTTCGACTTCTGCTGACAGGGTGTCGGAGGGAGGAGTGACGACGAAGTAAGACTCCAGAGGGATCTGGAAAAACTCTATTTTGTACCCCTCGGAGATGACTGAAAGGGCCCATCTGTCTGAGGTGATGCGTTGCCATGCAGATAGGAAGGGTGACAGGCAGGTGGGAGGACCGGAGAGGGATAAGAGTCAAAAACTCTGTTTGTTTGGTTTGGGAGGTTTTTGACTTGGAAGCAGAAGCAGCCGGAAAACGGGGTTTATGACTGTAAGGTTTCTGCTGGTAGGGAGAGGGGGATGACCTCTGCCATTGGGGTTCAGCGGGAGGTCTCTGTGGTTGTTTCTTGGACCACGACCTCTGCCACGACCTCTGTTTCTGCGGTTTGGGCTGTGAGACTCCCAGGTTGCGGGACATCTTCATGCTCTTGTCCAATTCGTGGAGCACAGTGTCCGTTGTGGAACTGAAGAGACCTTCCCCTTCGAAAGGAAGATCTTCCACTAGGGTCTTGGTGTCTTGGGGAAGAGAGGTTGACCTCAGCCAGGCATGGCACCTGATGGACACTGCTGATGTGAGCGTCTTAGCAGTCACATCCGCCGAATGCTTGGAGGCTGTGAGCTGGTGCTTTGCCAGAGTCATACCCTCTTTCTGGATTTTCCTAGCAAGACGCAGTTTGTCTTCAGGGAGGTGTGCAATGAGCGCAGTCATTTGTTCCCAAAGTGAATATTGGTATCTGCTCATACACGCTGTGTAGTTTGCTATTTTCAAGCCCAGCGCACCAGCTGAATAAATACGTCTACCAAAATAATCCAGTTTCCGTCCTTCTTTATCCAGTGGGGAGGAATGTCCACTACAGCCCTTGGCCGAAGGGGTCACAATTACTGAGTTCGGTTTAGGGTGAACAAACAGGAATTCCGCTCCCGGTTCCTGGATCTTGTACATGTGATCCAGTCTCTTGCTCGAGATGGGAGTGGAGGAAGGATGTGGCCAGGATTCCTTGGCCGTGCTCATGAGAACCAATATGAGTGGTAGTGCCACTGTGGTGGAGGTGTCCATCTGAACAATATCGAAGATGGAGTCTGTGGCAGTCGGTGTCGGCTGGACCATGGCCAGGGCCAGTGAATGTGCCATCCGTTTGATCAGTTCCCCATAGGGTTTCACATCCTCAGAAGGGGAGATCGGCAAGTTGTCCGTAACCTGCGGAGTAGGGGATGGGCGAGGGAGCGACTCATCATCCGATGCGAAGGAAGCTGAGGATTCCGGTGCCGATCTGTTGGAGTGGTCCGACGGTGATAGTGGAGTCAGGCCCGAAGGGTCCTGCGACGGGGGAAGAGGGAGATGCTCGGTATTGGGTGGGTGCGTCGGCATCGGCGGCGGTCACGGGGCCGGAGGGTATCGGGAGACTCTGAAGGATGTCGACTGCCGGTCCCATTCGGTAGGGTACCACTGCGGTGGCGGAGGGTAGGAGCCATATAGGTATCTCCATTGCCAAACATCCCACGGTACCGGGGAGCGTGGAGGACGGCTGTCTCTATCCCCTCTCAGTGCCGAAGGTTGATCCGTCCCGAGGGGCCTGCGTGAGGTCAATGTCGAGATCGGAGTCAGTCAGATGTATAGGTCGCGGCATCGGGGAGGTTGAGCTACCCCGGGATCACTCGCGACTGGGAGGGTCAAGCTGTACGAGCCCTGACTGGGCTAAGTCAGGCGCAACCTGCGTCGACGGAGCACTAGGAGTCTTCCTGTGCTTTAGCTTGCCCTTCTCCTCCTTGCCCTCTCTGCGCTTTTTTGCAGGGGTATCAGGCAAGGGGAGCGGTCTTTTCAGTGCTGATTTTTCGGTACCGATGGCGCTCCATGCTGCAGACGATGCCAGACCCGTCGGTGCCGGTGGTGAAGCTCCCGATACGTCGGCTGAAGACATAGTCGGTGACAAGGTGGATTCCAGCAGAGCTACACGGAGTCTAGCTGCTCGATTCTTGCGAGTTTGCTTGGAGAATGCGGCGCAGCTAGAGCAGGAGTCTACTCGGTGGGACTCACCCAAACACAGTAGACAAAGAGAGTGCTTGTCCGGTGGGGCTATCTTGCTGCCACACTTTAAGCAACATTTGAAAAACCCCCACCGCTGGGCTATAGGCCGAGCGGTAAGGTAACAAAAGGAGAGTCCAGAAAGCAAGTCCGAATACAGTCCAAGGTTCAGTTAAGGGAAGAAATCAGTCCGAAAAGGCTTTTCTAACAAAGAGAAAGTAAACTACCGACCGAAGCGGAGAGAAGATCCTCACGACGCGGCGGTAAGAAGAGAACTGGCGGGATCCTCATGCCCCTCCCCGGGTCATGCGCAGTGGGGTCAGCGCGTGACCGGGGAGTTGGCGTGAAAATCCGTTAGGCTTTGAAGTTTACCAATCGGGATCGGCGCAGGCGCACATAATCCCAGAGGTGTGATGCACAGAGACCATGAAGAAGATCAAGCAAGACTGTCCCACAGTCCATCCATTGCACCAGTGCTTTTGCAGTGCTGAAGAGACATACTTCTTTTTGGGAAAAGGTTACAGCTTTTATTTTCTTGTTTTGAGCTGCACTGGCCACCCAGCTGGACCCAGGCTTCCGCAATGCCCTTCCTCCCTTTTACGTGACCCAACTGAGCAAACCTCCCCAAATTTGCCCGCCAGAGCAGACAACCAACTAGGCAGCCTAAAGCAAATCGCTGGCTTTCCCGGAAAGATTTGCAGTCTGCTGCTTGAATGGTATCAACAGCCCTTTGCTGGCCCAACGCAGAGAGGCAGAGAGCGAGAAGGAGCTGAAGCAGAATTTGCTGGTCGAGGCAGAAATGCAGTTTAGCGACCAGGATGGATGGACACTCAGTGGAAAATGGCCCCGAGGGGTACGAGATTGAAAACACACATAACCCCCCATCCTGGAGATAAGAACATCAGAAGAGCCCTGCTGGATCAGACCAGTGGTCTATCTAGTCCAGCATCCTGTCTCACACAGTGGCCAACAGCAGGGCAGAGAGGCTGAGGCCTTCATAAGAACATAAGAAGAGCCCTGCTGGATCAGACCAGTGAGGGTCCATCTAGTCCAGCATCCTGTCTCACACTGTGGCCAACCAGTTCCTCTGGAGGGACAACAACAGGGCAGAGAGGCTGAGGCCCTCCCCTGATAAGAACATCAGAAGAGCCCTGCTGGGTCAGACCAGTGGTCTATCTAGTCCAGCATCCTGTCTCACACAGTGGCGAACCAGTTCCTCTGGAGGGACAACAACAGGGCAGACAGGCTGAGGCCCTCCCCTGATAAGAACATCAGAAGAGCCCTGCTGGGTCAGACCAGTAGTCTATCTAGTCCAGCATCCTGTCTCACACAGTGGCGAACCAGTTCCTCTGGAGGGACAACAACAGGGCAGAGAGGCTGAGGCCCTCCCCTAGTAAGAACATCAGAAGAGCCCTGCTGGATCAGACCAATAGTCCCTCTAGTCCAGCATCCTGTCTCACACAGTGGCGAACCAGTTCCTCTGGAGGGACAACAACAGGGCAGAGAGGCTGAGGCCCTCCCCTGATAAGAACATCAGAAGAGCCCTGCTGGGTCAGACCAGTAGTCTATCTAGTCCAGCATCCTGTCTCACACAGTGGCGAACCAGTTCCTCTGGAGGGACAACAACAGGGCAGAGAGGCTGAGGCCCTCCCCTGATAAGAACATCAGAAGAGCCCTGCTGGATCAGACCAATAGTCCCTCTAGTCCAGCATCCTGTCTCACACAGAGGCCAACCAGCTCCTCTGGAGGGTCAACAACAGGGTATAGAGGTCTCCTAGCTCTCTGAATCAGAGGATGACTACCTCTGAACGGCAGTAGTCGCTGATAGACCTCTCCTCCATGAATCTGTCTAATCCCCTTTTAAAGCTGTCTGTTCCTGTGGCCATCACAACATCCTCTGGCAGCCAATTCCACATTTTAATCACTCTCTGTATGTTATGTATCAGGATCTCGGTCGCCAGGGACTCTCGTAATGGCGACCGCCACGTGGTCATTTGCACATGGCCAGAATCTACTTGAGCTTCGGCTAGGTAGAACAGTAGCCGGTTGGATCCTAAATGACCGCAAATCACGAGCCTAGGTTTCCCCCGGGGGACCTATGAACTGCAACCACTGACTTAAGGTCCTATCAGGACATTTGGGCGAGGTTGGGGGATTATCTCTGGCCAGAGGGTGCTGAGCCCAGGGTTTCTCATGTTCCATCTTGACCCGCAATAAACTACAATGCTGATTTCACTACTACTCGCCTCCCGACTCCAGTACTTTTCAGTGGCAACGAAGGTGGGATCCCGATGAGCGACTCATCAGCCGAACCGAGCAGCCCCACATCGAGCACCGATCCGCCGGCCCCAGGCACTGCCACACTCCAGCGCTCCAAGGCACCACCGCAAGCCCCCGAGGATATCACTCACCGCATCATTCAGGCACTGGTAACTATGGCTGATGCTCTGGGACCAATACCCCCATTTGATTCGTCTTGTCCAGAGACCTGGGAGGCATGGATCAAGCAGCTGGGCTGCGCCTTCATCATCCGGGGCATAACTGATGCGGACATGAAGCAGGCCTGGCTCTTGAGCTCTTGTGGGGTAGACACAATGCGAGTCGCCCAGAGCCTACTCACACCACAAGACCCCCTCGAGGCACCCTATGACGTCCTCACCAAGGCCCTCAGGGACTACTTCGCCCCAAACCCCTCTAAAATGGCTCTATGCCTGGACTTTATCTGGCGTCAACAGCAGCTGGGAGAATCCGTGGCCACCTTCCTGGCCGAGTTCCGCCGCATGGCTGTGGGCTGTGAGTTCAGCCACATGGACGACCACGTGGAGACAGGGTTCATGGGGGGGGGGTGAGAGAAGCCAAACTACAGCACCGGCTACTAACACTTCCCGAGCCTACCCTTGAGAAGATGCTCCAGACCGCTGTGGCTTTCGAGGCAATGCTAAAGGACAAATCGGCCACCGAGGTTCATAGCATCAAAGCCTGCAGGTCCAATTCATCTGAGGATGAGAGCATCTGCTGGCTCCAGTAGCACTCACAGAAGGGTGAGTCCAGCTCCTCCTAGGCCCACTCCCGGCATCCGCCGCCGTTCCCCCTTCTTACTCCAAATACAGGTTGCCCCCTACGTGTGCCAGCTGCGGGGAACCCCATGAGCAACGGTCCTGCTGTTTTTGGGATGCTGTCTGCTGATCCTGCGGGAAAACGGGGCACATCACTAAGGCCTGTCACACCCGGACCAGCCGCTGCTCTCCTGCCACAAACTCCGAGATAGTGGACAGCCTCGCAATGGAGAGAGCAACGGCAGTACTGGTACTGAGCTTACCCCAGCCCCTTCCCAGAAAGATTGCGGTGGATCTATGGATCGAGGTACTCACTGTTCAGTGGAGCTGGACACCGAGTCCACATACTCCATAGTTTCCGCAGCAACTTTTAAAAGGCTCTGCCCACGGGGGGGGGGGGGGAGGACCTCAACTACGCAAGCCGATGGGTCTGGTTCTCCGGGACTTTCAAAAGAACCCAGTCGCAATTAAGGACCTGGAGAAGGTCCGAGTTTATTACCACGAATTCAACAGCCTCCTCGACCTCCTAGTGGTAGAACGAGACCTCGTCAGCCTCCTGGGGATTTTGTGGCTAAGACCCCTGAGGGTGGTAATCTCAGAGGTGTACCACATGGGCTCCATGGACTACGAGTCGGTCTGCGCAGAGTTCCTGGCCGTTTTTGATGGCACACTGGGCTCCTACCGGCAGCCCCCTGTCTCACTGGATCTAGATCCCGCTGTCCGCCCCATCCACATGGCAGCTCGGCGACCTCCCCTTGCCATGCAGCTGAAGGCTGAGGCTGAACTGGACAAGTTTGTAGCTCAAGGAGTGCTTGAGCTGGTCTCCCATGCAAGGTGGGAGACCCCAATTGTCACGCCCTTGAAAGCAAACGGGGAGGTCCGCATTTCGCAGATTACAAATGTACTTTGAACTTGGCTCTGCAAGACCACGCATACCAGGTGCCTGTGATCAGCCATGTCTTGGCCTCCCTGGCAGGAGCCAAGGTGTTCGGGAAGCTGGACCTGGCACAGGTCTACCAGCAACTTCCCGTGGATGACTGTCAGAATCTGCTAATTCAGACAAAGTATTTCTAGTTCTTACAGTTGTGCCTTCTGTCTACTTTTTAATTCTCTCACAGATTGTCAGAGATCTGTGACTGGGACTTAGCTGTTCCTGACCATGTCGGACGACGGCACTGTTCCCACCCCTACTACCCCCGAAGATACACCGACCACCCTGGGGGACCAGGGGGCCGGTGGTGGAGGCGGCGGAGGCGGCGGAGGGGAACCCGAAGTACTGGTGACTACGATTCAAGGGGCTCCCTACATCCCGCGCCTACCTCCTCTTCAGAGCGTGACCCCGAAGTACGCCTGGAGTCATTTCGGTCGCGGGACCGTCGACTCCTGGGTGCACGATCGGAAAGGGGCACGGGTCTCGTTCCAGGGAGATCAACTCGACCGCGGGAGGCCGAGTTACCTGGGAGAAGAGCGCGAGCCGATCTACGGGGGAGATCCGCGTCGCCAGTCCATGGAAGGAGAGAGGACCGGACCGTATGGGCCCGATCCGTACCGGGAAGATCAGATGCAATCCCTCGGCCAGATGATGGGAGATTTGCGGTTCCAGCTTACCACCGAGTTGCGAGAGCTGGCCCTCGATCTCCAGTACCAGTTCCGGGACGCCATGAGGGCTATGCAAGAGGCCCTACCAGCCCCCGCGACAGGAGTCCAGCCGCCGCCGGTGCCTCCCGGAGGAGTCCCGGCTCAGGTGCCGCCACCCATGCAGCCGCCGCCGCCGCCGCAGGTTCCGCCGGTCGTCCGTCAACTGGTGCCGGCACCCATCCCCGCGCCAGCCCCGGTGCCGGCAGGGCCGATCGTTCGCCCGGCCCCCGCCGACCCGTTGACGGCTACTTTCGATGGGGACCCCGAGAAGTTGCGGTTTTTCCTGTTGGAGATTGAGCGGTTCCTAGACAGCTGGGGACATCTCTACCCCACTGAGAGGGAGCGGATTGGCTACATAGGGTCCAAGCTGAAGGACACCGCCAGCGATTGGTATGTGAGCCTACACGATGCCCCCGGCCCTGAGCTGCGTTCGCTGAACAACTTCATGTGGGCCCTCCGACACCAATACGAAGATCCCCTGGGGGAAGAAAAAGCCCGGAACCACCTGCGGAAACTGACCCAGGGGAGGTCCACGGTGAGGGACTACACCGACAAGTTCCGGCGCATCGCCGCCAAGATCCGCGGCTGGCCCCAAGACCTCTTCATAGAAAAGTATCGAGAGGGTCTCAACCCCGAGGTGTACAAGGCCGTCTTACTAGGGGGACGACCAGGAACGCTGGCCACCTGGATGAGGGCAGCCGCAGACGTGGAAGAACGATTCACCCTCATCAAGATGGGAACATCATCTACAGCCGCAAGCAAAGCGATGCCGAGAGCAAAACCTAAGCCCAATGTGCAAGAAATTCGGGATGCTCGTTTTAAACAAGGGCTATGCATGAGATGCGGGGAAAGCGGCCACTTCGCCTCGGCGTGCCCCAGGGGAGGAGGGAAAGGCCCGAAGACCTCTACCCCAGTGGCCGGGAGCACTCCCAGCAGAGGGAAACCCCCGTTCAAACCCCGGGCGCTGCAGCTGGAAGGAGCGGCGAGCGAGCAAGGAGAGCTGGAGCTGACAGAAGCACAGATGTCGGGAAACTCCAACGGCCTGCAGTGAGCGGCGCAGAACTGCAGGTCCCCCGCCAAGACGCGCCATCTCCGGTGAGCATCCCTGGCCCCTTGTTATATATGGTAGTGACTGTGATGACCCCGGGGACGGGGACCCATGTCCGGGTCCGCGCCCTAATTGACTCTGGGTGTGCTCGGGACTTAATTAGCCCTTTAGTGGTGGAAGGGTTGGGACCGAAGGTCACCCCGCTGGGCGAGCCGCTCAAGTTCACGCAAATGGATGGCTCGGAAATGAAAGAAGCGTGCGTGGCTGAGACTGAGGGTTTGATTGTGGGAACGGGGGAGCATTGGGAGAAACGAGCTTTTGTCATCACCCCAAATACCCAATTCCCCATGGTGTTGGGGAGTCCCTGGCTGAGCTCGCACGATCCTTACATCAAATGGAGTGAGGGGAAGATCTCCTGGGTGGACGACAAGTGCCAGAATCACAAGTGGGACCCAGAGTGGGGACCGGGACCACCGATACCCCTCCGGGCGGCCGCCCTCACCCTTGCACCCTCCGCCGTTCCCAGGGAGTATAGGGATCTGATGGGGGTCTTCAGCAAGACCAAGGCGGACGAGCTACCCCCCCACAGACTGTCGGATTGTGCCATAGAGCTGATCCCAGGCGAGAAACTACCAAAGGGGAAGCTTTACTCC
This sequence comes from Lepidodactylus listeri, assembly GCA_029233225.1. NCBI lineage: Eukaryota > Metazoa > Chordata > Lepidosauria > Squamata > Gekkonidae > Lepidodactylus > Lepidodactylus listeri. The sequence continues at coordinate 132,730,035 of JARCFY010000005.1, read as the reverse complement.
ATGAGCCCTCTAGAGCGGGAGGAGCTCCGGAAGTTCCTAGACAAGAACTTGGAGCGCGGGTTCATCCGCCCTGCTAAATCCCCCTTCGCCGCCCCCGTTTTGTTCCGAAAAAAGAAAGACGGGGGTTTACGCTTGTGCACAGACTACAGAGGATTGAACGCGGTCTCTGCTTCCAACGCCTACCCCCTCCCCCTAATAAAGGACTTGCTAACTGAGGCGGCCAAGGGAAAAGTGTTCACTAAGCTGGATCTCTGAGACGCTTATTTCCGGGTGCGCATAAGGGAGGGGGATGAATTCAAGACCGCCTTTAACACACCGTTGGGACAGTTGGAATACCTGGTGATGCCGTTCGGTTTGAGTGGCGCGCCGGGGGTCTTTATGAGCCTGATCAATGAAGTGTTGCACAAGCATTTATTCAAGGGGGTGTTATGTTACTTAGATGATATCTTAATCTACTCTACTGATAAGAAAGAGCACGTGAAATTAGTCCGGGAAGTCCTTTCTACCCTGTTAAAAAACCAACTGTATGCCAAACTGTCTAAATGTGAGTTTCATCGAGAGTCCGTAGACTTCCTGGGGTATCGCATTTCGCAGAGGGGCTTAGAGATGGACCCTGCTAAAGTAGAGGCGGTGGTCCAGTGGGAAGCCCCCCGAACAAGGAAGCAGCTCCAGAGCCTATTAGGATTTTGTAACTTCTATCGGACCTTCATAAAAGACTTTGCCACGGTTACCCTTCCCCTGACAGACTTGCTGAAAACCAAAGGGAGGGGTTCTGAGGCAGGGAAGCCTGGGGAGAGAATTGCATGGAATGGGGAGTGCCAGAAGGCGTTCGAGACCCTAAAAACCCTTTTTACCTCCGAGCCCATTTTGGCTCACCCGGATGAAACTAAAGAATTTATAGTCCACGTAGATGCATCCGATGTGGCTGGGGGGGGGGGGGCGTTTTGCAGAGGGGATCAGACAGAGAATCACACCCCCTCGCCTACATTTCAAAGAAATTTAATGAGACGGAACAAAATTGGTCAGTTTGGGACAAAGAAGCCGCGGCTATCCGGCTAGCCCTCACTACGTGGCGGCATTGGCTAGAGGGGGCGCAAACCCCGTTCGAGATTTGGACTGATCATAAAAACCTTGAAGCGTTGCGCACTCAGAGATCCCTGAATGCGAAACAGCTCCGCTGGGCCGATTTCTTCTCAAAATTTAACTTTGTCTTGAAACATTTTCCTGGGAAAGCCAACTCCCTAGCCGACGCACTCTCCCGATTGCCCCAGCACGAAAGCATGAAAGAAGAGGTGTTCGACTCCATGTTTTCCCCCCAGCAGCTGGGAGGGGCGGTGACCACCAGGAGCCAAAGCAAACGAGCTACAGTGGAAGCGGAGACGTGCGATTGGGGAGGGGAGTATTCACCCGAGGAAATCGAGGAATTAGAGACAGTGGCTGAGTGCTCCCTGAGTGAGAATCAATGTTGGTACCATGGGGATAAATTGGTGGTGCCTCGAAATAAGCGAAAAGATATTTTACTGGCCTGTCACTCTTCCAAACTGGCTGGACATTTTGGGTTTCTGAAAACGCTCAACTTAATTCAACGTCAGTTCTGGTGGCCGCGCATGCGCCGGGATGTCTCAGATTTCGTCTCTGCCTGCCAGACCTGCTTGATGTGTAAAAAGGGGGGGGGAAGTCCCGGGACTCCTACACCCCCTACCTACCCCTTCTCGCCCTTGGGAAGCGATAGCTATGGACTTTATTACTAACCTACCACCCTCGAAGGGGAAAACTGTAATCTGGGTGGTGGTAGACACGTTCTCTAAGCAAGCTCATTTCACCCCTTTCAAACAACTGCCAACGGCAAAGGGGATGGCCAAGGCTTTTTTCAACCAGGTGATTAAATTACATGCTTTTCCTAAGCGGGTGGTATCCGACAGGGGTAGCCAATTCGTTGCCAACTTCTGGCAGGAGCTTTTAAAGCTTATGGATATAGAGCCTGCCCTGAGTTCGGGTTACCACCCAGAGACCGATGGACAGTCCGAACGAACTAATCAGATCCTGGAACAATATTGAGGTGCTACACCAACTACCACCAAGACAATTGGGTGGACTTATTGCCGTTCGCAGAATATAGCTACAATAATGCAGTGCACTCCTCGACCGGCGTCTCCCCCTTCATGGCAGTGGGAGGTTTCGAGGGAAAGCCTTTGCCTACAATCGAAAGTGCCTCCGACGCTTCCCCCACAGACTTTAAACGATGGTGGGTGACCTTGCAGGAATCGTGGCCACTAATAGCCAAGACTTTAGACCAAGCTAAAGAGGATTACAAAAAATATGCAGATCGTGGCCGGGCTGCGGGTTGGGATCTCCAACCTGGGGACTCTGTTTATCTTTCCACAAAAAATATACACGGCTTGCAACCCAGCAGGAAATTGGGATGGAAATATGTGGGTCCCTATAAGGTGTTGCGTAAAATTTCGGATGTGTCTTTTGAACTAGAGTTGCCCAAATCACTGAGTTCTGTGCATCCTGTTTTTCATTTCAGCTTGCTGAAGAAGGATCCTGGGCCGAATGCATGTCATCCAGTTCCTCCGGTACCTCCTCCACTGATGAAGGGGGAGGCACCCCATTTTGAAATATCAGATATTCTTGATTCTAAGATGCGTAGGGGCCGCTTATATTATTTAGTTAGATGGCTTGACTTTGGCGCAGAGCACAATGAGTGGGTTCGTTCTGAACATGTGCATGCTCCTAAATTGGTTAAAGCTTTTCATAAAAAGTCTCCTGACAAGCCCGGGTAGAGGTGTTTATCGGGGGGCCAGTGTGTCAGAATCTGCTAATTCAGACAAAGTATTTCTAGTTCTTACAGTTGTGCATTCTGCCTACTTTTTAATTCTCTCCTGTTATATTCTATTGCCATGTATGTATGTTCTGATGCCATGTATGCTTTACAGAGATATGCTTGCAGATGCCATGTTGTAGTGCCTAACCAGGCCTGGGTTTTGTAACTGTTAAAGCGGGAGGGTGACATCTGCAATGTATGGGAACAATGGGCCTCTCACACCACTGCCTCCGCATTCCATCAGCCCCGGCTGGGACTTCAAGGGAGGATGCGTCTCATCTCTTATCACATGCAAAAGCCTCGAGGCCATTGATTGTTATGTGAACTGGTAACATCTGAAGGGTCTGGTTGGGAAGGGAATTTACAGTTTAACACCTCACTTTCTTTCCTGTGGGAAACAAACGGTCAGAGCCCCTTTTTGCCCGCCGTTTTTCCCCTATAGTGATTGGCTACCTATGGGTAATTCAAACTCCTTGGAAAGGTATAATAGACCTGCCTGTATTATCTGTCTCATCTCTGACAATAATCCGAGAAGCTGTACTAATGTAGAGATTGGAAATAAAGAACTGTGGTTTACCAACCAAGATCTGATCCTTGACTACTTGGAGCAGAACTCTCAGAATGACACCATGGCAGAGGTGCAAACCATCGTTACGCACAAGGGAGTGTTCAAGGTGAAGTGGCTCCAGTTTGGGGTCAGCGTCGCCCGTGGATTGTTCCAACAATTAATGGATTCTGTGTTGAAAGGCATTCCAGGTGTGAAGCCGTTCTTCGACGACGCCCTGATTGCAGCCCCGGACATCGCCACATTCAAGATCCGGCTGTGGACCGTCCTCCAGCGATTTCAGGACACCGGCCTGAAGGTGCGCAAGGACAAATGCATGTTGGGCGTCCCTTCTGTGACATTCCTGGGCTTCACCGTCAATGCCCCGGGCATACACCTGACCCCGGAGAAGGTAGCGGCCATCACGGAGGCACCCCAACTCACAACAAAGGCGGAGCTCCAGACATTTTTGGGCCTCCTGAACTTTTACCATGCCTTCCTTCCCCACAAGGCGGCGGTAGTGGAGCTTCTTCACAGACTACTGGACAAGGGGGCCAAATGGGCTTGGGGTGCACAACACATGCCAGCATTCAAAGCGCTGAAAGACTTGTTAGTTTCAAACACTGTCCTGGCACATTTCAATGAGTCCTTGCCGGTAATCCTGGCTTGCGATATGTCTCCATACAGGGTGGGGGCGGTCCTGGGCCATCAGCTTCCCAACGGGCGGGAGGTGCTGGTGGCTTACTACTCCCAAACATTGTCGTCGGCAGAGCAAAACTACGCCCAGATAGACAAAGAGGCCCTGGCCATCGTTGCGGGGGTAAAAAAAATTTCATGACTACCTATACGGTAGGGCTTTTATAGTGGTCACGGGCCACAAGCTGCTCCTGGGCCTCCTCGCTCCTCACCGCCAGACCCCGCACATGCTGTCCCCGCGGGTCCAGCGTGATTGTGTGAAGGAAATAATGATCTGCGTACGCCCAAGCTTTGTGCAGAGATATTTACAGTTTATTTACGCAATATTTACACAGTCCCTTCAGGTAAAGCATTTCACTGTTCAGACTGACAAAATGCTTCGCAGGCAATTGATGCACACACTGGAATAGACAGCTAGGTATCATACAGAATATATACAGTCCATTGCCCAATCAGTACAGAGATGCTGAGTCATTGTGCTCCTCCTCTAGGCTGATGCAACATGTACAGTCATATGTACAGTCATGTGATCCCTAGCTGCCACTTTAGATCACAGTGATCTGTTTGCCATGCTGTCATCTTACTGGCATCCTCAATTTTACATGTCAACCCTGCGGTGGTCAATTTTCCTTTCAGGGTACCAGTATACTCTGGTGCACGGCTCCAGAAAGGCGATGGGCCACGCCAACGCCCTTAGCCATCCAGCTTCCACATTCCTCGTTGCATTCATCGAGGACCTCCTGAACTGGCCTGTACAGGTATCCAACATGGCCCGCCGCACGGCCCGAGACCTCTCCTGAGTCTCAGACTGGGTGGGGAGGTGGTGGCCCGACCATCCGGGCCCGGATTTCGCCACCTACATGGCAAGGCGGCACGACCTGTCTACCCACAAGGGGTGCCTGTTATGGGGTACGAGGATGGTCATCCTGGGGCCTCTCCACTCGAAGGTCTTGGCAGCCCTCCATGAGTCCCATCCCGGAATTGTCCAGATGAAGGCCCTGGCCCGCAGTTATGTGTGGTGGCCAGGCATGGACAAGGAGATTGAGGACCAGGTGCACCGGTGCAGCAAATGCCAAGAGTTGCACCCCAATCCTCTTCACGCCCCCGTCCGGCCCTGGGAGTCGACCAACAAGCCCTGGTCTTGACTACACCTGGACTTTGCAGGGCCAGTCCAGGGCCAGTTGTTTTTAATCGTTGTAGACAGCTACAGCAAGTGGCTGGAGGTAGTCCCGGTGCAGGCTACCTCGACTGTAGCAGCCATTTGAGCTTTGTGGCGCATCTTCACCACCCACAGAGTGCCTGACACCCTCGTGACAGACAATGGGACAGCTTTCACATCTGAAGAGTTCCAGTGCTTCGTGGACTCCTTCGGTATCTGGCACATCTGCTCGACGCCCTTCCATCCAGCCACCAACGGCCAGGCGGAACGGATGGTAAGGTCCACCAAAGATGCTCTTATGTGGGTGGAACAAGGGGACTGGGAGCTCCAGCTGCCAGGACAGGATGCCGATCTGCAGAGCTACTGATGGGTCGGTGCCGTGGCTCCATACTGGACAGACTCCACCCCGACCACGCCCTTAGCGGTGACGTCAAGCACGAGTCCTGGCCAGCGCCACGAGGGTTCTTCCCCAAGGACCCAATCTATGCCCAGAGCTACGCCAGAGGCCCGGTGTGGGTCCCCGCAAGGACTGTCTGCTCGACAGGGCCGCTCTCATACGAGGTCTTCATGGAGGACGGGGAGGTGTGGTGGCACCACATAGACCAGCTCCAGTGGCGTCTTCCAAGCAATGCACCAAACATCCCTGAGACTCCAGCTACCGCAGAACTGGACCTGACCCTACTCCCCAAATCCAACTCTGATGTGGAACCAGCTGAGCTCCTGCCTCCAGACAGTTCCAGTGAGTCGACGCCACCAGAGCCGCTGCTGGACGTGCCCGCAAGCAGCCCTGGTCAGCCGCCAGAGACCCCACTCTCCGAGTCAAGCAGTGCCCCGCAGCCGGCAACTCCCGGTGCTTGGAACGCGAGCGTCGCTGGCCGGGGTACTGAAAAGACTATGTCTGCAGGGGGGAACTGGACTATTGGGGGGGGGGTGTTATGTATCAGGATCGCGGTCGCCAGGGACTCTCGTAATGGCGACCGCCACGTGGTCATTCGCACATGGCCAGAATCTACCTGAGCTTCGGCCAGGTAGAACAGTAGCCAGTCGGATCCTAAACGACCGCAAATCACGAGCTTAGGTTTCCCCCGGGGGACCTATGCACTGCAACCACTGATTTAAGGTCCTATCAGGACATTTGGGCGAGGTCGGGGGATTATCTCTGGCCAGCATAAAAGAGGGCCCTGAGCCCAGGGTTTCTCATGTTCCATCTTGACCCACAATGAACTACAATGCTGTTGTACAATGCAGATAGCATAGACAGGTTACAAAATATAGCATAAACTCCCAGAACCCTTGTTAGAATCTGCAGATTCTGACACACTGCCACCCAAAAAATCAATCTACCCCGGTTTATCTGGAAATCTCTTATGAAAAGCTTTAACTAATTTTGGAGCATGAACATGTTCAGAACGAACCCATTCATTCAGTTCCGGACCAAAATCTACCCACTTGACTAAATACAGTAAATGACCCCTACGCCTTTTAGAATCCAGGATTTCGGAAATTTCAAAATGGGGTGCCCCCTCCTTCATCAGTGGAGGAGGAGTCAGAGGAGTTGGATGCCATGCATTCGGCCCAGGATTCTTCTTCAATAAGCTGAAATGAAAAACAGGGTGCACAGAACTCAGTGACTTAGGCAACTCTAGTTCAAAAGACACATCAGAAATTTTGCGCAACACCTTGTACGGGCCAACATATTTCCATCCCAACTTCCTGCTGGGTTGCAGTCCATGTATATTTTTCATGGACAGGTAGACCGAGTCCCCTGGTTGAAGGTCCCAACCCTCAGCCCTTCCACGATCCGCGTACTTCTTGTAATCCTCTTTGGCTTTGTCTAGAGTCTTAGCAATCAATGGCCATGAGTCTTGCAAATTTACCCACCAACGTGTAAAGTCTGAGGGAGAGGTATCGGACGGTTCCTCTATGGTGGGTAGGGGTTTTCCTTCGAAGCCTCCCACAGCCATGAACGGGGACACGCCCGTGGATGAATGAACAGCATTATTATAGCTGTATTCCGCAAATGGTAGCAGCTCTACCCAGTTGTCCTGATGGTAGTTCGTGTAACATCTTAAAAACTGTTCCAGTATCTGATTAGTTCGTTCGGATTGGCCATCGGTCTCTGGATGGTAACCAGAGCTCATGGCCGGTTCAATGTCCATCAGAGTCAAAAGCTCCCGCCAGAAGTTTGCAACGAACTGACTGCCCCTGTCAGATACCACACGTCGGGGAAAAGCATGTAATTTAATCACGTGGTTAAAGAATGCTTTAGCCAGCCCCTTGGCGGTAGGTAATTGCTTGAACGGGGTGAAATGGGCTTGCTTTGAAAACATGTCCACCACCACCCAAATCACCGTTTTCCCTTTTGAGGGTGGCAGGTTGGTGATGAAGTCCATAGCTATCGCTTCCCATGGACGGGAGGGGGTGGGCAGTGGGTGCAACAGTCCCGGGACTTCCCCCCCCCCTTCGTTTGCACATTAAACAGGTTTGGCAGGCAGTTACAAAGTCCAACACATCTTTGCACATGCGTGGCCACCAGAATTGCCTTTGGATTAAGTTAAGTGTCTTCAGGAACCCAAAGTGTCCTGCTAGTTTCGAGGAATGACAGGTCAGCAGTATGTCCTTTCTTCGGGCCCGAGGCACTACGAGCTTGTCCCCATGATACCAACATTTGTTCTCCCGGAGGGAGCATTCCTCTATGTCTCCCAATTCTTCGGCCTCTTCCGGGGAGTAGTCCCCCCCCCCACTTATCCCCCCACGACTCTACTGCTGCCTGCTTGCTTTGGCTTCGGGTCATGACAGCTCCTCCCAACTGTTGGGGGGAAAACATGGAGTCAAATACTTCTTCCTTTTGACTTTCGTGCTGGGGCAATCTGGACAGAGCATCTGCTAATGAATTGGCCCTTCCAGGAAAGTGTTTGAGCACGAAATTAAATTTTGAGAAGAAGTCAGCCCACCGGAGCTGCTTGGCATTCAAAGACCTCTGGGTGCGCAGGGCCTCCAAGTTTTTGTGATCAGTCCAAATCTCAAAAAGGGTCTGCGCTCCTTCTAACCAATGCCGCCATGTGGTTAGGGCCAGTCGTATGGCTGCAGCTTCCTTATCCCATACCGACCAGTTCCTCTCAGTCTCATTAAACTTTTTTGAGATATAAGCCAGAGGGTGTAGCTTGTTATCCTGCCCCTTCTGTAGGATGGCTCCCCCCATGGCTACATCCGAAGCATCTACATGAATCACGAACTCTTTTGTCTCATCGGGGTGGGCAAGGATGGGCTCTGAGGTGAACAAAGTCTTTAGAGTTTCAAACGCCTTTTGACAGTCCTCAGACCAGGCTATTCGCTCCCCGGGTTTTCCCGCTTCCGGGCCCCTCCCCTTGGTTTTGAGGAGTTCAGTTAGCGGGAGGGTAACCGTGGCAAAGTCTTTCAGGAAGGTGCGGTAGAAGTTACAAAACCCCAATAGACTTTGCAGCTGTTTTCTAGTTCGGGGCGCCTCCCACTGCACTACCACCTCTACCTTGGCAGGGTCCATCTCTAGCCCTTTCTGGGAGATGTGGTACCCTAAAAAGTCCACTGAATCTCTGTTGAATTCACATTTAGACAGCTTGGCATATAACTGATTTTCCAACAGCGTAGACAGCACTTCCCGGACCAAATTTACATGCTCTTTCTTATCAGTAGAATAAATCAAGATATCATCTAAGTAACACAACACCCCCTTGAACAAATGCTTGTGTAGCACCTCGTTTATCAAGCTCATAAAGACCCCCGGCGCGCCACTTAATCCGAACGGCATCACCAGGTATTCGAACTGACCCAACGGTGTATTAAAAGCAGTTTTAAATTTGTCCCCCTCCCTGATGCGCACTCGGAAGTATGCATCTCGAAGATCTAACTTAGTGAATATCTTCCCCTTGGCCGCCTCCGTTAGCAAGTCTTTTATAAGGGGGAGGGGGTAGGCGTTAGTAGCTGATACTGCGTTGAGCCCCCTGTAGTCCATGCACAAGCGCAGCCCCCCGTCCTTCTTTTTCCTGAACAGAACAGGGGCTGCGAAGGGGGACTTGGGGAGGATGAAGCCTCGCTCCAAGTTCTTGTCGAGGAACTTTCGTAGCTCCTCCCTCTCCGAGGGGCTCATGGAGTAGAGCTTTCCCTTCGGTAACTTTTCTCCCGAAAGTAACTCTATGGCGCAGTCCGATAGTCTGTGAGGGGGTAGTTCGTCCGCCTCGGTCTCACTGAACACCCCCATCAAATCTCGATATTCCTTGGGGACGGTGGAGGGTACCAGGGTGAGCGCTGCCGCTCGTAGAGGTGCCGGGGGACCCGATCCCCATCCCGAGTCTCACTTATGACTATGGCACTTCTCGTCTACCCACGAGACCTTCCCCTCACTCCATTTGATGTAGGGATCGTGGGAGCTCAACCAGGGGCTTCCCAACACCATGGGGAACTGGGTGTTGGGGGTAATAACGAAAGCTCTCTTCTCCCAATGCTCCCCGGTCCCCACTATTAGTCTCTCAGTCTCTGCCACACATGCCTCTTTCATTTCCGACCCATCCATTTGGGTAAACGTAAGGGGCTCCCCCAACGGGGTGACTTTGGGGCCCAGTCCATCTACTACTAATGGGCTAATCAAGTCCCGGGCACACCCTGAGTCAATTAATGCACGCATCCGGACGTGGGTCCCGGTCCCGGGTGCTATTACAGTCACTACCATATACAGTAAAGGGCCAGGGATGCTCACCGGAGATGGCGCGTCGCGAATGGGGACCTGCAGTTCTGCGCCGCTCACTGCAGGCCGTTGGAGTTTCCCGACATCTGAGTTTCCGTCAGCTCCAGCTCCCCTTGCTCGCTCGCTGCCCCTTCCAGCTGTAATGCCCGGGGTTTGAACGAGGTCTTCCCTTTGCTGGGGGTGCTCCCGGCTACCGGGGTCGAGGTCTTGGGGACTTTTCCACCGCCGCGGGGGCACGCCGAGGCATAGTGACCGCTCTCTCCGCACCGCATACAGAGCCCTTGCTTGAATCGGGTGTCCCGGATCTCTTGGATGCTCAGCTTAGGCTTCACCTTCTGGGCGGCTTTGGCTTGGGCAGTCGCCGAAGTTCCCATCTTGATGAGGGTGAAGCGTTCCTCTACGTCTGCGGCCGCTCTCATCCAGGTGGCCAAAGAGCCCGGCCTCCCTCCTCGCAGCACCGTCTCGTACACCTCGGGATTGAGACCTTCTCGGTACTTCTCGATGAAGAGGTCTTGGGTCCAGCCTCGAATCTTAGCTGCTATGCGCCGGAACTTGTCGGTGTATTCCCTCACAGAGGACCGCCCCTGGGTCAGCTTCCGCAGCTGGTTCCGGGCTTTCTCTTCTCCCAGGGGTCCTCGTAGTGTTGCCTGAGGGCCCACATAAAGTTGTGTACGGAGCGCAACTCAGGCCCGGGGGCATTGTGCAGGCTCACATACCAGTCGCTGGCTGTGTCCCTCAGCTTGGACCCTATGTAGCCAATCCGGTCCCTCTCGGTGGGGTAGAGGTGGCCCCAGGTGTCTAGGAACCGCTCGATCTCTATGAGGAAGAACCGCAGCTTCTCGGGGTCCCCATCGAAAGTAGCCGTCAACAGATCGGCAGGTGCCTGGCGGATCATCGGCCCTGCTGGCGCCTGGGCTGGTGCTGGTACGGGCGTGGGAACTGGGCGGGGGACGGGCTGCGGGACCTGCTGTGGCACTTGTTGCAGGATGACTCCCGTGGGAGCTCCCCCGGGGGGAGCCGGTTGCGGCGGGGCTCCCCCTCCTGGGGCTCCGGCCCCTCCTGGGACTGGCCGGGCTGCTTGTATAGCTGTCAAGGCGTCGCGGAACTGGTACTGCAGGTTGAGGGCTATTTCTCGCAATTCCGCGGTGAGTTGCAGTCGTAGATCTCCCATCATACGATCCAGAGACTGGGTCTGGTCTTCCCCATAGAGATCGGGCCCATAGGTTGCGCCTCTCTCCTCTTCCAAAGGCGGGGGATGCCAGTCCCCTCCGTAAATCGTCTCTCTCATCTCCCAAAAAGCTCGGCTTCCCGTGCTCGATGCGGTCTCCTTGGATCGAGACCCGCGCCCCCTTCCAATCGTGAACCCACGAGTCGACGGTCCCGCGACTGAAGTTGCTCCATGAGTACCTCGGGGTCACGCTCTGATGAGGAGGTGGTCGTTGGATGTAGTAAGCCCCCTGGGCCGTAGTCACTGGCACTTCGGGCTCCCCGCCGCCGCCTCCACCATTGGCACCCTGGTCCGCCGGGGTCACCGGTTGATCTTCGGTTGTAGGGATGGGAAGAGTACCGTCGTCCGACATGGTCAGGAACGGACAAGTCCCAGTCACAGATCTCTGACAATCTGTGAGGCTTCTGCGCAAAGTAGTCAAGGATCAGATCTTTGTTGATGAAACACAGTTCTTTATTTCCAAGTTCTACATTGGTACAGGTTCTCGGATTATTGTCAGAGATAACGTATACAATAGAAGCAGGTCTAATATACCCTCCCGAACAATTTGAATTGCCCATAGGTAACCAATCACCAGGGGGGAAAAAACGCGGGCAAAAGGTTCCCTGACCGTTTGCTTCCCACAGGAAAGAAGGTGAGGTGTGAAGCAGTAAATTTCCCTTCCCAAACCAGGCCTCTCAGATGTAACCATCTTCACATAACAAACGCTTTCCCCAAGGCTTTCGCACGTTGATAAGAACTGGTCCCTGTCCTCCCAGCAGGGAGGAAAGGAATGCGGAGGCAGGAGGGTGGGAGGCTCATTGTTCTCATGCTTTGAAGTCGCCACTCTCCCGGGCAAACGGTTACATAGACCAGACCTGGTCAGAGCCATAAATCCAGGGTCACAGAATATACACTCACAGTGGTCAAGCTGAATAAGCAATAGGCACGATTACATACTTAATACAGAAACAGATAGCATAGACAGGTTACAAAATATAGCAAAAACTCCCAGAACCCTTGTTAGAATCTGCAGATTCTGACAATTTCACTACTACTCGCCTCCCGACTCCAGTCCTTTTCACTGTGCAAAGTAGTATTTCCTTTTGTCTGCCCTCAGTCTACTGCCCATCAGCTTCATTGGATGTCCTCAAATTCTAGTATTTTGGGAGGGGGAGCAAAAGTTCTCTCTGTCCACTCTCTCTGCCCCATGCCTAATTTGATAAACTTCTATCATGTTGTCTCTTTTCTCAACTGAAAAGTCCCAGACTCTTCAGCCTTTCCTCCAAGGGAAGGTGCTCCTACCCCCGAATCATCTTGGCTGCCCTCCTCTGTACTTTTTCCAGCTCTGCAATGTCCCTTTCTGAGAGACGGTGACCAGAACTGCACCCAGTATTCCAACTGAGGCCACACCATAGCTGTATACAGAGGCATTACAATATTGTCCATTTTATGCTTTACAACCCCTGAAAACCCTAGCTGCCAGTTGATGGCACATTCTACCCGCACCAGTGTGGTCGTGAGCCCATTTTATCTCCCTGCGTTTTCATATACTCCTTTAGGATGAATAATTTGTGGAGATGTTTCCCAGCACTTGGGACACTCAGGTGAGAAGCACTGACTTGGCCAGAAATCACAGTATAAGGAACTGGCCAGAGCTCTCGATATCTGAGTCCCTCTGCAATGTCACAAGCACAGCATGGAGCCGGTCATCCCTCATGGCGCTCGAAGCAGCATCACGCCCCTCTAAGCGCACTGACTCCATGGAGAGAAGTGGGCTTAGTGTGGCCCTGTTGAGATGTGCTCTTGGACTGAGCTTAAGTGAAATCGGTTCTCCATGTTAACAGGAAACCCCTGGTTATACACAGCCTGGCTGGACCTTTATCCTGACTTGAATGGCCCAGGCTAGCCCAATCTCATCTAATCTCAGAAGTTAAGTCGGGCTGGCTCTGGTTAGTACCTGGCTGGGAGATCACCCAAAACGGCCAGGGTCGCTATGCAGAGGCAGGCAATGGCAAGCCACCTCTGCTCATCTCTTGCCTTGAATACCACCAAGAAGAAGAAGAAGAAGAAGAAGAGATTGGATTTATATCCCGCTCTCCACTCACTTGGAGTCTCAGAGCGGTTTACAAACTCCTTTTCCCTTCCCCTCCCCACAACAGACACCCTGTGAGGTAGGTGGGGCTGAGAGCTTTTTCCCAAGCTGTCCTTGAGAGAACAGCTGGTACACAGCTATGGCTTGCCCAAGGTCATCCAGCAGGTGCAAGTGGAGGAGTGGGGAATCAAACGCGGTTCTCCCAGATTAGAGTCCGCGCACTTAACTACTACACCAAACTGGCTCCAAGGAAGTCCAGGGTTGCTACATAGAGGCTGCGCTCACACATGCTAAATAATCCACTTTCAGTGCACTTTCCAACTGGATTTTCACTGTGTGAACTGGCAAAATCCAGTTGGAAAGTAGATTATTTCATGTGTGCGACTGCCGCCAGAGGCAGGCAAAATGGCAGACACCTCTGTTCATCTCTTGCCTTGAAAACCACCAAGGAAGTCCAGGGTCACTATGCAGAGGCAGGCAATGGCAAGTTAGGGAATAGACAAAAGCAGCGGGGGATCCTAATTTGCATATATTTTTCTATGCATCCTAATTATTATTATCATTATCACCACCACCATCCTCAATAATAATAACAATAACAACAATAACAACAACAACAACAATAATAATCCATCACAGAATTATCTAGGCCGTTGATTGGGAGGGGGATGCTGGTTTGTCAGCGAATCAGCAGAAAAGGGTCTTGTGGCTCCTTGAAGACAAACAGATTGATGGGAGCACAAGCAACTGTGGCCTAGAATCTGCTTCATGGGATGACTAAAGTGAATTCTCAGTCGGTGGATTTACATACATGTAAGGGAGGGGAGGAATTGTGAACCTTTTTGTCAAAAAGGCCATGAAAGGCAAGCAGAAGGGTTTGTGACCTTTCTAAGCAAAAACTCAAAAGCGTACAAGAGAAACACAGGGAGAACCGCCAGCAGCTGTTAAAACTGCTTAACATAACCCAGCAGACTGTGATATCACAATCCCAGAGGTGGAGCTGTTTTAGTCCACTGCAGCAAAATTAAAGCCAGTGGTATAATGGTTAGGATTATACTGAGTACCCAAAAGTTGGGGAGAGGAAATTTTTTGGGGAGAAATAAATTCAACAAAATATATGTATTTATTACAAAGTGCACTAAAACGATATTTTAAAAACATTAGCACACCCCGCCCTTGGAAGTGGCGAATCTTTGAACAAAGAAGTCCTGAGTCTATTATAACCTGATACATTTCAATATTTCTAGGTTAACAGCCTTGAACCAATAAAAACAGGACCAATAATTCAATATATCTAGGTTGATAACCTTGAACCACATTAAAAAGGACCAAACGCAGTTTGGCCTCCACAGCCTTCCTCAGTGGTAAAATTTTTGTATATGCATGCACACTGTGACATAAAAAACATGTGTTAGTGGCAAGGCAGGTTGACTAAAAGGCATTCCAAATATCCTGTGTGGCAAAAGAATTGGGTTGTGTGAGGGTTTTCTTAAAACCTTTTAAGCACAACAAATCCAAGGAATGCAGGTTTAATAGTTCTTTCTCACCACAGCTATCATAACTCTCGGACTGTGCATATAAGTATCAACCTTTAACTGACAGTAACCTTCTGCCATTCACAAAACTTTGTCCTCTCCCTCTCTTCACATGGCCTTCCATGGAGACACAAGTTTCTGCAGGTCTCTCCTGAAGATACCGCAACCTCATACTCCCACATATGTGGGATGCTGGACAAGCTGGCCATTAGTGAGAGGGAAAGGCGTAGGCTTCTCTCTCTCTACTTTTGACTGCAACCTGAATGTGGACTGGATCTACTTGGATAAATTTAAGTTTACCTTTTTTTGGCAATATGCTTCTTGGGAGAAAAAAAGTACTGGAAGAGGAGGCCGGCTGACGTGATTTCAGCAAGCATTTTATTCAGCTGGTTCAGATGAGGCATACAGACAGAGGTCAGGGGGCCTGCTTATATACCCTGGTAAGCCGCACCCCTGACCTTGCCCAAACAAGGCAATTGGATAAGGTAATTGAATAAGTTTCAAGGTAATTGAATAAGTTTCAAGGTAATTTAGGCCGCGGTCACACAGCACCTGA
This sequence comes from Lepidodactylus listeri, assembly GCA_029233225.1. Lineage (NCBI taxonomy): Eukaryota > Metazoa > Chordata > Lepidosauria > Squamata > Gekkonidae > Lepidodactylus > Lepidodactylus listeri. The sequence goes on along the minus strand of JARCFY010000005.1, from coordinate 132,714,696 downwards.
ATCCCGGATAAAGTCCCGCTGGGACTTTATCTGGTTTTTTTTCTTTCGAGTTGGGATGTTTATATATCCCAACCCCACCGCCGCCCTCGCCTGCTCACAGGAGAGCGTTCTAGACCCCCCTTTGCCACCGCTGCTGCCAGCTGCCAGCAGCAGCGGTGGACCCGTCCTGGCTGGCTGGCTCGCCCCGTGCTCCGTTCCGGGCCCCGAGCCCTGCTGGTCACTGCCTGGTAAGTTTGGGGAGGAGCATGTGGGGGAGGGGGAGAGTGGCGGCAGCCGTCGGGGCTCGGGCCTGGAGCAGAGCGTGGGGTGGTCCCCCCCTTTTGCACTTGGGTGCTTGAGTGCCCAAGCACCCATGTACAAAAAAGGAAGAACCCCCCCCCCAGAAGGGACGATCAGACAGCCCTTTCTCACAGTCATTGCGAGAGAGGGCTGTCCAGATCAGCTCAATCGCGGGTTCCCCGTGTGACCTCCAGGAAAATACTTGATTTTCCCGGGGTCAGAAAACGCGGGAGGAACCCGCGATTGAGCCTGCTTCGGCGTGGGAGTTGTCCCGGCCGGTCTGAACGGTCCCTTTAATGCGGGAGGAAACAGCAGTCATAGGACTATTCAAATAAGCCTCTGATAGGGGGACACTAGAATCCTAGTGTCCTATTGCTCTCTGGCCCCAAGCTCGGGACTTCACTGGGCCATGTGCTCTGTGGGGCCATGTGGCTTCCGGCATTACATACATTACACCCCTCCCCCCATAGTTCAGACACCGCCCTAGTGGCACACATAGTCCCTTAAGTAGGATGGTGACTTGCGCTCTCACCCCAAGCACTGTGGGGCCATCTGCGAGGGGGTGGCTTCTGGCGTCGTTGTGACAGGTGTTGGAGGAATGTCTGGTTTGGCTGTGGCCTGATTGGGGTCTGTTGGTGGCTCGCAGATGACAGGGTGCTCTGTTGTCTCCGGCGGTTGGCCCAACTGCTCTCTCACTTTGGGTGTGTGTGTCTGTGGCTCCTCGTCTAGGTCCTCGGGCATCTCAGTGTCCGGTGACAGGCGACGATGGTGCAACTGGTCTACGTGCTGTCTCCACAGCTGGTCTTCCTCCCCGGCGACCTTGTATGACACTGGTCCGGTGACTTGTATGATGCGGGCCAGACGCGTAATTTTGGCTGTAGACGGGGTCCTCTGGGAAGAACCCTTGCAGTGGTTGCGGCTGAACAGTATCTCCGCAGTGGTCTGAGTGGAGGTGATCTAGGCGTGTGGTGAGGCACTGGCCCATGAGAAGCTCCGTGGGGCTGCAGCTGTGGTGGGGCTGTGTGTGGTGGGGCTGTGTGTGGTGTCATCCTCTGACTGAAGTCTGTAATGCCAGCTGCCCTTGTCTAGTCTCCGCAGTGCCTCCTTCGTTGTCTGGACCATGCATTTGGCTTGGCCGTTGGGTGCCGGATGGAAGGGGGTGGACCAGACATGGCAGATGCCATAATGCTCCACGAACTCCTGGAAGTAAATGCTGTTCCGTTATCTGTAACTAGGATGTCAGGTATGCCATGCGTACTGAAAATACGCCACATGGCTTATATAGCTGCCTGAGAGGATGTGGTTGCCACCGGGGCCACCTCAAGCCACTTTGTGTAGCTATCCACTAAAATAAAGAAGGTCTGACCTTGAAAGGGGCCCACAAAGTCCAGGTGAAGCCGGGACCAGGGCTTGCTGGTGGATTCCCAGGATTGGATGGGTGCCAGGGGTGGTTCGGGGCATGACTCCTGGCAAGTGGTGCACTGCTGCCCCCGGTCCTCGATGGCCACATCCATTCCTGGCCTCCAAACATAACTTCGTGCCAGCGCTTTCATCCGGATGATGCCTGGATGCATCTCATGGAGCACGGCCAGCACCTTTTCCCATAGCGGGGGAGGGACGACCACCTGGGCTCCCCACAGTAGACATCCCTTGTGGGTTGACAACTTGCCTGCTGGGTCTTGTATGCCGGGCTGCGCGGCCACCCCCTCCCCACCCAGTTACAGACCTGCAACAAGATGTAGTCATGGCCGGTAAGCCGCGCGATGTCTCTGACCTGAATGGGCCGGTCCAGAAGGTTCTTGAGCAGTGCAGCATGGTGGGCTGGGGCCGGGTCTGAGGAGGATAGTGGCAAGTGGCTAAGGGCATCCGTGTGGCCCATAGCCTTTCTTGGGTGGTGAACCAGGGAGTACGAGTACCCCGCAAGGAAGATGGACCATCGCAGCACCTTGGGGGACAGCATGTTAGGCGTCTGGCGGTCTGGACCAGGAGACCCAGCAAGGGTTTGTGGTCTGTGGCAACCACAAACTGTCTCCCGTAGAGGAAATCATGGAACTTACGGACCCCAGCTACTATTGCTAATGCCTCCTTGTCGATTTGAGCGTAGTTCCGCTCTGCCGATGACAGGGTGCGGGAGTAGTAAGCCACTGGAACCTCCCAGCTGTCCAGTAGTTTGTGCCCCAGCACTGCCCCCACACCATATGGAGAGGTGTCACAGGCCAGGATCACAGACTGGGACTCATCAAAGTGGGCCAGGACCGAATTAGGAACAAGAAGGTCCTTGGTGGTCCAGAAAGCTGTAACGTGGCGGGGGCCCAGGTCCATTTGGCAGATTTGTCCAATAACCAGTGCAGGGGCTCAGCAAATGCAGCCTTGTGGGGGAGGAACGAGTGGTAAAAGTTCATGAGGCCTAAAAACGACGGTAGCTCCGCCTTGCAGGTCGGCTCTGGAACCACCGTGAGGGCACAGACCTTGTCCTGGGTCGGGTGGATGCCGTGTTCATCAACCATGAAGCCAAGGAACAGTACTGATGGAACCCCCGGCATTTCTCCCGCTTAAGCCGGCATTTCTCCTGCTTAACTTTCAGTCCCATGTCGCTGAAGCGCTGCAGAACCTGGCGGAGTCTGGAGGCAAAGGACGAGACATCTGGTGCGGCAATCAGAATGTCGTTGAAGAAGGGAAACACACCTGGAATCCCTTTTGACAGACAGTCCATTAGTTGTTGGAACAGACCCGGGGCCGCACTCACCCTGAATTGCAGGTGGCATACTTTGAAGGCCCCTGTGTTTGACGATGGTTTGCGCTTCCGCAGTGGGAGTTGTTGGTAGGCTTGTGCCAGATCCAACTTCCTGAAAACCTGTGCTCCCGCGAGGGAGGCCAAGACATGGCTAATGACCGGCACTGGGTAGGCGTGATCCTGTAACGCCTTGTTAATTGTGCACTTGTAGTCTGCACAAATGCGGATGTCCCCGTTTTGTTTTAAGGGAGTTATGATGGGTGTTTCCCATTTGACATGGGACACCGGTTCTAGCACCCCCTGTGCTACGAGCCAGTCCAATTCTTTGTCTATCTTGGACGCGACCGCCAGCGGGGGCCATCGCGCCAGTACTCAGATTGGCTGTACGGCTGGGTCTAATTTGAGGGAGACTGAGGGACTGGTGTAAGCACCTAGCGCCCCGTCGAAAACTGCCGGGAACTCGTCACTTACCTTCCCGAAGTTGGCATCCCAGATCCGGTTGACTCCTGTGATGCCCAGTCCCAGAGGCTTGAACCAGGCCAGGCCCAGTAAGCTTGCTAATTTGCCCTCCACCACCAGTAATTCAAGCATGCCATTTAAATCTTTGTAACTGACCCAGACTTTTCCCAGACCCCAGATGGCAATGGGATTTTTCTGGAAATCCCTTAAGCATAGGCCAGATGGCTTGCGGAGCCGGGGCCCACCGTTTGGGCAAAGCTTGTGGAAGGTTTCTGCCAAGATGATAGAATACGCAGAGCCCGTGTTCAGTTCCATAGAGCAGGGGGAGCCTTCTATGGATACTGTGACATACATCTTGTTGGGGACCCGCCAGGGAAGTTGTAGTACCTGATTGTGGGAGGTAGAGTGAAGGTCCATGTCTTCGGAATGCGCTGCTAGTGAGTGACAGCTGATGCGGGAACAGCAGGCCCGGGCTATATGTCCCTTCTTGCCACACGACCAGCACTCTGTGTCCCGGACACGACAGCTTCGGCGATCATGTGGGTTGCCACAGCTGGCGCAGGGAACCTTGTCATGGGGACGTGAAGGTCCGGAGGACAGGGTGACTGACCTGTGTCCGGAGGGCATCGTGCTTCTGTCCACGGTAGCTTGGGGTGCCTCTCCCTGGGAGCGCCGGTTGACCTGAAGGACGTTGTCCTCCTCTTCAGACCTGGAGGAGGTGGTGGTCTGGTAGGTGCCCAAAAAGGGCCACTCTCGCTGGGCCATCTCGAATGCTGATGCTGTCTGGAGCGCCTTCTCGAGCGTGGGCTTGGAAAGCACAATCAGCCTGCACCTCAGTTTTGCTTCCCAACCCCCCCTCCACGAACATAGTTAGGACGTGGTCTTCCACGTGCTGCATTTCGAGCCGACCGCCCGACGGCGGAGGTCAGCCAGTAAAGCGGCTGCGGCCTCACCTGGCTTCTGTTGTCACTGGATGGGAGGGCCATCGTGGAGGGTTTGGGAGCGAAGTAGTCCCCGAGGGCCTTGGTGAGCTCATCGTATGACATCTCCTCGAGGTCCTGGGGTGAGATCAGGCTCTGGGTGAGATGCATCGTGTCCACGCCACAGGAACTCAGCAGCCAGGCCCACTTCATGTCTGCGTCGGTTATGCCCCGAATGATGAAGGCGAACCCGAGCTGTCTGGCCCAGGCTTCCCAGATCTTGGGTCGAGACGGGTCAAATGGGGGTATTTGTCCCGGAGTGGCAGCCATATTTACCAGAGCGGTGCAGTGAGCAATGTCCTCAAGGGCTGGCGGTGGTGCTTCGGAGTGCTGGGGCTCAGTGATGCTGGATGCCGACGGATTGATGCTAGGTGCGGCGCTGTTCGGTCCGGCTGGTGAGTTGCTCATCCGGATCCCACCTTCATCGCCACTGAAAAGTACTGGAAGTGGAGGCTGGTTGATTTGATTTCAGCAAGCATTTTATTCAGCTGGTTCAGATGAGGCATACAGACAGAGGTCAGGGGGCCTGTTTATATACCCAGATAGGCCTCACCCCTGACCTTGCCCAAACAAGGCAATTGGATAAGGTAATTGAATAAGTTTCAAGGTAATTGAATAAGTTTCCCGCCAGAGGCTGTCATAGGACTATTCGAATAAGCCTCTGATAGGGGGACACTAGGATCCTAGTGTCCTATTGTTCTCCTGCCCCAAGCTCGGGAGGTCACTGGGCCATGTGCTCTGCGGGGCCATGTGGCTTCTGCCATTACATGAGATTTATTTCCTGCATTCAGTATCACGTTTCTAGGACTGGGCAAAACTCTGCTATATTAACCAAAGATCCCAATATTGAATTGGATATTGGGAAAGAGCGGGCTGAAAACTAACAGGCGGCCATTACGCTGGGTTGCTTGGGCAGAGAAGTCTCCTCCTCCACATCCAATCCATTCAAGCCTGACGAATTAAGTGGCCGCCTGCAGGATCTCTTTAATAAAACAGATGAACTTCATGCATGCTGGAGGAACGTGTTTAAATGATTCCGAAGATGGGGGCCCTCTAGGCCTGACTGTGTCAGAATCCTGGGATTCTGACAAGGGTTTCGCTGTGCTTTATGTACTCTCTCAATATACAATTGCTGGTACCATGGAGATAAACTCGTGGTGCCTAGGGCACGTAGAAAAGATATTTTGTTAACATGTCACTCTTCCAAGCTGGCTGGTCACTTTGGATTCCTAAAGACTCTCAACTTGGTTCAGCGGCAATTTTGGTGGCCGCGCATGCGCAAAGATGTATCTGACTTTGTCACTGCCTGCCAAACTTGTCTAATGTGCAAGAGGAGGGGGAGAAAGGTTCCAGGACTGTTGCACCCGTTACCCACCCCCTCTCGCCCCTGGGAAGCAGTAGCCACGGACTTTATTACCAACCTGCCACCCTCGAAAGGGAAGACAGTCATCTGGGTGGTGGTTGACATGTTCTCCAAGCAGGCTCACTTTACCCCATTCAAACAGTTACCGACTGTGAAGGGGTTGGCTAAAGCCTTTTTTAATCACGTGATCAAACTACACGCCTTCCCCAAGCGCGTGGTATCCGACAGAGGCAGTCAGTTCGTTGCCAACTTCTGGCGGGAGCTTCTAAAAATGATGGACATTGAACCAGCCATGAGTTCGGGTTACCATCCAGAGACCGATGGCCAATCCGAGCGAACTAATCAAATTTTGGAACAGTTCCTACGGTGTTACACTAACTACCATCAGGATAATTGGGTGGAGTTGTTGCCATTCGCGGAGTATAGTTATAATAATGCTGTGCATTCCTCCACTGGTGTGTCTCCCTTCATGGCGGTGGGAGGCTTCGAAGGGAAACCCCTACCAACAATAGAGGAATCGGCGGACGGCCCCCCCTCGGATTTTAAACAGTGGTGGGCTAACCTGCAAAATTCATGGCCTTTGATTGCTAAGACTCTAGATAAAGCCAAGGAGGTCTACAAGAAATATGCTGATCGAGGTCGGGCTGAAGGATGGAACCTAAAGCCAGGGGACTCTGTGTATCTCTCTACTAAAAATATACATGGTCTACAGCCGAGCAGGAAACTAGGGTGGAAATACGTTGGCCCCTATAAAGTCTTACGCAAAATTTCTGATGTTTCCTTTGAGCTGGAATTGCCTAAATCACTGAGCTCTGTGCATCCTGTTTTTCATTTCAGCTTGCTGAAGAAGAATCCTGGGCCGAATCCATGGCACCCAACTCCTCCGATTCCTCCTCCACTAATGAAGGAGGGGGCCCCTCATTTTGAGATTTCAGAAGTCCTAGATTCAAAAATGCATAGGGGCCGCTTGCTATATCTTGTCAAGTGGGTAGATTTTGGTCCTGAACTGAATGAATGGGTTTTGGCTGACAATGTGCATGCTCCTAGATTAGTTAAAGCTTTCCATAAACGTTTTCCTGATAAGCCGGGGTAAATTGGATTATTCAGGTGGCAGAGTGTCAGAATCCTGGGATTCTGACAAGGGTTTCGCTGTGCTTTACGTACTCTCTCAATATGTACCATGCTTTTGCAGTTCGGGTGTATCCCTTTCATTCTGTATCATGTTCCCTTTAACTGTGGTTTATTGCCCTCTGTTTATTGCTACTGGTGGGTCTTGTCAATGTAACCATTTGGTCCGGGAGAGTGGCGACTGCAGCACCTGAGAACAATCGGCCTCTCACCCCTCTCCCACTGCATTCCTTTCCTCCCTGCCAGCGGAGACACAGAACTTTTCTTATCGGTGTGTGAAGACCTTGGCGAGCTATTTGTTATGCACGAAATGGATACATCTGAGGAGCCCCAGTTTAAGAAGGGAAATTTACAACTTCACACTTTACTTTTTTCCTGTGGGAAGCAAAACGGTCAAAGGACCTTAGCCCGCGGTTTTTCCTTTTCTGTGATTGGTTACCTATGGGAAATTCAAATTGTACTGGAGGGTATATTAATCCTGCTTCTATTGTGTACCTTATCTCTAACAATGATCCGAGGACCTGTAATGTAGTAACAGGGAATAAAGAACTCTGTTTCATCAACAAAGGTCTGATCCTTGACTACATAGGGCAGAAGCCTCACAACTGTAGGCAGCAGGCTGGCATTCAAGATGGTGCCCTCACTGAAGAAGAGATTGGATTTATACCCCGCCCCTCACTACCCAAAGGAGTCTCAGAGTGGCTTACAATCCCTTTCCCTTCCCACAACAGACACCCTGTGAGCTAGGTGGGGCTGAGAGAGCTCTTTTGAGGACTGCTCTGAAATAACTTATGACTGACCCAAGGTCACACCAGCAGCTGTATGTGGAGGAGTGGGGAATCAATCCGGGTTCTCCCAGATTAGGGCCTGTGCTCTTAACCGCTACACCAAACACTGCTTCTCCTGTGCCATCATTCAAAATCGTTTCTCCCCTAGTTTGTCATTCGAACTCACACCCTCCCATTTCGTCCTCTTTTGAACTATCTGGGCACCATTCAGAGGAAGCGAGGATTAGACGTCACTAGCCCCAAGCCTTGGCATCGCTTTCTGCTTACTTGTGCTGACACCACAACCTAGGGGGTGACCCCATAGTGTAGATTAGAAGGATGGGCGGAGTTGGCGTGGCTTTGGTTGAAGTGTCTGTCGTGGCCACGGAATTGTGGATTTGGATCAGGCAGCCTGGAACAAGGGACACATGGACCGGAGTGCAGGAACGCCCGCTGGTCCTGACAGGTGGTGGGCCATCTTCAAGGGGCCATCTGATCAGGCTGCTGAATTCCTGCTTCTCTGCGCTTCACCGCCACTCCCACTACCTGTGGTTATTTTATTGGGGCTTAGGTCCACGCAAACAATGCCCCCGCCCTGGGGTTTATGTATCCCTGGGAAAAGCAGAGAGGCGCCCAGGCTTGGTGGGAGACCCTTTGAGCCATTCTGACAGCTACGAGGCAAGGACGAAGCATCAGTGTGTGTACAGTCTAACAACCTCAAAAAAGATGTTATAGCATTGGAGAAAGGACAGAAAAGGGCAACTAGAATGATAAAAGGGTTGGAACCCTTTCCCTATGAAGAAAGGTTAAAGCACTTGGGGCTCTTTAGCTTGGAGAAACGATGGCTGAGAGGTGACATGATCGAGGTTTACAAGATTATGCATGGGATAGAGCAGGTAGAGAAAGAAGTGCTTTTCTCCCTTTCTCACAATGAAGAAGAAGAGAAGATTGGATTTATACCCCGCCCTTCACTACCCAAGGGAGTCTCAGAGCGGCTTACAAACTCCTTTCCCTTCCTCTCCCCACAACAGACACCCTGTGAGGTAGGTGGGGCTGAGAGAACACTTTTCAGAACTGCTGTTTTTCAAGAACAGCTGTGCCAGAGCTACGCTTGCCCAGGGTCATCCAGCAGGTGCAACTGGAGGAGTGGGGAATCAAACCCAGTTCTCCCAGATTAGAGTCCACGCATTTAACTACTACACCAAACTCAATGAAACTGCTGAGCAGTTGGGTTAGAACAGATAAAAGGAAGTACTTTTTCACCCAAAGAGTGATTAACACATGGAGTTCACTGTCACAGGAGGTGGCGGCAGCTACAAGCTTGGACAGCTTCAGGAGGGAATTGGATAAACATATGGAGCAGAGGTCCATCAGTGGCTCTTAGCCACAAGGTATAGATAGGAACTCTGAGTCTGGGGCAAGTGATGCTCTGTATTCTTGGTGCTTGAGGGGGGGGGGGCAACAGTGGGAGGGCTTCTCATGTCCTGGCCCCACTGCTGGACCTCCTGAGGGCACCTGGTGTTTTTGGCCCCTGTGTGACACAGAGTGTTGGCCTGGATGGGCCACTGGCCTGATCCAACATTGGCTTCTCTTATGATCTTATGTCCTCAACAGTCTTAACAAGGAGCTGAGATTTGAATGTGCCCTGCGGGAAGGAAAACATCCAGCTCTGCCAGTTCCTTTCCGTGCCCGTCTTCCCTGTGGCTCCAGCGATTAATTAGGTCAGCCATCCCAGTGCCGCCTTCTCAGGAGCTGGGACTGGGGGGGGGGGGGGAGGCAGAGCAGGCGATGGCAGACAGTCATTCATAATTACTGCGATAACTTCCGGAGGATTGGTGACCCTTTCACAAAAAGGCAAGGGCAGCAGCGCAAAGCCGCTCTCTGCAGTACGGTAACCGCCTGCGCCATCTAAACATTATTTATTTGCTTAATTTGTGCCCCACCTTACTCCCCCCATGGGGACGCGAGGCGGCTTGCATAGTTTTCCTCTCCAACATTTTATCCTCACAACAACCTTGTGAGGTAGCTTAGACTGAGAGAGATTGACTGGCCCAAGGTCCCCCACTGAGCATCCATGGCACCTGGGGATTCGAATCTGCTTCTCCCAGATCCTAGACTGACAGTAACCACTACACCACACTGGATGGCTACAGAAGACGACGACGAAGAGGAGGAGATTGGATGTATACCCCACCCTTCACTACCTGAAGGAGTCTCGGAGAGGCTTTCAATCTCCTTTCCCTTCCGCTCCCCACCCCACAACAGGCACCCTGTGAAAGCAATGCTCCCTCTAAGCTATGGAGTCCTGTGAGCAAAGATTCTATTTTCTGAGCTCCTGACATGAAAGCTGTGAGCAGGTGATTTGGCTACTGCATGAATTAGTTTGCTCTGGAGCCATCCTTCCTGAGTGAAGACAAAAAAAGTGTGAGCCGGAGGCTAAAGAGCTGTGAGCCTAGCTCACACAAACTCAGGTTAGAGGGAACACTGCCTGTGAGCTAGGTGAGGCTGAGAGAGCTCTTTTGAGGACTGCCCTTGAGAGAACAGCTCTGAGAGAACTTGTGACTGACCCAAGGTCACGCCAGCAGCAGCGTGTGGAGGAGGAGTGGGGAATCAAACTCAGTTCTTCCAGATTAGAGTCTGTGTTCCTAACCACTACACCAAACTGGCTGAACCTGGCACAGGGTAGATTTCCTTGTGAGGGGTTGTGTAATCTTAAATATGACTTTGTAGGTGTGACTGTCTTTCGACTGTCATGGCCGTGGAAAGGGCACTTTGGTCAGTTTGTATTCCGAAGAGATGTTCTCGGCCCGGGCCTGGATGGCCCAGTCTGGCCTGCCTCGGTCGGACCTGGGAAGCGAGAGAAGCCTGGTCGACTCAGCCCATGAAACAGCCATAAATCTATCCAGACGGTACCAATAAAACCGAGAGATCAAAGGAAGTGAAAGCGGCCTGCAGTGCTGCCGCAAAATCCGACAGTCAATCAAAGTGAAAGCCGCATGCAATGCAGAGGGGGATTTCTTTTCCAGTGTGGATTTCCTAAAACCATGGAGGGAAAAGCCAATGGAGAAAATGTGGAGCGAAGGCCAGATGCAGAACCAGCCACTGAGGAAAAGGTGCGGCTCCAAACCACACTCAAGATACCCCAGTCCAACGCCGCACGGGCTGCAGAGTCTCCCCCGGACCGGCCGTGAAAGGGCCATCCTCAGTCTGTGCGGACGGCCGCGGTGAAAAGCGAGAGGTCAGAGGAGGTGGAAGCGGCCGGCAGTCTGGACGCTGCCCGAAAACCCGACAGTCAAGCAACGTGAAGGCGGCGGCCTGCCCTGCAGGGGGGGGGGATTTCTGTTCCCGCCTGGGCTTGGGAAGACGGCGGAGCGCCTGCGAGTTGCAGATGGGGCCTCTCTCTGGGGCGCGATCGCAGCCTAGTCCCGCTCCCTTCCGGCCCCCGGGTGGGCGGCCACTCCCGGCCGAAGCCCCGGTCCTCTGCCCCCCACCCCTCGCCCCAGCGAGCATCCCTTTCCCCGCAGCCGCCCGGCCGGCCTTTCCCTTCCCTTCCCCGCCCCGCCGAGCAAGGCGGGCTGGCAGGAAACGGGGGCCGAGCGGGCGGGCGGGCAGCGGCCTCCGCCTCCTCCTTCTCCCTCCCCCCGAAGCAGCTCGTCTCGCCGGCGGAGCGGGCATGGAGGTGCATGGGGCGGACATGGAGGTGCCGCCTGGCCGTCTGCGGAGGCGAGCGGGGAGCATGGCGCGGGACGAGGCGGCGGCGGCGGGGCTTCTCCTCTGCGCCGCCTGGCTCTTCTTGGCCGCCGGCGCCCGGGCGGAGGAGGCGGCGGGCGGTGGCGGCGCGGGGCCCCGGGAGCGGCGCTCCTCCTGCTACGGCGCCTTCGACCTCTACTTCGTGCTGGACAAGTAAGTCGGCCTCCCGGCGAGCAGCAACGACGCCCGCGCCTTCGCCCGGCAGCCCGGGGACGCGCCCCCCCCCCGCTCCCTCCCTCCGTCCCTGGCGCGGCGGCGGAGGGGGGCTGGCGAGGGCGCGCAGGCGAGCTTGGCACCGGCGCCCTGCCCTTGGCTGTTTTCGGAACGTCGCCTTGGCGTGAAAAGTCAGCCGCGCTTGGCCTCGGAGGCCGCCCAGGTCTTCCCTTTTCTCCCGGCGGCTTCGCCTGGGGAGAGGCGCGTTTCAGACCCGCACGCCGCAGTCCCCGCCTGCCCTCGCCTGGGCGGCTGAGACGGCGCCCGCCTGCTTGGGTTGCCAACTCCGGACTGGGAAATGCCTGGAGATCTGCGCGGGTGGAGCCGGGGCGGGGGGGGGGGGGGCTGGCTCGGCAGAGTATAGTGCTCGAGAAGCAGTGTTCCCTCTAAGCTGAGTCAGTGTGAGCAAGCTCACAGTTCTTTAGCCTCTGGCTCACACGTTTTTTTTTTGTCTTCGCTCAGGAAGGATGGCTTCAGAGAGCAAACTAATTTATGCAGCAGCCGAATTGCTCGCTCATAACTTTGATGCCAGGAGCTCACAAAGTAGGATTTTTGCTTACAGGACTCCACAGCTTAGAGAGGGCATTGCTTGAGGGGTCCACCGGCCCGAGATGCCCTGCTGGAAGATCTCCAGGTTCTGCCTGGAGTTGAAAAAACAAAGTGAGATGCACAGTCTGGAAATAACGGGAAAAGAAATGGCGCAAACCTATAACAACCAATACAGAACCAATAACAACCAATATTACACAAACCTTCCTGAATTGAAAAGGTTTATTTAATATTGGTTGTTATAGGTTTTGCACTGTTTATTTCCCCTGTTATTTCCACCTGGAGGTTGGCAACCACAGGCTGGACCCTGGGAAGGACTAGGTTTGGGGAGGGAAGGGACCTCAGAGGGGTAGGAGGCCTTGGAGCCCACCCTCCAAAGCAGTCATTTTCTCCAGGGGAAGCGTGGTCCAGAGATGAGTTGTAATTCTGGGAGATCTCCAGCCTCCAGGGGCCACCTGGAGGTTGGCAACCCTGTGCCCAAGGGGGGCAAGCTTCTCTCCCAGGGCACGCGCATGAATTGCTCAAAGAAATAAGCAGCCTTCGAGTGACCTTTGGCTGTTTGGTCTCTTTGTGCCTCCTCTCGAGTCCCTGAGAATAGGGGCTGTGGCGCAGCCAGAGGCAACGGTCGCATGTGTGTGTCTGGAACACTGAAGCTGTGCTGAGGCTCTGGAGAGCTGAAGGCAAACCACTCGGCTCAGTGCGGCTCAGTCGTGCACGCTTGCCAGAGAGTTGGGACCTCTGGCTGGAAGTCGCTGCGGATGAGGCCGGAGCTAATGACAGAGGCCGGCTGCTGTGGATTTCCTGCCCTCCTGAGCTGAGGAGGCGGCTGCGCACCAGCATGCTCCGGCTGGCCCACGGGCAGAAAATGAGCTCAGCGCTTGCCCTGTTGTGCTCCCAAGACTGGTTGGCAGGCGGAGGGGCTTGGGAGGCGGAATGGGCTCTCCCTTCCGAGGGAAGGCATCCGACTGTGCAGCTGTTGAGCTGTGCTCAGAGAAAGAAGGTGGGGGGGGGAGTGAAGGCAAAAAGAGGGGGGGTCTGCAGTAGAAGATCAAAATTCAAGTCCAGTAGCGCCGTGGAGAGGGGCTGCGGTGGCTCAGAGGTTAAGACGCTGAGCTGCAGTTTGGCAGTTCGAGACCCGAGTGCCGCATGACGAAGTGAGCTCCCGTCTCTGGCCCCAGCTCCTGCCAGCCTGGCAGTTCGAAAGCAAGACATTGCAAGTAGATAAATAGGTACCACTTGGGTGGGAAGGTAACAGTGTTCCGTGCGCCTTGGCGTTCAGTCATGCCAGCCACATGACCACGGAAACGTCTTTGGACAGCGCTGGCTCTTCGGCTTGGGAATGAGCACCGCCTCCTAGAGTCGTATTCAACTGGCTTTCAGGCAAGGGAAACCTTTATCTTTACATTTAGCACTGCAGTGACCAACAATATTTTCAGGGTATGGGCTTTCAAGAGTTAATGCTTTCTTCAGATACCCTCGTCAGAGCTTCGGCTCTCAGAATCTTACGTCCTGGAAATTGTGTTGGTCTTTAAGGTGCTCCTGGACTTACCTTTCTACTGCAGACCGGCACAGCTACCCACCTGAAACTGTCTTGAGTATTGTGTAGAAAGCCGGTTGATCGGGAGGAGACCCATCCCAATCTAGTGATGTGTGTCTGTGTAAAGTGCCATCAAGTTGCAGGCGATTCATGGTGACCTCGTAGGGTTTTCAAGGCAAGAGAGGAACAGAGGTGGTTTGCTATTGTCTGCCTCTGCATAGCAACCCTGGGCTTCCTTGGTGGTCTCCTGTCCAAATACTAAGCAGGACACCAACTCTGCTGAGCTTCTGAAATGTGAGAAGATCAGGCTCGGCTGGGCCACCCAGGACAGGGCAACCTTCCACTGCAGGATAGAAGAGGGGACATCCGTGTGGTCCCAGAAAGCAGGCCGCCTCTGCTAGGAATCCCGAGAAGGGAAATGGGTCTGGCACCGCTCCCCCAAGTGTGGGTGCTTTGCACCACTTTGGCTAGGTCTTGACTCTTGGCCTAGAGGACTTCTTCTCTGGGTACTGTTAGAGGCACAGGGGGGAATGTCCGGACCTCGGTGGCTGGATATTCCTGCAAGCCTTAGATGCTGTGCAGGACAGGGCGCACCTGTGTGAATCGACCCTAAGAGGCAGGCTCTTTGGATAGAGAGCTGTTGTTGTTGTTGTTGTTCAGTTGCACAGTCGAGTCCGACTCTTTGCAGGACCACATCACGCCAGGCCCTCCTGTCTTCCGTCATCCTCCGGCATGTGCTCAACTTCATGCCCATTGCATCGACAACACTGTCCAGCCATCTCATCCTCTGCCGCCCCCTTCTTTGACCTCCAGTCTTTCCCAGCATCCTCAGGGTCTTCTCCAGTGAGGGCTCCCTTCTCATTGGGTGGCCAAAGTATTTGAGCTTCAGCTTCGGTGTCTGGCCTTCCAGGGAACAGTCAGGGTTGATTTCCTTTAGGACTGACTGATTTGACCTCCTTGCAGACCAAGGGACTCTCCAGAGACATCTCCAGCAGCATTTGGATGGAGAGTTGCAGTGCCCTGCAGTTCAGGCTCCCTGCCAGGCAACTCTCTGGCGCTTGTAACTGGGGCAGAGTTTTTGTGGGGAAATCCATGAGGGAGAACTCCCCACTGTCGCTCGCCCCAGTCTGGTTGGGGCAGGAAGGAGGTCAGGAGGTCCTTGCTTGGTTGGAGCTCCCCCCATGTCTGATTTTAGGAGGGGGGTCAGGCCCGTGCCTACAGCGGGGCATTTCAGGGCCACGCCCCCTCACTCGGCAGCTATGCCCCATTTTCACCAGCCGCTCCAGTGCCTAACAGATCCCGCAGCCCATCTCGCCCATCCCCCACTGCCCGCCTGTCCGTCCCCTGTTGCCTGCCTGCCCATCTGGCGGGCCAGAGGGAGGGAGGAGAGGTGTCTGTCAAACTGGCCGGCCGGCTGCACCCACGCCAACATGGCTGGAGGTGCACCATCCAAAGGGCAGCCTGTGGGCCGAAAGCAGGGAAGAGGTGCCTCCCGGCTGGCTGGCCAGCCACACTCGCTCCCCCGTGGCTGCAGGCCCGGGTGGAGCTGAGGGGTCAAAGTGGCTCGCCACTGCCACTCCCCTGCCCCACCTCCCAGAAATTCCTGGCCACGCCCCTGGTTGGAGATGACCTGTTGGATTGTTACTCTCGGGCCATGATGAGGTTGCTTACTTATTTACCAAAATTATACCCCATTTTTCTCCCAATGGGGACCCAAAGCAGCTTATGTCACTGTCCTCCATTTTACCCTCACAACAACCCTGCGAGGCAGGTTAGGTTAAGAGTGTGTGACTGGCCCAAGGTCACCCAGCAAGCTTCCCTGGCAGACTGGGGATTCAATCTCAGATCTCCCGTGCCCTGGTCTGACACTGTAATGCAGGGATCGTCATCCTTTTGGAGCCTTTGAGAACCTTTGGAATTTTGATACAGCACGGTGGGTGGAGCCACTGCTGCCACAAAATGGCTGCTGCAGGAGGTGGAGCCAGCCACAAAATGGCAGCCACAGCATATCTTGAGTCACACAGTGAAGATCCTTGTGTTGTGGGGGCAGCTGCTCCTAGAGCAAGGTTTTTGGAAATCTGCACAGCCTGTCAAATCTTCAGTGGCCAATCAGAAGCCTTGCTAGGCAAAAAGACCACTTGCCCCCACCTACTTTCTAAATACACTTGTCCTCGTTGGGAGGCGCGTGCTCTATCCACTGTCTGGATTTGTTCCCCAGTGCACAGATTTCTGCATGCAGGGACCGGCTGTGCACGCAACAGCTGAGCAATAGTTTCCACGTGTTCAGCTGTAGAACTCATCTCTGTCTCCTGTGTACAAAGGGGGGCAGTTTTTAAAATAAATGTAAATAAATTTTTAAAATACATTCAAAAATAAGTTTTTAAAATAAGTTTAAATATTTTTTAAAAGAAAATAAGTATTTTTTAAGCCTCAAATAGTTTGTGAACCAAACTGCCTATTGTGTTGGACACCAAGAATGATGTTTACATCTTTTTAAAAATAAGAATGGGGTTGCCAGTTTAAACTTTTCGCCTTACCATTTTCCTAATCAACAAATACACTCCCCAGCTTCTGTTAACCCTGTGAAGGGGAAATTCAGATACCCAGATCCACCCCCCCCCCCCCCCCCCCAGTGAGTAAAACTGCAGTTTGGAGGGATTTTGGTTGGGAAGCTAATGTGGAGTGGAAAAGTGAAACTAGTCCTCCCTCCCGCCTCTCCACTAAAGAGACTGGCAGATGGACAGCTGCATTTCAGAAGAAGCAAGTGAGCCCACTGTAGCCAAGGGGTTCTTGGTGATGCTGAAGAACTCTGCCTCTGTCACCTACGGACAACCCAAGTCCCGAGTCCTGTGGCACAAACTTACCGCGCAACTAGGGTAGCCAGCCTCTAGGCGGGGCCTGGGGATCTCCCGCTTTTACAACTGATCTCCAGCTGACAGAGATCAGCTCCCCTGGAGAAAATGGCTGCTTTGGAGGGTGGACTCTATATGGCATTGTACCCTGCTGAGGCCCCTCCCCTCCTCAAACCCCGCCCTCTCCTGGCTCCACCCCCAAAGTCTCCAGATATTTTCCAACCCAGACTTGGCAACCCTATGTGCAACCAGTGTCTTGGCTTGAGCACCGGCACACAGAGCTCTAACAAAGCCGCCTCTGTACACGACAGCGACTCAGCCACACCTTCTGAAAGGGGTTCTGTCCTGCTGCTGTCAGGACCCAGCTCTGCGCGTGTCATGGTCTCAAAGGGGAACGTTTAAAACCATGGCTGAAAGGCGGCAGCTGACGGGGAGACCTTGTGGCTCACTTGTTTCACGCAGTGGCCTGCCAGAGGCCCTGACAAGGACAACAGCCCTCCCCACTGCTTCCCCCTCCAGCCACGGCAATTCCAAAAAACACTGCACCTGGGCATGAAGGTTCTTTTGAGCTCTCCCTGCAAAGCGTTATCCTCTTCCAAGTTGCCCAGTCCCCTCTAAGCTAGCAGCCCTGTGTGAGACAGCGTTGATGCTGGCCCGCAATGCCACATCATCTGCTAGGTCGTTTGCAGTTAGAATTGAAGCACATAGTGGTTAGAAGCAGCGGACTCTAATCTGGCAGAACCGTGTTTGATCCCCCACTCCTCCACATGCAGCTGCTGGTGTGACCTTGGGATAGTCACAAGTTCTCTCAAAGCTCGAGAGAACTGCATGAGCAGTTCTTGAAAGAGCTCTCTCAGCCCCACCTCCCTCACAGGGTGTCTGTCTCTTGTGGGGAGGGGAAGGGAAAAGAGGTTGTAAGCTGCTCTGAAACTCCTTTGGGTAGTGAAGGGTGGGGTATAAGTGCAATCTCCTCCTCCTCCTCCCCCTCTTCTTCTTCTTCTGGATAGCCGCATTCCAAATGCCTTTCAAGCCCTGGGAGGCCAGTCTAATTTTGGCAATTGGGAATATGAATGGCCCACGATAGGCCAGGTTTCTCCTGGTACCCGCTTTTGCTGGAGAAATAAAATCTTCATGGACAGTTGTAATATCTCGAATGGCTTCTCCTTTGAGAATAATTTCCTCCCGATGCTTAATCAGGGTGGGTCAAATGACTCCTCACCCATGAAGTTGCGTCTGACTTCTGAACATTCAAGTCTTTGGTTTTAGTGGTGGTGTTAGGCTCAGAAAATCCCTGGGGTAACCTTTCCCCCTAAATGTAGGAAGGTTGGGGCTGATTCCTGTTTTGCTTTTGGGGGCAATCAGAGTTGTAACATCCTTGTCTTCGTGTTTTGTAGATCAAGGTGGGCAGCTGTGTTGGTCTGAAACAATTGAACAAAGTTTGAGTCCAGGGGCACCTTTAAGACTAACAAAGTTTTATTCAAGGTGTGAGCTTTTGTGTGCATGCACACTTCGTCACACAATGAAATGGAATTACAGATCATAGTTGTATATATAGAGCAGAGGTGTCAAACTCATTTGTTACAAGGTACGGATCGGACTTAAATTTCGCTTTGTTGGGCTGGACCATGTGTGTCATAAAATGTAACACAAGGTACTGGAGGTATAAACTTTATAAAGATGATTTCAGATGCCGAATGGCAATAGGCTTGATTGGATTAGATGTGGTATGCAGAGGGGTAGTAGGCATGGAGAGATCATCAATGAGACAAGAAGCCTAGTTCTCAGTTTGGTCCAGGAGGATTCTGTTCAGGAGGATGCAAAGAATAAATTGACATAAGCTGATACCCTGCCACAAATTTTGTTAGTCTTCAAGGTGTTACTGGACTCTTAGTCTTTCTACAGCTATAAGAAACCACAACATTCAAAAACCAGCGGGGGAACATTCTAATCTTCCAGGACATTCAGTTGCTGACGTAAGAGTAGCAGTTCTCTTACAAAGGAATGTCAAAGGGAGCTTTGAAAGAGAGACTGATGAATTGCAACTGATAATGAAGCTCAATGCACCCTCCTGGGCTGAATTGAGACCTAGGTTTCTTCTCTCATTACCAATGGCTTCTATTGTTATTTGGCATCTGAAATCACTTCACTCTCCAAGATATAAGGATAGATGGAGTCACATTCTAGTTGTATCTGAAGAAGTGAGCGGTGACTCATGAAAGCTCCTGCCCTGCCACAAATTTTGTTAGTCATTAAGGTGCTACTGCTCCCTTCCACTAATAAAGATTGCAAGATGTGTCATTAGGTTTCTTTTATTATTATTTTTCATCTGTTAGAACTGGAAAAGGGATCGCTCCAAGTGAAATAATATGTTGCACTCAGACTGGACAAAATCCACTTCCCACTAGTGATTATAATAGTGACAATAAATTTAAAAAGGTGAAGTGGGGTTAATATGAAGAACGGCAGCCAGTGAGGTGGGAGGGGAGAGAGGGAGGCCACGCGTTGAACTGGAAGATATGGAACTATAAACGTATTTCTAAATACTTAGCCATCTACTTCCATTCGTTAAACCATGGAACCCAATCCAAGTATTGTAATCCCTAATCAGGGTCTTTTTGTAAGAAAATCCCAGATAGGCAAAGAAATCTAATCTTTTTTTTTTTTTTTAACAAAACCTTTTCAGAATAAACCAAAATAATTTCCCTTGAATTCCCCTTATCGCAGATGCCCCTCTTTCCTGCCCACCTTCCTTTCTTTAACATGAGTGTGTGTGGGTGACCAGGTCTCAAAGTAAACAGCAGAGCAGGGCTTGTCAGAAAAATCTCCCTCCTTCTCTTTAAAGAAGTGTGCATGCACAGGAAGGTGCAAGTGCTCTCTGTTTCCTCAACCCTTGCTTCCTCCCTAAAGGAGGAAGACAGGCTTGGTAATGCAGCAGCAGCCCCAGAGGAGGGAGCAAGAGAAAGCAGAGGGAACTTTTATCTGGTGCATGCACGTGCGCTCACTTTTTCCTTCCCCCTTTGCAGCAGCAGTACTGAAAAGCAGAGAGAAGGAAACAGTTGCTCCCGGGTCAGATACTAGCCCTGCAGGGGCTGGATCTGGCCCACGGGCCACATGTTTGACACCCCTGGTATAGAGGGTGGCTTGTTGTATTAGCATGCAAAATAGTGAAGATGTTTTTAAACAGATAAAAAGGATGACAAGCTCTGTTTCTGGTTATCATCACTTTGGGTTCAACAGGGGGCGACACACAACATAGGTAATAAATATGTCAGAACTGGAGACTGATGGGCCCTAAATTGTGAGAATCCAGTCATTAGATCCCATCCACCTCCTTTCTAGCACGGAAGCAAACTTCCGAGCATCTTGGCTGTGCGGAGTGTTTTTCTTGTCCCCAGAACAGATCATGACATTTAAATCTGCCATTTTAAATGATATTACATATTCAATTATATTCTTAATTGTTAGGAGTAGTAAACTGAGATTTTGTTAAAAGTTACATTTTGCTTCACTAAAACATGGCGTTACTGACAGAATCATTTTCTTGTGCCTTTTGTGGCAGTGAGATTCTATAAGCCGATCGTGAAGTTTGGCATCGGCCTTGTCAATTGTAACGGAACCACTGCTACTTGGGGTTTTAGTGGTTTTCTTTCCTTTTTTCCGTAGATATTAGTATCCCTTCCTTTTTGCTTTCTGTAGATTTTAGAATAAAAGCAATAAACATTAATTTAAAAATTGCAACGGAACCCTTTACCTCACAAAAACAAGAGGTTTGCCCATTCCACATTTGACGAAAAGGAGAAAGGTGGCTTTCTTTCTCTTTCCGGTGAACATTGAGAGGCAAGTTCTTTTTGAAATTATTTCATCCAGTGGAACTATTTACCTTTGCTCTTGGGAATACGCTCAGTTGAATTCTGTATTACTGACTCCTGAGTGAAGGTGTACAGGATGAAACAGCGTGGCAGCAATCTTCAACATGTATTCCTGCGCTCGGTGCAGGCTCCTGGCTCCACCATGGTTGCGATGGTGGAAAGTGCTGTCTGGTCACAGCTGACTGATGCCGATCCCATCAGGTTTTCAAGTCAAGGGATGTTCAGAGGTGGTTTGGTATTCCTTGGTGGTCTCCCATCCAAATACTAGCCAGGACTGACCCTGCTTAGCTTCTGAGATCTGACAAGATCGGGCTATCCTGGGCTATCCAGGTCAGGGCACCAAGGTTGCTTATCTGTTTAAAATATTTGGGTCCTGGGCCTGGCCTTCCATCCCAAGGTAGTCTAAAAGCCAAGAGATTTACTGCCTCTGGATCTGGAGGTTCTCTTTAGTCACCATGGCTGGTAGCAGCTGATAGTCGTGTCTTCCGTTTGTGAAGAGTACTGGGACCATGTGCTCTGGCCATGCGGCGGGCGCCATTACCTGGGAGCATATGGCAGGCTGGTTGCTACACAGAGCATACTACTTTATACCTTGGCTCTGGCCTACTTCGTTCAACGCTGTTTCTCTCCCTAGAGCGTGTGTTTGTCCAGGCCGTTT
Source organism: Lepidodactylus listeri (assembly GCA_029233225.1). Classification (NCBI taxonomy): domain Eukaryota; kingdom Metazoa; phylum Chordata; class Lepidosauria; order Squamata; family Gekkonidae; genus Lepidodactylus; species Lepidodactylus listeri. The sequence continues at coordinate 132,693,558 of JARCFY010000005.1, read as the reverse complement.
TCCCCACCTGCCTGCACGTGTTCTGTTCCACTTGTTCCCATCTGCTACTTGCTGCTGCATGTGTAGACCTGTGCTCACCTTGTCCCTTGGAGACTAGGGTTGCCAACCTCCAGGTGGTGGCTGGAAATACAATTGATCTCCAGGCGACAAAGGTCAGTTCGCCCGGAGAAAAGGGCTGCTTTGGAAGGTGGTCTCTATGGCATTATACCCCATTGAGATCCTTCCCCTACCCCAGGGGTGGGCAATTGTTTTGGCTTGGGGGCCACTTTGTGGGAGCGGAGGTTAGCGGAGGGCCGCACCTTTTAAAATGATTGCATTCATTAGTTAACTTTGCATTTCAGAAAAGGTATAAATTGTATCATAAAAATCAATAAATATAAATTAAATAAAATAGTGGTAGTTTTATTCAATTTATTTATTGTGCTAATTTCATATCATCTATAGCTGCAAGCACATTTAATTTTAGAATCAGTTGAATGAGACAAATGTACCCTATCACACTTTTCTACAATTTTTTTGAAATCAGGAGTGAGATTGCTTGTTGAGATTCTCATCACAGCCTGCAAGTTAATGTCTGTCAAAGAGCATCTATATTTACTCTTGTTGATCTTCATGCAAGAAAAACTTTGCTCACAAATATATGTAGACCCAAATATAGAGAACATTTTCTCAGCAAATTTCTTCATACATGGAATTTTTTCAGCAGACAAAGATTTGTAAAAGTCAACTAATGTCACAGCATTAAACATTTCTTTCACAGTGTGATCTGACTGCATGTCAATAAGTTCAAGCTGCAGCTCCTCAGGTGCTGCATCAATATCAGCAGTGATGGGATAAGAGAGCAAATTGAATTTAGGCTCAATTTTCTTGAAGTCCTGAAATCTTCTTGGTGGGCCGCAAAAAACTCTGTGGCGGGCCGCATGTGGCCCCCGGGCCGCAATTTGCCCACCCCTGCCCTACCCCAAACACACTGTCTTTAGGTTCCCCCTCCCCAAATCTTTTGTCATCTTCTGGGCATGGAACAGGGGGTCACTGGGGGTGGGTGGGGGGGGGAGGCCTTTGTAAATTTCCTGCATTGTGCAGGGGGTTGGACTAGATTGCCCTGGAGATCCCTTCCAACTTGATGACTCTGTGATTCTTACCCTACGGGAGACACAAACACCAAATGCGAAAGAGGTCCTTTGTGGGGCTGCCAGCAGACAGAGGCCAATGCTCGTGTCGTCTTTCATTTTTAGGTCTGGAAGCGTCAAGCACCACTGGATAGAAATCTACTCTTTTGTGGAAAGCCTGGCGGAAAAGTTCCTGAGGTGAAGTAGGACCCCAGCGAAAGCTGGCAGCTGTGGACTTTGGCATTTCAGTCTCCCTCCCCCTGTGGAAGCCCCAGACCGGGTTGGGGGTCCCATGAGCCTCACTCCGCTGTGTCCCCTTTTTGTTTCGCAGCCCAATGTTACGGATGTCTTTCATCGTCTTTTCATCGCGGGGGATCACAGTGATGAAGTTGACAGAAGACAGGTAAATGTTTTCTTTTAAAGTGAAGAACGCGAAGGGTAGCGTTGAAGAGAGATGGTGAACTTCGGGTTACCTCACTTGGTTGGCAGTTCTCTGGAGAAAAGCTGGTCGAAAAGCGGGCATGGATAGGGTTTAATTAGCTTCCCCTTTTTTTATGCTTGGGGGGAATCCTCAATTGTTAAGACAAAGTTTGAGAGAAGAAGAGATTGGATTTATGCCCCACCCTTCACTACCCGAAGGAGTCTCAGAGCAGTTTACAATCTCCTTTCCCTTCCCCTCCCTGCAACAGACACCCTGTGAGGTAGGTGGGGCTGAGAGAGCTCTCTCGAGAGCTGCCCTTAAGAGAACAGCTCTGAGAGATCTTGTGACTGACCCAAGGTCACACCAGCATCTGCATGTGGAGGAGTGGGGAATCAAATTCAGTTCTCCCAGATTAGAGTCCATGCTCCTAACTGCTACACCAAACTAGCTTCCTCCAGTGGCACCTTTAAAGCCAACAAAGTTTAATTCTGGGTATAAGCTTTCATCTGCAGGCACACAGCTACCCACCTGAATCTATCACTCTGTGGACATTACTGAAACACCTAGTGGAGTTTCTGCCAGTTGTACTTAATACAGAGTGAAATGATATGTGGAGTATTGGGAACTCGGACAGAACTGGGGAACGCGGGGATGGGAGCCCCGCACATGATCTGGGTGGGGCATTGTGTGTGGTTTGGAAGACAGGACAATGTGTGCGTACAGAGTATGGGAAAGTAGTGTGGAAAGCAGAGGACCTGAGTGAGGAAGGCCGAAACCAAGAAACACAGGGTCAGATCTTACTTCCCCAGTCTCCACCTCTCTCCAGCTGCTGGAAAAGAGGAAACTGTGCTTTTCCTGCTCTGGGTCAAGCGGCCGTGTGGGCCGAAAGGCCTCTCCCCTGGAAAGCAGCACAGATGAGATGAGAGGATTCCCGCAGCCTGCTGTTCTGACTGAGCCAGTTCCGTGGGCTCCAGAGCTGCTCTCGTGATCCTTCCAAGTTTTGCCCCACCGGGGCCCTCCCTTTTCTAACGTTCCAGAAGATTCTCTTGGGACTTTGGGGGCTTGCTCTTTCACCCACACAGCAGTGAAAGCATATCTAAAAAGGCTTCTCCTCTCTTCCAAGGGAAGCCATCCAACGGGGCCTTGCTATTCTGCGGCGAGAAATGCCTGGAGGTGACACGTTCATGCATGAAGGCTTGAAAAGGGTAGGTGCTCCGCTCCCTCTGTGTGATTGACACGCCAGCTTTCCCTGCTGCCTCTCAGCCCTGAAAACAGCAACAACACTTGTATGTCTTTTGTTGCAGGCAAATGAACAGATTTACCAAGAAAACCACGGAGGTAGGACTGGGATCCTTCCGTTACCAGCTGTTTTCCATTTCAACTGCAGGTTTCTCTGAGGAGGAGGACTCTGCAGTGCAACTTTTTGAATAGAGATGTGGTAGGAGAAAAGAGTGTGCTTGGAAACTCCTCCTGTGTAATGATCTGTCCCATTTTGTATCATTCCCCCCCCCCCCCAAGATAGTGATTATTAAGATCAGAAGTGTGTATAGAACACCTCAGGTCAAGACGCACCGGCCCTTTGCCTTGTGTGAAATATCGCTGAGCTGGACCGCTGGAGAAGTATTTGGGTCTCCTCTTGTTCCGGCGCTTTTGAACACTCAGGTTTGCAAATTATGTTGGTGCCCTGCGTGTAAAGTGCTTCTTAAGCTGGGTGCCTGTGCTAGCCTGACGGGGTGAGCAGACTTCTTATTGCTCCCCCAAATTTGTCAGCGGGGTAAAATTCTCCTTAATGACTTGGCAAGACGATAGAGACAGCCAATTTGCCAAGAGGCAATGCACGCCATCTTAAGAGGCGGTGGGAGAGATGGTCGGTCCCGTTACACATCAAAGGTGGACAGACTCCTCTCCTGAGAGCATTTGGCTGGGGAACCCTAAATGATTTTAATGCTAAGATGGGAATTATTTCTGGGGTAAAACCTGCTTTTTTATTTGCCTCTTTTGTTAAGAAAGTTAGCAGTGCCCATTTTTACTCCCCCCCCCCCCAAGATGTATCCAGAATGTTTTCATTAGACCTCTTCCAGAACATTGTGAAATGTCTCAGGCTTTTAATAGTTCCTGATAATAGCTGCAGGTATCACTCGGTGGTGGTGGAAAGGGCTGTCAAGTGACAGGTGACCTGTGGCAGCCCCACATGGGGTTTTCAAGGCAAGAGACATTCAGAGGTGGTTTGCCATTGCCTGCCTCCAGGTCACACCCCTGGTATTCCTTGGAGGTCTCCCATCCAAGTACTAACAAGGGCTGACCCTGCTTAGCTCATGAGATCTGATGAGATCAAGCTAAACTGGGCCATCCAGGTCAGGGTAGGTAGAAAAAGAAGAAGAGATTGGATTTATACCCCGCCCTTCACTACCCGAAAGAGTCTCAGAGTGGCTCACAATCTCCTTTCCCTTCCCCTCCCCACAAGAGACACCCTGTGAGGTGGGTGGGGCTGAGAGAGCTCTTTCAAGAACTGCTTCTGAGAGAACAGCTCTGAAATAACTTGTGACTCACCCAAGGTCACACCAGCAGCTCCATGTGGAGGAGTGGGGAATCAAACCCAGTCCTCCCAGAGTAAAGTCCGTGCTCCTAAGCAATGCTCCCTCTAAGCTGTAGAGTCTTGTGAGCAAAAATTCCACTTTGTGAGCTACTGGCATTAAAGTTGTGAGCGAGCGATTTGGCTACTGCATAAATTACTTTGCTCTGGAGCCATCCTTCCTGAGCTAAGACAAAAATGGGTGAGCTGGAAGCTAAAAAACTGTGAGCTAGCTCACACTAACTCAGCTTAGAGGGAACACTGCTCCTAAGCACTGCATCAAACTTCAGAGCCCTAAAATGTAAAACTGCTACCTTGGCTGTTCACTTAGTTTCATGCCCAGTTACTGCAGAGTGGAGATTAGGCTGGGAGCTGTTGTGGATTCTCTGACATTCGCATTATGTGAACTCTAATACCAAAAAGATGTTCGATCTCATTTTCCAGAAGATGATTTGTATGTTTCAGGTAAAATGAAAGAAAACATTTGAAACCGATACCTGTCTTGTCCAGCCTTCTTGAAAGAAGCAACACAGATGCCCCCACCACCACCACTCCCCCCCCCCCCTTTCCAAGGTCACCTTGAAGCTCTTGTCGTTCTCTGACATGAGCGTGAAAAGACTATCTGGCATAAGAAACCTGTCAGCTGTGATCAGTGTCTTTAATTTCAGGCTACATTGAGAGAGACATTCGAAACGATGATGGATTAGATTAAAAACACATCTTGTAATGCAACAATATTCTTAATCGCTGGACTTGGAGTTCTTTCACGTTGACGGAACAATGAATCTTATTTCTTGATAGATATTTTGTTAGCATTCTTTATTGGGTTACCCAGTGTTTATGGCCCAGTTGCCGAACTCTTAGCATTCCCAAGCGCTTGATTCACATGGAAAATTTGTTCATGTTTTATTAAAATAGTCCAAAAATCCCCATCAGACTGTAGAGTAGACCATGGGGCAGGATCCAGCCAAAGCGCTGCTAGTTTCCTGGATTTAAAACAGAGAGATTTGTAGCCCAGTCCTAAGCTCTGGGCACCAGAACCTCATGGGACGTGGCATGGAACGGCTGTAGATCAGCTACAGCGGAGAGTGCCTTGACCTGGATGGCCCAGGCCAGCCGGACCTTATCAGAACTCAGAAGCCGGGTCGGCCCTGGTTGGTACTTGGACGAGAGACCACCCAGGAAGTCCAGGGTTGCGATGGAGAGGAAGGCAATGGCAAACATCACTTCTGTTCATCTCTTGCCTTGAAAACCTCATGTGGGGCTGCCATAGGTCACCTGTCACTTGATGGCCTTTTCTATCACTGCCGCCAGTACAGAAAGCGCAGCAAGTTTGCCAGAGTCCATGCGTAATTTGAAATACGGTCTACTCTTTTATACTCAGTGAGGCAGTAAAAAGAGAAATAGCAATTCTATCCCCCTGAAAGGGCTCTTCTTCTTCTTAAAAAAACCCAACTAATTTTTTTTATTTTACCTTAGCAAGCATACAACAAACATATATTGTACATTCTGTAAGTAAACCTATGAATTTACAATTACCAAGAAGTGAACAAAGGAAAGAATAGCATTGCAGAAATAATTAGGTTTCCCTTGCTCAAAAGCCAGCTGAATCTGACTGTAGGGGGTGGTGCTCATCTCCATGCCAAGCCAAAGAGCCAGTGCTGTCCGAAGACTTTTTTCATGGTCATGTGGCTGGCACGACTAAATGCCAAGGTGCACTGAACTCTGTTACCTTCCCACTGAAGTGGTACCTATTTATCTATTTGCAATGTCTTGCTTTCGAACTGCTAGGTTGGCAGGAGCTGGGGCCAGAGACAGGAGCTCCCTCCATCATGCAGCACTCGGGTCTCAAACTGCCGAGCTACCAACCTTCCGGTCTGCAGCTCAGTGTCTTAACCTCTGAGCCCCTGCATCCCCCACAGAAATAATTAATTGATAACACTGACAGTTCAAAAATGTGCTAATATACTATAATATTGTTTTGACTGCACCACTTCTTTTAATGTGTCATTGTATGTTAAGTATTCTGACACCGGAAACCATTGTTCCAAAAATTTGGAGTTACAGTGAATAGTCTCTGACAATGAAACTTGATCTGCTATCTTCTCCATTATAAAATAATCCCACAGTGTACAGTGCCACTGTGTGATTTTTGGCAAATGAACGTTTTTCCAGTTGGACGCTATTACAGATTTTGCAGCTGTCAATAAAACGCCAATTAGATTTCTGTTTGGGGAGCACATATTAGAGTCATTCCAAAGATTCAACAATACCGTCTCTGGGAGCATGCAAACCTCATCACCTGTTATTAATTTTATACGTTTCACTATCTCGGTCCAGAATTTTCGAATAAACTTACAGCCCCGCCAACTATGAATAAAAGCACCCCTTTCTCCACACTTCTTCCAACAAGCGGCTTGATGAGTCGAGTTAACGTGATGTAATCTTGCTGGCATCAAATACCAGCATGTCAAAACGGTTGCTGTTAGTGGGGCTTTTGTGCGTTTGTGGTGGAACTGGATGGTACTGGGTACCAGCTCCTTTCGAGGGGGCTATTCTGAATCCTGAGGGGGCAATTGGTGGAAATCAATGCAGCCGTATATATGAGTACCAGACCCTTTTTTAAAACAAAAAACCCACCAGTTGTTAGCAAGCACTCTTTTGCGAAGAGAGAAACTTTTGACGACACAGGGAGCTCTTTTTCTCTGACAGACCTGAGGCCCTTAAAATGTCAGGGCCCTCAGCAGATACGGCAAAGGCCTGTAGGTTCTGAGAGGAAGCCACGTGACGGGGCCTTGCCTTTCTCTCTCTTCACAGAGACAGGCAGCTCCAGGTGTTCCTCGCTCTTCCTGTGGCAGAAAGAACCCCACGCAGATGAGCCATGCCCGTTGGGCTGTATCTGCTGTGGTGTTTCTGCCATTATGAGGGAGGTCCTTCTCCCCCCCCCCCCCCCACCCATGCAACAGGAGGGAGGCATAAGTTGTGACGGTACAGATTTCAGCACCAGAGAGAGGGAGGCAACCCCTTATGTGGCTGACGCCAGGGATGCCCACCTCCAGGAGGGGCCTGGGGATCCCCTGGAGTTACAGCTCCTCTCCCGGCTAGAGAGCTGAACAATCACGTGCCAAAAGGCTTGGACGTATTTACAACTCCACCAGCAATGATGGTATGAACCTATTTCTCCACAGCCCCTCCAACAAGTTGGGGATGCTTGTGAAGGTATGTGATGTCATTTCAGTGGTGTGAGAGACCACCTAGACAGTATCTTAAAAGACTGTGTTTTGATAGATGTATGTTTAGATGGAATAAGTAGCGAACGCCAAATAGACTGCCACTGGGGGCTGTATTTAGGTCCTTATGCCAAGATGTAGTGTAAGATGGTAAAACTTCGTTAGTCCCCTTCCTTGTTTGCTTGCTGCGTAGCATGGCTTTAACAGGGTGAACTGAGTGGGACCAGTTCCATGTCTCTTTGCCGCTGCCGCCTCAGCCACCTCGGACCCAAGTAACTCTGACTGCTAATATTGCAGGGCTCCGAACGGCTAGCGTGATCATCGCCCTGACTGACGGGGAACTGCAAGAGGCTCAGTTTTATTACGCCGAGAAAGAAGTAAGTCTTGGCTGCATCTTCCTCCTGGCGATTGGGCAATGCATTGGGCCAGTCTGCATTTTACCCCCGGGGGAAACTTGCCGCTCTCCCTGCGTGGCTTCCCCTCGAGGTCTTGTTTCATGCATTGCTGCCTCTGATTTAGGCTGACAGAGCCCGGGCCCTCGGAGCCATTGTCTACTGTGTCGGCGTGAAGGACTTCAACGAGACCCAGGTAAAGGTTGACCTTTGCCCTCTTCTGCACGACCCAGTGGGATTGCTTCTCGTGGGGCATGGGAGGAAATCTGAATAAGTAACATCTGAATAAGTAATGCTCAGAACTGATTCTCTTCCACACACTCTTTTCACACTGTTTACAGCTTGGGAAATTAGCAGTGTGTGGTTGTGCGTCTGACTTGTTGCTGATTAAAAAGCCTTTTAAAAAATTTGTTATTGTTGTTAGCAAGAAAAAGGGGAAAGAAAAGAGATAAAAATATAAGAGAGAGAGAGAGAGAGAGATTTGTGCACATCATCTAAGTATCTTGGAAACATAACCTGCCAGGAAGCCCTGAGTTCCTCTGTTTTGTTAATTCATCCTCAGCACATTGTGTATCACTAGCTGAGGGCATGTCTAATCCTCCACTCATGATGATCCCCCCCCCCCCCCCCCGACAAGTGATCTGGTCGCATTTGTTTTCAGACGGCCCTGGTGTCCTCCAGTTGTAGCTTGCAGCCTGCCGCTAGCCGTGTTGATCTGTACTATAACAGCTAGATCCGAGTCCAGTAGGACCTTAGAGACTAGGGATGGGCATGACCCGGGAAAATGGAGGTTCGTCTGGGTTTGTGGGGCCGCATGAACCACGAACCTTCACAAGCCTTCCCATTTACAGAACCGGTTCATTTTGTGAGGTTCGTGAAGCTCCCCCCAGGATCTGCGTGCGGCGGGGAAGTCTCTTGTGGGCGGGGGGGAGGGGGGGAGAGATTGCTAAACTGGCTTGCGTCTGGTTCTGTAGACAGGAGGCAAGACCATCCCAAAGAGTATTTGGGCTGTATTTAGAGTGCAGAGCAGTGCCCGGCTTTGGACTGACCTTGCACACACCCCATTCAGTTGATGCGGAGTCCTCTCTGGAATGCCTTGGGGGTTCGGTGGGTTCCGTCCCTCCCTGCATTTCAAGAGCTTCCTTTTTTGGAAAGGCTTTTGTGACCTGGCCCTTTCCTTGAAGCTGTAGGTATTTTATGTACCGTGAGCTGTTTTGCAGGGCTTTTTTAAAACCACAAGTGCAATAAATGAACAATAAACAAAAACACTTTGCATGTTGCTACAACGCAGTGGGTTAGGGAATGCGGATTGTAAAACGGAAAGTCTCTGGATCAGATTCTGCTTCTGGCGTTATCCTTGCTGGGTGCTCATTACGCTGCAGTATAGGGTGGAATCGTGACTACTATAAGGCTTCCTGAGATTAATATCTATGCAATATTGTAAATGTTTCAAAAGCGCTACATAGGTGCTACATTATTAAAGATTGCACCGCTTACAAGAGTATTATTTATTTATTCACTTACTTATACTTGCCTTTCTCCCCGACGGGGACCCAAAGGGGCTCACATCACTGTCCTGTCTTCCATTTTATCCTCACAACAACCCTGTGAGGTAGGTTAGGCTGAGACTGGCCAGAGGTCACCCAGCAAGCTCCCATGGCATGGTGGGGATTTGAACCTAGATCTTAGTCCACCACTTTACCACAAGTAAAGGCAGGGGTCCCCATGGGTGCCATGTAGAGTTGTCAGGTCCCCTTGTTGCTCCGGTGGGGGGATTTGGGGGGGCATTCGGGGGGACGGTCTGGTATTTGGGCGGAACTGTATGGGTTTTTTTGCTCGCGAACCGTAGAGTTTGCCCAAATACCAGAGCGTCCCTACACAACATCCCTGATGCAATGACATCAATTCTGGGTGATGTCATCACATTGGGGATGTTGCGCGGCGACATCCCTGTTTAGGGGTGGGGTTTCCCCCACCAGCCAGCCAGTCTGTGGCATGGGGAAGCCCCTGAAACCAGAGGATCCCCCACCCGAACCTGGGGGCTGGCCATCCTAGTGCCATGGTGCTCGTCAACGCCTTTCCTGGTGCCTGCCAAGTGTTTTTAGAAAGTGGGTGGGGCCCGGTGAAGCTTTTACCTAGCAAAGCTTTTGACTCACCATTAGGATTTGCTTGGCTGCACAGATTTTTTAAAATGCTCTTTTGGCAGCCACTTCTTCCACAGCACAAAGAACTTCCATGTGTGACTGAAGGTAAGCTGCGGTGGCCATTTTGTGGCTGGCTCCACCTCAGGATTGCCAACTTCCTGGTAGGGCCTGGAGATCTCCCAGAATTACAGCTGGTCTCCAGATGATGGAGATAAGTTCCCCTGGAGAAAGTGGCTGCTTTGGAGGGTGGATTCTATGGCATTATACTCTGCAGAGGTCCCTCCCTTCCTGAAACCCTGCTCTGTCCAGGCTCCCCCCCCCCCCAAAAAAAATCTCCAGGAATCCCCCAACTAGGGGCTGGCCACCCTATTCAGCCTCCCACGGCAGCCATTTTGTGGCTGCCCCCACCACACTGTATCAGAGTTCCAAAGGTTACCTGCATGCTCAGAAAGGTTGGGGACCCACCAGTAAAGGTATCTATGAAAGTATTCAAAAATTACAACTGAGATTTCTTGTTCAATGGGGCTCCTTGCCCCACTCCCCTCAGTTTTCTTCACTAGACCTTCTTTTCTCCCACCCATTTGTGGTGTTCTGTCTTTGCAGCTCTCAACCATTGCAGACAGCATCGACCACGTCTTCCCTGTCACGGGAGGCTTTTATGCCCTCAGAGGAACCATCGATTCCGTAAGTGGACATTCCAGAGGCCCAGTAAATACCCCCCCCCCCCGCTTGATCCGCTCAGCCAGTGTGAAACATCCTCAATGACAGACAATTCCATTCTTTCACATCCGTAGATTCTGAAGAAATCTTGCATTGAGATTCTGGCCGCTGAACCATCAAGTATCTGTGCAGGAGGTAAGTTTGGTGTAGTGATTAGAAACACGGACTGTAATCTGGAAGAACCGGGTTTGATTTCCTACTCCTCCACATGCAGCTGCTGGTGTGACCTTGAGTCAGTTACAAGTTCTTTCACAGCTGTTCTCTCATGAGCAGTTCTCGAAAGAGCTCTCTCAGCCCCACCTACCTCACAGGGTTTCTATTGTGGGAAGAGGAAGGGAAAGGGATTGTAAGCCACTCTGAGACTCCCTCAGATAGAGAAGGGCAGGGTATAAATCTAATAATCTCCTCCTCCTCCTCCTCCTCCTCCTCTTCTTCGTTGATAGAAGAACAAGATATTAACAAAGTGAAGCAAAACACATTGGATGTTTATGTGCGAATAATATCTGTGCTCTTTGAATTTTCTGTTTTGATTTTTCACACGGTATGGTCACATAAACATATTGACTCTTTACAGATGATGCTTTAAAAATCACTTTTTCTTAAAAAAAAAAAGATGCCTATCCTTTTAGAAACACAAGTGTGTATATATATGTGTGTGTGTGTATACACAAACATGCATGCGTGTACAGCCAGCCAGCGTTGCGTAGTGGTTAAAGTGTTGGAGTAGGATCTGGGAGACTCAGGTTCGAATCCCCACTCTTGCCACGGAAGCTCACTGGGTGATGCTGGGCCAGCCACACTCTCTCAGCCTATCCTACCTCACAAGGTTGTTGGAAAGAAAACGGAGGAGAGGAAGGGGAATGTAAGTCACTTTGGGTGCCCACTGGGGAGAAAGGCAGGATGTAAATAAAGTAAATAAATAAATGTACATGCGGAATATTCACTTTATAGAAACACACGTCCACGGGCATATGGGGAGATTGCGATCAGAAGGTCCAGTGGGGTCCAAAGCCAACCTGTGGCATTTCTCAGGAGATTTCAAATATGCCCCTCGTGCCTAGCCTCTCTCCTTTTTCTCTCCTCCTTTTGCCCACCCCCATGGGTTAAGGACAGGAATTGGTCTTAAGCGCCATCTTATCATTTTTATTTATTCTGATTGTGATTTACTGAACTGTTGTTCACTGCCTGGAGCCCTATCTGTAGGGGAGGGTCATCTATAAATTGAATATATAAATAACTGTACAAGCAGATGATGGCTGCAGAGAGCCACTGTCTCCAGCGCCCGATGTGTCGATTGACTGTCAAGGGATGTCATTTCGTCTTCCTCCAGTGAGGTATTGCAGGACCTCACCTTTCGGACCACCGAGGCAGTGATATTTTATTCTGGAGAAAGAATAAGGAGCCTTTGGTTTTACCTATTGCAACTTGGTGTCACTGGCCTCTAAGAATGGCATCGGTCCTTGGCGTGGCTTTTCCACACCTTTTTTCTAATATGCATGTTTCCACAGGGGCCTAGCAAATAAGGAATGCACTTAGGCTGAGTTTTAGTTTGTGCAGAAGATGCCTGTTGGCACAGCCAGGGAGAGCTCGATTGGAATGACCAAATTAAAAAATTGGAAGGGTCCTAAAGACCATCCAGTCCAGCCCCCTGCACTACGGAGGTTGGCCTAAAGGATCCCTGACAAATAATTGTCCAGCCTCTGCTTAAGCACCTCCAAGGAGGGAGAACCCACAACATCTCTGCGCAACCAAGTCCACCTCTTATTGTTAAAAAGATTTTTCCTAATATCTCCCCATGCGTAATTTAGAATCATAGAATGTTAAGAGTTGGAGGGGACCTTGCAGGTCATCTAGTCCAACCCCCTGCACTCTGCAGGAGCACAGCTGAAAGATAGCCCTACAGCATACCCAAAAGATGGTCGTCCAGCCTCCACTTGAAAAACGTCCAGTGAAGGAGCATCCACCACCTCCCGAGGCAGTCTGTTCCACTGTTCAACCACTCTTACAGTTAGGAAGTTTCTCCTGATATTTAGCTGGTATCGACTCCCTTGTAATTTCTACCCATTAGATCTAGTCTTGCAATCCAGAGCAAGAGAGAATAGATCTGCTCCATCTTCTAGATGACAGGCCTTCAGATATCTGAAGACTGCAATCATGTCCCCTCTAAGCCTTCTTTTTCCCAGGCTAAACATACCCAACTCTTTCAGCCCTTCCTCATAAGACTTGGATTCCAACCCTCTCACCATCTTGGTTGCCCTCTTCTGGACATTACATTACAAGGCTATCGTAGAATTGGTCACGGCGTGAGAATGTAAGAGTCACTGGAAAATACAGTAATGCCAGGAAAAGCTGAAGACATCAGGGAAAGGGGAAGACCCAACAGAAGATGGATAGACTTCATCAAGGAACCACAAAGGCCCTCAGTTGGCAAGACCTGAGCAAGGCTGTTGACGATAGGAGGTCTAGGAGGACATTCATTCAGAGATTCACCATAAGTCAGAAGCAACTTGAAGGCACTTAGTACACGTACAGCCTCCACTACCAGCTGAAACAGTGTCCTGCCCTCCTCTTAATGACAGCCCTTTAGATACTTAAAAAGAGTGATTATATCCCTTATCCAACCTCCTCCAGGCTGAACATTCCTAATTCCTGCAGTTTTTCTTCATAAAGCTGAGGCTCCTTTCACATTAATGTTCTAAACAGGATGTTATTCGTTGTTGGCCCGGTTCTGAGTAAAGCGATACAGGGACAGAGGTTTTGTACAGCGAAATTCATCCCGTTAATGAGCTGTCTCTGAAGTGATCTGGCCATTTTAAACAGTGCCATGCTTCCCCCCACCGCCCTTTTTTTTGCCACACAATCTTCAAACTTTTTCTTGAACGTTCTAAGTCGCGCACTATAGCGCTAGACCAGTATAGCACATCTCAGTGGTGCCGAGGCATCTCAATGCTGCTGCTGTAGCACTGAAGTGCTATCTTGGTCTAGCACTATAGCGCTCAACTTAGAACATTCAAAAAAAAGTTTGAGGAAGATCGCATGGGGAAAAGGGGGGGGAAGCGCGGTGCTATTGGAAGTACTGCAGATATTTTAAATAGCACACACTACAGAGATTTAGAAGTGCAAAGAAAAGGTGAAAACAGAAGAAAGCAGTTAACCTCAAGAACGGCTCAACCACGCTTTGCTAACCGGATGCAAGTGGCTTTGTATGAAAAGGTAAAAAAAATCCATTAACAACTGGTTGCTAAAACAGTTGTGTCTGAAATGACACAAAAAATCCCATAGCAACTGGCTACCAAAACAGATTACAAAGGCTACCTGAAAGGGATCTTAGTCTCTATCCCCTAATCATCCTCTTCACTCTCCTCTGCACCTGCTTTAAAGTCTCTGACCGATTCCCCACAAGCAGCTGTGGTGCCTTCGCTCTTCCGTTTCCCCCAGTTGTATTGGTCAATTTCACACTCTTCGCTGCATGGCCATACTTTGACCCGCATCTCCCCCTGATTTCCCTCACATCTTCTCGATATCAAAAAACAAGGATCAAGAAGACGCGGAGAAAATTGGGGAGAGACGCGGGTCAAAGTGCGGCCATGCAGCGAAGAGTGTGAAATTGACCAATACAACCAGGGGAAATGGAAGAGCAAGGGTGGCACAGCTGCTTGTGGGGAATCGGTCTCGATGTCCTTTTTATAAAAAGGCCTCCAGAACTAGATCCAGTACTCCAAATGGGGTCTGAGCAGGGCAGTACACAGGGATAGCGTCACGCCTCGTCTCTGGACACTGTGCCGGTCTTGTTGATGATACTGATCTTGTGCTTCTTGTTTTGCAGCCCGTCCGACTGGTAGTCCTCCGTTTGTATTCTGACCTTTGCATGCTGGGGATGTGTATGTGTGGGGATATCTGTCAGTTAGCACTGCCAATGATTCCTGTTGCCTGTGATTGTCATCTGACTCCCACCGCCGGAATGAGTTCCTTGCTCGCTTTGTACATGCTTGCTGCTTATTAGCTTTCTTTCACCTTATCTCTCTCTTTCGCTTCTGGCTAGCTCACGGCCTTGAGTTGGAATCCTCCTGCCACATGTTATATTATTCACAGGTGCGAATGACTCCTTTGATGAATTTTATCCTTGGGAACATCCGCCCCACAAATCCTAAAAGGGTCTATGCTTGAGAACCTAATTTACGGCGCTTTCCTTGGGAACATTGGGCCAGTATATTTGGGCGCCAATAATTCTCCCAACTGATGGAAGGCGAGGGGGGCTTATTTCATCTCAGGTATAATTGTCTTAGTATTACTATGCCTGGGCATTACTAACAGAAGAAGTGTATTTGACCAAATAGATCTTTTCTGCAAATAAAGGACTTTCTGTTTAAGGAGACCTGTTGTGGACTACATCTCTTGGGACAATCTGACAATCTCTCTCTGTTGTCCCGGTTCAAAGCGACTGAGATACGCCCTGTGTTGGATTTAGCAAGTTAAAACACTTCCGTAATTATAGCGTTAACTTTGTTTGCGTTGGTCAATGGGAAGTCACATTTATTGTACCCAATCTGTTACTAAGTGCGAAAAGCCCACAAATCTTATAGTATGTCTTAGTAAAATGACCTGACCCTTTAGCTTTGTGATTGGAAATCAATGTATTGGCTATTTAGCATATTGGGGTCTTTTCCCCTCCTTTTGTTTTTGGAGAAGAAGAAGAAGATGCCATTCCTTTCTTGTAGTACCTTTTGCAGTAAACACATAGAAACCTAGTGCTTCTTATTTTGCATCCCATTTACCTTTTTCCCGTGTTAGTTTCTAGTAAAGTTTCTATTTTTCAAACATACACATGGTCCCAGACTCTCATTCATTGATCTGCTGATTTAATCTCTGAGTATATTTTTCTAAGAATACCTGCACCGAGGCGCTCCGTTTGGAGTCCTGGTTCCCAGCAGCTTCTGCTGACACCCCCCGTTTGGCTGACTTGATGGAAAGGCCGTGCTGGATGTGGCACCCAGCTGCCCCGTCAACTCCCAGGTGTGGATGCAAACCGTCAGCTCCTCATCAGAGTCGTGGAAGCAAAGCCGACAGCCCAGCCAGCACACACCAGCTTAGGCCCGGGCTGACCTTTTCCCCTCCTGCTGTCTTGTCAAGATCAGAATTTTTGAATCTGACAGTAACTAAGGAAGAAAAGGACGCCAGCAGAGCCATGGTCCCAAATTAAATAGAATTAGCCATTCTGGCAGGCTGGCGTCTTCCCGAACGGAGCCGGACTGCATAACATTAGAAGCCCCCCTCCCTGGGGGGGGGAGCACAAACCAATAACCCAAGTGGCTGTCTGGTCAGCAATCGAAAAGAATCGTTGCCCCCTTCACTCATACACCTTTGATCGGGGGCGGGCGGGGGGGGGGGGAGGAGAGATTCAGAGCTTTAGACATGGGCAGCTGTAGCGAGAGAATGAAATAGGGCACGGAGGTCAGAGGGAACCCAGGAGAAACGAGTTACTGACAAGATGATTCTGTCCGTCTCCATATTTCCAGACATGTCCTGTTACAAATTGAGATAAGTCATGACTTCACTCAGTCTGTTTTGATTGAAGAAAAGCATCTCAATCCTTTTATGGCAAATGGAACAACTAAACTCCACCTTTCATTGAGTGTTTAGTGGTTGACTTGAGAGAGAACCGAAGTCTGAGTTGTATTTGAACCGCTTTCCTTATACAACCACACACCTGGTGTGTGCGTTACAATTTACCTTCCCCTTAACAAGGGTGCAGTTGCATGATGAAGGTGGTATAGGTGTATGTATATCGATGTATCATATCTATATGTATATTTATTTGTCTATTTGTATATAGAGATACATACAGAGACACATGCCCACAGGGCTTTTGTGGGGGGGGGGGGGAGTGCCAGTACTCATATATAAGGTTGCACTGATTTCTACCAGTTCTCCCCTAAGGACTTGGGAGTGCCCCTCCAAAAAGTGATGGTACTCAGTACTGGAGAACCAGGTTCGAATCCCCGCTCTGCCAAGGAAGCTGTCATTGAACCTGGGATCTCCAGCATGCAAAGTGGATGTACTATCACTAAGCCACAGTGCCTTCCCCTAAAGCAGTGCTTTGTATATGAACAGGCAGGAAGTAGGCCCGAAACCGGAAGTAGGCCTGAAAATGCCCAACATCACTTCCGGCCTCAGGGTGACACTCTGGTTTCTGGGCAAACTCTGTGGTGAGAGTTTTGCCCAAAAAAACAGAGCATCACCCTCAACTGAGAGTAGGCCCAAAACCAGAAGTAGGCACAAAAAGGTCAGTTGGGAGCAGGATTTCTCCCTGCTGGCAGTTGGCCGGCGGCGGGCAAGAGCCTGCGAAAGCAGGGGTTCCCCCACTCCCCCTACTCCTAACTGCGGATTTTGTGGTGTTTTACATGTTTTTTAAAAACTTGTTCTATTTCTGTTTTAAGCCATCTTGAGTTCTGCAAGGTAGAAAGGCAGCTAAAAAAGTGTTTCAATAAACAAATTCTTTCAGCTGGAGTTGCTGGGGACTGAACCTGGGGCCTTCTGCGTGCCAAGCAGATGCTCTTCCACTGAGCCGCTGTCCCTCCCCAGGGCGTGCCCTTGCCCTTCTGCAGAGCCCTCCTGCTTCCTTCTAATCTCAGAATGTTTGGGTATTTGCAGAATCCTACCAAGTGGTGGTGAAAGGCAATGGCTTTTATCATGCCAGGAATCCCGAACAAGTCCTCTGCAGCTTCAAGATCAACAGCACGGTGACACTCAGTAAGTTGGCTGGTTGGTGGATGTTGCTGTCCTGCCGCGGGGGGAGAGTCGGGAGCGCCTCCTCCTGACAGAGCTGTGGTGAACAGTGCGGGGAGGGGAGGGGGGTTTTTTTTGCCCCTGTCGAGGGCAGTCTCAGATCACCGGGGCCATTCCTTGAGTATGTGCTTGATGAATGCCCACAGCACGGGCGTCACTGTGGAGAGGGCTTCCACGAGTCTTCCTGTCCCCTCAGCAGTAATTGTAATGTTGGCGGTGGTCCGTAGAGGCCACCCCTGTGACGCCAGATCAAGGCCTGGGTCTCACACTCAGGGAGTTGGCAGCCTCTTTCAGCCTCTCTTTAGACTACCAGTGGAGCCTCACATGATGGCCTACGAAGAAGATTCCCTCCACGTAGGAAACTGCATTTGGACTGGCAGTTTTATTTATTTATTTATTTTAAGCATTTTCTCTCTTACGGAGCTCAGGGGGGCTTACAACGTAGATAAATGGGAGAGCTAGTGAGGTGTAGTGGTTAAGAGTGGCGGACTCTGATCTGGAGAACCGGGTTTGATTCCCCTACTCCTCCACATGCAGCTGCTGGGTGACCTTGGATCAGTCCTCGAAAGAGCCCTCTCAGCCCCATCTATCTCACAGGGTGTCTGTTGTGAGAAGAAGAAGGGAAGGTGATTGTAAGTCACTCGGAGACGTCTTCAGGTAGTGAAGGGCGGAGCATAACCAACTCTTCTAAGGATAAAATGAAAGACATTATAATCAAAACCAAAATTGCCAGACGTGGACCTACAGGAGAAGAGAGTCCTTCTGATACCCTGGTCCCAAGCCATGTAGGGCTTTAAAGGTCAGAACCAGTGCCTTGAATTGGACTTGGAAGCGGGTCTGTCGCTATTGTAATTGCTGTAATATCGGGGTCACTTGCTCCCAATAGCTGGCCCTGACCACCAGTCTAACTGCAGCATTCTGCACTAGCTGCAGCCTCCACTCTTCAAGGGTAGCTCCAAACAGAGGACATTGCAGTAGTCTATCTAGAAACAACTAAGGCATGGGTTACTGTGGCTAGGTGTGACTGAATCAGGAACTGGACACAGTTGATACAGCAGCTGAAGTTGGGCACAAGCACAATGAACCACCACCACCACTTGGTTTTCTAAGGCGATTGCTGTGTTAGGTAGCACTCCCAAGCTGTGAACCTGGCTTTTCAATCCCCTCCATGATCCTGTCCATGACAGGAGAGAGATCTTTTCAAGTCCCAGGTCTGCCTTTCTGCTGAAGGGTTCTTGTCTTCTCGTTGCCATTGCTCATTTTCTGCCCGTGGGAATCTTTTTTCCTCATGGAGGAGCGCCCACTCATCTTGAAATCCTGAGCCTGAAATTATATTCGCCAGACTCAAGTTTACCACCTGAGTGAGAATCAAGCTGTTGAGGTAGATCTGGAGAAGAACTGAGGCAGAGGACTTCTGCTGAGGCAATCTTATTTTCAAAAGGCTGTGTTAGTACAACCCCCTGTAATGATTTAGGAAACTGGACTGTATTTGCAGTTGCCATCTTTGTAATTTCCAGACACTGAGCTTGTGAAGTTTTTTGTGGAGTGGGGAAAAAAGGTCTACTGCCTAAATATCTGTGTGACAGATGGATGGTAAAGGCATGGGGGTGGGGGTGGGGGGAAGGGCTGAACAAATTGGCTACTCTGGCTGTGGTTGTTCGCCTTCTTCCTGTGGGAATGGGACAGACTCTTGACTCCCCTTTTCTTATCTGGCATTCTGGGAGTACAGTTCTGAGAGGATTTTTGCCCCTCAGGTTCCCAGCTCTCTAGAGGAAGGCCTACCTCAAGGTCTACGAGACGATCTCTTGGAGTTGCTATATTCAGTATTACACTGGACGAGGGAAGGGGGGTGGGGGGGAGGAGGGGGCGGGGAGGGTAACGAGAAAGAGTGCAAGTTCAGCAGTTCTATGTTTGGTTCCTGTGTGTTGTTTTTACATTATAGGAGTACAGCGATATTATTTAACTCAACGTTATCTCATTTTGGGGGAGATTTATTTAATGAATACGTTTGATGTTCCTTTTACATGTCTTAGTTATTTTTTTTTTTTGCTTGAGGTCGTTAGTGAGACTTATTATATATTGGGTTCTAATGTACTTTCACCTAGTCTATTGTACTATGTAACTTTTGTTTGGTGGAGACTGGTGGATCTTATCACTTTTATACTGTTCATTGATGGAGGCTAACATTAAGATCCTTTCCCTCAATTGTAGAGGGATGAATAATATCATTAAAGCAGGACGGATTCATGCCTGTTTAAAACGTCAAAGAGTAGACATAGTAATGCTCCAGGAGACACATTTAAAGAATAACATTAATTATTTGTTTAAGTCTAAATGGTTCACTCATACATTTACTGCTCCTGGTTACTCTAAAGCCTGAGGGGTAGCGATTTTAATAGCCAAAGCTCATAGGTTTTATTGTTCATATACTGTGATTGATGGGCAAGGAAGATATTTATTTGTAAAGAGTACTTTTGACAAAATGCCACTAACTTTGGCAACTATATATGCACCCAATTCAGGCCAATTAAGCTATATTACTGACACACTGCACAAGCTTCAAACTTTCCAAGAAGGCCCTGTGGTGCTGGGTGCGGATTTCAATTATATCATGAATATACACCTTGATAAAAAGACACAAAGGTTGAAACCTCCTGCTAAAAGACCTAGCCAAGACACTGGCCTTAAAAAAATCATTCAGCAATTTGATTTAGTTGATTCATGGTGGACACTTCATGAAAAGGAGCGTGATTTCACATACTGTTCTAATATAGATTTCTTACTCACACTAGGATTACGTGTTTGCATTTAAATCTTTAGTTGACCAGCTAGTGGAGGCAGACGTTCGCCCTAAGTGTTGGCCTGATGGTACACCTATGACTTGTGATTTGAATATGGCTATAAGACAGGACAAGAGTTTCACGTGGCGCTTTGATATTTTTTTATTGAAAAATCCTGTAGCAGTAAAGCAAAGTAAACAAGGAGTCCAAGATTTCTTTATGCACAATTTAACTGGTGAGGTTCTTAGTGCTTAGGGGCAAGATCGTTTCTATTTCATCCGCATTGGCTAAAAAGACAGCAGAAATGAAACAACCAGTAACGCATGCCATTAAAACCTTGGAAGATCAATACAAATTATCATGTAGCCCTAGTGCTGCCAAATACTGGCGACTTACCGGCGGGGGGGAGTTGTTCTCCCCCAGGGAGCTCTTCTCCCCCCGGGAGCTCTTCTGGCGCGTGCGCTTTGCGCGCGCCACGGCAACGTAATGATGTCACCCGGCGGTGACATCATTACACGGGGGAAGTCGTCCTCACCTGACGACTTCTGGGGCGGGGTTCCCCCCGCCGGCCGAATGCCGGCTGGCGGATCGGGAACCCCTATAGCGGGGGATCCCCCGGCCCCCGGGCTGACTTGGCAGCCCTATGTAGCCCTAAAATTTACACACAACTGTTGGAAGAACATAAAAAACTAGAAGCTTTGGAAAGGTCTATGAGGGCCAGTCTAAAAGAGGCATTGCAGATTCATGATTGGGTCTCGGGAGGTGGAGGGGAGAGTTTAGTTGGGATCAAGGCAGTGGCTTGGGGGGTGGGGGGAGTGTTGAATCCTTTCCCTCCATGTCAACACATCAAACCCTTGGTTTGCACAGACTGGCAGTGCCTCTCCAGAGTCTCAGGCTGAGGTATTTCACATCTCCTACTTCCTGGTTCTTTTTAACTGGAGATGCCTGGGATTGAACCTGGGACCTCCTGCATGTCAAGCAGATGCTCTGTCTCCTCCCCATCTCCTTTTTTCCCGGTGTTTCTACAAAGTTGATTGGTTTGGGGAAACATGCACCAGTGGAAAAGGTCAAGGTAGCAAACCCCAGTGCTACTTAAGCAATGTTGAACAGCGTGGGAGAGCTGGTCACAGGTCTTCGCCTTCTCCTCCAGATGGGCCTTTGTGCTGTTTCCCCTGGGCTTCCAGTTCTGTTTAGTGTGTGCAAAGCAATAACTGATTCTTGGTTTCTTTCCATCAGATGAAAAGCCAACTGTGGTTCAAGACACGTACTTGCTGTGCCCTGCTCCTGTACTGGAAGATGTTGGACAGTGAGTAGACCTTGTTTCCACCTTTAGGGTCCAAGCTGAGAGCTCTGGACTTTCTCCCAGGTAGCACAGCTAACGTAGAACCCGTTGACATTCCGTGGGGGAAACAGTCGACAGCCCTTTTGACTGCAGAAGCAACAGGCTTGTTCTTCAGCGTGCTTCCACGGACGATTCTTGCATAATTTCCACAATCCAGGTTTCTTCCCAGAATCTTGAAAACTGAATGTTCTGATCTCTTTACAGAGTGACACACATTTAGAAGAGGGTTGGGCCCTTCGCTGCCATAATGTGTGGTTCTATCCTCAGCCAAGAGCCTGTTGAGTTCCCACCAGGTCTCGGAGGGCTGGTGCGGCAGCAGTCCTTCGGGAGGGGGGGGGTCTGGTGTTGGCAGGACCTCATCCCCACAGTTTCAAGAGACAACCCTGTTCTGTTCAGCAACAGCACAGATTCCTGAACTTATGATTTCCGAGGCATAGAGAGCTGCTTCCTTGGGAGTGGGAAACCCAGGAAGACAGCCGTTCTGACTCCGTGTCTCTCTCTCCGCTTCCGCTCCAGGGTGGTTTACCTGCAAGTCAGCATGAACAGTGGCCTGACGTTTGTCAGCAGCTCCGTCAGCATCACCAGCACACGCTGCGTAAGTATGCGCCTGACGAACACTGATGCACTAAAATGGGAGGAAACCGCTCCATGGCTACTTAGAGGGCAGGCTGGGAGAGAGGGAGGAGAAAGTCACAGTGTGAAGATCTCACAAGATGGCCTCTTGTCCCTGCTGAAGGCCGAGAGTTCTCTCCCTCCCCTGCTGCTGAAAGCCTGGCCGGGTGTTGGGGGTGTTGGGGGGGCAGGTAGAGTGTCCAGGGGTCCCTTGGTCCAGGTGTTCCTTTCTGGGCGATGGGAGCTCTGGTGATGGATCCCACATGCAGATGTTCTGGGAATTCACAGCAAAGAGTTGCCCAAACCATAGCAAACCTGTTGCAAACATAGCTGTTGCCTTATCCAGCAACTCTCCTGAGTTCTCATTCTTTCCCTTTCTTTTGGCAGCATCCTCCTGTTGCCGTTTCCCTCTCTTCTTGCCTGGGAATAGCCTCCCTGGCTCTTCTCCTCCTCTGCTGGTCTCGCTCTTGCCCCAGACACAGTGAGTGTGCCGCTCTGCTCTGCTCTGCTCTGCTCTCTTCTTGCTTTGGGATCCTCTCCGTCATGGGGCCCTTTAGCTCAGCCTTTCCCTGGGGCTTTTCTTGAAGACAGCTAAATGCTTTGACTCTTTGGACGTTGAAAGGGCAATCAGAAATGTGATGAAAGCTGTGCAGCAACATTTGGAACAAAAATCTTCCCAGGACTCAACAGGGATATTGGTTTCTTATTTCATTACGTATGCTAACTCATTCAGTCCTCACATATGTAATCTCAACAAGAGTTACTATACATCCTATGTATTTTAGTGTATTTCTTTTTCAGAATAGTATATTAGAATACTGAATGTAATGCAAGGAATATTGGGATGTTTTGCTGCATCCACCTCAAAAAAGAAAAAAATGCTGTTAAGTGACCTCCATGCCCGAGAGGAGACAATGGAGAGTTATCAGTTTACTTCCCACAATTAGAAAAGATACATTTACACATTTATCTGCTATTTTGACATATTTATTGCTTTACAACTGTTGACCTTATAACCTTAGCTCATCATGTTACGAGCTAATTTGCTGTTCAGCCCCTGCCTTTAAGTTTGAACCTTACCTACCATTTCAGTGTATTTGAAAAAGTGTACATGCACACAAAAGCTCATACCTTGAGTAAAACTTTGTTGGTCTAAATTTGTTCCACTGCTTCAGACCAACACGGCTGACCACCTGGATTTATCCCCAGAGATGACCTGTGTGCATTTCTCTCTCTGCTCTAGTGTGTGTGTGTGTGTGTGTGTGTGTGTGTGTGTGAACATCTAGTGTGTGTGCATGAACATATATGAGCTCATGGAGCTGCCTTCTACTGAATCAGAACCTTGGTCCATCAAGGTTGGTGTTGTCTGCTCAGACTGTCAGCAGCTCTTCAAGTCTCAGGCAGAGGTCTTTCACATAATCTACTGCCTTGTACTTTTTAACTAGAGATGCTGGGGACTGAACCTGAGACCTTCTGCAAACCAAGCAGATGTTCTACCACTGAGCCACAGACCCCTCCCCAAAACGGGACTCAGTAAGAATGCTGCTGTTCACATGATACACTTGAATCTGCCTTATACTGAGTCAGATCCTTGGTCTATCAAGGTCAGTCTTGTCTAATCAGACCGGCAGTGGCTCTCCAGGGTCTCAGGCAGAGGTCTTTCCCATCACCTCCTGCCTGGTCCTTTCAATTGGAAATGCCAGGGATTGAGCCTGGGACCTTCTGCATGCCAAGCAGATGCTTGGCCACTGAGCCACAGTACCTCCTCACTGCTGTGTGGCTGCTAACACAGCTAATATGCAAGGGAGCACACATCTGGGCTGGGACTCAAGTAAAAGCCTTGGAACTGTTGTGTTCCTTTCCTGCAGCTCTGACTCAAGCAGTCCTGAGAGAACCCCTGAAAGAGCCACCATCTTAGAACCAGGGGTGTGCATCCGGCATAAACTGAGCCTGAAAAATACCTGATCAGTATTTTCCAATATTTTTTCAGCTGGTTAGTGAGTGGTCTACTTATCCGGCTCTCCAAAAATGGCCAGCTCAAAATATCCTAAAATATTTGGGATTTTTCGGGACCCCAGGATAGCCACAGTTAAAGGGCATTTAAAGTCCTTTCAGTCCCTTTTAAATGCCTTCAGAGTGAACTCTCATTTTGGAGAAGGCATTTAAAGGGACCATGATCCCTTTAAATGCCTTTCCCCCCTCCACTGGAAACAATGGAGAATTGGAAACAATGGAGGATGGAGGGACCTTCTATGGGGGCCCATAGAATTGGACCCCCTGATCCAGTCTTTTTGAAACTTGGGGGGGGGGGGGTTGAAGAGGCACCAGCACCTATGCTGCAAATCTGGAACCTCTGCCTAAAAAAAAAACAGCCTCCCCAGAGCACCACATACCTCCAGATAGATTCTCCATTATAACCTATGGGGACCATTGATTTATAATGGTACCCATAGGGTATAATGGAGCCGGGGGGGAAATCAGCAATCCCAAATATTTACCAAATCCAAATACCATGCTGGTATTGGGATTTGGGGATATTGGGAAATACTGATATTTCTCGGGTTCAGTATACCCGAACCCAAAAAATAGTGGGTTTTTTTGTACATTCCTGCTTGGAACTTTTAACTGATCATGTAAACACATGCAGATGCAGGCACATCTGTTTCCTGGCCATCGTCCCCCTAGTGTGGCTGGCCAGATATACGCATCCTCTTGGCTGCTTTTTCAGTCCTCCCTGGAGCTTGAAAGTCCACTCTACCTGGGAAAGTTCATCTTTAGGGCTGCCTGCGCTGGCAGAGAGCCTGCCTACTGTGCCCTGGGTTTTCCTGGCTTCACCATGCTGCAGGAGAGTCCTGGTGGAGAGCTCTCTGAAATGACTGGTGACGATATTGGCTTCATTGCCAACCTCTAGGTGCGGCCTGGAAATCTCCCGAAACTGCAGCTGACAATCTCTATGCAACAGAGATCACTTCCCTTGGAGAAAATGGCTGCTCAGGAGGGTAGACGCTGTGGCATTGTAGCCTTCTGAGGTCCCTGCCCTCCCCGTGCTCTGCCTCCAATTCTCCAGGGATTTCCTAACCCAGAGTTGGCAGCTCCATACTGTTAACTCAGAAATGTCTGTCTTGCTTGCAGTTCAGCGGAACGATCCTCTTCATTGCCCTGTTAATTCTCTTCCTGCTCGTGGCCTTTGTTCTTCTCTGGTGGTTCTGGCCTCTCTGCTGTACCTTGGTAAGAGTGGGATTCTGTTTGTCTGGCGGGGAGGGTTAAAACACGGGAGGAGGGCGGAGAAAAACAGCAGGGGCCAGCAAGCAAGGGCCAAGAAAGCTTGAGTCCCCACCTTTCTGACCAGCTGGTTGCTTGCCCTAGCAGCCTGGCACAGAAGCGTGAGGGTCTGGTTTCTACCTGTGAGCATGCCGCTGGAAAAGCTTGCTGGCTCTCGAAGATTTGCAGTCAGTAATAGTATATTCATTATATTTAAAACATTTGTCAGCAACCTTCCTACCTTGCAGAACTCAAGCCGGCTCACTGTGTCAATAAAACAGCAATCATTAAAAACACTTAAAATGCCACTGTTTAAAGTCTCCAGATAGGATGGCCAATGAATATAAACTAAACTAGTCAAAAATATTTATAGTAAGATTACAAGCAAAGAGCTAACCAGGTGGTACATGCCACCTTCCACTTTACACTGAATTGAAAAGGATTTTAGTCCATATTGCAGAAAAAAACTGTAAACAAGACACAGACTTCTTTCACTGTTGGGAGCAATGTAAATATTCAGGAATTTTGGAAACAAATAGTTAGATACATAAAGGACATAACTGGAGTTGACACTTTTTACACCAGCAGTTCTCTTGAATAAATGGTTATACCCGAGAAAAGAAACGCAAAAACTGGAACTCACTGTAATTCTGTTAACAGCAGCAAAAACAGTTATAGCCCCCCCCCCCCCCCCAAGGATTTAAAAAACCATATTCCTACAGTACAGCAATGGCTTTCCAAAATCTGGGGATTTTTTATTTTGAATAAATTAGCTTTCCAGACCTCGAACCTGCCTACAGAGATTTACACCAAAAAGGTAATAGGTGTATGGTTTCCTTTAATTAGTTATATGGCTGAAAGCAATATTATTATTCCTAACAGTCCTCTGTACCAAGAGATGATACATTTTAGCTCAATTTTTAGCTCAGTCTTAACAGTGATGAGATGTCTGTTTTAATTTTTGAAAAAGACGTAAGATTTTGGTTTGGTTTCGGTTAATGTTAATAAGTTGAAAATTGTAAAAAAAAAATTAAGTAATAATAATAAAAAACCACTAAATTTGTCAAAGGCATTCCTAAATAGAAGCCACGACATTTCATGCCCACCCTACTAATTCCAGTCTATTTAAAGGCCGTTGAAGGCACAGTTATAGGACAGGCTGTTAGTTTCTTAATCTGTCGGCAACCCCAGTGTTAGATCCAGGAGACGGACGAGTGAAAGAATTGGCGACCTGAGTTGAAACTCAGCTGCGGTTTAGATCATCTGTGAATAAACTAGGGGGAGGGGGCAGGCGGTGACGGCAGTGTGTGTCTTTCAGGTCATCAAGGAGCCTCCACCTCCACCACCCCTGGAGCCGGTAAGTCTTTTGGAGTGCATGCATGCGCTCTGGGGAGGACGAGGGTCACTTAGATGCTGAACTGGGGCAGGGGAGGAGCAATCTCCACCTTGAAGGAAAGTTCCACAAGGAAGCAGTTTTTTCAAACTTGCTCTCCCCCTGCACGCTTCAGCTGAAAAAGTTTTCCTATTTCAGTGAATTTGGTCCTAATGAGAGACGCTAGACCACTACAGCTATGGGATTCCCCACCCCCCAGCATACCAGCACAGTTACCTGCAATTTTGCTTAGCTACACAAATAGATTTCCTAACTTTAGGATCCAGCTGGGTTCTCTGGTCTCCCAAAAACTAATTGTATCCCCCCCCGGGGGGGGGGGGGTCATATCCTGTGTCTGTGGCTTATATTGCCTGTCAAGCAACTGTAGGGGTTCTATACCAGCTGCACTGAGAGCGTGGCATGTTTGCTTTTGCAGATAATCCTCCCCGCCATGCCATGCTAACACAGTGGAGGGTAGAAACTTCAGTAGAAATAAAGAGAGCGGCTTTGCACCTTCTGGGTGGACTCCCTGTGGTTCCCGACTGAAAGCGCAGTCAAACGGGGGCAGTATCAGTGCTTTACCGGAGGATCCTCAGTAAGCAGAAGAGGTAGACTCCTGCATTACGGGAGTGCTCACTCTTAAGGCACGCACAAGATTTCTGGAGCACCGTTAAAAACAAGAGACAAGAGGTGCAGTGGGCGAACTGGCTTCCGTTCAACCCTGAAACACCCTGTTGCTCATTAAGATGAATTCTCCCGCTGCACCAGTTGCTTTTTTGCTCCATGCTTGTGCGCTCCTCCTTTTCTTGCTGCGTCATAAGAGGTGCCCTGCAATCCTTCAAGAAACCTGGTTGCGGCTCTGTGGTGACCTGCCTCCAGGGCACCTGGGGAGCATGTATCCTACCGGCAGCACGGACTTGGCAGGGTTTGTTTGGTTCCCTTTCAGCTGGCTTGCTTTGGGCTACAGGGTGGCACCGTGGCCCTGGAGAGCAGAGCGGGACATGAGAAGCGTCTACTGGGTAGCATGGGCATAGACTTTCCAATTTCCCCGGGGGGTGGGGGCTGGGGCTGGGCCAGAGGCATTGCTAAGTCATTAAAAGCCTTGCAGGGAGGGAGGGGCACAACAACAGTGGCACGAGGCGCCCAGCGTCCCTGACCAAGGCAAGCCCCAGACTGGCTGCGGCCTCCATAGTCCGCAGGGGAAAGTGTCTCAGCCGGCTACCAAGGCCACAGCCACCCCTGAAAACATCCCCCCACCCTCCCTGGAGCCCAGGCCAGCTCCTTACCTTCCTGCATGGGAAATCTGAATGCACTGAAACCCAACTGAGGGCTTCTGGGAGCTGGGGGTGGGGCTTAGCGTTCAGGAAGCAAGCCCTGACTTTCCTCTCACCCCACCTGAAGTCTCAGAAAGTGGAGGGAAAACCCCCCTCCACTTTCAAAATGGCTTGGGGGTGGCGTGGGGGAGTGTGGCGAGGCTTGTGAGCCTGGTTGTCCCAAGGGGGGGGGGCTCAGTCACCCCTGGAAAATTTCGGGGGTAGCCACAGCTCCCCAGCCCCCCCCCCCCCCGAAGTTGACACTTTACTGGGGAGCCCACCTATGCTCCGCCTCGCTAGGCTTTCAGAGGTGGTTTGCCATCACCTGCCTCTGCGTAGCCACCCTAGACTTCCATCCAAATAGTGCCCTTGCTTAGCATCCGAGATCTGGCGGGACTGGGTTAGCCTGGACAATCCAGGTCAGGACATAGAGCATATAGATAGTGTGTTAAAAAAAATGGGTTCAATTTGAGCATTGATTGCTTTGCATTCTAGCAATGCAGCCAGACATCTGGTGGTATAATGTAGAGTACGTCTCCGTTTCGCTCCTCAGCAGCTGGAGGGAATACTGTCGCTTTATATGCATTTGACTGCAGAGACACAGCCATCCACTGAAGAGGCCTGGGGGCCGCCTCTTCCTCTCCCCAGCTGGGCGGACAAGAGGCTTCTCTGGGCTGCCAGAAGAGCAATGCCAATGGGCAAAGCCGAGGAGAAAGATTTCAGACGTCTGCTTGTTGACCAAGCCCCAAACTGTTTGCCCTAGAAAACCCCCCTCTCTCTCTCTCCCCCCCCTCCACCTCTGCCCCACAGGAGTCAGATGACGAAGAAGGGCTGCCGAAGAAAAAATGGCCAACAGTGGATGCATCTTACTATGGAGGGAGAGGCGTTGGGGGCATCAAGAGAATGGAGGTCAGTTGTCTGGCATGTGTTCCATCCATGAATCTACCTTGGTGTCATGGTTAGGAGCACGGACTCTAATCTGGGAGAACCAGGTGTGATTCCCCACTCTTCCACATGCAGCTGCTGGTGTGGCCTTGGGTTAGTCACAAGTTCTTTCAGAGCTGTTCTCTCAAGGGCTGTCCTCGAGAGAGCTCTCTCAGCCACACCTACCTCACAAGGGTGTCTGTGTAGGGAGGGGAAGGGAAAGGGATTGTAAGACACTCTGAGGGTGTGTTCAGACGGGCAGCTAATCCTGCCATTGGCCCGGCTGTAATTTGATCTAGACCTTTTTGATCCAGCGTTGCACGACCAGACAGCTCCCCTGTGAATCGCTTTACTGTGGGTGACTCCGCAGTGGATTGTCTAGACAGCATCCACCGTAAGGAGCCATGTGGTCGGCTTTTTTTTTAAAAAAAAATCCTGTCTGCGCATGCACATATGCGCCTCACCGTCTACTTGCTTTTCCGTGCATGCACAGACTTAAATGGTAAAAGCACTGCCAGCGGTACCTTCCTTTGGGTACCAGTTCAGTTAACAAAGTGTATAAGTATCAGGGGACCTTCGGAAACATTAAATTGTCCGGATCATTTGAGCGGAGTTTGCGGACGTCGCATGTTTAAGCAGTTATGTGCGCATCACTAAGACTTTTTTAAATGGTGGTCATTTGGGATGGTCTGGATTGCGTGCTGGTGGAATGACCAGATGGCAGAAAGTCCAGCATTGGCCTGTCGGCCAGCTTAGGACTCTCACCACTGTCTTTTAAGTACGGCTCCCTGATGGGGATCAACGGGCTGATCATGGAAGCGGCACAATTCCCAGATGTTGTAGTCTGGACATGCACTTTAAATCCACCAGGGACTCGTGCCTGGCGCGGCTCAAAAGAGACATCTGGACACAACCTGAGACTCCTTTGGGTAGTAAAGGGTGGGGTATACACCCAATCTCCTCCTCCTCTCCTTCTTTTCACTTTGGGACGTTCACTCTGGCAAAAACTGGCGCTGCTTACAGGCACTTATGGTAGATCAAAACAAACACAACTGCAGCTGCCAAGACTGATGCTAATAAAGATGGAGTCACTAGCCATGACCTGGATTCCAGGGGGGACTGCTCTACCGACAGTTATTTTGCATAGTGGTTTGGGGCTTTGTGTAAGCAGTTGGTGGTGGGGGTGGAAAAGTATGTCAAGTCACAGCTGACTTATGGCCGCCCTGTAGGTTTTCAAGGCATGAGATGTTCAGAGGTGGTTTGTCCATTGCCTGCCTCTGCATAGCAACCCTGGGCTTCCTCGGTGGTCTCCCGTCGCAAGTCCTGACCACAGCTGATACTGCTTAGCTTCTGGGATCTGACGAGATCGGGCTCGCCTGGCCCATCCAGGTCAGGACACGTAGGCTGTTACCAGACGCATTTTAAACAGCAGGGGCGATTTTAGTAAATCCGAGGCGTGTTAATGTGAGGCTGCACGGCTGGGCAGAGGGAACCTGACTTGTGTGTTTGAATGCACTTAGGTGAGGTGGGGGGACAGAGGATCGACAGAGGAAGGGGCAAAACTGGAGAAGCCCAAAAACGCTGTCATCAAGTTGCCGGAACAAGAATACGAGCCGTGGGAGCCCAGGCCCAAGAGACCTCCTGTGCGGAAGCGGCCCTCCCAGAGGAGATGGTACACCCCCATTCAGGTAACGCCTTGTGTTTGGCCAAGTGGAGGGAGAATGTAGACTGCCATCTCTAGAACTGAACAGTGACCGGGCCATGGTCTTTCTTCACTGTGAATGTGTGGCGGGTAGAAGGCCGGGCCCATCGTGGACTTCGAAGCAGAACTTGTTGGAATAGGCATGAAGAAGCACTGGGCATTCAGCTAGGTTTGAGTCCAGGAACACCCTAAAGATCAACAAGGTTTCCAAGCATCCAAGAGTCAAAGCTCCCTTCATAGAATCATAGAATTCCAAAGTTGGATGGGGCCTAAAGGCCATCCAGCCCCGCCCCCTGCACCAGGCAGGATAACCTAAAGTATCCCTGACAAACAACCATCGGATTTCCACCTAAACGCCTCCAAGGAGGGTGAACCCAACACATTCTTGGGCAACTGATTCTACCACTGAACTGCCCTTATTGTTAAAAGGTTTTTCCTAATACCCTGCCAATATATTGCCACCCATAGTTTAAACCCGTTATTATGACTTATGTCCCCCACTAGCAACTGAAATGGCCCCCTCCCCTTCTCTAAATGATAGCCCTTTTAATACTGAAAAAGAGTAATCCTATCCCCCCTCCATCAGATACAAGTCAAAATGGCGATCCCCGAGTCCTTGTATCTCAGTCAGGAGTCTGGCAAAGAAGGAGTCCGGAGAAAAAGGCGTAGAGTGCAAAATGTGCTCAGCTTGAATAGAGCAGGGGAGAAATGCTTGGGGGGAGAAAATTAGCCTCTGTAGGGAGGTAAGACTCCTGTATTTCTGTTTAGCCCACGAGGGGAGGTTCCATTGTTCTGAATTTGTGAGTGAACTCAAATTCAGCAATCTCACGTTGTAATTTCCCCTTGAAGCTTCTCTGTCTGTGAACGAAATCAGCACTCCCACATTGTAATCTCCTCTTGGAGCTTCTGTGTTTGACAGCTGTGATTCTTAGATCTTGGCTTGATTTGTTTTTTACTGTTATGATGATTCTGGAATATTTCAAGTCTGTCAGAGAATGGAAGGCAGAGCTGATCATTTGTAGGTAATGGACATAAAGGTAATGGATAGGTAATGGACATAAAGGGACAAAGGTGAATTCAGGGGGTCGGTGTCCCCTCTAGGCCTGCCAGCATCTTGTCTCGGTTAGGCAAAGGACCTCATAGAATCGCTTCTCTGCTGGAATGAGAATATCAGAATCCATTTGGTTTATCATGGGCTGTGTTGAGGTACACAACATTTTTCATGGTAGCTGACATCTAATACCGAATCTGTACTCATGAGGATTTTAGTCAACTTTCATTTTTTAAAGCAGTTTTTTGGCTCTCTTGGCTCTTCAGAGATGTTTGTAAGTAGCCACGGTATCGACACAGTTTGGTCCCATAGGCCCTGCAGGCTGAAGGTGATCACCCTGGGTGGTACCGTAGTGCAACACACACACACATTCACTATGCTGGGTCCTGTCAAAAGCAGCCGCTTAGATGAAACCGTTCTTCCAAGCTTGGATGTTCTGCAGTGGCCAGCTTGCCAAGGTCACATAATGGGCACTAGATGTCAGAGGCCAAGCTGGCTATGCGCCAGTCATGGCTACAAGGTGGTCAATCCAGTTAGGGTTAGCCGGTCCTTACTGCGTTCTGGCTGGGGGGCTTCTTCCTGGAGTCTGTCAGGAAACTGTGAGGTTACCATAGAGTCCCCCCCCCCCCATGCTAGAGCATCCCCCAAGCGACGTGCCCTACAGGTGATGGCATTGTGCTTGGGGGTGGGGCTCCCCGCTGGCCAGCTTGGCAACAGTGGATTGGAAGTTGGAACCCCTGCCCCCCATCGGGGGGCGGGGGGCGGCAAGCATAAATCAAGGACTCTGAGGCTGAATTCAACCCCCATGTAGACTGCCTCCCTCTTGGGAGTTCAGCTCCTGTCAAATGTTTTGTCTTTTCAGGGCAAGCTGGACGCCTTGTGGGCTCTGGTTCGGCGGGGTTATGATCAAGTCTCTCTCATGAGACCCCAACCCGGGGATAAGGTAAGACATCTGCACAAGTTCCCTTTCAGGGCCCTTCTGGGTCAGAAGCCAGGCTTTTCCCTTTTCCCTTCCAGCTGATGTTGTGCCCTCCCAAAATCTAGTGAATCTTCTGAGGGTCTAATTTGGAGGTCCTACATGTTTGGGAACTTAGGGAAACCCTGCCTGGTTTTTTTAATGCCCTTTTTAATAATTTTGTTATCCAAAAAGACAGGTAGCAAAATACACACATATAACTCAAAAGACAGACAACTGATTATTTGGCTTTACAACAAGTTAAATACATTGCTTTCATCTGTGGAAGAGTAGGCATTATTTGGCATTATTCCTTAGAAAGCGTTTCTAAGTAATGGAGCTGGAGATTCAAGAGCAGGGGTCATTTTGAGCAGGAACGCCATTCTGGGAGTAACAAGCCCAGGAGGGGGCACATATGGTGATGCCCTGTGGAAAAAAGCAAAAGCAGACTAACTTGATCTGTCTTTTCATGCTTGTTGTAGGGTAGCTTCCCTGCAAGTGCAAGGGAAACCTAAAGTTTCTTTAGTCAAAGTGTCAAGCTGGCTCACCAGCTCTGAGTTGGGAACTACCTGGAGATTTTGGGGGTGGACCCTGAGCAGTAGGTGTTGCCTTCTAACATACTTCGGTGATGTCAGGGGGTGTAGCATATGCAAATAGGTTAAGAACATAAGAGAAGCCAGTGTTGGATCAGGCCAATGGCCCATCTAGTCCAACACTCAAAGTGGCCAAAAATACCAGGTGCCATCAGGAGGTCCACCAGTGGGGCCAGGACACTAGAAGCCCTCCCACTGTTCCCCTCCCCCCCCCCAAGCACCAAGAATGGGGAGCATCACTTGCCCCAGACTGAGAGA
Organism: Lepidodactylus listeri; assembly: GCA_029233225.1. Taxonomy (NCBI): domain Eukaryota; kingdom Metazoa; phylum Chordata; class Lepidosauria; order Squamata; family Gekkonidae; genus Lepidodactylus; species Lepidodactylus listeri. Next base: position 132,660,021 of record JARCFY010000005.1, on the reverse strand, counting down.
TCCTATCTATACCTTGTGGCTAATAGCCACTGATAAACTTCTGCTCCAGATGTTTATCTAATTCCCTCTTCAAGCTGTTTATGCTTGTAGCCACCACCACCTCCTGTGGCAGTGAATTCCATGTGTTCATCACTCTTTGGGAGAAGAAGTATTTCCTTTTATCTCTTCTAACCCAACTGCTCAGAAATTTCATTGAGTACCCACGAGTTCTTGTATTGTGAGAAAGGGAGAAAAGTACCTCCTTCTCTACTTGCTCTATCCCATGCATAATCTTATAAACCTCAATCATGTCACCTCACAGCTCCAAGCTAAAGAGCCCCAAGCGCTTTAACCTTTCTTCATAGGGAAAGTGTTCCAACCCTTTTATCATTCTAGTTGCCCTCCTGTACACTTTTTCCAATGCTATAATATCTTTCTTGAGTGTGGTAACCACACCTGTACACAGTACTCCAAATGAGGTCACGCCATCGATTTATACAGGGACATTATGATACTGGCTTGTTTTCAATTCCCTTCCTAATAACCCCCAACATAGCAGTGGCCTTTTTCATTGCAGTCGCATACTGTTGCGGCATTTTCATTGAGTTATCTACTACGACTCCAAGATCTCTCTCTTGGTCAGTCTCTGCCAGTTCGGACCCCATCAATGTGTACATAGTTAGGATTTTGTGAGAGTTCTGCTCAAAGTAGTCAAGGATCAGATCTTGGTTGGTTAACCACAGTTCTTTATTCCCTATTTCTACATTAGTACAGCATCTCGGGTTATTGTCAGAGATGAGACAGATTATACAAGCGGGTCTATTATACCATTCCAAGGAGTTTGAATTACCCATAGATAGCCAATCCCCTTAAGGGAAAATTGGCGGGCTAAAAGGTGTCCTGACCGTTTGGTTCTCACAGGAAAAAAGTGAGGTGTTAAGCAGTAAATTTCCTCTCCCAAACCAGACCCCTCAGATGTTTCGAGTTCACATAACAATCAATGGCTCCAAGGTTCTTTGCATGTGATAAGAGATGAGAGGCATCCTCCCTTGAAGTTACTGCCGGAGCAGCTGGAATGCGGAGGCAGGGATGTGAGGCCTCCTTGTTCTCGCAAATCATTGTTGTCACCCTCCCGGCCTGGACAGGCATAATACATCATGGTTACAGAGACCCCAATACATGATAGATACATAGGATAGTGAAAGGCATGCATGCAAGACTAATACATTGTCTGAATTGACAGATTCTGACACCCTGCCCTCCTCATAATTCACTTCACCTAGCTTTATCAGGAAACATTTTATGAAACAATTTTATCAGTTTGGGAGCATGGACATGTTCTGAGCGAATCCATTCGTTGTGTTCCGGCCCGAAATCCAGCCATCTAACTAAGTAATATAATCGGCCTCTCCGCATCTTGGAATCAAGGATTTCAGTTATCTCGAAGTGAGGGGCCCCCTCCTTCATCAGTGGAGGAGGAACTGGAGGAGCTGGATGCCAAGCATTCGGCCCAGGATCTTTCTTCAGTAGGCTGAAATGAAACACAGGGTGTACAGAACTCAGTGATTTAGGCAGTTCCAGTTCAAAAGACACATCCGATATTTTACGTAACACTTTATAGGGTCCAACATATTTCCATCCCAGTTTCCTGCTGGGCTGCAACCCATGGATATTTTTGGTGGAGAGGTAGACAGAATCCCCGGGTTGGAGATCCCAGCCTGCTGCTCGTCCTCGGTCAGCATATTTTTTGTAATCCTCTTTTGCCTGGTCCAGTGCTTTGCCTATTAATGGCCAGGAGTCTTGGAGGCTAGACCACCAACTTTTAAAATCCGATGGGGAAGCACTGGGAACATTCTCAATGGTAGGCAATGGTTTTCCTTCAAAACCTCCTACCGCCATGAAAGGGGAGACTCCCGTGGAAGAGTGCACTGCGTTGTTGTAGCTATATTCTGCAAATGGCAATAACTCCACCCAATTGTCTTGGTGATAATTGGTGTAACATCTTAAAAACTGCTCCAATATTTGATTAGTTCGTTCGGATTGGCCATCGGTTTCTGGGTGGTAACCCGAACTCAGGGCTGGTTCTATGTCCATCATTTTCAGGAGCTCCCGCCAGAAGCTGGCAACGAATTGACTGCCCCTGTCGGATACCACTCTCTTTGGAAAAGCGTGTAATTTTATCACGTGATTAAAGAAAGCTTTGGCCATCCCTTTGGCGGTGGGCAATTGCTTGAAGGGGGTGAAATGTGCTTGCTTTGAAAACGTGTCTACCACCACCCAAATAACCGTTTTCCCCTTGGAGGGGGGTAAATTGGTGATAAAGTCCATGGCTATGGCCTCCCAGGGGCGAGAGGGGGTGGGTAGCGGGTGCAACAGTCCAGGAACCTTCCCCCCCCGCTTCTTGCACATTAAACAAGTTTGGCAAGCCGAGACGAAGTCGGAGACGTCCCGGCGCATGCGCGGCCACCAGAATTGACGCTGGATTAAATTAAGCGTTTTTAGGAATCCAAAATGCCCTGCGAGTTTAGACGAGTGGCAGGTCAACAATATTTCCTTACGTTTGACTTTTGGCACCACTAGTTTGTCTCCATGAAGCCAACACTGATCTTCTCTCTTGGAGCATTCCTCCAAAGCCTCTAATTCTTCCACCTCTTCCGGAGCATAATCCCCCCCCCAATCACATTTCCCAATGTCCAATTGCGCCTTCTTAGCTTGGCTACGAGTGACTACTGCCCCCCCTAATTGTTGGGGGGAGAACATGGAATCAAACACCTCCTCCTTGACACTCTCATGTTGGGGCAATCTGGACAGTGCGTCTGCCAAGGAGTTAGCCTTCCCAGGAAAATGCTTAAGCACAAAGTTAAACTTGGAGAAAAAATCAGCCCACCGCAGTTGTTTGGCGTTGAGGGATCTCTGAGTGCGCAGCGCCTCCAGATTTTTATGATCAGTCCATATTTCGAACGGGGTTTGCGCGCCCTCCAACCAATGCCGCCACGTAGTGAGCGCCAACCTAATGGCCGCTGCCTCTTTGTCCCAAACCGACCAATTCCTCTCCGTGTCGTTAAATTTTTTCGAAATGTAAGCCAGTGGGTGTAATTTCCCTTCCGGCCCGCTTTGCAATATAGCCCCCCCCCATGGCTACATCAGACGCGTCTACATGGATTATGAATTCTTTGGTTTCATCAGGGTGGGCTAGGATGGGCTCAGAAGTAAAAAGAGTCTTTAAGGTTTCAAACGCCCCCTGACACTCCCTGTTCCATGCAATCTTTTCCCCTGGCTTCCCGGCCTCGGGCCCCCTCCCCTTAGTTTTTAGTAAGTCTGTTAAGGGGAGAGTAACCCTAGCAAAGTCTTTTATGAAGGTTCGGTAGAAGTTGCAAAATCCCAATAGGCTCTGCAATTGTTTTCTCGTTCGCGGAGCCTCCCATTGCACCACCGCCTCCACCTTAGCTGGGTCCATCTCCAGACCCTTCTGAGAAATGCGATAGCCCAGGAAGTCCACTGATTCACGATGGAATTCGCACTTGGATAACTTAACATAGAGCTGGTTTTGCAGCAAGGTGGCAAGGACTTCCCTGACTAATTTCACATGCTCTTTCTTATCAGTAGAATAGATCAAGATATCATCTATGTAACATAACACTCCTTTAAATAGGTGCTTGTGCAACACTTCATTAATTAAACTCATAAAGACCCCGGGCGCGCCACTTAAGCCGAACGGCATCACTAGGTACTCGAATTGTCCCAGGGGGGTATTAAAGGCAGTCTTGGATTCATCCCCCTCCCGGATGCGCACCCTGAAATAGGCATCTCGTAAATCCAGCTTGGTAAAAACCTTCCCCTTAGCGGCTTCCGCCAACAGGTCCTTTATTAAAGGGAGGGGGTAAGCGTTGGTAGTGGAGACCGCATTCAGTCCCCTATAGTCGGTGCATAATCGCAAACCCCCGTCCTTTTTCTTCCTGAACAGCACCGGCGCGGCAAAGGGGGACTTGGCTGGGCGGATGAAGCCGCGCGCTAGATTTTTGTCCAGGAACTTTCGCAGTTCTTCCCGTTCTAGAGGGCTCATGGAGTACAGTTTCCCCTTCGGGAGTTTCTCCCCTGGGAGTAGCTCGATAGCACAGTCCGACAGTCGGTGGGGGGGCAGCTCATCCGCCTCGGTCTCGCTGAACACTTCCAACAAGTCTCTATACTCTTTGGGCACCAGTGTGGGGGTGAGGGCGAGCGCGGGGGCCGGGGGAGGAGTGATCGGCGGTCCGGGTCCCCACTCCAGGTCCCATCTGTGCTTGAGGCAGCGTTCGTCTACCCAAGAGATCTTCCCTTCGCTCCATTTAATATAGGGGTCGTGCGCACTGAGCCAGGGACTTCCCAACACCATAGGGAACTGGGCATTTGGGGTGATGACAAAAGCTCGCTTCTCCCAGTGTTCCCCCGTCCCCACAATCAGGCTCTCAGTCTCTGCTATGCACTCCTCTTTCATCTCGGACCCATCCATTTGAGTAAACTTTAGAGGTTCCACCAGTGGGGTAACCTTTGGTCCTAACCCCTCCACTACTAATGGGCTAATCAAGTCTCGCGCACACCCAGAGTCAATTAATGCGCGGACCCTCATGTGGGTACCTGATCCAGGGGTCACCACAGTCACTACCATATATAATAGGGGGCCAGGGATGCTCACCGGAGATGGCGCTTCTTGGCGGGGGACCTGCAGTTCTGCGCCGCTCACTGCAGGTCGTTGGAGTTTCCCGACATCTGCGTCTCCATCAGCTCCAGCTCTCCCTGATCACTAGTAGCTCCCTCCAGCTGCAACGCCCGGGGTTTAATCGGTGTTTTCCCCCGGCTAGGGGTGCTCCCCGCCACCGGCGTCGAGGTCTTCGGGCCTCTCCCTCCCCCTCTCGGGCAGGCCGAGGCAAAGTGGCCACTCTCCCCACATTTCATGCACAGCCCTTGCCGGAACCGGGCATCTCGGACGTCTTGCACGCTGGGCCGTGGCTTCGCTCTCGGGGCTGCTTTGCTGGCCGCCGTAGCCGAGGACCCCATTTTGATCAAGGTGAACCTTTCTTCCATGTCGGTAGCGGCTCTCATCCAGGTGGCCAACGTGCCCGGGCGGCCCCCCAGCAGCACGGTCTCGTAGATCTCCGGGTTAAGGCCCTCCCAGTACTTCTCCATGAATAGCTCCTCTGGCCAGCCATGGATCTTGGCCGCGATGCGTCGAAACTTATCGGTGTAGTCCCTCACCGTCGATCTTCCCTGGAACAGCTTCCTCAGTTGATTACGGGCCTTTTCCTCACCCAGGGGGTCTTCAAACTGATGACGAAGGGCCCATATGAAGTTGTTCAGTGAACGCAGCTCAGGTCCTGGGGAGTCGTGCAGGCTCACGTACCAATCGCTGGCGGTGTCTTTCAGCTTGGAACCGATGTAGCCAATCCGTTCTCTCTCGGTGGGATAGAGGTGGCCCCAGCTGTCCAGGAACCTCTCGATCTCCAACATGAAAAAACGCAGCTTCTCCGGGTCCCCATCGAAAGTAGTCGTCAGAGGGTCGGAGGGGGCTGGGCGGACGGCTGGGGCGGCCGGGGCCGGGGCGGGTGCTGGGGCGGGCCCCGGGCCCGGGACCGGGACGACCGGCTGGACTGGCTGTGCCGGCAGAGCGGGCACCTGAGGCTGAATCGGGACCCCTCCGGGCGCCGCTGGCTGTTGCTGGACTCCTATCCCCTGACCGGGGAGAGCTCCTTGCACTACCCTCATAGCGTCTCGAAACTGGTGCTGGAGATCGAGGGCCAATTCGCGTAGTTCTGCGGTGAGTTGGAGTCGCAACTCTCCCATCATCTGATCCAAGTGGGGCATCTGCTCCTCTCGGTACGGATCGGGCCCATACGGACCTGTCCCCTCTCCTTCGAACGGCGGGCGACGCGGCTCTCCACGGTAGATCGGCTCGCAGTCGTCTCCCAGGTAGCTCGGTCTCCCTCGATCGAGCGGGTCTCCAGCGAACGAAACCCGTGCCCCTTTCCGATCGTGCACCCACGAATCCACGGTCCGACGACCGAAATGGCTCCAGGCATACTTGGGGGTCACGCTCTGATGAGGAGGTAGGCGCGGGATGTAGTGAGCCCCCTGGCTCATAGTCACCGGCACTTCGGTGCCTCCTCCGCCGCCACCACCACCGTTCCCCTGGTCCTTCGGGGTAACGGGAACATCTTCGGGGGTAGGGTTGATGGGGACCGTGTCGTCGTCTGACATGGTCAGGAACGGCTGAGTCCCAGTCAGAGATCTCTGACAATCTGTGAGAGTTCTGCTCAAAGTAGTCAAGGATCAGATCTTGGTTGGTTAACCACAGTTCTTTATTCCCTATTTCTACATTAGTACAGCATCTCGGGTTATTGTCAGAGATGAGACAGATTATACAAGCGGGTCTATTATACCATTCCAAGGAGTTTGAATTACCCATAGATAGCCAATCCCCTTAAGGGAAAATTGGCGGGCTAAAAGGTGTCCTGACCGTTTGGTTCTCACAGGAAAAAAGTGAGGTGTTAAGCAGTAAATTTCCTCTCCCAAACCAGACCCCTCAGATGTTTCGAGTTCACATAACAATCAATGGCTCCAAGGTTCTTTGCATGTGATAAGAGATGAGAGGCATCCTCCCTTGAAGTTACTGCCGGAGCAGCTGGAATGCGGAGGCAGGGATGTGAGGCCTCCTTGTTCTCGCAAATCATTGTTGTCACCCTCCCGGCCTGGACAGGCATAATACATCATGGTTACAGAGACCCCAATACATGATAGATACATAGGATAGTGAAAGGCATGCATGCAAGACTAATACATTGTCTGAATTGACAGATTCTGACAGATTTCTGGCTCCAATGTGCATCACTTTGCACTTGGCCACAATGAACTCCATTTGCCATACTGATGCCCACTCACTCATCCTCGACAGATCCCTTTGGAGTGCCTCACAATCCTCCCTGGTTCTCACCACCCTGAACAACTTTGTGTCATCCGCAAATTTAGCCACTTCACTGCTTACTCCCAACTCCAAATCCTTAATAAACAAGTTAAAAAGCATTGGACTGAGTACTGAGCCCTGCGGTACCCCACTGCTTGCCTCCCTCCACTGAGAAAATTGCCCATTTATACTCTTATTTCCTTTTAATTAGCCAGTTTTTGATCCACAAAAGGACTTGTCCTTTTATCCCGTGACTATTGAGCTTACTTAGGAGCCTTTGATGAGGAACTTTATCAAAAGCTTTCTGGAAGTCAAGGTAAACAACATCTATTGGGTCCTCCTTGTCCACAAGTTTGTTCACTCCCTCAAAGTACACTAAAAGGTTAGTGAAACGAGATCTTCCCTTACAGAACCCATGCTGAGTCTCCCTCAGTAGATTTTGTTCATCTGTGTGCCTACTAATTTTTTCCTTAATGAGTTTCCACCAACTTACCCGGTATCGACATCAGACTGACTGGCCTGTAATTTCCCAGATCTCCTCTGGAACCCTTTTTAAAGATGGGAGTGACATTCGCTACCTTCCAGTCCTCAGGAATGGAGGCAGATTTTAATGAAAGATTACATATTTTTGTCAGAAGATCCACAAGTTCACATGTGAGTTCTTTCAGAACTCTTGGATGTATGCCATCCAGGCCTGGTGATTTGTTAGTTTTTAAATTGTCTATCAGTCATAGGACCTCCTCACTCGTCACCTCAATCTGGCTCAGGTCTTTCAATACCTCTCCTGATATCAGCAGTTCTGGAGCAGGCAAGCACTTCTCATCTTCCACAGTGAAGACAGAGGCAAAAAATGCATTCAGCTTCTCAGCCATTTCCCTATCATCCTTTAGTACTCCTTTTACCCCTTGGTCATCCAAGGGCCCCACTGCCTCCCTGGCTGGTTTCCTACTTCTAACGTATTTGAAGAAACTTTTATTGTTGGTCTTTATGTTTTTTGCTATATGCTCCTCATATTCCCTTTTTGCCTGCCTGATCACAGACTTGCATTTTATTTGCCACAGCCTGTGTTCCCTTTTATCAACCTCACTGAGACTAGCTTTCCACTGCTTAAAGGAATCCTTACCTTTTACAGCTTCCAGTACTTTGTTAACCATGCAGGCTTTTTTCTATACCTATTTGTGCCTTTCCTAACCTGTGGTATATATTTTTTCTGAGCTTCTAGGACTGTAGTTTTAAATAGTCTCCAAGCTTCCCCAATGGTTTTGACCCTTTCTACTTTTTCTTTCAGTTTCCTCCTCATATGTCCCCTCATATCAAATTACCTCTTTTAAAGTTAAAAGTGGTTGTGTCAGTCTTTTTGGGCAACTCCCTATTTATACAAATATTGAACTCAATAACATTATGATCACTGTTTCCAAGCGGTGCAATCACTTTTACATCTCTCACCAGCAGTGTTCCCTCTAAACTCAGTTAGTGTAAGCTAGCTCACAGTTTTTCAGCCTCCAGCTCACAAATTTTTGTCTTAGCTCAGGAAGGATGGCTCCAGAGCAAACTAATGTATGCAGTGGCCAAATCATACACTTATAACTTTAATGCCAGTAGCTCACGAGGTAGAATTTTTGCTCACAAGATTCCACAGCTTAGAGGGAGCATTGCTCACCAGGTCTTGGGCGTTACTTAGGACCAAATCCAGGATCGGCAATTCCCTGGTAGGTTCTGTGACCATCTGCTCCATAGCACAGTCATTAAGAGTGTCAAGAAACTCTTTTTCCCAACTTGAACACATATTGACCCAATCAATGTGTGGGTAGTTAAAATCGCCTATTACAACACAGTTATTTTTGTCTAACCGCTATCTTATGCTAATGAGTTATGCTAATGAGCTCCTGCACCTCTTTTTCTATGAAACGACCCCTGTTCAAGAGGAATCATGGGGGGGAGGCAGCTGGAAACACAGATACCCCACCCCAAATCTCCGTCTCTTTTGATTCCAGCCTTTCCTTTTCATTGACAACATGCCGGGCTTCCCAGAGTGGGTTCAGATCTTATGAGGCTGCTCTGGCTGGAGGGTAGAGGAGAGAAGACAATTCCTTGTGATTAATTTTTAAAGTCCTCCTCACATGTAGAGGACCCTTTTCTGGCTGTGAACAGCCTGGCTTTGGTGCTTTTGGGATGGAGACAGGTTGGAGGCGGTCACTTTGTTAGTAGATACTGTGATAGTGATAGTGTGTACAGTGGATAAGCCTATAGCATCTACTAGATGATAGCTCTGTTTGACATTCTCAGAGGATCCCGAAGGGTTGGAGAGGTAGTGTGTCCCCTGCCCGTTCTTCCACCGCAGAGCCCGCTGTTCTTCTTTACTGATAATTACAGCTTTCTTCATGCTTTTCAAATCATTTGTGTGAGAAAGATCTTAAGCTGACGGGCCTGTGATGTCCTGGCTGCTCTCCAGTGTTCCCTCTAAGCTGAGTTAGTGTGAGCTAGCACACAGTTTTTTAGCCTCCGACTCCCACATTTTTGTCTTAGCTCAGGAAGGATGGCTCCAGTGCAACCTAATTTATGCAGCAGCCAAATAGCTCGCTCACAACTTTAATGCTGGCAGATTTTTTTGCTCACAAGACTCCACAGCTTACAAAGTAGAATTTTTTTGCTCACAAGACTCCACAGCTTAGAGGGAGCATCGGTCCTCTCCCCTGTTGACTCCCAGTCCTCCACCGAGGAGTTCATTTTTAAGTCACACAGACACACCCACCCTGCCCAAGTTTGTCGTCTGCGTTTGTGTTAATTAAAGATCTCAAAGGTACGTGCTGTTCAGACCTATGATACTGTAAGTTGATTTGTTAATTAACGGGAGAAGGTTGTGTTGAATCTTGTCCCCTCGAGTTGACCTCTTTCTTCAGAAGACCTCCCTGACAACATCCATCCAGGCTGGGGTATCTTCAGCAGTGGTGGTCAACGCCAGGAGTTCCTTCAGCTCCTCTGCGGTCTTCCCATCCAGCTTCAGTACTGCTTTCTTGGTAGCCAGTTTGGTGTAGTGGTTAAGTGCGCAGACTCTAATCTGGGAGAACCGGGTTTGATTCCCCACTCCTCCACTTGCACCTGGCTGGATGGCCTTGGGCAAGCCATAGTTCTGATAAGAGCTGTCCTTGAAAAAGAGCAGTTTCTGTCCGAGCTCTCTCAGCCCCACCTACCTCACAGGGTGTCTGTTGTGGGGAGGGGAAGGGAAAGGGGTTTGTAAGCTGCTCTGAGACTCCTTTGGGTAGTGAAGGGTGGGGTATAAATCCAATAATCTCCTCCTCCTCCTCCTCTTCTTCTTCTTCGCAGTTTGTCATCTTACTGTCCAGTCACTTTCTAGGATGATCTGTTGTTGTCCACTTGCAACTGTTCTGCCAGAGCGTGGGCTACAAGTTTAGTTTTCTCATTGGAGTAGGACTTCCGCTTTGTCAAGGCAGCCCCTCCTGCCTCTTTTAATTGCCTGACCTCTGCTCATGAACTATGCCACCCTCCTCTGCATCCCGCCTTTCCCATTGGCTCAGGCACCTCAAAGAGATCTTCCTCTCCCTTTTGCCGGATTTCGACAAATTCCCTCATTTTCAAGAAGATTCCTAATTTGATTTGACTGGGTGACTTCCTGCTTAGACGCGTGTTGAATTTGACAACATTGGTTACTCTTCCAAGCAGACTCAAGAACGTATTTTGTACCGGCTCCAGGTCTCACTGCTCTAAGGACCAGTCACGCAACATTCTGTCTCTTTTGCCATTTATCTGAGGAGCCTCCTTTTTATAAGTTCCCATTGGCAGATTCCCTATTTGTTTTTCTTTTCCCCCCCTTGTATTTCTTTCATATGTGTGTGTGTGTGTGCGCGCGCGCCTGGAAGTCATGGCGGCCTCTCATGACTGACCCCTCCTACTGGGAGGGCCTGGAGGATATTCAGAGAGGTGGCTGAATAAGGCCTGCCCTCCCACCTCCCAGCCCTGGTATTCCATGGAGGTCTCCCATCCAAGTACTTGCCAAAGTCGACCCTGCTTAGCTTCTGAGATCAGATGAGACTGGGCTTGCCTGGGCTACCCAGGTCAGGGTACTATTTGTTTTTCTGGGTCTCAAGATCACTGGCAGAAGTGTGCTCAGTTGGACAATGCTGTGTCCTCCAGCAGGTCTCTCCTCCCATTGTGAGTCTGTGAAAGAGTTTATTGTGCTTGATGGGGCCATCTGCAGCTAAGTCACACCTTTCTGAGTTTATTAAAGGGTGTCAGTTTGCTATGATTGCTCCGCGGATTGTCCTTGATGGACCGATGGTCTGATTCAGCATCAGGCAGTGCATGCGTCCTTGGGGGGGTCATAGGTGTCAGCCAGTTCTTCCATCCAGTGACTTTGAAGACCATCCCTCTTTCTTACATTAAGGCAGCTGGCTGCATTGGACTCCAAACCAGACTAGAGGTTTTTCATCGGCATTTGTCACCATTTGCTCCGTTGAAGTTCTTTTGCGCTTCCCTCTCTCCTTTGCATTATGATCCTGCCCAGTGCACAAAAGTCAACCCATCTGTAAGAATCACCAGTGGAGAGAGAGAAGGCCCAGCTGGAGGACATTTGTCCATTTCCAAATCAGAGCATCTCAATTCAGCTCTCCTGTATTGCTTTAGCAGCGGCGCTTTTTATGGCTTGTATTTACTTATGGAGTGTGGACCAAATGCACGCTACTTTTCAAGCATGCCCTGGGCTGCTGAATATTGCGTTTGTGTCTGGGCTGCATGGCTGACTTTGCAGGGCAGACTCTGAAGCCTCCCTTTCTTGGATGTGGCTGGCAGTCGGGGCACAATCCCTCTCCTGTCTCAGAAGGGAGCTGAGAAGGCGCAGTGGGCCCGCAAACACAGTTCGGGCTCTTACTTGCCGTGAGGTGGGGCGAAATAATGCCAAACAGAGACTCTTTAAGGTAGAATAAGCCAGAGAATTGGGGGGGGGTGTTCAGGGGGGGAGGTATTTAGCAGGCTCCAAGCCACATCTGAGAAAAGAGCAAAAAGAGAGAGGGAGAGAGAGAGAGAGGCATTCAGAGGAAGGGAAAGGGCCTCTTCTGTTCCCAGGTCTGGGAGAGAAACTAGGAATGAGAAGAATATTGTAAGGGAAGCAACAGCAAAAACAAACCATTCTGTCTTTCCTAAATGAAAGCCCCCGGGGAGGCTGGCTTCCTGCCCTCAGAGACGTTGCCAGAACCAGCGGGGCCGTGATACTGCTCTGATTTCTGTGGATAGAGGGTGCCATTGTATGTGGCCCACACGCGTCGAGCGGCATGTGAAGACGCACTGCAGGAATCAGCGGAACACAGGGACACCTCAGCGGGGGACAGCTGCAGACAGCCCCATTTGCTCCAAGGCAGGCCCTTCGCTCCTCCCCTACCAGCACCCCCCAGCTCATTGTTTCCCATCCTCCTTGCTCCCAGCCACATCGGTAGCAGAGCAGTGCATGGAAGCCAGAGGGAGAAGACCATGGCTCAGTGGTAAAGCATCTGCTTGGCATCGAGAAGGTCCCAAATTCAATCCCTGGCATCTCCAGTTTAAAGGACCAGGCAGTGGGTGATGGGAAAGACCTCTGCCTGAGACCCTGGAGAGGCACTGCCAGTCTCAGGGGACAGTATTGACCTTGATAGAACAAGAGTCTGAGGTCGCGTTCATACGGCTCTTTTGAGCCGCGCCAGGCACGAGTGCCTGGTGGATTTAAAGTGCATGTCCAGATAACAACATGTGGGAATCGTGCCGCTTCTGTGATTAGCCCATCGATCCCCATCGGGGATCCGTACTTAAAAGATAGTGGTGAAAGTCCAGTCTAAAGCTGGCTGATGGGCCAATGGCGGACTTTCCCCCATCTGTTCATTCCAGCAGCGCACAATCAGCCCGTAGGGATGGTCTCCAGACCATGCCAAACGGCCACCATTTAAAAAAGGATTAGCGATGCGCGCATAACTGCTTAAACATGTGACGTCGACAGAGTTCCGCTCAAACAATCTGAACAAATTTAATGTTTCTGAAGGTCCTATGATATTTATGCACTTTGTTAACTGCAGTGATAGCTAGAGAAGGTACCACTGGCAGTGCTTTTACCATTTTAATCCGTGAATGCGTGGAAAAACAAGTAGATAGTGAGGCACGTATGTGCATGCACAAACAGGATTTTTTTAAAAGATAGCTGACCGCACGGCTCCTTGCGGTAGATGCCGTCTAGACAATCCACCACGGAGCAAACAGCAGGGTGGGCAGAAGAAAATTTAACCACCACCCCCGGCACCTCTTCTTTCCTGCCAATGACCCTTCCGCAGATACTGAACCTAGACGAAAGAACCTCGGGTCTCCTGTGACACACGTTTGCATGGGCATCCTGTGTTCCAGTCCTAGCTAGCCATGCAAACAGTCCCAGGATTCTTATCCTAGCCAGCGGAATGCTCAGTCTCACACAGTGCCCTGTGGATGAACTAAATTCACAGAAGGATGTGGTCGTAAAGCCTCATGGAATTCTTTAATTCATTTGAGGAAATGTTAGTAGTCGCTTGAAGAAACGAATCTCGGAACCTTCTCTGTGTGAAGCAGGGGTTAGCTGAAGTTAAGACGCTGGCCCGTTTTCTGAGCTGTTTCTGGCGGTTGCTGGCAGACTTCGGTCTGATTCAGCAAAGCAGCATTTCTTACGTTCCTAAGCATGGGCGCATACTCAGGGTCAGCTAATACCGACAGTTTATACCTCAACTACCAAAAGATCCTGAATAGGAGCGTTTGCCATTTAAACTAAAAAATGCATTGGTTCCCGAGGACAGCCATATTGATCTGCAGTGGAACAGCCAGATTCAAGTTCAAAAAGGAATTAGATAAAACACCTGGAGCAGAGGTCCATCAGTGGCTCTTGGCCACAAGTTATAGATAGGAACTCTCAGTCTGGGGCAAGTGATGCTCTGTATTCTTGGTGCGGGGGGGAGGGGGCAACAGTGGGAGGGCTTTTAGTGTCCTGGCCCCGCTGCTGGACCTCCTCAGGGCACCTGGTATTTCTGGCCACTGTGTGACACAGAGTGTTGGACTGGATAGGCCACTGGCCTGATCCAACCTTGGCTTCTTTCATGAGTCCAGCAGCTCCTTAGAGACCAACAAGATTTTCAAGGCAGAAGCTTTTGAGAGTCAAAGCTCCCTTCGTCAGATACAAAAACTTTGGCTCTGGAAAGCTTCTACCCCAAAAATCTTGATCTCTGAGATGCTACTGGACTTGAATGTAGATGAAATGTTTTTGGTGGACCATAGGGATTAGGATGGTGGCCGACAGTGACATCAAGTCGCAGCTGACTTATGGCGACCCCCTCATGAGGTTTCCAAGGCAAGAGACGTCCAGAGGTGGTCCGCCACTGCCTGCCTCTGTGTAGAGACCCTGGATCTCCTAGGGGGTCTCCCATCCAAGTGGGTTAGCTTCTGAGATCTGATGAGATCAGGCCAGCCTGGGCTGTCTGGGGATTAGCCTTCTTACAGAACAGGAGGCCGCACAAGACGGAAGCCAGCCTTCCCCTCAGGGTAAAGAAGCCCTGACTTAGCTAATTCCACTTGAGGACGAGGTTGAATTCGTTGTTTGTGGCTCTCTGAAAACAGCCAAACGCTTGCCCACAAAAAAAGCAATCCGAAGGCCTTTTTGCCGCAGCAGAAATAAACTTGCCCTCCCTGCCCATCCTCACGAATCGTGTGCGTTTGTAGCCGCGTGTGATCTGGCAAAGGCCAAAAGAACTAGGGGGTGAATGAAATCTGTGCCTGCATCATGAAAATGGTCACCAAATTTGCCCCTCCTCCCTCCGGTCCTTTCCCAGACTTCTTTCTTGCTGTCCGCAGCAAATCTGCTCCTCTGCAGTTCAGCACAGGAAATTCCCAGAAGCCGGGCTGACCAGAAAACCTCAGCGGACAGAGTCAGCAGTCTCTTTTCCAAGGTCTTGTTTACTTAGTCGGAAAAGCCCGTCATTTGCCTCTGAAAAGCTGCCTGCCTGCCCTCCTGGGTGAACAGTGTCAATATGTTGGAGGAGGGGAGGCAGAAATGGATTTTCTTCAAATGCTATGAGGGCCCCCAGATGTTGTTTCTAAAGAAGGAGGAGGCAGCAACCAAAACCACATCTGGAGACTGGCCAGAGGCACATTACAGACAAGCAGCAAGAAGTCGGGTGTTTCATTCTGATTTCAAACTTGACCCCAAACTAATTCTAGATGGATAGCCATGTTAGTCTGGAGCAGCAAAAGGAAAATGGTGGCGCCTTCAGGGTGGTGAGAACCAGGGAGGACTCTGAGGGGCTCAGGAGGGGTCTGTCGAGGCTGGGCGCGTGGGCGTCAGCATGGCCAATGAGGTCCAGTGTGGGCAAGTGCATAGTGATGCACCTAGGAGCCAAAAATCCCAGCTATAAATATACGCTGCACGGAGATCAACCCCCTGTCGAATCAGCTTTTGTTATGCCACCCCTCTACATGAATACTTCTGGGCCGGCTCATATTTTGAGGATCAGCATTTCTCTTTTGAAATGGAAGTGTGCTAAGTTAGTGTGCATTGCGGAGCCAGAGTTGATAGGGGAGACCCCAAGCTGTGGGAGTAATTTGTTCAGCAGTGCCTTCTTTTAGATGGTTTCCCTCTTTGGACACCTGATCGTCCTGTCAGCATCTGTTCCGCCACCTTCTGGATGTCTCCCGTTTCGTCCAAGTCTTTCTGAGAGTGGCTAGCCGGCTTGGTAGGGCTTCTAACAGAATCAGTTTC
The DNA here is from genome assembly GCA_029233225.1 of Lepidodactylus listeri. Taxonomy (NCBI): domain Eukaryota; kingdom Metazoa; phylum Chordata; class Lepidosauria; order Squamata; family Gekkonidae; genus Lepidodactylus; species Lepidodactylus listeri. Next base: position 132,644,359 of record JARCFY010000005.1, on the reverse strand, counting down.
TTCTTCTCCTACAGGCCGCATCCAGTTGGTGCTCAGCGGGGAGCTCCTGACAAGTAGCAATACAAATCAAATTGCTGTTCTTTGTCTGATAAATTCTTTGTCAGAGCCTTTGGGCGTGTTCATACGGCCCTTTTGAGCCGCGCCAGGCATGAGTGCCTGGTGGATTTAAAGTGCATGTCCAGATCACAACCTCTGGGAATTGTGCCGCTTCCGTGAGTAGCTTGTTGATCCCCATCAGGGATCTGTACTTAAAAGAGAGTGGTGAAAGTCCAGTCTAAAGCTGGCCAAGAGGCCAGTGCCGGACCTCCCCCCGTCAGGTCGTGCCTCCAGCGCGCAGTCAGCCCGTAGGGGTGGTCTCCAGACTATTCCGAACAGCCACCATTTAAGAAAAACTCTTAGCGATGCGTGCAGAACCGCTTAAACATCTGACGTCCCCAGAGCTCCGCTCAAGTGATCCAAACAATTTTATATTTCTGACAGTCCCCTGAACTTTATCAACTTTATAAACTGGAAAGGTACCTAGAGGAAGGTACCGCTGGCGGCGCTTTTACCATTTTAGTCTGCGCATGCACGAAAAAACAAGTATATGGTGAGGTGCATATGCAGACAGGATTTTTTAAAAAAAGCCGACTGCACAGCTCCTTTCAGTGGATGCCATCTAGACAATCCACCATGGAATCACGCGCGGTAAAGTGCTTCAAGGGCGAGCTGTCTGGTTGTGCAACGCTGGATCAAAAAGATCTAGCTCAAATCACCGCTGGGCCAGTGGCAGGATTAGCTGCCCATTTGAGCATACCCTTTGATTTGTTTTTGGTCTGTTGGGGTCTGGGAGGGACTGTGGCTGATGGGCAGAGTATCTGCTGAGGGTCCCAGGTCCAATCCCTAACATCTCCAGTTGAAAAGATTGGGCACTGGGAAAGCTGACAGAACTCCTCTGAAACCTGGGAGAGCCGCTAAGTAGACAATACTGACCTTGTTGGATCAGTGGTCTGGATCAATATAAGACAGCTTCATGTGTGTTTGGGGAGGGTCTCTGGCTCAGTGGCAGAGCATCTGCTTGTCATGCAGAAGGTCCCAGGTTCAATCCCCGGCATCTCCAGGCCCACGAAATAGACGATGGGAAAGACCTCCGCCTGAGACTCCAGAGAGCTGCCGCCAATCTGAGCAGACGATACGGACTTTGAGGGGCCGAGGGTCTCGCTCCTCTGTACGATTCAGTATAAGGCAGCTTCGTGTGTCCCCCATGGGTGGGGGGGGGGGAGGCTTGGGGATACCCCCTTTTCAGGTCTTTCTTTGCAAGTCTAGCATGGCAGGCTCAGTCTAATTGGTTTTGACTGGGACAACTCTTTTACCTCCAGTGGGCAATTTTTTTTGGTGTGACAGGTCAGATAGTCCGTGCAGAGATGCTGCCTGTCAGCAGCAGACCCCGTTTGATGAGACACAAGTTGCATAATGCTAATGGTGCTGCCTCTGTCGGGAATCAACATGACAGGTGTCAGCTAAGGCACCGGGGCTGCTGCTGCTCCGAAAAGGTTCCGGAAGACCGAGCGGGCGGCTCCCAGACTGCCCCGTTCCTCGCGTTTGTTGACGCTTTCCAAGGCTGGTGGAACGATCATTCCCTTTTTTGTGGAAGCTTTTTGTCCAGGATGTTTTTAACCACTCTTAACACCGTAACAGCTCTAGTGCTCGTAACGCCCCCTGCCACTAATGGACGTGGGCTGACCGGGTTATGCAGCACCTGTTTTCTTCCAGGATCCCTACTTCTAATATTTTCTTCCAAACATTGGTGGCACCTCTGGTGAGGTGGCTGGCTTGAGACAGAAGCTAATTTTTTTAAAAAATTAAAAGAACAACATTTTATATTTGTTCAAGAATGCTAATGCTAGGGCTAATACTGTCTTGTTTGTACTAAAGCTTCCAGTTAGAACATTAAGAACATAAGACAAGTCACTGTTGGATCAGTGCCCCCCCCCCACAAGCACCAAGAATACAGAGCATCACTTGCCCCAGACCGAGAGTTCCTATCTATACCTTGTGGCTAAGAGCCACTGATGGACCTCTGCTCCATATAAGAACATAAGAGATGCCAATGTTGGATCAGGTCAGTGGCCCAGCCAGTCCAACACTCTGTCACACAGCGGCCAAAAACACCAGGTGCCCTCAGGAGGTCCAGCAGTGGGGCCAGGACACGAGAAGCCCTCCCACTGTTGCCCCCCCCCCCCCCAAGCACCAAGAATACAGAGCATCACTTGCCCCAGACTGAGAGTTCCTATCTATACCTTGTGGCTAATAGTCACTGATGGACCTCTGCTCCACATGTTTATCCAGTTCCCTCTTCAAGCCATCTATGCTTGTAGCTGCCGCCACCTCCTGTGGCAGTGAATTCCAGGTGTTCACTCTTCTGTTTCTCTTCTGTTCTTCACTTCTGTTCAACAAAAGTTCTTCAGGTTCTTTCCTTGGGAGCAGGTGTTTGGATGTCAGCATCTGTGCTACATCTTTGGCAGTGAAAACTTGTGCAGGTCCTCTTTTGGGAATCCTTTGGTATACTTCTGGTTTCTCTGTTTGTATTTTTATTTTCATTCCGGCTTTGGGCAATATTTCCACCTCTTCAAACAAGATGTGTTCTGTGGAATCAGGCCCTTGGTACATCGAGGCCAGTCTTGTCTGTTCAGACTGGCCGCGGCTCTCCAGGGTCTCAGGCTGAGGTCTTTCCCATCACCTGCTACCTGGTCCTTTTAACTGGAGTTGCCGGGGATTGAACCTGGGACCTTCTGCATGCCGAGCAGATGCTCTACCACTGAGCCGCAGCCCAGTCCTCTATTCCGTAAGGCTCTGTCATTCTGGGGTGGCTCTCACCATCCTCTCAAAATCCCAAAGGTGCCCAGAGGCCCTGAAAGGTTGGGGACCCCTGCTTTATCACTGTTCTGTTAGATTTGAGCCCAGAGCAGCTTAGAGACCAAAAAGATTTCGAGAGTCAACGCTCCCTTCAGTAGATAGTGGACAAAGCAAGCTTTCACTCTGGTCTCTGACCAAGGGAGCTCGGACTCTCGAGCTGACACCCCCAAAATCTATTTGTTCTCAAAGGCGCTCCTGGACTCAAATCTAGGTGAGCTGCTGCAGACTGAAACACACCTACTCTGTAAAACGAACTTAATTCTGCTATTTAACCATGTCATTCCTTTTGGACTTCCCAGTGCTCTTTCTACTGTGTAGCATCTGAAATGGCTTTAAAGTTTCCTGAAGGATGCTGACTTCCTTGAACATCCTTTTCCTCAGCTTTTTGGTGTAGTGGTGAAGAGCGGTAGACTCTAATCTGGAGAACCGGGTTTGATTCCCCACTCCTCCTTGGGCCATTCACAGTTCTCGCAGAAGTCTCTCAGCCCCACCTACCTCACAGGGTGTCTGTTGTGGGGAGAGGAAGGGAAGGAGATGGTAAGCCACTCTGAGACTCCAAGTGAAGGCGGGGTATAAATCCAATCTCTTCTTCTTTTGTACCTAATCTTCTCTATTTCTTTGTTTTTGAGGAGCTGAAAATTAAATATGACAGTTTTGGACTTTCTGGGCCATTTTCCCACTCACAGTTATGTTGGATTTGATACAATTGCAGTCGAATTGTGCTTGCAACTTTGCAAGTGGCCTGGAACAACATCTCGCCCTAAGTTCTGGGGTCCTTTTTTAGTAGAATCTTGCTGGAGTCCTGCCTCACTCATTTTGAGAACTGTTATTTAGTATTTTAAAACAATTAAATGTGTTGCTCTCTGCCGTGCAAATCCAGCACTGGAGTGCTCCCACACGACAGCTGAGGTCTAGCTAGTATGGGATAAAGGAATTCTTCTTCCCTTAGGGTCTTCTACATGAGGCTCCAATTAATTACATTGCCAATTATATAAAAGAATGACAGTGCTGAATCATAGTTCGGTTTTCCAGCTAAATCCCTCACTGTTTGCCCTACATTTTGGTAGATGCGGGATGGTGCCAGGATCGAAAGCATTTTTTCCTTTAGTGACGGTCTCTTTGTCCCTCTCTTGCTCCGTCTGATACGGGGCTGTGGTTTAGCCGGGATGTCTCGATGTCTCATCTGCTGTGAGCACTCCGGCGCAAATGAGACAACATTCAAGCTCTCCCCGAGAATCCCAAGTGCAGAAACGTCACTCGGGATATGCTGATCAGCAGTCTGGTTTGGTATGTCGGCCATTCCGACCCCATTGCCATTTTCCTCAGCGGACAAGCGCTTGGCCTTTCAATTATCCATCTGTCTGACAAATCAAGTGTTGTGGCAAAAACATGGCTACAGTTTGACGTTGCCCATCATTTCCGTTGGCACGGAAGTAATGCAGAGTGATCTATAGGATCCCCTGTTATTATAGACTATGAATATTCTTGATGCTTTGGGGGAAAGGCAAAACGCAAGAGCTGCGGTGTTCAACAGTACATGCCTTTAAGTAACGAAATGCCTTTGCACACATCAGTCGCTGGGAAATTACAGCAAGGAAGATCTTTATTTTATTTTATTTTAATCCTGAGCTGTTGCAGAGGTCAAGATACAGATTCTTACCACCCGAGCTGTCTTGAGAGGCTGCAGCCGTATCGCCACCTCCCTGGGAAGCTGGGGACCCCACCTGCTCTTTTTAAAAATGAGTGGGTTAGTCAAAAGGACATAGAAAGGGGAAGTAAAAAAGAAGCAAATCTCTTCAGGATGTTAGATCCAGATGGTCAGCCATGTTGGTCTGAAGCAGTAGAACAAATTTAGACTCCAGTGGCACCTTTAAGACCAACAATGGTTTTATTCAAGGTAGGCGCTTCCCTGTGCAAGGCAGACTTTATCAAATGAATCCGAATGGCAGGGAAGGTATTTGAAAAAGTGTGCCTTGCACACGAAAGTTCATACCTTGAATAAACCTCTGTTGGTCTTCAAGGTGCCACTGGAGTCTAAATTTGTTCTGCTCCTCAGGATGTGCAAATGTTCTTTAAATCCACAGTAGTGGAAGTGCTAGTAGCACTATATGCCACAGGAAAGATTGCCAGCCTCCAGGTGGGTTAAGTACAAGAAAAAAAAACCCTGTGAACAAATTACAAGAAATATATTCTAAAATACTCAGTGCTCATTAAAGAGACTAATATCCATGCACTCTATCCACACAACAGTTCCAAAGTCTAATACATATGTGTTCAGTTCACAAATTTACAATTTGTGCTTGTGAGAATTTGGGATATTCATATTGGAGTGGCGGTATTGCATGTATGGACAACGTCCCATCCCCTCTTCAAAAAAAGGTTTTTTGGAAACAGATGCGTAAAGGCCGGCAGGCTCCATCAGTGGTGGAACAGCAGTGTCCTTCCTACATTCTCCATGCACACACTTTGAAATTGTATTGTTTGAAAGACTTATCTGCTGTGTGCTGAAAACGACGAACTTTTTTGAAAGATTTAACTATTATATTCTCAGTAGCGGCTCCCTGCTAGTGGAATGAGCTCCCGGAAGACATCAGGGCCCTGCGGGACCTGCAAAACGGAGCTCTTCCACCAGGCCTTTGATTAGGAGCTCCTTCCAACAACTGAACTGTGGTTAAGGCCCTCTATGCCAGGGGTGGCCAAATTTGCTCAACGCAAGAGCCACATAGAATAAACGTCAAATGTTTGAGAGCCGCAAGACATGAAGAAATATTACATACACGTTTTGATTTAAAAATATGCAAATTTGCTTTTTATTAACATTAAAGGAGACTGCCAGAAATAAAAACAAAAAGGGGTAAAAACAGATATTGATGATGATATTTATTTGTCCAATGATATTTGTTTGCTAATGATATTTGTCTTAAGAGAGAGAGGTGGAAAGAAAGAGACAGACAGACAGAAACAAGGAAACAAATTGATGCGAGGGAGGGAGGGAGGCAAAGTACACCTCCCTTTCGCTTCCCCAGCCACCCTGCCGGAGCTGCACAAGATGTGTGAAAGAGCCGCATGTGGGTCTTGAGCCGTGGTTTGGCCACCCCTGCTCTATGCTGTCACCAGCAGCCTGCGATATACTGGCTATGAACTCTGGCTATACTCCTTCGTCACCATTCCTCCAGGGCCTACTGGGATCACGGTGCAATTTTATACTGCCACCAGCACTTTCTCTCTTATGTAGATGGTTTATGATGTGTATTATTTGTGTTTTAATGTATTTTAAGTCTTAATGTAAGCCACCCTGAGCCTGCCTGGTAGGGAGGGCAGGATATAAATTGACGTAAATAATAAATATTTTGAAAATGCCAAATTGACATTTTTTCGACACAGGCACTTTATTCCTTTAAGTATATTGGATGAGAATGGATATGATTATGGGCTAGACACATACGTATTAGACTTTGGAATTGTTGTATGAATAGAGTACATGGATATTAGTATCTTATTCAAGTGTTAAATATTTATAATGTATTTCTTGTAATTTGTTTAAATTTTCCCCCATGTATTAAGCCTTTGTCCATGAATCTCTCTTTGACTGTTAACCTCCAGCTGGGGCCTGGAGATCTCCCAGAATTACAAGTGATGTCCAGACAACAGAGATGAATTCCCCTGGAGAAAGTAGCTGCTTTGGAGGGTGGACTCCTGGGGTCTAGAGTTTTAAAATCCCCGGGTGGGGGGGGGCTCTTGCGTGTCCCCGCTGCCACTGCCTCCCCCCCCCCCCGGCCTGGCCGCTCCTGCCTCCATCCCTCCCTCCGTCCGTCCCGGGGCCAGCTGGGCAAAGGCCCAGTGTCCTGGTGTTACCCGGAAGTGACGCCATCATGCTGGGCACGTTGCCAGGGCGACGCTCTGGCAATTGCCCTGAAACTCTATGGTGCCATAGTGCCCATCTGGCCCCGGGTAACGCCATCCCCGGGGGGGGGGGAGAGGTGGCGGCGGATGGCTGGCTGGCCAGCGGGCAGGCCTAGGAAGTGCCCAGGGAGGCATGGCGGGGAGGTGTGGCGGCGGGTGCTCCATTTTGCCAGGGGGGCTCAGTCCCCCCCGGGAAATTTCGGGGGTGGCTCGAGCCTTCGAACCCCGCCCCCCCCCCCCGGAATTGATGCCTATGGCAGACTCTCTGGCTTGATACTCCTCGGAGGGCCCTCCCCTCCCTAACCCCCCCCCCCCGCCACAGGCCCTTCCCCCCAAATCTCCAGGAATTTCCCAACCCGGAGCTGGCCACCCTAGCCACAGGGCAGAAAGGGTCCCATCGAAACTAAGTGGATGCTGCATGGATCACAAATGAGCGATCCGTGGTCAGAAGGCTTCCTTTTAAAAGGGCTCGTAGGGGGGAAACAAGAAAGCAGAGGGTGACTTGGGCAAAATAAATGTCAGCTGGCAGGCAAGTGAAAAGAGCATTTGGAGAGCGTATTGCTAAAAAAAAATTTAAGATAAAATGGGAAGGATTTCTTTAGACACATCAGAAGCAGGGAATGAGCTAGAGAGGCAGTGGAGCCACGACAAAGGCAGGAACGTTGCTAAGAGAAAGAGACTGCAGCAAATTCTTTGGGGCCATCTTCACTGTGGAAGATATGGGGTGCTTACCCACACCAGCGCTGCTCTTTTCAGCCAGAGTCTCTGAAGAAGTGAGGTCAGGCAGAGAGGACAAGAAGGGAAGAGCTGGGAAATGAAACCCTAGCAAGTCCCTGGGTCTGGAGGCCACAAGCATGCAAGGGCTCTTTCTCCTCCTCCGGAAGGCTGAAAGAGTTGCGCACCCAAAGGTAATATAAGCACCTCCCCAGGGAGATTCATTTGACTCTCTCTGTCGGGGTGAAGTGAAGCCTTTTTTGTTTCATCTGGCATACCCCCCGACAATGGCTGCTGGCTGGCCCTCTTCCTTGTGCTGTTGGTTTGTGTGTTTTTAATTGAATCGTTCTACAGTTTTAATTGCATTTTGAATTGTTCAAATGTTTTAATGTTTTTTAACGTTCACAGCCTTCCACTGGGGTGTCATGGTCGAAGAGTGTCAGATTAGGATCTGGGAGACCCCGCTCCCACATCCCCACGCTGCCACAGAAGCCCACTGGGAGACCTCGGGCCGGCCTATCCTCGCTTGCAGGGTGGTTGTTATGAGGATAAAATAAAGGGAAGGGACTTCACAAGCCACCTTGGATCCTCACTTTGGAGCCAAGCAGCGTATAAATGAAGTGAATAAATAAATATAGAATTGGGTGGAAAAGTAGCATAAAATATTTTTGATGACGATGACGATGAAGTACACTGATAGTGCCGCATAAATAAAAATAACAATGACAGCGGCTAAAGACGAGCGTCAGAGAGAACTGGACTGTGATATCTTGTGTCTCTTTGCCCACCCAGGGACGCTGCATGAATTTCACTCGGGTGAAATCAGAGGGGGCCGTTGTTTCATACAGTCCTCCCCAGAAGCCGTCGAAGCCCCGCCCCGTCTACAGAGCGGCCCCAAACCCATCCTCTCCAGGACCGATGCCGCCACCTCCTCCCTGCAGGGAGCTCCCCCCGGGGCCTCCCCCTTCGAGACAGCCACCAGGGCCACCCCCATCCCGCCCTCCGCCCCAGCTTCAGGCCCCGAGCATGTGAAGCCCAGAGCTTTGCAGATGGGAGCCTATTTATTTCCGTCTCGATGAACCGTTGGGGGTTTGTTGCTGGTCAGCAAAACGAAAACACGCAACCAATTGCCAGGTGCCAATTTGTACAATGGTATATTTAGACGACTGGAAACTGCCCTGACGATTTTGGAACTGCTGGGTCCGACCAAAGGAAAGGAATGCACAGACAGCAGTGACCGTCTTCATAGTCGCAGTATGCACTAAGCAGTTTGCACATGTGACCTCCCGGCCTTTTGTCTGTCAGATGGAAACGGCTCTCTGCAAACAAGCGAGCGGAGGGGCTGGGGGGCGGGGATTTCCTGGAGCGTCCACAACAGCAGTGTTGGCTGTGGCTCATCTAGAGACCGCGTGGGTCCTCTGCCTCAGGAGGTCAGAAGATGGGAGCAACAGACGCTGGGCAGCTGCAGGATTCGAAAAACAAGACGAAACCCGATTTTGTGCCAACCGTGACCTTAAAAACCCTGGGAGATGCGTGGTCCAGTGCAGGGGAAGGCTGAGAAACCAGGGGCCGTTCTTAATTTGGAGGCATGATGTGCTTCAGTCCCGGCTCCCTCACTCAAGGGACTGGCTCGTGGCACATGCACCCAACCAGTGGCTCCCTTTCCTCGGGGGACCTGTGTTCCAATTCACTCTTTTTCTCTTTCTGCCATCAAGTCACAACTGACTTGTGGTGGCCCCCTTGTTGGGTTTCCAAGGCAAGAGACTTTCAGAGGTGGCTGGCCCCTGCCTGCCTCTGCGTAACCACCCTGGACTTCCTCGGGGGCCTCCCATCCAAATACTAACCAGAGCTGACCCTGCTTAGCTTCCAAGATCTGACAAGATCAGGCTAGCCTGGGCCATCCAGGTGAGGGCAGTCCACTCTTGCCCCCCTCCAGTTTTACTAACAGAAGAAAGGGTGAGGAGGTCAGTGGGGCAGATATCCCCCTGGCGGTGTTGTACGCATCGCAACCTGTGCAACAGATCTCACTGTACACACTTGGAGTGCCTCTAGGACAAGGGCAAGCGTGTACATCAAGATCCTCCTCCCCACTTTACTAGGCTTTGCCACACCACCCACAGGGTCTATGGTACATGGTGTGGCCATGAGAATGGGTCTCCATTCATTGTTGTTGACTCGTGCGAGGCTCCAGAAGTCTCTCTGTGTGTGAGCTGTGCCGCCTTGGGATCTTGCAGAACCCAAAGGAACCGTGTAGCCTCCAAGAGGGGATACCGGCAGGGCAGCTTGTGCAAAATGATTTTGCTTCTTGATCTGCCTTGATGTTAACCGGGGGGTGGGCCAGAGCCCAGAGCTGCATTGCTGTAGGTGAGCTGCTTTCAGAATTCTCGGGGGGGAAGTGCCATCAAGTCACTGACAGAGGTGGTTTGCCATTGCTAGTCTCTGCGTAGCCACCCTGGACTTCCTTGGTGGTCTCCTATCCAAGCACTAACCAAGGCCAGCCCTGCTTAGCTTCCATGATCTAATGAGACTGGGCTAGCTTGGGCTGTCCACGACAGGTCGGAATACTTTGGGATACAAACCAGGATTTCTCAGTGGCCCAGGGCACTGGCACTTCCCTTCTGAATGTAAGTCAGCCCTGACCGGAATAGCCCGGGCTGGCCCAATCTCATCAGATCTCAGAAGCTAAGCAGAGTCTCTGTTAGCATTTGGTCTCAGGTTAGTATTTGGAGTCTCCGGTTAGTATATGGATGGGAGACCACCAAGTTAGTCCAGGGTGGCTACATGGAGGTGGACAGTGGCGAACCACCTCTGAACATCTCTTGCCCTGAAAAACCCTACGGGGTCTCCATGAGTCGGCTGCAACTTGACAAAAAAAAAAAGTTTGACGACAGTGAACTAGAGAAGGCAAATTAAGAGCCTTTGTTTTAGTGCAATATAAGCTCCAACCCCTTTTCCAGATTTATCGTAAAGAGAGGTTTGCTTCAAAGCAGTCCCATCAAACGAATGCCATAGAACTGACCCCTCAAGATTTTCATTGGCAGTGGGAAGAGGATCATAAGCAGGCTCCCCCCTGCCCCCCGCAAAGCAGAAATTCACATGCAAATTCTAGAAGAGTTCCAGATTGAGGCTAGCAATTCATCAGCCATGTTAGAAGTCAGGTTAGCACACCCAGAGGGAGGCGGGTACAAATCAGCAAGAGCTTCCAGAAGCTCTTTTGGCGAGTGTTCCTCAGACGTCTGCCTAGCGAAGTCTACTGGCTGCAAAGCGATAAGGGGAACTGTCACATGGAGCTGCATTTCCAGTGCCGCGTGCGCAGCAAAGAGACAGCTGTGCGCACGCAGGCAGCATAAAGCGCAGTCTGGACTCTCGGAGCCTTGTCAGCATTTCAGGGCCCATCAGCGCTACGATTCCTCCTCTGACTGAACCTTCAAGTGACAGCCTGGCAAGGGACGATATTATGATGGCTTTGTTAGATCGGCTCATTCGGATCTCACTCGCCAGCCTCCCCGTTGCGATGAGCCAGTTCATCATTCCAAAGGCTTCTTTTTAATCGGTCTTGGACCAAAGACGAAGGAAGCAACCTAGCAAACCTGTTAGGCTGCTTAAGACAAGGGGACTCCGGCGGCTGGACTGTCGGCAGAAGTGGAACTGAAATCAGGGCCTCTTCGTGGTACATCACCAGCCGGGTGTGGGAGACATGCCCCATCTTGCAGTCCCACGATGTGACCCAAACAGTCATCGTGATGTTCTCTGTCCTGTTCCTGCCCCACCCACCGTACGGAAATAGGGCAGTGCTGAATGTTCCCTCGGCCCACGGTTCGGATCAAAGAGCAGCCAGAAGCACCTTGGAGACCAAGAAGAGTTTCAGGGCAGGAGCTCTCAGGAGTCTGCGCTCCCTTCGCCAGACACAAGGAGGAATGGAGACCTCCCAGTCTTTGTATCCCAGTCAGAAGATAAAAGAGGGGTGTTGTAGAGAATGCTTGTAATAGATGCAGAGGTGCCACACGTAGAGTAATCAGCTTGATTCGAGCAGAGGGGAAATGCTGGGGGGGGGAGAGAAAATTAGTGTCTGTGGTGAGATAAGAAGGGTCGGAAGCACTTGAGCGCGTGCGCACACACAGAGATAAGAATCCCATGTCCCCACCCTGTGGGGTCCATTGTTCTTCACTTGTGAATGAACTCGAGTTCAGCAGTCTCGTGTTGTCCTTTTCCCTTGAAATGTGTTTGAGAACTTCGGTGATGGCAAAACAACCTACGAAAAAAATATTAATCCGGGCTAGGTTTGTGGCTTTTTACCATTGCTCACAGCCACGTAGCACCTTGGTTATTGCTTCAAGGGCAATCCCCCTTCATCCTCAAGTCAGTTACCATCGATCAGGGATCCCCCACTTGACCTTAAGGTACTGAGGTACTAGACAACCAAGCAGAATTGACTGTTTTCTGATACTACCAAGGGCAGACAGTAATTTAGAATGAGGGCAGTGCATCTTATACAGGTATCATGGGCTGAGAGACGGCATAACACGGAGGCTCCTTCAGTGAAAAAAAACAGGCCTCGTTTGTTCCTGACAGACATTCGCCAAAGAATCTTCCCCTTTTGGTGCACTCCTAATGAGAAATATGGGCAATTAGCTTTGTGTGTGTCATTTTGATATTTAAACCTGTTCTCCCAAGCATTGTGTCTGCATCATGGGGTCCCGTCTCCCGTGTAGCTGTACATGGATGCAACGGGGCTTTGTTTGGACTGTTTTCCCATTAGGGTCCCTGTGTACCATTTACTCTTGTGTGTGCCTTACTGTGTGCAGGATTCCATCCGTGGTGTCTGGGTATGTGTGTGAAGGGGAGCTCAGTCTTTTAACCCTCATTTGCTGACAACATGATTATGGAGATGTGTTGTTTTTTTTAATTGACCGAGAAAGCAAGCCTGCTTTTGTAAATAGAGACGAGAGAGTGACCTTGGGGAAAGATGGCATTCTTCCGCTTCACTGCTGGACAGTCGGAATAACTGGTTGAATGTTGACTTTATGCAGAAGACCCCCCCCACACACACACACGCTGTCTATGCAGGTCTGATGATGACGTGTGTCCTTCGTGTTGAGTTGGGGGGAAATTCGGTACTCCCCCCCCCCCTCCTGTGTATAGGAGATTTGTTCTATTAAACCATGTCAACATGTGTCTCGGTGAAATAGAGTTTTGAACAGGCAACGAAACTGGGGAAAAGATTGTCTTGCTTTTATTTTCAGTTGTGACATATTTAAAAAAGGCACAGCACAGATGGTTTCCAGAAAGGCATCTGGAAGGGCCTCACTGGAGGCTTTAAGAGCAGGTGGGGAAAACTGGAAAGGTTGTATGAGCTGGGCTGGGCCTTGACGGGGGAACTTCAGTGGAATTTGCAACAGAACAGAGCGCTATTCACAGACCCTGTTTTTCTTGCAGCTTTCTGTACTTAACATGCAGCTTCTATCATAACACTTTTTAAAATTACACTTGCGCGTTGCAGGTATCTCTCCATCACTGAAAACGACCGCAGCCATTTTACCGAGGAGGGCTCTGTAGCAAAAGTCTCGCAATCCAACTTCATGTAGTCCTAATGGATTGTACGCTCAGAAATAAAACTGCTTCTTACATTACTGGCTGCCTTAGGAAATGATTTTCTACTTCGAAAGGGCTCTGTTGGCCTCCATATAAAGACTGAAGCACAGACAGTCGTGGGGGCATCGGTCAGACTGGCTGGGTTGCAGGCAGGATTGGGACCCAGTTGCCCTGGTCAGGTCTCCTCATCCAGGACTGTACCACTAGCGATTCTTCTGGGCCTCTCTGCAGGTCCCAACATGGTGGAGCACCTAATGGTACCTTAAAGGCAACATGATTTCCAGGGCATAAGCATTCAAGAAGCAAAGTTCCCATCAAAAGCTTATACTCGCAAAATCCTTTGGGTCTTTAAGGTGCTGTGGTGGTTGGTGGAACCGACTTATGGCGACCCCATAGGGTTTTCAAGGCAAGAGATGTTCAGAGTTGGTTTTCCATTGCCTGCCTCTGTGTAGCAACCCTGGACTTCCTTGGTGGTTTCTCATCCAAGTACTCATCAGGGCTGGACCTTGCTGAGCTTCCAAGATCTGATAAAATCAGGCCAGCCTGGGTTATCCAGGTCAGGGCTCTTTGAGGTTCTACTAGATTCAAATCTTGCTTTTCTACTGCAGACCAACCCGACTACTCTCCCAAACTATGGAGCACCAATTTGAGATGGATTTTGTTCAGCTGGGGGCACCATTTTGCCATCTGCTGGGATGGATAGTACAAAAATGAGGGTCACAGTGTTAAGAAGATATAGAAAAATATATAACACTGCGTGTAATAAATGTATACTTAAGGTAAATCTATTTTGTGCTTTTTATTTATTTTTTAAAAATTCTATACTATTTTATAAATATTCAAGTATTTGTCAAGTATTTCAAAACATAGATTCATCACAATAATATATCAAAGTGCAGGTTTCCATTATGTACAAAAATTCAAACAGCAGTGACCAGTGACCATGACCAGTTTCACAAAGACTGCTCCCGGAGGACTTCAGTAATTTACCCGTATCGAATACAATCTTTTTGTATTCGATACATACAATACATTCAAGACATAAGGCACAAAAATCCTCTTTGTGAGTACGACTCTTAAAATAGCAGCGTTTTTCTAGGGTCCCACTGGAAGCCTTGCAGCAAACGTAATAACTTATCTAGGAGAACGTATCTCTCAAGTTCGATCAGGCTGCTATTTTAAGTGTCTTGTGCTCACAAAGAGTCTAGTCTGGCCCTCAGCAGATGCTTTATATTTTTTGCCTGCAAATATTTACACATATCAGGGACAAAACGGCCACGAGATGAAGATCTTGCCTCCTGTGGCTGAGAGACGACATCTCACCAGCCTCAGGATCCCCGCAAATCTGCTCTGAGCACCGGAGCTGGGATCCTGCCCTGTGGTGCTTAGCTAATCTGCTGGGCCTAACAATAGCCCATAAGCCAGGCTAAAGGGGTTGAAAATAGGCCTTGCCCTGAGGAAGTCAGGGCAGCCTGTAATCCCACAGTCCTGGAGGTGGAGGAAGTTCCCAAAGGCAGGCCTGCTCTCTCTCTCTTCGGTCAAGGCCAGTACAGCCCCGGGCTTTCGTTGGGGGACTCCGTCCCTCCTAGAGTTGAAGGCCTGAGCCAGGAGAAGGGCCAAGCCCTGACCCTCGGCAGCTCAATGGCATGGGCTATCGGCCTCCAAATCCACCACCGCTCCACACTGCATTCAACTGCCCGGTCTGTTTATAAGCACAACCGAAACAGAGTTGGGTCAGCAGCTAGGGTTGCCAGCTCAGGGTTTGGAAATTCCTGTAGATTTGGGGGCTGGAGCCTGGGGGTGGCGGCGTTTGGGGAGGGAAAGGACTACGGCAGGGTACAGTGCCATAGAGTCCACCCTTCAAAGCAGCCATTTTCTCCAGGGGCTAAGATCTCCAGCCCCCATCTGGAGGATGGCTGCTCTTTCGGGAGCATTCATAGCTGACATAATCAATAATAGTCCAAACAGTCCAGCTGAGACATGGAATTCTGATATCCAAATCACAGAGATCAGTTGTGCTGCAGAAATGGCAGCTTTGGAGGGTGGACTCCATGGTATACCATTAGGGTTGCCAGCCTCTAGGTGGGGCCTGGGGATCTCCTGCTTTTACAACTGATCCCCAGCTGACAGAAATCAGCTCCCCTGGAGAAAATGGCTGCTTTGAAGGGTGGACTCTATGGCATTGTACCATGCTCCCCTCCACAAACCCCGCCCTCTCCCGGATCCACCCCCAAAGTCTCCAGATATTTTCCAACCCAGACTTGGCAACCCTATATACCATAGAGTCTAGGATAAACAGAAGTCCTAGAGTAACATCGCATGCCCACTAACTTCCCTCCCCAGCATGGCTTCAAATTTCCAGGGATTTCCCAAGCCAGAGATGGTGAGCCTAAGTTTAAATGGCAATTGCAGAAATTGAAATCATGGAGTTTGTCCAATCTTACATTAACCTCCAAGTGATGAGATCCCACACACAGCTTGCTTCCCTGGGTTCCTGGTTGCCTGGTGCAACTGCTCTTGCAGTTAGGTGTGTTTAAGCTAAATCAGTCTCTGGGGATTACGAACTGCTTACTTCCTGTCTTGCCAGTAGATGGGATGAGCGATTCCCCTTCTAACCTGTTTTATGAGACTGTTCAACAGAGTTTAATCTCGTCCAGATATTCCTGCAACATCATTCTTTTCTCCGGGCCAGTGGTTTTCCAACTGTGTTCTGGAGTGTGTGGTGAAATGGCTGCTACAGCAAGGTCACAAAAACCACAGCTTTGGAATGTAAAAGTTACCGCTTTGGAAAGTCAATGCAAAATGCGCACGCAGCAAAATGATCTCGGGGTGGAAATGTTATTCCTATGAAGAAAGCCAAGGGGCTGGGAGGAGGCTGTTTTGGTTCAGAGGAAAGCTGACTAAGGTGGGACATGATAAGGGTTTCTAAAATCATGCAGCCAGATCATAGAAGCTCATATCAAATTATACAGCCCCAAACAAGCACTTATCTGGCCTAGGGTTGCCAGTCTCCAGGTGGGGCCTGGAGGGCTGCCAGCATTACAGCTCATCTCCAGACTACGGAGACCAGTTCTCCTGGAGAAAAGGGCTGCTTTTGCGGGTGGGCTCTATGGCATTATACCCCTCCTCAAACCCCACCCTCCCCAGGCTCCACCCCAACCTCCCAACCTGGAACTGGCAACCCAAGTTGACATCCGTGAATTCCTGCCTCCCTCAGCAGCATTGCTCCGTGAGTGCTGATGGCACTACCATCTCCCCATACGGAAACCGCAGACCGGCAGGAGATCTAATTTGAACGAATGTGACTTCATTGCCCATCAGAAGCTGCCTCTGGGATTTAATCGTTTGTCAAAACAGAACAAAGTCTGAGTCCAGTGGCACCTTTAAGACCAACAAAGTTTAATTCTGCACGCACGAAAAGCTTATACCCAGAACAAAGACCACTGGCAGAATTTCTGCTTCCCCCTACTGGATTCAGTTAGGAATTGCACTCCTGATCAGTGCTCCCTCTAAGCTGTGGAGTCCTGTGAGCAAAAATCCTACTTTGTGAGCTACTGGCATGAAAGTTGTGAGCAAGCGATTTGGCTCCTGCATAAGTTAGTTTGCTCTGGAGCCATCGTTCCTGACCTAAGACAAAAATGTGTGAGCTGGAGGCTAGCTCACAGTAACTCAGCTTAGAGGGAACACTGCTCCTGATTTCTGTTGTCCTTTTTCAGAACGTTCTTTAAAAAAAGAAACGGCTAGACAGCTGCGGGCGGGGCGGGGCTGGGCCGGGGGAGGGGGTAGAATTAGCTGAGCCTGTAAATCATCTCTGACTGAGGCCTTGCCAAAACCTGTCCCTCCTATTGCTGACTCAAGCGATTCCTTTCCAAAATGCAAGCCACTGCCTTTCCAACAGCCTTGGGAGATGATTCTGAATAAACTGGGAATCGTTTCCTTTCTCACCAACATTTAAGGACAGGACGGTGTTCACCGCTGGCCCAGGGCAAGCACAGGCACCAGATCCCACTGAAGGGAAGGGCTCTGGCCAGGGCATCCACTGCCGTTTTCTGGAGGCGTGCCCTGAAAGAAGGAGAATAGATTTTCATACCAGCCAGTGGCTAGGGAGGCTCTCCATAGGCTGTCACCACTATGGTATGGGTCTCCTCTGAAGGGCCCAGAGCCCCCACCCCACCCTTTAGTGGTTAGGAGGAGAACGGACTCTAATTGGAGAGAACCAGGTTTAATTCCCCACTCCTCCACATGCAGCCGCTGGTGTGACCTCAGGTCAATCATAAGTTCTTTCAGAGCTGTTCTCCCAAGGGCAGCTCTCTCTTGAGAGCTCTCTCAGCCCTACCTACTTCACAGGCAGTGTTCCCTCTAAGCTGAGTTAGTGTAAGCTAGCTCACCAACTTTTAGCCTCTGGCTCACACATTTTTGTCAACTCAGTAAGGATAGCTCCAGAGCAAAATAAGCAAAACTGCTCGCTCACAACTTTAATGCCAGTAGCTCACAAAGTAGAATTTTTGCTCACAAGACTCTACAGCTTAAAGGAGCATTGCTCACAGGCAGTGTTCCCTCTAAGCTGAGTTAGCGTGAACTAGCTCACAGTTTTTTAGCCTCTGGCTCACACATTTTTTGTCTTTGCTCAGGAAGGATGGCCCCAGAGCAGACTAATTTATACAGCAGCCAAATCCCTTGCTCACGACTTTAATGCCAGTAGCTCCCCAAGTAGGATTGTTGCACACAAGACTCCACAGCTTAGAGGGAGCATTGCTCACAGTATGTCTGTTCTGGGGAGGGGGAGGGAAAAGAGATTGTAAGCCAACTGAGACTCCTTCGGGTAGTGAAGGGCGGGGTATCAATCCAATCTCCTCCTCCTCCTCCTCTCCACTCTTTTCTAGTAGGGTGCACTTTTTATGTGACCGAATGAGGTGTGAGGACCCAGGCAGAATAATAAACAATTTTATTATAGAGGTCTAATAAGAACTGATTTTCAAATAATTTGTAGAATAATGAGAACAGTAAAAATAGGTAAGCTGAGCTCTGGAAGGTAGCAGGAGAGAGCTGCAGGAGGGGTGAGTGGTTTTTTTCTTATTTACTTTCAGCTGAGGTGGTTTAGCTGAGGGTACTATGTGTGGAAGTGTGTGAGTGAGTTTTTAGTTGTTGCAGAGTGCTGGCTGCTTGAGATAAGGGTGAGAAAGGGCCATTATTTAACTGCTAATTGAGTCCCTGGGTGCATTTGAATAGCTGCTAGCCACACCCTCTGCTGGGGGGAGGCTTCTATTTAAGGCTCCACCTGACAGAGGCACGAGCCTCTGGAAAGAGCCACAGGCTTAGCCCAGGGACTCTTAGACTAGTGGCTTGTGAGAAGCCAAGGAAGAGCCAGAACACCAGGGCCCTAGGCTCCTTGGGTTCCCAGTGAGGTAAGTAGACTTCTACAAGGAGAATACAAAGGGTTTAAAAGGGGGATTATATTAAATTATTTTTAAATCAATTATGAAGCCAGAATGCCAGCAGGGGGTTGGGGGCTATCCAGTGTTTTGCACGGTGTGTCACATGTATGATTATCTGCCCACTGGGCAGAAGTCTTGGGTGTGTGCCCGGTGCAATGAGCTCCTGGTTCTCAGGGAACGAGTTTGCTCCCTTGAGGCCAAGCTGGCTGACCTGGAGAAGCAGAGACAGTTAGGCACATGGAGAAGACTCTCAAGGACTTGTTAGATATGTCCCACTCTGTATCTGGCAGCCCCACTGCTGTCAGGGAGCATGAGGGTCGAGAGAGAACAGGGCACCGTGCTGTGGATAAGGGGAATGTGCCCTCAGAAGGGACCTCTTCTACAGCTGGTGAACAGGTATCCTTTCGTACCAAGGAACCATCCCTGGGCAGGGAGGGAGGGGGGCTCTTGGTAGTTGGTGATTCGATCCTTAGGCAGGTAGACAGCTAGGTGGCGAAACCACGTATTGACCGTATGGTGACTTGCCTGCCTGGTGAGAAGGTAGTGGACATTACGCGTGTTTTAGATAGGCTGGTAGATAGTGCTGGGGTGGAGCCAGTGGTCGTGGTACATGTTGGCACCAATGATGTGGGGAAACATAGTTGTGATGTCCTGGAGGAAAAATTTAGGCTGCTAGGCAGGAGACTCAAGGCCAGGACCTCCAAGGTAGCCTTCTCGGAAGTGCTACCTGTTCCACGTGCAGGGCCAGAGAGACAGGCACAGATCAGAAGTCTCAATGCGTGGATGAGACAATGGTGTAGGGGGGGAGGGTTCAAGTTTGTTAGGCACTGGGATGCTTTTTGGAACAAGAGGGAGCTGTACAAGAGAGACGGTCTCCACTTGTTCCGGGAAGGAACCAGGCTGCTGGCGCTTAAAATCAAAAAGGTGGCAGAGCAGTTTTTAAACTGAATATTGGGGGAAAGCCGACAGGAGATGAAAAATCTCTGGTTCGAGATGGTTCATCTCAAAGAGATGAAGGGGTAGCTGTTATTTTCCTACAAGGAAAAGGATTAGAATTGTTCTCTGAGACTGTGGCAAATGATAGAGACTGCCTGGCAAGGTCTCGAGACAGCAAGAGGAAGATTGTGGGCTTAACATGTATGGGAAACTATAGATGTTTATATACTAGTGCTAGAAGTGTCCGAGGAAAAATGGGGGGTTTGGAATGCTTAGTGTTGGGGGAAAACATAGACATTGTGGGTATTTCAGAAACTTGGTGGGATGATGAAAATCAGTGGGATACGGTGATTCCTGGTTATAATTTATATCGGAAGGATAGGGGGGAGAACGTTGGAAGTGGGGTGGCTCTTTATGTCAGAGCGGGTATACAGTCCAGTAAGACTGAGAGGGTAGGCAAATTGGATTCGCTTCTGGAAATGCTGTGGGTTGAATTAGTGGGCCCCAAAGGAAGCTTAATATTGGGAGTTAGTTATCGCCCACCAAATCAAAAGACAGAGGAGGATTATAAAATGATGAATGAATTAAAGATAGCGGCTAGACAAAATAACTGTTGTAATAGGTGACTTTAACTACCTACACATTGATTGGGTCAATATGTGTTCAAGTCGGGAAAAAGAGATTGAGTTTCTAGACACACTCAATGCTATGAAGCAGATGGTTACAGAACCGACCAAGGGAGAGGCAATCCTGGATTTGGTCCTAAGTAACGCCCAAGACCTGGTGAGAGATGTTAAAGTGACTGCACCGCTTGGGAACAGTGACCATAATGTTATTGAGTTCAACATATGTACAAATAGGGAGTTGCCCAAAAAGACTGACACAACCACTTTTAAGATAGGCAAAGAGAGGAACAGCCTCATATGAAGAAATGTCGACTCATAAGTGCCAATGTTTTCTAATGATGTCATTGATCTGAGCTGAACTCCCATCATATGTCAGTGGAATAATAATCTGATTAGACTGACCTTGTCTTTTTTTAGGGGAGGACCAACTGGTATGTTTTGCCTTATGGAAAGCCTGCTTGACAGTTCTGGAAGAATGCCGCTGTCTCTACACTGACCCATTTGCAGGGGTCATTTCGAGCAGGAGCTCGGGGGAGCACAGCTCTGGAAGTTGGTGCCAGCCCCCGCCCCCCCGGGCGGGGGTATGCCTGCTTGTGTCATGGCTGCAGCAAAATGACCCCGTCCCCTGGAAAGGTCCTTGTTCCTCCAACCAGCCTTCTGAAGGCTTCAGCCACCACTGAAACTATCTTCCCAGAATATTGGTATTTCTGAGGCTTGGGTTAGTAGCTATCCCCTCTCTGCCAGCTTTCTTTCTTTCTTTCTTTCTTTCTTTCTTTCTTTCTTTCTTTCTTTCTTTCTTTCTTTCTTTCTTTCTTTCTTTCTTTCTTTCTTTCTCTCTCTCTCTCTCTCTCTCCCTCCCTCCCTCCCTCCCTCCCTCCCTCCCTCCCTCCCTCCCTCCCTCCCTCTGTCCTTTCTTTCTTGCCTTCTGACATACTTCCGGTGATGTCAGGTGGTGTAGCATATGCAAATAAGTTATGCCAATGAGCTGCACCTCTTTTTCTACGAAATGACCCCTGCCCATTTGTATTTTAGCCTGTTCAAAGAAACCAGCATACAGGCTACAGTTTCTCCTAATCCTCAACCATTGGGAATAGGGAAGGTTCTTTTTTAGACGTGGGGGGTGGAAGTTTTCACTAGACAAGAAGGACTTGGCATCTGTAAGTTTAGTGGTTAAGTGCGTGGACTCTAATCCGGGAGAACCGTTGGGTCTGATTCCCCACTCCTCCACCTGCAGCCGCTGGATGACCTTGGGCAAGCCATAGTTCTGTCAGAGCTGTTCTTGGAAAAGAGCACTCCTCGAGAGAGAGCTCTCTCAGCCCCACCTACCTCACAAGGTATCTGTTGTGGGGAGGAGAAGGGAAAGAAGTTTGTAAGCCACTCTGAGACTTTGAGTGAATGGGGGGGTATAAATCCAATTTCTTCTTCTCCTTCTTCCTCTATAGATGCCAATCTGTATTGTGTTACCCACCCTCCTTATGCTGACATCCAGAAAGTTAATTTCCTTATATTTCATTTCAGATTTTCATGCAGGCCATTAATAAATAAGTGCCAATAAAAGCTGAACTGAAACTCTCCAGCGTAAAAAAAAAATCATCTAAAAATCTCTGGAAAAGAATGATGTTCTCAGCATAGATGTTGTTTGCATGAAGGATGAACTGATTTTCAAATCTATTCAACAAGAGATTCGCCAATTCCGGTGCAAATTTGCACCCCATTGCCATTCCAGAC
Organism: Lepidodactylus listeri; assembly: GCA_029233225.1. Taxonomy (NCBI): domain Eukaryota; kingdom Metazoa; phylum Chordata; class Lepidosauria; order Squamata; family Gekkonidae; genus Lepidodactylus; species Lepidodactylus listeri. The sequence continues at coordinate 132,622,530 of JARCFY010000005.1, read as the reverse complement.
ACTGGCCCAGAAAAATTATTTTGAAATTGGAAGTCATTCCTTTTCAAGCGTATTTCTGCTGTACAGCATTTTAAAGGGGGGGGGGGGGTTAGATCACTTCCCCTCCTATCCAGTGTTGTTTGAAGTACCTCTAGGGCCTCCTTCTGTGGCACGATGGCATATAACGACACAAGATATCCCCAAGTGACAGAGACCGTGTTCCATCCTGATCTCAGGTGTGTGTCCCAAAAAACCCACCGTGTCCCTCAGATGTGTATTCATTTTTGGAAGGAAGGGTCTGAAGGATTCATCTCAATGACTGGCCGGTGGCTCCAGAAGGGACTCGCACACCAAGACCGTGGATCTGCCAGGAAGCGGCAATACCCCCTTGTGGCTTTGGGGGGAAAGGCAGGACTGTGGAGTTCTGTTTCTGGATTGTAACCTGAAGCCCTGGGTGGATCTGGATCTGGAACCTGTCGGGAGGGCCTCGTCCCAGACCGCGATACTCTCCTTCCTAATTTTCAGAATTGGATCCTTTTTACTTCCGCTATAACATATTATTAAGCCATCTTTTAGCCTCCGTGATATAAGCCTTTCTATCCCACATTACCGAAGCATCCCCTTGTCCACACAAAAATCCTGAGGATGCTTTGGATCCATGCTTTTGTGCCGTGATGGCATCACGAAGCGGTTGACCTATGATTTCTGGGATGGAATCTGTGGCCACGGAGGTAACGAGTCATTTGGTGGTGAGTTGGGGGTAACCCAGAGCAAAAAAAATCTTCAGGATCCATGAGGATCTGTGCTTTGGAGCAATATTTTTGCACTGTGGTGGCCCCATGAAGTCGTGGATCTGTGATTTTGTTTCTGGTGTAATGTGTGGCTACGGAGGTGACACATGATTTGATGGTGTGTTTGGAGTGACTCAGGGCGAAAGACCCTGAGGTTCCATGAAGATCTGTGCTTAAGAGCCATGTCTTTGTAGTGCCATGGATGAGTGGATCTATTTTTGAGGATGCAGTCTGTGGCTGTGGACATGCTTTGTGTTTTGATGGTGTTGGGGCTCCCCAAACTCTCCACCCAATCACCTCAGCTGGGTATAATAACAGAGAGCCCACATTGCAAGGCAGCCGTTTCCTCCAGGGGAACTGGTTTCTGTAGGCTGGAGATGAGTTTCATTCATTCATTCATTCACTCATCCATTTATTTATTTATTTATTTATTTATTTAATACCCCGCCCCACCCCTGCAAGCAGGTGCAGGGCGGCTTACACAATTGGTCTACAGTGACCATTAATGTACATAAAATCAGTTTAAAATGATCAAATACAATAAATACAGTAAAATTTTAGAATACAATAACATCAGTCAATAGGGCTGCCAAGTCCCCCGGTAGGGCGGGGGAAACACCGATTTTTAAAGCTTACCCCCGCTTTTTCAAAACTGGCCACCGGGGGAGGCAATGGCTGCCAGCAGGGGAACGTCGGAGCCTGCCCTGGCCTCTCCCTGCCAGGCCTGAACTTCTTGAAAGGGAAATGTCTGCAGAGAGCCTGCCCTGCAGTAAAAAGCCTCAACAGACATTTCCCCTTTAAGAGCTGAGTGAGCAAGAGAGCCCCGCCCAGAGATTAAGGAGGGACTAGGCTCTTTCTACTGAAGGGCGTGCTTTTGCATGTGGCGTGCAAAGTTGCTGCTGGGGTAAGCTGCTGGGGTCTGCCAGCTCTTTTCCTTCTCTCTCCCTCTTCCCCTCCCCCTTTCTTTCTTTCTTTCTTTTTTCTGTCTGTCTGTCTGTCTCTCTCTCTCTGTCCCCATCCAGCAGAGGTCTATCAGTGGCTATTATTAGCCACAAGGTCTAAATGGAACACTTTGTCTGGATCAGTGATGCTCTGCATTCTTGGTGCTTGGGGGGCAACAGTGGGAGGGCTTCTGGAGTTCTGGCCCTGCTGCTGGACCTCCTGAGGGCACCTGGTATTTTTGGCCACTGTGTGACACAGAGTGTTGTACTGGATGGGCTGTTGGCCCGATCCACTGTGGCTTCTCTCCTGTTCTTATGATATGAAAATCATATTTAGCACTTGTGTAGCACTTAGTGCTTCATATTCTGCCGAGATGAGGAAGGATTCAGTAGGGCCGTTGCTCAGTGATAGAGCATCTGCTTGACATGCAGGAGGTATCAGCTTCTTCAGCTAAAAAAGGATCAGGTAATAGGTGACATTAAAGATCTCAGCCTGAGACCCTGGAGAGCCACTACCAGTCTGAGTAGTCAATACTGACCTTGATGGACCAATGGCCTGATTCAGTATTAGGAAACTTCATGAGTTCATGTGTCAGCATGTGGAAGCAACATCACAAGATGTGACATCACAAAATGATGTCACTTCCTTTCTCCTGGCTCCACCCCCAAAGTCTCCTGGCTCCACCCTCAAAGTCCTCAGATATTTCTGGAGTTGGACTTGGCAGCCCTATCAGTCAAAGTGCCAGTGCTGCTCCTATGATTGCCTAAGATGGGGTCCTGGAGTTTCCCTACTGCTAAACCATTTGCCACAAACCAGTCCACAAATGGCATTGCTCTCTCTCAAATAGATGGGGAGCAAAAGCGGGGGGGGGAAGGGGGAGTGCTAGATGGGATGGGTACCCATTGCTATCCTCAGCCCAAAGCCTGGCGGGATAGCTGGCCGGCCCTGAGGAATTGCACCAAGTCTCGCTGGGCACAGCTGTTAACTGGCAGAGAGTTCCACCAGGTGGGAGCCAGGGCTGAAAAAGCCCACGTTCTGTTCGCGGACAGCCAGGCATCTTTGGGGCTAGGGGTCACAACTAGGCCGCTCTCAGCAGAGCACAAGGCTCTTTGGGGGACATACCAGAGGAGACGATCCTGGAGATCCGTGGGTCTCAGAGGGCTCGAGGCCTTAAAGGTCAGCACCAAAACCTTGAACCTGACCCAGTATGCCCCTGGAAGCCAGTGCAACTGACCCAGCACAGGTTGAATCTGTGCTGTCCATGGAGTTCCCGTCAGGACCCAGTACTGCCGCATTCTGGACCAGTTGGAGTTTCTGACTCAGTCTCAAGGGTAGGCCAGTGTATCCAATCTGGAGGTGACCGTTGCACGTATCACTGTGGCTAGGTCAGGGCAGGACAGGAAGGGGGCCAGTTGCCTCGCCTGGTGCAGCTGGTAAAACGCCAGCTTGGCAACATGCGTGCTCTGGGCCTCCTCCATGGACACGGAGGTATCAAAGGCCATGCCCAGACTCCTGGTGGCTTGAGCCAGTATTAAAGGTGCACCGTCAAGAGTGGGAAGTTGGCCCCCAATCCTGACTCCCACCCAGCCGGCCACAGAACTGCTGTTTCGGTTGGATGCAGATTCAGCCAACTCCTCCTCAACCGTCCCATCACACCCCCCAGTCCTTTGGCAAGCTTTTGCAGGGCAGCATTCAGGCGGCCACCCATTGACAGATACGGCTGGGTGTCATCAGTGTACTGGTGACACCCCAGCATGAAGCTCCTCGCCAATGGGATGAGGGGGCGAGTACAGATGTTCAACAGCACTGGAGAGAGGCTTGCCCCCCGAGGGACCCTGCACATTGAGGGGAGCCTAGTTGACACCCTCCCCCCTGGTGCCACCCTCTGCCCCCGACCTCTCTCCCTTCCAGGATGCAGGAGCAAGGTTGGTAGAGCAGAGGGAGGGAGACAATGCGCAGAGCTGGGCATGCTTCCCACATTCGGGGGCAGGAAGGAGACCGACCCAGCTCTCACAAGCCTTCTGCAGCCTCGGGATTCAGCCACAAACACAACATAGAAGCCATTTGGCATACAGGGTGGAATTCTGCATTGACATGGCTTCCTGGTGGGAGGGGCAGGGTTAACATAGGGGGGCCAGTCTCCCGGTGGGACCTGGGGATCCCCTGGAATGACCACTGATCTCCAGACTACAGAGATTGGTTTCCTCGATGGAGGTGATGGATGCTCTGGAGGGCGAACTCTGGGGCATTGTGCCCCACTGGCCTCCCCGTTCTCCCCAGTCTCCCAGCCTGCACCTGGCAATTCTACCCCCATCCCCCCAACAGGGGCTAGGAGGAACCTGGAAACCCTAGGCGGGGTGGGGGCTGAAGGTCCCCAGGTCAGCCATCTGGTCTGGAATTGCCAAATGTGACCGAGAACTGGATTCTTGCCTGCCAGGAACGGTGGCACAGGCAGCTGATCACACAGTGAGTGGGAAGGGGGAGGGAGGCTGGAACTGCCGAAAGTCCCTGCTCGGCCTGGCTGTTTGCAAAAGGCCAGAAAACCCAAGAGGAGGAGGAGGAGGACAAAACCATAAAGATATGGAAAGTTTACAGGGAACTTTTCTTTGGGAAGAACACTCAACATGAAAGGTTTTCCAAACAAACATCCCAGATGGCTGAAAGCGCGATGGAGAAAACCTTCTTTTTGCAAGATGTCAAAGCTCTACAAAAAACAGATTTTCAACTTCAGGAAAAAGTTATGCTCCTAGAATCTGATTTGAAATGTTTTAATCTGAAGTTTAGAGGATTTGAAGAACAAGCAGAGACTAATGTAGATCTGATCTGCTTCCTGTCCTCCTGGCTAGCAACTGAATTAAAACTTGAAGTCGGCATTGCTCTGCTACTTTCTCATGCATATCGGAGAGGCCCTACAAACAACCCCAACAGGAAATCTCCTAGAGATATCGTTGCTACCTTTGCTGATTTTAGGACAAAGAATTCCGTCTTGGACGCAGTGAGGACAAGAGGCCATTTACAGTTCCAGGGTAAAGACATCCAAGTTTTTCCTGACATCCCTGCAGACGCCAAACAAAAATGGAGGGAACTCAAACCCTTTACTTCCAAACTTCTTTCAGCCAACATAAAGTACCGCTGGATTTCTCCTGCACGGCTTCGCTTTTTCCATCAGGGAGAGAGGTATGAAATTTTGGATGAGGAATTAGGCTACTCAGCCCTTAGAGCCCTACATCTGGACTCTGATCAGGGGCTGGATCACTGCACCTTTAAAAGAAAGCTGCAATTTTCGGCATCTCCTATACAAGACAGCAAGATCCCATATTGTGAGGCTTCTGTGCTTACAGTAAAAGATCAGACCTTTGTTTAAAAAACAGAGTTCTTTATTTCTTAATACTGCATGACAGGTTCTCGGATGTTTGTTAGAGATGCCACATAACATACAGTCGGAGTTAATATACCCTCCAGTACAGTTTGAACCCCAACAATCAACCAATCACATGAAAGAGAAAAACGCGGGCAAAGGAACCTTAGCCGTTTTACTTCCCACAGGAAAGGTGAGGTGCGAAAGTTATAAAAATTCTCTTCTTGAACTGGGCGACCCAGATGTGTGAAACCCATGCATAACAAAGGGCTCTGGCGGCCATAATATCCTTTCAAGGTCTTCACAACAAGATAAGACGGTTCCATGTCCCAGGAAACAGTGGGAGGGAATGCAAGGGAGTAAAGGCCATTTGTTCTCTGGTGACGTGCAAATATGTGGGGTCGCCATTCTCCCGGATAAAATGGTTACATTGACCAGACCTTCAAAAGTAATATATCACCAAGCAGTAACAGGCAGGGAGGGATACATACAGAGCTGGAGGGAGAGACAGCTATGATTACATTTCTTACTACATGATAGGAAGTAACAAAAAGCACAATGAAAACCTTGTTAGGATCTTGAGATCCTGACAATATTGCCCTGACAACTCAATGGAGGAAACCTGATGTGAGACTGTTTTATTCTAGCTATGGATCCTGTTGTTAATGGTTTTTAATCTCTCAGTTGTGCTATAAGATAGTGTTTGGTTAAATCCTAGTATTATATAATAATAGTTAAGGGTTATAAAGGGGGGATGGGGGGAGGGTCCATTAGTTCTTAGTCTCCCCGGGTGTAAGTGTCCAGGCGAAGGGCTGGTCCTTTGGGCTCCCTTCCTGAATAAGGGGAGAGCCTTGGCTGGTTCACTCTCAAGCCCAGCAATTTTGAGACTATAGTATTCTTTCATAGTTATAATCTGAGGAGTTCTAGGAGTTAATATCAGTAGGGAGGGAGAGGGTGGGGGGGGAGTGTTGTAAAAGCTTCAATTAGCCGATTTTCTTGTTTGTGTTTATTGTAACTACTTAGTCTTTATATAAGTTTCCTTTACTAACTGTACTCTCTGATAGTCTTATTTGTACTTAGTCTGAACTGCAGTAACTGCTAAAGTTCCTTTGCATTGTAAGTAAATATCTTTACTTATAAAAATTTCTTGGATCTTGAAACGTCACATTTATGGAAAATAATTTCTTTTCTTTTTTTCCTTTTTTAAAAATATTTATTTATAGGTTTCAAACATAAAAAGGAGAAGCCATCAAAAACATCTTATATGTGAGACATCATCCAAAGACACACTCGAATATCCAAACCAATATATAAGCCTTTGCATGGTGAACGATACTAAACGTTAATTTAAATAACACAAAGTTAAATTGACCAGTTAACAATATGAATTTAACCAAATATAAAGTTTGGACCAAGTAGCATCATACCTTTCAACATTTTTACCTCTTAACCTGAGGTAAGTCAAATTATCCGTTTCCGCCACATTTAAAAGTTTCTGTATAAATTCCCACCTGTCCGGTATTGAGTCTATTTTCCAATGTGAAGCGTAAGCTATTCTAGCTGCCATTATACCATGCAATATCAAGTAACGCGCATTGTTCGAGTAGCCACTGAGAATAATATTTAAAAGAAAAAGCTCTGGTTTAAGAGGAATATTAATAGACAATATTTCTTGTAATATCGTCCTAACCATCTTCCAGAACTTAACAGCCAGATCACAAACCAACCATAAATGAAAAAAGGTACCCAGATTTTTCTTACACTTCCAACATGTATTTGATAGGGAGGGTGAACATTTTGCCAGTCTAGCAGGAGATAAATGCCATTGGTAAAACATTTTATAGATGTTTTCCTTGTAAGTAACAGCTTTGGTAATTTTCAAGTTGGTACTCCACACTTTAGACCAGCTCTCAAGATTTATGTTGTAGCCCAAATCCCTTGCCCAATGTATCATGGCTGGTTTCACTCTCCTCATGCATTCTATAGGTTAACAAAAAGCTATAAATGTTCTTTATTAGGTTTCTATCTGACGTCAACCAGACCTTATCCAAATCCACAGGGACCCTATGAAAACCTTTAACTGCATTATTGATTGGAGATAAGTTGATTTCTTTGCAACAGTTGGAAACCAAATACAACATTAAGATAGATTGGTTGCAATATCATCAATTATCCTCAATATTTACATCTTTCAGGTCAACTGAATTAAACAGGCCATTAACTATGTTTGAAAAATTTTTAAAACACCATCGTCCTATAGCTAGAGGCCTTTTGGCAATTATATATAAACAACTAAATGACCAAGAATGGTCAAAGCTATCTTCCATTCAAAAGGCCTGGAATAAAGACTGTGGCATTGACTTTACACCAACACAATGGGGGAAGATTTGGGCAACACCAATTTTGCATAGCAATATCATAAATTTCTAATTTCAGCAATTCAGATTAACAACCCGATGGTATTTAACCCCAGAAAGATTATTTAAAAGTAGATTTAAGGCTACTCCATTGTGTTGGAAACAGTGTCAACAGATCGGATCTTTAGTCCACTGTTGCTGGGCCTGTCCAGATATTAACCAGTTCTGGAAACTTGTAATAGAGGAAATTAAAAAAATTACAGGAGTACAGTTACCTAACACACCAGAATCCTTATTATTACATTTTTGGCCTGATTTGATAGTTACTAAACAAACAATGGAGTTAATTTCTTTATTATTAATTGTGCAAAAAATCTTATTGCTTCTAATTGGAAAACACTTAGTATCCCTACTATACATCACTGGAAAACAAAAATATGGGATGTAATGGTCTCAGATAAGTTGGCAATGCAAATAGCAATAGCTGATAATCCACAACAAATGAATAATTTTGAGGAAAAACAGTTTGTATTTTTTGAATATATTAATTCTAATCAATATTGTATTCCAGATAAGTATAGAAAAATTATAAGATTTTAGTTCATTGGTAATATAAGTTGGTAGGAGTAAACTGGAGTGGTTGTACATAACTTGTGAAATTGTATTCAAATTTTGTTTAAATGTTATTTACAGTTCACTGTATATGTTCAACTTATTTGTAATTGTTGTACTTTTAGTGATGTTACTGTTCAGAATTTTGTATTTTTGATATTTTTTATTTTGTTAAAAAAATTAATAAAATTGTTAATTGCAAAAAAACAAACAAACTGTTAACTGCATCAATTTTATATCTAGATTTCAGTTGAATAGACTCCCACCAAGAGAGGGAAATATCCTGTTCTTCCAACATGCTCCGGGTTTTCAGGTTATTGTCGACGTCCAGTAGATCGGCATAAACGGACAACTTATTTCCAGAGATAAGAAAGGGTTTGGTAAAGACCTCTAAAGGCGACACCCAGAGTGGGGTTTTAAAATAAAAAACAGGCTTAAGTTCCCCCCAGACCTTAAAAAGAGAGTTTCTTAATAGATGATTTTTAAAATGGGCTCTTTCTTGACCATACCATAGGTACGCGTGCCATCCCATTACTAGGTCATGCCCTTCCAAATTAAGGAGTTTTGTATCTCATAAAGCAATCCAATCTTTCAGCCAGGTCATTGCGGAGGCCTTGTATTAGAGCCGCCAATCTGGAAGACCAAAACCACCCCTTTCACGGTTATCTTGCATATCCTTTAATCTAATACGTGGTTTCTTGGACTTCCAGACAAAGTCGGAAACAGCCTTTTCCAAATCCCTAAAGAAATTCTGATTCCTTAATATAGGAATAGTCTGGAATAGAAAGTTTACCTGTGGGAGAATAGACATCTAGATTGTGGCAATCCTACCATAAAGAGAAATTTGCAGATTTTTCCAAATATTTAAGTCTGTTTTAATTTCCGACAGAAGTTTCTGGCAATTGTCTAAAAACAATGAACTACACTTATTAGTTAGGGTGATTCCTAGATATTTAACTTTTTTACTCACAACAAAACCAGACCTTTCTTGTAAAGATTCTTCAGGGCAGTTTTTGGTAAGGATATTAGATTTTTTTGCATTAATTCTAAAGCCTGCAACACAACCGTAAGAAATTAACATATTAAACAGAGTATTGATAGAGAACAAAGGGCCTTCCAAAATAAAAACAAGGTCATCAGCTGTCAGAATCTAGCAATTGCTTGCCTGTTCCCCTATGTTATGAGATGTTACTTTCTGTATTCTGACAATTGCTTGCTTGTTCCATGCTGTGCTGAGAAGTTACTTTCTGTTTCTTTGTACCTTGCTATCACTCGACAGTTTTATTGCTTGCCTTGAAGTAGAAATTACTGTCCTGCTTAGCGTTACTCCTTCCCTGGGAGGATGGCCTCTCCATTCCAACACGTCACATAAACATCTGTAACTATCTTGTCATGGCTCCCTCCCCCTCCCGTTTGAAGCTCCCAGTGTGTTATCAGAGTGGGTACTGCCTTGGGAGTTGTTTACTATCACTGACCAAATGTTGTGCCTAGGCGTTCTCACATCTAGGTCGCTCAGGGCAAGAGGGGAATTTTTATAACTTTCTCACCTTTGGTGGGAACAAACGGTCGCCATGTCGTTTCCCACATTTTGTGTGTATTCTGATTGGAGGACTTTGTTTAAGCATCTATGTCTGTAGGTATATTAACCCAAGCCATCTTTTGTTCTGCATCTCTAACAAACATCGAGACCCTGTTCCAGTATTTGACAATAAAGAACTCTGTTTAACTACAAAGGTCTGGTCTCTTGCTGATAGTACAGAAGCCTCACATCAGCAAAGGCTTGAAATTTAAAATTCCCCTTTTTTATACTTAAGCCTTTAATATTCTGCTCTTCTCTAATTGCCTCATTCAAAATTTCAAGAGAAAAGATAAAAAGAAGAGGAGATAGGGGGCAGCCCTGTCTAGTGCCCTTCTGGATTGGAAATTTCTGAGTAAAGTGACGGTTAAATATCACCTTAGCTTCTTAATCCTCGTAAATCTTCCTCACCATCCAGTAAAACTGATCGCCACATTCCCAGCGGGCTAACAAAGATAACATAAAGTCCCAGTTGACATTGTCGAATGCTTTCTCAGCATCAATAAAGAGAAGCGCTAACTGTTTTCCAGGGTGGGTTTCATAATACTCAAGCATATCGAGAATGATCCTGACGTTATGCCTTAACTGTCTCTGAGGTAAAAAACCAGCCTGGTCCCGATGTATCACCTGAGCTAATATGCACTTAAATCTGGTGGCAACTATGTTAGCATATAATTTATATTCCGCATTGAGAAGAGAGATCGGCCTATATTTTCTTCTCTCAGATGGATTAGTATCTTTTTTAGGGATTAGAGTAATAAGCACTTCTTTCCAGGAGTCTGGAAACCTTTTATTTTCATAGATGTTTTGCATTGTGTCTTTAAGGGGAGAAACTATTTGATCGCTAAAAATTCGATAGAATTCAGAAGGGATACCGTCAGGCCCTGGTGTTTTCGCATTCTTAGACTTTTGGATGGCTTCAAGTAATTCACAAGATGAAATGGGATCGTTCAGCATTTTTTGGTGGTCACCAGAAAATTTCCCTTTCACATATTTTTCTAGATAGGATTCCATTTCCACTTTGTCAAAATCCCCTTGTCTATACAGGTCCTTATAGAAAGTCTCAGTAATGGCTTTCAAGTCTTTGGTCAAATAACAATCCTCACCTCTATCATTTTAAAGACCTTTTATAAACCTCTATCAGCTCTATCTTTCTTGAGTTTGTAGGCCAGCCATCTGGATGGCTTGTTAGCGTTTTCAAAATAGGCCTGTTTAGCAAACAGGTTTTTTTTTTTCAATTTCCTGAGAGAGAAAACAGTTTAATAAATGTTGTGATCTCATTAAATTAAGTTTAAACTGCCGGGAGGAAGGGTCTCCTTTCAGTTGGGTCTCATCATTATGAATTACCTCTACCAGGGATTGAAACTGCTTCCTATCTTGTTTAACTCTCCAGCTTTGCTATCTTACTACTCTCCCATGTACGAATGCTTTAAAGGCATCCCATACAGTCGCTATATTGGTTTCAGGTTGAACATTATGTTTTAAAAAGGCCTTAAATTCTTCCTTACACTCATTAATGAAATCAGCATTATTCAAGAGCCATGTTTTCAAAGTCCATTGAGAGGATTTAGGTGTATCCAACAAAGATAACAACAACAGATTATGGTCAGCGAAGGTGGGAGGTAAGATTTCAATTTCCATCAAGTCAGCTAATAAAGTTGTAGAAGTCCAAATCATGTCGATACGCGACCATGATCTATGTCGCGCCGAGAAAAAAGTAAAATCTCTTTTAGTGCTATTTCTTGCCCTCCAAACATCTATCAATTTAAATTCCTCAGCAAGGTTCTTCAAAGAGGGGGGTATTTTGTTACCTCTAGTCACTTTAAAGGTCGAGCTTTTCCTATCTAAACGTCCGTCTACCACAGCGTTGAAGTCCCCCACCACACAGATATCATCACATGGAAAATCAAACAACAACTCTCTGAGACGGTTGAAAAAAAGAAATTGACCTTGATTGGGGGCATAAATGTTCACAACCAATAATGACCTAGCTTGTCTTTGAATTTTAACAATTACAATCCTCTCATCGTCTGAAGCAAAGACCAGTTCTGGAAATAAATGAGATTTAACATACGTGACAACACCCTTTTTCTTTTTTAATGGGTCCACAGAAATAAATTGTTCACCTAGTTTCCTATACGCTAAAAACTTTCCATCCTCCTTCCTGATATGCGTCTTTTGCAAACAAACAATATCACTTTTAAGTTGAGAAAGTTGGTGGAAAAATCTCCTTCTTTTATGGGGCCCATTTAGACTGTTAACATTTACAGAGACTATTTTAAATTTCTTTTTGTCTATTGCTCTTACTTCTATACTCCTCTTTTCTGAGCTGAAGTCTCGTTGTCACGTTAGAAGGGGGAGGGTTTTTTTAACCTTATCTTTAGCAGACCTAGTGTGACCCTTATCTTGAGCAGATGACTCAGGGAGTTCTTCCTCAGAACCACTTAGATCTGCCATTTGCATACCCAAATCGAGACCATATTTTCTCAAAAATTCATCAGCTTTAGAAATAGAACTCAAGCTATGTCTTGTACCCTTAAAAGTAAAGGTTATGCCTTCAGGAGAAAGCCATCTGTAGACAATGTCATTAGACCTCAAGAGACTTGCCAAGGGTTGATACTGACGCCTCTTTTCCCTCACACGCCAAGGAATATCCCTCAGAATTGGTATCTCCATGTCTAAAATAGTGAGGGGAGTGGATCTAGCTTGGTCAAGGATCTTATATCTTGTAGACCTTAAAAACCTAACATGAACCTCTCTAGGCATTTTATGTCTTTTAGCTGTGGCCAAGTTCCTTCTATAGACTAGCTCTATATCATTTTCTAAGGCTATAGTGTTGTCATGTCCCAGGAATTCCGCTAACTTAGACACAATAATTTCTTTAATATCTTCTTCTCTGGCTTCAGGTATATTCTGGAACCTGAGAAGATTAGAGGCTTTCTCCATTTCTAATGCAAGGAGAGAGTTCTCCATAGACTCACACTTCCCCTTAAGATCTTGCAGTTGTAAATCTACAACCTCTAGTTTAGTCTCATTCTTGTTTGAAGCCATAGAAAGATTTACCAGTTCTTGTTTATTCTCTGAGATCTGCTTTTTGATATCATCCAATTGAGATGACATCTGCTGAGTAAAATGGTCAAATTTGGCTTGCAGGGGCTCTAGAGCTTTAGCTATTAAGTTAGGAAGACTGTTTTGAACCGCTTGACTCATTGCTTCAGCTATACTCTCTTGGATTTGTAAGGTAAGATCTTTAGCACTCATTTGAGAAATACTTGTAGTAACAGACTTAGTTTGACCAGGGGAGGGATTAGGTTGGCCCATGGCCGGAACAGAGCCCTTCCTTTGACCGGAAGACATTTGAATTAAGCTAAACAAAATTTGTACTTGTTCAGACCAGTCTTAGGAGGGTAAGAGAAATACACCAGGTATTAATTTAAACCTTTAAGCTAGCCGTGTCTTAAACTTATCTACTTATATCTAATCCTATTCACCTAAAATCCTAATCACCTAGCCTAATGCCTAAAGCCTAATAACCTAATACCTAAATAATAACCTAATACCTAATGCTTAACTATGGTACCTATTACCTAGAACTTAACTATACCTACAACCTAAACTAGACTACTAAACTGAGGGAATGGCCAAATTATACTTTCCTTTAGTTTCCTTAATTTCCCATAATTTAGTACTGTAGTACTTTAGCACTTTAGTTCATTAGTACTTTGGTACTTAAATATAAAGCGCCTTGAAGTTGGCAAAAAAGAAAGTAAAAGGAAAAAGGAAAAAAAATGGTGGTTATATATTGATATATATGAGACATGAAATCTATGGAGAACCCCTGATTTAAATATTCTGGCCAGTTGCCAACCAAAAATCTTCAGGAGGGGATAGGCACTTAAAATAAGACCATATATATCAACAAATGCGGGGAAGAGAGCATGACAAAAGAGAAGGCAATAAAGAGGCCAGCAAAGCCTTGCCAAGGGGAGTGCTTTCCAGTTGAAAGTTCAAAAGAAAGTTCAAAAGAAAGTTCTGCAGTCACCACGCTTTAAATAGGTCCTTGAAGCACCGCCTTAAGAGCAAGTTGTTAACCTCTCACTGCGTTTCATCACTTTCCCAAAGTTTTCTTCTCTCTCTTCTCTTCTTCTTTATTGCCTTTCCCTTCTGTGGATCCAATGACACAAGAAGATCGTAAAAAATGCTGGGGGGGGGGGGGGGCAGCCAAGAAGGTCCAGACCGGACACACCAGGAGACTCCAAAGGTCTTAAACGGGCAATCCAGGATAGAATCAGACGAAGAACGAACCAGGAAACAGCAGCAGACTTGAGAAGGAAAACAAAACAAAAGGACCAGGCAGGCAGGGATCAGTGAAGTCACCAAAAGCCACGTCAAATCCACAGAGATGCAGAGGCAAAACAATTCAGAGCCGCGTCTTCCTAGGAAGGGCACTGCCCTCCCCCGCCTCAGCCGAGTGCCTGCGCGGCTTGGCTGACGAAGCTGAAATACAAGCTGAGGAGCAACGCCTTACTTGGAAAAAAACCCAGATGAAACAAAAACAAACCAAAAGGAGATAAGAACAGGACGATGTCTCACAGGGTTCTTCAGATGCAGCTAGAATTCGATGGTAGCGTTGAATTTTCTTGTCCCCACCATCTGCTTCGGTCACAGACTGGTGACAGAGCTGACCGCTGTCAGAACTCTGCCCCCCGGCAAAAGACCATGCTTGGGGGTCTCTCCAGGCACACCCGGCAAGAGTCCAAGTGAATCTCGGACCTCCTGAGAAGGCAGGGAATACAATGAAGGCACAGAGCAACGCTGCTAGCCTCCGCTACGACCGGAACTCCCTCCCATTTATGGAAAATCATTTCTGTTAATGTTAGAGGATTGCAGAACAAAATCAAACAAAAACGTGTTACAGCCTCTATGAACAAACTACATCCTGATATACTCTTTATTCAGGAATCTCACCTTAGATCTGACAAGCACCCCGTGTTAAAATCTCCATGGTTTAACAAACAGTTCCAAGCTCCTGGTTCTTCTAAAGCCGGGGGTGTCGTGATTTTGCTTTCAAAAAACTTAAACTTTGTCCTGGAAGGAATGGAAATGGATCCCTTAGGATGCTATATCTTTGTTAAAGGCTTGATAGATGGCAAAAAGATCACGTTGGCCTCCATTTACACCCCTAATTCAGCACAACTTCATTTCTTGCTTGGACTTTTCAACAAACTACAGGCTTTTATGGAAGGAGACATAATCCTAGGAGGAGACCTGAACTTTAAGGCAGACCCAACTATGGATTGTTCAGGTACTAAACAAAGACAGTCTTTACCCTCTTCAAAATCTTAATTACAAGATCTTTTTGATAAGTTCCAGTTGTATGATATCTGGCATGTTTTAAACCCCGAGACCAACGATTTTACTTACTATTCGCCTCACCACCAGGTACATACCAGAATAGATTATATCTT
The DNA here is from genome assembly GCA_029233225.1 of Lepidodactylus listeri. Taxonomy (NCBI): domain Eukaryota; kingdom Metazoa; phylum Chordata; class Lepidosauria; order Squamata; family Gekkonidae; genus Lepidodactylus; species Lepidodactylus listeri. The sequence continues at coordinate 132,607,447 of JARCFY010000005.1, read as the reverse complement.
AATGTCCCAGCAGTTAGTTGATTTGGTTGCTAAGGCGGAGATATGCCAAAAGCTATGGACAGATCATGCTTGGGTGTACACTGAACTGGTAAATAATTAAGGAAGCCATGGCAATAGTCGTAGGTCATTAAACAAATCCCTTTTATTGAAACAGAGCTTAAAAGAAGACTTTGAACAACATATAAAAAACTATTTTGCTGAAAATACTTCTGAAGAGACGACATGTGCGATGGTGTGGCACGCGATGAAGACAGTTCTGAGGGGTGAGTTCATCTCCTGAGCATTAAACACTTAGAAGCTGTACATGAACCTACATGCTCAAAGAAAATATACAAATTACTTCTAGCAGAGCGCAAGCACTTGGAAAGCTTAGAGATATATAAAATACAGAAAAATCTACTCTATATGCGACAATTTTGCTGGCATAAAACACCTAAATCTCTCAGACTATTGGCTTGGTGGATCAAACAAAGACAACTTAATAGATCAATTCACTTGTTGAAAGACTCTAAAGGTCGCCTTTTATTTTCTACTCCGGACATTTTGAAAGCCTTCAAGTCTTTTTATAGCAAGTTATTTGAATCTCGAAACCCATCTTTAGTTCGAATTCATAATTATCTATCCTCATACAAAAAAATTAAATGCTTAATGAGGCTCATAGAAAAATACTGAATAATCCTATCTCGACTCAAGAGACGTTATTAAAAACCTTAAAAATAATACAGCCCCAGGTAATGATGGGCTACCATCTGAGTTTTATAAAGTTTTTATGCCATTGTTACTCAAGCCACTTACTAAGGTAGCAAATCAGATCCAGCAAACTAAGCAAATGCCACCCTCTTGGAATGAGTCAGTAATTGTACTTATCCCAAAAGATAACAAAGGTAAGTCTGATCCAGCATCGTATAGACCCATTGCGCTGATTAACCAAGATATGAAAATCTTTTCAGCCATAATGGCAAACAGACTTAAGTTAATTATCTTGGATTACATTGCGTCAGACCAGACTGATTTTATGCCTAATAGAAACCTTCATAGCAGCATCAGAAAGGTGTTGAATTTAATTAACTATTGTTCTAAACATCAGACTCAGGCCTTATTCCTCTCTTTGGACCTAGAAAAGGCCTTTGACTCGTTAGAAATGCGGTACTTGAGAGAACTTCTGTCACAAATGGCTGTTGGTGACGCCTTTCTTAATGCGGTCTCAGCAATATATGATCACCCGTCAGCACAACTTTGCGTCAATGGAGCTTATACGGATCCCTTTCGACTATCAAGAGGAACTAGAAAAGGAGACCCATTATCTCTTCTCCTATTTGCAGTGAGTGGCCTTAGAACCTCTGACAGAGGCTATCCGGCTGAATCAACAAGTCAAAGGCATTAACACAGCATCAAAGGAACATAAAATCTCTCTTTACACAGACAGCATGGTCCTGTTTCTCTCTGACCCTCTTACATCTTTAACAGCAGTCCATGCTGACTTAAAAGACTTTGAATACATATCTGGTCTGAAAGTGAATAAAGCTAAGTCTGAAATTTTTCCTCTTGATATCCCTAAATCCTTTGAAGAACAACTTAAAAATAGTACACCTTATAAATGGGTTTCTACCACTTGGAAATATCTGGGAATTTACTTTCCATTACAACTGTCAAACCTTATTTCTCATAATCATATTAAAACTTATAAAGAAGCCTGTACTCAACTAAAAACATGGGATACTCAAGGCTTCTCTTGGCCTGAAAGGATACAACTGATAAAAACTTTCATCCTACCTAAGTTTTTATTCCTATTCATGGCTCTCCCAATAGATATCTCGGAAACGTTGTTAAAGAAAGCAAGATTTCAAAGATCCCTTTTATATAGACCAACCATTTTAGGTGGCCTGAATTTTCCTGACTTAATTATTTATTACAGAGCAGCAAGACTGTGCAATATCATTTCAATGCTGGACTCAGAACCCTCTGTAGACTGGATTCAGCTGAAAAGTGAATACGCAGCATCGGCTACCTTAAGTGAAACGATTTGGCAACCCTCAACTCAAAGAACATCTATGATCAATGAGAACCCATTTTTATTAGCCTCTCTGAAAGCATGGGACTCATCCTGTAAAAGCTTAGCACCAGAGCCCTCTCAACTTTCGCCACTGTTAACTCAACAAAATTTTATAGATGTCTCTTTCGATGTTTGCTCAAAAAAATGGTTACCTTTTAGACGCTTGCACATCATAGACCTGCTGAAAAAAGGGAAAATATTAGATAAGGTACAAATGGAAAAAATTATCGGTTCAGTGATACCCTGGTTTCAGTATTTTCAAATAAGATATGTTATACAACATCAGATCAAGCTAGGGGTTTTGTTAAGACCCCTTACTGATTTTGAAGTATTTTGTAAGGCTTCTAATTATAAAGCAAAAGACCTACTCTCTAAAATATATAATGTATATCCATGACGAAATCCCAACAGATAATCAGATATCAAAAACAATGTAATACGGAATTTAGTTTTTCAATAGATCATCATAAATGGTCATCTCTTTGGTCTTCCCCAAGTAATACATCCAATATTTTTAACATTAGGTTGCAATATTTCAAACTTCTTTCTTTTTGGTATGACACCCCAAAACGCCTTTCTCATATGTTTGCTCCTTGTTCTCCACTTTGTTGGAAGCAATGTGGCCTGGTGGCTTCATACCGGCACTGCTGGTGGGACTGTGTCTTTATTCAAAACTTTTGGGAAATGGTCATCGCAGAAATTAAACTTATTACCTTAATTGGCATTCCTTTCACTCCAGAAGCTATATTATTACAATATTGGCCTGATTTAGAAGCCCCTAATTCAAAGAAGCTGGACCTCCTGAGGGCACCTGGTGTTTTTGGCCACTGTGTGACAAGAGTGTTGGACTGGATGGGCCACTGGCCTGATCCAACATTGGCTTATCTTATTTTATGTTCTTAATCAAAGAGTTGATCGCAACTTTGTTATCCACAGCTGCCTGTCAGTTAACTGCCATAAGCCTGGGTGACTGTCTTGCCATGATCAATGAAGTTGCTGTGTTACATGTTACAATACCTCCTGAGTTGCCTTACGGCTTAATTCACAATGCTTTGTGTTCCAAGGTTTCATTTACTCTCTCTAGGTCCCGCCCAGGAGATAACATCGGGAACCCGACTCCCACCTTTGGAATGCACGCCTCGCTTGCTTTGCTTTGCTTTGCGCATGCTCACTGTTCATTTGCTTTCTTTCCCCTTTTATCTCTAGCTTCCTTAGCAAACGACCTTGAACGAGGAGGCCTCCTGATATGTGTTACAAGAATCACAGGTGTTATGCGTTCATGTTGCTTAGTTCCTCTGAGAACTTTTCCTCCGAAGATATTCAACAGTATGTCTCCCTGAGAACTCATTTTGCCGCGCTTTCCATGGGAATATTGGACCAGTATATTTGGGTGCCAAGAATTCTCCTTACTGATTGGTAGAGGGTAGTTAGGCCATATTTCATACTAAGTATAATTGTGATTGCCATACCAAGCTTAAGCATTACTAACAGGAAAAGTGTTTGACCAACATGATCTTTTCTGCAAATAAAGGACTTTCTGATTAAGGAGACCTGTTGTGGACTGTATCTATTGGGACAATCTCACACTGCCCTGGTAATTGCCTCTAGATGGAAGGTCCCGTTCCCTTTATTGATAGGTAATTGGCATGAGAAAATATGGGAGCAGTTTATGATGGCTAAACTATTAAACTCTTTATCTCTCAATGGTAATCAATATCAAGAAAAATTTGTGGCAATTTGGTTTTCAGTGTTACAACATCTGATAGTAAGATAGTTCCGGCAAATAAATTTTACAAGCATTTTGATTTTCTGTAATTGGTTATATATATTTGATGTGTAAATGTACAGGAAACTTCGTAACTTTCCTTTGTTATTGGTCACTTTTATTGTCGGCTACTTGACAGTTTGCTTTGTATACGACTGGAAATTTTGTAAAAATAAAAAATTCATGTTAAAAAAAAACATGAAAGGTTTTCCCAGTGGCGCTGGCACGGATACCCTTTGGCTTCCCACCGCATGCCCACTCCAGCCCTGGGGTTGCCCGGCTGGAGCTAGGTGAGGCACCGAGAGCCTTTGAGGAAGTGTTTGCCCCCTCCAGGCAGGGCGAGGAGCTGCGTCTCTCTTCGGCCAGCAGCCCGGGAAAGCCTCGGCACAGCCAGAGGCCTCTGCTCTTGCCGCAGAGGAAAGGGTCGGGGGGGGGGCTGGTGAGCTTGTGATCTGCCCATTGGGGAGGGGGTCGGGAGCTGCCCTTCGGGTATTCAGGGGAGACAGCAGAAGGAAGGAAGACGCTGATGCTCCAGAAACCTCGGTGCTCAAACACAGACGTTTATTTTGGCCAACTGAATCCTTTCATACAGTACACAGAAGTATTTAAAACATATTTCTCCAGCAACAACAGCAGCGAGAAAAATCACGGAGACATATTGTTACTTGAGGAGCCGCTGATCCTGCTCTATGCCCAGAGGAAGGCGAAAAAGGACCCCGGGGACAATCTGGCCTGGAGGAAAATTCCTTCCTGACCCCAAAGTGGTGATCAGCATTGCCCTGGGCACAGCAGGAAGGACCACGAGAGGCAAGGCGTGGCTTTGAGCGGCAAGCAGGAGGGTGTGCCGGAGGTGGGGGGACGTGGTGTCCAGCTGCCCTCAGGGTCCCCTGCTTTTCTGCCCACAGAGACTCCTAGGAAGGAGATGGCGGCTACCTCTGGATTTGATTGTTTTTAGTCATTTTAATGCAATGGAATGTCATTTATTGTAATGAGTCCCTGACTCTGTTTTGTTGTGATCCACCCGGAGCCCACTTTGGAAAGCAGGGGGCGGGGGGGGGGATCCAATAAACAAACAAACAAAAAACATAAGGAGCTTTACCTTCCGTAGATGAGCAGCAAGGCCCCAAGAGCAGCACAGCCCTTCCCGGAGGCTCCGGCGGGGGGGCACGTCTTCGTGGAGGGCCTCCAGGAAGGTGATGGTCTGGAGGGCGAGTCTGCGGACAGACGACTGTCCATCTGAGGTCGTCTCTCTCAGAGCTAAGCAGAAAAGAAAGGAAGAAGAGGTCAACAGCCGTGCCATGGGGGACCACTCCCGAGGGACCCCTTTGCGCTGGATGTCTCTGCTCCGTCCGTGGGCCCCTTTCTCCTGGGCAGACGCCTTCCAGCACTGGAGCGGGGCTGGGAGAAGGAGGCCTGCAGGGAGAGAGGGCAAGGAAGAGGGATGCTTCAGCGGTCTTCCCCCGCAGGGGGCCTCCCCGGATGCCGGGAGCCAACCTGGACCAGACCTGGGCTAAACTTCCATTCAACCGTGGACCTGGACTGAGCCGCCTTCACCTGGCCAACCTCACAGGGTAAAGGAAGGGAGGGCAGAACCAGGAACACACACACACACCGAGATCTGCCCAGGAAAAAAAGGGGGGAAGCGTGACAGATGGAGGCTCCCAGAAGCTGCAGCCTTCCCCCAAGAGGAGCCTAACACCGAGCTCAGCTCACCATGGTGGATGATGGCGAGCTTCTGCTGGTCTTGCGTCGCTGTCCCGACGATCCCTGGGCGGAGGAAGAGATGGGCTTCCCTGTAAACCTTCTGCCTTCCTCATGTGTCACTCCGTGAGCCCAGGCGGGAAGGGGACCGGGGGGGGGGGAGTCTGGGGAACGTCCCTCCTCCCAGGACACTCACTGGCTCCAGGGGTCAGATGAAGCCCTGCCTGGGGAGCTGGGACAGAAGCGCCCCACTCGCTCAAGCGCCAGGGTGGAAATGCCCCTCGACCCGGGCCCTGCCACTCAAGATGCCGCAAGGCCACGTGCAGAGGGCCTCCTGCTTCTCTGTCCACAGGCACCTCCCGCTTCACAGGGGTCACGGGGGGAAGTGTCTCCAGGAGACGGGGGCCACCCCGAGCCCCACCTCCACCCCTCTCCCCACGGCAGGGGCTCTTGGGATCTTGCTTCCCACTCTCCAGGGAAGAGAAAGGAAGTTCCCCGTGGGAAAGGCAGCGGCTGGTGTACCAATCATCCTGATGGCGGCCTCTCGGATGCTGGCGTGAGGGCTCTTTAGGTGACACAAGATCTGCCTCAGGAACTGGCATGCCGGCACTTTCCGGAACCGTCTCGCCTGGAGGACAAGCCAAAGAAGGAGGGAGCTAGTCAGAGATGGGGAGGGGAGATGTCTGCAGGCTCACATCTCCTTCCTTTGGGGGCGGGGGGGAGATTCTGATTCTGACCAGAGTCCAAACCACCTTTTGGGCCTGTGTGGAACCACTCCGTGCAGTGTCTTTCCTGGCTGGACACCTGCAGTAAAATTCTGGGGGGCGGGCGGGGGGGGGGGGGGGCGCTGGAGAACCGATGCGCTTTCCGGAGAGCTGCAGGGGGTACGAGAGCCCTGAGGAGAACGGCCGCTGTTACCACCTGTGGATCTCTGGCCTGCAGTCCTCCAGGGAGAGGGTCCCCTAGGCTGCTGTGTGCCTGGAGGCTGACTCCCCCCCTCCATGTGGTCCACTGACTGGCCCCCTGACCCAGAAAGCCTCCAAGCCTTGCTGGGACTCTGCCTGAACAATGGCAACCTGGCCTGGACTGCCAGGCCAACTCCAGACTGATCGGACCAGAGTTTTGCTGAGCACCCAGCGCCGTGCCCAAGAGGCCAAGCCTTGCAACCGGCACAGGGGTGGGGGGTGGGGGCACACAATGCCAGCCACATCCCCACCTCCCCTGCGTAAGTGCACCGTTGCTACACCAACCTCCGTCCCTTTCTCCCATTCCCTCCCGCCAGGGCACCGGTAGGAAAGGAAAGGGATTGCCGCCATGCAGCCGCCATGGCCTCCCCTCTCCTGTGGCCTCGTGGAGTGGTGGCAGCCGACAGGGGCTGCGGGCGGGTGGCCTCCTGCCACAGTAGATGCCTGGAAGCCCCAGTCCAGGGTGACCCGGCTCCCTTTCCTGCTCTGTCGAAAGCTCCTGGCACTCCCAGCCAGAGGGAGAAGGATCCGGACAGGCAGAGCAGGGCAACTGACCATGATCAGGCAGGCAGAACTCTCGTCCCGGAGCCAGAGAAGTAGCTCCAACTTCTGCTGCCCGGAGAGGATGGCCAGTCTCTGCAGGATGTTCCAGGAAGCCTGTAGAACGGGAGTGGGGGTGGGGAGGGGGAATGGTTACAGACAGTAGTGGTCCATCCTGCCTCCGATGACAGACAGAGGGGCTCTGGCAGGAGAACCCGGGGCTGGTAGGAAAAAGGAGTTTGTCGCCAGAGGCCGTGGAACGCTCCGAAATGTTGCCCACAGACGGAAACCTGGAAGGGACCTCAGCAGACTCGAGGGATCGGTAGGATCTAGGGTACCAGAAAGGTTCTCGCAGTTCCTAGAGCGGACTGTCGGCCAGTGACGGTTTTTAAAGCTCTCTTTCCCCATCCGCTGCCAGAGCGGCGATGGGAAACGGGAGCTGGGGCAGGGGATCTCCAGCCGGAAGGGACCAGACAGAGAGATGGGATCGAAATGCTCCCGTGAGAGACAGGGACTCTCCTCCTGCGCCCTTGCGGATGGCAGCCTCACAGCCTTGAGGCCTCCACCTGCCCACCCCGTAGGCAACCCCCTGCTCTCAGCCTTGGCTTGGAGCCGCCCCCTGCCCCCCCGCCCCCCGTGGCTGCCTACCTCGACGATGGTGGGGTTCTCATCCTTCAGATGCAGGAGGACAGGCACCAGGCTGCGGAGGGCAAGATGGCGGACGTCCCTCTTGGCGCCCCGCTCCAGCATGGCCTGGAACGTGGTGTAGCCAAAGATGCGGACATATTCCGGAACCTGTGGGGGGACGAGAGATCCAGATGTGCCTTTTCCTCACCCAGGCGGAACTCTGGGGGAAAGAGTGGCTCTGGAAACTTTTCGGAACCTCTCACTGCTGGGGAGGAGAAGCAGGCGGCAGAGAAGGCAACTTGGAGGGTCTTCCTTCTGCATCAGCGTCCTTAGGGGGGAGGGGGGACACATACCATCAGGGGCCATCAGACAGACCTCTCCATCTGAGCAGGACCCAGTCCTTGCCCACCCAAGCCCCATGTTCTGGCTCTTCCCGTGCACCGCCCATTGTTTCCAGGGGAAAGCCCTCCCTCCCTACATGCCCCCTCCAGAGGCCAATCTCCGGGGACACCCCCCAACCCCCCCATCACCACCCCCCACCCTGCCAGCTCATCCCTCCAGCCAGTGGGGACAGACAGCCGCTGAGCGGGACTTACTGCATCCAGGAGCCGGAGCATATGGCCAGCCACTTCTGCGGCCACGGGTGGACTCATCACTTTACACAGCCAGACGTGCAGCTGGTCCAGCAGACTCTGGGCCTTGGGGTGGTCCGCCTCCTGCAAGCTGCTGGCCACCTCCGGTAGGAGAGGCAGCAGCTTCCGGACCGCCTCCAGGAGGGAAGGCTCTGGATTCAGTACCTGAAGGAGACAAAACATGGCCAGCCCCTCACATCTGCCCTGGGAGGCGTGGTGGAGAGGGCCAGCCAGGCCAGGGATGGGGCAGGGTGGGGCGAGCCGGGGCTTCCAGCCAAAAGACTCCCCCTGGCAGCAGTTCACAGCAAAGACCGGCAGGTGCGCAAGAGTGGGGCGATGCTCCTGCGTAGCCTGGCCGGGGGACTTGAGCAGGAGAGGTTCCTTCTGGGCCATGCATCGGGAATCGGGCAGACCAAGGAGGAGGCAGCCCACTGACCCCAACGATGCTCCGTAATGCCACCGTGATGTCATGGCAGGCTCTAGGATTTCCCCCAAACACTCTGTGGTCAGAACCTATCAAGAGGTCGGTGGCAGGGCCACGGCCAAAGTGGGCAAACCAGCCTCTCTGTCCTTCTCAGAGGCAGCCGGGGCAGCCGGAGGGTGGGTGAGGCCCGTCCCAGGGGCCATTTGTGCTTCCCCGGGGAGCTGCTCTGTTGAATGCCATTTCTCTTAGCCCCAGCGGCTTTTTCCCGGGGTTCCCGATCTCCTCCTGGGGCAGAGGAAGGGCTCCACCAGCCCCTCTGCCCAGAAAGCTTACCTTCACAAGGATGGCCAGCGCCGTGCCCTGATGATGCCGGTCAGTTCCGTCCAGGATGGTGGTGAGAAAGCTGGCCATCCTCAAGGGCTCGGCCCCAAGTGGCTCCTCAAGATCCCTGCCAGTAGGAAGGACGACCAGGGTGCCATTCTGACCAACAAGCCATCCGGGGGGGGAAGGGGAGGGAGAGTGCAGAGCGGGGAGCCAGCTTGGTCTCCTGGGGAGGCACCCTTGGGGGTCCGGGGGATCTCTTGGGGAACCCGTGCGGTGCTCTGCTTGCAGACGTGGAACACCAAGAGGGGCTTTGGCAAAGACACCGCACAGCTGCTCAGAAGCACTCCAGGACAGAGGCTCACCGGCTGCACCAAGACCTGGAGCTTTCTCCCCAAAGGGCCTGAGGATGCAGCATGCCAGTGGACCCGATCCAGAGACCGTGGAGCCTGCTGCCCCCCTTCCTCTCCCCTCCCTGCCGGGGACCCGGTCCCACCTTAGGCCCTCAGGGGCAGTCCGCGGTCCCCAAGAGAAGGACCCAGGAGCCAGGCTCTCTCCCTGGCGGAGTGGCTCATACACCTCCACCTACGCACACCTGACCAGCGGAGTCCGGGGCTCCTTCCGAGGGCTGGGATTCCCTTTGGGTGCCTCGCGCACATAGACAGATGACGACCCAAAGGAGCGTTCACTCTTGACGCCTGGCCCAGGGGTCTCCTCACTGCTCCCAGCAACACGGGGAAAGGGGGGGACCATCTGTCCAGTGGAATCCGGAGTCTCGAAAGCTGTCTCCTCGGTCCTGAGTGACTCACCACCAAGCCCAGAGTGATGGCTTCTTCCTCCTCCTTCCAAAATGGCAGGGGGAGAAAAGGACGTCAGCTGCCCCCAGCCCCCTGGTGAAAGGACAGGACCCAGTCTGGCACCCAACAGTAGAAGCCCACGGTGGAAAAGAAGGGGGCTCTGCCCTCAGCCTCCCACCAGTGGCTCTCTGCCCTCCCCCCTCTCTCTGCCACTGCTCTGGCTGGCTGTGGGGTGTGCTCCAGGGGAAGGGACGATGTGGAGGTGAAGGCGGGTGAGGCTCCACTACCTGCCCCAAAGGGTCAGTGGTGCCTGAACTCCCAGCACGGCGTGGCCCCCTTGCTCCCCAGGAGGGGCCCGGGGTGGCAGAAGAACAGAAGGAAGGCAGCGGGGCGGGGGGCCCTGGCTACTGGAAGGGTGGGGGGAGAGGAGGAGGAGGAAGGGGGGTATGAGGAGAAAGGGGGGCTCTGGACGGACCCTCAACCACCCCGCAGCCCCGGAAGAAGCATGCCTGCTTCCACCCAGAAGTGCCCCAAGGAGGACACAGACTTTGCCCCCTGAGCAGATCCACGGGGGGGGGGGCACAGCAGACACCCGTGGTGGGCAGTGCCTCCTCTGCCCCCACCTTTGAGCTGTGGGGCGCTGGGCCGGGAATCCTAGTGGGCAGGAGAGAAGGGAGCTCAGCCCACGGACGTCCGCCTCCCTTGAGCTCCGGGCCCAGTCTGAGGAGGGTCTGGGAGCCCCAGGCAGGGAACCACGGCAACCGGCGTCAACACTTTCGAACTCGGAATGTTCCTTCCAACTGCCACCAACAGCTGCTTTCCTGCCAGGCCGGCCAAGGCTGCCCTTCCCGGAGAAACAGGAAAAAAAAACCCCAGACACACACACACACAAAACCCCAGGTGGGGCCACAGGAGTTCTCCAGGGACACCCCCCCCCTTTTGACCCCCGGCAGGAATCCGGGGAGGTCCCTGAGCTCCAGGCCTCCCGGAAAAGCTTCCCCGGTCTTCGCAGTCAGTCCGGGCTCATCCCTTCCCTCAGGAGGGCAGCCAGCTCCATATTGGGAGACACACTGGGGGTTTGGGGGCTGGAGCGTAGGGGAATTTTCGGGGTCCAGGCCTCTTCCAGGGGTCCCCAACCCCATTAGGGTCCTTTCCTACAGGGGAGTGGAGTCTGGCTGGGGGAACCCAGGCCTCCAGAGGGAGAGGCACACAGCGAGAACGGTTGCCTTGGTCTGGAAGTATTCAACAACTCTAAAACCACACGCAAGGAAAACTCAGCAGCATATATTCAATACCAAGACCCAGCAGCAGACAGAAAAATCCCAATCCCTGGCCTGGTGCACACGGCAGAAAGAACATTTGCTGTACGCACAGTTTATGGAACGCTATGGTACACTCCGTACTCTGCCACTGACTTAGCATGGTTAACCTTAGTGGGCACACTTAACATCTCTAACATACATAGACATACAGATATGCTAAGTGCCAATTGATAAACCTAACCACAGAAACAGAAATCAATCACGGACACACATTCAGGATATTCACTTTGGTTCATTGCCCAAATGTATTCCGGGAAACACCTAACTGCTGACTGGCTGCTATTCTATTAAAGGGTTTGTGGCCTTGTTCTCACCCCACCCCTTATCTCCCCTCCTGCCTGAGGGCAAGCTCCCTAGAGAGGACAGGGGGTCCACCTGCCCCAGGATGCTGCGGGAGGGGGAGCCGGGCCCTGGGCGGGAAGGGGGACTCTGTCGGAAGGGGGGAGTCAGTCTGTGGGGGAAGTCGGAAGCCCGTCAGACGGTTTGGCGGGAGTCTGCAGCAGGCAGAGAGAGAGCGAGAGAGAGGCCGCGGACTGGGGGAGATGCAGGGGGTCCGACCTCCTCCCCTGAAACGAAGGGGTGCGCCTGCCCTGCTGACCGCATAGACAGGGCCCGAGTGTGGAGGGGGGGGAGAGGGAGCATTTCTTTTTTATAATTCTTCCGTTCACTGAATTGCCTGTAAATAGTTGAGTATTTCCAAATAAACACTTTCAATATCACAAAGGGGTGGGATCCCTCCGTCCCACCTAGCCGCTTGGACACGCCAGGAGTGGGCCGGGGAGTCCCCGAGGAGGAGGAGGAGAGCGGCCAGTGGCCAACTCTCCAGGGGAGCCCCGAAGACTCCCAGGAAGCCCCAGGGCGGGTTTTTGGCGACTGTGGAGAGGCAGGTTGGGAGTCGGTCCCGCCTGACCAGAGCCCCGGAGAGAGGGATAGTGGTGGCAGCCATACCCGGAGCAGTATAGAAGAACTGCCCCTTCAGGTGCTGGATCAAGCAAAGGCCAGAGCGGGGCCGGCCAGCTGAAGCAGGCCTGTTCCGCCACAGTTACAATAGATACATTTTAGAGCTCCATAGCCTGGGAAGAAGAAGAAGGCCCATTGTTTAGCTTAAAAAAGAAACTTCTTTACTTGAGAAAGCCCACCCCTCAGGTCTCAGCCCAGTCAGAAAGTTATGACAAAGTTTGGTGGAACCAATAGCTAGGCCTTGTTTGTGTGATATCACACTGAGTATAAAATCCTATGTCCCCCACTGTAACTTCGGAACAGCCTGTGGGCATTCGAGGGTCCAAAGCCCTCTTCCCCCTTTATTAATAAAGTTCTTGAAATTTTCTTCTCTACAGGATTGTGCCGGGTGTTTTCTCAAATTGGGCTGGGGAAACACCCCCAGAGACAGCATTTCTGTCTTTCACAAGGAACTCCCAGGCTGTGGACCAAGACCCCACTCAAGCTTTGTGGGGGGGGAAGGGGTGTTGCTGGCCAAAACAGTCTCAAACAACACAGCCCAAAGCCTCCTTTTTAAACTCTTTTCAGCCAACAGGAATCAAGGGAGGAGGCCATTAAAATATATCAAACTTGCCCCAAACCAGCCCATCCTAAGTCGGTAAGAGGAACCTTCACTAGGGTGAACTTTTGCCCAGAGATGTCAAAAAGACCCAGACCAGGGGTGACCAAACTTGATGAACATAAGAGCCACACAGAATAAACGTCAGATGTTTGAGAGCCGCAAAATATGAACAGATATCACACACACATTTTTATTGGAAAATATATTAATATTAAGTGAGAATGCCAAAAATAAAAACAAAAGGTATTGATAATGATATTTGTCCAATGATATTTATTTCTTTCCTAATTATATTTATTTGTCTAAGAGAGAGAGAAAGCGAGAGAGAGGTGGAAAGAAAGCAACTTTAAATGTGTTCTCCAACCCGCCCCCCCCCCCATGCCCCCATGCCAGCTGGCTTGGCTCAGAGAAGGGATTTAAAGAGACAAATGCCTTCTCCCAGCTGGCTGGTTCGGGAGGGGGGGCTTTGAGAGCGCATTTAAAGTTAAAGTTGCTTTCTATCTCTGTGTGAGGCTTCTGCCCTAAGCAGTCAAAGATCAGACCTTTGTTGATGAAACAGAGTTCTTTATTTCTTTAATGCTGCATGACAGGTTCTCGAATGTTTGTTAGAGATACCAGATACAAAACAGTCAAGGTTAATATACCCTCCAGTACAGTTTGAAACCCCGATATTCAACCAATCACAATAAAGGAAAAAGCGCGGTTAAAGATCTTCAGCTGTTTTACTTCCCACAGGAAAGGTGAGGTGTTAAAGTTATAAATTTTCCCCTCTTGAATTAGGCACCACAGATGTGCCCCGTATATCCATAACAAAGGCCATCCCAAGGACTTCTCACAGCGATAAGAAGGTTCCATGTCTCGGAGGGCGGGGGAGCGGAGGAATGCACGGGGGGAAGAGGCCGTTTGGTCTCGGGTGACGTGTCAGCGCTTGAGGTCGCCATTCTCCCGGATGAAACTGTTACATTGACCAGACCTTCACAAAGCAACATAACTCAAAGCAATAAAGAGAAGGGAGGAAACCTGAGACAGCTTGGATAGAGATAGCAAGGGAGTGAAATGACATCTGCACAAACATACTACACAATGCATAAAGAATATACTGTTAGGATCAGGGATCCTGACACTCTGCTCCCCCTCCCCCCCACACACCTCAAGCCTACCCAGGGAGGGGAGCCCTGGCTGGGGAAGGGAAGACCAATCAGGGAGGTATGCCTCCCCTTTGCTTCCCCAGCTGCCCTGTGAAAGAGCCACATGTGTGAAAGAGCAGCATGTTGCTCTCGAAATGCATTTTGGCCACAGAACCAAGCTTGAGTCCAGGGGCACCTTGAAGACCAACGGAGTTTCATTCTGGGTCTAAGCTTGCGTGTGCACATGAAATACCCAGAATTAAACTTGTTGGGGTTCCTAATAGATAGGCTTGCCAACTCCCAGGTGGGGCCTGGAGATCTCCTGCTGTTACAACCGAGCTCCAAACTACAGAGATCAGTCCCCCTGCAGAAAATGGCTGCTCTGAAGGGTGAACTCTCTGGCATTGTGCCCCACTGAAGTCCCTCCCTCTGCCAGCTCTGCCCTCTCCAGGCTCCACCGCCATATATCTAGGGCTGCCAATGCTGGGTTGGAATTATTCCTGGAGATCTGGGAGTGAAACTTGGAGAGGGTAAGGTTTTGGGAGGGGAGGGACCTTACTGGGGTAGAATGCCATGCAGCCCACCCTCTGAAGCAACCGTTTTCTCCAAGGGAACTGATCTTTGTGTCTAGAAATTAGTTGTGATTCCAGGAGATCTCCAGGTCACACCTGGAGGCTGGCAACGCTAACACCTAAGGATTACTGACCCCAGGATCAGCAGCCCTGCCATCTTCTGGTGTTAAGACAGTCATACTGCGGCTGGGAAGATGTCTGCTGCCCCATGAAGCTCACTGGGCAACCTTGAACCAATCACTCCTTCTCGGCCTCACACACCTCACAGGGTTGTCATGAGGAGGAACCTGGGGCACGGCCCTGAGCTCCTTTGATGAAGCACGGGGGGGAGGGGGGGATGTTATCAGCACAGAGACTCCGTCCTCCTCCTTTATGCTTTTCTGTAACACGTTTCTGGCTCCGTTCCCCAAAACTGGGGGCAGCTTCTTCTGCTTCTCCCGTTGGGACTGACCATTGCTGGAAACTGAATGACAAAGCCGAGGAACTGCCGGGGCAGCCAAGGAGCCTCGTGGGCCATCCAGTCCTGAGCCAACTGCAGCTAGTGGGGATTCCTGGCGGCTCCCAGTGGCCCGAATCTAGGAGGTGTGTTCGGGAGCGGGGTTGGGGCCACCAGGGACTAGACGCACAACCAAGCCCATCTCAACTTCAGCCTCTTCCAGGGGGCAGGAAATGCTGCCTTTCCTATGGGGATGTCACAGCTGTGGGCCAAGGATGGGGGCTGTGTCAGAGGCGCTTTCCTGAGCCAGGCTCCCGGCATTGTCTTGGACAGAGAGGACAATGCTGACCGCCTTCTCCCCAAAGCTCACTGGCCTCCTTGCTGTCAGTATGTCAGGAGAGTTCACCGGACCTTCCTGGCTCTGGAGACTTGTGAGGATGTTCCATGCGTAGGAGAAGAGGGAGCCCCGTTGTGAGGCTTCTGAGCTGACACTATCAGACCAGACCTTTGATAAAAGCAAAGTTCTTTATTTCCAATAATGGTTCAGGTTCTCGATGTTTGTTAGAGATACATGACAGCAAGCAACAGGGATTAATATACCTTCAGTCTTAATTGAACATAGGTACCCAACCAATCAGAGGAGACACAAAGAAGCGGGGAAAAATGGCAACCGTTAGGTTCTCACAGAGAAGGTGGGAAAGCAATAAAAATTCCCTTCCTGACCTGTGCGACCCAAATGTGTGAATGATAGGCTAAACATTTGGTCAGTAACAATTCAACAGTCCCCCAAGGTTAGAATAGCAAGATAAAATACTCCGAGCCTCAAAGGCTAGTGGGAGTGGACGGATGCGATAGTCCCAGTTGTTTATGTGACGTTCAGGAATGCGACACGCCACCCTCCGGGGAAGAAAACGGGTACATTGAGCAGAGCAGATAATATACTTCAAGGCAAAGCAGTAAATAACAAATGGCTACAATATAGATCAGAGACACAGAAACACAAGCAAGCAATTGTCAGATTCTGACACCCGTTGCCCTCTGCATGATCCTCTGAGAAAGGTGTATGTTTGCTCCGTGTCATCTGGGCTTGTCTCAGCTGCGGATGTGCATGCGTGGCAGCTGTCGCTGTACTGGCCCAGGGGCCCATTTGCTGCGTTTTCTTTGTGCTTCTTGCTGAGTAGGAAATAGGCCTGACCCGTCAGAACCAGCATCGTTCCTGCAGGAAGGGGAAGGAGAGGAGGAGAGTTCAAAACACAGCTTGCCTCACCCCCACCCACCAGCTGCTCCAAACAGGTCGTTCTGGACTCCAGAGACATACCGGCAACACCGTGGCAGTGGGAGCACTACCAGCCCCGTAGCCAGGACTTTGTCGCTTGTGGGGCAAATCTTTTTCTAGTGGAGCTGCCACTATTTGCCATCATGAAGACGGGGTGGCACACAGCCCTCTCCCTACCCCAAACAAGTGCAGCTGGGGTAGGAATTTAACCCTAATATTGGTAGCAGGTAATTCTGCCTTTCATAGAGGTTTAACTGAACCGGATGGGAGGTTACCCGGTCTGTCATTTCCTGGGCCCCTTTCCAAAAAAGACTGTTCCAGATAGGCTCCTTTCCGGTAAAAGGGCTGGTTTTAGTGACAAGCTCTGGATCTGCTCTGGCTAGGATTGTGATCTCCAGGCTGGGAAATTCCTTGAGATTTGGCGGGGCTGGGGAAGGGCAGGGTTTAGGGAGGGGAGGGACCTCAGCGGGGCATAAGGCCAGAGAGCCCACCCTCCAAAGCCGCCATTTTCTCTGAGGGAACTGATCTCTGGAGTTTGGACAGCCATTGTATCAATGCTCCCTCGAAGCTGTGGAGTCTTGGGAGCAAAAATTCCACTTTGTGAGCCACTGGCATTAAAGCTGTGAGTGAGAGATTTGGCTACTGCATAAATTCGTTTGCTCTGGAGCCATTCTTTCTGAGCTAAGGCAAAACTGTGTGAGCCGGAGGCTAAAAAACCGTGAGCTAGCTCACACTGACTCAGCTTAGAGGGAACCCAGTCCAGGACCCACCTGGAGGTCAACAAGCCTAATTTAGGATGAGCACTTTGACATTTGCATTCTTTCTGAATTCTCGGATAGATATCTCATCTGGTGATCTGTCGCTTCTAATTTTTTTTAAACCCTTTTAGCTCCCCATGGGGATCACTAGGGTTGCCAGCTAGCAACCAATGGGAGAGGAAAGGGGCGGGGATGGGGGGGAATGACATCATGTCAATGGCGTGACATCAATCCTGCCGAATAACTGTTGGTGTGACTGGTTATGGTGTGGAATATAGAGCTTTGCACTGGTGTGGTGACGTCACTTCTGGATATCTGCCAGAGATGGCATTGGGCCACTGGCGCCACTCTGATTCTCAGGCCCATTTCTGCCCGCTGCTCTAACAAGCACAGTAGGCAGAGTCAGCAGAGGGGGGAGGTGTCAGAATCTGCTGATTCAGACATGAATTTTTGCTATGCTTCCTATTGCTTTGTGCTGTGTGTAACATGTGCTTGCACCTATTATGTATCCATGCTTATTGCTTATAGTTGCCCCTATGCCCACCATGTAACCATATCCCTTGCCAGGAGGACTGTATGCTATGTGACCCCAGGTTTATGGCTCTGACCAGGCCTGGTCTATGTAACTGTTTGCCCGGGGGAGTGACAACTTCAAAGCATGGGAACAATGGGCCTCTCACACTCCTGCCTCCGCATTCCATTCATCCCTGCTGGGAAGACAAGGGGAGGACAGAGACCAATTCTTATCAACGTGCGAGGGCCTTGAGGAAAAGCATTTGTTATGTGAATATGGTTACATCTAAGGGGTCTGGTTTGGGAAGGGAAATTTACAGCTTAACACCTAGCTTTCTTTCCTGTGGGAAGCAAACGGCCAAAGACCCCTTTTGCCCGCCGTTTTTCCCCTTTGGTGATTGGTTACCTATGGGCAATTCAAATTCTACTGAAGGGTATAATAGACCTGCTTCTATCATGTGCATTATCTCTGACAATAATCCGAGAACCTGTACCAATGTAGAGATTGGAAATAAAGAACTGTGTTTCATCAACAAAGATCTGATCCTTGACTACTTTGAGCAGAAGTCTCACAGGAGGTTGCACTCTAGTATAATGCCCAATTAGGTAGAAACAAGTACCTTTTGCATCATCAGGTACATGTGCCAGCCTCCAGGTGGGGCCTAGGGGTCTCCCGGAATTGCAACTGATCTCCAAGCTATAGAGATCAGTTCCTGTAGAGGACATGGCTGCTTCAGAGGGTGGACTCTAGAGCAGGGGTGGGCAAATTGTGGCCCGGGGGCCACATGCGGCCCATCACAGAGTTTTTTGCAGCCCGCCAAGACAGTCGGCCATGTGGTGTGATAGGGTACATTTGTCTCATTAAACTGATTCTAAAATTAAATGTCCTTGCAGCTATAGATGATATGAAATTAGCACAATAAATAAATTGAATAAAACTACCACTATTTTATTTAATTTATATTTATTGATTTTTATGATACAATTTATACCTTTTCTGAAATGCAAAGTTAACTAATGAATGCAATCATTTTAAAAGGTGTGGCCCTCCACTGACCTCCGCTCCCACAAAGGGGCCCCCGGGCCAAAACAATTGCCCACCCCTGCTCTAGAGCATCCCTCCCCAGGTACCACCCCCACATCTCCAGGAATTTCCTGGCCCAGAATTGGCAACCCTATAAAGTGATCCTGCCTGGTAGCTTCCACACCCCTCAATTCACCGGCTCCCCTCCTCTGCCCCTCCCACTTTTAAATAATGTTTCCAGTGCCGAAGAAGAAGAGGAGGAGGAGGAGGAGATTGGATTTATATCCCACCCTTCACTACCTGAAGGATTCTCAGAGCAGTTTACAATCTCCTTTCCCTTCCCCTCCCCACAACACACACCCTGTGAGGTAGGTGGGGCTGAAAGAGGTCTTTCAAGGACTGCCCTTGAGAGAACAGCTCTGAGAGGACTTGTGACTGACCCAAGGTCACACCAGCAGCTGCCTGTGGAGGAGTTGGAGAAACCCAGTCTTAATTCTGCTCCTAATCACTACACCAAACTGGCTTTAGGTATCTGGAGATCTCCCATTTTTACAACTGATTTCCAGGCTATGGTGATCAGTTCCCCTGGAGAAAATGGCTGCTCTGGAGGGTGGCCTCTATGGCATTGTACCATGTTGAGGTCCTGCCCCTTCCCAAACCCCTCCCTCTCCAGGCTCCGTCCCCCAAATCGCCAGGAATTTCTTGAGTTGGAGTTAGGGTTCCCAGGTCTGGATTGGAAAATACCTGGAGACTTTGGGGGTGGATCCAGGAAAGGGTGAGGTTTGGGGAGGGGAGGGGCCTCAGCATGGCACAATAGAGCCATAGTGTCCACCCTCTACAGCAGCCGTTTTCTCCAGGGGAGCTGATCTCTGTCAGCTGGGGATCAGCTGAAAAAGCGGGAGATCCTTAGGCCCCACCTGGAGGCTGGCAACCCTAGTTGGAGTTGGCAACCCTGGCCAGGAGGCTGGAAGCCTCTGAAGGGCTCAGCAAAACAGCTGAAGCCAGAGGCCGTGGCTCAGAGTGGCAGAGCACCTTCTAGGCAGGCAGAAGATCCCAGGATCAGTTGGGTAGCAGGGGATGGGAAAGACCACTGCCTGAGATCCCAGAGAGCAGCAGCCTGGCTGAGTAGTAGGGTTGCCAGCCTCCCGGTGGGGCCTGGGGATCTCCCGCTTTTACAACTGATCTCCAGCTGACAGAGATCAGTTCCCCTGGAGAAAATGGCTGCTCTGAAGGGTGGACTCTATGGCATTGTACCCTGCTGAGGCCCCTCCCCTCCCCAAACCCCGCCTTCTCCTGACTCCACCCCCAAAGTCCTCAGGTATTTTCCAACCTGGATTTGGCAACCCTACTGAGTAGATTGTACTGACCTTGAGAGGCCAAGGATCTGATTAGGGTTGCCAAGTCCAGGTTGGAAAACTCCTGGAGACTTTGGGGGTGGAGCCAGGAGAGGGCAGGGTTAGGGGAGGGGAGTGGCCTCAGTATGGCACAATAGAGCGATAGAGTCCATCCTTCCAAGCAGCCATTTTCTCCAGGGGAGCTGATCTCTGTCAGCTGGGGATCAGTTGTAAAAGTGGGAGATCCCCAGGCCCCACCTGGAGGCTGGCAACCTTAGATCTGATTCAGTAGAAGGTAGCTGTATGTGAAGGTGTATCTTTCCAGCTGGTGGGTTTCAGGACACCGTGGTGTAGAGCAACAGACTCTGATCTGGAGAACCGGGTTGGATTTCCCACTTCTCCTCCCCAGGATGCCTGCTGGGTGGCCTTGGGCCAGTCACTCAGGGCTATTTTTGGGCAGGAACGCACAGGAACGGAGTTCCGGCTGGCTCCTGAGTTGGCCACACCCAGCAGGAACTCATTAGCATAGTAGGCCACACCCAACAGCAGTAGGATTGGCTACATTAGGGGTATGTGGCCTAACATGCAAATTAGTTCCTGCTACAAAAAAAGCCCTGGGTTTTGACAACAAACAAGGTAAACAGAATAAGAAGCAAAAGGTGGGTGTGGCTGGAGGACCACTCTTCTGGTAACATGGGGGTGTGGCCTAATATGCTAATAAGCTGTGCTGTCAGGGGTGTGGCCTATGATGCTAATGAGTTTCTGCTGGGCTTTTTCTACCAAGAAAGCCCTGTTTAGATACATAGTACAGGCTCCATACGTGTTATATGGTTGTTTTTTTCTTTGTGTTTTACTTTTTTCTGAAAACTAATAAAAAGAAGTTCTCTCCGTTTCTTTCAAGATGCAATGTGGGGCTAATTCTGACCTTCCTTACAAGGCTGTTGCTCTGCTTTCTTTTGTGTTGCAGTGCTCCTTGGGGTGGGTGCCCAGACGCTGCTGCAGGGGCAGTTCAAAAGCCTGGCCGTCTACTTGCTGTGAGTATGGAACCACCTGGGGATGGGAGAAGGGGGGGGGGGGGTGCTCCCTGGAACTCCAACCATGGAAGATCATCCAGTAGACCTCTGGCCTGTAAGGCGCAGGACCTTGTCTGCTCCCTTTCTCTGGTCTCACTTGCGCATTTGCGCAGCCACTGAGGGTGCAACCAGAATATGATTTTGGGCAGCTGGTTGTGCAAAGGATCTGTGTGGATCCAGATCATTACTGGAGGTGAAGACGGCCATTTGGGGTGTCATGTGCACAGTTCTTGGAACTGCCCTGACCTGGATAGCCCAGGCTAGCCCAACCCCGCCAGATCTCGGAAGCTAAGCAGGGTCGGCCCTGGCTGCTATTTGGATGGGCAACCTCTAAGGAATACCAGTGCTGTGACGCAGTGGCAGGCAATGGCAAACTACCTCTGAAACGTCTCTTGCCCTAAAAACAAGTCTAGCTCGCCACCTAGTGGTGCATAATGCTAGAAAGAGCGACAACTTTTGGCTGCCAGACAATCTTAATATCTCCTGGCCATAGTACACACACTGCTATATGATAATTCCTTACACGTGATGCGCTCCAAGGCATTTATTTTCCAGGAGGGCAGGTGTGTTCTAGCCGCTTGCTTATGCTTGGCTTCACTCTGGGTCTGCCTGCTTTGAGATGGGCACCCAGCCTGGTATACTGGAGCTGTGATCACATGAGTCAATTCTAATTTGCACAGAGTAGCCCAGAAGACATGCCGCATGAGCAGCTGCAGACTGCTGGCTCTATTACCAGCTGTCTTGAAACAACGTTCTTGGAGGGAGGCTGTTCTGACATGTCTCAGGAGCCAGAACATGTCCTCTTATTGACTTAATCATTTATACCCAATGTGTGCCCAGAGTTATTCACTTCATTATCCTCGCCTCTGTTTTATCCTCACAACAACCCTGCAAGGTAGGTTAGACCAAAAGTGTACGACTGGCCCAAGGTCACCCAGTCAACGTCCATGGCCAAGTGGGGATTGGAACCTGGCTCTCCCAAATCCTAATCTGCCACTCTAATCAGGAGAGCCAGTTTGGTGTAGTGGTTAGGAGTGCAGACTCTAATCTGGGAGAACTGGGTTTGATTCCCCACACCTCCACATGAAGCCAGCTGGTGTGACCTTGGGTCAGTCACAAGTTCTCTCAGAGCTGTTCTCTCACGAACAGTCCTCGAGAGAGCTCTCTCAGCCCCATCTATCTCACAGGGTGTCTGTTGTGGGGAGGGAAAGGGAAGGGAATTGTAAGCTGCTCTGAGACTCCTTTGGGTAGTGAAGGGTGGGGTAGAAATCCAATCTCCTCCTCCTCCTCTTCTTG
The DNA here is from genome assembly GCA_029233225.1 of Lepidodactylus listeri. Classification (NCBI taxonomy): domain Eukaryota; kingdom Metazoa; phylum Chordata; class Lepidosauria; order Squamata; family Gekkonidae; genus Lepidodactylus; species Lepidodactylus listeri. The sequence goes on along the minus strand of JARCFY010000005.1, from coordinate 132,585,330 downwards.
TTTGAGTCCAGTGGCACCTGGAAGACTAATAAAGTTTAATTCCCGGTATAAGCTTTCATGTGCACGGCACACTTCAGTGTGCTTTTGCTGCGTGTGCCATGCACACAAAACTTGCACCAGGAATCAAATTTTGTTGGTCTGAAAGGTGCTTCCGGCCTCCAACTTTGTTCTGCTGCTTCAGACCAACACAGTGACCCCACTTGAATCTCACTATACCACAGTGCCTCTAAACCTGGCTTAGTTAAAAAGAAAAAAAGGGTATGAAACCCGGGTTAAACCAGGACCCCCAGGGAGCTGGGATTATGACTTGAGCCCTCAGCCACTTGCAAAACAACAACAACATTTTGGCCTTTTAACAGGGGCTGACTAGGGTGTCCTTTACCAGGTGATGTTATTTACCTCCGGGCCAAGAAGAGCTCCGGCTGCCCATTTCTGCACTTTAAACCTCTGTTAAAGGGACACGAGTTTTTTTCTCCAGACCTATTGGCAACCGTACTTCTTACCCATTCAAAAAGTGCCAGAATGTTGCCATGTCCAGGCATAAAAAGTAATTAAAAAATTAATTCTGCCATCACACGGGCCTCTGCCAGGAAATGGCCATGTGAACCTTGAATGAAACCCGCTTCTTCCTTTTATTAGCGCACAAATTTAAACATAACAGATTAGATGCATTACTTATCCCATATAAAAATAATATTTTACACCGGGACATAATTAATGATCATTGCCATATTTAATAAAAAGAACGCTTACTTTAGCAAATGTATTCTGTTTGTGTCTTTCCCTTGAATGTAATTATTTTTACCCATAGAGTTGTAAGCCAGCACGATGCTTTCTGCACTCTCATGGGGATCTATAAGAGTAAATGAGTGGACTGTGTTGCTGACTGTGTGAAATGAACTGTTGGACGGGGTAACCAGAGGGAAAATGACTGCAAATGCTTCCAGCAGAGATTCAAAGCCCAATTTTCTGAGGTTACCACCTCCAGGCCAGGAGGTTGTCCCAAAGCACAAAGACACTCACATGCACGAAGAGCCATATCATCCTTAATGGCTGGAGACATGTACCCACTGACTCCATAAGGGTATAAACTCCAGACACGGACACAAGCTTAGTCCTCCCTCCTTCCAGCTTCCCCCATTTGGCACATCAAAGGGGTGCGAAGACAGCGGGACACTTCCTGAGGAACTGGTTGTGCTGCCTGGGGTCCGCTTTCATCTAGAAGACAATGCCTGCCGCAGATGACGTCGACATCCTGTCCTGACCATCAGGTAGATTTGAATATTGACCACCCCCATAGGACTCTCTTAGTGGCTAGTGGCACAGAACAGACCATCCATAGGCATTCCCGGGGGAGGTTTCAGACCTTGCCAACCCCCCAGTAACACCCCCCAATAAATACAGCTTCCCAAGAGTTACGCTCTCTCTTGCCTTCCCTCCTCTTTCCTTCCCTCCTCCCGGATCCTTGGGTGCACCACTGGGATCCGACACGTGTTTTCTGCAGGTTCAGAACTCACGCTCCTCTCTCCCTTTGTCCTGAAACATCCTCCAGTTTTCCAGCAGGACCTCGCCAGACTCCTGTGTAGTTAAATATCACCCTGACGGATACCATTGATATACCTGCTAATGCAAATGTCTCTTTAACTCTACCTAACTTCCTAGATCTGCATAATTGTGTGTATGATTGTGTAGCATTTGTGTGAAACATTTTATTCTTACAAAGTAAACAATAACCTTTTTTTAACTTTGCTTTGAGTCTCTGTGTCAGTTTCTTCGGAGTCTGAGAGAAGCCCAGCCTCTGTATACATAGGTGACAATCCGCAATGCCTACTGCTGATTGTTAAGAGCTAAGATTACCCCAGTATTAATAATATAAAAGAACAGTCAGGCTAGCAGAGGTGTGTTCCCACCCTTTATCTGATCACGGGGGAGTTCGGATTGTCTGTAATATCTAGCATGTACAGGTCTTGCAGTAGTTACCGTATAAGATTTTATATCTCGATAATAGTCATATATGTGCATATGACAATTAAAAATATCTATTATAGATTCAGTTGTAAAATCCTGAAAACTTCCACTCTGGATATCTTGTTGGTCTTTGAGGTGCTGCTGGACTCGAATCTGGCTCTTTGAGGGCAGGCCAGCACGCGGCCGCCCACCAAAAACTATCAGTTGTAAACAATAGCCCAGATTTCTTTCTGCTGAAATTGAGTGTACCCCCCCAGTCGCCCACCACCACCACTAATAGATAATTCCACCAGGGCAGAGAAAAGTCACCCATGTCTTTCTGGCATTTCCATTAATTTGTGACTTTTATTTAATATCACCAAAGGGGTAATGTACCATGAAGTTTTCATTTGTAACCTGTTCTGTGATCAGAAACACGGTCTAAAGATATTCCCATCCCCAGGTTACCCAGATATATTATCGCACATATCTTGAAGCCGTGGCAGCGTAAAGTCCTTTACCTGTTGAATCTCACACACACTTGGTCCTAATCAAATTCGGAGTATCTCCATCCTTATGTCATATTTATCCCATATTCCTAAGAGTCTTGATAATTTAAAATGCATTTGATTTTTCTTCATTGTGGCCTGATCATTATTTATCTGCAGTATTGCTTGTGCAGAGTTACCAGTGAGGGCATGTTAAAATTAACACCTGATAACTAGTACTCTGCTCTGTGATCCAGTTGGTGGTGGAAAGCTCTGTCGGGCCACTGCTACGGCGACCCTGTAGGGCTTTCAAGGCAAGAGGCGTTCAGAGGCGGTTTGCAATTGCCTGCCTCTGCATAGTGACCCTGGACTTCCTTGGTCCTTGCCAGCGCCGACCCTGCTTGGCTTCTGTGATCTGACAAGATCGAGCTAGCCTGGGCAATCTAATCAAAATTCCTTCTATTAACAACATATTAGGAGAAATATACTGTCTCCCCCCCCCCATCTCCAATAACTAACTGTTTGTGGTCTTTTATTTTTCCAAATCTGAATCAATCTTTGCTCTTCTTCCTGGCCGATCTTTATGTCATGTCCTCTGTCAAGAGAGCCAGTGTGGTGTGGTGGTGACAGGCAGGGGCTGGGGGGTGGCTGGAAAGGCCCAGCTCCCTCCAGGGCCCACTCTGCCATGGAAGCCAGGGCCGGGCCATCCCTTGGGCACACCTGGGCCATTGCTGGGGCAACAGAGGGGGAGGGGTGCCAAAACCCCAGAGAGCCGTGCGCAATGAGCTGTCAGAGGGATGGAGACAAGCACTTTTCCCCTGTCCTTCTGGGTGGCCTGGAGGTGGCAACCTTTCCCAAGGCAATTTCCCCCCTCCCAATTCGACCCTGTTGGGAGATGGAACACTGTGGCAAGCCCTGCCCCCCCCCAAGGGCGGTGGGAGGAGGGCAACTTCCCTGTGGAGCTGGGCAGGAAGGAGGAAGGCAGTGGCTTCCTTGTGGCACGGGTGCAGGGTTGCCAGCTCTGGGGTGGGAAATACCTGGAGATTTGTGGGGTGGAGCCTGAGGAGGGTGGAGTTTGGGGAGGGGAGGGACTTCAGTGGGGTCTAATGCCATAGAGTCCACCTTCCAAAGTGGCCATTTTCTCCAGGGGAATTGATCTGTGTTGTCTGGAGACCAGTCGTAATCCCAGGAGATCTCCAGCCACCATCTGGAGGTTAATGATATAAAAGACACAAAAGATCAAATTGTACATAAATAATGAAAAAATATTCAACAATCAATGAGTGTAATAATCTAAGCCTATATAAATAGAGCAGTTTATCTGTTGTCTTTGTGTGTTGAATTATTGTTGCAGCAATAGCTTAAAAGGGCTCTAGTATCCTGAAGCTCCATGTCCTGTTGGCTGATGAATAAAGACAATCCAGATACCCAGTCGCTGAGCCCTGCTTAGGTCCAATAGTATTGCTTGTATATAGTTACTTTGTTGAAAGTTATGTGTTGGAACGGTATAAATTAAGGTGCCGCTCTCACAGAGCTGTCTTTGGAGCTGAGCAATATCACTGAATAAACGCCTGTTGTTTGAATTCATCGCCTCCCGCTCAATACTTAAAACTGGCGACGAGGTTGGGATCCCAGTCCTAACCGAATGGCTGAAATCACTCTGCCTGCCCAGCTGAAATCACTAAGGGCGCCCAGAGCTAAATCACTACCGGCATGGCATCCAGGGGCCATACTGAACCGTTCGACCCAAAAGTTGGGAACTGGGACTCATACCTTGAGCGACTTGAATGCTACCGCATAGCAAACAGTATTGACGGGGACGATGTCTGCGTACTTTTCCGAGTACCTGCGGCCAGGCTGTATTCGACATTGCTCGGGATCTAGTTGTTCCCTCTAAGTCTGGCTTAGGGTGCTCCTCTTGGAGGGGGTGCCGTGGGGAGAAATGACTGCCTGCTGGCAGAGTGTGGGCAGAGCAGTTGTCGTTTCCTCCTTGCACGGGCTAAGGTGCAGTCACTGGCATAGTAATACGCTGGTGTTGGGGGCCTCTCTGGGGCTGGAGGGGGTGAGGGGGTTGACTAAGTCCTGTTCTGCCCTTGACACCACCCAAGTCTACACCTGTGTGGGGCTCTGGCCTGTAGCTATGGTGGGGCTATTGGGGGCTCTGCCCCCTTCCTGAAAGGGCTCCCCTACTTCTTCCCAGAACCATTTAAAGGGCCACGTGCTCCCCGCTGATCTGCTGAAGGGCCCTTTAAATCTTGCAGGAGGGGAGGGAGAGGGCTGTGTCTCTCTCAGCCCCACCTACCTCACAGGGTGTCTGTTGTGGGGAGGGGAAGGGAAAGGAGTTTGTAAGCCACTCTGACACTCCAAGTGAGTGAAGGGCGGGGTATAAATCCAATCTCCTCTCCTCCTCCTCCTCTAAGTGACACAGCCCTTCCAATACTTCAAGAGAGCCATCCTGTCCCCCCTCAACCTCCTCTCCTCCAGACTGAACATTTCCAAATCCCTCAGCCTTTCCTTGCAGGGCTTCTTGGTCTCCAGGCCCCCAGTCATTCTATGCACAAGAGTCATACCTACCACTTACAGTTTGCATTCTGTGAACAATATAGCGTTATACTTCTTTTGCATTTGGGGTGCTTTTTAAAAATCATAGCCTGTAAATGGTATTTGGATGGGCTTTTTCAAACCCTCTCTCTCTCTTCCTGTCCTAGCAGGATCTGCTGATTTGGGATTGAACAGCCTGCTAGAAGCAAATATTTTCCCCAACCTGGACCACAATCTAGTTTGGGCTGTGTTTGACAAAGTGACAGGGAGAGGCTGGAAGAAATACAAAGGTGCAGGTAATCCGACAAAGTTTATGGAGAGGATGGAAGGCACAAACACACAGTGTTGCCAACCTCCAGGCAGACAACCCCCCCCCAAAAAAAACACAATCGCAACTGTGAAAATTAAGTTATATTGATATGAATTGGTAAACAGATAAATTTAATACAAATTACCAGATTACAAAACATAGTACAGAATACATTCAGAAAACAATGTGCCATAACACCCATAGAAGGACCAGACAAACCTAATACTCGTAAATATGAATGAGATTTTGAATGCAGTGTCCTCCTGCGACAAACTCATGATCCTGCAGAATATCCAAAACGATTGCTGTTGTGTAGTGAGAGCTTCGAATGGACAAGCATTGTCAGAGAGGCTCCTTGCAGCTACATTCAGATTGGCCACCCTTGCCGAGCCAGCCAATCAGGTAACAGAAACGTAAAGGATGCCATGCAAATGAAGGCTCCAAGCAACTATGTTCCTATTGGTTTATGTGTATTTTGTGGGCGTGTTTGGGGCTGGGGTTTCTGCATATAGTTGCAGCTCGCCACGTGTGTCATTGTTGTTATGCTCCCAAATAAAGAGCTATGCTGAAATCGATGGGCTGATCACGGAAGCGGCACGTTTCCCAGATGTTGATGTCTGGATGTGCACTTTATATCCACTTGGCACTCGTGCCTGGCGCAGCTTAAAAGAGCCGTCTGAATGCGACCTATGACATGTTTGTACCCTGCTGAAGTCCCTCCCTTCCCCAAACTCCACCCTCCCCAAGTTCTACTCCCAAAATCTCCAACCTAGAGCTGGCAACCCCAGCAGGCAATTGGTTTACTGGCTTCGTGTCTATCCTGCCTCACTCTCCAGTGGGGCCCTGAAGCTGCTGACAACCTTCTCCTCTCCTCCATTTTATCCTCACAACAACCCTGTGAGATCGATTCAGCTGAGAGTGTGTGGCTGGCCCAAAGTCGCCCAGTGAGTTTCCATGGCAGGGCGCAGATTGGAACCTGCATTTCCCAGACCCTATCCCTAACACTCCAAGCAGTGCGCTGTTCAGCCTCTTCGCTGTATATACGCACACTGTGCAATGCACATCTCAGGGGAGAAAGTACTAAAGAGGAGGAAGAAGAGAAGGAACAGCAAGGAGGGTGGAATTAGGAGAGCTCTGACCTATCTTTCTCTGCACTGTGACGTCATCTGGAACATGTTAGGGTCAGCAGTAGTTTAAAGAATGAAGTCCACCACACTGCTTGCTGCTTTAGGGGAGAAATGGATGTTCTTTATTGTTAAGGAACTCCAGACATAAGAGAAGCCAATGCTGGATCAGGCCAGTGGCCCATCCAGTCCAACACTCTATGTCACACAGTGGCTAAAAACACCAGGAGCCATCAGGAGGTCCACCAGTGGGGCCAGCCTAACTCCAGAAGCCCTCTCACTGTTGCCCACCCAAGCACCAAGAATACAGGGCATCCCTGCCCCAGACATAAGAACAAAAGAGAAGCCAGTGTTGGATCAGGCCAGTGGCCCATCCAGTCCAATGTGGCACACAGTGGCCAAAAACACCAGGTGCCCTCAGGAGGTCCAGCAGTGGGGCCAGGACACTAGAAGCCCTCCCACTGTTGCCCCCCCCCCCAAGCACCAAGAAATACCATGCATCACTTGCCCCAGACAGAGTGTTTTACCTAGACTTTGTGGCTCATAGCCACTGATGGACCCCTGCTCCAGACGTTTATCCAATCCCCTCTTGAAGCTGTCTTTGCTTGTAGCCGCCACTTCCTGAAGCAGTGAATTCCACGAGTTAATTACTTTTCTAGGATAGAAAAGGAGAGAGAGGCACTCTAGCTGTCAATATAAGCTAGTATGGAGGGATATTCAGGAAATAGCTCTCATGGAAGTCAGAGAGAGAGAGAGAGAGAGAGAGAGAGAGAGAGAGAGAGGAAGCACGGATGCCATGACAGGAAGAGAAGGAAGGAAGCCAAAAGAAAGAAAGCACCTGAGATCAGCACTCGAGGTAAACAAAGTGACAGACGCAGAGATAACAAGAGGCCGGGTGCAGACTGGAAACTGCCCGGTCCACCTTCCTAGCTCTCCTGCCCCCTCTGGAGTAGCGTGTAATGGAATTCCTGAGGGGTTCCAGGCCAAGCCTGGCAACCAGCAGAGGGTTGGGGGCAGGGACATGGGGGGGGGGGGGTTTAACCTCAGTGACTTCACTACATCACTGCCAAGTACCACCCAGAAGTGACAATGTTGGCAGAGTCTGGCGTTCCCTGGCCGGGAGGTGGGATGCGATGGTCTGACTACGGGTTGTTCTCCCCCCCTCCGTAGGAATGTGCTCCTTTCCCTTGCTTGCACCTCCGCCTCTGTATCCTTCTTACCTATGGCCTTGGCTATGTCATCCCACAGGTAGTGTTGCTAATTGGAAATTTCCTTGCAGGTGCAAGCCACTTTTCTTTCCCGCTTTTCTCCCTGGGAAAAAATGGACTGGGGATTTGGGCGCCTTTTTTTACTGTATAGTAATTGGTAGATATTATTGCTACATTGCAGTTTGACTACACTATATCTGTACCAGTATTCACATTATCCCTCCATTACTGACTCAACACCTGTGTACCAGTAGATCCACCAACAAATAAAAGAAGCTCTTGTTTAAGATCCTTTGTTGTTTTAGTTTGAAATCTGTTGGACTCTCACAAATGTGTAGCTCTAGGAATTGCTGGAAACCATGGTAAAAAAAAAATTGGTGTTCCCTCTAAGCTGAGTTAGTGTGAGCTGGCTCACAGTTTTTTAGCCTCCAACTCTCACATTTTTGTCCTAGCTCAGGAAGGATGGCTCCAGAGCCAACTAATTTATGCAGGAGCCAAACTGCTTGCTCACAACTTTAATGCCAGTAGCTCACGAAGTAGACTTTTTGCCCACAGGACTCTACAGCTTAGAGGGAGCATTAGGTACATCACTATAACATTCTAGTGATATGTCCACTACTATTTTTTTTAAAGAAAATCATTAAAAAGCCCTCTGCTGGCATGATGTGTATTGGGAATGGTCAGGACAAGGAGACTGAGAAGAAAGAATGGAGAATGACCCAGTGCAATTCTCTGTTTCTTATGGGGATGTAACCTGAAAGATTTCTGCTGGAGACCCCGGAGACCCTCTGCCAGTCTGACTATGTGTCAGAAAGTCTGCCATCTCCTGGTCGGGAGGTGGGATGTGTCTCAGTACTACGTGTATGCCTTCCCTCCCTCCTTCTCCCTGCTAGTGCCGCTGCTTATCTGTAACCTTGGCCGAGCTTCTCACATACATTGTTGCTAATTGGATTCTTCCTACAGGTGCAAACTGCTTTCCTTCCCGCTTTCTGTTCTGAGAACCAATGGGCCATAATTTGGGCGCCTTTTCTCTTGCTTGTTGATTGGAGGGGTTATGCATTACACCATTGTTTGAATACAGTACATCTATATCCTTGTGTCTTACCTACCCCAATTACTGACTCAAGAAGTGTAGACCAGTTGATCCACTACCAAATAAAAGACGTTCTTGTTTAAGACCCTTTGTTTGGAGTTTGACATCTTTTCGACTCTCACACTATGATGGGCCAGGGGTCTGATTCAGTACAAGGCAGCTTCATGTGTCACAGAAACAATTGTATCCCCGGAACAACAAAAGACACTATATTGTTATATGAAGCCCAAGCTAGAAAGGATTCAGTGAATTAAAACATTGTGCAGTCTTATTGGTGTAAAAATCAGACAATTGCTAGTTCTGATGCTGCCTGAGAATCAGGACTATTCCATTTAGCATCTATGACCCCACAGCCAGAATAAGCCATTAAACCAGGGGTGGCCAACCTTGCTTAACGTAAGAGCCACATAGAATAAACGTAAGAGCCACATAGAGATGTCTGAGAGCCGCAAGACAGGAACAAATATCACACACACGTTTTTATTTTTAAAAATATGCAGATTTGCTTTTTATTAACGTTAAATGGGACTGCCAAAAAATAAAAACAAACGAGGAAAACCGGTTATAAGAAAGAGAGAGAGAGAAACTAGGAAAGCAAATAGATGGGAGGGAGGAGGGAAGGAAGGAAGGAAGGGAGAAAGAGAGAAAAAGCATGCCTCCCCTTTGCTTCCCCAGCTGCCCTGCCAGGAGCCGCACAATATGTGTGAAAGAGCCGCATGTGGCTCCCGAGCCACAGGTTGGCCACCCCTGCATTAAACGGTTAACTTTTTCACCTGTGATTCAATCCCTTTAACAGCCGAGCTCTTGCTATGCTAGTATTAGCCACTAGAGTGCAGCACTGCACTTTATATCTCCCCAGTAAACTGGAGGTGAATGCAATATAAAGTTTCTGGGTGAATTTATCTTTTATGAGCCCAAAGTCACTTTGTTTCGTTGCTGATTGTCATTATCACATTTAGGCTTTGCTACTAATATTTAGTAGGGGCCATAGTGACTCAGTGGTTAAGAAGCTGAACTGCAGACTGGAAGATCGGCAGTTCGAGACCCAAGTGCCGTGTGGCGGAGTGAGCTCCCATCTCTGGCCCCAGCTCCTGCCAACCTAGCAGTTCGAAAGCAAGAAATTGCAAGTAGATAGATAGGTACTGCTTCGGTGGGAAGGTAACAGCATTCCATGCACCTCGGCGTTCAATCATGCCGGCCACATGACCACGGAAACATCTTTGGACAGCGCTGGCTCTTCGGCTTGGAAACGGAGGTGAGCACCACCCCCTAGAGTCGGATTCAAGTGGCTTTCGAGCAAGGGAAACCTTTACCTTTCCTAATATTTAGGTGGGATACCACCAAGGAATACCAGGGTCGTGATGCAGAGGCAGGCAATAACAAAACACTTCTGAATGTCTCCTACTTTGAAAAACCCTATGGAGTCACCATAAATCAGCTGCAACGGTTGCAAAACAACAACAAACATTTATTTCTACCTGTATTTGCCCACAATTTGGCAAAAGTGCACTCATATGGGCAGGGAGGGGGACGACACTGATGCAGCACCAGAGGAGGGGACAGATTTTCTCGTAGAGTTGCCAACTCTAGGTTGGGAAATTCCTGGAGATTTAGGGGTGCAGCCTGGGGAAGGAGGGGTTTGGGGAAGAGAGGGATCTCGGTGGGATATAACACCATGGAGTCCAGCCTCTGAAGCAGCCATTTTCTCCAGGGAGAAAGATCTCTGTTATCCAAAGATCAGCTGTAATTCCTGGAGAACTCCTGGTCCCAACTGGAGGCTGGCAACCCAACTTATAGTCACATATATTCAGAACAGGGACCCTATCTGGTACAATATCTGTTTAGGGAGAAACACATCACCTGCCTCTTGGCAGAAAGCATCGTGGAAGCGATGGGAAATCTAGAAATCCTTGTGTTGAACTGCAGGGACACAGAGCTCCCTTTTCTGGGAAGCTTCTCTATAAAGATGTTGAACTAATTTGCACACCCAGAAGCCTCAGGTGGGGTAGCCGTGTTGGTCTAAAGCAGCAGAACACAGGCTGAGTCCAGTGGCACCTTTAGGACCAACACAATTTTATTCTAGGTATACTTCTTCAGATATATTGAAGTGGAAGTTAACCAGCCCGTACATAAAGGTAGAGGGTGAGTGGCAAATTAGCACACAGTATAATGAAGGTGCTTAACAGATTGCCCTTTAAACACCTCCTTTATGCTGTATGATAATTTACCGCCCGCCCTCTACCTATATGTACAGACTGGTAACTTCCACTTCAACGTATCTGAAGAACTGTGGTTGCACACGGAAGCTTATGCCTTGAATAAACTTTGTTGGTCTTAAAGGTGCCCCTGGACTCAAACTTTATCCATAAGCCTGTTCTTCTTGGGTGACAACAGGAAGAAGGGCGAGGTCTGTTTGTAAAAATCAAGAATGAATTTATTTGGGCTGTTTGTGTCCTGATTCCTCCCCTTGGACTACCAAATCAGCAGGGCCTGAAGAGAGAGAAGAGATTGGATTTATACCTTGCCCTTCACTATCCGAAGGAGCATCAGAGCAGCTTACGATCTCCTTTCCCTTCCCTTCCCCACAACAGACACCCTTTGAGGTAGGTGGGGCTGACAGAGCTCTTTCGAGGACTGCTCGTGAGAGAACAGCTCTGAGACAACTCGTGACTGACCCAAGGTCACACCAGCAGCAGCATGTGAAGGAGTTGGGGAATCAAACCCAGTTCTCCCAGATTAGACCCGAAGCATCCAGTGACAAGATCAAAACATGACACAGATCCAAACAAAGCCAAATCTGGCAGAATGGTTCCCCCTCCACCCAAGACCTGCCGGAACAGCAGAGGCGTAGATGCCTTTTTGAGCGCAGAGAGGGGAAGTGCCCTCTGCGCCCACTTGGGCAGATGGCTCCGGGGGGAAGACCTGCCCCAAAGACCTAACTCTGTTCACGGTCTGCCAGAGGGAGGGCGCCAAGACGAGGAGGCGGTCTGAAGAGGGTGACTGGCGCACGGGAGTAGACTCACAACAGAAGCAAGAGGCTTGAGAAGACATTTCAGACTGCCCTGCTTTTAGGGATCAGTTGCAGGCATTCGCCTTTCTGGCATTCCCTTGTCCGTCATCTTCTCCAGGGGGACTGAGCTCTATTGTCTGGAGCGCTCGGGTGTAACTCCAGGAGGTCTTCAGGCTCCACCTGGAGGTTGGCAACCATAGAAAACCCTGTTGCCACGGTGCTGTATCAGCAGCTGCCCTAGCAACAGGGAAGCCACTCAAGCCCGCCCCCTCTGTGGGGAACCCCTGGACGAAGTCCATTTGGGTTGGTTTGCCTGAGTCCGTCCCCCACGGGAGTCTGTCTGCTGTGCATAATTTGTGCTCCCTCCCTACTGGCCGCCGCTCCTACTTCTCTTGCTGCTGAGGAGAGGCCACGGCTCAGAAGGGCGAGGCAGAGGTTTGCTCTCCCAGCAGAACTCCTTGGCCTGATGTGCTGAGCCAGTCGGTCAGGAGCAGATCTTCGGGGGAAGGGTGGGGAGGAACCAGGGGAACAAAATTCAGGCCCAGCAAACTGACTGGCAAAGGTGCTTTGCACGTTTGTGCAAACGGAGTTGTGCGGAGTCAAAAGGTAAGTCGTCTTTACATTCTCTGCTTCAGCATCATCACTCAGGGGTGTCTGAGAGGACAAACCGAGATCCCCTGTCCTGTAGCTGGCCTTGCCCATTCCTCTGACCTCTTTGAAATCACCCCTTGCGGGTTTGGGGAGATGGGCCAGGAAACTCAATTCTCCACCGACCTAGATGGGTTCTTTAGACCGTGCTTTAGCTAGCAAGCCATCCACCAGGGTGACAAATATCTAATCTGCACCCTGGCAGGAAAAGTTGCCTCATACTGAATCAGACCATCGGTCCATCAGGGTCAGTATTGTCTACTCAGACTGGCAGCAGCTCTTCAGGATCTCAGGTAGACGTCCTTCACCTCACCTGCTGCCTGGTCCTTTTAAACTGGAGGCCAGCCAGGGCTCCCTCTAAGCTGTGGAGTCTTCTGAGCAAAAAATCTATTTTGTGAGCTTCTGGCACTAAAGCTGAGAGCGAGCGATTTGGCTGCTGCATGAATTAGTTTGCTCCTGAGCTGAGACAAAAATGTGTCAGCTGGAGGTTAACAAACTGTGAGCTAGCTCACGCTAACTCAACTTAGAGGGAACACTGCCAAGAACGGAACCTGGTACCTTCTGCATGCAAAGCAGAGGCTCTTCCACTGAGCCATAGTCTTTCTCCTCGTTCTGAAAGTCCAGCTAGTGTACAGGATACAGACATCAGGGGTAGCACTCAAAGAATGCCCAACTCAGCACACAACTGAATGCTGGCAGATGAGGTGAGTTCAGGGCCACAGAAACAGAGCCTGGTGCATTCAGCTGGGCTTAGCAACAGCCCTTTCTTTAATATTGTCCTAGGAAAGGTGTGCGGTGGTGCATACCCTGGGACACAAGCGGGAATCAGTCGCACTGCATCTTGGAGCTGTCCTGATGGATTTTAGAAATGAGTGTTTTGAAGATGAACCTCTTGACCAGCGGTTCTCAACCTGTGGGTCGGGACCCCTTTTGGGGTCGAACGACCATTTCACAGGGGTCGCCAGCTGGTGTCCGAGCCCACTCCGCCCCTCCCCGCCGGCAGGAAAGGGCCCCGCGCTCGATTGAGTGTGAGGTCTGGCCTTCCGGCTCTTTGCCCTCAAAGGGAGCTTTCCCTTTAAGGACAAAGAGCAGGAGTTGGTTGGGGCCGGAGCCCCACCCCCTGCTTCCAGCAGCCCTTCCAGCAGGGGCCACAATGAGGAAGAAGCCAGCAGGTAAGTCAATGGGTGCTTCCCCCTCCCCGCCGCCACCTTTAGGGTGCTCTGCTGTCGCCTTCCCTGGGCTCCACACCGAAGTGCAGAGCCCAGGAAAGGTGGCAAAAGCCCCCCTGCCTTCCCTAGGCTCTGCACCAAAGTGCAGAGCCCATGAAAGACAGCAAAAGCCCCCCCCCACCTACCTACCTTCCCCCCTCCTTTCTCTCTCTCTCCCCCCCCACGTTTCTCTCTCTCTCTCCCCCCCCACCTGCAACAGCCTCTCCTACCTTCGTTTTCTCATGGCATCTTCTGTTGAAGAAAAGTAAATTTGAAGCCTGAGTGTTTGTTGTGTCTTGTTGGGACTAGCTTGCAAATATGTGTGTGTCTAAAGTCTGTATTAAAGTTGTTTGGTGCTAACTGCCACGCAAGAGAAAACATCTGAAAAAGTAGCTTCATTGTTGCGTGTGTTGGCAGAATTTTATGCTTGGGGGTCACCACAACATGAGGGACTGTATTAAAGGGTCGCGGCATTAGAAAGGTTGAGAACCACTGCTCTTGACTGATTTCATCATGCTTATCCCTCCCTTGAGTCTTTGGCATCAGCTGAACACCAACTTGAGGACTTTTGCTGCTCCCGAGTAACGTTCTGGCAGTGGAGCCTTCTGACCCCATGAAGACATCTGTTCAGGCATGATTTCTTCTGCCTTAATGTTTTACAGAGGCAGGTATCTGAAATAGCTAGAGTCGAGTCCAATAGCACCTTAGAGACCAAGAAGACTGTGGGTGGCTGAGCTCTCGAGATTCAAACGTCCCATCGTCAGATATGAGAAGGCATGGAGATCCCTGAGCCGTTATAGCCCAGCCTGAAAGTGGGAGGGGGATTGCAAAGAAAGGAGTCAGGGTGCAGAAGTACAATGAACAGAAAGGAACCAGGTAGCTAAAATGGCATTGGAACAAAGTCTGAGTCTGTCCAGAGGCCCCTTTAAGACCAACAAAGTTTAATTCTGGGTAGAAGCTTTCGTGTGCGGGCACGCTTCTTCGGTTACAATGCTTCAGATCAACACAGCTAACCAGCTGAAGCTAAAACGAGCGAACACAGGGTAATGTTGCTCGCAAACATATAAGTCTAGATGTTTACAGTTGAGAAAGAGCTGAAATTGAAATAAGTACCAGAAATGCTCAATTTCCCGTAAGCCCATTCTAATGGCCCGGCATATGGGTGTCTTGCAAGCAGAATGCGGTTTTGCACATACGGACAGAAGTGCTGTGAAGTCGCAGCCCTCTTATGGTGACCCCAGCAAGGGGCTCCCAAGGCAAGTGAGAAGCAGAGGTGGCTGCAGAGCGTTCCTTGGAGGTCTCCCTTTTGGGTACCAACCCTGCTTAACTTATGAGACTGAGCTCTCTACCATATCCTTCCACATCCCTGGGTTTACTTTACACATTAGAAGGTCTGATCATGTGAGGGCTGGCCCTCACGTTGGGTTGCCAACTGCAGGACAGGAAATTCCTGGAGATTCAAGGGGTGGAGCTTAGGGATGACAGCAGTTGGAGAGGGGAGGGGCCCCAGCAGAGTATAATGGAATGGAATCTACTCTCCAAGGCAGCCATTTATTCCAGGGGGACAGATCTGTTGTAATTCCAGGAGACCCCAAGGCCCCACCTGGAGGGTGGCAACTCTAGTGCTCAAAGGTGCATGTGTGTGTATATGTGAGGGGAGCAATAATATTGGGAGGCAGAGGCAAAGATGGAGTTAGCTCGCACTGGGCGTGTAGCAGATGGAGGGGCATGTGTTGCTTTCTGGGAATCCATTGTCTGTTTTCTAGGAACCTGATTGCAAGCTGGTTTTACAAAGAGACCCTGAGGTCCAAGGAAACAGAAGCCTGGAGCTTTGCCTTCAGGATTCCTCACCATTCAACCAGTAAGATTCCTCAGGTTGGAATGTACTTTTAAACAGTGTGCAAAAAAAGAGATACTAAACTATGCCATTTGTTTTCTTTTCTGAGAGCCAGTTTGGTGTAATGGTTAAGAGTAGCAGACTCCAATCTGGGAGAACTGGGTTTGATTCCCCGCTCCTCCACATGCAGCCAGCTGGGTAACCTTGGGTCAGTCACAGTTCTCTCAGAGCTGTTCTCTCAAGAGCAGTTCTCTCAAGAGCTCTCTCAGGCCCACCTGCCTCACAGGGTGTTTGTTGTGGGGAGGGGAAGGGAAAGAAGATTGTAAGCTGCTCTGAGACTCCGAGTGAAGGGCAGGGTATAAATCCAACTCCTCCTCCTCCTCTACTTTTTGATTTTTAAGTTTATTTCCCCACCTCTAAAAAAATATAAAGATTTAAAAATCCTCCGGGCAGAGCTGGCAAACAGAGGTCACTGCACCTCGAAAAAAATATTATAGCACTGGGAAAAGTGCAGAAAAGGGCAACTAAAATGATTGAGGGGATGGAACACTTTCCCTATGAAGAAAGGTTAAAGAAGTTAGGGGTCTTTAGCTTGGAGGAATGACATCTGAGGGGTGACATGATAGAGGTTTACAAGATGCCTGGGATTGAGGAAAGCAGAGGAAGAAGAACTTTTCTCCCTTTCTCACAAGACAAGAACTCCTTGGGGGCTGGTGACCTCCTGGCAGAACAGCTGAATGTACCCTGTCATCACAGGTGGTTGGTTCAGTGTTGTGGATCAAGTCCATTCTGTCCTCTACCTCCGTTTCATGCTTCTCTTGTCTTGTTTCCCTGAGCGCTGTCACTAGTGTATCAATGTCAGACTGAACTCTCTCTCTCTCTCTCTCTCTCTCTCTCTCTCTCTCTCTCTCTTTCCTTTGCAGATCATTCCAATGAGTGCTGAGTGATGGCTCAGATTTCGCAGACAAAGAGCTACCTGCTAGCCCTGAGCTGATAATTGAACAGCCGAGCCGGAAGGAGAACAACAAGAGATCAGGTTACTGTATGATCAGGAGTCACAGCATATACCTTGTAGCTCTGAAGCAGTAAACAAGTCTTCAGCAGCCACTCCCAGCCCACCTCGCTCACTCACACCCTTGCAGTGCCAACACTGTCAGAGACGCTTAGAGTTGCAAGAAAGGAGAAGAAGCGTGAGACTCATGGTCTGTCCTCAGCTCTCGATTGAAGAGACAAATGAGTTGTTTCAGGATGACTGCCAAGGAAGTGGCTGGGAGTTTAGCTCAGTAAGACTTGGCTATAAATTCAGCCAGGGGAAGCAGCAGTTTTTGAATGCAACAAGTAGACTTTGCTGCTGAGCCACCAACCTCTCTGCTACTGGACCTCTGAAAGCTTGAACCTCGGACTGGACCTGACAACCGACTTTTCTGGAACCCCTGACCTTAGACTTGGACTTGCTGCCTGGAACTTTTTGACCCTAGACTGGACTTTGGTAAACCTGTTCTCTGGACCACCTGACTTTTGGGCTGGACTTAGGTTATTCTCTGCAACTTTGCCTGTGACCTGCCCTGCTGGACCCCAGAAGGTGCCTCCTGGGGAAACCACATCAGTACAGTAACTCTGCTTGAAATAAGGGAAGTTCCTAAGTCGTCACCCAGCATCCCGCTGGTTTCAGAATGAATAGGACCACAGCTTTTAACACAATAATCCTACCCCAAAGAAACTGGAGTCTCCCGTATGATCTCTTACGCTGTCAGAACACGACGGACCTGGCCATCTTTCTGGCCACCTCGTATAGTTTGGAGACTGTCTTGGGAATTCTGGGAAACACGTGTTTGATTGGGATCCTAGCCAGGCAGAAGGAGAAAGCCACAGCCACCAACGTCCTGATCACCAATCTGATTGCTTCAGAACTGGTCATGTGCATCTTCTGCCTGCCCTTCACTGTCGTCACTGTCTTGCTGGGCTACTGGGTATTCGGGGCGGCCATGTGCAAGATGACCAACTTTCTCCAGTGCACGTCCATGACGGTGTCCATCCTGTCTCTTGTCCTCATTGCTGTAGAAAGGCACCAGCTCATCATCAACCCGACGGGCTGGAGGCCCGGCTTCTCCCAAGCCTACCAGGGCATCGCGGCCACTTGGGTCTTTGCTTCTCTCTTGTCCCTGCCCTTCGTGACCAACTCGACTCTGAGAGATGGCGCCTTCAAGTGGTACGCCGGCATTGCGGACATGTATGTGGATAAGGCCATCTGCACTTGCCCCTGGCCTTCCGAGGAGTACAGGCTCACCTATGCCACGGTTCTGGTGCTGCTCCAGTATTGCATCCCCCTTGCTGTTATCCTGGTGTGTTACCTGCGCATCTACCTTCGCCTCCGGAAGAGAAAGGGCGTGTTTGAGAAGAGCGAGCCCAGCCGCTGGACGATCCACTTGAAGCGCGTCAATCTCCTGCTGGCTGTCATGGTGGCCGCCTATGCCATCTGCTGGCTGCCGTTGCACGTTTTCAATGGCATCGATGACTGGGACTACAGGCTCATCCCCTTTTGCCTCCACGACTTGATCTTCTCGCTGTGCCACCTGACGGGCATGGCTTCGGCCTGCGTCAACCCCATCATTTATGGGTTTCTAAACAAAAACTTCAAGAAAGAAGTGAAGGCCCTGGTCCTCAGTTGCCGCCGCCGTTCTTCGGAGCAAGAATACGAGCATCTACCTCTACCGACGGTGCAGATGGAGGCCTCCAGGGCTTCCCTGAAGCTAAGCGGTTTGCAGACTCCCATCTAGTTCCCTGCTTAAATTGGCAATGAGGCTCTGTTGGTTGGTTTTAATGTCTGAAGCTTATCTTGGCATTTACCCAAACGAGAAACCTGCATGCCCCCTCCAGATTTTCTCCCACTGCAAGCAGAAGACAGGTGGCTGAGAAAGACTTGGCAGGGCTACAGGAATGGGATGCCACTTGGCTCTCTTTGGAGCCCCTGGCGGTTCTGGGGGCAAGTGGGAAATGCAAAGTGGGGCTTCCACCAAAGACTGCATCTGTCATTTGTCCGAGAACCAGACAGGAAGGAACCTGTCATGTTTTTCTGGCAGCAAACTAGTGTGTCCTTCTTGGGCTGCCAACTCTGGGTTGGGAAATTCCTGGAGATGTGGAGGTGGGGCCTGGGGAGGGAGGGGTTTGGGAGGGAAGAGACCTTGGTGGGGTATAATGCCATGGAGTCCACCCTCCAGAGCATCCATTTTCTCCAGGGGAACTGATCTCTCTCATCTGGAAATGAACTGTAACTCTGGCAAATCCCCAGCCCCCACCCGGAAGTCAGCAACCCGGAGTCCCTCATCTCTAGGGTTCCCAGCTCCAGGTTGGAAAATACCTAGAGGTTTAGGGGGTGGGGCCTGAGGAGGGTGGAGTTTGGGGAGGGGTGGGACTTCAGTGGGATATAATTCCACAGAGTTTGCCTTCCAGAATGGCCATCTTCTCCAGGTAAACTGATCTCTACTGCCTGGAGGTGAACTGTAAAAGCAGGAGATCTCCAGCCACCACCTGGAATCTGGCAACCCTACTCATTGCAGACAAATTGTGCACTAAGTGACTCAGTCACGAGATTCTAACGCAAGCTCACAAAGGCCTGCGTTGGCCAGGATTTTCTTCCAAGAGTAACATTAGGCCAAGAACTGTAAACAGCACTAAATATATCTGCAGGTTTACCTAGGAAGGTGTGCCTCCTACTGTTCACGTACTCTTTGAGACGCACATTCCAGCCTTTCTCTCCTCACAAAGCATCACAGAGTGAAGTCATGCAAGGACTTCCATGTTCTCAGCTTGCTTTTATAGGGTTGCCAACCTCCAGGGAGGACTTGGGGATTTCAGTATTAAAGCTCATCTCCAGATTACAGATATCAGTTCCCCTGGAGAAAATGGCTGCTTTAGAGGGTGGACTCTCTGTGGCATTGACCCCCACTGAGGTCCCTCTCCTCCACAGGGTCTGTCCCTGGATCTCCCAGAGTTTCCCAACCTGGATCTGGCAGCCCTATCAGGGGAGAAAGAAACGCTTCTCTATGAGCGACAGATAGAAGGTTCTCACAAATAAGTACTTCTGGAGAAGCGGTATGGGCTGTGCATAAAGGATCTGACCAAAAGCAACAAGATGTCCAACACTGGGATGATCTGGCTCTGCTTCCAGACAGCCGTTGGCAGCGTGGGTGACAAACGGAGTGCTTTTTGGAGTAAAGCAGATGGAAATTCATCTTGCAAACAAAACACCCACACTGCTCCTCATTGGCTTTATTTATTGCAACTTTTGGTTGGTGATGCACACATCCAGAGACTTGGGAAATTTCATACCAGATTATCATATCATTGAAGATTTTTGTTGTGCATGTGCAGTCACCATGAGAAGTTATCCATGGCCTACTTCATAAATAGGGTTGCCAAGTACCGGCGACTTACTGGTGGGGGGGGGAGTTGTTCTCCCCCTGGGAGCTCTTCTGGCGCATGCGCTTTGCGCGCACGCCACGGCGACGTAATGACGTCACCTGGAGGTGACATCATCACGTTGGGGGCGTTGACACCCCCAACGTGATGACGTCACCTCTGGGTGACGTCATTACACGGGGGAAGTCGTCCTCACCGGACGATTTCTGGGGCGGGGTTCCCCCTGCCGGCCGAATGCCGGCCGGCGGATTGGGAACCCCTATAGCGGGGGATCCCCCACCCCCCGAGCTGACTTGGCAGCCCTATAAATATTCGGCAACCCCAGAACATATGAGAGAGCAACACCTGGCTTCAATTTATATATATTACCATCTGGATGTGTGTGTCTCTTTATAATAGTATTATTGACCTAGAAGCTGAAACATGTGGGGTCCTATTGGTCATGTAATATATTCATCAACTGAGTTTGTGAAATCATCAAGGGCGCTTTCACACATGCTAAATAATGTTGTTTCAATCCACTTCAGCGATCGTTCGCGAGTGGATCTTGCCATTTTGCACGGCAGAATCCAGTTGTAAAGGGCACTGAAAGTGGGTCGAAAGTACGTTATTTAGTATGCAACATGATGACTACAGCTTGACTACAGCTTATGTAAAGCTCATGTTGATGTTTTATGTAGTCTGATCTTCAGACTGTTTGTTTTTAACCTTTTAAACTTTGCCATTGTATAAACCATAAATAAAAATATATTTTGATAATATTTATTTTGAGGTTAGCTTGACCCTTTTACCTTTGTTGGTATATTTTGGGTTGAGTTTGTCTTTCCCCCTTTTTCGTCTTTTGGCTGGCAATCCCCAGGCCAGTAGAAAAGCTGTATTCCTTGCCTGGGTCCATCTGAAATGAAAACACACAGGTACTGTGTGGTTTCTCATGTACCCATCCCATCCCTCTCTTTATCTGAGTTTTTCAGATTCATTTGTTTAACAAAGTGATAGGGGTTCCTCCTCCCCACGGCTAATCAACATTTTCTTTGGTGTGGGAGGAGAGAATTTGCTTCTGGATTACTGCTATCAAAAGTCAACACTCTTTTCTAAACCAAAGCCAGAACAAAAGCATCAGGCACAAAGGAAAATGTTAAACCTTCTCCTTAATCCTCTTTCATGATTAATAAATGGTATGAAACGTATTAAAGATCCTCTGTTCGGTTTGGCTGTGTATCCAGGTGACTCAAGAAGGCTGAATGGCAGCGATTCATTTTTTCAGACTTGAGGGGGAAATTAAGTGTGGCTGTTGCTATGAATCTCCTCTTGAGCGAACTCGCGCTGGTCTCAGCGGTTCCTTATTAACGTGACATGACCCTTTAAATTGAGGATGTGATTGGAAATAATACTGGGAAATAGATGCATCGGGGTGTATTTTATTATCCATTACTTATTTTAAATATATATATATATATATATATATATATATATATATATATATATATACATATATATACACACACACACACACATAGACACACACACACACACAGGGGTCATTTCATAGAAAAAGAGGTGCAGGAGCTCATTAGCATAACCCATTAGCATAACTTATTTGCATATGCTACACCAGAAGTATGTCAGAAGGCAAGAAGGGAGGGAGGGAGGGAGAGAGAAAGAGAGAGAGAGAGAGAAAGAAAGAGAGAAAGAAAGAGAAAGAAAGAAAGAAAGAGAGAGAGAGAAAGAGAAAGAAAGAGAGAGAGAGAAAGAGAGAGAGAAAGAGAGAGAGAGAGAGAGAGAAAGAAAGAAAGCTGGCAGAGAGGGGACAGCTACTAATCCAAGCCTCAGAAATATGACTATTCTGGTAGGATAGCTTCAGTGGTGGCTGAAGCCTCCAGAAGGCTGGTCAGAGGAACAAGGACCTTTCCAGGGGACGGGGTCATTTTGCAGCAGCCATGACACAAGCAGGCATTCCCCCCATGGGGGGGGGGGCTGGCACCAACTCCCGGAGCTGCGTTCCCCTGAGCTCCTGCTCGAAAGGACCCCTGTATGTATATGTGTATATATATACAATCCTAAACACTTAGTCAACACTTTTCAAAGCTGTGCATAATAAAACACTGTTAAAAGCCAATTACAAAACAAATTTAAAAATGCAGCTATAAAGAACCACTATCCTAAATGAACCAACAAAAGGTCTTAGAAAACCACCAGCAGATTTCCCGACATCCTGCATACTCTATACCCTAGATATCCTATAAGGACAACATTTCCGGCAGGGTGTTTGCTTTGAGAGCCCAGTCCTGATTGGGCCTGCAGTATGGGGTGTTGCATACTGGGTTCGACGCATGGAAAGGCTGAACAACAGTGTGATGATCAACTCACAGTTTATTTGTACACAACAACAAAAACCACCAGCCGATGTGGCCACCTATATACAGCCCCCTGAGACACACCCACAGTCCTATTGGAGGGTTCAAATCTCCCGCCAAAGTTCCTGTTGGTGGACTCGAGGAAGTCTAGGATCCTTGGCCCCTAATGTTTCCTGGAGCCAAGCTCGGACTACATGTCGCTGGCACCTAGTGACGGTCAGCAAACTTAACACCCTTTCCCCCGTAGTTCGAGCCCAGCCTAGTTGATATAGTCCTTTAAATAGGCTGGGGGCCGGCACTCCTGCAGGGAATGCCCTGGGGTGGGAACCGGGGCTTCCGGAGCCCTGTCAGGTGGACTTGCCTGTATACTTGGCTGTGCGGGTAGAGAAACCTCTTCAGGTGCAAGAATAGAGGCTGGCGTCCTGGCGTCCAACTCTGCAGCTGGAACGGGAGCCTGTTCCTGGATCATCCCATCGGGAGGGTCGAGTCGTGGGTTGTCCAGCAGGCTTCCTTCACTGTTCCCCGGGGTAGGGGCATCAGCTGAGGTAGGAAGCAGGCATGGTCCACATACTTCTGCAGGATCTGACCATCTTCCATTGAGACCTCGTATGACACAGGTCCTGTCAGGTGAATGTTTCGGCCAGCCAGCCAAGATGGGCCCTTTCCGAAGTTGTGAAAGTACACGGGGCCATCTGGGAAGAACCCCCTTGGCTGTGCGACTCTGGATCCCTGTTGGGATGCAACCTGTCCAATAGGATGGTGGCCCATTGGCCCATCAGCAGTTCCGCTGGGCAGCACCCGCTAACTGAGTTGGGGGTGGTCCATTGTGCCAAGAGAAAATGGGCCAGACAGAATTCCCACTCACCTTCTGCAAGGCGGCTGAGGGCTTCTTTGGTGGTCCGCACCATCTGCTCTGCCTGCCCATTGGTCGCCGGGGGAAACGGTGCAGACTTCACATGCCGGATCAAGTTGCTTCAAAGGAACTCCTGAAACTCCTCCGACGTGAATGCCGTCCCATTGTTGGAGATGATGGAGTCCAGCAACCTGTGGGTTGCAAAGATCCAGCATAGCGTGCGGATGGTGGCTTTGGAGGACGTGGCTGAGATGGGGCTTATCTTCAGCCATTTAGAATATGAGTCCACAGTGACCAGGAACAATAGTCCATGGAACGGGCCGGCGAAGTCGATGTGGAGCCTCAACCATGGCATGTGGATGGATTCCCAGGCCTGGGTTGGTGTGCTTGACGGATTCGGGCGGACAGCTTGATACACTTGGCAGCGCTTCACCCATGCCTCAATCTCCACATCAATCCCGGTCACCATACATAGTTCCTGGCCAGGGCCTTCATGTGGATGATCCCCGGGTGGGCCTCATGAAGGGCCTTGAGGACATAGGGCGCTGGGGACAACAACTCTGTCCCCCCACAGTAGACACCCCTTGTGGGTAGACAACTTGTCCCTGCAGGCTGTAAAGGTTGTAAACTCTGGGCCCACTGAGGAAGTGGGCCACCCCCTCACCACCCAGCCCAGAACCCAGGAGATGACAGGGTCCCTGGCCAAGCAGTGGGCGACGTCGGCCACCTGTAGGGGAGAATCCAGGAGGTCTTCTACCAGGATCACGCGGTGCGCCGGAGTCAATGGAAAACGAGGGCAGGCGGCTGAGGGCATCGATGTGTCCCATAGCCTTTCCAGGGTGGTACTGCAGGCTGTAGTCTGTAGTTATAGTCTGCCAAGAAAATAGACCATCGGAGGACCCATGGAGAGACAACATGAGGCGTCTACTTGTCTGTTGCAAAGAGGCCAAGAAGTGGGCGGTGGTCCATCATGATGGTGAAGGGCCGGCCGTACACAAAATTGTGGAATTTTTTGATGCCAGCCACAGTCGCCAGGCCCTCGTGATCGATCTGGGCATAATTCATCTCTGCAGCCGACAGCATCCTGGAGTAGTAGGTGACCAGCACCTCCCACCCATCTGGGAGTTGGTGAGCCAGCATAGCACCCCTGCTATAGGTGGAGGCATCACAGGCCAGAACCACTGGTAGGGATTCATCAAAATGGGCCAGCACTGCATTGGAGATCAAGAGCAATTTGACCCTCTTGAACGCCATGGCCTGGTGTGGGCCCCAAGACCAGGGGGCCTGCTTGTCCAACAATTGGTGCAGGGGCTCAGCCACCACCGCCTTGTGGGGTAGGAAGGCATGGTAAAAGTTCTGGAGGGCGAGGAACACCTGGAGCTCCGCCTTGGACTTGGGCGGAGGAGCCTCCACGATGGCCTTTACCTTGTCCCTTGCTGGATGGAGGCTGTCCATGTCTACCGTGAAACCCAAGAAGTTGATGGTGGGGACCCCGAGAAGGCACTTCACCCACTTCACCTTGAGCCCTGCCTCATGGAAGCAGCGGAGAATGGCACGTAGTCAGGTTGCGAACTTCTCCAGCGTGGCCACAGCAATCAACAGATCATTGAAGAATGGTGTGATGCCTGGGATCACTTTTAAAAGAGAGTCCATTAAATGTTGGAACCGACCCGGGGCGACACTCACCTCGAACTGCAGCCACTTTACTTTAAAAGCTCCCCAGTGCGTAACAATGGTTTGGGTGGCGACAGTGGCCCCATCCACACGGAGTTGCTGGTACGCCTGAACGAGATCCAATTTTCCAAAGAGGGTGGCCAGCACGTGGCTCATGACCAGGACCGGGTATGTGTGGTCCTGCAGAGCCTTGTTCAGCATACATTTATAGTCCGCGCAGATGCAGATGTCCCTGTTTGGTTTCATGGGGGTCTCCCAGGCTGTATGGGAGGCTGGCTCTAGGACCCCTTGCACCATGAGGCGGTCCAGCGCCACATCAATTTTTGGCTGCAAGGCAAACAGGACCTTCCGGGAATGCTTGTGGATGGGCGCCACTGTAGGGTCAAGTTGCAGAGAAACAGGAGGGCCTGTGTAGCAGCCCAAGGTCCCGTTAAATACAGACAGGAACTTGCCACAGACTTCGCTAAAGTCCCACAGGGCACACTGCTTTATTCCCTTGATGGTGATTCCCAAAGGGGAGAACCATGCACGGCCCAAAAGGCTGACCAGGTTGCCTTCATCTGTCACAGGCTGAGTGCCAACAGGCCAGGAGTCAAGCAGAAGTCTGGGACAGTCCGAGGTCAAACCAAAGCAGGAACCAATTGCCAAGTCCAAAACACTGAGCCAGAAGCAGAGTCAGTACAAGCCAGGGTCAAAGCGGGAAAACTCACAAGTAAACCAGTCCAAGGAGTCAACAGAGCCGAAGTCAAGCAGGTCCAGAGTCAAAAGCCAGAGGTTCCAGAAACAGGTCAAGTCACAAGCCGAATGGGTGCAGAGCTTAGCCAGAATTACTTGTTGCTAGCACAAGTTGGTAGTCTCTGTGCTGTGCATAAATACACAGCCACTTCCTGTGCCTGTTAGCAGCTGGCAGCGGGGTCCCGGCTCCTACTAAAACTCAGGGCTGAGTGATCTGCGACCACACATGCGTGCCTCTTTCCTTCTTGCAGCTAAGTCTTGCCTGCATCCTGACCTTAGCCGTTCCACCGGAGGAGGTGAATCAGGTGGGCTTGAGCTTGGCTGTGGCTCAGCTGCTGATGGTGCTGGGATGAAACCCTGGGAGGTGCTTGCTTGAGCCTCATCTGGCTCAGGTGGAGGCTCCTCTGGAGCTGGGAGCTGATCCTCCACCTCACTTAGATCCGCAGAAGGTAGATCCCCAGAGGCACTCATGACATCAACTACGATTAAGTTCAGGTAGTCGTCAAAACCCCGGTACTGGACCCAGAAACTCCCCACACCCCATATCAGAACGTGGTTCCATTGGAAGTCCACCAGGGTCATGGGGGAGGGATGCACGCAGGGCCCCCCATTAGGACACAGTCTCTTTAGGGCCTCCACCAAGATGATGGAGGCTGCGGACTTGGAGTCTAACTCCATGGAACAGGAGGACCCCTCTATTTTAACCCAGACCTGGATTTTGGGGGCTAAGGTCTGGCTTGGAAGCCACAGTACCTATTGCGGGGATTCACTCGTGAGGAGGTAGAGCTCTTCTGGTGTTGCATAGCCTTCATAGTGCGTGGAGGTCCAGCGGCACTGAGGCGGCTGTGTCATCGGGGCTCGGAACCCCCTGGAACGGGAAGTGAGTGCAATGTGGCCAGGGCAGCCGCAGCTCCAGCAAGTGGCATCCCGCAACCGGCATGTCTTCTGGTCATGCTGGTCCCTGCAGCTGGTACACTCCTGCTTGGTGTACTCCTGGACTGGGACTGAACGTGGCGCAACACCTGGATCTCTCCTTCTGGTGGGCTGTTGGGTCTGGTGGACCTCTTCCCCATTGGAGGTGATGGGGTCAGTGCTCACCTGGTGCGTGGCTGACACTCATTGGCTGGCAGGGAACCCGGTCATGGACGGATGCAACCTCTCCCAAGCAAGGCAGTTGCGAGGACGGAAACGAGGTTGCAGGTCTCCACTTCCTAGAAGTCAGGGGGGGTGCACCACATGGGCTCCACTGACTTTGAGTCGGTCTGTGCAGAATTTCCTGCAGTTTTTGATGGAGTACTAGGCTCCCTTACGGGGTCCCCCATCTCCTTGGCTCTGGATCCCTTGGTTCGACCCATCTGGGTCCCGGGCCACCGGCCACCGCTCGCTATGCAGCCCAAAGTAGAAAAGGAGCTAGACAAACTCATAGCTCAAGGGGTGCTGGAGCCGATGTCACATGCCAAATGGGAGACTTGTTAGCCCAATTGCCTTAATTAGTTATTAATATTGGGGAATTATGAACTTTAAATAAACTGGCAATAGACAAAAACGGATCATCACCAATGTTCCCTCTAAGCTGTGGAGTCATGTGAGCAAAAATTCTGCTTTGTGAGCTACTGGGCATTAAAATTGTGAGTGAGCGATTTGGCTGCTGCATAAGTTAGTTTGCTCTGGAGCCATCCTTCTTGAGCTAAGACAAAAAATGTGTGAGCCAGAGGCTAAAAAACTGTGAGCTAGCTCACACTAACTCAGCTTAGAGGGAACATTGATCATCACCTGTGTATACAGAGGCTGCACTCTTTCCAGACAAACCAAAGAGTAGACACAGAGACTGAATTAAATGATAAAACAGTGTTTCTTTACTAAGAAATTATATCTCATTCAAATAATACAGAATCACACACACACATACAGATTCTAGGAAGTTAGAGAGATTGAGAGACATTTGCATGAGCAGGAGATTGTTGGTTTCCTGTAGAAGGCAATATTGACCTCTCCAGTAGCTGGTGTGATCCTTCTACGAAAATAAATGATAGGCTGGGAGAAAGATGGGGGGGGGGGGGGAGCACATGTGCTGAACCAGCAGCAACACGTGTAGGCCCTTGGCTGCGCAGACTAAGAGTCTTGAAGAAGAAGAGATTGGATTTATATCCCACCCTTCACTCACTTGGAGTCTCAGAGCGGCTTACAAACTCCTTTCCCTTCCCCTCCCCACAACAGACACCCTGTGAGGTAGGTGGGGCTGAGAGAGCTCTTTCCCAAGCCGTCCTTGAGGGAACAGCTGGTACAGAGCTATGGCTTGCCCAAGGTCATCCAGCCAGGTGCAAGTGGAGGAGTGGGGAATCAAACCCGGTTCTCCCAGATTAGAGTCCGCGCACTTAGCCACTACACCAAACTGGCTCTCTTGAAGGTAAGGGAGGGCAGCAGATCATCGAAGCAAGAGAGCGAGCTGGCTGCTGGGAGCTTTCTTTTATTGGGGGGTGGTCTCTGGGGGCAGGCTTGGCCAGATGCCTGTCCTGAGACCACCCCTTGCTGGTCCACCAACTAGCTCTTGTCCAGGAGGAGAAGGGGGTTGGGCAATGTTAGATTCTACCTAGCATGGTCAGAGGAATACCTGGGGCCAGAAGCTGATGTCATCGGCTAGTAGCATTGTCTTGTAGATGGGATTAACCTCTCTGGGTAGCCAAACCGGTTTTTAGCTGGTCAAGTCCATTATTTCACTGGTCAAGGAATGTGTGGGTGTGGACAGGGGCGAGGCTTGTCTGTGCATATAAGCTGACCCCTGGGCCACCTCAGGTATGCTTGTTCCTGACCTACAATATACTTCACTATGCTGAAACTCACTCTACCGGCCTCCAGACTCCAATACTTTTCAGTAGGGCAGCAATGATCTTCTCAAAAGTTGCTGCCTCCAACATAGTTGGTGAGAGGAGGTTCTGCGCCAGATCTACAAAGGTGGGGTCGCAGGAACCGATGAGGAGACCCTTCTTCCTCTCTTCATCCGTGACCTGATAGAAGGTCAGGATGGCCTTGAGTCCAGCGACCCATGCACCCCATTGTTGAGGATGGGCTCAGTTGAATGGAGGGACCAGCCCGGCTTCCGGAGCGACTGCCATTGTGCAGCCCGGTTGTGGTCCGCAAGTGCGTGTCTTGGGTGCTCATCAACTGGAGCAGCAGTGACGGTCTTTCTTCCTTGGTGCCCTGGCAGCCTGGCTAGCTCAGTGGGATCCCATCATCGTCGCCAATGTTGTGTACTGGGTTTGATGCATGGAAAGGCTGGACAACAGCATGATGATCAACTCATAGTTTATTCGTACACAACAACAAAAACCACCAGCCGATTTGGCCACCTATATACAGCCTTCTGAGACACATCCACAGTCCTATTGGAGGGTTCAGATCTCCTGCCAAAGTTCTTATTGGTGAACTCTAGGAGGTCCAGGATCCTTGGCCCCTATTGTTTCCTGGAGCCAAGCTCGGACTGCATGTCACTGATGCCTAGTGGCAGTCAGCGGACATAACAGGCGGGCTGAGGTGTTTTTGTCAAAAAAAAAACAACCCATACATCTTATCAGGTGCAAAAATGGCCGCTGTCCCTGCTAGAGTTGCCAAGCAATGGCTGGCAACTGCTGAGAGGGTTGTGGGAGCGGTGACATAGTGTCATGTGAGATTTTTTTTAAAAAAATACAGCCTCATGTACTTATGAGAAGTTGATACAGGAAGTGACAAAGGGTAGCTCTCAGAATCACCAGGAACTCTATGGCAAAACCTGTAAAATTTCCAGTGATCCCTAGAGCTGCTTTTGTCACTTCCTGTATCAACTTTTGGTAAGTACAGGAGGCTGCTTCCCCACCCCCTTAATTTTTTCCCTGCTGTGTCTCCGAGTGGTGGGTGGGCAACAGGACCTGGGGGCAGGGGTTTGGTAGCCCCACTCCCCATAGCTGTTTTGGCACTTGAAAAGGTTGCGGGGGGAAGGCAAGCATGCCATCCTGCAGGCTTGATCCCTCACAGCCTTTAAAAATGGCAGTGGAGTCCTCATGACAGCCACAAGGACATCGTTGTATCTCGTTTGGCCCTAACTCTGGTTACCTGTGGTGGATGAATGTGCACAGACCCCAGCCAGCACATCAACTTGAGGCAGCCAAGGGGTGGGCCAGCATCATCCTAAGTCCCTGACTACTCAGGGATTCTGAGCACTGTACAGCCCCATCGGCAGGAGACGGGTCGTGGAGCTTGTGTTGACTTCTGAGAACATGATAATGACTTTAAAATTCACTTTAATGAATGTGCCTAGCAACGAGACAGAGTCGTTAAGTACACAATCCATTTGGGGTCATTGCAAATGACAGTCCCTTCCTGAAAATGACTGGAAGTGATGCTAACCAAACACTGTCAATTAGCACACTGATGTAATTACTGCGCTCTGGAGAGATAAGAATGGCCGGGTTGTTCCGTTTTGTGACCACGTGATCTCATTCAGGCTGGCGTCATTTTTGTGTCATATATTTCTGAATAAGTCTTGTACATGGACAGGTTTGATTCAGCGTTTTTGAGTACGACCTACAACTAGACCGGGGGTTGCCCATCTTTTCTTTACCAAGAGCTTCTTCTGAGTAAGGAAAAATGTTCCACTCTGCTTTCTTCTCCATGGCGTGGTACCATGCTTTGTTCTGCCCTAAAAACACAACATGGATTGGGAAGAGCTCCAGAAATGAAACTGTCAACTAAGCAGCATTGAGAAAAATCCTATAAAATAAAAATAAAAAAATTTAAAGGTGCAAACAAACCGTTTTGTGGTCTTTTCCTGGGTCTTGGGATGCAGGAGCTACTAGGCAGTAACCAGCAAGCTCCCAGGAGGTCACCAGTTTCCTGTTTAAGAACCCTTCAGTAGTTGCAGTAGTTAGGTGCACAGACTCTAATCTGGGAGAACTGGGCTTGATTCCCCACTCCTCCACATGCAGCCGCTGGTGTGACCTTGGGTCAGTTACAAGTTCTTTCAGAGCTGTTCTCTCACGAGCAGTCCTCAAAAGAGCTCTCTCAGCCCCACCTACTTCATAGGGTGTCTGTTGTGGGGAGGGGAAAGGAAAGGAATTGTAAGCCGCTCTGAGACTCCTTCGGGTAGTGAAGGGCGGGGTATAAATTCAATCTCCTCCTCTTCCTCCTCCCCCTCCTTCGTCTTCTTTGTCTTTGTCTTCATCTTCTTCTTCTCAGTTCTGGTTTCATGATTAAACCTCTTGTTCAGAAAGCACACCTGAAATTTCAAAAATCTCAACACTGATAAAACTGGCCTCTAGGAATTTGCGGGCAATTAGCTGCCCCCTCAACTGACTGGCATTTTTCCCATTTGTGGGATGATGGTCACAGTGCCAGAAGTCTGGAAAGGAAGTGAATCTAGTTTATCCCCTGGCCTGGCCACTGCGATGGCCATCTGCTAGTTGACCTGACTGCTTCTTGTCCCATTCTTTGCTTTTCCTTCAGTTGCCTTGGCAACTGGCCTGGTACCAAGATAAGGTCCAGAGACCACCTGTGGTTCTCAACTGTGTACAGCCGCTAGGGGGTTCCTCATGCTGTTCTCTTCCACCATTTCCCACCAGTTTGTTAAAATGTTTTCCTTCAACACCCTGGGCAGGGTGGATGATTACAGGGGACACATAAAACGCTCTGTCCTGGATGGCCCAGGCTAGGCCGATCTCATCAGAGCTCAGAAGCTAAGCAGGGTCAGCCTTAGTTAGAACCTGGACGGGAGACCAACAAGGAAGTCCAGGGTTGCTACATGGAGGCAGGCAATGGCAAACCTGTTAAGTCCGCTGACTGCCACCAGGCACCAGCGACACGCAGTCCGAGCTTGGTTCCAGGAAACAATAGGGGCCAAGGATCCTGGACCTCCTCGAGTTCACCAATAGGGTCTTTGGCGGGTGATTCCAAACCTGCAATAGGACTGTGGGTGTGACTCAAGGGGCTGTATATAGTTGGCCGCCTCGGCCAGTAATTTTGTCTTGTTGTGTACCTAATAAACTGAGCTGTTCACCACTACCTCATCCTGCTCCTCTGTGCCTTGGACCCAGTACACAATAAAACCGCTTCGGAATGTCTCCGGCCTTGAAATCCCTACAAGGCTGCAATAAGTCACCCCCGACTTGTTGACACTTTCCATCACCATTATACAATAAAACAGACAGGAGGGGGGAATATTTCTCTTTTAAAATAGGGCAAGGAAGTAATACAAAAGTCTTTCTTTTTTTTACAAAAAATGGCCAGATATTCTCTGAGATTGATCTCCCTATCAGTTTTGTTCACTTGCTTCAAAAAATATTCCCTGCTACGTCCTGTTTCTAATTTTAAAAACCATAGAGTGATGATTGATGCTCTCTTAAGCAATTATGTTTCATAAATACTTCTTTCAGGCGCTGACAAGATCCAGTTCGTTTTTCTTCTACTTGCCTTACTTGTAATATATTTATAAATAAAGCAGCCAATAAGAGGTATTGTTATTCATGTTTAATCCAATCAGCAGCCCTGCTTATACATGCCTGTATATGCATCTCTGGAAAGTTACAAGTGACCTCCTGGAAGTTCTTCCAGCCTAAGCTAGGATCCATTCTCTCAACTAGGGTTGCCATTCTCCAGGTTGTGGCTGGAGTTCTCCTAGTATCCGATGCTCCCTCTAAGCCGTGGAGTCTTGTGAGCAAAAATTCCACTTTATGAGCTACTGGCACTAAAGTTGTGAGCGAGCGATTTGGCTGCTGCATGGATTAGTTTGCTCTGGAGCCCTCCTTCCTGAGCTAAGACAGAAAATTTGTGAGCTGGAGGCTTAAAAAACCTGTGAGCTAGCTCACACTAGCTCAGCTTAGAGGGAACACTGATGACAACTGGTCTCCAGGTTACAGAGCTCAGTTCCCCAGGAGAAAACAGCTGCTTTGGAAGATGGACTTTGTTGCTTTATACATCACTGAGGTCCCTCCTCTGCCCAAACCCTGTCCTCCCCAGGTTCCACCCCCCAAATCTCCAAGCATTTCTGACTGCAGTGCTGCCGATGCTACTCTCAACACCAGGAGTCATTTTGTAGAAGAAGAGATGCAGGAGCTCATTAGCTTACCTAGTATTAGCAGGGGTCTGTTGGAGCAGGAGCGCACAGGAGCACAGCTCCGGGAGTGAGGAGCCTAGGGGGCGGGCACATGACCAAGCCCCGCCCCCTCCTCGGCTTCCCCGAGCAGTGCAGAGGTGCAGCGCCCCGGGGAAAGCCCTGCTGGGGTCTTTATTGTTTTTAATGTTTTGTTTTAATATTGATAATTTTATCATTGTTCCTTTTATGACTGTGTGCTGCTTTTCCAGAGACTTGCTCAAGGTGGCATATAAATTTTCCAAGTATACCATTTTTTATCTGGGCACATGGCACACAAGTACTGGAGAAATTTCTCCAACCCTTCAGCAGCTTCTACCCCATCAGTTTGGTGTAGTGGTCAGGAGTTGGACTCTAATCTGGGAGAACCGGGTTTGATTCCCCACTCCTCCACATGCAGCTGCTGGTGTGACCTTGGGCCAGTCACAAGTTCTCTCAGAGCTGTTCTCTCATGAGCAGTTCTCAAAAGA
This sequence comes from Lepidodactylus listeri, assembly GCA_029233225.1. NCBI lineage: Eukaryota > Metazoa > Chordata > Lepidosauria > Squamata > Gekkonidae > Lepidodactylus > Lepidodactylus listeri. Next base: position 132,552,294 of record JARCFY010000005.1, on the reverse strand, counting down.
CCTCTCTCAGCCCCACCTACCTCACAGGGTGTCTTGTTGTGGGGAGGGGAAGGGAAAGGGATGGGTGGTGCACATGTCCTGGGTATCTCAAGTGGTTTCAAGGGAGCAGGAAGAGAATGAGGGTGTGTTCTTTACGCTTCTTTTTATTGCACAAAGTATTGGATGGGGAAGGGAATGGAGGAAGAGCAGGTCAGTTTCACTCACCTGTGGAGTGGAGCCTGAGGGGTGGGTGTTGCCTTCTGACACACTTCCGGTATGTTAGGGGGTGTGGCATATGCAAATGAGTTATGGTAATGAGCTCCTGCACCTCTTTTTCTACGAAATGACCCCTGATTGTATCAAAATGTAATATAGAGGACGCGGTCCAATACACTTCAAATAACGTGAGGAAATTAAATATAGAAAGCCATGTTGTACAACCTGGCAACAAGGATGAACACCTCTTTTTCTACGAAATGACCCCTGAGTATTAGCATAACTCATTAGCATATGCCACGCCCCTGACATCACCGGAAGTGTGTCAGAAAGGGAAGCAAAAGGGGGGGCATCTTCAAAAGCCTCCCCTCCCCTCCCCTCCCCCAGCTGGCCTGCCAAGGTGGGCGGTGGGGGGAACGAAGCGAGAAGGGCCCCACAGAATACAATGGAAAGATTGTGCCACCACCGCCACGCAACTCTAAACAGAAGGGGTTTAAACTTTAAACCCCTTCTCGCTTCGCTTCCTCCGCAGGCCTGCTGGGAGCTGGGGGAGGGGCTTGCCCCCACTGCCATTTGTGCCCACTAGGGGCGGGCAAATAAATTTTTTTTGGCCCAATTCAGATCGGGCCAAATCAGGCCGCATCTGTTCCAGCTGCCGAATGACCTCCGCATGTCAGTTTTGGCAATGCAAGCCCATTCGGCTGGCCGAATGTCAAGTTTCAGCCCTGTTATACCCTCTGGGCCATTGAAGTCAATGGCAAAAACTCATAGGGTATATGAGGGGCTGGAGGAGAGGGGGTTTGAGGGAGAGGCTCCAAACTTGCAGGGTAGCTGCTGGGGACTCTCCCTGAAATACCCACCATGTTTCAAGAAGATTGGACCACAGGGTACAATTCTACAGGCCCCCAAACAGGTTGCCCCCATCCCCTCCATTTTTCTCTATGGTGGGAAAACTCGTTACTTTTTTCCCACCATAGAGAACAATGGAGGGAATGGGGGCAACCTGTTTGGAGGCCCATAGAATTGGACCCCCTGGTCTAATCTTCTTGAAACTTGATGGGTATTTGTGGGAGAGGCTCCAGCAGCTACCCTCTCCCTCAAACCTGCTTCCCTCCAGCTGCTTTTTAAGCCACCACCGAATTTCAGCTGCAGTAGGCCAAATCAGAAAATCTGATTTGGCCCATGGCTGCCCTAGTGCCCACTCTTGGGTTGGCAGAGTACTGCTTCGCCTCGCTCCGCCCCCAAATGACCCCTGCTCAACACTGACAAGACCTGGCCGTAAATGCTTCTTATGTTAGTAGAAAGCTTCCAGTAATGATGTGTCATGTAGGGCTGCCAACTCTGGGTTGCAAATCCTGGAGATGTAGGGGTGGAGTGCAGGGGAGGGCAGGTGGGGGGCAGGAACCTCAGTGGGGTATAATGTCCAAGAGTTAAGGTTGCCAACCTCCAGCTGGTGCCCAGAGGTCTCCTGGAAGTACAACTGATCTCCAGATAGGGTTGCCAACCTCCATGTGGTGGCTGGAGAGCTCCTGGGATTACAACTGATCTCCAGGTGACAGAGATCAGTTCCCCTGGAGAGAATGGCCACTTTGGAAGGTGGATTTACACCCCCCTGAAGTCCCCTCCCTTCCCAAACCCCGCCCTCCTCAGGCTCCACCTCCAAAATCTCCAGGTATTTCTCAACCCAGCGCTGGCAACCCTGTCTCCAGACTACAGAGATCAGCTCCCCAGGAACAAACGGCTGCTCTGGAGGTAGACTCTGATGAGGTCCCTCCCCTCCCCTCCCCAAACCCCTCCCCCTCATCTGGCTCCACCCCTGGGTCTTCAGGTTTTTGCCATCCCAGAGCTGGCAACCCTACATAGAGTCCACCCTCCCAAGCAGGTATTCTCTCCCAGGGAACTGCCCTCTGTCGTCTGGAGATTGGTGCTAATTCCGGTCGATCTCCGGGTCCCATGAGAAGACTGGCTGTCCTAGGCATCAGGTATGAAGGACATTTTTGGTTGCCGTGATATGCCCAGGGCTAGTGGATTTCTAAGAAAACATTGAATAAAATGCAGAGTAGCCTCTGCTCTACTCTGACCCTGCACTGCAGTGACTCTCACAGTGACCTGTGGCTCTCCTGGTTACCTTTCCTGTGGTTGGCCAGGGGTCCCTACCTTGCAGCAGCCACTGCCAGGGGAACTGTCTGGAGGACAGGTAAGCTGTGAGCCTCCCTAACGTGTGGGCCTCCAGTTGGGGGTGGCAGTCAAGGGCCCGTCCTCTCTCACAACTCTTAGCCTTTCTCTGCTGCTTCCACGCTCTGATCCCAGCACTCGAGCAGTTGCTGGAGGGGGAGGGGAGTAAAGCTTACCCCCTGCTCCTGGGAAAAGAGCACGCTGGCCACAGTATAGGGTTGGCAGCTCTGGGTTGGCAAATACCTGGAGGGTTTTTTTAGGCGGGGACCCTGGGGAGGGTGAAGTTTGAGAAGGGGAGAGACTTCAGTAGGGGTGTGAGGTCCTCGAGTCCACCCTCCCACAGCACCCATTTTCTGCAGGGGCCTTGATAAACTCTGTTGTCTTGAGATCAGCTGTTTCAGCGGGAGATCCCCCCTGGCCCCATCTGGAGGTTGGCAACTGTCACAAAGGCTGATTAAGTTTCAGCAGAGGTGTGGAGAAGCAACTCTACATGCTCAGAGGTACTCTGGTAACTGAAAAGGCTGTAGTCATCTCTTGAGCGCTGGTAGTTATTTATCTCTTACGCTATCGTATGAGTGTGTTTGGTGGTGAGGCATGCAGTGTTCGGGCAGCTCTTCTGGCTAATGGTAGCTGCAGGTGAGTCCCGTCGCTGTACCGCCAATCAAGGGAGCTCAACTCTGGGCTGGGAGTAGAGTCCTGAAGATGGGGGGGGGGGAGCCTGGGGAGGGCCGGATTTTCGGGGGGTATAATGTAGGCTTTTGTGGGCTTGGGCTTGCCACTGGCCAGCCAGCTGTTGGGGGAAACCCCACCCCCATAAAGATGTCCCTTGTTGGCGTTATTGACATGATGATGTCACTTACAGAAGTGACATCATTGAGTCAGCGACTTCAGGGGTGACACTCTACTTTTTGGGCAAAACTCTATGGTTTGTAGTCATTTTTACCATTAGAGTTTGCCCAAAAAGTAGAACGTCACCCCAACATTGCTGACGCAATGACATCACCTCTGGAAGTGAAATCATCACAAATCAATGAGGTTCCTCACCCAGCCCTGGAATGCCCCCCCCCAAGGTCCCCCCTACCCGGCAACCCTAGTATCATGCCATACAGTCTGGCCTCCAAAGCAGCCATTTTCTTCAGGGGAATATCTCTCTGTAGTCTGGAGATCAGTTATGATTCCAGGAGACTTTCAGGTCCGACCTGGAGGTTGGCAACCCTGTGACAGAGAGATCATGTTAAAAGAAAAAAACCAACAAGCCTTCCCACCTTCACTTGCCTCCATAAGCCAATAGTCCGCTTCTGGGAAAAGTTCTACAACATTGTCTCTCTGTTCCGACTTCCCTATTTACAACTTTCCCACCATCTGTTTCCTGCCCACAGTGCAGAGATCTGATTAGAGGCATTAGTGTGGAATGCTGCCCATTCATCACCTGTCTCCCCTTCTAATGAATAGAATCATTTAATAATTCTCCAATTATGGCAATACCATATTAAAAGGCAGGGTAGGCATAAGGTCTAAGGAATGGCTTAGTGGAGGACTCGTTCCTCCCAACATTTTGCAAATCCGCTTGGTGTTTACCCATCTGCTGGCTTGGTGCAGATGGATGGAACTGCCCTGGGAAGGGAGTGAGATTTCTTTCCTTGCTTCTCTTTCTGTGGTGCTTCCAAAAGACAAAGCAGCAACAACAAAAAACCCAAAGTGTCATAATACTGCTATGCTAAGGCCGGCCCTTAGTGTAGAACTGGGGCTGCCAACCTCCAGGCGGGGCCTGCAGATCTCCTGCTACTACACTGGATCTCCCGCTGTTGATGCTTTGAGCTGTCTTTCTCTTCCATCAGTTGAGGTGGAACCTCTTGGGGTGAGTGACTCAGTATGTCTGGACACTGGGAGGTGCTACATCGCTTGAAGGGTGTACAGGTGTTATCTCCTTGAATGGGAGGCCTCTCTTTGTCTTAACCGGGGAGCTGCCCTCTGACCCCTCCTCTCTCCCTTTGACCACTCTACTTTCACGTGGCCTTTCATGGAGATACATGTCTCTGCAGGTCTCTCCTGTAGAGACAATGCCCTCATACTCCCACACAGGGCTATTTTTGGGCAGGAATGCACAGAAACGGAGTTCCGGCTGGCTTCTGAGTTGGCCACGCCTACAGCCTCCCCCCTCAGGGGCACCTGGGGAAGCTAAGCCAATACAGGGAGGGAAGGCAGTTTAAACTGCTTTCCCTCCTTGGGTTCCCCCGATCCAGAAACTGCCTTCCTTTCCTTGGGTTCCCCATGCACCCCGCAAGCTGTGGGGCACCTGCAGAAGCCGATCCTAGGAAGGAGCCGCACTGTCATGGGTGTGGCCTAATATGCTAATGAGTTTCTCCTTTTGGGTGTGGCCTATTATGCTAATGACTTCCTGTTGGGCTTTTTTTTCTTTTTTTTTTTACAAAAAGCCCTGCTTCCACACACATGTGATGCCGGACAAGCCGGCCATTTGTGAGAGGGAAAGGACTCTTTAGATGAGGCTTCTCTCTCTCTCCTTTTGATTGCACCCTGAATGCGAACTGGATCTACTTGAATAAATGTAAGTTTACCTTTATTTGGCAATATCCATTTTAGGAGATTTATTGACTTCACTCAGTATCATGCTTCAAGGAATGGGCCAAACTCTGCCATATTAACCAAAGATCCCAACAGACCCTCCCCCTCCTTTGGAGGTTTTGTCATTAGAGTCCTTACCTGCACCACCCCTTCGTGTAACTTATGTTGTGGCTATGTCATCTGAGGACCCAGTTCTTACTCGTATTCTCAGCTGGGGTGTTGGAGAGGGTGGCCACCAGCAGGGAAGCTTGAGGAGAAATTTGCGCCATTCATGTTTAGACAACACAAATGATCACTTCACAAGGGCTGCCTCCTTTGGGGAAACAGAGCTGTCATCCCTACAGTCTTGAGGTGTCATGTAGTGATTTAGGAGCACAGACGCTAATCTGGGAGAACCGGGTTTGATTCCGCACTTCTCCACATGCAGCCGCTGGTGTGACCTTGGGTCAGTCACAAGTTCTCTTGGAGCTTCTTCTCTCAAGGTCAGTTCTCAAGAGTGCTCTATCAGCCCCACCTACCTCACAGGGTGTCTGTTGCGGGGAGGGGGAGGGGAAGGGATTGCAAGTCACTCTTAGACTCCTTTGGGTAGTGAAAGGCAGGGTATAAATCCAATCTCCTCCTCTTCTTCTTCTACTGGAGATGCTACACATTGGGCACCCTGGCATAGTTCAGATGAAGGCTCCTGTGTGCCCCAGTGGTGTGTGGTGGCCCAAGTGGATACTGACGTGGAAGGCTGGGTCAAGAAATGCGATGAGTATTAGGCAACAAGGCCAGCTCCACCACAAGCCCCAGTGCATCTGTGGGAGTCAACAAAAATGCTGTGGTCATGGCTTGATGGTGGTTTTGCTGGTACAGAGTTTTTTTAATAGAGGTTGATGTATTCCAATTGTTTGGAAGTCATTCCTGTTTCATTGATGACATCCCATGTTGTTATTAAAGCACTCCGTCGACTCTTTGCAACACATGGGTTGCTAGATGCTGTTGTCTCTGATAATGGCACCCAGTTTACATCAGAGGAATTTTGCACATGGCTTAATCCATCACATTACTTCAGCCCCTTTTCATCCAGCAACTAATGGGCAGGCTGAGAGAATGGTGAGGACAGCAAAGGATGCATTAAAACTAATTATTGAAGGTGACTGGGATCATCACCTGGCCTGTTTTCTTTTGATGCAAAACATTACACCATGTACCGCCACAAGCAGAAGTCCTGCTGGACTGTTAATGAACAGGCGGCTGACAACCCTTTTAGATTGTACGCACCCTGATCTAACTGAAGATCAACCAAATGATGGGGGTGGAATTGGAAGGCTTGCCTGCAAGTTTGCCCCAGATGATCCTGTCAGAGGCTGCAGTCGGACAAAAGGCTTAGTGTAGTCTGGCGCTGCCTCTAATTTATCCAGGTTTCTTTGTAATGGAGAGTTTTGATCAGACATCCCCCCTTAACCCTCCTCACCGCGTGTTCACATTGTAGTTGATAGAGCAGATGTGGCAGCCATAGAATGGGGTGTTTGGGCAGCTTTTTAAAAAAAATTATTTGCGTTTTGAGCATGTGCATAAGCACTTATTGGAAGCAGTGCTTCAAACTCCTGGCAGGATGGCAGCAGCTGTCGGCCTATAGGATTGCTGGAGGAGGCTGCTGGGATATGTAGTGCAACATGGGGGAAAGTGTTTTTGAAACTGCTTTTGAAAAATGCAGTTTTTCAAATGTTTCAAAGCCGGAGAAAATAGAGAAGCCTCATCCTATGTGCTGCTGGCATTTTTATTTAAAAGCTTGGAGTGAAGCTGGAGTCGTGGGCATTGGACATCATTCTCAGACGGCCTCCCTCTCTCTCTCTGAAAAAACTCATATTTTCAATTAACCTCTTCCACACAGAAGCACAGAAAAAAGCTGAAATACATAGGTGTCTTCCTTTGGAAGTTTTTTTAAAAAAAGAAAACACTGTTGAAGCTCCTCTGTGTGTGTGTGTGTGTGTGAGAGAGAGAGAGAGAGAGAGATGCAAATATGCAGTTATGCACACCTCGCTAACTGTCTAAAAAAAAGCCCCAAACCAGAAGGAAACATTCAAACTTCCCAAACAGCTTGAGAGCACAATGGATTGATCAGACTTCTGGAGATGCAGGATGAGACTGCTGTCACCAGGGAGAACTGGATTTTCCCTGGTGTCAAATAACTCCAACTCGAAGACTGGTGAGAACAGGGTGCCGATGACTGGGGGACGGGAGACAGATGTTGCTGTCTGATCATGCATTTGAAATCCGGAAGGGAACAGCAATGACACCAAATCAAATAGCTTGTCCGATTACAGCCTATGTCAGGAATTATGGTTCTGGTTTAACATGGAGCTTTGCTACTGTGATGCAAGCTACGGGGCCATTATCCTATCGGACAGAGACACCAGACGGTCTTGTGCTGTGATGACATATAGACCAAAGGAGGGGATGAATGCCTAGGTCATCTTTTCCCTCTTCAGGTGCTAGTGATGCAGGTGCTAGTGAGATCCCAACAGCAGGGATGTTTGAGTCAACTTCTGCTCAGGAACCCGTACAAGGAGCCTGAACTTCAAAATGAGCTGGAGGCTACTGAAACATCAGAGGTCACATGTAAGAGTCTAAGAGATGTCAAACTGTAAACAAAGTTCTTAACTAGAAAGTTCTTTATTCCAGTGGATCAAACAGTTGTCTACACGTTCTGGAGTCAGTAATGAAAGGGAAGGGTTGAGGGGTTACAGTTATAGTGCATTCAAACTGGGTATGAAAAGTTGCCGCCGAAATGTTACTTTTCCCCCACCATAGAGAACAATGGAAGGAATGGGGGCAACCCGTTTGGAGGCCCGTAGAATTGGACCCCCTGGTCCAATCTTCTTGAAACTTGGTGGGCATTTGCGGGAGAGGTCCCAGAAGCTACCTGCAAGTTTGGAGCCTCTGCCTCAAACCCCCTCCCCTACAGCAGCTTTTAAAGTTGCCACCAAATTTCGGCGGCAATTCAGCGACGGGCCGAATCAGATCAGAGAATCTGATTCCGCCGGTGGCTGCCCTACTGCCCCTCCTGAGCTGGCGGAGCTGTGCTCCGCCTTGCTCCGGTCCCAAAGGACCCCTGCCCATAGTGTGTTAGAGTCGACCATGGTATCTGCAGGACTATGTCAGCTAGAGGGAAGAGATGTAATGTATTGGCCTCATTGGCTTGCCATACTTAGCGGGGCTGGAGCTCAGCCCTTAAAGTAGGCTGTGCTATGTTCCACGCCTGGCTTTCAGTCTCTGCCTTGCCAGCGGCTGCAGCTGCAATTGGTTGTTTAGGTTGCTACTTCCAAGCAGGGCCTGGTGATCTCCCAGGAATACAACCGATGCTGTTTTATGGAGTTACAATAAAGTGTCCTTGGTTTTTATCTCCTTGGTCTAGTCTCCTTTCAGGGAATACAATACCTGCCATATTCCGAAACCAGTAAGGAATACTTTGAATCTTCCAGGACATTCTGTTGCTGGTTGCTGTTTTTCCCACAGGAAAGAACTTTGAAGGGAGATGCCAACATGAAATTGCTGAATTAAGATTTGTCAAGTGATTCAACACTATGGGTGTGATCACCCAAGGAGTTTGGCCCGACGTAGCCACCCCTCCCCTCCAGATTAAATGGGCATGGTCACACAGCCACATCTGTCAGGCATGGTCCCCTGGCATACTCACCCTGTCATAGGATGACTTGGAGCCCGGTTAAAAAGGCACCACATCACAAGTGGTGTTTTTGGCTCCCTGCGCATTCATTGCACATGGCCGGATGTCTGAACGTGGGGGAGTGCACGCAAAACAGATTGGTGGTCTTGACCTGCAGATCTGTTTCCACTGCTGAGATGTCGTTGTTGTTGTTGAGTTTTTGCCTATGTGGGCATGAGTGCCCATGAGCATGAGCGCATATGTGCCCACCTGCATTTAAAAAATGACCAGGCAGGGCACTCTGTGGCTGAGGCACTGCAGTGATTTGGATGCTTGACCAGGGGACGGCCCATAGGTAACCCGCAGCAGAGTGTGCAGTTTAGAGGATATGCCCCACAACACTTTAAAACAGCACAATTAGAGGTCGCATCATATCGCACCAAGCCACCAGTGTGACCACACCCTATGTGTCCCCCCGCCCCGGTTTTGAACAAGGACTTGGGTTTCCTCACCCACTACCAGTGCCTGACCTTTGCAGAGGTTAGTTTGTTCTGTTTCTCATGCTGTACCTTCCTTGGTTAGATTGGATTTTATGTTAATCCTTCTCTGCCCATCTATTTATAGTTGTGAACAGTCTTCTCCAGTCTGAATGGATTAAATTGGTTGTTTAGGTTGCTACTTCCAAGCGGGGCCTGGTGATCTCCCAGGAATACAACCGATCTCCAGACTAGAGATATTAGCTCCCTAAAGGATGTTGTTGTTGTTTTTGTTGTGTTGTTGTTTTATTATTGTTGTTGTTGTTGATTTCATTTCATTTACAACCTGCCCTCCCCTGTGTGACAGGGCTTAGGGCCGGGGAACAACACTTCCACTGTAGAAAGGCAAATTAAAACAATTAAAACAATCTAACAATTTAGCAACAGCTTACAGATGGCGCATACAATGCAGGTTAGTAACATTCTCCAGTGGGAAGAGAAGGAAAGAGGGGGAAGTGCACTAGGTCCCGCAGGGCACGGATGTCATTAGGCAGAGAGTTCCACCAGGCTGGTGCCAGGGCTGAAAAGGCCCTGGCTCTGGTTGAGGACAGCTGTATACTTTGGGGGCCAGGGATCACTAGCGAGTTCTTCCTGCCTGAGCGGGATGCTCTTTGGCGGATGTACCAGGAGAGGTTGTCTCGTAGACGGCTTCTTTGGAGGGTGGGCTCTATGGCATTATGCCTCATTGAGATTCCTCTGCAAAACCTGTTCTCCCCAGATTCCACTCCCAAATTTCCAGGACTTCCCTAGCTTGGAGTAGGCAACCCTACATGGTTGTTGTTTCTGTTACAGGAAGGTGACTCAGCATGCTCAGATTGCGGGTGGCACTATATTGCTCCACATGGATGTATCTTTTTGAAGAACAAGATCAGTTCCCCTGGAGAAAATGGCTGCTTTGGAAGGTGGACTCTATGGCACCCTATCCTGCTGAGGTCCCTCCCCTCCCCAAACCCCGCCCTCCCCAGGCTCTACCCTCAAAATCTCCAGGTATTTCCCAACCCAGAGCTGGCAACCCTAATCCCTCTCCATCCTCTAGTTAGAAGGCTAGACAGAATGCCTATTTTGCCTTTCATACCACAGTCTTGTCCACTCAGACTAGCAACACCGCTGCCGGGTCTCAGGCTGAGGTCTTTCTCATCACCTCCTGCCATATTCTTTAACTGGAGATGACAGAGATTGAACTTGGGACCTTCTGCATGCCAAAAGCAGATGCTCTACTACTGAGCCATGGTCCCCACCCCCACACAGGCAAAGCAAGCCCAGATGTTGTGCAAACATAGGCGGCAATTAGCAGATGGAGATGAGGAGGAAGGGCCTTGTCCACTGGGGGGCATACAGGAGCAGAGAGAAAGCTGGAGGAGGGGGAGAAATGGGATTTCCCCTCCCCTGTGAGTCTTGGTCCCCCCCCCCATATATGCATGCACCTGTTATTCCAGGAACTTGGCAGATGTCATCTTTTCCCCTTATAGAATCATAGAATCACAGAGTTGGAAGGGGTCATAGAGACCATCTAGCCCAACCCCCTGCCCAATGCAGGACCAGTCTAAAGTATCTCTGACAAATATTCGTCTAGCCTCTTCTTGAAAGCTGCCAATGAAGGGGAGCTCACCACCTCCCTAGGCAGCTGATTCCACCTTTGAACCACTCTGACCGTGAAAAAGTGTTTCCTAATATCCAGCTGATACCCTTCTGCATGTAATTTAAACCCGCTGCGTCGGTCCTTTCCCCTGCTGCCAACTGGAACAGCTCCTTGCTCTCCTCTAAATGACAGCATTTCAAATATTTAAAGAGAGCAATCGTGTCATTAAGCACTTAAAGTAGGGTCGCCAGATCTCCTCTTTGGGGCTGTTTTTTAAAAATGATGAAAATGTCCTCCTTGAGTTGGAAGTTTAGGACTATCCCTAGTTAGTAGAAATTCTCAGAGCTTAAATCAGAGGGGTATTTAAAACGAGATTTGCCAGAGCGATCACTTCTTTGCAGTAGTCAGTCAGGAAATTTGCCCTCTTTTTTGCTTTTCAAAATAGGGTGACCCTACTTAAAGGGAAACAAGAGTCTAGTATATAATAGCGTTTCAGATTTTATTAGTTTGCATCACCTGAAATACTGTTATAAGACATATGTATGAATTGCATTTAAACATCCAAATGATTTCAGGGCAGCAGCAGCAGGCATCTAAACGACTGTTTCCTGCAGCTTGGGAATTGGCTGACGTGAAAAGATGAAGTTATTTGTGATGGCAGTTCCACCCCTGCAAGGGAGAAAGCCATCAAATGGTATCTGCAACAAGCGTTTGGCAAATGGAACAAACCCATCCTTGGTTGTCATACAGGCTGATAAAGGCAGTAACAGAGAAGAGGGTTTGGAGGGACACATCCAGCCAGCTGTGGAAGAAGCGCATCAACCTGTGATCCCACGATTAACGCTGAAGAACCGTTTCCCTCGGGGGCCATCTTCCTGGCCCTGCCATGACGTAGAAACCCACCGTTGGGCGCTATCCGACCCAAGCAAAAACCTTGCAGAATTCCGAAGGGTTGTTTTTCTTCACCACGCGGATTGAGCAGGTGGGCTTGTGGAACATGGGGATACATTTCTCCCTGTTGTAGCTGGTAGGGGTCAGCACGCTATCAAATTGAGATGGACAGTCAAGCCGTGTGACAGAGATGAGGACTAACTGCTAAACTAATATTCATCAACTCAAACCTTTAATGGCAGACAGAATAAACCAAGACAGATTACAGCACTGACAATAAGAGGAATAAAAGAAAAGGCTTATACAGTTAAAATTTAAGTATAACAACGAATCGTCACTGTGTCTTATCCTGACAGATCTTTATAACTAATCTTAAAAACTTGGGGTTCACCCTTTCAAACTGCAAAGCCCTGAATCAACAGTTCTGACTTTTCTTCAGTAGGAAGTACTGTGAACACCCACTCTGGATACTTTGCTATCTAAAGGAGTGAATGACCAGTTGGATTTACCCTTCTTTATTTAATTATCACAGAGGGAAGGAGGCATGGTACATACAGCCTAATCTCATCAGATCTCAGAAGCAAAGCTGGGTCAGTCCTTGGAAGGGAGAGCACCCGGGAAGACTCTGCAGAGGAAGGCCATGGCAGACCACTTCTGCTTCTTACAGGCATAAGTCAGCTGTGACTTGACACATGGAATTCACTGCCACAGGAGGTGGTGGTGGCTACAAGCACGGATGGCTTCAAGAGGGAATTAAACACAAGAAGCAGGGACCCGCGATACTTGTGTGTGGGGGGGGCAGTTTCTGTCAGAGCTCTCTCAGCCCCACCCACCTCACAGGGTGCCTGTTGTGGGGAGGGGAAGGGAAAGGAGATTGTAAGCCGCTCTGAGACTCCAAGTGAATGAAGGGCGGGGTATAAATCCAATCTCTTCTTCTTCTTCTTTCTATATGGTTGGTTAGATTTTGCATTTGGGATATTACATTATTATTTGAATTGTATATATAATTGCTTTATACATAGACTGCTACGTCACTGGCAACTAACGACATTGTCACATTACCTTATAAATTGCTATCTACTCGTTGTTTATCATTTGTGGGCTCTTGGTGGTTCATGGGACAATTTCATACTTCTGTTCTGCAGCCTTCTGTACTTTGTACTTTGATCTGAAGGGTTTCCTCATTGGGGGTTTTGGTTCAGACAAAAGGAAATACTTCTGCATAAAATGCATGATCAGCTGATGAAGACGCAGTGACCAGCCACTAGATTGCTAGCTCTGGGCTGTGACATTCCTGGAGATGTGGGGGGTGGAGCTTGGGGGGGTGGGGCTTGGGGATGAGGAGGACCTCAGCAGAGTATAATGCCTCTAGGGTTGCCAGGGGGTGGCTGGGCATCTCCTGGGATTACAACTGATCTCCAGGCAATAGAGATCAGATCACCTGGAGAAAATGGGTGCTCTGGAAAGTGGACTCTATGACATCGTACTCCACTGAAGTCCCTCCACTCTGCTAACTGAACCCTCCTGATGCGCCACTCCCCAAATCTCCAGATATTTTCCAACTAGGAGCTGGCAATCCTAAATGCCATAGAGTCCAAAAGCAGCCATTTTCTCCAGGGGAACTGATCTCTGTAGTCTGGAGATCAGTTGTTATAGCAGGGGATCTCCCAGCCCCACCTGAAGGCTGGCAATCAAAGGGTGCATTCAGATTGGTGGATTTAAAGTGCAAATCCAGATCACAAAATCTGGGAATCGTGCCACTTCCATGAGTACTTTGTTGATCCCCATTGGGGAGCCATAAAAAGATAGTGGTGAAAGTCCAGTCTAAAGCTGGCTGACGGGCCAGTGCCGGACTTTCCACTGTCAGGTCATTCCACCAGCGCACAATCAGCCCGCAGGGATGGTCTCCAGACCATCCCGAATGGCCACCATTTTTAAAAAGTCTTAGCAATGTGCGCATAACCACTTAAACATGCGACGTCCCCAGAGCTCCGCTCAAACGATCCAAACAATTTTATGTTTCTGATAGTCCCCTGAACTTTATCAACTTTATTAACTGAAATGGTTCCTAGAGGAAGGTCTTGCTGGCGGTGTTTTTACCATTTTAGTCCACACTTGCACCGAAAAACAAGTATATGGTGAGGCACATACGCACATGCGCAGACAGGATTTTTTTTTTAAAGCCGATCGCACAGCTCTTTACGGTGGATGCCATCTAGAAAATCAGACTCACCGCGGGAGTCACACGTGGTAAAGTGCTTCACAGGCAAGCTGTCTGGTCATGCAATGCTGGATCAAAAAGATCTAGATCAGATTACAGCTGGGCCAATGGCAGGATTAGCTGCCCATCTGAATGCACCCTTACTGACCAATTAAAATAGCCATGACTCTGAAGTGGGGAAAATCTCTTAGGGCTGTCAGCATCTGTCAGCCAGGACAACTAAAGGGAAAGTCCACGTCTAGAGACAGGGCATCTCAGAGTCTCACACACTGCAACTAACAACAGTCAAAGACCGAGACATCTCAGTCATAGGTGCTCTCACACCACCTAGGACTAATCAAAATGTAAATTGAAAAACAATCCAAAGACTTGCCCAGCTCCATGAGCCCCTGAATCATGTCCCCTCGTCCTTTACTCTCAGTGGCCCAGATTGGTATCTCTACCTGTGATGCTACAGTAGTGTGCATGACATGCCTTGGGATGCAGCAGGCAGGTAAGTGCTGGGTCAGGGGTCCCTGACCTTTTTGAGCCTGTGGGCACGTTTGGAATTCTGACGCGACACGGCGGGCACAGCAACAAAAGGGCTGCCACAAAATGGCCACCACAGGAGGTGAAGCCAGCCATAAAATGATTGCCGCAGCTTACTTCCAGTAAAATGGTGCAGGTCCTTATGCTGTGGTGGCAGCTGCTGCCAAATCAACATTTTAAAAAATCCGCACATCCAATGTGGTCTTCCATGCTGTCGTGATCAGCAACTAGGAAGGTTCACTACTGGCTGCCACCACCCTGGTGTGAGTCTCCTTAGGAGGGCCCAGAGCACCCACCCGACCCCTTTTTACAGTAGTTGCAACAGGTTTCTCCTTATACGTGACCAAATGAGGCACGAGGACCCAGGCAGAGGAACAAGCTATTTTTATTAAAGTGATTTAACAACTCTAGATCAATAACAAGTAGGAAAAAATGAGCAAAGTAAAGGCAGATTAATCAGTAAAATAATAAATCCTAACGCGTCTATCTATATAGTCCCAGCCTTCCCTAGGTACCTGTTCACAGTCTAACTCACCACCTTTTGTAGGGCTGCCAAGTCAGCCCGGGGGGTGGGGGATCCCCCGGATCGGGAACCGCAACCTCCGAAGTCGTCCAGCCTGGACGACTTTTCCAGCGTAGTGACGTCACCCGGAAGTGACATCACCACGTTGGAGATGTTGCCAGGGCAACACTGTGGCAGGAAGGGCCTGTGGGAGGGCTCTGGGACGGGATGTGGGGGGGCTCCCTGGCTGGACTGACACCCCCCTCCCCTGATCTTGCAGGCACTTCACACCAGCTGGGGGGCAGGGGGCTGAAACAGTTCACACGACTCCAGATTGGGGAGGATCCACCTTCCTATAGCGGGGCCACTGGCGGCAATCCCCCCCTTTATTTATCTTCACCGTACCCCGCTTTTCTCCCCGATCTGAGCCAAAAAGCAGCTTCTCATATTTAGTCTTGCCTCCGCATCCCTCGAATCATATTCGATGGGCTTTTGAGCAAGGGAAGCCTTTACCTTTTACCTCCTTTACAACTGCCCCGCGAGGTAGAGAGAGCGACCGGCGGAGATTCTCCCAGGGAGCTTCCAGAAGCCCTCCCACTGTTGCCCCCCCCCCCCGGTCAAGCACCAAGAATACAGAGCATCACCAGCCCCAGACAGGGTCTTGTGGCCACTGACAGACCTCTTCTTCGACCCCGTTCTAAAAAGAGACTCATCGCTGTTTCTTAATGGCCAGTACAAAAGCCACTGCGGAGTCCTAAGTGGAACTCGGGAAGCTTTTCTCTGGCAGGAGAGTGCCTGAGCAGGTTGACCCCCCCCTCCAACGTGATGACGTCACTTCCGGGTGACGTCACCGGGCGCGCGCGCGCCAGGGAGGCTCTTGGGCGGCTCCCGGGCGGCGAGGGACTCCCCCCCGCCAATGGGTGAGTAAGACTTGGCAGCCCTAACCTTTTGGGATGTGGGATCCCTCCGTCTGCAGCACCTCCCACCAGCCCTGCTCCCCGGGAGAGAAACCCCCCCACTCTGGGCCACGCCTTTTATCTCCTCTCCCCAGGCACCGCCCCCTGTTCCCCTGCTGGTGTAGTTTTTCCCTCCAAAATCTCCTGTTACCCAATCACAGGGTCCAGAGGGAACCTGGGAAGTGTAGGCCCTGATGACTCCTCCAATACAGGCTTCCCTATAAAGAAGTACATATAGGCCTAGATTTATTTTTAATTTTTTATCTTAATATTAATCTTACCATTTCTGTATTTTAAACGTTTAGATTCCTATTTTTAATATTAGATGCTATTAGATTTTATAATTTTATGCTCTTTTACCTGTTATTTATTTGTCTCCTAATGTATTGATTGTAGGCCGCACCACTATAGGCCCATGATCATGACACATTTTCTGGTGCTTTCCAATAGTTTTTAGGGAGTCAGTTGAATATAGAGGTCGAATAAGAGATCTGACTGAATTTGAAAAGATTATCACTCAGTGAAAGGATCATCTATTAGGACAAATGTATAAACTCTTATTTCAATACGATTAAGGTTGCCATCCCCCCGATGGTGGTGGGTCCCCCCCCCCCGATTTTGGGCCCCCAAATCTGCCACCAGCCAATGGTCCAATGCGGGAGCCCCACCCCTGAAAAGCTCCACTACATCTGATGTTTCCGGCACAATGACATTACCTAGAGGCACATCATGGGGGGTGGGGGGGAGTGCTCTAGCATTTGGCTGAAAACTCTATGGTAACCACAGATTTTTTTTTGGCCAAATGCTAGAGCACTCCCCTGCAATGTGCCTAGTATGATGATGTCACTTCCAGGTGATCCAGGAGAGCAGCCTGGTGCCCCCAGCTAGCAAAAGGTAGGGACCTGGCAACCTTAAATATGATACAGGAACAGAAAAATATCTTCCATAGCCAATCAGAAGCCTTGCAGGGCAAAAGCCCTACCTGGACCCACCATGGCACTCAAAGGCCACCATTTGCAGTGGGGAAATTCATTTTTCTTTTGTGGTATACACAAGCTTGTTCTGCAGAAACTAGAACAGGCAAATGTATAACTCCATTTCTATATTGAAGGAGATCAGAATATATTTGGAAGGTAGGGCTGCAATCCTCCAGGTGATACCTGGAGATCTCCCAGAATTACAACTGATGCTCAGATCACAGAGATCAGTTCCCCTGGAGGAAATGGCTGCTTTGGAGTGTGGACTCTATGGTTTTGTACCTCACTAAGCTCCCCCCCTTCCCCTAACTTTGCCCTAGCCAGGCTCCACCTCACAGTCTCCAGGAACTTTTCTACCTGGAATGGCAACTTTATTGGAAGGAAGGGCCAACATTCAGAAAAACTGGAAGTAGTTTTGAAGACATGAACTTACCGGCTGCAGCAAACCATTTCTTCTGGTTTACATTCACACCTTTCACAATCGTTGGTTCTCCATACCGTGTGAACATAGTGTAGCTTTCCATGTTTAATGCAACCTGAAACATACAGAACGACAAACAGCTGGACTGGTTCTACCAATAAACAACAACAACAAAAACCAGGCGCAAATCTTGGAGTTCCTCTACAATTTACAGTACTACTCCCGATTACCCAGCCCATCCATTGACGGTTGCATCTGCACAGAGATTTTTCCATGTGTGGACAGCAGGAAGGCCTCCCCCCCAGCTTTAGGAACCTCCACACAATTTCCTGGCCAAGCACAGTTGCCAACCCCCAGGTCAGGGCTGGATATCTCCTGGAATTCCAACTGATCTTCAGACCACAGCGATACGTTCCCCTGAAGAAAATAGCTGCTTTGGAGAGTGGATTCTATGACATTGTATTCCCCTATAGTTCCTCCCAGACTCCAGGCTGCACTCCCAAATCTCCAGGAATTTCCCAATCCAGATAGGCCCAACTTGTGGTGGGTCCCATATTTCCCCCCAGTGGGTTAGATTTGAAGAAAACCTCCCTAAATTCAGCTCACCTCACCTGGGAAACTGCAGAGTGGCTGTGAGTGAAGCATTCATGTATATGCTCTGCCTGCAGCCAATGCCAGAAAAGGTTGGGGACACAACTAAGTTCTGACTTCAATTTTTTTAAACTTATTGCTTTATTTATAGCTGGAGTCTCTCGCTGAGACTTAAGGTGAATCACACAGTATAAGGCCATTTCTGTACTGACAGCTTGCCCCGGAGAATCCAAGGAGCCAAGCCTTAAGGGTTGACTTTGCAGTTGCACGCATTCTCTCTGCTCTGCCCCCCCCCAGTTTATTTATTTGTGTATCCTGTATGCATTCTGCATCTACAAGCAAAACCCACATTTTTTGAGCTAACTGGCTGCCAACACCTCCCTCCCTCCTTCCTCCCTCTGTGATTCTGCAAAAAGAAAGGGAAGGGAGGGGGAAATCCCAGCCCACACATGCGAGACTGACGCAGGGAATCCCCTAGTACTTTTTCTTTACTGATTCCTTCTCATGCTTTCTCTGCCTTTTTAAAAGTTTGCCTGAGCGGGAGGACACCTCCTCTTTTGTCTTTGGAGAAGGAGAGAAAGAAAACAGAACAGGGAGGGAGCGTCAACCTAAAGAGAGAGAGGCAGAAATGGGGGAGGGCAGTGGGCAGCACTTAAATACCCACAGAAACAATCCTACTTTAAAAAGGATTAGCGATTCAAAAGCAGATGAGAACAAAGAATCACTGCAAAAGGAGTTTTGGTAACTGCGGGGCAACAGTGTACTGGAAGCGGTCTGAATGCAGATTCCTGTAAAACAAATGCAGAAACAAGAAAAAGCCCCAACACAAACTGGAAGTGAAAGAGGAAGGGAATGCAGAATGGAAGAATAGGATGCGCTCAGAAACCGAGGCAAGATATGGGTGAAGAAAGGGCCATGGTCTCAGCCTGAGAAAGTGAGAGTAGACCCTGAAGGACAGCTTAGTGGGGATCTGCAGAGGGAAGGGGCAATTGGTGGAAATTGGTGCAACCTTATATACTGGAGATTTTTTAAAACAAAAGACCCACATTGCCACTGCATATAGTACGTCCTATGTGTTGTTGTTGCGTGTATTAGCCGACTCTGTAACTTCTGGATCATCAACATGTCCAATAAGCAACGCAATAGGATCAGGACTGATCCTCTTGAGGGGTGACATGATAGAGGTTTACAAAATTATGCATGGGATGGAGAAGGCAGAGAAAGAAGTACTTTTCTCCCTTTCTCACAATACAAGACTTCATGGGCACTAAGTGAAATTAATGAGCAGTAGGTTTCAAACAGATAAAAATACTTCCATCTCCCAAAGAATAATTAACACGTGGAATTCACTGACGCAGCTACAAGCATAGACAGCTTCAAAAGGGCATTGGAGAAACATATGGAGCAGAGGTCCATGAGTGCCTATTAGCCACAAGATCACCATTTAAATTACATGGATTATTGTCTCTTTATAAAACTATATAACCTTGTTAGTTTTTCTAGGTAGGGATAGCAGCTAGGACGATTAGAACCCATATAACTGAGCACAGATCGTGCATTAAAAACTTACGTATGGAATTGCCTCTTGTGAAACACTTTGTTGAAAAAGGTCACGGTTTTGATGTAGGCCTGCCAAGTCCCCCGCTAGGGCGGGGGAAACACCGATTTTTAGAGCTTACCTCCCGCTTTTCCAAAGATGGCCACCGGGGGGACAAAATGGCTGCCTTAAAAGGGAAATGTCTGCAGAGAGCCTGCCCTGCAGTAAAAAGCCTCGCCAGACATTTCCCCTTTAAGAAGTCAGCAAGAGAGCTTCTTCCACAGCAAGAGAGCCCCGCCCAGAGATTAAGGAGGGACTGAAGGAGCTGCTTTTGCATGTGGCTGGCAAGGTGAGTGTCTCTTCCAGCTCTTTTCATTCTCTCTCCCTTTCTTTTTTCTGTCTGTCTGTCTGTCTGTCTGTCTCTCTCTCTGTCCCCATCCAGCAGAGGTCTGTCAGTGGCTATTATTAGCCACAAGGTCTAAATGGAACCCTTTGTCTGGGGCAGTGATGCTCTGCATTCTTGGTGCTTGGGGGGCAACAGTGGGAGGGCTTCTGGAGTTCTGGCCCCGCTGCTGGACCTCCTGAGGGCACCTGGTATTTTTGGCCACTGTTGTGACACAGAGTGTACTGGATGGGCTGTTGGCCTGATCCACTGTGGCTTCTCTCCTGTTCTTATGATATGAAAATCATATTCAGCACTTGTGTAGCACTTAGTGCTTCATATTCTGCTGAGATGAGGAAGGATTCAGTAGGGCCGTTGCTCAGTGATAGAGCATCTGCTTGACATGCAGGAGGTATCAGCCTCTTCAGCTAAAAAAGGATCAGGTAATAGGTGACATTAAAGATCTCAGCCTGAGACCCTGGAGAGCCACTACCAGTCTGAGTAGTCAATACTGACCTTGATGGACCAATGGCCTGATTCAGTATTAGGAAACTTCATGAGTTCATGTGTCAGCATGTGGAAGCAACATCACAGGATGTGACATCACAAAATGATGTCACTTCCTTTCTCCTGGCTCCACCCCCAAAGTCTCCTGGCTCCACCCCCAAAGACCCCAGATATTTCCCAAGTTGGACTTGGCAGCCCTATTTTGATGACTTCCAGTTTGTTGTGTTGGAGGTCATAACTACACATCTGTACAATAAGGTGGATATCCATAGGGTCTTAAGACAACGGGCGGCTTTTTTGATCTTCCATTTGAAAACCCAGTATCCCTTAGGACTAAATCAGCCCTTGGAGTTCAATTCTTTTCTGTGGAGTTTATTTATTTTATTTTTTCTAGCCCTTTAAGAGCCTTATAGGGCTGTGCCTCCCCAGCTGGGAATACAGGAATACTTCCTGTAATTGTAGGTAAGGCAAGTCGACATCTTGAGACTTTGTCCTGTTCCTGAGTGGCAGCCCATCTTGAAATCTTGTTTAGATACTGGGGTAAGCCCCATGGTATGACAATACTGAGCCTTAGACATTGTTAGTTTCATTGATTACTGATAGTATGTTTGTCTTATAGGAAGTATTTCCTGGGTTATGTACTTTGAAGATTTTGTCTATGTACTTTGAAGATTTTGTCAGTGAGATAGACTTCCGGTAACTACAAATGAATTCATATGGTATTATAAAGAGACAATAATCCATGTAATTTAAATGGTGATTTACTCAATTTTGTATTTAGTAAACTGAGGGAGTTCAAACAGAACGAAGAGTACAAGCTGGCATCTTCGTATCTGAATTTTTCATTGGGCCTGAAAAAAACTCTGTACTAATTACCTTAATATGATTATTTTGGTCTTTGTACCCACTTATAATATTCTTTAAACGTTGTATATGACAGGTTTGCTTCGCATTACAATAATTGTTGGCCACGTTGAGTCTGTATCTCATTATTATTAGGGTTTATTATTCCCATGTAAATGTTTCTATGTAATTTCCTATATTGCTTGACTGTGTATGCTTTGTTTAAATGGAGTTCTGTGCGTCAGATGCAGTTCTTTGTGTTGCATCGTTCCCTACAGGCCGATAGCCAGGATTCTGTGGCTTGTGGAACAATTTTTTTTCTCTGGTGGGGTTGCCATTATTTGCCGTTATTTTTCTGTCTCTAAACGACTATACCTTTAAGTAATAATAAAGACAATAATACTAATGATACATTAAATTAAATGCAGCACAAACACCCCCCAGAACAGCCACCCCAGACATAAATGATTTGCAAAAACACCCCCTCCCTAAAGCAATGAAATCCCTTACCATTTGCAGAAGGGAATCTTGTGGGGCTGGCCCTTTAAGGAAGGGGGCGGAGCCCCAGTAGACCCACTGTAGCTACAGGCCAGTGTACCTACGTTAAATGTACCTACATCTTTATTGTCATGTAAGATGTAAGTAAAATTTCTTGTTACCATTGGAATCAGGTAACCTTTGTAATTTGTTTGAACAGCATTCCCCTTAACCAGGAAACGTGGAAGACTGAGGACACTGTGAAAAAGCTTCTGGGCTTCCAAGGCAAAATGTTTTTGTTTACATTTAACATCACCATCATCATCATAGTCGTAGTAGTAGTAGTAGTAGTAGTAGTAGTAATACTGCCATGCAGTCTAAAGCAGCCATTTTTCCCAGGAGAAGGAGAATAAATGTCTTAAATTAATAATAAAGAAGTGATTTATGTAGTCTGGAGATCAGTTGTAATTCCAGGAGACCGCCAGCCCCCACCCGGAGGTTGGCAATCCACTCAGTGGCTCAGCTTACATAACAAAGGAAACAGCATAGGAGTGCGCGCACACACATGCACCCTTTCAGCAAAAAGGAAAGAAGTGGAAAGGGCAAAATTCCTAGAGTTGCTCCCATCTGGTCTGTCTCATCCAGAAGGGAAGGGAAGGGAAGGGCAGGCCTTCTGGCATGGGCATTTTGCTGCCCTGGAAAGGGACTCTTCGAGGATTTTCTGTGCAATGATGAGCAGAGGGCTACCAAAGCAGTGTTGGAGTGAGTGACCTAGCATGCCTGGACACTGGGGGGCGCCACATCATCCTCAGGCTGTACAGGTGTTATCTCCTTGCATGGGATGCCTCTCTTTTTTTCTTAACCCGAGAGCTGCCCTTTGACCCCTCCTCCCTCTCTCCCTTTGTCTTCTCACTCCTTCTACATGACCTTCCATCTAGGCACATGTCTCTTTAGGTACCTCCTATAGAGACAGGGCCCTCATACTCCCACACACATGATGCTGGACAAGCTGGCCATTTGTGGCAGGGAAAGTAAAAGAAGAAGAAGAAGAGATTGGATTTATACCCCGCCCTCCACTCCCCAAGGGAGCCTCAGAGCAGCTTACAAACTCCTTTCCTTTCCCCTCCCCACAACAGACACCCTGTGAGGCAGGTGGGGCTGAGAGAGCTCTTTCCCAAGCTGTCCTTGAGGGAACAGCTGGTACAGAGCTATGGCTTGCCCAAGGTCAGCCAGCCAGGTGCAAGTGGAGGAGTGGGGAATCAAACCTGGTTCTCCCAGATTAGAGTCCGCGCACTTAACTACTAGACCAAACTGGCTCTCTTTAGATTAGGCTTCGTTCTCTCTCTCTCTCTTTTTTTTCTTTTTCTCTTTTTGACTGCAGTCTGAATGTGAACTGGATCTGCTTGATGTAAGTGTACCTTTCTTGCAATATATTTCTTGGGAGACTTATTTATAGGACTGGGCAAAACTCTGCTATATTAACCACATCTCCCAATAAGCAGATCATGCATCACGCAGGTGCCATGTGCAGAGGAAAACGGCTAACAACCAGCCTTCCTGGAGGCTGTCTGTTGAGTCAAAACCCAGCTGAAGATGCCTCCATGCCACAAGCATTCTGCTTCCTCCACAGATGCAGCAATGAATGTACATGAATCACTGAATCAGACCTTTGGCCCATCAAGTTCCATACTGTCTGCTCAGACTGGCAGCGGCTCTCCGTATTCTCAGCCAGAGGTCTTTCACATAACTTGCCAACTGGTCCTTTAAAGTGGAGATGCTGGGGATCGAACCTGGGACCTTCTCCATGCCAAGCAGAGCCTCTCCTACTGAGCCACAGCCCCTCCCCTAAGCTTTTGTGATACCACCATCCCAATATACTCAATATACCTTTGTAGGTAATGGAAAAGTTTTTCTTAAAAAATTGTTTACACCACACAGCAATGCCTATGATGAGCTGCACATCAACACCTGTACCCACATCAAATATTGCATCACCAACCAGGGACACAGTGAGTTTATCGTTTCAATCCGGCCTCAGTGGAAGCTGAATTTCTAGCTCTCTTATTCAGTTGGTGTAGTGATGTGGCCCTCTTAATCCACACATGCCAAGGAATTACAGACAGGAGAAAGAACCCCATCCAAAATGCCAAGGCAAGCTGACTCCAAGGAATTTGATCTGTGCCAGAGGCAAGGGTGGGGACCAGACAGACCAGAAGGGGAAAAGATGACAGTGATTAATAGATCAGTCCTACACACAGTGCCTCCATGGATCTGCCCTATAAATTCTAAAATTTCATTTGCAGTAGCTTCCATCTGACCTCTGGTGGTGGCAGAAGAAAATGCAGTTATGAACATAAGAAGAGCCCTGCTGGATCAGACCAATAGTTCATCTAGTCCAGCACCCTGTCTCACACAGTGGCCAACCAGTTCCTCTGGAGGGCCAACAACAGGGCAGAGAGGACGAGGCCTTTTCCTGATGAGAGCCCTGCTGGATCAGATCAGTGAGGGTCCATCTAGTCCAGCATCCTGTCTTTCACAGTGGCAAACCAGTTCCTCTGTGGCCCAACAACAGGTCATAGAGGCTGAGGCTGCCCCCTGATGTGGCCTCTTGGCACTGGGATTCAGAGGTTTATGAGGACAGTAGGAATAAGGCCCGTTGTGGGAATAAATACAACAGGCTCTAGAAAGAGGCTCTGGGAGAGTGCCAAGGCCTTGGGCACTCAGTGTCAATTTGCTGTGGCAACCTCAGCAGTATATAATGACACAGAGTCCACCATTTTCTCCAGGAGAACTGATCTCTGCTACCTGAACAGCAGTTGTAATTCTGAGTGATCTCCTGCCCTCACCTGGTGATTGGCAGCAGTGGTTCCCCAAGAGGGAATAGCTGGTTTGGAGGGTAGAATCTATGGCATTGTACTGTCTGAGGCCCCATCTCTCCTCAAACCTCACCCTCTCCAGGCTCCACCCCTCAAATCTCCAGGAATTCACCACCTGGTGTTGGCAACCCCATCTCCTTCCCAGCCAAGCATCAACCTTTCCAGCCAGTGTTAATATACTCTCCAGTCACAATTGAACCCCAGCCTTAGGCCAATCAGGATCAGAGGGTGAACGCGGGAAAAGAAAGGGGACCGTTGAGGTTCCCACAGCAAGGTGTGAAAGTTATAAAAATTCCCTTCTTGATCTGAGTGACCCACATGTGTGAAGCTAGGCACAACAATTCCAGGCAAGCAGCCATAAAGAAGCGCCCAAGGTCTTCACAACAAGATAACATACGCTGGCCCAGAAAGAGGGAGGAGGGATGAATGGGAGTGAAGACCATTTGTTTTCGGTGACATGCAGGAATTTGGGTCGCCACTCTCCCACCTAGAAATTGTAACATAAACCAGAGCAACCAATATACTTCAAAGTGACATTTACAGCTGCAAAGGGGAAGGGGGCTGAGACAGATAAGGGGTGCAGGCAAAGAGTCCACCAGAACAAAGAAAACAAAAGCAAAGTACAGAGATGCTATTGTCAGTTCCTGACACTACCGTGCTCTGAAGCCGCGACTGCCGTGTCACATTGGCTGTCATGGAGGGGGGGGCATCTCAGCAGGGTATAAGGGCACAGAGTCCACCATTTTCTCCAGGGGAACTGATCAATGTAATCTGGAGAGCAGTTGTCATCTGGAGAGCATCTGGAGAGCAGTTGACTCTGAGTGATCTCCAGCCCTCACCTGGAGATTGGCAACAGTGGTTCCCCAAGAGGGAATAGCTGGTTTGGAGAGCAGAGTCCATGGCATTCTACCTGTCTGATGCCTCACCCCTCCTCAAACCTCACCCTCTCCAGGTTCCATCCCTCAAATCTCCAGGAATTCTTCACTTGGAGTTGGCAATCCTATATGTTTCCCAGCCAGGCATCAACCTACCTTTATTCCCCCCTCACTGTTCAGCTTTCCATCCCCCACGCCACCAGCAGCCTCTACCGTGCTCTGAAGCCCTGACTGCCATGTCACATTGGCTGTCATGGGGGGGGGGCATCTCAGCAGGACACAGAGTCAACCATTTTCTCCAGGGGAACTGATCAATGCCATCTGGAGAGCAGTTGTAATTCTGAGTGATCTCCAGCCCTCACCTGAAGATTGGCAACAATGGTTTCCTTGGCCGGGAGGGTGGGATAGAAATTTAAATAAATAAATTTCCCAGGAGGAAAAGTGGTCTTTCTCTTCAATGGGAACCAAAGCAGCTTACTGTCAGAATCTGCTAATTCAGACATTGTATGTTTTAATTCTTACACTTATGCTTGTGTGTGCCTTCCTCTTTTAGCCTGTTACCATTCATGTATCACCAATGTATGCTTGCAAATGCCACATTGTACTGCCTGACCAGGCCTGGGATTTGTCACTGTTAAAGCGGGAGGGTGACACCTGCAATGTATGGGAACAATGGGCCTCTCACACCACTGCCTCCGCATTCCATCGGCCCCGGCTGGGACTTCAAGGGAGGATGCGGCTCATCTCTTATCACATGCAAAAGCCTTGAGGCCATTGATTGTTATGTGAACTGGTAACATCTGAAGGGTCTGGTTGGGAAGGGAATTTACTGCTTAACACCTCACTTTCTTTCCTGTGAGAACCAAACGGTCAGAGCCCCGTTTTGCCCGCCAATTTTTCCCTATAGTGATTGGCTACCTATGGGTAATTCAAACTCCTTGGAAAGGTATAATAGACCTGCCTGTATTATCTGTCTCATCTCTGACAATAATCCGAGAAGCTGTACTAATGTAGAGATTGGAAATAAAGAACTCTGGTTTACCAACCAAGATCTGATCCTTGACTACTTTGCGCAGAACTCTCACAGATTGTCAGAGATCTGTGACTGGGACTCAGCCGTTCCTGACCATGTCGGACGATGGCACGGTTCCCACCCCTACTACCCCCGAAGATACACCAACCACCCCGGTGGACCAGGGGGATGGTGGTGGAGGCGGCGGAGGGGAGCCCGAAGTACCGGTGACTACGATTCAGGGGGCTCACTACATCCCGCGCCTACCTCCTCTTCAGAGCGTGACCCCGAAGTACGCCTGGAGTCAGTTCGGTCGTGGGACCGTAGATTCCTGGGTGCACGACCGGAAAGGGGCACGGGTTTCGTTCCCGGGCGATCAACTTGACCGTGGGAGGCCGAGCTACCTGGGAGACAACCGCGAGCCGATCTACGGAGGAGATCCGCGTCGCCCGTCCATGGAAGGAGAGAGGACCGGACCGTATGGGCCCGATCCGTACCGGGAAGACCAGATGCAATCCCTAGACCGGATGATGGGAGATTTGCGGTTCCAGCTTACCACCGAACTGCGAGAGCTGGCCCTCGATCTCCAGTACCAATTCCGGGACGCCATGAGGGCCATGCAAGAGGCTCTTCCAGCCCCCGCGACGGGAGTCCAGCAGCCGCCGCCGGCTCCCGGAGGAGTCCCGGCTCAACCTCAGCCGCCCGTGCAGCCTCGGCCGCTGCAGCAGCAGGTCCCGCCGGTCGTCCCTCAACAGGTGCCAGCCCCCATTCCCGCGCCGGCCCCGGTGCCGGCAGGGCCGATCGTTCGCCCGGCCCCCGCCGACCCGTTGACGGCTACTTTCGATGGGGACCCAGAGAAGTTGCGGTTTTTCCTGTTGGAGATCGAGCGGTTCCTCGACAGCTGGGGGCACCTCTACCCCACCGAGAGGGAGCGGATTGGCTACATAGGGTCCAAACTGAAGGACACCGCCAGCGATTGGTATGTGAGCCTGCACGATGCCCCCGGCCCTGAGCTACGTTCGTTGAACAACTTCATGTGGGCCCTCCGACACCAGTACGAAGATCCCCTGGGGGAAGAAAAAGCCCGGAACCAACTGCGGAAGCTGGCCCAGGGGAGGTCCACGGTGAGGGACTACACCAACAAGTTCCGGCGCATCGCAGCCAAGATCCGCGGCTGGCCCCAAGACCTCTTCATAGAGAAGTATCGAGAGGGTCTCAACCCCGAGGTGTACGAGGCCGTTCTATTAGGGGGCCGACCGGGAACGCTGGCCACCTGGATGAGGGCAGCCGCGGACGTGGAAGAGAGATTCACCCTCATCAAGATGGGAACGTCAGCTACCGCCGCCAGCAAAGCCATGCCGAGAGCGAAGCCTAAGCCCAATGTGCAAGATCTCCGAGATGCCCGGTTTCGACAAGGGCTGTGTATGAGATGCGGAGAAAGTGGCCACTTCGCTTCAGCGTGCCCCAGGGGAGGAGGGAAGGCCCCGAAGACCTCTACCCCGGTGGCCGGGAGCACTCCCAGTAGAGGGAAACCTCCGTTCAAACCCCGGGCGCTGCAACTGGAAGGAGCAGCAAGCGAGCAAGGGGAGCTGGAGCTGACGGAAGCGCAGATGTCGGGAAACTCCAACGGCCTGCAGTGAGCAGCGCAGAACTGCAGGTCCCCCGCCAAGACGCGCCATCTCCGCTTGCTGAAGAAGGATCCTGGGCCGAATGCGTGGCATCCAGTTCCTCCAGTACCTCCTCCACTGATGAAGGGGGAGGCACCCCATTTTGAAATATCAGATATTCTTGATTCTAAAATGCGTAGGGGCCGCTTATATTATTTAGTTAGATGGCTTGACTTTGGCCCAGAACACAATGAGTGGGTTCGTTCTGAACATGTGCATGCTCCTAAATTAGTTAAAGCTTTTCATAAACGATCTCCTGACAAGCCCGGGTGAAGGGGATTATCGGGGGGCCAGTGTGTCAGAATCTGCTAATTCAGACATTGTATGTTTTAATTCTTACACTTATGCTTGTGTGTGCCTTCCTCTTTTAGCCTGTTACCATTCATGTATCACCAATGTATGCTTGCAAATGCCACATTGTACTGCCTGACCAGGCCTGGGATTTGTCACTGTTAAAGCGGGAGGGTGACACCTGCAATGTATGGGAACAATGGGCCTCTCACACCACTGCCTCCGCATTCCATCGGCCCCGGCTGGGACTTCAAGGGAGGATGCGGCTCATCTCTTATCACATGCAAAAGCCTTGAGGCCATTGATTGTTATGTGAACTGGTAACATCTGAAGGGTCTGGTTGGGAAGGGAATTTACTGCTTAACACCTCACTTTCTTTCCTGTGAGAACCAAACGGTCAGAGCCCCGTTTTGCCCGCCAATTTTTCCCTATAGTGATTGGCTACCTATGGGTAATTCAAACTCCTTGGAAAGGTATAATAGACCTGCCTGTATTATCTGTCTCATCTCTGACAATAATCCGAGAAGCTGTACTAATGTAGAGATTGGAAATAAAGAACTCTGGTTTACCAACCAAGATCTGATCCTTGACTACTTTGCGCAGAACTCTCACACTTACATCATTCTCCTCTCCTCCTTTTGACTTGCACAACAATCCTGTGAGGTAGGTTAGGCTGAAAGTCTGTGACTGGTTCAAAATCACCCACTCAGCTTCAACAGCAAGAACCTGGATCTAGCAGACCCTGCTCTGAAGCACTGATTGCCATGCCTAGGGTACCCAACCTCCAGGTAGAGCCTGAAGATCACCAGGGATCACAACTGAACTCCAGACAACAGATCTCTCCTGCCCAGAAAAAATAATTGCTTTGGAAGGTAGACTTTATGGCATTCTGTTCAGCTGAGGTCTCTCCCCTCCCCAAACCCTGGCTTCCATAGACGCTACCAGAAAATCCCCAGGAATCTCCCTACATGGAGCTGGCAACCCTAGTCAGGACTGGTCCCAATGAGTTCTTCACAAAGGCCTGTGAAGGGGTTCCTTCCTTTGTCTGAACCAAGCTTGGTTGCCTACTGTGGCAAAACGGGCTCCAGTCTACAACTCAGCTGTTCACCTCCCACGCTCGTCTCATGGGCATATCTCACTCTTTAAGTTCCCTGCCACCAGTCCCTGAATTGTCACTGCCTTTTTAGAGGGACAGTGAGACCCCTGTGGCCAAATCTCCCCCTTTGGAGATGGAATCTCCAGTCTTTGGGGGATCCCTGGAAAGTTGGCAACCCAAGGGTCTGGCCTTTCCTTGCTTCCCTGGCTACCCCCTCCCTTTGGTATTGGCAGAGCAGGGGAGACTATGGGGTCAGAGCACAACACAGATTATTGGCCCAAATAGAATAATTTATTTTAGTATAAACGCAATTATGGAGCACACACACACACACTAAATGAATAAGGCACAACTGTAGGAGTAAGCACACACTATGAACCAACAGGGCATAAATCAACAGCTTGCCCGGCAAGGCAGGATACAAATATGAATAATAAATAAGTAAGTAAGTAAGTAAGTAAGTAAATAAATAAATAAATAAAACGGGTTAAACACAATCCTCCCTGGATGGGCTGGAGTCTATATTGATGGTGCCCTTGTGACAGTCCCTCTTTTCCTGCACTTTTTGGCCTTGGGGCAGCTGGGAACTGTAGGCCAGCAGATGAGGAAGCCCCATTCAACCCAGTGAGTGATACTCCTGCAGGCCCCTCTCTGGAACTACAGCTCAGTTGAACCTTATGGGGGAACATTTTAAACAAACCACAGACAGCAGCCATCTTATAATCACAGGTAACTGCCATTTTGTTTCACCTACTAACAACCACTGAGGTAACAGTAAATCCCCCCACAGGAGGGAAGCAGGAGAAGTGTCTTCGTCAAGAGACAAAGCTGTCTGCCAGAAATTCTGACAGGGCACAGAGGCTGAAGGAGTGGGCGGGGAAGAGGAGCAGACCCAGCACCCAGCCAATGGCATGCGAGTATTCACAGCCAGTGGATAGGGACAGCTTCTGATTGACAGACCAGGGGACCAAAGGCTGGGGTGGCATGTGGAATGTTCAGGAGAATGCCACCACCAACAGAGAATTATGTATAAGAGAGAAGAGAGATAAAAAGAGCCCTGCTTGGTCAGACCAATGGTCCCTCTAGTCCAGCATCCTGTCTCACACAGTAGCCAACCAGTTCCTCTGGAAATCCAACAGCAGGGCACAGAGGCTGAGGCCTTCCTTCCCCTCATGATGACTATCTCTGAATGTGGAGGTTCCTTTAGTCACCATGGCTAGTAGTCACTGAAACACCTATCCTCCATCAGTCCATGCCTGTGTTCATTACTACATCCTTTGGGGGCAAATCCCACATTTTAATCACTTGTTGTATAAAGGAATATTGTTGTGAAGGAGATTGGGCTGGAAAAGGAAGAAGAAGAGTTGGTTTTATACCCCGCCTTTCACTACCCGAAGGCGTCTCAGAGCAGCTTACAGTCTCTCCCCACAATAGACATCTGGCGAGGTAGTTGGGACCGAGTGAGCTCTGAGAGAACTGTGACTGACCCTAGGTCACCCAGCTGGCTGCATGTGGAGGAGTGGGGAATCAAACCCAGTTCTCCAGATTAGAGTCTGCTGCTGTTAACCACTACACCAAGCTGGGTCTCAAAAAGTTCTAGTCTGGTTACTTGGGACTTTTATGACCAATCTGGTACTTTCCCTTCCTTGGTAAAACAGGGCATGTGTGTATCCGACCTTCGTAAGCCTGTGGGCACCATTGGAATTCGGACACAGGGTGGTGGTGGGCACAACCACAAAATGGCCACTGCAAGAGGCAGAGACACAAACACGCACACGAAGCCCAGGCGCAGGAGCCAAGAGGAGTAATTTCTTGAAAGATGAGAATGAAGAATGAGAGAAAGAATAAGGCCAACACTGTGATGCCAGCTCCCACCGGCCAAAACTATCTTAGGCCCAATTTACACCTCCCCTCTGAAGTAGTTTGATTGCTGTCTTTTCCTATGCTCATTTCATGCTGGTTTCAAATTTCACTCCCTGGGTCTGAGGAGTACTAAGCAACAGGATCTGTTTAAAGAAGTATAATGCTAGCTTGAACACAGGAGGGCAATTAACAAATGTAAACAGTAATTTTTAAACTAGAACAAGTATGGTTTGAAACTAGAAACAGGTATAGATGGGTTTTTTTGAAACTAGAATGATTCCAGCGGGAAAGTCAGATGTAGATTTGACCTTAATCTGCACAGCCAGTCAGATATCCAGTGGCCAGTCATGAGCCATGCTGGGTAGGAGCCCTTCCTGCCCTGCCCACTTTCTAACACCAGTTGGTCTCTTGCTCTTATCAATTTGACCAGAAGCAGTTCTGTGGGCAAATAGCCCATAGCTGATAAGGTGGGTCCCCTTCTCTGTGATCAAAGGAGCCCCCCACTCCCCCTGCCCAGCCTTCACCATTGTATGGATTGGGCACCGACTGTGACGACCTTCCCTAGATTTCATTTTCATTTTATTTATTTATTTATTTAGGTTGCTACTTGCCCAACGGGTCTCATGGCGGCTTACAGTATGAAAACCAATGAGGTAAAACAACATAAAAACAAATATAACATATAAAATATTAACATTAAAAGATTAAATTAATTTTTTAAAATATGTAACTATCACCATACCATTATTGAAACAGCCCAAGCATATGGTTAAAAGGCCAACCTAAACGGTTCATCCTCGCATGCCCTGTAGAAACGAAACAGGTCCGGCAGGGCACAGGTGTCATCGAAGAGTGCGTTCCACAGGGTTGGGGCCACAAGTGAGAAGGCCCTTCCCCTGCTGACAGCTGATTGAGCCATCCTGGGGCCAGGCGCCTGAAAGAGGCCCCCAGAGAACAAACAAAGGGAGTTTCGGCGGGTTGTAATGGGAGAAGTGGTCCCGGAGTTATGAGGGTATCAGCTAATGCTGCCATCTCCTGCCCAGGAGGTGGGATGAGTGAACCCTTGACGTCGGGTCTGTGGAATGTTATACTTCTCATGGCATGCTTATCGCTCTTTGAGCTGCTCTGATCTTGGGAGACTGTTGGTGCCTGCACATGTATCCCTTCCCCTGTCTAACTCTAATTCTTCCCGCTTTTTCCCTGGGAACTGTAAACCAGTATTTTAAGCGCCTTTTCTCTGACATGGTGATTGGTTGCAATGCATTACCAGGCCCCTTTTTTGAATTCTGTATAATTATCCTGCTTGGGGCTGTGTCAGCCATTACTGACACAAGAAGTGCAGATGACCATAGCAGACCTTTCTCAATAAAGCATTCCTGTTTAAGGACACTTGCTGGGGACTGACTCTGTAGGACTCTCACAGAGGGTCCCAGACCATTAAGGGCTTTGAAGGTTAACACCAACACCTCAAATTGGATCCAGAGACTAATTCACAGAGACTGCTGCAGAATTGGAGTAATATGAGCTGGCCACGATGTTCCAGTCAGCAACCTTGCAGCTGCATTCTTGACCACCTGCAGTTTCTGAAGCATTTTCAAGGGTAGCCCTACATAGAGTGAATTGCAGTAGTCCAATCTGGAGACGACTGTTGCATGTGCCAAGTTCTGACCCAGACAAACAGGGAGCCAGCTGAAGGGCCTGACGTAGGTGAAAAAACACTGACTGTGCTACCAGGGAGATTTGTATCCAACCGCACCCTGAGGCTCTTTACAGAGACTACAGCTGTCAGCTGGACACCCCTGAGTCTTGGGAGTAGGGATGCCATTCCCCCAGTTGGGGGATTTGTTGGGCTCCTGGCCGGTGGCAGGGAATCTCACCTCCAAACATGCTGTGACATCATCACATCAGCGGCATATGCAGCAATGGTCTGGTTTTGGGGCGAAACTCTATGGTTTGAGGGCGATCTTACCATAGGGTTTTGCCCAAAAACCAGAGTTTTACTGTGCAATGTCGCTGATGCTTCTATGGGACATCAGCATGTCGCAGCACTCCGCCCCCACTCCCGGAAAGTCCCTCCCCCCCCCCCACTGGTGTGATCATTGGACTTGGCAACCCTACGTGGAGTGATCCCCCCGGCTAGCATCTCAATCTTTCCCAGCCACATGACCTCCGTCTGGGATGGATTCCACTTCAGCCAGCTCCCCTTTATTTACCTGCTGGGATAGTGTCATCAGCATATTGATGGCACCCAACTCCAAAGCTCCTGTTGTACGCACAGTTTATGAAACACTGTTATACACTGTGTGCTCTGCCACTGACTTGACATGGCTAACCTTGGTGAGCACACTTAGCTTCTTTCTGGCATAGACAGACATATAAGCTGAGTGCCATTGATGATCCTAACCACTCTGTACCTATATCTGTTACAATAGATACATTTTATTAGAGTTTTATCGCCTGGGAAGAAGAAGGCCCATTGCATTAAAACCAGGGGTGGGCAAATGGCGGCCCGGGGGCCACATGCGGCCCGCCACAGAGTTTTTTGCAGCCCGCCAAGAAGATTTCAGGACTTCAAGAAAACTGAGCCTAAATTCAGTTTGCTCTCTTATCCCATCACTGCTGATATTGATACAGCACCTGAGGAGCTGCAGCTTGAACTTATTGACATGCCGTCAGATCACACTGTGAAAAAAATGTCTTATGCTGTGACATTAGTTGACTTTTACAAATCTTTGTCTGCTGAAAAAATTTCCATGTATGAAGAAATTTGCTGGGAAAATGTTCTCTATATTTGGGTATACATATATTTGTGAGCAAAGTTTTTCTTGCAGGAAGATCAACAAGAGTAAATATAGATGCTCTTTGACAGACATTAACTTGCAGGCGGTGATGAGAATCTCAACAAGCAATCTCACTCCTGATTTCAAAAAAATTGTAGAAAAGTGTGATAGGGTACATTTGTCTCATTAAACGGATTCTAAAATTAAATGTGCTTGCAGCTATAGACGATATGAAATTAGCACAATAAATAAATTGAATAAAACTACCACTATTTTATTTAATTTATATTTATTGATTTTTATGATACAATTTATACCTTTTCTGAAATGCAAAGTTAACTAATGAATGCAGTCATTTTAAAAGGTGCGGCCCTCCGCTGACCTCCGCTCCCACGAAGTGGCCCCTGAGCCAAAACAATTGCCCACCCCTGCATTAAAACAATGAACCAAAGTTTACTTCTGAATATGTATTCATGATTGATTTCTGTTTCTGTGGTTTTATGAGAAAGCCCAACCCTCAGATCCGAGCCCAATCAGAAAGTTATGACAGAAGTTTGACAAAGTTTGATGGAACCAATAGCTTTGCCTTGTTTGTGTGATATCATTTTGGGTATAAAATCCTATGTCCCCCATTGTAACTTTGGGACAGCCGGTGGGTATTTGATGGTCCAAAGCTCTTGTTATACCTGTGCTTCCCCCTTTATTAATAAAGTTCTAGATATTTTCTCCTCTACAGGAACTGGGCTGTGTGTTTTCTCTTATTGGGCTGGGGAGACACAACCAGAGACAGGATTTCTGTCTTTCACTCCTGACGATCTCGCAACAGGGTGCATATTTAAGCTAGAGAACATCGGAGAAAGGATCAAACCCTGTTGGACCTCACAATTCAGGTCTTATCGGGAAGACCTCTCCTCCCCAGTAGCAACCCTCTGAGAGTGTCCCTGGCAGAATGAGGAGAACCAACTACGGGCGGTGCCCCTTACCCTCAGGGAGGCAAGGCAGGGTCGATCAGGAGCAAATGGTCAACTGTATCGAAGGCCGCTGATAGATCCAGAAGGATCAACAGGGCCGATGTGCCTTTATCCAGATGTAAACAGGGATCATCAACCAAAGTGACCAGTGCTGTCTCGCTCCCAAAGCCAGATGTTCTTTGTGGACTGATCTTTGGTTCAGACTGGCTTTTCTAGGCAAGGCATCACTCAAACGTGGAATGAAGATTCTTACCATTTTCACTTATGGGTGTTCTTGAGCACTGAGCATCACAGAACGTCCATGGCAGGGCCAGGATCAGGAGAGAGAACAGCAGGTGACTCTGCCGAAGAGAAGAAGGGAACATAGGAACGTAAGAGAAGCCAGTGTTGGATCAGGCCAGTGGCCCATCCAGTCCAACACTCTGTCACACTGTCAGTTCGCACTGCCATAGGCGTGGGTAATCGTCTTGTCATGATCATTATGGTTGCTGAGTTATTTGTATCAATGCGTGCTGTGTTACCCTCGGGTTTGATGATCTATTAACACTGCTTTGTGTTCCAAGCCTTCTTTCAACCCCTTTAGGTCCCACCCGGGAGATAGCATCGGTGACCCGACTCCCACCTTTAGAATGCGAGCCTCGCTTGCCTGCTTCGCTTTGCGCATGCTCAGTACTCATTTGCTTTCCTTCCCCTCTTATCTCTAGCTGGCTATTCCTTGGCTAACGACCTTGAACAGAAGAGCCTCCTGTTGTGTGTTACATGAATCACAGGTGTTATGGATTTCTTTTGCTTTGTTTTCTCTGGGAACATTTTCTACAAAACCCTCAACAGTGTTTTTCCCTGAGAACCTATTTTGCCGCGCTTTCCTTGGGAACAGTGGGCCCGTATACTTGGGCACCAATAATTCTCACTATTGATTGGTAGATGGTAGGCAGGCCAGGTTTCATATCGAGTATAATTGTAATGGCATTTCTAGGCTTGGGCATTACTAACAGGAAAAGTGTTTGACCAACATGATCTTTTCTACAAATAAAGGCCTTTCTACTTAAGGAGACCTGTTGTGGACTATATCTATTGGCCCAATTCTCACACACACAGTGGCCAAAAACACCAGGTGCCCTCAGACGGTCCAGCAGTGGGGGCAGGACACTAGAAGCCCTCCCACTGTTGTCCCCCCACCCCAAGCACCAAGAACATAGTGCATCACTTGCCCCAGACTGAGAGTTCCTATCTATACCTTGCGGCTAACAGCCACCGATGGACCTCTGCTCCAGATGTTTATCTAATTCCCTCTTGAAGCTGTCCATGCTTGTGGCCGCCACCACCTCCTGTGGCAGTGAATTCAATGTGTTAATCACTCTTTGGGTGAAGAAGTATTTCCTTTTATCTGTTCTAATCCAACTGCTCAGCAATTTCATGGAGTGCCCCCGAGTTCTTGTATTGCGAGGGAAACTCAGTGGGAAATTATCTCTGGCAGTTCTTCATTTCCAATAAATTATTAACCCTGGCTCGTGAAGATGTGTCCTGACTGAGATCCTAAACACAGCTCCCCATCCTATGTAGAATGAGGCCTGTCTAAAGCCATTGAAATGCATTTAAAAATGCCAAGTTCTGCAACGCTAATAGCACAGACCAGCCTGATTTCATCGAACTCAGAAGCGAAGCAGGGTCAGCAGCCCTCAGATGGGAGACCACCAAGGAAGACAGGGGATGTGTGCGGAGGAAGGCAATGGCCAACCGCCTCTGTCTGCCTCTTGCCTCGAAAACCACCAGGAAGTCTAGGGTTGGTATGCAGAGGCAAGCAATGGCAAACTACCGCTGCTCATCTCTTGCCTTGAAAACTGCATGAGCTGGAACGTCATGGATTCTCCATGAGTCAGTCACGTGGACTGACCGGAAGAACCCAGGCTAACCTGATCTTGTCAGATCTTGGAAGCTAAACAGGGTCGGCCCTGGTTAGTATTTGGACGGGAGACCGCCAAGGAAGTCCGGGGTCATGATGCAGAGGCAAGAAATGGCGAGCCGCCACTGAACATCTCTTGCTTTGAAAACACTACAGAGTCCCCTGTGACTTGACAGCACTTTACACATGTGCAGTTCTTCGTAGGACTGCAGCCTTGCTTGGAAATGTGCCACCCTGGGCCTTAGAAATGAGCACTACTTCTAAGGAAGCATGGCTCTTAAGGGAAGCCGACACAAATCGCCGCACAAAATGTCTAGGGGGATCATATAAGACACTCACCATCTCGGGAACATTCCTGTCTCGTACAAGCCTTTGACGTTCTGCAAAAACGGCTCTGTGGGTTTATATAGCAGGTGCGAACAATCGACCAAGTGGCTGAGAGCAGATTCTGACAATAGGCATCCAATCTCATTTGTCCCTTATTGCCTAGAAGGTGAGGCTCTTGGTATTATTTGTGGACCTGAATAGGGAAGCAAAAGATCACAAGTGCTGATTCCTCATGGGAACTTCAAAATACTTTGGACAGCTGTCAGAGTCACCCCAGGGATCTCTAGGGAGATTTCAATTTTTTTGGGGGGGGGGGTCTATGTGCTTGCATGCCACCAAAGATAATTCCCAAAAGAAAAGGTACCTGTTAAGCATGGAGGCCCATGCACTATTATTCCACTGACCTGCCACAAGTAATCCTTTCAAAGTTGGAACGGGCCATGCGGCACCAGCCAGAGTGGGCCCTCAAAGACGTTTTGTTGTGTCCCGAATCAAACGTGACCTCTGCAGCTTCTGGGAATCCGTCAGTGACGGCTGCCCCTTCCAGGATTGTGGATTCAAGCATGCGTGGCATAAATAGGAAGTGATGGATGGACGAAACTGTCCCCCTGCCAATGTGCTTTCCAGGCTGGGAAAAAACAAACACTGTAAGTGCTTTGTTGTTGATCACTGCAATTACGACAATTGATTCCGTTGCACTTTGGACGTGCCGTTCCTGGATGTGTTCGCTTTGATTGGCCTCCCAGCCATCTCCACAGCGATGCTGCCCTTTTCACAGTGGAAAAAACAAAGAGCAGCAAAGGGAAGTACGCCAGAAACAAAACACTGTGCTCAACAACAACAATAAAACACCCCAAATCTTAAACAATTGTATCCAGGGGTCCGTTGGAGGGGGAGCGCACAGGAGCGCAGCTCCGGGAGTGAGGAGCCCAGGGGGCGGGCACATGACCAAGCCCCGCCCCCTCCTCAGCTTCCCCAAGCAGTGCAGAGGCGCAGCGCCCCGGGGAAAGCCCTGCTAGGGTCTCTATTGTTTTTAATGTTTTGTTTTAATATTGATAATTTTATCATTGTTCCTTTTATGACTGTGTGCTGCTTTTCCAGAGACTTGCTCAAGGTGGCATATAAATTTTCTAAGTATACCATTTTTTATCTGGGCACATGGCACATAAGTACTGGAGAAATTTCACCAACCCTTCAGCAGCTTCCACCCCATCAGTTTGGTGTAGTGGTCAGGAGTTGGACTCTAATCTGGGAGAACCGGGTTTGATTCCCCACTCCTCCACATGCAGCTGCTGGTGTGACCTTGGGCCAGTCACAAGTTCTCTCAGAGCTGTTCTCTCATGAGCAGTTCTCAAAAGACCTCTCTCAGCCCCACCTACCTCACAGGGTGTCTTGTTGTGGGGAGGGGAAGGGGAAGGGATTGGTGGTGCACATGTCCTGGGTATCTCAAGTGGTTTCAAGGGAGCAGGAAGAGAATGAGGGTGTGTTCTTTATGCTTATTTTTATTGCACCAAGTATTGGAGGGGGAAGGGAATGGAGGAAGAGCAGGTCAGTTTCACTCACCTGTGGAGTGGAGCCTGAGGGGTGGGTGTTGCCTTCTGACACACTTCCGGTATGTTAGGGGGTGTGGCATATGCAAATGAGTTATGCTAATTGGCTCCTGCACCTCTTTTTCTACGAAATGACCCCTGATTGTATCAAAATGTAATATAGAGGACGCGGTCCAATACACTTCAAATAATGTGAGGAAATTAAATATAGAAAGCCATGTTGTACATCCGAAAGACACAGACACTTTAAGAAATCCGGGACCACGCCCGATCTCTTACCAACTCATACACCAGAACTCTAATAACATAGAGCACAGTCTTCAAAATTTAAATAGTCTCCAAAAGAGTCTGGTGGATGAACTCTATGTTCTTCTATGGCCTGCGAGCAACTGATTTAAGGGAGGGAGTGCTGGGGGGGGGGGGGAATGGGCAGAGCCCCAGCAGTCAAGCATCATGGAAGCATCTGCCCAGCTTTGCACTGCTGCCTCTCCAGTCCACCTGTGTGGGTTTTCCTCTGCACCCCCTTCCCACCCCATGGGGCCTTGCAGTGAGGATACACCAACTTGGAACTTACCAGCTGCGGTCCTTTATACAGTTTATATCTCTGGTACCTGGCAATACATTTCATGGCCCACATGGCTCGGCCCAACAAAGAGACATTTATGTCAAATCCAGCCCTCAGACAAATGAGTTTGACACCTCTGATTTAGGGGATTTTATCTTTGTTGTCAAGTCACAGTGAATTTAAGGCAACCCTGTAGGGTTTTCAAGGCCAGAAACATTCGGAGGTGGTTGACCATTGCCTTCCTCTGCGTAACAAGACTGGGCTTGGTGGTCTCCCATTCGAGTTCTAACCGGTAGGGATGGGTGTGAACTGTCTCACAAACTAAAGTTTGTGAGGAATTTTGGCTGGTTTGTGGTTCGCAAACCAAAGTTCATGGCAGGTCAACTGGCACAAACCTTCCATGAACTTTCAAGCAGTTGGTGAAGATTGGTGCCCGTTGGTGAATGGATACATTTCCATAC
The DNA here is from genome assembly GCA_029233225.1 of Lepidodactylus listeri. Lineage (NCBI taxonomy): Eukaryota > Metazoa > Chordata > Lepidosauria > Squamata > Gekkonidae > Lepidodactylus > Lepidodactylus listeri. The sequence continues at coordinate 132,512,507 of JARCFY010000005.1, read as the reverse complement.
AATAGAGTGGCAATTGCACAGTACACTCAGAACCAAGATACAGTACACCCAGAACCACTGTATGTGACGCAGACCACATCCAAGTAAATTCCTTCCTCAGACCACTATATGTAGAAGTATCTCAACAACATGTAAAGAATTGACTGTTCAGCAGAACACGCTTTGGTATTTTCTCAGATAAGGACTAAGGTTTACATATCTCACATGTTTACAGACGGGCAACTGGTCACAAATAGGCATCACTCACTGCAAATAGTGGTCTGAGGAAGGATACAAAAACAAAGAGCAGAATTTGGAGACTTAGTCTTGATTTTTGGAGATTTGACTTTTGCAAATATTTTGACTGGTATTGTATTGTTGCAAGCATTGGATTTATATTGTAGACAAGTGATGTTATTTGCTGGTTTGATGTACTTATGTATGTTACCAGGTTTCTATTGTTATAACCAACATTACATTTGCTTGGATGATTTAAATACTGTGGTCTGCATCACATAATAGTGTTTTGTCTTGGATACATTTCCAGACAGACTATCTCAGCTCAAACAAAATGTTTACCAAATTACACAGCAATGGGGGGGAGGGGCTTCTCCTGCCTTGGAAACACTCCTGTCATGTCAGTTTCAAGAGATTTCCCCCCCCCCCTTTGTCAGCTTCCTTTGTGTTCTCTTCCCATCTTCTTGCACAGAACTTGCAAAATCCCACCCCTCTTGCTTGGATTTGTGACTCTGTGCTTTGAGATCAGTTCTCTTAAACTTGCAATGCCAGTGGCACTCGGTTCTGCTGGGCATTCTGTACATTGAACTGGTTGTGCTAGGCTTGAAAAAATGTCTCCCCCTTCAGTTTGTACTGTAGGGATTCTCTGGTTTGACTTTAGTTCTCTTTTACTTGTATTGCTAAGTAGCAACACAAGTAGTTCTCTTTTACTTATATTGCTAAGTTCTGCTGGGCATTCTGTACACTGAACTGGTTGTGCTGAACTTGCAATCCCCACTGCTTGGATTGTGATTCTGTACTTCTCATTAGTCTAGTTGAGCTGGCATTGCCACAATGGCACTGGGTTCTGCTTGGCACTAGTAGATTGCACTGATTTTGCTGAGCTTGCACTTCTCCTTGCTTGGAGTGTGATTCTGTGCTATACACCATCCCTGTTGAGCTGGTATTGCCACAATGGCACTGTATTCTGGTGTGCACTCTTTGATTGCGCTGGTACTGCCATTGCACTGCTTTTGCTTAGCTTGCAAAAATGCCCCCCTTTAGTTTCCACTGCAGAGATTATCTGGCTTGACCTTAGTCCTGTCGGGTTTGCGCTGCCACAGTGGTACTAGTTCTGCTGGGCTTGCAAAAATGCCCCTCCCTCAGTTTCTACTGCAGAGATTCTCTGGGACTTCAAGTCTGTTCTGCTGGGCTTCTATTGCCCCTGCTTTTTTTTTTGCTGTTCCCCCTTCCATTGGAAACAATGGAGGAAAGGGGTAGTTTCTCTTGGGGGGGCATAACTGGTACCCCATAAATCCACTCCTCACCAAACTTGGAGGGCAGGTAGAAGAGACTTGGCCAAAGATCCCCTGTGAGTTTGGTGTCTCTAGCATGCTGGGGTGTGTGTGTGTGTGTGTCACAAACCTCACAAACCAAACCAGTTTGTTTAGCCTCTAAGAGTTTGCCATGGTCCGTGGTTTGTGAACAGGACATGCCAGAAACCATGAACTGACACAAACCACATTTTCCTGGTTCTTGCCCATCCTTACTAATCAGGGCTGACCTTGCTTATCTTCCAAAATTTGATGAGATTGGGCCAGCCTGGGCCAGCCAGGTCAGGGCAGCTCAGGAATAGGGCAGGCGAAGCCCGGGGTATGCGGCAGGGGGCTTTGCAAGCCGGAGTTTGGGGAGACTGAGAAAAGTCTCTTCCGAATGATCCACAGGCACATGCCAATGTGCTAGTGGAGACAGGACCAAGGAGAACCTTGCACAGGCGTACAAAGTGCAGCCAAAATCTGAGATAGAGGGGAACACCAAAGACACTTTTCTCCATGTTTTAAAAGATCTGGGAGCCTGACGGTGAAATGCCAGGCTGCTGGACCACGGGTGTCTTATGTGAGCTCTAGCAATGCAGCTCTTGAAGGAAAGCCTCATTTTGGGCTCAGTGTGTGATAGCTGTGACCAGTGTTCCCTCTAAGCTGAGTTAGTGTAAGCTAGCTCGAAGTTTTTTAGCCTCTGGCTCACACATTTTTGTCTTTGCCCATGAAGGATGGCTCCAGAGCAAACTAATTTACGCAGTAGCCAAATTGCTTGTGCTCAACTTCAGTGCGAGTAGCTCACAAAGTAGAATTTTTGCTCACAGGACCCCACAGCATAGAGGGAGCTCTGGCTGTGGCTTGACCTCACTCACCAAATTCAAATTGAGACAAATATTTAAAACTGACCTCTGGGACAATGGTGGGATTCTGCGGCTTGCCTTTGTCTAGGATCGGCACCAGAAAGGCTGTTGCCCGTTCTCACTCATTCAAAGGACAATTGCTTCCGTCAGGAACGCCACGTCCCGGCCCTTCTACAGTTTGCCTGGTTCCACCTGAGGGCAGACCATTGTTGACTTTGCTGCCTGCAGAGCTGAAAGCAGCAGCAAGCCTTCAGAGTCATGTCCTGGGGGTGGTGGTTGGAGAGCCATTTGGCCTTGCTGTGCAGCCTCCATGCCCCTCCCCTCAGCATCTCCCACATCTGCCACCCCCTTTCTACATCGTGCTTGAGCTTGCGGAGCCTCCAAACAACAGCCCCCTGGTTTCTCATCCTCTCCCCTGGGTCTTTCTTGCGCAGCCTGGAGAGGGAGCTCAGCTACCGCCGCCTCATTGCTCCTGCTGTCCTGGCTGGCTTGGTAGGGGCTGGGGGTGGTTGAGTTGGGGCCTTAAAGGCCCAGACTGTATGTGGCCATTGCAGCATTTTTCCTTGTTGCTGCTGTCCTGGGGGGGCTTCTCTGTTGCTGGCACTCTGGGTTCACAAGCTGGGCCTCCTCTGACTCCTGGGTAAGTCTGGGGGTGGTTTTGGCAATGGGGGTGGGACCGCTCCCAGACAATTCCCATCTTCATCCCCCCCCTCTCTCTGCTGAGCCACACACGTACTTGCACTTTGCATGGAAATCTCTCCTTGAACTTAATAAGTTTGCTAGCTGTGCTTCCTGGTAAGGTCTTTGCACAGCGGTGGGGAGGCTGCCACAGGATCAGTCCAGGGGAGCGCGTTTCTGGGTGGGATGTTTGTGCACTGAATTCTCTGCCAGACAGATCTCAGAAGCAAAACAAAGCCTGCCCTAATTAATACTTGGATGGGATACCACCAGCCAAGGCCAAAGTCACTATGCAGAGGCAGGCAATGGCATTGTCAGATCTCGGACACTAAGCAGGATTGGCCCTGGTTAGTCCTTGGGTGGGACCAAGGAAGTCTAGGGTGGCTATACAGAGGTGGGCACTGGCAAATGGTTCTGGTCACGGTCTCTCCAAAAGGACATTGCAGAGCTGGGAAAAGTACAGAGGAAGGCAACCAAGATGATTATCCCATATAGCAAAACACTAGTTATACTGGAATGATGTGTTCTAATGGTAGTATACCTTGATAGATTTCAATAGTGCTCCATGCAGTCCATTAACTTTTACAAGCTTAAGAGAATTTAGAAATTGTACATTGTAATGGAACCACTCTTGAAAAAAGTTTAAACTATAAAAATATTTTTGTCTTTCCTTCCCATTTTTCATTTGAGTAATGTTCACCCATAATTACTTTACCACATTTCACATGCCTGTATTTGTGCTGTCCCAAATTGTTGTGCGAGCCAAAGTCATTTTGAAAGACCTAACCTGTTACATGTTTATATGCACTGCTATTGCCATGTGAAGAGGCATCTAAGTTGATTTGTAAGTTTTTTATTACTGATAGACTTGTGTGTGTCATTGGTCGATGCCTGTTATTATAAGTACAAGGCAATTTATATTAATTCATAAGGATATTACCTCTAAAGTAGGAGATTTTTGCTCAGGTTTGCCGAATTCGACAGAAGAATAGGGCACATTTTAACAATTCTAACTAGCATAATAGTTTACGCTTGCGGTTACAACATGTATCCAGGGGTCATTTCTTAGAAAAAGAGGTGCAGGAGCTCATTAGCATACTCATTAGCATATACCATGCCCCCTGACATCACCGAAAGTGTGTCAGAAAGGGAAGCAAAAGGGGGGCATCTTCAAAAGCCGCCCCTCCCCTTCCGCAGCAGGCCTACCAAGGCGGGTGGGGGGAGCGAAGCGAGAAGGGCCCCACAGAATACAATGGAAAGATTGTGTTGCTGCCGCCACGTGACTCTAAACAGAAGGGGTTTAAACTTTAAACCCCTTCTCGCTTCGCTTCCTCCTCAGGCTCGCTGGGAGCTGGGGGAGGGGCTTGCCACCAATGCCATTTGTGCCCACTAGGGGTGTGCAAATAAAAAAATTTTTTGGCCTGATTCAGATCGGGCCAAATCAGGCCACATCTGTTCTGGCTGCTGAATTACCCCCGCATGTCAGTTTTGGCAATGCAAGCCCATTCGGCCGGCTGAATGTCAGTTTCAGTCCCATTATACCCTCTGGGCCATTGAAGTCAATAGCAAAAACTCATAGGGTATATGAGGGGCTGAAGGAGAGGGGGTTTGAGGGAGAGGCTCCAAACTTGCAGGGTAGCTGCTGGGGCCTCTCCTTGAAGTACACACCAAGTTTCAAAAAGATTGGACCACGAGGTCCAATTCTATGGGCCCCCAAACAGGTTGCCCTATCCCCTCCATTGACAATGGGCAACGTTTTTTCCCACCAGAGAACAATGGAGGGAATGGGGGCAACCTGTTTGGGGGTCCGTAGAATTAGACCCCCTGGTCCAATTTTCTTGAAACTTGGTGGGTATTTTGGGGAAAGGCCCAAGCAGCTACCCTGTAAGTTTGAAGCCTCTCCCTCAAACTCCCTTCCCTCCAGCTGCTTTTTAAGCCACTGCCGAATTTCGGCAGCAATTCGGCGGCAGGCCGAATACAGATCAGAGAATCTGATTCAGCCCGTGGCTGCCCTAGTGCCCACTCCTGGCCTGGCGGAGCACCGCTCTGCCTCGCTCCGGCCCCAAATGACCCCTGCATGTATCTAATTTTAACTAATGTCATTAATGTAATGTAACCATCGGAATGTCTATTTTACCACTGTGGCTATGAATTTTCTGATCTCAGATCGTAATGTACTGAACCAAGATGATTAGGGGGGTGGGGCAACTTCCTTAGGAGGAACGGCTGAAGAGCCTGGGACTTTTCAGTTGAGAAAAGAGACGACTAAGGAGGGACATGATGATAGAGGTTTATAAAATTAGGCATGGGGCACAGCGAGTGGACAGAGAGAACTTTTCCTCCCCCTCCCAAAATACTAGAACTCAATGAAACTGATGGGCAGTACATTCAGGACAGATGGAACAAAAGACGTTTTTACACAAAAAGTGATTAAAATGTGGGAAATTGCTGCCAGAGAGTGTAGTGATGGCCACGGGAATACACAGTTTTCAAAGGGGATTAGATAGATTCATAGGGGATAAGTCTATGCATGGCTACTCACCAAAGTACTGAAAGGGAACCTCCATGTTCAGAGGCAGGATGTCAGGTTCCTGTCATGTTTTGTTTTCCTTGTAGTTTTCCCGGTTACAGGTCCCAGTGGGAGCTCGGCATCAGTTCCTGCTCTGACGGCTCAGTTCCCCCTCCTTCCCAGTCCCCCCTTCTCCACTCCTCCCTCCTATGGGTGAGCTCATGTGTTTTGCTAGACTTCCGTTATCTATGTTGATTCCTCTTGTAACCTTGGGCAACTGGGCTCTGCTTTTCCAGGTGTCTTATGCGGGGGCCTGCAAGTAGCTTTCACACAGGGTCAGGGTGGGAATTTAGTTTCAGCTTGTGAGCCTTTTCTTCCCTGAGAAAGTAACGGTAAATTTTTGGCGCTTGATTATCTTCTTTCTGATTGGTACCCATGCTTCTGTTCCTGTTTGAATACAGTATATGAATCCCCTCCTTACTGTATGTGGTATCACAAACAAAGCAAGTGTTCCTGAAAGACCATTAAGAAATAAAGACTTTGTTTTAAACCACAAGGCCTGACTTATTGGATCTATTCAGAAGTCTCACACAGTCAGGCTCTGAATCCCAGTGCCAGGAGGCAACATCAGGGGAAGGCCTCGGCCTCTCTGCCCTGTTGTCGGCCCTCTAGAGGAACTGGTTGAGGCCACTGTGTGAGACCGAATGCTGGACTAGATGGACCCTCACTGGTCTGATCCAGCAGGGCTCTTCTGATGTTCTTATGAAAGCCTTGGCCCCTATGCCCTGCTATTGTCCCTCCAGAGGAACTGGTTGGGCACAGTGTGAGACAGGATGCTGGACTAGATGGACCACAGGTCTGACCGAGCAGGGCTCTTCTGACGTTCTCATAAACCTCTGAATCTCAGAGCCAGGAGGCAGCATCAGGAGAAGGCCTCGGCCTCTCTGCCCTCTTGTTGGCCCTCCAGAGTAATTGGTTGGCTGTTGTGTGAGACGGGATGCTGGACTAGATGGACCCTCACTAGTCTGATCCAGCAGGGCTCTTCTTAGGTTCTGATGTTCTTAACAAACTCAGCTCATTTCTTGCCTTGAAAACCCTACAGGGTTGTCATAAGTCAGCTGTAACTTTCCAGTACCGCCATCACCATCCCAAGCTCTATCTTCTACAGACGTGCCTCTTGTAATTTACTGGACCAGGAGGTTTTCCTTTATTATTGCAAGTTAGTGTTCGTCCTTGTTGCCAGGTTGTTTTTATTGTTCGGTTGTTTTTATTGTTAATTATTGGTTCAGTTAATTATACTTTGGTTGCTTTTATTGTTAATTTTATTATTCTGGTCATGGACTGTAATAAAAGATTTTGACTGTGACTTTGTATGTAGAAATGCTAACTACTTTCTGAGGTCCCTCCCCCCCCCATCAATGCTCCCTCTAAGCTGTGGAGTCTTGTGAGCAAAAATTCTACTTTGTGAGCTTACTGGAATTAGTTTACTCCGGAGCCATCCTGCCTGAGCGAAGACAGAAATGTGTGAGCTGGAGGCTAAATAACTGAGCTAGCTCACACTGACTCAGCTTAGAGGGAGCACTGCCCCCCCCATGTAACCACCAAAGGCTACAGGGCTCTAGTCTGGGTACACGGCCCCCATTGTTGGACCCACCACAAAGCCGCAGGTGCAGTTTTCATGAACACCTTCCTTACAGAAACAGTAACTTCAACCTCTCTTTCCTGCACACCTCCCCTCCCACCGGTCATGCTCAGTCAGAGTAGCTATTGGGATTTTCAGATTCATGTGAATGTGAACAAACTGATGCTACAAGTGGGAGGGGCAGGCAGCGATTGCCATTGCATTTATCAAATATTTTATTATCCTCCCCCCCCCCCCCAAGCTTCACTCATGAGCCAGTTTGGTGTAATGGTTAAGAGTGCAGACTCTAATCTGGGAGAACCGGGTTTGATTCCCCACTCCTCCACATGCAGCTGCTGGGGTGACCTTGGGTCAGTCACAAGTTCTCTCAGAGCTGTTCTCTCAAGGGCAGTTCTCAAGAGAGCGCTCTCAGCCCCACCTACCTCACCGGGTGTCTGTTGTGGGGAGGGGAAGGAAAAGGGATTGTAAGCCACTCTCTTTTGGTTATTAAAGGGTGGGGTATAAATCCAAACTCCTCCTCCTCCTATTCCACAAACTTAAAAGCCTTTTTTAAAAAAAAATTCAGTGGGTCAAAACAGTGGCTCGGTTGGTGCCATGGAGCTCAGTCTGGTGCCATGTAGTTTATTTATTTATTGTTCACATTTTTATCCCGCCCTCCCCGCAAGTGGGCTCAGGGCGGCTTACAAAGTGGCAAAGTGCCAAGTTACAATAAAACAATTTAAAATGGCGTTATAACCATACGGCAGTAACTTTCTATAAAATGCTTGCTATGATGGTAATCAGCATGATCAAGATAGCGTCCTGCAATCTCTCTTTGTGGCACGATGTGAGTTTCTTCGGGCCTGTCCTCATCTCTGGTGATAATGGAGATGGTCGATGGTAGGTGGTGGCGGCTCCTAATCAAAAGCCTGGCGGAAGAGCTCCATCTTACAGGCCCTGCGGAACTGCAGAAGATCCCGCAGGGCCTTGATCTCCTCCGGGAGCTAGTTCCACCAGAGACGAGCCGCCACGGAAAAGGCCCTAGCCCTAGTACCGGCGAGCCTGGCTTCCCTTAAGCCTGGGACCAAAAGTCGGTGTTGAGATCCCTACTGAAGTGCTCTCTGGGGTACATGTGGGGAAAGGCAGTCCCTCAGGTATGTTGGACCCTGGCCATATAAGGCTTTAAAGGTAAGCACCAGCACCTTGAAGCGAATTCGGTACGCTATAGGCAGCCAGTGCAGTGCCACCAGCACAGGCCGGATGTGCTCCCGTCTAGGGAGCTCCATCAGTAGCCTGGCCGCGGCATTCTGCACCAGCTGCAGCTTCCGGATTTGTGACAAGGGCAGCCCCATGTAGAGATCATTACAGTAGTCTAACCTTGAGGTGACCGTTGCATGGATCACCGTGGCCAGATCATTGCAGCTGAGGAAGGGAACCAACTGCCGAGCCAACTGTAGATGGTAAAAGGCCGACTTGGCAGTGGCTGCTACCTGGGCCTCCATAGTTAAGGAGGTGTCCAGGAGCACTCCTAACCTCCAACGCAGGCACCAACAGTGCGCTGCCAAAGGTCGGGAGCCGGATCCCCCCCCCCCAACCACCCAGGCACAGGACCTTCATCTTGGCCGGGTTCAATTTCAGCCGGCTCAGTCCAAGCCAACCAGCCACAGCATGCAATGCCTGGTCTAGGTCTTCTGGGTTAGATCCCAACCGGCCACCCAACATCAGGTAGAGCTGAGTGTTATCGGTGTACTGATGACATCCCAGTCCGTACCGCCGGGCAATCTGGGCAAGGGGGCGCATGGAGATGTTAAACAACATAGGGGAGAGCACCGCCCCTTGAGGCACTCCATATTCAAGTGGGTGTCTTGCGGATTGCTGCTCCCCTAGCACCACCCTTTGCCCCCGAACCTGGAGAAAGGAAGCGAGCCATTGCAGGGCCTGCCCCTGTATCCCCACGTCAGCAAGGCAGCGGGCCAGCAGCTGATGATCGACTGTGTCGAACACTACCGACAGGTCTAACTATAGCAACGCTGCCACACCGCCCTGATCCAGATGTCTCCGGAAGTCATCAGTAAGGGCGACCAGTGCAGTCTCCGTCCCTTGACCTGGGCGAAAGCCGGACTGGAAGGGGTCTAAGACCAAAGCGTCATCCAGCTATCCCTGTAACCGTATCGCCACCGCCTTCTCTATTAGTTTGCCCAAATATGGCAAATTGGACACTGGCCGATAGTTAGCCAATTCGGCTGGGTCCAGATTTGACTTTTTCAAGAGAGTGCGGACCATCGCTTCCTTGAGTGCCTCCGGAAAAGTCCCCTCACAAAGGGACTTGTTGATCATCTCCTGGACGGCACCTCGAAACCCCTCATGGCCCACTTTAATAAGCCAGGAAGGGCACGGATCAAGGTTGCATGTGGTTGGACGTACAGTCATGAGCAACCTGTCGACTTCCTCTAGGCTGAGCCGACCGAACCCATCTAACCCCAGACTCAAAGACGTGCAAGGGGCCTCGAATTCACTCACTGTTTCAACTGTGTTGGGGAGGTTGCGGCAGAACGCCAAGACTTTATCCGTGAAATAGTTCGCAAATGCCTCACAGCCAATGTCCAATTCCCTAGCATTTGGTCTGCCCTGTGGCAGAGTAGTCAAAGACTGAATTGTTCTAAACAATTGGGCTGGGTGCGAGCTCACGGATGCAATCGAGGCGGCATAAAAATCTCTGTTAACGGCCTTGGTTGCCATCTCGTAGGATCTCATAAACGTCCTATAAGATGTCCTTGTGGCTTTGTCCCGAGCCCGCCGCCACCGTCTCTCTAGCTGTCATAGCTCCCGCTTCATAAGCTGCAGCTCCTGGGTATACCAGGGTACAAGCCTACCGCAGGGGCGTGGAGGGTGCCAGGGAGCAATCTCGTCGATGGCCATGGAGAGACGGGTCTGCCAGTCCTCCACGAGCTCATCTAGCGAGCTACCAGGGGGCACTGGCTCCTGCAGAGCCATTTGGAGCTGCATAGGGTCCATTAGACCAGTGTTTTTCAACCTTTTTCGAGCTAAGGCACATTTCTTTCATTGAAAAAATCCCTCGGCACACCTGACAATATCTCACAGCACAGTGGTTGAAAAACACTGAAATACAAGATAAATGGGTCATTAGTTGCCTCAGCTCAAGTATTAACTATGACAGTATTACAAATACACCTAATAGCCACTCAACTTGAAATCGTAAGTTACAGATCCAAAGTGTGATGGCTCCTTCCCATAACATTGACCTGAGTTTCAGAAGAAATATAATGTGGATGTATTTTAATACTGCGATTCTGCTAAAGGTTTTCAAATAGAGAGTTTAAACTCTTACTCTTATGTGAACGGCATTCCGCTGACCATAAGTGATTTGAAGAGAAGCACAGTACACCCATTCTTCGCTGAGGGACAGTTACTGATGTGAACCCCACCCTGACAGAAACAGCTAGCTGTTACCATCAAACATATTCATGTTTACTGGAATGTCTTGGTGCAAATCACCCACCCACACACATACACACACACAACCCAGGAGCCAGGCACTGGAAGAAACCAGCTTACTCTGCTGGAGGAGTGAATGCCCTTGGTACCGAATGTTCCTGTCCTCTGTATTAACATCCACAGGTCTAGCATGACTCTGATTCAGCACACGAGTCCTCCTCATTCATTTAAAACCATCTGCCGTGTGCGAGCCTGCCTCCGGCCCCCACGAACTGGATGCCACTCGAGTCTGCCGCCTCGCCCTGCTCATTCTCCAACACGCAGGTGGGCATCACCCGACTGCCGCTGCCGACACACGGCTTGGAGGCGGCCAACATCAGCGCCAGGGCCAGAGATGGAAAAAGAGCAGCCGTGAAGCGGGACCCGCGGAGGCCCACCTCCACCTTCCGGGCTGAGAGGCTATGCAGAAGAAGACAGCCCTTACCTGGAAAGGCTCAGCTGCCCCCTCTGAGGCTCGTGGGGGGGGCGGCGCAGACGAGCCAGGATGTTGGCTCCATCACGGCCAAGCGGAGGCTGTGACGGCAGGGCCCGTGGGGGGTGCCATGCGTCTCCTGAGGAGGACCCCCTTCTCCTCCTCCTCCTCCCCCCCAGCCACTCACCGCTTTCATGGCCGCGGCCATGTCGTTGTATCTCTCCGCCTGCTTGGCCAGGCGGGCTCGCTGCAGCAGCTGCTCCCAGTTGCTCATGGCTGCTGCCTCCGTCGTGGCGCTGGCAGGTCGGGTGGGTGACCAGACAGAGCCCCTCGGCACTCTCCCTCCCTCCCTCGAGTCCTCGCAAGGCCAAGGGGAGCTGCGCCTCAACGGCGGCTCCCTCCTACCTCAGGCCGGCCACAGAGTGTGCGAGCGGAATCAGCGAGAGCGCGCCACTGTTCTTTCTCGCATGCGCAAACGCGTCCCGTAAGGTCAGCCCGGAAGGCACATTTCTTTCATTGAAAAAATCCCGCGGGCACACCTGACAATATCTCGCAGCACACCAATGTGCCGCGGCACAGTGGTTGAAAAACACTGCATTAGACACCGCGGGCGAGCTAAAATAAGTTCGCTGCCTAAACCGGGTCAGGGTGGAACATTCAGGGCCCCCAGAGCATAGTGGTCAGACCATGGTACTGCCGAGGCAGTAATCCGATCCAGTAATCCGATCCAGTAATCCGATCCCCACAGCGAAGATCAGATCGAGCGGGTGCCCGGCCTGGTGTGTGGGGGCTGTGATGACTTGAGAGAGTCCTAGTGCCGCCATGGATGACACCAGATCCGCCGCCTGGGTGGAGGCCGCGTCATTGGCATGGACGTTGAAATCACCCAAGACCAGTAGCCTAGGATACTCCAATGCCCAGCCTGATACCACCTCCATCAGGGACGGCAGGCTGTTGGTTGGTGCGTTAGGCGGTCGGTACACCAACCAAACAGCCAAACTCTCTACAGCCTCCCACACCAGACCAACACACTCCAAGCCCTCAATCTCCACTGACGGGAGCGCCCGGAAGGAGTAAGCCTCCCAAATGAAGATTGCCACTCCTTCCCCTAGTCCGTGATTGTTGGACCGAGAATCCTGGGGGACAAGCTGGGAGAGAGCTACCGGCTCCCCTTCCCACACCCAGGTTTCTGCACCCAGGTTACCTCTCACAGAGCTGACAAATCTAGGCTGGGAAATTCCTGGAGATTTGGGGAGGGTGGGTTTGGGGACAGAGAAGGAGGGACCCCCACCAGGGTATAATGACATAGCATTTACCCAAGCCACCAAAGTCTACATCTTCTGGAAAGGAGCTGATCCTTATAGCCTGGGGATAGGTTGTAATTCTGGGAGATCTCCAGGCCCCGTTGGCACCCCTGTTACTTCGCCCCACACACTGGCAAGGGTGGCCGTATTTCAGGACAATGCTAGTTTCTTTCATCCACTACATGGCAGTTGCTGCTGCCATTGAAGAATAGGGGGGTAGATCATACCGAAGTTTCTAACCGACCATCATCGTGAGCACCTATTCAGGACCAGGGTAAGCCGCTCCCACTGGAGGAGAATCATTAGGCTTCCATTGCAGGGCTGCTGCAGGCTCGTTTCTCTCTCGCTGCCAAATCCTGTGGGGAGGATGACGACGCAAAGTTGTCCGAGGCTCCGAACATTCTCTTCTCCTTACCAGGGAGGCTATAATTGCCAACTCCAGCTTGGGAAATTCCAGGAGATTTGGGGGCAGAGCCCAGGGAAGGGGAACATCATAATGCAACGAAGTCCACACACCAAAGCAGTCATGGTCATCCAGAGATCAACCGTAATAGCAGAAGACACCCAGGCCAGGGTTGCCAGCCTCCAGGCAGCAGCTGGAGATCTCCTGGGATTACAGCTCCAGGCAGCAGAGATCAGTTCACCTGGAGAAAGTGACTGCTTTGGAAAGTGGACTCTATGGCATTATACTACATTAACATCCCTCCTCCCCAAACCCCACCCTACTCAGGCTCCACCCCCAAAATCCCAAGGTATTTCCCAACCCAGAGGTGGCAACCCTACTCCAGGCCCAACCTGGAGGTTGGCAACCCTAGATATATTTGAGTTCAGTAGCACCTTAGAGACTAAGGCTGGCTCTGCATCTGGCATTCGCTCCACATTTTCTCAACACTGAGGAAAAGGTACAGCTCAAAAACACATTCAAATAAACAATCCAATTATTTAGAACCATTTGGTCCCTGACAGAACTGCCACAGGGCAGACCAAACAATAGGGAATTGGATATCGGCTGTGAGGCTTTTGCGAGCTATTTTGCAAATAAAATCCTGCTGCTCCACCGTGATCTCCCAGCCACAGTTGAGACAGTGAGTGAACTCGAGGCCCCATGCACGTCTTCTAGTTCCATTCTGGATTATTTCAGTCCACTCAGTCTTGAGGAAGTTGACAGTCTGCTCTCAACTATACGCCCAAACACATGTAGCCTTGATCCATGCCCTTCATGGCTTAGAAAAGCTGGCCGCGAGGCATTACAAGGTCCTCTCAGGGAGATTCTGAACAAGTTCTTCTAAGAGGGACTGTTCCCGGAGGCACTCAAGGAAGCGATGGTCTGCCCTCTCCTAAAAAAACCATCACTGGACCAGGCTGAATTGGCCAACTATCAGCCAGTGTCCAACTCTCCCTGTTTGGGCAAGATCCTGGAGAGAGCGGTGACGATTCAGTTGCAAAGCTTTTTGGATGACACCTGCGCTAGACCCATTTCAGTCCAGCTTCCGGCCAAGTCATGGGACAGAGATGGCGCTGGTTGCCCTCACAGGTGATCTCCGACGGCATCTGGATCGGGCCAGTATGGCGGTGCTGGTGTTGTTAGATCTGTCGGCTGTGTTCAAAACAGTCGACCACCAGCTACTGATCCACTGCCTTGCCAACACGGGGGTTCAGGGACTTGCCTTGCAATGGCTTGTCTCCTTCCTCCAAGGTCAGGGACAGAGAGTGGCGCTAGGGGAGCAGATGTCTCAGAGGCACGCCACAAGGGGTGATGCTATCTTTGATGTTGTTTAACATCTATATGCACCCTCTTGCACAGATTGCCCAGTGGCACAGGCTGGGCTGTCACCAGTACACTGATGACACCCAGCTGTATCTGTTGTTGGGTGGCCGGTCCGGAGCCACCCCAGATGACTTGGAGCAGGCGCTTCAGGACATGGCGGGCTGGCTTAGGCTGAGTCGATTGAAATTGAATCCAACGAAAATGGAGGTCCTGTGCCTGAGTCGGAGCGGGCTGGGGGTAGGGATCCCACTACCAATCTTTGGGGGGGCACCAGGTGCCATCGCCGAGGGTCAGGAGTTTGGGAGAGCTCCTGGACGCCTCCTTAACCATGGAGGCCCAGGTAGCAGCCACTGCCAAGGCAGCCTTTTACCATCTACGGCTGATTAGGCAGTTGGTTCCCTTCCTTGAACGCAATGACCTGGCGACAGCGATCCACACAATGGTCACCTTGAGGTTAGACAACTGTAACGCTCTCTACATGGGGCTGCCCTTGTCTCAGCTCCGGAGGCTGCAGCTAGTGCAGAATGCCGTGGTCAGGTTGCTGATGGGCCTCTTGGCGCGAGACCACATCCAGCCTATGCTGAGGAAGCTGCACTGGCTGCCCATAGCGTACCGGATCTGGTTCAAGGTGCTGGTTTTAACCTTTAAAGCCCTATATGGCCAGGGGCCTGCCTACCTAAGGGACCACCTTTCCCCATATATACCCCAGAGAGCACTGCGGTCAGGCACCCAACATCGCCTGACCCTCCTTGGTCCTAGAGAGGCCAGGTTGGTGACTACCAGGAACAGGGCCTTCTTGGTGGTGGCTTCCCACTGGTAGAATGAGCTCCCGGAGGACATCAGGGCCCTGCGGGACCTTTTACAGTTCCGCAGGGACTGCAAAGCGGAGCTCTTCCACCAGGCCTTTAAGTAGGAGCCGCCACTGGGGGTAATGGCCACTGGTAAGTGGCCGGTGGAATCACTGTCCCAGTACATCTACTGGTGCAGGCCTCCTGGACAAGGATCTCTAGGCTGCTGTTCTCGGCGCTGGATTATTGTATTGCCATCATCTTTTACGGTTCACTGTTTATCCTTGTTTTTGGACTGAATTTTAAGCTTTGTATGTTGTGGTTTTTAAATGCTGTTAGCCGCTAGGCGGGGTATAAGTCTAAGCAAATAAATAAATAAATAACCCCAGGGCAATGCCTACTGACTGCAAAGTCACCCCTGAATGGCCATAAAACGGCCATAAATCTATGCAGAAGGTGCCATAAAACCCGATGATCAAAGAAAGTGAAAGTGGCATGCAATGCAGAGGAAACCATAAAATCCAAGGATCAAAGAAAGTGAAAGCAGCATGCAATGTAGAGGGGAATTTCTGTTCCACCGTGGGTTCGCAAAAAGTATGGAGGGAAAAGACAATGCAGAATCACCCTCCAAGGCTGTAGGCGTGCCAAGTCTGGGTTGGAAAATACCTGGAGACTTTGAGGGTGGATCCAGGAGAGGGAGGGTTTAGGGAGGGGAGGGGCTTCAGCATGGTACCATGCCATTGGTCCACCCTGCAAAGCAGCCATTTTCTCCAGGGGAGCTGATCTCTGTCAGCTGGGGATCAGTTGTAAAAGCGGGAGATCTCCAGGCCCCACCTGGAAGCTGGCAACCCTCTGAGGCTGTGATCACACACACGAAATAATCCACTTTCAATGCACTTTCCAACTGGATTTTACTGTGTGAACTGGCAAAATCCAGTTGGAAAATGCATTGACTGTGGACTATTTGGTGTGCGTGTGATTGCAGTGTGACCCGGTTTGCAGGGTTTGAGCTTCCCAGAGTAAAAGCAGCTCTGAGGAAGGGAGCTTTGACTCCCAACCAACGCTCCCTCTAAGCTGGGGAATCCTGTGAGCAAACATTCTACTTTGTGAGCTACTGGCATTAGTGATAGACAAAAATGCTGTCTCTGCTGGTCTTTCCCCAGTCCAATTTGAGAAAACACCCAGCACACCCAAAAACTTTATTAATAAAGGGGGAAGCACAGGTACAACAGGGCTTTGGACCCTCGAATGCCCACAGGCTCTCCCTAAGTTACAATGGGAGACACAGGATTTTATACTCAAGATGACACACACAAATAAAGATTAGCTATTGGTTCCATCAAACTTTGTCAAACTTCCGTCATAACTTTCTGATTGGGCTCACACCTGAGGGCTGGGCCTTCCCAAGTAAAGATGTTTCTTTTTTAGCCAAACAGTGGGCCTTCCCAGGCTATGAAGCTCTAAAAAGTTATCTATTGCAGTCAATACAGGTATAGAGTGCTGATGTTCCTTATCTAACTAGGCTAACTGACACCAGACACACGTGCAGTTGTAGCTGGCCAAAACAAGGCCATACGTCTTGGCTGAATAGCAACTTGTCAGCATTCAGCTATTTCCCAGAATGCATCTAAGCAATGAACCAAAGTTCACCTCTGAACATGTCTTCATGACTGATCCCTGCCTCTGTGACTAGGATCATCAATGGCACTCAGCATATATGTATGTCCATCTATGTCAGGAAGAGGCCAAGTGTGCTGACCAAGGTTAGTCATGTCAAGTCAGTGGCAGAGTACAGAGCGCACAACAGTGTTTCATAAACTGTGCGGACAGCATTAGTGAGCGAGTGATTTCACCAGGGCGAGTGATTTTGGTAGAAAAAGCCCAGCAGGAACTCGTTAGCATAATAGGCCACACCCAACACCAGAAACTAATTAGCATATCAAGCCACACCACTGACAGCACAATTTATTAGCATATTAGGCCACACCCCCATGTTACCAGAAGAGTGGTCCTCCAGCCACACCCATCTTTTACTTCTTATTCTGTTTACCTTGTTTGTTGTCAAAACCCAGGGCTTTTTTTGGTAGCAGGAATTAATTTGCATGTTAGGCCACATACCCCTAATGTAGCCAATCCTACTGCTGCTGGGTGTGGCCTACTATGCTAATGAGTTCCTGCTGGGTGTGGCTAACTCAGGAGCCAGCCAGAACTCCGTTCCTGTGCGTTCCTGCCCAAAAATAGCCCTGGATTTCGCTGCTGCATGAATTAGTTTGCTCTGGAGCAGGGGCGGCCAAACTTACTTACTTATTTATTTATTTATTTATTCAATTTATACCCCGCCCTTCCCGCGAACGGGCTCAGGGCGGCTTACATGGGCACAAGGCCTGAAAAATACATTAAAATGATTAAAACAGTTAAAATAGATTCCTATGATTAATACATTACTAATAGCTTCCTGTAATTATTTTCAGACTGGCGACCCAGTGGCAGGTCTCTAAATCCACACCCGCACCAGCAGGGATTGTTAGGGCCAATGCATCATTGATGGTATCCCTGATGGGTGGAATCCTCGGTGGCGGCTCCTATTCGAAAGCCTGGCGGAAGAGCTCCGTCTTGCAGGCCCTGTGGAACTGCACAAGGTCCCGCAGGGCCCTGATCTCCTCTGGGAGCTCATTCCACCAGACAGGAGCCGCCACCGAAAAGGCCCTGGTCCTAGTTCTGGTGAGCCTGGCGGCCCTCAGGCCTGGTACCTCCAGTCGGTGGGTTGACCCCGACCTCAGTGCCCGCTGGGGAATATATGGAGAGAGGCGGTCCCTAAGGTATGTTGGACCCTGGCCATATAGGGCTTTATAGGTAAGTACCAGCACCTTGAAGCGAACTCGGTATACTATAGGCAGCCAGTGCAGTGCCGCCAGCACAGGCCCGATGTGTTCCCGACTTGCGAGACCCATCAGCAGCCTAGCCATGGCATTCTGCACCAGCTGCAGCTTCCGGGTTAGCCCCACGGGCAACCCCATGTAAAGAGCGTTACAGTAGTCCAGCCTCGAGGTGACCGTCGCATGGATCACTGTGGCCAGGTCGCCCCGATCGAGGTAGGGAACCAACTGCCGCGCCAGCCGAAGATGATAGAAGGCCGACTTGGCAGTGGCTGCTACCTGGGCCTCCATTGTCAAGGAGGAATCCAGGAGCACTCCCAAACTCCTAGCCCGCGACACAGGCACCAACGGTGCCCTGTCGAAGCTCGGGAGTGAGAGCCCCCGCCCCAACCCGCAGCTCCCCAGACACAGGACCTCCGTCTTCGCCGGGTTCAATTTCAACCTGCTCAGCCTGAGCCAATCAGCCACGGCGTGCAATGCCCGGTCAAGATCTTCTGGCCCAGAGTCCGACCGGCCACCCAACATCAGATAGAGCTGGGTGTCATCAGCATACTGGTGACAACCCAGCCCAAACCTCCTGGCAATCTGGGCGAGGGGGCGCATATAGATGTTAAACAGCATCGGGGAGAGCACTGCCCCCTGGGGCACACCACATTCAAGTGGGTGCCTCATGGACTGCTGCTCCCCTAGCACCACCCTCTGTCCCCGACCTTGGAGAAAGGAGACGAACCATTGAAGGGCCCGCCCCCCAATCCCCACGTCGGCAAGGCAGCGGGACAGCAGCTGGTGGTCGACCGTGTCGAATGCAGCCGACAGGTCGAGCAGCAGCAACACCGCCCCACCACCCTGATCCAGATGCCGCCGGAGGTCGTCAGTCAGGGCGACCAGAGCCGTCTCTGTTCCGTAACCTGGGCGGAAGCCGGACTGAAAGGGGTCTGTCCACTTCCTCAAGGTCGAGCAAGTCGAACCCATCTAACCCCGGACTCGAAGACGTGCAAGGGGCCTCGAGTTCACTCACTGTATCAACTGTGGCAGGGAGGTCGCGGCGGAGCGACAAGACTTTATCTGCAAAATAGCTCGCAAATGCCTCACAGCCAATTTCCAATCCCCTCGCGTTTGGTCTGCCACATGGCAGTACTGTTAAAGTTCGAATTGTTCTAAACAATTGGGCTGGGCGTGAGCTAGCAGATGCAATCTCGGCAGCATGGAACTCCTTCTTAGCTGCTTTGGTTGCCATCTCATAGGCTTTCATAAGCGTCCTATAAGATGTTCTTGACGCCTCGTCACGAGCGCGGCGCCACCGTCTCTCTAGCCGTCTCAGCTCTCGTTTCATCTGGCGTAGCTCCTGGGAGTACCAGGGAGCCAGCCTATTGCGAGGGCGAAGAGGGCGCCTGGGAGCGATCTCGTCGATGGCTGTAGCGAGCCGGACTTGCCAGTCCTCAACCAGCTCATCCAACGAGCCGCCAGAGGGCATCGGATCCCGTAAAGCTTGTGTAACGTAAAACTTGTGTAACGTAAGAGCCACGTAGAATAAACGCCAGATGTCTGAGAGCTGCAAGACATGAACAAATATTACACAAGTTTTAATTGAAAAAAAATGCAAGTTTGCTTTTTATCCACATTAAATGAGACTGCCAAAAATAATAACAAAAGGGGTAGAAGCAGACATTGATAATGACATTTATTTGTCCAATGATGTTTGTTTGCTAATGGTATCTAGCTTCCCCAGCCGCCCTGCCGGGAGCCACACGGGGTGCCCTCCTTCCTGAGCTGAGACCCCAAAAAAAAAAATAATGTGCGAGCCGGAGGCTAAAAAACCGTGAGCTGGCTCACACTCACTCAGCTTAGAGGGCACACTGCTCCCAACGGCCCACGTCCTCCGAGGGTCTCCGTCCGTCTCTGGGCCGGCACCGGACTCCAACCGGGAACGGCCCCTGCGCCTCGGAGCTCAGCCGACGACTCCGCGAGGTCTCCAGGCGCCGCCTGCAGGTTGGCAACGCGCGTGGAAGGAAAGCCCCGCCCCCTGCAGCCGGATATGGGCCCCGCCGGAAGTTGCCGTGATCGTCCCGCCTCCGCGGCTCCCCAGCTGACAGACAGCCTTCCCCGTCACGTGACCGGGAGTCAGCTGACGCGCGCGGGGCCGGAAGGGAGGAAGGGAGGGAAGGGGCGCTGCTGCTGGCGCTGCATCCCGCCGCCGCCGCCCGGGATGGCCTCGCCCGCCCCCGCGGGGGCTCCGGTGGACGCCGAGGCCGCGGCTCTGCTGTGGGAGCGGGCCTGGTCCTTGGAGGAGGTCCGCGGCGGGAGCCAGGCCTGGTCCTTGGCCGCCGACGCCGGGGTGAGAGCGAGAGGGAGGTGGGAGGTGGTGGGGGGGGGGGGCTCCTCTTCCCACCCCGCAGCTTCCCCTGTGGCGGCAGCGGCCCCGGCCTTGCTGAGCCTCGCGAAGGAGGTCGAGGGGCGGGCAGAGGGAAGGCGGAGAACCACAGACTCGGGACCCGTGCTCCCTCTACGCTGTGGCGTCTTGTGAGCAAGAGCTCTGCTTTTCTGAGCTCCGGGCATTCACAGTTGTTGTGAGCGAGCGGTTGGGCTGCTGCGTAAATCTCTCTGGAGCCCTCCTTCCTGAGCGAAGGCAGCGAATGGGTGAGCCGGAGGCCCGAAAACTGCGAGCTTGCTCACGCTAGCTCAGCTTAGAGGGAACATTGATTAGGGGCGTCTTTTACATAACATTAGTTTCAATATATAATAATTTGGAGTGTATACTAAACGTTTAGCTTAAGATAGAATATGTGTACGTTATATTGCTGTTTTTTGACGGACACAGATTTGCTGTTGGACAATCACTTTGTTCTAATCATTACTTTAAAAAATGTGATATGTGTTTGTATTTGTAACAACTAATAAAAAGGGAACACTGGGTGGGACCTCCAAGGTCATCTAGTCCAACCCCCTGCACAATGCAGGAGATTCACAAATACCTCCCCCTCCATACCCCCAATGACCGCTGTTCCATGCCCAGAAGATGACAAAAAAAACAACAACCCTCCAGGATCTGCACCTGGCAAACTGGCCTGGAGAAAAATTGCTTCCTGACCCCAAAGTGGTGATCAGCATTTCCCTGGGCAACATGCAGAAAGGGCCACAAGAATTAAGCACTGATGCAACCCTTCCTGTCCTCCTCGTGATCTGCCAAAGTTCACAGAATTAGCATTGCTGTCAGATGGCTGTCTAGCCTTGCTTGAGGGCTAGAAACTTGCAGCTGGACCTAGAGCAAGGTGGAGGGTTTTTTGTTGTTGTGGATGTCCTGATTGCTCCTAGAGTTAGGCATTCAGACATTACTGCATTTGGGGGAGGGTCAAAAGAGGAGCTTTGCTGCTTGGCTAGGGGCATCTGTTGCCCTTTTGGCTTGACTTCCCAGGCTGGCTCTCCTGCCTTTCTGGACAAGTCTGACCATTGGTGTACATATGGTGTGAATCTTTAGATTTTTAATGTGTCACTTAAAAATTTGCCCTGACCTGGTTGGCCCAGACTAGCCCAATCTTGTCAGATCTCGGAAGCTAAGGAGGGTCAGCCCTGATTACTACTTGGATGAGAGACCATCAGGGAAGTCCAGGGTGGCCATACAGAAGCAGGTGATGGCAGACCACCTCCATATGTCTTGTGCCCCGAAAACTCCTATGGGGTCACCGTAAGCAGGGTGTGACTTGATGGCAGACCAACAGCCCCCCCTATAGATTGGCAAATTGTAGTATCATGGTTTTATCTGGATGGGCTTTGAATGATTATTATGTATTTTAATTTTTTCTATGAAAAAATATGGAAGTTCCTTGTTTATCTTTTGGTGGGATCCTTGTGTCGTTGCAATGCCTTATTTGCTGATGCAATACAAGATGGTGTGTGTGTGTAAATCTCCAGATCGCTTATTTGGTGGGGTCTGCCCTTCGAAAAGGCTGCTGCTCCGGAACACAGCAGTGGGGTTCTGACTGACAGCAGGCCTCCCCAGTACTGCAGTGGTGGCTCTGTCAAAGGCTAATGCAGACACTGCAGATAAGGTGTCCGCATCTATGAGAGCTCTCAGTCGCTAGTGTTATCTGGTTGTCTACCTTGTTGCTTGGCCATTTGCATTTAGCTTGTCACTTTCCTCAGCAGTCTCCGTTTCCATCATCTACATTATTACCATGTTCCCATTATCATCCAGCTAAAAATGTTGACAGAATTTCGCACGTGAACTGTGTTGGTCTGTACTGTCCATCCTGAAAGCACTACCCCTTCTCTGGTTGCAGTAATGTGATTATGAGTTTGTGCGTATTTTTGCGCTGTACTGAAATGTAATGTGGCATATATAAATATAGACTAAGAATGGATTTGCAAGGATGCACTCGAAAGGTATCCACATTTTTTTCCAGTTGAAGTGATCTTCCCAGACTTCTGAATGACTTTATATGATCTACAAGAGGTGGGGACCTGCAATACTCGCCGGGGGTGGGGGGAGGATTCCTAAAGGCTGCAGCCCCAGGTAAGTCCTCTCCCCCATGGCAATCTCCCCCCCCCCCCCCAATTCTTCCTCTGGAGGCCAGGTCTCCCAATACAGTGGACTGGGGTGGGTAACCTGATCTCCGGAGGCCAGGTCTACTCAGCCCTTGCCACTATATTGGTAGACCTGGGCGGGGGGGGGGGGGGAGAAGGGGCCTGCTGATCTCCCCCTTGCCCCAGCAAGCTCTTCCCACCAGCTCTTCCCCCCACCAGCTCTTCCCCCCACTCCCCCAGTGACGGCGAGGCCTGCTCGCACGGCTTTCATCTGCAGGGTCGCCAGCTCCCCCCTGCCAGGTCTTCCCTTCCGCCAGCTCTACCCCCCCCCCCCCCGTGATGGTGAATCCTGTGCCTGTGGCTTACCTGTGGCTGCTGCTGGTGGCAGCGGGGGCAGGTGGAGAAGCCATGCTGGGCCTCACCATCACTGGGGTGGGGGGCGAGGGGGAGAGCTCTTCCCTGTCCCAGCGACAGCGAGGCCTGGCAAGGCTTCTCCACCCCCCCCCCCCCCCCCGGCTCAGCCCAAGTGGCTCTCTGCCGCTGGGCTGCCTAAGAGTTCCGGGCTCTTTAACTTTTGGGGGGATTTGTGACTTAACGGCAGCCCCTCCCCAAACCCTTTTCTATTCTGCTCCCCCCCCTTTAAACGTTGGAGGGACAGTTGCAACTTGTCAGGCCACAAAGACTAGGGAGGATTCTACGCTCTGTTCTTCACCACTCAGGCCCCATGGGGCTCCCCACCCACACAGGGGCAAGGCGATGGATGTAGAGTGACAGGCTGAGCTTGTGACTGAGCATCTTGGCCACACACCCGTCTATACAATCGCCTGAATGTGTGTGCCGCACCCTACGTGCAAGTAGCCATATATGGGGCGATATGCCCATGACTGGGCAAACACGTGTAGGTGCAGGGGTGGCCAGGGTGCTTCAGCCGGCCTCTGCAGGCATGGTGCTTGTGGTCCTCGCGAAAGTGCATTTTCCAGAAAACAGAGGGCTTTCAAAAAACCCCTTAGGGCTCTCATCTAAATTTTTGTCTCATAAGTTGACCTACTTCCTGATCTGTTTAGCTTTGCTTTTGCCTGTTTTATGTCGGAATGCTGTGATGTTTTATAGAGATGTTTTATTGTGCCCCTGATTGTTTCCAAAATGGAGATGCTTTGTCTTCCAGGGCCAGTAACATGGCATAGAAATCTTAGTGACAGATAGGAGAAACCTCGGTGGTAGCCTTCCAAGGCAGACCACCAACTGTAAGGGCTGCATACACATCTCCCCCCACCCAACCTGTTGTTGTTATTTCAATTTATACCCCACCCTCCCCACCGACTGCATTCAGTGATCTATCTAAATATTCAGCTCATTGATCTTTCCCTGATATAATCAGCTGGCACAGGCTGTGGATGGTAAAACTGGGGGCCAGGGCTTTTCAGTTGTTTTTGGTGGTGGCGGCGGCTCCTTAATTGAAGGCCTGGTGGAAGAGCTCTGTCTTACAGGCCCTGCGGAACTGTAAATGGTACTGCAGGGCCCTGATCTCTTCTGGGAGCTCATTCCCCCAGTATGGAGCCACCACCGAGAAGGCCCTTCCTGCCTAAGGTCCTATTGCTCTAACACAGGGGCCCTCAACATGGTGCCTGTGGGCACCATACTGCTTGCCAACACCTTTCTTGGTGCCCACCAAGTGTTTTTATAAAGTAGGTGGGTCCGGGTGGGGCACTCGCAGGGCTTCTGATAGGCCAGTGGAAATCCAATTGGCTGCGCAGATTAAAATAATGTTCTTTTGGCAGCCGCTGCCACCACAGTAGTGGTTTTATCCTCTCTGTCTCTTTCTAGTGCTCTTTCCCAGTGGGTTGTCCCTGCCCAATTAGTCCTGTTGTCCCCTATACTTGGTCCTACTCTGTGAGTATGCATATTGGGGGGGGGGGCACACTCCTCCTCCTGTCATGGCCGTTTTGTGGTTGCGCCCATTACCCAGTCAGAATTCCAAAGGTGCCCACAGACTCCAAAAGGTTGGGGATCCCTGCTCTGAGAGGATGCACGTGGTCCTACTGTCGGAAGGCAGTGGACTAGCCTGTCTTCTTTTGGGCAGGGGGAGACAGGAGGTTAGCCCACCAGTGTACGGTCTCCCTGCTTGTTCTGAAGCTGCTCATGTTGTCTGTGCTAATTAATGCCTTGGGATAACCAGGGCTCATTTCGTAGCAGGGGCTCCTTTGTGTGTTAGGCCACACACCCCTAAAGTAGCCAATCCTCCAAGAGCTTACAGAGCTCTCCTTACAGGGGCTACTGTAAGCTCTTGGAGGATTGGCTACATCAGGGGTGTGTGGCCTAATATGCAGAGGAGCTCCTGCTATGAAATGAGCCCTGGATAACGGAGCTGCCCCAATCTCCTGTGACTTTAAAAAAATCAGTAATAGGATTTATTTGCGTGTCTGGACTTCCCTAGCATGTGGTTCTTCTGCAGTGGGTGATAACTTGTTCTAATCAGTTTCTGTTAATTGTTTTGCATTGAGCTGCTAATGGCAAGAAAGCGGAGGGGGCTGTCTTCCAGCTTTACTTCCATCCCATTCCTTCTGGTTGTGTAAATAAAATGGTAAAAGTATGCAAATTGCGACTAAAGCATTTTGATTATCTGTCAGTGATGATTTCTTGTATTTTACAATCCCCGTCTTTCTCCGAGTCAATAGAGTGTGGCTGACCTACCCTGACTTTACACTTGTGAGCCGCCGTGTCCCTCTTTCGCATTTTAGCTTCTGCGTTTCCTGCAAGAGTTCTCACAGCAAACGATCTCCAGGACACATGAGATCAAAAAGCAACTGGATGGGCTGGTCCAGGAGACCAAGAACATCGACTGCCGCCTGCACAACGTCTTCAATGGGTTCCTCATGCTGTCGAACACACAGTTCATTGAAAACGTGAGTGAGCAGTACTGGGAACTGAGAGGACTTGATGCGGGATTCCTGCTGTGGTACGAGCCGGTTACTTGAAAGAAACGGTCCTTAACAAGCACCAGCGTTATGGCGCGGCCTACAGTGGCCCCTGTCTAAGTGGACCACCCCCCGTGATGACTAGCACCACCCCGTGGCTGTCTTAGGAGTGGGGGGTCTGAAGGACACCTGTTCTCTGGTCTGAGAGGTCATGTCCCAAAGAAGCCAGACAGTAGAAGTTTCCTGGGATGGGGTGGTCTCATGGCACTGTCTCTTTCTCAGCATGGAGATGGCATTTTCGCCTCCCCCCCCCCCCCCCGCTTGCTGGGAAACTCCTTATGCATGAGCTGCTAAAATGTTAGAGTTTTTATTTAGGTATTTGTAGGGCCCTTTTCATCCCAGTGGGAAACCTGAGTAGCTTACAACGTGGTTCTTGTTTCCTTTAGTCTGTCCTCACAACAACCTTGTGGAGTAGGTTAGACAGAGAGTGCGGGATTGGCCCAAAGGTTGCCCCGGAACTTCTGTGGCAGGGTGGCGCTTCCAGCCTGGGTCTCCTGGGTCCCAGTCTCTGGCATTCTGAACCACCACACCACGCTGGTTCTCAAGCAGCCGAGATGAACAGATGGAGCACATCCAGCCTGTGCTGAAGGGCCCTGCGCTGACTGCCGATAGCATACTGGATTCGCTTCAAGGTGCTGGTCTTGACCTTTAAAGCCCTATATGGTCTGGGGCCTGTCTACTTGAGGGACCGCCTTTCCCTGCATGTTCCCCAGAGAGCACTGAGGTCGGGGTCTCAAAACCACTTGACCCTCCCTGGACTGAAAGACGCCAGACTGGCCTCTACCAGGGCCAGGGCCTTCTCGGTAGCGACTCCACACTGGTGGAATGAGCTCCCAGAAGACATCAGGGCTCTGCGGGACCTCTTACAGTTCTGCAGGGCCTGCAAAATGGAGCTCTTCCACCAGGCTTTCAATTAGGAGCTGCTTCCATCAACGCTGAACTGGGACAAGGCCCGCTATGTCAACAGCTACCACCTGCAGTGTCAACAGCAATAGTCTCTGGCCATACTTCTTATTATATTTGCTACACCACGGCTTATAATTACTGCCATTAGCAGTTTAACTGTGTTTATTTGTGAATTGTTATCTGTAACATATAAGAGTTTTAAGATACGTTTTCTGTGTAGCGAGTTGTGTTTTAATGTATTTTAACTTTTAATGTGAACCTCCCTGCGCCTGCTTTGGCGGGGAGGGCGGGCTACTAATCGAATTAATTAATTAATTAATGGAATAAGAAAGCCGCTTCAGGTGCTGCTCGTTTGACCTTCCCCCCCTTCCTTCCTTCTGCTGTACTTGAAGGAAAACACAAGAATATCCCTTTCACAGAAAGGCTTTGTGCCTGCCCATTGAGGGAGGCTGAGACTACAAAACACACATGTTTTTTTTAGATGCCCGTATTGTAAGGCAGCGCCTAGTAAGATCATCACTCTGCTGACTGAAGAACTTCTGGCCCTTTCCGAAAAAGCCGGACTCGAGTTTCTTCTATCCGATAGAAATCCCATGATCACCTGACAAGTAGCCAGTTTCTGTATGGTGATACCCAGATTGCGGAAATTTTATGGTAGTTAGGTAGCTACGGCAGTTAGATATTAGATTAAATTTTAATCTGTTTTTAATGTTTGATTGGTGTATTTTAAAATTTTGAAATATTGTAAAGGTGTGCTCTTTTTTTTGGGCTGGCCTGAGGACCGTAACAATAAACTGAACAGAACTAAATAAACTGAACTGAACTAATAAACTGATATTTCTGAAAAACCTGTTAGATAGGTAAAATGGCACCAGATAACTTTACATTCTTGGAGAGTGCAAGGAGATGGGGGTGGGGGTGGCCTCTGGCCTCATTTACCTGGGTTGGTGAAGAAGGTGGTAAAGTGAACTTCAGATTGCAGGGGTATGTGCTGCATAAAACTGTCTCTTAGTATTCTGTATTAGTTTTAGGAGGGATATTGGCCCAGTCAATCCCTTGCTTTACTTTCTCGATTTGCAGGAATATATAGTTTTTTAATATAGGGAAGCACTCACAAATTGAAGCCCCTCTGTTCCATGTTTTAGGAGGGGGAGGGAGGGTCCCACTCCCTTCGCTTGCATGCCCCTTTTCTCCTTCAGTGCGCCCCCCCCCTCCATCCTTGCTTTCTACATGATTGCCAAGGATCTGGGTTTCAGCATACGGATACGCGGCTTGTGCATCCAGTTTGAGAATTAGAAGGGAGGGGTAGTGGCCCAGTGGAAGAGCCTCCGCTTGGCATGCAGAAGGTCCCAGGTCCAGTCTCCAGCTAAAAGGATCAGGTAGGAGGTGATTGGAAAGACCTCCACCTGAGATCCTGGAGAGCTGCTGCCAGTCTGAGTAGACAATACTGGCCTTGAGGGACTGAGGGTCTGATTCAGTCTGAGGCAGCTCCGTGTGTTTCTATGTGTGTAACTGCTTTGTTGAAAATGTCTTTAGTGTATGAGGGTACTTTGCCTTTGCACTGTGTGCATCTTGTACAGACAGGTTGTCCTCAATGTTTTATAGAGGGTATACGATGAAGAAGTGGAAGAATCTGCACCCAGAACTGAAGTGGGAGACAAACCAGAACAGGCAAGTGGTTTTAAAGAGTTATCTGGGAGGGGCGGGCATGTGGATGCATGGATGCTACAAAATGGAAGAAGAGGAGGAGATTGGATTTATACCCCACCCTTCACTACCCGAAGGAGTCTCAGAGCAGCTTGCAATCTCCTTTTCCTTCCCTTCCCCACAACAGTCACCCTGTGAGGTAGGTGGGGCTGAGAGAGCTCTCTTGAGGATTGCTCCTGAGAGAACAGCTCTGAGAGAACTGTGACTGACCCAAGGTCACACCACCAGCTGCTGGTGGAGGAGTGGGGAATCAAACCCAGTTCTCCCAAATTAAGAGTCTGTGCTCCTAACCACTACACCAAACTGGCTCTTGGAGGGTTGGGCAGGGTATTTTTATTTAATTTATTCAATTTATACCCCGCCCTTCCTGGCTAGCAGGGTAGGAGAGAGTCTCCACTGATGAGAATGTTACAGAAACTTACAGGGGGTCGGGGTGACCCCAGGCTTCTCCATCCCATGCTGAGATTTTACATTCATCCTTCCTTCGAGATGTCGGGGGATCCCTGCCCCTTCCAGGAGGAGATCAGATGCTAACATTGGGCTTATGGCTTGCGTTGGTTCTCACCCACCAGCTCCAACATCCTCCCTACAACAGTTGCACAGGCCCCCTGGCTCGCTTTGTGGCCAGATCAACCACCTGCCACCCAGTGATCTACACAGACCCCCCACCTGGCTGTTCAAGAGGAGAGTGCCCTGCCCCTCCCTTTCCCCAGCCCAGTTCTAACAGAGGAGGGAGGGAGCGGAGGTGGGGGGGCAGCTAGCAGAGTGGGCGGCGGCAGCTTGAAGAAGGGAGGTGGGGGGGAGAGCTGGATGTCGGGAAACTTCCAAAGGGGGAGACAATGGATTCTGGTTCCTCCCACTCCATCCCCCCCCCCCCCACTTGCAAAAGTAATGCTTAGTGTGTATATTATGCGTGCCCTGATCTAGATGGTCCAGGCTAACCTGATCTCATCAGATCTCAGAAGCTAAGCAGGGTCAGCCCAGATTAGTACTTGGATGGGAGCCCACCGAGGAAGCCCAGGGCTCCCAAGCAGAGGCAGGCAGTGGCAGACCACCTCTGCTCATCTCTTGTCTTGAAAACCAGGGACAGTGGTCTGCAACAGATTATTCTAAAAGGAAAAAAATCATACTTCTGAAAGCAACAGCTGTCTGTGAATCCTGAAAATTCAGGCTTTATGTGTCTGGAATCTCGTGAACCTGTGATTCTGTCTGTGGCAGTTCTGTTTCTGCCATCGTGCTTCTCTAGTTTCCAGCGAGCACATAACTGTCTGAAACGCTCCGTATAAACTGTATGGGCACTCGATTTGTGCACCCCCTTTTCCACCGAGGCGGAAGAATCTTGGCCTGGGCCACCTACCTGGGCCACCTGCACAATGGTATCTCCTGGCGGGGGGGGGGGGCGGGGGAAGGGAGGGCTTGCTCCTCCATCATCCCAAGATCCTCTGGCCCGATGAAATGTGTGAACCAAGCCACTGGTCAGTTGAGCTGAAGGTAGGCATATGAACAACCTGTTATTTAAACTGTGCAGTATTCCTGCAGTTGGTATTTCTGATTAGAAGCTGGTGAGATATCTTGGCTCTTCACCCGGGACGAACAGTTGAAAACAGGTTGGGGGCCTGTCAGTCAAGGTGGTTAATGCAGCCATGCTTCTCTCACGTCTAGGGAAGGACATGTGTATTTAGCTTAACAGACACAGTTGACTCAGTAAACTCAGGTGCAATTCAAGGTATTGCTTCTGACCGGGAAAACTCTTCATGGCCTGGTCCCTGCACATCGTCAGGAATGCAAATTTCCCTCCTGTATTTCTCAAACGGTCGTCATGTGGTTTATCTGAACAGGGACTTTCTGTGCTGGCCCCAATTCTCTAGGATGCAGTTCCTAGCTATATTCACGTTCAACTCTGTGGGCTTGTCCAGCATTCCTATTTCACCAAGAATTCAGTCTCGCTCAGTATGGTTTAAACTTGTATATTTAATACCTCCGTGTGTTAAGTGCCATTAAACATCCCACTGTTCAGAGCCTTGCTCGGGCCTTGCAAACGGAGGGCCCCTGTGGCTTCTCCGAGAGACTCAGTCCATCTCATGTTGGGTCGCCTTCTTTTCCTGCCACCTTCAGCTTTTCCTAGCTCTGTCGTTTTTTCCAGTGAGGCTTGTTTTCTCATAATATAACCAAAGTACAAGACTTGATATATAGGAAATATATATTTAGTTTAGAATTGCTGTTCATAGTATTGCCATTCATGGGTTTTGTTTCGGATTTTCATCCCTACTATTTGATTATATCTCAGTATTAATGGTTTGGTTCTGTGGGATTTTTTAAAACGATAGTTGCTGTTTTAGTATGAATCTTGGCTGTTTGAATACGAGGATATGTTTTTTAAAAATAATTTTAGTGAAATTTTGGGGAAGCGTTGCTTTCAGATTTTGCAAAGTAGTTCTGTTGACTGGCAACAAGAAGCTGACCCGAAGCCTGTCTGTTTTCTCTTGCATTTATGGCATCAGAGTCTGTTTTAATGCTAACTGTGTAATGTGGTGTTTCTGATTCCAAAAGGAGAAGACGCGTGAACAGAAAGAAGCAGACTTGATTCCCAAAATCCAGGAAGCTGTGAATTACGGGCTGAAAGTGCTGGACAGCGCCTTTGAACAGCTGGACATCAAAGCAGGAAACTCAGACTCTGAAGAAGAAACAAATGAAAAAATGGAATTAATCCTGGAACCGAAGGTAATGTCGGCTCACTTTCCACAGAGCAGATCTGCCCTTTCACTTCTTCTAAAGAAAGTCAGCTGTGAGTAAAACACACAACAAAGGGGAGAAGGCATCAGTGCACTATTCCGGCTGTTCAGTAGGGTAGGAAAAAAACAAATTTCATTTTGCCATGCCACAGCCTGGCATTCTGGCTGCCGGGAAGAGGGAAAGCTTCAGGCAAAGGGCTTAAAGAGGCAACAAACATAACCTAGTTTCATTCCATATCCTAAACCTTCATCAGCAGGTATGCCAAACACGCAATATCCCCCAAATCAAACAGCGTGAGTGGTCGGGGGAGGGGGGGACGGGACTGAGGTGTCCTAGCCTGCCCCCTCTGTGCTTGAAGACCTCATGGCTTGCCTCAACATCAGGAGAAGAGGAGATTGAGGGGGTACACGACTGCTTTCTTTAAGTATTTGAAGGGCTGTCACTTAGAAGAGGAGGGCAAGAAGCTGTTCCTGTTGGCAGCAGAGGAGAGGACTTGCAATCATGGGTTTAAATTAAGGGCGGGAAAGTACCTGGCTGGATATTAGGAAAACCGTTATGACAGTCAGAGTTGTGCAACAGTGGAATCAGCTGCCTTGGGAGGTGGTGAGCTCCCCCTCCCTGGCAATCTTTAAGCAGCGGCTGGACAAACACTTGTCAGGGATGCTCTAGGCCAGGGGTGTCGAACTCATTTGTTATGAGGGCCAGAGCTGACATAAATGAGACCTTGTTGGGCCGGGCCACGGGTGCCACAAAATGTAATGCCAGGTGGCCGAGATATAAACTTTATAAAGGACACAAAGACTTTTTTAAAACTTAAAATAAAACCATGCTTAAAACATTAGCGCTCTTGCAATATTTTGTTTACTTACCAGTATCTGATACCTGACACCTCTTGCTCTGAATGAGTGCAACAAAATGTCTGTGCTGTTGCAATCCTGAGTGTGCTGTTCAGGTGTGTATCTGTAAGCTGCAAACCTACTTTCGATTTATTGACATTCACCACAGAAATCGCATGCTCAAGCGTTCAGAGTCTAGGACCCAGGGGAAAAACATGAAATGGCTTGAGTGATTGAGAGAGTCTGGTGAAGCAAGCCATGATGCTGCAGCAGCGGCAGAACTGGAAGCAAGAGATGGCCAGTTCCAGTGCGGGCTTGATAGAAGTCCTCCGGGGGCCTGATCAAGCCCCCGGGCCGCATGTTTGACACCACTGCTCTAAGCTGATCCTGCATTGAGCAGGGGGTTGGACTAGATGGCCTGCATGGCCCCTTCCAGCTCTGTGATTCTGTGACTCAGACCACAAGGGGGAGGGCCCTGTTTGGAAATGGTGTGGGGCGCTGCATCCCTTCACTATCGGAGTGAGCTCTATTGGAAACGAGCAAGAGAGCCCATGTCACACAGGGTTGTGCAACTATGGCTGTGTGTTAGGCCAGAAGTACTTTAAGGTAAGACTGAGATGTTCTCCATGGGATGGTACCAGGTGAGACTCAACTAGAGGTGATTCTTTTCACCACAGGCCGCCATCTTGAGATACCTGTGTGTGTGTTTTCAAGTCTTTTCTAAATTATGGAGACTCTGTGAAATAATGATTCCCCCCCCCCTCAACATCCTCTCATTAACCTCCTTGCTCAGGTCTTGTGGACTGAAGGCCTTCGTGGCTTTCTTGATGGCGTCAGTCCATCTCATATTGGGTCTTCCTCTTTCCCTGCTGCGTTCAACTTTTCCTAGCATTATTGTCTTTTCCAGTGAGTCTGCCTACAAGACAAAACTATCAGCTAATCCTGCCATCTCCTGCCTGGGAGGTGGGATGAGTGAACCCTGTAGGATGTTATGTTATGCATCTCATGGCATGCTTATCGCTCTTCGAGCTGCTCTGACCTTGGGAGACTGTTGGTGCCTGTCCATGAATCTCTTCTCCTGTCTGACTCTTAATTCTTCCCACTTTTCCCTAGGGAACTGTAAACCAGTAATTTAAGCGCCTTTTCTCTGACATGGTGATTGGTTGCAATGCATTACCAGACCTCTCTTTGAATTCTGTATAATTGTCTTGCCTGGGGCTGTGTCAGCCATTACTAACACAAGAAGTGCAGATGACCATAGCAGACCTTCCTCAATAAAGGATTCCTATTTAATGACACTGGTTGGTGACTGACTCTGACAAACAGTACAGCACACAGTAAGGAAAGCCAAAAACCACAGAAACTGAATAATATTAGCCTATCAGGAAGTGGAATGAGACTTCCTATAGTTGGTAAGATTTAATGAGACTATGCAACAGTGTGTATAATATTTTATAATGAATTTAATAGAACACTTTTGTATCATTTTGAAATATTGTTAAAAGCATTTCTGCATTTTATACTTCCACAGTTTTTTCCCCTTGAGGAAGGAGTGGAAGTCTGAAACACTGAATACTACCTGGGAAAAGTGTTGGATATTTATTTTGTATATTTTCTCTTTATGGATTTTGTTGACCTCTGTATTCTCCCATGATGAATTATGTATAGAGTTATTTCACATTAGATACATTGTTCACTGTATTGAAGTCTTCTTTTGTATATCTTTGTGGGATATTCAGCTCACAGTTGTTTTTTGTGGTTTTTGACTGATTCTGTAGGACTCTCACAAAAAACACTGCAACATGTGAATTGTGAAACATTTCGGAGGCTTGACTTTGAAATGTAGAGTTGGAAAGATGTTTGCTTTGCCTTTTTGCAGGATCTCTACATCAATAGGCCTCTGCCGTATTTGATTGGCTCCCAGCTTTTCATGGAACAAGATGATGTTGGCCTTGGTGACCTTTCCAGTGAAGGTGCGTGACTGGAATTCATAACAAGGGACTAGAAGTAGAGTGTTATGACTTAGGGTGGGCCTGGTATCCATTGGAGTATACAGTCGAAGGCTTGCTGGGAGGAAACTGGTGTTAATGACTTACAACATTAACTTGTAGCCTGTGGCAAGCTTTGGGGGTTTTCAAAAACTTATTACTGTCTAGATTGCGCGAGATCAAGTGCAAAGCGCACCTCAAACTTGTAGTAAAACCATTTCTCATGAAAGTTGTGTGTTTGTGCACTCCCGTTGGGTATGTTGGTTAGATGTTTTGCGGGGTTACTGTTAAGCTGGTATCAGAACATAAGAAGAGCCCTGCTGGAGAAGACCAATAGTCCATTTAGTCCCGCATCCTGTCTCACACAGTGGACAACCAGTTCCTCTGGAGGGCCGGCAATAGGACATAGAGGCCGAGGCCTTCCCCTGGTGTTTCCTTCTGGCACTGGGATTCAGAGGCTGAGTGCCTCTGAATATAACCTTTTCCTCTCTGAAAGTACTTTAATGTTCTTGTCGCTCCAGTCTTGCACATGGGAAACAACATTTCACTGTGCTGCGTGTGGTGTTTGTGCGTAGACTTGATAACTCTGTCTCTCCTTTCCTTTTTGAATCCCAAGGTTCAGTAGATAGCGATCGTGGGAGCATGGTTGACAGCGAAGGGAAAGATGAAGAGGTCAGGAGCGACTTTATGCCTTTGTTCTTGTTTACATGTCTCTCTCCCCCCACCCTGGGGAAACTCTGGCGGTTTAGAGGCTGTGGACTTCATCTGGGAGGTGGGTCTCTGGTAGCTAAAGATAGAGGGTTGCCCTCCTGAAAACCTCCGAGTGGAGATTCTTTCCTGGAAGCTGCTTTTTGCCTTTCAGGAGTTGGAAGAAGAATTCGGGAACGTAAGCGAGGATGACCGGAAACCGGTAAGAGTGATATTCTGTCTGGTTTAGCCTATCCGAAACTGGACCCTGCCTGATTCTCCGTGCAATTCTGGGCCCTAGGCTTAGCCTGGGCTCACTGTGCGTGGGTTTGGCCTGTATATCTCCTTTGCATGGGCTGTATGTTGGGGTTTTAACACAGATCATCTCGGGCAGCCTTATACTGAATCAGTCCATCAGGGGCAGTATTGCCTGCTCAGACGGACAGCTGCTTTCCAGGGTCTCAGACAGTGGTCTTTCACATCATTTACCATCTGGTGTTTGCTCGCTGGAGTTGCCAGAGGTTGAATTTGGGGCCTTCTGCATGCCAAGTGGAGACTCTATTACTGAGTCCCAGATTCTCCCCAGAGGACCTTAATAATATCATGATTTTAATTAAAACCTGCCTCCTTGTATCTTTTGAATGTCAAGATAACTCAGTCCAAAACTGATACCAGTCCTAGGTTAAAGTTGGCATTAGACCTATATTTTATTTCTAAAAAGTCCTTGTTTTCTTTTTTAAAAAAGAGTTCACCCTTCTTGTTGATTTGTATTGAGGGACAGAGAATAAAACAGCCGATACTGTAATACCCCTGTGGTGTGGCCTCATTTGGAATACTGTGTGCAGTTCTGGTCACGGTATCTTAAAAAGGACATTGCAGAACGGGAAAAAGTACAGAAGAGGGGCCACCAAGATGATTAGCGGGTTGGAGCACTTTCCCTAGGAGGAAAGGATGAATTGTCTGCAACTTTTCAGTTTAGAAAAGAGACACCTAAGGGGGGACATGACAGAGGTTTACAGAATTATCCATGTGGTGGCTGGAGAGAGTTGACAAAGAGAACTTTTTCTCCCTCTCCCAAAATATTAGAACTCAAGGGATCCAGTGAAACTGATGGGCAGTAGGTTCAGGACAGACAAAAGGAAATACTACTTTACACAGAGAGTGATTAGAATGTGGAATTCACTGCCAGAGGATTTAGTGATGGCCATAGACATAGACAGCTTAAAAGGGGATTAGTTAGATCCATGGAGGATAGGTCTATCAGTGGCTACTAGCCATGGTGGCTGAGGGGAACCTCCACATTCAGAGGCACTAAGCCTCTAATCCCAGAGCCAGGAGGCAACATCAGGGGAAGGCCTCGGCGCCTGTGCCCTTTTGTTAGCCATCCAGGGGAACTGGTTGGCCACTGTATGAGACAGGATGCTGGAGTAGATGGACTATTGGTCTGATCCAGCAGGGCTCTTCTGATGTTCTAACGAAGGCCTCGGCCTGTATGCCCTGTTCTCGGCCATTCAGAGGAATGGATTGGCCACCATGTGAGACAGGAAGCTGGACTAGATAGACCACTGGTCTGATACAGCAGGGCTCTTCTTGTGTTCTTACGAAGGCCTCGGCCTCTATGCCCTGCTGTTGGCCCTCCAGAGGAACTGGTTGGCCACTTGTATGACTCAGGATGCTGGACTAGATGGACCACTGGTCTGCCGCAGCAGGGCTCTTCTGAAGTTCTTATGAAGGCCTCGGCCTCTATGCCCTATTGTTGAACTTCCAGAGGAACTGGTTGGCCCCTGTGTGACAGGATGCTGGAGTAGATGGACTATTGGTCTGATCCAGCAGGGTTCTTCTTAGGTTCTTGTTTGGCCATCGTCATAATCTCCCAGACCCTCTCTGAGCATTTTTCTTTAGATGGCCTTCTATTTGGCTGTACGTTTTATACGGATTCATTTTTCAGAAATAATGATCCCAAGATTAACAGGTACCAAGGTATTTAGTAGTAACTTCTAAATATAATCAGAAATTCGAGGTAATGCCAATAATCGAACGCACTTAGGTCATGTATAACATTATTCCTAGTTTACTGAATAAACATTTCATTTTTTAAATGTGGGATTTATTAAGTCCCTTTAATTCAGGTTCCAGAGGAACCTTCAAGAACTGACTGTAAGATTGGTGAGAAGTAACATGGATATTTAAGAAGCGAGGCAGGGAGGGGCTGTGTTAGAATACCCTTACCTGCTTGCATATGTGTATCATTCACATATGTGGGGTTGGGTGGGGTACATGCACAGTGGTTCCTGAGCTGGTCAGAACTTGGAAGTTGAGCAGGGTCATCCATGGTCGGTACTTGGATGGGAGACCACCAAGGAACCCAGGGTTTCTGCATGGAGAACTGCCTCTGCTCCTCTAGCCCGGAACGCCCCGTGGATGTGGTCACCATGAGTCAGCCTCAATTGGACCGCAGGGTCTTAACTTAGAGCCCTCTAAAAACCAAAAAAGGGAGGATACTTTTGTGACTTCACAGCCGAGTCAAACACTGCTGTGGTGGGGCGGGAAGATGTTACTGGGTAGTGAGTGGGCCTGCTCTGGCTGAAGACCGTGTGGCCCAGCCTCACCCCTCGAATCTCCCTGTACAAACTGTCTGCCTTTCCCCCTTAGAGAACAGCACTGATGAGCGATGAAGAGGATGACGATCTCTTTGGTGGTGACTCTGAAAGGGGGGAAGATGATGAAGATGACATGGAAGAAAATTCAAGGCTGGTAAGAACATAAGAGAAGCCAATGTTGGATCAGGCAGGTGGCCCAACCAGTCCAATGCTCTGGTCACACGGGTCAAAACTCAGGTGCCATCTGGAGGTCCACCACCGGGGGGGGCCAGAACTCCAGAAGCCCCTCCCCCTGTGGCCCCCTCCCCCAAGCACCAAGAATACAGAGCATCACTGTCCCAGACCGAGAGTTCCTATCTATACCTTGTGGCTAAGAGCCACTGATGGACCTCTGCTCCAGATGTTTCTCCAGTCCCCTCTTGAAGCTGTCAGTGCTAGTAGCTGCCACCACTTCCTGCAGCAGTGAATGTCATGTGTTAATTACGCTTTGGGTGAAGAAGGACTTGCCCAAGGACCTGCTGCTGGGGCCTTGGCATGACTGCTGGCTACATGTGAGGAAACCAAAGCCAAGCTCTGTTGCTGTTTCCATTCTTCTAGGCCAAGATGGATAGGGTAGCATTTCCCATATTCCTTGGAAGGAGGGCTCCCCGATGCCTTTTGGTTGGCTCACAGCAACCCCAATTTTAGCATGTCTGTCTGCAGCCGGCCTCAGCAAAATGCCACGGCCTCTGCAGGAGTACTGAGGAATAAGTGCCGGATCCTGTTTTGTCGCGCCACCCAATGACAAGTTTTTTAAAAATCAGTGTTATTATAAATTTACGAAATTGCACTCCGCGTCAAAGTCCGCAAATAATGAATATAGTTCATGCGTGATTCCTACTTTTTAAAAAAAGGGAAATAACAACTTGTCTTTCCCTAAGATCACTTCTTTTCGTAGTGTGTCAAGTGTCCACGGTCCCCATTTCCAAATTTACATCCAAGAACTAAAAGCAAGTTAGGTACTTCAGTTCTGCAGGTTCCATGGGATAACTCTCTGGTAAGAATTATCCTATAATTCTTAATAAGAGCCGTCCATTGCCAAACAAGGTTTCTGTGCACCTTTCCTCTTAGTACCTTGCCTTAATATTGCAGTTTTATCCATGGTCATTACAAACCACCTTTCTGCAGCCATATCTCCAGCTTCGACAACTAATTAACCATCATGTGGCATTATGTGTAGTACAGCCAGGAGATCCAAGGAGGGTCTGGCAGGCAGCAGTTCTAGCTCTTTTAGCATTATGCACCTCTAGGTGGCGAGCTAGACTTGTTTTCAGCAACAGAATGCTGTTTCCAGCTGCTAGCAGTTAACATTCTAGCTGCTGACAATAAACGTGAGACTGGATACCTCAAGTTCTTAGGCAGCTGTTCAGCATTAGAGCCGAAGAGACACATTGGTGGTGAAGAAGAAGAAGAAGAGAAGAGATTGGATTTATACCCCGCCCTTCACTACCCAAGAGAGTCTCAGAGCGGCTTACAAACTCCTTTCCCTTCCCCTCCCCACAACAGACACCCTGTGAGGTAGGTGGGGCTGAGAGAACTCTTTCCCAAGCTGTCCTTGAGAGAACAGCTGGTACAGAGCTATGGCTTGCCCAAGGTCATCCAGCCAGGTGCAAGTGGAGGAGTGGGGAATCAAACCCGGTTCTCCCAGATTAGAGTCCGCACACTTAACCACTACACCAAACTGGCTCTCATGTATATTTTCCCTATGTTATCTTTTAAGCCTTTCATTATCATGTTCTAATACTCTTTTATGACACTGCATTCCTACCACACATGGAGAAAAAGAACCACGTCTGAGTAGAAAGTATTTGACCTGTTTGGCTTCTCTCCTGTCGGTGCTGTCTTAACGAGAACACAGGCTGATGACTCCAACAGTGGTAGTCACGTGGCTCTGGGAAGCCAACCAGAGCTGGGTCTGAAGGCAACTGTGGCTCTCCCTCCTGGTCTCCACCAGTGGTCTCTTCCTTCTGTAATTGAGCTGCTCTTGCAAGTGACTGATCGTAAAGTTCTCCTCCCTGAACTTGTCCAAACTGCTTTAACTGCACCTTGGAGTTAGTGTGCCTTTGTCTCCCTTTACGACTTCTTCAGACAAAGAAAAGGCCCACGTCCTTCACAGATCAGCTGACAGCTCGGATCAAAGGGGACCTGCCATATATGAGGAACGAGGAACAATTGTGTAAGCTGCTTTTTTGGATCCTTTTGCCATGGGCTTGTGCATGTGTTACCGGTTTCTCCTTATCTCTCTACATAATGAAGCTGTTTTGGGGTGGCCATGTTCGATGTGCTCCCTAATCAGTTGGCTGCAAGAACCAGCACTCACAACGGGGACCCTGGCCACTGGCTGCATTCTCTGACACCCACCCACAGAAGCGGCGCTGGCCCAAACATGCCCCAGAAGACAGTGGCTTCGCTCTGCTGAACACACCTACTGTTGTCGTCTAGCCCAAAGTAGCGCCGCGCCTCCCCAGTGCCTCGCCTGTGTCTGTGGGGGTTCTGCGGCTGCTCCCTCCAGATCGACAGCCAGTGTGCAGGAGGAGGGCCTGGTGGATGGCCTGCCTCAAACGGGGGGGGGGGGGGGGAATGAGGCCAGCCGGCTTGGCCCACCGGGGCCTCGATCGGGCTGGGGGGGGGGAATGAACCTGGGAGGATTGCCCCACCAGGGCCTCAATGGGGGGAGGGGGGGGAAGAGGCCAGGCGGCCAAGCTAGCACCCGTTGTAGTTGTTGCTACAGTGGGCCTTATTCCTAGTATTGAAATATTTCAAAAACAGTGTTTATAATAAAATGGCCTTTGTTACTTGAGCCTTTTACGAATTTTGAGAAACATGAAGAGCTACTCCCCAAGAAGAAATTATGAGCTCTGTTTGTCCTGGACATCAGATCACAGAGCAGGAGAGGGAGAAACGCTCCACTAGGGAAATAGCTCTTTTCCAGATTAGTCCATGCAAGCACAAAGAATGTGTTTTTTGTCGAAAGCGCTAAGCATGAGCACTCAAAGTAAGTGGCCTTCGCCCTGTGTGTATATGTGTACGTTGCCACTCGGCTTCTGTGGGAAGAAACCTGATTTAGCAGCTAAATGGTAGCTGGACTCCACGCGACCTGGCTGGCGATAGATTCTTTGAGGCTCAGCACAAGAGCCCTGAAGGATCAGAGGGCCCTCAGGAAGGGCCCTAGGAGAGGCCTCCGCCATCCGACTTGGAGCGGCCAGATGGAGTGCTCCTGGCCGCGTGGAGGAAAGCTGCAGCCGATGGGGTGCCTGCTCAGCCACAAGAAAGAGTGTTTGAAAGAAAGGATTTGAGTCCAGTCGCACCTTAAGACCCACAGGATTCCCAGGATATCAGCTATCGAGAGTCAAAGCTCCAGAGGAAACTCTGGAAATCTTGTACCCTGGAAATCTTGTTGGTCACCAACATGACTACCCACCAGCAACTATCTGACTAAGGGCACTTTGGCTCTTGAAAGCTTGCGCCCTTGTCGGCCTCTGAGGGACTGGTGGACTTGAACCTGGCTCTTCAGGCCTGGTGGGCCCACACAGCACCCCACCTGAAACACAGCCCTGTTGAGAACCAAGCAGCCCTTATTATGTCGTTCTGATGGCTGTATATAATAAGATGCCTTCCCAAGAGGAGAGGCTGATCAGATATCAAACTTTCCACTTTCAGCATCTGCGGATATAAAAAGCAAGAAGGCAGAGAAAGAGAAGGAAGGCGCTGGCGTTCCATCAGACGGTCAGTCTTTTTTAGCATTGTCTTTCTTGGGAGCCTGTCTGGGGGTCGGGAACACGCGGGAGGAGGTTCCCACCCTCTTTGTGGTGAGTCTGTCAACGGTTTCGGAGCTCCTGCCGCCTCTCCTTTTTACTGCTGCACAAATCTTGCTGTTGTTAGCATGGTCATAGTCTCCCTTGCTTCTTTTTTAAGGTTTAAATGGTTTCCTCTGAGGAAACGCGACTTCTGCTTTGTGTTTAGTGGTCCTTTGGGCTCCCATTGCCAAACTGAGAACCCAAGGATCTGCAAAGGAACTCCCAATGAATCAAATGTGCCAGATTTTGGGAGGCCCTGGGCTGGCAGTTCCCAGGACCCCCCCTCCCTTCTCCTGTGCCATCCCCACATCCTCTTGCACCCTCCGACTTTCCCACAAATCTGCATTCCTCTCTCTTGCCTGTGTGTCATAAGAACATAAGAAGAGCCCTGGTGGATCAGTCCAGTCGTCCATCTAGTCCAGCACCCTGTCTCACACAGCGGCCAGCCAGTATCTCTGGCAGGCCAACAACAGGGCACAGAGGCTGAGGCCTTCTCCTGATAAGAACCTCAGAAGAGCCCTGCTGGATCAGACCAATAGTTCATCTAGTCCAGCCTTCTGTCTCAGACTGGCCAACCAGTTCCTCTGGAGGGACAGCAGCAGGGCAGAGAGGCTGAGGCCTTCATAAGAACATCAGAAGAGCCCTGCTGGGTCAGACCAGTCGTCCATCTAGTCCAGCATCCTGTCTCACACAGGGGCCAGCCAGTCCCTCTGGAGAGCCAAAGCAAGGCAGAGAGGCCGAGGCCTTCCCCTGAGAAGAACCTCAGAAGAGCCCTGCTGGATCAGACCAGTGAAGGTCCCTCTAGTCCAGCACCCTGTCTCACACAGTGGCCAGCCAGTTCCTCTGGAGGGCCAGCAACAGGGCAGAGAGGCGGAGGCCTTCCCCTGAGAAGAACCTCAGAAGAGCCCTGCTGGGTCAGACCAGTGAGAGTCCATCTAGTCTAGCATCCTGTCTCACACAGTGGCCTCAGCCAGTCCCTCTGGAGGGCCAACAACAGGGCAGAGAGGCCGAGGCCTTCCCCTGATGTTGTTTCCTGGCTCTGGGATTCAGGGGCTGAGTGCCTCTGAATGTGGAGGTTCCCTTCAGTCACCACGGCTAGTAGCCATTGATAGACTTATCCTCCATGAATCTATCTAATCCACTTTTAAAGCTGTTCATTCCCGTGGCCATCACCACATCGTCTGGCAGCGACTTCCATATTTTAAATGCTCTGTGTGTGAAGTAGTCTTTCGTTTGGTCTGCCTTGAACCTGCTGCCCATCAGCTTCACTGGATGCCCTCGAGTCCATAGTATTCAAGGAGAGGGAGACAAGTTTCCCTTTGCCAGCTCTCTTGCCTGGGTGTCCTTCCCTGACCACTTGCCAGCCCTCCCAGCACCAACACTCCCAGCCTCCTGCGCTGCCCGCAGCCCTTTTCCCCAGTGGCTCTTGCCAGGCCGGAATCTGGGAGCAGGATGGTAAGGGACAGGCGAGTGAGTGTGTGTGTGTGTGTGTGTGTGTGTGTGTGTGTGAGAGAGAGAGAGAGAGAGAGAGAGCGAGAGGACAGCCGGCCCTGCCTGAAGCCCCTGGGCCCTGGCAGCTGCCTCACCTGGGCGCACGCTGACACCGGCCCTGTGTCATGGCATCGGAGCCTCGAGTCCTACCCCTTTACTCTGTACTGGACAGCCACCATTCTGTTTTG
Organism: Lepidodactylus listeri; assembly: GCA_029233225.1. NCBI lineage: Eukaryota > Metazoa > Chordata > Lepidosauria > Squamata > Gekkonidae > Lepidodactylus > Lepidodactylus listeri. Next base: position 132,470,193 of record JARCFY010000005.1, on the reverse strand, counting down.
CTCCACAGTGGCCTGTCAGAGGGCAGGGAATCCGCAAAGGAAGGGTTACCGTGGGCCTTGCCTTTGGTTTCTGTCAGGGGCAGGCGACTGAATCTCTTTTTAGTGGCGCCCTTCCTCACTCCTGCAATAGAATGCTGATGCAGGTGTGATCTCTCCTCAGACGACGATGACATCTTCCGGCCCCCCAAGCTGACTGATGAAGACTTTTCACCGTTCACCTCTGCAGGAGGCCTCTTCAGTGGCGGGATGGGGCTCTTTGAGGAGGAGGAAGAGGTGGGTAACAGGTTTTCAGGCCCCCTGCCCTGGTCCTGGCTGAAACGGAGATGGTGCTCTTTCGCTCTGGAGGAGTTTGCCTGCTGCTGCATTTCAGTTGCAAGAGAGCATGAATGCCGCCCACACCTGCTTCCAGGTTTGCCTCAAGACCTGGCACTGTGTAGCAGTTAGAGCCCTGGAGTTTGGGTTGCCTGCTGGTGGCTGGCACCCGACGGGGGACATGGGGGGGGGGGGGACTGTCACAGCAATGGGGCGACGTCATTTATAGAGAGAACCCAGAAGTGACATCACAGCGATCTAGGATTCAGAGGAAACTCTATGAGTTTCTGTTAAATCCTAGATTGCTATGATGTCACTTCCTGGTTTGCCCTGAAAATGTCAGGCCATTGACAGGATGGTGATTTTTGGACTGTTTTTCCCCTCTGCTGGCCTACCTACGGGAAATGAGGGCTGTCACCCAGATGTCTGGGAGAACCAGGTTTGAACCCCCACTTGGCCACCCCAGCTCACCAGGTGACCGTGGCCTCTCACATTCTCCCGGCCTAACCTACTTACAGGCCAGTGTGGGGTAGTGATTAGAGTTTCGGACTAATATCTGGAAGACCCAGATATAATATCTGGGAGACCTCACCTGTGCCATGGACACTGGCTGGGTGACCTTGGGCCAGTCACACCCTCTCAGCCTAACCAACCTCACAGGGTTGTTGTGAGGATAAAACGGAGGAGAGGAGAGAAAGGCAGGGTATAAATTCATTCAATAAATAATAAATAATAGTTTATGCCTGGGGTGGTTGTTAGGATGAAGCGGGGTGGGGGTGGGAGCAATGTGATAATCCTCTGGGGGTTCCCATTGGTGATTATTTCCAGTTGAACTTGAAGATTCGTCCAGCATCTTCCGATGGGAGCACTTGATGAAGGGCAGAAGAGGTGCTCGGGTCTTGGGGAAACCCCTGACGGCAGTAGATGCAGGTGATGTAGAGGGACAGTGCTTCAGACTTTGCAGATGGACGAGCACTTGTCAACAAGCACTGTGGTCTTGTATCCTCTGCTTCTCGGACGGTGCCAAGGAGAGGTGCAGCTGGTTCATGCTATGTTATGCTTGAGTGCCCAGTGTGCAAGGGGGCAGAGATCCCACCAGTCCAGGCCAAGCAGGTCTCGATGCTAGCAGGAGGAGGAGGAGGAGGAGGTTAATCCCCCCCCCCCCGGTTATCTTAGGCCCTGGTCCAGAAGGCAGGAACTGAGCCGCTCTCTCTCTTTCATCTGGCTGTTGCTTGGGACTGGTGAGTGTGGGTTTGTGTATGCATGTGTGAGAGAGCAGTTCCAAGCTGTGGCTGGCTTCCCAGAGGCGGAGGGGGTCACCCCCACTCTCCTAGCCTTTGCATTACTTGGCCATGGCAGGCCTCCTGCCTTACATCTTTGCTGGAATAAGAAATGACTGGGGGTCACATTGCCTTAGTTGCACACAAGGTGGGTTGTAGCCAAGGGTGACGGCCGAATGGGCTGCTGTCCTGTCATGACTCTAGGCCTATAGTAATGCGGCCTGCGGGCTCCAGGGAAGCCTGTACTAGAGTAGCTATCAGGGCCTACGTTTCCCAGGTCATCCTGTGATTGGCTAGTGGGATCTGGAGGGAAAACTTGCACCAGTGGAATAGTGGAGGGTGTTACCTGGGGAGAAGTGATAAAAGGCCTGGCCCAAAGTGGGAGGGGGCTCACTCCCGGGGGAAGGCAGGGCTGGTGCGGAGTTGCTGCAGAAGGAGGGGTCCCTCACCCAAAGGGGGGTGGTGGTGAGTCACCTGGAGGCTGAAGACCTAGAGAAGGCTAGGGGCGGTATAGGCAGACGCATTAGGGTTTTCTAATTTGGCTGGTTTACCTACCTTTACTGTGCTCATTTCCCCTGCATGTTATTGAATCACAGTTGTTGGTAAATCTCTTTAATAAAACTAGTTTGTTACTCTGCCTGGGTCCTCAGGCCTCGTTCAGTCACTTAGAAGGGGAAACCTACTGTAAAAAGGAGTGTCTAAAGGGGCAGGGTGGGTGCCCTGCCCAAGGAGACCCATGCCAGAGTGGGGGCAGCCATGAGAGAGCCTTTCTAGCCCCTGCCCACATGACATGTCCGAACAGTATTCTCCTGGAGGCTTAATTAAGAGTTGGAAAAGTAATTTCTTGGTGCATGTCATGAAACTCACTTATGAAAAGCGTCTCTTATTGATGGTTTTCCAGTGTGATCTTTTCATCCTGTATGTTTTAAATTGTTAACAGCCTTGGTGGCTCTTCATGAGGGCAGAAAGGCAGGAGAACAGATTTTGTAAATAAATACATTGATTAATCATGTGCTGATTTTTACCATTCTCAGTACTTGATCTTGGTAGCAGACGCAGGTAACGATTCTCGCCTACAACGGTTTCTTTCCTCTTTCCCACCAGAGCGACCTCTTCGCTGAATTGCCAAAGGTGGGGGACGTGGCAGAGAAAGAAGAACGAGTCCCAATAAATGATGGTGAGATATTTTGGAAACACGGAGTTGGAAGTCCGTACAGAAGTGGGGGAGTTTTGAGTGCCTGGCAGAGGCCTTTTGGGAAGGTCAGGCGCAGGGGTTGGAAAGCCACGCAGGAGTGCTCCTCTGCAGCTGCTCCTGAATGTGCTTGGATGTGCTTTGCATCTTCTGTCGCTGAGCCAGTGAGCAATGCTTGCGCAGATGTCTGCTTAGCTGTGCAGCTCTTAGGTCTTAAGAACTTAAGCAGAGCCCTGCTGGATCAGATCAGTTGTCCATCTAGTCCAGGCTCCTGTCTCACACAGTGGCCAACCAGTTCCTCTGGAGGGCCAGCAACAGGGCATGGAGGCCGAGAACTTCCCCTGATGTTGCCTCCCAGCTCTGGGATTCAGAGCTTGACTGCCTCTGGGCATGGAAGTTCCCCTTAGTCACTGTGACCAGTAGCCGCTGATAGACCCATCCTCCATGAATCTGTCTAATCCCATTTTTAAAGCTGTCTATGTCTGTGGCCGTCACTAAATCCTCTGGCAGCGAATCCCACATTTTAGTCACTCTCTGTGCAAAGTAGTGTTTCCTTTTGTCCACCTTGAACTTCCTGCCCACCAGTTTCATTGGAAACTTCCTGGCTGCCTCGGCCTGCCTGTGTTTAACTCTTTAGCTGCCTAAACTGCTTTTTGTCACACAAAACAATATTAGTAGGTCTTTTGTTTCATCCAATTTACAAAGCCATTGCCCCTCCTTTTTCATTTGGGATGGGTCCGTGCCTCACATTTTATAAATTCAGGTTATCTGTGTTGGTTGCAGCAAATCCCAGGTTAGGTTCCCCGGCACCAGCTCCTGTCAAAGGATCGGCTTGTAGGTGATGTCACTCTGGGGAGCCATTGCCAACCAGAGGAGACAAAGACTGCCCTTGATAGACCAGCAGTTGGACACCGTGTAGCTCTGTGCAGATGACCCACCTGGGTGTTGACTCACTGAGTCGGGGAGAGACAGAGGCCATGAGCCCATTCCCCCTGGCTTGATCGCCAATTCACCTGAACAGTGTTTCCTTTTAACATTACAGTAGAAAACACATTCCAGCTGATAGCTGATGGAACTGTGGCTCAGCGGCAGAGCCTCTGCTTGGCATGCAGAAGGTCCGGGCTCAGTCCCCGGCGGCACCTCCAGTTTAAAAGGACCAGGCAGGAGGTGATGGGAAAGGCCTCCGCCTGAGACCCTGGAGAGCCGCTGCCGGTCTGAGTAGACAAGACTGACTTTGATGGACCCAAGGGGTCTCTGATTCCGCAGAATGCAGTTTCACGTGTTCAGCTGTGTGAAGTAAACATTGTGCGTGCTCTCAATTGGCTTCATTTGTTATGATTTTTTAGAACCATGGTCAAAAGCTGTGAGGAAAGTTCCTGCTGGTGCGGTCTTTCTCCTTCCAGGTATGCTTAACCTAGTGGGCCTCATCTAGGGCAGAATTCCCATCCTCAGAGGGCACAGTTGGCTTAAAATAGGAGTTCTCGAGCTGTTCACTGCCTGCTGCAGTCGGTTCTGCAGCCCGGTCTGGACAGGGGCACGCCGTCTTCGTGTAGGGAGTTGCCTCCTTGTTCCTCTCCGTGCACAGAGAGTGTGTCCTAGAACAGGCATCTGTGGCATGATTGAAGCTCTCTGATAAACGTCCATTTTTAAAAACTCAACAGGGCTCTAAACTGCAGTTGACACGTACCGTGATTTAGCATGATTTCTCTGTGCAGGATGGTCTGTCAACAGGTGGACCCCCAAGCTCACTTCATTACATGGCAGACTGTGGGATTCATCCATTAGACCCATAGCTGAGCTATTGCCCAGCAGTTTGGGGCTGTCTCTGGCCTGAAGTTATCTTCATCCTTTCCTAAATCATAGTAAAAGGTAACGGTTTCCCTTGCTCGAAAGCCAGTCGAATATGACTCTAGGGATGCGTTGCTCATCTCTGTTTCCAAGCCGAAGAGCCAGCGCTGTCTAAAGACATCTCTGTGGTCATGTGGCCGGCGTGACTAGATGCTGAGGCGCACGGAATGCTGTTACCTTCCCACCGAAGTGGTACCTATTTATCTACTTGCAATCTCTTGCTTTCGAACTGCTAGGTTGGCAGGAGCTGGGACCAGAGATGGGAGCTCATTCTGTCATGCAGCACTAGGATCTTGAACTGCTGAACTACAGACCTTCTGGTCAGCAGCTCAGCATCTTAACCACTTGAGCCACTGCAGCCCCACTTCCTAAATCATACTAACTATTATTAGAACAGAAGTCTGGGTCAAGAAGTTCCCGATCAACGTGACAGAAGCTGGTGGAGTGGCTGGTTTCCTTAAGCAAGGAGACCGTTGTCACTCGCAATGCATTATCGTTTGCTGCAGCTGATACCATTGGATTTGTGACCCTCGTCCTTGATTCTGAGTGGCTCTGATGGAGTTCAGGGGCTGTCTTGGGGTGATATCAGTGCATTTAAGGTAGTTTTCTTGCCTCCAGCATCCTTGCATCTACCGCGTCCTGTGCCTCTCCTGAACCACTCCTGTAATGTCGGAGACCTTGGGCGGTGCAAAGGGAGCCCATGGTGGGGTTCATTTGTTCTTTTTTTTTTTTTTTTACAATTAACATTTTTTTGAGAAATAACAAACAAACAATACCATACGTACAGTGTGATAGAATAGAATAGAATAGAATAGAATAGAATAGAATAGAATAGAATAGAATGCAAAACCAAACCAAAACAACAGCATACCAGGTCACACTGGATAAGTAAACTATAATCAGTCTAACTGATCTGTATTGAATTACAGCTGTGTAACCACTTAGTAAGATATAAAAACATTATATTCCAAGATGAACTATCAATTGGGGGATTTCCCCTTGAGACGACAAGTATTCTAGTGTAGGTAGCCATGTTATGCGGGGAGCCTGAGCCTGCTATGCGGGGAGAGCGGCCTAGAAATTGAATTAAATAAATAAATAATAAATAAATGTTGAGGAGAAATAGGACTGTCTGGAGGGTTTAAGAATGTTATCCAGATTATCTGTGAGCTTGGCCGTGATGTGTAATTTCCAAAGTTTTTGATGCCACTGAGAGATTGTAGGTGGTATCTCACCCCTAAAGAATTAGTTCACACTTCCAGAGCATCTAGCCCAGAATGTTGGAAAAATTGTGGGAAAATAGGAAGTTATCTCTATTGTTGGATCTCCTGCCCCAAGTGGAGTTCTTTCTCATGCCAGCCTGTCCTTTTCTGGAAGCTGGAGCTGCGCCGGTTTTGGCAGTGGTCTGCCTAACATGGCTCTCTAGATGTCTCAGGAGCAGACAGATCTCAGAAGCTAAGCTGGCCACCTCTCTGAAACATCCAAGCCCCACTAGGGGTCGCCAGAAGTCAACCAGGACTTCCAGGCATGCATGCACTTACACAAAATACTGCCCCCCCCCCCAGATATCACAGTAGCAGTGGCACAGGAGCATGTGTTTTCCACGGCTTTGAATCTTCTAGAAGGCCGTGTGTGTGAAGGGGGACTTAATTACACCTCTTGTCCGTGGACTGAAAAGTGCAAGACCTGTCTTTTAGAGAAGCTGAAAGCGATACTAGAGGCAGGAAGTGTTTTCTCCACCTCTTCCTGGTTGTCAAGATGCTGAGATGAAACAGGTTTGACTCTCCCTGAAAAGGCCCCAAATAAAGAAACTACATAAATAGTTGAAATGAATTAAAGGATTATTATATTACATTATATTGCTAATAAACCTATGTTAATACTCGTGTGTTTAGTCGGAGGGATTTAGTATATGTGTTGGTTATCCTATAAATGTGTACTCCAGTTGGGAGTCGGCAGTCCTTCTTCCCTTTGTGTGAAGGTAGTTTCAGGGATAAGCCGTGTTGTTTGGCAGTGGAAGAGCTAGATTTAACTCCAGTGCAACATTAGAGAATTCCAGGGTACAGGCTTTTGAGACTCAGAGCTCCCTTCATCAGGGACCCAGTAGAGGCCTTTTCTGGGCATTCACCCCAGCGGGCTTTGTGCCTGTGCGGAGTCTCGGTTCAGAAACTCTTTAGGCACAGGAGACACTGAAACTCCTTTCAGATGCAATCCAGACTTTGGGGGCCCCCAAGCAAAGGAGGTGTGCCTTCCCTCTCATTAACCTACCCTAATTACACCACAGCTTAAAAACATAGAGCTGGAAGGGGACCCCGAAGGTCACCTGCGAGTCCCTGGCCTGAAAGACAGCTGCTTAGCCTCTACCAGGGCCAGGGCTTTCTCTGCCCCCCTCCCCCAAGTCTCCAGGAATTTCCTAAGCCAGAGGTGGCAGTCCTAGTGTTGATTACATTGGCTGCTGCTGTTCCTATTTCTTTTTGTAGTGTGAGTGTGTGTGTGCGTGTGCACGCGCTCGAGAGCCTGGAAATCATGATATTTCTGGCGACCCCTAGTGCGGCTGGGACGTTTCAGAGAGGTGGCTCATGTTACCTGCCTCTGGGTCCCGGCCCTGGCATTCTCTGGAGGTCTCCCTTCCAACTACTTGCCAGAGTTAGCCCTGCTTAGCTTCCGAGATCTGAGGAGACCGGGCTTGCCTGGGCTACCCAAGTCAGGGCTCTGCTGCTGTGGCTATTGTGGCTTAGGGGCAACAAGTGGCCTGCCGGATCGTGCATGTTCGAGCCCTTCTCCTCGTGTGTAGTAGTTCTTCCCTCCCTGCCATGAGTCATTGCTTGATGGGCCGTCCCTCAGTGCTTAAACGCTACGGCTTTGGGTATCATCTATATCGCTGTAAATGTTTTCTGCCACCAGCCCGGCGTGTCACTTGTCCCTGGGCCGAGGGCTCCTTTCTTCCTGGGGCGGGGAAGGAGATGGGGGAGGGGCTGTCCCACTGGTTTCTGGGCCCGGTGGGAGAGGGACGGCAGCCGTTCTCCCTTCTCTTTTGTCCTCCGCAAGCGTGAGGGTGGGGAGGGGGCAGCCGTCTGGACTTGTGGCCCAGGGCTCCCGGGTGCCTGGCCCCGCTTCTGTGCCACTGCTTTGACAAGAGGGGGCTTGTGCATTTCAGTGGATTTATGGGAAGAGGTGCTAGGAAGGGGTGGGAAGAAGAGGGCGAGCTGGAGATGGGTGGAAGAGGATGCCGAGGATGGGAGAAGAGAGCTGAGCTGGAAAGAGCAAGTAAAGAGCGGGGGGGGGGGGGGGAGAGAGGGATGGTAGGGTGTGTCCCCCCCACCACCACCAGCGTACAGGAGCCCTCCACAGTAGACAGGAGGGGGTCACGGCCATAAGCAGGTATTAGGGGCAAGATTGCACATAGAGGCAGGTAATGGCAAACCACATCTGAATGTCCCTTGCCTTGGAAAACCCCGCGAGGGGGTGCCATGTGTCAGATGCCACTTGACAACACTTAATGGTTTATTATTACAGCCCCTCTTCTTAGAAGGTGGCCCTGTTTTAGAGCCGAGTATTCGGGCCCTTGATAAGGAGATTGCTGGTAAAGGACATGCCTCTGAGGGATGGGAGGGGAATGCGTAAGCGACAGTCTTCAGGCAGTTCTCCTGGAATTCCCCAAGGCAAGGCCATTTGCCGTTCTGCGCTCGCTGCTTGGTAGTGATCATGAAACCCAGGTCTTATCGTCAGCCGTAGGAGCTCCAGTGCAAAGTTGGGAGTCTACATTCCTCTCTCTTTGCAGGTGGGACCGATGTCTTTAGCCCCTCCTCGCTTCTCACAAAGAAAGAGGAGAAGAAGGCGGCAGAACCAGTCGCAGGGAAAACCCCCAAACAACAACCTGGTGCCAGCTTGTTTGATGACGATGACTTCCAGGTCAGAAGGAGTGACCCTGTTTCAAGTAAGCTGCTCCAGTCAAGTCTCCTTCATTCTTTGCCCTCCCCCCTCTTCTTTCAGAGAAGTCTCCTTTTTTGGTCCCATGTAAGAACATAAGAACTTAAGAGAAGTCAATGTTGGATCAGGCCAATGGCCCATCCAGTCCAGCACTCTGTGTCACCCAGTGGCCAAAAACACCAGGTGCCCTCAGGAGGTCCACCAGTGGGGCCGGGACACTAGAAGCCCTCCCACTGTTGCCCCCCCTCAGCACCAAGAACACAGAGCATCACTTGCCCTAGACCGAGAGCTCCTATCTGTACCTTGTGGCCAATAGCCACGGACGGTCCTCTGCTCCATATGTTTATCCAATTCCCTCTTGAAGCCATCCATGCTTGTAGCCGCCGCCACCTCCTGATATATGTTAATTTGCTGTTCAGCTCCTGTCTATAAGTTTGAACCTTACCTCCCATTCAGTGTATCTGAAAAAGTTTGTGTGCACACAAAAGCTCATACCTTGAATAAAACTTTTTTGGTCTTAAAAGTGCCCCCACTGGACTCTAAATTTGTTCTACTGCTTCAGACCAACATGGCTGCCCACTTGGATCCGTGTTACCTGCTGTAGCCCCCCCGTGTTTTGCTATTAGGTTGCTGCTTTTTGAAACGGCTTTGCTGGGATCAGTGTCACCTCTAAGGCCAACAAAGTTTTATTCTGGGCAACTTGTGTGCCTGCTGGTCTTAAAGGCGCCACTGGACTCAGGCTTTGATCTGCAGCTTCAAACCAACACAGCTGCTCACCTGAAGAAATGTAGCAGGGGAGAGGTCTCCGGGCCTGGAGGTGAAACTGGGGTGGGAGGGGGGAGGGAGTCAGCTGCTGCTGCATTTCATTTCTGTAAAAAGGGCCACACGTTATGTGGTAGGAAACCTGGGTATATGGCTGTTTACACTTGACTAGGAACTATCCTCTGTCCTAACTTTCAGAAGGATTGTACGTTTTTCTAAATTCTGTCTCATTCACAACCTTGCAAAGGAAATGCTTCTTTGCACAGAGTGTGATTAAAATGTGGAATTTGCTGCCAGAGGAAGTCGTGATGGCCAGAGGAGTAGACAGCTTTAAATGGGGATTCAATACATTTATGGAGGATAAGTCTATCAATGGCTACTAGCCATGGTGGCTGAAAGCACTAAGCCTCTGAATCCCAGAGCCAGGAGGCAACATCAGGGGAAGACCTCGGCCCTGTTTTTGGCCCTCCAGGTTGGCCACTGTGTGAGACAGGATGCTGGACTTGGTGGACCCCTGCTCTAATCCAGCAGGGCTGTTCTGATGTTTTTATGAAGGCTTCGGCCTCTATGCCCTGTTGTTGGCCCTCCAGGTTGGCCACTGTGTGAGACGGGATGCTGGACTAGGTGGACCACTGCTCTGATCCAGCAGTCCTCTTCTTATATTCTTACATTTTTAGGGGTAGAAGCATAATACAAGACGCACAAAAGCAAGGTCTGAAGACCAACCCTGATTGCACTCCCCCCTCTTGCCCCCCCCCCTCCCTTGACTTGCGTGCCTGCTGCCTCAGTTGAACCTCTGTGCCTTCCCCCTGCAACAGCCAAATCTGCCACTGACCTCTTTGGTGACGTCGAAGAGGACCTGTTCAAGGAAAAGCCGGATGCTGCCAGGGTGGCAAAGGATGCCCCTAAGGAAGCCGAAGGAAGTAAAGGGTCTACAACAAGAGACAAGGTAATTGCCGCCTTTAGAATAGGGAAGGCCCTGAACTTCCTGTTTCGGTGAAGCTGGTCTCCACTTTGGCATTCCAGTTTGCCCAGTTGTGCCGGGGTATATCCCGAGATCTTTCAGCAGACGTATCTCACTTTGTTGAAGAGAAATTACTTCTTGCCCATAATGCCTCTAATGAAGTGAGCCCTGACTCCCAAAAGCTTATGCTGGAACGAACTTGCAGGGCCCACCTGATTCCCATTTCACTTCTCATTTGGGCGGGGACAGAGAGCAGAAAGTGTCTTGTTCTTCGACCTCAGTACCTCTGCCGGATGACCCTGAGCGGGTGGGGAGGTGGTGGCTGTTAGGCTGGGCTTCCAAATATTCGAGGGAAGTTGGGAAGCTTTGGCAATGCGGGGATGGGGGGGGGGGGTCCTTGAGGGGCAGGCCCACTGTCTGGAGCGGCTGATGATTATTGGGACAGATTTGGAAGACCTGGGCTCATGGACTGCAGCGCTGTTAAGTTCAGCATTCATGTCCAGGGGAACAAGACCCCAAAAGTTCAAAATAGTCACGCTTGATACCAGAAGCGGGAACTTCACAAAAACCAGGACATCCAAAGGGAGAATTGTGAGACGAGTCCCTCCCAGAAACTTGGCTCCATCCCCGTCCCTTTACGCCTTTGTGCTGATGGTGCAGTGCTGTTGTCCCTAACTCATATAGGGCTGAAACACCTTTTGAAGAGCTTCGTAGGCTATTGTGAAGAGAATAGGCCAGTTCTGAACTTTGAAAAATCCAAAATTATGATCTTTGGTAAGAGCTGGAAGCTATCCAGATGGAATATTGGAGGTCATCTCATCAAACAAGTCAAAAGCTTTAAGTATTTGGGTATTCACTTCTACTATAACACCAGATGGGTCTACCATAGAGAGAGAGCAACTGAGGCAGCGATAACATGTTCCCATTACTCCAGGGGTAACTAGTATATGCCAGCGGCCCTTAAAGTTTTCAATGCCAAATTGGCTGCTCAATTATTCTACGGAGTACCAATCTGGATTGAGGCCTTAAAAGGAGACTTGGAAAGAATTCAGTCCAGATTTCTGCAGAATTCTTGGACTTCCCTCGTGTGTTCCACACCAGTCTTATGCTCAGAAACCAATCAAAGGCTACTGTCAACTAGAGCTTGGCTGATAACAACTCAGTTTTGGCTTAAACTTCACTTCCATTAATAATAGTATTATTAACAGTATTATTAATAGTAATAATAGTATTATTACCCACATGCTAACTGAGTTCCCTCTCTCTCCATGGCTTAGATATTTAGAAGAGAAACTCTCTACAATGGGAATATCTCCAGATTATTTAGCACCCTTTTCAGATAAATGAGCCTATGCTATTATTAAAAAAAGATTTCTTGACACTGAAAGGCAAGAACTTAGGGAATGCGCAGCCAGCAGATTCTCCTCAGGCAGGTTGGGGATTTTCAACACGGGCTGTACTGCAAAATATCTGTTTAGTTTAACAGCCCCACACCACCGCAGAGCATACATGCTTGCACACGTTAATGTTCTGCCATTGGAGGTGTTGTTAGGGAGGTGCCGCCAGATACCTTATGTAGACAGACTTTGTCCTTGCTATCTAAAAGATACAGAATCCACTACACACACCATTCTTCATTGCCCCCTTTATTGGGTCATTCGTTCCCGTTTTAATACTCCATTTCTAGAGGGTAAGAGCTGGCACTCAGACGACACAATGGTTCACTTTCTTCTGTTCAGTTCTAACTGTGAAATAACGGAGGCTGTTGCAGAATTTTTATATTATGCAGTTAGAAGACATAGCTTGAATAGCCAAGTGCATGTGTCGGATGCGTCTTAGTATTTTGCCGGATTTCTTGATGTTTGTGCTTTTATGTGTGAGGTGCCTCCAGGAAGATCGTTCCAGAAGGGGGCCGTGCTGGTCTGCATGAGAACAGCGAGGTTCCAGCCCAGCAGCACCTTAGAGACTGACACAGTTGTCTGGGTGTCTGAGCTTTTGAGAGTCAGAGCTGATGAAGGGAGCTTTGGCTCTCGTAAGTGTTTATCCTGAAAACCTTGTCAGTCTCTTAAGGTGCTACAGGTCCCTCCAGAATGTCAAGAAAACTACTTATGATCAATGCTCCTTCTAATCTGTGGAGTCTTGTGAGCAGAAATTCTGCTTTGTGAGCTCCTGGCATTAAAGTTGTGCGGGAGCGATTTGGCTACTGCATAAATTCGTTTGCTATGGAGCCATCCTTCCTGAGCTGAGACAAAAATGTGGGAGCCGGAGGCTAAAAAACTGTGAGCTAGCTCACACTAACTCAGCTTAGAGGGAACACTGCTTTTGATCACACTAATTGAGGCCCAAATAGAACACAAATTACTATTGTGTGTGTGTGTGTGTGTGAAGTGCTGTCAAGTCACTTCTAGCTTATGCTGACTCCCTGAATTAACAATCCTCGATGTGGTCTCTGTGCTTCACACCTATGGGTTTAGTGCGCCTGCGCTGGTTTTGCACCCAGACCTCGAGCATGCGCAGGAACCCCAACCACGCATGCCCAGAGGGGCGAGGGGCGGACATCCCGCCAATTCTCTTCTGACCACCATGCTGTTAGCAGCTCTCCGTCGGTTGGCTTGATCTTTCTGTGGAAAGCTCTTCTTCAAACTTTTATTTTCCTTTATTTTTTCTTTACTCCATTTTGTTCTTAGTTGCATCTAAAACAAACAAAAAAGTAGTTTAGTTTAGGGGGACTTGTCTAGTCTTTCCTCCCCACCCTTTGGGCACCCCCCATTTCCCTCATCTGCTTTTCGCCAGCTCTGTTTTGTATGGTGAAAAAGTGGGGATTTTTTAAGAGGTGCACTTCTTGTGGCAGCAAACTTGCCCCGCCTGACGGACATTCTCTGTGCATCCTCTGCCTTGGCGAGGCCCATCGTTCGGAGTCCTGCGTGCATTGTTCAAAATTCTCGAACCAAACACGCAAAAATGGCAGTGTGTCTTCAAGTAGCCCTCCTGGAATTGGCCCTGCACCCGGTTGCTGCCCCGTTGTTGGGACTCATGGACTCTGATCACTCACCTAAGTCCTTGATATCGACTGCCATCGTTGCACTGAAGTCGAAGGCAGGGTCCGCGGTTACATCAATGTCGAAGGCAGGTTCCAACATCATTCATACAGCATCGAAGCACTCGATACTGACAAAGTCCGCTTCCTCCACTCCCATTAAGAAGAAGAAGAAGAAGAAGAAGGATAAGATGGAGAAGCGGCGTAGGGTGCCAGGAAGCCCCCCCCCCCAAAAAGTGCTCAGCAACCAAACCTGCAGCCTCTGCACTAACTTCTACCCCTGTTGCACCGCACATCCTCGAGGCTTCTGTGTCAAGCTTGCCCAGGATGTCCACGCTGCCGCCAAACACACCTATTGGATTCGCCTATCTGACAACTGGATCGCCCGATGCCGGACCAGATCTTGGACACCCAGGATTTCTCTGAGGTCGAGCGCATAGAGATCTTCTCTCGCTCTCCTCGCCATGAGTGTTCCCCCTCTAAATCACCGCTTTATTTGGATCGCTCCTATTCGCCTGCTGGCACCGATCCTTGCTGTCATCGGCACCGACGAGCCTCCAGCGTACAATGTTCCCCCACTGGATAGGGGCAGGCGCCCTGATCGTTGCAATCGGTCCCCCTGTCATGACAGGTCTCCGACCCGTTCCCACTGGGGGTATCGGCCACCTCTGCACCAGATGATGCCTTGGGAACGTCATTTTCAATATCCTGATGGCACTTAGCCCCTGTCTGCGACGATGCCTTGGTTAACTCCTGCGGGGCATTCAGACTGGGATCGTTTCTCCACACACCGATCTCGCTCACCGAGGCCGTCCCGTGCTCCCCCTTCGGCCTCCCTATCCAGGCCTTCTGACGCTGGCCCTGCGGAGCCGCGGCATCGATTGCCACCACCATCGATACCGACCGCTTCCATACTGACGCCTGCTCCAATACTGATGGGCACCTGACATCAACTGGCTACCCCACCGATCCACAAAGAACCAGTATCAACACCACCACCCCTCCACAACAACAGGAACAGGCTACAAGGACTGTTATTCTGTCCCCACCACCACTGTCTGCCTCTTCTGATTCCTCCAACCGAGAATCCGACGGGGATGTCTTTGGGGCTCACAGTTCCCCCAGTGACCCTTCCCCAAAGTCCAAGGTCTCTGAGGACTTGCCCATCTCACCCCCTTGGAGAACCTCCCTTCCTAGGGTGACATGAGAAAGAGGATGGCACGTTCCCTTGGTCTCTCTGTGATGCAACTGAAACCTGTGGTCACTGATTCTGTTTTCGATGTCGTGCAGCTTGACATGTCAACCTCTATTGCTTTGCCCATGTCCTCAGTGCTTCTCCAGGCAGCCAAGGCACCTTGGGACAAGCCATCCTCTGCACCTGTTTCCTCACGTCGCATGGATCACATGTATGGAGTCCAGGAGTCGGGTGCTGAATTCCTCATGAACCACCCAAAACCTAATTCTATGGTCATCAATTCTGCTTCTAAGTCTAGAAAGACACATTCTGCTCCCTCGGACAAGGAGAGCAGAAAATTGAATGCCTTTGGCAGATGATACTGTTTGGCTGGCACACTAGGTCTCAAGACCACAAACTATTTGGCTTGCATGAGCTGCCCTCTGGGAACAACTGATGGAGCTTTTTGCCTCCCTTCCTGAGGAGAAACGAATGGGGTGCGTTTGGTGCCTGACATATCCTTCCTTCTCAAAGTTATATCTGGTTTTCACCTTCAGTCCGAGGTACTCCTTCCAGACTTCTTTCCTACTCCTGCATCAGAGGAGGAGCATCTTCTGCACACCTTGGATGTTCAACGCTCACTACTATTCTACCTTTTTGATTCCTCTGCTGCCCCTAAGTTGGGAGCTGATATCACAGCCCAAAGGCTTTGAAGATGGATTGTAGAACTCATCCGTTTCTGCTACCTTCTGGCTCAGACTCCGCCCCCTGGCCCACTTCGTGCCCATTCCACTAGGGCCGTAGCGACATCCACGGCCTTCCTCAAGGGTGTCTCCCTTGCTGACATCTGTAAAGCGGCTACACGGGCAACACCGAATACTTTCATCGAGCACTACGCGCTTGACTTGTGTGCTTCCAGCTGAACTGCAGTGGGTCGCCTTATCCTTTCTGCCACGTCACAGTGACAGCCTGCCAGCACCCTCCTCCAGGTAGGCTACTGCTTGTCAATCTCCCATGGGTGTGAAGCACAAAGACCATGTCGAAGATAAACAGGTTGCTTACCTGTAACTGATGATCTTTGAGTGGTCATCTGTGCATTCACACCGCCTGCCCATCCTTCCCCTCTGGTTTGCAGTGGTCAGAAGGAACAGGTGGGGTGTCCACGCCCCGCCCCTCTGGGCATGCATGGTTGGGGTTCCCGAAGCACATGCCCAAGGTCTGGGCGCAAAAATCCATTGAGCTTTCTACAATACCGATGGCATCAGTGCAGGTGCACCAAACCCATGGGTGTGAATGCATAAAGACCACTTGAAGACCATCAGTTACAGGTGAGCAACCTGTTTTTCTCCAAACATCCTGTTGTTAGCATCCATTCTCAGGACATGCAAACTGAGGGCCGTGGCTTCTTCTGTTAAGTCCACCTCATGTTGGGTCTTCCTCTGTTCCTGCTGCCTTCCACTTTTGCTGGCATTATTGTCTTTTCCAGGGAGTCTCGTCTTCTCAGTTTGCCAGTTTGGTGTAGTGGTTAGGAGCACGGATCTGGGAGAACTGGGTTTGATTCCCCACTCCTCCTCCACATGCAGCTGCTGGTGTGAACTTGGGTCAGTCACAAGTTCTTTCAGAGCTGTTCTCTCAAGGGCAGTCCTCGAAAGAGCTCTCTCAGCCTTATCTACCTCACAGGGTGTCTGTTGTGGGAGGGGAAGGGAAAGGGGATTGTAAGCTGCTCTGAGACTCCTTTGGGTAGTGAAGGGTGGGTATAACTCCAATCTCCTCCTCCTCCTCTTCTTCTTCTGACCAAGGCATGATAGCTGCAATTTGGTCATTTTGGATTTTAGGGGAGTTTCAGGCTTGATTTGATTTAGTACCTACTTCTTTGTCTTTTTTGGGTAGTCTACCTGTTACTACAGGTCGAATTTATTAAGCACATCAGGGAACTAGTATTACTTTTGAAAAGGGAAAGTCCTGCCTTGCCATTCTTTTGCACTTTTCTGAAAAAGTTAACCGGCATGTGGATAAGGTTGATCCAGTGGGCATTATATGCTTGATCTTCCAAAAGGCTTTTTGACAAGGTGCCTCACCTAAGACTCTCGAGTAAGCCTGGCAGTCGTGGGGCAAGAGGATGGGTCCTTTTGTAGGTTAAAAATTGGCTGGCTGAAAGGAAGCAGAGAGCAGGAAATACATGGCGATGGGGTTTGTACTGGCAGAGGCCGGGAGGGAGAGATCTTGGCGTTGTGGCGGACAGCTCAGTGGGAAACGTTGACTTTGTGCCGTTGTGAGTAGCGGGAGTTGTGAAGAAAGAGATTAAAACGAAAACAACTCGTATTTTAACTCCCTGTCCTGATCTTTGGTGTGGCCTCATTTGGAGTACTGCATACAGTTGCGGCTGCCGTTATCTCAAAAAAGGATATTGCAGAGCCTGGAAAAAGCAGAAAACCCAGGATCAGTGGAGGGGCCGTGGATCAGCGGCAGAGCATCTGTTTTTGGCATGCAGAAGGTCCCAGGCTCAATCCCTAGCATCTCCAGTAAAAAAAAAAAAGGTCCAGGGGGTAGCTGATCTGAAAGACCTCCGCCTGAGACCCTGGGGCAGCCTCGCTGCCAGTCCGAGCGGTCTGATTCAGTATGTGGTTATCAAGGGGGTGGATCAACTCTTCCAGTATAAAGAGAAGCTAAAGAGCCTGGTGCTTTTTGATTTAGATGAAAGAATAGTAAAGGGAGGCGTGGCAGAGGTTTCTAAAACTATGCCTGGGTGGAGGAAGTAGATGGAGCTTTCTTTTCCTCTTCTAGCATGAGAACTTGAAAACACCCAACAGAGTGGATGCGCATTAGATGCAGGCCAGGAAGTAATTGCAGCATTCATTGCCAGTGGATGACGAGAGGGCCACCAACGGGGATGGTTTTAAAAGGGGATTACCGAGATTCATGCGGCGTTGGTCAAGGTGCTGTTAGCAGTGATGACTAAAGGGAGCCTTCACAGTCAGAGGCAGAAAACCTCTGAACACCAGATCTGGGAGGTAGCATCGGGAAGGGATCGGCCTTTATATCCTGTTTGTTGGCCCTGCAGGGCAACTGCGTGGCTCCTGTGGGAATTCAGGTTTGCCAGCCTCCACGTGGGGCTGGGAGATCTCCCGGAATCACAGCTGGTCTCCAGTTGTCCAGCAGTGGTTCCCCTGGAGAAAATGGCTGCTTTCTATATTTATTTTATCACTGTTACAAAAACGTCTGTACCCGGCCTTTCCTTGTGCTTCAAGGCAGTCTGTACCACCCTGAGCTCCCTCCCCTCCCGGGCCCCACCCACAAATCCCCAGGAATTTTCCAGCCCAGAGTTGGCAGCTGTATGTGGGAAACAGGATGATGTGTTAAATGAACAGCTGATCTGACCCAGCAGGGTGCGTGCCCATGAAAGCTCACACCCAGAATGAAACTTTGTTGGTCTTAAAGGTGCCGCTGGACTCCGACTTTGTTCTGTTGTTTCAGATGAACATGGTGACCCACTGGAATCTCTCTTTGCCCCTCACATTCAGGGCTATTTGGGGGCAGGAAGGTACAGGGACGGAGTTCCAGCTGGCTCCTGAGTTGGCCACGCCTACAACCAAAACCTCTGGCATGCCTGGCTGCAGAGCACACTGCCCTCTCCATGTTACACACAAGGGGGAAAGACCACATGTTAAAATGCCCTCTTTCCCTTTGGGGAGTCTCTGAGGATTTCCTTGTCAATTTCACTCCGCCCCCCCCCCCCCCCCACCAGCTGAGAGTGAAACTGACAAGGAAAAGCCTCTCTCTGCCTTCCCTTCTCTAGCTGACATGTAGCAGCTGGAAAGGGGCAGGCAGGGAACCCAGGCCCTTTGAAAATGACTTCTTTCCCTCCCCAATCTGATCCCAGGCACTTCAGCAGCGCCTTTCCCTGGCCTTCTGGTTCAGAGGAGGGGAGGAGACTAGGAAGGCGATGCTGAAGTGGGGCAGAGAAGCTCGGGGAGGGGAAGAGGCAAGCTTCCATGCCTGCCCTGTGCTTTCCCAGCCCCCCCCCCACCTAATATGCTAATAAGCGGCACTGTCAGGGGTGTGGCCTAGTATGCTAATGAATTCCTGCTGGGCTTTTTCTACAAAAAATGCCGTGCTCACATTACAGTCTCCTGTTAGATGCAGAACCCCCAAGTCATGGGTAGCATTAGTCTTGGACTTTGTCTGGCAAAAGGGGCTTTGCAGAGGAGGGCAGTGGCTCCCCAGAAGCCCACTTAGCCTTGTGTCTTGCCTTAGCAGGGGGCCTCTATTTCTCTTACGCTTGCCTTGCAGAGTCAGCCGCTCTCTGCTCAGAGCTTCAAGCCATCGACTCCGACTGTTCCCAAAGACCACAAAAGCTTGTTCTCCGACGAGGAAGATTCTGAAGTGAGTCTGGAACTGAACCACTCAACTCTGCCAAATTGCCTTCGCTATAAACTCCCGTGTGCAATTCAATGGCTTGGTTTCTTAGTCAGCAGCCATGCCGGAGTCTGTGTCTGAATGTTTTAAAGTTCTAAAAGAGTTTTTTGGTTTTTGAAAGTCAGTTTTTTATTGTGACAGGAACTTGAGTGGCCTTTGACTGCCTGTTACCTGATAATCTAACACAGCAGTCCCCCATCCTTTTTGAGCCTTCAGGCACTCTTGGAATTCTGAAACATTGTGGTGGGCGCAGCCACAGTATGGCAGCCTAAGGGGGGAATGAAACCAGCTGCAAAATGACTGCCTAAGGGGGTGAAGCCAGCTACAAAATGGCTGCCTAAGGGAGTGAAGCCAGCCACAGAATGGCTGCCTAAGGAGTTGAAGCCAGCTGCAAAATGGTTGCCTAAGGGGGTGAAGCCAGCTGCAAAATGGCTTCTACAGCTTACCTTCAGTCACACAGTGAAAATCCTTGGGCTGTGGTGGCAGCTGCCACCAAAGCAGCGGGTTTTTTTGAAAAAAAAAATCTGCACAGCCAATCAAATCTCCAGCAGCCAATCAAAAGTCCGGCTGGGCAAAAGCCCCACCCGGCCCCACCCGTTTTCTACGAACATTTGGGAACACCCAAGAAAGGTGCTGGTGGGGGCCCTGGCACACGTTAGGGACCCCTGATCTGATGCTTGTCTTCTGACGTGTAAAGTACTCTGCCCTGCGGGAGACATTCTGAACTGGAAGGGTGAGAGAAATGCTTTAAACAAATCAGGTAGATAGTTCCGGTTGGATGGTGGAGAGTATTCCTAATTAACCTGAGGTTATGAGTGACTTGTAATACCTTGATCGAGTTGTTAGTACCTTTGTATTATCCACACTGAGGAAAATAAAAGACTTTTACCTAGGAGGCAAACCATTCAAAATAGGTTTTAATTCCTGTTCTGGTTTAGCAGTGTCCAGTTTAATCCACAATTCTGGCTGAGAGTCCAGGCAGATTACATGGTATAGAGCAATGCAGTCCAGTAGCAAAAGAGATCTAACGTGCCATGCAGTCAGACCAGTCGCTTGAGGGTAGCGCGCGCACCTGCAATAGGGATGGAAGGTGGGAATGGGAACCCTTTTGATCCCCTGCTATGTTTCTGGAAGGGTAGGAGGTCTGAGGAAGAAACCCAAGAGCCAGCATGATGCAGTGGTTAGAGTGCTGGACTAAGATCTGTGAGAGCCAGGTTCGAATTCCCCACCTTGCCACCAAGCTTGCTTATTTACCTTGGGCCAGGCACATGGTCTCCACCTGGAGAGGTAGCTTAGTTCAAGATCATGTGACCAGCCCAAGGTAAGTGAGGGGAGATTGGGGGTCCCACTGGGGAGGTAGGTGGGGCTTAAATGGAGTAAATAAATAATCCCTTGCAACTCTCCACCCCCCAACTCCCAAACCCAGCAGCTTGACCTTGTCCCAATCTTTGGGTGCTTCTAAATAAAGAGAAATGCTCCTTGGAAATTAATAACATATTTCTTTGCATGCTGCAGGATCTGTTTTCTTCCAACCAGTCTTCAAAAAGCACGAGCTTACCCAGCAAAGGCACAACCAAAGCGCCGCTCTCTCTGTTCGAGGATGAAGACGAAGAGGTGAGGGATGCCTGAACGCAGCCAGCTAGATTCCAAGTCCAGCAGCACCATTTTGGGGGTATACCGAAAGTGGGCAAGTTTCCCTTCCCATAGGGGGAAGCCTTG
Source organism: Lepidodactylus listeri (assembly GCA_029233225.1). Lineage (NCBI taxonomy): Eukaryota > Metazoa > Chordata > Lepidosauria > Squamata > Gekkonidae > Lepidodactylus > Lepidodactylus listeri. Next base: position 132,449,559 of record JARCFY010000005.1, on the reverse strand, counting down.
GTCCTGAGTGTTGGTGCGCCCCCTGGAGGAGTGGCAAAGGACAGTGGTTTGTGGCTGAGCCACCCCCCCCCCCTTTTGCTGGGAGCTTCTGTGAGGCCCCACCAACTTGCCCCGCCAGACTGGTGGATGAATTGTGCTTTACTTGGATGGACTTTAGCACCAGGTCCACTACTTGGCCTCCTCACATCCAGGAGACTTTTCGTCCGAAAGAATTGCTCCAAGAGTAAAAACCTTGGGTAGTGTAACCAGAACCGAGTCAACAAGGAGGAAAGGGGGCATGGCTCAATGGTAGAGCAGCTGCTTGTCATGCAGGAGGTCCCAGGTTCAATCCCGGGCATCTCTGGTTAAAAGGCGAAAGACCACTGCCTGAGACCCTGGAGAGCCACTGCCAGTCGGAGCAGACCATTGTTGACCTTGATGGACTAAGGGTCTGATTCAGTATAAGGCAGCTTTGTGTCTTCAAATGAACCCCGTCAAAAGCCTTCTGAAATGTATTTGTTTCTAACAGATGTCAGGAGGCTAGGAAGGACCAATTCCTGGGCGCCCCCCCCCCCCCCCGAGGCAGGGAAGTCCAGAGTCTGCAGAAAAGAAAGCCTCACGAATGTCCCCCCTTGACTGCCTGCTAGCCACACTTGTGCCAGGGTAGGTTTCCGCAGTTGGGCCCCCTGGCACGATCTGAGGACTCAAGGAAGTCCCTGTGGCTGGGGGCGGGGGTGGTCCTTCAGGTTCTGTGGACCCAGCTTGGTACATTTAGAGCTCCTGAGGTCAAAAGCAAGCACGTTGAGTTGGACTTGGAGGCGAGCTGAGTGCCAGCGCTTTCGATGTAAAGCTGGTTGAATGTGTTCGTTCCAGGGGACCCTCATCCGTGTCCCAGCTGCTGCCTTTTGGAGTTTGTGATCCTTCTTTAAAGGCAGCCCCAGATAGAGCAGGACAAAGTCTGAGTCCAGTAGGGCACCTTTAGGACCAGCAAAGTTTAATCCAAGGTATGAGCTTCATAAGAAGCGTGCTTGTGCACAAAAGCGCATGCCTTGAATTAGACTCTGTTGGTCTTCAAGGTGCCCCACTGGACTCAGACTTTGTTCGTCTGCTTCAGACCAACACGACTACCCTCCTGAACCCAGACTGAGCAGGGGGGGGCAAACTCGCTTGACGTAAGAGCCATGTAGAGAGCCGCAAGACATGAACAAATATTACACAGGTGTTTTTGTTGAAAAATATGCAAATTTGCTTTTTATTAACGCTAAATGGGACTGCCAAGAATAAAAACAAAAGGGGTAAAAACAGGTATTGATAATGGTATTTATTTGTCCAATGATATTTGTTTGCTGATGATATTTATTTGCCAGGGAGAGAGACAGAGATGGGGGAGGGAGGGAGGGAGATGTGGAAAGAAAGCAACTTAAACTTTAAATGCATCTTCCAAGCGCCCCCTCTCCCCCCACGCCAGCTGGCTTGGCTTGGAGAAGGGATTTAAAGAGACAAATGCCTTCTCCAAGCCACTGGGGGAGGGGGGCTCTGAGAATACATTTAAAGTTGCTTTCTTTCTCTGCTCCCTGACACCTCAAGCCTCCTCAGGATAATGAGGAATCCAGGAGTACCCCAAATGTCCTACCGTATTGCAACCCCATCTGGAGCAGGATGTTACCCTGTTGGCTTTCGTTCTGATCGACAGACAGTGCTTCCCCTCTTGTCTGGGTTAAATTTCCCAGTTTTGCTCACCCGTGTCTAGGCTTTCCTCTCCTTCAGGCTCTAGTGCAGCACATTTGTAGTCTCCCTGGAACTAGGTGGCGTGCGAGGGAGCAGTGTGGCTTTGTTGTGTGGGCAGAAAAAGTAGGAGCAGGACCTCGATACAGGTGATGAGAAACACCAAGCAAGAAAATATAAAGACGTGAGCTGCAACATACAATAAAATCCCTTGTTGTTGTTGTTCAGTCGCACAGTCGAGTCCGACTCTTCACGACCCCATAGATCACATCACGCCAGGCCCCCCTGTCTTCCGTCCTTTGCCGTCCCCCTTCTTCTTTGACCTTCAGTCTTTCCCAGCATCAGGGTCTTCTCCCGTGAGTGCTCCCTTCTCATTGGGTGGCCAAAGGATTTGAGCTTCAGCTTCGGTGTCTGGCCTTCCAGGGAACAGTCAGGGTTGATTTCCTTTAGGACCGACTGATTTGACCTCCTTGCAGTCCAAGGGAGTCCCTTAGGAGGCAGGTAAATCTAGGAGAAGTTGAAGGCAGCAGGAAAAGAGGAGGACCCGACATGACATGGGGTGATTCCATCAAGGAAGCCACAAAGGCCCTCAGTCTGTGAGACCTGAGCAAGGCTGCTAATGACAGGACGTTTTGGAGGTCATTAACTCCTAGGGTTGTGTCATGATTTGTGCCAGGCTGCAAGAGAGGCCTAGTGCGGCCTAGACCCTGGAGAGACCTGTGCTGGGGGTAGAGGGCTGTCTGCTTACAATTCCCATGATGCTTGGCAGCGGTAGCCAATGGCAATTTGGGGAATATGTGAGGCGACAACTTTAGGTGTGTAACTAAAAAAACGGTTCTTTTTCTCTCTACTGCGGCCTCTCCTGAGACAGAGAGTCAAGCTGAGGGGAAAGTCTGGGCTGGGAGAGAAATCCCTGCGTACAGGCAAGAGGCCTGGTGTAAGAGTCTGTAGGCCTTACGTAGTACCCGTTAAGGAAAAACCGTCAGTAGCATTAGATTCATTTTAGTTTACCTTTAAAACACTGTTATTGATTTTACTGCACCTCGTCTTGCTTTCCCTGCCCCAGCATTGTTTAAATAAACCCTGTTGTTCAAGTGTTCTCTGCCCGGTCATCATGCCTTAGGTTTCTCGGTTAAAAAGAAGGCATTTGGTTGGGCTTGGGAGGGTACCCTGGGCCTTCTCAAGGGACCCTAAGTCCAGGGGGGTGGCGGCAGAAGGTGGCAAACCCTCAAGGGGTCGTGACAGGTTGCCATAAGTCGGAAGAGACTTGGCGGCACCTAAAACAAACATGCCTTTATAACTTATTCTTGTTGCCCTCCCCCAACCCTCTCCCCCCCAAAAATATGTCAAATATCAAGAGTTCAGTTCATTTTTGCTCCATAATCTGAAACTGAATTCAGCTTGATAGATCCAGGTGGGCAGCCGTGTTGGTCTGAAGCAGCAGAACAAAGTTTGATTCCAGTGGCACCGTTACGACCAACCAAGTTTAATTCTGGGCATAAGCTTTCGTGTGCAAGAAACTGTCTCTGAAGAAGCATGCTCGCAAACGAAAGCTTACACCTTGAATAAAACTTGGTCTTAAAGATTGGTTTGTGCGTCATTCAACTTGGGTGTGTGTGGAGGGGGTGTCCGAGAAGCTAGTTTCTGTAATCACTTTGTCAGTGATGTGGGGCAGAAAATTTCCCCAAAAGATTTTTCTGTGTAGTATTTTTAATTGGAAAGTTTTCCCCTCATGTGTACCCTTCTTTTGTTTAGTTGTCAGAGCTGTTGTGATGCCAGTCATCATGTTAGGACGAGCTAAACGTGGGATATGAAGCATGGACAAACCTGGGTGCTGGTAGATGGCCCAGGCTCATGCGTGGTGTGTGTTTGGTTCCTTCTGTTGGCACTATTTAAATTGGAAAATGTTCCCCACAAAACCGACATTGATGAGTGCCACAGCAAAATGAATTCTTCTCCTCTCCATGCCTTTTAGGAACTCTTTGGGTCTCTGCCCGTGAAGGCACAAGTGTCCAAACCGCCCCCAGAGAAAGCGTCCCGTCTGCTCTTCAGCGATGAAGAGGTACGAGGTCCAAAAGTTACACATGGATGGAGGGATGGGTGGCTTTGCTGTTCTCAGCTAGCTGAAGCAGATGTCATTTCATGCCCAGTTTTTCTCTCTCCACTTAAAAGTTGTTCGGTGTTGGAGCTGATGTGCGCTGGAAAGATGTTTCTGTTGCTGTGCCTCAGAGATGCAGAGATGGTGTTTCTCTCAGAAAGCTTCCTCCGGGGGTGCCAGGGAAGGCAGTGCTCACACCTGGGTCAGCAACACTGCTTTGCTATGGACAAAGGGCAGTGCGGTGGTGGGGGCTACCCAAATCCCCATATCTGCCCTGCTGACCGTTGAGTTCGCCCAAAGAGTCTCACATGCATTTTTATGGCCATTGCTTCATCCTTTGCCCTTTCTTAGTTCTGAGGACCTTTAGGGGAGATGGGTAACCTTTCCATGAAAGAAGCAGCCAAATGCCCTGCTCATGGGCATTGTTAATTTCCTCTTGTTTTCTTGTCATGCATGTGCCAAAGGGAACCTCCCCATTCAGAGGCACCAAGCCTCTGAATCCCAGAGCTGGGAGGCAACATCAGGGGGAAGGCCTCGGCCTCTCTGCCCTCCTGCTGACCTTCCAGAGGAACTGGTTGGCCAGTGTGTGAAACGGGATGCTGGACTAGATGGACCCTCACTGGTCTGATCCAGCAGGGCTCTTCTGATGTTCTGATCAAGGGAAGGCCTCGGCCTCTCTGCCCTGTTGTTGGCCCTCAAGAGGAACTGGCTGGCCACTGTGTGAGACAGGATGCTGGACTAGAGGGACCCTCACTGGTCTGATCCAGCAGGGCTCTTCTGATGTTCTTATGTAAGCCTCGGCCTTTATGCCCTGCTGTTGACTGTCCAGAGGAACTGGTTGGCCACCGTGTAAGGCAGGATACTAGACTAGATGAACTATTGGTCTGACCCAGCAGGGCTGTTCTTATGTCCTCATGTTCCCCTCTCTGACGCTGTGGCAGGAAGCATTTCAGCCTTGGGTCTGACAGGCTTCTCACCTTTTCCCGCCTCTTCTGAGGCAGGGAGTCCTTGCAGTCTTTTAATGAATTTTTGCATCCAGTGATCTGGCATCCCTTGCCTTGTGAATCTGAGGGAAACGATACGCTGTCTGAAAGGCAATAATGGCAGGACTTATTTCTTTATTTTCAGGACCACTGGAATCCTGCTGCCACCGTCCAGCCTGCTGCTGAAGGCAGCCAGGAAAAGGAAGCTACGAAGGCTGCGGTCACTGTAAACAAGAAGAGCCTTTTTGAGGAGGAGGAAGAGGAGGATTTGTTTGCTCTCACTAAAGACAGGTGACGCCTCTGGGATCTGAAGTCTCCTGAGGCGGCTGAGGCTGTTTCAGCAGCATCTGATGGGGTGATAATTTGACACTACATGTTTTTTTCTTTAGGTGAAAAGAGTGAAGGTTTCGTGGAATAAATCAGTGGGCTGTTCTTCACGAACCGAAGGCTGGGCCCCCCTGGCTTGGGTTGGCTGTGGGTGGACAAAGTATCTGTGCGAAGACAGCATAAAATTTTGTGTCAATTTGGATATTAACGACAACAGACTTCCCAGTGCACAAATGCTTTCCTTGCAGAGAAGTGTTTCAAGATCACAATAATATAATTCATAAAAACCGTAAGAGGCAAATGACCAAAAACCTTGTTGAATATTTCTAGAAGGTACTTCCAGAAACTGCCAGTATTTAATACCAAGTGGCTCAAGTGGTTAAGACGCTGAGCTGCAGTCCGAAAGGTCAGTAGTTCAGCAGTTCGAGACCCGAGTGCTGCATGACGGAGTGAGCTCTCCTCTCCGGCCCCAGCTCCTGCCAATCTAGCAGTTCGAAAGCAAGAAATTGCAAGTAGATAAATAGGTACCACTTTGGTGGGAAGGTAACAGCATTCCGTGCGCCTTGGCGTCTAGTCATGCTGGCCACATGACCACGGGAAAAGTCTTCGGACCACGCTGGATTTTCGGCTTGGAAACGGAAATGAGCACCGTTTTCCTAGAGTCGTAATCGACTGGTTTTCAAGCAAGGGAAACTTTTACCTAGAGGAGTTTAATATGTCATGGTAGCCTCTAGTTCATATACGATTTGACATCCAGACCCAGGTAGCTTTAGGAAAAAATTGCTGTAAAATAGTAACCAAAAGTGCAGTATTTATTATTCCACATGAATTTCTGTCTAAAAGTAAGCTGTGCATATCTCAGTGGGGAGAGAAGTTCTATTTATAACAGGAAGCTGAATCACTTTTCAGGAGCTCAAATTAACAGTTGCACTTTCAGATTAACGGCCACATTACAATTGCCTATAATCCAAAACTCTTTTTTTTGTCTCTTACTCTTAGTCCATCATACATCTTCAGTAGAGCGGCACATTGGGACTGCCCTTGCACAGGCCAGCCCTGGATAGAATTTTCCACCAGCTAAAAACTCTGTAAGGGGGCTGCCCCCCCCCCCCCCGGAATGGCTATTCCTGTCTAAACCGTCACGTGTTCCGAAGGCAGGGTGTCCCCTCCCCCTCGGCTCCTTTTTTGCTGCCACATTGATAGGAGCTTCCCAGTTTAGCTGCATATTCGATAGTTTTCTTGTGTCTATTGCAGAGATTGAGGGATTTTTCCTCTTCTTCTGTTGTCTCTTAAGCTGCTGCTTCTGCTTTTTGTTCAAAGAGAGATCACCTTACCGAGCGAGGTGACTCTCATTGGCCTACCGTTTGGTCTCCCTCGCTGAAAGAAATGCACGAAATGTGCTAGAAAGAGGACACACAGTGATGAGCATGAGCTTTGCCTTGTCTGTTTGGGAGAATTGTGTAATGTCAGCGCTTTCTGAAGAAACAACTAGCTGTGTATCTGAAGAAGTGAGCAGTGACTCGCGCAGGCTCCTACCCTGCCAAAATTTTTGTTAGTCTTTATGGTGCTACTGAACTCTTGCTCTTTTCTGCTGCTTGTTGTTATTCAGTCTCACAGTCGAGTCCGACTTCACGACCCCATGGACCACATCACGCCAGGTCCTGTCCTCCACCACCCTCCGGAGTCCAACGCCATGTTCATCACATCAATAACACTGTCTGATGATCTCATCCTTTGCCATCCCCTTCTTCTTTGACCTTCAATCTTTCCCACCATCAGGGTCTTCTCCAGTGAGGGCTCCCTTCTCATTTGGTGGCCAAAGTATTGGAGCGTCAGCTTCAGGATCTGGCCTTCCAGGGAACAGTCAGGGTTGATTTTTTTTAGGATTGACTGATTTGATCTCCTTGCAGTCCAAGGGACTCCCAAGAGTCTTCTCCAGTGCCATAATTCAAATGCATCTATTCTTCGGTGCTCGCCCTTCCTGCTGGTCCAACTCTCACAGCCATACATTACTACTGGGAATACTGTTGCTTTGACCATACAGACTTTTGTTGGCAGGGTGATGTCTCTACTTTTTATTATGCTGTCTAGTTTTTCCATAGCTTTCCTCCCAAGGAGCAGGTGTCTTTTAATTTCATGGCTGCAGTCACTGTCTGCAGTGATCTTGGATCCCAGGAACATGAGGTCTGTCACTGCTTTCATGACTTCCCCTTCTTTTTGCCAAGGAGTGATGGGGCCGGATGCCATGATCTTCAGTTTTTTGATCTTGAGTTTCGAGGCAACTTTTTGTGCTCTCCTCTTTCATGCTTAGCCGGGGGCTCTTGAGGTCCTCTTCACTTTCTGCCATTAGAGTGGTATCATCTGCATATCTGAGGTTGTTGATGTTTTTCCCGGCAGTCTTAATTCCAGCTTGTGATTAATCCAGGCCGGCATTTTGCATGATGTACTTTGCATGTAAATTAAATAAGCAAGGTGACAATACACATCCTTGTCGTGCTCTTTTCCCTATGCTAAACCAATCAGTTGTTCCATCTCCGGTTCTAACGGTCGCTTCTTGGCCCTTCTACAGGTTTCTCAAGAGACCTGTGAGGTGGTCTGGTACTTCCATCTCTTTAAGGACTTGCCACAGTTTGTTGTGATCCACACCATCAAAGGCTTTAGCGTAGTCAATGAAGCAGAAATAGATGTTTTTCTGGTACTCCCTCGCTTTCTCCATAATCCAGTGAATGTTGGCAATTTGATCTCTAGTTCCCCTACCTCTTCGAAAAAGCAGACTAACTTGATCTGTCTCCAGTACAGCTTGTAGGGATGGGCATGAACCGGCAAAAGTTTATGATGGATTTTGGCTGGTTCATGGTTTGCGAAGCGATGTTCCCAAACTGATGTGCTGCCATGAACTTCCACAGATTTTAAGGCAGTTCGTGCCGGTTCCTGAAGAGTGGAAAGCAAGGTTTAAATGGTTCTGAGCCATTAAACTCCTGCTTTCTTCTCTTCACGAAAAACAGCTGAGTGATGGGGAAATCCCTGCTTTCTGCTCCCTGCGAAAAGCGGTGGGGAGCAGAAAGCAGGGGTCACAAACTGGTTCGGTTTGCGAACCAACCTCCTGCTTCGTATTGCTTTGTGGTTTGGTTCATGGTTTGGCCACGAACAGTGAACTGAACCTTGGAAGTGTGGTTTGTGCCCATCCGTAATGGCTTGTTTAAGAAATCCCTATTAAAGCTGCTGGTGGTAGAGGGGTAAGTAATGTACAGCCAGGCTGCTGACTTATATCTGGAACTAAAGGCTGCTAATATTTGACAACTTCATTATGTGAACTGACTTGGTCTTTTTTTCTTTTTTTTTTGCTGCAGTCCAAGAAAAACACAGAAGGCTGCTCTCCTGTTTGAAGAAGACAGTATAAATGGAGACTCTCTCTTTGACTTTCAGCCATCTTTGCTCTCATCCAGCATTCAAGCAGTTGCGGTACTTAGAATTCAAATATTTAATACTCAGGGTCAGTGTTCTCTCTAAGCTGAGTTAGTGTGAGCTACCTCACAGTTTTTTAGCCTCCGGCTCCCACCTTTTTGTCTTAGCTCAGGAAGTATGGCCCCAGAGCAAACTAATTTATGCAGTAGCCCAGTTGTTCATTCACAACTTCAATGCCAGGAGCTCACAAAGTAGAATTTTTGCTCACTAGACTCCACAGCTTAGAGGGAGCAAGGCAACCCTTCTCCAGAAGTTTAGCTGCCCCATTCATTGGGTATGTCCTCCTCCTTCCGCCAGTCAAGGAATGGGGTGATCTACTCTGCTGATCAGATGCCCAGATGAAGAAGGATCTGGTATAATCCCATGCTGTCTGCTTGTTTCATCCATATATGTTCAGTGAATCATGAATGGGAAGGCCCAGGAAGCTACATGCTCTTCCCAGTTTATAAATTAATCCCCGATCTTCAGTGGACGATAAATTTATGAACTGGGAAGAGCGTGTAGCTTCCCTGCATTGGGAAATCCTGAACAAAACGTAATCCTGTTAAGGCATTGCCTCCTTTTGGAACAAATCTTCCTGGAGAGAAGTCCTGCCAATCTCTTAATTTATTAAGGAAACAGAATTTTAAATTCTCTGGCATAGAGTCTGAACGCCGCACTTTCTCAAATCCTTCTTAGGTGGATTTGTGAAAGTTTCTGCTGTGCCACTGGGGGCTGAACCTAAACTCCTGCTTGGTCCCACATGGCTTTGGTCAGCCTTCATCTCTTGCGGTGCTGAAATAAGCATGCTTTGTTAATTTCACAGGGGAAAGGGCATATTTCTGATCATTCACCTCCTGGTGAGCAGGCAGATTTGCTGGAAACATCTCAGAAAAAACTGGTGAAGGAGAAGGCAAGACCTTTGGATGACCCCGGGGCATTCCCTCCTCTTGGTGCTGGAGAAGATCTAGGAGAGCAGCAAGAGAAGGAGAAGGTGAGGACAACCTGATGGAAATGAATCCCTGTAGGATATTGTTGTGGAATAACCTGCTCTGTGGCCTGGAGGAAGGGTGGCATTGGAGGCTTGGGTTGAAATGCCCGCTGAGGCTCATTGCCTTGCTCAAAGCATGGCTCTCTCCGCTTACCGTTTGCAACCCTGTCGATGCACTGAAGCTTCCTCCTTTAGGAGGAGCCTGGTGGCTCGTTGGAAGAGTCTCTGCTTGGCATGCAGCGGGGTCCCAGCTTCAGTCCCCAGCATCTTCAGGCAGGAGATGATGGGAGAGACCTCTGCTTGAGACCCTGGAGAGCCACACCCAGTCTGAGGAGCCGATCCTGACCTTGATGACCTAAGAGTCTCATATTCAGTATAAGGCAGCTTCATGGGTGAAGCACGAACGCACACACGAAGCTGCCTAAGAGGAAGGGCTGTGATGGTCAAGCATTTACTATTGGCTTATAGAGTTAGGGGTGTGCAGTTTTTTTTAACTTGTATTTTTCAGTTTGGGTTTATTGGACCCCCCAGAAAATTCAGGATTCCTGAAAAATCCCAGATCCCTATACTGATACAGTATTCAGATCCGGGATTTGTTGGAAATCCCAAATTTTTTTCGGGCCCAATACACCGAAGAAGAAAAGTATTGGGTTTTGTTTTTGTTTTTTTAAAGCCAGCCCAATTCTAGGGCTAGCTGGCCTTCTCCTGAAGCTCAGTTTAAACCCGGGTGCAAGAGAAGCCAGCACAAAGCTTAGAATGACGGGAATTTCTCAGCTCCCCTCCAGCCTAGTTGATCCGGGGCTGACTTCTCCTGTAGTCCCGTTTAAACCAGGCTGCATGAGAAGCCAGCCCCAAAGCGCACAGTCGGCTCCCCACTGACACCGCTGATTCTCAGCTGTCTTTTGTGATCCCTTTAAACTTTATAGGGACTGCAGTAGAAGCCCAACAGACCTCTGAGATGGGGCAGCAATCTGCTCCTGCCTCTCCACTGTTCCCAGATCTACCCAGTAATTCCCAAATATATCTGGGATTTTTTCGGGGATTTTTACCGGTTTTTCTGAGAAAAATCCAGATACATTTGGGATACCGAAATGCACATTTTTGGCTCGGATAGATTCGGACACACACCCATAAGTGGAATGACCCAGGTTCAATACCCGACATCTCACTTTAAAAGAGCTGGGATCAAGGCGATGTGAAAGACCTCTGCCTGAAACCCTGGAGAGCTGCTGCCTGTCTGAGCAGGCAACACCAACCTTCATGGGCCGAGGTTCGGACTCGGTATGAAGCAGCCTCATGTGTCTTCCTGTGCGCTGCCATTGCTGCTGGCTTGAAATCGGCTGGCTTATATTAAAGTACACTTGAAACAGGGCACAGAAACCGAAGAGCAGTATTGAAATATAATTTGGCGAAGTGCACCAGAAACAATATAGTAGCATTAGTTCGATCAAATCAGACTGGCAGAATTGGTACTCTGTCGTCACCATGACGGTTTGTGCCCAGTTGCCGAGGTTGTTGATGGTGCCATAGAGATGAGAAATTAACACATTGCTTCTGCGCGGTGTGTAAGGGAAAAGACGGTTTGCTGCCCCCTAGTGTCATGGCTAAGGCTTTCATGCACGCTGGATAAGGCACTTCTAAAGCAGTTGTTCGCAAACGGTTGCTAAAGGGCACTGAAGGTGCATTGTCCAGTGTGTGTGTGTGTCTGCGAGGGGCCTAAAAGATCTGTCTTGCCCACTCACAGCTCCAGTGAGCACCTTTTAAGCATCCAAATGTTGGCCTACATTGCTGTTACAGTATAAGAGAGGTTCAGAGCCATTGTGGTGCAGCGGTTAGAGTGTCAGCCTAGAACAGGGGTGGCCAACCTGTGGCTCGGGAGCCACATGCGGCTCTTTCACACATATTGTGCGGCTCCTGGCAGGGCGGCTGGGGAAGCAAAGGGGAGGCATGCTTTTTCTCTCTTTCTTCCTTCCTTCCTTCCTTCCTTCCTTCCTCCCTCCCTCCCTCCCTCCCATCTATTTGCTTTCCTAGTTTCTCTCTCTCTCTTTCTTTCCACTTCTTTAATTCTTTCTTTCCATCTCTCTCTCTTTCTCTCTCAATATCATTAGCAAACAAGTAATATCATTATCAATAACCGGTTTTCCTCGTTTGTTTTTATTTTTGGCAGTCCCATTTAATGTTAATAAAAAGCAAATTTGCATATTTTTAAAAATAAAAACGTGTGTGTGATATTTGTTCCTGTCTTGCGGCTCTCAGACATCTGACGTTTATTCTATGTGGCTCTTACGTTAAGCAAGGTTGGCCACCCCTGGCCTAGAATCTGGAGAGACCCAGGTTTGAGTCCTCAGTCTGCCACTGAAGCTGGGCTGGGTGACCTGGGGCCAGTCACACGCACTGCCTGACCTGCCCCCACCGGGGTTGTTGGAAGGATGCAACGCCAGAGAGGACCTGTGATGTAAGCACTTGGGGTCCCCCATTGGGGGGGGGGGGGGGGGATAAGGCAGGATATCAATGAAGTAAAAAAAAAAGAGAGAGACTTTAGACAAGCCCCAACCCAAGAGCCCACTTTTGGAAGGGGTGTGTGTACCCCCCCAGGTGACGGCACAAATAGAAGCATAAATAAGGAATTAATATGGGATGATCTTGGGTGTGGGGCAGCCCTCCAGTCCCCAGATGAAAACCACCGTGTCATCGTATGCTCATGCAGAGCTATGGCTCTGTCTGTCAATACCGGCAAACGCTTATGTTTCTAAAACTTAGCATATGTAGTGCTGGGATCCCCAGGTTGTTGGAGCCTGGAGAATCCTTTGGAATGTCTGCCACAGGAGGCCGGGCCAAGCGGAAGACCTCCCTCCTCACACGTCCTGTGAAGAGGACAGACTGAAGGGGGGAGTAGAACCACAGACTGACAAAGGAAAGCCCGGGTGCAGGCCTCTCCTCTTGGCCCTTCAGCAGAATACACTTTGGTTCAAATGAGGGCAGCCAATAGCAGTCCCTCCCTTACAATAACACCACCCATTTCTTGAAAAGCTTGGTGGCTGCCAAGCAAAGTACTTGCAGGGGGCTGTGCCTCCCACAGCACCTTGTTGGGGAATGCTGGTACAGAGCCTCACCTTCTGTCAGTGCTGGATATGATCAGCTTTGTCCTGTGTGAATGGTCCATTGTAATTCAGGGAGTCATCAAAACCTTTCCTTCCTCTTAGCTACCAGTGTAAAATCAGAATCAAATTAGAAGAAGAGGTTGGATTTATATCCCGCCCTTCACTCATTTGGAGTCTCAGAGCGGCTTACAAACTCCTTTCCCTTCCCCTCCCCACAACAGACACCCTGTGAGGTGGGTGGGGCTGAGAGAACTCTTTCCCAAGCTGTCCTTGAGGGAACAGCTGGTACAGAGCTATGGCTTGCCCAAGGTCATCCAGCCAGGTGCAAGTGGAGGAGTGGGGAATCAAACCCAGTTCTCCCAGATTAGAGTCCGCGCACCTTAACCACTACACCAAACTGGCTCTCCACCAAACTAGATTCTGTTTCCATCCCGACTGCTGGTGAAATTGATAATTAAATGTGTGTGTTTCTTCCCAGTCCCCTGTAGAGAAAGATGCCAGGAAAAAGACGAAAAGTGTATTCAGCTTGTTTGAGGATGAAGAGAAAGCTGACGAGGTGGACGCTGGCAAAAGCATCCAGAAGGACATCGTAAAGGTGAGGTCTGGGAGTGATGTCTGCCGAGCAGCGTGTTTCTCTCCGGTGCTCTTCAGCATTGTCATTTGCGGGACAGGAAGGGGTCGTTCGTTCTCTTGGACCCCACTCCTAGCAGCCTTCTGCCCAGACCTGGCATGCTGTTAAGACAGAGGACCTTCGGCTTCCTTCTGAATTTTCAGAAAGCACAGGAGCATTGACTTCTGATCTCCTGATACTACTTCTGCACTCTGGCAGGTGAGCTGTAAAGCAGGGTTGTTTAATTGCCTGCCAAGAGAACCTCGAGCGTTCGTGGACTTAATTACAAGTGCAGTTTGACATTTTTGGGCATGTTTCTTTATCTCATTTATGCCCTGCCTTTCTCCTCAGTGGAGGACACAGAGCAGCTTCCGTGGTTCTCCTCTCCTCCATTTTATCCTCACAGCAGCCTTGTGAGGTAGGTTAGGCTGAGAGTGTGTGACTGGCCCAAGGTTGCCCAGTGAGGGTCCATGGCAGAGCGGGTATTTGGACCTGGATCTCCTGGATCCTAGTCTGACACCCTAACCCGTCCACCACGCTGGTTCTGTGTGCGTTTCGGAATCCGTGCAGTGGCGGCCACAGGAGAGACGGGAGAGGGCCCGTATGGAGGGCTCTTTTCACAGTGGATCCTTTGGCAGATGCTGTCCACACACATCACGCATCTTCGCCACCACCCTACTCTAAACCCTTGCTCATTTCAGGCCAATTAAAGTAGAGATTATTAGAATCTAAGCACTGTGCCTCTTGTACTTTGGTCCCATTATGAGATGACAAGGCTCCCTGGAAAAGGCAGTGATGGTAGGAAAAGTTGAAGGCAGTGGGAAAAGAGGCAGACCCAACACGAGATGGACGGACTCGATCAAGGAAGCCACAGAGGCCCTCAGAGCTGAGCCAGGCGGTTAATGAGAGGACCTTTTTGGAGGTCACTCATTCATTGGGTTGGAAGTTGGAAGTGACTTGACAGCACTTAACACCCGTAGAGATGCTGTGCTGGACAACAGGTTCTGTGTGGGATTGCGCATAGAAGGGAGGGTGGCAGAAGATGAGCAGTGCAGAGTGCTTCTGGGGTGGCTGGCTGGCTGGCTGACCATGGGCCTTTCTCTCCAATTCAGGCCGGCTGGGTTGTGTGTCTCGAGGGCCTGCAGAACCCACACAGCGCCTTGCACGTGGCGATAGGGCTGCTCTTGTGGGCAGTGGCTGCAAAGCATTCTATTGGTCTCCCCTAGCTCAAAGGTTGACACAAACCACTCTCCTCCTACCTTCCTCATTGGAGGCACAAACAACCCTGGATTTATTGTCCTTTCCAGCCCCCGAAGAAGAGCGCTCGTCCCAAAAGCACAGGCGTCTTCCAGGACGAAGAACTCCTGTTCAGCCATAAGATGCAGAAAGACAATGATCCGGATGTTGACCTTTTTGCCAGCAACAGGAAAGGGGTCAGTCGGTTATTTTTGAATCGCTCAAGGAGAGGTTGCGCAAAAATGGATTCTTGTGTTGGGTGATGAAACTTAAGAAAAGTGAAAGGAACAGTTTTTGTGGTTGCAATGGCGTGTCAACTTTCGAGAGGATAAACTAGCCAAGAATTGCATCTAACGTTTTGACACTTTGTTCTCACGCTTCTTAGAATATGGGTCTAAAGGCGTCCTCTGAGGGTTATGTCTGTTTCCCTGCCAAGGCTCAATTGTGGCAAAATTCTAGAAACCATGTGGACAGGTTGGTGTCTTTTCAGTCAGGCAGACGTACCCAGTAGGGGGAGACTACTTCAGAAACAGGCCTTGGCTTTAGGGGTAGAGACAGCAGCCGCCAAAGGACTTACCATCCCATATGAGTTGAAATGACAGATGTGGTTATTTCAGTAAATAATGGCTTCTTCACAGAGCTTTTAGCACTGAAATAAGCACACGCACAAATCTGCCTCATACTGACTCAGACCCTTGGTCCACCAAAGTCAGTCTTGTCCACTCAGACTGGCAGCCGCTCTCCAGGGTCTCAGGCGGAGGTCTTTCCCATCACATTGAGCCTGGGACCTTCTGCACGCCAAAAAGAAATGTTGTACCACTGAGCCACAGGACTTCCCCTAAAGCAGCGCTTCATACAAGAACACACACGAAGCTGCCTTCTCCTGCATCAGACCACTGGTCCATCAAGACCGTTCTTGTCAACTCAGACTGGCAGCGGCTCTCCAGGGTCTCAGGCGGAGGTCCTTCACACCACCTACTGCCTGGGCCTTTTAATTGGAGATGCCGGGGAGTAAACCCGGGACCCTCTGGATGCAAAACAGAGGCTCTTCCACTGAGCCACAGCCTGATTTTTGTGTTTTTTTTTGGTAAACTTGAGGTGCCTGAAAAGAAGTTTTTTGCCCAGTAAGCTCTCCAGGGCAGCTCCCCCCCTGCCAATGGCAACAATGGCTATGTGGTCCCCCCCCCCCCCCCCCCCGGGCTCCTGTCAGTCAGGTGCAAACATGCCTTTCGGCTTCAGCAGGACGAAGGGACTTGCTGGCTCTGCTCTTTGCCTACAGAGGGGCAATAAAACCAGCCCACTTCCCTGAGCCAGTTGGCAAGTGAGTGAGAGACCAGCCACCCTCGGTTCAGTTCTCAGGCCCTGTTCAAGCACAAGGGTAGCCCAGCAAAAGAGCTTCCCTGTGTGGCTTCGCGCAGGTTGGAGTCTCATTCTGGTGACCTGGTGGCAAGCCACGTCAAGCCACCAGCCGCATCTTTGCTGCGGAACTCCCACGTGCTGACCACATGTGGCCACTGCACCAGGGTTGCAGAGCAGGGTTGCAGGTTTTGGTCAGGTGCTGAGGGAACCAGGGAAGCGCTTCCATAAGACTGTTCCCCCTTGTGGTATAGAGACTGGGGTCCTGGCTGCCTAATCTTCTCCCTCATATAGTGATGTAGTATAGGTGGGAGAGCAGGGGATCCCCAGCATGGTGCCCAGGGGCTGCCTGGTGCCTGCCAACACCTTTCCTTGCACCCACCAAGTGTTTTTAGAAAGTGGGTGGGGCCGGGTGGGGCTCGTGCCCATCTGGGCATTTGGTTGGCTTCGCCGATTAAAATAACGTTGTTTTGGCAGCAGCTGCCACCACAACATTGGTTTTGTTCTTTCTTTTCTCTCTTCCCCAGTGTATTTTAAGTTAAATCATCTTGGCCCCCTACCCTTGGGCTTCCTCCGTGGGAGTGGGGGGGGGGGGGAGCTCTGTTTCCCATGGCGGCCATTTTTGTGGTTGCACCCGCCAGCCCACATCAGAATTCCATAGGTGCCCGCAGACTCAAAAAAGGCTGGAGACCCTTGGCATAGAGAGACTTTGTTTTTCTCATGGGCAAGGGGTCACTCACCTGAGTCCCCACATGCCAACCTGAGGTGGAACAGTCTGAAACAGCCCTCATAGTGATACAGTCAAAGCTCCCCCCCCCCCCCAGCTCTCACCGCTAGCAGAGTCTCGGCAACAGGCAAAAAGACCCCCAAATTGTCTGATGCCAGAAGCTGCCAGCCCTGCCCAGTAAAGGGATGTGTGTGGAGACGACGCGAGCCCGGTCTTTTCCTG
Source organism: Lepidodactylus listeri (assembly GCA_029233225.1). NCBI lineage: Eukaryota > Metazoa > Chordata > Lepidosauria > Squamata > Gekkonidae > Lepidodactylus > Lepidodactylus listeri. The sequence goes on along the minus strand of JARCFY010000005.1, from coordinate 132,432,760 downwards.
TGGCCCTTGTTTCAGATCCCAAAGCCCCGGGGGAAGCTTCCGTCTGGAGGAGATTTATTCGGAGATGACGACAGCGAGGACAGTCTCTTCAGCTCTGCTCAGACGAAGCCACTGGTACTTAACAGTTTTTGTCTCAAATAATTAAAAGAAACATTGTTATTAACAGCAGTTTATTTTGCCACACAGTGAATTGGGTATTCCCCCCCCCCCAATGAAAACTGCTGGAACCCACTTAGCAAGCAGTTCCAGATCACCTCCCCAGAGAGTTTCCACACATCCTTCTTGGTGCTGCATGAAAGTCCACTCGCTGCTGCCGTCTAACATCCCACCCACCCCCCACCCCCGGTCAATCCGGGCTTTGGGATAAGATCACATGTTGTGCCTCCAGGGCTGCTTGAGATACTTTCCCCCATTACAGTTGAAGTGTTTTAGGTCTAATTCATCAGGATTTACTCCAGTGTTAATGTAACTTTATGCAGGAATCCACTGGCCCTGCTGCAAGTAGACCTAAAGAGCCTTCGCCTCGGATTGGAAAGTTACAAGTAACTTATTTTACCTGTGTCCTACCTTTCAGCGCACTTCTCTTGCTGCATTAATTGTGGTTCCTCATAACTCTTTTCTACTTCCAGCTTTGGCTTAGCAGATACAGCTTTTGATTTCTGTAAATTGCATGTGTAATAGGACATGCCTTGTTCCCTCCTGGGGCAGAGGAGAGGGGCTGCTTTCTGGGCAGGACAGAAGGTGAGCAGGTCCGTGCCCATCTGTCTGTCTGTCTGCACTGTTTATTGATTAATCGCACTTTCATGAGCTCCACTGTTACCAGGCCCTTTCTTTTCTTCATTTGTCTTTGTTACTGGCCTGACTGGCTACTGACAAATGCCACCTTCTCTCCATCGCTTCCTAAGGCAAGTCTGGATATTAACCCAGCAGCTCTGCTGCCCAGTGAGACTTGGAAGCCTTCCCCACCACACCCAGAGCCTCACAGAACGCAGCACGCCCAGACAGCCCCTGCTCCAGGGAACAGCGAAGAGGCGGGAGTCAGCTTCGATCATCCTGTGCAAGCGGACACGTTGCACAACGCAAACAAAGTACGTTTAATCACGCAAATATTGATGGAAAAGCTTGAAAAATCAGAAAAAGAATATGCCAGTTCCTTCTAGACCTTCCCTCTCCCAGCTGTTTTCCTGGTTCAGTTGAAGCTGATAGTCTTGCCTTCAGGCGGTGAAGCAAATTCGGGGTGCTTTAAGGCTGTTTTTTTTAAAATGAGCCTTCCTCTACGTGCACCCCCTCCAATATGGTTGGGCCATGAACTGAAGCCCTGTTTGGTTGCAGGTCTTGAAGACAGCTGGGGAGGCCTGGGAGAAGCTGCAGGTCCTGACACTTCCCTCCCTGTTGCCCGTCTTGTCCAGGGCAGATCCCACTTCCAAATCAGGCAGGAAACCCAAACGAAATAGGTCTGGGTGAAACCCTTGGTATTTGTAATAGCTCAGGTTTTTAAAAAACGTTTTGATTTTAAGTTTTAGTAATAGCATAAACAACAATAAGCAATAGACAATAAACCACAAACAATAAAATGGAGCAGTAATAGGTTACAGTATCATTAATGAGAAGTTATAGCTCTGGTTCTTAATTTCCACAGTGAACAAGCGTTTCCCTGAGCTGAGTCACATTTGTTGAAGAGAGTAGATTACTCCTTTTAAGTCTATAGTGATGTGACTGTAATACAGAAGTGAAGAGTGTATGTGTGTACACTAGGGATGGTCACAAACTGGGAAAATGCGGCTCGTGGTTCGTGACCAAACCACAAACTGATATGAAAATATATATATATAAACAGATGTGTGCTAGATGCCCATATATACACACATTTGTGTGTATATATATATATATTCATATCAGGCTGTTTTGGGATTGCATGTTATTCTTGTGAATTGCAAACCACAAACTGAACCATGAACTGAACTGGTAGATTTGTTTGCTAACTGAACCAGTTTGTGGCCCTGGAAACACCTTTGGAAAGGGCTGCTCAGCTGTTTTTCAGGCTGTCTTGTACAGTCCCTTTAAACTTTAAAGGGACTGCACAAGACAGCCTGAAACAGCTGAGTGGCAGGAGCACCTGCTTCCACTGCTCAGCTGTTTTTGGAGCTTTCAGGGTGAACAGGAAACAGTGGTTAAAGGGACTCCGAGTCCCTTTAAGCCCCTGCTTTCTTTATCCACGAACTGCTTTAAAAGTTTGTGGACGTTCATGATGGTACACCCATCAAGAACTTTGGTTCATGAACCACAAACAAGGCAAGATGCATCACAGATTTTGCTTGTGGGTCGGTTTGTGCCTACGCCTAGTGTTATGCACATACAAACATGCAAGGTAAAAAAAGGAAGAAGAACCGGGGGGGGGGGGGGGGGGGCATCCATCAGAGGACTGTTTCCAGTATTTTAATAATGAAACTCTTGTGAAGCTGAGTTTTGTACCCGGTATCACTTTCTGTATAGTTTTCTTTGGTTCATACAAAATTACAGCCCTATTTATGATCTTATGGGGTAGTACTAGATATTTCATATACTTCGTATTTACTCTGGGTAAAAAAGTTTCAGATACATGATCTTTAATTTATTGTGCATGGAAATACCCCCTTTTACAGATATGATTTAATTTTAAGGTGTGCTAAATGCCTTGACAGGGATAGCCTGAGCTTGCCCCACTGGTGGACCTTCTGGGTTTTGGCCACTGTGCGACACAGAGTGTTGGACTTGGGTGAGCTATCGGCCTGATCCAGCATGGTTTGTCTATGTTCTGAGCCCAATCTCACGAGACCTCGGAAGCTAAGCAGGGCCGGCCCTGGCTAGTACTTGGACAGGAGACCACTAAGGAAGTCCAGGGTCGCCACACAGGCATTTGTCTCTTGCCTTGAAAACCCTACTGGGTTGCCATGAGTCAGCTGCAACTTGACCGGGGGGGGGGGGGGGGGGGGAAGATAGCAAACATTAACTGATGCAGGAGAACAAATCCTTCAGTTTATCCCAACCTGCAAAAGTAGATCCAAGGAATATTATCTTTTTTAATGCACTTTTAACGGCACAGTCTGTCCTGCAGTGGACACAGCACTTGGATGCTGGGGGTTTACAATGCAGGGCTTAACAGAACACCATCAAAATCTTATCCAAGTATGCTGAGAAGACTATTTCTCTGGGGGTATCATAGAATGTACAGTACAGCTATTTATAGGGAAAAAACTGTCATCTCCACAAAGTTTCCTTTTACCGGACCAGACAATTGGCCCATTAGGATCAGTCTTGTCTACTTTGACTGGCAGCTGCTCTCTGGAGTCACAGGTAGAGATGATCCTTTTAGCAGAAGAGGCTCCTGCGTTTTGAACCTGGGACTTTCTGCATGCAACTCAGATGCTCTCCGGCTGAGCCATGGCCCCTCTGCTAAAGGAGACATTTAGAAAACCTTTATTTTGTGTTGGCGGTTGTTGACCGCGGCTGAGCCATTGATTTTGATGTTCTTAAAAAAAAAGAAAGAAAGAAAGTGATATATCCTGCCTTGGACCTTAATAGTAATCGAAATGTAAATATGCTTTAAAGCCCTGCATGGCTCAGGACCAGGGGGTCTGAAGGTCCATCTTCTCCCATTTATTCCTGCCTGGGAATTGAGATCACAGGGAGAGGTCCTCCTGACTGCCCCATCAATCCAAGAGGCTCCTTTGGTGGGGACGCAAGAGAGGGCCTTTTCGGTGGCAGCCCCCTGCTTATGGAAGAACTCCCCCCCCCCCCCCCCAGGCAGTTCACCTGGCCCCCTCCCTTTTAATCTTCAGGAGGCAGTTGAAGGTTTTATTTAGGACCGCATGTGGTTAAGTTTACTAGCAATCCTGAACAGTGATTTAATGTATATTAACTGTCATGTATATTAACTGTCAGGTCGCAGCCACTGCCAGGTCGGCCTTTTGCGATCTTTGGCTGATCCGGCAGCTAGTTCCCTTCCTCGGCCATAATGACCTGGCACCAAGCGGTGGTCACCTCGAGATTAGAGTACTTTAATGCTCTCTATTGCGGGGCTGCCCTTGTCGCAAACTCAGAAGCTGCAGCTAGTGCAGAATGCCGCAGCCAGGCTTTTGATGGGCCTCCCCAGATGGGAGCACATCCGGCCTGTGCTGAAGACACTGCACTGGCTGCCAGTAGCAGACTGGATTCACTTCAAGGTGCTGGCCCTGACCTTTAAAGCCCTATATAACCAGGGTCCAACGTACCTGAGGGACTGCCTTTCCCCATATATACCCCCGAGAGCACTTTGGTCAGGGTCGCAAAACCAACTGACCCTCCCGGGTCCCAAGGAGGCCAGGCTTACCTCCACTAGGATCAGGGCCCTACTCCTACTCAGTGGTGGCTCCATACTGGTGGAATGAACTCCCGGAAGAGATCAGGGCCCTGCGGGATCTTCTACAATTCCACAGGGCCTGCAAGACGGAGCTCTTCCCCCACGCTTTCAGCTAAGGAGCCGCCACTACCTCTACCATCAGTGATCTCTATTATAGAGTTTGGCCCTTGGCTTCGACATCTGGCCTGTGTTGCTACTTGAACTTTGGAAGACCAGTTGGCAGAATGATTGCAGACTGTTGTTCGCACTTGTTTGTACGCTGCCTTGAGTAATTAAGGAAACATTTTCAGCACCTTATGATCTTTTACGTAGAACTGAATTGTTTTTAGATGATTTTATGTGGGTTTTATTGTTATTTATGCATTCATTATTGTGAGCCACCCTGAGCCTGCTTTGCGGGGAGGGCGGGGCACAAATCCAATAAACAAACAAACAAATAAATATTATTTTATGTGTTTCTATCTATGTTGTGAGCCACCTTGAGCTCCATATGGAAGAGAGGCGTCTAAAGAAAATAAGTAAAATGCTTGTTTCTCATCTCCTGGCATAATTATAGAGCAGAATCAAAATGACGAAGAAACGTCGGCCGCCCACCAGAACCGCCAGGCGACTAGCCGCTCAGAAGTCCAGTGAGAACGAAGGGAGTGATGCCGAAGATGCACCGCCGGTCCTCTCAGCCTCTGCGCCACCAGTGACTCTGAGTACAAAGGGAGCTAATGAGAAGGTGCAATTGCTTCGGTCAATCAGCAGCGGCAGCCAGCCGCATCAGCCAGGCGTGGGCCCTGTCTCAACGTCAACAGCCCCACCTGATGCAGACGACCTCTTCGAGTCCGGCGACCTCTTTGAAGATGGTGGAGAATCTAAAGTGACCTCAAAGCCAAAGGTCAAGTTGGAAACAGAGAATCCAGCTAGCCAAGCCCCTAAAGAAGGGGAGGGGCTGCCTGCTCCGTTGCCCCCCGATGATTCAAATTGCGAAGACCTCTTCAAGCCTGCAAAGCCATCAAAGAAATCCAGCCCTGTGTCTTTCCTGGACAACCAAGACGATCTCTTCAGTAGTAAAAAACCTCTGAAAAGAAAAGCTGCCAAACCGGCTCCTCCGTCAGATGCGGCTCCTGCAGTCAAAGATATTTTTGAGGTAATGGTGGAGGGAAGATGGGTCCTTCAGAGGTGGATCCCAGTTGACTTTTATACAGCCCTGTTGTGTTCAGGAGAAAATAGGCAAGCTCCTAATTTGGTAAAGAAGAGGGTGTGATATCCTGATGCCACAAAATTACGTGGTTTCATGGAAACTTGGGAGTTCTGGTAAAACAAGTGGGGACCTACAAGGAACTTGTGGGAAGGGAGCATCCCATTCCCCTTGTCCCTATTTCATTTCCACCATACCTTTTCTGACATCCATCCCCTCTTTCTTTCAATGCCACCACTTAAATCGCTCACCCCCAACCCCTGGCTGTCAGCCTCTCCTCTATTGCTAGCTTGGGGGGGGGGGGTGACTACCCACCTCCAGCTTTGTCTGGTTAGTATGGGGGAAGCTACTACTCCTGTGCCCCCCCCCCCAGCCTCTAGCTTTGCCAGCTTGGTGGGGAGGGGGAGCAATGACTTCCACACACCCCTCCAGTGTTGTGTGCTGAGGGGTGCAATGATGACTCCTCATCACCCCACAACCTGCATCTTTGCCAGCTGGGGGGGGGGGGTGGTAGTGGCAACTTCTCTGTTCTTCCGCCCTCTTCCTCATACTGTGGTCGGGTGTGCAGCAGCGACCCTGGACCCCTCTGCGGGCATGTCTGGGCCTGGCGAAGCTCTTGCAGGCTGCTATGGTGCCCTTGGCCTAAGGGGTAGACCTCTCACGCTTCTGCCGGCGTGGCTCTCACAGGCCACCGAGGCTGGCCCTATCGTGGATCTGTGCGGCTGCTCCCACCAATGCGGGTGGGCCTGGAGTGGCTTTCTCAGGCCGTCGCCATCAAGGGCAGGCCCAGAGTGGCCCTTGGAGGCCACCACCTCAGAGTGAGGTAAGTCCATTGTCTGCACATGTGTGGACATTGGCATCGCTTGGAGGGATTTCACCCCCTCCCCATTTAATTTTATACGGATGTCAGATCATTCTGCAGACCTTAGGGTTTCCCCAAGTTTGGAGAAAAATGGAATTTCAGCGTGGGCCTGACCCGCAGATTTGAGTATCCGCAGATCTGCCCACACTTTTTTTTTAAATTTTTAACAAGTTTATTGAAGAATATAACAACAGTGCAACAAGACACATGAACTAAAGAAGTTAAACAAAGAGTGACTTCAAACAGTGTCATTACAGTATATACTGAATATAGCAGCATAGCCTGACATTCATCCTTAACCTACTACTGTTAGCCAGTATCAATTTAACGAGTGCTCAGACTAAGGGAATGCTGGTTAGAAGTGTAACCATTCAATGTATCTGGGGTTTGAGGGTAACAGATAATTTTCCATCATATATTGTATCATAGGAAACCATGTGTGCACAAATTGGAATGAGCACCTGCAGAATTATACGGGTGCCCTTTAGAGGTGTCAGCAATTCTGCCCATTATGAAATGATCCCAGTGTCTATTCCTCCATGTCTGGATATTTGGAGGGTTAGGAGACTTCCAAGATGCAGCAATCGTCAGTGTGACCATCACAAGCAGCGTAGATGCAAGTTCTGAACCATGAATTTCTTGATCATTAAAACAGCCGGATCTAAAGAAGATCTGCCCACACTTGAGAAACAGATCTATAGACGTAGGAGACGAATGTAGGAGGCAAAGATGTGCTTAACCCCTTCCTTGCTGGCATGGTGCTTAGCTCATCGTAGAGGCTGGAGCTCCTCGCGGGGCCAAGCTTGGGAATGGGATGATGCAAGTTTAGCTTGGGGATGAGGTGACGTTTTCTACCAAAATCAGATTCAGCAAGTTTATGCTTCTCTCTTCCCCCTACACTTCACACCTTTACAAAATGTACCGGAGGAATGTATTCTGCCCTTCCACGTAAGCCCCATGACCTCCCATCCTGATTACTGACGGGGTCTGCGTTCACTTCTGCTGAATCAGACCGTTGGCCCACTAGGTACAGTGTTGTCTACTCTGACTGGCAGCAACTCTCCAGGGTCTCAGGCAGAGGTCTTTTGCACCACTTCCTGCCTGGGCCTTTTAGCTGGAGATTCCAGGGACTGAACCTGGCACCTTCTGCATGCCAAGCCGAGGCTCTAGCACTGAGCCACAGCCTATGTAGGAGGATATAAAGGAGGATATAATCACCCTATGTAGGAGGATATAAAGCGCTGCCTGCCGTGTATCAAATTTTGTCTTTCTTTGTTCCAGGATGATATCTTTTCCTCTGAAACTGTTGAGCTGCCACCTGTCAAAGCAAAAGAGTTGGAAGCAAACTTGTTTGACGATGACGTTGACATTTTCGCCGCTCTGGCAGTAAAACCCAAAGAGAGGAGCGCCAAGAAGAAGGTGGAAGCGAAGTCCATCTTTGACGAGGACACGGGTAAGGCCCCAGCCTCTCGGAAGAGGTCCGCAGTTCTGTGACGGGGTGTTCCTGCACAGGCAGCCCAGGTGGTCATTTTGCACATCACAGAGAACGAGCTATGTGGGTTGCAGATGGAGGAGACTGAATTATGGCTGCCATTCACATGTTTCAGCCTGTGGGCACCACTGGAGCCCTGATACACCACAGTGGGTGCAGCCAGAAAAGGGCTGTCACAAAATGGCTGCCGCAGCTTACCTTCAGTGAAGATACGCGTGCTGTGGTGACAGTGCTGCAAAAGCAACGTTTTTAAAAATTTGCACAGCCAGTCGGGAGCCTTGTTGGAAAAAAAAACCCCTCCTGGCCTTGCTCACTTTCTAAAAACCATTTGACAGGCACCAGGAAAGGCGTCAGTGGGCCCCAGGCTGAGGACCCCTGGTCCAGAGCTTAACATCAGGAAGGCTGTGGATGTTTTTGGGTATTCACAGGAATAACTTTGGAGGAGAGATGTACAAGAAGTGTTAATTCGTCCATCCTAGAGGGTACAGTTTATCAGGGCTATGCTGGATTCCCGGGTGGAAAAGGCTTTTCTACCTCCTGACAGAGTACGAGGCTATCTTTGCCTCAGTGAGACAGGTCAGGTCTTTTTTTATTATTATTAAATAAATAATGAATTTTCCAGAACAAAATATACAATATTCTAGTACACATAATATCATAAAGACTTAAAACTGAGAAGTTAAGATTAAGAATGTCTTTATAATCAGAGAGAGAAGCGAAGGGGAAGTAACAATTTTTTTAACTCAATTAAAAAACAAGTCATAGTCCTTCCTATGTGGGATAATATGATTGTACTTGAGATATTCTATCACCATATTCCACCCCTCTTCCTGGATAGCTTTCTATATATTTATGACATTTTCCTCAAAGAAGGAATTGTTTGTTATTCTACACATTACATACATTTCCCATATTTTATTATACCATTGCATCTTCGTAGGGGGTGTATCCGATTTCCAGCTTATTCCAGTTTAGTTATTTATTAATAGCTTGCCACTGCCAACAATATTGAAATCAAAGTTATATATTCTTCTGTCAGCGTACAGTCGTGCCAGACAGTTCAGGTCTTTGTCAGTTCCAACCAGTTCAAAAAATTCTGCGCCTTTTGGGATACATGGCTTCTACCACTGCAGTCTTGCCCATGGCTAGGTTACAGATGCGACCCCTGCAGCTCTGGTTTCTGCCTTGTTATAGAGCTGGGGCTCAGGTCTTACGGCACAGATTCCCTGTTCCCAAACCTGTCATACGTTCCTTGTGGTGGTGGTGCTCTGTGGATTATTTATCCCGGGGGGATTTCCTTCAGAGCTTCATCTGAACATGAGGCCATCCTTTCTTGTGGATGCTTTGCTCTTGGGCTGGGGCACCCACCATGAGGGATTGCTGGCCAGGGGTCCTTGGCTAGAAGATGAGAACGAAGCTGCACATTAACACTTCAACACTGCGAGCAGCTTGTTACACTCGTAGTTGTTTCTCAGATGTCCTTCTGATCCGATCCATTTTTGTCCAAACAGACAGTACAGTGGTGATGTTTTATTTAAAGAAACAAAGGGGTCCAGGGTCCCGAGGTATCCTAGCGCCCCGAAGCTGTGTCAGTGCTGAGGGGCAAGGGCAGGAGTGGGTGTCATTCAGACCCTCTCTGGGTTTTCCTTTACAGGGGCTTCTGCGGCATGTTTAAGAGAGAGTCCAGCATTTTGGAAGGTGTAACGTTTTGCTGGCATTGGAGAGCACGCCCAAGGCTGGGGAGGCTGGTTAAGCCCTGTTCCATTGCGGCATGCCCAATGCCAGTGTGGCACCAGCAGGGCTGACCTGCTGGCACATCGTTGCCTCTTATCTCCCCTCAAGGATGCTTTGGCATGTAGAACATGAGGAAGAACAGACATTTCCCCTTGTAGCCTCAGACTCTCCACAGCCTTCCACTGCAGAAGCCTTTGGGAGAAGGGAGTAGACCACACTGGTAATATCAACTAGTTGATAACTTTTTCATAGAAAAGACGAGAGACCGGAAGTTTTATTCATTTATTTATTCAAGTCCTTCAGGAGAGGGCAGCGTACATCAAGTTAAAACATACAATAAATTTGTTAAACATCAGTCAATCAAGCCATTGCAGATAAAACCATTAAACTATAATCACTGATGGCATTCAAGGTATCTTTGTCCATCTGTGAAGGGCGAAACATGGGCAAGGGGAGGTGGGGAGGCAGAGAACTCTCCCACTGTCTGTGCTGATTCCAGGGAGTGGGTGCAAGGGAAAGACTGGACTTCCACTTCTCTGGGACAGACGAACTCAGAATTGGGAAGTCTTCCTCCTGGATTTATAAGAACAGTTGAACCGCAACTGGAAAGGGGGAGAAGGGCTAGCCTTTTTCTCTGTTCATGGTGAAAGACAAGGAAATGTTGTTGTGTGAGACAGGGGGCTGGACTAGATGGACCACTGGTCTGATCCAGCAGGGCTCTTCTGATGTCCTTTGTATGTCGAGGCTGCCTAAGCTGAGAAATCGCGGGCAAGATAAATCAAGATCATCACACTTGTGACAAAAGTATCTGTGTGATACATTTTCCTCGCCCTTCGCTAGTGCCTCCTTTGATTTTGCTATGTCTCCCTTCCCTTCTCCAGACGATATCTTCATGCCTAATAGCCAGTCCAAGTCACAGACCAAAAAGACCCAACCTGTTCAGACGCCTTCAGGAGCCAAATCCGAGCCCAGAGCTCCAAGTGCTTTTGAAGACCCCCTGAATGCGTTCGAAGGCCAATGAAGACGTGGTTAATATCTCTTCTGTAGATCTACTGTTCTTGCCAGGCAGTGATTCCTTTCGCTTTTTAATCCACCAATATGATGGGACTGTGAATATTCCTAGCCTGTCGCCTCACCTGGCAATCGGAATCAGAAATAACGCGATGACGACCATTCCAGAAGCCATCTCCAGCGATGCCATTCAGCCAGGTGGTTTGAATGCATTAGTTCGTCCAGTCCTGTGCTGGTGTAATCTGATGTACAGAGTAAAGATTCTATTGTTCAGAGCTACCAAACCAATCTCTGATACTGGTAAATAGCATTTGTGAAACTGATTCTGTGTTGTCCTTGGTTTTATTTCCCGCTCTACAGTCCCAAATGTATTTCCTGATTGGGTCACCTTGTCTCCCCCCCCCCCCTTACCAGCAGTCACAAGGGAGTCTTTGCCTTTGCTGCAAAAGACAGGGTGTCCTTGGCCTGGTTATATTATCCCTGTGATGTCCTGCTGTTTGCCTTCTTGGCAGTTGTTGAGCAGAGTCCATGGTCCTCAGCTTTTTCCTCTCTGGGGGAAGCAGCTTTCTCTGCCTCCATCAGGACACCCTTGAAATCTGTTTTTGCAACATTGTGTATTTCAGGCCAGGGATTCACTATCAAGGATTCACTCTCACAGCGGTCCCCAACCATTTTGAGTCTGTTGTCACCTTTGGGATTCGGTAGAGCGTGGTGGGCACAGCCACAAAATAGCTGCCATGCAGTGGGTGCCGGCCACAGGAGTTGGAGCGGGCTGCAGAATGGCTGCTTCTGCTTTACCATCCGTCACACAGTGAAAATCCTTGTGTTCCCTCTAAGCTGTGCGTGTGAACGGATGCTCCTGGACGCAGGAAGCCCCGCTCAGCAGCAGTCGGGAGCCACGCAGAGTCTCTTGCACGGCCCATTGCTCATTTGAAGATGACGGCAGTTACATTCTGCTCAGGATGTGAATGGCTCCAACTCTTTTTATATATATATATAAAAAAACCTTTATTTTTCAGAAAGAATAAAAAACAAAGAATAACAAAGAAATCAGCAAACAACAAATATGAAGTCTATACTCGTTACTTTTGCTTACATTTGTCTAAATGAAATCTCTACTGTATACACAAGTTTCATTTTTAATTTTCCATGTTCAGAGCTTTAACCTATTTTTAATGTTTCTTAAGATAGTCCTCTAACCATTTATAAACCCTTGACCAGTTCTTATCAAATCCTTCTTCTTGCTTTCCTGTCGTTGTGAGGACAGTTTATCCATTTCTGCTGTTTCCAATAATTTATATTTTATTTCTTCTTTTAATAGGACTTCTTTCTTTTTCCAGTATTTTGCATATAAAATTCTGGACACCGTTATTACATGTATAAGCAGGGGTCATTTGGACCTGGAGCTCAGCAGAGTGGCGCTCTGCTAGTAAAGAGCCCAGGGGGTGGGCACATAAGCCCCACCCCCGGCGGCCCTCAGTCAGCCACGAGGAGCAAGCTGCAGGAAGGTAAGTTTTCGGCTCCCTCCCCCCCCACCGCTGCTGCCGTTTTTTCCAAGGCCCGTGCCAGAGCGCCGGACCTGGTGAAGGCCGCCTCCCCCACCGCCGCTTTTCCCACCTCCCCCTGTGCTGCTGCCACTTTTCCCAAGGCCCGCGCCAGGCCTTGGAAAAAACGGCAGCGGCAGGGGTGTGTGAAAAGTGGGGGGGGGGGGGCAGGAAAAGCAGCGGCGGGGGGGGGGGTGAGCTCTGTACTGAGCTCTGCCCTGACTGTAACTGAGCTCTGCCGGTGGCTGTTAAGGTGAGTCCTGCAGGGACTACAACGTGTTGTCTTGCTCCTTTTCGGATACATGGGGGAGAGGAAAAAAAAGACAGCCGCCATCCCTGCTTTTGGCTGCTGGGCGCTATGTGTTGCGCTTCTCAGGGATCCCTTCGCTGTCTGAGGAGGCGCTGAGAGCAAGCAGCTGCTTAAATAAATAAATAAATATATGCTGTGTGGCCACCGCATGCTGCTGCGTTCCAGAATTCTAAAGCATCAGGAATTCTAAAGCATCTCAGGAATGTTTTCTTGGCGCGGTTTCCATCCAAGCTCCTCCCTGTCTAAGTTGCTTTTTTCTGTTGTTGTTTCAACAAAACAGGTTCTCCCTCCCTCCCTTTCCACCAGTTTAAGCAATCATACTTTACAACAGGGGTGGCCAACCTTGCTTAACGTAAGAGCCACATAGAATAAACGTCAGATGTCTGAGAGCCGCAAGACAGGAACAAATATCACACACACGTTTTTATTTTTAAAAATATGCAAATTTGCTTTTTATTAACTTTAAATGGGACTGCCAAAAATAAAAACAAATGAGGAAAACCGGTTATTGATAATGATATTACTTGTTTGCTAATGATATTGAGAGAGAGAGAGAAAAAGAGAGAGATGGAAAGAAAGAATTAAAGAAGTGGAAAGAGAGAGAGAAACTAGGAAAGCAAATAGATGGGAGGGAGGAGGGAAGGAAGGGAGAAAGAGAGAAAAAGCATGCCTCCCCTTTGCTTCCCCAGCCGCCCTCCCAGGAGCCGCACAATATGTGTGAAAGAGCCGCATGTGGCTCCTGAGCCACAGGTTGGCCACCCCTGCTTTACAACTATGCCTTTTTCATGCAGAAAATAAATGTATAAACCAGAACAATTCTTCCCACCCCCACACCTCGGGAACTTGCAGCCTGGCAATCAAGGCTGTTCAATTGTTGCAGGGCATCTGCTAAATGATGTATATGCTATTGAAGATCAGATGGAAGAATCCAGGGGGGAGGTGGGGGGGGGGGGTTAGTCACGCAAATCTGGTAGACATTCGGATCTGATCCAGTGCTGAAATGACTGTCTGCCAACCCCTAGGTTGAAGACAACTCTAGATCGTTGGGTTTTGTTCAGGCAAAAATTAGCGGATGTGATTTTGTCGTTCTGAATCCAGACTTGTCAACATTATTTATTTAAAAATGGATAACCTGCTTTTCCTCTCTGAAAGTGATCTTGCGGCTGACAAAAACAACACTAAATGGCAGTGATAGAAAACCCACAGGCAGCTATAGCCGAGAGGAAGGCTGCCAGTCAAACAGAAAAGGAACACGAAAAGCAGCTCAGCCATCAGTGCCAAGGAGAATAAAAATATATTGACCTGGTATCCAGGTATCCCCCCTGTTAGCCGAATTGCTTTAATTTACGTTTAGCAATCAGCAAAATACATGGGTTCTTGCCAACTATACCAGGGTCCCACCCCTCCCGGGAGATCTCAAGGAAAGAGGCACGTGAGGCAGATCCCAAGTTCAAGGTTGTTTACTGGATCATGTAGTCAAGCATACAAAAATCGTAATCACACACACAATCTTACAGGCCTAATAAAGTAAAGAGAAAATAGCACTTTTGCATGAGCAGGTCTCGTTGGTGGGGAAAGCACGTTACCTTAGATGCGTTGTCCGATGTCAAGATGAATTGGATGGGGGAAGAAAGGTATAAAAGCTATGGGGCCACGAGGCTTGAACCGGCAAGACAACGTGGTTCTCCTGGATCGCGAGTCCAGAGAGAGAAAAAGGGGTTCAAAGATGGAGGCAAGGATTGGGGACAGAGAGCTGGACTGAAGGGTCAATAGGTAAGATAGAGGGCGACGGCTCAAGAGGCCGAGTGACTCTCGGTTTGGGCTTTTATTGGGGGTCTTGGGGCGGGCTTTGCAGACCACAACCCACTAACACTCCTACTAGGCGGTCCGTCCCTGTTGGACCTTGCTATAGGTTAAAGGTGAACAAAGGGAGGAGGTCCAGGGGTTTGGTCAGTGTTGCAAGAGTATGACCTCACCAGGAAACAGACACTGAGTCTGGGGTCCGATGACTCACCTGGCCATACCTATTGTTAGTTGATGGTTTTAGACAAGTATCTGATGGCTGGCACATTAGTTGTTAGGCAGTCTAGTTAGCATAACTATCCGGATGTGTGGTGGGGGAGTGGGGGTTAGCCAGCAGATGTCTGACAGAAGGAAGCCTCATGGCAAGAGGAATCCCTTATCTTTGTCTTGGGTGAACTGCTTAGGGTGTCAGCCTCCTGGCTTGGGCTGGAGCTGGCTCCTATTTCAAGAAGAAAGCGCAAGACCCTACCACTGTTGGTGACACAGAGTTCAAACTTATGGATATGAAAATCCATAAGAGCACAGAAAAGTGCCTTGCTGGCTAACACCCCTCTTTACCTGGCATGGGTGGTTTGTTTGTTTTCCCCTACGTGTGCCATCAGGTAGGCTCGCCCGTTCTGAGTTGGGAAACACCTTGGAGATTTTTAGGTGGCACCTGAGCGGTGGGTGTTGCTTTCTGACACAATTCTGGTGATGTCAGGGGGTGTGGCATATGCTAATGAGTTATGCTAATGAGCTCCTGCACCTCTTTTTCTACAAAATGACCCCTGTGTATAAGTATATATGTGAACAGCTCCAACTCAGTAGGGCGGAAAAATTAGAGAGAACATTGGTGGCAGCTGTTGCCAAGGCAGTGGTTTTCAAAATCTGCACATTTGGATCTCCAGGGCCAATTAGAAGCCATGCTGGGCAAAAGCCCCACCTGGCCCTGCCCACTGTCTTCAGTGGTGCCAGGAAAGGGGTTGGTGGGCACCCTGACCTCTATGGGCACCAAGTTGGGGACCCCTGCCCTATCAGCGGTCTTCTGCCCCCCTCTCCCACCTTCCTGGATGGTCCTAGCTTTTATTGGTAAGGGCCATTTTGACCTCGTTGCCAATTCGTTATTTTTTTCGGGATTATGGGACCCAGGACTTTTACTGCCCCCCCCCTTCCCCTGAGTTCTTTTATTGGTTGGGTGGAGACTGGTTAGGGGCTAGAGAGCGACCACTGTTCCAAAACAAAACTATTTTATTCCAGTATAAGTTTCTTTCTGTCTTAAAGCACTTAATCTGTTATAAATCTTTAACACAGAATACACAGTATACGAATATTCAGCATAGAATATTCAACACAAACCCAATACGTAAAGTAGTGCATTTGTATGAGACTCGGAACGTTCTGGACCAGTCACCAAGGTCTCCCAAGGAGCTGTTTGATGGCCAGCCCAGAGGAAATGAATCTTTAACGATTTATACCCTCTGGTCCCGTAGGCTGAACCAAAATGGCTAACACTTTAACAGAAAAATATGTCTAGTACAATTTCACTCTGAACTCATATCATAGATAGGAAAGGATGTTATGTGACAAACAGAGATTTATAGATGTCTCCTTGACAATTAAAATTGTCCCTCATACTCATGTTCACCCTTTAGCTTGGTGCTATTTTTAAATGCCTTTTTTACCAGGTAAAAGAATGGTGTATGGGCTCATCTGAAAAACTACCCTTTCCGATAAAAGTGAAACTAACTAGACCTAAGGCTAATCTTACCATTCTACAGAGAAAGAGGAGGAGCTGCCCTTCGCGAAAGGTAATAAGCGAGCTCCCCATCCCAGCCAGTGAGGTTCTTCCTCCCCTGTGCCTGCACACTAATCCCGCTTCAGAGGCTGGAGGAGACCAAGGACCAGGGCGGTAGTAAAGGGGGGAACGTTCCTTTAGAACCAATTGAACATCGTCAAAATCTCTTTCCCCTTCTCTCTGCTGGGCCTTAGTTACTATGCTTTGACAACAAGAGGCCTTCAAATGATTTGTTAGGATGGGCTGACTGTTCCAGGAGATGTTGGTAGAACTCGGCTAGGGCAGGCCTCAAAAGCGTATCCTGCTCTCCACTATCCAGGAAGGAAGACATCACAGAAAGCAGCCTTACTAATTATAAGGTCAAGTGTGCTGTTGAATTGCAGCTGGCTCATGGCGACCCCATGAATTCCTCCCTCCTTGTGGGGTTGTCAAGGCCAGAGGTGAGCGGAGCTGGTTTGCCACTGCCTTTCCCTCTCCGCAGCATGGCCTCGGTGGTCTCCCATCTGAGCCCTAACCTGGGCCAACCCTGCTTCGCTTCCAAGCTCTGACGAGGTCAGACCAGCCTGGGCTGTTAGGGCTGCTTGCTTTACTAATAAGCACCAGTAATTGCCTGCAAATGATTCCTAGGCAGTCTACCAACAAGCAGAGCCTGCAAAGGTGGGATGGGGGGGTGGGGGTGGGATTGGTTCAGAAGAGGTAACCACCAATTCACCCTCCCCTACTTAGCACTACTTTCAACAGTGAAGGGGGGGAGTCCCCCTCCCTGCTAGACTGTGGAAAGAAAAAGCGGGTGGGTGGGGGGGGGTGGGAGGGGGGGGGTGCATATCCCCCTACTTGTGGGCCCCCAACCTTTTTCAGCCTGTGGGCATCTGGAATTCTGACACGTGGTGGCCACAACTGCAGAACGGCTGCCACAGGAGGTGGGGCTAACCTGAAAATGGCTGCCGCAGGGGGCGGAGCCACATGCACAGAGGAAGCCCAAGCGTAAGGGAAGAAGAGGATTAATTTAAAAGCTGCACTGGGAAAGAGGAGTGAGAGGCAATAAAACCAACACTGGTGGTGGCTGCAGCTGAGACAACATAGTTCTAATCTGCTCAGCCAATCAGAAGCCATGCTGGACATGCGCCCCACAGGGCCCCACCCACTTTCTAAAGACACTTGGTGGCTATCAGGAAAGGCAGCAGGTGTCATGGTGCCCGTGGGCACCACACCGGGGACCCCCTGCCCCAGCCTGCTTCCCCCTGGCCCAGTCTAAATGCAAGCAAAAAGGCTGGTCCCTCATTTCCCTTCGGCCTCTTACTCTTCTAGCTGAAGGCTCCTGCCCCTCTGCTGCTCCCTGCTGACTCAGGGTCATTTTACACCTCCCCTCTAAAGTAGTTTGACTGCTGTCTTTTCCTGTGCTGATTTCACAGTGGTGTGAAATTTCACTCCAGGGGGTCTAAGTGCACTAATCAACAGCAATTGTTTAAAGCAGAATGAAGCCGGTTGCATACTAGCTTGACCACAGGAGGGCAATTAGTAGATGTGGACATTTCAGTGGCAGCACGGTTTCACACCGCACAGAAGTGTGGGCAGGGTTTTTTGGAACTAGAATGATTCCAGCGGGAAAGTCAGATGTAAAAACAGCCTCAATCTGCTGGTGGAATGAGGTACACACACAGTCCTTGGCATCTGCCAGTGTGTGTGTGTGTGCAGGGGGTCTGACCCTCGGGGAGCTTTTTCCTACTTGGAACTAGGGCAGTGGCTGCTTTCCCCCCTTCCCTTTATACCCCCCAAGGTATTTGCGGCTGAACCGCCTCGTTGCAAAAGGGGCAGTGCGAGACAGGTAGCGGTGTCAGTCTGGTCTGAAGCAGTCGAAAACAGCAAGAGCCCAGGAGCCCCTCAGAAACTGAGGAAAGATGCGGCAGGGGAGGAGCTTTCCTGAGTCACTGCAGTCACTTCTTATAGAGGCAAAAATGTCACACTATACTTTATAAATAGGCTATTCGCTAAAGTAGGTGGTCGTGGACTGCTTTTGTTGCCTTTGATGGAGGACAAAGGAGCGACTGCACAATCATAGATCCATCATACGGAAACAGGGTGATCAAACTGGAGACTGCTATGACTGGAGGGCTCATGAAGTCAGATACAACTCTATTCTGAAAGGAAGAAGAAGAAGATGGAAAGGAGGAAGAAGAGGAAGAAGAAGAAGAGATTGGATTCATACCCCGCCCTTCACTCCCCAAGGGAGTCTCAGAGCGGCTGACAATCTCCTGTCCCTTCCCCTCCCCACAACAGCCACCCTGTGGTAGGGCTGCCAAGTCAGCCCGGGGGGCGGGGGATCCCCCACTAAAGGGGTTCCCAATCTGCCGGCCAGCATTTGGCCAGCGGGGGGAACCCCACCCCCGACATCGTCCAGCAAGGACAACGGAATGACGGCACCGGAAGTGACGGAGCACGTTGGGGGCGTTGCCAGGGCGATGCTCTGGCAACGCCCCCAACGTGCTGCGTCACTTCCGGTGACGTCGATGAGTGCGCGAAACTCCCGGCAAGAGGAGGACTCCCCCCCCCCCGCCGGTGAGTTTTCAACACTTGGCAGCCCTACCCTGTGGAGGTGGGTGGGGCTGAGAGAGCTCTGACAGAAACTGCTCTTTTTCAAGGACAGCTCTTATCAGAACTATGACTTGCCCAAGGTCATCCAGCAGCTGCATGTGGAGGAGTGGGGAATCAAACCCGGTTCTCCCAGGTCAGAGTCTGCGCACTTAACCACTACGCCAAACTGATAATTTAGCCCCAGTCCAGCTCTCGAGATGCAAAAATGTTAACATACCACTAGTTGGGCAGCAGTGCAAAAGAATCGTGCAGTCAAAGAAACAGCCCCTTCGGCGCAATAACAGTGCTGTGTGACAACCCTCACTGCATGCAGGCCTCTGCCCCTTCAAGGACTCAACAAAGACAGAGGTTCTGTACCGAGGGGGGGGGGGGGAGTTGGGGCAGGGATCGGGCTGCCCACCCTGGATGGTGCGTTACTTGCACCGGCCCAGATGGTGAGGAGCCTAGGGGTGATCCTGGATGCCTCACGTTCTATGGAGGGCCAGGGATGCCTTTTTCTGTCTCTGGCAGATCAGGCAGTTGGCCCCCTGCCTCCCCTACGGTGACCCATGCAATGGTCACTTCCAGGCTTGATTACTGTAACTCACTTTACGCGGACTTGTCCTTGAGACTGATCCCGAAACTCCAAGTAGTCCAGAATGCGGCAGTGCACCTGCTGATAGGGTTGCCAAGTCTGGGTTGGAAAATACCTGGGGACTTTGGGGGTGGAGCCAGGAGAGGGCGGGGTTTGGGGAGGGGAGGAGCCTCAGTGTGGTACAATGCCTTAAAGTCCCCCCCCCCCCAAAGCAGCCATTTTCTCCAGGGGAGCTCATCTCTGTCAGCCGGAGATCAGTTGTAAAAGTGGAAGATCCCCAGGCCCCAAACGGAGGCTGGCAACCCTACCTGCTGACGACATTGCTTGTGTGGGCATGCATTCAGCCGGTATTGTGCCGCTTGCACTGGCTACCAGTTGAGTACCGGATCCATTTCAAGGTGTTGGTACTAACCTTCAACGCCTTATGCAGCCTGTGACCGACATATCTGAAGGACTGCCTCTTCCCATATGCACCCCAAAGAGCCTTGCGCTCACAGGATCAACCTCTGGTGGTCACCGTGGCCCAACAGACATCTGCTTAGCCTCAACCAGGGCCAGGGCTTTTTGCACCCTGGATCCGGCATGGTGGAATCAGCTCCCACTGGAGATCAGGGCCCTGCAGGACCTTTTATCATTCTGCAGGGCCTGCATGGCGCCCTTGGCAAATAGCGAAAGTCATGGAAACAGTGACAGACTTCACCTTCCTGGGATCCAAGATCATTGCAGACTAGGGTTGCCAGGTCTGGGTTGGGAAATACCTGGAGACTTTGGGGGTGGAGCCAGGAGAGGGTGGGGTTTGGAGAGGGGAGGGGCCTCAACATGATACAATACTATAGAGTCCACCCTTCAGAGCAGCCATTTTCTCCAGGGGAGCTGATCTCTGTCAGCTGGAGATCACTGGTAAAAGCGGGGGATCCCCAGGCCCCACCTGGAGGCTGGCAGCTCTAATGCAGACAGTGACTGCAGCCATGAAATTAAAAGATGCCTACTCCTTGGGAGGAAAGCAATGGCAAACCTAGATAGAATCATAAAAAGTAGCGACATCACCCTGCCAACAAAAGTCCATATAATCATAGCAGTGGTATTCCCAGTAGTGATGTATGGCTGCAAGAGCTGGACTATAAGGAAGCCCGAGCGCCGAAGAATAGATTCTTTTGAATTATGGTGCTGGAGAAGACTCTTGAGAGTCCCTTGGACAGCAAGGAGATCAAATCAGTCAGTCCTAAAAGAAATCAACCCTGGCTGTTCCCTGGAAGGCCAGATCCTGAAGCTGAAGCTCAAGTACTTTGGCCACCAAATGAGAAGGGAGCACTCACTGGAGAAGACCCTGATGCTGGGAAAGACTGAAGGTCAAAGAAGAAGGGGATGGCAGAGGATGAGATGATGGTTAGACAGTGTTATCCATGCAACAAACATGAAATTAAACAAACTCTGGAGCATGATGGAAGACAGGAGGGCCTGGCGTGATGGGGTCCATGGGGTCGCAAAGAGTCGGACTCGACTGTGTGACTGAACAACATCAAGGGCCTGCAAAATGGAGCTGTCCCGCCAGGCCTTCGGTGGAGGTGGTGGGCATCCATCACAGTTGGCCTCTTCGTTCTCAATCTGGCTCCCAATCTGTTGAAAGGGCCCACCGATTCCACCTCTGGCTCTAACAGAGATGAAATTCTTGCTACGTGTATGCATTTTTATTGTTAGTCTTTTAACTGTTTTAATGTGGTTTTATTGTAACAAGTCTTGGACTTGGCTTTTGTGATCCGCCCTGAGCCCGCTTTGGGGAGGGCGGAATAAAATCTCCCCCCCCCAAAAAATCCACACGAAGTTGAGCAAGGATAAGAGCCCAGCAGAAACTGTATTGCAAACTATTTGAACTCCCTGACAATGCCAAGTTATTGGTCATCTTCAGGGACTTGTTAAATGCCACAGTTTTTTCCTCCTAAAGTGGAGATACAAGAACAAGCTGGGAACTGGTAAACACATTGATCCCCCCCCCCCATTCTAAAGACCACTTGACCTGGATGGCCCAGGATGGCCCAATCTCATTAGATCCTGGAAGCAGGGCTGCCAAGTCAGCCCGGGGGGGCGGGGGATCCCCCGCTACAGGGGTTCCCGATCTGCCGGCCAGCATTCAGCCAGCGGGGGAAACCCCACCCCCGAAGTCGTCCAGCCAGGACGACTTCCCCCACGTAATGATGTCACCCGGAAGTGACGTCATCACGTTGGGGGCATTGCCAGGGCGATTGCTCTGGCAACGCCCCCAGCGTGATGTCGTCACTTCTGGGTGGCGTGGGAGCTCCCGGGCAAAGGAGGACTCCCCCCCGCCAGTGAGTACATTCGACTTGGCAACCCTACCTGGAAGCTTAGCAGGATCAACCCAGGTTAGGACTTGGATGGGAGACCACCAAGGAATTCAAGGGTTGTTGTGCAGAGGAAGGCAATGGCAAACCACCTCTGCTTGTCTCTTGCCTTGAAAACCTAATGAGGGCTTGCCATAAATTGGCTGCAACTTTGTGGCACTTTCCACCACCAGGAATAAGAAGGACTGCTAACCATCAGGTGTGCCTAGGGTTGCCAAGTCCCCCCGGGGGGCGGGGAATCCCCCGCTCCAGCGGCCCGCCGGGGGGAACCCCATCCCCAAATGGCCGGGCTGAAGAGACTTGCTCAGCGCAATGATGTCACCCAGAGGCCCCCCGGAGCAGTGAGGACTCCCCCCCACTAAAGGTCAGTGAACACTTGGCAACCCTAGGTGGGCCCTGGAGGTCTCCCCAAATTACAATCCATCTCCAGACTACAGAGATAAATCCCCCGGAAAAGATTGGCAGTCTAGGAGGGTGGTCTCTGTGGTATCATGTTCCTGCTGAGCTCATGCCCCAAATCCCACCCTCCCAGGCTGTGTGACCCCCAAATCTCCAGGAATTCCCCGGCTCAGAGTTGCCAACTGTAACAAGCTTTATGGGATTTAAAAGAAATGTCTCTTCAGCTAAAATGCTAGCTTGGCAAGAAACCAGTGACTGTGCATAGGAAGAGGAGGGAATTCAGCAGAGCTAGGGCGGCTCGGGTTGCCAAGTCTGGGTTGGAAAATACTGTAGGAATTCTGTAGTTATCTTAAGGCACTGGCAAACCATGTCTATAGATAGCGAAGACACCTATAGCATGTTTGGCACACCAACATCTGAAGGTCATAAAGAATTCCTCTCTCATCTCTCTCTGAGCATAATAGAAATGTAACCATTAGATTAAGCCAGCTCAGCTTTCTCACAATAGAAACACTTTTCCCCGGGAACTGTATCTTGTAGCAACATTGTTTATGTATCATGTACTGCATCCATGTCCTCCCGATGTCCTCCTGCTGACTGAACAAATAACTAACTACTGATGTAGCAAATATAGCCAACAAAAGCAGGGGTCTCACAGCCCTAACTTTATGCCTCAATCATACCTCTGACTCCGCGTGTGTCTGTTTCATCACCTCTCACCTGAGGAGGTGATCCCATATCCTTACCTTGCCTAGGCAAGGCAAGGTGACCCCATCATCACAGGTGATCGCTCACCGCTTCAAAATACCTGGGGACTTTGGGGGTGGAGCCAGGAGAAGGTGGAGTTTGGGGAGGGGAGGGGCCTCAGCATGGTACAATGCCATAGAGTCTACCCTTCAAAGCAGCCATTTTCTCCAGGGGAGCAGATCTCTGTCAACTGGAGATCAGTTGTAAAAGCAGGAGATCCCCAGGCTCCACCTGGAGGCTGGCAACCCTAAGGGCTGCCAACCTCCAGGCGAGGCCTGGAACTCTCCCAGAATCACAACTTATCTCCTGACTAATGCTCCTTCTAAGCTGAGGAGTCTTGTGAGCAAAAATTCTACTTTCTGAGCCACTGCCATTCAAGTTGCGAGCGAGCAATTTGGCTGCTGCATAAATCAGTTTTCTCTGGAGCCATCCCGTCCTGAGTGAAGACAGAAATGTGTGAGCCGGAGGCTACAGAAACTGTGAGCTAGCTCACACTATAGGGCTGCCAAGTCCCCCGGTAGGGCGGGGGAAACACCGATTTTAAATACTCACCCCCGCTTTTTCAAAGTTGGCCACCGGGGGGACAAAATGGCTGCCTTAAAAGGGAAATGTCTGCAGAGAGCCTGCCCTGCACTAAAAAGCCTCACCAGACATTTCCCCTTTAAGAAGTCAGCAAGAGAGCTTCCACAGCAAGAGAGGTCCGCCCAGAGATTAAGGAGGGACTGAAGGGGCTGCTTTTTAGGGCTGCCAAGTCCCCCGGTGGGGCGGGGGAAACACTGATTTTTAGTGCTTATCTCCCGCTTTTCCAAAGTTGGCCACCGGGGGGACAAAATGGCTGCCTTAAAAGGGAAATGTCTGCAGAGAGCCTGCCCTGCAGTAAAAAGCCTCGCCAGACATTTCCCCTTTAAGAAGTCAGCAAGAGAGCTTCTTCCACAGCAAGACAGGTCTGCCCAGAGATTAAGGAGGGACTGAAGGAGCTGCTTTTGCATGTGGCTGGCAAGGTGAGTTTCTCTTCCAGCTCTTTTCATTCTCTCTCCCTCTTTCTTTTTTCTGTCTGTCTGTCTGTCTGTCTCTCTCTCTGTCCCCATCCAGCAGAGGTCTATCAGTGGCTATTATAGCCACAAGGTCTAAATGGAAGTAAGTGCCTCTGCCAGTTTTTTCCCCTTCTCTCTCTCTCCCTCTTTCTTTCTTTTTTCTGTCTGTCTGTCTGTCTGTCTGTCTCTCTCTGTCCCCATCCAGCAGAGGTCTATCAGTGGCTATTATTAGCCACAAGGTCTAAATGGAACCCTTTGTCTGGGGCAGTGATGCTCTGAATTCTTGGTGCTTGGGGGGCAACAGTGGGAGGGCTTCTGGAGTTCTGGCCCCGCTGCTGGACCTCCTGAGGGCACCTGGTATTTTTGGCCACTGTTGTGACACAGAGTGTTGTACTGGATGGGCTGTACTGGATGGGCCGATCCACTGTGGCTTCTCTCCTGTTCTTATGATATGAAAATCATATTTAGCACTTGTGTAGCACTTAGTGCTTCATATTCTGCCGAGATGAGGAAGGATTCAGTAGGGCTGTTGCTCAGTGATAGAGCATCTGCTTGACATGCAGGAGGTATCAGCTTCTTCAGCTAAAAAAGGATCAGGTAATAGGTGACATTAAAGATCTCAGCCTGAGACCCTGGAGAACCACTACCAGTCTGAGTAGTCAATACTGACCTTGATGGACCAATGGCCTGATTCAGTATTAGGAAACTTCATGAGTTCATGTGTCAGCATGTGGAAGCAACATCACAGGATGTGACATCACAAAATGATGTCACTTCCTTTCTCCTGGCTTCACCCCCAAAGTCTCCTGGCTCCACCCCCAAAGTCCCCAGATATTTCCCAAGTTGGACTTGGCAGCCCTACTGCTTTTGCATGTGGCTGGCAACGTTGCTGTAGTAAGTTTCTCTTCCAGTTCTTTTCCTTCTCTCCCCCTTTCTTTTTTCTGTCTGTCTGTCTCTCTCTCTGTCCCCATCCAGCAGAGGTCTATCAGTGGCTATTATTAGCCACAAGGTCTAAATGGAACCCTTTGTCTGGGGCAGGGATGCTCTGAATTCTTGGTGCTTGGGGGGCAACAGTGGGAGGGCTTCTGGAGTTCTGGCCCCGCTGCTGGACCTCCTGAGGGCACCTGGTATTTTTGGCCACTGTTGTGACACAGAGTGTTGTACTGGATGGGCTGTACTGGATGGGCCGATCCACTGTGGCTTCTCTCCTGTTCTTATGATATGAAAATCATATTTAGCACTTGTGTAGCACTTAGGGCTTCATATTCTGCCGAGATGAGGAAGGATTCAGTAGGGCCATTGCTCAGTGATAGAGCATCTGCTTGACATGCAGGAGGTATCAGCCTCTTCAGCTAAAAAAGGATCAGGTAATAGGTGACATTAAAGATCTCAGCCTGAGACCCTGGAGAGCCACTACCAGTCTGAGTAGTCAATACTGACCTTGATGGACCAATGGCCTGATTCAGTATTAGGAAACTTCATGAGTTCATGTGTCAGCATGTGGAAGCAACATCACAAGATGTGACATCACAAAATGATGTCACTTCCTTTCTCCTGGCTCCACCCCCAAAGTCCCCAGATATTTCCCAAGTTGGACTTGGCAGCCCTATCACACTAACTCAGCGTAGAGGGGACACTGCTCCTGACGGCAGAGCTCAGTCCCCCTGCAGAGAATGGCTGCTCTAGAGTTCCCATCCTCCAGGTGGGGCCTGGGGATCTCCCGCTTTTACCAGTGATCCCAAGCTGGCAGAGATCAGCTCCCCTGGAGAAAATGGCTGCTTTGAAGGGTGGACTCTGTGGCATTGTACCCTGCGGAGGCCCCTCCCCTCCCCAAACCCCGCCCTCTCCTGGCTCCACCCCCAAAGTCCCCACCAGGTATTTCCCAACTCGGACTTGGCAACCCTAGGCTGCTCTCAAGGGTGGGGTCTGCGGCACAGACTCTGGTCTCCACAGGCTTCACCTCTAAACCTCCAGAGTAATTTCTCAGCCTGATCTGGTTGCCAGCTCTGGGTGAAGAAATTCCTGGAGGGGCTGGGGGGGGGGCGTGGAGCCTGGGAGGGGGCGGGGGATCTCCCCTGAGGCCGCGCCCCAGAGTTCACCCGCTGTCTCCCAGGCAACGGTCACGGTTCGTCTGCCGGTCAAGGGTCACTCTGGGGTAGTACCAGCCCCCGCCAGGAGGTTGGCAGCCTTTGCCGCCCAGGCCCTAGTCACGTGGCGCACGTTGCCCCTGGCGACGGCGAGGGACAACATCCGGGGCTCCCCGGGCCCTCTCCCAGTAACGACCGACAACAAAACCGAAGCTCCGGCGGGAGCGCCCCGCCCCTTCCCCCGCGGAGGCGCCGCTGATTGGTCGCGGGGCCGGGCGAGGGGCGCCTCCGAGTGGTTCGCTCGGGTGCCTCTCAGCGTCACAAAGGCCGGGGGGCGCGCCGGCGGCTGGGAGGGCCGGGCCGTGCCGGGGGTCGCCGCGGGGGCGGAGCGGCTGGCTCGGGCTCCGCGTCGCCGCCAGGCCGCGGGAAGGACCGGCGCTGCGGGTGAGGGCGCGCCGCAGGTGAGGGGAAAGGGGCCGGGCCGGGCGCTGCCCGCGCTTCCTTTGCCTCCTGCGTAACCTCACAACAGCCCCGCGAGGCAGGCCAGGCCGGAAGAGGGTGGATTGGAACTCGGGCCCGCCCCCAGATCCGATCCCGGCGCCCTGCCGGCTTCCCGCCCCCCCCCCCCATTCCTCCCCCTCCCCGGTGGGAGCGCCGCGCGTGGCCCTGCCTGGCCCATCCTGCCTCCTGCATTCGCCCCGCCGTTCTGCCAAAGCCACGCGGGAGCAGGGGAAGGGGCGGCTCAGATCCACACTCAGGATGCCCCAGTCCAACGCCGCACGGGCTGCAGAGTCTCCCCCGGACCGGCCGTGAAAGGGCCATCCTCAGTCTGTGCGGACGGCCGCGGTGAAAAGCGAGAGGTCAGAGGAGGCGGAAGCGGCCGGCAGTCTGGACGCTGCCCGAAAACCCGACAGTCAAGCAACGTGAAGGCGGCGGCCTGCCCTGCAGACGGGGGGGATTTCTGTTCCCGCCTGGGCTTGGGAAGACGGCGGAGCGCCTGCGAGTTGCAGATGGGGCCACTATTTAAATTATTGCGGCCGGACTACCCCGACTCAGAGTCCGGCGGCACCGGTGTTGGAGACTGCGAGGACTGGTGCAGATTGTTTTAAAGTTTCAGTTAACAATTTATGATTGTGTTTTTTGTGATGACGAATGGCCAGGGGTCCTTTCGAGCAGGAGCTCAGGGGAACGCAGCTCCGGGAGTTGGTGACAGCCCCCCCCCCCCCCCCGCAGGGGAATGCCTGCTTGTGTCCTGGCTGCAGCAAAATGACCCCGTCCCCTGGAAAGGTCCTTGTTCCTCCGACCAGCCTTCTGAAGGCTTCAGCCACCACTGGAGCTGTCCTCCCAGAATAGTGGTATTTCTGAGGCTTGGGTTAGTAGCTGTCCCCTCTCTGCCAGCTCTTCCTCCCCCCCCTCCTTCTCCTCTTTCCTGCCTTCTGACATACTTCCGGTGATGTCAGGTGGTGTAGCATATGCAAATAAGTCATGCTAATGAGTTATGCTAATGAGCTCCTGCTCCTCTTTTTCTACGAAATGACCCCTGCGAATGGCCTAATTAGTTGTTGCGACCTGCCCTGAGCCTGTTCGCAGGGAGGGCGGAATGGAAGTTTGAGAAATAAGTGTGCGGCTGGAGATTTAGTGATGCCAGCCTCCAGGTGTGGCCTGGGGATATCCCAGAGTCGCACCTGGTCTTCAGACCACAGAGATCAGGTCCCCCCCAAAAGATGGCAGCTCTGGAGTGTGGATTCTCAAGTAGGGATGCCAACCTCCAGGTGGGGCCTGGGGATCTCCCGGAATTACAGCTCATCTCCAGACTACAGAGATCAGTTCCCCAGGCAGAAAAGGGATGCTTTGGTGGGTGGACTCTAAGGCACTGTACCCCACTGAGGTCCCCATCCTCCCCAGGCTCCACCCCCAAACCTCCAGGAGTTTCCCAGCCTGGATCTGGCAACCCTAATTCTATGGCATTAGACCCTGCAGAGCTCCCTCCCCTGTCCACATTCCCCAGCCTGGATTTGGCAGCACTGGTGGAGATTGAGGCTGGGGCCTCCACTGCTCCAGCAATGCCAGTAGAGCATCTGTGCAGGCTTGGCTTTTATTAGAAGGGCAAAAGTGTGCTGTGGATGTGCTTGGGGGTCCTGGAAGGGGCCACAGGAATAACTCAGAACTTCTCCCTCCCCTCCCCACCTCCAAAATCTTGAACAGAAGGATAAAAGCTTTTAGGACCTTCAGCAGGGTATCTTCTCATTCAGTGTCTCCTAAAAAGAGGGCTGTGACTCAGTGGCAGAGCCTCTGCTTAGCATGCAGAAGGACCCAGGTTCAGTCCCTGGTATCTCCAGTTAAAAGGACCAGGTAGGAGGTGGTGTGAAAGACCTCTGCTGGAGACTCTGGAGAGCCGCTGCCAGTCTGAGTAGGCAATGCTGAGCATGATGGAGTAATTGTACAATTCAGTAAATGGCAGCTTCACGCAAGAAACATATTTGATCCTTCATAAGCCAAATGTTTTTAGGTGGTCTAATTTGGGTTTATGTTTTGTTTTCCTTATGTGCAAAGGCATCTTTTGGAAAGTCCTCAGAGGATGAACGTAAGAGAACATAAGAGAAGCCAATGCTGGATCAGGCCAGTGGCCCCGCCAGTCCAACACTCTGGGTCACACAGTGGCCAAAAACACCAGGTGCCCTCAGGAGGTCCAGCAGTGGAGCCAGGACACTAGAAGCCCTCACACTGTTGCCCCCCTGTCAAGCACCAAGAATACAGGGCATCACTTGCCACAGACATAAGAACATAAGAGAGGCCAATGTTGGATCAAAATGATTTGGATTTTGGAGACTGGATTTCTACCCCGCCCTTCACTATCCAAAGGAGTATCGGAGCAGCTTACAATCCCTTCCCCTCCCCACAACAGACACCCTGTCAGGTCGATGGGCTGAGAGAACTTTTCCTAGAACTGCTTGTGAGAGAACAGCTCTGACTGGCCCAAGGTCCCCCCAGCAGCTGCAGGTGGAGGAGTGGGGAATCAAACCCCGGTTCTCCGGGATTAGAGGCCACGCTGCTCACCACTGCGCCCAACTGGCTCTCTGCTGGCCTCTTGCTCTTTTCCACTGCCCTGAGAAAGCCTCCCTACAGCAACGTGTGTCATCATCAGCAAGGCACCCTTGTTCGAATTCAGGCCAGTTCATTTGGCTGTGTCTCTTCTCAATTTTCTTTCTTGGCAAACATCTCACTAACTTACCAGGTGTCGTTTTGTGTAGTAGAAAAGTAGAAGGGTCTTTTACAACAGTGAAAAGAAATCAAACTTGCTCTTGAGAAGAGGTTAGTTCCGAGGTCCATGTTGCGAAGCCCACCTTTTTCTCTTAACTTGATGAGCCTCAAGTGCAGCGGCATACATATTTTACCTGCTTCTGTGCTTGTAAGTCTTGCAAAGAAGCGTTTAATTGTAGCTACTGGCAAATCAGTGCATACTCTGAATTTCCTCCTAAAGAGCTACCTCAAGGAAATTGCTGTTTCACATTCATGCCGCTTTCTCAGTGTACTGAAAATCTTTAGTGAGTCTATCTCAGCTTCTCTCGCCTACCGATAGAGTGGAGTGGTGCATTTCTTTGTAAGAAGCACTCGAACCCCTAACCCACTCCTTTAACTATCGTGTTCCTTGATATTTGAGTCGTCTAGTATAACATACAGCCTAACTGTATTTTAGTAAAAAATGAGATTTTGGTACTTGAATTGTTCTTACAGTTTAGTCAGTTTCGTGTAGTGGTTAAGAGTGTGGACTCTAATCTGGGAGGACCGGTTTTGATTCCCCACTCCTCCACATGCAGCTGCTGGTGTGACCTTGGGTCAGTCACAAGTTCTCTCAGAGCTGTTCTCTCAAGAGCAGCTCTCTCAGAGCTCTCTCAGCCCCACCTGCCTCACAGGGTGTCTGTTGTGGGGAGGGGAAGGGAAAGAAGATTGTAAACTGCCCTGACACTCCCAAGTGAAGGGCAGGGTATAAATCTAATCCTTCTTCTGGTCTGTGGAAGGATACTAGCTTGTTCTTAGAGAGATGGCCCAGACTAGCCTAATCCTCTCAGAGCTCAAAAGCTAATCAGGGTTGGCCCTGGTTAATATTTGGATTGGAGACAACAAAGGAAGTCCAGAGTTGCTACGCAGAGACAGGGAATGGCAAGGCACCTCTGTTTGTCTCTCGCCTTGACCTGGATGGTCTAGGCTAGCCTGATCTTGACAGATGTCAGAAGCTAAGCAAGTTGGCCCTGGTTTGTACTTGGATGGGAGACCACCAAGGAAGTCCAGGGTCACTCCATAGAAACAGGCCATGGTAAAACACCTCCGCTCATGTCTTGTCTTGGAAAACCCTACAGGGTCTCATCAGTCAGCTGTGACAACAGCGCTTTCCACCAAGCACAGTTTAGGCCAATGTTTCTACTTGGGCAGGTAGCAGCAGAAGCATGCTGACATTTTTGCAGCGTTCTGTAAGAAGTCCCTTGTGCGGACAGAACAAAGTCTGAGGCCGGGGGGCACCTTTAAGACCCACAAAGTTTCAATCTGGGTAGAACCTTTCGTATGCACATCAAGTCCCTTAATGATGTTGACTCTTCAAGTGTTGTGGTTGTTGGTCTTATGTCTGCTTTAGGTGCCAGCCCTGACCATGTGCAGCAGCGCACACATCCCGGGTTCAAAGCTGATTTGGCTTGAGGCGGAACTCTGCCGAGCTCATCGCTTCGGGGCTGGTTTCCCCCCCAAGAATTTTTAAGGCGCCAAGAATGGCCAGCAAGAAAGAGCCCCCTTTTTTCAATGAGGACAACGTGGGGCCATTGTATCGCAAACTCCTGTACTGTGAGACTATGGAGCTCTTCATTGAAACCCTCGCAGGAACGTGTTTTGAGCTGCAGGTCTCTCCTTTGGAATCGGTTGTTTCTGTGAAAGCTAAAATCCAGCGACTGGAAGGTATCTATCTTTTTGTAATGTTCTGAAATCTCGTAGAGAAGTGTTTAACTCTGGAAATCATATTGTTCTGTGGAGAGTACATAATGACCTGTGGCAGGAGTCTCCAACATTTTCTGAACCCGGGGGCACCTTTGGGATTCTGATACGGTGCAGCGGGCACAGCCACAAAACGACTGCCTATGGCTTACCTTCTGTCACACATTGGAACATACTTGTGCTGTGTTGGCAGCTGCTGCCAAAGCAACATTTTAAAACATCTGTCGAGTGAATCAGATTTTGCAAACAGAAGTCTTGCTAGGTTAAAGCCCCACCTGCCCCCTCCTATTTTCTAAAAACCCTCGGTGCCGGAAGCAGTCTCAGCAGGTACCATGGGCGCCCACGGGCATCGTGTCGGAGACCCTGCTCTGTAATTATGACCTGTGTAGATGTCCTCACAAAACAGTGTGAAATACTTGGTTTAGTTAAAAAAAAATTGGAAACTCCCATGGAGTTCTTTAAACAGGAGGACTAGTAACTTTCCCTCTGTCTGGTTTTCCTTGCTGCAGTAGCATTTTTTGCTGCAGGATTCTTGAAAAATGACACTATTTACATTTCTTTAAAAGTTGAAGGTTAGGATGAAATGTTGAGTCAGCCACGTTGGGAGATCCTTCATGCTTGCACTCCTCCAGGATGCATGGTGCAGTTGACTGTACTGCACTGTGAATACCATACGCTAGTTGAAATGGTGCTGTCAAGGAGGCTGGGTAACCCCTTTGTGCCTGGAGGGCAAGGGAAGGGTGTTAGCGGAAGCGGGCCAACTTGTATTAAGGTAAAGGTTTCCCTTGCTCGAAAGCCAGTTGAATATGACTCTACGGATGCAGTGCTCATCTCCATTTCCAAGCCAAAGAGCCAGCGCTGTCCAGGATGTTTCTGTGGTCATGTGGCCGGCATGACTAGACGCCAAGGCGCACGGAACGCTGTTACCTTACCACCAAAGTGGTACCTATTTATCTACTGGCAATTTCTTACTTTCAAACTTGTATTAGCGGTGTGCAAAAGTTGAGCTGTCCTGCTCTTGCCTTCTGTTGAATATTTCAGTGGAATGAGAGATCATATCATGTAATCTCATGATGAAAATTCCTCAGTTAATAACGATGGCCAGACATCTTTTGCTACCAATGATAAATGGTGCCAGAAATAGTCATTTGGATACTTCTATTTGGCCTTATTTGCCAAAGCAGTTAGTTTGACAACTGAACTATGTGTCGTATGGGGCAGTTCTCCCCCCCCCTCCCCTGCCAAACACTGACACCATCTCTGGATCTGGCAACTGGCTCAGAGTCTTGTGACGGCACATTTTAAAATCTCCTTTGTTAGCTTCCTTTCAGCTTTGTTTGGACTTCTGTCCATCTTTGAGAAGGGCGTGTTAATTCGGTTAAGTACCAAAGCAGTGACTTGGGTTTTCTACAGGACTGCTTTGGTACTTAATCGGAACTGGAAAATTTTCCAGTTCAAGGTGAAATGATGTTAGCAGAATGTAAGTGACGTTAGCCAAAGAAGGCAAATACACCGTGTGCAAGGTGCCAGAGGTAAAAGGGATGATGCCATTCATTTCACGTCCAACTTCTGAGCGTCCGTTGGCATCTGCTTGCCCCGCGTTAGGAACAGAATATTGAATTAGCGTTACTGAGCTGCAGTTCCAACAACGTGTTTGCTGACAAAACTCTGGGGAAGCGTGAATAGCCTGAATCTTGTTTAGTGGGGACTGGAGGAAATTCTGCACAGGTTTAAAGGCACTTTCTTCCCCATCTGGTTTTTCTCTCTCATCTCAAACCCACTTCTCCATCTCCTGTGGCCACAACGGAACAATCAAAAACTTGCCTGAAATCTGGTCAAGGGTGTCCCAGCAACTCAGCTGTTTTTTTTTCTGGCCCCGATTCCTCTGCCAGATGGAATGTGGCTCACATGAAGCTCTGTGCGTGCCCTAAAGGTACCGGGGGATGGCCATCTTAGTGAGCCAGTGACAAGTTTACTCTGTTAATAAGCAATGAAATCTTAACGATGTCATTTTTAAGGTATTCCGGTGTCTCAGCAGCACTTAATCTGGAATAACGTAGAGCTGGAGGATGACTGTTGCTTGAATGACTACAAGTAAGTGTTGGAACACCATTGCACAGAACATTTCTGAGTAGTCTTTCTATTGGGGGGGAAAAGGCTATGAAATCTTTTTGGTTGTTTATTTGCAGCATCGCAGAAGGTTGCACTTTAAAGTTGATCTTGGCTATGCGAGGGGGACCTATTAATACTAGAAGAGGTAGGTACCTTCTTTTTTTTTTTGTATTTCTGCAGAGATAAAGCACGGTTCTGGCAAAAAATGAAGCACTCTTGAATTCTTCCAATTCCTGTAGGAGAGAGTTGAGCACATGGTTGACATTCCTACTGAAAATTACATCCTCAGTTGCTTCATTTGAGATCAGTGGGATCTAGTAGTGCTTAATTTTGGTCTGGGTTGTGTAGAGATGTGAAATTTCCGGAAATTTAGAAGCCATGGGGAAAAAACTGGTGTTTTGTTTTGTTTTTCCCCAGAAAAAAAACTGAAATTTTTGGAAAAATTGAAAAAAAATGCAGTATTAATACTCTTTACAGATTGAAAGTCACTTTGTTACTTTGGGAACATAAAATGCAGTCTGCATAAATTGGCTTGGCATGAAAGTATCATGTCTGATATATTAAAAGTACAGCTTATTCAGAAAATTGAATTTACTTTTTTAGATTTTATTTTTTTTCCTGTTACAAATGGAACTACAAGGTCCTGAAATGCAAAGAACACCTGAGCTATAAGGAGCCTCTTTTGCCAGTTTATGAGAGCAGGCAAAACAAAACAACCTCCCCCCCCCCCATAAAAACCGAATTGTGTTCTCGGTATTTTCTCAGTATTTGAATTGTATTCCAGCTTTTGCTTCTCCTCAGAGTACAAGAATTGCAATGATTTGATACTTCACATAGTCTCACATAAAAGTCTTGATGTTACATAGGCAGAGGACAGACTGGCAGTCTGGCCTGCTCTGCCTCCTCTTTGAAAGCGGAGGCAGAGCGGCAGTCCAAACTGCCACATCTGCCTGGAGGAGGCAGGCTGGACGCAACGCGCCCGGTGCCGCACTCCTCCCGCAGCAGCCGGGCACCACTTAAAAGTGGTGTCCCGGCTGCTGTGGCGTGCGTTCCACCCACTTCCAGCGGGTGTGAACGCGCGCCAGCTGGGGGAGCCGCGCGGCGTTTGCATGCTGCCGCAGGAAGATGCCCGCAGTCTGGATGCTGCAGGCGGCTTCCTTCCAGCGGCGGGGGCTATTTCCCCCACCTTGTTCTGCCACGCCGGGGAGGCGCGGCAGAACTTAAGTCTGTCCTCGGCCATAGTTTTTAGAGATAATATTGGTAGATTAATTGTATGAACACTGTGTCATAAACATGTTATTTATAATTGTAAAAGAAAACATTCCATAATCCATTCCCCCCCCCCCATTTTTCTGGGGGGGAAACCCAGGAAAAGAAAAACATTTTGCCCCCAGTTTTCCTGTTCCTTCCTGTTTCTAGGGCTGTGTTATGTGGTAATTAAACAGGTATGTGGTAATCACCTTCTAATGTTTGAGTAAAGCTTTGCAGCCTTGCCTCCCTGCTTTTTAAAAGCCATGTCCCACCAGAAATGCTGTATATCAATTTTGAGTCAATTTATAAGGATTTTAAGGTCAAAGATCGCTTCTGTATATGTTTTTGTGAAATGACTTGGTAGATGCTTACTACTTTCTGACTGTTAGTTGGTTACTGCTGAATTTCTGTTCCTGGCTAATCGTTCGATTTGTAATTTTGAATTTTCAGGACTTTTGTACGATGTTAAGCTGTTACCGTATGTTATATTTAATACCAATAAAGTCTTTAAAATGAAAAAAAAAGCCGTGTCCCACACAACTGCGGTGGCATAGAGCGACTGGCAGTAAGGAGAGGGTTAAGATGAGAGGAAAGAGCCTGGCCTCTCTCTGAGATCTGCCCTTGGATCGATGCTGGCAGATGCTGAAGAGGGAGGCCAGACTCTCGTATCTCTCTCTTGTATTTAGCAGTGCTCAGAGCTAGACTACCAGAGAGGGTTGTTAGGATCGCCGAAAGCAACTTTCAGAATGGTGTGTCAACACCCCACTTGTTAGATGCTTCCACAGCTGTTATAGTGCAAGCTCTTATGTCCATCTTTGCATTGGCTAAGGAGTAACAAAGATCAGGCTTCTAAGCAGTCTTTTCAGGAGTTAAGAAAGTGAACCAAAAGTTTTTTCTTTCTTCTGTTGAGTTTCTTCCCCCGTCCCCCATCCTCCACAATGCGTGTTTGGCAGTCAAATTCAGGTTTTGCTTTTGGGAAGATGAGTCTTTTTCCAAGTGTCACCACTGACTTACAACCAGCATGCAGAGGAGAGCTGTCTGTTGGGGTATAGGATCAATACAGAACATACGGCTCAATTTGCAAAGAATACTGAACGCCGCCTTGAAGCTTCATACAGAAATTTTGCAACAGTTTCAATTATTACATGATTCTGGGTTGTCAGCAAGAAGTAAATCTTACATTTATCAGGTTTCCCTGAATACTTTCTCAAGCAGGGCTCAATGAATGTAAGGCGCAAGTCTGAGTAGAAAGTACATGAAAGAAGCACATGTTCAGGAGTTTCTGTGTCCCGCTTGGTGCAGGAACACAATCTGCTGTCGAATGGGTTTTTTTGGAATCTCCCCTATAATACTGCTGATGGCAACACATTAAACCCTGCTAACATATATGCTCTGTGCTGCCCCAGGATCGTTACACAAGTTAGATACTCAGCCCTGTGGCCCAAAGGGTAAAAGCTCCAGACTGAGGGGGGTGAGCATCCACTTTTCACATGGCTCTCAAGAACCTGTCTCTCAGTGTCAGCCAGTCTTTGCCTGGTCAGCCTAAAAGCTGACTTTTCTGTGTACAGAGAGAGATCTCCAATGTTAAGCCCAATTGAATTGATTTTTTCCTCTATTTTTATTTATTTATTCAATTTATATCCCGCCCTCCCCACCTTTCGGTGGGCTCAGGGCAGCTACCAACATACAATAAAATATACACTATCATTGAAACATTTAAAACACAAAACCAAACAAATAACATACCCCACTACAAGATGGCATGTCTTCTTTATTGGGGTGGCATCATAGGTGTTAAACAGTATAGATGGTGGGAAAACGTGCAAGCTGGCGGATCCTCGGTCGGGCCAGGGCCAAAGATATAACTATTGGGCGGCCCCTACTTGAAGGCCTGGTGGAAGAGCTCCATCTTGCAGGCCCTGCGGAACTGTAATAAGTCCCGCAGGGCCCTGAGGTTATTTGGGAGTTCATTCCATTAGTGTGGGGCCACCACTGAAAAAGCCCTGGCCCTTGTAGCCGCCAACCGGGCCTCCTTCGGCCCTGGGAGATCCAGGCGATTCTGGGATCCCGATCGAAGCACTTGCTGGGGAACATATAGAGAGAGGCGGTCCCTCGGGTAGATAGGTCCCAGGCCATATAGGGCTCTATATGACAAAGCCACGTAGAAGATTGAGACTCCATTAACTGTTGGGATATAAAAACTCCCAGAGTATTCTCGAAACCAGTTGGATCTACTAGTCTCTGAGGTTTTGCATTACATTGATGCAAAGGAATGAGAACCGTTAATTGAGTTGTAATACCTGAAACAAACGTCAGTTTGCATGACGGGGAGGTTGCAACGAGAAACTCTTCCCTAGACTAAAGTACTGGAGCTGGACACTCTGATTGTAATGCCAAAAGAAGGAGTTGGATCGATTAGGCGTTTGTGCTGAAACCTACATGTTTTTCTTTTTCTAGAAAGGGGGAAACATGAAAGAATATGGTTGTTCAGAGCAGCTTAGTGGTAGAACGCCGCTAAATCATTTCAGTCAGTTTCATACATAAATCGTAATGCTGAAGGAGAAAAGTCATATCTGTGATGTTGTGTTTTAAATGTACACTATGCCTAGTTTCAGGTCGCTTGTGTGTAGAAAGTAGGGCGTACTTCCTACTACGCGATTGCTGAGAATCATTATTACAAAAGATCCACAAGAGGCCAATGCTGTGCTGCATATATCCAGTCCCAGTAAACGGTTCAGGAGATTCAGAGTCAATATCGGAGACACTGATGAGTTTTGCTGAGGGATTACTGCAAAGATCACATCGCTAATCTTGCCTTCATGCTGTGCCTGGGTACAATTAGACTGGGCTGCGGAAGAATCTTATGCCTGGAGCCCTGGAGCTCAGCCGGCTCCCCCAAGGAAGGAACACTCAGCTATTGCCCCGGTCCCGCCTCCCGTTTTCCAGTAATCCCAATAAGAATAGAAGCCTTCCCTTTTGCAGTGTGTGTTTACCCATAAGTAAGACCTGTTGACCTCAGCAGGGCTTTCTCCCTGGCGAGTGGGTGTGGGATTGCAGCTGTCGTCCTGTAGGGTGAACTGCATGTCTGGGGTTGTACCATCTCATAGATGAGAATGAAACTCCTACTTGGAGAAGTATGTCTCCCCACTGCAGTCTAAAACAGGATTTTTGTCAAATGGGAAAATATGGCCTGGGACCTGCTTACCTGAAGGACCGTCTCTCTCCATATGTTCCCTAGCGAGCACTGCGATCTGGATCCCAAAACCGACTGGTCCTACCTGGACTGAAGGAGGCGCGGCTGGCATCAACACGGACCAGGGCTTTCTCAGTGGCGGCCCCGCACTGGTGGAATGGGCTCCCGAAGAACATCAGGGCCCTACGGGACTTGATGCAGTTCCGCAGGGCCTGTAAAACGGAGCTCTTCCACCAGGCTTTCAGATAGGGGCCGCCGAGGGTAGACATCTCAGCCCTGGCCCAGTTCCATCTGCCGGCCCAGTTCCATCTGTTGGCAGTTCGACCTGCCACCCTGTGTATGCTTACACAGGGACTATATATGATTGCTGTTCGGACTCACCTGTGGGAGTATTGTAACGCCGCCGATCTTACTCTGGAATATTTGTTATTTTAAACTGACTGTATTTTAATTTTTGTTGTGAGCTGCCCTGAGCCTGCCATTGGTGGGGAGGGCGGGATATAAATTTCAAGAAATAAATAAATAAATAAATAAATAAATGTAATTACTTGATAGGACTCTGAGTCTTATCAGTGTCTCATGTTGTTGTTCCCACTTTGTGGAATGGCATGGACGGCTTCAAGAGGGAATTAGATAAACATCTGGAGCAGAGGTCCATCAGTGGCTCTTAGCCACAAGGTTTAGATAGGAACTCTCAGTCTGGGGCAAGGGATGCTCTGTATTCTTGGTGCTTTGGGGGGGGCAACAGTGGGAGGGCTTCTAGTGTCCTGGCCCCACTGGTGGAGCACCTGAGGGCACCTGGTGTTTTTGGCCACTGTGTGACACAGAGTGTTGGACTGGATGGGCCACTGGCCTGATCCAACATTGGCTTCTCTTATGTTCTTACGTTCTCATATTTTGCAAAATGGATGGTGACATGAACTTGGCAAAGTATCAAGGGAGAGAGAGGGAGTAAATGTTCCATTCTGGGCTGGTTTAACTTTCTCCTTAGGGGCGGAACCCAGAGGGTTGCTGTTGGGGACCAGTTTTCATCAGGTGGGGGGGGCTTGCCTCTTGGGGTTCCTCGAGGCTTGGTCTTATCCCCCTTACTGTCCATTCTTTTAGGAGATACTGATTGTGGGAATGGGGTAGGCAGTCGTCAATATTTTGATAACACCCAGGCCTGTATCTCTTGGTCTCCATTGCCCTGTCATGCCATAGAACCAGAACCTGACTGTTGAGTTTAGATGTTTCAGGGTGAACAAGTTGAAGCTGAATCCTGACGAGATGGAGGTATTTACTGGTTGGGAAAGCCGAGGTCTGGAGGGACTTCTCACTTCCCACTTTTGATGGAGTACAGCTGAAAGTTGTGGACTTGTTTAAGAGCCTTGAGGTTATACTGGATCCAGCATTCCTAGTGGAGAAGCAAGTTAACGCAGCTGTGAAAAAGGGCATTTGGCCAGTTTCACCTAGCTTGGAAAGTGGCTGATCTGGCCCCTTGAATCCATATCATGGTGACCTTGAGACTAGACTGCTGTAATGAACTCTATATGGATCTGCCCTGAAAGACAACTTAGAAATGCCAGTTGGTGCGGAACACCGCAGCCCAGTCACTGTGAGGCACCAGGCAGAGCGTAGGCGTCACACCCAGCCTGCAGACAGCTGTGACAGCTTCACTCATCCGAGCAAAGCCTTTTCAAGGCACCACCCTGCGCATGAGTAAGCTCGGTCGCTGCCCCTTCATGTGCGTTCCCTGTGGTGACCCCACCCTGTGCAGAGGCCGGCCTGAGGAGGTCGGGAAGGCTTCCACACGTCTGTCGTTCCACAGCGTGTGCAGAACAGTCGTGTTCAAGAGGGAACTCTAAAATGGAGATTAGAACCGTGGACGAGAACGGAACAAGTGAGGAGGCACCTGCAACAGGATTGGAATCCATAGCAGTGACCATTGCAAGTGTCTCCTGCTTTAATGGCATTGTTTTACACCTTGTAATCCACGCGCCGTATTATTTATAGTATACTTTGCTTCAGATAGCTTGTTGTTTGCATTGTTCTCTAATTCTGTAATTCCAGTCCTGCAAGGGCAGCCATGAAGGAGCTAGAAAAGATTCTCAAGAGTAAGGACACATCTCTAGTGACCAGGGGAAAGTTAATTCATGCCATTATTATGTGTGGGCGTGAAAGCTGGACAGGGAAGAAAGAAAGTGGATTCATTTGAAATGCGGTGTTGGAGGAAAGTTTTACGGATACTGTGGACCACCAGAAAGACATACCAGTGGGTTCTAGATCCAGTTGAACCTGAACTCTCCCTAGAAGCAAAAATGACTAAACTGAGGCTATCATACTTGGATCCCATTATGAGAAGACAAGAGTCACTGGAAAAGGCCGTGATGCTAGGAAAAGTGGAAGGCAGCAGGAGAGGAGGAAGACCCC
Source organism: Lepidodactylus listeri (assembly GCA_029233225.1). NCBI lineage: Eukaryota > Metazoa > Chordata > Lepidosauria > Squamata > Gekkonidae > Lepidodactylus > Lepidodactylus listeri. Next base: position 132,392,931 of record JARCFY010000005.1, on the reverse strand, counting down.
GCAGGAGAGGAGTTGAGTCCATCAAGAAAGCCACAAAGGCCCTCCGTTAGCAAGATCTGAGCGAGGCTGTTAATGCAGGGATGTTTTGGAGGACAGTAATTCATTGGGTTGCCGTAAGTCGGAAGTGACTTGGCAACACTTATCACACACACACACACACACACGCACACATACACACACACTCATATGAAAGGTGGACTATCGACAAAGTAAATAAATGCCTGCAATTCTGAAACTGGACTCTTTAGGCTTGATAACGCGTGCTCTCTGTTTCCACATTATGACATTTGTGTCCAAATTTGCGTTCCTGTGTGCAAAAAATATTAGTTTATGGATGTGGAAAACTCAGTTTCCTGTGAGAAAACCACACCCTGGGATGAAATCTTTCTGTGTGGCTGCAGCTGGGGAGAAGCTGATGGGGGAGGCCTAATGAGCGTATGTTGACAGATTGCTGTCCATCTGTCGACAAGGGCGGATGCAGTGTTAAGGGCCTCTCCGTAGCAGCCTCTGTTCTGATGGCCTTGGAAGTGGCCCAGAGGGACTCTCTTTGCAGAGATCTCATAGACCAACCATGCCAAGGACCTGAATTGGCTTTAGTGACCTTTTTTCATTGGAGGGAAGGCTTTCTAGTTATCTCTGCAGAGGTTCCCTGGTGTAGGGATGTGTGCTGGGACTTTGCAAATTGTGATTAATCAGCCAGCAGTTATTCGAAATGATTCTAGTATATCAGATGTTTTGGTTATCTCTTAATATGCCCAACAAAACAAAAACACTTTATGATGGTCTTCATAAATGGGTATCTTTCAGCCACAAAACGTAATAGGTGAAAGCTACGTGTGTCCATCTGCCCCATTTCTGTGGTTAGAAACCTTTAAACCAGAAACTATTTCTCACAGTTTCGTTTCTTTTCTTTGTAGTTCCTGTGGAAGACCCAATCAGGGAAATAACAGACTATATGGATCCCAGTCACGATGAAGTCTGGGAGAAGAGTCCATGCAATAAACAGATTGCCTTCTTGATATTGCGTGAAGGAGACCAGGTGAATTTCTTCCGTGTTATAGACAGGGGAGATGGAACAATAACTCCATTATCTGAATCGTTAAGGTAAATGATCCTTTATTTCTTTCTTGGGGGGGGAGTTTTGGATATTATGTAGAAACAGATCTGGAAGGGATCCCAGGGGTCATCTAGTCCAGCCCCTAATACAATGCAGAAAATTCACACTCCCCCCCCCCCCCCCCGTGTTCTCATTCAGAGGATATTGATCACTGAAAGGGTTTCTTTTGAATCTGAAGAAGACTAGAACGATACAGTGCCTCAAGGGAAGTGGCTCAAGCCCTTTGCTAAATTGACTTGTGTTTTCCGTTATTTCTTGCATCCTTCAGAGAGAACAATCCCATGTGCCAGTGTTTTCTGACCCTCTAACCACTGTGCCACACTGGCTCACGTAGGCTAAGTTTTCTCTGGAACCTTTGATGGAACTTGTAACGAATGCTCTTGGGAACTGCGCTATGGACTCGGTGTTAAGACGTTTTGATTGCTTGTACAGCCTGTTTGTTTCATAGCTTTTAGTATCTTGTGAGCGCCAGTGATGTGTTCTTAAACCTCTAATGTGGAAACGTGGTTGCGCTTTCTTCTTCCTAGCGGTGGTTCAATTTATAATTTGTGCCCTGATGATGACGAAGATGCAGAGGCCTCTCCCTCCGGCCAGCAGATCATTGAGAACTCCATCACCATGAATAAAATGAAGCTGCTCAAGGCCAAGATGGAGAGCATGAACCTCAGCAAAAAGGTGACGCTGCGCCCTCTCCTGCCCTGGCCCCCGCCCGAGCCGTTTGCGCCTTCGCAGTCCAGCTCCTCCTAAAGAGTGGGCTGCCTGCCTTTCTCGCTTGGCCCTCCGCTTTCCTCACTGCTCCGTTAAAGGGAGCGATTGCCTTCTGGGCTGGAGAAAGTCGGAGACCCATAAGAGAAGGTAAATGGCAAACAAAAGTCCTGATGGCTCTGTGATATTGTTCTCGTTTTATTGCATCGCTCAACCATCATGGTCTTAGGTCATTATTAGAGTAGAATGCCTTGGGGTCCCTGCAGTGTGGTGCCTTGGGGTGCCTTGGGGCCCACCAAGTGTTTTCAGAAAATGGGTGGGGCCAGGGTGGGGTCTTTGGTCCAGCAAGGCTTGTGATGGGCTGTTGGAGATTTGTTTGGCTGTGCAGATTTTTTTTTAAATGTTGCTTTGGCAACAGCCGCTATCACTGCATAAGGATCTCCTCTGCGTGAGTGGAGGTTGGCTGCAGCAGTCATTTTGGGGCTGGCTCCACCTTCAGCAGCAGCCATTTTGTGTCTGTGTCCACCAAACTGTGTCAGAATTTGAAAGGTGCCCACAGGCTCAAAAAGGTTGGGGTACCCCTGGAATAGAATTTAGATTAGAAGATTAGAGTCTGAACTACCTCAGCGTAATGTTGGCCAACATTTATTAGCCAGGGCTTTAACCTCAGACCTCATTAGAAAGGGCATCCAAGTTAGGGCAGAGAGTGGGGAGGGCACAGGTGGGTAACTGAATACTGGCATTGATTCCAAGTACGGAAAGTGGGCTTTAGGACCACTTCCTTCCTCTCAGGCTCCGTGTTGCGGAGATAAAGAATACTCTCTCAGCTCAAGAAACATAGCATTCCTTTGTAGCAGTTTTGGAATTGATGGCCATGAAATTCTGGAGGTGGGGCTGTCGTTCAAGTGGCAATAACCATGCCTCTGTTTCCTTTCTCGCAGCCCAAGAAGCTCGTGAAAGTGTTTCCCCATCCTCCGGCAGCTCCCCGTCCAGCCAGCGGGTCAGTGGCAGCCGCTCGCCACCGTTTTCTCCAGGCGCTCCCTCAGATTGGACAGTCTCGCTTTCCGCCCCCTGGCAATTCGTTTTCCTCAGAATCGCCTCCAAAAGCCCTTTCCGTCTTGGGCCCGGCTGGTAGGAGGGTGCCCGCCATTACCAGTGATTGCTTTAACGGAAATGACCGATGGGAGGCCAGCTCCCAGCCTCAGTCAGTCGGGACCCCGAGGCTGATGCCCACAACTTTGTGTACAGAAAAAGAAGCAGCTAAATTTCCTACAGACAACATGGTGTTAATCCAAGCTCCGCTTCCAGGTTCTGGAAAAAGGACTGAAAATGGCAGAACTCGAAATGAGAGGGGTCACGTTTTTTGCCCTGATCTCAGCAACGTGGATTTCCCCGCCACAGAAGAAAAGCCAGACTTGATCCCAAACAGGGATGCTGCGGCATTAACAGACTCAAATGCTGCTGGACCATGCAATGAACTGTTTGCAGGAAAGGTGAACCCAGAGCTGATGGGAACATTTGGTGTGGACGAAGACTGTAACACTGCAGAACTTCCTGGCAAGCCCAATGCAGAACTGTTGACCTCTGGCACAGCAGAGGCTTGTATTCCTAACTTTCATGAATTGAGTTCTCAGAAGAGCCCAGGCCAGCCACCTCTTCAGTGCTCAGCCCAAGTGACACGCTGCAGTCCTCAGAAACCTCCGCTCCCGTCCCGGTCCTTTCAGTCCGGGAACTTCAGGTCTGCTGCTCCTCCGAATGTATTACGATCACTGGAGGTGCATGGTTCAACGGACTCCTCTTACGCCAGGAGTCCCAGATACCACAGTGCCAGAATAGACTCCCCTGTTAAAAGACCTGATATCCATTCTAAAATGGAGGCCAGGGAAATGGCAGGAGTGGCGATCAAAGCATCCAAAGAACCCGTCGTTTCTGTAAATAATGTAGGATTTCTAACTTCACTGGCCCGAAGCACAAACAGGGACGGTTTGCAGAATCCCTGTGGCGCGAGCCGATTTCGGACTTCTGGCATTGCACTAACGACACTCTTCCAACATTTTCAGGATGACAGCTTCAGAATGGCCTCTCCTCACAATGACGTGCCTGGATATTTTTTAGTAAGTATTAGAGCTCTCTAAATTGAAGGAAACCCTCTTGTGCTGCCTGGAAACTTTGGTCTGTGTTTCTCTCTTCCTGTGAGGTCGGTTAGATTGTGCCTCCCCCCCCCCCCCCCCCCACATTTCACCAAATCAGTTAAATTAATGCCATCAGCAGAACAAATGCAGTTAAGCCTTGGGGTAGTCAGCAACAGCGGCCAGGCAGGTTCTCTGACGGCTGCCCCCACTCTGGCAGGGGTCTTCTCGAGAGGGCCCAGAGCACCCACCCTGCCCCCGTAGACACTCCTTTTCCAGTGGGTTTCCCCTTATAAGTGGCCGGACAAGGCGTGAGGACCCAGGCAGGATAACAAACTAGTTTTATTAAAGAGATTTAACAACAGCTGTGACATGCAGGGGAAACGAGCACAGTAAAAGTAGGCAAACCAGCAAAATGAAAAATCCTAACAAGTCCAACTATACAGTCCTGGCCTTCTCCAGGCACCTGGTCTCAGACTGACTCACCCCTTTTGGATGAGGGACCCTCCTCCTGTGGCAGCCTCACGCCAGCCCTGCTCCCCGAGAGTGAACACCCCCCCCCTTTGGGCAAGGCCTTTTATTCCTTCTTCCCAGGCACCACCCTCCAAACCCCCTGTTAACCAATCACAGGGTCAAGAGGGGACCTGGGAAATGTAGGCCCTGATAGCTACTCCAATACAGGCTTCCCTGGAGCCACTAGGCCTCCCTAGAGCCTGTAGGCTGCACAACTATAGGCCCAGGATCATGACAACACCAATTATGAAATACATTTTTTTTACTCTTAATACAGATAAATTTTATGCTGTAAAGGATGCCAGATTGCAACATGTGAACTGAACAGTTTCACCCTTTCATGGATATTTAAAATATTAACAGCATTTATTTACTTACTTTAAAAAAAACAACCCCAAACCCTTCACTCTCCAGAGTCTGCCCAAGGTGGCTCTCAACATGAAATAAACAGGTGGGTAGCTGTGTTGGCCTGCAGCAGAACAATCCGTGCCCTTCCTGGCTGTATCGCCACCGCCCTCCCAATCAATTTGCCCTATTTGCCCATAGTTGGCCAATTCTGCCGGATCCAGAGATGTTTTTTTCAAGAGAGGGCGGACCATCGCTTCCTTGAGTGCCCCTGGGAACTGCCCCTCAACGAGGGACTTGTTGATAATTTCCCTTAGGGCACCTCGAAACCCTTCATGGCCAGCTTTAATAAGCCAGGAAGGGCACGGATCAAGGCTGCACGTGGTTGGGCGTACAGCTACGAGCAATCTGTTGACTTCCTCCAGGCTGAGCGGGCTGAAATGATCCAAACCCGAAAGCGATGACGTGCAAGGGGCCTCGAGTTCGCTCACTGTTTCAACTGTGGCGGGGAGGTCGCGGCGGAGCATCAAGACTTTATTCGCAAAATAGCTCGCAGATGCCTCACAGCTGATATCCAATTCCCTAACATTTGGTCTGCCCTGTGGCAGAGTTGTTATAGACTGGATTGTTCTAAACAATTGGGCTGGGTGTGAGCTTGCGGACTCAGTCGTGGCCACGTAGAACTGCCTCTTAGCAGCTTTGACTGCCATCTCATAGGATCTCATGAACGTCCTATAAGATGCTCTTGTTGCTTCGTCATGGGCACGGCGCCACCATCTCTCTAGCCATCTTAGCTCCTGCTTCATAAGCCGCAGCTCCTGGGTAAACCAGGCCGCCAGCCTGGCGTGGGAGCGCAGAGTGTGCCGGGAAGCGATCTCATCGATGGCCGCAGAGAGCCAGTTCTGCCAGTCCTCCTCAAGCTCATCCCACGAGCCGCCGAGGGCAACGGATCCTGCAGAGCCATCTGAAGCCGTACTGGGTCCATCTTGCTCTGCGGGCAAGCTAAAATGCACTCGCCGCCTAAACAGGGTATGGGTGGAACATTCAGATGGGCCCTCAGGGCATGGTGGTCTGACCATGGGAGTGCCGAAGCAGTAACCTGGTCCACTGTGACCCCAGCCACAAAGATCAGATCGAGCGTGTGCCCAGCCCGGTGAGTGGGAGTTGTTACATATTGGGGGAGTCCTAGTGCCGCCGTGGACAACACCAGGTCCGTCGCCTGAGTAGAACCCACGTCATCAGCATGGACATTGAAATCACCCAGGACTACCAGTCTAGGATGTTCCAATGCTCAGCCTGATACGACTTCCATCAGGGATGGCAGGCTATCAGCCGGTGCATTAGGTGGTCGGTACACCACCCAAATCGCCAAACTCTCCCCGTCTTCCCACACCAGTCCTTCCCACACTCAATGCCCGTGATCCTTGGCGGCTGGAGTGCCCTGAAGGAGCAAGCCTCCCGTATGAATAGAGCCACTCCTCCCCCCCCGCCCCCTAGTCCGCGATTGGTGGAGGACCGAGTATCCGGGTGGAGCTGATTGGGAGAGAGACACTGTCTCTCCCTCTCGCACCCAGGTCTCGGTCACGCACGCCAGGTCCACGTTCTGGTCCTTCAAGAAGCCTCACAGGACCGTGGTCTTGTTATTTATGGACCTGGCATTGCACAGCACCAATGACGGAGGGAGGGGGTCAATATTCCGAGCCCCACCGCCAACGACCTCTGGGATGGGACATAGGCTGGAAGGGGGCTGAGCCAAACCATTTGACTCTGCAGCTTAGAGGGAGCTATGCTGTGTAGGGGGTGCCCATTTGGGGGCTGAAAGCAACACTGGTTATTTTTCTGCATGCTGGCTTTCCCCTAGTATAGCGAAGACTCCTCTTGTTTGTAGGGAGTTCCGTTTGCTGCCTTCAAGATCAACATGAGATCACTCACTTTGCTGTTAGAGGAAACAAGCTGGGGGGGGGGGGTGTCTACGAGGAATCACCGTTGTCGGGGAAACTGGGAAGGCTGGCTCAACTGGGAAACTCCACCTGGGAGACTGCTGAGCTGGGTGGCTAGAAGAGAAGCATCCTGGTCTTTGGCCCCTCAGTTTTAGATTTCTGGCACTGTGGCGGAGGAGCCTCACAGGCGGATCGCTGAGCCAGGGATCTGCTCATCTAACCTCAGGCATGAGTGGTGCAGCACAGAGAAGAGGGATGGTGACTTCTCCCTCATCATGCTGTACAGGACCATTGGAGGGTATCAAGTTGGGCAGGCATCCCCCAAACCCTAATCTCCCCCACCGTTCCTAGGGCAGTTTGGGAGGTTGCTTTTGAAGGATGTCATTTTTGCTGTCAAGTTGCAGCCATTTTACAGTGACCCCCGTTGGTTTTTCAAGGCAAGAGCCCAACAGAGGCGGCTTGCCACCGCCTGCCTCTGCGTAGCCACCCTGGACTTCCTTGGTGGTCTCCCATCCAAGCACTAACCAGGGCTGACTTCTGCTTAGCTTCAGAGATCTGATGATATCGGGCTAGCCTGGGTCTAAAAAGAGAGACAAATAATCCTGGATGTTATTTTTAATCCGAATGTACTGAATATATATTATATGTGTTATAGTTTCAATGGGGCTGCAGTGGCTCAAGTGGTTAAGAGGCTGAACTGCAGACCAGAAGGTCTGTAGTTCAGCAGTTGGAGACCTGAGTGCCGTGTGACGGAGTGACGGAGTGAGCTCCTGTCTCTGGTCCCAGCTCCTGCCGACCTAGAACTTTGAAAGCAAGAAATTGCAATAGATAAAGAGGGACCACTTCAGTGGGAAGGGAACAGCGTTCCATGTGCCTTGGCATCTAGTCATGCTGGTCACATGACCACGGAAATGTGTTCGGACAGCGCTGGCTCTTCAGCTTGGAAACGGAGGTGAGCACTGCAACCCTAGAGTTGTATTCGACTGGCTTTCAAACAAGGGAAACCTTTACCTTTACTATTATAGTTTCAAAAGGTCATTGTTTGTTTTAAATATTTACAGTTCTCTTTTCCTAGTCAGTATGGACATATTAATACCCCAAAAACATTGCAATTAAATGATTACTTAAATTGTTATAGAATGAAAATTGAATAAAAATTGTTATGGGGAAAAAACAATCATTACGTAGTGCTTCACTTATCTAGCAGCATTAAAGCTGAAAGATAGGACCTATATTGACAGTGATAAAGCAAAAAGAGAGAGAAATGGTATCCTCCTCTGGCAAAAGAGGACGCGTTCAAAACACACCAGTAACCTGGTCAAATGCGAGATCTGACAATAAGCTCATATTTGGCACCAGGGTGCCAGTGGAGAAAGTAGCACGTGCGCCTCAAGGGGGGAGAGACTCCTACTGATACGGTGTCACTGCTGAGGAGGCTAGAATTCCAGTCACCTGCAGAGGAACCGGGTTTGATCCCCCACTCCTCCTCCACTTGCACCTGCTGGATGACCTTGGGCAAGCCATAGCTCTCTGGACCAGCTGTCCTTGAAAAAGAGCAGTTCTCAAAAGGGCTCTCTCGGCCCCACCTACCTCACACGGCGTCTGTTGTGGGGAGGGGAAGGGAAAGGAAGATTGTGAGCCGCTCTGAGACTCCTTCGGGTAGTGAAGGGCGGGGTATGAATCCAATCTCCTCCTCTTCTCCTTCCTTCCTTCCTTCCTTCCTTCCTTCCTTCCTTCCTTCCTTCCTTCCTTCCTTCCTTCCTTCTTTTCATATTTTCATTTATAATATTTCTTGAGATGTATTATTCCCATGTCCATTCCCATTTGGTGGTAATAACGGGGCAGCCAGTGATCCTTTCCCACTCAAATCTATAGGCTCGACCTTTATTTTGTGCATTAATCCAAAGTCAATAAATTTCCCCCATCCAAACCAGCCTTTCCAACTCTGTCTTGTTGTTCTACAATCAAGCCCTTGTTCCTTACTGACAGCACTGTATTTCTCAGTTAAAAGTATTGAAGAAAAGATGGGTAACTCTTCATCGTATCTATCACCTTCTCCCCTTCTAACCAACCATTGACTATAATTAGGAATTCTCTTCCTGCTTGGTTCTTTGACTCGTTGGTATCAATATAAGCTGATTAAAAACCAATAATTGGGGAAAATCTGGGCTAAAAATACTCTTAAAACATCTCCCAGATTGTTGAGGTGGCTTCAACAGCTAGTAAACTTTGTTTTAATGTCCTTCACCTGATATCTCAGAACTACAACCATGATTGTGCTGGATTTGTGTTTCTATTCACCTCTGTTAACAAGGATCAGAGAGGTTTACAATTTTTTAAAAGTAACCTGCGTAAATTATTTTGCTCCAATATTTGCTTTTACATAAAGCGACATTTTTTTGGTAAGATTTTGTACAGTGTTAAGGTTTGAAATGTGAATACCAGAATGCTTTATCTCCATTTGTTCTCTTAACCTGCTTTACAACAAATGCCATTTTAAACTTTTTTTTAGTCTCCCGGGCATGGATTGAATGGAAATATTATGGCTGCAGGGAAAAGAATAGGTGAGTAACACCATCAGAATTCTTAAGGTGCAATAATCATTTCTTGTCTAATCAAAGTGGCAACAGGGGAGCAGGATAAATTCATTCTGTATATGGTGCCTTAATAAAACAAGAGCAAGCAGTGTCTTGCATGATTTTGTTCGAGAGTACGTTTGTTTTCAAGATTTGTTATGATGTGTAATTACTTTGAACATCGAAGAAATGAGATCAGGACTCACACCCAAAGAGAGGGTGGTGATTCTTTGGGCAAGTTTGTGATAACTGTAAGAAATTGTCATTTGATTCAGAGAACTGTAAGGTGTCATTTGATTCAGAGGGGTTAACAAGCATTTCCTTACTTCCTCAGACATGCCTTCTGTGGCTGTTCTGGTCAGTGGGTCAGACGAGCCACAGTGGACACGCAAGTTAATATTGACTGAACTGGGTCAAGTTAATTACTGTTAAAACTCTCTACCATGGTAGCTGGCTGGGTGACCTGGGCACAATCACTCTCTCCCAGCCTAACTTGTTTCACGGGATTGTTGTGAGGATAAAATGGAGAAAGGGGAGACTATTATAAGCCATTTTGGATTGCCCTGGGTAAAAAAGTGGAGTATAAATGAAGTGAATTATTATAATTCATTTGAGAGCCTATGTTAACCCAATTCATGTCAGTTACGAGTCACGTAGTGTATACCGAGTTTTCCTTGGTCTTTCTCCTAAAAATAACTGCTTAAGTTAATTGTGTATTTTCCTCACCTCTGTCAGGGCACATCCCAGATCTCTTGCCCATTACAGTATAATTCTTTCAGCATAGATATTAATAATACATATAGTCATGACATTAACAGTTGCATTCTGGGGGTTTCATACCTTTATGTCCCAAATTTCATTAACTCCCTAATTCTAGTTTTTGTTTTAAAAAGCTAAAAATTTTAACCTGAAAATACTGAAGTCATAATGTGTACCAGCCCTGGAATTTCAATCTTAATTTCTGTGAGGCTTCTGCCCTAAGTAGTCAAGGATCAGACCTTTGTTGATGAAACAGAGTTCTTTATTTCCTATTACTACATTACTACAGGTCCTCGGATCATTGTTAGAGATGAAGTATACAATAGAAGCAGGATTAATATACCCTCCAGTACAATTTGAATTGCCCATAGGGGACCAATCACAAAGAGAGAAAAATCGCGGGCTAAAGGTCCTTTGACCGTTTGCTTCCCACAGGAAAAGGTTAAGTGTGAAGTTGTAAAGTTCCCTTCTTAAACCAGACCCCTCAGATGTATCCATCTTATGCATAACAAACAACTTTGCCAAGGCCTTCACACGCCGATAAGAATGGGTCCGTGTCTCCCCCGGCAGGGAGGAAAGGAATGCGGAGGCGCGGGGGTGAGAGGCCGATTGTTCTCATGCGCTGAAGTCGCCACCCTCCCGGACCAAATGGTTACATTGACCAGACCCAGCTTGAGCCATAAATTCAAGGCAGTAAAAGATACATGGTGAATGAGATAACAGGATGTTACAGAGAGGGACTGCAAAACGGGTTACATAGGTAGGGATTACTCAAAGCATATAAGCAAACTTTTGTTAGAATCCTTAGATTCTGACAATTTCATCAAGAAATAAATTACCTTCTTTATCAAAATGTTGCCATGCATCAGTGTTGGTCACAGAGGAAGAAATCTCCTAACCTAGAGGATCTTAGAGAGTTACACCGATTCCACTTTTGGTTTTTTATTTAATTTGATTTCTGTGCGGCCCGCCCTCCCCGCAAACAGTGGTAAATTTGCTGTTGTTTTGGAAAAGCAACTGATGGCATATTGCTGGAGACCAAAAAATTTACAGAATTGTACTGTAGCATCAAAAATGTGGATAACGATGAAACCATGAGTATCTTGCCTTTCAATTCACAAAATAAATCCTTTAATCAATAGCACAATTCCTAGGGCAATCACCTGAAAAACATGAACTGCAACTTTGAAACCAGCAAGCTTGCCAGAAAATATATTGGCAATGGCATTGATTCAGTGTTTTTAATGTTAGAAAAATCTTTAGAAATGAGAAGTTTTCTTCAGAAAAGAGCCGCGGGAACTCTCTACACCCGCCCCCCCACCCCCCCCAATCTCTGTAGCTGGGTGCTTATTATTCAGTGTATTTTAATGAGCTTCTAGAGGAAGCACTCAGAGACAGTGTCGTGTAGGGCCTAGTGTGAGCGGGAGAGAGTCCACATCCCCACTCTGTCATGAAGTCCCCTGAGTGACCTTTGCCTTCTCTTTCTCCTTTAGTGTAGCCTACTCGATAGTAAGGGTAAAATGGTGGAAGGGAGAATTTTCATGGCGTGTGGCTTCTTTGACAAAGGATGGGATTGACATGTGATATTTTTGACCTCTAAAATTATTTACTTGCTATGATAAAAGGAGTTTGTAAGCCACTCTGAGACTCCTTCGGGTAGGGAAGGGTGGGGTATAAATCCAATCTCTTCTTCTTCTTTAATCAGTTTTGGAGCTTTGACCGTATCAGCAATTGTAGGATATCATAATATAGAAGTTGGCTGTATGTCTGGTGATAAGGCTGTGGATTTGTTGTAATTGTAGTATCAATTGCTATCGTTCTTGGGCTAATGTACTAATGGAACTGAAATTTAGAATTTACCTCCTGTAAGAGTCCCAACAACAGTGTTTCAGGGTTTTTAGTACTGATATTCTAGCCGCGTGTTCCATTTAAAATAAATTTAGGACACCGTTTCTTACTGAGAAAATAGACACATACACACCCCAAACACACCTCTGCTGTTCTTGCATCGTTTCTCTTCCTCTTCTTCTTGCATCATCTCTCTGATTCTGTTTTTTATTTGCTTTTGGAAAGCAGGTGATGCGGCTCATCTCCCACCTGTGAACGGTTCAGTTCAGACTAAAAAGAAAATAGCCAAGCACTGCTGCTTCTGTGGAAAGAAAACAGGATTAGCAACTAGCTATGAATGTAGGTATGTTGAGATTGCCTCTGAAAAGGTGTATGTCATCAAACACAAGCATATTCCAAGCAATGAGAAGTGATTCCTCAACAGTGACGAGGTGGAAAGAAGAAGCGAAGTAACATTTCCGGCTCAGGTAGGTGATGGAGTTGACGCCAAGTTTATCATCAGCATAGAATCTGGGAAATGCCTCTCATAAAGTTTGTTGCATTTCCATTTCAAATACTTGGAACCCAGGACCAAATCGTTCCCCGCTCACCTTTTTTCCAGATCTGAATACCAAACATAAAGTTAGGATCAGAACTGAAATGGAAGAATATGGGGAATGGTTTCCAAGGAGCCATCTTTTAATCCAAGAAGTAGGACCAGTTTATTCATCAGAAAGTAACATTTGTCTTGTGGGTGACCTGCATAAAGCACAGTGGAGGTGATACGAGCAGGGGTGGCTGCCACTGAAATGAACAGAATAAGAGCTTCCTCCTGAGAGACAATAATGTAATTTTTATTGTTTAAAATTTCTTGTTTAGAAACCAGATTTACAACATCAAGAACATATTAAATCAGAGCACCTTAGAGACCAACCAGATCTTCAGGGTATAAACTTTCGATTGTTCGAATTCCCTTCGTCAGATATTAGGTATTTGACAAAAGGCGCTTTTGACTCTCAACAGCTTACATCCTGAAAATCTTGCTGGTTTCTAAGGTACTCCTGGACTTAAATCAAGCTCTTCTACTCCAGACCAACATGGTTACTTTCCAAAACTGTATTAAACCCTAGTATACCTTATGAGAGTAGTTCCAGATGCGTTAATACGTCAAATTAAATCCGGTTCACGATCATTCTCATTTCTGTGTAGAGCTGACAACATGACAGACAAACAGAAGGCTTTGAACTTTATCCACAAATCCTCTTCTTGTTAGGATTTTCTTTAGTTTCTATGCCTTAGCAGAGATTAGCCTAGCATCAGGTATCATATACAAGGATTACTTGGTACATAGTTCAACAAATACATTTCTGGCCAACATCATTGTTCTCTCTATATCAAGAGACAATAATTTAATTTTTAAAAACTGTGGTTGGCCGGAAGCGATGTCGTTGGGCTCGTTGGTGAGTGTAAAGCAGTTATGTGAACCTCGGCCATTCTCTCATTGTTGTTCGGTATCACCACTGCTTCTTTTTACATTGTCTTCATCTAAGTTTAAATCTCAGTAGAGAAGGTAATTTTCTTATAGTTTACTTTGTTCAACTTTAGACTGCATTGGTCTGGAGCATGTCAATTAGGGAATGAGCATTGTCGCAAACATGGTGATTCCCAGAGTTTCTAACCAAACGTCTAGCTTCGTTGATTTCTTGAAACAAAGAAAGAGAAAACAAATATATAGTTTTGGGGAAACTCCTGTATAATCAGGTGGTACGCTGTGAAAGATAATGGTTAGTCCAATTTCATGGCCTTATTACTTTCTGCAGGGATAATTTCGTCTTAGTCCTACAAAAGGGAAAAGCAAAAAAATCCAAGTAGAGTTGCCGCAACACCACCATCAGCCACCAATCATCGCATAGGATTTGATGCATTTGGAGGCTTATGGCTGATAAGCCCCGCCTTCCTACACAGTGCATACATACCCTGGGTGGCAGGTACAACTACTTCCTGTTTAGTGAGGTAGGGTTGTTTAGCTAGCGCTCAGTCCACAGAAGACGTGGACACGAGCGGAGTGTGGAGGAGTCTGACTCCGTCTCCTGGGAGAATCTCCCCACCCTTCCCGGCACATGGTCCTTTGTCCTTGTATTACTAGTTGTAGCGGAGTTGAAGTTCCTTTTGAATCTTGGTTTCTCAAGTACTCAAACTGAGGACCTCTCAAGTTTCTCAGGAAACTAAGTGTTAGCAGTCTGCCCCTTCTGCCTTTGAGATTATTGGCCTTGGATGTTTATGCCAAGAGACCTTTCATCAGGGTGTCCATCACCCACATTTCCACTAGGGTAGCAGTAGTATTAAACCCTAGTATTCATGGTATTGACCAAAACATAAACCGATGACATTTCTTCCTGTGTGCGCCGGTGGTGGTTGGCAATGGGGTGTGGGTGAAGGAAAAGGAATGCCAAAGCGCTCCTGCCCGTTTGGGGACTCGGCCCCACTGCAGCTGAAAACCCGAGTCAGAATGTGGAAGTTGAGCCAGGGCGTGATGGGCGAGAGGTACCGGCGAGAAATCTTCGGTGAGGAAACTTGGGGGAGGGGGAGAGAAACAAAGGTGGTGAGTGGGCAAAGTCTCGTTCTCGCGAGAGCTGGTGGGAAGAAAATTCTTTGGTCAAGAGCCCCCAACCCTGAACTGCCAGATCTTGTTCTCGCAAGAACTGCTCTTATTCTGGGATGGAGGGTGTTAAACCAGAGGAAGACCCCCCCCTCTAGTCTTGCCAGGATGCAGCCAGTGTTCCCTCTGTGCTGAGTTAATGTGAGCTAGCTCCCAGTTCCTTAGCCTCCGGCTCACACATTTTTGTCTTAGCTCAGGAAGGGATGGCTCCAGAGCAAACTTATTTATGCAGGAGCCAAATCGCTCTCTCACAACTTTAATGCCAGGAGCTCACAGAAGTCGAATTTTTGCTCACAAGACCCCACAGCTGGGAGGGAGCATTGGCTGCAGCCCTGCTGCTACTTCCGTTGCCTCTTCTCAGATTTGCAAACGCTGGCTGGTCACCCACTGTTTTTAGTGCACTCTTGAGATGTCAAAAGTCGGCCAAAGTGTCTGCTTCAGCTTTCCTTGTTTGTGGCCCTGCTCTCTCACCCCGGCCCTCATCACTGTACAAAATGCTCTGCGAAGTTACATTCCCACTAGGGTGCCTTAAGTTCCTTAGACAGGGAGAACCGAGCGGTGAGAAATCATGCCGTATACTTGGATGTACCAGAAGAAGTGTGTTCCATGTCTCAGGTCTTCTGTATCACGGCTGAGTTGCTGTGATTCAGAGCAGTCAGCCAGAGCCCCGTCTCTCACCCGTGGCTGCAGAGGTGGAGAGAGAGAGGAGGTGGGCCTCCCCACTGACTATGCTACCATTTGACCCAGCCTCCCTCCAGGGCAGGACCAGCCTGTTACGGGAGCACAGGATCCCAGCTACGGCCTGCTTCTCACTGCCCCCCTGCTGTTGCTTTAGCGATGTTGTGATCACGCCAGAGTAACCTGGGCACAAAGCTGGCATATCTTTGAGTTCTGCCGCTGCAAAATGGATTTATTAACAATCCAGCCTTCATCTGTTGGGCATAAGGTGAGGATAGGATTGCTCTGTCAAAGTTGCCCAGAGGGTACCTTTTCAGTCCTCTTACACTTGGGGCATATCATTTGGAGTGGGTGTAGACCATGGGTCCCCGACATGGTTGCTGTGGGTGGCGTGGCTCCTGCCGACACCTTTTCCCCCCCGGCACCCACCAAGTGTCTTTAGAAAGTGGGTAGGGTTGAGTAGGCTTTTGCCCAGCAAGGCTCCTGATTGGCCGTTGGAGGTTTGATTGGCTGTGCAGATGTTTTTTTTAAAAAGTTTCTTCAGCAGAAGCTGCCAATACAGCAGAAAGGCCTTTGCTGAAGGAGAGCCGTGTTAGTCGTGGAATAGCTGGCTCTACTTCCTGCGGCAGCCATTTTGTGACTGACTGTGCCCACCACGCTGCAGGCTCAAGAAGACGGGGGACTCCCCTGGTGTGGACTGTTTGGGTGGCATAAAACACTGTGTAACAGCAAATCTTCTCAAATAATGTTATTTTACATGTATTAAACAAATTTCTAAAAAAGACCAAATGCTTGTCAGTCCCCCTCATGCCTCTCCACACTTTATCACCCGCTCCTCTTTCGGAGACAGACGGAGGGCGACTTGGCAACACTCCTGCACCTAGCTGTGATTTTCAGTTCTATCAGCTGGGCTGGCTGGGCAGGATTGGTATCCAGGGCATTCTGGTCTGACGGTTCTGGTCCCGCCTTACTGCTTTGGGCCCAGTGATGGTGCCAGGGGACATTTGCCCGGCTCTTGTGCTTTCCCATCTTGGTCCCCCCACCCCACCCCGGGCTGTTTACCATCCAGATGAAACTGCATGGGGAAGTTGTCGCGAGCTTTGGAGTGAACTGTCACCAGATGTCCAGCAAATTTAGAGTCCAGAGGCACCTTTAAGACCCACAGAATTTTATTCAGGGTGTCCTCAGACGTGTCAGCGAGTGTCCTGAGTGAGCATCTGGAGGTGGGAATAGGCTGGAGGAGGGCCCGTGAACTTCATTTCGACAAGACTGAGCTGGCCAGTCAGGGGTTGAGGAGACAACCTGTTGGAACTTCTCCTGTAAGTCCACATTTGCAGCTTGGAGAAGTGATTGCCTGCAGCTGGAGGCAGAGGGGTTCTGTCCAATGTTCCCTCTAAGCTGTGGAGTCTTGTGAGCAAAAATTCTGCTTTGTGAGCTACTGGCATTACAGTTGTGAGCGAGCGATTTGGCTCCTGCATCAATTTGCTCTGGAGCCCTCCTTCCTGAGTGAAGACAAAAATGTGTGAACTGGAGGCTAAAAAACGGAGAGCCAGCTCACACTAACTCAGCTTAGAGGAAACACTGGTGTTCTGTCTCTTTTTCTCTTCAGGTGTAGCCACTAAGCTTGGGGAAGTCTTCTAGTGCGGGATGACCGTATGTCTCATCCTGGCGAGCTGATGGTTAAACTGGGTGTCCGTCTCTTGCTCCTTTCCCGAGATAACAGGGCACTTTTGCATGGGGCTCCTGGAGAGCCCAGAATGAGGCCTTTCACGGACCTAGCTGCCCAGGCGTTGCCTCTCATCCATCCCAGGACCCAGGGTGTTTTGGGGGGAAGATCGCTAACCCCGTCCCTTTCTTCCTCCTTCAGGTGTGGGAACAACTTCTGTGCAACTCACCGCTATGCGGAAGCCCACTCCTGTACCTACGACTACAAGAACGCAGGGCGGCGGTACTTGCAGGAGTCCAACCCTGTGGTCAGCGCTCCCAAACTTCCCAAAATCTAAGCCAGGTTGCCTGGCGTGTATCCAGAATCCTGCGGCGCAGAGAGAAGCGGTGGAGGCCTGGACCGCTTCCCTTGCGCTGTGCTTTCAATATGAGACTTGCCAAGGAACCCAGTGCCACCAGGCTGCGTGTGATTGACGAATAATGCAAACACGACTGTCGCTGGCATCTTTATTCTCGAATGAATCTAAAATTTTAAAAGTAGTTTTTAAAAATGTACATTCTGATTTAACTGTGTTATGTATATCCTGTCTTAAGTGTTTTATATTTGAAAAAGCTCTTTCACAAGACAAGTATTTTAAAAGATGCACTTTACTGGACGTTTTAATATATACTTTATATCCAGACATCAGGGGGGTCCATAGTGAGGACATCAGGTGGTCTGTGTTCTACCGTGCTTTTTTGTCCACTGTGTGGTATCTTAAATTATTTCAGCAAGAAGTTCCCATTTCTGTTGAGTCTGCCTTCCCAGGGCTTAGGGAGTCCTTGCGTCTGCTGCATCAGGTTCTGTGTGCCCCGGCAGCCCCATATGGTGTATCCAGTCTGGAAATATCATACCCTACAATTATCATATCCTACAATTTCTTATGCACCAGATTTTTTAAAAACAAACAAGCTTCCCTTGATCTCATTAAGTAGAAGATTCAACTTATTTCCCCCTTTTTGAAAGGCTTTGTAACCTGGTTTGTTTAAAGTGTTGACTTCTGTTACGAGGGGGGAAGAATCTAATGAATAATCACATTTTCACGCCACTTTAAAAGAAGCAGCCGGCCAATACCGTTTCACAGGTTGCTTGCTTGCAAAGAAGGGCAAGCTTTAGAAAATTGTGCTCCCAAGTTAAACTATAGGTTGGCTGGGCGCTGCACATGCTGGCCCAGTGCAAAGATGATGCACAAAGATGATGCTGGCCCAGTGCAAAGATGATGCTGCAGGTTTTTTGGCGGGCATCATGTCTATCAGGGGTCCCCAACGTGGTACTTGGAGGCTCCATGGCAACCGCTGACACTTTTCCTGGCGCTTGCAGATCGTTGTTAGAAAGTGGGTGGTGGCAGAAGGGCTTTTGCCCCGCAGGGCTTCTGATTAGCTGGCACGTTTTAAAAAATTACTTCTGCAGCAGCTGCCCCACAGCACAAGGCTCTCCGTTATTTGACTGAACGATGGACGTGCAAAAAACTATTTTTAAATGACGCATTCACTTTAAAAGGCATCTTGTTAATCAGAACTTCTGCCGGAAATATGAACTGAAGCGTTAATGTTAAGAGTTCTGTGTAACCCGACTCCCTGACATTGGGTGGGCGGCGGTTTGGCTCCACCTCCAGGGGCAGCCATTTTGTGGTTGGCTCCACTGCCTGAGGAAGTCATTTTCTGGTCGCACCGATTGCCCTCTGTGTCAGAATTCTCAAGGTGCCTGCGGGCTTAAAAAAATGCTGGGGGCACTGATGTAGATGCTGCGTGGGGTGGCAGGCCCATCTTCACAGTGAACATTAACATTCAGTCTTCCTGGCAGCCTTAGAATGTGTGCTGTTTTTATTTTAAGGAGACACTCAAGCAAAGTCTAATTTCTCATCAGTACAATAAGTACTTGGTATTCACTGCCAGCTGATTGGTTCCCCCCCCCCCCATCATTCTGACATTTATACTTTATCACAGCTATGCAGTGAAGGAGACCTTACATCCCTTTCATATAGGTTCTTTAAACTCACTTTGACTTCTGAACACAAACAAGTTGTGTAAAAAAAAGATTCCACGCACCTAAAGAATAAAGCTCAGCAACAGCAACCCGGATCAAAACACGGTTTGGAAAACCTGGATTAAGTCTTCATTAATTGTGGGAGGACAGTGTTCTCTCTATCCTGAAGGCATGAGAAGCCTTTAAAAGTCCCTTTGTTGGCAGAAGCCAACAAAAGTTTTGCCTTTAAAGAAACCTTTAAAGAACATCTGTTTTTATTTATTTATTTTAATTCTACATTGAATTTATTAATTGCCCGATCCCTGCTTGTTGCCTCCCAAAGCCACAGCAAGTTTAAGATCCCTTTATGGGAGGGACCTTGTTGTGTGGCAGACAACAAGTGTTGGATTTGTGGGAACTCAAGATTTCTGCTTTCCTTGCAGCAGAGCCAAAATACAGCTGGTTTGACATAATGGGGGGGGGGGCAAATCAGTGTATTGGAGTAGACGGGGGGGGGGCAGAAAGTGCCATCAGGTTGCAGCCGACTGACTGCCACCCCTCGTGGGGTTTTCAAGACGAGACAACCAGAGGTGGCTTCCCTGTACCTGCCTCTGCGTAGTGACCATGGACTTCCCTGGTGGTTTACTATCCAAGTACTAAGCAGGCCCGACCCTGCTTCGCTTCTAAGAACTGATGCGATTGGGCTCGCCTGGGCCGTCCAGATTGGCGCTGAAGTAGATTAAATGTACAAAAGTTGACTTCGCAGCCGATATTCCTGGCTGTGCTGCCCCCCCCCCCCCCCCCCGTTGCCTGAGCCGGCTGCTCCTCTACCAGCTCCTCCAACCCTTTGCCTCCTGCAGTGGGACAATGTCATACAGAATTTGTTTAAAAGCAGAAAGTGGGGTGGGGAGGTCTCCATTTTGCAGCACACCACTCCCCTCCCAGTTATTAGCTGCAGACCGGATCCACCTATTTCTCCGACCCACTTACTTGGCTTCCCCGGACCAGTGAAATGGGGCCACTGGAAAGGTTTGTGGTTATGGAGGGGGACTCACCCTATATCGTGAAAGGTATTCCTTTAGAACAGCAGGTCCCAAACTTTTTGTTTCGGTGACCCACAAGTTCAAGTTCACGTGGTAGGGTGACCCATTCCAAGCTGACCCAAAGGATTTTTTGGTGCCCTGGGCCAGTGTTTTCCAACTTGTGGCTCACATCTCTTCCTCTCCTCCTCTTGCTTTTCCATGCCCTGAACAGCTTGTACCAAACGCACAGACCTTTCCCCCTCACTTCTTTCAGTGGCTACCATAAAATTAGTAGTTGCCAGACAGATTTCCCTGTTATTGTTGGAAAGGTGGAAAGTAAGAAGAGGAGATTGGATTTGTAGCCCACTCTTCACTCCCCGAAGGAGTCTCAGAGTGGCTTACAATCTCCTTCCCCTCCCCACAACAGACACCCTGTGAGGTGGGTGGGGCTGAGAGAGCTCTGAGAGAGCTGCTTTTGAGATAACAGCTCTGAGAGAACTTGTGACTGACCCAGGGTCACACCAGTAGCTGCATGTGGAGGACTGGGGAATCAACCCCGGTTCTCTCAGATTAGAGTCCACGCTTGTAACCACTACACCAAACTGGCTCTCAAGAATATGAGAAGTTGACTAGGAGAGAAAGAACGATGCGAAGGTTAGGAGTGACCATTAGGGAGGGGTTGTCCTGCCACTCACTTTTAGAGGCTTCACAACCGACGGGTTGGGAAGCACTGCTATACATTTTTATACGTTTTGTATAAGAGAAAAAAGCAGCCACAGGAGCCCTGGCGGAATATGCTTGTTGCTCTTCAGAACGTGGCGTGGAGTGGCGTGTCAGTAAAAGGCTGGGAAATGGATCTGCTTAAGCCCTGGATGGCGTAGAATAGCACCGAGGCAGGAGGTTTTTCTCCCCATCTCATTCAAGCCTGTGCCCAGTTCAGGATGAGCTGAACTTTAAAAACATCTCCCTGCTCTGAAGCTGACAGAATCTTTGTGGGGCAATTCACACGGACCAGAGGAACAGCACCCCATCGGATCCTGATCGATTTTGTACATGTGACACCCCTGAATCCTTTAATCGGCAACGAGGGCAGACCCCCCCCCCCAAAAAAAGTGTGTCATTTTCTGGAATGCCGGGCAAAATTAGAGCTGGGGAAGTGTGTCACATGTACGTAAGGTGGAAAGTTAAAAGGGCAGGGAGAATATTTTATCTGCCCTTTGGATCACAGTTACCGGAATGCATTTCACATCGTCATGATAAGAACAGGAATGTGACAGATGTTTTTATCCCCTTCAGAATACACCCAGATTTGTTGGAATTGTGCCCAGAGTTACACCTTTCATTTGCAGGTCCTGAAGGGTGTGCTTTGAGACTGCGTGTGCACAGAAGGATTTGTGCGGTATCTAGACCTCATATAAGAAAGGATGCTGCAGGTAAAAATGGGGGAAAGGAGGAAAGGAAAGAGCAATCCCAAAAGGAGAAAAAGACTGAAATGTCCTGAATTATTTGTGATTTGGTTTGGGTAATTTATACAGCTGTATACCTTGAAAGAGTCCATGGTGGCTCAGAGATTAAGACACTGAGCTGCAGACTAGAAGGTTGGCAGTTTGAGACCCGAGTGCCGTGTGATGGAGTGAGCTCCCGACTCTGGCCCCAGCTCCTGCCAACCTAGCAGTTCGAAAGCAAGAAATTGCAAGTAGATAAATAGGTACCGTTTCAGTGGGAAGGTAACAGCATCCCGTGCACTTCGGCATCTAATCATGCCGGCCACATGACCACGGAGAAGTCTTCGGACAGCGCTGATACTTCAGCTTGGAAAGAATGAGCACCACCCCCCTAGAGTCGGATTCGACTGGCTTTCAAGCAAGGGAAACCTTTACCTTTTTACTTTGAAAGTGGCATCCCAGTTTGAATAAGTAGCTATTACAAAACTTCTACAGTTCATGCTTAAAGACTTCACTAAATGGATGATAAAACAAATCCACAATCGGCTGGAGATTCTAAGCAGTTCCTCTGATAGATCTGCACTAATGGCTGGCTATGGAACAGAGTTGATTTTGTGAGGGAAGGGTTGAGGAAAACCACACCGCCAAAGCTGGGACTATCTTCGAAGCAACACAAACGACTGGTGTGCCATTCTTTGTTAGTATTTAATTTAATTAATTTATTTATTGAGATTTATAGCCCGCCTAGCCAGCGTATTTATTATATTGTTATCGTCCCCTTCCTACAAGACCTCAGGGCAGGCCATCAGAGCAACCCTGAGGTAACCGAGAGCAGGAGATGGTGACTGGGCCAAAGACACCCAGGTAGGGCCAACCGAGATGTGAGGCATCTGGCAAGTCACACAGGGCTGCAGCCACCATTTTAAAGCTCAATTAGGTCATTTTTTAAAAAATGTGGTAAGGACCTGATTCTGATTCGGCCTGCAGTGTGGGCAGGATGAGACCCTCCTGTCTCCCCCTCATGCCTTTTCAAATGTCAAAATGTCCCCCTCTGGCAGCTGTTTCAGCACTTGAAAAGGTACAGGGCCCAACCTGGGAACGCCTTCATGTCCAGTCTGACTCTCTTGGTGCCACAAGTGAGTAGGAATTTGAACTTGGGTCTCCCTAGTCAAAGTCTGGAATGCCCTAGATGACACACTCTCATCTGACCCACCCTTCAGAAGCAACAAAGTGGCTTTCTCCTCCGAACCCTAAAATTTCAGACCAGGTATGGACATGTTATCATATTTTAGAATATTTATAGCCAGCTCTTCCAAAAACAAAGTAAAATAATAAAAACAACAAGTAGAAATCGGCATAAAAACAAGCTGTAAAAGAAGCCCTTAGGCTCAAAGCAGGCCATTGAAAAGACTTGGTAAAGACAATGTTTTGGCCCAGTGCCTAAAGGACAGATGAACTTCAAGGTGGAGAGCATTTTAAGGTGAAGGGCCACCACCGCTGAAAAGGCCCTTCCTTTGGTCACTGCTTACAGGGCCTCTTCAGGCAAGGGCATAGGGAGCAGAGACAGTGAGTGGGGAAATTCTTGGCTGGAGGACTGGAGAGTACAGGAGGAGACAGGCCGTGGTCACATGGTCCTTTAAATCCGGGAGCCCTCCCGGATTTAAAGGGACCGCATCCCAACCCCCAGAGGTGAAGGAGGCGGTGTGTGGTGGTGGCGGCAGCCAGGGGAGGCTTCCCCAAGCCCCGGAGGTGGCGGGAGGCAGCGGCAGAGGCCGCGGAGGCCACCGAGGCAGCTGGCAGCAGCGGCGGCCGGAGGAAGCACCCTTCCGCAAGCCCTGCTGGCTGCCAGGTAAGTTTGGGGAGAAGGGGGGAAGGCAGCAGCGGCTGGCGGGGTGCAGATTGGACCGGGTCCCCCCCCTCCTTTGCACTTGGGTGCTTGAGTGCCCAAGTGCAAAAAGGGGGGGGGAACCCCGGGAGGGCCGATCTGGACATCCCTCTCTCACAATGATTGCGAGAGAGGGATGTCCAGATCGGCCCATTGTGGGTTCAAAGCGCGACTCCCGGAAAAATAGTTGATTTTCCTATGGTCGGAAAAAGCGCTTTGAACCCGCGCTGGAGCCCGCTTCGGCGCGGGACTAGCTGCGGCTGGTCTGATCGGCCCCTTTAAATGCGGGAGGAAACAGCAGTTCCTCCCGCATTAAAGGGCCATGTGGCCGCAGCCACAGTCCTTCAAGTACCCTGGCTCCAAACCACAAAGGGGCCTAAAGGTAAGGACCTGCTCTTTGAATAGTGTGCGTCTTGGAACAAATGGGAAGTCCGTTCAAATCTTTCAACGTGGGTGATGCCAACTCTGCATCCAGTTCTGGACATTAGCCTGGCTGGCGGGTTTTGAACCAGCAAGTTTTCAAAGGCAGCCCCACATAAATCACATTATAGTTCACCTAACCTGGATGTGGTCAGAGCCAGCGTTCTCTCTAAGCTGAGTTAGTGCGAGCTGGCTCACAGGTTTTTTTAGCTTCCAGCTCACACATTTTTGTCTCTGCTCAGGAAGGATGGCTCCAGAGCAAACTAATTTATGCAGTAGCCAAATCGCTCACTCACAGCTTTAATGTCAGTAGCTCATAAAGTGGAATTTTTGCTCACAAGACTCCACAGCTTAGACTCGAGGAGCATTGGTCAGAGCATGGGTCACTGTGGCCGGATCACACTTCTTAAGGAAAAGCCATAACTGGTGTGTAGAAGGTGCTGTGTTAGGATTGCCAGCTCTGGCTTGGGAAATACCTGGAGATTTGGGGGGTAGAGCCTGGGAAGGGTGGGATTTGGGGAGGGGAGGGGCTTCAGTGGGGTATAATGCCACAGAGTCCACCCTCCAGATAGTGGCCATTTTCTCCAGATGAACTGATCTCTCTTGCCTGGAGATCAGTTGTAATCCCTGGAGATCTCCAGCCTTCTAGACGCTGGCAGTCCTGTGTGACAGTGTTACAGAGGAAACGAGAGCCTCCAGCTGTAGGTCAGGATCTAGTAGCATCCCCAAGCTATAAACGTGCTCCTTCAGAAGAGCGGGGTGCCCCCCCATCCCCGGACAGCCTTGCTAGTCGAATATCAAGGTGGTTGGTATGGAAAGCAGCCGGGAGAACCAGCAGGGATGCACTCCCCACGTCTCGGTCACAGCAGCAAAAGAACGATAAGGGAGTCAGCAGTAAACTGACACAGGGTGCGTTCAGACGGGCAGCTAATCCCGCCATTGGCCCGGCTGTAATTTGAGCTAGATCTTTTTGATCCAGCATTGCGTGACCAGACAGCTCCCCCGTGAATCACTTTACCGTGCGTGACTCTGTGGTGGATTGTTTAGACGGCAGCCACCGTAAGGAGCCATGCAGTCGGCTGTTTTTTAAAAAAATCCTGTTTACGCACATGCATATTGTTAGGGTTTTTGCCCAATATTAGAGAAAATTCAGAGTTATGGATCTTGCTTCTGGAAAGAAGAGACTGCTTCCTCTAGTTTAAAATATTTATTACTAAAGGATAAAGGGAAAACGGGATTAGCTACAAATAAACAAAACATGCTTTCTAAGGAGCAGCATTGCTCCGGTCTACACTCTTAAGACATTCTGCAACAGAGAGAGACAGAATGGCGATTCTGTCCTTCTTCCTGACCTCCAGGACAAGTCACCTGTGGAACAACAACCTATTAGGAATACAATAGTCTAGTAGCTTGACATCAATTGGTCAGCTCCCAGGTTTCTTCTCCAGGTCAAGCTGCAAAACACTAGGATAAACAAGTTAACCCTATAATTGCTGGAAGTTAGGTTTTGGTCTAGGCCAGTGATGGTGAACCTTTTAGAGACCGAGTGCCCAAACTGCAACCCAAAACCCACTTATTTATCGCAAAGTGCCAACACGGCAATTTAACCTGTATACTGAGGTTTTCGTTTTAGAAAAAACAACTCATACATTAACATCTTTTGTCTTAAAAGAAAAACACAATAACAGAGCTTTCAATGACACAAACAACTTTTTATTGAAAGGTAAAAGTTTGCATTTGGCATGCTTTTGAACAATTAATGTGCTTTTTGCTGTCCAATCTTGCAAACTCTGCGCTGGGGTGATGCTGTGCGTGCCCACAGAGAGGGCTCTGAGTGTCACCCCTGGCACGTGTGCCATAAGTTTGCCACCACTGGTCTAGGCACATATTTTTAACACATATGTGCCTCACCATCTCCTTGTTTTTCTGTGCATGTGCGGACTAAAATGGTAAAAGTACAGCCAGCGGTACCTTCTTCTAGGTACCATTTCAGTTAACAAAATGCATAAATACCACGGGACCTTCAGAAACTTTAAATTGTTTAGATCATTTGAGCGGAGCTCTGGGGATGTCGCATGTTTAAGCAGTTATGCGCGCATCCAGGGGTCATTTAGAGCAGGAGCTCAGGGGAGCGCAGCCCCGGGAGTTGGTGTCAGGCCCCCCCCCCCCCATGGGGGAATGCCTGCTTGTGTCCTGGCTGCAGCAAAATGACCCCGTCCCCTGGAAAGGTCCTTGTTCCTCCAACCAACCTTCTGAAGGCTTCAGCCACCACCGAAGCTATCCCCTCAGAATAGTGGTATTTCTGAGGCTTGGATTAGTAGCTGTCCCCTCTCTGCCAGCTTTCTTTCTTTCTTTCTTTCTTTCTTTCTTTCTTTCTTTCTTTCTTTCTTTCTTTCTTTCTTTCTTTCTTTCTTTCTTTCTTTCTCCCACTCTCTCTCTCGCTTGCTTGCTTGCTTTCTGACATACTTTTGGTGATGTCAGGTGGTTTAGCATATGCATATAAGTTATGCTAATGAGTTGTGCTAATGAGCTCCTGCACCTCTTTTTCTACGAAATGACCCCTGTGCGCATCACTAAGGGGTCCCCTGTGCGCATCGCTAAGGGGACCCCTGTGCACATCGCTTTTTTAAAATGGTCATTTGGGATGGTCTGGAGACCATCCCTATGGGCTGATAGCGCCGATGGAACAACCAGATGGGGGAAAGTCCTCCATTGGCCCGTCGGCCAGTTTAGGACTGGACTTTCACCACTGACATGGATTGACGGGCTGATCATGGAAGCAGCACGATTCCCATATGTTGTTATTTGGACATGCACTTTAAATCCACCAAGCACTTGTGCCTGGCGTGGCTCTAAAGAGCCGTCTGAATGCAACCACAAAAGAACTGAATGGAAAGCACAAGCCAAAGAGACGAGATGCACGGCAGTCTTGCAGTGTACAAACAGGGAAGGGGGGGGGGGATCAGGCTCACAACTACCGGCCCATGAGACACAGGGAGGGAGAAACAAACTTGGCCCAGTACCTGGAATCAAGAACCACAAGAGTAGGAAAGAAGCCGGATAATTTGAGGTACAGATAGACACACGTTAGGTTACACATTCCAGTGAAATAGCTGCTGTTTGTTGAGGGCACTCCAGCTCTAGGACAGTCACATGCCAGGCTCCCTCTAAGCTGTGGAGTCTTGTGGGCAAACATTCTACTTTGTGAGCCGCTGGCATTGAAGTTGCGAGCGAGCAGTTTGGCATAAATTAGTTTGCTCTGAAGCCGTCCTTCCTGAGCTGAGACAAAAATGTGTGAGTTGGAGGCTAAAGAACTGTAAGCTAGCTCACACTAACTCAGCTTAGAGGGAACACTGGTCACATAGGTATTTTCTGGACCTTCGACAGCTGTGCCTTTGGCACCTGACACACGACTCTCATCTTAAGAGGCCTCATAAGCATTCTTTTGTGTCTATTAACCTTGCTGCTTAACTTTCCTTTTTTGGTCCAGGATTAACTTATTGTTCATTTCATTGTAATATGTAACACTGTAATGTGTGTCCATCTGTACCTCAAGTTGTTTGACCTCTGAAGAAGGCCCCCCCGGGGGGGGGGGGGAGATGCATCAGGTCGTCACTGGCACTGGCCCTTGCGTCCAGGTCACGGACACTTTGTAACGAGGCTTTCATTGGGCCCGTATATGTTTTTAACTGTCTTTCTAAGAAATAATTGCAATTTTGTATGTAAGAAGTTAACACTAGGTTTTTAATACTGGCCCTTTATCGGGCTTCTCACAACTACTGGCCCACCACATCGTCGCACCTCCAAGCTGCACATTCAAGGGACCGCCTTTCTCCACATATACCCTAGAGAGCACTGAGGTCGGGGTCTCAGAACCAACTGACCCTCCTGGGCCCTAAGGAATGAGCTCCCGGAAGAGATCAGGGCCCTGCAGGGCCTTTCACAGTTCAGCAGGGCCTGCAAGACAGAGCTCTTCCACCAGGCTTTTAACTAGGAGCCGCCCTACCACTACCACCAACAAACCCGGCCCTCAATCTCAGCAGCAGAGCTATTCCATTACATGACTCAGGAAGACCACTGAGCTGGTAAACTGTCCGTTGGGTAGCATTTCTCAGTATGCCAGCTCAAGTAATGTAAGGAATTATCACCAGCACCAGCACTTCATGATCTTGTAATTTTATGATTGTTTGATTTTATTGTATTTGGTTTTTAGTGTTTTTAATGGTATTTATACCAACCACGTGAGCCACCCTGAACCTGCTTGTGGGGAGGGTGGGGTACAAATTGAATAAATAAAATAAAATAAAAAAACACACAGGAGCCTCCTAGGGTTGCAAGCTCAGGGTTGGGAAATTCCTAGAGACTAGGGACAGACGCTGGCAACCCTAGCTCAGGAGGAGGTGGAATGGCAGTGAAGGGAAAAGGCCCCCAGACAAAACCTGGGGCTTCATCCAGGACCTCTGAATATGAAGCCCTGCAAGGTACTGGATGAGAAAGAACAGAGCTTCAACAGCAGAAAAGTGGCCGATTAACATGCAACATGATGAAGATGTTTTAAGATATACAAAGACAAAAATAACAAGCTGAAGTTATAAGGGCAACAGCTGTAAAGCAATAAATGTGTCAAAATAAAACTGAGACTCTCCATTCACTCCTCTCAGGCGTGGAGGTCACTTAACAGCATTTTTTCTTCTTCTTTGGGGTGGGTGCAGTGGTATGTCAGCCAAACATTCCAATAATCCTTGCATTACATTCAGTATTCTAATATACTATTCTGAAAAAGAAATACACTGAAATACAGAGGATATATAGTCCCTCTGTATGAGAATACATATGCGAGGACTAAATGAGTTAGCATATGTAATAAGATAAGAAACCAATATCCCTGTTGAGTCCTGGGGAGGTTTTTGTTCCAAGTGTTGTAATAACTTGCAATTCAGCAGTTTCTCTTTCCATTCGGTTCCTGAAGTTCCTTTGTAATAAAGCAGCTACCTTGAGGTCACCCATTGAATGTCCTGGAAGGCTGAAGTGTTCTCCTGCAGATTTATGTTAAGATAAGAACAACAGTAAGAACCAATCTTATCATCTCTTGACAGTTTCCCCTCTCCCCTTTCCCCAGATAAATTCAGTGCCGCAGGGAACCCAGTATCAATCTGAGTGATGGTTATGTATAGCTGAACAAATCTAGTGTATGACAGTACTGGCTTGATCGATGATCTTTCCCCAGAAATTAGTTCTTGCCTAGAGCTTGAAATTAATGCAGTCTCTTGGCCGTGATTGAATGCATACGTGCAGACACACCCACATCAATGGTGGTGGTTTGTGGTGTGTGTTAGCATTGCCTCATAAACATTCCATCACTGATCTATCTGTCAAAGTGGGCTGTGACCCAAGAAAGCTCATAAATGTTGTTAGTCTTTCAGGTGCCTCTGGATTTTTGTTTTATGGCATGCCATGACAATTATGCTTCTTAAAATAAAAATAATAGTTTTACTGAAAGCAAAACAAACAACTGTAGCTCAGCGTGCCTAATGATTTGTGAAAATGCCTCCCCACTCGTAAGCATTCCTCGACGTGTATAAACACATCACGGCCTTTCAAGGCATGGCAATTGGCAACAGGCTTTCAAGCTCGTTCCAGTTTCCAGCACAACAGCACAGTCCTTCCCCAGGAGCACAGAGGACGAGCGCTCGGGCACCCCGACAGAGTACAATTTTCGAACAGCAGCAGCATTTGCAATCTTTTGAATGTGGGCTGATTGTGCGATGCCCACATTGTGCTATGGATGATTCTGAGGACAGTCTGTAGCTGAGAGCAGATGATAAAAGTGCTATCCTATCTCATAAGAACATCAGAAGAGCCCTGCTGGATCAGGCCAGCGGTCCATCTCGCCCAGCATCCTGTCTGACATAGTGGCCAACCAGTTCCTCTGAAGGTCAGACAACAGGGCATAGAGAAGAAGAAGAAGAAGAAGAAGAAGAAGAAGAGATTGGATTTATACCCCGCCCTCCACTCCCCAAGGAAGTCTCAGAGCGGCTTACAAACTCCTTTCCCTTCCTCTCCCCACAACAGACACCCTGTGAGGTAGGTGGGGCTGAGAGAGCTCTTTCCCAAGCTGTCCTTGAGGGAACAGCTGGTACGGAGCTATGGCTTGCCCAAGGTCATCCAGCCAGGTGCAAGTGGAGGAGTGGGGAATCAAACCCGGTTCTCCCAGATTAGAGTCAGCGCACTTAACCACTACACCAAACTGGCAAACCACTACACCAAACTGTTCTTATGGAGAGAGGCCGAGGCCTTCTCTTCATAAGAACATCAGAAGAGCCCTGCTGGATCAGGCCAGTGGTCCATCTAGTCCAGCACCCTGTCTCACAAAGCGGCCAACCAGTTCCTCTAGAGGGCCAACAACAGGGCACAGAGGCTGAGGCCTTCCCCTGAGGTTGCCTCCTGGCTCTGGGATTCAGGGGCTGAGTGCCTCTGAATAGTTAGATTCGAGAATAGCATGCTAGAGACCAACAAATTTCCAGGGTATAATCTTTGGAGAGTTGAAGTTCCCTTTTTCAGAAACAAGTTGGAATGAAAATCTCTGATTCTTTCTATCCCAGTCAAAAGGTGGGAGGGGTGTAGGGTTACCAGCCTCCAGGTGGGGCCTGGGGATCCCCTGCTTTTACAACTGATCTCCAGCTGAGAGAGATCAGCTCCCCTGGAGAAAATGGCTGCTCTGAAGGGTGGACTCTATGGCATTGCACCCTGCTGAGGCTTCTCTCCTCCCCAAACCCCGCCCTCTCCTGGCTCCACCCCCAAAGTCTCCAGGTATTTTCCAACCCAGACTTGGCAACCCTAGAGGGGTGTTATAAAGAAGGAACTCAGGCAGCAGAGGTACGACGGGTATTGTAATCAGCTTCATTAGAGCAGAAGGAAAATGCTTGGGGGGCAGAAAATTAGCATCTGTAGTGAGGTAGGAACCCTAGGTCCCCATTCAGCCCCGAAAAGTACCGGAGTCGGGAGACCAGTGGAAGTGATTTCCCTTCCTCTGGCCCAGCCCCAGCCCCCCCTGGGAAATTGGAAAGTCTATGCCCTATGGCTGGTGGTGTTAGGTCTGGTTACTGTGTTGTCAGAGTGGATATGGAGACCGAGATGGCCTCTTGGTTTGTTGCAGGCCCTGGTCTCAGAGTCTGTGTCCGTGTGGTGAGTGGAAAGTTGTTTTAAGCTGAGGGTGCTCTCTGTGGGCAAAAAAGAAGTTTGCCTCCCAGTGGAGGTTTCCTTTGGCCACCACGACTAGTGGCAACTGGGATTTTCTGTTATAGGACCAGGTCAGTCCTGGGCTCCAGGGAGCAGTGGCAGTTCTACCACCAAGATGGTGGATAACCTTAAAGTCATACTTTTAGCAGAAAAATATGGAATCGACTCAGGGCCATAGCTAGCGTGGGGCCCACAGGCCGACCCCCCCCCCCCACTAGGGCTGCCAGCCTCCAGGTGGGGCCTGGGGATCTCTCGCTTTTACAACTGCCTTCCCCAGCCTGCCCCCCCTCCAAGGCCCACACAGAGCAGGCAGGTTTCTGCCGGAGGAATTCCCCAGCCCCATCGATGCCCACCCCGCTGGGAAGCTTCCAAAAGCGGCAGTGATACCTGGCTGGGGGAGAGTGCACAGCTAGCCTGGATAGAGCTTCCAGGAGACCAAGCCACCTGCGCTTAGGCTTACCAAGCCCCCCGGGAGGGCGGGGGAAACCCCGATTTTAACTCCTCACCCCCGCCTTTTCAAAATTGTCCAGCAGGGGACAAAATGGCTGCTCAGTCCTCCAGTCTCTTCCTAGTGTGCGCTGGTAAGCAGGGCTCTTTTTCAGAACGCAGGGGAACGCCGTTCCAGCCGGCCTCCGAGCCTGCCCCGCCCCTTCCCAGCCAGGCCTGAACCATTTAAAGGGGAAGTTCCTGCAGAGAGCCTGCAGGAAAAAGCCTTATAGGACGCTTCCCCTTTAACAGCAGAGCCAGCAAGAGAAAGCCCCGTCCAGGCTAGGCCCTTTGTACTGAGAGGCCTGGCTTTGGCTTGCGAGGCTGCCTTGCCCTCCCTGCTGTGGTAAGTTGTCTGCCCCAACTCTTTTCCTTCTCTCTCTCCCTTTCTTTCTTTCTTTCTCTCTCTCTCTCTCTCTGTCCCCATCCAGCAGAGGTCTATCAGTGGCTATTATTAGCCACAAGGTCTAAATGGAACCCTTTGTCTGGGGCAGTGATGCTCTGAATTCTTGGTGCTTGGGGGGCAACAGTGGGAGGGCTTCTGGAGTTCTGGCCCCGCTGCTGGACCTCCTGAGGGCACCTGGTATTTTTGGCCACTGTTGTGACACAGAGTGTTGGACTGGATGGGCCACTGGCCTGATCCAGCATTGGCTTCTCTTATGTTCTTATGAGTTTTGATTTTCCTCCCTCCAGCTCCAGCGCCAATGTTCCCTCTATGCTGTGGAGTCTTGTGAGCAAAAATTCTACTTTGTGAGCTGCTGGCATTAAAGTTATGAGCGAGCAATTTGGCTGCTGCATCAATTAGGTTTTTTTGGAGCCATCCTTTTTGAGCTAAGAAAAATGTGTGAGCCGGAGGCTAAAAATCTGTGAGCTAGCTCACACTAACTTAGCTTAGAGGGAACACTGTCCAGCTAAGCCAATACAGCTATTTGGAATTGTCAGGGTTTTTTTGGGGGGGGGGGTGCCACAACTCTCAAGATGGAAATGGAAGTTTTCAATACGTATACTGAAAAATCATGAACTTTATAACATTTTAAAAAGAAATTTGTCAAAGAAAAAAAGCCCTGGGAATTGTCCTTTCCTCATCTAGAAGCAGCCCCTGGGCAGATGTGATTATGCACAATACATGTATTCAAATATAACTTAGCTCTCTGGATCCTAGTCATGATTTTTTAAAAAGACAGTTGTGACTCTGCTGCATGAAGGTGCAGTTCTGGTTTTTGGCAGTGTTCAGCCTTAGGATCTTAGACCTTTCTGTTGTGTATTTTGAAGAGTGTACTGGAAGTGACATCATCTAAAGGGGAAGTGACATCACTTGCCACTTGACCTGGGAGTGACACCACAGGAAGTGACATCACAGGAAGTGACATCACAAAAGTCTCCTGGCTCCACCCCCAAAGTCCTCAGATATTTCCGGAGTTGGACTTGGCAACCCTACCTGCGCTGCCCAGTCCTGGCCACCCCACCGCCCACCCTGACAGTACCAGTCTGGCCATGACCATGCAGTGTGGGTGAAGTGCAGAGAGACTGCCAGAGATCTCCAGGTGTCACCCACTGCCTGGACCTTTAACTGGAGATGCTGGGGACGGAGCTAGGGACCTTCAGCAGATGCTCTACCACTGAGCCACAGTCACTGCGGTGGTGGTGGTGGTGGTGGTGGGAAAATAGTCTTTACCTCTTTGGTGACTCTCTGCTTTGAAACATGAACATTTCCAGGGAGTGGAAGACAAGTCCAGACTTTCTGGGACATCTGAAAGAACTGGCGAGTGTGGACTTGGCATTTCTAACTTGTTCTGTTATCATGTGGTTATTGGTTTCCATCCGATGCAGGATTCCTAAATAAACCATCAGACTTTAAAAAGTAGTTATTTCACGAATAGCCAGCAGGAGGCGCTGTTGCCACAGACGTGCTTCTTTGAAAGCTGTTAAAAAGTGTGCCTTGCACACCAAAGCCCATACCTTGAATAAACCTTTGTGGGTCTTAAAGGTGCCCCCACTGGACTCTAACTTTGTTCTGCTATGAAGTTGTCTCCTTCCCTCTTCATTTCCACACTGGTTCAGGAGGGAGTAAACTTATCTACCCTACCTGATGCCTTTGTTCAAGAACAATCAAAATCACACAGTATGCAAGGCAGAACTCTTCATCTGGATTAAGGTTGCCATTCTCCAGGTGGGGCCTGGAACTCTCTCAGAATTACCACTGATCTTTGGACTACAGAGATCAGTTCCCCGGGAGAAATTAGCAGCATCGGAGGGTGGACTCTATGGTGTTATACCCCCAAATCTCCAGGAATTTCCCAACCTGGAATTGGCAACCCTAACATCCAGTTTAATAAAGAGTTGTGTTGAATTTGAAAGCGTACACACTACATTGCGTTATTTTGGTTGCTCTTAATAAATTGTACTTGCATGGCCTCTGTCCACGAGGGAATAAAATCTGGGTGCTAGTCTAGTAGTTTTGCATCTGTTTTCTTTCATGAATATTAGATGTGATAAAAGATTCCATTCTGGGTGCATTCCCCCTGAGGTCCACCCCCATCATTTCTCCACAGAGCTCTGGGTGTTACGCTTCCCTCTGTCCCTCTGGTCCCACTCATGTCCAAGAAAGGAATTGGCATCGACCGCATGTTCCGGGGACACTCAGGCTAAATCTTGAATGGATACTAGGAAGGCGGGAGCCTCCATACATCTCAGGGGTGTTTTTCTGCACACAAAGCCTCCAAGTCCACTTTGACCAGGTGGTTCCACAGTCAGAGTGTAGAGATTGGCTATATAGGGCTTTAGATAAGCCCAGCCCCCCTTGAAACCTAGGCATATTCCATCAGGGCAGCAGCAACTTCTGAAACCTTTTAGAGAGAGATAGCTTTGGATGTAGGCAATGCTCCCTCCAAGCTGTGGAGTCTTGTGAGCAAAAATCTTACTTTGTGAGCCGCTGGCATTAAAGTTGTGAGCGAGCGATTTGGCTAGTACATAAATTAGTTTGCTCTGGATCTGGAGCCATCCTTCCAGAGCTAAGACAAAAAATGTGTGCTAAAAAACCGGGAGCTAGTTCACACTAACTCAGCTTAGCGGGAACACTGGATGTAGGGTTGCCATGTACCCCCTTGGCCACCAATAGGGGATTGGGGGAGTGAGGTCAGATCCAGGTTGGGAAACATCTGGATATTTGGGGGTGGAGCCTGGAGAGGACAGGGACCTCAGTGGGGTTCAATGCCATAGAGTCCACACTCCAAAGCAGCCATTTTCTCCAGGAAAACCGATCTCTGTAGTCTGGAGATGAACTGTAATTCTGGGGGATACCTGGAGGATGGCATCCCTCTTTGGATGAAATTTGCATGGAAGACACCCGGGTCTCTCTGCTTTTAGCAAGTGTTCTAAAGTTGACAGGTCTCCGAAAAGGTGATCTCTGCTCTGAGAAGTGGGGGAAAGGCAGCCCATATTCTAGACCCCCAAAAGTCGAAAGAAAAAAGAAAAAGTGACCCATGATCAAGAACCACGAAGAAACGGCAGACAGGTTTTAACACAACGCGGTCTGTAAATACTTTAATCCCTGACCCCAATGTGAGGCTGCCATTTATCCAGTGCTGATGGAACAGGCAGATATTTGTGGTGATGGGAGAGCAGATTAGGGAACCTGGCTGTCCCCTGTGTAAAATAGGATGCTGCTCCAGGTGGACCACAGCTCTTATCCAGCAGGCCTCTTGTGATGTTCTTAAGACAGAAGTACCCAAAGTGGCATGTGCTAGCACTTTTCCTGGTGCCCACCAAGTGCTTTTAAAAGGAGGGCATGGCCAGGTGAAGGTTTTGCCCAGCAGGGCTTCTGACTGGCCACCAGAGAGCTAATTGGATGTGCACATTTTTAAGGACTCTGCTTTGGCAGCAGCTGCCACCACAGCATAAGGCTAATAGCCTCAGTTATTCAGTGAAGCAGTGTGCACACAAGAAAATAAGAACATAAGAGAAACCAATGTTGGATCAGGCCAATGGCCCATCCAGTCCAACACTCTGTCACACAATGGCCCAAAAAACCCAGGTGCCCTCAGGAGGTCCACCAGGGGGGCCAGGACACTAGAAGCCCTCCCACTGTTGCCCCCCCTAAGCACCAAGAACACAGAGCATCACTTGCCCCAGACATAAGAGGAGCCAATGTTGGATCAGGCCAGTGGCCCCCCCAGTCCAACACTCTGTGTCATACAGTGGCCAAAAACACCAGGTGCCCTCAGGAGGTCCAGCAGTGGGGCCAGGACACTAGAAGCCCTCCCACTGTTCCCTCCCCCCCCCAAGCACCAAGAATACAGAGCATCACTTGCCCCAGACTGAGAGTTCCTATCTATACCTTATGGCTAATAGCCCCTGATGGACCTCTGCTCCATATGTTTCTCCAATTCCCTCTTGAAACCACCCATGCTTGTAGCTGCCACCACCTCCTTTAAAAAAAAATTAATTGCTTTTCTACACACTACAAAACTAAAAGTCTATACATTACAAAACTAACTCTAAAAAAGCTAAACAAGGATCATAAATTTGCTTTTTACATAGATTAAACAAAGTTTCCTTATTATTAAAAAACGGTATGATGAAGCATGATATTATGCTTTCTTGTTTAAGCTGATATTGCCTAAGTAAAATCAAGCAAGTGTTAGTTTAAATTTCTCAAACTTTCAAATTAAACAAAATATTATTTCCCTTTTTCTCTTCTTCGTTTCGGTTTATCAAAGTCCCATTTGACTGCCAGATGCTTCGGGGCAGCCGCCCCTTTTTTAGATTCAGAGTCCTCTGAAGAACTACTCGTTGTGCTCTCAGAACTTTCCACATCATACCTTCTTCTTCTTCCTCTTCCTCTTCTTCTGTTGATCTTTGTGGCAATTCCAAAAAAGCCTTTGCACTTTTAGGAGAGGTAATCTATTATTTTTTCTCTTTGTAGTCGAATACAAGTCCTTCAGGAAAAATCCATCTATAAGCGATAGAGTTTTTCTGCAGAAAATTTGTCAAGCTTTTATATTGCTTCCTTCCACCCCCCCTCCTTATTTTGAATGGGATGTCTTTCAAGACTCTGATTTCAACATCTTTGATTTTTGGGATCGTCCCATTTGTGGCCTTGAGCACCACATCCCTTGTAGATCTTTTAGAGAATCTCACCACAATCTCTCCAGGCAGGTTTTTCTTTTTCACAAAATCAGGATATGTAAAAAATCCACTTGTAAACCTGTTATTGGAGCGAATGCTTCGCTTAAGATTTCTTTCAGATTCTCAGTCTTTTGTTCAGGAACACCTTGAAATCACAGAACAGATGCTAATTTTTCCATTTGTAGTCTTAAAAAGTTGGCCTTTATCTGTTGCTCTTTCT
Organism: Lepidodactylus listeri; assembly: GCA_029233225.1. Taxonomy (NCBI): domain Eukaryota; kingdom Metazoa; phylum Chordata; class Lepidosauria; order Squamata; family Gekkonidae; genus Lepidodactylus; species Lepidodactylus listeri. The sequence goes on along the minus strand of JARCFY010000005.1, from coordinate 132,356,169 downwards.
TTCTCCACCACTTTTAGTCTTTGGTCCATTACTTTGGTCTTGGTTTCAACCAATTTAACTGATTTGGCCGCCTCCTCCACTTTAATATTGGTTTCTCTAATCTGTTTCTTGAGCACATCAAAGTTTTGGTTCAGGTTAGTCATCTGATCCAGCAGAGGTCGCAGTGCTGTGGATAACATGGTGGGAAAGTCCATGGTAGCATCTGGTTTAGAGACCGGAAGCGTTGAAGATGTAGTTTTTGGAGAGGGTTTTGCTCTGGTTTCCATTTTCCCCCCTCTGCCAGTCATTGTTTACTTTTTGGGAAAGTTCATAAAGTTAAAGAAAATTCATTTAATGAAGCCATTTTAAAAGGAATTACACTTCACTTGTTTTTCTTCTGCAGCGCCAGCAAGCTGAGTCCCCTGATTTTGCTCAGTTCTTTTAGAATGGGGGGGAGGCAAACCATTCCCTCTTCCCTCGCTGCTTTTTTTGGGGGGACTTTGATACACTTTATTGCTTGTCCAATTGAGTGGACTATTAGACTCACGCTTCGTTGATTGCTTCATTGCTGGTAAGGGCTAGTTCATTTATGCCCTTGATCCTTTGCTCGCCAGTCTGGTGTGCGCCTCTTGGCAGCACCATGGCAGCACCATGGCAACTAGGAGCAAAGAGGAGCCTCAATCCCTTGGCCATCACCTCAGGAGAGGCACCCCTTGTGCTCCAGGCTAAAAGCCCCCTACAAGGACTCCGCCCCCCCCCCAATCATCCAGCACCCCTCCTGTTCACTGGGCTATGGGCCACCCCAGTCAGAGCTCCGAAGGAGCGTGCCTGCCATTTGAGTTGCTGAAACCAGTGGATTTCATGTGTTTCTCACTCTTTGGGTGAAGAAGTACTTTCTTTTATCCGTTCTAACCCGACTGCTCAGCAATTTTATGAAATGCCCACGAGTTCTTGTCTTGTGAGAAAGGGAGAAAAGGACTTATTTCTCTACGTGCTCTAGCCCATGCATAATCTTACAAACCTCGATCGTATCACCCCTCAGCAGTTATTTCTTCAAGCTAAAGAGCCCCAAGTGCTTCAACCTTTCTTCACAGGGAAAGTGTTCCACAATATGTTTGTTGTAAAAGTCTTCTTGTTAAGCAGAACTTCTGCCTCAAATGTTGGAGAGCTGCTGTTAGAGTTATGTGTGACCTCACTGCCTGACATGTTGTGGTCGGCGCTGCCTCCTTCAGCAGCCATGTCGTGTCTGTGCCCACCACTGTGTCTCAGAGTTCCAGAGGGGCCTGCAGGGTCGGAAAGGATGGGGATGCCTGTCTTCAGACAAAGTTCTTTCTCAAAGTAACAGTTTCCCATGCAGATAAACCACAGGATTTTTTAATTCCCTCATGATCTTGTAGTAGCAATACATCTTTTGCCAGACAACACTGCCCCGGATCATAAGGTGTGTTCAGGATGGGTAAGGAAATTTAACTGTTCTCTTGCTGTTCAAATGGCACCTGACATTCCTGTGTCCATTTTAACTTTGTTTGGATCTTTCTTTTTGCTTAGCTTACAGGGAGTAACAGGGAGTGAGTGAACACCGTCTCCTCTCAGTGCCCATCTGCCCGCCCTCTCAACTTGCAGACCCCCTCATTCATCTCATGTCAATTTGATTCCATGCTGATGATCCCTCCCCTTTATTTTGTTTGCATGCAGCACTGAAATCCTTTTTTCCCCCCTGCGCTGGGGATGTTGCCATTTGTCTCCTTTCCAGTCCCCCTTTCAAGTCAATACCAGCAGAGAACTAAACCTCACACAGCTCCTTTTACATTTTTTATTCAGCAATCCAAAACTAGTGATAGTCTCATGCCGCTTGTAAATAAATAAATAAATTTTAAAACAAGGGGAAAGTGGAGCTTGTATACTGATGAAGGGGGGAAGATAGCGGAAGGTGCTCAATGTGGGTGGTGGAGTCACCTTCAAGGGGCAGGGAAAGGGCCGGGGAAATCTGAGGGTATCTGTATGCTTTTGCATTATCTTTGGCTTGGAAATGAAGCAAGGGGAAAACTGGCACAAAAGCACTCTCAGAAAACCCAGGGAAACAGTGACTGGAAAGCGTACTGAGTGCCAAAGGGAGGCAAATTAACGCAGAACAAAAAAGAAAACCCAACGGACATGCACAGTGAAAGCAAGGCAACCCCCCCCCCCCCCCCGCATAATAGGCCTTAGTTAAAGGTAAAGCTAAGATCCCAAAGTGAGGAACAAGTCTTCGGTCTTAACTAGTTAAACCCCCAAAGACCAAACCTGTATTTTTAACTCTAGGAAATTTCCACTCCTGTATGGCTCCAGGTATCCCACTTCAGGTATTCCAGCATTTCTTTGGTTTGGTATTTAAACCTTCTTTGCAAATAGCTTCAGATATTTTTCTCTGATTTAGTCACACTCTGACTCAATATTGCTATGATAGCCATATCAGCCATTGAGTACACTCTCAATCGACTCGATAAGAACACTGGTGAACTCCTAAGACCAAAGATTAAAACTAGGATCTTTTGAAGAAACAGACAGCGAAGAGAGAAACTGCCAGCGCCAGTTCACACGTTTATGGAAGGGGTTTTTCATTCACTTAAGTAACAGAGACTTTTGAGATCCAGTAGTAGTCAATTTAGGATTGCCAACTCCGTGTCAGGAAATTCCTGGAGATTTGGGGGTGGAGCCTGGGGAGGGCAGAGTTTGGGGAAGGCAAGGACTTCTGCTGGGTCTAATGCCATAGATCACTCCAGAATAGGCATTTTCTACAGGGAAACTGATCTCTGTAGTCTGGGGACCAATTGTAATTCCAAGAGTTCTCCAGGCTCCACCTGGAGTTTGGCAACCCTATGCTGTTTTGTGCCAGTTTTCCAACTGGGAAATAGTGCTCTTAGTGCTCTTAGGGAGCCAGTTTGGTGTAGTGGTTAAGTGCACGGACTCTAATCTGGGAGAACCGGGTTTGATTCCCCACTCCTCCACTTGCACCTGGCTGGATGACCTTGGGCAAGCCATAGCTCCGTACCAGCTGTTCCCTCAAGGACAGCTTGGGAAAGAGTTCTCTCAGCCCCACCTACCTCACAGGGTGTCTGTTGTGGGGAGGGGAAGGGAAAAGGAGTTTGTAAGCCGCTCTGAGACTCCAAGTGAGTGAAGGGCGGGGTATAAATCCAATCTCTTCTTCTTCTTCTCTTCTGTAGTGCTTACACAAGTCCTTTGAACCTTGAAACAGAGATATTCTCTTACACGTAGACTTACTAAAATCTGAAAATGGGACTTATTTTTGCTTCTTCAAAACTGGGGACATTAAGACTGCCTCTTGACTGTAGTCAATAATCTTCTAAAATTAAAGTTCATTGTTATTTTTTTAAATGCAATATCAGACACCGAATGCCAAACACCTCCTCTGTCTTATAAAACCACCACTTAGCCCTAAACAGGGAATAGAAATGGAAGGGAAGAAATGGAAAGATGAAAGAAAGAAAAACACAACACCGGGGGGGGTGTGTGTGCGGGTGAAATGTATCCTAGTAGTTACAAATAAATACTATATCATACTTCATAAAACTCTAAAACTTCAACTCCGATCCTGTCTATTAAGTGCTATTTTTGCCTTCACTGCTAAATCCAGTAATTGTTCTGTCCAGATTTCCATCTGTGGTGGAATGACCAACTTTCTACTGTTGAAGGATAAGGCACTTGGTAATAACCGCAGCTCTGGCAAGATGAGATTTCCAGTGCAGAATGCCCACAATTCAGTAGTTGGTTGGGAGCTGATCACTGAAAAGCTGAGTCCAATGTCCCTCCAAGTGCAGCATTGTGCCAGCAGTTATTGTGATCCATGAGATGCAGTCCGTGGAACTGCACAACTTTCTCTTAGTGACTGAGATGATTAAAAATTGATATATATACAGGGGTCATTTTGAGGGGGAATGAGCAGGAACGGCGTTCCTGGAGTAACAAGCCCAGGAGTAGGGAACCCAGGCATGCTTGCATGCCTGCCCTTTACTTCTCCAGCCAGTCCACTGTGGCAGGTTGGCTGGGGAATGGAAGGGCAGACCGGCAGATATGCCCCCTTTTCCCCCTGAGCCTTTCCACTTCTGCGGAGAAACTCAGGGAAGGGGGGGGAGGGTAAATGCCTTTCTGGGGAAGGGAAAGACAACAACAGCTGCGAGGAACCTGGAGAAGATCAGGCAGGGAACCCAGGCATGCTTGCGTGCCTGCTCTTTGTCAAGGGGTGTGGCATATGCAAATAAGTTATGCTACTGAGTTATGCTAATGAGCTCCTGCACCTCTTTTTCTACAAAATGACATCTCTCTCTCTCATCTATCATTCCATCATCATCATCATCTATCTATCTATCCCTATATATCTTTACACATGGAGCCACCTTTATGATTTGCCTCTTGTAGGGAAAAGAATCTGATGAAAATGATCACTCAATGGCCTTTGACTCCTTGGAGTTTAGCAAAGATCTGTGGAACTGTGAGTAGTAAGTGCTGGTTTGGGGAGGTGGTGAAAGCAGAGATGTTCTGCGTGTGGTGAACATGCAGACGGGAAACAGATTAATGGAAACAAGTGGTGGAAATTATACCAACTGGGTTATTTGTTTACTTTAGCCAGTTTGGTGTAGTGGTTAAGTGCGCGGTCTCTAATCCAGGAGAACCGGGTTTGATTCCCCACTCCTCCACTTGCACCTGCTGGATGACCTTGGGCAAGCCATAGCTCTGTACCAGCTGTTCTCTCAAAGACAGTTGTCTCAGAGCTCTCTCAGCCCCGGCTACCTCACAGGGTGTCTGTTGTGGGGAGGGGAGGGGAAAGGAGTTTGTAAGCCACTCTGAGACTTCAGGTGAGTGAAGGGCGGGGTATAAATCCAATCTCTTCTCTTCTTCTTCTTCTTCTCTTATTTATAACCCAGCTCCCCCCCCACAAGGGGGACTCAAAGAAGCTGATACCATTCTCCTTTCCTGTTTTATCCTCACAAAGACATAAAAGTTTGCAATACTTGTGTCTCCCTTCTGCACAGGCTTTGAGGTTACACAGAGCCTTTTTGCAAATGAACAGAGACATAAAGGGAAAGGGGGTTACATGAGCGACTTTTCAAGCACAGAGCCATTGGGCACCATAGACAGACTAGACTGTGCTGGGAAAGAACAGGAAAACAAGAGAGCTGCATCAGTCTTCAGGATGAAAGAAGGCAAGGTCAAATGCCAACAGTGCAGTGAAAATGTATTATATGGATACTAAAAAAAGCCCCTAAGCATTCCATATGCAGCTTCATCAGGAGATCTGAAACATGATCTGAATAGAACATAAGAGCATCAGAAGAGCCTGGCTGGATCAGACCAGTGGTCCCTCTAGTCCAGCATCCTGTCTCACACAGTGGCCACCCAGTTCCTCTGGAGGGCCAACAACAGGACATAGAGGCTGAAGCCTCCTGGCTCTGGGATTCAGGGGATCAGTGCCTCTGAATGTGAGAGTCCTATGGAGTCAGTCACCAACAAGTGTCCTTAAACAGGAATGATTTATTGAGAAAGGTCTGCTATGGTCATCTGCACTTCTTGTGTTAGTAATGGCTGACACAGCCCCAAGCAGGACAATGATACAGAATTTAAAAAGGGGTCTGGTAATGCATTGCAACCAATTATCATGTTAGAGAAAAGACACTTAAAATACTGGTTTACAGTTCCCAGGGAAAAAGTGGGAAGAATTAGAGTCAGACAGGAGAAGAGATACATGGGCAGGCACCAACAGTCTCCCAAGGTCAGAGCAGCTCGAAGAGCGATAAGCATGCCATGAGAAATATAACATAATATTCCACAGTCCCGATGTCAAGGGTTTGCTCATCCCACCTCCCGGGCAGGAGATGGCAGCATTAGCTGACACTGAACATGGAGGTTCCTCTCAGTCACCAGGACTAGTAGCCATTGATAGACTTATCCTACATTCATCTATCTAATCCCCTTTTAAAGATGTTTATTCCTGTGGTCATCACTACATCTTCTGGCAGTGAATTCCACAGTTTAATCACTCTCTGTGTAAAGAAGTATTTCCTTTTGTTGGTCTTGAACCCACTGCCCATCAGCTTCATTGGATGCCCTCAAGTTCTAGTATTTAGGGAGAGGGAGAAGTTCTCTCTGTCCACTCTCTCCACCCCGTTCATAATTTTATAAACCTCTATCATGACGTCCCCCCAGTCATCTCTTTTGTAAACTGAAAAGTCCCAGACTCTTCAATCTTTCCTCATAGGAAAGGTGCTCTGACCCCCTAATCATCTTGGTCACCCTCCTCTGTTCTTTTTCCATGAATAAAAACATATTTAAACAAACTACCCAATATTAAGAATGCTTTAAAAGAAACATCAGTGAATGAGCATGAGTGGTAGTGTTACATAAGTTAAAAAGAGGGACAGAACATAGTGCTTTATCAGGGTATGTTTAGTGTTAGGATTTAGAGCATTGTGAGTTATCACCTTTTCTTTTTATCCTTGCTCAGTCTGATGTATTCACAGATCTGTGTGTGGTTTATATTTTCTTGTTAAAATCTTCAGATTTCAAATGCTGGTCATCTGATCACTGTTATCCACATTAAACCCAACCAATCACATTTATCAAGGAGAAGAAAAGGGAAGGGGCAGTAGTCAATCTCTTCATCCCCCTTCATAGCGCTGAAGTGCATTTTTTTCATCCCCGTATTAGCTAGTGTGAGGGAAGCAAGTGATGCAAAATGCGGGCAGACCCTTTCAGCAACTATGCAGCAAAAGGCAGCTAGAGTGGACTCCATCAGCTGGATATAGTTTTAAAAGTTAGCTTGTGGCACTGGAAGGTTACCAAAGAGAAGTTGGTTGGAAAGTAAGAAAGGCCGCGAGCGGCCCCACTGGGCAGAGATTGACACAGAACATCCAAGCTCCCATGTGGGCATGAACAGAGCTGGTGAGACCCAGAAGAAGCATCCTTTTTTTCATTTCCAGTGATGATGCACAAAACAAATGATACAGAGTCTGTTCCAAAGCTCTGTGTGGAAGCAGCATGGGCCATTTATCCCAGTGGGGTTTGCTTTCCCTGGGAATAGATCAAGATGGGTAGCCATGTTTTTCTGTCTGCAGTGGCTGAAAAGAGCAAGAGACCAGTAGCACCTTAAAGATTAACAATCTTTGTGGCAGGACAACAGCTTTTGTGAGTCACACCTGAAGAAGTGAGCAGTGATTCACAAAAGCTCACACTCTGCCACACATTTTGTTAGACTTTAAGGTGCTACTGGACGCTTGCTCTTTTCTCCCTAGAAGTTACAGATCAAAGGCTACAAATTTAATTAAAGTTTGAACTTGCTGGTCAATTCACACAACATTTTGTAAATATCACCAGAATCACAAAGTTGAGGGGTCACCTCTGAAAAACCCTGTCCCCAGGCATCACGCGCCCAGAAGCAGGGGCACAGAGCCTGAGGTGAGAATCTTAACCGGTGAGCTGGAAAGCATGAGAGAAGTTAGTACTTCAGGAGTGAGAGTCCCAGACGATCGGACCAGAATCAGCCGGGTAGCCAGAGCACATCTTTTGGCACAGGGGTGATATACTCCCTATATCCAGGCTCAGGGAGTAACCTGGCCACTTCAGTTTGGACCAGGTGCAGTTTCTAGTAGGGTTACCAACCTTGATTTGGGAAATTCCTGGAGATTTAGGGCTGAAAGCTGTGGAGGGCAGGGTTTGTAGAGTGGAGGAACTCCAGAGGGATATAATGCCCTCCCAAGAAGCCATTTTCTCCAGGGGAACTGATCTCTGTAATCCGGTAATCACTTACCTGGGGATCTCCAGGCCCTACCTGGAGGATGGCAACCCTAGTTTCCAGAGAGTTTTCTAACCTGGGTGTGATCAAAGTGTAAATAATGATTTTCAGAGAATTGCCATAGCTCATTCTCAGTTGATTAAAAAGTGTTATGTGGCGTGGAGGAGTCATCCTGTGTCCCCCTAGCTGGAGGTATAACCTCCCTGCAAGGTGGGCAGACTTTCTCATTCAGGAACAGCAGCCCCTCAGTCTTGCCTGGATGAGCTTCAGCTTACTGACCATCAACCATCCTCTACGCCTTTCTTCATTTATATCCCACCTTTTCTCCCCAGTGGGGGACCCAACACAGCTTACGTCCTTCTCCTCTCCCCTATCTTATCATCACAACAACCCTGTGAGTTAGGTTAGGCTGAGGGAGAGTGTGACTGACCCAAGGTCACCCAGCAAGTTTCCATGGCATGGTGGGGATTTGAACATGGGTCTCTCAGATCCTAGGCTGACACTCTGACCACTACACCACATTTGCTCAGGACTTCCCTGGACACACCTGACCCTGCCATAGCTTAGTGGAAGAGTCTGAGACCCTGGAGAGCTTCTACTGGTCAGAGCAGGGGTCGGGGCTCAGCGGCAGAGCATCTGCTTGGCATGCAGAAGGTCCCTGGTTCAATCCCTGGCATCTCCAGTTAAAAGTAATAGGAAGCAGGAGATGGGAAAGACCTCCGCCTGAGACCTTGGAGAGCTGCTGCCAGGCTGAGTAGACAGTACTGACTTTGATGGACCAAGGGCCGGATTCAGTATAAGGAATATCATGTGCTGTTAGGGAGAAAGAGAGCCATGCACCCCTTGATCTAGCTGTCTATGCTTTGTGTATTTCATTTATATCACACTTTCCCTCCAAGAAGCTCATTTTATCCTCACAACATCCCTGTGAGGTAGGCTAGGCCAAAAATGGCTGAGCCAAGGTCACCCAGCAAGCTTTCACGGCAGAGTGGGCATTGAAATCTGGGATTCCCAGATCCTCATCTGATACTCTAACCACTATACCGCACTTGGGAGTCACTTGTCCAAAGAAAGGACAAATCACTGCAGAGAAAGAGATGTGGAATATGGGAACATGAATTTGTATGTGTGGAGAGAGGAGTACAGTCTCTGGAACATCCTGTTGTGTGTATATACACAGGGGTTCGTTGGAGCGGGAGCGCACAGGAGCGCAGCTCCGGAAGTGAGGAGCCCAAGGGGCGGGCACATGACCAAGCCCCGCCCCCTCCTCGGCTTCCCCAAGCAGTGCAGAGGCGCGGTGCCCCGGGGAAAGCCCTGCTAGGGTCTTTATTATTTTTAATGTTTTGTTTTAATATTGATAATTTTATCACTGTTCCTTTTATGACTGTGTGCTGCTTTTCCAGAGACCTGCTCAAGGTGGCATATAAATTTTCTAAGTATACCATTTTTTATCTGGGCACATGGCACATAAGTACTGGAGAAATTTCTCCAACACTTCAGCAGCTTCCACCCCATCAGTTTGGTGTAGTGGTCAGGAGCTGGACTCTAATCTGGGAGAACTGGGTTTGATTCCCCACTCCTCCACATGCAGCTACTGGTGTGACCTTAGGCCAGTCACAAGTTCTCTCAGAGCTGTTCTCTCATGAGCTGTTCTCAAAAGACCTCCCTCAGCCCCACCTACCTCACAGGGTGTCTTGTTGTGGGGAGGGGAAGGGGAAGGGATGGGTGGTGCACGTGTCCTGGGTATCTCAAGTCTACTTGAAACCTGGTGGTTTCAAGGGAGCAGGAAGAGAATGAGGGTGTGTTCTTTACGCTTATTTTTATGGCACAAAGTATGGGATGGGGAAGGGAATGGAGGAAGAGCAGGTCAGTTTCACTCACCTGTGGAGTGGCGCCTGAGGGGTGGGTGTCGCCTTCTGACACACTTCCGGTATGTTAGGGGGTGTGACATATGCAAATGAGTTATGCAAATGAGTTATGCTAATGAGCTCCTGCGCCTCTTTTTCTACGGAATGACCCCTGTATATACATGTCCTGTACTGGGCAATTGTGATCTGGATGCAATTCAGAATTGGTTCCACCTCTGAAATGCAAACTTTGCCCAAGGTGTTTTTCTACTCCCCTTACAAAGACTATCAAAACACAGCCTGGGGAACGTGACTCTTAATGTGCACATGGCTAACCACCGGTCCTGTGCCAAAAGGCGCATCCATTACGGGCTTTTTCATCTCTTGTTTCAGAGGATGGTTTATGCAGACAGTCGGCCCAGTTGCCACTGCGGTCCGGTTTTTTCCTCGTTGACAGAATTTGCAGCCCTTGGACATGAAGCCTTTTGAGGGGGATGAAACAGGAAAGGAAGCCAGGCTTTTGCCCAACTTTTTTTTTTTAAACAAATCTGTTGAGTTGTAAATAGAGATGGACATAAATCAGCTGATTAACTAAAGTTTGTCATGAATTTTGGCCTGTTTGGGATTCACAAACCGAAGTTCATGAACTGAAAAACCAAGAATTTCCATGAATTTTGGCATAATTCATGGTGGGTCTTCAGGAGAAACAGCTGAGTGGTGGGGAGCTCCTGCCACTGAGGTGTTGGTTTGAATGGCTCTGAGCCATTTAAACCCTGATTTCATCTCCCCACAGCTTTTTGTGGAGAGCAGAAAGCAGGGTTTAAATAGCTCCAAGCCATTTAAATCACTGCTGCTTTCTGTTCCCCACAGAAAACCACAGGGAACAGACTTCCAGTTTAGGTGACTGACAGAGGCGGCCCATAGCCCAGTGGCTGGGAGGGGTACCGGACAATTCTGGATCCCCCTGGATCCCTTGCAGGGGGCTCTCAGCCTGGGGCGTGAGGGGTGCCTCTCCCAAGGCCCAGTCATGCCAAGGGATTGAGGCTCCCCTTTGCCCTGTTAGGTCCCACCGCTGTGGCATTCCTATGGAGCAAAGAGGCGCACACCAGACAGGCGATCAGGGAACTCCAAGAAAAAGCCTTCTCTACCTCCTTTGCTGTGATGAGGGAAGCATGAATCATGAGTATTCCTTTTAAACTAGACATCCTGTAAAGCAATCTGAAGCCCTGATTTAAAGTGGTGATGGGGGGAAGGGACTGTTACCTAGGGCTGCCAAGTCAGGGTTGGAAAATACCTGGGGACTTTGGGGGTGGAGCCAGGAGAAGGTGGAGTTTGGGGAGGGGAGGGGCTTCAGCATGGTACAATGCCATAGAGTCCACCCTTCAAAGCAGCCATTTTCTCCAGGGGAGCTGATCTCTGTCAGCTGGAGATCAGTTGTAAAAGCGGGAGATCCCCAGGCCCCACCTGGAGGCTGGCAGCCCTACTGTTACCCCCCCCCCCCATTCTAAGTGATCTTCAACCAACTTAATGGGCTAGGACTATCGGCAGCTGTGTGATGTAGCCAAGTGAACACAGACCTATACAAAGTGGCTCTTAAAGCGAACTTTTCCTGACTTTGTTAAACTTTTCCTGAACTATAAACAATGACTGGCAGGGGAGAAAAAAATGGTGACCAGGACCAAGACTTCTCCAGGAACTGCAAAGTCAACACTTCCGGCTCTTAAACCAGAAACAAGTACTGACTTTCCTAACATGCTAGCGGCAACATTGCGCCCTCTGTTGGATCAGTTTGCGTACTTCTCACCCGCCTTTCTCATCACAACTCAAAGTGACACAAAGAATTAGATAAATAATGCATTTAAGAAACCAGAATATTTTTTCTGTTTAACCACTCCTCACTATCGAAGAGCTTTTATGTTAGGCCGTTTTAATGTGCTGTCTTCAGCTGTACTGAGTGGTAGGTTCTCTAAGACACTTTATGTGGATAGATTATGTCCTTGTGGCGTTAATGAAATTGAGAGTCTGGATCATATCCTTTTGCACTGTATCTCAGAGGCATTGACTTTTAGAATCCCCGGGAAGGGCGGGGGCTCTTGTGTGTGCGCGCACAAAGCACGCGTGCACGCCGGGACCATATCCCCGCCGCCTCCCCCCCCCCTGGGCCTGGTCTGGCCAGGCCAGGCCCGGGGGGGAGAGGTGGTGGTTGCTGGCTGGCCGGGAGGCCAGCGGGCGGGCAGGCAGGTGGGCAGGCAGGCAGGCAGGCAAGCAAGTGGGTGGGCCTGGTGGACGCTCCGTTTTGCCGGGGGAGGCTGAGCCCCCCCCCTGGAAATTTCGGGGGGGCTCAAGCCCTCAAGCCCCCCCATAGTTGACACCTATGCTGTATCTTCTATCGTGATGTTTGATCATTATATCTTGAGCCTTTGTTGAGAAACCTAGTAAATCATTCTGATGAATCTTATTTACTCTCTACTTGCTCCTTAGTGATTATGGAAATGGTGGCCAAAATTCTGTTTTTGGCTTCTAAGAGGAGGGAATGTATAATTAAGTGCATATGACTTATATTTCCTTTCCTGTCAGTTCTAATATGATATGTCAATAAAGGTTTGATTGACTGATTGATAAATAATGCAATAAATGGATGTGATAACCATGTAGCAATCACTTATGCCAAGTGAAAGCAAAGAAGTTTATTTGGATATTTAAAAAAGAATAAGAGGGTACAGATTGAGCTGGAAGTCGGAAATGACTTGGACAAAACCAAGGCCTCAAAACTGGCTTTGTTTCAGCTGGAAATGGGAGAGAGCTCTGCCCTCATACCTGATCATGTGTGTGTGTGGGGGGGGGGGGCGGAGGACCATGGGTAATCGAGAAACATGAGGAGAACCTATTCACAGGCTGTTTTGCTAGCTGGCAGGGCTATTATGTTGCTCTGGTTTTTGTTTAAGAACCTTGCTAGGGCTCTTCTCCAGGGAAACTGTTCCATTGCAACGGTCAGACTGCGGGGCTCTCTGTCCACCCCTTTCCCCTGGGTGTGATGCCTGCCCCTCCACAGACTTCCCGCCTGCTGTCAGCATCCTGAGATTTTGCTGACCCAGACAAACCACAGAGGACAAGGGGCATGGGGAAGAGGTGACCAGCCAGCAAACCGGTGGCTAGCTGTTCATCGCCTCTGTCTTTCCCCAGCCAGTGCTGCTTCTTTGCTGAGACAATCCTTTGTGGTGCGACAGGCACTGCCCCAGTGGACAAAAATCTTTCAGGCTGAGGGGGATAGAAATGCCCGCCCAAAGCCACCGAGGAGGTGCAGTCACAGGTGGGAGGTGGAAACGCTCTGTCGGCATGGTTTCTCCCTGCCCTGGTGGCATCAGCCACGCGGCCTTCTCCAACCCGTGGCTTCTAGTCCAGATCCTTCTGTCTGCTTGTTCTACTGCTTGGCCTGCTGCTGGCCGAAAGGCCAGATCTGGATTCTTCCAGTATCCCCCTTGGTTGATTCTGAGCCTCTGGCCCCCGAACCCTCCGGGCGCCTTTCCCAGGTGAGCTGTTGAGGAGCTGACAGGCAGGCCTTTGAGAATGGGCGGTTGGGCGTTCCCTTAGGGATGCCCTTGAAGTCTGCATTCCCCTGACCTGGCAAAATGACAAAGCTGCTGAGCCCAGTTTACCCCAAGACCTGAACCCCGGTGCAAGAGAAGAGAAGGACTCAGTGGCAGAGCACCTGCTTGGCATGCAGGAGGTCCCAGGTTCAATCCTCTGCATCTCCAGTTAAAAAAGGACCAGGTAATAGATGATCTCCACCTGAGACCCTGGAGACCTGTGGCCAGTCTGCACCATAGACAACACTGATTCTGATAGACCAGAAGTCTGGTTCAGTAGAAGGCAGCTTCAGTGTAAGGCAGCAAAGAGCAGGAATCAATGCACAGTTCTCACAATGGAGGGAAGTAAACGGTGGGGTCTCACAAGGATCGGTACTGGGGGCAGTGCTATTTATTCATAAATGATCTGGAATGAGGGGTGAGTAGTGTAGAGGCCAAGTTTGCAGATGACCCAAAAATATTCAGGATGGGGAAAACCAAGGCTGACTGTGAAGAGCTCCAAGAGGACCTCTACAAAGTGGTGAGTGGGTGACAATGTGGCAAATAAAGTTCAGTGTTGATAAGTGTAACATGATGTGCATTGGGACAAAAAAACCCCCCAACTTCAGATATAGGCTAATGGGGAATGAACTTGCTGAGACTGAGAGGGGAAAAGATCTTGGGGTTGTAGTGGATAGCTCAATGAAAGTGTCAGCCCAGTGTGTTGCAGCTGTGAAAAAGGCAAACTCTATATTAGGGATTATTAGGAAAGGGATTGCGAATAAAACAGCCAATATTATTGAATAGATCTATGGTGTGGCCTCATTTGGAATACTATGTGCAGTTCTGGCGCAGAGCTGGACAAAGGACAGAGGAGGGCGGCCAAGGTGATTAAGGGGTTGGAGCACCTTCCCTAGGAGGAAAGGCTGAAGAGTCTGGGACTTTGCAGTTCAGAAGAGAGATGACTAAGGGGGGGACATGAGAGAGGTTTATAAAATTGTGCATGGGTGGGTGGAGAGACTTGACTAAGTGAACTTTTTCCTCCCTCTCCTGAAATATTAGAACGCGAGGGTATCCAATGAAGCTGATGGGCAGTAGGTTTAGGACAACCAAAAGGAAATACTGCTTTGCACTGAGAATGCTGCAGGGCTCTTCTGATGTTCTTACATATGTTCACATGAGAGGTCTGGAGAACACGAGTGGTATTGCCTCTGCTGGGAGTCCTACAGGTGCGTTTTTGCCGTGGCTGGAGTGATTGCATTTCCTCATTTGTCTCTGCACCTCACCAAAGGGAACCTGGCTGTAGCGGAGGCCTCAGACACAGAACCACAGAATATTGGGGGCTCCTTCTGCTCGTACTCCGTCCAGTGGCGGGAGGGTGCTATGCCCAGTTTGTTCCCTCCTTTGTGGTGGCCTGACACCAGCAGCTGCCTTGTTGTCTGGGAGGTGTGGCCACATCGATGTGCAGTGCTCGGCTGCTTCTGTCTGCTTGTAACAACAGTGTAATCAGCATGCTGTTCCATGATTGGTGGGTTGCAGTGAGGTCGCCGTGAACACCTGAATCTGCCTCATACCAAGCCATGCAATCAAGGTTAAGTATGGTCTACTCAGACAGGTGGGGGCTCCGCAGGGCCACTGAGGCCTTTCACATTCCTGGCTACCTGATTATTAACTTGACCTGGACGGCTCAGAGTAGAAACTCAGCAGGGTCGGCCCTGGTTGGCACTTGGATGGGGAGACCACCAAGGAAGTCCAGGGTGGCTATGCAGAGGCAGGCAAGGGCAAACCACCACTGAATGTCTCTTGCCTTGGTAAATCTTAGGGGCTGCCATAATAGGGTTTTCATCCCCCTGATGGGGACGGGTTTCCCCCCAATTTCGGGACCCCAGTCCACTGCCGGCCAGATGGGCAGCAGGGGGAGCCCTGCCCTCAAACCCCGCTGTGCCTGACATGCCCGGCGTGATGATGTCACCCAAAGGTGACATCATCACGCCGGGCACGTTTGTGCAGGGGACAGTCTAGGATTTGGCTAAAAATTCTATGGTGACCAATGCTCCCTCTAAGCCAGTGGTTCTCAACCTTTCTAATGCCGCGACCCTTTAATACAGTTCCTCATGTTGTGGTGACCCCCAACCATAAAATTCTGCCAACACACACAACACTGAAGCTACTTTTTCAGATGTTTTCTCTTGCATGGCAGTTAGCACCAAACAACTTTAATACAGACTTTAGACACACATATATTTCCAAGCTATTCCCAACAAGACACAACAAACACTCAGGCTTCAGACTTACTTTTCTTCAACAGAAGATGCCATGAGAAAACAAAGGTAGGTGGGGGGGAGAGGCTGTTGCAGGTAGGGGGGAGAGAGAAAGGGGAAGAGAAAGGGGAGAGAGAAAGAAAGGGGGGAGAGAGAAAAGGGGAAAGAGAGAGAAAGGGGGGGAGAGAGGGGGGAAGGAAGGTGGGTAGGTGGGGGGGGCCTTTTGCTGCTTTTCCTGGGCTCTGTGCCTCAGCGCGGAGCTGTCAGAATCTGCTGATTCAGACAATGTTCTTTATTCTTACAGTTATACCTTGCATGTTTGAGTGCTGTTCTTTTGTACTGTTCTATTGCCAACTATGTATAATTGTGACTGCTATGCTATAGTAATTACCTAGGCCGGGAGTTTGTAACAGCTAAGGCGGGAGGGTGACACCTGCAGTGTGTGGGAACAAAGGGCCTCTCACACCGCGGCCTCTACATTCCAGCGGCCCCGGCTGGGACTTCAAGGGAGGATGCGTCTCATCCCTTATCACATGCAAAAGCCTTGAGGCCATTGATTGTTATGTGAACTGGTAACATCTGAGGGGTCTGGTTTTGGGAAGGGAATTTACAGCTTGACACCTCACTTTCTTTCCTGTGAGAACCAAACGGTCAGGATCCTGTTTTGCCCGCCAATTTTCCCCTATAGTGATTGGCTACCTATGGGTAATTCAAACTCCTTGGAATGGTATAATAGACCTGCCTGTATTATCTGTCTCATCTCTGACAATAATCCGAGAAGCTGTACTAATGTAGAGATTGGAAATAAAGAACTTTGGATTACCAACCAAGATCTGATCCTTGACTACTTTGCGCAGAACTCTCACAGATTGTCAGAGATGACAATCCATGTAGACGCTTCCGATGTGGCAATGGGGGGGGCCATTCTCCAGGAAGGATCGGATGGGAAACTACATCCCCTTGCATATATCTCTAAAAAATTTAATGAGACGGAAAGGAACTGGTCAGTTTGGGATAAAGAAGCCGCGGCTATCCGGCTGGCTCTCACTACGTGGCGGCATTGGCTAGAGGGGGCGCAAACCCCGTTCGAGATTTGGACTGATCATAAAAATCTGGAAGCGCTGCGCACTCAGAGATCGCTGAATGTGAAACAACTTCGATGGGCTGATTTCTTCTCAAAATTTAATTTTGTGTTAAAACACTTCCCTGGAAAGGCCAACTCGTTAGCAGACGCGCTCTCCCGGTTGCCCCAACATGAAAGCCTAAAAGAAGAGGTGTTCGACTCCATGTTCTCCCCCCAGCAGCTGGGAGGGGCGGTAACCACCAGAAGCCAGAGCAAGCGATTGCAAGTAGAAGCCGAGGCGTGTGAGTGGGGGAAAGAGTATTCACCCGAGGAAATTGAGGAACTTGAGACAGTGGCTGAGTGTTCCTTGGGTGAAAATCGATGTTGGTACCATGGGGACAAATTGGTGGTACCGCAAAATAAGTGAAAGGACATTTTATTAGCCTGTCACTCCTCCAAACTGGCGGGGCACTTTGGGTTTCTGAAAACGCTTAACCTAATCCAACGTCAGTTTTGGTGGCTGCGCATGCGGCGGGATGTTTCAGACTTTGTCTCAGCCTGCCAAACTTGCTTGATGTGCAAAAAGCGGGGAGGAAAAGTCCCGGGACTCTTGCATCCTCTGCCCACCCCTTCTCACCCTTGGGAGGCGATAGCTATGGACTTCATTACTAACCTACCACCCTCGAAAGGGAAAACGGTAATTTGGGTGGTGGTAGACACGTTCTCGAAGCAAGCCCATTTCACCCCTTTCAAACAACTACCTACGGCTAAGGGGATGGCCAAGGCTTTCTTCAACCAGGTGATAAAATTACACGCTTTTCCTAAGCGGGTGGTATCCGACAGAGGCAGTCAATTTGTTGCCAACTTCTGGCGGGAGCTTTTGAAACTAATGGACATAGAGCCTGCCCTAAGTTCAGGTTACCACCCAGAAACCGATGGGCAGTCCGAACGAACTAATCAAATTCTGGAACAATTCTTGAGATGCTACACCAATTACCACCAGGATAATTGGGTGGACTTACTGCCGTTTGCAGAATATAGCTATAACAATGCCGTGCACTCTTCTACTGGCGTCTCCCCCTTCATGGCCGTAGGAGGCTTTGAGGGAAAGCCTTTGCCAACCATCGAAAATGTGTTCGATGCTTCACCTACTGACTTCAAGAGTTGGTGGGCAACCTTACAAGAATCATGGCCACTAATTGCCAAGGCATTAGACCAAGCAAAAGAAGACTACAAGAAATATGCGGATCGTGGCCGAGCTGAGGGGTGGGACCTCAAGCCTGGGGACTCTGTTTATCTCTCCACAAAAAATATCCATGGCTTGCAACCCAGCAGAAAATTGGGGTGGAAATATGTGGGGCCCTATAAGGTGTTGCGAAAAATTTCAGATGTGTTGTTTGAATTGGAGCTACCCAAGTCACTGAGCTCTGTGCACCCTGTTTTTCATTTCGGCTTACTGAAGAGAGATCCTGGGCCGAATGCATGGCATCCAGTTCCTCCAGTTCCTCCTCCACTGATGAAGGAAGGGGCACCGCATTTCGAGATAACTGAAATTCTTGATTCTAAAATGCGAAGGGGCCGCTTGTATTATCTAGTTAGATGGCTTGATTTTGGTCCTGAGCACAATGAGTGGATTCGTGCTGAACATGTGCATGCTCCTACATTAATTAAAGCTTTCCATAAAAAGTCTCCTGACAAGCCCAGGTGAAGGGAATTATCGGGGGCCAGTGTGTCAGAATCTGCTGATTCAGACATAATGTTCTTTATTCTTACAGTTATACCTTGCATGTTTGAGTGCTGTTCTTTTGTACTGTTCTATTGCCAACTATGTATGCTCAATGTATAATTGTGACTGCTATGCTATAGTAATTATCTAGGCCGGGAGTTTGTAACTGCTAAGGCGGGAGGGTGACACCTGCAGTGTGTGGGAACAAAGGGCCTCTCACACCGCGGCCTCTACATTCCAGCGGCCCCGGCTGGGACTTCAAGGGAGGATGCGTCTCATCCCTTATCACATGCAAAAGCCTTGAGGCCATTGATTGTTATGTGAACTGGTAACATCTGAGGGGTCTGGTTTTGGGAAGGGAATTTACAGCTTGACACCTCACTTTCTTTCCTGTGAGAACCAAACGGTCAGGATCCTGTTTTGCCCGCCAATTTTCCCCTATAGTGATTGGCTACCTATGGGTAATTCAAACTCCTTGGAATGGTATAATAGGTCTGCCTGTATTATCTGTCTCATCTCTGACAATAATCCGAGAAGCTGTACTAATGTAGAGATTGGAAATAAAGAACTCTGGATTACTAACCAAGATCTGATCCTTGACTACTTTGCGCAGAACTCTCACAGGAGCCTAGAGAAGGCAACAGGGAGCAGCTTTTGCCACCTTTCCTGGACTCTGCACTTCAGTGCGGAGCCTGGGGAAGGCGGGGGGGCTTTTACTGCCTTTCCTGGGCTCTGCGCTTCAGTGCGGAGCCTAGGGAAGGCAGGGGGGGCGGCTTTTGCCACCTTTCCTGGGCTCTGCGCTTCGGTGTGGAGCCCAGGGAAGGCAACAGCGGAGCGCCCTAAAGGTGGCGGTGGGGAGGGGGAAGCAGCCATTGACTTACCTGCTGGCTTCTTCCTCCTCGTGGCCCCTGCTGGAAGGGCTGCTGGAAGCAGGGGGTGGGGCTCTGGCACCAACCAACTCCTGCTCTTTGCCCTTAAAGGGAAAGCTCCCTTTGAGGGCAAAGAGCCGGGAGGCCAGACCTCGCACTTGATTGAGCGTGGCGCCCTTTACTGCCGATGGGGAGGGGCGGGGCGGGCTTGGACACCAGCCGGCGACCCCTGTGAAATGGTCATTTGACCCCAAAAGGGGTCCCAACCCACAGGTTGAGAACCACTGCTCTAAGCTGTGGAGACTTCTGAGCAAAAATTCTACTTTGTGAGCTACTGGAGTTTTTGGCCAAATGCTAGAACATCCCCCTGCATGATGTGCCTAGCGCAATGATGTCACTTCTGGGTGATGTCATCACAGCGTGCATGCTGTGCGTGTGCCACCGGCAACCCTATGCCATGAACCGGCTGTGACTTGAAGGCATTTTCTACCTCCATATCTATGTGACTCTGAACTGGAGAGGCTTGTTAGGACTTTTGTCCAATAATCAAGAAAAATTCAGAGTAATGAATCTTGCTTTTCTGGAAAGAAGAGATTGCTTCTTTTAGTTTAAAAGAAGTTTATTACTAAAGGGAAAAGGTAAACGGGATTAGCTACAAATAAACAAAACATGCTTTCTAAGGAGCTGCATTGTGCTCCGTCTTCACACTAAGACATACTGATAGAGAGTGAGGGATTGCAATGGAGGATCTCTCCTTCTTCTTGACCCCTGAAAGGAAACACCTGATATCATTGACCAATTAGCAAGACAGTACACCTTTAGTTTTCCCGGGGCTTACAGATAATTGGCCAGCTGCCAGGTATCACTTCCAGGCAAACATAGGTAAACACACAAGTTGCATAGGTTAACCCTATAATGACTGCATTTCTCAGGCCTTGCATTACATGCTCATTTCTCCAACACCCCTTCTCAAGACCTGAAATGCAAGTCATTATACATGCATACACAAAACATTATTCAACATTAGCATCAAGCATATTCAACATTTCACGAAGTCTTTCAGACTTGTCTTTGGTCAGTGGCTTAGTCAGAATATCAGCCACCATCTCTTCTGTACGACAATGCTTAATCTCTATCAGCTTTCTCTGGTACAAATCTTTAACTAATGCACATTTAATACCAATAGATCTACTTCTAGCAGTCGTGCTCTCTTCCTTACATATAGTTATACAAGCTTGATTATCCTCTAACATAAGTATAGGTACAGGTTCAATTATTCCAAAATCTTTCAACATCTCAAAGATCCATTCAAGTCTGCTGCAGGCACTTGCTGCTGAAATGCACTCAGCTTCTGCTGTGGATTGCGCTACAACAGTCTGCTTTCTACTAGTCCAGTCTATCAGTCCATCTCCATAAAAAAATAGGTATCCACTGGTAGACTTGTAGTTGTTCATCTCTTCTCCCCAACTGGCATCCATGTAGCCGACTAGTCTTGGTTGTTCAGTTGGTGCAATTTTTAGTTTTAAGTACATTGTTCCTCTTAGGTAACGTGCCATCTTCTTTATTGCACTCCAGTCATGATGATTTGGCGAACTTACTTTTCTACTTAGAAATCCAACTGCCGCTGTAATATCTGGACGCGTTGATTTGCTCAGGTACAAGAGCTTTCCGACAGCCTCTCTGTATCCTCCTATGTCCTTTAGTGGTGTGCCGTCCTTCTCCTTCAGATATCCAGGTTCAAGTGGGATTGATGAAGCTTTGCAGTTCTTCATGCCAACAGATTCTATAAAGTCCATAATCTTTCTTTTCTGGCATAAAAGAAAAGTTCCATCCTTGAGTCTCTCAATTTGCATTCCAAGATATTGTTGAACATCTCCTAGCTGTTTGACTGTCAACGTAAACAAGAACATACTGGTATTGTCCATTTCTGATTCTAGTGTACAGACAAGGTTCAGCTTTCCCTTGCTTGAAGCCTTGCTTCTTTAAAAGTTCAGTAAGTTTGTCATACCAGGCCTTTGCTCCTTGCTTTAGGCCATAGAGTCCTTTATTGAGTTTGTAGACGTAGTTTTCTTGACCTTTGACCTTGAAACCTTCAGGTTGTTCCATGTAGATTTCCTCAGATAGTTCTCCGTTGAGAAAAGCAGTCTTTACATCCAGATGCTCTACTATCATGTTCCTAGATGCTGCAACACTTAGAAGTGTTCTGAATGTTGCTTCGTCAGTAACTGGAGCAAAAGTTTCAAAATAGTCAGTCCCATATTGCTGTGAGTAGCCTTTAGCTACTAGGCGTGCTTTGTATAGCTCCACAGTTCCATCTTCCTTGTGCTTTATTTTGAAGACCCATTTACATTCAACAGGGTTTCTGCCTTGAGGTAGTTGAGTGAGAGTCCAGGCCTCTTTTTCGCTAATGGATAGCAGCTCCTGTTCCATTGCTTCAAGCCATCTGCCTCTTTCACTCGCAGGTAAGTTGCAAACTTCCTTCCAGTTCTTGGGTTCCTTTGCAGGTTGCACAAGTTCACAAAATCCATACTTCATTGGAGGTTTTCCCTTAGTGCTCCTTTCTGATCGCCTCACACTGGGTGTGGTTTCTGCCGTGGGTTGAGCCGCTTCCTCTGGTGTGGCCCCTGCTTCCCCTTCTGTTTCAGTAGTTTCCTCAGAAGGTGGACCTGCTGCTTCACTTGCCAGTTCCCCAGCCAGTTCACCAGCAGTCACTACAGGTAGCCAAGCAACGAACTCATCAGGTGCAGTCCCAGGCATCTTTGGATCAGCTGCAGTGGAAACACTAGGCAATACAGTCTCATCAACAAAAACAACATTGCGTTCTTCAACTGTGTGGGTTTGGGGATTGTATATCCTGTACCCTTTCCCACCAACAGGATAGCCTACAATAAGTCCAGTTTCAGTTCTGGAATCAAGCTTTCCCCTCTTTTCCTTTGGTATGTGTGCATACCCTTTTGCGCCAAAAGCTTTGATATGCTTTAGACCAGGCTGTCTTCCAAACCAAGCCTGAAAAGGGGAGGTTCCAATAATCTTTGAGGGTAATCTGTTGTGTAAGTACACTGCTATGTTCAGGGCTTCTGCCCATAAACTGTTTGGCAGTCCAGAATGCATTAGCATAGCTCTGCACATCCCTTGCAGTGTTCTATTTAATCTCTCAGAAGCTCCATTTTGCTGGGGTGAATAGGCAATGGATACTTTATGTTGAATTCCTTGCTCTTGTAGAAATTGTTTGAATTCAGCATTACAATATTCACCACCTCCATCTGTGAGTAAGCTTTGAGGTGCTTTGCCAAATTTATTTTTAACAATAGCCACATAATTTTTAAATCTACGCAGTGTTTCATCCTTACTTCTCAGCATATACACATAAGTGTATTTTGTTTTATTCTCTGTGAAAGTCACAAAATATTTGCTCCCACCTAGGGATGCAGGTAAAGGCCCAACAAGATCACTGTATACAGTTTCCAAAAATTCTTGATTTTGCGCTGGAGTTTTCCCAGAATAACTTGGGGCATCTCCCTTTGCTCTGAGGCATGTCTCACATCTAGTTTCACTCTTTTCACAATGCACAACAGGTATTCCACATTGCTTTAACAACTGCTCAACAGATTTCAAATTTCTATGTCCCATTTTAATATGCCACGAAAATAAACATTTTTCATGTTTACAAGCATCATCACAAGCATCCTTAGTCTGGCAAATCTGTTCCTTATCATCAACAGTCTCTATTTCCTCATCAGGATCAACATCGAAAAAGATGGCGGACGGGACGCTTGAGTGCGAGTGGATGTGAAACTCTGCTCGCTGAAACCTGAAGCTTTCCAGGTTTTTTACTAACACCTCACCTTGCTCTTGAAGGGAGGGAGGTGGTAGAGGGCTCTGGCACGAAGAAGGGGGTGAGTGGCGACTACCCACCCGAAAGTGCGCCCTGAAAACGGGAAGCTTTGAAGGACGCCGGTCAAGACGCCGGGAGGAAGAGAACCCGAACCCAGCCTACAGAGTCTAGCAATGAAGGACAACACAAAAGCTAAGTTGATACAAGTTTAAAAATAGGAGAGCTTAATACTAAGAAATAGTTTTGAGGAATCAGGGGGATTAGGGGACAGCTGTAATATTTGCGCGAACGGGAAATAAGGAGGAAAGAACGAAGACGAGTGAAAAGAGGGTGGGGACCCCCGGAGCGGCTATTTCAATTAAATATAGCAGAAGGGGGCAAGAAAATAAATAAACTTACTTAAGCAGCTAATATTGAGGATAAAGCTGTTCATTGTGCTACAGACGTCTTTTCTTTTTCTTTGATGTTTCCAGCCAGTTACTGCAGCTTTAAGAGGAGCAGTTGCTGATTTACTCGGGAGTGGAGAATTAGGAAATTGAGCGCAGCTGTGGGATCGGTGCGTCAGAGGAGCAGAGAGCAGAGAGACCCGGAAGAACGAAACGGATGCAGGAAACCTCGCGATAAGACGGCAGCTACGGAGCTACGGAGATTGCGGAGGGAAACGGATAAATACCATCGGAAGCTAGTTGGAGCAAGCGGCAGAGACTGAACGGCAGTCTGTGTGACTTAAGCAACTCACGTAGCTTAGGCAACCTACGTAGCTTAAGCAATTTACGTAAGCAATTTACGTAACCTAAGTAATCTACATAACTCAAGCGGTCTATGGAAAGGCTGTAAGAACTGAAAGGAACAGGCATAATACAACGAAGCAAGTGTGTGGGGGGGAAGAGTGTTTGAGGGTTGAGGTTCTTCCCCCTTCTATCTCTCCTTTGGGCTGAAGAAATTTGTGGGTACTTTATTATTAATTGAGTGTTTGAAAGAAGAACTTTGTTAATAATTGTTAGTAACTGTAATTAATTATTAAGTCATCTTGTCATCTTATTTCAGGTTCTAAGCACACTTTAACTGAGTCCAATAATAATAATAGATAAATAAGGTAATAAAATAAAATAAAATATTTAAGCATCTAAGCAACACATTACTGTAAGGAAGGTAATTAGATAACAAGGCAACACTTAATAAATATTAGAAGGGGAAGTTAATAAGAATAAGAATAAGTGTATAAATACTTGGATAATTGGACAGAATAAAGTAAAAAATAATTGATTAGAGGTAGGATCAATTTGATTTAATTTAATCAATCAATCAATAATTTGTAGTGTTAACCTACTTGGTGTAATTAATTGATTTAATAATAGTAATAATAGTAGTAATAATAAATAGTAGCAACTAAACAATAAGTGAGTAGAATTAAGTATTTAAACAAATTAAGTGCTTAAATAAGTAGAACAAGCCCTTAATAATTGTGTAGATTAATATAATTGAATAAGTGAGCAAACTTAGGACCAACTAATTAAATTAAACTGATTTAAATTAATTAAAATAATAAATTAAAGTAATAAAGAGTTTAGGTACCTAAGCAGGGGAGAACAAAAACTAGGTCCAAATAACTTATAATTAAATAATTAATTAATATTATAGTAATTCACAAGTATTAAGTAGAAAGAACTGTTTAAATCATATATTTATGGCCTCGGGAGGTAGTGGATCATCCAGAAAACTCTCTATTCCTTCCCCAAATCAAACTAAAGGCATGAGTCAGTTAAAACCAAATCCTAATATCCCAGCAATGTCTTCAAAAGATCTAAAAACGCTGATAGAGGAAAGTGTATCATCAGTACTCAAAACTACAATAGAAAACACAATACCATTGATGATAAAGAAAGAAATGGAACCGGTAATAGCTCTGAAGACAGAGGTGGAAGAAATGACTAAACAAATTAAACAAGACTCTGAGGAATTTAGAAAGCAAATTTTAGAAAACAAACAAGAAATCAAGAAAATTGCATCTGCACAAATAAGAACAAATAGTAGAGTAATGGAGGCTGAAGTGGACATACAAGAGCTAAAAGCCAAAAATGAGAGCCTAGAAGAGGCCATAATAAATCTGGAAATGGACAAAGCATCGCTAATCTTAAGATGCCAAAATATACCAGAAAAAATTGGCAATAACCTAAAAGAAGAGATGGTAGACTGCCTAGCAGATCAGCTTAAAGTTGGAACGAAGGAGGAGATTGACACCGAAATTGAATCAATCTTTAGAAGGAACTCTGCATACGCTAGGAAGAACAACCTACCAAGAGAGGTTCATATTAAGTTTCATAAAAAAAATCTGATCGAGAAGATAGTGAGAGCCTCATATGAAACAAAGGTGGTTATGCAAGGACAAGAAATAAAGTTTTTGAAGGAGATACCATGGAGGGTGAGAGAGAGAAGATTCAAGTACCAAACTTTAGCTGATATCTTGAGATGCAAAAGTATTACATATAGATGGTTAGTTCCGGAAGGGCTTCTCTTTGAATATCAAGGAAGAAGATATAGGATTGATTCAATATTTAAATTGGACAATTTCCTGGATGTAAATGGAGAGGATCTAGGCTGGCAGAAAGAAGGAGAAGAAAGAGACCAAGAAGAGGAGGAGGATGACATAGAAAAAGGACCAAACGCAGACTCAAACAAATCACCGGAGCCAAAAAAGAATAGAAGAAAACCAGATCCAAAGACTTCCCATATGCTGACCCGATTTAAGTATAGAAGTAGAAGTAGGGAAGAAGAAGGTAAAAATGGAACACGGTAAAAACAAAAACTTTAAAATCCTATCGGTGAATGTAAACGGTCTTAATAGTCCACAAAAGAGAAAAAAAATCTTTCATCAGACGTTAAAAATCAATCCAGATATAACTTGTTATCAAGAAACACATATTAAAAAAGATATCAAATATTTAACAAACAAAAAAATAGGAGAAGTGTTCGTAGCAGCTAATAAAAAAAAGAAAAAAGGAGTAGCTGTATATGTGAAATCTCATTTACAACCACAGCTGATATATGCGTCAGAGGATGGGAGAATACTAGCGATAACGATTAAAAGACAGGGAGTCGAATCTTTGATAATGAATATTTATGCCCCCAACCAGAGTCAAGAAAATTTTTATAATGAAATATTAAAAATTCTTACATCTAAAGACTAAAAATATCTGCATTCTAGGAGACTATAACGCGGTTTTTGACCCTAAAATTGATAGGAAAAGTAGAAGACCAACTAAGAAGCAAGGGATGACATTGCCTAAAGCGTTTCTAAAAATAGCAGAGGAATTCAATCTAATAGATGCGTGGAGAACTAGGAATTTAAACACAAGAGAATATACTTATTTTTCTGCACGTCATCAATCTTGGTCTAGGATAGATATGCTATGGGCCTCAGTACCCATGCTAACTGAATTGCTGGAAATTGACATATTGGCTAGTACATTTTCAGACCATAGTCCACTATTGACTACTTTTAGAGAGAGAAAGAAAAACACCAGATGGACAATGAACCTTAATATTCTGAAAGACCAGGAATTTGTGGAAAGAGTTAAAAGTGAAATTAAAGAATTCTTTAAACGGAACATTCAACCAGGAATAGCTATGAGTGTTGTTTGGGATGCCTTTAAAGCCTTTCTGAGAGGTATTTTTATTAGTCAGCATGCTTGGAAAACGAAACAAAAAAAGCAAAAATATCAGAACTTATGTGATCAGATAAAAAGAGAGCAAGAAAATATGAAGATAGATAATAAATATGAATCAAGTAGAATGAAATTAAAAATGTTGCAACACAGAATGAACATGTTGTTAACACAAGAAATAGCAAAAAAAATAGAATATGCTAAACAATATAGATTTGAAAACGCAAATAAACCCACTAGATGGTTATCTTATAGATTAAAGAAAGAACAAGAGAAAAAAATAATTTTAGCTTTAAATGAGAAGGGCAAAGAATACTGTTTAATTCAAGATTTAAAAAGGATTGCTGAAAACTACTATCGGGAATTATATAAACAGGACACGGAAAATGAGACTCAAATTAATCTTTATTTGAGGAATAAGGATAAAATGAGGTTCACACAAGCAAAAAAACGGATGCTAAACAAATCAATATCTATGTATGAAATAATAGAAGCAATAAAAAAACAAAAAAATAAGAAATCTCCTGGTACAGATGGTATTCCAGCAGAAATCTATAGATGTTTGAAGATCAGATAAGTTTACCATTTAAAACTTTAGTGGATGAAATAGGAGATAAAGGGAAGGTTCCGGACACCTGAAACCAAGCAACTATAACATTAATACCAAAACCAGACAGTGATAAGAAAAATATAAGCTCTTATAGACCAATATCACTATTAAATGTTGACTATAAGATATTCGCATCTATCTTAGCGGAAAGATTAAAAAAGGCCTTAGTAGATAGTATACATTCAGACCAGGCAGGCTTTCTTCCAAACAGGCATATGAGAGATAATATAAGAACTCTTATTGACGCCTTGGAATATTACGAGGCGTACCCAGATAAACAAGTACCAAAGGTTTTTTTAGATGCTGAGAAGGCATTCGATAACATCTCGTGGAAATTTCTTTTATGTAAACTGGAACAGAGACACAGGTACACTATTCCAAACTCTAATTAAAGCAATCTACACAAAACAACAAGCTAAAATTGTAGTAAATGGAGATTTAACGGAAAGCATTGAGATTCAAAAAGGTACCAGACAGGGTTGTCCCTTGTCCCCTCTTCTGTTTATTTTTGCCTTAGAGACCTTAAATGAACAGATTAGGGAGAACATCAATATAAAAGGCCTTAAAGTTAAAGGCTATGAATATAAATTACGAGCGTTCGCTGATGACCTAGTTTACATGATAGAGGATCCACTTATATCACTTCCACAACTCCTGACATCAATTGAAGAATATGGACTGTTGGCAGGATTTCGTATTAACTATAGAAAAACAAAATTATTGACAAAAAATTGTACAAAGGAATTAAATTGGAGAATACAAGAACTTACAAAATTAGAAGTGGTCAAGAAAGTACGCTACTTAGGAATATGGGTAACCAATAAAAATACAGCCCTTATAGAAAATAATTACCACAAACTCCTAGAAGAAATAAAAAAAGATATCGAAAGATGGAAAGGCTTACAACTTTCTTTGATGGGTAAAATCGCAGTAGTCAAAATGAATATCCTACCTAGATTTTTATTCTTGGCTCAGAATATTCCGATTCTCAAAAATTCAGACTTCTTAAAAAAATTAGATGCAATAATAAGGCCCTTTATTTGGCACCCTTCGAAATCAAGAATAAAATGGAAATTATTAAAAGACAGAAAGGATAGAGGAGGATTTGATATGCCGGACTGGAAATTGTATTATCAAGCAGCATCCATGGTGTGGATCAAGGACTGGATTAACTTAGAAAATATGAGGTGTTTAGCACTGGAAGGTCATGATCTATACATGCGATGGCATGCTTACATATGGTATCAAAAAGATAAGGTTCACTCCAATTTCCACCAACATATTCTTAGAGGTGCCTTAATAAAAATCTGGTCACATATCAAAGAAATATATTATCTAAAAACTCCAAAATGGGTATCCCCACTTGAAGCATTTGTAAAACCTACATTAATTAGTTCCCATAATAAAATTAGTTACGAAATTCTCCTAAATAAGGATAATAAGTTAAAAGATGAAATAACTTTGAAAATCTTGGATAAAATAGAACTCTCATGGTGGGAAAAGATTCAGTTACATTCAGTTTATGAACAAGATAGGAAAATTGGATTTCTAGAGAAGAAAAATGATCAATTAGATAAGGTGTGGCTATCTACACATATGAAAAATATTTAAAAAATATATGGGCTTCTTTTAATGGAAGAGATGCATGAAGAAACGGTTAAACACGTAATGGTAGCCTGGATGAAGGACCTTGGTCATACTATAGATCTGGACGAATGGCTAAAAATGTGGAAAACATTGAAATATACTAGTGCTGTTCCATATAAAGAAAACTTAAATAAGATGTTTTACAGATGGCACTGGACTCCGGACAGGTTGGCCAAATGTTATGCAAATGCATCAAACACTTGTTGGAAGTGTGAAAAAAACAAAGGAACGTTTTTTCATATGTGGTGGAAATGCCCAAGAGTCCAAGAATATTGGAAAAATATATCAATAATGATACAGGAAATTTTAGGGTTAGAATTATCTTTAATACCTGAAAGCTTTCTATTAAATATGCTCCCGGAACATCTAGATAAAGCGGAAAATTTTTTCATAATCTACATTACAACAGCTGCCTGTATTATATGGGCTAAAAATTGGAAACTTAAAAATAGCCCCTTAATAGAGGAAGTAATATTTAAACTTATGGACCTAGCTGAAGCGGAAAAATTAAGCCAGATATTAAAAATGAAAAAGACTGAAATGTTGAAGGAAAAATGGTCAAAATTTTATGATTGGTATAAAAATAAAACAACGACTCAAAAGAAAAGACTTTAAAATATAATTTATATACATATACACATAAAACATATTTTTGAGATATTTAAATAAATATGAGACAAGTAGACAAATAGATAGTTGTAGTAGGGATATCTGTATAGTTTCAATATATTGGTACATTTATGTATTATTTTCTGCCTTTGTATAGGAAACATGAAGTATATGTACAATGATTAAGGACATATTGTATAACTATTTAATTTCCTATTTTCTCTTTGTTAACCAAATGGACTTATATTCTATATGTAAAATAAAATAAAAATTTTCTCAAAAAAAAATGTCACATCCTGTGATGTTGCTTCCACATGCTGACACATGAACTCATGAAGTTTCCTAATACTGAGCTTCTGCTGCTGCCTTGAGCTTTATAGGCTTGCAAGCAGCATTACCCAGACTGTGACTTTTATGCCACTGTTTTTTGTCGCTGAACAAGAGTCAGTGTTATGTAGCAGTCAGTTTGTTTGGCTGGGATCTGGGAGAGCCTGGCTCAAAACCCTGCAGTGCCATGGAATCATTTTATTTAATACTGAATCAGGCCATTGGTCCATCAAGGTCAGTATTGACTACTCAGACTGGTAGTGGCTCTCCAGGGTCTCAGGCTGAGATCTTTAATGTCACCTATTACCTGATCCTTTTTTAGCTGAAGAGGCTGATACCTCCTGCATGTCAAGCACATGCTCTATCACTGAGCAACGGCCCTACTGAATCCTTCCTCATCTCGGCAGAATATGAAGCACTAAGTGCTACACAAGTGCTAAATATGATTTTCATATCATAAGAACAGGAGAGAAGCCACAGTGGATCAGGCCAACAGCCCATCCAGTACAACACTCTGTGTCACACAGTGGCCAAAAATACCAGGTGCCCTCAGGAGGTCCAGCAGCAGGGCCAGAACTCCAGAAGCCCTCCCACTGTTGCCCCCCAAGCACCAAGAATTCAGAGCATCACTGCCCCAGACAAAGGGCTCCATTTAGACCTTGTGGCTATAATAGCCACTGATAGACCTCTGCTGGATGGGGACAGAGAGAGAGAGAGAGAGAGAGAGAGACAGACAGACAGAAAGAAAGAAAGGGGGAGAGAGAGAGAAGGAAAAGAGCTGGCAGACCCCAGCAGCTTACCCCAAGCAGCTTACTCCAGCAGCAGGCCACATGCAAAAGCAGGCCCTTCAGCAGAAAGAGCCTCTCTGGGCGGGACTCTCTTCCTCTCTCTTAAAGGGGAAATGTCTGTTGAGGCTTTTTACTGCAGGGCAGGCTCTCTGCAGACATTTCCCTTTTAAGAGGCCAGTGCAGGCTCCGACGTTTCCCTGCTGGCAGCCATTGCCTCCCCCGGTGGCCAATTCTGAAAAAGCGGGGGAAAGCTTTAAAAATCGGTGCTTCCCCCACCCTACCCGGGGACTTGGCAGCCCTAGTTACTAAACCAGGCTTTTTCTCTACACACATGTGTGCAAGCGCCAGAATCGATTAAAAATATTTTCTTATCATCTGTGTTAAAATCATCAGTGATCCTAAAAGCATGACCTTTGCTCTGTGTCCCTGCTGCAAACTTCTTTCTTCTGTGCTGTGCATGTGAAACATGACCTCTGCTCCTCCCATAATGGCTTCCCCTTCCACTGGCTGGTTCTTTGTTACTGGAACCATGTGCTCCTGTGGCTCTTTGTTCTTGGGGCTCATCATTAAACACATACTTAGAAGAGCAGTACTTTGCACGATGATTTTTCCCACATATAAAACACTCTATTTTCCTTTTAAATCTCTGTCCATGCTTTAAGCTCAAAACAGACAATTCATCAGACAAACTTTCTTTCAAATTTCTAGAATCATATTCCTCAGTTAGTGCAGACAAAAGACCTTCTAAAGTCAGATCATCTTTCAGTCTAATCATACTGGTTACAGACTTATAGGAGCCAGGCAGACCCTTAAGAATTGAAGAAATCATATCTGTATCAGAGGGTGCTTCATTCAGGTCTTTAAGCTGTGTGTAAATGCCCATTAATTTGTCCATCTCTTTGGGAAGGCAGTCTCCCTCCTTCATCCTGAAATCAAAAATCTTTCCCTTGAGGGAATAGATTTTACTCTTGCTGTGTTTATCAAATTTGTCCTTTAACTTTTGAAGCATCAATCTGGACGTGGCTAGCCCTCTTAATCCTGGTACCTCTGTGTAGGGAATACTCCCTAAAATCAGGGCTTTAGCAAAACCATCCATCATAAGGAATTGTGTCTTATCAGGGTCAGATTCTGGAGGATTTTCAGTTGTTAATACTTGAAGGGCATTGTGAGTCTGCAGGCGACTCTTCAAATACTCCTCCCACCACTGATAGTTAGCCTTTGTAAGTCTGAGGTTTGGCATTTCTTGGGATGGGGCATTAAAAGCCATTTTGTTACTCATGTCCCTTTGGATTTGAGGTAGAAGCACAGGTTGAGCAGCTTCGCTGGAATCTGGCTCACTCATCTACTTCTCCAGGAGCTTGCAGGGTTAATCTTTCCTTTCTCTGCAGCAGCAGCGCGAAGTTCAAAAGCTCCTTTGCCCCACCTTCCTTTGTTCACCTGGCAGCAGCGTCTCTGGTGCTCCGGTGCTCAGCTCAGCTCCACTTACAGCAGGCAAAAATTAATCCAGTCAAAAAAGATCCTTTGCTCCTGGCAAACTGCAATCCACCTTAGGTTTTCCCCTGATCAGCAAGGAAACAGGGTTGGGTCTTTCTGGCTGCAAGATTGCTCTGAGAGCAGGAAGGAAAAAAAGTGGTCGTTTTAAAAATCCAAGCCTCTAGCTCTTATTCCCTATTTCTCTTTCTCAATCAATCCAGAAAGTTTTTAAGAAAAGAACCATCCTCTCTTGCTACCATTTGTTAGGACTTTTGTCCAATAATCAAGAAAAATTCAGAGTAATGAATCTTGCTTTTCTGGAAAGAAGAGATTGCTTCTTTTAGTTTAAAAGAAGTTTATTACTAAAGGGAAAAGGTAAACGGGATTAGCTACAAATAAACAAAACATGCTTTCTAAGGAGCTGCATTGTGCTCCGTCTTCACACTAAGACATACTGATAGAGAGTGAGGGATTGCAATGGAGGATCTCTCCTTCTTCTTGACCCCTGAAAGGAAACACCTGATATCATTGACCAATTAGCAAGACAGTACACCTTTAGTTTTCCCGGGCTTACAGATAATTGGCCAGCTGCCAGGTATCACTTCCAGGCAAACATAGGTAAACACACAAGTTGCATAGGTTAACCCTATAATGACTGAATTTCTCAGGCCTTGCATTACATGCTCATTTCTCCAACAAGGCTGAGGACTGAACCTTGGGCCTTTGGCATGCTAAGCAGATGCTCTGCCACTGAGCCACGCCCCATCCCCAGTGGTCTCCACTGCCACTGCTAGAGTCTGTGTATCTCACAGGGGAGTCCTCTAGGCATGGATCTTTGCTGATGAGTGAGCCCAGGATCCTGATCAGTGGAACTGGTGATCTGACAATGTCGGCCACGTGCCCGCATTGGGATCTTAGAATGAGGCTGTTAAAAGACCAGCTGGCTGCAATGCAAATGCAGGCCCACATTTCCACAGCCTGCTGTACATAGATTTCGATATTGCTGGGCCTGAAATCTTCCTCCAAGATATAGACCTGAATTGGGAAAATTTTCCAGCCATCCCAGGAGTGTAGGACTTGAGCTCATTGATGGAAAGCCCTTTCTCAAAGGCCCTCTCTGTTCTTTATTACATCAGAGCTGAGCCCTGATGAGCCGTGGTTCAAATTCTCTGGTATAAATGGAGAAACACTGGAAAAGCCAGGTGGATGTTGGCACTGGCAACTTCAGGAAGTGAGATAAGAACATAAGAGAAGCCAATGTTGGATCAGGCCAATGGCCCATCCAGTCCAAAGCTCTGTCACACAGTGGCCAAAAATACCAGGTGCCCTCCGGAGGTCCAGCAGTGGGGCCAGGACACTAGAAGCCCTCCCACTGTAGCACCCCAACAACAAACACCAAGAATACAGAGCATCACTTGCCCCAGACTGAGAGTTCCTATCTATACCTTGTGGCTAATAGCCACTGATGGACCTCTGCTCAATATGTTTATTCAATTCCCTCTTGAAGCCGTCCATGCTTGTAGCTGCCACCACCTCCTGTGGCAGTGAATTCCACGTGTTAATCACTCTTTGGGTGAAGAAGTACTTCCTTTTATCCGTTCTAACTCGACTGCTCAGCAATTTCATCGAGTTCTTGTATTGCAAGAAAGGGACAAAAGGACTTCTTTCTCTACCTGCTCTATCCCATGCGTAATCTTGTAAACCTTTATCCTGTCACGCCGCAGCTGTTGTTTCTCCCAGCTAAAGAGACCCAAGTGTTTTAACCTTTCTTCATAGGGAAAGTGTTCCAACCCTTTTGTCATTCTAGTTGCCCTTTTCTGCACTTTTGCCAATGCTATAATATCCTTTCAAAGATGTGGTGACCAGAATTGCATACAGTACTCCAAATGAGGTTGCACCACCAGTTTATACAGGGGCATTATGATACTGGCTGATTTGTTTTCAGTTCCCTTCCTAATAACTCCCAGCATAGCGTTGGCCTTTTTCTATTTTGAAGTTTTTAGTTTGAAGGTCTTTGCAGGTGTTCCAGTTGCCCTGTCTCTTTAAGCACCAAACGTCACCCTGTCACTCCAACTGGCTTTGATTTAAGAAGCTGACTGGATGGTTGACCTCATATCATGCACTGGGATTGCGGACAGGAAATGCAATGGCCAGGCCAAACTGGTGTCATTGCTGGATCCCTCATTTCCCAGTCCAAGCCGTGGCCAGGAGAAGAGGGGCTCCAGTCATCTACCAGACTAAACTGCAGTCAGCTCGGCAAAAGTCCCATTCCAGTCTCTGTGGCTCTCTGCAAGCCACATGAGAACCAAGGCAAAGCAAACAGCGCCTCGGGTTTCAAGCGCTTGGGAGCACGGAGAGATCTTTGGCTTTCCGAATGTTGCCAACTGTTTTGCCACTAAGTAGCAAGTGCCACACGTAAGAAATGCCTTTCCCTTCTCGGTTCCTTCCTTTTAATAAGGAACAGATGGGGAAATGGAGCCTACAAAGTCATCCAAGCAGCTGTCTGAAGAGTGTGCATGCAAGCCTAGATGTCGATGCCAGGGTTGCCAGGTCTGGGTTGGAAAATCCCTGGAGACTTTGGGGGTGGATCCAGGAGAGGGTGGGGTTTGGGGAGGGGAGGGGCCTCAGCAGGGTACAATGCCACAGAGTCCACTCTCCAAAGCAGCCATTTTCGCCAGGGGAGCTGATCTCTGTCCGCTGGAGATCAGTTGTAAAAGCAGGAAATCCACAGGCCCCACCTGGAGGTTGGGAACCCTAGTCGATGCCTTCAAGGGACCATAGCCTTCTTCATGTACGTCCAACACCGTTGCAACGGGAGGAAGGATCTGGCCTCTGCCCCCCCCCCCATTTTGTTGATTTTATTTTTATTTATTTGAAACATTAATTAGCTGCCTTTCTGCCTTAAGGAACTCAAGGCAAGATATAAAATAGAAATACATCAAGTACATAAAAGGCCATGAATTAACGCCATTGTTTTAAAATGCTGATAGGCAGGAAACTATGCTAATTGAAAGCCATCCAGAATAAAGCTGTCTTCTGCTGTGGAGAGCAAGGGGGGCAGGCACACCTCTGCAGGGAGGTTGTGCCATAATTGTGGGACTGCCACAGTCAGAGCCCTCTCTACCCACCAGACAAGCATCTTTGGCTGATGCTTGGAAGACGACAGTGGCAAAGAGTTCCTGTTTTTCAAGCAGTTATTTACAGACAACTTGGCAATTCTCCATATGTGGTCTTGAAACTTGATCCCCTGTGTGCTATCCACTGCAGGCATGTTTGCTGACCCTTTTCTTTCCACTCCTTTCTTTTCAATCATGTGCATTCCACTTTCTCCTGCTTCTGCCTTCTCAACAGCTCAACAGAAGGAATGTAAGAACATAAGAGCCCTGCTGGATCAGACCAATAGTCCATCTAGTCCAGGATCCTGTCTCATGCAGGGGCCAAACAGTTCCTCTGGAGGGCCAACAACAGACCATAGAGGCCGAGGCCCACCCCACTGAGGTCCCTGTCCTCCCCATGCTCCACTCCCAAATCTCCAGGAGTTTCCCAACCTGGAGCTGACAGCCCTAGTTAGAGTTGCCAACCTCCAGGTGCAACCTGAAGATCTCCCGGAATCACACCTGAACTCCAGACTACCGAGATCAGTCACCCTGGAGAAAATGGCTGCTTCGGAGGGTGGATTCACCCCACTGAGGCCCCTCCCCTAACCAGGCTCCAGCCCCAAATCTTTAGGAGTTCTCCAATCTAGAACTGGCAACCCTCTCTAGGACATTACACTGTCATGCTTTCTCTACTAATGATGGGAGTGAAGGCAGAGCAAGTGTGAAGGACAGGTCCGCAAGGACATTTCTTCAGGTCAATAATGGTCAAGGCCTCTTTGGAGGTCCTACTGGATTTATCAGCCTCTTTTGACATTGACCAAGGGAGCTTTGACTCATGAAAGCTCATACCCTGGAAATCTTGTTCTCTAAGGAGCTACTGGACTCAAATCTGTTCTACATGGCCACCCTCTGAAACCCTTGACATGGTAAACCATGTCACCGCCATATTTTGGCAGCCACTACAAGATTGCTGAGCCTGCCAAGCCTGAGTTTCTGTAAAGAAAAACGATGGGATGGAAGCAGGGGTGGTTTTGGAGGCCAAAACAGCCCCTGGAAAGGGTCCCATCTTCACCCCATGTCATGTCCCCTGATGGAGGAAGACTTGCTGGGGACAGGCCCAGTGGTGACCTGGAGACTCACTACCTACACCACTTGTCTTGGCTCATTGCACTGGCAGCTGCCCAAATGTGACTGGGCCATAGTTTCCCCAGGCAGTGGCTGCTAGGCAGAGGGAAGGAAGGACAGTTGAAGATGGTGCGGCAAATAAAGATAGGTTGGTGGCTGGGAAGGAGAGAAGAAAGCAGGAGAAAGGGAGAGGCTATGGGGGCTTCTAGGGAAGGGGAGAGGAAATAGTGGGGGATGGGGATACAGAGGTAAATGAGATTCTCTTACAAGTTCTTGTGGGTCCCCTTCTAGTTATGTCTAAACTCTCAGCATGGCCCATGGTTTAGATGCTTAAATCCACAGATTAGGTCCATAAACAGGCAAGAAAAGATCCAGGTTTGTAGAAACATCTAAAATGCAAAATAAATAGATAAATGGTGGCGGGGCAGGTCAGAGCCTCCAAATAATACAAGTACACTGGTAGCCTTAAGAAATGAATGCACTCTTAGACCTCAGGGGCCATTCAGGTTTTTCCCCTAAACAACCACAACAATATTGTCAGCCTTCAAACCTTGGTTTCTGTCCATAAAAGACAACCAGAGCCCACAGGCAAAGGGAACAAAAGCCTTCATTCTCCCTCACCCTCCTCTGGTGTTTTAAGTGTTTTTCTCCTGGGCAGTCCCTGACCCAGGCTGGGCTGGCAGGAAAAGGCAGGAATAGTCTGAGCCCAGGGTTATGCCAACTCCAGGTTGGGAAATTCCTGGATATTTGGGGGGCAGGGTTTGGGATGGGGAAGGATCTCAGCAGACCATAACCCCATAGAATCCACCCTCCAAAGCTGCCACTTTCTCCAAGGGGAGTTGATCTCTGTCATCTGAAGTTCAGTTGTAATTCCAGGAGATCGCCAGGCCCCACCTGGAGGATGGCAAGCCAACCAGGGAGGTAAGGCAAGATAGGCTGTGTGCGTGTGTGTGTGGGTCACGTTACTGGGACACTTTAGTTCGGTTTGAGAAAATGGGCCACCCTTATTCTCCACTTGGGGATCTTGGGGAATGACCAGGGGGTGGGGGGAGTGATCAAAGGCCAGTTCGGGCCTCTCTGGGCCTGGTGCAAGAAAAAAATATTATTTGCTTCTAAAACTGGGGCACTCCTTCCCTTTTCAGGTTTTTTTTTACAAAGTTAATAGAAAAGCAAAGATAACAAAAAAAAAGGGTAACCTCTGTCTTGTAGTATAACACACACACACACACAGAGACTGTCGTGGGTACTGGTTCTGCGGAGGCTGACTGCTTCTCCGATGAGGAAGAGGCAGGGAGCAACCCAGCCTCCTCTGGAGTCAGCCCAGAAGAGGAACCTCCAACAGTACCTGAGGAGGAAGAAGAGTCCCCAGCAGCTGCACAGGAGGAGCAGCCAGAAGGAGGGACCGATCCTGAGCCTGGCCCAGCACCCCCAACCCCAAGGCTAGACTCCCCGCCTAGTTCTCCTGAGGGCCCCAGATGGAGGGCACGCCAAAGGCTGACCATGCAGGAGCAAAGAAGGAGTGCCAGACTGCAGCTCCTGCAAAGGCAATGGGAGGAGTTGTAAGCCTTGGCAGACTCCACTCCCTGGGAAGGGAGAACCTCCTGATAAGCACTTCACACACCTGCCTCAGAGCGGTAGCAACGCTGCACATTCAGACCTGCTTCTGTGTGTGTAGCAGCCACTCCTTGTCCTTGAAACCTTGAATTGACTTCCTGGCTATCCGACCTTTGGCTTGGTTATTTACCTTGACTCTGGACCGCGTTTTCAGCTTGCAGTGTGTAGTCTCTGTGGCAACCAGCCAAGACAGTTCACAGACAGAGTGCACACACACTGCAGTGTGTGCCCCCTTATGTCGCCACCCCCAATCCTCCCCTCACCCTCATCTTAACACCTAATTAACACCTACTGAGACCAACTGTCAGAGTATGCTGGGAGTCCATGTACCACATGGAACATAGAGTTTCCAGTGATTCCTAGAGCTGCTGTCCATCATTTTCAGGTTCTCCCTGGAAGTGATGTAAGAGTACATGTGATATTGTGCCCCCCTCTTAGGCTCCCACCCTCATTCCTCCTGTCCGGCTGCTACCCTCATTTTAACTCCTAATTAACACCTGCCTGAGCTAAGGTTGCTGGTCTCCAGGTGTATAATTCTCCTAGAATTGCAACTGGTCTCCTGGTTACAGAGATCCATTCCCCTGGAGAAAATGGCTGCTTTGGAAGGTGGATTCAGTGACATTAAACCCTACTGAAGTCCCTCCCCTCCCCTCCCCCAGGCCCACCCCCCAAATCAACAAATCTTTCCTAACCCAGAGCAGGCACCCTATGGACAGCCCAGGTTAGCCCAATCTTGGAAGCTAAGCAGGGTCATTCCTGGTTAGTGCTGGGATGGGACACTGCCAAGGAGAACTATGGATTCTATGCAAAGGAAGACAATGGGAAACCACCTCTAAACGTCTTTTGCCTTGAAAGCCCTGCAGGGCCGCCATGTTCCTTTCTGCATTTCCCTGCCACGCTGGGATTTCTCAGTGGCCCTTTCCGCACTAGACCTTAAATCCTGGTTCAGCCCTGTCCCTGAACTTACATTCTACACTACACACAAGTTCACCCCATAATTATCTCGGGGTATTTCTTTGTTTCCACATTACATTGAGGTCACCCTAGTTTTGCCCCACACTTGTCCTGGGATAAACGGATGCTGTTGGTCCTTTCTGCACTTGGATCTCACCCCTGGTTTTATCAGAGTTCAACTCACAACACAATACCTTGCATTTATCCCTAGTTATAACAGCATCCATTTATCCCAGGACAAGTGTGGGGCAAAACTGGGGTGACCTCAACGTAATGTGGAAACAAAATACCCCTAGATAATTACAGGGGTGAACTCACGTGCAGTGTAGAATGTAAAAATACCCCGAGATAATTATAGGGGTGAACTTGCGTGTAGTGTAAAATGTAAAAATACCCTGAGATGATTACAGGGGTGAACTTGCGTGTAGTGTAGTATGTAAGTTCAGGGACAGGGTTGAACCAGGATTTAAGGCCTAGTGCGGAAAGGACTGTTATAACCAGGGATAAATGCAAGGTATTGTGTCGTGAGTCAAACTCTGATAAAACCAGGGATGAGATCCAAGTGCGGAAAGGACCAGTGTTCAGGTTGAGGCAATTTAAGTCCATGGCAAAAAAGCTTCCAAATAACCCCAGGGCAACAGCAGGCTGAAACCATGCTGACCTCTGAAGGGAGGTATTATAGTGCAGAATGGGGACGGGGACGGAATAAAAAAGAAGGTTGAACTCGACTTTAATGCAGAATGGGGGGAAAAACTGGATTAAAAAGGTTGAATTCGATTTTAGTGCAGAATTGCTTGGAGGGCATCGCAATGAACATGGATTAAGAGGAGAGAGTGGGAAGGGTATATAAGTCTGTGGCAACTTGATGGCACTTCCCAGCACCACCAATCAACACCTAGTGAGACCAACCATCAGGGAATGCAGGGAACTCACGTACTGCAGAATCCTAAGTAGGTTTACGCAGAAGTAAGTATGATTGCATTCAGCAGGAACTATTCTCTAGGGTGCCACTTTAGGATTGCGGTCTGAGCTTTCTTCGAGGGCAGGACAGAGTTGGGAAGGGGAAGGATTTGTAATATTTCAGCGGGACGGCAAAGCTGTCCCTCTCTTCTGTGACATCTGAAGAAAGTCATTCCTCAACAGCTTTTCAAAATTGCGATGCTCGTGACCAAACAGCTGAAGTTATTTTTGGATTCTGCAGAACCATTTCAGGGAAAGTAATAAAGCAGAAATTATATCCTTTGGAGCCACCGTTTTGCCCACAAGATCAATGGCCCAGCTATTCGCTGCCAAGAGGCTATAGAGCTTTGAATGAAAACAAAGGTTTCATTTACTGAAAAACCCATGATTATAATAACATTGTTATTAGCAGGAGGAGCCCCCCTTCCCAAAACACTTTAAGCTCTCCTGTTTGCCCCTCGTCTCCAACTTTTCTTAATGGTGCATAAGTGCAATACACAGAAGAATCACTCTTGTGGGTGTTGCTACTTTCCCGAGAGTTGTAATTTTGTTCTAGCCCACTAGATTGCTTTTTTAAAAAATTATATGCTGCCTATGTTGACTATCAACTGGTGAAAAGGGGGAGGTTTCTAGGCATAGGGTTGCCAGCCTCCAGGTTGGCCCTGGAGATTTCCCAGAATCACAACTGACCTCCAGATTACAGAGATAAATTCCCCCTGGAAAAAAAATGGCTGGTTTGGAGGGTGGACTCCAAATGGCAGCATATCCCACTGAGGTTTCTCCCCTCCCCTCCCCAAACCCCACCCTTCCCAGACTCCACCTCCCAAATCTCCAGGAATTTCCCAGCCTGGAGCTGGCAACCCTAGACTCTCAGTAGGTGTTAATTGCGTGTTAAAATTATGAAAGCAATGGGGTAGGAGGATGGGGGCATGGAGGGCATGCTATCATGTGCACCTTTAGGTCAGTTCTAGGGAAAATCTGGAAAGTGATGGATAGCAGCTTCAGGCTTCACACCCAAATCTCCAGGAATTCCCCCATCCAGAGTTGGTAACCCCAAGCCTGTCTCACTACTGGCAATGCTTATATTGTATAGTTTAAAAATGGAGTATCTTAAACTTACATTTATAAGGAGGGGTGCTGCACATTTTGTGGTGGACGTGTTCATCCCCTGAACATCCAGCTTTTGAGGGTCATGGTCAGGAGTGGAGATCTCTCAGCCTTGGTGTCACAGGTCTTGGACACCTGCTAAACAGCTTTGTGGTTGCTTTTTGTTTCTGCTTTTTCTTACGCCTCAGTGAGAGAGCCTCTGCTTGGCATGCAGAAGATCCCAGGTTCAATCCCCAGCATCTCCAGTTAAAAGGACCAGGCAGTAGGTGATGGGAAAGACTTCTTCCTGAGACCCCAGAGAGCTGCTGCCAGTCTGAGTAGACAAGACTGACCTTGATGGACCAAGGATCTGATTCAACATAAGCCAACTTCATGTGTCTAGGTGTGTGTAGTCCCCATGTGCAACTGAACAGCAACAAATCCATCAATGCAAACCCAAATGAACCAGTGATTTACCCATGGTGGCCATCTATGAGGTATCAGGTATTTTTTTTAAAAAAAGTTAGGGGCTTTAAAAGAAAGCTACAGCTGCTGTCTTTCACCACAAGAGGAGGGGCTGTGGCTCACTGGCAGAGCATCTGCTTAGCATGCAGAAGGTCCCCGGTTCAATCCCTGGTGCCTCCAGTTTAAAGAATCTGGTGGTAGGTGATGCAAGAGTCCACCGCCTGAGATCCTGGAGAGCAGCTGCCGGACTGAGTGGGCAATACTGACCTTGAGGGACCCAGGGTCTGATTCAGTCTATGACAGCTTTGTGTGTAACACCCTCAGAGAACTGATCTGGCAATGAGGAGAATTGAGGGATGAAGAGGTTTTCTCACAAACAAACCCAGTGTCTTTAGGTGAGAGATTTTTGGTATGTGGGATGCTACAATGGTTAGAGTATCGGACTAGTGTCTGGGAGACCCAAGTTCAAATCCCTGACTCTGGGTGCATTCAGATGGGCAGCTAATCCCGCCATTGGCCCGGCTGTAATTTGATATAGATCTTTTTGATCCAGCGTTGCATGACCAGACAACTCCACCATGAATCGCATTACCGTGCATGACTCTGCAGTGGATTGTCTAGACAGCATCTACTGTAAGGAGCCGTGCGGTCGGCTGTTTTTTTAAAAATCCTGTCTGCGCATGTGCATATGTGCCTCACCATCTACTTGTTCTTCCGCACATGCGCGGACTTAAATGGTAAAAGCACCACCAGCGGTACCTTCCTCTAGGTACCATTTCAGTTAACAAAGTGCATAAATATCATGGGACCTTCAGGAACATTAAATTGTTCGGATCGTTTGAGTGGCGCTCTGTGGATGTTGCATGTTTAAGTTATGCACGCATTGCTAAGACTTTTTAAAAATGGCAGCCATTTCCAGACCATCCCTATGGGCTGATTGCATGCTGGTGGAACAACCGGATGGGGGAAAGTTTGCTGCCAGCTTAGGACCGGACTTTCACCACTGTATTTTAAGTACGGCTCCCCGACAGGGATCAACATGCTGATCATGGAAGCAGCACAATTCCCAGATGATGTTGTCTGGACATGCACTTTAAATCCACCAAGCACTCGTGCCTGGCGCAGCTCAAAATAGCCGTCTGAACATGACCTCTGCCATGGAAGTTTGCTGGGTGACCTTGGGGCAAGTCACACTCCCTCCAGCCCAACCGCCTTCACAGGGCTGCTGTTGTGAGGATAAAACAGAGGAGGGGTGAATGATGTTCCTAAGTCTCTTTGGGTCCCCACTGGAGAGAAAAGCGGGACATGAATAAATAAATGCAAACTGCAAATGCTTCTAATGTATTCTGGAGGCGGGGCCAGGCTTCAGGCAGCCGTGTGTGTGTGTGTGTGGGAGGGGGACTGGGGGGAGATTTGCACAGGTGTTTGGGGAATAAAGCTTCCCTGGAGGCTGGCAACCCTTCTGTCGCCTTGTCAATGAGGAGTGTCTTGGTCGTGCAAGCTACAGAAGCCGCTCAATCCACAGACCGAAGTGCCAGAAACAAATGGGTGTGAAGACATGTGAAGCTGGTTTATACTGAATCAGACCTCAGGTCCATCAAAGTCAGTATAGAAGAAGACAATAAAGAAGATGATGACAAAGAAGAAGACGACAAAGACAAAGATGACGACGACAAAGAAGATGACAATGAAGCTGATGATGATGAATACGACCACGATAATGAAGCTGATGAAGAGCTGGATTTATACTCCACCCTTCACTCGAAGTCTTAGAGTGGCTTACAGTCTCCTTCCCTTCCTCTCCCCATAACAGATACCCTGTGAGGTAGGTGGGGCTGAGAGAGCTCTTCCGAGGACTGCTCTTGAGAGAACAGCTCTGAGAGAACTTGTGACTGACCCAAGGTCGCCCAGCTGGCTGCGTATGGAGGAGGGGGGAAATCAAACCTGGTTCTCCAGATTAGAGTCCACCACTCCTAACCACTATACCAAACTGGCTCTCCAGGGTCTCAGATGGAGGTTCCCCCCCATCTCTTACCACCTGATTGTTTCAGCTGGAGATGGTGGGGATTGAACCTGTGACCTTCTGCATGCAAAGCAGAGGCTTTACCACTGAGCCATGGCCCCTCCCCATGAATAATAGGACCTACACTCTGGAATCAGAATCCTGAAGGGAACTGAATGGGTGCTGTGCTGGCCAGTATGCCCCATGGAAGCATCACATCTGATTTGTGGCCATCCTTGATCAAAGTTGCCTTACCTGGCCACAGGTGAAAGAGGGGCCTTTCCTTCTCTGGAGGGTTGGGGAACTGACCAAGTGACTCCACATAATGACTGTTGGTATCCTTGGACAGAATACCCTTGGCATGAGGTACACTATGTGAGGCAATGCTTTGGAAGGCAGGTGTTGGATCTTATTCAGGCACATTTAGGGCATTAAAGGTAAGCACCAGCACCTTGAAGTGAATCCAGTATGCTATAGGCAGCCAGTGCAGTGCCTTCAGCGTTGGTCAGATGTGCTCCCATCTAGGGAGACACATCAATAACCTCGCCACGGTATTCTGCACCAGCTGCAGCCTCTGGATTTGCAACAAGGGCAGCCCCATGTAGAGAGCGTTACAGTAGTCTGTAGTCTCGAGGTGACCGCTGCGTGGATCACTGTAACCAGGTCATTGTGGCTGAGAAAGGGAACCAACTGCTGTGCCAGCCGTAGATGATAGAAGGCCGACTTGGCAGTGGCTGCTACCTGGGCCTCCATTGTTAAGGAGGGGTCCAGGAGCACTCCCAAACTCCTAACCCCCGGCACAAGCACCAATGGTGCCCCGTCGAAGGCCGGGAGCGGGAGCCCCAACCTTGGACCGCCCAGGCACAGGACCTCCATCTTCACCGGGTTCAGCTTCAGTCTACTCAGCCTAAGCCATCCAGCCACAGCGTGCAATGCCCGGTCCAGATCATCCGGTCTGGAGTTCGACTGGCCGCCCAACATCAGATAGAGCTGGGTGTCATCAGCATACTGGTGACATCCCAGCCCAGCCCTCCGGGCAATCTGGGCAAGGGGGCACATGTAGATGTTGAAAAGCATCAGGAACAGAACCACCCCCTGGGGCATTCCGCGTTCAAGCTGGTGCCTCCGGGACTGCTGTTCCCCTAGCACCACCTTTGTTCCTGACCCTGGAGAAAGGAAGCGAGCCACTGTAAGGCAAGTCCCTTTATCCCCACGTTGGCGAGAAGGCAGGTCAGCAGCCGGTGATCGACC
Organism: Lepidodactylus listeri; assembly: GCA_029233225.1. NCBI lineage: Eukaryota > Metazoa > Chordata > Lepidosauria > Squamata > Gekkonidae > Lepidodactylus > Lepidodactylus listeri. Next base: position 132,311,563 of record JARCFY010000005.1, on the reverse strand, counting down.
ATGTCAAATGCAGCCGACAGGTCTAACAACAGCAACACTGCCACACCACCCCGATGTCTCTGGAGGTCATCAGTAAGGGCGACCAGAGCTGTCTCCGTCCCATACCCTGAGCGAAAGCCTGACTGGAAGGGATCTAGTATCAAAGCATCATGCAGAAAGCTCTACAACTGTATTGCCACCGCCCTCTCTATTAATTTGCCCAAATAGGGCAAATTGGAAACCGGCCGATAGTTGGCCAATTTGGCTGGATCCAAGGATGGTTTTTTTAGGAGAAGGCGGACCATAACCTCCTTGAGTGCAGTCAGGAACCACCCTTCCATCAGGGACTGGTTGATAATCTCCCTCAGTGCACCTCGGGACCCTTCGTGGCCGGCTTTAATTTGGCTTCAGAGCCAAAATGGTATCTGTGTCAGACAGACACAAGAGCCCTGGCCCTGATCCAACTCTCTATAAGGTTTTTCCATAACACTTTTTCTTGATCCGTCTGTGGATCGCTTCAGGCAGTGGAAAGCGGCTTCCTCAAGTTTGACCACCAGCAGCTGGGGTCCCATTGATAGGTGCTGGAGTGAAAACGCTGTTGGCAAGTCTCTTCTCTCACCTAAGATGAGCTTCCTTCGCTTTATCATGGCCATCCATTTCTCCGGCTCTTCAGGGGTCAGCAGCACCCATGAGGCTCTGAGATGTAAGCCCACTGAGGATTAGACCACTGTGTGGCTTCAGCCATTCCTTTGAAAATATTCAGAATTACCTATGTCGTCTTCATGGACCGGCTTGATTAAGTGGAAGAGAGATGCCCCCTTGAGACCCCCCCCCGATTTCTTTTGCCAGTGGGATAGAGTAAGAAGGATCCTGGCTCTTACAAATACTCCCTTACTGAAGATGCTGGAGCTTCTTTTCTTGGTGGACTACACTCCAGAGGGACATCTACTGATGTACCACCAACCGCCAACTGGCTGAGATCCATTACCACCCCAGCAGAAGCTCTCCATGTCCTCACCCAGTGAAAGCTGTGTAGGGCACTGGCTTGGATAACGGGCAAGGTTTCACACTGGCATTCTCACATGAGCACATATGAACCTTCCTTTGACTGAATCAGACCCTCAGTCCATCAAGGTCAGCATTGTCTACTCAGACCAGCAGACCAGGGTCTCAGGCTGAGGTCTTTCACATCACCTCCCACCTGATCCTTTTATCTGGAGATGCCAGGGATTGAACCTGGGACTTTCTCCATGCCAAGCAGATGCTCTGCCACTGAGCCACAGACCCAGGGGCAGATTAAGCTCACTGGTCCCATCTCACAGGCCCCCGCTCACAATACAGCCCAAGGTAGAAGCGGAGTTAGATAAACTTGTGGCACAAGGGGTGCCGTGAGATGGGAAACCCCGATTGTTACTCCCATGAAGGCGAATGGGGAAATCTGCATCTGTGCGGACTATAAGTGCACCTTGAATTTGGCCCTCCAAAACCACGCATACCCGGTGCCCGTGGTCAGCCATATCTTGGCCTCCCTCACGGGAGCCAAGGTTTTTGGAAAGCTGGATCTGGCCCAGGCCTACCAGCAACTCTCCGTGGACGACGCTATGGTGGAGGCGCAGACAATAGTCACCCACAAGGGGGCATTTAAAGTGAAGTGAAGTGGCTCTAGTTCAGACTGAGCATCACCCCCGGGTTGTTCCAGCAGCTAATGGACTCTGTTCTCAAAGGCCTTCCAGGAGTAAAGCCGTTTTTCAACAACGTCCTGATTGCGACTCCGGACATCGCCACCTTTAAGACCCGACTACGAGCCGTGCTACAGCATGCTACAACTCTCATAGGATGCTGGCCTAAATGTGTGCAAGCATAAATGCATCTTAGGTGTGCCATCAGTGACCTTCCTGGGATTCACCGTAGATGCCCAGGGCATCCACCCAACCAAAGAAAAGGTATCGGTCATCACGGAGGCGCTGCCACCCACCTCGAAGGCAGAGCTGCAAGCTTTCTTGGGCCTCCTCAATTTTTATCACGCCTTCCTCCCTCACAAGGCGGCAATTGTGGAGCCACTGAATCGGCTACTGGACAAGGGGGCAAAATGGAAGTTGGGACCATGACACGCAGCAGCGTTCCAGGCTGTCAATGACTTGCTGGTGTCCAACGCGGTTCTGGCCCACTTCAACGAGGTGCTTCTGGTGGTCTGGTGTGATGCGTCTCCCTATGGCATAGGAGCAGTCCTCGGCCATCAACTTCCTGACGGGCGGGAGGTGCCAGTGGCATATTATTCCAGGACCCTGTCGGCGGTGGAATGAAATTACACGTAAATCGACAAGGAGGCGCTGGCCATAGTTACATGGGTTAAAAAAATTCCACGACTATCTGTATGGTAGGTCGTTCACTGTGGCCACGGACCACAAGCCGCTCCTGGGCCTCCTTGCTCTGCACTGCCAAACCCCACAAATGCTGTCCCCGTGGGTGCTGTGGTGGTCTATTTTTCTTTCAGGGTACCAGTACTCTTTGGTGCACCACCCTGGGAAAGCGATGGGCCATGCCAATGCCCTCAGTCGCCTCCCGCTGCCGTCCTGTGACCCGGACCTGGCTCTGACATTCCATGTGGCTTTTATTGAGGATCTCCCAGACCGGCCTGTCCAGGTACAGGATGTGGCCCGTCGCATGGCCCAGGATTGAGTTCTCTCCCGGGTCTCAGACTGGGTGGGGAGAGGTTGGCCTGATCACCGGGCCCCAATTTTGCCACCTACACCACAAGGCAGAATGAGCTGTCCACCCACAAGGGGTGCCTACTATGGGGGACCAGGGTAGTTATCCTGAGGCTGCTCCGTGCCAAAGTACTGGTGGCACTACATGAGTCCAATCCTGGAATTGTCCAGATGAAGGCCCTGGCACGCAGCTATGTGTGGTGGCCAGGCATGGACAAAGAGAACAAGGACCTGGTCCATCGATGCAGCAAATGTTAAGAGTCGCTCCCAGACCCTCCTCATGCCTCCGTTCGGCCCTGGGAGTCAACCAACAAGCCCTGGTTGCGACTCCACCTGGACTTTGCAGGGCCAGTCCAGGGCCAGTAGTTTTTTCTCATTGTCGACAGCTACAGCAAGTGGCTGGAGCTAGTCCCGGTGTGGGCTACCTCGACCAATGCGGCCATCCGAGCACTATGGCGTATCTTCACCACTTACAGGCTGCCCGACACCCTCGTGACAGACAACGGGATGGCATTCACCTCTGCGGGGTTCCAGCACTTCGTGGACTCCCTCTGCATTCAGCAGATCTGCTCAGCGCCCTTCCATCGCGCAACCAACAGCCAGGTGGAGCGAATGGTGAGAACCACTAAGGATGCTCTCAGATGCATGGAGCAAGGGGACTGGGAGTTCCAGCTGATGAAGTTTCTGTTTAGCCAGAGGAACACTCCACATGCCGACACTGGACGCTGGCCAGCAGAGCTGCTGATGGGCTGGCACCTCGGCTCCATGCTGGACCGGCTCCACCCTGACCGTGCCATCAATGACCACGCAAGGTCCAAGTTCCAGCAAGCTCCCTGTGGATTCTCCCCCGAGGACCCAGTCTACGTATGGAGCTATGCCAGAGGTCCTGTCTGGATCCCTGGAAGGATCATTCATCCCACAGGTCCCCTGTCCTACGAGGTCCTCATGGAAGATGGCGTGGTGCGGTGGCACCACATTGACCAGCTGCGATGGCGCCTACTGAGCAGTGTACCCCAAGTTCCTGTGACTCCAGCACCCAAGGGACCGGACCAGCAACCACTCTAGGAACTCTGCCCTGAGACGGAACCCATAGACCACCTGCCTCCTGATGAGCCAAGAGAGACAGTGACACCGGAACCACAGCCAGACCTGCCCCAAGATGCACCAGAGCAGACGCCAGCTGTCCCGCTCCCAGGACCCAGTGACGCCCTGCACCCTACAACTCCTCGGCGCTTGGGCCGCGAGCATCGCTGGCTGGACTACTTAAAAAACTATGTGTGCTGGGGTTGTCTGGACTATGGGGGGGAGGGGTGTTTTGTATTGAGGCTGTGGTTGCCATGTGCTCCCGCAATGGCGACCACCACATGGACCTTTGCACGTAGTCCGAACCTACCTGCATTTTACTTTTAAACATAGCCTATGACATTGCACCTCACCAACAAAAAAGAGAAGATAACCCTATGGTGCACCATAATTAATTTGCAGATTTATCAATTTTTCTTTACAAATCTTCATTTTTTTTTCTTTTCACCCTTTTCCCAACTTTGTAACGTCCCCTTTGGCCCTGGTGCCCTAAACATGTGCTTAGTCTGCTTAATAGTTAATCCACCCCTGCACAGATCCTCTTGTTCTCTATTATGTGTCGGGAGTAGGAGGCATTGTTGCCTATCTATCATACCCCTGCTGGACCCTTCCCTTTAAGTCCCAGAGGATTGTGGGAACCCACTGTTCTCAGAAATGGAAAAGCATATCTCAGTCACTGGGTCCTCCTCCTCCACTCCCATCCTGGTCACTGCTGCTTGGAAATGGAAGCCCAAACCTGCTTCTTCTTGGCCAGTGTCTCTCCCTCCAGGGCAAGCTTTGTGCTCACTGGGAGTTAGGCCCAGAGCCAGGATTTTGTGGCTTGTAGGGCAAATTTTTTTCTGGTGGGGCTGAAGTTTTCAGTGCCCACAGAAAAGCCATTTAGCCAATAGAAAGCTGTTACTAGGATAGATCTCTAAATTGCAAGCTGTCAACCACTTTAGATGACAGTTCTCAGCTGCTGGAAGTTAATCACTTCTGCCAGCCTAAGCAACAGTCCTGATAACAAGGCAGCTGGTGGGGGTGATGACTCTATAGTCAAGAAAGCTAACACTTAGGCAGAAAAACTCTCTTAAAGGAGACCAGTTTCTGGACACAAAGTTAGATAAGAGCCTAGAGATCACCTATTACAGCCCCCTTGCTCAGTGTGGAAATTATTTATTTACTAGGAATAAGGCCTGGTGTGGAAATAAATACAATGGGCTCTAGAAAGAGGCTCTGGGAGAGGACCAAGGCCTTGGGCACTCAGCGTCAATTTGCTGTGGCAACCTCAGAAGGGTATAATGACACAGAGTCCACCGTTTTCTCCAGGGAAAGATCTCTGCCATCTGAAGAGCAGTTGTAATTTGGCATGATCTCCACCCCTCCCCTGGAGATTGGCAACAATGGTTCCCCATGAGGAAATGGGTGGTTTGGAAGGTGGAGTCTATGGCATTGAACCAGGGCCCACCCCTCAAATTTCCAGGAGTTTCCCAACCTGGAGTTGGCAACCCTATCTCCCTCTCAGCCAACCACCAGCATATCATTATCTGCCCCCTGGCTTGAGCTTTCCATCTCCTCCCCCCTCCCCCCTAGAGAGCAGTTGTAATTCTGAGTGATCTCCAGTCCCCACCTGGAGATTGGCAACAATGGTTCCCCATGAGGGAATGGCTGGTTTGGAGGGTGTAGTCTATGGCATTGTACCTGTCTGAGGTCCCACCCCTCACAGTCTCCCGGCTCCATCCCTCAAATCTCCAGGAATTTTCCACCTGGAGTTGGCAACCCTATCAGGGCTGGCCCCAATGAGTTTTCTCCCAAAGGTCAACATAGGTGTCGAAAGGGTCTTTTACTGACAGACAGAAGCTTGGTTGCCTAGCAACTGGCACTGAGGAGAAAGGACAGTTGCCAACTCTGATTTGGGAAATACCTGGAGATTTGGGGGGTGGATCATGAGGAGGGCAGCATTGGGTATGAGTGGAAGGACTCAGCAGGGTATAATGCCATAGGGTCTGCCCTCCAAAGCAGCCATTTTTTCCAGGGGAACTGATCTCTGTCATCTGGAGATCAATTGTAACAGTGAGAGATCTCCAGGTCCCACCTGGAGATTGGCAACCCTAGGGGGAAAGTCAGCCACACAGCAGGGGGTTGAAGAGAATGGTTTGATGGTCACTGGCACACCTCATTAGCCAGCCAGCCATGGTGGAGCTAAACAGGAGAGAGAGCCATTTTCAGTTTATTCTGACAGGAAAGTGGGCAAGCTGGCAGTGGGCATGGGAGGGGGTTATACTGAAAGTCCTTTGTCTTTTTACTGACAGAAGCAAGCCTGGTTGCTGTCAGAATCTGTCAATTCAGCCAATGTATTCTTGCATGCATGTTTTTACCTATCATATGTATCTAGAGTTTATTAGAACTTATGTAACCGTAATGTATAAATCCTGTCTGGGTCGGGAGGGTGACAACCATTAATTCCCAGAACAAGGAGGCCTCACATCTCTGCCTCCGCATTCCAGCTGCCCCGGCAGTAACTTCAAGGGGAGGATGCTTCTCATCTCTTATCTCATGCAAAAGAACCTTGGAGCCATGAATTGTTATGTGAACTCGCTACATCTGAGGGGTCTGGTTTGAGAAGGGAAATTTACTGCTTAACACCTCACTTTTTTCCTGTGAGAACCAAACGGTCAAGCCACCTTTTAGCCCGCCAATTTTCCCTTAAGGGGATTGGCTATCTATGGGTAATTCAAACTCCTTGGAATGGTATAATAGACCCGCTTGTATTATTTGCCTCATCTCTGACAATAACCCGAGATGCTGTACTAATGTAGGAATAGGTAATAAAGAACTGTGGTTAACCAACCAAGATCTGATCCTTGACTACTTCGAGCAGAACTCTCACAGATTGTCAGAGATCTGTGATTGGGACTCAGCCGTTCCTGACCATGTCAGACGACGACACGGTCCCCCTCAAGCCTACTACTCCAGAAGAGACTCCCGCTACCCCAGCGGATCCGGGGAACGGGGGTGGTGGCGGCGGAGGAGGTCCCGAAGTGCCGGTGACCACGAGCCAGGGGGCTTACTACATCCCGCGCCGGGTTCCTCATCAGAGCGTGACCCCCAAGTACGCATGGAGCCATTTCGGTCAGCGTACCGTGGATTCGTGGGTGCACGACCGGAAAGGGGTGAGGGTTTCGCTCACCGGAGACCAGCTCGATCGAGGGAGACCGAGCTATCTAGGAGACGACCGCGAGCCGATCTATCGTGGAGGGCCGCGTCGCCCGCCTTTCGAAGGAGAGGGGACGGATCCGTATGGGCCCGATCCGTATCGCGAGGAGCAGACGGTCCCTTTGGATCAGATGATGGGAGAGCTGCGGCTTCAACTCACCGCCGAGCTCCGCGAGTTGGCCCTCGATCTCCAGCACCAATTTCGCGATGCTATGAGGGCAGTACAAGGAGCTCTCCCCGGTCAAGGGGTAGGAGCCCCACTACAACCGCCGGCGCCCGGAGGGGTTCCGGTCCAGCCACAGGCGCCCGCTCTCCCGGCGCAACCAGTCCAGCCGGTCGTCCCGGTTCCAGCGCCAGGGCCCGTTCCAGTGCCTGCCCCGGTCCCGGTCGCGCCGGCTGCCCGCCCAGCCCCCTCCGACCCTTTGACGACCACTTTCGATGGGGACCCGGAGAAGCTACGTTTCTTCATGCTGGAGATAGGGAGATTCCTGGACAGTTGGGGCCACCTCTATCCCACCGAGAAAGAACGGATTGGCTACATCGGGTCCAAGCTGAAAGACACTGCCAGCGACAGGTATGTGAGCCTGCACGACAACCCCGGACCTGAATTGCGTTCCCTGAACAACTTCATGTGGGCCCTCCGCCATCAGTTCGAAGACCCCCTGGGTGAGGAAAAAGCCCGTAATCAACTAAGAAAGCTGTTCCAGGGGAGATCGTCGGTGAGGGACTACACTGACAAGTTCAGGCGCATCGCGGCCAAGATCCATGGATGGCCGGAGGAGCTATTCATGGAGAAGTATTGGGAGGGCCTGAATCCGGAGATTTACGAGACCGTGCTGTTGGGAGGCCGCCCGGGCACTCTGGCCACCTGGATGAGAGCCGCCATCGACATGGAGGAGCGATTCGCCCTGATCAAGATGGGAGCGTCAGTAACGGCAGCCAGCAAAGCAGCCCCGAGAGCGAAGCCCCGATCCAGTGTGCAAGATGTCCGAGATGCGAGGTTTCGACAAGGGTTGTGTATGAAGTGTGGGGAGAGTGGCCATTTCGCCTCCGCTTGTCCAAGAGGGGGGGGAAAAGGCCCGAAGACCTCAACCCCCGGAGCGGGGAGCACCCCTAGCCGTGGAAAAACACCAATGAAACCCCGGGCGTTGCAGCTGGAAGGGGTTGCCAGTGATCAGGGGGAGCTGGAGCTGATGGAAACGCAGATGTCGGGAAACTCCAACGGCCTGCAGTGAGCGGCGCAGAGCTGCAGGTCCCCCACCAAGAAGCGCCATCTCCGGTGAGCATCCCCGGCCCCCTGTTATATATGGTAGTGACGGTGGTGACCCCTGGATCGGGTACCCACATGCGGGTTCGCGCTTTAATTGACTCTGGGTGTGCGCGAGACCTGATCAGCCCCCTAGTAGTGGAAGGGCTGGGACCCAAAGTCACCCCGTTATTGGAACCCCTGAAGTTCACTCAGATGGATGGGTCGGAGATGAAGGAGGAATGCATAGCAGAGACCGAGAGCTTGATTTTGGGGACGGGGGAGCACTGGGAGAAGCGGGCTTTCGTCATCACCCCAAACGCCCAGTTCCCCATGGTGTTGGGCAGCCCTTGGCTCGGGGCGCACGGCCCTTACATAAAATGGAGCGAGGGGAAAATCTCGTGGGTGGACGAACGCTGTCAGAGCCATAAGTGGGACCCAGAATGGGGACCTGGACCTCCGACCCCTCCTCCCCCGGCTCCCGCGCTCGCTCTCACCCCTACCATGGTCCCTAAAGAGTATAGAGATTTGCTGGAAGTGTTCAGCGAGACTGAGGCGGATGAGTTGCCCCCCCATCGACTGTCGGACTGTGCCATAGAACTCCTCCCAGGAGAAAAACTCCCAAAAGGGAAATTATACTCCATGAGCCCGTTGGAACGGGAAGAGTTGCGAAAGTTTTTGGACAAAAATTTAGCACGGGGGTTCATCCGCCCAGCCAAATCCCCCTTTGCGGCGCCAGTGCTGTTCCGAAAGAAAAAGGATGGGGGCTTACGACTATGCACTGACTACCGGGGGTTGAATGCAGTCTCCACCACTAACGCTTACCCCCTCCCGTTAATAAAGGACCTCTTGGCGGAAGCGGCCAAGGGGAGGATTTTTACCAAGTTGGATCTACGAGATGCCTATTTCAGGGTGCGCATCAGGGAAGGGGATGAATTTAAGACTGCCTTTAATACCCCCTTGGGGCAATTTGAATATCTAGTGATGCCGTTCGGCTTAAGTGGCGCGCCCGGGGTCTTTATGAGTTTAATCAACGAAGTGTTGCACAAGCACCTATTTAAGGGCGTGTTATGCTACATAGATGATATCTTGATCTATTCTACTGATAAGAAGGCGCATGTGACTTTGGTCAGGGACGTCCTCACAACCTTACTCAAAAACCAGCTATATGTGAAACTGTCTAAGTGTGAGTTTCACCGTGAGTCTGTGGACTTCCTGGGCTACCGCATTTCTCAGAAGGGTTTGGAAATGGACCCGGGGAAGGTGGAGGCTGTGGTGCAATGGGAGGCTCCGCGAACGAGAAAGCAATTGCAAAGCCTCTTGGGATTTTGTAATTTTTACCGAACCTTCATCAAGGACTTTGCTAAAGTCACTCTCCCCTTAACGGACTTATTAAAAACAAAGGGGAAGGGGCCCGAGGCCGGGAAGCCAGGAGAAAAATTGGCTTGGAACGGGGAGTGTCAGAGGGCGTTTGAGACTTTAAAGACTCTTTTCACTTCAGAGCCCATTCTAGCACACCCTGACGAAACGAAGGATTTTATAATCCATGTAGATGCCTCTGATGTAGCCATGGGGGGGGCCATATTACAAAGTGACCCGGAAGGGAAATTGCACCCCTTGGCTTACATTTCAAAAAAATTTAACGAGACGGAAAGGAATTGGTCGGTGTGGGACAAGGAAGCCGCAGCTATTAGGTTAGCGCTCACTACGTGGCGCCATTGGCTGGAAGGAGCGCAAACTCCGTTCGAAATATGGACTGATCATAAGAATCTGGAGGCGTTGCGCACTCAGCGGTCCCTCAACGCTAAGCAGCTGCGATGGGCTGATTTCTTTTCCAAGTTTAACTTTGTGCTTAAACATTTTCCTGGGAAGGCTAACTCCTTGGCAGACGCGTTGTCCAGGTTGCCCCAACATGAGAGTGTCAAGGAAGAGGTGTTTGATTCCATGTTCTCCCCCCAACAGCTAGGAGGGGTGGTAGTCACCAGGAGCCAAGCCAAGAAGGCAGAGTTGGACATTGGGAAATGCGATTGGGGGGGGGATTATGCTCCTGAAGAGATAGAGGAACTGGAAGAGTTGGAGGAATGTTCCAAGAGAGAGGACCACTGTTGGCTACATGGGAATAAGCTAGTGGTGCCTAAGGCCAAGCGCAAGGAAATCTTGTTAAATTGCCACTCCTCAAAGCTAGCTGGGCACTTCGGGTTCCTAAAGACTCTTAATTTGATCCAGCGTCAATTCTGGTGGCCGCGCATGCGCCGAGATGTCTCAGACTTCGTCTCGGCATGCCAGACCTGTCTAATGTGCAAAAAACGGGGGGGGGGGGGAAAGTCCCGGGATTATTGCACCCCCTACCCACCGCATTGAGACCCTGGGAAGCTATAGCCATGGACTTTATCACTAATTTGCCCCCCTCCAAGGGAAAAACAGTGATTTGGGTGGTGGTAGACACTTTTTTGAAGCAAGCACATTTCACCCCCTTCAAGCAATTGCCCACCGCTAAAGGGATGGCCAAAGCTTTTTTCAATCACGTGATCAAATTACACGCTTTTCCGAAGAGAGTGGTTTCTGACCGCGGTAGTCAGTTCGTTGCCACCTTCTGGCGGGAGCTTCTGAAACTAATGGACATAGAACCTGCCCTAAGCTCGGGTTACCACCCAGAGACCGATGGCCAATCTGAACGAACTAATCAAATTTTAGAGCAATTCCTGAGATGTTACACAAATTATCACCAGGACAACTGGGTGGAATTGCTGCCGTTTGCAGAATATAGTTACAATAATGCAGTGCACTCATCCACGGGAGTTTCCCCTTTCATGGCAGTGGGGGGTTTCGAGGGGAAGCCATTGCCTACTATCGAGGAGGTCCCTCAAGCTCCCCCCTCGGATTTTAAAAAGTGGTGGTCCAGTCTCCAAGACTCATGGCCATTAATAGGCAAAGCATTGGACCATGCCAAAGAGGACTACAAGAAATATGCGGATCGAGGGCGAGCACCAGGATGGGATCTTCAGCCCGGGGACTCTGTCTATCTCTCTACCAAAAATATCCATGGGCTGCAGCCCAGCAGGAAGCTGGGATGGAAATATGTTGGACCTTATAAAGTGCTACGCAAAATCTCTGATGTGTCTTTTGAACTAGAACTGCCTAAATCACTGAGTTCTGTGCACCCTGTGTTTCATTTCAGCCTGTTGAAGAAAGATCCTGGGCCGAATGCTTGGCATCCTGTTCCTCCAGTTCCTCCTCCACTGATGAAGGAGGGGAGCCCGCACTTCGAGATAACTGAAATCCTTGACTCCAAGATGCGAAGAGGCCGGTTATATTACTTAGTTAGGTGGTTAGATTTCGGCCCAGAACACAACGAATGGATTCGCTCTGAACACGTTCATGCCCCTAAACTAACGAAACTGTTTCATAAAATGTTCCCTGACAAAGCTAGGTGAAGAGAATTATGGGGAGGGCAGGGTGTCAGAATCTGTCAATTCAGCCAATGTATTCTTGCATGCATGTTTTTACCTATCATATGTATCTAGAGTTTATTAGAACTTATGTAACCGTAATGTATAAATCCTGTCTGGGTCGGGAGGGTGACAACCATTAATTCCCAGAACAAGGAGGCCTCACATCTCTGCCTCCGCATTCCAGCTGCCCCGGCAGTAACTTCAAGGGGAGGATGCTTCTCATCTCTTATCTCATGCAAAAGAACCTTGGAGCCATGAATTGTTATGTGAACTCGCTACATCTGAGGGGTCTGGTTTGAGAAGGGAAATTTACTGCTTAACACCTCACTTTTTTCCTGTGAGAACCAAACGGTCAAGCCACCTTTTAGCCCGCCAATTTTCCCTTAAGGGGATTGGCTATCTATGGGTAATTCAAACTCCTTGGAATGGTATAATAGACCCGCTTGTATTATTTGCCTCATCTCTGACAATAACCCGAGATGCTGTACTAATGTAGGAATAGGTAATAAAGAACTGTGGTTAACCAACCAAGATCTGATCCTTGACTACTTCGAGCAGAACTCTCACAGTTGCCTACCAACAGCCACTGAGGGGGCAGTTAGACCCACCTGACAGTGGGCGGAGGAGAAGAATGGACCCAGCACCCAGTCCGTCCCCTTTGCTGGCTCCCTCCAAACTGAGGCCAAGACACTGGCCGGCGGCTCTGTGGGCAGGATTGAGGCAACGCAGCAAGAGAATGCAGCCAGTGGCCAGGGACCCCTTTTGAGTGGCAGTTCTTGCAGCCAACTGATTTTGGTGTCCCATGGAATGTTGCCACCCCAACTGGCTTTTGTATAATAAGGAAAGGATTTTTTTCACTTTATACCCTGCCCTCCCTACCAAGGCAGGCTCAGGGCAGCTTACACAAAATGCATAAAAATACAATTAAAATCCATCATAAAATCCATCATAGAAAATCAAACCATAAAGAAGTCAGTTATTCTAAAATCCATAACTACAGCACCCCACTCTGCTTAAAGGAGCACACACCTTTTAAAAAAAGGTTTTTAAAATGATTGAAAAAAGTATTTACAGGAGAAATTCTTGTGGGGCTGTGCCTTTAAGAAAGGGGGCAGAGCCCTAAAGTACCACTGCATTTACAGGCCTGCTTGGAGTCTGTTTAGATTTTTGCAAAATCTCTTTGGAGAGTAAAGAAGATGGCTCCTATCTGTTGCCTTTGGGGTGTGCACCATCATTCCCCTCACCCTCAGAAGTGCTAGGATGCCCTCCCAGGTGAGCCCCATGGGTACCACACTGGGGCTGCATATCCCCAGGGGGGATTCCATTGGTGGTCACTGAGCTGAAAACATCAAGGCATTGAATCAGAAGTGTGCCCTGCATCACTATAAACCTTCCCTCTAAGCCCTTTGGTCTAACATGGGTAAGAACTGAATAACTTGTGTGTTTTGTGGAGAATGGGAGGGCAGGTGGCAGAGTATACATAAGAACATAAGAGAAGCCAATGTTGGATCAGGCCAGTGGCCCATCCAGTCCAACACTCTGTGTCACACAGTTGCCAAAAACACCAGGTGCCCTCAGAAGGTCCAGCAGTGGGGGCAGGACGCTTGCGGGGAGGGTGGGGTAAAAATGTGAAATAAATAAATAAAAAAAATAGAAGCCCTCCCACTGTTGCCCCCCCCCCATCAAGCACCAAGAATACAGAGCATCACTTGCCCCAGACTGAGAGCTCTATCTATACTTTATTGCTAATAGGCACTGATGGACCTCTGCTCCATATCTATATATCTAATTCCGAAGGCGCCCCCTGTGTGAGGATACCTAAATCCGCACAGGGGGGGTACCTGGGAGGCAGGGAGGTTTTCCTACACATGGGGGGCACTCCCACCATGTGCAGAAAAATCCAAAAAGTTAAAAAAAAACCTTCAGTGACCGTAGAATCCCCCAAAATACCTTTTGAAATGGCACCAACTCCAGACATCAACTGTGAGGAGATTAGAATGTTCGGGGGAGGGGGGGAGGCTCTAACTGTTTTTGTCAGTAAAAAGCAGGGTTTTTACTGGCAGCAGTCTAGGGTTGCCAAGTACCGCCCCTGGCCACCACCAGCAGATCCAGATCCAGGCTGGGAAACTCCTGGAGATTTGGGGGTGGAGCCTGGGGAGGACAGGGACCTCAGTGAGGTACAATGCCATTAACTCCCCCCTCCAAAGCATCCATTTTCTCCATGGAAAGTTATCTCTGTAGTCTGGAGATGAGCAGTAACTCCAGGGGATCCCCAGGTCCCATCTGGAGGCTGGCATCCCTAGGCAGCACCCTCTGGGTGACTTGATACCACCTGATTTGCATGACTTAATTAGGCCCAGCTGTTTTGCTACAATTCATCAGCAGCCACCGTATGAAAGCCATTGTGGTGCAACAATTCGAGCTTCAGACTGGGATCTGCGAGACCCAGGTTCAGATCCCCATCTTGCAGTGGAAGCTGACTGGGAGATTTTGGACCAGTCACATACTTTCAGCCTAACCAACCTCACAGGGTTGTTGTGCAGATAACAAAGAGGAAATAATAATGTAAGCTGCTTTAGTCCCCATTGTGGAGAAAGACTGTAATTTTCCTAGGTAGAGGCTGCAGGGGAGGGGGGTGGAGATAGAAAGCTGAAGACAGATAAAGGTAGGTTGGCTGTTGGGTGGGAAGGAAATAGGGTTGCCAACTCCAGGTTGGGAAATTCCCAGACGTTTGAGAGGTGGAGCCTGGGGAGGGTGGGATTTGAGGTGGGAGGCAGAAAGAGAGAGAAAGAGTGATGAGGTGGGGAGGCAGAAAACAAAGGGAATGATGACAGGTCAGAAAGAGAGAGGAAGTAACATACATGGAGGAGAGCGAAAGAGTAAGAAAGGGGGGGGCAGAAGGGAGAAAGAGTGTGAGAGAGGTAGGGGGAGAAGGGAGGAAGCAAAGGTGTGAGGAATGGGATAACTATCCTGCAAGTTTCTTGCAGGTCTCCACTTGTGTTTATCTAATTCCCTCTTGAAGCCATCCATGCTTGTAGCTGCCACCACCTCCTGTGGCAGAGAATTCCACATGTTAATTACTCTTGGGGAAATGTCTGAGCATAGCCCGATCTTCTCAGGAGCTAAGCAGGGTCGGTAGTTGGAACACAGACCTCCAAGGAAGACTCCACAGAGGAAGGCAATGGAAAACTGCTTTGCTTCCCACTTGCCTTGAAAGCCCCATACCGTGGTCACCATAAGTCAGCTGTGACTTGACAGCACTTATTTATGTGTTCACAGAGAGTGTTTTCAGGGAATGGGAGATGACAGGAGCTCAGGAAACCTGCTTAGTCTACTCCAGTCTGACAAGCTGGAGGAAAAGAGATCCTGCAGAAAGATTTGAAGCTTCCTAGATTCTGAAGACAGACTTTATGTGCCTCTGAAATAGTTTAAAGGGACTGGCAGGCCCAAGCAATCGGATCATGAGCAAGATGCAAGGCACCCTCTAAAGATGCTAGAATGTGGACTGCTTGCTTCTCTTTGGCCACCATTCTCATTGCCCACAACAAGGAGGGTGTCAGTTGCTATCACTCGCATCTGAGCTTGTGTCTCACAGGTATCTCCTCTTCTTGGTTTTTCTAGTCACCTGTACTACAGACAGTGATGCCCTCGATGGTAGACTGTGTAGAATGCTTCTTCCTCCCCCCTTGATGCTTCTCCCATCCCTCAGGGGTCAGACACTGGCACACATTCGGATCTAAGTTCTTGAACCAAAGAGTTTGGATCCTGGTGCAATGAAGGGGACGTCTCTTGGTGAACTGGCTAGCCTTGTGGTTTCCCACAATGCTGAGAACCTGCTTGGGGGAGGGGGTTCCATGGGGGAAAGGAGTCAGACCAGCTGTGGGCTGGAGCACCCAAAGGGGCCTCAGCAGACATGTCATGAAAAGCCAACACTACATGCTTGATAGAGGAACAATTTTTACAGTTGAGCAACTAGCAGTTCTTACCATCCCAGTTAAAAGCTGCTCAGAGGATACACACGGAACTTCAAGACATTGTTTCAGGATGTGGAGAAAAATATTGAGGGTTAAGGGCATTGCCTTGATATTTTGATAATGAGGACTGCTCTCTGTCCATCTACTGACGCTCGGCTGCCAGTTCATAGCTGGCAAAAAAGAAAAGATGCCAGAGGATGAATCATCAAGCCCCAAACACAAAACCCTTTGTGCAAATGGCTGTGGCCAGAGTGAGACAAAAGACTTACCATTTAACACCTTGCTAGAGTGTCACACCCAAAGAACAGGGACTGGGAAACCTCAAAGGCAAGAGTGTTTTTTTAATTCCTTTTGAGCGGGAAGTTTAGAATTGACCCCAAAGTGTGGCAGATTCTCCAAAAGAGATTATGAATTTTTAGGACATGAAGACTCTCTCTTGTTCAATTTTCCTTGGATGACACAAGCCATGAACGGCGTAACCTTTACCTTTGATCTCCAATTTGATCATGTGTTTAGGGACAATGGAAAGAGGTTCCAACTCTGGGAACTAGGTAATGCTAGACTTTTAAATGCTGCAAATCCTAATTAATGCTGCCTATCCTAATTAAACATTATTTAGGATAAAGATTGATTTTAGGGTTTGGAAGACTGTGTGTTTTCACGGTTTCTTTTTATCCTTGGTCAGCCAGATGCTTGTACAGCACATATGCACTCTTTTTAATTGTTTGTTAAACGTTCTTATATTTTGAATGATTCAAGTCTGATCCATGTAACACACAATGCCTATTCAATTAGTTTGCCTGAAGAGATGAAATGGGGAGGGGCAGTTGCTGAGCTCACCATCCCTACAGCCCAGAAGTGCAATAATTCATCCCTACCCTAGCCAGTTACAGTGAAATCATAGATGCAGCAAGTAGGCAGAGCGATTAGACGACACTGCAGATCCAGATGTACAAACCTAGCAGGAGATACGTGCCATCAAGTTGCATCAACCCCCAGCAAGGGGCTTCCAAGGCAAGTGAGAAGCAGAGGTGGTTTGCTGTTGCCTTCTACAGCAGAGTCTTCCTTGGTGGGCTCCTATCCTAGTACCATCCCTGCTTAGCTTGTGAGATCTGATGAGGTCAGACTATATACCATGCTGCCTTCTCTCCAATAGCACGATAATCTTTCAGATTTGTTGGTGGCAGCAGATACAATCCAGAGAGAACTTTTCAGAGGGTAATCATGCCAGTCTGCAGTAGGACAGCTAGATTTTGGGGGTATACATTTTTACAGGGGTCATTTTGAGCAGGAATGCACAGGAATGCCGTTCCGGGAGTAACAAGCCCAGGAGTGGGCACATATGGTGATGTGCTGTGGAAAAAAGCAAAAACACACTAACTTGATATGTATTTTCATGCTTGTTGTAGGGTAGCTTCCCAGCAAGAGTAAAGGAAACCTAAAGTGTCTTTAGTCAAAATGTAAAGCTGGCTCACCAGCTCCAGGAAACACCTGGAGATTTTTGGGGTGGAGGCTGAGCGGTGGGTGTTGCCTTCTGACACACTTTCAGTGATGTCAGGGGGTGTATCATATGCAAAGAAGGTATGCTAATGAGTTATGCTAATGAGCCCTTGCACCTCTTTTTCTACGAAATGACCCCTGAAGAGTTAATGCTTCCCCCCAAATCCTGTTGGTCTTGAATCTAGGTGTTCTCTTCCAGCAAGAAGTTGATACTCCTGGGATTAAAATGAAGGCTCATCTCTCTGGGTGGAGACCTGGGAGACCGGTGGGATTTCCACCATCCTGGAACCCGAGGGAGGGGGCCCGTGAGGCCAGTTTCCTCCTGCAAGGCTTTCCATGTTCCTTTATTCCCACTACCCTGAAAACCGTTCCTAAGGTTGCTGAAGTCAGTAGAAAACACCTCCTGATATTTGCTACCTTTTCCTTTTTGGGGGTAGGGATTCAGTTGGTTGGCTGCAAAGAAAGCAGCTCTGTGAATATCGGGTTCCTTCTGGGAAAACCCCCCACGTTTGCAGTGCTCGAAACTGCCACATCAAGCGTGGCAGTTCCTCTCCTGGACAAGGAACAGGGGGAGCTTTATCTGCCTTGCATTTTATGTGGCAGCCAGGAACAGAGTGGCTTTTGAGTGTCCGTCAGGATATCCCACGGCAAGGGACAGAAATACAGGGCAGATCTAAATGGCCGTGCTGTGCTGGCCACTTTAGCACACGCAGAAGTATTTTCTTAGGTTTCTGCCAGTAGCATGCCTACTTAATAAAAGCTCTATGAAAGGAACACAGTCGCTTTGCTGATGAAGGGCACTTTGTATCTAAGCTGGGTACGGACGTTGCAGATATAATATATGTTCACAGGTATAGCCCAAGAGGAATGGAAAAGAGCATGAGGCATGCGAGACTTTGGCATTTGTGTGGCTGCCAGAGAAAGGAGAAGACTAAATGGCTAGCTGTGTTCTGGTGCCACTGTGTATGCGTATCGCTTTGGCAGAGAACTTATGAAAGTAAAGCATGTGCTTTATGCACTGTTCACACCACAGGTCTCCGTGAAGGTGGGGGCACCTCCTCAACCTCTCCTCCTCAGCCCTGGCTCAGTCTTCCATTCATCTCCGCTGTTCGTGCTCCTGTGCAGCGGCACACCTCCGGAGGAGAACAAAAGAAGCAGCTGGTTTTGCTGTGCCACGTCGCTGCAGCTCCCTCATCCAGGCCAATTCTCACAACACCTCGGTGCCATTTTGCTGGTCTTTCCTTCTTCACTTTGCCTCCTCCTTCAGTCATAAAATGGAAACTGTCTGCTCTGAGGCACACTCTTTCCCCGCCATCCTCCTCCTCCTCCTCCTCCAGTTCTTTCTCCTCTCCCCACTTCACCTGATGGTCCTCATCGGTTTCCCATCCTCAGGCTACTTTGGTCCAATCCCATCCCAATCAGGTTTGCCATCAGCTCCAGCATTAGCCCCACACGCTGCTACACCATCACCTGCATTCTCTCTCTCCCCTCTGGCTCCTCCCCTTTTAAATTCAAACATGTCCTCATCACCCCTTCTGTCAAAAAGCCACCTCTTGACACATCCCCCTTTACCAATTGCCACCTGTGCACCTATATTACTTTGTGTGGGTGCACATTCAGCTGGTGCTGTGCCAGTTGCACTGGCTGCCAACTGAATACTGGATCCAGTTAAAGGTTATGGCCATAGGCATAGACTATGGGGGGGCTCGAGCCTCCCCCGAAATTTCCTGGGGGGGACTGAGCCCCCCCTGGGAAAACGTAGCACCTACCGCCGTGCCTCCCGGGGCCCTTCCAAGGCCGGCAGCTGCTGCTGCCGGTGCCTCTCTCTCCCCTCCCCGCCTGGCCACTCTTCCATCCTTCCCTCTCCCTCCCTCTTTTCCCGGCGAAGGGAGAGGGAAGGAGTGGGGGGGAGGGAGAGAAAGGCCCCGGCAGCAGCGGCTGGCGGGCCTCGGAAGGGCCCGGGGAGGTGTGGAGGTTTCCCGGCCGGGGGGGGGAACATCGCCCCAGCGAGAGCACACGCTAAAGAGCCCCCCCCGGAATTTACAAAACTCTACGCCCCTGGTTATGGCAAGAACTTTGAAAGCCCTATGGGGCCAGGTTCCAGCATATCTACAGTACTGTCTCTCCCCATATGTGCCCTGTAGAGCCTTGTGCTCCACAGAACATCTATTGGTAGTCCCTGGTGCAAAAGATGTCTATTTAGCCTCAACCTGGGCCAGGGCCTTTTCTGCCCTGACTCCGTCCTGGTGGAACGTGCTCCCACCTGAAATCAGGGCCCTGTGGGATCTATTACAGTTTTGCAGGGCCTGCAAGATAGAGCTGTTCGGCCAGGCCTTTGGTTGGTGTGGCAGACGTCCTCTCCATTCCGGCCTCCCCTGCTCACGGTCCTTGTCACTCATCCAAACTGACCCTGCTAGAAGACCACCAACTGCACAAGACACTCCTGTTGCCACTGTCGCCATTACCTGTTTATTTATACTTGTCTTAGTTTTATGTTAAATGCTTTTATGCTTGTTAACCTATGTCCCGACGACGGGACTCCCAGGGAGCCAGGAGGACTGGCAACCCCCTCCCTCGTCACTCCCCCACCAACAAACATCCTCTCCCTGCTCACCCAGCCAGCATGGAGGGGCCGACAGCGAAGAGCCGAGGGGGAACAGCAGAGAGGCGGCAGCAGCTGGGAGGGAGGGGCTCTTGCTCCGTGGCTAGGCTGGCCAGAGGGGAAGGAAGGGGGAGGAGCACTGAGACAGGATGCTGGGGCCTCTCCAGAGGCTCGGCGTCTTGAGTTAAGAAGGGGGGAGGAGTCTAGAAGGGAGGAGAGGTCAGGAAGGGGATGTTGGGAGGGGGGAGGGATAAAAGAGGGCAGCCAGAAGGGGCCGAGGAGGATGCCCTGACGTGAGACTGATTGATGGTTCCAGAGAGAGAGAGTGAAACCCAAGTCTGCGCAGGAGGGACTAGGAGAGGGTGTGGTGACGCAACCCCCCTCCCTTGTCCTTGCAACTGAGGCCCTGGTTGCCCTACGGGGTTCAAATTGACAGTGGCGGAAGGCGGCGCCACTCTGGACTTGAGCGACAGCGAGGTGGGGTCTAGCGACTCAATTGACAACCTACATACTGTTGGGCCTTGAGCCCATTTACGGGATAGGATGGGGTATAAATCAAATAAATAATTAAATAAGTAAGTGTGAAACGTATTCCCGGTGGGACTTTCCTTCCTCCAACTTCTCTTTTGAATCCCCCACCTCTATAATGGCTCTATAATGTGTATAATGGCTTTATAAAGTATTGGCTAGGAAGCAGAAATTAAGCTGTTTCCACTCTGAAATCAATACATTCAGTTGAAAGCAAACAGCTAACAAATGTTTTAAATAAATAAAAAAATTAAAAAATAAATCAAGAATAGCCTTGACCTGGATGGACCAAGCTGGCCTGATCTCATCAGATCTTGGAAGCTAAGCAGGGTGGGCCTCCCTTAGTACTTGGATGAGAGACCAATGAGGAAGTCCAGAGTTGCTGTGCAACGGTAGCCAATGGCCAGTCTATGGGCTGCCCCCATCTCCCCACTGACAATTTTAGCAGGGAGGAATGAGAGTGTCCACGTTGCCCCAGAAACTGAGGGTATTCTTTGAGTCTGAGATGTTTCCGCCATCTTTGTGACTACTATTTTTGGTTTCTGGGAAAGACTTGACGCTCCCATGTGTGCCTTCTGTCTTTTGTTGTAAAATGTTTATGTGGAAGGAACAAAAATGGCTTGGAAACTGTAGTATAAGATTATACATGACACTGCCTTATACTGACTTGTTCTTGTTGAAAAAGGCAATGTCTGGTGTACAAAGAAGAAGAGAAGAAGCCCCTGCAGAGGGCAGCGAGAAGGCAATTAGACAGGATAGTGTGGTCAGCACCTTCTCTCCTGTTAAGTGTCATCCTTTGTCTGTCTCCAGATTGCTACTCTCAGGGTGACCATAGAGTTTTATGCCTGAATGCTAGAATGTTCTCTGCATGATGTGCCTGTTTTGCCTCAAAACAGCTGGGCCCAGAGAGCCACAGTTGTCCCCCTCCAGGCTTGCTCACTGCCGCCACACCCTTTGAGCACCTTTCTCCCCTTGGTCCCACCCTGCTCCACCCAGGTTCGTTTCTGGGTAGCCTGCCACAGCAGGACAGACATGTTTGTATAAGTGAATAAATAAGCTCCTTTTCATGGAAGTCCCATCAACCAGATCCAGTCCTATGAGTTGGTCTTGGTATCATCTGAGAAATTCAACTGGAACCAATTTATCAGGGCTTCCCCCCTTACAGAGGTCCCATTGAAATGACCGGGACAGGGAGTTGCCAAGGAGCAAAGTGTGTCTTGTTTCCACTCTTTGTTCACAGTTCTCATTTCATCTTCACAACAGCCCTGTAAGGTAGGTTAGGCTGAGGCAGGGTGACTGCCCCAAGAACTTCCAGGGAACTTTGTGGCAGAGTAGGGGGTTTAAACGTGGGCCTCCCAGATCCTAGCCTGACACTCCACCCACTACCCCTTGCTGGTTCTCCAAAGGGCAGTGAATATTTATTCACCATAATTCCTGGACAATAGCTACTTAGGGTGCGTTCAGACGGGCAGCTAATCCTGCCATTGGCCCAGCTGTAATTTGATCTAGATGTTTTTGATCCAGCATTGCACGACCAGACAGCTCCCCCATGAATCGCTTTACTACACGTGACTCTGCAGTGGATTGTCTAGACCGGGGGTGTCGAACTCATTTGTTATGAGGGCCAGATCTGACATAAATGAGACCTTGTTGGGCCAGGCCATGTGTGTCATAAAATGTAATGCCAGGTAGCGGAGATATAAACTTTATAAAGGACACAAACACAAAGATTTCTTTTACTTAAAATAAAAACACGCCTAAAACATTAGCACTCTTGGAATATTTTGTTTATTTAACAGACTCTGATAGCTGACACCTCTTGTTCTGAATTATTGCATCAAAATGTCTGTGCTGTTGCAATCTTGAGTATGCTGTTCAGGTGTGTATCTGTAAGCTGCAAACCTACTTTTGATTTATTGACATTCACCACAGAAATCTCATGCTCAGAGTTCTGAGTCTAGGACCCAGGGGAAAACATAAAATGGCTGAGTGATTGAGAGAGTCTGGCAAAGCAAGCCATGATGCAGCAGCAGCAACAGAACTGGAAGCAGGAGATGGCCAGTTCCAGTGCGGGCCTGATAGAAGCCCCCCATAGCCACATGTTTGACACCCCTGGTCTAGACAGCATCCATTTTAAGGAGCCATGTGGTCAACTTTTTAAAAGAATTCTGTTTGCGCATACACATATGTACCTCACCATCTACTTGTTTTTCCACGCATGCACGGATTAAAATGGTAAAAGCACCACCAGCGGTACCTTCCTCTAGGTACCATTTCAGTTAATAAAGTTGATAAAAGTTCATGGGACTGTCAGAAACATAAAATTGTCCGGATCATTTGAGTGGAGCTCAGCAGATGTCACATGTTTAAGTGGTTATGTGCGCATCGCTAAGACTTTTTTAAAATGGTGGCCGTTTGGGATGGTCTGGAGTGCTGGTAGAATGACCTGACGGGGGAAAGTCCACCATTGGCCTGTCAGCCAGCTTAGGACAGAACTTTAACCACTATCTTTTAAGTATGGTTCCCTGATGGGGATCGACTAGCTGATTGTGGAAGCAGCACGATTCCCAGATGTTGCAGTCGGGATGTACCCTTTAAATCCACCAGGCACTCGTGCCTGGCGTGGCTCAAAAGAGCCGTCTGAACGTGACCTTAGTCTATAGGGCCAGGTCATTTTCTTTTTTTGGTTCTTGCCATATGTTCCTTTTAATTTTTGAAATTATCACTATCACACCATTACACTATTTCTTCCTTTAGATATTACTTCTGTTGGCATGGTGTAAGAGCTCCAACTGGCTCCAACTGAAAACAAAGTTAGGGAAATATACTTCCCTGGTGTTAGTTAAACAGAGGTGGAAGCCAATTCATCATAAGAAGGTGCAGAAATGCAGTGCATGCAGAGACATCTAAATAGTGAGTCTCCTTGCAAACAGTTTTCTTTTAACTTTGTGCTTTTTGCAATTGGAAGCCCGGGGGGGGGGGGGAGGGCTGGGCTGCCATGAAGTACTGTACTCAGTAACCGGAAGTACTGTACTCAGTAACCTAATCACACATTGCCCTTTGTTTATTCGGGCTGGCAGATGTTTTCTTTTAGCTTGAGCTGATTAGCACCATTTCATAAAGCTGCCAAGATAGCTGCTGAATGGCCGAAGCAGTGGACTGGTGTCATAGTTGGAATTTAATTGAAGCAATGACAACTGCAGCAATCATTTTGGAAGGAGATAGACACCTTGCACTGTTCTTTCGAATTAGGGTTGCCGGCTCTGGGTTGGGAAATTTGGGGGTGGAGCCTAGAGAGGGGGGTTGGGGGAGGGGAGGGACTTCAGCAGGGTACAATGCCACAGAGTCCACCCTCCAAAGCAGCCATTTTTCTCCAGGGGAACTGATTGCTGTCTTCCAGAGACCAACGGTAATAGCAAGGGGCTCTCCAGGCCCCACCTGGATATTGGCAACTCTATTTCTAACACATGAGATAGCCATGTAATCCTGTAGCTCCCCTAGCATAACTGGCAACTGGGGAAGTGGCCGTGGCTCAGTGGTAGAGCCTCTGCTTGGCATGCAGAAGGGTCCCGCCAGGTTCCATCTCCAGCGCCTCCAGTTTAAAGGATGAGGTAGCTGGTGGTGTGAATGACCTCTTCCAGAGACCCTGGAGAGCCACTGCCAGTCAGAATATATAACACTGACTTCAGTCAAATCTACATCTGACTTTCCCACTGGAATCATTCTAGTTTCAAAAAAACCCTATCTATACCTGTTTCTACTTTCAAACCATACTTGTTCTAGTTTAAAAATTACTGTTTACATTTGTTAATTGCCCTCCTGTGGTCAAGCTAGCATCTTACTGCTTTAAACAGATCCTGTTGCTTAGTGCTCTTCAGACCCAGGGAGTGAAATTTGAAACCAGCGTTCGATAGACCTAAGGTCTGATTCCGTAGAAGGCTGCTTCATGTGATATGAGCAGAATGGGATGTTCCAGCACCTCTTGCTTCAACCTGCCGCCCTCACAGCGAGTGGGTTTGTCATCTGCTTCTGATCTGATTTCCTCCATCAAAGAGAAACAGGAGCAGGCCTGTGAGCCAACTGCTAAAAATCCTCAAAACCCACCAACAGAAAACCTGCATTTCTTTGTCCAGCCTGCTTCGTACAGGCTTATTCTTTCTGGCCAGATGTCAACGTCTCAGTTTGGTCCCCCTGAAGATCCTACAAAGCTTTAATTTCACAGTGTGCCCCCCCCCCCAATCGAGCAAAGAATCACCGGGAACCCTCTCTCAGGGCCGGGGATCTCCCTAGCAACCACAACTTGAGCGTACTCTAATTGAATTTATGCCTTGAAGCCTCTTTCAAGCCCGTCAAAGTCAAGTTGCCCGGGAAACTATTTGAAGGCCCTAAACCTTTGACCAGACAGAGAAATAAGCATTAGTATAAATCAAGCAAGCATGTTTGGGCTGTTTTTATGTGGAAGGATCAGCCCATTTAGCATTCAGGCCCTCGTCCCAAACTCCATTCTGCCGGAGAAAATCCCCACGCATCTGTCATGCTGTCTGTGTTGAAACCGAGCAGTGTAGCTCTCCCCCCCCGCCCCCAAAGCGGGGCAGAAGGGACACCTCCATTCAGCTAGAAGAATAGCTTTATGGAGCGATGTGCTGACGTGGCCCCAGACCGACTGGAAGGCCGGGTGTCATGGGAAAGATAAGCAGGCATGACCTGGCAGATTGGGGAATGTCTCAATCGAGGATTTAAGTGGATTTACAAAAAGGGGAAAGCTCAGCGGAGAAACACAAATGATAATGAACTGCTCGCTGTGTTTAAATAGCAATCCCCGAATAGTTTTCGCAGGGAGAGCCGGACAGTCGCATCGCTTTAGTCAACCCAAGCGTTATCCTTTGCGGGGCTATATTCCTAGACTTCCTGTGTGAACGTCTTGAGGGGGAAAATACACTGTCGCGGACAAATGCCATTTGTGGGGCCTGGCGGCAGAATCGCATCCTTTGGGCATCGTGTCTCTTCCTCACATCCACTGCCACCTTTGAGTATGGCCACAGGAAAAGAGATGGGTCTCTCACGGATGTGGGACTGAATGGGAACTTGGCTTCATTCCTTCTCTCAGTTGTGTCGCCCAGGACAGCTATGCTGAATTACATGGGCCTCATGGAGTGGAATATCAATGGGACAGATCAGAATTGGGGAACCCTTTGATTCAGTTGGTGCCTCAGTTCAGTGGCTCCAATTCAGGCAAAGAAGATGGCTCCCCCCTTACTTACCAATCACTGTTTCCTTTTATGAGTCTCCAGGGCTGGATTGCCAACTCCAGCCTAGGAAATTCCTGGAGGTGAGGATATAGAGAGGGGTTTCACCTGGCATCTGTGGTATGCTTATTTATTTATTTTTATTTGGTTAGATTTTTATCCCACCCTCCCGGCCAAGGCTGGCTCATGTAAAATAAATACATTAAAATACTATGTTAAAACGAAATAGTAACAATAAAATGCTAGTCTTATGCAATGGTGCAGTTGGTCTGCTTCACATGACATACGATCTATCAGAAGTTATAAAGGGGGAACAGGCTCGGGCAGTTATTAGGGATCCGGCGGCTCAGGGCTCTTCACCATACGATGTCAATCAGCCTTCCTAGTGGTGGGGATGGGAATGGCGGCGGCTCCAGAGGCCCTGCAGAACTGCAAAAGGTCCCACAGGGCCCTGATCTCCTCTGGGAGCTCATTCCACCAGAGTGGAGCCGCCACTGAAAAGGCCCTGGCCTCAGTTGTCGCCAGCCTGGCCTCACTGATGTTGTATTGTCTACTCAGACCAGCAGTGGCTCTCCAAGGTCTCAGGCAGAGGGCGTTCCCATCACCTCCTGCCTGGTCCTTTTAACTGGAGATGCCGGGGACTGAACCTGGGAGCTTCTGCATGCCAAGCAGAGGCTCTTCCAACTGAGCCACAGCCCCTGGTTGCTCACTTTGTCCAGTTTTTGTCCTCCTAGTCCTATTGCATTATCCATTTGGTGCCCTATACTGTATGATTATGTTTCCCCCCTTTATCTTCCTCTACTCTGTAATCCGCCTTGGGTCTCAGGTGAGAAAGGCAGGCTGTCAATAAACTAAACAATTAAAATAAACAGAAATAAGCTATGCACGATAGGAGTGGGGAAGGATGGAGCTGGAGGGTTGCTGAGACAAAGAAGAGCAGACGGTGGCGATGTACCCCTCCCTGTCTGCAGTGTGGGGTGGGTCTTGGGAATGACTGGCACGTGGGACAGCCAATTACTTAATTGTTTATTTCTCTTTATATCCTGCCTTGCCTGCTTTACAGCAGCATCAGTTGCCCATCCTAAGGGCTCCATAAGTGGGAAACTCTGCAGGGTTGGGGACTTCTTCTGGGGTTGTCCTGGGGCTCTCCCCATACAAGACTTGACCTGAAGACCCTGGCCATGCTGGAGGTGTGCATTTCCAGAGAGCTCTGCCGTTCTTGTCAGTCAGGGCCACGACAGCCAGGGGATTTTTCTGCCCCATGTAGTGACTTAGTCCTGTGTGCCCGGATGGACGTGAGGTTTGAGGAATGACCCCAAGAGCAGGATGTGTGCCATAGAGGCTCGCTGGGTGACCCGGGGCCTGTGACACTTTGGGTTGTTGTGAGGAAGAATGTAAGCCACTTTGAGTTCCCACTGGGGAGAAAAGTGGAATACAAATGAACTAATTTAAATAATTAAGTAATAAAACTCATCCTGCTTCTTCCTTCCAGTTTGGTGTAGTGTTTAAGTGCGTAGACTCTAATCTGGGAAAATTGGGTTTGATTCCCCACTCCTCCACTTGTACCTGCTGGATGACCTTGGGCAAGCCATAGTTCTGTCAGAGGTGTTCTTGAAAAAGAGCAGTTTCTGTCAGAGCTCTCTCAGCCCCACCTACCTCATACGATGTCTGTTGTGGGGAGGGGAAGAGAAAGGAGATTGTAAGCTGCTCTGAGACTCCTTCGGGTAGTGAAGGGTGGAGTATAAATCCAATCTCCTCCTCCTCCTCCTCCTCTTCTTCTTCTCCCTGAGAGCCAGCTTGGTGTAGTGGTTAAGAGCAGTGGACTCTAATCTGGAGAACTGGGTTTGATTCCCCACTTTTCCGCATGCAGCCAGCTGGGTGACCTTGGGCCAAAGTTCTCCCAGAGCTGTTCTCTCAAGAACAGTTCTCAGAAGTGCTCTTTCAGCCCCACCCACCTCACAGGGTGCCTGTTGTGGGAGAGGAAGGGAAGCAGATTGTAAGCCGGCTCTCCTCCTCCTGTTTTGGTGCCAGTATTCTCCATAACACGACCTAACCCAAGGCAGAGTCTTGGAGGCAGAACTGTCAGTTCTCAGCTTGCGTCAGGCAATGCTTTGTGTGTAGCTGGACCAGAGCCCCTCCCTGAGCCTTTTGGCCCCCTCCTGACACCTATTTTCCTTGTGCAGTATTTTGCTGTGTCGTTTTACAGTCTCCAAGTCTCAAGTCCCAGTCAGTAGCACAGATGTTTCTGTCATAATTAGGGTCATGCTCCATTAAGCATGTTTAAGTTCACTTTGTCTCAGTGGCGTATGCTACCCCCCCCCCCCCCCATCCCACGGGAATTAAATAGGAATTTATAGTACTTGAATTCCCCTGGGTCATATTATTATTAGTTAATGTTATTACCATCTCACTCCTTGACCTTCCTGTTTCCCTCAAGAGACTCTGTTAGGATGTATTAGTTTGGCTCAAAGTGGCAGCAAAGAAGGATTTCAAATGTTTTGGGCTGATTTCCTTTACGGAAGGCCAGCCGCTGGGCATGCGGTGCCCACCAAGCTCTTCAGCTTTAATGTTGAAGCTACCTACAGTGACCTGGGGAGGGGAGGGCCACATTGCACCTATCGCATGGAATCAGAACTGTTTACCACCCTCAGTAGTACCTGGAAAATCCTGTTGCCAACACCATTGGCACGCACGAGCATTTTCAGCTGCCTGGGTTCTGAATGGGACCGTTGTTGATTCATTCTCTGCCGGCAAAGGACTATTTCCCCAAGTTTCAGCATTCCTTGATCTTTCTCATATAATACTTCAGTCTGTATCTGAGGAAGTGTGCTCGCACACAAAAGCTCATACCTTGAATACAGTTGTTTTGGTCTTAAAGGTGCCACTGGACTCTAAATTTGTTCTGCTTCATTCCCTAGAGTGGCCCACGGGGGCACCATGGAACCCCCAAATATGCTCCGTGGCACTCGCTTGCTTCTTGGGTATCAGGGATCAAACACAAAGGGTTCCGAACAGGCATGTCGAACGCATTTGTTACGAGGGCTGGATCTGACATAAATGAGACCTTGTCGGGCAGGACCATGGGTGTCATAAAATATAATGCCAGGGAGCAGAGATATACCCTTTCTAAAGGACGCAGACAAACATAATTAAATATTTTTTAAAACTCTGATGGCTGACACCTCTTGCTCTGAATTATTGCATCAAAATCTGGAGACATTGTCTGTGCTGTAGCAATCTTGAGTATGCTGTTCAGGTGTTGTTCAGGTATATATCTGTAAGTTGCAAACCTACTTTTGATTTACTGACATTCATTACAGAAATCTCATGGTCAATACTTAAGCCTAAGACCCAGAGGAAAACATGAAATGGCTGGGCATTGCATGCTTTTGTGCATAAGTTGCTTCGTGTGCTGGTCAAGAACATGTGAGGGCGCCATGACACAGACTGAGGGTATGTGTTTGTCTACAAAACTATAGTCTTCCCCAGAGAAATAACTACAACTCCTATGAGGCAGTGCAAGAAAAGAGAGACAGCAATGTATAGTGGTCAGGATCAGCCTGCTATCTGGGAAGTCTAAGTTCAAAATCCCCCACCTACAAAGGAAATGTGCTGGGTAAACTTGGCCTGAACACACACTCTCAGCCTAATCCCCCTCACTGGCTTGTTGTTATTCCTCATCTAAATAGTTTACATTGCTTTCTTACTGAGAAAGACTGGATCACGAGGGCATGAATAAAGTGAAAAAGAGGAGGGGAACCCAGCTGTACCAAGGAGAGCCCTGGCATTATGAGTCCAACAAAAATCTCTCTCTCTCTTTCTCTGTAGCAAGGCAAAAAGCTCATACCTTGAATAAAACTTTGTTGGTCTTAAAGGTGCTTTGTATCTCTATGGTGCAACTGAGGGAACTGGGCAAAGGAAGCTCTCACTCTTTCCCTCCCTCCACAGTGGACAAGGAGGGGGAGGAGCCTCAGCCAGTGGAGGAATGAGAGGCTTGCCTCAATAGCTCTGCTGTACGATTAAGAGAGCCTGGCAAAGCAACCTCTCACTCTTTCCCTCCTTCCCTCCCTCTCCCTCTCTTCCTTCCCAAGGGAGGAACCTCAGCCAATGAAGGAAAGAGAGACTTTGCTCTGTAGCTCCTGTGTGACTGAGAGAGCCTGGCAAAGCAAGCTGTGACACAGAAGGAAGCAAGAGAGAGAGAAGGAAGCAGATGACAGCTAGTTGTTTGAGGGCCACATATGAGCCCTGTGAGGACCGGTTGTGGGTTGCGGGCCACATGTTTGACACCTCTGGTTTGGAAGAACAAAAGAAAAAGAAAAAAAAGAGGGAACTCCGGGTCACCTGTTTCTTCTTTTTCAAAAAAATGAGATTCTTTTTTAAAAACGCGACCAGCAAGAACTTCTTCCCTTCTTCCCAGCTAACAGACTGAAGGGGTGCTAGCTGAGGACAGAGGAAAACGAAGGATTGCAAATGGCAGCTGGTTTCTAGCTCCTCATAAAGAGTGGGGTGATCTGGCCAAGGACCATAGCAGGCACAGGGTTGCCAAATTGGGAAATTCCTGGAGATGTGGGTGGAAACTGGAGAGGGCCAGGTTTGGGAGGGGCCTCAGCCAGGTTAGAGTGCCATATGGGGATTGCCAGCTCTAGGTTGGGAAATACCAAGAGATTTTGAGGGTGGCGTGAGGGCAGGGCAGAATTTGGGGAGGGGAGGGACCTCAGTGGGGTAGAATGCCATAGAGTCCGCCCTCCCAAGCAGCCATTTTCTCCAGGGGAGCTGACCTCTATAGTCTGGAGATCACTTGTAATAGCATAGGGTTACCAGGTCCCCCCTGGTCATCAGCAGGGGATGGAGAGTAGGGTTTCCAGCTGCAGGTTGGGAAACTCTGGGAGATTTGGGGGTGGAGCTTGGGGAGGACAGGGACCTCCGTGGGGTACAAGGCCATAGAGTCCACCCTCCAAAGCCTCCATTTTTCCCCCAGGGGAGTGGGTTTGATTCCCCACGCCTCCACATGCAACTGCTTGTGTGACCTTGGGTCAGCCACAAATTATTTCAGAGCTGTTTTCTCAAGAGCAGTTCTCAAGAGAGCTCTTTCAGCCCCACCTACCTCACCGGGTGTCTGTTGTTGGGAGGGGAAGGGAAAGACCATAAACCGCTCTGAGACTCCTTCGGGTAGTGAAGGGCGGGGTATAAATCTAACGTCCTCCTCCTCCTCCTCTGCCCCTTCCTCTTCCTCCTCTTCCTTTTTTTCCTCTTCTACTTCTTTATGTCAAGTGGCTTAAAATTTTTGAGACTTTTCTGCCAGAAACAGTCCATAGGTCATCCTAGTTCATCTTCACAACCATCCTGCAAGGTAGATCAGGTGCAGAGATCAATGCCATAGATCAGCCAGTGAGCGACGTGACTAAATAGAGATCCTCTCCCCCCCTGTCTCCATCTCTCTCATGTATCTCTCAGGCTTTGCCTGAGAGCCAGTTTGGTGTAGAGAGCCAGTTTGGTGTAGAGAGCCAGTTTGGTGTAGTGGTTAAGTGCGCGGACTCTAATCTGGGGCAACCGGGTTTGATTCCCCACTCCTCCACTTGCATCTGGCTGGATGACCTTGGGCAAGCCATAGCTCTGTACCAGCTGTTCCCTCAAGGACAGCTTGGGAAAGAGCTCTCTCAGCCCCACCTACCTCCCAGGGTGTCTGTTGTGGGGAGGGGAAGGGAAAGGAGTTTGTAAGCCGCTCTGAGACTCCAAGTGAGTGAAGGGCGGGGTATAAATCCAATCTCTTCTCTTCTTCTTCTATGCGGTACTAAGGTCCAATTCATTTTAAAACACTACAAAAATCTGGCCCACTATCGTTCCATCAGCATGCCAAAGCGAGTTCTTGAAGGCAAGGGCCTCTCATGCAGAACTGCATCTTCACATACTCTTACACCTGCAGCTCAGCATTTCTGCCCGTGCCATGCTATGCCAGTAACTAATGCAAACTATGATGTCACCCACTCAATTATATGGCCTTCACTGGCCTCAAGATTTACTGCTGAGAGCCAGTAAGTAGGATGGTTGCCATGTACCCTTGGGATAGGGTTGCCAGCTCTTGGTTGGAAAATACCTGGAGATTTTGGGGGTGGAGCCTGGGGATGGTGGAGTTTGGGGAGGGGAGGGACCTCAGCAGGGTATAATGCCACAGTGTCCACCCTACAAAGCAGCCATTTTCTCCAGGGGAACTGAGCTCTGTTGTCTGGAAATCCGTTGTAATTCCAGGAGATCCCCAGGTCCCACCTGGAGGCTGGCATCCCTAGAACAGATAGCAGCAAAGACAGTCAGTTGTACTTTTTTCATCCAGGCTTGCTGGGTTTTCTGTCTGCCAGTTCTGATAACAAACATTGTCACTTCCTGTGATTTGGTAATTGGATTAGGTTGCGTTCGGCTCTGCTCAGAGTACAGCAAGATTCAGGATTCTGGTTTCAGGTCCTCCCCCTGCATCAGACAAACATCTAATTCTAGTTCCATTTAAAGAATTATGATAGCTGAAAACTGCTATTGTGTTAGGCAAACTGGAGGCTGGGTTAACAGTGCATTTGGGGGATCCAATTTAGATAAAGTTAAGCTGGCTTATACATTTAGTATTTTATTCCTTTATTTATGCTAAGGGTTGTGGTGTTCGGCCAAAGAAGAAAACAGAGCAATTATTCAGGGCTTAAATTGCACCCTTGCTCTGACTATCTACCTCCTGTTGCGCCATTTCAAATTGAGTAATAAAACTTGATAACTGCAGTTAGGAGTCGTGATTATAAACCAGAGAACTGAACAAAGTATGGATGGGCGTGAACCACATTTTTGTGGTTCAGTTCGTGGCTGAACCATGAATTGAACCATAAACTTATATGAACCGACCCAATTCATATCTGCTCATGAACCATTTAAAGTTTAACCCCCTGCTTTCTGCTCCCCGTGGCTTTTTGCCGCTCAGCAGTTTTTTGTGAAGAGTTTTCCTGCTCTTCACAAACTGCCGCAAACTGCACCAAAATTCGTGGAAGCTCGTGGCAGTTCTTCAGTTTGCAAACATTGCTTCGTGAACCACGAATCGCCCAAAATTCATGACGAACTTTAGTTTGTCAGCTGGTTTGTGCCCATTCCTCTAGTGTCTCCTCTTTCCGTAGTGCTGCTAGGCGGTGTGAATCTTGGAAGGTTTAAAGTCTGCTTCTGATGCAAACCAAGTATTTGTGTGTGCATGTCTGCTTAGCTTCCTAGAGGTCAGTCTGTCCTAGGGTTGCCTGTTTCGGGTTGGGAGACACCTGGAGATTTCGAGTGTGGAGCCTGAGGAGGGCAGGGTTTGGGGAGGGGGAGGGACTTCAGTGGGGTATAAAGCCACAGAATCCACCTATCCCAGTGGGCATTTTCTCCAGGTGAACTGATCTCTGTTGGCTGGGGATCAGTTGTAAATTAGCGTGAGATCACCAGTCACTGCCCGGAGCCTGGCAAACCTCATCCGTACATCTCAGGCTTCTGCTCTGATGCTCTGCTCCAGTTCAAACATTCACAAGGATAGCAATCCTGTTCAAGAGATCCAAGCGATGAGGGTCATCCAAGTCAACCTAGACAACACAATTGTGACCCTCTATCTGGCAATTCCGAGAGCTATCCTACATCACTTCAGGGTTCTTCCTGGAAATTAAGTAAGGCTGCCACTGACATCATCACCCCCCCTTGTCCCTGCCCCCAATTCTTCCTAATTACACAAATGAAATGGGAGCATATCTGCATACAGGGAAAAGCAGGGGTCCGTTGGAGCAGGAGTGCACAGGAGTGCAGCTCCGGGAGTGAGGAGCCCAGGGGGTGGGCACATGACCAAGCCCCGCCCCCTCCTCGGCTTCCCCGAGCAGTGCAGAGGCGCAGCGCCCCGAGGAAAGCCCTGCTAGGGTCTTTATTGTTTTTAATGTTTTGTTTTAATATTGATAATTTTATCATTGTTCCTTTTATGACTGTGTGCTGCTTTTCCAGAGACTTGCTCAAGGTGGCATATAAATTTTCCAAGTATACCATTTTTTATCTGGGCACATGGCACATAAGTACTGGAGAAATTTCACCAACCCTTCAGCAGCTTCCACCCCATCAGTTTGGTGTAGTGGTCAGGAGTTGGACTCTAATCTGGGAGAACCGGGTTTGATTCCCCACTCCTCCACATACAGCTGCTGGTGTGACCTTGGGCCAGTCACAAGTTTTCTCAGAGCTGTTCTCTCATGAGCAGTTCTCAAAAGACCTCCCTCAGCCCCACCTACCTCACATGGTGTCTTGTTGTGGGGAGGGGAAGGGGAAGGGATGGGTGATGCACATGTCCTGGGTATCTCAAGTCTACTTGAAACCTGGTGGTTTCAAGGGAGCAGGAAGAGAATGAGGGTGTGTTCTTTACGCTTATTTTTATTGCACAAAGTATTGGATGGGGAAGGGAATGGAGGAAGAGCAGGTCAGTTTCACTCACCTGTGGAGTGGAGCCTGAGGGGTGGGTGTTGCCTTCTGACAGACTTCCGGTATGTTAGGGGGTGTGGCATATGCAAATGAGTTATGCAAATGAGTTATGCTAATGAGCTCCTGCACCTCTTTTTCTATGAAATGACCACTGGGGAAAGGTATTTCAGAGTGCTAGAAAGAAACCCCAAAGAGAATATCTGAGTCATCTAGACTGAGCACAGGGCTATTTTTGGGGCAGGAACGCACAGGAACGGAGTTCTGGCTGGCTTCCGAGTTGGCCACGCCTACAGCCTCCCCCCCCCCTGGTTCCCCAGATGCCTCGCAAGCCGTGGGGTGCCTGGGGAAGCCAAGCCAGTCCAGGGAGGAAAGGCAGTTTAAACTGCCTCCCCTCCTCGGGTTCCCCAGACACCCCACAGCTTTGTGACCCAGAAACTGCCTTCCTTCCCTCGGGTTCCCCATGCACCCCGCAAGCCGCAGGGCACCTGGGGAAGCCGATCCTGGGAGGGAGCTGTGCTGCCAGGGGTGTGGCCTGATATGCTAATATGTTTCTGCTGCTGGGTGTGGCCTATTATGCTCATGAGTTCCTGCTGGGCTTCTTCTACCAAAAAAGCCCTGACTGAGCATAATGTTACCTTGGGACTCTCTGTCAGAGGAATGGGCAGAAAGTGGCAGAAACCGAAAGGGTGCTCTCCAACCTTGGCACAAACATCCTCCTGCCTTGGTGCCCTTTCCACAAACGGACGGTTTGGTGCCCTTTCACACACCTACTGAACAATGAACTTTTGATCCACTTTCAGTCCACTTTGCAACTGCGTTTTACTGTGTGAAATGGCACGATTCATTTGCAAGCGATAGCTAAAGTGCATTGAAAGTGGGTTATTCAGCACATGTGAAAGTGCCCTGTATTAACTCTTTGCTTCCCAGCTGGGAGGGAGTCTGTCAGACCAATCCTTACTCAGTGGGCCTTGACTACCTCATTCCTGCCCGGCCCACAGAACCCAACCTCCACAGTGTTTTGCAGTGCTGGTTTTTAGGCCTTCAGGCTGGGATATCCCCAGGGGCTCCCTGCTGATCAGCTAACCGTAGGGAGCAAACGTCCTCTGATTCTCAACCATCCATCACCATATACTTCACTGTCTCCCTTCCTGAACTTAACCTAAGGTTTTTTTTATGACAAGACCCACATAGACGTCCATATTTTCCTATACAGGGATGCCAACATCCAGGGGGGACCTGGGGATCCCACGGAATTCCAGCTCATCTTGAGACCACCCATGGAAGAAATGGATGCTTTGGAGGGTGGACTCTATGGCATTGTACCCCACTGAGGTCTCCGTCCTCCCCAAGCTCCATCCCCAAATCTCCAGGAGCTTTCCAACCTGGATCTTGCAACCCTGCCTCCCCATCTCCTGCCAGTGGCCAGGGAAGAACTGGCAACTCTATGAAATCCATGACCACCCCCCCCCCGCCAGTCCTATGGCGAATGGCCTATCAACCCACATTACTACTACAAGGGAAGGCGTTAGATGCCCCCCCCCAACAGAAGGAGGGAAGGAGCTGGCTCACTGCAGGCCGTCCATCAGGGCCAGGGATGCGACCCATAAAGCTGCCTTCTGCTGAATCAGCCCCTCAGTCCATCAAAGTCAGCATTGTCTACTCAGACTGGCAGCCGCTCTCCAGGGTCTCAAGCACAGAGGTCTTTCCCATCACCTCCTGCCTGGTCCTTTTAACTGGAGATGCCGGGGATTGAACCTGGGACCTTCCGCATACCGAGCAGATGCTCCACCACTGAGCCACTCCCCCGCCCAGGGCTGACACTTGCTATGGCAGAACCCGATGCCATGGGTGGGGCAGCAACAGGGCTGGCTTGGGTGACCCTGCACTCTCTGCCATCTGAGGGGATTGCCTCTGTGTACCTAATGGCTCTGATACCAGAGGGGGAAAATGAAACCTTCAGATCTGGATTTTAACATAGACATGACCAGGCCCATAGCCTGGATTTTGTGGCTTGTGAGGCAATTTTTTTTCTGGGAGGGGCTGAAGTTCTCAGTGCAGAAAGAAAAGCCATTGAGCCAGTAGAAAGCTGTTACCAGGATAGGTCTCTAAAGTGCAAGCTGTCAACCACTTCAGATGACAGTTCTCAGCTGCTGCGAGTTAGTCACTTCTGCTAGCTGAAGCAACAATTTTGACAAGGACCCAGCAGGAGAGAGTGATGACTTCTATAATTAAGAAAGCTAACACTTAGACAGAAATACTCTCTTAAAGGAGACCACTTTCTTGACACAGAGTTAGAAGGGATCCTAGAGGTTAGTTAATACCCCTTGGGTACTAGTCAACTACAGCACCCCACTCTGCTTAAAGGACTGTGTGCCTTAAAGATGTTTTAAAATGATCGAACAAAGTATTTACAGGAGAAATTCTTGTGGGGCTGTGCCTTTAAGAAAGGGGGCGTAGCCCCCAAAAGCCCCACTGTAGCTAAGGACCTGGTCACGATCCCTTATTTTCAGAATGAATATGTACAAGTTTCTCAATAGATAACTAGGGACAAGTTTCTCATGTGTTTGCCTAGTTTTTGTTGCTTTTTCTGTTGAGTGGCTCTGATAAATCACATATGCTATGGCCGTGTAACATTCAGAAAAGAAAATGTAAAACATCTACAACCAACGCCTTGTGCCCTACTGCAGTTTAGAGGGCTATTTTTATTTATTTAGTTTATAGCCCGCCTTTCTCTCCAAGGGGGATCCAGAGTGGCTTACATAGTTCTCCTCTCCTCTGTTTTATCCTCACAACATACAACCCTGTGAGGTAGGTTAGGCTGAGAGTGTGCGACCAGCCCAAGGTCACCAGGCAGGCTTCTATGTCAAGAGTGGGGATTCGAAGCTGGGTCTCCCAGATCCTAGTCTGACATTCTTAACCACTATGCCACGCTGGCTCTCAGTCTCTGCCAGGGATTTCCTCCCGCACCTGTCGGTGTGCGAAGGGCCAGTAGGAGAAAAATTGCCCCAAATGGTGGAGGGGGCACCAGCATGAAGTGAACATGATGCTGCTTACTTATGGCTCAGTCCAGTCATAATTTCTCATGGTGGCATGCTTCGGTAGTTGCACACCGAGTACAGTGTCCCCCTAGCTTACACGCCACCTCAGTGAGTGCCTGAGTCATCCCTTCTCTAGCCTTGCTGTAGATCAGCCCCGCAGCTCCCCAAGTCTCGACAGAGGATACAAGATGTCTTCTGGATGGCTTCATCAGACAGGCCTCAGACATGTAAAGACAGTCCATATCTACATGCAGCATTGACAGTTCGGGACAAACGTAGGAAATCTCTACTACCACCACCTTCTCAAGCTTCTTCCTTTCTCAACCAGACTTGGTTTCCCCAAGGGGATGAAGCTGCAGGCATCTATAGAGTGGAGGAAAGCAGGAATAACTCACCCAATTGAATTAACCAAAGAAGGGCTTCCACTGACTAAAGAGGAACTGGAAGTGGAAACACAACGACCAATCCCGTGGTTCTTCAAATTTCTCATCTAATTCATGGACGGCAACAGCTACAAATATTCCAAACCCCACCGAATAGATTTGAACAGTTAATAATACATCCACCTCGGAACGATAAGGGACTCATCTCTCTAGTCTACAAAGCTTTAATTTCCATCTTAACACCCGCATCACGGAAAAGTGCCACGTTATGGCAGTTGGACTGTGATAATCGCATTGACTGGAGATGCCTGGGAGAACATTTTGAACACCCCTAATGCCACTTCAAAGATTTACTCAATACGTTCCACTACATTTAAGATCATGAATAGAGGGTATATGACCCCAGCCAGGTTGAGCAGGATAAAGCCAGGCAAGAACAACAACGTTATGTTGGGAAAAGTGTGCTGCAGTTGGAGACTTCTTGCACTGTTTGTGGCAGTGCCCAGTCATTCATAACTTCTGGATATAGTTCATCACTCACATACAGCATATAAGAAGAAGAAGAGAAGAGATTGGATTTATATCCTGCGCTTCACTCACTTAGAATCTCAGAGTGGCTGACAAACTCCTTTTCCCTTCCCCTCCCCACAACAGACACCCTGGGAGGTAGGTGGGGCTGAGAGAGCTCTGAGACAACTGTCCTTGAGAGAACAGCTGGTACAGAGCTATGGCTTCCCCAAGGTCATCCAGCCAGGTGCAAGTAGGAGGAGTGGGGAATCAAACCCGGTTCTCCCAGATTAGAGTCCGCGCACTTAACCACTACACCAAACTGGCCCTTTGGCAATAATGGCGATTTGCTTCCCTGACCTCCTAGAGGTCCTCTTTCTTGACTTCTGGACAGAACCTACAGACAATAGAACAAACATTACATTAATTAATACTCTATTAGGCACTGCTAGACTTGCTATCGCTCAAAAGTGGAAAGATGAAAGAGACCTGTCACTAGATGCCTGGAAGAACAAACTTTTGGAGCACTTCCTGTTAGGAGAAATAGCTGCACAGAATGCAGCACTTACCTCAGGCAGCACATTAAACAAATCCCAAGCAATTTGGTTTCCAATGACTGCATACCTATCAGAAGGAGAGTTTATACCTAAAAATCCTTATTATAAAAAAACTAGTGTACTTTTAATTTCTTTTTTACCTATATCTGACACGTGGTTATTGTTCAGGATGTTACCTTTATATTGTACAAAATAGTTTTCTGTATTTAGAAGGTTATACAGGTTTGTTTGATGGTTATATTAATGGAATTTTTAAATAAATAAATAAATAAATTATATATATATCTATTTAAAAAAGAGAGGACTTCTCAGGGCCTCCAGCTTGTGGCACGAGTGGAGCTGATAGCTGGAGCAGAACTGGGATCTAGGAGATCTAATGAAACTTCTCAACCTTG
Source organism: Lepidodactylus listeri (assembly GCA_029233225.1). Lineage (NCBI taxonomy): Eukaryota > Metazoa > Chordata > Lepidosauria > Squamata > Gekkonidae > Lepidodactylus > Lepidodactylus listeri. The sequence goes on along the minus strand of JARCFY010000005.1, from coordinate 132,272,719 downwards.
CACCTCCTTCCTCTTTTCTCCTACCTCCTGATGTGGCCTTATCGTCTTCCCACAGCACAATCAACCAGAATCCGGGGGAGACACAAAAGGCACTCGGATGACTCCCTCAGTCTTCCTAGTCAGTAGACAAAATGGCGGCCACTGAGGAAGCTGAACAGACCAAGTTAGTTTTGTTTTGACTGACTGCTCCCTGGACCAGTTATGATTTGCCAGCTAACAGGCAGCCTTTTGTTCTGAAGTGAGCAATGGTTTCAGCAGCCGTTCTCTTCTGCACAACAGAGTTAGTGTTTCCTGTCAAGTAACAACAAATCGGGAGTCACCATAGAATTATGTGGACAAGAAACATGCCCCAGGGGGCGGGAAACGTTAATCGTTAGGGCGTTGGAATTATACTGGCAGCTTTGGGCAGGCGTTTATTTTTTATCAGTTCTTGTTCTGAACTGTGCAGTGTGCACTTGATGTGTGACCAATTCCACGACTGCAACAAGGCACAGAGGAGGTCTTAGGGTGCACTTACTGGGAGCAGTGAGGAACACCCAGCATCTCAGCAACATGCCTTCGTGGCTTGAAAGTGATGCAGGCACGTCGGGGATGTTGAGGGGTGACACTCTGTTTTTTTGAGAAAAACTATAGTAGAATTAGCTTCTGCCATAGAGTTTTAGCCCCCAAATCAGAGCATTGTTCCCATGTCTCCGACGTGTCTACGCCATTTCTGGGTCATGTAGGCACATAGCTGAAATGCCAATCATCCCTCCCTTTTTTGGGGGGGGGTAATTCTCCCCACCGGCCAGCTGGCGGGTGGTGGAGATGCAGGACCTGGCAGCAGGAGACCCCTACCTCCATGAGGGGGTCTGGCATCCCTAGGAGGGTCTAGTATAGCTCTGCATATTTTACACACTGAGCAACATGAGACCCCCGGCATGTTCTTCCTTGAGCTATCTGACTGCAGCGTCCAGACATTGTTCCCAACACGGAGACGGCTGCTTCAGGAGGCTTATTCGATGAAACGTAGAGCTGGGGGTAATTTGCAAATGGACAACAGCCCATTCCAAAGCTTTGGACCTTTTAGTGACTTTAGTCAGTAAACATGAATGGACCTTTATTCCCATGAATCAGTCCAATCCTCTTTAAAAGACATCCATGCTCATCATGGCCGTCATCACATCCTCTGGCAGTGAACTGCACAATTTAATTATTCTTTGTGTAAAAAAGCATTTCTTTTTGTCTGTCCTGGATCAGCTTCACTGTTTCATGTATCTTTTTATAAGCCTCCATCATGCCGCCCTTTATCCATCTTTTTTTCCAAGACTCAAAAGTCCCGGGCTCTTCAGGTTGCCAGGTCCTACCTTGTCACCGGCGGAGGAATCAGGGGTGGGGCATTCCTGATGTGATGATGATGTCATCACATCAGCGACACTCTGGTTTGAGGGCAGAACTCTATGGTTTGACGGCAAATTTAGCATAGAGTTTTGCCCTCAAACCAGAGCGTACCCTGCGATATCGCCAACATGACGACATCCCTTCTGGGTGATGTCATTGCATTGGGGACATCACGCAGGGACATGGCTGTTTGGGGGTGGGGAACCCCAGCTGGTACCTGGGGACTGGAACCCTACAGGATCTCCAACTTTTCCCCATGGGTAAGGTGCTCCCTCATTTTGCTTGTCCTTTTCTGTACTTTCAGAACTGCACACAGTACTCCAAAATGAGGAGGAAGAAGAAGAGATTGGATTTATACCCCACCCTTCATTACCCAAGGGAGTCTCAGAGTGGATTACAAACTCTTCTCCCTTCTCCTCCCCACAACAGACACCCTGTGAGGTAGGTGGGGCTGAGAGAGCTCTCTTGAGGACTGCCCTTGAGAGAACAGCTCTGAAAGAACTTGTGACTGACCCAAGGTCACACGAGCAGCTGCATGTGGAGGAGTGGGGAATCAAACCTGGTTCTCCCAGATTAGAGTCTGTGCTCCTAACCACTACACCACACTGGCATTACAATACTGGCTATCTTGTTGACCTTTCCCCCCTGATAATTCCCACCATGGAGTTTGCCCTTTTCTTCACCACGGCTGAATGCTGGGTCAACATCTACATGTACACAGAGATTGTCCACCAGAGCAACTAACGCTTCTGTGCCACAGCCAGGCCTGAAGCCAGACGAGTCTGCCTGAGCCAGAGGAAGCCTATGAGTCATCCAGAAAGCCGTTTATTTAGTTGCCCCATCTTCATACTTACAATTACTTCACCCACAAAAAAGGCAGATCAGAAACTGAATCCATGTAATACCTGTTATTAAGACAACCCAATGACACGTAACAGAGCGCAAACATTCCAGTTCCCCAGAACTCTTCCTCAGGTCAGTGGACTATAAAGATAGTAAATAAAGAAAAAAAATGTAAAAGGAAAAGAAGAAAAAGAAGAAGAAGAGATTGGATTTATACCCCATCCGTCACTACCCAAGGGAGTCTCAGAGCGGCTTACAATCTTCCTTTCCCTTCCCCTCCCCACAAGAGACACCCTGTGAGGTAGGTGGGGCTGAGAGAGCTCTGACAGAAACTGCTCTTTTTCAAAAGCAGCTGTGCCAGAACTATGGCTTGCCCAAGGTCATCCAGCCAGGTGCAAGTGGAGGAGTGCGGAATCAAACCCGGTTCTCCCAGATTAGAGTCCGCGCACTTAACCACTACGTCAAACTGGCTCTTAAAACAACAACAACAGACTTTTCAGGTCATCATGGTCTTAAAGAGGGTCAAATGTTAGGCACCGGTGAAACGTATCAACAGAGGCATAACATTCAGATCGCAAGATGTCCTAGTCCCGCTATACACTGCATTGGTCAGGCCGCCCCTGGAGTCCTGTGTGCAGTTCTGGAGGCTTCACTTGAAAAAGGATGGGGACAGAAAGGAGCGGGTGCAGAAGAGAGGGACAAGGACAATCAGAGGCCTGGAGAGGAAAGTCTGAGGGACTTGGGAATGTTCAGTCTGAAGAAGAAGACGCTGAGGAGAGACATGATTTCAGTAAAGCTTTTGACAAGGTTTTCCATGATGTTCTTTATGTATTCAGAGGGGCTGTGTCACTTAGAGGAGGGCAGGGAGCTGTTCCTGTTGGCAGCAGAGAGGATAGGACTCACAATAATGGGTTAGAATTACAGGTGGAAAGGTACCAGCTGGATATTAGGAAATTTCTTTTCATGGTAGGAGTTGTGCAGCAGTGGAATTGGCTGCCTGGGGGGGTGGTGAGCTCCCCCTCACTGGCAGTCTTCAAGCAGCGGCTGGACGAACGCTTGCCAGGAATATTTTAGGTTGATCATACATTGAGCAGGGGGTGGATGGGCTATATGGTCCTTTCAAAATCTATGATGGTTTGAGCCAAACTGCTCTGGGAAGCCAGTGGATCGCTGAACTGGGAACTCTGGGCACTGCTTCATATAGTATGCCCAGGGGTCATTTCGAGCAGGAGCACGCAGGAGCGCTGTTCCAGGAGTAACAAGCCCAGGAGCGGGCACATATGGTGATGCGCTGTGGAAAAAAGCAAAAGCAGACTAACTTGATCTGTATTTCCATGCTTGTTGTAGGGTAGCTTCCCTGCAAGAGCAAAGGAATCCTAAAGTGTCTTTAGTCAAAGTGTAAAGCTGGCTCACCGGCTCTGAGTTGGGAAATACTTGAAGATTTTGCGGGTGGAGCCTGAGTAGTGGGTGTTGCCTTCTGACACACTTCTGGTGATGTCAGGAGGTGTGGCATATGCAAATAAGTTATGCTAATGAGTTATGCTAATGAGCCCTGCACCTATTTTTCTACAATATGACCCCTGAGTATGCCATCTTAATTTAATGAAGGCTTGACTATCACTGTGAGCACTTTAATTGTCAACTGTATGATTGTTTTAAAGGATTTTAAATGTTTTATGTGAACTCGGTACTTTGTGTCAAACAATGTAAGCTGTCCTGAGCTTGTTCGCAGGGAGGGCAGGATACAAATGTAAATAAATAAATAAAAAAATGTGATTCTGGCAGGCAAAGAGTTTGTTTTCAGGTTGCTGCTGGCCTGTAATTGGCCAGAATCCCTTTATCCAGGGAAGGTGTCTTATCTATTAGATGAACCACTGCCTCTTTCAGAGTTCTGGGGGAATCTCCCTCTTCAAGAAAGATTGATCATCCTTCTTAAGTAGACTGCTTGTTTTCTCCCAGGAATCTTTAGCCAGGGCTGGCCTGTAACCTACATGGGGTGGCTTGCAGAACATCCAGAATCCTGTCAATGTCTTTGGGGCCGGGGGGGGGGGGGATGACACACCAGGCAGAAAGAATAAAATATGGATAAAACGGTACTTTGGGCCCCTCTTCTACCTGACCTATTTGTAAACTGATCTCCAAATCAGAATGCATCCAAGATGCTTTATCAACAAAGGAATACCCAAAATCATCACAGCTCAAAATCCTTTTGTTATTTCTTGAGCTACCCTAAACAGTTTGGCTGGACACGATTCAGATGACACAACAATGGAGGAGAAGCACACCTTCTTCACTTCGAGCACTGCCACTTCTCAGGCCTTCAAATGTGCCTGGACACTATGGCAAGGGAAATGTCCTAGTAGTTGTTTCATTCCATCCGTTCTTCGCGGAAGCCCAAAGTATCTAATAAAATAAGGCAATATTACAGTAGCTAGTCTGGGAAGAAAGCCATTCATGAATTATTTCACCTAAAATAGATATGGGGAAACCATCTGATTCATTTCAGGTGGACATTTTAATTATGACCTTGGCAGCTGTCAAGATTTTGGGGTTTGTACTAAGACCTCCAGGGCCGCGGTGGCTCAGAGGTTAAGACACTGAGCTGCACACTGGAAGGTCAGTAGCTCGGCAGTTCGAGACCTGAGTGCCGTGTGATGGAGTGAGCACCCGTCTCTGGCCCCAGCTCCTGCCAACCTAGCAGTTCGAAAACAAGAAATTGCAAGGAGATAAATAGGTACTGCTTTGGTGGGAAGACAACAGCATTCCATGCGCCTCAGCATTTAGTCATGCTGGCCACATGACCACAGAAAAAGTCTTTGGACAACGCTGGCTCTTCGGCTTGGAAACGGAGATGAGCACTGCCCCCTAAAGTTGGATTCGACTGGATTCAACTGGAAACCTTGACCTTTACTAAGACCAGGGGTCCTTTGGGGCCAGAGCGAGGCAGAGCGAAGCTCCGCCAGCTCAGGAGCAGCCACTAGGGCAGCCATGGGCCGAATTAGAGTCTCTGATCTGATTCGGCCCGCCGCCGAATTGCCACCGAAATTTGGCAGCAAATTTAAAAGCCACTGGAGGGGAGGGGGTTTGAGGGAGAGGCTCTAAACTTGCAGGGTACCTGCTGGGGCCTCTCCTCGAAATACCCACCAAGTTTCAAGAAGATTGGACCTGGAGGTCCAATTCTACGGGCCCCCAAACAGGTTGCCCCCATTCCCTCCATTGTTCTCTATGGTAGGAAACAAGTAACATTTTTTCCCACCATAGAGAACAATGGAGGGGATGGGACAACCTGTTTGGGGGCCCATAGAATTGGACCCCGTGGTCCAATCTTCTTGAAACTTGATGGGTATTTGGAGGAGAGGCCCCAGGAGCTATCCTGCAAGTTTGGAGCCTCTCCCTCAGACCCCCTTTCCTCCAGCCCCTCATATACCCTATGAGTTTTTGCCATTGATTTCAATGGCCCATAGGGTATAATAGGGCTGAAACTGACATTCCCTTTCTGACACACTTCCGGTGATGTCAGGGGATGTGGCATATGCTAATGAGTTATGCTAATGAGTTATGCTAATGAGCTCCTTCACCTCTTTTTCTACGAAAGGACCCCTGACTAAGACTTCCAGATATATTATCTCCCTGTCTATATATAGAACATCTCATAAAGAAAGCTGAATTAGATTTAGATGAAGATGGAGTGAAAATTGATGGAAGGATCATCAGCAGTTCTAGCTGTGAAGATGACACCACATTACTGGCAGAAAACAGTGAAGACTTGAAGCGACTCCTGCTGAAGGTTAAGGCAGAAAGTGCCGAAGCAGGATTACGGCTGAACAGCAAGAAGACGAAAGTAACAACTACTGGGGAATTAAACAACTTTAAGGCTGATGATGAAGAAATTGAAATAAAGAATTTCTATTTCTTGGCTCAACCAACAGGAGACTGCAACCAAGAAATCAGAAGGAGATTTAAACTGGGGAGGGTCAGCCGTGGAGCAGCTAGAAGAGCTTCTTAAGGGCAAGGGTGTGTCACTGGTGACCACGTTCCGGGTAATTCATGCCAAGGTATTCCCCATTACTATGTATGGATGTGAAAGTTGGAGAAGGAAAAATGCTGATTCATTTGAATGGTGGTTGGGTGCGTAAATATTAGTCACCAACATTGATCTAGATTGCCTATACACCTTAACCATTAAAATTCGACCATCTTCCACCTCGTAGATCAGTTCAGGAAGTAAATGTTGTTTAACATATGTGGCTACCCCACTTTTTTTTTTTTAGTTTGTCTGCTGCTACAAATTTTATACCCAATTTTTTAGCATCCAATAAATGTTTGTCCTTTTGCTTAATATGAGTTTCCTGAAGACAGACAATGTCTGCCTTCAGTTTCTGGATTTGCAGAAATTCCCCCCCCCCCCTCTTTTGGGGGATATTCATACCATTTACATTGATGGATAATATCTTACTTGTTCTCCTGTCCACGATTTTTGTTTTTTTCATTGTCTTTTCTCACTTGTAGTCTTGTGACTACCCTAGAGGAGGCATATTTCCTAGATTTATTATTTTTTACCGATCTTAATATCTCTTTCCCATTTTCGGGGACTGATTGAGTTTCATCTTCTGACTCGCTAAAGTCCTCCCCTTGGACCCCTAGGTCCCTTCCATATTTCCTCAGAAACTCGTCCAGTTTAAGAACCAATGTCAAACTATATCTTGTACCCTTAAAGTAAAATGAAATCCTCTCTGGAGGCAACCATCTATAGGTTATTTCATTTAATCTTCATGCTGTTGCTAGGTTTTTGGTAATCTTGCCTTTTTTGTCTTACTCGCCAGGGTAAATCTCTCAGTATTTGGATCTCACTTTCCTGGATCATAAGCAGGTTAGACTTTACATTATCTAGTATCTTTTCCCCTGTGGATCTTTTATAAAACCTCACATGAACCTCTCTTGGAATTTTATTGCATTTTGCAAAGGCTGTATTTCTCCTATAAACTAACTCTACCTCATTACTTAAGTCATTGAGGGGTTCTAATTTCAACCATTCGTTTAACGTTGTAACCATAGTCTCTTTAATATTTTCATTCTCTGGAATGTTTTGAAATCTAAGTATCAGTGCAGATTTTTCCATCTCTAGTAGCATAAGAGAGTCTTCCAAAGAGTCACACTTAGCATTAAGCTCTTGAACCTGTTGATCTACTACTTCTAATTTCTCTTCCGTCATATTATTTGCCTTATTTAGTTTAATTATATCCTGATTATTTTCTAGGATCTGAGTTTTAAATTCAGCCATTTGAGTTGTTAACTGTTGAGTAATCAGATCCAATTTTGCCTGTATAGGCTCTATTGCTTTTGCAATCAAATTAGGTATTGTGTTTTGGACCACTTGGTTCATTGCTTCAGCTATATTGTCATATATTTTTGTGTTTATTTCTTTAGAGCTCATTTGGCTTAAACCCGAGGGACCAGATACAGACATTTTCCTTCCTCCACTTGCCATTCTAATTTCAAAAAGTGTTTTTAACTTACTTATCTTACAATTTATCTCTAACTATCTAACTCTAACTATCTATCCCTAACTAACTTCTTAATATACTTATATCTACTCCTCCTCCCTGAATCAATAATAATAATAATAAAATTTATTGGTGCACGTATCCCTTGCCGAATACTAATCTTAAGCCTATCTTAATCACTATCTCTAACACTACTTGTCTTACCTATCATACTTGTTAATATAACCTTAATTTATTACCTACTCCTATTTCTAATCCTAAACTTATTAGCTATATTAATTAGTTATGTCGTGAAAGCTTTCAGTTGCATTTCAGACCATTTCAAACAAGGGAAAAAACAAAGTAAATCATATAAACACTCAAGCAAATGAAAAAGTCCCACTTCTTGTGTCTTCTCCAAGGCCCGGATGCCAGCTCTATTAAGTTCTCTGAGGGTGGGGCTATGAAAAACGTTAGACCTAGTTCTCTGAACCCACAAGTCATAATCCATTTTTTCTCACATCTTCTGGCTTGTCTGTTTCACGCATCTTCGTTATTCTTCTCCTCCTCCTCTTTCTTTCTGCTCTATCAATTTCTCTATTTTCCCAATCGCTGGTTAGACGCCGCCAATAAATGAGAGTGAAAAACGCTGTAAGTTCAGTAACAGCTGTCCAACAGACCCCGCCAGTCGTTCACTGAGCTAGTTGATCTTCAGAAATACAATTCTAAAGCTTTCCTTCTTTTCTCCTTCTTGTTTTCTCCTTTTTGAAACTTGCTCAGACTCTCCAGAAGCTTAAGGGCTCCCGTCCTGCCTATCTCAAATGTAACAAACAAGTCGGCTCTGTGTCATATTTTAAATCTTGTTACAAGTCATGTTGAGCACTTCTACAGCTGCTCCTGTGCTCAGTAATCAACTCAACTAGTCTCGTCAGCCAGTTACATCTGAGTAGAAGACAGGATTCCAACACCGTAGAGGGAAAATAGTAAGGTAATAAAGCGATTAAAGTAAAGTTTGCCTTAGAAATGCAGGCTTTCTGCTATCCGGTTTGTCTCCTTTTTAGTTCAAGGAACGTGGCTGGGATTCTGTGCTGACCATGAATCTTCTTGTCTCCTCTTCTTGCATGGGCCAGGCTTGTATGGCGAGGTGGACTGCCATCCTTTCTTCACCACCAGACAATAGCCTTGCTCGCAGGCTCCCTCTGGCAGCTTTCTTGGGGTGCCAAAATTTGGACACCCCCTTAGAAGAAGAAAATTATGCACTTGGGTGCGGAGCACAGTCCCACACCTCCTGCAGCTGCCGTGACTGGAACCAGAACCGCTTGTAGGTAACCGTTGTCTGGGCCTCTGCTGTGGCATCGTCCACGGGGAGTTGCTGGTAGGCTTGTGCCAGATCCAGCTTTTCAAACACCTGGGCCCCTGCTAGGGAGGCCAAGACATGACTTACCATGGGCACCGGGTAAGCATGATCCTGCAACACCAGATTGATAGTACATTTGTAGTCCGCGTAGATGCGAATTTCTCCATTGGCCTTCATGGAGGTTACAATTGGGGTCTCCATCCTGGCGTGCAGGACCGGTTCCAGCATGCCTTGTGCTACCAGATTGTCCAGCTCAGCCTCTACCTTAGGCTGAATCACAAGTGGAGGCTGCTGTGCCGCCATGTGGATGGGCCGGACATTGGGGTCCAAGTCCAGCGACACTGGGGCCTCCCGATAGGAGCCCAGCTTGCTGTCGAAAATGGTGGTGAACTCTGCGCAGACTGACTCAAAGTTCGCAGAGCTTATCTTGTTCACCCCATAGACTCCCAGTCTCAAAGGTTTGAACCATGAGAGTACTAGAAAGCTGGTGAGGTTGCCCTCCACTACCAAGAGATCCAGACACCTGTCAAAGTCATTGAACTTGCCCAACCCCTTAATTGCCACCAGGTTTTTTGAAATCCCGGAGTATGAGTCCCATGGGGTGTCTCAACTGGGTCCCCCCATGGACATAGCTTGTGGAATGTGTCTGCCGAGATTATTGTATGAGGACCCAGTGTCCCGTTACATGCTACAGGAGGCCCCTTCGATCCAAACATGGACTGATATCTTCCCGGGGGTTTATTGGGGCAAGCTCAGTACCTGGTTGTGCGAGGGGGTTGACATGCTGTCCACTGATTTGTTGTGAGCAGCTGGTGAGTGGCAGCTGGTCTGGGCACAGCAGGTCCTTGCGATGTGCCCCGTCTTTCCGCAGGATCTGCATGTTGCCTCATGGAACCGGCAGGAATGACGCTCATGGGGGTCTCTGCAACTTGTGCACGTTGGGGGCGGCCTGTGCTGGGAAACAGGAGTGGGGGCAGCAGCCGGGACTGTGTGCCGGGAATGGGAACCAGGGGAGTGGGACGCACCTTTCTGTGAGTGAGGTTGCAGCTGGCAGATGTCCTCCTCTTCTGATGTGTCCGATTCGGAGGTCGCGGTGTGGTGCGTGTGGGTGGCTGGGCGGTTGTTCTGGGTTGTTTCGAATGCGACTACTGTCTGGAGCACCTTCTCGATTGTAGGCTCGGGAAGTGTAATGAGCCGTTGTCGTAGCTTGGCTTCTCACATCCCTGCCACGAAGCTGTCCAGCAAGTGGTCCTCCACATGCCGGTACTCATAACCAACCTCCAGCCGGCAGAGGTCAGTGAGCAAAACAGGCAGCACTCTCACCCGTCTGCTGAGTCCTCTGGAGGAACCGCACTCGGAGCGCCAGCATGGAGGGCTTGGGTGCAAAGTAATCCCCCAGCAGTATGAGGAGGTCGCTGTATGAGACATCCAGCAGGTCTCGGGGAGCAATGAGACTCTGGGCCAGGTGCATTGTCTCGATGCCACAATGGCCTAGGAGCCAGGCCCATTTCATGTTGGGCTCGGTGACCCCTCGTACCAACAGGAGGAACCTGAGTTGTCTGGACCATGCATCCCAGGTCTCGGATTTCGAAGGGTCAAATGGAGGGATTTGTCCCATGGCAGCAGCCATATTTACTGGGCTTGTGGCAGTGTCTCAGAGCGCTGGAGCTCGGCGTTGCCTTGTGCCAGTGGATCAATGCTTGGTGTGGTGCTGCTCAGTTCAGCTGATGAGTCGCTCATTGGGATCCCATCCGAAGCTCAGGTAGATTTGGGCCATGTGCGAATGACCATGTGGCGGTCGCCATTACCAGAGCACATGGCAACCACTATAGTAATACACAACAAGTTAAAAGGACCGGGGAGTAGGGTTTCCGCCAGCCTGAGTAGACAATACTGAGCTTAATGGGCCAAGTCTGATTCTGTATTAGGCAGCTTCATGTGTTCATGGGTGTTCAAGAATGTGGCTCCACTTGGCGGCTTCTTGATCGTCACTAAGATCACAAGAGAACACAAGAAAAGCCAATATTGGATCAGGCCAGTTCAGCGACTGCGGCAAAATTCTGTTTTGTTTCTTAGCTATTGGGAAACGTAAACTTATTTTAGCTGAAAAAAACTGTGATTCTCTTATTCTTATTAATTTATTTTACTAATTTTCTTTTCTCTTGTTAATGTTCTTATACTGCTATGTTATTACTGTTTTCATCTCTTTTATATCAAAATTGTACTGTTTTACTGGCTCTTGCTGTAATAAGTTAGATTGATTGATCGATCAGGCCAATGGCCCATCCAGTCCAACACTCTGTGGCACACAGTGTCAGATTCTCTGCCATTAATTGTTCAGACCTGGGGTCTCTATCAGTAATTTACGGCTAGCCTTGGGGTTTATTGCATGTCCTGCTTAATGTGTCTTTTTCTTTCCCGGGAGGATGGCTTGCCGCATTCCATCGCATCACATAAACAGTCTCGCTATCTCTCCTCGTCACCTCCCTCTTTCCCAGAGGAGTCTTGAATGTTTTATCTTGCTATTGTAACCTTGGAGAACTGTTGAACTGTTTCCAGCCAGGTGTCTGGCCTGTGAATTGCAAGTAGGGGTCACTAAAGGGCATGGGGGGAATTTTCAGTGCTTTTGCGCCTTTTCTGTGAGAACCAATGGTTGGGAGTTCTCGCGCTTTTTTGTATTTGTTCTGATTGGCCCTTTGCCTGCTCTTACCTGACTGTGTAGGGTATATTAGTCCCTGTTGCCTGTAACCAAGTATCTCTAACAAACATGGAGTACCTGAACCATCATTAAGAAATAAAAGGACTTTTGCTTCATCAAAAGCCTGGCTTATTGATTCGACTCAGAAGCCTCACACACAGTGGCCAAAATACCAGGTGCCCTCAGGAGGTCCACCAGTGGGGCCAGGACACTAGAAGCCCTCCCACTGTTGCCCCCCCCCCAGGCACCAAGAATACAGAGCATCACTTGCCCCAGACTTGTTCCTATCTATAGTTTGTGGCTAATAGCCACTGCTCCATACGTTCATCTGGACTTCTGCTCCATACGTTTATCCAATTCCCTCTTGAAGCCATCCATGCTTGTAGCTGCTGCCACCTCCTGTGGCAGTGAATGTTCCCTGTTCTTCTCTGTGCTCCACTGCTACAAGCATGTTAGCACATGGCCCCAGCACCCCAAATCTGGCTGTACCATTTTACACTGGAAATGTAGTGTGACCACAGGATGTACATATCTGCTTGCCAACCTGAGAGACGTGAGAGATCAGAAGGGCAGTGCCTCTGTCCAACTGCAGAACCCGAAAGCTAGCCTGATGGTCTTGTCCTTTTCTCGACACATCCCAGATTCTACGTGCTTGGGTCTGCTCCTGCAGTGCCTAGAGTAATTCAAATCACATCCCAGATTTTGGTATGGCACAGCTGCTCAGCAATTCAGGCGTGGGGGGTGGGGGTGGGGAGCCATCTAATGAAAGCCTTGTTTAAACCACTAAGTGGTGTTCTTGGGAGCCCAAGCTGGGTTTGTGTTGTAACCAAGAAACGCTGAATTGTTGCCAGAAAAGGGGAAACATTGAAACATAAACCAAACTAGGGGAGAATATAAATAAAGGAGATGTTTCCAATAGACACTGTATAATTTGCTCTGAATGTGGTCATTTAGTCACAATTTTATGTACCTTCAAAAATATATTGGGTACGTCGGTTTGGTTTGCGTGTGTGAAATGACTGAGTTGGAGTCACCATCGGGAGGCAGAGGAAGAATCCCACCCCCAGGCTAGGTAGCCCAGATCCAAATTTTTAACGTCAGCAGATCTTTTGGAGAAGCTATATATCGTTTTGTGCACGTGTGTTGAAATATACTGGGTTCAGACACGTAGAGTGATCAGCTCATAGTTTATTAGTGATTCAGCAAGAGAAAGAAGACTGGAAATCCCTGGCCGAAGCCAGGTATTTATGCCAAAAAAGGTCACACCCAAACACACCCCACTCCCAGTGATAGGCTATTTACGCTGCATTGTTTCCCCACTGGTTTTACTCTAGGATCCTTGTCTCCCTACTGGTCCATTCTAGGATCCTAGTAAGCTTTTGTTAGGCAACCTCAAGCTAAGACCTTTTGCAAGTACTGCCCAGGCTCAATACATAACATGTGTGTTTATTTTAGAACAAGGAATGGTTGCAATTGACATGAGATGGGCATACTAAAGAGAATACAAATGCGTCATCGTAATTATGTCTTATTATCAACACCAAACTGAAAATGAAGTTCTTTCTTATAAGCTGCTTACTGTTATGCAGGGCTCTTTTTGTAGAAAAAGCCCAGCAGGAACTCGTTAGCATAATAGGCCACACCCAACAGCAGAAACTCATTAGCATATTAGGCCACACCTCCATGTTGCCAGAAGAGTGGTCATCCAGCCACACCCACCTTTTGCTTCTTATTCTGTTTACCTTGTTTGTTGTCAAAACTCAGGGCCTTTTTTGTAGCAGGAATTAATTTGCATGTTAGGCCACATACCTCTAATGTAGCCAGTCCTAATGAGTTTCTGTGGTTGGGTGTGGCCTATTATGCTAATGAGTTCCTGCTGGGTGTGGCCAACTCAGGAGCCATCCAGAACTCCGTTCCTGTGCGTTCCTGCCCCAAAATAGCCCTGCTGTTATGTATTCTACTTCAGTAAACTGACTCCCCACCCCACATTTATTCTACTTAACACATTTACATTGTTTGTTCCATATGTTACATCTTCACACCACCCCAAATCCATGTTAACCGTGACCCATTCTGCGTCTAGCACTTGCTCCACTGTTTTATCAAAGCCACAATGGAACAGAAAACGATGTGGCTCAAAACAGCATTCGAATACCCTGGGCAACGCCTGTACCGACTGCAGTGTCACATCCCCTCCCCCCAGCCATAAAATGGCCATAAATCTATGAAGATGGCTACCAGAAAATTGAGAGATCAAACGAAGTCAAAGCAGCATGCAGTCTGGACACTGCCATAAAATCCGACAATCAATCAAAGTGAAAGTGGCATGCAATATAGAGGGGAATTTCTGTTCTAGCTTGGGTTTGGTACAACAGTGGAACAAATACTAGATGCAGAGAGGGCCCATCTCTTTGCCCTCCTGAAGAGCTAGATCAAGATGGGTGGCCGTGTTAGTCTGTCTGCAACAATAGGAAAGAGCAAGAGTCCAGGAGCACCTTAAAGACTCACAAAATTTGTGGCAGGGGATGACAGCGTATGAGCTTTCATGGCAGGGAATGAGCTCTCATGACTCACAGAAGCTCCTGTCCTGCCACAAATGTTGTTAGTTAAGGTGCTCCTGGACCTTTTCTACTTCTGAAGAGCTGTAAGCTGTACAAGAATGCAGGAGAAGCTGTAAAACAATTTAAATGTCCTTGGTTGCAATCTTTGGGAGCACTTAAGACTCCAGAAACAAAACACTAACAACAAGACTGAATGTCGGTCAACTCCAGATCTGCAACCAGCATGCTTTGAGGCATGTGTGGTATATGGGATGCAGATGCAGAGAAGTTAAGTACAAGTGATGGTTTCTCATGAACCCATGAAGCTGCCTGATGTTGAATCAGACAACTAGGTCATCAGGGTCAGCAGCAGTATCTGCTCAAACTGGCAGCCACTCTCCAGGTTCTCCAGTTGAGGTCCTTCACTTCACCTCTGACCTGATCCTTTTAACTGGAAATGCCAGGGATTGAACCGGGGACCTTTTGCATGCCAGGCAGATGTTCTGCCACTGAGCCATGGCCCCTCCCCTCCACTAGGTGAAACATTTTCAATGATAAACAGGCTGTGTGGTGGTCTTCTGAAACCAGGAACTGACAGTGGACACCTATGAAGTGCTGTGCTTGGTGCTCTTGGAGGATTAATTCAGGCTCAAAATAAACAAATCAACCCAGAATGGGGAATTTGTGAATTAGCTAGTAGGCCCAGTAGCCCTGGGAAGCAGGGTTGCCAGCCTTCAGGTGTGGGCTGGAGATCACCTGGAATTACAACTGCTTTTCAGATGACAGAAATCAGTTCCCCTGGAGAAAATGGCTGCTTTGGATGGTAGAATTTATGGCATTATACCCTGCTGAGTTTGCTTCCCTTCCCAAACCTCACCTTTCCAAGGCTCTAACCCCAATTCTCCAGGGATTTCCCAGCCTCAACCTGGCAACCCTACTGGGAACTACAGGGGAAAAAATCTATGCTAGCAGCCCTACAGTCTCTCCCAGTGAAGGTGCAGTGTGCACACAGTCAGCCACTGGATAATTACAGTGGGCACAGAACCCATGTGATAAAAGAAAGCCTGATGTCGCGACCACCCTGACCGAGAAAGGAGACATTTGCAACATTTGAGGGTCCAGTGAGGACTTTTTAAGAATCACTCTCACACCCCCTCCTTCAGAGACCCTCTCCTTTCCTCAGTAAAGCATTTATCACTCTAGTGATCCTGACAGGTAACCTCCTTTGGTGGAAAATCCTGTCCAGTTGCCGCTGGTGAACCCATAAGGTCTTCAAGTCAAGACACAAACATAGGTGGTTTGCCATCGCCTGCCTCTGCATAGCAAACCTGGACCTCCTTGGCGGCCTCCCATCCAAGCCCTAGCCAGGGCTGACCCTGCTCAGCTTCTGAGATCTAGTGATACCAGGCTGGCCTGGCCCATCCAGCTCAGGGCAAAATACATAGAGGTGGTTCGCCATTGCCTCCCCCTGTCTAATGATCCTGGACTTACTTGGTGGTCTCCCACCCAAGAACTAACCGGGACTGACCCTGCTTAACTTCCAGGATCTGATTATATCAGCCTAGCCTGGGCCATCCAGATCAGCACAACTTTCAATAAGGCACGATCGGCAAGGGTTGGACCTAGATATGATAGGCCACTTCCCCAAGCAACTTGTCTGCATCCTCAGTCTGCAGTTGTCATCCTGTTGCAAGTGTAGGACAAGGGAAAAAGAATGTGATTTCTGACACTTTCTCCTTGATAGATATATATTGACAGCTGTCACTGTGCCTTCAAAAGTTTAATCATAACAGATCCAGATGTATGTAACGGAGAAGCTTCTGATTAGAGAAACTTATAGCAGAATTGCATTTTTTGTATAAGAAGCCATATTGTATTAATTGCATTTTTGTATAAGAAGCCATATTAAGCAAAAATATTATTAAAAGCCTCTGTAGAAGGAATTAGGATGCAATAAAAATGGAATGTGCAAGATGCAAGGATGCCGAGGGCAAGTTTAATGTGATTCATAACCCCTTATCAACAAGCCCTCCATATGCAGGTCAGAAAGGAACCCACTGTTCTCCAATGTTCCCATTGTTCTGGAAACCAGATAAGTGAAGGCAACCACTGACATAACTGACCAGTATAAGGAGAGACCAATAGTAAGGCTTAAATGATGCTTGTATGATGTTAACTGCCTGGTACCAATTAGAGACCCTTTAATGTGTAAACTATATGGGATGTCATTTGGGGTAGAAGACCTTCTGCCCTTCCTGGTGATGGCAGAATACAGCTTTGGAACTGCTGATGAGTGCTAAGGCACTCATCAGCCCTATATTCCCTGTTATGCATTCATTAAACAGATATTCATCTAACTCATTGGACTCAGACTGTGTGATTCCAGTTCGGCCAAGGGGTCACATAGGGCACAGATTTGTGCATCACAAACAAGGACCTGATCATACTGGCTGCGTCCTAGTGAACTAAGATGTGCCTGATTTGCACAATTACAATGCTTTCCTCACATGATTATGCTGCTTTCTTGCAGCCCTTACCCTCCATCTGCTGCTGCTGCATTGACCGAGTGCCTAGTTGTAGCACCTGTTCTTTAGACGAGGCTTCTAGAGAGGCAAGAGGCCTCCTTTTTGCCTTTCTGAAAGCCACACTTTTTCAGAGGACGTTTGCTTCCAAGCTTTGGGGTTGTTTAGCAACCTGTAGCCAGGGAGAAGTAATAGCTGCATTTTGCCTCATTTTTAATTCATGTGTCTGTGTTTTAAATGCTTTTGTTTTTAACAAATTGGCTGTTGGCTGCCTTGAACACACTACAAGGCAGACTACCATTTTTAAACAAATAACAAAAAATATTCCACAGAACAATTCGAAGTGCAGTGCTTTGACTAAAGTTATAGTAGAAAGGGCTTCCACTTTTAAATGTGTACAGTTATGAACTTTGTTGAGGGGTGCATCTACATATGTACATGTTTGCTTTGATAACGCATAGTGACATTGAAGTTGTGAGGGGAAAAGGGGAAACTTTAAAGATTTGTCCATGGGGTTCTGATGAAGAGGAGGTGTCTGCAAAGATAAGATCTAGTCCTTTCCCCCAGAAGATGTTATTAGACTAATAGCGCAATCTTGATTTCATCAGATCTCAGAAGCTAAGGATCATCAACCCTGGTCAGTACCTGGATGGGAGACCAGACCACCAAGGAAGCCCAGGTAGGGTTCCCAAGTCGCCCTGGGGAGCGGGGAAACCTCCGCTCCAGCGGCCCACTCTCCACCGGCCCAGATTGGGCCACCAGGGGAACCCCGCCCCCAAATTGCTGGGAGGCGATAATGTGCCCAGTGCAATGACATCACCCGGAGGTGACGTCATCACGTCGGGCATGTTTTGAGGGGGACGCTCTGTAATTTGAGGGAAAACTCTATGGTTTCCCCTTGAATTTCAGAGGTCCTGCCTTGACATGCACAACGCAATGACATCACTTCCAGGTGACATCATCGCGCTGCGTGCCGGCATCACAAAGGTAGGACTTGACAACCCTAAGCCCAGGGTTGCTATGCTGAGGCATAAGAACATAAGAGAAGTCAATGCTGGATCGGGCCAATGGCCCATCCAGTCCAACACTCTGTGTCACACAGTTGCCAAAAACACCAGGTGCCATCAGGAGGTCCACCAGTGGGGCCAGAACTGAACCAGGGCAGTGGCATACCACCTCTGACCATCTCTTGCCTCAAAACCCCCACCAGGGGTCTCCATCAGCCAGCTGCAACTTGACAGCACTTCCCACCACCAGCGCAATCCTAAAAGCAGGGTCTTGGGAACAAGCCCAGATAGGTTGCTTTCAATAAGATTTTGAGTAGGCCTCAGGATCGCTTTGCAAATTAGTGGAGGAGCCATGGGGCACAGTCGGGGGTAGCTCTGGCAGGGGTGGGGGAGGGGAGATTGTTAGAACCTGTGGGCCTCAATCCCTCCTTATGCTCAGAAAAAAACAAACTGAGCCATGACTTTTAACTTTGACCCACATATTGTGTTTATTTACAGATCAGGCTCCCATAGAGAGCCGGCTAGACCTGGAGTCCCCAACATACTTGAGTCTGTGTCCCGGCAGGGTAGCACCAGGGTGCACCGAAGGACTCATCTACAGCCTCTCTGTCCCCCCCCCCCCCCGCTCTTGCAGGCTGTGCTGGGACTGGAACCCTGACCGGCCAGCCAAACCCCGAGAACCCTTACTATGAGGAGGAAGCAGCTGACAGTAGGAGAGAGAATCCCAGAGATGGAACGGCGCCACTGCTGCCAACTGAGAACACGGGATGGGGCAGCAGCTGGAAGGGATGCACCTGGCCCCTGCCATGGGGAAGCAGGCTGGTGGCAGGCTCCCCAAGGAGGGGCTCCTGGCCATAGGCAGGGAGGCAGCCAGCAAGACAAAGCCCGCCGGCGATGAGGGCAGGCTTGGGAAAACCTGTGGCCTTCACTAGGCTCTCCCACAACTGGCAGCACCAGTGATGGGCCTGCTTCACCCCCACACATCAAGATTCAAGTATGGGGGTGGGGGTGGCTGAAGGAAGGTGGTGGGGTGGGTGACCCAAGGAAGGGAGGGTATAAAAAAGGAGGAAGCCCAACAAGCTGTGGAGTGTGTAGCTGGAGACTGCAGAGGGCAGGAGGTGAGAGAGACAGAGGCAACAGAGCTCTGGCAGGTCATTCAGGGGACTGGTGACATAACCCCCGACCATATCTGAGACCTTGGGGGCAATCCCCAGGTAGAAAGGAGGTTGACTGCATAATGGTGACCAGTGGAGAGGCGCCTAGAGTGGAAGGTAGGGGTGACCAGTGTTCCCTCTAAGCTGAGTTAGTGTGAGCTAGCTCACAGTTTATTAGCCTCCAGCTTACACATTTTTGTCTTAGCTCAGGAAGGATGGCTCCAGAGCAAACTAATTTATGCAGGAGCCAAATCGTTCACTTACAACTTTAATGCCAGTAGCTCGCAAAGCAAGATTTTTGCTCACAAGACTCCACCACTTAGAGGGAGCATTAGTGTGACACTCTGGAATTCTGAGACATGGTGATGAGCAGGGCTGTTTTTGTAGAAAAAGCCCAGCAAGAACTCATTAGCATATTAGGCCACACCCTGACAGTGCAGCTGGGAGAAGAGAGAGAGAGAGAGAGAGAAAAGAAAAAGAGAGGGAGGGAGGGGGGAAAGAAAGAAAGAAAGAAAGAAAGAAAGAGAGAAAGAAAGAGAGAAAGAGAGGGAAAGAGAAAGGGAAAAGAGATGGGGGGAGGCACTTACTGGGAGCAGGGAAAGCGTAGGCGTGGCGACGCGTCAGGGCAGCAGCAAGCCAGATGCAGAGAGCCGTGGCCTCATGCTTGATCTCTGCGTGGAGATCCGGAGCATGGGGCCTTTTCTCACCAGCTTTTTGCACTTAAAGGGAAAGCTCCCTTTGAGTGCAAAGAGCCAGGAGGCCAGGCCTCGCACTTGATCTCCGTGCAGAGATTCGGAGAGCAAGGCCCCTTCCTGCTGGCTCTTTGCACTTAAAAGGAAAGCTCCCTTCAAGTTCAAAGAGCCAGGAGGCCAGGCCTTGCACTCAGTCTCCACATGGAGATCTGGAGAGTGGGGCCCTTTCCCGCTTGCGGGGAGGGGTGGGCTCGGACGCCAGCCGGAACACCGTTCTGGTGCATTGTGGCCCAAAAAGAGCCCCAGTGATGGGCACATCCACAAAATGGCCACCACAGGAAGCAGAGCCACACACACACAGAGAAAGCCCCAATGCAGTGGCCAAGAGGAGTGATTTTTTAAAAATACGCTGGTGAAGAGTAGTGAGAGAAAGAACAAAAACCAACACTTTGGTGGCTATTGCCACTGAAACAAAATTATTTAATCTGCACAGCCAGTCAAATCTCCAGTAGCCAATCAGAAGCCCTGCTGGGCAGGAGCTCCAACTGGCCCTACCCATTTTCTAACAATATTTGGTGGGCTCCAGGAAAGGTGTCTGCAGGCATCACATTGGGGTGGGCTAGATAGTTGGGCTTGAATGACAGTCAACAGGTACAGTTTTCCCAGTCCCTTGCTACAATTTGCCACAGATGCATCCATAAAAAGCATAGCTAGAAAAAAATTGCCTGTGTCCACTGGCAGGCAGGCAGGCAGGCAAGCAGGTAAGGGCTGTGGAGATTAGAAGTATTCTTCTAATACACCTAGGCTTCTCACACTCCAGTGATAGGAAACCTGCTTGTGCC
Source organism: Lepidodactylus listeri (assembly GCA_029233225.1). Classification (NCBI taxonomy): domain Eukaryota; kingdom Metazoa; phylum Chordata; class Lepidosauria; order Squamata; family Gekkonidae; genus Lepidodactylus; species Lepidodactylus listeri. The sequence continues at coordinate 132,252,201 of JARCFY010000005.1, read as the reverse complement.
ACTGACAGACTGGGGGTTATTTTGTGTACTTGAGTGCTTATTCTGTTTTTATTCCACCTGTGTCAAACTTGGGCTCCAGTTTGCCATGAATTATGGGAATGAGGCCTGAGACCTGCAGGGGAAGGGAAATTCCAGAGGGGGTGTGTGTGAGTACAAGAGTGTGAGAATGGCTCATAGAGGCGAAATAATTCTTCCAAAGTAGCCTCCCTTCTCAAGGGTGACCTTGGATACTGCCTGTGCCTGCTTCACTGTCTTAGATAAACATAATGGTAGAACTTACTGGTGGGGTGTGTTGTGAGCGTGAAAGCTAGGTGGGATGATTGCTGAGTGTGATTGGACAGAACTGTGTATAACTACTATGGGTTTTCGTGCCTAAACCTCAGTTCTGACACAGAAGTGGTCTTAGCTTGGAACATCTTTATTTCTCAATAAGCAAATCACTGCCAGAGAGTGTTGTTGGGAGTAACTTTGTCCAAGAGTCTGACACCTTGGTGAAGTTCCCATGGTTAGAGATATCTGGGGAAAGGCCTAGGCTCTACCACCACAGTAAAAACACATGCATAAAAAGCAGATGAGATCTGAGAGACCAGTGAAGTGGAAGAACGCCCTCCAAGCCACTGCTTGGGAATCTTGGGAAAGGAAGGAAACACTGTGTACCAACTGACACTCGCACCCTCTGCTGAACCACTGATGCATTCAAGTGTCTATAAAATAGGTATACTTTCTCCAATCTGCTTGAAATTTGGCAAAGGAGATTCATACACAAGTAGTATAATCCTTGAGAATTCTATCCCAGTCGAAGGGGTGGAGGACAAGTTACGTCAAGAAATATATTTCTGATTGAAACCAATGGGAATGACTATCAGACTGCCGTTATAATTGTACATGCTATAAGGATTGCTCAGCTCAGTTAATAGGATATAAGTCTCATTACAAAGAAAGGTAAAACGCGAGATAGGTAATGGAGGTTTCCCCAACCCAGGGGTGGGCAAACTGTGGCTCAAGAGCCGCATGCGGCTCTTTCACATATATTATGTGGCTCCCAGCAGGGCGGCTGGGGAAGCTAAATATCATTAGCAAACAAATATCATTGGACAAATTAATATCATTATCAATATCTGCTTTTACCCCTTTTGTTATTATTTTTGGCAGTCTCATTGAATGTTAATAAAAAGGAAATCTGCTTATTTTCCAATAAAAGCAGGTAATATTTGTTCATGTCTTGTGGCTCTCAAACATCTGATGTTTATTCTATGCGGCTCTTACCTTAAGTAAGTTTGGCCACCCCTGTTCTAGGCGGCTCTTACGCTGAGCAAGTTTGCCCACCCCTGCCCCAACCCAACTCGCATTTCATGTCTTTTCATCTTCAAAGGGGGGGGGGGGTTGAGGGGGGGCCTTCCCTCCCACACCACTTTCAACAGCAAAATAATGATGGCAGAGGACAGACACATGGAAGCAGCATGGTATAGTGGTCAAAGTGTCAGAGAAGGACCTGGGGAACTTCTGCCACGGAAGCACAAGAGGTGACCCTGGGCCAGCCATGCCTGCTCAGCCTAACCTACCTCACAGGGTTATGTGAGAGATTCAGGGGGGGCAGCTGTGTTGGTCTGAAGCAACAGAACAAAGTCCAAGTCCAGCGGCACCTTTAAGACCAACGAAGTTTAATTCTAGGTATAAGCTTTTGTGTGCGTGCACACTTCTTCATGCCCATTGAAACAAGACTTCGCCAACCATTACGTGTAGGTGGTGGTGGGGGGGTTAGTTGCCAGGAAGGGCTTGTTAGAGTCAAGATGCTTAAGTAACTGGGTTAAAATAGGTATACTTATTATCTTTCAGAGCCCAGGCAATTCAGCAGTGCCTTTCCCCTGCCATCTGGTTTGGAGAGTGGGGGTAGACTAGAAAGGCGATGTTGAAGTGGGGTGGAGAGGGGCAGGGGAAGAGGCAAGCTTCCATTCCTGCCCTGTGCTTTCCCAGACCCCCCGCCTAATATGCGAATCAGCTGCACTGTCAGAGGTGTGGCCTAATATGCTAATGAGTTTCTGCTGTTAGGTGTGGCCTATTATACTAATGAGTTCCTGCTGGGCTTTTTCTACAAAAAAAGCCCTGGTGATAATTATATCTAAGATTGGATTAAAGCAGTTGATAAGACCTAAGAATAGCAGCACATTAGCATACAAATAAAATAGTCAACAAACAGATGTGAGGATTAAGTTTGAGTTCAGTGACACCTTTAAGACCAACAAAGAGTTTAATTCTAGGTATACGCTTTCGGGTGCATGCACACTTCTTGAGCAACACTGAAACGAGACTTAGCCAACCATTACATGTAGGTGGTGGTGGGGTTAATTACCGGGAACGGCTAGTTAAGAGTCAAGATGCATAAGTAACTGGGAGATAATTATCTCTAAGATTGGATTAAAGAAGTTGGTAAGACCTGTGAATAGCAGCAAATAAGCATGCAAATAAAAGAGCCCACAAACAGATGTGAGAGTCCAGTGGTACCTTTAAGACCAACAAACCAGCTGTGATGTAGTGGTTAAGAGCCATGGACGCTAATCTGGAGAACTGAGTTTGTTTCCCCACTCCTCCACATGAAGCCAGCTGGGTGAGCTTGGGTCAGTCACAAGTTCTCTCAGAGCTCTCTCAGCCTCACTTACCTCACAGGATGTCTGTTGTGGGGAGAGGAAGGGAAGGTGATTGTAAGCCACTCTGAGACTCCTTCAGGTAGTAAAGGGTGGGGTATAAAACCAACTCTTCTTCTTCTTCTTGGTATAAGTGAGAACTGAGTGACTTAGCTTTTGTAGATTCACACTTCTTCAGATACATTGAAACAGACTTCCTCAAGCATTACATGCAGGTAGAGAGAGGGTGGGGTGGAGTTAGTTGCCAGGAAGGGCTAATTAGAGTCAACTGAACTGTAAGGATAGCTGAGTCCCAGGGGTCACTTCATAGAGTAAGAGGCACAGGAGCTTATTAGTATAACTTATTTGCATATGCCACACCCCCTGACATCACCGGAGGTGTGTCAGAAGGCGACACCCACCGCAAAGCAAAACCCATGCCTCTTTTTGCAACACAGTGAAGGAAAAGGTCACTTCCAAGTTGGGTTACGGTTTTGCTTTGCATAAAATGGAAGCTGCCATCAGAAGCCTGCAGTTGCATGCCACTTAAGATTGCAGAAGGGGAAGCTGAGAATGATTGGATGTGGAAGAAAACTTGCTAGGCTGTGTGGAAAAGAAGAGCCCCGGGAGAGGTATAGTAGGGATTAGCACGCTCTCTTCCACTACTCTGAATGCAACACACACACACACACACACACACACACACACACACACACACACAGACATGAAAACCCCTCCCCCCCCGCCAAGTTGAAGCAGAAACCACACTCTGGACATGCTGCAGGCCTATTCTAACATAATTATTTGCAAATCAAAAGTTTATATTCTGCTTTATAAAGGTCCTGTGTGTTTAGATTAGTGCCTGAGAGACATCCAATCAACTGCAGAGTATAACTGGTATTTATGCTCTGAGATTTCATCTTGTCTCCTGCCTCATCCCTCTGTGTGTATTCAACAAGCATGATGAAAAGTCCTGGGAAAAATTCCCTATTTTGCAACCTGGAGTGGGGGGGGGGGGGGAGCAGCTCCCCAGCCTCTCCTTGCTTCCAGCTCTCACACACCTCAACAGAAAGGGGGAGAGAGAGAAAACAAAAGAGAGAGAGTGCCCCCCCCCCACGCTGACTACAGGGGAAAGGAGCCCAGGACCTTCTGTATCACTGGAGCAACGTGCTTCCCGCGGCACAGGAGTTCCTGCAGCTCATTTTCTCCTGCAGCCCAGTTTAAACTGGACTGCAGGAAAAAGCCACTGGCTGATGGCGCTGGCAACCAGAGGCCACAGAAGAGCACTGGCTGTGTTGCTGGCCCAAGCCCAGCTCTCCTCCCTCCCTCGCCTGGTCCTGCTGGAGGGTGCAGCAGCAGGAAGATGGCTTGGGTTTTGGCGGCAGCGGCAGCTCCCAGGTCTCTCCATTCTGCCAGAAGAGCTGCTGGTTGCCCTCTATAGTTAGTGCAGGCGAAGGGCCCACGCACTTCCCCTGAGCTGAACAGGAAACTGGTGCACTGGGCCTTGGAAATCAATGCACCCAGCGCACATAACTCAGCTTACAGGGAACACTTACATTTGGAGGGGGGGGAGGATTTTAATTTAAAAGGGGGAAAAAGGAATACCAGGCTCCCTCTCAGAAGAACACAGGCTAGGCAATGCCCCCCCCCACCCGCCTGGAAAAGAGCATGTGGTCTTCACTCCTCATCGCGTGGATTCACTGGGACAGCAGCAGGCTTCTCCCCTGAGTGAAAGGTGAGTGCCGGTCTTTCGTTTGTGTTTCCGGCAGGTCAGAGACTTAGCCCAGGGCCGCGCAGCACTGCCGCCTGATTACCTTTATGTTTTATTTTATTTTTCAGATTTTTCTTCTGCCCTCCTCAAAGCCAGAAGGGATTTTGGGCTGGCTTTGAGCCCTGCAAGAGGACCATTTGGAAAAGTGATTCCAGCTGCGCTCAGAGGCGCCCGCGCCCAGAACAGCTGCTGAGCCCCACAACCAGTCCGCAGGGGTCCTCCCCCAGAGGAAAGGAGCCTGTTGCGGGGGTTAGGGGGAGTTGGCCCTGGCAGCGCTTGCCTCTGCCGGTCAAGCTGAGAGCTCCATGGCTGGGACAGAGCGGGGGAGGTGACAAGGGGGTCTCCCTGGGGAAGGGGGCATGTCCTCAGGGGTCCTTTCGCAGAAAAAGAGGTGCAGGAGCTCATTAGCATAACTCATTAGCATAACATTTGCATATGCTACACCACCTGACATCACCGGAAGTATGTCAGAAGGCAGGAAAGAAAGGAGAGAGAGAGAGAGAGAGAAGGGAGGGAGGGAGGGAGGGAGGAAGGAAGGAAGAGCTGGCAGAAAGGGGACAGCTACTAATCCGAGCCTCAGAAATACCACTATTCTGGGAGGAGAGCTTCAGTGGTGGCTGAAGCCTTCAGAAGGCTGGTCGGAGGAACAAGGACCTTTCCAGGGGACGGGGTCATTTTGTTGCAGCCAGGACACAAGCAGGCATTCCCCCACAGGGGGAAGGGGCGCTGGCACCAACTCCTGGAGCTGCGCTCCCTCGAGCTCCTGTTCGAAATGACCCTTCATGTCCTCAAGAGGGCCCCTGAGGAACAGAGATGGCACAATGTGGCCTTTCTCTCCAGGACAGGTCGAGACGGAAGCACCAGCCTGAGCCAAGTCTGTGGGCTTTGGCCTCCCCCTGAGGGACCGGGAGCCACACTGGACTTGCTTCGGAGGTGAGGTGCCATCCGGCCTTAGGAACCTGCCCGAGCAGACCCACGCCAAGCAGTCTGCATGCAATCTGATCAGAGCCCTGCGGTTCCTCTCAAACCCCTGCCTCTCCCCCTGCACCACGGGGAGGATCTCGCCTCCTCACCTCCCACCATCGCTGGCGGCTCTTCTAGGAGAGCTCCACTCGGGTCATTTCCCCGGCTTCCAGGAACAGGGAGCCCAGCCCTGGCCCTTCTGATGGGCCACCGCAGCAGGTGGCTTCTGAGGATTCTGAGCAGGCCAGGGTGACTAGGCAGAGCCCAGAGGGGCCTGGGTGGCTGGGTGGGAGGGGAGAGGGTTTCTTCATTCTGTCATTAGTGGTCGTGAGTCAAAGAGGAGTGTGTTTAAAATCCCATTGATTTCAAAGGGAAAGCGACGTGTGAATGCAAAACCTTCCATCTCTGGTGGGTGTTTCGCTTTGCGAAGACAATCCCTTACCGTGCACAGTTGCAGGCCTTACTTCTCTTCTCCACAATCCCCAATCATTATAAGCGCCCTCAGCCCCCCCCAGCTGATCAAGCCCCTGCCGCCCCCCCAGCCCGAGTTAACAAGTCCTCCCCCCCAGTTTCTCCGCAAAAGCCGAGAGACTCAGGAAAGGAACAGGAGCGTGTCTATATGCCTGATTTCCCTGCCTGATCTTCTCCAGATGCCTGATTTTCTCCGGGTGCCGTGGGACACCTGGAGAAGATTAGGCAGAGAAACCTGGCATGTTTTAAATGCCTTTCTTTCCCCTCCCTGATCTGGAGAAGAGAAAGGAAGGCATTTAACACGCTCACCTTTAAATGCCTCGCTTCTTCAGAGGTAGGGTTGCCAAGTCTCTTAACCTTACCGGCGGGGGGGAGTCCTCTGCTGGCTGGGCGACATCACAGGAAGTGACGTCAGCACGTTGGGGGTGTCGCCAGGGTGACGCTCTGGCAATCGCCCTGGGGCGATTGCCAGAGCGTCGCCCTGGCAACGCCCCCGATGTGATGGCATCACTTCCGGTGACATCACCCGGCGCGGGGGAAGTCGTCCAGGCTGGACGACTTCGGGGGTGGGTTTTCCCCCGCCGGCCGAATGCTGGCCGGCAGATCGGGAATCCCTGTAGCGGGGGATCCCCCGCCCCCCGGGCTGACTTGGCAGCCCTATTCAAAGGCCTTCCTGGGCTCACCTGCCTAGGTGGGGGCCAGGAAGGTGGGGGGGCCTCTCCCAACCTTTGTCTGCTCACCTGCTTTGGCAGGTGAGCTGGGGAAGGCACGGGGAAGCATTTAAATGCTTCCCTGCTTTTTCAAAGGCCTTCCTGGTCTCGCAGGGTGCGGGGCTTGCTACGTGTGCCCACCCCCTGGGCCCCTTACTGCTGGAGCGTTGCTCTGGTGTGCTCCAGCAGGTAACGACCCCTGGCTAAGACCTCTACTGTAGACTCTGGAGAGCTGCTATCAGTCTGAGTAGACAATACTGGCCTTGATTAGGGGAAGGGCTGTGGTTCAGTGAAAGAGCCCCCGCTTGGCATGTGGAAGATCCTGGGTTCAGTCCCCGGCATCTCCGGTTAGAAAGGACTGGGCAATAGGATGATGTGAAAGATCCCTGGGTAGGGATGCCGGCCTCCAGGTGGGACCTGGGGGTCCCTGGGAATTTCAGCTCCTCTCCAGACTACAGAGATCAGTTCCCCTGGAGAAAATGGATGCCTTGGAGGGTGGACACCATGGGATTGTACCCCACTGAGGTCCCTCCTTTCCCCAGGCTCTGCCCCTCAAATCTCCAGAACTTTCACCCTACCCCCCCATCCCCTGCTGGTGGCCAAGGGGGGATGTGGTGACCCTACCCTGGAGAGCTGCTGCCAGTCTGAGTAGGCAAGACTGACTTCGATGGACCAACCATCTGACTCAGGATAAAGCATCTCTGTGTGTGTTCAAGTGTGGGTCAGGAAATCAAATAAAAATTTCGAATCATTTTTTTAAAAGTTTCAGGTAAGAAGCTAAATAAAGGCTCACTCAGACAAGGGAATTAAATGATGAAAAGGGATAGACTGACACCCGTGTGCCCCCAAATTACCCTTCAGATTTCCTCAATGAGTCTCTCTATCTTGTTTGGATTGGAAGCATTTTCTTTCCAGCCGGCTGGATGGTCGCATGATGCCTTGAAAAATCACACCAAGAGCATTCCTGAGGCTTCTCAAAGTTGCCTCTGCCGACTCCACTGATGCCAGCCTGCTCAGAGGTGGTTTGCAGGAAAGGAAGGCCTTGTTCTCCGAGGGGAAGCTGAGGAGAAAGATTGGGAGCCAGAGAGATTTCATGTGAGGGTTTGCCACACTTGCTGGGTGGCCTCAGTATCTCACCCTGCTAGAAGAATATTTCCATTTCCTCAGCTGCAAAATTGAGAAAATAACACATATTCAGCAGACTGGAACTGTTTTTGTGGGTAACAGGATCTGTTCCACAAACAGCACAGTTACAGAAGTCAAACCTTCCAACCAGCCTTGCTAATTGTAATCAATATACATACAGGCGGAGGAAGTGAGTGGGAGCGTTAATAAGATGCTATGAAAATTCTTCCAAACAGACAGCTTTCATTGGGTGGTGTAGTGGGTACTAGGGTTGCCAGCCTCCAGGTGGGGCCTGGAGATCTGCTTTTACAACTGATCTCCAGCTGACAGAGATCAGCTCCCCTGGAGAAAATGGCTGCTTTGAAGGGTGGACTCTATGGCATTGGTCCATGCTGAGGCCCCTCCCCTCCCCAAACCCCACCCTCTCCCAGATCCACCCCCAAAGTCTTCAGCTATTTTCCAACCCAGACCTGGCAACCCTAGTGGGTAATGTTTTGTTGGACTAGAATATGGGAGACCAGGGTCGGGTTGACAGGCCTCAACTAGGGATGGGGGATCCCCATTCTGGGGGCCCTCCCCTGGCACTAATCAGCTGGCTGGTGGGGAACTTATTGGCAGGAAATGGAGGAATGCAATGCAGTGGAGGAATGTCACTTCCAGTGCACACCAGAAGTGACATCAGCCAGTGATGCAGGGACACTCTGGTATTTAGGCAAAAACTCTATGGTAAAAATGACATCTACTATTATTTTTGCCCAAATACCAGAGTGTCCCCACAAAACAGGTATAGACCTAGTTATCCTGCTGGTAACCCCCTCCCCACACTGGTACCTGGCAATCCTACATCTGGGTAAGCCATGAAGCTTGCTGGGTGACCTTGGGCCAGTTACCTGCATAACCTGTTCCACAGAGGGCCAGTTTGATGTAGTGGGTTAAGTGCACAGACTCTAATCTGGGAGACGCGGATTTGAGTCCCCACTCCTCCACATGAAGCCTGCTGGGTGATCTTGGGTCAGTCAAAGTTCTCTGCATTCACACAGGCAGTTGGATCCGTTGCCCTTGCTTTTCCCTTATGGATTTAAAGTGCATGATCAGACAGCAACATCTGTCTGTCGATCCGCAGTTGTCGGAGTCCCATTCCCTCCACCTTTGCTGCGTATTTCTTTGATACCTGAGAAAGTCTGGTCTTGTTGGACTGAGCTGGTTCCAAAATGGATTTCCTGCTGTCTGATTGCACTCTTGCACACCCAAGCCATCAGGCAGGTCTGACTGATCTCTTGTTTTCTGTCCGCCATTTTAAAAAAAGTACTTAGCGATGCGTGCACAACTGCTTATTTGCACCTCTCTCCCTCCCTACAGGGGCTGCTCAAAACTTTGTTGTTTTTTTTTTAAAAAAAAACCCTAAAAGAAAGATGCCTCTGTCCTTCAGGTTTTTTCTGTCCTTTGGGGAAGGGGTAAATTGAAAAGATTAGAGGGAGGATGGCAGTGAACTCCATATCCCAGCATTCTCAGCAAGTGCTTATGCGATTGCTCAGAGGGCAAATTTGTAAAAAAAATGGCTGACAGCCCCACAAACTACATATCTCAGCAGGCTCATCTGTGTTTGTGGGCATGCTCTGAGGACCAACTTTCTGAAAAGATGGCCAATGGGCTGACTCCATACCTCCTGCTGTCTGATCACTCAAGGGCCAGTAGAAGCACTTTGAAGTGCGCTGAAAGGGGTGAGTCTATTCACGATTCTCTGTCATAAAATAATCTGGCTGAATTAGAGCGGGGCAACAGTGGATTAAAGTGCCCGTCTGAATGCAGCATGAGAGCTGTTCTCTCAAGAGCAGTTCTCTCAGAGCTCTCTTAGCCTCACCAACCTCACAGGGTGTCTGTTGTGGGGAGGGGAAGGAAAGGAGATTGTAAACTGCTCTGAGACTCTCGGTGAAGGGTGGGGTATAAATCCAGTCTCCTTTTCTTCTCTCTTCTTGTGAGAACAAAATGAGGAAAATGACAGCATGCAAGCCTCTCCCGGCTCTTTGGAAGAAGGATGGAATGAAAATTTTATTAGATAGATCATAAGACATTAACAAAATGCCCACCAGGGTCAATCTAGACCAGGGGTGTCAAACATGTGGCCGAGGGGCCAGGTCAGGCCCCTGGAGGGCTTCTATCTGGCCCACACTAGAACTGGCCATCTCCTGCTTCCAGTTCTGTTGCTGCTGCTGCATCATCGCTTGCTTCGCCAGACTCTCTCAATCACTCAAGCCATTTCATGTTTTCCCCCAGGGTCCCAGACTCAGAACTCTGAGCATGAGATTTCTGTGGTGAATGTCAATAAATCAAAAGTGGGTTTGCAGTTTACAGGTACACACCTGAACAGCATACTCAAAATTGCAACAGCACAGACATTTTGATGCAATAATTCAGAGCAAGAGGTGTCAGTTATCAGATACTGTTAAATAAACAAAATATTGCAAGAGTGCTAATGTTTTAAGCATGTTTTCATTTTAAGTAAAAAAAAATCTTTGTGTTTGGGTCCTTTACAAGGTTTATATCTCTGCTACCTGGCATTACATTTTATGACACACATGGTCCGTCCCAACAAGGTCTCATTTATGTCAGATCTGGCCCTCATAACAAATGAGTTCCACACCCCTCATCGAGACTGTCGCAAGACCCTTAGATGCTATAATACGGCACTGTAAACATTTTTGGTAGAAGCTAGAACAGGCTGAAGCTGGGCAAGATTCTTCAGAGTTTTGGTTGCTAATGGCACCAAAATTAAAACAGCTGGCATTGATGGCCACCTATTAGCTGGCTGGAAAATGGGAGACTTTCTTCACCCAAATGTGTAACTCAGTCTCTAAATTTAAGCATGCATGCTTATTTCAGATATTTAGAACTGTACAGAGCTGGATGAGAGGGGGAGATTTAAGAGAGGCAGATTCCTCCAGGATGCCTGGAAACTGTTTAAGAATTCACAAATGTAGATATGAAGTAATGAAGAAAAGACAGAACATAGGTTAAAAAAAAGAAGTGAAAATTTAGAGTTAATATAAATAAATCTTGTGCAACAGAGTAAGTTCCATTTGACAATTGTAATAAATAAAACAGTTTGTAGTCTAGGTAGGAATTAAATCGAATAAATAAAATAGATGACCATAAATGACTGTCTATGTTTATTAGGGTTTCCAGCCTCCTGTTGGAGGTGGGGGATCCCCCGGTTTGGAGCCCCTCCCCCGGGTTCATTGCTATCAGAAACCAGGGGAAATTACCTAACGCAACAGGCAAGAAACTGAAAGTAAATGTGATGTGCCTACACTACCCAGAAGTGACATAGACATATTGGTGTTGGGGGGGGGGGACGCTCTTTGGTTTGAAGCTAATTCTGCCATAGAGTTTTGCCCACAAACCAGAGTGATAAGTATTGGAGTCGGGAGTCCATGGAATAGTGAAACAGCTAGATCTTTATTGCTGGTCCGGATGAAGCATACAACCCAGGGCTCCAAGCCCTCCTTTTATGCTGGTCAGGGACAATCCCCTGACCTCACCCAACTGGCCTGATAGGCTATTAGAAGTCTATTTACATTTCATAGGTTCCCTGGGAGAAACCTAGGTACAGGATTGGTGGCCGGTTTGAATCCACCTGGCCTTTGTTCTACCTGGCTGAAGCTCAGGTAGTTTCTTGGCCATGTGCTCTGGCCATGCTCTGGCCATGTGCTCTGGCCATGCGGTCGCAATGAAGAGAGCACATGGCGACCGCATGGTCAATACATAACACCCCTCCCCCCATAGTCCAGAACCCCTCTGCACACATAGTCCTTGAGATAGTCCGGGCGTCTGCGCTCACGTCCAGAGCGCCGGGGGGTTGTAAGGCGGGGCGTGTTGCTAGTGTCGGCAGGTTGCGGTGTGGGTAGTTGTTCTGCTGGCGGGGCCTGTCTGCTCGGGGGTTGTTCAGGTGTGGATGGTGCGACTGCTTCGTCCGCGGGCAGGAGCGGCATCTCCGCAGTCTCCGGATCAGGGTCTGGCGCTGCTTCTGGAGTCGTGTCGATGTCACGGTCTGTTGGTGCAGGGAGTTCGGGGGCCTGGGTATCATCGTGGTTCTGGGTACGGCGTCGAATCTGGTCAATGTGCCGTTTCCAGACTACGCCATCTTCCGTAAGGACCTCATAGGAATAAGGCCCTGTGACTCGGACGATCCTCGCGGGGAGCCATGTCGGACCCCGCGCGAAGTTCTTTGCGTATACGGGGTCTTCGGGAGCAAATCCTCGGCCAGCTGGCCGGTCCTCCACTGTCGGGTTCCCCTCGATTGCTCGGTCGGGATGTAGGCGGTCCAAGACGGTTCCCAGTCGTCTTCCCATCAGAAGTTCGGCTGGCCGGCGCCCGGTCCCTGAGTGGGGTGTGTTCCGTTGGCAGAACAGGAACTTGTACAGCTGCTCTTCCCAGTCGCCATGCTCCATCTTCTTTAACGCGTCCTTCGTTGTCCTCACCATGCGCTCGGCCTGGCCATTGGTTGCGGGGTGGAACGGAGCGGAGCGGATGTGGCGCAGACCGCAGGCTTCCACAAACCGTTGAAACTCGCCGGAGGTGAAGGCGGTCCCGTTGTCGGTCACGAGAGTTTCTGGCATTCCGTGTGTCGCGAAGATCGGCCAGAGACTTCTTAAGGCAGCGTTGGTGGAGGTCGAAGCTACTGGCACTACCTCAAGCCACTTGCTGTAGCTGTCAACAACGATAAGAAACAACCGGCCCTGGACCGGTCCCGCGAAGTCTAGGTGCAGGCGGGACCAGGGCTTGTTAGTAGATTCCCAGGATCGGACAGGAGCGTGTGGCGGATCTGGCCGTGACTCCTGGCATTTGGTACACTTCTGGACCCGCCCCTCAATGTCTTTGTCCAGGCCTGGCCACCATACGTAACTCCGGGCCAGAGCTTTCATGCGCACAATTCCCGGGTGAGCCTCGTGGAGGGCCTCTAGCACTCGGGGCCGCAGGGGCCCGGGGATCACCACTCGAGATCCCCATAGCAGGCATCCCTTGTGGGCCGATAGTTCGTGCCTGCGTGCCGTGAAAGCGGCAAAATCTGGTCCCGGTTTTTCCGGCCACCCCCTTCCCACCCAGTCCGAGACACGGGAAAGGATGCGGTCCAGCCGCGTGCGACGGGCCACATCTGATACCTGTACGGGGCGCTCCGGTAGATCCTCTAGGAGCGCGACGTGGAAAGCGGGAGCCGGATCAGGGTCGCAGGACGGGAGGGGAAGACGGCTGAGGGCGTCTGCATGACCCATCGCCTTCCCCGGTCGATGTACCAATTCGTAGGAGTAGCCTGACAAAAAAATTGACCACCGCAGGACCCGCGGGGACAGCATGTGAGGGGTCTGCCTGTGGGGGGCAAGGAGACCCAGCAGCGGCTTGTGATCTGTGGCCACGGTGAACAACCGTCCGTAGAGATAGTCGTGAAATTTCCTGACGCCAGCTACGATTGCTAGGGCCTCCTTGTCGATCTGGGCGTAGTTCCGTTCTGCCGACGACAGGGTCCTGGAGTAGTAGGCAACCGGTACCTCCTTTCCATTGGGTAGCCGGTGTCCCAAGACCGCCCCAACGCCGTAGGGGGATGCGTCGCAGGCCAGGATGACAGGGAGCCTCTCATCGAGATGCGCTAAGACCGCATTTGAAATTAATAAGTCTTTGACGGCCCGGAAGGCTGCATCATGCTTGGGACCCCAGGCCCAAGCCGCTCCCTTGTCCAGGAGACGATGCAGGGGTTCAGCGACTGCCGCCTTGTGTGGAAGGAAGGCATGGTAGAAGTTCACAAGTCCCAAGAACGCCTGGAGTTCCGCCTTTGAGGACGGGCGGGGTGCACCTGTAATTGCCACTACCTTCTCCTTTGTAGGGTGAATGCCGTCTGCGGTGACTTGGAACCCCAAGAAGGTCACCGAGGAGACTCCCAGGGTGCACTTGTCTTTTCGAACCTTGAGACCCGCGTCCTGGAACCTTTGCAGCACCATCCGGAGGCGAGCTGCGAACGTGTCGGCGTCCGGGGCGGCGATGAGGACGTCGTCGAAGAACGGCTTCACTCCTGGAACATCTTTTAGGAGAGAATCCATTAGATTTTGAAAGATTCCGGGTGCTACGCTGACCCCAAATTGGAGGCGTTTTACCTTGAACGCTCCCTTGTGAGTCACAATCGTTTGTGCCTCGGCCGTTGCTTCGTCTACGGGAAGCTGCTGATAGGCTTGGGCCAAGTCTAATTTTCCAAATATTTTGGCACCCGCGAGGGAGGCCAGAACATGGCTGACCACCGGTACCGGGTACGCGTGGTCCTGTAATGCCTTATTAATTGTACATTTGTAATCCGCGCAGATGCGGACTTCCCCGTTAGCTTTGAGGGGGGTCACAATGGGAGTCTCCCACTTGGCGTGGGAGACCGGCTCGAGCACCCCTTGTGCCACGAGCTTTTCCAACTCTGCCTCCACTTTGGGCTGGAAGGCGAGTGGTGGCCGGCGGACGGCCACGCGGATGGGCCGGACTGCCGGGTCCAGGTCGAAGGAAACCGGGGGTCCTTTGTAGCAGCCCAATGAGCCATCGAAAACGGCGGGAAATTCCTCGCAGATGGATGAGAAGTCAGTAGAGCCCATGCGGTGTATTCCGGTCCACTGCACTCCGAGCGGCTTGAACCAGGCGCGACCTAGGAGACTGGTTAGATTGCGCTCCACCACGAGAAGGTCCAGCAGGCCATTAAAGGCATGGTACTGGACCCGGACCCTGGCTAGCCCCTTAATAGCCACTGGGTTTTTCTGGAAGTCCCGGAGGACCAACCCAGCCGGCAGCCGCAGCCAGCGTGCCCCCTTCGGGCAGAGGCGGCGGAACGTAGCTGCGGACACAATTGAATATGCTGACCCTGAGTCCAGTTCCATGGAGCAAGGGACTCCCTCTATTCGGAGAGACACGGAAATTGCGCCCGGGATGGGCTGAGGCAAGTTCATTACCGTGGCCGTGGGAACGACACTACCCACTTCTTCGAAGTTCGCTGCTGGGGCACGGTGGCTGTTCCTCAGGCGGCAGGCCCGGGAGAGATGTCCTGCTTTCCCGCAGGCGCGGCAGATGGCATCACGGAAGCGGCATGTCCGTCTGTCGTGGGGGTCCCCACAGCTGGCGCACGTTGGGGCCTGCCTGTTGAGGGAAGCAGGAGAGGGAACAGAGACAGATGCTGGGCGCCGGCCCTTGGGCCTGGGGACGCCGGGCTCACCCTTCTTCGAGCGTGGTTGCATCCGGTGGACGTCCTCTTCTTCGCTTGAGTCGGGTTCGGGAGGAGCCGCCTGGTGGACTTTGGTGGCTGCCTTGTCCTTTTGCGTTGTCTCGAAGGCTGCCGCAGTTTTGAGCATCTTCTCCAAGGTTGGCTCCGGCATTGCAATGAGGCGCCGGCGGAGCTTGGCTTCCCGGACCCCTCCCATGAAGGCGGTCTCCACGTGGTCATCCATGTGGTGGAATTCGCAGCCCACGGCTAGTCGACGGAGTTCAGCCAGGAAAGTGGCGGCTGACTCCCCCGGCTGCTGCTGGCGCTGTATGAACTCCCAGCGCCTGGCCAGTTTTGATGGCTTCGGGGCGAAGTAATCGCCGAGGGTCTTGGTGAGCACGTCGTAAGACACCTCGGTGGGGTCTTGCGGGGCTAGTAGGTTCTGGGCCACCCGCATGACCTCCACCCCTCCGGAACTCAAGAGCCAGGCACTCTTCAGGTCCGCATCTGTGATTCCGCGGACCTTAAAGGCACAACCCAGCGTCTTGAGCCAGGACTCCCACGTCTCGGGGTGAGACGTATTGAAAGGGGTAATTGGTCCCGGAGCGTTTGCCATATTTACCAGAGCAGGAGCGGCGGCGGCTGTTTGAGCGATGTCCTCGTGTCTTGCGGCGGTGCCGGGGAGCGCTGAGGCTTGGCGCTGGCTAGTGCCGGAGGATTGGGCTCAGAGCGGCTTGCGGCGAGGCGTTGGAGCGCTGGAGCTCGGAGATGCCTGCGGCCGGCGGGACGGAGCTCACTGTGCTGCTGTGGTCTGCTGGAGAGTCGCTCATCGGGATCCCATCCTCGTCGCCACTGATAAGTATTGGAGTCGGGAGTCCATGGAATAGTGAAACAGCTAGATCTTTATTGCTGGTCCGGATGAAGCATACAACCCAGGGCTCCAAGCCCTCCTTTTATGCTGGTCAGGGACAATCCCCTGACCTCACCCAACTGGCCTGATAGGCTATTAGAAGTCTATTTACATTTCATAGGTTCCCTGGGAGAAACCTAGGTACAGGATTGGTGGCCGGTTTGAATCCACCTGGCCTTTGTTCTACCTGGCTGAAGCTCAGGTAGTTTCTTGGCCATGTGCTCTGGCCATGCTCTGGCCATGTGCTCTGGCCATGCGGTCGCAATGAAGAGAGCACATGGCGACCGCATGGTCAATACATAACACAGAGCATCACCACCAATGTCCTGACACCACACAGAGGTGACACAGGCATGTCACGTTTATTTCCTGCTTCTTCCATCCCTCCTGGTGCACCCACCCCCCACCCCCTGCCCCCTCGGCTGAGGGACCTGGCAACCCTAATGTCTATGCTTATGTTTGTGTCCATGTAAGACGATCGTTTATGTCTAATTGCAGTAATGGATTGTATATTTTTTGGTTTTGTTTCTTTGCAAAAATAAAAATGATACACAGAAGGATTCCCAAATGGAGGCCCAAACCTTGAATAAAGAAAGTTACTACCATGTATGCAAGGATGCCTGCGTGGTGAATGACTCAAATCCAGGATGCCATAAAAGGCAAAAGGGCTTCTTTTAAGAAGTGGGAGGTTTCCCCAGTCAAAGTGAACAGAAAGGAGCACTGGTTCTGACAAAGCAAATGTAAGTGGCAAGGTCTCAGAGCTGAAAGGGAGCTGGCCGTCCTGATCCTACCAGTGGGAAATCCCTAAAGTGATCAGGTGGTGGCAGCGAGCTACTCAGAGAGTGAAAGAAAAGCCCCTCTGGGAGGGTTGCCAGGTCCCTACCTTTTGCCAGCAGGGGGACCAAGCATCCTATCCTGGGTTTTGTGGCACACGCGTAGCCTGCATACCACAATAACATCACTCAGAAGTGACATCATCACGCTAAGCACGTCGCCAGGGGGATGCTCTAGCATTCGGCCGGAAGAAGAAGACGAAGAGAGTGGATTTATACCCCACCCTTCACTACCCAAGGGAGTCTCAGAGCGGTTTACAAACTCCCTTTCCCTTCCCCTCCCCACAACAGACACCCTGAGAGGTAGGTGGGGCTGAGAGAGCTCTGACAGAAACTGCTCTTTTTCAAGAACAGCTGTGCCAGAACGGTGGCTTGCCCAAGGTCATCCAGCAGGTGGAAATGGAAGAGTGGGGAATCAAACCCAGTTCTCCCAGAGTAGAGTCTGCGCACTCTAACCACTACACCAAACTGGCTCCTATGGTACTCCACGGTACTATGGAGCTTTTAGGCCCAGTGTTAGAGCATCCCCTGGCAACATGCGTGGCATGATGCCGTGAGCCCAGCACTTTGGGGGCGGATCCAGGCTGGCAGATCGGGGGCCCCTAAAGTGGGCAAAGCCTTGCTCCCCAGGGGAGTGGCAAGCCTATTGAAAACCCCTAGGACAGCAGGGTGGAACGGCGTCTGCAGGCCAGAGGAGGCATGCTCTGCCACAATTTGATGGCAGCGGTGGGATCAGTGAGCCTCAACCGAGGCTTCTGTTGGATTCTTACAGGCCCAAGTTAACACTAGATGTGAGAGACTGTTGTGAGTCTGATGTGACTTGCCAGGGAGTGGGGAAGAGTACTTGGAAGGCTGGGGCGCCTGTGCAATCTCCTCCTATTCTGGGAGAGTTTGGGAGGACTGGAAGGGGGCTGCTGGATCTTGGAAGGGAGAGGTAGAAAGAAAGGATTTTTAAGGCTAAGGAGTCAGTGGTAGATTGTGTGTTGTGCTTTAGAGAGCGGCGGAAAAGGATGGTGAGTGTTGCAAGGGAGAATCTGGCTAGGGCCAAGGTGATTCGGAGCAGCTGGTATGATAAAACAGCTAGGTCTCTGAATTTTGAGCTAGGTGACAAAGTGATGGTTTTTCACCTTTGTGCACGGGCAAGCTGCTAGTTGCATGGGAAGGGCTTCGTGTGCTTTTGGATTGGATAGGCAGTGTCAGGTGTACTGTCTCTGTGGAAAGGTCAGGGGAAAAGACCAGGGATGTTCAGGTGAACAGGTGGAAATCAGATCTTGACAGGTAAATGTCTTTGCTGAGTGTGACGGGGAAGGAAGTAGGAAATGAGGAGCCAGCTGAAAGCTTAGTGGAGGTTCTGGCTCAGTTTTCTGAACTGACTTAGCCGAAGGAGCTGGGGTGGCCAGCAAGTTTGTATTCTGGGGGCAGAGAGAGAATCTGTTCAGTTGTATTTCAGTGTGAGATGGGTTTCAGAAAGAAACCAAGGAAAATGGATTTAACTAAGCATGGGAAAGATGCAGGGTCTCACTTGGCTGTCAGGTGGCCCCTTACAGAGTGGATGGTAAGGGCTTTTGGCAACTGGAACTGGAAGAAGGAGCCAGAGTTAAGTCTCGCACCTGTACATCATTCAAAGAAGATATATTGTGTATATGGTACAGTGCATACAGTATTGCAGTGTGCATTAATTTGCTTATAATAATAATAATAATATTTGGATTTTATGTACAGTGTTGGTGCACAGTTTTTGTTGTTGTTTACTGAGGTTACTGTGTGGCAGGTTGGACTTAGGAATGCAGGTGCTTCCTGTCAGAAGCTGGCGAGTAACTTGTGCAGTGGCAGGTCAGCATTTGCAGTGACTTACTTACTGTGATTACTTCAGGGCTTTCTGCAGGGACTTGGTTTTGCACTTGGAGCAGTTAGCCAGAGTGCTAAGGGCCATCCAGGGAACAAGTCTCAGCATCAAGCTGGAAAAAAATGTCTGTTAGGAATTCCAAAGGTGGCCTTCCTGAGATACAGGGTGGGGAGAGGAAACATTTCACCAATGAGGGACAAAGTAGAAGCCACCCAAAGTTGCAGAGGAGTTAGCCGTGTTAGTCTGTTGCTGCAAAATAGTAAAAAGCCCAGTAGCACCTTTAAGACGAATAAACGTTATTACAGCATAAGCTTTTGAGAAACACAGCTCTCTTTGTCAGATGCATGGAGGGTATGCAACCCAACCCAAAGTTGGGAACCCCTAAAGACCCAAAAGCCAAATCATGTCCCAAAGTTGGGAACCCCTAAAGACCAAGAGGCAGGTCAGGGCATTTCTGGGTTCAGCGATCTTATGGGAACTGTACAGACTTAGACCTTATTTGGGGAGTGGGGAGTTTTTACCCTTTTCACTGACTACACTTCTCTACTATGGCTGCAAACTGTGAAGAACCCAAGCATCAGACTTCAGAGGTGGTCTTGGGAGGCTGAGGAGTTCAACATAAAAATTGAACATATTGCTGGATGCAACAACGTGGTTGCAGATTTCCTGTCAAGAAAGGACATAGACCAGGGTTGTCAAACTTAAGGCCCGCAGGTTGGAAGCAGCCCACCCATGGATTTAATCAGGCCTGTGGCTCTTTTCTTCCCCCCTCCCCCTTTGAAGCCTGAGGCTGCCAAAGTTCCCAGCTGTGAGGCTTCTGTACTTAACAGCAAAAGATCAGACCTTTGTTGATGAAACAGAGTTCTTTATTTCTTAAGACTGCTTGACAGGTTCTCGAATGTTTGTTAGAGATGTCACATAAGGAACAGTCAGAGTTAATATACCCTCCAGTACAGTTTGAACCCCAACATCCAACCAATCACAATTAGAGGAGAAAAGCGCGGTTAAAAGTTCTAAGCCGTTTTACTTCCCACAGGAAAGGTGAAGTGTGAAAGTTATAAAAATTCCCCTCTTGAACTGGGCACCCCAGATGTGTGAAGCTTATACATAACAAAGTGGCTCCGGCGGCCTTTCAAGGTCTTCACAATGAGATAAGACAGTTCCGTGTCCCAGGGAAAGGGAGGAGGGAATGCCTGGGAGGAAAAGCCATTTGTTCTTTGGTGACGTGCAAATATGTGGGGTCGCCACTCTCCTGGATGAAATGGTTACACTGACCAGACCTTCAGAAAGCAATATAACTTCAGAGCAATAAACAGTTGAGGGGGAGACAGGAGACAGCTTGACAGAGATAGCAATGGTTACCCTTGGGGCTGAGCGATAGCAAATTACAGAAAGCACAATGAAGACCAGAAAGCACAATGAAGACCCTTGTTAGGATCCTATGATCCTGACACCAGCTCCCTCCCTCTTGTCTTTGTCTTTGCCTGCTTCAGCAGGAAGCTCTTCTGGGCTTGCAAAGTTACAAAGAAAATACAAAATGGATTTTTCCATTAAGGTCTCTGCACCCAGATAGACTACTCTGGGATTGTTTCCAGCAATAGAAACAGTGCTCTGGGACTAGAATGACAGGGTGCAGAGTAGAATGATAACCCCTGGGAGTAGCAGCAGCATTCTGGGAACGGAATTCTACTCTGGGGGCCCTCATTCCAGTCCCAGAATGCTTCTGCTACTCCCAGGGACTGTCATTTCACTCTGGAGGCTGTCATTCTAGTCCCAGAGTAGTCTGTCTGGGCCCAGAGACCTAAATGGAAAATCCATTCTACATTTTCTTTGCAACTTTGTCTGTGCTGCAATGTATTTCAGTTAAGTGGATGTCAAGAAGTTTCACTTTTCAGTGTTTGTACAGTTGAAGCTGTTGCTTGATGGAGCTGTCTCCTTGCAAATACAGGGTTGATGTTTTGAGTCAGCTTGTCTCTGCTGAATGGACCTGAGAACAGGTGTCTGAGTGAGTACCCTTACCTGGGAAAGCCAAAGGAGGACATTACATGGAGAGTCACTGCCACTCTGAGTAGACCTGGGGGGAGGGGAGAAGTTTGCAATGCCCAGCCATTTTATGATCCTAGGCTCAGAGCATTTTATAATTTTGGTTTCTTCTGTGATCCTTGTGCTTTTTCTTGCTGTTTTATTTTAAAAATTGCATTGCCAAACCCCACTGTCCCCCCACATTTCCATTTTTAGGCAGGCATCTTTTTTGGGGGCGGGGGAGGTTTGGGAGGTTCCAAAGACTCTTAAATAAACAAAACATTGGAAAAGTTTTAAGCATATTCATATTTTAAGTAAAAAATTAATATCCTTAATTGTGTTTGTATCTTTTATAAGGTTTATATCTCTGCTACCTGGCATTACATTTTATGACATCCATGGTCTGGCCCCACAAAGTCCCATTTATGTCAGATCTGACCCTTGTTACAAATGAGTTCAACACCCCTACTCTAATGGCCTGAACTGATTTTGTCTTTTTATCTTGGCAACCTTTGCTCAAAATATTTTACTCTGAAAAACTCTCCGATAATTTGCCTGACATTAAAACGAACGACTGAAGCACTCTCTTGTTTAAAGATGAGGTTGTTTTAATAGCAGGCTTCTTGGAGGGCTTTGGCCTGATGTGGCGCATTGCTCGGTATTATCCACACAGAGATCTAAGGTTACATTTCAGATTTTCTTGAGCTTTCGGGACCCCCAGAGAACTCTAATTTGGAAAGTATGCTGGCCATCCTGACTCCACCGGCCCCACAAAGAAAACCCCAAATGTTATTTACTTATTTGTTACAGTTGCCAGAATCTTGGGGGTGGGGGGGTGGGGGGGTGGGGGGGGGTGCTTTTAACCTTTCCTGATACCTTGGTTAACAAATGTAAGTCAGTCAAGAAAGATTGCTTGGTTCCTACATTATTTCCCAGGAAAAGCATTTTGTAGCAAGTAATTATATGTTGTGTGGTGAGAAAGCAAAAGGAATGCCTCACACACATCCCCAACTGGAAGCCACACAAAACGTTTCTGTTAGGTTTTCTTCCAGTAAGTAACTAAAACAGTCTCTGATGGTGTTAAAACTTCAGTTCCAAGATTACTGTCACTGTTTCTCAGGAGAGGTACAGAGGGAGCAAGATGAAGGGGGGGGAAGGGCGTGCCAGACAAGATAGTGCCCACTGCTGTCCTCAGCCAAAAGTCTGTTGGAACATCTCTGCCTTGCAAGCCCTCTGGGACTGCACTAGGCCACGCAGGGCACGGATGTCTTTTGGCAGAGAGTTCCACCAGGTCAGAGCCAGGGCTGAGAAAGCCCTGGCTCTGGTCGAGGAAAGAAGAAGAAGAAGAAGAGGAGGAGGAGAGATTGGATTTATACCTTGCCCTTCACTACCTGAAGGAGTCTCAGAGCGGCTTACAAGCTCCTTTCCCTTCCCCTCCCCACAACAGACACCCTGTGAGGTAGGTGGGGCTGAGAGAGCTCTGACAGAAACGGCTCTTTTTCAAGAACAGCTGTGCCAGAACTACGGCTTGCCCAAGGTCATCCAGCAGGTGCAAGTGGAGGAGGTCATCCAGCAGGAAAGAAATCAAACCCGGTTCTCCTACATTAGAGTCCATGCACTTAACCACTACACCAAACTGGCTCAGAAATGATGGGAACAGTATAAACTAAACAAAACAACCCGCCCCCCCCCCCCCGGCAAACACTATTTCCATCAACAATTAATGTATCCAATAATATGTCCTTATTAAAAAACCTTTATCTGATAATTTCAAGTAACATTCAATCCTTACTCCAGCTAGTGGTCAAAGGGCAATTTGAAACCACTGCAACAATTATATAATGAATATCAGGGGTCCTTTCGTAGAAAAAGAGGTGCAGGAGCTCATTAACATAACTCATTAGCATAACTCATTAGCATATGCCATGTCCCCTGACATCACCAGAAGTGTGTCAGAAAGGGAATGTCAGTTTCAGCCCCATTATACCCTATGGGCCATTGAAATCAATGACAAAAACCCGTAGGGTATATGAGGGACTGGAGGAAAGGGGATTTGAGGGAGAGGCTCCAAACTTGCAGGGTAGCTGCTGGGGCTTCTCCTCGAAATACCCACCAAGTTTCAAGAAGATTGGACCAGGGAATCCAATTCTACGGGGCCCCAAACAGGTTGCCCCCATTCCCTCCATTGTTCTCTATGGTAGGAAAAAAGTAACACTTTTTCCCACCATAGAGAACAATGGAGAGAATGGGACAACCTGTTTGTGGCCCATAGAATTGGACCCCTTGATCCAATCTTCTTGAATCTTGGTGGGTATTTTGAGGAGAGGCCCCAGCAGCTACCCTGCAAGTTTGGAGCCTCTCCCTCAAACCCCCTCCCCTCCAGTCACTTTTAAAGTTGCCGCCGAATTTCTGATTTGGCCCGTGGCTGCCCTAGTAAATCTGATTCAGCCAATGGCTGCCCTAATGGCCACTCCTGAGCTGGTGGAGCTTTGCTCCGCCTCGCTTTGCTCCGCCTCGCTTTGCTCCACCTCGCTTTGCTCCACCTCGCTTCAGCCCCAAAGGACCCCTGATGAATATATTAAGATACACATCCTATTTTCAAACAACACTCATCACCATTTATGCAATTTTCAATAACAAATGGCGCTGGTAACAATCTTATACATTTTACATTCACACTACACAGCTCCGAGGAAAGTCACAAATCATTTAAAGGAGCCGCTCCATGCATTTCATTCCTAGCACAAACAGCACGTTCAGTGGCTGGAGCTGACCCCCTGTGATTCCCAGCTATGGTCAAGGACAGCTTCTGGTCAAGGACAGCCAAATGTCTTTTGGGCTGACGATCACCAGTAGGTTGTTCTCTGCAGAGCATAAAGTTCTTTGGGAGACATACCAGAGGAGGCGGTATGTAAAAAGGAGGTGGTACCAGAGGAGGCGATACCAGAAGACTGATATGTAATTAAGCCATGCAGATCTGTGTATTTGTTCTGTTTACATTGTGTCAACATCTAAGTGTGGTATCAACAGGACTGAAACTGATAGCCTAAGTTGGGAAGACCTGGTCCCCCTGGGATTTCTAACTACAGCCTGAGCTAGCCACCTAAGACGATCCAAGAAAATCAAGGAGCCGACTGTGAAGAGAGGAGAAGAAGAAGAAGTAGAAGAAGAAGAAGAAGAAGAGATATGATTTATACCCCGCCCTTCACTACCTGAAGGAGTCTCAGAGTGGCTTACAAACTCCTGTCCCTTCCCCTCCTCACAACAGACACCCTGGGAGGTAGGTGGGGCTGAGAGAGCTCTGAGACAACTGTGTCCTTGAGAGAACAACTGTGTCAGAGCTATGGTTTGCCCAAGGTCATCCAGCAGGTGCAAGTGGAGGAGTGGGGAATCACCTTAGCCTTAGCACTCCAGCAATTCCAAAGCTGTATTCTGCCATCACCAGGAATGGCAGAAGGCCTTATACCCCAAATGACATCACATATAGTTTACACATTAAAGGGTCTCTAATTGGTACCAGGCAGTTAACATCGTGCAAGCATCATTTGACTTTAAGCCTTACTATTGGTCTCTCCTTATACTGGTCAGTTATGTCAGTGGTTGCCTTCACTTATCTGGTTTCCAGGACAATGGGAACATTAGAGAACAGTGGGTTCCTTTCTGACCTGCATATGGAGGGCTAGCTGATAAGGGGTTATGAATCACATTAAACTTCGCACTCGGCAGCCTTGCAACTTCTAAATTGCATTCCATTTTTATTGCATTCTAATTCCTTCTACAGAGGCTTCCTATACAAAAGGTGCAATTATAAAATATATATGTTCTGCTATAAGTTTCTCTAATCAGAAGCTTCTCAGTTACAGGATCTGGGTCTATTATGATTAAACTTCTGAAGGCACAGTGACAGCTGTCAATATACATACACAGACCTTTGTTGGCATAAGTGTGTCAATATATATCTATCAAGGAGAAAGTGTCAGAAATCACATTCAAAAATCACATTCTTTTTCCCTTGTCCTACATCACTACACATGGAAGTAATGATGATCACAGAACGGATTTGGAATGAAAGTCTCCAGGCACTGATTGCTTTGGAACAGGCATGACAGAGCCCAGTGTGGAATGATGGTAATTCTAGTCCAAGACCACCTGTGCTCCATCGAGGAGGGAACTGGGGGTGGTGCCGCATGGCCCCATGTCTGGCCTACCCCAGTGGCCTCCTCTCCTGCTGTGCCACTGGCAGGAGTGGTGTGGGAGTACCCTTGGCAATGGACAGCTTGAACCCCTACCCCACTATCAGGTGCCTGGATCTGCTGACAGGAGCTGTTCCCTTTAAGTGGGGGGGGGGCGTGCTCCTGAAAATGAGTGGAACTCCCATGGCCTGCCCCTCTCCACTCCTTGCCTGAGATGGATGTTGGACTCCACCCCCTTGCCACATGGCTCCTGATTGGTTCTGGTGGCCCTATCCATTGTAGTGCCACCGCCTCCACACAACACCTCCACTGACTGCTGCAGTGTGGTTGCTGTGGATGCCACCCCAATTACAAACAGAAAACACTGCAAACCCACCAACTTTGCTGGCTGCGGTGTAACTTATGCCTTAGGGAATAGACTAGTGCCGCCATAGTCACATGGTGGCTGGCCACCACAGTGCAGGCGTGGCACAGGATTGCTCTGCCCTTTGCTGACCTAAACCTAGCAGTCCTCTTACAAAGGAATGTCAAAGGGAGATTAGAGAGACTGCTGAATTGCAACTGATGACAAAGCTCAAGACAATACATCCTTCTGGACTGAATTGAGACCTAGGTTTCCTGTCTCATTACCAGAGCTGAATTCTCCACACCTATTACCCCTCTGCACATCTCACCTAAATCCAATCACGCCTGCTATGTCATTCACCGGCTATTGTCATTTGCCTGTTAATGTCATTTGGCATCTGAAATCACCCCACTGTCCAATAGGACGGATGGACTCGCATTCAAGCTGTATCTGAAGAAGTGAGCAATGACTCACAAAAGCTCCTGCCCTGCCACAAATTTTGTTAGCTGTTAAGGTGCTCCTGGACTTTTGCTCTTTTCTACTGCTGTCAGGTGTTAAGCAAAACATGCATGTCACACCTATTCTGCAGTCACAATGTTGGTTACCAATCAGTTACAAGGTTCAATTAAATGCAGGGGTCCTTTGGGGCTGGAGCGAGGCGGAGCAAAGCTCCACCAGCTCAGGAGCGGCCACTAAGGCAGCCATGAGCCAAATCAGATTCTCTGATCTGATTCGGCCCGCCGAATTGCCTCCGAAATTCGGTGGCGGCTTTAAAAGTGACTGGAGGGGATGGGGTTTGAGGGAGAGGCTCCAAACTTGCAGGGTAGCTGCTGGGGCCTCTCCTCGAAATACCCACCAAGTTTCAAGAAGATTGGACCACGGGGTCCAATTCTACAGGCCCCAAAACAGGTTGCCCCCATTTCCTCCATTGTTCTCTATGGTAGGAAAAAAGGTAACATTTTTTCCCAGCATAGAGAACAATGGAGGGGATGGGACAACCTGTTTGGGGGCCCATAGAATTGGACCCCGTGGTCCAATCTTCTTGAAACTTGGTGGGTATTTCGAGGAGAGGCCCCAGCAGCTACCCTGCAAGTTTAGAGCCTCTCCCTCAAACCCCCTTTCCTCCAGCCCCTCATATACCGTATGAGTTTTTGCCATTGATTTCAATGGCCCATAGGGTATAATAGGGCTGAAACTGACATTCCCTTTCTGACACACTTTCGGTGATGTCAGGGGATGTGGCATATGCTAATGAGTTATGCTAATGAGTTATGCTAGTGAGCTCTTGCACCTCTTTTTCTACGAAAGGACCCCTGATTATGTCCTGGTAATCACCTACAAAGCTTTTGATGGCTTCAGACCCTCAAATCTGCAGGGTTTCTTCTCCTCCACCATGATAAATTTGCTCACTGGAGCAGGGCCTTCTGAAAGTCCCACCCTGCAAATGGGCCAGACCAACCACAGCTGAGCACTCGCATGAATGCTCAGTAGTGGCCTCTGCCTCATGAAAAGTCCTGCTTGACGTCAGGAATGTTCCCAGATTTCTGTCATTTCTGAAGAATGTGCAAAGCAGAAATGTTCAGGAGGGTTTTTTTAATGAAGGGATTAGAATGGTAGGAGAATGGAACAGTTCAGGAGGGAGCATATTGGAATAGGATTGCAGCGAATATTGTGTTGCAATGACTATTGTAGGTATCATCTGTCTTTTACTGCACCCTTAGAGGTTAAGACACTGAGTTGCAGACGGAAGGCCAATAGTTTGGCAGTTCAAGACCTGAGTGCTGCATGATGGAGTGAGCTCCCGTCTCTGGCCCCAGCTCCTTCCAACTTAGCAGTTCGAAAGCAAGAAATTGCAAGTAGATAAATAGGTACCTCTTTGGTGGGAAGGTAACAGCGTTCCGTGTGCCTCGGCGTCTAGTCATGCCGGCCACATGACCACAGAGACATCTTTGGACAACGCTGGCTCTTCGGCTTGGAAACGGAGATGAACACTGCCCCCTAGAGTTGGATTCATTTGGCTTTCGAGCAAGGGAAACCTTTACCTTTTACCTATACCTTTGTAATCCCACTGGCTGCATTGTTTACCGTGTGTCATATTGTATACTTTTTTTTTGGCCTGGTTTTCTAATGTTGCAATCCTAGTCCTATTGCATTGCTCACTGGTTGCCTTGTGCAGTCTGATTGCATTGTTTTATATTTTATAATTGGCCTGGAGTCTCAGCAAGAAAGGGAGGCTATAAATAAAGTCAATTAATTCACTAACACAGCTGGTTTCTCTACTAGAGCCAACCCATGATTCCGAATGCCCTGTGATGTGTTTTTTTTGGGTGTTCTCTGTGGGGTGTGTGGTTACAGGAATGTTTTGCTGCATATGAGCCGGGCATTCTAGTCTTGATAATCCAACACTGATTCTTAAATGCTTTGAGAACCAGGAAGTCGGGGGGGGGGGGGGGGAAGGAACGGAAGAAATTAATTACACTGGCAGAAGAAGGAACGGTTGAACATTTAAAGGAAAATTGTCCTTAGGAAGCCATGGAAGCTGCAAAAAACACAGGGCTACAACAGCTTTCCAATAACATCATCTGAATCTTTTGATAAAACGAAGTGAATTAATCTTGGCAATGAATTAAGTGGCTGTTCTGGACCAGTGGTCAGAATGTCAGACTAGGACATGGGAGATCGACATTTAAGTAGATTAAAGGAAGAACTTCTTTACCCAAAGAGTAACTAACACACGGAATTTACTACCACAGGAAGTGGTGGTGGCTACTACCATGGACAGGTTCAAGAGGGGACTGGATGAACATATGGAGCATTAGCCACAACTAGCCAGACTCAGTCCGGGGCAAGTGATGCTCTGTATTCGTGGGGCTTGGGGGGGGGGGGACAGTAAGAGGACTTCTAGTGTCCTGGCCCCACTGCTGGACCTCCTGAGGGCACCTGGTGTTTTTGGCCACTGTGTGACACAGTGTTGGACTGGATGGGCCCCTGGCCTGATCCAACATGGCTGCTCTTATGTTCTTACATTCAAATCGCCACTGTGCCATGGAAGCTTGCTCAGAGACCGTGGGCCACTCGCACACTCTCAAGCTAACCTACCTCAGAGGGTTGTTGTGAGGGTCAAATGGAGGAGAGGAGAATAAAGTAAGCTGAAAGTGAGCAAAGGGAAACTATACAAGTCCCTTTCAGTTCCCGCTGGAGAGAAAATAAATAAATAAATAAATAAATAAATAACAACAACAGCAAATCTGACAACTGTGTTTTTTTTGTAATTTAATTTTTGCAGTTTTGAAAGCCCCGGATTAAACCGAATCATTTAAAATTATTTCCAAGATAATAACAATGTGAAACTAAATTCAGGCCAAAGATGAATCAAACATGCTGTTTCGACAACTCTTTGCATGTCTTCTCACTAGCGTTTTACTTCCACTCGTCTGGTCTCTGAACCCCATTTTACTTTTGTCGATGAGCTGAAAGCCCCACGGAGTGCCAAGCCACTGAATGGAATGGCAGGAAGTAAAGGACCGCAAAAGCTTTCTCCCCCTGCTCCATGGCATCTGTGGTACAGAAAGCAGATGCGAATGCACAGTTGCAGGCCTGTGTCACGGGCCAAAATCAAGTCCAGCATTGCATTAGCACCAGCAGGGATCCAGTTATAGCTCATCGTAGCCCCGGAGGCTAGCAAAATAGTTGCAGAGACCTCTAGTGACTTCCTCTGATGTCTTTCTGTGGGAAATTCTCTCTAGATGTACTTTCGTTAAAGCTTGTGATGGGGCCCATGACACTGATCCCCATCTGGCAGCAATGAGAAAGACAAAAAAGGTTATTTCACTTCTAGAGAAGCAACTTTCAAGCATTGTTCGGCAGTTACAGGATTCCCCCTTCATGTTCTAAAAAGACCCTCACCAGGACAGCCCAGGCTAGCCTGATCTCATCAGATCTCATCTGAAGTTAAGCAGGGTCGGGCCTGGTGAGAAGCTGGGTGGGAGACCACCACGGAGGTCCAGGGGGTTGCTTGCTACACAGAGGCAGGTGATGGCAAGCCACCTCTGTTCATCTCTTGTCTTGAAAACCTTACTGGGGTTGCGGTCACACGTGGGAGATAAAGCAGGGGGGGAGGGAGGCTGTTTGCTCTGGCAGAAGTTGACCCGCTGTTGCGCGATCGCACGGGTTTTTAGAGAGGCAGGCACAGCCCGCCACTGTGTGATCAGATGCAACTGCTGGTGAGTTGGGTTTTTTTTTAACCCGTTTGTTCCCAATGTGCTTACACGAGGGATCCATGATTTGCACCTCTCCCTATGGAATGGGTGTATGTGTGTGTGTGCGCACTGATGCGCATACTGTGACGGGGGACAAAACAACGGCACAGAGTGGGGATGGCCTGATCAGACCATCCCGATGCCATGGGAGCGTGCTGGCATGATCAGACGCAGGAAAGTCCATCTGTGGCCCGTGACAACCTGTTTGCTACTGGACTTTCTGAGGTTTTTTTACTCTGTGTGTGTGGCGGAGCAAAACGGGTTGCTAACAGCTGCGGGATGCTTCCCAGATATTGGTGTCTGATCACACTCCTTTGATCCACCCATCATTTGTGCCTATGTTGGAGCGGATTGCGCGTGTGATTGCGCTTTGGGTCAACTTAAGTTGTATGTGTCTTGATGACACTTCCCACTACCATTCTAAAAAGAAGGGGTCCTTTTGTAAAAAAGAGGTGCAGGAGCTCATTAGCATAACTTATTTGCATATGTCACACACCCTGACATCACCGGAAGTGTCAGAAGGCCACACACCCCTGACATCACCAGAAGTGTGTCAGAAGGCAATACCCACCGTTCAGGCTCCACCCTAAAAATCTCCAAGGTATTTCACAACTCAGAGCTGCCAAGCCTATCTGATGGCAAAGGAAGGAAGGAAGAAGGAAGTGAAGGAAGAAAGAAAGAAGGAAGGAAGGAAGAAAGGGAAGGAAGAAAGGAAGGAAGGAAGGAAGGAAGGAAGGAAGGAAGGAAGGAAGGAAGAAGGGAAGGAAGGAAGAAGGAAAGGAAGGAAGAAAGAAATGAAGGAAGAAGGAGGGAGGGAGGAAGGGGGAAGGAAGGAAGGAAAGGAACAGGAAGGAAGGTAGGTAGGTGGGGTGGAGAAAGAGAGAAGAAAGGAAGAAAGAGAGGGAGGGAGGAAGGAAGGAAGGGGGAAAGAAAGAAAAGAACAGGAAGGTAGGTAGGTAGGTGGGGGGGAGAGAGAAGGAAGGAAGGAAAAAAAGAAGGAAGGAAGGAAGGAAGGAAGGAAGGCTAGGCGCTTCTCTCCCCCTTGCTTGGGCAGAGTGGCTTAATGCCACTCGGCCCGGCTTTTCCCTCCCTCCCACCCCCCTCCACGGCCCGGGAATGGCAAGAGAGGGGGGAGGAGAACTTCTCCTGGGCCCGGCAGCCTGCCGCGGCCTGGGAATGGCGAGCAGAGGGGAGGAGAGCTTCTCCCAGGCCCGGCGGCCTGCCACGGCTCAGGAATAGCAAGCGGGGGGGGGGGAGGAGAGCTTCTCCCGGGCCCGGCAGCCTGCCATGGCCCGGGAATGGCGAGTGGGGGGGAGGAGAGCTTCTCCCCGGGAGGGGATCAGGCCTGGGAGACGTGACGGGGAGGGGAAGGCAGCCTCCAAAGTTGTCTCCCAGACCCGGTGTCCGGCGCCAGGCCTGGAGAACGCAGCGGTGGCCCTGCTGGGGGTGGGGCTTCATCATGTGCCCGCCCCTCGGCATCTTCACTCCTGGAGCGCCGCTCCATGGCGCACCAGCTCCAACGGACCCCTGCTAAAAAGATGGTTGTGAGCTAGGGATGCCAGCCTTCAGGTGGGATCTGGGGATTCCCCGGAATTACAGCTCATCTCCAGTCTACAAAGATCAATCCCCCTGGAGAAAACGGTTGCTTTGGAGGGTGGACTCCATGGCATTGCACCCCACTGAGGTCCCTGCCCTCCCCAGGCTCCATCCCCAAATCCCCAAGAGTTTCCCAGTCTAGATCTGGCAACTCTACTCCCCCCATTCCCCACCAGTAACCGGGGGGGGGGGGGAACCTGGCAACCTTAGCTGAGCACTAAATTTTAAAAGGTGGCTGTTTTATAAGACAAATCTATCTGAATGTTCTATCGCCCCACCTCGCTTGGTGCGGAAAAGGTAGCTAGGTTTCTTCTGCAGGTGTCAGAATGTTGAACACTATCAAAAGTAATATTTGTCAGGGGTGCCACCAAGGAGTACAGTTGCCAATCTCCAGGTGGGTCCTGGAGATCTCTTGGAATTACAACTGATCTCCAGACTACAAATTGATAAAGAAGCTATATGAACTAATACTTAAACACAAATTGCAAGATGAAGAGGTTAAAGTGACAATGATTAAATGGATGAAGGACTTCAGTTATAATATAGATATCGATGATTGGTCAAAGATTTGGAAGTCAGTTAAATATCTAAAAGCCATTAGTTATAAAGAAAATATATATAAATTATTCTATAGATGGCTCTGGTCACCCAACAAGCTGCATAGATGTTTTAAATCAGTTTCGAGTCTTTGTTGGATGTGTGGGAAAAATATTGGCACTTTGTACCACATGTGGTGGTCGTGCAAAGTTGTTAGAAAGTATTGGGAGATGGTTAACAATATGATTTTTGAAATTACGGATCATGTTATGGAACTAAACCCAGAGACTTTTCTGTTGAATATATTTCCGAACGAGGTATCGACTTTGGACACAAAGCTTCTATCACTCATCGTGACTGCAGCATGCACTCAATGGGCAAGATTGTGGAAGAATGCTGATCTACCGAAAAAAGAGAACATCATTACCAAACTAAGGGAATGGGCAGAGCTCGACAGACTTAGTTATTTGACGAACCCGGATAATAAGCAAGACCCTTTACTTGTATGGTCGAAATTTATGAATTGGTTAGGAGAACATTAGTGCTCATATACTCTATGATATGTTGGATATAATAAGGTTTGTACAATGTGGTACAACTTTGAAAATGTTAATAAAATTTGTTCAAAAAAAAAGTAATATTTGTCAGGGGTGCCACCAAGGAGTATGGTTACCAATCTCCAGGTGGGTCCTGGAGATCTCTTGGAATTACAACTGATCTCCAGACTACAGAGATCAGTTCCCCTGGAGTCAACGGGTGCTTTGGAGGGTGGACTCTATGGCATTCTACTGACATGTTTTTATTCCCCCCCCACTACCGCTTGGACTAGTCATGGGCAACAAGAAGAAGAAGAAGAAGAGAAGAGGAGATTGGATTTATACCCCGCCCTCCACTCCCCAAGGGAGTCTCAGAGCGGCTTACAAACTCCTTTCCCTTCCCCTCCCCACAACAGACACCCTGTGAGGTAGCCCTAATCCACCTTCAAAATATTTATTTAGAGCCTTGCAATATTCTCATATTTTACTTTTCTAATTGAGCTCCCTCACTCCAAGGCTTACCAAATTACCCCCTCGGCCTCCAACTTCCTACTGTATAGAAACAGAGCAGCCAACACTAGGACAGTATAAATCTCACTCCAATTTCCTGCTCAATGGTCTTACTTCCCAGTGTTGGCATTAAAAAGGACAGTAACAAGAAAAAAAAGCAAGGGACCCAGGGGGAAAAGATTATGGAACTGTCACGCTCCTTGGGGCTCCTGGGGGGTGGGCTGCCTGTGGCTGTCGCGCCGCAGACCCCTCCTGGCTTGGGCTGTCACATGGCTTGAAGTTCGCAGCTCTCCCAACGTGTGGAGTAGGAGCACTGGAGTGCTGAGACAGGTCGTCCCCCACCGTCAGGTGGGGGGGAGCTTGGAGATGGACGCAGCTATGGGAGCCCCGGGCAGGAACCTTGGAGGGGTCTTGGGAAAGGCCTCAGAATGCAGAAGACATGGAGGTTACTTCACCTGCCCGCCTCTGCTTGGAAACAGCTTCCTTTCCCCTGCTCATTCTGGCTCTCTCTCTCTTTCTCGTTGATTGGTTCTCTCTCTTTCCTTCTGCTGTCTCTGCTCTCCCTCATTGGCCTTCCCTCCTCCTCCTTTATCCTGCCCTGTTCCCTGGCTGGCCCTCCCTCTCCTGAGCCCCGCCCCTCTCGAAAAGGGAAGATGCTGGCCCTTCTGGCCCTGGGCTGCCCTTCCCCCTCCCGCTTCGAGCACCGGCCTTGTTGTGCCGCTTGTCAGCCTGGGCCCCGGCTTCCTGCTGCCCCGTCGTTCTCCCCGGTCATTGGGGCTCCTTCCCAGCCCCTCCGCTGCAGCCTTGTCCGGGCTCAAGCCCTGCCGCCGCTTCTTCTGGTCACTGTAGGGGCTGTGGCTCCTGTTCTGGTAAGTGGGGGGTCTTCCTGGGGTGGGTGGCTGTTGCGGCTTCCGGGGGGGGGTTGCTGTCAGTGGGCCCGAGGTCTCCTGAGAGTCCTGCGGGAAACCGGGACAGGAACAGAGAAAATGAGAATCAGTTTAGTCAGGAAAGGGTTAACCAACTCAGCTCAGCCATTGAGCTACTTCCCCTCCCCTAGTTCCTTCCCAGGCCATCCCATCAAAAACTGCTTGTACATTTCCCCTTGTTCCTCCTCAACGTAAGGGGAGAGACACTTGTGTGTGTTAAGTGCTGTCAGGTTGCTTCTGACTTCTGACCATGCGCCTACAAGCATGGATGGCTTCAAGAGGGAATTAGCTAAACATATGGAGCAGAGGTCCATCAGTGGCTATTAGCCACCAGGTATAGATAGGAACTTTCAGTCTGGGACAAGTGATGCTCTGTATTCTTGGTGCTATAGGGGGGCAACAGTGAGAGGGCTTCTAGTGTCCTGGTTCCACCGCTGGACCTCCTGATGGCACCTGGTATTTTTGGCCACTGTGTAACACAGAGTATTGGACTGGATGGGCCACTGGTCTGATCCAACATTGGCTTCTCTTATGAATTAATGTCCTCCAAAACATCTTGTCATTAACAGCCTCGCTTAGGTCTTACAAACTGAGGGCCGTGGCTTCCTTGATGGAATCAATCCATCTCACGTTGGGTCTTCCTCTTTTCCTACTGCCTTCAGCTTTTCCTAGCAGCATTGTCTTTTCCAGTACTCTTGTCTTCTCATAATGTGACCAAAGTAAGATAGCCTCAGTTTAGCTATTTTAGGTTCTAGGGAGAATTCAGACCTGATTTGGTCTAGAACCCACTTGTTTGGTTTTTTTGGAGGTATCTGTAAAACTCTCCTCCAACACCACATTTGAAAGGATTCTACTTTGTTCCTGTCAGCTTTCTTTATTGTCTAACTTTCACACCCGTACATAGTAATGGAGAATACCATCACATGAATTAACTTGATCATAGTCACCAGCGATTCATCCTTACTCTTAAGGATCTTTTCTAGCTCCTTCGTGGCTGCCCTTCCCAGATTCAATCTCCTTCTGATTTCTTGGGTGTAGTCTCCATTTTGGTTGATAATGGAGCCAAGAAATAGAAAATCGAACAAATTTCAATGTCTTCACCATCAACCACAAAGTTGTGTAATTCCCCAGTATTCATTACTTTTGTCTTCTTGATGTTCAGCTGCAATCTGGTTTTGGCACTTTCTGCTTTAACTGTTATCAGTAGTTGTTCAAAGTCTTCACTGTTTTCTGCCAATAATGTGGTGTCATTCACATATCTCAAATTTTAATGCTCCTCCCACCAATTTTCATTCCACCTTCATCTAAATTTAATCAGTTTTTCCTTATGATATGTTCTGCAGACGGATTGGAGAGATAGGGAGATAAAATGCATCCTTGTCTGACACCTTTGTCAACTGGAAACCATTCTGTTTCTCCATATTCTGTTCTAACAGTGGCCTCTTGTCCAGAGTACAGGTTGCACATCAAAACAATCAGATGCTGTGGCACATCCATTTCCTTTAAAGCCAACTATAGCTTTTCATGATCCACACAGTCAAAAGCTTTGTGGTAATCTATGAAACACAAGCTGATTTTCTTCTGAAATTCTCATCTATGCTTCAGTATCCAACGTAAATTTGCAATATGAACTCTAGTGCCTCTTCCTTTCCTGAATCCAGCTTGAACATCTGGCATTTCCAGTTCCGTATATGGTAACAATCTTTGCTGTAAGATTTTGAGCATCACTTTTTTTATGTGAGAAATTAATGCAATGGTCCAACAGTTGCTGTAGTCTTTGACATCTCCCTTTTTGGGAACTGGGATGTAAATTGAGCATTTCCAGTCTGTGGACCATTGTTTTGTTTTCCAAATCTGTCGACACAATCTTGTTGAGATTTTAATAGACTCCTTTTCTGTGGCTTAGAATAGTTCTATTGATATCCCATCTACTCCTGGTGATTTGTTTCTCCCAGATGCTCTCAGTGCAGTTCTCACTTCACTTTCTAAAACTGTAGGTTCTTCTTCAAAAGATTCTTCTTGGAAGAAATCTGTCATCCTTTCATCTCTTTTGTGTAGTTCTTCAATGTCTTGTTCCCATCTTTTCTTTTGTCCTGTTCAGTTAATGTATTTCTGTGTTGATCTTTCAGCATGCCTGTGATTTAAATTTCCCTTTAATTCCTTGGAGCTTGTGGAATAGATCTCGACTACTTCTTTACACTGGTTATTATAGTACAGGGGTGGGCAAATGGCGGCCCACGGGCCACATGCGGCCCGCCACAGAGTTTTTTGCAGCCCGCCAAGACATGAAGATTAACAAGAGTAAATATAGATGCTCTTTGACAGACATTAACTTGCAGGCTGTGATGAGAATCTCAACAAGCAATCTCACTCCTGAGTTCAAAAAAATTGTAGAAAAGTGTGATAGGATACATTTGTCTCATTAAACTGATTCTAAAATTAAATGTGCTTGCAGCTATAGTTGATATGAAATTAGCACAATAAATAAATTGAATAAAACCACCACTATTTTATTTAATTTATATTTATTGATTTTTATGATATAATTTATACCTTTTCTGAAATGCAAAGTTAACTAATGAATGCAATCGTTTTAAAAGGTGCGGTCCTCTGCTAACCTCCGCTCCCACAAAGTGGCCCCCCGAGCCAAAACAATTGCCCACCCCTGTTATAGTATATAGTTCTCTTTGCCTCTACATTTGAGTCGCCGGAAAGCTGCATTTAGGCTTTTGATTTTGTTTCTGTCACCTCTTACTTTTGCTTCTCATCTATCTTTAGCGATTTTAAGAGTTTCATCAGTCATCCATTTCTTTTGGCTATAGGAATAGTCTTTGCGCATTCTTCTTTGATAGTATATCTGGTTTCAACCCATCATTCCTTTGGTTCAAGTTCACATTAACTTAGTAATGCAAATCTGTTCTTTATGTGGTCTTTAAATTGTTCAGGAATGTTGCTTATGTTGTATTGTGGCACTATGGCTGTTTTGGTGTTTTTTCAGCTTTATTCTAATTTCTGATATTAACAATTCATTAACAATTATACCACAATCGACTTCTGGTCTTGTTTTAGCAAAGAGAATAGAGCTTCTCCATCTTCTGCTTCTGAATATTTAATTGATTTGATTTCTATATAGGCCATCCAGTAATGTCCACGTATATTGCTGTTTGCTGGTCTGAAACATGTGTTTACAATGAACAAATTGTTTTCTTCACAGAATTCTATAAGTCACTCTAGTGCTTCATTTCATGCTCTAAGCCAGGGGTGGCCAACCTGTGGCTCGGGAGCCACATGCGGCTCTTTCACACATATTGTGTGGCTCCTGGCAGGGCGGCTGGGGAAGCAAAGGGGTGGCATGCTTTTTCTCCCTTCCTTCCTTCCTTCCTTCCTTCCTTCCTTCCTTCCTTCCTTCCTTCCTTCCTTCCTTCCTTCCTCCCTCCCTCCCTCCCTCCCTCCCTCCCTCCCTCCCTCCCTCCCTCCTCCCTCCCTCCCATCTATTTGCTTTCCTAGTTTCTCTCTCTCTCTTTCTTTCCACTTCTTTAATTCTTTCTTTCCATCTCTCTCTTTTTCTTTCTCTCTCTCAATATCATTAGCAAACAAGTAATATCATTATCAATAACCGGTTTTCCTCGTTTGTTTTTATTTTTGGCAGTCCCATTTAATGTTAATAAAAAGCAAATTTGCATATTTTTAAAAATAAAAACGTGTGTGTGATATTTGTTCCTGTCTTGCAGCTCTCAGACATCTGACATTTATTCTATATGGCTCTTACGTTAAGCAAGGTTGGCCACCCCTGCTCTAAGCCCAATTTTTCCAACAATATTTGATTCCCCTTTGCTTCCTACTTTTGTATTCCAGTCACCTTTTTTTTTAATGTACAATTTTTATTGAGTACATCCTCTCCATAGACATACACACAATTCTTATCTTAAGATTATACTCATTTTTAACCTTTTAACAACATAAACAATAAACAATGAGGTTACTATTTATCAGACAAAATAGAACTTAATCCCATTGGTTCCCTCCTCTTTGTCAAATTCCCTTATCTTACCCACTTAAATAATCCCCATACAACTGTCCCCAACAAATTATAATGTCTTAATACATTTATTTTAATCTTCAGTTAATTTCATACATGTTCCAGTCACCTATGATTATCACCATATCTTGTTTAGGTATGTGATCAATTTCTTCCCAGACAGTTGCATAAAGGACACCTACTGTTTTAAAAATGAAAGCTGGGAATTCAGAGAAGAGGCAGGGCTCAGACTGCCAACTCCAGGTTGGGAAATTCCTGGAGGTCTGTGGATGGAGCCTGGGGGGGGGGGCAGGATTTGGGGAGGAACATCAGCAGGGTATGATACCTTAGAATCCATCCTCCAAAGCTGCCATTTTTTGGAAGGGAAATTATCTCTGTCGTCTGGAAATCAGCTGTAATTCTGAGAGATCTCCAGTCCCCACCTGAAAGCTGGCAATCTCAAACTGGCAATTGCCCTTCTTTGCCTAGTACAGCTGTATCTTGCAGCAGTTATGCTGCCTGAGGTAGGCCCAGTGGGCATGATCCTGTTCCACATGTGCACTGCTTGACTGAATGCACCTGGAATGTGTGCACAGTTGTGGGGGGTTTTTTGTACAGCATGTGTCTATTGGAGGTGCTTAATAAATATTTACTCATGTGTTGTTTACCTCTCTCTGGTCTGCCTGTGTGACTTAGTTTCTGCATCTGACAGATTTCAAAAGAGGTACCACAAGATGAACTCCTGTAAGGACAGCAGCTGGCCAGTGGAAGGAACGGCTTTCAAAAATGGCTTTTTTGGGTATGTTTTATTTCATAGCATTTTCAATGTTGTATCATCTGAGCAGACACATCAGTGCAACATATTTTGCTGACCTGTATGACAATTAATGGACTGTAACAATATGTTGGCATTGAAATGATAAGTTGGCTGCCAAACGAGGAAATATGTGTCAGCTATAAAGCTATTCAGACCCCCTTTTTACTTTGACATGAATACAGATTTCCAGAGAACAGCAAGGAGAGATAAAGAGGCTTTCCTGAATGAACAATGCAAAGTAATAGAGGAAAACTACAGAATGGGAAGGACTAGAGATCTATTCAAAACCAGACAGCATAACAAAAAGTAGAGACATCACCCTGCCAACAAAAATCCGTATGGTCAAAGTGATGGTATTCCCAGTAGTAATGTATGGCTGCAAGAGTTGGCCTATAAGGAAGGCTGAGTGCCGAAGAATAGATTCTTTTGAATTATGGTGCTGGAGAAGACTCTTGAGAGTCCCTTGGACTGCAAGGAGATCAAATCAGTCAATCCTAAAGGAAATCAACCCTGGCTGTTCCCTGGAAGGCCAAATACTGAAACTGAAGCTCAAATACTTTGGCTACCTAATGAGAAGGGAGCACTCACTGGAGAAGGCCCTGATGGGTTCCTGGTTTCCGGTCGGAGGAATGGAGGTCTGACACGCTTTGCAAATGCGCAAGGCAGACAGCGGCTCTTCTTGACAGCTTGGGTGGACAAATCCACCCGACGCAACCTCACACAGGTAGTGTGAGGACCAGCAAGCAATATAATCCAGGTTTGAGCAAGCTCGGTGAAGGAAAAGTCTCGGAGGAGACTTTTACAACACCTTGAGCACTGCAGCCGAAGAAGATTTCTGCAAGTATCTCTAAGGAGCCGAGCTGAGCTGATTAAATCAGCATAAAATCTCCAATTCCCCTGATTCCTTAACAAAGAAGACAACGTTTAAACGTTGGGACCACATCTGAAGAGAAGTAACAACATAAGGTAATGGAAAAAAACTTTTTGCCTTACCATTACCATGTTTTGAAAGACGAAAAGCAGATCTGGTGAAGCAATAGACTGTTGCAGATTGGATGAGTGCAGTTTTGAAACGTTAAAAAGCTGAATTTGAACTTAAAAAGCAAAAAAAACAAGTTGTTTAACATTCCTGCGGTTAAGAAGAATCGGGAGGGGGAGCCAAGCATCGCGAGACAAAGAGGGGAGGAGGGAACCAAGCATCGCGAGACCAAGCTGTGAGGATTGAGACAGGAAGTGACGGCCTGAGAAGCAGACAAGAAGGGAAGCGGAGAAGAACCGGAAAAGAGCAAAGGGGACTGTAAAAACTGCCAGACCAAAAGGACCACAACAGGAAGTGACGTGCGGAGAG
Source organism: Lepidodactylus listeri (assembly GCA_029233225.1). NCBI lineage: Eukaryota > Metazoa > Chordata > Lepidosauria > Squamata > Gekkonidae > Lepidodactylus > Lepidodactylus listeri. The sequence continues at coordinate 132,212,624 of JARCFY010000005.1, read as the reverse complement.
CAGACAAGTAAGCAAGAGGAAGGGACAAAAGGAAACTACGGCAAGCCAGAAGCAAGGTAAAAAGATTATAACCTTGACACAAACCATAGAGAAGTTGCGTCCGCCATTTTGGATTTATAAAATTTTTAAATAGTAATATCTCATAAACTATATAACTTAGAAGGCTGAAACCAACGAAATTTGACTTGGCAAGACTAGCTTGTGTGATCACATTAAACGGTGCTTGATTTGGAAAATAAAATAAAATCGATCTTTTTTAAAGAGACAAGACAGACCGCGGGCTAAGATCGAGAGCAGCTACATGGTCCTCTCCTACAATGGCAGCAAAAAAAGAAAAAGAACTACTAGCTGTTATGGAAGCAATGGAAAAAAAAATGTTAGACGCTATAGGAGAGGTAAATATTAAAATGAATGGCATAGCTGCACAAGCAGACAAAAATTTTATAGATTTAAAAGCTGAATTACAAAAGTTAACCACTAGAACACAAGACATAGACATTAAAGTAAAAGAACTGGAAGAAAATACTCAAAAAACAATGAAGGAAAATGACAGAATGGAAAAGATGATGCACTATAGAGATATGCAAAACCATCTGAGATTTAGAGGTATAGAGGAAAAATCAGGGGAAGATATTTTTACAAGAATGCAAGAAGCATTAGCAGATTTTTTACAAGAAGAAGAGGAAGCTGTTAAAGAACATATGGATCTTGTTTATTTATTTTTTTTTTCAATTAACATTTTATTTCCGGTTTTATAGTTTAACATCCAAGTAAAATTCAAGTACAGCTTGATTGTTTCATATATTACAACAAAATATGTACATTCCAACTCTATTTCAAAAATAAATTAACTTTTGGTAGACAGGGTTTCCTGGAATAACTTTTTCTTTTTCCAGATAACTTACTATAGGGAACCAAACATACACAATTTTTTTCTGGTATTGATTCAAAGGGGTATTACATAAAGTATAAGACAATTTTGATAAAATAAAATATTCCCACAGTTTTTCATGCCAGCTTTTAATTGTTGGGGCTTGTTTTTCTATCCATTTTAGGGCTATAAGATTTTTTGCTGCGGATAACAACACCGAGATGCTATCTGTATTACTTTGCTGTATGTTAGGAGTCTTCCACAATTCTAGTAATATTGTTTCAGGGTTCATAGGTAAGTTTATAAAAGTTATTTCCTGTGTATTTTTAATTACTTGGGACCAAAAAGATTGAATCTTTGGACATGACCACCAACAATGTATAAAGCTACCTACCTGACCACATTTAGCACAATTTGGGGAATATGAGTTCTTAATCCTATGAGATATTAATGGAGGTATATACCACCTAAGCATTATTTTGGTAGCTTGTATATTAATCAGACCAATTTTTGAGGTTCTGCTTGGAGAGTTCCAAATTATATCCCAATCTTCTGTTGTTAGTTTAAGATTTAGGTCTGTATTCCATTGTTTTTGATATAATGTTTCTTTCTCTTCATCTGCGTTATTCAAAATTCTATATAGCTTTGTAATAAGTCCTGAATCTTGTTCCTTAGATTCCAACAATATTTTCTCCAATGGTGTCAGCTGTCTCTGTCGTGTAAGTTTCAGCTGTGGTGATTCCAATAAATGTTTTATCTGTAAGTATCTAAACCAATGGATTTTTTTATTGAGTTTTCCTTCTAGCATAGCTTTATCTATTATTTTGTCTTTAACTAAGAAATGTCCTATTCTAGTGAAACCTGCTTCTACTAACGTAGAAAATTCAGCTGGTGTTTGGCCAGGCTCAAACCAGTTTTGGTTTATATATGAGGCTTGTGTTGATATACCTGGAGCTAATATGTTTTTTCGTTGTGCCCAAATTATTAAAGCCTGTATTAAATTATTGTTTGAGACCTTTTTAATTATTTTATTCAAATCTGTATTCCACAATAAATCATAAAGTGGGATAGTGGATATTGCATTCATTTCAATATTTAACCAGGTAGGAGGCATTTTAGCTGTTGCAGCTTGAAAAAGGGCAGCTAATTGTGATGCTTCGTAGTAATTTTTAAGATTTGGAAAGTCTATCCCTCCCCGGGTGGCCGACCTGAAAAGAGTTTTGTTGTATATCCTTGCTTTTTTGTTATTCCAAAAAAAATTGTTTAATTCTGATTGCCATTTTTTTAAAGTATGGTTTGTAATCCTTATGGGCAATGTTCTAAATAAAAAAAGATATTTAGGTAATATGAAGCTTTTAACTAGTTGTACCCTTTCTGCCCAATTTAGGAGTTTGATACTCCAGTCCTTCAGTTTGTCCTTAATTTCTTTATGGAGTTTTTCAAAGTTACATTCATATAGCTGTTCTAAATGTTGAGGAATATATATGCCCAAATACCTCCAAGGTTTTTCCTGCATTTTAAACTGATATTGTTCTTTCATTTTTTCCAATTCCGTGTGCTTTATGTGTATTGGGTGTAATATAGACTTCTCCTTACTAAATTTAAGTCCTGAAATTTCTCCAAATTCTTGAATATTTGTATATAGCTCTGAAACTGAACTAGAAGGTGTAGATAAATAAATTATTATATCATCAGCATATAATGAAATTTTATGCTCTTGCGGGCCTATCTGTATTCCTTTTATCCTGTCATTTTTCCTAATTAATTCTGCTAATGGTTCTATAGACATAATAAATAATAAAGGTGACAGGGGACATCCCTGACGTGTCCCTCGTTGTAAGTAAATGTCCTTCGAGTATTTATTATTTATTTTTATCTTAGCTGTAGGACTTTTATAAAGGGCTTGGATACCATTTTGAAATTTTGTACCAAATCCCATGTACCTTATTAGCTTTTGTAAGTATGTTATATTGATGCTATCAAAAGCTTTTTCCACGTCTAAGGACAATAATAATGCTTCCAGTTTTTTGGTTGAACAATGATTAAGAATATCAATTAATTTTCTGGTGTTATCAGTTATATTCCGGTGTGGGAGAAAGCCTGTTTGATCAGTGTTAATGTAATCTGGTAAGATTTGTTTTAACCTATTTGCTATTATTTTTGTAAATAATTTGGAGTCAGCATTTAATAATGTAATAGGACGATATGAAGATGGTAAGGACAAGTCTTTTTGCGGTTTAGGAATTAGGATTATTTCTGATGTTTGCCAAGTTTTAGGTAATATACCTGTCTTGAGAATCTCATTACATAATGCCACAAAAGAGTCTACTAAATCCAACTTAAAAAGTTTAAAAAATTCAAATGGATATCCATCTGGACCAGCTGTGGAGTTTGGCTTGGATTGAGTAATAGCTTCTAAAACTTCTTTTTTGGTAATTTGGGCTTCCATTAATTGAATATGTTGTTCTGATAGTTTTTTAACTATTTTAGATGTCTTAAAAAATTCGTCAATCTTCTCTGGGTTTATTTTTATTGATGTATATAATTTTTCAAAATAAGATTCTATTATCTTAATAATAGTTTCTGTATCTGTGTGTAAGGTGCCCTCTGGCTTTTTAATTGCGTGTATATATCGGCGGGCTTGCTTTTCTTTTACTTTCCATGAAAGAATTTTCAATGTTTTGGGGGTTTTCCTCCAATAACGTTGTTTTACGTATAGTAAATCTTTCTGCAGTATCTGTGTAGAAATAGTTTCAAATAACCTTCTCTCTGTAACTAACTGCTTTAAAATCTTTAAGTGTCCTGTTTCCTTATGTTGTTTTTCTAGCTTCTGTATACTATTATATAAAGTACTAATATTTTCTTTTCTGTCTCTTTTCAGGAAGGCGGCCATGGATATAAAACGGCCTCTTACCACTGCTTTCAAAGCATCCCAATTGTTCTGATATGATGTGTCTTCTGGGTTGTTAAATTCCAGAAAAGTTTTTATAGTTTCTGAAATTTGTTGCTGTATCTCTGTATTCAATAAAATGGATTTATTTAACGTCCATTTCGTGTCTTTTCTTTCGCCTCTTGTCTTATCAATATTGCATGTTATTGGGTTATGGTCTGACCACATTTTCAGTTCTATGTTTGAATTAGTTGCATTAGAAAGCAAAGAATATGATACCAAAATAAAATCAATTCTTGTATATGTATTGAATCTGTGGGAATAATAGGTGTAGTCCCTAGTGTCTGGATGTTGAACTCTCCAAACATCACATAGGCCAAATTTTCTAATTATACTTTGTAACTGAGTCTCAGATTGCTTTGGATTTGCTTTAAGTTTTTTCTGGTTAAATTTTGATTTGTCTGCATAATTATTTAAAATATAGTTAAAATCTCCCCCAATTATAACGTCCCCCTCTTGGAATTGTCTCAATGTTTCAAATGTTTGTTGCAAAAATTTTATTTGACTCTCATTTGGTGCATAAATTGATCCTATTGTGGTCAGTTTGCCTTCCAACATACCCTTTACGAACACATATCTACCCTGTTTATCTATTAAAGTACTAGTAACTGCAAAATGGGTGTTTTTAGCTATAAGTATGACTGTTCCTCTTGCTTTTGATGACCCTGGGGATAGAAATTGTTGTGAGTACCAACTTGTAGCTAATACAGGGTCAGTAGAACTTTTTAGGTGAGTTTCTTGTAGTAAAGCAATATGTGGTCGTATTTTAAGAATTTGGGATGTAATTCTGCGTCTCTTAATTCTGTTATTTAGACCCCTCACGTTCCAAGACATAAAACTATGCATTGTATTATAATAACCTTATCTATTAGTTAAAACGTCTAATCCCCTATCCGTTCCCTTGTTACACAATTAACTCTTAACTATTATTATACGCTTTATAAATTTGTTCAAACTGTACTTAGTATTAATGCAACCCCAACTACTATAACTCTCCCTTTGCTAAAATTAAGTTATACAATTCAAAAACAATTATCTCTATGTCCTCCCCTTTCACTTGACAAAATCAAAATTGCTTTCAAAAAGATAGGGTTTAACTACCACCTCTCTTTTAGGCCCAAGTTCTTACTTGAACCAAACCAGGTTTTTAGGTCTTCCTGGGCAAATAAACCTTTCCCTCCCCCTCCCCCTTTCCTTCCAAATGCTTTACAGTTTCTTTTTAAACAGAGCTAGGCAATATATCTTTCAATTCTCAGACACATTATATTATTTACAAACCAGGCTTGCTAGGTGAACCACGTATTGGAACCTTGCTAGCTTTAATAGGTGTTAAAGTCATTGACAGTCGTCTCTTGGTTGATTTTTTTGTGACATCCATCTGTTCTTCAACATTGAGGCTTTGAAGCAAAAGTTGACCTGTTTCTTCATCAGATGCATACAAGGTCTTGCCTTGATGTCTCACCATTAGTTTTCCAGTAGGAGTCCAACGATAATTAACATTCTCATCCCTTAGTTTCTGCGTAGTCGTCTTCAGCTTTTTTCGTGCTTGCAAAATCTCAGAGGGGAGATCGGAAAAGACTAAAATCTGCAGATCCTGGTATTGTAGATAGCCCTTTTCACGAGCTATTTTTTGTATTTCTATCTTTGGTCTTAAGTCAGCAAAAGTCACTAAAATATCTCGTGGGAATTTTCTGTTTGTATTTCTAATAGAGCCTATTCTATAAGCCTTTATTAAAGATGGGAAGATGCCTTCATTAAGCTGTAGAACTGTTGCTAACCAGGCTGCCATGATTTTTAAAAGATTGGGAGATTCCTCTGAGTCCTCCTGAAATCCACAAAATTTTAAATTGTATTTTTTGTCTGATAATTCCAAAAGAAGCACCTTTTCTTTCAAATCTTGATTTTCCTTTTGTATTTCTTGTAGTTTTAAGTCATTTGATTGACCCAGTTGGTTTGCAGCCTCTGCTAGGGTCGCAGTTGTTTCCAGTGCTTTTGATAAATCACTTATTTGTTCTGCCATTGGTTTTAATAAGGCATCCATTTTTAAGGTCAGGTTCTCAGTTATTGATCTTTCTGTTGTTTGTAAGGCTGTTTTTAGAGTTTGTTGCAACACTTGCAGGGTGATGGGGTCTTCCAAAGGGCTTTTCTTTAGTTTTATTTCAGCCCCGGACGCCATCTTTGTGTCTTGCCTCTGCCTGGTATTTGCTGTGTCAGTGGCTTGATTTCGGGCCGGGGATTGCTGCCGCATCAAATTCTCTCTCTCTTTCATGGTCCCCTTCTTCCCCCCGCCTCCTCGCATTCTCCCGGGACTTAAATAGGCTGCGTTTTACCTTGCTCCGTGCTTGGAAGGATCGTCGGGTTCAGGAGCTCTCAGTTACGCGTCCGCCATCCCCGATCGCGGCGCCACGCCCCATATGGATCTTGTTTACAGAGTCAATTCTACATACGCAAGAGACAAAAACATACCAAGGGACGTGGTAGTTCAATTTACAATGAAGAGAACAAAAGAACAAATCTACAAGAAATGTTTTACAGAACCTTTTGAAATAGGTGGGAAAAAAGTTATCGTAATGAAAGAACTGCCCAGAGCAATTTTGCAAGATAGGAAAAAATTCAAGCGTCTGACAGACAAACTGAAAGAGAAAAAAATAAGATTTCATTGGGAAATACCACAAGGACTGAGTTTTTATTATGGTAATAACAGAATGGTGATTAAAAATTCAGCAGAAATGTACGCCTTTGTTGGTGAGAACAAGGAAGAATTTGGTGATATTTAAGACTACAACAAGATGGATTACAAAGTACTCTCATGGAATGTAAATGGCCTTAATTCACCCCAAAAACGTAGAATGGTAGGTCACTGGCTGGAGAAACAAAAATGTAGTATAATTTGTATACAAGAGGCCCATCTTAAGAAACAAGACTATAAATATTTAATAAGAAAAAAGTTGGGAGAAGAATTTTTTTCATTGGCAAGTAATAAAAAGAATGGAGTTGTAACATATGCCAAAAAAGACTTGGAACCTAAACTAATATTTAAAGATAAAGAAGGAAGATACTTAGCTATTGAAATTTTGTTACACGGACAGAAGACTTTGATTGTAAATATTTACGCCCCCAACGGAGCCAAAGAAATTTTTTTTAAAGAACTGCAAATGGAATTGGACAGTGTAAACTATGAACAAATCATAATGATGGGAGACTTTAATGGGACTGTGAATAATAAAATAGATAGGCGCTCAAAGAGAAAAGACGACAAACTAGGGAAACTTCCAAAAAATTTTTTTGAACTGATAAAACAGGAAAAGCTGGAGGATATTTGGAGGAAGGTTAACCCACAAGGGAAAGACTATACTTTTTACTCTAACAGACATGATTCACATTCAAGAATTGATATGATCTGGATGTCTACTAATCTAACATTTAAGACAAAAAAAGTTGAAATTCTACCTAGAATAATCTCAGACCACAATCCTTGTCTATGGATTTCTGGGCAAACAAAAAGGCAAAGGAGATGGAGAATAAATGAGGACTTACTAGATAACCAAGAAATAGTTAAAAAATTACATGAAGAGACAGATTTGTATTTTCAAGCGAACATACAAAAAGAAGTAAAAATTCAAACTGTGTGGGATGCGTACAAAGCAATGATGAGAGGATTATTGATATCACTGAACGCTAAAGACAATAAAAAGAAAAGAGAACAATATGAAAACATTGTACAAGCCATTAAAACAAAAGAAAAGGAACTGAAGAACAGACCAGGAAAAAAGAAACTACAAAAGGAAATTTGGATGTTACAAGACCAAGCAAAAGCTATTTTGAATCAAGAGACTTACTGGAACCTGAAAAAATTGCAACAAAAAACATTTGAAGGTGCAAATAAACCTGGAAAGTACTTAGCATGGCAATTAAAGAAAAAACTTGAAAATAAATTTATTACTAAAGTGATACGGGACAATATTGAGATAACAGACAATAAGGGAATAAAAAGAGAATTTTTTAAATATTATGCAAAGCTTTTTAAGAAGGAAAACAAAGACAGAAGAAGGATTAAAGAATACCTACAGTCATTAAAATTACCAAAACCAACAGAGAAAATCAAAGAACTACTTAACTGCCCAATATCACTACAAGAGATTAAAAATGCAATAAATGACTCAAAATTAGGGAAAGCACCTGGATCAGATGGATTTACAGCTAAGTTTTATAAATCACTACAGGAATCGATCTCACCAGTGTTATTGCTATTAATGAATGACATAGGAGTGACAGGTGAGGTCCCGGAGACTTGGAAAGAAGCAACCATCTCACTCATTCCGAAAGAAGGTCAAGATTTAACCAATGTTAAAAATTATAGACCAATTTCTTTGTTAAACAATGACTATAAGATTTTTGCCAAGATTATAGCTGATAGGCTTAAGGAACATCTTAAAGAGACTATACAGACAGAACAAGCAGGATTTTTACCTAATCGCCAAATAAGAGACAATATAAGAGTAGTAGTGGATGCAATAGAGTACTATGATAAACATCCGGAGAAGGAAGTGGGCTTTCTTTTTTTAGACGCGGAGAAAGCGTTTGACAATTTAAATTGGGATTTTATGTTTGAAGTGCTGGAACATCTTGAAATTGGAAACTATATGCTTAATCTTATTAAGTCAATATATAGAGAACAGAAATCCTCTTTAATAATTAATACTGAAAAAACGGATTACTTTAAAGTGGAAAAAGGAACACGACAAGGATGCCCACTTTCGCCGTTGTTATTCATTTGGATTTTGGAAGTCTTGTTACTAAATTTGAAAGAAGATAAAGAAATTAAAGGCTTAACAATAAAAGGTTTCTCTTTTAAATATAGAGCCTTTGCAGACGATGTGATGTTTATAGCTGAAGACCCTATGACTACACTACCATATTTGTTGCAGAGAGTAAGAGAGTTTGGTGATTTGGCTGGGTTTTATGTAAATAAGAATAAATCGAAAGTGATGTGTAAAAATATGCCAAATAATAAGCAAATTGAATTACAAAATCTTATAGAATGTGAAGTGGTGAAAAAGACAAAATATCTAGGTGTAAACCTAACAATGAAAAACATTGATTTGTATAAGAATAATTATGAGAAATTATGGCAGCAAGTTATGCAAGATATTAAAAGGTGGAATGTATTAAATTTGTCACTGTTGGGTAGAATTGCAGTGGTTAAAATGAATGTGTTACCAAGAATAATGTTTCTGTTTCAAACTATTCCAATTGTGAAAGATGTAAAAACATTCAAATGCTGGCAGAAGGAATTGACTAAATTTGTGTGGGGAGGGAAAAAAACAAGAATTAAGATGAAAATAATGTGTGATGCTAAAGAGAGAGGTGGGTTCCAGGTACCAAACTTAAGGCTATATCATGATGCAGTATGTTTGACTTGGGTAGGGACATGGACTATGTTACAAGATAGAAAGTTATTGTCCCTGGAAGGTCATGACTGTAGGTTTGGGTGGCACGCATATCTGTATTATGGTAAAACGAAAATGGACAATATGTTTAAGCATCATTATTTGAGAAGAACATTAATCGATATGTGGACAAGATATAAAAACTTTTTTCCAGAAGAAATACCTATGTGGATTGTACCTGCAGAAGTTTTAAATCCATCATCTCACTACAAAGGACAAGACTGGTTGAAATATAGAGACCTGTTAACAAGACATGGTAAAGACTTTAAATTGAAGGAGCAGCAGCAGATGGACTTTGATTATGGCTGGTTAAGGTACAGACAAATATATGATATGTACAGAAAGTGATAAAAAATCTGGTTTTAGAGAAAAAAACAATGAAATAGAACAAATTTGGGAGGAAGATGGGAAAAAAATGATTTCTAAAATGTATAAAGTATTGTTAAAATGGTTTAACGCTGATGAAATGGTAAAGGAACAAATGATAAAATGGGCGATAAACTTAAACAAAGACATTGAAATGGAATCTTGGGAATTTTTATGGAAAAATGCTATGAGTATTTCTACATGTTATAATTTAAAAGAGAATTGTTTTAAAATGATGTACAGATGGTATATGACAGCAAAAAAAATTGCAAATATTAGTCAAAATATGTCTAACAAATGTTGGAAATGTAAAAAGAAAGAAGGTTCTTTTTATCATATGTGGTGGACTTGTGATAAAGTGAAGACTTATTGGTCTACAATACATGCAGAAATGGAAAAAAAAATTGAAATGTACATTTAAGAAGTTGCCTGAAATGTTACTGCTTGGACTTAAACTAGAAGAGATAAATGTAAAGAAAAGGACAATAATATGGTATATGATTACAACAGTAAGAATGGTGTATGCACAAAATTGGAAAAATGAAAAAATACCAGAAGTGTGGGAATGGTTGAAAAAATTGTTATATATGGCTGAAATGGATAAATGGACTAGAAAGTTGAATAATCTGTACTCAGAGACTCTTTTAGAAGATTGGAAGGATTTGAAAGAATATGTTGAAAAATATTGGGACATGAAAAACTACATTTATACTTGGTTATAATAGCAAAAAGGAATAGAAATTGACTATATGAATGTACTAAGGATAATTAGATAATGAAGTTGTTTTTTAGAATTATATAAGAATATAGAAAATAAGAATTGGTATATAAGTATTTTAAAGATATATAACCGTTACCAGAAATGTAAACATAGATATAAGTATTACTATTTTGGATAAAGTGGAAAATGTGTTAAGCTTCAGATGTGGTGGGAAACCACCAATACAAGATAAAAGCAAGACTATACAAATAGAACAAAATGTTATATAATATGGAAAAAAGGATTTGTATAAAACAAATGTATTAATTTTAATGTTTTGAAAAATAAAAAAAATTTCTTACAAAAAAAAGAGAGAAGGTCCTGATGCTGGGAAAGATTGGAGGTCAAAGGAGAAGGAGATGGCAAAGGATGAGATGGTCAGACAGTGTCGTCGATGCAACAAACATGAAATTAAGCAAACTCCGGAGCACGACGGAAGACAGGAGGGCCTGGCGTGATGTGGTCCATGGGGTCGTGAAGAGTCGGACATGACTGTGCGGCTGAGCAATGACAACAAAAAAGACTAGCTAGGTTTGATTCCAGCAGCACCTTAGAAAACAATATTTTCGGGATATGAGCTTTTGAGAGTCAAAGCTCCTTTCATCAGGTATCTGATGAAAGGAACTTTGACTCTTGAAAGGTTATACCTGTCAGAATCTGCCAATTCAGACATAGTATTTAGTATTCAGACATAGTATTTCCTCTGGTTATTATTTCTCCTTCCTCTGTATGCTTTCTGTTACTTGTATGTATGCTTGTAATTGCCATATTGTAGTGCCTAACCAGGCCTGGGTTATTGTAACTGCCAAGGCGGGAGGGTGACACCTGCACTGTGTGGGAACAATGGGGCCTCTCACACCATTTGCCTCCACATTCCATCAGCCCCAGCCGGAACATCAAGGGAGGATGCGTCTCATCTCTTATCACATGCAAAAGCCTTGAGGCCATGGATTGTTATGTGAACTGGTAACATCTGAAGGGTCTGGTTGGGAAGGAAATTTACTGCTTAACACCTTACTCTCTCTTTCCTGTGGGAACCAAACGGCTAGAGCCCTGTTTGCCCGCCGTTTTTCCCCTATAGTGATTGGCTACCTATGGGTAATTCAAACTCTCTAGAAAGGTATAATAGACCTTCCTGTATTATCTGCCTCATCTCTGACAATAATCCGAGAAGCTGTACTAATGTAGAGATTGGAAATAAAGAACTCTGGTTTACCAACCAAGATCTGATCCTTGACTACTTTGCGCAGAACTCTCACAATACCCCCCAAAATTTCATTGGTCTCTAAGGTGCTTCTGGACTTGAATCTAACTAAATCTTTGAGAGCCAGTTTGGTGTAGTGGTCAGGAGTGTGGACTTTAATCTGGGAGAACCAGGCTTGATTCCCCACTCCTCCACGTGCAGCTGCTGGTGTGACCTTGGGCCAGTCACAAGTTCTCTCAGAGCTGTTCTCTCAAGGGCAGTTCTCAGAAGAGCTCTCTCAGCCTTACCTACCTCACAGGGTGTCTGTTGTGAGGAGGGGAAGGGAAAGGAAAGGAGATTGTAAGCTGCCCTGAGACTCCCTTGGGTAGTGAAGGCCGGGGTATAAATGCAATCTCTTCTTCTTCTAACTGCTATATTATATCAATGTAATATTATTCTAGTGCCATTTTTTCTTTAAAAAACTGTAAAACCCCTGGAGGCCCAGGAGAAGGGGAATGGCCACTTCAGGGACTGGGGCAGGGAAACTATGCAGAAATGTGCCATGCAGAAACAAGCCCTATTGCTGCTACATTTGATCAGCAGCTGCACTAGAGTCTGGGAAACCATAAAATGCTATCCAAATGTGGAAGCTGCCTCAGGTATGGAAAGCGCAGGAGTCATGTGCGGTAAGCGCTTCACAGGTGAGCTGTCTGGTTGTGCAACGCTGGATCAAAAAGAACTAGCTCAAATTGCAGCTGGGCCAATGGCAGGATTAGCTGCCCATCTGAACACACCCATCCAGTCTTCACTGCAGTCTTTCCCAAAATTTCGGAGCAAAGCTGGTTTGAAAAAGATTGGAGAAAAGCTAGGGAAACTCCCAGAGGTAACAAATGCACCCTAATGGGTGACATATTCCCTCGGGTGTTTCCCCCAATTATCCTGAAACCAAATTTGTTTTTCTCACATTTATGATTTGATATTCATGGATCGGAATCTGATGAAGGGAGATTTAACTCTTGTAAGCTCATACCCTGAAAATCGTGTTGGTCTCTAAGGTGCTATTGGATTCAAATCTAGCTCTTCTTCTGCAGACCTACTCTGTTACGCTCTGAAACTGTGGATGGGAATGTTTCTGCTCTCTACCCTGCACTAAAAACATTTGCCAGTACAGTATTTACCCCAATGCAAGACAAGTTTCTTCCCCCGGGTATGCCGTGAAACCTGCTAATATTTCCATAAAATTTACAGTTATGCCCAGTAAAAACAGATTTCTTGGTGTATGACTTGTTTTAAAGGTATATAGGGGGGTCATTATATTCAGTTTCGCCTTCCTTTCAGGTAAATACAGTAATGCATTCCAGACTAGCATCCATTCTTAGTGTCTCTTGTAAAATTTTATTTGTTTCTCTAAGGCAGCCTGGTGGAACTCTCTGCTGAATTACATCTGTGCCTTGTCTGACCTATTAAAGTGCTGCAGGGCATGTTAAGCAGAGATGTTCCTCCAGGCCCTTGGCTGAGGCCAGTGACGGTTCCTTACATCTACCTGGCCCCCTCCCCCTCCTTCCCCAAAACTGAATGCTAGATATGCCATCTTGTTCTTGAAAAATGTTCAAATGTTTATGTTTGAATGTTTTTAATATTGAATTTTATGGTTCTAATTGGTTTTATAATGTATTGAATTATTTTGTTGTAAACCACCCTGAGTCCTGTGTAAGCAGGGAAGGTCAGTCAAGAAATCTAATGAAATAAATAAATAAATAATAATAATAAAAATATTTATACCCGAATCGCCAGCACGGTGTAGTGCTCAGAGTGCCAGTCTAGGATCTACGAGACCCTGGTTCTCCCACCCCACCATACCACGGAAGCTGGCAGGGTGACCTTGGGCCAGTCACACACTTTCAGCCTAACCTACCTCACGGGGTCGTTGTGAGGAATGGAGGAGAGGAGAACCATATAAGCTGCTTTGGGTCCCCACTGGGGAGAAAAGTGGGATATAAATAAAATAAATACATTCCCTTGAGGCTCAAGAGGCAGCTTACAACTGTAAATTAAAACCATCTGTAATACAATAAACCCCACTGGCTGACCCCACCAAGAATATGTCTGCAAGCTCGAATTCTGTGTTTAGTTTATGCAACGACTGAAAGCATATTGTCACCCGGGCCGTGTGACAGTTTTCTTCAGGGACAAGGAACAAGTGAGGCGGTATTTTTCTTAGGAGGTGAGGTATGCAACATCGGTGTTCTCTCTTGCCGACGAACGAACCCATTTTACCCCCCTCGACTTTGCTGGGGCCCGAGGCTGTCCCCCCACTCCACCCCGGGGTGATTAGCGCTTCATTTGACAAACAGGAAGTAAGGGAAGAAAAGCCTCACTTGGAGAATTCAGGCCTCAGAGAGGCTGGAAGAAAGAGGCGAACCTATACGCTCCCCTAATTGCTCATTAGGACAAGTAATCTTTGTGGTTCCTTTCCCCCTTGAGTCTTCTTTTGCCCGAGGCGTTGCCATTGTGTGCCAGACAGCTGGGGGGGGGGGGGGAGGACAAATGAACTAATTGATTTGAAGTTAGGCGGTGGTGAATTGGGCAGACTCTTTGGGCAAAGTGATTCATAATTTATACCCCCCGGGCCCAGGGGGGCCTGAATAGCCCCTTTCTCATGTAAAAAGGCCCTATTTCAATTCCCCACGGCCGGCCTCGTGGGGGAAGGCAAAAGAGGGCCAGACTTGGGGTTATGTTCTTAGAGCAGCAGCACCTGAAAGAACATCCATTCGGGGACATTCTTGTCCCCAAAGAAGATTTGGGGGCAACTTGTGCAAGTGCCACACCAGTCTTTAGTACTTGCCTGTTGGTAGCACAGCTCCCAGTTTGAAATTATTCTGTTAAGAGAGACAATGGTGCTCCTCCCAGACAACGAATTTTAAAAGCAGTTAGCTTTTAAATGGAGCTAAAGACCCCAGATCCTATGAAGTGCCTCAGAGTATCACCATAGCCCTGGAAAGGATACCAAAAAACAAAACAAAAACCCTTTGTTCTTGCTCTCAGGGCTGAAGTATGAAATATTGCCTCTCTTGAGGGGAAAGTCAATGACTGTTTTGGTCCGGCTGAGTGCAGGACTTGATCCCAGAAGTAGCCTGTGCAAAAGACAGCACTTGTTTTTTTTCCGGCCTGGTCTCCTCCGGCCACTCAGCAGCCCTGTTTGCCCAGGAGATTTTTAAATTTAAATGGTTTGATTGTTTTTATACTATCGGATTTATTGTTAATTTAAATGTTGTGAGCTGCCCTGAGCCCACTTGTGGGGTAGGGCGGGATATAAGTTTAATTAAGAAATAAAAATAAAAATAAATAAAACAAACCCTTAATATCATCTGCTCTGCTACATCGCTTCCAAGAAAAAATGAGAAGCGGCATAGGGTAGCTCTAGGAATCACTAGAAACGATCTGGTTTTATGGTTTCACCACAGAGTTTCCAGCAGGCCCATAGCTGCGGTGGGGCTCTCGGGGGCTCTGCCCCCTTTCTTAAAGGCCCAGCCCCATAAGAATTTCTCCAGTAAATGCTTTTTTCAATCATTTAAAACATTTTTTAAAGGTGTGCACTCCTTTAAACAGGTGCTGTAGTTGACTAATTCCCGTACTGAGCAAGGGGGTTGGAGTAGGTGACCTCTAGGATCCCTTCTAACTCTATGTCAAGAAACTGGTCTCCTTTAAGAGGGTTTTTCTGCCTAAGTGTTCGCTCGTGGATGGCTGTTGGCAGGTCTGGTGCTGGCGCCGGCGAAGTAGGCTTGATTGGAGTCTCTGGGGTCAAGAGTCGAAATAGGCTTGATTGGAGTCTCTGGGGTCAAGAGTCCTGTTGGCTCAGTGTCCAGGCTGGCTTCCCGGGGCGTGCCTTGGTCTGGAATCTTGGTTGCTGGAGTTTCTGAGATGAGGGGTGTGGTGCTTGGGAGGTGCCGCTGCACTTGGTTGATGTGGCGCTGCCACACCAACCCTTGCTCGGTGAGGACCTCATAGGAGAGAGGCCCTGTGGAGCAGATGACTCTCCTGGGGACCCATGCTGGACCTCTGGCATAGTTCCGGATGTAGATGGGGTCCTCAGGGGAGAAACCTCATGGAGCTGCCCGGACCTCTGACCTGGAGTTGCCGTCGGTGGCACGGTCAGGGTGGAGCCAGTCGAGCAGGGTGCCAAGATGCCGGCCCATCAGCATTTCTGCTGGACTGTGTCCCATTCCGGTGTGTGGGGTAGATCGCTAGCCGAACAGGAATTTCACCAGCTTGAATTCCCAGTCGCCCTGGTCCATCCTTCTGAGGGCCTTCTGAGGCCTTCCATTCTTTTTGCTTGTCCGTTGGTCACAGGATGAAAGGGCACTGAACAAATGTGGCAGAGGCCAAGGGAGTCCATGAAGTACTGGAACTCCATGGAGGTGAATGCCATCCCGTTGTCGGTGATGAGGGTGTCTGGCAGTCCATGTGTGGCGAACACATGCCACATGACTCAGATGGCTGCGTCAGAGGAGGTAGCCTGCACTGGGACTACCTCCAGCCACTTGCTATAGCTGTCTTCAATTATAAAAAAAAAAGCTGCTCCTGGACTGGCCCCACAAAGTTGAGGTGGAGTTGAGACCAGGGCTTGTTGGTCAACTCCCAGGGCCAGACGGGGGTGTGAGGGGGCTTGGGGCATGACTCTTGGCACCGACCACATCGGTGGACCTGGTCCTTGATCTCTTTGTCCATGCTGGGCCACTAAACATAGCTGCGGGCTAAAGCCTTCATCCGGACTATCCCTGGGTGTGCGTTGTGTAGCACTGCCAGTACCTTGGCTTGAAGAGGGGCAGGAATGATCACCCTGGCTCCCCATAGCACACACCCCTTGTGGGTGGAAAGTTCGTTGTGTCTTGCTGTGTAGACTGCGAACTTCGGCCCTGGATGTTTGGGCCACCGCTCCCCCCCCAGTCTGAGACCCAGGACGTCTTCGAAGAAAGGCTTCACCCCTGGAATATCTTTTAATACAGAGTCCATTAGTTGCTGGAACAACCTGGGAGCGATGCTGACCCCGAACTGGAGTCGCTTCACTTTAAAGGCTCCCTTATGGGTAACTATTGTTTGGGCTTCTGCCGTGGTGTCATCCACGGGGAGTTGCTGGTAGGTCTGTGCCAGATCCAGCTTTCCAAACACCTGGGCCCCTGCTAGGGAGGCCAAGATGTGACTGACCACAGGTACTGGGTATGCGTGATCCTGCAAGGCTAGATTTATGGTACATTTGTAGTCTGCACAGATGCGGATCTCCCTGTTAGCCTTCAATGGGGTTACAATTGGGGTCTCCCACCTAGCGTGCAAGACAGGTTCTAATACGCCTTGCACGACCAGTTTGTCCAGCTCAGCCTCTACCTTAGGCTAGATCGCAAGAGGAGGCTGCCGAGCCGCCATGCGGATGGGCTGGACATTTGGATCTAGGTCCAACGACACTGGGGGCCCCCGGTAGGAGCCCAGCTTGCCATCGAAAATGGCGGGGAACTCTGCACATACTGACTCAAAGTCTGCAGAGCCGATCTTGTTCACCCCATAGACTCCCAGTCCCAAAGGCTTGAACCAGGAGAGTCCAAGGAGGCTGGTGAGATTGCTGTCTAGCACCGGGAGGTCCAGACGCCCGTCAAAGTCCTTGAACTGGACCCTGAACTTGCCCAACCCCTTAATTGCCACTGGGTTTTTCTGAAAGTCCTGGAGTATAAGTCCCGTAGGGCATCTCAACTGGGCCCCCCCCTGTGGATACAGCTTGCGGAACGTGTCCGCCGATATAATTGAGTACGAGGACCCGGTGTCCAGTTCCATGCTACAGGGGACCCCTTCAATCTGAACATGGACTGGTCTTTTACCCAGGATATTTTGGGGCAAGCTTAGTACCTGGCTGTGTGTGGGGGTTGACATGCTGTCCACCGACTCGTGATGAGTGGCTGGGGGGCAGCGACTGGTCGGGGAGTGGCAGGCCTTTGCAATGTGCCCCATCTTTCTGCAGGATCAGCATGTTGCCTCGTGGAACCGGCAGGAACGACGCTCGTGGGGGTCTCCACAGCTAGCACACGTTGGGGGTGGCCTGTGCTGGGAAACCGGAGTGGAGGCAGCGTCCGGGGCCGTGTGCTGGGAACAGGAACCGGGGGAGTGGGATGCACCTTTTTGTGAGCATGGTTGCAGCCGGCAGATGTCCTCTTCCTCTGATGCGTCCAATTCGTAGGTCGCAGTTCGGTGCATGTGGGCAGTCATTCTAGGTCGTCTCGAATGTGACCGCTGTCTGGAGCACCTTTTCAATTGTGGACTCGGGAAGTGTGATGAGCTGTTGCCGTAGCTTGGCTTCTTGTACCCCGGCCACAAAACTGGGCAGCAAGTGGTCCTCCATGCGCTGGTACTCACAACTGACCGCCAACTGGCGGAGGTCAGCTAGGAAAGCGGCAGCACTCTCCCCCGTCTGCTGGGTCCTCTGGAGGAACTGCACCCGCAGTGCTAACATGGAGGGTTTGGGTGCAAAATAGTCTCCCAGCTGCTTGGCCAGATTGTCGTACAAGACGTCCATTAGGTCTCGGGGAGCTATCAGGCTCTGGGCCAGGCGCATGGTTTCCACACCGTAGTGGCCCAGCAGCCCGGCCCTCTTCATATCGGCCTCTGTGACCCCTCGTACCAAGAGGAGAAACCCAAGTTGCCTTGCCCATGTGTCTCAGGTCTCGGGTTTGGAAGGGTCAAATGGGGAATGTTTCCCACGGTGGCAGCCATATTATTACCCAGAGCGTTGTGGCAGTGAGCGGAGTCCTTGTGGGAGGGCGGCTCAAGAGCAGAGCGCTGGAACTCCTCGGTGCCGGGTGCCTCTGGATTGGTGCTCGGTGCAGCGTTGCTTGGGTCAGCAGATGTGTCGCTCATCGGGATCCCATCCTCGTCGCCACTGAAAAGTACTGTAGTTGGGAGGCCGGTTATAGTGAAAAAAGCATTGTGGTTTATTGCGGGTCAAGATGGAACATGAGGGAGAGGGATTGGGGAGCCTGCTTATATTTACAGGTAAGCTGCACCCTGGCCTCGTCCCCCCCCCCCCCCCCCCGTGGGGGATTGGGTAAACAGGGATTAGTTTCCCACCAAAGGCTGTCATAGGACCATTTGGATATCCTCAGCCTCTGATAGGGGGACAATCAGGATCCTAGGGTCTATTGTTCTCTGGGGACTGAAGCTCAGCGGGTATCATTTACCATTACAGGCGAACATGCCCAGACATGTCGCAGTGTCCATAGCCAACGCATAACAGCTTGGCAGTGCTATCTCATCCTTATTGATGCCAAGGTCACTCCAGGCCATAGGAGCTAGGGTCAAAGTCAGGGCCATTAGCAAAACGAGCTTGTGAAGATCCAGTTCCCTTCCGTAACCTCTAACAGGACTCTGTTGTGACCTTCCTTCCCTCCTGTCTACCCTCCTAGGCTATAAGCCTGAGAGGCTGGGGATCAGGTCCTGGGGGAAAGGCCTTGGAACCACTTGTAGGAAATCCTCAGCCCTTCCCCTGCCCCGCTTCCTTTGATGCTGGGTAAATTTCTTCCACCACTAGACTTTGTGCACCCCCAAATCACCCTCTCAATAGTCCAGTTCACCAAAAGCGGGGTGTGTGTGGGTATGAAGGTTGCTGTGCCCCCCCCCCCCGGCTGCTTGTCCCAGTGTTTGACCTCTGTGTGGATGGAGAGTCATACCTGTAGGCGATTTCTGTCAGAGCTCTCTCAGCCCCACCTACCTCACAGGGTAACCGTTGTGGGGAAGGGAAGGGAAAGGAGTTTGTAAGCCGCTCTGAGACTCCAAGTGAAGGGTGGGGTATAAATCCAATCTCTTCTTCTTTTTTGTTTACTTACAACCTCCAGGTGGGACCTGGAGACCTCCCAGAATTACAATTGATTTCCAGACGACAGCCATCAGTTTCCCTGGAGAAAATAGCAGCTTCAGAGGGTGGACTCTATAGCATCACATCCCTGCTGAAATCCCTCCCCTCCCTAAAACCCACCTTTTCCAGGCTCCACCTCCTCCAAACCCCAGGAATTTCCTAACCTGCACCCTGGCAAACCCCAGGGTAAGCAGTTTAATCATGGTCTGAGATCTTTAAAGTGGCCCAGGAAGTGTAATGCCTGTGTCACGGGGCATTCAGTTTAGAGGCTACCAAGATACAGAGTATAAATTGGGATAAAATAGAAATTCAGCTGCTGAGTTGGAAACCGGCAGGCTGGCAGGTCGAGACCCAAGTGCTGTATAACGGAGGGAGCTCCCGTCTCTGGCCCCAGCTCCTGCCAACCTAGCAGTTCGAAAGCAAGACATTGCAAGTAGATAAATAGGTGCTGCTTCGGTGGGAAGCAAGGGTATAGACTTTCCAATTTCCTGGCGGGGGGGGGGGGCTGGGGCTGGGCCAGAGACATTACAGGCCATTGTCTCCGGGGGAGACTCAGCACGTCCTGGAAAAGTTTTTTTGGGGGGGTTCCAGCTCCTCAGCCCCCCTGAAGTTGACACCTATGGTGGGAAGGTAACAGTGTTCCGTGCGCCTCAGCATTTAGTCATGCTGGCCACATGACCACGGAAAAAGTCTTCGGACGGTGCTGGCTCTTTGGCTTGGAAACAGAGATGAGCACCACATCCCTAGAGTTGGATTTGACTGGCTTTCGAGCAACGGAAACCTTTTATAGAGGAAATTTGATGTGGCAATTATCATGTGGCAGAATTGACTTCTGCTGTTCCTGCAAACCAACAACCACAACCACAGCAAGTGGAGTCCAGAGCAATGCTCCCTTTAAGCTGTAGTGTCTTGTGAGCAGAAATTCTACTTTGTGAGCTACTGGCAATAAAGTTGTGAGCGAGCGATTTTGCTGCTGCATTAATTAGATTGCCCTGGAGCCCTCCTTCCTGAGCTGAGACAAAAATGTGTGAGCTGGAGGCTAAGGAACTGTGAGCTAGCTCACACTAACTCAGCTTAGAGGGAACACTGGTCCAGAGTACTTAAAACAACACGTCCTTGCACCAGGCACCTCCTCCTGTGGTTCCCAGGGTGTTAAAGATCCCTCAACCTGAAAGAGATGCTAACACATTCAGTCAGCAAGGGGAGAGGGTGCCTAACATGGGAAATTTGGGGAGGGAGAAAGAACTTTTTTGCTTTACGGTAGATCCCTTTCAGCAACAAGGAAAAGCAGTATGCAACTACAGCAATGAAAGAACTAAACTCTCTGATCAGCAGTGTGCTTACTGGGGGCCAAAAACTTTCAGTTTTTGCCTCCCCTTGTTAAGAAGAAGAAGAAGAGGAGGAGGAGGAGGAGTTGATTGGATTTATACCCTGCCCTTCACTACCCGAAGGAGTCTCAGAGCAATTTATAATCTCCTTTCCCTTCCCCACCCCACAACAGACACCCTGTGAGGTAGGTGTGGCTGAGAGAGCTTTCTTGAGAACTGCTCTTGAAAGAACAGCTCTGAAAAAAATCTTGTGACTGACCCAAGGTCACACCAGCAGCTGCATGTGGAGAAGTGGGGAATCAAACCCAGTTCTCCCTGATCCCCACCCCCACCCCAGAGTGTAGCCGTGCAGGTCTGTAATAGAAGAGCTAGATTCGAGTCCAGTAGCAACTTAGAGACCAGCAAGGTTCTCAAGCTATAAGCTTTCAAGAGTCAAAGCAACCTTTGTCCGATACACCCCCAAAATCATTTTGGTCTCTAATGTGCCACTGGGCTTGAGTCTAGCCCTGAAAATAAAGTTTTGGAAGGGTCATCATGCATACGTTTGGCCAAGGCTGGGGGCTCATCCACCACTGGTGGTCTTTTCGTTAACAGCAAGAGGCAACCCCTGCAAAAGTACCACCTCGGGCTGCCAGACGCAGCAGACCTGGCGAACCCCAGAGCCAGTTTGGTGTAGTGGTTAGGAGTGCAGACTCTAATCTGGGAGAACTGGGTTTGATCCCTCCCTCCTCCACATGCAGCTGCTGGTGTGACCTTGGGTCAGTCACAAGTTCTTTCAGAGCTGTTCTCTCATGAGCAGTTCTCTTTCAAGAGCGCTCTCAGCCCCACCTACCTCACAGGGTGTCTGTTGTGGGGAGGAGAGGGGAAAGGAAAGGAGATTGAAAGCCACTCTGAGACCCCTTTGGGTAGTGAAGGGTGGGGTATAAATCCAATCTCCTCCTCCTCTTCCTCCTTCATTGTCCACTGGTGACTGAAGTGCCAGTGGGAGGAAACTGAAGAGAAATGTGGGTGTGTCACACCAGTGTGCTGATATAATTACTGTCAAAAACTGAAAGAGCCATCATGACATTTGGCGTGATGCTGGAGGATCTGCAAAAACTCCAAGGCAAACAACAGACATACAGAGCCCGGGGAGACCAGGCCCACCTATGACATGATATTTGGGCCTTCTCCCTCTCAGGTTCTCAGTCCAGCATCAACAGGGTTGGAACATCTTGAATGCTGGTAACATGTCCCAGATGTTTGAGATCCTGGGAGATGGAGACAGGCCCTGTCTGAGGGAACAGGTTTGGGCTGTCAGGTCTCACACTATGGCAGGAGACCCCCTGCTAGCACCCTTCAGTGTCCCATCCCACCTGGAGGGAAAAAACCACCGGTAACATCATGACTGTGTCACAACATCCCTTCAGAGGAAAACCCAGAAGTGGCATAGGGTAGCTCTAGGAATTGCTGAAAACTCTATGGTTTTACCAGAGTTTCTGGTGATTCCTAGAACTACCCTATGCTACTTCCAAGTTTCCCCCCAGAAATGATTTAGCAGTGCAGCCAGCATCCTGCCCTCCCCCATGTCCCCACCACCTGCTGGTTGCCACGCTTGGCCGGGCAACCCAAGAGAGGGTGTGTCCAGGGGTAAGGACTTACCCATTCCCAGTTGGCGGCTACTCTAAATGTGGGAGGAAGTCATGGCCATGAAGGCTTCTGAGGTGTTGCGGCTTCATGGCAAAGCTGTGGGGAGAGAGGGTCCGGCCTCCTGCGAGACTGGGGCTCAGATGTGAGGTCGGTGGCCCTGAGAGATAATCTGTGGTCTGCTGCTTCCTTTTTAAAAGAGCCAAGGTAGCCTATCCGCTGTGGAGAAAGGAACTTGCTGACCACTCCAGGCAGCAAAGGATGGGGAGGAGGCAGGGAGGAGCAAAAGCAGAAGGACGGGCCATTTCTCCTTTGGGATAGAGGATGCGGCGGGGGGTGGGGGGGTGGGGGGCACAGCGGCAGGAAACTTTTTTTTTAAAAGAAGGTTGGCTGTGCTACTATGTCATTTCCAGGTTAAATCCAGAAGTGACATCGGGTAGCTACAGGAATCATCAGAAGCTCATGGTAAAACCGTCGATTTTCCCAGTGATTCCTAGAGCTTTCCTATGCCACTTCTGGGTTTTCCCCAGAAACAACATAGCTATGTAGCTACCAATGCACTCCCCCCCCCCCCCCGCATGTTGCTACCTCCAATCCCTCCTGCCAGTTGCCAGGCTCAGCCATGAGAAGAACAAAGAGAAAGAGAGAGACCTCCCCCCAAACTCCTATGGTTTTAGCCATATGAAAAGCACCGTGTATACAAAATTATATTAAGCATACACCCTTTGAATCCCCCAGATTTTTGAGTCAGTGCAGGGAGCCATTTTGTTATATAACAGAATAGAAGAAGAAGAAGAAGAGTTGGTTTTTACACCCCACTTTTCACTACCTGAAGGAGTCTCAGAGTGGCTTACAATCTCCTTTCCCTTCCCCTCCCCACAACAGACACCCTGCTGAGAGGGGCTGAGAGAGCTCTGAAAGAACTGTGACTGACCTAAGGTCACCCAGCTGGCTTCATGTGGAGGAGTGGGGAATCAAACTCAGTTCTCCCAAATTAGTGTCCACCACTCTTAACCACTACACCAAAGAAGGCAGCATGATAATAAGAGGTAGGATAATCCCCCCCTCCTACAAAACAAGAAGCACTTGCCCTGCCCATGGGAGACAGACATGTTAGCAGGGTGGCTGAACATTACTGGCTTGTTCCACCCAGGCTGCCTCCCCCTCCTCTTCTTCCCTTTTCTTCCCACATCCGACTTGTCATTCATTGCCCGTCCACCCGCCTGGCTCGCTATTCAGACCTGTGGGTTTCAGAGTGGCACTGGCCAATTCTAATTACTTCACGAGAAGAAGGGGGGAAAGTTTGATTTGTGTCATTCCTCTCTCTTCTTTGATAGTCCAGAGTCATTATAGAAAGAATCTAATTAAGTTAATTACTCTGATTGCCTTGTTTCCTCAGTGCCTCAGTTTAATTGGGCCTTGCTAATGTGGGGCTCCGCAGTTTGTGGTGTGTAATGTGAGAACCGGGGGACCTTGGGGCTTCACGGCTGACATCCCTACAGGTGCAGGTGGCCTCCTCAGGGCAAGCGGGGGAACCCTAATCGACCTCTGCCTCAGGCAGGCTCCTGGTCTGAAAGCTGGGAAGTGGGGACAGAGCTTTGAATGATCATTAAAAACGTTAGCCCCAAAAGGGAAATCTTGTGGTTGAGTTTTCTAAAGGACTGTGGGACAGACAAAAAATTAATTTCTCCCATCGACGTCTAAAGAAGCTTCTGTGTTTTCTGATTCAGCCCTTTCAGGTAGCATTTGACTGTGCGTTCAGCCAGGGGTAGGAGTCCATTTTCCCACTGTGTCCCTGTCATAACATGGACTAAATTTTGCATCCCACAAATATGTAAATATATGCAGATGCTCTCTCTCATCGAGTTCACTGATTCAGAGTCCATGTGTGCCATATGAACTAGGCCAGGGGTGGTCAAACTTGCTTATGGTAAGAGCCACATAGAATAAACGCCAGATGTTTGAGAGCCACAAGACACAAACAAATATCACACACACTTTTTATTGAAAAATATGCAAATTTGCTTTTTTATTAACATTAAATGAGACTGTCAAAAATAAAAAAGGGGTAGAAACAGATATTGATAATGATATTTATTTGTCCAATAATATTTATTTGTTTGCTAATGATATTTATTTGTCTAAGAGAGAGAGAGAGAGAGAGAGAGAGAGAGAGAGAGATGGAAAGAATGAAAGAGGTGGAAAGAGAGAGAAAGAGAGAGAGAGAAACAAAGAAGGCAAATAGATGGGGGAGGGAGGGAGGAAGGAAGGGAGAGAGAAAGAGAAAGAAAAAAGAAAGAAAGAAAGAGAAAGAAAGAAAGAAAGCAAATAGATGGGGAGAAGGAGGAAGGAAGAGAGAAAGAGAAGGGTGAAAAGACTGAAAGAGGTGGAAAGAAAGAAGGGAGAGAGAAAGAAAGAAACAGAAACAAAGAAAAAAAGCAAATAGATGGGGGAGGGGGGGAGGAAGGAAGAAAGAGAAAAAAAGGAAGGGAGAAAGAAAGGTGAAAAGAAAGAGAGTGGTGGAAAGAATGCAAATAGATGAGGGAGGGAGAAAGGAAGGGGAAAAGTGAGAGAAGGAGAGAGGTGGACAGAAAGCAAATAAATGGGGAGGGAGGAAGGGAAGGAGAGGTGGAAAGAAAGCAACTTTAACTTTAAATGTGATTTCCAACCCCACCTCATACTCCCAAGCAGCCAGTTTGGCTTGGAGAATGGATTTAAAGAGACAAATGCCTTCTCGCAGCCAAGCCAGGCAGCCTGTGTGACAGGGCTTGGAGAACACATTTAACTTTAAATGGAGGGGGAAGAAAGAGAGAGAAAGAAAGAGAGGTGGGAAGGAAGGAAGGAAGGAAGGAAGGAAGGAAGGAAGGAAGGAAGGAAGGAAGGAAGGAAGGAAAGCAAATAGATGGGAGGGAGGGAGAGGTGGAAAGAAAGCAATTTTAACTTTAAATGTGTCCTCCAAGCCTCCCCACCAGCTGGCTTGGCTTGGAGAAAGGATTTAAAAAGACAAATGCCTTCTCCAAGCTGCCCGGGGGGTGGGGGGCTTTGAGAACGCATTTAAAGTTAAAGTTTCTTTCTTTCTCTGCTCCCCATCCCCACCACAAGTCTACCCAGGGAGGGGAACTCTGGCTGGGGAAGGGAAGACCAACTGTGGAGGCATGCTTCCCCTTCGCTTCCCAAGCCGCTCTGCTGGGAGTCGCATAATATGTGTGAAAGAGCTGCATGTGTCTCCCGAGCCCCAGTTTGGCCACCCCTAAACTAGGCCCTTCACAGGAATGGATTATGCAGAGCACAATCCTTCATTTCCTTAATATGAACATGGGGATTCGAATTTTGTCTGAAACCCACTCAACATCAATAACAACTGCATTATAGCCCTGCCCCCCTAAAGCAGAGTTCTAATGCCATTTTATAGCAATATACATCAAAAAGTTAATTAAAAATGAACAAAACCAATTTATTTATTTATTAGTCCTTTTTAATGCTGCCTTTCCACCCACCTTAGGGTTCCCAAGTTGGCAAACAATCAAAGCCATTAAACAAGCTGTCAAAATGCATATTATAAAGCCAATTAAAAACAACAATTAAATAAAACTCGTAAACAGTTAAAAATACATCTGCAGGAAGGAGGGTAGGTCAGGGAATGCCAAAGGATAAGTCTTCATCCTCTGGAGGAAGACAATAATTGAGGGGTACTGATGGATCTCCCCTGGGAGGGATATGGTAGAACAGCCCCATTGCAGGCCCTGTTCCATCTTGCCCTCCAAGGCATCAGGGCATCAGGAGCTGTCCCGGTCTCCACCTGGCACATGCCACCTATCTGGCTTTCTCACCCTCTTTCGATTCATCCACTGCCACCACCTAGCCACTGCAGGATTACCCACTAGGAGGACAAAAGCTCTCATCTTCCCTTCCCCTTGTCTCGTGCCTGTGTCTCCCACTAGCATAGGGACATCTTGCTGAATTTGTTAACTACTGGGGGAATTAGCAGTTTGCCAGTTGACTGCTCCCTGCCTGGCATCTGTTTTAAGATAGTGTGTTTGAATGGTGGAGGTCTAAGTGATTTGGAGAACAGCTACCATTAAAGGTTATAAAACTTGCTAACTTGCTAAAACATGATGATGATCAGGGCTATTTTGGGGCAGGAACGCACAGGAACAGAGTTCCGGCTGGCTTCCAAGTTGGCCACGCCTACAGCCTCCCCCCCCCTCAGGTTCCCCAGGCACCATGCAAGCCACGGGGCACCTGGGGAAGCTGATCCTGGGAGGAAGCTGTGTGGTCAGGGGTGTGGCCTAGTATGCTAATGAGTTTATGCTGTTGGGTGTGGTCTATTATGCTAATAAGTTCCTGCTAGGCTTTTTCTACAAAAAAAGCCCTGATGATGGCGATGATGATATCATCTATAGTCCACCTTTCTCACTGAGACTCAAGGCGGAATACTTGGTGTAAGTCAAGTACAATCAACAGGATGGGACATCCAGCAAACAACACAATAGGGTTTGGACTACAGAAATCTGAAAACAAACACAAATGTCAAACAGAGCTGAAACAAAGCAGGAGCTTTTAAGCAAGATATATTAATTGGGGCAGAAGCTACCTAATGGAGAGCATACTCATTATGATAGGGAGCAATAGAGTGATGTAGGTCATAGTTCGTATCCCTTTGCCAATGCAACTTTCTGACCATTTTGTTACCGTGCGGTTCTGCTTATCTGTAGAAAAAGCCCCCTTTGAATAATTCCATTATCCTGCTGGGATGAGTGAAGCTGTCATGACAGAGCATAGGGAGAGAGGCAGTCCCACAGACAAGAGGGACCATGGCCATGAAGGGCTTCATATGTGATAGTCAATTACTGAGCCCAGTAATTGATGGGCAGCCAGTGGAGTGACTGCAGAATGGGAATTGTATACATGTTCCGCTTAGCCCGCTATAATAACCTAGCTGCAGCATTTTGAACTAACACACATACTCTCAGCACAGAAAGAGATTGAACAAAGGATCCAAAAGAAAAGTGTAAACATAAGAACGTAAGAGAAGCCCATGTTGGATCAGGCCAGTGGCCCACCCAGTCCAACACTCTGTCACACAGTGGCCAAAAACACCAGGTGCCATCAGGAGGTCCAGCAGTGGGGCCAGAACTCCCGAAGCCCTCCCACTGTTGCCCCCCTCAAGCACCAAAAATACTGAGCATCACTTGCCCCAGAGTTCCTACCTATACCTTGTGGCTAATAGCCACTGATAAATCTCTGCTCCATATCTATATACTAATTCCGAAGTAGCCACCTCTGTGTTGATAGCTAGATCCACGTGGGGGGCACTTTGGGGGGGGGGGAGGTTTTCCTACACATGGGAGGCACTCCCCCCATGTGCAGAAAAATCCAAAAAGTTTAAAAAAATTTGGGGGGATATTTAAATCCCCCCAAAAGTAAAAGCGCTCCCTGTGCTAGCATAATTCCTGTCCCAGAGAAATTAGTAGAAACTGTAATCAAAGATAGAATTATTAGGCTCTTATTTATTTATTTATTTATTTATTTATTTATTTAGGTGTCTCAACAGATTCATGGAGGATAGTGTGAGAGTTCTGCTCAGAGTAGTCAAGGATCAGATCTTGGTTGGTTAACCACAGTTCTTTATTTCCAATCTCTACATTAGTGCAGCATCTCGGATTATTGTCAGAGATGAGACAAATTATACAAGCGGGTCTATTATACCATTCCAAGGAGTTTGAATTACCCATAGGTAGCCAATCCCCTTAAGGGAAAATTGGCGGGCAAAAAGGTGTCCTGACCGTTTGGTTCTCACAGGAAAAGAATGAGGTGTTAAGCAGTAAATTTCCTCTCCCAAACCAGACCCCTCAGATGTTACCAGTTCACATAACAATCAATGGCTTCAAGGTTTTTGCATGTGATAAGAGATGAGAGGCATCCTCCCTTGAAGTTCCTGCCGGAGCAGCTGGAATGCGGAGGCAGGGATGTGAGGCCTCCTTGTTCTCGCAAATCATTGTTGTCACCCTCCCGGTCTGGACAAGCACTATTACATTACGGTTACATAGAATCCCAATACATGACAGATACATAGGACAGTTACAGGCATGCATGCAAACCAAGAAAACTAAGAGAAGGAGGCCTGACTAATATATTGTCTGAATTAGCAGATTCTGACACCCTGCCCTCTTCATAATTAACTTCACCTAGCTTTATCAGGAAACATTTTGTGAAACAATTTCACCAGTTTGGGGGCGTGAACATGTTCTGAGCGAATCCATTCATTGTGTTCTGGGCCGAAATCAAGCCATCTAACTAAGTAATATAATCGGCCTCTCCGCATCTTGGAATCAAGGATTTCAGTTATCTCGAAGTGAGGGGCCCCCTCCTTCATCAGTGGAGGAGGAACTGGAGGAACTGGATGCCAGGCATTCGGCCCAGGATCTTTCTTCAGTAGGCTGAAATGAAAAACAGGGTGCACAGTACTCAGTGATTTAGGCAGTTCCAGTTCAAAAGACACATCCGATATTTTACGTAACACTTTATAGGGTCCAACATATTTCCATCCCAGTTTCCTGCTGGGCTGCAACCCATGGATATTTTTCGTGGAGAGGTAGACCGAATCCCCGGGTTGGAGATCCCAGCCTGCCGCTCATCCTCGGTCAGCATATTTTTTATAATCCTCTTTTGCCTGGTCCAGTGCTTTGGCTATTAATGGCCAGGAGTCTTGTAAGGCAGTCCACCAACTTTTAAAATCTGATGGGGAAGCATTGGGAGCATTCTCAATGGTAGGCAATGGTTTTCCTTCAAAACCCCCTACCGCCATGAAGGGAGAGACTCCCGTGGAAGAATGCACAGCGTTGTTGTAGCTATATTCTGCAAATGGCAACAACTCCACCCAATTGTCTTGATGATAATTGGTGTAACATCTTAAAAATTGTTCCAAAATTTGATTAGTTCGTTCGGATTGGCCGTCGGTTTCTGGGTGGTAACCCGAACTCAGGGCTGGTTCTATGTCCATCATTTTCAGGAGCTCCCGCCAGAAGCTGGCAACGAATTGACTGCCCCTGTCGGATACCATTCTCTTCGGAAAAGCGTGTAATTTTATCACGTGATTAAAGAAAGCTTTGGCCATTCCCTTGGCGGTGGGCAATTGCTTGAAGGGGGTGAAATGAGCTTGTTTTGAAAACGTGTCTACCACCACCCAAATAACCGTCTTCCCTTTGGAGGGGGGTAAATTGGTGATAAAATCCATGGCTATGGCCTCCCAGGGGCGAGAAGGGGTGGGTAGAGGGTGCAACAGTCCAGGAACCTTTCCCCCCCGTTTTTTGCACATTAAGCAAGTTTGGCAAGCCGAGACGAAATCGGAGACGTCTCGGCGCATGCGCGGCCACCAGAATTGACGCTGGATTAAATTAAGCGTTTTTAGGAATCCAAAATGCCCTGCTAGTTTAGAAGAGTGGCAGGTCAACAATATATCCTTACGTTTGGCCCTTGGCACCACTAGTTTGTCTCCATGGAGCCAGCACTGATCTTCTCTTTTTGAGCATTCCCCCAAAGCCACTAATTCTTCCACTTCCTCGGGAGCATAATCCCCCCCCCCAATCACAAGTCCCGATATCCAATTGCGTTTTCTTGATTTGGCTCCGAGTGACTACTGCCCCACCCAATTGCTGGGGGGAGAACATGGAATCGAACACTTCTTCCTTTACACTTTCATGTTGGGGCAATCTGGATAGTGCGTCTGCCAAGGAGTTGGCCTTCCCAGGGAAATGCTTAAGCACAAAATTAAACTTGGAGAAAAAATCTGCCCACCGCAGTTGTTTGGCATTGAGGGATCTCTGTGTGCGCAACGCCTCCAGATTTTTATGATCAGTCCAAATTTCGAAGGGGGCTTGCGCGCCCTCCAGCCAATGCCGCCACGTAGTGAGCGCCAATCTAATAGCCGCCGCTTCCTTGTCCCAAACCGACCAATTTCTCTCCGTGTCATTAAACTTTTTCGAGATGTAAGCCAGGGGGTGTAATTTTCCATCCAGCCCGCTTTGTAATATGGCCCCCCCCCATGGCTACATCCGACGCGTCTACGTGGATTATGAACTCTTTGGTCTCATCGGGGTGGGCTAAGATGGGCTCGGAAGTAAAGAGAGTTTTTAAGGTTTCGAACGCCCTCTGGCACTCCCCGTTCCAGGCAATTCTTTCTCCTGGCTTTCCCGCCTCGGGCCCCCTCCCCTTAGTTTTCAGTAAGTCCGTTAGGGGGAGAGTGACCGTTGCAAAGTCTTTTATGAAGGTTCGATAGAAGTTACAAAATCCTAACAGGCTCTGCAATTGTTTTCTCGTTCGCGGAGCCTCCCATTGCACCACCGCCTCCACTTTGGCTGGGTCCATTTCCAGTCCCCTCTGAGAGATGCGATAGCCTAGGAAGTCCACTGACTCACGATGGAACTCACACTTTGATAACTTAACATAGAGCTGGTTTTGCAGCAAGGTAGAAAGGACTTCCCGGACTAGTTTCACATGCTCTTTCTTATCAGTAGAATAGATCAAGATATCATCTATGTAACATAACACTCCTTTAAACAAGTGCTTGTGCAATACTTCATTGATCAAACTCATAAAGACCCCGGGCGCGCCACTTAAGCCGAACGGCATCACTAGGTACTCAAATTGTCCCAGGGGGGTGTTAAAGGCAGTCTTGGATTCATCCCCCTCCCTGATGCGCACCCTGAAGTAGGCATCACGCAGATCCAGTTTGGTAAACACCTTCCCTTTAGCTGCTTCCGCCAATAAGTCCTTTATTAAAGGGAGGGGGTAGGCGTTAGTAGTGGAGACAGCATTCAGTCCCCTATAGTCTGTGCACAGTCGTAAACCCCCGTCTTTCTTCTTCCTGAATAACACCGGGGCGGCAAAAGGGGACTTGGCTGGACGGATGAAGCCGCGCGCTAAGTTTTTGTCCAGGAACTTTCGCAGCTCTTCTCGCTCTAAAGGGCTCATGGAATACAATTTCCCTTTAGGGAGTTTCTCCCCCGGGAGTAGCTCGATGGCACAGTCCGACAATCGATGGGGGGGGGTAACTCATCCGCCTCGGTCTCGCTGAATACCTCCAACAAGTCTCTATACTCCTTGGGCACCAGGGTGGGGGTAAGAGCGAGCGCAGTGGGTGGGGGAGGAGGGGTCGGTGGTCCTGGACCCCACTCCAAGTCCCATCTATGCGCGAGGCAGCGTTCGTCTACCCAAGAGATCTTCCCTTCACTCCATTTAATGTATGGGTCGTGCGAACTGAGCCAGGGGCTTCCCAACACCATGGGGAACTGGGCATTTGGGGTAATGACGAAAGCTCGCTTCTCCCAATGTTCCCCCGTCCCCAAGATCAGGCTCTCGGTTTCCGCTATGCACTCTTCCTTCATCTCCGACCCATCCATCTGAGTAAACTTTAGAGGTTCCGCCAGCGGGGTAACCTTTGGTCCCAACCCCTCCACTACCAAAGGGCTAATTAAGTCCCGAGCACACCCAGAGTCAATTAAAGCGCGGACCCTCATGTGGGTGCCCGATCCTGGGGTCACCACAGTCACTACCATATACAATAGGGGGCCAGGGATGCTCACCGGAGATGGCGCTTCTTGGCGGGGGACCTGCAGTTCTGCGCCGCTCACTGCAGGCCGTTGGAGTTTCCCGACATCTGCGTTTCCATCAGCTCCAGCTCCCCTTGTTCGTGTGTAGCTCCCTCCAGCTGCAACGCCCGGGGTTTGATCGGTGTCTTCCCACGGCTAGGGGTGCTCCCCGCCACCGGTGTCGAGGTCTTCGGGCCTTTCCCTCCTCCTCTTGGGCACGCTGAGGCAAAGTGGCCACTCTCCCCACATTTCATGCACAGCCCTTGCCGAAACCGGGCATCTCGGATGTCTTGCACGCTGGGCCGTGGTTTTGCTCTCGGCGCTGCTTTGCTAGCCGCCGTGGCCGAGGATCCCATCTTGATCAAGGTAAATCTCTCTTCCATGTCGGTTGCGGCCCTCATCCAGGCGGCCAACGTGCCCGGGCGGCCCCCCAGCAACACCGTCTCGTAGATCTCCGGGTTAAGGCCCTCCCAGTACTTCTCCATGAAGAGTTCCTCTGGCCAACCGTGGATTTTGGCCGCGATGCGCCGGAACTTGTCGGTGTAATCCCTCACCGTAGATCTCCCTTGGAACAGTTTCCGCAGTTGATTCCGAGCCTTTTCCTCTCCCAGAGGGTCCTCAAATTGATGACGAAGTGCCCACATGAAGTTGTTCAACGAACGCAGCTCAGGTCCGGGGGCATCGTGCAGGCTCACATACCAATCGCTGGCGGTGTCTTTCAGCTTGGACCCAATGTAGCCAATCCGTTCTCTCTCGGTGGGATAGAGATGGCCCCAGCTGTCCAGGAACCTCTCTACCTCCAACATGAAAAAACGCAGCTTCTCTGGGTCCCCATCGAAAGTAGTCGTCAGAGGGTCGGAGGGGGCTGGGCGGGTGGCCGGGGCGGCCGGAGCCGGGGCCGGTGCTGGGGCGGGACCTGGCACCGGAGGCGGAACGACCGGCGGGGCTGGCTGCACCGGTGGGGCGGGCACCTGAGGCTGAATCGGGGCCCCTCCAGGCGCTGCTGGCGGTTGCTGAACCCCTATCCCCTGACCGGGGAGGGCTCCTTGCACGACCCTCATAGCGTCGCGAAATTGGTGCTGGAGATCGAGGGCCAATTCTCGTAGTTCTGCGGTGAGTTGGAGCCGTAGCTCTCCCATCATCTGGTCCAGTTGGGGCATCTGTTCCCCTTGGTACGGATCGGGCCCATACGGACCTGTCCTCTCTCCTTCTAAGGGCGGGCGACGCGGCTCTCCTCGGTAGATCGGCTCGCAGTCATCTTCCAGGTAGCTCGGTCTCCCGCGATCGAGCGGGTCGCCAGGGAACGAAACCCGTGCCCCTTTCCGGTCGTGCACCCACGAATCCACGGTCCGACGACCGAAATGGCTCCAAGCGTACTTGGGGGTCACGCTCTGACGAGGAGGTAGGCACGGGAGGTAGTGAGCCCCCTGAATCGTAGTCACCGGCACGTCGGGGGCCCCTCCGCCGCCTCCACCACCGTTCCCCGGGTCCGTCGGGGTAACGGGGACATCTTCGGGTGTAGGGATGGGGACCGTGTCGTTGTCTGACATGGTCAGGAACGGCTAAGCCCCAGTCACAGATCTCTGACAATCTGTGAGAGTTCTGCTCAGAGTAGTCAAGGATCAAATCTTGGTTGGTTAACCACAGTTCTTTATTTCCAATCTCTACATTAGTGCAGCATCTCGGATTATTGTCAGAGATGAGACAAATTATACAAGCGGGTCTATTATACCATTCCAAGGAGTTTGAATTACCCATAGGTAGCCAATCCCCTTAAGGGAAAATTGGCGGGCAAAAAGGTGTCCTGACCGTTTGGTTCTCACAGGAAAAGAGTGAGGTGTTAAGCAGTAAATTTCCTCTCCCAAACCAGACCCCTCAGATGTTACCAGTTCACATAACAATCAATGGCTTCAAGGTTTTTGCATGTGATAAGAGATGAGAGGCATCCTCCCTTGAAGTTCCTGCCGGAGCAGCTGGAATGCGGAGGCAGGGATGTGAGGCCTCCTTGTTCTCGCAAATCATTGTTGTCACCCTCCCGGTCTGGACAAGCACTATTACATTACGGTTACATAGAATCCCAATACATGACAGATACATAGGACAGTTACAGGCATGCATGCAAACCAAGAAAACTAAGAGAAGGAGGCCTGACTAATATATTGTCTGAATTAGCAGATTCTGACAGATAGATCTAACCATCAGTGGCTACTAGTCATGGTGACTAAAGGGGATCTCCACATTCAGAGGCACTAAACCTCTGAATCCCAGTGCCAGGAGGCAACCGCAGGGGAAGGCCTCAGGCCTTTATGCCCTTCACTGCAGCTTTCTGGCCACTGTACGATGCTGGACAGGATTGCTGAACTAGATGGACCATGGGTCTGATCCAGTGGGGCTCTTCTTATGTTCTTATGCCAACACCTTGAATTGGGTTTGGAAGCTAAATATTCTGTATGGGCTGTAGTTCCTGAGCAGTATTCAAAGGCAGCCCCACGTAGAGCACTGTCAGAATCTGACATTTCCCGCCCGGGAGGTGGGATGCGGCTATCTGACTACGTGCTCCCTCCCCCCTTCTGCGGAATGTGCTCCTTTCCCTTGCTTTTGCCTCTGTATCCTTCTTCTCTATGGCCTTGGCTATGTCTTCTCATGGCCTATGTTGCTAATTGGAATATTCCTGCAGGTGCAAACTGCTTTTCCTTCCTGCCTTTCTCTCTCTGGGAGTAAACGGACTGGGGTTTGGGGCGCCTTTTTTCACTGTGTAATGATTGGTAGATATCTTTGCTACATTGCAGTTTGAATACACTATAACTGTACCAGTACCCACCACACCCCTCCATTACTGACTCAACAAGTGTGTACCAGTGGATCCACCAACAAATAAAAGAAGTTCTTGTTTAAGACCCTTTGTTTTTGGTTTGAAATCTATTGGACTCTCACAAGCACATTGCAGTAGTCCAGGCTAGATATTATCTGGTCATATACCACAGTGGCAAAATCTTTTCTGTCCTGGAAAGGGTACAACTGGCTCACCAGCAGAGCTGGTGAAGGCACCTTTGGAGACCAACTGCCACCTGCTTATCCAACAGGAAACCCAGGCCCAACACCACCCCCAACCTACAAACCTTCTCTTTTAGGGATAGTGCCGCCCCATGAAGAACAGAGGTACCTCAGTTCTGAGGTCAGTCTTTCTAGCCACCAGTATCGCTTGTCTTGTCCGGATGAAACTTCAGTTTACTAGCCCTTGTCCATCAATTTCTGCAGCCTCTCTTGGTTAGGAACGCGGACTCTAATCTGGGAGAACCAGGTTTGATTCCCCACTCCTCCACATGCCGCTGCTGGTGTGAGCTTGTGTCAGTCATAAGTTCTTTCAGACCTGTTCTCTCAAGGGCAGTTCTTAGGGGAGCTCTCTCAGACTCACCTACCTCACAGGGTGTCTGTTGTGGGGAGGGGGAGGGAAAGGGAGTGTAAGCCACTGAGATGGGGTATAAATCCAATATCTTCTTCTTCTCTTCTGTTGGAGCTGAGTGTCACCCGCAAATTGATGACAACCCAGCCCAAATCTCCCAGCAGATGTTGTGCAGACATCTGTCATCATCCCTTCCCCATAAACCAGAAGGAGAGGCTTCTATGAAAAAAGGGCAGATGTCTAGGAGCAATGACATCTATGGCCACAAAAAATGTCCAGTTCCAGAGTCTGACTGAGCTATCAAACCCAGAGCAATGGCTACATCTTCCACAGAGTTCCAAAAACCCACTGGATCCATCTATCGCCATGGCCCTGACAGGCCTGTGTCATCAGCATGCTGGCGTGATGCTGGCGTGATGCTGGCGCGTAGGCACATTTGTCTTCAATTTCCTTTTGCCAGTGTTTCAGTCTCCCACGGTCAACCCTGTGGAGGGGTTTGCCAGGAGGTCTCCAGCACCTGGCCTCTCTAGGGGACAGCATCCCAGAGGAATAAACTGGAGGCTAATAAAAAGACCGCCACCAGCCAAGGATGGGTGAGCCCCCAGCCCTGGGCAAATATTCTATATGCACGACCCTTCCAATTCTGTACTGTTAGAGCTAGGTTCAAGTCCAGTAGCACCTTAGAGGCCAACAAGATTTTTGAGGTATATCTGCGACAAGGGAGCTTCGGTTGTCTCCAGGGCATCCTAGGCTGTGATAAAACCAAGCACAGTCATGAATCTCCACCGGGGGGCATACAGTTATTTATTTTCCTTATTTATAGTCCGACTTCCTCACTTGGACTCAGGGTGGATTACGCAGAGTGGGTCAACACAATCGGCAACATGGGACATTCAGTAACCAATGCATTTGGATTGCAGAAGTCTGGAACTGCCAGAAAGAACTGAGGCACAGCATAATGATCCACGTGACACTTTAAGCAGTACAGAAATTATCTAAATAGGATCCTCCTTATGACAAACTGTACATAGGAGTATAGATCACAGGACTTAATCATTTATCTAAGGAAGTTTGTAAAACCATTTTGAACAGTGTAACCCTGTTGGGAAGCCAGTCATTTAAGTCCACACCCATGTGCAAAAAAGAACTCGGCCATAGCTCCGATCTTCAGACTTCCGAGTGGCTGGGCTGTGGCAACGTTCTCTCCTTAGAGCCAGTTCTCCTGAGAGCCAGTTTGGTGTCGTGGTTAAGAGTGGTGGACTCTAATTTGGGAGAATCGAGTTTGATTCCCCACTCCTCCACATGCAGCTGCTGGGGTGACCTTGGGTCAGCCACAAACACGCTCAGAGCTGTTTTCTCGAGGGCAGTTCTTGAGAGAGCTCTCTCAGCCCCACCTACCTCACAGGGTGTCTGTTGTGGGGAGGGGAAGGGAAAGGAGTTTGTAAGCCGCTCTGAGACTCCGAGTGAAGGGCGGGGTATAAATCCAATCTCCTCCTCTCCTCCTTTTCTTCTCCTCCTTTTCTTCTCTTCCTCCTCCTTCTCTTCCTCCTGGTGGGCAGATGCTGCAGATTACCAGCTATCCAGTGGTAAAATTACCGCTCGGTATCACCCGTAATCACCTCGTATGCATTTAGCAAAAAGCAGCAGCCGCATTCCAGGCTAGATTAATCTCAGAGGAGAAAATTGCTCTTCACTCAGCAAAGGTATTTTACCCCAGGGAAAGCAGGATATGATTAAAATTATCTGGCAATGACTGGAGCTCAGAAACCTCTTCCATGTACAGTAAAGCGCCTCGGATGACGAGTTCCCACTTCTAGTGGCTCTGTCTCCGCGCGAGTTCTTAGTTGCAGAATTCAACTTGCCTTTGGCGCTCTCAGCCCATGCCGAGCACCATCATCTCAGCGGCTGATCTGCAGCTGAAGACGAGAATCCACGCGCTCCATGTGTGTCTCACTTTCCCCTTCGGGCATGGGTGGCAACGAGATTGCTTCTCCAGACCAGAAATACCTGTCTCTCTTCCAAGTGCTTGCTTGGCTCCTTGTGGAGAGGAACAGTGGGAAGAGGAAAGGTTCTTGAAGAATGAGAACAGGCCCCGGGCAGCTCTCTCTTGGAAATCTCTTTAGCTTAATCTCTCTCTCTCTCTCTCTCTCTCTCTCTCTTTTAAAAGTAATTATAAATCAGTCAAAAGATGCATGTAAAGCCTTTGGATATGATATGAAAGTGGGGAAGCCATGAATCAAGTTTAGCGGCTGTGTTTGTTATTAAACAAAGCAGGTCAGAGATCACTGCTGAGGAAGTTTCTTCCAAACGCCAGAAGAAGCCACAACAGAATTTGCAACAGGTTTGCCAGCTCTGGGTTGGGAAATTCTTGGAGATTTGGAGGAAGAACCTGCGGAGAGTGGGCTTTGGGTAGAGGAATGACCTCAGTGGGGTATAACGCCAGAGAGTCTGCCCTCCAAAGATGCGAAGCTCTTTTCATGGTCATCACACACAGAGAGAGCAGAAAAGTCCGATAGCACCTGAAAGACTAACAAAATCTGGAGTGGGGTAGTGAGTTTATGCTCACTTCTTCGGACACCTTCACAAGGTTGATGGATTTCCATTCAGTACGGCTGAATGTGGTGCCTTCCATGGAGATAGATCAAACTGTGTAGCCGTGTAAGTCTGTCTGTAGCAATAGAAAAGAGCAAGAGTCCAGGAGCACCTGAAAGACTAACAAAATTGGTGGCGGGGGAGGAGCTTTTGTGAGTCACTGCTTGCTTCTTCAGATACCTTCACAAGGTCGATGGATTTCTGTATGGCCAAATGTGGTGCCTTCCATGGAGATAGATCAAGATGGGCAGCCATGTTGGTCTGTCTGTCGCAGTAGAAAAGAGCAAGAGTCCAGCAGCACCTGAAGGAATAACAGAATTTGTGGCAGGGGGAGGAGCTCTGCTTCCATTTTTTTGCCAGATTTTGTTTCTCTGAAAGGTGCTACTGGACTCTTGTTCTCTTCTACTGCTACAGACAGACTAGGCTACCCATCTTGATCCATCACACACACACACACACACAGACACAGAGAGTGAGAAGTATTGGAGTCGGGAGTCCATGGAACAGTGAAACAGCTAGATCTTTATTGCTGGTCCGGATGAAGCACGCAACCCAGGGCTCCGAGCCCTCCTTTTACGCTGGTCAGGGATAATCCCCTTACCTCACCC
Organism: Lepidodactylus listeri; assembly: GCA_029233225.1. Classification (NCBI taxonomy): domain Eukaryota; kingdom Metazoa; phylum Chordata; class Lepidosauria; order Squamata; family Gekkonidae; genus Lepidodactylus; species Lepidodactylus listeri. The sequence goes on along the minus strand of JARCFY010000005.1, from coordinate 132,174,003 downwards.
AACTGGCCTGATAGCCTATTAGAAGTCTATTTACATCTCCTAGGTTCCCTGGGAGAAATCTAGGTACATGATTGGTGGCCGGTTAGAATCCACCTGGCCTTTGTTCTACCTGGCTGAAGCTCAGGTAGTTTCCTGGCCATGTGCTCTGGCCACATGGCGGTCACCATTACTGGAGCACATGGCGACCGCATGGTCAATACATAACAGAGAGAGAAAGAGAGAGAGAGACAGACAGACAGACAGAGATTTCTGCTTTGTAAAAGGGGCCAGAATCAAAATGTTCCTTTTGCTGGTGTCAACAAGGAAAATCCTAAATAAGGAGGGAGAGGTCTCTTGTTCTCCAAAGGGTGGGAAAGTAAGTTTTTAAACACCAGCCCCACTTGGTTCTCTGCCAACTAAGAGCACAAGGCTTTGGTGAGGCACAGCAGGGCAGCTTAAGGCAGGAGACCTCCTGAGACAACAGTAGTGTTGCCAACTCTGGGTTGGGAAATTCCTGGAGATTTGGATGTGGAACCTGGGAAGGGCAGAATTTGGGGAGGGACCTCAGCAGGGGACGTGATGCTATAAAAGAGTCCGCCCTCCAAAGCGGCCATTTTATCCAGGGGAACGGAGCTCCGTAAGTCTAGAGATGAGTTCTAATTCTGGGAAATCCCCAGGTCCCACCTCATGGTTGGCAACACAATTTGCTTCTAGTGTCAGAAGCTCTGTGCCTGTAAAGGCCTTGCAAGGGAAAGTGTCCCTCCGCTCTTTTGAACACCGCCTCCTTGACAAATGCAACTCTTGTTCTTCTACATATTAACAAAGGAACTTCCATTTTTGGCCAAATAATTATACAGCAACACCAACACCCACATAAGAACATAAGAGAAGCCAATGCTGGATCAGGCCAATGGCCCATCCAGTCCAATACTGTGTCACACAGTGGCCAAAAATACCATCAGGAGGTTCACCAGTGGGGCCAGGACACTGGAAGCCCTCCCACTGTTGCCCCCCCCCCCAAGCACCAAGAATATAGACCATCACTTGCCCCAGACCGAGAGTTCCTATCTATACCTTGGGGCTAATAGCCACTGATGGACCTCTGCTCCATATGTTCCACTTGAGTCAATACTCCAGCTATGGTTTCTGAACCCTCAGGAGACTGATGATGTTGTGGAGGGGGCCAGCCTTCAGTGGCCATGGAGAACTCCAGGAGGGTCATGGATATCTCTGGTGCAACCCCAAGAGCCCAGGGTTTCCACACTCCTGGTGGGGCCAGAAGATCTCCTGGAATTACAACTGATTCCCAGACTACAGAGACCACTTCCCTTGGAGAAAATGGCTGCTCTGAAGGGTGGACTCTATGGCTGTGGTCACACGGCCCCTTTAAATCCAGGAGCCCTCCCGGATTAAAGGGGCCACATTACATCCCAACCCCTGCGGTGGCGGCGGGCAGCAGCGGAGGAGGTGGCAGGTGATGGCAGTGGACGTAGGAGGTGGCAAAGGAGGCAGCAGCGCCAGCGGAAGAAACGGCAGGCAGCCCAGCCTTGAGCCGTTCAGTGGTGGCGGCGGCTTTTTCTGTGGTGGCAGCTGGCGGTGGTAGCGGCCGGGGGAGATACCCTTCCTCGAGCCCCGCTGGCCACCTGGTAAATTTGGGTTTTTTCCCCCCTTTTACACTTGGGCACTTGAGTGGCCAAGCGCCCAAGTGTAAAAGGGGGAGAAAAAATGGTGGGCGGGACCATCTGGACAGCCCTGCTCTCGCAATGATTGCGAATGAGGGCTAGCCAGATGGCTCAAATGCAGGTTCCTCTTGTGACTCCCAGGAAAACAGTCAATTTTCCTGGGGTCAGAAAATGCAGGAGGAACCCGCATTTGAGCCTGCTTTGGCGCAGGACTCGCCCCAGCCTTTTTAGATGGTCCCTTTAAATGCGAGAGGAAACAGCCCTTCCTCCCACATTAAAAGGCCATGTGACCGCGGCCTATGATGTCACATCCCTGCTGAGCTCCCTCCCTCCCACAATCTGAATCATCCCCAAGCTCCACCCCCAAACCTCCAGGTATTTCCCATCCTGGAGTTGGCAAGCCTGCCAACAGCCAGCTCATCAGTGGGAACAAGGGTTGCCAACCTCGGCAACACAGATCAGTTTACTTAGAGAAAATGGCGGCTTTGGAAGGTGGCCTCTATGACATTATATCTTATTGAAGTCCCTCCCCTCCCTGAACCCCACCCTCCTCAGGCTCCACCCCCCCAAAACCTCAGGTGCTTCCCAACCTGGAGCTGGTAGTCCCAGCAGGAACAGGCTCATGCCCCCTCCAAGCTGTGGAGTCTTGTGAGCAAAAATCCTACTTTGTGAGCTGCTGGCATTAAAGCTGTGAGCAAGCCATCTGGCTGCTGCATAAATTAAGTTTACTCTGGAGCCATCCTTCCTGAGCTAAGGCAAAAATCTGTGAGCTGGAGGCTAAAAAACTGTGAGTTTGCTCACACTAACTCAGCTTAGAGGGAACACTGGGCTCAACATTGCATATGGCATCAATTTGGAACGGTAAGCTGCCTTGAGCCGCAGGAGAAAGATGGGGTAGAAATATTTTAATTAATAAATAATAAATGTTAATTTAAAAAATGAAACGTGGCAACAGTCGAGAGCACTGCACAGCTGAGGTAAGACAACCTTTAGTAAACGTTATACCGTCTTCATTCCTCCCTTTAGTTCAGGGATGGCCAAACTTGCTCAGTGTAAGAGCCACATAAAATAAACATCAGAAGTTTGAGAGCCGCAAGACATGAACAAATATCACACACACATTTTTTTAAAAAATAAATAAATGCAAATTTGCTTTTTATTAACATTAAATGAAATTGACAGAAATAAAAACAGAGGGGTAAAAACAGATATTGATAATGATATTTATTTGCCCACTGATATTTATTTGTTTGCTAAAGATATTTATTTGTCAGAGAGAGAGAGAGAGATAGAGAGAGAGAGAGAAAGCAAATAGATGGGAGGGAGGGAGGGAGAAAAAGTATGTCTCCTCTTCGCTTCCCCAGCTGCCCTGCCAGGAGCTGCACGGTATGTGTGAAAGAGCCGTATGTGGCTCCCAAGCCACAGTTTGGCCACCCCTGCTTTATTTGATCAGGGGGGAAATGCACTGAATGACCTGGGGACAATGAAGACCCCATCCAGTCCAACCCACTCAAAAGGGTGTCTTAATTCTGTTTTTACAGTAGTATGCACCTCTATCTACCCCTTTGGATCTATAATAGTTTTCATATGTTTCTTTGCAATCCTATTAAACTCTGCCAGCTGACCCTCTCTCGTTATCTGTTTTGAGTATCTCACTTTGCTTGAAGGAGATGAGCGTCTCACTTCCTGTCCCGGCACACCCACGCTGAGTCTGGCCTCCCTGGGACACTGACGGAGTGACGCGGACGGATGCTGGTAGGTGTCTGTGGGGGGGAGGAAGGGTGGTGCCCGGAACCAACCGCTTTCCATCTCTTCCCCCTCAAACTGCTTTGGAATTCGAGATCAGGAAGGAAACAATTAAGGGGTTTTTTTGGGGAAAAAAAAAACTTTGTTGGGTTAATTTCCCCACCCTGCATACACACACACACACGTAATGCTTGTTAAAAAATGTTACACCTTATTCCTGGGAAAGATATAATCGGATCCCTCCAGCAATGTCACACAGTCTTCCAACCAGGTGTTGAAGTTTCTCTTAAAAGATACTTCTTCTCATTTGAAGAACAGGTTGTTGTTACCTGCCATAAAGAATTATCACTCTCCAAATAGTTTTACTTTTAATAATGAATGGCTCTATATGGCTCTATATAGCCAGAAGGAATGATCTTGAAGGAATGCTCTATATAGCCAGAAGAGTATCAGAATTTTTAGTTAAGTATTGATTCAGTAAAAACTGCCGCTTAAAATATACACTTTTACTGGTGTTCGTGTGTGTGTTTGTTCTACGTGGCTCCCAAAGCATCAGTCGCCGAGATTACAAAAACTTGATAATAGGTAGAACAACCACATTCAAATCCACGACCACCTTAGAGACCAACAAGATTTCAGGGGTATAAGTTTTTGAGAGTCAAAGCTGTCTTTGTCAGATATGAAAATCTGCTTGTCTCTTCAGTGCAACTGGACTCAGATCTAGTTTTTCTACTTCAGACCAACAGGGTGACCCTCTGAAACTATACTGATGGTGGTAATAAATGTATTTCAACAATATGCAATGTTATTTTATACAGACTCATGTTATTGGGTCAAACCTGGTGATTTTCTGTCAGAATCAAATCCAAACGTTGTTTATGTATCTATTTTTTGTTTGAAAATGTATTTGCCACCTCTCCAGATAATTTATTTTAATGTTAAACATGGGGGCCTTTCATTTCCTCAAAAAGGGAGGCCCTTTTTCTTATCTGTGTGAAATCTGGCAACATAGAAATAATACCATAACTTTAAAAAACTTTTTTAAAAATTATGTATTTGCAGACACCTCTGGCAATCCCCTCCCCCTTTCCTGAAAGGCAAGCTGAGCAAGGGTATAAAGAAAAGGTGAAAACATGTGTTGGAGTTTGCAAGTTCAATTAGTAAGTCATGAAAGAGTTAACTTGTTTGTTTATATATACTACTTCATAGTTAGCTTAGAACCAATAAGATACTGTAGGACAAATGATCAATGAATGTGATTTCTGAATGTGAATTCTGATATTTCTTCTGACATGGATATATTGACAGCTGTCACTGCCTTCTTAAGAGTTTAACTATAGTATATCCAGATTTTGATATTTAGCCTGGATGAAAGAAATCTATAGTAGAATATAGATATTCTCTTTCTGTATAAGAAGGTATATTGAGATTCCTTTGTAGATGCAATTAGCAATAGAATGTAGTGTGAATCTGAAAGTTGCAAGGACACGAAACAAGGAAAATTATGTCATGAAAAGATTCTGAGTGTTCTCAAAACAATATCTCCTCTTGAAATAGCAGAGCATCTGGCCCCAGGAAGTCTGCCAAAATCCAGTTTTATGTGGATCATTGCACCTTATCAGAAAACTCCCTAGCTGGGGCGGAGGTAAATAAGCTCTGGGTGATGCTAAGAGAGCCCCCCCCCCCGTTCTTTATTGTTTCACACTGTCCTGAGAACAGATAAGCATACGTAATTACTGACACTTTTGACCAGCATAAGTAGAATACCAATAGAGACATGTTAAGTCAAATTATGCTTTAATGATTCTACTTATCTGGTACCAATTAGGGATATTTCTCTGTGTAAACTATATGTGATGTCATCTGGGGTATAAGTAGGGCTGCCAAGTCAGCCCGGGGAGCGGGGGATCCCCCGCTATAGGGGTTCCCGATCTGCCGGCCGGCATTTGGCCGGCGGGGGGAACCCCGCCCCAGAGGTCGTCCGGTGAGGACGACTTCCCCCGTGTAATGATGTCACCCGGAGGTGACGTCATCACGTTGGGGGCGTTGCCAGGGCAACGCTCTGGCAATCGCCTCTTTTTGGCAGTCACCCTCACAGAAGAGCTCCCGGGGGGAGAACAACTCCCCCCGCCAGTAAGTTGCCAGCACTTGGCAGCCCTAGGTATAAGACCTCCTGCCCTTCCTGGTTATGGCAGAATACAGCTTGGCGTTACAGGGTGCTAAGGTATCCAGTCCTGTATTTCCTGTTTCTTCCAATAAACAGATATTCATCTAACTTGCTGGACTCTGACTGTACGTTCTTCTCTCGGCCCTGAGAATGCACGGGGCACAGATTTGTGCATCAATACTGAGTATAACTTCCTGCACTAGAAAGAGAGGTCTTCTTCATAATGAAGTGACCTTTAGCCTGGCTATTGGCTAACAGAAATGTTGGTGATGCTATCTGTGATCTTGCATATACACATTTTGGAGGGGGCGGGGCTTCTTCCCAGTTTGGTGTAGTGGTTAAGTGTGTGGACTCTAATCTGGGAGAACCAGGTTTGATTCCCCACTCCTCCACTTGCAGCTGCTGGATGACCTTGGGCAAGCCATAGTTCTGTCAGAGCTGTCCTTGAAAGGGCAGTTTCTGTCAGAGCTCTCTCAGCCCCACCTATCTCACAGGGTGCCTGTTGTGGGGAGGGGAAGGAGTTTGTAAGCCACTCTGAGACTCAGAGTGAAGGGTGGGGTATAAATCCAATCTCCTCCTCTTCTTCCTCCTCCTCCTCTTCCTCCCTTTATTCTAAGATCGGAACAGAGAATCCATCACGGAGTAACCAGTACTTAGATAAGATGTAGCTAGTCAAATAGATTATTTCTTGCTTTCTTCTCATGCAGCCCTTCCCTAATTTTCTCTAGTAAAGTTTATCCTTTTAAGGCTAAGCGTACATGTGTATGCTTTCGCTTAAACTACTCTCTAATTTACACAACATGTAGTGCTCTTTCTCTCCTGTTGGTACTTATCCTAAACGACGTTTCAGTAGAACTTGAGAGGGAAGGCAGCACTGTATGATGCAATCTTGTCTCGAAAGCTATGCAAGGTCAGTACTTAGATGGAAGACCAGCAAGGAAGGCTCTCAAGAGGAAGGCAATGGCAGCCCGCCTCTGCTTCCCGCTTGTCTTGAAAGCCCTTTGCTGTGGTCACCACAAGTTGGCTGCGACTTGACCGCTCTTCACACATGCACAGTATAACTTGAAATTGCAGTAGTTTAAAGCTCATCATGATCTTAGTTCTCATGGCTGGGCCTTGCCACATGAACAAGATGGAGTCCCTGGGTATTCCTTCATGGCTTGTGCCCAGTCCTGGAGAAAAAGCAAGATGGAAGAGAAAGACAGAAGAGAGACCCTTCTCTGTGTCCAGAGCATTTATAGCATCCCCTTCCAGAGTCTGTTCCCCTCCTCCCCCAAGTCATTCAGCCCTTCCTGTCCCACCAGGAAGATATTCCTTTCTAGCTATCTGGCACTTAGCAGGCTCAGTTTCTTTAGGTGTGACATTCTAGCAGTGTGTGAGGTGGTAAACTATTGTCTTACTTTGGCCAGAGCCAGTAACACATGTACGCACCCAAATACTCTGTGTTTTGGGCTGGAATGGCTAACCTCCTGGCCCCTCCCTTACTGCCAACTCTAAGTTGGCAGTTTCAATATATAGAGTGCAGTCACAAAGACTGAAATATTGTAGTAGATTCTTGGGTGGAGGGCATCGCTCCACAATTACAATAATATACTACGTTGCACATTAAACACCTTGATGTTTCACAAAGGAAAGGCAGCTTGGCTAAAAATAAGTTTTGCCAGTCGTTAACACAAAAAGACTGCACACTGTTGATTGAACTGACTTATATGCTATGGTCAGGCTTCCCCTGTGTCCAGTTTTGGACACCACATTTTAGGAAGGGTGTTGACAAGCTTGAGCGTGTCCAGAAGAGGGCAGCCAGACTGGTGAGAGGGTTGGAATCCAAGTCTGATGAGGAAAGGCTGAAAGAGTTGGGTATGTTTAGCCTGGGAAAGAGAAGGCTTAGACGGGACATGATTGCAGTCTTCAAATATCTGAAGGCCTGTCATGTAGAAGAGGGAGCAGATCCATTCTCTCTTACTCTGGATCGCAAGACTAGATCTAATGGGTGGAAATTACAAGGGAGTCAATACCAGCTAAATATCAGGAGGAACTTCCTAACTGTAAGAATGGTTGAGCAGTGGAACAGACTGCCTCGGGAGTTGGTGGATGCTCCTTCACTGGACATTTTCAAGCGGAGGCGGGACTACCATCCTTTGGGTATGTTGTAGGGCTGTCTTTCAGCTGTGCTCCTGCAGAGTGCAGGGGGTTGGACTAGATGACCGGCAAGATCCCTTGGACTAGATGACCTGCAAGATTCTATGATTCTATGATTCTATTATGCAATTCACCTTGAATCTCAGTCAGAAATGCAGACTATAAATAACAGAAGTAAGACAAACAAACAGATAAGATGTAGGGTGGGATGGGTGTAAGTTGGAAGGGGGCATTGTTTCAGCCTACAAATTATCCTGCAAACCAGAAACAGACTCCATTTATTTGATGATACTTCTAACAAAAATAAACATGTGAAGCTGCCTTATACTGAATGAGACCCTGAGATTATTTAGATTTTACTCAAGTGTAGACCGTGCAAGGCATAGGAATGGAAGCTGCTCTTACCTTAAAAGGTAAAGAACTTTTCCTTCATATTTTGATTATGTATTTTGTATTCTGAAGAGAAACATTGATTCGACCTTTCTTCTCTACTTCTGGTTTCTTTAACTTGTCTGTCCTCCATAGTAACATTTCCTGTCAGGAAATAACATTCTCAGTCACTTATCACACTGCAAAAACGTTTTCAAGAGCCACAACATTAGATGGCAAACCAGCATGATGGTTGTAACTCCGTTACGTTGTATTAATATTTTGTTTCCATCTTCATGCTTATTTTTGTGCTGTAATAACTAGTATCTATTTCAAAATCATGACAACGTGAACTAGTGGTATGGTAATTCTGATATATATAGTATAGAGAAGAATATTTTCCCCATCTTATTGAAAGGATTCTGGAAACAATCAAAAACAGGCCATAAATATATTCTGAGTTGCAAAATGAATTCTTTCCTTAGATGAAGTCTTTAATTAGATTACACTATATGACTCTTAGAATCATAAAACATCTTTGTAGATAAACACTGTGGCTGAATACAGATGACTGTTTACCATGTAGATATTTACCACAGTGAACACGTTAACCACTTGTAACCAGACCCTGAATGATCTGCGACCCTCATACCCACCTCTCCTGTTACAACCCCCCGCACTCTCTTTGGTCATCATCTAGGGGCCCCAGGATGGCTCAGTTAGCAGTTTCCAGGGGAAGGGCCTTCTCCTCTGTGGCCCCTAGTTGTGGAATCCACTCTCAGATTACACCCATGCCCTACTGGACTCATTTAGTTTCCACAGGACATGCAAAGCTGAACTGTTCAGGTTGGCCTTTGGAGGGTAACCACATGTTTGGACTCTTTTAATAGTAGTATGGCAATAGTGAGCCTGTGGTTAGGAGTGTGGACTCTAATCTGGGAGAGCCAGGTTCAATTCCCCACTCCTCTACACGCAGCTGCTGGATGACCTTGGACAAGCCTAAGTTCTCTCAGAGCTGTTCTCTCAGAGCTCTCTCAGCCCCACCTACCTCACAGGGTGTCTGTTGTGGGGAGAGGAAGAGAAAGAGATTGTAAGCAGCTCTGAGTGAAGGGCAGGGTATAAATCCAATCTCCTCCTCCTTCTCCCTACTCCCTCTTCCTCCTCCTCCTCCTCTTCTTCTTCTTTTGTTATTTGTTGTTATGTTGTCATTACCTTATTGGTTTTAATGTTGTAAGCCACCATTCTGAAGGTACCAAAATATGAGGGGAACAATGCAGATGATCATCTGGGTGGTGGTGGAAAGTGGCGTCAAGCTGCAGCTGACTTGTGAGGACCTCTGTATGGTTTTCAAGGCAAGAGATGTGCAGAGGTGGTTGGCCATTGCCTGCCTCTGTGTAGCAACCCTTGGTGGCCTCCCATCTAAGTATTTATTTATTTCGATTGCCTGTACTAACCATGCCGATCACGAGAGAGGGAGGGCAGGAAGGGCTGCCTCAGTGCTTAGTTCTCCTGGCCCTTTCTTACACGCCCAGGGAAATGCCGATTGCCACTTTGGAGTCCGGAAGCAATTCTTCTCCAGGCCAGTTTGGCCGGGAATCCTAGAGGGTTGGGGTTTTTTTGCCCTCTTTTGGGCATGGAGCAGGGGTCACTGGGGATGTGTGTGTGTGTGTGTGTGTGTGTGTGGAGTTTTTTTGTGAATGGACTAGATGACCCTGGAGGCCCCTTCCAACTCTATGATGCTGTGATTCTGTGCTTAGCTTCTGACAAGACAGGGCTAGCTTGGGCCTTACAGGTCAGGGCGGCCATCTTATGAGGGGGTCATCTACACGCAGCAGCAAGCCCTCATTGGGCTGCCTCTCTTCATTTGCTGGAAGGCGCCCGAGGTTTTTATATGGAATTTCAGCAGTCAGTGAAGCACTCTGAGAATCCCGTCTTGCTTTCTGTGCAGCAGCAAAGTCCCCAAATGGATCCTTGGCTCAGAGCCAGCCAGGGGTTCTCTGTCATGGTTTTACTACTGCAGGCTGACAGGTATCTGTAGCAAACCATTAACATGTATAAACATGCCAGAGGTCAGGCAAACAGTTCAAGGAGAACAGACAACTGAGATTGTCTGTGTGAGAAGACAGAGTGGCAGGAATGGGAAGGAATTGTGTGGGGTCCACAGGTCTAGCAGATACCCCCTTTCTGCCCATCCATTGTCAGCGTTTGACAGGCAGTGTCAGTGCCTGACATGAATTCGTTTGTTGTGAAGCCTGTTTGATCTATGCTTTAATACACAAGTATCTAATGAGTTACATGATGCCTAAATACCCAAAATGCCTAATGGGTGCTTTTCCTTTCTGTAAGCAGTATGAGTTGCTATACAAATGCAGAATGAGTCTCTATTCATTTGTATAAGTGTTTATCCGTTCCTAATCCTTTTCTATTCTCAGGTCCCCGACTGGGAGTTAGCAACCATTGCTCGGCCTGCCCTGAAGGAATGCAGAGTCTCTCTCCCTCTTGCTTCCCCCCCCGCCACTTTCGCTCGGCTTTTGCCTTGCCTAATAGCTAACGTGCTTGCCCAATGAACGGTCTATCATCTGGTATGTCTTATCTTTGCTACTGTGTCCTTAGCCAGGGGAGGAAAGGATCCTCTGTGAACTGTGAATTTGTTATGTTTGCAGGTTTTGAGAAACTGGTTTTTAGACTCAGCAAAACTGGATAACAACTGTAGTCCATGAGAACGCTTTTGGAGGTTCCTGGGAACTAACTCTCCCGCGCCTTTCGTGGGAACCGGTAGTGCTCGTAATAGTGCGGCAAAATGCAGGACACTGATTGGTGGTATGCCTATAATCATGTATCAGTTTAGTATATCAATGAATGTAACCCATAGTATTTCATTACTAACAAACAAGTGTATGACTCCAGTGATCTTTCTACAAGTAAAGGACTTTTTACTCAAAGACCTGTTGCGGACTATATTCATTGGGACATTCTCACAGGCAGCTGGGACGCGGGGGACGGGGGAAAGCGGCCCATGTCTGCCATGGCCCCCACTGGGAGAAAGTCAGGGTATAAACAGAGTAAAACAAAAGTAAATAAACCATGCCCGACTGTCTTAAATAGATGAGGTCATGGTCCCAGGCATGAAACTTCATGGTATCCTGGAGCAGCACCAGACTTTTTTTCAAGCTACCCAGAAGCCCATCTGGTGGTGGACCACTGGAATTTTGCTTCAGGTGCCAAGATGTTCATAAATACAATAAATATGTTGACACCTATAATAGAAACCAGTGCCCTAGCCCAAACGATCCATGCGTATAAAAAGATCTGCTCAGAGGGGCTTATCCTGATCTGGGAAGCCCAGGCTAGCCTGATCTCTTCAGATCCCAGAAGCAAGGCAGGGTCAGCCCTGCTTAGAACTTGGATGGGAGACCACCAAGGAAGTCCAGGGTTGCTATGCAGAGGCAGGCAATGGCCAACCACCTCTGAATGTCTTTTGCCCATTGCGACTTGATGGCATAATTATTTTTGTCGTGCCCTGGATACCCCAGACTAGCTCAGTCTCATCAGATCTTGAAAGCGAAGCATGGTCAGCTCTGGTTAGTATTTGGACAGCAGGGGTCATTTCATAAAAAATGCATAATTCATTTGAATATGCCACACCCCCTTGCAAAGGGCAGGTATGCAAGTATGCCTGGTTTCCCGGCCTGACCTTCTCCAGGTGGCCTGCAACTGTGGCGCACCTAGAGAAAATCATACAGGGAACCCAGGCATGTTTAGAATGCCTTTCTCTCCCATCTGGGGAAGAGAAAGAAAGGCATCTTAATCCACCCCCCCACTCCTCTGAGTTTCTCTGCAAAAGCAGAGAGGCTCAGGGGAAAGGGAGGGCATGTCTGCCCACCTCCCCTCCCCTCCTCCAGCCAGCTCACCGTGGCGGGCTACCTGGAGAAGGGGAGGGAAGGGAAGGGGAGGCGGACAGACATGCCTGTGTTCCCTGGGTGATCTTCATAGGTGGGTCAGGAATGGTGGCAGTGGGGGGGGGCTTTAAACTTTAAACCCCTTCTTGCTTTGCTTCCCCCCCCCCCGGCCTTGGCAGGCCAGCTAGGAAGGGAAGGAGAGGCTTTTGAAGATGCCCCCACTTTTTGCTTCCCCAGCCGGCCTGCCAAGGCGAGTGGGTGTGGGGACGCAAAGCAAGAAGGGGTTTAGAGTCTCTCTAGAGTTGCATGGCGGCGGCAGCACGATCTTTCCATTGTATTCTCTGGGGCCATAGGATACAATAGGAGATTGTGCCACTGCTGCGACAGCACAACTCTAGAGAGAAGGGGTTTAAACTTTAAACCCCTTCTTGCTTCACTTCTTCCGCAGGCCCACTGGGAGCTGGGGGCAGGGCTTGCTGCCACCGCCATTTGTGCCCGCTCCTGGGCTGGAGGAGCGCCACTCTGCCTCACTCCGGCCCTAAATGACCCCTGGATGTGAGACCACCAAGGAGGTCCGGGATTGCTACGCAGAGGCAGGCAGTGGCAGACCACTTCTGAAAATCGCTTGCCTTGACAACCCTATGGGGGTTGCTACAAGTTGGCTGCAACTTGATGGCGTTTTCCACACATAGAGATGGACTTGTCCATGTTTATTAGTTTGCTTGTTCAGTTAATTCCGGTTTGGGTTAGAGTTGCCATCCTCCAGAAGGGTCTGGAGATCTCCCAGGATTACAAGTGATCTCCAGACTATAGAGATCAGTTCCCATGGAGGGAATGGCAGATTGAGAAAATAGACTGTATGAGCTCCCTCCCTCCCCCCAAACCCACCCTTTCCTGGCTGCATCCTGAAATCTCCAGGAATTTCCCAATCCAGAGTTGGCAACCCTAGTTTGGATGGACCCAAAGCAGGTTACAAAACACAAGAAACAGGGGGAACAAAACAGGGTGGTTGCTCACATCTGCCATGATTTATTTATTTTCAAAAATCTGTACCCTGCCTCTACATCCCCATCAAGGGCTACCAAGGTGGCTTACCATTTTACAGAGGTGTCGGACTCATTTGTCACAAGGGCCGGATCTGGCATAAATGTCACTTTGTTGGGCCGGGCCAGGTCTGTCATGAAATGTAATGCCAGGTAGCGGAGATACCAGAAGGCCCTCTGTAAGGTAACACCCCCCCCCCTCCAGCTTCAACACTGGGATAAGGATGGGTCAGTTAACAGAAAATGTACTAATGTACCTCATCACCCTTTTTTCCAAGTAAATCAATTAAAAGGGGGGGGGCGTGGCTCAGTAGTAGAGCATCCGCTTCTCACGCAGAAGGTCCCAGATTCTAGCCCTGGCATCTCCAGCTAAGAGGATCAGATGGGAGACCTCAGCCTGAGACCCTGGAGAGCTATTGACCTTGATGGGCCAAGGGCCTGGTTCTGTCTAAGGCAGCTTCATGTATTCATTTCTTCTGGATTCAGGCCTGGGTTTGGGAGGTGAATAGTCTTGTTTGCCCTGACTGATGCTCTTTGCTGGGAGGGTGAAGCTTCATGTATTCATTTCTTCTGGATTCAGGCCTGGGTTTGGGAGGTGAATAGTCTTGTTTGCCCTGACTGATGCTCTTTGCTGGGAGGGTGAAGCTTCATGTATTCATTTCTTCTGGATTCAGGCCTGGGTTTGGGAGGTGAATAGTCTTGTTTGCCCTGACTGATGCTCTTTGCTGGGAGGGTGAAAGGGGATGTGTACCCACTGTTGATTCTCCTGGATCTCCCAACAGATCTCCATATCATCAACCACGGTATCCTTCCAGAGCAGCTGATTAGGCTGGGAGTATGGGACACTTGCTTCAGTAGGTCTGAGGAGCTCTTGGTCAGTGGAGAAGCTCCTCAAGGACTATGGAGTGATCCTGCTCAGGAGGTGATTACACTCAGGGTAGGTCACTCTACCCCACACTGGGGCAGCCTTGCAAGGAGGAGTGTGTAGGAGCTACTGTCACTGTGAAAGGGTAGTCCCTACAAAGGGGTGGTAGCCCCTCCAACAATCTTTCTCATTTCTCAGAACTTCCTTTATATATGTTCTCTTCCCAGAGGAAAACCGGAAATAACATAGTAGACATTCTAGCATTTTACAAGAACTCTATGGTAAAACCATAGAGTTTTTGTAAGTCCTAGAGTGTCCACCATGTCACGGTTTTTGCCAGAAGTGACACAAGGAAGTTCGCCAGCATGCCAGCCCCCCTGCTCTTTCTCCCAGGGGTTGCCAGCAGAGTGTGACTTAGGGATACAGAAGATTTCTTATCATGTGGGAGCCACAGTTTTGAAGAACTTAGTCCTGACTTTCTGCCAGAAGGGCAGTACACAAATGATGCAAATAAATATATACACATTGGTAGTCTGTCTCTTATAGTACCATCCTAAGCAGGGTTACACACTTAGACCATTGACATAGAAGGGTATAACTCTGTTTAGGATGGCACTGCTAAATTACCAGGAACAACCACTATTTCTCATATACTATTATAGATTATTAGTCTATTTGAAGAGTACACTATTTTTTAAAAAAAATTCTAATGCATTTGACCTTTGGGATATTTTTGTAACATACAAAGCTTTTTCTCAAGACATGTTTTACATTATCTATAAATCAGAAAATTAAAATATCAGGCCGCCTTGAGAAGATGTAAATCTGTTTCCTGTTACATTGGCAGGCGCGCTCTATAAAGAAAGTGTTTATGGTCCTCTGTAAAAAGTTTAGTAGTTTCGTGTATTACTAAGGAAACCCCAAACCAGAACTGTGCATTTCAGCTTCATCCCAATTTCTTGTTGTCCTCAGTACAGTTAATGTTGGTGTGAAGAAATGATCCCCCCCCCCAGGTTTGAAATGAGCAAAACCAACTCTGTGTGCTTTAACAGTCCCCCCCCCCCCCTTGCAGAGAACAGGCAGTCCAATTGCTTTCCAAGCTTACCTTTCATACATATGCTAATAGATCTAGCTAGAGACTATGGAATGGTCAAGCTTCCCCCCCTTCTCCCCCTCCTAACAGGGAACAGAGATTTTTGGAGGACTTTAGAAAGGTAGAGGAATAATCTCCAGGAAGAAGCTCCAGCAAACGCTTTCCTGACCTGGCCTGACCTGGTCAGTGGGTGGGGAAGAGAGAGGTGATAAGTCCCTGAGAGTGTACAGACCTCCTCTCCACTGACAAGGCAGCCACTGACCATGTGCTCACCCAGAGAGCTACAGCAAGCTTCAAGGTAAAGGAAACTGTGGAGACTTGCAACTCCCTAAGCTTTAAGAGGCAGTCTTATTTTAACATCTGATAGGGCATGTATAGAGAGAGGGGCAGAGGATTTGCATTTTACCAATTTCTTTTGGAATCCCTTGCTCAGTCTTGTACTGTGCTAAAAGTATGTTTGTAAACATTTTCTTTCTGGGGAGGTTGTTCCATAATCAGGGGGCTGCCACTGAAAAGGCCCTCTCTCATGTACCCACTAAACGAACTTCTTTGATTGGGGGGACAGTCAGGAGGACTTCTCCATGTGATCTTAATTTCCATGCAGAAATGTATGGGAGGAGATGATCTTTCAGATACCCTGGTCCAAAGCCACGTAGACCTTTAAAGGTCAAAACCAACACCTTGAATTGGGCTTAGGCAGGGCTCATTTCGTAGTAGGAGCTCCTTTGCATATTAGGCCACCCCCCCTAATGTAGCCAGTCCTCCAAGAGCTTACAGAGCTCTTACAGGAGCTACTGTAAGCTCTTGGAGGATTGGCTACATCAGGAGTGTGTGGACCAATATGCAGAGGAGCTCCTGCTACGAAATGAGCCCTGGGCTTAGGAGTGGATCGGTCCCCTCGCCGAATATATAAAACAAATGTTTACATGCAAAGTTCACAATTATAACACTGGAAACATTTAACTCTTGAAGAGTGCATTATCATCATACACATCATCAATATATCTAATTTTTAATGTGGCCAAATCTGCGGATACTTAAATGCAGAGACTGGAGCTATGAAAAGACAAGACGGATCTTTCTACAAACCTGACAAACACCCCAGATTTGCAGAAAAATCTGAAATCTAGAAAACAAAACAGCACAACACAAAACCCTATTGGGGTTTAAACTCCACCCCCTAAAGAAGAGAAGCAGTACTTGTAGCTTTAAGAAACAAATGCCCACAGTGGCCATTAGTAGGCAACCACAACTATGTTGTACAGGAATTATGAAAATATGTTGTACAGGAATTATCACTGAATAAAACCTTGTCTTGAAAAGCATCCCACCAATTTCAGACAAGAACCTCTTTCATTTGGGCAAATCAAAATTCATTTTTGGAAACAGGAGAACTACTGTGTCATGGAACCTTGTACAACAAGATGCTATTGAAGGTTCCAAGATCCAGAATGGCCAGGCTATTGGATGGAGAATAAACAAGGGAAAATATATGAAGAAGCAAGGGTATCCAGGGGTATCTAGGGACTTCCTACTTTCCCGTTCATCCAGGAAGACTATCAAAAAGCGTAAAGGTAAGTATTACTGCTTCTAACAATAATAAATGAATAATTTTCAAAATAACACCACACAAGCATAGCATTCCACAAGCATGCTCCAAAGGAATGCAGCACACTCTCTTACCAACATCAGGCTTTTTGGGAGGGCACAGTTGATAAACCAAACCACGAGGAATTAAAACTGGTATCGATGCTCTTCTAAAGAGACGAGCAGGTAGTCTGAATGTGCTCCCCCCCCCCCCGACCTATTTAAAAAATTAGCGGCTGGCTATTTTCCCCTTCTAGAAATTGGCCATGGGCTCATTTGTTCCAGCAGTTGCAGAACAGTAAAGTTCTTTTCTTTATTAACAAACAATGCTACGTTCAGTGCATTTAAAGAGGCCGTGAGACCAGCCATGTAAGAACAAGGACATTCAAAGTAAGACATGACATTTTGGGAGACTAGCATTCACACTGGCTGGCACAGAGGTGTTCCGCTGGAAATTAGCTTGCCATTCCCATCATTTCTCCAGAAAGTATAGGTTGAAAAATACACGCACAGCTCTGAAGATGTAGTTTTAAGCCTCAAAAAGGGAGCACTGTCAGGAAAAACGGATCAGCGGGGTACCATCCAGAACTTGTGACATCTTTGCTTTGTTACTGGGCAGAAGTGCCATACAAAGAGGATGGGATGCCAGGAACTTTCTCTTCTCGCCCTCACCATGACATAAGGGCTACTCTTTGAACATTTACTTCATACTCAAATTTGCCTGCCCCTTCTTATCCTTAGGCAAAGAGCCGACTCTATGGGATACTGAACTGCACCCGTATTATCTGTATTCCAGGAGTGACTGCCGTTACGACATTTCATAACTGCTGAAAGAATCTCTGGGAAATATTTTCTACAAACTCTTGGAAACATTCATTCTCTGTCCTTTTCGTTTTTCTTTTCAAGCCATTTTCTTCTCAGTTGTAATTTACTCTTTAATGTACCACTTCCCTATTCTCTGGGGAAACAATCATGAAGTATTTAAATTCCAATTGAGTAGGCCAGTGGTAGAGGGAGCCGGCCACTAAAGCTAGGAGGATAATAGGAGTTTTGGCCAGAGGACACAGTTTCAGGCCCCCCCAGGAAGAGAAGCGGCAAGTTTCTCTCTCACATTTTCATCTCCCTAGAAATGTAAATCAAAAAGACAGGAGGGGGGCCCTGAGTGAAGGGGTGTGTGTGAAAAATAGATTGAGTTGTGCTAAATTCTCAGACAAGGATCAACTGCACAAGAGGACCAATGAATAGCTGTGAAATTTGGATTCGAACCATCAGAAAGCAATTGGAATTCACGTGAGCGGGCTATTATATTCTTCAAAAACGGCATGCATGGGCTTGACTGCTGATATATCCAATTGTCTTCCAAATCAGTCCTTATAAAAGAAAAGGGCAACTTAGGAGCATGGAAAGATTGTGAAACAAAGATTCAGGAATTTCCTGATCCACATTTCTCAGGCAAATGCTTCTACAAACGCAAGAGGGAGAAGCAAGACATAACGTTGTCACTTGAAAGAAATGGAGTTGTTGTGAAGGACCCATTGCTGGTTTAGCGGCCCTTATCTACACATCAGTGTTCACCTACGGAACTGTAATGATTTGCAAACTGATGTCAAGACATTTGTTCCAATATTTTGAATGGACTGAAGTGTTCCCCATCTAATTAAATGGCTCCCCAGTCAAGCACTATCACTGAACTGGTTGCAACCGTTTGATTTTTTAATCCTGTCAAGCTCGGTCACTGAAACTTTCGATTCTGATTATCTGTTCTTCATTCCCTTTCCCTCGCTTGTCACGTCTGCATTCCTAAGGGGGGGGGGAGAGTATGTTTTGAGAGCGCATGGGGGCAGCCAGCTTTGTAACTCTTCTTCAAGTGTACCGCAAGGAGTTCCCGTGAAATTTGTCCTTGGCGAACTAAGTGCTAGTCTAGGGCTGATAGGGCATCACGTATCTTTTATATTGCCATAGAAATGCTAAGGAGTAGAGGTGATGTGTGTGTGTGTGAATTCCATGGGTTGATCTATATACTGTGTTTCCAGTCCTAACAAAGGATTTGGTACCCACAGCATTGTTGTTGCTGTTGTTCAGTCACACAGTCGAGTCTGACTCTTTGCGACCCCATGGACCACATCGTGCCAGGCCCTCCTGCCTTCTGTTGTGTTCCGGAGTTTGCTTAATTTCATGTTTGTTGCATCGATAACACTGTCTAAGCATCTCATCTTTTGCCATCTCCTTCTTCTTTGACCTTCAATCTTTCCCAGTATCAGGGTCTTCTCCAGTGAGTGCTCCCTTCTCACTTGGTGGCCAAAGTATTTGAGCTTCAGCTTTGGTGTCTGGCCTTCCAGGGAACAGTCAGGGTTGATTTCTTTTAGGATTGATTGATTTGGTCTCCTTGCAGTCCAAGGGACTCTCAAGAGTCTTCTCCAGCACTGTAATTCAAAAGAATCTATTCTTTGGCACTCGGCCTTCCTTACAGTCCAACTCTCACAGCCATACATTACTACTGGGTAGGGCTGCCAAGTACCGGTGACTTACCGGCGGGGGGGAGTTGTTCTCCCCCTGGGAGCTCTTCTGGTGCGCGCCACGGTGATGTAATGATGTCACCTCCGGGTGATGTCATTACACGGGGAAGTCGTCCTCACCGGACGACTTCTGGGGCAGGGTTCCCCCCGCCGGCCGAATGCCGGCCGGCGGATAGGGAACCCCTATAGTGGGGGATCCCCCGCCCCCCGGGCTGACTTGGCAGCCCTACTACTGGGACTACCATGGCTTGATCATATGGACTTTTGTTGGCAGTGATGTCTCTCCTTTTTGTTATATTGCCTAGGTTTGCCATCGCTTTCCTCCCAAGGTGCAGGCATCTTTTAATTTCATGGCTGCAGTCACCATCTGCAGTGATATTGGATCCCAGGAAGGTGAAGTCTGTCACTGCTTCCACGACTTCTATTTGCTTTACTTCTTCAATAAAGCACAACTTTTTTTATTTTGAAAGTGTGTGGAGAGTAACTTGACTGGGGATCCTGACACTTTCTTTCTGATTTTATTATGAGATTATTGTTTTGCTAATGTATATTAAATATTGTTCTTCTTGCATGATTGTCTGCTGGCTGAACATTGCTTTAATTTAATACACAACAGAGAGTTTAAATAAATGTTTTCAAGAAATTCAATAATCTGACTCAAAGCGAGCACGGTAGCATCATTTCAGGGTATTTACTGGAAGCGATGTTGTGCCAACCGCCCCATGTCACGTGGTGACATAACTTCTGAGTATTTACTGGATAGTGTCTGGAGATGGAACATGGTGTCACGGGCAGTGGCTAGTGTCAGGATCTGACAATGATGCCTCTGCATTTTTCTGTACTTTGCTTTTGATTCCTTTGTTTTCACAGACCCTCGCTGGTGCCCCTTATCTGTCGGAATCCCCCTCCCTCCTTCGAGCTATAAATGTCGCTTTGAAGTATATTAGTTGCTCTGGTTTATGTTGCAATGTCTAGGCGGGAGATGGCGACCCACATTCCTAGGCGTCATCTCTAAACAAATGGCGATTACTCCCTTGCATTCCCTCCTCCCTTTTTCCAGCCCAGTGTATGTTATCTTGTTGTTGGAACCTTGAGAGTGCTTTGTGGCCGGGTGCCTGGAGATGTTGTGCCTAAGTTAACACATGTGGGTCACTCAGATCATGAAGGGAATTTATAACTTTCTCACCTTGCTGTGGGAACCTCAACGGTCCCTTGTACTTTTTCCCACGTTTACCTTACTGCCCTGATTGGCTCAGGACTAGGGTTCAATTCAAGCCTGAGGGTATATTAACACTGTCTGTATTTCATTAAGCATCTCTAACAAACATTCGAGAACCTGTTTGCAGTATTAGAACAATAAAGAACTTTGCTTCAACAACAAAGGTCTGATCTCTTGCTGTCTATACAGAAGCCTCACAGATTGTTAGAGATGTGTGTTTGGGATTTTCTCGTTCCTGACCATGTCAGATGATGAGACCATTCCCGTAACATCGGCAGAAGACACAGTGCCTGTGGAGAGCATGCCCACCAGCCCGGCGAATCCGGTGACCACCGCTCAGGGAGCCTACCAGATTCCGCACCCGGGATTGGGGCTACATTGGCCACCGGTATCGCCCCGGTATTCGTGGTCCAACTTTGGCCACGGGACTTCCGAGTCATGGATCCACGACAGGAAGGGATTCCGAGTGCGGTTCAGTGGGGATCGCATGGAGTTTGGCCGTCCCAGCCTGATAGAGGAGGAGCGGGGTTTCTCCAGAGGCCAGGACGATTGGCGTTACCACTTTCCGGATGAAGAGTGTGGGATGCCATGCAGTCCCGATCCTGTGGGTGAGGATTTGGGACGAGTGCTGGACCGGAGGTTTGGCAAGATGCAAGACCGCATCACAGTGGAGCTACAGGAAGCTGTGCTCGACATGCAGCAGCAAATGCGGGATGTCGTGGCTGCAATGCAAGCACCCGTGCAAGTTCCCCCTCCGGGGGGAGGAGGTACAGCCCCGGTTCCCGGACCCGCAGGTGGCGCGCCGCCCCAACAGGTACCCCCGGCTGGGCCTCCTGCAGGACCCCCTCAGCAACCGGCTCCTGGGGCCCCCATGGGCCCAGATCGGATGATCCGGCAGGCCCCCACCGACCCGTTGACGGCCACCTTGGACGGCAACCCAGAGAAGCTCCGGTTTTTTATCATCGAGATCGAGAGGTTCCTGGCTGCTTGGGGACACCTGTACCCCACCGAGAGAGACCAGGTCGGCTACATCGGTTCGAAACTACAGGACACCGCGAGCAACTGGTATGTCAGCTTGCACAATCCCCCAGGCCCTAAATTACGTACTGTTGATAATTTTATGTGGGCCCTGCGACAACACTTTGAGGACCCCTTGGGGGAGGAGAAAGCCCGGAATCAACTCCGGAAGCTGGTGCAGGGAAGATCCTCGGTAAGAGAGTACACCGATCGCTTCTGGCGCATATCAGCTAAGGTGCAAGGTTGGTCCGAAGACCTTTTCGTGGAGAAGTACCAGGAGGGGCTACACCCAGAGATCTATGAGACAGTGTTGAGAGGGGGCCAACCCATGTCCCTGGCCACCTGGATGAGAGCAGCTGCGGATGTGGAGGAGCACTTCACACTGATCAAGCTGGGAGCTTCTGCGATGACCCAACCCAAAGCACCTCAGAAGGCGAAAGGGAAGTCGGCGTTCCAAGAGTTACGAGATACCCGCTTTAAACAGGGGCTCTGCATCAAGTGCGGGGGAGTGGCCACTTCGCATCCTCCTGCCCCCGAGGTGGCATGAAAGCACCCAAGACCTCCACCCCCATGGGGGGCACCCCTCATCCTGGCAAGGTGTCATTTAAACCCCGGGCTCTGCAGCTGGAAGGGGCAACATGTGAGCAGGGCGAGTTGGAGCTGGTCGAGGCACAGCCGTCGGGAAACTTCAGCGACCTGCAGTAGGAGGCACAGAGCTGCAGGTCCCCTCATCCGGCGCACCATCCCCGGTGAGCATCCCCGGCCCTTTACTTTACATGGTCGTGACTGTGGTTGTCCCCAGCACAGGAACCCACATGCGGGTGTGTGCGTTGATAGACTCGGGGTGTGCCAGAGACTTAATTAGCCCTTTAGTAGTGGATGGGCTAGCCCCCAAAGTAAACCCCCTGGGAGAACCCCTCACCTTCACTCAAATGGACGGTTTGGAGATGAAGGAGGCTTGTGTGGCAGAGACTGAACTTTTAGTAGTGGGCACAGGGGAGCATTGGGAACAAAGGGCTTTTGTCATCACCCCAAATACGCAATTCCCCATGGTGCTGGGCAGCCCATGGTTGAGCTCCCACGATCCCTACATCAAGTGGAGTGAGGGGAAGATCTCGTGGGTAGATGAGAAGTGCACCCATCACACATGGGACCCTGGTTGGGGCTCAGGTCCCCCTGTCCCTCTCAAGGCAGCAGCTCTGACTCTGGTGCCAGTGCAGATTCCCTCCAAGTATAGGGACCTAGCAGAAGTGTTTAGTGAATCTGAAGCAGATGAATTGCCACCCCACCGCCTTTCTGACTGCGCCATTGAGCTGTTGCCGGGGGAGAAGCTACCCAAGGGAAAGTTATACTCTATGAGCCCGGCTGAGCGAGAGAAGCTAAGGAAATTTCTAGACAAGAACTTGGAGCGCGGCTTCATCCACCCCGCCAAATCCCCGTTCACTGCCCCAGTGCTTTTTCGGAAAAAGAAAGATGGGAGCCTAAGACTGTGCACTGACTATCGGGGCTTGAATGCGGTGTCCGCCTCAAACGCCTACCCCCTCCCTCTCATCAAAGATTTACTGGCAGAAGCAGCTAAAGGGAAGATTTTTACAAAGCTAGACTTGCGGGATGCCTATTTTCGTGTGCGCATTAGGGAGGGGGATGAATACAAAACGGCATTTAACACTCCTTTGGGACAGTTCGAATACCTGGTGATGCCATTCGGCTTGAGTGGCGTGCCGGGAGTTTTTATGAGTTTAATCAACGAAGTGTTACACAAACATCTGTTTAATGTTTAATGTTTAATGTTTACTTCGATGATATCTTGATTTATTCTACTGATAGGCAATCCCATGTGGAATTAGTGAGAGAGGTGTTGACCACGTTGCTGGAGAACCAGCTCTATGCCAAGCTGTCTAAGTGCGAGTTCCATAAGACCGAAGTAGACTTCTTGGGTTACTGAATTTCTCAACGCAGTCTGGAAATGGATCCCGCCAAAATAGAAGCGGTAGTGCAGTGGGAAGCACCCCGCACCCGAAAACAATTGCAGAGTCTGTTGGGATTTTGTAACTTCTACCGCACATTCCTCAAAGACTTTGCCACAGTCACTCTGCCCCTTACCGAACTATTGAAAACAAAGGGGAGGGGACCAGAAGCGGGGAAGCCTGGGGAACGCATAGGGTGGACTGGAGAGTGCCAAGCGGCTTTTGAAAAACTTAAGAGATTGTTCACTTCTGAACCCATTCTGGCCCACCCGGATGAGACTAAGGAGTTTGTGATTCATGTGGATGCCTGTGAGGCTTCTGTGCTGACAGCAAAAGATCAGACCTTTGTTTAATAAAACAGAGTTCTTTATTTCTTAATACTGCATGACAGGTTCTCGAATGTTTGTTAGAGATGCCACATAACAGAGAATCAGAGTTAATATACCCTCCAGTTCAGTTTGAACCCCGACATTCGACCAATCACATGAAAAAGAAAAACGCGGGCAAAAGGACCTTAGCTGTTTTACTTCCCACAGGAAAGGTGAGGTGCGAAAGTTATAAAAATTCCCTTCTTGAACTGGGCGACCCAGATGTGTGAAACCCATACATAACAAAGGGCTCTGGCGGCCATAATATCCTTTCAAGGTCTTCACAACAAGATAAGACGGTTCTGTGTCCCAGGAAACGGTGGGAGGGAATGCAAGGGAGGAAAGGCCATTTGTTTTCTGGTGACGTGCAAATATATGTGGGGTCACCATTCTCCCAGATAAAACGGTTACATTGACCAGACCTACAAAAAGCAATATATCTCACAGCATTAAGAGACAGGGAGGGAGACATACAGAGCTTGAGGGAAAGACAGCTATGATTACATTTCTTACTGAGCGATAGGAAATAACAGAAAGCACAATGAAAACCTTGTTAGGATCTTGTGATCCTGATAATGCCTCCGATATGGCCATGGGAGGGGCGATTTTACAAAAGGGCACAGATAACGCTTTACATCCCCTGGCGTATATTTCGAAAAAGTTTAACGAGACTGAGAGGCACTGGTTGGTGTGGGATAAAGAGGCGGCGGCCATACGTTTGGCTTTAACCACATGGCGGCATTGGCTGGAGGGGGCGCAAAAGCCATTCGAGATCTGGACGGATCACAAGAACTTGGAGGCTTTGCGAACGCAGAGATCCCTCAATGCCAAGCAACTGTGATGGGCCGATTTTTTCTCGAAATTCAATTTTGTGTTAAAGCACTTCCCTGGGAAAGCCAACTCCCTAGCAGACGCATTATCCCGATTGCCCCAACATGAGTCCCAGAGGGAGGAAGTATTTGACTCTATGTTCTCACCTCAACAATTGGGGGGGCAGTGACCACGCGGAGCCAGAGCAAAACCAACCTTCGAGCCCCCGTCCTGGACGGAGCGGTGTGCGGACGAATACACTGGAGAGGAAATTGAGGAGTGGAGCGGGATTAGTGAATGCTCCAGCCACGAAAATAAGTGCCCAATAAGGGTCCAAGCTGATAGTGCCCCAATCCCTACGAGGAGAAGTACTAAAGTCGTGCCACACATCTAAACTGTCGGGACACTTTGGGTTCCTTAAGACTCTTAATTTAGTTCAGAGGCAGTTTTGGTGGCCACACATGCGCAAAGATGTGTCGGACTATGTAACTGCTTGCCAAGTGTGCCCTATGTGTAAGCGCAGGGGAGGGAAGACCCCAGGACTGTTGCACCCGTTACCCACCCCCACCAGACCCTGGGAGATTGTGTCTATGGACTTCATCACAGGGCTCCCGCTCTCAAGGGGCAAGACAGTCATCTGGGTGGTCGTGGACATGTTTTCCAAACAGGCTCATTTTGTCCCTTTTAAACAGCTGCCTACTGCAAAGGGACTGGCTAAAACGTTTTTTAATCACGTGATTAAACTACATGCTTTCCCCAGGAGGGTCATATCCGATCGGGGAAGTCAGTTCGTTGCCAACTTCTGGCAGGAGCTTCTCAAAGTAATGGACATTGAACCCGCCCTAAGTTCGGGTTATCATCCAGAGACCGATGGACAATCCGAACGCGTTAATTAGATCTTGGAACAGTTCCTGGGATGTTACACCGATTATCACCAGGATGATTGGGTGGACTTGTTACCCTTTGCAGAGTATAGCTATAACAATGCAGTGCATTTCTCTACCGGGGTATCTCCTTTCATGGCGGTGGGGGGGTTCGAGGGAAAACCGCTCCCCACACTAGACAACTCCAGTGAGCTCTCCTCGACTGATTTTACCCAATGGTGGGCCGAACTGCAGGAATCCTGGCCCCTGATAGCCAAGACTCTTGAAAAAGCAAAAGCAGACTACAAGAAATATGCGGCTAGGGGTCAGGCTGAAGGGTGGGACTTGCAACCTGGCGACTCGGTCTACCTCTCCACAAAGAACATCAATGGACTCCAACCCAGTTGAAAATTGGGATGGAAATATGTTGGACCTTATAAAGTATTAAGGAAAATTTCTGATGTTGCCTTTGAACTTGATTTGCCTAAATCACTGAGCTCTGTACATCCTGTTTTTCATTTCAGCTTGCTGAAGAAAGATCCTGGGCCGAATGCATGGCACCCAGTACCTCCGACTCCTCCTCCGCTGATGAAGGAGGGGGACCAACACTTTGAGATCTCTGATGTATTAGATTCCAAAATGCAGAGGGGAAAATTGCTGTATCTAGTTAAATGGGTAGATTTTGGACCGGAATCGAATGAGTGGGTCTTTGCTGAAAAGGTTCATGCTCCTAAACTTGTTAAAGCTTTTCTGTGTGTCAGTCAGTCAAGTTTATTGTCTTGGCCATTGGCCATAACAAAACAAAA
Source organism: Lepidodactylus listeri (assembly GCA_029233225.1). Taxonomy (NCBI): domain Eukaryota; kingdom Metazoa; phylum Chordata; class Lepidosauria; order Squamata; family Gekkonidae; genus Lepidodactylus; species Lepidodactylus listeri. Next base: position 132,147,868 of record JARCFY010000005.1, on the reverse strand, counting down.
CAAAATAAAACAGATAAAACAAAATACAACAGACATTATAAACCAAAATAGGATAGGCCCTTCAGTAACTTGCTGCAAATCCAAGACTTAGTCTTATCTTTTTTGCCACCAATGCAAACAAAGCCATTCTGCTGGTAATATATGTGTCATTATCAGAGAGCAAAAAAAACAGTCATGTCCAGATCTGAAATTCCATTATGCAAAGGTATAATGGGGTAAATAAACCTTTGCCTAAGTGATTCATGCCAAGAGCATCTCATAATATAATGCTCGACGTCATCCACTTCGCCTACGCCACACTGACATATTCTAGAGACAGGAGGGGAGCCCAAGAAGTGACCAATACAGACCATTGAAGGTATGGCATGAAATCTTAGGGCGGTAAAAGCCCTTCTTAGATCAAGAGTGGTTAATTTCTCGAGGTAATCAGTCCTACAGTGATCTCTTTTAAATATCCTATACAAGGGGGCTGTACGACAACTTACCACCGCTTGGCGGTTCAAAAGCCCATCCTTATTAAATACCCATTCCTTCAGTTTGGACTTTTGACTTTCACTGTCCCATATATCGTCTGGAATTGAGTATTTTAGTAAAATAGAGGTCAGGTGGTCACCCAATCTTTTGGAGGATTTCAAAAGCAATATAAAACTCGGACACCTAGGATATCCTGGGGATGTTTTAAGCATTTCCTCCAATAAGAAAGAATTCTCACATTTACCCTGGCTTCCAAAGATACCATACCCAGTTCAGCCCTCATCAGTGCCACGGGTGAGCCTTTGGGTAAAACCAGAATCCGCCTCATAAAATAATTTTGCACGATCTCTAGCAGAGATCGCAGCGGCTCATCCCAACCCCAAATCTCTACCCCATACAACATTGCTGAGGTTATCTTACTAATGTATAGTTTGACAACCGGATCTATCATACCTCCGCCCCTGGAGAAGTAAAATTTCAACAAAGCCCCCAAATTGTTCATAGCAACAGTCTTCAATTGTGTAATATGGGGGCGCTAAGAGAGGGTTTCTGAGAAGGTTATGCCCAGATATTTATAGGTACTGCATTGTTCAATTGGTGTACCAAGAATGCTCCAAACTGATTTCTTAGGTCTTTTCCTGAAAACCAAGACTTTAGATTTGGCGTAGTTTATTTGCAGAGCTTCTGCCTTGCAATACTCACCCAATTTATTTAGTAGCCTCCTCAGACCAATCTTGGTTACGGAAAGAAGTACCATGTCGTCCGCATATAAAGCTTTTCATAAACGTTTCCCTGATAAGCCGGGGTAAAATGTATTTTTGAGGGAGTAGGGTGTCAGGATCTGACAATGATGCCTCTGTATTTTTCTGTACTTTGCTTTCGATTCCTTTGTTTTCACAGACCCTCGCTGGTGCCCCTTATCTGTCAGAATCCCCCTCCCTCCTTCAAGCTATAAATGTCGCTTTGAAGTATATTAGTTGCTCTGGTTTATGTTGCAATGTCTAGGCGGGAGATGGCGACCCACATTCCTAGGTGTCATCTCTAAACAAATGGCGATTACTCCCTTGCATTCCCTCCTCCCTTTTTCCGGCCCAGTGTATGTTATCTTGTTGTTGGAACCTTGAGCGTGCTTTATGGCCGGGTGCCTGGAGATGTTGTGCCTAAGTTAACACATGTGGGTCACTCAGATCATGAAGGGAATTTATAACTTTCTCACCTTGCTGTGGGAACCTCAACGGTCCCTTGTACTTTTTCCCACGTTTACCTTACTGCCCTGATTGGCTCAGGACTAGGGTTCAATTCAAGCCTGAGGGTATATTAACACTGTCTGTATTTCATTAAGCATCTCTAACAAACATTCGAGAACCTGTTTGCAGTATTAGAACAATAAAGAACTTTGCTTCAACAACAAAGGTCTGATCTCTTGCTGTCTATACAGAAGCCTCACAGCTAGACAGGTTCTCTGATGGCTGCCCCCACTCTGGCATGGGTTTCCTCAGGAGGGCCAGGAGCAGCCACCCTATCCCTTTAGACACTCCTTTTCCAGTAAGTTTCCCCTTATAAGTGACCAAATGAGGTGTGAGGACCCAGGCAGAGTAACAAACTAGTTTTATTAAAGAGATTTAACAACAACTGTGATTTGATAATGCATAGGGAAAATAGGCACAGTAAAGGTAGGTAAACCAGCAAAATAAGAAACCCTAATGCATCTGAATATACCATCCCTAGCCTTCTCTAGGTACTTGGCCTCACACTGCTCCCCAGGAGTGAACCACCTCCTACTTTGGGCAGTACCTTTTATTCCTTCTTCCCAGGTACCACACCCTACTATTCTACTGGTGCAAATTTTCCCTCCAATTCCCCTGTTAGCCAGTTACATGGCCCAAAGGGTGACCTGGGAAATCCGGGACATGTAGTCACTCCAATACAGGCTTCTCTGGAGCCACTAGAGCAACCTAGAGCCTAGGCCCAGGATCATGACACATGGTGACATCATTTCCAGATATTTGCTGGAACTGATGTCACACCATCAATGCGATGCTGCATGGTGACATCACTTCTGGGTATTTACTGGAAGTGATGTCGTGCCAACTGCGCCATGTCATATGGTGACATCACTCCCAGGTATAGGGTTGCCAAGTGACTTACCTGGCGCAGTGAGGGAGAGTTGGTCCCATTCTGGGACATTTGTGCCAATGTGCCCAGCATGATGATGTCACCCGGAAATGACGTTATCACATTGGGCACATCGCCAATGACACTCTAACAATCAGCCTGAAAACTCTATAGTACCATAGAGTTTTCAGGCTGATTGCTAGAGCGTCGGCTGGTGATGTGCCTGGCGCAATGACATCACCTCTAGGTGACATCATCGTGCGAAGCCTGTTGGCCTGAACCAGGCACTTTGGGGGCAGGGTTCCCCCTGCCGGCCTGATCCAGACTGGTGTATTGGGGGCCATTTTGGTGGGGAAACACCCCCCCCCGGGGGGACCTGGCAGCCCTACCCAAATATTTGCTGGAAGTTATATCACACCATCAGCATCATGCCACTTTTTCAAAAAGAGGGGGGCTAGGAGGTCTCTTTGAGACCTTGTAACTAAATTAGTAGAGAGTTCTGTACAGAAACTGATTACACTTCATGGTCTGGCATGGGCCTGTAAAGGACAACTGAGTTGTGCAGAGGAGAAGGTCTGTAGTGAGTAATCCAGTGTAAAATAAAAGTTGGCTCCGTATAGAACTTTTAAAAGTTCCACAAGAACAAAAACATCAAAGAGCCCTGAAGTGGGCCATCCGATGGAAAAAGTAGCCTTCACAGGGTTTTCCAGACTTTCAAATTAAAAGGAAACAAGGGTTGCGGTCACATGCCCGAGATAAAGCATGGGGGGGGGGGGGAAGCAAGGAAATTGACCTGCAGTCGTGCGATCTCACAGAGTTTTGTTGATGCGGGCACAGCCCACCACTGTGTGATCGGACACAACTGCAGGTGAGTCAGGTTTGGGTTTTTTTGCTGTTGTTTCCCAATTCACTTAAATGGGGGATCGATGAATCACATCTCCACCCAGAGGGCTTCCTTTGACAGTATGCGATGGTGCATATACTGAGAAGGGGAAAAAACAATGGCATGGTGTCAGGATAGCATGATCAGACTATCCTGATGCCATGGGAGCACGCTGGCATGATCAGACACAGGAAAGTTTGTCTGTGGCCCATAGCAACCCATTTGCTACTGGACTTTCTGAGGTGTTTTTTAACTCCACATGTGCAGCAGAGCAAAATGGGTTGCCGATGGCTGCGAGGCGCTTGCCAGATGGTGTCTGATTGTGCTCCTTTAATCTGCCCAGCATTTGCACCTATGTTGGGGCGAATTGTACATGTTATTGCAGCCAAGAATAAATACTTCCTTGGCAGGAGGTGATTGCGGCTCCTGCACAGTGAGAGAAAGACGCCCTGAAGGCCCTGTCTCCACTCTCAAGGGAGCCTCTTCCAACTGCGGCCTACCTCTGGTGCCCGGCCTGGGCTTGCTACTGGCTTCTGTCTGGTTTTTTTAAAAAGAACAAAACATACTGCATATGAAAACAGCCAGTCACAACAGTCCTTTCCCTTGACACAACTGGGGTCCTAGCAGAAAGTGCAAGGAAGGGGTTGTTTCTGACTCAGACCCAGGGGGATGGGGATGTGGGGGCTGAAACAACACTTCCGGGAAAGCCCAGAAGTGGTGCCATGCCTCTCTAGAAATTGCTGGAAACTCTGTGGTAAAACTAGAGTTTCCAGTGAGTCCTAGGCTATGGTTACACAGTCATTTTGATCGGGTTTCACGGCTGTTCTCTGACACATTTAAAATCAGTGATCAGATGGCCACATCCACCTCCCGCACTGAAGCGTGTTCACTTGCACAATCTTCTGGTTTCCTAGCGAGTTTTCCTACACCTGGAAAATCAAGTACTTTCCGGTATTTGTGCTTTGAATCTGCGATTCTGCCAATCTGGTTAGCCATCTCTCACAATGATCATGATTAGGTCGTCTGAATGTCCTTCTTGCGGTAGTCCACCCCCCTCCCCCGGCTTTCACCATTGTGTGCATGACCAATCCTGTGCTGAATATATTAAATGCATGAATGCACAAGTGAACAAAAAACAGCGCTCAATAGTACATTTTGTTCGGGGTGGTTTTTTTAAAAAATTCTTTGCACATGTGCGCATGTGCAAATATTTTTTTAAAAAAATAATGTGCCGCTCCACCACTTGGGAGGTGTGGCTGTCTGGACAGTGCCCGGAGTCTCGTCACGCAATGCAAGCGGTTGGGCAAGGGATATGTTATAATCTGAACCCACAAAAAATACCCCCGATCAAATCTACAGTGGGAACAAATTGCGGTAAGCTTGCCATGTGACCACAGCCCTAGAGAGGGCTGATGTCACTTCTGGGTTTTCCCTGGAAGTGACGTCACACCATCATGCTAACATGCATCTCTCTCCTGCCCCACTCCTAGCATGTGGGGGGTCCCCTGAGTCCACTGGCAGGGCTGCCAAGCTCAGCTTTTCCAGAGCTTTCTATCCTCCTTTGAAGTAATTTGTGTGGCAGATTTTTTTTGCCCAATATGATTGGGTGTGCTTGTCTTCAAAATGTTTTTTTTTCTTTGATGGGTGCTTCTTGCTGCAAGATGCAATTGAAATACACACACACACACAAACACACATCAAACTTTATTTTTAAGTCATGAAAAACATGGGGGGAGAATGTGACTCCCACAGTGCTTTGTGAAATCATGCACGCACAAAATCTCTTCCAATCCAAACAGATCAGCAGCCATTACCACATCTAAAGAATATAGACAAGAACAGTGAACCATAAGATTTATTTTTAAACACAATATTTACATGCTGAAAGGCATTTAACTCTGTGATTTGGCTTAGGCGTATAGCAGCAGGCAGCAACAGCTGGGGTGGATGGGTAGGCAGTACTCAGTCCCCCAGGACTCAGTGGCATGGTGGGCACAAAATACAGAGGGGGAGATGGCAACATGAGATGCTCTAGGAATCCCCCAAATCTTGATTTTTTTTTAACCATAGAGTTTTGGGGAATTCCTGTTTTATTTACTGATTTGATTTGTATCCCATCCTCTCTACAAGTGGGCTCAGGGTGGGCTCCATCAGAAAATTCAAGACACAACAAATCAACTGTTAACACAGATCTAAAAATCTATCTAAAAACAATATTCAGTAAAAGATTGCAGCCTCAACAGATTTCAACAGGAAGCAGTTTGTTCCCAGGTGGCCATTCAGAACGGAGGGCAGTGGAGGTGGGCGCCCACTGTCTCAACTGAAAGCCTGGTGGAAGAGCTCTGTCTTGCAGGCTCTGCAGAACTATAATAGGTCCCGCAGGGCCCTGATTTCTAATGGGAGCTCATTCCACCAGGTAGGGGCCAGGACATTTTTGTTGAGGCAAGTCAGATGTCCCTGGGGCCAGGAACCACCAGGAGTTGTTGGTTAATAGATTGTAAGTTCCTGGGGCTCATATGGGGAGAAGTAGTCTTGAAGGTAGAGCATTGCACGATACCATTTCCCCCAATGCTAGTCCCAAATGCTCCCACCTTTCATACTGTCCTGGCTGGCAACTCTGGGCATGGGGAGAGCTTCCTCAAGTTGCATGTGAATGCCCATCTGTCAACAGCCTATTATGTTGCACTGTGCTACTCAAAAGAGCACAGTAGCCCTTCAACTCATCATGAATGGGTCATGAACAGGCAGAAAGTATATCAAAAAACTGGCTGCCTGTTTGGGGCTGGCAATCTGGACCCAGGCCAAACTGGCAGCTGTTTGAGCATCTCTAACTAAATGAGGCAAATGACTGGTGACATATCAGCATTATTTCCCTCCCTTTGGCCTCAGTGTTCACATATCACTCCAAGTTTTCTGTCTATATTAATTTCTTCCACCTGTCACATCAGAAGAGTTGCTGCCCAGTAACATAGACAGTCACCAAATGGGAGGCAATGTCCCCAAAAGCTGCCTAGAAGAGTGTAAGAAGAGCCCTGCTGGATCAGACCAGTGGTCCATCTAGTCCAGCATCCTGTCTCACACAATGGCCAACCAGTTCCTCTGGAGGGCCAACAACAGGGCATAGAGGCCGAAGCCATCCCCCATGATTGCCTCCTGGCTCTGGGACTCAGAGGATTAGTGCCTCTGAATGTGGCCAGCCAGTCACCATGGTTAGCAGCCACTGATAGACATATCCACCTTTGTAGCAGAGATTATTACCTGGTTCCCAGCAAACAGATTCAGCAGATTTCAACTAGGCTGATAACTAGTGTTCCCTCTAAGCTGAGTTAGTGTGAGCTAGCTCACAGTTTTTTAGCCTCCGGCTCACACATTTTTGTCTTAGCTCAGGCTGGATGGCTCCAGAGCAAACTAATTTATGCAGCAGCCAAATCGCTCGCTCACAGCTTTAATGCCAGTAGTTAGCAAAGTAGAATTTTTGCTCACAAGACTCCACAGCTTAGAGGGAGCATTGCTGATAACTGCAGGTAGGCCTTTCTCGGCCTTTTCCCCATCTGGCTTTTGTAGTTTAGCATGGTGAAGTTCTCTTTTGGTGCCTTACCCCATATCTCTCAATTGGCCTAGTGATGTTCCACTGCAGGGGTCCCGACATGTTTTGAGCTGGTGGGCACCTTCTGAATGTTGAGGGGGGCGGTGGATACCACACCAAAATGAGGCAGAGCCAGCTGGAATGCCTCCCTTCTCACACCTCCTGGGAAGAAGGAAATCTTGAAGGGGGAATGGAACCATGCTGACATAAGAAAGCCTAGATATTTATCAGTCCTCCTTAACCTCCTGCGGAAAACCCTTTCTTTTGCATGAGCGCAGCCAATAACAACCCCTGCCTTATAATAGCCCCGCCCACTTTCTGTAATGCTTGGAGGGTGCAAAGGGAAGTACTGATGGGTGCTATGTTGCCCATGGGCCCCACGTTGGGGAACCGTGTTCTTAATTTGCCATGTACCCTCATTGTGCCTGCAGGGGGGGTTGGGGGGCATTCCGGGAGTGGGTGGGACGTCACGTGATTCACTGACAACACCCAGAAGTGACGTTATTGCGTCAGTAACATTGGGGGCAACACTCTGTTTTTTAGGCAACACTCTATGGTAAACTTGGGATCAAACCATAGAGTTTTGAGCAAAAAACCAGAGCGCCACCATGCAACATCCCTAACATGATGATGTCACTTCTGCATGATGTCAGCATGTTGGAGACGCCGCTGTTTGGGGGCAGGGGATCCCCAAAAACAGGGGGATTCCTCACCTGGACCTGGGGAATGGCAGCCCTACCTGTTCTCCTGTAAGGTACCTTCTAACTGTGCCAGACATGAGGGGCTGGTTGGAGGGACACTTGCCAGTTCCCCTTGGGTCCTTCAGGCTGCCACCTGCTGCCTCTTGCCCAACTCACCCTAGCCTGCCCGGCAGAGACCAGAGCCTGGGCCCTTTCCATCATGGCCCCGACATGGGTCCATTAGTCAGAGAGTGAACTTTATGGGGGTCTCTAAACTGTCTCTCTACACTGTTCATGCTGCCAGGAAATCCCTCTCTGGCTTGCTGTTTATGTTATGGGGCTGAGTGTTCTACCAACTGGTTTCCTTCTCTTCTGCATGCGGCCCCCAGATTGCATTCCGTGAGCCTCATGTGAGTGTCAGAATGGTCAGGGCGCCAAGACAAAAGGAGGCAGAGAAAGAGGCCAACAAGATGGAGGCGTTTACTGGTTATGGCAAACCCCCCTCCCCCCATCACCTCACAAATAGTGTCGTCCTGACAGTGTTAGAACTGGCAGTGTGAGTTTTAGCACACCGATTGGTAATGGGGTCTGTCATTAGATGGGCTTGTGAGGCTGGGAGTGTCCAGACCCCCTCCTTTGGCAAATCTCCTCCTGTTGTCCCTAGCATAAGAAGAAGAGAAGAAGAGATTGGATTTATATCCCACCTTTCACTCACTTAGAGTCTCAGAGCGGCTTACAAACTCCTTTCCCTTCCCCTCCCCACAACAGACACCCTGTGAGGTGGGTGGGGCTGAGAGAGCTCTTTCCCAAGCTGTCCTTGAGGGAACAGCTGGTACAGAGCTATGGCTTGCCCAAGGTCATCCAGCAGGTGCAAGTGGAGGAGTGGGGAATCAAACCCGGTTCTCCCAGATTAGAGTCTGCACACTTAACCACTACACCAAACTGGCTTTCCCTCTGGGACCCCTTTGGGGCCCACAGGGCCACAGATATGAAGAATGAAGAGGGATTGCTTCCACTTATTTATTAATATCATTGCTAATAGTAATATTATTATCATCAAGTGTCCTCCACCCTATGGGAAAAGCGCACATCACCCCCCTCACTAGCCCCTTTTGAGGGCTGGCACAACGAGCTGCATGTATGGTTGACAGGTCCTTCCTGGCAACTGGTAGGGGAGGGGGTGACTTACTGGGAGCAGCAGGGAAGCCCATCCAATGCACGGCAACAGGTCTACCTGTTTGGTGTAGTGGTTAAGTGCGCGGACTCTAATCTGGGAGAACCGGGTTTGATTCCCCACTCCTCCACTTGCAATTGCTGGATGACCTTGGGCAAGCCATAGCTCTGTACCAGCTGTTCTCTCAAAGACAGTTGTCTCAGAGCTCTCTCAGCCCCACTTAACTCACAGGGTGTCTGTTGTGGGGAGGGGAGGGGAAAGGAGTTTGTAAGCTGCTCTGAGACTCCAAGTGAAGGGTGGGGTATAAATCCAATCTCTTCTTCTCTTCTCTTCTCTTCTTCTTCTTCTTCTACCTCACTGCCCACATGACCTGGAAGTGACATCCAGTGGCGTCAACTACGGGGGGGCTCGAGGGCTCGAGCCTCCCCCGAAATTTCCCGGGGGGGGCTCAGCCTCCCCCGGCAAAATGAACACCCGCCGGTGGCCAGTCAGCCGGCCGTCGCCGCCTCTCCTTCCCCCCCACCCCCGGCCTGCCCTCCTGCCTCCCTGGGGCGGGGTGGGGGGGAGAGAGAGGCGGCGATGGCCGGCTGACTGGCCACCGGCGGGTGTTCATTTTGCTGGGGGTGGCTGAGCGAGGCGGAGCGGGAGCCCCCGCCCCCCCCGGGGATTGAGAAAGTCTACACCCTTGGTGACATCATCATATCTGGGATGCTGGAGCGATGCTCTGGTATTTGGGCAAAAATTCTATGGTAAATTTAGCTTCTATCATAGAGTTTTTGCCCAAATACCAGAGTGTCCTGAGTGTGATGATATCACTTCCGGGTTACCGGGCAGTGACATAGACACATTGCTGCACATCAGATGGTAAGTTCTCCCCCACCGGCCAGGTGATTGGTGGCAGGGAGATGGGGCCTGGTAGCAGGGGACCCCTGCCTCCATGGGGGGGGGGGGGGTCTGGCTACCCTAGCTGCACATGCCCAGTTGGTCTTCCCAACATCTGGCAAGAAGAGCAAAGACCAACCAATGAGCTGGCTCTTCTCCACCCTGCTCCCTCTTCCTTGGCCTAGACTGGCATTAGCGGCTTGTGACAGCCCAAACTGTGGTTTGCTTGTTGGTGTGGGTGTGCCCTTGTGCTGGGTGGTGATGAGGCGGGTCTGGGCCCTGGCCCAGACTGCAAGAAGGGCCTGGATCCCGAATAGGGCTTACATAGATCTGTCCCTGGGATCAAGATCAAAACACCCTTCCCTTTGGATCTCATGGTTGTCTGAGTGCCTGTTGAAGCCTGTATTTATGGTTTGCCCAGTCAGAAGTTCTGGCTTAGTCATAAAGCACAGTCTGTCTTCTGTGACCACATAAAACATTCCGGATGCTGCAGGAAATGAACCCACAGAGGAGAAGGGAGGATTTGCTATACATGCTCACAGCTGCGGTATGATCCTAAAAAAGATGAAGGTTGATAAAGAGGGTGATTACGCACACAACAGCCGGTCTTCTACTGCTTTGCCATTTCACGGTCGCCAACTGCTGGCTTGGAGATTCCTGGGCATTTGGGGGTGGAGCCTCAGGAAAGCAGGGTTCAGGGAGGGGAGGGACCTCAGTGGGGCACAATAAGCCCACGCTCCAAAGCAGCCATTTCCTCCCGGGGAACCACTCTCTCAAGTCTGGAGTTTAGTTTAGTTTAGGTTTTCCAGCTCCAGGCTGGGAAATACCTGGAGATTTTGGGGGAGGGGGCATCTCCAGCGGGATGTTGAGGTCTCTGCCCTCCCCAGGCTCCACCCCCAAATCTCCAAGAATCTCCCAACCTAGTGCTGGCAGCCCTCTGTCTGGTATTCCAAGGCCTGGCCACATTTTGATTTTAGCCACATTTTGAAAATTTTTTGATTTTGGCCACATTCTGAAAAAATAACCAAGTTTGCTTCCCACTTCAAAGCTGACTCCAGCCTCTGAAAGTAGGGTGAAAAGGTTTCCTGAAAATCCCAAGGAAAGGGAGGCCAATTCCCTCCCCTGCTTTCACCCTAAGCCACAGCATTGGTTGAAGATCCAGCAGCTCCTCCCATGTAAGGAAACAGAAAACGGCCCTGCAGATCGGCCAGCGGCAGTGTTTTCACACTCAGCGGTGCAAATCACTTACGCTTTGCTGGAGTTTCGCCCCCCCCCCCCCCCAAACTAAAGTTTCCCTTGGCTGCCTGAAATGTCTGGAAGTTTGTTTTTCTGTTCTAGAAAAAGAGTGCAGGGGTGTCCAAACGTCTCTGGTGTCATGTTCTTACAGCACCCCCCTGCTGTTTGCTTGAACTGCATGAGCAAATAGCAGTGTCTTGCACCTCTGTTGATCTTGGTCTGGGCGATGACAAGCTGGTCTGTGTACATTATGCCGGGGAGGGGAGCAGTGGTGGGGGAATGCCAGGAGGAGGTCTTTGCAGAAGCAAGGGGGGGAGGATTCAACATCTGCTTCTTTAAACCGGCATGCTGTCTGGGATCCGGGGATACTCCTGCATCCAATTTGGGCTTTCTAGTATGAAATATCACTCATGGGGTGGGTTATCATGCCATATTTAGTAAATAACTCATACGAGCTGCTGCAATGTGCATGCTTGCTTGTTAGTAAACCCGAGTGAAACCATTGGTGCATTTCTGAACAATTGATTGAAATGACAGTCTTGTTTGGGGAGGGGGAATGCTTTTTCAAATGCCTGTTGTCATTTTGAGATATTGGATAATAGTACTTTAAACAATGGGTGATTAAAATGTGGAACTGGCTGCCAGAGGATGCAGTGATGGCCGTAGGCATAGATGTCTTTAAAAGGGATTTAGGCAGATTCATGGAGGAGAGGTCTATCAGTGGCTGCTAGCCATGGTGACTAAAAGGAACCTCGGCATTCAGAGGCAGTCAACATCTGAATCCCAGAGCCAGGAGGCAACATCAGGGGAAGGCCTCAGCCTCTATGCCCTGTTGCTGGACCTCCTGAGGAACTGGTTGGCTACTGCATAGGCGTCAACTATGGGGGGGGGGCTCGAGTCACTGCTGAAATTTCCCGGGGGGGACTGAGGCCCCCCTTGGAAAACGGTGCACCCTCCGCCGCGCCTCCCTCGGCCCTTCCTAGGGCCGCTGCTGCCTCTCTCCCCCCCACCGCCTGGCCACTCCGACCCTCCCTCCGTCTGTCCCTCCCTCCGTCTGCCCAGCTGGCCCCTGGATGGACAGAGGGATGGAAGCAGGAGTGGTCTGGCAGGGGGGGAGGCGGTGGCGGGGACATGGTCCCGGCGGGCGCACGCACTTCACGCATGGAAGAGCCCCTGCCCCCCCCCCCGGGAGTTTTTAAACTCTATGCCCCTAGGCTACTGTGTGGGACATGACACTGGACTAGATGGACCACTGATCTGATCCAGCAGGACCCTTCTAATATTCTCATATTTTAAAATTATGAATGCTGTATCGGAGTTGCCAACTGTGTCACTGCTGTTTGCATTTTGAACAAGGTTGCCAACTATCCCCCCTCCGGCAGGCCTCCTGTGCCTTCAATAGCTGCAGCTGAAATCTGAAGACTGAAATCGAAAGACGGGTCTTGGCAGGGATTCCACCCGATCACGGACCCCAAGAAGGCAGACATCCAAACATTAAAACACTGGAACAATTAAAAAGGACATTTAAAACAACAAAATAATTCAGCTTCAAAAACTCGTAAACAAACAATACCAGAATCAGGGAGGAGGGCCAATAATCATTATTAGGAATATGCCAAACAAAACAAAAATATTAACAATAAAATATAAAATTGGTTAGTCTAACACTAACAGTAGCTAGACATGCAGTAATTTAACACAGAAGCTTTTTACAGGAAAGAGATAAAACGGTTGGCAGGGGCATCTGAGAGGAAAAGAACCAACCAGCCAACAATCCCATGCAGTTTAGTGGGAAATTCATAGGGAACAGTGGAGGGCAAAGAAGTTTCTATAAATAAAGCAGAGCAACTGGCAGGGAAATAATGGCTTCCGGGCCCGTAGCCACAGTGGGGCACTGCAGGCAATGCCCCCTCACATTACAGCCCTGCCCCACAAGTCTCCATGCCAGAAAACTGGGGTTTTAATATTTATTTGGGTATATTTGTGACACACTGTGCCCTGCCAGTGGCTAGGCGGGCCTCCTTCTCCTGAATCACCAGCTCTGCACTCCTTTCCTGTTCACGAGCTATGCCTTCCCTTCCTCACAGCAATTCTGCTTGTTCACCTTGGAGCAGGCAAGACTCATTGGGGGATGGGGTTGGGGTGGGAGGGGGTTGGGTTGAAGAGCAAAGTCTGGTGTGCACCATGCTGTGCCCTGCCCATCAGTAGCCGGTCCCTCCTGTGCCTTCTCCTGAATCGTCGGTCCCATGACCCCCATGACCCTTCCTGTTCCCATTACCAAACTGTGAATGAACGGCTGAAAACTACCAATTCCAGTGGCTTGGCTTGGCAGCGGCAGGTGACTGATACTGGCTGCCCCACAAGAAAAAAAATATGCCCCCCGCAAATTAAAAAAAAAACTGGCTGTGGGCTTCCCAACAACAAAGGAGACGGTGGTTTGTTGAAGATGCCCAGGGTGCAAAATAATTAGCCCTGGGCCAGTGTCCGGAGACTGTGACTTGACCTGAGGACATGTCCATTAGGATAGCCTGGATAGGCTGGATAGCCTGGATAGTCCATTAGGATTGTCTGGATAGCCCCAGGCAAGAGGTCTGAACATTCCTGGCAAGAGGAGTCAACAAAGGAGAGCCAGAATGGTGTAGTGGTTAAAGCATCGGACCAGGATGTGGGAGACCCATTCTGCCATGAAAGCTCACTGGGCTGCTTTGGGGCTCTCGCACACTCTCAGCCTAACCTACCTCACAGGATTGTTGTGAAGATAAAATAGAAGATAGGGCAATGTAAGCTGCTTTGGGTCTCCACTGGGGACAAAGACAGGGTATAAATGAAGTAAAAAAATAAAAGCAAAAAAGTCCTGGAGATGAGCCAACTGGAAACTACAGTACCAGGGGGCACAGAAGGACTCTGAAAACATGGGGACCCTCGAGTCCACCTCTTCTGACTTGGCTGGACCAAGAAGAGGCTGACTAGGGTGGCAAGCAGTCTTCCCTCTAAACTGAGTTAGTGTGAGTTTAGCCTCCGGCTCACAGATTGTTGTCTTCGCTCAGGAAGGAGGGCTCCAGAGCAAACTAATTTATGCAGTAGCCAAATGGCTCGCTCACAGCTTCAGTAGCTCACAAAGTAGAATTTTGGCTCACAAGACTCCATAGCTTAGAGGGAGCATTGGTGGCAAGTAAGATTGCCAACCTCCAGGTGGAGCCTGGAGATCCCCCTGAATTACAGCAGCTCTCCAGATGACAAAGATCAGCTTTCCTGGAGAAAACGGGCACTTTGGTGGGTGGACTCTATGGCACTGTACCCCGCTGAGGTCCTGCCCCTCCTCAAGCCCCGCCCTCCCCAGGCACAGCCCCCTCCTCTCCAGAAATTTCCCATCTTGGAGCTGACAACCTTAGTGTGCAGGGGGCATGGCTTTAGAATCCAGGGAGAACTCAGAAGGGAAGGCTAGGTGGCCATCTGACAGCAGTTCTGACCTTGATGGACTCAGGCAGGTCATGAGAGAGGGAGGGCAGGAAGGGTTGCCTCAGTGCTTAGTTCTCGTGGCTCTTCCTTACACGCCCAGGGCAGGGGCGTAGACTTTTTAAATCCCCGGGGGGGGGGGCTCTCTTGTGCACGCGCATGTCCCCGCCGCTCTTCCCCCCCCCCCCAGCCCCAGTCTCCTGAGACACCAAAGAAGCAGTTTGGCGGCTTCCTGTCCTCCAGAAGGGAGTTACAAGTTTAAATACGCACGGACAACTTGTCTACACAGCGAGAGAACTTCTGCCTAATGATTGAGTCAAACGGGGAGGGTCCGGGGTGAGGCCATTCATGGCGCTGGACGCTTGAACCAAAGGAGGGCAGGCGGTGCAACCCTCCCCGGGCTGGGCGTGTGCCGACGGCTTCCTGAAGCCCGAGGCAGGGCGCAGCAAAGAGCTTTAGCTGTGCCGTGGCGGGGCCAGCCCAGGTGAGCTCCGCCGCTTTGGGAGGTGGAGCGTCCTCACCTCCTGGGCCGGCTGCGCCGGGCTGCCCAAAGGGAATCCCCATCTGACGCGCCAAGGTGCCGCTGGCGACAATCCCCAGCCCTGGCACACACACGCCGGCTCTCCTCGGCCGCTCGCAAAGCCAGCTGGCGCGGCAGGCAGGGCCGGGGGAGCATCTCCGCGGCCGCGCTGCACCAAGGCAGCCACGCGGGGCGCTAGGACCAGGCGAAACCCACCCACCCCACCCGGCCCTCGCCCCGACACATGCACCAAGGAAGTCGGTACCGCTTGGCCAGCCTCTCGCCGCCGGGGATGCGCAGCGCGGGCAGCACGCATGACTGGACCATGTCCCCGCCGCTCCTCCCCCCCCGGTCCCAGGGAGGCAGACTCACGCTCACCTTTTCTGGGGCGCAGTCTTGCCACCACCGGCGGCGGCAGCCAGCTGGCCGGCTGACTGCTGCGCTCGCGCGGGACCATGTCCCCGCCGCCTCTCTCTCCCCCCGCCCCAGGGAGGCAGGAGGACAGGCCGGGGGTGGGGGGGAAGGAGAGGCAGTGACGGCCAGCTGGCCGGCTGACTGGCCACCGGCAGGCGCTCCCACGGGCGCTCAATTTTGCCGGGGGTGGCTGAGCCCCCCCCCGGGAAATTTCTGGGGAGGCTCGAGCCCTCGAGCCCCCCCGTAGTTGACGCCCATGGCCCAGGGGAATGCCGATCACCACTCTGGGGTCAGGAAGCAATTTTTCTCCAGGCCAGTTTGGCCAGAGATACTGGAGGTTTTTTGTCATCTTCTGGGTATGGAAATTTCTGGGCATCACTGGGGGTGTGGCATTAGTGAATTTGCTGCACTGCGCAGGGGGTTGGACTAGATGATCCTGGAGGTCCCTTCCATGATTCTATTATTCTTGCCGAGGTTCCCAGACTTATTTGGCCTACCGCCCCCTTTTCAGAAAAGAAATTACTCAGCACCTCCCTGGAAATCTGCTTTCAAGAAGTGGACAAAAAGATGCAGGTAGAGTCCGCCACGATCCATGCAGCTAGGCAAGGACAGAGCAGCAGCAGCTGAAGGCTTAAAACCAGAGGCCAGCAGCAGCCACCACACAAGAGCCCAGCAGCAACACCAGCCTTACAGGGGTCCACATGCATTTGCAGTTTGCATGGCTGTGATTGGCTATAGGGACCCCTCTTCACCCCCTCTCCCTCCCTGATCCCAGGGAAGACCAGGAGAAGGCAGGAAAAAGCTGCTTTGGATAGGTTCTGGACTCTTCTTTCTTTATGCTTCCACCGCCCCCTTATTTTTATTCAACGCCCCCCCCCCCCCCCCCGCAATTGCACCCAAGGCTCCTACTGCCCAGGGGGTGGTATTGCCCACTTTGGGAACCGGTATTCTAAGGCAAAAAGGCAAGAAGGAGTTGGAGAGAGCAAGAAGGTTGGGTGAGGAGGAGGTTGATTGACTGATTGATTCAGTTTATAAACCACCCTCCCCTGGAGGGCTCACATCGGTGTACAACATATAACAGCGTATCAATAAATAGAGCAGTTTAAACAAATTCAACAAAAACAATTAAAACAATAAAAACAACACAGTGGAACGATATGTTTGTCTGCAGGTGTCTGATGTCGATTTGTCAATTGGTACCCTCCCCATGGAGGGGGGGGGGAGGGTGAGAGATGGAGACCAGGCCTGATGGTGAATCATTGATGTCCTCAACTGTAGGCCTGGTAGAACATCTCTGTCTTGCAGGCTCTGCAGGGTGGGAAATGGTGGTGGAGATAGAGGGTGGCCAACCCTGACCACTTGGCTCCCCCACCCTGGTCCTTAGAAGGGTGGCCCAGCGGGCCCAGGATTACTACCCCTCCTCCTCCGGTTGGGTCACTGCCTTAAGGAAATGCATACTTCTGCCAGATCAGAAGGCACCGGGAGATGGTCATTGTTGGAGGATGCAAGCGCACCCCCTCCTTGGAGGCGTCAAAGTATTTATAGATCAATGGGGCAAGCTCTGACATGCTATTTCTCCCCACAGACAAATGCCTGATCCCAATCATGTTACTTACTCTGAAAGGCAGTATATCATAAGTTCTAATAGTTTCAAAAGACAGCCATCTTGGTTTGCAGTAGAACAGCTAGATTCTAGTCCAGAAGAACACTGGAGATCAACAAGATTTTTGAGGAAGAAGCTATCCAGAGTCAAAACTCCCTTCATCAGATACCTCTCTGGCAGAGAAGAGAAGTTCTATAGAGGTCCACCAATGGCTTTGCTGTGCAAACTTGTACCGATTTCACACAAGCTGCTTCTCTGCCCCCACTCTTCCCTTTCCCCCAATTGCACATGTCATTTTCCCACTATGTGCTGCGTGGCTGCATTTTGACCTGCAGCTTCGCCCGATTTCCCCCGTGTCTTCGTGATTCTGTGTTTTGAGGATCAAGAAGACGTGGGGGAGATCAGGTGAAGCTGTGGGTCAAAATGCGGTCACACAGCACATAGTGGGAAACTGACGCGTGCAATCCGAGGAAAGGGAAGAGCCAGCCCGGAGCAGCTGCTTGTGGGAAATCAGTCTTGGTGCTCTGGCATCTTGACTTCTTTCCTTGCATCTCTGCTTCTTCTGGCTGATTTGACCATAAGGACAGAATATGGAGAAACTGGATGGTTCCCAGTTGGCAAAGGTGTCAGACAAGGATGCATTTCATCTTGCTATCTCTTCAACCTGTATGCCAAACATGTATTTTTTTATTATTTTTATTTGCTAGGTTAGATACACAGTAACTTCATTTCATTGTTGCATTTTAGATGTTTTAACATTTTCTCCCCAATCCCTCCCCCTTCAGTCTAATCTTCGTCTTTCAGCCAGGAACACAGGGCTTGTAGCTTCCACTGAACATCTTCTTTCTGTTCCTCTTTTATCCAGTTCAAATAGACAGACCATTTCTCCTTGATCTGCGATGTTCTATCCTCCCATGGCAGGTCCTTATTGATTGTAGCCATTATATCTGACTGAATAAATTCACAGAGATACTTATGCCAAGTTCTTTCTGTCCATTTACTTTTATCTTTCCACTCTACTGCTATCACTGCTTTACCGGCTAATATCATCGCTTTCAATAAATCCTGATTCTTTTTCTCTATTGTCCCATTACCTAAGCTACTCATCGTCATCAGTTCAAAATCTATATTTAACTTTACCTGGAACAACTCATTTATTACTTTTAATATATTTTTCCAAAATTCTTTAACTTCCAGGCATTTCCACCACATGTGGGAATACCATCCTTTCGCACTTTTACAATGCCAGCAGTTTGGGCTTAGTCCTGAGAACATATTAGCTAAGGTGGCTGGAGTTCTATACCATTTAGTAAAGAATTTTAATTCCATTTCCCTAAATTTATGTATTTTTATTTCCTTAATTCCATCCATTATTTTTTTTACTTTTTGTTCTGTTAACTTAGGCCGAGGACAGACTGCCAATCTAAAGCGGAGGCAAAGCGGAGGGAACTGGAGTGGGGGGAAAACCCCATGGAGCTGGCCGTTCACACTGGTCAGAGCAATGCGGATCAGCGGCAATACGGAGCGTTCAGACTGCCACGGAGCGTTCAGACTGCCGCGTAGCCAGCGCGCGCGGCTTGCGTGTGCCGCTGCTTTTTTTCTTTTTCCATTGATGTGTTTCGCATGTGCGCACATGCGCATATGCGCATAACTTTTTGCCGGTGCGTTCACACTTCCTCCGGATGCCTCCCGCTTCTTCCAGTTCACACTGTTTGGAAGCGGGAGGCATGCGGAGGAAGGCCCCAGAACACCGGGTAAAACCGGTGTCCTGTTAAAGCGAAAGGAAAGCGACTGGGAGACGGGTAAGTATGCAACGGAGCCAACGGACAGATGCGCATGTCTGAACGTGCTCCTTTCTTCCGTTTGCGAACCGTGCCTGCCCCGCTTTAGATTGCCAGTCTGTCCTTGGCCTTAGTTTCTGCACCCCATTTCCCTTGAAGATGACCTATTAATCCTTTATCTGAGGTCATTTTTTTGTATATTATTCCTGCTATTCCTCTTTTAGTTTTATTCATTAATCTGTATATTTCTTCCATCGGTTCTTCTATATCCATGTTGTTATTTTCAATTATCTTTTTAATTTTTGAATATAAGCCTGCAACTTTTAACCAATATTTTATGCCTACTTCCTCTTCTAGAACTTGAAGTGGTTTTAAAGTGTTCATAGACAGTAAGTCCTGTATTCTACTATATCCTTTTTGTTTAAGTAATTCCCGCCATCTGTGGTCTATATCTTCCTCTTCCAGTGTTTCTAATGGGGCCCATGTTGATGTTCGTTTTAACCATTTTGACTGCCATTTCCTCCAGACTATTAATGTACTCTCCCTAGGTCCTGTATCTAATTTAAGATCTTTAACCTGTTTGTTTGTAAAAATACCAAATCTACCTGCTCCTTTATTTACTTTGTTTTCAAACCTAACCCATTTTTGGTTTCCTTCTTGTTCTATTTCTAATAATGCTTTTAGCTGAAAGGCTTCGTAGTAAGCTATTATGTCCGGAACTCCCCAACCTAGTTCTGAATTATGATTATAAACTAACTTTTTTACAGCTCTGAAGTTCTTGGTACCGAAAATCCATTCTCTTATTTTTGTGTTCCAATTGCCCATTTCTTGTTTGTTAATGGTATAGTTTGAAATAAGTATAGTAATCTTAGTATCCAAAATATTTTAACACTTTAAATTCTAGCTATAACACTCAGGGTTTTCCTCTTCCACCCCTTCATCTCTCTTGTTATCTTGCCCCATACCTTTTTATATTTTTTCCCACTATTCTATTAATGTTTTTATAAATTTCTATTCCTAAATATTTAAATTTCTTAACTCCCATTACTATTTTAATTAATTTATTAATTTCCTTCCTTGCCTCCAAATTCACGTTGTGATACATTATCTCTGATTTTTCTATATTAATTCTCAATCCTGATAACGCTTCAAAATCTTCAAGTATAATTTTCATTTCTTTGACTCCTTCTTTGGGGTTGGTCATAATTATGATTATGTCATCTGCGAATAGGTTAATTTTCATCTCTTCTTTGCCCAGCCTGCATCCTTCTATTCTGCCTGAATTCCCAATTCTTTCTGCCAATTGTTCCATTGCCATTATAAATAAGGCTGGTGAAAGTGGGCATCCTTGTCTTACTCCTCTTAAAACTGCCAAATGACCTGTATGTTCATTATTCACCCTAACTACTGCTGTGCCTTCTCTATAAATTTCCTGGATTGTTTTTATAAATGATTGGCCTATCCCATATTTCAAGATTATGGACCACAGGAATTCATGAGACAATGTGTCAAATGCTTTGTATACGTCCAGTTTAAGTAGTCCTATTTTCTTAGACTGTTGATGGCATAATACATTTAGTATACTTCTTATAGGATGTGCTATATTCCTACCTTTCACAAACCCATACTGATCTTCTTTTATTATGTGAGGGATTACTTTTTTAAGTATGCCAAACATGTAAGGAAAGATGGATTAGATTTAGAGGAGGGTAGAGTCAGAACTGGTGGAAGGAACTTTAATCATCTGAGATATTCAGATGACACCACATTTCTGGCAGACAATAACGAAAACTTGAAATGACTACTGATAAAGGTTAAAGTAGAAAGTGCCAGAGCAGGATTGCAGCTGAACATCAAGAAGACAAAAGTCATGAAGACTGGGGAAATACACAACTTTATGACTGATGACGTAGAAATCAGAATTGTTCAAGATTTTCCATTCCCTGGAAATCAGAAGGAGATTGAAACTGAGAAGGGGAGCCACAAAAGAGCTAGAAAAGACCCTTAAGCGTAAGGATGTGTCGCTGGTGACCGATCAAGATAATTCATAGTACAGTATTCCCCATCAACCTATATCAGGGCCTTCTCTTTTCTACTGAAAGACACACCTTCTGGAAAGCATTCAGCTATGGGAGCTGGGTGTCACTCAGTATTTATTCTGCCTTACCATACATCATAGCTTTTGACTTAGCCTCAGCAATTTGATCTTTCCTTGGCCCACTTCCCAAGTAGAGCATGACTCACCTGCCCATGAAACACAGGAAGGCCGACCTTGCAGATTCCTAGATGAGTTATCCTCACAGAGTGCATGGGAATACGGCATCGAAACTGCCCGGTTATGAAACAGATAGGTTTAATTTAACGTTATATGTGAAAGGTCAGAATGTCAGAAGATGCTTTATTTTAAAGAATATTTAGTATTGTCATGCTGTAGAAGTAAATCAATTATTTGAACTAAATATGCTCAAAATATAAACATTTTAAAATTATTAAAATTAAAATGATTTGAAATTAAAATATTTTAAATTATTCAGAAGAACAGAAGAGCAGCCATGTTGGATCAGGCCAATGGCCCATCCAGTCCAACACTGTGTCACACAGTGGTCAAAATCTAGGTGCCATCAGGACTTCAACTAGCTGGGCCAGAGCTCCAGAAGCCCTCCCACTGTAGCCTGCCAATACAGAGCATCACTGCCCCAGACAAAGTTTTCCATCTGTACCTTGTGGCTAATAGCCACTGATGGACTTCTGCTCCATATATTTCTTCAGTCCCCTCTTGAAGCTGTCTGTGCTTGTAGCTGCAACCATGTCCTGTGGCAGGGAGGATGAAGAAGTACTTCCTTTTAGCTGCTCTAAGCTTACTGCTCATTAATTTCATTGAGCATTAATTTCATTCCTTGGGAGGGAAGGCGGCATGGTTTATCTTGAGTTGCCAGCCTCCAGGTGGGGCCTGGAGATCTCCTAGAATTAAAACTGATCTCCAGGTGACAGAGATGAGTTCCCCTGGAGGAAAGGGTGACTTTGCAGGGTGGGGTCTGTGGCATTATAAACTGCCGAAGTTCGTCTCCTCTCCTCCAATCCCCCAACCCCACTCTCTCCAAGCTCTAGCCCCAAACCTCCAGGGCTTTTCCAGCCCAGACTCGGCAACCCTACATTCTATCAGACTATTAGATAGAGTAAATCCATAACCGGGTCTTCCATACAGCCCTGAACCTGGTGGTGATAATGGGATCTTGAGAAGATTCTTCCAGATTCCACAAAGAACTGACCCCAGTCACATGTGAAGGGAACTGAACAGGTTTGTTTCACTACAACACAACTCGGGTCTAAATGGCCGAATCACAACAACTCCAGCAGCTAGGGCAGCCAACCAGATCTGGAAGTTCCTGGAGATTTTGGGAGTGGCGTCTAGGGAGGCCAGGGTTTGTGGAGGGGAAGGACCTCTGCAGGGTACAATGCCATAGAGTCCACCCTCCAAAGCAGCCATTTTCTCCAGGGGAGCTGATCTCTGTAGCCTGGAGATTGGTTGTAATTCCAAAAGGTCCCCCCTACACCTGGAGCTTGCCCATTCTACCAGCAGCCATTTCAACAACATGAAGCATAGCTTCTTCTTCCCAGACACCATCTGGAGGCAGATAGCCCCTCACTCCAACATTTATATCCTTCTTAACTGTATCATCCTATGTAATTCTTTACCCCACTGGAGACATCTGAAGCGCCTTTTGGACGATACAAACGGACCCGAACATGGCAGGAGCACCGGGGGGATACAGTTCTTAGCATGCTGGGTAGAGACTGTGCAGACGATGGCTTCTTCTTTAGAATACCAAAGGAAGTTTCTTCCCTAGTTTTCCATAAAAAGAATCTGCAGTCACAAGTGATTCTCTCCCGCTGCATACTGTGCTTATGGCATGTGTTTCAGGCCCTGCCTTGGTACAAAACACCGTCCATTACCTGAAGTCCAACCTGTAACTAACCACAGCTCAGATGCTCTAACTGGAGCAGAGACGTCATGCTCTTGAGACCTCTCATTCAGCTAGAATCACAGAGCCTTTTTGTACTGGGCAAGCTTTATGTAAATGTGCCGGGAAGTCACTGAGTTCCCTTTCCAATAGAAGAACAGTCTTTTGTTATATGCTTTATGCTATTCTGGGTGTGTGTGAGTGGGGTGGGGGAGTTCGCTGAGCTCTTACCTGACAATTGTAATAACATCTGGGAGCGTGCTTCTCCATCATTGGTTTTCAGGGGTCCTCAAGGTGGTACCCACAAGGGCCATGGCTCCTGCTGACACCTTTCCTGGTGCCTGCCAGGTGTTTTTAGAAAGTGGGCGGGTCTAGATGGGGCCTTTTCCCAGCAGGGCTTCTGATTGGTTGTTCAGATTAAAAGGCATTCTGTTAAACAGAGCGTCTGCCCGAAATGTTGAAGAGTTACTATCACAGCTTTGTATATAACTTTGATCCCTGACATTTTGCAGTCAGCCCCACCACCTGTGGCAGCCATTTTGTGATTAGCTCCACCTCCTACAGCAGCTATTTTGTGATTATGCCCACTGCCCTTTGTCAGGATTCCAAAGGTGCCAACAGGCCCAAAAAGGTTGGGGACGTCCAGTCTAGCATTCTCTGCAGTCATCAGTATGTCCACACATGTCCCCCATTGATATGGTACGGCACTCCTGCCTTTGATGTAGTGGTTAAGTGCGTGGACTCTAATCTGGGAGAACTGGGTTTGATTCCTCACTCCTCCACTTGCAGCTGCTGGATGATCTTCTCACAGAACTGTTCTCTCAAGGACAGTTCTGGAAAGAGCTCTCTCAGCCCCACCTACCTCACAGGGTGTCTGTTGTAGGGAAGGGACAGGAAAGGAGTTTGTAAGCCGCTTTGAGACTCCAAGTGAAGGGCGAGGAATAAATCCAATCTCTTCTTCTGCTGCTGCTGCTCCTCCTCCTCTAATAAATGATGTCATAATGAAATGCCTTGAAGACAATCTGGAAACTGTAATTAGTCCAGGATCTGCCATCCAATTACTGTCAGGGGTTAGATGACAGGAATGACGATAATTAAATGATATCAAGTTGCAACCGAATCATGATGGCCCCTCATGGGGTTTCCAATTTGGGTTGCTAGCCCCCAGGTGGGAGTGGGGAATTCTTTGACATCATGGGCTCCTGCCTGCCACCAGCCAGCTGGCCGGTGAGGGGAACCCCCCCCCCCAACAGCCAGGCTCTGGTATAATGTCCCCAGTGTGATGATGTTACATGGAAGTGACATCATCACATTGGGGACGTCGCGCAGTAATGCTCTGGTATTTGGGGCGAAACTCTATGGTAATGCAATGTCCCTGGCATGATGATGTCACTTCTGTGTGACGACATCATGCTGGGGACATTGGATGTTGTGACATCATCCCACCGTCTCCCACTCCCAGAGAGCTTTCTCCCACCCCCCAAAGGCAAGAGCCAAGGACTTGGCAACCCTGTTTCCAAAGCAAGAGATGAGCAGAAGGGGTCCCCATTGCCTTCCTCTGTACAGCAACCTAGATCTTCCTTGGTGGTCTCCTATCCAAGTACTAACCTTACTTCACCTCCGAGCTCTGACATACTTAGGCTAGTTGGGGCTATTCAGGCTGCATCTCTTGCCTATAAAGCATAAATAATACACTGGCTTCCAGTTTGCTTCTGAGTCCAATTCAAAGGCAGCCAGTGGCGAAAAAGAGAGGAAGGCTGTGGAGCTGCAGGATCGCACTTCAGACCTGGGAAGGCAACAATAAGGGAAGGTTTGCAAAGACCATAGAAAGGCCACCAGAGATGGCTGTTGCGGTACCTGTTCCTGAAGAACTGTGGAAATGGGATATTACTGGTGCCCCGTTAACAGGATCACCTTGTCTTCATCAACATCGGCCCTTATTGCTTGACTGAGAAGGACTGACTCAGACAGATTACATTTGCCAGTTGCGTTTAATGACTTTGGCAAGTGAGGAGTTTGAGTGCA
This sequence comes from Lepidodactylus listeri, assembly GCA_029233225.1. Taxonomy (NCBI): domain Eukaryota; kingdom Metazoa; phylum Chordata; class Lepidosauria; order Squamata; family Gekkonidae; genus Lepidodactylus; species Lepidodactylus listeri. The sequence goes on along the minus strand of JARCFY010000005.1, from coordinate 132,123,077 downwards.
CTTCTGAGATTCAGGATGATTTGGAATCACATTTTCAGTTGTTGGTGCAAATAACACAGGTGTGAAAATGAGAACAAAATAAATCCAGAAACCAGTCATCAGATGGACTCAAGAATGGTCCCTGGGTGGAAGAACATCTGAGGGCATCTTTACCGAATCCCCTGAGGAAGCTACAGCAAAATGGCTGCCACTATCAAATCAACGACTACAAGCACTTTATTATGTTAGATGGTTTTAGAACTGTTTTAATTGTAATCTATGTTTTAATTTAACTTATCTGTTTTTGTGTAAGCTGTCCTGAGCCAGCTCTGGCTAGGAGGGTGGGGTAAAAATTTGATAGATAGATAGATAGATAGATAGATAGATAGATGGATGGATGGATGGATGGATGGATGGATGGATGGATGGATGGATGGATGTGCTGGTTATGACTTTTAAAGCCTTTCACCGTGTAGGACCCAAGTACCTGAAGAATGTTCTTGCCCTTTATGTCCCCAAATGCCAATTATGGCCCTGTAGCTGTCACCTTTTCACTTAAGGTAGCCCCGTTTGGCATCTACTAGAATCAGTTTCTTCTCTATAACAGCTCCCACCTTGTGAAATGGGTTCCTGGAGGAGTAGGGGGGGAACCTTCAACATTTTTAGGAGGGGCTGTAAGGCACTTTGTTTATAAAGCTTCTAATGGGGTTTGAGCTGCAGGTGAAGGCTGGAGTTTTATTGTGTTATGCATGGTTTTAATTTGGAATGGTAAGCTGCCTTGAACCACAAGGGAATATACAATATAAATACATAATATATGCAACTAGGAGTAAGGCCTGTTGTACAGCAATCCAACGGGCTCTAGCAGCAGTCGGGGCTTGCGCGCCCCCCCGCCTGAGCCCGCTGATGTCTCCCCTGTGGCTGCCCGACACCCACCCGTGTACCTGGGAGCGGTGGCCATGGAGGCGGCAGGAGCAGGCTGAGGTTCGGCGTCTAGCCAGCTTCATTGTCCTGCGACATCCAGGCATTGGCGGGCGGCCGCCCATTTCAGCCACCGGTGGAGCATGCATCCTGTCCTACTGAGGCTGGGTGGCGGTTCTGTGGGCAGGTGGGCAGGACTACAGCATGGCATGGACAAATCGTGGGGCATGTTTGGGCCAGCACTGCATCTGTGGGCGGGCGTCAGAGACTGCGGCCAGTGGCCAGGGTCCCCAATCTGAGTGGCAGCGTGTTCAGCCTATGGCTGAGGGAGAGCGTTGTACATGGCCACCCCAAATCGGTTTTATAATATAGAGAGATACAGAATATAAATATAAATAAATGCACAGTAAGTAATAAAGGCATGATCAGTAGTGTTCTTGGCTCAATGGCTATTCTTCTGTGGTGTTCCCGGTGGTCAGCCATGTTGGTCTGAAACAGCAGAACAAATTTAGAGTCTGGTGGCACCTTTAAGACCAACAAATGTTTATTCAAAGTATGAGCTTTCGTGTGCATGGACAGTTTTTCAAATATTTTTCAAAAAGCATGCATATACATGAAAGTTCATGCCTTGAATAAACCTTTGTTGGTCTTAAAGGTGCCACTGGACTCTGAATTTGTTCCTCTGTGGTATATTTGACATTGCTTGAACCTACCCCAACAATTGCTAGTCCTTTGGCCAACTCAGTTGACAATATTTGACTGGGCAATTAACCCGATATTCACATTGCTGGAATTTGTTGGGCTTGTTTTTGCTATGAAGAGAAGAGATTGGATTTATACCCCACCCTTCACTACTTGAAGGCGCCTCAGAGCAGTTTATAATCCCTTTCCCTTCCCATCCCCACAACAGACACCCTGTGAGGTAGGTGGGACTGAGAGAGCTCTTTCAAGAACTGCCCTTGAGAGAACAGCTCTGAAAGAACTTGTGACTCACCCAAGGTCACACCAGCAGTTGCATGTGGAGGAGTGGGGAATCGAACCTGGTTCTCCCAGGTCTGCTGCTCCTAACCACTGCACCAAACTCACAGGGGACCTCCCCTGGTCAGCTTCTACATACCCTCCAAGTTATGTGCCGACTGGACTTGGGGGTTAGTTATGACCCCTCCAAAAAGATGCCACCAGGAAAGTACTTGTTAGGGAAATGTCAGGTGCACAGGCCTTTCGTATCACCCACTGCCTGATATTTTTAACTGGAGATGCCAGGGACTGAACCTGGGACCTTCGGCATGCCAAGCAGGCTCTTCCAGTGAGTCGCAGCTCCTCCCTGAATTACAGGTTTTATGTGTACATGTGCCTTATACTGAATCGGACGATAACAAATGAAACAGGATCACAGTGCGCGCATAACAGACAGAACAAAAAAGCCGCTGTGAATAATAGCTGCTCAACTTTGTGTTAAATAATATACACATTTTATGGTTCTTGCAAAGTCAGTGCTGTAGATCAGTATTAAAACAAATAAAGTTGTTTTTATAACATAAATCACAATCACAAGGTTTCAGTTCCTGGAAAACTCAAAGAGGCACCAAAGTTCAGCTTGTATAACAATAACAAAGTTCCAGCTTGTGGGGAACCAAGAATAAATCTACAACTTGCTACAAAATTCCAGCTTGTGACGAGCATCCAGGTTCCAACTTGTTTTGTGAATACTCTTCCTCAGAAGATGGTCAGTTCCAAAGATGTTTTAAATACAATCTCTTTCCTGGAATTATCTGGAACAAATTTATACAGAAGATAAACCAGTCCTTGGATTTTTCTTATTGAGGAAAATCCTTCCAATTCTTATAACACTGGCAGAACTCTCTCTGAGAGTATAAGGCTGTGGTCAGATGTGCCATTTGGTGGGGTCAGGAAGCACTCCTATTTCATCCATTGGCATTGGGCAAGGAGTTGCTCAATCAGATATCCCAGAATAATCCATTTCTCTGTGGGCACAACCTGTCACTGCGCAAATGGCATGTTCAGGCAAGTGGGTTTTTTTTGGCCTTTTTATGCACATAAATGAGGAATCGAACCCCCATGCGAAGAGTTCTTCATGGACAAATTATGCAGTTATGCACATATTGCTAAGCAGGGAAAAATGGTGCCAAATGATGGCCTGAGTGTGTGCTTGAGTGATCAGACTAGGAAAAATTCATCCATGGCCCATCGACAAATGTTAGGACCGGACTTTCCCTAGTATCTTAACTCCGTTTCTGTGGCAGAGCATCATGGGGTGCTGACAACTGCAGGACCTTTCCCAGATGTTGCTGTCTGATAGTGCACTTTAGATCTGTCAGGCACGTGCAGTTAAGTTGGATCTAAAGGCACGTCTGACTGCAGCCTAAGTGTATATTATTCAACACAAAGTTGAGCAGCTATTATTCACAGTGGCTTTTTGTTTTGTCTGTTATACTGAATCAGAACTGTGGTCCATTAAGATCAGTATTGCCTACTCAGACTGGCAGCGGCTCCCCAGGGTCTCAGGCAGAGGTCTTCCCCATCACCTCCTACCTAGTCCTTCTATCTGGAGTTGCCGGGGACTGAACCTGTGACCTTCTGCATGCCAAGCAGATGCTCCTCCAATGGGTCATTGCCCCTCCCTTGAACTTGTAACAGTTTAAAGGATCAGGTAGGAGGTGATGTGAAAGACTGAGACCCTGGAGAGCTTCTACTGGTCAGAGAAGGGGCTGTGGCTCAGTGGTAGAGCATCTGCTTGGCATGCAGAAGGTCCCAGGTCCAATTCCCGGCTCCTTCAGTTAAAGATTAGGTAATAGGTGATTGCCCTGACCTGGATGGACCAGGCTAGCCTGATCTTGTCAGATCTTGGAAGCTAAGCAAGGTTGGCCCAGATTAGTACTTGAATGGGAGACCGCCAAGGAAGTCCAGGGTTGCTACACAGAGTCAGGCAATGGCAAACCACCTTTGAACAGCTCTTGCCTTGAAAACCCTACCAGAGGTCGTCATAAGTCAGCTTCGACTTGGTGGCACTTTTCACGCCAGTAAGTGATGTGAAGGACTTCAGTCTGAGACCCTGGAGAGCCACTACCCATCTGAGTAGACAGTACTGGCTTTGATGACAAAGGGTCTGATTCAATAGAAGGCAGATTTATGTGTTCATATATGTTCCAGTTTGCCAGAGTTATGGTTTAATTTGTTCCCCTGAGTCTTTGGCTCAGGGCAAGGTGTAAAGCTAATAAACAAAGAAACAAATACAGCAAAAGCCAAATACCCCCAGTGTAGTCACTTACCAGGCTTTTCATTTTGTGATGTTAGCAACAAACCTGGCTTTGGGTGCATTCAGACAGGCAGCTAATCCCACCATTGGCCCAGCTGTAATTTGATCTAGATCTTTTTGATCCAGCATTGCACGACCAGACAGCTCCCTCGTGAATCACTTTACCGTCTGTGACTGCAGTGGATTTGTCTAGGCGGCATCCACCGTAAGGAGCCGTGCAGTCGGCTTTTTTAAAAAAAATATCCTGTTTGCGTATGCACATATGTGCCTCACCATCTACTTGTTTTTCCGCACATGCACAGACTAAAATGGTAAAAGCTCCGCCAGCAGTACCTTCCTCTAGGTACCATTTCAGTTAACAAAGTGCATAAATATCATGGGACCTTCAGAAGCATTAAATTGTTCGGATCATTTGAGCGGAGCTCTGTGCACGTTGCATGTTTAAGTGGTTATGTGTGCATCGCTAAGACTTATTTATTTATTTATTTGGATTTATATCCCGCCTAGCCAGCACAGGCGGCTTAAAATGGTGGCCGTTCTGGATGGTCTGGAGACCATCCCTATGGGCTGATTGCGTGCTGGTGAAACAACTAGATGGGGGAAAGTCCACCATTGGTCCATCAGCCATCTTAGGACTGGAATTTCACCACTATCTTTTAAGAACAGATCCCCAACGGGGATTGATGGGCTGATCACGGAAGTGGCACAATTCCCAGATGTTATCTTGACGTGCACTTTAAATCCACCAGGCACTCGTACCTGGCATGGCTCAAAAGAGCCGTATGAATGCGACCTTTGTAGACAATATTGAATATGCGACAAATGTTTTTGTGCTTGGGCTTTTGTTTCTAATGTGAATAACTACCAGAAGACATTTGAACTTATTTCCCCCTGTAGCCTAAAATCTCCTGTTCTTGTGTGGAGCAGTCCTTTCCCAAGTTTTAATAAGGCATGGTATACACTATGAATGCAAAGGAATATCTAGCTAAATCCTTAATCCAAGGACAGCTGAGCAACAGTGACTTTTGTGTCGAATGGTTGCCTTCTTTTGTTTTCAGGCTCTAGTGACAAAGCAAAGTGAGCAAGGGCGCACCTTGGGGAGGGGCAGTGACTCAGTGGTAGATCATCTGCTTGGCATGCAGAGCATCCCAGGTTCAGTGCCTAGCATCTCCAGTAAAAAAGAACTAGGCAGCAGGTGATGGGAAAGATCTCTTCCTGAGACTCCAGAGGACCATGTCTAGTCTGAGTAGACCTCGATGGATTTAGGACAAGGCAGCTTCATGTATTCATGTGAGCCCTGGCAGGACAATTGCTCCATTTTGCTTCTGCCACTCTCCAGTGACGGGCGTGTTCATTACATTAAATTAGGGTTGCCAGACCCCCTCCTGGTGGAAGTGGGGGGGGTCCCCCATTGACAGGACCCACCTCCCCATCACCCATCAGCCATCTTATAGGGGGAACTTACTCCAAAAAAGGGGGTGATCCATCTGATGTGCAGCAACATGTCTACGTCACTGCACATGTGACCTGGAAGTGACATCAGCACATCCAGGATACATCCAGGAAGTGACATCAGCACATCCAGAGTGGGGCAACACTCTGGTATTTGGGCAAAAACTACAGTAGAAGCCAAATTTACCATTTATTTATTGGATTTATATCTCGCCCTCCCTGCTGGAGCAGGCTCAGGGCGGCTTACACAAGATAAACTACATAATAACAATCAAACTTATTGTAAAACATTTAAAACAATTCTTTAAAACAATATGGTATTAAAATGTTGTTTTGGTGTCATAGCAATGGCATTACCGCGTGAGTGCATTCCATATGTTGTCTAAGGCTGCGTTCAGGCAGCTCTTTTGAGCCGCACCAGGCACGAGTGCCTGGTGGATTTAAAGGGCACGTCCAGACAGCAACATCTGGGGAACATGCTGCTTCCTTGATCAGCCCATTGATTCCTTTTGGGGATCCGTACTCAAAAGATAGTGGTGAAAGTCCAGTCCTAAGCTGGCTGATGGGCCAATGTCAGACTTTCCCCCATTTGATTGTTCCACCAGCATGCAATCAGCCAGTAGGGATGGTCTCCAGACCATCCCGAATGCCCGCCATTTTAAAAAAGCCTTAGCGATGTGCGCATAACCGCTTAAACATGTGACGTTCCCAGAGCTCCACTCAAATGATCCGAACAATTTAATGTTTCTGAAGGTCCTGTGATATTTATGCCCTTTGTTAACTGAAATGGTACCTAAAGGAAGGTACTGCTGGCAGAGCTTTTACCATTTAGTCCACGCATGTGCAGAAAAACAAGTAGATGGTGAGGCACATATGAGCATGCGCAAACAAGATTTTTTTTAAAAAAAGCCAACTGTATGGCTTCTTATGGTGGATGCCGTCTAAACAATTCACCGCAGAGTGATGCGCAGTAAAGCGATTTACAGGGGAGCTGTTTGGTCATGCAACGCTGGATCAAAAAGATCTAGATCAAATTACAGCCGGGCCAATGGCGGGATTAGCTGCCCATCTGAACACACACCCTAAGTGAGCAGCTCACTGATCTTCCTCGGATATAATCGGTGCACACAGGCTGTCGGTGGCCGACCAGGGACCAGGCTCTGCAGGTTTCAATTAATGTTGAAAGCAATGTAGGGAGCAGTGGCAGCTCCTAGTTGAAAGCCTGGTGGAAGAGCTCCGTCTTGCAGACCCTGTGGAACTGTAGAAGGTCTTGCAGGGCCCTGATCTCTTCCGGGAGCTCATTCCACCAGTATGGAGCTGCCACCAAGAAGGCCCTGGCCCTGGTCACAGCCAGCCTGATGTCCTTGGGTCCTGGAAGGGCCAATCAGTTTTGTGTCCCTGACCGTAATGCTCTCTGGGGTATATATGGGGAAAGGCGGTCCCTCAGGTAAGTCGGACCCTGGCCATAAAGGGCTTTAAAGGTAACAACCAGCACTTTGAAGTGAACCCGGTATGCTATTGGCAGCCAGTGCAATGCCTTCAGGACAGACTGGATGTGCTCCCTCATGGGGAGACCCATCAGAAGCCTGACTGCAGCATTTTGGACTAACTACAGCTTCCAGATCTGCAACAGGGGCAGCTCCATGTAGAGAGTGTTACAGTAGTCTAATCTCAAGGTGACCATTGTGTGGATCACTGTTGCTAAGTCGTTGTGTTCAAGGAAGGGAACCAGCTGCCTGATCAATCGTAGATAGTAAAAGGCCGCCTTGGCAGTGGCTGCTAACTGGGCCTCCATTGTTAAGGAGGCATCCAGGAGCACTCCCAGGCTCCTAACCTCCGGCACTGGCACCAATGGTGCCCCACTAAATACCAAATACCAGAACGTTGCCCTGATGATGTCACTTCCGGGTCACATGGACAGTGATGTGGAGACACTGCTGTATGTCAGATGGGCCTCCCTGCTGCTCCCTGCTGCTCCTCCCCCAATGCCAAGAGGGACCTAGCAACCCTACATTAAATGGAGATTTGCAATAACATCTCACCTGTTGAATCTAATCTAAATTGAGTCTGCTCCAGTAGGGCTGCATTTCACAAAGCTGCATTTCACAAAGCAACAAAGCTGCATTTCACAAAGCAACAAAGCAAACACAACAAAGTGAAGGATTTGGTTGTCAAGCATAACAGAAGGGAGTGTAAAACGCAAAACAATTAATCCTAAAGTGAGAAGTCTCGTTTGCCTTATTTAGGTAGCCATATTGGTCTGAAGCAACAGAGCAAAGGTTGAGTCTGCTGGCACCTTTAAGACCAACAACATTTAATTCTGGGGATAAGCTTTTGTGGGTATGCATGCATGAAAAGAAAGATTCAGGTGGGTAGCCGTGTTGGTCTGAAGGAACAGAACAAAATTTGAGTCCAGTGGCACTTTTAAGACCAATAAATTCTCCTTCAGGCAGTCTCTCATTGTGTACAAGTCAGCTCATCTCCGTTTCCAAGCTGAAGAGCCAGCACTGTCCAAAGACTTCTCTGTGGTCATGTGGCTGGCATGACTAAATGCTGAGGTGCATGGACTGCTGTTACCTTCCCTCCGAAGTGGTACCTATTTATCTACTTGCAATTTCTTGCTTTCAAACTGCTAGGTTGGCAGGAGCTGTGGCCAGAGGGCTGAGGGCCTATAATACACCACTCTGACTAAACTAATCTTGCCTCTGATAAAGGCCATGATCCGTCACATAAGCTGCTTAAATCCCATTAAAGTCAATAAGAGTTGGAGCTAAGATCCACATTTTCAGCTTTAGATTCTTGTGACTAGAAGACAGACCAGTAGCAGTTGATTAGATGCATTTAGGATTAGTAGTATGGTTGCCAGCTCCAGGTTGGGAAATTCCTGGAAATTTGGGGGCGGAGCCTTGGGATGGTGATGTTTGGAGAGGGAAGTGACCTCAGCAGATGTAATACCATAGAGTCCACCCTCCAAAGCAGCCTTTTTCTCTAGGGGAACTGATCTCTGTCATCTGGAGAGCAGTTGTAATTCCAGGAGATCTTCAGCCCCCATGTGGAGGTTGGCAACCCTAATTAATAGTATTTCATTAGAAGTCCCCCACTTCATTTTCTCTGCAGATTAACTGATACTGTTTTTTAGGTGTTTCCAGACTCTCAACAGAACAAAGTTTGAGTCCAGTAGCACCTTTAAGACCAACACAGTTTAATTCTGGGTATAAACTTTCGTGCGCACACACACTTCTTCAGATACATACATACAGATCTGAGGAAGCGTGCTTGCACACGAAAGCTTATCCCATGAATAAAACTTTGTTGGTCTCAAAGGTGCCCCTGGACTCCAACTTTGCTCTGCTGCTTCAGACCAATACGGCGGCTCACCTTAACCAGACTCTCAACAGTAGGGCTGTTGTATAATGCTGTTACGTTGTTATATGCCTCCTTAGTTCTTAAAGACCTGAAACATGTGCACCTAGGCTTTCTGTTTGTCTGGTGGCAGTGGTCAGTCTCTTGACTACATTCTCAATCCACCAACCTCAATAATTAGAGGATCAGGAGGGAAAACAGGGTGGGGGGTGGCATTGATGGTGATACTCTAGGACAGGGGTGGCCAACCTTGCTTAACGTAAGAGCCACATAGAATAAACGTCAGATGTCTGAGAGCCGCAAGACAGGAACAAATATCACACATACGCTTTTAATTTTTTAAAATATGCAAATTTGCTTTTTATTAACGTTAAATGGGACTGCCAAAAATAAAAACAAACAAGGAAAACCAGTTATTGATAATGATATTACTTGTTTGCTAATGAAATTGAGAGAGAGAGAAAAAAAGAGAGAGATGGAAAGAAAGAATTAAAGAAGTGGAAAGAAAGAGAGAGAGAGAAACTAGGAAAGCAAATAGATGGGAGGGAGGAGGGAAGGAAGGAAGGGAGAAAGAGAGAAAAAGCATGCCTCCCCTTTGCTTCCCCAGCCGCCCTGCCAGGAGCCGCACAATATGTGTGAAAGAGCCGCGTGTGGCTCCCGAGCCACAGGTTGGCCACCCCTGCTCTAGGAATTTTCCCAGTCTTTATGCTAAAGACCATAGAACTGGAGATTTCCCATTTTCTATGCTAAAGACCATAGCGTCACTTGGAAGTGATGTCACATTCCCTGAAACTCCGCCCTCCAGCACTGCTCCCCAAATCTAGCATTTGCTGGCATCCCTGTTTCCTGTGCCCTTCAGATGCATTTGAACAGTCACTCTGAAAGCTACCCAGTTAAACTGAGTGGGACGGGAGGCATTTGAGACTACAGTGCCCACAAATGAAAGTTTTGTAAACCTTTGATTAGGATGAATCAAAGTATCGCAGAAGAGCATGCAAGATTTTGAACTCTGCAAAACTCTGTACCAGGCTGGATGTTAAAAATGAGTATAGGGGAGAGGGTGGAGGGGAAAAAATATTTTTCAGGCCACAATGTAGGGGCCCTCTGGTTTCCAGCCTATTCAGGCTATGGGGTAGACTTGGAATAAGAGGCATTACAACGAAGCCGGCTGGAGAACATAAAAGCTGCTAGTTGATCAAATGTCTCTCCAGTATCTAATAGAAGGCACAGGGTAAGAACATAAGAAGAGTCCTGCTGGATCAAACCAGATTAGAATAGTGATTGTAATGTAATGCAACGAATATTAGAATGGTATGTTGGAATGCATTTCTGTGGTCTGGTAGCAGAGGAGACATAACACTGCACTACAAATCACCCCACCTCAAAGAAAAAGGTGTTATTAGTTACCTCCATGCTTGAGAAGGTCTCAGTTAATTGCCCTTAGAACTACACAGTTAAGAAGGATACATTTACGCATCTATCTCCAATTCTGACACATTTCTTTGATTCGTTGTTTTCCCCTGGAATGAAATCCAAGCAATGGTGACTTTATAAACTTAGCTTGTTATGCCTGTTTGCATCTGTTAAAACATTTTCATTATGTTGCTTCCCTAATTTGCTGTTCAACCTCTGCCGTATATGTATGGACCAGTAAATTCCATTTCATTGTATCGGAGGAGACGTGCGTGCAGACGAAAGCTCATACCTTGAATAAAAGTTTGTTGGTCTTAAAGGTGCCGCCAGGGGCATACAGTTTTCTAAATTTGGGGGGGGGGGAACTGCCTCCCAGGGCCCTTACGAGGCCCGCCAACCACTGCTGCTGGTGCCTCTCTTCCCCCCCCCCCGCCCTGGCCACTCCTTCTCTCTCCCTTCCTCTTTTTCGCCCGGCCGGGGGGGAGGGGAGAGGCACGGGCAGCAGTAGCTGCCGGGCCTCAGAAGGGCCCAGGGAGGCGCGGCAGAGAGGTGCGGTGGCAGGCACGACGTTTTCCTGGGGGGGCTCAGTCCCCCCCCCCGGGAAATTTCGGGGGTGGCTCAAGCCCCCCCGTAGTCTACGCCTATGGGTGCCACTGGACTCAAACTGTGTTCAAAGGGTTCCAGATAGCATTCTGCTAAGCATGGCACACCCCGCAAATTCCTGCCATGCCTTATTTATTTATTTAAAATATGCGTGCCTTGCTTCATCTCGGCAAAACCAAGGCAGCTAGCAGAACAGCAAAAAATGACAACTTTCTCTTTCAGAAGACCGAGGTAGGAACAAGGGGACTGACTATCCTTAACTTGGTCCTAACCAAAAAGTGAAACCAGGGGTAATGGTGGACGATCTGCATTCTTGATCATAGGGAAAAGCTAAAGTTCACGTTCAGAGGCAAAAACCTCTGAATACCAGAGCCGGGAGGTAACATCAGGGGTGGGTCTCAACCTTTAAGTCCTGTTGTTGGGCCTCTGGAGGAACTGGATGGCTGCAGTGCGAGTGAGACAGGATGATGTGCTAGATGGGCCCCCGGTCTGATCCAGCAGGGCTTTTATCAGGGGGAGGTCTCGGCCTCCAGGCCCTTTTGTAGGCCCTCCAGAGGAACTGGTTGGCCACTGTCGTCCCATCTGCATTGGTGTTTCCTGCCGCTGTGCCACCAACCCCACACCGTCTAACAAATTTCTGTCTGCATCTCATTCTGCATCTATTCTCTTACTGCTTCGTCTCAGCATCAGCTGTCTGCATCATTTTATTGCCATTTCGTGGTGACTCCAAGGTCACTCTGGCACCTCACCACATTATGTGGATTTGGTTTGAAGGTGGTTTAATTGCTCCTCCCTGCCCTCCAAGCGATAAGCAGGCAACTAGAGCCGAATTCTCCCCCCCCACACACACACACACCTTTCCTCAGGAGATGCACAAACTGTCACAAAGGAAACAAGTTAGCTGAAAATCCAGTTGTCTGCATTTAAAAGCAGCCAGGGAACATTTTTCTGCAATCATATTTTTTTTGCGGGGGGGTGGGGGTGGGTGGGGGGTGGCTGGAAGCATGCCCACCCCTGAACCATTTGTTATTTCCTGGGGCAGTCCCCAGAATGCCCTGCCTGGCAACTGCCGGGAGTTTTGTGGTTTTTTTAACCCAGCTCATTTGGTCTTTCCTGCCCCCCCTCCGCCTCCCCCTCTGCCAGGTCACCCCCCCTTTACTATCTGCAGCGGTGTGTGTGTGGGGGGGTCACGGGTGCCATTTCCTCCCCACAGCACCCCTGGGAGGCCACCAGTGTTCCCTCTCAGCTGAGTTAGTGTGAGCTGGCTCACAGTTTCTTAGCCTCTGGCTCACATGTTTTTGTCTCCGCTCAGGAAGGAGGGCTCCAGAGCAAACTAATTTATATAGTAACCGAATCGCGCGCTCACAACTTTAATGCCAGGAGCTCACAAAGTAGAATTTTGGCTCACAAGACTCCACAGTGTAGAGGGAGCATTGGAGGCCACTCCTCCCCCCTCTCGCACACGCTCTCCCTAAACATGATGCAGACGGCAAGCTTTTACACTAGGCCAAATGGGAGGCAACGGGAGCCAGCGCCACAGCTGAAAGAAGCAGCGTTGCATGGCAGATGCAGATCGGGCCTGTGAGACAGGATGCTGGACTAGATGGACCCCTGGTCTGAGCCAGCAGGCCTTATGTTCTCATATTTATCTATTTATCTATTTATTTTTCGCATTTTTATCCCACCTTTCCAGCGAACTGGCTCAAGGCGGCTTACAACATACAATACCATCAAAGTGGTTTACAATGGAAAAACATTAAAGTAAACTGCAATGTTAAAACAACACGCATAACGATTCTGGTGGCAATCTGCATTCTCCTGGAGAAAAAGCGGCAAGAAAGGTTTGGCCTGTGGATCCAGGGCGATGTTATCCTGCAATGTCCCCGCTGGTGGCTCCTAATCGAAAGCCTGGTGGAAGAGCTCTGTCTTGCAGGCCCTGCGGAACTGTACCAAGTCGCACAGGGCTCTGATGTCATCTGGGAGTTCATTCCACCAGTATGGGGCCGTCACCGAGAAAGCCCTGGCCCTGGTGCAGGCCAACTGAACGTCCCTCGGACCGGGGAGAGTCAAGTGATGTTGTGTGCTTGACCTCAGTGCCCTCTGGGGCACAAATGGGGAAAGGCGGTCCCTCATGTAGGCAGGCCCTGACCATATAGGGCTTTAAAGGTCAACACCAGCGCCTTGAACTGGATCCGGTATGCTATAGGCAGCCAGTGCAGCAACTGCAACACAGGCTTGACGTGGTCACACATAGGGAGACCCATCAACAGCCTGGCCACGGCATTCTGCACCAGCTGCAGCTTCTGGATCTGAGACATGGGCAGCCCCATGTAGAGAGCGTTACAGTGGTCTAGTCTCGAGGTGACCATAGAATGGATCACTGTAGCCAGGTCATCGCGTTCGAGGAAGGGAACCAACTGCCTAATCAGCCGTAGATGGTAAAAGGCTGCCTTGGCAGTGGCTGCTACCTGGGCCTCCATTGTTAGGGAAGCATCCAGGAGCACTCCCAAGCTCCTGACCCTCGGCGCTGGCACCAACGGCACCCCACCGAAGGATGGAAGTGGTATCCCTACCCCCGACCCGTTCCGACTCAAGCACAGGACCTCCGTCTTCGTTGGATTCAGTTTCAGTCGACTCAGTCTGAGCCAGTCCGCTATGTCCTGAAGCGCCTGTTCCTGGTCATCTGGGGTGGAGTCAGACCGGCCGCCCAGCAACAGATATAGCTGGGTATCATCTGCATACTGATGACACCTGAGCCTATGCCTCTGGGCAATCTGGGCAAGGGAGCGCACATAGATGTTGAATATACATGATGTACATGATAGTGTACATGAGATCAGTGAATGGGTGACAAAGAGAAGGCAGGACTGTTCCATTCCTGCGTTCTCTTGGCCATCTCCAGTGGGAAACGGCTACAGCTAGGGATGCCAGACAGGGGGTGGGGGAGAGGGTGCCCCACTTCCAGGCCCCACCTCTCCATTGTGATTCAGCTGGCTGGTGGTGGGGAATTCCCTCCCCCGCCCAAAAAAACAAGGGAGGAACACCTGCCATTTCAGCAACATGCCCACATGATTTGAGTGTGATCCCAGATGTGACATAGGCATATTGGGGACATCGGGATGATGCTCTGGTTTTTGGGCAAAAACTCTATGGTAGAATTTTGCCCCAAAACCAGACCATTGCCCCAACGTGCCTATGTCACTTCCGGGTCTTCCAGCTCCCGGTAAGCTCATTCCCCCCTCCCCCCACCCCCTGCTAGCTGCCCGAAGGGACCTGGCTACCCCAACTGCAACAAACAACATATAACGAAGCGGACCTGCACAGCACACATGCTCCAGGTCCCCGAATATCAGCAATGCTTAAAAGGTACAACACTATTTGACAGAATGATCACGTTCCCCCAGGCGCTGACATTTGCTTCTCAGTAAGTATGCTGAGGTGGGATGACCTGGATGTTGAAATGGCCTAGCCGCAGCCCAAGTGGAGAAGGCCCAGCCACTTGTAGCCCCCAAGACCTGTTGCTCTGGGGGCTACAAGTGCCACCTCCTTCCTCACCGCCATTGGCAGGGTCCCAGGGGAGGGGCTGGCAGCACCCTGACTGCTCTCGGGGCTTGGCTGAGCTTGCTCCTGACACCTAGGGGCCCTCTGGGGCAGCAACCCACTGGGAGTGAAAGGGACGATTCACTCAGAGACCCGTGGGTGCCGCCTAAGGCCCTTTAAGAACATAAGAGAAGCCAATGTTGGATCAGGCCATTGGCCCATCCAGTCCAACACTCTGTGTCACACAGTGGCCAAAAATAGCAGCTGCCCTCAGGAGGTCCACCAGTGGGGCCAGGACACTAGAAGCCCTCCCACTGTCCCCCCCCCCCCATCAAGCACCAAGAATACAGAGCATCACTTGTCCCAGACTCAGATTTCCTATCTATACCTTGAGGCTAATAGCCACTGATGGACCTCTGCTCCATATGTTTATCCAATTCCCTCTTGAAGCCGTCCATGCTTGTAGCCGCCGCCACCTCCTGTGGCAGTAGATTCCATGTGAATTCCAGTGAATTCCATTCCTCCATTCTCCTTTTAATCCATGTTCCCCACGGTCTCCTCCAAGCAATTCTAAACTAAAACTGAATTCAACCTTCTTTTCATTCTGTCTCTCTCCCCTACCCTGCACGAAAATCGAGTTCAACCTTTTTATTCTGGTTTTCTCCCCCATTCTGCATTACATAACCTCTCTTCAGTGGTCAGCCCGGTTTCAGCCTGCGGTTGCCCCAGGGTATTTGGATTTAAAAGTACTGGAGTCGGGAGGCTGGTAATAGTGAAAACAGCATTGTAGTTTATTGTGGGTCAAGATGGAACATGAGAAACCCCGGGCTCAGAGCCCTCTTTTATGCCGGTAGGAGATAATCCTCCGACCTCACCCAAATGTCCTGATAGGACCTTAAGATGTGGTTACATTTCATAGGTCCCCAGGGGGAAACGTAGGCTCATGATTGGTGGTCGTTTAGGATCTGACCGGCTATTGTTCTACCTGGCTGAAGCTCAGGTAGATTCGGACCATGTGCGAAGTCCACATGGCGGTTGCCATTACGCGAGCGCATGGCGACCGCGATATTGATACATAACAGGATGCTGTTTTGTCATGGACTTAAATTGCCTCAACTCGAACACTGAGAAAATCCGGAGTGGCAGGCAAATGCAGAAAGGACCTTAGACCAGGCCACCCATGTTGTTATATCAGCGCGCAGCAAATGAAATGTTCCGTGGCATTTACAGTGCTTGCCTTGCAATAACGCTCTTATCTCGTTAGTCTGGTTTTTCAGGTATCTGTCCGACTATTTCTTAGCACTGAGAACATGCAGCTTGCTCCCTCTGTTTAATAAAAACAAAGGATTGTGGAGCAAATAGCTGCTACCGAAACAATAGAGAAGAGTAAATAGAGAGCAACACCTGTCAGCGAGCCAATACTGCACACCATTTCTCCAGTGGAGGAGCCACACTGCTAAATTCCTTTACGTATCTGTGAACACGGGGGTGGGGGTGGGGTATAACTGCATGGATGAAATAGCATCCCCTGGCTTGGAGCTATGCTGAGACGGTACAGATCTGTGGATGCTGCCGCTAGGGAAAAGGGTACCAAGGCTTGCTCAGATGGCTCCCAGTGCCCTGTGTATGCAAGCCTCGTGTGTGTGTGCCGCACATCTTCCTTCATGCAGATGTGGATCCAACTGTGGGAGGAATCCAGAGCAGATCTGCAGGAATTACCCCCACTGTACATGAGTAACAGGGTTACCAACCTCCAGGTGGGCCCTTATTCAAAAAATACTTATCTTTATCCATAGTTTTCTTCATACAAAATCATTGCAAGGAGATACAGTCTCAAAAAGACACTATATATACAGTCCGATATCTTGTGCCTAGGCACACAATTCCAAAATAAAGTCCAACAGTTTAACCCCCATGTTGCCCGATAGAAGGCACAGCTGTCAGAATCTGTCAATTCAGTCAATGTATTATTGCATGCATACTATGTACCAGTATAATCCTTATGTATTGGACCTGTATTTAACCTGTTTGGGCCGGGAGGGTGACAACCCCTAAGGGTGAGAACAAGGAGGCCTCTCATCCCTGCCTCCGCATTCCAGCTGCCCCGGCAGTAACTTCAAGGGGAGGAAGGCTCTCATCTCTTATCTATGCTAAAGAACCTTGGAGCCATGAATTGTTATGTGAACGGAGGGGTCTGGTTTGGGAAGGGAAATTTACTGCTTAACACCTCACTTTTTTCCTGTGTGAACCAAACGGTCAAGACACCTTTTAGCCCGCCAATTTTCCCTACTGGGGATTGGCTACCTATGGGTAATTCAAACTCCTTGGAATGGTATAATAGACCCGCTTGTATTATTTGTCTCATCTCTGACAATAACCCGAGATGCTGTACCAATGTAGAAATAGGCAATAAAGAACTGTGGTTAACCAACCGAGATCTGATCCTTGACTACTTTGAGCAGGACTCTCACAGATTGTCAGAGATCCGTGACTGGGACTCAATCGTTCCTGACCATGTCAGAAGACGACCTTGTCCCCCTCAAACCTACTACTCCAGAGGAGACTCCCGTTACCCCGGCGGATCCGGGGAACGGGGGTGGTGGCGGCGGAGGAGGTCCCGAGGTGCCGGTGACCACGAGCCAGGGGGCTTACTACATTCCGCGCCGCCCGACTATCCATCAGAGCGCAACCCCCCAGTACACCTGGAGCCACTTCGGAGGCCGACCCGTGACTTCATGGGTGCACGACAGGAAAGGGGTGAGAGTTCCGCTCACCGGAGACCAGCCCGATCGAGGGAGACCGAGCTACCTAGGAGACGACCGCGAGCCGATCTACCGTGGAGGGCCGCGTCGCCCGCCTCCCGAAGAGGAGGGATTGGATCTGTATGGGCCCGATCCGTATCGCGAGGAACAGACGGTCCCGCTGGATCAGATGATGGGAGACCTACGGCTTCAACTCACCGCCGAGCTCCGCGAGTTGGCCCTCGATCTCCAGCACCAATTTCGCGACGCTATGGTGGCGATGCAAGGCGCCCTCCTCGGTCCAGGAGTCGGAGCCCCACAGCAGCAGCAGGCACCCGGAGGGGTTCCGGCTCAGCCGCAGGCGCCCGCTCTACCGGCGCAACCAGCCCCGCCGGTCGTCCCAGCTCCAGTTCCGGGGCCCGTTCCCGCGCCGGCCCCAGTCCCGGCCGCGCCGGCCGCTCGCCCACCCCCTTCCGACCCGTTGACGACTACTTTCGATGGGGACCCCGAGAAGCTGCGTTTCTTCACGCTGGAGATCGGGAGATTCCTGGACAGTTGGGGTCACCTATACCCTACCGAGAAGGATCGCATCGGCTACATCGGGTCCAAGCTGAAAGACACCGCCAGCGATTGGTATGTGAGTCTGCACGACAACCCTGGCCCTGAGTTGCGCTCCCTGAACAATTTTATGTGGGCTCTCCGGCATCAGTTCGAGGACCCGCTGGGTGAGGAAAAAGCCAGAAACCAACTGAGGAAGCTGTTTCAAGGAAGGTCGTCAGTGAGGGAATACACTGACAAGTTCCGGCGTATCGCTGCCAAGATCCATGGATGGCCGGAGGAACTCTTCATGGAGAAGTATTGGGAGGGCCTGAACCCGGAAATTTACGAGACAGTGCTGCTAGGGGGTCGTCCGGGCACCCTGAACACCTGGATGAGAGCCGCTACCGACATGGAAGAGCGCTTCGCCCTAATTAAGATGGGAGCGTCCGCGACGGTAGCCAGCAGAGCAGGCCCTCGAGCGAAGCCCCGATCCAATGTGCAAGACGTGCGTGATGCGAGGTTTCGACAGGGGTTGTGTATGAAGTGTGGGGAGAGTGGCCACTTCGCCTCAGCGTGTCCCAGAGGACAGGGGAAAGGCCCGAAGACCTCAACCCCCGGACCGGCGAGCACCCCGACCCGGGGGAAAACTCCAATGAAGCCCCGGGCTTTACAGCTGGAAGGGGTGGCGAGCGATCAGGGAGAGCTGGAGCTGATGGAAGCGCAGATGTCGGGAAACTCCAACGGCCTGCAGTGAGCGGCGCAGAGCTGCAGGTCCCCCGCCAAGAAGCGCCATCTCCGGTGAGCATCCCTGGGCCCCTGTTATATATGGTAGTGACGGTGGTGACCCCGGGATCAGGTACACACATGAGGGTCCGCGCTTTAATTGACTCTGGGTGCGCGCGAGACCTAATCAGCCCCCTGGTAGTGGAGGGGTTGGGACCCAAAGTCACCCCGTTAGCAGAACCCCTGAAGTTTACCCAGATGGATGGGTCCGAAATGAAGGAGGAGTGCATAGCAGAGACTGAGAGCTTGATTTTGGGAACGGGAGAGCACTGGGAAAAGCGAGCTTTTGTCATCACCCCGAATGCCCAGTTCCCCATGGTGTTGGGCAGCCCTTGGCTCGGGGCACACGACCCGTACATAAAATGGAGCGAGGGGAAGATTTCGTGGGTAGACGAACGCTGCCAGAGCTACCGATGGGACCCAGGATGGGGCCCCGGACCTCCCAGCTCGCCTTCTCCCGCGCCCGCGCTCGCCCTTGCCCCGGCCATGGTGCCTAAAGAATATAGAGACTTGCTAGAAGTGTTCAGTGAGACCGAGGCGGACGAGCTGCCCCCCCATCGACTGTCGGACTGTGCCATAGAGCTCCTCCCAGGCGAGAAACTCCCGAAGGGTAAATTGTATTCCATGAGCCCGGCGGAACGGGAAGAACTGCGGAAGTTCTTGGACAAAAACCTAGCAAGAGGGTTTATCCGCCCCGCCAAGTCCCCTTTTGCGGCGCCCGTGCTGTTCCGAAAGAAAAAGGATGGAGGCTTACGATTGTGCACGGACTACAGGGGGCTAAACGCAGTCTCCACCTCTAATGCCTACCCCCTCCCGTTAATAAAGGACCTCTTGGCGGAGGCGGCCAAGGGGAAGATTTTCACCAAGTTGGATCTGCGAGATGCCTACTTCAGGGTGCGCATAAGGGAGGGGGATGAATCTAAGACTGCCTTTAACACCCCCTTGGGGCAGTTTGAATACCTAGTGATGCCGTTCGGCTTAAGTGGCGCGCCCGGGGTCTTTATGAGTTTAATCAATGAAGTGTTGCACAAGCACCTGTTTAAGGGCGTGTTATGTTACATAGATGATATCTTGATCTATTCTACTGATAAGAACGAGCATGTGACACTGGTCAGAAATGTTCTTTCAACGTTACTAAAAAATCAGCTTTTTGTGAAACTGTCTAAGTGCGAGTTTCACCGTGAGTCTGTGGACTTCCTGGGCTACCGTATTTCTCAGAAGGGGTTGGAAATGGATCCGGGAAAAGTGGAGGCGGTGGTGCAATGGGAGGCTCCGCGAACGAGGAAGCAGTTACAGAGCCTCTTAGGATTTTGTAACTTCTACCGGACCTTCATCAAGGACTTTGCTAAAGTCACCCTCCCCTTAACGGACTTGTTAAAAACCAAGGGGAGGGGGCCCGAGGCGGGAAAGCCGGGAGAGAAACTGGCATGGAGTGGGGAGTGTCAGAAGGCGTTT
This sequence comes from Lepidodactylus listeri, assembly GCA_029233225.1. NCBI lineage: Eukaryota > Metazoa > Chordata > Lepidosauria > Squamata > Gekkonidae > Lepidodactylus > Lepidodactylus listeri. The sequence goes on along the minus strand of JARCFY010000005.1, from coordinate 132,103,010 downwards.
GAGACTTTAAAAACTCTTTTTACCTCTGAGCCCATTCTGGCCCACCCGGATGAGACGAAAGACTTTATAATCCATGTCGATGCCTCGGATGTAGCCATGGGGGGGGCCATCCTACAAAGGGACTCGGAGGGGAAACTGCACCCCTTAGCTTACATCTCAAAAAAGTTTAACGAAACAGAAAGAAATTGGTCAGTGTGGGACAAAGAAGCCGCGGCCATTAGATTAGCGCTCACTACGTGGCGCCATTGGTTGGAAGGAGCGCAAACTCCGTTCGAAATATGGACGGATCACAAGAACCTAGAAGCTTTGCGCACGCAGCGGTCCCTCAATGCAAAGCAGCTGCGCTGGGCTGACTTCTTTTCAAAGTTTAATTTTGTGTTAAAACATTTCCCTGGGAAGGCTAACTCCTTGGCAGACGCATTGTCCAGATTGCCCCAACATGAAAGCGTGAAAGAAGAGGTGTTCGATTCCATGTTCTCCCCCCAGCAGCTGGGAGGGGCGGTTGTCACCCGGAGCAAAACAAAAAAAGCCGAGCTAACCACTGGGAACTGCCAGTGGGGGGGGGGAGTATGCTCCTGAAGAAATAGAGGAATTGGAGGCGGTGGGAGAGTGTTCCAAAAGAGAGGACCATTGTTGGCTACATGGGGACAAATTAGTGGTCCCTAAGACCAAACGCAAGGAAATTTTACTAAATTGCCACTCCTCCAAGCTCGCCGGGCACTTTGGGTTCCTAAAGACACTTAACCTGATCCAGCGTCAGTTCTGGTGGCCGCGCATGCGCCGAGATGTCTCGGACTTCGTCTCAGCATGTCAAACCTGCTTAATGTGTAAAAAACGGGGGGGCAAAGTCCCCGGATTGTTGCACCCCCTACCCACTGCCTCCAGACCCTGGGAAGATATAGCCATGGATTTTATTACCAATTTGCCTCCATCTAAGGGGAAAACAGTGATCTGGGTAGTAGTGGACACTTTCTCCAAGCAAGCCCATTTCACCCCCTTCAAGCAATTACCCACTGCCAAAGGGATGGCTAAAGCTTTCTTCAACCACGTGATTAAATTACACGCTTTTCCGAAAAGGGTGGTATCTGATCGCGGAAGTCAGTTCGTTGCCACCTTCTGGCGGGAGCTTTTGAAACTAATGGACATAGAACCTGCCTTAAGCTCGGGTTACCATCCAGAAACCGATGGCCAATCCGAGCGAACTAATCAAATTCTGGAGCAGTTCTTAAGATGCTACACAAATTACCACCAAGATAATTGGGTGGAATTACTACCCTTTGCAGAATATAGCTACAACAATGCAGTGCACTCCTCCACTGGGGTTTCACCTTTCATGGCGGTGGGGGGCTTTGAAGGTAAACCACTCCCTACCCTCAAGGAAGACCCCCAGACCCCCCCCTCGGACTTTAAAAGTTGGTGGTCCAGCCTCCAGGACTCCTGGCCATTAATTGGGAAAGCCTTAGACCATGCCAAAGAGGACTACAAGAAATATGCTGACCGAGGGCGAGCACCGGGATGGGATCTTCAACCTGGGGACTCTGTGTATCTCTCTACAAAAAATATCCATGGGCTGCAGCCCAGCAGAAAATTGGGATGGAAATATGTTGGACCTTATAAAGTACTACGTAAGATCTCTGATGTCTCCTTTGAACTGGAACTACCTAAATCACTAAGTTCTGTGCACCCTGTGTTTCATTTCAGCCTGCTGAAGAAAGATCCTGGGCCGAATGCATGGCATCCAGTTCCTCCAGTTCCTCCTCCACTGATGAAGGAGGGGAGTCCACACTACGAGATAACTGAAATCCTTGACTCCAAGATGAAAAGGGGCCACTTGTATTACTTAGTTAGATGGTTAGATTTCGGCCCGGAGCACAATGAATGGATTCGTTCTGAACATGTTCATGCCCCCAAGTTAACCAAGCTGTTTCATAAAATGTTCCCTGAGAAAGCTAGGTGAAGGGAATTATGGGGAGGGCAGGGTGTCAGAATCTGTCAATTCAGTCAATGTATTATTGCATGCATACTATGTACCAGTATAATCCTTATGTATTGGACCTGTATTTAACCTGTTTGGGCCGGGAGGGTGACAACCCCTAAGGGTGAGAACAAGGAGGCCTCTCATCCCTGCCTCCGCATTCCAGCTGCTCCGGCAGTAACTTCAAGGGGAGGAAAGGCTCTCATCTCTTATCTATGCTAAAGAACCTTGGAGCCATGAATTGTTATGTGAACGGAGGGGTCTGGTTTGGGAAGGGAAATTTACTGCTTAACACCTCACTTTTTTCCTGTGTGAACCAAACGGTCAAGACACCTTTTAGCCCGCCAATTTTCCCTACTGGGGATTGGCTACCTATGGGTAATTCAAACTCCTTGGAATGGTATAATAGACCCGCTTGTATTATTTGTCTCATCTCTGACAATAACCCGAGATGCTGTACCAATGTAGAAATAGGCAATAAAGAACTGTGGTTAACCAACCGAGATCTGATCCTTGACTACTTTGAGCAGGACTCTCACAACAGCCATCTAATAAATGTTCTGTTCTGACGGGGCATGTTGACCTTCCTTCTTTCTCTCGTTTCTCAAAAGAGCTTCGTCTGAGAAGTGACTGTGACCAGTCTGTGGCCACACTTTTTCTTTCAATCTTGAGATCAGTAGCCTGAAGCCTACAATTTTCTTTCCAGGTTCTTTGGAACTGTATGCCGAGGCACAAGATATTGGCCTGTATATATAGTGTCTTTAAATCTACATTGCCTTGTGTTCCACTTTTTGAGACCGTGTCTCCTTGTAATGTTTTTGTATGAAGAAAACTATGGAGAAAGATATATATATATATATATATATATACATATATATATTTATATATATATTTTATATATATATATATTTGAATAATAATTCATGTTTTGTACAGCACTTGGATTGGGTCCTTTATAGTGAGCTATCATAGGGGCTGGTCTATTTGTGGTTATATATAAACCTCCGGGGGGGGGGGGGGCTGGATATATTCTGGAACTAAAACTGATCTCCAGACTACAGAAATCAGTTCCCGCGGAGAAAATGGTTGTTAGTTAACTGCCATAAATTTTGTTCAATAACTGTGTTACTGCTACTGAGTGTATTTACAGAACCCCTGAAAAGGTTATTGGCTTTCATTTGTTTTTTCCTCCTACTTGGTCACAGGTCCCGCCTGGGAGTTCTCAACGGGGCCATGATTCCCTCCTCAGGAATGTGTGCTTTGCTTCACTTGCTTGTTTAGCTTGGCTTGCCCATGCCCATCTGTGTGCTTTGCTCTTCCCTGCTACCTCTGTGCCCTGTCCTTGAAAGGAAATGCTTGCAATTATGTGAAAGCCAAACACACAGGTGTTTTGTATTCCTCTTATCCATGCCTTGAGAACTGAACTTTACAGATGTTCAACATCATTATTTTCTGGGAACCCTTTTTCCCGCGTTTTTCTATTGGAACTCTGAGCCATTATAATTGAGCGCCTAAAATACTGCATAGTGATTGGTAGAACGCCCTTAAGCCATAATTCATATCCAGTATATCAATACATGTCTTCCCTAACCCCAGTATTACTAACAGTGAAAGTGTTTGACTCCAATGATCTCTGCAAATAAAGGACTTACTGCTTCATGAGACCGGTTGTGGATTATATCTCTTGGGACATTCTCACAATGGCAAAATTGTGAGAGGGCAAAATCTATGGTTCCATAGATTCTAGATGAAACCCCTCTGCAAATTCTCTCCTCCACAAGCACCACCCCCAAATCTCCTGGAATTTGCCAGGCTTGTGTTGGGAACCCTAACTGAGCACCCAGATGATCTTAGATGAAAACCCATCTATGGAATATGCTAGGTTGTTGTCTGTGAAATACAATTGTCTCTTAAATTTATTAGGAGCTGATGGGAGATGGGGGGCAGAGCTGATGGGGGGGTGGAGGGGCATTGTGAGAGTCCAATAGATTTCAAACCACAAACAAAGGGTCTTAAACAAGAATTTCTTTTGTTTGGTGGTGGATCAACTGGTACACACTTCTTGAGTCAGTAATGGAAGAAGGAGTCGTGTTAAGGTACAGTTATAGTGTATTCAAACCACAGTGGAGCAAAGAAATCTCCCAGTCAACATTCAAAGGAAAAAGGCTCAAACACCACGGCCCGTTTGTTCCCAGACAGAAAAGCGGGAAGGAAAGCGGTTTGCACCTGTAGGAAAATTCCCAATTAGCAACATAGTCTGTGAGAAGACCCAGTCAAGGTTACAGATAAGGGGAAGGCAAAGGCAGAGGCGAGAGTGAGGGAAAAGGAGCACATTCCAGCGGAGGGGGGAAAGCACGTCGTCAGATAGTTGCATCCCACCTCCCGAGTGGGAAATGTCAGACTGACATCCTGCCCTCCAAAAACACCCCTCAACCCCCAGGTTTTAAAGGGTACATCTTATGGAAGGTACGAAGTTTTGCAGGAGTGTTTACATGCACAAAATCAACCCATTCGTTATGATCAGGACCAAAATCATGCCAGCTAATAAGATAGAAAAGGCGACCCCTCTTTAACTTGGAATTGAGGATTTGGTCCACATCGAAATGAGGTTCACCCCCCTTCCTTAGAGGAGGAGGAATCGGACATTGGGGCCTCCACCCGTTCGCCCCAGGATCTTTTTTCAGGAGGCTGAAATGGAAAACCGGATGAACACCTTTAAGAGACTTAGGCAGTTCGAGTTCAAAGGTTACATCATTGATTTTTCTCAACACTTTGTAAGGTCTGACATATTTCCAATTTTCTACTGGGTTGTAAACCTTTGGTATTTTTAGTAGAAACATAAACAGTCTCCTTGTTGTAGGTCCCACCCTGGTCTCTGCCTTTGTCCACATATTTTTAATAGTCTGTCTTAGCCACCTCCAAAGTTTTGGCAATCAGCGGCCATGCCTCACGCAAAGAGTTCCACTAATCGGCCAGGTTACTGGGAGTTGGAGAAGCTGACTCTAGAGAGGGCAACGGAACCCCCTCATACCCCTCATTGCCATGAACGGAGAGACCTCCATGGAAGAATGCACAGCATTATTGTAGCTATATTCTGCAAAAGGCAACACATCTACCCAATCATCTTGTTGGTAGTTAGTGTAGCAGCATAAGAATTGTTCTAGGATTTGATTCACCCATTCAGTTTGCCCATTGGTCTCCGGATGGTAGGCACTACTTAGTCTCCAGGAGCTCTCCCATAGTCTCCAGGAGCTCCCGCCAGAAGTTGGCAACGAATTGTGTCCCGCGATGGGATATTATCTTATGTTGGATGGAATGGAGCTTTATGATGTGTCTCATAAAAGCTTTGGCTAAGTCTTTAGCCATGGGCAGCTGCTTAAATGGAACAAAGTGGGCTTGTTTGGAAAACGTGTCCACCCCCCCCCAAAAAATGATGGTTTTCCCTTTACTAGGGGGTAGATCAGTTATAAAATTCATAGATATGACTTCCCATGATTGGGTTGGAGTCTCTAATGGTTGTAGGAGACCCAGGGTCCCCCCCCCCCCCAGCATTTACACATTAAACATGTTTGGCAAGAAGACACATAATCCAACACACCTTTTCTCATATGTGGCCACCAAAATTGTCTTTGTAACAAGTTCGATGTCTTAAGGTAGCCAAAGTGGCCTGCCAACTTAGATTCGTGGGCTGTGTGCATAACATCACCCCACAATGACTTGGGTACAACCAGTTTCTCATCCCTGAACCAGCAGCAGTTAGAACCCCGTGCAATACAATCCCCACTTTGCAAGTCTTTTATTTCTCAAGGGGTATAGGCCTCGGAACACTTAAAAATCTATTCAGCAGTGCTAGGCTTTCCCTTGTTACTGCTTGACTTAGAGTTATCACTGCCCCCCCCCCAGTTGCTCTGGGGTGAACATTGAGTCTATGACAGGATCTTTCCTGCAGTCATGTTGGGGGAGGCGAGAAAGAGCATCTGCCAGTGAATTAGATTTTCCAGGAAAATGGTGCAAAGTAAAATTGAACTTGGAGAAAAAAATCTGGTGTTTAAAGTGCATTGCGTTCTGAGGGCTTCTAGGTTCTTGTGATCAGTCCATACCTTGAAAGGTACTCGAGCCCCTTCCAACCAATGCCTCCAAGTAGTGAGGGCCAAGTGGCTAGCCGCCGCCTCCTTATCCCACACAGCCCGGTTCTTTTCAGTGTCCTCGAATTTCTTTGACACGTACCCCAACAGGTGCAATTTGCCATCAGGACCTTCTTGCAGTATCGCCCCACCCATGGCTACATCCGATGCATCTACTTGTACAATAAAACTCTTATTCTAATTAGGATGCACCAAAATGGGCTCAGAGGTGAATAAAGTCTTTAGGTCCCCAAAAGCCACCTGGCACCTGGGAGTCCATTGCAAACGTGCCCCTGGTTTTGTAGCCTCTTCTCCCTTTCCCTTGGTTTTAAGCAAGTCAGTGAGGGGTAAACTATATTTTGCAAAGTTATTGATAAATAAGCGGTAAAAGTTCACGAATCCAAGGAAACTTTGCAATTGACAACTATGGGGCACACCCTATTCTTTCAGAGCAGTCACTTTAGAAGGGCCCATTTCTGGGAAAAATGCGGTAGCCTAGAAAATCAATCTCCCTTCTGTAGAAATTGCACTTTGATAACTTCGCGAACAGTTTATTTTCCTTTAAGGTAGCTAGTACTTCGCGTACTAATTTCATGTGCAATTTCTCATTGGGGGAGTACAGTAAGATGTCGTCAAGACAACAGAGCACCCCTTTGAATAAATGTTTGTGTAGGACCTCGTTAATTAAATTCATAAAAACGCCTGGAGCGCCCTGAAGTCCAAACGGCATAACCAAGTATTCAAACTGCCCCAGGGGGGTATTAAAAGCTGTCTTGTATTCATCCCCCTCCTGGATAGGCACTCAAAAGTAAGCATCCCGAAGATCCAACTTAGAAAAAAAATTGCCTTTGGATGCCTCTCTTAGGAGGTCTTTTATCAGCGGTAGTGGATAGGCGTTTGAGGACGAAACTGCGTTCAGTCCCCGATAATCAGTGCATAGTCTCAGCCCCCCATCTTCCTTTTTCCTGAACAAAACAGGGGCCACAAAAGGGGACTTGGCCAGCCGGATAAACCTGCACTGCAAATTCTTATCAATAAAATGGTGTAGTTCTATCCACTCGGAGGGGCTCATGGAGTACAACTTCCCTTTGGACAATTTTACCCCGGGCAACAATTTAATGGCACAATCCGTGTTATGGTGGGGGGGGGGGTAGTTCATCCGCTTCGACTTCACTAAAAACCTCTGCTAAATCCCGGTATGCGGTAGGTATTTGTAATAAATCCTCTTTGGCTAGGCCCAACTTTTTGTGGGATGGCACATTCCCCCACCCAGGCTGCCACTTATCCTGGTTGCAGTTAGGAGCCACCCAACGGATCCTCCCTTCACTCCACATGATGTATGGATCATGGGTGTTCAACCAGGGATTTCCCAACACCATTGGGAACTGAGCATGCGGGGTGATGACAAAAGCCCGCTGCTCCCAATGTTTCCCCACCCCCAAGCACATCAAATGAGTCTCAAAAAGGCAGGGCTCCTTCATTTCTGATCCATCCATCTGGGTGAATTTCAGGGGTTCCTCTAGTGAGTTCACTCCCACCCCCAACCTATCTACCACAATGGGGCTGATTAGGTCTTGAGCACACCCCAAGTCAATTAACGCTCACACTTTTATGTGCGTGCCCATCTTAGGGACAACTAGAGTCACGATCACATACAAAAGGGGGGCAGGAGAGCTCACTGCTTTAGGCACTGGGGAAGTGGGGACCTGTTGCTTCGTGCCCTTCAGAACAGGTCCTCGTCGTTTCCCACCGGCAACGGAGGATCCACTGTCGCTGCTTTCTCTCCCTTGGGGTGGCATTGAGTTGGAGTACCCAAGGCTTCCCACCCTGTGGCCCTTTTACTGGTCTTGGGATGGTGGTGGATATTGTCGGGACCACTCTCAGTGATGCAGCTGGGCAGGATGAGGCATAGTGGCCCACTTCTCCCCATCGCATACACAGCCCCTTCTTCAGACATAGGTCTCTGATATCCTTCAGGGGAGCCTTGATCTTGGGTTTCGTGGGGGTGGATGCTGTGCCAGATCCCTTCGGGGTCCCGGTGGGGGTGCACAGCTTGATCAAGGTGAAACGGGATTCCATTTCCTCTGCTGCTCTCACCCAAGCTGCCAGGGATGTAGGGTTGACATTTCGCAATATAGTCTCATATAAGTCCATATTCAACCCCTGTTGATATTGCTCTACCAGCACTTCCTCAGGCCAACCCCGGATCTTAGCTGCCTATCACTTAAAGGTACCAGTATACTCCCGAACTGAATCTCACCCTTGGGTGAGACGTCTCAACTGGTTGCGAGCTTTCTCTTTGCCCATGGGATCCTCATACTGCCTTCTGAGGGCCCACATGAAGTCTTCCACCTGCTGTAGCTCAGGAGGTGGTCCAGGAGGGTTGTGCAGACTTATGTACCAGTCTGCTGTTTCCTCATGAAGACTCAATCCAATGTAACGGACTCGATCCCCCTCTATAGGGAACAAGTGGCCCCAGGTCTGCAGGAAGTGGCCCGTTTCTATGATGAAGAATTGTAGTTTGGCCAGATCCCCATCAAAGGTAGCTGTCAGCAGTTCATGGGGCACCGGCTGTTGGTCCACCTCTGGGCCAGGACCCACAGGAGCCAGTGGTGTGGGGTCAGGAGCCAGAGGCCCTCCCCCCGGCAGCTGTTGCCCAGGAGGGGGTGCCTGGGATGCTGGAGCTGGAGCAGCCACAACTCTTTGGATTATTGCAGGTAATCCCTCTAGAAGAGTTGTCATCTCACATTGCAGAAATTGCTCCATTGCTTCAAGCCGACGATCCATGTGGGACCACATGTCCCCAAACTCTGGCTCCTTTGGGTGGTCGGAATCTCGAGGTCTGGCGCGGCCACGTGGATGTGCACTGTCCCATGGCTCGGGGCCCAAGCCAAGCCCCATAGCTGACCCCACTGGGATGGGGTCCAGGTCTCAACAGGTTCCATCCCGATCAAGGCCATGAGTACCTGGGACCCCTGGGTCTGAGATCAACCCAGGAGGTGGTAGTAACCACTACCTCCTCTTTTGTAGACACAGGTACTCCTGAGTCCATAGTCGTTGGGGGTTCTCCACCATCTTCCGACATAGACAGGAACTGTTAACTTCCCCAAGCTGTAAGATTACTGACTCTCTGTGAGAGTCCAATAGATTTCAAACCACAAACAAAGGGTCTTAAACAAGAACTTCTTTTATTTGGTGGTGGATCAACTGGTACACACTTCTTGAGTCAGTAATGGAGGAAGGAGTCATGTTAAGGTACAGTTATAGTGTATTCAAACCACAGTGTAGCAAAGAAATCTCCCAATCAACATTCAAGGAAAAAGGCGCCCAAACACCCCGGCCCGTTTGTTCCCAGACAGGAATGCGGGAAGGAAAGCGGTTTGCACCTGTAGGAAAATTCCCAATTAGCAACATAGTCTGTGAGAAGACCCAGTCAAGGTTACAGATAAGGGGAAGGCAAAGGCGGAGGCGAGAGTGAGGGAAAAGGAGCACATTCCAGCAGAGGGGGGAAAGTGCGTCGTCAGATAGTTGCATCCCACCTCCTGAGCGGGAAATGTCAGACTCTGACGGGCATCCGTTAGTGACATCACACCTCTCTAGGAATCACCAGAATCTCTACGGTAAAACTGTAGAGTTTCCAGTGATTCCTAGAGAGGACTGCCATCACTTCCAGGCAATCTGGAAGTGACATCATGCCATCAGCCCTATGGCGTGGGATCCCCTACCCTGTCTGGGGTGGTGGTGGTAAATCTAACCATAGGGAATTCTGAAATGGGGAATGCCGTCCCCATTGATGGGGGGCTTGCTCCTGGTAAGTTCAGCCTCTGTCACTGCTGTGGTTTCTTCAGCTGGCTACTCATCTCCCTTTCTGAGCAGGAAGTGGCCATTTTTGTGCCCTGGGTGGGTCATGGGGCAGATTCCAAACCAGTGATGATAGCAGTTTGCTATCCACCCAGGTTGACAGGAACACAATGCTGACCCTTGAGACTTGGGTCTCTGCTCTTCCCAGAGTCATGTTTAGGTGCTGCTGGTGGTTTTTCTTGTGTTTTAGATTTTATGGTCAGTTTTGGGTACTTGATTATGGGATTATTTTATTGGATTGTGTGAACCACCCTATGTGTGTGGAGAGACAGTATGCAAAGGTTTTAACTAGAAATATACTTCAAATGAAGACCTAGAGGAGGACAACTACACATGAATACATGAAGCTGCCTTATACTGAATCAGACCATTGGATTCATCAAAGTATGTACTGTCTACTCAGACTGGATCAGCTCTCCAGGGTCTCAGATATAAATCTTTCACATCACCTACCAGCTGGTCCTTTTAAGTGGATAAACCTATGGAGCAGAGGTCCACCAGTGGCTATTAGCCACAAGGTGTAGACAGAGCCCTCAGTCTGGGGCAAGTGATGCTCTGTATTCTTGGTGCTTGTGGGGGGCAACAGTGGGAGGGCTTCTGGAGGTCTGGCCCTGCTGGTGGACCTCCTGATGGCACCTGGGTTTTGGCCACTATGTGACACAGAGTATTGAACTGGATAAGCCACTGGCCTGATCCAACATGACTTGTCTTACGTCCTTCTGTTCTTCAGTGAAGATGGTTGGGATTGATACTGGGACCTTCTGGGCTCCATTCCCAAATTACTTTCTGCAGTAAGCCACAAATCTCCAGGATTTATTGAGATCAAATTCTTCTGTGATTCCTAGTAGTGGCAGGTGGATGTGCAATCAAAGACAAAGTCACGTTTGTTCCAGTCACTGAATCTTTACATCATGGTATTCCCAGGGCTCATTTCGTAGCAGGAGCTCGTTTGCATATTAGGCCACATCCTCCTAATGTAGCCAATCCTCCTAGAGCTTACAGAGCTCTTCTTACAGGGGCTACTGTCAGATCTTGGAGGATTGGCTACATCAGGGGTGTGTGGCCTAATATGCAGAGGAGCTCCTGCTACGAAATGAGTCCTGTATTCACAATGAAACCATATTGGTAAGGACTATGACAAGGAAATCCCACCACCCAGAATGAACCTTTTTCGGTGATCATTCTTTATAGTCATCTGTACCCCGAGAAGTATTTTGGTTTTTACCTGCCTTTGTTTGCACTTCAGTAAATACGTAATGAATTAATAAGTCCATAATTTGCCAATTACATACAGTAATTAATGTGAATTCAAAACCTTTTGACAGATATCTAAAAAAAATTAAATGCACACTTTATTTAGGTCTAATTTTTTAAATACTTATTTCACACTTATCTAAGTCATTTGTTCTATAGTAGTTTTGAATCACACTTCATATCTTGTACATGACCTAATTTTACCTCATCTTTACGTTCCCTCAGTTGGGAAAGTGTGATACATATATTTCAAAGATGACTAAAAATAACCATCGATTTCATCTTCCGTTCTCCAAAGAATGAAAACAGGAAAACCGAACCATACGCTATTTCTTCTGCTTCCTGGATAGAATCAAAGCAGTACTAGGATGGCTTTTAAGGGGTTCATCACAGTCTCTTCCCCTTTATATCCCACACCAGTTAAACATTTCTCAAACACGAGTATCAATTTGAGTTTGAGGTTTGGATGGCAAAAGCTATGGCCAGCTGTCTTCACATCATGTAAAATAGCTGCAAAAGGCAAATGTGAAAACCGAATGGGAACGGAGCAGAGTCTCAGGCAAAGCGCTCAGCAACGTGCTTGCTGTTAGTGGCCTTTTCAACCAAAAAGTACACGTGGATAGTAATCCCCCCTCCCAACACACATTTCTTACCCCACCACAGAAATCTCAGGACAAAGGCATGCCTCTCGGAAGGATTAAGCCACTGTTGTTGACAAAACACAGATTACAAATCCTTTACTTCGCAGTTGGGGCCCAGCTCAGTTGTGGACAGGCACTGTTATCCCTGTTTGGATGAAGAACCCAGAACAGGCAGATGTCATTATTAGCACCATTCCACAGGGTGTCCCTCTGAGCAATCCGTTAAAAACTTCTGCTGTTTTGCTCATACTCAATGTAGCCTGCTGCTGCTGTTGAAACTCTTGACAAGTTGCTTTTATTCCAAGGGGCAGGGTGAGTGGGTGGGTTGAGGAGCTGTCTTTTGCATCTGCAAAAGTGGTTTGAAAGCATATTGTAACCTTCTTCTGCACACATCATATATTATGCATACAGACGATTTCTATACCCAGTTTTCCCTTCCAAGAGACAGTAATATCCCATGTACAAAAACTCTACATTGTCTTGACCTGGATTGGGCTAGCCCAATCTTGCCAGATCTCAGAAGCTAAGCAGGGTCATCCTTGGTTAGTACTAGACATCCAGGCCTGTAGCCAGGACTTTGTGGCTTGTGGGGTAGAATTTTTTTTGGTGGGGCTGAAGTTCTCAGTGCAGAAAGAAAAGCAGAATTCTGAGGATGATGACTCAGCTACTCTTCTCTCTGAGTCTTCTCAAGCTGTCTGTTCTACAGTGTTCTTATACCCTTAGCCTATTAACCATTTAGCCATATGTAGATCTCTACACTGCCAGCTGTCAATCACTTTCAATGACAGTTCTCAGCTGCTGCAAGTTAATCACTTCTGCCAGCCGAAGCAACAGTTCTGATAACAAGCAGGCAGGTGGGGGTGATGAATTCTAGAGTCAAGAAAGCTAACACTTATCTGGGAAAACTCTCTTAAAGGAGACTAATTTCTTGACACAGAAGGGATCCTAGAGGTCACTTACTCCAACCCCCTTGCTCAGTGCTGGAATTAGTCAACCACAGCACCCCCCTCTGCTTAAAGGAGCGCATGCATTTAAAAATGTTTTTAAATGATTGAAAAAATTTCCTGTCCTCCCCCCCCCCCCCCCCGGCAGTGTCACCTTTTTCTCCCTCACCCATGCCTTCCTGCAGCCTCCTTCTCCCGCCCCTTGGTGGCCCGGGCCTTTTGCCAGCTGTGTGGAGTGAGGGCTATGTCCTGCTCCATGCCTTCCCCTCACCACTGACTAGATTCAGCTTGGAGCAAAAATGCCCATCGTCTTTTAGGAATAATTAGTTCAAAGACACCACTAGTTTTAATCCATTTTTAATGGAAAGTAGCTGCTGGAACTAGGGGAATGGTGGCTCAGAGGTTAAGATGCTGAGCTGCAGACCAGAAGGTCGGTAGTTCAAGACTTGAGTGCTGCGTGATGGAGTGAGCTCCCGTCTCTGGCCCCAGCTCCTGCCAACCTAGCAGTTCGAAAGTAAGAAACTGCAAGTAAATAAATAGGTACCGCTTTGGTGGGAAGATAACAGTGTTCCATGCGCCTCGGCATTCAGCTTTGCTGGCCACATGACCATGGAAAAGTCTTCAGATAGTGCTGGCTCTTTGGCTTGGAAACAGAGATGAGCACTGCCCCTTAGAGTCGGATTTGACTGGCTTTCGAGCAAGGGAAACCTTTACCTTTACTAGCTGCCGGGATTGCCATTTTCAGTGGGAAAGTTGAATACGGATTTCTTTTTTCCCCCTCCTGCGCGATTTCCCCACTGAAAGACGCCACCAAGATAAAGAAATAAGATAAAAGATTTCCAGGAGTTTGCATGAATACTCTTCAGAGGTCTCTTTGTGTAATCCAGAAGAAGCCGGAAGAAGTTCATGGAGAAGCATTTCTGTTTATAAAAGGAGAACTTTATTTCTCAAGTTCAAGTTGTGCTTGTTTGCAAGACTGATTTCCAGTCGGAGGTGCTTAATGAAATGGCTAATTGTAGGAATCAGGTTTCATGAACTGAAGCAAGAAGATGTAAAGTCCCTTATTTTCTTAAGCAATATTATTTTACTGGGAAAGCAAGCAGGTAAATTGCTTGAACGGTGCCATGCTGGGGGCAAAAATAATAAAATTATTTTTTCAGTTATAAAACAACCAACTTGGACTATGACAAATTCTAATGAAGATTTAAAAAACAAACAAACACCCATGTCTATACAAAGATATTCCTCTAAAAACCCACCTTAATTCAGTACAGATCAGTTGCTTGTTATACTCACAGCTAGAATAAATGAGTCGGTCACGCAGTTTTGGCAACCGGGAAAAACCAACGAGGAGGATGAGTGCCCCAAGTGGGAGGCCTGAGAGGCAAGCAAGAGCCAATCCCATCAAGACAGTGAAGAGCTTTAATTTTAAGAAAAAAATATATATCCCACCTCTTCAGACCCAAGATCTGAGATACTTCCTCATTACTGTGACCCCCTGGTGTTTATGCAGCTTTCCAAAAGCTCAGGGGCCTCGCTAAACCAAGAGAAGGAGGAGGAGGAGTTGGTATTATACCCCGCCCTTCACTACCCAAAGCAGCTCACAGTCGCCTTCCCTGCTCCTCCCCACCACAGACACTCTGTGAGGTCGGTGCGGCTGAGAAAGCTCTTTTAAGAACTGCTCCTGAGAGAACAGCTCTGAGGGAATCATAGAATCATAGAACGTTAAGAGTTGGAAGGGACCTTGCAGGTCATCTAGTCCAATCCCCTGCATTCTGCAGGAGCATAGCCGAAAGACAGCCCTACAACAGTGATGGCGAACCTTTTAGAGACCGAGTGCCCAAGCTGCAACCCAAAACCCACTTATTTATCGCAAAGTGCCAGCACAGCAATTTAACCTGAATACTGAGGTTTTCGTTTTAGAAAAAACAACTCATACATTAACATCTTTTGTCTTAAAAGAAAAACACAATAACAGAGCTTTCAATGATACAAACAACTTTTTATTGAAAGGTAAAAGTTTGCATTCGGCATGCTTTTGAACAATTAATGTGATTTTTCCTGTCCAATCTTGCAAACTCTGTGCTGGGGCGATGGCGTGCGTGCCCACAGAGAGGGCTCTGAGTGCCACCTCTGGCACGCATGCCATAGGTTCGCCACCACTGCCCTATAACATACCTGAAAGATAGTCGTCCAGCCTCCACTTGAAATCGTCCAGCGAAGGAGCATCCACCACCTCCCGAGGCAGTCCGTTCCACTGCTCAACCACTCTTACAGTTAGGAAGTTTCTCCCGATATTTAGCCTTGTAATCGACTCCCTTGTCATTTCCACCCACTGGATCTAGTCTTGCAGTCCAGAGCAAGAGAGAATAGATCTGCTCCATCTTCTGTATGATAAGACTGCAATCATGTCCCCTCTAAGCCTTCTCTTTCCCAGGCTAAACATACCCAACTCTTTCAGCCCTTCCTCATCAGACTTGGATTCCAGCCCTCTCACCATCCTGGTTGCCCTCTTCTGGAGATGCTCGAGCTTGTCAACACCCTTTCTCAAATGTGGTGTCCCAAACCGGACACAGTCCTCCAGGTGAGGCCTGACCACAGCAGAACAGAGTGGAACGACCACCTCCCGTGAGCTGGACACAATGCTTCTGTTAATGCATCCTAAGATTGCATTAGCTTTCTTTGCAGTCACATTGCACGGCAGGCTCGTGTTTAGCTTGTGATCAACCAGAACACCTAGATCCTTTTCACATGTGCTGCTGTCAAGCCAAGTCCCTCCCATTCTAAATCTGTGCCTTTGATTTTTTTGTACCTAAGTGTAGGACTCTACTGAAATTCATTTTATTTGTCTCAGCCCACTGTTCCAGCCTATCTAGATCATTTTGAATGCTGACTCTGTCTTCATCAGAATTAGCAGTCCCACCGGCTTCGTTATAAAAACATTGAACAACACCAGTCCCAGGACTGAGCCCTGTGGCACTCCGCTTGAGACTTCCCTCCACATAGATGCAGAACTGTGACCGACCTAAGGTCACACCAGCAGCTGCATGTGGGGGAGTGGGGAATCAAACCCGGTTCTTCCAGAGTAGATTCCACTGCTCCTAACCACTGCACCAAATGGGCAACCCCTTCCACTGGACTCGCCTTCAGAGTTCCAGTCCTGATGGTGCACAGTAGACGTCTGGTGAACAGGGACCCTGTTTTTGTGCCTAACCTTCGCTGTCTCCTGCATGGCACTCATACTGGGAGGGGGCTCAGGAGGTCCCTTCAATGGCTGCACAGTTGCTCTCCCACAAAGGGGAAGGGAGGGAGAATCTTCCAGGTCCACCCTCCCCCATCATCATGGCTAGGTGTTATGTATTGGGATTGAATCAACCCTGACTGAATCACCCTAGAGACTGGCTGAGCTTGGAGCACAGGAACAATAGCCGAACAGGACTCTGGAATAAACCAGTCAAGTAGTAATGTTTTGTAAATAGCCTATCACGGGGATGGTGTGTGTGTGGGGAGTGTTTTGCATATAAGCAGGGGTTTGGCCCTGCTCAGGTTGTCTTGTTCTGGCTTAATGCACTTAATAAACTTTGAGCTGATCACTCTATGTGGCTGAACCCAGTATATTTCACTAGTTCTCAATGAAACGTGCCGGCAACAGGATCCTGAGGGGAGCTGGAGACCAAAGGCTGCTGGGGTGGACAACAACAGGCTGTAGTCATGAAGCACATAGGAAGAGTTCTAAGCCAAACGACTGGCGCCTGAGGCATCCAATCAGAAGAGGGACCCATCCCGAGATTTGGTCTGATGCTGTAGAATCTCATTTGCACCTGGACTTCCTTCCAGGATTGTCTAGCGGCTACCGTTGTGTGGGGCTTGAAAGGGGGGCTTCATGCGTCCTAAGCTAGGCATTGTTCCACTGCAGCACTGTGGCTTCCAATGCACTCTTGCCACAATAGTTTTGATCCTCAGGCCGGTAAAGGGTTCCATACAGTCCATGATGTGCCTTTCTCTTGGGTGCCTTGTTAGCTAGGGGTAGACGAATGGCTTGCAGGTGTAATGGGCGGGTTCTGGTCTTGGCCTTCTTGTGCTGATTGCCTTGGATCAGCTTTTGCCTTCCTCTCAGCTTCCCCCGTGGTTGGCTTCAAACCCCACCCTCCTGTTTCCTGCAAGGGTGCTTTTTCCCAGGGAGATCTTGGGAAGGCGACAAGATGTTTTCTGTGACTCTTCTGTTGTGTGCTACCGTCCTGGCATCCAGGTTCCTTTGCGAATGGCTGCTGTGTGCAGCTAAACTGGTGCAACAGAGCTCATGTTCAGTGGATTTTTTTTTTGCCACTGCCAGTCCAGAGCTGATCAGATTTTTAAACTTAGGCTGTGGTCACACAGCCCCTTTAAATCTGGGAGCCCTCCCGGATTGAAGGGGCCGCGTTTTTTTACCTTGGGTTGGGATGTTTACACATCTCAACCCCTGCGGCGGTGGGCGGCAGCGGGCAGAGGAGGAGGAGGCAGTGGGCGACGGTGGCAGGTGGAGGAGGCGGCAGCAAAGGAGGCGGCGGCAGTGGCGGAGGTGTTCTCAGGCGTTTGGCGGCGGTGGAGGCAGAAGAAGTGGCGGCAGCAGTGGCGGTGTTCTTGGGCAACTGGCGGCGGTGGCTGGTGGCGGCAGCTGGCGGCAGCAGCTGGGGGAGGCACCCTTCCTTGAGCCCTGCCAGCCGCCTGGTAAGTTTGAGGGTTTCCCCCCCCCCCTTTTACACTTGGGCGCTTGAGTGGCCAAGCACCCAAGTATAAAAGGGGGGAAATGGCGGATGGGACCATCTGGACAGCCCTGCTCTCACAATGATTGCGAGAGAGGGCTGTCCAGATGGCTCAAACGCGGGCTCCTCGCGTGACTCCCGGAAAACACTTGATTTTCCCAGGGTTGGAAAATGCGGGAGGAACCCGCATTTGAGGCGGTTTCAGCGCGGGAGTTGTCCTGGCCGTTCTCAACGGTCCCTTTAAATGTGGGAGGAAACAGCTCTTCCTCCCGCATTAAACGGCCGTGTGTCCGCGGCCTTACGAGCCAGTTTGGTGTAGTGGTTAAGTGCGCGGACTCTAATCTGGGAGAACCGGGTTTGATTCTCCACTCCTCCACTTGCACCTGGCTGGATGACCTTGGGCAAGCGATAGCTCTGGACCAGCTGTTCCCTCAAGGACAGCTTGGGAAAGAGTTCTCTCAGCCCCACCTACCTCACAGGGTGTCTGTTGTAGGGAGGGGAAGGGAAAAGGAGTTTGTAAGCCACTCTGAGACTCCAAGTGAGTGAAGGGCGGGGTATAAATCCAATCTATTCTCTTCTTCTCTTCTCTAATGTATGCAATGGCTCACGATGTGCTCTTGTAATGGTGACCACCGTGTGGCCGAACGCACATGGCCAGGCCAGCTACCTGAGCTTGGGTCAGGAGGAACAATAGCTGGCTGGATTGTAACTTGCCACCAGTCTAGTGCCTCGGATCCTCTAGGGGACCTATGATCTGTAACTGCAACCTTAAGGTCCTATCGGGACATTTGGGCGAGGCCGGGGGTGTGGCTCCGGCCAGAATAAAAGAGGGCTCCTGAGCCCAGGGTGTCATGCTTCATCTGACCCGCTAATAAACATGTTTGCTGATTTCACTACAATGCGTCTCCGACTCCAGTACTTTGCACTTAGTAAGTCTGCTCACTTAACTGTTTAGCTTTTGGCTGCTTTCACATTACTGGTCTAAACCAGATATAATTCATTGTTGACCTGGTTCCAAGTAAAGCAATACAGGGGCAGAGGTTTCATACAGTGAATTTCATTCCATTAATGAGCCGTCTCTGAAGTCATCTAGCCATTTCAAACAGCACCGTGCTTTCCCCTTTCCCCCGCCCAATCTTCCTCGAACTGAAGTGCAATACTGGTTCGAGGAAGACTGCACCGTGAAAAAGGGTGGGGGGAAGCCACATTGCAGGAAATGCTACGGACACTTTATAGATACAAATTTGCTCTGGACTTCCAAAATCCCAGATTTACAACAGGGATATTTTCAAGATTTAGGAATTTCAATCCCAAATCCATATGTTTGCATCCCAGCAGCGACACTTACATTTTAGTTAAGACAAAAAGCATTCCTGTATTTTGGAGAAACCTTAGTCACCCTTCTGTTCCTGTGACCTGGGGGGGAGGGAGGTTCTGATGGTGGAGGTGGTCGCTCTGCTGGTGAAACTTGTGGTTGCAAGTTATCTCTGATGAGAAGTCCTCCAGAGTGAAGGTGATTCTTTAGTCAGATGCTTCCTTGGCAGTCAGAACTGGCCAAAATGATACTGTTGCCTCTGCTCTCTCTTGGAGAACAGGCTTTCAGCCCTCTCTTGTCCCTTTCCTGTTGTCCATAGAGTTGTGGTCAAACGAGATTTCTTCACCTGCTGCATCTTCTCATATCCAGATTTAGCTTATCACAAGCTCCCTTTTTTAAAACAGAGGGAAGAATTCTCTCAACATTTACGTGAAAAATATTTTAACCTCCTTATTAATGTGATAGATTCGTGTGAGTAGCCCTGTTGGTCTAAAGCAGCAAAACAAAGTTTTGAGTCCAGTGGCATCTTTAAGACCAACAAAAGTTTTATTCAAGATATAAAATAAAAGCCAGGAATAAAACTCAGTGGGTCTTAAAGGTGTCACTGGACTCAAACTCTGTTTTATTAATTTGATAGTTCACCACTCTTTTTAAGCAACAACGTAAAGTCTGGATGTTCTCAGAGATTTATTTTTTTGTTTTGGTATGGTGCTGTGGTATGATTTAGAAATGAAAATGCTTCAGGAGAAAAATCCAGCCTGGAACTGAGCTCAGGTTAGGGGAAACTGGTTCCCAGGAATCAAAAGAAAAAGCTACATTTACCAAACAAAATGATGCAGAACTTGAGGTATGTGACAGAACATAAGAGAAGCCATGTTGGATCAGGCCAGTGGCCCATCCAGTCCAACACTCTGTGTCACACAGTGGCCAAAAATACCAGGCGCCATCAGGAGGAGGTCCAGCAGTGGGGCCAGAACTCCAGAAGCCCTCCCACTGTTGACCCCCCCCCCCCCAAGCATCAAGAATACAGAGCATCACTGTTCCCTCTGTCCATTCAGGTGGGGTAGCTGTGTTGGTCTGAAGCAGCAAAACAAAGTTGGAGTCCGAGGCACCTTTAAGACCAACAAAGTTTTATTCTGGGTATAAGCTTCCGTGTGCAAGCACAC
The DNA here is from genome assembly GCA_029233225.1 of Lepidodactylus listeri. Taxonomy (NCBI): domain Eukaryota; kingdom Metazoa; phylum Chordata; class Lepidosauria; order Squamata; family Gekkonidae; genus Lepidodactylus; species Lepidodactylus listeri. The sequence continues at coordinate 132,082,988 of JARCFY010000005.1, read as the reverse complement.
TTCATCGGATACAGTAGAAAGAACCTCCTCAACCATGATTTATAGAGGGTGAGGTGTGGGTTGTTGTCAGGGAGGACCATTTAGACTGAGTCAAGATGCATAAGTACTGGGTGATTATAGCTGGGAGTGGATGCAAGAAAGGTCTGTGAATGGTAGTAAATTAGCATTCAGATACAAGAGTTAACAAACAGATGTGGGAACAGCCCCTGTAAGACAAATAAAGTTCAATTCTGGCGAGACCACCTGAGAGACTTTGTATGTACACTCCTTCAGAGTCATAGAAACAGATTTCCTCAAATATTCCATATAGGTTGCCAAGAAGAGCTAATTAGAGTCAAGATGCCTTAAGTAATTGAGCAGTAAATAACAGCTAATATTACCTGACCTGGACAGCCCCGGCAAGCCTGATCTCGTCCGATCTTGGAAGCTAAGCAGGGTTGACTCTGGAAAGTACTTGGATGGGAGACCTCTTTGGAATACTAGAGGTGGAAGGAGGGGGAAGGGTTTATTCAGACACCTCCCTGAATATCCTCCAGGCCCCCAGTAGGGGTCAGTCACCAGAGGTCACCATGACTTCCAGGTGCACACACAGACACATGCACACAAATATAAAAAATACCAAAAATACCAAAAGAAATACAGCTAAAATTGGAATAACACAGTAGGTAAGACATGTAAATAGCAGTAAGTTGGTGTACAGATAATAAAGGTGTTAACCAGATGTGAGAACCAGTTCTCAGATGTGAGAACTAAGTTTGGATCCAGCGACATCTTTAAAAAGTTTGATTTCTGGGTATAAATGAGAACTGAGTGACTTAGCATGTTTAGTGAGATAAGAAGCCAATATCTCTGTTAAATCCTGGGGGTTCCATTGTTCTGAGTGTTGTAATAACTTGTAATTCAGCAATTTCTCCTTCCTGTCTGTTTCTGAAATTCCTTTGCAATAAAACAGTTACCTTCAAGGGTCATTTTGTAGAAAAAGAGGTGCAGGAGCTCATTAGCATAACTTATTTGCATATGCCACACCCCCTGACATCACTGGAAGTATGTCAGAAGGCAAGAAAGAAAGGGGGGAGAGAGAGAAAGAAAGAAAGAAAGAAAGAAAGAAAGAAAGAAAGAAAGAAAGAAAGAAAGAAAGATGACAGAGAGGGGACAGCTACTAATCCAAGCCTCAGAAATACCACTATTCTGAGAGGATAGCTTGAGTGGTGGCTGAAGCCTTCAGAAGGCTGATCGGAGGAACAAGGACCTTTCCAGGGGACGGGGTCATTTTGCTGCAGCCATGACACAAGCAGACATTCCCCCACGGGGGGGGGGGGGCCTGGCACCAACTTCTGGAGCTGCGCTCCCCCAAGCTCCTGCTCAAAATGACCCCTGGTTACCTTGAGGTCCCCCACTGAATGTCCTGGAAGGCTGAAGTGTTCTCCTAAAGGTTTCTCAGTCTTGTGATTCTTGGTGTCAGATTTTATCCGTTATCCTTTGGCGTAGGGTTTGTCCTGTTTCTCCAGTGTAGAGAACTGAAGGGCATTGTTGGCATTTAATGGCATGTACAGTGTTGGAAGATGAGCAAGTGAATAAGCCTGAGATGGTATAGTTAATGTTGTTAGGTCCAGTGACTGAGTTCTCTGGGTATATGTGGAAGCAAAGTTGGCATCTGGGTTTATTGCAAGCTCTGGAACCAGTGTCTGTGTCCAAATTAGATGTTGTCTTATTGTGCATGAGGCCACTCATGGACCTCTGCTCTATATGCTCCATATGTTTATCCAAAGTTTTACCTCTAACAGTATCCTTCTGGCTGATGTATAAAGGACAGTTAGCAGGCAAAAGGGGGGAAACTTAAGTCTATTGTTAAAGAAATAATTTCATCCACTAGCACAGGTGGGGTTGAAAAGAGGCTCTGTACTTGAGAGACAGTGTGGTATAAACAAAGAAAGGGTGACTAAGATCATTCAAAAGTCATGTTCCTAAGTAAACTCCATGTCACAGGAGAAAAATGCCGAATTAGATCAATGGGATTGTAGCTGTGCCATCAAGAGCTCCAGCTCATGAGCAGGCCAAGTCAGGAGGAGGCAGAAACGAACAAAGGGTGCCATCCTTCTATGTCCACTGAAGTCAATGGGGTTCATAAGGCAAGGCATCCCCAAATAGTGAGGCACGTTTGGGCCAGTGCTGCTTCTGTGGGTGGGAGTCAGAGAACGCAGCCAGTGGCCAGGGTCCCTGTTCTGAGTGGCAGCTCTTGCAGACAACTGATTAGGGATTGCATCAAACATGGCCATCCCAAAACAGCTTTATTATATATAGAGAGAGATATAAAAAGTCAGTGGGTTTTGAGGGTGTCACTCTGTTGAGGTTGGCACTGGAAGCCACTAAGTTCATCACCAGGTGAGCCTGCCAATGCAGGTGGGCAGCATGAGATGGTGCTGCTCCACCTGGCTGGGAATCATGGCAGGGGCTTGAAGAAGAAGAAGAAAAAGAAGAAGAGATTGGATTTATACCCTGCCCTTCACTTGGAGTCTCAGAGCGGCTTACAATCTCCTTTCCCTCCCCCTCCCCACAACAGACACCCTGTGAGGTAAGCGGGGCTGAGAGAGCTCTTTCCAGAACTGTCCTTGAGAGAACAGCTCTGCGAGAACTATGGCTTGCCCAAGGTCATCCAGCCAGGTGCAAGTGGAGGAGTGGAGAATCAAACCCGGTTCTCCCAGATTAGAGTCCACACATGTAACCACTACACCAAACTGGCTACACCACTGTTCTGGGAGGATAGCTTCAGTGGTGGCTGAAGCCTTCAGAAGGCTGGTCGGAGGAACAAGGACCTTTCCAGGGGACGGGGTCAGATCGCTGCAGCCATGACACAAGCAGGCATTCCCCCGCGGCGGGGGGGGGGGGGGGTTAGGTAGGTGCAGTGGCATGTCAGCAAAACATCCCAATATTCCTTGCACCACATTTACTATTCTCATGCACTATTCTGAAAAAGAAATACACTAAAATATAGAGGATGTAGAATCCTTCTTGTTGAGAATACACATGTGAGGACTGAATGAGTTAGCATATGTAATTCAGGGTTTTTTAAAAATGGAATGTGTGTGAAAGAAGCAATGCAGAACAAGTTTGTTGAGGTGAACAAATTTTCTCTTTTTTATTAGGGGCTGTGACGTACACATTTTTCACCAGTCCTGAAAGAATTAATTGAAATCTGGAAAGGTGGTATTCATCCTGCTAGTGAATGGCTGTCTGACCCACCCTTGACATAACATTTAAAACCAGGCCAGTACCTTGCCCTTTAAATCTAAAACTGCATTTTGGAAGCAATTAAGCAAGAAGTAGGCCATTTATTAGTTTCTAAAGAAGGGGGGGGGGTTGTTGACCAATTTAGCATAAGGTGTTCTCTGTCTTCACTCCATTCCCACCATCTTTCACAGAAAGTACTGGCCAGTTAGCCTGTTGGGGTCTCCTTGTGTGAATCCTTGAATTGGCCACATCACCACTTCCTCCTCAGTTCCACCCTTCAATTCTACCTTGTATAGAAGTATTTCCTTTAATATAAGAACAGAAGAACATACGAGAAACCAATGTTGGATCAGGTCAGTGGCCCATCCAGTCCAACACTCTGTCACACAGTGGCCAAAAACACCAGGTGCCCTCAGGAGGTCCACCAGTGGGGGCAGGACACTAGAAGCCCTCCCACAGTTGCCCCCCCCCCCCCCCAGCACCAAGAATACAGAGCATCACTTGCCCCAGACTGAGAGATCCTATCTATATCTTATGGCTAATATCCATTGATGGACCTCTACTTCATATGTTTATCTAATTCCCTCTTGAAGCCGTCCATGCTTGGGGCCGCCGCGACCTCCTGTGGCAGTGAATTCACGTGTTAATCACTCTTTGGGTGAAGAAGTACTTCCTTTTATCTCTTCTAACCTGACTGCTCAGCTTTCTCTATCTGCTCTATCCCATGCATAATCTTATAAACCTCGATCATGTCACCCCTCAGCTGTCCTTTCTCCAAGCTAAAGAGCCCCAAGCGCTTCTTCCTTTCCTCATAGGGAAAGTGTTCCAACCCTTTTCTCCTTCTAGTTGCCCTTTTCTGCACTTTTTCCAAAGCTGTAATACCTTTTTTGAGGTGTGGCAACCAGAACTTTTCAAAATTGTGTCATGCAGAAAATGCTGTAGAAAAGAGCAAGAGTCTAGGAGCACCTGAAGGACTAACCAAATTTGTGGCAGGGGAGGAGCTTCCAGGAGGCACTGCCCACTTCTTCAGGTGTGACTCACGAAAGCTCCTCCCCTGCCACAGATTTGGTTAGTCCTTCAGGTGCTCCTGGACTCTTGCTCTTTTCTACTGTTACAGTCTTAACACAGCTACCTATCTTGATCTATCTCCACAGAAAATGCAGGATGGGGAAACTCCAGAATGGGAAATTCCTGGATATTTGGGGAAAGAACCTAGGGAGGGTAGGGTTTAGGAAAGGGAGGGTCCTTAGTGGCATACAATACCATAAAGTTCATCCTCCAAAGCAGGCATTGTCTCCAGGGGAGCCGATTTCTGTTGTCTGGAGATCAGCTATAATTCCAGAAGCTCTCCAGGTCCCACCTGGAAGTTGGCAACCTAACAAAAGCAATGAGCTTTCCAGTGTGGGATACCTTGTTGGAATCCTGTGCTGTCCTAGAAGGAAAAAGGAATGCCAACAAGAAAGAACCTGGGAGCAGCCCTTCTGCCTTGCTGGAGGCAATTGCATCACCTCTGCTGCCCATTAGTGGAGAGGCACAAGGACCACACTTCCAAGTCACAGGGAGGCCAGGACAGCTCCCTGCCTTCATTTCGCCCCTCGCCCTGGTCCACAGACTGCAGCAATGCATCTTGGGGCTGTTGGGGCAACTGTGGCCAGCAACCCAGCCTGATTCCTCATATAGTTTCTCCAAAGTTTGATCCACTATAAATGTTCGCTTAGTCCCCTGACTGCGATAGCCCAGGCAAGCCCAACCTTGTCAGATCTCGGAAGTTACACAGGGTCAACTGTGGCTAGTACTTGGATGGGAGACCTCCTTGGAATACCAGCAGTTGGGAGGACAGGGGGAGGCTTTATTCAGCCACCTCTCTGAATATCCTCCAGGCCCTTCCAGTAGGGGTCAGTCACCAGAGGTCGCCATGACTTCCAGGTGCACACACACACACAAATACTCCCCCAAATACGTCCACTTAGCAATGCTCCCTCTAAGCTGTGGAGTCCTGTGAGCAAAAATTCTACTTTGTGAGCTCCTGGCATTAAAGTTGCGAGCAAGTGATTTGGCTACTGCATAAATTAATTTGCTCTGAAGCCATCCTTCCCAAGCTAAGACAAAAATGTGTGAGCTGGAGCCAAAAAAATGTGAGCTAGCTCACACTGACTCAGCGTAGAGGGAACACGGCTGCTTGGCTGAAATTGGGAGATAAGAGGGAGTTGGACCATCTGAAGTTTGTGGTGTCTTCTCTGCTGTTTCCGCGGGAACTACGGAATTACCATTAACCTCCTCAGGTGCAGAAACATCATTCTCCAAAACTTCAAACGGAATTTTTTTTTGTCTTTCCAGAAGCATCAGGAAAGAACATTTCATCCAATTTCCTTTGCTTACAACACAATGGGCGACTGTGGCATGCAAACACCAAGCCCTTTTGGAAGACAAATACGCATGGAAGGAAGCCTGGCCACAGGAGCTGTGAGTGGCTCAGTCTGCCAGAAGATGAAGGATATGGAGGATGTCTATCAGAGGCTACTAGCCGTGGTGACTGAGGAGAACCTCTGCATTCAGAGGCATTAAACATTTGAATCGTGCACCAGGAGGCAACCTCAGAGGAAGGCCTCAGCCTCTATGTCCTGTGGTTGGCCCTCCAGAGGAAATGGTTGGCCACTGTGTGAGAAAGGATGCTAGACTAGATGAGCCACTGGTCTGATCCAGCAGGGCTCTTCTTATGATTTTATGAAGGCTTTGGTCCCTATGCCCTGTTGTTGGCTCTCCAGAGGAACTGGCTGGCCACTGTGTGAGACAGGATGCTGGACCAGATGGACCCCTGGTCTGATCCAACAGGGCTCTTCTGATGTTCTTATCAGGGGAAGGCCTCAGCCTCTGTGCCCTGTTGTTGGCCCTCCAGAGGAACTGGTTGGCAGCTGTGTGAGACAGGATGCTGAACTAGATGGACCCTCACTGGTCTGATCCAGCAGGGCTCTTCTGATGTTCTAATGAAGGTCTCGGCCTCTCTGCCCTGTTGTTGTCCCTCCAGAGGAACTGGCTGCCACTGTGTGAGACAGGATGCTGTTCTAGATGGACCCTTGGTCTGATCCAACAGGGCTCTTCTGATGTTCTTATCAGGGGAAGGCCTCAGCCTCTGTGCCCTGCTGTTGGCCCTCCAGAGGAACTGGCTGGCCCCTGTGTGAGCCAAGATGCTGGACTAGAGGGACTCTCACTGGTCTGACCCAGCAGGGCTCTTCTGATGTTCTAATAAAGGCCTCAGCCTCTAGGCCCTTTTTTTGGCCCGCCAGAGGAACCGTTTGGTCACTGTGTGAGACAGGGTGCTGGACCAGATGGACTGCTGGTCTGATCCAGCAGGGCTGTTCTTGGGTTCTGTTGTTCTTAAATATAATAAATAAATAATTGTATTGCTGAAGTGCAGAGAAAGAGGGGTGCCACAGTTCCAACCAGCACTGGGCCCCTGCAGCGCTTCTGAATAGTGTTCCCATGGGGAATTTGCAGCTTGGCAACTCTATGGAAAACATCACATGTAGCCTGGCCCTCCTTCTCTGACATGCTTCCAGCAAAACTGTTTTGATTAACTTGAATACCCTTCCTCCAGAATACCAATCTCTTGATAAGAGAACATGATAAGAGAGCATGATGCAACATTTCTTGCGTAAGAGCCCAGGTGGCACCAAATGGCGAGACGTTGAAGAACATGTACAATTCTCACTGTAACAATTTTACAGACACTCAGAAGGACGTTGTCATTGTACTGTCGGTCCTCTTAAGTAAGATTTATTTTGTTAAATGTGGGCTTCTTGAAATGGAGTTCTAGGATGGTAGCTGACTGAAGCTACAGGCATTATTGCTGAAGCTTACCTGTTCTAGATGGGGCTGAACACCCTCTGAAGGTTCTCAGCTTGGGGTGTTGCTTGATTCAGCTTGGACCATGGATGTTCAAGTGGCTTCTAGGGTGGGCAGTGCCAGCTTTGGCTACCTCACCAGCTGCACCCTTTCCTGGAAAGGAGTGTTCTTCCTGGTCACTTCCAGCTTCTGTTACTATAATCTATATATATAATTCCGAAGTGGCGCCCTCTGTGCGGATATCTAGATCCATGCAGGGGGCACTTGGGGGGGCAGGGAGATTTTCCTACACGTGTGCAGAAAAATTTTCCTCCACGTGTGCAGAAAAATGCTAAAAGTTAAAAAAAACTTTTGGGGGGATATTTAAATCCCCCGAAAAGTAAAAGCATTCTCTGTACATGTGCAGAGAACGCTTTGGCCGTTGTGGGGGGGCTCAGCAGATGGCGGGCCTTGCCGCCACTGCTATCAGGGAGGGGAGAAGGCCACCCCTGTTGTCCGGGAGGGAAGGGGGAGGGACGGGAGCAGGCTCGGCATGTGGTGGGCACACCTGCCGCTGTTTGGGAGAGAGGGGGGAAGGAGGGGAGCAGGCTCGGCACGTGGTGGGCACCCCTGCCACCGCCGCTGTTTGGGAGGGAGGGGGGAGGAACGGGACCAGGCTTGGCATGTGGCGGCTCCCTCTACTGCTGCTGTTGTCCGGGAGGGAAGGGTGAGGGAGGGGAGAAGGCTCGCCAGGCCGGTGAGCCGCACAGCCTTGGGGGGGGGGGGGAGGAGGAAGAAGGCTTACCTGGTGCCGCTTTCTCCTCCTGTGGAGCTCCTCCTGCTTCTGCAGGCCAGGAGCTGTGGAGAATACTCCCCCCCCCCCCCCACGAGTTTCGCGGGTCCCCCTTCTTGTGTACTCTAAATGTCTCAGGAACTTCCACTGGTTCCAAATGCCAAGAGTCAGGTGCTGCCAGGTACTTTGCAGGACAAATATTATGCCTGTCTTGAAAGAGCTACATCACCTCTCACTTTGTTTCCAGACACCATTCAAGGGTTTGGGTTCGACCTTTGATTAAACAATTTCTTTAAAACATTTATTAGCTGGCTTTCTTCCTTATGGAGCTCCAGATGGCTTACAATACAAATACAATGCATAAAATAGCGCACATAAAATACATAAACCCAAAGTTTAAAATCACAGTGTAGGACAACTTTAAACAAATGCAGTCTTCAAATGAATAAAATGTAGTCTTAAATAAAGCCTAGTTCAGTGGTTCTTAACCTTTTTACAGTGGGACCCATTTCTGAATTTACTCTTAGGGATCCACTTCCAAAGTAAACACAGGCTACTTTCCCTTACCCATCACAAGAATTTCACTTCAGCGTGCTCTGAACGAGTGTTTGTCATTTTAAGTATTTATAAATACATAGCACTATTGAACAAGAGGCTGTATTTCAAAGGAAATCCAAAATTTCCGTTGGGCTCCTTCAGAACCCCTTCTGCCAGCGCACCTCCTGCCTGGCTTTGCGACCCAGCTGGGAGAGCGTCATGACCCAGTTCGGGGTCTCAGTCCACAGCTTGAGGAACTCGGCTCTTTGACCATTTATTTTTTATTTAGAAAAATGTTCTGCCCCTTCTCCAGGGAATTGGCTGGGGGCGGGGGGCCTTACAAAATAAAATGTAATAAAACCACAAAATATTAAAAGTTTTAAATTAAAACCCAAGTATTAGAAAACCCAGCATAGAAACCTAGACCACTGAAAAGCATAAAAGCCCATTCACTGGCAAGCTTGCCAACCTCCAGGTGGGGCCTGGAGGAATTACAACCGCTCTCCAGACAATAGAGATCAGTCCACCTGGAGAAGATGGCTGCTTTGGTGGATGGACTTTATGCCATCCCATCCCTACTGACTTCCCTCCACATCCCTGCCCTGCCCAGTCTCTACCTTCAGATCTCCAGGAATTTCCCAACCCAGAGTTGGCAACCTTATGCTGAAAGGGCCTTAGGAAGTCTTAGGAAGGCTCAGAAATCTTATTAGCATGGATATCCCAAAAGAGTAGTGACATCAGCCGTGAACCAAGCTCATTGCAAATCAAGGGGGGGGGGGGGTTGTTTACTTATTCTAAGCCCAACAAGGATGGTTCAGTATTTCTTTCACCGGAATTTTCCCCACTGGCTTGACAGATTAAAATTCTCAAGCACTGGCATCCGCTAAACAATATTCCATCCTGCGAAGCACGGCCTGCTGTTGGTTTTAAGAGGTCAGAATCCATTAAGGACTTACCGGTACGTGCTGATTTGAAGACTGTGGAGGCGGTGCCTGTTTTGAAGGGTCACTTCAAGTGCAACGGATGGTTCGCTGCACCTAGGCAGCTCCGATTAAAAGGTTCACACATCCACTCAGCAAAAAAGGTTTTCACCATAAATCGTTTCTCCAATTGTTTATCTTCTGAAATTGTTTATGTTTTAATTTGCCCCTGTAATCTCTTGCATCTGGGAACTACAAAATGTCCTTTGAAAAACAGACTGTCCAAACATTGTAGCGAAATTAGGAATCTTAACTTTGAAGCTCCCTTAGTGAAACGTTTTGTTGACAAACATCCTCAACCCGCTGATTTTAATTTTTTTTTTTTTTTTGGTCACTGAGAAGATTCAATCTAGGCCTCATCAATCTGACAGTACTGACAAGTTGTTATTTCAGAGAGAGGCCTTTTGGATTTTCACATTTTCATCATGGATTTTCATCATTGGATTTTCATCATGACATGACAATTTTATATGTTTGCTGTCCCCTTAAATTTTGGCTCCTGAACTCACATGTAAGGGGGAATGACGCAATTCTCTTTTACCTTGCCTCTTTGGTAGAAGAGGAGGAGGAGGAGGAGGAGCTTGGATTTATACCCCGCCCTTCACTACCCAAAGGAATCTCAAAATGGCTTATGATCTCCTTTCCCTTCCCCTCTCCACAACAGACACCCTGTGAGGTAGGTGGGGCTGAGAGAGTTCTCTGGAGAACTAATCACACTGTACTTTTTGCACTGTAAATTAATATTTGCTTTGCACGCAATCCAGGAAACCATCCTTTCTGGTACTCTGTAACCTCTTTGATTTCACACAAAGGTCTCCCCCCCCCCCCCACCTTTTTTGTTGCTGTTGTTTCAGGATGGGAACACGTGGAACTGCTCCCCCTGTGCCCTGATTGCAATCCAAATAACGCCAATGGTGCCTGGGAATCAAGCTCTGAGAAAGAAATTAGCGCAATATTTCAGGTCTGACATACACCATCATTTTTTTAAAAACCCTCCACGTCCCTGAAAGCACAGCAAATAGGGTCGCTAGCCTAGGGTTGCCAGCCTCCAGGTGGGGCCTGGGGATCTCCCGCTTTTACAATTGATCTCCAGCTGACAGAGATCAGCTCCCCTGGAGAAAATGGCTGCTTTGAAGGGAGGACTCTATGGCATTGTACCATGGTGAGGCCCCTCCCCTCCCCAAACCCCACTCTCTCCTGGATCCACCCCCAAAGTCCCCAGGTATTTTCCAACTCAGACTTGGCAACCCTATGCTAGCCCCAGGTTGGGAAATACCTGGAGATTTTGGGGGTGGAGCCTGAGGATGTTGGGGTTAGGGGAGGGGAGGGACCTCAGTGGGGTAGAATGCCATATAGAGTTCACCTTCCGAAGTGGCCATTCTCTCCAGGGGAACTGCTCTCTGTCACCTGGAGATCAGTTGCAATCCCAGGAGATCTCCAGCCGCCACCTGGGGGCTGCACCCGAGCAGCAAAAGTATACCAAAACAGCAGCAACCCTTCCAGTCATATGCCACCGGAATGGATAATTCCCCCAATTTCATCTTGCAACAAAACACTTTCCTAAAGCAGTCCCCCAAAGTACACCTGGCAGCAAATCACTGGAAAGTGTTTTTGTTAGCCTCAACTTTTCCTAAGCCACTATTTCATTGCAGTAATTGAGAACGAGCGTGGTGTAGTGGCCGGAGTGATGGAGTAGGGTTTGTCAGCCCCCAGTTCAAATCCCCCCCCCATGCTGCCACAGAAGCTCGCTGGGTGACCTTGGGCCAGACACACCCTCTCCGCCTGACCTGCCTCACAGGGCTGTTGTGAGGATAAAATGAAGGAGAGGGGAACTAAGTCAGCCACTCCTGGTCCCCACTGAGGAGAAAGGCAGGGTATGAATGAATAAATAAATAAATTTCACAGGCTGACTTCAAACGACCAGCACCCTAAACAAAAGCCAGCTGGGAAAAAAATGTCTTTTGCCTGATGCTTAAATGATAGCCGAGATAGGGCTAGGTGAATTCCATGGGGGAGACAGTTCCAGCACTGGCTCCACCACAGAGAAGGAACTTGCAGCTCGTGTCTGGCTGAATTTCCTCACAATGTACCCAGAAAGGATGCAAAAAAAATGTAACGCACCGGAGGCCCTGGGATGGCCAGACTTGTAACAAGAATGTTGACCTTTCCCTTGTAATGTTGTGTGGTTGATGTCCTATAGAATGTTTCCAGTTCTTCACCATGTCCCACGTTTTCAACATTTGGGACAGTTTCAGTAGGGTGTAACAAGCTGCCTTTTTGACAAGCACCTCCCCCTTCCCAACATATCATAAATCAATGGAGGAGGACAGAAGAACATCAGAAGAGCCCTGCTGGGTCAGACCAGGGAGGGTCCATCTAGTTCAGCATCCTGACTCACACAGCGGCCACCCAGTACCTGGAGGGCCAACAACAGGCCACAGAGGCCGAGGCCTTCTCCTGTTCAGAACATCAGAAGAGCCCTGCTGGATCAGACCAATAGTCCATCTAGTCCAGCATCCTGTCTCACACAGTGGCGAACCAGTTCCTCTGGAGGGCCAACAACAGGGCAGAGAGGCTGAGGCCCTCCCCTGATAAGAACATCAGAAGAGCTTTGCTGGAACAGACCAGATCGTCTGGAGGGCCAACAACAGGGCATAGAGGGCAAGGCCTTCCCCTGATATTTCCTCCTGGCTCTGGGATTTGGAGGCTTAGTGCCTTGAACCAGAAGGCAACATCAGGAGAAGGCCTCCTCCTCAATCCCCTGTTGTTGACTGTCCAGAGGAACTGGTTGCATGCAGAAGGTCCCAGGTTCAGTCTCTGGCATCTCCAGTTAAAACAACCAGGCACCAGGTGATGGGAAAGACCTCAGCCTGAGACCCTGGAGAGCTGCTGTCAGTCTGAGTAGACAGTACTGACTTTGATGGACCAAGGGTCTGAGTCAGTGGAAGGCAACTTCTAATCGGGAGGGGGCCATGGCTCAGTGGTAGAGCATCAACTTGGCATGCAGAAGGTCCCAGGTTCATTCCCCAGCATTTCCAGTTGAAAGGACCAGACATCAGGTGAGGTGAAAGACCTCTACCTGAGACCCTGGAGAGCTGCTGCCAGTCTGAACAGACAATAATGATGGACCAAGGGTCTGAGTCAGCAGCTTCACATGTGCTCTTCCAAGGTACACAGCAGCCTGACAGTCCTGTGATCTGTTTCTGCTCTGGACCGAGTACAAAGGAGGCAGAGACAGAAGCAAAATTACACTCCATGAACTTCGCGTTCCGGAATGTCCACCACTGTACGCTTCCTAGACACAAGAAGTGAAGCATCCAGACACTGGGATATGAACAGGACGCAAATCCTGACCGTTACTGTCTTTTAGTTGGTCTGGGGCAGCAGGCAGGGGAGCTGCTGGACATAGTGGAGGAAAAGAAGAGGAAAAGGAAAAGAAAGAAGAGACGCCTCCCTCAATTCTTTTTTGTAATGTGCCACAGCTTGTCATGCGGCCCAGTGGGCCAGTCCCATCTTGCCAGGAGACGCCAGAGCTTCTTGGGGGCCACCTGGAGGGCTGCCAGCTCTGGGATGGAAAATCCCTGGAGATTGGGTGGATGGAAACTGGGAACGATGGGGTTGGGGGAGGTGAGGGACCTCAGTACAATGCCATAGGGACCACCCTCCAAAGCAGGCATTTTCTCCAGGAAAAATTATTGTTGTTGTCTGGAGATCAATTGTAAGAGCAGGAGATCTCCAGGCCCCACCTGGAGGTTAACTTAAACAAGGTTATACCATGCAAAAATATGTCATAAATAAATACTTATATAATTATAAAGGTTATAAGTGTGCTTTATCCCAGATATAATAGTAAGTATCAATAAGATATAATACATGTACAACTACATATAAATCAAAAGTCAAAATTCAGTCTCTAACATGTCTCTTACTTGCTACAAGCTTCATCCCCCTAATGAAGTCAGGAGGAAGCAAACTTTCTTACACAGCAGGATAAGTTTTCCTATGTTGGATTTTTCAAGCATTCAGAATGGACTGAATTTTGACTTTTGATCTAGATGTAGATGTAGTTGTATATGTATTATAACTTGTTTAAACATACTGTTATATTTGGGATAAAGCACACTTATAACCTTTATAATTACATGAGTTTATTTATTAATTACATGTTTTTGCACAGTATAACCTTGTTTAAACTGTTCGTAGCCTTGTCCCCTGTTCATATAGCCCACCTGGAGGCTGGCAGCCCTCACAATCAAGAATGCTTGAAATTATAGCTAAATGAAGTTTAACGATCAGGTACACATTGGTCCTTTCCATACTTGGATCTCACCCCTGGTTTTATCAGAGTTCAATTTGTGACACAATACCTTGCATTTATCCCTGATTAAAACAGCATCCGTTTATCTCGGGACCAGTGTGGGGCAAAACTGGGGTGACCTCAATGTAATGTGGAAACAAAGAAATACCCTGAGATAATTACAGGGGTGAACTTGAGTGTAGTGTAGAATGTAGAAATACCCCGAGATAATTACAGGGGTGAACTCAAGTGTAGTTGAACCAGGATTTAAGGTCTTGTGCAGAAAGGGGCATTGGGAGAAGCCAACCCCAAGGTTAGCAGGTCCCCCTGGCTTCAGCAAGAGATGGGGGAGACTCTAGGCTGGCCAGTTCCAGGTTAGGAAATTCCTGGAGATTTGAGGGTGGAGACTGGGACCGATTTCCCACTAGCGCTGCTCCAGTGTTCTTCCTCTGTTTGCCCCAGTGCTGTGCTTGAATTTCACACTATTTGCCGCGGGGCGCATTTTGACCTGTGGCTCCGCCTGATCTTCCCTGCGGTTTCAGTGATCCTGTTTTTTGAGGATCACTGAAGTTTCAGGGAAGATCGAGTGGAGCTGTGGGTCAAAATGCGCCCCGGAGCAAATAGTGCAAAATTCAAGCACAGCACCAGGGCAAACAGAGGAAGAATGTCGGGGCAGCGCTAGTGGGAAATCCGTCTGGGTGAAGGGTACAATGTCACGGAGTCCACCCTCCAAAACATCCATTTTCTCCAAGGAACTGATCTCTGTAGGCTGGAGATGAGCTATATTTCCAGGGGTTCCCCCGGTCCCACCTGGAGGCTGGCATCCCTATGTACAGCAGTTGTCCAGTGCCAACGTGGGGAAAAGGAAAAATCTCTTTAGCATGCTTGTGCTCCATCCCGAACTGGGTTTCGGACACAAATGTTTCCAAGAATCGGAGGTCTCAAGCAGTGCTGCTTCAACTGGAAGAGCTTTGTTTGAACGAACTCCCTACCTTCCCAGTGGCCTGCCAGAGCTGTCTTTGCTCAGGCTGTTTGCTGTCAGACATGCCGGCTCCACTTAATAAACTCACTCCACGCAGAGCTTTCGTAAGGAACTGAGTAAGCACATCAATTAGTTGTTTCAGCATCAGGACAAACAGGCTTCTCTTCCATCCCCTTTCCCTGGCTCAGCTAGGTAACAGCCATTGAAGCCAAGTCAGGAATTAGGTAAGGAACAATAACTCCATTGCTCAGGGTGTCTTAAGCCCAAAGACGCTGAAACACGAGCAGCCCCACATCTAAATGGCCGCAGTGAACAAGCCAGTGTGTTCTTTACTGCTAATAAGCAAGGAACCTATGCAGGAAGATTCTCAGTTTAGAAGCCTTCCTTCTGCACCATGGCCTAAATCTAGGGTTGCCAACCTCCAGGTGAGGCTTGGCGATCTCCGAGAATTGCAACTGGTCTCCAGACCATGGCTGCTGCAGAGGGTAGACTCTTGGCTCCTTTCAAATTACCGTTCTAAAATGGATGTTATCTGTTGTTGGCCTGGTTCTGAGTAAAGTGATAAAGGGGCAGGGGGTGTCATACAGCGAATTTCCTGAGAGCCAGTTTAGTGTAGTGGCTAAGTGCACAGACTCTAATCTGGGAGAATCGGCTTTGATTCCCCACGCCTTCACATGCAGCTGCTGGGTGACCTTAGGTCAGCCACAGTTCTTGCAGAGCTGTTCATTCGAGAAGTTCTCCGAGAGCTCTCTCAGCCCCACCTACCTCACAGGGTGTCTGTTGTGGGGAGAGGAAGGGAAGGAGATCATAGGCCGCTCTGGGACTCTGAGTGAAGGGCGGGATATAAATCCAATCTCCTTCTCCTTTCCTTCTCCTTCTCCTTCCGTTAATGAGCCATCTCTGGAGTGCTATGGATATTTCAAACAGTGCAGCTCCTCCCCCCACCCATTTTTTTAGGAACTGTAGTGGTGCCAAGACATCTCAATGGTACTGCTGTAGCACTGAAGGGCTATATTGGTTTAGCGCCGTAGTGCTCAACATAGAATGTTCTTTAAAAGTCTGAGGAAGATCGTGCCGTGAAAAAGGGCGGGGGAAGCAGCATTTTAGGAAGCACTGTGGACATTTTAAGCAGCACACCACAGCGATTCAGAAATGCAACAAAGAGGCAAAAACAGAATAAAGCAGTTTCCCTCAAAAACGGCTCGACCACCAGAGCAAGTGGCTTTGTATGAAAAGGTATATAAATCTGTTAGCTAATCTGGTTACTGAAACGGGTCTGTCTGAAATGACAACAACAAAAACCCCACTGGCTGCCAGCTATTAAAATGGAATACAAAGGCTGTTTGAAAGGGGCCAATGGCATTGTACCTCGTTGAGATCCCTTCCCTCCTCATACCCTGTCTTCCCATGGCCCTACCCTCCCAAATCTCCAGGAATTTCCCAGTCCAAAGTTGGCAACCCTATCTAAAATTGAATGTCCATGGAACCACACTCAAGACAACTATCTCACTGATTCCTTCATTTTTGCCATGACTTCAAATGTAGGCAGATGAGATGTCACCTTGTCTTGGAGTGGGTCACTCTATGTAACCCTTGAGGTTAGGGGTTTCTCCTGTTGGTTCGCTAACAATGTATTTCTCTCGCCTCATCGATCAGCTTATTCGCAGAGCTTATATACTAGCCCATTTTAATGTTTCGCCTTCTGCAGTACTTTATGGGAGGTTTCAAAAGATTCCATATGCGCAAAGGCTGTGCCACTGTGGCAGGAATTAAGTAGAAAGTATTGAGTGTGTCTTTTTGCACTGTATTGACTAGTCTGACATTCGTACTATGTATCTCGATCGGTTATCATCGGATCTAATAGGCCAGTCTGATGAACATAAAACCCTCTGTTTTCTTTCCACCCAAAGTGCTGTAATTATTGAAACGGTGGCGAAATTTCTGTAACGGCTTCTGAAAGGAGATATAGGTATTAGGATTTCATCTTCCTTCTGTTTGTTTTTCTTTCATCTCATACCCCAATAAAGGTGGTGGCGGTGGTTAAACTGGATATTCTGTGGCAGGTAAAACTGATGTAAGTGGAATCCCAGGGCTGGGCCTGAAGTTCTCACAGAATTACAAGCGATCTTTTGGCTACCGAGATCAGTTCCCCTTTAGCAAATGGCAGCCCCAGAGGGCCAACGTTACAGTATAGCACAGGTTTGCGGTGGAAGCCCTCCCCAAATTCCCACCACCACAGGCACTACCCTCAAATCTCCATAAATTTCTCAGACTGGAGTTGGCAACCCAATGGGCAGAGTAGATTCCCTTTCTCCATTTGTTGTAATGTCTGAAACAAAATCAGGTCCACACATCTTAATCCATTGTGAGCAGTGTGGTTTCCCAGTACAGACAGCGTTACCATTTTCAGGCATCACTGCTTATTTTATTCACTTCATTGAAACCCCGCCTTTGTGCTCAGTGGGGACCCAAAGCAACTTACATGGTTCTCGTCTTCTCCATTTTCTCCCCACAACAACCCCATGAGGTAGGTTAGGCTGAGAATGTGTGACTGGCCCAAGGTCACCCAGCGAGCTCCCATGGCAAAGTGGGAATTTGAGCCTGGGTCTCCTGTTCCAAATACCACGCCACGCTGGCTCTTAAAAGAATGATATGTTGACAATTCTTTTTCCACTCCAGTGGTTAGTTTAGCAAAACAGAGGGTAAGGTTATGCTGAAACATTTTTATTTCTGTTTCCTGAAAAAAATGCATTCCAGTTTTAAGCTAAGGAGCAGAGAAACACTTCTGCAATCGCTCGCTCGAGAATTAGTCTGGAGAATTAATTGTGCATTTGTGTTTCTTGCACACACATGACATTCTTTTACGAGCAGAGGTGGATATTACCCTAAAGAACCCTTGTAGTAAAACTGAGTCATCACAAACGTGATATCAGCATTTTCCTGCTGACCAAGACTTGGCTGGCAGGCGAGTTGCGTCATGCTGTAGCTTCATTTCAGACGGGAGCAGTCGCTCGGAGAGCTTGCCGGGGCCTGTTGTTGAGTTTCAGGTGTGACAACATAGGCTCTCGAAAACCGGAATGCCTTCTTTCTCTGCATCCTTCTCAACCGATGCCATAAATAAGGCTGAGAGGAATCCTCTTGTCTGGGTTCATGCTTCTTTCTTAAGAGAACCCTCCGTCCCTGGAGAATCTCTGGTGCTGGGTCACTGTGCCTCAGCAAGTTTGGCCAAGGACTCCCTGGAACATCCACACGGCAAAGTCAATCCCAACATCAGACATCTTTTGTTCTTTTTAGGGTTGCCTAAGAATCATTCGAAAGCAAGAAATTGCAAGTAGATAAATAGGTACCGCTTCCACCCATACCTTTCTGCCCGTAATTTAAATCTCCTAGAATTACAACTGCTCTCCAGACTGTAGAGATCACTTCCTCTGGAGAAAATAGCTGCTTTGGAGGGTGGAATCCACTGGCATTGTATCTAGGGTTGCCAACTCTGGAATGGTAAATTCCTGGAGATTCAGGGAGTGGAGACTGGGGAGGGACCTTAGCAGCCCTACAGCCCACCCTTCGAGCCAGCCATTTTCTCCAGTATAAAGTACTGAGTCCAGAGATACGTTGCAGTGAAATCAGCTCATAAGTTTATTGATGGTACAATTCCAGTCTACTGAACAGAGCTCAGGGGTCTGCTTAAATACACATCGAAACCGCACCCCCGGCCTTGCCCAAACTCCCTGACAGAATTACTCCCTGATAGGATTACCCTGATAAAATTATGCCCAAACTTCCTGATAGGGTTAATCATGAGTTACCTAAAACCATAGGTCCCCTGGTGGAACCTGGGTGGCTGCTTGGTCTCATCTACAATCCGGCCAGGCTATTGTCTCCTGAAGCAAAGCTCTGGTAGCCAGCATGGCCACATGCATTTCTCTGACCGTGTTCACAGTTGCCATTAGGACAAAACATCCAGAGAGACTGATCTCTGTTGTCTGGAGATCTGTGGTAATTCAGGGAGCTCTCCAGGCCCCACCTGTGATGCTGAAATCTGTGCCTGCATGACTCCTTGGTCGAATTGGAATCACACAGTCTGAGTCCAACGAGTTACATGAATATCTGTTTAATGAATTCATAATAGGGAATACAGGGATGATGAGTGCCTTAGCACTCCAGCAATTCCAAAGCTGTATTCTGCCATAACCAGGAAGGGCAGAAGGTCTTATACCCCAAATGATATGAAGAAGAAGAGATTGGATTTATACTCCGCCCTCCACTCCCCAAGGGAGTCTCAGAGCGGCTTACAAACTCCTTTTCCCTTCCCCTCCCCACAACAGGCACCCTTTGAGGTAGGTGGGGCTGAGAGAGAGCTTTCCCAAGCTGTCCTTGAGGGAACAGCTGGTACAGAGCTATGGCTTGCCTAAGGTCATCCAGCCAGGTGCAAGTGGAGGAGTGGGGAATCAAACCCGGCTCTCCCAGATTAGAGTCCGCACACTTAACCACTACACCAAACTGGCTCTGTCCCATATAGTTTACACATTAAAGAGTCTCTAATTGGTACCAGTCTCTAATTGGTACCAGGCATCATGCAAGCATCATTTGACTTTAAGCCTTACTATTGGTCTGCCCTTATACTGGTCATTTATGTCAGTGGTTGTATTTACTTATCTGGTTTCCAGGACAATGGGAACATTAGAGAACAGTGGGTTCCTTTCTGACCTGCATACGAAGGGCTAACTGATTGGGGGTTATGAATCACATTAAACTTGCCCTTGGCATCCTTCCGTCTTGCACATTCCATTTCTATTGCATCCTAATTCCATCTACAGAGGCTTTTAATAATACTTTTGCTTAATATGGCTTCTTATACAAAAAAATGCAATTATAAAATATACACATTCTGCTATAAGTTTCTCTAATCAGAAGCTTCTCAGTTACATACCAGGATTTGGACCTGTTATGATTAAACTTTTGAAGGCACAGTGATAGCTGTCAATATATATATAATAGGATGGATAGATAGATAGATAGATAGATAGAAAGGAGAGAGTATCAGAAATCACATTCTTTCCCCCTCGTCCTGCACCTAGAGGCTGGCAGCCCTTTTTGTATCCCACTTAGACTCATTTCTTCCCCAGGTTCCACCCACAAATCTCCAGGAATTTCTCATCCAGGAGTTGCCAACCCTAACTCTTGTACATGACATGGTAGAACTTGCTTTACAGCTAATCTGGACCCTGGGTTTTTGTTTTCAGGGCACAGTTGCGAAGGAGGTCATTTTAGGCCCGTGCTCCATTCTTACCCTTTCTTCCTCCGCACACTCATGTGAAGGGTTTTCCCATCCCTCTGTGTTTTGCAGTCTCATGGCAAGACATTCACGTAAGCAGGGCAAGTGGGGAAAGCGTCAAGCCAACAGTGTTTACTTTTCCATCTTCAGTCCTCCAAACGGAAGTCAGATGAAAACAGGGATACAAAACAAAACTTTCCCCAAGTCTCTCTTCTCCTCTTGCACGCAGGCAAATTGTTCACATGGTAGACGTGCTGCTGAAATTTGCCTCTCGGCAGCTTCTTCAAATAGCTCAGTGTCTGAGCCATGATTCTCTTAGGTGCTTTGTAAAATGTGACACTATGACTCCCGTAGGGATTGTTTAGGGTTTTAAAAACTGGATTCAAGGACCTGTTCAGATTACAGGGATCCCCAGCCTTTTAGAGCCTGGAGACATTTGTGGAGTGCCGCCAAAATGGCTGCCACGGGGCGGGGGGGAGCCAAACCCAAAATGGCTGCCATAGCTGATGGTGGAAAGTGCTCTCAGATCTCAGCTGATTTATGGTGACCCCAGATGGTTTTCAAGGAAAGAGACCTTCAAAGGCAGTTTGCTATTGCTTGCCTCTGCATAGCGACCTTGGACTTCCTTGGTCATCTCCCATCCAAGTACAAACCAGGGCTGACCCTGCTTAGCTTCTGTGATCTGATAAGATCAGGCTAGCCTGGGCCATCCGCATCAGGTTGCTGCCCTAAGAGGCAGAACCAAAGCCAAAACTGGCAGTCACAAGAGACCAAGCCAAGCACAATACCTCCCTCTACATTTTGCAAAAGGATTGCAGAAGTATAATAAAAGAAATGAAGGAAAGCTGGGGTGGGGGGTGAAGGAAGAAAGAGATGTATTCTATGGAATTGTCTTAATGGCTTTATATGTTCTTTGAAGGTATTCAGGTAATACTTGTAAATATATTGTGCCTTATGAGGAACTGTTGTGCGTGTGAAGAGTTTTTGGCTTGGAAAAAGGCTTTGCCGAAATGAGGAGCAATCGGGCACCCATTCCCTTTGGCTGAAGAGCTGGAAGTTGAAGTCGGAAGTGGAGGGCACATCCCTCCATGAATTCTTCTTGATCGTGGACTTTTGTTAAGTTGTTTGGCTTTCTGTATGGAGTGATGATACACGGCTTCTCTTTTGGTATTTTGTAACATGGTAACTCGATAATACACAGTGGTACAATTTCTATAAAAACAAGCATCATTGTACTATTTTATTTATTTATTTGTTAAATGTGTACCCCACCCTCCCCACAAACCCGGATCAGGGTGGCTTACACTGGTTGGTACATAAATAAGTTAAAATCCACGTAAAGTCATCTGAAAACAATTCAGTTGCAAATAAAATCATAAAGTGCTGGTGACGTTTCATTGATTACTTAAGATGGCAGGCTGAAGAGGGCATACAAAAGTCTAACCGTTTTTTTTTTTTGCTCATGATTTCCCTAATTCAAGCACCGGCACCGGCCAGATGTCAAAGCCAAGTAGTGGAGGTGGCTCCTTAGTTGAAAGCCTGGTGGAAGAGCTCCATCTTGCAGGCCCTGCGGAACTGTAAGAGATACTAAATATAGTTTGCGATAATATTGGTCTGCACAGTGGTTTTTGTTTCGTTGGCCCTTCTGAGGGGCTAGTGGTGGCGGTTTGACCTTAATGAAAAACTGTTTTTAGAAAGCTAATTGATATTGCTCTTACTTAAAATTGGGATTTTCAGAGAATCTTTCTTTACCTGTCCCTGTTAAAATAAGCCATACCAATTGTCTAGGATTGACACCTTTGACTTGGCTGGAGATTTTTTTTGGGGGGGGGGGAATCGTAGGAAGGGAGAGAGAACTCAGTGGGGTGTAAGGCTATAGAGTTCACCTTCCAAAGGAGCCATTTTCTCCAGGGGAACTGAGCTCTGCACTCTGGAGAGTAATTGTGATTCCAAGACATCTCCAGCCCCCACCTGGAGATTGGCAACTGCACTTGCCAACCCAAGAGCATGGCCTGGGGGGGGGGGTGAGGGCAAGGCCCTCAGGCAAGGCCCTCAGAAAGGCCTTGCCTGCTCCCTGAATCCCCAGCAGAAAGCCCAGAACCTTGGAAGAAAGAAAAAGAGATACTTCACTGCAGGAGGCCAAAGAGATGAGGGGGTATTATACCCAGCCAGTCTCAAACCCACCAACCCCCAGCGCAGAAAAAGTTGGGAGGATCTAAATACACTTGAGTGAAGAATAATCCCTGCATGAAGACTGACTGCAAGCCCTCTGGGCATGTGCAGAATTATCTCCCCCCTCATTACACTGTAATCGACATAATCTATTTCTTAAATAGGGATTAAGGGATTACATTCTGGGTTGGAGGCGATGGTTCACAGACAGGCGTGTCTGGGGGATTTTTTAGCAGTTACGGCACTGATTGCTGTCTCCCCCACCAACCCCCTGCTTTCCCAACACAGCTTCGAATCCTACCCTGCGCTCTTAGGCATTGCGTGTCTCTTGGGAGGGAAAGGGAGGTGTGCCAGTTTAATCACCCATAAGGCTCCGAGCACGCTCAGAAGCAAACTGCTTTTCCCTGGATGGCCCATGGTGTGCCATATTGCTGAATTTGCATTCTCTGTGACTTTGTAGGTCTACTTGTCTGTATAAATGCTAGACCTTTTTAACAGGGGAAATACATTAAGAACATCGTAGTAAAAATGTGAAAATAACGTTTTTGCTGTTTCAAGACAAATTAGGAAAGCCTCCATATCTCAGATTTTGGGGAGCAGTCGCAGGCCCTTGGCAAAGGTGCCAACCTCCAGGTGGGGACTGCAGATCCCCTGGAATTAGAACTGATCTTCAGACGGCATAGATTCGTTTATTTATTTAAAATGTTTATTCCATTTCTCCTGGAGAAAAGGGATGTTTTGGAAGGTAGGCTGTATGGCATTTTGTGTTGACTGCTCAAAACTTTGTTTACTTTATAAAAACTTTCAAAGGAGGACACCTCTATACTTCAGGGGTTTTTTTCTGCGTTTTGGGGAAGGTGTTAACTGAAAAGTTTAGAGAGGGGAACAGCAGTGAACTACATATTCCAACAGGCTCATCAGCACTTGTGTGCATGCTCAGAGTACAAACTTTTAAAAAAATGACCGACACCCCCATAAACTACATATCCCTGCTGACAGCCCCATGAAATATATATCCCAGCAGGCTCATCAGTGCTTGTGGGCATGCTCAAAAGACAAAAAAAAAAAAAAATGGCCAATGGCCTCACTTCCTGGATGCTGGTCTGATCGCTCAAGGACGGGATTCAAGCGCTTTGAAGAGTGCTAAATGGGGTGAGTCTGATAATGATTGTTATAAAATAACCTGGATCAATTAGAGGCGGAGCGACAGCAGATCGAACTGCACGTCTGACCACAGCCCATGTCAACCAATTGAAAACAACAATAGGTAGCTATGGTAAAACATCTTTATTGCCTTAATAATTATGTATGGATTGTATGGACTAGTATGATTTTGTATTGCTTTATTTTTCAATTTTATTTTTTTACACTCTATTTTTGATGCTGTAAGACCCGAGGAAGGCGTCAGAAATGAGGTTACACCGTAGCCTTGCGGTTGTTGTGCATTTTCACATACTTCAAAAGCCTCCCAGTGCTGTTCCACAATCATGCGGGGGGGGGGGGGACACCTTCTGGCGTGATTTGTCATTCTATGTATCTTTATTTGCTTGAATATTCTATGTAGCTGATGGTTTTTATATTTTGTTCTAATATATATGGTATTCTAACGAGAGAATCTCAGATAAAATACAAATACAAGTAACTTTTTGAAATTGATCAGTACAGATTTATTTCACACTTTATACATGATAACTACAATTTACACAGTGCTGTCACTTTGCTCTTCAGACTAGGACACTGTGGTTCTTCTGTCTTATTTGCCCAACTAGCGGATGGCAACCCTACAGCAACCCCCAGTGCCGGCCTCAGGAACCTGAGAATTGCTGAGGACATGAAGTAGCTGTTTCCACCAGGGCAACTGATCTCTGTCGTCTGGGGATCATCTGTAATAATGGGAAATCTCCAGGCAGCACCTGTAGGTTGGCAACCCTTGGCAGAATGCAGAGCAGGGCCTTGGTTGATGGTCCAAGGCACAGGAGGGTGAATGTGAATTTGGGCCTAGCCCCTAGGGTTGCCAGCTTCGGATTGGGAAACACCTGGAGGTTTTTTTGGGGGGAAGCCTGAGGAGGGCAGAATTTGGGGGAGAGGAGGGACTTCAGCAGGGTCTAATGCCACAGAGTCCACTCTCTGAAGCAGCCATTTTCTCCAGAGGAACTCATCTCTACCTCTATCTGTCTGTTGTGGGGAGGGGAAGGGAAAGGGGTTTGTAAGCCACTCTGAGACTCCCTTGAGTAGTGAAGGGTGGGATAGAAATCCAATCTCTTCTCTTGTTCTTCTTCTTCTAATCCGAGGAGATTCCCAGCTAACACCTGGAGGTTGGCAAGCCTATTGCACAGCAGAAACCCTGGCAGGCCTATTCCCTGTGACTGGAGAGGGGAGCCATCTGGCATTTGCTCCACATTTTATCAGCACTGGGCGATTCTGCATTGGCTTTTCCCTCCGTTGTTTTACCAAACCCACACTGGGACAGAAATTCCCCTCTGCATTGCGTGCTGCTTTCCCTTCCTTTGATCATCGGATTTTATGGTACCCTCTAGACTGTATGCTGCTTTGACTTCCTGTGATCACCGGGTTTTATGGTACCTTCTGCATAGATTTATGATTCTGGGGTGCCTTTGCAGTCAGCAGGGGTCCTTTTGTAGAAAAAGAGGTGCAGGAGCTCATTAGCATAACTCATTAGCATGACTCATTAGCATATGCCACGTCCCCTGACATCACCAGAAGTGTGTCAGAAAGGGAATGTCAGTTTCAGCCCCATTATACCCTATGGGCCATTGAAATCAATGGCAAAAACCATAGGGTATATGAGGGGCTGGAGGAAAGGGGGTTTGAGGGAGAGGCTCCAAACTTGCAGGGTAGCTGCTGGGGCCTCTCCTCGAAATGCCCACCAAGTTTCAAGAAGATTGGACCACGGGGTCCAATTCTACGGGTCCCCAAACAGGTTGTCCCATCCCCTCCATTGTTCTCTATGGTGGGAAAAAGTGTTACATATGCAAATAAGTTATGCTAATGAGTTATGCTAATGAGCTCCTGCACCTCTCTTTCTACAAAATGACCCCTGGATCAAACCAATAGTGTATCTAGTCCAGCATCCTGTCTCACACAGGGGCCAGCCAGTCCCTCTGGAGAGCCAAAGCAAGGCAGAGAGGCCGAGGCCTTCCCCTGAGAAGAACCTCAGAAGAGCCCTGCTGGATCAGACCAGTGAAGGTCCCTCTAGTCCAGCACCCTGTCTCACACAGTGGCCAGCCAGTTCCTCTGGAGGGCCAGCAACAGGGCAGAGAGGCCGAGGCCTTCACCTGTGAAGAACCTCAGAAGAGCCCTGCTGGATCAGACCAGTGAGAGTCCATCTAGTCCAGCATCCGGTCTCACACAGTGGCCTCAACCAGTTCCTCTGCAGGGCCAACAACAGGGCATAGAGGCCAAGGCCTTCCCCTGATGTTGCCTCCTGGTTCCAAGATTCAGAGGCTTAGTGTCTCTGAAGGTGGAGGTTCCCCTCAGCCACCATGGCTAGTAGCCATTGATAACCTTGTCATCCATGAATCTAGCTAATCCCCTTTGAAAGCTGTCTATTCCTGTGGCCAGCATGACAGGGAAGGATTTCTGACAGCCTACCTATTCCGTTTCAGGAACTGGTTACTAACGGGTTTTTTCCTGTCATTTCAGACAGACCCGTTTTAGTAACAGCCTGTTAACAAAATATATTTACCTGTTCTTACAATGCCAGTTGTTTCCCATTTGGGAAGCGTGTTTGAGGCATTGTTGACAAAAACTGCTCTCCTCAGGTCTTCAATCCCTTCCCGGATCTGAATCACTACAGTGAGCTGTGTAAAATGGCCCGTAGCGCTTCCTCCAAGTGATGGGTTTTTCACACCCTTCCCCACACACCCCGGCGCACAATCTCTCCTCTTTTTTAGAAAATGTTCTGTTGGGAGCGCTATAACAGGATGTCAAATTAGCATCATAGCGCTCCCAATAAAATGTTTAAAAAAACCCTCTCTCAGGGAGATCGTGCACACAGAGGAAAATGGCAGGAGAAGAAAGCGGCACAGTTTCAAATGGCCACAGAGCTTCAGAGATGGCTCCTTACCAGAAGGGAAATGCTGTGTGAAACAGCCGTCCCTATGCTGGTTTCCTCCATGACAGGCCAGTAATGGAAACCATGTGGTTTAAAAAGGTAATGTGAAATCAACCATCCTCTGGCATCTACAAGCCATGAGCATTACAAGGCAGGAGGACCAAAATGAATGCCCTGGAAGCCCTCCCAAGATAGTGATGGTGTTGGGTCCAAAGCCACTCAGGCTGGCCTTGAGAGTGGGGCCACCATTTCATCAGCATTTCCTAAGGCGAGGGATATGTCGGACCAATGACCCAACGCATACCTGGTGATTTGAAGAGAACAAGAATCCAGTGCCTGAAGATGTGTATGCTTTGTTCAGTTTTTCTCTATTGAATATGTTGTGTCTGCTGACCGCCACCAGGCACCAGCGAGAGTAGCCTAGAGCTTGGCTCCTAGAACAATAGGGGCCAAGGATCCCAGGGTTCCTCCAGTCCTCCAATGAGATCTAGGCGGGAAATTCAACCCCCCCCAATAGGACTGTAGGTGGGACCAGGGTTGTGTCCTGGGTGTGTATATAGTTGGCCACTTTGGCTGGTTAAGCAAGCTTGTTGTACCAATACAATAAAGAGCTGATCACTACGCTGCCTCACTCATCAGTGGCACCTAGAACTCAGTATCTTTTAGAATACAAGCATGGGAAGCCTCAGCCGCATTCTCCGGGCAAGGTTCTCATGACCTTAGCTCATCATGTATGTTTAACCTTTCAGCTGGTCTTTCATTTCTCATGGCCCAAGCGGCCCCCTTTCGTGGGATAAAAACGCTCCTGTTCCCAAGGTTCTTTTTTGCCGCTCCCCCCCAATCCAAGCCAGCCGGAGTCAAACATAAAATGATTTCAGCAAACAAAATGGTTAGCGGCAATGCTCCCTCTCAGCTGTGGAGTCTTTTGAGCAAAAATTCTACTTTGTGAGCTCCAGGCATTGAAAGTTGTGAGTGAGCGATTTGGCTGCTGCAGTTGGCTCTGGAGCCCTCCTTCCTGAGCTAAGACAAAAATGTTTGAGCCAGAGGCTAAAAATCTGTGAGCTAGTGTGGACTTAGAGGGAACACTGGTTAGCAGAAAATATGCTGTTATTTTTCTCCGGGGCAGACTTCCCATTCCCTGGCCGAACTGCCTGGTCTCCAAAGACGGGGAGTTGTTTGATAAGCCAGTTTGGCGGTACTTCTCTCTGGTCAATGTCTCTCTGTCTTGCTTGTCTGTTCTTGTTTTGTTGAAATTAGGTGTAGCCAGAGAAGTGAGCTGTGCTGGGAACTCCCCCCCCCCCCCAATACAGACACACACAGCATGCAATGACAGTGAATGGAGAGAGTTTGCTTTCCTGCATTTCTGACCTGTGAAGTCAGTCAGTTTTCTCAGCAGAGAACACAGGCCAAACCTTGCAGTATAAACACAAGCAATGGAGCTGCTACATAAGCAAACCTTGAAGAATGAGCGACTCAGCATTCCAGGGCGGCAGAGGGACCATTCGCTGTTATCCTTTTTTTCTTCAAAAAGAAAAAAGAAGTCTCTGAAATATTTGAAAAATCTATAAAGGATACTATTGGCACGATCTCAGCTGATACGTCTAATTCAGGGGTAGGCAATTGTTTTGGCTCGGGGGCCACTTTGTGGGAGCGGAGGTTAGCGGAGGGCCGCACCTTTTAAAATGATTGCATTCATTAGTTAACTTTGCATTTCAGAAAAGGTATAAATTGTATCATGAAAATCAATAAATATAAATTAAATAAAATAGTGGTAGTTTTATTCAATTTATTTATTGTGCTAATTTCATATCATCTCTCTGTCCGTCTCTGTGTGTGTCTTCCTCTCTGTCCCTATATTCCCCTGTGTGTCTCTCATTGGGGCTTATTCCCCTCCTCCCCACCCCGAAACACAGAGAGACACACGGGGAACATAGGGAGAGAGAGAGAGAGAGAGGAAGACACACACAGAGATGGACAGAGAGAGAGAGACAGAGAGAGAGACATGGGGAACATTGGGGGAGAGAGAGAGAGGAAGACACACACACAGAGGGACAGAGACAGACAGACAGACAAACAGAGACAGACTCAGAGGGACAGAGAGAGACGCACAGGGGAACATAGGGACAGAAAGAGAGGGAGAGACACAGAGGGACACAGAGACACACACACACATGCAGAGGGACACAGAGAGAGTCAGAGAGAGAGAGAGAGACAGGGACAGAGAGAGAGATCGCCGAAAGCAGCTGCCTGCCTGCTGCGCCTCCGTGCAACCCGGGGAAGGCGAGGGTGGGAGTGTGCAGGGCTTCCCCGGAGCACTGCGCTTTGGCACAGCCCGGTGAAGGCGAGGGTGGGGGCGGGCAGGGCTTCCCCAGAGTGCTGCGGACCCGGGAAGAGGAGGATGGGGGAGTGAAGGTAACTTACCTTCCTTCTTCTGCCTCCTTGTCGCCCAACAGGGCTGCTGGGAACAGGGGGTGGGGCTTGGTAATGTGCCTGCCCCCTGGACACTTCACTCCTGGAGCGCCGCTTCTCTGTGCTCCGGGCCCAACGGAGGCCTGACTGAAACCACATGGCCAACTGTCTTGGCGGGCCGCAAAAAACTCTGTGGCGGGCCGCACGTGACCCACGGGCCGCAATTTGCCCACCCCTGATCTAATTAATGCAGTTAACAAATCAAATCGAGCAAATGAGCAAAGCAAGTCAGAATGTATAGAAATGCAGGGGTGTGTGTGAACGGCTGGCTCACGCTTTGGTTTGGGAGGCTGGAAGAGAGGCACAGGGGTCCAGGGCAGATAGCGATCAGGACAGAGAGATTTTAAGTCAGAAGCTAACTTTTTAAAAATGCTGCCAAGACCCTGCTTACTAGGTGTAGGACAGGGGTGTCAAACATAAGGCCCGAGGGCCAGAACCGGCCCATTCAGGGCACTTATGCGGCCCATGAGCACCTGGGGCAAGGGAGGGAGTGCTCCATCGTGGCTTCCGCAGGGCAGAACAACCTCGTCTGCAGCAGTCAAGCATTGTGGGAGCCTCTGCCCACCTGCCCCTCCAGTCCGCCTCTGTGGGTTTTCCTCTGCACCCCCCTCCCAGCCCATGTGGCAGTGAGGATCCACCATCTCGGAGCTTACCAGCTGCAGTCCTTTATACGCTTTCTATCTCCGGTGCCTGGCATGACGTTTTACGGCACACGTGGCCCAGCCAGACAAAGTGACATTCATGTCAGAGGAAGTCCTTGTAACAAATGAGCTTGACACCCCTGCTGCAGGATGTTCATGGCAAGAGACAAATAAAGGGGCTTTGCCATTGCCTTGCCTCTACCTTGAAACCCAGGACTTCCTCAGTGGTCTCCTGTCCAAGTACTAACCATGGCTGACCCTGCTTAGCTTCTGGGATCTGATGAGATCGGGCTGGCTTGGCCTTCTAGGTCAGGGTGTACCAATCATGTCCCATCATGTTGCAGATGACTTACAGTGACCCCGTAGGGTTTTCAAGGCAAGAGATATTCAGAGGTGGTTTGCCATCATCTGCTTCTGTGGAGCACCCTTAGACTTCTGCCTTGGAGGTCTCCTGTCCAAGTACTAACCAGGGCTGACCCTGGTTAGCTTCTGGGATCTGATAACCTGGGTCGTGCAAGTCGGGGTGCAGGAGGGCAAATAGACAGTTTAAACAGGGGTCCGTTGGGGCCGGAGCGAGGTGGAGCGAAGCTCCGCCAGCTCAGGACTGGCTAGTAGGGCAGCCACGGGCTGAATCAGATTCTCTAATCTGATTCAGCTCACCGCCGAATAAAGCCACTGGAGGGGAGGGGGTTTGAGGGAGAGGCTCCAAACTTGCAGGGTAGCTGCTGGGGCCTCTCCTTGAAATACCCACTAAGTTTCAAGAAGATTGGACCACGGGGGTCCAATTCTACAGGCCCCCAAACAGGTTGCCCCCATTCCCTCCATTGTTCTCAATGGTAGGAAAAAAGTAACATTTTTCCCTCCATAGAGAACAATGGAGGGGATGGGACAATATGTTTGGGGGCCTATAGAATTGGACCCCGTGGTCCAATCTTCTTGAAACTTAGTGGGTATTTCGAGGAGAGGCCCCAGCAGCTACCCTGCAAGTTTGGAGCCTCTCCCTCAAACCCCCTTTCCTCCAGCCCCTCATATACCCTATGAGTTTTTGCCATTGATTTCAATGGCCCATAGGGTATAATGGGGCTGAAACTGACATTCCCTTTCTGACACACTTCCGGTGATGTCAGGGGACATGGCATATGCTAATGAGTTATGCTAATGAGTTATGCTAATGAGCTCCTGCACCTCTTTTTCTACGAAAGGACCCCTGAGTTTAAATATAGGCAATAAGTTGTCAAACTGCATCCTGTAGAAAAAAAACTTGTAAAGTGTTGTGTTTTTAACTAAGAAGCAGCCCTTAGTCTAAATGACAAGGTACATGGACAATATAATTTTGAATGTTGGGTATTGCTTCATACAAACACAGTTCTGGTTTTCTCAGTTGCTGCCTAATTCCAAAATAGTAAAAAGCCCAGTAGCACCTTTAAGACTAACCAGACTCTGTTGTAGCATTATGCTTTCGAGAAACACAGCCCTCTTCATCAGATGCATGGAGGGTATGAAGGAACTGGCAAGGTGGCAAGGTGTAAAGTACTGGGACATAACACAAGGGGAGGGGGGAGAAGATGCAGAAAGTTCCAGGTAAATGCAAAGCCTTTGCAAAAGTCATGAAAATGGTAGACTGCACAATCCTGGCTGGGTGTGACCCCTTCCTTCTATTGATGAATCTGAATGGAATACCTGAAAGGCAGTTACTTCTGGTAATGAGATAACCATCCAAAGTCTCTATTCAATCCCAGTCTGACTGGGTCAGATTTAAATATGAATTTCAGTTCAGCATCTTCCTGTTAGATTTTGGTTTTGAAATGTTTCCGTTGAACTATGGTGACTTTTAAGTCCTTGATGGAATGTCCTGGTAGACTGAAGCATTCTTCTGGTTTCTGGATGTTGCCATTTTTGATGTCAGATTTCTGTCCATTTACTCTTTTGCGTGGAGGTTGGCTGCTTTGTCCTATGTACAGAGCAGAGAGTCATTGTTGGCACATGAGAGCCTGCTTGCAGGGAGGGCGGGATAGAAATGCGAAATAATAAATAAATAAATATCACATTGGAGGATGAGCAGCTGTAAGAGCCAGAGATCGTGTAGCTGACGCCATTGGGTCCTGTAATCGTATTTTCTGGGTAGATATGTGGGCAGAGGTGGCATCTGGGTCTGTTGCAGGGTCTGGTTCCTGACCTGGTGACTCCGTTAGATGGTTCATGGTTGTTCGTGAGAAGTTGTTTAAGATTAGGGGGCTGTCTGTAGGCAAGGAGAGGTCTTCCACTCAGGTCTTGTGAGAGAGAGGCATTACCTTTCAGGTATGTCAGGATCTTAGTCCGGGTAGGCCCGCAGCAAACATGTCTTTGTGGATGGACAACTCTCTGTTTTCCGTGATCTTTCTATATTCATGAAGAAGAGCATCTTGTCTTGGAGATGCAGGGGAGCGATGGGGCTCAACGTGGGTAGCCAATAGGTCGGGGTGGGTTTAATAGATCCACTGATGGTTCTCATTGTTGTGTTGAGTTGATCATCAAGTTTGTGGACATGGGGGCTGTTGAGCCACACTGGCTGTTATCTGTAGCTCTCCCGTACACATGCTCTGAAGAAGGTTCACATCTCTCAGTTGCCTTTCCTGTCACCGCTGAGGGTGGAAACACACCACCCTTTTTTACTTCCTTTTGCTTATGTGTTACAGTGGTGCCATGGCAGAATACCATGCGTGGGGGAGGGGGACACTTGCTTTTGTGTGGTACATCACTAGAAAAAGGGCTATTGAAAAGGGTGGAAGTACTGGGAGTGCTCACCGAGGAAAGATTGTTCCTCCTCGTTAGCTGCCGTTCCAACGGAACTCTGCATTTATTAACATCCCAGCTGGGTTGCCAACTCTAGATTGGGAAATTCCTGAAGAGTTTTTTTTGGGGGGGGGGGGCATCTAACAGGGACCTCAGTCCACTGTCCAAAGCAGCCATTTCCTCTAGAGGAGCTGATCTGTGTCGTCTGGTGATCAGCTGGAATTCTGGGAGATCTCCAGGCCCCACCTGGACGATGACAACTAGTGGCACACTTTAGGACTCACTGAATTCAGTGGGGCTTAATTCAAATATTTATTTGCAGGGCTGTGGGGAGTCTGTAGGGACTGACTAAACCATGGGTATCCTATCACTTCTCTGCCTGCCTGGACAAGAGATGCTGAATGAGCAACTCATTCCTTGTATGGCATGTCTCCATGGCTTCCCTTGGTATGCGCAACAGTCTATCTGCCCTCCAGAGGAAGGGATGAATTGACCTTAATGGACGTGAGGGGAAGATGGCTCCAGGTATCAGCATGGGCATCCTGGCCTGGTCTGCAGGGCATCATCCTGCACTTTCAAAAAGACTGCTCATTGAAACATGTGCAGAGATGATCTTTAGGATTTTTCCACATCCTTTTTTTTCACCATCAGTTCTGGTCCCGTACTGCCTCGGTTTATCCCCTGATTTCTGTGTGCATGTTTGTCCCCCTAGTTTTCATTTTTTTTTGTTTGTCCCCTCCCCCCCAATTTTCCTCCCTGTTTCTTTTGAGACCACTTTTACCCTGATCTTTTGTTGGAAGCTGGTTATGGGTTGCCTTTTTCCTTATGCGTAATGTTTCCATCCACCTCCAGCCCAGTTTTCAATTATTAGATGGTTGTCATCATTAAACCACTCCTTTTTCACCACCCTGTCCCCTCATCCTGACGGCAATTAGTTCTATTTTTGATTTTTTTTAAAAAAATGGCACTAAAACACTGATATATCTATATACTGTTGTAATGATAGATTTAGTGGGTTCTCTGAAGTCCCTGCTTTCACTTAAAAATAAAGTCTCTAGCCCCTTCCCTTGCAGAAATATGCTGTTTTCCTTCTATCTCTGCAAGAGAAGAAGCTAGAGACTTACTCTTTTTTAAAATGAAAGCTAGAGATTCAGACAACCTGCTTAACCTATCACTACAATAGTATATCAATATTTTAGTAACTTTAAAAATACAATCACGATGCTGATATAGTGATATAAATTTATAGAAAATAAAAAGGGGGTGCTGTGACCCCAACGATGATGCCGCTGATAACAACAGCACCCTCCCTTGAAAATTTAAGGCAGGGGTGGCCAAACTTGCTCAATGTAAGAGCCACATAGAATAAACACCAGATGTTTGAGAGCCGCAAGACATGAATACACACACATTTTTAATTTTAAAATATGCATACTTGCTTTTTATTAGCATTAAATGAGACTGCCAGAAATAAAAACAAAAAGGGGTAAAAACAGATATTGATAATGATATTTATTTGTCCAATGATATTTATTTGTTTGCTAATAGTATTTATTTGTCTGGGGGGGGGGGTGGAAAGAAAGAATGAAAGAGGTAGAAAGATCTCCCGGTGGGGCCAGCTACTATATCTTATTCGCTGGTGTGATTTTGGTCCTGAACATGATGTATGGGTTGATTCTGTGCATGTAAATGCTCCTGCAAAGCTTTGTGCCTTCCATAAATTGTACCCGTTGAAACCTGGAGGTTAAGTGGATTTTGGGGAGGGCAGAATGTCAGCTCTGGCTACCATTCCTGGGTGGGAGGTGGCACATTAATCCCTCCCTCATACCCCCACCTCTGGAATGTTTCTCGACTCTCACTAGCAGATGCTTATCTAGCTATGCCTCCCTAACCTTGAACATGTTGCTTTCACAGCGTTCTAGCTGCTTCTTGTTTGCAGGTGCTAATTGTAACTTTCTTCCCGCTTTGAGCCTGGGAACAAACCATCCAGCATATTTGGGTGCCTTTCCCCCCCTGTTTAATGATTGGAGGGCTTCTAGTGTCCTGGGCCCGCTGCTGGATCTCCTGAGGGCACCTGGTGTTTTTGGCCACTGTGTGACACAGAGTGTTGGACTGGTTGTTGTCACACAGTGTCACACACAGTGTCACACAGTTGTCACACAGTGTTGTCACACAGTGGCCAAAAACACTAGGTGCCCTCAGGAGGTCCAGCAGCGGGGCCAGGACACTAGAAGCCCTTCCACTGTTCCCCCCTTCCCCCCACAAGCACCAAGAATACAGAGCATCACTTGCCCCAGACCGAGAGTTCCTATCTATATCTTGTGGCTAACAGCCACTGATGTTATGGGATAATGGTAAACCTCCAGTTGAGAGTCAGGATCAAGAAGGGTCACCAGCTCTGTATTGGGAAATACCTGGAGATTTTGAGGGTGGAGCCTGGGGAGAGAGGGGTTTGAGAAGGGGAGAGACCTCAGTAGGGGAGGGACCTCAGCAGGGTATAAACTGCCATGGAGTCCAAAGCAGCCATTTTCTCCAGAGGAACTGACCTCTGTGGTCTGGAAAGCAACTGTAATAACCAGACATCTCCAGGTGCCAGCTGGAGGTTGGCAACCCTATGTAAGCTGACAGTTAATTGTTAAGAACTGAAAAGAAGGCAGTCTTACTTTGTAAAAGGGGGATGTGGTATATAGATGGCTGGATACCGTTCAGCACCCCCTCTGAAGAACCAGTTTCTGTTCCCGCAACTCAAGTCTTGTATAGGAGGGGCCTCACTTAAGTCTTGTTCTTGGAGTGTGTTGGCAGCCATCCTCCAGCTTGTGTATTAGTGTTTTCCATCTGCGTTTCTCCCAGTCAGAAGCAATGAAGTGACCAGTGTTGAAGCTACAGAGCAGGACTGAAAAGTGATCTGAAGCAGGATAGGTAAGCCCCTATCCACCAGACCTCAGAGGTTAACTACATGGACATGACAGCCCCCCACTCGAGTGGAAATGGGATTTGTGTTCCTGGGTACAGTGAGCCTAGGCCAGTGGTGGCAAACCTATGGCACGTGTGCCAGAGGCGGCACTCAGAGCCCTCTCTGTGGGCACGCACGCAGTTGGGCACTCAGTCTCTAAAAGGAAAAAGATGACACAGACTCGAGGCTGGGCTGCTCTCAAACTTACAAAGTATGAGCCAAGGTTAGACAAATTATTAGCATGCATACAACAGCAAAAATCACATTAATTGTTCTAAAGCAGGCCAAATGCAAACTTTTACCTTTCAATAAAAAGTTGTTTGTATAATTGAAAGCTCTGTTATTGTGTTTTTCTTTTAAGACAAAAGATGTTAATGAGTTCTTTTTTCTAAACTAAAACCTCAGTATTCAGGTTAAATTGTCGTGCTGGCACTTTGCGATAAATAAGTGGGTTTTGGGTTGCAGTTTGGGCACTTGGTCTCTAAAAGGTTCGCCATCACTGGCCTAGGCCAAGGGCTATACCATCTGGTGTCAGGTGGGCCGGTGTACAGTGATGGGGGAGGCCCTGTGTCTCAGTGGCAGAGCATCTGCTTGGCATGCAGAAGGGCCCAGGTTGAATCCCCAGCATCTCCTGCTGAAAGGACAAGGCAGTAGGTGATGTGAAAGACCTCCACCTGAGACCCCGGAGAGCTGCTGGCAGTCTGTGTAGGCCAGGGGTGGCCAACCTTACTTAACGTAAGAGCCACATAGAATAAACGTAAGAGCCACATAGAGATGTCTGAGAGCCGCAAGACAGGAACAAATATCACACACACGTTTTTATTTTTAAAAATATGCAAATTTGCTTTTTATTAATGTTAAATGGGACTGCCAAAAATAAAAACAAACGAGGAAAACCGGTTATTGATAATGATATTACTTGTTTGCTAATGATATTGAGAGAGAGAGAGAAAAAGAGAGAGATGGAAAGAATTAAAGAAGTGGAAAGAAAGAGAGAGAGAGAAACTAGGAAAGCAAATAGATGGGAGGGAGGAGGGAAGGAAGGAAGGAAGGAAGGAAGGAAGGGAGAAAAAGCATGCCTCCCCTTTGTCTCCCAGCCGCCCTGCCAGGAGCCGCACAATATGTGTGAAAGAGCCACATGTGGCTCCCGAGCCACAGGTTGGCCACCCCTGGTGTAGGCAATACTGACCTTGATGGACCAAGGGTCTGAGTCAGTACAAAGCAGCTTCACGTGTATTCATGTGAATAACAGCAATCTTAGAGTCACTTTTTGGGAGGGGGCTGTGGCTCATTGGTAGAACATCTTCTTGGCATGCAGATGGTCTCAGGTTCGATCTCCAGCATCTCCACTTAACAGGATCAGGTGATCTGAAGGACCTCTAGCTGAGACCTTGGAGAGCGGCTACCAGTCTGAGTAGACAATGCTGACCTTGAGGGACCGGTGTTCTGATTCAGTAGAAGGCATCTTCATATGTTCACATGACAGAATGGCATCAGAAACAGCAAAAACATGCTTGTGGGTTTTTGTGTGTGTGTGTGTGTGTGTGTGTGTGTGTGTGGGTGGGTGGGTGGGTGGGTGGGGGGTGGGGGTTATCTCCATGCTAGAGGGTGCCTTTCCTCTTCCATAGTATCAAGATGTAGCATGTATGCGCACACGTTGGTGCCCCACATGCCAAAGTCATACAAGATTGGAAGGATGATGTGAGGAAGCGTATTTTTCATACTGTATATGTTTCACTCACATGTCAGATTGTAAGATTGGTGAGAAGGTACATCAGCAGGGGTCATTTCAAGCAGGAGCTTGGGGGAGCGCAGCTCCGGGAGTTGGTGCCAGCCCCCCCCCTTGGCGGGGGAATGCCTGCTTGTGTCATGGCTGCAGCAAAATGACCCCATCCCCTGGAAAGGCCCTTGCTCCTCTGACCAGCCTTCTGAAGGCTTCAGCCACCACTGAAGCTATCCTCCCAGAAGAGTGGTATTTCTGAGGCTTGGATTAGTAGCTGTCCCATCTCTGCCAGCTTCCTTCCTTCCTTCCTTCCTTCCTTCCTTCCTTCCCTCCCTCCTTCCTTCCCTCCTTCCTTCCTCTCTCCCTCCCTCCCTTCTCCCTCTCTCTCTTCTTTCTTGCCTTCTGACATACTTTCAGTGATGTCAGGTGGTGTAGCATATGCAAATAAGTTATGCTAATGAGTTATGCTAATGAGCTCCTGCACCTCTTTTTCTACAAAATGTACATCAGCCACCTTTGTACTTGATATTTCTGTTCTGTGAGGTCTGCCTCTAAGGCTTCAAAAATCAATGGAATGCTGGGTGGTGAAGAAACATTCCACAGTAGCCCAGCAGAGCCACACCTGTGTCTCTGCACAGATTTCAGTGTTTACCTACGGTTACTTTGGACTCAGGTATGCTTTATCTTCTGAAAACGTACAGAGAATGCCTGGTTCTCCGCCGACTTGCACACACCTCAAAGAGTTATTCGTCTTCCATCAGTATAGAATGCTCTGACCTGACGTGGATAGCCCAATCCCGTCAGATCTTGGAAACTAAGCATGGTCGGCCTTGGCTAGTATTTGGAATGGTGACCTCCAAGGGACTCCAGAGTCTCATGACACAGAGGCAGGCACTGGCAAACCACCTCTGAAATACCTCTTGCCTTAAAAACAAGTCTAGCTCACCACATAGTAGTGCATAACACTAAAAAGCTAGAACTTCTGGCTGCCAGACAATCTTAGGATCTCCTGGCTATTCTACACATAATGTCGTACGGTAATTAATTATTATTTATAGGATGCGCTCTCACACAGCGAGTCAAGATCCAGCATGCAAAGTCCACAATTAATTAGATGAGGTTATGAAGCAAGAGCCTTGGTCATCAAAAAAAGTTTATTCTATCTAAGGAAGTCTTGGGAGAATTTCTGCCAGTCGAGTGAGATGGAAGAGAAGGGTGGGGAGGGGAAACAGAGGAGTGGGGAATGAAAGTGCTTCTTGGGGGAAGAGCCAGATACAAACAGACAAAGGAAAGAAAAAATGAAATCTGGCCCAGCCTTCTTTACTGTCCTTTGGTGCAAGGCTTTAAGCCAGAGTGTGACCAGAGGCATGAGCCTTTGGACCAGAACCAAAGGGCTCTTGGTCTTTGGCTCTGAGCTGACAGCCTGTGGCCCTGAGTGAGCCACCATCCAGATACAGGTCCAGCCTAAACTACATTTTCTGTGTTTCTTTGTATATCACATTGTATTCCTAGTGGGGGAAGAGTGGGTTGTCTGTGGAAAGTGCCGTCAGATCACAACTGACCTATGGCGACCCTGCAGCAACCTTGGGATTCGGGGTGGTGGTGGTGTATCTCCCATCCAAATACCAAACAGTGTTGACCCTGCTTAGCTTCTGAGATCTCAGACTAGCCTGAGCCACTCAGCTCAGGGCCCAGAGCCAGTGGTGGCAGAAAGTGCTGTCAAGTTGCACCCAACTTATGGAGATCCCAGACAGTGTTTTCAAGGCAAGAGTCAAACGGAGCTGTGTGTGCAGCAACCATGGACTTTCTCATTGCTCTCCCATCCAAGTGCTAACCAGGGATGACCCTGTTTAGCTTCCTAGACTGGATGAGAGCAGGCTTGTGTTGGACATCCTGGTCCAGCCAAAGAGTGGGCTAGAAATGCTGAAATAAATAAATATTAAAATGAATACATTTGATAAACCAACAGTGCATTTTTGGGGGCTGACATACTATCAGATTTTCTTCCCTTAGGTCAAATTATTCCACCTTGGTCCCCATTCTAACTCTAGAACTCTGTTTTAAACAAACATGTGGACAAGGGGGACCCAATAGACGTTGTTTACCTTGACTTCCAGAAAGCTTTTGAGAAAGTTCCTCATCAAAGGCTCCTAAGTAAGCTCAATAGTCATGGGATAAAAGGACAAGTCCTTTTGTGGATCAAAAACTGGCTAATTAAAAGGAAACAGAGAGTGAGTATTAATGGGCAATTTTCTCAGGGGAGGGAGGTAAGCAGTGGGGTACCGCAGAGACCAGTACTTGGTCTGATGCTTTTTGACTTGTTTATTAATGATTTGGAGTTGGGAGTAAGCAGTGAAGTGGCTAAATCTGCAGATGACACGAAGTTGTTCAAGGTGGTGAGAACCAGGGAGGATTGTGAGGCACTCCAAAGGGATATGTCGAGGATGGGCGAGTGGGCATCAACTTGGCAAATGGGGTTTAACGTGGCCAAGTGCAATGTGATGCACATTGAAAGCCAGAAATCCTAAATAAAAATACATGTTGATGGGGTCCGAACTGGCGGAGACTGACCAACTGGCAGAGACTCTACTTGGAGTCGTAGTAGATAACTCAGTGAAATGTCGAGACGGTGTGCGACTGCAATGAAAAAGGCCAACGCTATGCTGGGGATTATTAGAAAGGGAATTGAAAACAGATCAGCCAGTATCATAATGCCCCTGTATAAATCGATGGTGTGACCTCATTTGGAGTACTGTGTACAGTTCTGGTTGCCACACCTCAAAAAAGATATTATAGCATTGGAAAAAGTGCAGAAAAGGGCAACTAGAATGATAAAAGGGTTGGAACACTTTCCCTATGAAGAAAGGTTGAAGCGCTTGGGGCTCTTTACCTTGGAGAAATGACGGCTGAGGGGTGACATGATCGAAGTTTATAAGATTATGCATGGGATAGAGCAGGTAGAGAAAGAAGTACTTTTCTCCCTTTCTCACAATACAAGAACTCGTGGGCACTCCATGAAATTGCTGAGCAGTTGGGTTAGAACAGATAAAAGGAAGTACTTCTTCACCCAAAGAGTGATGAACACATGGAATTCACTGCCACAGGAGGGGGTGGTGGCCACAAGCATGGATGGCTTCAAGAGGGAATTAGATAAACAAGAGGCGGGACCTGCAGGATCCACAGGGGGGAGAAGGAGCCAATTCTTCTCCCCCCGCTGCCCCGGCGAGGCCTGCGGCTCTGTGCCGGACGGGCCTCGCCATCCCTTCCCCCCCCCACTCCAGCCTGCCCCGTGCAAGGCCCGCGTGGCATGGAGCCACTGGGCCTCATTGGTCTCCCCCCGGCCCCAGTTGGCCTGGTGTTTCCCTCCCTCCCGCACCTCGGCTCACTCTCACTTGCCAGCTCCCCCCTGGCCAGCTCCCCCCAGCTCCTTCCTCCGCCCCCCCCCCCCCAGCAACAGCAAGGCCTGGCAAGGGCCTCTCCAGCCACCGCCGCTGCCACCACCGCCACCAACAGCAGCCACGGAGTCAAGGTAAGTGCGCCTGTGCAGGGAACTTTTTACTTTTGGGGGGATTTAAGTATCCCCCCATTTTTTAACTTTTCGGATTTTTCTACACACCTGGGGAGTCCCCCAAGTGTGTAGAAAAATCTCCCTGCCCCCCAGGTGCCCCCCACGTGGATTTAGATATCCGCACGCAGGGGGTGACTTCGCTATTAGTATATAGATATGGAGCATCAGTGGTCCATCAGTGGCTATTAGCCACAAAATATAGTTAGGAACTCTCAGTCTGGGGCAAGTGATGCTCTGTAATCTTGGTGCTTGGGAAGGGGCAACAGTGGGAGGGCTTCTAGTGTCCTGGCTGCACTGCTGGACCTCCTGAGGGCACCTGGTGTTTTTGGCCACTGTGTGACAGAGTGTTGGACTGGATGGGCCACTGGCCTGATCCGACATTGGCTTCTCTTATGTTCTTATGTTCTATTTCAGAATTCATTAACCTTGGGTAGTTTAAGGACAAGAGGAAATAAGGAGGAAATGGAATAGAAAGTTCATCACCTGGTTCTGTAACATGATTGTGCTGTTTTAGCCAGTTCCAGTACTTACTGTTTATTCTTTTGGCATACTTCTTTGAAGCAAAAAAAAATAAATGCACACAGTCGCAGGAAATTCACATCTGTTCCCAAGCTCAAGCTGGTTTCAAAGAAGATTTGCTATTGGGATTTCCCCATGGGGGAGAAGCTGGCTATAGCAAACGATCAGCAAGTTTGCAACCCCGTAGCAGTTCCTAGAGGTCACTGATAGTCAACTTTAATGGAGCCTAAAGTGTGGCATCTCCTGACCTGGATAGCTCAGGCTAGCCTGATCCAGTCAGATCTCAGAAGCTAAGCAAGGTGGACCCTGATTAGTATTTGCATGGAAGACCACCAAGTGAATGTAACACAATTTCTGTGCAGTACACAGTGTTAGACTCTCCCCAGTTCTCCAAAAGATGAGAAGTATCCTGTGGCAGAGTTAACCTGAGAGAGCACTGGAGCCTTGAAAATCCCATGCTTCCTGTTTCTAACATTGCAGCTCCTTTTGGCCAGTCTCTCTTATTTCCTGCTTCAGAGGAGAGAAAGAAAGCCTTCCTTTGATTGGCTCAGAGCTCCCCCCCCTCCTCTGGGGGGGGAGGGAGAGGGAAAGAGCCAGGGGTGGGGGGAATGGCATCTCCTGGGACTTTTAAGAAGACCAGCAATGTTTTATTCTAGGTATAAGCTATTGTGTGCAAGCACACTTTTTCTTCTTCAGACAGAGAGGGAGGGAAAGAGCCAGAGGGAACATGCCAGAAAGAGAGAGAGAGTGTGTGAGAGAGTGTATCTCCTGTGTTTAAGATCAAATACATTTTATTCCAGGTATATGTTTTATTCTAGGTATAAGCTATTGTGTGCAAGCACACTTTTTCTTCTTCAGACAGAGAGGGAGGGAAAGAGCCAGAGGGAACATGCCAGAAAGAGAGAGAGAGTGTGTGAGAGAGTGTATCTCCTGTGTTTAAGATCAAATACATTTTATTCCAGGTATAAGCTTTTGTGGGAAAGCATAATTCTTCGGGGGGGGGGGGAGAAAGAGTCAGAGAGAGCATGCCAGAGAGGAAGAGAGGGAGTCCCATGGCACTTGGAGGGATACCCCTTTCCATTTCTAACAGATGTGTGTGCGGGGGGAGAAACCTATCAACATAGCTTGCATTCCTTATTAGTGAAAGGGAGCAAGAGTACAGCAGCACTTTAATGACTAACAAAACCTAATCACTGCTCACTTCTTCAGATACAGCTGGAATATGAGTCCATCTGTTCTTATATCTTGGACAGTGAAGTGATATCAGATGCCAAACGACAATAGCAGGCATCGATAATGAGAGAATAAACCTAGGTCTCAATTCAGTCCAGGAGTTTGCATTGTCTTGAGCTTCATGATCACTTGCAATTCAGCAGTCTCTCTAATCTCCCTTTGAAATCCTTGTAAGAGAACCGCTACTTTAAGGTCAGCAACTGAATGCCCTGGAAGGTTAAAATGTTCCCACACTGGTTTTTGAACGTTGTGGCTTCTACTAGTAGTAGAAAGAGTCCAGTAGCACCTTTAAAGACTAACAAAACTGTGGTAGGGTATGTGCTTTTTGGGAATCACTGTTCACTTCTTCAGCATGGCTTCTGGAAGGGTAAGTCCTACCTCACCAACCTTTTGGAGTTCTTTGAGAAAGTGAACAAGCATATAGATAACGCTGAGCTGGTAGACCAAAGGTGTCAAACTCATTTGTTACAAGGTGACAGGAGAAAATAAATACCAACATCACTGATGTTGCTATATCACTTCCGGATAAAACCCACAAGTGACATAGGGTAGCTCTAGGAATCGTCAGAATCGCTATGGTTTCTCCATGGAGCTTCTGGAGATTCCCAGAATGATGCTTTGTCACTTCCTGGGTTTACCTGGAAATGGCAAAGCCATGTTGGTGATGTTGGATGCACCCTCCCTGTGTGCCCACCCCTACCCTCCGCTGGTTGCCAGGTTCATGCTGGCATTGTCCCTGGCGGACGCTTCTCCAGACTGCCAGCATTGGAGGTGGTAGAGCCTGCCCTACAGCTGAAAAATGGCAGACAGACAAGCTCCTGGACTACTATGAGGACAGAACAGCATTCATTGCCCCACAAAAAGCCCCCAGGAGGAGCAGAGGGAGGAAATGGCCTCTGGGGCAGCCAAGTCTTGTGGGAGTCCGGGGGCCGGCCAGCCACCCACCTTTTGGGGCCAGGCTCTGCTACCTTTAATGCTGTGGGCGGTGGGGGGAAGCCTCCAGGAGAGATGACAAATGAGAAATCCAGCACTGGCTTCCTCTCTTTCTCACCTCCCTCACTCCTGCTGTCGGGGGGGGGGGGATGAACAAATAATGGTCCCAGATTTCCCGGGAGCCCCAAAATGCCACCCCCAAATCCCAAACTGGCAATAGCACTCCTGGAACAAATCAGGATAGTGGAAAGAGGGGCTAAGCAAAATCAAGACCCAGAATAAATATGAAACGTTTTGAAGCGCATACTTGTACGGAGAGCATCTCCCTAGGAGCCATCCGCTGCCACGCCTGGGCCCACTTGCACAGTGGCCGCCATCAGGATGGGGCAGGGATGGCTGACAGGTAGAGCTGCAGGGTATGGTGGGCCGCCACCAGGCTGAGCTGAAATGTGCAGTGCCTGCCGCCAGGCCAGGTCAGTTTGCACGGTGGCTGCCCCCAGGGTAGAGTTGCACAGTGTGGTCATCCCCAGATCAGGCCAAGTCGTATGGTGGTCACTGCCAAGCTGGGTCGAGTTGTGCAGTAGACGCCGTCTGACCAAGCTGCACTTCCCAGCTCCCACCTGGAGAGGCATTCCTGACACTCTGTCAGAGTCTCACAGCAGTCAGTTCCAACATTCAGTCTTAACTAAGAAACAGTTTATTGAAAACAGTCGAAGTGAACATTTAAAACATGCTTGTGTCAGTAATGCCTCTCCAGGTGGGAGTTGGGAAGTTATACATAATTCAAAAGGCACCGTGAGGGGTGGGGGGTGGGGGGAAGACCAATTGGAGCAACCAGAAAAAATGCTCAGCAGTTCCCAAGGGAAGGAAAACTACCAGAACGTCAAGGTCCGGCACAGACAGTGGTACAGATAACACGCAGCCGAGAAACGAAACCTAGCATAGCTTAAGACATCAGTAATAAGCACTGGCTTCACCCAGCCTCCAGTACCCATCCCCCACCAGTTATGGCAGTGCAGCTGGCACCAGGGTAGCTCGCACAGGCTGGGCTGAGTTGTGCAGGTGGGGAGTTTCTGGTGGCTGCTGCTGGGCCCATCTGTGGTGGGTTCTCCTCCATCAGGGGACATGACAGGGGAGGGGAACGGGACCTTTGCCAAAACTGTTTCGACTTCCTAGTCCACCCCTGCTCCCCTCCTCCATGGCTTTGCTTTAAAGAAGCCAACCTGGAAGGCTGGCGATAGTGCTGTTGTTGCGTAGCAACCCCCAAGATGGCCTTGAGATCTCAGAACAGAGTTTCTGTAGGCATAGCCACAAGCATTGTTTCTATTATTTTAGGGGATTTTAATCTCCTTTTTTTAAAAAAAAAAAGATTCAGATTTTCCTGCAAACTAGGGCCTTCCTTCAGGTTTGTAGAGAAAACTCCCATGACTGTCAATGGCAACATTTTGTGAATTTTTTGATCCACATTCCATGTCTTGGTTTTAGGGTTGTCAGGTTCCTCTGGGCAGCCGGTGGGAGGTGGGGCGGAGGGTGGTTACCGGGAGTTTATCCCATGTTTCAGCAATGTGCCTATGTAACTTCAACATGACCCGGAAGTGACATAGAAATTTGCTTCTGCCATAGAGTTTATGCCCCAAAATCAGAGCGGCGCCCCGATGTGCCTGT
Source organism: Lepidodactylus listeri (assembly GCA_029233225.1). Lineage (NCBI taxonomy): Eukaryota > Metazoa > Chordata > Lepidosauria > Squamata > Gekkonidae > Lepidodactylus > Lepidodactylus listeri. The sequence goes on along the minus strand of JARCFY010000005.1, from coordinate 132,038,351 downwards.
GTAGGCATATTGCTGAAATGTCTGGTGCTGCTCCCTGGGGGGGGGGGGAAGTCCCCCCTGCCAGCCAGCTACTTGGTGGTGGAGAGGTGGGGTCTGGCAGTGGGGAACCCCCTCTGCCCCCACTGGGGCGGGGGTTCCGGCATTCCTACCTCATTCAGAATGAGATCTGTGATTTTTAAAGCTCTTGTGGGGGGGGGGGGGGTTAGTGGCTCACATTTGTTTTCAGCACATTCAGAATTTTCTTAGGAAAAGCACCAAGTTGAAGTTCTATGCCCACTTTTTTAAAAAAGTGTACATTAACACCTTCTTTGAACAATGCCAAGCTAATAAACCAAGGGAAATTAATTGGATAAGAAACTTGCGGAAAGGATGTTCTGCAGTGGTACTGCGTGAGATATTCCAAGAATGCTGATACCTGAAACCATCATAATATTTTAATGTTAAAAGTCTGATTCTCCATCGCCTGAGCAAGCCCACTGGAATAATTTCAGTGGGGAAAAGAAAACACTTGTTGTCCTTTGGGAAGCAGGGTGTGAAAGGTCCATTTTCCAACAGAGCCACTGAGTCCAGGGCCCAAAACGGGCAGAGATCAAAACCATGTTGAGGCTTCCCAGCAAGAGCTTTCATCTCTGACTTTGCTGCAACTGCTTAGAAGATGAAGGTCGTCTTGTTTCACTGAGAGTTTTGAAAAACATTCCTGAAGGCCTTGCTTGAAAATGTCACTTACATACTTGTGTTTGGCTAAATTATTTTCATTTCAGTAATGGACTGCAGTATATTGCCAGGGACTTCCTTTACAAAGGGTAGGGGAGGAATTTTTCTTTACAAAATGTCCCCTTGGAAGATAAAGCCCACCTGTAAGGCCTACCGCTAATCTTGTTCATTACCCGCTGCCAACAGTGGCAGGAGTAAAATAAAGAAGAAGCCACTGCCAGCCTCTGCACTGATATGTCACTTCCTGGTACCACCCATAACTGACAGTGGTTAGCTCTAGGAATCGCCAGAAACTCAGTGGTGATGTACTGACATTGGTGATGTCACTGATGTCGTCTCTTCATGTCACTGACCCCCAGCCCTCTTGACTGTCAGACAATCCCAGTCTTCTTTCCAAATGGGGCAAGAAAGTCAAGTCTTTTTATTAATTATGTCTGTACTATTAAAGTCAGGAAAGAAGGCAGCATGGTATAGACTGATCTTGTCAGATCTCAGAATCTCAGCAGGGTCGGTACTTGGAAGGGAGACCACCCAGGAAGGCTCTGCAGAGGAAGGCCATGGCCAACCACCTCTGCTTCTCCCTTGCCTCAAAAGTCCCTTGCTGGGGCCACCATAAGTCAGCCATGACTTGACGGCACTTTACACACAGAAGAAGTCAACAGCCCTGACCTGGATAACGGAGGCTAGCCCAGTCTCTTTAGATCTTGGAAGTTAAGCAGGGTTGGCATCCGGCAGTACCAGCACACTCATCTCCTCTTCAACGGACCAGGCTCACGTGTTCCTCTGCTGAGCAGAGCCCTCACAAGGCCCACAGAATAGGGCAGGGAGAACTATCCATTTGGGCCTTTGCTTTTGTCAGTGGATGAGCTGTTACAACAGAGGAGGTGCAAAATATAGCAGATATTTCACGGGAAGAGTAGGTATAGGGCTGCCAAGTATTGAAAACTCACCGGCGGGGGGGGGGGAGTCCTCCTGCCGCCGGGAGTTTCTTCTTCTGGTATCATAGAGTTTTGGGGCGATTGCCAGAGCCTCACCCTGGCAACGCCCCCAACGTGCTGCGTCACTTCCTGTGACGTCATTACGTCGTCCTTGCTGGACGACGTCGGGGGTGGGGTTCCCCCCACCGGCCAAATGCTGGCCGGCGGATCGGGAACCCCTTTAGCGGGGGATCCCCCGCCCCCCGGGCTGACTTGGCAGCCCTAAGAAAGTACCAGACAATTCATTTTCAGGGCTTAGTCTAGCCAGTCCGGGTGACTCTCACAAAAGCTCGGGTCAAAAGTTGAAGCCTTGAATAAATGAATCAGGCTTTGAGGGGGGGAAATTCTCTGTTTATCCTTTGGAGACGTATAAGTATTCCAGACAAGCTTCCCCCCCCCCCCCAAATGAAAGGGGATGTTTAATAATAAGTTATATTGGGAACAGGAGTTTCAAAAAGCAAATAACTGACTGGGGTATGTTTATGCGAGCGAGGAGGTTTCCAAACACAGGTCAACAGTGGCCTGCATTGTGAAGCCATTAGGAAGGAGGACAGCGATAAACAACTCTTATTACCCCCGCAGTTATTTTGCTTGACACAAGTAAATAAGCATTTCTCTAAAAAATACAAAGCAAGGTGTTGTGAATTCACGGTCTTTGCCTGAGAGCGGCTGGCGGTTCATGGTATGAGTGGAGTCTATCACCCACTGGTCCCTTTTCACTGTTCCTGTAGGAAGTGTTGAGAAAGCAAGCCCCAAAAGGTAATGAAATTCATTTCTTCAAAATATTTGCATGCTGCCTTTCAACCTAATTGGGGCCCTCACAGTGATGAACAATTAAAATGATGTTAAACCCAATGTTTAAAAACTTTATATATTAATAAACACACACACACACATGCACAGATAGATAGATAGATAGATAGATAGATAGATAGATAGATAGATAGATAGATAGATAGATAGATAGATGAGAGAGAGAGAGAGAGAGGAAACAAAGTCTGAGTCCAGTGGCACCTTTAACACCAATGAAGTTTAATTCTGAGCAGAAGCTTTTGTCTGCATGCACATGAATGCTTCTACCCAGAAGAAAATCTTTGTTGGTCTTAAAGGTGCTACCGGACTCAAACTTTGTTCTGCTGCTACAGACCACCACAGAGACAAAAACAGATTCAAAACCATGATAAATTACTATCAAAATTACTTCAATGATCCATAATATCCATTCATGAAACATTTCATATACATACCATACAAATCCTTAAAGTTATATTCAATCGAGTGTAAAGCATAAAGCACATTTATTAATATGCACAGCAAAGGTCTCTCAGTAAATCTTATGGCAATAAGGACAAGTCTCTTCTCATTAATACTCAGCAAAAGTCTCTCAATGAACCTTGTGGCAAAAAGAAAAAGTCTCTTGTCACAGCATCGACCTATAGACGCGAAGTCCCTAATCACTCTGTAGATACATAAAGCACACTGGAGATTTGAGGCAGATGGCAAATGCTGTTACTCCCCTCTGTCCTGTGATTTGTAGTTTCTTCTCATATTTGAAAAGACTTTTATTGGACAAGGTCGTGTTGTCTGACCGATTTCCGCAGACTCCACACGATTCAAACGTCGCCTTCGCCTTCACCTCTCACTCAGTGCGCACAAGAACAACCATGATTTGCTCTGTGCCGAAATTTTCAATCACTTGATCAACTATAACTTTAAGGATTTGTATGGCATGTATGTGAAATGTTTCACGAATGACTATTATCAATCAAGGAAGTAATTTTGATAGTAATTTATCACGGTTTTGAATCTATTTTTGTCTCTACTTTCCATGGCTCTCTCTTTTGGCTACAGACCAACATGGCTGCCCACCTAGATATAGATATATAGATATAGATGTATACATATAATGTATGTGCGTGTGTGTGCATGCATGCACCAGGAAAGGTGTTGGCAGGTGCCATGGTGCCCGCAGGAACTACACTGGTGACCCCTGGTTTAGTTCCTGGGTAGGGGTCACCAATGCAGTGCCCCAGTCCCCAGTGGGTGGGGCAGGTGTGGCTTTTGCCCAGCAAGGCTTCTGATTGGCTGTTGGAGATGTGATTGGCTGTGCGGATTTTTTTAAATGTTGCCTTGGCTGCAAGTGCCAACACAGCACAGGGATCTTCGTTACGTGACTAAATGTAAGTGGCAGTAGAAAAAAGTAAGAGTCCAGTAGCTCCTTAAAGACTAACTATTGGCTGGTTCTGCGTCTATCATTCGCTCCAGATTTTTTCAACACTGAGGAAAAGGGGCAGCTCCATACCACATTCCGATACCCTGGGCCAATGCCGTACTGACTGCAACGTCACCCCTGAATGGCCGTAAAACGGCCATAAATCTATGCAGAAGGTACTATAAAGCCTGATGATCAAAGGAAGGGAAAGCAGCATGCACTGAAGTGGAGAATTTCTGTTCCAGCATGGGTTTGCCACAACAACGGAGGGAAAAGCCAATGCAGAATCGCCCAAATTTTGTGGTAGGGTATGAACTTTCATGAGTCACTGCTCAGATCTGAAGAAGTGAGCAGTGACTCATGAAAACTCATACCCCATCACAAATTTTGTTAAAATTGTGGGTGAGCCTGTTTCTTTTCAGTGTGTATAATTTTGGTGAATTGTTTTAATGAGATATAAACATTCTTTTAAAACGTTGCCTTAATTTTTATGGTTCGCTTATACCAGGAGCGCAGACTATAATAAACACCACCACAGGACACAAATGTCAAGGGTACACACATGCACAGCATTTTGAGGGGGGGGGGGATCACAACGCCCAGAACAGGAGATGAAAATAAAGTTTGCAGTTCATTTTACTCAAACAAAATGTGTTCTTCTCAGACCAGAATGAATGAAGACACTGTGAGAGTTCTGGCTGACCAAAGAGATATTTTCAAACCTTCTGCATAAACATCCAGGGAATAGAGATAGACAGATTCATCCAGTTGACGCAAATGAGTAAATTCAAGTGCATTAAAGACTAAACTTCAGCAAACAGCTTAGATCACATGTTAATTAATTAATCTGTGTGTGCAGGGGGAGGAGTTTAAAGAAGGAGGCATAATTAAACCCCATCTTGGTCCGTCTTAAAAATTATAGCTCAAACAGCAGAGGGTAACTCATGTGCTCGGATAAGCCATAGAAGGGCCTGCCTGCAATTGTGCTTGGGTGACCCTTCTCTACAGAGGTGACAGCTGAGCTGATCGCGTTTCTAATTAGCATGCACCGCAAATGAGAATTCTGCTTTTCTCAGGACTGGGACAGATGCTCTCAACAGCTCAAACAACCCCTCACTCTGGGCCACCCCACCCCACCCCCCACTTCTGTTTTCTCCCGTGCCCAGGGATATTTGCATTTGCTTAGCAATAACCTATTGAAACAAACCAGTTTGTTTCCACACAAGAAAACACTGCAGGCTGCAGCCTAAATACAAATCGTATCATAAAAGAATGAGCTTATCCGAAAGAAAGAAAGAAAGAAAGAAAGAAAGAAAGAAAGAAAGAAAGAAAGAAAGAGAAGTTCAGAGTGCTCATTCAAGTGGCTAAGGATGAGAATTCTTTTCTAAAAGTATTTGATCCTATACTAGCAAGGGTAATATCTCATCATGCTAGAAAATGATTCAAAGTGAGAAAGTTGTGGACATAGAAAACCCACGTTCATAGATGCAACATAATAAGCTGGTTTATCTGTCACTCGGAGTCCCTGGGATAATACAAGACAAGGAATCTGGAACTCTGCATTGACAATAATTTTGGATTGCGGATGACTCTCAGAGAAGTGGTGTGTGACCCCGAACATAGTTGAAAGATTGTATTTTTATTTCTTATTTAATTCATTTATGCCCTGCATTTCTCCCCAATGGGGACCCAAAGCAGCTTACATCATTTTCCTCTTCTCTATGTTATCCTCACAATAATCCTGTGAGGCAGGTTGGGCTGAGAGTGTGTGACTGCCCCAAGGCCACCCAGCGAGATTCCATGGCACGAGTGGGGATTCGAACCTGGGTCTCCCAGATCCCAGTCCGACACTCTTAACTACTACACCACTCTGCCCAAAAGAGACCGGTGTCAACTGACTGTGCAGGAAGTCCCAGACAGAGGTGGGAAGTGCTGCCAAGTTGCAGCCAACTTATGGTGATCCTGTAGCGTTTCAAGGCAAGAGACATTTCCCATTGCCTGCGTCTGTGCGATGATCTTGGACTTCCTTGGTGGTCTCTGTTTCAAATGCTCATCATGGCCAACCCTACTTAGCTTCCAAGATCTGATGGGATTGGGCTAGCCCAGGCCATCCAGGTCAAGATAGGTCCCATAGGTAGGTAGATGATTGATAGATAGATGATAGATAGATAGTTGATGATGATGAAGAGAGAGGTTATGATGATGATGATGATGAAGAAGAAGAAGAGAGATGATGATGATAAAGCAAGCAAGAAAGATGATAGACAGACAGACAGACAGACAGACAGACAGTAATGATAGCCTCCACAATCTGTTTAGAGATGCTAGGCATGGTAGGATAGACATAGTAGGGAAATGGTAGGAAGACAATGTAAGGTTGATGTAAAAGCAGTGGTAGCCCACCCCCAAACAACTCTATCCTGTGGAGAATCGCACATTATCCTGTGGGTAATAGAACATTTCTTTTTTAATCTGAAGCTGGTGTGATGATGGCTGCATTGCCTCATTAAAGCCTATGAGGAGGAGAAGAAGAAGAGAGTGGATTTATACCCTGCCCTTCACTACCTGAAGGAGTCTCAGAGCGGCTTACAAACTCCTTCCCATTCCCCTCCCCACAACAGACACCCTGTGAGGTAGGTGGGGCTGAGAGAGCTCTCTTGAGAGGTGCCCTTGAGAGAACAACTCTGGGGGAACTGTGACTGGCCCAAGGTCACCCAGCTCGCTGCACGCGGAGGAGGAGTGGGGAATCAAACCTGGTTCTCCCAGATTAGAGTCCACGCTCTTAACCACTACACCAAACTGACTGAGGAGAGGGCAGGAAAGAGACTCGATCAATCCAGCATACTTGGGCGTTACCATTTCCGCAGTAGTGAAATCCCCCACATTGACATTTTTAAAACTGTGCATTATCTGAGATTTTCCGTAGTAGATTTTTCCTTACCGGGCACAAACCCAAAGTTTTCTCCTCCTTACCCAGCATTTTCAGAATCTCCAGTTTTAGCGAGTTCCAAAAATACAGGGTAAGAAGGAGAAAAGTTTGGGTTAGTGCCTGGTGAGGAAAAATCTACTGCAGGAAATTTCACAACCCTTTAATCATTCTAGTTGCCCTTTTCTGCACTTTTTCCAATGCTATAATATCTTTTTTGAGGTGTGGCAACCAGAACTGTACACAGTACTCCAAATGAGGTCGCACCATCGATTTATACAGGGGCATTATGATACTGGCTGATTTGTTTTCAGTTCCCTTCCTAATAACCCCCAGCATAGCGTTGGCCTTTTTCATTGCAGTCACACACTCTCTCGACATTTTCATTGAGTTATCTACTACAACTCCAAGATCTTTCTCTTGGTCAGTCTCCACCAGTTCAGATCCCATCAACGTGTATTTATAGTTATGATTTTTGGCTTCAATGTGCATCACTTTGCACTTGGCCACATTAAACCCCATTTGCCATGTTGATGCCCACTCGCCCATCCTCGACTGATCCCTTTGGATCCTCCCTGGTTCTCACCACCTTGAACAACTTCGTGTCATCTGCAAATTTAGCCACTTCACTGCTTACTCCGAACTCCAAATCATTAATAAACAAGTTAAAAAGCATCGGACTGAGTACTGATCCCTGCGGTACCCCACTGCTTACCTCCCTCCCCTGAGAAAATTGCCCATTTATACTCACTCTCTGTTTCCTTTTAATTAGCCAGTTTTTGATCCACAAAAGGACTTGTCCTTTTATCCCATGACTATTGAGCTTACTTAGGAGCCTTTGATGAGGAACTTTATCAAAATCTTTCTGGAAGTCAAGGTAAATAACATATATTGGGTCCGCCTTGTCCACATGTTTGTTTACTCCCTCAAAGAACACTAACAGGTTAGTGAGACAAGATCTTCCCTTACAGAAACCATGCTGAGTCTTTCTCAATAGATTTTGTTCATCAATGTGCCTACTAATTTTTTCCTTAATAACTGTTTCCACCAACTTACCCACTATCGACGTCAGACTGACTGGCCTGTAATTTCAAGGATCTCTTCTGGAACCCTTTTGAAAGATAGGAATGACATTCACTACCTTCAAGTCCTCAGGAATGGAGGCAGATTTTAAGGAAAGATTACATATTTTTGTCAGGAGATCCACAAGTTCACATTTGAATTCTTTCAGAACTCTTGGATGTATGCTATCCAGACCCGGTGATTTATTTGTTTTTAAGTTGTCTATCAGTCGTAGGACCTCTTCTCTCATCACCTCAATCTGACTCTGGTCTTTCAACACCCCTCCCGAAATCAGTGGCTCTGGAGTGGGCAGGCACTTCTCATCTTCCACAGTGAAGACAGAGGCAAAAAATGCATTCAGCTTCTCAGCCATTTCCCTATCATCCTTCACTATACCTTTTTCCCCTTGGTCATCCAAGGGCCCCACTGCTTCCATGGCTGGTTTCCTACTTCTAATGTATTTGAAGAAAGTTTTATTATTGGTCTTTATGTTTTTTGCAATATGCTCCTCAAATTCCATTTTTGCCTGCCTGATCACAGACTTGCATTTTATTTGCCACAGCCTGTGTTCCTTTTTATCAGCCTTTCTGAGACTAGCTTTCCACCGCTTAAAGGAATCCTTCTTACCTTTTACAGCTTCCATTACTTTATTTGTTAACCATGCAGGCTTTTTTCTATACCTATTTGTGCCTTTCCTAACCCGTAGTATATATTTTCTCTGAGCCTCTAGGATTGTAATTTTAAATAGTCTCCAAGCTTCCCCAATGGTTTTGACCCTTTCTACTTTTCCTTTCAATTTTCTCCTCACATATCCCCTCATATCAGAGAAATTACCCCTTTTAAAGTTAAAAGTGGTTGTGTCAGTCTTTTTGGGCAACTCCCTATTTATACAAATGTTGAACTCAATAACATTATGGTCACTGTTCCGAAGTGGTGCAATCACTTTAACATCTCTCACCAGGTCTTGGGCGTTACTTAGGACCAAATCCAGGATCACCTCTCCCCTGGTCGGTTCTGTAACCATCTGCTCCATAGCACAGTCATTGAGAGTGTCTAGAAACTCAATCTCTTTTTCTCGACTTGAACACATATTGACCCAATCAATGTGTGGGTAGTTAAAGTCACCTATGACAACACAGTTATTTCGTCTAGCCGCTATCTTTAATTCATTCATCATTTTATAATCCTCCTCTATCTTTTGATTTGGTGGGTGATAACAAACTCCCAATGTTAAGCTTCCTTTTGGGCCCACTAATTCAACCCACAGCATTTCCAGAAGTGAATCCAATTCTCCTACCCTCTCAGTCTTACTGGACTGTATACCCTCTCTGACATAAAGAGCCACCCCACCTCCAACTTTCTCCCTTCTATCCTTCCAATATAATTTATAACCAGGAATCACTGTATCCCACTGATTTTCCTCATCCCACCAAGTTTCTGAAATATCCACAATGTCTATGTTTCCCCCCAAAACCAAGCATTCCAATTCCCTGATTTTACCTCGGACACTTCTAGCATTAGTATATAAACATCTATAGTTTCCTATACATTGTAAGCCAGAGCAACATTCTTTTGGACTTTTCTGGTGATCTATGAAAGCAGTGACTGGACTATGCTGCCAGTTATGTGAGTTAAAATAGTGCACATGGTGACCAGTGGGAAAATGATAGCAGATGCTTCCAATGAAGGTTTAAAGTGCCATTTTCTGAAATTACCACCTCCAGCCTGGAGGCTGTCACAAAGCACAAAGACACTCACACACACACAAAGCCATGTGCAGCTTTTTGGCTAGAGATACATACCACTAACTCCATGAAAGTACGAGCTCCATACATGTACACAGGCTTGAATCCCCTCCTGCAACTTCCCCCCTCCATTGGGCACATCAAAGGACTTCACACCAGGGTGCGAAAACAGCGGGATGCTTCCTGATGGACCAGTTCTGCTGCCCGGGGCCTGCTTTCATCTAGAAGACCATGCCAGATGCAACTGATGTCAACATCCTGTCCTGACCATCAGGTAAATCTAAATATTGACCACTCCCATAGGACCCTCTTAGTGCCTAGGGACAGAGGACGGACCATCTATAGGCGTTCCTGGGAAAGTCTCAGACCTTGCCAACCTCCCGGGAACACCCCCCCCCCCCAATAAATACAGCTTCCCAAGAGTCACAAGTCAGATTTTTCCTCCTCTCCGTTGTTTGTCTCTCCATCCTCCCTCCTGGACCCTTGGGTGCACCACTTGGGCCCGCCACGTGGTTTTGCTGGTTCAGAACCACGATCCCTTGTCCTTTGTCCGAAGTCATCTTCCCCACTTTTTTCAGACAGACTTCGCTAGATTCTCATAGAGGTAATTATCACCCTCAACGGATACCATCAATTCTCCTGCTCATGCAAACGTCTCTGTAATTCTATCTAATTTCTTAGATCTGTGTAACTGTGTGTATGATTGTGTAATATTGCCTATGAATCTTATCCTTTTTATAGTAAACACCTTATCTTTATAACTCTTAACTCAAGTCACGTGTCAGTTCCTGGGAAGCCTCGGTGAGGCGCAGCCTCTGTAGACACAGGTGGAGATCCGCAACGCCTGCTGCACATTGTTAAGAGCTAAGATTCCCCCAAATATTAATAATATAAAGAGCAGCCAGGCTAACAACATGTTAAGCCCACAACCTTCCTCTTGCTGCCTTACCAGGCAGTCCCTATCATTTGCCACAGTCTCAAAGAACAATTTTAATCCATTTCCTTGTAGGAAAGTAGCAGCTACCCCTTCACCTCATTGAGATGAACCATCCTGAACCAGAGATTTTTCATCTCCTGTCGGCTTTCCCCCAATATTCAGTTTAAAAACTGCTCTGCCATCTTTTTATTTTAAGCACCAGCAGCCTGGTTCCTTCCTGGGACAAGTGGAGACTGTCTTTCTTGTACAGCTCCCTCTTGTTCCAAAAAGCATCCCAGTGCCTAACAAACTTGAACCCTTCCCCCCTACACCATCGTCTCATCCACACATTGAGACTTCTGATCTGTGCCTGTCTCTCTGGCCCTGCACATGGAACAGGTAGCACTTCCGAGAAGGCTACCTTGGAGGTCCTGGCCTTGAGTCTCCTGCCTAGCAGCCTAAGTTTTTCCTCCAGGACCCCCCGACTGCATTTCCCCACATCATTGATGCCAACATGTACCATGACCACTGGCTCCTCCCCAGCACTATCTACCAGCCTATCTAAAACACACATAATGTCTGTTACCTTTCCACCAGGCAGGCAAGTCACCATACGGTCAGTACGTGGTTTCACCACCCAGCGGTCTACCTGCCTAAGGATCAAATTACCAACTACCAAGAGCCCCCCACCCTCCCTGCCCAGGGATGGTTCCTTGGTATGAAAGGATTCACCAGCTGTAGAAGAGGTCCCTTCTGAGGGCACATTCCCCTTATCCACAGCATGGTGCCCTGTTCCCTCTCGACCCTCATGCTCCCTGACAGCAGCAGGGCTGCCAGATACAGAGTGGGACATATCTAACAAGTCCCCGAGAGTCTTTTCCACGTGCCTAACTGACTGTCTCTGCTTCTCCAGGTCAGCCACCTTGGCCTCAAGGGAGCAAACTCGTTCCCTGAGAACCAGGAGCTCATTGCACCGGACACACACCCAAGACTTCTGCCCAGTGGGCAGATAATCATACATGTGACCAGGGGTCATTTTGTAGAAAAAGAGGTGCAGGAGCTCATTAGCATAACTCATTAGCATAACTTATTTGCATATGCCACGCCCCCTGACATCACCGGAAGTATGTCAGAAGGCAAGAAAGAAGAGGGAGGGGGGAGGGAGGGAGGGGACAGCTACTAATCCAAGCCTCGGAAATACCCCTATTCTGGGAGGATAGCTTCAGTGGTGGCTGAAGCCTTCAGAAGGCTATTGGGAGGAACAAGGACCTTTCCAGGGGACGGGGTCATTTTGCTGCAGCCAGGACACAAGCAGGCATTCCCCCGCGGATTAGCATAATCTAAATTAGCATAATCTAAATGGCTTCTCCAAAAACAAATTTATTGTTGTGTGCTAATTTGTTTAATTTTGCAGGGGTTAACTACAGGTGGAATAATACTTAACAGAATTTTTCTTTTGAACATCTACAAATAGCCCTTGCCAAGGAAGCGGCAACTGAAAATACATCTCCCCTCTTTCTCTGCCATTGAACAACTAAACATTTTCCCCATGAATCCATGAAGCTGGGTTGGAATATAGAATTACTTTGTATTAAACAACAATGATCAGTGAAAGTAATACTGATGAGTCTTTTGCCCCCTTACATATCACATTTTCAAAATTTGCCTATATCAATACAAAATGTATTTGTATTGATATAACTTTTATATTGGTGTATAAGTCTGTCTGTCTGTCTGTCTGTCTATCCATCTATCCATCTATCTATCTATCCATCTATCTATCTAATCTTCATCACCATCTCCATCATCTATCCACACTTTGTATTGCTATATACTTTGTACTGATATAACAGCTGCAAATATTGGAGCCATCTGGTTGACTTTCACATTTCTAGCTGTTACTGCAGCATACAAAATATGTGTGCCATAGGGTTGCCAATCTCCAGCTGGCACCTGGAGATCTCCTGCTAATGCTGTGACTCTCCAGATGACCAAGATCAGCTTCCCTGGGTAAAATGCCTGCTTTAGGGGGTGGGGTCTATAGCATCATGCCCTGCCATGGAGCCTCCACTGCCCAAACCCCACGGTCCCCAGGCTCCACCCCCCAAATCTCCAGGTATTTTCCAACCCAGAGCTGGCAACCGTGGGTGCCATAATGTCATAACATACTTTATAAGTTCATACCATTATCAGTCTATGATTTCCGAGATCCAGAAACAGAGACATCTATATTTAAAATGAGCAATTGTAAAGGTAAGCTTAAGGGACTTGGATATTTCCACATCTTTTGCCAAGTATCTAATGCTTGTGTTTTAAATGCTGTCTTAACATTTTAAATGTTTTAATGTTTGGATGTTCACCACCATGGGAACCATATTTTGGTGGAGAGGCAGCGTAGAAAGGTTTTCAATAAATAACTAACAATAAATTATACTGTGTTGATTCAAGGGTTTTGCTACAAAAAACACTGGAGTTTGCATTTTTAAAAAGAACGTGTATACCACAATAGGATAAGGGAATCTTGCTATTATCCTGGTCAGGACTGTACCACGGGACCTTTCCATCACTATGAAATCACTCCTGGATTATTATTTTTTTAAATATATAGTTGATTAATAAATACATCAAGTTATGGCATGATTCACCATCTTCTGTCTCACAGTTAGATCCGAGTCCAGTAGCATCTTAGAGATCAACGAGAGTTTCGGGGTGTCAGCTTTCGAGAGTCAAAGCTCCCTTCATCAGAAATGGGCAAGGATGGAGATCTCTGAGTCCTTCCTCTGCTGGAGACTCACTCTTTGCACCATTCTTCCCTAGGGTTGCCAGGCCCCATGTCCGGGGAGGGGGATCCCCTGGGTTTGTGGGCTTCCCTCCACTGTGGACCAGCTGGAAGGTGGGGGAAGCCCCTCCCCTAAATGGGGATGTTGCTGTGCGACATCCCCAATGCGATGACATCACCTGGAAATGATGTCATCATGTCGGGGGTGCTGTGAGGGACACTCTGGTATTTGGGCAAACTCTATGGTTTTGAGGGTTAAAACCCCCATAGAGTTTCACCCAAATACCAGAGCGTCCTTGTGCAATGCCTCCCCGAATGCCCTCCAACATCCCCCCCCTTACACACACACACTGGAAGAATGCGGAGACCTGGCTACCCTACTCTTTCCACCTTCTGCTTATATCAAACTAGCCTGACACCCATGCTTCACTATGGTATTTAAGTTCCATAAATCCAGTTATAATACTGATGATGTGAAGTCTGAAATGTAAGATTTGTTGTAGGAATTCTAACGGAAAAGATTGTCGTGTAAAAAACAAAGTGAGACATACATACCCCCCCTTCTCTACTGAAGGACCTCTCTGTAGACCACATTGGTGGTTCTGCCCTCAGATGCTAGGGTCACCAGGCTGCTTGGTGAGCTCACTCTGGAGCAGGCAACATAGAACTGTCCATTTAAGAAGCAGTTGTCTGTTAAGTCAACTCCTGCCACCTTCCACGAAAGTGATGGCCTCTCTACTTGTATTCCTGGATTGTTTTGCTGTAAGCATCCCACCTCCTCTCCTACACCTGACAGGCAGCTGCCCATCCAGTGTAGGAGGAGGAGGGTGGAGGAGTATTAGAAGCCACTGTGGAGGCGGGTCTGGCAGGATCACTAAGGTGTTACTGCTGGGGCGGCCTCCCTCGTGGCTTAAAGGCATCCAGGAGGCTGGGCCAGCAGCAGGGCTAAGGCAGTCCTGATCTCCTCAACTGCCGTTAGCTCTCTGCAGTCTCCTGTAACTGTTTTTTTAACCTCAGAACGCTGAGCTCTGCAGCTGACCAATCAGAGAGTGGGGGTGCAAGTAGGCAGCAGCCTGGCAGCCTCATAGAAATCAATGGGGGGCACATTTTATCCCTTTTGACCCACTTAGGGGTCAAATTTCTAAAAATCCCTTCTTAGTTAGCATCTATGCCATGGTAGGAGTGCTCTCTCCAAATCTGGTGTTTTTAGGTCCAGCGCTTTGGCCTGGGTGTTGATTTTACAGTGAAGGGACTTTCTTTATGTGTATATACACACACACACACACACACACACACACACACACACACACACACACACGATAGAAGGACTTAGAGATTTCGATTTCTACTTGTGTCTGAAGAAGGGGGATTTGACTCTTGAAACCTTACGCCCTGAAACTCTTGTTGGTCTCTAAACTGCAACTGGACTCAAATCTGTTTTACTGCAGACCAGCATGGCCACTCTCTGAAACTATGTTTCTGTAGGAGAGTAGCTCATGTAACTCCTTTTCCACGCCAAATGAATTTCAACAAACACATCAACAGATTGGTCACAGAGACCCCAGTCGAGAGGGCCCCCCCCCTCCAGACACAATTTGGTGATGCTCTCCCCTGAAAAGCTGCTACTTAGCAGAACAAAAGGTGTCTAATAATCTACTTAGTGTGCCTCATCAGAATGGAAGGTGGCTCCAGTGGCCTCCTCCCGGGAGGGGCACAGACTCCAAGGTTTCTATTTGTTGGGCGTAATGAAGACATTTTTTGCTTTCCATGCCTCCCTCCCTCCCCCAGCTGCAGACAAGCCATTCCCCCCCTCAGTGACAAGCTGACATCTTCATTGTCTCGGCCCATTTGCTCTCCAACCTAAAAAACCTTCCTCCCAAATTCATTTAGGATTCTTGTTTTTTTTACTCTATTCAAAATAACTTTTCTGCTTGGAATGGATCCAGTCTATTTTGAAAGAGTCAACATCAGAGACCAGAAACTCATCTCACTCTTGGTATATTTTCAAAATGTCACCAAATAAAACTCCCGGTGGATTTAGAGGAGAGGGGTAAGGGGCGTTTTGTTGGCAGAGGAAAGAGCTATGGTGGGACTTCCACAGCCCGGAGCTCTTGATCTGATCAGCTTGGCCCTACTTTGGATGCTGGCATCCCGTTGGAGCTCACTATTCATACTTTTTCCAGGACAAATTATAAAAAGGCATCATTATTAACTTATTTTATTATGAGTGAGCTATGATGCTATGATGTAGTGCAAGAGACTATTCTACAAAGAAGGTTAAATGGTAATCCATTTTGATAGATTCAGATGGGTAGCCATGTTGGTCTGAAGCAGCAGAAAAAATACTTATATAATACCTATGTTGCGGATGGGTAATTTCCATTTTTGTTTCTGTCTCTGTCTTAACTCTACTCGGCCCTTCCCGGCAACTAACCCCCCCCTTCCTATAAGTCAGGGGTGGGCAAATGGCGGCCTGCGGGCCACATGCGGCCCGCCACAGAGTTTCTTGCGGCCCGCCAAGACACGAAGATTAACAAGAGTAAATATAGATGCTCTTTGACAGACATTAACTTGCAGGCTGTGATGAGAATCTCAACAAGCAATCTCACTCCTGATTTCAAAAAAATTGTAGAAAAGTGTGATAGGGTACATTTGTCTCATTCAACTGATTCTAAAATTAAATGTGCTTGCAGCTATAGATGATATGAAATTAGCACAATAAATAAATGGAATAAAACTACCACTATTTTATTTAATTTATATTTATTGATTTTTATGATACAATTTATACCTTTTCTGAAATGCAAAGTTAAGTAATGAATGCAATCATTTTAAAAGGTGCGGCCCTCCGCTAACCTCCGCTCCCACAAAGTGGCCCCCAAGCCAAAACAATTGCACACTCCTGCTATAAGTCATGGTTGAGGAAATTCTGTTTCACTGTATCTGAGGAAGTGTGCCTGCACACGAGAGCTTATACCTCAAATGCAACTTTGTTGGTCTTAAAGGTGCCACTGAGCTCAAACTTTGTTCTGATAATTCATTTTATTTAAAACCAAATATATTCCTTTCTCACCTACCTCGTTTGGTAATGGAGAGATGGAGGAGGAGAAGGGGGTGGGATGGGATCCCACCCCACATGTACAGAGGTGCTGAGTGTCCGGGAGGCAACTCCCATGTGGTGCGTGCTCCACGGCATGAGCCCTGCCCTTTGGTGGGGGCTGACTCCCAAGGACGCCGGCTCAGCGAAGAAGGGCTCCATCGTGGCAGTAGTGTCATCCCCTCCAGGGGTGCTCACACCCTTGCTCCATCCACAGTGCGCAGGACCCCCGGCCAGGCGTTGTACCTCTGCGGTGGCTGCACCTGTGCCCACCTCCCCGGCTTCTCCCCCACACTCACGAGGCTCCGGCTTGGGTCTCACTGGGGAGCAAGGGGGCAGGGGAAAGGCAAACAAAAAAGGCATAGCTGAGGAGTCAGGGCACATTTGGGAGGGGGTGCCACTCTTGTGGGCCCCTGATGGCTACGGGCCTGCTGGAGAAGCAGAATGATGCAGCCGCAACAACACAACCCCGCCCCCCCCCCTTCTTCTGTCTTTATTTGGCCCGGAAGATGGCTTCCTGAGAGGGTTGCCAGCTCTGGATTGGGTAATACCTGGGAGTATTTGGGGTGGGGCCTGAGGAAGGCGGGGTTTAGGGAGGGGAGGGACTTTAGTGGGGCACAATGCCACAGAGTCCACCTTCCAAAGCAGCCATTTCTCCAAGTGAAGTGATCTCTGTTACCTGGAAATCAGTTGTAGTACTACGAGATCTCCAGGTGCTACCTGGATGCTGGCAACCCCACTTCCTTCCTTGGCCTGGTGGATGTGGCCATGTAGACCCAGGCTAGGGTTACTTCAAGGACAGGCGGTTGTAAGGCACTCTGCAGGGATCTGCCCTTAAAGGTACCCCAGAAACTCCTGTTGGTACAGCCCTGACCGGGATAGGCCAGGCAAGCCCGATCTCATCAGATCTCGGAGGCTAAGCAGGGCAAATTTGTATACCGTCATTCTGTCGTGATTAGGGTTGTCAGACCCCCCCCCCCCCCCGGTTGAGGTGGGCATCCCTCCATCACTGCCCATGTGACCTGGAAGTGACGTCATCACATCTGGGACATCGGGGTGACATTCTGATATCTGGGCAAAAAACTCTATGGTAGAAGCTTCCCCGGAGCCGAATTCGTGCAGAGAGAGAAGATGCAGCCCAAGAACATAAGAGAATTTGTGAAGTCTACACAAATTCTGCTCTGAGGAAGCTTCTTGAAACAGGTGCTTGAGCCAGCCTATCTGCGGAATCCCGGCTTTTCACGCCACCTGGACCTAAGAATGAGAAAGACACAAAGAACCTTTTACTGACTATTGCCCTTTATTTGCACTGCACGATGCCTGAGGTGGAGAGGACCAGGCCATCTCCTGCCATAGAGAACAGGATCATGTCCTTAGATTACTCTTACGGGGAAGGCCATTCCACAGGGCTCGAAGAGCCACAGTGGTCGGGGACCAAACAGGCTGGGACACATTCAACATCACATAAGGGAGGGCCCAAGTTGGTTCTCTGGCAGAGTTCTGGGGTGTGCACTGTTACTGTCACGTACTCTACATGGAACAGCCCTTGGAGGCACGTCAGAAACCTTTGTGGGCACAACACACAGTGGCTCAAGTCCCGACCGGTCCTTGCCACAGCTACTCTGGCATCTGGCTTGCTTCATTTGTGTTGGGGTTTTTTTTAAAAATCATTTTTTAAATCTTTTTTTTATCGTTTACCTTGAAAGCCTAAAGGGCTTAGGCACAAAGTCCTGCCTCACCCCAGAGGTCAACTGAGGAGGCCTTTCTACAGGAACAAGCCCTACCTGAGCTGGAGGTTGGGGAGGGAGGAGAGAGACCACAAGGCCTGGAGAAAAACGCCCTGCTCTTTGAACAGAGGCCCAGTTAATGGAGCTTTTCATGGCCTGGCGGGTAAATCACATCCCATTAAGCTTCTCCTAAGGGGACAAGACTTTTTCTCTTCTAGGTCAGGGATCCCCAACGTGTCACCCAACGGTGCTTTGGCGCCCAGCAACACCTTTTGGCCAGTTTAGTGTAGTGGTTAAGTGTGCGGATTCTAATCTGGAAGGACCAGGTTTGATTCCTCACTCCTCCACTTGCAGCTGCTGGTGTGACTTTGGGTCAGTCACAAGTTCTGTCAGAGCTGTTCTCTCAAGAGCAGTCCTGGAAAGAGCTCTCTCAGCCCCACCTACCTCACAGGGTATCTGTTGTGGGGAGGGGAAGGGAAAAGGAGTTTGTAAGCCTCTCTGAGACTCCAAGTGAAGGGCAGGATATAAATCCAATCTCCTCTTCTTCTTCTTTCCTGACCACACACCAAGTGTTTTTTGAAAGTGGCTGGTGCTAGGTGGGACGTCTGTCTGTGGCTTTTGACTGGCCATTGGAGATCACATAACCATAGAGTTGGGACTGAGTTAGCGTGAGCCAAATTAGTGTGAGCTAGCTCACCATTTTTTAGTCTCCGGCTCACACATTTTTGTCTTAGCTCAGGAAGGAGGGCTCCAGAGCAAACTGATTTACGCCAGGGGTGGGCAATTGTTTTGGCTCGGGGGCCACTTTGTGGGAGCGGAGGTTAGCGGAGGGCCGCACCTTTTAAAATGATTGCATTCATTAGTTAACTTTGCATTTCAGAAAAGGTATAAATTGCATCATAAAAATCAATAGATATAAATTAAATAAAATAGTGATTGTTTTATTCAATTTATTTATTGTGCTAATTTTATATCGTCTATAGCTGCAAGCACATTTAATTTTAGAATCAGTTTAATGAGACAAATGTACCCTATCACACTTTTCTACAATTTTTTTGACATCAGGAGTGAGATTGCTTGTTGAGGTTCTCATCACAGCCTGCAAGTTAATGTCTGTCAAAGAGCATCTATATTTACTGTTGTTGATCTTCATGCAAGAAAAACTTTGCTCACAAATATATGTAGACCCAAATATAGAGAACATTTTCCCAGCAAATTTCTTCATACGTGGAAATTTTTTCAGCAGACAAAGATTTGTAAAAGTCAACTGATGTCACAGGATTGAACATTTCTTTCACAGTGTGATCTGACTGCATGTCAGTAAATTCAAGCTGCAGCTCCTCAAGTGCTGTATCAATATCAGCAGTGATGGGATAAGAGAGCAAATTGAATTGAGGCTCAATTTTCTTGAAGTCCTGAAATCTTCTTGGCAGGCCGCAAAAAACTCTGTGGCGGGCCGCATGTGGCCCCCGGGCCGCAATTTGCCCACCCCAGATTTACGCAGTAGGAAAATCGCTCGCTCACAACTTGAATGCCAGTAGCTCACAAAGTGGAATTTTTGCTCACAAGGCTCCACAGCTTAGAGGGAGCATTGCTAGGGTCCCCACCTGTAGGCCGTTGGTGGCCCTCGCTGGGAAGCCCTTGCCAGGGAGATCTCTCTGGCCTTCCCCCAAGCTATAGGATCCCTGTCCTAGGAAGGGAGCCTGAAGGGCTGCCAAGTCCAGGTTGAGAATTTTCTGGAAGTTAGGGTGTGGTGCTTGGGGGAGGTGGTGTGTGCTGGAGGGCTGGCCCTCACCAGGGTATTATGCCATAGAATCTCCCCCCAACACTGCCGTTTCTCCCAGGGAACCTTATTTTTGTAGTGTGGAAATCAGTCGTACTTCCTGGAGATCCCCCCCCCCCCCCCCGGGGAGGTGGCAACCCAAGGACTGGCACCCTCTCTTGACAAGTTCCGCTGCAGCAGGTTGAGGTAGCCCACCTTTGTCACTCAAGGCAGACCACGCAGCAGAAAACGGTGCCATCTGAATGAAACCAAAGGCAATCGAGTTGAAGTCAATGGAGTCCAGCTGAAGACACTTTTATTCTTTTTTTAAAATTAAATTTTAATTAATAAGCATACAGGATAACTCAATGAATGTTAAGAAACAGTCCAGAAATCAACAGTTTCAACACGTATATACATCTCAAACACAACTGTAAAGATGCCATTATGGCGATGGAGGTTACAAACTCTTGCATGGTATAACATTATAATATTTAGGGTTACATGAAAAAGAAATATTGTCAGCTACAGGGAACAGGCTATGATCTTAGTGACTTTTTATAGCTAAATTCTTGACCAACCGGTACATTAACCTAAAGCTAGAAGCTTAACCTTTGTCTCTGTTATGGATTCCCATTCAAGCTTGTCTACATCTAGTTTTTCTAGAATCTGGTACCATTTATCCATTAGTACCCATGTTTCTCTTTCAGCTGGGTCTGTGGAAGTAATAATATTGTATTTCTCTAAGTGAAAATATTCCCATAGCTTGTGCCGCCATTGTTGGGTTGTAGGGGGAATGGTGGATTTCCACTGTTGAGCTGTTGTTACCTTTGTCACTCAAGGCAGACCGCGCAGCAGAAAACAGGGCCACCCGAATGAAACTAAAGGCAATCGAGTTGAAGTCAATGGAGTCCAGCTGAAGACACTTTTATTCTGGATAGCCTCTGAACAACCTGATAGAATTGGGGCTATTTTGGGGGGGTGGTCATTTTGCATTGGGGAAGACCCTAAATACAATGTTTTCAGTATGGAGCGTTACCATTCTGGAGGTGGTCATATTTAGGATTGCCGCTTGCCAACCTCCCGGTGAAGGCTGGCCTTGGCATTATAACTGACTGCCAGACCCACCAAGGTGAGTTCCCCTGGAGAAAACGACTGCTTCGGGGGGATACAGTCTAGGGCAGTGTTGGCAAACCTATGGCACATGTGCCAGAGGTGGCACTCAGAGCCCTCTCTGTGGGCACGCACAGCATCGTCCCAGCACAGAGTTCGCAAGATTGGACAGCAAAAAGCACATTAATTGTTCAAAAGCATGCCAAATACAAACTTTTACCTTTCAATAAAAAGTTGTTTGTATCATTGAAAGCTCTGTTATTGTGTTTTTCTTTTAAGACAAAAGATGTTACTGTATGAGTTGTTTTTTCTAAAACGAAAAATTGAAAAAGTTTGTAGGTTAAATTGCTGTGTTGGCACTTTGCAATAAATAAGTGGGTTTTGGGTTGCAGTTTGGGCACTCGGTCTCTAAAAGGTTCTCCATCACTGGTCTAGGGCATTTTACCCTCCCGAGGTCCCTCCCCCCCCACCAAACCTCCTCCCCCTGTTACCTTAATAGAGACCTCATGTACCTGTATCCTAATTTAGGAAACACAAGGGAGCCAGAGATTCAGATGATTCAAAGGAAGCTTTATTGCTAGCAAAAAGCGGGAAAAACTTGCAAAGGGTTTTTCCAAAGATCATGAAGTTACATCCAGAATTAATATACAGTTCCAACAAGCGGAGGCATATTCTATGTATGGTCATTTCCTACAAATACGTATCCTGAAGATCTATTCTAAGGACTTGACATTTCACCTATGCCAAGTCCTTGTACCTTTCCCATATACATCAAAGGCTAATCTCGCCCAAACACACCTGAGTTCTTTAAATATCAACTCTTTGAAGTAATTTTAACTTTATTCCCTCTTCCCGTTCATGTGGGTGGCCCACAAGTGAATATTAATTAATATGCATAGTTGCCAGTCGGCTAGGCATAACAGCTGATGGCTAAAGGCTTAATCAGTAACCCTTGGTTCTTGTGACAGACCTGAATGAGGCTGCTAGTGGCTTAGGCAAGCTAGGCCAAGATCCATCACCCCGAGGGTTGCCAGCCTCCAGGTGAGGCCTGGAGATCTCCCGGAATTGGAACTCTTCTCCAGACCACGGGGGCCTTGTAGAAAGCGGCTGCTTTGAAGGGTGGACTCCGCGGCTTTTAACTCCCCCCCCCCCCCCCCGGGGCCTTCCCTTCGGCCTGCGAATCTCCAGGAATTTCCCAACCCCGAGCCAGCAAACCGGAGCCTCCTATTGCTTTTCCGCCGGTTGCAAATGGCCTCCGTGTGCCAGAAAGGCAGCGTTTCTTTGCTGTTCTTTTGCCAAAGGCAGTCCCGTGGCCCGGGCACCTGCCCACCGCCTTCCCAAAGACACCAGGGCGCGTCCCAGGCACCCTGTGAGCCAGGCTCCCTCGAAGACGCGGGGTCTGGGGAGCAGAAATGCTGCTTTATGAGCTACCGGCACTGAAGTCGTGGGCGAGCGATCTGGCTGCTGCATCAGTAAGTTTGCGCTGGACCCGCAATGTTCCCGCTAAGGCAGCGGTGGCGCCTCGGGAGCAAAACTCCTACTCTGCGAGCCCCTGGCACTGACCTCGTGAGCGAGCCACCTGGCCTCCCGCGGAAACCCGTTTGCTCTGAAGCCCTCCTTCCTGGGCGAAGAGAAAAATGTGTGAGCCAGAAGCCCCCCGAGTCCCGGCGTCGAGCGGCGTGGCGGTTTCGCTCTGCAGCGCGGGGGGCGGAGACGCCTCGACACCGCCTCCTCCTCCTCCTCCTCCCGGCGAGGAGAGCCCCGAAGCGTCCCGGCCGTCGGGGCAGCAGGAGCCCGGGCGTGAAAGCGCACCTCTGCGGCCGGGCCCGGCCCGGCGCCGCCCGCCTTCTGGGTGGGGCGAGGAGAGGGCCGGCCCGCAGACCCGCCCCCTCGCCCTGGCCGCAGGGGGCCGCCCGCTCCCCCGCGCCCCACCCCTCGAGCCGGGCGGGCGCCCCCGAGCCGCACAGCCTCCCGCCCTCGCTCGGCGGCGCAGCCTGCAGAGCCGCTCTGGCCGCAGGTGGGCACGGCCGCCTCCCCGCTCGCTCAGCCGGAGGCGCCGTCGGTGCCGCGGGGGCGCGTCTGCGGCCCGGCCTGCCCTGCCCTGCCCTGCGGGGTGGTCGTGCGCCAGCGGCAGGGGCACCTCTTCCCAAACGGAGTCTTCCGCCAGGAGCCGGGGCGGGCAGCATGCGGCCGCGGGATGGCTGAGTCCGGCCGTCGCAGCGCTCCATGCGGGCCGGGCGGGATGGGGGCGCCCTCGGGATGGGGGCGGCGGCGGCTTCTGCTGCTGCTGCCGCTGCCGCTGCTGTGGCTGGGCTCCGTCGGCAGCCTCTCCGCAGCCCGCCTGCCCGCCTCGGACCGCCACGGCGGCTTGACCAGAGCGCCGACGACAGGTAAGGAGACGGGGACCCCCCCCCCCCCCCCGGGCCGGCTAGGCTTCGCCGCAGCGCGTCTGCCCGCTCTTTATCTGCTAGGGGGGGGGGGGGGACGGACACAACGAAGCCTCGGAGGGGGCACTGCCCCCCTACCCTGCTTCCTGCCCCCCACTTCAAGCCAACCGAGGCTCTCTTCATTCCTCATCCTGCTGTCCTGTTATTTGGTGGTGTTGGTGGGGATAAGAGACCCCCCTCCTTACTTCTGCAATGCACACCTTGGCTATCACCCTTCGGATCCACCCCCCCCCCCCCGGTCACCCACCACATTGAAGCGCAATGTGAACAGCCCCTCTGGCTCGGGGCCAGGATCTGGGGTCAGGTTTGGGCAGGGGTAGGGGGGACTTTGCCCCTTTCCCTTCCAGGCTGTGATGGTCTCCTGGGGACTCAAGCCCTGTTGTGTTGTGTTGCGGGCAGACATGGGGGCTGCGAGTTGGCTGGGCTCCTCTTGGGCTTACCCTTGTTCCGAGGGGGTGGGGGATAGAACAGAGGGGGTGAAGCCCTTTCCAAGCAGCCCCCCGCCCTCAAAAAACTCTGGCCGCAACTACAGGGCTCGTCCTTCCAGCCCTACAGAATCTTCTGTTCCTGGCAGCCACACCGGTGTCCCTCTGGAAAGCATTAAAAATTCCCGCTGTTTCTGTTCCGAGCAGCAGCAGCAGTCATTTTCTCACTCAGAACCGGGTCTCCTGGTTGCGGCTTCCCCCTGGGGTGCCTGAAACTACCTTCCAGAAGTATCGTGGTGCCAAACTGCCGCTGGCCAAGGATAGGCGCAAGTAGTGCATCGGTGGTTGCCTGTAAGAATGTAACTTGCATGCTTGGTCTCCTGGAAATTGGTCTTGCAGAACACCCATTGATATGGAGGCTTGGTGCTTTTTAAAATATCAAAATCCTGGCCCAGAGGGATTGGGACCTATCTTTACTGAAACCCGTTTTCAGATCCAATGCCTAGAGTGGTTTGCAATAGAGTATCCTGGCGCTGTTGAAAGCACAGGGTGAATAAGTATTCAGGCCTTTGGGAAGCAAGATACCGGTAGAAGTGCACATCTGTGCTTCCTTTTATGCTCACGTCAGTTTTCAGGCGGTGAATTTGTTGTAGAAAATTGTTTAAACAGTGAAAAATATTGGGAGAGTTAATTCTTGGCGTCTGCAAATGGCAAACAGTAATGGTGGAAAGAAACGGCTGGTTACGTCTCAGAGAAAAATACAAGGGGAAACCACGTCAGAAAACAGAATTTGGTTTGTTCTAATTTAAGTTATATGTAAACCTGTTTATTATAGTGTTCTGGGAAATAAGGGAAGGCAGCTCGATTCAAGGTCTCTGTGTTGTACAGAACTTCTACCAGCGCTGAGTTTCCTTGGGGAACAGTTGAAACGTGTTCTCTGAATAACTCTGAATAAGTCGGGAAAAGGATGGGTGTGCTTTACGGAGACACGGGCTAGGGGAATTAACTTCTGGGCCCCGTCTGTTTCAATCCATAACTCACACAGAAGTGAGACTTGGCCTTCAGGAAGGTGGTTATCAGATGCTGACTCCTCTGGCTAAATCGCGTGGCTCGTTTCGTGTGGCCAGGTAGGAATCCGACCCTGAGCTCTCCTTCCTGTTGGCACGGAAAGTGAGTCCACGGAAAGTGAGTCCACGGAAAGTGAGTCCACAGTGGATTTTATCTTGTGAGTAATACGCATCTGTAGGGGGGTTATTAGTTGGTTTATAAGGCAGTGTCTTAGTTCTGTCATCCAAGCACGTAGTTTCGTAGATAGGAAGAAGCAAGGAATAGGTTGTGGTGTGGAACGCAGGTGTTCCCTAGTATAAACCGGTCTTTTCACGCAGTGTCACGTCCTGCTTGTGGGCCACGGATCTCTCTTTTGTCCATTCCCTCACGATGAGACTTGGCTTTATGGCCTCTGTGCCAAAACCTCACTGTCTTTTTTGAAAGAGTCGCAAAGTGCAAATGCTGTTCAGGTACTCTCACAGAGAAGTTGGGACTGAGTTTCTTGTCTGGCCGACTGGGGTTTGCTGTCGTTACGGTGAAGCCCTGTTAGCCTGGATCTGCAAAGAGCGTCTTTGATTTCCAAATAACGCACCCAGGTTTGTGGCCTAAGGACGTTGTTAATGGAGCCATATAAGTTTGTGGGACCCCGGTGGAATAAGCTGTGGTTCAGTAGTGAAGGGCTTGCGTATCAGTAAATGTATCCGGCTCGTAAAAGGGGAGGGGGAGTCTTAAGTGAAACACACCTCCAACTTAGCTCTCTGCTCAGATGACTTGCGCTTTTGTTATTTATTTCTTTTCGATCTCTAGGCCACGCTCCCCGCTATTGGAGGTGTGCTGCTTCTGCAGGTGTGTGTGTATTCCGACACAGAAAAAACGGCTAATAAGTTTTTTATTTTATTTTAGCCAGCCCATGTTGTTTAACTGGCCATTCTCCGTTTTTGAAAGTTGTCTTTTCAGAAAAGGTTCTGTTTATAAATTGGGACCCAAGCCCAACAGAACTGGTTTACTTTGAAATCGGGGAACTGGCCATTCACAGGCGGGCACTTTCACCTGGGCCCAATGAGCCGGGTTGTTTGGTGGCTGCTTTTGCGTTTTACTGGCCAGGCCCTGTCCACCCCCCCCCCCCCATAAAGTGGGCTTGGAAGCATTTTTCCCGAGTGATCTAATTCTCTGCCGTGAAGGTTTGTAACAGCTACTGCCTTGTGTTCCTGCAGTTCAGCGACATAAAACACACATTGATCGGCGGGCCCGTTTGGGAGGTGTGTGGGGTATGTTTGCTAATACGAATCCTGAGCTATTAGCGGAGGGCAGTGCCGCGATTCTGACATCCCAACGGGGAGGTGTTGGGCGGCTGGCCGGAAGGAGGCAGATGGTGGAGCCGGAGGCTGAATAGAATCTGAAGCGAGAACACGGGTCGGGCCTCTCTCTCTCTCTCTCTCACTTTTCTCAGGGGCGGCTGGAAGGGAGACAATGTCAGTCTACTTATTTATTTATTTATTTGTCCCGAATGAAAAGTGGCGAGGCAGGGCCAGATTGGCCACGGAAGTCATTCAGCCGGCCCCGGCAGAGATGATTAGGAGGGTCAGTGAACCCCTTAGCAGGGCTGGAGCCTGTGGTCAGCTCCATTCAGCAGGCACCCAATAGCCGCCGGGATGTAAAAAAAGAGACGGAAAAGAAAGCTCCGGCGATTTGCATTCGCATTCAGATAAAGATATTACTGAGTATGGCCGGGGAGTGTCAAGTAGGCCTAGCTGCGCTGTGAAGAAAGGAGACAAATAGAAATAGCCGGTAGTAAAATTTAAGAGGTACGCACAATCACGCCGGGGCTTCTCTTGATCACCTCATCCAGTAAGGAAGCAAAAGGTTTTTGGGTTGTTTTTTTTTAACATGGGAAGAATTCTTAAACCAGAGGCAGTGTTGATGTTAAGGATGTTTAGCATGTGTGGAACACTACCCTCTGGTGAGTGGGGGATGTGGGAACCCTGCCTTAGAGCGGTGAGAAATGTGCTTTGGAGAGAGCAAGCTTCGCCTCCAGTTTGTGTCTTCAAGACCGACAAGATTTCCAGAGGGTAAGCTTTCGAGAGTCAAATCTCCCTTTATCAAATCTTCACAAGTGTTTGATGAAGATACCCTGACCCGGATAGGCCAGGCTAGTGTCAGTTCTCAAAAGCTAAGCAGGGTCAGCCCTGGCTAGTATTTGGGTGGGAGGCCTCCGAGGTGTACCAGGGTCGTGACGCAGAGGCAGGCAAGGGCAAACCACCTCTGAAGGTCTCTTGCCTTAAAAACCCTGCGGGGATCTCCATAAGTCAGCGGTGACTTGCTGGCAACAACAGCCAATTGGATGAAGTAGAAAAGAGTCCAGGAGCGCCTTAAAGACTAACAAGATTTGTGGTAGGGTACGAGCTTTCGTGAGTCACTGCTCACTCCTTCAGATGCAGCTAGAATGCGAGTCCGTCTGTCCTATATATTGGAAAGTGGAGTGATTTCAGATGCCAAATGACATAAGCAGGCAAATGACAACAGCAGGTGTGATTGGGTTAGCTGCGATAGGCAGTAGGTGTGGACACACCAGCATTGGTCATGAGACAGGAAACCTAGGTCTCGATTCAGTCCAGGTGGATGCATTGTCTTGAGCTTCCTTTTCAGTTGCAATTCAGGGACCTGTATATCACACCTAATCCAATCACACCTTTTCTCATTTTCCTGCTGATTTCATTTGGCACCTAAAATCACTCCACTTTCTAATATATAGGACAGATGCACTCCCGTTCAAGCTGTATCTGAAGAAGTGAGCCGTGACTCACAAAAGCTCATACCCTGCCAGAGATTGTGTTAGTCTTTCAGGTACTCCTGGACTCTTGTTCTTTTCTACTGCTACAGACAGACTAACATGGCCGCCCATCTTCATCAGTCTGATGAAGGCAGCTTAGGCTCTTGAAAACTATACTCCCCAGATATTCTTGGTCTTTAAGATGCTCCTGGATTCGAATGTTGATCTTCTACTGAAGAACAACACCGTTACCCACCTGAAACAAGCTCTGGATAGTAAATCATCTCCCCAGTGGGGAAAAGCGGATTGCCCTTTGTCTGTAGTGGGCAAAATGGCTAAGTGTTGCTGCTGACAGAATAAATGGCGCTAGCACCGCCCCCTAGAGTCGGATTTGACTGGCTTTCGAGCAAGGGAAACCTTTTACCAGAAGAGTTACAGTACTAGTCAGTGGGCTTAGAGGAGTGTGACTTTGCTTAGGATCGCACAGTTAGTTATGACACCAACTAGAGGGGAAGTGTGACCCCGGATTGGATCCTGAGCAGTAATTTGAATCTGGTGTGGGAGGTAACAGTGGCTGAACCACGAGGGAACAGCGATTGTGGTGCAGTTCATTGCAGGGGGAGGGCCATCGCTCGGTGGTTCATCCTGTGCTTGATATGTGAAAGGTCTGAGATTCAATCCCCAGCATCTCCAGTTGAAAGGATGAGGTAGCAGGTGATGGGAAGGACCTCCGCCTGAGACCCTGGAGAGCTGCTGCCGGTCTGAGTAGACAGTACTGACCCTGATGGACCAATGGTATGATTCAGGGCTTCTTTTCTGAGGGAATGTGCCGGAATGGAGTTCTGGAACCCCATCAACAAAATTCTTTTAGAAATGTTTAAAAGTTTATGAGTTTGGGTTTTTTTTGCAGTAGAATTTTATTTTTTTCCATTATTTTCAAATGCAGTTAGCTTTTATACATATTCCATTCTCTATAATATTGCATAGTTAGCTAAAAAGATATAATCATTAAATGACTTCCCACCCCACCTGCACCTTCATATGTATCAACTGGTAAACATGTATTTAAAAGTATTTGCCTCCTAAGGTAACATTTTGAGCTATTATAACTTTTATACATTTAAACTTCATGAGTTGTCAGTATACTGACTGAAAATTTCATTTCCCTGTTGAGAGTTCTGGCCAGTGTTCCCTCTAAGCCAAGTTAGGGTGAGCTAGCTCACAGTTTTTTAGCCTCCGGCTCTCACACATTTTTGTCTTCGCTCAGGAAGGAGGGCTCCAGAGCAAACTAATTTATGCAGTAGCAAAATCACACGCTCACAACTTTAATGCCAGTAGCTCACAAAGCAGAATTTTTGCTCACAAGACTCCACAGCTTAGAGGGAGCATTGGTTCCAGCACCTCTTTTCCTTTAAAAAGAAAAGAAAAGACAAAGGTTCCGAGTATAAGGCAGCTTCATGTGTGTTCACGTATGAAACACTGTTTTTGAGGGGAAACTGTGGTGCTAGAGCTCCTGCTGTTGGCAGGCAGAAAGTCTGTTTCTAAATAGTCACACTTGTTCAGTGGCCATTGCCTGCCTCTGCGTAGCGACCCTGGACTTCTTTGATGGTCTCCCCTCCAAGTACTGACCAGGGCTGACCCTGCGTAGCTTCCGGGGTCTCATGAAATTAGGCTATCCGGGGCCATCCAGGTCTGGAAAGGGGCTGCGAGTGAAAACTCAAGATCTCTACTGCAGTACGTGGCACGATATACAAGATCTATGCCCAGAGCCGGATTTAAATTCGTATGATATTACGTTTTACCCTTTTAATTTGTTGTATTTATATGTTGTGAGCCGCCCTGAGCCCTCTTGTGTGGTAGGGCAAAGTTTTCGCTTGGTCCACAAACGCAAACACACAAATGAACGAACGGATGAATGAATGAGCCAGTCCCCGGTGTGCGCCCATTGCGAGAACGGTGGTGCAGTTCCGGTTGCCACATCTGAAAAGGGCTACTGAAGTGCTGGGACTAGTACAGAAAAGGGCAGACAAAGTGAGGTCGGAATACCTGCTTTGTCATGCAAGTCTGGTGCAACTGGGTTTTTTCAGTTTAGGGGAAAGGTCACCAGTGGGGTGACAGGGTAGAAGTCTACTAAATTCTGCATAATTTCGGAGGGTAGCCAGAGAACACAGTTTGAGTCCAGTGGCACCTTTAGGACCAACAAAGCTTCATTCAAGCCGGGAGCTTTCGTGTGCGGGCACACTTCCTCAGACACAGTGAAATGGAACTTAACCAGTCCAGAAGCCTGGTATGTGTGGACTGGTAAGTTCCGTTTCACTGTGTCTGAGGAAGTGTGCCCACGCACGAAAGCTCCCGGCTTGAATGAAGCTTTGTTGGTCCTAAAGGTGCCGTGCCCCTGGACTCTGCACTTGTTCTCCCGCTTCAGACCAACACGGCCGCCCAACTGGATCTGTCTTCATAGAGGGTAGCCAAGGTGGCAGTAGAACAACTCGATTTGAGGGCAGCAGTCCCTTAGAGACCCACAAGGTTTTTTTTGGGGGGGGGGGGGCGTTGAGTTTTCAAAAGTCAAATCTTCTGTCGTCAGATACTTCATCAGGGAGCCTTGCCTCTCGACAGCTTACACCCTGAAAATCTGATTGTTCTCTAAGATGCTGTTGGGCACCGGTCTAAATTCTGCATGTTGTAGAGCAGGGGTGGCCAAGGGGCGGCTCGGGAGCCACATGCAGCTCTTTCACACATATTGTGCGGCTCCTGGCAGGGCAGCTGGGGAAGCAAAGGGGAGGCATACCCTTCCTTCCTTCCTTCCTTCCTTCCTTCCTTCCTTCCTTCTGCTTTCTCTCTCTCTCTCTCTCTCTCTCTCCTCTCTTTCTTCGACAAATAAATGTCATTAGCAAACAAACAAATATCATTGGAAAAATATATACCATTATCAATATTTGCTTTTATCCCTTTTTTATTTTTGGCAGTCTTTAATGTTAATAAAAGGGAAATTTGCATATTTTCCAGTAAAAACATGTGTGTAATATTTGCTCATGTCTTGCGGCTCTCAAACATCTGATGTTTATTCTATGTGGCTCTTACATCGAGTAAGTTTGGCCACCCCTGGTGTAGAGAAAGGGGGCCTAGTGCAACTTTTCTCCATCTTCCAGCATTCTAGAGCTGGGGGGGGGTGTCGGGGTCACCCTACGAAACCGATTGGTGGCAGCTCCAAAGCAAACCAAGGAAGGCACTGCCACGTGTCTCGTGGAACTCATGATTATGGCCTCTGGCTTAGGTGGATTTGAAAGGGGGCGGGGCAGGCCAAGAGGGATAGGTAGGCCTGCCAAGGGCAACTAGCCAAAAAGTGGGGCCTCTGGGTTCAGAGGGGCAGTCCCTGGAGGTCACGGGCCAGGAAGCAGTCAGAAGGGGGAGGGGGCTGTTGCCGGACAGGCCCATTTTTGGGGGGGGGGGGGTTTGGCATTGTGTGTGGATGTGTGTGCCCGTGCCTGGAAGTCATGGCGACCTCTGGCAACAGCTACTGGGGCATGGAGGGCATTCAGATTTGATAGCCTGCCTCTGCATCCTGGCCCTGGTATTCCTTGGAGGTCTCCTTTCCAGTTACTTGCCAGGATCGGTCTGGCTTAGCTTCTGAGATCTGACGAGATCGGGCTTGCCTGGGCTATCCAGGTCAGAGCCCAGACAGGCCCATCTCGAGGGCTTTCGAGTGGCATCCAGTTGGCTGCTGCTGGGAACAGGCTGTTTGACTAGATGGGCCATTGGTCTGTCTGATCCAGCAGGACCACTGGTGTGATCCTAGGGCAGGGGTCCCTGGAGTGTGCGGGGGTGTTTGGGATTTTAAAGGGGTGTGTGAGCCCCACCCCAAAACGGCTGCCCCGGGAGGTGGAGCTGAATGGAATCCCTCCCTCCTTACACCTCCTGGGAAGAAGGGAAAACTGACGGGGGCATGGAAGCACACATGGACTCAAGTTAGCCCAGGCGCTGGCTTAGCAGGCCTCCCGGCCCTTCAGGGGAAACCCCTTTGGCATGCTCGAGGACAGCTCTCTGAACAGCTTGGTGAGCTCGTGGCAAGAAAAGTACCGGTAGGCGCCCAGTGGGCACCATGTTGGGGAGCCTTGCCTGAGGGGGTCATGAGTGGGAAGATCTGAGTCCTTGGTCACTTTGGGGTCCTGCCACATCATCTGCAAGCACTCCATGGTGCCTCTGTAGAAGCCAAAGCACTTGAAGCTCCCGTGTTAATCCGGCGGCTCCAGGCACCGTTCCCACACCGAGAAAGAGGGGCTTATACTTTTGCGCCTGTCTCTCATTTGGAATCACTTTCAGAGTCATGAATAGCAGCTTATGTGCTGCCAGATGTTGACCTCGGTGAGCCAAAAACTTCTGCTGCATCTCTTCTAGTCATTTAGATGGCGACTGGGCCAGAGGGGATAGTGGGCCAGCGGAGCCCGGCTGCTGGAAGAAGCAAAAGCCCCGATCCAGGATTGAACAGTCCTCTTCTTTAACTTCAGAAGAATTGTGACTTGTATCCTCCCACTCCGCAAAGCAAGACATGTCTTCCAGCCTCTGGAGCCTCTGCCAACTTAAACAGCTGGTCCTCCGGTGGACGAATGCTCTTTTGGTGGGAGGTTAGGTTTATCAGTGGCTACTAGCCGTGGTGACTAAAGGGAAGGCAGTAAACTTCTGAATCCCAGAGCCAGGAGGCAACCTCAGGGGAAGGCCTTGGCCTCTCTGCCGTGTTGCTGGCCCTCCAGAGGAACTGGCTGGCTTCTGTGTGAGACAGGATGCTGGACTAGATGGACCCTCACTGACTGATCCAGTGATTTTGTGTTCTCTGCAACTCAGCACCAGGAAGCAATATCAGGGAGGGTCCTAGGCTCTATATCCTCTCATTCGCTCTCCACAGGAACCGTGTGAGACATGATGCTCAACTAGATGGACCACTAGTCTAGTCCAGCAGGGCTCTTCTGATGTTCTTACATATTCGAGGTCCACAGGGAAGAGCGTCCCCTCCCCTGGAGCTTGTCAGAGCACTAATTCCTTTTTCCTGCACCAAGTAGCGAAGATACTTATTTACACAGCAAGCGATTAAAATGTGGAATTGGCTGCCGAAGGATGCAGTGATGGCCATGGGCATAGGCAGCTTTGAAAGGGGATTAGACAGATTTATGGAGGGTAGGTCTATCAGTGGCTACTAGCCATGGTGCCTGAGGGGAACTTCCATGTTTGGTGGCAGTCAACCTCTGTCTTCCAGGGCAAGGAAGCAACGTCAAGGGAAGGCCTTGGCCTCTAGGCACTGTTGTTGGCTTTCCAGAGGAACTGGTTGAGGCCTCGGTGTGAGACGGGATGGTGGACTAGATGGACCCTCAGTGGTCTGATCCAGCAGGGGCTCTTCTTAGGTTCTTATGAGGAAGGCTTCAAACTTCTAAGCAGAGCGGTCTGTGTTTTCCTTCCTTCCTTCCTTCCTTCCTTCCTTCCTTCCTTCCTTCCTTCCTTCCTTCCTTCTCTCTCTTCCCCCCCCCCCCCCCCCTTATTGGGGTGGAAAGGTGGGATAGAAATTTTCTAAATAGATAAAAAGATAGGGAATTAAGAGATCAAAACATTAAAGTCCTTCAAATACACTCATTTCTATACAGCTTTTTGCATTGCTAGAACTCCACAGAACTGGTCAAACGAGGTGAGAGCGAAAATAAAACCACCGCCATGGTGGCTGTCCATGAAAGCATCCGGTGGGCAACTGGTAGAGCACCTGATTGGCAAGTGGTAGGTCCCAGGTTCAACCCTCGGTACTTTAGAGAGCCACTGCCAGTCTTAAGTAGACAGTACTGACCTTGATGGCCCAAGAGGAGGGGTAATGGCGCAGGGGGAGAACACCTGCTTGGCACACAGAAGGTCCCAGGTTCAGTTGCCGACACCTCCAGTTTAAAAGGTCTGGGCAGTAGGGGATGTGAAAGACCTTGCTCTCTGCCTGAAGCCCTGGAGAGCTACTGCTGGTCTGAGTAGACAAGACTGATCTTCATGGACAGAAGTCTGATTGAGTATAAGGCCTCGATGGCCCAACGGTCTGATACATTAGAAGACTGCGTCATGTGTTCCACCCCCTGGCCATCTTACTTTCTCCTCTGAGCCTCCTGGGCAGCAGAAAATACATAGTTTATAAATTAGCATATAAAATTGTACTATTTGGCGTATTTGTGACTAGAGATGTAAAATTTCTGGAAATTTTAAAGCTTGGAAAAAACGGAAATTTTCGGGAAAATTGAAAAAATGCTACATTAGCACTTCTTTTTTTTCCCCCCAGACTGAAAGTCATTCTGTTACTTAAGGAACATAAAACGTGACTATGGACAATTTTACTCGGCATGAAATTATCACAACTAGCATATTAAAAATTTAATGTATCCAAACAATTATTACAAACAGAATTTACTTTTTAAATAATATTTATTTGTAATTATAACAAATGGAGCAACAATCTCCTGAACTGTTTACTAGTTTATGTGGAACAGGCAAAAAAGCTCCACAAAACAATTTTTAAAAATCCAGGAGTAACGATTATTCATCTTTTCTCTCCACAGTATTAAATAAAAATAAAAAACCCATTCTCATAAAAAGAATTGAAGAGGGGGAAAGTGTATAGAAGGGAGTGTGGGACTAAGTTTCAATTAATGCATCTTGTTCTTGCATTGGAGAGTTCAGTTTGTAACCTAGGACTTGCTTGTTCTCAGTGCACAGAAATTAGATTAATCTGATACCATACATATTTTTTTAGAAATGATTTGGAAAATATTTGAACACCTAGTCTTATAATATTTTATTCATCATGTTAAAATAAAGCATTCCATAATCTTTCTTTTCTTTTTTCAATTTTTCTAATTTTTTGGAAAAAAACAAAAAAGGCTTCAAGAAAAAAATGGAAAAAAATGCCCCCCCCCCCCCGAATTTTTCCAATTTATTTCCGGGCCTTCATATTTCTATTTGTGAGAAGTGTAACTGCTTGGGTTTTCTATACACAGAATTGTGACTATGGCCACACCCTTGTTGCTGAGAGAGAAGGAACAAAATTGAAACAAGAAAGATAATTTTTTTAGTAAATAAAAGTGGACAAACTGTCATCCCATCAAAGTAGGACTAACAGAATATTTGAATAGCAAGTTAAACTTCATACATTTCTTCAACAGTGTTTTATTACACATTACAGTGCAGTATTTGTGGACAAAGTTCATCATGTTTAAACAATCTGTCCTTGAAAGCATCTTTGTAGTAAACACAGTGGTTATTATCTAATACTATAGGTTGTTTTACATACAAAAATCTTCTGAGCGAGTAAAATCTTGCCTTAGAAAGCATTTCCCTCTTTACAAAAGAGAAAACATTTAATAGTTTATTTTCTTTTAGTGCTTCCTCAGATTTCTACTGATTTTTCTACTGATCTCTACTTCCTCAGATTTTTCTACTGATCTCTAATTTCTAATTTTTCTGCATTGAATAAGTTTTTAGGGGTAAAAGGAGAGGATTTCTGCAAACCGGGGGGGGGGGGGGGGGAGATTTAGGGATTGCTAATTTTTTTTTTACCTGAAAATGTTTTTAACTATAATTGTAAGCTGCCTTGAACCATGAGGAGAGGTGGGCTATAATAATAAATAAATAAATAGTACACACTGTCTGCTGCTGTATGTGTCTCTCTGTTATGTAATTTTCTGCCTTCTTTAACATGTCTTGCAAATATTTATGCTTTGTTTCAAACTTCTGTAATCTTAATCCTATTGCATTGCTTATGGCCTGTCCCATCTTGTGGATTTCATTCACTCGCACTGGTCTCAGTGAGAAACACTGACTATAAATAACATAAATAAATCAAAATGGGCAGCCGTGTTAGTCTGTCTGTAGCAGTAGAAAAGAGCAAGAGCACCTTGAATTCTAACAAAATTTGGGGCCAGTAAGCCATGACTTCTGAAAGCTCCTCCCCTGCCGCAAACTTTGTTAGTCTTTCAGGTTCTACTGGGCCCTTGCTGTGTTCTATAAATAAATATCTGTATTGTTTTCTCCCGGGCTTTTCCACTCTGACTTGTAACCCTGATTACTGTGGGATTGCCCTTTAAACACGAAGGGTGCAAAAGGTGGCAGATTATTTATTAACTCGTGAAAGTCTTTTCACTCGCCTGTTGCGTGTTCTGAAGGATCGACTTGCTGGTTTGCTGTTTAGTTTGCAGGCTCCGTATAAGGGGCCTGTTTCGACCTTTGCATCTTGGGACTTCGCAGGAGTGCCTTTCTCAATATTTACCCATGTATCGCATTCAGTGTCCCTCCCAGCAATCTCGTCTAGCGGTGCTTTCGACAAGGGAGGTGTGTACGGTCTCGGCTGTTCTGTCTCAAACGCAGCTCAAGCGTGGAATATGATCTTGGGTGCAGGATCTGGGGCCTCGAGAATTTTGGCATTCGTCTGAAAGAAATGGCAAGCTTGTGGCGATGGCTGAGAGCATAGGCTGGCAAATACGGGCAAACGGCTGCTGTCAGAGCGGCTGAGGCATATCCCCAGTTCAAGCGGTGTGCCTTGAAGACCATGGGCTTCTCTTTATGCTGAGCAAAATCAGGCTGTTACACAAAATGAGGGGATTTTTTTTTTTGGTACTTTTGCTTCTTAGTTGGTTGCAGAATTTTAACTTTGCTCCGTTTGTTGGAATCGTACTTGTTTTTCCAAAAGCTTTATTTCCGTGCACAAAAAGACCATTGAGCTTGTTGTGGCAACTCCTCTGCCGTGAGTTTTCTAGGCAAGCTGCTCTCTCTCAACCATAGCCCCCTCCGCCCAGTATGGGTGTCTGGGTGCAGGTCAGGTTAGCCGGGTTAGAGTGCGAGCAAGATGAGGCATGGCTTGTACAGCCGGGACCCTGCTGTCAGGCTGTGAACATTGGTTGGTGGCATGGGATAGCCGGCCATCCGTAACTGGCTGCGGGCCGGGACTTTCTTCACGCGCCCATTCCTCTTTTGAAGAGTCCTCCGCCCCTTCAGGGTTAACTGTTCCCAGCTAACACATGACAGTGGGTGTATGATAATGCTGATCTACTTTACAGGTGTTGTAGTAAACTACAGTGGGGTCCCCCACATATTTGAGCCTTTGGGTACCTTTGAAATTCTGATACAGCATTGGGGAAGGGAGCCACAAAATGGTGGCCACCAAAGAGCTGCCATGGTAGGAGGAGCTGACCACAAAGTAGCTGCCACAGCATCCCTTCAGTCTCACAGTGAAGATCTCAGTGCCGTGGTGGCAGCTGCTGTTGAAGCCACGTTTTCCAAAAATCGGCACAGCCAATCATATCTCCAGCAGCCAATCAGAAGCCTTGCTGAGCAAATGGCCTGCCCACTTTCTAAAAAACACTTGGTGGGTGCAAGAGAATGGGTGGGCGGGAGCCACGGGACCTGTGGGTACCACGTTGGGGACCCCTGGTCTACAAGATAATCTGCATGGAGGGCTTTGAACACCAACAGTGCTCTGTAGTTGTTGTTTTTGTCCCACCTCTCCAGAATCTTCTCAAGTTGGCTTTTATTGGGGAGGTTGTTCTGCTTCCCTCTCTGAATCCGCCATAATGAAATAGAATACAAGATGAAAGGCCGTGGCAGAGCATGTTGAATCCAGCATGATTCTTGAAAAAATTATTGAAACGGATTTATAACCGGGGGGAAGGGTCCATTGAGTCAGCTGGCAGAGACACTACTTCATCCTTACAGTTCAAGGACTTTTTTGGGAATTTATTACGAATTGTTTTTGGAAAAACTCCACCTGTGATCAACTTTACCTGTGAATTTCTACCTGTTGTTTGTGGCATAAGAAAACTTGTTCTGAGTACTTTATATGTCTTATCTAGATTATTAAATCATTGAATTTTGGTGTTAGAACTTGGGCACATGCAATTTTTCTTGTTTCCTCTCTGAATCCAGCATCAAGCATTTCATAAGGACATAAGAGAAGCCACTGTTGGATCAGGCCAATGGCCCATCCAACCTAACACTCTGTGTCACACAGTGGCCAAAAATACCAGGTGCCCTCAGGAGGTCCAGCAGTGGGGGCAGAACACTAGAAGCCCTCCCACTGTTGTCCCCCCCCCACCCAAGCACCAAGAATACAGTGCATCACTTGCCCAAGTGATCACCAAGAGTTCCTATCTATTCCTTGTGGCTAAGAGCCACTGATGGACCTCTGCTCCAGATGTTTATCTAATTCCCTCTTGAAGCTGTCCATGCTTGTAGTCACCGCCACTTCCTGCAGCAGTGAATTCCACATGTTAATCACTCTTTGGGTGAAGAAGGACTTCCTTTCATCTGTTCTAACCTGACTGCTCAGCAATTTCATGGAGTGCCCACGAGTTCTTGTATTGTGAGAAAGGGAGAAAAGTACCTCTTCCTCTACCTGCTCCATCCCATGCATAATCTTATAAACCTCGATCATGTCACCCCTCAGCTGTCGTTTCTCCAGGCTAAAGAGCCCCAAGTGCTTCAACCTTTCTTCATAGAGAAAATGTTCCAATCCTTTTATCATCCTAGTTGCCCCTTTCGGTACTTTTTCCAATGCTATAATATATTTTTTGAGGTGTGGCAACCAGAACTGTACAGTTAACAGTTTCCGTTACCTATAGATGTCCTACAGGTGCTGTTTCTTCCTACCTGTCTGTGGGATTTCTCCCTCAGTGCGTTGCATTACTTTGGTTCCTTCATCACTGTGCTGTAGCAGCCCGTCCATTGTAGACATCTAGTGCTCTCTTTTGTAAATAATGTTGGTTGCATTGTCCTGTATTCCCATTCAGTGTTCCCTCTAAGCTGAGTTAGTGTGAGCTAGCTCACAGTTCTTCAGCCTCTGGATCACACATTTTTTGTCTTAGCTCAGGAAGGATGGCTCCAGAGCAAACTAATTTATGCAGCAGCCAAATCGCTTGCTCACAACTTCAATGCCAGGAGCTCACAAAGTAGAGTTTTTTCTCACAAGACCCCGCAGCTTAGAGGGAGTGTTGTTCCCATTCCCTTCAATGCGATGGACAGTCAGTGTGTGAGGCTGTGGGGTAGCCAGTGGAGAGGAACCGCCGGGTCAGGCAAGGAGAGCCGTGTACTGCGAACCTGATACTCCTTCTGGGAGGCCCTTGTAAAGTTTGCTTTCGGTCACTGGGCAGGCTTTGTGATATCAAAAGCAAACAGTTCTGAGATATGAGAAAGAGCAAAGCCTTCGGTAAACAGGTAGATCAATATGAAAGGCGATCCGAGTCAACCTGCATTGTCCTCCAGAGGGAGGAGCGGGATTACGTGTGTGGCAATGTTTCATTGTGTGCCCAGGTCCAGAGGTAAAGCCTGTTTAGTAATGCTTCCTCATCCTACAACTATACTGTTGTATGGAAGAACGGGGGAGGCTCAGTGGTAGAGCATCTGCCTGGCATGCAGAAGGTCCCAGGTTCAATCCCCGACATCTCCAGCTGAGAAGGACCAGGCAGTAGGTGTTGTGAAAGACCTCCACCCGAGACCCTGGAGAGCTGCTGCCAGTCTCAGTAGACAGTATTGACCATGATAGAACAAGGGTCTGAGTCAGTACAAGTTAGCTTCTAATGGAGAGGGGCCATGGCTCAGTGGCAGAGCATCTGCTTGACAGGCAGAAGGTCCCAGGTTCAATCCCCGGCATCTCCAGTTAAAAGGACCAGGCAGGAGGTGATGGGAAAGACCTCTGCCTAAGACCCTGGAGAGCTGCTGCCAGTCTGAGTAAATATTGACTTTGATGGACTGAAGGTCTGATTCAGTAGAAGACCGCTTCAGGTGTGTTTGTGTGTGTAGTCAACATCACCAACATTACTAAGAAGTTTTGGTGTGGTATTGCTGTCCTGTTCCTCCTAGAATATGAGGATATTGTACCTCAGGTCCCAAGTGAAACTGCTGTGACGTATTCTCCTCCTAGCTTTGGTTGTGGGAAAGTGAGGAGGTACTTGCTTTTCCCTAATCTGTAAACAGATAACATGGAACACCTGATCTGCCAGTGGAG
Source organism: Lepidodactylus listeri (assembly GCA_029233225.1). Classification (NCBI taxonomy): domain Eukaryota; kingdom Metazoa; phylum Chordata; class Lepidosauria; order Squamata; family Gekkonidae; genus Lepidodactylus; species Lepidodactylus listeri. Next base: position 131,998,625 of record JARCFY010000005.1, on the reverse strand, counting down.
CTGTAAGGACAGGGCCCTTGAGCGGGTTGGTTCCCCCCAGTTGCTTTAGAGTAGACTGAGCCAGGTGACCCACTGAAGTTCTTCCTCAGCTGCAGGCCGGTTAGCTGGGCTCTGTTTCAGGTCTATTCACAAGAAGGTCCACCTTCAAGACCACGACCCAGCTTCTTCTTCCCATAGTCCACAAGTGGGAACAACTGTTGATGCCTTTCCAGCCCCTGAAGAAGGGCTCTGGCAGCCCTTAGTGGCAGTTGGAGGCCTCCAACCCTGATGAACCTCAAGGTTGTTCCCCCTCCTCCACCACATTCCTTACATGCTTATCAACATTCCTCCCACCTGCCATCTCTCTCCCCCTCACTGCCCATCTGTTGTTGGTTCCATAGAGCAAGACATACCAGAGAGGACAATACTGTTTCCCTGTTGGGAAATGGTTCCACTGTTGGGTTTCTCTTTCCTTTCTGGGCACAGAAGTTCTGCCTGAGGCATCCGCTGGAGAGGGCAGCATGCCTCCTGTCTTCCTTGCCTGGGGATGTAGGAGTCAAGAACATGGTTGGGCATAGCTAGGTGGTGAAGCTCGGGCTATAACCTGTTCTTTCTTCCCTGTTAAAAAAGGGCAAAAATGGAGATGTGGAAGGCTGACCAGCTGTCAGGACCATAGGCTGCTGTTTCCTCCAATGGTGTTATGTTTGCTGTCAAAGACTGGTGGTGTTAAAGTGGCCCATAGTTCAGTTTGCCTGAGCACAGGCCCAAAGGCTCTTGTTAAGGAATCTCAGGTAGTAGGAAAGTTCTTTGCCAGAGCTGCCACGGCCGCTCAGCAACTGGACTAGATAGATCAAGGGTTTCCTGGGTTTTAGATAGAGTTACCCTGGCAACCAGCAGGAGTTTGGGAGGGGGGGCATTGGCATTGGTGTGACATCTCTTCCAGGAGAACCTGGAGAACCAGGACATCTCTTCCAGGAGAACCTGGAAGTAACGCCAAACCTCTCTAGGAATCTCTGCAAACTCTGTGGTTTTAGCATAGAGTTTCTGGCGATTCCTAGAGAGGACTTGTGTCACTTCTGGGTTTGCCTTGGAAGTGATGTCATGCAGTTGGCCTGACAACCACTTAAAAAATTTGTTCTGCTGCTGCTCTGAGCGGTCATGGCACATGAGAGTGGAGGGCTGGCAACTCCGTTTTTAGATTCTGATGTGGCTCATAGTAATAGTGTATACTTTTGTAAGTTGCCCTGAGTGCTACCTTGAAGAAGGTTCGTGGGGAGAATGCCATTAAAAATAAATTGTTCCTGTAAATCGTAGAGCGGTGAAAGCGTCCAGTATGGGGAATCCCATAAACAGAAATCACTTGATATGCTCAGAAAATCCGTTCTTACTGTTGACAGCAATAATGTCTGCTTTACGCTTCATGATTTCTCACAGCTTTAGTTTTGTGACATGGAGTTATAATCCAAAACTAAGAGTCAATATCTCTTAATGTGTAAAGAAGAGAAATGCCTTAATTTAGGGTAGGGTTTGGTTATGTTGACCTCCAATTCTATTCTCATGCATATGGTGGGGAGAAGAATAAAGCCAAATCTGTGCTCCGTGCTCTCATCACGGGGTGATTGTGGTTTGGGGCAAAGTGAGGCCAGAACGTGAAGAGGAAAGAGGAATAAAGATTTTTGGCTTGGCCACTAGAGAATGGAGGGAAATGGAGTCCTGAAACACAAAAGAGGGAGGATTTGGCGTGGAGAGTTATCTGGGAAGTGTGGGAAGCTCATTAAAAGAGTAACATTGAAGAAAACCCACCTGTGAGACAGTCCTCTCACACCCTTGAACCCTCTACACTTGCCAGGTCACGTTGGGGAAGTAATGGTGGGGGGGGGGGGATTTTCTGGCCAGTGCAGATGGCGTAACTTGGATTGCAACCTGACCGAGACGTCCCAGGCTAGCCTGATCTCATTGGCTCTTGGAAGCTAAACGAGGTCAGCCCTGGTTCATCTGTGGCTGGGAGACCCCCGAGGAATTCTGGGGTTGCAGCTCAGAGGGAGGCAAGGGCCAACCGCCTCTGCTCATCTCTTGCCTTGGAGACCCTACGAGTTTGCCAGAAGTTGGCTGCAACTTGATGGCACTCCCCCCCACCCCCATCCCCCCAACATGGAGCAGTTTGCCTTTAGAAGTCCATTGGGAGGGTGAGAGCTCTTGTTTGGCTGTTTGGGGGCAGCTGGAAGGCGGGCAGAGTTGTAGGCAACACACAGCCCTAATTCAAATTCTGGATATTTTGACACCATGGGAAAAATGTGTTGTGTCTGTGTCTTTTTTAAAAAAACCCTTGAAAATCAAAAGTGGAAATACATGCCGCACTTTGTTTATTATCAACTTTGGGGTCATCAGATGCATTCTTTGGAACTTGGTACATAGAGGTTTAATTTTCCTACCTACAAGTGAAGCGCAAATGCTTTCCTTTCATTAAAACAATTGTTCCTGATTCCCCCAGTGCAAGAGATGGAGTGGCAGGCTGCTAAACCCTGATTAGCTTTAACCCATTGAGAGCACTGGAAAACTGGAAGTTGAAAACAGAAACTGTGCATTGTATTAAACAGAATAGCCTGACTGCCTGGGCTTAGAAAGAATTGTCTGAATTGAGAAAACTGTGTCCCTACCAGAAGCTGAGGTTTGTGTTTTGTAGAAAGCACCATGCGCTCCTTGTGGGGAATGGAGGAAGTTTCCTGATGCCCTGTGTGTGTGGGTAGGTGTGGGGGGAATCTCATTTAGAGACGAAAAGTCGATAGCCTTACGTAGGTCGAAAGTAGCACAGTAGATTCTGGTCAAATGGAAAAACATGTCCAAAAAAAGTCTCTGATGTGAGTATGAGTAAGTTTGGATATCAGATTCTCCAGTCGTATAACATCACCATACACTAGCTGTGATTCTGTGCATATTTACATGGGAATACACCGAACAAGTTCCATGGGAACTGGGTAAACATGTACAGGATCAAGCCAAACATACTAGGGAGAGGTCGTGGCTCAGTGGTGGAGCATCTGCTTGACATGAAGAAAGTCCCAAGTTCAATCCCTGGCATCTCCAGTTGAAAGGATCAACTTTTCTGGTGTGGTGACCCACAAGTAGAAATTTGCTTGGTATGCTGACCCATCCGTGGCCAGCCCAAGTTTTTTTTGGCACCCTAGGAGAACAATGACCTTCTTGCCCATCGAACCCAGCGCTCCATTTTCTACAGTGGCCAACCAAGATGTGGTTGAGAAACCCACACACATCGCACAAAGGGGGCATCTGTCCCCAGGCAAGTCTTATTCCATTTCCCCCCTCCTTTCAGCAACTGCCCTAAAGTAACTAGTCGCCAGACAGATTCCCCCCCCCCCCCAATTGTCACAAAGGGAGGTGGAAGATGGGGATGTCAGATGTTGACAAGGAGGACGAGGAGGGAAAGGATGACGCAAAGGGCAGGAGTGGTCATTAGGGAGGGCTGGTCTGTGACCCACTTTCAGAGGCTTCACCACCCACTTCTGGTTCCTGACCCACAGGTTGGGAAACACTGAGATAGTTGGTGATGGGAAAGAACTCTGCCTGAGACTCCAGAGAGCTGCCTTCCGTCTGAGTAGACAATACCGACATCGATGGACCAAAGGTCTGATTCAGTATAAAAAGCTTCATGTGTGGTTGAATCAACTAGCTAAAATTAACTATCCTGAATCCATATTATTTTGTGAGTCTCCCATTCTATCCCAATAAATGATATATCCTTGAAAATACTAGTATAAGGCTGCGGTCAGACAGGCAGTTTGGCTCAATATAGCTGTGTTTCCCTAATGAATTAAATGGGCTCGTTCACACAGCTACATCTGGCACATCCACATCTGGCAGCCATTCTCCAGTCGTACTCACCCCATCATACAACAAGTTGGATACAGAGTAAATAGTCACCAGAGACAAGCAGGTGCTTACGGAGCTCCACACATTGATCCTGTGTATCCGGATGTCTGAATGCCCCCAGTGCACGCTCAAACCGATTCGGAAGTGTGAACCTTTAGTTCCGGTTTTGCGGTATTTTGTTTCAAAATGGTAGAGCATATGCGCGTGTGTGTGCATGTGCACACATGCACGCCCAAGAAATGTTCTCAAAAAAGGGTCAAAGGTGTTATTTTTTCAAAAAACAGAAAAAGGCCAGACTGCGCGCTCCACGATTGATGTACAGCGCTAATCTGAACGGTCAACCATGGAAGATGCGCGTGGTGGGAGAATGGGAGTCTGACTGAAAATCTCCATTCAAAAATGCAACAGCGTAATTAGTGGTGTGCCCAAACCGTGCCAACCTGCCAGTCTGACAGCAGCCAGTGGTCATTTCGAGCAGAAATGTGCAAGAACACCGTTCTGGGAGTTACAAGTTGTCGGGTAGCTTCCCTGCAAGAGCAAAGGAAGCCTAAAGTGTCTTTAGTCAAAGTGTCAAGCTGGCTCGCCAGCTCTGAGTGTGGAAACACCTGGAGATTTTTGGAGTGGAGCCTGAGCGGTGGGTCTTGCCTTCTGACACACTTCCGGTGATGCCAGGGGGTGTGGCATAGGCAAATAAGTTATGCTAATGAGTTATGCTAATGAGCCCCTGCACCTCTTTTTCAACGAAATGACCCCTGCCACAGCCTAACTCAGATTTATTTTTTGTGCTCAGAATCTGAAAGGATCCATCATTCAGTTCTCTTTAACTTTGGGCTTCCTCTGGGAAAGGGACTTAAAAAGAAAGAGGGGTGGGGGGAATCGAACACGCCTCCCAGTTTTTTTCATGCTTTTGTTCAGGTGGGCATTTTCAGACGTTGACCAGCTCATTCCCCTTGATGCCAAAGACAGGAGCTGTGTTGAATGCAAGCCCTCGCCACGCTGTCGCAGGAGCGGCGTGCTTGGCAGGCCCCTGTGCCAAATACCTGCAGATTCTCAGTGATCCGCAGCATTTCAAATTGCTGTGTCCTGACATCAAATGAACAGAATATTGCTTGTTTAGTCGCTCGGGTGGAATACAATAGTCGTGCTAGGATTACCGACTGGTATCAGGGGGATCTGCCGCAGCATGAATTGGCTTGTAACCGTTTTAAAAACACCACAGTGAAAGTGTTTTACTTATCACTTGGAATGAAAAACGTCTGACGAAACATTGTCTCTAGCTAAGCTGGTTGGGAAAGGCTCCAGCATACGTGGCGAACCCTCCCTTCCTGCAGATCTCTGGATGAGTAAGCGCTCTGGGCCGGGTGAAGAGTAGCAATAGAACATTCCAGAAAGGTGGGCAGTCAGTCCCCCTGCAAAAGAGAGATTCCCCTGCCCCAAGTACCAACTCCTTCAGAGTGCCTCTTCAGTAAGATCCAGAGGATACAGGCATGGCTCCTGCGGCCTTAAAAGGGTTCCAGAAGGGGGCAGGGATTTGGTAGTTGTGGGAAACGCTATCAAGACGCAGCTGACTTATGATGACCCCAGAGGGTTTTCAAGGCAAGAGGTGAGCAGAGGTGGTTTGCCATTGCCTGCCTCTGTGTTGAGACCCTGGACTTCCTTGGTGGTCTCCCATCCAAGATTTGACGCGATCAGGCCGGCCTGGACCATCTGGGTCAGGGAGACGAACGGAGGTGGTTTCCCATTCCCCGCCTCTGTTTAGCAACCTTGGACTTCCTTGGTGGTCTCCCCTCTCCCAGTTTGGTGTCGTGGTTAAGAGTGGCAGACTCTAATCTGGAGAACTGGGTTTGATTCCCCACTTCTCCACGTGCAGCTACTGGGGGACCTTGGGTCAGTCACAGTTCTTGAAAGAGCTCTCTCAGCCCCGCCTACCTCACAGGGTGTCTGTTGTGGTGAGAGGAAGGGAAGGAAATTGTAAGCTGCTCTGAGACTCCGAGAGAAGGGCAGGGTATAAATCCAGTCTCCTCCTCCTCTTCTTCCTTCTCTTCGTCTTCCTCCCCCTCCTCGCCGGGGCCAACCCTGCTTAACTTTCGAGAACTGAATAGACTGAACTAGCCTGGGCTTTTCAAGTGGCAAACAGTCCATTTCTTCCGTGATGGTACTGTTCTCATTTTGCACAGAACACCCAAGAATGTTGGTGCCGGCACGAGAGAATTCTCAGTCTGCCTGGTCAGCTTTTCAGGTTTGCAGAGGGTTGTGGAAGGTTCCCCTACCCTGCACAGGATCCTGGAACCGGCCCCAAATGACCTTGTTTTCTAAAATGCCATCCCAAGGTCTCTGCAACTGAAGAGCTTGGAATCGAATGTCCTTTCATTGCATATTTATACATGGATGTGGCCAGTTCAGAATGAATGTGCTCAACTCTCACTTTCCCCCACTCCTTGTAAGCTCAGATTCGCTTCCTATTTCTCACTGAATCATAGTTTGCTGTTGCTAACTGATATCATCAGGGCTTCCCAAGAAAGAATAAATGAGCGAAACAGTCTGAGCATGTGGATAGATGCAGGTGGGGTAACTGTTGGTCTGAAGCAGCAGAACAAAGTTTGAATCCAGTGGCACCTTTAAGACCAAAAAAGTTTTATACACGGATGGTATAAGCTTTTGTGTGCAAGCACACTTCTTTAGAGACCGTGAATAAAACTTTTGGTGGAGAGCAACGCTCCCTCTAAGCCGTGGAGTCTTGTGAGCAAAAATTCTATTTTGTGAGCTACTGGCATTAAAGTTGTGAGCGAGAGATTTGGCTCCTGCATAAATTAGTTTGCGTTGGAGCCATTCTTTCTGAGTGAAGACAAAGATGTGTGAGCCGGAGGCTAAAAAACTGTGAAGTAGCTCGCACTAACTCAGTTTAGAGGGAACACTGGTGGAGAGAGAGAATTCCAAAGTGGACAAATCAAGATGGGTAGCCATGTCTGTCTGTAGCATGTAGAAAAGACCAAGAGTCCAGTAGCACCTTAAAGACTAACAAAATCTGTGGCAGGGCAGGAGTTTGTGTGAGTCACTGCTCAGTTCTTCAGATGCCTGATATCGTCAGATACCTGAAAAAGTGCGCAGTGACTCACAAAAGCTCATACCTTGCCGAAGTAGACAAAACATTCATGGGCGTGTGTTCTGTTTTCACATAAAAAGGAAAGGATTTCCCTGTGTTCTTCATGCAATTCAGGTGGTACAATTTCTCGGGGTAAGAAATTCTAAACACACTGACTGGATATTCTGAAATGACTTGGGTGGTGGGTAGAGGGCTGGCTGTGGAATGTCAAAGTCCCTGATTTGATGCCAGCGGTCCTCCCTCAGTAAGGCATGAGCCGGGCGTGCTGCACTCACGCAGACCACTACAGGAAACTCCGATGAAAAGGGTACAATACCCCTGGGCACCTTTCTTAAGATCAGCGAGTTCCTAGGAAGGATGCCATAGCTTGGCTCTCCGTAAATGGATTACTGTTCGGTCTCCTTCAGAATACCAACTAGGGCTGAAAATGCCAAGCGTCTCACAGAGATGTGGGAAGAAGCAGGGTCAGTTCTGCGGTGGGCATCGTGGTACCCACCAATGCCATGGCAAAGAAGGCTGGCCTAAGCCCCCCTTTCTGCCTTTGAGGTGTGTGTGGGGTTCACTTTTCAAGAAGTTCAGAGTGTGTTTTGTGAGTTATTCTTGATGCCGGGGGAAAGGTTTCCCTTGTCCTGTTGAGTAGAGTTGTCACGGCCATCGTCTGGATGGAGAGCCAGAGTGGTGGAGTGGTTAGAGTGTCAGACTAGGGTCCGGGAGAAGCAAGTTCGAACCCCCACTCAGCCACAGAAGCTTGCTCGGTGTCCTTGGGCCAGCCGTACCCTCTTAGCCTAACCTGCAGGGTTATCGTTGGGAGGAGAAAATGGCAGAGAGGAGAGTTATGCAAGCCACCTTGGGGTCCCCACTAGGGAGATAGCTGGGGCAGAAATGAAGTAAATGAAATGAAATCCTTCCCCGTGCTCTGATTGGCAACGCCAAGACGGTGGGGGTCCCTGTCTGGAGTGGTGCCCTTGGTTGGCGGGTCAGAGAACCTGCTGAGAGTCCATCGCTGCTGTCTTCTCAAGACTCGCGAGCTGGATGCGTCACAGCCTTAGCCTTTGGGGCTGCAGCCTGAGCACTACAAAGGAGAACACGTTGATATTCCCATTCCGGAGGCGTAGCTGAGTCCAGGCCGTCCTCGGCCATCCCCCGTGCTTAGAGCAAGCGGGCCTCGTTGTTGTGCCATAATGGAGGAGTTTGACAACGCTGCAGCAATTTGCATAGGAATAGCGGACTGTGGGCTTTGGCGAATGCAGTAACGTTCTGTGCTTTCAGCTGAGCATACACTGGGACACAAAAACGGGTCCCCTGGGACATCGCGTACTCTCAGCTGAGAGTTCCCAAAGACCATTTTGCCAGCAAACAAATAAGCTGGAGTGGATGAAGACGGGGGTGGGGTGGGGTGTCACACATTTCCAGTGTATAGTTTTTTAAAAAAAAAACAAACAATAAAGCATTTTATTGAAATGGGGCGTGTGTCCAGAAAAAGCATTTTAAACATTCAAATAATCATGGCAAGGCAAAAATAGAGAATTTTCGTCTTGCAAAGGGGCGGGAGGGGCAAACTTCAGAGCAGGGTCCTCCGCCTTTTGGAGACACCTTTGGGATTCTGGATTGGTGTGGTGGGCGCAGCCACAAAATGGCCATCACAGCTGACTTTCTTTCTTTATTTCTTTCAATTTATACCCCGCCCTCCCCGCTGAGGCAGGCTCAGGGTGGCTTACACAAAGAGCAAATACATACATTTCAATTAAATTTATCATAAAATCATCTAAAGACAGTTCCTTAGGAAACCAATTCAATAACATAAAGTGCTGGCAGGGTTAATTGAATTCCTTAGCGATGGTGGCCCCCTATGAGCGCATTCCGTGATCTGTCTAAATATTCCGCTCGTTGATCATTCCCTGATGTAATTGGCAGGCACGGGTTGTAGATGGCAAAAACCGAGGGCCGGGGCTTTGTAAGTTTCGGGGGGGGGGGGGGGGGAGGTGGCAGCTCCTTTCAGATGCACGGTGAAGATCCTTGTGGTGTGGCGGCAGCCGCTGCCGAAGCAGTGTTTTCCAAAATCCGCACAGCCAGTTGAATCTACAAAGGTCCTCCTGAAGCCTTAGTGGCAGAAGCCCCACCTGGCCTCGGCCACTTTCTGAAAACACTGGGCAGGTACACCACGTTGGGGACCCCTGGTTCAGAGGAAAGCCAGGATTTTGGAAGGAAGGCTTTACGGCTGGGGTGCTTGCTAGAAGGAAGCTTGTCTGTCTTTTCTGCTGCTCCGGCAAGCAGTTTACATACCCTTGTTCCAGGAGTCATGGCCGTTGTAGTTGCCTCCTTGTCAAGTGCTTTGCAAATCAGGCTGCCTGCCTGGACTCCCGAAGAGGTAACTCCCGGTGAAAACTCTCTCATATGTCCTGGTGGATGGGTCTGCCTTGGTGTGTGTGTTGGTGTGCGACAGGACGTGGCGGTCTTCAAGTTCTTGCACCCTTCTGAACAACTTTGAGGAGGGCCTACCGAGCGTAATTAAAAGGGGCAGGGTACGGGCGCTGGGTGGGTGGGATGGGATGCTGGAGCTTTCTTTGTTGTGCTCCTCTGAATCAGCGCTCAGAGGAATCACACTTTGCTGTCTGATTCCCTAGCAATGCTTAAGTAAGCCTGCCAACTCTGGACGGGGAGGTGTCTGGAAATTTGGGGGTGGAGCCTGGAGAGGGTGGGATTTGGAGAGCGGGGAAAGTGGGGGGATGATGCTGTAGGGTCCACTCTCCAAAGCAACTGTATTCTCCGGGGGAACTGATCTCTGTAGTCTGGCGATCAGGCGTAGTTCTAGGAGATCGTCAGGCCCCGCCTGGAGGTTGGAAACCCTACAGCCAAGTGGGTGGGTCTTCTCCAAACACCAGTCCTTTGGCAACATACCACAGGCTGGAGTAGATCTGGGCTGGTATGAAGGCTCTGGAGCCGAATCACTTTCTCCCACTTTGGTGGGGGGGGGGGGGGGCTGATCTTCTCCCCACTCCCCACTAGTGTTGCCAACTCTGAGCTGGGAGGCTCCTGGAGATGTGGGGGCGGTGCCTGGGGAGGGTGGGGTTGGGGGTGGGCTATAATGCCATAGGATGTGCCCATCAAACCAGCCATTTCCTCCCGGGAACTGATCTCTGTAGCCTGGAGATCAGTTATAATTCCGGGAGCTGGTCGCTGTAGTTCAGTTGTAATTCCAGAAGGTCTCCAGGCACCACCTGGAGGTCAGCACTGCTAGTTCCCCACTTTTTTGTGGCACTCAGAATGTGGGGCAGGGGGTGGGGTGGGAGCTAGCATTGTTACCAAAGGCCATGTGTTGCTGGCGTGATCAGTGAACCTGACCTTTATGGAAAGCGTGGCTAGAGCCAGTTTAATGTAGCGGTTAGGAGCGCGGACTCTAATATGGGAGAAACGGGTTTGATTCCCCACTCCTCCACATGCAGCTGCTGGTGTGACCTTGGGTCAGTCACAAGATCTCTCGGAGCTGTTCTCTTAAGGGCAGTCCTGGAAAGAGCTCTCTCAGCCCCACCTACCTCACAGGGTGTCTTTTTCCCCTATATTTTTATTTATTTATTTATTTTGATTTTCTACTACTACTGCATCTATAAAACAAACTACATTACCTAAAAACTAAAACCCCTATTCTACCCTAAGGTATACAGAGGTCAAAGTATTTTGCTGTTACATACTCCTTACTTAAATCGTTGCAAGAAAATGAAAGAGTATTCGGGCATTTTTACTCACTAAATATTACAAAGTTTTAAGCTTTAACCGTATACTTAAATGACTAAAATTCAAAATGGTACACAATAAACGGATATAGCTTTAAACATATCACAAAATTATTTTTTCTTCTTCTGTCTTCTCTTCTTTTCTCTGGACTTTGGGTGCTGCCCCACCTACCTCCCAGGGTGTCTGTTGTGGGGAGGAGAAGGGACAGGTGTTTGTAAGCCACTCTGAGACTCCTTCGGGTAGTGAAGGGTGGGGTATAAATCCAATCTCTTCTTCTTCCTTCTCTCTCTCTAGAGGGATGGGAACAGCTGATCTGTATTGATTGAATAACGCTCTTGAGTAACGCTTTTGTTTCTTTGGTCACGGATCACTAATGGTTCAGGCTTGCTGTTCTGATGGATAAACACCAATTATTTCTTTTTTAATGATCAGATTTTTAAATATTTACATTGGGGTTTTTTGGTTTAAAAATTCAAATATCATGCTTCTGATTTTAAAGATGCCAGTTAGTGTTGCCAAATTCCTGGTAGGGCCTGGAGAACTCCTGGTGTTAGAATTCATAGAATCATAGAATCAAAGAGTTGGAAGGGGCCTACAGAGTCATCTAGTCCAACCCCCTGCACAATGCAGGGAATTCACAAATGCCTCCCCCCCTCCACACTCCCAGTGACCCCCTGCCCCACGCCCAAAAGGAGCATTAACCTCCAGGTGACGGAGCTCAGTTCCCCTGGAGAAAACGGCTGCTTTAGACAGTGGACTCCATGGCATTAACTCCTGCTGAGGCCCCTCCTGTCCTTAAAGCCTACCTTCCCCAGCTTCTACCCCCAGAGCTCCCGGAATTTTCCAACCTGAGGTAAGCAGCCCTTTTTTTGCCGTCAAGCCGCAGAGGACTTGTGGTGACCTTGTGAGGTTTTCCAGGCAAGAGACGTTCAGAGGGGCTTTATCATTGCCTGCCTCTGCGTCACGGCTCTGGTACTCCTTGGTGGTCTCCCACCCAAGTACTTGCCAGGGCTAACCCTGCTTACTTTCTGAGATCTGATGCGATCAAGCTAGCCTGGGAAGCCCGAGGCATATTTAAATTTAAATCTGAATGTAGCATGCTAAATCTACACTTGCAATCTTTTAAATAATGAATCAGTGACTACCGGGTCTCTGTTTGCTAAAGGCTGCTTTCCTATATTGGGGGGGGGGGACCCCACCAGTTGACTCTGTTTTCACATAATTTACCCTTTACCTGACAAACAAGCGCAGCCATTTCCCTTTCTCATCTCTTGGAAATCCATCTGCTCATGAAAACAGCTTTAGTCTGCCTGGTTCACAACCAGCTCTTACTGCTGGAAAAGTTTGGAAAGCGCAGAGAAAACAAAAAGTTGTTTGTCCTCGGCCGGCAAAATCGCATGTGCAAAAAGCATCGGGCTGCAGTGGGCAAAGGTTGGGGTTTTTTGGGGGGGGGTTCCGTCTCAATGGGGGGGGGCAGCACTGCCAGAAGCCCCCTGCCCCATACACCCAGATTTCATGTCAGCATGAGTCGCAGGACTTGCTGTTTATTTCAGAAGTTCTTTCTTATTCATATGTGGCAAAAACTAATGTGTAAACTGTGTCTTTGACATGTACTTTTGAATAGTTTCAAACATATTTGAATAGTTATGTTAGTCCGCAGTAAAACGGCTAGATTTGAATCCAAGAGCACCTTAAAGACCAATAAGAGTTTCAGGGTTTGAGCTTTCAAGACTCAGAGCTCTGATGAAGGTATCTGAAGGGGGCTTCGATTTTCAAAAGCTTATACCCTATATCTGAACAAGTGTGCTTGCATGCGAAAGCTTATACCATGAATAAAACTTTGTTGGTCTTAATGGTGCCACTGAACTCAGACTTTTGTTACCCTGACACTCTTGTTAGTTTCTAAAGTTTTACTGGACCCGAATCTAAACTATTTGAATAGGGTTCGGTATCAAGTGTCAGTAACCGTATTTGTTTTCTCAGGACTGTTGCTTCCAGAAGTGTTTGATGCAGTTCTAGAACTTCTCTGCGCTCAATGTGGTCACTGAGTCTGCAGTACTTGTTAAGCTCTGTTTTTAAGATTCAGGTAACCTGAGACACCTTTTTGTTTTTGCCAGTCTCAGGTCAGTGCTACAGTGTCAGATCTAGAGGGATGGTGTAAATGTTCCATTTAGTTATAAATTACAGTAGTTCTGCCTTGCGGAAATAGTTCTGCTGACCGGATAATATAACCCTCCCCACCCCTCTCTCTGGAAGTCTATTTAGCACATTGGCTTTTAGTGGTGAAAAAGGAAATAAATTATTTCAAACATATATGCAAACCAATCGTCGATTAAAAATTACACGATTACAAAGTTTAAAAATCATATAAACTCACGGGTTGCTATAATTTCAGAATAAGTTTTGAGACTGAATTATTAGCCGGAAAGGAGAAGCCACAAACCAACACGATCATTAATCAAGGGCAGGACAGACCTGCCAGAGAATTGCCTAATGTCCAATTTATCAACAATTGCATGGACTTCAAGCGCTGCCAAAATAGATTTGGCAATAGACAGAGTATTGTACGCCATATAAATGATTTAAGGGATGATAGCAATAGGAATGGGTAAAAATGGGAAGGCCCAGACAAAGCCAAAAAAATGGGGGGGGGGATTTGGAGGTGAAGGAGAATTTGGGGGAGTGTTGAAAAAAACCTCTTATGAAGTATTTTCTATTCTCTCCTTGAATGGGCAATTCAGCTGCCGTAAAAGCAGCATGAATAATTCCATTCCCCAGCCAGAAGACCCACTTGCCACATTTTGAACCAGCTGTCCTTCAAAGGCAGTCCCACATAGAGATACTGCAGGAGTCCTGTCTGGAGATCACAGGAGGGCAGGTAAAGGTGAGAAGGCTGGCCAAGTCGAGGAGAGGAGGAGGCCTTCAAATCAGAAGCAACTGAGAGAAAGCTGTTCTGGCTCACCCCACTTACATGCTTCTCAGAGAGCAATGCTGAGCTCAAGTAGGATTCCCCATCTCACTGTCTCGGACAAGGCAACTGCCTGGGCGGATCAGTCCCCTCCAAGACTTCGACTGTCCCTGCCAATATTCCCTCTGCTATGTCTGCGTTCATCCTACTTACCTTTTTGCATAAGAACGTCAGAAGAGCCCTGCTGGATCTGACCAGCGAGGGTCCATCTAGTCCAGCCTCCGGTCTCACACAGTGGCCTCAGCCAGTTCCTCTGGAGGGCCAGCAACAGGGCAGAGAGGCTGAGGCCTTCATAAGAACATAAGAAGAGCCCTGCTGGATCAGACCAGTGAGGGTCCATCTAGTCCAGCCTCCGGTCTCACACAGTGGCCTCAGCCAGTTCCTCTGGAGGGCCAGCAACAGGGCAGAGAGGCTGAGGCCTTTCCAAGAGAAGAACATCAGAAGGGCCCTGCTGGATCAGACCAGTGAGGGTCCATCTAGTCCAGCATCCTGTCTCATACTGTGGCCAACCAGTTCCTCTGGAGGGCCAACAGCAGGGCATAGAAGCCGAGGCCTTCGCCTGAGGTTGACTCCTGGATCTGGGATTCTGAGGTTTAGTGTCTCCGAATGTGAAGGTTCCCCTCAGTCCCCATGGCTAGTGGCCATTGATAGAGCATCAATCTGCCTAATCCCCCTTTAAAGCTGTTTATTCCTGTGGCCATCACTGCATCCTCTGGCAGTGAATTCCACATTTTAATCACTCTCTGTGTAAAGTAGGATTTCCTTTTGTCTGTCCTCAATCTTCTGCCCCTTGGATTCACAGAGTGCCTTTGAATGCAGTCTTACAAAGCATTTCACTCATTCCAGATGTACAGCATGGAAAAGTCTGAGGACTTATTCTGTTGTTCCAGTGGGAAAATTGGGAAGTTTGGGGGAGCAGTGGGGAAAAAAATGCCTCTTATATTGTGGACATGTGCAACATTTTCAAGACGTTTTTGTTTAAATATAAGTAATTTTTGGTAGCAAGTAAAATGCAACAATGTGTTTAATGATAAAACATTATTCAAAAGTTCAGTATTTTCAGTGTTATAAGGTTTAGTTCAATATACAACCATTCCGGCAGTCCTACCTGTTGTGATTCTGTGAGAGTTTCTGTCCAAAAAATACTTTTGTCGGTTTACTGCCAAAGTTTTGTCTTCCTTCAACTTTTATTTTTCCCCCTGCTTCCCCACTCCTCCACATGTAGCTGCTGGTGTGACCTTGGGTGAGTTACAAGTTCTTTCAGAGCTGTTCTGTCAAGAGCAGTCCTCGAAAGAGCTCTCTCAGCCCCACCCACCTCACAGGGTGCCTGTTGTGGGGAGGGGATGGGAAAGGAGATTGTGAGCCACACTGAGACTCCGAGTGAAGGGTGGGGTATAAATCAAATCTCCTCCTCCTCCTCCAGTTTGGTGTAGTTTGGTGTAGTGGTTAAGTGCGCGGACTCTAATCTGGGAGAACCGGGTTTGATTCCCCACTCCTCCACTTGCATCTGGCTGGATGACCTTGGGCAAGCCATAGCTCTGTACCAGCTGTTCCCTCAAGGACAGCTTGGGAAAGCGTTCTCTCAGCCCCACCTACCTCACAGGGTGTCTGTTGTGGGGAGGGGAAGGGAAAGGAGTTTGTAAGCCGCTCTGAGACTCCCTTGGGGAGTGGAGGGCGGGGTATAAATCCAATCTCTTCTTCTTCTTCCTCCTTTTATGGCAAAAATTAGAGAGGCATGGACTATGGTAGCACAGGGTGCAGAAGTTTGCAACACTTTATTTATTTAATTCATTTATACACTGCCTTTCTTCCCAGCGGGAAGCTAAAATGGCTTACATTCATCTTCTCTCCTCCATTTTATCCTCACAATAACCCTGTGAGGTAGGTACTGGCCCCAGGTTGCCCAGCAAATTTTCATGGCACAAGTAGGGAGTTGAACCTGGGGCTCCCAGATACTAGCATGTCACTCTATACCATACACTCTATACGACAATACACCACACTGGCTTTCTGAAGTACTGGGTATACCTGCAGTTTTTCTTGTAGAAAATGACTACATTTACATTTTTTAAATTCTGTACAAATGCCAAGTTGCACAGGTGTATATGCTATAGTTAAGTTATAAATGATGCATTTTGTGTTAAGTCAGTAAAACAAGATTAGGCTTAAGAAACGTAGTGCACATATTTCAATCCCCCCCCCCCCCCCATTTTTATTTTGAAAAAAAAGATTCTGGAAATTTTGACATGTCTCAGAACAGGCAGGGGATATTAAAAGGAAAGGAATAGTCAGACAGAGTCCCTACTTGGAAGTAAGTTTGCATGAGAAAAGAAAATATGTTATAAGTTTCAGTCACCTGCAGCCTTTGATCCCATGAGAGACCCGAAAATCGACCCAGTAGGTCAGCAATTAGTAGCACATTAAAACAAGCCAGGGAATAGGGGCCTCTTTACAAAATGGGCTTGACTGGAGCATCCTAGTTTCGTTAGTTAAGGATTCCTAGATCACGGGAGGCACACCCTTTTCATGGGGCCCAGTTATTTGGGTTTTTCTGTGATTGTTGGGAATTCAGCAGTCAGGAGATTCCCTCTACATGGAGGTTTATTAATAAGCCAGTTATAGAAGATTTCCCGATGTGTGAGCATAGAAGCTTTACACAGTTTCCCCAATCCTCTATGTCTCCCGGTTAAGGGAAACTGCTGTACAAACAAATTACAAAGATGATCTGACTCCAATGGTAACAAGAGAAAGAAATTTTACTTACAAAAAAAAGAAGAAGCACGTCTTACATGATATATTCATAAGAACATAAGAGAAGCTAATGCTGGATCAGGCCAGTGGCCTATCCAGTCCGTCACACAGTGGCCAAAAATACTAGGTGCCATCAGATGGTCCAGCAGTGGGGCCAGGACACTAGAAGCCCTCCCACTGTTGCCCCCTCAAGCACCAAGAATACAGAGCATCACTTGCCCCAGACTGAGAGTTCCTATCTGTACCTTGTGGCTAATAGCCACTGATGGACCTCTGCTCCATATAAGAACATAAGAGAAGCCAATGTTGGATCAGGCCATTGGCCCATCCAGTCCAGCACTCTGTGTCACACAGTGGCCAAAAACACCAGGTGCCCTCAGGAGGTCCACCAGTGGGGCCACGACACTAGAAGCCCTCCCACTGTTGCCCCCTCAAGCACCCGGAATATAGTGCATCACTTGCCCCCGGCTGAGAGCTTGTGGCTAATAGCCACTGATGGACCTCATGTAGGTACACTTAGGCTGTTTTTACATCTGACTTTCCTGCTGGAATCACTCTAGTTCCAAAAAAATCTGCCCACACCTCTGTGCGGTGTGAAACCATTCTACTACTGAAATGTCCACATCTACTAATTGCCCTCCTGTGGTCAAGCTAGTATTCAACCGGCTTGATTCTGCTTTAAACAGTTGCTGTTGATTAGAGCACTTAGACCCCCTGGAGTGAAATTTCACACCACTGTGAAATCAGCACAGGAAAAGACAGCAGTCAAACTACTTTAGAGGGGAGGTGTAAAATGACCCTTAACTTACTGTGAACAGATTAACTTCAGAAAAGTTCCCTTGATACAGCTCCAAGCCCAGGTAAGAGAGAGAAGAGGAGAGGTCCGGTATGAAATGAAACAGAAGGCAAACAGCAGTCAAAGAGGCTCAACATCTAACTGAGGGGGGGGGGGGACTGCCCAGTGTACCTGAGTGAGAGAATTCTCTTAACCCTTTCCCTCCCAGATCCTCTTGCATACTGAGTTATAATATCCAACAGGTCTGTGGCTCAGTGGTAGAGTATCTGCTCGGCATGCAGAAGGTCCCAGATTCAATCCCTGACATCTCCAGTTAAAAGGACCAAATCATAGGTGATGTAAAAGGACCAAATCATAGGTGATGTGAAACAAATGAATTAATGAATTAATTAAGGACCTCTACCTGAGATCCTGGACAGTTGTGTTAGATAAACATATGGAGCAGAGGTCCATCAGGCGCTATTAGCTACAAGTTTAAGACGCTGAACTGTAGTCCGAAAGGTCTGTAGTTCGGCAGTTCGAGACCTGAGTGCTGCATGACGGAGTGAGCTCCCGTCTCTGGCCCCAGCTCCTGCCGACCTAGCAGTTCGAAAGCAAGAAATTGCAAGTAGATAAATAGGTACCACTTCGGTGGGAAGGTAACAGCATTCTGTGCGTCTTGGTGTCTAGTCATGCCAGCCACATGACCATGGAGAAGTCTTTGGACAGTGCTGGCTCTTCGGCTTGGAAATGGAGATGAGCACTGCATCCCTAGAGTCGTATTCAACCGGCTTTCAGGCAAGGGAAACCTTTACCGTTACCTTAGAGATAGGAACTCTGAGTCTGGGGCAAGTGATGCTCTATATTCTTGGGGCTGGGGGGGGGCAACAGTGGGAGGGTTTCTGGTGTCCTGGCCCCACTGGTGGACCTCCGGAGGGCACCTGGTGTTTTTGGCCACTGGGTGACACAGAGTGTTGGGCTGGATGGGCCACTGGCCTGATCCAACCTTGGCTTCTCTTATGCTCTTACGTTAGCTGCTGACTCTCTTGAGTAGACAGGACTGACTTTGATAAATCATGAGTCTGGTTCAGTAGAAGGCAGCTTCATGTGTGTTCCTGAAGGAGGCTCAGTGGTAGAGCATCTGCTTTTGGCATGCAGAAGGGCCCAGCTTCAATCCCCGGCATCTCCAGTCTAAAAAGGACCAGGCAGAAGGTGGTGCAGAAGACCTCAGCCTGAGACCCTGGAGACCCACTGCCGGTCTTACCAGATCTTGATGGGCCATTGGTCTGATTCCGTATAAGGAGAGCGGCTGTGGCTCAGTGGCAGAGCATCTGCTTGACAGGCAGAAGCTCCCAGGTTCAGACCCCAACATCTCCAGTTAAAACGGCCCAGGCAGGAGGTGATGTGAATGGTCTGACACCCATGTATCTTTGGGACCGCCTCTCCTGGTATACCCCCTGAAGAGCATTATACTCAGCGGATAAGAACTTATTGTTGGCACCTGGTTTGAGAGTCCGGCTGTCCTCGACAAGGCCAGGGTGTTTTCCGCTCTGGCTCCAGCCTTTCTGCTGAATGACACCCATGCCCTGCGGGACCCGATGCAGTTCCACAGGGCCTGTAAGGCTGAGATGTTCCGCCCGTCGTTTGGTTGAGGACAGCGACGGTTCCATCTGCTGGCACTTCCACTCTTTGCCTTTTCCCATGAGGCAGTAGCACACATGGTTATTTTAGCATCATCGTTTAGGCCGGGGAAGGCCAAACTTGCTTAACGTAAGAGCCATAGAGAAGAAACCTCTCTTTGTCTGAGAGCAAATGTTTGAGAGCCGAGCAAGACACAGTGCCTTCCCTAGTGAGGGGCGCAGCGTGCCCGGGGGCGCCCCTTCTCCCATGTTGCCAAGGCAGACCTACCTGCCAAGTCCTCTTGGAAGTGTGTCGTCCCCCCCTCAACTCTCTCATGCCAGGGAGGCTGAGGAATAGTCTCTGCCCAGTCTCTTGGGTATGTGGCTGCCAGCCAGGGGGATTTTTGAAAGGGTCACATCCAGATCCGCCCCCCCCCCCCCCCCGGCTCCCTCATGCAAAAGCAGTGGTTCTGGTCACAGCAAGTTGCCAGCTAGGCAGTTCGTTTGCGTCTCTTTGTGCACAGATTTTTCGGAATTTTTTTCCCAGTTAAAAACACCTAATTTCATTTTATATTTTAAAAACTGCAAGTGTTAAGTTTAGGTGTACCTTTGAATTATTCAGATATAGCAGTGGATGCTTCAAATACACTCCAGGAATAATAGTTTTTCCCTTGGAAAGGCTCTCCTCTTAATACAAATCTCTGTTCTGTTTTAGGAAGAAAGGAGCTCAGAATATATCTGAATTCAGGACATTCCCCCCCCCCCCCCCCCCGCCCCCGAGGTCAGCCTCAAGTTTGTGCCGTTTGTGATTCCTGTTTTTAAAGGACTGAAAATTCGGAGAACTTTTGGGCCAAGGTTTTGAAACTTGACCTGGAAGGGAGGGGATAAGTCTGCCGTTGGGGGCAGGAGAACTGGTCTTTTTACTGGAGAGTAAATTTTGCTCTGAATCTAGGTCGGTTGTAGTTGGAATGACAATGAAGGTGGCAGGAGCCTAAGTGATCCCGGCTGGAAGCTGGTTTTGGACAGCAGAAGAATGGCAGCTCCTCCCTCCCTCCCTCCCTCCACACCCCTTCTCCGGTTTGGCTTGCATTTTGGCGCCGGAGTTTTGGTGGCTTCCACTTTTAATCAGCAGGCAAGGCAAAACGTAGTTTGTTACATCTCTTCAGTTTGTTATCAAGGGTCTTCCGCCCCCCCCCCCCCCCATCATAAACCAAAATGTATTTGAAACTGGCGGGGCTGAAAATTTAGGCTAAGAGGTGGAGCGTGTGTATGGGGGGGAAGTTCCCCATTCATTTATCTGCAGCAATTCTTGTTGAAACTGGGAGGTTTGGGCTGAGAGGCCGAGGTTGCCGAGTTCCCGGCTCCGCCGGGAGATTTCCCAGAATCACACCTGATCGCCAGACTACCAAGTTCAGTCCCCCTGGAGAAAATGGCTGCTTTGGAAGGTGGACTCTATGACAATAGGTCTGCTCCACTTTGTGACGGAAATTTTGGGGATGGGGATGGGGGACGGGGGGGCAGCAACATCCTGTGTGCCACTGAGTCACTTCTGGGAAAGCCAGGTTTTACCATAGAGTTTCTGGCAAGTCCTAGAGCTACCCCATGCCACTTCTCCCAGGACAGAACATCAGTACTTTTGCGGCCCGGCATCCCTAGTTCCTGGCTGTATAGATTACCTGATGGGATCCATCCTGACCAGGCCTTCGCTTGCGAGAGCTGGAGGCTGTGGGTGGTGGCGGTTTGCTTAATTTTTGTCTTGGGGTTTCCCAAGCATGCCTGACCCATCCAAATGTGGGGAAACGTGGGGAAAGGGAACAAGCTGATGGTGAACAGGTTTTAGCCCTTGTGTCAAAACACAGACCAGTTAATGACAGAAAGGCTGTTGGTCAGCAGTGGGCCGAATCAGTTCCCTGTTCTAGAGAGGATTGCGCTCCCCCTGAAAGAGGCTTTGGGGCTGCTTTTAGATCCGTGTCTACGGATGGGGGGGGGGGAGAGGTCAGGTCTGGGGTGTGCAGCATCAATAACCAGCTCTGGTTAGCATTCCTGGAAAAGCAAGATTTGGTTGTGATTATCTGACTGTGACTGGACTACTGCAGTATAGTCCCTGTGGGGCTGTCCTTGAAGACTGCTGGTGGAAGCGAGTGATTAGGAATGCTCCTTGTACATCTTGAAGAAGTCCTGCTGGCCTCCAGTCGGTTTCCAGGCACCGTCGAAACTGCATTGTTACTACTTTTCAGGGCTGGCACCCCACCTGTGCGGTGCCCTGCCCTGTTTCTGGTTACCCAGCATCACCTCTAATGAGTTCTTCTTTTTAAAAAAAATTAAAAGTTTTATTCAGTAAGAAGAACGTTGTATACAAAACTTTACAAGTGCATCTTTGATACTATGCAGAGGTCATAGAGTCATTATTAATTCACCACCCTAGTCAGAATAACATTCAGTTTATTTCATCTTAATTTTTTACCATTCAACATAACAGGTTAATTTACTCAACTGTACAGATTTCTTTTGTTTCTCCAACCACTCCTCTTTATTTGGAGTTACCTTCCTTTCCCCGTACCGAGGAAGACTAATCTTGTAGGGGTTATGGCATTTAAAACAAGTCCTTGAGAACCTTTGGGAAGAGAGTCTACCTCAGGGACCCCCAACCTATCAGGCCCTGTGGCCACCTTGGAAATTCGACACAATGTGATGGGCACCGCCACAAAATGGCTGACACAGAAGGAAGAGCCATCCAAAAAAGGCTGTTGTGGCTTTTTTTTAGTCACGTGGTGGCAGCTGTGGTGCCAAAGGAATGTTTTTCAAAATCTGCACAGCCAATCAAATCTCCACTGGCCAATGAGAAGCCTTGCTGTTCAAAAGCTTCACCTGGCCCCACCCACTTTCTAAAAACACTTGGTGGGCACCAGGAAAGGAGCTGTCGGGCACCATGGCCCTAGGGTCGCCAGGTCCTACCTTCTCACTGGCAGGGGGGGAGGATTTGGGGGGCATTCATGGAGGGGGAGGAACATCGCATGACGTCCCTGACACAGTGATGTCACCTGAAAGTGACATCATCATGCTGGTGACATCGCACGGTGACACTTTGGTCTGAGGGCAAATTTACCATAGAGTTTTGCCCTCAAACCAGGGTGTCCCTGTGAAGTCACCAATGTGATGATCTTCCGGGTGACATAGGGTTGCCAGCCTCCAGGTGGGGCCTGGGGAATCTCCCGCTTTTACAACTGATCTCCAGCTGACAGAGATCAGCTCCCCTGGAGAAAATGGCTGCTTTGAAGGGTGGACTCTCTGGCATTGTACCATGGCGAGAGCCAGTTTGGTGTAGTGGTTAAGTGCGCAGACTCTATTCTGGGAGAACCGGGTTTGATTCCCCACTCCTCCTACTTGCACCTGGCTGGATGACCTTGGGGAAGCCATAGCTCTGTACCAGCTGTTCCCTCAAGGACAGCTTGGGAAAGAGCTCTCTCAGCCCCACCCACCTCACAGGGTGTCTGTTGTGGGGAGGGGAAGGGAAAGGAGTTCGTAAATCGCTCTGAGACTACAAGTGAAGGGTCGGTTATAAATCCAATCTCCTCCTCCTCCCTCCCTTCCCCAAACCCTGCCTTCTCCTGGCTCCACCCCCAAAGTCCTTAGGTATTTTCCAACCTGGACTTGGCAACTCTAGGGTGACATCAACGTGTTGGGGGACATTGTGGGGATGGGGCTGTTTGGGGGCAGGGTTTCCCCCACCGACCAAATGGCTGGTTGTAGGCGGAAGCCCTGAAAACCAGGGGAACCCCTGCCCGGACCTGGAGACTGGCAACCCTACAGAGCACCCACAGACACCACACTGGGGCCACCGATCTACATAATTCAGCAGGAAGCATTTATGAGGGAAAAGTGATGCTTGCCTATTCCTTGAGAAATAGCTCTAGAAGCCATTTTCCAGTTTTCTTCAGCTCTACTACAACTCCACTGCATAGGTGTAAAGTTTTGCATCCGCAACTCCTCAAATCCAGCAGTTCCCTCTACTGCGTTCTAGGTGCCAATGAAAAACGTAATTTCCTCAGCCATTTAGCATTGTCGAGTTTATCTGGTCTTATGGATCATTGTCACAGTATTTTTGGTTGACTGTTGCATACCTGCTATGTGGGTTCCTTTTTTAATAGCCCGCTTTGAGTCTTTCCTGAGAAAAGCTGTACTGGAAATCTTTTGGATAAATAAGTAAACACCTCCTCAATTTCCTCTTTCCCTAGATTACTTGCGAAGTGAGCCCGATTTCCTCGAAGAACTGGTGCTTGGAAGTGGAGACACCCTCGTGCTTCCTTGTGAGACTCCAGGTTCTTCGGTGTCTGTCTTCTGGTACAAAGATGGCATTGGGATATCGCCTACTAATCGGACTCATGTCGGGCAAAAATCATTGAGGATTATCAATGTGTCCTACGATGACGCGGGCCTGTACAGTTGTAGGACGAGGCACTCCCTTGAAACACTCAGGAACTTCACAGTTAGGGTAACTGGTAAGTCCGACAATGACAACGTCTAGTCGCTTTCTTCAGTTTTCCCAGTGTTGTTTTAAAGATCTGAATTGGTGATCCCCGGCATGGTGCGCAAACACTGTGGTGCCCACTTCCTTCTTCAGCAAAGTGCAAAGCCAATCCTGGCTCCCCCCCCCCCCCAACTCTTTGGAGCAGGAAGTACTTCAGAAGAACGTAGGAAGCACCGTCTCTCTGTCCGCATGGAGTGCCCTTTGGAAAATGGTTGTCTCCATCGTAGAAGGACCCCTTGGTTTGGAACCTCCTCTAATATTTTGTGATGGGTCCCAGAGCCCCCCTGGCAGCCATTTCCGGGAGTCTCAACCCACCACCTAAATTTACAAGCACGTACCGTTCCCGTATTGCAGTGTGTTTGGGTGATGTTGGCCCCAGGACTGAGCTTGATTTGAAAATCAGATAACTTTTATGGAGATATTTACTCATTTGGCCTTGGTCTCAAGCTGCTAGACCACAAGGAGAAGGTGACCTCTCTCAGCTCAGTATGCTCATTCCATTTCAGTGGTGCCACCAACAGACTATTGGTAGAACAGCAGTCTGACAGATTACAGTCAGGGCGATTTCATGCGTGCGGAATACTGAACATTCAGTCCACTGTCATTGCACTTTAGTGATTGTTTGCAAGCAGATTTTTATGTTTTGCACAGTGACATACAGTCGCAAAGTGCGTTGTAAGTGGACTTAGTGTAGATTTGACCTCAGTTGCTTAGCAAGATTCTCAAACAGGCCAGTGCTCCCTGCTTCATTCTTATACTGGGATAAGCATGAGTTGAACTATGAGGCTTTTTCATGGTTGCCGAGGCCAAATGACCCCAAGAGCCAGCGTGGCAAATTGATTGGAGTAGAATCTGGGAGCCTCAGGTTCGAATCTCCACTTTTGCTGTGGAAGCTCGCTGGACGACCTCGGGCCGGTCACACTCTCAGCCTAAACCCTACCTCACAGTGTTGTCACAAGGATAAAATGGAGGAAAGGAGAAAGATGTGAGCAGCTTAGGGGTCCCCACTGGGAGAAAGGCAGGGTATAAATAAAGCAAATAAAACAATAACAAAAGGTAAGAAAAATCAATTTTTATCTTAAAGAATATAGCATGCCATTAATACCTAGATAGAATTACACATTCGAACAGCAAAAAACTAGACATAGCATGGTGAGCATGGCCACAAAATGGCTGCTGCAGGAGGCGGAGCCAGCTGCAAAATGGCTGCGACCGCTTACCGTCAATTTGTGTTGTGGTGGCAGTTTTGGGGAAAGGGGGGCAATCTGCACAGCCAGTCAAATCTCCAGCGGCCGATCAGAAGCCTTGCTGGCCAAAAGCCCGATGAGGCCTAACCCACTTTCTAAAAAACACTTGGCGGGCGCTGGGAAACGTGTTGGGGACCCTTGGGCGATGGCATCTGAGCACAGAAAAAAATCAAACAAGTTTTACTGCATCCCCCTTCCTTCTCTGGGTCTGTACAGTCGCCTCTGTGGTGTTAAAGAGACAGATAAAACAACAGTGGTTCCTGTTTGTTTTCCAGCCTCTGGATTAGCTTCGGTTACCTTCTTTTCCATTTGGATGGTCTTCTCTGTTTAGACCCTGTGCCAGAGGTGTCAGTTCAGAATCACCAGGCTGTCTCAAGCATGCCTACGCTCCCCTCCAGGCAGGATGTGCTCTTTGCACAAACCCTCAAAATCCCTCCTTTGGAGGTTCGGCAGGGCAGGAGAAGAGAAACCAAAAACTATTTGGTTGCTTTGAGGCTGAAGGGTGCCTTTCCTCCCTTTCCTTTGTCCTCTTGCGTAATGTTTGTTTTCATGCAAATGGTTTTAATGCCCCAAACTCTGCAGCCTGGAATTCAGAAAGGTTTGAATAAGGGGGGGGGGAGGAGAGAGCTAGCTTTTTCTTTTGGCCAGACTATGTGTCAATACACTGACCAGTGCTCCCTCTAAGCTATGGAGTCTTGTGAGCAAACATTCTACTTTGTGAGCTGCTGGCATTAAAGTTGTGAGCGAGCCATTTGGCTCCTGCATAGATTAGTTTGCTCTGGAGCCTTCCTTCCCAAGCGGAGACTGAAAATGTGTGACCCGGAGGCTAATAAACTGTGAGCTCGCTCACACTAACTCAGCTTAGAAGGAACACTGACCCTGACCTGGATAGCCCAGGCTAGCCCGATCTCATCAGATCTCAGAAGCTAAGCAGGGTCGGCCCAGATTAGTATTTGAATGGGAGAGCACCCAGGAAGTCCACGGCTGCTACGCAGCGACAGGCAATGGCAAACCAGCTCTGAACATCTCTTGCTTTGAAAACCCTAACAGAGTCACTGTCTGCTGCGATTTGACAGCTCTTTCCACCACCTGTAAAGTTAATTTGAGCTGAACCCCTGAGCATTCACAGAGTGTGAACCTGACATTCACAATTCGGAGTGGAAAACCTTACATTGGCACCTGGGTGAAGTGTCATCCACACCTCTGATCTCTCTAGGATAGAGCAGGTGTTTCTCTGAACTAAGCTGCTGTCTGGTTTGGCCCATATCAGCCTGTTCATCAAAATAAGTCCATATGTGAATATGCAAAACCAGGGGTCATTTCGAGCAGGAGCTGGGGGGAGCTCAGCTCCGGGAGTTGGTGCCAGCCCCCCCCCCCCGCCCCCGGCAGGGGAATGCCTGCTTGTGTCATGGCTGCAGCGATCTGACCCCGTCCCCTGGAAAGGTCCTTGTTCCTCCGACCAGCCTTCTGAAGGCTTCAGCCACCACTGAAGCTATCCTCCCAGAATAGTGCTATTTCTTGGGTTAGTAGCTGTCCCCTCTCTGCCAGCTCTTTCTCTCTCTCTCTCTTTCTTTCTTTCTTGCCTTCTGACATACTTCCGGTGATGTCAGGTGGTATTGCATATGCAAATAAGTTATGCTGATGAGTTATGCTAATGAGCTCCTGCACCTCTTTTTCTACGAAAGGACCCCTGTGCAAAACACAGGTTGATCTGTAAATGGAACGCAGCTGGTAAGCAGTACGGCAGGGGGAATTTTATATACTTGGGTTACCTGTAATGTTTCTTTAGTTTCCTCCTCCTCAGGCTGAATCCTGAGCACACTCTGCTGAGACATAGCCCCAACTGAGATCATGGGAACAAAGCTTCTAAATTTAAAATATTGATTAGCCAGTTTGGCATAGTGGTTAAGTGCGCAGACTCTAATCTGGGAGAACCGGGTTTGATTCCCCACTCCTCCACTTGCACCTGGCTGGATGACCTTGGGCAAGCCGTAGTTCTGGCACAGCTGTTCTCTCAAGGACAGCTCTGGAAAGAGCTCTCTCAGCCCCACCTACCTCACAGGGTGTCCGTTGTGGGAAGGGGAAGAAAAAGGAGATTGTAAGCTGCTCTGAGACTCTGAGTGAAGGGCGGGGTATAAATCCAATCTCTTCTTCTTCTCTCTTTCTTCCTTAAGAGAGGTCAAGGCAGCTTACAACAGAGACAAAACACCTAAAATACATGAAAAACATAAAAGACCAAGATTTTAAAATCAACTCGGTGCTGCTCGAAAACTTAACTAATTACAGTCCTAAATAAAACCACCTTCAGCCACTTCCTAAAGACTGAAAGTGTGGAGGCCAGGCACACCTCCCTAGAAGGTTGTTCCATAATCGTGGGGCTGCCACCGAAAAGGCCCCTCTCGTGCCCCCACCAAATGCGCTTCTTTGATTGGTGGGACAGTCAGGAGGGCCTTTCCCTGTAGTTTTAATTCCTGTGCAGGAACATCTGGGAACTGAAAAGTAAAGACTTAGGTGAAGACAGCTTCATGAAAACATCTTTTCCCTTTACAATGGCGCTTTGAGCCAAACTAAACATGACGGTGGCCGTGGGTCCATCTCGTGCCATTTCAGAAGCGGCTGTAATTCTTTAAAATTTATTTATTTATTTATTATTTATTACTTTCAATTTATATCCCACCTTGCCGGATGAACTGGCTCAAGGCGGCGTACAACAATTAAATAGGATAAAACAATAAATACCATAAAATTACATAGCAATACATAACATAAAATGCTAGTAGGTATCGATGACGGTTTCTGTGGATGGTCTAATACAGAGAGGCAAACTAATGTTGACGCATGGGGCCATAGCATGGGTAGTTTCCGATGGCCCGTTCGTCAGTAGTGGCTCCTAGTCGAAGGCCTGGTGATAGAGCTCCCTTTTACAGGCCTTGAGGAACTGTAAAAGGTTCCGCAGGGCCCCGATGTCTTCCGGGAACTCATTCTACCAGTGTGGAGCCACCACTGAGAAGGCCCAAGTTCTAGTAACAGCCAACCTGGCGTCTTTCGGGCCAGGGAGAGTCAGGCGGTTTTGTGCCCTCAAGGGAATGTATGGGGAAAGGTGGTCCCTCAAGTAGACAGGCCCCTGACCGTATACGGCTTTAAAGGTCAGGACCAGCACCTTGAAGTGAATCCAGTGTGCTATTGGCAGCCAGTGCAGCGCCTTCAGCACAGGCTGGATATGATCTCTTATAGAGAGACCCATCAGCAACCTGGCTGCAGCATTTTGCACTGGCTGTAGCTTCTGGATTAGGGACAAGGGCAGCCCCACGTGGAGAGCATTGCAGTAGTCTAATCTCGAGGTGACCATAACATGGATCACTGTTGCCGGGTCATTGCATTCGAGGAAGGGAACCAACTGCCTAGTCAGCCTCAGTCTAAAATTGCCGTGAAGCCCAGGTCTGGATTGGGTGCACGGTTCAGCAGCCCCAGGAGTTCTTCTCCCTGCTCCCCCCCCCTCCCCCAATGCCTTTTTGACACTTGAAAAGTTTCAAGGGAGGGACAAGACCTCCTGGGTCTTATCCCTCCTGCCACATGTCGATCTGGATCGGCTCCTTGTGGCAGTTTTTAAACTGTTTCTGGGAACGGTCATCCCATTTAGTTTGGCTTTCGTATTGTGCCGTGTAAAGCAAGGAGTAGAAATGGATACCAAAAATAATATCTTACTGTGTATTGCATGTCTTCAAGTGCCCAGCCCTGGAGTGGAATGCTGTGTTCATTTGTGGTTTCTAAAGAAATCTGAATTTCAGGAGCTTCATGAGAGGGAAATTCAGAGATGGAAAAAGCAAAAAATACCTGAAGACATTTTCATGTTACGACAGTATTTTGAGTCCAGGTAGTTGTAACAGGGCAATAAACAAGATCTTGCTTGTAGTTTCATTTGAAGTCCTGCTGAAAGTGAATGTGTTTGGCCCTTGGCGAGATTTTTTTTTTTTTAAACACTATGAAAATTTCCTTCTGCCAAGTAGGGCTGTCGATTTTCTGAGCAAAGATATTTTAGGACTAGATTGTTTTTAAAAAATCATCTATGTATCTTAGCCCAGTCTTTTTAAAAGCGGAAAACAAAAATGCTTAGAACATGCTAAGTAAACTTAAAAGAGGCAATTTTAATGTTAGTTTCTCAGTTGTGCAAGGCTTCTTTGTCATTGTAGGCCGATGTTCAGTCCCTGTCAGCCAAGCTTGATATGGTTGTAAGAACCCAACGCACTAATGTTTC
This sequence comes from Lepidodactylus listeri, assembly GCA_029233225.1. Taxonomy (NCBI): domain Eukaryota; kingdom Metazoa; phylum Chordata; class Lepidosauria; order Squamata; family Gekkonidae; genus Lepidodactylus; species Lepidodactylus listeri. The sequence continues at coordinate 131,969,780 of JARCFY010000005.1, read as the reverse complement.
TTTTCAGAACAAAGGTGTAAATTTTGTTTTATTAGGGGTTTTTGAAAAAATTAATAAAAGGTTTGATACTAAGCCGCTTAAGCTGTCAGTGCTGCGTTTATACTGATTTAATTACATGTTTAATTAGGATATTTTAATCTGACTTCTCTCCCACGCTGGGGATCCAGAGCAGGTTCTCAAAATGAAATACAAATACAATTTACAAAATCGTGTATGACCCAATAGGGCCCCGCCGCCCCCAGGTGCAATCTTCAAGCAGGTAATAAGTTGCAAGCAATGCTGCCTCTAAGCTGTGGAGTCTTGTGAGCAAAAATTCTACTTTGTGAGCTGCGGGCATTAAAGATGTGAGCGAGCAATTTGGTTCCTGCATAAATTTGCTCTGGAGTCATCCTTCCTGAGTGAAGACAAAAATGTGTGAGCCGGAGGCTAAAAAACTGTGAGTTAGCTCACACGAACTCAGCTTAGAGGGAACACTGGTTGCAAGGATATCCCAAGCTGATGATGATTTGGCAGACGTCGTCTCTGGGGTCAGGGGACCATGTCCCCGCTGCCGCCTCTCTCCCCCCCTGGCCTGGCCACTCCTGCCTCCGTCCCTCCCTTCGTCCGTCCAGGGGCCAGCTGGGCAAATGCCCAGCGTGCTGGCGTCACCCGGAAGTGACGCCATCACGCTGGGCACGTTGCCGGGGCAACACTCTGGCAATCGCCCTGAAACTCTATGGTGCGATTGCTAGAGCGTCACCCCGGCAATGTGCCCAGCGTGATGGCGTCACTTCCGGGTGACGCCAGCACGCTGGGCATTTGCCCAGCTGGCCCCTGGACGGACGGAGGGAGGGACGGAGGCAGGAGTGGCCAGGCTGGGGGGCGGGGAGAGGCGGCGGCGGCGGGTGGGTCTAGGAAGGGCCTGGGGAGACGCGGCGGCGGGCGCTCCGTTTTGCCGGGGGGGCTCAGTGCCTCGAGCCCCCCCGGAGTTGACGCCTATGCCAGAAGTGACATCATCACATAGCTGCTGTCGCAGCAACGCTCTGGTGTTTGGGCAAAATATCTATGGTAGAAGCCATTATTACCACAGAGTTTAAGCCTAAATACCTGAGTGTTGCTGCAGTACTGGTTGATGTGATGAATTTGTCAGCTGCGTTTGTCTAAGAACCAAAGTTGAGCCAGAGGTTGAAGGAAAAATATCAAACTTTTATTGACAATAAAAGGGAGGAGGTCAAAGCAGCTCCGTGAAGCATTTCCCCCCCCCCCCCAGGGGGACTGATCTGTCACATGGAGATCACACTGAACTCCTGGAGTTCTCAAGGCCCCACCTGGAGGTTGGCAACCCTATGAAGAAGTCTCCCCCTCCACTTCATAGGGTTGGCAACCCTATGAAGAAGTCTCCCCCTCCACCCACTCTCTTTCCACTGTGTCATAATTCTCCTGTTGTGCAGACGGCAGCCATTCCTGTTCATTCGGAGCACAATAGAATAGCGTGCATTTGGGTGGAATTAACTCTACAGGCCACACCTCTCCCAGCTGTTGCACCACACTGTCAAACCAGAGGGATTATCCTGCCCAGGAACCTTCTGTCAGCGGAGCTTTTCATCCTGCCAGGCCTTTTCTCGCTGATGGCAGCCTTCACCACTGCCCACCGGCCTTCACAACCAGGCATGCCCAGAGGTGACTTCATAGGAGCGGCAGGGAGGGCCCCGTCTGCGCTGGGGAAACCAGAGGAGGCCGGAAGACGATATTAGGCATTGATGCACACCAATGACACTTGAACAGGCCGGGGCCTGTCGGAGCAGTTTGGTCTCCAAAATAACAAAGCGAAAGTCCAGATGCTGGAGTTAGTTCCCCGTCCCCTGAGCTTGCCTGTCTTCGGCGGAGGCCCCGCTCTGGCTTCTGTTGCTTCCAGGCGAGTTGGAGCATGAGCCAAGGTTTCTTGGTTGAGGGGCCCAAACGTGGAAGCCCCCCTGGGAACTGAGCCTCCGAGGCCCTATGTTTGCTCAAGCTTGTGAGGTTTTTGTCTTTCTTTCTCCCGCTCTTCTGTGTTGTTTCTGGATTTGTGTGCCCTACTAATTTAAAGGTATTCTCTCTCTCTCTCTCTCTCTCTCTGTATATATATATATTTGTTAAGACGCTGAGTTGCAGACTGGAGGGTCAGCAGCTCTGCAGTTCGAGACCCGAGTTCTGTCTGATGGATTGAGCTCCTGTCTCTGGCCCCAGCTCCTGCCAACCTAGCAGTTCGAAAGCAAGTAAATAAATAGGTCCCGCTTCAGTGGGAAGGGAACAGCGTTCCGTGCCCCTCGGTGTCTAGTCATGCCGGCCACATGACTGCAGAGACATCTTTGGACAACGCTGGCTCTTCGCCTTGGAAACAGAGATGAGCACACACCCCCTTGAGTCGGATTCGACTGGCTTTTGAGCAAGGGAAACCTTCACCTTGCTTTGGATAGCTCAGGCTAGCCCAGTCTTGTGAGATCTCAGAAGCGAAGCAGGGTCGGCCCTGGTTAGTACCCTGGTAAGTACTTGGATGGGAGACCTCCAAGGAAGTCCTGGGTTGCTTTGCAGATGCAGACAATGGCTTGCGTTTGCAATGCCTTTATTTATGTCTCATTTTCCTCCCCAGTGGAGACTCAAAGCAGCTTTCCGAACATTCTTCCTTTTTCCATTCTGCCACAACAACAGCTCTGTGAGGTAGGCCGGGCTGAGAGTTTGCACTTAGCAAGCAGAAGTAGGGATTCGAACCCGCGTCGCCCAGGGTCCTAGTTTGCCACTCTGGCCATTACACCCCACTGGCTCCATTCACCTCTTGCCTTGAGCTCCCTAGAGGGTCGTCATAAGTTGTCTGTGACTGTAGATAAGTCTAGAAGTTGGGAATAGAGTTTGGGCAGCAGCTTGAGTAAGGGAGAGAGGCATGATGGGAGGACTCCCTGGCTCTGGTTACTCCCTGGTAAAAGAAGAATACCTGCTAGGGTTGCCAGCAACCGGGAGAAAAAGGAAATCCCCGCCTAGTTAAACAGAGGCTTAATGGGATGTTACTCACCAGGTGATGTTATTTACCTCCCTGTTCTGAAAACCGTCAGTGGCCCCTTTTCCACGCATTAAGCCACTGTTAAAGGGACAGGACGTCTTTTTCTTCACATTGTTGGCAACCCAACCTAGCCCTAGGGAAAAGGAAGACAGCGTAGATGCAGGATTGTCAAGCTAACAGGAGGATACCTGGTCACAAAGAGCAACAAGGAAGCATGAATTATTAGAAATGGAAAAGAACGTGAAGATTAATTCCCCCAAATTCAGCACTGGGTTAGGTGGGCGAAACCCCAAAGCCCTCCAACAAATTCTGGCACAAAAACCCTGGAAGTGGAGGTGACACAAATTTCTATTGTGTGGGGATGCTTCTGTCTTCTGAGGACACACCTGAGATTTGTCTTGTTCTAATTTTCTTTAAAAATATATATGAATTTGATACTGGACAACAATTGGTCACAAAGCCTGTGGCCTTCTGCTCCCCCTTTTCAGTATCTGTATGTGTGAAGTGGCAGCGATGCAAGTTGCATTCAGACAGTCACAGCTCTTTTCAGTTGAGACGATTTGTGCAGGAAAAGCACACTTACATCTACGCACTATGCATGGGTGCAGTTTCATATGAATTAGTTGATGGATGTTTCCTTGTTTCCATATATAAAAGAAGAAGAAGAAGAAGAGATTAGATTTATACCCCGCCCTTCACTTGTAGTCTCAGAGCGGCTTACAAACTCCTTTCCCCTCCCCTCCCCACAACAGACACCCTGTGAGGTAGGTGGGGCTGAGAGAGCTCTTTCCCAAGCTGTCCTTGAGGGAACAGCTGGTCCAGAGCTATGGCTCGCCCAAGGTCATCCAGCCAGGTGCAAGTGGAGGAGTGGGGAATCAAACCCGGTTCTCCCAGATTAGAGTCCGCGCACTTAACCACGACACCAAACTGACTCTCAAAAGGGAACGTGTGCGCAGCACGTATATACATATACAAAAGGGAACCCAGATTTCCTTCCTTCTTTCCTTGATTTCCTTCCTTCCTTCCTCCCTCCCTCCCTCCCTCCCCTGTGTACCGAAGCTGGAAAAGTTTGCGTCATTCACACAAAATGGTAGCCTCACATATGGAGAGGGGCTTGTGTAGCACACTCTCCAGGTGCCAAAATCATATTGACTAAAAAGGACTTCATTAAACTTCAGTCGGTGTGCATCAATAGTCTGTCATTGCAGGAACGAGCTCAGAGCATCTGCAACATCTAACTTCCTTTCCCCCATCCCTTCCTCCCCCTTAGATCCTCCATCATCCGGTGATGACGAAGACGACGAAGACGAATCTGAAGATGGAGGTAAATGTCTGGGCTTTGGGACATCCTTGCAGTTGGCCCTCAGCAATGTTCATAACATCTGAAACCTCCATTTAATACACAGGATTTTCACGTTTTTAAAAAAATGTAGATTATTACTTTAAGTGTTATGCTCCGTGTTCTGTTGTGTTGCCTCCCCCCCCCCCCCCCCGGGCATTCCTGCTTGCTTTCTTGTTGCCTGTTCTCTAGCCTGGGTTTTGTGCAAATCTCTTTCATGGTGATGCATTTCACCATGTTAGCAGTACTGATGATTTGGGGTGTCTTATCCCTTTCTGGCCGCGGTGGCTCAGAGGTTAAGACGCTGAGCTGCAGACCGGAAGGTTGGTAGCTTGGCAGTTCGAGACCCGAGTGCCGTGTGACGGAGTGAGCTCCCGTCTCTGGCCCCAGCTCCTGCCAACCTAGCAATTCAAAAGCAAGACACTGCAAGTAGATAAATAGGTCCCGCTTTGGTGGGAAGGGAACAGCTTTCTATGCACCTCGGCATCTAGTCATGCCGGCCACATGACCACGAAAAAGTCTTTGGACAGTGCTGGCTCTTTGGCTTGGAACCGGAGATGAGCACCACCCCTTAGAGTTGGATTTGACTGACTTTCAAGCAAGGGAAACCTTTACCTTTACCTTTATCCCTTCTGGAAAAGTGGAAGGCAATAGGAAAAGAAGAAGATCCAGTATGAGATGGATGGACTCAATGAAGGAGGCCATGGCCTTTGGTCTGCAAGACCTGAGCAAGGCTGTTAATGACTGGACGCTTCAGAGGTCATTAGTTTAAAGGCTCGCCATGAGTCTGAAGCAACTTGAAGGCATGTCATGCGCACACTCACCCCTTTTGGAAGGTGGTCTTCCAGTTTATGACTCAGCTCTGGCCTTGGAGAAGGAAGCTGTCCCCCGAGTGCAGCAGAGAGGGACCGAGAGAGGACTTTCCAGTCATTCAGGCTGTCCTCCTCTTTATAGTGTGAGAGACTTGAAGCTAAGAGAACAAGAGCCTCCATCTCCCCCTCCTCTTTGTTGTGCTGGAAAACAGTTCAACCCTTCGGTACCTTCTTCCAGGGCCAGCCTGGCACAAGAGGGTCTTTCGGGCCATTTGGCTTGGCATGGGCGTTGCATGGCTTGGCATGGGCATCTTTCCCTTTAGAAGGGGGCCTGGCTCAGCTTCCAAGGCAGCAGGATTCGTAGTCTCAAGCGGAGACTGTTACAAAAGAAGGGAAGCCTTTTTCAATTAGTCAGTTCAAATGTTCAGTTTTATTACCACCATCCTAGCTCAGCCAACAGAACGCGGTCAACAGAGACAACACGTAGAAGAAAATAAAACCATGCAGCAAAAATTCTACAGCCTTGTTTAACTTCCATGACAACATGCATAGTTAATAAAAAGATGTAACCAAATGCTTTCTCATTAATCAGGCCAAAGAATGATTTGATAAGTGAAGGGACATATAACATTTGTCAGATCTGCCCAGAACAGGAGTCCCCAACCTTTTGGAGCCTGCAGACACATTTGGAATTCTGACACAGCACGGTGGGCACGGCAACAAAATGGCTGCCATAAAATGGCGGCCGCAGGAGGTGGAACCAGCCACAAAATGATTGCCACATCTCACCCTCAGTCACACAGCCAAGATCCTTGTGCTGCAGTGAAAGCTGCTGCCAAAGCAACATTTTGTAAAAATCTGCACAGCCAATCAAATCTCCAGTGGCCAATCAAAAGCCTTGCTGGGCAAAAGCCCTACCTGGCCCCACCCACTTCCTAAAAATGCTTGGTGGGTGCCCCAGATAAGGTGTCAGCAGGCGCCATGGTGCCCATGAGGAGGAGGAGGAGGCAATTGGATTTATACCCTGCCCTTCACTCGGAGTCTCAGAGTGGCTTACAAACTCCTTCCACTTCCCTTCCCCACAACAGACACCCTGTGAGGTAGGCAGGGCTGAGAGAGCCTTCTTGAGGACTGCTCTTTCAAGAACAGCTCTGAGAGAACTTGTGACTGTCCCACGGTCATCCAGCAGCTGCAAGTGGCGGAATGGGGAATCAAACCTGGTTCTCCCAGATTAGAGTCTGTGCACTTAACCTCTACACCACACTGGCTCACTGAGCACCACATTGAGGTCCCCCAGTCTAAAAAATTGGATAAGATTGGGATGGGGAAGCCCTTTTAAATGGCAAGGGAGTGTGGGGGGCTACTTTGATTTTATTACAGCTAAGTGTGGATCATGCGTATCAAAATGTAGGCCCACAGTTGCCTGAAGCTGCTGTTAATCACTCCAAGACTGCAGTCACACACACTCATTAATCCACTTTCAGTACGCTTTCCAACTGGATGTTGCCCGTTCACACAGTAAAACACAGTTGGAAAGTGCATTGAAAGTGGGATTATTTAGTGTGTGTGATCGCTACCCGAGAGAAAAAACAGGATTTGACCTGGAAGTAATGGGATGATAGGTGTAGCTGAAACACAGAATAAAAACCTTAAACAGTAGCACAGCCTCCCAAATAATTCCACAAAATTAGCTTGGGCCAGTAAAATAGCCAAATTACCATTCCTTTTTTCGACGCTGGCACAAAACTGATCTGGAAAAAGAAAGATTCAAAAAAGAGCACTGCTTTAAAATATATAGCATGCACATTTCAGAAGACGAAGCCTATACTCATCTCTTGAGTTGCGAAGGAGGTGCATTAGGGTTACGTCAAAGGACAGGAATGAGGTCTCTATAGAAAAAGGTGATTAAATCTGTGTACCCGACGAGTGATTTAAACCATTGTTGCGTCGGGGTTCAAAGGTTTTATGAACCTGTAGAGCAGAGAGGAGATAATAAGAATGTAAACACGAACTGCTCAGCTGGCTTCTGCCCATTTGTGGGCCGCGGAACACTTGAGACCCAGCAGTTAGCAAGTCTGAGGCAGGAGTGGCACGCCTGACTTCTGTTGCGCTTGTGCTGCTCCCGTCCTGGTGGCCGCTAAACCAGATTGGCAGGGTAAGTTTATGCGCAGCACATGGATGGGGGTACCAAACTAGACTCCCCAAGCTTTGCCTTGCCCAGTAGGAAAGACCTGTCTTCAAAGTATTTGCTGTGTTGTACTGGAGAATCTGTTAAGAAATGCCCTTGGGTGTGTGTGTGTGTGTGTGTGTGTGTGTGTGTGTGTGTGTTGGGGGGAATCCCCTTCTTGTGCTTCGGGTTGCTTGACTGGGTTTTTCCTCTTCTTTTCCTTCTCTCTCGCTTCGGGCAGAAGCCATTTTGTCAGTGATGATTCAGCTGCAGTTGGCGTCAAAAGATCAGGAGTCCCCACCATGGGGCCTTTGGGTGTCGGGGTGCTTGCTGACACCTTTCCTGGTGACCCAAAAGTGCTTTTGGAAAGTGGGCAGGGCCAAGTAGGGCTTTTGCCCAGGAAGGCTTCTGATTGGCCACTGGGGATTTGATTGGCTGTGCAGATATTTAAAACTGATGACTTGGGAACAACTGCCGTCACAGCACAAGAATTGTCACTAGGTGACTGCAGGGAAGGTGCAGAAGCCGTTTTGTGACTGGCTCCACCTCCTGTGGCAGCCATTTTGTGGCTGCACCCACAAGGCCCTTAGCCAGGATTTTGTGGCTTGTGGGACAATTCTTTTTCTGGGGGAGCTGAAGTTCTCAGTGCAGAAAGAAAAGCCATTGAGCCAGTAGAAATCCATTACCAGGATAGATCTCTAAATTGCAAGCTGTCCGCCACAGTAGATGACAGTTCTCAGCTGCTGCAAGTTAATCACTTCTTCCAGCCTAAGCAACAATTCTGCTAACAAGCCGGCGGGTGGGGATGATGACTCTATAGTCAAGAAAGCTAACGCTTAGGCAAAAAGATTCTCTTAAAGGAGACCAGTTTCTTGACACAGAGTTAGAAGGGATCTTAGAGGTCACCTACTCCAACCCACTTGCTCAGCGTGGGGATTAGTCAACTATAGCACCCCACTCTGCTTAAAGGGGCACACACCTTTAAAAAAAAGTTTTAAAATGATTGAAAAAAACATGTACAGGAGAAACTCTTGTGGGGCTGTGTTTTTAAGAAAGGTGGCAGAGCCCCCAAAAGCCCAGCCGTAGCTATGGGCCTAGTGCCCACCATGCTGTGCCAGAATTCCAAAGGTGCCCACAAGCTCAAAATGGCTGGGGACCCGTGCAATAGAGAGTTGACATTCTGTGTTTCTGCAACGGCTCTCTTTATGTTGTGTCTGCAGCTGCCCCTTACTGGACACGTCGGGATAGGATGGAACGGAAGCTTCTGGCGGTACCTGCTGCGAACACAGTTCGCTTCCGTTGCCCAGCAGCAGGCAGTCCCTCTCCTTCCATACACTGGTTGAAAAATGGCAGAGAATTCAGAACAGAGCACCGGATCGGGGGCATCAAAGTAAGGCTAACCTTGATGTTGGACCATCTTCACTTTCCCATTTCTTTAACCTCCCGAACTGACAGGAAGACCATTTGCTCAGAGGAAGGGTGCATGATTTGCCCATGGAAGGTCCCAGGTTCAGTCACTGACCTCTCCGGTTGAGGACTTCGTAGACACTCTGGGAATGACCCCTCCATGAGGCTTAGACTAGGATGAAGCTCCGGGATGGAGCAAATGAAGCCCCTCATGGCTGTTTAGGCTTGGGAAAATGGCAGGAGGGAAGGCAGGAGCCCCCCATGAGCAGAAGAGGTGATCTGAAGATGGAAGAATTGAAGAGACTGGAGATCAGACAATAGAGATCAGTCCCTCTGGGAAAAATAGCTGCTTTGAAGGTGGACTCTATGGCATGATACCCTGCTGAGGCCCCTTCCTCTACCCAAACCCCTGACCACCTCAGGCTGCACCCCCAAAATCTCCAGGAATTTCCCAACCCAGAGCTGGCAACTCTGCTTGCACAGGATTTTCTTGTTGGTATGGTCAGTGCTCCTGTTGAAGCCTCGGGAATGAGGAAATGACTTGGGCTGTGGATATGGTTGCTTCCAGGTGACCTCTCGTGGGTTGTTAGAGCCCAAGCGGTTCCTTGGTTTCCAGAGGGGCTGTGGGCGATGGAAAGGCAAGGGAGGAGCTCCTTCTTACTCTGTGGCGGTGATGGCAGCAAAGAAACAACATTTCTCTGCCACATTTGCTTTCGCACAGTAGAGACCTGCAGAATTCTTCTGGGTAGTCAGCGGCTTCTTGGTTTCCGGCCTCCGGGAGCCTCCGGGAGGCAGAGATAGACTGCTCACCAGCCCACGGTGGCCATTTTGATGGACACTTTGCTGCTAAAATCTCTCATATCCAGCTTGGATTCCGTATTAGCAGTGACAGGGTCCCGTGGTGCCAGGATGCCAACTTGTCCAGTTGTGTGGGTCAGTTTCCAGCCTATGAAGTCTGAGGATGTGGACAGGGTCCTTAGAGGCTTCAGGCCCACCCCTGACTGCAAGGGCAAGCAGAACAGGTGTATTTTCAGTGTTGTTGGCGGATTCTTACATTCGGCTTTTGAATCACCTTCTGAACTTCTGTGGCAAACTCCTACTGGTACTCTGAGATTTTTTCTTTCTTTCCATATTGTCAAATTCTAACATGCATCGGAAACACGCCAGGTTTATCATGGTGCAGCCTGTACATTGTGTTGCATTTCTATAACCCCACTAAATTAACTTTTGCTCTCAGGGATCGAGTGCAATGGGCCATTCTAACTTGTGACTGTTTTCTTCAAGAATGCGTCTGCCATTTATAGCAAATGCAGCGTGAATCGCCCAAAGTATTGTTATGATTAATATGCTTGCTATGACTGACATTCTTGTAAAGTCTGACCATTCTTCAAGTGAGTAAAAAAAAAAAAAGAGTTTTGCTTGTGGTCCTTGTCCCTACCCCACCATAGCCAGGTTTTGAAATTGTAAGAGAGCCTGGCTGAGGGGGGGAAATGAGGTTCAGCGTCCCTCCAGTCTACTCACAGTTGAACACGCAAAGATGTCTTGTGCTGAATCAGACTCTTGGTCCATCAAGGCCAGTACTGTCTATTCAGATTGGCAGTGGCTCTCCAGGGTCTCAGTTGGAGGTCTTTCACATCACTTCCTACCTGATCTTGTCAACTGGAGATGCTGCCGGGGATTGAACCTGGGACCTTCTGCATGCCGAACAGATGCTCTACCAAGTTTGAGTTCAGTGGCACCTATAAGACCAATGAAGTTTTATTCTGAGTATAAGCTTTTGTGTGCGAGGACACTTCCTCCGATACACTGAAACAGAATCCACCAGCCATTACATATAGATAGTGGGTGAGGAGGATGGTGCCAGGAAAGGGCCATCTAGAGCTAAGACGGGAGTAAGGTTGGCCTTCAAGGTGCCCCACTGGACTCAGACTTTGTTCTGCTGCTTCAGACCAACATGGCCACCCACCTGGATCTTTCTTTTCATGTGTGCGTGCACACAAAAGCTTATACCCAGAATTAAAACTTGTTGGTCTTAAAGGTGCCTCTGGGCTCAAACCTTGCTCTGCTGCTTCAGACCAACATGGCCACTACCCACCCGAATCTATCATCATGGAGATGCTGTACCACTGAGCCACAGTCCCTTCCCCCAAAAAGGGACTCAGTAAGAATGCTGCTATTCACATGATATGCATGAAAACTGCCGTATACTTAATCCGATCCTTGGTCCATCAAGGTCAGCATAATCTGCTCAAACTGGGAGCAGCTCTCTGGTATCTGAGCTTTTTCACCTCCACTCCTAACCAGATCTTTTTAACTGGAGATGCCGGCAAATTGAACCCGGGCCCTTTTGCATGCCAAGGAGGGGCTCTTCCACTGAAGGTCTGCCATAGCCCTTCCCAGTTCTCCCCTACAGATGCCACCCCCACACTTGCATCATCTCAGAAACTCCGCGAGTGGCACTTTCAGGTAGCGTAGATTTTCCTAGGCTGCGAGCGCAAGGCCGAAGGAGCCGAGGAAGGAATATTTGTACACCCAGTGTGGGCGCAGCCTCAGCCCGTCATTTTTAGAAGAATGAAGTTCATTCAGACATTCTTGCAGGTCATGAGACATGAAGAGAGGAGTAGTCTTCTCAAGTGAACCATTTTCTGGCCAGACGCCACCTGAGGTACAAACATGATTTACTTTAATGGCTTGCCGCAAAGGTTCATACACTGTGGACATTGTGCTGTGGCAGTCATGTGCACAGGGAAATCAAGCTGCCGTTGTGGATACAGCCATATATATTTCACGCTCCATGACATTTTATGACTTCTAAATCATTATATCTAATTCTGAACACGGTCCAAAGTGCAGGTTAAGAAATAGGTAGAACAAGGCCACATACAGAGAGCTAGGCGTTTCCCATGGACCCCAGTGGGCCTCCCGGGCTTACGGAGGAGTTTGAAAAGTGAAAAACAAGGTGACAAGGATTTACAAATCCCCAAACTTAAAGGGGAAAAAAAGGAGCTCTCATGAGGCAAGTCATGTCGACAGATGCCATCTTGGGAGTTGCCTAGCAAGCATCACCTGCTGAGGGATGGGGGAGTTATTTCCCAGTTTTCACTGCAAAAACCAACAGCGGTGGGGGAGGAGCTTTCCGAGCCCCCTTTAGGTTCTCTCTTATATTTTAAAAGCCATTCCCCACAGCCGCTGTGTGGTTGCAGGGAACCCGAGCCCAACTCGTCAAAAGCCGGAACGTGTAGTTCGTCCCTCGCTGTGCAATTTGAAGAACACCTTCCTGGGAGTAAGCCCCATGGAATAGACCTGAGTAGGATTCTGAATAGACCTTCCTAGAATCGCAATTGGAGTGGTATGGTGGCGTAGACTTGCTTTATGGGTGGCTCATGCTGTGCTTTCAGGTTGCACATGCAGCACTGAAACCCACGGGAGACAGACCACCATAAGCAGCTGCCGAAATCCACCCCTCAAACAGTTGTTTTGGAAGACAGCGCTTTGCCTAATTTATTTTCGTTTAATATATTTTTTAAAAAAACAGAATGAAGGGGGGGGGGAACCTCACTGACACATACCAAAATACAGACCAAATCTACAAAACAAACCAGTTTATTTCTTTTATTTGCAAAAATTGTGTCTTGTTTCTGCTCCTACCAAGGCCACCGAGGTGGCTAACGATTTGACGCATATGTGATAAAAAACCACATTTTAAAACAGTTAAAAATTAACACCCCTCTAAACACACATCATTAAAACAATTAAAAAGCAAAGTTAAAATACATACAAAACATATAAAAACAACAATTAAATATCATTTAGGAAGGACGGATCATTAAAGGACTTCCCAATGAAACTAGTCTTCACCCACTGGGTTGAAGATGGCAACAGAAGGAGGCAGACTAATCTCCCTGTAGAGAAAGTTCCAGAACTTTGGTGCCACAACTGAGAAGGTGGAGGCACCCAAAGATGACCCTAGTGGTCAGTCAAGTTTGCTGGATCTGGTTTGATTGGGATGCATTCCCTGGTATTGTAGCTGTTTCCTGTGTTCCTGCCTGTGAGAGTCCTACAGAGTCAGTCACCAACAAGTGTCCTTAAACAGGAATGCTTTATTGAGAAAGGTCTGCTATGGTCATCTGCACTTCTTGTGTTAGTAATGGCTGACACAGCCTCAAGTAGGACAATTATACAGAATTCAAAAAGGGGTCTGGTAAGGAATTGCAATCAATCACCAAGGGAAGGAAAAGGCACTCAAAATACTGGTTTACAGTTCCCAGAGAAAAAGCGGGAAGAAATAGAGTCAGACAGGAGAAGAGATACATGGGCAGGCACCAGCCGTTCCCCAAGGTCAGAGAAGCTCAGAGAGCGATAAGCATGCCATGAGAAGTATAACATAACATTCCACAGACCCGAAGTCAAGGGTTCACTCATCCACCTCCTGGGCAGGAGATGGCAACATCAGCTGACACTGCCCACATTTGTTCCAATGCTGGTTTTCTATGTATTAACATTATGAGTGGGGCTGCCAGGAGCCACCGTGGGCCCCTGGATGAAAATTCTATCTGCCCCCCCATGTGACCCTGACCAAAACCATATATTATCGGCAACCGTATGTATCCCCCCTCTCTCTGTGTATAAAAATCTCCTAGCCAATGTGTAAGACCATTGATAAAGTTTACAGAACTTTTCTGTAGCTGTACTAGAGGGCACTTATTGGTCCTGTTTTGCACATGTGTCTCCAGTGTTCTTCTGGTATGTCCATGACTCACACAAGATGGCAGCCTGAGCCTCCACCCTGCCAAGAGGGGAGCACATCTCAGTGACCTGATCCAGCCAGGCGTGTTAGGAAGGGAGAAGGGAGAGCCACAGACAGCACTAAGATCAGAGCAGCGAGCTGCAGCACTGAGGGGCCAGCAGTTCCCCTGGCAACTGCCTCACCTCTGAGGATGCTTGGTCATGAGGCAGGGAGTGGGGCAGACACCATACTGATTGGGGCAGGCCTGGAAGCCCAGGAAAGGCCAGTTAGGTAGGTGGATGGGGCTTGTGGGGGCTATTTTAAGTCCAAATACGAGAGAGCCAAGGAGGATTTGAAGCGGAAGTCCCCCAAAATGGTGCCCACTGACGCCTTTCCTGGTGCCTCTCAAGGGGTGGGGCTAGCCCAGCAGGACTTCTGATTGGCCATTGGAGATTTGACCGGCCGTGCAGAATCTTCAAGAGCATTGCTTCAGCCGCAGCTGCCTCAGCAGTACAAGGATAGTCACTGGGTGCGTTCAGACATGCCATTTAATCAGGTTTCGTGACTGATCAGCAACGGATTTTATGTGCATGTTCACATGGCACAACCCCCCTCAGCCGAAGTATTTTGTTACCGGGTCCCAAGTGGTGTTTTCTCAGCTCTCCTGGTTAAAGCCACAGTTTTCCCTGTGTGATCGCTCCTCCGGTGTCAAGCCACTTCCGATCGTTAAACACCCTTCTGCTTTCTGCCCGCAATTTTTTTGTGTGCGTCAGCGGTATGCACATAAGCGGAGCTCCTCTCCCGCATTTATAAAACCAACATTTAAACGGGAACTAGTTGTGAGTTCGAGATCCCAAAGAGGCCAGTTTTGGGTGAAAAGTTTAAAGGGAAGTCTTCTGTCACAGCGGTGAAATCATGGTGCTCTGCGGGACTGTCAAATGGTTCTGTGCATGCGCGAGGATAAAGTCTTTCAATTCTACGGATGAGCAGTTATGCGCATGTGCAAACTTAGAAGAAGAAAAAAAAACCCAACACACGCTCCCGTTTTCATCACGATTGTCCACAGTAAAAATAATTGCAACAGAGTGGGGCCCATTTAAACCTGATTAAATGGCACATCTGAACGCATCCACTGTGTGACTGAAGGTAAACTGTGTGTCTGCAAGAAACTATTTAAAACAAGATGTGTTTAGTGATGAAACATCTAGAGACTCTGCTGAATGAGTTTTCCACTGCAGCATTGTCTACAGGGCCATCATTTGATCATCTGATGCCCCAACCGAGACCATTTTTAGATTGTTTTAATTCAGTTGTACTATTTTAACCCTATTTATTGTATATTTCATTTGCTGAGTCGACTTATGTAACCTGCCCTGAGCCCGCTTGTGGGGAGGGTGGGATATAAACCAAACAAAATAAAAATAAAATTTAAAAAAGTTCCTTTAAAAAGTCCTGTTAAGTGGCACTCCTGCTTGAGGAGTTAAGATTAGAATCATGCATAACCTCCCTCCCTGACATTTTGTGGTTGGCTCCTGCAGCAGCCATTTTGTGCTTGTGCCCATCACCCTGTGGCAGAATTTGAAAGGTGCCCCCAGGCCCAGAAAGATTGGGGACCCCTGAGCTGAACTGTCAAGAGAGGGAGGAAAATGGAGGAGGGCAAGGTCAAGGACAGGGTGCTTGGTAACCCAGGCCATTGGAGTGTTGGGCTGCCCCACAGTGGATTTAACCCAGCATGTGAGGTAACGTTTTGCAAATTCTCCACCTTCTTCCACATGTCTGTAGCACTGTAAGAAGTTGCCATTAAAAAGATAACATATTTTTTGAGAGAAGACAGCTGTGAAGAATTGCTCAAATTCAGTCCAATTCATTGTTGTTTCAAGGGTTCTGTGTCCTTTAACTACCATATTCCTAATGTTTAGGGACCAGATAGTCACCTCTTCATTTTTTTCCCCCTTGAAGTGAATGCTGCAAACCTATACATCATTTGGTAATTCTGGGGATGTCACTTCCCTTCGCAGCTGCGGCATCAGCAGTGGAGCCTTGTCATGGAGAGCGTGGTTCCATCTGACCGAGGCAATTACACCTGTGTCGTGGAGAATAAATATGGCCACATTCAGCATACTTACCAACTCGATGTTCTTGGTGAGTGCGATTTCCTCCTGCCTTGTGCCAGTGGATCAGGGTGTGTTTAAGGTGGAGCTGATTCATTTATATCAGGGATATAAATGCCCGTAGGTGCCATGGTGCCTGCTGACACCGTTCCTGGTGCCTGCCAAGTGTTTTTAGAAAGTGGGCGGGGCCAGGAGAAGCTTTTGCCTCTGATTGGTCACTGGAGATATGATTGGCTGTCAGATTAGAAAGCATCCTGGTAAACAGAGCATCTGCCTGAGATGTTAAAGTGTTCATTATGCATAGCCTTGCTCCTTGACCTTTTGTGATTATCTCCACCTTCTGTGGCAGCCATTTTGTGTTTTGTTCTATCTCCTGCAGCAGCCATTTTGTTGTTGCTCCTGCCACCTCGTGTCAGAATCCTGAAGGTGCCTGCAAGCTCAAAAATGGCTGGTTTCTATTTTATTTATTTATTTGTAAATTCAGTTTAGAAACCACCCTCCCTGTTTTGCACAGGGCTCAGGGCGGTGAACTACAGTTCCAACAGACATGATTTCAGATCAAGTTAAAACAGTTAAAACAATAAATACAAAAACAATTTTAGATGATGCTGGAAATAAACCAAATTGTAACCCCCCTCCCTCCCCATGGGGAGATATGAAGGGGATAGAAGTGCCAGGCGAGGTAGAAACTGTTGCTGCCCCCTCAGCCACAGAATGAGGAAAAGAGAAAACATCCGTGGGACGACCCAATTAAGTCTGAGAGCGAAGCTCAAACATCATCGAATATTTATCTATATACTAATAGCCAAGTGCCCCCTGTGCGTGCGGATATCTAAATCTGCACATCAGGGGCACTTGGGGGGGGGGGCAGAGAGATTTTCCTGCACACTTGGGGGACTCTCCAGGTGTGCAGAAAAATCTGAAAACCTTAAACAAACTATATGGGGGATATTTAAATCCCCCCAAAGTAAAAGAGTGTTCCTGCGCATACACAGAGAATGTTTTGGGAACTCTGTAGCGGCTCGGCAGCTGAGAGCTGCTGAGGCCTCGCCACCGGGGGGGGGGGGAAGAGATCGGTGGCTGAGCCGTTGAGGCCTTGCCACCAGTGCTGGGGGGTGGGGTGGGGTGGGGAGATCTGCAGCTGAGAGCTGCTGAGGCCTCGCTGCCAGTGCCGGGGAGTGGGGGGGAGGCCTTGCCTCCGGTGCCAGGGGATGTGGGAAGAAGTCTTACCTGCGGAGCTACAGCATTTAGGAATACTCCCCCCCCCCCCCCCAGCGAGTATCGTGGGTCCCGCTTCTTGTATACATATATTTTCCGTATTCTATTTCTGGGTTCCTGTGGGACTTTTTAAATATAGTCCTCAACTATAGGTCTGGCAGAATATCTCTGCCTTACAGGCTTTACAGACCCTGCAGTCCGAATAAAATTGCTGAGCAGTTGGGTTAGAACAGATAAAAGGAAGTCCTTCTTCACCCAAAGAGTGATTAACATGCGGAATTCACTGCCACAGGAGGTGGTGGTGGCTACAAGCATGGAGGGCTTCAAGAGGGAATTAGATAAACATATGGAGCAGAGGTCCATCAGTGGCTCTTAGCCACAAGGTATAGATAGGAACTCTGAGTCTGGGGCAAGTGATGCTCTGCATTCTTGGTGCTTGATGGGGGGGGGGGGGGAACAGTGGGAGGGCTTCTAGTGTCCTGGCCCCACTGGTGGACCTCCTGAGGGCACCTGGTGTTTTTGGCCACTGTGTGACACAGAGTGTTGGACTGGATGGGCCACTGGCCTGATCCAACACTGGCTTCTCTTACGTTCTTATGTTCTTAACTGCATAAGGTCCCACAGGGCATGGATGTCATTCAGCAGATAGTTCCACCAGGTTGGGGCCAGGGCTGAAAAGGCCCTGGCTCTGGTTGAGGACACCTGGATGTTTTTTAGGCCAGGGACCACCAGTCGGATCTTCTCTTTACAGCGTAATGTTCTTCAGGGGGGGGGGGGGTACACCAGGAGAGGTGGTCCCGTAGATACGGATTATCCTGATCACTGTCCCATAAAAATAAACAGAACAATCGGGAAAATGTGTGGCGCCAGTTCCCATGGCCCCTGCCTCCCCTTTGTTGGTGCTTGACCATGAGAAAAGCAGTGGGCCAGACACCACAGTGATTGGGAGAGGGGTGGAAACCCAGAAAAGGCTGGCTGGGGTATGGGCGGGGCTCGTTGAGGCTTGCTCAGGGCGAAGCCCAAATGCCAGAGAGCCAAAAAGCATCAGCTCCTGAAGTGTCAAGACGCAGGAGAAAAGAGGGGAAAGGCAGTGTCAGTGAAACGGGTGTGAGATGTCAAAAGCTAGAGGGGACTCTGGGCTGTGTTCTGGACCTCTTTCTTCTCCCGCAGTGTTGGTTGCTCCTTGCTCCAGCAGTCAGCCAGCCCGGTCCTCATTATCTTAAGTGTCTTTCTTTCATAAGTTCTCTCACTCTTTACGATTAAAACAATCAAGACTGAGGGTTGGAAATACAGCAGGAAAAGATAAAGCGAATAAGCCAGTATCTTTCACGGATCTTCTTCCTACACCTGACGAAGGGAGCTCTGACTCTCAAAAGCTTATACCCCCCCCCCCCCCAAACTCTCGTTGGTCTCTAAAGTGCTAGTGAATTCAAATCCTGCTCTTCTACTGTAGACCAACAGGGTTAACCCTCTGAAATTACGTCTATAACATATCCCAGCTTCACTCTTTGGGTTTCCTTGACGTGGAATTTACATTTTTTGTCGGTGCTCCCGACACATAAGGCTGTCTGGGGATTCCCTCTCTTTTTAACAAGTTGTGGGCTCTAATTGTATGTTACAGAGAAAAATTACTTTTGCCTTTGTCAGCGAAGTCACCGTGGCCCGCCTGGCGTTAGAGTTAATTTTACCAGCCATGTGGGCAGCCACTGAGCGAAGTCCTTGGCTTTTGGCCTGGACTTAGAAGGAAGATTCTAGAAGAGGATTGGTGTCATATCGATGGATCTGAATAGACAGGCTGCTTTTGGGCAGAACACAACACTGTCGTCTGTTAAACCGGGCATGTGCCTGACTAGTTTTATTTATTATTTGAAACAGTTATTAGCTGCCTTTCTACCTTGCAGAGCTCAAGGTGGCGTACAATGTACATAAAGCAATTATAAAAACACATGTTTAAAAACCACAATTTAAAATCTCCAATTAGGACTGCAAATAAATAAAGACTAAATTTGTCAAGCGCAGCCCTAAATGAAACTGTCTTCAGCTGCCTCCTAAAGTGAGGGGGCCAGGGACATTTCCAGGGGGAGGCTGTTCCATAACCGTGGGGCTGCCACCAAAAAGACCCTCTCTTGCGTGTCCACCAGTGTCTTTGGTTGGTGGGACAGTCAGGAAGCGCTCTCCTTGAGATCATAATTCCCAGACAGGAATGTATGGGAGAAGATGGTCCTTCAGATACCCCGTTAATAGTTGTTTGGGCTTTCAGGCATACCACACTTCTCCCCCTTCCCTTCCCTCCTGGCGCACAGTGAAGGAACCTCAGTTGGAAACCTAATGCCAGCCCCTCATGACATACAAATGCAGGCATGTTCGAGCAACCTGGTCAGAGTTCCAGAAGAGTGTGATTTCTTTTCCCCCAGTATTCTGCAATATTTTGCAGCATTCTTAAGTAACACAAACACTTGGTTTGCTGGAAGGATGCTGGTGTGGAGGGGGGGAGGCAGTTTCTCATGAAGTTCCAGGAGAGAGTAAACCTCCCCCTTCCCTACTTTTCCCCCCCATGATGTAGAAAGATCACCCCATCGTCCTATCCTCCAGGCCGGGCTGCCTGCCAACCAGACAGTGGTGGTTGGAAGCGATGTGGAGTTCCACTGCAAAGTGTACAGCGATGCTCAGCCCCACATCCAGTGGCTGAAGCATGTGGAGGTGAACGGTAGCAAATATGGACCAGACGGGACTCCTTATGTCACGGTCCTGAAGGTTGGTACATGGCAACATTTCCTCTGCGCCAGCTGCACCCTAGAGGTGGGGGGGTCTGTGTTCCTGGAATGTTTCAGGAATATCCAGAGTGTATTGACTTTAGACTTGCATGTTTTTAAGCTGAGCAGTATCCGCAGGTGGTAACACAAAACCTTCTGCCAACAAAGGTGGTCTTTTGAAAGAGCCAGTTGGGGGATATCCTACCTGACTGAGCTGTGATAACTTTACCAGAAGGTACTTTAGTGGACCACGGTTAGACAACCTGATTTGCCGTCATCACTCTCCATTGCAAAAGATTATATTATTATAATTTTGTAAGAAGTAGATTTTTGTTGCTGTTGTTGTTCCATGATATTTGCTATGTGGGTTAATAATGGAGGAGATGAAACCGAGTCTTCTGTTGGGAGTCCCCTTGGGAATGGTGAATTCAGGACTTGGCATCTGTCAGCCTAAAGCCCGCGCGGGCCCAGAGAGTGTATTGAATGGAACAGAGTATTCATCCCTGCGCTGAATTGGTCTTGTGCTGCTATCAAAGTACAGCTTGGAATCTATACTTTAAACATGAAAGCCAGAAGAAGAAGAAGAAGAGATTGGGCTTATGCCCCACCCTTCACTACCCAAAGGAGTCTCAGAGCGGCTTACAAACTCCTTTTCCCTTCCCCTCCCCGCAGCAGAACACCCTGTGAGGTAGGTGGGGCTGAGAGAGCTCTTTCGAGGACTGCTCTTGAGAGAACAGCTCTAAAAATAACTTGTGACTGGCCCAAGGTCACACCAGCAGCTGCTTGTGGAGGAGTGGGGATTCAAACCCGGTTTCCCCAGAGTCTGCACTCTTTACCACTACACCAAACTGGCTCCACACCAGTGTGGTAGAGTGGTTAGAGTGTCGGGCTACAGTCTGGGAAAGCCAGGTTTGAATCCCCACTCTGCCACGGACCCTGTGGCCAGTCACACCTCTCAGCCTAACCTACCTTGCAGGGTCGTTATGAGGATGAAACAGAGGAGAGGAGAAAGACCCACTGGGGTGAAGGGCAGGGTATGAATGAAGGAAGGGAAGCCAGGGGAGGGGCCGTGGCTCAGTGGAAGGGCTCTGTTTTCCATGGAGAAGGTCCCAGGTCCAATCCCCAGCATCTCCAGTTAAAAGGATAAGGCAGCTGCCAGTCTGAGTAGACAATACTGACCTTGATGGACTGATTGTCTGATTCAGTAGAAGGCAGTTCAGGAATAAGCACTGCTGTAGAAGAAGGGCTGTGGCTCAGCGGTAGATCATTTACTTCTAGCCTGGAGGTCCTGGGTGCAATCCCCAGCATCTCCAGTTAAAAGGATAAGGCAGCAAAAGGTGATGTCAGACTGAAGGGGAACAGAATTTGTTGTCCAGCATTCACTGTGGACAGAGGGCAACTCAAAGAACAGAGTCCATTTGATTTCTGTCCCCAGTAAGGTGAGGGGTTTATGGAATCCATGGCTTATCAGAGAGAATCCATGGCTTATCAGGTCCTGGCCATGGGCACAGTGCGGCTACCCATGAAAGATGATTCAAGCCATGCCAATTGTCAATCAGGACAGAGAGAGCGGTTGCTGGCTGCTTTCAGGCAGACTAAAGAGGCCAGGCTAGGCCAGTCTCACCAGATCTTGGATGCTAAGCAGGGTCGGCCTGGTTAGTGCTTGGATGGGAGACCATCGAGGAAGTCCAGGGTTGCTACACAGAGGCAGGCAATGGCCAACCACCCCTGTTTAATTACTTGCTTGAAAACTGTACAGAGTTGCCATAAGCTGGCTATGACTTGATGTCACTTTCTACCACCCCCAAATAGGAGGAAGAAGGCCAAGGGGAATACTGGCTGTGTCCAGGTTATTTCTCAGTTGTATAAGGGGACAACCTTTCTTCTTCCTCCTTGCCTAAATAGTTGGTGACAGGATGCAGCCTCTTCCAAACTTTCCATCCTTCCTTCCTTCCTTCCTTCCCTCCCTCCATCATCCATCCATCCATCCTTCCCTCCCTGCCTCCCTCCCTCCCATCCATCCATCTATCCCTCCATTCTTCCATCCCTCCATCCATCTATCTATCCATCCTTCCTTCCTTCCCTCCCTCCCATCCATCCATCTATCCCTCCCTCCCTCCATCATCCATCCATCCATCCTTCCTTCCCTCCCTGCCTCCCTCCCTCCCATCCATCCATCTATCCCTCCATCCTTCCATCCCTCCATCCATCTATCTATCCATCCTTCCTTCCTTCCCTCCCTCCCATTCATCCATCTATCCCTCCCTCCCTCCATCATCCCTCCCTCCCTCCCTCCTTCCTTCCCTCCCTCCCTCCCTGCCTCCCTCCCATCCATCCATCTATCACTCCCTCCCTCCCTCCCTCCCATCCGTCCATCTATCTATCCATCTATCTACCTAGTGTGATGTAGGGGTTAAGAGTATCATGCTATGATCTGTGGGACCAGGTCTCAAGTCCTCACTTGTGCCATGGAAGCTTGCTGGGCGACCTTGGGCCAGTCACACTCTCACCTGCCTCACGGAGTTGTTGTAAGGGTTAAATGGAAGAAAGGAGGATGGTGTGAGCCACTTTGAGACCCCACTGGGGAGAAAGGGGACACACAAAGGAATTCAATAAATATAAAATAAATAAATCTAGAATTATAAAAATAGTGCAATTTAGCTGCACGTTTCTTGCAATCTCATAGGGTAAATGTTCTGAAAATATTTTCTGCCTCATGGAGTCATCTTAAATAATTTTCTCCAATGATATGAGAATAGTAGGAAGATAATAGCATCAATTCGATTAATGGAAAACCTGCACTGAAATGTCTAAAATGCTAGATATTTCTTTTGTGATGCAAAGTCCTTTTTTTTTCAGCGGAAAAATAATACATTACATGAAATCCTGATCATGCCGGCATTACCAGTCCTTTTCTGTTATCTTAATTGGTTAACATTATTAAAAGAAACATTTGGGCCACCAGAACAGCCCAGTCTTGTTTGTCTTTTGTTGTTTTCATAGGAATATGAGTGTAGCCAGTAACAAAAAGAGATTTGTTAGTGAAATGCCATATCCACGTTAGGCTGTTGCTGAGGGCTTTTATATCTGGTCTGTAAGTGGAATTGCTGTTGAGCCAAAATCCAAATGTCTCTTGTTCTTTACCAGTCCTAAGAACTGGTGTTGGACTGATCCGCAACCAGCAAGAGTATAAAGACAAACGAAACAAAGTCCAAAAGTAGCAGGGGCTGTAACGATTAAAAAAATGGGTGTGTTGTGAAAGGCACTCAGATCGAATGCCCTGTAGCCCACGCGGAAGGGACAGGAGACCATATTTCCCAGGGGGTCCCTGGCCTTGGTCTGCAGAAGAGTCCACGCACACCTTGGAGGCTGAGAAGAATTCCAGAGTGTAAGCTTTCAAGAGACAAAGTATCATATTATCATATGATTATATATATCATTTGCTATTGATATTATAAAGCAGGGCTTTATTTGTAGAGAAAGCCCAGCAGGAACTCGTTAGCATAATAGGCCACACCCAACAGCAGAAACTCATTAGCATATTAGGCCACACTACTGACAGCACAGCTTATTAGCATATTAGGCCACACCCCATATTATCAGAAGAGTGGTCATCCAGCCACACCCACCTTTTGCTTCTTATTCTGTTTACCATTTTAGTTGTCAAAACCCAGGGCCTTTTTTGTAGCAGGAATTAATTTGCATGTTAGGCCACATACCCCTAATGTAGCCAATCCTAATGAGTTTCTGCTGTTGGGTGTAGCCTATTATGCTAATGAGTTCCTGCTGGGTGTGGCCAACTCAGGAGCCAGCCGGAACTCCGTTCCTGTGCGTTCCTGCCCCAAAATAGCCCTGTTATCGTTATACATTTGATAATATTGAGGTATGTGACATCAAGTTGCAACTCACTTATGGTGACCCCAGGGAGGGGCTTCCAAGGCAAATGAGAGGCAGAGGTGCCTGGTCACGGCCTTCCTCTGCAGAGCCTTCCTTGGTGGTCTCCCATCCCAGGACCAACTCTGCTTAGCTTCTGAGATCTGGTTGTACCATACCATTCCACATCCTATATTTGATAATACAGTCTCAGTTAGTTAGCAATGCTGATTCTGTGGACTTAGGCAGACCATGACAGGGAGGGCAGGAAGGGTTGCCTCAGTGCTGAGTTCTTGTGGCCCTTCCTTACATGCCAAGGGAAATGCCGATCGCCACTTTGGGGTCAAGGAGCAATTCTTCTCCAGGCCAGTTTGGCCGGGGATCCTGGAGGTATTTTTTGCCATCTTCTGGGTATGGAGCAGGGTCACCGGGTGTGTGTGTGTGGGGTGGGGGGGGAGGTATTTGTGAATTTCCTGCATTGTGCAGGGGGTTGGACTAGATTATCCTGGAGGTCCCTTCCAACTCTATGATTCTCTGAGTCTAAGCTAGTCTGTGCACGTGAACTCTGAAAAATGCAGGAAGTGAAATGAATCAGATCATAAACAGTAAAAGGACTTCACGTTTGGATATTCACACAAGGAACTGCAGAAGGCAAAGAGGATGAGTGGTCGACGCAGCTTCTCTGTAAAATCTGTAGAATTAACACATTTGAAACCTGCTGGTGTTTCTGGGTTTATTAATGGAAGTTCTTTTTGTATTCAAAAAGCAAATGCAAGGTACAGTAACAAATACCAGTCCTGTCTGTCATACAAGTGATGGAGACGTGTTGTTTTGGTTTAACTGAAGTTCAGGTTTCTGTCTATTCTGCAGTCATGGATCAGTAAAAAAGCTGAAGCCGATGCTAAGCTAAATCTGTCCAGTGTGACAGAACGAGATGAAGGCGAATATCTATGTAGAGCCAGCAATTTCGTAGGCAGAGCCGAAAAATCATTTTGGCTCAACATTCGCAAACCAGACCCAGGTAAATTCTAGACTCTGTCCCAAAGGTTTCGTGAGGGCAAGAAAGAGCTATGGATGTTTTTAAGGCGCTAGCCATTAAAATTGCTGTTTCTTTTTCGTTTTCCACCCTGCTGACTGATGCTGTGTGTCTTGATCGTACTTCTTTGCTCGTCTTAATGAAACACTTAAAAGTTTAGATGCTTTGGGAAAATCTCCACATTGTTGACTGTCGGCTAAAGTTGGCTTGTTCACCTTTCACCTTGCGCTTTTGGGTTCATAACAACATTGCATGCCGATAATGTGACTGTTCATAATCATCTGAGTTAGGGGTCCTCAACCTTTTTGAGCCTGTGGGCACCTTTGGAATTCTGAAGTAGTACGGTGGGCACAACCATAGAATGGCTGCCGCTGGAGACAGGGCCTGTCTCAAAATGGCTGCTGCAGCCATCTGTGAGTCACACATAGAAGATCCTTGTGCTGTATGTCATGGTAGCTGCCGCCAAAGCAACGTTTTTGAAAATCTGCGCAGCCGACCAAATTTCGAATAGGCTATCAGAAGCCCTACTGGACAAAAGGCCTACCTGGCCCTGTCCACTTTTTGAAAACACTTGGTGGGCACCAAGAAACGTGTCAGCGGGTGCCCTCAGCCACCACGTTGGGGATCCCTGACCTAAGTTAATTTTTCTCGTGTGAGTGTTCATCAAACCAAACTCTCTTAGGGCTAAACTAGATGGGACAGCCGCTGTGGGGCCAACCCATGGCCACCAGCACAATTTTAGAGGAGATTGTAGCCATTTAGAAAATTGCCATGAGGGCCCAATCCGGATCAGACCTACGACTTGGTGGCAACGGGGGATCTTATTTCCTTCTCCCTGTGGCTTTTTAAGGGGCCCGTAGCTGCTGTGACTTCTAGTTTGGCCTGTGGTAGATAATATATTTTGGTTACAGACACATTTTTCGTATCTGCAAACACTCCCCCCCCCCCCCAACTTTTAGGTGTAGTCGCAACTGTCTGACCCCCTGGGTTGCTTGGATCCCCTTCTTCCAGGCACCCTGAAACCATTAGAAACTGCAGAGAAGGGAGCAGTTTGTGATGGGGGGAAAAATCTTTCGCCCTCTTTTGCTGTGTTAACTCCTCACTGACCTGAACTGCACTTTAACCTCCACCTTTCCCCCACCCTTCTCTCCTGGTCCCCAACCCCAGCCACACTAACCGAGAGACAGTCACATTGTGGAACTGATTTCCCGCCCTCGATGCTTCTGCTTGCATGTCTCGTTCACTCGTGGGACAGAGTAAGAGCCTGGTGAAGGATACCTTTTCATTTTATTTTTTTTACCCACCTCATTACTGTAGGCAATGAGGGAAAGCTGGTGAAAGCTCCGTGAATCGTCGTGTCCTGCTTCTGAAATTTGCCTAAGCATCTGTCTGGGTTACCTTCTCTGGGAATTCGGCTTATCCGGTGTCTTTCCTTCCTTCTCTCTCTCTCTGTGTATTTTTCCTCTGTAGACAGCAGGTGTTAACACAACGGATAAGGAGCTAGAGATTCTGTTCTTGCACAATGTCACTTTTGATGATGCTGGGGAATATACTTGTCTTGCTGGGAATTCTATTGGGTACACGCACCACTCTGCTTGGCTGACGATACTACCAGGTACTTCTGCGCTCGACTCTTTCTTTGTTTTTCCGCCTGAAGGAGGTTCTCGGTGACCGCTTGAGAAACGCAAGTTTCTGAGCTTCCGTAAACGTTGCCGTTCAGTTTTGTTCAGCCACTTGGTTTGTTTGTTTGTCAAATTTATATCCCTTGACAAGCGAGGCATGGGATGGCCTCCATCAAAGCCAAATGCAGTTCAATCAACAGCCTTTAAAGCAATGATAATTATAGTACATAAGACAATTTAAAACCAGCTGTACAACTCCCCTCTTGCACATGGCTGCATCCAGCAACCCAACAATAAAATGATCCGGTGGGAACAACACAGGATTTGCGGGACATATGCAATGACTAATTGGAAGCCTGTTGGAAGAGCTCTGTCTTGCGAGCCCTGCAGAAGCTAGCAAGGTCCCACAGGACACAACGTATTATCTGATAAAGCTTTCCACCAGGATGGGGCCACCACAGAGAAGGCCCTCACCCTGGTAGCGGAGAGGAGAGCCACTTGAGGGCGGGGGGCCACCGGAATATTGTGAGATGAAGAATGCAGGCAATGTGGAGGATCATAGTGGGAGAGGTGGTCCTTTGTTGACTGTCTTGACATCTGCTGTTCAGTATCCAGGTGGCAGATAATAATTTATTTCTCCTGCCCGCATTCCAGGGATTGGATATCCTGCCAAACATGATTTAACATGATTCATAATTTTAACAGACAAGTGCACTCAGTGGATGGACTGCCATGGATTTAGGGCTGTTTGTTATGCACATTATATATCAGATCAATGGATACCTTCCTTTTTTCTCGAGCCGTGTACAGCTCAAATATTTATAACCCTTCATTTCATGTGAACGGTGTGGTTTTTCATATCACCAAATTGAGTTGAAAGGACTTCTTGGGCTGGTTTGGTTTTGGAAAACGCCAGGCAAGGATTCGGTACCAGACTCTGTATGTGTCTCGAATTCAACAACCCACCTCCCGTAGGCGTTGCAGGTTCCCCGCTGTTACTGAATGTAAGGGGCCGGTTCTTTCAATACCCTTCAGCCGACAAGATTTTGGGGATATAAGCTTTCAAGAGTCAAAGCAGGAGCTTTGACTCTTGAAAGCTTATATCCCCAAAATCTTGTTGTCTCTAAGGTGCTATGGGACACAAATCTAGGTATACAAATATATAGGCATCTGGGCCAGGTACCAGGGCTTCTGGCAGGGCCCACTAATGTCTCCCTGCCCCATCCCTTATTTACTGATGCTCCGCCATGCTCCCAGTTTTAGTCCCTCCTTAGTGCCACTGGGGAAAGGATTGCGGGCATCGGTGCGAGAGCTCACAAGAGGGCAGAGGAAGGATACCCGAGCAGGCGGGAGGGAAGGAAGGCAAGTGTGGAGGCCTGGTGGTGGATAGAAGAGGGGAGGGAGGCCCTAGGAACTCTCTGCCCAGGGTCCCTGAAAGCCTGGAACACATCTGAGCCAGTTGTATAGCATACGAGGGCATCACCCATTCGGGCTCCTAACCTGCTTCTTTTACTCCGCAGCAGAAGAGCGTGTGGCAATGGACGACTCCGGCTCTCTCTATGCGGGCATCCTGAGCTATGGGACTGGTTTTGTTCTTTTCATACTGGCGGCAGTGGTGGTGATTATTTACAGGATTAAAAGGCCGGCCAAGAAAGCCATAAACGCCACCCCCATTCAGAAGGTCTCCAAGTTCCCGCTCAAGAGACAGGTAACAGAAAGTAGATACAAGATTCCCACTCTCCTGATTCCCTCATTTCACCGCCGCTGTTTTGTTTCAAGGTCTGGTCATTGGTGCCGGCAGGAAGTCTTGAGTGTTTTTTTCTGCACTGTGAAGAAGATGGTCTTAGCAGCAACTCTTGCTGGAAACCGTGTAAATAAATATTATGTAAATCAGGGTCTTCCTCTCCTGGAGACTTGTCTCTGTCCATGAAACCTGTTAACTCCAGTAGGCATTAGTGCAGGGGTCCCCAACCTTTCTGAGCCTGTGGGCACCACTGGGATTCTGACACAGGGTAGTGGGCACAGCCACAAGATGGCTGCCGCAGGAAGCAGAGTCAGCCACAAAATAGCCACAAAATGGCCACTGCAGCTTACCTGTAGCCACACAGAAATCCATTATGCTGTGGTGGCAGCTGCTGCCAAGGCAACTTTTTAAAAAATCTGCACAGCCAATCAAATCGCCAGTAGCCACTCAGAATCTGTGCTAGGCAAAAGCCCCATCTGGCTCCACCCACTTTGTAAAAACACTTGGTGGGGCCCAGGAAAGGTGTTGGTGGGTGGGGACCCCCTGCATTAGTGTATTACGCAGACCGCCTAACTACCCTTTGTGGTGCTGAGAGAGAATGTAGACCTCTCGAAGATCAGGGTGTGTTTCCAGGCACAAGGCCTGCTTTCCTTCAGGGAGGCATTAAGAGAGGAAGACACACTCCGTTGTGACTATGGTTGCCAACCCCCCAATGGTGGCAGGTTTCCCCCCAATTTTGGGGGTCCCACTCTGCCACCAGCCAGCTGGCCAGTGGGGAAGCCCCATCCCCAAACAGCCCCACCACGCCCGGCATGCCTGGCCTGATGACATTAACCGGAGGTGACATCATCGCACCAGGCATGCCACATGGGGGATGCTCTAGCATTCGGCTAAAAACTCTATGGTGACCACAGCGTTTTTAGTCGAATGCTAGAGCATCACCAGGAGAACGTGCCCAGTGCAATGATGTCACTTCCAGGAGAAGACCCCGGGAGCAAGTCAGGAGCCCCCTGCCGGCAGACAGGTAGGACCTGGCCACCCCGGGTATGACCCCGTTCCAGCTGATGTCGCTTAAATGCAGAGGATGTAGCGCTGGGACTTCTTTCTCCCAAGAGTACCACAAAGGTTAGGACTGACAGGAAGGCATCAGAATGATACTCATGGGCAGCATACCCAGGGCTGAGGTGGCCCCCCTGTGGCAGGGGGATTCTTTTAGGCAGCAGAAGGGGCTAGACTAGAGGCACAGGCAAGCAACAGTCACAAGGAGTGTAGGAACCTCCTGGTGGCAGGGCCATAGGCAGGATTTTGTGGCTTGTGGGGCATTTTTTTTCCTGGTGGGGCTGAAGTTCTCTGTGCAGAAAAAAAAGCCATTTAGCCAACAAGAAGCTGTTACCAGGATTGCAAGCTGTCAGTCACTTTAGATGACAGTCCTCAGCTGCTACAAGTTAATCACTTCTGCCAGTCTAAGCAACAGTCCTGCAAACAAGCCGGCAGGTGGGGGTGATGACTTCTATAGTCCAGAAATCCAACACTTAGGCAGAAAAACTCTCTTAAAGGAGACTAGTTTCTTGACACATAGAGTTAGAAGGGATCCTAGAGGTCACCTACTCCAACCCACTTGCTCAGTATGGATATTAGTCAACTACAGCACCCCACTCTGCTTAAAGGAGTCACGCCTTTTTAAAAAAGTTTTCAAATGATTGAAAAAAGCATTTACAGGAGACATTATTGTGGGGCTGTGACTTGAAGAAAGGGGGCAGAGCCCCCAAAAGCCCCACCATAGCTACAAACCTGCCTGGTGGACAGGTCATGGAGAGGAACAGTTCTACTGGCTGGAAATTTGCTTTCCTTTCTTGGTTTTGGATCCGATTGTTGCAATCCAAAGTTGGTGGCTCTTCTGATAGCAGATCAGGACCTTTCAGGGGGTGGGGGCAATAATGGAATCCCCTGGAGGCTGGACATGGATTGCGGGTTTCTTCTTTCCTTTTTCTATAACCTCTTGGGAATTGTAATGCTGAAGTGTTTCTGCATCTCCGCTTTCTATTTTTAGAACTTTTTTATTATTGCTACTTTTACTCTTTCTGAGTATAGATTCAGGTGGCTAGTCATGTTGAGGCAACAGATCAAAGTTTGAGTCCAGTGGCACCTTTAAGACAAACAATGTTTAATTCTGGGTATATGCATGAAAGCTTATACCCAGAATTAAACTTTGTTGGCCTTAAAGGTGCCAGTGGATTCAAACTGTGTTCTTTTTTAGTGTGGTGCTTTTACTCCTTTGTATATGGGTTTTATGCTAATTTTATTAGTAACTGTTGGAAGTTTTGATTTGGGAGTAACTGTGTTGGTCTGAAGCAGCAGTACAAAGTTTGAGTCCTGTGACAACTTTAAGGCCAACACAGTTTTATCTGGGTATAAGCTTTTGGGGGCACGCACACTTCTTCAGCTGTGTTGAAACAGAAGTCATCAAGGGTGAGGAGGGTGTTGCCGAGTCAAGATGCATAAGTAACTGAGCAGTACATATAGCTAGGACTGGATGAAGACTATTAGTAAGACCTGTGAGTAGCAGCAAATTAGCATACAGAGTAACAAAGCAGTTTACAAACAGATGCGAGAACTGAATGGCGTTAGAATGTGTAGTGAGATAAGAAACCAGTGTCTCTGTTAAGTCCTTGGGGGTTCCATTGTCCTGTGTTTTGTAATAACTTGTAACGCAGCAATCTCCCATTCTAGTCTGCTCCTGAAGTTCCTTTGCAATAAAGCAGCTACTTTGAGGTCCCCCATAAATGTCCTGGAAGAGTGAAGTGTCAGAGCTGTGTCCATTTATCCTTTGGTGTAGGGTATGACCTGTTTGCCCTGTGTAGAGAACCGAAGGGCATTGTTGGCATTTAATGGTGTGTGTACAGTGTTAGAAGATGAGTGACTGAATGAGCCTGAGATGTTGTTCGCTCCAGTGATTGTGTTGTCTGGTTGTATGTGGCATTAACTTAAACAAGGTTTATACCATGCAAAAATATGTAATAAGTAAATAAAGTCATATAATTCTAAAGGTTATAAGTCTGCTTTATCCCAAATATAACAGTAAGTATAAATAAGATATAATACATATACAACTATAAATAAGTGAAAAGTCAAAATTCAGTCTCTAAGATGTCCATTCTGAACGCTTGGAAAATCTGACATAGGAAAACTTACCTTGCTGTGTATGAATGTTCGCTTCCTCCCGACTTCATTAGGGGGATGAAGCCTGTAACAAGTAAGGGCCCACACCTAATGGGCTATCAATAAAAGCTGTTTTGAAATTCACTTTATCAAGGGCTAACGATCCTTTCCTTCAAAGCTGATGATCCTTCTACAAACGAAATCAGTTTTTCACAGGTAATAAGGTACATTAATGATGGCACACAACTCCCTCCAGATTTCAGTTCTTCAGCGCTGATATATTTCCACCACAGGTTCGGCATTCTATTATATCTTATTTATACTTAGTATTATATTTGGGATAAAAGCACACTTGTAACCTTTATGATTATATGAGCGTATTTATTTATTACATGTTTTTGCACGGGATAACCTTATTTTCGGTGAACTATTCAGAGCCGTGTCCCCTGTTTACATGGGTGTGTGGGTAAAAATTGAAAATTTCAAATTATATATGTGAAGGACTTCACAAAACATATATGAATGCAAATGCTTGTTTTATGAGAATTTCAAAAAATTCTTAAAATTCTCATAAAAACAAGCATTTGCATTATATATGGTTTGTAAAGTTTTTCACACAATTTTTTTTTTACCTTTTCATTATTATTTTTTTAACGCAGTTTTTTTGTTTTTGGGTTTCCTTCCTGTGTAACTTCCTTTTTGGTTTGGCGTTACATGGGTGTCTGTGGCAGCAAAGTGGGCATTTGGGTTTATTGCAAACTGCTACCAGTGTCCATGTCGATGTTGTATTATTGTGGATGAAGAGTTGTTTAAGATTGGAAATTTTGTCTTTCTGCTCTGGAGCCATAGAGCTCCTGGGTTGTATCTAAAAGACTTCAGTTAGAAGGCCTTCCCTGGTGTCCAGTTTCTGATAATGAAGGAGCCGTTACTTTCATTTTAGGCGTGAACCCCTAGCTAGCTTCTGCTGGTTACATGACCCACACATGAAACGTGTATCTCAGGTTCTCCCTTCTGCAAGGCAAATCACGCAGCTGAAACTGGTTTCTGTGCTGGTTTAAACCAAACCTTTGGAGAGGAAGAGAAGCCTCTGTTGAGTTTCTGTCTTGAACAATCCAGATCTCCAGCAAATACCCTTTCAACTCATTCTTTTCGGTGGCTTGCTATGGAAGATGGTGACAATAACCCTTCATTTGCTCTACTCAAGCAGGTGTCTTTGGAATCCAACTCCTCCATGAATTCCAATACTCCGCTTGTCAGGGTAACCCGTCTGTCCTCCAGCGATGGCCCGATGCTGGCCCACGTTTCGGAGCTTGAACTGCCCGCCGATCCCAAGTGGGAGTTGGCAAGATCACGGTAAGCGGCGTGCACCGCAAAAGTATTCTGAGCCGAGCCGGCTGTCGGTTGCTGGTATCTCGTCGGTGGGCAATTGCTGATGCCTTTCCTCCATCGGTCTTTCCAGCCTGACACTCGGGAAGCCACTGGGTGAGGGCTGTTTTGGCCAAGTCGTGATGGCAGAAGCGATTGGGATCGATAAGGAGAAGCCAAACAAGCCGATAACTGTAGCCGTCAAGATGCTGAAAGGTGACGAGAACCGCAGTTCACAGGAGAGGGGCTGCCTCGCGTGCGCGCTCTCTCTCTCCCCCCCCTCTCCCCTGTCTTTCTCTTGTTCCGGTCCCACGCCCTACCCTTCCTTACATCTCACTCTTTCCCTGACGGTTTCCACCTTCTCCTTCTCTGCTGTCCCCCAGGCTTTCTGGGCTCTTGCCCGTCTCTTTGATTATTTTTAGCATTGTATATTTTTGAAAACCTAGAGCAGGGATCCCTAACAGGGTCCCTCTGGGCACCGTGGCTTTCCTGACGCCTGCCAAGCCTTTCTAGACAGTGGGCGTGGCCTGGTGGGAGGTGCTTTCCAGCGGGCTTCTGATTGGCCACTGGAAATCCGACTGGTTATGCAAAGTAAGATAATGTTGTTCCAGTGGCAGCTGCCTTCATTTTTTTAAAAATTGCTCCTCTTGTCCCCACCCTTGGGCTCCTTCTGCGTGTGGCTCTGGCCCTCTTGCTGGCCTTTTGAAAGCTGTCTTTCTCTGGCCAGGCCGCCACGCCACCTTCACTCCCAGTGGTCGCTTTGCCCACCATGCTAATCTGGGTAGCCTGTGTGGGCTGGGAGTGACCAGAAAGGGCATTGTTCCCTTTTCCCTGCTTGAACTCGAGGACCAGTAATGTGGTTGTGTGGTCTGGAGGCCTTTGGCTTGGCGGGGGATTTGTCTTAGGACAGAGGGGAGGGAATTATGAATCCCTCACGCAGCCAGGAGCAGTACGGAGCACAGGAAGGGCAAGCAAATGATATCAAGGGATGCTCCAGTGGTAACGTGCTCCACAGCATGGGTAGTCAGGCTGTGACACCAGTGGGCTGTCCAGTAACTCCTGTGGATGTCACCTGCCAAAAATAATTGACTGCTGTTTTCCGATCACTTCCTTTTTGCGTCTCCTCCAGATGACGCCACGGATAAAGATCTTTCTGACTTGGTCTCGGAAATGGAGATGATGAAAATGATTGGCAAGCACAAGAACATCATTAATCTGCTGGGCGCCTGCACCCAGGACGGTACGTTGCCAGAGCCCTGTGGCTGAGAAAGGTGATGTGGTCGGTCACAGAACAGTGTGGTCTGTTTTCTGGGTTTACGACAGATGTGCGTCTGCGGCTCCTCCAGGGGCCTCTCTGCTGCTTTTTCTGGGTTGGATCAAGATTAACTGTTTGAACGGTGTAAGGCAGAACTAAGGCTGTGTTTATGCACACAGAGGAGTTCCCCTTTGGCTGTCCGTCTAGGCTTTGGAGCACGTGAGTGGGTGTTAATGTGTCAAGTGGGGACAGGAATACATGAGAGAGCAAACCTCAGGATAGCCCCGTCATGCTCATCCAGCCTCATTCAAATCCCACATTTCCTACAAGGAAATCAGGACACGGTGCTGCTGGGCCCATAGCCAGGAATTTCTTTAAAATCTGGAGGGTATTTAAATTTTCAAGGGGGCAGTCAAATCACAGTTAATTAAATTAATCCGAATGCCTGTCTTTGAAGGGGGAGGCTCTGAGCCTCATTCTAGCCCTTCCTTTCACGACAAATTGATTTTCATGTTTCCCAGAGGCTCATGGGAATGCTTCAGAAAGTCTCACCGTAACCTCAGTGGTCTACAGCAGGACTGGGCTAGCAGAAAGGGGGATGGTTGGAGAAGTGCTGAAGGTGCCACTCCTGAGTGCCCAAGTTTTCTCACCCTGTGGGAAGGGGACTCAAAAGACACTTAGATGCCTTCAGAAGGCTGTTCAGTGCCCTCTGAGCTGTCTTTTCCTGGGTCCCATGATCCCCCCTCTCCAAATCCCACAGTGGGAGGGAGAGGGAAGCCTCGCTCTCACCCTGGCTGTTGCAGGGGGTCTCTCCTCAAAAATAAGGTTTCTGGCATGGCTCTTTGTGGGGTAGGGCTTTTAATCAAGGGGGCAGGGCCCTGAAATGCCCCGCTGTAGCCACAGGCCTGGATTCTGCTCTTGTCTGTTTTGTGCCACAGCAACCCTGAGAGGTAAATCACCACGCAAGCTTAAAAAGGCATTCCTAGGAATCAGCCCCACTAAACTACCCTGAGTAGGATTCTGAGTAAACTTGCTTAGGATCGTGTTCTCCAAGCTGCCAGAGAGCAATTGGCCCGAGGTCACCCGGTGAGCTTCATGTCTGAGTCACGATTTGAACCCAGGTCTCTCCAGTCTTAATCCAGGACTGACCACGGCACGACTTTGGCTGTTATCATCATCATCACATCTGAGCATGCCTTGTTCACACTTCTTGGAAGAATACAGTTGAAACATTCTCTGGCTTTTGGATCCAAACTGGCTAGGCCAGAGTGGGTCAGTTTTGTTGGTGGCATTTAGGGATGCCACAAATTTCTCAGCAAGCCCAGCCATTCCATAGATGAACTTAACTTCTTCAACACTCACAATCAGACTGGGATGTGTTTGGATTGCATTGAGCAACCTGAACAGCTATCTAACCATCAGGGTGTGGTCACACGAGCGGTTTGCCGTGGTAGTATAATGGCTCGAAATAAGCTGCTTGAGTTTGGGACGCTTTGTGTCGATCACACAGTGCCCCCTAAGCCAACATCATAGTGCCGCAGGTCTGTGGTTGGTCGTTCTCATTGCTAACGTGCCGCAGTCACGGATCTGCAGCTGGGTTTGTTTGTCCCACTGTGCATGCTCAGAAGCAGACAAGCGCACACATGCTTTTGGCCATGTTCTGTGGGGACGCTGAAGTGCACGTCAGAGTGGGGTTGGGGAAAAAGAGACACACTGGAAACAATCACTCTGCTTATGTATTTCCATGGCACGCCTGGGTGATCAGATGCCTGGAAACCCACCATGGAAATGCCACGCCAGTGGCAGTTTAATCCATGTGGGAGTCATTTTAGTGCAAGGTAGGGAGGAGTGGGTCATGGAAGCTAGATGTGAATGTTTGATTGCAGCCATATGGTCTGGAGGGGAGGGGTGGCTATGTCGGGCCAAAGTGCACATGTGAGATCATACCCTAAGTCTGCAGCTGCCTCTTGGTCAGAAGCTGACTCACAGCTGATTGGGGGATCAGCTGGAAGTCTGGGTCTGACATACCCCACCATCTCAGCAAAGCTGCAACACTGTGAAGTGGCAAAAGAGCTCTTACCTCTCTTCCAAGCTGGGTAGGGACAGAAGCAATGCTTTCGATCTCTGCATTGCAAAGGGAGACAGAGGGGTTGTTTCTCTCCCCACCCCCCAAGATGGTTGGGGACAGATTCAAAGCTTTTAATCTCTGGAGACAGACCTCATTTTTCTCCATTTCTCTGCAGCCCAAGCCAACAGCTTAGGGTGGCTGCAAAAAGAAGGGGAAATCAGCTGGGTTTTTGACCCCCCCCCCATACCCTCCAATCCTTAAATTTCCTGCATCTCAGCAAGTTTGAGCATGAGCAGAGTTTCTGGGATGGGAGATTGGAAGAGCCTGCCTTCCAGCTGATCCACGGACACTTGACTTCTGATGGATTCAAGTAGCTAGTTCCCATGAATAAATGTGAACCACTTGCGAACAGCTTGTCTATTAACTGGCTGTCTAATCACCACTGGTGAACAGGAAGTGAGCCATGCTTGCAGGTGTTCGAATATTGTGGCATCCGGGAGTCCACAGCTGCACTCTGCTTTCAGGTTCCATTTTCTGCATGATGAAAGGGGGGTGGGACAGTGAGAGCAACAGTTGATTCAGCACGCGTGTGATGGACATGTTGTCCAGCCGCATTTGCATCATGTGGCATTCCCCCCTGGTCTTATTGCCGGCTCGTTGGCTTGTGGAGAGTTCTTCCATGTAAGCTAACTACTTCAGCTCTCAGGTGTTAGCCTGGTTGTGAGTGAAGGTTTCAGCCATAGAGTTGACTAGGGACAAAATGGGGGGGGGGGGGGGGGGAACTGAACCTAAAACTAAGTTAGTCAAGTAGAATAGACGGCCAACAATAAAAGTTTAATATGTAATGTATAAAAAGATACATGTATTTATTAACAAAGAATTTAAAAATATATAGGGGCCCAATCACACCTCATGGAAAAACAACTGATTCTAACACACAAGGGCTAATAGACTTGACCTGACGCGTTTCGGCCTGTATAGGCCTTCTTCAGAGGTCAAACACAGTGAGGAACATATTGGCTTAAATAATATTACAGTGCAATCATACAATTATACAGTATAGGTACAAGATGGACCAGAAAAGAACTGTTCCAAGGTGAAACCACTAAGCATAGAATAAAAGTATAAATGAGGCCTCCCAGGATCCAATCATATGGCCAAGTGATATTTCACTGATAATTTCTGGTCCAGAAAGTGCCTTCCAATGATGGTTAAGCCAAAGTGTCCTCAGTGTCCTCAGCAGAATTGTCCTTAAGCAAAGAGCAGACTCCCCCCAGCCTGAAGCTGCTTTTGCCAAAAGTATTCTTTCTACCCGTCCCCCTCCACTTAATAGAGGCTATTTTACACCTCCCCTCTAAAGTAGTTTGACTGCTGTCTTTTCCTGTGCTGATTTCACAGTGGTGTGAAATTTCACTCCAGGGGGTCTAAATGCAATAAGAAATCACAATTGTTTAAAGCAGAATAAAGCGGTATAATACTAGCTTGACCACAGGAGGGCAATTAGTAGATATGGACATTTCAGTAGCAGCACGGTTTCACACCGCAGAGAGGTGTGGGCAGGTTTTTTTGGAACTAGAATGACTCCAGCGGGAAAGTCAGATGTAAAATCAGCCTAAAGCTTCTGAACTCTACCAGCAGAGTAGAGTTCAAACAGAGCGTGGCTCTTCTGATGTTTTTAAGAAACCCTCACTGCGAGGGGCAACACACCTCTCTGTGAGATGTTCTCTCCTCCATCTCAGAGCAGCCCAAGTTCTACCCATTCACGTGTGAGGTGGCTGGCTGATTTTATTAAAGCGGAGGGCACAGCTGAGGAACTTACAGGAAGTTCCCAGAGGCTTATTAAGGGAGGGAGCGACAATGCTTGGTGCCTCCCTCTCTAGAAGAAAGAATCGTCATAAGTGACGCATTTTTCCTTAGAGGTGCATTTGACTGCTATGTACGTTCAACCGCTTCCTGGGGAAAGAGCATTTGTCCTGCCTTTATATTGAGTGCCAGGGTGCCGGGCAAGGCCTGGAGACTGGCAGAAGGGTTGGGGGGGGGGTTCATGGTGGGGCAGCGTCATTGTTAGCACAAGAACGTAACTTCCAGGCAAAACTTGGAAGCAACGGCAGTAGCTGTAGGGATTGCTGGAAACTCGGTGGTGTTACCATAGAGTTTCTGTTGATTCCTAGGGCTACCGCGGTCACTGGTTTTCCCTGGAATGATGTGTGTTCTGGCAGCCATAACTGAGTGGCATGAAAACATTCTGACCTATTCTGCTCAGATCTTCAAAATGTTCAGGGATTCTCAGCTGACTGTAGCTTCCTTTGACTGTAGGCCCTCTCTATGTACTGGTGGAATACGCCTCCAAGGGAAACCTACGGGAATACCTGAGAGTGCGTCGGCCCCCTGGTATGGATTACTCCCTCGATACCTGCAAGCTGCCCAAGGAGCAGTTAACGTTTAAAGACTTGGTCTCTTGCGCCTACCAGGTGGCCCGCGGGATGGAGTACCTGGCATCCCAGAAGGTGAGTGGCAAACCGCAGCTGAGCAAGAGAAGTGTTTTCTGTGTGTATTGATGCCCGAGGACACTTTATTTTGTTCCAAAGCAAAACGGTACGAGCACTTTAGAACATCTGCTCAGTGCTGCGTTTTCCCGGCAATTTCCAAAAGGATGCCGAATGAGAGCCATCAGATCTTTTTTTTTGGGGGGGGGGGGGGGGCGGGAGGGGCAGGGAATATAGTCCGTTTCCATAGTGTTCTGCTACTAGGATAAACTCGGTCGGTTTCTTTCTGAGATGCATCCCTCTTGAAGGCGCCCAGTGTATCGGTATAAGCCAGTCTCCCACAGAAACGGCAGAGCATCTTCCCAGTCAAGCACAAACGACAGGAGGTTGTCTGAAAGGGACCTTAGGGGGAAATCCCCTGGCATCCACTGTTGCTAAGTGCCCTTTCCTTTATTAGGTTGGTGGCTCAGACTGGTCCACTGATGTTTCCCTAGGGCAGGGGTCACCAGCGTCGTGCCCTTGGGTACCATGCAGCTCACCAGCACTTTGTTGGCACCCCGCCCCGTGTTTTTAGGAAGCAGCCAGGTGGGGCTCTCGCACAGCAGGGCTTCTGATTTGCCACTGACGATTCGACTGGCTGTGCAGATTAAAATAACAGTGTTTGGGTTGTATTCTCTCCGTGTTTCTTTTACTCTTCCTCATTCCTCTTTCCCAGGTTATTTTTAATTGCCCCTCCTCTCCCCGGCTTCCTCTCTGGGTGTCTGTGCATCTTCCGCCTCCCGGGATAGCCTTTTTGTGACTGTGCCCACCAGTCTGTGTCAGAATTCCAAAAGTGCTCCCGGGCTCAAAACAGTTGAGGATGCCCATATTAGAGGTAACACTCCCTCTCAGCTGTGGAGTCTTGTGAGCAGAAATTCTCCTGGCATTAAAGTTGTGAGCGAGCCATCTGGCTGCTGCATAAATTAGTCTGCTCTCGAGCCATCCCTTCCTGAGCTAGGAAAAAAATGTGTGAGCCGGAGGCTAAAAAACTGTGAGCTAGCTCACACTAACTCAGCTTAGAGGGAACACTGATTAGGGGTGCTAATTATTAGGAGACAGGTCCCCAGTCACTCCAGACCCTGGAACCTAAGCAGGGTCAGCCTTGATTAATACTTGGATGGGAGACCACCAAGGAAGTCCAGGGTTGTTCTACGGAGGCCGGTGATGGCAAGCCATCTCTGAGTGTCTCTTCCCTCGAAGACCCGACGGGGGTCATCATAAATCAGCTGTGACTTGACAGTAGTGTGTCATTATTTGCCCTGACCAGGATGGCCCAGGCTAGCTGGATCTCATGAGGTCTGGGAAGCTAAGCAGGGTTGGCCTGGGTTAGTCCTTGGATGGGAGACCACCAAGTCCAGGGTTGATATGCAGGGGCAGGGAACTGTCGACCGCCTCTTCATCTGCCCAGACCTGGATGTCCCAGGCCAGCCTGATCCTGTCAGGTCTTGGAAGCTGAGCAAGGCTGGCCCTGGCTGGGTCTTGGATGGGAGACCACTAAAGAATTCCTGGGTTGCTGTGCAGAGGCCGGCAAGGGCCAACCACCTCTGCTCATCTCTTGCCTTAGAAACCCTCTGGGGTCGCCATACGTCGGCTGAGACCTGATGGCACTTTCCACCACCACTGTCAAGGCAGAAAGTGATTATCAAGTAGCATGTTTTAGTACATATTTACATGCAAGAGTGATAACTCTACTAGTAGAATCATAGAGTTGGAAGGGAGCTCCAGGGTCATCTAGTCCAACCCGCTGCACAGTGCAGGAAATTCACAAATACCTCCCCCCCCCCAGCCCCCAGTGACCCCCTGTTCCATGCCCAGAAGATGACCAAAACCCTCCAGGATCTCCAGCCAAACCGGCCCGGAGACAAATTGCTTCCTGACCTCAAAGTGGTGATCAGCATTTCCCTGGGTGTGTAAGAAAGGGCCACAAGAACTAAGCATCGATGCATTGTGACTAGTCAATGCGTCATCCAGTTTGGTCTCCTGCTTGCTTCAGAGGGGTTGTATTCCCTTGTGGGTAGTGACATCTGCTGCCTGGTAGCCACGAAGGGCACATGCTGAGCCGCTAGTGCAGAGGTGACGCACTTGACGATGTGAGAGCCCTTGGGGGTGTTCCATTTTACTCAGAAGCAGCTGGAACCACTGGCGCAAAGGGCGAGGCATCACACAGCATTCCACGCTACATCCTGGCCGTTTTGCTCACAATCCCTGTCACTTGCTGAGCCGTGCCTCCTTTTGCAGTGCATCCATCGGGACTTGGCAGCTCGGAACGTCTTAGTCACCGAAGACAACGTCATGAAAATTGCTGATTTTGGCCTGGCTCGAGATGTTCACAACATCGATTATTACAAGAAAACGACCAATGTGAGTACAGAACTCCCCACTAAGGCTGTTCTTGCCTCCTAAGAAGTTTGCCATCTTAACAAGCCCTTCTTAAAGGTGATCATCCTTTCTAAAAAGGGGCCAAGCGAAGTGGTTTTACTTGCATGTTTACTGATCTGCTGAAGCCAGAATGCCGCTTGAATTTTAAAGAGTCGCCCACAGCCCTTGGCAGGCACTTTCTGGCCGCCTCCTAGCCCAGCCAGCTGAGGCGACAGGCAAGAAATAAAACACCCGACTGCAATAGCTAAACCTGCCCAGCTTTCAGGAAAACAACAACAGCTAAACGGTTCGATGCTGCGTTCGTTTGGTGCAGGTTTACTTCTGAGTTGAGATGTGGGGGAAGCCTGAGCATCCCTTGTACCGTGACCCCCCCAGCAGGGCCCAAGTTTGGTCTTCTTCCCCTAGCCAGCCGCTTGCGTGTCCTGGCCCCCCTGCACTGTAACACTCCCAGAGCCCATCTGGATGGGATCCAGGAGTGGCAAGAACAAGAACTTCTGTTGCTGAGTGTTGGTTCCCCCCCCCCTCCCCCCGGAGTTATGCTGTGAGTTGTCATCAAGTTGTTTTTTTTAAAAAAGGGAATGAGTTATCTCTTAATGTTGAATTGCCCACACCTAAACAGGGCCAATGCTGGATGGCAGAGCACTTTGTATTTTGTTATAGCTTTCCTTTGTCACTGAGACTCAGAACACATCACGTGATATCACAGAATTACAGAGTTGGAAGGGACCCTATGGGCCATCTAGTCCAACCTCCTGCTCAATCCAGATCAGCTTAAAGTATGGGTGTCAAACAAGAAGAAGTGAATTAGGCCCCCCGATGGCTTCTCTCAGGCCCGCTGTGGAACTGGCTGTCTCCTGCTTCTTCTTCCAGTTCTGCTGCTGCTGTGTCATCCTAGCTTGCTTTGCCAGACTCCCTTAATCACTTAGGAGAGATAGATAGGCAAGCTTCTGTTCCCTGCACTGGGGACAGGGATGAAACGAGCCAGAGCTTGCTTCCTGGCCAGGCTCCCTCAATTGCACAGGAGAGAAAGGCAACCTTTTCTTCCCTTCCATTGGTTGTGGGTCTTCCCCGAAGGGAGGGAGGGAAGGAGGGAGAGCTTGCTTTGCTTGGCTGCCTCAATCGCATGGGAAAAATACAACGCACCTTTAAGACCAACAAAGTTTTATCCTAGATATGAGCTTTTGTGTGCCTTGCTACACTGTGTGTTTTGTTAAGCTTGTTATCCTGGGTTCAACTGGGTTTCCTCCCTTTTTTCACTCTATTCATGCCCTCATGAGCCAATCTTGCTGAGTAGGAAATCAATGTGAATTCTTTAGATGAGGAATAACAACAAGCCAGTGAGGTGGATTAGGCTGAGAATGTGTGTCCAAACCAAGTTCACCCAGCACATTTCCTTTGCAGATTTTGAACAGACTTCCCAGATTGTAGGCTGATACTGACCACTGAAGAAGACTATAGTTTTGTAGACAAACACATAGCCCTCAGTCTGTGTCATGGTTCCTTCTCATGTTCTTGACCAGCACACAAAGCAATTTATGTACAAAAGCTTGCAATGCCCAGCCATTTCATGTTTTCCCCTGGGCCCTAGGCTCAGAACTCTGAGCATGAGATTTTTTTTAGTGAATGTCAATAAATCAAAAGTAGGTTTGCATCTTACAGATCCACACTTGAACAGCATACTCAAGATTGCAACAGCACAGACATTTTGATGCAATAATTCAGAGCAAGAGGTGTCAGTTATCAGAGACTGTTAAAT
The DNA here is from genome assembly GCA_029233225.1 of Lepidodactylus listeri. Taxonomy (NCBI): domain Eukaryota; kingdom Metazoa; phylum Chordata; class Lepidosauria; order Squamata; family Gekkonidae; genus Lepidodactylus; species Lepidodactylus listeri. The sequence continues at coordinate 131,927,452 of JARCFY010000005.1, read as the reverse complement.
AGACACAATATTGCATAAGTGCTAATGTTTAAGCATGTTTTTTAAAAAAATCTTTGTCTTTGTGTCTTTTGCATTGTTAATATTTCCACTACCTGGCATTACATTTTATGACACACATGGCCTGGCCCAACAAGATCTCATTTATGTCAGATCCAGCCCTCATAACAGCTCATAACAACAGAGTTTGACACCCTGGCCTAGAGCATCCCTGACAAGTGTTCATCCAGCTACTGCTTGAAGACTGCCAGGGAGGGGGAGCTCACCACCTCCTGAGGCAGCCGATTCCACTGCTCAACTACTCTTACTTTAAAAACATCCCCCCCCCCCCGAATATCCAGCTGTTAGCTTCCCATCTGTAATTTAACCCCATTCTTGTGAGTCCTTTCCTCTGCTGCCAACAGGAACAGCTCCCTGCCCTCCTCTAAGTGACAGCCCTTCAGATACTTCAAGAGAGCAATCATGTCCCCCCCTCTTCTCCAGAATGAACATTCCCAAGTCCCTCAGCAATCAGACAGCGTGAGACACCCAACAAACAATGCGATAGAACTAGGATTTCAGGAAAAAAGCAATGCAAAAAGGGAAAGGCGTCAGACACGATATACCGTGAACAGTGCAATTTTAAAAGTAGAGGGTGCAGTGAAAGCAGCATAAGACGAACGATACGTGTTGGAGGAGGCTGCAGTCCTGTTCCTTTTATAAAGAAATGTCCTCCTGAAGACTGAAGTCTTTGCTGTTCTGGCTGCATGTTTCAGGAAAGGCTGGGGGAAGAATGGCAGCAGAGCCAACAAGGAATAACGGCATTTTCCTATGATCCAGTGACTGGGGAGGTCTGGTGGGTGTAGGTGCTAATTAGCCAAAGCAATGAGGCCCTTCTGCACGGAGGGTGCTTGCAGTAGCGACACTCATTCTGGAATGCACAGACCACTGGGCTTTACACAGCGATCCCATCTGTTTGAGCTGGTCAGTGAGGACAGTGTTCCAGGCCGGATTGTAAAAGCTAAGGTTCAGGCGGTGCCAGAGCGGCGGAGCTGAATTAGCTGATGAAGATTTCCTTTTTATCTTCCTAATTACAGGGTCGGCTGCCCGTGAAATGGATGGCACCAGAAGCATTGTTTGATCGGGTCTACACTCATCAGAGTGATGTGTAAGCATTTACCCACACTTTGGAACAATAGAAGTGTTTTCCCCCCCTCTATAAAAATAAAAGGCAAAGCACGGAGATTTAGGGAAACAATTGCTGCGTCAGGCACAGATGGAATCTTGCAGCCCTGTCAGTCTGTGTGTGACTAGACCTGTTCCGGGCACTAGAGCTGGCGAAAGCGTTCTCAGGCAGCACAAAGAACAGCAGGACATAGATGGGTGGTCAGCCGAATTAAATAGTCATATTAATTTCAGACTCAATGCCCAGATTTTCTATTGAACTGGTTCAGCGGGGATTGGCAAGTGCCTGTTTAAAGACAGCCGGGGCCATGAGTTATGCCACTGACGATTTAATAAGCTATTAGATACATGCCGGCTTGCTCCACTCACCAACCCCATAGCTTACTGCTCTCAGGATGTTTAAGGGCGGTTTGCGTACTGAAAGTGCAGTTCTGCCACCTGCCAAAAGAGTTGCAGCCATACTGGATGAAGCAACAGCAAGAGCGATCATCCTTCTTTTGTAAATTACACCCCCACCCCCACCCCTGATATATGTACTACTGTACTATCCCACGTTATTGCAGAGCTTTTTTGTTTGCAAGACTGACCATTATACCTGCAATGGTTTTGCAAGGGAGATTTTTGAACAAGCCCTGGACTGACAGAATTTGCCCGTGTGGCCTTAACAGGATTGAAGAACAAATGTAAAGGAAACAGTTGTGAGAGTCTGACCCACAAGTCAAGCAGTCAACGAGACTTGCAAAGAAAAGGCTTTCCGTATATCGTCAACAAGCATTACAACACAATGAACAAATCCCTTCAAATCATAAGAAAATCCTTGTGTAAAAATACATCTACGTCGTCTCCAGATTATATAACAACGTTTCAAAATTGGATCTTCCTCAGGAAATATTAGAGTAATACAAAGGCTCTCACACTCATAAAGTGCTTTACAAAAAATCAAGAAAAATAATACATTTAGGTAGGACGCTGATCTCAATACGTATTCAGGCTCAAATATGCTGCTAAGCTTCTGATGAATCCCAGGCGTCTCACTCACTCAGTCAGTGTCCTAGAATCCCAGCGTTCTTTACACTTGTTCTTCGATTAGGTTGTGATTGTCCACATTTGGCTTAATAGGATTGCTGCATCCTTTCATGCTCTGCTGGAATGCAGATTTGTTGTGATTATGAGGGATTACTGTATTAAGCCTTTATTCAACCAATCATCCCTGTTTCCTCTGGAAATCCTGGCTCCTTTGCTCAGTGATAAGGATCCCAAGATCACTCTAGCAATTGCAAATAAGTGTTTTCTGCTGCTCAAGATTCATGAATCAATGAGCTTTTAAGGGTGTAAAAGGAAAGGAGAGGCTGTACCTTTTTTTGCAGACTGTAGCCAAAATTAAAATTTAAAAGAAGAAGAGAAGAGATTGGATTTATACCCCACCTTTCAGTATCCAAGGGAGTCTCAGAGTGGCTTACAAACTCCTTTCCCTTCCCCTCCCCACTACAGACATCCTGTGAGGTAGGTGGGGCTGGGAGAGCTCTTTCCCAAGCTGTCCTTGAGAGAACAGCTGTGCCAGAACTATGGCTTGCCCAAGGTCATCCAGCAGGTGCAAGTGGAGGAGTGGGGAATCAAACCCGGTTCTCCCAGATTAGAGTCCGCGCACTCAACCACTACACCAAACTGGCTCTCCAGTTTACAAGCGGGGACCCACAAGGAACTCGCAGGGAGGATGCATCCTATTCGCCTCCTTTTGCTTTCTCCCCTCTCCTTTTGCCCCCATCCTTTGTCTCTTCCTTTCTCTCTAGGACTCACCTGCAAAATCACTTGGTCACTCAGCAGAACTCCAGGTGCCCCAGAGGAAACAGTTGTGGGAGGGAAGGTGGAACAGAAGCTCTCCCTTTCCTGTTGTGGCACTTGGAGCCATGCTGAGTGTTTGGGTAATTTTTAAGGTAAGTCCTGAGAGAAAGAACTTTCTCCCCCCCCCACTTTCTCTCCCAGGCTACTGGCATTGTGTAGGAGACAGGACTCTTCTGTTTGGGGGGGAGGGATTTAACCCCTCCTCCATTTTTTCCATATTCTGAGATTTTTCTGCAAACCTGGAGGTTTCCCCAAGTTTGGAGAAAAATCTCTCTTCTCTCACCATGGCCCCAATCTGTGGAGTTAAGTAACTTTAGATGGGGCCATATTGCGAATTAGAGATATTGGTAACAAATGTCATGCCTTGCCTTTCCAGTTTGGTGTAGTGGTTAAGAAGAAGAAGAAGAAGAAGAAGAGAAGAAGAGATTGGATTTATACCCTGCCCTCCACTCCCCAAGGGAGTCTCAGAGCGGCTTTCAAACTCCTTTTCCGTTCCCCTCCCCACAACAGACACCCTGTGAGGTAGGTGGGGCTGAGAGAGCTCTTTCCCAAGCTGTCCTTGAGGGAACAGCTGGTACAGAGCTATGGCTTGCCCAAGGTCATCCAGCCAGGTGCAATTGGAGGAGTGGGGAATCAAACCCGGTTCTCCCAGATTAGAGTCCGCGCACTTAACCACTACACCGAACTGGCTCCCATACTCTAGCACATACTCTAATCTGGGAGAACCAGGTTTGATTCCCCACTCCACATCCAGCTGCTGGTGTGACCTTGGGTTAGTCACAAGTTCTCTCAGAGCTGTTCTCTCAAGAGCAGTCCTCGGGAGAGCTCTCTCAGCCCCACCTACCTCCCAGGGTGTCTGTTGTGGGGAGGGGAAGGGAAAGAAGTTTGTAAGCTGCCCTGAGACTCCTTTGGGTAGTGAAGGGCAAGGTATAAATCCAATCTCCTCCTCCTCCTCTTCTTCTTCTTCACCACTGCACCAAGCTGGCTCTCTCTGGGGGGGGGGGGTGGAATTCTGGAACAAATTTGGGAGGAGTGTCCAATTTCTTCCATTATCTGTCACTGCAACTACTACAATTATCAGGAAGCTGATGGCCAATTCTGAGACTCCCGGCTTTGTTTCCTGATGAGTGATGTGTTTCACAGGCAAATGGACGGACACCTCTTTTTACTATTCTAGATGGGTGGCTGCACAGATAACAAACAGAATCCTTTCCTTTGGTATCCCAAAAATGCACATCATTTTCAATCTTCTTTTGGTTTCCAGCTGGTCTTTTGGAGTGCTGCTTTGGGAGATCTTCACTTTAGGAGGGTCTCCGTACCCAGGAATTCCAGTTGAAGAACTGTTTAAACTCTTAAAGGAGGGCCATCGGATGGACAAGCCAGCAAATTGTACCCATGATTTGTAAGTTGTGATGGATGAGGAAGTATCTTCAATCTTGGAAGGTGTGGGAGAGTGAAAAGGGGTTGACCTTTAACTGCAGTTTCTTCACCATCTGTACATCTAAGTATTGGTAACCTTTCACTCCACTTCTAGTAAATTCCACTTTTGAAGGTGCTTACTTACTTCAAGGGCAGCCCAGCGTAGATCTCATTGGAGTAATCCAGCTGTGAGGTTGCAGAAGTACAGAAATTATTGAGCAGTAGGCTTAGAACAGGTAAAAGGAAGTCCTTCTTCACCCAAAGACTAATTAACATGTGGGATTCACTGCCGTAAGAAGTGGTGGTGGCTACAAGCGTAGACAACTTCAAGAGGGTATTGAATAAACATATGGAGCAGAGGTCCATCAGCGGCTATTCACACTATGTCTAGGGCAGTGATGCTCTGTATTCTTAGTGCTTGTGGGGGGGCCACAGTGGGAGGGCTTCTGGTGTCCTGGCCCCACTGCTGGACCTCCTGAGGGCACCTGGGTTTTGGCCACTGTGTGACACAGAGTGTTGGACTGGATGGGCCACTGGCCTGATCCAACATTGGCTTCTCTTACGTTCTTTAGTGTGGATTAGTGTGGCCAGGTCATCTGAGTCAGGTGAAATGTAGCTGATAGAAGGCACTTCTACCTCAACCTGCTTCTTAAACAGCAAGGCCTGAGTAACCCCAGGGTTTTAACCCACTCTGCCACTACCAGCTCCACCCCATCCAGAACAAGCGGACCAAGTCTCTCTAAGGCATCAGATCTGTCTGATCCGGAGTCAGCACCAGCTTGTTCTGCCGAGGCCTCCTGGCTGCCGCTCCAGAGCACGGCTCCAGACCCAAGGCGGGCACTTCCTGGAGGCTTGGGCAATGGTGTTGGGTTTCTTCTGCTTATTGATGACATCAAAACCAGAAGACCTGGATGATCTAATTCAGCGGCCTTCTGTAGGTAGTGGAGAGCACGGGCGAGGGAATAGAACCCAGTGGCACTCTGCAGGACTAATCCCACCTGATTGATTCTGCTGCTCTGGTGGAAACTTCTTATGTCTGATGAGACCAAAAAACAACAACCCGGAACCACCAAAGCGTTAGTCCATTAACAGCAACTCCACAGTCCGGCCAGTGAGGTCAGCTTTATCAACAGTCCCAGATAGATCCAACCATGTGCTTCTATCTAAGTTTAAATGAAGATTGTCCACCAGTAAAGCTGTCTCTGTTCCAACCTGGAAGGATTTCCAGTTGTTTTATATCTGAAGAACATCAGAAGATCCCTGCTGGATCAGACCAGTGGTCCATCTAGTCCAGCCTCCTGCCTCACACATTGGCCAACCAGTTCCTCTGGACGGCCAGCAACAGGGCAGAGAGGCCGAGGCCTTCCCCTGAGAAGAACATCAGAAGAGCCCTGCTGGATCAGACCAGTGAGGGTCCATCTAGTCCAGCATCCTGTCTCACACATTGCCCAACCAGTTCCTCTGGAGGGCCAACAACAGGGCATAGAGGCCGAGGCCTTCCCCTGAGAAGAACATCAGAAGAGCCCTGATGGGTCAGACCAGTGAGGGTCCATCTAGTCCAGCATCCTGTCTCACACATTGCCCAACCAGTTCCTCTGGAGGGCCAACAACAGGGCATAGAGGCCGAGGCCTTCCCCTGAGAAGAACTTCAGAAGAGCCCTGCTGGATCAGACCAGTGAGGGTCCATCTAGCCCAGCATCCTGTCTCACACAGTGGCCAGCCAGTTCCTCTGGAGGGCCAACCACAGGGCAGAGAGGCCGAGGCCTTCCCCTGAGAAGAACATCAGAAGAGCCCTGATGGGTCAGACCAGTGAGGGTCCATCTAGTCCAGCACCCTGTCTCACAGAGTAGCCATCCAGTTCCTCTGGAGGGCCAACAGCAGGGCCTAGAGGCTGAGGCCTTCCCCTGATGTTGTCTCCTGGCTCTCCTGGATTCAGAGGCTGACTTCCACTGAACGCGGAGATTCTTCTTAATCACTGTGACCAGTAGCTGCTGATAGACCTCTCCTCCGTGAATCTGTCTAATCCCCTTGTAAAGCTGTCTATGCCTGTGGCCATCATGACATCCTCTGGCAGTGAATTCCACATTTTAATCACTCGCTGTGTAAAGAAATATCTCCTTTTGTCTGTCTTGAACCTACTGCCCATCAGCTTCATTGGAAGCCCTTGAGTTCTAGTATTTGGGGAGGAGAACATGTTCTCTTTGTCAGCTCTGTCTACATGGTGCGTAACTTTATCAGCCTCTATCATGTCCCCCACTTGGTTGTCTCTTTGCTAAACTGAGAAGTCTCAGACTCTTCAGCCTTTCCCCACAGGGAAGATGCTCCAACCCCTGTGTCATCTTCGGTTGCCCTCTTCTGTACTTCTTCCAGTTCTGCGATGTCCTGTTTGAGATGATGGTGACCCGAGCAACACACACTGTTCCACATGAGGCTGCACCGTAGATCTATGCGGGGGCATTATAATATCAGCCACATCTTGGTTTGGTAACTGTTGCTGCGGGCTAAGAAGGCTCTGCATGACCCTGCTTCGTGGCCTTCCAGTTGTTTTTGTGTGCAAGCTTATAGAAATGCCTGGTTGTAAGCAATGCCCCAGGTCTCTTCTATCAGATCCGTGTGACCACATTCTTTCCAAACAAAAACTCCCTGTTTCCTCCTCTCCTCACAGGTATATGATCATGAGAGAATGCTGGCATGCAGTGCCTTCCCAGAGACCGACTTTTAAGCAGCTAGTTGAAGACCTGGATAGAGTCTTAATCGTGACCTCAACTGATGTGAGTACCTCCCCTGTTCCCTTTAGGAAGGGCCTAGACTTAGCTGTGGACTCGGTGACCTCCTTCTAAAAAAAAAATTCGCCAGTACTTTATTCCGACTGCTGCTCAGATTTCACAGTACTCTAGTCAGAGTGATATTCAGAGGAAGCTATGCCTCATAATAACATACTTCTGCATAGATGAAATGTAGAACTTAAAACATCTTTGGTTGTTCATTCCAGGCCCGAAGCCAGGACTTTGTTGCTTGTGGGGCAATTTTTTTTCTGGTGGGGCTGAAGTTCTCGGTGCAGAAGGAAAAGCCATTTAGCCAATAGAAAGCTATCACCAGGATAGATCTCTAAACTGCAAGCTGTCAGCTACTTTAGATGGCAGTTCTCAGCTGCTGCAAGTTAATCGCTTCTGCCAGCCTAAGCAGCAATTCTGATAACAAGCTGGCAAATGGGGGTGATGACTTCTGTAGTCAAGTGAGTGGACACTTAGGCAGAAAGACTCTCTTAAAGGAGACCAGTTTCTTCACACAGAGTTAGAAGGGATCCTCGAGGTCACCTACTCCAACCCACTTGCTCAGTGTGGGAATTAGTCAACAATTAGTCAATTAAGCACCCCACTCTCCTTAAAGGAGCACATGCCTTTAAAAAAATGTTTTAAATGATTGAAAAAAAAGCATTTACAGAAGAAACTCTTGTGGGGGCTGTGTCTTTACGAAAGGGGGTGGAGCCCCCAAAAGCCTCACCGTAGTTATGGGCCTGGTTCATTCTTTGCTTATAATTAACTATAAATGGGACGCAGCTGGGGATCTGCTGTGGCATCTATTCCATAATGCAATAGAGGCCTTGGATGATCTTCAGGTTCATGAATAAGTCCTGGTGTGATTAAATCACATCACCCTGACAGTGTATTCTCTGACTCACAACAGTTTATGCTGGAATGAAGTTGGTTAGCCTTTAAGGTGCCAGTTGATTTCTGTTTTATTTTGCTGCAACAGACGAACATGGCTACCCTTTGGAAATGATTTACCTTGGCATGTCAGCACCCTCCCCATAGATCGGGAATCCCCAACAAGGGGCACCCGCTGAGCCCTTTCCTGGTGCCCGCCAAGTGTTTTTAGAAAGCTGGTGGAGCTGGATGGGGTGTTTGCCTAGAAAGGCCCTCTGACTGGAGACTTGATTGTGTAGATTTTAAAAAACATTGCTTTGGCAGCAGCTTGCACCACAGCAGAAGGGTCATTAGTATGTGACTGAAAGTAAGCCATTTTGTGGCTGGCTCTGCCTCCTGCGGCAGCCATTTTGTGATTGTGTCTCCCATGCTGTGCACGGTGCCCACAGCCTGAAAAGGCTGGGGACCCCTACCATATATCAAGCATGAACAGAGTCAAGGAAGTATATGTGGAATTTCCAGATATCTCCCCTGAATAGGCATGGGAATTAAGTATCACTCTGGCAGTATTACTCATCTTCTTCCTCTCTTATCACCCACCCAATTGTTGTTCTTTCAGGAGTATCTTGACCTGTCTGTGCCTTTTGAGCAGTATTCTCCGGTAGGTCAGGACACACCCAGTGCATGCTCTTCAGGAGACGACTCTGTCTTTGCACACGATCTTCTGTCCGATGAGCCCTGTCCCCCAAAACATCAAGCTAATGGCACTGTCCTGACATGATGACAGACGGACCCTGGGGAGGAAAATAAAAGAGACTCTTGAATGTGTCCTTCGGCGAGGCCCGGCACAAACCCCGTGGAACCACAAAGCACATATCTCCCCCTGTTGTGTTAACAAAATAGCTGAGGAGCAGGGTTTGTGCTGAAGAAACCAGGTTTTTTGGCCAAGAGAGAGCTGCACGCGAGCCAGCAGAATGCTGGGTCCTAAAGACTGCTGGACCTTCAGCCTCCGGTGCGAGTGCCACCATCACCTTTCAGTGCCTGTTGGGGGGGGGGGGGGGAGGGGGATTTGTTGTCTGCCTTTTACGAGAAAAGTGTGTAAAAGAATGTAGCCTTTGTTTTGTTATGCAATGGGTACCGGAACCTTTTTGGTGGAGATCAAAAGCCACGTTGTTTGCAGGGATTCATATGCTTGTATATCTAATTTTTAATTTATTGGAAGGGGGGGGGGGAACAGGACATGACAGCCATTCTGAAGTCAGTCACTTTTGCAAAGCATGCACGGCAAAAAAAGTTGGTTGGGTTCGAACGTGGCAGAGAACAGCTGGTTCTTGAATGAAGTCAACGAAAATATGTAGGCGGGTCAATACAAAGAGCCCCGACCTGGATAGCCTGGGCTGGCCCACTCTCATCAGAACTCGGAAGCTAAGCAGGGTCGGCCCTGGTTTGTGTTTGGATGGGAGGCCACCGAGGAAGTCCAGGGTCGCTACGCAGAGGCAAACCACCTCTGAATTTCTCTTGCCTTGAAAACCCCACAGGGTCACCATAAGTCAGGAGTCACTTTTGTATGCCAGCACGTTGCAGTCACTTAGGTCTAAATTCTTCCAGGGTAATGGTTTAAAATTCATAAACATCGGACCCAAATACTGCCAGATCGGGGCCTAAAGGTTCTCATGACAAATTTCCCTTGAAATCTGGGGATTTTTTTCCCCACCAACCAACCAATACTTGGATAAAATAATTACGGGTACCTGTAGGCAATCGCCTTTTATAGAGCAAAAAGGTTTATTCACTAGAGTTGTGTTTATAACTATAAATGTGAGTGTGAGTGAGTCTATAATGTAAATGCAGCTAACAACATGACTGAAAGAGAAATTTTGCAACTAAGAAGCTTTCTAATCTAGGATATACTGATCTGGGCAAAGAGATTTTCTTTATACCTTGCCTTTTTAAATATATATATATATATTAACATGATGTATATTTGTAAAATTATTTATAGATATTAACATCTTTTTTTTGGTTAAAATGGTTTAGCATTAATGTATACATTTAATTTTTCACCATTTGAAATTTTAACTTATTGAAAGTGGGAGAAGATATATTAATCAGTATTTTTCCACTGAGTTTACAGGAAATTTTAAGAGAATGTATAGCCAGCTGTACAGTTACTTAACAATATGCAATGGTATGTATTCTTTAACAAAGAAAAGATAATTCTAGATTGTAGTGAGCATTCAGCCTATAATACAGTAGTGGAGAAATCCAAAACAAATGGCAGCAGAAATTATTTTAACTTCTGTATAAGAGCCAAGAAAACTTTCATCGATTTTACCACTGTGCATTAAGGCGGCGTGAGTGTATCTTTTTTCTATTGTTTTTTTTTTAATGAAAATATTCTTTGTGGTTAATAAATATGCAAACAGAACTGAATATTCACTGGAAATGATGAGTGTGCATTTGAATTTTCCTCTTACCAAACTGTTTGTGTGTTTTTAATGTTGGAAAAACACTAGCTGAGCAAAATAATATTTAAGTCTAATTGTAGGGGGAGGTTTGGACTGTTTTTGAGGCTGGAATTTTCTTTGGCTAGCAAATCTGTCTTTGGCTTTATGTGCCTGGTAATGCTATCAAAATGCTCTTGATGAATAACTGGGCATAGAATGGAGTGAGAGGACCAAGGGAATTGTATTTGCAAGACACATCAATTCTTCGTACATCAGCAGGAGCTGCCCCAGGGGTCTCAGGCGGTCTTTTCTATCCCCTCTGCAGATTAGTTGTGAAAGGGTGGCCCCTACCCCAGAGTTGGGCTCATTCTGGTAACGCCATAAGGATTTTATCGGTATATTTAATTTATAGTTAAAGTATCAAAGAGAGGTTTGGGTTTGTTTGTTTTTTAAAAAAAAAGATTGCTTTCTAAAATAATTTTGATATTTTTCTTACTATGTCTCTTATTTGGGTACGTTCCAAGAATCTGAAAATTGCTCTTCCTGTCCAGAATGTGGTATAAAGGTGTGCCTAAGTTCATTCAATATTATAAATGTATATGTACACACACACACACACACACACACACACACACACACACACACGTGTATATATATATAATTTATTGAGTTTTTACAAAGAAGTATTTGGTTGTAAACTGATTCTTACTTTTTAACATTTCTTATGCAGTTCTCATATAACTTAACTTCATAGCCAGGATTTTAAAAGTTTATGCTTTGAACCAAGAAGCCGCTCATCAAAATCGTGTGGGCTTGTGACATCAGCCCGGGGTGTGTGTGTGAATTAATGTTTTCTAGTTGATGAATTTTTATTTTCTTGACAGTTCAACTGTGGAAAGTGTGAAATAAGTTTATTTTGTGTTTATTGTGCTATTGTTCACCTGGCAAAAAAAAAATAAAATATAAAGAATAACTGAATGTCATCTCTCCTTTCCCTGAAATTGTTGAATCGATTTAAGAATAAACCTTCACTTTCACATATATATTTATTCAACTTCATTTATACTCACACTGCCTTTTCCCCCAATGAGGACCCCAAATGGCTTACACCATTCTCCATTCCATTTTACCTTCACAACAGCCCTGTGAGGTAGGTTAGGCTGAGAGAATGGGACTGGCCCAAGGTCACCCAGTGAGCTTCCATGGAACAAGTGGGGATTTGTACCATCTGCCAACACTTTTCCTGGCCCTGAAATGTTTCTTAAAAGTGGGCAGGGCCAGCCCAGCAAAGCTTCTGATTGGTCATTGGAGAGCTGACCAGCTTTGCAGATTTTTTTAAAACATTGCTTTAACAGCAGCCGCTATCACAATGCAAGAAGGTTCACCGTGTGACTGAAGGTAAGCTGTGGCTCCAATTTTGTGGCTGGCTCTGCCTTATGCAGCAGCCATTTTGTGGCAGCCATTTTGTGGCTGTATCCGCCACACTGTGTCAAAATTCCAAAGGTGTCCGCAGGTTCAAAAAAGTTCGGGACTTGTGATTTATTTCATTTATAGCCCACCTTTCTCATTGAAGAGAAGAAGAGATTGGGTTTATACCCCGCCCTTCACTTGTAGTCTCAGAGGGGCTTACAAACTCCTTTCCCTTCCCCTCCCCACAACAAACACCTTGTGATGTAGGTGGGGCTGAAAGAGCTCTTTTCAGAACTGCTCTTTCAAGCACAGCTCCAACTGCCCAAGGTCATCCAGCAGCTGCAAGTGGAGGAGTGGGGAATCAAACCCAGTTCTCCCAGGTTAGAGTCCTCACGCTTAACCACTACACCAAACTGAGACTCCAGGAAGATTACAAAAGACAGAAAACAATTCAGTTGGACAGCACAAGTCATCCAGTAATGATGCAACTGGACTAGGAATACAGAGATCAGGAGACAAAGCTAGTAACTTTCTAAGGCATGACCTACGTAAACAATGCAGACAGTGGATTAGAAATGTACAAGACAGTGCAGTAAAAAGCAAAGTAACAGAGAGAATAAACGTCGCAATAGACTAGTACACAATTGGTTGTAAAAGAAATGGGTGTGCCACAATATATGATTGTTTTAATGTGCAACCTGTAGTTATTGAAAGTGGGAGAAAATATATTAATATTTTTCTCCTAGGACAGAATATGGAGAAACAGAATGGTTTCTAATTGGCAAAGGTGTCAGACAGAGATGCATTTTATCTCCTTGTCTCTTCAAGCTATATGAAGAACATATCCTAAGGAACGGTGGGCTAGACTTAGATGAAAGTGGAGTGAAAATTGGTGGAAGGAACATTAACAATTTGAGATATGCAGATGATATCACATTACTGGCAGAAGAGAGTGAAGAAGTGACTACTGATGAAGGTTAAAGCAGAAAGTGCCAACACAGGGTTACAGCTAAACATCAAGAAGACAAAAGTCATGACTACTGGGGAATTTCACAACTTTAAGGCTGATGCAGAAACTGAAATTGTAAAAGATTTTCTATTCCTTGACTCAGTCATCAACCAAGAAATCTGAAGGAGATTCATACTGGGAAGGGCAGCTGTGAAGGAGCTAGAAAAGATTCTTAAATCTAAGGCTGTATCACTGGCGACCAATATCAAAATAAATCGCACCATAATATTCCTCTTTATTGTGTATGTGTGAAACTTGGACAGTGAAGAAAGCTGACAGGAAGGAAGTTGATTCCTTTGAAATGTGGTGCTGGAGGAGAGTTTTACAGATACCATGGGTTGCCAAAAAATCAGTGGTATCTAGATCAAATCAAGCCTGAACTACTACTAGAAGCTAAAAAAGACAAAACTGAGACTATTGTACTTTGGTCACATTATGAGAAGACAAGAGTCACTGGAGAAGAGTAATGCTAGGAAATGTTGAAGGCGGCAGGAAAAGAGGAAAACCCAGCATGAGTTGGATGGACTCAATCAAGGAAGCCATGGCTCTCAGTCTGCAAGACCCGAGCAAGGCTGTTAATGATAAAAAGTTTCGGACGTCATTAATTCATAGGGTTGCCATAAGTCAGAAGCATTTTGATGGCACTTGACACACACACAATCCTATTTCTGTATAAAAACGCCCTCCTAGACCATTCCATTATTTTAAAATGCCCTCCTGAAAACTTCTGTTTCACACATTCTGCAGAATGATAGCTGTTCAGGAGCCTTCGTGATCTCCTCAAGCAGGCCGTTCCCCAAGGCGAGAACCACAACAGAGGCCGAGGACAGACTGGCAATCTGAAGCGGAGGCAAAGCGGAGGGAACTGGAGCGGGGGAAAAAACTCACGGAGCTGGCCATTCACACTGGCCAGAGCAATGCGGATCAGCGGCGATACGGAGCGTTCAGACTGCCACGGAGAGTTCAGACTGCCGCATAGCCAGCGCGCGCGGCTCGCGCGTGCCGCTGCACTTTTTTTGTTTTCCTTTGATGTTTTTCGCATATGCGCATATGCGCATTTTCGCATATGCGCATATGCGAAAAACTTTTTGCCGGTGCGTTCACACTTCCTCCGGATGCCTCCCGCTTCTTCCAGTTCACACTGTTTGGAAGCGGGAGGCATGCGGAGGAAGGCCCCTGAACACCGGGAAAAACCGGTGTCCGGGTAAAGCGGAAGGAAAGCGGCTGGGAGACGGGTAAGTACGCAACAGAGCCGACGGGCAGATGCGCATGTCTGAACGTGCTCCTTTCCTCCGTTTGCGAAGCGTGCCTGCCCCGCTTCAGATTGCCAGTCTGTCCTCGGCCAGAGAATGTGCACACACATGCAATTGCAGATCTTATACCCATTTGCAGGTGGGCACTGGAAGGCTTTGTTCAGAAGAGCAAAGCTATCATAGCAGAGCATAGTGGGAGAGGCAGTCCTACAGATATGAAGGTCCAAGGTCATTGACACCTTTGTAAGGGGATTACCAGGATCTTGAATTAAACACTTACTGGTCAGGAACCAGTGAACAGATGACAGAATGGGTGTAACCAAGCTGCAATGTTCTGTACCGACTAGAGCTTCAGAGTTAACTTTAAGGGTGCATCCAGTTGCATGGATCTACATGTCTAGATCGGCCAGGTCAAGGTAGAGAGCCAGCTTCTAGGCCAAGTAAAGATAGAAGACAGTAACAATCCTGGGTCCAGCAAAACTACCCTAGGCTGTTTACTAAGTACTTCCTACCAAATATGGGAAGCACAGTGTCCTTCAAGATCTTGGCCTTCCCAACCAACATCACCTCCATCAAGTCAGAATACAATTTCAACTAGTTCAACCATCACTATTTAACCACAACAATGAGGCAGGACTTGTACCATATCATTTGGGGGACGGGGAGTTGGATAAAAACAATATAGAGCAGGGTGTCATCACCCTAATGAAAACCCACTCCAAAACTAGAAGTTATTTCTCCAGGGGCGTTACATAGAGATTAGTGGTGTGCATTCGGGTCTACCCAAAACTGAAAATTTACCTGGAAAACACCTTATTGGGATTTTTTCAGATATATTTTGGCTTCCCAAATGTATCCAGGTTTTCTTGGGAAAACCCACGCCCCAAATCCCCAAAAATCTCAGATATATTCAGGAACTACCGGTAGATCCAAAAACAGAAGAGAGGCAGGAGCAGATTAATAAATCATTATAATAATGCATAGCAGTGTGTGTAGTGTAGCAAGGAGATCCTAAGATTGTCTGGCAGCCCACCTCTCAACTGTTTGTCAGGCTTCTACTGACACCCTGAGGGTCAAGATCAGCTGTGCTAGGGAGAGCAGACTGTTCCTGACGACTTGGCTTGGGGGTGGCTTCTTATGCAGCACGGTTTAAACTGCGCCTCAGGAGAAGCTGTCCTAGCCAGGATCTGCAGGCCTGGGGGAGCAAAGTATTCGAGGCACGCAGATCCTGGAGCTGGCTTCTTCTGTGGTGTGGTTTAAACCAAGCTGCAGGGAAAGCCAAGCCAGCCCCAGGATCAGGTGGGCTATTTTATTAAATCTAGTGTTTCTCTTCTAGGATTTATTGGACCTGAAAAAAATTGGGATTTCTGAAAAATCCCAAATCTAAACACTGCACTTGTGTTGGGATCTGGGATGTTTCAGAAATGCCAAAATTTTTCCATGTCCGATAAACCTAAACTGAAAAATACCGAATTTTTTTTAAAAAGAAAGATTGCACACATTCCTAACAGAGATTAAATAGTACGGAGGATAAGACTGAGTCATGTGGAACCCAATAAGATATGACAACTGGTCTTCAGTGGTGCTTTCTGACACCAGGCCATTAGGAATGATTTACACCAATCAAAAGCACTTCCCTTAGTTACTGCTTCTACCTGCAGATACCTCAACCAGATGGTATGGTCCACGGTATAAAAACGTGCTGTTAAATGCAGTGAGAATAACAAAGAGGCAGGGCCTTTGTCTACATTTACCCGGAGGCCATCAGCTGAAGCCAGTAGTGCTGTCTCCGTCCCATAGCTCAGCCTGAATCCAAACTGAAAGTGGTCTAGAGCAAATGAATCTTCCAAGAAGACCTGGAGTTTGTTTCGTAGCCACCCTACCATCTTGCCCAGAAAGGGTGCCAATAAGAGACTGGGTGATAATCAGCCACATGATTATCTTGTAGCAGTGGTTTTTAGAGAGTAATAGATGGACAACTGCCTGTTTGAGCAGTGAACTAACGTTTACCAACCTGGCTTTGGAACAAAAATCTTTAGAAAATAAAAGACACAGCTGCTAGATCAAAGTTCAATGAGAAATTCTGTGTTTGGCTTCCTAGTGAATAGCTATATTCTATACTCCTTTTAATAAGATATATTTATTATGAAACTTTAAATGCTCTTTTTTGCTGTCTATTTTGTTTTGTGCATATCTGTTATATATGAATTTTATCGATTCACAAGCTCAAAGTGATTACCAAGGAAACATTCTCAATACATCTCCAATTACAAAGCTTCAAAGTATAATCAGTCAGTACCTCCGATTACAGAACTTCAAAGCATAATGCAACAATTCCTCAATATACAATATACTTTTTGCATTTAGTATACACTGTCCATAAGTATTATCCCCTGGAACGAAACAGTCCACTGTGTTTCTTCTAGTCTGCGTTATTTTCCTTCTCCAACAAGGTCCCGGTAATTTCCCTCGTTTTGCGTGCTTACTTCTTCAAAGAAATTCATCTGTGACTTTCTAATAGTCATAAGGGGTTTTCAAAGCTGTTATCACAAAGCAGACTTCTCTTGGCATTGGAGGACACCAGTCACATATGATCTTTGTTATGATTTCTCCATACATTCAAATGGTTGGTGTAGGTCCATAACTTCGCAAGAGCAGATGCAAAAGAGTCATGGCCCTACACATAACTGCAATATTAACTTGATAGACACACTCATTCTGTGTCAGTAATTCCAAAACTGATGCAAATACAATTGCCAATACTATCGACCTTAGTATCCGACTGATCGTATTCTACCGAGCTGCCTCTTAGCATTGGGACTGGGGAGCATTGTGCTATGAGGTGAGTGGTGATTTTTAAATCTGGGGGTTTGTGTTTTCTTTAATGTATTTTGTTTTATACGTGTTTTATCTAGGTTGTAAGCCACCTCCAGCTCCTTATGAAAGAAAGGCAGCTAATAAATGCTTTACATCAATAATAATTCATAAATGAAGCTCATTTTTCTGAGAAAATGTAGATTTTCATCAAGATGGGCAGAAGAACGTTGACAATTTGCAGATTTTCGTCAAGATGGGCAGAAGAACTTTGATGATTTGCAGTTGCCCGTCAGTGTTACGTACTGTGGAAGGAATGCCAGACTAGAAACAGGAAGGCCTGGGTTCAAATCCCTCCTTAGCTGTGAAGCGTGCTCAGAGGACTTGGGCCAAGCCTAACTGCCCTCAACAGGATTGTTTTGAGGAGTGCGGTGGGGGGGAGACGTGCAAACTGCTTGGTGCTCTTTAGACAAAAGTCAAGCTAATATCGAAACTGCCTATTAGAACAAAAACCAAATTTAGAAAGGACAATTAAAAAAAACATTTTCTAGTGGATACATGAAAGTGAGTCTTTATGGTGGGCTTGTAACCGTGACACAGTTTTCACACTGACATGAAATCAAGCACGTCACGGTTCACTTCTTTCGTTCCCACCGTTTTGTATTGCATGTTTTGAACCACAAGATGGTTGTGGGGAAGGCATAAGGTACCGAGGCAGCCGCAAAACAGATGAAGCTCCCCTCTACTGAATCAGTGTCCGTCAAGGAGAGTAATGCCTACTCAGACTGCCAGAGGCTCTCCCGGGTCTTTCAGATCAACCACTGCCAGGTCCTTTGAACTGGAGATGCTCGAAGGGATTGACCTTGGGACCTCCTGCGTGCAAAGCGGAGGCTCCACCACTGAGCCATGGCCCCTCCCAAGCATCGGACATCATCTCTGCCCTCCGCCTCCAGTTCCCTGCTTAACAGCGCTGGCCATTCAGCCAGAATAAGGGGAACAAGGGCATCACCTGGTTTTTTTGTAAATCCATCTTCAACTTGTGCTTTCCCTTCCTCAGCGCTGCAAAGTACCTTTCCTGTTCTTTGCGACTGACCTCTCCTCCACAACTGGGTGCTGTGCTCCCAGAGGGCATTTGCATGGGCTATCCCTGAATATGTTCCTGTGCAATGGGAAAACATCCAGCCTCCATAGTGGATGTGAGACCCACCTAGATACAAAACAGCCGTTTACTAATTTGGACAGTCCACTTGGTCCATCAGGGTCAGTCCATCTGTTGGAGCCAAGATGGAAGAAAGCCAGAGGCCAGCAGTACAGAGCCTCGATGGCCATGATAGTGGATGCAAACCTGCAGGCCACCTCAGCCGATTGAAACCTGACTTGGCAGCTTCTCAATAGCACCCAACATGGTTTATGTCATTCCCCTCTCCAGTTTGGTGCAGCGATTAAGTGCGCTTAATCTGGGACAACCGGGTTTGATTCCCCACTCCTCCACATGCACCTGCTGGTGTGACCTTGGGTCAGTTACAAGTTCTTTCAAAGCTGTTCTCCCAGGAGCAGTTCTCAAAGGAGCTCTCTCAGCCCCACCTACCTCACAGGGTGTCTGTTGTGGGGAGGGGAAGAGAAAGGAGGTTGTAAACTGCTCTGAGACTCCTTCGGGTAGTGAAGGGTGGAGTATAAATCCAGTCTCCTCCTCCTCTTCTTCATTTGACCCTCACAACAACCCTGTGATGAAGGTTAGGCTGAGAGTCTGTGACTGGCCCAAGGTCACCCAGCAAGCTTCCATGGCTGAGTGGGGATTCGAACACAGGTCTCCCACATCCTAGTCTGGCAGTCTAAACATTATTCCGTGCTGACAAATAGGAGCCCCCAGGGCTATTTCAGCTCAGGGGAGCGGCTCAGAGACAGGCTTGATCCCTTCCCCCAACTGAGAGCCCCCGCTTGGCCTAATTATTGCATTTCTTTTATATAAGCTGGGAGCTCCAGTCATAGAGTTTTTAGTGTCTTGTCTGGTTTGGCCTTATAATAGGACTTCCCCAACTGCTGGGATTGACTCTCTCCACAGGCAGGAAAGCGTTAACTTTCTAGTCCCAGGTCTTCCATTTTGGCTTCCTGCCCAAGAAGCAATCTCGACATCTCTGAACTCAGCCGGGACCCAATGGGAAGAGCCGCCTTCCGGGAGGCTCCAAAATGATTTCTCCTTGATTTGCGATGCGTGGGCCTTGAGCAAAGGTGGGGACGGACGAGTTAATTAGTGTGTGGCAAGTTTATAAAACACTTTCAGTTCAGGCGCTCGTGTTAATTGGCAGAAACTCTCTATGGCATCACGAAACACAGTTGCAAAGGAATAGCGTTTCCCAACCTGTGGGCTGGGCCCCAAAAGTGGGTCCCAAAGCCTCTAAAAGTGGGTCGTGGGCCAGCCCTCCCTGACGGCTGCCCCTGCCCTTTCCATTGCTCTCTCTTGTATCTTGGGCCTCAAGATCTGAACCTGGAAGCAGGTTCTTCCATGCCATACATTAACTGATATTCTTTTTCT
This sequence comes from Lepidodactylus listeri, assembly GCA_029233225.1. Lineage (NCBI taxonomy): Eukaryota > Metazoa > Chordata > Lepidosauria > Squamata > Gekkonidae > Lepidodactylus > Lepidodactylus listeri. The sequence continues at coordinate 131,907,917 of JARCFY010000005.1, read as the reverse complement.
TCACTGACTATAAATGTTGATCAAGCAAAATGTGTCCTGATGGTTTACCAGCGTGAGTCCCTCTGAATCTTAGGGGGGGATTAGAGGGAGGAATGGAGAAGGAGAGGGGGATCAAAAGCTGGAACGTGACCCCCCTATGCAAAGTCTGCATGTGTCGGAATGTCCCTTGCTTGGGGTTCATAGTAAGGCAGCTGTGTCCTTTGAGAGACAACGGTTATTGGGTTCTCAGACACATTTGGTTGGCCACTGTAGAAAACGGAAAGCTGAACTAGAGGGGTGCCAAGGTCGTAGTTTGCCCAGGGTGCAAAAAAGCTTAGGCCAAACTTGCATGAGTCACCATACCAAGTAAGTTTGGACTTGTGGGCCACCGTATTGAAAAGGTGGGGAGCTACAGTCCTCGTGTGTGCACCAGGGAACAACTCTGCATACTTTCCATAAGATCCACAAGCTGGGCTCTTTTCTAAAAAAAAATCAGTAATATCCTGTTTTATGTCCTGGTGCGAGCATTTATTAAGGAATAAAGGTAAAAGTTCCCCTTGCTCAAAAGCCAGTCGAATCCGACTCCAGGGGACAGTGCTCATCTCCGTTTCCAAGCCAAAGAGCCAGCGCTGTCCAAAGACTTTTTCTGTGGTCATGTGGCTGGCGTGACTAAACATCGAGGCGCACAGAATGCTGTTACCTTCCCACCGAAGCGGGACCTATTTATCTACTTGCAATTTCTTGCTTTCGAACTCACTCTGTCACGCAGCACTTGGGTCTGGAACTGCTGAGCTACCAGGCAGCTCAGCATCTTAACCACTTGAGCCACCGTGGATTACCAATCCCCAAAGCACAGCAAAAGACTCAGACTCCAGAATCCTTTCTGTGGCAGGCCGGAATGTACAATGTCTCAAAATGTGCATGTAGCAATGCAGAACAACTGGGACACAGGCTTTTATTCTACTGTTTCAATCTCAGTGGCTCACCTGCGCGGGACAGCCATGGGTCTGCTCTGTTGTTGTGCAGCCTGCCCGGCTTTCCTCGTGGGGCCAAATACAAGCTGCTGTCCCTGAACAACTCAGACTGAAGTTTTATGCATGCCTCATGAGTCATCTCCCATGGTGATCTGTCCCCTCTCTGAGAGAGCCGGGCATTTTGTTCAGAGAAGGGTGGAGATCTGTGACCACAATTCCAGCTGAAACGTCTGTCTCTCTGCTTGCTTTGTGACTGTATTCTCTGCCCCTGTGCCCCCTCTGTGAATCTTCTTCCTCGGATGCAGTGCATAATGATGGCGGATGGGTACCGTCTGGAAGGTGCCATGGCTCAGTGGAAGAGCCTTTGCTTGACATGCAGAAGATCCCAGGTGCGGTCCCTGCCATCTCCAGTTCAAAGGATGTAGGTGGTATGGAGGACCTCTCTCTGCCTGAGACCCTGGAGAGCTGCTGCCAGTCTGAGTAGACAAGGGACTGATTCAGTACACCTCGCTTACTACGGGGCCCAGATCACCCTTGTGGCCCAGTCTGCCTTTGATCATCTGTGGCAGAGCAGGCAACTGGGTTCCTTCTCTCTCTCTCTTCCCGGAACTTGGCCACGGTGACCCACACAGTGGTAATTTCCAATGCTACATCTACGCTGCGGAGTCTTGTGAGCAAAAATTCTACTTTGTGAGCTCCTGGCATTAAAGTTGTGAGCCAGTGATTTGGCTGCTGCATCAATCAGTTTGCTCTGGAGCCATCCCCTTCCTGAGCTAAGACAGAAATGTGTGAGCTGGAGGCTAAAAAACTGTGAGCTAGCTCACACTAACTCAGCTTAGCAGGAACACTGCTCACTTCCAAGTTAGATGACTGCAGCTGGCTTTACACAGGCTTACCCTTGAATCGGATCCAGAAACTCCGGCTAGTGCAAAAGGCGGTGACACACCTGCTGACTGCGACGTCTGTGTGGGCGCGCATTCAGCCAATGTTACGCCAATTGCACTGGCTACCAACTGAGCACTGGATCAGTTTCAAGGCATTGGCATCACTGTTCCCTCTAAGCTGAGTTAGCGTGAGCTAGCTCACTGTTTTTTAACCTCTGGCTCACACATTGTTGTCTTAGTTCAGGAAGGGGATGGCTCCAGAGCAAACTGATTTAAGAAGTAGCCCAATGGCTCGCTCACAACTTTAATGCCAGTCACTCACAAAGGAGAATTTTTGCTCCCAAGATTCCCCAGCTTAGAGGGAGCATTGGTTGGCATTGACCTCTAAAGCCTTGTGCGGCCTGGGACTGTCTCTCCCCATGTGCCCCTCAGAGAGCCTTGTGTCCGGCTGACCGGCATCTCCTGGTTGTCCCTGGCTCAAAGGACATACGCTTAGCCAGGGCCAGAGCTTTTTCTGCCCTGCCCCCCCCCCCCACCGGTGGAACATTCTCCTGCGTGAGATCAGGGCCCTGCAAAACCTATTACAGTTCCACAGGGCTTGTAAAACCGAGCTGTTCCACCAGGTCTTTGGTGGATGCCGTGGACGCCCAACCCTCTGGCCTCCCTTGCTGAAAACTGCCATGTTATATCTGCCCATTCCATCTTTGTTCTGTCATCCGGTTGCCATTGCTGGAACTATGCGAATGGATGCATTAGCTTGCCTCTTTTAAAGTTTTAAATAATTTCTTGTACAGTTATAATTGGTTTTAATGATTTGTGATTTCTTTGTGGTTAGCCACCCTGCGCCCGCTCACAGGGAGGGTGGGATATAAATTGAGGTTAAGACACTGAGCTGCAGACTGGAAGGTCGGTAGCTTGGCAGTTCAAGATCGGAGTGCCGCGTGACAGAGTGAGCTCCCGTTTCTGGTCCCAGCTCCTGCCAACCTAGCAGTTTGGTGGGAAGGTAACAGTGTTCTGTGTGCCTCAGCATTTAGTCATGCTGGCCACATGATCACAGAAAAAGCCTTCAGACAGCGCTGGCTCTTCAGTTTGGAAATGGAGATGAGCACTGCCCCCTAGAGTTGGATTCAACTGGCTTTCGAGCAAGGGAAACCTTTACCTTTAACTAACTAAATAGATAGATATGAGGCAGCTTCATGTGTTCATGTGAGTACGATACAATAGCAGACACGAAGTTCAAGACAGTCAAGCCTCAGTGCTTTTGGCGCACCAGCTCAAGGAGCAGCTGACTTTGCACCTGAAAAGCGGTACTATCACAATGTCTTTACTACCTACAGTTTTTGCGTCCATGCTCAACCCTTGCAGCCGATGGGGAGTTACACTTTGAAAGGCCCTCCTCAGAAATGGCCACAGCTGCCAATCTCTAGGTCGGTCTGTAGCTCTTCTGGCATTACAACTGATCTCCAGACTTTAAACATCAGTGCTCCTGGAGAAAACAGCTGCTTTGGAGGGTGGGCTCTATAGAATCACACTCTGCTGAGCTCCGGCCCCAAACCCCCTCCTCCCCCTCCTCCACTCCAGATGTGGGAAACCTAGAAGATACTGGTGGCAAGCACACCTGTCGTGGGCCACCAAACAAAAATAGTATATTTTTGTTCGGTTTGTTTTGTTTTTTTTGAGATGTGTCTTTATTATGTATGTTTTTAACCTGATTGCTGTCTTGGTGGCCATTCTGTAAATAAGTACTAAAATGAATATATTCTCTAGCCTCTTGTCTCTGTGATTTTTATAATGGTGCTGCAAATCCCCCTAAGCTATTATTTTAGGCTGGGTAAGGGACAGTATAGATAACAGTGGCACAGTTAAGGCTGCCAACTCCAGCTTGGGGAATTCCTGGAGATTTGAGGGTGGCGCCTGGGAAGGTCAGAGGGAGGGGACCGGAGGTAACTCATCAGGGGTGGGATCCTATCGAATCCAAACTCTGAAGCTGCTGTTTCCTCCAAGGAAATGGATCTCTGTAGTCTGGAGTTGGAACTCCAGGCCCCACCGGGAGGTTGGCAAACCTAATACTAGAAACATCACAGCAAACAAATCCAGCATTAGTATTTTTTTCCAGGCCACGGCTCAGCACTTCTTCCTCATTACACAAGAGCAACAATTAAAAGCTCTGCACGTTAGCTTGTCGCCGGTTGCAATGGCATGCCAAAGGATGAAGAGCAAAGAATGCCTATCCACATTCTCTTCTAGAACATGAAACGTTTTAGAACACAGGGGCGTAGACTTTCCAATTTCCCGGGGGGGGGGGGCTGGGGCTGGGCCACAGGCAGAACCCCACCCCCCACACACACTCCCTTCCCAACTTCTCCGGGCTGTGCTCCACCTGGAAGAAGGGCCCGGCTTCTGTCGTGCCCTGCACCAGAAAGAGCTCCATTAGGGCTGCCAAGTCCAACTTGGGAAATATCTGAGGACTTTGGGGGTGGAGCCAGGAGACTTTGGGGGTGAAGCCAGGAGAAAGGAAGTGACATCATTTTGTGATGTCACATCCTGTGATGTTGCTTCCACATGCTGACACATGAACTCATGAAGTTTCCTAATACTGAATCAGGCCATTGGTCCATCAAGGTCAGTATTGACTGGTAGTGGCTCTCCAGGGTCTCAGGCTGAGATCTTTAATGTCACCTATTACCTGATCCTTTTTTAGCTGAAGAGGCTGATACCTCCTGCATGTCAAGCAGATGCTCTATCACTGAGCAACGGCCCTACTGAATCCTTCCTCATCTCGGCAGAATATGAAGCACTAAGTGCTACACAAGTGCTTAATATGATTTTCATATCATAAGAACAGGAGAGAAGCCACAGTGGATCGGCCCATCCAGGACAGCCTATCCAGTACAACACTCTGTGTCACAACAGTGGCCAAAAATACCAGGTGCCCTCAGGAGGTCCAGCAGCGGGGCCAGAACTCCAGAAGCCCTCCCACTGTTGCCCCCCAAGCACCAAGAATGCAGAGCATCACTGCCCCAGACAAAGGGTTCCATTTAGACCTTGTGGCTAATAATAGCCACTGATAGACCTCTGCTGGATGGGGACAGAGAGAGAGAGAGAGAGAGACAGACAGACAGACAGACAGAAAAAAGAAAGAAAGGGGGAGGGGGAGAGAGAGAGAGAAGGAAAAGAGCTGGCAGAGGCACTTACCCCAGCAACCTTGCACGCCACATGCAAAAGCAGGCCCTTCAGTACAAAGAGTCTAGTCCCTCCTTAATCTCTGGGCGGGGCTCTCTTGCTGGCTCTGCTCTTAAAGGGGAAATGTCTGTTGAGGCTTTTTACTGCAGGGCAGACTCTCTGCAGATATTTCAGGCTGGGGGGGCGGAGCGACGGTGCGTGATGGCGGGCGTCTAGAGATCTAGCTCCCAATCCTCACTCCCAAAAACCATTTTAAAATCAACTCTACTCTCCATACTTGGCGGTTGAACTATGGGCAAAACGTTGAGGAATAAGTCCAGAGCCTCCACAGCGACTCCGGTAACTGTAGACTCCTTTTTCCTGCCGGAAAAAACAACGGAGCTCCTGGACGAGAATTCTACTGAGTCGGCTAAAATGGCGTCGGGCGCTCCTAAAGGAGGGAAAGAAGCCCAAGAAGACAACTCACCACTCTCCAGGAAAGATCTGTTCGAGCTCAGAAAAGACCTGCACCAGATGGTCACGACTTCAGTGGCAGAATTGCTACAGCCAGTCCACTCAAAGCTTAATGAGTTAACTAAGGAACTCAAAGAAACCTCCAAACTGGCAGAAAACACCTCGGAGCTCGCTCTAACACTGCAAGATGAAGTCAGACAGCTCCAGACCTCAGAGACCACGACAGTAAACAGGTTAGTCGCTTTGGAAAATAGATGGAGAATGCTGAACCTTAAATTTCGTGGGCTGGAGGAGGGCATTGAGGAAAATACTGAATTAGCTTCCTTTGTTTCATCTTGGCTGGCCCGAGCTCTTAAAATGGAGGATGGAATAGCCCCAGCAATTACCAGAGCATATAGAGTAGGGCCTATAGCCAGAGCCACTAGAAATCGCCCAAGAGACGTGATTGCCTCCTTCCTCTACCAGAGATCCAGGGACAGAGTTCTCAGAGAGGCTAGACTCAGAGGATCTCTACAGCACGAGGAGAAGAAAATCTTAGTTTTGTTGGACCTTTCACCGGACACATTAGAGAAAAGAAGATCTTTGAAGTTAGTCACCTCCAAGTTATTTGATGCCAAAATAAGGTTCAGATGGAGCCCAACATCTGACGTTATTGTTTATAAGAATGGCTCCCAACTTATTGCTTGTAACAAAGCCTCGGGCATTACTCTCCTAAAAACTTTGGGTCTCCAACTGACAAAGGAAGAAGAAATGTCATTATCTTCAGAGGGAGTTCCTGCTGGCAATTAATAATTTCTATAAGGGTTTTTTGCTTTGCTATATTGTGGAGGTGTAACTACAACAGAGATTAAGTAGAAAGTTTTGTTTTATTTCATGTGTATATTTATATATAAATGGAAGGTATGAGATAATACTGTATTTTTCATATTTTATTTAATATTAACAAAAGCCTATAATAATATTTTATGCTTTGGATTGCATTAAGTTAAAAGGCTCAGACTTTAAAAGCTAAATATATTAAGATGTGTGATGTATGCAGTTTATTAACACTGTTTATTAATTGGATTTAAGTGCCTTACATTGTACACTAGTATGGAGTAATACTGAGTAAGTTATAAGCCAATAGAGTTTTTATTATTATTATTGTAAGAGTGATTCAGATAACAGGTTAAGCATTATTAACCTATAATGTTTATGTTAACTATTTAGAGAACCTTGAAGGGTTAAGTTTAACCCAGAATCACTTATATGGATAATATTTAAGTGGTTAATACCTTTACTATTTTGATAGTCCATGAAGTGTAATGGAGATTTATTTAATTTTTCTTTGGAAATCTGGGTTAACTAATTATTGGAATACTTTTCAAAGCTAGAATTCATGATTTAATTATTTTATGAATAGATAAGATATAATGATAGTAAATTAGCTTCAAGCTATTAAAGGTAGAGAAGCAAGTCTGAGGGAGTGGGAGGAGGGATATGTTTTATTAAGTAGTGAAGACTTCCCCCTCATAGAGTAGGGAATCTAGTTAGGGAGCATTGAAGGTCTCCCTTCTCTTGGACTGTTAAAGTGTCAAGAGAGTCTAGAGATAGCTCCTTTGTGGAGCGCAGGGTTTTGGTAGATTAGTATTAGTTAGGTTATAGGTTAAGTTTCCTTTATTTAAAAGTTATGCCCATACAATTTAAATGTATTACATGGAATTGCAGAGGTTTTAAAAATCCCATTAAATCAAGAAGGATCACGAATGCATTATATAAGGAGAGGCCAAACCTGGTTTGTTTGCAGGAGACTCATTTAAAAACAACGGTTAAAAATGTGGTAAAATCCAACTGGTTTTCACAAAACTTTCAGGCTCCTGGTTCATCCAAGGCTAGAGGGGTAGCCATCCTTATTTCAAAGACTACTCCTTTCCAATGTCAACAAGTACAGAGGGACCCCAAGGGTAGATTCCTTTTTATAAAAGGCCTGCTAGAGGGAGAGCCAATTACGATCGCATCAATTTATGCCCCAAATGTGGAACAGGTTAAGTTTTTGAAAGATACCCTGCAGAGTTTATCCGATTTTCAGCAAGGCCCATTAATTATAGGTTGCGATTTGAATATGATAGTGGATCCATCATTAGATAAAACACATAAAACAATACCTGGGAAAAAGAGGGCTATTAAACCTACAGAACTCAAAGCTATTTTTGAATTTTTTCAAGTGGATGACATATGGAGGTCTCTACATCAAACAGACAGGCAGTTCACATATTATTCACCTGTCCACGATATATATACCCGGATTGACTTTATTTTAGTTTCTAAATCTTTTGTTAATCAGATAAAAAGCTCAGAAATTGGTCTCAGACAGATCTCTGACCACTCATGGGTGGATTGCAGTTTTATAAAGGATGTCCCTGACGGTAAGGGTTGGGAATGGAAATTAAATTCTTCTTTACTCCACAGTGAGTTATTAAGTACAGAAATAGGAAAATCAATCAAATAATATTTTAATTTTAACGCAGATTGTGGTGTGCCGAAAGAAACAGTTTGGGAGGCGTTTAAGGCTGTTATACGTGGTAAATTGATTTCATTATCGGCCTCCTATAAGAAAGATCGGGACATTACAATTTTAGAACTAAAGGAAAACATTCAGAGGTTAGAAACTCGCCATATTAAATATGGGGGGAAAAAACACTACATAAGCTTACGATGGAGAGGAAAAAGCTAGAACTACTAGAAACAACAGCAGTGCAAAAACAACTCCTATTGCTCAAGCAGGAGTACATAACTAAAACCCCAAGAGCATTAACTCTCTTAAAGTCTAGAGTTAAACGCAGGCAAAATATGAACTTAATACACGCAACAAGAGACTCAACTGGGAAAGTAGGTTATACATCAAAAGAAATTAACAAAAACTTTTTTGAATTTTTTGAAAATTTGAATAAGACAGGTAACCCTACAAAAGAAAAAATTCAGCAGTACTTGAAATCTATAAAATATGACGTTAAACTCACAAAAGACAACAAAGACTTTTTAGATCAGCCTATTACTATAGCAGAGCTTAATGATATTATGAAAACAGCAAAATCAAACAAAGCTCCAGGTCTCGACGGGTTGCCTTGTGAGTTTTATAAAAAATTTAAGGAATTAATTTTACCTTTTTTTGTGATTTAATGAACAATATTATGAGTACAGGTGTTTTCCCTCCAACTTGGTCAGAGGCTAAAATCATTATGATTCATAAACAAGGGAAAGAGAGACTTAACCCGGCCTCCTATAGGCCAATAGCGATTCTCAACCATGACTTTAAAATATTTTCTTTATTATTGGCGACCCGCCTTAATAAAATAATAACTCACTATATCCATCCTGACCAGTCAGGTTTTGTGCCTAATAGATCGATAACAGATAATATAAGGAAAACTTTGAATTTAATTGAATTTTGTAACCAAACTAATAAACAAGCGGTGTTTTTGGCACTAAATGCCGAAAAGGCATTTGACAAAGTAGAAATCCCATTTTTATTGGAATTATTGCATCATATGAGTTTTGGTCCCCGATTTGTTCAATCAATCCAAGCCATTTATAAAAATCCTTCAGCACAGATTAAGACTAATAATTTTAGGTCTGACAAATTGAATCTTTCAAGGGGTACAAGGCAGGGCTGCCCCCTTTCTCCAATTTTGTTTGCCTTATCATTGGAGCCACTTGCGTTTGCAATTAGGGCAGATCCCAAGATAAAAGGAATAGAGGTAGGTGAATGCAATTGTAAAGCTAGTTATTTTGCAGACGATGCGGTTTTTTTCATCTCTGAACCAGAGACATCATTAGGTCACTTGCAGAAACATATTGAGGTATTTAGTAAAGTCTCTGGCTTTACTATAAATTATGATAAATCTGAATTATCCCCACTAAACTTAGATTCTTTAGTTAAAGAAGAGTTAGCAAAGAAATACCCTTTTCGGTGGGTACAATCCAAATGGAAATATCTGGGCATTTATTTCCCAGTAGTGACCAAGAATATCTATGATTGCAATTATATGCAGTTAGAGAAAGAAACTAAACAAAATTTGGAAGACTGGAGCAAGCTCAACTTATCTCTCCTAGAGAAAATAGAAACTATCAAAACTTTTGTTTTTCCAAAGTTTCTTTATTTATTCCAAAATCTACCAATTCAAATCCCTAAACAAGATTTTAAAAGATGGCAATCGTTATTGACCAAATTCATTTGGGCACAAAAGAAACCAAGGGTTTCATTCTCAATATTGGTCAGACCCATCAAACAAGGTGGACTGGGTCTACCTAGTTTGGAATCATACTTTAGTGCAGCGCAACTTAAAAATATAGTGATCTACGCCCAACCGCATTTGACTAAAATGTGGGCATTAATGGAACAGCAAGGATTGGTCAAGAGTTCTTTGTTCAAAACAATTTGGAATAAACCTAACGAAAGAATATTGTCGAAACCAGTCAATCCTTACTTGGCACTTACATTGAAAATCTGGGATAGGTATCGTCCACAGCTTGCTCCAGAGGTCTCGCCACTAACGGTATTTGTGGGCCAACCTTGGTATAAACCCGGTATGTGTAATATTATATACGAAGAATGGAAAGACAAGGGTCTGTATAGACTGGGTGATCTTTGTAATAAGCAGGGAATGATATCTAGACAACAGTTGGAAGATAAATATGGTATAAGAATCCCATGGATGTATTACCATCAAATTAGTCATTTTCTTAGAAATCCTAATATCTTACCCCTTTTGATAAGAGAACATTCTCCTTTTGAAACTTGTATATTAAAAAAACCACAAAATTCTAGAGGATTAATATCTTTATTATATCAAATGATTAATAAAAACAGTTGGAGCCAGATGTCTCCACTTCAAAGGGCTTGGCATCATGATTGCAATGTAGTTTGGTCTGTAACGCAATGGCAAGATATATGGTCTTCCAATTCTTTTACAACAAAAGCCTTAAATATTAAGCTACAAAATTTTAAAATATATTCCCGCTGGTATATGACACCATTACGCATTTCTCATATCAATTCTTCATTTGTTCCGTTTTGCTGGAAGTTATGTGGCGAAATTGGTACTTTTAAGCACTGTTGGTGGTCATGCCCTGTTATTACTCTTTTTTGGAAAAAAATTGTTAATTTTATTAATAATATTTTGAATTGTTCTATTCCATTTACGTTTGAATCTGTGCTCTTGAACCATTGGCCAGAACTGAAGTCAACAAAACAAACTAAAGGCTTGGCATCCCTCTTCATAACAGCGGCAAAGACTTTAATCGCACAAAAATGGAAAGCTAAAGACGGTCCAACGATACGCCAATGGTTTTTAAAATTGTGGGATTACGCAGTGATGGACAAATTGGCCCTACAAATTCAAAGGAGCGAAAACCCTACAGTGAAAAATAACTTTATGGAGAAATGGTTCCGTTTCTTTGAGTATATATCAAAATCGTCTACATCTTGTTCTGTATTGCCAAAGAAATACTTGAACTTTGTATTTTATTAGTTATTATAACAGCTGCGATTTGTGGGATATTTGTATGGTAATGGGTGTTGTTATTTGTTATTTGTTTATGTTCAAAGTTAAAAGTTAAAATTTAATAAAAATATTTTGGGGAAAAAAAAAAAAAAGAGTTCCGGCCTGGCAGGGAGAGGGGCAGGGCAGGCCCCGACGTTCCCCTGCGTTCCTGCTGGCAGCCATTGCCTCCCCTGGTGGCCAATTTTGAAAAAGCGGGGGGAAGCATTAAAAATCGGTGTTTCTCCCGCCCTCCCGGGGGGCTTGGCAGCCCTAAGCTCCCTCCAGGTGGTGTCCACCGCTGACGTCCCACGCACAGCCCCCGAGGCTCGGCTTGGGGCACCAGGGAAACTGGCAGCCGACAGTGAGTCCCAAGAGGAGGGGGGCTGCAAAGAATGCCGGTGTCTTTCTGCTTCAGCAAAGCAGCCCATCAGGATTGGCACCCCCCCCCCCCCAGCCCCTGGAGCTATGGGCCCCGAGGAGGGTCACAAGTGAGCAGCAGCAGCCCGGCACACTGCAGGGCTCCCCCTCCCCTGACTGGATTGCCATGCCCCCGGCGAAGGGGCTGCACAGGAGTGCCTGGCGGCCAGGGAGGTGGGGGCTGGCTGGTGGCTGCCGCAGCAGTGGAGGGGCTCTTCTGCCGGCGGGGGTCTCTCACTGGGCTCTGGCTCAACAGCAGTCCCACTGTACCCACCCAGAGAGAGGCTTTCCAGCTTGGAGGAAGCCCCGACTTCCATCCCCCCAACAAAACTTTGCCCCTTGGCCAATGCTCCCTCTAAGCTGTGGGGTCTTGTGGGCAAAAATTCTACTTTGTGAGCCACTGGCTTTAAAGTTGTGAGCGAGCGATTTGGCTGCTGCATGAACTAGTTTGCTCTGGAGCCCTCCTTCCTGAGCTGAGACAAAAATGTGTGAGCCGGAGGCTAAAAAACTGTGAGCTAGCTCACACTAACTCAGCTTAGAGGAAATACTGCCCTTGGCCTAGCGGGTGAGACCAGACCCTCCCCTCCTGGGCACAGCCCCCCCTGCAAATGGGTCCAGAGGAATGACCCCTCTCAGTGCACAGCAGCAGCTGCCCTGCTGGAGAGGAAGCTGCGACGCCAGAGGCAAGAAGGAAGAACACAGAGCAAGCTGCTCTTGGATTGCAGGAAAGTTTTGGCTGGCACTGGTTGCCCTGGGGGAGGATCAGTCCCCCCTGGAAAATATTGGGGGTGACCCGAGCCCCTGAGTCCCCCCGCCCTGTAGTCTACACCTATGTTAGAAGGTGTTATTTATTTTGTAGCAGCCTGCTGGCTGGCTGGCTGAAAAGGAAAGGTCTGCTAGACGTCATTTTGCACATCAATAGAGCCCAATGAATTTTTAAAATATGGCTGTAGACAATTGTACATCAGCTATGAGAAAGGGAATTGCTCATCTTTAACCATCTGCACAAAAGAGAAAGGCTTCAGCTGAACCAAAAAGGGACTGCACTACCAACACTTAGTATCACAAAAGTGGGAGAGCAGCTTTTGCTTAAGAGCCAATTGACCCCACCCCTTCCAAAGTAATCGTAGCATCTGAGCCAATTCATTCTTGCGCTGGATAAATGTGCAGCAGTATCTGCTATAGATTTAGAGGTGACATGTAAACACATTCCGCTCTCAGGGTGATATTTTTATTCCCTTTGCTGTGTTCCCCACCCCTGTCAGAGTCTCTAGTAATCAGCCCTCAGCAACGGTCCTTGAGCAGGTTCAGTTTATTGGAGTCAGTTTATTATACATTCTCTAAACACTTCTGTGTTAAGACTGAAGAGGGAAAGCGGGAAAGGGGTTTTATACAGGGTTCAAACTGGGGTGTCAGATGGCTACAAGCCAATGAATGCCATGTTACCTTTGCATGGACAATAACGGCTTTTACCACCGAGCGGGAAACTTGCAAGAGAAACCTGAGATCTTAAATAAACAGGGACAAATGCTAGAGGAAAATCGAAAGTAACATTCCAGAGTTTACAAGCATATTAACAACCTTCTCCCCCCCCCCCCTTTTCTTCATAGTGGACACTCTCTCTCTCCCCCACCTTTTATTTATGACAGCCTAGCTGACACCCCCTCGGAATTAGACCCCGCCAAATGATGACAATATAGCTCAGTTTGTTATTCCATTTGGGCGATAAACCTCATCAAAGAAGACACGGGCATCTCCAAAATCCCCCTCCTTGGGAGATACTTTCTTGCTCCACCTTTATCCCCCTGATTTACCAATGAGGTTCAAAACTTTTGGCTCTCATTCAATCCAGTTTGAGGAGCCTCCTATTTCTCCAGCTTTTTAAACATTTTTGGGGTGCACAAGTACAACCCCCCCCCCCCGTCGAATTAAGTTCCAACTCTGGTACTGGTGTATGTGTGTGTGAGTAGGAATGTGGGTATGAAGCTAACCTCTGTGACCTATCGCAGGGGCTCTGAAGTCTGTTCTCTGGTTCCCATTTTGATCCCTCCTTTTCTTCCAACAAACCTTCCTGGATTCCAGTTGTCAGACAGGCTCATCTGTTTATGTCTTCCTTAAAGCCCCCCACCCCTTTCCCTTTAAGTAGCAAAATTTTGCTCAGGTTAGAATTTTGTTAAGTTAGGATTCATTAGATTATTGCTAGACACCATAAAAGTCAACACCAGCCTGAACATGGAATGACTCAAAGAAACAGTACAAGATCGGGAAACGTGGAGAGAGCTGGCCTATAGAATCGCCAAGAGTTGGACATGACTGAAAGGCTAACAACAACAATAGATTATTGTGTTTGTGTGTATGTGTGCACATGTGAGCTTCTTTCACCTGTATTGTTTGCTAATTCCCTGTGCTATTACTTTTCTCAATAAAGGTTCGACTTTAAATTTGTTCCTGTTTATTTCCAAGGGTCTGCACACTCCATATGAGATGTTCCCCAAATCCATATGAGATGTTCCCTGGTGCACACCTAGCAGAAGGTCCCAGTAATAATTGTTCCAGACATACCTGTGTGTGTGCATGCTCTGGACATGTTAAGGGGAATACTCCTATAGAAAAAATATATACACATCACATGTAAGCCATAAACCATTTAGGTAACAGAGTGCTTTGTGCTCAGTCATAGAATCATAGAGTTGGAAGGGATCTCCAGGGTCATCTAGTCTAACCCCCTGCACAATGCAGGAGATTCACAACTAAACCCCCCCCCCCCACACACACACATACACAGTGACCACTGTTCCATGCCCAGAAGATGACAATTTAGATTTAGTGGGTGTTATGGGATATAGTCATTACTGGGTATAAGCTCTAGTGGAAGGAAAGGGAGGATAGAGTAAAAAAAGTTAGAAAACATTAGGGGAATGAACACTCTAACAGAAGTGATATGGGTGGTAATACTGAGTCCTAAAGGTTACTTAAAAGCGGAGGTATACTATCGCCCACCTGAACAAACCCTTGAGGCTGATCTCGAGATGGAGAAGGAAATAAGGGAGGTGACAAAAGAAGATGATGTTGTGATACTTGGTGTCTTCAGCTACCTTCACATTGACTGGGTAATTACGTGTTTGAGTCATGCTGTAGAAATAAGATTCCTAGACATCATAAATGACTGCTCACCAGAACAGTTGGGGAGGGCTGGTGATCTTGGAAGTCAAGCAAGCTGTAAAAAGCAAGAAGGCTTATTTTTTAAAAGTGGAAGGTTTGCCCCAATGAAGTGAACAGGAAGGACCACAGGGTCTGGCAGAACATGTGTAAGTCAATAATTAGGCACATGAAAAGAGAATTTGAGGAGCAGATTGCTAAAAGCATCAAGACAAACAGTAAGCATTTCTTTAAATATATCCAGAGCAGGAAACCAGTCAGAGCAATAGTTGGGCCTTTGGATAGCCCAGGAATAAAAGGACTGCTAAAGGAAGATAGGGAGATGGCAGAGAAGCTCAATGAATTTATTTCTGTGTTCACTGCAGAAAGTGTGTGGTATGTACCCATGCTTACAGCCACTAATTTCTGGAAGTCTGAAGAGCTGAATCAAATTGAGGTGATGAGAGATGGCATTCTAGACATATTGGGGAAATTAAAAACAAATAAGTCTCCAGGTCCTGACTGCATATATTTCAGAGTTCTTAGGGAAGTCAAATGGGAAATGTTGATTTACTAACCTGTATATGTAACTTGCCACTAAAATCAGCTTCTATACCAGAAGACTGGAGAGTAGCAAATGTTACATCATTTTTTAAAAAGGGTCCAGAGGGGAACAAAAAAAAAATCACAGGCCAGTTAGTCTAATGTCTGTCCCAGGCAAATTAGTAGAAACTGTAATCAAAGATAGAATTGTTAGGCACATAGAGGGATAAAGCCTACTGACGGAAAATCAGCATGGCTTCCGCAAAGGGAAGTCCTGCCTCACCAACCTTTCGGAGTTCTTTGAGAAGGTGAACAAACATGTAGATAACTGTGACCTGGAAGATGTTACATACTTACATGTCCATGCTTATTTATATACCTCCATGTCCTTATCATACATCTGATTCAGTTTGCAGATTGTAATATGCTTCTGTAGAATATTGTGCAGTCGCACCTTCCAGTAAAGCACTTAATTCATATCAGTATTATATTTTGGAGTCTGTACATTCTTACTGACAGTCACATAGCCCCTGGGAACCCATAGGGACAGAAGCCTCCTGCTTAAAGGGACTGAATCAATCTAGTGCCCCTGTACGGCTCTATGGTGCGCCTCATTTGGAACACTTCATGTAATTCTTCTCACCATAATTCAAAGAGGACATTGCAGAGCTGGAAAAAGGACAGAGGAGGGCAACCGAGATGATTAGAGGGTTGGAGCACTTTTCCTATGAGGAGAGGCGAAAGAGCCTGGGACTTTTCAGTTTAGGAAAGAGATGACTGAGGGGGTTATGATAGAGCTTCATAAAATTATGCACAAGGTGGAGAGAGTTGACAAAGATTACTTTTTCTCCCCCTCTCAAAATACTAGAGCTCGAGGGCATCCTATGAAGCTGATGAACAATAGATTAAGGATGGACAGGAAGGAATACTTCTACAGACAACGAGGGTTTAAAATATGGAAGATTAAAAAAGAGGCCTTCTCATCAGTTCCTGCAGCACCGAGACAGTCGAGCTTGCCAGGAACCTATTAGCGCCCACCAGACTCCCCGAAGTGACTTTCGATCAAATCATCAAGGCGCTGCAGGACCATTTCAACCTGCAGCCCTCTGAGATCGCCCGCCACGTGGCCTTTCAACAACGGCTACAGCAACCCAGGAAGTCGGCTGCCTCATATCTGGCTGAGCTTTGACAGTGGGCAGCAGAGTGCCAATTTGGAGCTCTCATGGGAAAAGCTCTGAGAAACCAGCTCGTGTACGGATTGAGGGACGAGAAGCTGAGACAACACATAGTGGAGGATGAGAAGTGCACCCTCGCCTCCGCCCTGGCCACGGCAACTGCCTGGGAGAGATCACATCCAGTAGCGGCCAGCTCCTTGTCCAGCCACTGGGTGGCTGCCACCCCTACGACCAGCTCCTACTGCGGTGATGGGGAGGGAGTTCACCGAATGCAGCTGACCAGAAGGCACGACCTGGGGACTGCAACCCATGCCACACCAGCAACAGAGTCGCCCCAACGGGATTGCACCAGCTGCAGAGACCAGCACAGGCACAAGACATGCAGATTTCGGGATGCTTTTTGCTGGAGCTGTGGTCGCTCTGGCCACATCATGAGGGTCTGTCAGTCGAAAGGTTCCTGAGGCCTGCCACAGCAGGTGCCCCCCCCCCCCCCCGCAGCAGAGCCATCCAGACGCACCAGGAGGACGCTGCAGCAGAGGACTTCTACCTTCTAGCAGCAGATCAGGTACTGTGACTCCCCAGCCAAATTTCTGCCCCTAAAATCCAAGTTACGGTCCATATTGAGGGGTCCCCATGCACCATGGAATTAGACTCTTGGTCTGCCCTCTCCATAATCTCAGAGGAGACCCTAAAAAGACTGTGTCCGCGAGGGGCCCCCCGTCTGTGCCAGTCCCCAGTCACCCTCATGGATTTCCAATGCAACCATGTGCCAATCCCGGGCATAGGCAGTTTTCGAGTCAGGCACAAAGACTTTAACAGCCACCTAGACTTGTTGGTAGTTGCCAGCAACCTTAGCAGCTTACTGGGGTGCACGTGGTTTGGACCATTGGGGATCTCAGTAGAGAGGATTCACAGCTGCACTAGAGACTTTAGCGAAGTATGCAGCGAGTTTCCGTCCATCTTTGACAAGGCCCTGGGATGCTATACTGCCCCCCCCAGTCTCCCTGCAACTCGACCCACAGATAGCACCCATCCGTATATGGGCCAGAAAGGTCCCTTTCGCCACGTGTCCCAAAATAGAAGCAGAACTAGACTGCCTCGTGGCCCAAGGGGTCCTGGAACCTGTCTCACACCCCCCCTGGGAGACCCCCATCATCACACCCATTAAGCCTAATGGGGAGGTCCGCATCTGCACAGACTATAAATGCACTCTGAACTGGGCCCTCCAGGATCACGCTTATCCGATACCGGTTGTCAGCCACATTTTGGCTACGTTGGCGGGGGCGAAGATCTTTGGAAAACTCGATCTTGCCCAGGCTTACCAACAGCTCCCCGTAGATGAGGCCATCGCAGCCACGCAAACCATAGTCACACACAGGGGAGTCTAAGGTTAAGAGACTGCAATTTGGGGTGAAGGTCGCACCAGGTATATTCCAGAACTTGATGGATTCTCTCCTTAAAGGGATCCCCAGGGTCACCCCATTTTCGACAATGTGTTGATCGCTGTAGCCATGCCAGGCGACTTTGCCTCCCACTTGCGCACAGTTCTTCAACGCTTCGAGGCAGCCAGCCTCAAAGTGAAGCAGGAAAAGTGCCTCCTCGGTGTTCCGTCCATCAATTTCTTGGGCTTCATGGTCAACGTGGATGGACTTCACCCAGTTAGAGACAAAATTAAGGCCACTGCCGAGGCGCCTCCACCCAAGTCCAAGGCAGAACTGCAGGCATTCCTTGGCCTATTGAAATTTTACCTCGCCTTCCTCCCCCACAAGGCGGCAGTAGCAGAGCCCCTGCATCGGCTGCTCGACAAGCAGGCCCCCTGGACGTGGGGTCCGCATCAGGCTGCAGCATTCAAGGCACTCCTGATTTCAAACAAAGTGCTCGCACACTTTGACAAGACTTTGCTCGTCGTGCTGGCCTGTGATGCTTCCCCGTATGGGGTGGGTGCCGTGCTTGCACACCAGCTCCTGGACAGTCGCAAGGTCCCAATATCCTATTACTCAAAGACCTTGTCTTCCGCTGAGCGCAATTACATGCAAATCGACAGGGAGGGGTTGGCGATTGTGGCTGGCATGAAGAAGTTCCACAACTTCATCTAAGGCCACCCTTTCACCATCGTGACAGACCATCGCCCCCTCCTTGGTCTCTTCACTGCGGATTGCCAGACACCAAAGGTACTGTCCCCGAGGGTCCTCCGCTGGTCTATATTCATTGTGGGTTATTACTGCACCCTACAGCACTGCCCGGGAAAGGTTGCTGACACCCTTAGCTGCCTTCCCCTACCTGAGGTCAAGGCAGATCCAGCCCCAGCACACTGCATCCTCCAGGTGGAGGACCTTCCAGATGGCTCTATCCAGGTGGCAGATGTTGCACATCGCATGGCCCGGGACCCCGTTCTCTCCCATGTTCTGGGCTGGGTGATGAGGGGGTGGCCCACTGCTGCAACGGGTCCAGAATTTATGCCCTACTTGGCTCACCGTGAGGAACTCTGCCCACAAGGGGTGCATATTTTGGGGTGACAGGGTAGTTGTAGCCAGCCCTCTGCAGAAGGACATCTTGAAGGCCTTGCACGAGGCTCATCCGGGGGTTGTTTGAATGAAGGCCCTCACCTGAAGCTATGTGTGGTGGGCAGGCATGGATGGGGAAATAGAAGCCTGGGTAAAGTGCTGCAGCCAGTGCCAAGAGACCCAACCTAATCCTCTGGCCACACCCACTCAAGCATGGGGGTCCACCCGCAAGCTGTGGTCGAGACTCCACATAAACTTTGCAGGTCCCTTTCATGGACTGCTCTTTCTTGTAACTGTGGATTCATACCACAAATGGTTAGAGATCAGCCCCATCTCGATAACGTTGTCAAAAGCCATGGTCTGGGCACTACAATGGATCTTCGCGATGCATGGCCTGCCGGACACAATCGTCTTGGACAATGGGATGGCCTTCACCTCTGAAGAATTCCAGGAGTTCTTAAGCAGAAACCTGATCCAGAACATACGGTCTGCCCTGTTCCATCCTGCGTTTAACGGACAAGCCGAGCAGATGGTGAGGACCACCAAGGAAGCCCTAACACGACTCACGGAGGGCGACTGGGAAGCTCGCATTGCATGGTTCCTCTTGGCGCAATGCACCACGCCAAACCCAGTCAGCTGTTGTTGCCTTGTGGAGCTTTTGATGGGCAGATGACCTGCTACTATACTCGATAGGCTACACCCAGACCAGGCCCCAGTGTTGCGCAACCTGTTGGAGCAACTGGAGGCACTCCGAGGGGTTCTTCCCCAAAGACCTCGTGTACGCCCGCAACTTTGGGAAGGGCGCTTCGTGGCTCGCAGAGAGAATAATTCGGCTTACGGGACCAGTATCATACGAGGTCTCAACCGAGGATGGCCAGGTCCTGTGGAGGCACCTCGACCAATTGAGAAGGCGCCTGCTTCCCTCCACAGCAGACAACCCAGCTCAGGAACCTGGCAATGATGACCCCGGGACAGAAGCACCAGTGGAGGTGCCAGAATTCACCCCACTGCCAGAAGTGGCACGGTCTGCAGAGGTGCCGGTCCCCAGTCCCGCACCAGCTAAGGACCACCAGACTCAGCTGCCGGGGAGTCTGACTAGTCTGCCAGACAGAGACCTGGAGGCAGCAACCTCACGTGCACCAAGGCGCTCCCAGAGGGAGCGCAGACCCCCAACCTACTTGCAGGACTATGTTAAATAGGGGGGTGCTCGAACTATGGGGGGAGGGGTGTCATGTCTGCTGATGACCACAAGGTGACATAAGGCTCAAGGTTGGCTCTGGAAACAATAGGAGTCAAGGATCCCAGACCCACACTAGCCCTCCAATAAGATCTCTGGTGGGATAGTCAAACCCACCAATAGGACCGGCGGTGTGGTCTAGGGACTGTATATAGTTGTCAGTTAGCTCTGCCAATGTTCTGTTGCTGCCAATGTCCTGTTGCAGTCCTGTCAGGTAACCCTGCCAATGGGTTGTTGCAAGAATGTCAGTTACGACTGCCCATGATGTCTATTGCCTTTCCTGATGGTCATTTAACATTACCTTTGTACTGAGTGCTATTCTAGGTCCCGGACGGGAGATAGCATCGGTAGAGTGACTCCCACCGCAGGAATGCGCTTCTTGCTCACTCTGTGCATGCTTGCTGCTTATTAGCTTTTCTTTGCTCTTATCTCTCTTTCGCTCCTTGTTAGTTCACGGCTTTGAGATGGAATCCTCCTGCTACATGTTATTTTATTCACAGGTCCAAACTGCTCCTTTGCTTGAGTTTACCCTTGGGAACATCCGCCCCACAGATCCTGACAGTGTCTTTGCTTGGGAACCTACTTTGCCGCGCTTTCCTTGGGAACAGTGGGCCAGTATATTTGGGCGCCAATCATTCTCCCATCTGATTGGTAGAAGTTGGGGGGGGGGCTCATTTCATATCAGGTATAATTATAATTGTATACCTATGCTTGGGCATTACGAACAGAAGAAGTGTATTTGACCAACTAGATCATTTCTGCAAATAAAGGACTTTCTGTTTAAGGAGACCTGCTGTGGTCTACATCTATTGGCACAATCTCACAATAGTTGGCCAGCTGGTAAACCCATGCTTTTAGTTGTGTACCAATAAACTAGCTGTTCACTATGTCGTCATCCGCCTTTTCGATGCGTAGCGCCCAGTACACAATAATGACAGAAGACAGGAGGGCCTGGCGTGATGTGGCCCATGGGGTTGTGAAGAGTCGGACTCGACTGTGCGACTGAACAACAACCACAAAAGATCTCTGCTCCAGCTGAGGGCACAGAGCAAGCTGGTCACAAACACTTATCTACTGCCACCTGCTGGAAATTTAGAAATGCAGTGTCACAGTTCTGATGCCTTTTGAGAGGAGGACATTCCCATCAGCTAAATATAACTTTTCTTCCTTTTCCTCATCTAACTTTTCAAAGAAACTTCGGCCTTCTCGTGTTGCTCCGGAGTCAGTGCACCAATTACTGCCCTTTGTCTTTCCTTGTGACAATATTAGGCTTTTGTTTGTTGACTGTTCGTTAGCTTTAAACGGAGCTCTTTTGTTTCTCCTTTTGCTGCTTGCGAAAGGGTTTTCTTTGTGAATTGCTGGAAGGGCAGTTTTGTTTGAGGTGCCCTTGTTGCCCACAAGAATAACAAGTTGTCCCTTTTGGTATTCACTTTCAGGGCTGACTGACCAGGCTTAATCGCTCTGTGGTTTCTGCATGCTTGTTCCCCTTCTGGTGTTGGTGGAAGGTGTGTGGTCAAGTGGTAGGCGACTTGTGGCGAGGGTGTCCTGTAGGGTTTTCAAGGCACATGAACAGGGGGTGGCTTTGCATTGCCTGCCTCTGCATAGCAGCCCTGGACTTCCTTGTTGGTCTCCCATCCAATTACTAACCCTGACTGACCCTGCTTAGCTTCTGAGGCCTGAGGGGTTCCAGCTAGCCTGGGCCATCCAGGTCAAAGCGTTCCTCTTCTCATTGACCAATAACCTTCTTAGGGACAGATGATCTCTAGATTCTGTCACACAGATCACATTTTCTAAAGATTTCAGCAGGCTTATCAAAATTTAAAAAATCACATCCTGATTTGGGACTTCTTTTCCTGCAGCTCTTAGTTGTTGGGCTAAATTCAGCATTTCCTCAAGGAGAGTCCACAAATCTTCATTCTCTTTCATCCTTAAACTGAATTTTTCAATGAGGATTTCACTTGCAGCCTCTGTAACTCCTCCCACACCAGCCTATATTCATTAGTACCATCAAATTGCAGCCGGCTTATGGTGACTCCAGGAAGTCGAGATGCCTTCAGAGCCTTCTGTGGTGGTGGTCTCCCATCCAAGTAACAACCCTGCTTAGCTTCCAGAATCTGATAAGATTGGGCTATTCACTTTCACACCTGCTTATCCATTTGCATATCAAGGATCCTTGAAAGCTGACAATCTTCCATGGTTGAAACAATAGCAGAACATGCCTTATGGTTTGTTTGATCCCACGCCTCTTGTGTGATTGCCCTGTTCTCCTGGTCTGTGCAGCATTCCAAAGATCTCTCTCAATGAAATGGGTCTCCATTCTTTAACTCCAGATTTGATCATTATGAGCCTGTCTATTCCACAGCCATCCTGTGTGCTTCAGGCAGTCGCCATCTTGGATCCTCACCCCACTCCTTCCCTGCTGACACTTAAGTCTGGTGATTTTCTACTTTAGTTAGTATGTGGATGCTCTGGAAACTACTCACCTGTTGGCAGAGTGATTGCTCAGCAGTGATCATAGGAACTGATTAAAGAAAAGTTTATTCAGGAACTGAGATATTTTACAGTAAAGAGGAGAGATAGAGGTAGGGTCTAGCTGAGAGAGAGAATTCGGTTCTGTTGAACTTCTGAGAAGAAGACCTCAGGGTCACAATCTACAGACAGACAAGGAATGATGCTTATCAAAAGAAGACTGTGCTGAAGACCCCACTTTCTCTTCCTTTCCCTAACCCCTGAGGGATCTTCCTGTCTTGGGTATACCAATGGTCCTTCCTCCAGCAGATCACAATGGGAAGTAATACAATAGAGTTCAGTTTGGTGTAGTGTTTAGGAGCATGGACTCTAATCTGGGAGAACTGGGTTTAATTCTCCATTCCTCCACATGCAGTTGCTGGATGACCTTGGGCAAGCTACAGTTCCCTCAGAGCTGTTCTCTCAAGGGCAGTTCTCGAAAGAGCTCTCTCAGCCCCACTTACCTCACAGGGTGCCTGTTGAGGGGAGAGGAAGGGAAAAGAGATTGTATGCTGCTCTGAGACTCTGAGTAAAGGGCGGGGTATACATCCAATCTCCTCCTCCTCCTTCCCCCTCCAAAGCTGCCAATTTCTCCAGAGGAACGGATCTGTATAGCCTGGAGACCAGTTGTAATTCTGGCAGATCTCCAGGCCTCACCTGGAGGTTGGAATAATACATCCGTGACAAAAATGACGATGAGTCCACAAAGATATATTTGAAAAAATTTACTATTACAGTTGTGATTCTGTAGAAAATATCTTCTTTTATCACTCACACCCAATGGATGTTGTGCAACATCAGCTACCTCTTTCCCATAGATTGCTTTGTCAGAGTGTGCGGCAATAGTAATTCTTATCAATGTACACTTATCCCC
Organism: Lepidodactylus listeri; assembly: GCA_029233225.1. Taxonomy (NCBI): domain Eukaryota; kingdom Metazoa; phylum Chordata; class Lepidosauria; order Squamata; family Gekkonidae; genus Lepidodactylus; species Lepidodactylus listeri. Next base: position 131,884,526 of record JARCFY010000005.1, on the reverse strand, counting down.
TCTAGGAATAAACACCCAGTGCTGACTCTCTCATATCAGAACCCAGGGTCGTCTACCTTACCTGAAGGCTGGCAAGCTTGGGGGAGAGAAAAATGTGGGGGCCAGCCGAGCCTCTCACTGGGGTCCAAGGCCATCCTGGCATGCTTAGCGCAGAAGCCAGCCTCCCGCTCTTACAATGAACATGAGATTTGCTTACAGCTAACGTCACCGTGAGCCCTTTTCCGTGAAGAAGAGCCCCACACATCAGATGCTTGATCAAAGAGCTGCTTTAGTGACACCTGAGTCTCAAACAGAAGGCACTGCATCTAAAGGCTCTGGACTTTGGAGCAGGATTCTTCGATCAGTAAACTGTTCTAAATGTTATAAGACCTAGAGGAAAACGGACCTCGACCAGACCGGTTTCCTAAAACTGCAAGGCTGGATAGTATCCAGCTGACTACTAGAACTATTTCACCTACTTTCCCATCTGCCACAGTCTTCCAAGTTTCTTGGCCTGCCTTCTAACAATGCCCCGCCCAGAGCCCCACAACAACCATCAGTCGACTGGCATGTTGAAAGGATGGCTCCCCCTGTGGCTTTCTACATCTGCCCCATGGCCTGCAGCCCTTTCGTCTCATGCTTCAAGGAGATTTACACTCGGGAGAGCTGCGTGTTGGTGCAAGAACTGCCACGGAATGGGAACGGAATGCCCCCGAGGGGCCTGTAGGTTACCGGCTGCGATAGGCAGAACTGAAGGGCAGTGTGAAACACCCGTGTTGTTGGATTTGTCCCCCTTCACTGAAATGTTGGCCACCACTCCTATCTGCTCCTCTTTTTAAAGAAGAAGAAGAAGAAGAAGAAGAAGAAGAAGAAGAAGAAGAAGAGACTGGATTTATACCCTGCCCTTCACTCCCCAAGGGAGTCTCAGAGCGGCTTACAAACTCCTTTCCCTTCCCCTCCCCACAACAGACACCCTGGGAGGTGGCTGGGGCTGAGAGAACTCTTTCCCAAGCTGTCCTTGAGGGAACAGCTGGTACAGAGCTATGGCTTGCCCAAGGTCATCCAGCCAGGTGCAATTGGAGGAGTGGGGAATCAAACCCGGTCCTCCCAGATTAGAGTCCGCGCACTTAACCACTACACCAAACTGGCTTTTGGAAGTCAAAACTAACAGCCATCCTGTAGCACCCTGAAGATGAGCACAGTTTGTATTCCAGCAGAACGGGGTGACAGTTTGGCACCCACAGAAGCAAGCCCGAAGAGTTTGCAAGACAAGACACAGTGAGAGGGGGGTTGCCATCTCCTGCCTCTGCCTAGCAACCCCAGACATCCTCGGGGGCCTCCCACCCAAGCACCAGCCAGGGATGACCCTGCTTAGCTGCCTAGATCTGATGAGATCCGACTGGCCCGGGCCATTTAGGTCAGGGTCACCCCCCCCCCCCCGCATGTCTTGCTTTTTCTTAAGAAATGCTTTGCAAGGAATATTAAGCCCTCCATTGCATCGACTGGGTTTTTTAAAAATCAAATCAGAACAATCAGTAGCAAATCATACCTTTAAGATCACATTTCATATTCTCTGGAAATCTTGGGCTGATTGTTTTTTTGTTTTGCTTAAAGCGAAGGCCTGTCTCAGCAGAACGCCACCAGCATTTTTTTGCTTCTCAATTATCCGCCCATACACAGCCTGGGTGTGTCCCTCTTAGCATCTTTCTGAAGTTTTGCTACAAGGGAACATCGATATATGAAATTGTGAAAGGCAGGTTGTCTCTTGCCACACACGTCCTGCGGGAACATCAAAGTTCCCACCCAGGTATTTTGAAGGATCAAAAATAAGTTCGGGAGGGGAGGTGGAACTAGCCTACATTAAAAGAAGCTGCTCTCCCTATTATAAAAACAAATAAATAATCCAACGGATGGTTCTGAAATAGTTAAAATGGCTGAAGAGCCAGAGGCCTGACTCATTCACAGGATTGGTATAATAGTCAGGGAGGCCTGAAGCAACTAAAATGGAAGATTAGCCAATGTACATGTCTGGATTGTGTGGAACACCAGTCCTGAAAATGCCAGTTTACAGACACCCACGTGACTTCCTCATTGCTAGTCAGAGGGTATGATCACACTGGCAGCTTGATGCAATATGGGGCCGCCTCTAATTGTAATGGTTTAAAATGTTGTGGGACATACCAGCTACAAAGCACACCCTGCTGCGGGTTACCCATGGGGACACCGTGTGGTCAAGCATCCACATTACTGCAGCGCCCCAGCCATGAAGCGTGCTGCCTGGTTGGTTTTTTAAAATGCTGGTGGATGTGTGCACATATGCACTCATGCACATATGCGCATACAGGCAAAAACTCCCCCGAACCCCCACACCTGATGGTGGAAATGGATCTGCTGGTTCAGACCACCAATTTATTCTGCATGTGCTCGCCTGCATTCAGACATCTGGACATGCACAATGAATGTATGGAGAACCGAAAACACCATTTGTGGTGTGGTGCCTTTTTAACCCGGCTCCAAATCACCCTACGACGGGGTGAGTATGCTGAGGGAGCGCCTGACAGATGTGGCGGTATGACTCCGCCCATTTGATCCAGAGGGTACAGGTGGCTGTGTCGGGCCAAACTATTCGTGTGACCACACCCAAAGACTCAGCAGTTTTCATTATGCTTAACAGATTGCATTTAAAGGCTCTGTGTGAACTAAACAGAAATTATTCTGGACATTTTGACAACCAGAGGCATGCTGGTGTGTCTGATGAAGGGAGCTTTGACTCCAGATAGCTTACACACCCTGAACATTTTGTTAGTCTTCCAGGTGGTACTGGATTCGACTCTGGCTGTTCAATGACATGATGCTTCAGCGGTGTCCTCTCTGTGGCTTCTGGAGAGCCACATTTGCAGTGACCACCCAACCAACAGCGTGGCATTTACTTCCATCCCTGGCCTGAGGCAATGGTTGTCGGCTCTTAGAACCATGGGGAACTGTCATGTGACATTTGGAGTATACCCTGTAAGGCAGATTCAGCAAAGAGCGTGTGACTGACCCAAGGTCACCCAGCAAGCTTGTACAGCAGAGTGGGGATTCAGACCTGGGACTCTTATAGCCTAATCTGACACTTTAAGTGCTAGACAATACTGGCTCTCAAGTTCCTGTAGCTTAAGGTTGGATCAAGTGTCCACTATGCATAATGGCTGTGAGCTGCAGATTGAAAGATTTGTAGCTCAGCAGTTCAAGACCTGAGTGCCGCATGACGGAGTGAGCTCCCGTCTCTGGCCCCTGCCAGCCTGGCAGTTCGAAAGCAAGGAATTGCAAGTAGATAAATAGGTACTGCTTTGGTGGGAAGGTAACAGCGTTCTGTGCACCTCAGCATCTAGTCATGCCAGCCACATGATCACGGAAAAAGTCCTCATTTTTTAAAAATGATAATTTTGTTGTAATAACAGTGAAATTACATCAAAGAAAAAGAAAACAAATGCCACTTTAAACCGAAAGAGATCACCATATTACATAGTTATCTGTTTTATGGTCTATCAAATTACATTGGATATCATTTTTCCAACCACTTACAAAATCTAGACCAAATGTGCGAAAATATTTCTGCAGTTTTCCCCTGTAGAATCATTGTAAGTTTATCTGTCTCAGCTGTTTCCAATAATTTCCCTATTAGTTCCTCCCTCGATGGTATTTCTTGAGTTTTCCAATATTTGGCAAGCAAAAATCTTGCCGTAGTTAAAATATGTATAATCAGACATGAATCTGTTTTGGAATATGTCTCTGAAATCATATTCAATAAAAATATTACTGGTTTTAACAGGATTTTTATGTCAATTATTTCCTGTATTACTTTCTGAAGTGACAGCCAATATTTTTTAATTCTGGCGCATGCCCACCACATATGAAAATATGTTCCCAAGTTTTGGTTACACTTCCAGCATTGACTAGACAGATTTGGGTAAAATTTTACTAACCTATCGGGTGACATATGCCACCTATAAAACATTTTATACAGATTTTCCTTGTAGGATGTTGCTCTGGTAATTTTTATATTGATCTTCCATATTCTCGTCCACTGCCAGTTGAATTTGACTCTAGGGAGCGGTGCTCATCTCCATTTCCAAGCTGAAGAGCCAGCACTGTCTGAAGACTTTTTCCTTTAGACCATGGGAAAAGTCTTCGGACAGCACTGGCTCTTCGGCTTGGAAATGATGAGCACCACCCCCCTAGAGTCAGATTCGACTGGCTTTCGAGCAAGGGAAACCGTTACCTTTTTACATGGAGAAATATGAATGGGAAGTACGTTGTCATTGCTACTACTGACTATGTGACAGCTGGGAGAAGAACACACCCACAACTGTGAAAACGGCTGCCAGCTGTAATTGCATACTTTCCCCCCCTGAACAACTGTAGTTCTGCTGCTCACAAATAGGGGGAATGGGCTAGATTGAGGGAACCAGCCAAACCAAACAACTCAGGTGCTCAGGTTGGAAATAACCTGGAGATTTTGGGGGTGGAGCCTGAAGAGGGCAGGGCTTGGGGAAGGCAGGGTCTTCTATAGGGTACAATGCCCTTGAGTCCACAAAGTGGCCATTTTCTCCAGGGGAACTGATCTCTGTTGCCCGGAGATCAGTTGCAATCCCAGGAGATCTCAAGTTACTGCCTGGAGGCTGACAGCCCTACCTAAGGCCGGTCCCTCCGGGAGGCTTGCAGCTTACCCATTTCTCTGGCAGTGTGTTAGACTCCTGATCAAGTTATCCTCAGCCACACTCTCTTTGGCAGTGATATGCTTTATTTAGATACTAGGATTAAGGCTTGTTGTGGGAAGAAATACAACGGGCTCTAGAAAGAGGCTCCAGGTGAGTGTCTCGGCTGTGGCTGGTGGGGCAGCAGAGGGAAGGGAGAAAATAGAGGGAGGCAAGCCATCTTTATTTTCTTCTGCTTAGCTGTGAGGCAGGGCTGTCTCAAGTCCTTTTGCTGCCCCAAGTGGGTAGTATGGGAGGAGAGCCTCATGGTAACAGGTATGGTTCCCTCCATCCCTGACTTATGTTGATTTGGGGCTATGCAGTGGCAGCTAAGGTAGAAAATCACCTCCTCCTATGCCATGTCTTCTGGGTTCCAAGGGTCTGGAAAGCGGTTCCATACCCAGTTACAGGGTTGCCACTCCAGGTTGGGAAATACCTGTAGATTTGAGGGGTAGACCCTGGGGAGAGTGGGGTTTGGGGTGCGGAGGGACTTCAGCAGGGTATAATGTCATAGAGTCCACTGCCCAAAGCAGCCATTGTCTCCAGGAGAACTGATCTTGGTCATCTGGGGATCAGTTGTAGTAGCTGGGAAATTTTCTGTAGGGGAAATGATGTGCTGTGGCTGTGGAACACAGTGATTAGCAACTCCAGTGACTGTTGAAGGGAAGACTGGGAGGTGTATTTTACCTCAGGACACATTCAATGACTCCCAACAGTAACAGCAAACTGTTTAGAATGTTAGAAGCAAAGGCCAGTCAGACCGCATATGCAAACGACCTCTGTGTTCCGACTGGCTATGGCGGGGGGAGGAACAGCAAACTGTTTAGAATGTTGGAGGTGGGACTCAGGCAATGCAGCCAGTGGATAGGGACAACTTGATTGACACATCATGGAGCCAACTGATTTAGGCGCGTGTGGAATGTTCAGGAGAGTCCATGACCAAAACGCAATTATTATATAGTTAGATAAGTAAGTTCCAGGTCTTAACGGTACTGTGTCAGATCTGAAGAGTTTTGGTGGGTACAGTCAAAGATATAGGGAATTCAAATGTAAACCCTCCTAAGGCCCATGCATATGTCACACCCACACTGCCTAGCTCCAGTGTCTCCCCCCACCCCCCTTCAGCTGGGAAAATATATAGCTCCATTATCTACTATGAAAGCTGGCACCAAGAGTTCTCAAGGACATTCCTCTGGGAAGGAAAGGAAGGCTTCTTCGGAAGAGTTATGCTGCTAAGATAGTGCCACAAACACTCCACACTCACGACTCACCCCCCCCCCCCAAGGAATTCCCCTTCCTTAGTATCCATGGCAAACTGAGCAGAGCCAGGTTTGACACCAAAGCCTCAATCACCCTCCCGGCTTGAGGGGGTGCCGCTTATGAAAAGCAGACACTAGCTCGGCAGCTTTAACATGCTTGGCTTTGACCCATTTGTTATGGGAGGGGGGTCAAAGTCTTTCCATTTGACAAGATAATATAGCCGCCCCTCTTCCATTTAGAATCGAGAATGCCCACCATCAGGGGAGGAGGCGCTGGAGGACGTGGTCTCCACTTCTTCAGAAGACTGAAATGAAACACAGGATGCACCCGACACAGGCTTTTAGGTGGCTCAACTTCCACAGTCACTTTGTTGAGCAAAGTTTGGCACAGTGGCTGTTTCAGGATAGGAACCACCGGCCAACTGGGCAGGGGCCTGGACCACTTTCCTGAAAGAAGGATCAGGTGCCATATTGGAGAACAGCGCTCAGAAAAGCCCCAGGTGACTCTTGAGGCACTGGGTGACTGTCAGCACCTTCAAAGAGGCACAAGGCTCCCAGATGTGGAGGGCTGCCGCCTCCAGGTGAACTGATGCCTGCCATCCGGAGATCAGTTGTAATTCTAGGCAATCCTCCACGCCCCGTCTGGAGCTTGGCAACCCTACGTGAGTGTGTTGAAATTTCAACTGAGAGCCAGTTTGGTGTAGTTGTTAGGAGTACGGACTCTAACCTGGGAGAACCGGGTTTGATTCCACATTCCTCCACATACAGTTGCTGGTGTGACCTTGGGTCAGTCACAAGTTCTCTCAGAGCTGTTCTCTCACAAGGAGTTCTCGAAAGCGCTCTCTCAGCCCTACCTACCGCATGGGGGTGTCTGTTGAGGGGTGGGGAAGAGGAAGAAGATTGTAAGTCATTCTGAGGGAAGGGCAGGGTATAAATCCAATAATCTTTTCCTCCTTCTCCTCCTGCTCCTTTTCCCCAACCCAGAGCTGGCAACCCGATCTAGAATGGAACTCTGGGTTGGGCAAGTCAGAATGCAGTTTGTTGAAGGCTTGCCTTCGGTTTCCCTCCAGCCTTGAAGAAGACAACTGGGCATGCCGTTCACACACCAGAAGGTTCAGGATGCAAAAAACAGGAAGGTGGAGTATAAATATAGCTTTAAAAATCCAAATGTCTCTTTAAACACATCATGTGTGGAGCAACCTACCTAGGGAGATTTTTACACTCCGAATCCTCTCGCATGGTTTATTGAATGTCCTGTCCTATTGACACGTTCTGTGTAATCTGCCTTCAGTCCCAGTGAGGAAGGTGGACTACACTACAAAGAACGTAAAGAAATAAATGGAGGGAATCCACTGGTTAAGAACAAGAAAAGCGATAGAGGAGAGAGAGTAGGGGGTAGTGGTTACTGTGCTGGGCTAAGGTCTGGGAGACCCGGGTTCAAATCCCCACCCTGCCATGGAAGCTCGCTGGTGTCAGCTAGTGCTGCCATCTCTCCCGGATGGGAGCGGCCATCTCTCAGCCTACGTAGGCTGGGTGGAATGTTGAGTTTCATTTCTTCTGCAGCTGTCTTATCACTTGCTGCCTCGCTCTGACCTTGGGGTCTGGTTCCGCTTCTACTCTTGGGAGTCTGTAGCCATTATTTTGGGCGCTTTGCTAGTTTAATATGATTGGACTTATAATTGTTGGGGGTTTGCCTTGAATTCTGTATAACTGTTCATCTTTGGGGACCCCACGCCATTACTGACACAGAGCGTGTACAGATGACTCACTACTTTCTCAATAAACTACTTCTAGTTAAGTAACATTGTTGGGACTGCATTTGTGGGACCTTGAGAGCTGGGTGACCTTAGGCCAGTCACACACTCTCCGCTGAACACACCTCACAGGGTTGTTGGGGGATAAAATGGCGCAGAAGAGAACAATGCAATCCACTTCGGGTCCCCACTGCCATGAAAGGCAGGGCAAAAACGAAGCAAATACATAAGTATGTCTATCGGATTGCCTCTGTCCACATGCTTGTGATGAACATCCAGGACAGACCAGTAGAGTGGATGGTTTCAAGGGAGGGTCAGACTTCTTCTCCATTTATTTGCCTAAGAAACTTTCATATTCAGAGTAGGGCTGCCAGGGAGATTTGGAGGTTGATCACGGGAAGGGCAGAGTTTGGAGGGGGAAAGGACCTCCGCAGGGTACAATGCCACAGAGTACACCCTCCACTACCATAGATTATCCCCTTCCAACAAATCTCTGTTGTCTGGAGGTCACTTGTAATTCTGGGACATTTCCAGGCCTCATCTGGATGTTGGCATCCTCATAGGACCAAGTCCTATGAGGCAAGGTGGAAGGAACTGGGTATGTTTAGCCTGGAGAGGAGACGACTGAGAAGCGAGATGAGAACCATCTTCAAGTCCTTGAAGGGCTGTCATTTAGAGGATGGTGCAGAGTTGTTTTCTGTTGCCCCAAAAGGCTGGACCAGAACTAACAGTTTGAAATTACATCAGAATTGTTTTCGGCTAAATATTAGGTAGAACTTCCTGACAGAGAGGTTCCTCAGTGGAACAGGCTTCCTTGGGAGGTGGTGGTGGGCTCTCCTTCTTGGGAGATTTTTAAGCAGAGGCTTAGATGGCCACCTGACAGCAATGGACTTAGGCAGATCCTGAGAGGGAGGGCAGGAAGGGCTGCCTCAGTGCTTAGCTCTTGTGGCCCTTCCTGACACACCCAGGGAAATGCTGATCGCCACTTTGGGGTCAGGAAGCAGTTTTCCTCCAGGCCAGTTTGTCTGGAGATCCTGGAGGTTTTTCCCCCCATCTTCTGGGCATAGAGCAGGGGTTGCTGGGTGTGTATGTGGCGGAGGAGGTATTTGTGAATTTCCTGCATTGTTCAGGGGGTTGGACTAGATGACCTTGGAGGTCCCTTCCAGCTCTATGATTCTCGGATTCTACATGCCAGTGCTGGGGGTTGGGTTGCCAGCTCAGGGCTGGGAAATACCCGGAGATTTGAAGGTAGAGCCTGGGGATGGTGGGGTTTGGGGAGGGGAGGGACCTCAGAGGCATATATATAATGTCATAGAGGGACCGTTTTCTCCAAGGGAACTGATCTCTGTTGCCTGGAGTTCAGTTGTGGTCCCAGGAATTCTCCAGCTACCGCCTGGAGGTTGGCAAGCCTAGCTGGGGGCAACAACAAGGGTCGGCCTTCCCTGCACTTCTCGTAGGTTTCCTGGTGGCCTCTTGTTAGCTACTGTAGGAAAGAAGATTCTTTGGGCCTCATCATAGGGTTGCCTGGAGATCTCAGGAACAGCAGCTGATCTCCAGGCAACAAAGATCAGTTCCCTTGGAGAACTGCATGGCGCTCCCTCTCCTCCTGTTATGTATTGACCACGCGGTCGCCATGTGCTCCAGTAATGGCGACTGCCATGTGGCCAGAGCACATGGCCAAGAAACTACCTGAGCTTCAGCCAGGTAGAACAAAGGCCAGGTGGATTCAAACCAGCCACCAATCCTGTACCTAGGTTTCTCCCAGGGAACCTATGAGATGTAAATAGACTTCTAATAGCCTATCAGGCCAGTTGGGCGAGGTCAGGGGATTGTCCCTGACCAGCATAAAAGGAGGGCTCGGAGCCCTGGGTTGTCTGCTTCATCCGGACCAGCAATAAAGATCTAGCTGTTTCACTCTTCCATGGACTCCCGACTCCAAGACTTATCAATACTTATCACCTCCCCAAACTCCACTCTCCAAAGGCTCCACCCCCAAATCTCCAGGAATTTCCCAACCCAATTTCCAATTTGGCAACCCAGTCCAGCAGAGATTTGTCAGATTCTGACTTGCAGCCTCCAGCTCTATTCTAGGTAAAGGTCAAGGTTTCCTTTGCTCGAAAGCCAGTCAAATACGACTCTAGGGATGTGGTGCTCACCTCCAGTTCCAAGATGAGGAGCCAGTGTTGTCCGGAGCTATTTCTGTGGTCATGTGGCCGGCATGACTAGACACCGAGGTGCACAGAACGCTGTTACCTTCCCACCGAAGCGGGACCTATTTATCTATTTGCGATTTCTTGCTTTCGAACTGCTAGGCTGGCAGGAGCTGGGACCAAAGACGGGAGCTCACTCCATCATGCAGCACTCGGGTCTCAAACTGCTGAACTACCAAGCTTCTGGTCTGCAGTTCAGCGTCTTAACCACTTGAGCCATTGCAGTTCTATTTTAGTATCCCCTGAATAAGGCATTGTCTTTGAAAGTGTGTGTTCTTTCAAGAAAGGGATTAACTTCAATTCTTCTTATAGGTGGAAGGAAACTTTTCTAAAAGGTTGCAGAGGGACGTAAGTTTAATTCTACAAAACTGGGAAGGGGGGAGAGGAATCCCCCCCCAGTTTTCCATTGGGTCCTATAAGTGGCTAAAACAGTCACAGAGCAGTGAGTAGTTTTTTCTCCCTTTGGCAAGTGCTGAAATAAGATAAGAGGTTATAGCACCAGTAAAAATGTCATTTAGTGTTTTAATTAATTGGAATTCTTATTGGTGAAACATCAAAGTCGGCGCCTCATTTTCATAATCCCAGAACTTTCCGTGCATCCCAAATTTAAAGACTTAAATAGCTCTGGTGGAACAAAGTAAAGAAACATTCACAAATAATATAAAAAGAACAGTTTGAGTCCAGTGGCGCCTGTGTCCACTAGGGGGCAGTGCAACCACAGCAAGAGCAAAAGACCAGCAGTTCCTGTACAGCCCCTCAAACAAAGACCTGCAATGGAGAAGCTTCCTAACCAAAGGTATAAAGCCGCCAGTGTACAATTGCCAAATAAAGAGCAGCTGCTTTTGGGTAGTCCCCCCCCCCCCCCGCCAAATCAATTTGCTTTATGTTTCACTCCCAATGTGTGAACTGTTCAGGTAAACATGATTAAAACAGGCCAGCGGATTTAAACTAAACCCATGCTGCTGCTATACACAGGGGAAAATATGTGCTTGAGATCATTTCAGCAATCTTCTGTAGCAGTATAACAAGTGTCGTTTCCCAACCTGTTTGCTTATTTCTGGTCATGCTATAGACTGTTAATAAGCAGCGCAGCTCCTGTTATGAAAGCAAAAGGACAGTTCCGGACGATTTCTTACAAGGCAGCCACCTAACATCCTGACTGTGTTGAAAAGGGGGCGGTTTAGCTTAAGAAGAACATAAGAAAGAGCCTTGCTGGATCAGACCATTGGTCCATTAGTACAACATCCCACCTCACACACTGTCCCAACAGTTCCATTGGAGGGCCAACCACAGGATATAGAGGCTGAGGCCTTCCCCTGATGTTGCCTCCTGGCTCTAGGATTCAGAGGTTTAGTGCTTCTGAATATGGAGGATCCCCTCAGCCACCATGGCTAGAAGCTAGTGATACTTATCCTCTATGAATCTATCTAGTCCCCTTTTAAACTTGTCTGTACCTGTGGCCATCACTACATCCTCTGGCAGTGAATCCCACATTTTGATCACTCTCTGTGTAAAGTCTTGTAGAGAGTAGGGAAATGCCATCACAGTTGTAGGTTCATGCTAAGGTGACAATGAAGAAACTGAAATTGTTAAAGATTTTCTATTCCTTTGGTTCTACCTTCAACCCAAAGGGAGACTGCGACCGAGACGTCAGAAGGAGATGGAGACTTGGGAAGGGCAGCCATGAAGGAGCAAGGAAAGGGCCTTCGGTGTAAGGATGTCTCTCTGGTGACCAAGTTAATCAAGATCAAGTTAATTCATGCCATGGTATTCCCCATTACGGTGTATGGGTTTGAAAGCTGGACAATGAAGAAAGGTGACAGGAAGAAAGTTGATTCATTTGAAATGTGGTGTTGTAAAAGAGTTTCCCTGTTTTAACATGGTCGCCAGAGACACATCCTTACACCAGTCAGGTTAGAACGGATAAAAGGAAGTACTTCTTCACCCAAAGAGTGATTAACATGTGGAATTCACTGCCACAGGAGGTGGTGGCGGCTACAAGCATGGACGGCTTCAAGAGGGAACTGGATAAACATATGGAGCAGAGGTCCATCAGTGGCTATTAGCCACAAAGTATAGATAGGAACTCTCAGTCTGGGGCAAATGATGCTCTGTATTCTTGATGCTTGGGGGGGTAACAGTGGGGGGGGGGCTTCTAGAGTTCTGGCCCCACTGCTGGACCTCCTGAGGGCACCTGGTGTTTTTGGCCACTGTGTGACTCAGAGTGTTGGACTGGATGGGCCACTGGCCTGATCCAACATTGGCTTCTCTTATGTTTTTATGTTCTTATGGATACTGTGGACCTCCAAAAAGAGAAATAAGTGGGTTCTTGATCACCTCAAGCCAGTACTCTCCCTAGAAACCAAAAAGACCAAACTGAAGCTATGATTTTGTCAAAGTTTGAGTCCAGTGGCACCTCTAAGACCAACAAAATTTTATTCTGGGTATAAGCTTTTGTGTGCATGCGCACTTCTTCAGATGCTTTGTTCAAATTATGAGAAGACAAGAGTAACTAGAAAAGGCAATAATGCTAGGAAAAGTTGAAGGCAGCAGGAAAAGAAAGAGACCCAACATGAGATGGATCGACTCCATCAAGGAAGCTACAAAGCTCTGACAATCTGCTGGCTGTGCCTTTGTGCAAACTTTACTACAGCAAGGCTGAGGAAAACACTTGCCTATCAGGAGATGCCGCTAAGCCCATCAACCAACCCGACCCTGGAGCAAGGCAAGACCGTCAAGCACAGCCGACGGCCACTACCTTCATTGCTAGGCTGCAGCCTGCTAACTGGTCCTTGTCTCCAGCGGCCTGCCCTTTCCCTCTTCCTTTCCTTCTACTCAGCTCCACAGTTCTTTCTGCTCAACTGGATCTTGAAAAAGGGTAGGCCCTGTTAGCGTGTTGGAGCAAAACAAAACACTTTTCTCCCCTTTCCTTCTTGATTTTTCTCCTTCTTTCCTACATTTTGAAGCAACATAAAGAGCTGTAGGCTAAACTGATAACAAATTACCTTCACAACAGTCCTGTGAGGTAGATCTGGCTGAACATGATTGGCCTAAGATCACCCAGCAACCTTCTATGGCAAATTGGGGACCTGAGTACTGGAGACATATAACAAGTTGCTTAAAAGCTCTCTCTCTCTCTTTTTAAAAAATCTTTTATTTAGATTTTAATATAATATAACAAAGCATATCATGGTAATGCGATAAATGCATACGTTTTACAGAACAGAAACTAACAGAAACATGAATGTAGAGCTATATACATAGGCTGCGATCACATGCACAATTAGCCCTGACATAGGTGCGAATGCCGGGTGGATTAAAGGAGCACAATAGGACAACAACATCTGGGAAGCGCCCCTCGGCCGTCAGCAACCTGTTTTGCTCTGCCGCAGAAGGGGATTTAAAAAACACCTCGGAAACGGGTTGATACGGGCCACAGATGGACTTTTCCATGTCTGATCGCTCCAGCGTGCTCTCATGGTGTCAGGATGGTCTGATCAGACCATCCCGACTTCATGCCATTGTTTTTTGCCCTTCTCAGTATGCGCACCATCACACATGCCATAGGGAGCCCTCAGGGCTGAGATGTGAATAATCAATCCCTTGTTTAAGCGCATCAGAGACAAATGGCAAAAAAAACCCCCACAATTCACCTGCGGTTGCATCTGATCACGCAGTGGTGGGCTGCACCTGCAGCTTCAAAAGACTGTGTGATTGCGCAACTGCGGGTCGACTTCTGCCAGAGGAAATAGCCTCTCTTTCCCCTTGCTTTATCTCACATGTGTGACCACAACCATAGTTAGTCTTACAATAACGCCAAGACACTATATTTGACAGGGATCACTTTCTTTAATTTATTGTTTCCATCAGTAAATTCCAGAAAAGGAAACCAACATGGTAAAAAAATCAGAATGGTAAACTGGATTCTCTGAAACTAGAATTTGGTCTGAGATTTTTTTTTTTTTTGCATGGTGAAATATTCCCAGATATCTGGTCATTTAATGCTTCTTTCACAAGAGCTATCACTATAAAGCTTCAATGTTTCAAAGTAATGTCTAGATGGGACGTGACCCCCCCCCCCAAACTACATTACATAAACCCTGGCGTTGACCCACACTATTCGAAGGCGTGTAGTCAGATGGGTTCTTTCTTTCACTGTTGGTGAGAAGGCCCTAAGATTCAAGAATTCTGGAGGAAAATTCTGGGAACCATCAAGCGCATCACTGGATACGCAATTCCACTACACCCTGAAATTATTTTATTGTATCTACGGGGAAATCATAATATACTTAAACTGATCATCAAACTTATTTCAATATTGTTGACAGCAGCAAAGGTGACAGTTGCGCACCTATGGAAGAATAAAGAATCGCCTACTCTAATTCTATGGTTAAGTAAAAGCTCTCTTGTTACATGTTGCCTAGTGTGAAGATAACCAGGTCCAAGAGGTTCCAGTTCCCTCAGTTTTTCGGTGCTGCAACTCCCACCATCATTCTGAGGTTGGTGGCCAGTTTTCAGACATGTAGCATTATTTTCTGATCAGTTATATCTGCCACAAAGAGAGACTCCTAACTAGTGTCAGCTAATGCTGCCATCCCCTGCCCGGGAGGTGGCATGGATCACCCTGCAACGTAGGATTCTTGGAAGGCTCACTTTCGTTTCCCTCCCTGCCTGTTTATCGCTTGCTGCCTAGCACTGGCCTTGGTAGCTTGTTAGGGTCTATGGATGTATCTTCCCGCTTTTTCCTATGAGAACCTGCAGCCGGTATATTGGGCGCCTTTTTACTGATTTATGTGGCTGGTTGCATTTCATTGAGAGACCCTATTTGAATTCTGTATAATTGCCCTGTCCGGGGATCCTTCTAACCATTACTGACCATGTAGATGATCTTCTGACCATTACAGAACATGTAGATGACCACAGCAGACCTTTCTCAATAAAGATCAACCTTCTTTAAAGACACTTGTTGTGACTGACGCTGTAGGACTCTCACACTTTGCTTCCATTGCAAATAGCATGAGAGTGGGCAGTCTGGAGAGAATCTGGGCCTGGATATTCTAATTTTTTTTCCAGCCTGGGACTCCCACGGTCATCCTGAAGCTGGTGGACAATTCTGAGACCTCTGGTTTTATTTTCTGATGAGTTATGCCTGCCACAAATGGACAGAAGAATGGACACTCTGATACTTATTATGATAGATCTATGGTAAGAACAAACCAAGTGATTTGTTTTGTTCAGGGGTCATTTTGTAGAAAAAGAGGTGCAGGAGCTCATTAGCATAACTCATTTGCATAGCTCATTTGCATATGCCACACCCCCTAACATGCCGGAAGTGTGTCAGAAGGCAACACCCACCCCTCAGGCTCCACTCCACAGGTGAGTGAAACTGACCTGCTCTTCCTCCGTTCCCTTCCC
The DNA here is from genome assembly GCA_029233225.1 of Lepidodactylus listeri. Classification (NCBI taxonomy): domain Eukaryota; kingdom Metazoa; phylum Chordata; class Lepidosauria; order Squamata; family Gekkonidae; genus Lepidodactylus; species Lepidodactylus listeri. The sequence continues at coordinate 131,869,170 of JARCFY010000005.1, read as the reverse complement.
CATGCAATACTTTGTGCAATAAAAATAAGCGTAAAGAACACACCCTCATTCTCTTCCTGCTCCCTTGAAACCACCAGGTTTCAAGTAGACTTGAGATACCCAGGACATGTGCACCACCCATCCCTTCCCCTTCCCCTCCCCACAACAAGACACCCTGTGAGGTAGGTGGGGCTGAGAGAGGTCTTTTGAGAACTGCTCATGAGAGAACAGCTCTGAGAGAACTTGTGACTGGCCCAAGGTCACACCAGCAGCTGCATGTGGAGGAGTGGGGAATCAAACCCGGTTCTCCCAGATTAGAGTCCAACTCCTGACCACTACACCAAACTGATGGGGTGGAAGCTGCTGAAGGGTTGGTGAAATTTCTCCAGTACTTATGTGCCATGTGCCCAGATAAAAAATGGTATACTTAGAAAATTTATATGCCACCTTGAGCAAGTCTCTGGAAAAGCAGCACACAGTCATAAAAGGAACAATGATAAAATTATCAATATTAAAACAAAACATTAAAAACAATAAAGACCCTAGCAGGGCTTTCCCCGGGGCGCTGTGCCTCTGCACTGCTCGGGGAAGCCGAGGAGGGGGCGGGGCTTGGTCATGTGCCTGCCCCTTGGGCTCCTCACTCCCGGAGCTGCGCTCCTGTGCGCTCCTGTTCCAATGGACCCCGTGTTTTTTTGTGATATTTGGTTTGGATGAGGCTTATATGTCCAGGTGACATCTCTGTCTGGGGGCCCATGGTGGTTCTCAACAGCCCTGGCTGAGTTTGGTAATAAGGGATGAAGCAAGCAGAACCTAGCTGTCTCGACAAAATCTGTCTTGTTTTGGAGCTTCCAGAGATGTGGATATGACCTCCATGGAACTTCTGAAGATGCGGAGATGACCCCCTTGGAGTTTTGAAGATGACCTCCTTGAACCTTCTAAAGATGTGGAAATGACCTCTCAGAAAGTAGCAATCCCAGCCAGCGACATCTTCATCTTTCTGACTCGTCTTTTCTGCATTTGCCCTGATTCAAGTGACCAAAGTGGATATTAAATATAGCACTGTCACATCCAGTAACTAAATAGAAGAAGAAGATGAAGAAGAAGAAGAGGAGGAGGAGGGGGGGGGGGAGATTGGATTTATACCCCGCCCTTCACTCGGAGTCTCAGAGCAGCTTACGTTCTCCTTCCCTTCCTCTCCCCACAACAGACACCCTGTGAGGTAGGTGAGACTGAGAGAGCTCTTTCAAGAACTGCTCTTGAGAGAACAGCTCTGCGAGGACTGTGGCTTGCCCAAGGCCACCCAGCAGCTGTATGTGGAGGAGCAGGGAATCAAACCCGGTTCTCCTAATTAGAGTCCCCCCCATGCGGGCCCTTGGGCTGAACCCCTCTTGTTCCTCCAGGGGTGTGCCAAACCATAGTTCTGATGATAACTTCATCTTAAGATCTAGACGATGGAGGGAACAAAGAGAAGGGAATCTGGTTTCATGGGCTAAGGGTTAGGTTAAGAAGAATTCTGTGGGGATCTGATGTGATGTAGGGGTTAAGAGCAAAAATTTTGAGTTATGAGAGATCAAATTTAAATGTCAGCTCAGTCATGGACTTGGGGGGTTGGATCCCACAAATGGCAGTACCTCTACCCAACTGTACATAACAGACACCTGCACTAGCACAGGTGGAAGGCATTTTTGCATCAGGGGAAGGCATGGCTACTTAGCAGAATGAATCCCTAGGATTCAGCCCATTATTTACTGGGTGCTGTTGGATGTTCTGTAGAGTTGCCAACTTCAAGTTGGGAAATTCCTGGAGATTTTAGGGCTGGACCCTTGGGAGGTTGGCTTTTAGATAGAGGAGGAACATCAGCAGGGTCCAATGCCACAGAGTCCACCCTCCAAAGCAGCCATTTTTCCCCCGGGGGAACTGATCTCTGTTGTCCAGAGATCAGTTTAAATTCTGGGAGATCTCCAGCCCCCACCTGGAGGCTGGCAAAACTAATTCCGAGGTTACTGTAAAGATGATCTCCAACGTATTTTGAGTACTTGGGTGGGGAGAATTAAAGATTCTGCACATCTCTTATTTGCCGAACAAGTTTCATTGTCACTTATAAACGTGACCCTCTTTTCAGACAAGTTTCCTTCGTGGGGTGTGCGCGCGTGTCTGTGTGTTGAAAATGCAATCCCAAATAAGTAGAAGCTTTTCATAACCTGGATTCTCTCTCCCCCCCCCCCCCCCAGCATGCTGTGTTCTTGGCAAGCCTCGTGCTGGGATGATACTATGGGTAACCCCTTTTCCTGTGGGAGGTGAAGCAATTATGTGGAAGGTATTGATGAATTGAAGCTTTTTAATGGGGTGCCTACTGTGAGTTGAAGATACCTCCGTATCCCCTGCTGACCCAGCTGTATCTGTCATCTGCAGAGGCTGTATCCTTAGCGATCTCTGCACGCTTCCTCTTCTTTGGCGTCTTTGTTTCTGCCGGTCTGGGCATCGTCTCACAAGGTTGGTTTCTTGTGTTTAATGGCCCACCCCCATTCTTAACAGGCCGCCTTCAAATATCAAGTCTCATTTTCTCTAGCAGGAAGGGACCCCATCAAAAACGATGAAGTGGGGGATATTCTCATGGCTGACTCGTTGCAAAAATTTATTTTGCTGCATCTTCACCAGTTATTATTTCATCTCTAAAATCATTTGACGGGAATGAGTTGGTTTGTCCCCCCCCCCCCCCCCAAGTCACATTGGAGAACGTAGTGTATGAGATACACTGCAAGAAACCCTCGGAAGGAAAGAAATGTGATATCGTTGGAACTACTTTGGGAGATGTCGAATGCCATTTCTTGTGTTGAGATGTAGACACTAGCAAAATGGGGAAGCGTAGTATAGCTTAGCAAAGCCCTGACACAGCCTGTGATCCGCCTGCTGCTGGTGGCCCTTTCTTGCCCTGGGCATTGAGCGAGAAGAGAACAACCGTGGCCCACATGTCCTTGAGGCACTGTAGTGCTCAGCTGGTTCTTCTGCTAAAGGGAATAAAACAATTCCTGCACGAGCTCAATCTCTCTCCATAAGCACGGGTTCAGGAGGGGGTTGGAAAAGGAGATCCGGAGGCATGCTTGCCTGTAGTTTCTGCAGCAGCCTCCACCATCAAGTGGAGGCTTTAACCCACTCGGTACCTCCTTCACAACCACCAGTGGAACCGTGGTACCAAAGACACCCCATTTGTCCCTATTAAGAAGCATGATGGGTTGATAGCCAACACAGTAGATGGCATTAATAGGAGATTAGACAGATTCATGGAGAGCAAGTATTTTTAAGTCTTTTAGACAACAGCCATCACCCCAACCACTCTTTTAAAAGATGCCATGGGCTTTTCTGTCTTTTATCTTCGGATGTTTGTTATAAATTAAATAGAAGAACCATGCTGGCTCAGACCAAAGATCCATTCAGCTGCTTCCAGCAGGGATCAACCGGCTGATTCTAGGAAGTCATGAAGCTGGGAGTGTCTGGGCAACAGACTTTTCTTTTTGTTTGCCCCTCCCAAGCTGTTAGCGTATGGAAATACAGTGCCTCCGAGCCATTTTCTCATGGCAGCTGAATAGAAACTCCATGTTCAGAGGCAGCATACCTTTGACTACTAATTGCTGGGAGGTGGTGAGAATTCCTGTTCTCATTTTGAATCTCTCTCTTGGAGAGGCCACCAGGCCCTAACTTTCACAGCCCAAGCGTCCCTCTCAGAGCTGCTCAAAGGGTTTGAGGAACCTGGGGGGCTCACTTGTGGGAAGGGCAGAATATAATTCGAAATAAATAAATTAAAAAACATAATTTATTTAACCGGTTCCAAACAAGTATGCACATCAGATGCTCTGACTGGTCACTTAAGCCTCAAATTAACCTCTATTCAATTTTACACAGTATGAGTAATATTTACTCCATCATGGCTGAGGACAGGGTCACAAGTAGCCACATACTGAGCTTCACCATATGTCACCATTACAGGTGGAGATTCAGGGCTATTTTACGCTCGAAGACACCACTTTCTCTTTCATAAAATAAAAACTTTAAATAACCAAAGAAGAATCACGGTGATTGATGGGGTATGGATAGTGCTGTTATGGTGAGGGGAATTTCTTTTCCCCAAATCACATTCTTTTTAAAGATATAGCCATTGATTCCTCTTGCTCTCTCTCCCTTTTTCTCTTTTAAAAGAGGGATTTCTCTCTGAAGAGAACTCAGAGTACCTCCTGCCTGGTCCTTGTAACTGGAGATGGTAGGGATTGAACCTGGGACCTTCTGCATATCAAGCAGATGCTCTACCCCTAAGCCACATCTCCAGCAATCCTTTAGATCCAAGGGCTGGAAAAAATGTAACACTGGATGTGTTCAGATGGGTGTCAGAATCTGCAGATTCTAACAAGGATTTCTGGGATCTCATGCTATATATTGTAACTTGACTTTGCTATGCTGTGCAAACCTGTTCCTGTACCAACTATGTAATCATGCCTATTGCTATTAGCTTGACAATTGTGAATGTATATTCTGTGACCCCAGGATTATGGCTCTGACCAGGCCTGGTCTATGTATCTGGTTGCCCAGGAGAATGACAACTTCAAAGCATGAGAACAATGGGCCTCTCACACTCCTGCCTCCGCATTCCATTCCTCCAGGCTGGGAAGACAGGGGAGGACAGGGACCATTTCTTATCAACGTGCGAAAGCCTTGGGGAAAACATTTGTTATGTGAAGATGGTTACATCTGAGGGGTCTGGTTTGGGAAGGGAAATTTACTGCTTCACACCTCACTTTCTTTCCAGTGGGAAGCAAACGGCCAGAGAACCTTTTGCCCGCGGTTTTTCCCCCTTGTTGATTGGTTACCTATGGGCAATTCAAATTGTGCTGGAGGGTATATTAGACCTGCTTCTATTGCATGCGTTATCTCTGACAATAATCCGAGGACCTGTACCAATGTAGAAATTGGAAATAAAGAACTGTGTTTCATCAACAAAGATCTGATCCTTGACTACTTTGAGCAGAAGCCTCACAATGGGCAGCTAATCCCACCATTGGCCAGGCTCAAATTTGATCTAGATCTTTTTGATCCAGTGTTGCATGACCAGACAGCTCCCCTGTGAAGCACTTTACCATGCAGTGGATTGTCTAGACAGCCTCCACCATAAGGAGCTGTGCAGATGGCTTTTTTAAAAATCCTGTTTGCGCATGCGCATATGTGCCTCACCATCTACTTGTTTATCCATGCATGCATGGACTGAAATGGTAAAAGCACCGCCAGCGGTACCTTCCTCTAGGTACCATTTCAGTTAATAAAGTTGATAAAGTTCACGGGACTGTCAGAAACATAAAATTGTCTGGATCGCTTGAGCGGAGCTCTGCAGATGTTACATGTTTAAGCAGTTATGCATGCATTGCTAAGACTTTTTTAAAATGGCAGCCATTTGGGATGGTCTGGAGACTATCCCTACGGGCTGATTGTACACTGGTGGAACAACCAGATGGGGGAAAGTCCGCCATTGGCCCATTGGCAAGCTTTGGAGCAGACTTTCACCACTATCTTTTAAGTATGGATCCCAAACGGGGATTGATGAGCTGATCACGGAAGCGGCATGTTCCCCAGATGTTGCTGTCTGGATGTGCCCTTTAAATCCACCAGATACTTGTACCTGGCGCGGCTCAAAAGAGCTGTCTGAACACGACCATTGACCGGTAAAGATGCTGGTGAGCTGGCACATGAAGGTTGTATTTTGCCAGTTCCTCTGGGGTTTGCCAGATCTGAGATATGACAACAATTGTGAGTCCTTCCTTTGCCTTCTCCCTCACCTGCAGCACCCAGTGGTGCTGAGGCTTGCCTCAGTTGCTTGGGCAAAAGCGAAACAAACCAAAAAGCCCCCCGTCCTGCATGTTGCTATTCAGCTCATGCCCAGGGATTGCCTACCCTGGGCTTGGGTTGCCAACCTCCCAGTGGAGCCTGGGGGATTTCTGATAATTACAACTGATCTCCAGATGACAGAGATTGGTTCCCCTGGAGGAAACGGTTGCTTTGGAGGGTGGGCTGTATGGCATCACATTCCTGTTGAGCACCCTCCCTTCCCCAAAACCCATCCTTTTCAGGATCTACCCCAAACTCTAGGAATTTCCCAGCCCAGAGTTGGCAACCCTACCTGGGTGTGTGGACTTTAACAATTTCATCACCCCTGGTTTGTGAGTTTTTAGAATAAGAATTGCAATGGAATTTTTTTGGGGGGGTACTTTTATTTGTAAATTTTTATAACTTCATAATCACATCAGCTTAAATAAGTATGCTTGTTGAGTAGCACCCATAAGGACATATTGCAATGGAATTTCAAGGAGTGTGCAGCATATATTTGTCCATCAGGGGGCTCTAGAGCCTCACAACCAGGAATAATGGCCATTGAAAACACCCAGTCAAGAAGATGTGTGTTTTGGAGGAAACGAGCTGGGGAGGGCTGTATGTGTGTGCGTGCGTGCACAGAAGGGTAACACAATCTACAGATCCATAATGAAATACTGCCAGTTGCAAACCATCTCTTCTTTTCATTCTTCAAAAATTGCTATAAAAGAATTTCATTTGTTTGCGCCCCCCCCCCCAACCCGGAAGATTGATGGAAATTTTGTTGACATTTTGAAGAGGGTGGCGGAGGGTCCTTCACATATGAAGGATGTAAAACCCCTATGGGGAAATGGGAGCACAGTGAGAACGGGGGCGGAGTCCCTAAAGGGACACATCCTTCATTGGCAATGAACATTATGTCTGCGGCAACTAATGGCACAACCTCCTCTTCGGTTTATGTGAAACAAAAGCAGCCCATATGTTGCCGCTTTTCAGAGTTTGGGATGTTTAATTTGAATGTTGTTTAATGAATATTCAAGCCCATTTGTTCAAAAGTGGCATCAACGTGGCTTCCCCCCCTTCCCCCCACATCACATCTCCCAGTCTCTACCTAGAGGATTAAGCCATTAAAACCAGGGTGCTTAAAAAAAAATACTAGGCATCTGTTTGCTAGCTTGAAACTCAGGATATTAAAATGCTCAAGCAGATGAGAGAGTAAATAAAGGCGTACAGTGAGAAGCTCATGTGAGCTTTGTCGTTGTTGTAATTAAGACTTAGAAGAGTTTTTTTTTTTGACGTGCACCACACTGTTTAAGGAGGAGAAATATTGTCGGCAGTTATGGTAGCTGCTGGAATTGGCTGCTCTGGCAAGGACTTTTAAAGAGCTGGATTTGCTGTTATGGCACATTCTGTCTTCGGTCCCAGATAAAGAGGCCACAGTGGGCTGACCTTGGCTAGAAGACAAATGAAAGAAGAGGGCAGGTATTCCTAAGAAAAAGCCTGCATATCTTCAAAACCGCCTCTCCCCTTATGAGCCCCATAGGTCACTACAATCTGTGAATCAGCATCTCCTGGTGGTCCCCGGTTCCAGGGATGTCTGTCTTGCCTTGACTAGGGCCAGGGCTTTCTCGGCCCTGGCCCCTCCTGGGTGGAATAAGCTCCCATATGAGATCAGGGCCCTGAAGGATCTTTTACAGTTTCGTAGGGCCTGCAAGATGGCATCAGGCTTTTAGCTGAGGCAACAGGCATCCATACCTTATCCAGTGACCCCATTCCAGTGAATAACCATTTGGAATCCCAATTTATGGTAGACCTCAGTTGTGTTCAGATGACTTTTTTGAGCCACGCTAGGCATGAGTGCCTGGTGGATTTAAAGTGCACGTCCAGACTATAACATCTGGGAATTGTGCCGCTTCCATGATCAGCTCGTCGATCCCCATTGGGGATCTGCACTTGAAAGATAGTGGTGAAAGTCTGGTCCTAAACTGGCTGATGGGCCAATCAGCCCATAGGGATGGTCTCCAGACTATCTCGAACGACCACCATTTTAAAAAAGTCTTAGTGATGGGCGCATAACTGGTTAAACATGCAATGCCCACAGAGCTCCACTCAAACGGTCTGAACAATTTAATGTTTCTGAAGGTCCCGTGATATTTATGCAGTTTGTTAACTAAAATGGTACCTAGAGGAAGGTATTGCTGGTGGTGCTCTTACCATTTTAATCTGCGCTTGCACGGAAAAACAAGTAGATGGTGAGGCACATATGCACATGTGCAAATAGGTTTTAAAAAAAACAACAACAGCCAACTGCATGGCTTCTTATGGAGGATGCCACCCACGGTAAAGCGCTTCACGGGGGAGCTGTCTGGTTGTGCAATGCTGGATCAAAAAGATCTAGATCAAATTACAGCCAGGCCAATGGCAGGATTAGCTGCCCATCTGAATGCACCCCTCGTCTGTAGAGGCTCTGGAGTACCATAATTTACAATTTATGTTTTAATTTAGGTATATTTTGTCCGGTTCCGGTCACGGCGACTGTAGGGCGCTCGGAACATAGCTTGGCGCCCAAAACAATATTCTTCTTTCTGTTAGGGGGGCTTAGAAGAACTCAAGCCCCCAAGAAACTCTTGGAGAGAGCTTCTTTGCAAGGTCATCAGCGGCTGGCAGGGAAAGGGCAGTGACCTGCCCCACCATTGCGGCTTTAGACCAGTGCACAGAGAGGAGATAAGAAGACTCTCAGCTAGGGTTGAGTCCTGGCCGGAACCTCCGAACCGTGAGGAAAATGCCGACTGCGATTTAAGACCCAAGGAGAGAACCTCGGTAACTGCTTACTTTTTCCTTTTGTTGTGCGAACTCTGCAATTCTTTTTTTTCTGTTGTTGTTGAAGGTCGTGGAGAGGAAAGAGGTGCGGCCCCAGAGACCCGGCGAGTCGAGTGCCGATTCACGGAGCGGCTTATTGGGATTGAGACTCTGACCGGGAGGGGAGCGTTTTGGCTTTGGTTTCTTTCTTTTTTTCTTTTTTCTCTGCCTTCCTTGCACCACTTGCTCCCAGTGGTTGAATGACTCGAATCTGGTCTAGCAGAAAGTGGGGAGCCAAGTGCGACATTCGACCAAACGGAGGGGCGTGGCCGGCAGTTGGAGACCTGGAGACTTGGTCAGTCCAATACTGAATAGAAGCATAGCCTTGATTAAGCCCTGAGTGAGGAGAGTGGTGTATATGCCTAGGACCTCTCGGCACAGCGCTTTTCTGCCTTTGCAGACAGGAGGACCTGGCTGTTTTGTGTTGGGGAGCTGAACAGTGGAGGCGACAGTTCAGGCGAGATAGACAGAGGAACATCAGCAACGGTCCAGGACGAACAGAAGAAGGACTTATATTAATCAAGGGGTTTAACCATCGATTTGGGTTATTCCCCTATTTTCTTTTTTTTTCTTTGTAGCTGTGGGTTTTGTTCTTCTTTCCTCTTTCTGTTGCCCTCACTAGTTACTATTCTTGTGGCTGCAGGTGTGAGTGTAAAGAGATTAGGGTAAGAACTTTTGGAATTTATAGAATTAGTAGTGGTAAGAGTTTAGCTATAGATAAGTTTAGATAGGTTAGTTATAGATTAATAGAGATAGGCCTTCTGGTTAATAGGTTATTATAGAGTTAGGGTAGATAGTTAGATTGTTATTTGAGAATTCTTATTTGAGAATGCAAATAAGCCTGCGAGATGGCTTACATATAAAATTGAGAAGGAAAAGGCAGATAGATTTATAAAAGTTGACAAATGGTAAAGGGAAAGTTTGTACCACTATGCAGGAGTTAAAAGAAATAATTGAGGCTTTCTATAAGGAGCTGGATGTCAGGTTCCCTGTCACATTTGCTTCCTTTTTCTCAGTCCCTGTTTCAGGTCCCGGTGGGAGATCGGCATCGGCTTCCTCCTGAGAGTTCCCCCCCTCCCCTCACCCCTTCTTCCTCAGAGTGAACTCATCTGTTTTGATAGACTCCAGTTATCTCTGTTGCTACGCTTGTAACCTTGGGCAACTGGGCCTCTGCTCTTCTAGGTATCTTTTGCGTGGGAATGCATGTAGATTACACACAGGGTCGGGGATGGGAATTTAGCTCAGCTTACGCGCCTTTTTCTCTGAGAAAGTAACGGTAGCACATTTTGGCACTTGATAATTCTATTCTAATTGGTACCCGCTCTTTTGCTCCTGTTTGAATACAGTATATCAGTTCCTCCCATTCTGTATGTGGTATCACTAACAACGCAAGTGTTTCCTGAAAGACCATTAAGAAATAAAGACTGTAGTTTGCAATACCAGGTCTGGCTTATTGGATCTGGCTTCTTGGATAAACAAGAAGGGAATAGCAAGGTGGAAATCCAGGAGTATTTAAAAAAGCATGTCAAGAAAAAATTTAAGGAGGAGCATTTGACTGTTTTAAATGGCTGTATTAAGTTAACTGAAATATTGGAGATTATTAAAAAACTGAAAATTTCAAAAGCACCGGGTCCGGACGGCCTTTCGGCAGAGTTTTACAGAAAATTTGAGGAGCAAATTGCCCCATATTTAAAGACAACAATACAAAACATTTATGACAGGGGGGAAATTCCTGAGTCCTGGAAAGAAGTAACTATTACATTAATTTTCAAACAGGGTACATCTCCAGCGGATATTCAAAACTACAGACCCATATCTTTGCTGAATGTGGATTATAAAATCTACGCCACAATTTTAGCAAATAGGTTTAAAACGGTTCTGGCTCAGATAATTCAGAGAGACCAATCAGGGTTTTTACCACACAGGCAAATAAGACACAATATTCATGTTATTTTGAATATTTTAGAATATTATGAAGACCATTATGAAAAACAATTGGCCCTTTGCTTTCTTGATGTGGAGAAAGCATTTGATAAACTTAATTGGGATTTTATGTTACAGCAATTAGACCACTGGAAGTGTGGAGAAAATTTTTACCAAATGGTAAAAAAGATTTACCATTACCAAGAAGCAGCAGTGCAATTTAATGGAGACTCCACTGCAAGAATATAAATACAAAAGGGAGTCAGACAGGGCTGCCCACTCTCCCCTTTATTGTTTATTTTTACATTAGAAACATTGTGTGATGTGGTTAGGGAGGAAAACTTAATGAAAGGTTTAAAACTTAAAGGAGAAACATTTAAGCTTTTGGCCTTTGCCGATGACATGGTCTTTATTATGGAGGATCCACTTAATTCTATAGGCAGTTTATTAGACATTCTTAGAGAATTTAGTCATGTAGCCGGCTTTAGAATTAATGGAAAAAACCCTAAACTTATAACGAAAAACTGTTCAAGAGAAATTGAAATCTTAATTCAGGAAAAGATGAATTTTGAAATTATAAAAAGAGTAAAATACTTGGGGATTTACTTAACAAACAGATGTAGTTCGTTATATAAAGATAATCACTTAAAAACCCTAACTGAGATCAAGAAAGACTTAGAAAACTGGGCAAAATTACAAATATCATTTATGGGGCGTATTGCATAGATTAAAATGAATATTTTGCCACGCCTCAATTTTATTTTTCAGAATTTACCAATTTTAAATAACCAAACTTTTTAAAAAAGATTTGGGGAAAATCATAACAGGATTTATCTGGCAAAAGAAAAAAAACAAGAATCAAACTACAAGACAAGCAACTCCATGGAGGTTTTGGGTTACCTAACTGGCATTTGTATTATTTAGCATCAGGGATGACATGGTTAAGGGATTGGGCCAATTTAGAAAACCAGTGTCAGGTTCCCTGTCATGTTTTGCTTCCCTTTTGCAGTCCCTGTTGCAGGTCCCACCGGGAGATCGGCATCAGCTTCCCTCCTGACGGTTCCACCCCCTCCCCCCACCCCTCCTTCCTCAGAATGAGCTCAGATATTTTGCTAGACTTCAGTTATCTCTGTTGCTGCACTTGTAACCTTGGGCAACTGGGCCTCCGCTCTTCCAGCTGTCTTTTGCGTGGGAATGCATGTAGATTACACACACAGGGCCAGGGATGGGAATTTAGCTCTGCTTATGCGCCTTTTTTCCTGAGAAAGTAACGGTAGCACATTTTGGCGCTTGATATTTTTATTCTCATTGGTACCCGCGCTTTTACTCTTGTTTGAATACAGTATATCAATTCCTCCCTTTTCTGTATCTGGTATCACTAACAACGCAAGTGTTTCCTGAAAGACCATTAAGAATAAATACTTTGCTTTGAAATACAAGGCCTGGCTTATTGGATCTAATCAGAAGTCTCACAACCAGAGGGTATTAAAGTTAGAAGGACACAACTTGCAGGTAGGCTGGCACTCTGTATTTTGGTAGTCAAAAGAACAAAAATTTGAAGCAACATGCACTTAGAGGCCCTCTATTAAAAATCTGGGAGGAAATTAGATATAAATTTTACTCGAAAATTCCTAATTGGGTATCCCCACTCAAGGCTTTTATCAAACCTACGTTAATAACACTAGAAAAAAGGAGTAGATACAAAGACATTTTGGATAGGAACTTAATACTTAAAACCAATGAAATCTGTCAAGGTCAAAGTATAATCTTATCATGGTGGGAAATAAACCAACTTAATTCGAGATACAGTATTGATAAGAAAGTTGGATTTTATAAACTGCCTACAGATTTTGACAAGGCTTGGTTACTTACTGAGTCCAAAACTATAAAGAAAGTATACAACTGCCTTCTAGAGTACAGAATGTCAGACGAATGGGTTAAACCTACTATGGTTAAGTGGGCCCAATTGATAGGACATAGTATAGATTTAGATATTTGGTTAGAAATATGGAAAAGAAATAATAAATCAATCAGAGCCACTGCTTACAGAGAGAATTTATACAAGATGTTTTATATGTGGCACCATCCCCCAGCTAGACTTGCTATGTATTCAAAATCTGTCTCCAAGCTGTGCTGGAAATGTAAACATAATATGGGTTCATATTACCACATGTGGTGGTCTTGTAAGGAAGCTTCTAGGTTTTGGCGTCTTATCCATAGATTACTCCAAGAAATAACACAATTAAGTATCCTGTGGAAACCTGAACTCTTTTTGTTGAACGTAATTCCTTTGGAATGGGAGAATGATGTAAAAAAAGTTAATTCTATATGGCGTTACCACCGCAAGAATACTTTATGCCAAATGGTGGAAGACGGAAAGGACTCTGAAAGTGGAAGAATTCATAGAAAAGCTTTTTAAAATTGCAGAAATGGATAATCTGACTTTAAAACTCAAAAATAAACAAGGACAAAATTTCTTTTCAGTATGGGATAAACTTTATCACTGGTATGATACTTTTATTTCAAAGTAATGCAATATTTTTTTTTCTGGCTTATACGGAGAAGTATACTCACTGTATATTCGGTTATTTTTCCTTTAGGATGTGATGAAACACTAATATATGCTTTGGATTTACACTATTAAATTAGAAATAAATGTGAAAAAAGATATATTTTAATTGGTTTTGACTGTTATTTGCACTGTTACCTGGCATGACGGAACCCACCCTTTGCCTGCTATGCAGGGAGGGCAGGATGTAAATCAAATCAAATAAAAATAAAATAAATAAAGAAAAGAAAGACAGAGAATTGAACCACAGGCACCAAAATGGACACAGAGGTGCAGTTCAGACATCACACAAAACTATGGTTTCAGTGGGCCAGTTGGAGAAACCAGGAATCTGCTCACAGACAATCACTCAAATCCTCGTTTGCCTTGTTTCATTCCGTTTCCTTCTCTCCATAGCATGGGGGGGTGTCTCCGGGATGTCTGTGTTCATGAGGGCTAGCAAACACCTGAGAAGCTTGGGGATCAGGGCTCAACACCATGACATCACTTCCTGTCGTGTGACTCGAAATTATGTCATGCATCGCCATGACGATCTAGCAATCTCCCAGGTCTCTGTGGTTTTACCCTACAAGTTTGGGAGATGGCTAGAGCATTGTGGTGGTGTATGATGATACTTCCAGTTACATGATTGGAGGTGATGGCAGGACATTGGGAGACAGCATTCCTCTCCCATTTTTCTCTTTGGGCTACACTGGGCAGCCGGAGGCCAGAGGTGGGAGGTCTCGTGTTCATACATCACATGACACCATAGAGGAGGAGGAGGAGGAGGAGAAGAAGAAGAAGAAGAAGAGATTGGATTTATACCCCGCCATTCACTACCCAAAGGAGTCTCAGAGTAGCTTACAATCTCCTTTCCCTTCCCCTCCCCACAACAGACACCTTGTGAGGTAGGTGGGACTGAGAGAGCTCTGAGAGAGCTTGTGACTGACCCAAGGTCACACCAGCAGCTGCATGTGGAGGAGGAGTGGGGAATCAGACCTGTTTCTCCCAGATTAGAGTCCACGTTCCTAACCCTTACACCAAACTGGCTCAAAACTCTTGTCAATACACCAGCTTCAGATACAGGCTTGGTGGACCATAACTAAGCATTGTTTGTGGAGTGGCATGCATTCAGACTAGCGTTGCCCACCCCAGGTGGTGGCTAGAGATTTCCTGGGATTGCAACTAATCTCTAGGCAACAGAGGTCAGTTTGCCTGGAGAAAACGGCCAGTTTGGAAGCTGGACTCCATGGCATCATACCCCGCTGATGTCCCTCCCCTCCCCAAACCCCACCCTCCTCAGGCTCCACCCCCCAAATCTTTAAGTATTTCCCGGCCCAGAGCTGGCAACCATAATTCAGACAGACAGACTAACTACAGTTAGTTCAAGTAAGGCATGATCTCACATAATGTCTGAATTGAGCCTGAATGTTCATATATATATATATATATATATATATATATATATAGTAATTCTTTTTTGTCATGTATCATTTATGCCTTTCTCCTCAGCATGGATTACAGCATTCCCGTCTCCATTTTATCCTCACAGCAACCTTGCGAGGTAGGTTCGCCTGAGAGTGTGTGACTGAGCCAAGGTCACCCAGCCTGCTTTCAGGGCAGATGAGGAATCCAAGCTGGGTCTCCCAGATCCTAGTCTGAGAGTCTAACCTGGCAGTCCCCAGCAAAGGGCCCGCCGCAGTGTTCCCCCGAAGCTGAGTGAGTGTGAGTTTCTTTTAAGGAACAGGAAGACTTTCTTTCCCTCCCATTCAGAGCTTCAAACACCACAAACACATACAAGCGCCACAAAAAAGAACACAGAGACACCCTTGATGTGAGAATCAGGCTCTCTGGGGACTGGTGACACCAGTAATAAAGGCAGGCAGCTTTGTGGCCTACTGAAGGATGCCGCCATGGACGCCACTCCCGACACTTTCCTTATTCCATTTCTTCTACATTTGTCACATTAACGCTGAAAATGCATTTTGCAGACTTTTCGGGGCGAAATCCTCCAGCCCCTTCCTCAGCTCTTGAGTAGACAAGATGAAAAGATCTGTGGGGAGCAGCTGTAGGCTATAATAGTAACCCTTAGGATAAAGACAGATGCTGGTGACAGCCTGCTGGAATGCCGCACTACTATTCACATGTGGATGAAAGAGCAGATACAAAAGAGAGCAACAAGGGGAGTGGAAGAAGAAGAAGAAGAAGAAGAGGAGGAGGAGATTGGATTTATACCCACCCTTCACTACCTGAAGGAGTCTCAGAGCATCTTACAATCTCCTTTTCCCTTTCCCTCCCCACAACAGACACCCTGTGAGGTGGGTGGGGCCCAGAGAGCTTTGACAGAAACTGCTCTTTTTCAAGAACAGCTGTGCCAGAGCTATGGCTTGCCCAAGGTCATCCAGCAGGTGCAAGTGGAGGAGTGGGGAATCAAACCCGGTTCTCCCAGATTAGAGTCCACACACTTAACCTAGTGATCTCTTGCTGTTACAGTCGATCTTCAAATGGTCACAATCACTTTCCCTGGAGAAAATGGCTGCTTTGGAAGGTGGGCTCTATCTATGGCATTTGACCCTGCTGGAGTTCCTTCCCTCCCCAAAACCCACCCTCCCATGTCCCCAGGCTCCACCTCCCAAAATCTCCAGATATTTTCCAACCCAGAGCTGGCAACCCTAAGGGGGGAAAGGGGAAGAAACAAAACCCGACTGGTGCTGTGGGTGGGGTGGTGGTTGTTCTTCTAGCAGCCAGATGATGATTCCTGTCTCCTCCATTTTGGCCCACTAGTGATTCCCATAGAAACAGCATATCGTCCTCTGCTACTGAGAATGGGAAATATTGCGATGTGGCTTTCCACATTTCCAAAAGAATGTCAATGATGGCAACAGTAATGTGAATTCTGGCCAGCTTTGTCCAAGGTGCAACAGCAGCAAAGCTGGCCTTGTTACTTCAGCTTTGAAGGGAAGAAGTTTCGAGTCTGTGGCGAAATACGTTATCAGGCAGCGACCGAACCCAGATTTTGTGCTGCCAGTTTGGTGTAGAGGTTAGGAGCGCAGATTCTAATCTGGGAGAATTGGGTTCGATTCCCCACTCCTCTACATGCAGCTGCTGGTGTGACCTTGGGTCTGTCACAAGTTCTCTCAGAGCTGTTCTCTCAAGGGCAGTTCTCAAGAGAGCTCTCAGGGAGGGGAGGGGAAAGGAGACTGTATGCTGCTCTGACACTCTGGGTGAAGAGCGGGGTATAAATCCAATCTCTTCCTCTTCTTCTTCTCCTCTTGCGTTTCCTTGCATTGCAGCAATAAGACACCCTAAAAAGCATAGTGTAAACCAGGAGTAAACACAGAGGAGTAAACGAAACCAATTTAACAAAGTTGTTGTTAAATTCTTGACAGGCTGAACACTTTCAAATCCCTTTGTGCAGCCAGTAGCCTTTGATTACATTCTTCTTGCGTGTCTCCTGAGACGTGTTCCAGGAAACTCTGGAACGTACATATTTACTTAATTTAGACCTCACCTTTCTTCCCGTTGGGGACCCAAGGTGGCTGACATAACTCTCCTCTTTTCCATTGTACCCTCAGAACAACCCTGTGAGGTAGGTTAGGTTGAGAATGTGCGCCTAGCTCAAGGTCATCCAGCAAATAGGGATGCCAGCCTCCAGGTGGGAAACCTCCCACTATTACAATTGATCTCCAGACAACAGAGATCAGTTCCCCTGGAGAAAATGACTGCTTAGAAGGGTGGACTCTATGGCATTATACCTTGCTTAGGTTCCTCTCCTCCCTAAACCCCACCCTCCACAGGCCCCAAAATCTCCAGGAATTTCCCAATCTAGAGTTGGCACCCCTACCTAGCAAATTTCCATAGCACTAGTGGGAATTTGAACCTGTCTCCTAGAAGCTCAGTCTAACACTCTAACCACTACAGCACACTGCCTCCCCAGCCTGTATATATCACATCTGGAGTGGCATACCAAGCATTTATTTATTACTTACAAAATTCGCATGTCATCTTTCTGCCTTCATAAGGGCCACCAAAGTGGTTAACAAATTAAAAACATACATAATACAATCACATCTTAAAAATGGTTGAAACCAACAAAAAGCACATCATCAAAACAATTAAAACCAGAACTAAATGCACACAAAAAGACATAAAAGTAATTAAAACACTGGGTAAGATGCAGGGATCACAGAAGGAATGCCTTAAACAAAAAAATCCTCATCCACTGGTGAAAGTTGGCAACAGATGGGGATGGTTGAGTCTCCCCAGGGGCAGAGTTTCAGAGTTTTGGTGCCATGACCAAGGAGTTTTGGCGCCACAACCAAGAAGACCCTCCCAGTTTGCTACCTGCCAAATCTCGGAAGGCGGGGGCACCCAAAGCAGATGAAGACAAATTTCATGGCTGGATGTGTTCATAAAGGAGTAGGTGGTCCTTCAGATGTATTGATTCCAAGCCATAGAGGGGTTTAGAGGTCAACCCTAGCACCTCGAATAGTGCCTGGGAACAGATTGGGAGCTGGTGCGGATAGGCCATGGGTTCTCATGTTCTGCTTGGGAGTTTATGACAGAAACATGAGGCCTTCACTCCCATAAGCAGTAGGAAAACACAAGAGTCCAGTAGTGCCTTAAAGACCAACACAATTTGTGGCAGGGTAGGAACTTTCTGAAGAAGTGAGCTCGGGTTGCCAACCCCCCCCCCCCAATGGGGGTGAGGTTTCCCCCACTTCCCGGCCCCCTAATCTGCCACCGGCCAGCTGGCCAGCAGAAGAGCCCCACCCCCAAAGAGCCCTGTGGTGCCCGATGACATCACCCAGAGGTAAAGTAATTACGCCAGGTACGTTGTGCAGAGGGTACTCAAGTGTTTGGGTAAAACCTCTATGGTGACCATAGAGTTTTTTTACCCAAATGCTAGAGCGTCCCCTGCACGACGTTCCTGGGGTGATGACATCACTTCCGGGTGATGTCATCGCAGTGCCAGAAGACTCCAGGAGGCCCCCACCGGGACCAAGGTAAGACCTGGCAACCCTAAAGTGAGCAGTGACTTCACGAAAGCTTCTCCCCTGCCACAGATTTTGTTCATCTTTAAGGTGCTCCTGGACTCTTGCTCTTTTCTACTGCAGACTTACACGGCTACCCACCTTGTACAGTCCTGTAAGGTACACGACAGCTTTGTGATTTGAACCTACGTCTCCCAGAACTTAGTCTCACTATTGCACCACAGTGGTGCACTATGTGCAACAGCCTGGTGAGGGTATTTGTCACTGGTGCCACTTTCCCAGGCTCTGAGGAACTCCCTCTGTTGTCAGGATCAATAGGTCAGGGCCAGTGTCCCCTCTAAGCTGAGTTAGTGTGAGCTAGCTCACAGTTTTTTGGCCTCCGGCTCACAGATTTTTGTCTTCGCTCAGGAAGGGATGGCTCCAGAGCAAACTAATTTATGCGGGAGCCAAATTGCTCACTCACAACTTTAATGTTAGTAGCTCACAAAGTAGAATTTTTGCTCACAAGACCCCACAGCTTAGAGCAGGGGTCCTCAAACTACGGCCCGTGGGCCACATGCGGCCCGCCAAGGGCATTTTTCTGGCCCGCTGGGTGTGCCGCTGCCTGTCCTCCAATTCCCAGCAGCACACAAAGCAGTGGAAAAATTGCAGCCGACTTGTCCCGGGCAACATGACAAAGCCCCCCCCCCCCCCACCCCGCTTCCAGTCAGCCAGGAGGAGGCAAAAGGAAGACTGGAAGAGGGTAAGTGTGGGGTGGCAGGCGCTCCAGCTGGCCCCAAGTCTCCTAGGAGGCTAGGAGACCTGTGCCAGTCCCAAGAGCCGGGTGGGAGTCTTTTTCGAGGTTTTTTGTGCTGCTGGGAATTGGAGGGGGAGAGAGAGAGAGAGGTTTCTCTTTCCCAACATGATGCCTGCAGTAGTGGAGTTTCAGGGAGAAGCAGCTGGGGGCTTGCTGCCTTAAAAAGTTTGTGAGGATGCCGAGTTCTTTTGTTTCTTCGGAGAGGGAAAGACAACAGCCCCGTCAACAGTGGCTTTTTGCGCACCTCCCCCCCCCCCCCCGCGCATGCTTTCCCTACCCACAAAATAACCAAAGAAAAAGCCCATCTTCATAGTTTTTTTTTTTAACTATAGTCCGGCCCTCCAACGGTCTGAGGGACAGTGAACTGGCTCCCTGTTTAAAAAGTTTGAGGACCCCTGGCTTAGAGGGAGCATTCAGGGCCAAAGGATCTTTCTGCATCCCCACCCAAGGGTTTCTATTTAATAAGCATGCTGCAGAAAACAGAGTGTTGTCCTGGAGTTTGGAGACTGAGGTTAAAGGCCCCACTCAGCTACCAAGCAGGCTTGACAACGTCCTGAGGGAACCTGGAGATCTCCTGGAATTACATCTGAACTCCAGACGATAAACGTCAGTTCCCATGGAGAAAGTGGCGCCTACGGAAGGTTGACTGTATGGAATTACACCCTGGTGAAGAGGAAGGAGATGGAGAAAAAGAGTTGGTTGTTATCCCCTGCTTTCCTCTACCTGAAGGAGTCTCAAAGCAGCTTAGAACAACTGCCTACCTTCAGGTCTCCCCACGACAGATACCTTGTGAGGCAGGTGGGGCTGAGAGAGTTCTGAGAGAACAGTGACTGACCCAAGGTCACCCAGCAGGCTTCATGGGGAGGAGGAGTGGGGGAATGAAACCCGATTCTCCAGATTAGAGTCCGCTGCCGGTGGCCACGGAGGATTTAGCAACCCTATGAGAGGATGAAAAGCTTTTTTAACAATAGGAACGTCCCAGGAGTGCTGCCCTGGACCTCCGAGAGAAAGCATCAAATGTACATATAGGCAGGTAGACTTGGCCGTCCGGAATCTGCTACCCAAGCTGACTGCCTCACTCAGCCTAGTGGGACTTTCTGGGATTCTATACAGAGAGGGTTATTCAACTAGTAGGTTCGTCTCTCACTTTTCTGCCATGAAAACGGAATGCAGAGTGGCTCTCGCTGTAAGATGAAAACCCAGTGCAATTTGAAAAAACCTTAATCTGCAGCGGGATGAAAGCAAGCATGAAACCAGCAAGCACAAAGAGTTAATAAAACCAGGGGCCACAAGTTCCATTATACAGAGATCAACAAAGCAGGCAAGAAACCCAGACTGGGGATGGGGAGGGAAGAATCGGCATACAGATGGTGTACCTTGAGCTGACCTGAGCCTGCTTCATGGGGAGGGCAGGGTATAAATCGAACAAATACATACATACATACATACATACCTTGGCCAACTGTCATAAAGATCTGCTAACTCTCAAACCCAAGATTTGATGCCAGTGGTGCCTTGGAGATCAACAAGCAATTTTCATTGGACACAAAAGTTTGACCCTTGAGAACTTAAACCACAAGAATCTTCTTGGTCTCTAAGGTGCTTCTGGACTCAAATCTGGGTCTTCTATTTGAAATTATCTCACTTGAAATGATCCAACTCAAAGTAAGTACCAACTCAAATTACCCACTTGAAATTATCCCACTCAAGGTAAATCAGTGAAGATTTCCCCTCGTCTGATGCCCCAGAGCATCCCTTCTACATTCCATTTGCTCCTTCGGACCATCCACCACGTCCAAAGGCACCCTAAGATCATGCTTTACTGTTTTTCAGTCTTCCTTAGGCAGAAGGTTTGAATACACACCCCACTTTCTGATGGGGCCAAAATGGAACTCCCCACTACCAAGGAACCGCTTGAAATATGGCACAAGTATTTGTTACCTTTTTGCTAAGCTGGGTTGGCTGATGGGCGAAGAGATGTTCCATTTTCAGGATGAAGAGACGCCTTGGAGTCTTTAAGTTCCAGTTGGCAAGCAAATTGTGTGTTTTCCTTTTGTTTTCTATATTTTGCAGTTTCACCAATGTAGATTTTTGTGTAAGCTTATTTGTGTGCACATTTTTGTTGTTGTTCAGTCGTAAAGTCCGACTCTTCACAACCCCGTGGACCACATCATGCCAGGCTCTCGTGTCTTCCGTCAATGCCCTGGAGTTTGCTTAATTTCATGTTCATTGCATCGATAACACTGTCTAACGATCTCATCCTTTGCCGTCCCCTCCTTCTTTGACCTCCAGTCTTTCCCAGCATCAGGGCCTTCTCCAGTGAGTGCTCCCTTCTCATTTGGTGGCCAAAGTATTTGAACTTAAGCTTCAGTATTTTGGCTTCCAGGGAACAGTCAGGATTGATTTCTTTTAGGATCGACTGATTTGATCTCCTTGCAGACCAAGGGACTCTCAAGAGTCTTCTCCAGCATCATAATTCAAATGCATCTGTTTTTCAGCACTCAGCCTTCCTTATGGTCCAACTCTCACAGCCATACATTACTACTGGGAATACCATCGCTTTGACCATACGGACTTTTGTTGGCAGGGTGATGTCTCTACTTTTTATTATGCTGACTAGGTTTGCCATCACTTTCCTCCCAAGAAGTAGGCATCTTTTAATTTCATGGCTGCAGTCACTGTCTGCAGTGATCTTGGATTCCAGGAAGGTGAAGTCTGTCACTGCTTCCATGACTTCCCCTTCTATTTGCCAAGGAGTGATGGGGCTGGATGCCATGATCTTAGTTTTTCTGATGATAAGTCTCAAGCCAACTTTTGCACACTCCTCTTTCATCCTTAGCAAGAGGCTCTTGAGGTCCTCTTCACTTTGTGCACATAGGGAAAATCTTTCCCACAACTGGTTCTTTGGGCTTTCAACGTTTCCAGGTTGTTTTCCCCTCAAGCCAGTTGCAACTCACATTATCAGGTAGAACAGAGGTCCCCTACCCCTTTTTTGAGCTTGTGGGCAAACTTCAGAATTCCAACACAGGGCACAACCACAAAATGGCTGCCACAGGAGGTGGAGCAAACTACAAAATGGCTGCCATGGAAGACTGAGCCACAGACACAGAGAAAGCTCTAGATCAGGGAGAACAGGAGTAATGTAAAAATACACTGGGAAAGAGGGGTCAGAGAGAACAAAACAGACACTGTGGTTGCACCTGCACCAATGTTCCCTCTAAGCTCCACAGTGTTGTGAGCAAAAATTCTACCTCATGAGCAGAAAAAAGCTAATAGCATTAAAGTTGTGAGCAAGTCTACATTTGACTGTCACATAAATTAGTTTTTTTAAGAAGGTTATTTCCATAACCTCGTAAAAATCTTAGAATGATTTTAAACTATATTTAAACTTTATTCTAAGGATAATTTAAATATTATAAGAGAACACAGAATCAAGTCAAATTTCATTACAGGAAATGTTGTCCTCTGTGGGGGTAGATCAGGCCTCTGGAGAATGGGTCTACTTGCTCCTTTCCACTGTATTGGTAGACCTGGCCTCTGGAGAACAGGACTACCCACCCCAGTTGACTGTATTGGTAGACCTGGCCTTGGACCATTGCCTGTGCTGAGAATTTAGGAAACATACCAGCACTGGGGGGGGGGGGGTAACTCTTGCAATCTACTTTGTGTTGGGATTCTTTTAGTGAAATATAACAAATTTACAGGTCAAGTACAACAGAGGTGGAACAATCACTGTCAGAACCCTGCCCAACATAACAAACAGGAAGTTCCTTAAATGTTATCAACCTGCCTAAACTACTTATTTATTCAAATATTTATATCCCACTTTTCCTGTGACTCAATGCAGCTTTCAGATCATACTGAAAATAATAATAGTGTGCAAAAAAAAATCATTCCCCCCCCCGCTCCATTATAGCCTATGGAGACAATTATAGTCAATGGGCCCCATAGGCTATAATGGAGAATTGATCTGGAAGTATCTGGGGCTTGGGGGTATGTGTGTGTTTTGAAGTAAAGGCATCGAATCATCAGCACAGCTGCTTGTTCCTGTCCTCAAAAAAAAACCCCTCCAAGTTTCAAAAAGATTGAACCAGGGGGTCCAATTCTATGGGCCCCAGAAGGAGGTGCCCCGATCCTCCATTGTTTCCAATGGAGGGGGAAAAAAGCTTGTGGGCAGGAAGCTGAAACCTGTGAGCAGCCAGCTAAAGCTTTGTGCACCAGCGCCCCTTAGCGCAGCTTTGAGGGAACACTGCCCACCACTGAAACAATGCTAAATTAATCTGCATAGCAGATTAGCTCTTCAGTGACCAACAAGAAACCTAGGTAGGCAAGAACCCCACCTGGCCCCTGCCACTTTCTAAAACACTTGTGGGCACCAAGAAAGGTCCACATTGGGGTTCCCAAGTCCCCCTGGGGGGATGGGGAAAGCCCTGCTCAATTGGCCTGCTCCCCGCTGGCCTGGATCGGGCCGCCGGGGGGAACCCCATCCCCAAACTGCCAGGCTGAGGAAATGTGCCCAGCACAATGACATCACCCGGAAGTGACATCATTGCATCGGGCATTTTTTTTGGGGGGGGGATGCTCTATAATTCGAGAGAAAACTCTTCCCTCGAATTACAGAGGTCCTGCCCCAATGTGCCCAACGCAATGATGTCACTTCTGGAGCAACAAGGACTCCCCCCCCCCACTGAAAGAAAGGGAACACTTGGCAATCCTAGTCCACATTGGGGACCTCGGAGAAAAATTGTCAGAGGCAAGGCAAACACAATGAAATACTCTTGGCTGATCTAGGCCAGGGGTCCCCAGTAAGATGCCCATGAGGTGCCCACCAGCTTCTTTCCTGGTGCCCGTCAAGTATTTTTAGAAAGTGTGCAGGACCAGTTGGGGCTTTTCCTCCAACAAGGCTTCTAATTGGCTGTGCTGATCTTTGAAAATGTTGCTTTGCAGCAGCTGCCACCACAGCCCAAGGATATTCACTGTGCAACTGAAGGTAAACTGTGGTGGCCATTTTGTGGCTGGCTCCACCTTCTGTGGGAGATGTTTTGCGGCAGCCATGTTGTGGCTGTGGCCACTATGCTGTGTCAGGGTTGCAAAAGTGCTCACAGTAGGGTTGCCAAGTCCTACCTTTTGAATGGCGGGGGAGTCCTATCCCCGGTCCGGGAGTTTTGCACACATGTGAAGCGCGTGCACACCATGATGACGTCGCCCGGAAGTGATGTCATCACACTGGGTATGTTGCCAGGGCGACGCTCTGGCAATCGCCCAAAAACTCTATGGTACCAGCAACGTGCCCAGTGTGATGATGTCACTTCTGGGTGATGTCATCATGCTGGGGCAGTCGGCCGGAGCGGGCCAGTTCGGGGGTTGGGGTTCCCCCCGCTAGCTGAATCCGGGCCAGTGGATTGGGGACCCCTTTAGCGGGGGATTCCCCGCCCCCTGGGGGGACTTGGCAGCCCTAGCCCGCAGGCTCAAAAAACTTGGGGACCCATGATGTACGCAGTGACAAATGACTACTAAATAGGAGGTCCTTGGCTACAGTAAAAGGTACAACCTGAGGATCCAAACAGCAAAAGGCACCGGAACTTCTAATAACCAGAATGGTCAACATTCCCACATGCTGTGGTCTATCAGGCCCTTAGAGGCTTGAGAATTAAAATTTAAAAATTGGTGGGAGCTCTGAACATGGAATGTGACTAGTTTAACACATCCTGGCATTAGGGTTGCCAGCCTCCAGGTGGCACCTGGAGATCTTACGCTGTTACAATTCATCTCCAGACAATCGCAATTGTTGTCCGCAGTTTATGAAACACTGGTATACACTCTATACTCTGCCACTGACTTGACGTGACTAACTTTGGTGAGCACACTTAGCATCTTTCTAGCATAGATGGACATACATATATGCTGAGTGCCATTGAGGATCCTAACCACAGAAACAGAAATCAACCATGAATACATATCCAGAAGTAAACTTTGGTTCATTGCTTAAATGCATTCTGGGAAATGGCTAAAGGCTGACAAGACCTGTGGCCTTGCTCTGGCCAGCTACAACTGCGTATGTTTCTGATGTCAGTTAGCTTAGTTAAATGAAGAATATCAGCACTCTGTACCTATATCTGTTACAATAGATACATTTTATTAGAGCTTCATAGCCTGGGAAGAAGAAAGCCCATTGTTTATCTAAAAAAAAAGAAACACCTTTACTTGAGAAAGCCCAACTCTCAGGTCTGAGCCCAATCAGAAAGTTGTGATGGAAGTTTGACAAAGTTTAAATGGAACCAATAGCTTTGCCTTATTTGTGTAATATCATAGTGGGTATAAAATCCTTGGTCCCTCATTGTAACTTTGGGAGAGCTGGTGGGTATTCAAGGGTCCAATTTGCACCTGTGCTTCCCCCTTTATTAATAAAGTTCTTGGGATATTTTTCTTCTTCAGGATTGTGCTAGGTGTTTTCTCAAATTGGGCTGGGGGAACACCATCAGAGACAGGAATTCTGTTGTTCACAATCAGTCCCCCTGGAGAAAATGGCTGCCATGGAGGGTGGACACTGTGGCATTACATTCTGCTGAGGTCCCTCCCCTCCCCTCCCCAAACCTTGACCTCCCCAGGCTCCAACCCCCAAATTCTCCAGGCAGTTTACAACCCAGTGCTGGCAAATCCTACCTGGCATGGACCAAAAGACATGGAAACAGTTTAAGGTGGCAAAATGTACTCCTGCAACCTGCTTTTCAAGCGGCAGAGACAGGGTTGGATGCACAAGAAACCCCAAGTCTGAGAACCTGGTCATGGAGAGGGCGCCTGGACTGTAGAACTGGATTAGGTTTTCAGGTCTCTGGACCAAACTAGAGGTGAAGAGGATACCGCTGCCATTTTAAAGATCTAAAAATGCTGTCAGGCTCTGATCCCAATCGGCCTCGGTGCTCTTGTTCCCCCCACCGAACTTTTCAAATGCTGAAACAGCAAAGTGTCTGTGGTAGGGGGCTAGTCAGGGGGATGGGGAGCACAGCTACCAGATACAGGTCAGGAAACCCCTGGAGATTTGGGGATGGAGCCTGAGGAAGACGGGATCCCCAGCAGGGCACAATACCACAGAGTCCACCCTCCAAGGCATCCCTTTCCCCCAGGGCTACTGATCTCTGCAGTCTGAGCTGTAATTCTGGGTGATCCCCAGGTCTCCCAAAAAAGAGGGGGGGGGGATCTAAGGCGACAAAACACAAACCTCCAAAGGAAGTTTAGAAAATTGTTAGAGGTTAAAAACATAAGTTAAAAACATAAGTACGTGTACAAAGGAGTGTTTATTACAAAGACACATATAAAAAACTAGTAGGGGCCCAAGTAAAGCCTCATAAAATGTTCTATGTTCCATATACACACAAAAGGACAGTGCATGACCTGACGCATTTCAGCTCACAAGAGCCTTCTTCAGAGGTCAATCAGTGCAAAATGCAACAAGCAACAGAGTCCCTGTAACACGTGTGAGGCAATTAACAATAAATAAAATAGGACCCAAATTGGAATGTTCCAATATGGAATTGAATGACACGCCAAAAAGTTTCTGTTTGGGGCCACAAATATGTCTGGCCTTGAGTCAAAAGTAGTTATATGGTCTGAAAATAAGTAACAAATTACATATTGATGGCACATTGTCCCTGAGAAGGCAATTCTATTTGCACTCTTACGACCTAAACTGGAAGGTACATATTATTTCCAGACCATACAACTATGGCTATTTGGGTGCTTGATGAGGCATGGGTAGGAACAAGATGGTCTCAGTCCACCGTGCAGCCGGCCCAATCAGGATTAGTGACATTTTTCACTGTCTTTATAATGGCGTGGGCATTGTTGCCTTGGCCACGAGAAGGCCGGCTCATCTAGTTTGGCCCTCAGCCCTCAAGAGGACCAGCTACGCTTGTACCGTGCTCAGCGAGGGAGCTTCTGAACTGGCCTCTCTGCTCCGCAAATATTACATTCGTTCTCACAAGAGAAAGGGCTGGAAGTACAGCCAGTCTCCATCACAAGCAAGGAAGGATTCTTCTTAGCCATCATCTTCCCAGCATCCTCTCTGTCACCGCTTTATGGGAGGAGGACGCAGAAAAGGAGCTATAGCCAGTGAACCAGGAGCAATCGGCAGTCTTTCCTGATTTATTACTTCATTCATTAATCCATATATAAAATGCAATTTAGGGTAAGGCTCCGAAATCCTTGCTGTGACACGTTCCCCGCATAGTTGATAAATGATTCCTCTGGCAGAGGCTTGAAGGGCATCTGTGGTAAATTGTGTCGAGAACTATTTTTCAAAACACTTTCCTATCAAATTAGAGGATATCCCTAAGATAAGAGGAAGCGATGAGACTTCCATCACACGGCTGGGTGTCTCATAAGTCACCAGGATGGAAGAAAGTGAGAACCCTTCCCTATACAAACGTTTGCTTTCTTTCCCCATCGTGGATGGACTGGGAAGCTGTCAAATTAACCGAGCAGGAACAGCCCGGGGGGCTTTCATTACCCCATGGAGATGTTATAGGGGAGGGGCTATGTCATGCAGAAGGCCCCTAGGTTCAATC
Organism: Lepidodactylus listeri; assembly: GCA_029233225.1. NCBI lineage: Eukaryota > Metazoa > Chordata > Lepidosauria > Squamata > Gekkonidae > Lepidodactylus > Lepidodactylus listeri. The sequence goes on along the minus strand of JARCFY010000005.1, from coordinate 131,841,657 downwards.
CCCAGCGTGTCCGGTTGGAATGACCAAACAGGTGACTTGAAAGACCTCTGACAGGGATCCTGGAGAGTGGCTGCCGGTCAGAGTAGGCAATACTGAACTCGTTTGTAAGGTCTTTTTTGGTATAAGGCCGCTTCATGTGTGAGTGAGGGGCTCCCAGTGCTCCTGTATGAGGCCACCTGCCTTGTTTCCTTGTCCTTTGCATGCCTCAACAGTTTCTTACCGCTGATAGACCAGAGGCTACTGGAAAGGTTTCTGAATTAAAATGTGTTTCCTTCTGCACTCCAGTGCATCTGTACCATGGGATGAAGTGAACGGGGAACCGTTGCTAAGCCTGCACACCTATTTTGCCATGGAGATGTTTGCTTCACCTTCATGAGCCATCACAGTTTCTCACAGGCACAATCGCAAGTCACATTGTCCTCACCACTGACGGGGAAATTACACGTCTTAGCTGGGTTCAAAGCAGGGGTCCAAATCACTACTGACAACTGGAGTAGAAACTCTTTTTCTTTATTGATTGACCATCATGAAGGAAAGTATCTATCCCTACAAAAGTTCAAGACAGTAACAGCATTACATTCTTCCTCTGCAGTACTTATGGCAAGTTTTACATCACAAGATGTAAACTGATCAATGCATGCCTGCTCAACACTGCACTAACTCTAAACCAACAGAAAGGAAATCTGTACTTCCTTCTTAACATACTTCCTCTATTGATGTGGGGACTGGTCAAAGTGAAAGATACAATGAAAAAGGCTGAAGCGTGAACCCTCGCACCTCAGGGTAGAGCTGCCACCAGTCCTAGGGTTGCCATCCCCCTGGTGGGGCCAAGGGATCCCATGGTTTTGGAGCCCCAATCTGCCATTGGCCAGCTAGCCAATGGGAGAAGCCCCACCCCCAAACAGTAGCATCCTGCAGGGACACTGCCGATGCAGTGACATCACCAGTAGTGACATCATCATGCTGGGTCCATCGCGCACCAACGCACCAGTGTTTGGGGGGAAACTCTATGGTTACTGTAATGTAGTATGCTCTGTGTAGCAACCAGCCTGCCATGTGCTCCCAGGTAATGGCACCCGCCGCATGGCCAGAGCACATGGTCAGGCAGAGAGGGGAGCTTGAATCTGGAGGAACAATAGACGTCCGGATTCAAAGCCTCCACCAATGTGGGACCTAGGTTCTCCCTGGCCAAAGGCTCCTCCAGGGAACCTATGACAAACATGCGCATATGTAAAGCCCCTATCAGGTTTTTTGGGTGCGGCCGGAGGTGTGGCTCCGGCCAGCATATAATGAGGGCCCTGGAGCCCTGGAAGCATGCTTGAGCTGACCATCTACTGGGCATGCTGAATCACTCAATAAAGGCTTCATGATTTCACCGTTCCTGGTCTCCCGAGTCCAGTACTGTTCAGTTACCACAGTTTTTGCCCCAAACACTAGATTGTCACTGCACGATGGCCTAGCATGATAATGTCACTACTGTTGACATCATGACATTGCATGCTTGGCAGAAGAGTCCCGGCAAAGAGCCTGGAGCCCCCCGCTACAGGAAAGGTGAAACCTGGCAACCTTAACCAGTCCTCTTCTACTATCCAGACAGCCAGAAACCAAGGGACAAAGTCTCAGCCCCCCCCTCTGTGAACTAAGGTCAAGAAAGTCACCCTTGCAGGGTAGGATACCTTCAAGAAGAAGAAGAAGAAGAAGAGATTGGATTTATATCCCACCCTTCACTCACTTGGAGTCTCAGAGTGGCTTACAAACTCCTTTCCCTTCCCCTCCCCACAACAGACACCCTGTGAGGTAGGTGGGGCTGAAAGAACTCTGACAGAAACTGCACTTTTTCAAGAACAGCTGTGCCAGAACTATGGCTTGCCCAAGGTCATCCAGCAGGTGCAAGTGAAAAAGTGGGGAATCAAACCCAGTTCTCCCAGATTAGAGTCCATGCATTTAACCACTACACCAAACTGGCTCAAGGCAAGTTTCACAATTACTCTGGTAGCTGTAGCCAATGAGGGCTGAAGTACTGGATTCAGACTGAAGCCTCCTGAATTCAAGAATGCCACAAGAGTAGAATTAAAAGTGATCTATTTAAAATTGTGCAGAAACAATCAAAGCAGAGCAGTGAACAGTGAGGATAAAAATAACCAAGGCTAAAAGTCTGCCTAAGCCCTTTTGCAAACAATGGCTCAAGGTTTCGGATATTACCCAACAGCAGACCGAGGTCTTCAAGGTTCCAAGCTTCAGTGTCCAAGACAAGGTTTCCGGTCATTAAGGCCCACCAAACAAGACAGCACCCAGGCTCATCCAAGCACAGGGTCAGTCACGGCAAGTACCTAAGGCGGCGGCCTGGGGCTCAGCACAACTGGTCAGCAACACTGTGCCATGTCTCACCACGCACAATGCTCTGCATCCGTAGCATAATGCACTTTCCCAGCTAATTGCCGCCACATGGCCTGTAGCAACAAACTGGAATGAGAAGCTTTACTTTGTGGCCCAGGCCTGGTGTTGGCCTGATCCTAATTAGCCAATCAGGTGTAAGGCAAATGATGTCACCTAACCACCAGCTGCCTTATACTGAACCCAGCCCCTGGTCCATCAGGGTCAGTATCGTCTTCTTAGACTGGAAGCAGCTCTCCGGGGTCTCAGGCCGAAGTCTTTCATGTCGCCTGCACCCTGGTCCTTTTAACTTGAGGATTCCGGGGACTGAACCTGGGCTAGGGATGCCAGCCTCCAGGTGGGACCTGGGGATCCTCTGGAATTACAGCTCATCTCCAGACTACAGAGATCAGTTCAAATGGAGAAAATTGGTTGCTTTGGAGGGTGGACTTTAGGGAATTGCATCCCATTGAAGGTCCTCCCCCCCCCCCCCCCGGGCTCCATTCCCAAATGGCTCCATTCCCAAATCTCCAGGAGTTTCTTAACCTGGATCTGGCAACTAGGGTTGCCAAGTCCTACTTACCTAATGGTGGGGGGGAGTCCTCCTTGGCTCAGGAGCTCCCTGGCAAAGCGTGCGCGCCCGGTGACATCACCCGGAAGTGACGTCACCACGTTGGGGGCGTTGCCAGGGCGACGCTCTGGCAATCGCCCCAAAACTCTATGGTGCCATAGTGTTTTTGGGCGATTGCCAGAGAGTCGCCCTGGCAACGCCCCCAACGTGATGACGTCACTTCCGGGCGACGTCATTACGTTGAGGAAAGTCGTCCTGGTAGGACGACTTTGGGGGTGGGGTTCCCCCCGCTGGCTGAATGCTGGCCGGCGGATTGGGAACCCCTGTAGCGGGGGATCCCCGGCCCCCCGGGCTGACTTGGAAGCCCTACTAGCAACCCTACCCCCCCCCCCAACCCTTGCCGGTGGCCAGGGGGAATTTGGAAATCCTAACAGAGAACTTCTGCATGCCAAGCAGATGCTCTACCACTGAGCCACAGCCTCTCCCCTGCTAAGGCAACCAACTGGATTCTTCTCATCCATGATCCAGTGCCAGGCTTTACAGAAACAAGAGACAAACGCCATTTTCTTTTATCAGAGTCAACCACTTTCTCTTTCTGTACACTTTCCCTTCCCTGTCTTTCTCTCTAAAAGCAAAAGTGTGTATGGTTTAAAACATAGTCCTAATATACCCAGTTGGCCAGTCTTGCTTCACAGAGTTAATTGTGGAGTGCCTTGCATAGTTACAATTAAATTAAAATATCCTGAGCCTGGCTGGTTTCAGGAAGCATTAATTATATCTCAGTAAGAGGAAATGAAAACCCCATCAATTCCAAGTTCAGCTCTTTAGTCCCAGACAAATAACATTAAGGTGCTGTTAAGAGTTCAGGCTATATATCTCTGACTAAAGAGTGTGTGGGGGGGGAATCATGGCTCAAATGTCTCTCTTGCTTTATGAACAACTAGGAGTAAGGCCTGTTGTGGGGAGAAACACAACAGGCTCTAGAAGGAAGCTCCAGGCAAGTGTCCCGGCTGTGGCTGGTGGGGCGGCACAGGGAAGGGGAAAATAGAGGGAGGCAAGCCATGTTTATTTCCTTCTGCTTAGCTGTCTCAAGTCCTTTTGCTGCCCCAAGTGGGTAGTATGGGAGGAGAGCCTCATGGTAACGCATATGGTTCCCTCCACCCCTGACTTATGTTGATTTGGGGCTATGCAGTGGCAGCTAAGGTAGAAAAGTACCTCCTCCTATGCCATGTCTTCTGGGTTCCAAGGGTCTGGAAAGCAGTTCCATAGCCAGTTACAGGGTTGCCAACTCTGGGTTGGGAAATACCTGTAGATGTGAGGGGTAGAGCCTGGGGAGGGCGGGGTTTGGGGTGTGGAGGGACTTCAGCAGGGTATAATATCATAGAGTCCACTGCCCAAAGCAGCCATTGTCTCCAGGAGAACAGATCTTGGTCATCTGGGGATCAGTTGTAATAGCTGGGAAATTTTCCGTAGGGGAAATGAAGAGCTGTGGCTGCGGAACACGGTGACTGTAGGGCTGCCAAGTCCCCCAGTAGGGCGGGGGAAACACTGATTTTTAGTCCTTCCCTCCTGCTTTTCCAAAGTTGCCCACCGGGGGGACAAAATGGCTGTCTTAAAAGGGAAATGTCTGCAGAGAGCCTGCCCTGCAGTAAAAAGCCTCACCAGACATTTCCCCTTTAAGAAGTCAGCAAGAGGGCTTCCACAGGAAGAGAGGTCCGCCCAGAGATTAAGGAGGGACTGAAGGAGCTGCTTTTGCATGTGGCTGGCAAGGTAAGTTTCTCTTCCAGCTCTTTTCATTCTCTCTCCCTCTTTCTTTTTTCTGTCTGTCTGTCTGTCTGTCTCTCTCTCTCTCTGTCCCCATCCAGCAGAGGTCTATCAGTGGCTATTATAGCCACAAGGTCTAAATGGAAGTAAGTGCCTCTGCCAGTTTTTTTTTCCCTTCTCTCTCTCCCTCTTTCTTTTTTCTGTCTGTCTGTCTCTCTCTGTCCCCATCCAGCAGAGGTCTATCAGTGGCTATTATTAGCCACAAGGTCTAAATGGAACCCTTTGTCTGGGGCAGTGATGCTCTGCATTCTTGGTGCTTGGGGGGCAACAGTGGGAGGGCTTCTGGAGTTCTGGCCCCGCTGCTGGACCTCCTGAGGGCACCTGGTATTTTTGGCCACTGTTGTGACACAGAGTGTTGTACTGGATGGGCTGTACTGGATGGGCCGATCCACTGTGGCTTCTCTCCTGTTCTTATGATATGAAAATCATATTTAGCACTTGTGTAGCACTTAGTGCTTCATATTCTGCCGAGATGAGGAAGGATTCAGTAGGGCCGTTGCTCAGTGATAGAGCATCTGCTTGACATGCAGGAGGTATCAGCCTCTTCAGCTAAAAAAGGATCAGGTAATAGGTGACATTAAAGATCTCAGCCTGAGACCCTGGAGAGCCACTACCAGTCTGAGTAGTCAATACTGACCTTGATGGACCAATGGCCTGATTCAGTATTAGGAAACTTCATGAGTTCATGTGTCAGCATGTGGAAGCAACATCACAGGATGTGACATCACAAAATGATGTCACTTCCTTTCTCCTGGCTCCACCCCCAAAGTCTCCTGGCTCCACCCCCAAAGTCCCCAGATATTTCCCAAGTTGGACTTGGCAGCCCTAGGTGACTGGCAACTCCAGTGATCATTGAAGGGAAGACTGGGAGATGTATTTTACCTCAGGACACATTCAATGACTCCCAATAGCAATAGCAAACTGTTTAGAATGTTAGATGCATAGGCCAATCAAGCCGCATATACAAACAACCTCTGTGTTCCGACTGGCTATGGGGGGGAGAGGAACAGCAAACTGTTTAGAATGTTAGAGGCAAAGGTCAATCAGGCCACATATGCAAACAACCTCTATGTTCTGATTGGCCATGGGGGGTGGGGTGGAAAAGCAAAGCAAACTGTTAAGAATGTTGGAGGCTGGACTCAGGCAATGCAGCCAGTGGACAGGGACAGCTTGAGTGACACATCATGGATCCAACTGATTTAGGAGCATGTGGAATGTTCAGGAGAGTCCATGACCAAAACACAATTATTATATAGAGAGTTAATTGGGAGGCCTTCATCAGTCGCAGGGAACTTCTAAATTGCAGAACTTGAGGGTTGCCGAGAAAACTATCCTAAACAGGTCTACTCAGACTCTGACACAACTCTAGTCAATAGGGCGTACTCCTAGCCAAGTAGGGTGGTCTTAGTGATTCTGGAGCCTGGGGCAAAGTCCAGGATGGGACCCCAGAACCACTTTTGAGGGGCCCAACCTCTCATCACCTCCATACACAGTGGGGACAACCCAAGCTCAACGAAAGTGCATGCAGTCGGGACAACCCTCATTCCATGCATCAGACATGGAAGCTGCCACTATGATCAGGAGATAGTTGTCCAAGCCCTGGACTGGAGGGGTGAAAGTGGCAGCTGCCACCACTAAGACAACTGCCCGAATCCTGAAAGGGGCCAACACAAGCAGCGTCAGGAGCCCTAGGGTTGCCAGGGAGTAAGCAGGGGGTGGGGACTGGAATGCTGATGCCGACCAAGCAAGCTGATGCCACTTTCGCTAAAAATGAGAAGGGATGTCAGGAGACACTCTAGGACTTACAAAAAACCTCTGTGGTTAAAATCATATAGTGGGAGACCTGGCAACCCTAAGTCCTATCTTTTTTCTCCCCTCTGTCAGGTGGCAGGGCTGAAGGCAGTTGGAGGCCTGGGGCAGCCGCCCCAGTTGCCCATTGGTTAATATCATCCCCACGTCAACCACAGCAGCGCTATCAGCGGCCAATTAAACATCACCAACCTTGTATATGTGATGGAGACCTTTTGCAGCTTTTGCAGCTCCTGGATAAAATTTTGAGCAAAGAACTGGTAAAAGGAAAGATTTCTAAGGGTCTTCCCCCCCCTCCTATCTCCTGATTCTCCATTCCAAATAGCACACCTCCCCAATGGCTAGGGTTGCCAGCTCGGTGTTGGGAAATACCTGGAGATTTGGGGGGTGGAGCCTGGGGAGGGTGGGGTTGAAGGGAGGGAGGGACCTCAGCAGGGTATAATGCCATAGAGTCCATGATCCAAATCAGCCATTTCCCCAAGGGAACTGATCTCTGTAACCTGGAGACCAGTTGTAATTCCAGGAGCTCTGCAGCTTGGAGACTGGCAATCCCATTCCTCCACTTAGGTTCACCAACTTTACCCACAAGTCTTTCTGTCAAAGGATCAGAAGCTGGGATTTCCTGGGCAATGGGGCAATCTCTCCCTTCAGGAGTCAGGATTCCTACTTGGCTTCAGAATTCATGTTTACTCCAGCCCTTCCTTAGTTGAAAGGAATTTGCCAAACAGGTGGTTAATCAACTAAAAGCTCAAAAGCTTAGTTGCTTCGATGACTGACCCTGCTTAGGAAAAGAGCGGCCGTAATGAGCGAGAAAGAGCAGCACTCCTCTGGTAGCCAGCAGACTCTGGATTTGCTGCTCTGACTGGAAGCAGTTCTCCAAAATCTTCAGTAGTCCAATATCCCAGCTCTCTGGCATCACCCTCTGTCAGCCCAGCTCTATTGTATACTGGTGTGCCAAAAAATCCTGAAGATATGCCAGCTTAGGGCTGCCAAAAACCTACAATGCCGGCTGCTGTGTCACATCAGTTCTGGCAGAAAAACAAAAGTGACACAGGGTCACTCTAGGAATCACTGGAAATTCTGTTGTAAAACCATAGAGCAGGGGTGTCAAACTCATTTGTTATGAGGGCCGGATCTGACATAAATGAGACCTTGTTGGGCCAGACCATATGTATCATAAAATGTAATGCCAGGTAGCGGAGATATAAACTTTATAAAGGACAAAAACACAAAGATTTTTTTTTAACTTAAAATAAAAACATGCTTAAAACGTGAGGACTCTTGCAATATTTTGCTTATTTAACAGACTCTGATAGCTGATACCTCTTGCTCTGAGTGATTGCATCAAAATGTCTGTGCTGTTGCAATCTTGAGTATGCTGTTCAGGTGTGTATCTGTAAGCTGCAAACCTACTTTTCATTTATTGTCATTCACCACAGAAATCTGACGCTCAGAGTTCTGAGTCTAGGACCCAGGGGGAAACATGAAATGGCTGAGCAACTGAGAGAGTCTGATGAACCAAGCTATGATGCAGCAGCAGCAACAGAACTGGAAGCAGGAGATGGCCAGTTCCAGTGCGGGCCTGATAGAAGCCCTCCGGGGGCCTGATCTGGCCCCTGGGCCGCATGTTTGACACCCCTGCCATAGAGCTTCTGGCAATTCCTAGAGCTACATATGCCACTTTCATTTTTTTTAACCAGAAGTGATGTGACACCACAGCCACTGTAACGCCCTCCCAATATCCCTGCCCACAGCTCTCCTGCCGGTTGCCTGGCAACCTTAGTAGAACTGAGTTACCATACTAAGGTGTTCAAATGCCGTGTTTGAGACAGAGCCCTGAAAGTACAATCCTAAACACAGTTACAATTTTCTAAACCTTTTGATTTCAGTGTACTCACTCTGTTTAGGGTCACGCCGCTAGAGGCCTAGCTCTCACACACCGTAGACAAGGTGATAAACCTCTACACAGAGAATGTGTTGACAGGGACCAAGCCTAAGTATGGAATCCTTCTGCTGGAAATCTCACTTGCTATGTGGCGGGATAGGGAGGGAGGGGGGAGGGGTCCAAAGAAGAATGGCATTATACTATTATAGAGTGGGAGATTTCTGGAGATTTGGAGGTGGAGGCTGAGGCTGAGGAGGGCAGGGTTTGGGTAGAGGGGACCTCAGCAGGGTATAATGCCATAGAGTCCACCCGCCAAAGCAGCCATAGTCTCCAGGGGAACTGTTTCCTGAAGTCTGAAGATCAGTTGCAGTTCTGGGAGATCTCCTGGAGGCTGGCAACTCCAAAGTATACCTGTCAGCTAATGCTGCCATTTCCTGCCCAGGAGGCGGGATGTGTGCCCCTGTAACGTCGTGCGTGTGGAATGTTATGTTCTACTTCTCATGGCTTGCTTCTTCCCTGTGCTGTTCTGACCTTGGAAGACTGCTGGGGCCTGCCTGTGGATCTCTTCTTTTGTCTGACTGTTTCTTCCCACTTTTTCCTTGGGAACCTCAGGCCAGTTTTGCACAAGCACCTGTTTAAGGAGGTCTTCTGCTCTCTAGACGATCTCCTTTTGTACTCCCTGGATCGAGAATCCCCTGTGAAATTACTGTGTGAAGTTCTCATCACCCTTCGAGCACATAAACTCTTTGCTAAGCTGTCCACATGTGAGTTTCATAAGTTGGAAACTGACTTTTTGGGGTACCGCATATCTCCCCAGGGCTTGGAAATGGACCCTGCTAAAGTGGCAGCAGTGGTGGATTGGAAACCCTCCAAAACCCTCAGGCAGCTTCAGAGTTTTTTGGGATCCATGGATTTCTATCGCACATTCATTGAGAATTTCACCCAATACAGCCTACCCCTTACAGACTTAATAAAGACAGAGGGGGAGGGGCCAAAGTGCACACAGCCTGGAGCTTGACTCGATTGGACCCCTGAGTGCCAAAAGGCGTTTGAGGCTCTTAAGACTATGTTTACCTTGGCGCCTGTGTTAGCACACCCTGATGAAAATAAAAAAAATCATTGTACATGTTGATGCATCGGATGTACCTATGGGGGCAATCCTCGAAGAAGGGGATGACGGAAAGCAGCATCCCCTCACCTATGTGTCTAAAAAGTTCGGGGAGACTAAACGCAACTGGGCTGTTTGGGATAAGGAGGCTGCAGCCATTCAACTAGCACTGACTACTTGGTGCCACTGGTTGGAGGGGGCGCGCCTCCCATTCGAGGTTTGGACTGATCATAAAAACCTTGAGGCACTTAAGGCTCATCGGACATTGAATGCTAAGCAGCTCCAGTCGGCTGAATTCTTTTCAAAATTTCAGTTTTCACTTCACCACTTCCCGGGGAAGTCCCGTTCCCTCGCTGATGTGCTCTCCCGCCTCCTGCAGCACGATAGCCTTTGTGATGAGGTCATTGACTCGATGTTTACACCAGCCCAGTTGGGAGGGGTGATTGCCACTAGAAATAAAAGCCGGGCCACCAACAATCCTTCCCCTAATGCCTGGCAGGCAAAATGTGCCCAGGCTTATACTGAGAGAGATCGAGCTGAAATACAGGAGGACCCCGATGTAGTACAGGGACCCGATGCTTGTTGATACAAAGGAGGTAAACTGATCCTTCCCCTCTCCCTACAGAGGGAGGTAATGTACTCTGCTCATTAAGTGTGCTCACCACGGTTAGTCATGTCAAATCAGTGGCAGAGTACAGAGTATATACCAGTGTTTCATAAACTGTGTGTACAACATTATGGGCAGGGCTATTTTGGGCAGGAAAGCACAGGAACCGAGCTCTAGCTGGCTTCTGAGTTGGCCACGCCTACAGCCTCCCCCCCCCACCCCCCCGGGTTCCCCAGGTGCCTTGCAAGCCACAGGATGCCTGGAGAAGCCAAGCTGATCCAGGGAGGGAAGGCAGTTTAAACTGCCTCCCCTCCTCCGGTTCCCCTCTGGGGAAGCCGATCCTGGGAGGGAGCTGCGCTGTCAGGGACGTGGCCTAATATGCTAATGAGTTTCTGCTGTTGGGTGTGGCCTATTATACTAATGAGTTCCTGCTGGGCTTTTTCTACAAAAAAAGCCCTGATTATGGGTATTGTTTAAATGCATGCTGGGAGAATGAAAATGCTGACATGTATTCTGCTAAAGGCTTGCAGCTTTGTGTGGTCGCCCAATAGCAACTGTGCTTGTCTAGCTAAATGGAAAACAACTATACCCTGTAGCTAATCAGCAAAAATATAGGTACTTTTAGAGCTCCAAAGCCTGGGAAGAAGCGCCTATTGTTTAGCTAAAAAGAAAAAAACTCTGCTTGGGAAAACCCAACCCCCAGGTTTTACTCCAATTAGAAAACTGTGACAAAGTTTTATGGAACCAATAGTTAGGCCTTGTTTGATTGAGGTTGTACTGAGTATATAATTCTACGTTATCCATTGTAAGTTTGGAGGAGCTGGTGGGTGCCTGTGCTCCCCCTTTATTAATTAATAATATATATATTAGTTTTTCTTCTCTACAGGACTGTTTTTGTGTGTTTTCTTAAGTTGGGATGGGGAAGCACAACCAGGGACACAGTTCGGGTCCATCAGAACCAAATCTGTCTTGCTGCTATTTTCTTCAATGTGTTTCCTTTGCTGCCTTTTCTTCACCTCTCCCTCTGCCCAACCACCAATAACTGCCTTTAACTGAAGAATGTTCAAACTTCCACCAATCCTTCACATGGCTTCCCAACCTGACCAATCACAGGCAAACTGAGCAGTGGCCAATCTTCTTCCAATTACAACCTCTGTGTTCTCTCTCCATTTTCCACTCCTTTTTTAACTTTACTGTTTGTTGCTTAGCTAAAGCCCTCAGTTTGCCACGCACCCATAGCGAGCGTTGAAGTCACGAACCACTCTTCCACCAAAGGTGAAGTGGGAACACTATTCCATTCATGCTTGGAAGCTTTGGGTGGCAGTTGTTGTTGGAAGTGAAGGAACAGAATTTCAAGTAGCCATATTTCTGCACTAACAATGTTTAACTAGAAAGCTAAGAAACCGCAAGGCTGAGCAAAAGATTCTCTCATGTTATATGAGACGCCTGCGCAAACTATAAAAGAGCCTATTGTTTTGCTTACAACTTTATCTCAAGTCAGCTAGCCTGGAAGCCGTGAGAAATTCTGATATTTAGCAACATAACTAGAAATGAACATTCCTGCTAGTTTGAGTCAGATAGGCATGGGTGGGATTGAAATAGAATGCCTTGCTTACGAAAACGACACTGAATGTATACGAATGACACCTCTTCTGTAAACTCCTGCCCCACTGGTATTTAAGGTAGAGCCTGCATGAAAATGGGGCTCGGCATATTTCCTGCAAAACTTATTTGCAAAGCTGAGACTGAAGTCAATAAATAAGCTTCTCCTATGCCTGTTGTCTGGTACCTTCATCCTTGGATGGTCTTTGTTCTGAATTTTGGTCCAGAAGTCAAGGACTTTTATGCTGTTTCCTATCTCAGCCTTCAGAGGGGGACTAAACATAGAGTCAGAGTAATAGAGAGGTCAGACCTGATAACCTTTCCTTTCCGTTTCTCTGGAGCTATCCTTTGAAGTGTGGAATGCTAATCTCAGGGTGAACTTCCTTCCTTCTGCCTTTGATCCCTCTCTCTCACACACATTGCCAGTACTCTTCACCATGGCATCATAGATGCAGGACATGTCTCTGTATCTGCATCCGTCCTAGCTAGTTAGATTAGGCTACTATCCTGTCTCTACTCTTTCCTGTCTAGAATGGAGTTCTATAAATAAAGGAACTCATATATAAAGTACTGGAGTCAGAGACACTTGCAGTGAAATCAGCTCATGAAGTTTATTGAGTGGAGAAGATGACATGCTTGCTGAGGTCCAGGGGATTGCTTATATTTGCACTAAAACCACGCCTCCGACCTCGCCCAATGAAGCAGATAGGTTAGGTTTCCCACGGTTGTGCATTATAGGACCCTCGTCGGATTTTAAGCACACAGTTTGTGGGAACTATGATCCAGTCAGGACTATTGTCTGCAGAATCGAAGCTTAGACATCTAGCCTGACCATGTGTGTTTTGGTGACCACATGGTGGTCACCATTAAAGACATCACATTATATTAGCTTGAAATTATAAAAGAAGCTCTGTGTAACTTTGTTCTTATCAGCACAAAAAAACACACAGAGTGGAGAAGCCTTGCTGCATGGTAAGCCTTGTGCAGTCTGCTAACTTATTAGTGGTTCCTGGCTATACCAAACCAGAGAATCTAACTGTTGCATGGATATCTTCCCCCCTGAAAAGTACTGAATTCTCGGTGGCATCGATGAGGACAAAGTTGGTGCACTGATTAGCTCAAGTTTATTTAGAGAGAACAAGCATGCTTAACCGGCCACAAGGCCAACATATATACACACCCAGGACACACCCCAGGTCCCACCTATGATCCTGTTGGGGGGGGGGTTGAATTTACCAGCTAAGTCTTATTGGAGGATTAGAGGGACTCTTGGATCCTTGGCTCCTATTGTCCTAGGAGCCAAGTTCTGGGCTCTTTTGTGCTGGCACCTAGTGGCGGTCAGCGGACACAACACCCCTCCCCCCATAGTTCTTGCAGTGCTTATGGGACCTAGTCCTTTAAGTATGCCAGTGGCTGGTGTTCCCGGCTGGAGCATCTCAGGGCCAGGACTGGCGGAGTCTGATTCCTGGTGGCTGGGCTCGCTCCGGGATCCGGTGCTTCCCATATCTCAATGCTAGCCTCGGGTGCTGGGTTGTTGCTTTCTTTGACCCTCTCTTTGCTCAGGGCTGGGCACTCCTTGGTTCTCTCCTCTTGGAGGAGGTCTAGGGTTGGCAGCCCCGGTGGTGGTCCCCTGGAAGTTTCTGTGGGGCCAGGGTCAGTGGAGGTGGGGATTTGCCATCATCGTAGTTGATCTATATGTTTCCACAGGACCTGGCCATCCTCTGTGGAAACCTCATATGAGACCGGACCGGTGGCACAGATAACCCCCCCCCCCTGCCAACCACTTGGGTCCCTTCCTGAAGTTTTGCAGGAACACTGGGTCCTCCAGGAAGAATCCCCGTGGTGTTTCTGCATGACTGGTCAGGTGTCGTGACTCCGGTGCCCGATCCGGGTATAGCTGGTCCAGGAGCACGGTCGGTTGGCGGCCCATCAGGAGTTTGTTGGGACTGTTGCCCCCAACCTGGTTTGGCATGGTATGTTGCGCCAATAAAAAAACAGGCCAGCTGATACTCCCAATCCCTGTCCTTGATGCGGCTAAAGGCCTCCTTAGTGGTCCGTACCATGCACTTTGCTTGGCTGTTGGTAGCGGGGTAGAATGGCGTGGGCCTTATGTTCTGAATGAGGTTGGCCCAGAGGAACATCTGGAACTTGTTCAATGTGAAGGCTGTCCCATTGTCAGAGACAATGGTGTCTAGAAGCCCGTGGGTCACAAACAGATGGTACAGTGCTTGGATGGCCACTTTGGATGATGTTGTGGAGACTGGGGGGACCTCCAGCCATTTTCAGTATGAGTCCACAGTCACCATGAATATTAGCCCGTGGAATGGTCCCACAAAGTTGATGTGGAGCCTCGACCACAGTGTCCAGATTGACTCCCATGTTTGAGTTGGGGCCCAACAGGGGTTGAGGCAGCTCTCTTGACATGCCTGGCACTCCTTCACGCATGCTTCAATCCCTGCATCTAGTTTGGGCCACCAAACATAGCTTTGAGCCAGTGCCTTCATTCGGACCACCTCCGGATGGGCCTCATGGAGGGCAGTGAGGATGCGGCATCTCAGGGCCTCGGGGACTACTACCCGGTCCCCCCAGAGCGGACACCCCAAACTGTAGCCGGTTCACTTTAAACGCCCCCCCTGTGGGTCACTATTGTCTGGGCTTAGGCCATTTCTTCATCTACTGGCAACTGTTGGTATGCCTTTGCGAGGCCCAGTTTTCCAAAAACCTTGGCCCCTGCCAGGGTCGCTAGCACATGACTCACAACCAGCACAGGATATGTATTGTCTTGCAGTGCCTGGTTGATTGTGCATTTGTAGTCTGTGCAGATGCGGATGTTGCTGTTGGGCTTAACCAGCATTACAATAGGGGTCTCCCACTTTGCGTGCAAGACCAGCTCCAGCAGTCCCTGGGCCACCAAACGGTCTAGCTCTGCGTCTATCTTGGGCTTGAGGGCAAATGGCACACTCCTTTTGCGCATGCGGACTGGCCTGATACTGGGATCTAGTTGTAGTGAGACCAGGGGCCCAGTGTAGTGGCTGAGGGACCCGTCGAAAATGGATGGAAATTCCTGGCAGACTTGGCTGCTGTCCCATTTTACTCAGGAACTGATGCCCTCTATGGTGATCCTGAGGGGCTTGAACCAAGTGCGGCCCAGGAGGCTTGTTAAATTTCCCTCCACTATGATAAGGCTGAAGTAGCTGCTGAACCCCCAGTACTGGACTCTGAATCGCCCCTCGCCATTCTCCAGTACGGGATTCCTTTGGCGATCCACCAGTTTTACACTGGGTGGTTTCAGGCGGGGTCCCCTTTGGGACATAGTCTCTTCAGCATGCTCACTGATATAATGGTGGCTGCTGAGCCGGAGTCTAGCTCTATGGTGCAAGGAGACCCCTCTATCTTAACCCGAACCTGTATCCTAGGCGTGGTGCATGGACTTGGGATTTTCAGTACCTGGTGGGGGGTTCAGCCGTGATGAGGTAGAGGTCCTCAGAATTGGTGTCCACTTCATAGTGCATCATGGCCCGGTACTGTGGCAGTGGTTTGTTTGTTGAGGCCCGAGATCCCTTCGATCTGCAGACGCGGGCGATGTGACCTTGCTTCCAACATGAGCAGCAGATGGTGTCATGGAAATGGCAAGCTTTCCATTTGTGGGACTCACTGGAGCTGCCACAGGGGTGTGAATGGTTGGTTGGGTTGGCCAAGGTGCGTTGCTGTTGTCAGTCGGGGCAGTGGACCTGCTTTGTGCCTTCCTCATCTGAGGTGTTGGATGTGGTAGCCATCTCCGTCTGGTGTGTTGTCGATAGCCCCCGGTCCTGATGGGACCATTCAAAGGCTGTTGTGGCATGCCGATCAGCTTGCAGCGCAGCTTGTGGTTTTGGATTCCCCAGACAAATTGGGTGAGGATGATGGCCTCTACTTCCTGGAACTCACAATCCATGGCCAACTGTTGCGATTCAGCCATGTAGATGGTGGCCAATTCACCTACCTTGTATTCTCACGCCCACAGGTCCATCCGCCTTGCCATCATGGTTGGCTTCGGAGCGAAGTAAACAGTTAGGACCTTTGTGATGTCCTTGTATGTGGCATTGGCCAGCTTTTGTGGGGCGAGCAGCCCTTGGGCTAAACGAATTGCTGTGACCCCACATGTAAAAAACGTTACTTTTTCCCACCATAGAGAAAAATGGTGGGAATGGGGGCAACCTTTTTGGGGGCCTGTAGAATTGGACCCCCTAGTTTAATTGTCTTGAAACTTTTTGGGCATTTGGGGGAGAGGCCCCAGCAGCTACCCTGCAAGTTTGGAGCCTCTCCCTCAAATCCTCTCCCCTCCACCTGCTTTTTAAACCCGCCACCGAATTTCGGTGGCAATTCGGCGACGGGCTGAATCAGATCAGAGAATCTGATTCGGCCCATGGCTGCCCTAGTGCCCACTCTTGGGCTGGCAGAGCTCTGCTTCGCCTTGCTCTGGCCCCAAATGACCCCTGCTAGTAGCATTAAAGTTGTCTACAGTTGACTCTTGTGTAAATTATTTTTTTAAGATTATTTCCATAACCTTGTAAAAATCTCAGAATGAATTCTTTTAAACTATATTTAAACTCTATTTTCAGAATAATTCCTCCTCCTCTCCTATTCTACCAGTGCCTTTGTTGCTGATAATACAGGCAATGAGACATGTCACGAGGGCTTTGGCTTGTGCAAGAGAAGTTCACCATGAGTGCGGGGGCTGGGGGCTGGGGGCTCTGCTTGGTGCCAGATGTGAATCTCCTGGAAACCAGATGACCCCCCCCCCCGGCTGTCTACATTAAAAAACTTTAAAACCTTGCAGTCCTAGTTCGGTCAGTACAGAATGACTGTAGACAAACAGCAAAGTAGATTTTTGAGTTCCACCTAGGGAGAAAAGCAGCATGTTGTTATTAGTGGTGGTGGTACAGAAAATGCCATAAAGTCACAGCTAAATTACGGCGACCCCATTGGCTTCTGAAGGCAAGTGAGGTTTAGAGGTGGTTTGCCATTGCCTGGCTTATGCACAGCAGCCCTGGACTTCCTCTGTGGCTGTTGTGTTCGAATGGCGACCACCATGTGGTCAGGCCACGCGGTCCGGGGCAAGCACAGGGCCAGGCACAGTCAGAGCGTCGCTCCAGAGCACAATAGACTGGCCGGATTGTAATTTAGACCTATCGATCAGCCAGGATGCAAATAGGGGCCAATGACCTGGGGAGACTTAATTGTATTAATTGTAATCCTATCACAGGGTGTGGGTGAGTCCGGGGGCGTGGTTTAGGTGTGCATATAAGCAGACCCCCAAGTCTAGCTCAGACATGTGTTCCTGAACTTTCTAATAAACCATGAGCTGATTTCACTTGATTTCACTCAGTCTCTGGACTGAGGACTTTACAGTGGCCTCCCATCCAAGTGCTAACCAGGACTCACCCTGCTTTGCTTAGCTTCCAAGATCTGATGAGACTGGACTAGCCTGGGCCATCCAGGCCAGGGGACCCAGGGACACAGGGTTGGGTTTTCAAGGCAAGAGAGAGTCAGAGGTGGTTTGCCATCAGCTGCCTCTGTGCCGCAACCCTGAACTTCCTTGGTGGTCTCCCACCCAAGCACTAACCAGAGCCAACCTTGCTAAGCTTCTGAGATCTGACGAGATCGGGCTAGCCAGGTCATTATTATTATTATTAGTAGTAGTGGTAGTACTGATAGTAATACAAGACTGAGTGGGCCAGGTCTGCGAGGGCCCATCGTAGTGAGAAGCTTGGCGTAGGGCCAGCAGACAAATCTCTATAAGGTTCTGCTCCAAGGCATATTAGAAGCAGATTTCAGAGATCCGAATTCCCTTTCTGTAAACGAAACTGAAAATACTGCAGGAAGAAGCGCAAGAGTTGTGCCACAGTGGAATCAGCTGCCTGGGGAGGTGGTGAGCTCCCCTTCACTGGCAGTCTTTAAGCAGCAGCTGGACAAACACTTGTCAGGGATGCTCTAGGCCAGGGTTGGGCAAACTGTGGCTTGGGAGCCAGATGCGGCTCTTTCACATATATTATGTGGCTCCCAGCAGGGCGGCTGGGGAAGCTAAATATCATTAGAAAACAAATATCATTGGACAAATTAATATCATTATCAATATCTGCTTTTACCCCTTTTGTTATTATTTCTGCCAGTCTCATTTAATGTTAATAAAAAGCAAATTTGCTTATTTTCCAATAAAAGCAGGTAATATTTGTTCATGTCTTGTGGCTCTCAAACATCTGATGTTTATTCTATGTGGCTCTTACGCTAAGCAAGTTTGGCCACCCCTGTTCTAGGTGGCTCTTACGCTGAGCAAGTTTGCCCACCCCTGCGCTAGGCTGACCCTGCATTGAGCAGGGGGATGGTCTAGATGGCCTGCTGGACCCCTTCCAACTCCAGGATTCTGTGGCCCATTCTGCATGTAGCATCCACTCCATTGTTTTACCAAACCCACAATGGAAAAGAAAAAGACATGGCTCAAAACCAGGGGTCATTTGGGGCTGGAGGTAGGCAGAGCGGAGCTCCACCAGTCCAGGAGTGGGCACTAGGGCAGCCACAGGTCAAATCAGATTCTCTTATCTGATTTGGCCCGCCCCTGAATTGCCGCTCAAATATGGCAGCAGCATAAAAAGCAGCTGGAGGGGAGGGGTTTTGAGGGAGAGGCTCCAAGCTTGCAGGGTAGCTGCTGGAGCCTCTCCCCGAAATACCCACCAAGTTTCAAGAAGATTGAACCAGGGGTCCAGTTCTATGGACCCCCAAACAGGTTGCCCCCATTCCTTCCCCAAACAGGTTGCCCCCATTCCTTCCATTGATCTCTATGGTGGGGAAAAAGTAACGTTTTTTCCCACCATAGAGAGCAATGGAGGGGATGGGGCAACCTGTTTGAGGGCCTGTAAAATTGGACTCTGTGGTCCAATCTCCTTGAAACTTAGTAGGTATTTCGGGGAGAGGCCCCAGCAGCTACCCTGCAAGTTTGTAGTTTCTCCCTCAAATCCCCTTTCCTCCAGCCCCTCATATACCTTATGAGTTTTTGCCATTGACTTCAATGACCCATAGAGTATAATGGGGCTGAAACTGACATTTGGCTGATGTCAGGGGGTGTGGCATATGCTAATGAGATATGCTAATGAGCTCCTGCACCTCTTTTTAATGAAATGACCCCTGCTCAAAACCACATTCAAATACAGGGGCCAACGCCTGTACTTACTGCAAAGTCACCCCCCCATGGCCATTGAACGGCCATAAATCTATGCAGCCGGTACCAATAAAACTGAGAGATCAAAGGAAGTGGAAGTGGCCTGCAGTCTGGACACAGCCATAAAATCCGACAGTCAGTCAAAGTGAAAGTGGCAGGCAATGCAGAGGGGGATTTCTGTTCCAGTGGGGGTTTGGTAGAACAGCAGAGTGAGTGCTAGCTGCAGAATGAGCTTTTGATTCTAAGTCTAGGCTTGCCAGCTCTGAGTAGGGGAATACTTGGAGATTTGGGGGGTGGAGGCTGGGGGGGAAGGGTTTGAGGAGGGGAAGGACCTCAGCAGGATATAATGCCACAGGGTCTACCCTCCAAAGCAGCCATTTACCCTGGGGGAACGGATCTCTGTCATCTGGAGATCAATTGTAACAGTGGGATATCTCCAGGTCCCACCTGGAGGCTGGCAACCCGAGTCAACCCCAGATTCTATAGCCTCTCCCTGATCCTTCTGGCTGGCTTGTCCAGGGCCCATTTCAACAGGGCATAAGCACTGGTGCATTGGAACCTGTTGCAAACCCCGACAGATGGCAGTGGCTGATCTTCGTAGGGCAAAGGAGGAAGCAGTATGGAGAAGACTCACACGGAGCCGTATATACGTTTTCTGCAAATAAGAGGGGAAATCTCCAGCAGTTTGCTTGATTGCCTATCTTAGCCAGAGCCAATGAGCCATTTTAATCCTGCTAATTAAACCCTCCACTTTTAAAATTAGAAATGAACCAAATAATCTTGGCTTCATGCACAACTCCAGTATGAACGCTATCATGATTGCACCCATTTCCCTTCTCTTGCACTGTTGGAAAGCAGTGGTATTGCTTGGACCAAGTGGATACCCCTCCCACTGTCCCCTTCTCAAGACCACCTACATATTGCACTTTTGGGTGGGTAGCTATGTTCAATGCTCCCACAAAGCTATGGAGCACTTGAAGCAAAAATTCTACTTGGTGAGCTATCGGCATTAAGGTTGTGAGCAAGCGATATGACTACTGCGTAAATTAGTTTGCTCTGGAGCCATCCTTCCTGAGCTAAAACAAAAATGTGTGAGCTGGAGGATAAAAAACTGGGAGCTAGCTCACACTAACTCAATTTAGAGGGAACACTGGCTGTGTTAGCCTGTAGTGGCAGAATAAAATCTGAACCCAGGTAGTACCTTAAAAAGCAGCAAAATTCCCCTGGGTATAAGTTTTTGTGAGGTTGGCTCCCAGTATGAAACCCCCAGATTATTATTATGGTAGCGGATTGCCAATCTAGGCACTAGATTTCTTATTGTGGCTGCAGAGACAAAGAACCAGAGTTTAGGATTTTAAAATATAATTTTATTAAGGTGCATGGATTACTTAAAAAACTGAGAGAGAGAAAACAATACAACTAGAGGTTAAATTACTAGCAAAACACTTTAGAACACTGGTTTCCACAAGACAAAATGTTACCCATTCAGAGTTCTGGGACCAAAAGGAACTCTTCTCCAGAGTCCCAAAAAGTGCAGGGAGCCAGCGGGAAAGGGCCCCAGCTGTCGTGGCTCTCTCCATCCGGCTTGCTGCTGCCCCTGTCGGGGTTCGCCGCACTTCCTTCTCTGCTCTCCCTGCTACTGGTAAGTGCTGGTGAGGGGTGGCGGCAGTGGGGGCTTGATGGGGGGGGGCATGGAGGGGTGGCAAAGCCTTGATCGGGGGGTGAGAGACCCTTCTCCTCCCTCCATCTTCCTTCCTTCCTTCCTTCCTTCCTTCCTTCCTTCCTTCCTTCCTTCCTTCCATCCCTCTTTCTTTCCCTCTTTCCTCCTCCTTTCCTTCTCTCCTTCACTCCTTCCTTCCTTCTCTCTTTCTTTCCCTCTTTCCTCCTCCTTTCCTTCTCTCCTTCCTTCCCTCCCTCCCTCCTTCCTTCTCTCCTTCTCTCCTTCTGTCCCTCCTTCCCTCCCTCCCTCCTTCCTTCCTTCTCTTTCCCTCTTTCCTCCTTTCCTTCTCTCCTTCTTTCTTTCCTTCCTTCCTTCCTTCTCTCTTGCTTTCCCTCTTTCCTCCTCCCTTCCTTCCTCCCTCCCTCCCTCCCTTCCCCTCTCTCTCTTTCCCTCCCTCCTCGCAACCCTTCTTGCAATTCTACACTGTAGTCCTAAACACAGTCACAGCCTCACTGGTGCAGAATAGTGTAACTCTATTTAAGATTGCAGGTTGATGGCTTTGGGGGGGGGGGGGGAGACTGGTGAAGGGAAGGGAACCGTGTGACTGGAACTCACAACCCAAACCTAGGTGGCATGTCTTGTTGGGAATGTTGCAAATGTATTTGTGTATAAAGTCTGTATTAACGTTGTTTGGTGCTAACTGCCATGCAAGAGAAAACATCTGAAAAAGTAGCTTCGTTGTTATGTGTGTTGGCAGAACACTTGACTGTTGCTTGGGGGACTTTGGGGGACATCTGTAGAGAAACAGAGTTGTAACTAAAAATGAGTATGGTCAGCAGCACTTTGGAGATTGCTTGCTTTGTGAAATTTAAAAAGTAGGCAGAGTTTCTGAAGAAGATGATTGTCCCTCTTCTCCTGCCACTGGGCTGACATCTACCTTTAATGGGCCAGCAATGCTGATGTTCTTAAACCTCCAAATAAGAGAGATTTCTGCTTCTGAGGAGTTGACTTCCAACGATTGGTGATCTTGTGATGGTAGTGATACTTTGATGTGGTAAAGCCCACCTGTTCACAGGATCATTTTACCTGTGGGACAGATTCTGCACGGTAACCACTCCACTGGTACATAATTGCTTGTAAAAAAATATTATAGTGTAATAATTCAGATGGGTAGCCGTGTTGGCCTGAAGCATCAGAACAAAGTTGGAGTCCAAAGTTTCATCCAAGGTGTAAGCTTTTGTGTGCATGCATGCTTCTTCCATCTGATACCTTGAATCTTATATCCTGAATGAAATTTTGTTAGATTGGTTCCTTTGGTGCACAGTCCACAAACTACTCCTGTCCAGTGCACCCACAAACCTATGGTTGTTCTGCCAATGAACTAGCTTTGCCAACTCCAGGTTGAGGAGATCCCTGGAGATTTGGGAGTGGAGCCTGAGGAGGGTGGGGTTTGGGGGAAGGAGAGACCTAAGCAAGGCATGATCCCATGGACTCCACTTTCCAAAGCAGCCATTGACCTGATCTCTGTAGTTTGAAGCTCAATTGTAATTCCAGGAGATCTCCAGACCCCACCTGTAGGTTGGCAACCCTAAAAAATCATATTCAGCATACTAGTTTTTCAGGAAAGCAAGCTGATTTCCATAGGAACCTAACCTTTAGGAATTGATTCCAATCCAGTGTGGGAATAATTGTTGGACATAAGATATTGGTTCAGGCAAGATTTTGTATAGATGGGATAGAAAATAATGTTTTTATTGGTTTTGTCAAAACCGTTTTGACAACAAACAAGGTAAACAGAATAAGAAGCAAAAAATGTTTGTGGCTGGATGACCACACTTCTGGGAACATGGGGGTGTGGCCTAATATGCTAATTAGTTTCTGCTGTTGGGTGGGGCCTATTAGGCTAATGAGTTCCTGCTGGGCTTTTTCTACAAAAAGAGCCCTGCCTGTAACTACAGGATATTGCCTGAACCCTGACTGGTGTATAGGCCTGAGAGCAATCTAGGATTCAGACAATACATTATCTACCTTGAAGCCTACTCAGGGGGCTTGATGGGGCTTGCATGTTACGCAGACATGCTGGCATTCTTCTGCTCTCTTTGGCCGTCTTGAAAATCTGTTGCTCAGGCCGACCCGCCTGGTTTTTGGGGCTCTTCCTTTAAGCTCTCCCTTTAAATGCAGGGAGCCAGAGGCCTCTCTGGCCTTGAAAGCCCCTTGCTGGCGTGGCCAGAAGTCAGCTGCAACTTGCCAGCACTTCACACCCACCCACATACACAAACAGGTAATATGCCTTGAATCTCAGTGAGAATGGCAGGATATAGATAACCTAAATAATTACTTACACACAGGGGTCCTTTCGTAGAAAAAGAGGTACAGGAGCTCATTAGCATAACTCATTAGCATTACTTATTGCATATGCTACACCACCTGATATCACCAGAAGTATGTCAGAAGGCAAGAAAGAAAGGAGAGAGAGAGAGAGAGAGAAAGAAAAAGAAAGTAAGTAAGTAAGAAAGAAAGAACTGGCAGGGAGGGGACAGCTACTAATCCAAGCCTCAGCAATTCCACTCTTCTGGGAGGATAGCTTCAGTGGTGGCTGAAGCCTTCAGAAGGCTGGTCGGAGGAACAAGGATCTTTCCAGGGGGCGGGGTCATTTTGCTGCAGCCATGACACAAGCAGGCATTCCCCTGCGGGGGGGGGGGGGCTGTCACCAACTCCCGGAGCTGCGCTCCCCCGAGCTCCTGCTCGAAAGGACCCCTGCTTACACACACACACACACACACACACACACACACACACACACACACACACGGCAAGGACCATGTAACAAATGTAACATTTGTCAAGAGGAAGCAAACATGACAATGGACAAATGTTGGTGAACGCAGTTGCTCAGATAGCTGCTGCTGTAATTGCAAAGATAGGGTGATTGCTGGATTTGCTGGGGCTCCAGCAGCAAACAAAATACGGCCCAGTTTGGTGGGCAGGGCCCACCTTCCTTTCAACGTGTAGCTGAAAGAGAAAAGTAAGACCATGGCAGTACATGGGGGTTCTTGGAGAGAAGGGGAAACTGTGAACCCTTTTGATCTAGGGTGAGGAGATGGTACAGGTTCTGACCCAAAAGTGGGTTGCAAAACCTGTGAAAGCGTTTTTTGTTTTTTTTTTTGAAAAACACACTTGTGCATGGTCTGTTTTTAAGTGGGTCACCGTAACAAGTACTTTTGGACTTGTGGGTCATTGTACCGAACAAGTTTTGTGTATGTGTAAAGTGATGTTAAGTTGCAGCTGGCGACCCCAGCAAGGGGCTTGCAAGGCAAGTGAGAAGCAGAGGTGGCTGACCATGGTCTCCCTCTGCAGAGCCTTCCTTGGTGGTCTCTCATCTAAGTACTAACCAGGGCTGACCCTGCTTAGTTTCTGAGATCTCCTAAGATAAGGCTATACCATGCCACCTTCCCTCCCACCGAAAAGGTTAGGAACCAAGGATCTGAGGTAACTTTGTACAGCAGAGAGTAAGGCTGCGGTCAGACTGGTGGTGTCGCCTCTAATGGTACCAGTTTATAGTGTTGCAGGACATATAATCCAGACAGCACACCCTGCTGCGGGTTACCCCACGTGGACATCCCATGGTCAAGCATCCACATTAATGCAGCACCTCAGCCATGGGGCATGCTGCCCAGTCATTTTTAAAATGCATGTGTGCACGTATGCACTCATTGCACACACATATGTGCCCAGTGGTGTGTGTGTGTGCTCATGCACATGAGCACATATGCACACATAGGCAAAAACTCCCCAAACCCCACCCTAGCAGCAGGAATGGATCTGCAGGTTCAGACCACCAATCCGTTCTACTTGCACTCCCCCGCGTTCAGACATCTGGTCATGCGCGGGGAACCAAAAGCATTACATGTTATATGGTGGCTATTTACTCCGGTTCCAACTCATCGTACGATGGGGTGAGTACAACTGGGGAACAGTTGTCAGTTAAATGTGACCAGGCCCATTTAAACCGTTTGTGAACCGTGCCTATATTGGGCCAAACTGCTAGTCTGAATGCAGCCTAAGAGACCCAAAGGACTTATCATGGCCTCTCCTACCACTGACACTAGAGGCCTTAATACCAGCTCAGAAAGCTTTTTCATTCCCATAACCCTCTCATAGAGGAGGGTGATAAGGAAATCCTTTGCAGCGATAGGAGTCATTGCTGAAATGTGCCTGGTTTTGGATGTTTCGTGCTGCTCTTTGCTAAGGGGGACAGCAGCTAGGAGACACTACGGAAAATAAGGGTCTATCTGTGTAAGATTGTGGCATTTTTTAGCTTTCCTTCTTGCCTAACCGTGCGCCCGCAGCAAGGAATGGAAGGAGAACAGCTTCTTCTAGGTGAATCTGACGCGGCGGCTTTTTCAAGTTGCTGATTTGGTCCTTTTTCTCCTTGCACAGAGTTCATGCTGAGGCTGCTCCGGCAGCGCCCGCTGCAGCCATTTGAGTTCGCTGGCCCAGTGGGACTAATTACTGCATTTACAGTAAAACATGCAAGGAAATGTATCTCCCCATCTCTGCATAGCCAAGATTACTGGAGGATAACCTACTACATTACACAGATTAATACTCCAGTGAGTAAATTAATCCTCCGAATTTCACTCACTCCTTGTGGCTTATAAATTTTAATTGGCTCTAAACTGCCACATGAATTTATGAGAACATCTATTGATGCAGTGGAAGGGATCAGAAATTACTCTATCAGCACTCAGGCCTCCAGCAGAAGACAGCAGCCGCGGCCGAGACCAATTTACAAACATATATTAAAGATTTGAAAGGTGGGGATTGAAAATAGGTAGGATCTGCAGCTCTTACATACTACGTGAACCGCGGAGTTAAGAGGAATAAGAACACTGCTAAGGGGGTGGGGTGGGGGTGGGGTGGGGTGGGGAGCCTGTAATCTAAACATACAAAAATGTGTTAATTCAAGGAATATGTATTTTGAAAGCACCACTGATACCAGGGTTGCCAGCCCTGGGTTGAGAAGTTCCTGGAGATGTTGGGGGTGGAGTCTAGGAAGGGCAGGCTTTGGGGAGGGGTATATAATGCTGTACAGTTGGCCTCCCAAAGCAGTCATTTTCTCCAGGGGATCTGATCTCTGTCACCTGGAGATCTCCAGCCAGCACCTTGAGGCAGGCAACCCTAGCCGTTCCAGGTCTTTTTTTTTCTGGGGGAACATGCCAGAATGGAGTTCTGGAAATTCTTCAACAAAGTTCTTTAAAAAATTTTTTTTAAAGTTCATGAGTTTTCAGTATACCGATTGGCAACTTCACCTTCCTCTTGAGAGTTCTGGCATGTCCAGCCAGTTTGGTGTAGTCGTTAAGTGTGCAGACTCTAATCTGGGAGAAACGGGTTTGATTCCCCACGCCTCCACTTGCAGCTGCTGGATGATCTTGGGCAAGCCATAGCTCTGTCCAGGGGTCATTTCGTAGAAAAAGAGGTGCAGGAGCTCATTAGCATAACTCATTAGCATAACTCATTTGCATATACCACACCCCCTAACACACCGGAAGTGTGTCAGAAGGCGACACCCACCCCTCAGGCTCCACTCCACAGGTGAGTGAAACTGACCTGCTCTTCCTCCATTCCCTTCCCCATCCAATACTTTGTGCAATAAAAATAAGCGTAAAGAACACACCCTCATTCTCTTCCTGCTCCCTTGAAATCACCAGGTTTCAAGTAGACTTGAGATACCCAGGACATGTGCACCACCCATCTCTTTCCCTTCCCCTCCCCTCCCCACAACAAGATACCCTGTGAGATAGGTGGGGCTGAGAGTGGTCTTTTGAGAACTGCTCATGAGAGAACAGCTCTGAGAGAACTTGTGACTGGCCCAAGGTCACACCAGCAGCTGCATGTGGAGGAGTGGGGAATCAAACCCAGTTCTCCCAGATTAGAGCCCAACTCCTGACCACTACACCAAACTGATGGGGTGGAAGCTGCTGAAGGGTTGGTGAAATTTCTCCAGGACTTGTGCCATGTGCCCAGATAAAAAATGGTATGCTTAGAAAATTTATATGCCACCTTGAGCAAGTCTCTGGAAAAGCAGCACACAGTCATAAAAGGAACAATGATAAAATTATCAATATTAAAACAAAACATTAAAATCAATAAAGACCCCAGCAGGGCTTTCCCTGGGGCGCTGCGCCTCTGCACTGCTCGGGGAAGCTGAGGAGGGGGTGGGGCTTGGTCATGTGCCCGCCCCCTGGGCTCCTCACTCCCGGAGCTGCGCTCCTGTGCGCTCCCGCTCCAACGGACCCCTGGTGCTGTCAGAGCTGTTTTCTCAAGAACAACTCTAGAAAGAGTTCTCTCAGCCTCACCTACCTCACAGGGTGTCTGTTGTGGAGAGGGGAAGGGAAAGCTGCTCTGAGACTTCGAGTGAAGGGCGAGGTATAAAACCAATTTCTCCTCTTCCTCCTTCTTCTCCCCCCCCCCCCCCAAAAAGCCCTGCTGTTACCTATAATGACAGGGCAATTGCTTGATTGATCATAGCTTGCCACAGCTGCCATGCTTGTGCTAGCTGGCATTGGAAAAGATGAAATAAAGCCATGTCTCTCAACAGGTATTAGCTAAATGAGAGCCAGTGTGTCTGGCTTGGATCTAAGAGACCCAGGTTCAAATCCCCACTGTTCCATGGCGGCTTGCTGGGTGCCCTTGGGCCTGTCCCACACTTTCAGCCTAACCTACCTTGCAGGGTTATTGTGAGGATAAAATGGAGGACAGGCATATGATGGTGTAAGCCACATCAGGTCCCCATTGGGGAGAAAAGTGGGGTACAGAAGAACAAAATAAATAAATGGACCCTGCATGTTCCAAAGTGGTATACCACTAACTATTAGGTAATAGGGGACAAATAGCCGCTGGGACTGCTGCCCAACCTGTGTAGTCCTAACTACACTCCTCTGAATCAACGGAAGTCAACAGGCTTAGAAGAAGCTTGCCATTTATTAATATTTTTTTATCCTGCCTATCTACCCAATCAGGGTCCACAAGGAGGTGAACATAAAAACGTTCCAGCAAAAAAAACCCACAGTATAATTTACAGAATAATTTAATTTAAAACTAAGAAACAACCAAAACTGGAATAAGGGCCAGTGATTGTTAATGGGGGGATGGCAGACAAAAAAAAAGTCTTCACCCTCTGGCGGAAAACTCCAGTAAAAGGAGACAGAGGTCCATTCTGCATCTGGCATTCGCTCCACATTTTATCAGCACTCGACTTGGTTCCCCCTTGCCTCGGAATATCTGTTTTCATTGCATTGCCTCAGATCCTGGTTTCTACACTGGCTAGTGTCAGCTTGCCATCTATTTTATTTTCAATGGTTGGTCCTGCTGGATTGGCATGCAGATTTTCCTGTGTCAGTACTTGCCTCGGCAGTCATTTGCCACCTGACCCAAGTAATTAATGGTGAGGTGATAAATACAGAGGGAGAAATAGGGGCGGGGAAACTGACTGAGATCTATGAAGCCATGTCAAGTTGTCTGCTTACTGTTCCCTATAAATCAGAAGCAGAGGAAGGAAAAGGTGCCACTCGAAACCACACTCAGGGCAACGCCATACTGACTGTGAAGTCACCCCTGATGACCATAAATCTATGCAGAGGTTACCAAAAACCCTGATGAACAAAGGAAGTGAAAGTGGTGTGCTCTACCACCTCTTCCTCCTCCTCCACCACCTCCACACCTCCTCCACCACCTCCTACTCCACTACCACCTCCTCCACAGCCTCCACCATCATCACCTCCACCTCCACCACTACCTCCACTACCACCTTCTCCTCCATCACCTCCACCTCCTCCTCCTCCTGCACCACCACCACCTCCACTGCCACCACCTCCTCCACCACTACCATCACCACCTTCTCCTCCACCACCACCTCCTCCACCACCAGCACCAGCACCACCACCTCCACCACCACCTCCTCCTGCACCACCACCACTTCCATCACCACCATCTCCTCCACCACCAGCACCACCACCTCCTCCTCCACCTCCTCCTCCTGCACCACCACCACCTCCACTGCCACCACCTCCTCTACCACCACTATCACCACCACCTCCTCCACCACCACCTCCTCCACCACCATCACCACCTCCTCCACCACCACCACCAGCACCACCTCCTCCACCTCCTCCTCCTCCTGCACCACCACCACCACCACTGCCACCACCTCCTCCACCACCACCATCACCACCTCCTCCTCCACCACCACCTCCTCCACCACCAGCACCGCCACCTCCACCACCACCTCCTCCTGCACCACCACCTCCTCCTCTACCACCACCTCCTCCACCACCAGCACCACCACCTGCACTACCACCTCCTCCTGTACCACCACCACTTCCATCACCACCACCTCCTCCACCACCAGCAGCACCACCTCCTCCTCCTGCACCACCACCACCTCCACTGCCACCACCTCCTCTACCACCACCATCACCACCACCTCCTCCACCACCACCTCCTCCACCACCATCACCACCTCCTCCTCCTCCTGCACCACCACCACTGCCACCACCTCCTCCTCCACCACCACCACCACCAGCACCACCACCTCCTCCACCACCAGCACCACCACCTCCACCACCACCTCCTCCTGCACCACCACCACTTCCATCACCACCACCTCCTCCACCACCAGCAGCACCACCTCCTCCTCCTCCTCCTGCACCACCACCACCTCCACTGCCACCACCTCCTCTACCACCACCATCACCACCTCCTCCACCATCACCTCCTCCACCACCATCACCACCTCCTCCTCCACCACCACCACCACCACCACCTCCTCCTCCACCACCACCACCTCCACTGCCACCACCTCCTCCACCACCACCATCACCACCTCCTCCTCCACCTCCTCCTCCTGCACCACCGCCACCTCCTCCTGCACCACCACCACCTCCACCGCCACCACCTCCTCCACCACCAGCAGCACCACCTCCACTGCCACCCCCTCCTCTATCACCACCACTACCACCTCCTCCTCCACCACCACCTCCTCCACCACCACCATCACCTCATTCTGCTCCTCCACCTCCCCCCCATAAGGCTTACTAGCTTTTCTTCCTTCCTGGCCAGGAAAGTGTTTTTGGCAGTGGTGGAAAGAGCTGTACAGTTGCAGCCAACTTACAGCAACCCTGTAGGGTGGCTTTCCATTGTCTGCCTCTCCATAGCAACCGTGGATTTCCTCAGTGGTCTCCTATCTAAGTACTGACCAAGGCTGACCCCTTGCTGAGCTTCTGAGATCTGATGAGACCGGGCTAGCCTGGACAAAAACTCTTCTCAGGACTGCTAAATCCAGCTGTTTTGGCAATGCATTTTGCATCTATCTTCTGTTTGAAAACAAGTGCAGGTTCCAAATTTCAAATATAGAATGGGTTCCTGAGAAGTATTGGAGTCGGGAGTCCATGGAACAGTGAAACAGCTAGATCTTTATTGCTGGTCTGGATGAAGCATACAACCCAGGGCTCCAAGCCCTCCTTTTATGCTGGTCAGGGATAATCCCCTGACCTCGCCCAACTGGCCTGATAGGCTATTATCAGTCTATTTACATCTCATAGGTTCCCTGGGAGGAACCTAGGTACCGGATTGGTGGCCGGTTTGAATCCACCTGGCCTTTGTTCTACCTGGCTGAAGCTCAGGTAGTTTCTTGGCCATGTGCTCTGGCCACATGGCGGTCGCCATTACTGGAGCACATGGCAACCGCATGGTCAATACATAACAGTTCCCATGCACACTAGTTTTCATTTCTGTTATCTCGATCATCAAGGCACATATCCTTAGTGCTGTATTTTGCAGAATCTTCATCTTTTTAAAAAGAACAGCCAAAGTTGTGTTGTTACTTAAACTTGAGTTGCAGAATTGTGTCCTGACACAAAGGAAATACTTCTTGACACAGCAAATAATTAAAATGTGGAACTCATTGCCAGAGGATGTAGTGATGGCCTCAGGTATAAATGCCTTTAAAAGGGGATAACACAGATTCTTGAAGGATAAGTCTATCAGTGGCTACTGGCCATGGTGTCTGAGGGGAACCTCCACATTCAGAGGCACTAAACCTCTGAATCTCAGAGCCAGGAGGCAATGTCAGGGGAAGGCCTTGACCTCAATGCCCTGTTGTTGGATCTCCAGAGGAACTGGCTGGCCACAGAGTGAGACTGGATGCTGGACTAGATGGAGCACTGGTTTGATCCAATGGAGTTTTTCTGATGTTTGTTTGTTTAATTAATTAATTAATTAATTACTTAATGTAATTTGTCCTCTCCAGTGGGGACTCAAAGTGGCTTACATCATTCTCCTCACTTCCATTTTATCCTCACAACAACCCTGTGAGGTAAAGTAGACAGACAGAGTGTGACTGGCCCAAGATGATTCAGTGAGGTTCCATGTCATGAGTGGAAATTTGAACCTGGGTTTTCCAGGTACCAGTCTGACTCTCTTAAACCCCTACACCACACTGGCTGTCTTATGACTGTGCATACTAAACATCATTCTTCTGTCTCAGCATTTGGGGAAGATCATCAATTTTTTTTTCAAAATCATCCATCAAAAGGAGAGTGACAAATGGAAATGAAGGTCTCACTTAGTTTGGCTCATGACTGCTTTGTTGAACACCCTTTTGGGTAACAAGTTCCTCACTTGTCAGGGGAGGGGTGGGCAACAAGGCAAACAACCGGGTCTCCATTGGTGATGTCACCAATGACATTCAGGAATCACGGTAGGAATGCAAATGAGAAGCCTGTCAGGAAAAAAATTAAGGAAGATCGGGTAGCTCCATACCTGGCACTCATGCTTTTCTTGTCCTCTCTCGCGGCTCATTGTCATTCAATTCCCTGTAGCTTTCTGAAACCTCGATGATCAGATAATAAGAGGTTGAGTGGGATGCATAACATCAAACTGATTAAATTTGTTTACTGATAATTCTTTCAAGGTTCCAGGAATCTCATGTAATTTCCAAGGTTTATTTCCAACCGATTTTGTGTAATGTATTATTGACAACATCCTTGTGGACCATTCCGACAATGTCATTCAGGATAATTATTTCACAACAGATTTTTCAGAGTCCCTGATTCCTGTTGGGATTTGCTTTTGCATAAATTACAGCGTAGAATATTTAATCAGAGCCCTGTTAGTACCCTGTGGCTGTCCCCCCCCCCCTTTTTGGAGGTGAGGGGAACGAAAAGATGGTTTTGTAGGATATTGCTAGGAATATGTTTTCCTTCTTGGTTCTGTTTCCTAAAATGCAATTGGTAAAATGCTACCCTTTAGCATCTTTGTTTAATAATGCTTAAAGATACCCACACCAAGCCCCGCAACCCCCCCCCCCCAAAAAAAAGAATAGACTTCTGTTATGTCCTGGATGCAATTCCTGTACACTTGTATGATTCTTTGATGTGACCAAACATGTAATGGCCTGGAAAAGGTACAAGCTTGAGGTAAAAGAACAATAGCACCCAGGCTCCTAAAGATCCACCTATCAGGGGCTTAGCATATTCAAATGAACCAATGTAATCTCTGGTGGGAAGATTAACCTATCCCACAGTGTGGGTGTGGACGGGGGCGAGGCTTTTCTGTGCATATAAGCTGACCCCCGGGCCACCTCAGGTATGCTTGTTCCAGACCTCTAATAAACTCCACTATGCTGAAACTCACTCCACCGGCCTCCAGACTCCAGTACTTTTCAGTGGCGACAAGGATGGGATCCCGATGAGTGACTCATCAGCCAAACCGAGCAGCGAAGCACCGAGCACCGATCCACCGGCAGCAAGCCCTGCACTCTGAGGAAACGATGCAAGCCCCTGAGGACATTGCTCGCTGTGCCACTCCTGCTCCGGTAACCAGGGGTCATTTCATAGAAAAAGAGGTGCAGGAGCTCATTACCATAACTCATTTGCATATGTCACACCCCCTAACATACTGGAAGTGTGTCAGAAGGCAACACCCACCGCTTAGGCTCCACTCCACAGGTGAGTGAAACTGACCTGCTCTTCCTCCGTTCCCTTCCTCATCCAATACTTTGTGCAATAAAAATAAGCATAAAGAACACACCCTTTCCTGCTTCCTTGAAACCACCAGGCTTCAAGTAGACTTGAGATACCCAGGATATGTGCACCACCCATCCCTTTCCCTTCCCCTCCCCACAACAAGACACCCTGTGAGGTAGGTGGGGCTGAGAGAGGTCTTTTGAGAACTGCTCATGAGAGAACAGCTCTGAGAGAACTTGTGACTGGCCCAAGGTCACACCAGCAGCTGCACATGGAGGAGTGGGGAATCAAACCCGGTTCTCCCAGATTAGAGTCCAACTCCTGACCACTACACCAAACTGATGGGGTAGAAGCTGCTGAAGGGTTGGTGAAATTTCTCCAGTACTTATGTGCCATGTGCCCAGATAAAAAATGGTATACTTAGAAAATTTATATGCCACCTTGAGCAAGTCTCTGGAAAAGCAGCACACAGTCATAAAAGGAACAATGATAAAATTATCAATATTAAAACAAAACATTAAAAACAATAAAGACCCTAGCAGGGCTTTTCCTGGGGCACTGTGCCTCTGCACTGCTCGGGGAAGCCGAGGAGGGGGTGGGGCTTGGTCATGTGCTCACCCCCTGGGCTCCTCACTCCCGGAGCTGCGCTCCTGCTCCAATGGACCCCTGCCGGTAACTATGGCTGCTGCCATGGGACAAATCTCTCCCTTTGACCCCTCTACACCCGAGACCTGGGATTCATGGTCCAGGCAACTAGGGTTCCTTCTGACCGTGCTTAGGGTCACCGAAGCCGACATGAAGCGGTCCTGGCTATTGGGCCACTGCGGCGTCAAAACCATGTGCCTTGCCTAGAGCCTAATCTCTCCC
The DNA here is from genome assembly GCA_029233225.1 of Lepidodactylus listeri. NCBI lineage: Eukaryota > Metazoa > Chordata > Lepidosauria > Squamata > Gekkonidae > Lepidodactylus > Lepidodactylus listeri. The sequence continues at coordinate 131,808,130 of JARCFY010000005.1, read as the reverse complement.
TGCGACCTGCTGGATCACACCTACGATGAACTCCTCAAGGAGCTCGGGGACTATTTCATGCCAAAACCTTCCATGCTGGCACTCAGAGTACAGTTCCTCCAGGGGACCCAACAGACGGGTGAGAGTGCTGCTGTGTTCCTCACCGACCTCCGCTGGCTGACAGTCGGGTGTAAGTACCGACCCGTGGAGGACCATTTGTTGGGCAGTTTTTTGGCCGGGGTGCGTGAGGCCAAGTTCCGGCGGTGGCTGATCACACTCTCAGAACCGACCCTGGAGAAGGCGCTGCAGACGGCGATCGCATTTGAAACAACCCAGAAGGATTGCATGGCCACCCACTCACACCACACCGCGACCTCGAAAGTGGACGTTTTGGAGGAAGAAGAGGTCTGCCAGCTGCGCCCTCACTCTCAAAAAGGTGTGTTCCGTTCCTCCAGTTCCTGCTCCTGACGCATGGCCCAGGCCACTTCCCCCGCTCCTATTTCTCAGCATAGGCCACCCCCATCATGCGCTAACTGTCGAGACCCCCACAAGCGCCATTCCTTCCGGATCTGCGAGGTGACGTGCCATGCCTGTGGAAAGATGGGGCACATCACGAAGGCCTGCCACTCTAAGGACAGACGCTACTCCCCAGCCACACACTATGGAGGCGGAGGACAGCATCTCAGCAACAGCACATAGCCAGGTACTAGGCTTGCCCCAGCCCCTGCCCGGTCCACGTCCAGATCGAAGGGGCCCCTTGTTCCATGGAACTAGACACCGGGTCCTCATACTCAATAATTTTAGCTGTGACCTTCAGGCAGCTCTGCCAGCAGTGGGGGCCCAGGCTGCACAAACCCACAGGACTGGTGCTCTGGGATTTCCAGAAGAACCTGGTGGCGATTAAGGGGCTGGGCAAATTCAGGGTCCAGTACCAGGACTTTAGCAGGCTCCTAGACCTCCTGGTGGAGAGAGACCTCATCAGCCTTTTGGGACTTTCATGGTTCCAGCCCCTGGGCTTAGAAGTCAGGGGGTGCACTGCATGGGCTCCGTAGATTGCAAGTCAGTCTGCACAGAATTTCCCACAGTTTTTGATGGAGCACTAGGCTCCTTTACGGGGTCCCCCATCTCCTTGGCTCTGAATCCCTCGGTCCGACCCATCCGGGTCCCAGTCTGCCAGCCTCCACTCGCTATGCAGCCCAAAGTAGAAAAGGAGCTAGACAACCTCAAAGCTCAAGGGGTGCTGGAGCCGGTGTCACATGCCAAATGGGAGACTCCCATTGTGACCCCACTTAAGCCCAACGGAGAGGTCCGCATATGCGCAGACTATAAGTGCATGCTAAACAAGGCACTTCAAGCTGATGCCTATCCGGTGCCAGTAATCAGCCATGTGCTGGCCACTCTGGCGGGGGCCAAGATCTTCGGCAAATTGAACTTGGCTCAAGCTTACCAGCAGCTGCTGGTGGATGAAGCCACAGCAGAGGCCCAAACAATAGTGACTCACAAGGGGGTATTCAAGGTGAAACGACTCCAGTTTGGGGTCTGCGTGGCCCCAGGGATCTTCCAGGAGTTAATGGACCGTTTATTAAAAGGGTTACCAGGTGTCCAGCCCTTTTTCAATGACGTCTTGATAGTGGCACCGGACGCCCAGACCTTCAGGAGCGACTCCGGGCAGTCCTTCAACATTTCCAGGATGCAGTGCTGAAGTTCAAGACAGAGAAATGTCTTCTGGGCGTGCCATCACTGGAGTTCCTGGGGCTCACCATGGATGCCCAAGGAATCCACCCCACGCCGGACAAGGTAAACGTGATCCGTGAGGCTCTGGCTCCCATGTGCAAGGCCAAGCTTCAATCTTTTCTGGGACCCTTGAATTTCTATCATAGTTTCCTTCTGCATAAGGCTGTGGTGGCTGAGCTGCTACATAGACTATTGGACAAATCTGCTAAATGGGAATGGGGCCCCTGGCACGCGGCCGCCTTCAAAGCCATGAAATCGCTTCTGACCTCTAATGCAGTTCTCGCCCACTTCGATGAGTCCCTCCCTGTGGTGCTGGCCTGCAAAGTATCCTCTTATGGAGTGGGGCTGTCTTGGGGCACCGCCTGCCCGATGGCCGGGAGGTCCCAGTCACGTACTACTATAGGACCTTGACATCTGCAGAGAGGAACTACGCAGAGATAGACAAGGAGGCTCTCGCTATCGTGGCAGGGGTAAAAAAGTTCCACGATTACTTCTATGGCTGGGACTTCATGATCACCACTGATCACAAACTACTGCTGGGGCTCCTTGCCTCTGACTGCCAAAACTCTCAGATGCTGTCTCCTCAGGTTCTACAGTGGTCCATTTTCCTCTCCAGCTACCAGTACTCCCTGGTCTACTGCCCCGGCAAATCCATGGGGCATGCAGATGCTGTGAGCTGCCTTCCGCTGCCTGACTGTGACCCTGACCCTGCTCCCGCCCACCTCATCAAACTCCTGGAGGAGCTTCTGGACCGGCCTGTCCAGGTAACAGACATTTCCTGGTGCACAGCCTGGGATTGCGTGCTCTCCCATGTTCTTGACTGGATGTGAAGGGGGTGGCCCACATCTCCCGGGCCAGAATTCACAGCATTCACAGCCTGGCACAGTGAGCTGTCAAACCACAAGGGGTGCCTACTATGGGGATCCAGGATGGTGATTCCAGAGCCCCTCCATGCCAGGGTGCGCAGCGCTCTTCATGAGCACCACCCTGGGGTCATTCGGATGAAAGCCCTGGCCTGCAGCTACATATGGTGGCTTGGGCTGGATAAAGACATTGAGGCCAGGGTCCGGGCCTGTGCGAAATGCCAGGAGTCACATCCTGACCCCCCCCCCCACATGCCAGTCCACCCTTGGGAGTCGGCTCAAGGCCCATGGTCCCGGCTACACATAGACTTCGCAGGGCCTGTCCTGGGGCAGTTGTTTTGTCAATTCTCATTGACAGCTTCAGCAAGTGGCTGGAGGTTGTTCTGGTACAGTCTACATAATCCAAGGCCATCATCTGGGCAATGTGGTGCATATTCAGTATGCATGACCTGCCAGACACATTGGTCTCTGACAATGGTACAGCGTTTACCTCCTCAGAGCTTCTGCGATTCACAGAGCTACATGGCATACGACACGTAAGGTCTGCTCCTTTCCATCCAGCTACAAACGGGCAAGCTGAGAGAATGGTTCACACAACCAAGGAGGCACTGCAGAGAATGGACCAAGGGGACTGGGAGTACAAGTTGACAGCCTTCCTCTTTGGTCAGCGTGCAACACCCCACATAGCCACCGGCCGCAGCGCAGCGGAGCTGCTCATGGAATGCCAGCTTATGTCTCAGTTAGACTGTCTTCACCTGGACAGGGCCCCACACCAGTCCAAGGAACCCAACACACCCTGAGCTCTGAGAGGATTCTTTCCGGAAGCGCCCTTGTACATTAGGAACTATGCACAGGCCCCCCCTGTGGGTACCAGGTAGAGTCACCAGAATCAATGGACCCCTCTCTTATGAGGTCACCACGGAGGACAGCCTAGTATGGCGATGTCATATAGACCAGTTGTGATGCCGATCAAGCTCCAGCCATCCAGGAACCACAGACCAACCAGGACCTGACATCCATGACCCCAGCATGGATGAGGAAGACCAACGGGAGGCTGATCCAGACCCGACCACTATACCCCAGGAGTACCCGTGGAACTCGGCCCCGGAAACAAGCCAGCCAGAAGTCGCTCCTGAGATCCTGACTCCAGCTGCTCGGGTTCCCAAGGTAGAGACCGCAGTCCCGGGTCCAACCACTCCAACACCTCATTGATCGGACAGGGAGTGGAGAAGGCCAACCTATCTCAAAAACTTTGTGTGCTAGCGGATGTGCCTGAGCTATGGGGGGAGGGGTGTTATGTTCTGGACGCAATTCCTGTACACTTGTATGGTTCTTTGATGTGACCAAACGTGTAATGGTGCTGGCCATGAAGTCTGACCGCATGGCCTGGAAAAGGTACAAGCTTGAGGTAAAAGAACAATAGCACCCAGGCTCCTAAAGATCCACCTACCAGGGGCTTAGCATATTCAAATGAACCAATGTAATCTCTGGTGGGAAGATTAACCTATCCCGGGGTGTGGACGGGGGCGAGGCTTTTCTGTGCATACAAACTGACCCCCGGGCCACCTCAGGTATGCTTGTTCCTGACCTCCAATAAACTCCACTATGCTGAAACTCACTCCACCAGCCTCCAAACTCCAGTACTTTTCACTTCTTTCTGTGGGCTACGTTAACTTAAATATGAATGTCAACAGATCCCAAATGCAAAGTTTTCAGATAATGTCTTTTGAACCCCGTATTCTTTATGACGGTTCTAATAAACATTAGTTCTTTTAGCTAATAATGACAGAATGATAAAACGGAGACTTTTTTAAAATAAAAAAGTGCATCATATGTAGGTTTGAGCAAAGTTTGAGGCTAGTGCATGCCCATGAAAGCTTATACTCAGAATAAAACTTTGTTGGTCTTAAAGGTGCCACTGGACTGTGCTCTGCTGCTTCGCACCAACATGGCTACCCACCTGAATATGTAAGTTTGGCAACGTTTAAACTGGCCTCTCTAGCCAGGGTCTCTATGTCAGGGCTAGAGATCACGCAGAATTACCCCTGATGTCCAGACTACAGGTATCCATTTCCCTGGAGACTATAGTAGCTTTGGAGAATGAACTCTATGGCATCACACCCCCACAGAGCTCCCTCCCCTCCCCAAACCTCACCCTCCTCAAGCTCCACCCCCAAATCACCAGGAATTCCTGTTGCCAACCTTACCTTTAGCTGTCCCTTCAATTTCAGTTTGATCTGCAGGAATTATCAGGCAATGTTATTTAGCCCCACGCCATGAAAACCTTCAATTGCCCATTTTCCCCAGCCACTTGCCAACTTGAATCATAGGTCTATACAACTTGGGTTTGCCCAAGCCGAACATGGTCTATATAGGGTTGCAGTCTCCATTTCCTGGCAGTGGTTCCCCCAGGTTTTGGGGCTTCCCAAACAGCCACATCCCTGATGCAATGACATCACCTGGAAGTGATGTAATCACATCAGCAACATCACAAGGGACACTCTGGTTTGAGGTCAAAACTCAATGGTAAATTTGCCCTCAAACCATAGTTTTGCCCTCAAACCAGAGTGTCACTGAGCAACGTCACCAGCATGATGACATCACTTCTGGGTGACAACATTGTGTTGGGGAAGTCACATGACATCCTCACCTTCCAACCCCCTCCCAGCGATAAGGTAGGACCATAAAACAGGTATGGAAGGCGACTAGAGGCTCCATCATTTTGTTGATTACCTGGGACTGCAAAAATTGGGGTGCTGAGAAGTGTTTGGCAGGCTGCAATGCATATCATGAACTGGATGGCTCAGGATGTCTTGATCTCATCAGATCTCAGAAGCTAAACAGGGTCAGCCCTGGTTAGTACTTGGATGGGAGACCACCAAGCAAGTCCAGGGTTGCTATGCAAAGGCAGGCAATGGCAAACCACCTCTGAATGTCTCTCACCATGAAAACCCGACGTGGTTGCCAGATGTAAGTGGTGACTTGACAGCACTTTCCACCATCAGTGCTCTCTGATCTTGTGGAGGATCCAAGAAGTGAGGGGAAGAAGCAGCTGCTTTCCTCTGCTTCTTCATGAAGTCATCCCCGTCATGAGATATTCTGGGATGCTGCAAAGGAAATCCAGTTCTGAAAGACCTCACTGGTGGAAGAGCAAGCACTTGCTCTCGAATGGTTTTACTCAGGGTGTCCTTTACCAGATTCTGCAGATCCCTCCCAATAATGGTCCCAACAAAGTGCCTGTGAATGCACCCTTCCCTCCATCAACAGACGCTATAAAGGGTATTTTGGAAGGAAATCAATCTCATGCAAGATTTTTGTTTTGGGGGTATTTGCTCTTTTTGTATCTCTCTCTTTTGTCTGCCCTGACCTGGATGGCCCAGACTGGCCCAATCTTGTTGGATCTCAGAAGCTAAGAACTGGTTAGTACTTGGGTGGGAGACCACCAGGGAAGTCCAGGGCTGCTACGCAGAGGCAGGCAATGGGAAATTACCTTTGTTTGTCTTGTGCCTTGAACACCCCACAGGGTTGCCACAAGTTGGCTGTGAGTTGATGGCACTTTATGTCACCAAGGCATGTCTGGTGGGTTGCATTCCATTGCTGATAAATTCAGCAAGCCTAATATTGAGGGCCCAGATAAAACTTGGTTGCGGTCACATGCGTCAGTTGAAGCAGAGGGGAAGTGAGGCTATTCCCTCTGGAGGAATTAGACCCGTGGTTGCAAGATCACACAGCCCTTTGTTGCTGTGGGCCCAGCCCATCACTGTGTGATCAGACACAACTGTGGGAGAGTCATTTCTTTTTTGTCATTTGTTTCCCATATGCATAAATGAGGAATCGCACCTCCACACTGAGGGCCCCCAATGGGTATGCGATGATACACATACTGTGAATTGGGGGGATGGCACCAAGCCAGGATGGCCTGATCAGACCATCCCAACAGCTTGGAAGCGTGCTTGCACGATCAGACAGGGGAAAGTCCATCCGTGGCCTGTCGCAATCTGTTTACTGTCAGATTTCCCACACTGTCTTTTAACTCTGCTTCTTCATCGAAGTAGTGTGGGTTGCTGATGGCTGTGGGACACTTCCCAGATGTTGCTGTCTGATCACGCCCTTTTGATCTGTTGGGCATTTGCACCTATATCGGATCTTCTGGCGCATGTGATCGCAGCCCTTGTATTTCAAACACATTTAAGGGCCCCTCTCGGAGTTCCAGGCTTTAGAATATACTATATCAGAAAGTGTCTCTGCTCATAGCCTTCCCCAATAATTCTTTACTCAGAATTCTGAACCCGATGCTCCATTTACAGAAGATGATTTAGCATGCAGATCAACAAAGTGCTGGGATTTGATAGTATTAATGTATCAACAGTAAACCCATCTGGATTCATTTCCCTAATAGATAGCGGGCCGCTCTCGCTTTTGGAGGGTCAGGCAACAGATTCAGTGGAATTTGAATCCTCTTGAATGTGGCAGAATGGAGAGAGCATGCCTGAGAAAGTTTACCGCAAAAACACACAATCGTTTGAGATAAATGGTGTGTCCTGAGGGAGCCAGCTTCTTCTAGTCACCAATCAGACCAGCCTAAGGCTGCCAACTGCAAGTTGGAAATTTCCTGGAGATTTGGGGGCAGACTCTGGAAAGGGTGGAGTTTGGGGAGGGAGGAGAGCTCACCAGGGATATGATACCATAGAGTCCACCCTCCAAAGCAGCCACTTTCTCCAGGGGGACTGATCTCTGTAGTCTGGAAATCCGTTTCAATTCCGGAAGATCTCCGGGCCACACCTGGAGGTTGGCAACTCTCCACCAGCTTATTCCCACACTCTATTGGTTTTTGAAACTACTTCCTGTCTGCTAAACTGCCATTTCCCATCGTTCAATCTGACAAGCAGAACAGGTTCCTCATTCTTCTTCCCCCTCCCCCTTCCTCTGTAAGGAAAGGAAGAAAAGTCCTTCAGCTTTGTCTTGATCCCCTGAATGCATCTCTGGACCCAGTACTTTTCACTGGCGACAAAGTGGGATCCTGATGAGCAGGGCCAACTCTGACTCCAGCACCACACCGAACACCGATCCTCCAGCCACTGCACACCGCTGGGCTCCAGAGCCCCCAGGCACCGTCAACTGAGCCCCAGGACAATGCTCACTGCACCGCTCAAGAGTCATGGCTGCTGCTCCGGGACAGATAACTGTCTTCGACCCAGCTCACCCCAAGCTGTGGGAAGTCTGGGTTGAGCAACTGACCTACTTCTTCCTGTTCCAGGAAATGACAGATGCCGACAAGAATAAAGCATGGCTCCTCAGCACATGTGGAGGCTCAACGATCTGGTTGATGCAAAGTCTCATTGCACCAAAGAAACTCAAAGCCACCTCCTTCGACAAGCTGGTAACCGCGCTTATAAATTACTTCGCACCAAAACCATCTAAGATGGTGATGCGCATGGACTTTTTTGCGCGCTCACAAAAAGTCCAGAGACTCAGATGCAGTCTTCATGGCTGACCTTTGCCGGCTGGCAGTAAATTGTGAGTTCCCATAAATTGAGGACACCCTATTAAACCATTTTGCCTGCGGTGTCTGCGAGCCGAAGCACCGCCACAAGCTTGTGGCCATCAAGGACTTCACACTCGACAAGGTACTCAAAGCGGCAACGGTGTTTGAGAAGGCATAGAAAGGCTAACAGGTACAAACAACACACTGACTGTCCGCCGCCTCCAACTCTGAAGCATCAAGTATGATGCACCAACTGCTGGGGGCTGCCACGGCAATCTGCCAAATCCACACTGACCAATAAGTGCCCCATCACTTCTATGACATGCATCAGCTGCGGGGAGGCACACGAACACCGGGTCTGCTGGTTCTGGGATGCTACCTGCCAGTCCTATGGCAAAATGGGACACATCACCCAGGACTTCTGTTTCTGAGGCCCATGACAAACGCCAGCTACCCATCAGGGGTCAACAGACCTGCACTCCACAACTTCTACCCGCCACCAGCTAATGCACTTGCCCCATGCTACCCCTAACAAAATTCATGTGACTGTGTTAGTGGAGGGGTCCCCCTGCAAAATGGAGCTGGACACCAGCTCCTCCTTCTTCATAATCTCAGCAGACACTTTGCTGAAACTATGTCCGGGGGGCGGTGGTTAAAAAAACCAATTGGCCTAATGCTTTGGGATTTCCAGAAGAACCTGGTGGTAATCAAGGGGTGAGGCAAATTCAGGGTCCAGTACAAGGATTTTGAGGGACTATTGGACTTACTGGTGGTGGAAGGCAAACTCACCAGCCTCCTGGGACTCTTGTGGCTTGGGCCCTTGGGATTTGGGGTGACCGGGGTGAACCAGGTGCAGTCTCCGAACTTTGAAGCTATTTATAGCGAGTTCCTCGTGGTGTTCAATGGTGCTAGGCTGTTACACGGGTCCACAAGTTGCCCTCGACCCACAGGTCCGGCCCATCCACATGAAGGCCAGGCAGCCCCCATTTGCCTTACAGCCTAAAATTGAAGGGGAACTAGACTGCCTGGTCGAACAAGGGGTCCTCAAGCCAGTCCCACATGCCTGATGGGAAACCCCCATTGTAACCCCTGTGAAGTCAAATGGGGAGGTCAGGATATGTGCAGACTATAAGTGCACGATTAATAAGGCCCTGCAAGCTCATGCATATCTGGTCCCCATTGTCAGCCATGTTCTTGCAGCACTTGTGGGGGCAAAAATGTTTGGGAAGCTGGACCTTGCACAGGCTTACCAGCAGCTTCCAATAGAGAAGGCCACCACCGAGGCCCAAAAGATTGTGACATACCAGGGGGTGTTCAGGGTACAGCACCTGCAGTTTTGGGCCAGTGTCACCCCGGGGATTTTCCAAAACCTAATGCGCTGTTTACTTAAAGGTATCCCCGAGGTCCAGCCCTTCTTTGACAACATTTTAATTGTGGCCCCGGACAAGGAGACCTTTGCAAACCACCTGTGGTCTGTCCTGCAATGCTTCGACAATGCAGGGCTAAAGGTGAGGCAAGAGAAATGCTTTCTGGGGGTTCCATCTGTGGAGTTCCTCAGGTTTACTGTCGATGCTCAGGGCATCCACCCCACGCCAGAAAAGGTCCATGCCATCACCCAAGCATCTACATCGTCCACCAAAGCAGAGCTTCAGGCCTTCTTAGGCTTCCTGAACTTTTACCATTCATTCTTGTCCCACAAGGTGGTGGTCGCTGAACCTCTGCATCATTTGGACAAACATGCCCTGTGGGCCTGGAGGTCCCGTCACGCCGCAGCTTTCCAGGCAGTTATAGACTTACTAATTTCAAATGTGGTCCTGGCGCATGTTGACGAATCCCTCCTTGTGGTCCTGGCCTGTGATGCATCCCCCTACGGGATGGGAGCTGTCCTGGGGTACCACTTGGCGGTGTGAGATTGTGCCAATAGATGTAGTCCGCAACAGGTCTCCTTAAACAGAAAGTCCTTTATTTGCAGAAAAGATCTTGTTGGTCAAATACACTCCTTCTGTTAGTAATGCCCAAGCATAGTAATATAACTACAATTATACCTGATATAAAATAAGCCCCCCTCACCTTCCACCAATCAGTTAGGAGAATTATTGGCACCCAAATATACTGGCCGACTGTTCCCAAGGAAAGTGCAGTAAATTAAGTTCTCAAGCATAGACACTGTTAGGATTTGTGGGGCAGATGTTCCCAAGGGTAAAATCAAGCACCTGTGAATAATATAACATATAGCTGGAGGATTCCAGCTCAAGGCTGCGAGCTAGCCAGAAGCAAAAAGAAATAAGAGGGAAGGGAAAGCTAATAAGCAGCAAGCATGCACAGAGCGAGCAAGAAACTCATTCCTATGGGGGGAGTCAGTTGACTGATGCTATCTCCCGTCCGGGACCTATAGGAACATGAATGGAACTCAAAACAAAGGGAATGTGAATTGACCATCAGAATAAGCAATAGAAATCATTGGTCATGTGAACGGACATGAATGCCACAGAACCATTGGTAATAACAGGCAACAGGAATCATTGGCAGTGCTAACTGACATTCTGCCTCCCCGATAAAATATCCCCTCCCTCCCCAGGTTTCAAAGGGTACAGTTTATGGAAAGCACGTATTTTAGCTGGAGAATGCACATGAGAAGCCTCAACCCATTCATTTTCTTCAGGACTAAAATGCAACCATTTAATGAGATAAAACAAATGTCCCCTTTTTATTTTAGAGTCTAAAATTTGGTCAGCTTCATAATAAGGCTCATTATTCTTCATCAGAGGAGGAGGAGAGGAGGAGGAGGGTCTCCATTTGTTCGGACCAGGATCCTTCTTCAGAAGGCTGTAATGGAAAACAGGATGCACAAATTTCAATGATTTGGGGAGCTTAAGTTCAAAAGTCACTTTGTCAATGCATCTGACTACTGGGAAAGGTTCCACATACTTCCAGCCTAATTTCCGACTTGGCTGGAGTCCTTTAATGTTTTTAGTTGACACATAAACTGAGTCTTCAGGGGAGAGATCCCAACCTGGGGCCCTCCCCTGACCACCATATTTTTATAGTCTGCTTTAGCTGCTTCCAACGTTTTTGCAGTCAAAGGCCAAGAGTCATGCAATGAATTCCACCAGGTAGCAAAATCACTAGAATCTTCTGCAGCTGGGCTTAAGTTAGGTAGAGGAACCCCTTCAAAGCCCCCTACTACCATAAACGGGGACACTCCAGTAGAGGAATGCACAGCAATGTTATAACTATACTCTGTAAAAGGCAATAGGTCCACCCAGTCATCTTGTTGAAAATTAGTATAGCAACGCAAGTATTGTTCCAATATTTGATTAACTCTTTCGGTTTGGCCATCCATCTCTGGATGATAAGCACTGCTTAACACTGCTTCAGCTCCCATGACTTGTAAAAGCTCCCGCCAGAAGTTGGCAACAAATTGAGAGCCACGGTCGGAAATTACCTTCTTCGGTATACTGTGAAGTCTAATCACGTGATTTACAAATGCTTTAGCTAAAGTCTTTGCGGTAGGCAGTTTCTTTGCGGAACAAAATGAGCCTGTTTAGAAAAAGTATCCACCACCACCCACACCACAGTTTTCCCTCAGCTAGGAGGCAGATCAGTTATAAAATCCATAGAAATAACTTCCCATGGATGACTGGGAGTTTCCAAAGGCTGCAATTGTCCTGGGGGTTTACCACCCCAAGATTTTCCCATCAAACATGTTTGGCATGAGGACACATAGGTAGCTACATCTCCACTCATCCGCGGCCACCAAAATTGTCTTTGTAAGAGGTTCAAAGACTTTAAATAGCTAAAATGTCCTGACAGTTTAGATTTGTGTGCTGTGTGCATAATTTCCTTGCGCAGTGTTAAAGGAATCACTATTTTCTGTTCTACCTACTTGCTCAGTCATTTTTTAGCCTGTTCTTTCCCCCTGTACCCAAGCTGGCTTCTGGAACAGGAAATAATTCTGGAAAGACCTGGAAAAGAGGAGAAATCATTGGCAGGCACAAGAAGGGTTAAGAACATAACAACATAACAGAAGCCAATGTTGGATCAGGCCAGTGGCCCATCCAGTCCAACACTCTGTCACACAGTGGCCAAAAACACCAGGTGCCATCACAAGGTCCACCAGTGGGGCCAGGACACTAGAAGCCCTCCCACTCTCCCCCCCAAGCACCAAGAATACAGAGCATCACTTGCCCCAGACTGAGAGTTCCTATCTATACCTTGCGGCTAATAGACACTGATGGACCTCTGCTCCAGATGTTTATCTAATTCCCTCTTGAAGCTGTCCATGCTTGTAGCTGCCACCACCTCCTGTGGCAGTGAATTCCATGTGTTAATCACTCTTTGGTTGAAGAAGGACTTCCTTTTGTCTGTTCTAACCTGACTGCTCAGCAATTTCCTTGAGGGCCAATGAGTTCTTGTATTGTGAGAAAGGGAGAAAAGTAATTCTTTTTCTACCTGCTCTATCCAGTACTTCTTTCTCTACCTGCTCTTCCCAGTACTTCTTTTTCTACCTGCTCTATCGGTAATCAGTAGGGAAGAGATGGCCCCAGTTTTGCAGGAAATTCTGCACTTGTGACATGAAGAAGGCCAGTTTATCCCGATTTCCATCGAAGGCAGCATCCAGAAGCTCCTTGGGTTGCTCTAACCCCTGGGGCGGCCAGGGTGGCTGGTACTCCTCCCGGGGTGGAGCAGCACTGGAGCAGGGGGTGGTAGTGCTGGGGCTCCTGGTTGTGCTGGAGGCTGTGCCAGAGGGGGGTCCCACTGGGGGCATCAGATGTTGCATCTGAAGTTTACGTTGAACTGCGGTGGCTACCACCCGGGGAATGTTGAGAAACATCTCATTCATCTTGTCTAGCATCCTCTCTTGGTAGAGCTCCAGCTGCAATTGCATTCTCATCACTGGGTCCTCAGTCAGCTTGCTGACTCCAGCGAAGACCCTACTAGGGTCCTGGTATGTCGGGAAATCATAGCGTCTGGGTCTCACCGGCCTGGGAGTAGTCACCCATGACTCTCGCGTCTCTGTCGAGAAATTGGCCCAGGAATATGGGTTCTGGTATGGCGTCTCATAGGTGATGCCCACTGTACTTGTAGTGGGGACCGGAGTCACCTCAGTTGACACCAGATCTCCTCAGCAGTAGTTACAAGAATGCCTCCATCACCTTTGTCGCCCATGGTAAAGGTACGAGGTTGGAGGAAAAGGGATTCTTGACACTCTGTCAGTCCCATAGCAATCAGTCCCAACAACCATCCTTAACCAGGATTCAGCTTATTGAGATCAGGAAAGGCAGGTCGTCTGTACACATGATTTTGTCTCAGGAATGGCTCTCCAGGTGGGAGTTGGGAAGTTATACAGAATTCAAAGGATACCCTGGGATGGAATAAAGCCAATCACAAAGAAGCAAGCAAGCGCACCTTAAATAACGACCGTAGGTTCCCAGGGGAATAGGACCATCCAGGCACCAAGATCAGACACAGGCAGGCATAGAGATAAGACAGAGAGCAAGAATCGAAAGTTAAAATACCAGGAGGAGACATCTGTCTTCAATAGAAGAAGAAGAGATTGCCTTTATACCCTGCCCTTCACTACCCAAGGGAGTCTCAGAGTGGCTTACAATCCCCTTTCCCTTCCCCTCCCCACAACAGACACCCTGTGAGGTAGGTGGGGCTGAGAGAGCTCTGACTGAAACTGCTCTTTTTCAAGAACAGCTGTGCCAGAGCTCTGGCTTGCCCAAGGTCATCCAGCAGGCGCAAGTGGAGGAGTGGGGAATCAAACCTGCTTCTCCCAGATTAGAGTCCAGAAACTTAACTACCAGGCTTCACTCAACCTCCATCAGCCAGCCCCCACTTGCCATGGCAGAATAGCTGACACCTGAGGAGGGTGGATTTTTGAGATAATTAGTGATTTCCTTAGTGGTGATCTAACTAAGAGCAGGCCTGCCCCTCCCTCTGGCCCCCACGGTGGCAGCGCCAGGTCAGGATTCGACAGGTCGAGGTCCAGGGTCTCTCGGGTGGTGACCCCGAGTAGTGGGAGACCAATGTCCAGAGCTGCTTGGGGGGGCAGGGCAGATTTGGGAGGGAGTATCGCCCTCAGGGCCCCACAGTAGCTATGGGTTTGAGGTGATTTGCCACTGCCTGCCTCTGCATAGCGATTCTGAACTTCCTTGGTGGTCTCCCATCCAAGTACTAACCACGGCCGATCCTGCTTAGCTTCCGAGATCTGACAAGGTCGGGCTAGCCTGGGCCATCCAGGTCAGGGCAATGACACACAGAGGTTCTTTGCCGTTTTGGAAATAATTCTGTTCAGATTTGGAACATGGGCAATACTTATGAATGAGTGCTGCTCAGCTTGGATCTTGATTAGCAAATGCCTGGGTTGTGTCTTCTGGTGGTTCTCCCTTGTCATTCGTGCCCTTGATCCGGTAGGCAGAACCGCATTGCCTCTCAATCCACATTAGTTTCATTTCTCGAATTGCTAGGAATAGACTCCCCCCCCCATAAATACGTCTAATCCGTTAAGGGAGCCATCTGGGCTAATATTTACTGTAGCCCTGCAATTAGTTCCCCAGGGCCCGTTATGCCCCATGATTATTATTATTTTTTTGCCTTTACTGAATATTTTTACTATGGAGATACATGTTTGTGGTAGGGGGAGGTTGGTACACTGAAAACAAACAAAGAGACGCAGAGAGAGAGAGAGAGAGCAAGAGAGAGAGAGAGAGCGCTCCAAGAAGATCCTGACAGATGGTTCTAGAAAATGAACCTCTCTTTGGTGGCTAGAAACATTCCCTCAGGGGTTCCTCAATCTCTCTCCCTCCCTCCCTACCCTCCTTTTCATGCTCTCCTTGCCAGGTCCTTTCATTTGCCGTGATTTAAATGCGGGCATTGAAAAGACACTCCATTTTTTAATATGCAAACAGCTCGCTAACTCCTTGGGTTGGAAGCAGCCATTTAAGGCGCCGGATGAATCGGAAGAGTGTGTGATCGTGCATTTGTGTCGATGTGTGCATGGGGGGGGGGAGCTGTTGCCTGCATCACTTTTTGTGGCGGCGATCCCTGGCACTGCTAGGCTGCTATCAAAGATTCATGGGTGGTGGGGGGAGATGAGGTATGTGTGTGTGTGTAGGCAGAGGAGGGGGCTGGGAGAAGCCTCCGCTCTGCACTGCAGACAAAAATAACAGATGGCTGTTCATGGCTGCCTCCCTCCAGGGGCCTTGGAGCAGTGGGTAAGAGGCTCTGAATAACTTTCCTTTGGAAAATAATAATAATATGCGTGCCCTCGTCCTTTTTTCAGAGATTTTATTTCAGTTCCCTTAAAACAAACAAAAAACACACTAAACCAGCTAGTGCAATTTGATGATACCCGCAGAATTCCTGAGACAGTTGGAGGACTCATTTGTTTTCCAGAGTGAGTTTTAATTAATTTCCCCACCGCTCATCCACAAACGCGGCACTCTCCTGTTGCAAAAACACGCCGCTTGCCACAGGTGGGGGGGGGGGGCATGGATGTGACTTGGAAAAAACATCTCTCCCTGCTGCAAGCCGAAATAAACAGGTTTCTTGATGGAAGGCTTACCCAGAAGGCAATGCTCTTTGCCTTCCGTCAAACTAAATAGAGTGGAATCAACAGCAAGGGAAAAGGAGGGGGAAGGCACTGGTGGGAAAGTACCACTGTACAGTTTTGAACGATGCCAAATAGGCAGTGTGAATGCCGAGAACTGTGGGTCTTTAGCACATATATCAATGAATGCTAACAGGGCAGCACTGCCACAAAGTTGCAAACCTCCAGGTGGGGCCAGGAGATTTGGAAGGTGGGCTCAATGACTTTGGGGGGTGGGCTCTCTGGCACCTCAAGCTCTGCTCTCTCCAGGCTCCACTTTGAAATCTCTAGGAATTTCCCAACCCAGAGTTGGCAACCCTACCAACAGCAAAGTCCCGGGTCTGTGAGGCTCTGTTGTTTTAGAGACCGAGGAAGTTCACAGCTCCTTACAAGTCTGTGATGTATCATTGCTCGCCCTGAACCACAGCAAAGGGCCAAGCTACACCGATAGTCCAGACGCCCCAGGCTGGCCCAGTATCCTTGGATCTTGGCTGCTAAGCAGGGATGGCCCTGGTTAGTACTTGGATGGGAGACCACCAAGGAAGTCCAGGGCAGACAATGGCAAAACCACCTCTGCTCATCTTTTGCCATAAAAAACCACTGGGGTCACCATAAGTCAGCTGTGACCTGATGGCACTTTATACACACACACACCCCGATCATAGACAGTAGAATGTGCTTGAAGAGTCTCATGTTCAGGAGTGAACTAAAGTGCCCCGTAAAAAGAAAACACATTAATTCCTTTCCTCTCCATTTGTCATTGCCCATTTGAATTCTTCAGCAGGGTCTTCATTCATTTCAGTTGGTTTCAATCAGAAAATACATTACTGGCAGTAACTTTTTTTAAAAATTTCCATCCGATCAGGACGGCATTTTTCAACGTTGTGCTCCTCATTCAAGGGATATCAGTTGGCTAAGACAGCATCTCCCCAGTTTGGAGGAGGTTGAAGGCACACCATATTTTTAGCTCCAGCTTTCTTTCCCAGAACCCATTGGGGAGATATTGTCACAGTTAATGCCCCTTACCCAAGATGCCCCTTACCTTGCCCACTTTTTATAAGCAACGCAAGTTTCTCCTTGCAGAGGCCCAGAGAGGTATGAACAAGATTGGTGTTTTCTCCTCCTTTTCTGCTTTCTCAGACTTGAGGTGCCTTGGCTCAGTAGTAGACCATCTGCTTGGCGCACAGAAGGTCCTAGGTTCAATCACTGCCATCTCCAGGGCTATTTTTGGGCAGGAACACGCAGGAATGGAGTTCCAGCTGGCTCCTGCATTGTCCACGCCACAACCAAAACCTCTGGCACGTGTGGCTACAGAGCACGCTGCCCTCTCCACATTACACACAAGAGGGAAAGGTGGCATGTTACAATGCCATCTTTCCCTCTGGGGAGCCCCTCGGGATTTCCTTGTCAATTTCACTTCCCCCCCCAAGACAGCTGAGAGTGAAATTGACAAGTGAAAAAGCTCTCTCTGCCTTCCCTTCTCTTGCTGACATGTTGCAGCTGGAAAAGGGCAGGCAGAGAACCCAGGCATGTTGAAAATGCCTTTCTTTCCCTTCCCATGCCTGCCCTGTGCTTTCCCAGCCCCCCGCCTAATAGGCTAATGAGCTGTGCTGTCAGGGGTGTGGCCTAATAGGCTAATGAGTTCCTGCTGTTGGGTGTGGCCTATTATGCTAATGGGTTCCTGCTGGGCTTTTTCTACAAAAAAAAGCCCTGGCCGTCTCCAGTTAAAGATCAGGGAGGAGGTGACATAAAAGACCTCAGCCTGACATCCTGGAGAGAGACTGCCAGTCTGAGTAGACAAGACTGACCTTAATGGACCCAGGAGGGTCTGATTCAGTGTCGGCAGCTTTGTGTGTGTGTGAGAGGGACGGAGCTAAATTTTCACTAGCATCTGGGGTCCAGGAGGAGAGGGCAGTTAAACTCTGTCTCCTGCCTCACCTCTCTGTGCCCGGTAGGGTTGCCAGCTCTGGAGTGGGAAATACCTGGAGACTTTGGGGGTGAAGCCTGGAGAGGGCGGGGACCTCATCAGGGCACAGCGCCATAGAATCCCTCGGGATTACAACTGTTCTCCACGCAACAGTGAGCGGTTCAGCTGGAGAAAATTGGTGCTTTGGAAGGAGGACTCTATGACATTATACCCCACTGAGGTCCCCCCTCTCCCCAAGCCGCACCCTCCCAAGGCTCCACCCACCCTGATATCCAGAGTCAGCAGCCCTAGACATGCCTCCACTTCCAAAGAGCAGCGTAGGGCAGCAGCGTAATCCTGAGCCAGGGTTTATTCTCCTGCAACATGGAGCTCTGTTGGCTCCATAAAACTCCGAGGAACAAAATGTGGTACAGTCAGGAAAGCAGTGGAGGCAGGGGGGCACTCTTAGCTCCGCCTCTGGGAGCTGCAGGGGTCATACTAGTAAAAAGGGCCCCGTAGGCTTTCCTCTCAATTAGGGTTACCATATTTTGAAAAGCAAAAAAAGAGGACGTCTTTCCCAACTGACTATTTCAAACAAGTGATCGCTCTGACAAATCCCATTTTCAGTACCCCGTGCTATTCAAGTTGTGATCATTGCTACTAGTTAGGAATAGTCCTAACTGCCAACCCCAAAAGAGGACATTTTCATCCGTTTTTTTTAAAAAGAGCCCAAAAGAGGATGGACACCAAAAAAAAGAGAGGACATATCCCCTAAAAAGAAGACATCTGGCAACCCAGTTCTCAATGGTTCTGCTGGCTGCAGCCATGACAACTGTTTATTTATTTCCTTCCTTTATTTCTTTACTTTTCTCTCCACTGGAGACCCAAAGGGGGACAAGATTCTCCATTTCTCCATTTTATCCTCACAACAACCCTGAAAGGCATGCTCAGCTAAGAGTAGGTGACTGGACGTAGGTCACTCAGCAAGTGTCCATGGCAGAATGGGGATCTGGGTGGTCTCAGGAATTCTGGGACCCCGGGCAAAAGTCCAGGATGGGCTCCATGAACAATGCCACCCCAACTGCTTTGGGATTTTTTTTAGATTTTGGAGGTGGGAGCCTGGAGAGGGCGGGGTTTGGGGAGGGGAGGGACCTCAGCAGGGAATAATACCATAGGGTCTACCCTTCAAAGGAGCCATTTTCTTCGGGCGGACTAATCTCTGTTGTCTAGAGATCGGTTGCGATTCCAAAAGATCTCCAAGCCCCACTTGCAGGTTCGGAGTTCTACAGAGGCCAGTGGCCTGAGCCATGGATAGGGTGGGTGCAAGAGGGCACTAAGCTGACAGCCCGAGCACCAGACAGGGCAGGAAGGAACAGCAGTGGCTGCTCCCTTCCCCCCTTCCCCTGGAGTGGCAGGGCTGTGCCCCCACCCCCAAGACAGGGCCTGGTGCGGCTGTAGAGTTACCAATCACCAGGTGGTGGCTGGAGATCTTCTGGTTTCATAAGTGACCTCAGGTTACAAAGATCAATTCACCTGGAGGAAATAGCCATTTTGGAAGGTAAACTCTATGGCAATTGAAGTCCCTCCCCAAACTCCACCCTCCTCAGGCTCCCCCCCCCCCAGTCTTCAGATATTCCCCACTAGGGATGGGCATGAACCACATTTTTGCAGGTCAGTTTGTTGTTTGTGGCTGAACCATGAACCGAACCATGATCTGATATTCCATTTTACAAACTGAACTCATTCATATTGGTTTGTGAACCATTTAAAGTTTAACCTCCTGCTTTCTGCTCCCCGCAGGGAGTGGAAAGCAGTGGTTTAAATGGCTCTGAGCCATTTAAACCAAACAGCTGAACAACCATTTAAACCAATCAGCTGAGCAGCTGTTTTTCATGAAGAGCCACTAACTGCCACCAACTGCATCAAAATTCATAGAAATTCATGGTGGTGTTTCAGTTTGTGAACATCCCTTCACAAACCACAAACCAGCCAAAATTCATGATGAACTTTAGTTTGTCAGCTGGTTTGTGCCCATCCCTATTTCCGATCCTGGACCTGGCAACCCTAGTCAGCTGCCATGATTGTCCATTGACTAAGCCCCAACTTACACCTCCCCTCTGAAGTAGTCTGACTGCTGTCTTTTCCCAAGCTCATCTCACGCTGGTTTCAAATTTCACTCCAGGGGGTCTGAAGAGTACTAAGCAACAGCATTTGTTTAAAGCAGTATAATGCTAGCTTGACCACAGGGGGGCAATTAATGAATGTAAACAATAATTTATAAACTAGAAAAAGTATGGTTTGAAACTAGAAACAGGTATAGACAGGGTTTTTTTTGAAACTAGGATGATTCTAGTGGGAAAGTCAGACGTAGATTTGACCTAAGACCGCCCTTGATGGGAATCTGAGTGAAGAGCTGGTTTCTATGGAGGAGGAAAGAGATCTTCCATCAAGACAAACCCTTCCTCTTGGGCAACTGGGGAGAGGCAAGTGTGGTTTCCTTCTCATTCATCCCACCCCCATTTCTTTTTTTTCTTTTTCTTTTGCTTCTGTGGCTCTTAGTAAAGAGAATCACCTGAAGTGAGTTATCAGAGCAAAGGAGAAGAAATCCACACGCAATCAGGCGAATACCATGGAATAACCTTTCCCCTTCATAGAGCAGAAACAAAAGCCATGATCCTGAGCATGATACAGGTGGATCGTCATGGAGTCATAAAAAAAGCAAAATACCCAGATTGTTCCTGTATTCTCAAATGCATTTAAAAGAGAAAGGAAATTGTCTGAAATGCTTAAGAGGAAGCAAAGAGAAAACAATCTGCAGATGGAATGCTAGCTCGCCTCCCCCCCCCCCGCACAATTTATTTATCTCATTTTCCTGATCACTGGAGACAGCTATGGAAGATAACCAGATGTTTGAGCATCTTTGTCTTTTTTAAAAATGGCATTCAAAAGACCGGCATCTTAGCAACAAGAGGTAACATTTAGAAAACCCTTTGTTAAGCCAAATAAAGGCTGAACATTTATATGCACAAACAAATCCCTCCCCAAAAGCCCCTCTCCTATAAAGTTCCTTTGGTTTAAGGCGATGCCAGAGTGAAGCAGATAAAGCACACTCTCCAGTCTGAGTCCCTGGTTGCCAGAAACAAGCTGTTAGCAAAGCCAGGGAAAATTCCTTGTCGACGCAAGAAGGCATCTGAATACTGTAAAGAAACCAGTGATAATCTTGGGAGCGGATGCGTTCAGTGGAAGAGGAGCCCAGTGGATGTTGCTGTGACTGTTTCTGATTAGCAAGATTACCTTTTCCCAGAGGTTCTCAAAGTTTTATCCATATGCAAGGGGGGGAAATGATCTCAGAGGATGGTCTTCACACCAAGTAGAATCCATGGGGGGGGGGGGGGCAAGAATCGAGTATCGGGGTGTGAAAAAAAAATTCGGCCCAATCAGGCCACATCTGTTCTGGCCTCCGAAGGACCCTGCATGTCAGTTTTGGCAATGCAAGCAGATTTGGAGTTATTCAGCCAGCCGAATGTCAGTTTCGGCCCCATTATACCCTATGGGCCATTGAAGTCAATGGCAAAAGCTCATAGGGTATATGAAAGGCTGGAGGGGAGAGGGTTTGAGGGAGAGGTGCCATACTTGCAGGGTAGGTTCTGGTGTCTCTCCCCAAAATGCCCACCAAGTTTCAAGAAGATTGGACCAGGGGGTCCAATTCTGTGGGCCCCCAAACAGGTTGCCCCATCCCCTCCATTGTTTTCTATGGTGGGAAAAATGTTACTTTTTTGATGTTATGTTAATTATGTTAAACAGGAGAGACAAAAAAGAGTTGTCATTTCAGGTTGCTAAAAAAAACTATCTAGCATGGCAAAATTCTGCTTTCTATCAAAACCTGTGTGGGGATGTGGAATAGTCTGGTATAGACCAGGGTTCTCCTCTGTGGTGCCCATGGGTGCTAGAGCACTAGGGTTGCCAGCTCCGGGTTCGGGAATACCTGGGGATTTGAGGGCGGCACCTAGAGGAGTGGGGTTTAGGGAGGGGAGGAACCTTGGGAGGGGATCAAGCTATGCAGTCCACCTTCCAAAGCAGCCGTTTTCACCAGAAGAAGTGGAATGAATGAATAAATGAGTGAATATGTAATTTATGTAATCTGGAGATCAGTTGTGATTCTGTAATGTAGTATGCTCTGTGTTCTAACCAGCCTGCCATGTGCTCCCAGGTAATGGCGCCCGCTGCATGGCCAGAGCACATGGTCAGGCAGAGAGGGGAGCTTGAATCTGGAGGAACAATAGACATCCAGATTCAAAGCCTCCACCAATGTGGGACCTAGGTTCTCCCTGGGGAGCCAATGCGATCAAAGGCTCCTCCAGGGAATCTATGGCAAGCATGCGCATATGTTAAGCCCCTATCAAGTCTTTTGGGTGCGGCCAGAGGTGTGGCTCCAGCCAGCATATAATGAGGGCCCTGGAGCCCTGGAAGCATGCTTGTTCTGACCATCTACTGGGCATGCTGAATCACTCAATAAAGGCTTCATGATTTCACCATTCCTGGTCTCCTGAGTCCAGTACTCTTCACTGGCGATGGAGGTGGGATCCCGATGAGCGACTCCTTGGCCGACACCAGCACCGCATCGAGCCCAGATCAGATCCGTCAGCCACCAGCCCTGCTTCACTCCAGCGCCACCGCACCACCATCGGCTCCTGAGGATCTCGCTCAATGCACTGCTGCCCATCCCAGAATGGCCACCACTCCGGGAATCACCCACCCATTCGATCCAGCCTGCCCCAAAGACTGGGAAGCCTGGACGGACCAGCTCACATCCTACTTCAACGCACAGGACATCACGGATGCCAGGAAGAAGTCCTGGCTCATGGCCTCCTGCGGGGTAAAGACGCTGAAGTTACTCCACAGACTGCTTTCCACTCGTACCCCAGCGGAGGCTACGTACGATGACATCATGGCACTCCTAAGGAACCACTTCTTGCCGAGACCCTCCAAGAACACACAGTGGGTGAAGTTCTTCCGCCGGCTGCAGCAGAAGGGTGAGTCTGCCTCCAATTACCTGGTGGCCCTCCGCTATCTCCTGGTGGGGTGCAAGTTCGTGGCTGTAGAGGACACGCTATACTCCACGTTCCTGTGTGGGGTCCGTGACCCCAAGCTTCAAAGGAAGCTGATGGCCAACTCCACAGCCACCCTGGACGAGATGCTAACCACGGCTTGCGCCTTTGAGGTCTCTTAGCAGGAGAAGCTAGGCACATCTGCAGCCGCCCACCAGACCGAGGCCACTGCAGACTCTGACATTTCTGAGGATGACGAGACACTCTAGGTACAACGCTGGCCTCTGGGACAGGGGTCCCACAACTCAGGTGAGAAGGCTTCCCGCTCAGTGACACCACACTCCAAATGTTCCACGTGCGCTAGCTGTGGTGATCAGCATGACCGCTGGACCTGCCGTTTCCGGGAAGCAGAGTGCTGGTCATGTGGCAAGAAGGGTCACATCACCCAGGCCTGCTGCACCCGCTCCAACCGCCGCACCCAAGCCGCGCACCAGGAGTCTGCTGAACTCCTTCAGACAGCAGCAACCCATCACCACCACTGCAAGACACAGCAGGTAATGAACTTGCCCCCCCGACACCCCCAACAAAATTAAGGACTCAGTTTTGATCGAGGGGACCCCCTGCCAGATGGAAGTAGACACCGGGTCGTCCTACTCCATAATCTCAGAGTCCACCCTCCGCAGGCTCTGCCCCACAGGGGGCCCCCGACTTCGGAAAGTCCAGGGCCTAACCCTGTGGGACTTTCAGAAGATCCCGATACCGATAAGGGGGTTGGGCAAGTTCCAGGTCCAATTTAAGAACTTTACGGGACGCTTGGGCCTCCTGGTGGTGACAGGCAACCTCACAAGCCTGCTGGGACTCTCCTGGTTCCAGCCCCTAGGGCTGGGCATCACTGGGGTACGTCACTGGGCGTCACTGTGCCCACAGATTTTACCGACATCTGTGAGGAATTCCCAGCAGTTTTCAATGGGGCACTGGGCTCATATACGGGGCCACCCATCACCCTGGACCTTGACCCCACGGTCCGGCCCGTGCGCATACCGGTCCACCATCTGCCACTTGCACTGCGGCCCAAGATCGAGCGGGAGCTTGATAAGTTGGTCACCCAGGGAGTACTAGAACCAGTGTCACACACCCGATGGGAGACCCCGATTGTGACGCCAATGAAGGCAAACGGGAACATCCGCATCTGCGCAGACTATAAGTGCACCATCAATATGGCACTTCAGGCCCACGCCTACCCAGTCCCGGTCATCAGCCACGTGTTGGCCTCTCTGGCTGGGGTGCGAGTGTTTGGGAAACTAGACCTGGCCCAGGCCTACCAGAAGCTGCCAGTCGACGATGCCACAGCAGAAGCACAGACCATTGTGACACACAAGGGGGTGTTTAAGATAAAGCGCCTCCAGTTCGGGGTTAGCGTAGCCCCCCGGTATCTTTCAAGAGTTAATGGACCATTTGTTAAAAGGTCTTCCAGGGATGCAGCCCTTTTTCGACAACGTCCTGATCGCGGCTCCAGACGTCAAGACCTTCTCGGCCTGCCTACGCTCTGTCCTTCAGCGATTCCAGGACGCTGGCCTGAAGGTGAAACGCAAGAAGTGCCTCCTTGGGGTGCCTGCAGTGGATTTCCTTGGCTTCAAGGTAGATGCCCATGGAATTCACCCCACTAAGGACAAGGTGAAGGCCATCTCCGATGCCCCGGCCCCCAAGTCCAAGGCTGAGCTGCAGTCTTTTCTGGGACTCATCAACTTCTACCATGCCTTCCTTCCCCACAAGGCAGTGGTAGCTGAGCCCTTACACAGGCTCCTGGACAAAAGCGCCACCTGGACTTGGGGTCCCCGCCAGGCGGCGGCCTTCCAGGGTGTCAAGGACTTCCTAATGTCCAATGCGGTCCTTGCCCACTTCGATGAAGCCCTGCCTGTCGTATTGGCCTGTGACGCATCTCCTTATGGGGTGGGGGCAGTTTTGGGTCACAAACTGCCAGACGACCAGGAGGTCCCGGTCATGTATTACTCTCGGACCCTAGCCCCGTCCGAAAGGAACTATGCTCAGATAGACAAGGAGGCGCTTGCGATCGTGGCCGGGGTCAAAAAGTTCCATACTTACTTGTACAGGTGCAAGTTCATGGTTGCCACGGACCACAAACCTCTTCTGGGCCTCCTCGCCCCAGATCGCCATACGCCACAAATGTTGTCCCTGCGAGTCCTCCGATGGTCGATCTTCCTCGCGGGGTATGACTACGACTGGGTGCATCGCCCGGGGAAGGCCATGGGCCATGCGGATGCACTCAGCCGCCTTCCACTGCCCTCCTGCGACCCTGACCCAGCTCCAGCTTACCACGTTGCTCTGCTCGAGGACCTGCTGGACCAGCCGCTTCAGGTAGGGGACATGGCCTGGCGCACGGCCCGAGACTGTCAACTCTCCCGGGTCTCTGACTGGGTGGGAAGGGGGTGGCCCAAGAATCCAGACCCTGAGTTTGTGGCCTTCTCAATCCATCGTGCAGAACTCTCCACCCACAAGGGGTGCCTACTCTGGGGCTCGAGGGTAGTGATTCTGGAACCCCTCCGCCTGTGAGTGTTGACTGCTCTGCATGAGCACCACCCTGGGGTAGTACGAATGAAGGCCCTGGCCCGGAGCTACGTCTGGTAGCCAGGCCTTGACAAGGAGATAGAGGACCGGGTCTGCAGCTGCGAAAAGTGCCAAGAGACCCATCCGGACCTGCCACATGCTCCCGTCCGCCCCGGGAGTCCACCCAATGCCCCTGGTCCTGGCTCCATGTGGACTTTGCAGGCCCAGTACAGGGGCAGCTTTTCTTTATTCTAGTCGACAGCTACAGCAAGTGGCTGGAAGTCGTTCCTGTGTGCGCCACCTCCTCTGAAGCTGCCATTCGAGCAATGTGGCGCATCTTTGCCACCCACGGCCTGCTGAACACCATCGTCTCGGACAATGGCACGGCTTTCACATCCGCGGAATTCCAGCACTTCATGGAGCTCCATGGCATCCAGCACATGAGATCTGCCCCTTTTCACCCAGCCACGAACGGCCAAGCAGAGCGAATGGTCTGCACCACTAAGGAGGCGCTGAGATGCATGGACCAGGGGGATCTGGGGTTTAAGTTAACGGCTTTCCTATTCGGCCAGTGCACCACCCCTCACTCGGCTACCGGTCGCAGCCCCGCAGAGCTGCTCATGGGCCGCCAGCTGACAACCCAACTCGACCGGCTCTACCCCGATCGGGCGCCAGCCGCCTCCAAAGAACCCAACATCCCCAAAGCTCCCAAAGGGTTTGCACCAGAGGAACCGGTCTATGTCTGCAACTATGCCCGGGGGGCCCTGTGGTTGCCGGGGCGGATTATCCGCATCACCGGTCCCCTCTCCTATGAAGTCATGGGCGAGGAAGGATAACGGTGGAGGTGCCACATGGACCAACTTCGCCGCTGCCTACATGCCTTCTCTGCAGACGATCCAGGGCTGGACTTCCCAGATGCGGAACCCAAGGTACCAGAGACAGACAATCCGCCCGCCCCACGACCAGCCAAGACTCTGCAGGAGGACACTACAGAAGCTGGCCGGCCGGACATCACTCCAGTCGCCGTCCCCGCACTGGCACCAGACCCGGCTCAGCCCGTGGCAGATATCCCCAAACCTCCGCTCCCTACACCGGCAGCTCCGGTGACCCCGCATCGCTTGACCAGAGAATGGAAACGTCCTGCGCACCTCAGAGACTATGTTTGCCAAGGAACACTCCGGACTATGGGGGGAGGGGTGTAATGTAGTATGCTCTTTGTTCTAGCCAGCCTGCCATGTGTTTCCAGGTAATGGCGCCCGCCGCATGGCCAGAGCACATGGTCAGGCAGAGAGGGGAGCTTGAATCTGGAGGAACAATAGACATCTGGATTCAAAGCCTCCACCAATGTGGGACCTAGGTTCTCCCTGGAGAGCCAATGCAATCAAAGGCTCCTCCAGGAAACCTATGGCAAACATGCGCATATGTTAAGCCCCTATCAGGTCTTTTGGGTGTGGCCGGAGGTGTGGCTCCGGCCAGCATATAATGAGAGCCCTGGAGCCCTGGAAGCATGCTTGTTCTGACCATCTACTGGGCATGCTGAATCACTCAATAAAGGCTTCATGATTTCACCATTCCTGGTCTCCTGAGTCCAGTACTCTTCAGATTCCATGAGATCTCCAGCCCCCAACTGGAGGTTGGTAAGCCAACATAGCACCCACAAGTACTTCCCTATGTGCCCACCAAGCTTTTAAGAAAATGGATAGGGCCATTGTAAGGCAGGGCTTGTCACTGGCAGGCCTCATTCAAATGGAAGGGTTTCCCACTGGAAGATCCAGAGGACTGGTATGCACTTAGGCTTTCCTTAGTCAGTGTGTGGTTCCACGACCTCTCCAGATTTTCTCCTTCCCAGGGGGTGTGAGGAGGGGGGTGTTTCATTCAGTTCCACCTCCTGAGGCAGCCATTTTGGGTTTGGCATCACCTCTTTGGCAGCCATTGTGGGGTGGCACTCACCACCTCCTTTCAAAATTCCAAATGTGCCCCCAGGTTAAAAAAAAAAAAAGTTGGGGAATCTAGAGGTGCATTCAGACTGGCAGTTTGCTGCAATATAGGCACTACTCACCAGCGGATTAAATGGGCTCGGTCACACAGACACATCTGGCATCCGGGCCCCAGCCGCGCTCACCCCGTCCTATGACGATTCCCTAACGTGTTAAAAAAAGCACCAGGTATAAGCTGGAGCGAAACTCAGAGGGCGCGTTGATCCTGCTTCCCAGAAGTATGAACATGGAAAGCCGCAAACAAGCCACACTGGCAGTGTGAACCCACCGATAACCAGCTTGAATGCGCATAAGTGGCCATGTGCGGTCGTATGCGCTTGAATGCACAACTGCCTACAGGGACGCTTCGGGCTCCCAGAGGTAAAGATCCAGGCCCATGGCCTCTTTTGGCTGTGCACATATGCGCATGGAGGGGAGAGAGGGTTTTTTAAAAAAACCTGTGTCCAACCGCGCCTCCGCCAGGGTGTGCATCAACAGTTCAACCACTCCCTTTCGCCTGCTCCCTGGTATGCTGCCACATCAGTAGGTGAAGTGCAACCGGGAATCCCCGCTACTACTTGGTCTTGGTCTTTTTGCACCACCTCCCTTGTGCTTCAGACTGCCAGTCTGTCCACAGCCCAGGTGCAGCCCGATCTTGTCAGCTCTCAAAAGCTAAGCAGAGCTGGTACTTGGATGGGGGACTACCAAGGAAGGCTCTGTGGGCGAAGGCTGTGGCAAACCATCTCTGCTTCTCATCAGCCTCCAGGTGGGACCTGGTGATCCTCCAGAACTGCAGCTCATCTCCAGACTACACAGATCAGTTCCCCTGGAGAAAATGGATGCTTCGGGATTGTATCCCACTGAGGTCCCTGTCTTCTCCAGGCTCCATCCCCAGATCTTCAGAACTTTCCCATCCTAGAGTGGGCAGCCCCACTGGTGGCCAGGAGGACCTGGCTATTAGAATATTGTACAGATTTTCAAAGATGTGGGAGTGCTCTCACTGTCTTCTGGTAGCACAGGATTCACACATCTTGTTCTGTGCATTGCTAGAAGCCATATTTTTTCCCCTGAGTCTCTGTAGTGCCTCACCTTCTAAAGCTTTGTACAGAATATAAACCAACAAGCACAGTTGAACTGAATGCCACCATGTGTTGCCACTGCCATGGGGGTGTCTACTGGATAGAACGAGTATGGAGATGGACTAGAATCTGGGAGACCATTCTGCCATAGAAGCTTGCTGGGTGACTCTGGGGCCAGTCACACTCCCAGCTTAATGTACCTTGCAGGGTTGTTGCGAGGATACAGTGGGGGGGGGGGGGAAGGAGAAGAATGTAAACACTCGGATGGCCAGCTCTGGCTTGGGAGATACCTGGAGACTTTGGGGGTGGAGCCAGAGGAAGGAGAGGTTTTGGAAAGGGAGGGGCTTCAGTGGGGTATGATGACATAGAGTCCACCTTCTAAAGTGACCATTTTCTCTGGGTGAACTGATCTCTGTCGCCTGAAGAGCAGTTGTAATCCCAGGAGAGATGCAGCCACCACCTGGAGTCTGGAAACCTCGGTCCCCACTGGGAATCCAGCTGTGGTATAAATCAAACAATAAATAGTACCTGCAGTGCTGCTGATGACAAGGAATCCCTCTCCGCCACTCAGCTCATTATAGAATGGTTTGGTGTTATTTATTCATTTTTGGAATGACGTACAGTGTGAATGCTTCTTTATTTGAGCAGGTACACCTTTACCTGCCAGGCTGAGGGCCCACGGGGGGAGGAGCAAGAACAGAGCATTCCTTAGTTGAAATTGGAGCTGCCCCACATTGCTCCACAAGTATCAGACAACAGGTATTAACGTAGGGTTGCCAGCCTCCAGGCGGGGTCTGGAGATCTCTCAGAATTACAACTGATCTCTAGAATACAGAGATCCAGTTCCCTGGAGAAAATGGCTGCTGAGGAGGGTGGACTCTACGGCACTGAAGTCTGCTGAGCTCCCTTCCCTCCTGAAACCACACCTTCCCGGGTTGTGTCCCTAAATCTCTGGGAATTTCCCAGCCTGGAGCTGGCAACTGTCGGAGGATATCCTTCAAGACAGCGGGGAGAAGCTGAAATGGTTCTGCAG
The DNA here is from genome assembly GCA_029233225.1 of Lepidodactylus listeri. Classification (NCBI taxonomy): domain Eukaryota; kingdom Metazoa; phylum Chordata; class Lepidosauria; order Squamata; family Gekkonidae; genus Lepidodactylus; species Lepidodactylus listeri. Next base: position 131,778,868 of record JARCFY010000005.1, on the reverse strand, counting down.
AGAGTACAGCTCTGGGGAGCTCCGTTCTGTTCTTGTCTGCTCGAATCAGACACCTTGCATGATATCAAATGGCACAAGCAGTGGCCGAACAGCTACTGGAGGATCAGATGATGCCATGCAAGTCTCTGACATCATGTATTGTGAAGCAGCTAACAAGGACATCTGTCTTTCAAGACGTTTGCTTGGTAGTGAAGTACCAGCCGTGGCAAGCCGGGCCACTGCTTTGAAATGTCAACAGTATTATTTCAGATTAGTATAGAATCAGAATTGCTGCTGTTACCAGAGCAGGCTAGATTCCGGAATCCAGAGGCACAGGAACAGCTTCTCTGTGGTGTGATCTCATTGGACACAGCGGATCTGACTAGCTGCCCGAGAGAACTGTTTCTGGCAAAGCAGGAGTTGAATATCATTCGGTGGAGTTCGCTTTTAGGAGTTGTTTGCGATTCAGTTAGACACGGCTTCACTCTTCTTCACTGAGAGCAGAGCAGGAAGAGGATTTTTCCGTCTGCGCTGAATCCGGGAGTTGAAAATACTGGATCTGACCAGTTCCTTAACAGAACTGTTTCTGGCAAAGGAGGTGCTACTGGAATCAAAATTTGTTCTACTGTTCAGACCAACATGGCTGCCTACCTGGATAACAGGAAATAAGACTGAGGGAAATAAGATTGATAATTTAAGCATCTTGGATCTGACCATTTGCCTAACAGAACTGTTTCTCGCAAAGCGGGCACCCCAAGCATAGCTCTGGCTGCCTGACAACTCCACTCTTGCCTCCTCCCTTCCATGCCATCCTTTGGGCAGGAACCAGGGTTGTTTGTCACTCACCCTGCTCTCCGCTCACTTCCTGATCGAAGCCAGCGCTCCCGCCACCTCAAGCCCCTGCCTCCCACCAGCTGCCAATGCTATTCCATGGTTCTCAAGATTGCCTTGGAATATGGGGAAGGTGCCAGGTCTCCTGGATTGTCCTGGAGACGTGGCGGGGAGCCTCTCCTACTGCTGTATATGCATCTATTGCTTGTATCCTACCATGCCTCAGTACGGATTGCCCTGACTGACTATTCTGAATCTGGGAGAGGGGTGGCCATCACAACCCCTTCCCACTCCACACACCTATGGATGTATCACCACATTGCCAATATGTATTCATAGTCCATTTGTGTTTCATGCCAATTCTGTATTTTTCCATTGCTATTCCTTTATCCCTCTGCTTTAATAGTTAAGTCTCTTTAAACACATTCTAGAGTCCAGTGGCACCAGTATTGATGTAGTTTGTTTTGAAACGTTGTTTTAATGTTTTAACTGATCATTAATTATTGTGGTGTGTGGCTGAATGGCCCAGCTGTTTTTGTGATCTGCCATTCGCCCGTTCGTGGGGAGGGCAGGATGTCAATTTGAAAAATAAATAAATAAATAAAATGCCACTGTGGGGAGTTTGTGTAGCTGTGCCAACCCCACATGGATTGGGTTTATCCCAAGCAGACCTTTAAAAAAAACCCACCCTTATTTTTATTGGTTTTATTGCAGAGTTTGCAGAGTGCATAGAATCAGTTATTTCTATAAAGTCCACTTATGGCATTAATTTACAACAAACCTTAGCCTAAATATATATATCACAATATAAAGCACTTGTATTTGGCAATTGGTTGGGTGTATTTCTGTGAATTTTCTATTGTTTAGAGCTACTGATCTTATATTATGGTTTGTCTTGTCTTGTCTGTCTGTCTGTTTGTTTTTAACCTTTTGTGTTGTAATTGACCTATAAGTATAACCATTTGAGATATATTTGCTTTGATGGAATTATTTCATTTGTTGTCTTGTAGTCAAGTACTGGAGCCCATATCCAAACAAATTTAGAGCATGTTGGTGCATTAGTATTATTCGCTCTGTTCAATGACTTTGTTATTTTAGCCACTATGAACTGGTCCCAGATTTTTTCTTGCCCTGCTAATCACTGTTTTCCAGACCTTCTGAGCTAATTCTTCTTCTTCTTCTTCTAATTCAGATTGAGCTGTAATTTGCAATAGCACCACTATACTAATATAGTTCCAAGCGAGAGCACCGGTGCTGTCTTGCTCAAAATGGAACTCTGGTTTTGAAACTGTGTGGAAAATCCATGTCTTGCCCTGTCCACACATTACAGGATCCAGCATATTGGATGTATCACAGGGACTTGTGAGCTCCCAGTATGCACAACTGCGGGGTGGGGTGGGGGGGCTCCCACAACTAGAATTGCCAACTCTGGGTTGGGAATTTCTGGAGATTTGGAGGTGGAGACTGGGAAGGGCAGGGTTTGGGAAGGAGAGGGACCTCAGTGGAATATAATGCCATTGAGTCCACCCTAGTAAGTGGCCATTTTCTCCAGGAGAACTGATCTCTGTCATCAGGAGATGAGCTATAATTCCAGGAGATCTGGAGTTTGGCAACCTTACCAACAATGCTGCAATAACCTCTGTAAAAGACTCAACAGAGTTCAAACATTCTGCTGTGTCAAGTTTAGAGAGAAAAATCATGCAATTTAAATGCAAGAGCAAAATAGCTCTTCATTTTCACCTGAAGAAACCAGTCTGGACTATGCTAGGGTTGCTTTGGAGGTGGACTCCATGGTATTATATCCTGCTGAGATCCGTCCCGTCTAGGGTTCCAATTTCTGATTGGGCAAATTGCTGGAAGTTTGGGGGCAGAGCCTGGGAATGGCAGGGTGTAGGGAGGGGCCTCAGTAGAGTATAAATGTCATAGAGTCCACCCTCCAAAGCTACGGTTTTCTCCAGGAAATTGATGGAGTTTTTTTTAGAGTGTTTGTTATTAAAATAAGGCTGTTTTAGAGATAGAGCCAATGGGTTGAAGTACTTAATACTGATCTTAGAATATGCTCTAATACCTGTTTCATATGGCCTCAAAGTGTCCCTGTAATTGTTACTGGTTGAGGGGGCCCCTTCAGAGTCCCACAAATGTAGGCCCACCACTGGATCTTGATCATCTGGAGTTCAGTTGTAATGGTGGGAGATCTCCAGGTGTCACCTGAATAGTGGCAGCCCAGCGCTACAGATGCAGGGGCCTTTCTTCAGCATCCTGCATCAGAAAAATGAAGCGAAGAGGTCAGTTCCCTTGGGCTGCCTTCTAGGCTCTGGAGCACAGCCACATATCTAACACGTGGCTGTCCTTCCCCTCACTTAGGGATCTCGGAGCTTTCAGCACTTGGCTGTAGGAGAGCCAGGCCACCAGATACGAGGTTTATCCTGCAGGACAGCTGGTTTTCTAATGCAAGACAATGTTGGTGTACAACAAAATCACATGGAAATCCATGAAACCAGATTTTTCAGCTGTGGGTGGTGGGTGGGGAGGCTGCTTCTTTGTTTTGATTTGTGATTCTGGCACACAACAGAAATCCCTGGGGTTGCCCTGGTCCTTCTTATGTCTGATGAGCTGTGTGAGTCAGATTGGCAGCGAGGAGGCTGCGTTCCTGACTGCAGGTCCAGATGGAGAGCAAAAGAAGAAGAAGAAGAGATTGGATTTATACCCTGCCCTTCACTTGGGAGTCTCAGAGCGGCTTACAAACTCCTTTCCCTTCCCCTCCCCACAACAGACACCCTGTGAGGCAGGTGGGGCTGAGAGAGCTCTGACAGAAACTGCTCTTTTTCAAGAACAGCTGTGTCAGAACTACGGCTTGCCCAAGGACACCCAGCAGGTGCAAGTGGAGGAGTGGGGAATCAAACCCGGTTCTCCCAGATTAGAGTCTGCCGCTCTTAACCACTACACCAAACTGGAGGTTGCCAGCCTCCAAGCGGGGGGCTGGAGATCTCCCAGAATTAAACCTGCTCTCCAGACCACAGAGATCGGTTTCCCTGGAGAAAGTGGCTTCCTTGGAGGGTGGACTCCGTGGCATTCTACCTCCCTGAGGTCCTTTCCCTCCCCAAACCCTGCTCTCCCCAGGCTCAACCCCCATATCTCCAGGAATTTCTCAAGCTGGAGTTGGCAACCCGAAGAGCAGACGGGCAGCCACAACTGGGAACGGTCTTTCAAAATGCAGCCTGATGGAAAGAAAATGGGCGTAGATCATCCCACCTTCAAGGCAAATAATGAAGGATTGGAAACTCTGGCTAAAGGAATCCTTGGGGAAGGTGCTTAAAGTGTTCCACTAATCATGATTTTGGTACAGAGCAGGAGATAAATAATGGGCTAATGAGACGGAAAGCCTCGTCTGGCAAGATAGCACTACGGAACGAGGTGGTTAAAAAGCACTTCGAGCCAGAGTTGAAATGAATTTGCTGTCGCGCAGCCCATGGCGGTGGGTTCTTGTGTAAGACCTTGAATATTCGATATTTGGCAAAGTGATATTCAAGGTTTATTGGCCGACAGTGTCTATAATAATCTCGGCAAGGAAACGGGAGGGCTGGAACAACTCCAAGCAGTCATTGCATTTCCCTTGGGGCAGACACAGAATCAGGGGCTCCCTTCTTTGGTCCGTGCTGCCCTCTGCCAAGGCACAGCAGGCTGTGAGATGGGCTGGCATCAGGGACACCAACTCTGGCATGGGAAATGCCTGGAGATACGGAGGTGGTTCCTGGGGAGGGAGCCCAGCAGGGATGTGATGTCACTGTAGGGCTCCTGTTGCTCCAAGACTCTGGTTTATCACCGAGCCTGCCCCGTGTATCTACCACTTACCCAGGTGAAAACAATCTCTCTATAGACTGGAGGGCAGTTGTAAATTCCAGAACACCTCCAGTCCCCACCGGGAGGTTGGCGACTCTAGACAACATGCCACAGTTGTAGGTGGACTGCTAAGTCGGAGGTGCACTACAAAGCTTTCTGCTGCACTTAGGCTTGGAAGTGAACAAAGAAAAAAGGTTGGTCTCTGAAGTTCCCTAGGGGTCAATGGCAGAGTCCACCCCTCCTGACTGGGGCCAATGAGAGATGAGTTTGAGGTGGAGTGTCGATGCAGACTGTGGGAATGAACAAAGAGATGTAAACTAGCACGCACCCCTTGGCGTCTGGTTTGATCGGAGAAATTCGTGGATCTCTGCCTGCTGGAGAACCACTTTCTTAATAGAGTTGCCAACTCTGGACCAGGAAATTCCTGAAGATTGAGGGTAGAGCATGGGGAGGGTGGGGTCTGGGGAGGGGAGGAACCTCAGGTGTGCACAATGTCACACCCGACCACTGTCTGAGCATCCTGAACAAGAAACAGAGAAGTGTCCCTGGATGTCTAGCTAGCCAAAAGACATGTGAACACACCTGTACACATAAAGCTGCCTTATACTGAATCACACCATTGGTCCATCAAGGTCAGTATTGTCTACTCAGGCTGGCTGTGGCTCTCCAGAGCCTCAGGTGGAGGTCTTTCACCTCACCAGTTGCCTTGTCCTTTAACTGGAGATGCTGGGGACTGAACTTGGGACCTTCTGCATGACAAGCAGATGCTCTGCCAATGAGGCACAGCTCCTGTGGGGTTGGTGGCGTCCTAAGGAACAGCAGATGACTCTGACGGTGCTTTGAACGGTTCTGTGTTTGTCATCTACACCAGCTCTCCAAAGCTCTATAATTGCTACAGCCTTGATCACAAATACACTCTTCTCCCTCTCTCTCGCTGTCATTCAGACACACTCACCCAGATGCTCATGTTTAGTTGCCAAGAAGTGGGGTGGAAAGAATTAGAGATGAGGGCGGGGGGGGGGGGGGGGAGAGAGAGAGCGCCAGAGATGTCAATATGCAAATAATTTAAATAGCAAATGAATGTTGTCTGATTCTTTTTCCTTAGTGTAACTATCTCTGCATTTGTTGCTTTGCTACAGTTTGCTGCTTCTGAAACCCGGGAGCAGCCATTAAAGCTGAGATGACTTGCATGTGGGCTGCAAATTGGCTTCTGTCAAGCTGCATTTCCAGCACTTAGGAAGCCATTTGCTTAACAATGTGGTGTAACCGGGAAGATGTAAATCAAGACTGTTTTCATGCAATTCCGCCCACCACTGAATGGGAAACGGAGGGAGCTTTGCCGTTGGTGGGAGATTCGGAAGATCCACATTGCTGTCTTCAGTGATCATAAAGTTTGAGTCCAGTGGTACCAACAAAGACCAACAAAGTTTTATTCAAGGGATAATACAAAATACTGGGTTCTAGATGCTTTGCAGTGATCAGCTCTAGTTTATTCAGTGAGTTCAGCAAGCTACAAGACTGGAAACCTGGCCTTGCTGCCCTGTTTATAAAGCATGCAAAGACCACATCCCAGTACACCCACCACCCGCAATTGGCTATTTACATCACAACTACTACACTATAGGTCCATTCCAGGATCCTGGCCATCTATTGTTCTAGTGGAACAAGCTCAGCCAGTTTACACCCAACACACACACACTCCCAGTGATAGGCTATTTACATTACACTGCTTATTTATAGGTTAGTTCCCGGATCGAGGCAAGCTGTTGTCTTAGAGAAGCAGGCTCAGCCTGGTGTAGTTACAGCTAGAGGAAGGGCTTAGGCTCAATACATAACAGATAAGATTTCATATGCTTGGTCTTAAAAGGTGTCACTGGACTAGGGTTGCTAGGCCCTACCTGGACGCTGGCTGAGGGCTCCTGGGTCCCTTCCTGGAAGTGACATCATCGTGTCGTCAATGCTGGGGGGGATGATGCTCTAGCTTTTGGGCAAACCTCTATGGGTTTTTTTTGCCTTCAAAACCATAAAGTTTGCCCAAAAACTAGAGTGTCACTCCCTGATGGTGGAGATGAGATGACAACACTTTCCAGGTGATGTCATTGTGCATAGTGATGTCCCTGTTTGGGGGTGGGGTTTTCCCCATTGGCCAGCTGGCTGATGGTGGATCAAAGCCCTTAAAAGTGGGGGGACCCCCACTGGTACCTGTGGGCTGGGAACCCTACATTGGACTCCAACATTGTTCTGCTGCTTCAGACCAACACGGCTATCCACCTGAATCTATCTTCTGTGTTCATGTTAGGGGGAAGTATGTGGGAGGTTTGTAACGCACATCAGTTTAAAACCAAAGAAAGGAGTCAAAGATCAGGAAAAAGGTTGATGCATTTTTACTGAAGGCCAGCTCAAGCCCAATCTTGCCAGATCTTGGAAGCTAAGCAGGGTCAGCCCTGGTTAGTATTTGGATGGGAGACCACCAAGGAAGTCCAGGGTCACCACGCAAAGTGGAGCAATGGTGTGTCACCTCTGTTCATCGCTTGCCTTGACCTGGATGGCCCAGGTTAGCCAAGGTTGCGGTCACACGCCCAAGATAAAGCAGGGAAGAAGCAAGGCTATTTCCTCCAGCTGAAGTTGACCTGCTGTTGTGTGATCACTTAGAGTTTTGTAGATGCAGGCGCAGCCCACCACTGTGTGATCAAACGCAACCGCTGGTGAGTCAGGGTTGGTTTTTTTTTTACCATTTGTTCCCGATGCGCTTACATGATGAATCGATGATTCACACCTCTGTCGGTGTGTGTGACGTGCTTGACCGCACAGCACCAACTCTGGAGACTTGACTCCGCAAGACCACACCAAACTGCACCACACCATCGAAGTGAATTTACAGTTTATTTACACTGCTATAATAAATACTGACAACCACTGATAAAGTGCTACACCAAACAACTGATTTGTGAGAGGAGAAAAACCACTCTGGACACAATTACATATATACAATACAGAAGCTATTCATCAGCCAATGAGTGAGCTGCTGAGTCATGATGAGTACATCAATCAATGTCACAGTAGAGAACAAGCTTGTACATGCCCCTGTACAGTTTCCACTTGCCTCAGTCACCTGACTCTCTGTTACCTGTCATCTTAGATCCTTCTGATCTGACAGCTCATTGTGCTAAAAGCTGTGAGTCTCTATAACTGACAACCTCTCCCTATGGAATGTGCAGAGGGGTTGCGCTGATGCGCATATTGCGATTGGGGGGGGGGACAAACGTACGGAGTTCGGATAGCCTGATCAGACTCTCCTGACACCATGGGAGCACACTGGAGTGATCCGATGCAGGACTGCCTGTCTGTGGCCCGTAGCAACCCATTTGCTACTGGACTTTCTGGGGTGTTTGTTTTTACTCCATATGTGCAGTGGAACAAAACGGGTTGCCGACGGCTGCGGGGTGCTTCCCAGATGTTGGTGCCTGATCACGCTCCTTTAATTCGCCCGGCATTCGCACCTATGTCAGGGTGAATTGTGCGTGCGATTGCAACCCAAGTCTCATCAGACCTCAGAATCTAAGTAGGGTCAGCCTCTTTAGTACATGAATGGGAGACCACCACGAAAGTTCAGGGTTGTTATGCCGAGGGAGGTAACGGTAATCTACCTCTGAAGGCCTCTTGCCTTGAAAACTGTATGAGGGGTCGGCTGCTACTTGATGGCACTTTCCTCCACGAGCTCACAGCTTATGGATGCTCATCAGAAGAGAAGGAATCTGTCTGTTGTAGGGGGTAGGGTCTCCAGGACATGGCGGAAACTGACTGGACATGATGTTTGTAGACTGGGCACTTCTGCACTGTGGGAACTTTGAAGAGTGGGCCGTGGCTCAGTGGCAGAGTATCTGCTTGGCAGGCAGAAGGACCCCGGTTCAATCCCTGGCATCTTCAGTTAAAAGGACCAGGCAGGAGGTGATGCCAAAAGCCTCTGCCTGAGACCCTGGAGAGCGGCTGCCAGTCTGAGTAGACAATACCGACCTTAACGGACTGGTGGCCAGACTCAGTCCAAGGCAGCTTCATGCAAGCTGCTCCAGCACAACCTGTTCTCCTACTGTGGAGGTCATTCCAGATGCTCCATGGCTATGCGCTGGCTCGTCCTGCCCATCCCTGAACTGGCCCAGTTTCTGGGAGGAACAACAACCACCTGTGACAGAACATAGTGAGGCCTCGTCTCCTCTTCCTATTTCTTCACCGGCCTCCACGAGGGCAAGCTGTGCTCTCTGCCACCTGTCTCCACCCTATCCTAGACAGACGACAAGAATTCTTATTCTTTCTTTCCTGTCCCAGAGTGGAGTTCCTTAACAATACAGAAGATCAATTTCTTTCCTAAACTGATGAGTCCTATGTGGGCTTTATGCCTAAAAGGCAGCATCTCCCTTCTGCTGTGCAAACCAGCTCTAAAGCTGCGACGAGAGCCAGTGTGGCCTAGTGGTTAAGAGTGCTGGACTAGAACCTGGGAATCCTGGGTTCGAATCCCAGCTCGTGCCATGGAAGCTTGCTGAGTGACCTCGGGCCGGTCACACTCTCTCAGCCTGACCTAACCCGCAGGGTTGTTGTGAGGATGAAATGAAGAAGAGGAGTCACTTTGGGTTCCAGTTGGGGAGAAGGGATGGGTACAAATGAATTAAATCAACAAAGCTGTCAGAGGTGTTCAAGATATAAGCAGGGAACCCTCAAGGACTTCCATGCTATACAGTTTCCCTAGTTTTCTTCCTTCTTTTCTCAACCCCTGGCAATTCTCCCCATTCCTCTGCCTCCTAATTCCCTCCCACCTGTCTTATTCTATTGGTAGTAACAAGGGGGTCAACTGGGGTTGCCAACCTCCAGGTGGTATCTGGAGATCTGGGATTACAATGGATCTCCAGCGACAGAGATCAGTCTATGCCCTTATACCCCACTCTATGGCCTTATACCCCACTGAAGTCTCTCCCCTCCCTAGACCCTGCCTTCTTCACACTCCACCCCCAAAGTCTCCAGGCATTCCCTGGCCCAGAGCCGGCATCCCTAGGGAGAATAGTGTCACAGCACGGAAGCTGCTTCATGGTTAAATTCCCCTTTGACCTTTTCCTGCAACGCCTCCTTTCTCGGCAATCTCTTGCGTATTCCAAGCCATCATTCTTCAGACAGAAGGACCTGTGTAGATACCTGCGAGAGGAATGAGCATCTAGCATCTGCACAATACAGACAGGAAGCTGCTATTTCTTGGCCTTCGCTCTGCGTTATTTGCATCCAGACTCCCGGCATGAATCAGTTCACGGTGGCAGGCAGCCGAGTGGCCGATGTGAATTGCATTTTTAACATCCGGTACGTGATCCCTGGATGGATGGAGGGCTTGATGTGACTAGCATAGCAAAAATGGCACTGCTGCTGCTGTGTGAGAGCTCTTGGTAATGAGAAGCAAGGCCACTTCGCCCTGCCAGAAAAGTATGTGTGGGTTTTGTTTTGTTTTTTTGCAGTAAACTCTCGTCAACACCCTGGTTGGTCAAAGGGAATTTAAGGCTGCCATTCAAAGACACCACCCACCAGTCTTTGAGAAAAGGCTAGCAAGTCTCCATGGATCACAAAGTCAGAGAGAACTGCATGAGGCCCCCACAGCCTTCAGATGCAGTAGCTGCTAGGGTTGCCAGCCTCCAGGTGGGACCTGGGGACCCCCCAGAATTACAGCTCATCTCCAGACTACAGAGATCAGTTTCTCTGGAGAAAAATGGATACTTTGGAGGGTGGCCTCTATGGCATTGTACCCCACAGAGGTCCGTGTCCTCCCCAGAATTTCCCAGCCTGGATCTAGGAACCTACTTTCCCAATGCTCAGAGGAAGGCAAAAACCCTCCAGGATCTCTGGGCCAATCTGGCCTGGGAGAAAATGGCTTCCTGTTCCCAAAATGGCAATTGGCATGAGTTGGGCATGTGAGAAAGGCCCACGAGAGTCAAGCACCAGCTCATCCCTCCCTCTCAGGATCTGCCTAAATGCATAGAATCAGTGTTGCTATCAGAGGGCCACCTAGCCTCTGCTTGAAAACCTCCAAAGGAGGAAGGCCCACCACCTTCAAAGGAAACCAGTTCCACTGAGGAACCACTCAGTCAGGAAGTTCTTCATAATGTTTAGCCAAAAACTCTTTTGATTTAATTTCTGGGAGAATTTGAGCCCCCCGTCTGGACCCCAGGCTGGTGTCAGGTTCTCCTTGCCCTCTTTTGTCAGGTCTTGTTCAGTTTATAGCCTAAACAGCTTGAGTCCAAACTGTAGGCAGGGTGTGGAGCTGGCCCCTGATTTAGACAGCTTTAAAAGTGGATCAGACAGATGCATGGAGGGCAAATCTATTCGTGTCTATCAGCCATCATGGGAGGGTGGGACCTGTATGCTCAGAGGCATTATACCACTTGTGGGGGGACATCACCAGCAGCAGGGAAAGGCTTTGGTCACTCTAGGGTGGAGCCGCCTGGAGATGTCCCAGAATTACGAGTGATCTCTAGCATAGGCATCAACTACGAGGGGGCTTGGGAGCTCGCACCCCCCAAGTTTTTTAAAAGGGTGAATGAACCCCCTTTGGGGCAACCAGTGCCGGCCTGCCTGGCCTGGGTGGTGCAGGAGGCGCCCTCCTTCCCGGCTGCTGCCACTCGCCCTCCGCAGTGATGGTGCCCAGCTCCACTGCTGGCCCAACCACCTTCTCCTGGCTCTTCCTCACTCACTATGCCTACAGGTGCATGGGAAGGGAGGCGGGGGGGTGTCCATGACAGTATTTGCTCATATTACTGGCAAGATATCCTTCTGTCATGGGAACAAGTGTCCGATCATTCTGATCTAGTATGACAGCTAGGAAAGGTCATGTGACAGGATTGCATCAGATTTTCTACATGACTCAGCTATCCTAGCACTGTAACCTGATTGGTTAATGTAGATCTATATTGGAGAGTGTTATGTGCTCTTTGCTCTCTCTGAGTGCACACTTGTCTGCGCAGCATTCTGTCCGTTTTTCCAGAGATGGCTGCTGAAAGTCTGTGTAAATATTCCAGTTGTCCAGTTGTAAATAAATGTAAATACTCTGTATATAAGAAGCAGAGTCACTCTGCTATTTTTGCGGCGCCAACATACCGTCAGTCCAGTAGGGGGTCCAGCAGGGGTCCCAGGTGGGCCAGGCAGGCCTTCCTCTGGCTCGCGAGCTCCACCTTCCTTGACACTTAGTGGGTCCACTGGGGAGGAAAAGAGCTGCACTTCTGGCCTGGGTGGGAGGCCAGGCAGGTAAGGAGCTCAGCCGACCAGCACCTGTATAGCACCGGGAAGGTGTGTCCCAGTGCCAGTGCTGCCACCATGCTGCCTGCCAGCCCATAGTTCAGCAGCTCCAGCATCTGCTGCTCCTCTGGCCCAGACGGGCACCACTCGAAGGCCACTGACCACACCAGGGCACTCAGCACCGCCGCTGCCAGCTCCATCACCACCCGCCCGCCCGGGGACCCCTCACAGGCCTCCCACTGCTCAGCCCCAGCAGCAGGTGGGCCGCTCACCCCAGAGTGCAGCAGCCAAGGCTTGGGTGGTGCCCAACGGCCGCCCTGTCAGTGGGGGGGGGGGTTAGGGAGGTAGCTGGCAGCCCTGCCCCTGCCCCTGCCCCTGCCCCCCCCCCGGGGAAATTGGGAAGTCTGTGCCCTTGACCTCTAGAGTGCTGTGATCAGTTCTCCTGATCCACATTGGCCATCACTGGATGAAGAAAGTGAGCGGTGGTGTGAAAGAGCCCTGCTTCATGTCTCCACTCTGCTATGAACTATGTAGCTTGGGATCAGGGTATCTGAAGGACTGTCTTCTCTCATACGTTCTCACCCCAGAACTGAGATCACAAGGAGAAGCTTTCCTGACATTCCCACCAATCAAAGGGGCTCACCTGGTGGGCACACAAGACAGTGCCTTTTCGGTGGCAGCCCCCTGATTATGGAACAACCTCTCCAGGGAGGGGCACCTGGCCTCCTCATGGTCAGTCTCCAGGAGGCAGTTGAAGACAGTTATATTTAGGAACACATTTGACCAATTTAATTTTTATTGGCAGTCTTAATTGGATTTTTAAAATTGTTGGCTTTTTATGGGTTTTTACAATTTTTTAATTTTTAAATAGTGTTTTATTTATCTTGCAAGCTAACTTGAGTTTTACAAGGGAAAAAAAGTGGCTAATGAACAGTGTTCCCTCTAAGCTGAGTCAGTGTGTGCTAGCTCACACACTTTAAGCCTCTGGTTGACACATTTTTTGTCTTAGCTCAGGAAGGAGGGCTCCAAAGCAAACTGATTTATGCAGCAGCCAGATCACTCGCTCTCAACTTTAATGCCAGTAGCTCACAAAGTAAGAATTTCTGCTCACAAGACTCCACAGCTTAGAGGAAGCATTGCTAGTGAATGTTTTAAACAAACAGACAGGCAAACAAATAAAAATACCCACAGGCAAGTCACAACTTCAGCTCCCATCAGCATTAGATGGATAATAATAATTCGGGTTGCCCAGTTTCTGCTGGGGGCAGGGGGTGCTCCGCCCCCAGCTCCCATTGCCTGGTGGCATTCCCACTGGCAACACTGTGATGTCAGTTCTGGGGAAAACCTGGAACTGATGTCATGACTCTCTAGGAATTGCTGGAAACTCTATGGTTTGACTATAGAGTTTCTGATGATTTCTAGAGAGGCCTGATATCACTTGCAGTTTTCTCCCTGGAACTGACATCACGCCATTACTGATGGTGAGGCATGTTCTTGCCTGGCTTTCACCAGTTGCGAGGTTACACCATGTCTACCAGCCCTAATTAATAGCCTACTTTCTACGCCATTTGCAATGTGAAGTGGTTTGAAAGCGTTATATAAACGCAAAGTATCATTGTGCTGTTGAGAGCATTGCCATGGATAATTGTTATCTTAGAATGCTCAGAATTGTCACCTGTCTATATCCTGTTGGGTCCTGGGAGATCCATGGAGCTAATGGGATTCTAGAAGTTCTCAAGGGTCCAGCCCCACAGCTTCCAAGGGCTTCTCTCCGTGGCTCAGCTCAACACATAATGGCACGGGCTCAAAAGGAACACTAGAAAACCAGAGCACAAGGCATTCAGCTCACGCTGATCAGCTGCAGTATAGATTAAGAAATAAATAAAGATTGTGCCGAGACAATGTCAATACCAAGAAAGCTGAATTCGCTGCCGGTGTGGCCTCCATGAAATACTGCTCAACAGGTATTGCTGAAAGGCCATTGAACGTCTCTCTTGAGCCACCTTCTTTTCTCACAGTGTACAGCGGGAAGTTTTTGCTTACACGCAGGATCTGATAGCGTGCCATTTTGGGGTTAGGAGGAATATTTCCCCTGTGACAAATTAGCCAGAAACTATGGGGAGGGTGAGAAGACACAGAATGGGTTTAACATACACTTCTATCCCAGCTCATGCATTTACTGGGCAGCGATCCAAGGCATGCGGTAGAGAAATGGGTGTTTTCGTTTGATTTCTAAGTTATTTTTGTGTAGAGGCTGGCCCTGGATTATGCCCAAGGCAAGACTCCCCTGCCAAAATTGATTCTGCAGACAGAATACCCTGATAGCCACAACTGAGAGGACCTGGAAACCAGGGAATACCCAAGTCCAGTTCCAGTAGGAACAAAGAAATAGCATTCACTGTGGCAGAAAGCCCCGGAGGGCACATTTTTAAAAATGGTGTTGTTGTTAACTCTGGCAGGAAGAGACTGGCGGTTGCACTGGTTTGTGTTGAGGGTATGAGAAGGCATTTAAACCACAGTAGGGATAGCTTAAGGTGGACTGCTCCATGGCCTTCTGGGCACTGAGGCCAATTCACATGTTATGAAGGCCACATGGCTGCTGAGTAGGGTTGCCAGCCTCCAGCTGGGGCCTGGAGATTTCACAGAATTACAGCTGATCTCCAGACCACTGGAGGAAAGTGGCTGCTTTGAAGGGGGGGACTCTATGGCATTATACCCCACTGAGGTCTCACCCTTTCGCAAAGCCCACCTCCTCCAGGCTTCACCCCCAAATCTCCACAAATTTCCCACCCTAGTGCTACAAAGACTTTAGATCAGTTATGTGCCAAGAATTCCATGCTTGGCATTTAGCATCACTGATTCTAATGTGCAGCTAGACACATTCTGTGCAGGGTCAAAAAATGTTGTGCGATATGAATTCTTGTGCGGCTGGGAATGTGGGATTTCCTCCAGGAGATCTCCAGGCCTCACCGAAAGGGTACAAAACAGAGAAAATAATCTGTGCTCAACAGAAACAATCACAAGTCTTAAACAATCATATCAAAATGTAATCTCTCCTTATAATAATTCCATTTTGGTGTGAATGCTTGACACGCTCCCACAGCCTTTGGCTCCCTCAGCTGCTACTCTGATGGTCTGCCAATCCCCTGGCTGCAGCTGCATTGCCTGGCTGCATCCCCTGACACCCACAGAGCCAGCAGGCAGTGTGTCGACCTCAGTGTGGTGGAAGTTGACAAATGGGATGGATGCTCTGGCTGGCGGAGGGTAAGGAGGCCAACTGGGAAAAAGGGGGGAGCAGAGCAAAATGGCAGAAAATTGGGACCACAATGGAATAAAAAGGAAAGAACATTGGGACCAGGACAGAAACATGGGACCACAGTGGATTAAAATATGCTGGCTGAGGCTGCGATCCTATGCACACTTCTTCTCCAGCCACTCACCACCACTTGCTCGCAAATCAACACAGGCAGGATCCCACTGTTAAGTCCTCCCACCAACCACATGCAGTTCTCCCCCCTCCTGCCCCCCCATGAAACGCTTCACCATTCCCAGTGAGCAAGGCTGTCACTGGTCTCCTCTCAAGCCCCGGCCCAGTCCCCCCCCTTCATCGGGAGACCCCCTTCTCATGGGACAGGAGTGAAGCTGCACAACTTGAAGCAAATCCTCCCTCCCATCTTCAACCAGCTGCTGGGGGGGGGGGGGGAGAGGAAGCGGAGTCGAGTCAGGAGGTCCCTTTCATCAGCCAAGCTTCCTGCTTTTCCCTCCTCCACCTGCTGGACTGGAGTCTCACAGCCCCCCCCCAACAGCGGTTGCAGACACCTTGCCTGCCTGTAGTTGTGAGGAGGGGGCACAAGATTGCCTTATCATGTGCAAGAAGGAGGCTGTGATGGAAAAAAGGCGGAATCACTTCAGGGTGCTGGAGACTTTCACATGCCAAAGTTGTGGTGACAGTCGCAGGGCACAGACACACGGGCCAGCCAGGCCATAGAGAGCTTTGCAAGTCAGGGCAATGAGTTTGTGCTAAACCTCTGAGCCGACAGAAAACCAGGTCAGGGATCTGAGAACGGGTACACATCCAACGGGGTGGGTGGGCCAGACGACTGGCATGTGTGCCAACGCTTTCGCCAATGGGTCACCTTGGCAATAAGCTGAGATTGCAAGCAATGAAAGGGCAGGACTCCTCATATCATTTTCTCTCTATATATAATTCCCTTACATCTTGCCCATTTCCAGCTAGCCCATTGGCTGTGCAGTGCACTCCATCAACCATTGGCCCATCAACCACCACTCAAGGGTCCTCGCATGGCGCTGACTGGGTGCTGGATCCACTTTTCTCCCCCCCCCCCACTGCCAGCCTGGACACTTCTCACACAGAATAACCTCCCACAATTACGACTGCTCTCCCGGAGGGAGGGGGGGAGCAGATGGGAAGCTGAGGTCAGAGGGACACATCATGGCAGGTTGATGGTCAGGTGCAAAGGAGATAGGGTTGCCAGCTCCAGGTTGGGGAATTCCTGGGGATTTCAGGGCTTGCACCTGGAGAAAGTGGGGTTTGAGGAGGGCTGGGACTTCAGACAGGTGCAATGCCATACACTCCACCCTCCAAAGCACCCATTTCTTCGTGGGCAACCACTGCTGCCAATCTCGACATGAGAGGTGGAAATCATTCAGAATTACAACTGCTCTTCATGTGGTAGAGATCAGTTCCCCTGGAGACAATGGCCGACTCTGTATCATTACACCCTGCTGAGGTGGCCACGGGACATTGACACTGAGTGCCCAAGGCTGGGGTACTCATGCACAGCCTCTTTGTAGAGCCCATTGTATTTCTTTCCACAACGGGCCTTATTCCTAGTAAGAATATAATAAAGAGGACACCAATGTAATACAAATATAATGTAATGTAATACAAATATACAATGTAATACAAATATAATGAAATTAAATATAACAAGGTGTGTTTTACATACCACAGGACATAATAACAGTGAAATTACATCAAAGAAAAGGAAACAAATGCCACTTTAAATTGAAAGAGATCATCATATTACCTAGTTATCTGTTTTACGGTCTATCAAATTACACTGGATATCATTTTTCCAACCACTTATAAAATCTAGACCAAATATTCAAAAACATTTCCACAGTTTCCCCCTGTAGAATTATTGTAGGTTTATCCGTCTCGGCCATTTCCAATAATTTCCTTATTAGTTCTTCCCTCAATGGTATTTCTTGAGTTTTCCAATATTTGGAAAGCAAAATTCTGGCCCAAGTTAAAATATGTATAATCAGATATGAATCTAGTTTGGAATATGTCTCTGAAATCATATTCAATAAACATATTTTTGGTTCTAACGGGATTTTTATATCAATTATTTTCTGTATTACTTTCTGAAGTGACAGCCAATATTTTTTAATTCTGTGCGTGCCCACCACATGTGAAAATATTTTCCCAAGTTTTGGTTACACTTCCAGCATTGACTAGACAGATTTGGGTAAAATTTCACTAACCTATTGGGTGACATACGCCACCTGTAAAACATTTTATAAAGATTTTCCTTGTAGGATGTTGCTCTGGTAATTTTTATATTGATCTTCCATATTCTCATCCTCTGCTCTAACTGTATATTATGGCCTATATTTTGTGCCCAGGTCACCATTGTTGGCTTAACTGTTTCCTCTTGCATCATTGATTCTAATAAAAAGGCGTAAAGTTTTTTCAATAATTTTTCTTCAGTGGGCAACCAAAGTTTATCTAAATCTGTTAAACTATCATAAAAACCACTCTTTTTATCTATTTTAAACCTTGTTTCGAGTTGTAGCCTCTCTCACCAGGTCAGTTTTGTATTTCATTCTTGTAACTCAGTTATCGATTTTAAATTATTATGTCTATCTAACAAATCCTCATATCTCCATAATGTATATTTTTTGTATAGTGTAGGTTTTATAAACGCTTCCAGAGAGGAAACCCATTTTGGTATCTTAATGTAAGTAAAATATTTCTGTGTTTCGTACTTATCGTACATAAGAATGCATGCCAACCCATCAATAGATCATGACCCTCTAATTTTAACAACCTTGTATTCTCCAACCTTACCCAATCTCTTACCCAAACCATTGTTGCAGCTTTATAGTAAAGTAACCAGTTTGACAGTGCAAGTCCTCTTTCTTTCCTGTCTTGCAGATTTTTTCTGTTGATTCTGGGTCTTTTGTGCTGCCAAATAAATTGCCCTACAATTTTATCAATATCTTTAAAGTATTGTTGGGTCTTCAGTATTGGTATATTTTGAAATAAAAACCTCGGAAGTACATTCATTTTGATCTCTGAAATTCTGCCCATAAAGGAGAGTTGCAGAGTTTCCCATTTTTCAAGATCCTTTTTAATTTTTTAAAATAAATTTTTATAGTTATCTTCATATATTGTACTAACTCTACTTGTCAAAAATATTCCTAAGTATTTAACTTTTTTTTCACTTCAATATCTGAGATTTCTTATAATTCTTGTATGTCTTGTTCAGTACTATTTTTAGTAATTATTTTAGTCTTTTTGAGAATGATTTTTAACTCAGCCAACTGACCATATTTAAGCAGTCTGTTCAAAAATTGGCTTATTGTTGTTCTCTTCTTCTTCTCTTCTTCTTAATCTTGGATCAACTCACCACCTGAAAAAAAACTGTGCCTCTGTCATGTCTGTGTGGTGCCTCAAACTGTTGTTCCCCATCTAATTTATCGCTTTCCCCATCCATGCATTCACTTCTTCCATGGTCTCTCTGTGGTCTGATGAAAAGAAGTCAAGTTTTGTTTCATTAAAATATTGGGTTTTAAAAAAAAATATTGGGTTTTCAATATAAACAGATATTTAAAACAGTGTTTAAAAGGTGTTGCACAAAGTTATGAACAATTCAGTATTTAAGATCTACTCAGTATAAGCAATAACTAATATTGTCTGATACTAGTAATAAACAGTGCTAGCTATAAATGGTTAATTTGAGCCAGAGCTAGAAGGTAAGTGTTGCGTTTAGTTGTTATGGAAGTGAGTTGTCTAATGATTTTTGTCCGGTATGTCCTGGTGGTTGTGGGTCATATCAGTTGAGTAATGTTTGATAAATAGGATTGTATGGTTGAATATCTGATGCAAAAAGATATTCCATGAATGGTAGCCATTTCCCTACAAAGTTAACAAGTTAGAAGGTTTTGGGTAGATATCTGATTGTTTGAGACGGTCCATAATTTTTTTCCAGAATTAAGTGGTCCCAGACATTGGTGAGCCAGCCAGAGAGAGTAGGGGCTTTATCGGCTTTCCATTTGGATGCTATGGCTGTCTTGGCAGCTACCATTAAGCTGGTAATAAGATCTCGCGTGAGTGGAGGAATACCTTTTATGTTCCATATGTCCAGAAATATTAGTAGAGGTTCTAGTGGGATATCAAAGCCTGTGATAAGTTTTATTTGAGTCAATACTTCAAGCCAGAAGTTCCGTATGTGTTCACATTTCCACCAGCAGTGAGCAAATGATCCAGTTTCGTCACATTTCTTCCAACATAAAGGTGAGTGCGAGGATGTTGCTTTCGATAACCTTTTAGGTATGAGATACCAGCGTGAGATGATTTTGTATGTTTGTAGTTTGGTTGAAATTACTGGAGAGGACATCAGTTTAGAAGTCCAAATTTTCGTCCATTGCTGGGTCATTATTTCATTTTCACAATCACGTATCCATTGTTGTTGATACCTTAACAGTTTGTCCCCAATGCGTCGGATTAATGTATCATAAGTGGTCATAATTAAACCCTTTGAATTATGATTTTTAGGGTCAATGAGTTTCTCAAAGGGGGTGAGATGTTCTTTGAATAGTTTTGACACGCCATTACAGTGGATCATGTGATTTAATTGTAAATAGAAAAACCAAGGGATAGGTTCTTTTAGTTTTTGTTCCAGTGTTGTTTTTAGAGGGTATGCCTTCTTTAGTTAAAATATCATTCAAGCATGTCATGTTGGCTAGTCTCCACTTTTCAGTGTGATCTTTTCCCAGTGGGAACCAGGCTTGATTTAGAAAAGTGATGAATCTAGAGTATTTAGAGAGTAGTATTGATCTACATGAGTCCCAATTTTTTAGAATGGTTGTTAGGAATACGTTGTCTGAAATCTGTTGTGGTCTAGATCTCGATATGTTCCAGATAGCTTCTTGGACTGTAAGTGGTGAAGTCAGCAGTGTGAAGGGTTTGACACAGTCCAGTTGATCTCCCTGTGTAAGAATCTTGATAATAGGAACCATCAGTGCCGATTTATAGTAGAGCAACAAATCAGGATAATTTAGGCTGCCTTGTGATGTGCATCTTCTTATAGTTGAAAAGCTTGTCCTCGGGTGCTTGTTTTGCCACAAGAAGGTGTTCAATGTTGTCTGCCATTGGTTAAGCATGTCACTCATCAGCATAATTGGGATCGTGCAAAACAGAAATAGTAATTTGGGTAGGACGAATGATCTGATAAGATGTAGTCTGTCGAGGTAGGTAAGGTGTTGTTTCTCCCATTTACGAAGATCAGCTTTAATTTCTGTGATTTTAGGATTGTGGTTTTTAGAAAGCAAATCAGCTGTTCTGTTGGGCAGGTGGATACCTAGATATGAAAGATCAGTAGAGGCCCATTGAAATTCATATTTACTTTTGAGTTCATTTTCTAAGGCTGATGTCATTTTAAATAGGCATTATATATGATTTGGAGTGACTGACTTTGAGACCTGAGATCAAGCCAAAATTTCTCAAGGTGATTTGGAGGTGAGCTAAGGATTTTGTTGGTTTTGAGATGTACATCAACATATCGTCTGCAAATAGGCTTACTTTGAATGTTTGTGTTCCTGTCTGGATCCTGTTGATGTTGTGGTTGTGTCTGATCTCTGCTGCAAGGGGTTCTTGTGCAAAGGCAAAGAGGATTGGGGACAGTGGGCAGCCTTGTCTCGTGCCTCTGTTGAGTATTATCTTTTGAGATGTCATGCCATTTGTTTTGATGTAAGCTGTTGGGTTTGCGTAGATCGATGTGATGGCTCGTAGAAACATAGGGCCAAATCCCATATGGCAGAGAAGTGTGATCAGGTATGAAGTTTCCAGTGAGTCAAATGCTTTTTCTGTATCAAGTGATAGTAAGATTGAATCTGGATGTGATCGCTCACTTGAAGAGATGATCTTTAATGTCTTGAAGATGTTGTCCATTAGTTCTCTTCCTGGTATGAATACCGACTGATCTTGATGAATGTATTGGGAGATGAAAGAGTTTAGTCATTTGGTTGGTATTGCTGTGAATATTTTGTAGTCCTGATTCAATAAGGATATCGGATGATATGAAGCTGGATTCGTGGGGTCTTTTCCAGATTTGGCAGTGTTATTATTGAGGCTGAGCTCCAAGACAGTGGTAATTGGCCTGATGATAGTACATTGTTACAGGTTTCAGCCAGAGGTCCAGCAAGTGTTGTTGCAATTTTTTTTATAAAACTCTGATGGGAATCCACCTGGACCTGCTGATTTGTTGTTTTTCAGGTGTTTTATTATTTCAAGAACTTCTTTAATCTCTATAGGTTTTTCAAGGATCTCACAGTGTTCGTCTGTGAGCTTCTGGATATGCTTGTTTGCAGTCAGGTATGTTTGGATATCCTCTGGAGATGGGTTGGAAGATGTGTAAAGCATTTGGTAGAAGGTTGCAAATATTTTGTCAATGGTTGAAGAGTCTGTGTGCAATTTCCCATCCCGATCTTTAGTGGCCATTATATGACAAGACAACCTTTTATCCTTAATTCACCATGCCAGGAGATGTAATGATTTAGGTGTATTAACCCAGTATTTTTGTTTTACATAGATAAGATTTTTCTGTATCGAAGAACTTTCTAGGAGTTCGAGCACTTTCCTCTCAGAGAGAAATTGTTTATAGATCTTTTGGTTTCCAGTCTTTTAATGTTTACTTTCTAGATGTTTGATCTTGGCCAGCATTCCTTCCTTTAGAGCTGATTGTTCTTTTTTCAGACGTGAGGACATTGACATGAGGTGGCCTCTGAGAACTGCTTTCAGTGCATCCCAGATTACAGATGAGGATGTTTCTTCTTTAATGTTTTCCTTTAAGTATTGTTGAATATGAAGTTCAATTGATTCAGAGTATTGATCCTTGTAGAGCAAGGATTTGTTAAAGGACCACGATCTCACTGATAAGTGTTCAGAGGAGGATGTTAGGACGCAGCTCACGTCAGCATGGTCTGACCATGTGATGTTGCCAATGTCTGAACTCATTACTTTATGGACAAGATTGGTTGATGCAAGGATAAAATCAATACGAGTGTAAACATCTTGCCTCAGAGAGTAAAACGTAGTTTTTTTTGGTTGGGTGTAATTGTCTCCAGATGTCTGTTAATTTGAAATGTTGTAAAAGATCTGATAGTCTTGTATCTGACTGTATCTTCTGTCATTCTGTTATTTGGATGGAGTGATCCATGTTCTGATTAACCATGAGGTTGAAGTCCCCTCCTAATAGTGTTTCTCCTTCCTGAAAGGATTCCAAGGCTGTGAATGTTCTAAGCAGGAATTGGCATTGATTTATGTTGGATGCATATATCGATGCTAATGTGATCTTTTGGTCATTGAGAATGCCTTTTATAAAAATGTAGTGACCTTCTGGATCTGCCATTTTGTCTTGATGTTGGTAGCAAACTTTATTAAACAGCAAAATCGCTACCCCTAATGATTTTGAGGTTCCTTTGGCATGAAACTGGTGCTGTATCCATTTGGCTTTAAATTCATGCTGGATTTTGGAGTGTAAATGGGTTTCTTGCAGTAGGATTACATCAGAACTCGATTTGGCTAGGTTTGTTAACACCCTCTTGCATTTAATCAAGTTGTTAAGACCATGTACATTTTGTGATAAAACCTTCCAGGTGGCTAGTGACATGTTTTGATAGAGAGTGTTTTTCAAGGTTGATTTAGGTTTAGAGCTTAGGTTTGGATGGTTGTGGAAACCCTTGAGGTATAGTATTACTCAAGCTTGTAATGAAATGAGAGTGTGAGTATGTTAATAAGTGATTAAGATCCAAAAGTTGATTAAATAGGCAAACATGTTTCCAGCTGCGACTGTCAGTTCCTTAGGATACCAAGTTGTACACTGTTAATTAAATAAATGCAGGATGAGAGGTTAGTTATTTTGTATTTTGCTTTCTCAGAGAGAAGGCTTTCTGTGGAAGCTTTAAATAAAAAAAAACAATATAATGAACTGCTGTTTTACTTTCCAAGACCTTCTTCTTCTTCCCTCTTCAATAATTTTATAAATGCAATTAACTATGTTATCAATTAATTAAATTGTATCAATTAATTGTTATAAAATGAATTCCTATACTAAGATTATCACACTGTTTATCAAAATAATCAAGTTATTCACACAATAATTGATTGCAACACTATTAAGTTAACTATACAGTTGATATGTAAATAGTTAAGAAACAATTAATTAGTATGTAAAATTGGTTTAAAAAATAAACTGTAATAGCATATGTATGTCAAGTTAATTATCAGTTTTGTTCCTAAAAGTATTGATATGTAAAAAACAATAATTAATTTTTATAGGTTTAAACTAGTCAACAGTTGTTTGTTATTAAATTTTACAAATTGAGCCTAATGCAACTAGTATAACAAACAGTCCCCCTTACCCTAGTAGAACTATCCTTCTACCAGGGCTAACAGAAACCTTTCTGAAGTAAAAGGACTGTTAACAGTAATAAGCAACAACCCCTCCCCGAACTGGTTGAGTGAATTAATAAACAGTAACTTTAATAAATGGTAATAACAGATGTGCATTGCTTAAAATAGCCTAGAGCACTTAGTGGAGTTGCAGGTATTTAGCATTAATTAGTCTAAGCATTATTTGTCATTCCTCAATTTGAAAGTTCAGCGCTTGAGGGTCCGCTTAAGCATGCAGAATGGTGAGTTTATAGACTTTATCTGGTGACGGTGGATGTTTTCTCTTGTTTGAGGATTTGCTTGTGTCCATCTGGAGAGCAATGTTTAGTTCTTCTAATAGCTTAAAGCCTGAGTCAAGGTCCTTGATGACAGCGGACCCTTCTTCCATCTCAACAGAAAGATTAATTAGGTTGTGCCATCTGTACTTGATCTTGGCTTGATGCAGGGCTTCAGTGATAGGACGGAGATCACATCTTTTAACTAGGATTTCTTTGGGGAGATCTGGATAGACTTGGATGGGAAATCCTTTGTATTCAAAAGCACCTTTTGTTCTTGCAAGCTCTAAGATCCGTTTCCTTGTGCAAAAGTTTGGGATATCAGCTAGCACGTCCCTGGGTCCATGGAGGCATGCGGCTTCAACTGGGCCTAAATGGTAAGCATTCATGATGAATGGGGCCACCCCATCCTCGAGCTGCATTTCCTGCACTAACCAGTCAGATAAAAATATTTGCAAGTCTTTGTTAGTGTCTAGTTTTTCAGGAAAGCCTCTAAATTTCAGATGAGATTTACGGGAAGAGATTCTAGCATCAGTACCCGTTCTCGCAGGGATGAGGTTTTGCTTTGAAGGGAGTTAATGTCCATTTTTAGATTTGTACTTAGTTCATGGGCCCGTTCCGTGGTTTGACTGACCTTGTTTAGCGAAATGCTGAGTTCAGCAAGCTGGTCATTTATTGGGGCTATGTGTGAGAGTCCTGTTCAAAGTAGTCAAGGATCAGATCTCGGTTGGTTAACCACAGTTCTTTATTGCCTATTCCTACATTAGTACAGCATCTCGGGATATTGTCAGAGATGAGACAAATAATACAAGCGGGTCTATTATACCATTCCAAGGAGTTTGAATTACCCATAGGTAGCCAATCCCCGGGAGGGAAAATTGGCGGGCTAAAAGGTGTCTTGACCGTTTGGTTCACACAGGAAAAAAGTGAGGTGTTAAGCAGTAAATTTCCCTTTCCAAACCAGACCCCTCCGTTCACATAACAATTCATGGCTCCAAGGTTCTTTAGCATAGATAAGAGATGAGAGCCTTCCTCCCCTTGAAGTTACTGCCGGAGCAGCTGGAATGCGGAGGCAGGGATGAGAGGCCTCCTTGTTCTCACTCCAGGGATTGTCACCCTCCCGACCAAGACAGGAGAAAATACAGGTCCAATACATAAGGAATAACAGAATACATAGTGTGCAAGCAAGATTACATTGACAGAATTAACTGATTCTGACACCCTGCCCTCCCCATAATCCTCTTCACCTAGCTTTTTCAGGGAACATTTTATGGAACAGTTTGGTTAACTTGGGGGCATGAACATGTTCAGAACGAATCCATTCATTGTGTTCCGGGCCAAAATCTAACCATCTAACTAAGTAATACAAGTGGCCCCTTTTTGTCTTGGAATCCAGGATTTCAGTTATCTCGTAGTGTGGACTCCCCTCCTTCATCAGTGGAGGAGGAACTGGCGGAACTGGATGCCATGCATTCGGCCCAGGATCTTTCTTCAGCAAGCTGAAATGAAACACAGGATGTATAGAACTTAGTGATTTCGGCAGTTCTAGTTCAAAGGAGACATCAGAGATTTTTCGTAGCACTTTATAAGGTCCAACATATTTCCATCCCAATTTTCTACTGGGCTGTAACCCGTGGATATTCTTGGTAGAGAGATAAACTGAGTCCCCGGGTTGAAGGTCCCATCCCGGTGCTCGGCCACGATCAGCATATTTCTTATAGTCCTCCTTGGCATGGTCCAAGGCTTTACCAATCAACGGCCAGGAGTCCTGGAGACTGGACCACCAATTTTTAAATTCTGAGGGAGGAGTCTGGGGGTCTTCCTTGAGGGTGGGGAGCGGTTTACCTTCAAAGCCCCCCACTGCCATGAAAGGTGAGACCCCAGTGGAGGAATGTACTGCATTGTTGTAACTATATTCTGCAAAGGGTAGTAATTCCACCCAATTATCTTGGTGGTAGTTGGTGTAACATCTTAAGAACTGCTCCAGAATTTGATTAGTTCGCTCGGATTGGCCATCGGTTTCTGGATGGTAACCTGAGCTTAAGGCAGGCTCTATGTCCATTAGCTTCAAAAGCTCCCGCCAGAAGGTGGCAACGAACTGACTTCCGCGATCGGATACCACCCTCCTCGGAAAAGCATGTAATTTTATCACCTGGTTAAAGAAGGCTTTAGCCATCCCTTTGGCGGTGGGTAATTGTTTGAAGGGAGTGAAATGGGCTTGTTTAGAGAAAGTGTCTACTACTACCCAGATCACTGTTTTTCCTTTTGATGGGGGCAAATTGGTAATGAAATCCATGGCTATGTCTTCCCAGGGCCTGGAAGCCGTGGGTAGGGGGTGTAACAATCCCGGGACTTTGCCCCCCCGTTTTTTACACATTAAGCAGGTTTGACATGCCGAGACGAAATCCGAGACGTCTCGACGCATGCGCGGCCACCAGAACTGACGTTGGATTAGGTTAAGTGTTTTTAGGAATCCAAAGTGCCCGGCGAGCTTGGAAGAGTGACAATTTAGCAGGATTTCTTTGCGTTTGGTTTTAGGCACCACTAATTTGTCCCCATGGAGCCAACAATTGTCCTCTCTTTTTTCGCACTCTCCCACCGCTTCCAATTCCTCTATTTCCTCAGGAGCATATTCCTCCCCCCATTGACAGTTCCCAGTGGTTAGCTTGGCTTTCTTTGCTTTGCTCCTGGTGATAACTGCTCCTCCCAGCTGCTGGGGGGAGAACATGGAATCGAATACCTCCTCTTTCAGACTCTCGTGTTGGGGCAATCTGGACAACGCGTCTGCCAGGGAGTTAGCCTTCCCAGGAAAATGCTTTAACACAAAGTTAAATTTTGAGAAGAAATCAGCCCAGCGCAGTTGTTTGGCGTTGAGGGACCGCTGCGTGCGCAAAGCTTCCAGGTTCTTATGATCCGTCCATATTTCGAACGGAGTCTGCGCCCCTTCCAACCAGTGGCGCCAGGTAGTGAGCGCCAATCTAATGGCCGCAGCTTCCTTGTCCCACACTGACCAATTCCTCTCTGTTTCATTAAACTTCTTTGAGATGTACGCTAAGGGGTGCAGTTTCCCTTCCGAGTCCCTTTGTAGGATGGCCCCCCCCATTGCTACATCCGAGGCATCAACATGGATTATAAAATCTTTAGTCTCATCCGGGTGCGCCAAAATGGGCTCCGAGGTAAAAAGAGTTTTTAAAGCCTCAAATGCCTTCTGACACTCCCCATTCCACGCCAGTTTCTCCCCCGGCTTTCCCGCCTCGGGACCCCTCCCCTTGGTTTTCAACAAGTCCGTTAAGGGAAGGGTGACTTTGGCAAAGTCCTTGATGAAAGTTCGATAGAAGTTACAAAATCCTAACAGGCTCTGCAGCTGCTTTCTCGTTCGCGGAGCCTCCCATTGCACCACCGCTTCCACCTTCCCCGGGTCCATTTCCAGCCCCTTCTGAGAAATGCGGTAGCCCAGGAAGTCCACAGACTCGCGGTGAAACTCACACTTAGACAGTTTCACAAACAGTTGGTTTTTCAGTAATGTTGACAGTACTTCTCTGACCAAAGTCACATGTTCGTTCTTATCAGTGGAATAGATCAAGATATCATCTATGTAACATAACACGCCCTTAAATAGGTGCTTGTGCAACACTTCATTGATTAAACTCATAAAGACCCCGGGCGCGCCACTTAAGCCGAACGGCATCACGAGGTATTCAAACTGCCCCAAGGGGGTGTTAAAAGCAGTCTTGGGTTCATCCCCCTCCCTTATGCGCACCCTGAAGTAGGCGTCTCGCAGATCCAACTTGGTGAAAATCTTCCCCTTGGCCGCCTCCGCCAAAAGGTCTTTTATTAACGGGAGGGGGTAAGCATTAGAGGTGGAGACTGCGTTTAGCCCCCGATAATCCGTGCACAATCGTAAGCCGCCATCCTTTTTCTTTCGGAACAGCACGGGCGCCGCAAAAGGGGACTTGGCGGGGCGGATAAACCCCCTAGCCAGATTTTTGTCCAAGAACTTCCGCAGCTCTTCCCGTTCCGCCGGGCTCATGGAATACAATTTGCCCTTTGGGAGTTTCTCGCCTGGGAGGAGCTCTATGGCACAGTCCGACAGCCGATGGGGGGGCAACTCGTCCGCCTCGGTCTCACTGAACACTTCCAGCAAGTCTCTATATTCCTTAGGCACCATGGCAGGGACGAGGGCGAGGGCGGCCGCAGGAGACGGCGGGCTGGGGGGCCCGGGACCCCATCCTGGGTCCCAGCGGTGGCTCTGGCAGCGTTCGTCTACCCACGAAATCTTCCCCTCGCTCCATTTTATGTAGGGGTCGTGCGCCCCGAGCCAAGGGCTACCCAACACCATAGGGAATTGGGCATTAGGGGTTATGACGAAAGCTCTCTTCTCCCAGTGGTCCCCCGTTCCCAAAATTAAGCTCTCAGTCTCTGCTATGCACTCCTCCTTCATTTCGGACCCATCCATCTGGGTAAACTTCAGGGGTTCCGCTAACGGGGTGACTTTAGGTCCCAGCCCCTCCACTACTAGGGGGCTGATTAGGTCTCGCGCGCACCCAGAGTCAATTAAAGCGCGGACCCTCATGTGGGTGCCTGATCCTGGGGTCACCACAGTTACTACCATATATAACAAGGGGCCAGGGATGCTCACCGGAGATGGCGCTTCGTTGTGGGGGACCTGCAGCTCTGCGCCGCTCACTGCA
This sequence comes from Lepidodactylus listeri, assembly GCA_029233225.1. NCBI lineage: Eukaryota > Metazoa > Chordata > Lepidosauria > Squamata > Gekkonidae > Lepidodactylus > Lepidodactylus listeri. Next base: position 131,750,285 of record JARCFY010000005.1, on the reverse strand, counting down.
GGCCGTTGGAGTTTCCCGACATCTGGGCTTCCATCAGCTCCAGCTCTCCCTGCTCACTTGTCACCCCTTCCAGCTGCAAAGCCCGGGGTTTCATGGGGGTCTTCCCCCGAGTCGGGGTGCTCGCGGGTCCTGGGGTTGAGGTCTTCGGGCCCTTCCCCCCTCCTCTTGGACACGCTGAGGCGAAGTGGCCACTCTCCCCGCACTTCATACACAACCCTTGTCGGAACCTCGCATCACGGACATCTTGCACATTGGATCGGGGCTTCGCTCGTGGGCCTGCTCTGATAGCGGCGGTCGCGGACGCTCCCATCTTAATCAGGGCGAAGCGCTCTTCCATGTCGGTGGCCGCCCTCATCCAGCTGGTCAGCGTGCCCGGGCGGCCTCCTAGCAGCACGGTCTCGTAGATTTCTGGGTTCAGACCCTCCCAATACTTCTCCATGAAGAGTTCCTCCGGCCATCCGTGGATTTTGGCAGCGATGCGCCGGAACTTTTCAGTGTATTCTCTCACTGACGATCTTCCTTGGAACAGCTTCCTCAGTTGATTTCTGGCTTTTTCCTCACCCAGCGGGTCCTCGAACTGGTGCCGAAGGGCCCACATGAAGTTGTTCAAGGAACGCAACTCAGGGCCAGGGTTGTCGTGCAGGCTCACATACCAATCGCTGGCGGTATCTTTCAGCTTGGATCCGATGTAGCCTATGCGATCCTTCTCGGTAGGATACAGGTGGCCCCAACTGTCCAGGAACCTCCCGATCTCGAGCGTGAAGAAACGTAGCTTCTCGGGGTCCCCATCGAAAGTAGTCGTCAGCGGGTCGGAAGGGGGTGGGCGAGCGGCCGGCGCGGCCGGGACTGGGGCCGGCGCGGGAACGGGCCCCGGAACTGGAGCCGGGACGACCGGCGGAGCTGGCTGCGCCGGTAGAGCGGGCGCCTGCGGCTGAGCCGGAACCCCTCCGGGCGCTGGCTGCTGTTGTGGGGCTCCGACTCCTTGACCGAGGAGGGCGCCTTGCATCGCCACCATAGCGTCTCGAAATTGGTGCTGGAGATCGAGGGCCAACTCGCGGAGCTCGGAGGTGAGTTGCAGCCGCAGGTCTCCCATCATCTGATCCAGCGGGACCGTCTGCTCCTCTCGATACGGATCGGGCCCATACAAATCCAGTGTCTCCTCTTCGGGAGGCTGGTGACGCGGTCCTCCACGGCGGACCGGCTCGCGATCGTCTCCTAGGTAGCTCGGTCTCCCTCGATCGAGCTGGTCGCCGGTGAGCGGAACTCTCACCCCTTTCCTGTCGTGCACCCACGAAGTCACGGATCGGCCCCCGAAGTGGCTCCAGGTGTACTGGGGGGTCACGCTCTGATGGGTAATCGGGCGGCGCGGAATGTAGTAAGCCCCCTGGCTCGTGGTCACCGGCACCTCGGGACCTCCTCCGCCGCCGCCACCCCCGTTCCCCGGATCCGCCGGGGTAGCAGGGGCCTCCTCTGGAGTGGTAGGTTTGAGGGGGACGAGATCGTCTTCTGACATGGTCAGGAACGATTGAGTCCCAATCAAGGATCTCTGACAATCTGTGAGAGTCCTGTTCAAAGTAGTCAAGGATCAGATCTCGGTTGGTTAACCACAGTTCTTTATTGCCTATTCCTACATTAGTACAGCATCTCGGGATATTGTCAGAGATGAGACAAATAATACAAGCGGGTCTATTATACCATTCCAAGGAGTTTGAATTACCCATAGGTAGCCAATCCCCGGGAGGGAAAATTGGCGGGCTAAAAGGTGTCTTGACCGTTTGGTTCACACAGGAAAAAAGTGAGGTGTTAAGCAGTAAATTTCCCTTTCCAAACCAGACCCCTCCGTTCACATAACAATTCATGGCTCCAAGGTTCTTTAGCATAGATAAGAGATGAGAGCCTTCCTCCCCTTGAAGTTACTGCCGGAGCAGCTGGAATGCGGAGGCAGGGATGAGAGGCCTCCTTGTTCTCACTCCAGGGATTGTCACCCTCCCGACCAAGACAGGAGAAAATACAGGTCCAATACATAAGGAATAACAGAATACATAGTGTGCAAGCAAGATTACATTGACAGAATTAACTGATTCTGACACTATGAGAGCTGCCATGCTGTCAAGGATTTTTTTCCCCATTGCTGCTAAAAGATTTGGCAGAGCTGGGTCTGTCATCTGTGTGTTTGGCAGGATCATTGGTGTTGTCCCGGTCGCCATTTTGTTGAGATCCTCCGCGCTGTCCTCAGAAGAACCGTTTTTTATCTGTTTTGGGGGAAAGTTTTGGATTCCTCTCGAAGTGGATTGCGCTGAGGTTTTTTTGAAGCTGATTCAGATCTGCCCATTTTATTATACAGATTTAGGCTCTAGGAGTGTTTTTTAGTCAGTTCAGTTGGTGTAGGGGTCAGAGCTATGGTTTTAGGCGTCCATCTGCCTCAGCACCGATGCCACACCTCCCATTAAAATATTGTTGATGTGAGACTTCTGCTCAAAGTAGTCAAGGATCAGATCTTTGTTGATGAAACACAGTTCTTTATTTCCAATCTCTACATTGGTACAGCTTTTCGGATTATTGTCAGAGATAACACATATGACAGAAGCAGGTCTATTATACCTTTCTAGGCAGTTTGAATTACCCATAGGTAGCCAATCACTACAGGGGAAAAACGGCGGGCAAAAGGGGCTCTGGCCGTTTGCTTCCCACAGGAAAGAAAGTGAGGTGTCAATGGCCTTGAGGCTTTCGCACATTGATAAGAGATGGGACTCGTCCTCCCTTGGAGTCCCAGCCGGGACGAAAGGAATGCGGAGGCAGGAGTGTGAGAGGCCCATTGTTCCCATACTTTGAAGTTGTCATCCTCCCGCTCTGGCAGTTACACAAACCAGGCCTGGTCAGGGTCATAAACCTGGGGTCACATACTCTACATACATACTGGCCAAAGCAAAGGTTTACCTAAGGGAGGGGCAAATACATGGCAGGTGTCAAAGAAGCATCTATCAGACATACATGGCAATATGAATATAGTATGGCATACAGACATGACAGTAAGCAGCATAGCAATGAAACAGAAGACATAGCTGTAAGCAACAGAAATACCTTGTCTGAATCAGCAGATTCTGACAGTTGACACAGCAAATTTCCAATTAATGGCTTCAGGGCTGAACAGGATGGATCCCACATACCAAATCCATGAGGGTGAGTTGTACCCCTCCAACACCTTGTTGGGGACTTACCTTCCAGGAAGGACCAGAATAACCCTAAAATGAGGGTAATTCGAATCCTTCTGTGAAGATAAGTCCCAGAAAGCGGTTTTAGGGGATAGCTCCTGCATGGCTCTACCAAGCCTCATCCCAAGGATACTGTGGTTGATGGTTTTGAAGGCCACTGAGAGGTTCAGCAGAACCCTCAGGGATGTACTTTCCCATTCCAGCTCCTGGCAAAGGTTTTCTACCAGGCTGTCCAAGGTCATCCCAGTTCCAAAGCTGAGACTGAAAAGGGTCCAAGTAATGACTACCATCCAGAAATACTTGGAGCTGAGTCACAGGCCGTGGTCACATGGCACCCGATTCCCGGATAAAATCCTGCTGGGATTTTATCCAGTTTGTTTTCTTTCAGGTTCAAATGTTTATACATCCCAACCCTGGCAGCAGTGGTGGCGGTGGCGGGGGGGGGAGGCACGCTTCCTGCTCACAGGAGAGCGCTCCAAACCCCCCTCCGCCATCACTGCCAGCTGCTTCTGCCGCCAGCGGACCTGTCCTGGCTGCCTGGCTTGCCCTGCGCTCCACTCCAGGCTCCGAGCCCTGCCGGTCGCTGCCTGGTAAGTTTTTCAGTTAGAGCAGGTGGGGGACAGGTGGCAGTGGCTGACGGGGGTTGGGGCTGGGAGCAGAGTGCAGGGCGGTTCCCCCCCCTTTTGCACTTGGGCACTTGAGTGCCCAAGCACCCGAGTGCAAAAGAGGGGGAAAAACCCCGGGAGGGACGTTCAGACAGCCCTCTCTCGCAATCATTGCGAGAGAGGGCTGTCCAGAATGGCTCAAAAGCGGGTTCCTTGTGCGACCTCCGGGAAAATACTTGTTTTTCCTGGGGTCGGAAAACGCGTGAGAAAAGAAGGAGGGTTGTGCGAGTGAGCCCGCTTCGGGGCGGGAACCATCTGAACAGCTGATTTGAAAGCAGGAGGAAACAGCCGTTCCTCCCACTTTAAAGGGCCATGTGCCCGCACCCACAATTGCTCACTTTAGAACTGTACCCAAGAATAATACATTAAAACTGGCTGATTACATTCCAAGGGATCCAAAAAGGATGGCCTCTGCAACATTTGGTCTTCCTGATGGTGAGGCATTTTATTGAATGGTTTCAGTCAAAATTTACACTCTTCGTTCTACAGTTCACATAAAGCCATAACTTCAAGGAGGATACAGCTGTTAGTGGGCGTTAGCTATTGTAGCTAAGCGGAACATCCACATTACAGGATACCAATGGTAGGGGAGAAAACTTTTCTTCTTGTCTTGCATGGGAGCTTTTGGAAGCATCTGACTGGCAGCCACTGTTGGAACCAACTCTGGGCTATGTAGACATTGGGTCTGATCCAGAAAGGCAGTTGTTCTATTCACATGCTTTGACAATGACAATGCCAATTTGGACCACTTTCTCCATGTCTGTATACACCTTAGCAAGTTACCTCTTGCTTATCAGTCACTTTGGTGCTCGTTTCTTTTTTTGCCATCAAGTCACAGGTGGCCTTCATAGAGTTTTCAACACAAGAGACGTTCAGAGATGGCTTGACATTGCCTGCCTCGGCATCATGACTCTGATATTCCTTGGTGATCTCCCATTCAAATACTGGCCAGGGCTGACTCTGCTTAGCTTCCAAGATCTGATGATATCAGGCTATCCAGGTCAGAGCGTGGGTAGTTTGGAAATGCACAACAAACTTCCCCCAGATGTATCTGGATATGAAATGGAGCATTGACTCACAAAATCTTGTACCCTGGAAACCTCACTGGTCTTTACAGTGCTTGTAATGTTTTCGTGTTTTGGGGTGTGTGTTCCTTTAAATGTTGAGAATGACTGCAGTACTGTAGGCGGGTGACAGGGGGGAGACAAGTGTGATTTGATGGGCTGGTGACTGAGAGTGGGAGAAGAGATGTTCTGAGGGTAATCAGAGTGTGTGAGATGTCTATGAAGGATTTGGTGTGTGTCTTGAGAGAGAGACTTGTGGAAGAAGTTTGAAGAGAATCTTTGTGAAGTTTGTGTGACTGATTCAATTCTGTGGGAATAAAACAAAGAGACAAGCCTGTCTGACAATACTTATATAACAGAGAGAGAAATAAGCCTGTCAGAGAGGAGATTGGAGAGACTGTTTGTAGCACCAAGCATTGGCAGTTATATTTACAAGTTCCTTTCTTCAGCAACTGTTCAAAATAACCAGAAACCTATTTTGTTCTTTATTAAATAAATCAATTTTTGTTTAAACTTATCCCAGGAATCAGTACAGTACTTCCACAGGGCCACATAGACCTCTGGAGTGCCCAGACCCTAGGTCAGACTTTCAAAAGAGAGATATTTGGAATTTTAAATTCCTGGTGGCAGCAGGAAACGACCAAGTTTATATGCAAAGAGAGTGTTTAAAAGTAAAACTGTTTTCCCCAATAGCAAGGACATCAAATCTTGCTACTGGACTCAAATCGTGTCTCCCTCCCCACCAACCTCCTGTGATATATTTTCTGAGCAGATGCCCTGCTGCTTCTGTAGAAAATAGAATTCTGTAATGTGATGTGGCATACCCTTCTTGAATTATTTATGACACTGATCAGTTCGGCTTTTTCGCTCCTCCCTTCCAGAGACCCTGGCATATTTGAAATTCCAGCTTCCCTCCTTTCCCCCTTCTCAGTATAGTGTATGGGATGAAAAATGTGGTGCCTTCATACCAAAATGCTAATTTACGGTACAGCAGGCGGGGGAAAGACATGAATATCTCTCAGGGTTATGTGGAAGAAAAATCATATTTGGATCGAGGAAAGGCACTTTTAATTATTGTGACTGTGACAGGATCCAAGGCACCCCTATAAAAATTGATCAGTCACAGGCGTCAAGAGCCAGGGAGGAGAGTTCTGTTTCTGCTGAAGAGTGCATCAAGTTCACAAGTTGGGTGGAGAAGGAGTGCCTTGCACAGTTTTGGGGGACTTCTCTGTTTAGTCTGTGACAATTGCCAGGTAGGCGGCTTCTCAGGCTGCTACGCTGTTGAAAAGGTCAGGGGAATGTGCTGAGTATTATTCCCAGGGGTCATTTTGTAGAAAAAGAGGTGCAGGAGCTCATTAGCATAACTCATTTGCATATGCCACCCCCCCTAACATACCGGAAGTGTGTCAGAAGGCAACACCCACCCCTCAGGCTCCACTCCACAGGTGAGTGAAACTGACCTGCTCTTCCTCCATTCCCTTCCCCATCCAATACTTTGTGCAATAAAAATAAGCGTAAAGAACACACCCCCATTCTCTTCCTGCTCCCTTGAAACCACCAGGTTTCAAGTAGACTTGAGATACCCAGGACATGTGCACCACCCATCCCTTTCCCTCCCCACAACAAGACACCCTGTGAGGTAGGTGGGGCTGAGAGAGGTCTATTGAGAACTGCTCATGAGAGAACAGCTCTGAGAGAGCTTGTGACACAGTCATAAAAGGAACAATGATAAAATTATCAATATTAAAACATTAAAAACAATAAAGACCCTAGCAGGGCTTTCCCCGGGGCGCTGCGCCTCTGCACTGCTTGGGCAAGCCGAGGAGGGGGCGGGGCTTGGTCATGTGCCCGCCCCCTGGGCTCCTCACTCCCGGAGCTGCGCTCCTGTGCGCTCCTGCTCCAACGGACCCCTGATTATTCCCATGCAGTATAGGAGATCTGTGTGAGGACCAATGCTCCCTCTAAGCTGTGGAGTCTTGTGAGCAAGAATTCAACTTTGTGAGCTGCTGGCATTCACAGTTGTCAGTGAGTGATTTGGCTCCTGCTCAGATCAGTTTGCTCTGGAGCCATCCTTCCTGAGCTAAGGTGAAAATGTGCGAGCCAGAGGCTAAAAAACTGTAAGCTAGATCACACTAACTCAGCTTAAAGGGAACACTGTTGAGGACGCAATCTTTTGTACATGGTTTCCTTAATGACAGAGGAACAAAATGTGTAGATTGGATGTGCCCTATTCCAGCTGAGCTGGGGGATGGACAGCATTAAACAAGGCTGGGAAGGGGCTGATCTTCACCAGGAGTCACCCAGCCATAGAAATACGTTGTAAATTGCAGCTTAGTATCCTGGTAAGGATCTGCAGGATGTGGGAGGGCTTTAAAGGAAGGCAGATGCAGTACCAACAGGGCCCACTGAGACCTTGGCTACACCAGCAGGGTCTCCTGAGCACCTGGCCCTCTCTACTACTCAGCTAAAAGAACAAGGAAAGTAAAGGGGCTACAGTATGGCTTGGAAAGATGCACAGGGTGGTACCGTTGGCTGGCTTTGGATTGTACCCTCTGTCTTCTCCACTGTGGACCAACAGGAAGAAGAAGAAGAAGAGAAGAAGAGACTGGATTTATACCCTGCCCTTCACTTGGAGTCTCAGAGCAGTTTACAAACTCCTTTCCCTTCCCCTCCCCACAACAGACACCATGTGAGCTAGGTGGGGCTGAGAGAGCTCTTTCCAGAACTGTCCTTGAGAGAAGAGCTCTTGACAGAACTATGCTTTGCCCAAGGTCATCCAGCAGGTGCAAGTGGAGGAGTGGGGAAATCAAACCCGGTTCTCCCAGATTAGAGTCCGCGCTCTTAACCACTACACCAAACTGGAGAATGAACAGTGTTAGGTGGACTAATTCAGATTCTTCAGCTGAGCTGCCACTCTCTAGTCTGGGAGCTGGTAACTCCTCCTCTGATTAGAGTAGGTAGGTAGGTAGATTTTTATTGCATGAGGCCAAAGGCTATAACAATATAGTAACAGCTGCCTGAGCAGTAGTGACTATTACAGTGAAAACACAACAAGGTTAAAAACAATGTTAAAATTGTCAGAACCAGGACATAACATAGAATACAGCATGTTGAACATCCGGGCGAAAGTTTTGCACGAATCTTCTTGGCAGCCAATACATAGAGTGACATCATACAGACATCATAATGATTGTCATCAGATAATATGGCCCTGGGAGCCGAGTACAGTCACAAAACAGGACACAGTGGGGGGAGACCCTCCAATTCCAGGGCTCCACAGATACATACTCGCTGAGCAACTGGTGTATGCTGATAATGGCCGACTAAGATGGTGGTTGTCATTGTTTGAAATCTGAGGGCTGTAATGGCTTCTCTAAGTTTGTGGAAGGTTATGCTGGACAAATAGAAAGTTCTGGTGTGACCCCGTTTGAGCAGTTTAAACCGTGGGGAAAATCTAGAACTGATAATGGTACCCCTATAAGGCAGCCTCTGTATTGAATATCAGATCCCAAGTTTTGAACCCATTTACAGAGAAGCCCTGGGGGTCAACAAGTATTGGGTAATGGCAAAAAAGCCTGTGATAGGTGGCACCCCAAGATGTGTTTTTCTGGAGCCGGATAAAACCCTGCTTAGAAAGGTAACAAGAAGGAGAATTCTTTCACTTTCTCCAGTCATTAATTAAGGCAGCACGAGCTCTGATGGAAGGCAAGCCAGATTCTTCTCACAGCAGGGCAGCTAGAGTGCCCTGAGGCAGAATCAAAACTCTCTTTAGGAAGGAGTTTTGTGTTATCTCCAGGCTGGATACCGTGTTGTTGTCCCAACCCAAGTCTCGACCCCGTACAAGAGTTGGGTGATGATTTTACTCTGGGACAATTTCAAAGTAGGGTCTATCAAGTAGCGATCTTTTGAGGGATCAAACTTGAGAATAGCCCCAATCAATCCTGCCACAGATGAGCCTTCCACACCCAGTTCTCCAGATTAGAGTCCGCCGTTCCCAACCATTATATCAAACTGGTCCACAAAACCCACAAACAGATGTTTGGTGGGGTCCCTCATGCATTTTAGGGCAAAATGGTATAAGATCAGGCAATGATCAATTGTTTGGTGTAGTGGTTGGGAGCGCAGACTCTAATCTGGGAGAACCGGGTTTGATTCCCCACTCCTCCACATGCAGCTGCTGGTGTGACCTTGGATCAGTCATATGTTTTTTCAGAGCTGTTCTCTCAAGGGCAGTTCTCCAAAGAGGTCTCTCAGCCCCACCTACCTCACAGGGTGTCTGTTGTCGGGAGGGGAAGGGAAAGGAGATTGTCAGCCACTCTGGGATTCCTTCGGGTAGTGAAAGGCGGGGTATAAATCCAATCTCCCCCCCCCCCCCCCCGTTGCCCTTTTCTGAAGCCTGCTTGCTCTGGGCAGATATTTAGGTTGGAGGCTTCCCAGTTCTCCAACTTACCCAAGAGATATTTGCTGTACATTTTGGAGGCTAGTTGGGCAGTAATTGCTGGGATCTCATTTATCCCCATTGTTATATATTGGGACCATGATGCTGCATTTCCACCCTACAGGGAGGACCCCCATCATGTTGATATGGGAGACTACCGGGGCAAGATAGAGAGATCAGTGGAGGGAGCTTGTGCAGAAACCATATTGGAATGGAGGAATGGAGGGGATCCCAAAGATCTGACTGAAATGTGCATGCTGGTCTTTAGCTGGGATCTGAGCCTCCAATAGGGTGGATGTTTTCCCCAGACTCAAAGAGACCAGCTCCCAAAACTGGGATTCCCTCCTCTCTAGGACAGCCTGGCCCAGCTCCTGCCATCGTACTTTAGCAAAGGCATGCTTCTTTTGCTTTAAGAGCTTCTTACAAGCTGACCTAAAAGAGATAAGGACAGTAGGGAGGGCTTCATTTTCATGGTTGCATGCCTGTTGTGTGCAATGAACAAGCTCTTTCCTCGCTGCTCTACACTCCTGGTCAAACCAGCCTGCAGAAGGATGGCTTTTGGATTTTAGAGGTCTGTCCCTACAGAGGAGGGCCTGCAGTGGCTCAAGTGGTTAAGATGCTAAACTGCAGACCAGAAGGTCGGAAGTTCAGCAGTTCAAGACCTGAGTGCTGCATGACAGAGTGGTCCCAGCGCCTGCCAGCCTAGCAGTTCGAAAGCAAGAAATTGCTAGTAGATAAATAGGTACCACTTTGGTGGGAAGGAAACAGTGTTCCCTGTGCCTCAGCATCTAGTCATGCCGGCCACATGACCATGGAAACATCTTTGGACATGGGACTTTAGCTTGGAAACGGAGATGAGCACTGCATCCCTAGAATCGGATTCGACTGGCTTTTGCGCAACAAAAATCTTTACCCTTACCTTACCATAGCCTGCGCGTGGGGAGAGGGGCCTATAAATTGGATAAGTAAATAAATAAAATAGAGAGGAAAGGTCTAAACTGGTGAACAAGTTCCCCAAAGAGCTCAAGGATATCCAAGCCACCTGTCAGTGGTTCTTGGCGCAAAGACTGAAAAACACTGTCTTCCAGAGTGCATGCGTTGTTAGAATGCAGGTGAGTGGACCGCCTGATTCTTCTTGCTCCCTGTTGAACCCCGCTGGGAAGGTCCTGCAATTGGCTGAGAAATATTGCATCTGAGAAGCCAAGACCCTTAAGTGGCAGTGATCACTTTCAGCCCTATTAGGGCAGACTATTTTAGATTCTCACAGTTTCAGGGTGGGCCATTGTCAAGTAGGTCAATAAAGAAAGCTAGCAAGAAGAAATTTGATTTATTTGAAATGTGGTGTTGGAGAAGAGTTTTATGGATACCGTGGACATCCAAAAAGATAATAAGTGGGTTCTAGATCAAATCAAGCCTGAACTCACCCTAGGAGCTAAAATGACTAAACTGTGGCTATTGCACTTTGGTCACATTCTGAGAAGAGTCACTGGGAAAGACAATAATGCTACGGAAAGTTGAAGGCATCAGAAAAAGAGGAAGGTCCGACATGAGGTGGATGGACTCCGCCAAGGAAGCCACAAAGGCCCTCAGTTTGCAAGGCCTGAGCAAGGCTCTTAACAACAGGATGTTTTAGAGGTCATTCATTCATAGGATCACCATAAGTTGGAAGTGATGACACTTGACACGCACTCCTCATGCACAACTTGCAGGCTGAAACCATGTGTGAACGAGGCTCACAAAAGTCCCTTTACTGACTGACTGATGGTGAAAGCAAGCTAACAGTTAGATGAAGTAGACTTCAGATAAGAGTCTAGACAGAGATGTAATACAGTGGAGTACAATACTTACATTTTGTGTGTGTGTGTGTCATAGAAACTAATTCAAAAGGCTTTGTAAAATTAGATAATACCATTGCAGTTAAGTAATAATAGAGAAGGGAGAGAGAAATTAAGAGCACTAAACAGCAGGGATGAGCCAGATTTCCTGATGAGAAAAGAGACGGAAAATTGCTGAGGCAGAGAGACTGAGGAAAGCATAAGTGGCAAAGAAGTCGCTGGACAAAACTGTGAATATCGAGATGGGTAAAAAAAAACACCAGAACAACTTGGGCATCTAATTGGAAGCCAGTTTCAGCCTCTGATCCAATTTCTGGCAGTTTACAAAGCAGGTTGGGATAATTTGCTGCCCTCTTCTCCAACATCTCACTAGAGTTGCCAATCTTTACGTAGAACCTGGAGATTTCCCAGAAGTACAATTGATCTCCAGCCTATAGATTAGGTGGGTTGTGGCAGCATTGTGGGAGACATTTTTGTAAAAAATCACAGCCTCATATAGAGACTAGAAGTTCATACAGAAAGTAACAAAGGGTAGCTCTATGGATTGCTGGAAACTCTGTGGTAAAACCAAAGAGTTACCAGCAATTCCTAGAGCTGCCCTTTGTCACTTCCTGTGTAAACTTCTGGTAAGTACATGAGGCTGCTTTCTTTTCCAATAGGGCCTGGGGTGGGGATTCCCAGGGCTTGGCGGCCCTATGACAGAGATGGTGGCTTTAAAGGGTGGACTATACGGAATTATATCCCACTGAGGTCCTTCCCCTCCTCAGACCCTGGTCTCCCCAGGATCCTACCCCAAATCTCTATGACTTTCCCAGAGTTGGCAATCCTACGCGTCACTATTATAATTGTGGTGTAAGGTTAAGGTTCAAAAAAAGTTTTTAGAAAATGCAATTTAAAAAAAATATTTTATCAACAAACCTCATATAATTTGAGCACCCCCCCCCCCCCGGGTATTTAGTACTGCTTTGTTTAATAGGGCAAAGTTTTGCCTTGAGTGTGTGCATGGGGGTAGGTGTTTGGGAGGATAAAGGGGGAAGGGTCTCTGAAGATGTGAAATGTCTCCCAGTATGCCTTTCCTACACTTTTGTGACTATCTGTAGGAATTTCAGTTGCCCTCTCTGCCATTCCTCAGACACCATTTTATTCCCCTCTTCCAGCATAGTATAGTAATAAGTAATATAGCAAAGCGATGGTTTTTTGTTTATTTACAATACGTTGTAGGTCCGAACAAATCAAGAAATAATTTAACTCTTATGAAACTTTGAAAAGGGGATTTGTACAAAATGAGCCTTCATTCCAGAGAGGCCTGTCTCATTCACGTCCTGATGGATTTCAACCTGAGGCACTCAAGTTGCCATCTACTTTAACGGCAACAACTCTGTAATGGAAAAAAAAAGTCATCAATAGAGTCAGTTTAGCCATCATTTTAAGTCTGACCATTTCTTGCTTTATTTCATGCTGAAGTTAGGTTTGCTTTGGACATCCATGTCCTGACAGATTTCAGCCTGAGTCATATAGGTTGTCATCTACTTTAACTGCAATATCTCAGTAACAGACAAAAGATTCAACTACGGAGACTGTTTAAGTTGGACTGTTCTTTGCTTTATTATATTTCTGAGTTAGGTTTGGTTTGGAAACCTTGTTAAGTGACTGTTTGTCATCGACTGTGCGAAATGGTCTCTTTAAATAATAGTACTTAAGAACGCACACGCCTCAAAGAGTGTATGGTTTCAACTTGCTTTTGTGGACGCTTTTGTTAAAACATCATTAGAGACTGTTCAACAATTATCATTCTAAGTCGCTGACTTTTTTGTTTTACCACATTTTCAAGGTTAGATTTTGTTTTGTAAATATTAGAATTTTTTTGCTAGAAGACTGTTTAGCAGTGACAGTGTAAAATGGTCTCTTTAAATAATAGCACCATATGTCAGCTAATGCTGCCATCTCCTGCTCGGGAGATGGGATGAGTGAACCCTTGACGTCAGCACTGTGGAATGTTATCGCTCTCCCTACCGCCTCAACCTTGAGAGACTTTGAGTGCTGGGCCATGTATCTTTTATCCTATCTGACTATAATGCTTCCCACTTTTTCCTTGGGAACTGTGAACTAGTATTTCAAGCACCTTTTTTCTGACATAATGATTAGTTACAATGTATCACCAGACTCCTCTTTGAATTCTGTATAATTGTCCTATTTCCGGTGGTACCCGCCATTACTAACACAAGAAGTGCAGATGACCATAGCAGACCTTTCTCAATAAAGCTTTCCTATTCAAGGACACTTGTTGTTGACTGACTCTGTAGGACTCTCACAGAGTGTTAGTAATCTTCTTTCTCTTGGGATCTTCCCCTGCACCCAAAAATGGAAGGTGAGGAGAAGCCACCCACATCCACTGTGCCCTCGGAGGAGCCAGTGTCTGCAGTGGAAGAGGTCGTGATTACTACCACAAATCTGTGGGTCTACAATAGACCATGACATAGCCAGTATTTCTGGATGCACTTTGCCACCACCCCGCTGGAAACATGGTCGACACCACATCAGGGTTCTACCCTGGGCAAGGTCGAGCTCCCCATGGTATCCACCGTGCCTGGAATGTCCAGGGATGCTGTACCCCCAGGTGATTTATGAGCTCACATGGACTGGAGGTTCAAGGTGATGCACCAGATGATGCAAAAGGAGATGAGAGAGATGTTCCTGGACCTTCCCAGAGTGATTGCAGTAGCAAAGGGGAAGGTGAGGGCGAGGAAGGAGGCAAAGCACCCCCCTCCCCCCATAACCGCTTCCTCAACCACAAGGGGTTCCCACAAGACCGGGTCCTGGGGAAGCCCCTCCCACAGTGCCGGGACCTGTGATGCAATGACGCCCCATATTTCATGAGTTGTTGGATGCCACATTCGATGGGAACCCAAATAAACTACAGGTTTTCGTGACTGAGACTGGGAGGTTCCTCCAGAACTGGGGCCATCTGTTTCCCTCAGAGAAAGAAAGTGTTGAGTACATTAGGTCAAGGATGTGAGACGAGGTGGCCGACTGGTACATGAGCCTTCACGACATGCGGGGGCTTGAACTCAGAAGCATGGAAGAGTTCATGTGGGTGCTGAGACATCAGTACGAGGACCCCATGGGAGAAGAGAAGGCACACAACCAGATCCACGCCTTGAAGCAAGGAACCAGCTCCGTGCGTGAGTACTCTGCTGTGTTTAAGAGATTTGCAGCTAAGATACAGGGGTGGCCAGAAGCCATGTTTATCAAACAATATCAGCAGGGCCTAAATCCTGATATATGTGAGATGAACCCCACATCATTGGTGGCCTGGGTGAGGGTGGCAGAAGATGCAGAAGGCAGATTCCAGCTTATCCACATGCATGTCCCAAAGCTGGTCCCAAAAACCCCAGCAGCTGCCAGGACATCAGCCTAGCCTAAATTGAAGCAGCCCCTTCGAGACCTCCGGGATCTACGAATGAAACGGGGGCTAGGTCTATGTTGTGGAGAAGTGGGCTATTACGTTTCCTCCCCCCCAGCAGGGGCTCCCAAAGGGGTACTAAGCAGTGTTCCCTCTAAGCTGAGTTAGTGTGAGCTAGCTCACAGTTTTTTAGCCTCCAGCTCACACATTTTTGTCTTAGCTCAGGAAGGATGGCTCCAGAGCCAACTAATATATGCAGTAGCCAAATCATTCGCTCACAACTTTAATGCCACTAGCTCACAAAGTACAATTTGTGCTCACAAAACTTCACAGCTTGGAGGGAACATTGGTACTAAGTCCACCAATTGCTGCCCCATGTGGCCTAAAGGGATCTCATGCTGTGAAGCCCCGCACCCTGCAACTTGAAGCCCAGCTGGAGCCAGAGCGAATGGTGGTAGTGGAACCTATCCAGCCAGCAGGAAATGGGGAGGACCTGCTCTAAATGGCGCTACTCAGCAGGTCCCTCAACAACTAGTACCACCCTTGGTGAGCAACCCCACCCCTCTTCTTTACATTATACTCACAGTTATCCACCCAGACCTGGGGATCCAGGTCAGGGTACGGGCCCTCATTGACTCGGGGTGTGCTAGGGACTTGATAAGCCCAATAGTAGTTATGGGACTGAGGATCAGGGTGACAGCTTTGGATGAGCCCCTACACTTCACCCAGATGTATGGGTCAGAGATGAAAGAACCCTGTGCCTATGAGACTAACCAATGATTGTGGGAATGGGGGAGCACTGGGAAAGAAGAACACTTGTCATTAGTCCCTACTCTCAGTTCCCCATGATGTTAGGGAGTCCTTGGTTGGGCTCTCATGACCCTTACATAATGTGGAGTGAGGGGAAGGTGTGGTGGGTATCCAACCATTTCTCAGAGTACCAGTGGCAGCCCCAATGGGGTCCAGCACCTGTAACTCCCCAACTCAAAGCATGCCTGGCCCGGGAAGAACTTGACACTATCCCAGTAGGGTATAGGGACCTGAACGAAGTGTTTGAGGAAACTGAGGCTGATGAGTTACCCCCTCACAGGAATACTGACTGAGCTATTGAACTGTTACCGAGTCATAAATTGTCCAAGGGGAAATTGTATTCAATGCATCCAGCAGAGAGGGTGGAACTATGCAAGTTTGTCGATAAAAACCTGGTGTGGGGTTTCATTTGGCTTGCCACCTCCCCTCTTGCAGCCCCTGTACTGTTCCAGAAAAAGAAGGATGGCGGGTTGAGGTTGTGTACAGACTATAGAGGGCTGAATGCAGTGTCAACCTCAAATGCAAACCCCCTCCCGTTGATTAAAGACCTCCTGGCAGAGGCGTCCCAAGGTAAAATATTCTCCAAATTATATCTTTGGGATGCATATTTCTGAGTGCGCATCTGGGAGGGGGATGAGTATAAGATGGCATTCAATACACCCCTGGGTTAGTTCAAATACCTGGTGATGCCGTTTGGACTTCAAAGGGACCTGGAGTTTTTATGAATTTAATAAATGAAGTGTTGCACAAGCACCTGTTTAAAGGGGTCCTCTGCTATCTAGATGATATCCTTCTGTACTCCCCAGATTGGGAGTCACATGTGGAATTATTGTGTGAAGTCCTCACCACCCTTTGGGCACAAAAGCTTTTTGCCAAACTATCCAAATGTGAGTTTCACAAGCCAGAAATTGACTTTTTGGGGTATCACATATCTCCCCAAGGCTTAGAAATGGACCCTGTCAAAATTACAGCTGTGGTGGAATGGGAACCCCCCAAAACCCACCAACAACTGCAGAGTTTTTTAGGGTTCATGAATTTTTACTGCACCTTCATCGAAAATTTTGCCCATTATAGTCTGCCCCTCACAGGTCTACTGAAAACAAAGGGGAAGGGACCGGAATCCACATGACCGGGTGCACGCCTAGATTGGACCCCCAGATGTCAAATGATATTTGAGGCTCTTAAGACTATGTTTGATGAGAATAAAAAATTCATTGTACATATAGATGCATTGGATGTGGCCATGGGAGGTGCAATCCTCCAAGAAGGGGCCAACGGGAAACTGCACCCCCTTGCATATGTATTCTGAAAATTCGGGGACTCTGAATGTAACTGGGCGGTGTGGGATAAGGAGGCTGCAGCCATTTGGCTAGCGCTGACTATGTGGCACCATTGGTTAGAAGGGGTACAAACCCCATTCAAGGTTTGGACTGATCACAAAAACCTTGAAGCACTTAAGACTCATAGAACTTTAAATGCCAAGCAGCTCCGGTGGGCTGAATTTTTCTCGGAATTCCAATTTATGTTCCACCATTTTCCAGGGGAAGCCAACTCCCTGGCCAATGCCCTTTCTCACCTACCATAACACGATGTTTACCCCGACTTAGCTAGGAGGTGCAGTGGTCACTAGAAGTAAGAGCAAGGAGGTTGTGAATCCTCCCAGTAATGCCTAGCAGGAGAAATGTGCCCAGGCTTACATTGACGTAGACTGCACTGACTTTCAAGGAGACCCCAATGTTGTACAAGGTCCTGACTCTAGTTGGTATAAAGGAGATAAACTGATTGTCCCCCTCTCTCTCCGGAGAGAAGTTATGTACTCTGCTCATGACTCCAAATTTTCAGGCCATTTTGGATATCTAAAAACACTTCATTTACTGGAACACCAATTCTGATGGCCACGCATGCATGGGGCTGTATCGTCTTATGTAAACTCTTGTCAAACCTGTTTAATGTGTAAATGCTGGGTGGGGAGCCCTGGGTCTCTTGAAACTGTTAGAGACCCCAAGCCGACCCTGGGAGGTGATCTCTATGGACTTTATCACAGACCTGCCCCTTCCGGTAGGGGGAAAATAGTGATCTGGGTTGTTGTGGATCTGTTTATGAAACAAGCCCATTTCATTCCATTGAAACAAATACCCACGGCTAAGCCGTTAGCCAAGATGTTTATGAGTAACATCATCAAACTGCACTTGATCCCGCGTAAAACAATCTCCAACTGTAGAGTGCAGTTTGTTGCCACCTTCTGGCGGAAGTTGTTTTGAGTATTGGGGGTAGAACAAGCACTCAGCAGTGCTTATTGTCAGTTAGCACTGCCATAAGTCTGGTTGATTGTTTCATCATGGTTGACTGTTACTGAATGTATCTTATGTAGTAATGCCTACTGTTTTACCAGTTAACCTTGCTTGCCCTTATAGCCTTATTTTGACTCTTCTAGGTCCCACCTGGGAGATAGCATTGGTGAACAGACCCCTCCCTTTAGAATGTGAGCCTTGCTTGCCTGCTTCACTTTGCGCATGCTTATTGCTCATTAGTTTTTCCTCCTCTCTTATCTCTAGCTGGCTCCAACAGCCTTGAGCAGAAAAGCCTCCTGTTATGTGTTAGTAGAATCACAGGTGTTATGTATTCTTTTGCTTAGTTTTCCTTGGGAACATTTACTCTGATAATTCTCAACTGTGTTTTTCCTGAGAACCTAGTTTGCCACACTTTTCTTGGGAACAGTGGGCCAGTATATTTGGGCGCCAATATTTCTTCCAAATGATTGGTAGATGGCAAGGGGACCATATTTCATATCAAGTATAATTATAGTTGTATTTCTATGCTTGGGCATTACTAACAGAAGAAGTGTTTGACCAACAAGATCTTTTCTGCAAATAAAGGACTTTCTGCTTAAGGAGACCTGTTGTAGACTATATCTATTGGCACAATCTTACACTTATCACCCAGAGACTGATGGTCAAACTGAAAGAGTCAATCAAGTTGTCAAACAATTTTTACGCTGCTTCTCCAACTGCCAACAAGATAATTGGGTTGACTTGTTGCCTTTTGCAGAATACAGTTATAATAATGCAGTTCATTCCTCTAAGGGTGTCTCCCTTTATGGCTTCCTGTGAACATGAAGGAACCCTCTACCACATCTCACACCTAGTGCCCTGGAATCGAGAGACTCTCAGGACTGGTGGAGAACGCTACAGGACTCTTGGCAATTAATAGCAAAGACATTGGATAAAGCCAAGATGGATTCTAAAAAACAAGCAGATAAGGGGAGGGCTCCTGGGTGGGATTTGCAGCCTGGGGACTCGGTGTATTTATCAATCAAGAACGTCAGGGGCCTGCAGCCTAGTCGAAAGTTGGGCTGGAAATATGTGGGCCCATTTAAAGTATTCAGAAAGATCAATGAGGTGACCGTTGAACTTGAATTACCTAAGTCACTGAAATCTTTGCATCCCGTTTTCCATTTCAGCTTACTGAAACAGGACCCCAGACCGAATATCTGGTGGCCCCAGAAACTGACTCCTCCTCCTCTGATGCTGAATGGTGAACCTCATTATGAGGTTGCACAAATTCTGAACTTTAAGCTTAAATGTGGCCGCTTAATGTATCTTGTGCGTTGGAAGGACTTCGGGTCGGGGGATGATGAATGGGTAGCTGCTGAACATGTTAACACTCCTGCATTGCTTCATGCCTTCCACAAATTGTACCCACTGAAACCTGAAGGCCCGGGGGGGCTTGGGGGGGGGCAGAATGTCAGCTAATGCTGCCATCTCCTGTCCGGGAGATGGGATGAGTGAACCCTTGACGTCAGCACTGTGGAATGTTATGTTATACTTCTCATGGCATGCTTATTGCTCTCCCTACTGCCTCAACCTTGAGAGACTGTGAGTGCTGGGCCATGTATCTTTTCTCCTGTCTGACTATAGTGCTTCCCGTTTTTTCCTTGGGAACTGTGAACCAGTATTTCAAGCGCCTTTTTTCTGACATAAGGACTGGTTACAATGTATTACCAGACCCCTCTTTGAATTCTGTATAATTGTCCTACTTCCAGCGGTAACCACCATTACTAACAAAAGAAGTGCAGATGACCATAGCAGGTCTTTCTCAATAAAGCTTTCCTATTCAACGACAATTGTTGTTGACTGACTGTAGGACTATCTCACCATGGAGCGATCACACCTTTACATTGTATGTTTCTAGTTTGTCTTTGAGGATGTTTTTGTAATAACATTTACATCTAATATAACTATGTGTTAATGTACATCAGGACTAGGGCCACAATTATAAAGGGTGTGATAGAAATCAGTATAAGAGTGATTTATATGTAAAGCTTTATCAACTCCAGTGTTTTCTATACTATACTGACTTCTACACCAGAAGTTCCCCTTATCTTTCTTGTGCTCCCAGTTGTATCATGCTGCAGGAATGGGCAACACAGCCTGTAGCAAAATGGGCATGCTCTGGCCTGCAGGTCCTATTCCACCCTGCCCTACAAGATTTTTCTCAGCACCTGGAGAGACTTTTCTCTCTCTCTCTGCTAACCCACCACCACCACCTGACCTTTGCAGGAATTACCCATTGGGAGGGTCAGGACTCCTCTTCTAAGTCCTGACACCTTGCCTCTATGTCTCCCACTGCCCAGCACCAAGTCACCATGGGAACAGTTTACTGCCTTCTGCGCCCCTGGAAGAATAGCCAATGGCCAACTGCCTGCCTTCCCTCTGCTCTCATTTTAAAATAGCATGTCTAAGACAGTGGAGGTCTATGTGGTACAGAGAACCACTACCAGCACCAAAAGTTATAAAGTATTTATTAAAAAGAAAATGTTCACAAGCATACTTTTAGCACAGCGCCAGACTGAGCACAGGATTTAAAAGAAATTGGTAAAACACAATTCCTCTGTCCTCTCTCTATACATGCCCTATCAGTTGTTAGAAAATAGGAAAGGCTCCTATAGCTTTGAAAGTTACAGATCTCTGCAGAGTCACCATTACCTTGACATTTCCTTCAGCTCCTAAGGCCAGTGCATGGTCAATGGCTGCCTCTTCCAGACCTCAGTTAAGATTTCTGTCTGCCCCAATGGACTCAGCATGAAAGAGGGCTCTACCTCGCGGCAAGGAGTTTTTATCTTCTCCCTTTCCCCTCCCATTGATCAGGTCAAGCCTGGTCAGAGAAGCTTTTCTGGAAGTCTCCAGAATTTTCCTTCCTGGAGATTATTTCTGGAGTCTTTCTAGTCTAAAGTCCTCCAAATCTTTGTTCCCTGCTAGGAGAAGAGGGAGAGCTTGACCCATCCATTATCTCTCCTGCTAGATCTATTAGCATTTGTATGAAGGTGAACTAGAAAGCCATTGGACTGACTTCCCCCTTTCCAGCCTGTTCTCTGCCGGGGGGGGGGGGGCTTTTAAAACTCAGAATGAAGGTTTTGCTCATTTCAAACCTCCAAAGGGGGGAGAGCATTTTTTCACACAGCCCAGCATGGGAAGAAAGGGTGCATTACCTGGCATCATTAATGGAGGGACAGTCTCCCTGTCTTCCTGTGCTACGAGGAAAGGCAATATGGACACATGAAGCAGCCTTAAGGCTACTCGGACCACTGGGCCATCAAACTCAGTATTGCCTACTCTAGGGTTACCAGATGTTCTCTTTTGGGGTTGGAAGGTTAGGAATATTCCTAGTTAGTAACACGGATCGCGGCTTAAATAGTTGGGGTAATTAAAAATGAGATTTGTCAGAGCGATCACTTCTTTGAAGTAGTCAGTCGGGAAATATGTCCTCTTTTGGGCTTTTCAAAATATGGGACCCCTGATCTGCTCTGGCTGGCAGCAGCTCTCTGGAATCTAAGGCAGAAAATGGTCCTTCCTAATACCTGAGATCCTTTCAGTAAAGATGTTGAGAACTGTATTCGAGTCTCAGAGGGGATTACAATCCTACCTACTCGGTAGGTAGGGCTGAGAGAGCTCTTTTGAGAACTGCTCTTGAGAGAACAGCTCTGAGAGAACTTGTGACTGACCCAAGGTCACCCAACTGGCCAACTGGAAGAGTGGGGAATCAAACTTAGTTCTCCAGCTTAGAGTCCACCACTCTTAACCTCTACACCAAACTGTATGCCACTTTCTCCATTTTACCCTCACAACAGCCTTGTGAAGTAGGGTTAGGCTGAGAGAGTGACTAATCCAAATTACCCAGTGAGGTGTCATGGCACCATGGGGATTTGAGCTGGAGTGTCCCAGATCTTAGTCCAAAACTTTAACCCCTGCACCATGTGGCTAATCACTGTACTTTGTATAACCACGATACCTGGAGGCTTCCGCATGCAAAGGACGTGCTCTGTTGTGACTCCTTCATGATGAATTTGCCACATTGCAGTGTGTTAGAAGGTGGGGCATCATTTAATTGCTTGAGTGACACAAGGTCATTCCCTTCCTCCTGCCTCAGTTATCAGGTAAACCCTTGTATTTTCTTCCCAAACTGCTGAAAGGAGAAGCATGAATGACTGTAACTTGGGCTAGCCCAGTGCCTGTTTTTTACCACGGAATTTCAGGGAAACCCTAGAGCATTATGTGATGTGGTGACATCACTTTGGTTATGCAGCCAGAACTGGTATCATGTCATGCCATTTTGCCAGGTCTCTGTCCCCCCTCCTGCGGGTTGTCAGTGCTGGGCTGCCAACCCTGTGGTTACTCCAAGTTAATCCTCCAGAGTTAGGGTTAAGTTACCTTTTTAATTGGGTCCTGCTCTTGTACATGTACACATGAACACATGAAGCGGCCTACTGGATCCAGATCCTTGGTCCATCAAAGTCAGGGCTGTCTACTCAGTCTGGCAGCAGCTCTCTAGGGTCTCTGGTGGAGGTCTTTCCCATCACTTCCCATCACAGAGAGCCAGTCTGGTGTAGTGGTTAAGTGCGCGGACTCTAATCTGGGAGAACCGGGTTTGATTCCCCACTCCTCCACTTGCACCTGGCTGGATGACCTTGGGCAAGCCATAGCTCTGTACCAGCTATTCCCTCAAGGACAGCTTGGGAAAGAGTTCTCTCAGCCCCACCTACCTCACAGGGTGTCTGTTGTGGGGAGGGGAAGGGAAAGGAGTTTGTAAGCCGCTCTGAGACTCTTAAGTGAGTGAAGGGCGGGATATAAATCCAATCTCTTCTTCTTCTTCTTCTTACTAACTGATCCTTTTAACTGGAGATGCTAGGGATTGAACTCGGGACCTTTTGTATACCAAGTACCACTGAGCCACAGCCCTTCCTGACAGCAGCCTGCACACCGAAACATAGGAGAAGACATCTCCCCCCCCAGATAAACTGATGGGGAAAACTTTGCATGCTTCATTTAGTAAGAAGAACAGCAATGACAATAATATGATACTTTAGGGTTCATAGTGCTTCATGGAAAGCTGGGAATCCAGACCATGTCCCTGCCAAGTTCAGTTAGCATTATGCTCTCCATCTTGAAGAAGGACGGGAAGAGACTGAGGCCTCTGGTGAGTTTAGGGAATCTCAGTCGGCATTCAGACCGTGGATTTCATCAGTCATGGCTCAGTTTCCTCCCCCTGGGCTCATCTTTTGCATACCCTGTTGCTGTTAAAGGCACACCAGCAGGGGCGGTAAAAAGGTTGTAACATTAACACACAGTCAGTTTCGTGATTGCAAGAAGGGGCTTCTAGAGTCTTTTCCTCCCGAAAATCTGAGTACAGACGGACCTGAAATGTTGTTGTTGCTGTTGTTGTTCAGTTGCACAGTTGAGTCTGACTCCTCCTGTCTTCTGTCGTGCTCCGGAGTTTGCTTAATTTCATGTTTGTTGCATCGATAACGCTGTCTAACCATCTCATCCTTTGCCGTCCCCTTCTTCTTTGACCTTCAATCTTTCCCAGCATCAGGGCCTTCTCCAGTGAGTGCTCCCTTCTCGTTTGGTGGCCAAAGTATTTGAGCTTCAGCTTCGGGATCTGGCCTTCCAGGGAACAGTCAGGGTTGATTTCAATTAGGATTGACTGATTTGATCTCCTTGCAGTCCAAGGGACTCTCAAGAGTCTTCTCCAGCACCATAATTCAAAAGAATCTATTCTTCGGCACTCAGCAACCTGAAATAGTCATACCCAAATAGAAATAAGTCCCATCAACTGCAGCTCTAGTTTCTGAAGCCCAAAATCAACACATCAAATGTGACTTGAATCTCTCTGTATCACAGGGGGGATGGGGTGGGCGATGGGGTGGGCAGCGCTATTTTTATCCTTTATTTTTTTTTGTTCTATTCAAGGCAATCACGGTGGGAAGCTTCTCCTTGTTTGCCGTTTGCCCCTAAATAGCTCAACTTTAACAGCTTTATTTCCTGTGGATTTTCATTTCCATTGAATGGAACGACCCCTTTCAATCAACTCTGCTAATTAGATTAAACCCTACAGTGTGACCCTAGATTGGGAGCTTTTGTAGTTACTTATATCATATCCTTCCACTGCAAGGGAGAAAAGAAACCCATTTCTCTACAGAACACTTTCTCCTTTTGTTAAACCATTTCAGTGAAGCTTTTCAAAAGGCATCAATGTGAATAAGACATCCATTCCCCCCCCCCCGATGGCTACCAAGCACCCAAATGCCTTTTTCTGTCTCACAAAAACCTCTCCTTTCATGTTTGCTTTAAAAATATTGGTGCTCTCATTCGTAGTTCATAAAACCACAACTGAATGATCTCCCATGAGGTAAACCACTCATGGACATAAAACCCCATCTTTAACGGTTTTCAATACTTTGGCCCATTCCTGGGGGGAAAAGTGATTAGACTCGGTAGAACTATGGTGATTGGTGAATATAGAAATCATGGGCTTTCACTTCTAAGGCATAATTACAGATTTGTTACATGTTACATATAAAAACAGAGCCAGTTTCTAGTCTCCAAGGTGCCTGACAAACCTGTAGGAACGTTTCTGATGATCGTAGGCAGAGTGTGGGTGGGGTTCCTGGTACCGGATGAAGACAGACGTTCACACAGAATCATGCCCAGTTCTCCTCTTAGCTATGCCAAGAGCCTTCTGTCTCTGTTATGTTCTATTATGTTATGTTGCATTGCATTGTCAGGGCTCTGGTATCCTAACTCCCTTATTCCTACTGGGTGCCGAAACAAGGCTCCTTATTGGTCCTGAAGCCAATCCAAGGAACCAGTTGCAGAGCCCTGCTTAGGTCCAATGAGACTGCGTGTTTCCAGTTACAATGTATATAGTTATTTGTTGGAACACTATAAGTTGAGTGCTGCTCTTGCTAGAGCTGTCCTGGAGCTGAACGATGTTTTGAATAAATGCGTGCATTTGATTTATCGTCTCCCAGCTCAATACTTAACACTGGTGATGAGGATGGGATCCCAGTCCTAACCGAATGGCTGAAATCACTCTTGCCTGCCCAGCTGAAATCACTAAGGGCTCCTAGAGCTAAATCACTACAGGCATGGCATGTAAGGGTCATATCGAACCATTCGACCCGAAGGTTGGGAACTAGGAGTCATACCTCGATCATTTTGAATGCTACCGCATGGAGACGATGTCTGCCACGCCACTTTTCTAAGTACATGCGGCCAGGTTGTATTCGACATCGCTGGTGACCTAGTAGCCCCCACCAAGTTACTCGAGACCCCTCTCGGCATCACCAAGGCTCAGCTGACCGAGTATTTCACACCGAAGACGTCGGCTGCCGCCCACTGATGCGCTTCTCACCAGCGGGACCAGAAACAGAGTGAGTCTGTCACGGAGTACCTCACCACACTCAGACAGGCTGCTCAAGACTGTCAGTTCCTCAATCTGAAGTCAGTCTTTTTAGGTCAGCTGCTCTGTGGCCTCAGAGACGAAAGCATCAAAAGGGCCCTACTCTTATTAAAGATTCTCACATATGAATCGGCCCTCGAAGAGGCCCTGCGTGTAAAGGCTGCCAACCTGTCCCTCCATGAGCTGCGATTGGGGTCCCGAAGGCCACACGTCATGCCGCGCTGACGCTGTACACCACGGCAGCACCGCTGATTCCGATGACATCCGGGATGACCAATCTGATTTATCCGATGACAGAGTCTACAACATGAGGACCAATCAGAAACCGCACCACTCTCAAAAAAGCCCGCGAAGGAAATGCTGTGCCGGTTGTGGTGATGCGCATGCGCGGAGAGACTGTCAATTGGCTCGAGATAGCATAGAAAAGTATGTTTAATTTGAACTGTGGTTAGTTTGGGAAGGAAGTATTTGTCAAAAGGTCACCTAGCCCAGCCCGGGCAAAGCCCCTTTTGTTACAGGGCTACAACACAAAATTACAAAAACCCTGGGGTGTGACTGTTCACACACCAGCTTGGTAGTCTGCCACCAGCCTCTTTAACTAACTCAACAGTCAGAAGCCAAAGGGCAAAGCTTCTAACCCTTCTGGGTCTTAACCAGAAAGTCCACCCTGCAAGGTAGGCTCACAGAAGGAGTTTCTCACAAAAGTCAATCACAATGGTAGGAGGTCTGCCAGTCAAGGCTCGAGATTTAGATTGAGAGCCGTGAAAGCAAGTAAATTAATATATATTAAGTTCCAGTGATCCAAAGTGGCTCTACTCCCGAGTCACCACAGGCCAGAGCTGAATGGACCATGCAAACAGTTATCCAAGATGACCAAAATGAGCAAGAAGGTGTCTACATGGCTAGGTCTTGAGTAGCCACCATCAAGCTGAGAACTGGTGAGTGTCTTACTGTTTTATGGGGTAAGGGGCCCTCGTGGCTCCAGGCCTATGAACCAATAGGGTCCCTCAGAGATGAGACATAGCCAAAGTGTTGAACCAATGGATGCTGAGGAGGCATGAGGGGTGGTCTGACCTGAGGGGAAGGAACAGAGCCAGTCTGCAGCTACAAGTGCCAAGCCTTTCCCACAAGTGCGAATCATGGGCCTAACTGAAAGGAAGGCAGCTAATTGGAAAGCCATTTATCAGGCTTCTCATTCACGACTCTCGGCAGCCATCGATGAGATCGCTGCCTGACACCCTCTGTGCCCTCACTCCAGGTTGGCTTTTTGGTTTACCCAGGAGCTGAGGCTGATGAAGCAAAGACTTAGATGGCTGGAGAGACAGTGGTGGTGTGCCCGTGATGAAACTACAAAACCATCCTATAGGATATTTATGAGATCCTATGAGATGGCAGTCAAAGCCAGTACTACACGGCCACGATTGTGTCTGTGAGCTCACACCCAGTCCAATTATTTAGAACAATTCAGTCCATGACAACTCTGCCACAAGGCGGACCAAATGCTAGGGAACTGGATATTGGCTGCGAGGCAAGCTATTTTGCAGAAAAAGTCTTGTCACACCACCATGACCTCCCTGCCACAGTTGAGACTGTGAGTGAACTCAAGGCTCCATGCATGTCTTCTAGTCAGGTTTTGGATTATTTCAGTCTGCTCAGCTTAGAGGAAGTCGACAAATTACTCTCAATTGTACACCCCACCACTTCCAGCCTTGACCCATGCCCATCGTGGCTAATTAAAGCTGGTTGTGAGGGGTTATGAGGTGCCCTAAGGGAGATCATCAATAAGTCCCTCTCTAAGGGACTGTTCCCTAGGGCACTTAAGAAATAGGTGGTACACCCCCTCCTTAAAAAAACATCTCTGGATCCAGCCAAATTGGCCAAATATTGACTGGTTTCCAATTTGCCCTACTTGGGCAAACTAATTGAGAGGGTGGTGGCAACTCAGTTGCAGAGTTTTATGGATCACACTTCCACATTAGATCCCTTCTAGTCCAGCTTTCACCCAGGCCATGGAATGGAGATGGCACTGGTCGCCCTCACAGATGACCTCTGGAGGCATCTGGATCAGGGCGGTTCAGTGGTGTTGCTGTTGCTAGATCTGTTGGCAGCGTTAAACATGGTTGACCATCAGCTACTGATCCACCACCTCACCGACACTGGGATTCAGGGGTTTACCTAGCGTCTGCCTTGGCTTTCCTCTTTCCTTCAGGGTCAGGGACAAAGGGTGGTCCTAGGGGAACAGCTGTCCCTATGGCACCTGCTGGTTTGTGGAGTGCCCCAAGGGGCAGTGCTTTCCCCGATGTTATTCAACATATACATGTGTCCCCTTGCCCAGATTGCCCGGAGGCATGGGCTGGGTTGTCACCAGTATGCAGATGACACCCAGCTCTATCTGTTGTTGGGTGGCCAGTCTGACTCCAGACTGGAAGATTTGGACCTGGCGCTACCAGCCAAGGCTGGTTGGCTTAGACCGAGGCGACTGAAATTGAATCTTAGCCGAGGCATATTCACTGTAGTTGGACTTCCTCTCTATGTGTCTCTGCTTCCTGCTGTGGCCATTTTGTGGCTGGCTCCTCCTCCCATGGCAGCCATTTTGTGATTTTGCCCACCACCCTGTGTCAGAATTCCAAAGGTGCCTATAGGCCCCAAAAGGTTGGGGACCCCAGTTCTACAGAAAACGAACCTTCCTTGGAGCGTCTGAGACCCCTGCTCAGATTGCAGTTCCAGCAAAGACTCTTTGAGCCCTATGGGTGAAAAGCTCTTTATTAGGAGGTGACATTGGGGTACAGGTACGTTTGATTCAACAGCACCACCTTCCAGTCAGCTGCTTTCAAAACGTTGAAAGCTTTTCTCCAGAAGTGAGAACATAGCCGATGCAGAACAGAATGTGACAGGAGAATTAAAAATGCAGGGATGCACACACATCGCCATGCCCCCTAAGTGATTCTGTGAAGAACGGTCTACTCCGAGCCCAAGGTGTCTCAATAGCACGAGCTTGTTTTTTAACAAACCGCACCAGTATTGTCAGGGCAATGTGGCTATATGTTGCTTCCCTAATATGATTCACCAGCCTCCCAATAAATTAAATTAATGACAGTTGGCTGACATAAGCCTTGCAGCCATTAAACTCAAGTTCCACCCTTAATAGGTAGATGAGGGACTTGAGAGCAGCATGTAACTCATCTGTATTTTTGACCTCATGCCTAAACAGAGCTTTTTCTTAGGAGAAAGAGGGAAGCACGATACTTCTGGGACACTAATTTAACTGATTGCAGAGATGTGATTGAGGTTGTATCTGTTGGCGGTGCGCCGCACACTCCGTAAGGGCTCAGCATAATGACATACTGTAAATTCATTTAGTTTAAATTTTAAAAGCTTGCTTGAGGATAGAGAAGGAAGAAGGGAGTCGGTGACAGTTTGGAATCTGATCTTGGGTGTTTCTTTCCTCTTACTTCTGGGTTTACTATGATACAGAAATTCAATTACGACCTGCAATCCAATAACCTGGGTTTGGATGCAGTGCTATCTGGGATCAGGTAAAAGTGTGTTTGTGTGGTTTGTAGATCTTCTTTGGAAGCTGTCATCTATAAGAGAGACACAGCCTGTTGTGAGAGACATTTGCCAGTTGTGCAGCCCAGGGAGGGGCTGTGGCTCAGTGGAAGAGTATCTGTTTGGCATGCAGAAGGTCCCAGTTTAATCCATGGAACCTCCAGTTACCAGATAGTAGGTGATGTGAAAGATCTCTGCCTGAGACCCTGGAGAGCAGCTGCCACTCAGAGTAGACAATACCAACCTGGATGGACCAATGGTCTGGATCCATATACGTCAGCTTCATGGCACGGATTCTCCCTGGATGTCTGTGGAAGCTAGGAGGGGGGTTATTTTCAGTGGCTGCCCCTTAAGCAGCTCTGGGGGACCCTGTTCCCCTCGAGCAGGATTTGAGGGTTTGTTTGGGACTGCCATGGGAGGACGGAATCGGTGAAATCCAGTCCCTCTTTATGCTCATGGAAATCTAGATGGGATCCAAGCCTGTGTATATAAACAATAAATCCACAAGAGGATTCTGACCTAATTGCTTATTATTGGACATTATTACCATTTTAAAGCAGGAAATTTCATCATGGGATTGGATGTGATTTTGATTACTGGGCCTGAGGATATTCTTAGTCAATTGTCCTGTTATCACAATTTGGTATTTAATATGGGTCAATTATCCACTCAGGACTGTGATGATGGTGGCTTGGCTCTGTCTACCCTTCCCGCTTCATCTTGCCTGATATCCCTCATCCCATCTTGCATGGCTTTTGTCCTTTGGGGACCCACGATCCTTGCATGTCATTAAGCACATTTACTAAGTTGGCAATAGATAGTCCTTAAATTTTAGCTATTTTATTATAGAATTTTAACTTTTAAACTGGGAAGTGCTTTAGTCAGAAGGAAAGTTTATATTACCTTTATTTTATGTTAGTATTTATGACCTGTCCTGCCCTGAATGGCCCAGGTTAGTCTGATCTCATCAGATCTCAGAAGCTAAGCAGGATCAGCCCTGGTCAGTATTTGGATGGGAGACCAGCGAGGAAGTCCAGGGCTGCCAGGCAGAGGCAGTCAATGGCAAACCAACTCTGGACATCTCTTGCCTTGAAAATCCCACGAATGGGGTTGCCGCAAGTCTGTTGTGACTCAGTAGTGCCTTCTTTTTCTCCCTTGACCTGGCTGGCCCAGGCTGGTCCAATTCTGCCGAATCTCAAAAGCTAAACCGTGTCGGCCTTCATTGGTATTTGGATGGAAGGATGCAGGAGCAGACAATGGCAAACCAGCTCTTTTTGTCTCTTGCCTTGAGAACCCCTTGGGGTTGCCAGAAATCACTTCCCACCACTGTTTATGCCCCAGTTTTCTTAACTCATGAGTTACTGTTGTTCTTCATTTTGACCCTGGGGTTATTTAGAAGTCCTACCACCCACAAGAACCCTCGACAGCTTCATAAAAATCTGTTTTGGATATATAATATGATCCATGGTGAGTATGGGGAACCAGAAGTTGAAAGATTTATTTCAGTTTTATGCCACATGGCCATAAAGATCTGAATAATTATAATGTCTCTTTTAGGTTTGGTGACATTGTGAAATCTGGTTGCCTAGGTTGTGTTCAGACTAGCAGTTTGGCTTGATATAGGCAGATTTCACAAATGGATTAAATGGGCCTGGTCACACAGCTGCATCTGTCAGATGTTCCCCGGGTGTTATGTATTGACCATGCGGTCGCCATGTGCTCCAGTAATGGCGACCGCCATGTGGACAGAGCACATGGCCAAGAAACTACCTGAGCTTCAGCCAGATAGAACAAAGGCCAGGTGGATTCTAACCGGCCACCAATCATGTACCTAGGTTTCTCCCAGGGAACCTATGAAATGTAAATAGACTGATAAGAGCCTATCAGGCCAGTTGGGCGAGGTCAGGGGATTATCCCTGACCAGCATAAAAGGAGGGCTCGGAGCCCTGGGTTGTATGCTTCATCCAGACCAGCAATAAAGATCTAGCTGTTTCACTGTTCCATGGACTCCCGACTCCAAGACTTCTCACCGGGCATACTCACCCCATCAGCGGATGACTTGGAGCCAGGTTAAAAAGCCACCACTTTCGAAGTGGTGTTTTTGTTTCCCTGTGCATTCATCACGCATGGCTGGATGTCTGAACATGGGGGAGTGCATGCAGAATGGATTTGGCAATCTGAACCTGCAGCTCCATTCTGCCACTGGGGATGCAGTTTTTTCAAAAAGGATTTGAAAAGTTTTTGGCAGTGCACTCGGTGGCTGATGCGCTGCAATAATGTGGATGTTTTACCATGGGATGTCTCCGTAGGTAGCCTGCAGCAGGGTGTGCTGTGTGGCTGATCTGCCCCACAATACTTTCAACCGGTTCAATTAGAGGCAGCACCATATTGCACCAAGCTGCCAGTGTGGTTACAGCCCTAGTTGCGATGAAGTCTCCCATCCAAGTACTAATGAGAGCCAACCCAGCTTAGCTTCCAAGATCTGACAAGATGGAAACAGCCTGGGCCATCCCAGTCCCCAAGAACCCAGATTCCAAAAATCATCTATAGGATGCTTAAAAGTGTTTTGGAGGCTACATAGGCATTGTGCTACTCTGGGCTAAAATGATATTAAAGGCACACCTAAGACAAAATCTTTGATATGGTTATAGAGTTTCCAATAGAAAAGCTATAGCTGCATAGTTCCCTCATCTCTAAGCAGTGAGAAACCCAGGAGCAACATTACAGCATTTAGTTTGATTTAGAAAGCTCTATTAACATCTGCAATATTTGTATATTTACAAATAGACAAGCAGAGTATTGTGTATACAGATAGATCGCTTACATCACGCAGCACCATCGCTAGTGGCTGCCGTCACACACACAAAATAAGCCACTTTCAATCCACTTTTCACCTGGATGTTGCCACAGTTAAAATCCAGTTTGGAAGTGCATTGAAAGTGGATTATTTAATGTGTGTGACCACAGCCACTAATTCTGTATTAGATTTTTGAAGAACAATCATTCCATTCCCTGAAGGCTGCCTTCCAATTTTTAGCTGCAGCTAAAAGCTCTCTGCCTCGCTATATCCAAATTCAAACTTCTGGGCACCATATTCCAAAGGCTGGAGAAAGAGTCCATGTCATTTTTGCTCCTTTAGTTAGGCCACGTATCAGGTTATCCAAGCATAATCATGGTAATTGTTCAATTCACAAAAATCGAGAGCAAATCCCAAACAACAAGCTTTTCCGTATCCTCGTTTTCCTGGCTTGTGTGGTCCTGTTACTTCAAGTTGTTCTCTGTTCTGCAACAGATTTGCTCTCTCTAGCGGTCAGTTCAATATTGCATTGCTTTATGTCTGACATGAAAGCCTGCAGTTTAAATCTGCAGGGAGGTATGGCAGACATACAACAATGTAGTATCTAATCCACCACTAGAGGAAGAGAACCTGCCCTGCCCCATTGAAGCAACGGGAACACAGAAGTGAGGAAGATGAGAATGTGAGAACTACCCTGGGGTAGGGCCATATCTGAGCCAAATTTTTATGCCATTTGATTTAAGATCCCAATTTCCAGATAAGTCAAATTCAAGGGAGGTCGAATGCTTTCCCTGATTTACCACTGCTCATATAGAAAAGGGGGTCTCTCTTCAAAGTATATTTTAAGTACAGCATTGCAGTCCTGTTCACTGACATCTCAGTATATCAGCTCCTCCCTGGATTGTGGGTTTCTAATGGTATTTTCAAGTTTCACATACAGATGTTCTCAGTTTTTCAGCTGTTCATACATACGTCAGAAATGTCTAAACTGGACTGGTTTTGGATTGTATGGAGAGTTTATTAAAAGGTGGGAAAGAGTGCCTGGAGGAATAGGTGCTCCCCTCTGTCAGCAGCCCAAATTCCTCCCTGAAACGCAGCTCATTGGAGCTGGGGAATCTCCAGAAATAACTGGGAGGGATTAACAAAAATCACCCCCTCTTGCACAGGTGGAAATTTTGAGCAGGCAAACCCCTATGTTAGCCAAGATAGCACAGTACTTTTGGTGTTTACAGGGACATACTATCAAACTCTGTCTTTTGTTTGCCATTATGACTGGGGGGAGAGAAATACCTGGGGAGGGGGTGTGAGTGCTTGAGTGAGTGAACTGCTGTACCTTATCTCTATATCTAATTCCCAAGCGCCCCCCCCGCGTGCGGATACTTAAATCCCCGCGGGGGGGCACTTGGAGGGCAGAGGGGGGGTTCTGCAGGTGGGGGGTAACCCCCCCGCTTGCAGAAAAATCCGAAATCTATCAAAAACTTTTCGAGGGATCTTTAAATCTCCCGAAAAGTAAAAGAGCGTCCCCTGTGCATGCGCGGGGAACGCTCTTGGAACGGCAGTGGCCCAGCGAGAGTCGCCGAGGCCAGCCGACAGCCCGCGGAGGAGGGGGAAGGGGGCGAGCGGCAGGCCCGGCAAGAGGTACCAAGGCCCACCGGGAGTCTCTGGGGGGGGGAAGGGGGCAAGCGGCAGGCCTGGCGAGAGCCGCCGAGGCCCGCCGGGAGTCTCTGGGGGGAAGGGGGCAGAGGAAGGGGGGAAGGGGGCGGAGGAAGGAGGAGCAGCTGTCAGCTTCTCCCCCCCCGCGAGTATTGCAGACCCCCCCCTGTATGCTATAACTCTTCTTAAGATACCTCCCTACTGTTAGGAATGACCTTGAAGCCATGTTCACAGAGAAGGTGGAAAGTACTGGAGTCGGGAGGCGAGTTGTAGGATGATCATAGCAAAGACTTTATTAAGTGAATCAGCATGTTCAGGAGATGGTCAGATCAAGCATGCTTCCAGGGCTCCAGGGCCCTGCTTATATGCCGGCCGGAGCCCCACCTCTGGCCGCACCCAAAATACCTGATAGGGGCTTAGCATATGTGCATAGTTCTGATAGGGCCTTAGGTCTTAAGTTGAAGTTCATAGGTCCCCCGCGGAAGACCTAGGCTGGCTATTGGTGGTCGTTTTGGATCCGACTGTCTATTGTTCTACCTGGCTGAAGCTCAGGTAGAATCGGGCCATGTGCTCTGACCACATGGCGGTCGCCATTTCGTGACTAGTACACAACAGAAGGTATTCAGATATTTTGGGGGGGGGGGTTGGAACTGTTGAAGTGCAAAGTTAGGCAGGCAAATTGCAGTGTGATTGGTGCATCTGAGGGGGGCCTTGTTTGAACTGTCTATATCTTTGGATTTTCCCATAAGACCCTCAGTTCTGACATGGGACAGGTCTGGCTTGGAACATGATTATTCCTCAATAAACAAATCCCTGGTGAGAGTCTGTCCAGGAGTCTGATACATGCCAGAGCATAATCTATTATATATTCTTCCTCCAAGGAACTCAGAGTGGCATCTACGGTTCCACCTTTTACTTGTGAGGTAGGTTAGCCTGAAAGACCGTAACTAGGCCAAAGTCACCAAATACACTTTGTGGCTGAATAAGGGTTCGAACCCGAGTCCATGCCCAGCAGTCTTGCCACTCTACCACGCTGGCTGCCGATCATGTAACGATGGTGTCAGTTGAGCAATTCAAAACACAGCTGAATACAGAGGAGCATTTCAAATAGCCTGCTGAATAAATGCCAGAAACACAGTCCAATTTTCAGCGCTGACAAAAGCGAATAATTTTGGCTTAGGGCTCCTACTTCTGGTGTCATTTGCAGACGATGGGGGGGGGGAATAGTCTCGATGCAGGAAGCCTGGAGAAATAATTCATGAGCAGTCCTTCAGCTTCTGAGCATGTGTTTGCCTTTCATTCATCACCGGAATAATTAAGCTCCTAAAAACTGGTGTCTGTTTGCAGATTATTCAGGAACAAACAAACAAAAGGGCAAAATTAATCAGATAAATTGTTTGCTGTGCATCATTCTCTCTGCTCCGTTAGGCGTCAAGGTGATGTTTATTTGTCTGGTGTGCAAGGTCGTAAATCTGGCAGCAGCACTCATGGAATTTTAGTAACCTCTCCTTTTTTTTTGGCATTGGGGAATCAGGCTTAACAAGTTCTCTTTCTCTGGGTAAGGAAATGTTTTAAAAACATTCACTTGTGGGGTGGCTAGCATTAAAATGTGCATGGCACACATATATAGCAGGAGCAGCCTCCAGTCTTCGCTGCAGGGCCAGATCCAGGTTTTGGGTGGCCCTTGTCAGATAATGCCCGGGCCCCCTGTCTGCCCACCACCAGGGCCTCTCTCTTGCCTCCCTTTAGACCCCTCCACCTAGGGGTGTCCAAGTCAAGGTGAGAGACTCCTGGAGATTTGGGAGTGGAGCCTGGGGAGGACAGGGACCTCAACAAGGCACAATGCCACACAGTCCCCCCTCCAAAGCATCCATTTTCTCCAGGGGAACTGTCCTCTGTAGTCTGGAGGTCCTACCTGGAGGCTGACATTCCTACCTACACCTATATGCCCACCCACCTATTTGTGCATCCTTCTCTCGCTTGCAAGCCCTCCCACTGCTCATGCTCAGATGCCTGCACCGTCTTCACATCCTTTCCCCAACAGCACAGAGGAAGAAAAAGAAGAAGGAGGAGGGGAGGGGGAGGGAGGGGGTTGGATTTATATCCCGCCCTTCACTACCTGAAGGAGTCTCAGAGCGGCTTGCAATCTCCTTTCCCTTCCCCTCCCCACAACAGACACCCTGTGAGGTAGGTGGGGCTGAGAGAGCTCTCTCAAGGACTGCTCGTGAAAGAACAGCTCTGAGAGAACTTGTAGCTGGCCCAAAGTCACACCGGCAGCTGTATGTGGAGGAAGTGTGGGGAATCAAACCTGGTTCTCCCGGGTTAGAGTCCGCACTCCTAACCACTACAGCAAACTGGCTCTCGGAAGTGAAACAGGGCCCACCGAGGCAAGTATTTGGACAGTGGACATCCAAGGAATACCACTGCTCAGGACACAGAGGCAGGCTATCAAGCCACCTCTCTGAAATGTCTGAACTCTACTGGGGTCACCAGAAGTTGCCCTAACTTCCAGGCACGCAAGCACATTCACACACACACCCATCCCCCCAAAAGGTAAGTCACCATAGATACAGGTTCGATGGCTCTCTGCGACTGTGATGTGGTCTTAGTTTCCAGGATGACTTTACCCATCTAGGGCATCCATGGGCTCTCCCTGTCTTGGAAGGACTGAAGGTTTTCAGCTCAAGTTGCAACTTCTTGATGCTTCAGCCTATGACCAGCCAAAGTCCATCGCTGCCCGGTGGGCCTGCTGCATGTTTCTTTCTTAAAGCATCCAATCTCTGCTTGTGCTGCAAGAGTTTGGGATTTGTGGATGGTTCTGTCCTGTGTGATTAGATTCCGATTCCTGCTGGAGCCATTTTTTCCCACATGGCAAAGGGGATGTTGATGGGTCTCAAGTGTTGTGCTCAGATCCCCAGTGGGCCTTGAGAGACAGGGAATGGAGGCAGCCTTCTGTCAGATGCAGTATAGTATATGCCTGTTGGCAAAATGTGAGGTTTTCATAACCTGACACTTGCCAAATTCAAAATAACCAAGAGATTCCAACCAGGCATAAGAACTCAGTTTTGAGGTAGAATCCCACAAGTGGAATGTTAATCCAAAATGTGAAATTTCACATCTCAAAATTTGAATAGTGAAAATCTGGAATGTAGGCAGATGCGGAATATTTGTGAATATTTCTATTTGGTCTGTGTTCTTTCAGTACACACAAGCAGCTGCCATTTAGCGACTGGGAAATATTTCTTCTATGGTTTCCAAATAGGCCGGACGTGAGAGCCAGTTTGGTGTAGTGGTTAAAAGTGTGGACTCTAATCTGGGAGAACCAGGTTTGATTCCCCACTCCTCCACATGCAGCAGCTGGTGAGACTTTGGGTCAGTTACAAGTTCTCTCAGAGCTGTTCTCTCAAGAGCAGTCCTCAAAAGATCAAACTCACTCCCACCTACCTCACAGGGTGTCTGTTGGGGTGAGGGGAAGGAGAAGGAGATCATAAGCTGCTCGGAGTCTCTGAGTGAAGGGTGGGGTATAAATCCAATCTCCGCTTCCTCCTCCTAATATCCTCCTCCTCCTCCTTCTCCTCTTCCTCCTCCTCCATCTTCTTCTTTTCCTCCTCCTCCTCCTCCTTTCCTGTGCTA
Source organism: Lepidodactylus listeri (assembly GCA_029233225.1). Taxonomy (NCBI): domain Eukaryota; kingdom Metazoa; phylum Chordata; class Lepidosauria; order Squamata; family Gekkonidae; genus Lepidodactylus; species Lepidodactylus listeri. Next base: position 131,713,488 of record JARCFY010000005.1, on the reverse strand, counting down.
TGTTATTAAACAGGCCTTGAACAGTCAAGAATATTTGTGGTTTTGTGGTGAGACCACAGCTTGGAGGTGTACAGGGGCTTTGGAGGTCCTACAGGAATTGCCAGGAAGGAAGTGCAAGGCTTCATTTACACATCACGAAGTTCTTGGGGTTATGGGGGAGCAATGGACTTTGTATCATGCATGTGATCAAGGTTTTGTGCCTCCTTGTCATTCACCAGCTTTCGTCTCTCTGCAGCCCCCAGCATGTGAGAAGCAGGGCTACCAGGCTTCCCACTGTGGTAGGAAGCCTCCTGCGGGCAACCTTTATTGTTCACCACCTCTCTGTGTGAGAGAAAAAGTTGTCGCTGGGTGCACTGTGATGTCACTTCCTGGGAAAACCTGGAAGTGATATCAGGTAGCTCGAGGAATCATCAGAAGCTTTATGATTTTACCATAAAGTTTTTGGAAATTCCTAGAGCTACTTGGTGTCACTTCTGGGTTTCTCTCTAAAGTGATATCAAGGCACAAGCAATACTGCCAGACTCCCTCTGTACGCCAAGGAACCCTAGGAGAAGCAGAAGTGACCTTCGGGCAGGTGTTTTCGGATCCTCAGAATGTCCCAGGGACCCATTGCTGGCTTCATTGTGAAAATGCTGGTACTTATGTGGCTACACCAGATTTTCACAGTGGGGCAGTCTGAGAATGCAAAACCAGAATTGGGGGGGGGGGGAATGGGGACGGACCTGTTTCTCCCTGCATGTTGTGGTCAAAGACAGAAAAGAGCCAGTCTGCATCTGGGAGGCACAAAACTCCCATGTGTCAAACTCGGGCCCTCGTTTGCCGTGAATTATAGTGTGGCTCCCGAGCCACAGTTCGGCCACCCCTGGACTGGACCTTTGGGGGCTTGTTTGGATTATGTATAACTTTGGGTTTTGGTGCTAGAACTTTAGTTCTGACACTGAAAGGCTCAGCTTGAATCATCTTTACTACTCAATAAACAAATCACTGCCAGGAGAGCGTTGTTGAGAATAACTTTGTTCAAGAGTCTGATACCATGGCATGTGGTACACAGTCCTCATGTTGTTGCTCAACAAACACAAGGATTCTGTAATGTGCTGCTGGAATCATTCTAGTTCCAAAAAGACCTGCCCACACCTCTCTGCGGTGTGAAACCGTGCTGCCACTGAAATGTCCACATCTACTAATTGCCCTCCTGTGGTCAAGCTAGTATGCAACCGGCTTGATTCTGCTTTAAACAATTGCTGTTGATTAGGGCACTTAGACCCCCTGGAGTGAAATTTCACACCACTGTGAAATCAGCACAGGAAAAGACAGCAGTCAAACTACTTTAGAGGGGAGGTGTAAAATCAGCCTTAGTCAAGTCTGCTCTTTGTTGCTCCCAGGTCTCAAGGGGTGGTGGGGAGAGAAGAGGTGTAATTCTTCCAGTGTGGGGACTGCATATACATCTCCCCACAGGAGCTATAAGCAACATCCCTTTTTGTGTAAGACCCAGAAACATGACAAGGGGTAGCATAAGCCTCCGAGCTTCCCCTCTTTGCACACCTTAAGTCATCTGAAGGGATTTTGAGTAGCGCACCAAACTCAGCCCGGGAGCACTCAGGAAAGAGCCCCCCTGTGCCTTTTCTTACAAGCCATAGTGCGCATGTTTCCTTTTTCCTATTCAGAGATCTCTGTGTGGCAAACAAAAGAATAGCGATAATCAAAATGGGCCAAAGATAACGCATTCTCTGAGACAAGTCCTTTACAAAAACCTGATGGAAATTATACATTTGCGCCCGTGTTTATATATCATCCTCCTTCTGCAAATCCGCTCCCCTCTTTTCAATGAATGCACTTTCAACAACTAGTTAGAAAACCTATTAAATTGTCGTAAATTTTACAAGAGCCTCGCTCTCTTTAATTTGAACGGGAAGCTTGTTGTTAATACAGCGGGGCTGTCCTGGGCTGTTAATACACCTACAATTAATTACACACACAGTCGGAAAGATCCAAGATAAAGAGCTCCCCCACAAACAGCAAGAGTAAAAGGGGGGTGGGGGCTGCTTCATCTGTTTGGAAAAGACTCCTCTATGAAGGAGGATGTAAGGAGAATCAATAAGCAAGTTCATCTCTTTTCCCTCTTTTTCTCCCCACCCCCCAATCTTCTCTGAATAGCCGAAGAGCCTCCACACCTCCCTCATTCTACAGGCTGCCTGTCTTCTTAGAGGCAGCTCAGCGGGGGCCTTGGAGCTCTGCTGACCTCTGCCAATCTCTTATACTCATGTAAAAGGCAGCAAATCCTCTATTATGAGCATTCTTGTGGTGGATTTCTTTTTTTAAAAAATACCATCCTGCTCTACATGATTCAGAATGGAGAGTTGAGTCCCTAATTCTGAAGAGAGGATCAAGTGGTGGAGAGGAACTCAACTCCCCCTTACTTTAACTTAGTGCAACTTTCTGGAACAGTTTCTCCCAAAGCAGGAATGTTTTCTGCACTGCAGCATGTCTGATTCTTGGATTTGCCCATATTGTAAATTCATCTGCATGTGTAATCCCTTCCTGTTGCTGAAACGAATTCTCCAGTTCAACTGCTTTGCATAGAACTGGAGAGAAATGGATTTTCCTTTGAGGAGATTGTTAAACTGTGGCATTTATCCATCTAGTCAGCATGTCAGTATATCCATCTGCCCATCAGAAATTATCTGGTATGTTTCTGTTTTCACTCTGTTTCTTAGGGCAATTCCACATTGGCTTTTCCCTCCGTTGTTTTACCAGGGGTGCAGCTCAAAACCACATTCAAATACCCCAGGGCAATGCCGTACTAACTGTGAAGTCACCCCTGAACAGGCATAAAACTATGCAGAAGGTACCATAAAACCCGATGATCAAAGAAAGTGAAAGCGGCATGCAGTGTGGAGGGCACTATAAAATCTCATGGTCAAAGAAAGTGAAAGCAGCATGCAATGCAGAGGGGGATTTCTGTTCCAATGTGGGTTTGGTAAAACAACGGAGGGAAAAGCCAATGCAGAACTGCCCTTAGTGAGGGATCTTTGACACATTCATCTAGGGTTGTCAAACTCCAGGTGGTAAACAGCAAAATACAACTGTGAGATATATATATTTGTATTATCAAAGCTTAGTGCAACTCCTTCACCTTTTCACAATCAGCAAAAGTTTCTATTTATAAACATTCCACCAAACTTTTTCTCTAACACATAGAGCTCCTGTCCAGAGAACCTAAATACTTAAGTGCACTTAACAGGATGCTTATTTTTCAGTTTTGCAGCAGTATTTTAAAAGTCAACCCCCAACGGGAGAATGGGAGTTTCCAGAATTACAAGCCTGCTTCTACTTGCACAAAGTCTTCCAAAAAGGGGGGGGGGGAGCTTTCATTTATAGTTGTGTTGGAGCCACAATCATTATTTGAATCTGTGAGGCTTCTGTACTTACAGCAAAAGATCAGACCTTTGTTGATGAAAACAGAGTTCTTTATTAGTCTTAATACTGCTTGACAGTTCTCGAATGTTTGTTAGAGATACCAAGTACAGGACGGTCAGAGTTAATATACCCTCCCGTTCGTTTGAAAACCCCACCTGAAACCAATCACATTCAGAATAAAAGCTGCGGGCTAAGGGATCGAGCCGTTTGGATTCCCACAGGAAGATGAGGTGCTAAAGTTATAAAAATTCCCTTCTTGAACTGGCTGACCCAGATGTGTGAAACTTGTGCATAACAAATGGCTCTGGGTTGCAACAACAAAACCTTCAAGGTCCTCACAACGAGATAAGACATTCATAGTCCCAGGAAAAGGGAGGAGGGAATGCAAGGGAGGAAATGCCATTTGTTTGTCAGTGACGTGCAATGATATGGGGTCGCCATTCTCCCGACTTCAATGGTTACATTGTCTAGAACATCTAAAAGCAATACATTTCAAGGTGTCAGCGGAGGGCGGGGGATGGAGACAGAGAGGGAGACATACAGTATTTCAGTACATCAAAGCAAACAATGAGGGTTTTGTCAGGGCCCCCTGACAAAATCCAACAGGAAAAAACGTTACTTTTTCCCACTATAGAGAACAATGGAGGGAATGGGTGCAACGTGTTTGGGGGCTCGTAGAATTGGACCCCCTGGTTCAATCTTTTTCAAACTTGGTGGGTATTTGGGGGAGAGGCTCCAGCAGCTACCCTGTAAGTTTGGAGCCTCTCCCTCAAACCCCCTCCCCTCCAGCCACTTTTTAAGCTGCCACCACATTTCGGTGGCAATCAGCAGCGGGCTGAATCAGATCAGAGAATCTGATATGGCCCCTGGCTGCCCTAGTGCCCACTCCTGGGCTGGCGGAGCAGCGCTCCACCTCACTCCATCCCAAATGACCCTTGCTGCTCACCGTGGCTCAATCTGCTCCATGTGACAAAAGGTATTGAAACTTGTTTAAAATGATTGTAGATATACTGTTGATGAGCTGGGAAATGGTTTTGGTCTAGGGTCTATCAGGGTTTGGAATAAGTGACCTTCCTGAGTAGCTGTAGAAAAGAAGCAGAGGGGTGTCCGTGTAAAGACGAAAGCAAGTTCTGATGCTGGGGGGGGGGGGGGGGAGAGAAGCAAAAGGCCGCTACCCTGAGCTGGCTGAGCCACTTTGCAGGTGCAGGATCTCTTTCTGGGATCTGATGTGGATCTACTGCCTTGTAGCAGTGCTCACAGCTGTCTGTGGTCATGGTGGAAATTGCTGTCGTCACAGCCAACTTATGGTGACCTCATAGGTTTTTCAAGGCGTGAGATGTTCAGAGGTTTGCCTCTGCCTAGCAACCTCAGGTCTTCCTTGGTGGTCTCCCATCCAAGTACTACCCAGGGCAAGCCCTGCTTAGCTTCCAAGATCCGATGAGATCAGGCTAACCTGAGAGATGCAGGTCAGGAGATAGTGATATCTGCTTGTTTGTTAATAAAGCAAATAGTTCAATCATGCCACTAGTGCTCTCTCGCTCTCTCCTCCTAATGAATCCACCCGAGTAACCATTGCCTCTAGAACTTCTCACCACCTGGGGAAATGGGCCATGAGTAACAGTATGATCTTTGCAGAGAGCTCTGAATACTTGGGATGCATTATATACAAATATTAAACACTGTTATTTAACATCTACTTATGGCCCTACTTGGCTCAAGCTTGACAGAGCCTGGAAGCTAAGCAGGGTTGGTCATGGTAAGTACTTAGATGGGAGACCACCAAGGAAAACCGGGGTTGCTACCCAGAGAAAGGCACCAGGAAACCACCTCTGCTCATCTCTGGCCTGGAGCACCCTGTGGGCATGGTCACCATGAGGTGGTTGCAACTCGATGGGATGTTCTTCTCTCCAATACTATGCAGAGTCGTTGTCTGGGTTTTTATCATTATTTGCTTCATTTATGCCCCACCTTCATCCCCAAAGGAAAGCTAAAGAGGCTTGCATTGTTCTCCTCTCCTCTATTTTATCCTCACAACAACCTTGTGGTGTGGGTTAGACTGAGAACGCGTGACTGGCCCGATGTGAGAGTCTAAGAGATTTCAAACTGTCAACAAAGTCCTTAGCCATAAGGTTCTTTTTTTCCAGTGGATCAAATAGTTGTCTACATGTTCTTGAGTCAGTAATGAAAGAAAGGGGTTGAGGGGTTACAGTTATAGTGCATTCAAACTGGGTATGGTGGAAGGGCCTCCAATCCTGGAGCAGGAGAAATACATTCAGATATGCTAGACGTTTCATTCCCAGGCTAGAAAGCAGGAAAAAGTTACAGTAAACACCTGCAAATGCAAAGCAGTGAAACTGTTGAGAAAGCTCCCTTTCTCCAAGGTTAGGGAGGCAAGAGAGATAAAACTCAGGCTGTGAGAAGTGAGATACATTCCAACGGTGCGGGTGAGGGGCCGTGACATGGACGAGTGTGAGAATCCACCTCCTGCCCGGGAATGGCAGCGTTTAGCTGACACCAGCAAGTTTCCGTGGCAGAGAGGTGATTCAAACCTGGATCTCCCAGATCTTTGTCTGACACTCTAACTACTGCACCATACTGGCTCTTTACGGTAAATGGCTTCAAACACAAAACTAAATGAAACCAATCAATTAATCAATCAGTTAACCAATCAATTAATCAATTACATTTTTCGGTGTGAAAAGTCCACTTTTAACCACACACTTGTTTGCTGAATAGGAACACAGCCTTGTCTTTTACTTAAAGGAAGGCACGTTATTTTGGAAATTTACTGGATTTGAGCACTAAACACAAACATGCTGGGTTGCAGTATTGCCTCCTCTTTATCTGAAACCGCAAAACAAATTCTAGTCAAATAACGCTGACAGCTGTAATTCTGCCTTCTACATCTCATTGAACACTTAGCATTAAATGATTCAGTTGGAATGTGGGAAGCCTGTCCTCACATGGACAGCAGATGAACACCGTAATCTTCTGCTTATTGGCATTTGCAATACGACTCGTTGATGTAACTTCCACAACACAGTTTGTCATCTGTGCCTATCAAAACCCATCACTGTGGCTGCTATTAAGATACTTCAAGAACTGCTACAGTTTCAGAAGAACAACTGTAACACTTGCTTGACAGTGCCGAACTGAAAAATTTGATGCAAATTATGAATATGTGTTCTGAGTAATTTTTTTCCTGCAGATGTCATAGCCCCTGATCCACAACTCTGGGTTGGGAAATTCCAGGAGATTATTGGTTGGTCCCTAAGGAGGGCAGGGCTTGGGAGGGGAAGGACCTCAGTGTCAGCTAATGCTGCCATCTCCTGCCCGGGAGGTGGGACGAGTGAACCCTTGACCTCGGGTCTGTGGAATGTTATGTTATATTTCTCATGGCATGCTTATCGCTCTTCGAGCTGTTCTGACCTTGGGAGATTGCTTGTGCCTGGCCATGTATCTCTTCTCCTGTCTGTCTCTTAATTCTTCCCGTTTTTCCCCTGGGAACTGTAAACCAGTATTTTGAGCGCCTTTTCTCTGACAAGGTGATTGGTTGCAATGCATTACCAGACCCCTTTTTGAATTCTGTATAATTATCCTGATTGGGGCTGTGTCAGCCATTACTAACACAAGAAGTGCAGATGACCATAGCAGACCTTTCTCAAAAAAACTTGAACTGGGGTTTTAATACTTTCTTCCATGGGAACTGAAACTTGGTTTGCACATTCAGACTAATGGGGTGGTGGAATGTCAAGGTAGTAAGATGGACTGCATCACTTCAGACTGCAGGGGGTGGATTTCAGTTCTGAATGCTGTGCTGTGTGTTGGGAGCAATGTAGGCCGCCAACTCCTGTAGCTTCTGTGTTTGGGTGTATTTTAAGCTAATAGAGTATAATTTATAATGTTGATGTTTTAACTCCTGTAAGCCACCTTGAGCCGGCGTATGCTGGCTAGGCGGGGTATAAATTCAATCAATCAATCAATCAATAAATAAATAAATGTTCTTTCACAGCGAAAAGGCTCCTTGTGGGTAGAAAATAAGTACCACAAGGAGAACCTGTCTATGCCTACTCTTGGGTTGTTTGGATTGTCTTCTGTTTGCGGGGAATTTTTAAACTTTGGAACATTCCCAAACGGGATCTACTACCCGTAGTCTGATGTGGTACAGTCCATTCTGTCATCTTAGCACTTTCCCCACTTCACCTCATTCTCGGATCATACAAAGAGATGAAATCACTATAGGCCCTTTCTGCACTTGCCTTTTAATCCATGTTCACCGCAGTGTCCTCCAAGCAATTCTGCACTAAAATCGAATTCAACCTTCTTTTCAATCCAGCTCACCCCCCATTCTGCATGAAAATCGAGTTCAACCATTTTTTAAAATTCCAGTCCCCCCCCCCCCCCCCATCCTGCATTACATTCCCTCCCTTCGGTGGTCAGCCCAGGTTCGTCCTTCTGTTGCCCCGGGTTATTTGGATGCTGTTTTGCCATGGACTTAAATCCCCTCAACTCGGACATTGAGAAGATCCAGAGGGGCAGGCAAGTGCGGAAAGGACCTGACTCTGCTCTGGTTAGATTTCACCTAGAGTATTGTGTTCAGTTCTGGGCACCACAGTTTGAGGATATAGACAAGCTGGAACATGTCCAGAGGAGAGCAACGTATATGGTGAGGGGTCTGGAGACCAAGTCCTGTGAGGAATGGTTGAAAGAGCTGGGTCTGTTTAGCCTGGAGAGGAGACCACTCAGAGGTGATACGATCACCATCTTCAAGTCCTTGAAGGGCTGTAATATAGAGAATAGTGGGAGGTTGTTTTCTGTTGCCCCAGAAGGTCAGACCAGAACCAGTGGGTTGAAATTAAATAAAATGTTTTTGGGTAAACATTAGGAAGAATTTCCTGACAGAGTGGTTCCTCAGTGGAACAGGAATTTTTATCCCGCCTTTCCAGCAAGCTGGATCAAAGCGGCTTCCAACAATAAAACACCATCAAGATGGTTTACAGATTTAAAAACATTAAAAAAAATCAGAGTTGAAACAACATATACAGCAATGAATACTGGCAGCAATCAGTGTACTCATGGTGAAAAGCGGTGGCAGAGGGTTCAGCCCATGGTTCCAAGGCAATGTTATCCTGCAATTCCCCTGGTGGCAGCTCTTAATTAAAAGCCTGGTGGAAGAGCTCCGTCTTGCAGGCCCTGCGGAACTGTAATAAGTCCTGATGTCATCCGGGAGCCCTGATGTCATCCGGGAGCTCATTCCACCAGTATGGGGCCGCCACCGAGAAAGCCCTGGCCCTAGTGCCGGCCAGCCAAACGTCTTTCAGACTGGGGAGAGTCAAGCGATGTTGTGAGCTTTTCCTCAGTGCCCTCTGGAGCTCATATGGGGAAAGGCGGTCCCTCAAGTAGGCAGGCCCCGGACCATATAGGGCTTTAAAGGTCAGCACCAGCACCTTGAACTGGATCCGGTATGCTATAGGCAGCCAGTGCAGTAGTCTCAACACAGGCCGGATGTGATCCTGCATAGAGAGACCCATCAGCAGCCTGGCTGCGGCATTCTGCACCAGCTGCAGCTTCTAGATCTGAGACAAGGGCAGCCCCATGTAGAAAGCATTACAGTGGTCTAGTCTCGAGGTGACCATAGCATGGATCACTGTAGCCAGGTCATCACATTCGAGGAAGGGAACCAGCTGCCTTATCAGCCATAGGTGGTAAAAGGCTGCCCTGGCAGTGGCTGCTACCTGAGCCTCCATTTTTAGGGAAGCATCCAGGAGCACTCCCAAGCTCCTGACCCTCAGCGCTAGCACCAATGGCGCCCCACCAAAGGTCGGTAGTGGGATACCTACCCCCGACCCATTCTGACTCAAGCACAGGACCTCCAGCTTCAGTGGATTCAGTTTCAGTCGACTCAGTCTGAGCCAGTCCGCTACATCCTGAAACACCCACTCCAAGTCATCTGGGGTAGAGTCGGACCAGCCGCCCAGCAGCAGATATAGCTGGGTGTCATCTGCATATTGTGAGAATGTCCCAATGAATATAGTCCACAACAGGTCTTTGGGTAAAAAGTCCTTTACTTGTAGAAAGATCACTGGAGTCATACACTTGTTCTGTTAGTAATTAAGTGCTATGGGTTACATTCATAGATATACTAAAACTGCTACATGGTTACAAGTATACTACCAATCAGTGAGCTACAATTTTGGCGCGCTTCTAACAGTAACACCAATTCCCATGGAAGATGTGGGAAAGCTAGTTCCCAGGGGAAAAGAAAAAGGAGTACTTGTTCTCATGGCACAAAGTTGTTGCTGAGTCTAGTTTTCAGTTTCTCAAAACCTGCTAACATAACAAGTATGCAGTTCACAGAGTATTTCTTCCTCCCCTCTGTTCAAGGACACAAGAGAGGAGATAACTTGAGACAAGGTAAACCACTCAGTGCGCACGCTCGTAAAAGGCTATGCAGAATGGAGCAAGCAATTGCAAGCAAGCTAGTGGAAAGCAAGCAGGAGGAGCTAAGCGTTCAACAGGAGAGACTCTGCATTCCTGCGGGGTGCGTTGATGACCCGATGCAAACTCCCGGGTGGGACCTGGGAATGAAAAGGGATTAAGAACTGGTCGTTGTAGCTGGGGGGAAGAAACAAGAAAACGCTTACATGAAGAAAGAGTAACTCATTAGGAACTTGTACATTAGGGCATAACAAGTAAACACAGATCAAACACATGTCACAACAGGCAATCCCATGTCAGTTTCTGACACATATTGATGACACCCAAGCCTATGCCTCCAGGCAATCTGGGCAAGGGAGTGCATATAGATGTTAAATAACATTGGGCACAGTATCGCCCCTTGAGGAACACCACATACCAATGGGTACCTCTGGAAGGTCTGTTCCCTGAGCGCAACCCTCTGTCCCCGATCCTGGAGAAAAGAGGCAAGCCACTGTAAACCAAGCCCCTGTATCTCCAAGTCATCATGGCAGTGGATCAGCAGCTGATCCACTATATCAAACGCAGTGGTCAACTATATCAAATGCAGCCAACAGAACTAACATCACCAGTGCTGCCGTGCCACCTCAATCCAGATGTCTCCGGCAGTTATCCATAAGGGTGACCAGTGCCGTCTCTGTCACATGATCTGGCTGGAAGCTGGACTGAAATGGATCCAGTATGGAAGTGTCATCCATAAAGCTCTGCAACTGAATCACCACCGCCCTCTCCAATACCTTGCCCAAATAAGGCAAATTGGACACCGGTTGGTAGTTGGCCAATACGGCCGGGTCCAGAGATGGTTTTTTCAGGAGGGGACGGACCATCACATCCTTGAATGCTCCTGGGAACAGCCCTTCTGCAAAGGACTTGTTGATAATCTTCCAAAGAGCACCATGTAACCCCTCACGACCCGCTTTTATGAGCCATGAGGGGCACAGGTTAAGGCTGAACGTGGTTGGGCATACAGTCGAGAGCAACCTCCAGGCTGAGAGGACTGAAATGATCCAGAATGGAACCAGAAGATGTGCATGGAGCCTTGAGTTCACTCACTGCCTCAACTGTGGCCGGGAGATCATGGCGGAGTAGCAGGATTTTATCTGCAAAATAGCTTGCAGCCGATATCCAATTCCCTAACATTTGGCATGCCCTGAGGCAGCTCAGTTAAAGACCAATAGTTCTAAATAATTGCACCGGGTGAGAGCTAGCAGACGCAACCTCAGCTGCATAGAATTGTCTCTTTGCGGTTTTGACTGCCACCTCATAGGATCTCATAAACGTCCTATAGGATGCTCTTGATATTCCGTCACAGGCTCGCCGCCATTGTCTCTCTAACTGTCTAAGTCCTCACTTCATCTGCCTCAGCTCCTCAGTGAACCAGGGAGCCAGCTTAGAGTGAGGGCACAGAGGGCATTGGGGAGAGATCTCATCGATGGCCACCAAGAGGCAGACATGCCAGTCCTCAACCAGCCCATCTAACGAGCCGCCAGGGGGCATGGGATCCTGCAGAGCCATCAGAAACCACTGAGGGTGCATCAGGCTCTGCGGGTGAGCCAAAATACACTCGCTGCCCAAACAGAGTTGGGGAGGCACCATCAGATGGGCCATCAGGGCATAGTGGTTAGACCATGGCACCGCCATAGCGGTAATCTGGTCCACTGTAACCCCCGCTGCAAAGATCAAGTCGAGCATGTGCCCGGCCTGGTGCATAGAAGCCGTTACAAATTGGGTGAGTCCTAGTGCCGCCATGGATGACACCAGGTCCATCACTGGCACAGAGACCGCATCATCAGCATGGACATTGAAGTCACCCAATACTATCAGCCTCGGGTGCTCCAACGCCCAGCCAGACATGGCCTCAACCAGCGACAGCAGGCTTTTGGCTGGTGTGTTGGGCAGCTGGTACACCAGCCAGACAGCCAGACTCTCCCCAGCTTCCCACACCAGGCCCAAGCACTCAATGCCCGTGAGCTTCAATGGCAGGAGTGCCCTGTAGGAGTAAGCCTCCCAAATGAGCAGCGCCAATCCTCCTCCTTGGCCCTCGATCCGTAATTGGTAAAGGATTGCAAACCCGGATGGAGCTAACTGGGAAAGCCACTGTTTCCCTCTCTCACACCCAGGTCTCGGTCATGCATGCCAGGTCTGTGCCTTGCTCTGACAGGAAATCCCACAGAGTTGTGGTCTTGTTGTTAATGGACCAAGTGTTACACAATACCAATGTCAGAGGAGGGTCCATCCCAGCCCCACTGCCTGTCACTCTCGGGATGGGACGCAGGCGGGAAGGAGGCTGAGTTTCTCTATTTCTCCGCCTCCTTCCCTTAACTCCCTGCCTGCTCCCACTGCTATATTTCCCCTGCCCCAGAAGCACTGGTATCCCCGGTCCAGTTGTCATCTATGCTGGCAGCCTTCACACTGCTACGCAGGTCACAGGCCAAGCTGAGAGATGCTGCCAAATTTTCTGGTCACCAGAGCAACTCCCTGCCTAGTAACATTGACTTTAACATTCCCATTCCAGCAGAGTGATGATAGACTAGTGTCAACCTCCACCTCACCACAGCCCTCTGCTGTCTCTGTGGAGCCCCAACAGCGCTCCAAAAGCTCTCCCGATGCTGGACTCTCGGCTCCCGGCTCCTAGCCGCTGGTGCTCTCAGCTTCACTTTCGTGAACTCCTGGCCCTCCGCGGCCTCAACAGCCTCGACAAGGGCCCAGCAGTTTCTCTGGCAGTTGTCTGCCGCTCTCCACCGTTCCCCGTGCCCAGTGCTCAGCGCTCTTGATCGCTCTTGGTCTTGATCACCTGGGCCCTTTGGAGAGCAGAGGCTAGATGGCCATCTGACAGCAATGCTGATTCTGTGAACTTAGGCAGATCATGAGAGGGAAGACAGGAAGGATTGCCTCAGTGCTTGGTTCTTGCGGCCCTTTCTTACATGCCCAAGGAAATGCTGATCGTCACTTTGGGATCAGGAAGCCATTTTCTCCAAGCCAGTTTGGCTGGGGATCCTGGAAGGTCCCCCCCCCCCCATATTACACAATTGAAGACCATTGCTATTAATAATTTGGGGACTTTGTTGAAGTTTTACTTCTCTAGGGACGGGGGTATGATAGATCCGGTTGTCAAACTATACATGAGTAAGATAACCTCAGCAATGTTGTATGGGGTAGAGATTTGGGGTTGGGATGAGCCGCTGCTGTCTCTGTTAGAAACCGTGCAAAATTATTTTATTCTACCCAAAGGCTCACCCGTGGCACTGATGAGGGCTGAATTGGGTATGGTATCTTTGGAAGCCAGGGTAAATGTAAGAATTCTCTCTTATTGGAGGAAATGCTTAAAACGTCCCCAGGATATCCTAGGTGTCCAAAGTTTTATACTGCTTCTGAAATCCTCCAAAATAATAGGTGACCACCTGACCTCTATTTTACTGAAATACTCAATTCCAGATGATGTATGGGACAGTGAAAATCAAAAGTCCAAATTGAAGGAATGGGTATTTAACAAGGATGGGCTTCTGAACCGCCAAGCGGTGGTAAGTTGCTGTACAGCCCCCTTGTATAGGATCTTTAAAAGAGATCACTGTAGGACTGTTTACCTTGAGAAACTAACTACCCTTGATCTAAGAAGGGCTTTTACCGCCCTAAGGTTTCATGCCATACCTTCAATGGTCTGTACTGGTCGCTTCTTGGGCTCCCCCTGCTGTCTCTAGAATATGTCAGTGTGGTGTAGGTGAAGTGGATGATGTCGAGCATTATATTATGAGATGCTCTTGGCATGAATCGCTTAGGCAAAGGTTCATTTACCCCATTATACCTTTGCATAATGGAATTTCAGATCTGGACATGACTGTTTTTTTGCTCTCTAATAATGACACATATATTACCAGCAGAATGGTTCTGTTTGCACTGGCGGCAAAAAAAGATAAGACTAAGTCTAGGATTTACAGCAAGTTATTGAAAGGCTTATCCCATTTTGGTGTATAATGTTTGTTGTACTTTGATTTATTTTGTTTTGTTATGGCCAATGGCCAAGACAATAAACTTGACTTGACTTGGAAGGTTTTTTGCCATCTTCTAGGGATGGAGCAGGGATCACTGTGTGTGTGTGTGTGTGTGTGGAGAGGTGTGAGGCTTCTGAGTCAAATCAAATAAGCCAGGCCTTTGATAAAGCAAAAGTCCTTTTATTTCTTAATGATGGTTCAGGTACTCAATGTTTGTTAGAGATAACTGGTTACAGGCAACAGGGATTAATATACCATTCACAGTAAGGTGAGGGCAGGTGAAGAACCAATCAAGGTTAACATAAAAAAGCGCGAAAACCCCCCAACCGTTAATTCCCACAGAAAAAGGCGCAAAAGCACTAAATTCCCCCCCATGCCCCTTAGTGACCTCTACTTGCGATTCACAGGCTAGGCACCTGGCTAGAAACAGTTCAACAGTTCTCCAAGGTTACAAAAGCAAGATAAAACATTCACGACGCCAGAGGGAAAGAGGGAGGAGGCGAGGGAAGATAGCCAGACTGTTTATGTGACGTGGTGGAATGCGGCAAGCCATCCTCCCGGGGAACAAAAAAGACACATTAAGCGGGACAGGCAATAAACCTCAAGGCTGGCAGTAAATTACTGATAGAGACCCAGGACACTGGACAATTAATGGCAGAGGATCTGACAAGAGGTATTTGTGAATTTCCTGCATTGTGCAGGAGGTTGGACTAGATGACTCTGGAGGTCCCTTCCAGCTCTGTGATTCTCTGATTTTACGATTCTTTCTTTGATGTGTAAATCAGAGCTAAGACACAGGCAAAGGGCTCTTTAACCTTCTATCTGAACTGTCAGCATGTTGGTTTCCTTATGTACTTCAGCAGCTCACCTCTTGTTTGCCGGTTCCTCATAGCCAAGTGGTTGGCTGAGATGGATCAGAACAGAAGGGCTCTTCAAATGTCCACTTGAGAGACCTCTGCCCATGTCTTGGCTTGAGAGGAAATCAGTTGGCAGATTATTGGGATATTTGGTTAATATAGCAGAGTTTTGCCCAGTTGTAGAAGCGTGATACTGTGTGCAGTAAATAAATACCCCAAGAAGTATCTTGCAAAAAGGGTAAACTGACATTTCTTCAAGTAGATCCACTTCACATTCAGGTTGCAGTAAAAAGGAGAGCAAGGGGCCTGATCCAAAGAGTCCATTCCCTGTCACAAAGGGCCAGCTTGTCCAGCATCATGTGTGTGGGAGTATGAGGACATCTACAGGAGGGACCTGCAGAGACATGTGTCTTCATGGAAGGCCATGTGCAGCGAGTCAGAGGACAAAGGGAGTGAAAGGACAAAGTGAAAGAGAGGAGGGGTCAGAGGGCCACTTAAGACAGAGAGGCATCCCATTCAAGGAGAAAACACTTAGACACATTTAGAGTGATGTAGCGCCTCCTCCCCATGTGCAGGCATGCTGAGTCACGCACTCCAACAGAGATTGAGGGTGCGTTCAGACAGGCAGCTAATCCCGCCATTGGCCCGGCTGTAATTTGATCTAGATCTTTTTTATCCAGCGTTGCACGACCAGACAGGTCCCCCATGAATCACTTTACCACGTGTGACTCCGTGGTGGATTGTCTAGACAGCACCCGCCATAAGGAGCCGTGCAATTGGCTTTTTTTTTTAAATCCCATTTGTGCATGCACATGCGCCTCACTGTCTACTTGTTTTTCCATGCATGCACAGACTAAAATGGTGAAAGCACCACCAGTGGTGCCTTCCTCTAACAATTTCAGTTAACAAAGTGCATAAATATCACAGGGCCTTCATTAATTTGTTTGGATCGTTTGAGCAGAGCTCTGTGGACGTCGCATGTTTAAGCAGTTATGCGCGCATCACTAAGACTTTTTTAAAATGGTGGCCATTTGGGATGGTCTGGAGACCATCCCTGTTGGCTCATTGCGTGCAGGTGGAACAGCTAGATGGGGGAAAGTCTGCCATTGGCCTGTTGGCCAGCTTAGGACTGGACCTTCACCACTATCTTTTAAGTACGGATCCCCGACGGGGATCGATGGGCGAATCACGGAAGTGGCCCGATTCCCAGATGTTGTTATCTGGATGTGCCCTTTAAATCCACCAGGCACTTGTGCCTGGCGCAGCTCAAAAGAGCCATATGAACGTGACCTTAGTGTGGTTGGCCCTTCACCTCCTGGTGGTGGTGGTGATGGTAGAAAGTGCCATCAAGTCACAGCTGACTTATGGAGACCCCCTTGGGAGTTTCAAGGTGAGAGACTAACAGTGGTGGTTTGTCACTGCCTTCCTCTGAGCAGCAACCTGGACTTCCTTGGTGGTCTCCCATCCAAGTGCTAACCGGGGCTGACTCTGCTCAGCTTCTGAGATCTGATGAGGCCAGGTTAGCTTGGGCCATCCATATCAGGTTAACCCTTACATAATCACACAGCAGGGTTTTGTAATTTTGTGTGCTGCAGGCCTGACAATGATAATTCTTGGCCATGGTCTGAATCCAGGATCTTTGGCAAGCTGGCTCTCCCTTCTGGGGGGTGGGGGTAAGTTTCCCCTGGCCAGCCCTATCCACAAGCCCTAGCCTCTCCAGACTTCATCCCACAAATCTTCAGGAATTTCCCAAACCAAAGTTGGCAATCCGACCTTCATCACAAGAGGTTGGGCTTCTCCCAGGGCAGTGAGGGAAGGGGTTCCTCTGTGGCACCTCTTGAGCAGGGGGGAGGACAATAAATATATTTTCAAAAGTCCATCGGGCCGATGACATGACATCATTTCTGGAAAAACCCCAAAGTGCCGTCACACATCTGTAGGAATGGTTTTACAATACAATACGGTTTTACAATAGAGTTTCCAATGATTCCTAGAGAGGAGGGATGCCATTTCTGGGAAATGTGTTTCCTCCTCCTTTTTTCCCCTCCTCCTGCCAAAATGGGCAGCCTGGCATCCCTAAATACCTCATCGGGCACTTTAAACACGTACAACACCGTGTCAGAGAACTAAACCCACCAATACAAAGCAAAATCCAAATCATAAAGGCTACTCAATTCAACAGGTAAGTCTTCTGAAAAAAATAGTGGCAATAAGTACATGCTTGCTGGTGACTTGTTATTTGTGGAACATAGAAGGTTCGGGTGGCCTTACTGTCACTATCCCCCCCCCCCCCGAAGACTTACCTGTTGAATTGAGCAAGCCACCATTTTTTTTCAGAAGACTTACCTGTTGAATTGAGTAACCTTGATGATTTGGATTTAGCTTTGTATTGATGTGTTTGGCTTTCTGACATGGTGTTGTATGTGTTTCAAGTGCACTTTGGAAGTTTTCACTCTAGTATAAGATTCTTGAAGCTTACAGAAATCTAATGACATAAGAATTTGCAATAGTCTTTATTTGGTTCACACATTGGTTGTGTTCAGACTGGCTGTTTGGCCCGACATAGGCACCTTTCGCAAATGGATTAAATGGGCCTGTTCACACAGCCACAGCTGTCAGGCATCCCCCCAGTGTACTCACCCTATCAGAGGACAAGTTGGAGCCAGGTTAAAAAGCCACCACCTCCAAAGTAGAGTTTTTGTTTCCTCACAAATTCATCGCACATGGCTGACTGTTTGAACACAGGGGAGCACACGCAGAATGGATTTGGCAGTCTGAACCTACAATAGTGTGGATACTTTCCCATGGGATGACTCCGTGGGTAACCCGCAGAAGGGTGTGCTGTGTGGCTGATACATCCCACAACATTTTTAACTGGGTCAATTAGAGGTGGCACTATATAGAAGCAAGCTGCCAGTCTGTCCTCAGCCATTGTTTATGAGTGAATTCTCACAGTGTTTTATGTGTGTTTTTGCCTCACTTGGAGGATGGCAACCCTACCAGTGGGAGTCTGGAAGGAGTCCCTTCTGGGGCGAACCTGGATTTTTCTGACTGACATGTCAAGTAAGGCGGCCCTGCTCTACCAGAACATCACTGGACATAATGATCTCTCCTAGAAACAGATGCCAGTTGTCTATCCCTTTCAAAGAGATGGTAGGAGATGAGAACGATTAAACACTTTAACAGGAATATCATGCGACAATCCCGTTCCCACAAGCCACGCAGCCGGCCAAGCGCCATGTCAACAAGGCCCTATCCACCGACCGTATCCAGTGCTGCTGATCCAAAAGGCACCATAACCTTTGGCCACCACATTGCCAGCACCCGCCTGGCCTCGGCAAGATTTCTGTCCCCAGATCTGTCTGCGTGATTTGTTAGGGGCTCCATTTTCTCTTTTCCAGTGCCAGTGCCCCATTAAACACAGAGCGAGAGAGAGAGAGAGAGAGAGAAGATTCCAGTGAATTTATGCTCCAGTAATTGGCAGCTGGAGTGCACAATCAAACCTAGCAGATTAACAGTTTAAGTTGTAAATCAGGTGTGTGATTTGCTCGGTAAGTGTAATTGTTTGAGCTGTTCATTTCTGAGCAGCAAAACGGCACTCGAAAGAAACCGACTGAAGAGGGAACAGATTGCGCCCCCACACTAAATGTGGTATTAAAATCGCTATTCTAAACTCCTCTCCAATAGCTCTAAATTAATATCAAATATAATCTCATTATTGCAAACTGTGGCATTGTTTCATTCCAAAATGAGAATGTTTTTTTCATTAGCATACATAGATCTGAGTGGTTGTGTTTTGTTTGCAGGCATCCATGTTTGGTGTAGCGGTTAAGTGCGTGGACTCTAATCTGGGAAAACCAGGTTTGATTCCCCACTCCTCCACTTGCACCTGGCTGGATGACCTTGGGCAAGCTGTAGTTCCGGCACAGCTGTTCTTGAAAAAGAGCAGTTTCTGTCAGAGCTCTCTCAGCCCCACCTACCTCACAGGGTGTCTGTTGTGGGGAGGGGAAGGGGAAGGAGTTTGCAAACTGCTCTGAGACTCTGAGTAAACGGTGGGGTATAAATCCAGTCTCCTCCTCCTCTTCTTCTTCCTGTCAGAGAGAGGTCTTTTTTCTAAATCCAGCCAGCAAGCTGGAGAGTTTTTCTTAAGGAAGGAGGAGGAGAAGGAGGAGGAGTTGGTTTTATACCCTACCCGTCACTATCTGAAGGAGTCTCGGAGTGGCTTACCATCACCTTCCTCTCCCCGCAACAGACACCCTGTGAGGCAGGTGGGGCTGAAAGAGCTCTGAGAGATCTGTGACTGACCCAAGGTCACCCAGCTGGCTGCATGTGGAGGAGGAGTGGGGAATCAAACCTGGTTCTCCAGATTAGATTTTGCTGCTCTTAACCACTGTACCAAGATGGCTCTCCATTTGGGTTAGGGTTACCAAGTCTGGGTTGGGAGGAAATACTTGGGAGATTTGGGGGGTGGGGACAGAGCCCGGGAAGGGCAGGATTTTGGGAGGGGAGGGACCTCAGCAGGGTACAATGTGACAGAGACCACCCTCCAAAGCAGCTCTTTTTCCCAGGAGAATTGATCTCGGGCAGCTGGAGCTCAGTTGTAAGAGTGGGTGATTTTCAGGTGCCACTTGGAGGTTGCCAATTCTAATTTGCGCACACAAGCAGACAGAAAACGCATCGCCCAACTTCTAAGCATATATGCTTACCTGTAAAAGCAGCATACCACTGAATCACAAAGACTACTGCCTACCTCTCAGGGCTGTGGTGAGGATAAAATGGAGAAGAGGAGAACAATGTAAGCCACTTTGGCTTCCCGGTGGAGAAAAAGGAAGGGTAGAAATGAAGTAAATTAAAAAAATTGGGAAGGCAGAGTGGATAGTTCATGACCTATCATGTGTTATACTTCTAATTCCCACACACGCATGGTTATGTTGGTTTAATGGTCATTCCTCACCCTCAGAGAGAAGCCTGGGAATTGTAGTTCTGGGAGCAGAATGTTCCAGATAGAATTGCCTGCACCCAGGCTGATTCTGCACTTATGGTTTGCTTTCCATCTTCCCCGGGTCTAATTGTCCCAGTTCTGTTGGGGGATTTCTGCGGTACAGTACTCTGGCCCAGGTTTGTCCCGGGTCTGCATTTCCGCTTTTTTCCTTGCCCCAAATCTAGCATCCCTCCCCTCTCCTCCCCCTTCTTTTTTTTTTGATCGGAGGCGTGGTTGCATTGTCATGCACCCATCCACTTTGGAAAACAGGCGTGGTTCATGCATGCACAGTTGCATTGTAACGCAACCACTGTGAGGGCTGATCCCTTTAATATTTTTGAACTTGAATGCCCGCGAAAAGAGGAAACCCACCAAAACAGCTGTGGATTATACTGCATCCCACAGCTGCATTTCTCTCATGCTCAAGAAAACACAATAAAAACAGAACAAAACAAAACAATGAATGTGATCAAAACACATGCGCACCAAGGGGGGGGGGGGGGCGCAGAAGAACATTTAAATGCCAGCAGGTAATGCTGGCTCATTATTGCATTGCAACGCAACTCAGGGGAAAAAACAAAAAATATATATGCGTGCCAAGAAGGGGGAGGTGGAAGCAGTTAGCAGAACAATTGAACAGACACGGGAAGGCAGACAGAGAGGTGGGAAGGGGAGGGAAAGAAGCAGAGGGGAGTTTATGGGGTGGAGAGAGGACAGCTGCAATTGGAGAGTTCCCCACTAGGATACCCCCAACTCCAGCCCTGTAGTCAGGAAAAAGATCCCGAGGATTATGGAGAGGGAAAATCCAGGGGGGGACGCCATTAGATTCAGGTCATTTGCCAACCTGCACCACTATGTGGGGAACTGATCAGTTTCCACAAATGTTATCGGGGGATGACACTGAGGCAAGCGATTGTGCAGAATCGGCCCCGGATCCAACTACAGTTCCCAGGAAACTGCAGAGGAAGCCATGGCCTGCAAAGTGGTCCCAGACACACGCTACCTGGAGCTTTCCGGAACGAAGACAGTACAAAAAGACATCATCAAATCACTTTTGGCAGCGAAATTTAAAAGTGGTGATGGTGGGAATGTCGGTTTCCCCCCTCCCCCCCCCCCTCCATTAGAACAGGGACCGAAAGAACAACAAGCGCTTCTATATAGCATTCCTTGCAGTGCCGAATCCTTTACAAGCATCATTTCTTGGCTCTGTCTGACCTCTTTGCCACTTTCCTACTAAAAATTAGCCATATGGGGAGACAGCATGGACACAAAAGAGCTCTCTAGGTAGAGAAACTATACATCAATAAAACCATCATACACTCCACAGAAGGAGAAGTGATCACAGCCCAAAGACAATGAAAACAGCTGCAAACAAACAGTGCAAATGGCAGAAGGTCCTCAGTGCATCCTGCCTTTATCTATATGCACAGATAAATGAACATCCTGCAGCTATTGATGAACGTGTAGAAGGGAGGAGATCTGGACAGCCCTTATGACTGGCCCCCCCCCCATAAGGCTGGTGAATATCAACCCCCCCCCCCACACACACACACCGGGGCCGCTGTGGCTCAGAGGTTAAGACGCTGAACTGCAGGCCAGAAGGCTGGTAGTTCAGCAGTTTGAGACCTGAGTGCCACGTGATGGATTGAGCTCCCGTCTCTGGCCCCAGCTCCTGCCAGCCTAGCAGTTCAAAAGCAAGAAATTGCAAGGAGATAAATAGGTACCACTTCGGTGGGAAGGGAACAGTGTTCCGTGCACCTCAACATTTAGTCATGCTGGCCACATGACCATCAGAAAAGTCTTCTGACAGCACTGGCTCTTTGGCTTGAAAACAGATGAGCACCGCAACCCTAGAGTCGTATTCGACAGGCTTTCAAGCAAAGGAAACCTTTACCTTCACACACATACACACGTTTCCCATCATCCTAACCTGGATGGGCCAGGCTAGCCTGATCTCCAGATCTTGGAAGCTAAGCAGGGTCGGTCCAGGTTAGTACTTGGATGGGAGACCACCGAGGAAGTCCAGGGCTGCTACACAGAGGCAGGCCATGGCAAGTCACCTCTGAATGTCTCTTGCCTTGAAAACCCTATCAGGGCGCCAGAAATCAGCTATGACTTGAAGGCATTGCTTTCCTCCACCACCGCATTCCTCATGACAAACTGTGACTGAATACATATCTGTGATCGAACTATATATGATAACGCTGGACTTCTGGGATTAGGATCTCCCACAGAGAGCAGGGCAAGAAACCCTGCCTTTGCCAGACATCATATCACCAGACAGAGATGTGGTAACCTGTCTTATGTAGACCAGATCAAGATGGGTAGCCATGTTAGGCCCTTTCTGCACTTTTCTTTTAATCCATGGGGTCCTCCTCGCAATCCTGCGCTCCAATCGAGCTCAACCTTCATTTTATTCCGGGGTTTCCCCCCATTCTGCATTACTTTGCCTCCCGTCAGCGGTCAGCCTAGTTTCAGCCCACTGTTGCCCCGGGTTATTTGGATACTGTTTTGCCCTGGACTTAAATTGCCTTGACCCAAACACTGAGAAAATCCAGAGTGGCAGGCAAATGTGGAAAGGACCTCTTATAGTCTCTGTAGCAGTAAAAAAGAGTAAAAGTCCAGGAGCACCTCAAAGACTAACAAAGTTTGTGGCAGGGGGAGGAGCTTTCGTGAGTCACGGCTCGCTTCGGGTATCGGAAGAAGCAAGCAGTGACTCACGGAAGCTCCTCCCCCTGCCACAGATTTTGCTAGTCTTCGAGGTGCTCCTGGACTCTTCCTCTTTTCTACTATGTAGATCAGATCTAAGTAGCCTGGATAGCCCAGAAACACCACAGCTTTGTGAGAACTCAGAAGCGAAGCAGGGTCAGCTATGGTTAGCACTTGGATGGGAGACCACCAAAGAAGACCTGGATGCAGATGAAGGCAATGGCAACCTGCCTCTGCTCTGGAGTTGCCAACTAAAGGCTGGTTCCAGAGGGCAGCTGCCACATCGGCCTGCTGTAGAACAGCCAGATTCTAGCCCAGTAGAACCTAAGACACCAACGGGGCTTACCCATTATGAGCTTTCGAGAATCAAAGCTCCCTGATGAAGGGAGCTGTGACTCTCAGAAGCCCGTACCTTGAAAATCCTGTGGATCTCTAAGGTGCTACCGGACTCAAATTTAGCTGAACAAAGGTTGGGATATTCGTGAGATTTGTGAGGTTGAGATTTAGGGGTAGAGCCTGGGGAGGGCTGAGTTTGGGGAGGGGAGGAACCTCTGTGGGAACTTTTGCCATGGGATCAATGCACCACAGCAGCCATTTTCTCCAGGGGGACTGATGGCTGTTGATTGGAGAGTAGTTGTAATTCAGGGAGAATCCCAGGCCTCGCCTGGCGGTCAGCAGCTCTGTGTCTTGGAAACCCCACGTGGGCTGGCTGTGAGTGTGGGGCAACTTGACAGCACTTCATGATGGATTATTAAGACCAGCCCTAAGGCCTGATTGAATGAGGTGCTGGTCCGGACTTCCCTACTTCCCTGGAGGGAGGAGCATCACATCTCAAATTGCTTCCCCACGTCAAAAGCTCGGAAAACCCTCACGGACGTCCATTCCTCTGGAGAGAAATGGCAGCTTTAGAGAGTGGAGTCTATGGCCTTATACCCTGCTGAGGTCCCTCTCTCCCCAACCCGTGCCCTCCCTAGGCTCTACCCCCAGATCCTCAGAAATGTCTCGTTCTGGAGGTGGCAACCCTAACTCCTTACCATAATAGTTTGCTGTTTGCATGGGAGGGTCCCCCCCCCCCCCAGTGCAAGAGAACTGGAATTCACCACCTGTAGTCTGAAGGGGGTCACATTCCACCCTACTGGCTCATCCTCTGGTCTGTGTCAACCAGACCTTGCAGTTCTCACAGCTAGGAGGTGGTGCTGGCTTCTCCATGGCCGAGGCAAGGCTTGAACCCACAACCTTCTTCGCTCACACCCTGTAGCCATTAGATGGCCCTGCTTTCCACTGTCAAGTTTCTTTATGAAGCACATCACATTCGTAACGTGATTCGCCTTTGTAACGTAATCGTTCTTAAAGTCAATTTTTTCAAGATCCAGATAGTACGGAGATGAGTTGATGTTAATCTCCTCCGTCCGGTTCTCTGTGTCTCCTTGTTCTTTAATCTGTACAGTACTGTACTTCTGTACTTGACCCCCCCCCCCCCCCAGTTTCAAGTACCTAAGGAAATTGGGAGAGGAGTTCCTGACACAGTAGCAAGTGATCTCCAGCAGGTGGCGGTGTTTGGTAGCTTTTTGTACCAGTCCCTTCTTTCATGAAATCCAGCATGTTAGTGCTTTGATAAACGATTGTTTCTCTCCCCCCTATTGACTTCTTCCTGGAAATATTAAGCAAGCCGCATTGTATAAACTATGTATTTGCAGAAATTGGTTTGTTTTTTTCTTTGTGTGTGTGAGAGCCTCACGCACACATATTCGTGTACATATCCACAGGTACTTCCCTTCCGCCCTCTTATTAAGAGGGAGCCGGTCTCTCTCTGTGTTGCAATCTTTGAACTGACAAAGGATTAAGACGCCGGGCAATGGCTTGGAAGAGCAAGACAGGCCTGTCTATTTAAGGAGAGTCTGATGAGGCTTAATTAAGTTTTGTCAAAGAGGGGAGGGTGTCTGCCTTTCCTTGCCCGAATGGGGCTCGCCGGATGTTACGTTGCCCTGTGTCTTTCCAAAGTCTGTTCAGCTGTCAGCTCGAAGGGAGAGGGTAACGGATCATAACCCTCTTGATACTTTGGAATGGGCTTGTTTAAAGGCAAAACCTGCGCTCCATAGAACACATCTAACCTGCACACTTATTTCCCTTTGATGTTGTTTGAAATGTTCAGGGCTGCAGTCTGGACATCCAGATGCAATGAAGATGAAAGCAAAGGCCTAAGTTGCACACCTGATTCTAAAGGTGGAGAAAAAATCATTCAGAAAGGGCACATTAAAGTCTAATAACATTCGTTTCAGTGACAGCTTTCCCGAGCCAGGGCTCACTTGATCAGATCCATCCAAGTTTGGTGTAGTAATGAGGAGCGTGGATTCTAGTCTGGGAAAACCGGGTTTGATTCCCCATTCCTCCACGTGCAGCTGCTGGTGTGACCTTGGGTCAGTCGCAAGTTCTCTCAGAGCTGTTCTCTCAAGGGCAGTTCTGGAGAGAACTTGTGATTGTAGGGGGTTCTCAGTACACTTTCCCCCTCTCTACCTCCAGTCCGCTCCTCTTTGAGACAGAGGTTTATGACACCCTTCACTTTAAACGCAAATACAAGTTTATTTAAAATAACACAGGGGGACAGGGTTATATCCAGGGAGTCAATCAGTTGTTTGGGCTTTCTTTTGTTTTTGTTTTCTTTTAAACTTTGGACTACTCTTAGGTCTTTTAGTTTTCTTCCGGACAACACCCTTCCTGCCCACTCCATCTTTCAAATCTCTGTTCTACTGAAGGCTCTCCCTCAGTCTAGCGTCTCCCTAAACTGCTTCACTTGCAGCTGGTCCCTAGCTAGAGCGGTGGCTGAAGACAGACTGGAGTTTGGGCCCACATTACATCCGCTTTGCAAGTGGAGGAGGCGGGCCCGTGCACACAGCCTCAGCTGCCTGGCGTAGCCCTCCCGTACTCAACAGGTCCTGTGGTGCTCTGCTCCTGCGGCAGCCGTACACCACATGGAACTGGTGTCCTGCAGGCTGGGCGCGCGTTCCTCCCACCTGATGGGTGTGAATGCGCGTGAAAGCACACAGCTGTGTGTTGTGCCGCTGCCGCCGCCAGGAGCCGCCCGCAGGGTGAACGCTGCAGGCCGCCTCCTCCCTGGACTGCTTGCACTGCACTGTGTGCAGTGTGAACCACAAGCTCCGGCTCTTCGCCCCCGGGTTGCTCCATCTCCGCTTCCATGGTGCGGCAGAGCACCAGTCTGTCCTCAGCCTGTATAACCTTTCCCCACAGGATTTCTTATAGAGGAGCACTATGCGTGTCTGTGTTATACACCAGGGGTGATAATTCGCACCAATGTTTTACTTTCCTTTTCCCCTGGGTCTAATTGGCTTAATTCTATGCCGGTGTTTCCGCATTACAGAAATCTGACCTGGGTTTGTCTCGGGTGTTCTTTTCCACATATTGCCTTGCTCCGAATCTAGTGCCCCCTCCCCTCTCTTTCCCCTCCTTTAAAAAAACGGAGGCAGGGTTGCATTGTAATACACCGCCTAGTGGAAAACCTCTGTGGTTTACGCATGCATGAGTGTGCTGTGACATATCCACCCACTGAAACAGCTGTTGATTGCATACGGGTTGTTTGTGCATGCGTGGTTGCATCACAATGCAACCAGCCCATGATTGGCTCCTTAGTTTTTGATTTTGAATCCATGGGAAAATAGAAATAAAGGAAATACACCCCCAGTGTGTTGCACAGGCATGGGAGGGGGGTGGCAAGCAGGAAGGGGAGGGGGGAGGATGCAGAGAAGCAACTCATGTCGCCTAACCCCCGTGAACATTGTGCCCATGCCACCATGACACACTTACCCAGGGGTCCGTTGGAGCGGGAGCGCACAGGAGCACAGCTCCAGGAGTGAGGAGCCCAGGGGGCGGGCACATGACCAAGCCCCGCCCCCTCCCCGGCTTCCCCGAGCAGTGCAGAGGCGCAGCGCCCCGGGGAAAGCCCTGCTAGGGTCTTTATTGTTTTTAATGTTTTGTTTTAATATCGATAATTTTATCATTGTTCCTTTTATGACTGTGTGCTGCTTTTCCAGAGACTTGCTCAAGGTGGCATATACATTTTCTAAGGATACCATTTTTTATCTGGGCACATGGCACATAAGTACTGGAGAAATTTCACCAACCCTTCAGCAGCTTCCACCCCATCAGTTTGGTGTAGTGGTCAGGAGTTGGACTCTAATCTGGGAGAACCGGGTTTGAGTCCCCACTCCTCCACATGCAGCTGCTGGTGTGACCTTGGGCCAGTCACAAGTTCTCTCAGAGCTGTTCTCTCATGAGCAGTTCTCAAAAGACCTCTCTCAGCCCCACCTACCTCACAGGGTGTCTTGTTGTGGGGAGGGGGAGGGAAAGGGATGGGTGGTGCACATGTCCTGGGTATCTCAAGTCTACTGGAAACCTGGTGGTTTCAAGGGAGCAGAAAGAGAATGAGGGTGTGTTCTTTACGCTTATTTTTATTGCACAAAGTATTGGATGGGGAAGGGAATGGAGGAAGAGCAGGTCAGTTTCACTCACCTGTGGAGTGGAGCCTGAGGGGTGGGTGTTGTCTTTTGACACACTTCCGGTATATTAGGGGCGTGGTATATGCAAATGAGTTGTGCTAATGAGTTATGCTAATGAGCTCCTGCACCTCTTTTTCTACGAAATGACCCCTGCACTTAACAATGGCACTACAGCCTCCTAAGTTCCCCCTCGCAATAAACTTTGTCTACACCCCCATGCCACCATTAATGCATCTTCTTATCACCTGCACCATTTTTACACAAATGGTGAATGGGGAAATGGCGAAAACAGCATTCGGACATTAAAAGGGATCTTTAAACCCTAGGTAATGATGGCTCAGTATTGCGTTGCAATGCAACACGGGAGGGGGAGAAAATCCCATGCATGCCAAGGAGAGGGGGAAGTGGGGCAAGGGACAGGGGAGGGGCAGAGGGGCATTTAGGCAGTGTCGATAGGCGGGAGGGGGAGGGAAGGGGAGGGAAAGAAGCAGAGGGGCATTAAAGGTGTGGAGGAAGGACAACCGTGATTCACAATTCCCCACTAGAATGCCCCGACTCCAACCCCGCAGTCACAAAAAAGATCCTGAAAATGCCTGATACGGAAAATCCAGGAGGAAAGAGACGCGGCCTTGGGCCAACTGCTGACCCCACCGCAACAAGTGGGGAACTGATCCGTTGCCACGGATATTATCGGGGGATGATGCCAGGGCAACCATTGGTGCGGAACTGGCCCAGGAGTTTCCCTCATTAAACTCTTCAGCAGCTCACAGGGTCCACGCCCTCTCTTCTATCGGAGAGCCCCCTTTCCCTTCCTTTTTTCCTGGTCAGCTGTCAGCCATTAAACAACCTTTCCAACATTTTTTCCCCTCCCTTCAGTTCAAAACTGAAGATTCCAAAACCATTACGGCACGCACTCTCTCTGGTCACGGGACCACTCAGCTGCAGGCTACCTTCCAAGCAGCTAACTTTGCCCTGAAATTAAGCTTTCCGTTACAGAGCTTTCTCAGACCCATCTACCTCCCAGGGTGCCTGTTGTGGGGAGGGGAAGGGAAAGGAGATTGGACTCCTTTGGGTAGTGAAGGGTGGAGTATAAATCCAATCTCTTCTCTCTTCTTCATTCATACAGATGCCTTGACCTGGCTGGCCCAGGCTGGCCCAGTCTCAGACCTTGGAAACCAAGCAGGGTCAACTCTGGCTAGAGCTTTGATGAGAGACCCCCAAGGAAGTCCAGAGTGGCTACACAGAGGTAAGCGATGGCAAATTACCTCTGAACATCTCTTGCCGTGAAATCAGCTGCTTCTTCCTCACACACCGACTCTAAGTGGCAAGCAGCCAAAAGATGGGAGGCAGGAGATGTTACAACCAATAGCCCAGTTAGAAACAGGAACCAATCACAGAATTTTCTCCTTTCAGAGTGGGCGAGGACCACTCCCGAGTGTGGATAGACGGGCAGAGGGGTGAGAGTGTCAGCCCAGGATGTAGGAGACCCAGGTTCAGATCCCCACTCTGCCATGGAAGCTTACCGGGCCAGTCACACACTGTCAGCTGAACCTACCTCAAATGGTTGTTGTTGTGAGGAGAAAACGGAGGAGAGGAGAATGACGTCAGCTGCTTTGGATCCCCATCAGGGGAGGAAAGTGGGATATAAATGAAGAAAGTAAGTGAACAGAGAATCAATTAAGAAAGGGGCAGTGTGACACATGACAAGCAGAGGCAATGGGTATCTATAAAGCATGGGTTATGGTGGACTATTCGTAGTGACAGTGCAGGAGTCTCCAACATTGTGCCCAGGGCACACCTTTCCTGGGGGCCCCAAGTGTTTTTAGAATGTGGGTGGGGCAAAAGGAGATACTTCTTTACACAGACAGACATTCAAATGTGGGATTCGCTGCCAGGGGCTGTAATGATGGCCACAGACACAGACAGCTTAAAAGGGGGATTGTGTCAGAATCTGCAGATTCTAACAAGGATTTCTGGGATCTCATGCTATATATTGTAACCTGACTTTGCTATGCTGTGCAAACCTGTTCCTGTACCAACTATGTAATCATGCCTATTGCTCTTAGCTTGACAATTGTGAATGTATATTCTGTGACCCCAGGATTATGGCTCTGATCAGGCCTGGTCTATGTATCTGTTTGCCCGGGAGAATGACAACTTCAAAGCATGAGAACAATGGGCCTCTCACACTCCTGCCTCCGCATTCCATTCCTCCAGGCTGGGAAGACAGGGGAGGACAGGGACCATTTCTTATCAACGTGCGAAAGCCTTGGGGAAAGCATTTGTTATGTGAAGATGGTTACATCTGAGGGGTCTGGTTTGGGAAGGGAAATTTACTGCTTCACACCTCACTTCCTTTCCTGTGGGAAGCAAATGGCCAGAGAACCTTTTGCCCGCGGTTTTTCCCCCTTGTTGATTGGTTACCTATGGGCAATTCAAATTGTGCTGGAGGGTATATTAGACCTGCTTCTATTGTATGCGTTATCTCTGACAATAATCCGGGGACCTGTACCAATGTAGAAATTGGAAATAAAGAACTGTGTTTCATCAACAAAGATCTGATCCTTGACTACTTTGAGCAGAAGCCTCACAGATTGTCAGAGAACCGTGACTGGGACTTGGCCGTTCCTGACCATGTCGGACGACGGCACTCTTCCCATCCCTACAACCGAAGATCAACCAGTGACCCCGGCGGACCAGGGGGCCAGTGGTGGAGGCGGCGGCGGGGAGCCCGAAGTGCCAGTGACTACGGCTCAGGGGGCTTACTACATCCCACGACCACCTCCTCATCAGAGCATGACCCCGAGGTACTCATGGAGCAATTTCGGTCGTGGGACCGTCGACTCGTGGGTGCACGATCGGAAGGGGGCACGGGTGTCGATCCAGGGAGACCACACCGAGCACAGGAAGCCGAACTTTCTGGGAGACGAGTGAGAGACGATCTACGGAGGAGACTGGCATCCCCCACCTTTGGAAGAGGAGAGAGGTGCACCTTACGGGCCTGATCTCTACGGGGAAGACCAGACCCAAGCCCTGGATCGTATGATGGGAGATTTGCGGCTGCAACTCACTGCAGAATTGCACGAGATAGCCCTCGATCTGCAGTACCAGTTCCGAGACGCCCTGACGGCTATGCAAGCAGCTCGCCCAGCCCCGGGAGGGGCCGGACCCCCAGGAGGGGGAGTCCCGCAGCCGCTGGTTCCCCCCGGAGGAGCTCCCGCGGGAGTCGTCCCACAGCAAGTGCCGCAGCAGGTCCCGCAGCCCGTTCCCCTCCCGGTTCCCGCACCCGTACCGGCGCCGGCCCAAGTGCCGGCAGGGCCGATGGTCCGCCAGGCCCCCGCTGATCCGTTGACGGCTACTTTAGATGGGGACCCCGAGAAGCTGCGGTTCTTCCTCATAGAGATCGAGCGGTTTCTAGACACCTGGGGACATCTCTACCCCACCGAGAGGGACCAGATTGGCTACATCGGGTCCAAGCTGAGGGACACTGCCAGCGACTGGTATGTAAGCCTGCACAATGCCCCTGGGCCTGAGTTACGCTCCGTGCACAACTTCATGTGGGCCCTCAGGCAACACTATGAGGACCCCTTGGGAGAAGAGAAGGCTCGGAACCAGTTACAGAAGCTGACCCAGGGGCGGTCCTCAGTGAGGGAGTACACCGACAAGTTCTGGCGCATAGCGGCCAAGATTCGCGGCTGGACCCAAGATCTTTTCATCGAAAAGTACAGGGAAGGTCTTAACCCCGAGGTGTACGAGACGGTGCTGCGCGGGGGAAGACCGGGCTCGCTAGCCACCTGGATGAGAGCGGCCGCGGACGTGGAAGAACGCTTCACCCTCATCAAGATGGGAACTTCAGCGACTGCCCAAGCAAAAGCTGCCCAGAAGGTGAAGCCCAAACTGAACACCCAAGAGATCCGGGACGCCCGGTTCAAGCAGGGGCTCTGCATGAGGTGCGGGGAGAGCGGTCACTTCGCCTCGGCGTGCCCCCGCGGTGGGGGAAAAGTCCCCAAGACCTCCACCCCAGTAGCCGGGAGCACCCCCAGTAAAGGGAAGACCTTGTTCAAGCCCCGGGTGCTACAGCTGGAAGGGGCCGCGAGCGAGCAAGGAGAGCTGGAGCTGACGGAAGCACAGATGTCGGGAAACTCCAACAGCCTGCAGTGAGCGGCGCAGAACTGCAGGTCCCCATCCGCGACGCGCCATCCCCGGTGAGCATCCCTGGCCCCTTACTGTATATGGTAGTGACTGTGATAGCACCCGGGACAGGGACCCACGTCCGGGTCCGGGCCCTAATTGACTCAGGGTGTGCCCGGGACTTGATTAGCCCTTTAGTAGTGGACGGGTTAGGGCCCAAAGTCACCCCATTGGGGGAGCCACTTACGTTTACCCAAATGGATGGATCAGAAATGAAAGAGGCATGTGTGGCAGAGACTGAGAGACTGATAGTGGGGACGGGGGAACACTGGGAGAGGAGAGCTTTCATCATCACCCCCAACACCCAGTTCCCCATGGTGTTGGGGAGTCCCTGGTTAAGCTCCCACGACCCCTGCATCAAATGGAACGAAGGGAAAATCTCCTGGGTGGACGAGAAGTGCCAAAATCATAAGTGGGACTCGGGATGGGGATCGGGGCCCCCGGCACCTCTCCGAGTGGCAGCGCTCACTCTGGTACCTTCTGCTGTTCCCAGGGAATATCGAGACTTAATGGGGGTGTTCAGTGAAACCGAGGCAGATGAACTACCCCCTCACAGACTGTCGGACTGTGCCATAGAGCTGATCCCGGGAGAAAAGTTACCAAAGGGAAAACTCTATTCCATGAGCCCTTCAGAGCGGGAGGAGCTAAGGAAATTCCTAGACAAGAACTTGGAGCGAGGTTTCATCCGCCCCGCTAAGTCCCCATTCGCTGTCCCTGTTCTGTTCAGGAAAAAGAAGGATGGGGGGCTACGGTTGTACACGGACTACAGGGGATTAAATGCAGTGTCAGCCTCCAATGCCTACCCCCTTCCCCTTATTAAGGACCTGTTAACAGAAGCAGCCAAAGGGAAGGTGTTCACTAAGTTGGATCTTCGAGATGCATACTTCCAGGTGCGCATCAGGGAGGGGGACGAATTTAAGACTGCTTTTAACACGCCATTGGGGCAATTCGAATACCTGGTGATGCCGTTCGGATTAAGTGGCGCGCCGGGGGTCTTTATGAGCTTAATAAATGAAGTGCTACACAAGCATTTATTCAAGGGGGTGTTATGTTACTTAGATGATATCTTGATTTACTCTGCTGATAAGAAAGAGCATGTAAAATTGGTCCGAGAAGTGCTGTCAACTCTGTTAAAGAACCAGTTGTATGCTAAGCTGTCGAAATGTGAATTCCATAGGGATTCAGTGGATTTTCTGGGGTATCGCATTTCCCAGAAAGGGCTAGAAATGGATCCTGCCAAGGTAGAGGCCGTAGTGCAATGGGAAGCCCCCCGAACAAGAAAACAGCTTCAGAGTCTATTAGGATTTTGTAATTTCTACCGCACCTTCCTAAAAGACTTTGCCACGGTCACTCTCCCGCTAACTGAACTCCTTAAAACCAAGGGGAGGGGCCCGGAAGCAGGGAAGCCCGGGGAGAGAATAGCTTGGTCTGAGGATTGCCAAAAGGCGTTTGAAACCCTCAAGACCCTATTTACCTCGGAACCCATCCTGGCCCACCCCAATGAAACCAAGGAGTTTGTGGTGCATGTAGACGCTTCTGATGTGGCCATGGGGGGAGCCATCCTATAGAAGGGACAGGATGATAAGCTGCACCCTCTGGCTTATATATCAAAAAAATTTAATGAGACAGAGAGGAATTGGTCAGTGTGGGACAAGGAGGCAGCAGCCATACGACTGGCCCTCACCACCTGGCGGCATTGGCTAGAAGGAGCGCAGACCCCTTTTGAAATTTGGACTGATCACAAAAATCTGGAAGCCCTGCGCAATGCGAAACAGCTCCGATGGACCGATTTTTTCTCAAAATTTAATTTCGTGCTTAAGCACTTTCCTGGGAGAGCCAATTCGTTAGCAGACGCGCTATCCAGATTACCCCAGCACGAGAGTCAAAAGGAAGAAGTGTTCGACTCCATGTTCTCCCCCCAACAGTTGGGAGGAGCTGTCACTACCCGAAGCCAGAGCAAGCAGGCAGCAGTAGAGTCGTGGGGGGATAAATGGGGGGGGGGACTACTCCCCGGAAGAGGCCGAAGAATTGGGAAACATAGAGGACTGTTCCCTCCGGGAAAACAAGTGCTGGTATCATGGGGATAAACTCGTGGTACCTCGAGCCAGACGAAAAGACATACTGCTAACTTGTCATTCATCAAAACTGGCAGGGCACTTTGGGTTCTTAAAGACGCTTAATTTAGTTCAACGGCAATTCTGGTGGCCGCGCATGCGCAAGGATATCTCGGACTTTGTTACTGCCTGCCAAACCTGTTTGATGTGCAAAAGGAGGGGAGGGAAAGTCCCAGGACTGTTGCATCCGTTGCCCACCCCCTCTCGCCCATGGGAAGTGATAGCTATGGACTTCATCACCAACCTGCCACCCTCAAAAGGAAAAACCGTTATTTGGGTGGTGGTAGACATGTTCTCGAAACAAGCCCATTTTACCCCATTTAAACAGCTACCCACCGCCAAGGGGCTGGCTAAAGCTTTTTTCAACCACGTGATAAAGTTACATGCTTTTCCCAGACGTGTGGTATCCGATCGGGGCAGTCAGTTCGTTGCCAACTTCTGGCGGGAGCTCTTGAGTCTGATGGACATTGAACCAGCCCTAAGCTCGGGTTACCCCAGAGACCGATGGCCAATCCGAACGAACTAATCAAATCCTGGAACAATTCCTGAGATGTTACACTAACTACCATCAGGACAATTGGGTGGAACTACTGCCGTTTGCGGAGTATAGTTATAACAATGCTATTCATTCATCT
This sequence comes from Lepidodactylus listeri, assembly GCA_029233225.1. NCBI lineage: Eukaryota > Metazoa > Chordata > Lepidosauria > Squamata > Gekkonidae > Lepidodactylus > Lepidodactylus listeri. Next base: position 131,679,607 of record JARCFY010000005.1, on the reverse strand, counting down.
ACGGGTGTATCCCCGTTCATGGTGGTGGGAGGCTTCGAAGGGAAACCCCTACCCACCATAGAGGAAACGCCAAACACCCCTCCCACGGTCTTTAAACGTTGGTGGGCAACTTTACAAGACTCATGGCCACTGATTGCTAAGACACTGGACAAAGCTAAAGAGGATTACAAGAAGTATGCAGACCGTAGCAGAGCAGAGGGCTGGGACTTACAGCCAGGGGATTCAGTCTACTTATCCACCAAAAATATACATGGATTGCAACCCAGCAGGAAACTGGGGTGGAAATATGTCGGCCCCTACAAAGTGTTGCGCAAGATTTCTGATGTGTCTTTTGAACTGGAATTGCCTAAGTCACTGAGTTCTGTGCATCCTGTTTTTCATTTCAGCTTGCTGAAGAAGAATCCTGGGCCGAATGCATGGCATCCAGTTCCTCCGACTCCTCCTCCACTGATGAAAGGGGGGGCATCCCATTTTGAAATTTCTGAAATCCTTGATTCAAAAATGCGTAGGGGCCGCTTGCTATATCTAGTCAAGTGGGTAGATTTTGGCCCGGAACTGAATGAGTGGGTTTGTTCTGAAAATGTTCATGCTCCTAAGTTAGTTAAAGCTTTTCATAATAAATTTCCAGATAAGCCGGGGTAGATTGATTTTTCGGGTGGCAGTGTGTCAGAATCTGCAGATTCTAACAAGGATTTCTGGGATCTCATGCTATATATTGTAACCTGACTTTGCTATGCTGTGCAAACCTGTTCCTGTACCAACTATGTAATCATGCCTATTGCTCTTAGCTTGACAATTGGGAATGTATATTCTGTGACCCCAGGATTATGGCTCTGACCAGGCCTGGTCTATGTATCTGGTTGCTCGGGAGAATGACAACTTCAAAGCATGAGAACAATGGGCCTCTCACACTCCTGCCTCCGCATTCCATTCCTCCAGGCTGGGAAGACAGGGGAGGACAGGGACCATTTCTTATCAACGTGCGAAAGCCTTGGGGAAAGCATTTGTTATGTGAAGATGGTTACATCTGAGGGGTCTGGTTTGGGAAGGGAAATTTACTGCTTCACACCTCACTTTCTTTCCTGTGGGAAGCAAACGGCCAGAGAACCTTTTGCCCGCGGTTTTTCCCCCTTGTTGATTGGTTACCTATGGGCAATTCAAATTGTGCTGGAGGGTATATTAGACCTGCTTCTATTGTATGCGTTATCTCTGACAATAATCCGGGGACCTGTACCAATGTAGAAATTGGAAATAAAGAACTGTGTTTCATCAACAAAGATCTGATCCTTGACTACTTTGAGCAGAAGCCTCACAGATTGGACAGATTCTTGGAGGACAGGTCTATCAGTGGCTACAAGCCATGGTGATTGAGGGGAACCTCCACATTCAGAGGCACTAAGGCTGTGATCACACGTGCCAGTAGATATGACATATGCGCGAATGCCTGATGGAGCTAAAGGGCGCGATCAGACAGCAACATCTGGGAAGCATCCCACAGTTGTTGGCAACCCATGCTGCTCCGCCGCAATAGTGGAGTAAAAGGACACCAGAGAAAATCCAGTAGTAAATGGGCTGTGACAGGCTACGGACAGGCTTTCCCCTGTCTGATTGTGCAAGTGTGCTGTTGGGATGGTCTGATCAGGCCATCCCGGCTTGGTGCAATTCCCCGCCTCTCAGTATGTGCATCATCACATACTCCATAGTGCAGAGGTGCAATTCCTCATTTATGCGCATGGGAAACAAATGGCCAACAAAACCCCAACTCACCCGTGGTTGTGTCTGATCACACAGTGGCAGGCTGTGCCCACTGCTACAAAGGGCTGTGTGATCTTGCTAGTCAAATTTCTCCCGAGGAAATAGCCTTGCTTCCCCTCGGCTTCAATTGACCACAGCCTAAGTCTCTGAATCTTAGAGCAAGGAGGCAACAGCAGGAGAAGGCCTTGGACTCTATGCCCTGTTGTTGGCTGTCCAGAGGAACTGGTTGGCCACTGTGTGGGACTAGATGGACTATTGATCTGATCCATCAGAACTCTTCTTATGTTCTTACGTTCTTCCAAGTAGTTGCATGTATATGCTAGTCTCTAGTTTAATCTGCAGTTACAGACTTACAAATGTGTTTGTGTGTGTGTGTGTGTGCGTGAGAGAGAGAGAGAGAGAGAGAGAATGAGTGAAAATGCTCTTAGCTGCCTTTAGGGATGACTTAATCGTGGTTTGTCACATTTCTTCCAAATTACATATAAATAAATCTGACGGTTTTTGGAGACTCACTTGATATGACCCCATCACAAATTCAAGTAGGCAGTTTCAAGCTGTATTCAAAAACAACATATTTATAGCTTTGTTAAAAACAAAAATAAAGAAATGTTTAATCTTGAAGGTTATGAAAATTGCTGCTAAAATTATGCCATATGCAGGGCAATGTATCTACTACAATAAATCTGAAATCCTACACCAACGGAGTCCAATTTTTTTAGTAAAAGAAAAGATTAATTTCATATTAATTATGCAGCTCAAACAAATGGTTCACTAAAGGGTGCCAAACAAGAGATGCTTTGTACACATTTTGAGAAATGGGCATAATTTCTGTTGTTTAGCATTGTTTAATCAGTCATTCATCCCATTTTGCATAAAATATCCTGATCTTGCTGGTTGTGGGGATGAAGCAAAGCAGTAGATAAAAGTCCGGCTCCAGAGCACTGGAAAGTCCAGGACTTTTCTGCATTTGCATTACCCTCACTTGTGTGTCCTCCCTATTGCCCTAGGTTTTCCCCCCCTGTTCCACATGTGTTTTACTCCCTCTAGTGGTCGATTTGATACTACATCCATTTATTTCCAGCATATCTCCCTGCAGTTTTAAACTGCAGGTTTTTATATCAGTCATAAAATGGTGTAATATCAAATCAACCACTAGGGGAAGCAGAGCACGTGCAGAACAAAAAACCCCAACCCCCAAAGCAACAGGAACACAGAGGCAAGGAAAATGAGAATGCAGAAAAGCCCTTTGTCAGCCTGTATTGGCCACATACAATAAAGCATGCCTTCATAAGACTTAGAAACTTGTGTTTTTTTCCAGTAATCAAATGCTGAGATTGTCAGGAAACTGGATTCTGCTACCAGTTCTACATTCTGCAGGATTCCTGTTCTCTCTGGAATCATGCCGTAAGCAGGGGTAGGATATATGTGAAACAGCACTGTGTGCAAACATATATATCACATAATTCTAGGATGGGGGAGACTTGTCTTGGCAGTAGTATGTGCAAAAAGGATCTAGGGATCTTAGTAGACCATACACTGCACATGAGTCAGCAGTGTGATGCGGTAGCTAAAAAGCAAATGTGATTTTGGGCTGTATCAACAGACGTGTAGTCATGGGTCATTTCGAGCAGGAGCTCAGGGGAGCTCAGCTCCGGGAGTTGGTGCCAGCACCCCCCCCCCCCACGGGGGAATGCCCGCTTGTGTCATGGCTGCAGCAAAATGACCTCATCCCCTACAAAGGTCCCTGTTCCTCCCACCAGCCTTCTGAAGGCTTCAGCTACCACTGAAGCTATCCTCCCAGAATAGTGGTATTTCTGAGGCTTGGATTAGTAGCTGTCCCCTCTTTCTTTCTTTCTTTCTTTCTTTCTTTCTTTCTTTCTTTCTTTCTTTCTTTCTTTCTTTCTTTCTTTCTTTCTTTCTTTCTTTCTTTCTTTCTTTCTTTCTTCCCTCCCTCCCTCCCTCCCTCCCTTCTTTCTTTCTTGCCTTCTGACACACTTCCGGTGATGTCAGGTGGTGTAGCATATGCAAACAAGTTATGCTAATGAGTTATGCTAATGAGCTCCTGCACCTCTTTTTCTACAAAATGACCCCTGAGTATAGTGTCCAGATCACACGAAGTGATGGTATCGCTGTACTCTGCTCTGGTTAAACCTCACCTAATTGTGTTCAGTTTGGGGCACCACAATTTAAGGAGGATATAGGCAAGCTGGAACATTACCAGAGGAGGGCAATGAAGAGGGTGAGGGGTCTGGAGATCAAGTCCTATGAGGAAAGGTTGAAGGAGCTGGGTCTGTTTTCTAAGATAGAGCAACTTGGAATCTGTGAACCTATTGCCCAAGCAGTTCTACTTTCTTCCTCGATCCTTTGCCTCATTGTGATTAATATTTACCTCCCGCTACCAATAGTGATAATGCCTTAGAAGCGAATTGGGCAAAGCTTGCAAATTTCATCTTGGAAATTATTCAAAAGTACTCAATGACCCAAATTATCCTCCTTGGCGATCTAAATGCTCGAATTGGGTCTGATGTTCAGAGTTGGTCTTCTACTATGGGCTTTCATGGAGAAGAACCACCATCACCTTAACTAGGTCTTCCCCGCCAATCTAAAGCTCTGTGTTATAATAGGGCTGGATGTAAGTGATTGAATTTTGTATAGAACATAATTTAATAACATTCAATGGTTTGTCCCAGTTCCCAGCATCTTCAAACCTCACCTTTATCTCCCCACAGGGGACCTAATCTTAAAAAGAATCAGATAGTCTGAAACTTTGGAAGGAGACCTTCTCTCTCTCTTTCATTATGAGATGATATCTGAGCTGAGAACACTAACTATTAGTTCTACCTCACGCTCAGAAGAACTATCTGCTTTTCCCCAAATTGTCAAGCACTGTTGTCTATTGGCCAAACCTGTTCAGGTAACTCCCTCTAAGACTCAAACTTGGTTCGACAAAGAATGTTTAGAACTTAAAAGGAAACTTAGAACACTATTTAGGGAATCTTGCTTGATGGAAACCCCTGATACCCTGGAACATTATTTTACTTCTTAAAAAACCTTCCAAGATCTAATTATTAAGAAAAAGAATGATCGTTTTCAGTATAGCTGGAACCAACTTTTCCTATCTATCAAATCTCAGGATGGCAAGTCTTTTTGGTGGGCAGTCTCTAGTCTAGGGCATTAAATAAAAACCCCTTACCAGAAGCCTGCCTTTCTCCCCAAATATGGGTTGAACATTTCTCCATGTTTTTCAATTCCCATACTGCTCCCCTATCTAGCCCTGATGAGATGATCCCCTCTAATAGTCCTGGTTGGCCTCCAGTAGACCCTGATGAAATCACAGAATTAATAACTAACTTGAAACTAGGTAGGGCCCCTGGCCCAGATGGTCTCCCTGTTGAACTTTGCAAGAAATTTGCTGATTGGTGGACCCCTCTATTAGCTAAGCTATTTACTTCTATTGATCAGTATGGTGTTCTCCCAAATTCATGGTTAATCATAATCAATCATAATCCCAATTCAGAAGAAGGGCGATCCTAATTTACCTGAAAACTTTTGCCCTATCAGTCTTCTATCAATCGTGGGGAAATAAAATGTGCAGCTTTTAGATAGAACATGCAAAGCGATAGAACATCGCTTACTTGACTGGGTCCAATCTAATGCCATCATAAAGCCTGAACAAACTGGCTTCTCCAAAAATAAGTCAACCTTAGACCACTGACTGACTCTGTCTACCCTAGCTGAAAAATATATGAAACTAGGCAATAAAAAGCTCTTTGTAGCCTTCATCGACTTAAAATTCAAACTCAAGAGAAAAACTATGGGATAAACTGCTCAAACTAGGAATTGACTTATGTCTCCTAGTCCTTCTAAAAAAATTACATACAGCCACAATGAGTCAAGTTAAGTATTCTCCAAATGGAAGGCTGACCAATAAAATTCCATCTAAGAAAGGCGTTAAACAAGGATGTGTCCTTGCTCCCCTTCTTTTTAACCTCTTCCTCTCTGATTTGGAATACTCACTTGAGCCTGTGAATGGTCATCCACCCAAACTAGGTGGCAAATCAGTACCCATTCGTTTATATTCAGATGATACTGCTATCTTATCTTTCACTAAAACTGGACTTCAAAGATTTCTAGAAGCCTTTAACAACTATTGCCACACAAATCTGTTTAAAATCAACTATACCAAGACAAACGTGGTAGTATTTTCAAAAAAAGGGTTCCCTACAATTGGCACATTGGTAATGTTAGAATCCAAGTTAAAAAGTTATAAATATCTTGGTGTAATTTACAACTACAATCTCAGTTGGGCAACCCACAGAAGTAAGACTATAAAACTAGCGAGGATCCAACTTAGATCCTTATTTTTTACCAACGGCAATCAATATATCCCTGCTGCGATCAGAATATTTAACTCTAAGATTTCATCTGAGGTCCTGTTCAGAATCCCTAGATGGTTCACTGCCCTTAACCGTGATGAGGAGAACATCCAAGCAATCTTTTTTAGACAAATATTGGGTGTCCCCAAATGCGTGCCCAACTTTACAACCTGCTCTGAAGTTGGCCAGAATTTGAGACCAAAATTTGTCAAATGCCCCTTGTATGAGCTACCTCGCAGAAAATTCCTTCTAACTTGGCTTCGTCCTAAAACTTATTTGAGTAATGTCAAAATGTCAACTTCTCTTGAATGATTCGATCCCTGAGATCACTAATGATGTTGGCAAATTTCTTACAGAAGTTCTTAAGGTACAAAATTTTAGATAGTACTAGTTCATAGTTAAGTTTTATGGAACCTTATATTTTAATTTTACGGTACAATGTTTTATACACCTTAGAACTGATACTATGCCAATAAAAGTCTATGAATGAATGAATGAAACAGAGGCTAGATGGCCATCTGACAGCAATGTGGATCCTGTGAACTGAGGCAGATCATGAGAGGGAGGGCAGGAAGGGTTGCCTCAGTGCTTAGTTCCTGTGGCCCTTTCTTACACGCCCAGGGAAATGCTGGTCACCACTTTGGGGTCAGGAAGCAATGTTTCTCCAGGCCACTTTGGCCAGGGATCCTGGAGGGCTTTTGTTTGATTGATTTGCCATCTTCTGGGCATGGAGCAGGGGTCACTGGGGGGAGGTATTTGTGATTCTTCTGCACTGTGCAGGGGGTCTGACTAGATGACCCTGGAGGTCCCTTCCAACTCTATGATTCTATACATATTTGTTACATTACTGCCAGGGGCGTAGACTTTTGGAAATCCCAGGGGGGTGGGGGCTCCTTAGTGCGCGCACTCGCTGGAGCAATGTTCTCCCCCCCCCGGAAACCACCCCGCCTCCCCAGGCCTTTCCGAGGCCTGCCAGCCGCTGCTGCTGGTGCCTCTCTCCCCCCCCTTCCCTCTCCCTCTCCAGCAGCGGCAGCTGGGCCTCAGAAGGACCCAGGGAGGCATGGCGGCAGGTGCTCTATTTACCCAGGGGTCGCTGAGCTCCCCTGGGAAATTTTGGGGGTTGCTCAAGCCCTCGAGCCCCCCCGTACTCTACACCTATGATTACTGCCACAAAAGGCTCACAAGTCCCTAATTAATTACATGAAAGCAATACAGTATTCCTCCCCAGTTTGGGGCCACATAAACTGCAATAGCAGCCTGAATGGCCCAGTCTCATCTGAGCGAGGGAGCTAAGCCCAGTCGGCCATGCTCAGTACTTGGACAGGGGAACACCAAGAAAGACTGGGTTGTTATGCAAAGGAAGGCTATGGCAAACTACCTCTGGGGATGGGCTTGCCACAAGTCAGTTGCAACTTGAAGACACTCTATTAATTTAGGTTGCAAGCCATGGCAAGTTTAAGTGCATTGATTTAGATAATGCACAGAAAGGAAAGGATTAGAATACTGACTGCAGGATTGCTGAGCACTCTAGAAAATAGCAAGAGACCCCTGTTATGGTATATCATGATAAGTGGATCCAGACTACAGTCCGCAAATGGTAAATTGCTCCCCCACATCAGATACTTCATGAGGTTCCAGCACACTCTCAATGCAGGTCTTAGTTCTAATACAAGAAAGGAACAGGGTTCGGGCTGGCCTGACCATTAAGGCTAACGAGTTTGGTGTAGCAGTAAGGAGTGCAGACTCTAATCTGAGAGAACCAGGTTTGATTCCCCACTCCGCCACATGCAGCTGCTGGTGCTGTTGACTGCTGCAGATAAATGCTGTCTCCGGCTGTGTTTCCCCATCCCAATTTTAGAAAACACAGGGCACAATTCCTGTAGATAAGAAAACTCCAAGAACTTTATTAATAAAGGAGGGGAGCACAGGTACAACGTTTAGACCCTCAAATACCCATAAACTCTCCCCTAAGGTCACAATGGGAGACATAGGATTTTATATTCAGTATGACGCTTATAAATAAATCATGATTATTGGTTCCATCAAACTTTGTCATACGTCCATCATAACTTTCTGATTGGGCTCGGACTGGTGGGTTGATACTCATGGGGGGACAGGTGAGCCTCTCTCCCCTCCCTCCCCTCGCCCTCCCCTGCCGCGCACTGAGCCTCTCCCTCCCTCCTCTCTGAAATCGGGGGCAAAGGAAATCGCTGCTCCTCCAGCCCCCCCGCCCTTCTCTGTGGCCCAAGTGGCTTGTAGCCACTTGGGCCAATCCTCCTCCAGCCCCCCTTCTCTGATCTCTCCCCCTCCTACCCCCGGGTTGCCTCAGCCCGCCGCACCACCTCCCACCCACCAACCCCCTCCCGAGCTCCAGACGGTGGTGCGGTGAGGCCTAGGCACACCGCGCCACCGCGCCACCTCCTCCCGACCCCCTCCCCCAAGCTCCAGACAGCAGCGCGGCGAGGCCTAGGCCCACCACACTGCCTCCCACCCCCCAACCCCCTCCTGAGCTCCAGATAGTGGCACGGCAAGGCCTAGGCCCGCTGCACCACCTCCCACCTCCCCGACCCCCTCCTCCGACCTCCGGACGGCAGCTAGGCCTCGCTGCGCTGCCCCCTCCAAGCATTCTCTGCGCAGAGAACGCTTTTCACTTTTCGGGGGATTTAAATATCCCCTGAAAAATTTGTCAAAGTTTTTGGATTTTTCTGCACATGGGGGGAGTGCCCCCCGTGTGTAGAAAAACTTCCCTGCCCCCCAGGTGCCCCCCACATGGATTTAGGTATCTGCACAGGGGGGTGCCTTCGCTATTAGTATATAGATATGGAGCAGAGGTCCATCTGTGGCTGTTAGCCATAAGGGGTAGATAGGAACTCTTGGTCTGGGGCAAGTGATGCTCTGTATTCTTGGTGCTGGGGGGGGGCAACAGTGGGAGGGGCTTCCAGTGTCCTGGCCCCACTGCTGGACCTCCTGAGGGCACCTGGTGTTTTTGGCCACTGTGTGACACAGAATGCTGGACTGGATGGGCCACTGGCCTGATCCAACATTGACTTCTCTTGTGGTCTTATGATAAAGACATCAGATTCAGTTCATCTAAGGCAGGGGTGTTAAACATGCATCCTGGGGGCTGGCTCAGACCCCTGGAGGGCTTCTAGCAGGCCTGCACTGGACCTGGCCATCTCCTGCTTCTAGTTCTCTTGCTGCTGCTGCATCATAGCTTGCTTTGCCAGACTCTCTCAATTGCTCAGCCATTTCATGTTTCCCCCTGGGTCCTAGACTCAGAACCCTGAGCATGAGATTTCTGTGGTGACATGTCAAAAAAACAAAAGTAGGTTTGCCACTTACAGACACACACCTGAACAGCATACTGAGGATTGCAATAGCACAGACATTTTGATGCAGTCATTCAGAGCAAGAAGTGTCAGTTGTCAGTGACTGTTAAATAAACAAAATATTGCAAGAGTGCTAATGTTTTAAGCATGTTTTTTTATTTTAAGGGGAAAAAAATCTTTGCATTTGTGTCCTTTATAAAGTGTATATCTCCGCTCCCTGGCATTACATTTTATGACACACATGTGGCCCGGCCCAGCAAGGTCTCGTTTATGTTAGATCCGGCCCTCATAACAAATGAGTTTGACACCCCTGGTCTAAGGCACAAAGAAACCTTTGGCCAACCCTCAATAGAGTGAAACTCTAGCTCGCATGGGTTGAACATCGAATGTCCCCGCAGCAGATTTCTGATGGGGAAAATTCAAAGCCCGACGATTTCTTACTGCTCTGTTTCCCCCAGCTGCAAAAACATTAATTTTGTCACAAAGAGTGTCAAAATCCCCACCCACTGAACCCGACAGAGGCAAGGAAAATACATGGCAAACCAGTGCTTGAATTACTGGAACAATGGCTAGACTACAGATGGAAGAGGAAGAGAAAATGCTGCCTGGTTACTTGGGGGGGGGCAGCAGTGGGGGGGCTTCTGATGTCCTGGCCCCACTGCTGGACCTCCTCCTGATGGCGCCTGGTGTTTTTGGCCACTGTGTGACGCAGAGTGTTGGACTGGATGGGCCACTGGCCTGATCCGACCTTGGCTTCTCTTATGTTCTTATATCTGGAGCAAGTGATGCTCTGTATTCTTGGTGCTTGACCGGTGGGGGGGGGCAACAGTGGGAGGGCTTCTGGTGTCCTGGCCCCACTGGTGGACCTCCTGATGGCACCTGGTGTTTTTGGCCACTGTGTGACAGAGTGTTGGACTGGATGGGCCATTGGCCTGATCCGACCTTGGCTTCTCTTATGTTCTTATATCTGGAGCAAGTGATGCTCTGTATTCTTGGTGCTTGACCGGTGGGGGGGGGCAAGAGTGGGAGGGCTTCTAGTGTCCTGGCCCCACTGCTGGACCTCCTCCTGATGGTGCCTGGTGTTTTTGGCCACTGTGTGACGCAGAGTGTTGGACTGGAAGGGCCACTGGCCTGATCCGACCTTGGCTTCTCTTATGTTCTTATATCTGGAGCAAGTGATGCTCTGTATTCTTGGTGCTTGACCGGTGGGGGGGGGCAAGAGTGGGAGGGCTTCTAGTGTCCTGGCCCCACTGCTGGACCTCCTCCTGATGGCGCCTGGTGTTTTTGGCCACTGTGTGACGCAGAGTGTTGGACTGGATGGGCCACTGGCCTGATCCGACCTTGGCTTCTCTTATGTTCTTATATCTGGAGCAAGTGATGCTCTGTATTCTTGGTGCTTGACCGGTGGGGGGGGGCAACAGTGGGAGGGCTTCTGGTGTCCTGGCCCCACTGGTGGACCTCCTGATGGCACCTGGTGTTTTTGGCCACTGTGTGACAGAGTGTTGGACTGGATGGGCCATTGGCCTGATCCAACCTTGGCTTCTCTTATGTTCTTATATCTGGAGCAAGTGATGCTCTGTATTCTTGGTGCTTGACCGGTGGGGGGGGGGCAAGAGTGGGAGGGCTTCTAGTGTCCTGGCCCCACTGCTGGACCTCCTCCTGATGGTGCCTGGTGTTTTTGGCCACTGTGTGACGCAGAGTGTTGGACTGGAAGGGCCACTGGCCTGATCCGACCTTGGCTTCTCTTATGTTCTTATATCTGGAGCAAGTGATGCTCTGTATTCTTGGTGCTTGACCGGTGGGGGGGGGGCAAGAGTGGGAGGGCTTCTAGTGTCCTGGCCCCACTGGTGGACCTCCTGATGGCACCTGGTGTTTTTGGCCACTGTGTGACAGAGTGTTGGACTGGAAGGGCCACTGGCCTGATCCGACCTTGGCTTCTCTTATGTTCTTATATCTGGAGCAAGTGATGCTCTGTATTCTTGGTGCTTGACCGGTGGGGGGGGGCAACAGTGGGAGGGCTTCTAGTGTCCTGGCCCCACTGGTGGACCTCCTGATGGCACCTGGTGTTTTTGGCCACTGTGTGACAGAGTGTTGGACTGGAAGGGCCACTGGCCTGATCCAACATTGGCTTCTCTTACGTTCTTATGTTGGTCCCCCCCTCCTCACTGCAGCCTCTCCCAAGCTACGTGGCTTTTTGTCTGATCTGGTTCTGAAACCTCCAGTCCCATCATTTTTCTCCCAGCGAGGGCTACTGGGGGAAAAGGAGAAGGCAGAAAAGAAACATGCTGCTAGCATCTTTGCACTCAGGCATGAAAAGATCCCAGTCAGGCTGTCCAAGTGCCAATGAGTGTTCCAGCTGGAATACTGGCATACAGCAACACACTCCCATTTTGTTTGGTAACAGACATTTGCTGCCACAACGTGACTTATTGCAATGCAATACTGCAGTGGCCCTGAGGTAGATGGCCCGAGTTAGCCCTGTTGGCACAGTGTACATATGCAGTAAAGCAGAGCACAAGCTGGTTAAAGAATCAAACTGGTTTATTAAGAATAAAAAAAACTTTGTAAAGTCAAATCTACATCTGACTTTCCTGCTGGAATCATTCTAGTTTCAAAAAAACCTGTCTATACCTGTTTCTAGTTTCAAACCATACTTGTTCTAGTTTAAAAATTACTGTTTACATTTGTTAATTGCCCTCCTGTGGTCAAGCTAGCATTTTACTGCTTTAAACAGATCCTGTTGCTTTGTACTCTTCAGAGCCAGGGAGTGAAATTTGAAACCAGCATGAAATGAGTGTAGGAAAAGATAGCAGTCAAACTACTTCAGAGGGGAGGTGTAAATTGGGCCTAAGAAAGAGGGAAGAGAAAGAGCAGTCTAACTGCCTAACTAGCTAGGATGGAGTCAATAATGAACTGTTCTCAGCAGGAGCGGGAAAGAGCCCTAATTGAGTCAATCAGGAGACAGGAAGGAGACTATCTGAAAATAGTAGGAGGTCCCTAATCTTACTATGCTAACCAGTTGTCCGCTCTGCTGCCCCCTGCAGGATGTTCTTGCTATTTTCTTTATCTATGCGGGATAGACCTTGCATATTCCAACAAGCATGACTTTGTCAAATCTTGAAAGCTAAGTAGGACCATGCCTGGTTAGAACTTGGATGGGAGACTACCAAGGAAGCACGGGGGGGCAGCGACAGGCAATGGCGAAGAAGAAGAAGAGACTGGATTTATAACTCACCCTTCATTGGGAGTCTCAGAGAGGCTTACAAACTCCTTTCCCTTCCCCTCCCTACAACTGTGAGGTAGGTGGGGCTGAGAGAGTTCTGACAGAAACTGCTCTTTTTCAAGAACAGCTGGTACAGAGCTATGGCTTACCCAAGGCCATCCAGCCAGGTGCAAGTGGAGGAGTGGGGAATCAAACCTGGTTCTCCCAGATTAGAGTCCGCGCACTTAACCACGACACCAAACTGGCTCTCTGCTGTTTGTCTCTTGCCTTGAAAATCCTCAACTTGGCTGTGACTTGATGGCAATGTACATGTACGCTCAGTCTGAGACCTTGGAGAGCTGCAGCCAGTTTGAGTAAACACTATTGACCTTAATGGACCAGTGGCTTGATTCAGTATAAGACAGCTTCATGTATGTTCATGTGGCATTCCCATTTGCCCTTTAAACCTGTTGGTTTCCAGCTTGAAGGTGGCTCTGAGGAGTGCCTGGGGCGGGAAGGTATGCTCAGTACGCTCAGTGTACGCTCAGTGGCATGTTCCCCAGGCTATCCCAATCGTGGAAGCTAAGCAGGGTCGGCTGTGGTTAGTACTTGGATGGGAGACCACCAGAGAAGTCCAGAGTTGCTACAGGCAATGCAAACTACCTATTTGTCTCTTGCCATGAAAACCTCATGGGAGGGGGGGGGGTCACTCATGAGGGGTTGGTTGCCATAAATCAGCTGCAAGTTGACAGCACTTTCCACCCCCATCTCCCACCCCCAGTAATCCAGTGTGATGTACTGGGAGTCACAATATGGAGTCGCAACAGGTACATTTTTTCCATATGTCATATCAACAGGTGCAGCTGAAGTTGGCATTCCTTTGGCTCAAAGAGGCATAAAGTGCCTCTTCCAAGTGTGGTGAACACTGCCAACCACAGATTCATATCTAGCTGTGAATTTAGGGTTGCCAGGCTCCAGGTGGTAAATGGAGAAATCCCAGAATTACAGCTGGTCTCCAGATGACAGAATTCAGTTCCCCAGGAGAAAATGGCTGCTCTGGAGTCCTCTATGCCATTATACCCCACTGATCTCCCCCTTCTCTCTAGCTCTGCCCTCCCCAGACTCCACCCTGCCCAAATCCCCTGGAATTTCCCAACACAGGGTAGTCAACCATCGCTGTGAAGGCACCCGTAAATACCGGCTGCTTCCATAGGGGGGCACAAAAAGTGGAGCAGGAACTGGCATGGATGAAATCTGCCCCCCCATTCCCATGTCCCTCACTGCCATTGCCATCCATGCATCATCCCCCCCCATTCCCCCATCACACCTGTGCAAAAAGAGTCCTTGGAGGGGGAGAAGGGCATGAGGCGGTGGGCGGCTCAGTACCATTTTGAAAGCAAGCCTTAGCTCCACCCCTTCCCTGCTGTGGCAGTGGACGGGGAGTCCCCATGGGCCCTCTCCATGCAGCCACACCTTCCCGCCCCAGGCATTCCTCAGAGCCACCTTCAAGCTGGAAACCAACAGGTTTAAAGGGCAAATGGGAATGCCACATGAACATACATGAAGCTGTCTTATACTGAATCAAGCCACTGGTCCATTAAGGTCGATAGTGTTTACTCAAACTGGCTGCAGCTCTCCAAGGTCTCAGGCAGAGGTCTTTCACATCACCTACGGCCAGATCCTTTTTAACTGGAGATGCCAAAGATTGAACCTGAGACCTGCAGGTGCTCTACTACTGAGCCGGGTTCTCAGGTCAAGGTCTTTCTTATCACCTACTGCCTAGTCCTTTTAGCTGGAGTTGCTGGGGATTGAACCTGGGACCTTCTGCATGCCAAAAGCAGATGATCTACCATTGAACCACAGCTGTTCCCCTAAGCAGGGTTTTGGACATGAACACACGTGAAGCTGCCATGTACTGAATCAGACCCTTGGTCCATCACGGTTGGTATTGTCTACTCAAATTGGCTGCAGCTGTCCAAGGTCTTAGGCAGACAGAGGTCTTTCACATCATCCACTGCATGCACCTTTCAACTGGAGATGCCAGGTATTGAACCTGGAACCTTCTGCATGCCAAGCAGAGGCTCTTCCATGAATTCTGAACTCTTTCCCACTGAGCATAACAAGAGGTAGAGATGACCTTTTCATCCAGGGGCTTCTTGCTTTCCAATCAAGGCAATTTCTACATGTGGAAGCACCCTATTGTGTGTATACAGCATGTATCTAATCAGGGCTCCGTTGGGGCCGGGGCGCACCGGAGCGCAGCTCCGGGAGAGAGGAGGCGGGGGGGCGGGCACTTAAGAAAGCCCCGCCCCCCCCGCTCGCTCTTCCCAGGCTGCGGCAGGCTGCTCTGCCGCCGCCGGCCCCTTCCCTCGCCCCCCCCAGTCAGTGTTCCCGGGACCGGCGGCACTCCGCCGGCCCCAGGCAGGAGAGGCCCCTTCCTCCCCCCTCCCCTTGGGGCTGCGGCAGAGCGCCGCTGGCCCCGAGAAGTCCCTTCCCTCGCCCCCCCCCGTCAGTGTTCCCGGGCCGGCGGCGCTCCGCCGGCCCGGGCAAAGGAAGCCCCTTCCTCCCCCCTCCCCTTGGGGCCGCGGCAGAGCGCCGCTGGCCCCGAGAAGTCCCATCCCTCCCCCCCGTCAGTGTTCCCGGGCCGGCGGCGCTCCGCCGGCCCGGGCAAAGGAAGCCCCTTCCTCCCCCCTCCCCTTGGGGCCGCGGCAAAGCGCCGCTGGCCCCGAGAAGTCCCATCCCTCGCCCCCCCCGTCAGTGTTCCCGGGCCGGCGGCGCTCCGCCGGCCCGGGCAAAGGAAGCCCCTTCCTCCCCCCTCCCCTTGGGGCCGCGGCAGAGCGCCGCTGGCCCCGAGAAGTCCCATCCCTCCCCCCCCGTCAGTGTTCCCGGGCCGGCGGCGCTCCGCCGGCCCGGGCAAAGGAAGCCCCTTCCTCCCCCCTCCCCTTGGGGCCGCGGCAGAGCGCCGCTGGCCCCGAGAAGTCCCATCCCTCCCCCCCCCCGTCAGTGTTCCCGGGCCGGCGGCGCTCCGCCGGCCCGGGCAAAGGAAGCCCCTTCCTCCCCCCTCCCCTTGGGGGCCGCGGCAGAGCGCCGCTGGCCCCGAGAAGTCCCATCCCTCCCCCCCCCCGTCAGTGTTCCCGGGCCGGCGGCGCTCCACCGGCCCGGGCAAAGGAAGCCCCTTCCTCCCCCCTCCCCTTGGGGCCGCGGCAGAGCGCCGCTGGCCCCGAGAAGTCCCATCCCTCGCCCCCCCCGTCAGTGTTCCCGGGCCGGCGGCGCTCCGCCGGCCCGGGCAAAGGAAGCCCCTTCCTCCCCCCTCCCCTTGGGGCCGCGGCAGAGCGCCGCTGGCCCCGAGAAGTCCCATCCCTCGCCCCCCCCCGTCAGTGTTCCCGGGCCGGCGGCGCTCCGCCGGCCCGGGCAAAGGAAGCCCCTTCCTCCCCCCTCCCCTTGGGGCCGCGGCAGAGCGCCGCTGGCCCCGAGAAGTCCCATCCCTCCCCCCCCCGTCAGTGTTCCCGGGCCGGCGGCGCTCCGCCGGCCCGGGCAAAGGAAGCCCCTTCCTCCCCCCTCCCCTTGGGGCCGCGGCAGAGCGCCGCTGGCCCCGAGAAGCCCTTTTCCTCCCCCCCTCAATACTTCCTCCCTTCCTTCCTTCTCTCTCTCCCCCCACCTACCAATTTACCTTCCTCTTCCTTCCTTTCCCCCTTCCTTCCTTCCTTCCTTCCTTTTTTCTCACTTTCTCTCCCCACCTACCTACCTACCTGTTCCTTCCCCTCTCCCTTCCTTCCTTTCTTCTCTCTCCCCCACCTACCTATCTACCTGTTCCTTCCCCTCTCCCTTCCTTTCTTCTCTCTCTCTCCCCACCTACCTGTTCCTTCCCCTCTCCCTTCCTTTCTTCTCTCTCTCTCCCCACCTACCTACCTACCTTCCTGTTCCTTCCTTTCCCCGTCCTTCCCCTCTCCCTTCCTTCCTTCCTCCCTCTCTCCCCCCTTCCTTCCTTCCTTCTCTCTCTCCCCCCACCTACCTATCTTACTGTTCCTTTCTTTCTTCCTTCCCCCCTTCCTCCCTCCTTCCTTTCTTTCTTCTCTCACTCTCTCCCCCCCACCTACCTACCTTCCTGTTCCTTTCCTTCCTGTTCCTTTCCTTCCTTCCCCCTCCCTCCCTTCTTGCCTTCTGACACACTCCCGATGACGTCATCACTTCCGATGACGTCAGGGGTGTGGCATATGCAAATAAGTTATGCTAATGAGCTCCTGCACCTCTTTTTTTACGAAAGGACCCCTGTATCTAATATATCTGATCCCGCTCTTTCTTATGCCTGAATCAGACCCATGGTCCATCACTGTCCATATTGTTATGATGCAGTTATGCCCAAGATGCTCTGGATGAAAACAAAACAAAAAATGTTCTTTTGTGCAGCTTTTGTGCAGCCTGGGCATCTGCAGCTCCTCCTTGCCTAATGCAAGAGTTATTTTTAGCTGTCGCATGTGCAAAACACGCCTCAGAGAAATAGAGTGGAAAATGGGACATGCCTAAACCATCATGGTGGGTGGACGCCACTTTTTTGTCCTCTCTTTCTGCTTCACTCTCCTTTGTGTCCACCCCCCCCCACCCCCACCCCGGCCGACTGTGAGGATCCTTTGGAATTAAAGACCCATTACCTGGTTTAAAAAAACCCCTCTTAACCGAGCTCTTTGGAAGACAGCTGGGGATGTAGCTTTGAATGATAGAACCTCAAAGGGGGTAAAGTCACTGTGATCGTGCTGGAAGAACTCAGTCTTGGAGTTATGATTCAGTGTTTACATTAACCTTAGCTTGTTATTTAATTCTCACTTTGCATATCTTAAACATCATCATGTTACATGCTAATTTGCTGTTAAGTCCCTGTCTGTAAGTTTGAACCTTACCTACCATTCCAATGTATTTGAAAAAAGTGTGCACGCACAAGAAAGCTCATACCTTGAGGGTGCGTTCAGATAGGCAGCTAATCCCACCATGGGCCCAGCTATAATTTGATCTAGATCTTTTTTGATCTAGCATTGCACAACCAGACAGCTCCCCCATGAATCGCTTTACCACATGTGACTCCGTGGTGAATTGTCTAGATGGCATCCACCTAAAGGAGCCATGTGGTCGACTTTTTTTTTTTTTAATCCTGTTTGCGCATGTGCATATGTGCCTTGCCATCTACTTGTTTTTCCATGCATGCACAGACTTAAATGGTAAAAGCACCACCAGCGGTACCTTCCTCCAGGTACCATAAGCTGAGTTAGTGCGAGCTAGCGCACAGTTTTTTAGCCTCCAGCTTACAAAGTTTTGACTCAGCTCAGGAAGAACGGCAGCAGCCAAATCGCTCACTCACACCTTTAATGCCAGAAGCTCACAAAGTAGAATTTTTGCTCACAAGATGACACAGCTTAGAGGGAGCATTGGTCACAAGTAGTGTTGCCAAATCCTGGAGATTTGCGGGGTGGAGCTTAGGGAGGGTGGGGTTTAGATCTCAGTGGGGTGTGATACCATAGAGTCCACCCTCCAAAGCTGCCCTTGTCTCCAGGGGAACTGATCATTGTGGCTTGAAAATCAGTTTTCATCCCGAATGATCTCCAGGCCCCACTTGGAGATTGGTAACCCCAGGACTCACAAGCCCCTATACAGCCACCGCATTTCCCTCTTGCTGCTAACCTGCATGCCAAGAGCATGAGGGCACTCCAGCCCCCACCTCCCTTTGTCTTTGTGGCTGGACCGCAAAGGAAAGCTGCTCGGCAATGGAAAAGATTCCTTTCATTTAATTTTTTGTGCAGGCGTTTCCTCTTCCTGTCACATGGAACTGATGACATCTGCTTGTAACTTGGTGGGCCCCTGATGCTATCTTGGGGTTAAATATGTGCTTCGAATCTGGAAAGGTTGAAGACCGAAATTCCTTGTACAGATAGGAAGATCGGAAACTGAGTATTTTGTTTAATGTGTCCCAAAGTTTTGGACCAGAGATCTACGCTGGTACTGTGTGAGATGCTACAACCCAGAGCCAGACTAGATATGCAGGTTTTGAAACTGCCAGACATGAGCTGGTAACACTGGAAGGGAACTAAACTAGTCTTGCCAGGTCCAGGTTGGGAAATACTTGTAGATTTGGGGGTGGAGCCTGAGGAGGGTGGGGTTTGGGGACTGGAAGGGCCTCACTGAGATAAATACTATGGAGTCCATCCTCCAAAGCAGCCATTTTCTCCCTGTCATCTGGTGACCAGTTGTAATTCTGGGAGATCTCCAGGCCCCACCTGGAGGCTGGCAAGCATATCTCTCACTCCTTACCATTTGATTCAGGTGGGTAGCCATGTTGGTCTAAAGCGGCAGAACAAAGTTTGAGCCCAGGGGCACCTTTAAAACCAACGGAGTTTTGTTCTCAGTATAAGCCGTCGTGTGCATGCACGCTATATCTGAACAAGTGTGCTTGCACATGAAAGCTTATGAAGCAATAAGAAAAATTAATCAATAATTATGCTGAATAGAACTTGCTTAGTAAGTTAGAAGCTTTGAAACGCAAGGTCAATGAAACAAGATTCTTTGCTGTTATATGGAACCCTAACAACATCTAGCTAACAGTCTTCCATTATTTAGCGTGCCACATTATGGCACTTAGGCGGGGCTAAAGAATCATGGGAACGGCAGACAATTAGCAACATTTAGGTACAGACCTTCCTAACACTTGAGTAGTTAGTAAGGCGGAGCTACATCGTATGGTTTGTAAATGAATATGATGCTGTATGATGCTGGCTGTGCGTCCCCACCCCCTAGTATAAAACACCAAGCCTGAGTAAAATCTGGGCTCGATAACTTTGATGGAATACCATTGCCGAGACTGACGTCATAAAAATAAAGGCTTTCTTCTCTACCTGATGTTCGGACCTTAGGATCGTTGGGAAATCTCTATTCTTGGTTTATAGCACTTCACTTATACACAGAATAAAACTTTGTTGGTCTTAAAGGTGCCACTAAACTCAATCTTTGTTCTCCTTACTGTTCGGGCACTTTAATCCCAGCCTTAATTGACTTTTCTCATCCGAGAAAATATACTGCAAACAGTGGAGTGGTAAAGAATTTGGGGGGGGGGGGGGAGAGAGTAGGTTTCATCCCCCTCAATTCCATTCTCCACTTTTGTTGAAGTATAACTGGCTACAATATATGCCGATGGCTTCCGTTTGGCTCGTAGCAGTACAAACCATGTGGTTCTGCAATAGTGAGTGTAAGCCACTAGAGTAGACTGAAAATAGAGGCAAAGCAAGAACAGGTGCTCTTTCCCTTTCATTCATTCTAGAGTAGGGTTGCCAGCCTCCAGGTGGAATACATCAAAGAATCGCTATGAAAACGGCGATGAAAACGGTGATTCTTTGATGTATATTCCTACGCTGTGAATCCTTATTGTTAAACTAGCCTCCAGTGTTAGACTAACCCAACCTGGATCTGGTAACCTCACCCGCTGGGGACCTGGCAAGCCTACTACTATGTATACAATAATTTAACGATGCAATTAAAAAAAAATACAAACATAGAAACACAACCCAAGCAGGGAGGTCAGCAGGTGAGGGTTTACTGGGGCTATGGCAAACAAAACAAACAAGTCTACAGCCGCTGACGGAGAGGGACAGACAAAGGTCCCTTGCTGATCACGTTCATCTGACCACTGGTGGTGGAATGGGCCATCAAGTTGTAGCTGATCTGTGGTGACCCCATAGGGTTTTCAAGGCAAGAGATGTTTAGAGGTGATTCATAGAATCATAGAATCATAGAGCTGGAAGGGACTAGTCCAACCTCCTGCACAATGCAGAAAAATCATAAATAACTCCCCCCACACACCCCCAGTGATCCCTGTTCCACACCCAGAAGATGACAAAAAACCTCTGGGATCTCCAGCCAAACTGGCCTGGAGGAAAAATTGCTTCCTGACCCCAAAGTGGCAATCAGCATTTCCCTGGTCATGTAAGAAAGGGCCACAAGAATTAAGCACTGAGGAATCCCCTTTATGCCCTCCCTCTCATTGCTGTCAGGTGGCCATCTAGCCTTTGTTTGATAACAAAGGAAAGCCCACCACCTACCAAGGAAGCCTGTTCCACCAAGGAACCACTCTAGCTGTCAGGAAGTTCTTCCTAATGTTTAGCTGAATACACTTCTGATTTAATTTCAACCTGTTGGTTCTGGGTCTGACCTTCTGGGGCAACAGAAAACAACTCTGTACCATCCTCTATATGACAACCCTTCAAATACTTGAAGATGGTTCTCATATCACCCCTCAGTCATCTCCACTGCAGGCTAAACATACCCAGCGCCTTCAACCTTTCCTCCTAGGACTTGGTCTCCAGGCCCCTCACCATCTTCACTGCCCACCTCTAGACACATTTCAACTTGTCTATATTCTTCTTAAATTGTGGTGCCCAAAACTGAACAGACTACTCTGAGGTCTAAACAGAGCAGAATATTGTCTGGCTCTGCATAGCTTCCCTGGCCTTCCTCAGAGGTCTCCCATCCAAGTACAAACCAAGGCCAACCCCGCTTAGCTTCCGAGATGTGACAAGATCGAGCTAGCCTGGAGCATCCAGGCCAGGGCCACGTGACCATTACCAACACGAAATATTCCAAATTTTGGATGGGATCTTAGAGATTTTTGTTCTCCCTGCTCCTGAAGCCAAAGTTCTGTCTCCTGTTTGAACAGCCTCTCATTCCAAACGGGCTCACCAGCGGCAAAGACAGGATAAGAAAGTTACAAAGCGAGACAAGGGAGGGGCTCATTATCTCAGTAGCAGCCATTTGTAAAATCACTGCTTGGAGACGGTTCACCGTTTGCACAGCACCGGGGAGGCTGCTACGGATTTCTCTTGACTCTTCCAGGTGCTGGTGTCTACAAATATATCCCCCAATTCCCAGCACGGTGATCTGTCTAAACACCATTTGACACGCGTTACTATTAGCGTAGCACCTTATCAAATAATGTGCCCTGATAGAGATAAAAGGTTTTACAATCTCGCTGCCTTTGTTTCTGTATGCATTCACCCACAGAGACGGCTCCACGGCAGCTAATAATTAGTAGAAAAGACAAAGATACATCTATATGGCTCAGAGTCAGAGGCTCCAGTGTGCATGTTAAGCAGTCAGGGACGTGGAAATCTTACCGTGTGGGAGAACGGAAATGGGGTCTTCAGGCCAGCAAATGAAAGACCATCTATGTTTAACTCAGATTCTATGTAACAGTGCGGGCGTGGGGTTGGTGGACTCGAGAGACAGCGTGGTGAAGTTTAATGGTTAAAGCATTAGATGAGGGTGGGGGAGACCCTGCACAAATCTCTACTCTGGAGGTCCCTGGAGTGGGGCCTATGGGCGTCATGGTGCCCACTGACATTGTTCCTGGCACACCCCCCCCCCCATTTTTTTTAAAGTTGCCGAGGCCAGGTGGGGCTTTTGACCAGCAAGTTTGGTGTGGTGGTTAGGAGTGGTGGACTATAATCTGGAGAACTGGGTTTGATTCTCCACTCCGCCTCCACATGCAGCCAGCTGGGTGACCTTGGGTCAGTCACAGTTCTCTCAGAGCTGTTATCTCAGAGCTCTCTCAGCCCCACCTACCTCATAGGGTGTCTGTTGGAAGGGGGGGGAGAGAAAGGAGATTGTAAGCCACTCTGAGACCCTGAGTGAAAGGCAGGGTATAAATCCTCCTCCTCCTCCGCTTCTAGGGCTGCCAAGTCAGCCTGGGGGGCAGGGGATTCCCTGCTATAGGGGTTCCTGATCCACCGGCCGGCATTTGGCCGGCAGGGGGAACCCCGTCCCAGAAGTCGTCCGGTGAGGATGACTTCCCCCATGTAATGACGTCACCTGGAGGTGACATCATCACTTTGGGGGCGTTGCCCTGGCAACGCCCCCAACGTGATGACGTCACCTCCGGCTGACGTCATTACGTCGCCAGCACGTGCACAAAAGCGCACGCGCCAGAAGAGCTCCTGGGGGGAGAACAACTCCCCCCCGCCGGTAAGTCACCGGCACTTGGCAGTCCTGTCCTCTTCTGCTTCCACTTTGTCTTCATCAGGCCTTCATCAGGTCACCATCTTTGGTAAAAACCTGGCCTATATACGTAACACCGCCCACAAAGAACTGGAACTTGTCCTCATTAAACTTCACAACCCTTTATTGTTCTCCATCAAGAGCCCATTTCCAGAATGGCCTTGTGTCCTTCCATGGTTGCTGCTGTGATGTTCGAGTCATCTGCGATGACGTGGAGGCCTGGGATGTCACCAAAACATTTCTGGTTCTTTGGTCGAAAGACTTCACTTACTGACCAGATGCCAAGAGGAAGTCTGTTGAAATGATTTCGGCCCCACCGCGAGTTGAAGGCGAACCCTTCTGCTGATTCTTTCTCCAGCTTTACCTGCCAGCAGCCACCTTTTTCACCGAGAACGGTAATATCACTTTTCCCCTGCCAAACTCTTCCTGACATCCTCATAGGGTTGCCAGCTGTTGTGTTTTTTAAGAAACACCGAACGTGCTGAGCTGAAACATGAAGCAGTGGCCACTGCCATTTGGTGCCTGGGCTCAGTGCCACCTCCTTCAGACCGAAACAGCCTGCTTCTCATGGCCTGGGTTTGCTAAGGTTGTCAGTTGACCCAAACAGTCCAGTATTTTCATGACCATGGTCAATTGTTGATAGAAGGAGGAACCTATTGTATAGCAAAAGCAAACCTGGAAGGAACCTATGGCATCGCAGTAGAATGTAAATGGCCAATCATGGGGAGCAGGTGTGTGTTGGGTGTGGTTTATTGCATGCATTCAAGCAGGGCTTTGGCCCAGCTGAGGTTGTCTTTGAGCTGAGCTGTAATCACAATTTTCCATCAATGCCCAGGGCATTCATCTGGCTGCCGGTAAGGTCCGCGCCATCGTCAACGCCCCAGCCCCCACTTCTAAGGCAGAACTACAGGCCTTCTTGGGCCTGCTGAACTTTTACCATTTGTTCCTGCCCCACAAAGCTGTGATAGCCGAACCCCTACACCACCTGTTAGACTAAAAGGCCTCCCGGGTCTGGGGGCAGTGGCAAGCATCTGCATTCAGGGCTGTCAAGAAGCTGCTGACATCAAATGAGGTCCTGGCGCATCTTGACGAAATGCTCCCCATCATCCTTGCCTGCAATGCCTCCCCGTATGGGGTGGGAGCCGTCCTGGGACACCAACTGCCCAACGGCCAGGAGGTTCCCGTGGCATATTACTCCCACATTTTGCCCTCAGCCACAAGAACTAAGCTGTCTAGGTTTGCCATCGCTTTTCTTCCAAGGAGCAGGCGTCTTTTAATTTCACGGCTGCAGTCACCGCCTGCAGTGATCTTGGATCCCAGGAAGGTGAAATCTGTCACTGCTTCCACGACTTCCCCTTCTATTTGCCAAGGAGTGATGGGGCCGGATGCCATGATCTTAGTTTGTTTGATGCTGAGTTTCGAGCCAGCTTTTGTGCTCTCCTCTTTCCCAGTCAGCAAGAGGCTCTTGAGGTCCTCTTCACTTTTCTGCCATTAGAGTGGTGTTGTCTGCATATCTGAGGTTATTGATGTTTTCCCCAGCAATCTTAATTCTGGTTTGTGATTAATCCAGGCCGGCATTTCGCATGATGTACTCTGCATATAAATTGAATAAGCAAGGTGACAATACACATCCTTGTCGTGCTCCTTTCCCTATGCTAAACCAATCAGTTGTTCCATCTCCGGTTCTAACTGTCGCTTCTTGACCCTTATACAGGTTTCTCAGGAGACAGGTGAGGTGGTCTGGTACTCCCATCTCTTTAAGGACTTGCCATAGTTTGTTGTGATCCACACCATCAAAGGCTTTAGCATAGTCAATGAAGCAGAAGTAAGATGTTTTTCTGATACTCTCTTGCTTTCTCCATAATCCAGTGAATGTTGGCAATTTGGCAGTCACTCTACCTCTTTGAAACCCAGCTTGTACCTCTGGCAGTTCTCTATCCATGTACTGCTGAAGCCTAGCTTGTAGGGTCTTGAGCATGACCCTGCTAGCGTGTGAAATGAGTGCAATTGTGCGATAGTTTGAACATTCCTTGGCATTGCCCTTCTTTGGGACTGGAATGTAAACTGACCTTTTCCAATCCTGTAGCCTCTGTTGTGTTTTCCAAATTTGCTGGCAAATTGAGTGCAACACTTTAACAGCAGCATCATTTAAGACTTTGAATAGCTCAGCTGAGATACCATCATCTCCGCTAGCTTTGTTGTTTGCAATGTTTTCTAAGGCCCATTTGACTTCACATTCCAGGATGTCTGGCTCGAAGTCAGTGATTACACTGTCGTTGTTGTCAAGGTCATGGAGGTCCTTCTTGTATAGTTCTTCTGTGTATTCTTGCCATCTTTTCCTGATCTCTTCTGCGTCTGTTAGGTCCCTACTGTTTTTGTCCTTTATCATGGCCAGCTTTGCATGGAATATTCCCTTGATTTCTCCAGTTTTCTTGAAGAGATCTCTAGTCCTTCCGATTCTATTGTTTTCCTCTATTACTTTGTATTGTTTATTCAGGAAAGCCTCCTTATCTCTCCTTGCTGTTCTCTGGAAATCTGCATTCAGTTGGGTAAATCTTTCCTTTTCACCTTTGCCTTTCACTTGCCTTCTTCTCTCTGCTATTTGTAAAGCCTAATCAGACAGCCACTTCGCTTTCTTGCATTTCTTTTTCTTTGTGATGCTAGTGATTGCTGCCTCTTGTACAATGTCATGAACCTCCATCCATAGTTCTTCAGGCACTCTATCAAATCTAGTCTCTTAAACCTATTCTTCACCTCCACTGTATATTCATCAGGGATGTGATCTAGGTCAAACCTGAATGGCCTGGTGGTTTTCCCAACTTCCTTCAGCTTAAGTCTGAATTTTGCGATGAGGAGCTCATGATCTGAGCCACAGGCACTACACCAAACAATAATGTATAAAGGATATGTGTATACAGGTGTACCTCATTTATAGGTAAATAGTATGTCTGTGTAATGTATAACTTGGGCTTATGGACATATACATAGCTTGAAAAATGTAGCCCTGTTATGGGAAAGATTTATTTAATGTGTTTGAAATATTTGTCTCTGTTCCCCCCCCGGTCAGCAGCACTTAAATATTCTGTGTGGGGTAATAGAAAATAGCATGAAAATATTATGAGATTAAAGAATCAGAGGTCTGTAGCAAACAAAGCAGAAGTGAGATTAGTGTGGGATTTGGGTGGTTATAAGCACCTGGACAAACACTTTGGTATCAGTTTTAATGGTGCGTTTTTGTCCTGTGTTTAGGGAAACGTTCAGTTGAAACCTGACCCGACATTTAGGCTATTAGCCTTAGAAGTGATCGCAAGAGTCAGCACTACATTATTTGCTTTGTAGGACCAATCCTTAGCCAGTTCCGTTAACCTGTGTAACCCAGCTGCTCCTTAACAGTGTTTTCCTGGTCTGTGATAGATTTCTGGAACTGTTTTATGTTCCATACTAGGAGTAAGGCCCGTTGTGGGAAGAAATACAACGGGCTCTAGAAGAAAGCTCCAGGTGAGTGTCCTGGCTGTGGCTGCTGGGGCGGCAGAGGGAAGGGGAAAACAGAGAGAGGCAAGCCATGTTTATTTCCTTCTGCTTAGCTATGAGGCAGGGCTGTCTCAAGTCCTTTTGCTGTCCCAAGTGGGTAGTATGGGAGGACAGCCTCATGGTAACAGGTATGGTTCCCCCCACCTCTGAATTATGTCGATTTGGGGCTAAGATAGAAAAGTACCTCTTCAAATGCCATGTCTTCTGGGTTCCAAGGGTCTGGAAAGCAGTTCCATAGCCAGTTACAGGGTTGCCAATTCTGGGTTGGGAAATACCTGTAGATTTGAGGGGTAGAGCCTGGGGAGGGCGGGGTTTGGGGTGTGGAGGGACTTCAGCAGGGTATAATATCATAGAGTCCACTGCCCAAAGCAGCCATTGTCTCCAGGAGAACTGATCTTGGTCATCTGGGGATCAGTTGTAATAGCTGGGAAATTTTCCGTAGGGGAAATGAAGTGCTCTGGCTGGGGAACACGGTGACTGACAACTCCAGTGACCATTGAAGGGAAGACTGGGGGTGATTCGCACATGCCACTTGCCTCTCATTTCCTCCTCAGTTCCCCCGGTAATTTTCCCCTGGAGCAACGGTATCCATTTTTTCACTAGAGGATTCAGCTCCTCTTTAACCCCACAGTTTTTTGTTCACAGTTAGCGGTTGCCCCGATGCTTTCAGCAGCTCCCCTGTCCATGTCCCCTCCCCTTACCCTCCCACCCCCCTTGCCCCTCCCTCATTTCCCCGCTCTTTTTTAAAAAAAACACATGCATGGTAACGTTATAACGTCATAGTGGCATGACGGTAGTGCATCCCCCGCCCACCTTGCGGTAGCCTTCCTCTTCCCAGAATTCAACCACTTCCTCCTTTCTAATCAATTATTCCCACCACTCTTGGTTGAAGCAAAACCATTGGCTATCTACAGGGACCGCAAATGTCAGTGGAGGATTCCCCCCCCCCCCGGATGGGTGGATTCTCCGTTCTGATTGGTGGATTCTCTGCTCTGAACTAAAATGTCAGCTGCTTTGCCTGCGGGAGCACAGGGACAAAATGGTGGATAGCCAATATGGTGTTGGCTGGTCCGTGTAAAGTAATTAAATAAAAATAACTTTAAAAACCTGAAAATTGAGCAATGTCTAAAGGAGACAATACGGGAGGCAATTTCATCCGAAATGGTGGTGGCGGCGGTGGCGGCAGCTGAAGCGGAGTGGCATCAATGGCAGCCCAGTCTCCCTGCAACGCATGCTGAATTGGAGCACCGAACAACATCCCCCCCCCCATAATAGATGTGAACGTGTGTGTATTATAAAAAGACAACAATTGTGCCGTCTTCCCTTGCTGCATCAATATTTCATTATGTCAATATAGTGTTATAAGGGCCTTTTTTTTAAAAAAAGGAGGGGGGAAGTTATGCTTCAGGATCCTAGGACTGCACACAGGGAGCGGGAAGGAAGACTCGCGTCCCCGGCCCGCCCACTTGCTTGCCGCGGCTTCTCTGCAGGTTTCTGGAGGAAAGCG
This sequence comes from Lepidodactylus listeri, assembly GCA_029233225.1. Lineage (NCBI taxonomy): Eukaryota > Metazoa > Chordata > Lepidosauria > Squamata > Gekkonidae > Lepidodactylus > Lepidodactylus listeri. The sequence goes on along the minus strand of JARCFY010000005.1, from coordinate 131,651,878 downwards.
CCCACTGCCAGCTCTGCGGGGGCTGTTGCCGGGGCAGCCCAAAGAAAGGGCAGCAGTCATCTGCAAGCACAGGGAGCTCTCGGGCCAATGGCGCCCAGCTCCTGCTACCAAGAAACGGCAAATCTACCTCACCAACGCAGTCCCGGTGGTGGGATCTTGGCTCCCTGCCTCCTTATTTCGATATAACGTTAGGAGGGCTCATTTCAATTTTTTTTTGAAGAAACGCCCACTACGGGGCAGGCCAGATGGAGGGCGGGCGAGTGGGTGTGTTTTCATCTCGGCTTCTCCACCGGAGCAAACAGGAAACACCGCAAAAACCAGGATTTTCTTGCTCCAGGGAAGCTCCGGAGCAGTGTCGCGATATTCCTGAGCAAACCCTGAGCCCGAAGCAACTGGTGGGAAATTGACCAGAAGCTCCTGAGTAAGCATCAGGGCAAAACCAGGGTAAACACTAGTGCGAAAACGCCCTGGGAGATGTATTTTACCTCAGAACACATTCAATGACTCCCAATAGCAATAGCAAACTGTTTAGAATGTTAGAAGCAAAGGCCAGTCAGACCGCATATGCAAATGACCTCTGTGTTCCGACGGGTTATAGGGGGAGCAGAACAGCAGACTGTTTAGAATGTTGGAGGCGGGACTCAGGCAACACAGCCAGTGGATAGGGACAGCTTGAGTGACACATCATAGAGCTAACTGATTCAGGAGCGTGTGGAATGTTCAGGAGAGTCCATGACCAAGACACAATTATTATAGAGAAAGACTGTCATCATTAAGCCCTGTCAATGCCTATGATGGGAGGTAGGATGGTACGGTACACCCCAGTCTTGTCAGATCTTGGAATCTAAGCAGGGTTGGCAGGCCCATAGCTATGGGGGGGCTTTGGGGGGGCTCCGCCCCCTCTCTTAAAGGCACAGTCCCACAGGAATTTATCCAGAAAATGCATTTTAAACCATTTAAAGTCATTCTTAAACATTTGTTTAAAAATATGCTCTAGTGTGGCACACAAATAGAGGAAATGAACAAGTGGTTCCAAATGGTGGCTTGGTATGAGCTTGCCATAAATCGGAGTTCTACAAAAAATGCATCTCTTGTAGCCCCACCAGAAAAAAAAAATGCCCCACAAGCCAGAAAATCCTGGCTACAGGCCTGAGGGTCAGTACTTGGAAGGGAGACCACCAAGTCCAGTCTACAAAGGATGCCAATGGCAAACCACACCTGCTTCTCACTTGCCTTGAAAGCCCCTCTCTGGGGTCACCTTAAATCAGCTGCAACTTGGCAGCACGTACATACATATAATCAGGGCCTTTTTGTAGAAAAAGCCCAGCAGGAACCCATTAGCATAATAGGCCACACCCAACCGCAGAAACTCATTAGCATATTAGGCCACACCCATGACAGCATAGCTCACTAGCATATTAGGCTAAGCACAGGGAAAGCACAGGACAGGCATGGAAACCTTCCCCCCCCCCCCGAGCTTCTCCACCCCACTTCAGCATCGCCTTTCTAGTCTACCCCCCCCCCAAACCAGACGGTCGGGGAAAGGCGCTGCTGAACTTCAGCATCACCTTTCTAGTCTCCTACCCCCTCCCAACCAGATGGCTGGGGAAAGGAAAGATTGGGGAGGGAAAGAAAGGCATTTTCAAAGTGCCTGGGTTCTCTGCCTGCCCTTTTCCAGCTGCAGCATGTCAGCTAGAGAAGGGAAGGCAGAGAGAGGTTTTTCCCTTGTCAATTTCACTCTCAGCTGACTGGCGGGGAGTGAGATTGACAAGGAAATCGCCAGGGGCTCCCCAGAGGGAAAGATCGCATTTTAACATGCCGCCTTTCCCTCTTGTGTGTAATGCGGGGAGGGCAGAGTGCTCTGTGGCCAGGCATGCCAGAGGTTTTGGTTGTAGACGTGGCCGACTCAGGAGCCAGCCGGAACTCCGTTCCTGTGCGTTCCTGCCCCCAAATAGCCCTGCATATTTTTTTTAAACAACAATTTTATTGTTTTTTCTGTAAGTAAGCAAATTACAATGATAAAACATATAGCGAAATAATTACAAACACTGTGGAGTAATGAGTTACTGCACTCGATAAAAAGTCCAGTTAGGTGGTGCACAAAACGGTTAGATGTTGGTATCATTCTGTGCCTTTGCTCTGAGGTGATACTCGGGTTTGTGATGGGTGCTAAGGTTAGCCGTAGATGTACGTTTTGAACTTTGCGTCCATTATGTGTGAATAGCCCTGCATATAATGCTTATGATGCATTGCCCGACAAAGGCAAACAACCACCAAATCAGAACCCCTGCCAAAAGAAGCTTAGTGTTAACATTTCAGATAGATCAAGACGGGTAGCTGTGTTAGTCTGTCTGTAGCAGTAGAAAAGAGCAAGAGTCCAGGAGCAGCACTCTTTTGTATTTTTACATTTGTGTGTATGTGTGTGTGTTCCTGGAAGTCATGGCGACCTCTGGTGATTCCTACTGGGACATGGAGGATATTCAGAGAAGTGACAGCCTGCCTCTGCCTCCTGGCCCTGTTGTTCTTTGGAGGTCTCCCATCCCAGTGCTCGCCAGGGTCAGCTTAGCTTCTGAGATCAGGCTTGCTGGGTCAGGGCCAGTAAAGACTATCCAGGTCAGGGCCAGTAAAGACTAACAAAATGTATGGCAGGGTAGGAGCTTGTGTGAGGCACTCACAAAAGCTCATACTCTGCCACAAATGTTGTCAGTCTTTAAGGCGCTACTGGACTCTGGCTCTTTTCTACAGTTAACATTTCAGTGTCTGAGAAGACGATAAACAGAAAGGAAGACTCAAAGGCAATAAGGGATGGATGTGAATGCAGTTTCTATTGCATTGTTTATTCTGTTTTATGCTGTTTTTATTGAACTGTTTCTGCTGTCACAGAGCAAGGCAGACGAGAGATGAAGTAAAAGGTAACTAAATGCATACATCTAGCCTACACGAGACAGCTCCCCAAAAAACAGCACTGAAGGGAGAATGACAGGTGGTTACCAAATGGGTACACGCCTATTACAGGGATTTAGCTGCAATTTATGGATTGCCTCTCAAAAGCTTCTAACCCCCCTCCCTGATTGGTCTCTAAGGTGTTACTGGACTCAAATCAATTCATAAATAGTTACCTGTGCCCACTCTCTGACAAGGAGGTTGCCAGCCAGGCCCAGAGCCAGGATTTTGTGGCTTGTGGGGAAAAATGTTTTCTGGTGGAGTTGGTGGGGCTGCCACTATTTTTATGTCAGCTCCAGCCTGCCCCCAAGCTTGACCACCAATGTCCATGCCTCTCCCTCCCCTCCTGCAAGATTTAAAGGGCCCTTCAGCTGATCGGCAGGGAGTACGTGGCCTGTCGATCAGCTGGAGGGCCCTTTAAGCCTTGAGGGAGGGGGCGGGCACCGGCTATCCCCACTTCTTCTCAAAAGCATTTAAAGCAGGGGTGGGCAATTGTTTTGGCTCGGGGGCCACTTTGTGGGAGCGGAGGTTAGCGGAGGGCCGCACCTTTTAAAATGATTGCATTCATTAGTTAACTTTGCATTTCAGAAAAGATATAAATTGTATAATAAAAATCAATAAATATAAATTAAATAAAATAGTGGTAGTTTTATTCAATTTATTTACTGTGATAATTTCATATCATCTATAGCTGCAAGCACATTTAATTTTAGAATCAGTTTAATGAGAGAAATGTACCCTATCACACTTCTCTACAATTTTTTTGAAATCAGGAGATTGCTTGTTGAGAAACCATGTGGCCGACTGTCTTGGCGGGCCGCAAAAAACTCTGTGGCGGGCCGCATGTGGCCCCCGGGCCGCAATTTGCCCACCCCTGATTTAAAGGATCCCTTTAAATGCTTTTGAGAAGAGGTGGGGGGCGTGCACACAGCTCCCCATTCTTCTAAAAACACCTCAAAAAAATCTTGTGGGACTGGCCCGTTAAGGAAGGGGGTGGATCCCCCAATAGCCCCACTGTAGCTACGGGCCAGTTGCCAACTCTGAGTTAGGAAATTCCTGCAGATTTGGGGGGAAGGGTTTTTGGGGGGAGTGGAAGGGGATCTGAGAGGATACGTCATAGAGGCCACCCTCCAAAGCAGCCATTTTCTCCAGGAGAACTGAACTGTAGTCTGGAGATCAGTTGTAATTCTCGGAGAACACCAGGCCCCACTTGGAGGTTGGTAATCCTACTGATCTCCTATCAAGTTGAGGAAATATTCTGAATTAACTAAAGGCTTTTCTTACAGGGGCTACTGTAAGCTCTTGGAGGATTGGCTACATCAGGGGTGTGTGGCCTAATATGCAGAGGAGCTCCTGCTATGAAATGAGCCCTGGGATTTATACTTCACTACCCAAAGGAGTCTCAGAGTGGCTTACAATCTCCTGTCCCTTCCGCTCCCCACAACAGACACTCTGTGAGGTAAGTGGGGCTGAGAGAGCTCTGACAGAAACTGCTCTTTTTCAAGAACAGCTGTGCCAGAACTATGGCTTGCCCAAGGTCATCCAGCCAAGTGCAAGTGGAGGAGTGGGGAATCAAACCCAGTTTTCCCAGATTAGAGTCTGCACACTTAACCACTACACCAAACTGGCAGGAAGCAGTAGGCATTCCCCAGTTGCTGTCTGAGTTAATGAGCATTTTCTTGAGCTTTCTGAGCAATTTGGACAGAAGCTGAGATGCTGGCAGGGAGGGGGGTGTCTCCGTTGTGTGGAGGGTGTCAGCCTCACTAGACAGAGCAAGATGCGAACATCACAGCTACTGAAATCCAACAAGCAGATAAATGGAGACCATATCTCTAAATCTCCTATAGTTTTCAGACTTTGGCTTAATTTCCATCCAAATGGCAGGGTGTCAAATCCGACACACACAGAAGATTATATTCATTAATTAATTCCAAACCAAGGATGACTTTTTTTTAAAAAAAATTAAGACAAGCATATTTATTTATTGGATTTTTGAGTCACACTTATTTAAAGGATCTTGTGGCAACTTACAACACTAAAACTGTATAAATAAGATGAGAGCATAAAAACAGATAACACCTATAAAATCTTAACATATTTGTCTTTTAATATTTTCTTCCCTCTTAAAAAGATAAAGGTTTCCCTTGCTCGAAGGCCAGTCGAGTTTGACTCGAGGGGGTGGTGCTTACCCCTGTTTCCAAACCTAATAGCCAGCGCAGTCCGAAGACTTCTTTCTGTGGTCATGTGGCTGGCATGACTAAACGCCGTGAGGCGCATGGAACGCTGTTACCTTCCCACCAAAGCGATACCTATTTATCTACTTGCGATTTCTTGCTTTTGAATTGCTAGGTTGCACCTATTTGCACCACACCCAATCTGAGAACCAGCTCATTTCCCCTCCAGAGCCAGTTTGGTGTAGTGGTTAGTGTAGTGTAGTGATTAGGAGCATGGACTCTAATCTGGGAGAACCAGGTTTGAGTCCCCACTCCACCACTTGCAGCTGGCGGTGTGACCTTGGGCAAGCCATAGTTCTGGCACAGCTGTTCTTGAAAAAAGGGCAGTTTCTCTCAGAGCTCTCTCAGCCCCACCTACCTCACAGGGTGTCTGTTGTGGGGAGGGGAAGGGAAAGGAGTTTGTAAGCCGCTTTGAGAATCCTTTGGGTAGTGAAGGGCAGGGTATAAATCCAATCTCTTCTTCTTCAGATTTACAATTTGCAGAGAGAGGTGACGTGACTCCCTGCTTCTGGATTTATCTCCTCATTGGCTGTGCTTTTGATCTGGCAAGATACCTCCCTGCCCTGAGCCTACCTTTATTTAGCTATTTATCTATCAGTCCTTTTTCCGAAGGGGGCCAACAAGCGGTACATTCCAGAGATAAAGTAATATGTAGTCTGTGAGTTTGTCACGGAGTACACGATACAGCTTGGGATACAGCAGCTAGTGTTCAAGGGCTTCTGAATGATATTTAAAGTTGATGCTCCTATTTGAAGCATTTTATGCACACAAAAAAAGAAAAACCACAAAAAAAAGCCCTGACCTGGGTAGCCCAGGCAAGCTTGACCTCGTCAGATCTCGGAATCTAAGCAGGACCGACCCGGGCAAGTACTCGGATGGGAGACCTCCTTGGAATGCCGGGGCCGGGTCTCAGAGGCAGGCGACAGCAAGCCACCTGCCCCACTAGGGGTTGCCAAAAGTCAGCCATGACTTCCAGGCATGCATGCACATGCACACACACACTCACACACACACACACACACTACCCCCCCCCCCAAAAAGGATCCACAATGAAATAGTTGCAGTTAAACGTTTTTGCAAAAAATAACCCAGACCATGTGGATAGACCAAGATGGGTGGCTGCCTGTAGCAGCAAAAAAAGAGCCAGAGTCCAGGAGGCCCTGAAAGACGAACACCATCTGTGGCAGGGGAGGAGCTTGCGTGAGTCACCGCTCCCTTCTTCACATACGGCTAGAATTCTTTTTGGAAAAGGGAGCAGTGACTCACGAAAGCTGTTTAGCTTTAAACAAAAATGTTTTAACTGCAACTATTTCATCTTGGGCCTTTTTTTTTTTAAGTTACAGTAATCAAGCCTGGAAGTGACCGTCTCATGGGTCCCTGTAGCCAAGCCCCTGGAGGAGGGACAAGGAACCAGCTGCCTGATCGGCCGAAGGTGTTAAAAGGCTGAGCCGGCGACTGTGGCGGCCCTGCTGAAATCAGATGTTTCTGTGAAGGGGTGTGGGAGAGGTGGGTGAGGTGCTAGATTGGCAGGCATGTGAAGGGAATGACTGGCAAGGATTGTTATGGGACTATTAAGGCTTGTTAGAGAGGGTTTCCAGAAAGGGAAATCATAGAAGAGAACAGCATGCGGAGTGTGAACCACATGCAGATTTGTGCCAGCACCTTAAAACAATTGCGGAGGATGATCCTTTGCTTATTTATCACTTATGTTTATTTATTTATTTTTGGGATTTATATCCCGCCCTCCCCGTCAAACGGCGGCTCAGGGCGGCTCACAACAAAACACCATACAAATTCATACAACAGTTAAAATATAAAAACGCTCATCTGTAAATGACAGCATACCTACGGCTCAATATATCCTAACAGAGCCCAGATGAAAGACACCATGTGCACCACTTCCCCATAATTTCGGAGGGTAGCCATGTCAGTCAGCAATAGAATAACTAGGGTTGAGTCCATTAGCACTTTGTATGCGTGTAAAGTGCTCTTGAGGCGCAGCCAAATTTAGGGCGACTCCAGCACGGGGCTTTGGAGCCAAGTGAGAAGCAGAGGTAATTTGCCATCGCCTTCTTCCGCAGACAGTTTCAGAGGGTAGCTGTGTTCTGCAGAGGAACAGTTAGATTCGAGTCTAGTAGCACCTTAGATACCAATGAGAGCTTCAGGATATAAGCTTTGGAGAGTCAAAAATCCCTCTGTCAGACACAAGTAGGGCTGCAGTCAGATGTGCAGTTTGATCTGATGTGGCTCCACCTCTCATTGATCCTGGGGTTTTTTGTAACCGAGAATTGTGATCAGATTCATCCAATTTAGCACGCTTCAAAGCATTTGCATCCTTTCCTTGAGTGATCAGATGCAGCAACAAGGGAGTGGGGCCCTTGGCCATTTTTTTAAAGTTTATCCTTTGAGCATGTCCACAAGTGCTGATGAGCTTGTAGTTCACTGCCATTCTCCCTCTGTAATCTTTTCAATTAACCCCTTCCCCAAACCATAGAAAAAAGCTGAAGTACAGAGGTGTCTTTCTTTGAAAGTTTTTTTATAAAAAAAAACAGTTTTGAGAAGCTCCGGGGGGGGGGGAGGTACAAATATGCAGTTATGTGCATATCACTAACCAGTAAAAAAAAAAAGACAGCTGGAATACAAGAGACCAGTCAGACCTGCCTGATAGTTTGAGTGTGAAACAGAGTGATCAGACAACAGAAAATCCAGTTTGAAACTAGCTCAGCCCAAAAGGACTTTCACAGGTATCAAAGAAACATGCAGTGAGGGGGGGGGGACTCAGACAGATGTTGCTGTCTGATCATGCATTTTAAATCTGGAAGGGAACTGCAACAGCAATGGATCAAATTGCACATCTGATTGCAGCCTAGAAATGGTGATCTCTGAGTCCTTTTATCTCAGTCAGAAGGTGGGAGGGGTGCTGTAAAGAATGCTCATAAAGGAGGCAGAGGTACTCTGAATATTGTAATCCGCTTGATTAGAGCAGAGGGGAAATGCTAGAGGGCAGAAAATTAGCATCTGTGGTGGGATAGAAATCTGATGTCCCTTTTTTGAATTTGTGAATTAACTCAAGATCAGCAATCTCGCCTTATAATTTTCCTTTGACTCTCAAAAGCATACACTCTGAAACTCTCCTTGGTTTCTAAGATGCTACTGGACTCAAATCTAACTTTTCCTCTGCAGAGCCTTCCTTGGTAGTCTCTGTGACAAAATGCATTGTCTCCTGGAGGGAGGTTGACAGGACACAGCAGATTGCCCCTTCCTTCCCCCCTTCTCTGTATTTCTAAAGTGTCAGGTTCCCCCCCCCCGCCTTTCAAGTAGAAGGAGGCTCAATTTCCCATCCATAGTTATGCTAATGACTCTGCTAGCAACGTTAACTGAGGGATTTGGTGTTAGCAATCTCCAGGGAACTCCTGGAGATTTCCTTAAATGCCTTCCAGGAGGGCTCCCAGAATGCAACTGTATGCCCTAGGAAGCATCTGGGTGTCCCAGGGTCCACCCGGTCAAAAGGGGTGGAGAGAATGATGTAAAATGGGTGGGGACACAGGTTTAATCAAGGTGCTTGCTCCAAGGAGGAAGGGTCTCTTTGTGCTGGCCCTAGGAAGAGAACAGACTGCTGAGCTCTGGTCTGCAAGCTGGCAGCCATTTTTGACCATGCGGTCTGGGAAAGACCTGCAGGGAGCCATAAGGTAACGAAAAGGCTTTAGAGAATTTGTGACTTTCTAAGACTAGGTGCCTATCCTATTGCTAACCTCAGTTAGGGCAGGGGTGTCGAACTCATTTGTTATGAGGGTCGGATCGGACATAAATGAGACCCTGTTGGGCCGGACCATGTGTGTCATAAAATGTAATGTCAGGTAGCAGAGATATACACTTTATAAAGGACACAAACACAAAGATTTTTTTAAAATCTAAAATAAAAACATGCTTAAAACATTAGCATACTTGCAATATTTTGTTTATTTAACAGTCTCTGATAACTGACACCTCTTGCTCTGAATGATTGCATCAAAATGTCTGTGCTGTTGCAATCTTGAGTATGCTGTTCAGGTGTGTATCTGTAAGCTGCAAACCTACTTTTCATTTATTGTCATTCACCACAGAAATCTGACGCTCAGAGTTCTGAGTCTAGGACCCAGGGGGAAACATGAAATGGCTGAGCAATTGAGAGAGTCTGGTGAAGCAAGCTATGATGCAGCAGCAGCTACAGAACTGGAAGCAGGAGATGGCCAGTTCCAGTGCGGGCCTGATAGAAGCCCTCCGGGGACTTGATCTAACCCCTGGGCTGCATGTTTGACACCCCTGAGTTAGGGTATGTTTAGAGGAGAGGGAAAGAGAATGCGTTCATAACCAAATTTCTTTTGTTTCCCTATTGCTGATCTGGTTTGGTGCTGAAGCATGCTTGTAAACATTTTCTTTTTATTTATTTATTTTGGGGCCACAAACCTTTCCTGGGTTGCCACCTGTTTCGCTTCAGATGGCAGGGGCAACTGAAGCAGGGCCTCTGGGAATGACTGAAGTGAGTGGGAATATTTGTATGGGAGAAGGCAGTCCTTAGTGTGTATGTTGATCCCAGGCTGTGCAGGACTTCGAAGGTCAATCTCAGCACTTTGAATTAAGCCTGGAAGCAAATTGGAAGCCAGCGTAGAGGGAACAAGAGTGGAATTATATGGTCCCTACAACCCACTCCAGTCATCCATAGGGCTGCCAAGTACCGGCGACTTACCGGCGGGGGGGAGTTGTTCTCCCCCCGGGAGCTCTTCTGGCGCGTGCACTTTGCACGCGCCACGGCGACGTAATGATGTCACCCAGAGGTGACGTCATCATGTTGGGGGCATTGCCAGGGCAACGCTCTGGCAACGCCCCCAACGTGATGACGTCACTTCTGGGTGACGTCATTACACGGGGGAAGTCGTCCGGTGGGCGGGGTTCCCCCCGCCGGCCGAATTCCGGCCGGCAGATCGGGAACCCCTATAGCAGGGGATCCCCCGCCCCCCGGGCTGACTTGGCAGCCCTAGTCATCCAGTAATTTCTTTTAAAATAAATATTTTACGTTTCCATGCTGGTGGTGGTTCTTTGTACCACATAGCTTCCCAACCGCTGTTGGACATGCTGCTGTATGAAGGGAGCCCCAATGGGGAGGGAAGAGGTCAGAATGCAAGTGGCCAACCCTCCAGGGGAAACCCAAAGTTGCATTTCGTCCTAGTGGTAACCAAGTGCTGGGTAGCAGGAGACCTTGAGGCCAGGCCTCAGAACTGGGAAGGGAGATTGAGAGTCCTGTTCAGTTAATTCAGGACCCCTAAAATGAACAGGGGGTGGCAGTGAATGCCCTGGTGAAAGGAGGAGGAACAGCTCCCTCCAGGAGTTGGTAACCCAACAAAGGGGGTTGGGCAGAACAGGATCTGCACGTCAGGATCTGCACGTCAAGCAGGCCTCTTCCGTCATAGTCTCCCTTTTAAGTACTGATCCTGCCTTGCTTCCAAGTTCCCACAAGAGAAGGCTCTACCTTGCTGCCTTCTTTCCCAGGAGCACCTTAGAGACCGGCAAGAGTTTCAGGGTAGAAGCTTTGAAGAGTCAAAGATGCCTGGCAAAGGGAGCGTTGACTCTCAAAAGTTCACACCCTGAAACTCTCGCTGGTCTCCTTAAGGGGCTCCTGGACTCAAATCTAGTCGTATTTCCCAATTAAAGGGTCCCAACCACCAGTGCTTGGGCTGCCGAAACGTTCTGGATTAGTAATCAACATTTCAATTATTAGTGACAACGTATACGCAGTAGATTTCCAGTTATGGAACCAAACTTTTAATACTGGCTGTTTGTTGATCTCTTGCTCTAAATTTCGACAGAGCCTGGCTTTCAATTGCAAAAGGTTGCAGGCCTCCCCCCGCCCTGGTCTAGTTTCCCTTGGATTATTATAACATATCACCAAAGCACACCGTGAGCTTCATTTGCCTGGGCGCTTGTTCTACAGGGTCTGATTTAAAAAAAAAAAAAAAAAAAGGGTTTAGTGAATTGTAGACAGGGTTACCAACCTCCAGGTGGGGCCTGGCAATCTCTCAGAATTAGAACTAATCTACAGACTACAGAAAATGGCTGCTGTGTAGGGTGGACTCCATGGCATTGCACGCTCACTGAAGTCCCTCCCCTCCCCTTCCCAAACCCCACCCTCCCAAACCCTCCCCTCCCCAGGTGCTGCCCCCAGACAGCTTCAAGAGGGGACTGGATAAATATATGGAGCAAAGGTCCATGGGTGGTGTGGCTATTAGCCACAAGATATAGATGGAAGACTCTGTCTGGGGCAGTGTTGCTCTGTATCCTTGGTGCCGGGGGGGGGGGGGCAACTCTGGGAAGACTTCTTGAGTTCTGGGCCTCCTGGTGGTCCTTGGGTTCTGGCCACTGTGTGACACAGAGTGTTGAACTGGATGGGCCATTGGCCTGATCCAACATGGCTTCTCTTATGTTCTTATGTCTGGGGCAGTGATATTCTGTATTCTTGGTGCTTGGGGGGCAACAATGGGAGGGCTTCTGGATTTGTGGCTCTGCTGGTGGACTCCCTGATGGCCCCTGGGTTTTGGTCATGGTGTGGCACAGAGTGTTGGACTGGATGGGCCATTGGCCTGATACAACATTGGCTTATCTTATGTTCACAGGGTTCCTTTGCTAATGTACAGCATGAAGATCAGCAGCTTTATCCAATGAAAGCAGGGAGTCTTCATCACTGATTGGGAGGGGACAGACATAGCTCCATTAGTTAGTGGGGGATTTCTACGGTATCTGTGTCCACTGAGTGGATTTGTCCGACGGGCAAACCTTGTGAAGAGCTCTGCTAGAGGGACTCCAGCAAATCCCATCAAAGACCTTCTGTTCGTGCTGCGAGGGTACTAACAACAGAGAAGGCCTCTGCTATGACATTAAAGAACAGAATGGCGTGATCTGCTCCAAGCCATCTGCACATGGAGTCTGCCAGGATGGGGTGTAGAAGGTTGTGATTGATACGTTCGGGCAGTGACGAAGAGTGATGGAAATTATTTTGATGCCAGTCTAATGAGGGTGATTGGTCCAGAGCTCGTAGTCCTCTGCACCCCTACCTAGTTAAGGCAATCCTGGAATGCTTACCCTGTCATTACTGTTTGTAGACAGCCCTTTCATGAAAGCTCACATGTTAGGGCTGAAGGTTATTTTATTTTGCAAATGAAATGTTCAAAAATCAAATGCCCTGCTAATAGTGCCCCTTTCCTCTTGGGTTTAACGTCCCATGTGATCCCATTGATGACTAGCTTGTGATTTAAAGTTACCAGCATCTTGAGTCATTTTGCCGGCAGTGGGAGAGCCACTGTTTGTGCATGTTAGCGGTAGTGTGTCTGCTTGGATTACATGTGTTTTCAGGGTCACTAACAGAGACTGGTGTGCATCGTTTAAAATCAGCTACGTTCCTCTGGACAGACAAAAAGAAATACTTCTTTACTAAACAAGAGATTAAAATGTGAAACTCTCTGCGAGAGGTTGTAGCAACAGCCAGAAGCATAAAACGTTTTAAAAGGGCTTGATGGGGGATAGGTCTATCACTAGCCATGGTGACTAAGGCTGTGGTCACATGGCCCCTTTAAATCCGGGAGCCCTCCCGGATTAAAGGGGCTGTGTTTTTTTACCTCAGGTTGGGATGTTTACGCATCCCAAACCCGGCGGCGGCGGGCGGCGGTGGGCAGTGGAGGAGGAGGCAGTGGGTGATGGTGGTGGATGGAGGAGGAGGCGAAGGAGGCAGTGGTGGCAGTGGAAGAAGCGGCGGCGGTGTTCTCGAGTGCTTGGTGGCGGCGGAGGCAGAAGAAGCGGCGGTGGCATTCTCGGGCGTTTGGCGGCAGCTGGCGGCAGTGGCCGAGGGAGGCACCCTTCCCCGAGCCCCACCGGCCGCCTGGTAAGTTTGAGGGTTCCCCCCCCCCCTTTTACACTTGGGTGCTTGAGTGGCCAAGCGCCCAAGTGTAAAAGGGGGGGGGGAAATGGCGGGTGGGACCATCTGGACAGCCCTGCTCTTGCAATGATGTGAGAGAGGCTGTCCAGATGGCTCAAATGCGGGCTCCTCGCACGATTCCCGGGAAAACACTTGATTTCCCCGGGGTCGGAAAACGTGGGAGGAACCCGCATTTGAGCCGTCTTCCGTGCAGGAGTTGTCCCTGCCGTTCTGAATGTTCCCTTTAAATGTGGGAGGAAACAACTCTTCCTCCCGCATTAAAGGGCCACGTGACCGTGGCCTAAAGAGAACTTCCACATTGAGAGGCAGTCAACCTCTGAATACCAGTGCCAGGAGGCAATATCAGGAGGTGGAGGAGATTGGATTTATACCTCGCCCTTCACTACCCAAAGGAGTCTCAGGGTGCATTCAAACAGGCAGCTAATCCTGCCATTGGCCCGGCTGTAATTTGATCTTGATCTTTGGAAAATACTGGAGTCGGGAGGTGAGTTGTGGGATGATCATAGCAAAGACTTTATTAAGTGAATCAGCATGTTCAGGAGATGGTCAGATCAAGCATGCTGCCAGGGCTCCAGGGCCCTCATTATATGCCGGCCGGAGCCCCACCTCTGGCCGCACCCAAAATACCTGATAGGGGCTTAGCATATGCGCATAGTCCTGATGGGGCCTTAGGTCTTAAGTTGTAGTCTTCGTCCTCATCTGTCGCAGACCCGGAGGAGGCGATGCAGTGGACCTTGGACGCCTGCTTGTCCTTGTAGGTCGTCTCGAATGCGACAGCAGCCTGCAGCACCTTCTCCAGGGTTGGCTCGGGGGTGGTGATAAGCCGGCGGCGGAGCTTGGCTTCTCTGACCCCTGCCACGAAGCTACCTAGCAGGTTGTCCTCCACGTTCTTAAACTCACACCTGACTGCCAGGCGGCGGAGGTCGGCCAGGAACGTGGCGGCATTCTCTCCCGGTTGCTGGTTCCATTCGAGGAACTGGACCCGGAACGCCAACATGGATGGTTTTGGCGTGAAGTACTTCCCGAGCAGCATCTTGAGGTCGTCGTATGAGACGTCCAGCAGGTCTCGGGGTGCTATGATATTCTGCGCGATGTGCATTGTCTCGATGCCGCAGTGGCCCATTAGCCAGGCCCTCTTCAGGGTGGCCTCGGTGACTCCGTGCACCGTCAGGAGGAACTCGAGCTGCCTGACCCATGCGTCCCAGTGCTTGGGCTTGGAGGTGTCGAATGGAGGGATGTTTCCCGCTGCGGCAGCCATGTTTGCCGAGGCAGGAGCGAGGTTGCGAGCGATGTCCTCTGGGGCTTGTTGAGCCGGCGGCCTGGTGCTCGGAGCTCCACTGCTCGGCGCGGCTGATGAGTCGCTCATCGGGATCCCACCTTCGTCGCCAGTGGAAAGTACTGGAGTCGGGAGGCGAGTTGTAGGATGATCATAGCAAAGACTTCATTAGTGAATCAGCATGTTCAGGAGATGGTCAGATCAAGCATGCAGCCAGGGCTCCAGGGCCCTGCTTATATGCCGGCCGGAACCACACCTCTGGCCGCACCCAAAATACCTGATAGGGGCTTAGCATATGCGCATAGTTCTGATAGGGCCTTAGGTCTTAAGTTGTAGTTCATAGGTCCCCCGCGGAAGACCTAGGCTGGCTATTGGTGGTCATTTTGGATCCGACTGTCTATTGTTCTACCTGGCTGAAGCTCAGGTAGAATCGGGCCATGTGCTCTGACCGCATGGCGGTCGCCATTTCGTGACTAGTACACAACAATCTTTTTGATCCAACATTGCATGACCAGACAGCTCCTCCATGAACTGCTTTATCGTGCGTGACTCCACAGCGGATTGTCTAGATGGCATCCACCCTAAGGAGCCATGTGGTTGGGGTTTTTTTTAAAAAAATCCTGTCTGTGCATGCACATATGCACCTCATCATATACTTGTTTTTCTGCACATGCACGGACTAAAATGGTAAAATCACCACCAGTGGCAGGGGTCCGTTGGAGCAGGGGCGCACAGGAGCGCAGCTCCAGGAGTGAGGAGCCCAGGGGGCGGGCACAAGACCAAGCCCCACCCCCTCCTTAGCTTCCCCGAGCAGTGCAGAGGCGCAGAGCCCCGGGGAAAGCCTTGCTAGGGTCTTTATTGTTTTTAATGTTTTGTTTTAATATTGATAATTTTATCATTGTTCCTTTTATGACTGTGTGCTGCTTTTCCAGAGACTTGCTCAAGGTGGCGTATAAATTTCCTAAGTATACCATTTTTTATCTGGGCACATGGCACATAAGTACTAGAGAAATTTCACCAACATTTCAGTAGCTTCCACCCCATCAGTTTGGTGTAGTGGTCAGGAGTTGGACTCTAATCTGGGAGAACCGGGTTTGATTCCCCACTCCTCCACATGCAGCTGCTGGTGTGACCTTGGGGCAGTCACAAGTTCTCTCAGAGCTGTTCTCTAATGAGCAGTTCTCAAAAGACCTCTCTCAGCCCCACCTACCTCACAGGGTGTCTTGCGGTGGGGAGGGGAAGGGAAAGGGATGGGTGGTGCACATGTCCTGGATATCTCAAGTCTACTTGAAACCTGGTGGTTTCAAGGGAGCAGGAAGAGAATGAGGGTGTGTTCTTTATGCTTATTTTTATTGCGCAAAGTATTGGATGGGGAAGGGAATGGAGGAAGAGCTGGTCAGTTTCACTCACCTGTGGAGGGGAGCCTGAGGGGTGGGTGTTGCCTTCTGACACACTTCCAGTATGTTAGGAGATGTGGCGTATGCAAATGAGTTATGCAAATGAGTTATGCTAATGAGCTCCTGCACCTCTTTTTCTACGAAATGATCCCTGACCAGCGGTACCTTCCTCTAGGTACCATTTTGGTTAATAAAGTTGATAAAGTTCATGAGACTGTCAGAAACATAAAATTGTCTGGATCATTTCAGCAGAGCTCTGAAGATGTTGCATGTTTAAGCGCTTATGCGCGCATCACCAAGACTTTTTTACAATGGTGGCCGTTCGGGATGTTCTGGAGACCATCCCTACAGGCTGATTGCATGCTGGTGGAACAGCTAGATGGGGGAAAGTCTGCCATTGGCCCGTCGGCCAACTTAGGACTGGACTTTCACCACTATATTTTAAGTATGGATCCTCAACGGGGATCGATGGGCTACTCACGGAAGCGGCACAATTCCCTGATGTTTTGATCTGGGTGTGCACTTTAAATCCAACAGGCACTAGTGCCTGGTATGGCTCAAAAGAGCTGTATGAACGCGCCCTCAGAGCAACTTACAATCTCCTCTCTCTCCCCACAACAGACACCCTGTGAGGTAGGTGGAGCTGAGAGTGCTCTTTCAGAACTGCTCATGAGAGAACAGCTCTGTAAGATTTTATGACTTTGCTAAAGGGACAATTTTGCTGAGGACATTTTGGCTTGAACTAAACAATCACTGAAAGGCACTTTCTGGACCAGAAATTATTACCAGTGAAATATCACTTGGCATGTGATTGGATCTTGGGAGGCCTTGTTTATACTTTTATTCTGTGCCTAGTGGTCTTCTTTGGAACACTTCTTTTCTGGTCCATTTTGTATCCATGCTGTATAATTGTATTATGGTATAAGTCAATGAGTTCCTCATTGCATTTGACCTCTGAAGAAGGCCTAAACAGGCTGAAATGCATCAGACCATTGGCCCTTGTGTATATGATTCTGGAATTTTTATATGAGGTGTAATTGGGCCCTTATATGTTTTTCAATTCTTTACAAATAAATACATGTATTTTTATATATTATATACATTAATTGTTGGCCCTCTACTCTGTTTGACTTACCTCTTTAGTTTCTTGACCCAGGGTCACAGCAGCAGCTGCATGTGGAGGAGTGGGGAATCAAACCCGGTTCTCCCAAATTAGAGTCTGCACTCCTAACTACTACACCAGGGGTGGCCAACCTTGCTTAACGTAAGAGCCACATAGAATAAACGTAAGAGCCACATAGAGATGTCTGAGAGCCACAAGACAGGAACAAATATCACACACACGTTTTTATTTTTAAAAATATGCAAATTTGCTTTTTATTAACGTTAAATGGGACTGCCAAAAATAAAAACAAACGAGGAAAACCAGTTATAAGAAAGAGAGAGAGAGAAACTAGGAAAGCAAATAGATGGGAGGGAGGAGGGAAGGAAGGAAGGAAGGAAGGGAGAAAGAGAGAAAAAGCATGCCTCCCCTTTGCTTCCCCAGCCGCCCTGCCAGGAGCCGCACAATATGTGTGAAAGAGCCGCATGTGGCTCCCGAGCCACAGGTTGGCCACCCCTGTACTACACCAAAATGGTGTTGTTTTATACCCCACACTTCACTATCTGAAGAAGTCTTGGAGTGGTTTACAATCGCCTTCTCTTCCTCTCCCCAAAGCAGACACCCTGTGAGGTAAGTGGATCTGAGAGAGTTCTGACAGAACTGTGACTGACCCAAGGTCACCCAGCTGGCTTCATGTGGAAAAGGAGTGGGGAATCAAACCTGGTTCTTCAGATTGGAGTCTGCCACTCTTAACCATTACACCAAGCTGGCTCTTGCACACCGAAAGCCTTGGCCTCTATGCTCTGTTGTTGGTGCTCCAGAGGAACTTGTTGGCCACTGTGTGAGACAGGATGGTGGACTAGATGGATAACTGGTCTGATCCAGTAGGGCTCTTCTTAGGTTCTTAACTTAGAAGAAGAAGAAGAGAGAAGAGATTGGATTTATACCCCGCCCTTCACTCACTTGGAGTCTCAGAGTGGCTTACAAACTCCTTTTCCCTTCCCCTCCCCACAACAGACACCCTGTGAGGTAGGCGGGGCTGAGAGAGCTCTTTCCCAAGCTGTCCTTGAGGGAACAGCTGGTACAGAGCTATGGCTTGCCCAAGGTCATCCAGCCAGATGCAAGTGGAGGAGTGGGGAATCAAACCCGGTTCTCCCAGATTAGAGTCCGCGCACTTAACCACTACACCAAACTGGCTCTCTTACTGGATCAAACTACAGTTCCCATGTGGCAATGGGAGAATATGCAAGTTAGGGAAGGGGCTGTGGCTCAGTGGAAGATTTTGCACTCAGAAGGTCCCAGGTTCAATCCCCAGCATCTCCAGGTAGGACCAGGCAGGTGGTAATGTGAATGACCTTAGCCTGAGACCCGCTGCCAGTCTAAGTATACAATACTGACCTTGCTGGACCCAGGATCTGATTCAGTGTAAGGCACCTTTATGTGTGTTTATGTATGTATTCACGTTGTCCATGTGGTCCTAGTTGAAAACATCTGATGAATATACCCAACTTTGGGAGCCAGAGATGTAAAATGAGCCAAGGCCGGAATGCCAGAGCACCCACCCAGCTTCCCTTCCATCACTACCAACCAGGTGGGTTCAAGTCAGTCAAAAGAAAGCTCTTCTTTTCTGGAAGTTCCTCCCACCCCCGTCAAGTTGGCTGGGTAAATGGTGGAGGAGTACAGGGGCAGCCATGAGAAAGGAGTGCGGAAAACTTGCATGGGCAATCATTTGCATTGTAATTTAGAACAATGCTGAGCGCTTGCTACAAAACGAACACTTTTTCAAGCATTCAAGAACACTACTCAATATGTTCAGTCAAATTGCAGCTCATGCAGGGGAATGTTTGGCCATCACTGGCTAGATCTGCTGGCACCAAGAACTGGATTTCTGAGAGTGATTTATACTTAACTGTAGACATCAAGCCCAGGGGTCTTTTCGTTTTTTCTCTCTCTTATAATGATTTGTTCTACTCCAGATGCTCTAACTGGGGCGTCAATAAATTCTCCCTGCTCTTCTGAGAGCAGAAGAGACTGAATAGTCTGGATTCTGAAATCTGGGATGGCTCCCTCCTTAGAGAGTTTTCTTTGTATAAGTCTGAACAAAACTGCTTAACCAGTTCAGGGACTGTTTGTCTGTCTCGGTTGGGGGGGGGGGCTGTTGAAGTATTTAATTCAAGGCACAGTTAATATGCTTCGGTTTATTTAAGTCTAAGGCTAATAAGAGTCTACCTGCCTTTGTTCTGACTTCCCAGAATTATTGTCACGTGTGAAATTTTCCTGCTGTGCTGTACAGCTTGTTTACTGAAGATTGCCTTTAAGGAGCGAGTTGTTTCTGTCAATTATGGGAGTAGGTCGGTCCTTCTCAGTCCTATTTAATTCTTCATGAAGCTCTCGAACCCTAGCTTTCTCTTTCCAGCACAACAATGTTGCAGCACTGGGAGATGATGCTGGATATTAGGGACCCAACTCCAATCTGGGAAATTCCTGGGGAATTAGGAGGTGGGACTTTGAGAGTGTGAGATTTGGGGAAGAGAAGCATAATGCCATGGAGAGCCCCCTCCAAGACAAGCTGATCTTTGTCCTCTGGAGATCAGTTGTCATTCCTGGGGATATCAAGGTCCCACCTGGAGGCTGGCAGATTACCTGGAGGTTACCAACTGCAGGTAACTGGAGGTTACCAACTGGAGGTTACCAACTGGAGGTTACCAACTGGCAGGTTACATGGAGGTTACCAACTGCATAGGTAAGTCCCCACCCCTAAAACTCTCCTGCTGGTTGCACCCTTGGGCTGGCAATCCTATGCTACCCTAAATTTTATGCCAACGCATGGGACGTGTAATTTCAACACTGTAGCAGCAGCAGTTGCTGGTGTCATTTTCAGGCTTCCTTCTACCAGGGAACCCTTTCCACGTTGACTAATCTGCTGAAGAACACCTCCATGCTGACCATGGAAACCCCCGGTGAATGGCAGAGAATTCTGGGGCATATTCCAGTGCGTACTCTCAGATGATATAAGCCATTGGCTAGACCAGTTTGGGCTAATTCTTCGTTGGACCCAGATAATTCCTCCAGCACAAGGAGGAATGATGGAGCCTTTTTCCAACACAAGGAGCCAACACCTCTCTTCTACTGGAGCAAGACTCCTTGCACTGGGGGTGCAATTCTAGCTCACCTCCTCATGGTGCACCTTGGATAACACTAAAGAGCTAGGACTTCAAGCTGCCAGACAGTCATAGCATCTCCTGGCTATACTGGGAAGGGGGGAAATCAAACAGTCGAACAGTCCTTCTCAGGACTACTTGACAAGGGCTATACGAGACTGCATCTGAATCTGCCAAATGAATATTGAGGGTATAAGCAAGGCTAAATGCCAATACTTGTCATGATTCTTACTGACCAATAAAATAGATTTAGCTCTTGTTCAAGAAACACATCTTGATAATGGAAATAAAGCCCACCACAGAGCAAAAATTGAGGGATATGAAGTTATTGCCATCATATACCATCATACCTATGGCACAGTGACTTGTACTCGAAGCAACACTGAAAATGTGAAGCTGGTGTTGACCAAAGTCCACAATGACATCCACACAATTAGTAAAAGTTGGAGAAGTACATTCTGTCAATGTTTACAAACCTCCTGCAGTTTCATGGCCAGCACACGCCCTATCAACCTACCCTCATCCTTCTGTGTATGCTGGTGACTGAAACAGCCACCACAGAAACTGGAGATACATAGCTAATGTCACGAATGGTGAGGCACTTGTCGACTGGGCTGAAGAACATGGCTTGCATCTCATTTTCAGTGCTAAAGACAGAAGCACCTTCAGATCAGCTGCATGGAATAGAGTCCAACCCTGATTTAACATTTGTCTCATCTGAGCAGAGCAGTCAACCCTTGTCTACATCCAGACGTGTTCTTGTGGCTTTCTCACACAGTCAGCACTGACATGTAATCCTCGAGCCAGGAGTCCAAACACCAGTCATAAGAACCTAAGAGAAGCCAATGTTGGATCAGGCCAGTGGCCCATCCGGTCCAACACACTGTGTCACACAATGGCCAAAAACACCAGGTGCCCTCAGGCGGTCCACCAGTGGGGCCAAGACACTAGAAGCCCTCCCACTGTTGCCTCCCCCCCCCCCCCCCCCCAAGCACCAGGTCTTATCAGGTCTTTTCCAAGACGGCAATGGAACTTTAAGATGGCAAATTGGAAAGGTTTCAGTGAAGATCTGAATAGGTGTTTTGTATGGGTTCCTCCAACACATAATAACTACCGCTGATTTGTTGGAGCTGTTACCTCTACGGCCAAAGGGTACATTCCTCGAGGATATTGGAAATAGTCCATGAACTCAACACTGCACATAGACAAAAATGGACCAAAGCAACTGAGAATTTGAATTTTAGGCATTGCAGTAGGAAAGCTTGGAGTCTGTTGAAAAAACTAGGTGCAAGCCCATCTGTACTCCAAGGAAATCTGGAGGTAACATCAAACCAGAGGTAACATCAAACCAGAGCCAGTTTGGTGTAGTGGTTAAGTGCGTGGACTCTAATCTGGGAGAACCGGGTTTGATTCCCCACTCCTCCACTTGCACCTGGCTGGATGACCTTGGGCAAGCCATAGCTCTGGACCAGCTGTTCTCTCAAGGACAGCTTGGGAAAGAGCTCTCTCAGCCCCACCTACCTCACAGGGTGTCTGTTGTGGGGAGGGGAGGGGAAAGGAGTTTGTAAGCCGCTCTGAGACTCCCTTGGGGAGTGGAGGGCGGGGTATAAATCCAATCTCTTCTTCTTCTTCTTCTTAATTGCCTGACTGGTATTCCTATCCACAGTGCCAAAGAATTGAGATTTTACAATCAGGATTTTAAAAACTGCTCCAGATTTTGAAACACACCTGCCCTGAAGATTGCAAGCTGTCAGGGGATTTCAGTGCTAATGAGATTTCCAAGGCACTGAAGGACCTCAAGAGCAGAAAGTCACCAGGCTTTGACAGCATACATAATGAACACCTGATCAACAGCAGCACGTTCACTAAGAAGTGGCTCACAAAGTTTCTTATTGACATCATGAGAACAGGAAGACTCCCAGGGGAATTCAAGAAAGCAAAGATATTTGCTCTTCTGAAACCTGGAAAACCAAAACATCTGGCAGTAAGTTACAGACCTATTTCCCTTCTGTGCTCCTGTTATAAACTCCTTGAGAGTCTAATCCTGAACAGAATCAGTGGCAGAATTAATGAACATGTCCCTATAGAGCAAGCAGGATTTAGACCCTGTTGTAGTTGTGAAGACCAGGTTCTCAGCTTAACAACTTTCATTGAGGCAGGGTATCAGAAGTGTCTTAAGACATCAGCAGTTTTCGTCCATCTGACTGCCGCTTATGACACAGTCTGGAGGGATGGTCTCTTGTACAATTTTATACAGGTTTTCCCCTGCAGAACATTATTTCGACTTCTAAATCAGTGTTTTTCAACCACTGTGCCGTGGCACACTGGTGTGCCGTGAGATATTGTCAGGTGTGCCGCGGGATTTTTTCAATGAAAGAAATGTGCCTTCCGGGCTGACCTTCCGGGACGTGTTTGCGCATGTGAGAAAGAACAGTGGCACGGTCTCGCTGATTCCGCTCGCACGCTCTGTGGCCGGCCTGAGGTAGGGTGATTTGCACCAAGACATTCCAGTAAACATGAATATGTTTGATGGTAACAGCTAGCTGTTTCTGTCAGGGTGGGGTTCAAATCAGTAACTCCCTCAGCGAAGAATGGGTGTACTGTGCTTCTCTTCAAATCACTTATGGTCAGCGGAATGCCGTTCACATAAGAGTAAGAGTTTAAACTCTCTATTTGAAAACCTTTAGCAGAATCGCAGTATTAAAATACATCCACATTATATTTCTTCTGAAACTCAGGTCAATGTTATGGGAAGGAGCCATTACACTTTGGATCTGTAACTTACGATTTCAAGTTGAGTGGCTATTACGTGTATTTGTAATACTGTCATAGTTAATACTTGAGCTGAGGCAACTAATGACCCATTTATCTTGTATTTCAGTGTTTTTCAACCACTGTGCCGTGAGATATTGTCAGGTGTGCCGCAGGATTTTTTCAATGAAAGAAATGTGCCTTAGCTCGAAAAAGGTTGAAAAACACTGTTCTAAATAACCTGCTGAACAACAGAACTCTCCAGGTAATTATGAGTCAGTCCATCAGCAAGCAGAAGAAACTGAATAATGAACTACCCCAGGGCTCAGTCCTCACTCCAGTTCTTTGCAATCTATACATCTCTGATTTTCCCAAGACGATATCCAGGAAGTTTGCTTATGCCAATGACATAGGGATTGCAGTAAGGCAAAAATCAATGGAAAGGACTGAAGAAACATTGACTAGGGGCTTTGAAATTTTGGCTGACTACTACCACTGATGGTGGCTTATCCCAAGTCCAGGAAAAACAGAATGCTCTTGTTTCCATCTCAATTACAATCTCACCAACCGTGAGCTGAATGTATACTTCAGTGGCACCTGGCTTACACAGAACCATACAACTAAGCGCCATGGCATTACCCTGGACAGGACCTTGAGCTATAAACACCATCTTACCAATGTAGCAGCAAAAATACATACACAAAACAACATTCTCCAAAAATCATGTGATACAACTTGGGGTGTGTCTGCTACAACACTTAGATGCTCAGCTTAGGGGGTGGCAGATAGTGCTACGGAATATGATGCTTCAATGTGGCTCAACAGCCCCCATGTTCACAAACTTGATGTCCAACTCAATACAACAATGAGAACCATTAGCGGATGTATTAAACCCACTCCAGCCTATTGGCCACCCATGTTGTGCAACATTGCTCCCCCACATCTCTGAAGACAAGATGCTCTTCTTCATGAATATAGAAAGATCATTGAAAACAGAAGGTTGCCCATCCACAAAGAGATGGCTAATATGGGCCTATCCAGATTCTGACACCCAGCAATAAGATCTTAACAGATTCTGCAATCACAAAATTTCGATCTAGGTAATGAATGGTTGTGAACATAGCTGCAATCAGTTCCACCCAATATCCGTAGCCTAAAAAACACTAACGAGAGGCCCTCAGGATAGGACTTGCCACGTAAAGAATGGAAGAAGGCTAATAGAATATGAACAGGCATTGGTAGTTGTGCAGATCTGTTGTTTAAACAGGGCGAAATACCAGGACCTGAATGTAGATTGGGGTGCAGCCTGCCAAACTAATTTCCATCTGTCACAAGAATGTGAGCATCGTGATTTCCAGGGAGATGTAACAGAGCTCTTTGAACCCTTGCCAGCTGCGATTGAATGGACTGAAAATTTAGATATTAGTATTTAGGGGGATTGCCCCATCAGTCTGCATACCAGTTGTACCAACTTGGTTATTTTATATTATTATATGCTTCCTGTGTGTAACTCTGCCATACTATAAATAATAATTATCCTTGTACTGGTGGAAGGCTTTACCTTCCTCTACCTTTGGATCCAACCCATTGCTGCCAGTGTTAACTAACAATGCATCTAGGGCACACCTTAACATCCCTTGATACCCAAAGAAAAAATAGTGATGGCACACTCAATGTCTGTTGGAGGATGGTCTACCCTTAGAGTTGCTGTGTGATCGCTGGTGGGAGTTCTCCTGCCCCCATTGGCACTCCAGGAGCCAATGGGAGAAATATTTTTTTTAAAAAAAATGGCTGTCAGTTATACCATGATGTCACGCCGAGGAAAACTCAAAAGCAATGCCATGCTTCTCCAGGAATTGCTGGAAATTCTATAGTAAAACCATAGAGTTTCTGACAACTCCTAGAGAGGCATGATGTCACCTTTTTCAGTTTTCTGGTAGTGTAATCATGCCGTCACAGAGGAACGCCCTTCCATGTCCCCACCCTACCTGCTGTCCTGGCAACCATACCTGCCCTCCTGAACTTCTAAAGGAGGAAACTTTAACGTGCTGAGAAATTTCAGCATTCTTCGGTACACAGTTTGAAAACAACTGCATTACAATATGCTCAGACTCTGTCTGGGCCAAACTGTTACACGTTCTCTTGCATAGCAGAGTAAATAGTTTCCTCTTTGCCAGTGGAACTGTATGGTCATTTACATAATTATCCCAATGGATGACTCTTTGTCATCCATCATGTGTGTTTTTCTCCCTCAGGAATTCCTTTGTAATCTTTTGAAGTCCAGAGCATGGTTTCGGGGAAGGGGGGGGGGGCATTGGCTTGATTAACTTCAAAGAGGCTCTCTACTGACTGTCGCATCAGGAAGTCACTTGGCCTGCAGCAGAAGCTCCAGCAAGGATAGAAATGGAGTTCTCTTCTTAGGCCGCAGTCACACGGCCCTTAAATGAGGGAGGAAGGGCTATTTCCTCCCGCATTTAAAGGGGCCGACCACAACGGCCGCAGAAAGTCCCGCGCCGAAGCGGGCTTAAATACGGGTTGCTCCCGCATTTTCCAACCCTGGGAAAATCAAGTTTTCCCAGGTGTTACGGGAGGAACCTGTATTTTAGCCATCTGGCCAGCCCTCTCTCGCAATCATTGCAAGAGAAGGGCTGTCCAGATGCCCCCCCCCCCTGCCATTTCCCCCCCTTTTACACTTGGGCGCTTGGCCACTCAAGTGCTCAAGTGTAAAAGGGGAAACCCCCCCCCCCCCAAACTTACCAGGTGGCCGGGGGGGGCTCGGGAAAGAGTGCCTCCCCTGGCCGCCGCTGCCGCTTCAAAAGCCCCGCCGCCGCAGAAAACACTGCCGCATACTTCAAGGCTGGCTGGCCACTGATTCTTCCGCTGCCGCCACTTCTGCTGCCACCTCCAGCTGCCACCACCGTCTACTGCCACCTCCCTCCGCCGCCTCTGCCGTCCGCCGCTGTTGCCTGCCACCGCCTCATCCTCCTCCCGCCGCCGCCCGCCGCAGCAGGGGTTGGGATGTGTAAACCTGAGGGGAAAAAAACCGAGGGAAAAAAATGCGGCCCCTTTAATCCCGGGAGGGCTCCTGGATTTAAAGGGGCTGTGTGACCGCAGCCTAAAACAAAGAGTCCTTTGGCTTTTCAGCCACTGCAATTGGGGGTGGGGGGGGAAGTGTCATTTCAAAAAGTTTCGTTTTGCTCGCCTAATGCCCGACAGGTGAATGGTGGTTATGGCTTGACATGAAATGGTGTCACAAACATCCATGGTTGCCAATCCCCAGGTGGCACCTGGAGATCTCCCACTTGTGGTGTCGTGGTTAGGAGCATGGACTCTAATCTGGGAGAACTGGGTTCAACTGCTAGTGTTACCTTGGGTCAGTCACAAGTTCCCTCAGAGCTGTTCTCTCAGGAGCAGTCCTCATGAGAGCTCTCTCAGCCCCACCAACCTCACAGGGTGCCTGTGGTGGGGAGGGAAGGAGTTTGTAAGCTGCTCTGAGATTCCTTCGGATAGTGAAGGGTGGGGGTATAAATCCAATCTCCTCCTCCTCTCCTTTTGAATTTCATACAGTCAAGATCAGTTCCCCTGGAGAAAATGGTTGCTTTGGAGGGTGGACTCTGTGGCATTATACCCTGCCGAGGTCTCTCCCCTCCCTGAACCCTGCCCTCCTGAAGCTCCAGCCCCCAAATCTCCAGGTATTTCCCAGCCCAGGGCTGGCCACTCTACATCCCTTGTGGGAAGGCTAGTCAGGCCAGGAGCTAGGAAGCCATCAAACCATCCAGTTAGCTCGATTGCTACTAGCTTTTAATCCACCAGGAAAGGAGGGGACTCCACTAAATAGGATTATTGTCCCACAGAATAAAAGATCAGAAGCACTGGTTCCTTTTGTGGGTTTTTTAAAAAAATATAAAAGCATATATATCTATGAAAATAAGTGGCAAGTTTGAAAGAATATGCACAGGGAAAGGTACAGCAGAAACAGCTTGTGGGGAGGGCGGGATATAAATCTAAATAAATAAATAAATTCCAGGCTCAGACTCCCTCTAGCTGATTCTACCTTCCCTTTTTCCTTGTGGAATTTTTTTGTGTGTGTGTCTCACCTGGAAGTCACGTTGACCTCTGGTGACTGACCCCTACTGGGGGCCTGGAGAGGTGGCTGAATAAATAGCCTGCCATTGTCGTCTCGACTTAGTATTACAAGGAAGGTCTCCCATCCAAGTACAAACCACGGTTGACCTTTCTTAGCTTCTGAGATCTGACAAGATCGGGCTTGCCTGGGCTATCCATGTCAGGGCAATTCTACCTTCCCTTTTAACCTAAAAGTTCATGGGAACTTTTCACGGAGTTCCACAAAACAACATGCTAGGGCGTTGTGACTCCATGGGCACCAACAGTTTCAGCAGGAGGGATTAGCTCCTTCAGACAGAGACAGTGTGACCTCCACAGTCTGTGTTTTCAGAAATGCTGAGCAAGGCTGTTGTGTTCTAATGGCGACCGCCATGCGGTCAGGCCATGCGGTCCGGGGCAAGCACAGGGCCAGGCGCAGTCAGAGCTTCGCTCCAGAACACAATAGACTAGCCGGATTGTAATTTAGACCTATTGGTCAGCCAGGATGCAAATAGGGGCCCCATGACCAATGTTCCCTCTAAGCTGTGGAGTCTCGTGAGCAAAAATTCTGCTTTGTGAGCTGCTGGCATGAAAGTTCGTGAGCGAGCGATTTGGCTGCTGCATCAATGAGTGTGCTCTGGAGCCACATCCTTCCTGAGCTAGGACAAAAATCTGTGAGCCGGAGGCTAAAAAACGGCGAGCCAGCTCACACTAACTCAGCTTAGAGGGAACACTGCCCATGACCTGGGGAGACTTAATTGTATTAATTGTAATCCTATCAGAGTGTGTGGGCGAGGCCAGGGGCGTGGTTTAGGTGCGCATATAAGCAGACCCCCAGCCCAGTTCAGACATATGTTCTATCTCTAAGATTCTGTAGATTTTGGCTGTGAACTGGGGCCCCACAAACACTTTTCCAGTTGGGCCCTAGAGTTTCAAATTGGGCCCCACTGGCTGGTCCTGAGTCTCATAGTTGCTGGGCCCGAGTTGCCCTGCCCTCGCATGAAGTCTTGGGTTTGCAATTTTGGGAGAGGAGAGACTGCCCACTGGGGGGGCAGGGATGTGCCCCCCCCCTAGATTTAGAGGCCCTAGGCTTCGGCCTACTTAGCCTATATATAAATCCGGCACAGCTCTCCAGGGTCTCAGGCTGAGATCTTTCCCATTACCCATCGCCTGATCCTTTCTTATGAAGTTGCCGGGGATGGAAGCTCTATCACTGTACCACAGCCTCTCCCCTACCAATCACAGAGTCTGATTCAATTGTGGACATAACATGGCCAAGGCTAAGCGTTCTGTGCTGCTTATTCTCAGGGGTAGAGGAATTAAAAGAAGTCTTTTACATGGAGTAAAATTAGAGTTGGCAGACATGGCCAGACAGCAGGAAACTTATGGCAGTCCTGTAGGGTTTCCAAGGCAAGAGATGTTCAGAGGTCGCTTGCCATTGCCTGCCTCTAATTTGGCCCTTCGTGGGTTGAAAAAGAGCCAAGTAAGTTCAGCCTGAGAGATAGCTACGCCTGTGCATTGTCTACCAAACAGTTTAACCTACCTCATAGGGGTGTTGTTAGGATAAAATGGAGGAGTACCATATTAAAGCATCCCAAGCTTCTTGGAGGGAGGGCAGAATGGATGCCATCAGACCCATTTACCTTTCTAGAGGAGACATTTCCCTTAAAACTTCTAGCTTGGAGAGCAGAAATTGTTCTCTAGAAGGTTTTTTTTTGGTCTAACCTTCATCAGATTGAGCAAGGAGCCAGTTTGGTGTGGTGGTTAAGTGCGCGGACCCTAATCTGGGAGAACCGGGTTTGATTCCCCACTCTTCCACTTGCACCTGGCTGGATGACCCTGGGCAAGCCATAGCTCTGGACCAGCTGTTCTCTCAAGGACAGCTTGGGAAAAAGATCTCTCAGCCCCACCTACCTCACAGGGTGTCTGTTGTGGGGAGAGGAAGGGAAAGGAGTTTGTAAGCCGCTCTGAGACTCCAAGTGAGTGAAGGGCGGGGTATAAATCTAATCTCTTCTTCTTCTTCTTCTTCTTCTTCTTCAAGGGATGCCAGACCTCTCGGTGGGGGTGGGGTCCCCCCACACTAAGGCCCCACCTCTCCACCACAGATCAGCTGACTGGGGGGGAGATTACCCCCCCAAATGAGGGAGGAACACCCAACATTTCAGCAATGTGCCTATATGACTTCAGTGTGGACATAGGCATGTCAGGGATATCAGGGTGATGTTCTGGTTTTGAGGCAAAAACTCCAGGGTAGAAGCTAATTCTACCCTATTTTGCCCAAAAACAGAGCGTGGCCCCGATGTCCCCAGTGCACCTACATCACTTTCAGGTCACATTGGAACTCTAGTGGGGATGTCATTGAAATGTGCAAAGCAGCTCCCAGCTCTCAGTGAGCTCACCCCCCCCCCCCATGCCCCGCAGCTGCCCGGAGGGACTTGGCAACCCCGACATGAGCCTGCAGGCCAGGCAGGTGCCATTCTGCCCGTTCGTTTACAAGGTAAGTGCGCACACCATGCAACGAGCCCAGAATTAGTAATGTGAGTCGGCTGTCATTTTTATCACTGAGCCCTGCAGGGAGGATCTGATTAAATGGATATTCAACTCTTTGCATTAATGTGCACCCAATTTTAATTTGCATTTCATTAATGGTGCGTGCGCACATGCACACACACACACAAACCCTGCAATTTTATTATTTGCTCTTTGGGAAAGATCTCTCTGCCAGCGAGTAGCTCTCTGGAGTCTCTCCTGTAGTGGAGCCTTGACTTTAGCTATTGTGGTTCATACTCCCCGCCCCTAGCCCTTCTCCTGTTTGGTAGACAATGCACAGGCCTAGTTGGGGGTGGAATTAGGAACTCTTCTACACCCCAGCTGTGCCATTCCGGGCCTGTTTGAGATCTCTTTTATTTTTTCAGAAGACTTTTGGGAATTCTTGGGGAACACTAGGGTTGTCAGACAGTGCCTGGCAACTGGAGGAAGGGTTGCGGGGCAGGGGCAGCATCCCAGGAGAAATATTTAAAGAAAAACAAGGCCTCGTCTACTAGCAGGAATGGTCTTGCCACAGAGTCTCACTAACTCTTAGAAGTACCTAAAGTGACTAAGGGTAGCTCAAGGAATCAATAGGAACCCTATGGTAAAACTGAAAGTTCTTACTGAGTTTCTGGCCTAAATTGATAAGCCTTTCTCCACAGCTGTTGTGAAGCTGTGGGGAACACGAGGTGTTTCCTCTAAACTGAGTTAGTGTGAGTCAGCTCACAAGTTTTTAGCCTCCAGTTCACACATTTTTGTCTTAGCTTAGGAAGGATGACTCCAGGGCAAACTCATTTATGCAGTAGCCAAATCACTCGCTCACAACTTGAATGCCCGTGGCTCACAAAGTAGAATTTTTGCTCACAAGACTCCACAGCTTAGAGGGAGCATTGGTCTGGACCCAACCCTATATAAACAGTAACGTTTAGTTTGGCTTTTGGTAAATCCTTCTGCATGAACAGAGTCCTGAACCGGCTTTCAAATTCCCCTATGTTGATTTGTTTGTGTTGCAAAATGGTTGTGTGATACTTATGGACTGCCATGGATGGATAGGACTCAATAAGACCAAACATCTGTCTAGCCCAGTTGCCAGTTTCTACAGTGGTCAGTCATCTGAGTCCAGGAAACCTGTATGCAGGACATGAACTCACCAATTCTGCTTCATGTTTTGACCCTCAGCAACTGGAATTTCGAACAACCCTACCTCCAAATCTAGATGTTAGCTGTCATAGAAATAGTATTACTAAACTGTTCTACCCTACACTGCAGGGTGGGAGAGAATTAGATGATTTAGTGCTCTGGCATATGAAGAAAAAAAAACTATCCCACATACAGAACAAGAGGAAGGAAGAGAAGAGTAATGCTGTCTTCTTGGCATAGTACTTTTATGTGGATAGACTCTTTTTCCATAGGACCTTCCAAAGTTTTCCACTTGGCAAAGGTGTCAGACAAGGATGTATTTTATCTCCCTATCTCTTCAGTCCTTATGCAGACCATACAAGGAAATCTGGATTAGATGAAGGTGGAGTGAAAACTGATGGAGGCAGCACCATTAACAAGTTGAAATATGCAGATGACATCACGTTACTGGCAGGAAACAGTAAAGACTTGAAATAACTACTGATGTAGGTTAAAGCAGGAAGTGCCAAAGCAGGATTACAGCTGAACAACAAGAAGACAAAAGTAATGACTAGGGGTGTGCCCCCCCCCCCAAATGCTTGGTATTTCTTGGATTTGGGTATATTGATATTCCTGAATCCCCATACCGGTATGGTATTTGAATTTGGGGAATATTTGGGTTAGCTGTGTTTTTTTTTTTTATCTGGGGCTATCTGGAGTTCTGTGGGGGCTATTTTTTGAGGCAGAGTAACCAGATTTGCAGAACAGCTGCTGGTGCCTCTCTGCAAAACAAAACAAAACACCCAAGTCTCAAAAAGATTGGATCAGGGGGTCCAGTTCTATGGGCCCCCAAACAAGGTGGCCCCATCCTCAACTGAAATCAATGGAGGAAAGGGGGCATTTAAAGAGATCGTAGTCCCTTTAAATACCTTCTTACAACTCTGCAGCTTGGAAAACAGTGGAGACATTTAAAGGACTCGCAGTCCCTTTAAATGCCTTCTGGGTGAACTTGCCAGCCCAGGATTGGCCAGGGTGATGGGAGCTGATTGCTCCACATGACCCCAGCTGATCCTCTCTTGTAGCTCCAAATTGCAAGACAGCTGTATGCCGTCCCAGCTGATCCTGTCATGCAGCTTCCAGCTGCAAGAAGTTCGGTGCAGAGCTCTGAGCTCTTGCTGCCCAGCTAATCTTGGGCTGGCTCCTCTTGCAGCTTCATTTAAACTGAGCTGCAAGAGGAGCTGGCCAGCCCCAGCCAAGGTGGTGCAGGGGTGTCAGCTCCCACCACTTCAGCCGGGGATGGCTCGCAGTATAGCAGATACACCTGAATAAAAGCCAAAAGAAGAAGAGATTGGATTTATACCCCGCCCTTCACTACCCCAAGGAGTCTCAGAGCGGCTTACAAGCTCCTTTCCCTTCCCCTCCCCACAACAGACACCCTGTGTGGTAGGTGGGGCTGAGAGAGCTCTCTCAAGCTTGTGAGAGAACAGCTCTGAAAGAACTTGTGACTGACCCAAGGTCACACCAGCAGCTGCATGGGGAGGAGTGGGGAATCAAACCCGGTTCTCCCAGATTAGAGTCCATGCACTTAACCACTACAGCAAACTGGCTATTTGGCATGGTTTATTTTGAGCAAGGATTTCTCTTTCCTCGATTGTGGCTCAGAATGAGAAGAGCTCTGCATATGGACTTAAACTAGGGAACTAAATTCAAAGGCTCCGGAGTTACGCTGAGCAAATATGACCCATCCTCTCTCATGCTGATCCTGCTCGCTCTCTCTCGAAGGCTACAGCAGCCGTTCATAATTTCATTCCACAGTCGTGTTTTTGTTCTTGGAGTAGGAACTGTTGACCCATTAAGGGTTCATTTATTCTCTCTGGGACTGGCAAAAAAGAAGAAGAAAGAATCCAAGCATGAAAGGCATACAAATAGAGACCTGAAGCGTAGAATTTAACAGGAGTATTAGGACTAAAACCAGAGAAAGCAAAACTGAAATTCTCACTGAATCCAACAAAGACAGAGGTCCTGTGCTTGACCTGGGGTGGTTTGAGGGTAGGGTTCCCACTCCTGACCTTCGACAGGGAGCCGCTGGTGCCAGCACCGGAGGTTAGGAGTCTGAGAGTGCTCCTGGATGCTTCCTTAACAATGGAGGCCCAGGTAGCGGCCACTGCCAAGGCGGCCTTTTTATCATCTTTGGCTGATCAGGCAGTTGGTTCCCTTCCTCAACCATGCTGACCTAGCAACAGTGATCCATGCGATGGTCACCGCGAGACTGGACTACTGTAACGCTCTCTACATGGGGCTGCCCCTGTTGCATTTCGGAAGCTGCAGCTAGTGCAGAATGCCGCGGCCAGGCTGTTGATGGGTCTTCCCCGGTGGGAGCACATCCAGCCTATGCTGCAGACGCTGCACTGGCTGCCAATAGCATGCCGAATCCGCTTCAAGGTGCTGATTCTTACCTTTAAAGCCCTTTATGGCCAGGGTCCAGCATACCTACGGGACCGCCTTTCCCCGTATATACCCCAGACAGCACTTCGGTCGGGGTCTCAGAACCGATTGACTCTCCCTGGCCCTAGGGAGGCCAGGCTGGCCAGTACCGGGGCCAGGGCCTTTTCAGTGGCAGCCCCATCCTGGTGGAACCAGCTCCCAGAGGAGAACAGGGCCCTGCAGGACCTTCTGCAGTTCCACAGGGCCTGCAAGACGGAGCTCTTCCGCCAGGCTTTTAGTTAGAGGGCCACTGCCGCTATAGAGCCCTGGTCTTCAGTATCCAGCCTGTGCCCCAGGAAGACTGTGAGCAGAGTAAATCTCAAAGACTAGATAGCCATCCGGGATAACCATCTCCAGCACTTTATGAAGATAAACCATCTTGAATAACCATCTTCAGCACTTTTGTACTGTGTAATAATGGTTTTATGATTTTAATTGTATTTATATATTGACTGTGAGCTGCCCTGAGCCTGCATTGCGGGGAGGGCAGGGTATAAATGTGATAGATAAATAAATAAATAAATACATGTGACCACCATGCTGTGTGAACAGGGGTAATGCTTGAACAGCCTCAGTACACATGAATTCAAACCCTGAAAAATCCAGTGATCATTTCACATGTAGTGGAGCTGTATCTGCAAGGACCTATGCAAGGACCTATGCACTGTTGATAGGCTTCTAGGACATGCAACTGTAACACCTGAAAAAGGGTTTTAGTCATATAGAAATGCCCTTAACACATGCGCTGGATGTGCAGCATTTCACATGCCAGTGGCATGCATGCACAGGTCATTGATTTTAGATGTATTAATGTTACATGGAAAGAGACCAGCACAGTTGGTAAGTGCTTCTTAATGTTACAGGGTAACTGTGGGACAATTACAATATAATCCCATGCCAAGTTACTCCAGTCTAACCACCCAGAGCATCTTAAAGGCACAGCCCCACAAGAATTTCTCCTGTAAATGCTTTTTTCAAACATTTTCAACCATTTTAAAAAAGGCATGCACTTCTTTAAGCAGAGTGGGCTGCTAGAGTTGATTTAATTCCTGCACTGAGCAAGGGGGTTGGAGTAGGTGACCTCTAGGATCCCTCCTAACTCTCTGTCAAGAAACTGGTCTCCTTTAAGAGCGTTTTTTTGCCTAAGTGTTAGCTTTCTTGACTGTAGAAGTCATCACTCCCACCTGCTGGCTTGTGATCAGAATTGTTGCTTAGTGATTAACTTGCAGAAGTGATTAACTTGCAGCAGCTGAGAACTGTCATCCAAAGCAGTTGACAATTGCAATTTAGAAATCTAGCTTGGTAACAGCTAAATGGCTTTTCTTTCAACACTGAGAACTTCAGCCCTACCAGAAAAAACCCTGCAAGCCACAAAATCCTGGCTATGGGCCTGCCCTGCCCTGGATGGTTCAGGCTACCCTGTTCCCATCTGACCATGGAAGCTAAGCAGGGTTGGTCCTTGTCAGTACTTGAATGGGAGATCACCAAGTAGAACCATGGAGGCAATGCAGATGAAACCAATGGTCAATCACCTCTGAACATCTCTTGCCTTGAAAATATTACATGGTTGCCATACGTTGGCTGTGACTCGACAACCCTTTCCACACATAAACCCAAGAAGCTGCCTTTATATTGAAGCAGACCCTTGGTCCCTCAACATCAGCACTGTCTCAGACCAATAGAGGGTCTCAGGCTGAGGTCTTTCCCATCAGCTACAACTTGATCTTTACTGGCGATGCCGGGGACTAAAAACTGGGACCATCAGCTTGCAAATCAGATTCTCTACCACTGAGGATCATTACCCTTTGCCACCATCAACCCCACAGATCGCTCTGTTAAAATCCTTAAGGGTTTTAGTCATGGTCAGCACGCTGTAAAAAAACAAGTTTTGTTAGTTGTTGTAGATTTTCCTGGCTGTATGGCCGTGGTCTTGGCGCTGTAGTACCTGACTGGCATCCTCAGAGGTATAACACGAAAAGATGGTACTCTCTGTGTCAGTGTTCCTCTCTGAGGATGCCAGTCACAGCTGCTGGCGAAATGTCAGATACGACAATGCCAAGACCATGACCATACAGCCCAGAAAAATCTACAACTAATGAACTCCGGCCATGAAAGCCTTTGACAACCAAGTTTTAGTTTCATTTACCGAGGTCTGAATTGGTTTTCTTCTTTTTCTTCGTCTTAAAGAGGCCAGCTTGGAATAAGCTTGGAAAAGAAAATAATACCCTAAAAGCGGAGAACCCCTGCAAGCAGGGCTCGATTTCAACAGGAACACACAGGAACACAGTTCCGGGTGACGTGGGAGCCTGCCCCGCCCCCTCCCTCCCTGGCCTGAGCTATTTACACTTAAAGGGAAAGTTCCTGCAGAGAGCCGGCAGGAAAAAGCTCCACCAGGTGCTTTCCCTTTAAGAGCAAACAGCCAGCAGGAGAAAGCCCCGCCCAGAGATTAAGCACAGGGGCTAGGTTTTCTGCATTTGGCTTGCCGAGGTCATGTGGCTTTCCCTGCTCCAGTAAGTGCCTTCCCATCTCTTTTCCTTCTCTCTCTCTCCCCCCACCTTTCTTTCTGTCTTTCTTTCTGTCTCTCTCTGTCCCCACCTTTCTTTCTTCCTTTCTCTCTCTCTCTCCCCCTTCCTTTCTCTCTCTCTCTCCTCCACCTACCTACCTACCTTCCTTCCTTCTCCTTTCTTCTTTCCTTTCTCTCTCCCTCGCTCCCCCCACCTACCTCTTCCTTCCTTCCTTCTGTTCTTTCTGTTTTTATAAAAAAAATTATTGAAAAGGGGGGGGGGGATGTAAAAAAGCAGAAAGCCCAGGAAATGCTGGTTTTGACAATATCTTTAATTTTTGAGACGCTCTTTTGTTTTCTCATGGCATCTTCTGCCTAAGAAAAGTAAGTTTGAAGCTTGAGTTCATTGTTGTGTCTTGTTGGGAATGGCTTGCAAATATATGTGTGTCTAAAGTCTGTATTAAAGTGGTTTGGTGCTTACTGCCATGTAAGAGAAAAATCTGAAAAAGTAGCTTCATTGTTGTGTGTGTTGGCAGAACACTTGACTGTTGCATAGGGCACTTTGGGGGACATCTGCAGAGAAACAGAGTTATAACTAAAAATGAGCATGGTCAGCCGCACTTTGGTGATTGCCTGTTTTGTGACATTTAAAAAAGTGGGCAGAGTTTCTGAAGAAGATGATTGTCCCTCTTCTCCTGCCACTGGACTGACATCTGCCTTTAATGGGCCAGCAAAGTTGATGTTCTTAAACCTCCTAATAAGAGAGATTTCCGCTTCTGAGGAGTTCCAATGACTGGTGATCTTGTGATGGTAGTGATACTTTTATGTGGTAAAGACCACCTGTTCACAGGATAATTTTACCTGTGGGACAGACTCTGCATGGTAACCACTCCACTGGTACATAATTGCTTGTAAAAAGTATTATAGTGTAATAATTCAGGTGGGTAGCCGTGTTGGTCTGAAGCAGCAGAACAAAGTTGGAGTCCAAAGTTTCATCCAAGGTATAAGCTTTTGTGTGCATGCACACGTCTTCCATCTGAAGAAGTGTGGGTGGCACATGAAATCTTATACCTTGAATAAAATTTTGTACCTTGAATAAAATAGTCCACAAACTACTCCCATCCAGTGCATCCACAAACCTAGAAGAAGAGATTGGATTTATACCCTGCCCTTCACTACCCAAGGGAGTCTCAGAGTGTCTTTCAAACTCCTTTCCCTTCCCCTCCCCACAACAGACACCCTATGAGGTAGGTGGGGCTGAGAGAGCTCTGAGACAACAGCTGGTACAGAGCTATGGCTTGCCCAAGGTCATCCAGCAGGTGCAAGGGGGGAGTGGGGAATCAAACCCAGTTCTCTCAGATTAGAGTCCACGCAGTGTGGGAATAATTGTTGGACATAAGATATTGGTTCAGGCAAGGTTTTGTATAGATGGGACAGAAAATAATGTTCTTATTGGTTTTGTCAAAACCGTTTTGACAACAAGGTAAAGAGAATAAGAAGCAAAAGGTGGATGTGGCTGGATGACCACACTTCCGGGAACACTGGGTGTGGCCTAATATGTTAATGAGCTGTGCTGTCAGGGGTGTGGCCTAATATGCTAATGAGTTCCTGCTGGGCTTTTTCTGCAAGAAGAGCCCTGCCTGCAAGTATTATTTTTGCAAAGGACACAGAGTCATCTTTAACAACGATTCGGCCTTAATTATATTCATCAAGCTCCAGCTCCCCATCCTGGCGTTGGGAACATGACAGACCATAATGAAAGCAAATTACGGTACAAGAAACAATTAAGGTTTTTAAAGAAACACAGTTAAAAGTTGTAACCCTGTTTATTCCTTTGTCTGCTAACTAATCACACTGGCCAGACCATTGATGCTAATGTGGCACTCAGTGCGTCTGTGAATGAGTTATAGCATCATAAATACTGTGGGGTTATCTGAGCCATGCACAGCAGAAACAAGATTATCATAATCAGCAATTTGCATGATCATAAGGAGGAGAGATACAAAGTGTCTGGGGGACCGAGAGATGTCCGTGCTTAATTCTGTAACGGCCATGCCGGAGGAATGGGGCTCCAGAAACGTTGACAGTAGTGGCTTGAAATGTGAGAGATTCCCCTCCTCTTCATCGTCCGCGGATGGAATCCTGCTTTCCTAAGATTGCCATCTCCTGGCTGGGATCTGCCTGGAAATCTAGGGGGGGAACCTGAAGGGAGGGGAGCTCAGCAGGGCTGTAATGCAAGAGAACCCACTCTTTCAAAGGTGCCCTTCTCTCCCAGGAGAACTGATCTCTGCAATCTGGAGAGCAGCACGAATTCCGGGAGAACTCCAGGTCCCACCTGGAGGCTGGCACCCTTTTGAGCTTCCTGTATAGCGTGCGAGCAGTAGAAGCTTTGTGTGCAGTTTCACTCACCTGTGGAGGGGAGCCTGAGGGGTGGGTGTTGCCTTCTGACACACTTCCGGCATGTTAGGGGGTGTGGCATATGCAAATGAGTTATGCTAATGAGCTCCTGCACCTCTTTTTCTGCAAAATGACCCCTGCTTAAAGCTGTGGTTGTTATCATCAGATTCACATGTTGTATCTAAAGATAACTAGACTCCTCTTGCTCAGAGATGTTTGGGGCTTTATTTAAAACAAGAAAATCTTAGGGCTCAGAAACCAGTAGTAAAGTCTACTTCGTATAAGACCAATTGTGACTTTATTTCTTTATTTCGCTCATCTCAGAGTGGACTTAAGTTTAGCAAAAGCAACAAAAACTGGGGAGGAGGAGAATGATGGAAAAGCAAGAGGAGAGGAGACATCTGAAGATGGTGCTGAGAAATAATTACTTATCGCTACATGAGAGTTGTTTGAGCTGCTTTGAGTATAAGAAACTCACAAACCTTCTTTGGGGGAATGATGGTCTAGCGAAACAGGCTCTTTTGCTTTCAAAGGCAACGATGGATGTATACGAGGCTGCCTTCTACTGACTCAGACCCTTGGTCTATCAAGGACAGTATTGTCTACGCAGACTGGTAGCGGCTTTCCAGGGTCTCAGGCTGAGGTCTTTCACACCACCTACTGCCTGATACTTTCAATTAGGGTTACCATATTTTGAAAAGCAAAAAAATAAAAATTAAAAGAGGACATATTTCCTGACTGACTACTTCAAACCAGTGACCACGCTGACAAATCTCATTTCAGATGTTGTTGTTCAGTCGCACGGTCGAATCCAACTCTTCGCGGCCCCACAGATCACATCACACCAGGCCCTCCTGTCTTCCGTTATCCTCCGGAGTTTGCTTAATTTCATGTTTGTTGCATCTCATCCTTTGCCGTCCCCTTCTCCTTTGACCTCCAGTCTTTCCCAGCATCAGGATCTTCTCCAGGGAGTGCTCCCTTCTCATTTGGTGGCCAAAGTATTTGAGCTTCAGCTTCAGGACCTGGCCTTCCAGGGAACAGTCAGGATCGATTTCTTTTCGGATTGACTGATCTGATCTCCTGGCAGTCCAAGGGACTCTCAAGAGTCTTCTCCAGCACCATAATTCAAAAGTATCTATTCTTCGGCACTCGAAACCCAGGAAGCTTCAGGTCACTGCCATGTGCTGTGTGTGGCCTTCACTGGACACATATTTGACTCACATAGCTGTTGTTAACTGGGAATGTTTATTTCTTACAGCAATCCAAAGTCACTATCAAATTTTACATAGACAGGGTATCTGAAGCTAGATTCCTGAGACTCTCTGAGTTAACGTAGGCCCCGTCCACACTGTCACTTTTGTCGCTCATTTCTCCCTATTGCTTCAGGTTCCCCCACCCCCCCTATGTTTTGTTCTCTCTAGTAGTCCCAGAGGGAGCAAAACACATGTGGAAAAGGGGGAGGAACCCAAAGCAATAGGGAGAAATGAGCAGCAAAAGTGACAGTGTGGACGGGGCCCTAGACTCTCTGAGTCACCCTGGCTTGACCCAGCTTTCCTTGACTTTCCTGACCCCAGAGATAGAAAGAAAGGGGCTGACTTTGTTGTATATGTCAGATGTATGTCAAATGCTCATCACAGACTTGATTGACAGTTACATTAGCTTCAAAGGGTGAAAGAGGGTACTTAATGTCTGGTTTTAGTCTTGTTCCTGGTTGTTCTGATCAACCACCCGTCAGTTGTGGGTCTTGGTAGAACCACCAAGGATATCCTTTATAGAATTACAAGTGCCCTGTTTATGTACTGGGGCTGTGTTGAAGTATTCTGTGTTGAATGTTGAACAGCTAAAAAGTGTTTTCTGACTTAAGTGTGCATAAAGGAATAAACTGTGTCTTGATTTAGAACAACTCTCTCTCTCCCCCGCCCCCCTGCAACCAGGAAGCCAGCTTCTCACCCTCCCCAAAATGAACACAATGGGTATGAGGGCGCATGAAAAGGTTCCTGCACCCCTCATTTCCCCAACATGGAGCTCTACAGGGATGGGGCTCGCCCGCTGGCCAGTGGCAGATTGGGCCCCCCAAAATCGGGGTAAACCCTGCCCCCGTCGGGAGGATGGCAACCCTACCTGAACCACTGTCTCTGAGCGGACAAGAGACTGCTAGGCAGGCCAGTGCCTTGACAAGGTGTGCCCTTAAGAAAGCTTTCTCTTCATCCAGCTCTCCTCCCCACCGCTCAGGAAACTGAACCGAAAATCAAGGGAGGCCCTTCCAAAGGCACCTCCCAGCACAGCTGGACTATTTGCAGTGCCTTCCCTTCAGTGCACATTCCCCTTGAAAGCAATGCCGTGTGCGGAGAGACCACACCGACCGGGGCGTGCGTCTTGATGTGCATCTTTGCGCAGACGGTACACACGTCGTTGCCAGTCTGCATTTGTCATAATGTGTTTTGCAAGCTGTAGCTTGGGGGGGGGGGGGGAGATGTATTCCGTCCAATATTTGGTATTCTAATTTGGTTGAGCTTTTCCAGGCCTTGGTTGCCAAGGTAACCACATCCTTCATTTCCATGTGTTCCGCATATGGGTATCACTTTATCTTGGGTCTCTCAGAGGCGCTCTCATGCCACTGCGATTTAGGAATTTTTTCTAACATGGAAAAAAAAAGACACAAAACCTTTTAACAGCTTGAAGATTCATTAAGCGATCTGGCTCAAGAGTAGTTTAATTTACTTTCTGAGGGCTCTTTTATATTGAGGCTGTAAGTACACCCCAGTCCTTCTCCATATTCCTTTGGACTCGGTTTGACACCAGAGAAGGGGGATTTTTTTTTTTAAGGAATAAGCAAATCTGTGATGATATTTTCATAAGCCCAAGCAGACGGATTTATGTATAAGGCTTAAATGTTGATCCATCTCATATATATATATATGTATCTTTTGCCCACATATTACCGTCAATACCCCCTCCAAGCTGTGGAGTCTTGTGAGCAGAAATTCTACTTTCTGAGCTGCTGGCATGAAAGTTGTGAGCGAGCGATTTGGCTACTGTATAAATTAGTTTGTTCTGGAGCCGTCCTTCCTGAGCTAAGACAAAAATGTATGAGCTGGAGGCTAAAGAACTATGAGTTAGCTCACACTAACTCAGCTTAGAGGGAACACTGATCCCCATATGGTGTGCATGTGGAAACCAGGCTTGTAAATAGCTACTCAGAGACTCAGCTTTGGTTACTGTGAATCACTATCGAATCACCAGGCAGGGAAGACAGATAAATGATGATATGTTCAGAGGTCCCAGATGAAGGACAGGCATCTATCTCATAGGTGACTGCATGATCCGTGGCTATGAGCCACGATGACAAGGCAAACATGACGTAGAGAGGTAGTAGACATTTTAATGCTAGTGCATCCAGGGAAAGCCTTGGTCTCTCCACCCTACTTGTTGGCTCTCTAGGCCAACTGGTTTGGCTGGACTTCCCAGGACTCTCACTGGCAAGGCCCGTGGCCTGCCGTTGCTCCAAGCGGCAGCAGGAGAAAAATCAAATCAAACCAACGTTGCTGACATCACTACATCATTCCTGGGTAAAACCCGGAAGTGACGTGGGGTATGTTAGCCTGATTGCCTTGATCAATATTGGGGATTTATGATATTATAAATATAGCAATCAGCAATAGGAAGCAATCGC
This sequence comes from Lepidodactylus listeri, assembly GCA_029233225.1. Taxonomy (NCBI): domain Eukaryota; kingdom Metazoa; phylum Chordata; class Lepidosauria; order Squamata; family Gekkonidae; genus Lepidodactylus; species Lepidodactylus listeri. Next base: position 131,610,242 of record JARCFY010000005.1, on the reverse strand, counting down.
CTATGTATACCGGAGTCCCGCTCCTTCCAGAAATACCGGAAATGGACGCAGAGAGCAGTTTCAGTTAGAAATGGTTTCTTTACTGGGTAAATCTTCACACACAAACCATACACAGTCTCACCCTCAATTACACAGAACTAGGAAAAACAGATAGATAAAAGATGTTTGCATTAGCAGGTAAAATTGTTGGTATCTACGTCGAGGGCAATAATTGCCTGTCTGGCGAGATGGCACATCCCAGTGGGGAAATGGTGAAGGCTAGAAGGGGTTAGGGACTGTGTTCTGAGCCGGCAGAGACACGTGGAAACACTGGCTGTGCAACCAAGAGTCGCATGGGACAGGGTAGGGTTCAGGATAGAAAAGTTAGAAAGAGAACACATTGCTGGGTGCCCTCTTTTATTAGGGGGCTCGGGGGAGGGCGGCTTAACTGGACACCTCCCTCGAGACCACCCCTTGGTGGTCCACTCCAAAAGTCACATCCACAATGGGGAGGGGCCTTCAGGAGCTGGGCAATGTTAAACTCTACCTGAACTGTGACAGAGACACCTGGAGGGCCGATGTGACTCATTGGCTAAGCCCTTTGTTTCATTGATTGCTCTCATTGTCTCAGGGCTGCAGAACTGGTTTCATGGCTGGCCACGTTCCCACCAAGTTCATGGAAGGCAGGAAAGAGTCTTTTGTGCCTTTGTAGCAGAGAAGGTTGGAGAGGGGGTTGCCTAGGGAGGATGATGAAGAAGGGCTTCTCTAAGGGCATCTGGAAGCAAATGTATAAGCCGCAATGGTGAGTGGCTATTTCTGCGTGTGTTTCTGTGTCAAGGGATGTCTCTGGGAGCTGGCGACCTTGGGAATCACTGGCACATCATCTCAGGCGTCGGCTGGCGTGTGTGTGCAGCTGGCATCGTGCTCTGGTCACATCACATCTCAGTCCCTCTTACACATTTAGCAGCACAGTCCATTATTAACACTTATAGACTTTAAGTCTATAAGAGCTCATAAGCGTCTTGCAGGGCAACTGGTCGCTCTAGGAATTTTTACCATAGAATTTCTGGCAATTCCTAGAGCATCCCTTTGTCACTTCTGTGTTTTACCCCAAAACAACATGGCGATGTCAGTGATGTTAACATCACACACACTCCCTGTTATATATTGAGCAGAAAATGTACTGGCAACTAGACCTAGCTTGGAGTCTGGAAACAGTAGACCGACAAGATCCTGAAGGGAACCGATAGTATAGCAGCATAATGTAAATAGCCAATCACAGGGAGCAGGTGTGTGTTGGGTATGGTTTATTGCATGCATTTAAGTGGGGTTTCAGCCCTGCTTAGATCATCTTTTGAGCTGAGCTGTAATCACAATAAACGATGAGCTGATCACACTACATGTCTGAACCCAGTATATTTTACTCCCCATGTGTCTACCCCACTGGTTGCCAGGTTGCCAGACTCCCATTGGTTGGTCTGGCAACTCTAGGTTTGGCCAGTATGCAAAACAGGGGGCTGGTCAGATCCAACAGGGCTCTTTTTTCCTTTTGACTACTGTAAGTATGCATGGGCTACTTCATTTCCTTGTCCCTTTTGCTGAATTATTTGCAGTGCTGTTCACGGGCTGTTTCCCTGACTGTATTTCTGGAAATGCAGACATTCTGCGTCAGAGAATCTTGGCCTGTCTAGTATTAGGGTTAACTGGTGTGGTTAGTCCAGTCACCGCTAATCAGCAGAGTGCTTAAATAAAGCTACAAATGCAGCAGCGTCACTTCTACCAGGTTACTCAGCTTATTAAAGCTATACAGAGACACATTGCAAGTTTAAAAAAGAAATACTTCTCGCTTTATTTGAGAAGTACACTTTGGATAGGAAAGAGCAGAGACAGGACGATAGAGTACTAACTTATTTTATTTATTTATTTATTTATTTATTTCGATTTATACCCCGCCCTCCCCGCGAACGGGCTCAGGGCGGCTTACATGGGCGCATAGGCCAAAAGATACTACATTAAAATGGCTAAAAGCAGTTAAAACAGTTTAAACAGTTAAAATAAATTCCTAAGACTAACAAGATTACAAACAGCTTCCTATAACATGTTATCAAATTATCAAAGCGGTGGCTCAGTGGTAGGTCTCCATGTCCCCCTTGCCACCCACCAGGGTTGATTCGGGCCGGTTACATCAAAGATGATATACCTGATGGATGGAATCATTGGTGGCGGCTCCTATTCAAAAGCCTGGCGGAAGAGCTCTGTCTTGCAGGCCCTGCAGAATTGCACAAGGTCCCGCAGGGCCCTGATCTCCTCTGGGAGCTCGTTCCACCAGAGTTCCACTAACTTACTAGCTAAAGAATGGAAACAGATGGCAAGAGGCCCATCAGCCTCATGGCGCCAAGAGAGGACCACCTCTTGATGCATGCAGGGGGAGGGATGGTCTTCATCTGAACTGAGAGAGAATGGAAGGAAGGGGAAATGGTCCCTGGGAACACAATCTGCATTTCAAAGGGGACAGTAGCAGAAAAGTAAAGACAGGAAGAAAGGTCTATGTACCTATCTAGCTATCTAGCCTTTCTCGTCACAAAGTCTGGAGGTCTGAGACAAGGGACATCACACTTAGAGCTTCCAGCATCTAGCAGGTTTGTGAGTATTTGATGCCCAGATTCTATGGACTTCCCAACCACTGGCCAAAAGAGGAAGGAGGGCAAACCTCAGTGTGAGTGAGTTTCACTTCTTTTTGCTGTAATGTGCAAAGTGGTGATTGAGGTTCGTCAAATCTACCCTGTCTGAGGTCTTGTTTGAGAGCCAGTTTGGTGTAGTGGTTAAGTGTGCAGGCTCTTATCTGGGAGAACCAGGCTTGATTCCCCCCTCCTTCACTTGCAGCTGCTGGATGACCTTGGGCAAGCCATAATACACACACACACACACACACACACACACAAACACTCTTTATTGGCATAACAAGGAAAGATACAAAAAAACCTTAGAGAGATTTGAGGGGGAAATAAAAAAACACCAGTCTACAGAAATTCTCCAATACAAGTGGTGTAGCAGAAACTAAGTACAGTCAGAACTTAACTAGGAAGAGTAGGTATGTAATCTTCTCCTATCTAGCGCTTTTACCACTTTTGGTCTCTATCTCTTTTGCTGTTAGGGCCTGAAACTCCACCACTTGCTCAGTGACTAAGGAACATTTGTTGGCTAACAAAGGTTTTATCCATCTGTTTAACGCAAGACTGGGGGGTTAGGAGGAGTGGTTTAATCAGGCGGCATCGGTGGGGAGTGAGCAATGGGCAATCTAATAGGGTATGTCGTACAGAATTGGGTTCTTTGCCACACCTGCCCAATCTCTGTTCATAAGAGATACCCTGGTACCTGCCAGAAACCACGAATGAGGGGACTATATTGAACCTGGGCATCATAAAGGCTCGATGTTGGCAAGGGTTTATTAAATTTAAAAATACTGAAGCATGCAGTTTTGGGGAGGGTGAAGGCCCAGAAATCAGGGTGAACATGTGCCCTTTGCTCCCGCGATTATTAATTGAGAATTAACCAATATAAAATATAAAAAAGCGGTTTCATTTTAGGAGAATCTCTACAAGATGTTCTATAGATGGTATATGACTCCTGATAGGCTGGCTAAATTCTATCCTAACATGTCAAATATTTGTTGGAAATTCAAACAAAAAGTTGGATCCTTTTTCCATGTTTGGTGGTCTTGTTAAAAAAGTAAAAAATACTGGGTTGAAATACATAGAATGTGGCAGCAAATATTAGGAATTAATATACCGTTTCAACCAGAAATTTTTCTGCTAAATGGAATACCAGATCGGTATAATAAGTCAGATAGTTATATGATTACACATGTTGTAACCGCAGCTAGAATTTTATATGCTGGACTCTGGAAAAAAGAAGATATACCATCAAGGGAAGATTTGATTCACAAATTAATGGAAACAGCAGAAATGGACAAATTAACTTCACTTCTACAAGGAAGAAGAGACAATATCTTTGAAGAATCATGGTCAAGACTTTATAAGTGGATTGAGAATTTTATTAAGAAATAATCACAACAAATAGCAAAATTAAATCAAATTGACTTTAGAATTGTGTGTTGTAAAAAGGGGAAATATTTAAAAGGGGAACGGTAGTGGGTTGGGATCTGGTTTTGTATATTCTGTATTCTGTTTTGTGTTCACTTCTTGTCATCTTTTCTGTTTTTGCTTATCTTTTATTTGACAAAAACCTAACAAAAATTTATTCTACACACAAAAAAGAGAGAATCAATATCTAATATTCTCCTACCAATGATTTGGAAAATATATGATTTGTTGGAGTTTGTCAGCGAATCTAAGTCAATACCAAGTGACTTGATTTTACCAAGTACTAACTTGAACCATTTGGGCATGAAAGGATCTGTGGGTCAGAGGGAAATCAGACTATTGGGTGGAGAGTGAAAGTAGACATGAAGCCAGTGGTCCAAACTCTAGATTCTACTGTGTTCTGTCAGAGCTGCTCTCTCAAGGACAGTTCTCAAGAGAGCTCTCTCAGCCCCACCTACCTCACAGGGTGTTTGTTGTGGGGAGGGGAAGGGAAAGGAATTTGTAAGCTACTCTGAGACCCCAAGTGAAGGGAGGGGTATAAATCCAATCTCCTCTTCTTCATTTGAAGTTGGTTGCTTCCAGTTACTCCAATCATCTTTTACTTAAGGACTTCCAGAGACACCTGTCATGGCTGCAGTCTGGAGGCAATTCAGTAGTCAAGCAAGCAGTCTGACAAACAACACCCAAGAAACAAGTTAGCTCAGATGGAAAGTCAAGGAGATTTAATGGGGGAAGCTTTATTTATTTTTTAATTAAAAAAAATTCAGTAGAAAGGAAGATGCACAGTTTTACAAGTTCATCTTCAGAAGAACAAAGATTAATTCTGAGTATAAGCTCTCGTGTGCATGCATCTGAAGAAGTGTGCATGCGCATGAAAGCTTACACTATACCAGAATTAAATTTTGTTGGTCTTAAAGTGCCCCTCGACTCAAACTTTGTTCTTTTTCTTCAGACCAATATGTCTACCCACCTGAATCTAAGTTCAATTCTAGAAACAAATCATACAGATGTTATTAGGTTCAATTTATCATCCTAGTCAGAATACATTCCATTTAATAGACATATCTAACTTTTTACTATCCAGCATACAAGTTCATTTACTCCAGTGTACATAACTCCTTTCGATCTCCAACCTCTCCTCTTTATTTGGAGTTATGCTCCTTTTCTTGTATCTAGCCAAGACTAATCTTGCAGAGGTTATGGCATTTAAAACAAGTCCTTGAGCAAAAGTCTAGCTAATTCAACAGGAGGTAACTCTTTGCCTATTCCTTGAGAAAAAGTTCTAGAAATCGTTTCCTAATATTCATTCAGGTCTTTATTAGTTCTAGAAATCATTTCCGAGTATTCATTTCGGTCTTTATTTATTTTTACATGCTATTTCTCCAGAGGCCCGCTTGAGGCCATTCCAGTAGCTTCATGACAGCAACAGCCATAAAATTGTCAATAGTAAAACAAGCCATGAACACCATTATCCAATGAAACAATCCATGAAAAGGCTAGAAGTAGACCATTAATGGCAGGTACCAACACATTAGCTTTTTGTTGCTGTTCAGTCACACAGTCGAGTCCGACTCTTCGCGACCCCTTAGACCCCATCACGCCAGGCCCTCCTGTCTTCCGTCGTGCTCCTGAATTGGCTTAATTTCATGTTTGTTGCATCTATGACACTGTCCAACCATCTCATCCTTTGCCGTCCCCTTCTTTGACCTTCACTCTTTCCCAGCATCAGGGTCTTCTCCAGGGAGTGCTCCCTTCTCATTTGGTGGCCAAAATATTTGAGCTTCAGCTTCAGGATCTGGCCTTCCAGGGAACAGTCAGGGTTGATTTCTTTTTAGGATTGACCTAAAGAGGGACTCTCGAGAGTCTTCTCCAGCACCATAATTTGAAAACTATTTTTTGGCGCTTGGCCTTCCTTATAGTCCAACTCTCGCAGCCATACATGGCTGTGAGAGTTGGACATTAGCTTTACCATCCCATAAAAAATGAGAGTGGGGTATTTAATTTTGATATCAAAAAGAGAGAGAGGACCGGAACGAGGGGTGCCAACTGCCAGTTGGGGCTTGGAATTCTCTAAGGGCCATAGAGATTTGGGGCATTCCTAGAGCCTCACAGTATGGCTGTGACATCATGGACTGTCATGTTAGTACACCGTGGTGAATCTCTCCTCCTGGAAGCCTAGGCATGTTAAAACCCCACTACCCATTTCCACTTCCTTTCTTCACTATTTTTATCACCTTGAACTAGTCAGAGCAATAGTTTAGGTCCTCAGGAACATTGCTGATCTGATTTGCAACAAATGTTTCTTCCATTTGACTTTTTGAGTAGCACATGGGTGACTCGAGAGAGTTTATCTGAAAATGTGCTCCTAACACTTAACCCTCAGGTGACCTCACTGATTTGTGTAGGGCCAGTTCTTGTAGCAACTGCTTGGACATGCACAACAAGGAGGGCTCTGAGGCACTGCTGACTGAGCTCCTACCCAGCTATCAGCAGCATGGGAAATGACTGACAACCCTTCCTGGACCCATGCAGCTAGCAGCTGGTGATAGCATTGGCCCAGGAGGTGATGGATATGCCTTGCTTGGGGTAACCAAATACCTCAAAACAAAATACTGAATTATCAGTATTGCAAAGATGTAACTTTTTTCTCACATGCTGTGTACACCCTTATAAATGGGATAAACAGTCAACCCAAAAGAGGGTCGAATAACTGAGGTGCTTTTAATTTTTTCTTTGTTAGCCACCATTACTCAGCTTGCTTACTGTTATGGGATGGCATAAAAACATAAGAGAAGCCAGTTTTGGATCAGGCCAGTGGCCCATCCAGTCCAACACTCTTTGTCACACAGTGGCCAAAAACACCAGGTGCCATCAGGAGGTCCAGCAGTGGGGCCAGGACACTAGAAGCCCTCCCACTGTTGTCCCCCCCCCAGCACCAAGAATACAGAGCATCACTTGCCCCAGACTGAGAGTTCCTATCTATACCTTGTGGCTAATAGCCACTGATGGACCTCTGCTCCATATGTTTATCTAATTCCCTCTTGAAGCCGTCCATGCTTGTAGCTGCCGCCACCTCCTGTGGCAGTGAATTCCATGTGTTACCGTATTTTTCGGACTATAAGACGCACCTGACCATAAGACGCATCTAGTTTTAGAGGAGGAAAACAGGGGAAAAAAATATTCTGAACCAAATAGTAGGTAGTTGGGGGGGGGGGGGGGAGAGAGAAGAAAGAAAGAAAGAAAGAAAGAAAGAAAGAAAGAAAGAAAGAAAGAAAGAAGGTAGGTGGGGGGAGAGAGAGAGAAGGAAGGAAAGAAGGAAGGAAGAGAAAGAAAGGAAGGAACAGGAAGGAAGGAACAGGATCGCCGCGGCCCGGGATCTTTCCTGGGAGGGGGCAGGGGGCTGGCTCCCGGGGCCGCGGCACTCGCCGCGGCCCCGGGATCTTCATTGGGTGGGAGGGAGGAAGGGAGCTGGCTCCTGGGGCCGGCGGCGCTTGCCACGGCCCCAGGAGTTTGTGCCGGGGGGAGGGAAGGTGGATTCCTCCAGGGCCGCGGCCCCTGGAGGTAGATTTGCACCATAAGACGCAGGCACTTTCTCCCCCACTTTTTGGGGGAGAAAAAGTGCGTCTTATGGTGCAAAAAATACGGTAATCATTCTTTGGGCGAAGAAGGACTTCCTTATATCCATTCTAACCCGACTGCTCAGCAATTTCATGGAGTGCCCACAAGTTCTTGTCTTGTGAGAAAGGGAGAAAAGTACTTCTTTCTCTACCTGCTCTATCCCATGGATAATCTTATAAACCTCGATCATGTCACCCCACAGCCATTGTTTTTCCAAGCTAAAGAGCCCCAGGCGCTTCAGCCTTTTTTCATAGGGAAGGTGTTTCAACCCTTTTATCATTCTAGTTGCCCTTTTCTGCACTTTTCCCAATGCTATAATATCCTTTTTGCGGTGTGGTGACCAGAACTGTACACAGTACTCCAAATGAGGTCACACCATCAATTTATGCAGGGGCATTATGAGACTGGCTGATTTGTTTTCAATTCCCTACCTAATAACCCCCAGCATAGTGTTGGCCTTTTTCATTGCAGTCGCACACTGTGACAACGTTTTCATTGAGTTATCTACTACGGCTCCAAGACTTCTCTCTTGGTCAGTCTCTGCCAGTTCGGACCCCATCAACATATAGTTATAGTTAGGATTTTTGGCTCCAATGTGCATCACTTTGCACTCGGCAACATGGAACCCCTCAGACATCCACCACTGAGTAACGTCAGTCTGTTGCCCAAATTTGAAAATCCTCTTGTTTTGATTAGGTTTGTTACTATACCTGGGCATTAATTAGCAATGAGCAAGATCTGACTCAGAGTCCAAGTCCTGAGCAATTTCAGGAGCATCAGTTTCCTGCGGGGAAACCAATTAGTCTTCAGAGTTCTTCTTTGTCCTTTTCATGCTATGAATTCGACTCACGTTAGTACACAGATTGCTGCCTAAATCACACCAACATCCTAAATGCAGAACTGCAATGGAGAAGGCCATCATCTTTTTTGATAACTATATATATATACCATCCCACTTCTTTCATGAGTGTCAGTTCACATGTTCCAAAGTCCACATGTTCTCCCCATCTGCCACAGTTCCTGTTCACAGATAACCCCTGGAAGTTCCACGCTCAGAATGTGTTTTTCAGGAGTATGGGGTCCCAATTCAGACTGCAAGTAAAGGAAGCTTAAATATTCATCCAGTGCCCTGTTTTCTTGTCTTGAAATAGCTCCCAAGAACTTCTGTTTTTCCTGACCAGGAAGCTTAGGTGTAATGATTGGCTATACAGAAATTTCCTCAATGAGGTAAATAGTCATTTCAATTCACGAAAATTATCGGGGAGGAAAGACTGAAGTCCTGATCTGAACTGGGCCAACATGCTCCTGAGAATTAAATTGTGAGCACAGGACTTCCACAGCATGTCTCTGGACAGGAAGAAGAGGAGGAAGAGGAAGAAGAAGAGGAGGAGGAGTAGTTTAGATTTATACCCCGCCCTTCACTCGGAGACTCAGAGCACCTTACAGTCTCCTTCCCTTTCTCTCCGCACAACAGATACCCTGTGAGGTGGGTGGGGCTGAGAGAGCTCTCTAGAGGACTGCTCTTGAGAGAACAGCTCTGAGAGAACTTGTGACTGGCTCAAGGTCACACCAGCAGTTTGATGTGGAGGAGTGGGGAATCAAACCCAGTTCTCCCAGATTAGAGTCCACGCTCTAATTTAACTCCTTTTTGAATGGTAGGGTCAAGAAAGGATCAGATGGTGTAAACGAAAGGAAGCGCTGAACACAACGTGTTACCGTGGACTACTATGAGGATATTTCCTATCCTTTTATATATATATAACTAGTCATTGTAGTCTTCAGTCCATGGAGATTCGATGCAGCTAAATCAATCTACCTGTTTCCGGAGGTAACCCCTTCCCTCTTTCAGATCTGGAATGGGTTTTGTTTGAATTTCCTTCATTCATTTGATTAGACACTTGACACCTTTTATCATGAACGTCTTCCCTGTTTTCCCTCTATATTTCAGATGTTGCGGATCAAAGACTGGCAAAATGACACAGTGTTTTGACATTATGAAAACAATTCTGATCTGAAGGGAGGGTTGTGTAAGACATTCTAGGCGGAGGTGGAAAGTCTCTGGGAAAAGAAAAAGCTTATTATGATACTAGAAATAATGGAGGCTGAAAGGTTTTAAATTTAGAGTGGGGCTAAACTGCAAGAGAGGAGTGTATGGAAAGAACACGCATCGGAAAATAACAGAATAGATTGAGATGGCTTCCTTAATCCAACGGAACAGATTTTTAAATAAATATGCTTAGGTGTGTAGTTATTCAGCCCAATACTATGTCTGTTTGTCTATTTACCAAGCTCCAAAGACCATTTTTAGTAAGAGGACAGATCCTGCCCTGACTCAGGAACAGGGTTGCCAGCTCCAGGTTGGGAAATACCTGCAGATTTTGGGATGGAGCCTGAGGAAGGTGGGGTTTGGGGAGGGGAGAGACTTCAGTGGGGTAGAAGGCCATAGAATCCACCTTCCAAAGTGGCCATTTTCTTCAGGGGAACAGATCTCTGTCTCCTGGAGATCAGTTTTAATCCCAGGAGATGTCCAGGCACTAGCTGGAGGTTACCAAATGAAAAATAAATTTCCATGAAAAACTTAATAAGGAAAGATTATAAGGTTAACAATGCTTGTAATAAATAAATACATACTATAAAGTACTCAGTCCAGAGACACGTTCAAGTGAAATCAACTCATGGTTTATTAGGAGGTTCAGGAACACATGTCTGAGCTGGGCTCGGGGGTCTGCTTATATGCACATCTAAACCACACCCCCAGCCTCAACCACACACCCTGATAGGATTACAATTAAGTCTCCCCAGGTCATGGGGCCCCTATTTGCATCCTGGCTGACTGACAGGTCTAAATTACAGTCCGGCCATGTGTTCTGGAGCGAAGCTCTGACTGCGCCTGGCCATGTGCTTGCCCCAGAACGCATGGCCTGACCGCATGGCCTGACTGCAGGCAGGCAGGCGCCATTAGAACACAGCACCCCTCCCCCCATAGTTCGGACCCTCCTAACACACAAAGTCTTTGAGGTAGTTTGGTCTTCGCCATTTACTGGTCGAACGGCATATGGCTGTGTCTCTGGCGGGCAGCTCAGGAGTCACCACGACTGGTTCCAAGGATGGACCTGGTTTGTCCACAGAGGCTGGTGTCAGAGACGGGGCGGTGTGAGTGTCGGCTGTCTGGTGAGGCTGGTGAAACTCTGTTGCCGGTGTTTCACCCGTGTCCTCAACTGTAGGCTTGGGAGTGGATATCTCGTCCTCGCTCTCCTCTGGTCCGTCCATTGTGGGGGTCAGTAGCCGGCGGCACAGTTGGTCCATGTGCTGTTTCCAAAGCTGTCCTTCTTCCCGGTGACCTTGTAGGATAGAGGCTCCATTACACGCATGATCTGGCCTGGCAGCCAGGTCGGGCCCTTGGCATAGTACTTAATGTAGACAGGGTCCTCTGAGAAGAACCCTCGGGGAGCCTTCTGCTGTTCTGGGCCTGTGCTATGTTCTGGAGCACGGTCAGAATGCAGTCCAGTCTGGTTGTGAGCCACCGACCCATGAGCAGTTCTGCCGGACTGTGCCCAGTTGTGGTGTGGGGTGTTGTTCGTTGGCCAAACCGGAATGCAGCCAGCCTGTAGTTCCAGTCGCCCATGTCCATGCATTGCAGGGCTTCCTTGGTTGTGCGCACCATGCACTCAGTTTGACCATTGGTGGCTGGATGGAATGGGGCAGAGCGGACGTGCCAGATGCCGTAGTAATCAACAAATGCCTGGAACTCCCCTGACATGAAGTCCGAGCTGTTGTCAGTCATGAGGATGTCGGGGATACCATGTGTGCTGAAAATGTGCCACATGGCCCGGATGGCCACCTGTGAAGAAGTGGCAGATACCGGTGCCACCTCCAGCCACTTGGTGTAGCTATCTACAAGTATAAAAAAGAGTTGGCCCTGGAACAGCCCCACAAAATCTAGGTGGAGCCAGCTCCACGGCTTGCGGGCTGACTCCCAAGGGCGCACTGGTGCTTGTGGCAGATCGGGCCGTGATTCCTGGCATTTGCGGCACTTGTGGACCAGTTCCTCTACCTGTCGATCTAGTCCTGGCCACCACACATAGCTCCGGGCCAGGCCTTCATTCGGACGATGCCTGGATGTGTGTCATGGAGTGCAGTCAGCACCCATTTGTGCAGCAGCCCAGGGATTACCACCCTGACTCCCCATAGCACACACCCCTTGTGAGCTGACAGTTTGTTGTGCTGAGCCATGAAAGCTGAAAATTCTGGTCCGGGTGCACTGGGCCACCCCCTTTCCACCCAGTCCAAAACACAGGAAAGGGTGCGATCCCAGGTGGTGAGCCAGGAGACTTCAGTTACCTGAACCAGCCGGTCTGGCAGGTCTTCCAGCAGAGCGATGTGGTGTGCTGGAGCAAGATTGGGGTCGTAGGATGGGAACGGCAGGCGGTTGAAGGTGTCCACATGTCCCATGACCTTCCCCGGGCGGTGGAGCAGCTTGTACTGGTAGCCAGCCAGAAAGATGGACCAGCTCAGCACCCTGGGCAAGAGCATTTGGGGGGGCTGATGGAGCCAGGAGCCCCAGAAGTGGCTTGTGATCTGTTGCCACCTTGAAGGGCCAGCTGTACAGGTAATTATGGAATTTTTAAATACCTGCTACGATTGCCAGGGCTTCCTTGTCTATTTGCACGTAGTTGCGCTCGGCTGCCGTGGAATAATAGGTGACAGGCATCTCTCTCCTGTCTACCAGGTGGTGTCCCAGGATGGCCCCCATGCCGTAGGGTGAAGCATCACAGGCGAGGATTACTGGGAGGGATTCATCAAAGTGGGCCAGGACTGCATTGGAAGTCAGCAGCCCTTTGACGGCCCAGAATGCCGCTGCATGGCGAGGACCCCAGGACCAATGGGTGTTCTTGTCCAGGAGCCAATGGAGGGGCTCCGCTACTGCCACCTTGTGGGGAAGGAAGGTGTGGTAAAAGTTCAATTGTCCTAGAAATGCCTGTAGCTCCAATTTGGAAGTCGGTGTGGGGGCCTCTGTGATGGCGCAAATCTTGTTGGTGGTCAGGCATATGCTCTGGGCGCCCGCGGCAAAGTATTTTTTTTTCTCCCTATACTACAACTACATGTTAAAAACCTACGCTAATCTATATTATACAGAGAATACAGTTTGTAATGTTACAAAATAAGAGTATTATTATATTGAAAAGCAATGTTAAATCTTGGTATCATCTGTTACATCTATTTTGTTGTTTAGATTAGTATTAAAAGCTAGATAGCTGGATTACGTACAGACATAGAAGTATCTAAAAATTAGGTTTAAATCATTATCTGACATAGTGCGTCACAATATTAAAAAACAATTCAACATTATTTTTTCTTCGGACCTCTTCTTTTCTTCTTTCTTTCTTCCTGAGGCTTAGGAGCCGCGGCCCCTTTTTCAGAATCCGACTGTTCTTCAAGTTCTCCGCTTTCTGAGCCATTAAATCCATACGTACTCTCCTGCGATTCCAGTGAGTCGTCTAACTCAATCTCTGCTTTTTTCTTCTTACGCTTTTCCAAAAAAGTTTTCGCCTTTTCGATAGAGTCAGTTTTGTATTTCTTGGCTTTGTAGCTGATGATCAGTCCCTCTGGAATATCCCAACGATAGGAAATAGACTCCGATTGTCACCATGCCGTCAAGCTCCTGTAGGCTTTTCTTCTTTTTCAAATTTCAAATGGAATGTCTTTTAACACTTTGATCTCTTCTTCTTGAATCTTCAGAACTGTTCTATTCGTGGCTTTTAACACCAAATCTCTTGTTGATCTTCTGGAGAACCTTATCACAATTTCACCTGGCAGGTTTTTCTTCTTTACAAATTCTGGATAAGTCCTGTAGACTAGATCCATATCGCTTTGTATTTTCTCTGCTTCCCAACCTGTCACAGGTGCCAATGCATCGTTTAACAGCTGTTTAATGTTCTCTCCTTTTTGTTCAGGAACATTCTGAAATCTCAAGTAGAAATTTGAGCGGTCCATTTGAAGCTTTAAGACGCTGTCTCCTTGCAGAGCTTTATCAGTTTCTATTTTTTGCAATCTAGAGTCATTTTTTTCAACTACTTTTTTGATTTCCAAGAGTTCCTGCTGCAGCTTTTCCGATCTCTTTCCAGACTCAGTCATTTCTTTCTGTATAGCATCCATTTTAGTATTGAGAGTAGCCAGCTGATCCACTAGAGGTTGCAGCACTGCTGACAACACTGTATTCAGCTCTGTGATATCGCCCTTTGAACTCGGAACTGAACTTCCAACTTTAGGGGAGGGTTTTCTCCCCGCCATTCTTGCTTACTTTGTCAGTTGTTTACAGTTAGATAAGGAGTCCTGAAGAAAACAATAACTTTTTGTCAGACTAATGCCTTTGCAAAGCTCTCTTCTTTGTCTGCACAATCCTGCCCTCCAGCACTCAAATTACGCTCCGTAATCGCAACAAAGCCATGGGAAAGTCTCGTGCTGTAAGTTACATTGAGGGGGAGGGGGGATTTTGTCCCTCCAACCCATCCCTGCTGCTTCCACTGTTTGAGACTCACAGTTTTGCCATTGCATATTGGGAATTACGTTGCTTTTCTGCCTTGTATTCTCTGCTGCTTCTCGGTTGCGCTTTTGTAGCCATGCGGCTTCTGCGGTGAGCGAACCTACAGGGGTAAAAAGGAGCCTCGATCCTGCAGTTGCCACTGCTTGGAGAGGCTGCCTTCAAGCACCCCAGGCAGAGACCCTTCGCTAGGGTCTCTGAGGGTCCGGACCAGTCCAGGACCCATTCTAACCCGCCGAGAGGGGATCGCCTCTCCCACAGATGTGGAGAGAGGCGTCCTCCATTAAGCGCATAATTTACCGGAAGTCCCACGGCAAAGTATTTTAATCTTTTTGCTTTTCTCCATCTTTATCTTTATTTCCCTTCTCCTTTGTTCTCAGTTTATATCTTGTAGTCATTTGGGAGGGTGTTAAATGCTTTTGTTTCTTTGAGTATACTCTTTCCCCCCTTTTTTTCTTTCTTTGATTCTGCACTGGCCGATTCTTCTTCTCCTTCTCTACTACTCCCTTCTTCTTCTTGCCAATCCAAATCTTCTCCATACCTATCCAAAAAGCTATCTGCTTTAAAGATTGAATCAATTTTATGTCTTCTATCATTGTAAAGAAATAAAAGGCCTTCTGGCAGTAGCCATTTGTACATGATTTCATTGTCTTGTAACAATTTTGTTAATACTGTATAGTTCTGGCATTTCTCTCGCACTCTCCATGGCACTTCCTTTAAGATTTTTTATCTTTCTCCCTTGTATTGTTACTTTTGTATTGCTTGCTTCTCCCATAATCCTATCTCTTGTTTCTCTTCTGTTTAACTTTATGTGAACTTCTCTAGGCACCTTATTTCTCCTCGCATACACAGTAGTCCTTCTATAGGTTTGGTCTACCTCTCTTTCTACTTCTTCATATGTTCCAATATTGAGTTGTTCTGTTAAGTTTTTAATTACTTCATCTTTTAGATTCTTTTCAATCACCTCTGGTATATTCTGACATCTTATAAGTAATGCTGCTTTTTCCATTTCCAGTCCTATTATTGTTTCTTCCATCTTGTCACATTTTTTCCCTTTTGACCCCCTTAGGGGTCAAATTTCTAAAAATCCCTTCGTAGTGAGCACCTACGGCATGGTAGGAGTGCTCTCCCCGAATATGGTGTTTCTAGGTTCAGCAGTTTGGCCTGGGAATTGATTTTATGGTGAGGGGGGACTTTCTTAGATAGATAGATAGATAGATAGATAGATAGATAGATAGATAGATAGGTGGAACATATCTATGTCCTACTGTAACGATTGTGTCATACATCAAGTCTTCTCATCCACAGTAAAAGCCATGTACATTCACCAAGGAACCATTTATTGTAACAAATGTTGGTAACCCTACTCTGGCAGGATTTGGTGGTTCTCCAGAAAAGAGCAGCAAATGGTCAATTATTTACATTTTACAAAATGTATTACCATAATAGGGGTGGTGTGTTTATTTATTTATTTATCTATCTATATACTAATACTCAAGTGCCCCCTGTGCGTGTGGATATCTAAATCCGCACATTGGGGGCACTTGGGGGGACAGAGAGATTTTCCTGCACACTTGGGGGACTCCCCAGGTGTGCAGAAAAATCCTAAAACTTTTTTTAAAAAACTATACAGGGGATATTTAAATCCCCCCAAAAGTAAAAGAGCATTCCCTGCGCATGGGCAGAGAACACTCTGGGAGCTGCTGAAGCCTCACTGCTGGTGCCGGGGGGAGATCGGTGGGCCCAGCAGCTGAAAGCCGCTCAGGCCTTGCCACCAGTACTGAGGGGGATCAGCGGGCCCAGTGGCTGAGAGCCACTCAGCCACCAGTGCCCATGGGGGGGATCGGTGGGCTTGGCGGCTGAGAGCTGCTAAGGCCTCACCACTGGTGCTGGGGGGGGGGGGGAATCGGTGGGCCTGGAGGCTGAGAGCCACTCAGGCCTTGATGCTTATGCTGGGGGGGGGGGGGGAATTGGCAGGCCCAGCAGCTCAGAGCCATGTGGGCCTCACCATTGGTGCAGGGAAGGGAAGGATTGGTGGCCTGGGCCCCACCATCATTGCCCATGGGGGAAAGGCTTACCTGTGGCTGATTCCTCCTCCTTCTCCACATGGAGCTCCTCCCCCCACATGAGTATCGTGGGTCCTGCCACTTGTTTACTTCTATTTGTATCCCGCCCTCCCTGCCAAGGCAGGCTCATGGTGGCTTACATTAAAAGTTAAAAAGCATCACAGTTGTGATGGACTGTGAGAAAAAGCTGAAAGAGTTCTTTGAATTTAATTTAAACAAAGGCACTGAAATGCTGTGTACCATTTCTGTGTGGGATTCACTGCTAGAGTCATCAGCTTTGGGATGAGAATTTACTGGAGATGTGGAGGGTATAGCCTGGGGGAATTCAGCCAGGTACAGTGCCACAGAGTCCACTCTTCCAACCCGCAGTATCTTAGAGACCCATGAGGTTTTCAGGGTAGAAGCTTTCCAGAGTCAAAGCTCCCTTCATCAGATATGAGTCGGAAATTACCATTCCAGCTTGTATCAGAAATCTTCATTCCAACTCATATCTGACAAAGGGAGCTTTGACTCTTGAAAGCTTATCCTGGTCTGTAAAATGCTACTGAAGAGCCAGTTTGGTGTAGTGGTTAACAGCGGCAGTCTCTAATCTGGAGAACCGGGTTTGATTCCCCACTCCTCCACATGCAGCCAGCTGGGTGACTCTGGATCAGTCACAATCCCCTCAGAGCTGTTCTCTCAAGAGCAGTTCTCAGTTAGAGCTCTCTCAGCCCTTTCACAGGGTGTCTGTTGTGGGGAGAGGAAGGGAAGGAGATTGTAAGCCACACTGAGACTTCGAGTGAAGGGCGGGGTGTCAATCCAACTCTTCTTCTTCTTCTTCCTCCTCCTCCACCTTCTCTCAGATATAACCATGAATCCTCATGGCAAGGATTCTCTACTTCCCTGTCTCCACTACTGAGAATACAGAGGCAGGTAAAGGAGCAGCATCCAATGGTAGTTGTAGGACTGTATTTCCCTGCATTGAGAAACACCTGGAGATGTTGGGGGGGGGGGTGGAGCCCAAGGGTGGCAGGGTTTGGGGAGGGAGAGAGCCCAGCAGGTACAGTGATGCCATAGAGTCCACCTTCCAAAGCAGCCATTTTCTCCAGAGGACCTTCGTTGTCTGGAGGTCAGTTGTAACGGCAGGTGATTCCCCAGGTGCCACCTGGAGGGTGGCCACCCTATTTGTATGCCAGGCTGGAGCAAAACCTCCATGAGTAAGCAACATCAGCCCAGTTGGAGTGGTTTGAGCATCAAGCTAAGATCTAGGAGATCTAAATTCAGACTTCTACCCAAACCCAAACTATGCATGACGTTTTCCCCCAAGGTATTTTCCATCATGTTTTCTCTGGTTCTCTGCAGTCACACAACCACTGCACTGAATTGCTTCTTCTTTTTTTTGAAAAAGGGGGGCCAGTTTGGCCTCAGAATGACACCATGGGGAAGGAAGGGGTCCTCCCTCCCCACCAAAGAAGTTATTTCCTGCAAAACCCACACAGGGCGGGGGGTTATTTTGCCTATTTTGCTGCTCTGTGTGGACTATTGGAGCTCATGGAGTAGCAAAAGCAGCAAAATAAGCCCCCATGTGGTTTTTGTGCAAGAAAAATGCTGTGTGTGTGTGTTAGGAGACTTACCTCCCACATCAATACTGTTATGAACCATCTCCTCTCCCCTGCCCCCCATTTGGAAGCATGAATATGTCAGTCATGAATATGATGGGTATGTACCTGTGAGAATTAAGTTCCAAGCCTGGAATAGAGTGCAATGATTAGAGCATGGGACCCAGGTTCTTGGAGACCCAGGTTCAAATCCTCTTTCTGCCATGGAAACTCATTGGATGACCTTAACACACCTGTTGCCCAGCGTCTCTGCCCGTGTGGAGAGCTAGTGCCAGAAGATCTGTGCCATTACCTGTTATTCTGTCCATTCTACCAATCCCCTAGGAAGAAATTTCTAGATCCAGTCTTGGCCTCCTTAGGTACTAGAATAGAAATGGAAAAAATTCTAGTTCTACTAGCAGACGCAGAGACCCAGATTTCATACAAGGTGGCCCTCTTAGCCTTTGCCGCAGAGAAAATTCGGAAGAAAACAGTAGCAGTACCATAGCTTGATTACCAGCAGAAGTCTGGATGGGAGAGATGGAAATATTCCAATGTTTTATTGTGCCCTAACTTAGGCTGATTTTACATCTGACTTTCCCGCTGGAATCATTCTAGTTCCAAAAAAACCTGCCCACACCTCTGTGCGGTGTGAAACCGTGCTGCTACTGAAATGTCCACATCTACTAATTGCCCTCCTGTGGTCAAGCTAGTATAATACCGCTTTATTCTGCTTTAAACAATTGTGGTTTCTTAGTGCACTTAGACCCCCTGGAGTGAAATTTCACACCACTGTGAAATCAGCACAGGAAAAGACAGCAGTCAAACTACTTTAGAGGGGAGGTGTAAAATCAGCCTTAATTTTTTATTCTTCTGGTTTTAGAAGTTTGTATAGATGTTATTGTTATATATTATATATTGTTCTGTCATTGTAACGGCCTATGGCTAAAGGCAATAAACTGAAACCGGAATCTGAACCATTGGATGACCTTGGCCGTTCACTCGCAGCATCACCTACCTTAATAGGGCTGTTGTGAGGAAACGACTGAGAAGGGGAGAGCCTTGTTGGCAGCTCAGAGCTCCCTGAAGGAAGAGTGGGATAAAAATATGATAGATAAATAGATAGCAGACTTGCTCTCTGAGCTATCAGCGTTTGTGTGCCCCAAGGGTTAAAGCCAGCTGGTGAGATCACAGTATCTCCTCCAAACACAGGAAATATTGTCTGTGCAGGACTAAAGATTTCCTGCCTGCTGAACAATAGCTGAACCCCACAAATTAATTATTTCAACAAAACAAATTAAATTGAAATTGTATGTAATGAAGAGCCGCTATGGAAATAAGCAACACCGTGTTCCCAATTAAATGTGACTGTGTTAGTGGCAAAATGTTATTTTAGAAATACCTGTTACGCTATCTTACACTTTCTGATATTTTAGTTTTGGGGGTCAAAGGCACTAGCGCTGGCTTTCTTATCTCCCTCGTGAAGAAGATTCAAGGTTTAATGATGATTAATTTTTTTTTAGGAGAGAAAGACCATGCTGCCCTAAAAATTGCCCATTTTCTCTGATTGCCAATATCTTCCCTCTCTGAAAAACAGAATCCTGGGGCTTTAATGAACTGGAGCCGCGTCTAATTAACTTAGTAGATAACAGTGAGGTAATCTTCTGCTTTAGGTCACTTTTCCTATTAGACACTGAAAGCAGACTGTGCCTCCCCTTGCTCTTCTCTGGGAGAGAGAAAAATGAGGTAAAATAGAGAAGATGGCTCCTTATCCGCCGGCTGCAGTTTTGTCTGGGCAGAGTATGTAGGGCTGCTCTCTCAGTTAATCTGAAGCAAAAAGCCACCCTGAGTTTGAGATCAGGAGATTTGGGCCTTTTCTTCTGGGGCCGAATCTCAGGCGTTTTCCTCCTGGTGCTCAGTGTTCCCTCTAAGCTGAGCTAGTGTCAAAGTTTTTTAGCCTCTGGTTCACACATTTTGTCTGAGCTCTGGAAGGATGGCTCCAGAGCAAACTAATTCATGCAGTAGCCAAATCACTCACTCACAACTTTAATGCCAGTCGCTCACAAAGTAGAGTTTTTGCTCACAAGACCCGCAGCTTAGAGGGAGCATTGGACAGAAGCCATTTTTGGTTCCAGTGGCAAAAACGAAAAATGGCAGCTTCCCACAGCTCTGGCTTCTCACAGCTCTGGAGATTTTGAGGGCGGAGGCAGAGGAGGGTGGGGTTAGAATCAGGGCTCATTTTGTAGAAAAAGAGGTCATTAGCATAACTCATTAGCATAATTTATTTCATATGCCACACCCCTGACATTACCGGAAGTGTGTCAGAAGGCAACACCCACCACTCAGGCTCCACTACCCAAGGGAGTCTCCAGGTCTTTCCCAACTCAGAGCTGATGAGCCTACCTGGAGAAAAACTGCTTCAAAAGCACAAAGAAAATAGTCAAGTTCAGGGAGTGTACATTGGTCTCCCCTCCTCCATTTGGTCCTCACAATGACCCTTAGAGGTAGACTAGGCTGAGAGAGTGGCTTACCCACCATCACCTAACAATCTTCATGGTGCAGTCAAGTATTTAAAACTGGCTCTCCCAGATTCTAGCCTAAACATCTGACCACTACACCCACAGGGTCTCCCAATAGCTCCAGGCTACACACTGGCCACAAGAGGAAGTGAGAACAAAGGGCTCAGCAGTTCAACGTAACAGATTTGAGACAAGCGTGCAAGGAAAGTGGAGCAAGGGGCAGTGGCTCAGTGGCAGAGCATCTGCTTGGCATACAGAAGGTTCCTGGTTCAGTCCCCAGCATCTCCACTTAAAGGATCTAGCAGTAGGTAATGTGAAAGACCTCAGCCTGAGACCCCAGAGAGCTGCTGCCAGTCTGAGTAGGCAACACTGAACTTGACATACCAAGCGTCTGATTCAGTACAAGGCAGCTTCCTGTGTCGTGTTGTCACGGATGACCTTGTTTGACGCATCAGCAGCACTTTGGGGTGAAAACCCAGACCTATCAACAACAGACTAGGTGATGCTCTAGAATTCCTCCCAATAATACCATAAAGCAGCCCTCAACATGCTGATGCCCAGGGAAGAACTCTGGAGAATGAACAAAGTTTGAGTGCAGTGGCACCTTTCAGACCAACAAAGTTTAATTCTGGATATAACCTTCAGTGTACATGTACACTTCTTCAGGTATCTGTTCTACCACTTCAGAACAAAATGGCTACTCAGCTGGGTCTATTGGGAGAGTGAAATCATGCTTAGAGAATGTGTCGGGAGAAGAGCCATAATTCCAGGGGATCCCCAGGTCCCACCTGGAAGCTGGCATCCCACTCAACTGAAGGCAAAGTTGGCCACACAAAGTGCTGCTCCCCCCTCCACCCCATCTGATCTTTTGCAACTGTGCGTTCCCTCTCCCCCTTCCCTCGACCGCTGCACTAAGGGACCCCCCCTGCAATTTCTGCTCACCCAGTCTCACGGTTTGGGGCTGACAGAGGGACAGAGAGAGAGAGAGAGAGAGGCACACAGAGGGACAGAGACACATACACACAGAGAGGGACAGAGACACAGAGAGAGACAGGGACAGGGACAGGGAGGGGGGTCAGAGAGAAGGAGGGGCACAGAGACACACACAGAGGAACAGAGGGACACAGAGGGACAGAGAGAGAAAGAGAGACAGAATCCCCCCCCCCACTTCCCCAGGTTTCTCCACAAAAGCAGAGAGGCTCAGGGGGAATTGGGGGCATGTTCCAGCCCCTGCCGCCTTGCGCTGGGCTCCCGCAGGCTTGGGAGGGTAGCCGGAGAGATGCAAGGCTGGAGGGGCTGGGATCTGAGAGATCCCAGGCCCTGTTGCCCTGCGCTCGGCTCCTGCCACCCCCACCTCCCTGGGTTTCTCCGCAAAAGCAGAGAGGCTCAGGTGGGAAAGGGGGCATGTCTGCCTGCCGACCCTTCCCTTCCCCTCACCAGCCAACCTGCCACAGTGGGCTGGCTGGAGAAGGCAAGGCAAGGGAAGGGTGGGCAGGCAGACATGCCTGGGTTCCCTGCCCGGTCTGGAGAAGATTGAGCAGGGAACCCAGGCATGTTTAGACTGCCTTTTCCCCCTTTCCCCAGATGGGGAAGGGAAAGAAAGGCATTTAAATCCTTCCAAGGGTGGCGCCCCTGGGCTCCTTACTGCAGGAGTACCGCTCCGCCGTGTTCCAGCAGGAAATGACCCCTGGTTAGAATCATAGAGTTGGAATGGACCTCCAGGGTCCTCTAGTCATCCAGGGTTTGGGGAGGAGAAGGACTTCAGTGGGGTAAATGTCATAGAGTCCACTTCCAAAGTGTCCATTTTCTCCAGGTGAAATGACCTCTGTCGCCTGGAGATCAGTTATAACCCCAGGAGATCTCCAGCTACCACCTGGAGGTTGTCAATTCTAGCTTCCCATGAGTGGTAAAATGGTAATAACCCACAAAAGCATGGACAATTTGTTGTCTTTTCATAATAGTACTACAAAGTTACTTCTTGAGGTGGTCCCTAGGCTTGCCAACCTCCAGGTAGGGCCTAGAGAGCTCCTGGAATTACAATGGATTTCCAGACAAAGAGATAATTTCCTCTGAAGAAAAAGGCTGCTTTGAAGGGTGAACTCTATGTCCCTCCCCTTCCCAAACTCTGCCCTTTATTCAAGACATACCTTGAATAAAACTTTGTTGGATACCCCGGACTCAAACTCTGTTCTACTAACATACTGTGAGAGGAGTACTAGTATGCTGCAGAAAGGAAATTTGGTTCAAGAATGAAAGAATCTTGGAACCGCCCACAGTGTGGAGGCTGCCTGTGGTGTCTCTTGATGAGTTAGTGCCCTGCCCTTACTTCCTACCAACCGACCTCTTCTCAGGCAAGGAATCCTCCCTTATTTGCATTGCATGTTGTTGGCTCATCCAGTCATCCGTGGTGCAGAATTCCATGTTCTCAGCCAACCATGCTTGTGGCCAGGGGTCCTTTTGTAAAAAAAAAGAGGTGCAGGAGCTCATTAGCATAACTTATTTGCATATGCCACACCCCCTGACATCACCGGAAGTGTCAGAAGGCCACACACCCCTGACGTCACTGGAAGTGTGTCAGAAGGCAATACCCACCGCTCAGGCTCAGGAAGGAAGGAAGGAAAGGAACAGGAAGGAAGGTAGGTAGGTAGGTGGGGGGGAGAGAGAGAAAAGGAAGGAAGGAAGGAAGGAAGGAAGGAAGGAAGGAAGGGAGGGAGGGAGGGAGGAGGGAGGAAGGGGGGAAGGAAGGTGGAAGGGAGAAGGAAGGAAGGAAGGAAGGAAGAAAAGAAAGAAAGAAAGAAAGAAAGAAAGAAAGAAAGAAAGAAAGAAAGAAAGAAAGAAAGAAAGAAAGAAAGAAAGAAAAAGAAAGGAACAGGAAGGTAGGTGTGGGGAGAGAAAAGAAAGGAAGGAAGGAAGGAAGGAAGGAAGGAAGGGGGGAAGGAGGAAGGAAGGGGGGAAGAAAGAAAGAAAGGAACAGGAAGGTAGGTAGGTAGGTAGGTGGGGGGGAGAGATGGAAGGAAGGAAGGAAGGAAGGAAGACTAGGTGCTTCTCCCCCCCTCACTGGGGCTAAGTGGCTGTCAGCCACTGGGGCCAGCGTTTCCCTCCCTCCCCCCCTCACTCTTGCTTGGGCCCGGCTTCTCCCTCCCTCGCACCCCCCCCCTGCCCAGGAATGGTGAGTGGGAGAGTGGGGGCTTCTTCCTGGGCCGGCTGCCTGCTACCGGCTCGGGAACATTGAGCGGGGGGAGGGAGGGGGGTTCTTCCCAGGGTGGGGATTGGGCCTGGGAGACGTAGCTGGGAGGAGAAGGCAGCCTCCGAAGTTGTCTCCCAGGCCCAGAGTCCAATGCAGCGGCGGCCCTGCTGGGGGCGGGGCTTCGTCATGTGCCCGCCCCCCAGCTTCTTCACTGGCGGAGCAGTGCTCTGCTTCGCACTGGCTCCAACGGACCCCTGCTTGTGGCATCTCTGCATGAGTCGCTGCCCTCAGCAGGCTTGTTATCAGTCTGGAGGCCCATCTGGGGCGAGTCCCAGAAGAACACCAGCTTTTCCCAGCCGACTTCTTTCTCCTTGCCCTGCCCTCCACTGTGCTTGTGTCATAGCTCCGTGACTTCTTTCCATGCTGTGTCTCTACCCACGTTGTGGAGCTTGTGTATTTATTTCGGAAGACTGAGGGGTTTTAAAAAAATCTAAGCATGAAGCACCACCTGCTTCTACCAGATGGTGAGTTAGCAGGGGGCTTCGTCAGGTGCCAGTCGCTGCACGGGCTCTCAGTTCACACAAGGCGAAGGGATTACTGTCTCTGTACCCAGCCTCCTGCTTCTTCCCTTCAGCCTGCGTAGAGGTTCAGCTGCTTCTTAAGCTCATCAAAGGGCCTGCAGTTGTTCATTCAAAGGACAAAATCAGTGCGGAGGGCCCCTCTGATGCTTGATTTCACTGTGCCTGCATATGTTAACAGAACAGCTGCTAGAGCAGGGTCCCCCAACACGGCGACTGTGGGCACTGTGGTAACCACCAAGGCCATTCCGGGCAACTGCCAAGTGTTTGTAGA
This sequence comes from Lepidodactylus listeri, assembly GCA_029233225.1. Classification (NCBI taxonomy): domain Eukaryota; kingdom Metazoa; phylum Chordata; class Lepidosauria; order Squamata; family Gekkonidae; genus Lepidodactylus; species Lepidodactylus listeri. The sequence continues at coordinate 131,585,800 of JARCFY010000005.1, read as the reverse complement.
AAGTGGGTGGGACCTGGTGGGGCTTTTCCCCAGCCAGGCTTCTGATTGGCCATTGGAGATATAATTGGCAATGCAGATTTTTAAAAACACTGCTTTGGCAAAAGCTGCCACTGGAGCACAAGGATTTTCGTTGAGTGACTAAAAGTAAGCTGTGGCAGCCATTTTGTGGAAGCCCCTGCCACTCAGTGTCAGAATTCCAGAGGTGCCCACAGGCTCAAAAAGGTTGGGGACCAATGTGCTAGAGCATCCACAGGATGCTGACTGGTGTTCGAGATCGTTTTCTACAGAACATTTCTTTTAGTTTGAAGTTTTTATTCTTCAGTGTTGTGTGGATCATTTGATATAGCTTGACAGTTTAGAAGCTTAGCAATGGTTATGGTTTCCAGAAAGCTTCAAACATTCACCCCCTTCAACAGCAAAGAGAGAGAGAGAGAGAGAGAGAAAGAAGCCTTTTCCAGATGTTAATTTCTGGTGCATCAGCCATGCATAAGGGGTACTTACGACCCTCTCAATACATGTGGTCACCATTTTGTGTGAACAGGGTAATGGATGTGTTTTTTCATGCATGGACAGCTTCGGTACATGTGAAAGTATAAGCTAAAATAATCCAGTGTTTTTTCCATGCGCACTGAAACTATAAAATACACACTTTACCATTTTCACACACAATGATACCAGCATGCATTGGAAGGATTTCAGGTGGCACATCTCCCATTACCTGTGGCTAATGTGCTAACAAGGAATGTCTGAGAAAGGCTAATGTTTCTACAACATTTTCTTCACAGTGTCATACAACATTACAATCAGATTTGTAGCCTTCAGTCTTTTTAGATCTTGGACCTTTGCCATCGGATCTACTTCCGATGTGCATTTATTGCCGCTTTTCTTTTCTAGTGTAACCGCTTGCAGTGGAGGGGAGGTGTAGTGGTTAAGAGAAGAAGACACTAATTTGGAGAACTAGGTTTGATTCCCCACTCCTCCACAGGAAGCCTGCTGAGTGACCTTGGGCCAGTCACAGTTTTCTCAGAACTCTCTCAGCTCCACCTAGGGCTGCCAAGTCAGCCTGGGGGGCGGGGGATCCCCTGCATTCGGCCGGCAGGGGGAACTCCACCCCCAAAGTTGTCCAGTCAGGATGACTTCCCCAGCGTAATGACGTCACCCGGAAGTGACGTCATCACGTTGGGGACGTTGCTGGGATGACGCTCTAGCAATCGCCCCAAAACTCTATGGTACCATAGAGTTTTTGGGGCGATTGCTAGAGCGTCATCCCAGCAACATCCCCAACGTGATGACGTCATTTCCGGGTGACGTCATTACACTGGTACCATAGAGTTTTTGGGCGATTGCCAGAGCATCACCCTGGCAATGCCCCCAACGCGCTAGGGAAGCTCCCAGACCCAGGAGGACTCCCCCCCGCCGGTAAGTCACAAGGACTTGGCAACCCTAGCTCCACCTACCTCACAAGGTGATTTTTTCAGGGAGTGGAAGGGGAATCGATTGTAAGCTGCTTTGAGACTCCTTAAGGTAGAGAGAAAGGGGGTATAAAAACCTTCCTCTTCTTCCTTGTATGCTTCTACACAATATCAAAGTAGAAAAGTATTGTAAGAAGAGACAGAAAGGGTAAGCATCTGTGTGAGTCACCAGTATGAAGAGAAATAATGTGCTTCCTCTTTGGACGCACTCCAGAAAGGAAGTCTTATAACTTTTTGAAATGAAATCAAATAAAGATTATTTCTGGTTTTCGAGCATTTGAAGATACTATATTCGTTCCCTTGTTCCTCTCAGGACATTCCATGCACTCACAAAACTAAGAGTGGAATGACCTCATGGTGATCTCATTCCCACCCACCCCTCCCCATAAGGTTATGAAGTTTCTAATCTGGCCTTTTATCTTGCACCCACAATTAGAAAGTCAAGATTGAGCACCCTAATTTATCTCCAGGGGGACTGTGACAGAGGAACTTCAAAAGGGACAGTTTTGCCAGCATCTAAAGACTCGTCTTAATTACTGTGTGCTTCCTGAAGAAAACGAACGAGAAGAAGAAAATGGTATTTCTTTTTGACAACCTTGTAAAAAAATATCGACAACTGTGGCCATATGCTTTAAAGTGCCGTAACAATTCATTTAACTGAGATCGAGATCCCTTTCCTTCCTAGTATCATTTAACATAACAGTAATGGCTGAAAATATTGATATTAAGGTACCAAGTCAAACCATTTTTGTTTGCTTGAACTTTTGCTTGAGTTTCATACCTCTTTTAAATTTGTTATTTTAATATACAACTATGGGCATAGAGCAGGAGTCCATGTGGAAGTGGTGGGGAAAAGTAGTTGTGAACTTCCTGCATTGTGCAGGGGATTGGACTAGATGACCCTTGAGATCCTTTCCAGCTCTATGTTTCTGTCCTTCATGGGTCTTGTTTCCTACAGTCTTTGGCTGCAGTCACATTCACCAGTATCAACATAGGCATGAATGCCTGATGGATCTAAAGGGTGTGATCAAACAGCAACATCTAGGAAGCATCCTGCAGTCGTTGGCAACCTGTGCTGCTCCGCTGCAGAAGTGGAGTAAAAAGACACCAGAGAAAACTGATTGTGATGGGCCATGGATTGGCTTTCCCCTGCCTGATCAAGCAAGCGCACACTCATGAGGTCAGGATGGTCTGACCAGGCCATCCCAGCTCAGTGCTGTTTCCCCCCCTTTGCAGAATGTACCCCATTGCATACTCCATAGGGGGCCCTCAGTGAAGAAGTGTGATTCCTCATTTATGCGCATGGGAAACAAACGGCCAACCCCCCCCCCCCCCCACTCACTTGGGGTTTCGTCTGATCACACAGTGACAGGCTGCACCTGCTGCTACAAAGGGCTGAGTGATCTTGCAACTGTGGGTCAAATTCCTCCGGAGGAGATGGCCTTGCTCTCCCTCTGCTTCAACTGGCGTGTGTGATGGCAGCCTTTGTATTAGTCTAGACTTGGCCTTATTTATGTTGTTCTGTGTTCTTTACTAATGTGCTGTTGGTTTTATGGTCACCAACTTGATATGGTTTTATTGTTGACTGAGTCAGTTTGGATTTAGCCTGGAGAGGAGACAAGTAAGAGGTGATATAATAACCATCTTCAAATACTTGAAGAGCTGTCATATAGTGGATGGAACAGAATTGTTCTCTGTTGCCCCAGAAGGTCGGAAGGTTGAAATTAAATCCAAACGATTTTCAGCTAAACAGACAGAGTGGTTCCTCAGTGGAACAGGCTTCCTTGGGAGGTGGTGGGCTCTCCTTCTTTGGAGGTTTTAAAGCAGAGGCTAGATGGCCATCTGACAGCAATGCTGATTCTGTGAACTTAGGCAGATCATGAGAGGGAGGGCAGGAAGGGTTGCCTCAGTGCTTAGTTCTTGTAGCCCTTTCTTACATGCCCAGGGAAATGCTGACCGCCACTTTGGATTCAGGAAACAATATTTCTCCAGGTCAGTTTGGCTGGAGATTCTGGAGGGATGGGTTTTTTGCCATCTTGATATGGAACAGGAGTCACTGGGTGTGTGTGTGGAGGAGAGGTATTTGTAAATTTTCTGCATTGTGCAGGGGTCTGGACTAGATGACCCTGGAGGTCCCTTCCAACTCTATGATTCTATGTTTAGTGTTTGTTTTTGCTATTTTATGCTTATTATTTCATGGACCTTGGGAAGGATACCAGTAGGGTTTCCAGCTCTGAGAGGGGAAATACCTGGAGATTTTTTGGGGGTGGTGGTGGAGCCTGGGGAGTTGGGATTTGAGGAGGGGAGGGACCTCAGCAGTGTACAATGCCATAGAGTCCACCCCTGAAGCAGCCATTTTATCCCAGTGGACTGATCTCTATTGCTTGGAGATCAATTGTAATAGCAGGAGATTTGCAGGCCCCACCTGGAGGTCATCAGCCTTAAATACGAGCAATGACTTCCAGTAAGAGAAGCCACGTCTGTTAGTTGAGTACATTTTCCCTGCCTTTCCCATCTTGCTACTCTCTCTTCCCCCCCCCCCCCCCGGGAGATTTATCTGAAAGGCTACTTGTGGGAAATTGGAGGCCCCCCCCCCCGAACAGCATTGGGGCAAATTGGGGGGTCTACAGCAGGAACCAGCTAAAACTGCCCTTTTTTTGCATCAGTTGAATGTATTTGTTTATTTGTTTGTTTGTTTATTTATTTCAAATTTCTACCCTGCCCTCCCAGCCAAAGCCAGCTCACCATCATGTCATTTTGTAAGGCTTCCTTGAATGCCCTTCAAGTTGAAAGGTGAAGCAGAAACTTTATATGAACGAGTAAATGAATAATCTGATGAACTGTGTCCCAAATCCTTTGGATGAACAGAGGGATGCTGATTCTGGGTAAGCCATTTTTTATTGCGGTGTGATTTGCATTGTTAGAACTGGCTCCCCCCCCCCCCCAAAAAAAAAGTTTTAGAAAGTCAAAGTTGAAGCAAAACATTTGTACTGCTGCCAAGTGAGGTTTCCCCAGCTGAATGCATTCGAAAATGAGGAGGAAATACAAGAAGAGACACAACTCCATCAGCAACATTAACCTTGGTTTCACACTCATGTGCGCATTCCTTGTCCCCTTTCTGTGTCTCGAAACATCACTGTTTGCCATAAAATGGATGTTATAAAACCTACAGGATGTTCCACTCGGCTGCAGCAATGTTGCTCTTGGCCTCTTGAATTTCCCTTTCTCCTTGCTGTTCTTAATTTGAGAGCTGAAGTTTATTATGTTAGTTTTGCATCAGCACCAATTTGAAATGGAGGGGGACATCTGGTTTAATTTTAGACTGTCAATCCAAATTTAAGCTGGGCCACATCTGAATAGCAGTTACAAATCATGGCAACTGCATGCATATCTGCACTAGGGGGTGTCCATTTTCTCATTTAAAAATACTGGCACCCCTAAGGAGGAGCCATGGAATAGAATAGAATCTGGTGGTTCCTTTAATGTGGAGAAACCTGGTATTATGGCCCAAGAAGTGAACTTGGGCACTTTGACATCCACAGAGGAGAGGACAAATTCACCTTGGCCCTTTCTGCACCCGTATTTTGCCTTGGTTTCTGGGTGCATCCTATTCTTCCATTCTGCATTCCCTCCCACCTCCACTTCCACTTCGTGTCAGGGCTTTCTCTTATTTCTGCATCTGTTTTACAGGAATCTGCATTCAGACCACTTCCAGCACACTGTTGCCCCGCAGCTACCCAAACTCCTTTTGCTGCAATTCTTTGTTCTCATCCACTTTCAAATCGCTAATCCTTTCTAAAATAGAATTGTTCATGCGGGTATTTAAGCGCTGCCCACTGCCCTCCCCCATTTCCACCTCTCTCTTTAGGTTGATGCTCCCTCCCTGTTCTGTTTTCTTTCCCTCCTTCTCCAAAGACAAAAGAGGACGTGTCCTCTCACTCAGGCAAACTTTAAAAAAGCCAGAGAGAGCATAAGAGGGAATCAGTAAATAGAAAGGACTAGGGGATTCCCTGCTCCCAAATGTGTCAGTCTTGCATGCGTGGGCCTGGATTTCCCCCTCCCTTCCCCTTCTTTCTCCAGAATCACAGAGGGAGGGAGGGAGGGAGGGGTTGGCAGCCAGTTAACTAAAAAAATGTAGTTTTTGCTTGTAGATGCAGAATGCATACAGAATACACAGATAAATAAACTGGAGGGGGGGGGAAACCAGTGCAGAGGGAATGCGTGCAGCTGTGAAGTCAACCCTGAAGGTTTGTCTCCCAGAAGGTTTGTCTCCAGAGCAAGCTATCAGAGGCCCTTTCTGCTAGCTCAGTTCTGCAGATGGAAAAGAGAGAAGAGAGGATGATTTGTCCCTTTCAGACTCTTGACCCAAATAGCTATCAAACCAACTTTTCTGGGATTGGAAAGGACTACTAGGGAAAGGAGGCAGGGTTGCCAGTTTCCAGGTGGCTGCAGATACTGGAATTACAGCTGGTCTTCGGCTTGACAGAGATCAGTATCCCTGGAGAAAATGGCTGTTTCCTGATTGGATATGCTATGTAACAAGTTCAGGATGGAGGAAGATGCAAGACCTGGTGGGTGGCACTAGCAGAAAAAAAAGAGCAGTAGTCAGAGAAAACAAAGGCAGTAAAGAGGATAACAAAACTTGCACCATTTGTGACAAAATATTCCACATCATTAATATTGTTTGGTTCTACCACAATTTTTTTTAAAAAATCCGGTATGGCACGGTAGGGGGGGAAATGCTGTTATCTATCTACCGTCTTTCTTGCCCTTATATTTCATGGTCTAAGTCAGTTATCCCTAATGCTGGATTCATGGACCCCATGACACCATTAATAGGTTTCCATGACCCACTTCCTTCTTCCTGAAAGCGACGAGCCTGTCTTGTTCCTCTCCCCGTCACTGGAGCAGGAGGTGTTTCGGGAGAGCCCAGGGACATGTTGTTGTTGTTGTTGTTGTTCAGTCGCACAGCTGAGCCCGACTCCTCAAGACCCCATGGACCACACCACGCCAGGCCCTCCTGTCCTCCACCGCCCTCTAGAGCATGCCAAATTTTATGTTCGTTGCATCGATAATGCCCAGGGACATACCCATCTGAAAACAGCTGTTTCCATTATAGAAGGACACTTTGCTTGGAAACTCTTACCATCTTGTGATTGGTTCCAACCTCCACGGCAGCCATTTTGTGATGGTGCCTACTTAGGGATGGCAGCCTCCTGGTGGGACCTGGGGAGCCAGTTTGGTGTAGTGGTTAAGTGCACAGACTCTAATCTGGAGAACCAGCTTTGATTCCCCACTCCTCCACTTGCAGCCAGCTGGGTGATCTTGAGTCAGTCACAAGTTCTCTCAGAGCTGTTCTCTCTTGAGCAGTTCTCAAGAGCTCTCTCAGCCCCACCTGCCTCACACAGGGTGTCTGTTGTGGGGAGGGGAAGGGAAAGGAGTTTGTAAGCCACTCTGAGACTCTGAGTGAAGGGCAGGGTATAAATCCAATCTGTTCTTCTTCTTCTTCTTCTTCTCCTTCTTCTTCTTTTTCTACTACTACTACTACTACTACTTCCCCTGGAATGACAGCTCATCTCCAGACTACAGAGATCAGTCCCCCAGAAGAAAATGGCTCCTCTGGAGGGTGTCATCTATGACATTATACCCCACTGAGGCCCCTGTCTTCCCCAGGTGCTATCCCCAAATCTCCAGGAGTTTCCTAACCAGGATCTGGCAATGCTAGCCCCCATCCCCTAACTGGTGGTCAGGAGGAAAAGTGGCAATGCCATGCCTACCCCCTGTGCCCCCAGGGACATTAAGACTGGGGACCTCTGCTCCAAAGCAGGCTCTTCACTTCGCGCTTTGTAAACCTGAGATGGTGTGACAACTTACATTCCTTCGTGTACAACAGCCATAGAGTGTTCCTCTGCCCTCCCTGGCTGACACGAAAAGCAATTATTTTTTTGACGAAGGAGCTACCTCGAATATTAAAGCCCCCCCGGCATTGGAGAATGAGGGGCACAGCCTTGTGTTCTATTAAAATAACCTTGCTGAGGAAGAATTGCCGACAGAAAGTCTCTGGCCCAGCCTTGGAGCCTAGAAAGCATTTGCCTCAGAAGGGAACGGAGTGCAATATGATGTCAAGTGTCTGAGACACCCTCGCCGCCAGTCATTTCTCTTACCTACAGCGGGAAAGACTGACAGCCTCATCCTTTAGAAGTGTCACCCCAAAAGTCTTTTGTTTTAGCACTCTTGCTTTTTCCTGGAGGAACCCTGACAGAAAAATTAAAAGGAGGCCATGGTTTAATCAGAGGTATTTGCACATAAAATCCTTGGGTGCCGATGGATATGAATCTTGTCATGGATGGCGACTGAATGGAGTAGGAAGGGAAATTGAATTTTGTTCAGCAAAGTCACTAGAACGTGGGTCTTGGAGCAGAGGACGCTGCCTTATATCAAGCCAGATCCATGGACCTAGTAATGCCTTCAGTCTGTTCTGGCTGGCAGCGACCCTCTACCAAAAAGCAAGGTTGCCAGACTGAGGCTGCGCTCACACAGACAATTCGCCCCGACATAGGAGCAAATGCTGAGCGGGACAAAGGAGCGCGGATCGATCAGAAGCCGACATCTGGGAAGCACCCCACAGCCATCCGCAACCCATTTTGCTCCACCACACATGAGGAGTAAAAAACAATCATGGAAAATCCTCTAGCAAATGGGTTGCTATGAGCCAAAGACAGACTTTCCTGTGCCTGATCACACCAGCACGCTCCCATGCCGTCTTGATAGTCTGATCAGGCTATCCCGATGCCGTGCCATTGCTTCCCCCCCTTGCAGCATGCACATCAGCACACACACACACACACACCCCATAGAGAGACATGACGGCGGAGGTGCGATGCATCGATCCCCCGGGTAAGCACAGCGAAAACAAATGGTTAAAAAAAGCCCTGACTCACCCATGGTTGTGTCTGATCACACAGAGGTGGGTTGTGCCTGCTTCTATAATGCTCCATGTGATCATGCAACTGTGGGTCAACTTGCACCAGAGGGAATAGCCTTGCTTCCCCTCTGCTTTATCTTGCGTGTGTGACCGCCACCTGAGCCAGGCAACCAGCCAGAGGATTGGGGGCAGCAAAATGGAGTGGGGTGTGATGTCAGCTACCATAAAGTTTCTAGTGATTCCTAGAGTTACCCTACATTACTTCTGGGTTTTGCCTGGAAGTGACATAGCAGTACAGCTAATGTTGCTTTAAAAAAATATCCCATTGCTGCTTAGAGTGGCAGGATGAACAGCGAGAGGGCAGGGGAGGGCAGGGGTCTGCACCGGGGCAAGAAGCAACAAGCATAGGCCAAATGCACTCTGGGGTCAAAGCACAGGTATTCAGTTGTCCAAGCATCAAACCAGAAGGGCAGATCTGAAAATTGGAAGCCAGGTCATGGGTCCGGAAGGTCAAAACACACTGAGGCCTGGTGGACGAGTTGCTTCCATGCTGGCCTACCCTTTCCTGGCTGCTTTTATTGGGTTGCCAGGTCCCCACAGGGGGTAGGGAAACCCCCGCTCAATGGGTCCGTTACCCACTGGCCTGCATTGGGCTGGCGGAGGGAACCCCACTCCCAAAATGCCAGGATTGGGGAGAAGTGCCTGGCGTGGGGGGGAACGCTCTATCATTCAAGGGAAAACTCTATGTTTCCCCCTCAGTGGCCCCACCCCCAACGTGCCCGACGCGGTGACATCACTTCCAGGCAATGTCACTGCAGCACGCACGCCAAGCAACTCCCAGAGATGGCCAGGACTCCGCCCCCCCCCCTCTGCTGCAGCTACAGTAGGACTTGGTACCCTTATGCTTTTATCAGGAAAACCCTGCTGAGTCATGTAGGAACCAGGGCAGTTCATCAATGGCTGAGTGGCCTATGTGGCTGTCAGTCCTCATCCTGTGGTGATTCACACTCACAGGCAGAAGTTGACCGGGCTGCTGACCACAAGCTGTGGCACTGTCCCATACCTCCCCCCCAGGCCCACCTTCTTCAGTGTTCCAAGGGCTCTGGCAACCTCTGGGGTGAGGCTGGTGACTGCGGGGTTTCTGTTTCAGCTCTGGATCCCAGACTGTGGGGCTGAGGGTGTGGTCCAGTGAAATCAGCCTGAGGCTCCCCCTCTGGATCCAACAAAGTCTCTCTCTCGTCTGGAGGGTCTTCCTGCAGGAGGGTTGCCAGGTCCCCTCAGCCACCAGCAGGGGATGGGGAACTAGAGCTGCCAGATCCTGGTTGGGAAACTCCTAGAGATTTGGGGGTGGAGTAGGGTTGCCAGCCTTCAGGTCCCAGTGAGGGTCCCCCCACTTTTGGGGGCTCTGATCTACCTCTGGCCAGCAGGGGAAACCACACCCCATGTGGAAGTGGTGCCATCGTGTCAGCGACATCATGCAGTGACACTCTGCTTTTTTGGGCAAACTCTATGGTTTTGAGGATGTGAACAGATCCGTGGGGGGGGGGGATTCGAGGGAACACGGCCATTGAGTTATTGAGGCCTATGATGTGTGCTTTGTTTTATTTATTATTATGGGCCAACTATGCAGCGAAGGGTGAGCACCCAATGGCCTTCTTCAACCAAATGGCAAAACCTAGCATGGCCCCTCTTGCCTCTTCAGCAATTGCCTGGCTTTTGGGTAACATTTTCTTTTCTTTTCTTACTTTGATGTTTGTCCGTTCTTCTTCTCGAAACATGGAACACAGACCTTCTTGGTATTTTGAAAGCTGAACGATGAAGAAAGCTAATGGGGAAAAGTTGATTATGAGAAGTCATTGGAAAAGACAATAATGCTAGGAAATCATAGAGGCAGCCGGAAAAGAGGAAAAGCCAACAGGAGATGGATGGACTCCGTCAAGGAAGCCATGACCCTCAGTTTACAAAACCTGAGTAAGGCTGTTAATGAGAGGACATTTTGGGAGTAATTAATTCATAGGTCAGAAGCTGTCAGTTAGCACTGCCATAGGTTCCTGCTGACTGATACTATCAATAATGCTGTTGCTTAAGCATCTCGTACAAATGCCTAAGCATTCAATCGCATATTCTGATGATCAGTTAACCTTGCCTTTCTTTTGCGTCCCATATCGACTCCTCTAGGTCCCGGATGGGAGACAGCATCAGCGGAGTAACCCTCACCGCAGGAATGCACGTCTTGCTCGCTTTGCGCATGCTTGTTGCTCATTAGCTTTTCTTCCCTCTTATCTGTCTTTCGCTTTTCCCTAGCACACGGCCTTGAGCTGCAAGCTTCTTGCTATGTGTGTTATATTATTCACAGGTGCTGTGTGTTCCTTTGCTTGATTTTTTCCCTGGGCATACAAATCCCCATAGATCCGAGTAGTGTCTTTTGCCTGGGAACCTAAATTACCGTGCTTTCCTTGGGAACAGTGGGCCAGTATATTTGGGCACCAATAATCCTCCCAATTGATTGGTGGATGTTGAAGGGGGCTTATTTCATAGCAAGTATAATTGTAGTTGTATTCCTATGCTTGGGCATTACGAACAGAAGAAGTGTATTTGACCAACAAGATCTTTTCTGCAAATAAAGGACTTTCTGGTTAAGGAGACCTGTTGTGGATTACATCTATTGGCACAATCTCAGAAGCGACTTAACTCACAAACACACTTTAATCACACACACACACCATTTATCTAGGCAGAGGAAAAATTCTTTTAAAATTGAGCCAAAACTTGTTGAGTGCTGGACAGTCTTTGTAGCTCTTGCATGTACGGGGAATCTCTTTCTCTGTCTGTCCGACTCGCCCCCCCCCCCCAATCATAACAACAGAACAAGCTCTACTGGTTATACTTAATACATTTTTATTTACTTTATATTACTCCTGGTGACTGGTGCAGCCCTTTTATTTACTCCTTGCTGCCTTTATACTGAGTCGAGTCCTTGGTCCATCCAGGTCAGAATTGTCGGCTCGAATTGGCAGTGGTTCTCCAGGATCTCAGGCAGAGAAAGGTCTTTCACATCACCTATTGCCTGGTCCTTAACTGGAGATGCCAGGGATTGAACCAAGGACCTTCTCCATGCCAAGCAGTTGCTCTGCCACTGCACTTCAGGCTGTCCTGAAGATGGATTTAACCTTCTCTCTCACACTTCATCTTCTAAAACAATGCTAGCTCAGAGTTCCCTCTAATTATGTGTACATCTTCTGCCAACAAAGTGTGTTTAGCTCTTTAGAATTATTTTGTATTCTTATGCAAATACATGCAAAGGTAATTTATTAGTTAATTAAGTCAAACTCGTAAAATGAATTGAGCAAGATTATTTTAATCAGGTGACTGCTCTGCTCCTGAAACCTCTGATCTTTCCAAATGACTTCTGCTCACCTTTATTTGATGAAGGTGAAGGTATGTTGAGTGTACGGATCAAGTGTTCTCTGGAGAATAGAACTAATTCTGTTCTGTTTTATTGGTAGAGATGACTGGCAAAATCAGTCCAAAGCTCTGTAAATAAACAATTTGAAAAGTATGAGAATTTTGCAAACAGTCTGAAATGGTCTAGCAACTTTTGGGTGAAGCAGAAAAAGGAAAGAAATAATATCTATAAATAACTGTGAAATCATTATCTTTTTGTATAAGTATGGCTTGTGGCATCATTGGTAGCTTCATATAAACTCTCATCAGCTCTGAAATTTTTGAGGAACATGAACAGATCTAGTGCAAGTAACTGGGAGTGGTGTAGTTTTCTGTAGCTCCAGTTTTTGGGTGGTCATAAGGTCTATTTTATGGAAGCAGGAATAATCCACAAAAGCCAGTTCTTAGGATTCTGCTCCACTTTAGGATGAAATGGAACCCAGAAATGGGGCAATCTGAAGAAGAACAGATGATTCTCAGAGGTCCCCTCATCAGGATCATCAATATATCTAATATGAAACTGGATGGTTTGTTCTAGAAGAAGTCGGTTTTTATTCACTGGTATTCTCATCCTTAAGGAGTTTCAAAGCAGCTTAAAATCACCTTCTTCTCCCCACAGCGGGCACCTTGGGAAGCAGGTAAGGCAGTGAGAGAGTTCTGAGAGAACAGTAACTGGCCCAAGGTCACCCAGTAGGCTTCATGTGGAGGATTAGGGGATCAAACCCAGTTCTCCAGATTTGAGTCCACTGCTCTTAACCACTGCACCATGCTGGCTCTCAGACTACCCACAAACAAGTAGGGTTGCCAGATCCCTGCCTCGCTCCAGCAGAGGGATTTGGGGGGCATTCTGGGAAATCCCTGATGCAATGACATAACCCGGAAGTGATGTCATCACACTGGTGATGTTGCACCGGTGATGCTCTAGTTTGAGGATAAAACTATGGTTTGTTGGCAAATTTATCATAGAGTATTGCTGTCAAATTGAAGAATTTCCTCTAAAGTTGTCATTTGGTGGATCGTGTCGGCCAACTTAAGCCGCTACAAACAATAATAGAGACGGTAGGGAAACAACATTGGTTGAAATTGATGGGACTACATAATGTAATAAAAAATAACCAGCAAAAGAGGGAGGGAGATTCAGAAGAAATTGAAGAGGAAGATAAGTAGAGGCCTGGTGGGTAAGATATATAAAAAAATGACTACAAACGAGGAGTCAATGATTAAAAGTATCCAGGAGAAATGGCATAGAGAAGGATTGACTTCAGAAATAACCTTAAAAAAAGTAATGATGGGGGTTAAAAAGATTAAATTCGATAAATTCAGAGAAATGGAGGTGAAGTGCTTTACTAAATGGTATCGGACCCCAGCTCAACTTGCTAACATGATTCCTGGGATGAGCCCGATCTGCTGGCATTGTAATCAGGTTAAAGGCTGGTACTCGCATATGTGGTGGGAGTGTACCAAAGTCCAGGATTTTTGGAAGAAAATATTGGATAGGATAAAGGATAGGATAGGTATATTAATACCAATAGATATTAATTTAATGACATTAGGTGTCTTGAAGATGGAAAAAATAGAAAGTAAATACCAAGAGATACTCAAGGCAGGGAAAGCTGTTATAGCGTTAGGTTAGAAAGACAAAAATAAGTGGATTATGGAGAATTGGAATAACTACCTTTTGAATACATCCAATCAGATATCGTGGCCTTGACGACGGAGGAGATTACGTGGGAGGAGGAGAAGAGTCGGATAAGGGAAAAATGGTCGCCGTATCTTGATTGGATCAAGGAGGATGAAGCTAAGAAGGACATTCTTTGGAAACTTTGGACTCTGTGCCTGTGGCTGAAGCAATGACGGAAGAAGAAAAGGGGGGGAGAGGACTGAGGGAAGGGAGGGGGGAAGGGGGAAAGGAAAAAAAATGGTGGAAAGTTATGTGTATGAAAGTTGGCTAAAATAAAGTAAAAAAAAATTAAAAAAATTTGATGGATCGTGTCGAGCAGTTTTGCCTCTGTGCAATAGAGGCTTATGGTCCAAGGTTGTGTCTCAGTAAATAAGCTAAATTTGAGACAAAATATTATGCTGCGCTCAGCCTTTGTTAGTAAACTAAAGCTTCTCAATTACTGGATAAGGCAGCAGCAAGAGAACTGGAAAAGGAAGTAGAAAACAACCAGGGCCTTGGGGGCCAGATTGGAGCCCTCCGAGGGCCTGATCCGACCCACAGGCCACATGTTTGACACCCTGATCTACACCCTTAGAGCACTGCAGACAGAGGCTGAGAACAGAGCTGCAGACCAGACAGCAAACTGCATGCCTCCTGGCCCGATGCCAGCTGCTTGCTGATAACAAAGATGAGTAGTTGCAGAACTGCTTCTGAGCAACTGGCTGCAAGCATGAACCTTAGGCATGGCACTATAAAACCAGGTAGTTAGGCATGGTGCGATGTGTACGATAGAAGTTAAGCCACCACCTTGCTTGATTTCTGGACCTCTGACCCTGGACTGAATGGCTCTGCTTTGCCTGACTTCTGGATCCCTGATCTTACACTGAACAACTATGCTTTACCTGACTTCTGGACCCTTAACCTTGGACCAAATGACCCTGCCTTGCCTGACCTCTGTAACCTGATACCCAGAGGCTACAAGTCAGTACACTCAGACTGTCAGCCACTCTCCAGAGTCTCCGGCTGAGGTCTTTTACATCACCTACTGCCTGATCCTCTTAACTGGAGGTGCTGGGGATTGGACCTGGGACCTTCTGCATGCCAAGCAGAAGCTCTGCCACTGAGCCACAGCCCCTAGCCAGTAAGAGTGCCGTGTGCACAAGAATACTGCCTGGGCATCTTTTCCAGGCACATAAAAGTTTTTAAAGCATCTTTTCTGTAGACACAGGGAGTGAATCCCAGTTCTCATGGGGCTGTGAATAAATAAAGATCTGCACAATGATCTGGATCAGAACAGCATGACAGCCATTGACAGGCATGAGTAACAGTGCCATATGGAACTCTGACACACCAGAGCAGTACATTCAAAAATGTCCATCATATGTACCCTTAATTTTGGATGTTGCAGTGGTGAATGGGGAAGAGAAGCAGCTAAAGAGTAGCATGTAACTGTGTTCTCCCTCTGCACGCCCACACAAGTTGACTCATTCAAGTAGTTTGGATGGAGGCAATCAGTCTGTCAAATGTTCTGCTACCAGTTTGGTGTAGTGGTTAAGTGCGCGGACTCTAATCTGGGAGAACCGGGTTTGATTCCCCACTCCTCCACTTGCACCTGCTGGATGACCTTGGGCAAGCCATAGCTCTGTTAGAGCTGTTCTTGAAAAAGGGCAGTTTCTGTCAGAGCTCTCTCAGCCCCGCCTACCTCACAAGGTGTCTGTTGTGGGGAGGGGAAGGGAAAGGCGGTTGTAAGCCGCTTTGATACTCCCTTGGGTAGTGAAGGGTGGGGTATAAATCCAATCTCCTACTCCTCTTCTTCTAACGTGACTGCTACATGTGTGCAGGGTGAAATCAAGAACCAGCCAATGATCAAAATCTGTGGGAGCTGCTAAGAGCTTGTTCTAAAGCAGGTTTTTCTGCCAAAGCATTAAAAGGAAAGGAGCTTTTGCTTAAAGAAAGGGGGAAGGTGTCATAGGCTGATTCTGCATTGGCTTTTCTCTCCATTATTTTACAAAACCCACATTGGAACAGAGATTCCCCTCTGTATTGTATGCTGCTTTCACTTTCTTTGATCATCGGGTTTCATGGTACCTTCTGCATAGATTAATGGTCATTCATGGGTGACTTTGCAGTCAGTACGGCATTGCCCCGAGGTATTTGAATGTGGTTTTGAGCTGCATTTTTTCCTCCCAGTTGAGAAAATGTGGAGCAAATGCCAGATGCAGAATCCCCCACAGAGTAAGGGATGTAAATGTATTTTCTCCTCCTGCATCAGTGAGCTGAAATTCTTCTCTGGAAAGAAAGACAGAAAGAAAGACAGAAAGACAGACAGACAGACAAAGAAAGAAAGAAAGAAAGAAAGAAAGAAAGAAAGAAAGAAAGAAAGAAAGAAAGAAAGAAAGAAAACAAAAGACTGAAAAAGCCCCTGAAACAATTTTGGTCATTTCGTTCTGACCTTTTCATGCACACAGCTAAGCGGTAAGGAAATTGGGTTTCCTGTCAGCTCTCACTATCTGCTGTTTTTTCTCTGTTTCTTGTGGTCATTCCTGGCTTTTCTTTCAAGCTTTTCTTTCTTTCTGAGGATATTGTTGTTTCAATTATACCATATAAGCCTTCACCTGCCAATGCAGCAGTGTTTCCTAGCAGAAATAGATTAGCTCCAAATGACAGGAAGTTCTGCTTTAATGTCTGGGGCCTTACAGAAAAGGAGCAGCGGGCAATCTGTGGCGATGAGAGCATGGCTGCGCCATCAATACATCTTTCTGTTGAGACCAGGTTCTTTACAATCCACTTTAAATGCAGAGGCAGAAAAGACACCTCCCCCCTCCCCCCCCCCCCCCCCCCGCACACACACATTTTCAAAAGGGTTGCATTTCTGGTTTCCCACAGAAGACACTGATGGCAAAGGGCAGACGCTGCACTGAGGAGAATGACAGAGACAATATCAGAAGTGAAAAAGATCAATTAGGCCCATCAGTGCAATTTGCAAAATTGATCAAATTAGAAGCGGGGGAGAAAAATCTCAAAGGGGATTTTTTTTAAAAAAAAATCAGGTTTGGTTAAGAAGACGGTGGATGGTTTGGTCCCTTTGTCCACAGCAGCAGTCCAAAGGTGCAGGCAGGCCACAGACATGCATGATTTACTGCTCCAGACATGGAAGCAGCATATGGGCTCTTGGGATAAGTGTTCCAAACAAGCAGCGGGTTTTCAGACCCTGTTGTTGAATCTTGGTAAAAGTTGTCAGCTTAATTGTGTAGCTGTTGCAGAATTACAGTTGCTTCCGTACAGTGTTGGGTCTCCCATCGTTGCTGCTGTGAATGCAGAGGCATTTGCAGAGGCAATAGAACACCCACATGCCAGGTTTCCCCTCAATTTCCCTTCCACAATCTCCCACAGCAGCTATTTCTGTCGTTGACATATCTGTATAGTGTACTGTAGCAAGGTGTCAATTACTGCTTTTTTAAAAGACAAAAGCACTATTACAGCTCATGGTGAGTGGGGAAATGGCAGCTGCGGGGGGGATCCAGACAGACTTAGCATGGGTTCAGTAAGGGAAGATCTTGTCTCAATAACCTGTTAGTGTTCTTTCAGGGAGTGAACAAACATGTGGAGAAGGAGGACGCAATAGAAGTTGTTTACCTTGACTTCCAGAAAGCTTTTGAGAAAGTTCCTCATCAAAGGCTCCTAAGTAAGCTCAATAGTCATGAGATAAAAGGACAAGTCCTCTTGTGGATCAAAAACTGGCTAATTAATAGGAAGCAGAGAGTGAGTATAAATGGGCAATTTTCACAGTGGAGGGTGGTAAGCAGTGGGGTACTGCAGGGATCAATACTGGGTCCAATGCTTTTTAACTTGTTCATTAATGATGGAATGGTTACACTTTTCCTGTTAGTAATGACTTTATTGTAAACAAACAGTTAGTATTATACTAAGCAACCAGAATCCCCTTCACTGCAACTACACCAATCATAAAACATAAAAAGTTGTTCCAGCCCCCTGAACAGGTTTCACACAGAAATGGCGGCAAACAGGTTATTGTGTTTTTTGTTCTCAAGGAACTTCTACTCAACGTTTTCGAGAGCAGCTGCAACAAGAATAACATGGCAGGGGAGGATTTATCCCAGACCTTGAGGAAGCTGGGAGCGAAGCAGGCAAGTTGGGAGTGTAGCAGACAAAAGCGGGGCGTGATAAGGAAGCCAGACAGCTAAACAGCACATGAGCACATTTCAACGGGTGGGGTCACTGGTCGAGTCCCAACCCCCGGGCGGGAGATGGCAGCGTAGCTGACACAAATGGGGTTCAGTGTGGCCAAGTGCAAAGTTATACACATTAGGGCCAAAAATCCTAACTATAAATACACCTTGATGGGGTCCGAACTGGTGGAGACTGACCAAGAGAGAGGTCTTGGAATCATAGTAGTTAACTCACTGAAAATGTCAAGATAGTGTGCGACAGCAATGAAAAAGGCCAACACTATGCTGGGGATTATTAGGAAGGGAATTGAAAATAAATCAGCTAGTATAATAATGCCCCTGTATAAACTGATGGTGCAACCTCATTTGGAATACTGTGTGCAATTCTAGTCACCACACCTCAAAAAAGATATTATAGCATTGGGAAAAGTGCAGAAAAGGGAAACTAGAACGATAATAGGGTTGGAACACTTTCCCTATGAAGAAAGGTTGAAGCGCTTGGGGCTCTTTAGCTTGGAGAAATGACGGCTGAGGGATGACATGATGGAGGTTTATAAGATTATGCATGGGATAGAGCAGGTAGAGAAAGAAGTCCTTTTCTCCCTTTCTCACAAGACAAGAACTTGTGGGCACTCAATGACACTGCTGAGCAGTTGGGTTAGAACGGATAAAAGGAAGTACTTCTTCACCCAAAGAGTGATTAACACACAGAATTCACTGCCACAGGAGGTGGTGGCAGCTACAAGCATGGACACCTTCAAGAGGGAATTAGATAAATATCTGGAGCAGAGGTCCACCAGTGGCTATTAGCCACGAAGTATAGATAGGAACTCTCAGTCTGGGGCAAGCGATGCTCTGTATTCTTGGTGCTTGGGGCAGGGGGCAACAGTGGGAGGGCTTCTGGTGTCCTGGCCCCACTGGTGGACCTCCTGAGGGCACCTGGTGTTTTTTGGCCACTGTGTGACAGAGTATTGGACTGGATGGGCCATTGGCTGGTTCCAACTTTGACTTCTCTCATGTTCTTATGTTCTTAAAAACAGCATCTAAATGTGTGGGGCCAGGAAAGAGTTTGACTTTCTCCTCCATAAAGCATCCACCCTGCTTTTGGAAAGATCACAGCAAAGTGGGAAAAGCCCAGAGGATGTGTAAGAGCATCACAATGCTATGGGGAAGTGTGGAAAAAACTGGCTTCACATTGGCTCCCACACTGGACCAACTACCACCATGTGGAATAGGGAGGGGCATGAACTGACTGATGAAGTAAAGTTCATTATGAATTTTAGCCAGTTCATGGTTTCTGAAGTGATTCTTGTGAACTGAAGAGCTGCCATGAACTTCCACGAATGTTGATGCAGTTTGTGTTGATTCATGAAGAGCAGAAAACAGGGACTTAAATGGATCTGAGCCATTTAAACCCCTGCTTTCTGCTCTTCACAAAAAACAGCTGAGTCGTGGGGAGCTCTCTGCCACTCAGCTGTTTGGTTCAAATGACTTGGAGTAATTTAAACCACTGCTTTCTGCTCACTGTGGAAAGCTATGGGGAGCAGAAAGTAGGGGTTTAAATAGCTAGGAACCATTTCACCCCCAGCTTTCTGCTTGCCACAGGTTTTGGCGAGCAAAAAGCAGGGGGTGAAATAGCAGGGAACTTTTCATGGGGAGCAGAAAGCAGGGGTTTAAACTTTAAATGGCTTGTGAACTGATACAAACTGGTTCAGTTCACAAACCAGCCTATCAATTTGTGGATCAGTTCATGGTTCAGCCACAAACCATGAACCAAACTGCAAAAATGTGGCTTGTGCCCATCCCTAATGTGGAACCAAATTGCTTCTGTTATGTGCCACAATGAGAGAGACCTGCTTTGATGTATGCAGTTTCCTGTGCTTTCGAACATGAACATTGCTGAAATGCAGGACATAATAACTGTGATCTGGAAAACTGCACATCTGCTTTTGCAGAAAAGCATCCCATACATTACATGCCATAACAGAAATATTCCTGAAAATCAAGGGAGTACGTCTCTTTATTTAAAAGTTAACTGGTTTGTCCGTGCACAGATGGCGAGAGTGTCACAACAGGGCCACCAACAAACTGGGGTCCTTGGGACTCTCCCTGGGCATGTAAAAAATGTGACTTTGAAAACTGCCAAAAGAAAAAAAATCCCTCTCCAAAAATGGTGTGATCGGGACTGAGCATGCCCTAGAAGGGACTGCTGCTGCTGCTGCTGCTGCTGCTGGCCTTTCTTACTGAGACTCATGATGGATTGCGTCCTGCATTGAAAGCAGCTGAGCAACAATAAAAAGGGCCTGGATGGAGCTGATAAGGCTTGGGTAGGGGCTGTAGCTCAGTGGAAGAGCCTCTGCTCCTCATGCAAAAGGTCCCAGGTTCAATCCCCGGCATCTCTAGTTTTAAAAATTGATCTAGTAGGAATTGATGTGAAAGACCTCCGCCTGAGACCCTGGAGAGCCACTGCCAGGCTGAGTAGACAAGACTGACCTTGGTGGACTGAGGGTCTGGTTCAGTCGAAGGCAGCTTCATATGTGTTGACGTGTGTCCTGACATCTTAAGAGAATTCTAGAAGAGGAGAATTGCCAAATCGTTCCATCAGTCCCAGAGATTCCTTGCAGACTTGTCCTTATTACATAGAACGAGGAGAAGGAGTTATACCCCACCCTTCACTACCCAAAGGAGTCTCGGAGTGGCTTACAATCTCCTTTCCCTCCCCACAACAGACACCCAGTAAGGTTGGTGGGGCTGAGAGAGCTCTTTCAAGAACTGCTCATGAGAGAACAGCTCTGAAAGAACTTGTAGCTGACCCAAGGTCCACTAGCAGCTGCACATGGAGTAGTGGGGAACCAAACCCCGTTCTCCCAGATTACAGTCCACACTCCTAACCACTACACCAAACTGGCTCTCCATACAAGTAGAACTCTTGCCTGATTAGGAAATATGACAGTTAATAGTATGACATTCAGTCCATCAGTTAATGGACTGATTCAATGTTCATAAACTTGCAATGCTTTTGAAGAACAAAGTGTTCTACTTTTGTTTTTAGATGGTGCACTCATATGTCAAAGTAGACATCCTCTTTGAAAAGGCATTTTCTTGTGCCTCAGAAGAGAGAGAAAGCTTCATTATGTCAGAATCTGCTGATTCAGACAAAGTATTTCTATTGCTTACAGCTATGTCTTCTGTTTTGTTCCTGTCATGTCTGTATGCCATACTATATTCTATTGCCATGTACGTATTGTAGATGCTTTCATAACACCTGCCATGTAATTGCCCTCCCTTAGGTGAACCCTAACTTTGGCCAGTATGTATGTAGAATATGTGACCCCAGGTTTATGACCCTGACCAGGCCTGGTCTGTGTAACTGTCAGGCCGGGAGGATGACAACTTCAAAGTATGGGAACAATGGGCCTCTCACACTCCTGCCTCCGCATTCCATTCAGCCCCGCTGGGACTCCAAGGGAGGACAGTCTCATCTCTTATCAACGTGCGAAAGCCTCGAGGCCATTGATTGTTATGTGAAATGGTAACATCTGAGGGGTCTGGTTTGGGAAGGGAAATTTACAACTTGACACTTCACTTTCTTTCCTGTGGGAAGCAAACGGCCAGAGCCCTTTTTGCCCGCCGTTTTTCCCGTGTAGTGATTGGCTACCTATGGGTAATTCAAACTGCTTAGAAAGGTATAATAGACCTGCTTCTGTCATATGTATTATCTCTGACAATAATCCGAGAAGCTGTACCAATGTAGAGATTGGAAATAAAGAACTGTGTTTCATCAACAAAGATCTGATCCTTGACTACTTTGAGCAGAAGTCTCACACATTACTGTATTTATCTCATTTACTTAATTTACTTAAAGAATGATTAACATGTGGAATTCACTGCCACAGGAGGTGGTGGCAGCTACAAGCATGGATGGCTTCAAGAGGGAATTGGATAAACATATGGAGCAGAAGTTCATCAGTGGCTGTTAGCCACAAGGTATAGATAGGAGCTCTCAATCTGGGGCAAGTGATGCTCTGTATTCTTGGTGCTTGATGTGGGGGGGGGGCAACAGTGGGAGGGCTTCCTGCCCCCACTGCTGGACCTTCTGGGGGCACCTAGTGTTTTTGGCCACTGTGTGACAGAGTGTTAGACTGGATGGGCCATTGGCCTGATCCAACATTGGCTTCTCTTATGTTCTTACCCTGCCTTCCTGTTTTTCTCCCAGGGGGGGATTCATCCGCCTTTCCTCCATTTTATTCTCACACCAACCCTGTAAGGAAGGTTATGCTGAGAGTGTGTGAATGGCCTAAGTTCACCCAGCAAGCTTCCTTGGCAAAGCGGAGGACTTGAATCTGGGTCTCTCAGATCGTAGTCTGACCCTCTAACCACCAAACCATGCTGGTGCTTTTAAGAGGGCATTTACCAGCAATTCCTATATCAATTTGTAAAATAAATCTGTTTCCAATTAATTGGAGACTTCCGATTAAAAGGTCTCTTCACGCATGAGGGTAACCAGTTCATCAGCTAACCTGGCAGAGCTGCTAACAGTGCCTGGGATGTCTTTGAGGCAGGCGAAGAGTAACATAGACCAAACAAACCCTCTTCCTGGTGCAGGGAATCTCATCTTTGGAGGATATCGTGGACTGCTAGGGCTGCCAAGTCTTACTCACCGATTGGCGGGGGGGAGTCCCTCGCCACCTGGGAGCTGCCCGGGAGCCTCCCTGGCGCGCGTGCGCACCCGGAAGTGACGTCACCACGTTGGAGACATTGCCGGGGCGACGCTCTGGCAATCGCCCCAAATGGGGCGATTGCCAGAGCGTCGCCCTGGCAACGTCTCCAACGTGGTGACGTCACTTCTGGGTGACATCACTACGCTGGGGAAGTCGTCCAGGCTGGGGAAGTCGTCCGAATGCTGGCCGACGGATCGGGAACCCCTATAGCGGGGGATCCCCCGCCCCCCGGGCTGACTTGGCAGCCCTATGGACTGCAGGTTGCAAAACAAAGATGCCACTTCCCAAACTCTAATTAAAACTCATCTGCAGGCAGCAACACAAATAGGAATAAACACAGACATGCAGACAGAGGGACTGGCTCATTCCAAATGCTAATTGTTACCAAGCTTATTGTCATCTGCGACAGCTCCACCCCACCCCCCCTTCAGTGATGCTGTAATTAATTGAAGGGAATTAATTATCGTGTTGTGTTATTGCAGTAAATGCCTGTAATGGGGGCTATGTGGATAATGAATCACACTAAGTAGGATACCCCCCCCCCCCCCCCCGTTTCTTTCAATCTGCAACTAACCTCATTTCTTAGCAGCCCACTGGAAGAAAAGGTAGCACAGGCCCATTAGAATACTTTTATACAAACCTCTGGAAAGCATAGGGCTGCATTGTACAAAATGGTATTACGAACTTGCTTGGATACATGATTAGGGATTGGGGTCTCTACTGTTGTGTTTAGCTTATTGTGAGTAGGATCCTATGTATGTAATAACTGTACTGCTGAATGTGCCGTGTGAATACACATGCTATGCTTCAGTTCTTTCCGGCGGTTGCAGACTTCTATAATCCTACTGCATTGGTTATTGAATGTCCCACTTTGGCGATTGTAGCAGAACACAGTTCGAGTCCAGTGACACCTTTGAGACGAACCAAGTTTTATTCAAAGTATAAGCTTTTGTGTGCACGCACACTTCTTCAGATACATTGAAATGGAAGTTACCAGTCCATACATATAGGTAGAGGGTAGGCAGCAAATTAGCATACAACAAAATGAGGATGTTTAACAGATTCAAGGATCAAACACGAATAACAAGCTTAGTTTATATGGTCAGCATTTGTTTGGGTTTAATTCTGGGGGGAACATAATGAAGGAAATAAATATATCAAAATTAGAGATTGATGGGCAGGTGTAGCCTTCTTAATTGTACAAAATTTGAGTCCAGTGACACCTTTGAGACCAACAAAATGTTATTCAAGGTATAAGCTTTTGTATGCAAGCACACTTCTTCATGGCTACCCACCTGAATCTACCTTCTACTATTCATTGCATTACATTACAATCACTATTCCAGTGTACTGTTCCAAATAATAAATACACTAAAATAAAGAGGATGTATAGCCCTTCTGTGAGATTGTCCCAAAAGATGCAGTCTGCAGCAGGTCTTCTTAACTAGAAAGTCCTTTATTAGCAAAGAGGTTCTGATTGGTACAGTTACACTTTCTCTGTTAGTAATGACTTTATTGTAAACAAACAGTATTATACTAAGTAACCGGAATCCCCCTCATTACATCGACACCCATCATTACACCTACACCAATCATAAAGCGTTAAACATGGCTCCAGCCCCTTGGACAGGTTTCACATAGAAATGGCGGCAAGTCTGTTATTATGCCTTTTGTTCCCAGGGAACTTCTGCTAAATATTTTCAAAGGCAGCTGCAAAAGGAATAACACAGGGGGGAGGATTTATCCCAGACCTTGAAGAAGCTGGGAACGAAGCAGGCAGAAGCTGGGAACAAAGCAGGCAGAAGCTGAGAGCGAAGCAAGCAAAAGCAGGCATGATAAGAAAGCCAAACAGCTAAACAGCACATGAGCACATTCCTGCGGGTGGGGTCCCAGGTCGAGAACCAACCCCCGGCCGGGAAATGGCAGCGTAGCTGACACTTCTTGGTGAGAATACAGATGTAAGGGCTGAATGAGATTAGCAAATGTAGTGAGATAAGAAACCAATATCCCTGTTAAGTCCTGGGGGGTTGTTCTGAGTGTTGTAATAACTTGTAATCCAGCAGTTTCCCTTTCCAGTCAGTTCCTGAATTTCTTTGTCATATAACAGCTACTCTGAGGTCAGCCATTGAATGTCCTGGAAGGCTGAAGTGTTCTCCTACAGGTTTCTCAGTCTTGTGACACTTAATGTCAGATTTGGGTTCATTTATTCTTTGGCATAGGGTTCGACCTGTTTGCCCTATGTAGAGAACCGAAGGGCATTGTTGGCCTTTAATGGCATATACAGTGTTCAAAGATGAGCAAGTGAATGAGCCTGAGATGGCATACTTGATGTTGTTAGGTCCAGTGATCACATTGTCTGGGTGTATTTTGGCAGCAAAGTTGGCATCCAGGTTTTTTGCTAGCTCTGGCACCAGTGTCCATGTTCAAGTTAGACGTATTATTGTGAGTGACGAGTTGTTTAAGACTGGGACGCTATCTGCGTACAAGAAAAGGTGCTGTATGGACGAGAAAATTGAATAATCTGTACTCAGAGACTTTCTTAGAAGATTGGAAAGATTAGAAAGAATATGTTGAACAATATTGGGATATGAAAAATTACATTTATACTTGGACATAACATTAAAAAGAGATATTTGAATGTATAA
Source organism: Lepidodactylus listeri (assembly GCA_029233225.1). Lineage (NCBI taxonomy): Eukaryota > Metazoa > Chordata > Lepidosauria > Squamata > Gekkonidae > Lepidodactylus > Lepidodactylus listeri. The sequence goes on along the minus strand of JARCFY010000005.1, from coordinate 131,560,743 downwards.
ATGGCAGTTAGACAATAAGGATATTTTTAGCATTGTATAAGAAAATAAGAATTTATATGATGGATAGTTTTATAAGGTTGTATACGTCGTTGCCAGGAGACTAAAAAAACATATATATGCATATAAAGAATGGTTAAAGTTGAAAATGTTAAATGCTTCAGATGTGGTGGGAAACCACCATTACAAGATGATAACAAGATTATACAATAGAACAAAAAATGGATATAATATTGAAAAAGGGTTTGTATAAGAAAAATATGTAACAGTGTTAGAAAATAATAAAATTTATTACAAAAAAAAGAAAAGAAAAGGTGCTGTGAAAGAGAACTGTTGTTATTCAGTAGAGGTTGTAAATCGTTGATGATGAGTTGAACTGTTTTGAGTTGAGAGCTGTATGTGACCCCTAGTGGTGTTCTGTTATTGTATCTCCGGGCCCTTTCTTGCAACAGGCTTTCTCAATTGTCCTGACTCACTCTGTGTAATCCACCTTGAGTCCCCATGAGAAAGGAGGACCATAAATAAACATAGATAATTAGATTAAAAGTATTTGATTACCTGGGTAGACTGTGTAGCTGACAGGAAGAAAAATGATTCATTTGAAATGTGGTGTTGGAGGGGAGTTTTATAGGTACCATGGACAGCCAAAAAAGACAAATCAGTGGGTTCTAGATCAAAACAAGCCTGAACTCTCCCTAGAAGCTAGAATGACTAAACTGAGACTATTATACTCTAGTCACACTATGAGAAGATGAGTCATCGGAAAAGACAATAATGCTAAGAAGAAGAAGAAGAAGAAGAAGAAGAAGAAGAGATTGGATTTATACCCCGCCCTCCACTCCCCAAGGGAGTCTCAGAGCGGCTTACAAACTCCTTTCCCTCCCCCTCCCCACAACAGACACCCTGTGAGGTAGGTGGGGCTGAGAGAGCTCTTTCCCAAGCTGTCCTCGAGGGAACAGCTGGTACAGAGCTATGGCTTGCCCAAGGTCATCCAGCCAGGTTCTCCCAGGTTAGAGTCCGCGCATTTAGGAAGATCCAGCATGAGATGGATGGACTCAATCAAGGAAGCCACGGCATGCAAGGTTTGCAAGACCCGAGCAAGGCTGTTAACAATAGAGTGTTTTGGAGATCATTAATTCATAAGATCACCATAAATCTACCCCAGCATCAAGTTTCCTATTTCTGTAACATTTTTGTCTAGAATGTGGAAAAGAGACCTCTTGCTGGCAGCCCCTGACCCCTGCGACCACTCAATAGAGTGCCCGGGGGGGGGGGATGTAGGGGAAATAGCAGTTGCACTGGCACTTCTGGAGTGAGCCTGAAGTGACATCATCATGTTGGGGTGGCACTCTAGAATTTAACCAAACTCTAGGATAAAACCATAGTTTTTCAGTGGAAACCTAGAGGGTCACCCAGATGCAATGATGTCATTTATTTGTTTGCACTGGAAGTGAAGTCATGCTGTTGGTGTGACAGCAGTTTGCATTTTCCGACCCCCTGGATCCTCCCACTGGTAGTTAATGCTTGGCTTGGACCTTAACTTAGAAAGGTGTAGTTCTACTTAGTATACTGAGAAGCAATCTGAGAAACAATACTGAGAAGCAATCTCTAAGCCTTATTGTAGATCAAGCTGAGGTCATGTGATGTAAGGGCACACCCACAAATTACCAGCTTCTTAACAAGAGAGCCAGCTTGGTCTAGTGGTTAAGAGCGGCGGACTCTAATCCGAAGAACCGGGTTCGATTTCCCACTTCCCCACTTGAAGCCAGCTGGGTGACTCTGGGCAAATCACAGCACTCTCAGCCTAAAAAATAAGCATAGCTCGCCATCTAGTGGTGCCCAAAAGAGCTGCAGCTTCAGGCAGCCAAACAGTCCTTTGGGATCTCCTGGCTACTCCAAACACAATGCCATGCAAAAATTTAATTTTTTTTTAGTTTCTTAACACTGAAATATAAGAGAATGTCTCTAAATTGTAAATTATATCAGTACAGATTCCTTGACTTTTTTTAAACCCAGAGCATTCTTTAAGTCTTGAGTAATAACCATTCAGTGTATCCCAACATGCTTCAGTCTAATACACTCTGAATGAAAGCATAAAAACAGCACAATGACATGTCATTACCTCATGGGGAGATGGAAATGATTGCTAGTTTACAGTGTAGAAGGAAAAAGGAGACAGAAAGCCATATTTGTTTAACCAGAGGGAGATAACTCACCATGCTTCTTTTCTAAATCTGGCCACAAATCTCTTGACTGTATGTTGTATCGTTGACCTCTGGCCTCATAATTAGGACTTCTCAGAACCACCTCCCGCCTTGCCCGATTGCCCATTTCCGAATCCTGTTCAAAGGGATGATGAATCCCCATCCTTCATGCAATCCTAGATATCCCAGTAATCTTGTGTGAAAGGGAACCATTTCAGGTTCAAATGTACATCTCTTTGTGCTTTGTGCGTGTGTGCGCATAAGAGAGAGTCAGAGTAAAATTCAAAAGCTAGCTCTTAAATATTTTCACAACTGACTTTTGAAAGAACTTACTGTATTTTAAGGGGAAAAAATTAAATGAGATTTGTTTGTTTACACCTCATGGTAACCATGGATAAAGGAGCTTTTCAGGTATGTCTAAAAATGAGAAGGCCAGAATGGCAACAAAAAGGACTAATTTTTTTTTGTAAATGAAAATTGGGAATTCAGGGGGGGATGTCATATTTCTGCATGGAGACTGCTTCCCATAGTTCCAGACCCAAGCTATATGAACATAGGGAGCAGAGGTCCATCAGTGGCTATTAACCACAAGGTATAGATAGGAACTCTTGGTGTGGGGCAAGTGATGCTTTGTATTCTTGGTGCTTGTGGGGGGCAACAGTGGGAGGGCTTCTAGTGTCCTGGCCCCACTGCTGGACCTCCTGAGGGCACCAGGTGTTTTTGGCCACTGTGTGACACAGAGTGTTGGCCTGGATGGGCCACTGGCCTGATCCAACATTGGCTTCTCTTATGTTCTTAAACATATGGAGCAGAGGTCCATCAGTGGCTATTAGCCACAAGGTATAGATAGGAACTCTCAGTTTGGGGCAAGTGATGCACTGTATTCTTGGTGCTTGGGGTGGGGGGCAACAGTGGGAGGGCTTCTAGTGTCCTGGCTCCACTGATGGATCTCCTTTTTTTTTTTTATAAGTTTTTTATTTCATTTTCACAGATATACATACAACAGTTACCACTTCTACAATATCATGATTTTTGTTTTGTTTTCCAATAGACCTTAGGTTTTACTATATGCATCTAGTAGTGGGGACCGCACGGAACCTCCACATACGAAACATTATTTATATATCAACTACGACAATTACCACTTTTACAATATCATGATTTTTGTTTTATTTTCAAATAGACCTTAAGTTTTACTATATGCATCTAGCAGTGGGGACCGCACGGAACCTCCACATACCAAGTTGCAAATCAATTGGTCTATTTGTCTCTTCTTCTTTAATAGTTTTTAGTATTCTCCCCATACGCCTTATACCACACATAATTCTTATTTTTATACTGATTCCTTTATAGTTTCTTGTTCATCTTTCTAATATCTGCAATCCCTAAATTCGTACCTTCAATATTTCTTATTTTGAGCCATTCATTTACTTTTACACCATTCGTAGAATTTCGACCATCTATCTTGTAATAATTCATTCTTTTTCCCATATAAGATCTGGCTTATTTTTTCAGCTTCTACCAACTCCATCAATTTACCTGATACCTCATTAATTACTGGGCCCTCGGGTAATTTCCAATGTTTTGCCCATGTAATTCTTGCAGCCTTAACAGAACAAATGATAAAGATAGCGTCCGGTTTGTTTACCCATTCTGGGAGCATATTTAGTAAGAAGAGTTTTGGTGATAACGGTAATTCTATATTGAGAATATCACAGCACATTTTAGAAATTTTCTTCCAGTAATTTTGGGCCTTCCTGCATTTCTCCACTGATGGATCTCCTGAGGGCACCTGGTGTTTTTGGCCACTGTGTGACCCAGAGTGTTGGACTGGATGGGCCATGGGCCTGATCCAACATTGGCTTCTCTTACGTTCTCTTATGTTCTTATAATATCAGCATATTCCTAACCCCCAACCACAACCACCACCTCTCTGCGGCTTCATTATTTGTGTGCCATCAAGTCACTTATGGAGACCCCTCATGGGGTTTTTGAGGCAACTGGTAACCAGAGGTAACTTGCCATCACCTGCCTCTGTGTAGCAAAGCTGGACTTCCTTGGTGGTCTCCCATCCAAGTACGAACCAGTGCCAACCCTGCTTAGCTTTGAAGATCTGATGAGATCGGGCTGGCTTGGGCCATCAGAGCATTAATGACAGTAGCTGTTCCTGAGTGTATATAAAGTGCCATCAAGTCACAGCTGACTTATGGCAACCCCATAGGGTTTTCGAGGCAAGAGACGATCAGAGGTGGTTTGACATTGTCTGCCTCTGCTTCCTGACCCTGGACTTCCTGGGTGGTCTCCCATCCAAGTACTAACCAGGGCTGACCCTGCTTAGCTTCCGAGATCTGACAAGATCAGTCTAGCTTGGGCCATCAAGGTATTAATGGCAGTAGTTGTACCTGTGTGTGGATAAAGTACCGTCAAGTCACAGCCAACTCATGGCAACTCCTTAGGGTTTTCAAGGCAAGAGACAATCAGAGGCTGTTTGCCATTGCCTACCTCCACGTAGCAACCCTGGACTTCCTTGGCAGTCTCCCATCCAAGTACTAACCAGGGCTAACCCTGCTTAGTTTCAAAGATCTGATAAGATCGGGTTTGCCTAGGCCATTCAGGTCAGAGCAAACAAAACAACAGAGCTGATCAGATGGATCCCACTTGAAATAAACAAAAGCAGAACTCTCCAATAACCACCTTCTGGGGCCACCATGATGCGGTTTTCTTGGGGGGAAGGCATACCACATTTTGTTAAAACTTTTATATTCATAGTTTTGAGTGCTTGCTTTCTTTTTGCTTATTGTTTTGACAGATGTTATGAACATTTGCAGAAAGGTGGTTGTTTTAAAGAAATAACTGGCATCCCTGCTTGCCTGCTCTCTTTACTGTCTTAGGTCTTCTGGCATGCATGATTTGCATGTGCACCACAATGACATCACCTGGAAGTGACATCATTGTGCTGGGCACATTGGGTGGGGTGCTCTAGCACTGGAGGGGAACTCTATGGTCACGATTTTTTGCCCAAATGCTAGAGCTTCCCTGTGAAACGTGCCTGGCATTTTGGGTGGGGTGGGGCTTCCCACACTGGCCAGCAGCAGTTTGGGCCCCCCAAAATTGGGGGAACCCCTGTCCCCATCGGGGGGACAGCAACCCTACATATCTCCAAGTCAGCAGTTCCAGTTGAAGTTTATACATATTTGGATCCGCCATTAGTAATAGTGGCAATAATTCAGAGGTCGGTTTAGACAGATTTATATCCAGCCAATAATGTAATAAAGTAGATTCAGGAGAATTGGGTATTACATGACCTGTAATTTTTTGTAGTTCTTCCAAAGCATTTCCTTTAAAAATGTTAATTTTGGGACATGCCCATCAACGATGGAGGAATGTTCCATCATTTCCGCATTCCTTCCAACAGAAAGGAGTGGGTTTAAACTGACATTTATTTTGGATTTCTTGGGTAAGATAGCATCTACTATATATTTTAAATTGTTGTAGTTTTAGGTTTATAGCTTTAGTGATAAACAGACTCAATTTCCAGATAACAAGCCACTGACTATCATTTAACTCTAAATTACAGTCTTTAAGTCATGCCTTTTGAATTGAACATTTTTCAGTCCATGCTTTATTATTAGGCAAGTTATATATAATTGCCAATAAGCCTCTTGAACAAGGGGTTTGTTTTTTTAAAACCTTTCAAAATGTGTAAGCGGTCTATGTAAATCTGAAGACGAGCTAAGTTCCTTCCATTTATGATAGAGTTGAAAGTGCTGCATCCACAATATTCTTTTACCATATTTTGTTTCAATTTGCTGTTGTGTTCCTATTGTACCATTGAAGATAAAGTCACAGATTCTAAAAATACCTCCTTTCTTCTTAACAGATGGCTGCTTCTTAAATGGACAGTTCTATGTGGCCTGCTCCAGAGTGAGCTCCCTAAGCAGCCTGGAGATCCCGGCACCCGACGGCAGAGCCTCCAGTATGGTCTACAGAGAAGTCCTTTAGTGGAGACCCCAGTATGTATGTCTCACTTTGTTTTATACACTACAGTCTTCTCCATTAGAATTCCTACAACAAATTTTACTTTTCAGACTTCACATCATCAGTATTATAACTGGATTTACGGAACTTAAATACCGTAACGAAGCATGGGTGTCAGGCTAGTAAGTCTATACAAAGAAGATGTTTCACAAAGCTGTCTAGCTGTCTAGCATGGAACACCCTTGAAACTGTGCTCTGGAGTCCCCAGCATAGTGCCTGTGGGCACCATGGCACTGGTGACACCTCTCCTGGTGCCCACCAAGTGTTTTTGGAAAGCGGGTGGGGCTCTTGCCAAGGAGAGCTTCTGATTTGCCATTGAAGATATGGCTGGCCATGCAGATTAAAATAACATTAAAATAAAAGCTGCCCGCAGTGTTCATTTTATTCTTCCTCGGCCCACTTTCCAAATGTATTCTTTAATTACACCTCTTTTCCCCTGTACTTGGGCTTCCTCTGCGTGGGTGGCTCCACCTCCTCCGGCAGCCATTTCATGGCTGGGTCTACCTCCCATAGCAGCCATTTTGTGACTGCGCCTGGCACTCTGTGTCAGAATTCTCAAGGTGCCCAGGGGCCTGACAAGGTTGGAGACCCCTGCAGCGATCCATTTCAGCCTTTCTGGTAAGAAGCCAAAGGTTGGATGAGCACCAAAAGGGTGGAACAGCTGATCCCATCCCCTTAGAAGCAGGTGGCATCGACAAGCTCCATGTGGCTACACTGATGAGGCTGGCTGCAGAGACATGTTTGATGGCTACCCATGGCTGGCATGTGCTGGGAACGGACAGGTGAGAATATGTCCGCAGTCTTCAAGTCTATCGATCAAGCACAAGTCATTAATTCTCAATTCACAAGAGGAAATGCAGAAACAGGGAAAAGGAAAGGACGGCAGAGTCAGCGGCCTAGAGCAAAGGGGAATTTCATCTGCCGGGGTGGGGGGTTTACCTGCAGAGAAATGCAGTAGTGTCTTTTGTTGTGGTTACAGGGGCCCTCCGTGTCACTGAGCAGAGGGCGCTGTGACACCTCTAATGCTGTTTTCCTTTGTCTGAAGTGGGATTGACTGTCCTGTCCCAATGCAGCAGATTGGCTGTCTTCTCCTCCCCTTTATGCTTTTTTTATTGCACTGCCATACTCATTAGTCACTGCCAGCGTCTTGCAAGTTCCAGAGGATCAGCGAGAGCCTGAGTCGAGGATGTGAAGAGCCATGCCACGGAGTGTGCCAAAGCAAGATGGGACAGCACTGTCGAAAGCAGTGCCAGAAAACAAGGCAGTGGCATGAGGGGGCACAGTTGGGTATTGTGTCGTCCGCAGATATATGAGCATGCTGACATGCTGCAGATTCTCTGCTTTGGATTTCCGCTTGCAGGAAATCCCAGCGGGGAAGCAGGTTTTGTCGGTTGTAGGAAAAAACAATATGGAGACTTACTAAGGCACAGACTGCTGGAAACTCGAATGCACGGCATGAAGGTGAGGGGTCACCCTTCATTGTTTCTTCTCTGCCTCTCACAGGGGCCCAGAAATATTCTAACTCTTTCTAGCGTGTGACCAGCAAGGTGATCACAGCCAACCAGCCAGGTGCGGAGGCCCACGAGCATCTTGACACACACCTGTTTTTTTCCTGCCTGCTTATGACCAGCTCACGAGTGGAGACGCTCATAATCGACTGACAGAACTCAATACCACAATACGTGGCGAGGTCCAGCATTTTAGGTTGCTTTCAGAAAGGCCAGGACAAATGTATAGGAGTGGGAGAGATGTAAAATCAGTAGAAAATGTAAAGCCATGAGATAAAAAGGGTTTGTTTTTTTACCGGGGAAAAGATTGAAATTTGGTGAAAATTGGAATATATGTAATGCTTTTAAAATCAAGCCTAAACTTATTTTACTGCTTAACCAATACAAAATAGATAATTTATGACTTAGCACATAAAATTGCACTATTTGACAGAAGAAGAGGAGGAAGAGGAGGAGGAGATTGGATTTATATCCTGCCCTTCACTACCTGAAGGAGTCTCAGAACAGTTTACAATCTCCTTTCCCTTCCCCTCCCCACAGCAGACACCCTGTGAGGTAGGTGGGGCTGAGAGAGCTCTCTCGAGAACTAGTCATGAGAGAACAGCTCTGAGAGAACTTGTGACTGACCCAAGGTCACGCCAGCAGCTGTATGTGGAGGAGTGGGGAATCAAACCTGGTCCTCCCAGATTAGAGTCTGCACTCCTAACCACTACGGTACATCATTTTCCAACAAGTAACCCCCCCCCCCCAATACCCAACATTACAGAAAGTGCCAGAGAATGAGTTGCAAACTGCTGTCCCTGTACTACCTTAGGACATGGATCTTAGTTTTTGCCATCTGAGAGGCAGAGGAAAAATAAAAGTTGAAAACAGAGTGCACACGTTTTGAAGTATGCTTTTCATCTTAAAAAAAAAAAAAGAACAAAAGGAAATGTGTTCCTTGGACACAACCAAATGATATCATAGAATCATAGACTTGGAATGGGCCATACAAGCCACCTAGTCCAACCCCCTGCTCAATGCAGGATCAGCCTAGAGCATCCCTGACAAGTGTTTGTCCAGCCGCTGCTTACGGACTGCCAGGGAGGGGGAGCTCACCACCATAGGCAGCTGGTTCCACTGTTGAATCACTCTTACTGTAAAAAAAATGTTTTCCTCATATCCAGCCGGTACTTTTCCACCCGTAATTTAAACCCATGATTGTGAGTCCTCTCCTCTCTGCTGCTAACAGGAACAGCTCCCCGCCCTCCTCTAAGTGACAAGCTTTGAAATATTAAAGAGAGAGCAATCACATCCTCCTTCAACCTCCTCTACCCCAGACTGAACATCCCCAAGTCCCTCAGTCCCTCAGGAAGAGGTCTTCTACACCAACCTAGTGGGTTAACCTCATAGTACCATATTGGCACAATTCTGGAACCAGCGCATCTGCATTCTGGCCTCCAAGTTCAGGAAAGCCTCCACAGCTCCCAGTGCTTCCCAGTTAATTGGGTGAGAGAATCAGGTCTCCAGAATGAAAAGCACATGCTAGAAAGCCTTTCTCTTCAGAATCTTGATGAAGAGCTTGTATCTGCCAAAATATTTCTGGAGCAGGTCAGTGGTGTTGCTCTTGCCCCTACATTGTCTCAAGACAGTCTTCAGCCAAGGACATCTTCTGCCTGGGGGTTCAAACCATCCATTCACTCATCCCTCTCTTCCAGCTGATGTGAGAGATCGGCAGCTAGCTCTCACCTGCAGTTTGAAAATGTAGGGAATGGAGAAGGACTTAAAGAAACGCTCAGACTCCCCCCCCCCCCCCCGGCCCCTTACACAAGGAAGGTGAGGCTGCTGTTCCCACTCCCACCTCATGCAACTTGAGTGACACAAACCGCTCCACACTGAGGGATTCTACAAACTGGCACTGTATGGCCAGAGGATTTCTTCAGTGGTTATTTATTCTAGGCAGAATTAATTAAACCCATATCATCTCTGCCAGATGTTTATCCACTGCCCCTTAAACCACTCCTGACAGGTATTAGTTTTAATACCTTTCCAGTTATGGGAATTTTCCCACCTCTCTGATGCATCTGCGGAGAGAAACCTGTACCAGGGTGGGGGAAAGCTTTTCATTCTGGTAACCTAAATCTTCCATTCTGTAAATTCAGCATCTTCCTTCTGGTCCTACCTTCCGTTGCCATGGTGAACAATTTATCAGTATCCCCTGTTATAACAACCTTTTGCATAGTGGAATATTTTGTAGATTCCCCTACCCCCTCCAGAGACTTTAGTATGACAAGTTCTTTCAACCGTTCCCCCAAACAATTTGCCTCCTAAACAATTTATTTTGTTGCATTCTTCTGAAACCGTGCAAGATGACTTACATTTTTTTAAAAAGTGGATGCCAGTGTTGAAAATAAAACTTCAAATACGGGCTGTAGTTTGCGGAGTAAGGGATATTTTACATGTTGCAAATGAAGGTGAATGGCATGGCTATCGAATGGGCAAACTAGCCAGGAAACAGGGGCCTCTGGGAACTTCAAAAATTGCAGTGTATGCCATGTGTCTGTAGCTGCTGAGTGCACTTTTTGTTATAGCCATTTATATGCATGAGACACTACATTTTATTCAGAGATTTGCTGGCTTCCTAAATATCAAACAGTAAAACAGATTTCTTGCCCTGACCTGGATGCTGCAGGCTAGCCCAATTTTGTTGGATGCTGCAGGCTAGCCCAATTTTGCCAGATCTTTGAAGTTAAGCAGGGTCAGATCTGGTCAGTATTTGCATGAGAGACCATCAGGAATTCCAGGTTTGCTAGGCAGACTAGGCAATAGCAAACTACCTCTGAATGTCTCTTGCCTTGAAAATCCTATGGGATTGCCATAAATTGGCTGTGATTTAATTGGTAAAAAAAAAAAGAGGGGGGAGAGATTTCCGGGAATTCTCCTTGCTGTCCAACATTTTTGGAAGTCAAAACCCACAGTTCTGCAGCCTGGAATCTCCGTGGTGAGCAAAATGAATGCTATACCTTAGGCCAGGGGTGTCAAACATGTGGCCCGGGGGCCGGATTAGGCCCCCAGAGGGCTTCTGTCAGGCCTGCACTGAACTGGCCATCTCCTGTTTCTAGTTCTGTTGCTGCTGCTGCTGCATCATCGCTTGCTTCGTCAGACTCTCTCAATTGCTCAGCCATTTCATGCTTTCCCCTGGGTCCCAGACTCAGAACTCTGAGCATGAGATTTCTGTGGTGAATGTCAATAAATCAAAAGTAGGTTTACAGCTTACAGATACACACCTGAACACCATACCATAATCAAGATTGCAACAGCACAGACATTTTGATGCAATAATTCAGAGCAAGAGGTGTCAGTTATCAGAGTCTGTTAAATAAATAAAATATTGCAAGAGTGCTAATGTTTTAAGCATGTTTTTATTTTAAGTAAAAAAATATCCTTGTGTTTGTGTCCTTTATAAAGTTTCTATCTCCGCTACCTGGCATTACATTTTATGACACCCATGGCCCAGCCCAACAAGGTCTCATTTATGTCAGCTCTGGCCCTCATAACAAATGAGTTCGACACCCCTGCCTTACGCCGTTAAGCAACTGTGCTTTGATTATGGATGGAATCAATCAAGTTTGATTTATTAGTCACAAACTCGATTTAACATCATCGAACGCGGTAAGGACTCATACAAAGCTACGCCAGCCACTCTGATTAGGTAACCCACACTATGTACAGCATGGCACTTGTATTATAAGTGGAAAGATGAATAAGATCTGGAATTCAGTGGAAAGGTTGGTGGGACTAGCAAAGAAAGGCCCTCGTGAGTTGGGGATGGACAGGGGGAGGGTCTTTGCAGAGAGTATATTCCGTAATATTGATGAGAGCCAGGTTCCAATCCCCACTGTGCCATAGAGGCTCACTGGTTGTGTCAGGACATAAAAATAACAACACAGCAGGTGTGTGTGAGTTATCTAAAAGGGTACATAATAGGATAAAAATACAAGAGAGCAGTCTCTCTATCTGACTGCATGTTGATGTTAGCACCAAGATGGATGCTCTCAACACCGAACTTAGAGAGAACAAAGGAAGAAGAGAGAAGCCTCAGGTCAAATCTACATCTGACTTTCCTGCTAGAATAATTCTAGTTTCAAAAAAACCCTGTCTATACCTGTTTCTAGTTTCAAACCATACTTGTTCTAGTTTATAAATTATTGTTTACATTCGTTAATTGCCCTCCTGTGGTCAAGCTAGCATTATACTGCTTTAAACAAATGCTGTTGCTTGGTACGCTTCAGACCCCCTGGAGTGAAATTTGAAACCAGCGTCAAATGAGCTTGGGAAAAGGCAGCAGTCAGACTACTTCAGAGGGGAGGTGTAAATTGGGCCTAAAATGCCTATGTGACAAAAAACAGGTAACACGATCTAATTTCAAACTGACCAGTGATCAGGTTACAGGTCAGTTCATTATGCAAAGGGCTTCCGCTTCTGAGTGCCAGAACTTCTACCGGACAGCAATTGGTCCTATTTGTAGGACAAGTCATCAATGAATGTGATTTCTGAATGTGAATTCTGATATCTCCTCTGACATGCATATAATGACAGCTGTCACTGTGCCTTCTTAAGAGTTTAACTACAGTATATCCAGATTCTGGTATTTAGCCCGGATGGAAGATATCTATAGTAGAATATAAATATTTTATATTTGTATCTATCTGTATAAGAAGCTATATTAAGAAGTATGTGCAGTTAGAGAGCAATAGAATGGAATGTGAATCTGGATGTTGCAAGGACACTAAGCAAGGAAAATTATGTCAAGAAAATGCTCTGAGTGTCCTCAAAACAACATCTCCTCTTGTAATGGCAGAGCATCTGGTATCAGGAAGTCTGCCAAAATCCAGTTCTATGTGCACCTTATCAGAAAACTCCCTGGCTGAGGGCGGAGGTAAATAAGCTCTGGGTGATGCTAAGAGAAGGGCTCCCCCATGCTCTTTATCGTTTCACAGTGCCCTGAGAACAGATAAGCAGATGTAATTACTGACACATTTGACCAGCATAAGTAGAATACCAATAGAGACGTGTTAAGTCAAACAATGCTTTAATGATGCTACCTGTCAGGTACCAATTAGGGATTTTTCTCTGTGGAAACTATATGTGATGTCATCTGGGGTATAAGACCTCCTGCCCTTCCTGGTTATGGCAGAATACAGCTTGGCGTTACTGGGTGCTAAGGTATCCAGTCCTGTATTTCCTGTTTCTTGCAATAAAATAAATTCATCTAACTCGCTGGACTCCAACTGTGTGTTTCTAATTCGGCCCCGGGAACACATGGGGCACAAATTTGTGCATCATATCTAACTAATTATGAATTAGTATACACAAAGCAACAGATTACCTCATTCATGACAGAAGGAAATGAATTTGTAAATACTCCAAGAGGGTGATTTTGGGCCAGCAGCACATGCTCGGACTAACCTAGCTCACAGGGTTGTTGTGATGATAAAACGGAGAAGAGAAGAATGATGTAAGTTGATTTGGGTTTCCACTGAGGAAAAAGGCGGGATTTAATTTTTTAAAATTTATTTATGTTATTTATAGTCCGCTTCTCTCACTTGGACTCAAGGTGGATTACACAGAGGGAGTCAATGCAATCAGGATGGGACTATGCAAGAGAATGAGGGTTGTAGAACCAATTAGGTATCTAAAAACAGAAGTGAAGCAAAGCCTAAGTGTTAACACATCACATTAAATGATGCAAAAATTACATAGCAGGATCCTACTTACAGCAAACTGTAGCATAGACCACCATCCCTAATGTTTGATGCAAGTAACTTCAGGAATCGTTGTGTGGCATTCTGCATCGACTGGAATTTTGGAATTGATTCTGAGGGGAGACCAATGTACAATCCATTACTGTAGTCTAGTCTCGATGTTAATAGGGATGGGCATGAATGGGGAAAATGGGGTTTGGTTCGTGGTTCATGGCATGGTTCATGAACCACGGACCATCACAAACTTTTTGATGTCAAATGAACCGGTTCGGTTGGTGAGGTTCATGATGCACTAGGACAGCCCCCTGGTGCCCTAGGGACACCAAGTTCACAGGGGATCTCCAGCTGAGTCTCCTCTATCCCACTCTCCTAGTTTGGTGAGGATTGGCTTTATGGAGTCCCCCCCCCCTTCAGAAGGTGCCCCCAGGAAAGTGCTTTCTGAGGAAATGACAGGCACAGGTTCAGGAGTGTATAGAACTGATCAAGCTAGAGACATCAAAGTCACAGGGGACCCCCCCCCCCCCGACGCTCCCTTACACATGCTCCAAGTTCTTTCCCCTTCCCACTGCTTTGAAGTTTGGTAAACGTTTAGATTGAGCTGAGATTGTCTGGAAATGTATCCATTCACATACTGGTACTAAGCGCCATGAACAGCTTGAAAGTTTGTGGAAAGCTTGTGCCAGTTGACCTGCCATGAACTTCACTTCACAAACCACGAATCAGCCCAAATTCGTGATGAACTTTAGTTCATGAGCCAATGAGTGTCCATCCCTAGATGTTAATGTGGTGTGGACCCAGGTGGTCAAATCAATTGCACTGTTGTAGACTGGGCCACATTTACAAGGAAGATTCAGACCACTAACCAAATACTGTCAGTTTGGTGTAGTGGTTAAGTACGTGGAGTCTAATCTGAGAGAACCAGGTTTGACTCCCCACTCCTCCACTTGCAGCCAGCTGGGTGACCTTGGGTAAGCCATAGTTCTGTCAGAGGTGTTATCTCAAGGACAGTTAGAGCTCTCTCAGCCTCGCCTACCTCACTGGGTGTCTGTTGTGGGGAGGGGAAGGAAAAGGAGCTTGTAAGCCACTCCGAGTAAAGGACAGGGTACAAATCCAATCTCCATCTCCTCTTCCTCCTTCTTGGAACTCCCTTTTAAAGACAAATAAACCCACCACACGCACACCCCAAAGCCTCCTGCAACTCCTGCAGAGCAGGAGATTAAGCCCTAGATTTCCACCTGCCCCCAAAGTTTGGTGCGGAGGATGGGGGAGGGGAACCACAGTGGAAAGACTGATGAGAGAAAAGGGGTGGCTTTGCTCGGTCTCTGCAGTCCGCATAGGGTGGCATTTCTGTTCCTCGGCCCCTGCAATCTAACTCCAGCTTCATGTAATGTCTGCAGAGCTGTGTAGACCTATGGAGCAAAGGCAGCTCTGAGGCTCTCAGAGGACTGAAATAGTTAGGGATCTCACTGGGACAGGGAGTTTCGATCTGATTCAGAGGCTGAGCGCAAGAATCCTAGAGTCAGATTTGACTGGCTTTTGAGCAAGGGAAACCTTTACCTTTACTCACTCAGACTGGCAGCATCTCAACAGACTCTCAGGCTGAGGTCTTTAACATCAGCTCCTGCTAGATTCTTTAACTGGAGATGCTGGGGATTGAACCAGGGACCTTCTGCATGCCAAAACCAGGTGCTGTACTGTTCAGCCACAGCCCTTCCCCTAAAGCAAGGCTTCATACAGGAACATACATGAAGCTTCCTTTTACTGAATCAGACCATCAATCCAGTGAGGTCGGTCTTGTCTACTCAGACTGGCAGCGGCTCTCCAGGGTCTCAGGGAGAAGTCTTTCCCATCACCTTCTGCCCAGTCCATTTAACTGAGATGCCAGCGACTGAACTTGGGACCTTCTGCATGCCAAGAGAGAAAGCCCCCACCCCACAGCAGCCCCTCTCCCTCCCCGCTGAAAGATTTAAAGAGCCCTCCAGCTGATCGGCGCGCCATGTACTCCCCACCAATCAGATGAAGCCCTTTAAATCTCTGCAGGAGGGGACGGAGGGGGTGGCTGCAGATGGCCATGGCTTGTGGGCAGGACTTGTGGGTGGGGCTTCCCCCTGCTGGTCAGCTGGCCGGTGGCAGATTGGAGCCCCCAGAAGCCTTCCGGTGGGGGCCACCACACCTCCCACCCACTGATCTTCCCTGCTGCCCATCCACCCACCCACCCACCCAGATGCCTACTCTGCCCAGCATAGGTCTGCCAACTCCAGCTTGGGGAATTCCTGGAGGTACTGGGGAGGGGAGGGACCTCAGGAGGGATGTGTTTCCATACAGTCTGCCACCTGAAGCCTCTGTTTCCTCCAGGTGAACCATTCTCCATAGTCTAGAGATGATTTGTAATTCTGGGAGAACTCCAGGCCCCACCTGGAGGCTGGCAACTCTAGCCCAGTGAAGTAAAGGAATGGTTTTAGA
This sequence comes from Lepidodactylus listeri, assembly GCA_029233225.1. Classification (NCBI taxonomy): domain Eukaryota; kingdom Metazoa; phylum Chordata; class Lepidosauria; order Squamata; family Gekkonidae; genus Lepidodactylus; species Lepidodactylus listeri. The sequence goes on along the minus strand of JARCFY010000005.1, from coordinate 131,544,789 downwards.
GCCCCAGGAAGGTAAGAAAACGAGCAAGTAGGTGGCGGAAGGATGGATGGATGGCTAGGAAGTGGGGGAGAGAACGCAGGCAATTGGGCAGGGCAGGGGGGGCACAGAGGGAAGCCAAGGAGGGGGAGGGACCCCAGGGCACTCTCTCCCAGGGCCCACTGGAGCCTGGAACCGGCCCTGATGGTAGCCCTCATCGACTTGCATGCACAAACAGGAGAGTCTGGGATGATCCCTCCCACTCAGGGACATAGACTTTGTAAATCCCCGGGGGGGGGGCGGGGGCTCTTTCGTGCGTGCGTGCACACACGGGACCATGTCCCCGCTGCTTTTCCCCCCGCCCCCCAGCCCCAGGGAGGCAGACCCAGTGGGGCGAGCGGGGGGCGAGCGGGGGGCGGTGGCGGGGGCTGCTGCCCCGTAGGGGTCCTTGAAGTCATGGCGGCGCACTCCCCCCCTAAGCTACAGCTGCCCACCGCCCAGAGCCAACGCCAGGCCGCCCGGCTGCTGCCCCAGGAGTCCCTGTGCCCGCCCATCGCGCCGGCTCTGGCCCCCCTCCACCCCCCCTCCTCAGCGGCTGCCTTCTGCCGCGCCCGGCACCCCCCTGGCTCCCGGCGGCCCTCCCCGCCTCCCCCACGGGCGAGCGCTCCTTTTTCCCGGGGGTGGCTAAGCCCCCCCCGGGAAATTTCGGGGGAGGCTCGAGCCCCCCTGTAGTTGACGCCTATGCTCCCACTTGTGTATCCTACCCCCACCCAGGGGTCCATTGGAGTGGGAGCGCACAGGAGTGCAGCTCCAGGAGTGAGGAGCCCAGGGGGCGGGCACATGACCAAGCCCCGCCCCCTCCTCGGCTTCCCCAAGCAGTGCAGAGGCGCAGCGCCCTGGGGAAAGCCCTGCTAGGGTCTTTATTGTTTTTAATGCTTTGTTTTAATATTGATAATTTTATCATTTTTCCTTTTATGACTGTGTGTTGCTTTTCCAGAGACTTGCTCAAGGTGGCATCTAAATTTTCTAAGTATACCATTTTTTATCTGGGCACATGGCACATAAGTACTGGAGAAATTTCACCAACTCTTCAGCAGCTTCCACTCCATCAGTTTGGTGTAGTGGTCAGGAGTTGGACTCTAATCTGGGAGAACCGGGTTTGATTCCCCACTCCTCCACATGCAGCTGCTGGTGTGACCTTGGGCCAGTCACAAGTTTCCTCAGAGCTGTTCTCTCAGAGCTGTTCTCTCATGAGCAGTTCTCTAAAGACCTCTCTCAGCCCCACCTACCTCCCAGGGTGTCTTGTTGTGGGGAGGGGAAGGGAACGGGATGGGTGGTGCACATGTCCTGGGTATCTCAAGTCTACTTGAAACCTGGTGGTTTCAAGGGAGCAGGAAGAGAATGAGGGTGTGTTCTTTACGCTTATTTTTATTGCACAAAGTATTGGATGGGGAAGGGAATGGAGGAAGAGCAGGTCAGTTTGACTCATCTGTGGAGTGGAGCCTGAGGGGTGGATGTTGCCTTCTGACACACTTCCGGTATGTTAGGGGGTGTGGCATATGCAAATGAGTTATGCAAATGAGCTCCTGCACCTCTTTTTCTACGAAATGACCCCTGCCCCCACCCATCCCCACTGAATGAGCCTACTGAGGGTATCTTATCAAGCCCTCTACACCTGATGTTGTCTCTGTTCTCACTCTCAGTCTGCAGTTCTCCGGAGCAACTTTCTGGAGAGGCGGCCTAGACAGCCTCTGATCCTGTGCGGAGTTACTTCGGTGGAAGGCTGGTGGAACTTCCATTCACCTTTCTTGCCTTTCTCTGAGGACACTGGAGCCCCCATGACCCTGGCCATGCTGCTCCTGGGGGAGAAGGGAACCGGGGATTGCCAGCTCTGGGTTGGGAAATCCCTGGAGATTCTTGGGGAGGGTCCAGTTTGGGCAGGAGAGGGGACCTCACTGGTGGTGCGAGTCTATATAGAGGCCCTTTCTGCCCTCTCCTTTTAATCCATGTTCACCACAGTGTCCTCCAAACAATTTTGCACTAAAACTGAATTCAACCTTCTTTTTAATCCAGGTCCCCCCCCCCCCATTCTGCACGGAAATCGAATTCAACCTTCTTTTTATTCTGTCCCCCCCCCCCCATGCATTACATTATCTCCCATCAGCTTCAGCCTGCGATTACCCCAGGTTATTTGGATGCTGTTTTGCCTCAACTCAAACACTGAGAAAATCCAGAGTGGCAGGCAAATGTGGAAAGGACCAGAGTCTGCCCCCTGAAGCTGCTGTTTCCTCCAGGGGAACTGAACTGTATAGTCTGGGGATGACTTGTAATTCCCAGAGATCTCCAGGCCCCATCTGGAGGTTGGAAACTCTAGGGGAACCCCAGGGACACATGTTAGGGAGGGAGCTAGCAGTCTGGGGGGGGGGGGATCAGCTTTTTCACAGTAGAAATCGTCTGTGAGATCTGAACACATGTCCACTGAAATCAATGCGCTTCGACTGGAATTACTCTGCATAGGATTGCACTGTAAATTGGATATCTGAAGACGGGGCATTTGCTGAACAACGTCCCCCCCACCACCACCGCTAATTGATCTCAACAGCCGAAGGAGCCCTGTTTTTCTTTGATCCGACTCACCTTTTGAATAACCCCCATTCAATACTCCCGAAGAGGAAAAAAGGCAAATGAAATGCAAGCAGCCCCCAAAGTCAATCCAAAGTCTATTTCCTTTTGCAATTCCGCTCAATTAATCTTCCCCAGAGCAGGGCTTCCTCTCCCCTCCCCCCCCCCCCCATCCCTCTCTGCTTTAAATAAACAAGTTTTTAAAAAAAATGTCCCCAGGGCAGGTCTTGCAGTCGGCTGCGCCTGTTTCCTGGCAGGGCTGTAGGTGTCAGTATAAACATGGCGTTCAGGTCAGGTGCCTCTGGGATGTCATGCCAACCCATTGAGCTGTCCACATTATTGAAGGAGTCGGCATTCAGATGTTCAGCATGCATGGGACATTGTCTCCTCGGCTGTTTGAGGCCCTGGCAGCAGCAGATGACATCTGGTGACTAATGGGCTCAGATGTGAAAGCCGCTCCCACAATGCTTTGGGCTGCAGCCGCTCCACAAGAAGCAGGAAACCGAGGGGAGAAGATCAGGCAAGGGGGGGGGGGGGAGAAGGAGGGGGGGAAACAACAACAGCAGCAAATCAATACCTTCTGATTTCCAGGGAAGTCAAACACAGGCCTGGCCACCTTTATCTGGGGAAATGAAAATGGACCGCATGGCCGAGCATTGTGCATTGCTGCTGGTCACTCCAGGGCATTGCGTCGGAGTGCAAGGGGGATGCCTTAACGCGCCTAATCGGACTGAAACAAAGATCGGGTTGAAGTACACAGAATGTTACAGCAAATAATAGGAACTAAAATCCCGTTTCAACCAGAAATCTTTTTGTTAAATGTAATTCCAGATAGCTATAATAAGTTAGATAGCTATATGATCGTACATGTTGTAACCGTGGCTAGAATTTTATATGCTGGAGTTTGGAAAAAAGAAGCTCTACCATCTAAGGAAGGCCTGATTCACAAATTAATGGAAACAGCAGAAATGGGCAAATTAACCTCACTTCTGCAAGGAAGAAGAGAAAACATCTTTGAAGAAACTTGGTCAAGACTTTATAAGTGGATTGAGAACTTTATTAAGAAATAGTCACAGTTAAATAGCGAAATCAAATTAAATTAACTTTAGAACTGTATGGTGGGGGGGGGAAGGTAAATATTTAAAAGGGGAACAGAGTGGACTGGGACTTGATTTTATGTATTCTGTATTTTGTTTGGTGTTTTCTTGTGGTGTTTCTCTCTCTCTCCTCATTTTCATAAAATCTAATAATTATAAAAAAGATCTTTTCCGGGAAATAAAGGGGGAGGGGATGTCTCTGGATTTCTTTTGTCCAAAGGGGTTAACTGTAAGTAAAACAAGAAGTAAAACAATTCCTGGTTTGGAGGGCAGTGGGAAAAGATCTCCTCATCCCCGTCTGGACTTGCAAACTCAAGGGACATTTAAAAATGCAATTTAATTAATTGTTTCCCCTTCTGAACCCACCCACTGTAAAAGAGTAGAGTGAATCAAAATGGATTCTATGCACCTATGCAGTTCTGTGAAAACCATTCTTTCCTTTAAAGCCCCGATTAAAAAAACCCGCTTCTTCTGTTTAGCATCTTGTTTAGACCCCTGTCTTTATGACCAACTGAAATGCGTGTGAAGTGACATTTGCTCACCACTGTCCCTTAGATGCGAAGGGCAGCCATGCTGGTCTGCAGGAGAACAACTAGGTCTGAGTCCAGGAGCACCTGAGAGACCAGCAAGGTTTTCAGGGTGTTGCGCCCAACCTTCCTCCCTAGGGGCCTCTCCACTAGGGCTGCCAAGTCAGCCCGGGGGGCAGGGGAGCCCCCGCTAAAGGGGTTCCCGATCTGCCGGCCAGCATTCGGCCGGCGGGGGGAACCCCACCCCCGAAGTCGTCTGGCGAGGACGATGTAATGACGTCACCGGAAGTGACGTCGGCACGTTGGGGGCATTGCCAGGGCGATGCTCTGGCAACGCCCCCAATATGCCGACGTCACTTTTGGTGACGTTGCCAGGCGCGCGCGCAAAGCGCGCGCACCAGAAGAAACTTCCGGGCACAGGAGGACTCCCCCCCACCGGTGAGTCCATAAGACTTGGCAACCCTACTCTCCACTGCTTGCCATCATGCAGTCGACCTCCGGCCCCTTCTGTCCCCCCCTTTCTACCCAGAGATTGCCCCCAAGGCCTCAGATATGGTTGGGGGGTTGTTATGTCACCAGCCCTCTTGGCCTGCTGGGCTTTCTCCCCTTTTATACCCTGCCTCCCTTAGGTTCCCCTCCCACCACCTTTCTCCGGCCAGGCCCCACCCCCAGACTTAAGCCTTGATGTGCAGGGGTCGGGCAGGCCCATTGTTGGTGCTGCCAGCTGTCGAAGACCCTAGCTTTGTCTTGCTGGCCACCTCCTTGCCCACGGCCAGGAGTCCCTCCTCAGGGAGCCCACCACCAGCCTGCTTCCTGGCAGCAGAGGCCAGGCATGTCCCTTCCAGCTGCCGCCCCGTCCCGTGTCCTTGGCTGGCAGTGGTCATGCCATTCCATCCCCACGGTTCCCCCTTAGACAGGCTGTGTCCATGCACCCCGCGGCTGCCTGGCTGGGACACAGGCAGTATGAGTTTTCGAGCATCAACATTCCTTTTGTCAGATACCAGTGGGAGCTTTGACTCCTGAAAGCTAATACTCTCCCCCCCCCCCCCAAATTGTTGGTCTCTAAGTCGATGCTGGACTCAGATCTAGCTCATCTGTTCCTTATTCTTTCCCCTTCTCCTTCCCTTTTTGTCCCCCCCCCCCCATTTCAACGTACTTCCCAACTCCAAGTGAAGTTCCTCACTCTGTAAAGTGTGTCACAGAAAACACATGAGTTAGAATTCATATGCATATCTGATTTGCTCACTCCACATGTTACAGCGATCCTGTGTGTACCTGTAAGAAGCGGCCAACAAGCATTTGCTATACAAATTAAACTGGGAGACTCGTCCCTGGATCAAGATGAGGTTTGTATCATATGTTCAGCTGGACAGGCGCTGACTGTAACATGAGAATTACTCGATGCACATACAAAGAGCAATCAAGCTTACACTGTACACAGATTGTACATGCGTTCACTGTGACTATTAGCCCTGTTCACTACAGTTAATACAGCTACATCTGTTGTTAAGGAAGTGTCAACATGCATTCACAATGTCCCTGGATAAATGTGGGGTTTCAGCCATGCATTCAGCTGTACGTGAGTTGAACGTAACATGAGAATTACTCGATGCACATATCAAGAACAGTCAGGAAACACTGTACATGGATTGGACATGCTTTCACTGTGACCGATTTCCCACAGCTGCTGCTCCGCCCCCACTCTTTCCTTTGCCTCAATTGTAAGAGTCAATTTCCCACTATTTGCTGCGCAGCTGCATTTTGCCCCACAGCTTTGCCTGATTTTCCCCGCACCTATGCGACCCTATTTTTTGAGGTTTGAGTAGACGTGGGGCAACGATAGAGTCAAAGATGCCCAAAACATGTATCCAACAGTAAAAAGATTTAGCACAGCACTACAAATGATCATGCAGCAGCACAATTAGGCACTTTAACACCCTCCATTCCCCTCCCCTGTGCAGAGACGCAGCTTTGGGCCCACCCAATTGACAGAGCCCTGCTCCCGCCCCAGAAACAGCAGTGCAATTCTCTTCCAAGGCTGACGTGACATCATTCACGTTGCTATAGCCTTGTGTTTAGCTCAGCTCTCTGTCACTCCTTATAATGTGCGTGACCAGGCCCGCTGCTTTCTCGGAAAAAGGGATGCTTTGGGGGAGATGTTTGAGAGCACCAGAAATAAAGAGGTCCCGAATGAGAGACCAATTTTTTCACCTTGCGTGATGTGAGGCTTAACAAAAGGTTTATTCAGCCTGTGCTGGGGGGGGGGGGGTCATTTTTGGGTGGAGCTGGGGCTGCTAAAATATTTAAAAGTCGGCACTGTACTTGGCGTACCAATAACCACAGACCACCACGGCTGGACGCCTCCACCGAGACCACACAATCAACACAGGTTTCTCCTTCTCCCTGCAGCTACATAGAGGACTGTCAGCCTGGATTTACTTCTGGGAACAAGATCCTCTTCCAGCAACAGCTTCCTTGTTCTAAAAAGGCTCTGTCAGTGCAGGAGTCTGAGATGTTTTTCAGGCTACTGGTTCATGTAGCTAAAGGGTGCCCACCCATCCCCTGGTAGCTGATGGGCACAGGGCATGATAGGACCAGGAGAGACAGCATGGCATAGTAGGCAAAGGAGACAAACATGGTTGGCAGCCATGCTGGTCCGAAATTAAAATCCAGAAACAAAGCACAGTCTGGTGGAGAGGTTAAGTGCGCGGACTCTACTTGCTCTGGGAGAACCGGGTTTGAGTCCCCACTCCTCCACTTGCACCTGGCTGGATGACCTTGGGCAAGCCATAGCTCTGTACCAGCTGTTCTCTCAAGGGCAGTTGTCTCAGAGCTCTCTCAGCCCCACCTACCTCACAGGGTGTCTGTTGTGGGGAGGGGAAGGGAAAGGAGTTTGGAAGACGCTCTGAGACTACAAGTAAAGGGTGGGGTATAAATCCATCCTCCTTCTCTTCTTCTTCTTCTTCTTCTTCTTCTCAATATAGCTTTTGTTAGGACCAATCAAAATGACACAAAGCAGTGACAAATGACACCTGTCACTCTTTGTCGTTTTCTGATGGTGGCAGCAGAAAGTAAACCCTATTTGGAAAAGGCAGTGAGGGGGGATGAGTGCAGAGGGGTCAGCTCCTCATTGTGATCTAGCCGCTTGAGACTTGGGACAATTTTTGGACAGCAAAGGACCAACCCCCCCCCCCCCCCAGCACACTGTTTTTATCATTTTGGCTTAAGCGGATTGCTTTTTGGCTGTGGTTAGAGCAGGAGTGTCATATGGCCCATGGGTCAGAACCAGCCCATCCGGGGCTCTTATCTGGCCTGTGAGCAACTGGGGCAAGGGAGGGAACAGAAGGCTGCTCGCGGGGGGGGGGGGGGGGAGCAGGTGAAGCCACTCTGATTGGGGCTTCAATGCGGTGGATCTGCAGCAGTCAAACAGAACCCCTTCAGTTCAGCAGCAGCCTCGCTGCCAGGGGCCACCGCAGCCGGTAATCACGCAAGCCCAGGATTTGGAGGCAAGGTCACACACCGCTCTGCTTGGCCTGCATCTCCAGGGACGCTGCCCTGGATGGCTGCGGGGATTGGCCTTTGCACTTGAGGGGGGGCACAGATGATAGTCTGCTGAGGCCTACTGGCAACCAGCGCCACAGCCATATTTGTGGACACCCCCTTCCCCATTCTGCACTTTGGCCAATGAGGGGAGAACTAGGGCTACGCTTCAGCCCAAGGGGGTGTTCTTCAGCAGTTTTGTCCACACATTGGGGGCCTTATTGTGCCCCTGAGCATGTGACTCAGTAGCCAGTCCTCCCTCCTCCATGGACCACCTGGTGGCCTTCAGCTGAAGAAGAAGAAAAAGAGAAGAAGAGATTGGATTTATACCTCGTCCTTCACTTGTAGTCTCAGAGCGGCTTACAAACTCCTTTCCCTTCCCCTCCCCACAACAGACACCCTGAGAGGTTGGTGGGGCTGAGAGATCTCTGGCAACTGCCCTTGAGAGAACAGCTGGTACAGAGCTATGGAGGAGTGGGGAATCAAACCCGGTTCTCCCAGATTAGAGTCCGCACACTTAACCACTGCACCAAACTGGCTCTCTTGTGGGGGGAAGTGCTGGTGATCTCCAGTTATACACAGTTGCTGGGTGGCCTGGGGCTTCTGCCACACAAGCAGCCTCGTGTGTCAAGTGCCCACCATCCCCCATCGGAAGATCTGGCAGCCTTTGACCTTGGGTGGCTGCCACTGCAAAGGGGTGGTATGATTTGTGGGCGATCTCTGGCTTGAACCCCTGGCATCACCTCCCATGGATCACCTGGCGGCTTTGGCTGAAGGTGGCCAGTGCCACGCAGGCATCTACAGTTTATCGGACTAGGTCCTGTTGTATGTGTGGCTTCGTGCCTGGGGGCCTGCCCCCCAGGTGAGGGGTTAGTTCACTTCATCTTCCCGGTCCTCTTCTGATTTTACACTGTAAACCACTTCGGTGTTTATGTTTATGTTGTGAGCTGCCTTGAGCCAGTTCGCTGGAAAGGCGGGATAGAAATGCAATCAATCAATCAATCAATCAATCAATCAATCAATAAATTCTGCAGCAGTTCAGGGGCAGGGAGGAGCTTGCAATGCCCAGCGGCTTCCTGGTATTTCTCTGGCGCCCAGGCTCACAGGATTAGTGGCAGGAGTGGGCCAGGGAAGGGGTTTGCCCCCCTTTACGGGCAGTATGGGGGTGTCTGCCTAGGACTGCACTGCTGGCAGCCCCTGTGGGCTTTCCTTTGCACCTCCCAGTCCATGGGGCCTCATGGTGAGGACACTCCAACTCAAAGCTTACCAGGTGCTGTGATTTGCAAAGTTTATATGTCCGGTACCTGGCATGACAGTTTCTGGTACACATGGCCCGGCCCAACAAAGTGACATTTATGTCAGATCCGGCCCTTGTAACAATTGAGTTTGACAGCCCTGGGTTAGAGTGTCAGACTAAGACCTGAGAAACTTTACTCTGCCAAAAAAAACCCCAAAAAAACCTTGCTCGTGACCATAGGTCAGTCACTCTTCCATGTCCTTAAGTTTTAAAATATAATATTTATAATATTTTTATTTAGAATATTTAACCATTCTACAAGATTTACAAGGTATAGCAGGTTAACAAATTAACAGTTTATCCATTTTTTAAAAATTAACAATACACCCTGACCGGGATAGCCCAGGCAAGCCTGATCTCATCAGATCTCAGAAGCTAAGCAGGGCCAACCCTAGCAAAAACTTGGATGGGAGACCTCCTTGGAATACCAGCAGTCGGGAGGCCGGGACCAGCTTTATTCAGTCACCTCTGTGAATATCCTCCAGGCCCCCAGCAGGGGTCAGTCACCAGAGTTTGCCATGACTTCCAGGTGCACACACAGTCACAATTTTTTTTTAAAAAAATTAACAATACAATAGTTAATATAGATACAATATAAACACAACATTGCCAATATATTACTACTATATTAATTGACATTGAATTGTCGTTAAAGATACGAAAGACCTGATGAATTAACATGAAACATTGAATAGAGCATATTTTTCTTTGTTTCGTTTATTAGCTTCTATGACCAAAGGTCTTTAAGCTCAGCCAAAACAAGTCAGCCATCAAACATGGGCACAGAGCATCAGCCCCAGGACATGAAATATGCAATCAAAATTTACAATCAAAATAATCAAATCTAAAAGATCTAAAATGCTAAAACAGAAACCACTGATAAAAAATTCATTTAAATAGATCATATTATTTGAGTATTACAAATTGTGAGACTTCTGAATCGAGTCTATAAGCCAGACCTTTGATGAAGCAAAGAGTTCTTTTATTCTTAATGATGGTTCAGGTACTTCATGTTTGTTAGAGATACTTGGTTACAGGCAACAGGGCTTAATATACCCCACACAGTCAGGTTAGAGCAGGCATAGGGCCAATCAGAATGAATATGAAAAAAGCGCGAAAACCCCCAACCGTTGGTTCTCACAGAAGAGGTGCAAAAGCACTAAAAATTCCCTCCATGCCCCATAGAGACCTCTACTTGCAATTCGCAGGCCAGGCACCTGGCTTAGAAAATAGTTCAACAGTTCTCCAAGGTTACAAAAGCAGATAAAACACTCGAGTCTCCGGAGAGAGAAAAGGGAGGTGACGAGGCAAGATAGCAAGACTGTTTATGTGACGCGATGGAATGCAGCAAGCCACCCTCCCGGGGAAGGAAAGATACATTAAGCAGGACATGCAATAAACCCCAAGGCTAGTCGTAAATTACAGATAGAAACACCAGATACAAACAATTAATGGCAAGGCTAGTCGTAAATTACAGATAGAAACACGAGATACAAACAATTAATGGCAGAGACACGGACAGGCTCTGACATCAATTCTGTTACAATCAAGTCAAGCCAGATTTTTGATGCTTTACAGATAAAACTATCATTAAAAATCGTGTAACAAAATAAGTAGTTTCGGAATTGATACCTGCCAACAAATAGGGGACCACCCACAGTTCAGTAGGTAATCGGTGTTTGGCATATTTTTAGATTTAGAGTAGGCAGAACATAAACTTGTTTGTTTATGGCTAGACATCATAGAAATCGACACCAGCCTGAGCAGGGAGCAACTCAAAGAAACAGTCCAAGATTGTAAAACATGCAGAGAGCTGGCCCATGGAACCACCAAGAGTCAGACACGATTGAATGGCCAACAACAACAACAACAACAACAAACGGTTTGTACCTTAATTTACTGGTTTATTTGTTTTATTGAAGGGTTATGGTGCTGAAGGAGGCACACCCCTGGGTTTAAATTCTCACACGGCCATGAAACTTTGACCATTTAATCTACCCTAGAGGGTTGTTGTGAGGGAAAACTGGAGGAAGGGAAAACAATCTCACAAACTGCTTTAGGTCCCCATTAGAGGAAAAAGAGGGGTATCAGTATTAAGTCAATAAAATAAATGTGCTACTTCCTGACTGTTGCTAGACAGAAGACTGTTTGTAGAGCTCATGGAGGGGAAAGGAGTCCCTTACCTCCCCACTGAAGCCAAGCCTAAGGATGTAAACTGCCCCTCTGCACAATGTTACCTGCACATTTATCCACGTGGTGAGGAGTTCCAAGGGCTAGTGCTCACCGAGGGTGGTCCCCTTTGGAGGAGAGAGAACTGGAGGCCTATAGCAGATGTAAGATTTTCCTGTATTAAAAATATGCAGATAGAGCACAGATCAGGGCTCATTTTGAGCAGGAATGCGCAGGAACACCGTTCCAGGAGTAACAAGCCCAGGAGCTGGCACATATGGTGATGCGCTGTGGAAAAAAGCTAAAGCAAAGTAACTTGATCTCTTATTTTCATGCTTGTTGTAGGGCAGCTTCCCTGCAAGAGCAAGTGAAACCTAAAGTGTCTTTAGTCAAAGTGTCAAGCTGGCTCGCCAGCTCTGAGTTGGGAAATACCCGGAGATTTTTTGGGGTGGAGCCTGAGTAGTGGGTATTGCCTTCTGACACACATCCGGTGATGTCAGGGTGTGTGGCATATGCAAATGTTATGCTAATGAGCTCCTGCACCTCTTTTCTTTTTTCTTTTACAAAATGACCCCTGGCACGGATGAAGGCACAGAAGCAGTCCTGCGGGATGGCAGATCCATGACCCCCACCATCAGACCCCAAAGAGAGAATTTGTGCACCCCAAGTTTCTTCAGCCCTATGATAGTAGAGTAGGGCTGACAGGCCCCCAGTGGAGGCAGAGCTTCCCCCGCCCTGAGCTCCCTTTGCCTGCTGCTGCTTCAAAAACAACCCAATGGCAGTGTTAGTGGCGTGATGACATCACTTCCAGGGAAAACCCAGAGGTGATAGTGGGTAGGTCTTAGAGCGGCCAGGTCCCCTTGATCTAGCGGGGGGATTTCGGGGGGTGTTTCAGGTGCAGGCTGGGACATCACACAATGTGGTGCAACGTTGGGGGAGTGACACTCTGTTTTTTTGGGTGAAACTCTATGGTAAATTCACCCTCAAACCATAGAGTTTTGCCCCCAAAACAGAGCATCCCCGCACAATGTCCCCTACACGACGATGTCACTTCTGGGTGATGTTGTCACATCAGGGATGTCACATGGTGACATCCCAGTTTAAGGATGGGGTTTCCCCCACTGGCCAGCCTGTCGGACCTGGAAGCTGCCAACCCTAGTAGCTCCAGTAATCACCAGAAATTCTAAGGTCTTACCACATAGTTTGTGGTGATTCCTAGAGCTAACCACTGTCACTTCTAGATTTTACTCGGAAGTGGTCACATCAGCAATGCCCCCCACACACACACACACCATGTCTCCACCTCTAATCCTCCCTCTGGTTGGCCTGGCAACCCTAGGTAGAGTCAGCTTGCTTCCACACCTCTTTTGGAATCAGAACGAGGGATGCACAGAGGTCTGTATCTTTAATAGAGGGTCAGTGTGTGGAAATGATCAGCTGAAGCTATTCACAGCATGGACCTCAATCTTACCACTTGGTATATAACATCCCATTAAGCCTCTGTTAAACGGACAGTGCATTTTAGTTCAGGCCTGTCAACAAACCCATGAGTATGGGTTCCAGGAGGCAGAAAATGCCACATAGAGTTGGAAAACTGAGAGCCTTCTGGAAACCGGGAGGAAAAGATGTCCTCTCCACCAAGTCTGGAAACTCCACCTGAGAGGATTTATAGAAGTGCAGATTAAACTTTGGTACATTTGCTGAAATGTGTGATAAAAGGAGGGCTTTAGTTAAAAGACAAACAGTATATAGGGTTGCCAGCCCCCAGTGCCCAGTGGGGTTTTCCCCACTTTTGGGGGCTCCAATCCACTGCTAGCCAGCTGGCCGGTGGGGAAAGCCCCACCCCCAAACAGGAATGTTGCCGGGGGCATCCCAGATGCAATGGCATCACCTGGAAGTGACATCATCACATCAGGAACGTCGAGGGGGTGATGCTCTAGTTTTTGGGCAAACTCTATGGTTTTGAAGGCAAAAGATTATAGCGGTTTGCCAAAAAACTAGATTGTTACCCCCAAAGTCCCCAAAATGATCATGTCACTTCCTGGTGATGTCATTGCAGCATGAACAAAAGCGTGCCCACCAGAAGATCCCAGAGCAGAGCCAGGCAGGACCTGGCAGCCCCAAACAGTAAAGTTAAAATGGTACAGGAAGAATTCAGTGGAGGAAGTGAGGTGGGACTTGAAAGAAGACTGGCTGATGATTGGCTTGCCGGCAGTTAAAGACAATGAGTGGCAGCTGGGCAGAGGGAGAGCTGAAGAGAAGAGAGTGAAGAAGAACCTTTTGAGGAAATAGGAGATGAAACAGGCTTGGTTAAGAAGGCAGCCATGGAATGTGCAATGCGGTGGATACAAAGGGACAGAAACAGAGAGATTGCTGTCTGAACAGGGCACATACAGGGATGGGAGTCATTTTTCTTGGCTTAGTGTCCCTGATAGCGCAGCTCATTAGCATATGAGGCGGGTGGCTGGGAAAGCACAGGGCAGGCATGGAAGCTTGCCTGTCCCCCCCCCAGCTTCTCCCCCCCACTTCAGCATCTCCTTTCTAGTCTCCTACCCCCCCCCCCCCCCGAAAGATCAGGAAGGGAAGCAGGCATGTTTGCCTGGATGCCCTCAGTCTCCCCAGCCAGCCCGCCAAGGCACGCAGGCTGGGGAGACCAAAGGCAGCCAGACAAACATGCCCCGTTCCTTCGCTGAACCTTTCCGCTTTTGTGGAGAGACTTAGGGAAGTGCAGGGGGAGCATGGGTAAATGCCTTTCTCTCCCTCCCCCAGATCAGGGAGGCAAAGAAAGGCATTTTCAATGTGCCTGGGTTCCCCTCCTGATCCTCTCATACCTGGAGAAGATCAGGATGGGAACCCAGGCATGTCTGCATGCATGCCCTCTTTCCCCAGCCTTCCCACCATAGCGAACAGGCTGGAGAAAGGAAGGCAGACAAGCACACATGCCCCTTTCTTCACTGAGCCTCCCCACTATTGCAGAGAGATTCGGGGACGTGTGGGTGGGGCATGGTTAAATGCCTTTCTCTTCCTCCCCCAGATCGGGGAGGGAGGGAAAGAAAGGCATTTCCCACGTGCCTGGGTTCCCTGCCTGCCCTTTTCCAGCTGTGACATGTCAACTAGAGAAGGGAAGGCAGAGAGAGGCTTTTCCTTGTCAATTTCACTTTCAAGGAAATCCCGAGGGGCTCCCCAGAGGGAAAGAGGGCATTTTAACCCTCTTGTGTGAGCCTTTCCCTCTTGTGTGTAACGTGGGGAGGGCAGCGTGCTCTGTAGCCAGGCATGCCAGAGGTTTTGGTTGTAGGCGTGGCCAACTCAGGAGCCAGCTGGAACTCCGTTCCTGCACATTCCTGCCCCAAAATAGCCCTGGTTACCATACCATAGGCAGGGCTCCGTTGGGGCTGGAGCGAGCCGGAGCGCCGCTCCGGGAGAGAAGGGGCTGGGGGGCGGGCTCATAACAAAGCCCCGCCCCCGGCAGAAAGCCTCCCCCGTTCACCCCCTCCCTCCCCCAGTTGCCTTCCCCAGGGCCGCGGCTGGCCGCTGGCCCCGGAAAAAAACCCCTCCCTCCCCCAGTTGCCTTCCCCGGGGACGCGGCTGGCCGCCGGCCCCGCCAAGGAGCCCCGTCCCGCCCCCAATTGCCTTCCCCGGGGCCGTGGCTGGCTGCCGGCCCCACTCAAACAGCCCCGTCCCGCCCCCAGTTGCCTTCCCCGGGGCTGCGGCTGGCTGCCGGCCCCGCTCAAACAGCCCCGTCCCGCCCCCAGTCGCCTTCCCCGGGGCCGCGGCTGGCCGCCGGCCCCGGAAAAAAACTCTCCCTCCCCCAGAACCCCCCCTCCCTCCCCCACTCAATAGTTCCCCAGGCCCAAGGGAGGGAGAAGCCGGGCCTGAGTGGCCCCAGGTCCAGAAACATCTGTCCCCAAGTTCCATATACAGAGACAATTTAAGGGTGCTTTCACACATGCTAAATAATGCAGTTTCAAACTGCTTCAGAGGCTGTTTGTAAGTGGCTTTCGCCATTTCACACAGTAAAATCCAGTTGCAAAGTACACTGAAAGTGGATTGAAAGTGCGTTATTTAGTGCGTGTGAAAGCTCCTATCTCTCTGAACACAGAAAACATTAGGGGTGGAGGGCTGTCCCTTAGGGCAGCCAATACCAGGTTTGAGATTTGGGGGTGGAGCCTGGGAAGGGTGAGGTTTAGAGAAGGGAGGGGCCTCAGCAGGGTATAATGGAATAGGGTCCATCCTCTGGAGCTGCCATTTCTGTCAGGGAAACTGATCTTTGTAGTCTGTGGTTATAATTTTTGAGATCTCCAGGCCCCACTGGAGGCTGGCAACCGTACGTGTCCCCCCTTGTGAGTTTGTTCAGAGCATCTTATGGGCCACTGGATACTGGACTGGACAGACTACTGATCTGACCCAGAAAAGGTCTTCTTATATTTTTATGTTCTCCATAGATTGATTTGTTTACTGCAATATCTAGACACATCTGTAGTTATGAGTATTTGACCATGGACAGGAGTGTGTGTGGAGAGCGGAATGGGTACAAATTAATAATGTCACAGTGACAATCCATTGATGATGTAAAAACAAGATTCTGAGGTACCTCTGAAGGTTTAATTGGAATACATGTTTGCAGTTGTAATATGGGTGTCGAATGAACGTTGCTTATGTCCCCAGCACCACCGAAGTGCAGAAACTTGAAGTCAATAGCATCATGACTAATTGGCACCTATTAGTGGCTTCATCTTTTGCACCAATTGTTAGTTTAAAGATTTTTTTAATGTCATTTTCCTAGACAGTAAACATTACCTTGGGGAAGATGCAAAGTCTTTGTTAACTAATTAACCTCTCCTGTTGTTGACTGACTTGTAATAGGTTTTTCCAGAAGATATATGAGGATTTACTACACAGATTCTGTGTTCCTGTTCTGAATGGTAATTCCATTGAAAACTACAGTTAAAGGTGTTGGCAGAGTTTAAACATGCAAGGAAGCGGAGCACCAACTGTTTAAAGAAAAATAAGTAGGTTTACTTAAAGAAGAACAAACTTTGATAGCGGATGGGGGGAGAGAGAGAGAGCCTTAACTATCTGCTATGAGAGGAACTAGAACCAGGAAATTCACCAAAAGCAGGAAGTCTCCAGAACAGCCTGTCAGGAGAAAGGAAGGGCATAATTTGAAACTGTGGGAAGTCTCTAATCTAGGTATACTAACTAGCAGTCCTTCAGCTGTCCTCCTGTAGGGTGATCTACTGATCCTCTTCATATAGGTGCACTATAGACCTTGAGTATTCCAACAGAAGGAACTGTAACTGTAGAGCCAGTTTGGTGTAGTGGTTAAGTGTGTGGACTCTAATCTGGGAGAACCGGGTTTGATTCCCCACTCCTCCACTTGCACCTGCTGGATGACCTTGGGCAAGCCATAGCTCTATATCAGCTGTTCTTTCAAGGACAGCTTGGGAAAGAGCTCTCTCAGCCCCACCTACCTCACAGGGTGTCTGTTGTGGGGAGGGGAAGGGGAAGGATTGTAAGCCGCTCTGAGACTCCTTTGGATAGTGAAGGGTGGGGTATAAATCCAATCGCCTCCTCCTCCTCCTCTTCTTCTTCTTCTTCTATGAAGGACAAGAGAAGACTTAGTTGTTATTTTCAATACAGGTTGTATGACATGAACAGTAATGTTTTATGTACCCACAGTTATCAAACTACCTTATAGTGAGTCAGGCCATTGGTCTACCCAGTTTTTTACTCTGACTGGCAGTGACTCCCCATGATCTCTTTCTCAATATCTAGTAGGGTCCAGATTTGCCAGCTATAAGTGGGCAAATTCCCATCGGTGTTCCATGTCCCCCACTCACATAAAGGGCTGGCAGAGGGAAAACGAGGTGAGGGAGATGTCACACAATGCTGCAAAGTCTGTTCTGGGTAAAGACCTGGAAATGACATCACTGTGGCAAGGGGCTCTTTGGGAATCCTCTCTGTGGTCTTCACAACAGCCATGTGGTGGTGGCGCCCAGTGTTTAAACTGAGTTAGTGTTAGCTAAGCTGAGTTAGCTAGCTCACAGTTTTTTAGTCTCCAGCTCACACATTTTTGTCTTCGCTCAGGAAGGATGGCTGTAACCAAATCACTCACTGTGATGGACTCCAGGGCTTGGAATCAGCCTGCAAGCAAAGACACCTGCAGTCATGTGACTAGCAATGATGATGTAATCCTAAGGCAGAACTCAGGAGGGGGTTCGAGTGAGAAATTTCTAGAAACAGTGTTCTCAGACCTAGTAGGACCCATAAAGGCATCAGCAAATACTTTCTAACCTTCATGGAAGCAAAATCCAGATATGTTTTTGCTGACCTAATTAAAAGCAAAGATCAAGTTTTCTATAAGTTCAAGGCTTACATTGCATCTGTGAAAAATAAGTCTGGCAAAGTTCCAGAGGTGTTCTTTACAGACAATGGGACAGAATACAGTAGCAGTGAATTCCAAAAGTTTATGGAACAAGAAGGCATTGAACATAGAACCACAGTGCCTCATTCCCCACAAGAGAATGGCACAGCTGAGAGACTAAATAGGATCATTCAAGAAATGGCCTGCTCTATGTTAATGCAGTCTGGACTTTCTGATTTCTGTTGGGCTGAAGCTGTCAACACTGCAGTCTATTTGCATAACAGAGTACCTTCCAAAGTGACAGGCCAAACTCCGTTTGAGATTTGGTATGGCAGAATGCCAGCTCTAAAACATTTAAGACCATTTGGCTCCAAAGCTTATGCATTCATACCCAAGGAAAGAAGGGGAAAGCTAGACCCCCGAGCAGAACTTGGCATCCTTGTTGGGTATGCACTTGGAGGAAAAGGATATAGAATCATGGATTCCTAATACTTGTATGGTCAAAGGATATAATGTGGTACATATAGATGGAAACAGTGTGTTACAAGTCCCTAGACAAGCTGAGTCCACAGGGCAAACTAATCAGCAAACTACAGAAGACATTTATTTCCGTGACCTGGTTATTTGGCAGCCTGCGGAGACCACCTGTGAACAGGCAGGTCCACCTTCACAAGAAAGACCCAAATCAGAAGGGGAAGCAGGAGAATTTAGGCTAAGGGAAACAGAGACAGAGACCACAACTACTATGAGAAGATCAGCAAGGGACAACAAAGGAGTACCACCACCAAGACTTGGCATTTGTGCAACTGTACAATTTGTCAAAGAACCTTCAAGCTGGAGAGACATAGGCCGAGGACAGATTAGAGTTCTGCCGCACTACAGGATTGCGGCAGAACAAGCCGGGGCAAACTGCCCCGCAGTGCGGCATTCAGACGCCGCCTCAAGGAAGCCGCCCGCAGTGTCCACACTGCGGCCGGTTGCGGCGGCGGCAGCAGCAGAATCCTGCGCGGCTCTGCCCACCCACGCGCGTTCACACCCGCCAGAAGTGGGTGGAACACACGCGCAGCCGCCGGGGCACCACTTGGAAGTGGTGCCCGGCTGCTGCGGGAGGAGCGCGCCGCCAGACAAGGTGAGTCTGGGGCACCTCCGCGGGGCAGATGTGGCAGTCTGGACACCTGCTTTGCCTCCGCTTTTAAAGCGGAGGCAGAGCGGGCCAGACTGCCAGTCTGTCCTCAGCCATAGATAGGCTACTCACAACAGAGAAAAATAAATGGATGAAAGCAATGAATGACGAAATTGAATCCTTACATGAGAAACAAGCTTGGACACTTACAAAATTACCTCCTGGAAGGAAAGCTATTGACAACAAATGGGTGTTCAAGGTGAAATACAACCCTGATGGTAGCATGGAAAGATGTGCCTAGTGGCAAAAGCCTATATGCAAAAATATGGAGTTGATTATACCAATGCTGTCGCACCTGTTGTAAATCATACATCTCTCAGAACGTTTTTAAGCATAGCAGCCTTAAGAGGCATGCATGTGGAACACGTAGACATCAAATCTGCTTTTCTCAATGCGGAATTAATTGAGGAGATCTATATGAAGCAACCTGATGGTTTTCAAGAAGGAAAAGAGGATCTTGTGTGTAGACTTAAAAAGGATCTTTATGGACTTAAACAATCTGCAAAGGGATGGAACGATAAATTGACTATGTTGTTACAAAAGCAAGGTTTCCAACAAGGAGAAGCAGAATCTTGTCTGTTTACAAGAATCAAGAATGGACAATATCAATATGTACTTACTTATGTTGATGATTTGATTTTGTGCTGTCAAACCAAAGAAGAAACCAAGGAAATAGCTGATGAACTAAACAAAGATGTGGAAGTGAAACAACTGGGAGATATAAAACATTATCTTGGAATACAAATTGAAAGGACTGATGCTGGCAGTTTTCTCTTGAACCAAAAACATGAAATTATGGACGTTGTTAAATCTATGGGCATAAAGAAGCATGGAAATATTAATACACCAATTGACCCAGCTTACCTAGACCTGACAAATGGAAACTTACTTGAGAACAATCATGAATATAGAGAAGCAATTGGAAAGCTCTTATACCTGAGCCAAGTTACCTGACCAGACATCTCTACTGCAGTTGGAATCTTAAGCAGAAAGACAAGTTCGCAAAATCATCATGACTTGAAAGCTGTGAAAAAACTAGCCAGATTCCTCATAAAAACAGCTGATAGAAAGTTATTGATTTCAGCCTTTGACAACCCAAGATTAGTTGGATACATGGATGCCAACTGGGGGAAAAAGGAAGAAGATGGAAAATCAGTTAGTGGTTACCTATTCTACTATGGAAACAACATAATCCACTGGGTTAGTAAAAAGCAACAAATTGTTGCTCAATCTACTGCTGAAGCGGAGTGTGAATCAGCTCAAAGTGCCTGCAATGAGCTAGAATGGATTATCTACCTGCTAAAGGACTTTGGCATAGGGGAACCTAAACCAATACTGTTATTTGAAGATAATCAGGCTTGTAGAAGCATATGCAAAGGTGAAAATACCAAGACAAGCACCAAACACATCGCTATCAAATGTCTTCTAGTGAAAGATATGCTAAAGAAGGGACTGATAGAACTTCAGTACTGTCCTACTGAAGAGATGATCGCGGACATCATGACCAAGCCACTTAACAAAGCCAAGATCGCAATCCTGTGCGAGAAGATGAACCTAATTGACCCGAAACATGACAGAAATGTTAGAACTTGAGAAGGGGTGTTGGAATTCAACTTGCTTACATTCCAGCCATTATAGACTTAAATGTTGTTTGTTAGCCAAACAGGATGTTACGTTGTGTAATGTAAAGCAACCTAACCAGTGTTCCCTCTAAACTGAGTTAGTGTGAGCTAGCTCACAGTTTTTTAGCCTCTGGCTCACACATTTTTGTCTTAGCTCAGGGAGGATGGCTCCAGAGCCAACTAATTTAGGCAGTAGCCAAATCGCTCACTCACAACTTTAATGCCAGCAGCTCACAAAGTAGAATTTTTGCTCACAAGACTCCACAGCTTAGAGGGAGCATTGCCTGTAACCGTGTACTGGTCAACTAGCATCTTGTTTGTAGAAATGCTTTGATCTAGCATTCATGTATTCACAAGGCTTATGGCCCTTTGCGTGAAGCAAAAAGGAAACACTCAGAACCAAGAAGAGAGAGAAAGATGTAGCTGTTAGCATGTATTAGAGTAGCTGCAGGTATGTAACCTTTATTTTCTTTTATCCAAAGTACCATTTCCGTGTTTTTCTAGTAAAGATATTATACTTTGACGAAGTGCGGCTCTTGTGTTTGGAATGCATCCATTGACCCTAAATAAGAATCCCAACACACCCAGAGCCCTACATTGCAGGGATTGCGTGCTTAACACATTCAATATATAAATAATAAATAAAATTTAGTTTGGACGGAGCTGTTTCTCAAGGGCTCTCAGCACTAAACAGAGAGATGCTCTGTGGGCTTCAGTGGTGATGTGGCCAGAGCAGGGTTGCCAGGTCCCCCCCAGACACCAGCAGGGGATGGGTGGGTAGGGTTGCCAGATCCAGATTGGGAACATTTAAGGGTGGAGTCTGGGGAGGACAGGGACCTTGGGGTGGGGTACAATGCCATAGAGTCCACCCTCCAAAGCATCCATTTTTGTCCAGGGGAAACTGATCTCTGTAGTCTGGAGATGAGCTGTAATTGCAGGGGATCCCCAGGTCCCACCGGGAGGCTAAAAATCAAAAACTACCGTCCTAAAGACCATTAACAAAATATCACAATTTTTTTTTAAGTTTTAAATATTATACATACATAGTTTCTTTTTATAAATAATTTACTCTTTTTAAATAATTCACTATCACATTAATTATCACACCCCAAAAGTATAAATCCCAAAATACCATCCAAAAATATAACATATAACAGCAGATATTGCACAACCCCTCTATAAGTTCCAGACCTCCTAAATAGTACAAATGGGTTTTTGAAGGAGGACTCCTTTAAGTTGAAAAATGTATTTGTTATTCTTCCTCCTCCAACAGAGGTCCAGATATCCTCCTGTTTCCAGGTCTTCTTCAGGGAGTTCTAAAAATTCTTTCAGGCTCAGGGTTGCTAAATACCCAAATATTTATTCCAATTTTTCACTACTGAACGCTGCAAAAAGTCTCTCATAGTGAGCTCAAGGCTTCAACCAAAAGTAAAAAGCACCCCTGCCATCTGTTGCACCTCTGGTTCTTTTACCCACCATTTTTTGGCTGAAGGACAATAGTTATCTGAAGTGAAGCACTGCTGCCTTGGTAATCGTATTATAATATTTTAGAGCAGGGGTGTTGAACTCATTTGTTATGAGGGCCGGATCTGACAAAAATGAGACCTTGTTGGGCCAGGCCACGTGTGTCATAAAATGTAATGCCAGGTAGCAGAGACATACACTTTATAAAGAACACAAACACAAAGATTTTTTTTTAACTTAAAATAAAACCATTCTTAAACCATTTGCGCTCTTGCAATTTTTTGTTTATTTAGCAGTCTCTGCTAGCTGACACCTCTTGCTCTGAATTATTGCATCAAAATGTCTGTGCTGTTGCAATCCTGAGTATGCTGTTCAAGTGTGTATCTGTAAGCTGCAAACCTCCTTTTGATGTATTGACATTCACCACAGAAAGCTCAGAGTTCTGAGTCTAGGACCCAGGGGGAAACATGAAATGGCTGAGCGATTGAGAGAGTCTGGCGAAGCAAGCTATGATGCAGCAGCAGCAGCAACAGAACTGGAAGCAGGAGATGGCCAGTTCCAGTGCGGGCCTGAAAGAAATCCTCCAGGGGCCTGATCCAGCCCCCGGGCCGCATGTTTGACACCCCTGTTTTAGAGGGTCTGAAAGATTTACATCTGAAGATCTCTGGCCGAGGACAGACTGGCAATCTGAAGCGGGGCAGGCACGCTTCGCAAACGGAGGAAAGGAGCACGTTCAGACATGCGCATCTGCCCATTGGCTCCGTTGCGTACTTACCCGTCTCCCAGCCGCTTTCCTTCCGCTTTACCCGGACACCGGTTTTTCCCGGTGTTCAGGGGCCTTCCTCCGCATGCCTCCCGCTTCCAAACAGTGTGAACTGGAAGAAGCGGGAGGCATCCGGAGGAAGTGTGAACGCACCGGCAAAAAGTTTTGCGCATATGCGCATATGCGCATATGCGCATGTGCGCATATGCGATAAACATCAAAGGAAAACAAAAAAAAAGTGCAGCGGCACGCGCGAGCCGCGCGCGCTGGCTATGCGGCAGTCTGAACTCTCCGTGGCAGTCTGAATGCTCCGTATTGCCGCTGATCCGCATTGCTCTGGCCAGTGTGAACGGCCAGCTCCGTGGGTTTTTTCCCCCGCTCCAGTTCCCTTCGCTTTGCCTCCGCTTCAGATTGCCAGTCTGTCCTCAGCCTCTGTTAAGAATATCTGAAAAGGCATTCCAGATTTGTATTAAATTACAAGAGAAATACGGCAGGCTTGTACACTACACTGTTCTCTCTCTGTCTGCTCTGCTCTCTGCCAAATGGATTAATGTTATTATAATGAATACCCGAGGAATTAAGCGTGATTTGTCACTTGTAAAACATTGCCCACAATGGCAATCTATCATTACTTCATGGCCACGAAGGTTGGTCTGTCAGTGAGGTTTCAGAACAAGATGGCAATCTCTTCATGAAATCTCTCTCCCCACTCCCAGTGCTGCTCTTAACAATGAATTTTAATCACCCCTCGCCCAGTGAATTCATTGTTACTGGTGGCAACTCAGGTGTAATGTGCTTTATTGTAAGTCACATGGATCACCCATCCTACGTGAATGCTTTCTGGGACTTTGCTATCTTATATCCTGCTTACAGCCATGCGTGACGAGTCTGGTCATCCCTGCAGTGTGCGGCGAGCAGATGGCGTGGTCAGCGACTCAAAATGTGAAATGCTGAAAAGGTCACATTCCGACCGGATGCCGCCGTCGGTTTCGTCTGTGATCTTCTTGTTCCCGTATCAAAAGTCCTCATAAGGACAGTAATGAGAACATCATAAGTCTGGTCCTCTCACCTCGAGGCTGATAGCAAAGGATAAGGGGAGTCCCTCACGGTCAAAGTAATGGAGCCAGCCACAGTTCCTCAGGGGAAGGAGGATTCCTTTTGGTACACAGCCCTGGGTTGGTGCAGCCGGGCATTCACTTCATCTCGGATCCTGTTGTTTCGGGACTACGCTGTTTTTACTAGGTTGCTGGATTCTCAGGCTACTCTCAGGGTGGCGTTAGCAGACCTTCTGGCCCTGATTCAGCCTGCTTCCTCGCTGAAGTTTGTTCTTCAGTGTGGGTCCAAACTGGAACTTTTTTTGTTTCAGAGCATCCGTGCAACATCATGTTCTAATTGTGCTTCCTTCATCCTTCCTCCCTGCTCAGCATGCCGTTTCCCAGACTTGCTCTGCTATGATCTTTTTTGGGAAGGGCGTTGTCCGAGCGCTGTTTTGACAGGGAGGCACATATTTCCAAAGGCCCTGCTTCCCACATCATCCCCATTTTGCTCCTGCCATTTTCCCTGCTAAGCCACCAAAGAGCTTTTTAAAAAAGATCTGTAATTGCTATTGCAAACCAGTGCTTTACCTATAGCACGATAGCACTCTAATGCCTGATTCGGCCCACAGAAACATATAGCAACCAGCCCAGCTGCTATACAACAAAAGACCATAAAAAGCATGGCTGGCACACTTCATTCCGCTTCCTGAGTTATGAGCATCCGGGGCAACACCCAGCCAAAAATAAGCATTGATTTCACTGGGAGAAAGGTAAGCAGGTGGTTAATTTCTCTCCCATGTAATACTGGGAATGAAAAGGGTTTAATGGGGAAGATTATTGTATTATTATTATTATTGTACCCCACTTTTCTCCCCAAGGTGGCTTACAGCCCTCTCCCCTCCTCCATTTTACCCTCACGACAACCCTGTGAGGTAGAATATACTGAGAACTACCCAGCAAGCTTCTATAGCAGGGTGGGGATTAAAATCTGGGTCTCCCCATGTTGGAAGAACCAGATGTGATGTCCCAACGTCTCAGCCTTCAGGAGCAAGTGAGCACAGAGTTGCAAGCAGACAGGCAGACCCTAAGCATCTTCCTGTTTCCTCTGCTGTCACTGAGAACCCTTGTGAAGTATAGATCAGTACTCTTCAATGCTCCTTCTAAGCTGCAGAGTCTTGTGAGCGGTTCTCTCAAGGACAGTTGTCTCAGATCTCTCAGCCCCACCTACCTCACAGGGTGTCTGTTGAGGGGAGTGGAAGGGAATGAAGATTGTAAGCCACTCTGAGACTCCTTCGAGTAGTGAAGAGTGGGGTATAAATCCAGAATCTTCTTCTCCTTCTTCTGAGCTGGAATAATGCAGGAGACCTCCCTCAATGACACATAATTCTGTAGGGTCTGAATTGTGGGATACTGCAGTGGTCAGGGCTGGCTCGAGGTGGGGTAGCTGCCACGGCCCAGAGCTCCTGATGGGGCCTGCTAAACACCCCCCCCCCACAAACACACACACATCTCCCCTGCCACCTGCCTGCATGCCCTTCCCCATCTGTGCACTTGAAGTTCTCTGCCACCCATGCTCCCAGCTGCCCAGCATCCTTGGGGAAAGTCATGTGATGGGCATGCAGTGGGCAGAAGCAGTGCTGCTGGTGGCCATGGCTGCTTTGAACTGTGGGCCATGTGGCATTATTCCCCAGCTGCGTGCACCAGCCCAGTGTGCAGGTGGGGCGGGCAACTGAGCACGGGCAGTGGGAGAGCTTAAAAGTGGGAGCAGATGGGGGTGAAAATATATGAGGTGGTGGGCAGACAGGGGCCTCTGGGGCCCAGGGACCCCCGAAACCTAGAAGCAGCCCTGGCAGTGGTACTCACTCTATAGCTTGCAGAGGCCCACATCCCTTTACAGTGGATCCCACCAGGACATTTCCCTGTAGGTTAATTGGCCAGTCCACTCCTGCTGACTTTGATGTTTTGCAACCGACAGTCCTGAGCGCTGCTTAAGAGTGCAAGTCTGGGTTCTTCAGCATGTCATGATCCTGGCACATCAACCGCTTTCTGGAAATGCCGGAATTCATCCTCACTTCAAAAAGGAATTCTGGCATTTGGAAAAACAGATCTTGATATGCTAGAATCACTTTGGAGAACTGTGTCGAGTTAGTAATATAAGTTACAGAAGTGCCAAGACTGATACTTTAGAAAGAAACAGGGGTCATTTCATAAAAAAAGAGGTGCAGGAGCTCATTAGCATAACTCATTTGCATAACTCATTTGCATAACTCATTTGTATATGCCACACCCCCTAACATACTGGAAGTGTGTCAGAAGGCAACACCCACCCCTCAGGCTCCACTCCACAGGTGAGTGAAACTGACCTGCTCTTCCTCCATTCCCTTCCCCATCCAATACTTTGTGCAATAAAAATAAGTGTAAAGAACACACCCTCATTCTCTTCCTGCTCCCCTGAAACCACCAGGTTTCAAGTAGACTTGAGATACCCAGGACATGTGCACCACCCATTCCTTTCCCTTCCCCACAACAAGACACCCTGTGAGGTAGGTGGGGCTGACAGAGCTTTTGAGAACTGCTCATGAGAGAACAGCTCTGAGAGAACTTGTGACTGGCCCAAGGTCACACCAGGAGCTGCATGTGGAGGAGTAGGGAATCAAACCAGGTTCTCCCAGATTAGAGTCCAACTCCTGACCACTACACCAAACTGATGGGGTGGAAGCTGCTGAAGGGTTGGTGAAATTTCTCCAGTACTTAGGTGCCATGTGCCCAGATAAAAAATGGTATACTTAGAAAATTTATATGCCACTTTGAGCAAGTCTCTGGAAAAGCAGCACGCAGTCATAAAAGGAACAATGATAAAATTATCAATATTAAAACAAAACATTAAAAACAATAAAGACCCTAGCAGGGCTTTCCCCGGGGCGCTGCGCCTCTGCACTGCTCGGGGAAGCCGAGGAGGGGCGGGGCTTGGTCATGTGCCCGCCCCCTGGGCTCCTCACTCCCGGAGCTGCGCTCCTGTGCGCTCCCCCTCCAACGGACCCCTGGAAAGAAATAAAGGGAGGAAGGGATTTTTTTCTCATTCATTTTGTTTCTCCTACCTTTGTTTTTGTTCTCGAAACAAATGAAATCAATGGGGCTCATTTGCCTAGTTGTTCATTTGTTTTGTTCTGTTTTAAAATCGAAGGGTGACTAAGGGGAACCTGCACTTTCAGAGGAAGTCAGCTGCTGAATCCCAGAGCCAGGAGGCAGCATCAGGGGAAGGCCTCGGCCTCTGTGCCCTGCTGTTGGCCCTCCAGGGTAACTGGCTGGCCACTGTGTGAGACAGGATGCTGGACTGGGTGGACCACTGGTTTGATTCAGTAACTCATTTTTAGGGATTAGTAGGAAAGGGATTATGGCCAATATTGTAATGCCCTTGTACAGGTCATCACTTCATCCTCTGGCAGCAAATTATACATTTTAATCACTCTCTGTAGACCTTATGACATTATGCTTTCATAAGGTCCCTTCTCTTCTTAAATCCAACCCTCCACAGGTTCCATCCCCAGATCTCCCGAAATTTCCTAAATTAGAACTGGCAATCTTACCTGGAAGACTTCCATAATCGTAAGTATATCCCTTTCCCAAAGATACAATATCTTATTTGTTTGTTTGTTTGTTCATTATTTTATATCTTACTGAGAGCCCGTGTGCTGTAGTGGCTAAGACTGGTGGACTCCAATATATGGAGAACCGGGTTCGATTCCCCCACTCCTCCTCCACAGGAAGCCGACTGGGTGTCTTTGGGCCAGTCACAAAGTTCTCTCTCAGAGCTCTCTCAGTCCCACCCACCTCGCCAGGCACCTCTTGTGGGGAGGGGGAGGGAGTGCGATCATAGGCCACTTTGAAACTGCTTTGGTAGGGGAAAATGGGGTATATGAACCTACTCTTCTTCTTTTTCTTCAAAGAATGTGAAAGAAGAACAGTGTGTGTGTGTGTGTGTGTCGGGGGGGGGGGATGTTGTGGAGCTAATTAGCTGTTCGACAGTGGAGACCGCTATCTCATAACTGGCTTTTTTCCAGTTAAAATCTGCAGAACATTTCTTTCGGAAAGCATTTCTGGTATCTCAGACAGTGAAGGAGAGGGGGACATTTCTGATCTGCATCTTCAGGGCAAAGCAGCTCCTGTCCACAACAAGTAGAGCCAGGCCCGGCCTTTGTCAGGCACATATGCTGTCCTCCGAACCAGATGGTGGGCATACATATGGCCTGAGCTGTAATGGCAAGTGAGGCCTCGGGCCTGCTGTTTTTCAGCCTGCCCTGGCTGGCAGAATGGATGTCTTTGCAGCCTCTCTGCTGCGACAGGCTGATCGGGAGCACCGAGGGCCGTGGTCCGTGCAATCAGTCAGCGAAGCCCACAAATTGCTTCTGGAGATGAGAAGTCATTTGGACTGAAGGATCTCTGCCAGCTTGAGGTTATCATCATTGCTGCTGTTGTTAATACAAACAAAGGCACCTCTGGCCCCTCAGTCAAAAGACCGGGGGGGGGGGGGAGCAGGAAGGAAACGAGTCCCAGAGAAAAGTTCCCAAATTGCCTCCCACTTGGAAACTGTCAGACATGCTGCCATGGCAAAGCATGTGGGGTTCAGGAAGTCTTGGAAATCACAATGCATATTGCCCATCTGTTCACAGCAATATGCCCAGAACACCAGGTTTCTAAGTACGCAATTTAGCCATGCAGCAGTGCTTATTGTTCAAGACCTAGATTGCTTTCCTTCTATTTAATGCTGATTTGTAACCTCTCTGCTCCTCTTTTTTGCATTCATTCATTTGTTCTCTTTTGCTCGCTCTCTTTCTCTCCTGCACATTTACTTTAGCGACCCGAAATACAGCATGAGATTCATTTTTAAGCCCACTCCCATGAAGCTTTCAATTCTTTCTCTTACGGCGTTGCAGAGAGATAATTCACAGCCCTGGACAAAACATAATTGACGGGCCTCCTACGTACATACATATGTGCTGTTAAGCCACAGACAACTGATGGTGATCATAGCCAGGGGCTTCCAAGGCAAGTGAGAGGCAGAAGTGGTTGGCCATGGCCTTCCTCTGCACAGCCTTCCTGGGTGGTCTCCCATCCACGAGCACTGTAGAAACTTGTTCTTTTCAATGGGCAGCCAATGTCAGGGTCTGGGGCAAGAGTTATTGTTATGTATTGACTACCCGCACCGCAACCTTCTGACACGAGCAACCCGCCCTGTCGTACAACCCCCCGGCGCTCTGGACGCGAGCGCAGACGCCCGGACTATCTCAAAGACTATGTGTGCAGAGGGGTTCTGGACTATGGGGGGAGGGGTGTTATGTATTGACCATGCGGTCGCCATGTGCTCCAGTAATGGCGACCGCCATGTGGCCAGAGTACATGGCCAAGAAACTACCTGAGCTTCAGCTAGGTAGAACAAAGGCCAGGTGGATTCAAACCGGCCACCAATCATGTACCTAGGTTTC
Organism: Lepidodactylus listeri; assembly: GCA_029233225.1. NCBI lineage: Eukaryota > Metazoa > Chordata > Lepidosauria > Squamata > Gekkonidae > Lepidodactylus > Lepidodactylus listeri. The sequence continues at coordinate 131,515,645 of JARCFY010000005.1, read as the reverse complement.
TCCCAGGGAACCTATGAGATGTAAATAGACTGATAATAGCCTATCAGGCCAGTTGGGCGAGGTCAGGCGATTATCCCTGACCTGCATAAAAGGAGGGCTCAGAGCCCTGGGTTGTATGCTTCATCCGGACCAGCAATAAAGATCTAGCTGTTTCACTGTTCCATGGACTCCCGACTCCAATACTTCTCAGTTATTAAAGATAATGACACCAAAATCATTTTGATCTTCTCTCAAGATTCCCCCCCCCAAAAAAAATTTGAAGCACATACAACAAAGGGGCTCTGTTTTACTGGCACCCAAAGTAGGTTATTTTCCACACGTGCAAACAGCAGACACCATTCATTTTAATGGACAGCTTATTCCAGAGTATGAGGCAGCAGTCATTAAAGATGATCCCCAAGGTAATTGGCTGGAAACACTCTGTCCTTCTCCCTTGTAAGGATCTGATTGGAAGGAAGGATGCCAGTGCCCAGAATACCAGTGGAATCAAAGAACAACATGACGAATGCATGCACATGTTGCTGCTAGCTTGTTAAGCACCAGAACTCAAAAACAGGATGGATTTTTCTGGGGAGGGTCGTTTCATTTCACAAAGAATCCCAGGTTGCTAATACCATTTCAGGAAATAATTGTAACTACCCAGTCAGTGATTTTCAGGTATATTTTCAGCTTGGGAATTGCATTATACACACCCCAGAAACAATAAGTTGAGGTTGCTCAGCCTCACGGGACCCCAGGAGAGTTTGCTTCTTTGCCAAGCCCACCACACATCCTTGGCCACCTAAGCCTGGAAAAACCCCTCAGATTTCATGCCAAACTCCAGGTGGGGCCTGGAGATCTCCCAAAAATAGAACTGATCTTTGGACTACAAAGATCAGTGTCTCTGGAGAAAATAGCTGCTTTGGAGGGTGGACTCTATGGCAGTATACCACCCTGAGCCATGCCTCTCCCCAAACTCCACTGTCTCCAGGCCTCATCCCCCAAATCTCCAGGAATTTCCACCTCTCTCTGTTTTTCTTTAAACCCTTCCGTCAGCTCCACTTCTGTTCCATGAAGCCTTTGATTTAGCCCCTAAGTCCCTATCTCCTTCAGATACTAAGCCTAACTCTGCATCTAAAGCCGCATCAATTGTTTTCTAATTTCTGTGTTTACACTGAATTCATCTGCATACCAAGATGTAGTGGTTAGAGTGTCTCACTGAGGCCTAGGAGACTCCAATTTGAAATGCCCACCTGCCATAGGAGCTCACAGGCGACCTTGGGCCGGTCACTCTCTGTCAGCCTAGCCTGGTCGCAGGATTGTTGTGACCTTAAAATGGCAATTTGCATCAGGCTGATTGGAAATATATAGAAATAGAACACTTACATCCAAAAAACCTCCATAATCTTTTATGGTGCAAACTTAATGAAAGACCAAAAGGAATTCAAAACAACATTTTTCTACCCTTTCTATTCAAAACTTGGGATAAGTTTTGCAATTCTTTCGCTCCCTTCCCTTCCCCAGTAACTAGCTTCCTAGACCAGAAATGGTCCCCCCCACAGGTGAAGATGGATCTTCTTTTTGTATATGAAGAAAATCATCCCACCACCAATGCTGTGAGCCCGGGCCCCAGGATAAAAACATAAAGTAGCTGGGTGTTGTAAGCTCCCCCTGCCCCTGAGCCACCATGGAAGGGGACTTCACCAGCAGAAGTGGGGGGGGGGGTGTCAAGGCACAAGGCCATGTGCACGGCAGGACCCAGGCCAAGCAATGTGAGAATGTCCCAATGAATATAGTCCACAACAGGTCTTTGGGTAAAAAGTCCTTTACTTGTAGAAAGATCCCTGGAGTCATACACTTGTGTTAGTAATGAAATGCTATGGGTTACATCCATTGACATACTAAACTGCTACATGATTATAGATATGCCGCCAATCAGTGCACTACATTTTACCACGCGAAAAACAGTAATACCGGTTCCCATGAAAGTTCCCAGGAACCTCCAAAAGGGATAATCATTCTCATGGATTAAAGTTGTTATTCAGTTGTTGCTGAGTCTAAAAATCAGTTTCTCAAAACCTGCAAACACAACAAGTTCTCAGTTCACAGAGAATCCCTTTCCTCCCCCCTGGCCAAGGACACAGGAGAGGAGATAACACACACTAGGCAAAGCAAAGCCAAGCCAAGCCAGCTGGGGAAAGTGAAAGGGGGGGTGAAGTGCTCAGCGAGAGACTCCGCATTCCTGCAGGGCGGGTTGATTAATGGTTGCTAACTCCTGGTCAGGGACCTGAGAATAGAAAGGGATTAAGAACGGATAAACACTTACACAAGTGAGGAGGGACTCATTCTACATTTGTATAGTAACTCATTAGGCATTTGTAAAGTAAAGCATACAGCTTACAGAAAGGAAGAGTAACTCATTAGGCACTTGTGTATTAAGGCTTCATAACAAGCGGATTCATGTCAGGCACTGACAGCCCAATACCCTGGAAATGCCCATACAGCAACAGCAGCTACCTCTGGCCAAGGCCCCCAGGCAATCCATGGTGGCCTAATGTCGGGGGTTCAAGCCAGATATCATTGGCAAACTGTGCCACTCCCATGCGGTGGCGGCCACCTTAGGCTGAAGGTGGCTGGATTGTCTGATTGGGAAGCAGGCAATGCATGCACAAGATCATGCATGTGGCAGGGGCCCCAGGCCACTCAGTGACCAGTATAGCCAGAAGTCATCAGTACTGCCCCCTTGAGGGGGTAGCTGCCTATGGCTGAAGCCTGCTGGGTGTCACATGGGGGAGGGAGGCCCAGCTGCCAAGCTGCATGCTTGGTGGCCAGACTAAGCCGCTGATGTGTGGAAGAAACTGCCAAAGAATGCCCCCCCATGGCCAAAGCACAGCTGCCGCATGAGGATGCGGGCAGTGGTGGTGGTTGCCAGCAGCCCTAGCAGAGGATCCTCTGCGCCTCCCCCACATGCAAATGTTAATCACTGGAGCCATTGGGGGTAGGGCTGCCAAGTCCCCCACTCAAAGGGCCCCGAATCCGCCGGTCCAGAACTGGCTGGCGGGGGGAACCCCACCCCTGTAGTGGCCAGATCGGACCAACATGTCTGGAGTGATGATGTCGCCCAGAAGTGATGTCATCACGCTGGGCACGTCACCAGGCAACGCTCTAGCAACCATAGAGTTTTCAGGCTGGTTGCTAGAGTGTTGCCCAGCAATGTGCCCAGTATGATGACATCACTTCCAGGCAATGTCATCACAGTGCACACGCGCAAAGCACGCGCACAAATGTCCTAGACCGAGACCAGCTCTCTCCCACTTTTTAACGCTCTCTCCTGCTTCATAGTGGCTCCACCCACTCCCCTGAGCAGTCTCCTGTTCCCTCCATCGCAACAGTTGCTCATGGGCCAGAGAAGAGCCGGTTCTGGCCCCCGGGCCTTATGTTTGACACCTTGGAAATAGAGAATAAAGTTAATAATGAAAACACCTGGAAGTGGCTCCAAAATGGGCACTTGAGGAAAGAAAAGGGAGGACTTATTCTATCTGCACAAGAGCAGGCACTCAGAACGAACAGTATGAAAGCCAAGATTCAGAAGAGCAGTGATGACAGCAAATGTCAACTTTGCAAGGCAAAGGATGAAACAGTCGACCACATGGTCAGTGCCTGCAGTAAAATTGCTCAAACTGACTCTAAAGAATGTCATGATAGAATCGCAGCTATGTTGCACTGGAATCTCTCAAAGAAGTATGGTTTACCATCAGCCAGAAATTCATGGGAGTACAAACAAGGCAAGATTCTGGAGAATGATGAAACAAAGATTCTTCGGGACTTCCAACTGCAAACTAGGGGTATGCACTGGGATCTACCTGAGCCAAAAATATACCCGAAAAATAACATTGGTATTTTTGGGGTATATTTCGACTTCCCAAATGTATCCAGGTTTTCTCAGGAAAACTGAAAAAATCCCGAATATATTTGAGAATTTTGGATATATCTGAAAATAGCAGTTTGCCAGGCAGGCTCACACAATCCCTTTAAACTTTAAAGGGTTTGCAGAAGTCAGCCCAAGGATCAGCCAGGGTGCTGGGGAGCTGAGAGCTCCCCATCACCTCAGTTGCGAGTGGCTTCTCTTACAGCCTGGTTGAAACCAGGCAGCAGGAGAAGCCAGCCCAAGACCCGCTGGGGAGTTGAGAGCTCCCTGCCAGCCCAGCTCTGCACCCCCGTCTCCTGCCACCCAGTCTCAACCAGCCAGCAGGAGAAGGCCGCCCAGACGGGATCGCTATGCCTAGGGGTGAGAGCTCCTGGGTGAAAACAGGCTGCAGGAGAAGCCGAGCCAGTCCCAGGTTTGGGCTGTGTTTTTTTACTGGCATTTTCTAGTTCTTGTTTCTTGAACCTGAAAAATGTCAAGCTGACTGAAAAATCCTAGAGCTGAATGCCACGCCCATATTTGGATCAGCGATTCTTTGGGAATTCCCCCCAAAATTCAGGTCCAGTAGACTCGAACTGAAAAATACCAGTTTTTTAAAAAAATTGCACACCCTTACTGCAAACAAATAAACACCTGAAGCATAACACCCGTGATGTCACAATTGTAGGGGGAAAAAAATGAGAAATAGGGCTTGAATCACTGACATTGCAATCTCAGGAGACAGCAGAACAGAAAAGAAAGAACAAGAGAAGATTGTGAAAGGCCAAGGCCTACAGAGTTAGAGGTCCTCTGGGAGAAGAAGGTCACCATTGTACCAGTTGTCATTGGAGCCCTTGGAGAAGTGCCTAAAAATGTCAAAAAACACTTGGATATTCTGGGCACTGAGCAAATAACACCACCAGAAGACAGTGTTGCTTGCAACAAGAATCCTGCAAAGACACCCCTGCAATTCCCAAGAATTTGGCTAGATCTCAAACTGCAGATATCTGACTGTGAGAATTCATCATCCTCATCATCATCTGATATGGTTGCCAGATCCAGGTTGGGAAACTCCTGGAGATTTGGGGGTGGAGCCCGGGAAGGACACGGACCTCCATGGGGTACAATACCATAGAGCCCACCCTCCAAGGCATCCATTCCCCCCACCCGGGAAACTGATCTGTGTCGTCTGGAGGGGAGCTGTAATTCCAGAGGATCCCCAGGTCCCACCAGGAGGCCGGCATCCTTATGACAGCCTTCTTACATGTGATCTGCACCCCTCCCCCTTTTCCTTGTGCCATTTTTTGGAAATGCATCCCAGTTCTTGGAATAAGGGAAGCAAATGCTCGCTCGCTCTCAGCTCAGCTTCGGAGACATGGTGATTCTTAATGTAGGCAGCAGAAAGGCTCATTTCCCCACCATGCATTTAATTTCCAGCCTCTGCTAAACATTTTCCCACTCACTGGTTCGCCTTTGTGCAATGCTTAAATTATTCCCCTTGAATCAGTCGCGGAGTGTAAACTCTGACTGTCACATGGATTGGCAGCAGATGCACAAGAAGTTTTCTATGCCTGTGGTTCAGCCAGACTGTTTCTATGGTTATGACAGACACAGTATTGCTTTTCCATAATTATATAGTTTTTCCACTTGGGGGGGGGGGCACACACACTTTTGTAATCCAGCCCCAGCATTAAGGGTTTGGTTGCTACGAACATGGCCCCATCCGTCAGGTTTGTACTTCTGCCTCAGCTACCGGCGGAACTTTGGGCAAAAAGTGGGTTCCCTGTGTCCCAATGCCAGCTCCTGCCCCCTCAGCCGCCAGGATCTCTTAGCCATGAGTGCACTGGCAATAAATCTCGGACTGAATATTCAGTACTGACAAGGCATGGTGGGAGATTTTCAGGACTGGCAATTCTGAGGTGGGACTCTGACAAAGGAGAGAAGAGAGAGAAGAAGAGACTAGATTTATACCCCACCCTTCACTACCCAAAGGAGTCTCAGAGCGGCTGACAATTCCTTTCCCTTCCCCCTCCCCACAACAGACACCCTGAGAGGTAGGTGAGGCTGAGAGAGCTCTCTTGAGAACTGCCCTTGAGAGAACAGCTCTGAAGGAACTTATGACTGACCCAAGATCATACCAGCAGCTGCATGTGGAGGAGTGGGGAATCAAACCCGGTTCTCCCAGATTAGAGTCTGCACTCTTAACCACGACACCAGACTGGCAAACTGTCCATTCCAACCTGTCCATCAGAAGAAGAATATAATGAAGCATGTAGCATGAGGAGGGGCATTAGCTCAGGGGTGGCACCAATGGTTTGTATATGCGTGGTCCCAGGTTCAGTCCTGGGATGTGGGATGGTATAGTCCAGACCAGTCTAATCAGATCTTGGAAGCTAAACAGGGTTCATACTTGGATCACAAAAGGAAGACAGGGCAGCAAACGTTACATGCAAATATTCCAGAATTAACTTCAGAAATGGTCCTTATTGCATTAGAAGATGGGCAGAGCTGAATGTGGGGAAGACAGAAACCGCAGGACAGTAACAGAATGATATGGGAGAAGTTGACCTGTCCCTCCGACCAGCAAATCGTTTCTGGTATTATCTGCAGGCATTAGCTCCTTTAGGCACTTTTCTTCCCTAACCACAGATAGGCAAATTGAGCCGAAGAGCCTGGAGATGAAAGCCGGTGACCACTTAGCAGGGCGGGGAGCCAAGAAGAATCCAAAGCACGGGGCATATAACAGAAAGAGTAAAAGGGGTCTAGAAGGACAGAAAATAATGACTCAAACCTGGAATCTGGCCAGGGGGGCATGGAATCCTTCCCCCACAGGAAGAGCTGGCAAGGCTGTAGGGAGGCCGGCTGTGGAACAAAAAAATGGGGGGAAATATGGCAGGGAAAAGAAAAAGGGAGATGACACAAGGACTTTAACTAAATAATGAGAAATTTCAAAGAGAAGGAGGATCGCAAGGTCACCGAAAGAGACAGCGTAGCAGTCCGCTAAAAGGTGGGAAGAGTAATTTGTTCAAGAGGGGGGAAGAGAGGCTGTAACTCAAAGAGAGCTGGAGCCGAGAATCCAAATGTAAAGTTCAAAAATGACATATTTTGTCAAATATATATATATCCCAGTCAGAAAGGAAAATGTAACAACCAACTGTGAAAAATCCATCAGAACATGGGAAGGAAGTGTCCTTGTGGGTAGAGAACATGGACTTGGACATTGAAGCAGTAAATAAAGTAGAAATCTGGAGAGGGAGGAAGGAGAACAGGCTAATCACCAGGAAATGTTTGGACTGAGCTCAAATGCCAAAAATGGAAAGAAAGAACATGAGTTGGGCTGGATCAGGCTGTCCTGGACAGCCAGATGGCTCAGTGAAGCACACAGACCGGGAAGAAAGGCAATAACTTTGCCCATTTTGAGCTCTGGGGTTCAAAGCTGTCCGACATACAAATATGGAGGTCCCATTTCGCCAAGAAAGTCCATGGGTAAATTTCTGCAGCTTCATGTGAATTGGAGAATAATAAATGAAGAAGCAAAGGAAACGCTCTCTGGTTGAACCCAAGGTAGCTGGGAGATTCTAAAACACAACTGAGATAACACTATTGGGTCGGGAGGGTTCTCTGCTAGAAGTAAGTAAATTGTTGGGGTTCACTGGTGCAGTTAGTCCAGTTCCCACTAGTTAGCAGAGTGCTGTAAATAAAGCTACAAAGGCAGCAGTGTCCCTTTGCTAGGTTACTCGGCTTACAAAGCTACACAGAGCCACACTGCAAGTTTAACAGAGAAACACTTCTCTCTTTATTTGAGAAGTATTTGGATAGGAAAGAGCAGAAACAGGATAGAATACTAACTTACTAGCTAAGGATGGAAGCAAATGGCGAGAGGCCCATCTGCATCATGGCTCCAAGAGAGGACAGCATGCCGTCTCTCTTGGTGCACACAGGGAGAGAGTTTGTCTTCAACTGAGAGTGAAAGGAAGGAAGGAAGGAAGGAAGGAAGGAAGGAAGGAAGGAAGGAAGGAAGGAAGGAAGGAAGGAAATTGTCCCTGAGAACACAATCTGCATTTTGAAGGGGACAGTGGCAGAAGAGTAAACACAAGAAGAAAGGTCAGTGGGCCTATCTAGCTATCTAGTCTCTCTTGGCATGAAGTCTGTAGATCTGAGACAGGGGACGGCACCTTCACTTCCAACACAAATAAGTCCACAGATATCCGTATACTGCCCTGAATTATTTTGATGCTGGGAAGATGAAAGCAGATCTTACAGAATGATAACCACCAAAAGGAATGAGGCAGTTAGATGGACCCTGGGTTGTTTATAGTCAGGGAGTCTCCTTCTGGCTCCCTGTCAATAAACAACAAATTTAGAGTCCAGGGGCACCTTTAACACCATCGGAGGTTTATTCAAGGTAAGAGCTTCTGTGTGCATGCACACTTTTTCAGTAAGTTTGGATCTTACCTACCTGGAGTCTGCTGGCCAATTCCTTGCATCACCTTTACCTTTCTCTAACACAAATGCATCATTTTTTCCCCATCATATTTTCAGATATGGGAATGACTTCCGGAAAGGCTTCTAAGCAATAAATTGATTGCAGTTGTCTGTAGCCGTCATGTGGACAGTTGAAAGGGAAGAATTAATTAGCAAGCGGGCACAAACATTACCAAAAAAGTAACCGTAATAGTGGTCGTGGTAGTTCAGGTGGCATTTTAAGTTGCCATAGCTACCTCAAAATGGCGACAGAAGTTGCATTAGGGGTCACTAGGTGAGGTGGGGAAGCAGAAGGCAGAAAAAGTAGGGCTGGTGATTGGGGAGTGAGAAATGGCAGCCAGGAAGAAGGGAGGGGAGAAAGGAAGCAGACGTGGCTTTAGGGGAATGAAAGGTAACGGAGCAAAGGTCTGCAAGAATGGACGGGATGCAGAGACATAAGAACCAGCAAGAAAGAAATGCTGGCTGCACAGGGAGAGAGGTGGGCAGGTGATTTCCCATTCCCCATGAACCCTTTTGAGTCTACAATAAATGTCATTTATTAGCAGGGGTCATTTCGTAGAAAAGGAGGTGCAGGAGCTCATTAGCATAACTTATTGGCATAACTCATTTGCATATGCCACACCCCCTAACATACCGGAAGTGTGTCAGAAGGCAACACCCACCCCTCAGGCTCCACTCCACAGGGGAGTGAAACTGACCTGCTCTTTCTCCATTCCCTTCCCCATCCAATACTTTGTGCAATAAAAATAAGCGTAAAGAACACACCCTCATTCTCTTCCTGCTCCCTTGAAACCACCAGGTTTCAAGTAGACTTGAGATACCCAGGACATGTGCACCACCCATCCCTTTCCCTTCCCCTCCCCACAACAAGACACCCTGTGAGGTAGGTGGGGCTGAGAGAGCTCTTTTGAGAACTGCTCATGAGAGAACAGTGAAAGGTTACTATTAGTTGTGCTCCTGTTCCATTCAACCTGTACGTGTTATATAGAAAACGTTTTATTAGCCACAAAAGTTGCTATGCAACTCATGTGTAAAACTGCTTTTATCTGGTCTATGACTGTTATAATAAACTTGACTTGACTTGACTTGAGAACAGCTCTGAGAGAACTTGTGACTGGCCCAAGGTCACAGCAGCAGCTGCATGTGGAGGAGTGGGGAATCAAACCCGGTTCTCCCCGATTAGAGTCCAACTCCTGAGCACTACACCAAACTGATGGGGTGGAAGCTGCTGAAGGGTTGGTGAAATTTCTCCAGTACTTATGTGCCATGTGCCCAGATAAAAAATGGTATACTTAGAAAATTTATATGCCACCTTGAGCAAGTCTCTGGAAAAGCAGCACACAGTCATAAAAGGAACAATGATAAAATTATCAATATTAAAACAAAACATTAAAACAATAAAGACCTTAGCAGGGCTTTCCCCGGGGCGCTGCGCCTCTGCACTGCTCGGGGAAGCCGAGGAGGGGGCGGGGCTTGGTCATGTGCCCGCCCCCTGGGCTCCTCACTCCCGGAGCTGCGCTCCTGTGCGCTCCTTCTCCATTGGACCCCTGTTTATTAGCATCCCTTTATCATTCTGATGCCTTGCTATCTAGCCTAATGTTTGCAGGGATCAAAGGAATGGAGAGGAAATGTAATTGATGGAAACTTTCCCCAGCCCCACGTGGGTCAACAGCTGTCATTGCAGGGCAGGGTGGGATAAGAACATAGGAATGTAAGAGAAGCCAATGTTGGATCAGGCCAGTGGCCCATCCAGTCCAACACTCTGTCACACAGTGGCCAAAAACACCGGGTGCCCTCAGGACGTCCAGCAGCGGGGCCAGAACTCCAGAAGCCCTCCCACTGTTGCCTGCACCCTCCCCCCCCAGCACCAAGAACACATCCCTTGCCCCACACCGAGAGTCCGTATCTATAAAAAGATCTTGCTTTGCCATCTTCTCTGGTGCCAAGGATGCTCCTTCTCTCTGTCTGGTGTCACCTTGGCCAATAGAGTCCCTGACAAGGTGTTGGGTAGCATTGTTAAAAGACATTCTGACCCAGGGAGCTTTAACTGGTCCAAAATGCAGGCTGGCAGGTCCTTACAGAGACCCCCTCGTACAGCACATATTGAACCAGTGCTGCGTGAGCTGCATTGGCTTCCAGAAGAGCACCAGATCAGGTTCAAGATTTTGGTTTTGACCGTTAAGGCCTTTAGCGGACGGGGACCTATGTACCGTCGGGACCACCTCTCCCAGTATGCCCCTGGAAGAGCATTATGCTCAGGAAATAAAAACTTGCTGGTGGACCCCAGCCCAGGAGAAGTCCGGCTGTCCTCGACCTGGGCCAGGGCCAACGCTCTGCCAGTAGACATCTGTGCCCTGCGGGAGCTGCTCCTTTCCACAAGGCATGCAAGGCAGAGATGTTCCACCGGGCTTTTGGTTGAGGACAGCAGCGGGATTTCTTCTGGCACTCGCATATAATTTCCCATTCCTCATAACCCCTCCCCACAAGGAGGCTGGGGTGTTGGATATCTCTGCCTGTCTTATGCATGGTAGATACATTGTTTTTACCTACTGTTTTTGCTGGATTGTTTTAATGTTCTTGTACAAGATTGTATATCATTTGTCGTAAGCTGCCCTGAGCCCTACTTGTAGGGAAGGGCAGCCTAGTCAATCCAAACAACCAAACAAATAAATAAATACCCTTATTTCCTCTCCACCCATTTTCTCCCAGCAATCCAACAGTCCATTTCTTTCCCTTCATTGATTCTTTCTTTCTTTTTAGGAGAGTGGAGACTATTTCTAATCAGTTCTGTTTTGAAATTCAAAGACAGGAAGAGCGAGAAAGGGGGTTCTGCAAAATTTCCAAATTTCACGCTGCAGAATCTCAGAGGCTGGCAACGTTTCCCCAAACCTCCCTGGACTTCTGTTACAACACCACCCTGTGGGGTATGACATAAAACAAGCATGGGGCTGAAGTTCCAAAAGGGTGCACTAATTTCTCTTCAGAGAGAGATAAAAGAGAAATGAAACAAAAATACCTCTTTTCAGTGGGGGGGGGGGGTGGAGAATAAGAGGAATCAGTGGCTATATCTAAGGCTGATTTTACACTTCCCCTCTAAAGTAGTTTGACTGCTGTCTTTTCCTGTGCTGATTTCACAGTGGTGGGAAATTTCACTCCAGGGGGTCTAAGTGCCCTAATCAACAGCAATTGTTTAAAGCAGAATAAAGCGGTATAATACTAGCTTGACCACAGGAGGGCAATTAGTAGATGTGGACATTTCAGTAGCAGCACGGTTTCACACCGCACAGAGGTGTGGGCAGGTTTTTTTGGAACTAGAATGATTCCAGCGGGAAAGTCAGATGTAAAATCAGCCTAAAATTCCCCTCCCCATAGCAACACTAGCGCTGGACCACAAACAAATGTAGCATTGCCTGAAAACAATCTCTTGGCATGGGCAAGGACACAGATTAGCCTGCACAGTAACAGAAAGGGGGGGGGGATAATTTAATCATTTAAAACTTTTCTAGGAGGCATTTCCACCCAAATGGGGTGCCCAGGGCAGCAAACATCAAACATTAAAACATTTCAGCATTTAAAAACATTGAAAATAAATTGTATAGACAATAATTCAACTAAAAGCATATAAGCAGACATAATACTAAGAAGCAGGGAGAAGGCCAATAAGAGTTCCTGGGGACATGCCAAACACAACAAAACACAGTCTCTACCCGCTGCTGTAAAACAACAATCGAGGGAGACAGACAAATCTTCCTGGGGAGGGATGTGTTAATAAGAAGAATAAAGAAGAACAAACCGTTTTTTAAAAATGGCGATGAACCAAAAATGAAAAACAAGTACAAACACCGTGCTCATCCCTTTTGTGCAACTTCTGTGTGTCTTGAGAGGGCTAGCACAGGCTTGGTGGCTGGAGGGTACGAAAGGCACAGATCCTAAAGCAAACATGCTTGGTGATAAACCAATACATTTTGGGTGTCCAAGGCCAAAAAGAATCCACATGGTGCTTCTTGTGGTGGACAAATGCAAACGGCATATTAAATAATTGACAGTTCACTGCCTTTTAGTGTAGTAGTTAAGTGTGCGGACTCCAATCTGGGCAAACCAGGTCTGATTCCCCACTCCTCCACTTGCACCTGCTGGATGACCTTGGGCAAGCCATAGTTCTCTCGGAGCTGTTCTCTCAAAAGCAGTCCTCAAAAGAGCTCTCTCAGCCCCACCTACCTCACACAGGGTGTCTATTGTGGGGAGGGGAAGGGAAAGGAGTTTGTAAGCCGCTCTGAGACTCCAAGTGAAGGGCAGGGTATAAATCCAGTCTCCTCTTCTTCTTTTCGCAATGTCCCCAAATCTGCCAGCTGAGTCAAGTGCCCTTGCCTTGCTTGATGATAGGGTCGGCCTCAAACAGTCTTCCGGTTGCTATGGTTGTACCCCTCCAGATTCACACAGATGTGTCGCAAAGGAACCTAACAGTTTTTGGCTCCAGATCTACACAGCACCTCTACATAAGGACCAAGGAAGAGGGGTAGAGATAGTCCACAGTCCAATTAATTTTAGCTTGGCGTGGCAATAGCGGTGGGGAAATGCAAATCGATACCACAAAAGTTGTGCTTGCTGAACGCAAAGTGACATTTTGTCCCAAGCACACCATTTCCCCCCCTTGTCATACAGAATTATCTTAATTATTGTTTCGAGGAAGAGCTCTACACAAAATCATCTAGTGGTTCCCCCCCCCCCCAGCCCCCCCTTTGAAAGAAAAGAAACAGTCTTGGAAGCTCATCACAGCAATAATTTACGATTCTTGACCCCCCCCCCTCCCCTTTTCTTCTTCTAACATCTTGGTCTTGTTTGATATGCTTGCCATTTCGTGCTGACAGGGAGGTCGATTAAATCACATTTATATTGTAAACGTATGCATTGCTTTTTACCCTAGGCGGCGGATGAAGAGAGAGATACATGGCCCCGTGGGAACGGGAAGCCAATCCGCTCTCATCTTGCGGATTTCTGCCATTCGGAAGGAATGAATGGTTGCCAGGGAGAATTGGGAATTACTTGAGGATGCAAAATGTTATTTTAGAATCCTTGGGAGGGAGGTCCCCCCTTCCCCCCCCCTCCCCCGTGCCTGTCTTCAGGTCTTTGGTGAAAGCGGCTCACATTGGTTTCTAGGAAGAGACTGAAGGAATGTGCTTCGCCAAGACTCTTTGGGGGATTTGGAGAAGGAAACCCTTTTTTACCCTGGCCGGTATCATGCAAGGGAATTCGGATCTCCATTTTAAAAAGGGGTAGGGGGTGAAGGAAGTCGCTACATTGTTCAAGGGTTTCCATCTCCCTGGTCATGTAGAAAGGGGGGAGTGGCATAGTGTGAGCATGACTGAACTCAAAGTGTTAAAATGAGGAAGGTCATTGTTAGAGGCTGGGGGGGGGGGGGAGAAGGCTGCAGTATCCTTAACCTAAAAGAACTAATTAGGAAACATTCCATTTTATAAATTATGCATGGCTCTCACTTTGTGTCCTCCCCCCCAGTCCCTCCCTAACATGGCTAATTAGGGAGCATTAGAAAGGTGAAGAGGATGCTCTGTCAGTAATACCCGGGGTTGGGCTGCCAACTCCAGATTGGAAAATTCCTGGAGATTTTTTTTTTGGGGGGGGAGACTGGATAGGGTGGGATTTAGGGAAGGGAGGGACTTCAGCTGGGGTACAGTGCCCTCGTGTCCATCCTCCAAAGCAGCTCTTTTCTCCAGGGGAACTGAGCTCTATAGTCTGAAGATCAGCTGTAATTCTGGGAGGTCTCCAGGCCCTACCTGGAGGTTGGCAAGCCTAGCTATGGAACCTGTTCTGTGCAACCCCCCTGCACTTACTTTGGCAGCTTCCTAAAGCCTAATATTTCTTCCATGCTCTCTTATCCTGAGATATCCCTGCCCGAAAACTTTGCTCATCCCCCATGCTGAGAGACCCAGACATCTCAGACCCTCGGAAGAGACTTCACCCATCCTCTCTTGTTGCCCCTTACGTTGGGAATTGCCAAGGCAGTCAAGTAATTTTAGATGCTGACTTTTATGGCCTCTATGGCACCCACTGCCTTATTCCTATGGTTGTGTACACCTCATAGTTTGATGTGCCAGTTTGGTGTGAAAGCCAGTTTGGTGTAGTGGTTAAGTGCACAGACTTTGATCTGGGAGAATGGGGTTTGATCCCCCACTCCTCCTCCACATGCAGCTGCTGAGTGACCTTGGGCAAGCCACAGTTCTGTCACAGCTGTTCTCTCAAGGACAGCTCTCTCAGCCCCACCTACCTCACCGGGTGCCTGTTGTGGGGAGGGAAAAGGAAAGGAGCTTGTAAACCGCTCTGAGACTCCAGGTGATGGTGGGGTATAAATCCAACCTCTTCTCTTCTTTTTTCATATGTGAAAGTTACAACTTGCTTTGGGGCTCACTTGCTGAATCCATCAGCTGAGGTTCCAGAGCTCTACCCCGAAGACCAGTCCTGAAGGGATACTACCTGCAGCTCCCTTCCACACGGTGCCCCCTTTGGACCAGGAAACTCATGGCACAGATCCTAGGAGCTAAGGATGGTGCCTCATAATCAGGGACAAGGTCCTGCCACTCTTAATGGATCCGAGGTCCCCCCCCCCTTTTGAGGCTGCAGACAGATTTGGGATTTTGAGAGGGGCTGGTGAGTGCCACCCCAAAATGGCTTCCATAGGAAGTGGAGCCAGGCCCCAAATGGCTGCCTCCAGAGCAGAGCACACAACTCCTGGGAAGAAGGACATCCTGAAGGGGAAATGGAACCACACTTGGACTAAGGAAATGCCAGCTGCTTACCCGTCCTCCATCCTCATCCTAAGGAGGAAAACGCTTTCATTTGAAGGAAGAGAACAAGAAGCCCTGCCTTACAATGGACCCACCCACTTTCTGAAGAGCTCATTGGGTGCCACAGGAAGTCGTGGCAGGCACCCTTTGGCACCATGTCCAAGAGCTCTGTCATGGATGACACCCAGTGAGCCAAGAGGCAGAACCGAGCCGTGGCTGCTGATTCAGACTTGGGCCTGATGAATGTGGAAAGCACTTTTTTTTCACTTTGGCCATTGTTTCTTTGTTTAAGAAACCTCTATGCTTCCTATCCATCACCGGGATCCTAGACTGGGTAGCCAGTCAGCAGTTGGCACCAGCAAGATAGGGACATGGCAGCAAGGAACAGCAAGGGCAGGGACACGAAGAGGTGCCACTGTAAACATGGCATGACATCATTTCCTGCCTTGAAAAACCGTATACCTTCAGTCTTCTGTGACTGGATGGCACTTAATTGCTTTTGTCCTTACCTGGATGGCCCAGGCTAGCCTGACCTCATCAGACGTCAGAAGCTAAGCAGGGTCAGCCCTGGTTAGTACTTGGATGGGCGACCTCCTAGGAAGTCCAGGGATGCCACACAGAAGCTGGCAATGGCCAACCACCTCTGCTCATCTCTTGCCTTGAAAAGCCTATGAGGTTGCCGTAAGTTAGTTTGGTGTAGTGGTTAGGAGCGTGAACTCTAAAATGGGAGAACCGGGTTTGATTCCCCACTCCTCCACATGCAACTGTTGGTGTGACCTTGGGTCAGTCACAAGTTCTCTCAGAGCTGTCTGCTGAAGCATAGTTCTCGAAAGAGCTCTCTCAGCCCTGCCTACCTCCCAGGGTGGCTGTTGTTGGGAGGGGAAGGAAAAGGAGATCGCAAGCCACTCTGAGACTCCTTCGGGTAGTGAAGGGTGCGATATGAATATAACCTCCTCCTCGTCCTCTTCTTCTTTTTCTTCAACTGTTGTGACTTGATGACACTTTCTACCACCACCAAGTAGCTTCTTATTTCATATTTATAATCATATATGAAATAAATCATATTTTTTTTAAAAAACCTCACTACCATAGCTAATGTGCAGCTGCAAGGCTTATTGACAGCTGGTCAGGTCAGATGGTGGTTTTAAGGCCAGATCTGTGACTCAGTTCACAAGGGACAGTGGTGATCGAACATGTTTTCTTCACCTACCAAACACATCCACCTTGAAGTATGCGTCACCTCTAACTGCAAACTTTGTCAGCCAGCCAATGATTTCAAGCCAAGAGAAGTGAGCCAGATTCTGCGTCTTGGCAAGCCAATAGTCTTAAATAAGTGTCCATAGTTCTAACTCCTAATTAAGTATACTTAGGATTACAGCAATAATTTCTGGAATAGTTCAAATTTAAGGACATGGACAAGTGCATCTGAGATAATAATTCAGACACAAAGCCCTGAAACCTAGGCTTATATTGTACACATAATGAGGGATGAAAATGGGTCATGCTTGAACTTGTTTCTTCTCAAGGATATTCCTCTTCAACTGGAGGTCTGGACCACCTGATCGTCTGCGTGGAAAGACATCTGAGATCAGCTGTAGCAGCTCCTGGAACAAATCCAGCTTCTTAAGGATGGACATAGAAATTTGGCTTGCAACAGGGCTGTTGCTGAAAATGGCAGCCATCTTGTCCAGGTCTCCATCTATCCATAGTCATAGAATCATAGAGTTGGAAGGGACCTCCACCGTCATCTAGTCCAATCCGCAATATGCAGGCTCATTTGCCTCTTTTGTGGACTCATTTGCATTTCCACAACAGCACCACATCATTGACAGCATAACAAAAAGTAGAGACATCACCCTGCCAACAAAAGTCCGTATGGTCAAAGCAATAGTATTCCCAGGAGTAATGTATGGCTGCGAGAGTTGGACTACAAGGAAGGCCGAGTGCCAAAGAATAGATGTTTTTGAATTATGGTGCTGGAGATGTCTCTTGAGAGTCCCTTGGACTGCAAGGAGGTCAAATCAGTCAATCCTAATGGAAATCAACCCTGACTGTTCCTTGGAAGGCCAGATCCCGAAGCTGAAGCTCAAATACTTTGGCCACCCGATGAGAAGGGAGCACTCACTGGAGAAGGCCCTGAAGCTGGGAAAGATTGAAGATCAAAGAAGAAGGGGATGGCAAAGGATGAGATGGTTGGACAGTGTTATCGATGCAATGGGCATGAAATTAAGCAAACTCTGGAGCACAACAGAAAACAGGAGGGCCTAGCGTGATGTTGTCCATGGGGTCGAGAAGAGTCGGACTCGACTGTGCAACTGAACAACAACAATAACCATATCACTGGCTGTTGGTTCAAGGAAAGGCTGTTAGAATGCACACCCTTTGTCAATAGAAGACCCCAGACTTGCTGCTTGGCACTTGAGCTCAGATGTCGTGGTTAAAGTGTCAGATAGGATCTGGGAGAGCCAAGTTCAAATCCTCACTTTGCCATGGAAGCCTGCTGGGTGACCTTGGGACCAGTCACGTGCTCTCAGCCTAAACTACAGGGCTGTTGTGAGGATCAAAAAAGGAGGAGAGGAGAATGGTGTCAGCCTCTTTGGGTCCCCCTTGGCAAGGAATGAATAAAGTCAGTAAATGTCGGGGGGCACCAATGGACTGGTGGCCTGACCCAGCTGGAAGTGGCTCATGGATGTAATAGTGATGGGGGAAATACACAGTGTAAAAACATCACCCTATGAGTCAGTGTGCCAAAATGCTATGAGAGTCACAACACTGAAGTCACCCTAAGGGATAACAACTGGTTCTCTTTCGGGTAGAGTTGCCAACCCGGGGGGGGGGGGGGCTGGAGATGTCCCAGAATCACACTTGATCTCTACAGGGCTCTTTTTGTAGAAAAAGCCCAGCAGGAACTCATTAGCATAATAGGCCACACCCAACAGCAGAGACATATTAGCATATTAGGCCACACCCCTGGCAGCACAGAAAGAGAGAGAGAAGGAAAGAAAGAGTAAAAGAGGGAAAGAAAGAGAGAAGGAAAGAAAGAGTTGGAAAGGAGGGAAAGAAGGAAAAGAGGAGGAAAGAGGAGGAAAAGAGGAAATAGGAGGGAAAGAAAGAAAAAGAGAGAGAAGGAAAGAAGGAGTAAAAAAAGGAAAGAGAGAAGGAAAGGAGGAAATAAGGAAAGAAAGAGGGAAAGAAAGACGGCAAAAAGATGGGGGGAAGGAGACTCTCCCACCCCCCAATCAAGGCCCCCAATCAAGGCTCCACTCACCCCCTCCACGGCCCACCCCTGGGAAGGATGGCGGTTTGGGGAGGGGAAGGAGCTCAGGAGAGATGCAGTACTATAGAATCCACCTTCCAAAGCAGCCATTTTCTCCAGGAGAGCTGCTCTCTGCCATCTGGAGATCAGCTGTAATTCCGGGAATCTCCTGGAGGTTGGGATAGGGTTGCCAGGTCTTGCCTGGCTGCTGGTGTGGAGGATCCTTCTCTGGGTGTTTTCGGTACATACACACAGCGCATGTGCCACAATGAAGTCACCCAGAAGTGACATCATCATGCAAGGCACATAGCAAGGGGGGGGGGGGTGCTGTAGCATTTGAGAAAAAATTCTATGGTAACCATAGGCTGCGAGCGTATGCAGAGTTAGACCCAACATAGGCACAAATGCCGGGTGGATTTAAAGGGTGCGATCAGGCAGCAACATCTGGGAAGCATCCCGCCGTCATTGGCAACTTGTGCTGCCCTGCCACGGAAGTGGAGTAAAAAGACACCGGGGAAAGTCCGGTGTTATCTGGATAATGTGGGTGTGAGAATGGGCCAATAGATATAGTCCACAACAGGTCTCCTTAAGTAGAAAGTCCTTTATTTGTAGAGAAGATCATGTTGGGCAAACACTTTTCCTGTTAGTAATGCCCAAGCTTAGAAATGCAATTACAATTATACTTGATATGAAATATGGCCCCTCTACCATCTACCAATCAATAGTGAGAATTATTGGCGCCCAAATATACGGGCCCACCGTTCCCAAGGAAAGCGTGGCAAAATAAGTTCTCAGGGAAAAACACAGTTGAGGGTTTTTGAAGAAGATGTTCCCAGAGAAAACTAAGCAAAGAAACATATAACACCTGTGATTCTTGTAACACGTAACAGGAGGCTTTTCTGTTCAAGGTCGTTAGCCAAGGAATAGCCAGCTAGAGATAAGAGGGGAGGAAAAGCAAATGAGTAATGAGCATGCACAAAGTGAAGCCGGCAAGCAAAGTGCACATTCCAAAGGTGGGAGTCGGGTTTCCGGTGCTGTCTCCCGAGCGGGACCTAAAGGGGTTGAAGGAAACCTTGGAACACAAAGCAATGTTAATAGATCATCAAACCTGATGGTAAAACAGCAAGCATTAATACAAGTAATACATTCAGCAACCTTATTGATCATGGCAAGACAGTCACCCATACCTATGGCAGTGCTAACTGACAGTGGGCCACAGACGGATTTTCCCGTCTGATCATGCAAGCATGCACTCATGCCATCGGGATGATCACGTCATCCCGACTCGATGCTGTTGTCCCCTCCCCATCACAGTATGCACATCATCGCGTACTCCATAGGGAGGCCACAGTGGAGAGATGTGATTCCTCGTTTATGCACATGGGAAACAAATGGCAAAAAAACTGATGCAAACGCCCCCCCTCAGTTGCGTCTGATCACACAGTGATGGGCTGGGCCTGCAGCACAAAAGAAATGTGTGATTGTGCAACTGCATGTCAATTTCCTCCGGTTCATCTGGCACGTGTGACCACAACCATAAAGTTTTTTCTCAAATGCTAGAGAGTGCCCAGCGCAATGATGTCACCTCCAGGTGACTCCAGGTGACTTCACTGTGACAAGCACAGATGAGAATCTTTGGGGGGTGGGGCTCCCCCCACTGGCCAGCTGGAGTGCAGCAGATCCCCCCCCCCAAAAATGGACAACCCCCACCCTTGTCAGGGGAATGGCAACCCTAGGTTGGCAACACTAACTGGGGTGGGAGATGTAAACCAGATTGGGGGGAGAATCAGTTTTCTAGGCACCCTTCTGCAAAACAAAAAGCAGGATTTTCCATCAGCTTTTGCAGCGGCTGCTTTCAGTGCAAATGCAGCCCAACTTCCCCTTGATGAAGGTCTGTGGTGCCCTGGACTTTCTGCGCTTGCTTTTCCTGTGGCTTGCTCTGGGAGGGAAAGGGCAAAGATCCTCTTCTACCTGTCAACAGTGCAGCAACCATGGTGGCAGAGACCTCCGGCTCACACGGCTGCCTTGTTCCTTTGCGCCTCCCCTGTTGCATTCACTGTTTCTTCTCCTTTTTCTGAAACGAAGCACAGGGAGAGTTACCTGTTTTCTCCCACCTACCTCCCAACCCCCCAATCTTATGTGCTGTGGAACATGAGTGGCCCCCCACTCTGAGGACTGTGTTTAATAATGTGGTTGCTATATATATTTTTAATGTTGTTGTTGTTGTTATTTCCCATATTACAGTTACATTTGTGCATGCAGGAAGAAAAGCATACAAACTGAAAACTTTTTTGCTGTTTTTGACAAATTAGTACAACTCTAGAAATTTCTTAATGTTAACAGTTAATTGACAATTTTTTTACATTCCACTATTCCATTAAAAGATAAGTAATTCTCTAAAAACTGGATTATTCAGAATTATCTCCCTTTTTTCTAAGTAACTGATCAGAGGAAACCATACTGCTTGAAACCATTTTTGGTATTTTTTGGATTGTAATGCTAATGAATTGTATGAGGTATGTCCATATATAAAACAATCCCATAGGGTTTTTTGCCATTGTTCTATTGTGGGGTATGGTTTTTTTGTCTCCATTTTTGTGCTATTGTTATTTTTGCTACTGTTAAGCAATTCTTCCAGATTAGAGATCCCACTCTTCCACATGCAGCTGCTGGTGTGACCTTGGGTCAGTCACAAGTTCACTCAGAGCTGTTCTCTCAGGAGCTGTTCTCGAAAGAACTCTCTCAGCCCCACCTACCTCACAGGGTATCTACTGTGGGGAGAGGAAGGGAAGGAGTTTATAAACGGCTTTGAAACTCCTTTGGGTAGTGAAGGGCAGAATATAAATTCAATCTTGTCTTCTTCTTCTTCTTCTACCACTTCTAAATCAGAAAATCATTTGTGAAAGCTATCATAAATATGGAAGAACCTGTCCACTAAATGGCTGTCAGAACACAGAGTAGATTTTCCATCATGACTGCAAACTGATCAAAAAGGTAGTGCCACTGACTAATTGCTTGATATTATATTTGCTCTTAGTGTTGAGGGCTGGTGCATCAGGTGATGCCAAATTTAATATCCTGCATCCCGTTCTGGCATATAATCCCCTCGACATGTATCAATTTAAGCAGTTGCAGCCAAGGGCCAGAATCAACACTGATGCCCGTTTGAATGCTCTTCTGACGAGACTCTTATTTGCAGATTCACAAGTAGAACTAATGTGTGTTAAAGCTGTTCACCCTGGCACTTTGCAGCCTCATTGACATATTAAATACAGTCAGTCATCATGACTGTTAACCTTAGAACTATTAAGCAATAAACCGTGCATCCGTATTTATTAGCTGGATATTGTATTATTGCACAATACTTTGCAAAACAGATTGGATGGGACAATGGACCCCAGGAAACCAGGCCATATGTTTGCAGACAAAGGAGGATTATTGAAATATTTGAGAGAGCACTGTTAGAATGAATGAAACATTTTTGTTATAAGGAAAGCACCTTTTTTATTGAATTCTTTATTGTATTATGATTGTTGTGGAGAAATGCCTTTTCTCCTGGGAGGCTGACAAGCAGCAGAAACTTCCCCCTCTTTTCCCTCTGAGTTTAGAAGTGAATTGCTGTTTTTTTTCTCTCCTCTCTTCTCTGGAAGGCAGGAAGCCAGCTTGATTGCCTGCCAGATTCCAGCTATATAAATGCAAAAGGACCTACAAGGAAATCTACCTGTGGGCTTGGTGCGAGGAAGCCTCCAGTTGATTCCTGGCAATTTCCTTGATAGCCTCCCAAGAGGGCTCTCAGGATGCACCTGTGTGTCTTAGGATGCACCTGTGTCCTGGGCGGACCAGGCAAAAGGGGGTGTAGTGAATAATGTAAAGTGGGTGGAGACACAGATTTAATAAAAGTGGGCACATACCTACACTGTTGGTGGAGCTGTCCAAAGAATTTCCAATTCTGGGACAATGTGAGAACTCAGATAAACAATATTACCTCTCAAAGGATCTCCTGCATACTGGAAGTCATGCTATTAAACAGATGGGACAACTCATTAAGAGATGATGCCAGGGAACTCACATCATTACTACTTGCAATGACCAAATGAACAATAGCTGCTTCTTGGAAATCCCCCACCCCTCCAACTCTCACTGCATGGCATGATAAACTATGGGAACAGTTTGTGATGGCAAAAATAGCAGACCAAAGCCAAGGATTACAACCACCAAACACCAAATCCCACCATAAATTTATATTGACTTGGACACCAGTGATGAACTATATGACACTACATGAAATACTCCCCACAAATCCTCAATATCACAGTTGGCTATTCTTGTGAATAACCAAGGGTAGATGTTATTTCTCCTAAAACCCAACAGTCCACAATGGCAAACCCGATTAATAAAGAGAGGCACACACCCAAACAGTCCAGTATATTTCACACAAGTTATAAACACTTAGACCACAGCCTGCTGAAATTCAGGGTTGATTATAGTCTGTATAGCTCTCTAGTGACACGGTAAATTAAATTCTTTTATGTATGTAATGTATTACAGATCCACAGTACTTTTATGTTTTTGCCACGTTGTTATGAAGTTGTGTTTTGTACAATGTATAAAAGAATAAATAAATAAATAAATAAAGTTTTTGCTCCAAGGAGGAGTTCTTTCTTTCTCCCTTGGTGCTTGACCCTTACGACGCGCAACCTTATAATCTGCTGTATTGTGACATTCTGTGAGGTGACCAGTCAGGCTTGCCTTTACTGTACTGACCAGCTCCCTCTATCTCCTAATAGTCTCTTCAGGGTTTGTTTTAAATTTCTTTATAAATTTCTTTATGTTGAGGACCACTGCTAGATATATTTGTTGCTGGTTTTAAGAGTCAGGCACTCATGCATTTTCATTTCAAAACAGAACAGTACTTTATTTTCAGAACACAACAGGGGGATGGGAGATGTATATACAGTTGACACTTCATTTTTTTATAGGCTGGCACGTTTGGCTTGGATTACACTTTGGCCGTAGGCTATATTGTTTCCAGTTTCTTTAGATGTCCATAAGTTCACTCAACACCTTCCTATGTATACTCTCCTGTCCTGCTTAGTGGTCAACCTTTTGGCTTTGGCTTCCTAGCCCCTTTTTTTTCTTGAGTCCCAACTGGCCACCAACCAGCTGTCCAGACTCTGCCAGACCTTTCCTCGGCCCTCACTTAACCACCTATCCCAGGTTCTTCAGGAATGATGTATTTTGTGTTTGTGACCACTTATGTGCTCTACTTTCACCAGTCTGTTCACTGTCCCCTGAACCAGACTATCCAGCCCCCAGTTATCTGCTTCCACTGGTATTTTCGGCTGCTCGCACAGAGCTACCGAGGACAGTTCCCTCCACAAACTCTCACTCTCCCCTGTCAGCCCCCCAAACTGTCCGTTGTGCCCGTTAAGTGTCAGTCACTGGGTGTTCTGAGCCAAATGGCCCCCTCCTCACTCAGTCATGTGACTCAGCAGTGTTCCTTGTTTACATTCTGCAGGTCCCAGATCTTCAATTCCGTTACATCCCTCAACAAGCGGCAGCCCTTTGGCTGGGCTGGTCACTGTGGTGGCCATTTTTCTTCAGACCATGTGGCTTTCAGGTAAATGGGACAACAAGGAATCAGTCTTGCAACCTTTCAAGCTTTAAGTGCTTGCTCTATATTTTACCATCTAGTTACAGCATTTGTAGGAACCAGGGAAAAGCGGATGCATTTCTAACCAAATGTTCTTTGCATTCAATTTGCTGATCTAGTGCTGTGCTTAAGGAGGCTTGTACGTATTTTACTTTTAATAAATCCTATTTTACTTGGAAGGATAGGTCTTTAATCTCTGCACCACATAGACCCCCAACCTCTGTGGACACGCTATCGTTAAGTGGGGCATCTGGATTGGAAGGAAAGCAGTCAGTGAGCATGTAGCTATTTCTCCGGGGGAGCCCCAAAGCTGAACTTGGTCCCCGTGGTAACCAGCTCTGGATAGCGGGTGTCCATCAGGCCAGGCCTCAGGAACTGGAAGGGTTTCTGTTAGGATCAGGATTCCTGTTCATCCCAGCAGGAACCCCCTAGAACAAGCATGTCATGGCAGCGAGTATCCTAGTGGAAGGAAGTAGTAAACCACTCCAGGATTTGGCAACCCCAGGGAGTGGGTGGGCAGAACAGTGTGTGTGTGCTGCCTTGGCTGGTTGCCACAGAGACTACACACTGCAAGCTGGAAACACGGTCTGGAGTCAAGGTAAATAACAAAGCCAAAGGTCAGATAGCCAGGAAGTCAGTTCAAGGTTTCAAGGACAAGGAGCGGCTGTTACACACACAGAAGCAGTTCTGAATGTGCAGTGTTGCTGCCAGGCTGAAGCGGGGGCATGGAGTGTTTTTGAGCAGGTCCTCCCTTCCCTGGGAGTTGAGTCTGCAAAGGCTTACAGCTCCTCCCATTGCCTTTGCAGGAGCTGCAGTCTGGCACTCCTTCTTAGCTCCTGCATAGTCATCCTCTGGCGTGCCCTCTGTCTGGGGCCCTTAGGAGAACTAGGCGGGGAGTCTAGCCTCGGGGTGTCTGCAACTGGGGGTGCTGGGCCAGGCTCAGGCTCGGTCTCTCCTTCTGACTGCACCTCCTGTGCAGCTGCTGGGGATTCTTCTTCCTCCTCAGGTGCTGTTGGAGGTTCCTCTTCTGGGCTGACTCCAGAGAAGGCTGGGTTGCTCCCCGCCTCTTCCTCATCAGAGGAGTAGTCAGCCTCTGCAGAACCAGTACCCATGGCAGTGTGCAAGTCCAAGCAGACCTGTTCTGTCACAATTGGTTTGGCTTGACAGCAATAATGAGATGCAATGAAGAACACAGGCTTCAAGTCCAGTACCACCTTGGAGACCGACAAGATGTTGAGGGCATGAGCTTTCAAGAGTCATAGCTCCTTTTTGTCTTGAAAGCTTATGCCTCAAAAGTCTTGTTGGTCTATAATGTGCTACTGGATTTCAGTCTAGCTGTTCTACCGCAAACCAACACAGCTACCGTCAGAAACAGTGAGCACACAGGAAATAATTGTCTTTCCCCTACCACCAAATGTTTCAATTATTCTAATTATCACATGATTTAAAACTCTCTAGATGGCATGTGGAAGCAGTAATAGAATGGCATACCGAGAAGAGTATTGTTGCTATTGTGTACTGGGTTCTCAGCATTGAAGAGGTGGACAACAATGTAGCACACAGCTAGTTTATTAGTACACAACACAAAGCATGGGTTACCAGCCGCGAGGGCCAACTATATACAGTCCCTAGACTGCACCCTCGGTCCTATTGGCGGGTTTGAATATCCCGCCAGAGATCTTACTGGAGGACTAGTGTGGGTCTGGGAACTTTGACTCCTATTGTTTCCAGAGCCAAGCTAGAGCCTTATGTCACTGCTGCCTTGTGGTCATCAGCAGACATGACACCCCTCCCCCCATAGTCCGTGCACCCCCTTATGTAATATAGTCCTGCAAATAGGTTGGGGGTCTGCACTCCCTCTGGGAGCGCCATGGGGTAGGCAAGGCTGCTGCCTCTGTCCGGAAGACTTGTCGGACTCCCCAGCTGCTGAGTCGGGTGTTCCTCACCTGATGCTGGGCTGGGGACCGGCTCCTCTGCAGTCTGTGCCCCTCCTGGCACTGGGGAGAATTCTGGTGCCCCGACAGGTGCTTCCATCTCAGGGTCATTGTTGCCTGGTTCCTAATCTGGGTTGTCAGCTGTGGTGGGAAGCAGGCACCTTCTCAGTTGGTTGAGGTGCCTTCACAGGACCTGGTCATCCTCAGTTGAGACCTCATAGGATACTGGTCCCATAGGCCAAATTATTCTCCCCATGAGCCACAGTGCGCCCGTCCCAAAGTTGCGGGCATACATGGGGTTGTCGGGGAAGAACCCCCAGGGTGCCTCCCATTGCTCCACTAGTTTGCGCGACACCGGGGCCTGGTCTGAGTGTAGCCTATCAAGCATGGTAGCGGGTCATCTGCCCATCAAAAGCTCCGCAGGGCAACAACCACTGACTAGGTTAGGTGTGGTGCATTGCGTCAAGAGGAAACAAGTGATAAGAGCTTTCTAGTCACCCTCCATGAGTCGCGTTAGGGCTTCCTTAGTGGTCCTCACCATTCGCTCGGCTTGTCCGTTAGTCACGGGGTGGAACGGGGCAGACCGTATGTGCCGGATCAGGTTTCCACCTAAGAACTCCTAGAATTCTTCAGAGGTGAAGGCTGTCCTGTTGTCCAAGACTATCATGTCCGGCAGGCCGTGCGTCACAAAGATTCATTGAAGTGCCCGGATCATGGCCTTTGATGACTTTGTCGAGATGGGGCTGATCTATAACCATTTGGAGTACGAGTCCACTGTTACAAAGGAAGAGCAGTCTGTGAAAGGGACCTGCAAAGTCTATGTGGAGTCTTGACCATGGCTTGCGGGTGGACTCCCAAACTTGAGTGGGCATGGCTGGAGGATTGGGTCAGGTGTCTTGGCACTGGCTGCAGCGCTTGACCCAGGCTTCTATTTCCCCATCCATGCTTGGCCACCACACATAGCTACGGGCGAGAGCCTTCATTTGAACTACCCCCGGGTGAGCCTTGTGCCAGGCCTTCAGGATGCCCTTCTGCAGAGGGCTGGGGACGACCACCCTGTCACCCCACAGTATGCACCCCTTGTGAGCAGAGAGTTCTTCACAGTGAGCTGAGTAGGGCATAAATTCTGGACCCGTTGTGGCAGCGGGCCACCCCCTCATCACCCAGCCCAGAACACAGGAAAGAATGGGGTCATGGGCTGTGCGATGTGTGACAACTGCCACCTGGATAGGGCGCTCTGGAAGGTCCTCCACCTGGAGGATGCAGTGTGCCAGAGCCGGATTGGCCCTGACTTCAGGTAGGGGAAGGCAGCTGAGGGTGTCCACATGGCCCATGGCCCATGGCCATGGTCGGTGCTGTAAGGCATAGTCATATCCCACGAGGAAGATAGACCAGCAGAGTGTGAGACTTCTGCTCAAAATAGTCAAGGATCAGATCTTTGTTGATGAAACACAGTTCTTTATTTCCAATCTCTACATTGGTACAGGTTCTCGGATTATTGTCAGAGATAATGCATATGATAGAAGCAGGTCTATTATACCCTTCAGTAGAATTTGAATTGCCCATAGGTAACCAATCACCTGAGGGGAAAAACGGCGGGCAAAAGGGGTCTTTGGCCGTTTGCTTCCCACAGGAAAGAAAGCTAGGTGTTAGGCTGTAAATTTCCCTTCCCAAACCAGACCCCTTAGATGTAACCATATTCACATAACAAATGCTTTTCCTCAAGGCCTTCACACGTTGATAAGAATTGGTCTCTGTCCTCCCCTTGTCTTCCCAGCAGGGATGAATGGAATGCGGAGGCAGGAGTGTGAGAGGCCCATTGTTCCCATGCTTTGAAGTTGTCACTCTCCCGGGCAAGCAGTTACACAGACCAGGCCTGGTCAAAGCCATAAACCTGGGGTCACATAGCATACAGTCCTCCTGGCAGGGGATATGGTTACACGGTGGGCATAGGGGCAACTAACAGCAATAAGCATGGATACATAATAGGTGCAAGCATTGGTTACACATAGCACAAAGCAATAGGAAGCATAGCAAAGATTCATGTCTGAATCAGCAGATTCTGACACAGAGGACCCTCAGGGAGAGTATCTGTGGCGTCTAGCGATCTGCTGCAAAGAGACCAAGGAGGGGGCGATGATCTGTCACGATGGTGAAAGGGTGGCCATAGATGAAGTTGTGGAACTTCTTCATGCCAGCCATGATCGCCAACCCCTCCCAGTCTATTTGTGCATAATTGCGCTCAGCAGGAGACAAGGTCCTAGAGTAATAGGCCACTGGGACCTTGTGACCATCCGGGAGCTGGTGCACAAGCATGGCGCCCACCCCATAGGGGGAAGCGTCACAGCCAGAACAACGGGCAGATTCTCATCAAAGTGAGTGAGCACTTTGTTCAAAATTAGGAGTGCCTTCACCCCTTTGAACACCAAAGCCTGACGTGGACCCCACATCCAGGGGGCCTGCTTGTTGAGCAGGCAATGCAGGGGTTCAGCTACAACCGCCTTGTGGGGAAGGAAGGCATTTTAAAAGTTCAAAAGGCCAAGGAATGCTTGTAGTTCCGCCTTGGACTTGGGCGGAGGAGCCTTGACAATGACCTTAATTTTGTCTCTGGCCGGGTGAAGGCCATCCATGTCGACCGTGAAGCCCAAGAAATCAATGACGTAACTCCGAGGAGGCACTTCTCCCGCTTCACTTTGAGGCTGGCCGCATCGAAGTATTGAAGAACTTTGCGCAAGCATGAGGCGGCATCACAGCGGTGACCAACACATTGTTGAAAAATGGGGTGACCCTGGGGATCCCTTTAAGGAGAGAATCCATCAAGTTCTGGAACAGACCCGGTGCGACCTTCAACCCAAACTGCAGTCTCTTAACCTTAAAGGCTCCCCTGTGTGTGACTATAGTTTACGCGGCTGCGGTGGCCTCATCAATGGGGAGCTGTTGGTAAGCCTGGGCGAGATCTAGTTTTCCAAAGATCTTCGCCCCTGCCAACATAGCCAAAATGTGGCTTACGACCGGGACCAGATAAGCGTGGTCCTGGAGGGCCCGGTTCAGAGTGCATTTATACTCTGCGCAGATGCGGACCTCCCCATTAGGCTTCATGGGTGTGATGATGGGGATCTCCCAGGGGGCATGCGAGATGGGTTCCAGGACCCCTTGGGCCATGAGGCAGTCTAGTTCCGCTTCTATTTTCAGATGCGTGGTGAGAGGGACCTTCCTGGCCCACGT
The DNA here is from genome assembly GCA_029233225.1 of Lepidodactylus listeri. NCBI lineage: Eukaryota > Metazoa > Chordata > Lepidosauria > Squamata > Gekkonidae > Lepidodactylus > Lepidodactylus listeri. The sequence continues at coordinate 131,486,409 of JARCFY010000005.1, read as the reverse complement.
GCAGATGGACGCTACCTGCGCATCAAGATGCAGGGAGACCGGGGGCCCTGTATAACGTCCCAGGGTCCCACTGAAGTCAGATGGAAACTCACTGCACACTTTGCTAAAGTCTCTCGTGCAGCTGTGAATCCCCTCTACCGAGATCCCCAACGATCCAAACCACGTGCACCCCAGTAAGCTGCTAAGGTTGCTGGCAACTACCAACAAGTCTAGGTGGCTGTTAAAGTCTTTGTGCCTGACTCGAAAACTGCCTGTGCCCCTGATTGGCACCTGGTTGCATTAGAAATCCATGAGGGTGACTGGAGACTGGCACAGGCGGGGGGGGCCCTTGTGGACACAGTATTTTTAGGGTCTCCTCTGAGATTATGGAAAAGGCAGACCCAGAGTCTAATTCCATGGTGCACGGGGACCCCTTGATGTGGACTGTGAACTGGATTTTAGGGGCAGACGTCTGACCGAGGATTCAGAGCACCTGATCTGCTACCAGAAGGTAAAGGTCCTCTGCTGTGGCGTCCTCATCCTGGTGCACCCGTATGGTTCGATGGTGAGGAGCTGCCTGCTTTGGCGGGCCTAGGGAACCTTTCGACCGACAGACCCTCGCGATGTGGCTGGAGCAGCTGTAGCTCCGGCAAGCAGCATCCTGAAATCTGAATGGCTTGCGATCATGCTGGTCCCCACAGATGGCGCAATCCCATCGGGATGACTCCGTTGCTGGCGTGGAGCAGATTGCAGTCCCCGGGTCGCAGCATCTGGTCAGCTGCATTTGGTGGGCTCCTTCCCCATTGCTGCAGTTGGAACCAGTCGTAGGGGTGGCGGCCACCTGGTGGCTGGACGAAAAGCTGGCCACTACTGGATGCGATCTCTCCCAGGTGGTCACCATGGCCAGAGCAGAGGCGAAAGTGCACTTCTCGTCCTCCATTATGTGTCGTCTCAGCTTCTCATCCCTCAACTCGTACACGAGCTGCTGTAGCCATTGTTGGAAGGCCACGTGGCGGACAATCTTGGAAGGCTGCGGGTTGAAATGGTCCTGCAGCACCTTGATGATTTGATCGAAAGTCGCTTCGGGGAGCCTGGTAGACGCCAATGGGTTCCTGGCGAGCTCGACAGTCTCGCTGCCGCAGGAACCAATGAGAAGGCCTGTTTTTCGATCTTCTTTGGTCACCTGGTTATAAACCAGGATCGAGTGGAGTCCCCTGACCCAAGCCTCCCAGTGCTGGTGCTTTGCTGGGTCAAACGGCGGGACTACTCCCAGAGCAGTGGCCATTGCTGCGCGGGACTATGTGGAAGCATTTCCTTGGGCTTCTTAGTTGCTCGCAGCAGGAGCAGCAACAGCGGACATTAGCTTCCTCGGGTCGCAGCAGCGGGCTCGCTCAACGGGATCTCACCTTCGTCGCCACTATTGTGTACTAGGTTCTCAGCACTGAAGAGGCAGAACACGACGTAGCACACAGCTAGTTTATTGGTACACAACACAAAGCATGGGTTACCGGCTGTGAGGGCCAACTATATACAGTCCCTAGACCACACCCCTGGTCCTATTGGCGGGTTTGAATATCCCGCCAGAGATCTTACTGGAGGGCTAGTGTGGGTCTGGGATCCTTGACTCCTATTGTTTCCGGAGCCAAGCTCGAGCCTTATGTCGCTGTTGCCTTGTGGTCATCAGCGGACATAACAGTTGCCATCAAAATGTCACCTGAAATGAATTGGGGAGTTCATTTTCAGCAGCAGAATGGGTCCCTGACTTACCAAGGCCCCCCATTTGCACCCTGCAGCAGTGGGCAGCATGTTGGACCCAGTGTCATCTTCCCTCAGTGTCTCAGTTCGGTGCAATGGTTGGGAGCGCAGACTCTAATCCGGGAGAACAGAGTTTCATTCCCCACTCCTTCGCATGCAGCTGCTGGTGTGACCTTGGGTTCGTCACAAGTTCTCTCAGAGCTGTTCTCTCAAGGGCAGTCCTCGAAAGAGCTCTCTCAGCCCCACCTACCTCACCGGGTGTCTGTTGTGGGGAGGGGAAGAGAAAGGAGATTGTAAGCCGCTCTGAGACTCCTCTGGGTAGTGAAGGGCAGGGAATAAATCCAACTCTTCTTCTTCTGAGGGGTGTCCTGCGGGGTGGGTTCAGCCCTGCTGCTGTTTCTCCTCACAGCCAATCCATTAGGTGGCTGCCTGGTCTGCCTAGGGGTGTGGGGGCGAGCAGGCAGATGCAAGGCAGCCTGTGTCCCCTCAGGTCCACCTGCCCCCTTTGAATGTGGCCCTCTGTGTGGTCCTGCACATTCCTTCTCAGCAGCTTCCCCACCCAGCCCACCCCGCATTTCAGTTGCACCAGCTTTTGCAATAGGTCATAAGCAACCATCCCAGGTTCATTTTCCTCCAGCAGGCAGAATGAAGGACGGTTTTTTACATCAAGGAGCAGACGGTTTGCACACTGTCCTGGATCCGTTTCCTAAGCCTTTGCAGCTGTAAGCAATAAAGTTGTGGCCTGTTACACCCACACACGGGGCTGCCTGGTTGTTTGCCCAGCTCCCAGCCACCCAGGCACTGCCGGGGCACCAAAGATTTGAGTTTTAAATTAAGCCCAACATTTCAATAAAAGTAGGACCCGTCCTTAGGGAGTTGCCATTTATCCCTACACCATCACTGGATTTCGACTGGATTTCAACTGGAATGCATTCATTTATTTACTTCATCCACACCTCATCTTTATCCCCAGTGGGCACCCAGAGAAGCTGACATCACTCTCCTCTCCTTCATCTTCTCCACACAACAACCCAGTTAGGCAGGTTAGGCGGAGAGTGTGTAACTGGCCCAAGGCCACTCAACAAACTTCCATGGCAGAGGTGGAGATTCAAAACTGGGTCTCCCAGATCCTAGCCCGACACTGTAACCACCACACCACACTGAAAGTCGGAGGTTCCTCCTCAGGAGAACTGGTAGTTATAAAATGGCAGTCCTTCCTCTCATGAACTTCTCACATGAAAGGGTATTTTTGACGCCAGTTTGGTGTAGTGGTTAAGTGCGTGGACTCTAATCTGGGAGAACTGGGTTTGATTCCCCACTCCTCCACTTACACCTGCTGGATGACCTTGGGCAAGCCATCGCTCTGGCATAGCTGTTCTTGAAAAAGAGCAGTTTCTGTCAGAGGTCTCTCAGCCCCACCTGCCTCACAGGGTGTCTGTTATGGGGAGGGGAAGGGAAAAGGAGTTTGTAAGCTGCTCTGAGACTCCCTTGGGGAGTGAAAAGTGGGGTATGAATCCAATCTCTTCCTCTTCTTCTTGACAGATTGAGGTGGGCAGCCGTGTTGGTCTGAAGCAACAGAACAAAACTCGAGTCCAGTGGCAGCTTTAAGACCAACATTTATTTGTTTGTTTGTTTGGGGATTTTGATTCCACGCTCCCCGGACGGGCTCAGGGCGGATCACCACAAATTGAGTCAAAGACTCATTCCAATAAAATCACATTAAAATCATCAAAACAATTAACAATAAAATTGGTAGCAGCAATATAAACCTGTTGGGGCCACAAGGCGGAACCAGAGTGGCCCTTTCAGCAGGTTGGGAATGAAAGCAGGGAGGCCAGCTGCGAAGGATGTCCCCGACCTCAAACGACGGCCTGGTGGAACAGCTGTGTTTTGCAAGCCCAGTGGAATGATAAAAGGTCTCACGGGGCCCTGATTTCCAGTGGGAGCTGATTCCACCAGGCCAGGGCTAGAGCAGAAAAAAGATTGAGGATAAACAGATGTCCTTTGGGCTGGGGGTAACCACCAGATGTTGATCCTGTGAGCACAAGGCTCTTCGGGGCACATATGAGAAGAGGCGGTCCTTCAGATTGGCTGTCACCATAGCTAGAGCCTTTTCAGTGGTGGCTCCACACTGGTGGAATGAGCTCCCAGAAGACATCAGGGCCCTGTGGGACCTTTTACAGTTCCACGGGGCCTGTAAAACAGACCTCTTCCACCAGGCTTTTGATTAGGGGCCGCCACTGCCTGTTGCCTGGCGATAGTGAACAAGCTATTCAAACTGAATCGTTATGGTCCTCATAGCATTTGGAATATCTTTGGATATGGGATGCTATGGATTATCAATTGTCATCTGTACTAAATTGTTCGTTGTACTGATTGGTTGCTTTATGATTTTATGGGATTTTGGTGTATTTATTGTACTTTAACATGTTGTGTGCCACCTTGAGCCTGCTTGTGCAGGCAAGGCGGGATATAAATAGAAATAAATAAATAATATTGTGGAATGCTGAGAGTAATTAACTGAGATTCTGTTGTCACACTCCATTCATCTCTTCTCAAATACGGAGGTAACTATCAGCATCTTTATGGTGGGGTGAATACTTGTGTAGTGTTATGTCTCCTTTGTCTCCAGACCAGAGAAATCCATTCCAATCTACCATTCCAAATTACATTACATTCTACTATTCATTGCATTACATTACAATCACTATTCCAATCTACTATTCCAAATAAGAAATGCACTAAAATAAAGAGGATGCATAGCCCTTCTTGGTGAGAATACAGATGTAAGGACTGAATTTGTGCTGGCTAGGCGGGGTATAAGTCCAAACAAATAAATGAGATTAGCAAATGTAGTGGGATAAGAAACCAATATCCCTGTTAAGTCCTGGGGGGTTGTTCTGAGTGTTGTAGCAACTTGTAATTCAGCAAATTTCCCTTTCCAGTCTGTTCCTGAATTTCTTTGCAATATAACAGCTACTTTAAAGTCATCCACTGAATGTCCTGGAAGGCTGAAGTGTTCTCCTACAGGTTTCTTAGTCTTGTGACACTTAATGTCAGATTTGGGTTCATTTATTCTTTGGCATAGGGTTTGACCTGTTTGCCCTCTGTAGAGAACTGAAGGGCATTGTTGGCATTTAATGGCGTATGCAATGTCAGAAGTTGAGCCAGTGAATGGGCCTGAGATGGCATGGTTGATGTTCAGGTTAGATGCTGCATTATTGTGGGTGAGGAGTTAAGACTGGGACGGGGGGGAGGCTGTCTGTGTGCAAGAAAACATGGACACTTGAACACGGACACTGGTTCCAGACCTTGCCATAAACCCAGATGCCAACTTTGCTGCTACATACACCCACCCAGTGTGATCACTGAACCTTGCAACATCAACTATGCCATCTCAGGTTCATTCACTTGCTCATCTTCTAACATCGTATTCATTAAACCCAAACAAATGGTGACTATATATGGAATTTTGTTCCCTTTTTGGCAGCTACTTGGGTAAAATAAGAAAAAATCTCTAGCAGGTTTTTTTGAGAGCCAGTTTGGTGTAGTGGTTCAGAGTGTGGACTCTAATCTGGGAGAACCGGGTTTGATTTCCCCACTCCTCCACTTGCAGCTGCTGGTGTGACTTTGGGTCAGTCATAAGCAGGGGTCATTTCATAGAAAAAGAGGTACAGGAGCTAATTAGCATAACTCATTTGCATATGCTAAACCATCTGACATCACCGGAGGTATGTCAGAAGGCAAGAAAGAAAGAAAGAGAGAGAGAGAGAGAGAGAGAAAGCTGGCAGAGAGGGGACAGCTACTAATCCGAGCCTCAGAAATACCACTATTCTGGGAGGTTAGCTTCAGTGGTGGCTGAAGCCTTCAGAAGGCTGGTCGGACGAACAACAACCTTTCCAGGGGACGGGGTCATTTTGCTGCAGCCAAGAGACAAGCAGGCATTCCCCTGCCGGGGAGGGGGGGGCACCAACTCCCAGAGCTGCGCTCCACCGAGCTCCTGATCGAAATGACCCCTGGTCATAAGTTCTCTCAGAGCTGTTCTCTCAAGGGCAGTTCTTGAGAGAGTTCTCTCAGCCCCACCTACCTCACAGGGTGTCTGTTGGGGGAGGGGAAGGGAGAGGAGATTGTAAGTCACTCTGAGACTGCTTCAGGTAGTGAAGGGTGGGGTATAAATCCAATCTCCTCCTCCTCCTCCTTCATGTATTCCTAGCAGAAGATGCTAGGAGAGCCAGTGTGGAGTAGTGGTATGTGAATGAACTCTGTGTCCCATGGGAAATAAAGCGACAGGAGGTACTAACAGCACTCATGACATGTAGAACAGGCTCTGATGCTGAGTGAGATGCATGCGTTCCATGCGGCGACAGAAATGATCTGACTGACACACAGAGGGTCCTGCTGAAGGGGTGCCGATTGAGCAATCTCGCCAGCCCCTGTCATTAATTGGGCTTTTATATCGTTTGCCCTGTTTGTTTTCCCCCTTAATAAATGAGCTGTCACCATAGTAACTGTCACATTACACGGGTCTCAACCTGTGATCTGTGTGAAACTGAGATCAACAGCTTAGATAAATAAACATCTTGACATGACAGAAACATCAAGCCTCCATAATATGCTATAGAGAGAAAATAGTGACTGGTTTTTTAAAAAACAAACAACCCTCCCACACAAAACCATCCCCACTCAAATTGCCTTCTTAAAAGAGTCTTTGAATTGTCTGATTAACTAAAGGACAAGAAAAGAGCTGAGCTCCAGACACTTAGAACCCAGTTGATTGAGTCATGATTGGTTTGGGCCTTGTTCCAAGAGACCCAAGCTAGGGTTTCCAACCTCCAGGCGGGGACTGGAGATCTCCTGGAATTACAACCAATCTCCAAATCACAGAGATCAGTTCCCCTGGAGAAAATGGCAACTTTGGAGGCTGGACTCTATGGCATTATAACAGGCTAAGGTCCTTCCTCTCCCCAAACCTCGCCGTCTCCAGGCTCCACCCCCAAATCTCCAGGAATTTGACAATCCAGTGTTGGCACCTCTAACCTAAGTGGTGGTGGGGGGGACAAAACAAAAAAAATAGTGTCATGTACAGTGCTGCATCACTTCCCCTAGAAAACTAGAGAGAGATAAGCACATTACAATTTGAGAATGAATTGACAAACATATTGGGTTATTTTTGTCCGCATCCTCCCCCCATCCCCTGCTTATTGTGGCACTGAAGGGATGAGAAGTACAGCTGTCATTTTTGCTTAATCTCCTCTCATTCAACTTCAGCGGAAGATTTGTGGCAATGGAGTCCAGAGGCGAGGCGCTCGCAAGATACAAAGCATTATGGGAGAAAGCTGCTGACCCTGAATTATTTTGTCTCTAAATGCCAGGGCAGAACAATCGGCCAAACAGTCCAAATTGGCTGCAACATTAACCACCCTGTAATGCACTGGAAAAGAAAAGGTGAAGTGTAAAAATGGTCAAGTGTGGAGGACAAATGAAAGTATCGTTTCTGTCAAAAGGCACGCTAGGGCTGACAATAAAATATGGCCAAAATAGCACTCTGCTTTTAAGGTTTGGCTGCATTGTTCGATAGAATTGCCCTTCAGCTAGGCAGGGCTTCTTAAATTTCTGATAGATGAGGTTAATGTTAGGCAACTGTGAGGTTCTTGAAGGCTGGAAAGAAGGGGGGGGAAGAGAGATAATAGCCCCCTGCAAAGGAGCTGTATCGGTAAAAAACACTCTGGCTTTGTGACAGAAAAAAAGATGGCTATTTGGACGTCCACTGTGTTTGGATTGTTTTTTCTCCTCGGAGGGAACACTTTGAAGGTATAAAGAAGCCTGACGAAATGGAAACTGTGTCTTATCATTCTAACCCCCCCCCCCCCCAAAAAAAAATGTCTGGTGCTTTCTTAATAAACACTTGACATAACAAGGGCACATTTACGCTACCAAATGTGCCCAGTTCTTCAGCCCTGTTTTGACTGTCAGGGCGCTCAGTCAAGGAACTCTCCCTTATGTTGCTCTCAGATGGGGACTCCTAAAGACAGTTCTCAGCCTGTGGTTCAAACGACAACCCTTGGGGCCGTTTGGGAGAAGCTGCCGCCAGCAAAACGGTTCTGCACTGGAGTCTACCCAGTGCTGCCGACCTCCAGATGGGGCGCGGAAATCTCCCGACATTACAGTTGATCTCCAGATAACAGAAGATCAATCCCCCTGGAGAAAATGGAAGATTTGAAGGCCAAACTCTACAATATATGGAAGCCTCTCTCCAGGCACTGCCACCAAATCACCAGGAATTCCCCCCAAGCTAGAGGTGACAACCCTAGCTGTGCCTGACAATATGGAGAGATGGTCCAGATTGCCGTATCACACAGAAACAAGGGCACCTGGCAAAATTCAAGTTCTGTGTAATGTATAAGAACCCTCTTCTGGTCACCATAATTACTCCATTCTCAGAACTAGTACGCTGAATATGATTTTTTAGGGTTGCCAACCTACAGGTGGGGTCTGGAGATCTCCTGGAATTACAACTGAGCTTCAAACTACAGAGATCAGGTCAATGGCTGCTTTGGAAAGTAGAGACCATGGCATTATGCCTTGCTTAGGTCCCTCCCCTAAACTGCACCCTCCACTCCCAAATCTCCAGGGATTTCCTCAACCTGGAGTTGGCAACCCTAGTTCACTGGCAGAACAACGCTAGGAGACAGTTTGGTATAGTGGTTAAGTGCGTGGACTCTAATCTGGGAGAACCGGGTTTGATTCCCCACTCCCCCCTTGCACCTGCTGGATGACCTTGGGCAAGCCATAGCTCTGTACCAGCTGTTGTCTCAGAGATCTCTCAGCCCCACCTACCTCACAGGGTGTCTGTTGTGGGGAGGGGAAGAGAAAGGAGTTTGAAAGATGCTCTGAGACTCTCTTGGGTAGTGAAGGGCGGGGTATAAACCCAATCTCTTCTTCTTCTAGGTTTGTGGATGCACTGGATGGGAGTAGTTTGTGGACTATTTTATTCAAGGTACAAAATTTTATTCAAGGTATAAGATTTCATGTGCCACCCACACTTCTTCAGATGGAAGACGTGTGCATGCACACAAAAGCTTATACCTTGGATGAAACTTTGGACTCCAATTTTGTTCTGCTGCTTCAGACCAACACGGCTATCCACCTGAATTATTACACTATAATACTTTTTACAAGCAATTATGTACCAGTGGAGTGGTTACCATGCAGAGTCTGTCCCACAGGTAAAATTATCCTGTGAACAGGTGGTCTTTACCACATAAAAGTATCACTACCATCACAAGATCACCAATCGTTGGAACTCCTCAGAAGCGGAAATCTCTCTTATTAGGAGGTTTAAGAACATCAACTTTGCTGGCCCATTAAAGGCAGATGTCAGTCCAGTGGCAGGAGAAGAGGGACAATCATCTTCTTCAGAAACTCTGCCCAGTTTTTTAAATTTCACAAAACAGACAATCACCAAAGTGCAGCTGACCATGCTCATTTTTAGTTACAACTCTGTTTCTCTGCAGATGTTCCCAAAGTGCCCCATGCAACAGTCAAGTGTTCTGCCAACACACACAACAATGAAGCTACTTTTTCAGATTTTTCTCTTACATGGCAGTAAGCATTAAACCACTTTAATAACAGACTTTAGACACACATATATTTGCAAGCCATTCCTAACAAGACACAACACTGAACTCAGGCTTCAAACTTACTTTTCTTAAGCAGAAGATGCCATGAGAAAACTAGAGATTCTCAAAAATTAAAGATATTGTCAAAACTAGCATTTCCTGGGCTCTCTGCTTTTTTACATCCCCCCCCCCTTTTCAATATTTTTTTAATAAAAACAGAAAGAACAGAAGGAAGGAAGGAAGGAAGGAAGGAAGAAAGAGGTAGGTGGGGGGGAGAGAGAGAGAGAGAAAGGAAGGAAGGAAAAGGAAGGAAGCAGGAAGGAAGGTAGACAGACAGAGGAAGAAAGGAAGGAAGGAAGGAAGGAAGGAAGGTAGGTGGAGGAGAGAGAGAGAGAAAGGAATGGGGGAGGGAGAGAGAGAAAGAGAAAGGAAGAAAGAAAGAAAGGTGGGGACAGAGAGAGAGAGAGAAAAACAGAAAGAAAGGTGGGGGGGAGAGAGACAGAGAAGGGAAAGAGATGGGGAGGCACTTACTGGAGCAGGGAAAGCCAGGCCACGTCCGCAAGCCAAATGCAGAAAGCCTAGCCCCTGTGCTTAATCTCTGGGCGGGGCTTTTTCCTGCTGGCTTTTTGCTCTTAAAGGGAAAGCACCCAGTGGAGCTTTTTCCTGCCGGCTCTCTGCAGGAACTTTCCTTTTAAGTGTAAACAGCTCAGGCTGGGCAGGGAGGGGGCGGGGCAGGCTCGGTGACCAGCCGGAACGGCCGTTCCTGTGCGTTCCTGCTGAAATCGAGCCCTGCGTGGTAACAATGAGGGGCAAAGATGCTAAATGGGAAAGGATTTTTCCCCTGTCACAAGATTATACCCAAATGTGGAGTCTGTTTCAAAAGCCGGATTTTCCTTGTAGGGATTTCTGACCCACTAGGCACACAGTTGATCCTACAAAATCCTCAGGGGACATGGAGTCAAAATGAGGAACTGCCCCCCCCCAACGTGAACACAACAAATGTGTGCCTGACAAGCATGCTGTTCATCCAGAACATGTAGCCCATGTTTGGGCCACAGAACTGCATATCTGACTGGTGTTTCTGTGCATTGCGTTTCTCCCAGTCCCACTGGGATATCTGGCTAGGAAAGGGTTCTAATTTTACATCCAAAACAACATGGGGGGGGGGGAATCACAGGTGGGAATGTGTTGCTCGTTATAAACAATGTTCGGGTCATCTGAACACAGTAATAACTCCAAATCCATGACACAAATCAAACAAGCTAGAAGAAGAAGAAGAAGAAGAGATTGGATTTATATCCCGGCCTTCACTCACTTGGAGTCTCAGAGCGGCTTACAAACTCCTTTTCCCTTCCCCTCCCCACAACAGACACCCTGTGAGGTAGGTGGGGCTGAGAGAACTCTTTCCCAAGCTGTCCTTGAGGGAACAGCTGGTACAGAGCTATGGCTTGTCCAAGGTCATCCAGCCAGGTGCAAGTGGAGGAGTGGGGAATCAAACCCGGTTCTCCCAGATTAGAGTCCGCGCACTTAACCACTACACCAAACTGGCTCTCAGCTAAGCCAAAATCTGAATAAATTTTCTGTGCAGGTCCCTCAAAGAAAGCTATCTCTCAGATAACTTTCCAAGACCTTTCAAAAAGGTACCAGTGGAGCGTCTGTCCTAATCCTGGTACACAGAGGTAGACCAGAAAAATAAAATGGTCTACTGTATCAGAAAGCCTGGATCCAAAGATGTGTACAAATCAACAGATTCAGACTCCCTCTATTACAGCCAATTATCTACCCAGGTTACAAGGGAGTTTTAGAACTGGATCTGACTAAAATGGATCAATGGAATATCCCAACAGAGCCTGGAGCTGTCCAGCCACTGCCTACACCACCAACATGGCTGAAAAAGGGCTGTCTGAAAGACTGCATGTTTCTCCAGTTTACCAGAGTCTAGAAAAGCCTTCTGTTGCAAAGGCTCTAAAGCAAAGATTACTTGTTTTAATACAGCTGTAGTGAACCATCAAAGATGTCCCACACATAGATCCATAACCTCTTCCCAACTTGCTAGAATAACCCAAGGTGGGCACAGGTTGAGTGTCAGCAAGTCACAGTCACCTGATAATAAGAATAATAGTTGCCAAAAGGATGCCCTAGACAGGATTCTGTCACAATAGGCTTTGTGTCAGCATTGGTACCCAAGTTGGAATAAATATGAATGGGTTTTTTTCTGTGAAGTAGTTAGCACTAGGGATGGGCACAAACCAGCTCACAAACCTAATTTTGTGACAAAATCACCGAGTTCATGGTTCATGTGCCAAAGGTCATGTGATCGCACCCACAACAAACCTCCATGTATTCCACAGAGGTTTGTGCAGTTTGCATTGGCGGTTTGTGTGCCAGTGAAGTCCAAGTAGTGAGTTGACCCACTTCCGGGTGAACTCGCTGCTTGGACTTCACTCACTTGCAGCACAGCTAGCAAAAGACATTTAAAGGAACGTTCCCTTTTGCAAGATCTCCCCCCGCTTCCATTCTGTTGGCCTCAGGGAGCCAACACCAGCAGAAAGGAGGGAGGGAAGACCTCCACGAACCAATCCCGGGTGATGTTCAAGCACAACATCATGTTGAGCAGCTTTATGCCTTCATGGTAACTGTTCGAGTTTCTGGTTGCATCTGCCCAGGCCAGGAACTGCATCATCGCATTTTACTGGAGAAGAGTCTGTATCCTCCAAGGTAATAGTTGGGTCATTAAATTGACCAGCTTGTACTGTCAAGCATGAGATGAGGAATGGTATAGTAGAATCTTGTCAGATCTTGAAAGATGAGCAGGGTCAGCGCTTGGGTGGGAGGCCACCAAGGAGGACTTTGCGGAGGAAGGCAATGGCCAACCATCTTTGCTTAATCAATTGCCTTGGAAACCTTATGGGATTACCATAAATCAGCTGCAACTCAACAACACTTTACACACGCATTGCAAAGCACGGGACTGCTTGCCATTTGCTCCATATTTGTACCTGCACCACTGCATTTAAATTACCGATGCTGAATAGATTGTATTGTCTTGGGGGGGGGGGGCTGTATGTTCAGCTGGCATTTATTTCAGAAGTGATCACAAGAACCGATTGTGAGATTGGTTGGCTTCATGGGTAGACACCCAAGGCTGCCACTTCCAGTCCTAGATAGCCCTACCAGGAGGAGTGCAGAAACCTCCTGCAGCCTCAGGTAGGGAGGGGAAGGGGTTCTTCTATGCCCAGTTCCTCTTCCTCCCTGCAGACTGGTCCTGCTCTCTCACTCTCTCACATGGTCTTCTTGGTCTCCTTGCACCAAAGGCTTTAATTGTTCTTGGCAACCTCTACATAACCTGCCCATTGCAACCCTGCCTCATGAGCCTTGCAGAAGCTAGGTTGTCTTGGCAACTGGTTTGGTGCATGCCTCCCAGCATCTTTTGGCCAGGCAAACTGGCTGTCTCCCCTGTCATTGGGAACCACAGAAAACTGGGGAGTTTGGGCCAGTCTCACCCAACCCCCTGTTCTTCACATGACTAGGACTCCGGAGGTGTGACCCTGCCTGCCAGCTGATCAGCAGTCCTGCCAGTGGTGCTGTGCTTTGGGCAAAGCTCCAGCCCCCAGTGGGTTGGAGGCTGCAAGTCTAGCCACTTGCCAGGAGCACTGTCTCAAAACGAGACACATAAGTAGTAAGTCTCAGTGCAAAAATCTTAGGCTCAGTTTTGCAAGGAAATGGAGATTGTGCTGGCAGATAGGTGGTGGTGGTATGAAGGTATGGCTTTACGAAAGTGATCTAATCGTGTAAATTGGAGGCACCCACATTTACTCAGATGAGTCAGAACCAGCTTCTGAAACGATGTCTCTCTGTTCATAACCAGTGAGCAGAACATGACTGAGTGTGTCTATACACAGTTACTGCACAGAAGACAATTCAGTGCTCTTTAATGTACTGCAACATTGGCTTCCAAAGGTGGATCTACACCCTGTTTTAAAGAAAACAGCTCTGTTCTATTTATTCTAGATCAATTAGGTGATCAAATCAGGCATGCCACAAATATCTGTGATTTTCGGCTTCTGGGGCATTTTGTACAGCAAGTGTTCTGAGCAAGCAGCAGCTTTGCAATTAGGATTACCGGATCCATGAAAAAAGGTGTTGACTCATTTCCCAAGATATTAAGCTGGTGCATAAACAATGCAAATCAATGGCTCAGTTTGTCATGATGCGGTTTAAGTCTGCTTCCGAATGGAAAGGGTACACAAGAACCAGGTCTCCACTTCTGGAGGGGAAATGATATCCAGCTGATTCCCTCTACCACCCCTGAACCATTTCAAAGTTTCTGAACTATCCTTAATAAGGTGAAGGAAGAAGGTATGTGAACCTAATTGCAGATGTGCCCACTTAAAACAAAAGATAGTGGCAGCTTATCCACTCACACCCACAACAGAGCTCCACCACTTATCACCTGCAAAGAAGTGCTTGCTGAATGTGGTACATATATACAAGTGCCATCAAGTCTCAGCTGTCTTATGGTGGCCCCAGCAAGGGGCTTTCAAAGCAAGTGAAGAGCAGAGGTGGTTGGCCATGGCCTTCCCTGTTGGTCTTCTATCCAAGTTGTCCTGCTTCATGTCGGAGATCTGATGAGATCTGGCTATACCATGCTGCTCTCATGCCCACGGAATGTGGTAGAGTGGATAATTAAGCCAAATGTGCACAGTTTGAAAGAATGACACAGAAAATGCGAGCTCCCACCATTAGGATAGTCACATATGTGCTTTCATCAGAAAAAAAGAGTCTCCAATGTTCAAGAAGAAACGCCTGCCAGAATCAGTGGAAGGGTTCAAACGCCCCTGCTGAAGATTCCTCTTCAACATGATTTAGTACTGCTAGGTTTGATGACTACCAGTCATAAACAGTTGTCTAGAAATACAGAAGTGCCTATGTGTTATGGGTAGGAATGGTCACGCACTGCATGGCAGTTTGGTTCGTGGTTCATGGCTGAACCATGAGCCGAACCATGAACCCATATGAACTAGAAGGTTGATTTGCGAAGTGACAAGTTTGTATAAGTTTGTGAGCCATTTAAAGTTTAAACCCTTACTTTCTGCTTCCATCGGCTTTTTACAGGGAGCAGAAAGCAGGGGGGGCATTTAAACCAACGCTTTCTGCTCCCTGCGAAAAGCTGCGGGGAGCAGAAAGCAGAGGTGAAATGGCCGGGAGCCATTTAAAACCCTTGTTTTCCTCTCGCTGTGGCATTTTGCAGGGAGCAGAAAGCAAGGGTTTCAATGGCTCCTAGGCATTTAAACCAAACAGCTTTTGTGTGTGTGTGAAACTGCCATGAACTGCCACAAACAGCATCAAAATGTGTGAAAGTTCAGGAGTTGAACTCACATGTAGTGTAGAATGTAAGTTTGGGGACAGGGTAGAACCACGTTTTAAAGTCTAGAGCGGAAAGGACCTGTCTAACTGGAAAGCCTATAGTTAACCAAGGCTGCGGTCACACACACGAAATAATCCACCTTCAATCCACTTTTCAACTTGGTTTTCCCAGTCCACACAGTAAAATCCAGTTGGAAAGTGCACTGAGAGTGGATTGAAAGTGGATTATTTAGTGTGTGTGATCACAGCCAGTTCTTCTTGCAATCCTGTTGTTGCGGTCCCCTTTATAGAATGCAGCTCTGCGTGTGTAGGACATTCATTTCTGGCACCAGCTCTGTAGTGTGGACAGCCAACCATCCTCTGGCAACCAGTGGGAGAGGGAGAGGGGCAGTCTATTTGATACCTTGAAAGAGGGCACTCCCCTCACTTAGGGGGCCAGGCCTTCTACTATGGCTTCTAGACCCCTGATGCTCACCTCTACTTCCCGCCAGTGGCATGCAACATCCAGTGAAAAACTGGAAGTGACATCATTATGTTGGGGTGATGCTCTAGGATTCACCCAAACCCCTGTGGATTAACCGTAGAGTTTGGGGTGAATCCTAGAGCATCAGACCGACATAATGATGTCACCTCTGGTTTTTCACTGGAAGTGATATTGTACACCCATGTGACAACAGCGCAATGTTGGTGTGCATGTCCCTGCCCCAGTTCCTCCCCTCCCCCATATAATACATATGAAATCAGAAAGAATAGAACTGACGTTAGGTAAAAATCTGAATGGCCCGATCTAGTACGAATTATGGCCACAATCCAGCACAGACTTTAGCACAGTTAATCATGGAAGTCAACGGGTTTACGCATGTTGAAGTCCTTGCTGTATATTACCTAGAGGAGTTCTAAAAGCGACAAGCTATCTCTGGATTGTGACACTGTGAATCCATGTTATGTTTAGGCTAACCAATCAGTGGTGGCTCCTTTTTCACACCTGCCCCACAGCCAATCAGGATTCTCTCATGCAAGTGAGGGATGATCATCGATCATTGTAATAGCGCAAAGCACAAGTCTTGGTGAGGCTGAGCGAGCCGGGGGGGGGGGGGCCAGTACAGTCTGTGCAAAGATCAAGCTGTGAGTCAGACAGTAAAGCAGGGCGGTGCTGCAGCCATCTATTGTCGAACTGCTTTTGGCCCTTGGCATCTGATGCAGACAATCCTGCCACCAAGCTTCCAGCACGACAGCAGGGTCATGTCTTCTGGCATTGGCAACATAGGCTGTGCAACGCAGCTAGCAGGCGCCTGACATCGTTCCTGTGCCACCTCCGTTTTCATATAGCCAGGGCTCCGTTGGGGCCGGGGCGCACCGGAGCGACGCTCCGGGAGAGAGTCGGCGGGGGGGCGGGCACATAATCAAGCCCCGCCCCCCAGCTCGCTTTCCCCGGCCCGCCAGCCCGTCGCGGCCTCCTGGGCGCTCGCCAGTCTGCCCTGCCGCCTCATCCTCCCTCCCTGGCCCGGGGTCAGGAAGCAGCCTCCAGGCCCCCCCCCCGGCCCGATCTCCCTCCCTGGCCCGCGGCTCCCCGCCGGGCCAGGGAGAAGGCAAAAGCCCCCCCCCCCCGATCTCCCTCCCTGGCCCGCGGCTCCCCGCCGGGCCAGGGAGAAGGCAACAGCCCCCCCCCCCCCGATCTCCCTCCCTGGCCCGCGGCTCCCCGCCGGGCCAGGGAGAAGGCAAAAGCCCCCCCCCCATCACCCTCTCTGGCCCGCGGCTCCCCGCCGGGCCAGGGAGAAGGCAACAGCCCCCCCCCCCCCATCACCCTCCCTGGCCCGCGGCTCGCCGCCGGGCCAGGGAGAAGGCAACAGCCCCCCCCCCCCATCACCCTCCCTGGCCCGCGGCTCCCCGCCGGGCCAGGGAGAAGGCAACAGCCCCCCCCCCCCCGATCTCCCTCCCTGGCCCGCGGCTCCCCGCCGGGCCAGGGAGAAGGCAAAAGCCCCCCCCCCCCATCACCCTCTCTGGCCCGCGGCTCCCCGCCGGGCCAGGGAGAAGGCAACAGCCCCCCCCCCCCATCACCCTCCCTGGCCCGCGGCTCGCCGCCGGGCCAGGGAGAAGGCAACAGCCCCCCCCCCCATCACCCTCCCTGGCCCGCGGCTCGCCGCCGGGCCAGGGAGAAAGCAACAGCCCCCCCCCCCCGATCACCCTCCCTGGCCCGCGCTCGCCGCCGGGCCAGGAGAAAGCAACAGCCCCCCCCCGATCACCCTCCCTGGCCCGCGGCTCGCCGCCGGCCAGGGAGAAAGCAACAGCCCCCCCCCGATCACCCTCCCTGGCCCGCGGCTCCCCGCCGGGCCAGGGAGAAGGCAACAGCCCCCCCCCCCCCGATCACCCTCCCTGGCCCGCGGCTCCCCGCCGGGCCAGGGAGAAAGCAACAGCCCCCCCCGTCACCCTCCCTGGCCCGCGGCTCCCCGCCGGGCCAGGGAGAAGGCAAAAGCCCCCCCCCCCCCGATCTCCCTCCCTGGCCCGCGGCTCGCCGCCGGGCCAGGGAGAAAGCAACAGCCCCCCCCCCGATCTCCCTCCCTGGCCCGCGGCTCCCCGCCGGGCCAGGGAGAAAGCAACAGCCCCCCCCCCCGATCACCCTCCCTGGCCCGCGGCTCGCCGCCGGGCCAGGGAGAAAGCAACAGCCCCCCCCCGTCACCCTCCCTGGCCCGCGGCTCCCCGCCGGGCCAGGGAGAAGGCAACAGCCCCCCCCCCCCCGATCACCCTCCCTGGCCCGCGGCTCGCCGCCGGGCCAGGGAGAAGGCAACAGCCCCCCCCTATCTCCCTCCCTGGCCCGCTGCTCTCCGCTGGGCCAGGGAGAAGGCAACAGCCCCACCCCCCGCCGCCCGGGAGAAGGGGGAAGCCCCCAGCCTGCCCACCCACCCCATCTCCCTCCCTGGCCAGCAGGCACGCCGCCAGGCCGGGGAGAAGCCCCCAGCCCACCCACCCCATCTCCCTCCCTGGCCAGCGGGCACGCCGCCGGGCCGGGGAGAAGCCCCCAGCCCGCCCACCCACCCCATCTCCCTCCCTGGCCAGCGGGCACGCCGCCGGGCCAGGGAGAAGCCCCCAGCCCGCCCGCCCACCCACCCCATCTCCCTCCCTGGTCTGCAGCAAGATGCTGGGCCAGGGACAGGCCCCCAGCCCTCCCCCTGGGTCATGGGGGGGGGGTAGTAAGGGAAGAGCTGGGCCTCAGTGGCTTTAAGCCACTGGGGCCCAAGCAAGGGGGGGGGAGGGAAACACCTTGTCTGCCTGTCTGTCTTTCTTCCTTCCTTCTCTCTCTCTCCCCCACCTACTTACCTTCCTGTTGCTTCCTTCCTTCCTTCCTTCCTTCTCTCTCCCCCCTACCTACCTACCTGTTCCTTCCTTCCTTCTCTCTCTCTCCCCCACCTACCTACCTACCTACCAACCTACCTTCCTCTGTCTGTCTGTCTTCCTTCCTTCTCTCTCTCTCCCACCTACCTACCTACCTACCTTCCTCTGTCTGTCTGTCTTCCTTCCTTCTCTCTCTCTCCCACCTACCTACCTACCTACCTTCCTCTGTCTGTCCGTCTTCCTTCCTTCTCTCTCTCTCCCACCTACCTACCTACCTACCTTCCTCTGTCTGTCTGTCTTCCTTCTCTCTCTCTTCCCCCTACCTACCTACCTACCTCTTGTCTGTCTGTCTTCCTTCTCTCTCTCCCCCCCCTACCTACCTACCTACCTACCTACCTACGTTCTTCTGTCTGTCTGTCTTCCTTCTCTCTCTCTCCCACCTACCTACCTACCTACCTTCCTCGGTCTGTCTGTCTTCCTTCTCTCTCTCTTCCCCCTACCTACCTACCTTTGTCTGTCTGTCTGCCTACCTGCCTTCCTTTCTTTCTCTCTTCTCTCCCCCTACCTACCTACCTACCTACCTACCTACCTCTTTCTTTCTTTCTTTCCTTCCTTCCTTCCTTCCTTCTCTCTCTCTCTCCCCCACCTACCTTCCTTCCTTCCTTCCTGTTCCTTTCCTTCCTTCCTTCTCCTTTCCTCCCTCCTTCTTCCTTCCTTCCTTCCTTCCTTTGCCATTAGATAGGCTTGCCAGCTCTAAGTTGGGAAATACCTTGGAGATTTTTAGGGTGGAGCCTGAGCGTGGGAATTGCCTTCTGACACACTTCCAGTGATGTCAGGGGTGTGTGACCTTCTGACACTTCCGGTGACATCAGGGGGTGTGGCATATGCAAATAAGTTATGCTAATGAGCTCCTGCACCTCTTTTTTTACGAAAGGACCCCTGCATATAGCCAAGTATCTACTTATTCCTAAAGTGCTGAATGTGCCTTTGTAAATTTTTATATTATTTCATCTAAAAGCCTACAGCAATGTAGACGCCCTTGAATGAATGAATGTATCTGTTTTGAAGCATCCAGATGCTGGAAACACCTGGCCCACTCCCCATGCCTTGAACCCAAATGAAACACACGTGAAACTTAGTGCACACGTGAAGCTCTATGCACAATATAGCTATTGAGATGGGTTGCTCAACTTTTGGGTTTGTCAGTTTTTAATCTAATTACTGCCCCCCACACCAGAAGAATTACTGGGCATACCAAATACCAGGTATAGACAGAGCAGCACCTCAACAGAATGTAGAAGTTTTAGGGTGGAGCTAGCTAGAATCTATCTAATATATTGTTATTCCACTCAGAAGAAGAAGAGATTGGATTTATACCCCACCCTTCACTTCCCGAAGGAGTCTCAGAGTGGCTTACAATCCCCTTTCCCTCCCCCTTTGCACAAAGCTGGTGGGGCTGAGAGAGCTCTCTCGAGAACTGCCCTTGAGAGAATAGCTCTGGGAGAACTTGTGACTCACCCAAGGTCACACCAGCAGCTGCATGCGGAAGGAGGAGTGGGGAATCAAACCCAGTTCTCCCAGATTAGAGTCTGCATTCCAAACCACTACATTAAACTGGGTACCCCTTTCATCTTCGTGACAACCGCTGGAGGTAGAGTAGGCGTATTGGCCAAAGGAAGCTTCAACAAAGAGTGGGAATTCGAATCCAGGTCTCCCAGATCCTGGACACAACCCTCTGAGCCCTGTCTAGCTTGGGGCCAGGTTACCCGAAGGGCTGTATTCTCCCATATGTTCCCACCCAGGAATTCAGATCACAGGGAGCAGCCCTCCTCACTATCCCACCAATCAAAGAAGTTGGTCTGGTGGGCACATGAGAGAGGGCCTTTTCAGTGGCAGCCCCACAATTATGGAACAACCTCCCGAGGGAGGGGCACCTGATTCCCTCACTTCCAGTCTTTAGGAGGCAGCTGAAGATGGGTTTATTTAGGACTGCGTTTGGTTAAGCTTAGTAGCAGTCCTGAATAGTGTATTTTAAATTTCGGTATTATATTCTTAATATATTTTATTCAATGTATTTTATCCATGTTGTAAGCTGCCTTGAGCACGGTGAGGAAGAAAGGTGGCTAGTAAATGTTTAAGATAAAGAAATAATCATGTTGTCACACTGGTTCTCTAGCTTAGGTAGATACTATCTGAAGAAGCATGGAGACGTATGTGCACAGCATGTATTTAAGAGTAAAGAGTGTCTGAATGCTAATGCGACGGAGAGGAAGGAAAGAAGCACCAGATAAAGATGGAGGCACCACTTAGGCTGTGGTCACATGGCAAGGTTTTTACAATTTGTTCCCGTGATAAATTTGATTGGGATTTTTTTTTTTCGGGTTGGGATGATCACACATCCCTCCCCGAACCGCAAGCACTGCACGACACGGCTCTGGGCACCATTTTTTTTAAAAATTGCTTTGGACATGCACACATCCAAATCACTGCCCCCATCTGGACTCACTGTACTCCCTTGTTTTTACAGGTTCCCCTCCCCCCTGAACAGCGAACAAAATGAACCGGCAATGTACTACCAAGTGCTGGAGTCTAAATATGTGCTTGAACATTTTAACATTGAATTTATTCAGTGAAGGATTGCTCATGTGCACAAAGTCGGAAGCTGGGGGGAAAAACTAATCGCGCGAAGGACGATCAGACGACCCTAATCACAATCATTGCGAGAGATGGCTGTCCAGATCAGCAAAATCACGGATTTAAAGTGCAAATACCAGGAAAGTACTTGATTTTCCCAGTGTCAGGAAACTCGCTGAAAAACCGGGAGGATTGAGTGAGTGAACCTGTTTCGGCATGGGAGGCAAATGTGGCCGTCTGATCAGCAATTTTAAATGCGAGAGGGAACAGTGGCAAAACCCAATCAAAATGACCATGTGACCACAATCTTAGTCTGCAAAATGGTGTTGAAGCTAAGCCTACCTTGAAGTCAACCTGTCAGATACGAAACTGCGTTAGCAAATTAGACCCAAAGTCCATCTGATGTAGCATCTTCCCCCCAAAAAAACTAGGGTCAAAGATCACTTGCAGGACATAAAGTGATGGACATCCCATCTTGCTTGCCTCCAATATCTACTACTCTGAGGTGTACTGCATCTGTAAACATGGAGGTTCTGCTTAACTGTCATGGTAATTCCAAGTGGGTAGCTGGGATGGCCTGCAGTAGAATAACTAGATTCGAATCCAGTAACACCTTATAGAACATCAAGACTTTGGGGGGTATACATTTTTGAGAGTCAAGGCTCCCTTTGGTATCTTTGACTCTTTGGGAGTTTTGACTCTCAAAAGAATATACCCTGAAAATCTTGTTAAGAACATAAGAACATAAGAGAAGCCAATGTTGGATCAGGCTAGTGGCCCATCCAGTCCAACACTCTGTGTCACACAGCGGCCAAAAACACCAGGTGCCCTCAGAAGGTCCTGCAGTGGGGCCAGGACACCAGAAGCCCTCCCACTGCTGCTTCCCTCCCCCCAAGCACCAAGAATACAGAACATCACTTGCCCCAGACTGAGAATTCCTATCTATACCTTGTGGCTAATAGCCACTGATGGACTTCTGCTCCATATATTTAGCCAATTACCTCTTGAAGCCGTCCATGCTTGTAGCTACCACCACCTCCTGTGGCAGTGAATTCCACATGTTTAATCACTCTTTGGGTGAAGAAGTCCTTCCTTTTATCTGTTTTGACCTGACTGCTCAGCAATTTCATGGAGTGCCCACGAGTACTTGTATTGTGAGAAAGGGAGAAAAGTACTTCTTTCTTTAGCTGCTCTATCCCATGCATAATCTTGTAAACCTCGATCATGTCACCCCTCAGCCGTCGTTTCTCCAAGCTAAAGAGTCCCAAGCGCTTCAACCTTTCTTCATAGGGAAAGTGTTCCAACCCTTTTATCATTCTAGTTGCCCTTTTCTGCACTTTTTCCAATGCTAGAATATCTTTTTTGAGGTGTGGCGACCAGAACTGTACACAGTACTCCAAATGAGGTCACACCATCGATTTATACAGGGGCATTATGATACTGTCTGATTTGTTTTCAATTCCCTTCCTAATAATCCCCAGCATAGGATTGGCCTTTTTCATTGCAGTCGCACACTTTTGCGGCATTTTCATTGAGTTATCTACTACGACTCCAAGATCTCTCTCTTGGTCAGTCTCCGCCAGTTTGGACCCCATCGATGTGTATTTATAGTTACTTTGCACTTGGCCTCACTGAACCTCATTTGCCACGTTGACACCCACTCACCCATCCTCAACAGATCCCTTTGGAGTGCCTCACAATCCTCTCTGGTTCTCACCACCTTGAACAACTTCATGTCATCTGCAAATTTAGCCACTTCACTGCTTACTCGAAGATGCTACTGGATCCTAGCTCGATTCTAGCTCTTAACTCTCTTGGGTGGCAAATAGCTAATAGTCACCTCTGGATAAGAAGAAGAAGAAGAAGAGAAGAGATTGGATTTATATCCCGCCCTTCATTCACTTGGAGTCTCAGAGCGGCTTACAAACTCCTTTCCCTTCCCCTCCCCACAACAGACACCCTGTGAGGTAGGTGGGGCTGAGAGAGCTCTGAGACAACTGTCCTTGAGAGAACAGCTGGTACAGAGCTATGGCTTGCCCAAGGTCATCCAGCCAGGTGCAAGTGGAGGAGTGGGGAATCAAACCCGGTTCTCCCAGATTAAAGTCTACACACTTAACCACTACACCAAACTGGATAAGAAAATGGCACCTATAGTGCTCAGTTTGCACTTTTATAGACACTGAATGTCTTTGGTTTTAAATTTTTGCTAACAATTATGCTTGGTATTTAAAGTTTTTAAAAATAAATTATTTGTTTTGTATATGTGGCTGTTGCAGACAAAGCTGCACACAAACTGCATACGGATTCTTGAGTGAAATAAAATTGATTTTGGTCACTGTGCCATCCCCCCTTTTCTCCCTTGATTCTTAGTGCGGCCCTCTTTTCTGCATTCCATAGTGGGTACAGTACCAGACTAGACTCTGAGAAGCCCAGGGTCAAATCGGGCTTGCTGGGTGACCTTCGGCAACTCACTTTCTCTCAGCCTGGCCTACCTTACAAGATTGCTGTGAGGATAAAATGAAAGAGGGAAGCCCCCTGCCTGCATGTTGCTTGCCCTGAGCATAAATGAGGCCATAAGAAGTTCTTTGTTCCACAGCCCCTTGTGGTCAGACATAAACATGTTGTGACGGAGTTGGGAAAATAAGAATTCACTTAAAATGCTGGTCCTGAAGCACTTTATATCGGTACTGTGGGAGGAATCTTGTAAGAGGCAAGCAGACTGGCCTTTTACTGTGGAGTGGAGTGGCCTCTCTCCCACATGTTTTGAAGCATCAAAAAACTTGACAGAGAAATAATGTTTCTCTCAAGAACGTTGAGAGAGAAAAGAAAATGCGAGCAAAGAGCAATACCTTTATCGGTTCTGTCCGCTGAGGAGCCATTTTCAAGGGCTCACCCACAAAGCCAATATTCTTCTGTCCAGAATGGTTATAAAAATGGTGAAAGGTCTGATTTTTGTACCGTCTATCTGCCCCTCTGTTTCTTGGAAAGGATTTGTTCTGCTGAGACCAGAAAAGGGAATTTGGGCAGCAGAACACACACCCTAGATGCTCGGAGTGCCAGCTGAGTGAGAGATCTAAGAACAGGACTCCCGTGGTTTCTTTATCCATTTTCCCTCAGGCAATGTCAGGATTTTGTTGTTATAATCTGCTCCCCTCTCCTCCTGCTGAGAGCTGGGAGGTCTCTAGCGCAGGCTGTTCACACTGCTTTGTCCGGCGGAGAAAGTCGTCTGAAATGTTCAGTAGGGATTTCAGCCTTCAGGTGAGACCTGGTGATCTCCCAGGATTTCAGCTCATCTCCAGGCTACCGAGATGGAGTCCTCTGGAGAATTGTTTTGGATGATGGACTCTGTGACACTGTACCCCACTGAGGTTCCTGTCCTCCCCAGGCTCCATCACCAAATCTGCAGAAGTTCCCCCACCTGGATGTGGCCTCCCTCCTCCACACCCCCCACTCATGGCCAGCGGGGGCCTGGGAATCCTAGCAGGGAGAGAACCTCAAGTTCATCAGACAGTTTCACACAATCGTTCTCTCCAAGGGTACTGGTTCTTGCCCTGCTTCCCTTCCCCAGCCAGTCTGGTGTAGTGGTTAAGTGCGCGGACTCTAATCTGGGAGAACCGGGTTTGATTCCCCACTCCTCCACATGCAGCTGCTGGATGACCTTGGGCAAGCCATAGTTCTGGCACAGCTGTTCTTGAAAAAGAGCAACTTCTGTCAGAGCTCTCTTAGCCCCACCTACCTCACAGGGTGTCTGTTGAGGGGAGGGGAAGGGAAAGGGAGGTTGTAAGCCACTCTGAGACTCCCTTGGGTAGTAAAGGGCGGGGTATAAATCCAATCTCTTCTTCTTCTTCTTCTTTTTGCCCAGCATGAACAGAAACTGTTCCTTGCCCTCCAGATAGGGTCTGGAGATGTCCCTGAATTAGAAATTATCCCCAACTGCAGAGATCAGTTCTCTTGGGAGAAAATGATTACTTTGGAGAGTGGACTCTATGGTATTATGCCCCTTTGAGGTCCCTCCCCTTCCCAAATCACACCCTAGGATCTACCCCCAAATCTCCAGGAATTCCCCAAGTTGGACCTGGCAACCCTAACAAGCAAGCTTGACACGGCAGTCAAAGTGACAGATTCTACTTTGAGTAGCTATCAACATTCACTCCCCATGCTTGTTGGATCATTTGGAAACAAGTGCTTTCTGAGCCTCTTTGTTTTGTACCTGTGTGGTATGTGACTTTTTTTTTAAACTCACTGCTTAAAAACACAGCTGCTCATGCTGTCAAATTGGCACCTGGGAAGTATTCCTTCGGTTTGAATCTGTCATCCCTGTCTCCTTGTGACTGTGAATCCGACTTGTTATGCCAGTGAGTTTGTACGCAAATCAGTTCTCAGCTGCTTCCCACTTAATAATGCCTTGTTTCTGGTATTTCTACCTGGGGAGGGGGGGATACTCTCCTGGCCTGGCCTGGCCTGGCCTCCCATCACTTGGGTAGCACAGGAAAGAAAGAACAAAACCAGCAACTCAGCCGTGCCTCCCCACCCCCCCGAATCTCCCGCCATTTCCTGAGACAGTGTTGGGAGCATTTATTACCAATAGACTTTTTTAAAAAAATACAATTTTATTGTTTTTATACACAAACCGTATAAATTTCTAATAGAATACAGGTAGAAACTAAGTCGAACCATTATATAGAACAATAATTACAAGCATTAATATTAAACATACAATTAAAATTACAGTAAAGATAAACATACCATGGATTAACTGCTTCACCATAAATGTAATAGATTATAAATTTCTGGGGTTTCATTTTGTTGTACCAAATATTGTAATATAGAAAACCAGGGGTCATTTCGTAGAAGAAGAGGTGCAGGAGCTCATTAGCATAACTCATTAGCATAACTTATTTGCATATGCTGCACCACCTGACATCACCGGAAGTCTGTCAGAAGGCAAGAAAGAAAGGGGAGGGAGAGAGAAAGGAAGGAAGGAGCTGGCAGAGAGGGGACCGCTACTAATCCAAGCCTCAGAAATGCCACTATTCTGGGAGGATAGCTTGAGTGGTGGCTGAAGCCTTCAGAAGGCTGGTTGGAGGAACAAGGACCTTTCCAGGGGACGGGTCATTTTGCTGCAGCCAGGACACAAGCAGGCATTACCCCACGGGGGGTGGGGGGGTGGCACCAGCTCCCGGAGCTGCGCTCCTCCAAGCTCCTGCTCGAAATGACCCCTGTAGAAAACCATATAGCAAGAAATTCAGATTCAACTACGGATGTTGTAGTAGTATTAATATTGTCAGAAATTTTAGCCATAATGTAAAGACTCCAAATCTTAGCATGCCCATTCTGTTTATTCGGGCTCAATTTTGATTTCCATTTCACAGCTGCTACACTTTTTGCCGCTGAAAGTAAAATAGCAACAGCTTTAAGAGTGCTCCCTGATGGAACCTCTAAACCAATAGACATTTTTTAAAAATCCAGAAACATGAGAACCAGCTTACCGCACGTTAGCCACTCTGAGTGCTGAAGGACTAAACGCCTCTCCGCACTGCCCTAGATGGCCCAGGGTAGCCTCATCTCACCATATCGTGGGAGCTAAGCAGGTCTGGCCTCGGTTAGTACTTGGGTGGGAGACCACCAAGGAAGTCCAGGGCTGCTACGCAGAGGCAGGCCATGGAAACCCACCTCGGCTCCATCTCTTGCCTGGAAGACCCTACAGAATGTCGGTAAGTCAACTGCAACTTGATGGCGCTTTCCAACACCAGTTGCCTCCTTACCACCATCTTCCCTTTCTATTTACGGCTCAGTTCCTTCCCATGCAATTCCATAGCTAACTCTCCAAGGATCCAGGGAGACTGGGAAGGCACAGTCCTCAAAGATTTGTGGACCTCTCAGACCACAGACTCCCAAGAACTAGGAGGACTTGTAGGGCTGCCAACTCTGGATAGGGAGAAACCTGGCAATTGGGGGTTGAACCTGGGGAGGGTGGGGTTTAGGGTGAGGAAGGACCTTGGTGGGGTTTAACGCCATAGAGCCCAGTCTCCAAAGCAGCGTTTTGCTCCAGGGGAATCGTTCTCCGTCATCTGGAGATCGGTTGTAATTCTGGGAGATCTGCAGACCCCACCTGGAGGTTGGTAACCCTAGGAGGGGAGGGCACACAGCAAGGCATCCTGAAGGCAGCAGACTCTGAAAAGAAAGGGCTTCCTTTAGCTGACCTTCCTCTTGGACTTTTCTACATTTCCCGGTCATGGTGGTGCCCTAGTCCTTGCGGGGGGTGGGGGGGGGCAGAGACATGGACTTAAATTGTCCCTCATTCATTGGCACCCAGAGGGCAGGAAAACCCATTACCCATAACACCCTTCAATATCCCAAAACAATGATGCAAATTAGAGCTGTGCTTATCAATCATGTGACTGTTGCCCTCATTTGTCAGTTACAGCTGTCCATTTCTGTCTGTGGACTTTGTGCTCTCTCAATAACCAGCAGGGCCTTCAAGGACTTCAATGAGGATTTTCTAAGCTGGGAATCAAGGCATGATTGCTCATGCAAGCAGGGTTTTGGGAAGTGAGAATTGTCATGTATAGGCAGGGGTCATTTCGTAGAAAAAGAGGTGCAGGAGCTCATTAGCATAACTCATTTGCATCTACCACACCCCCTAACATACCGGAAGTGTTTCAGAAGGCAACACCCACCCCTCAGGCTCCACTCCACAGGTGAGTGAAACCGACCTGCTCTTCCTCCATTCCCTTCCTCATCCAGTACTTTGTGCAGTAAAAATAAGCGTAAAGAACACACCCTCATTCTCTTCCTGCTCCCTTGAAACCACCAGGTTTCAAGTAGACTTGAGATACCCAGGACATGTGCACCACCCATCCCTTCCCCTTCCCCTCCCCACAACAAGACACCCTGTGAGGTAGGTGGGGCTGAGAGAGGTCTTTTGAAAACTGCTCATGAGAGAACAGCTCTGAGAGAACTTGTGACTGGCCCAAGGTCACACCAGCAACTGCATGTGGAGGAGTGGGGAATCAAACCCGGTTCTTCCAGATTAGAGTCCAACTCCTGACCACTACACCAAACTGATGGGGTGGAAGCTGCTGAAGGGTTGGTGAAATTTCTCCAGTACTTATGTGCCATGTGCCCAGATAAAAAATGGTATCCTTAGAAAATGTATATGCCACCTTGAGCAAGTCTCTGGAAAAGCAGCACACAGTCATAAAAGGAACAATGATAAAATTATCAATATTAAAACAAAACATTAAAAACAATAAAGACCCTAGCAGGGCTTTCCCCGGGGCACTGTGCCTCTGCACTGCTTGGGGAAGCCGAGGAGGGGGTGGGGCTTGGTCATGTGCCCACCCCCTGGGCTCCTCACTCCTGGAGCTGTGCTCCTGTGCGCTCCTGCTCCAACGGACCCCTGTGTATAGGACCCAGTTCTGTGCAATCTTGTTGCTTGTAGCTGTGGTTTCTAATGCATCAGGAATCTATAGACTTCTCTTGGCATCTCAGCAACTGCTTATCTGGACTTAGATGGCTCTGCATATTCGAGAACCAGCATGGTTTAATGGTTAGAATGTCAGACCAGGACCTGGAAGACCCAGGTCTGACACACACACACACACACACACACACCCGCCATAGAAGCTCGCTGGGTGATCCTGGGCCAGTCACATGCTCTCAGCCTGACCTACTTCACAGGGGGTATTGTTAGAGCAAAGTGGAAGAGAGGGGAACAACTAGGGATGGGCACAAACCAAACCATGAAGCAAAATTCGAGTTCATGACAAGTTCACTGTCAGCAAGTCCTGTGGACTTTTAGAATGGATCATGTGGTTCATGGATGGATCAGAAAACAAAAGTTTACATGGACTCTGAGTCCCTTTAAACCCCTCGTTTCTGTTTTCCACAAAAGCTACAAAAACAACTGAGCACAATCTCTGTGAAGTTTCCTCTTCTCTTCTAGTCATAGATAATGGAAGGTGGTTTCAGGGAGTAACTACACTTTTTGCCTCTATTGTGTGTTACTTTTTAAATTACTACATGCATAAAGTGACAACCACAGATGGAGCTTGTATAACAAAATGACGTATACCACATAAATCTGGTACATAGACCACAGAGGTAGTGATGTTTCTGGCTGACTGCATTTTTTAAAAAAAGTTTTTATTGATTTTTCCAACTATTTCTACATCTACAAACGCTAATAACTAAGCTACATTACCCTATACAGAGAATACTGTTTGCAATTATCAAATTAACTACTTTGTTAAACTGAAAAACAATATACTTTCTTGGTTTAACTAATTAATATTGTGTTGCTGCTTTTGTTAATAACAGTACTGACTGACCGGCACATAAAACGACGAAGAAATCGCTTATTACTCCATTTACAATTTGACATAGTGCGCCACCTTTAAACAAACAATTATAACATTATTTCTTCTTCGTTCCTCTTCTTGTCTTTTTAGTCTCTTTGCTAGACTTGGGAGCAGCAGCTCCCTTTTCCGAGTCCAATACTTCTTCTTCACTTTCTGAGCCATCAAAACCGTACATACCTTCCTGCGATTCTAGTGAGTCATCTGATCCTCTCTCCGTTTTCTTTTTCTTGCATTTTTCCAAAAAAAAATTTGCTTGTTCGATAGAGTCAATCTTGTAGTTCTTGTTTTTGTAGCTGAAAGACAGTCCCTCTGGAATATTCCAACGGTAGATAATTGACTCAGACTGTAGCCATGTAATCAAACTTCTGTAGGCTTTCCTTCTTTTCCGAATTTTGAATGGAATGTCTTTTAAAACCTTGATTTCCTCTTCCTGGATCTTCAGCATTGTTCTGTTTGTAGCTTTTAACACCACATCCCTTGTTGATCTTTTGGAGAATCTTATCATGACCTTACCTGGCAGGTTTTTCTTCTTTACAAATTCTGGATAGGTCCTGTAGACCAAATCCATGTCGCTTAATATTTGTTCTGCTTCAATACCTGCCACTGGTGCTAGTGTCTCACTTAACAGTTTTTTTAAGATCCTCCCCTTTTTTCTCAGGAGCATTCTGAAGTCTCTGGAAAAAATTTGATCTTTCCATCTGAAGTTTTAAAATGTTGTCACTCTGAAAAGCCTTTTCTTTCTCGATTTTTTGTAGTCTTGAGTCATGCTTACTTGTTGTTGCTTTTACTTCCAAGAGATCCTGTTGCAGCTTCTCAGTTCATTTTCCTGACTCTTTCATTTTTTTCTGCATTGAATCCGTTTTAGCGTTGAGAGTAGTCATCTGATCCACCAGGGGTCGCAGCATCGCTGAAAGCATTGAGCTCATCTCTGTGGTATCGCCCTTTGAACTCGGAACTCCGCTTCCTGGCTTAGGGGAGGGTCTTTGTCTCCCCATCATTGTTGCTGTTTCGCTTTTGTTTATAGTTAGATAAGAAGATCTGAAGAAGAAGATAGCTTTACCGCACTGATGTCATTTAAAACATCATTTCTTCGTGCATGCGATCCAGCCCTCCAGCACTTCAAAACAGCTTCCCGGGCTGCAGCAATGCCGTGGGAATGTCTTGTAGCGTAAGCTCCATTAAGGGGGGGGAACAATCCACCCGCCCTATCCCAGCCGCTTTAATTTTCAGTCTTTGCTTGAGACTCACAATTTCCCCATTGCATATCAGGCAGATTCATTGCTTTTCTGACTGGTATTCTCTGCTGCTTCACGGTTACACTTGCAAGCCCAGAGGCTTCTACGATGGGGAGAACCTATGGGGGTGAGAAAGGGTGCCTCAGTCCCGTGGTCGCCACCACAGGGAGAGGCTCCCTTCAAGCCACCCCAGGCAGAGCCCCTTTGCTAGGGTCTCTGGGGGTTCAGCACCAGTCAGAGACCCCTTCTACCCCGCCGAGAGTGGATCACATCTCCCGCAGAAGCGGAGAGATGCATCCACCATTGAGCGTGTCTCTTCCGGAAGTCTTGGCTGGCTGACTGCATTTTGACCCACAGCTTCGCCTGATCTCCTCCGCATCTTCTAGATCCTCAAAAAAAAAAAGGATTGCAAAGATGCGGGGGAAATCAGGTGAAGATGCAGGTCAAAATGCGGCTGTGCAGCTCATAGTAGGAAACTGACGTGTGCAATCAGGGGAAAGGGAAGAGGGGGGTGGAGCAGCAGCTTGTGTGAAATCGGTGAGGGATTTGGGTGGGTCTGGATAGGAACATTGGTTTAGCCAGGTTTTTATCTGACTTTTAGTTAGGGTTTGGGGTTAGATTCGGGAAGAAAGCTTACTGCAGGGTGACAAATAAGCATCCTATGAAGGGCCTGAAATTCCTGACTTACATGTATACATTCTATGTGGTAAAAGAGCAGCCCTTGAACCTGGGAAGAATCCTGTCAGTTGTGGAATTAGATTCCAATGAAACCTAGCCAGCTGAAGTAACCTGTTTGGAGAAAGGGGAGTCCTATCTTCCCTCAGGGTTTATTTACATTAACTGAGACCCAGCTACAAAGTGGTTACTTTCTCTGGAGAAAGCTTGCAAGCTACAAGAGTAAAGCTGAGAGCCAGTTTCGCCTCATATATCGAAGCCATTCAGACAAGACATTTATTGTGTTAAATTATTTTCTGTTAAATAAACCTTTGCTGTTCATCTCCATCTGTATCTTGTCGGTCTAGTCAATAGTCTATGAAAAAAGCAATTTCTATTTACCTCATAAACAATTACACCCTTGGTTTAGTAGGTTCCCAAATATGAGACCCTGAGGGAGCACACAACTTACACGCTATGCAGGGGTCCGTTGGAGCGGGAGCGCACAGGAGCGCAGCTCCGGGAGTGAGGAGCCCAGGGGGCGGGCACATGACCAAGCCCCACCCCCTCCTCGGCTTCCCCAGGCAGTGCAGAGGTGCAGCGCCCCGGGGAAAGCCCTGCTAGGGTCTTTATTGTTTTTAATGTTTTGTTTTAATATTGATAATTTTATCATTGTTCCTTTTATGACTGTGTGCTGCTTTTCCAGAGACTTGCTCAAGGTGGCATATAAATTTTCTAAGGATACCATTTTTTATCTGGGCACATGGCACATAAGTACTGGAGAAATTTCACCAACCCTTCAGCAGCTTCCACCCCATCAGTTTGGTGTAGTGGTCAGGAGTTGGACTCTAATCTGGGAGAACCGGGTTTGATTCCCCACTCCTCCACATGCAGCTGCTGGTGTGACCTTGGTCCAGTCACAAGTTCTCTCAGAGCTGTTCTCTCATGAGCAGTTCTCAAAAGACCTCTCTCAGCCCCACCTACCTCACAGGGTGTCTTGTTGTGGGGAGGGGAAGGGAAAGGGATGGGTGGTGCACATGTCCTGGGTATCTCAAGTCTACTTGAAACCTGGTGGTTTCAAGGGAGCAGGAAGAGAATGAGGGTGTGTTCTTTACACTTATTTTTAT
The DNA here is from genome assembly GCA_029233225.1 of Lepidodactylus listeri. NCBI lineage: Eukaryota > Metazoa > Chordata > Lepidosauria > Squamata > Gekkonidae > Lepidodactylus > Lepidodactylus listeri. Next base: position 131,454,346 of record JARCFY010000005.1, on the reverse strand, counting down.
TGCACAAAGTATTGGATGGGGAAGGGAATGGAGGAAGAGCAGGTCAGTTTCACTCGCCTGAGGGGTGGGTGTTACCTTCTGACACATTTCCGGTATGTTAGGGGGTGTGGCATATGCAAATGAGTTATGCCAATAAGTTATGCTAATGAGCTCCTGCACCTCCTTTTCTACGAAATGACCCCTAACGCTATGGATCCGTTAATCAAAGTTTGTGTCCTCCTTTTTTACCTGACGGGGTTTAAAGAAACAAGGAAAGGAGAAGAGGGGAAACAAACTCAACTGGAAATGTACTGAGAATGCTACAGCAGATAAAATACCAAAAAATATATATTTATGATGTAGTGTTCAGAATACTGCAGTTAAAAACATAAGGCCTGAATATCAGGCTGCATTAAAAAAATTGTCCAGAATCGGTTTTACATAAGCTATTATAAATCCCTCATATAAAGCTGATGATAAATACCAAATGACACAACACAAGACTATACACATTTTTTTGGCCTCTTAGGCCATCTGCAGTGCTTAATAATACATAACATCATTTTTAGGAACTCATCCAGGAAATAAACAATACATATTTTAACCCTGACCAGGTGATGTTATCTCATACATTGTGTGGTTTGATGTTAGCTTATAAGGCAAACCATGGGTCATCTCACATGGTAACTCTGCTCACACATAAATCATCCGTTGGTACTATAACCTGGAACAGAAATTCAAGTATTTCCAGATGTGTGAGTCATCAACTAGCAATAAGAGAGCAAAGGCCAGAGTGAAGGACATCCCAGTGGGCAATTGCCTCTGCGTTCCCCTACTCTCTCTCTCTGTACCCACTTTAGGGCCATTGCCAGTGGAAGAAAAAAACATGTCCTGCGATCATACGTTCCATCATGAGTGATCATAACTGAACTTGGACAGATGGGACAAGGTCCTTGACATTGCGTGCCCTGTAAATATCCCTTTCACGAGGGAATAATTGAGTTAAAGGCTAGACAAATGATCCCTCAGACAGCAGTTTCAGGCAGTGGAGGGGAAGCTAGTGATATTCCATATTTTGATCATTGTTATCACTGATCCATTTACATAACCCCCCTGGGGGCTCATCACAACAGGATTTATTACAGGTTACAGATGATAGTGACAACAAATGGCTTTCTAGATGTGTTCCTCATGCTTAGCAACACCAGTCCTATGTATCTGAGCCATGGGTGCTGTATATAATTTACACAGATTGCCTCTGATGTGAGCAAGCCCTTTCTACTTCCTTGTTTAATCATTGTTCAAGAGTTTTTATGGTTCTTAACAGTTGGATAATTGCTTTTTTATTTGAGGAAGCAAGACTCCAGTACTATTAAACTCCCCAAGAATCTTCCCTCCAGATATGTAGAGGCGACTTCCCAAAAGCCAAATGTTCTGCGGGAGCCCAAACATCTAGATAATACCTCCTGTCAGCAATGTCTTGGAGAGGAAAGATCTAGCTGCAAATGCAGATGCTTTTAGCGACCTCCAGATTGGATTTCTGAAAGCTGCACTATCGGGATGCTGTGCTTAAAAAATAGACACTACAGCAGGTTCAGAATGTGGCCACCAGGGGTTGGCCAATGAGAGCACAATCCTGATTGTATGTATGCACACAAGCATGCATTTATTATGTGCACTTACAGTCTTCCTTCCCAGCTTCATAGACTTTCAAGGTAGTAACAAATCAGAGTTAAAATATAATAATTCAAAACAGTAAAAATCACACAAAACACCAAAGAGATATAGGCAGTCCAAAACCCCAGTTGCCACACTATCATTTAACCTAACTGAAAGGTCTGCCAGAGTAGAAGTGTGTTAACTGTACTCCTAGGGTTTCCATGCTCCTTAGGGATGGGCCCAACCTGGGAAAATGCTGTCCATTTCAGTTTGTGGTTCATGGCATGCCTGGTTTGTGAGCCATGAACTTTCATGAACTTTTAGGTTACAAATGAACTGTTTTGGTTCATGAGATGGGTTAGAATGCCCCCTGGCAAGCTAGAGGCACCAAACCCACAGGGAATCTCCAGCTGATGCTCCTCTGCCTGCTCTCTAAGTTTGGTGCGGATTGGATTTACGGGGTCCAAGTTATGGTCCCCCAAAGAAGGTGCCTCCAGGAAAGTGCTTTCTAGGGAAATGACAGGCACAGGTTCAGGAGGTTCAGGAGAGTATAGAACATGCACAAGCTAGAAACATCAGACTCACCGGGGACCTCCCCATGATGCTCCTCTACATGATCTCCAAGTTATGTGCAGACTGGACTTAGGGGCCTGAGTTATGACCCTGCAAAGGAGACGCCTCTGGGAATGTGCTTCTTGGGGAAATGTCAGGCACAGGTTCAAAAGTGTATAGAATGGATCCCCTGCAAGCTATACACATGAAACACACAGGGAACCTCACACTGCCGCCCACTTTCAAAGCTGGGGGTGGATTACATTTCTGGGTTTCTAGTTACCCCCCCCCCCCAAGAAAGGTCTCCCCAGTATGCTCTCTGGAAAAGAAAGCGGCAGTTACCGGAGTCTATGGAATGGCTCAGCAACAAGCCAGTGACACCAAACTCACATGGAAACTTTGTCTGGGCAGACCGTCCCCCCCAGCCAGACACTGGAAGCAAGGCAAGCACCCCCCAATGCTTGCAGCCCCCCAAGTCTCCAAAGGCAGGTTCTGAAGGACAGAAAGTCAGACGTCCCCAGAGGTGCGACAGGGACCCCCCCCCCAAAGTAACCCCACAGCAGCTTGCCCGGCACCCTAGCCACACAACACAAACAAGGGAAGTGTGCCCACAACTCTCACAGCTCCCCTCTTCAGGGTTGAAACACACAGGTCCAGAGCACACCCATCAAACAGGGTGTATTCTTCTACACAGCAAAGGAATGGAAAAACATGTTGAGCTGGCTGGGCCGCCTCCAAGTCTCCAAAGGTGGGCTCTGATGGACAGAAAGGCAGACATCCCCAGAGTTTTGACAGGGGCTCCCCAAAGTAACCCCACGACAACTTGGCAGAGATTCCTGGCAAGCACTGGAACCCAGTGGGGCGTACTTACACCACTCCTAGCCCCCTCAGGCCCAGACACATTGATTCTCTGGTCACAGCCCATCCCTAGGTGACATTTCTGCTTATTCACCATTAGCAGAACACATTGTACAAATATGAGATCACCTGGTGGTCATGCCCTGCTAGGTCCAGGCTCCAGGGGGCTGGCAGAATGGGTTTGGTACCCGCAGATGGGGGCCTGTGTTATGCAGGGGGTGGAGGACTTCCCCCCCACACACACACAATGAGCACCCTTCGTACCCACTTTCATCCTCATGGCACAGAGGTGTTCACAATCAGGCGGGGTGGGAGGGTATAGATGTGGGTCTTTAGCCATGGCACTCAGTAGCTAAGCCCCTCTGCTCAGTGTGAGCAGAGAGACAGAGTTGCTCAGAGACCTGAGTCCACACCAGGGGAGAGGTGTTGCACTCTGATTCTAACAGTTTCCCTGATTCTCTAACTTCTTCCAACACTCCACAAAGGAGAGGGTGCAGAGCTGAGCTGAGGGTATATATAGCATTCTGATCCCATAGAGCAGAATGGGAATTCTATTATTGGCAGCCAACAGTACTTGTTAAGTTTTGGAGGGCCCCTATTGGTGTTTCCAAGGCTGGAGAATCCCCCCCCCCAAAAAAAAAACATTGCTTTGAAGTTTGGTAAACATTTTGACTAAGAGGAGACAGTCTGTCTAGAAATGTATCCATCCACGAACCTCCACAAACTGCCTGAATGTTCATGAAAAGTTCATGCCAGTTGACCTGCCACAAATTTCAGTCTTGTGAACCACGAACTTTAGTGCGTGAGCCAGTTTGAGCCCATCCTTACTTCCAGTTGACACCTGGAGATCTCCCAAAATTAGAGAGATCAGTTTCCCTGAAGAAAATGGCAGATTTGGAGGGTGGACTGTTTGCCTTATACCCTGCTAAGGTCTCTGCCCTCCCCAAACCCTGGCCTCCCCAGGCTCCACCATCAAATCTCCAGGAATTTCCCAATCGAGACTTGGCAACCATGTTTGTTCCACAAGGGGACAGTGAAGTCTCACCTCCTGAAAGCCTTCTCATCACTCCCAGCCAATCTTGCTGGGGATGGGGTCTGTTCTGGCAGGAAGACATCATCCGATGGCCTAAAGACTCAGGCAGGTTGATCCAGGACTTTCAGGTGCTCTAGACGCAAGCTGCTTAGGTATGGAAGTATGAAAATGAATGTGAAAAAACTGCAGTTCCATTAGTGGGTTTTCAGTTCAAGGCTTTGATTTGGGTCTTGGACCTGGACTCCCTGAAACCTTGAGAAGGAGGCATTTCAGGTCAAACCCTGAGACCTAGCAATCATAGACATATAAACAGATTCATGACTGATTTGCAGAATCTTTCTCTCAATCTTCCTTTTTCTTAACCTGGGACCTTCTGCATGCCAAGCAGATGCTCTACCACTAAGCCACCGCCCCTCCCCATCATGTTATGGTACATGTGAGGCAACAGACAGGGCCTTAAACTGCAGTTCTTTCTGCTACTTTTCTTAACTTCTGCCAACTGTGAAAAGGAAAATAATGGTTTATTTGAAGGAAAAAAATGTCTAAAACAACAAACACATATCCTCACATGCACAACAGTACAATGTATGGAAACAAGATTGGAGTCTTTTGTGTGTACATGAGAGAGAGAGAGAGAGAGAGAGGGGTATATAGGCTGAGCTTTTCTTATCTGTATTCCCCAGTACCGGCTGCTAAATGTTTGTGTACAAACGATCCTCTCTGCGCATGTTTTTGCTTTCTTTAGCTCCCAATCCCCAAGAGATCTATTGCCAAAGATAGCACATAATCTCCATGCTCTTGCAGAAATATCTCCAGCTGAAGCTTTTATTCTGAATTTTAAAGCGAAACTCAACTGGGTGCATCAGTTGCAAAAGAAACAGAATAGGGGTGGTAGTTTGAAACCTTTCAAAGCTGTCTGTTCCTGTGGCCATCACTACATCCTCTGGCAGCCAGTTCCACATTTTTTATTACTCCTTGTGTAAAGAAATATTCCCTTTGGTCTGTCCTGAATCTGCTGCCCATCAACTGGAAGGAACCCTCTGACATACATATAAGCACACCTGAAGCTGGTCTGGGTTTAGGGAAACAAGGGGGAATGAAGCAATTTCTCTTTGCCAGTCTCCTTTTCACCATCTTGGCTCTGCGTTGCTATGTCCCCCTTGGCCACTGGCAGGGGATTGGGAAGGGTAGAGTTGCCAGATCCAGGTTGAGAAACCACTGGAGATGTGAGGGTGGAGCCTGCAGAGGACAGGGACCCCTGTGTGATATACTGTCATAGAGTCCACCTTCTAAAGCAGCCATTTTCTCCAGGGGAACTGATGTCTGTAGTCTGGAGAACTGTAATTCTGTGGGATTCCCAGGTGAGGCCTGGAGGCTGGCATCCCTGAACCTCAATGGGGTACAATGCTATAGAGTCCACCCTACAGAGCATCTGTGATCTCTAGAGGAAACTGATCTCTGTCATCTGGAGATTAGCTGTAATTGCAGGGGTTCCCCAGGTCCCACCTGGAGGCTGGCATCCCTGAACCTCAGTGGGGTCCAGTGCCACAGAGTCCACCCTCCAAAGCATCCATGACCTCCAGGGGAACTGATCTCTGTAGTCTGGAGATGAGCTGTAATTGTGGAAGTTCCCCAGGTCCCACTTGGAGGCTGTCCGCACCCCTATCTTGACTGTAAACACTTCCAAGTTAGGCATTGGTGTTGGTCCGCCCAGCAGCTAACATCTGGACTTGCTGGCTTTCCCCCATATGTGCCTGCCAGGCTTTCTTTGTGTTTTATGGTTTTCTACCTGGCTGTCTGCTTGTAGGTCTTCTTGTTCATCCCTTTGCAAGGAAACATTTAAATAAGCAATACTACACAGCGCAGTGATTTCCCTCCAGGCCAGTTCTGGTGGACCAGGAATCTCCTTACAACTACTGGCATAGCCAAGTGTTTTCTGTAGTGACTGGTGATCCAGATAGTAATTGCTTTTTATGTGTCTCTGGAAGCAGAGTTCATAAGGAGTATAAGAAAATATTCTTTACCACAAGCTTTTCTGAAGGAAAACCATACAATGTACAGGTAGGTTTCCCCCCTACTGGACTGAATCTGACTTCATTATGCATATATGAGCTCAGATATTGAAAGGTGCCTTACAAAGGTATTCCTCTCCCCCATATATTTTGTGTCTGCCAGACTCACACATAGTCAGAGCTGTGCATATGTCACAAATCCATGGAGGTGCATAGAAATCTAAAATGTGGACACATATAACTGTCAGACCATTGATCTCCCAAAGTCCATCCTGTCTACTCTGACTGGCAGTTCCTCTCCAGGGTGTCAGATGGAAGTTGTTGCAAGTCAGTCTGTGCTGAGTGATGGCTCAGCTTTCTCAGATGAAGAGCTACCTGCTAGCCCTGAGCCAGTAATTGAACTGCTAGCTGCAGCTCGCTGAGCCAGAAGGAGAACAACAAGAGATCAGGTTACAAGCTAATCAGGCTAATCAGGAGGAGCTACACCTTGTAGCTCCGAAGCAGTAAGCAAGTCTTCAGCAGCCACTCCCAGCCCACCTAGCTCACCCACACCCTTGCAGCACCAATGCTGTAAAAGACGCTTAGAGCTGCAGGAAAAGAGAAGTGCAAGACTGTTGTCAGCTGTCAACTGAGGAGACAATGAGTCATTTCAGGATGACTGCCAAGGAATTGGCTGGGAGTTTAGCTCATTAAGACTTGGCTATAAATTCAGCTGGGAACGTAGGCTCTGCTGGAGCCAGGGCCACATCCTAAGCAGGACTCATGACATCATGGGCCAGGGTGCAGAGAGGAACCAGGGTCCAGTCCCAAAGTCAGGAGTTCCAGAGAGCAGGTATGCCAAGTCCAGTCTAGGGTCAAGGGATTCAGGCAGGAAGCCCAAGTCCAGTCCAAGGTCAGGGGTTCCAGAAAAGCCAATAGGTCCAGTCCAAGAGTCCAGGTTCCAGTAACAGCAAGGTCAGTGGTTCATCAGCAATGTGTATTTTTTGCACCCATGAAACTGTTGCTTCTCTTGGCTGATTTTATAGCCAAGTCTTAATGAGCTACACTCCCAGCCAATTCCTTGGCAGTCATCCTGAAACTACTCATCCAGTTTGGTGTAGTTGTTAAGTGTGTGGACTCTAATCTGGGAGAACCAGGCTTGATTCCCCACTCCTCCACTTGCACCTGCTGGATGACCTTGGGCAAGTCATAGTTCTGGCACAGCTGTTCTTGAAAAAGAGCAGTTTCTTTCAGAACATTCTCAGCCCCACATACCTCACAGGCTGTCTGTTGTGGGGAGGGGGAGGGGAAGGAGAAGGAGATTGTAAACCGCTCTGAGACTCTCTTGGGTAGTGAAGGGTAAGGTATAAATCCAATCTCTTTTTCTTCATCATCATTTGACAGCTGACAATGGGCCATGAGTCTTGAACTCCTCCTCCTTTCCTGCAACTCTGCTCACCTCTGACAGTGTCGGCACTGCAGGGGTGTGGGTGAGCTAGGTGAGCTGAGAGTTTCTTCTGAAGTCTTATTTACTGCTTTAGTGCTAGAAGGCACTGGCTCAGGTTCAGCTGTAGGCTGTGACCTGCTCAGCTGGTAATCTGACTTGCTCAGAGCCAGCTTCAGCTGGTTGTTCGGTTACTGGCTGAGGGCCAGCTGCAGGTAGTTCTTCATCTCTGGAATCTGTACTGTCACTGAGCACAGACTGACTTATGACACTATTCCCTTCCCCAAAGCCCTCCCTGGAGATGGGATAGTTCCTGGTTTTCGAGGGTAGGCTGCATGGAACTGCCAGACTAATACTGGGGCATGGACAGAAAAGAAAAGAATTGCCAATATAATTGCCTATACAAACCAGTGGGAAGCAAAAAAAATAGAAATTTGATAACACTACAGCTCCTGTTGGTGCATTTCAAGACATGTTCGATATCTGTCGGTCTACATAGTACCTTTTTTATCCTGCTTTCCTCCAAAGAGCCTAAAATGTACACTGCATTTTGCGCAGACGTGTCTGTACAGTTCTCAGTGACCAAATATTTTATCACCTGTTCCTCCCCCAGGATGTTTCCTGGACTGTCTGACACTGCTGGTAAAGGCCAACTAGCCCTTTGAGGAAGCTCCAGGCACCAAGTAGCGGTTCTTCCAGACATATAGACCACCACGCAAACCACCAGCAATATGACTGTAAAGTGCCTCTCTGCTTCCTCTCCTCTTCATACCCCTGAGCGAGTTCAGAGAAAGGCCTGCTCTTTTCCCCGATGAAGGCTGCTTGGTTTTTAACTTGGCTAGAAAACCACTGTGGCTTACCTTCCTTCACCTCAGAATTGTCGCTGCCGTCACTGAGGGAGACTTCTTGTCTGTGACCTGTCACATCTCTCTGTGTGAAGGCTGGCAGGGAAACAGCTCCTGGACACTTGAGAATCCTCACGTAAAAGGAATGACTGATCCACATGGTTTGAATCCGCAATCTTTTCTTTCCACTGTTTTCATTGTCAGTCTAAAAAAAAGTAAATATACCCAAGTCCTTCAGGGATAATCCAGTGCCATTTTTGTTCCACAAGCATAGAACATCTTGTGGAGGACGATTAAGCTTTGGTCCTAAGAATGTCTAGCCATGTTTCTAGTCATCACGGCTGATGTGGACACACGGACACATGAAGCTGCCTTATACTGAATCAGGCCATTGATCCATCAAGGTCAGTCTTGCCTACTCAGACTGGCAGCAGCTCTCCAGGGTCTCAGGGAGAAATTTTTCCCATCACCTCCTACCTGGTCCTTTTAACTGGAGATGCCGGGGATTGAACCTGGGACCTTCTGCACACTAAGCAGAGGCTCAACCACTGAGCAGTGGCCCCTCCCCAAAGTTGATAGTGTACAACTACAATGATCCTGAGGGGACGGGGCTCCTGAGCCTTGTATGGCCTCTCCCTCATGGCTGACATTTCGATAATGTAGGCTTGCCACCCAGTGGGAAACTAGATGAGCAGGGACATGGGGGGGGGGGTCTCCATTACTCTGACTATGATGTCACTTCCAGGATGATCCCATAAGTGATGTCACTCTACTGGAGGAAAGGCAATTTTGTCTCACTGATCCCCTACTGCCCTATAGTGAAACCAGCTTCTACAATAGAATTTTTGTCCATATACCAGAGCATTACCTGGAAGTTGTTGATGTGCTGATGTCACTTCCTGTATAGCACTGGCATCATGGCCTAGGCCTTCTTCTTTCTACTGGTAATCCCCCCCCCCCCCGCCAAGCTGATCAGGAACCCCTGCTTCCACTGGGGGTTTGGTGACTCTAGCTGGAAGTCATACAGTGACACATGAGAATCACTGCAAATGCCCAGCCTCTGGAGGCTAACCCCTAGTAACCGGAGCCGGCTTTGCTGGGAGGGCAGGGTAAAAATCTAAATAATAAATAAATAATAAAAACAGTACAAGACCATTAGGTGATTCTAAGCAGCAATGTGGATTCTGGCCAAAGGATTATAAACTATCTCTTAAATACATGTGACACTCCTCCCTCATGGGTCATGGTTGTGTCGGCCCTCTACCATTGCTGTACCCAACCGCTGGGAGATTTCCCAGGTTTCAGAATGGGTTAAGAAGGGGTCCTCCTGCACCCTGGCTGATCTGCATGGTAGCTTGGAACACCCCAGCCCTCTTCCTCCCCAGCCACTGGGGAAGGTATGCTATTTAAAGAGCTAAAGGCCCACCCCCGCCACCTTCTGGCCAATCATCTTGGATTTGTAGCGGTGGGCTTTTGAACCTCCTTCCCCCTTTCTGGCCACTGTGGCCATTTCCACAGCAGGCTAATTGGAACCTGACTAACACAGGGCCTATCCTAGGCATCCCATCCCCACTCCTCCACATGCAGCCAGCTGGGTGACCTTGGGTCAGTCATAAGTTCTTTCAGAGCTGTTCTCTCAAGAGAAGTTCTCGAAAGAGCTCTCTCAGCCCCACCTACCTCACAGGGTGTCTGTTGTGGGGAAAGGAAGGGAAAGAAGATTGTAAGCCGCTCTGAGACTCCTCCGGGTAGTGAAGGGTGGGTTATAAATCCAATCTCCTCCTCCTCTTACTACTACTCCTTTTTCCCCTCCTCCCCACAACAGACACACTGCGAGGTAGGTTGGGCTGAGAGAGCCCTGAGAGAACTGTGACTGACCCAAGGTCACCCAGCAAGCTGCATGTGGGGGGGGTTATGGTGAGTGTGGAGTTTTGTTATGCAAATATTTTGTGAGTGTTTTATTTCTGTGATTTAATGTGGGGTTCTATATGTATGTTGCTGTGGTTTAAAATGCAAAGCCTCTAAAGAGGCTTAGCCTTAGAAAGAGGGGGGCAGGATGGGTGATTGAAGCATCTTATGATGGGATGATAGTGTAACCTAGTGGGCAGAGCTGACTGGTTGATTCAGAGGGGCTTTGTGGGAGAGACAGTTGAAGCGCGTGAGTGGAGAGAGGAAGTTGAGTGGGGTGCTGTAGAGTCTTGTGCAAGAGATCTGTGCTCTGTGTGAAAGTTAGTAGTCTGGGTGGCAACTTGGGAAGGTGAGCTTTGCAAAAGTTATTAGCCTAATTGTCAAGTGAGAAAACAAGCCTTCACCAGGTCTGTTTAAGGAACTTGGGAGAAACAAGAACTGTCTGAAACCATACACTCATGTACCTCTCTGAAACCATTACGATTATTGACCATACGGAAACCATTCTGCTACTTTACTAATAAATACACTCTATTTACATGCAAGGGGAAAGAACTGTTTTATTTAGAGGAAAGGATCCCCTTTTACCTCAGAGCCACCCCCATGCGCTGACCATTCTGTCATTCTAGCAAATGTAACAGAGCCATCCTGTTCTTTGGGTCCAGTTAAGACTTCTAAGGTGAGAGTTTTAGGTGGCAGCGAAAATAAGTAGGAAATGCTAAGGAAGGCACGAAGGCAGCACAACACGCGTTGCCTCAGAACCATCCGGAGTGGTGCCTTGGCAGGTGTTTGATAGAAGGAGTCTCAGAAAGAAGCAAAATGTTACACTGACCTTGATGGGCCAAGTTTCTGGTTCAGGATAAGGCAGTTTCCTGTTTTCATGTGTTCACATCTCTCAGCACCATTCTGTGCAGGAAATAAATTAGGCGCCCAGAATTATTCTCCGTGCCGCTGTTCTTTGCTTAACAAAAACAATTGAAAGAGAACTGACGTAAACTGACAGGAACAAGATGGTTTAGCTTTTAAAGTGTGCATGGGCAAAGATGCCACTGATTCAAACTGATTTGCGGCCATTAGTGTCACTAGGGACCACTGAGGTGAACAACAAAGGGCAGGGTTTTTATTAAAGCGCAGCAGTCATTTATGACTGATATAGACAATTTGTGACTGATTAAATTTAGTTGAGCAGTTATGTAGCAAGGGCTGGGGAGTGTAGAAATCAATGTATATGACAACAGGCATGTGAAAAAAGTGAGTTGCCCTGTCGTGCATGATTAGGAAAGAATACAATGAAGCAACCTATGGAACAGCCACACATGGATTGATGAACGGTCGAACTGATCACTGAAAAATCAGCTCCCGGTTTGCAACTGGCGAGCAGGGTGTGAGCCGAACTGGTGGATGTTTGAGCACCCCAAGCAATACATGATTCGTTTGTCAGTTTGTCGGGAGGTGGTGGGCTGTCCTTTTTTTGGCGGTTTTCAAATAGAGGTCATCTGACAGCAATGCTGATTCTGTGAACTTAGGCAGACCACGAGAGGGAAGGCAGGATTGGGTCAGTGCTTAGTTCTCGTGGCCCTTTCTGACATACCCAGGGAAATGCTGACCATCACTTTGGGGTCAGGAAGCAATTTTTCTCCAGGCCAGTTTGCCTGGGGATCCTGGAGGTTTTTTGTCATTTTCTGGACATGGAACAGTGGTCATTGGGGGTGTGGGAGGGATGTATTTGTGAATTTCCTGCATTGTGCAGGGGGTTGGACTAGATGACCCTGGAGGTCCCTTCCAACTCTATGATTCTATGAAAGATTCAAACCCCTGATTGTGACAGGCTAACAGGGTATGCAGTGCATGAAACCAGAGCATGTTGGACCATCTCTACCACAACCCAACATCCAAACATACATCCACATCTGGTTGTTATTTTCCATTTGTTCCTTGCTTTGCTTTCATCAGATGTCAAGTAGCTCTAGTGAAAGCCAGGACCAAGGGAAAGAATCATGGCTTAGCAGTACAGCATCTGCTTGGCATGCAGAAGGTCCCAGGTTCAATCCCTTACATCTCCAGTTAAAAGGACCAGATAGTAGGTGATGTGAAGGACCTAGTCTACACAAGACGCTGGGGAGCAGCTGCCAATCTGAGTAGACAATACTGACCTTGATGGACCAAAGCTGTGATTCAGTATAAGACAAATTCATGTGTTCAGGTGATTCCACAGCATTAGATGTGAAAGCTAATACTACTAACTGTGATGAGTCTTCATGCTATCAATGGCTTGTTTTTGTCAAGTTACAAACCTGCTTAACTCGGCTTCTGAAGCTCAGTGAATAGCTGCATATTGTGCTTGCCAGGACAACACTGTTAATGGAGTTGCTTTTTTCAAAACTCGTCTACTCTCAACATTAATTACTGCAATCAATTAAGAATTAAAGAGAAATTATTCCTTTTGAATCCTGCCACAAAGCAGTTGTTTAATGTTTAACCCTGAAATGAAAGTGTGTGTGTGTTTGGGGGGGGGAGTCTTATCCTTCTTCTATTGAGGCACTTTATATCCTGTCATTGTCCACGTGTGAAAAATACCTGCTACTCACAGAACAAACAGTGCAGGTCACATTTAGATGGCTTTCTTGGCTGTGCTGGAATTTCCACTGCAAATCTCAATCAGGTCAGGGATACCATGAACATCACCAGAGATGCAGTCAACATTTGAACTTGCCTCGTTCGCCAGGCCTATCTTGAGTTAAGTCGAAGATTCGCATCATATGATCACCTTGACAGTTGCTCAGAATTCGAGATGAACATCGTTTTGAGTAACTTAATGTCTGTATAGCAATAACATTCAGCGTGGTGGGTGTTCAGGTATCCGCTGCTTATGCACGCTCACAGTTCACTGGCTAGCATGGATTATGTACTCAGGAGAGTAATCACAGGCAGGTCATGCAGCATTTAAAGTCAACTGTGTTTGCCTATGTGCTAGCACATGCATCTGTGCAGTCGGTGGCTTTCTTCATGCTTGTGCATGCTTAGAACCATGTCCCCATTCCTCCAACATGTTTTAAAGCAACAACAACAAAAATCACAGCAGGGCTCATGTCCTCTTCCTTCAAATATTAGTTCCTCATTTTTTGAAGAATTACATTATTTTTATGTGGGACTTGGCAACTATTATGTCCGCTGACTGCCACTAGGTGCCAGCGACAGACAATCCGAGCTTGGCTCCAGAGAACAATAGGGGCCAAGGATCCTGAGCCTCTGAGAATACACCAATAGGGACTTTGGCAGGAGATTCAATAGGACTGTGGGTGTGTCTCAGGGGTCTGTATATAGTTGGCCACCTTGGCTGGTATTTGCCATGCTTGCTCCATCTAATAAAGTATGAGTTGATCACTATGCTGTCTTGCTCGTCCATGCCGCTGAGAACTCAGTATTCTTCACTGGCAACAAGGGTGGGATCCTGATGAGTGGAGCCGACTCCAACCACACTGAGCACCGATCCTATGTCCACTGCGCACCGCCAGGCACCACCACCTGAGCCACAGGACAATGCTCCCCCCACCGCTTCCAAGTCATGGCTGCTGCTCCAGGACACATCATGGCATTCGACCCCGCTCACCCTGAGTTCTGGGAGGAATGGGTAGAACAGCTGAGGCTTACAAACAACTCTCAGTGGACAAGGCCACAACTGCCGCACAAACCATTGTTATACACCGAGGAACTTTCAAGTCATGAGGCTACAGTTCGGGGTGTGTGTTGCCCCGGGACTTTTTAAACATCTCATGGACTTTCTGTTGAAAGGGATTCCAGGTTTCACACCATTCTTTGATGATGTGCTGATCGCCACACCAGATGAGTTTGCCTCCTGACTGCGTGCCATCCTCCGCTGCTTTCACGAGGCTGGCCTTAAGGTGAAGTGGGAAAAGTGCCTTCTCGGAGTTCCCTCCATTGACTTCCTGGGCTTCATGGTTGACATGGACTGCCTCCATCCAGCAAGGGACAAGATAAAAGCCATCGTGGCGGCTCCTCCCCCCAAGTCTAAGGCGGAACTCCAGGTGTTCTTAGGACTCTTGAATTTCTATCACGCCTTCCACCCACACAAGGTGGCGGTAGCTGAGCCCTTACACTAGGGGTGTCAAACATATGGCCCGGGGGAGGGCTTCTATCAGACCCGCTGTGAGAGTCCTGTTCGAAGTAGTCAAGGATCAGATCTCGGTTGGTTAACCACAGTTCTTTATTGCCTATTCCTACATTAGTACAGCGTCTCGGGGTATTGTCAGAGATGAGACAAATAATACAAGCGGGTCTATTATACCATTCCAAGGAGTTTGAATTACCCATAGGTAGCCAATCCCCAGGAGGGAAAATTGGCGGGCTAAAAGGTGTCTTGACCGTTTGGTTCACACAGGAAAAAAGTGAGGTGTTAAGCAGTAAATTTCCCTTCCCAAACCAGACCCCTCCGTTCACATAACAATTCATGGCTCCAAGGTTCTTTAGCATAGATAAGAGATGAGAGCCTTTCCTCCCCTTGAAGTTACTGCCGGGGCAGCTGGAATGCGGAGGCAGGGATGAGAGGCCTCGTTGTTCTCACCCTAGGGGTTGTCACCCTCCCGACCAAGCAAGAGGAGAGAATACAGGTCCAATACATAAAGACATAACAGAATACATAGTGTGCATGCAAGATTACATTGACAGAATTAACTGATTCTGACACCCTGCCCTCCCCATGATTCCCTTCACCTAGCTTTTTCAGGGAACATTTTATGGAACAGTTTAGTTAACTTGGGGGCATGAACATGTTCAGAACGAATCCATTCATTGTGTTCCGGGCCAAAATCTAACCATCTAACTAAGTAATACAAATGGCCCCTCTTTGTTTTGGAATCCAGGATTTCAGTTATCTCGTAGTGTGGACTCCCCTCCTTCATCAGTGGAGGAGGAACTGGAGGAACTGGATGCCATGCATTCGGCCCAGGATCTTTCTTCAGCAAGCTGAAATGAAACACAGGATGTATAGAACTTAGTGATTTAGGCAGGTCGAGTTCAAAGGAGACATCAGAGATTTTTCGTAGCACTTTAAAGGGTCCCACATATTTCCATCCTAATTTTCTGCTGGGCTGCAGCCCGTGGATATTTTTGGTAGAGAGATAAACTGAGTCCCCGGGTTGAAGGTCCCATCCCGGTGCTCGGCCACGATCAGCATATTTTTTATAGTCCTCCTTGGCATGGTCCAAGGCTTTACCAATCAACGGCCAGGAATCCTGGAGACTGGACCACCAGTTTTTGAAGTCTGAAGGGGGAGCCTGGGGGTCTTCCTTGAGGGTGGGGAGCGGTTTACCTTCAAAACCTCCCACTGCCATAAAAGGTGAGACCCCAGTGGAAGAATGCACTGCATTGTTGTAGCTATATTCTGCAAAGGGCAATAAGTCCACCCAGTTATCTTGGTGGTAGTTGGTATAGCACCTTAAGAACTGCTCCAGAATTTGATTAGTTCGCTCGGATTGGCCATCGGTTTCTGGATGGTAACCTGAGCTTAAGGCAGGTTCTATGTCCATTAGCTTCAAAAGCTCTCGCCAGAAGGTGGCAACGAATTGACTTCCGCGATCGGACACCACCCTTCTCGGAAAAGCATGTAATTTTATCACCTGGTTAAAGAAGGCTTTAGCCATCCCTTTGGCGGTGGGTAACTGTTTGAAAGGAGTGAAATGGGCTTGTTTGGAAAACGTGTCTACTACTACCCAGATCACTGTTTTTCCTTTTGAGGGGGGCAAATTGGTAATGAAATCCATGGCTATGTCTTCCCAGGGCCTGGAAGCCGTGGGGAGGGGGTGTAACAATCCCGGGACTTTGCCTCCCCGTTTTTTACACATTAAGCAGGTTTGACATGCCGAGACGAAGTCCGAGACGTCTCGACGCATGCGCGGCCACCAGAATTGCCGTTGGATCAGGTTAAGGGTTTTTAGGAATCCAAAGTGTCCGGCAAGCTTGGAAGAGTGACAATTTAGCAGGATTTCTTTGCGTTTGGTTTTTGGCACCACTAACTTGTCCCCACGGAACCAACAATTGTCCTTTCTTTTTTCGCACTCTCCCATTGCTTCCAATTCCTCTATTTCCTCAGGGGCATATTCCCCCCCCCATTGACAGTCCCCAGTGGTGAGCTCGGTTTTCTTTGCTTTGCTCCTGGTGACAACCACTCCTCCCAGCTGCTGGGGGGAGAACATGGAATCGAATACCTCGTCTTTCAGACTCTCGTGTTGGGGCAATCTGGACAACGCGTCTGCCAGGGAATTAGCCTTCCCAGGAAAATGTTTTAACACAAAGTTAAATTTTGAGAAGAAGTCCGCCCAGCGCAGTTGTTTGGCGTTGAGGGACCGCTGCGTGCGCAAAGCTTCTAAGTTCTTATGATCCGTCCATATTTCGAACGGAGTTTGCGCCCCTTCTAGCCAGTGGCGCCAGGTAGTGAGCGCCAACCTAATGGCCGCAGCTTCCTTGTCCCACACCGACCAATTCCTCTCCGTTTCATTGAACTTCTTCGATATGTAAGCTAAGGGGTGTAGTTTCCCTTCAGCGTCCCTTTGCAGGATGGCCCCCCCCATTGCTACATCCGAGGCATCAACATGGATTATAAAGTCTTTAGTCTCATCCGGGTGCGCCAAAATGGGCTCTGAGGTAAAAAGAGTTTTTAAAGCCTCAAATGCCTTCTGACACTCCCCATTCCACGCCAGTTTCTCTCCCGGCTTTCCCGCCTCGGGACCCCTCCCCTTGGTTTTTAACAAGTCCGTTAAGGGAAGGGTGACTTTGGCAAAGTCCTTGATGAAAGTCCGATAGAAGTTACAAAATCCTAACAGGCTCTGCAGCTGCTTTCTCGTTCGCGGAGCCTCCCATTGCACCACCGCTTCCACTTTCCCCGGGTCCATTTCCAACCCCAGTTCCAACTGGAACTGGCCATCTCCTGCCTTCAGTTCTGTTGCTGCTGTTGCATCGTAGCTTGCTTTCCCAGACTCTCTCAATCGCTCAGCCATTTCATAAGAACATAAGAACATAAGAGAAGTCAATGTTGGATCAGGCCAGTGGCCCATCCAGTTCAACACTCTGTCACAGAGTGGCCAAAAACACCAGGTGCCCTCAGAAGGTCCAGCAGTGGGGGCAGGAAGCACTCCCACTGTTGCCCCTCCCAAAACATCAAGAATACAGAGCATCACTTGCCCCAGACTGAGAGTTCCTATCTATACTTTGTGGCTAATAGCCACTGATGGACTTCAGCTCCATATGTTTATCTAATTCCCTCTTGAAGCCGTCCATGCTTGTAGCCGCCACCACCTCCTGTGGCAGTGAATTCCACGTGTTAATCACTCTTTGGGTGAAGAAGTACTTCCTTTGATCTGTTCTAACCCGACTGCTCAGCAATTTCATGGAGTGCCCACAAGTTCTTGTATTGTTAGAAAGGGAGAAAAGGACTTCTTTCTTTACCTGCTGTATCCCATGCATAATCTTATAAACCTCGATCATGTCACCCCTCAGCTGTTGTTTCTCCAAGCTAAAGAGCCCCAAGAGCTTCAACCTTTCTTCATAGGGAAAGTGTTCCAACCTTTTTATCATTCTAGTTGCCCTTTTCTGCACTTTTTCCAATGCTATAATTCTTTTTTGAGGTGTGGCAACCAGGACTTTACACAGTACTCCAAATGAGGTCGCACCATCGATTTACACAGGGGCATTATGATACTGTCTGATTTGTTTTCAATTCCCTTCCTAATAGCCCCCAGCATAGTGTTGGCCTATTCATTGCAGTCGCACACTGTCTCGACATTTTCATTGAGTTATCTACTACGACTCCAAGATCTCTCTCTTGGTGAGTCTCCACCAGTTCGGACCCCATCAATGTGTATTTATAGTTAGGATTTTTGGCTCCAATGTGTATCACTTTGCTCTTGGCCTCACTGAACCCCATTTGCCATGTTGATGCCTACTGGCCCATCCTCAACAGATCCCTTTGGAGTGCCTCACAATCCTCCCTGGTTCTCATGACCCTAAGCAACTTCATGTCATCTGCAAATTTAGCCACTTCACTGCTTACTCCCAACTCCAAATCATTAATAAACAAGTTAAAAAGCATTGGACCGAGTACTGATCCCTGTGATACCCCACTGCTTACCTCCCTCCACTGAGAAAATTTCTCATTTATACTCACTTTCTGTTTCCTTTTAACTAGCCAGTTTTTGATCCACAAAAGAACTTATCCTTTTATCCCATGACTTTTGAGCTTACTTAGGAGCCTTTGATGAGGAACTTTATCAAAAGCTTTCTGGAAGTCAAGATAAACAGCATCTATTGGGTCCCCCTTGTCCACATTTTTGTTTACTTAGGTTAGTGAGACAAGATCTTCCCTTACAGAACCCATGCTGAGTCTTCCTCAATAGATTTTGTTCATCAATATGCCTACTAATTTTTTCCTTAATAACAGTTTCCACCAACTTACCTAGTATCGACGTCAGACTGGCTGGCCTGTAATTTCCCAGATCTCCTCTGGAACCCTTTTAAAAGATAGGAGTGACATTCGCTACCTTCTAATCCTCAGGAATGGAGGCAGATTTTAATGAAAGATTACATATTTTTGTCAGGAGATCCACAAGTTCACATTTGAGTTCTTTCAGAACTCTCGGATGTATGCCATCCGGGCCTGATGATTTATTTGTTTTTAAGTTGTTTATCAGTCGTAGGACCTCCTCTCTTGTCATCTCAATCTGACTCAGGTCTTTCAACACCCCTCCTGAAATCAGTGGTTCTGGAGTGGGCAGGTACTTCTCATCTGCCACATTGAAGACAGAGGCAAAAAATGCATTTAGCTTCTCAGCCATTTCCCTATCATCCTTCAGTAATCCTTTTACCCCTTGGTCATCCAAGGGCCCCACTGCTTCCCTGGCTGGTTTCGTACTTCTAATGTATTTGAAGAAAGTTTTATTGTTGGTCTTTATGTTTTTTGCAATATGCTCCTCATATTCCCTTTTTGCCTGCCTGATCACAGACTTGCATTTTATTTGCCACAGCCTATGTTCCCTTTTATCAGCCTCACTGAGACTAGCTTTCCACTGCTTAAAGGAATCCTTCTTACCTTTTACAGCTTCCATTACTTTGTTTGTTACCGTTTTTTTCTATACCTATTTGTGCCTTTCCTAACCCGTGGTATATATTTTCTCTGAGCTTCTAGGATTGTAATTTTAAATAGTCTCCAAGCTTCCCCAATGGTTTTGACCCTTTCTACTTTTCCTTTCAGTTTACTCCCCACATATCCCCTCATATCAGAGAAGTTACCCCTTTTAAAGTTAAAAGTGATTGTGTCAGTCTTTTTGGGCAACTCCCTATTTATACAAATGTTGAACTCAATAACATTATGGTCCCAAGCGGTGCAGTCACTTTAACATCTCTCACCCGGTCTTGAGTGTTACTCAGGACCATATCCAGGATCGCCTCTTCCCTGGTCGGTTCTGTAACCATCTGCTCCATAGCACAGTCATTGAGAGCATCTAGAAACTCAATCTCTTTTTCCAGTCTTGAACACATATTGACCCAATCAATGTGTGGGTAGTTAAAGTCACCTATTACAACACAGTTATTTTGTCTAGCCGCTATCTTGAATTCATTCATCATTTTATAATCCTCCTCTCTTTTTTGATTTGGTGGGTGATAACAAACTCCCAATGTTAAGCTTCCTTTGGGGCCCACTAATTCAACCCACAGCATTTCCAGAAGTGAATCCATGAAGTGAAGTGAATTTCCTGTTTTCCCATAGGTCCTAGACTCAGAATTCTGAGCATGAGATTTCTGTGGTGAATGTCAATAAATCAGAAATAGGTTTGCAGCTTACAGATACACACCTGAGCAGCATACTCAAGATTGCAACAGCACAGACATTTTGAAGCAATGATTCAGAGCAAGAGATGTCAGTTATCAGAGACTGTTAAATAAACAAAATATTGCAAGAGTGCTAATGTTTTAAGCATGTTTTTAAGTAAAAAGAAAACTTTGAGTTTGTGTCCTTTATAAAGTTTATATCTCCACTACCTGACATTACATTTTATGACACACATGGTTCAGCCCAACAAGGTCTCATCTATGTCAGATCCAGCCCTCATAACAAATGAGTTCAACACCCCTGCCTTATACTGACTTCTGGACAAGCAGGCCCCTGGACATGGGGCCCTTGCCAGGCTGCTGCATTCAAGAGTGTCAAGGTGCTCTTGATCTCCAACATGGTACTGGCACATTTTGATGAAGCCCTGCCAGTTGTTCTGGCCTGTGACGCATCGCCCTATGGCATGGGTGCCGTGCTAGCTCACAAACTCCCAGACGGGTGGGTGGTGCTGGTCACCTAGTACTCCCAGACGCTGTCAGCTATGGAGGAAAATTACACCCAGATCAACTGTGAAGGTCTGGCTATTGTGGCTGGCATGAAGAAATTTTACAATTTCGTTTATGGTACGGACCATCGCCCTCTTCTCAACCTCTTCGCTGTGGATCGATAGATGCCACAAGTCCTCTCCCCCTGGGTCCTGGGATTGTCCATCTTTCTGTTGTGATACAATTATACCCTGGAGCACTATCTGTGGAAGGCTATGGGGCATGTTGATGCCCTCAGCTGCCTACCCTTGCTGTCCATTGAGGATGACCTGGCTCCAGTGCACCACATCCTCCAGGTGGATGACCTCCCCAATTCTCCCCTCAAGGTAGCAGACATCACCTGCCACTTGGCAAGGGAACCTGTCATTTCCTGGGTTCTGGGCTGGGTGGTGAGGGGGTGCCCCATGGCTGCAGCAGGCCTGGAATTTAAAGCATTCACAGCATGCAGGGACAAGTTGTCCACCCACAAGGGATGTCTACAGTGGGGAGACAGAGTAGTCATCCTCAGTGCCCTGCGGCACCACGTCTTGATTGCTCTACACGAAGCCCATCCAGGGATCGTCTTCATGAAGGCCCTGGCCCAGAGCTATGTACTGTGGCTAGGAATAGATGTGGAAATCTAGGCTTGGGTAAAGTGCTGCCAAGCCATCTGCCCCAATCTGCCAAGTGCTCCCACACAAGCCTGGGAATTCACCCACACACCATGGTCAAGGCTCCACATAGACTTTGCTGGGCCATTCCACAAACTACTATTTCTGGTAATGGTGGACTCCTACTCAAAATGGTTGGTGGTAAGCCCCGTCTCTGCCACGTCCTCCATGGCCACCATCCGGGTGCTACACCGGATCTTCATGACCCATGGGTTGCCAGACACCATCGTCTCTGACAATGGGATGGTGTTAACATTGGAGGAGTTCCAGAAGTTCCTCCTCAGCAACCTGATCCAGCACATGAGGTCGGCTTTGTTCCACCCGGTGACCAACAGCCAGGCAGAGCGAATGGTCCAGTCCGCCAAGGAAGCTCTCGGCAAAATCACAGATAGCAACTGGGAGTTCCATCTGGGCCACTCCCCCCTGGCACAATGGACCACTCCCAACCCAGTCCCTGGCCACTGCCTAGCAGAACTCCTAATGGGTCAGTGGCCCGCGATCCTGCTGGACAGGGCTTCAGAATTGTGCAGCCTGTAAAAACAATGAGAGGCGCAACAGGAATTCTTCCCAGAGGACCCTGTATACATTCACAACTTCAGCAAGGGATTCCCGTGGCTAGCGAGTCGAATAATTCACCCAACATGACCCATGTCCTACGAGAGCTCCACAGAAAACAGCCAGGTCCTGCAGAAGTATGTCGACCAGCTGTGGAGATGCCTGCTTTCTGCTGCACTGAAGATTCCGGCCCCGCGAAACAGTAGTGGAAACCTGCCGGTCAACCCTGAATTTGACTCCCCTGCCGGGAATATCCCAAAAGCAGCTCCCATGCCAGCTGCTGAACAGGATGACTGGGCACCTACTTCTGTCTTGGAGCCGAAAGAGACTCCTCCACCCCCGCAGCCGAGTATTCAGTCAGGTCCACCTGATGGGGCTACTGAAGCCCTGGTTCCTGCTCCACGACATTCCCTGTGGGAGCACTGGCCCCCGGCATATTTAAAGGACTATGTCACCCAGGTGAGGCTCGATCTATGGGGGGAGTAGTGTGATGTCCACTTACCGCCACTAGGTGCCAGTGGCAGACAGTCTGAGCTTGGCTCCAGAGAATAATAGGGGCCATGGATCCTGAGCCTCCAAGGATACACCAATAGGGACTTTGGCAGGAGATTCAAACCCTCCAATAGGGTGTGTCTCAGGGGTCTGTATATAGTTGGCCACCTTGGCCGCTATTTGCCATGCTTGTTCCATCTAATAAAGTATGAGTTGATCACTACGCTGTCTCGCTCATCCATGCCGCCAAGAACTCTTCAGCAACCCTGGGAAATTAACAGCTGGTTAACTCTACTAACTAATGAGTTTATTCTCTTTTGGGGGTGTCAGCATGTAAACAGTGAATGCCATGCAAGATGACAGCTAGTCAGACTGATCAAACTGATCTAAGTGACAGCTAGGAGTCACATGACTGGACTGATTGCATCAGACTGTAGGAGGTGCTACATGACTCAGCATCTCTACTGTCATTGGACATGGGACTGTATATATTATGAACTGTTCCTAGCAGTGTATGCCAGTTTGGTATCAGGTTGCATGGCAAAGTACTTTGTCAGTGAATATAACAAATGCTTTGCTGTAAAGGACTGTGTGTGTGTATATATTGTAAATAAACTGTAAATAGCTCTGCACCAAGCTGGACGTGTGCAAGACATCATTATTTGCACCACCATCAGGGGGGCCCTCCACACACCACATGGAGAGAAAGAGAGAGGTTTTGCATGTCATTTTGTATTTTAAGTTCATTTCTTTTCAGCTGTTGAAATTTCTCATCTTTTTAGCTGCAGAACCACCCCCCCCCCCCCCGGGGGAAACGCTTTCAGTTGTGGAACAAAATGGCAGATTGGAGAAGAGTTGGAGGGAGGACTGTGTAATTTGAATTTAAAAAGGCAAGAACTGCCCACCCCAATAGAGATTCTCAGACACCTGCTGGATCAGCTCATGTTCTGATCACCAGTTGTGCACATTGAGCCAATTGTTTGTCCAGCAGTTTGGCTGTTTGCAAACAGCTTGAGCCTATTTATTAGGTGTTTTTTTCATGTATTAAAACAGTACAGTACAATATAATTAGAAATACTTACTGCACATGTGTTCTCTCTGAGCCCAATGTAAATTATAGGCTGTTCCGCCTTCCCACATAGACCTGTCATCAGTGCATGCCACTCAGCAGATAATCATATAAATTAACAGTGAGCAAATATATCAGCCATGATTATAAACACTGTATTTATTTTTAAGTCTTGGCATTTGGCTCTTTGTTTAAACTGAGCATTTCCCCCCCCGATACATATTATTTATTTATTTATTTAGATTTATATCCCGCCTAGCCAGCACAAAGCGGCTACTGAATCAGACTGCTGGTGGTCTATCAAGGTCAGTATTGTCCACTCAGACTGGCAGCGGCTCTCCAGGGTCTCAGGCTGAGGCCTTTACCATCACTTGGTGCCTGGTCGTTTTAACTGGAGATGCCAGAGATTGAACCTGGGACCTTCTGTATGCCAAGCAAAGGCCCTTCGACTGAGCCCCAGGCTCAAAATGATAAAAAGTTCAACAATCTAGAATTGTAACCAACTCCCAGTACTGGACTGTATGTCGAGGCATGCACCCTTGCTCCTGGAAATGATCTTACACTTGCAGTTTTGAATGAGAATACTACAAGTGGGATTTAAAAATGTTTATGGCTTTTAAATTGCACATGAGTCCTGGTGTGCTCCTTAAGGTAGGAAAAGAAACAACAATATCAATAGAATGGAAATGCATTAAATATTTTCCCCACCGCAGTGAAAGTGTCCCTCCCGTTACTTCGTAAAAGTTTTTATTGCCATACCAGAGCTGTGGTGCAGTCCTTCAAGAAGGTTAAAAAAGAAAACAATTCAGACATGCATCAGGGGAAATGGGAGGGCTAAGGGCACCCACTCTGGAATCTGTCATGGATATGAACAAAAACTGGCAAGCCCATTAAGAAGGTAACAAGGGAAGGCTTTGGGTTTTCTTTACCATTTGCAGATTTTTTTCAGTTGGCAAACTATCTGCAACTGGAGACAAAGGATGATCTCTCCCTGCCCCCCCCCCAAAAAAATTAATGTCAACTGACCCTCAATACTGTAAACCTGGCTCATCTAATTGCACCAGGGCAGAAAGGCCTATGTAAGGTTAACACACACACACACACACACAGCTTCAACTCTGGGATAAGGATGGGTCAGTTAACAGAAAATTTACTGATGTACCTCATCACCCTTCCTTCCAAGTAAATCAGTCAAGTAAAGTGGGGCTGTGGCTAGGAGGCAGAGCATCCACTTCATATGCAGAAGGTCCCAAATTCTAGCCGTGGCATCTCCAGCTAAGAGGATCAGATGGGAGGTCACCTGAAAGACCTCCGCTTGAGACCCTGGGGTAGACAGTACTGACTTTGATGGCCCAAGGGTCTGATTCAGTATGAGGACGCTTCCTGTGTGTTCATGTATGAAGGACTGCTTTGGGGAAAGGGCTGTGGTTCAGGGGGAAAGCATCTGTGCTGGGCATGCAGAAGGTCACCGGTTCCGTGCCAGCCATCTCAGGCAGGAGGTGATCAAAAAGACCTCGGCCTGAGACTCCAGAGGGGCACTGCCTGTCTGAGTAGACAACAGTGACCTTGATGAATCAATGGCCTGATTCAGTACAAGACCGCTTCATGTGCTCAAGTCTTATGTCACCTGCCTTGAGAGAGGCAGCTTCAAAGTGTCCCTCTGCCTGGGAGAGTCTCTCTGGTGTCTGTAGGTTTGCTCACTATGTAAAATACCAGCAGGATCCTGGCCACCTCAAGGAGACACAGGGGGAGGCATCCTTCTAGGGGGAAATCCCACCGTAATAATTCCTTGGAAACTGGCTTCTCCTAATAAGCCAAGGAGGTGTCAGCTCTTTCGGCAGTCTTGGTTGTTTCTCCTGTGGATCCGCCATCTCTTTGTGTCCCCAAAAGCAGAGTGGTAGCTATCAACTTTCCGAGATATCGTGTTCTCTAGTGATCCCCCAAAGCATGGCACTTTTTCTTCTTTCACCACCTCTTTTTTATTTTGTTGACAAGGGATCAAGATGGATTGTTAATACCCTGACCTGGATGGCCAAAGCAAGCCCGATCTCATCAGATCTTGGAAGCCAAGCAAAGTTGACTCTGGCAAGTACTTGGATGGGAGACCTCCTTGGAATACCAGTAGTTGGAAGGCAGGGGCAGGCTTTATTCAGCCACCTCTGTGAATATCCTCCAGGCCCCCAGTGGGGGGTCAGTCACCAGAGGTCGCTATGACTTCCAGATGCACACACACATGGACACACACATATTTAAAAATACAAAAAAATGGAGCAAGATGGAAGAAAGGAGGGCCTGGTGTGATGGGGTCCATGGGGTTGCAAAGAGTCAGACTCAACTGTGCGACTGGACAACAACAACAAAGATGAAAGAGAGAGCTCAAATGTGGAGGGAATTGTCGGTTCAGAGATCTGGCCTTGTACCTGGCATCTACACACCTCTCCTGTAGTTGTTATATTGGCCCTGGTTTGGATGGCCCAGGCTAGCCGGATCTCATCAGATCTCGGGAGCTAAGCAGGGTTGTCCCTGGTTTGTACTTGGGTGGCAGCAGGCCTGTAGCCAGGATTTTGTTGCTTGTGGGGAAATTTTTCTTCTGGTGGGGCTGAAAAACCACTTAGCCAAAAGAAAGCTGTTACCAGGTATAAAGTACTGGATCCAGAGATGCATTGAAGTGAAATCAGCTTATAAGTTTATTAAGAGGTCAGAACTAGATTGGCTTAGCTGGACTTGCAGGCCCGCTTAAATCCCCATTCTTGACCTAGGGTTGCCAAGTCTGGGTTGGAAAATACCTGGGGACTTTGGGGGTGGATCCAGGAGAAGGCGGGGTTTGGAGAGGGGAGGGGCCTCAGGATTGTACAATGCCATAGAGTCCACCCTTCAAAGCAGCCATTTTCTCCAGGGGAGCTGATCTCTGTCGTCTGGAGATCAGTTGTAAAAGCGGGGGATCCCCAGGCCCCACCTGAAGGCTGGCAGCCTTATCTTGACCACACCCACACCCAACACCCATGATTCACTATTTACAGTGCCCCTGGATCCTATAGGTCTGTCTATGGATGCAGGTTTCCCCATTGGTCCCAACTTGGATCCTCTGGGTCTATTGTCCCTGGATGTGAAGCTCAACAGCTTTGTCTGGCCATGTGTTTGACTGCATGCATGGTTCTTCTGTCGGAACATAATACCCCTCCCCCCATAGTTCAGATCCCCCTTGGCACACATAGTCTTTGAGGTATGTGGGCTTCTTCTGCTCTCGGATGGACCTGTGGAGTTCTGGAGTTGGGGCATTCTGTTCTGGTGCTGTGTGGTTCTTCTGTCAGAACATAACACCGGGATAGTCCAGGGCTGGTATGCAGCGGCAGGCAATGGCAAACCACCTCTCAACATTTCCTGCCTTGGAAACCCCAGGAGGGGCAGCCATAAGTCAACTGCGACTTGACAACAATTCCTATCACCAATCTCAGTAGCTAAGCAGGATTGGCACTGTTTAGTAATTGGGTGGAAGACCTCCAAGGACGTCCAGGGTTGCTACGCAGAGGTGAGCAATGGCAAACCACTTCTGAATGGCTCTTGCCTTGAAAGCCTGACGGGGTCACCATAAGTCAGCTGTGATTTGACAGCACTTGTCACAGCAACCTGACCTGGATGGCCCAGGCTAGGCTGATCTTGTCAGGTCTCAGAAGCTAAGGAGGGGCAGCCCTGATTAGTTCTTGGATGGGAGACCACCCAGGAAGTCCAGGGTTGCTACGCAGGCAATGGCAAACCTCCTCTACCACCTTCAATGCATTTTCCAACTGGGTTTTGCCAGTTCACACAGTAAAATCCAGTTAAAAAGTGCACTGATAGTGGATTATTTAGTGTGTGTGACCCCAGCCTGAATGTCTCTTGCCTTGGCCTTTTCTGCACCCGCATTTTGCCTTGGTTTCTGAGTACATCCTATTCTTCCATTCTGCATTCCCTCCCACTTTTATTTCCACATGTCTGGGCTTTCTCTTATTTTTGCATTTGTTTTACAGGAATCTGCATTCAGACCGCTTCCAGCACACTGTTGCCCCACAGCTACCAAAACTCCTTTTGCAGTGTTCTCATCCACTTTCAAATCACTAATCCTTTCTAAAGTAGAATTGTTTCTGCAGGTATTTAAGTGCTGCCCACTGTCCTCCCCCGTTTCCGCCTCTCCAGAGAGCCAGTCTGGTGTCGTGGTTAAGTGCGCGGACTCTAATCTGGGAGAACCAGGTTTGATTCCCCACTCCTCCACTTGCACCTGGCTGGATGACCTTGGGCAAGCCATAGTTCTGTACCAGCTGTTCCCTCAAGGACAGCTTGGGAAAGAGCTCTCTCAGCCCCACCTACCTCACAGGGTGCCTGTTGTGGGGCGGGGAAGGGAAAGGAGTTTGTAAGCCGCTCTGAGACTCCAAGTGAGTGAAGGGCAGGATATAAATCCAATCTCTTCTCTTCTTCTTCTCTCTCTTTTTAGGCTGATGCTCCCTTCCCATTCTGTTTTCTTTCCCTCCTTCTCTAAAGACAAAAAGAGGACGTGTCCTCCTGCTCAGGCATACTATTAAAAAAGCCAGAGAGACAGCATAAGAAGGAATCAGTAAATAGAAAGGACTGGGGGATTCCCTGCTCCCAGATGTGTGTCAGTCTTGCATGTGTGAGCCTAGATTTCCCTCTCCCTTCCCCTTCTTTTTGCAAAATCAGGGAGGGAGGGAGGGAGGGGTTGGCATCCAGTTAACTAAAAAAAATGCTGGTTTTACTTGTCGATGCAGAATGCATACAGAATACACAAATAGATAAATGGGGGGGGTGGGGGAGAACAAGTGCAGAGGGAATGCAAGCGACTGTGAAGTCAGCTCTTAAGGCTCGACTCCTTGGATTCTTCAGAGCAAGCTGTCAGTGCAGAAAGGGCCCCTGAAAACCCTACAGGGTTGCTGTAAGTCAGCTGCACCCTGATGGCACTTTCCACCACCACCAAAGTTCTCAGCATGCCTAAATAAAATGGAACCCCTCATCTTTAAGCATGATTGAAACAGAGCCAGGTTTCAATACACAGCTTTTGTCCTTGGTTTGACCCTCAGTGAAAGTGTTCCAAAGATCCTTTCAGTTTCCTCCACATCTCTCCCCCCTCATTCCTTTCAAATGGAATGGGAGCAGAAGGAGAAAGAAGCAGCCTGATCACGGCTTAGACTTTGCATTAAAAACGGTTTTGTTTGGTTCCTCCCTGCTCCATGTGTATGAGAGGAATTATTTTCTGTTTTCCAACACAGTTCAGACAGATCCAAATTCTCTTGGCTTCTACCTCTCACCATCTGGCAGAGGTTTGTAGAAAATCCCATCCGCAACTGAATGCTTGAGCTGTAACTGGCTCTGATCAAGGGCAAATATGTATTTATGCAAATGCCAAGTTCCTGTTGCTGGATTCCTTTGAAGAGTGTTGGGCTTCTCTTCCACGTTCTGGCTTCTGCATGTGTGAAAGCAGGAACACTGAGGGTCACTTCATGCAGGACAATCCCTGCTGTAACCAGGGTAATGGGGGGGTGGGGGTGGGGTATTTTGGCATTTGCATTTGTGTGTGCATGTGTGTGTGTGTGTGCATGTGTGTGCGTGTGCCCATGTCTGAAAGTCATGGGGACCTCTGGGTACTCCTAGTGGGGTACGGTGGACATTGAGAGAAGTAGCTTGATTGCCTGCCTCTGGCCTCCAGCCCTGGTATTCTCTTGTAGGTCTCCCCTCCAAATACTTGCCAAGTTTAGCCCACCTTCGCTTCCAACATCTGATGAGATCGGGCTTGCCTGAGCTATCCAGGTCACATCCAGGGTAATTTTTTTTGCGCAGCCAGATGATGCTTAAATGCCTCCTCTCTTGAATATGATTCATGCAGTGGTTGAAGTCCAGGTCAACCTGTCTTCAATTGCCAAACTTTTTCCACAGTAAGCCAGCCAATGTCAAACCCTTAGGCACATCTAGCCACAGCCAATTTATGGAGACCCCTGTGACAGAACAGGCCTGCTTGACTTGGAGATTCACGACCAGCATCAAAAGATTAAAATATAAATTTAAAAGGTTACAAGCATACTTTAGCACAGCACCAGATCAGCAAACAGAGGAACAAAGGGAATTTGTCTAGAAATGCATCCTTCTTTCCCTGGTTCCTACACATGCCCTAGCTAGACATTACAAGGACTAGAGCAGGCATTTAAAGCTTACAAAGTTACAGAATAATTCCCTTGTTGTTCCATTTACTTGGATGGCTGCATGGTCTGGAAAAGATGGCTGCCCTGACTGACCATAGCTCCAAGGTCTGTCCCCTTCAAAGAAGCAGCACCAACTTCCCTCCTTCCTTGAGTGTGGGTATTAAAAAGTGCTTCTTCCTGCCCAGGAACCAGTCACAATGCCCGTCAGAGCACACTGGGAAATCATGCCTTAGTGAGCTGTAAGCTGACTGCCTCCTCCCATTTCCAGCCCACAGAGAGAGAAAAAACACAGCCCCTTTAAAAACAGACCCAGAAAAGGAAAGGAGGCATTTCTTCATGGACCTTATGGCTCTCTGCATAACCAACCCTGGACTTGCTTGGTGGTCTCCCATCAAAGCACTAACCAGTAAGCATGCCAGCCTCCAGTTGGGAAATGGGGATCTTCCAGAATTACAGTTTACTCCAGACTACAGAGATCAGTTCCGTGGAGAAAATGGATGCCAGCTGAATTTCCTGTCCTCCCCGGGCCCCACCCTTAAATCTCCAGGAGTTTCCCAACCTAGAGATGGCAACCCAAGCCCCCCCCCCCAACAGTGGCCAGGGGGGACCAGGCAACCCTACGAACCTGGGCCAACCCTGCCTAGCTTCAGAGATCTGACGTGCTAGCGTAGTTCATCTAGGTCAGGGCTCAAGTTCTGACAGACTATTTAAAATTCCTCTTAAATTTTACTGCAGTGCTGTGGGAGTCCCAAAGTTCTGAGGTAAATTTTAAGGAAGGAAGACATGGAGGAGGGTGGATGATATCCGATGGGTCTTTCCAGGGCTTTTTTTTGTAGAAAAAGCCCAGCAGGAACTCATTAGCATAATAGGCCACACCCAACAACAGAAACTCATTAGCATATTAGGCCACACCCCTGACAGTGCAGCTCCCTCTCAGGATTGGCTTCCCCAGGTGCCCCGCAGTGCCTGGGGAGCCCAAAGGGGGAGGCTGTAGGCATGGCCAACTCGAAAGCCAGCCGGAACTCTGTTCCTGTGTGTTCCTGCCCAAAAATAGCCCTGGGTCTTTCCCACAGAACTGACACAAGTGTAGTGGTTAGAGTGCTCAACCTGGGAGACCCCAGTTCACATCTCCAGCTCTGCTATGGAAGCCTGCTAGGCATTGTTGGGCCTCTCAGCCTAATCTCCTCATGGGGCTCCAGTGAGGATAAAATGGAAGAGAAGAAAATGGTGTAATTCACTCTGAGGCCCTGTTGGGGAGAAAGGCAGGGTATAAACAAAGTCAATTAATTAATTCATTAAATGGTGAACCTTTAAGCAGGGTGGGAGCACTCTCATGGGGGCAGCCATACCCTGGAAATGGTGCCATCCTCGGTTTCACAGAATGAAGAGATGGGATTCCAAACAGTTCTGGTGCCAAGGTCCAGCAGGAAGGTGTGCATTTGAATGTATGGGATTCCACAATGGGGCGTGGTTGTTAGTTGGGCACAGAGTGTGTAATGCTACAACAATCCTGTACATTTTCCGTCTCTGTGTGTGTGTGCACATGCTTTGCTGATTCAAGGCATATCTGCCAGAATTCCAACTGATCACCAGACTATTCCCTTGAAGCAAATGGCTGCTTCAGAGGGTGGACTATAAGGCATTATACCCCACTGAGCTTCTTCCCGTCCCCAAACTACACCCTCCCCAAGGCTCTACCCTCAAAATGTCCAAGAATTTCTCAACCCAGAGTTCACAGTCACCACCCTAGAAAGCAAGTGGACTGGAGAGATCTAGGAATTGAGCAAGGCAGCTAAGGAACTTTTCTTCTTGAAGGCAGAGAGTCCTTTGAGAGGCACAGAATGACTTTTGGTGGAGACTGGACTTCTCTTGGTCCTAGAGGAACCTGGTCTCAGTTGCCTCACTTTTTTATGGCAGCTGATAGCATACACCTTCCTGCCTGGGAATTAGGATCACAGTGAGACGCCCTCCTAACTGTCCCAAAGAAGCTTCTCTGGTGGGTACACAAGAGTCATGGAACAACCCCCCTTTTCGATTTCAGGAGGCAGTTGAAGACAGTTTTATTCATGGCTACATTTGGGTAAGTTATTAGTAGTCTTGTACTGTGATTTTAAATCTTGGGTTGAAGAAGAGGAAGAAGGAGAAGAGTTGGTTTTCATACACAGCTCTTCTCTATCTTAAGGAAAGAGGCTTATGATTGCCTTCCCTTCCTCTCCCCACAACAAGCACCTTGTGAGGCAGGTGGGGCTGAGAGAGTTCTGAGAGAACAATGACTGCCCCAAGGTCACCCAGCAAGCTTCATATGGAGGAGGAGTCAGGGACGGTACCAGTTTTGGGGTTTTTTGCACGCTAGGCAAGGCTACCTTCTGGCAAATCCCCCCCCCCAACCATGCACCCACCAATTTTCAAACATAAATGCATTTTAGAAAGAATAAAAAACACAATATCTGAAATTGCTTATTTCTTTTTTTAAAATTGTGAGAACAACTAATACAATCTCTGATTTTCTCTCTCAAACAGAAAAACACAAATCACAAAGCATTTTAAAATTTTAATGAAGCAGTTACAGCAGCTGTCAACAAAGCAATTGAGACTGCTCTCCCTATAGCTGCAAGTAACACCATCCCTGCAGCTATAAGTAATGCAATTCCTGCAGCGGTAAGCATGGCAGTTGAACCTCTACAAGTTAAAATGGATGCTGTAGCCTCACAACTTTCATCTCAAACAGAAAAAATTAAAAAGCAAATTGCTGAAAATTCTACTCAAATTTCCAATTTTGCACAGACAACTAGAAACCAAATCAGAAGATTTGGGGTGGGGCGCCCTCCTTAAGATGGGGGATCTGGTTCCAGTCCCGATGGCAGCAGGCAGTAGCAAGCTTTGCTCTAGGCATTCTGCTGATCCCCCCCACCCGACCGTCTTAGTGGGATTCCTGACTGCTTTCCCACTGGTTTCTCCCAGAGGGACTCCCGATAGCAAGGAGCTTACCCGAGGAGGTGATGATGACAGTGGTCCCAGTTGTTTCCTGGAGTGCTCTGAAGCAGACGGATGGAGTAAGGCATTCAAGGCATTCAAGGCTTTTGAATTACAGTCGTGACCAGCAGGAAGCTTTCAAGACCATCTACTGAGCTTTTGTTCTAATGTGCCAAGAGCTTTTGGAGAAGCATGGAGTGGACTTATCTATGGACACAAGTAAGTGACCGCCCAATTATGGAAACTAAATGAAAAATGGGAGAGCCACATAGATAAAGGAGTGTTAAGCACTGAGCACTAAGAGGGAGGAGTGAGGTGTTGATTGTCCTAGGCAGCTAATGATCAATGACTGAGCCTCAACTACAGGAAAGTTAATTACAGCAGTGGATTCCTTTTTTCTTTGCATTACAGCTTTCATCATAATATTTGCTTGAGGTGTTTTGGGATGGTGGCAACAAGAGGAGTATAATCAATTTTTCTGAACTCGTTGCAACTACCTGTCCTGAAAGCTGTTAGCCATGGAACACGGGGACGAACCTCTAAAACACCTAAACTGTCCCAATAGAAGAAAAATGTCTATTGAAGGATAAGAAAGGAAGAGAAAGGAAGATAGAAGGGTGAAGTTAGCAAGTAATACGAAGGAGCAGTGGAATTCATTTGAACTGCCTGAAGGTGGTAGGGGCTGTAACCCTGTGAATTACTCCAGAAAAATGTGGTGCTTCAGTGTGCTCTCTCTTTCTCTTTCTTTTCTTTCTCTTCCTCTTTTCTTTTCTTGTAAAAACTGAAAGTATTTGTTTTTTTTCTCTTGATTATATATGCAATTTCCCCCCTGCTTTTCATTGGTCGCCTGGGGGAAAAGAGGGGAAGAAACCTGTAACTGGGTGGTTAGGGAGAGTGAGGAGGAGAAGGCAAAACAAGACCCTTTGAATGCACCCCTCTTTAAATAGCTTCAGGTTAATAAATAGATAGCATAAGTTAGAGTAAGTTGGTGTATGTTAGTGGATGTTAGAGTAAGATAGATATAAGTTTGAGTAGGTTAGGCACTAGCTAGGGTGGGACAGAACTTTTTAAGTTAGTATGAGGTAGAGCAAGGTAGAGCTAGATAGCTTAAGATAAAGTAAGGTAGGTATAAATTAGAGTAAGATAAGCTTAAGTTAGGCT
Source organism: Lepidodactylus listeri (assembly GCA_029233225.1). Lineage (NCBI taxonomy): Eukaryota > Metazoa > Chordata > Lepidosauria > Squamata > Gekkonidae > Lepidodactylus > Lepidodactylus listeri. Next base: position 131,420,609 of record JARCFY010000005.1, on the reverse strand, counting down.
TAGATAGACTAGATAGAGTAAACTAGGATTAGTGTAGTGTAGAGATTAATATTGATAAGTGTAACATGGCATCCGGAACAAGAAAGACATCAATCTCTTCTCCAGGACAAATAAAAGGAGCCTCAGCAAGCTTAGCACAGATGAGTGTAAAAGAGCTGCATGCACAAATTAACAAAAGTATCTCTCAGGCAATGAACCTTGCCATTCAAAATATCTTGCCTACCTTAATAGCCAAGGCAATGGAGCCACTTCAAACTAAACTAGAAAACTTTACACAACAGATCTTGTCTCAAATGGAAGGCTTTAAAAAAACAAATTCTAGAGAATAAACAAGATATATCTAAGTTGACCTCATCAACCAATAAGCTAGAGTCCAACATAGAGGAAGTAGACCAACAGGTACAGGAACTAAAGATAAAATACTACTCATTAGAAGATTCTTTGTTGATCATGGAAATGGAGAAGGCAGCGCATGTTTTAAGGTTTCAGAATGTTCCAGAAAACAAAGACAAGAATGTAAAAGAGATGATGGCTGAAACCCTGGCTGAGTATACAGAGATAGGAACTGCTAAAGGGCTACTGGAAGAGATGGAGGCAGTATATAGATGAAATTCGGCCTATGCTAAAAGAAATAAAATACCTAGGGAAATCCATATTAAATTTCATAAAAGAACCATGAGAGATAAGATCTTAAAATTTTTGAAGGACTCACCATTGATGATACAAGAAGTAGATATTCAAGTTTTAAAGGAGATACCCTGGTGGGTGTGAGAGTCCAAAGATTTCAAACCAAAGCAAAGGATCTTAAACAAGAACTTCTCTTTATTTGGTGGATCAGTGGTGCACACTTGTTGAGTCAGTAACAACCATATGCAGCAGGTTGTAGCACAGATATAGTGTATTCAAACTAGGCAGTATGTACTTCTCTACCAATCATGACTCAGTGAAAAAAGGCGCCCCAAACCCCCGACCCGTTTATTCCCATGGAAAAGAAGCGGGATGAGAAAAGAACACATTCCATAGAAAGGGGTGAGATAACACATCATGACACAGTTACATCCCAACTCCCGAGCAGGAAATATCAGATCCTGACATCCTGCTCTCCCCAAAATCTACTCAACCCCCCAGTTTGACAGGATACATTTTGTGGAAGGCATGAATTTTTGCAGGAGCATTTACATGCTTAGACTCAACCCATTCATTATGCTCAGGACCAAAATCCCTCCATTTAACCAGGTAGAACAAATGATCCCATTTTGATTTGGAGTCTAGGATTTGGTCCACTTTGTAGTGAGGTTCACCCCCCTTCATCAGAGGAGGAGGAGTCGGTGGTTGGGGTCTCCACCTGGTTGGCCCAGGATCTTTTTTCAGGAGGCTGAAATGAAAAACCGGATGGACATTTTTCAGAGATTTAGGCAATTTGAGTTCAAATGTTACAGCATTGATCCTTTTTAGCACTTTATAAGGTCCTACATATTTCCAACCCAATTTCCTGCTGGGTTGTAACCCTTTGATATTCTTTGTAGATGCATAGACAGAGTCACCCGGCTGTAAGTCCCAACCCGGTTCTTGTCCTTTGTCCACATGTTTTTTGTAAGCCTTTTTAGCTTTCTCTAGAGTCTTTGCAATCAATGGCCAAGCTCCCCACAAAGAGTTTCACCAGTCAGCCAGGCTGCCAGAGGTGGGGGGATTTGCATTTAGTGACAGTAGAGGAACCCCTTCATAACCCCCTGTGGCCATGAACGGAGAGACCCCAGTAGACGAATGTACAGCATTATTATAACTATATTCAGCAAAAGGCAACATCCCAATCATCCTGTTGATAATTGGTATAACAGCACAAGAATTGTTCAAGGATTTGATTCACTCTTTCAGTTTGTCCATCCATTTCTAGGTGATAAGAGCTGCTCAAAGGAGATTCAATTCCCAGAATGTCCAGAAGCTCCTGCCAAAAGATGGCAACAAATTGAGTTCCACAGTCAGATATCACCTTGCATGGGAGAGAATGGAGCTTTACGATTTTTGCCATGAAGGCTTTAGCCAAGGCTTTAGCCGTAGGCAACTGCTTGAATGGGAAAAAGTGGGCTTGCTTAAAAAATGTGTCCACCAACACCCAAATGACAGTCTTTCCTTTACTCAGGGGTATGTCAGTTATAAAATCCATAGAGATAACTTCCCAGGGATGAGTAGGGGTTTTGAGTGGTTGTAATAGTCCCGGAGGTTTCCCACCCCTCTGCTTACACATCAGACACACTTGGCAAGAAGACACATATTCAGAGACATTTTTTCTCATATGCGGCCACCAAAATTGTCTTTGCAGCAAATTCAATGTCTTCAGATAACCAAAGTGACCTGCTAACTTAGATTTGTGGGTGGCATGCATAACATCTCCCCGTAATATTTGGGGCACCACTAACTTCTCGTTCCTAAACCAGCACCCGTTGGGACCCTTTGTAAAACACTCCGCGTTCCGCATGCCCTCTATTTCACTTGGGGTGTAAGCATTAGCACATTTGGACACCCAGTCTTCACCCACCTGCTTCTCCAGTTTCTGTACTTGGCTACGAGTTACCATTGCTCCCTCCAACTGTTCCAGAGTGAACATGGAGTCAACTACCAGATCTTTTTTACAGTCATGTTGGGGAAGGTGGGATAGGGCATCTGCGAGCGAATTAGATTTCCCTGGGAAGTGTCATAATGTAAAGTTGCATTTAGAGAAAAAATCCACCCAACGCAGTTGCTTTGCATTCAAAGTGCATTGAGTTCTGAGGGCTTCCAAATTCTTATGATCAGTCCATACTTCAAATGGGACTCTAGCCCCTTCCAACAAATGTCTCTAAGTAGAAAGTGCTAAGTGGATAGCCACTGCTTCTTTGTCCCACACCGCCCAGTTCTTTTCAGTTTCGCCAAATTTCTTAGACACATACGCTAACGGATGTAGCTTGCCATCGGAACCCTCTTGCAAGATCACCCCCCATGGCCACATCAGAAGCATCTACTTGCACAATGAAACTTTTATTTTTGTCAGGATGGGCGAGGATAGACTCAGAGGTGAATAGAGTCTTTAAATCCTCAAAGGCTGTTTGGCATTCAGGTGTCCAGTTTAGCAGAGCTCCCAGCTTAGCTGCATCCTCTCCCCTCCCTTTGGTTTTGAGTAAGTCTGTGAGGGGTAGACTATATTTTGCAAAGTTGTTGATAAATGAGCAATAAAAGTTTGCAAATCCAAGGAAACTTTGTAACTGGCAATGGGTGCAAGGGACCCCCCCATTCCTTTACTGCCATTACTTTAGTGCAGGGGTGGGCAAATTGCGGCCCGGGGGCCACATGTGGCCTGCCACAGAGTTTTTTGCGGCCCGCCAAGACAGTCGGCCATGGGGAAATGTTCTCTATATTTGGGTCTACATATATTTGTGAGCAGTTTTTCTTGCATGAAGATCAACAAGAGTAAATATAGATGCTCTTTGACAGACATTAACTTGCAGGCTGTGATGAGAATCTCAACAAGCAATCTCACTCCTGATTTCAAAAAAAAATTGTAGAAGAGTGTGATAGGGTACATTTGTCTCATTAAACTGATTCTAAAATTAAATGTGCTTGCAGCTATAGATGATATGAAATCAGCACAATAAATAAATTGAATAAAACTACCACTATTTTATTTTATTTAATTTATATTTATTGATTTTTATGATACAATTTATACCTTTTCTGAAATGCAAAGTTAACTAATGAATGCAATCATTTTAAAAGGTGTGGCCCTCCACTAACCTCTGCTCCCACAAAGTGGCCCCTGAGCCAAAACAATTGCCCACCCCTGCTTTAGTGGGATCAATTTCCAGTCCCCAGGGAGAGATCCGGTAACCTAGAAAATCTATCTCCCTCTTATGGAAGTCACATTTCGAGAGCTTAGCAAACACCCATAGAGAGGGGTGAGATAACATGTCATGACACAATTACATTCCAGCTACTGAGTGGAAAATGTCAGATCCTGACAGTGGGTCAGGGAGAAAAGGCAAGAGTACATTCTGTTGACAAATGCATTGAGAGCAAATGAAATACCCTATAGATGGTTACTCCCAGAAGGAATAATCTTCACGTATAAAGGCACAAGACAAAAAATGAATTCTGTACTCAAAGCAGAAGATTTTCTTGATAGGCACAGTGAAGTGTTGGGGCTACAAGAGGAAAAGGTGAGCTAAGCAGAAGGCGAAGTTCAGGAACATGATGAAAGAGATAAAGGAAAGACTGATCTGTCTAAAAAGAAAAAATAGAAAATTTACTCCTTTGAATGTGGTGCCAAGGTCACAATTAGGAAAAGAAGAATGGCAGAATAAGATCAATGGACAGGAAAATTAGAATTCTCTCAATTAATGTAAATGGGCTGAATGCGCTCAAAAAGAGAAAAAAAAATCTTCCATCAAACTAAGAAACTTTGAGAGAATGTAACCTGTTTGCAAAAGACTCATATTAAGAAAAAAACAAACAAAAAAAAAAAGAGTGTAAAAGACTGGGAGAAAGTTTTGTATCAGCTGATAAGGGGGGGGGGGAGAGGTGTAGCTATATATATTAAACTAAACCTTCACCCTGAATTGGTGTTTCAGTCAAAAGATGGAAGAATATTGATGGTTAAGTTTCAAAGGCAAGCTAAGTCCACTTTAATAGTAAATATCTATGCTCCTAACCACAGTCATGAAAAATTCTATGACTTGCTTAGAAAGAAGATAGCACTACAGACCTTCAACAAAACATGTATTATCGGAGACTACTATGCAGTGTCTGACTGCAAGTTAGATAAGAAAAAATCAGGGAAATAAAATAGAGGAAATGAACTTGCCAAAAGCTTACTGCAATTATCAGAGGAAATAAGAATCATAGACATGTGAAGAGTCAGAAATCCTAACATGGAAGATTTTATGTTTTTCTCCTCTAGACATCAATCGTGGTCTAAACTGGACATGGCTTGGATATCGACTCATATGTTGTGTGACTTTTTAGAGGCTGAGATCCTATCTGCAACTCTGGCAGACTATAACCTGTTGTTGTTAACTTTACAGGATACTCCCAAGAGCTACAGGTGATCTATGAAGACCTGGATTTTAAGTAATAAAAACTTTATAAAGGAATCCAAAGAAGAATTTACTGATTTTTTTATACTGCCTAAGACAACTACAGATATGCTTTGGGATGCTTTTAAGGCTTTTGCCAGAGGCAGGTTAGTTAGTCAGGAAATATGGTTGAAAAAACAAAACAAAAAAAGGAAATAAAAGCAGATTGAAAAGCAAATCAAAGAAGAAGAGGATAAACTGAAGAAAGAACCCTCCTTGGAACAGCTAAGGATTAATATTAAAAAATTACAACACAATTTACACTGCCTCCATACACAGGAATTGGCCAACAAACTTGACTGTATGAAACAACAATATTTTGAAAATGCTATTAAGCCAACCAGCTGGCTGGCCTAAAAATTGAGAAAAGAAAGAGACAGGAAATATATAAAGTGTTTAAGAAATGAACAAGGAAAAGAATTCCTAATGGTAACTGACCCAAAAAAATTGTTGAAAATTTCTTTAAAAAGCTATCTTAGCAAGATAAAGAAAATGAACAAGAGATAAATAATTTTTTTGAAAATCACAATAAAAAATCTTTTATGGGAGAACAAAAGAGGATATTAAATGAATCAATTATGATGTGTGAAATAACAGAGTCTATTAAAAAACTGAAGAAAATGCCAGGGCCTGATGGCCTGCCAATAGAATTTTATCAAACCTTTGAAAAGCAAACTTCAATACCCTTGAAACTTACAATACAGAATATTATTTGCAAGAAGAAAGTCTCAGACTCTTGGAATGAGGCCTTAATTACACTAATTCCTAAACATCACTTAGATCATAAAGAAATAAGAAACTACAGGCCTATATCTCTGCTGAACGCCTACTATAAAATCTATGCATCTATCCTTGCGACCAGATTGAAAAAAGTGTTATCCCAAATAATACATCAAGACCAAGTGGAGGTTTGCCAGACAGCTGAGGCATAATGTTAGGATTATTTTGAATATACTGGAATACTACAATGCTTACCCTGAGAAGCAGATGGCCCTGCTTTTTATTGATGCAAAGGAAGCATTTGATAGTATTAGTAGGAACTATATCCTGATTCAACTAAAATATTGGGAATGCGGAGAGGATTTTTACTCAGTGATTGCAACAATCTATGACAAACAGCACACCAGAGTATTGGTTAACAGAGAAACTACACAGAGTTTTGGGATACAGAAGAGGACCAGGCAGGGCTGCCCCTCTCTCCATTACTTTTTATTTTTGCACTAGAAGTGTTAAATGGGATGGTGAGAGAAGATCAGTCAATTCAGGGTCTTTATTTAAAAGGAAAATGATTTAAACTGCAAGCCTTTTTGGATGACCTTGTCTTTATTTTAGAACAACCTTTAAATTCAATCAATCAACTTTTAAGTATATTACAACAATATGGGCAGGCTGCAGACTTTAAAATTAATTATAAAAAGATGAAAATACTTACTAAAAACTGTTCCAAAAACCTGGAAAGTCAATTATACGAATTGTCTGGTTTTGAGGTGTGTAAGAAAATTAAGTATTTGGGTATTACACTAACCAATAGATGTAGTTCTTTATTTGAGGATAATTACAAGAAACTGTTACTAGAAATTAAAAAGGACTTAGAGAATTGGAAGGGACTTCTGCTATTTACTGGTAGAATTGCAGCTGTAAAAATGAATATTCTTCCTCGACTTTTATTTTTATTCCAAACAATACTGATATTGAAAAACCAGAAATATTTATATGATTTGGATAAGATAATTTTACAATTTATATGGCAAGCTAAAAGGCCAAGGATAAAGCTAAAGGTGTTACAAAATAAGAAACCAGAGGGTTCGCCCTCCCTAACTGGGCTTCATATTATAAAGCATCATCCATGGTTTGGATCAGAGACTGGGTAACCTTGTCAAACACTAGACTTTTGAAACTAGAAGGGCACGATCTATCAATGGGTTGGCATGCCTTCGTGTGGTACGGCAAAGAAAGAGCATACTTTAGACATCATTTTCTTAAGAGGTCCACTTTTGAAAGTCTGTGAAGAAACAAAACAATTTCATTATAAGAAAACCCCTAAGTGGGTCTTGCCCATGGAGGCATTTGTAAAACCTACATTATATACAAAAACTAGGTTGTTGAGATATGAAGAGCTATTAGATAACAAGAACTGTTTGAAATCATTTGAAGTGCTTAAAAGCCAAAACATAGAATTATCATGGTGGGAAAAACTACAATTACAGTCTAGATACAAAAAGGACAAAACCAGTGGTTTCTATGAGAAATCTGTTGATTTGGATAAAGTATGGCTGAGCACAAAGGAGAAACTTATAAATAAGATGTTGGGGTTTTTTTGGAATATAAGATGCAAGACGAGATTGTTAAACCTGTTATGGTAACCTGGGTACAAGACCTAGGCTATAATGTAGAACATGATCATTGGGCTACGATGCGGAAGACTAATATTAAAATTACTAGAGCTGCCTCCTATAAAGAGAATATCTATAAAATGTTCTATAGGTGGCTTCTGTCTCCAGATAGGTTGGCCAACTGTTACCCTAATTGTATGAATACTTGTTGGAAATGTAAACAAAATGTTGGGACGTACTTTCATATGTCGTGGGTGTATAGTAAAGCCAAAAAGTATTGGAGGATGATCCAAAAGATGTTGCAGGAAATAATGGGGATAAACCTATCTTTTAAGATGGAGCTATTTTTCCTTAACATAATCCCAGACATATACAAGATAAAAGACAGGTATTTGATCATTCATGTTATTACCACAGCTAAAATTCTCTATGCTAGGCATTGGAAATCAGACATAACTCCGAATAGAGCAGATTGCGTGCAGAAGATACTCAAAATAGCCGAAATGGATAAGATGACAACTTTACTTCAGGGGAAAGGGGGAGAAGCTTTTGAAAATTTATGGGAAAACATACACACATGGATTGGCAAAAGTATAGACTTTTTGAAAATGTAAATAAGATTGCTGTGGTTTATGCTGTATGATCGGTTATGTTACCTTGGAAGACCCGCAAATTTATATGAGATACTTTCAGCTATGACAATGATACATAGAAAATGGTTAAAATAAACGGGGGGAAAGATAGGGAACTGAAGGGAAAAAAGCGGGGTGAGAGCGTGGAACCGGGGCCAGCAGAGGGGAAGGCAGGGTGCAGCTGAAGGGAGTGGAGCAGGGTGCCGGCAGTGACTGATGTGACTCTTTTACTGAGGGGCAGAGGAGGGGGTGGGGCAGCAGGCCAGCAAGGCACTCATCTCAGCTGGCACCCTAGGCAATTGCTGAACCCCACCTTATGGAAGCTCCGGCCCTTGGAGGAGTGGGGAATCAAACTCAGTTCTCCAGATTAGAGTCTGCTGCTCTTAACCACTACATCATGCTGGCTTTTATTATTTTAATGTATTTTATGTGTTGTGTGTTGTAAGCCACCTTGAGGTCTGTCAGGAAGAAAGGTGGCTAATAAATGTCTTAAATAAATGAATAAATTTTGCATGACTTGATTTTTTTGATTGGCCCAAATGTTCTTTTAGAAATGGACACACACATTTTGTGTCTGGTTGCACCAGCTCCCAACACTCTGCCTAGGCCTTCCTGCATCGTGTTGCTTCCAAATCCTGGGCCCATTTCTGAGGGGACGTAACTTGAGTCTTTTAAACTTCAAGTGCTCAGTGCACTGCTGATAGCTCTTGACTGATGGACACAAGCAGCTCAGTCATTTTGCCTCAGGGGTTGCTGAGCAGAGGCACACAGCCTAGAATATTTCTTGTGCTATAACCAGTTCAGAAATTGGGGGTTTCCATTTTCATTAGACCCCTACAGCCAAAGCATTCGCTAGGTAATAGTTTGGAATTCAGCACTACCCCCCAGATTCCTTCTTGGCCAGGGTTGATAATGTCACCTCAGCATGTGCCAGCAGATTTTTAAGGAAGCTGCCTGGGCCTAGTGGAGTATGGGGAAGATGTGATGTCACTCCAAAGTGACATTCTAGAAATTTCTCCATTTACAATGGTAAAGACCATAGAGACACAGGGAAGTTCCTAGAACATCATCATGGAGACCATTTTTTGTCCATTTTTTCCTCCTTCTCCTCAATTTCTTGAGGGTGAGGGATTGGGGCCATAGGTGGGGGGTTTACCCATCATGGCCAAGTAAATGGCAAGGTTATTTTGGTCCTCATTGTCCAATGACAATCCAGCAGTGACAGTAGAGGCCAGGCCTGGCACAATGGGGCTGATAATCCAGTCCAAGCAAGACTCAGCCTCTTGGCTTACTCTGTACCAATGCTCTGCCTCTTGGCTCACTCCCTGGCCTTTTTTGAACAACAGTCTCTCTCGCTCTTGTACCCTATGTGTAGTTTTAAACCAGTCTTACTTTCTATTGGTCTACCAATATGTCTATTACCATATGTACCTTACTGTACTGGCTCAGCCGGTCACCACTGTTATCATGCGCTGAAACTGGATACGCAGTCCAAAATCAAGTCAAACAACAGAGCTGAAGGTCAGAGAGCTGGGAAATCAATCACAGGTTGCAGGAGCTAGCTGCAAGGAGCAGATGCTAAACAGCCAGGATCAGGTCCAGTATGTGCTGTTGCTTCCGCACTGAGGCAGGTGCGTGGGGTGTTTATGACTAGGTCCTCCCTTCCCTGGGAGTCAATCTGCCAAGACTCATAGCCCCTCACTTTGCCTGTGCTAGAGCTACAGCCTGGCACTCTTCCTTCACTCTTGCACATCCAGCCGCTGGCATGCCTTTCATCTGGGACACTCAGGAGAACTAGGTGCTGCTTTCTGCTCTTCATGAGAAACATCTGAGTGGCTGGGAGCTCCCCATCACTTAGCTGTTTGGTTTAACTCGCTCAGAGCCATTTAAACCACTGCTGCTTTCTGCTCCCTAAGGCTTTCCACGGGGAGAAGAAAACAGGAGTTTAAATGGCCCTGCTTTCTGCTCCCCATGAAAACCTGCGGGGGGGGGGGCAGAAAGGAGTGTTTAAATGAAAGGGGTGGAGTCCCCTCCCAGGGGCACATCACCCCCTCCTTTCTTCTGGCTGTGGCTCACCATGGTTAGCAAAAAGTAAGGGGTGAAGTCGCTTCCCAGGGGCATTTCACCCCCACCCTTCTGCTGGCCACCACTTGCCACAGCCAGCAGAAAAGAACGGGTGAAGGGCCTTCCAGGGTACATTTCAGGAGGGGGTGAAGTGCCCCTTGAGATGCACTTCAGCTCCATATTTAACCCTTTGGTTTTGGTCCCCACACTTTGAAGTGGTGGGCATCCAAACCAAAGGGTTAAATGGCTCCCAGCCATTTGAACCCTCCTGATCCTCTCCCTGCTGCTTCAGTGGTGGGGGAGCAGAACCGGAGGGTTTAAATGGAGCTATTTCAGTCTCTTCTTTCTGCTCTTCATCACTTTTGTGGGGAGCAGAAAGCAGGTGTTTAAACTTTAAATGGCTCACAAACCTATACGAATGGGTTTGGTTTGCAAACTGGCATATCTGTTTATGTAGGTTTGTGGTTGAACCACAAATCATTAACTGAACTGCTAAAATGTGGTTCATTCCCATTCCTAAACCTGGATATTCCAGGTTCTAGTCCAGCACTTTAGCCATTATACTAGACTAGCTTCCTTCTTTGGTCATCTTTAGTCTTCTGTCCCTGTAGTCCTCCCCCCAGCATCATAGTTCTCCTATGAGGTTCTTTTCCAAAGCCTATTGCCCACTCTGCACCCTTACTTTAGCCTTCTTGCCTGTGAGCTCATTCTCTGTTACACACATACATATGTGCTATCAAGTCACAAATTTAAGGGACTGTTAAAGCTCAAGAGAAGCAGAGGTGGTTTGTCCATTGCCTTCCTCCATAGAGTCTTCCTTGGTGGTCTTCCATCCAAGTACCAACCCTACTTAGCTTCTGAGATCTGACAAGATCAGGTTACTATACCATGCTGCCTTTTCTCCCCCTTCTCCCTTACTTACTGTGAATTCCCAGGTCTCATCCCCCCATTAATATTTTACTCACAGTCAATGCTCCCTGTATGCTGTGGAGTCTTGTGAGCAAAATTCTCTATTTTGTGAGCTACTGGCATCAAAGCTGTGAGTATGCAATTTGGGTACTGCATAAATTAGTTTGCTCTGGAGCCATCCTTCCTGAGCTAAGACAATGATGTGTCAGACAGAGGCTAAAAAACTGTGAGCTAGCTCATACTAACTCAGCTTAAAGGGAACAATCACAGCCAAACTGACAAATTTCCTTTTCCTCACAGAAACTGGTCTGCAAACTATTTTGTTTCCGGTCAACCAGACATCTTAAGACCCCCACACTAGTTCACAGTGTCAGAAACTTCAGTGCCACACAGGGCAATATAACTTTAAAAATCCTATTTTAAAGTTGTAAACGTTGGACATGTGTGGGGTGTATGGATATTTCTTCTAACAGCTGTTTTGTAGCATTCCTCTAACATGAGTTTGTTGGCTGCTGGCTCAGAGCATTTTGCATCTAAGATGACATACCATCAAGGGATAGATGCACATTCAGCCTCGAGCGATCCTCGAAGGATTCCAAGACTAAATGGAACATTGGTTTCTAGCCCTCCATGCTTAGCACACAGTTGTTTAAATAAGCATGAGTGACTGAAGAAAAGCATGCTGGGAAATTTGAGAGGAAAGGCAAAATGCTAAAGATAAAAAGAAAGTAGGCCATTTGGGGACACTGTGCAAAAGACGGGTGATGGCTGATATATTTGCTTTCAGGGAATGTGATTATTCTTTGTATGTGGATAAACCTAAAGGAAAAAAAATCTGTTTTCAAATGCATGCCTTCGATGCTAATGAAATCCCTGTTGATGTGATGAGTTGGGGGGTGGGCTGTGTACTTCAGAAAGTCTGGCAAGAGTGGAGAAGGGGAAACAAGGCTATACTGTGCTCCTTGCAAAGAAATTATGGATTCTTGCTGAAATAGCATTGCCAGACCCCCGGGGCAGCAGGTTTCCCCCCACTTTCGGGGGCTTCTGTGAGACTTCTGATTAGATCCAATAAGTCAGGCCTTGTATTTCAAATCAAAGTCTTTATTCTTAATGGTCTTTCAGGAACACACTTGCGTTGTTAGTGATACCAAATATAGAGAAGGAGAAATTGATATAGTGAATTCAAACTAGAGGAAAAACGTGGGTACCAATGGCAAAAGATTAAACAAGCGCCAAAATGTACTACCGTTACTTTCTCAGGGAAAAAAAGGCGCGTAAGCAGAGCTACATTCTCATCTCTGGCCCTGTGATTTCCCTACATGCAATCCCCTGCAAAAGGCACCTGGAAAAGCAGAGGCCCAGTTGCCCAAGGTTACAAAAACAGCAACAGAGATAGCATGAGTCTAGCAAAACATCTGAGTTCATTCCGAAGGAGGAGGGGTGAGGAGGGGAGGGGGAGAAGGAACCGTCAGAGCAGAAGCTGATGCCAATCTCCCGCCGGGACCTGTAACCAGGATAAACATAGAAAAGCAAAACATGACAGGGAACCTGACATCCTGCCCCTCCCAAAATCAAACCCCACCAGGTTTAGAAGGGTAACATTTATGAAAAGCACGAATTAATTGAGGAGCATGAACATGATCAGCCCCCACCCACTCATTATATTCAGGACCAAAATCCACCCAGTTCACTAGGTAAAACAAATGACCGTGTTTGAGTTTAGAGTCCAAAATGCTGGAAATCTCAAAATGTGGTTCCCCCTCCTTCATCAGAGGAGGAGGTGCTGGAATCTCCGAATGCCAGGAATTCGGCCCAGGGTTTTTCTTCAACAAGCTGTAATGGAATACAGGATGAACAGAGTTCAGTGACTTAGGCAATTCCAGTTCAAAAGATACAGGGGAAATTTTGTGCAAAACTTTAAAAGGGCCAAAATATTTCCACCCCAATTTCCGGCTTAGCTGTAAGCCGTGAATGTTCTTAGTGGACACATAGAGTCTCCAGGCTCCAACTCCCAACCAGGAGCCCTATTCCGGTCTGCATATTTTTTGTAATCCACTTTGGCCCGATCCAGGGTTTTGGCAATGAGTGGCCAAGAGTCCTGCAGTTTAGCCCACCAAGATTCAAAAGGGGAGGGTGAGCTGTCTGTAGAGGGTCGGATATTTGGCAGTGGATTTCCTTCATGCCCCCCCACCGCTGGAGACACACCAGTAGACGAATGCACTGAATTATTGTAGCTGTATTCAGCAAAAGGTAGCAAATCCACCCAATTATCCTGGTGGTAGTTTGAATAACACCTCAAGAATTGTTCCAAGATCTGATTAACTCATTTGGATTGGCCATCCGTCTCTGGGTGGTAAGCAGAACTAAGGGCTGGTTCAATGCCCATGGTCTGCAAAAGCTCTCGCCAAAAGGTGGCAACGAACTGACTCCCCCTAACAGAAATTATATGCCTAGGAAAAGTATGTAATTTCACCACGTGATTAAAAAACACCTTGGCCAAACCCTTAGCAGTGGGCAATTTCTTGAAGTGGACAAAGTGTGCCTGCTTGGAAAATAAATCCACTACCACCCAGATTACAGTTCTCCCTTTGCTGAGCGGTAGATCAGTAATGAAGTCCATGGAAATGTCTTCCCAAGGTCGGGAAGGGGTGGGCAGGCGTTGTAAGAGACCTGGAGGCTTTCCTGCTCATTTTTTGCACATTAGACAGGTTTGGCATGAAGTTACATAGTCTGAGACATGTTTACGCATCCGCAGCCACCAAAACTGCCTCTGAAGTAAGTTCAACTTTTCAAATACCCAAAATGTCCAGAGAGCTTAGATTCATGGCAGGCATTCAAAACAGACAGTCTAAGAGAATTAGGCACCACCAATTTTGATCCCTTATACCAGCAACCATCAGGCTTTTGTTCCAAACCCTCCTCCCCACTCCATTCCTCCCGATCCTGCTGAGAGTATTCCATTGTGCATTTTGTAATCCACTCAGAAGAGGGAGCCGTGGCAGCTGGCTGCTTTTGGCTTCTGATGACAACAGCCCCACTAAGTTGCTCAGGCCAAAACATGGAATCGAACACTTCTTCCCTCCTAGAATCATGCTGGGGGAGCCTGGACAACGCATCTGCTAACGGGTTAGATGTTCCAGGAAAATGCCGCAGTTTGAAATTGAACTTGGAAAAGAAATCAGCCCACCGGAGCTGTTTGGCGTTCAAAGTTCTATGGGTCCGCAATGCCTCCAGATTTTTATGATCTGTCCAAATCTCAAATGGCGTCTGCGCCCCCTCTAACCAATGCCTCCAGGTAGACAAGGCTAGACGAATGGCTGCAGCTTCTTTGTCCCACATTGACCAGTGTCTCTCAGTCTCATTAAATTTTTTGGAGACATACGCCAAAGAGTGCAGCTTCCCATTCTCCCCTTTTTGCAGAATTGCCCCCCCCCATGGCCACATCAGAAGCATCCACATGTACAATGAATTCCTGAGTCTCATCTGGGTGGGCCAGGATAGGCTCTGAAGTGAAAAGGGTTTTTAGCTTGTCAAAGGCAGCCTGACACTCAGGTGACCAGTTCAGGTGGTCACCCGGCTTGCCGGCTTTAGGCCCTTTTCCTTTTGTTTTTAATAGATCAGTTAAGGGTAAGGTGACTGTTGCAAAGTCCTTTTAAAAAGTTCTGTAGAAGTTGCAAGATCCTAATAGGCTTTGTAGCTGTTTGCATGTGCAGGGGGCTTCCCATGTGACTATGGTTCATGAGGGTGGACAACACTTCTCTCATCAATTTAACATGGGAAGGTTTGTCTTGTGAATAAACAATGATATCATCAAGATAACAGAGCACCCCCTTAGATAAATGCTTGTGCAACACCTCATTAATTAAGCTCATAAAAACTCCAGGACCTCCAGTCAAACCAAAGGGCATAACCAGGTATTCGAATTATCCTAGGGGAGTGTTAAAGGCAGTCTTATATTCATCCCCATCTTTGATGTGCACTCAAAAATAGGCTTCTCGTAAATCCAATTTAGAAAAAATCTTTCCCTTAGCCGCCTCTGCTAACAAGTCTTTGATCGGGGCAAGGGTTAAGCATTGGAGGCGGGAACGGCATTCAACCCCCTATAGTCCGTGCAAAGTCGTAAGCCACCGTCCTTCTTTTTCCGGAACTGGGGCGGCAAAAGGAGATTCCGCTGGCCGAATGAAACCCCACTCTAGGTTTTTATCCAAAAACTTCCGCAGTTCATCTTTCTCCGTGGGACTCATAGAATATAATTTTCCTTTTGGCAACTTCTCCCCAGGTAACAGTTCTATAGCACAATCAGTAAGTCTATGGGGGGGAAGTTCATCAGCCTCTGTTTCACTGAACACCTCAGCCAGGTCTCAGTACTCCGGAGGGATTTTGTTTAAGTCCTCTGAGACCAAGCAAGCGAAGGGGGTGGAGGGAGGTCCCAAACCCCAGCCAGGATTCCATTTGTGCTGTGAACATTTGGGATTAACCCATGTAATCTTCCCTTCACTCCACTTGACATAGGGGTCATGAGTTCCCAACCATGGACTCCCCAATACCATAGGGAATTGGGCATGGGGGGTGATAACAAAGGCTCTCTGCTCCCAGTGATCCCCAGTCCCCAAAATCAAAGGTTCAGTCTCTGCTATGCAAGCCTCTTTCATTTCAGACCCATCCATTTGAGTGAAGCGCAGAAGCTCAGACAGTGTGTTAACTTTGGGTCCCAACCCCTCCACCACTAAAGGACTAATCAAGTCTCTAGCACACCCCGAGTCAATAAGGGCTCGCACCCTAACGTGGGTGCCACTTCCAGGGGCAATAACAGTCCCAACCATATAGAGTAAAGGTCCGGGACTGCTCACCATTGGCAGCGCGGCCTGGGGGGGACCTGCAGTTCCGTGCCTCCTACTGCAGGTCTGGGAAGTTTCCCAACGGCTGAGCTGTTACAGCTTCCAATGTAGAATTCTCGCTCTCTGCTGGTGCCCCTTCCAGCTGTAATGCCCGGGGTTTAAAAGCTCCTTTCGTAGGTCATGGTGTTCCTCCAGGAGTCGGCTGGGAAGTCTTCGATGCTTTCGGGGCTCCCAGGGGACAGGAAGATGCAAAGTGGCCACTCTCTCCACACCGCATGCATAGCCCTTGCTTGAACTGAGCATCTCGGAGCTCTTGAACAGGTGTTTTAAATTTGGGCTTCGATGTGCTCTTAACAAGGGAGTGAGAGGCCGGTGAACTCAGTTTAATCAGTGTGAACCTCTCCTCCACATCGGCTGCCGCTCTCATCCAAGCTGCCAAGGAGCCCGGCCAATCATTTCTCAGCACAGTCTCATAAATCTCATGGTTCAACCCCTCCCGGTACTTCTCGATGAAGAGATCTTGACCCCAGACCTGCTCCTTTGCAGGTATTCTACGAAATTGGGCAGTGTACTCCCTTACAGAGGATCGGCCCTGAACCAGCTTCCGCAGCTGATTCCTGGCTTTCTCCTCCCCCAAGGGATCCTCATATTGCTGCCGGAGGGCCCACATAAAGTCATTTACTGATCTCAATTCAGGATCCGGGGGGTTATGCAGACTCACATACCAGTCACTTGCAGCGTCCCGCAGCTTAGAGCCAATATAGCCAACCCTTTCATGTTCGGTAGGATAAAGGTGGCCCCAAGTTCCCAAAAACTGCTCTATCTCGATGATGAAATAGCAGAGTTTATCAGGATCCCCATCAAACGTAGCTGTCAAGGGATCGTTGGGTGGCTGCTGGTATAACCGGTCCACAGGATGGGGGGGGGCGGTGGCTGTGCTGGTGCGCTGGCGGCTGCTGGGGACCCGTGGGTGGTTGTTGTGCAGGTCCCGCTCTGCCATCCTGCTGCTGAGCTGGCACTCCACCTCCCCCTCCGGCTCCAGCTGGAGGGTCCGCTCCCGCAGCTGCTCCCAGCACGGTTTGTTGCATCTTGAGTAGTGCCTCTCGTAGTTCCACTGGCAGCTGGTCGTGCATCTCATCAAATCTCTGATCCATCTGCTTCCAGAGGTCATCCATACCTCTCTCCGATGGCTGAGGGGTCTCACGTTCGTCTGGGACCAAACTCAACCTCCAGGTGTCCCTCTCATCGTCCGAGAACTGCACGTGCAATCCTCTCCTGTCATGGACCCAGGACTCCAAAGTACCCCCACCAAAGGTTGACCAGGAATACCTTGGTAAGGGCTCTGCACCACCTGTGGCTCTCCCCTGACTGAGGGGAGCATAGGAATCATAGTTTGTGGTCACCAGCTCCACAGGTGCAGTGGAGACCGGTGTTTCAGGGGTCGAGGTGGGAACGAGGGACCCATCATCTGACATGGCCAAGTCTGGGTTTCACTCCTTCTTGATTGGAAGGATCACAAACAATCTGTGAGACTTCTGATTAGATCTAATAAGTCAGGTCTTGTTTTTCAAATCAAAGTCTTTATTCTGAATGGTCTTTCAGGAACACACTTGCGTTGTTAGTGATACCAGATACAGAGAAGGAGAAATTGATATAGTGAATTCAAACTAGAGGAAAAACGCGGGTACCAATGGCAAAAGATTAAACAAGCGCCAAAATGTACTACCGTTACTTTCTCAGGAAAAAAAAGGTGCGTAAGCAGAGCTACATTCTCATCTCCGGCCCTGTGATTTCTTTACATGCAATCCCCCGCAAAAGGCACCTGGAAAAGCAGAGGCCCAGTTGCCCAAGGTTACAAAAGCAGCAACAGAGATAACATGAGTCTAGCAAAACATCTGAGTTCATTCCGAAGGAAAAGAGGTGAGGATGGGAGGGGGGGAAGGAACTGTCAGAGCAGAAGCTGATGCCGATCTCCCGCCAGGACCTGTAACAGGATAAACATAGAAAAGCAAAACATGACAGGGAACCTGACAGCTTCAATCTGCTGCCAGCCAGTTGGCTGGCGGGGGGAGCCTCATTCCCATAGCCAGTCAGAACACAGAGGTCGTTTGCATATGTGGCCTGATTGGCCTTTGCCTCTAACATTCTAAACAGTTTGCTGTTGCTGTTGGGAGTCATTGAATGTGTTCTGAGGTAAAATACATGCCCTTGCACCCAATATGCCCAGCATGATGATGCCACTCAGAGATGATGTCATTGCACCAGGCATGTTGCACAGGGAACGTTCTAGCATTTGGGTAAAAACTTTGTGGTAAGCACTTTGCAACCCTATGCTGAAAAGGTTTCAAGGGTTCCAGGTAGGATTTATTCACACCCCAATATTGCTTCAAGTGCAGTATGGAAATATCTCTCTATATAATAATTGTGTTTTGGTCATGGACTCTCCTGAACATTCCACATGCTCCTAAATCAGTTGGCTCCATGATGTGTCACTCAAGCTTTCCCTACCCACTGGTTGTGTTTCCTGAGTCCCGCCTCCAACACTCTAAACAGTTTGCTGTTCTGCTGCCCCCACAGCCAGTTGAAACACAGAGGTCATTTGCCTCTAACATTCTAAACAGCTTGCTGTTGCTGTTGGGAGTCATTGAATGTGTTCTGAGGAAAAAATACATCTCCCAATCTTACCTTCAATGATCACTGGAGTTGCCAATCACTGTGTTCCACATCCACAGCACATCATTTCCCCTACAGAAAATTTCCCAGCTATTACAATTGATCTCCAGATGAACAAGATCTATTCTCCTGGAAGGCAATGGCTGCTTTGGGCAGTGGACTCTATGGCATTATACTGCTGAAGTCCTTCCACACCCCAAACCCCACCCTCCCCAGGCTCTATCCCTCAAATCTACAGGTATTTCCCAACTCAGAATTGGCAACCCTGTAACTGGCTATGGAACCACTTTCCAGACCCTTGGAACCCAGAAGACATGACATTTGAGGAGGTGCTTCTCTACCTTAGCTCCCACTGCATAGCCCAAATCAACATAAGTCAGGTGTGGAGGGAACCATACCTGTTACCATGTGGCTCTCCTCCCATACTACCCACTTGGAGCAGCAAAAGGACTTGAGACAGCCGTGCCTTATAGCTAAGCAGAAGGAACTAAAGCTGGCTTGCCTCCCTCTATTTTCCCCTTCCCTCTGCCACCCCACCAGCCACAGCCAGGACACTCACCTGGAGTCTGTTGTATTTCTTCCCACAATGGGCCTCACTCCTAGTGAGGGAATCTGGCAGAAAGCACTAGGATGCAGTTCAGAAACTCTCATGAGGAAAGGGCCGTGCCCTTAATGGCCCAGGCTAGCCCAATTTCATCAGATCTCAGAGGCTAAGCAGGGGGTCAGCCCTGATTAGTTCTTGAATGGGAGGCCACCAAGGAAGTCAAGGGTTGCTATGCAGAGGCAGGCAATGGCAAACCACTTCTGTTCATCTCTTGCCTAGAAAACCCTATGGGGTTGCCATAAGTCAGCTGTGAATAGATGGCATTAGGGATGGATTTGGGGTCTTGTGATAGATTGCAAAGAAAAGCAGGCTGTTTAAAAAGAAATGTTGCTTGTGTCAGAGAATCAGGGAGTTCATGAATGAATCTTCCCTGGAAAGAAGAGCTTATGTGATTGGCTGCTCTACTCTCTCTGACTGGCCACTATCAGCTGAGAGAGGAAATAAAACAGCTGATCTGGAGGGAAAAGACGTCTTTGCAATTTGGTCTTTCTAATGTCTGGATCAGTAGCCAGAGGGTTTGGCTTCTGAGGGAAGAGACATTTGGGAGTCAGTGTTTTCTGTCAGGCAATAGTCAGAAAAGTACTTCTACAGAGAGAAGAAGAGAAACCCCATTGTCTTAAATATATTAAAACTGCTCTGAGGGAGAATTTAGATTTTCAGTCAGGAAACCTACAGAACAGCTTTATACAGACAATGGATGCTGGAGAAGGATTTGGCAGAAGGTCTGGGTAGTTAGAGTGAACTCCCATACAAGCCAAATAGGAAAAGGAATTATTGCTTCTTAGGGACAAGGAGAAGAGCTTCCTGCCAGTGAAAGGGGTCGGGAAGAGAACCCTGGTCTGTGATAAAGGGGAGAAGCTTAGCCACCTCAGGAGCTGAGAATCCTGGTCTGTGATAAAGGGGAAAAGCTGTAAAAGCTAAAGGAAAACCTAGAACTCTGAAGGAAGAAATCTAGAAACTTTAACTCCAGAAGAAACATTAATAAGAACTGTTAGTGCTGAAATATACTAAACACAGTACCTCTGAAAGAAAGAACTAGAAAACCTTGAAACAAAACTACAGATACACTCTCTTGAATGTTCTAAGAATTTAACTCTGTATACATTCAAAAGTTTTTACCTCAGCAATCTCAAAACCTTGACTACCCCACTATATATATATTCCCTGCTCTTTAATACAATCTTCATTCTGAAGATTGAAAGTTAATCTGCCTCAAGTGCCATTTCACGAGGGTTTATAAAGCAGAACAGTGCCTTTCTTTCCCCCAGGCTCCTGTACTGGGTCTAGAGCCTAAACCAATTTGTAAACAAAAGGGGGAACATTTTCAAATTTGTATCAATAGAGAAAATATACACATTACTGTAGGGTGACTTAGTCGCTGAGGGGAACTGAAGTTTTGGCAGGAAAAATCTGTCAGAGTTGGAGAGATACAGGGGTCTGTCACAGGGCTAGAGCTCTGGCTCTCAGGCTCAGCAGTAGAAGAAAAACAAGCTACAGTTTTGAACTCAATCTTATAATAGAATTTCCATATGGTTTACCACAGGGATTTCCCATAGAGTTTCCAGCAATTCCTGGAATGGTGTGATGTCACTTCTGGGTTTTTCCTGAAAGTAACGTGAGGCCTGTGTGCCAATGGTGCCCTCCCATGTCCCTCATCCCCCCCCCCCCCCCAGACTACCAGCACTTGAGTAGGGGAATACTTGACATTTTAAGGAGTTTTCCAGACGAATAAGTCGTATTAGCCTTTGTAGATGTTTCAGAAAAAGCTCCAAGGCATTCATGTTCACTAACATAGCCTTCTAAGATACCATGCACACCAGGGCCTTCTCGGTCATGGCACCAAAGCTCTAAAACACACTCCCCAGGGAGATTGGTCTGCCCCTTTCTGTTGCCATCTTCCACCATCGGGCAAAGACTTTTTTTTTGTTTCATCTCCATCTTAACCTATGTTTTAATTGTTGTTTTATAATGTTTTGTATGTATTTTCATTCTGTTTTTAATTGTTTTATTGCTGTGTTTGAGAGGAGGGTTAATTTTAATGGTTTTATAATATGATTTTATGTTTTAAATGGTTAGTCACCTTGGTGGCCCATGTAAGGGCAGAAAGGTGGGATACAAATTTTGTAACGAAATAAATGTATGTTAAAAAGGCCTTCCAAAATACAGCACCCATAATTTGATAGCACACTATCATCATGCTGTTGTAATTATTCACCGCCTGGATTGCCTTGTAGACACAAAAAATCCAGAAGACTTCGGCAGACAAGTTAGCTGTTTTCTCCTGGCAGACAGAGTGTTTATTTCACCCTGGCTGTAATGAACTCCATCCCCCTGTACTTCCTGCATTTTTAAAATCACATCAATATGTGCACCGTTCCCTTTTGAAAACCGAGTGTTACGGAGTCACAAGGTCAAATTTTGATCAGTCTTGTTCTGGTAGAAACTGCACACAAGTCGATGTGGGTGGAACAGCTCTGAGTTTATATAGAAATCTCCCTGGGGTTATTTTTCTTTTTGTTATTTTTTTACTTCTCAGATTGCTGGCATCCTGAACTCATTTGTTCCTTCACGACTTAACCATAAAGGGCTGAGTCTTTTGAGATGCTGTTCACGTCTGGAGAATGATGTCAGTATGGATGAATTTTCAGAATGAAGAGGCCCAGGGAGGTTCATGTTGTTGGCGCCTCAACATTTGCCTCCGTTTAGGAGATGAAGATACACCTCAGGAGGCCCAACATAGACCAACTGAAACCTTCTCCAAAATGTCACATTTTTTAAAAAGTAATAATTGGACTGTACCAGAGAGGGTTGGCAACTGCCAAGAAGGTCTCCAGATGACAAATTTGGCATCACAACAGCTCCATGATGTCACTTCTGGTGTGATCCTGGAAATGATGTCACTGTGTCTGGGTGATGTTCTCCTAGAACATTGCCCCAGTGCAGCAGTATCTCTTCTGGGTTCACACACTGGAAGTGACATCATAGTGTTGGCATGATGATGGTTCATGGAACAGCAGTGGGGGACTGGGGGGGGGGAGAGTCCCCAGGGGACTGAACAGAAGGTCTCCTGCCAAAGCGAGAGAAGTGCCTCATGCCAGACTTGGTTAACTATGGAATTTTAGAAAGTCAGGAACATATTTACCAAGAAGTATATAAGACCTGGCCTGACCTGGATAGCCCAGGCTAGCCATGTCTTGTCATTTCTTGGAAGCTAAGCAGGGTGGGCCCCAGTTAGTCCTGGGATGGGAGACCACTGAGGAAGTCCAGGGTCACTATGCAGAAGCAGGTGGTAGCAAACCACCTCTGTCCTGACCTGGATGGCCTGGGCTAGCCTGATCTCATCAGGTCTCAGAAGATAAGCAGGGTGGGCCCTGGTTAGTGTTTGGATGGGAGACCACCAAGGAAGTCCAGGGTCACGAGGCAGAGAATGGCAAACCACTGCTGAACGTCTCTTGCCTTGAAAACCCAATGGGGCCACCAGAAGTCAGCTGCATTTTGGTAGCAAAACCAAAACCAAAAACTCCACCTCTCTTTAAATTTCATCTCAATAGAAAGAATGTTGGAAGATGCCGCATTTGGAGGGCAGGTGGGCTGTCAGGGCTGCAGAGGGACAACCCTAAGGTGAGTGTATGTTGGGGAGGGGATTTTGGCAGCACCCTTGCTTGGGAGTTTTCCAGAATGAATTTACTGGACTATGTGGGGGCGTTGGTGACATCGATGGTGGACGCCTGCTGAGGGAGCTCCTGCCTAGCCCTCCCCCTCAGACCCTTCAAAAGCCTGCACAGGTCCAAACAATAAATAAAAAACATGGGAGGAAAAGGTGGCACCCAAGTCAAAAACGGGGAGCTGGAAAAAAATGATTAGATCCTTTTCTGAGGTGGAATTGGGGAGCACGCCTCTCAAGGGAAGCCGTAAAACTGAAAGTAAAATGGCAACTGCAAGCGGAATTCCACTGCCTCTAACTGACAAACCACAGACTCAGGAAAACAGTAAGTTGAGAGACCACCTACATCTCTTTAAAGCTGATATGTTAGACAATATAGCACAATTAATGCACCAAATGGAGGAGAAACTGAATGTGATACATATCTCAATGCAGAAGGTTGCACAATCGGCAGAAATGGCCCTTGTGTCAGAATCTGCTGATTCAGACAAGGATTTCTGGGACTTTCTGCTATGCTTCCTATTGCTTTGTGCTGTGTGTAACCTGTGCTTGCGCCCATTTTGTATTCATGCTTATTGCTTTTAGTTGCCCCCATGCCCACCATGTAACCACATCCCTTGCCAGGAAGACTGTATGCTACATGACCCCAGGTTTATGACTTTGACCAGGCCTTCCACTATAAACAGCAAGTCGTCCACAAATGCTCTTAGCTTGTATTCAAATTTTTTAATTTTCAATCCTTTTATCTGATTATTGTTCCTTATCTGATCATTTAGAGATTCCAAGGCAAAAATAAATAGTAATGGGGATAAAGGGCAACCCTGTCTCGAACCCTTACTATCAATCCCAAGATTACTAAAAGATATAGAAGAGTTTGGCAGAGTAGCAGGATTAAAAATTAACTATAATAAAACAAAATGTCTGGTCAAAAACTGCTCCAAGAAAACAATAGTTAACATAGAGAAGATTTCTAATATAAAAATTGAGAAAAAAGTAAAATATTTGGGTATCTGGATCACAAATAGAAATAGTGCCTTAATCGAGAATAATTACAATAAATTAATAAAAGAAATTAAGAAGGATTTAGATAAGTGGAAAAATCTGCAATTATCGCTTCTGGGTAGAGTCGCAGTAATAAAAATGAACATCTTACCAAGATTCCTATTTTTAGCCCAATCAATCCCAATCTTAAAAAATAACAATATTTTTCTTGAACTAGATAAGATAACTAGGAAATTTATATGGTACCCCAGAAAGCCAAGGATAAAATTAAAAGTACTCCAAGATATAAAAGAGAGAGGGGGATTTAATTTGCCATCCTGGAAACTGTATTACCAAGCAACCTCGTTAACATGGATTAGAGAGTGGGCGAAACTGGAGGACACAAGAGGTTTGACACTTGAAGGACATGACCTAGTGATGGGATGGCATGCATACCTATGGTATGAAAAAGATAAAGTCCATTCAAATTTCAATCAACACTGGCTAAGAGGGGCGTTAATGAAGGTATGGCAACAAATAAAAATCCTATATTTCCCTAAAACCCCGTTATGGATATCGCCATTAGAAGCATTTATAAAACCCACATTATTAAGTAGTGGCAAAAATGTTAGTTATGAAAGTTTGTTAGACAAAGCTAATAACTTAAAAAGCTTCGAAAAATTAACACAGGAAGAAATTCAGTTAACATGGTTAGAAAAGCACCAACTAATAGCAAGAGCAAAAAAAGACAAAGAAATAGGTTTTCTAAACATTAGACCAGATATGGAGAAAGCTTGGCTTAACACAAGTGAAAAAAATATCCAAAAAATTTATAGAGTTTTATTGAATGATGAAATGTGTGATGAGACAGTTAAAAAGGTAATGGTTAATTGGATGAATGATTTTGGCTATACAATTGATATGGATGATTGGGCTAGGATGTGGAAGACATTAAAATTTACTACTGTAATATCATATAAAGAGAATTTATATAAGATGTTCCATAGATGGCACTGGACACCGGATAGAATATATAGATGCTATGGAAATACGTCTAATTTGTGCTGGAAATGTGGTAAGAATGTTGGGACATTCTACCACATGTGGTGGCGGTGTCATAAAATTCAGACCTATTGGAACAAAGTCAAAAACTTAATATTGGAAATCTTAAACATAGATCTACCATTCAAACCGGAATTGTACCTCCTTAACATGCTTCCGGAAGGCCTGAAAAGGGAAGAACAAAAATTAATAACTTACATTCTTACTGCGGCAAGGACTAGCTGGGCAAGACTTTGGAAAGAAAAAATGATATCATCCCCAGAAATGATAGTGGAAAAACTTATGGAGTTAGCAGAATTGGATAGACTGAGTTGCCAACTACATGGAAAGAATGAAGATCAATTCTTAAAAACATGGTCAAAATTCTATAAATGGATTGTAATTAATGTATGACTCCGAAAATTTATATGTTGTAAAATATGTCATGTCTTATGTTGTGGAAAAATTATTACAATATTATTAAAAAAAAAAAAGACCAGGCCTGGTCTGTGTAACTGCTTGCCCGGGAGAGTGACAACTTCAAAGCATGGGAACAATGGGCCTCTCACACTCCTGCCTCCGCATTCCATTCATCCCTGCTGGGAAGACAAGGGGAGGACAGAGACCATTTCTTATCAATGTGCGAAGGCCTTGAGGAAAGCAATTGTTATGTGAATAAGGTTACATCTAAGGGGTCTGGTTTGGGAAGGGAAATTTACAGCTTAACACCTAGCTTTCTTTCCTGTGGGAAGCAAACGGCAAAAGACCCCTTTTGCCCGCCGTTTTCCCCCTTTGGTGATTGGTTACCTATGGGCAATTCAAATTCTACTGAAGGGTATAATAGACCTGCTTCTATCATATGCATTATCTCTGACAATAATCCGAGAACCTGTACCAATGTAGAGATTGGAAATAAAGAACTGTGTTTCATCAACAAAGATCTGATCCTTGGCTACTTTGAGCAGAAGTCTCACAAATTGTCAGAGATCTGTGACTGGGACTTGGCCGTTCCTGACCATGTCGGACGACGGTACTCTTCCCATCCCTACTACTGAAGACCAGCCGGTAACCCCGGGGGACCAGGGTGCCGGTGGTGGAGGAGGCGGCGGGGAGCCCGAAGTGCCAGTGACTACGATTCAAGGGACTCACTACATCCCGCGCTGACCTCCTAATCAGAGCGTGACCCCGAGGTACTCATGGAGCAATTTCAGTCGTGGGACCATGGACTCCTGGGTGCACGATCGGAAGGGGGCACGGGTGTCGATCCAGGCAGATCACACCGACCGCGGGAAGCCGAGTTTCCTGGGAGACGAGTGCGAGATGATCTACGGAGGAGAGTGGCGTCCCCCGCCCCTGGAAGAGGAGAGAGTCGGATCGTACAGGCCCGATCCCTATGGGGAAGACCAAACCCAAGCCCTGGAC
Organism: Lepidodactylus listeri; assembly: GCA_029233225.1. NCBI lineage: Eukaryota > Metazoa > Chordata > Lepidosauria > Squamata > Gekkonidae > Lepidodactylus > Lepidodactylus listeri. Next base: position 131,394,343 of record JARCFY010000005.1, on the reverse strand, counting down.
CGTATGATGGGAGATTTACGGTTCCAACTCACCACAGAATTGCACGAGCTAGCCCTCGACCTGCAGTAGCAGTTTCGAGATGCCCTAACGGCTATGCAAGCAGCTCGCCCAGCCCCGGCCGGGGTAGGACCCCCCGCAGGGGGAGTCCCGCAACCGGTGGTTCCTCCCGGAGGAGTCCCGGCGCAAGTGCCGCCGCAAGTGCCTCTGCAGGTCCCGCAGCCCGTTCCCCGTCAGGTGCCCACACCTATACCTGCGCTGGCCCCCGCGCCGGCAGGGCCGATAGTTCGCCCGGCCCCCGCTGATCCGTTGACGGCTACTTTCGATGGGGACCCCGAGAAGCTGCAGTTCTTCCTCCTAGAGATCGAACGGTTCCTAGACACCTGGAGGCACCTCTACCCCACCGAGAGGGACCGGATTGGCTACATCAGGTCCAAGCTGAGGGACACTGCCAGCGACTGGTACGTGAGCCTGCACAACGCCCCCGGGCCTGAGTTGCGCTCAGTGAACAACTTCATGTGGGCCCTCCGACACCACTACGAGGACCCCTTGGGAGAAGAAAAAGCCCGGAACCAGCTGCGGAGGCTGACTCAAGGGCGGTCCTCGGTGAGGGACTACACCGACAAGTTCCAGCGCATCGCGGCCAAGATTCGCGGCTGGACCCAAGACCTGTTCATTGAGAAGTACCGGGAGGGCCTGAGCCACGAGGTGTACGAGACGGTGCTACGAGGGGGAAGACCGGGATCGCTGGCCGCCTGGATGAGAGCGGCCGCAGACGTAGAAGAACGCTTCACCCTCATCAAGATGGGAACTTCAGTGATGGCCCAAACCAAAGCAGCTCAGAAGGTGAAACCCAAGCCGAATCTGCAAGAGATCTGGGATGCCCGCTTCAAACAGGGGCTCTGCATGAGATGCGGGGAGAGCAGCCACTTTGCCTCGGCGTGCCCCGGGGGGGGGGGGAAAGGTCCAAAAAACCTCCACCCCGGTAGCCGGGAGCACCCCTAGTAAAGGGAAGACCTCGTTCAAGCCCCGGGCACTACAGCTGGAAGGGGCCGCGAGCGAGCAGGGAGAGCTGGAGCTGACGGAAGCACAGATGTCGGGAAACTCCAACGGCCTGCAGTGAGCGGCACAGAACTGCAGGTCCCCATCCACGACACGCCATCTCCGTTGAGCATCCCTGGCCCCTTACTGTATATGGTAGTGACTGTAATAGCCCCCGGGACCGGGACCCATGTCCGTGTCCGAGCTTTAATTGACTCAGGGTGTGCCCGGGACTTGATTAGCCCTCTAGTAGTGGAGGGACTAGGACCTAAGGTCGCCCCGTTGGGGGAGCCGCTCACATTCACGCAAATGGACGGTTCAGAAATGAAAGAGGCGTGCATGGCAGAGACCGAGAGACTGATTGTGGGGACGGGGGAGCACTGGGAGAAGAGAGCTTTTGTCATCACCCCTAACACCCAATTCCCTATGGTGTTGGGGAGCCCCTGGTTAAGCTCCCATGACCCCTATATCAAATGGAGTGAAGGGAAGATCTCCTGGGTGGATGAAAAGTGCCAAGACCACAAATGGGACATGGGGTGGGGGGCAGGACCCCCGGCACCTCTCCGAGCGGCGGCGCTCACTCTGGTGCCCGCGGCAATCCCCCGGGAATATCGAGACTTAATGGGAGTGTTCAGTGAGACCGAAGCAGATGAACTACCCCCCCACAGACTATCGGATTGTGCCATAGAGCTGATCCCGGGAGAAAAACTACCGAAGGGAAAACTTTACTCCATGAGTCCTCCGGAGTGGGAGGAGCTAAGGAAATTCCTAGACAAGAATTTGGAGCGTGGCTTCATCCGCCCCGCTAAGTCCCCCTTCGCGGCCCCTGTTCTGTTCCGGAAAAAGAAAGATGGGGGGCTACGATTGTGCACGGACTACAGAGGATTAAATGCAGTGTCTGCTTCCAACGCCTACCCTCTTCCCCTTATTAAAGACTTATTAACGGAGGCGGCCAAGGGGAAAGTGTTCACTAAGTTGGACCTCTGAGACGCATATTTCCGGGTGCGCATCAGGGAGGGGGATGAGTTCAAGACTGCCTTTAACACACCGTTGGGACAGTTCAAATACCTGGTGATGCCGTTCGGCTTAAGTGGCGCGCCCGGGGTCTTTATGAGCTTAATAAATGAAGTGTTGCACAAAGCATTTATTCAAGGGGGTGTTATGTTACTTAGATGATATCTTGATCTACTCTGCTGATAAGAAAGAACATGTGCGGTTGGTCCGGGAAGTGCTTTCAACCCTGTTAAAAAATCAGTTGTATGCAAAGTTGTCTAAATGTGAATTCCATCGGGATTCAGTGGATTTCCTGGGGTACCGCATTTCTCAGAAGGGGCTAGAGATGGACCCTGCCAAGGTAGAGGCCGTAGTTCAGTGGGAAGCCCCCCGAACGAGAAAACAACTTCAGAGTCTTTTGGGATTTTGTAACTTCTACCGCACCTTCATAAAAGACTTTGCTACAGTCACCCTCCCGCTGACTGAACTCCTGAAAACCAAGGGGAGGGGCCTGGAAGCGGGGAAGCCCAGGGAGAGAATAGCCTGGACTGGAGAATGCCAAAAGGCGTTCGAGACTCTTAAGACTCTTTTCACCTCGGAGCCCATCCTGGCTCACCCCGATGAGACCAAGGAATTTGTAGTTCATGTAGACGCATCGGATGTGGCCATGGGGGGGGGCCATCCTACAGAAAGGGCCAGATGGGAAGCTGCATCATCTTGCCTACATCTCGAAAAAATTTAACGAGACAGAGAGAAATTGGTCAGTGTGGGACAAAGAAGCAGCAGCCATCCGACTGGTCCTCACCACTTGGCGGCATTGGCTGGAGGGAGCACAGACCCCTTTTGAAATTTGGACAGATCACAAAAATCTGGAAGCGTTGCGCACCCAGAGATCCCTGAATGCGAAGCAGCTCCGATGGGCCGATTTTTTCTCAAAATTCAACTTTGTGCTTAAACACTTCCCCGGGAAGGCCAACTCGTTAGCCGACGCACTATCCCGACTGCCCCAGCACGAGAGTTTAAAGGAGGAGGTGTTCGACTCCATGTTCTCCCCCCAGCAGCTGGGAGGAGCAGTGACCACCAGGAGTCAGAGTAAGCAGGCTGCGGTAGAGCCGTGGGGAAGCGACTGGGGGGGGGATTACTCCCCGGAAGAAGTCGAAGAGCTAAAAAACTTAGAAGACTGCTCCCTCCGGGAAAACAAGTGCTGGTACCATGGGGACAAACTAGTGGTACCCCGAAACAGGAGAAAAGACATATTGCTGACTTGTCATTCCTCAAAATTGGCGGGGCATTTTGGGTTTTTAAAGACGCTTAATTTGATTCAGAGACAGTTCTGGTGGCCACGCATGCGCAAGGATGTTTTGGACTTTGTAACTGCCTGCCAGACCTGTTTGATGTGCAAAAGGAGGGGGGGGGAAGTTCCGGGACTATTGCACCCACTGCCCACCCCCTCTCGCCCATGGGAAGCGATAGCTATGGACTTCATCACCAACCTGCCACCCTCAATGGGAAAAACAGTAATTTGGGTGGTGGTAGACATGTTTTCGAAGCAAGCCCACTTTACCCCCTTCAAACAGCTACCTACGGCAAAGGGAATGGCCAAGGCTTTTTTCAACCACGTGATAAAGCTGCATGCTTTCCCCAAACGTGTGGTATCCGATAGGGGCAGTCAGTTCGTTGCCAACTTCTGGCGGGAGCTTTTGACGCTAATGGACATTGAACCAGCCCTAAGCTCAGGGTACCATCCAGAGACCGATGGACAGTCCGAACGAACTAATCAAATCCTGGAACAGTTCCTAAGGTGTTACACTAACTACCACCAGGATAACTGGGTGGAATTACTGCCATTCGCAGAGTACAGTTATAACAATGCTGTGCATTCGTCTACGGGCGTCTCCCCATTCATGGCGGTAGGCGGCTTTGAAGGAAAACCGCTGCCTACCGTAGAAAACTCACCAAACACTCCCCCCACGGACTTTAAGTGGTGGTGGGCGGCGTTGCAAGACTCATGGCCACTAATAGCTAAAACATTGGACAAGGCAAAAGAGGACTACAAGAAATATGCGGACCGTGGCAGAGCAGAGGGCTGGGATCTTCAGCCAGGGGACTCAGTCTACTTGTCCACTAAAAATATACATGGCTTACAACCCAGTAGGAAATTGGGGTGGAAATATGTTGGCCCTTACAAAGTGTTGCGTAAAATCTCTGATGTGTCTTTTGAATTGGAGTTGCCCAAATCACTGAGTTCTGTGCATCCTGTTTTTCATTTCAGCTTGCTGAAGAAGAATCCTGGGCCGAATGCTTGGCATCCAGTTCCTCCAACTCCTCCTCCACTGATGAAGGGGGAGGCACCCCATTTTGAAATTTCTGAAATCCTTGATTCTAAAATGCGTAGGGGCCACTTATTATACTTAGTTAGATGGGTAGACTTTGGCCCGGAACAAAATGAATGGGTTCGTTCTGAAAATGTGCATGCTCCTAAGTTAGTGAAAGCATTTCATAAAAGGTTCCCAGACAAACCCGGGTAGGTTTATTTTTGGGGTGGCAGTGTGTCAGAATCTGCTGATTCAGACAAGGATTTCTGGGACTTTCTGCTATGCTTCCTATTGCTTTGTGCTGTGTGTAACCTGTGCTTGCACCCATTTTGTATTCATGCTTATTGCTTTTAGTTGCCCCCATGCCCACCATGTAACCACATCCCTTGCCAGGAAGACTGTATGCTATGTGACCCCAGGTTTATGGCTTTGACCAGGCCTGGTCTGTGTAACTGCTTGCCCGGGAGAGTGACAACTTCAAAGCATGGGAACAATGGGCCTCTCACACTCCTGCCTCCGCATTCCATTCATCCCTGCTGGGAAGACAAGGGGAGGACAGAGACCATTTCTTATCAACGTGCGAAGGCCTTGAGGAAAGCAATTGTTATGTGAATAAGGTTACATCTAAGGGGTCTGGTTTGGGAAGGGAAATTTACAGCTTAACACCTAGCTTTCTTTCCTGTGGGAAGCAAACGGCCAAAGACCCCTTTTGCCCGCCGTTTTTCCCCTTTGGTGATTGGTTACCTATGGGCAATTCCAATTCTACTGAAGGGTATAATAGACCTGCTTCTATCATATGCATTATCTCTGACAATAATCTGAGAACCTGTACCAATGTAGAGATTGGAAATAAAGAACTGTGTTTCATCAACAAAGATCTGATCCTTGACTACTTTGAGCAGAAGTCTCACACCTTGAAGCAGCAATAACTAATCAGGGCAACATTAGAAGACTACAGCAAAGTGAGACTTGGGCTTGAGAAAAGATCCTAACCCTTGAACATAAATCATGCGAGCGTTTCCTTAAATTCAGGGGAATAGCCGAGCAGTCAGAAGGGTCCACTGAACTTTCAAGCTACATTTCTTACTGGCTGGCTTCAGTTCTACACCTTGAAGATGGCATCGCCCCTATGATAGTTAAGCTTACTGTTTAGGCTCCGCAGTAGTGGCCCAACGACGAGGCCCCGGGGATGTCCTTGCAGAGTTCCTGGACCTACACACAAAAAATGCTATACTTCAGGAAGCGAAGAAATCGGGCTCACTTAAGCTCAACAATGCTGAAATCAATGTCTACCCTGATGTGGCACCTGAGGCATTAGCAATTAGAAGAAATCTCAAACCAGTTACCTGACAACTAAATGTAGCAGCAATTAGATACAGATGGCTACAATCAGGGTATCTACAAGTGAGACACCAAGGCATCAGCCACCAAGCCGATGATATCGAGTCAGGGGCTGAGATGTTAAAACTCCTGGGGCTCGAAATCCCAATGGAGGCTGATCCAGTGGCTTTGAAAAAATGCAAACAGGACTCCCCAGGAACTCCACATCGGTGGAGTAAAATCCCAATTAGACCGGACTTAAGTGCCTGAAAAGCATGCCTAAGCATCTACTTTCACTTTCGTCCCATTGCCAATGAAACACTGTGCAAAATGCAATGCCAATTACTGTGTCAGTTGGGGGGGGGGGGGACGGGGAGGACTTCTCCAGCGTTTCCCCTGTCAGGATCAGTTGTTTTTTTTCTTTTTGTTGTTACCTTGCATTGTTTTAGTGTCCCTACAGGAGAGCCACATTGGCTCTGTGGGTTTTCTTCCCACACCACAAGGCATTTGCAAACTATTGGAAAAGTGATTGGGGGGTGTGGGGGGGGGAGGGAAGGGAAGGGAAGGGGGGGAGAGGGGGAGGGGGTGGATGCAGGGTCTAGTTAAGATACAGTTCTGTTATACTGAATTATTTGAGGAAATAAGACTGTTATGTAGTTTGATAAAGAGTTTCAAAAATGTTTTTAGCAACAATGTTCTAGTTTATATTGTTGATTTATTAAGCTTGCCTTGTTTCACAGCCAAATGCACTGCCCAGAGACAGTCTGGTTTAAGCTATGTAGCCATGATTCTTCCACAAAGACAGGCTCCAGCATGGGAAATGAATGACCATGGTTAATCAGGATCTGAAACTACTCACACTAAACTGTTGAGGCATGAATAGCAAGATCAAAAACAAACGCATAGCTGCTGACTTTAGAAAGGAAAAAATAGACATAGCATTCCTCCAAGAAACACATTCCAAGAAACAAAACAAAATTTTATTTTCTAACTGGTTTCCCCAACAATATGTGGCCCACGGATCGTCCAAATCTCAAGGAGTGGCCATAGTTTTCTCCAAATGGACCTCCTTTGTGTTGGAAGTGATGGATACTGATCTGGAGGGCCGAGCGCATTTTTTGAGAGGGGCATTAAATGGCATGCTGCTCACACTGGCGGTCCTTTATGCCCCCAATAATGGTCAAATGAAAATTTTAATTAGCATCCTTGATAAACTAAAGTCCTTTGCCAAAGATCCGATTATTCTGGGAGGAGACTTCAACCTCCTAATGGACCAAGTAATCGACAGGTCTAAAACTCAAGTTGACAAATACGCCTCAAAAGCCAAACCTACCTTCAGAGCAAACACCTTTGCCAATTTAATGAAGCAGCTCGACCTGATCGACCTATGGAGGCATCATCACCTCAAAGAGCGGGACTACACCTATTTTTCCGCGACTCACAATGTGCACACCAGACTGGATAATGTTTTTGTTTCAAAACAGCTGCTAGAAAAGCTACCAACCTCAGCGATAAATACACAACATTGGTCTGACCATACATCGGTGAAGTGCCTTTTAACTATTGCGGAACCAAAGAAAACAAAACCACTCTGGACTTTTAATCATATGTTATTATCTGATCCACGTTCTTGAAATACACTAAAGGATGAACTTCAAGAATATTTTGACCATAACTCCTCAAACGAAGTATGGGAAGCCACTGTATAGGAAGCCTCCAAAGCTGTCATGAGAGGGAAATGCATTGCAACTCTTGCAGCCTGCAACAAAGAGCGAAATCAAAAGAGAAAAGAACTTCTTCTGAATATTGGCTACCTGGAAAGTCAACATAAGAAAACGTGTAACACCAGAATCTATGCAAGACTCCTCCAACTTAGAAAGCAACTAGAAACTATGGACATGCAAAACATCTGCAAAGAGGAACTCCAACAATGACACACTAGGATGATCAAAGGCCCCAAGGTGCTGAAGATGCTAACATTTAGACTCAAGAAGCAATGTGCACAAAGATACATCACCAGTCTCAGAGACAACTTAGGAACTCCCCAAACATCCACCATGAGTATTCTCAAAATCCTTGAGTCCTTCTACACTGAACTCTACTCATCAACCAAGCCAGCAATAGCGAACATCACTTCGTTCCTGCACTCGCATGCCGACATTCAACGGATCTCTGATCAACATAGGGAATTCCTAGACAAACCAATTCAACCTGAGGAAATGATGCAGGCGTTCAAGAGCCTAAAACTTAACAAAGCTCCAGGCCCAGATGGGTTTATCTCAGAATACTACAAGGCTTTCTCCGAAATACTGCAAGAGCCTCTGAGAAAAGTCTGCAATAACATAGCACTGATGTAATGCTGCAATCCTTGAGTCATGCCAATGTGATCCTTATCCCAAAAAAAGACAAAGACTTTATGGATCCCAAGTCATACAGACCGATGTCGCTGCTAAACTGCAACTACAAGATATTCACATTCATCCTTGCATCGAGACTCAAGAAAATTGTAACAGAATATATTCACATAGACCAAACAGGTTTCATCCCATCACGTGATATTTCTGACAATGTACGAAAAACCCTTAACATAATACACCACGGCTGGTCCTCTAAGAACTTGGACATTATCCTGCTTTCCATAGACATAGAGAAAGCCTTCGACACGGTCGAATTTGGCTACTTCTCCACGCTTATCAATGAAATGGGCCTTGGCGGTACTTACAGCAAAGCCATCTCAGCTATCTATTCAAACCCTACAGCAAAACTTCTGGTTAATGGAGATGCCAGCAACAACATCACCCTAAACAGGGGAACGCCCCAAGGCTGTCCTCTGTCCCCGATTCTTTTTGCGCTCGCCATGGAGCCTCTAACAAGGGCAATCCAAAAAGATTCAGATCTCTCAGGCATCCAAGTTAAAGACAAGGTTTACAAACTCAGTCTATTCGTGGATGATGTCATGGTCTATCTATCAAACCCTGCAAATTCGCTTCCAGCGCTACAATGGCAATTGTATGAATTTGGAATGATATCAGGACTCAAAGTTAATGAAGCTAAAACTTTACTATACCCAATCCAGCTGAAGAACAAGACAACACAGTTCATAAAGAAATACTACTCCTTCAACTGGGTCCACAAATGTTGGCACTATCGGGGGACAAACATCCCATCAAAACTCTCTGATCTCTTGAGGTTTAACCACCTGCAGATCACAAAGGAAGTATCAGATCTACTAAAATCATGGAACATGCACGGCCTGTCATGGCTCGAAAGGATTCAGAGTGTCAAATCATATGCCCTTCCAAAATTTCAGTACTGTTTCCAGTCCCTTCCTATAAGCCTACCCAGCTCTCTTGTTAGTAAAGTGGCAAGGCATCTTAAATGCGTTCATCTGGCAAGGCAAAAGACACAGGGTCAACTTCAAAACAATGCAAAGACCTGTGAAGGAAGGCAGAATGGCGGCACCAGATCTCAAACTCTACTATCAGGCGTCCCGGTTGTCTACGCTAGTCCAACTACGCCACCAGAACAATACTCCCGATTGGAGCTGTACTGAAGAAAACTCACTCCTCAACTTGACAATCAAAAAAGCCCTTTGGACTGATACACCAAAGAAGATTTGTAAAGATCTCCAAAACCCGTTCCTAAAAGCTACACTCCAAATATGGTACCAAAACAGAAACAAACTGACCCAGCAGAGATCGATGGCTAGCATACTTACATCTCAAAGTTGGTTTCAACCTGCTAAAGATCGGCGGTCGTTTGCCACCTGGAGGAAAGCAGGAATCACTAGACTCTATGACCTCACCCTAGTCAAAAGACAAGCCACGAAAATGGAATTAGAAAATAAATTCAAAACAAGCTTACCTTGGTACGAGTATCTCCAAACTCTCCATCTATTGGACAACCCTGAAATAAAAAAGAGCATAAAATCACCATTAAAACCCTTTGAGCTACTCTTGATACATCCCTCTCCAAAGAAAGGATTAATATCCCAAGCCTACAGACAACTGCTAGATAATGATCCCAGGCAGAACCTTTTTTTACCAATCAGCCTGGCACTCTGATCTCCAGCTTCAACTTACTGAGGAACAGTGGCAATCTATATGGTCCACAACTACTAAAACAACAAAATCTTTATCCAGACAACAGATCCAACAGAAAGTAATGCTGAGGTGGCACACAACTCCTCAAACACTCTCGTACATAACCCTGCAGGTTAAACCCACCTGCTGGAAAGGATGTGGGCTCAAAGCTAACTACTTCCACACTTGGTGGTCATGCAATATCATCGCTACGTTTTGGAAGGAAGTGCTAGCACAAATTAAAGGACTCACAAGCCATCACATCCCATTTGTCCCGGCCTCAATTCTTCTCAATTTCTGGCCCATCAAGGGCCCACCTCCCCACGCCCGAGACCTAGTAACTGTTTTGATAGCAGCAGCTAAGGCGGTAATAGCTAAACAATGGAAATGTGAGAAACCACCAACAGTTCAACACTGGTGGAACAAGGTTTGGGACTACTTCATGGAGGAAAAATGTATGCTATGCTTTGACAAGACCTTAGTTATAAATGAGCTATATAACCCTCTGGAGAAGTGGCACCCCCTTTTAAACAGAATTGACTAAGAAAAGTTTGAGGGTGAAGTACTATCCTTTTGTAAATTTAAGTTATACTCTTATGCGTAAACCATAGTTAGACAATTCAAATTTAATTATATAGTAAGTGGATAGAAATTGTAATCGAAAGTTTTAGGCCCTGTAAAGAGATGTATCTCATTGGTTACTATGTTTTACTGTCTCAGCTCTCTTTCACCCAACAATGTAACCTCTTTTCTCAATAAAGCTGTTGGTTACTGGACTATATTTCTGAGATATAGGATCAGGCTGAAGGAAAAGCTATTGGGTTAAATGTAAAAAAAAAAAAAAAAAGACTTTGAAGCACAGAAGCTTTTTCACAGTATCCCCAATCCTCCACATTTCCCGGTTAAGGGGGAAATGCTGTTCAAACAAATTACAAAGATGATCTGATTCCAATGGTAACAAGAGAAAAAAAAATTACTTACAAAAATAGAAGCACATCTTACACGACATATTCATATAGGGACATTAATGTGAACAGATTAACTTCCAAAAGGTTCACTTGCTACAGCTCCAAGCAGAGGTAAGTGAGAGACGAGGCGAGGTCCTACGTAAGATGAAAGACAGAAGGCAATCGAGGGCCAAAGAAGCTCAACATCCAACTGATGAGAGGAGGGTGGGGCTGGCTCTGCTGGGAGGGCGGGGTAAAAATCTAAGTCAATAAATAAACTGCCAAGTGTACCCCCGTGAGAGGATTCCCTTAACCCTTTCTCTCCCAGATCCTCTTGCATGCAGAGTTACAATATTTAATGAAAAATAGGTCTGGAACTCCCTTGCTGGCCATCTGCTTAGGAATGCAGCCTCCTATGTCTTCTATATATATTACAAAATATCCAGAGGCTTTAGCTTATGTCTGCCATACCATGTCCAGTATACTTCCCTGGGTCCCCAGTTTGGGCAGCAACAGAGACCAGCCTGGTGTTTTGGTTTATATTTTGCCATCTACATCCAGAAATGTGTGGTACGCTGCCTCTGAGAGTGGAGGCTCCATTTAGATTGTCACAGCTAATAGCCACCAATAGAGCTATGTTCCATGACTTTGTCTATCCCTAGAAGAATTTATATCAGCCTGACCTGGGTGGCAGTCGTCTGTTAACTCAGCTCCTGCCACCTTCCATAAAAGTGATGGCCTTTCTACTGGTGTTCCTGGATTGTTTTGCTCATATGGAGACTGTGTTGTTCTGAGTGCCTCAGGGTGATCTTGCTGGTACTTGGCCTGTGCAGCTCAGTGCCCCTCATGAGTACTATGTGCAAATGTCTCTGCTGAATTCCTAAGTTGCCTCCTCCTTGTAGCATTAAAGTACTCTGGCCCTGCTCTGACACCTGACAGACACCCGCCTGTGTGGTGTGGTGTGTGTGTGGGATTATGTTTAAAGGCATCTGGGAGGCTGCGCAAGCAGCAGGGCTAAGGCAATCCTGCTGAGCAAACCTCCCCCGGCAGGTGTAAGCATCCCATCTTCTCTCCTACACCTGACAAGCAGCTTCCTGTCCAGTGAGGGAGGGGGAGGGGGAGGGGTGGAGTATTAGAAGCCACTGTGGAGGTGGGGGCAGCAGGATCACTAAGGTGTTACTGCTGGGGTGGGCTCCCTCATGGCTTTAAGCACCCTGCAACCACCAACCTGACAGACAGCTGCCAGTTAGGTGTAGGAGGTGAGGGGGAGTGTGTTGGAAGCCACTGGAGAGGCTGGGCCAGCAGCATCACTGCACCTCACAGGTGGTTGTTGGCCATTCCTGATTTTGTGAACTGCTATTAGCTCTCTGCAGTCTCCTGTAACTGTTTTTTTTTTTACCTCAGAATGCTGAGCTCTGCAGCTGACCAATCAGAGAGTGGGGGGTGCAAGGAGGCAGCCACACAGGAATCAATGGGGGAGCACATTTCCCCCCTTTTGACCCACTTAGGGGTCAAATTTCTAAAAAATCCCTTCTTAGTGGGCACCTACACCATGGTAGGAGCGCTCTCCCCAAATTTGGTGCTTCTAGGTCCAGTGGTTTGGCCTGGACACTGATTGTATAGTGAGGGAACTTTCTTTTATATATATAGATGAAAAACATTTTGTTATTATACACTCCTATCACCTTTGTAGAAATGCCCTAAACAATTCTGTTTTACACAGTGGGCAGAATGACAGAAGCATGCATCTCAAAATCAGGAGAGCTAAAGAAAAGCTGGAATTTAAGGTCCGTAATGCATGTTATAAAAACAAGGAAGAAGAAAAACAACCCTTCTTCTGTAACTGTCATCCAAGGCACACAGTCTTAAGCCCTGGAACATCTGAACTTTGAATGGCGCAGTTTTTTCCAGCTACTCCGATTCCAAGAGCTTCTCTCTGCTATCTCTGACTAATGAGATGAATTGATTTGCTCTCTAACTGCATGCTAATGGATTCACTCACACCCCGCACAGTCTCTAGAAGCATCATCACAAAAGGGAAGCCGGCTTTGTGCCGCCCGTCTTCCTTCCTATTAAGGACCGTCTTTCCCTTCCAAAGCAGCCCATTGTACCATTTCAGCATGCTGGCAACGATTACCCTGTGTGCAAAAAGGTAATGCTCAGTCATTTTAATCACTTATTATTCTTACATAAATTAGTGTCATGGGTAACATATACTTTTATTGCGCTTAATTGATTTCAGCACTGGGCAAAGCAATAATTTAGGAGCAGGAAGCCATGGCCTTAAAAGAAAATAAGCACTCTTTGGGTGCCAAGGAATGGTCAGGGTACAGCTACATAATTGCTTTAGCAGCCATTGAAACTGGTTGCAAAACGTTGCCTTTGCTTTTCTGTGTATGTCCCCCCCCCCCCCCCCGCAACTCTCATGTTGTATTTCAGGAATGTCTGAGTTTGGATTTTTAAGAAGAGAGGGAAGACCCAGCAAAGGAAAGGTGAAAACGGATGAATTCAGCTGTGGAATGGAGTGTAGGAATACACAAGTCTGGGTACAGTGTTGCCAGGTCCCCCCTGGCCATCAGTGGGAGAGGGGGGGAGATAGGGTTTCCAGCCCCCCACTAGAAGTGGGGGAACCCCCACCCCGGGCCCTGCCACCACCACCAATCAGCTGACCAGCAGGTGGACTTGCCAGGAGAAAAAGGGAAGTGGTGAGGTCACACCTGGCGTGTACCGGAAGTGACATCATCAGGGCGATGATCTGGTAATTCAGCAAAAACTTGGTAGCAGAGGCCATTTTTAACCATATAGTTTTTGCCCAAATGCCAGAGCATCGCCAATAAATTCCAATGAGATGACGTCACTTCTGGTACATGATGGAGGTGGTGTCGCCATGTTGCTGGCAATGTAGCCTGGGCTTTCCTCCCATTCCCTGTCAGTTGCCAGGAGTGACCTAGCAATCCTTGTAGGGTTGCCAGATCCAGAGATCTGGGGATGGCACCTGGGGAGGACAGGGACTTCAGTGGGGTACAAGGCCATAGAGTCCGCCCTCCAAAGCATCCATTTTATGCAGGGGAACTGATAGTTTGTAGTATGGAGATGAGCAGTAATCCCAGGGCATTTCCAGGTCCCACCTGGAGGTGGGCATCCCCACACTAGACCAAGGGTCTGCAGGTGTTTATCATTCAAGAGCTGGACAAGGTCAAATTCAAAGCATGAGATCAGCCAACAACCACCACCAGAGTTAGGACTGCCAGCCTGCTGGTGAAGCTTGGAGATCTCCAGGAATTATAATTAATCCCAGGCCACACGTATCAATTCCCCTGGAGAAAATGTCTGCTTTGAAGGTCAGACGCTATGGCGTCACAGCCTGCTGAGTTCCCTCCCAGACCCTTCCCTCCCCAGGTTTCACCCCCCCATATCCCCAGATATTTCCCAAACTGGAGCTGGCAGCAGTATACAGAGTGTAACTTCTATAAACTTCTATAGTTTCCCTTTCAACAAAGCACCTCCAGAAAACCCTTTGGGGAGGCAAGGCAGCATGGCATAGACTGATCTTGGTAAGTCTCAGAAAGTAAGTAGAGTCAGTACCTGGAAGGGAGACCACTAAGGAGGCCATGGCCAACCACCTCTGCTTCTCACTGGCCTTGAAAGCCCCTTGCTGGGGTCACCATACGTCGGCTGCGACTCGACAGCACTTTACACACCAGAAACCCTTTACTCCCATAAAAATCTTTGCCCACCATTCCCTTCACACACTGGTTATTCTAGCAAATGCCTCCCCCCCCCCCCCATCACCGTAACAAAAAGATTTCATTCTCTTTTTAATAGGGCCACGTGTGGTTCCATACTAAGCCACATTTCACTGTAGAATTATAGGGTACAGCCCCCTGGGCTAGGAGGACCAAAGATTTGACTTTCTAAGGCAGTTTCCATTCAATTATTCTGAAAAATATGAAGTAGGAAGAATTGTTGGTCTCTCCTTTTGATACTTTTCCGGTTGTTCCAGAGCACTCCATTGGAATTTTGAGCATGGCTGATTGGACTGAAGAAGACCCAGGGGCAAAGGAAATATTCTGCCTTTTGATGCGTTGTCCATGCTGGATTGCAAGAAAATGTGATACCTGTTACCCCACAAGTGAATATCTTAGTGTGGGTCAGGTATATTCTTTGTATGGTCAGTCTTCTGTATTTCATTGTTAAATTACTGGAGTGCTACGTTTGATTTAGACCACTGAGGAAGGCCTTGTGCCATAACCCACATAGTATTGGTTCCTGCCAGGGGTCCTTTCGTAGAAAAAGAGGTGCAGGAGCTCATTAGCATAACTCATTAGCATATGCCATGTCCCCTGACATCACCGGAAGTGTGTCAGAAAGGGAATGTCAGTTTCAGCCCCATTATACCCTATGGGCCATTGAAATCAATGACAAAAACTCATAGGGTATATGAGGGGCTGGAGGAAAGGGGGTTTGAGGGAGAGGCTCCAAACTTGCAGGATAGCTGCTGGGGCCTCTCCTTGAAATACCCACCAAGTTTCAAGAAGTTTGGACCATGGAGTCCAATTCTATGGGCCCCCAAACAGGTTGCCCCATCCCCTCCATTGTTCTCTATGGTGGGGAAAAAACATTACCCCCTGGTCCAATCTTCTTGAAACTTGGTGGGCATTTGGGGGAGAGGTCCCAGAAGCTACCCTGCAAGTTTGGAGCCTCTGCCTCAAACCCCCTCCCCTACAGCCACTTTTAAAATTGCTGCTGAATTTCAGCAGCAATTCGGCGGCGGGCCGAATCAGCTCAGAGAATCTGATTCAGCCCGTGGCTGCCCTACTGCCCCTCCTGAGCTGGCAGAGCTGTGCTCCGCCTCGCTCCAGCCCCAAAGGACCCCAGGTTCCTGCATATGTAGACAATAATGTACTTTTAAACCTGTATTTGTGTAAATTGATATCTGCCTTGATACTGGGATTAGGTACTTGTATGCAGAACCACATGATTGTCGTTTTTAATCATATCTGAGCATTTCAATATGCATTAATAAATTAAATACTGGTGTTTTGTACATCTGTGCTCCATTCACAGTTATATCTTATTCTCTGTTTCACCGCTCCAACCTCTTTGGTTACCCTTCTTGCACAGAGTCATGTTTTTCTCTGCTTTTGTGGTTGGATCTCTCTTGGAAGCCAAAATAGGGTATGTATGTATGAGCACCACCCCCTAGAGTCCGAATCGACTGGCTTTCGAGCAAGGGAAACCTTTACCTTTACTTTATATATGAATTAAGGTTGCAAGATCACCTGGTGAAGGCAGGGGTAATAAGAACATAAAAGAGAAGCCAATGTTGGATCAGGCCAGTGGCCCATCCAGGCCAACACTCTGTCACACAGTGGCCAAAAACACCAGGTGCCCTCAAGGAGGTCCAGCAGTGGGGGCAGGACACTGTTGCCCCCCCCCCCCAAAGCACCAAGAATACAGAGCATCACTTGCCCCAGATTGAGAGTTCCTATCTACACCTTGTGGCTAATAGCCATTGATGGACCTCTGTTCCATATGTTTTTCTAATTCCCCCTTGAAGCCGTCCATGCTTGTAGCCACCACCTCCTCCTGTGGCAGTGAGTTCCATGTGTTAATCACTCTTTGGGTGAAGAAGGACTTCCTTTTATCTGTTCTAACCCAACTGCTCAGCAATTCAATGGAGTGCCCACGAGTTCTTGTCTTGTGAGGAAGGGAGAAAAGTACTTCTTTCTTGACCTGCTCTATCCCATGGATAATCTTATAAACCTCGATCATGACACCCCTCAGCCGTCGTTTCTCCAAGCTAAAGAGCCCCAAGCGCTTCAACCTTTCTTCATAGGGAAAGTGTTCCAACCCTTTTATCATTCTACTTGCCCTTTTCTGCACTTTTTCCAATGCTATAATATCTTTTCTGAGGTGTGGCGACCAGAACTGTACACAATACTCCAAATGAGGTCACACCATCGATTTATACAGGGGCATTATGATACTGGCTGATTTGTTTTCAATTCCCTTCCTAATAACCCCCAGCATAGTGTTGGCCTTTTTCATAGCAGTCGCACACTGTCTTGATATTTTCATTGAGTTATCTACTATGACTCCAAGATCTCTCTCTTGGTCAGTCTCTGTTCAGACCCCATCAACGTATATTTATAGTGAGGATTTTTGGCTCCAATATGATCACTTTGTACTTGGCCACATTAAACCCCATTTGCCACATTGATGCCCACTTGCCCATCCTCGACAGATCCCTTTGGAGTGCCTCACAATCCTCCCTCGTTCTCACTACCCTGAACAACTTCATGTCATCTGCAAATTTAGCCACTTCACTGCTTACTCCCAACTCCAGATCATTAAAAAACAAGTTAAAAAGCATCGGACCGAGTACTGAGCCCTGCAATATCCCACTGCTTACCTCCCTCCACTGAGAAAATTTCCCATTTTTACTCACTCTGTTTCCTTTTAATTAGCCAGTTTTTGATCCACAAAAGGATTTGCCCTTTTATCCCATGACTACTGAGCTTACTTAGGAGCCTTTGATGATGAACTTTATCAAAAGCTTTCTGGAAGTCAAGGTAAACATCTATTGGGTCCCCCTTGTCCACATGTTTGTTTACTCCCTCAAAGAACACTAACAGGTTAGTGGGACTAGATCTTCCCTTATTGAACCTATGCTGAGTCTTCCTCAAGAGATTTTGTTCATCAATGTGCCTACTAATTTTTCCCTTAATAACAGTTTCCGCCAACTTACCTGGTATCAATGTCAGACTGACTGGCCTGTAATTTCCTGGATCTCCTCTGGAATCCTTTTTAAAGATGGGAGTGACATTCACTACTTTCCAGTCCTCAGGAATGGAGGCAGATTTTAATGAAATTTAATGACATTTTTGTCAGGAGATCCACAAGTTCACATTTGAGTTCTTTCAGAACTCTCGGATGTATGCCATCTGGGCCTGGTGGTTTCTCAGTTTTTAAGTTGTCTATCAGTCGTAGGACCTCCTCTCGTGTCACCTCAATCTGACTCAGGTCTTTCAACACCCCTCCTAAAATCAGTGGTTCTGGAGTGGGCAGGCACTTCTAGTCTTCCAAGACAGAGCAAAAAATTCATTCAGCTTCTCAGCCATTTCCCTGTCATCCTTCAGTACACCTTTTACCCCTTGGTCATCCAAGGGCCCCACTGCTTCCCTGGCTGGTTTCGTACTTCTAATGTATTTGAAGGAAGTTTTTATTGTTGGTCTTTTTGTTTTCTGCGATATGATCCTCATATTCCCTTTTTTCCTGCCTGATCACAGACTTGCATTTTATTTGCCACAGCCTGTGTTCCCATTTATCAGCCTAACTGAGACTAGCTTTCCATTGCTTAAAGGAATCCTTCTTACCTTTTATAGTTTCCAATATGTCGTTTGTTAATCATGCAGGCTTTTTCCTATATCTATATGTGTCTTTCCTAAACCACAGTATATATTATTTCTGAGCTTCTAGGATTGTAATTTTAAATAGTCTCCAAGCTTCCCCAATGTTTTTGACCCTTTCTACTTTTCCTTTCAGTTTTCTCCTCACATATTCCCTCATATCAGAGAAGTTACCCCTTTTAAAGTTAAAAGTGGTTGTGCCAGTCTTTTGGGGCAACTCTCTATTTATACAAATGTTGAACTCAACAACATTATGGTCACTATTCCCAAACGGTGCAATCACTTTTACATCTCTCACCAGGTCTTGGGCATTACTTCAAACCAAATCCAGGATTGCCTCTCCCCTGGTCGGTTCTGTGACCATCTGCTCCATAGCACAGTCATTGACAGTGTCTAGAAACTCAATCTCTTTTTCCCAACTTGAACACATATTGACCCAATCAATGTGTGGGTAGTTAAAGTTACCTATTACAACACATTTATTTCATGTGACACATGGTGCAAAACACTGGATAGCCCCCAACCCACTGCTGGCATTCTGGTTTCATAACTGCTTTAAAAATAATTTAATATAATCCCCCTTTTAAACCCTTTGTATTCTCCTTGTAGAAGTCTACTTACCTTACTGGGAACCCAAGGAGCCTAGGGCCCTGGTGTTCTTGCTCTTCCTTGGCTTCTCACAAGCCCCTAGTCTAGGAGTCCCTAGGCTAAGAGCCACAGGCCAAGAGCCCTGCCCTTTGGTTTTTGCCCTTCTGCTCATGCCAGAGGTTTGTGCCTCTGGCCAGGTGGAGCCTTAAACAGAAGCCTCCCTCAGCAGAGGGTGTAGCTAGCAGCTATTCAAATGCACCCAGGCCCTCAATTGCAGTCAAACAATGGCCCTTTCTCACCCCATCTCAAGCAGCCAGCACTCTGCAACAACTCAAAACTCACTCACACACTTCCAAACACAGTACCCATACACAGTACCCACAGCTAAATCACCTCAGCTGAAAGCAAATATAAAACACTCACCCCTCTTTCAGCTCTATCTCCTGCTGCCTTCCAGAGCTCAGCTGGTCAGCTCTGGCCAGGTGCTGCCTTAAATAGAAGCCTCCACCAGCAGTGGGTGTGGCTAGCAGCTATTCAAATACACCCAGGCACTCAATTACAGTCAAACAATGGCCCTTTCTCACCCTATCTCAAGCAGCCAACACTCTGCAACTACTCAAAACTCACACACTTCCAGACACAGTCCCCCCCCACAGTACCCTAAGCTAAATCACCTCAGCTGAAAGCAAATAAAAAACACTCACCCCTCTTGCAGCTTTGTCTCCTGCTGCCTTCCAGAGCTCAACTCCCCTGCTCCCAGGCCCCACCCTCTCACTACTGATCAGCTGGCCAGTGGGGGTGAACTCACCCAGAAAAAGAGAGAGATCCAGTGTCATTATCCATGTGACCCAGAAGTGATGTCATCACTTTCGGGGCATCAAGGGCGACACTCTGGTATTTGGGCAAAAATTGGTATTTGGGGGAAAAAGGGTCAAATTTACCATAGAGTTTTTGCCCAAATACCAGAGGGTCATCCTGACATCCCAGAAGTGATGACATCACTTCCAGGTCATGTGGGAAGTGACATGGAGACATCACTGTATGAATGCTGGGCCTCCTGGCTGCTCTCAGTAAGTTCTGCCCCACCCCTGCGGGTTGCCAGGAGGGACCTCGCAACCCTAATATGTATATTCATTCATTCATTCATTCATTCATTCATTCATTCTTTTTTATTTCTATTCCACTCTCCCCCACAATCATGGGGTTCAGAGCAGATTACAGCATATAATAAACAGTTTAGAATACAATTAAAATCAGTAAAATACAGCTTCAAATATTAATCAGATGGCATATAAACTGTAACACTGTTCCCAGGGAAGAGGAGGGAGAAAGGGAAGCAGAAGGCTAAATAGGAACTTTCCTGTCTCACCCATAAGCTAGGCGATACAGGTCCATTTTCCAGGCCCTGCGTAATTGAGCCAAGTCCCTCAAAGCCTGGACCTCTCTCGGAAGTGCACTCCACCAAGCCAGGGCTATCGTCAAGAAGGCTCTAGGTCTGGTAGAGGCCGGGTGAATATTCCATGGCCCCGGGACCATCATAAAGTTGTTATTTGCAGAGCATAAAGCTCTCTGGGGGGTATGCCAGGAGAGGCAGTCCCGGAGAAATGTTGGTCCCAGACCATGAGGGGCTTTAAAGGTTAAAACCAACGCCTGGAACTTGATCCAGAATTCTGGAACCAATGCAGCTGGTGGAGCCCTGGCTGGATATGTGGGGTTTTTTTCTTTAGAACCACCTTTCTCCCTGAAACAGGGGCCAACAGTGAGTGACAATTCATCAGACACAAAAAGACATCTCTGAAAACAGACAGCCATACGGTTGT
Source organism: Lepidodactylus listeri (assembly GCA_029233225.1). Taxonomy (NCBI): domain Eukaryota; kingdom Metazoa; phylum Chordata; class Lepidosauria; order Squamata; family Gekkonidae; genus Lepidodactylus; species Lepidodactylus listeri. The sequence continues at coordinate 131,373,828 of JARCFY010000005.1, read as the reverse complement.
AGCTAATTCAGCCACCTCTGTCCAGCTTTCTAAACTGTTCTGTCTTGCATCCATAAGAGAGGAATTTTTGTGGACATTTTCAAAAAAGAAGAGGAGGAGGAGGAGATTGGATTTATACCCCGCCCTTCACTACCTGCAGGAGTCCCAGAGCGGCTTACAAACTCCCTTCCTTTCCCCTCCCCACAACAGACACCCTGTGAGATAGGTGGGGCTGAGAGAGCTCTGACAGAAACTGCTCTTTTTCAAGAACAGCTGTGCCAGAATTATGGCTTGCCCAAGGTCATCCAGCAGGTGCAAGTGGAGGAGTGGGGAATCAAACCCGGTTCTCCCAGATTAGAGTCTGCACACTTAACCACTACACCAAACTGGCTGCTCCATAAAGCAGGGAAAGCACAAGTTCAGCCTTGCTTTCGTTAGGGGCTGGAAGTCTCTTCGGCCACTGGTGGGGAATGGTGGGGTAGGGTTGCCAGTTCCAGGTTGGGAAAATCCGGGATATTTGGGGATGGAGCCTGGGGAGGGGAGGGTTTGGATAGGGGAGGGACCTCAGCCAGGTATAATGCTATATGATCCACCCTCCAAAGCAGCCATTTTCTCCAGGGGAAGATCAGGTGAAATCCTGTGAGAACTGCAGGCCCCACCTGGAGGTTGGCAACCAAGTATCAAACAGCAGCAGGAACCCAGAGGCTGGGAGCGGGAGAGGCTATAGCAGGCCACACAGGCAACCCTTCCGGGTACACATGAGAACATTTCCTCTGTGACTCCTGAAGTTTGGGTTCTCTTTATGAAATGGGAAGCTGAACTCTGTAAACCTATTGATGGCCATAGCCTAGAGTCACTCTTAATGTCAGCAAGATCTCCCAGCCACTAAAGTATTTTGTATTGCAAGCTGTTAAAAAAGCAAGCTGACTAGGAAATATGGAATACTTTCCCCACTGCGGCCACCTGCCTCCTTCCTGCCCCCTCCCCCGGCTCAACTCCTTCCATCCTGAGACTGCTGAAAGAATAATTGGAAAGAACGGAGGCTTTGGGGGAGAAGTGTGGGCCGTAAATGATTGGAAACCATAACAGCATTCCTGGTATCTACCTGGCAAGTTTATATAATCAGATGCCTCCTTTATTTAGCGGTTTGTTAAATCGCCGGTTATAGATTTTTAAATGTGTTGCTGCGTTTCCTAGCACCTCCACTGTTTGCTCTTACCGGCCTGCAGTGGAAATAGATGGCCAGGGAGGAATTCTGTTCTTGTATTGCCTCGTTTGCTGTTTCATTTGGGGAGAGAGGGGAAGTTGTGGGAACCAGATTCCTCTTTTAGGGTGATGGAAACGTTGCAGAGGAAGCTTTAGTGATGATTCTCTTGCAGATAAACAGCTGAACAGGGATATCCTTGGAGCAAAACCTGAGAGAGACTCTTCTTAGATTTTGGTCCAATCTGCATTGGTATTTCCCACTGTTGTGCTAATGATCTCACATCGTCTCAAAAATTTCTGTCTGCATTGCATGTAACATCCACTCTCCTATTGTTTCATCTCAGCATCGGCTGTCTGCATCATAGATTCATAGAATCATAGAGTTGGAAGGGGCCAACCCCCTGCCTAAAGCATCTCTGACAAATATTCGTCCAGCCTCTTCTTGAAAGCTGTCAGTGAAGGGGAGCTCACCACCTCCCTCGGCATCTGATTCTACCTTTGAACCACTCTGACCATGAAGAAGTTTTATTGCCATTTAGTGGTGGCTCTGAGGTCACTACGGTGTCTCATCGCCTTATCTGGATTTGATTTTAAGGCACTACAATTGCTCCTCCCCACACTCGAGCCGCTGTGAGCAAAAAGTGGATGGGAGCTGAATTCTCTCTCTCCCCCCCCCCCATCTTTTCTAAGGAGATACACAAATTGTCACAAAGGGAACAAGTTAGCTGAAAATCTAGTCATCTGCATTTAAAAGCAGCCAGGGAACATTTTTCTGCAATCATATGGCGGGGGGGTGTTTGAAAGCATGCCAACCCCCTCTCTCGCGCGTTCTCCCTAAACAACTTGTCTCCTGATGCAGACAGAGGAGAGCTTTATACTGAGCCAAATGGGAAGCCGGTGCCACAGCAGCATAGAGCAGCTTTACATAACAAATGCAGATTGGGCCTCTGTCTCTTGGAGAAATATGAGTGTTTAAAGGGTCTGAGGTCATTGTGACAGGGGGCCATTTTGGAATTGGTGGGTTTGGAGACTCAAAGGGCCAAAGAAGGATTGGGTTCAGTGTTCTACAGGGGTCATTTGGTAGAAAAAGAGGTGCAGGAGCTCATTAGCATAACTCATTTGCATAACTCATTTGCATATGCCACACCGGAAGTGTATCAGAAGGCAACACCCACCCCTCAGGCTCCACTCCACAGGTGAGTGAAACTGACCTGCTCTTCCTCCATTCCCTTCCCCATCCAATACTTTGTGCAATAAAAATAAGCGTAAAGAACACACCCTCATTCTCTTCCTGCTCCCTTGAAACCACCAAGTTTCAAGTAGACTTGAGATACCCAGGACATGTGTACCACCCATCCCTTTCCCTTCCCCTCCCCACAACAAGACACCCTGTGAGGTAGGTGGGGCTGAGAGAGGCCTTTTGAGAACTGCTCATGAGAGAACAGCTCTGAGAGAACTTGTGACAGGCCCAAGGTCACACCAGCAGCTGCATGTGGAGGAGTGGGGAATCAAACCCGGTTCTCCCAGATTAGAGCCCAACTCCTGACCACTACACCAGACTGATGGGGTGGAAGCTGCTGAAGGGTTGGTGAAATTTCTCCAGTACTTATGTGCTATGTGCCCAGATAAAAAATGGTATACTTAGAAAATTTATATGCCACCTTGAGCAAGTCTCTGGAAAAGCAGCACACAGTCATAAAAGGAACGATGATAAAATTATCAATATTAAAACAAAACATTAAAAACAATAAAGACCCTAGCAGGGCTTTCCCCGGGGCACTGCGCCTCTGCACTGCTCAGGGAAGCCGAGGAGGGGGCGGGGCTTGGTCATGTGCCCGCCCCCTGGGCTCCTCACTCCCGGAGCTGCGCTCCTGTGCGCTCCCGCTCCAACGGACCCCTGGTGTTCTATAAGGAATATAGCTTGGCATCAAAAGTAAGGCTGGGGGAGGGAATTAGGGATGCCAGCCTCCAGGTGAGACCTCGGGATCTCACGGAATGACAGCTCCTCTCTAGACTGCAGAGAAAATAGATGCTTTGGAGGGTGGCCTCTATGGAATTGTACCCTGCTAAGCGCCTTCCTCTCCCCCAGGCTCCACCCCAAAATCTCCAGGAGTTTTCCAACCTGGAGCTGGCAACCCTACTCCCCCCAAGTGGCCAGGGGGGACCTGACAACCCGAGTTTTCATGAAATCATCCCTTGTTTGTTCTGGGTACATCTTCAACCACTCTCTGCAGCCTGAGTTCAGACGTTTTTAATGTCACAAGAGCGAGGGCAGGAAAGGGTGTCCTCGCTGCAATTTGGCTTTGAGATACTGCTACATAGAGCCAAACCAGATGTGACCGCATCCACAAGTCCGCCACAGGGACTGTCTTCCATTTCGGAGCAAGGCACTCCTTTCAACAATGCCAGGGGGGCCTGACTTGTCTTAAAGTTGGTACAGGTGGAAGGAAGGGGCCCCTCTTCCTAGGGTTGCCAGCTCTGGGATGGGCAATTCCTGGAGAATTTGGGGGTGAAGCCTGGGAAGGGCGGGGTTTGAGGAGGAGAGGGACCTCAGTGGGGTCCAATGCCATAGAATCCACCCTCCAAAGCAGCCATTTTCTCCAGAAGAACTGATTTCTGTAACTGGGAGACCAGTTGTAATTCCAGGAGATCTCCAGTCACCACCTGGAGGCTGTCAACCATACTCCTCCTCCCTGCGATGGTGGTCCCAAGCAAAATGAGTCCCCTGCTGTGCTTTTAAAAAGAGCTTCCCAGGGGGTACTTTTTGCTCCAAAATGGCAACTAGTCCCTGTGGTAGACTTGAGGATACTGTTGCATCTAGTTCAGCCCATCGCCAGAAGCTGAGCCAGAGTAAGTGCCATGCTGCTGGCCCTCACTCTAGTACTTCAGTCCAAGCAAGGCTGCCAAATCTGTTGTGAGAAATTCCTGGAGATTTGGGAGTGGAAAATGGGGAGGCTGTCAGCTATGGCTGCCATTCTCAACTGTGAGGTGGCACATTAGGTTCCTCCATGTCATTCCCTCATACCCCCACCTTTGGAACGTATCTCGGCTCTCACCAGCAGCGACTTATCTCACGGCACCACCCTAACCTTAAATGTGTTGCCTTTCACAGCATCCTAGCCGCTTCCCTTTTGCAGGTGCTAACTATAACTTTTTTCCCACTTTAAGCCTGGGAATGAACCGTCCAGCATATCTGAACGCCTTTTTCTCTGTTTAGTGACTGGAGGTTTCACTTTGCATTACACTGTTTGAATACACTATATCTGTAACCCCTCTAACCCCTTCCCACTATTACTGACTCGAGACATGTAGATGACTAAAGATCCACTGCCAATAAAGGATTTTCAGGTTAAGAACTTCTGGTTGCAGTTTGAAATCTATTAGACTCTCACAGAGGGGAGGGCTTGGGGAAGAGAGGGACCTCATCAGAAATGTAATGTCAGGAAAGTCTACACTCCAAAGCAGCTGTTTTCTCCAAGTAGGGTTGCCAACTTTCAGGTGGGGCCTGGAGATCTCCCGGTATAATGACTGATCTTCAGATTACATAAATCAATTTCCCCTGGAGGAAATGGCTGCTTTAAGAGGGTGGACTCAGTGACATTATACCCCGCTGATGTATCTCCTATGATCTTCTCCCCAAACCACACCTTCCCCAGGCTCCAGCCCCCAAATCTCCAAGTATTTCCCAAGCCAGAGCTGGCAATTCTATCTCCAAGGGAACTGATCTCTGTAGCCTGGAACCAGTTGTAATTCTGGGAGATCTCCAGGCCCTACCTAGAGGATGGCAACCATAAGTCCAAGGAGGGTGGCATGACACTTAGCAGCAGCAGCAGAAGGGAGATGCCAGGGATTGAACCTGGGGCCTTCTGCATGCCAAGCAGATTATTTACCAATGAGCCACCCCCCTTCCTAAATGCATACTTAAACACAAGAAGCTGCCTTATCAGACCACTGGTCCATCAAGATCTGCATTGTCTACTCAGATTGGCAGCGACTCTCCAGGTCTTGAGTTAGGGTCTTTTACATCATGTTTGATCTGGTCCTTTTAACTGGAGATGCCAGGAATTGGACCTGGGGCCTTCTGCATGCCAAGCAGACACTCTGCCACTGAACAATGTCCCCCCTCCTTGGGTGCATATATGTACACCTGGAGTGAACTATTTGTTTTATCACATTTATATGCCACATTTCCTCTAAATATGAGATCCAGTGTTATACCTGGAAATGCTATGTCATACATCTCTGGCTGGGAGACAACGAAGTGCCCAGGGCCACCTGGTTTGCTTCCTGGCTGATGGTATTTGAATTAGGGATGTTCAAGCAACCACTGGTTGCCAGTCATAGGTTGTCCTGTTTGCCAGTCATAGGGTGCATTCAGATGGGCAGCTGATCCCACCATTGGCCCAACTGTAATTTGATCTAGATCTTTTTGATCCAGAGTTGCATGACCAGACGGCTCCCCTGTGAATCGCTTTACCGTGCGTGACTCTGCAGTGGATTGTCTAGATGGCATCCATTGTAAGGAGCCATGTGGTCGACTATTTTTTTTTTTAAATCCTGCTTGCGCATGTGCATATGCGCCTCACCATCTACTTGTTTTTTTGCGCATGTGTGGACTAAAATGGTAAAAGCACCACCAGCGGTACCTTCCTCTAGGTACCATTTAAGTTAACAAAGTGCATAAATATCACGGGACCTTCAGAAACATTAAATTGTTCGAATCGTTTGACTGGAGCTTTGCGGATGTCACAGGTTTAAGTGGTTATGTGCGCATCGCTAAGATTTTTTTTAAATGGTGGTTGTTTAGGATGGTCTGGAGACCATCCCTAAAGGCTGATTGCATGCTGGTGGAATGACCAGGTGGGGGAAAGTCCACCATTGGCCTGTTGGCCAACTTTAGACCGGACTTTCACCACTATCTTTTAAGTATGGATCCACGATGGGGATCGACAGGCTGATCACGGAAGCAGCATGATTCCCAGATGTTGTAGTCTAGACGTGCACTTTAAATCTACCAGTCACTTGTGCCTGGTGAGGCTCAAAAGAGCCACTTGAATGCAACCATAAATAGGGAGCTGATTTTTTGATGATCAGTTTGACTACGACCCTTTTCAAACTTTGTATTCCGTTTTAGTAACTGGTTTCTAATGGAATTTTTCTTGTCATTTCAGACAGACCCGTTTTAGTAACTGGCTGCTAGGGGTATTTATTTACCTCTTTATACAAATCTGCTTGTATCAGGGTAGCAAAGCCTGGCTGAGCTGCTTTTGAGGAAAACTGCTTTTTTTCCTGTTTTTAAACTGTTTGTTGCAATTCTGAATCGCTGTAGTGTGCTGTTTAAAATGTCCATAGTGCTTCCTACAGCGCTGCTTTTTCCCTGCCCCTTTTCTCTGTGTGATGTTCCTCAGTCTTTTAAAAAAAATTCTAGGTTGACTTGAATGCTATAAGTGCTAAACCACTATAGCACCGAAGTCAATGGAGTTAATGGAGCCCCGAAGTCCATGGAGTCAATGCATCTTAATGGTGCCACTACAGCACCGAAGTGCTATAGTGGCACCATTGAGATGCATTGACTCCATTGAGTCAATGCATCTCAGCAGTGCTGCTATGGTAGTCACCTTAGAATGTTCTTTAAAAGTCCCAGGAAGATCACACACAGAGAAAGGGTGGTGGGGAAGTGGCACTGTTTGAAATAACTGTAGCACTTCAGAGACGGCCCATTAATGGAAGGAAATTTGCTGTATGAAACCCCCAGTCCTGTATCGCTTTACTCTAAATCAGGCCGAAAACAAATAACATCCAGTTTGGTATGGCAACATGAAAGGGAGCCTTTTTCTTGGCCCTTTTGTGCATGTTTGGAACACTGGTTCACTATATTCCTTTCTAACAATGAAGAACAGTGCAACTGGCTTATTGCACATGAGTGTTCTTACACAGCCCAGTACAGGTCTGCTATACCCTTACTTTGTAACTGCTCTAGTCAACAGGTAGTTGTTTAAACAGACGAATCAGTCTCAACCCATATAAATGATCATAAAGGCTGTATTTCTACAAAATCCTACCTTTCAATATTTATTTGAGTTGTCCACTGTGATGCTAAAAGCTGCTGATTAGTTTGCACTGGTAGCACTTGTGCATGCACCATTTTCCAAAAAAAAAAAAACCCTTATTCAAAGCTGCTTGCCAGAAGCTGGTAGCTGTTTGGCATGAACTGACCAGGCTGGGTGATCAACTTATGTCCAATCAAAACCTTTGAACATGGAAAAGAACACATTTATGATAAAACTTCAGCATTTGTAATTTGAACCCAGAACTCTTTGGTCCACACACAATGCTGTCTACACTTCACTACAGTGACACCGCATCCTATGTTCAGTCAACCTGCTTGTTCGGCAGACATAGTCATGGCCAGTCTCATGAGCCCTTTGCTGAGCTGTTCAGATGCCTCCACCCACCCACTCCTCACTTCTGATTTTTTTTAAGAAGAAGAAGAGATTGGATTTATACCCCGCCCTTCACTCCCCAAGGGAGTCTCAGAGCGGCTTACAAACTCCTTTCCCTTCCCCTCCCCACAACAGACACCCTGTGAGGTAGGTGGGGCTGAGAGAGCTTTTTCCCAAGCTGTCCTTGAGGGAACAGCTGGTACAGAGCTATGGCTTGCCCAAGGTCATCCAGCCAGGTGCAAGCGGAGGAGTGGGGAATCAAACCCGGTTCTCCCAGATTAGAGTCCGCGCACTTAACCACTACACCAAACTGGCTCTTAAAAGTACATAGTGCAAGCAAATCCATTAAAAGGGAAAAAAATCCATTTGAAATTTTTGAATTGAGACTTATTACTTAGGTGTCTCTGTGTGCCTTCACTGTTTGTTAATATTGTGATCAGTCCTTGTGATCACTTTATGAAGAGATGCTACAGACTGCACAGGTGCAAAAAGCAGGCGATACCAAGTATCCAGTATCAATCATTTAAAGGCTGCATCTGTTTGTACGAGCACAAATGGGATGAATTGCAAGGGATTTCATTATTTAAGAGATTTCATGAATTGCAAGCGGTTTAATGAATTACAAGGGATTTCATGATTTACAAATAGTTCGATTTAGTTATTGGACCATGATTGGGGGGGGGGGGAAATCTGTGTTTTTTCTCTGGTGCATGAAATGATTTATTTTGCAGATGGGCAAAAACAGCAGCAAGCAGCAGCTTATTTATTTCTTATCCAACGATATACAACCTTCACCGTAGGACAAGGAGCTACTGAGCAGGTGCAAGGCAGCTCATCAATGTGCTGTGTTTGAAATGAACATTTAAAGTAGAAGTCCCTGTGGACACTTTAAGAATTTTGAAAATAGGCAGTGGAACAAAACGGTTGCCATTGGGGGTTGGGGCACTCACGAAATGGCTGGTATGGGGTCTAGGTCTGATCACAAAACGTTGTGTGATTCCACGAAACTTTAGGAGCTTTCAAGCATCTGTTTCCACATGAATGATCTCTGCAGACACCCCTATTGGAGTGAGTCACTCAGAATCCCTAGACATGGGGAGGGGGCGCTACAGCACTCTGCGTGTGTCTAGATGTTATCTCCTTGAATGGGATGCCCCTCTTTGTCTTAACCTGGGAGCTGCCCTCTGACCCCTCCTCTCTTCCTGTATCTTCTCCCTCTTTGCACATGGCCTTCCATGGAGACACGCAGAGACAACGCCCTCATACTCCCACATACACGTGATGCCGGACAAGCCGGCCATTTGTGAGAGGGAAAATACTCTTTAGATTTGGAAAGGAGCGAGCTCTCCTTTCGACTGCAACCTGAATGTGAACTGGATCTACTTGAATAAATGTTAAGCTCACCTTCTTTGCAATATACTTCTTGGGAGTTTTATTTACTGCACTCAGAATCATGCTTCTGTGACTGGGCAAAACTATATTAACCACATATCCCAGTACCCCACCCCCAAAAGCTCTTCTGAAACACCTCCTGCTCCAGTGATGAAGCCAGGACTGGCTCTTTGCTTTGGGGAAGAAGCAAATGGGCACCAGGAAACACACTGGCGGATGTCATGGGAACCGTGGGCACCGTGCTGGGGAGGACTGGTTTTAGGTAACACTGAAGTGATCTAAGTAGGAATCTCAATGCATGTGTAAGCAAGGGAGATTTATCAAGGAAGGGTATAGGGATGCCAGTCCCCAGGTGGGGGCGGGGGATCCCCTGATTTTGGGGGCTCCCCCAGATACCAGCCAGCCAGCCCCAACAGTCATCCACAGCCCTAGCACACCTGCAGCAAGAGCTACGAATTTGTGGCTTTCAGGGCAGGCATATGCTGCTCCTGCTCTTTCCAAGCTGGAGCAGCAGGCTCCTGCCCTGTAAGCCACGAATTCACAGTTTGCAGGGCAGGCACAGGGAGCACCCACTCCCCCCCCCCAACTATTTAAAGATTCCCAGTGGGGGGGGGGTGCACGCAGGGCACTGCCTCCCCACTGCGATGACATAACTCTGAATGATGTCATTGCATTGGGAAGGGCCCCGCCCCTTCCCAAAACACCCTTCAAATACCCCTGCCAGGGAGAAGATGGGACCTGGCAACCCTAAAAGGATCATCTGTCAATCAGGTTTGTGTAGAAGTTCTCTGCTTGCTTAATCTGGGCTGTGACTCTTTTACAAAAATGACACGCAGGGGTAAAAGCCAGAAGTAACAATATGCGGCCATACTTGGATCCATGTCATGTGGAAAGCATAGAGGAATTAAGACCCCCACGGAGAGGCCCTCCTGACCGTCCCACCAATCAACAAAGCTTGTTTAGTGATTACGGGAGAAAGGGTCTTTTCAGTGGTAGCCCCACGTTGATGGAACAAACTCTCCAGGGGGGTGAGCCTAGCCCCCTCACTTTAAGTCTTTATGAGGCTGTTGAAGATGGTTTTTATTCAGAGCCGCAGTTAATTAAGTTTACTAGCAGTCCTGAGTTGTGAGTTTAAATTTGGAGTTTTTAAATGTTTCTGATATATTTTATTTTATGTGTTTGATCTACATTGTTAGCCACCAGTGAGCTCCATAAGGAAGAAGAAGAAGAAGAAGAAGAAGAAGAGACTGGATTTATACCCTGCCCTTCACTCACTTGGAGTCTCAGAGCGGCTTACAAACTCCTTTCCCTTCCCCTCCCCACAACAGACACCCTGTGAGGTAGGTGGGGCTGAGAGAACTCTTTCCCAAGCTGTCCTTGAGGAAACAGCTGGTACAGAGCAATGGCTTGCCCAAGGTCAACCAGCAGGTGCAAGTGGAGGAATGGGGAATCAAACTCGGTTCTCCCAGATTAGAGTCCACACACTTAACCACTAAACCAAACCACTACACCAAACTGGCTACACCAAAGAAGATAAAGGTAAAGGTTTCCCTTGCTTGAAAGCCAGTTGAATTCGACTCTAGGGATGTGGTGCTTGTCTGTGTTTCCAAGCCGAAGAGCCAGCGCTGTCCAAAGACATTTCTGTGGTCATGTGGCCGGCATGACTAGACGCCGAGGCACATGGAATACTGTTACCTTCCCACCGAAGCGGTACCTATTTCTCTACTTGCAGTTTCTTGCTTTCGAACTTCTAGGTTGGCAGGAGCTGGGGCCAGAGACAGGAGCTCACTCCGTCAGGCGGCATTCGGATCTTGAACTGCTAAACTACTGATCTTCCAGTCTGCAGTTCAGCATCTTAACCACTTGAGCCACTGCAGCCCACTAAGGCAGCTAATAAATGTTTTAAATACATTTATTAAATTAAATAAAAACCAATCACTTGGCCCAAGGCCAAAAGTTCCTATCAAAAGTAGGGCATGCTATTTTAAGCATAACCTTCAATTACAGCAATTTCCAGTGGCCACAAACAGGTCTGTACAGTGTTTCTCGCAGTTTTCAACCAAAGGGTTAAGAGACAGCTTCATAACTACCAATGAATGCATCTCCTTGTGTCAAATTACTATTGTGTTGCGGATAGGCATTTTGTGCTCTCAGCAAGAAGATCTGTGCAAACATCTGTGTGAGTAATCTCCCTGGGTATTTATGTTTGCAAATAGTAAACACCAAAGGTACGAAGCGACCAGCTGTTCATATTTCAGACAAACACACAAGGACACTCTCTCTTCTCAGCCAGTTTCTGCCCTAATTTATCCGTAATCTTGATATCCAGACCCCCCCCCCCCCCCTCTCGATTTGCAAAGCACTCTACCCTTATTTGGATTTGGGGGAACATTTTATTAATGAAAGCGATTGAGGGCATGATGGGACTGTTTCTCCTTCACATGGATATCACGGTTTAGTACAGAATCAAGCATGTGGATGTGTTTGTAACTTCAGTTTGTGGCTTCTGTGGGGCAGAACTTGGAATGAATCTTGCAGTCATTCAGAGATGGGGCTGCGGTGGCTCAGTGGTTAAGATAATGAACTGCAGACCGAAACATCATTAGTTCGGCAGTTCGGGACCTGAATGCCACATGATGGAGTAAGCTCCCGTCTCTGGTCCCAGCTCCTGCCGACCTAGCAGTTCGAAAGCAAGAAACTGCAAGTAGAGAAATAGGTACCGCTTCGGTGGGAAGGTAACAGCATTCCATGTGCCTTGGGATTTAGTCATGCTGGCCACATGACCACAGAGATGTCTTTGGACAACGCTGGCTCTTTGGCTTGGAATCAGAGATGAGCACTGCCCCCTAGAGTCAGATTCGATTGGCTTTCAAGCAGGGAAAACCTTTACTTTTAACAAAAACAGTAACACAACAGGACTGGGACCTTTTGAAGTCCAAACCGTTAACTTCTCCTGACTTCACAGCTGGTCACCCCCAAAGTCCATCCTTTCCCTCTTGTTGGTGGGTCAAGGTCTGTGCACCAGCTTCCAAAATGAGGGCCCCAGCTGAACTCCCCATTAGATGAGACAGCCCTCAAACAATCATTCTAAAATCTACAATTTAGAACAAAAGTCTCCCTCCCTTACCAGTGTCCATCCCTAAATCATAGTTACCTTAAACAAGGTGTTAAGAGCCTATGACTAAAGTTTAAGCTCCCCAGCAAGGCAGTCCGGCTTCCTTCTTCTAGCTTTCCACCCCTTCCTGGCTCATTTCATTCCCAGCTAGGGTTTTAAATGTTCACATGGCATCCCACCCTATAGTTGCCAGCTCTGGTTCATGAAATTCCTAAAGATCTGGGGTTGGGGCTTAGAGAGGGTGGAGTTTGGGGGGGGGAGGGAAGGGACCTTGGTAGAATATAATACCATAGAGTCCACCCTCCAAAGCAGCCATATTCTCCAGGGGAACTGATCTCTGTTGTCTGAAGTTCTGCTGTGATTCCAGGATATCTCCAGGCCCACCTGGAAGTTGGCAGCGCTAGCCACCATTGTGTAGATGATGGATGCTGCCAAGGTGGATAGTGCTAATCACCAACTGGTGTGGTGGCTCATGTTTGCTTGAGGAATGCCATGTGCACCCCAAGGGTTGGGTGTGAGGTTGTCCCACTCTAGTATCCTTCTTGCCCTTCAAGATCATTCCCTATATTCTTGCTGGATGCTCAAATGTTTGCTGAACATGTACTTTTAACATATGGTTTATTAGGGTTGGGCACGGATCGGTTGACAAACTTAAGTTTGTCATGCATTTGGGTTGGTTCATGAAACAATGTTTGTGAACTGAAGAGCCACCATGAATTTTCACGAATTTTGATGCAGTTTGTGGCAGTTTATGGCAGTTCATGAAGAGCAGAAAGCAGAGGTTTAAACCCCTGCATTCTGCTCTTTATGAAAAACAGTCCACCTACATTATTCCTTAAATTCTGCTTAGAGCTTATATATTCAGTTCACATTTACTCACATTTTAGTTAAATAATTTTCCATCCATTTGTAAAATCTTGTCCAGTTATTTTTATCTGAAAGTTGCAAAGTTAGTTTGTCCATTTCGGCCGTTTCCAGTAGTTTGTGGATTATTTCTCCTCTTTTCTTTTCCAGTATTTTGCATATAAAATTCTAGCCATGGTAATCATATGTATAATCATACAGCTATCTAATTTTTAAAATGAGTCTGGGATAATATTCAGCAAAAATATTTCTGGAATAAATGGTACAGTCAAACCTATTATTTTTTGCAAAATATCATGAATCCAGCTCCAGTAGTTTTTTGTTACATTATAAGACCACCACATATGAAAAAAAGAACCAGTAGCCTGTTTACACTTTCCAACATACATCAATATATCTAATTCCCAAGTGGCTACCCCCAGGCGGATATCTAAATCTGCGCAGGGGACACTTGGGAGCAGGGAGACTTTCCTACACAGGGGGGGACTCTCCCCGTGTGCAGAAAAATCTGAAAAGTAAAAAAAAAACTTGGGGGGATATTTAAATCCCCCCCAAAGTAAGGTAAACACACTTACCTTGGCTCTGTGGCTGCAGCTGCTGGTGGCGATGATGGCTGTGGCGGTGGGTGGAGAAGCTTTGCCTGGCCTCACCATCGCTGGGGAGGAAGAGCTGGGGGGGAAGAGCTGGCAGGCCCCAAGGCTGGAAGCCGTGTGGGCCTCGCCATCACTGGGGGGGTGGGGGGGAAGAGCTGGCTTTGGCCATTGATGGGGAGACTTGGCAGGCCGGTGGCTGTGCACCACTCAGGCCTCGCTGCTGCCGCTGCTGGGGAAGGGGTGGGCCAGGACACGTGCAGGCAGTGCAGGAAAGCTGTGCCACCCCTCGCCTCTCCTCTCCTCTGCTCCCTGCCTCCACGGCCTTGCCGAGATCACAGGGCTCCCTGGAGGCGCCCGCTGTTGCTGCCCAGCCTGTCCCCCTGCTGGGCCCTGGAGCTCAGGAGTCCAGCAGGAGGTTCCCAGCAAGAGGGGCTTCTCCCACCTGGGTGGCTGTGGAGTCGCTTGGTGGGGTGGGCAGGCCCCCCCTTCCCCTCCTGGCACACTGTTCCCCCTGCCAGGCCCAGTCCCCCCCGCGAGTATCGCGGGTCTCCAGAGAACAGGTCTACCCTCCCCTTTCCACTACATTGGTAGACCTGGCTGCCGGTGTGTGTGTGTGTGTGTGACATCCCTATATAATGGAGGCCAGGTCTACCAATATAGTGGAAAGGACTGGGTAGACCTGTTCTCTGGAGGCCAGGTCTACCAATACAGTGGACTGGGGCAGGTAGACCTGTTCTCTGGAGGAAGAATCGGGGGGAATCACCGGGGGTGGGGGGGAGGACTTACTTGAGGCTGCAGCCTGTAGGAATTCTCCCCCCCCCCCACAAGTATCACAGGTCCCCTCCTCTTGTTTGACATATTTGGGTACCATTTAGCTATGTTTTCTGGTGTCATATACCATCTATAGAACATCTTATAAATATTTTCTTTAAAATTTGGTAAATTTTATATTTGTTTTCCATTCTTTCAGCCATTGATCTGACTGAATATTATGGCCTATGTTTTGAGCCCATATTACCATTGCATTTTTTACTATTTCATCTTGCATTTTAAGTTCTAGTAACAAAGTATAAAATGCTTTTATATGCCTTACATCATTTGTCAACAGTATTTTATTTAATATGGGTTTATCACAAAAAACAGTTTGTTTGTCTTTAGAATATCTAGAGTCAAGTTGAGCTCTTTCCCACCAATTTAAATTTACACCTTGTCTTTGGAGAGTATCTTGAGTCTTCGAAAGGTTATTCTTTCCTAAAGGTCTTCATTTCTCCAAAACTGATCCTTGGTGAATACTGTGGGATAAATAAAGCCCTCCAGAGGTGAGACCCATTTGGGTATTTTTGTATAAAAGTCTTTCTTGGTCTCTTCCCACACCTTTGATAGTGACGCTCTTAAAACATGTTGTTTGAAGTATTTATGGATATTACTTTTCTCATACCATAAAAAGGCATGCCAACCCAATTTCAAATCATGTCCTTCCAGCTTTGTCAAACTTGAATTTTCCAGTGTAACCTAAGCTGAGCAGTGGGGTCTGCTGCTCAGCTGTTAGGTTTAAATGGCTCTCAGCCTTCTAACCCTCCAGTTTTGCTCCCCACTGCTTCTAAATGGAGGGGAGCAGGGCTATTTTTGGGCAGGAACACACAGAAACAGAGTTCTGGCTGGCTTCCGAGTTGGCCATGCCTACAGCCTTCCCCCTCCTCAGGTTCCCCAGCTGCCTTGCAAGCTGTGGGGCACCTGGGGAAGCTGATCCTGGGAGGGAGCTGCACTGTCAGCAGTGTGTCCTAATATGTTAATGAGTTTCTGCTGTTGAGTGTGGCCTATTATGCTAATGAGTTCCTACTGGGCTTTTTGTACCAAAAAAGCCCTGGAGGGGAGCAAAACCAGAGGGTTAAACTGAGCCATTTAACCCCCTGCTTTCTGCTCCCTGCTGCTTTTCGCAGGGAGCAGAACACAGGGATTTAAACTTTAAATGGCTCATGAACCTATATGAACCAGTTCGGTTTGTGAACCGGCATATCGTGTCATGTAGGTTGGCTGAACCACGAACTGCAAAAATTCACTTTGTGCCCATCCCTAGTTCTGACAGAGCCATTGCTGGCAATTCCATGTATGGGGCTACCACAGCTTTGCTTTTCCTTCAGATAGCCAGCTAGTTGGGGCCCAATTTGGACTGGGATCAGAAGGCTTTATAAGCCATTATCCCTACACTATTTTCCTGACCTGAAATGTCCCTCAGGAGCTGCTGTTCATTCCACTATTATTAGCATGGAATTCATCTTGGCAACAAGGAAGGCAAGGACATGAAATGTATGTGACATCCCTATATCATTTCCAGGTGCAACCTGGAAGTGAAAACAAGTAGCTCTAGGAATCACCAAAAGCTCTACTGTTACCATACAGATTCCAGCAATTCCTAGAGTGACTTACAGTTACTTTGAGGTTGTACCCAGAAGTGATGTATCAGCACAGAGGCCAGAAGCATTTTTCTTTTATTCCCAGTGGTCAACAGCAGCAATTGGTGGGAAGCCTGGCATCCCTGTACAGGCGAGTCAGTGACCATCTTCCTCCATTATTGGCATTACCTCTTCTGTTCCACCATTTTTTTGCAGGTTTACTTAGTTAAACACATGAACGATGAAGTGCGAGATGTTTTTAAGTAGCTGGCTCTTGAATATCTTCCAAGCCATTCTGTTCTCACTACTTAGAATTACTGTCTGGTTCCTGATAACCGTTTCCGACAGCAGGCGGCCCATCCATATTTTTGTAGATAATTAGCAGGCTGGCTCTACAGCAGAAGTGGGTCATCCCACACTTGTTGTTCGCAGATGGTTCAATATAATGGATTTTGGAAGCGGCATAACTCAACATGGAGACTGGCTTCAGAGAAGCATGGAGAATAGAGAAAACCAAGACTAAACTATTGCAAGTATTTATGGAGGCTTTAGAACCTGTGCAGTTAGTCATAATGTTAAGGATGAAAGGATTTAGCCTCTTTTATCACTCTGTTGTTCGGGAGGTTCACTTTGACCTGTGTTCCACACCTTCAGAATTCTATTTGGACGTGGAGAGTTTCTAAAATGAATTATGGGACTGAAACCTGCATGCTTAGATGCAGGCATTTGCCCAACCTGGACAAGTTTAGCTTCAGCAAGACTGCTGTGTCAAGGGACTTTGAACTAGACTGTAAGATCACATATCAGTTCTCTTTGGGCATTTGTTTTACTGATGCACGTTGGCACTACAAAAAAAGAATATGGATACAATAGGTAGCATCACTTTGAGACTGCTTCTTTGCAGTGGTTTTAGGAATATCCATTTAGCTAGCATGGAGGAAGAGGAGGAGGAGATTGGATTTATACTGCACCCTTCATTACCTGAAGGAGTCTCAGAGTGGCTTACATCCTCCTTTCCCTTCCTCTCCTCGCAACAGACACCCTGTGAGGTAGGTGGGGCTGAGAGAGCTCTTCCGAGAATTGCTCTTGAGAGAACAGTTCTCAAAGAACTTGTGACTGACCCAAGGTCACACCAGCAGCTGCATGTGGAGGAGTGTGGGGGGGGGGGAAGCACCTCTTGGCTAGCTGTAACTTTTCACATAGCCTTTTCTGACTGTTCCAGGTATTATATGGCTCAGATTTGACCAGAGGTGTAGCTCACAGCGGGTGCCTTTCCTGAGCCAGCTCCTGAACTACTGTAAGACACCGTTTGTTTTGTTTTCTGTTGGTTTGTTGGGGTTGAAGCACTTCACCAGCCCCACAGAATGTGTACATGATCAATATATCTAATTCTCAAAATGGCCTGATGTGTAGATACTTAAATCTGGAGACTGGAGCCATGAACAGACAAGGCAGCTTTTTCTACAAGCCTGAGAAAAGCCACTGGAATGAAAAAAATTCTGAAATCTAAAACAAACAAATATGAGGGTTAACTCCCCCCAGTCATAGAAACAAGTGCCTGTAGCTTTAAGAAGAAAATGTCCTTTGTGGCCGTTGCTAGACAACCACAACAATATTGCCAGTTGACTCACTGGGACCAGGCTCAGAAGCAATCACTGGTTGACCTGCTACCACCAAACTTGCATGACTCACTCCAGCCTGGATGCACCATCCCTCAAAAACCAGTGTCGTGTAGTGGTTAGAAATGCAGGCTAGGATCTGGCCATCCCAGGTTCAAATCCTCAGTCTGCCATGGCACCTCACTTGGTGACCTTGGGCCAGTCACATGCCCCCAGCTTAATCTTCTTCACAGGGTTGTTGTTAGGATAAAATGGAAGAGATGAGAATGATTTGGGTCCTCACTGCTTTGGGTCTTCACGGTGGAGAAAGATGGGGTATAAACAAAATTATTTTTAAAAACAGCTGAAGATGGGGACAGATAAAAGGTAGCTTGGGTGGTGGGTGGGAGGAACAGGAGGAAGCAGGGAGAAGTGAGGACACACACATACACAACTTGACCCTGGCATGGGCTATTTGGGGCACCATCCCCTTCCTTAAAGGGCCAGCCCCCAAGATTCCCTCCTTAAGTTTCTCATAATGGGCCAAAACTAATAGCTGAAAAGAAGAAAAACACACATGTTCTAGCCTTGCTTGCTTCTGTGTTGAGGTAACAGTTCTAAATATTTTGATAATGATTATAGTTTTTAAAAAGCACTCTTAACGATGTATTGATGTCATTAATGCTTCAGATTTTACCGAACACTGTATTGAATTTTCTTTCTCTCTCCTTACTGAAAACTAAGTCCTTGAATCAGATCCAAGCAAATAGGTCTGAGAAGGAGACAGGGACTGCGGCAACGCTTAGTGATGTCATATGTCCTGGCTGAGTTCCCTTTAAGCTGAGTTAGTGTGAGCTAGCTCACAGTCTTTTAGCCTCTGACTCACAGATTGTTGTCTTGCTCAGGAAGGGTGGCTCCAAAGCAAAGTGATTTATGCAGGAGCCAACAGCTTTAATGCCAGGAGCTCACAAAGCAGAATTTTTGCTCACGAGACCCCACAGCTTAGAGGGACTATCCCGGCTACTGATTATGTATGCAGTTCCTAGGGGGAAAGGGAAGTTTAGGAGCCTTGGTAGTCCTGTTCACATATTACAGTATTATATGTACACCTGTTTGTATGAAAGAGTCAAAGGGGCATTCACTTTACAGTTGAAACCTGGGACCAGTACCTGGGTAAATGTGGGCTTTAAATTGCAAGTTCAGCAATATGCGCATCGAATGTAACATGAGAATTACAACACATGTATAAGGAAAAATCAAGTTCACACTGTATGTGGATTGTATGCATGCTGACCGTAACATATGGATAGTGCTTATGTGTACACTGGACACTGATTGTACATGTATCTTGATGAAGGGTGCCTTTACTCCTGAAAGCTCATATGATGTGGGGGGGGGGGGGAGAGAATCTTCTTGGTCTCTGCGATGCTACTGGACTCAGGGCCACCAATGGGGGATGGCTAAGCGGACAAAATTCAGGTGCCCCAAGTCAGTTGGAGGGCCCTTGAAGCCAGCCCCACGCTGCATCCAGTGGAATACCTTTCAGTTTATTTTTACAATGCAGTTCTGGCTGCAGCCACTAGGGGCGCAGGGAAATATGAGCATAGTAAAAGGCTCTCTGCTATTGTCTTCCCCAAGGTTGGAGCAAACTTGCCTAACAGATCATGCTAAGCCCATCACCCAAGCCAGCACTCCTTCAAGACAAGACAGCACACTGATGGCTGCTACAGAAATTGGCAGCCTGCAGCCTGCTGACAGTCTAGCCTTTCTCTGTTCCTTTCCTTGCTCTCAGCTCAACCAGACCTTGCAAAGCATTGGTTAGGGTGCTGCTGCATCATGATTAAACAATCTTTCCCTCCCTCCCTTTATTTTCTATCCCTCTTTTCCATGTTTTTCTCATTCAATTTCTCTCTCCCTCACCTAATCCCCCCACGCCTAACCATCTATTTTCAATTCTTGGTCCCAAATCTTTCTAATCCCTACCCAACTTGGAGTAGTACAGATGCAAACCTTTGCCAATATTTTGAACAGAAGAAGGATGGAATTAATATTTCCCCATGATCTAACAAAGTGGTAAGTAGATGCTTCCCCTCTCCTCCACGCTTTACATACATGGTAATGGAACATTAATCTGTTTTAGTGATTATAAATGTAGAACAGACGTTCGAACTCCCCATTCAGGCACTGGGTCATTATCATTATTATTGTGTTGGTGGAAGCTCTAATAGCCCTTTGTAAAGGCTACTTTGCTGTATGACAAATGATGTAATCTTTTTAATCTCATTAAAATTAGATTTATAGCAAATACCATTCCCAGTATTTCTCCCCAATGGTGACCCAGAGCCGCCTTGCTCTTCTGTCCTCCATTTTATCTTCACAAGAACCCTGTGAGGTAGGGCTGGCAAAGTGTGTCACCCAGCAACCTTCCACGATGGGCTGGGGAACTGAGTATTAGAGACACACGGCAGGTTGCTTAAAAGCTCTCTTATTACATGTTGCCTGCTGTAAAGACCACCTGTTTCAGGGTGCTCCAGTTCCCTTCATTTTTGGCACTGCAACTTCCATCGTCCTTCTGGGGTTGGCAGCCAGTTTTCAAACATGTAGCGTTGTTTTCAGAGACCTTGAGCTTCCGTTGAGCCAGTGAGCCAGTTTGGTGTAGTGGTTAAGTGCACGGACTTCCTGTTGGCATGCCTGGACTTAAGACCCCTCGCTTTCCATCTACTGAACTTCTGTTACAAACTTGGTCCTGTCTTCACACATCCTATCTAAGCAAGTCCTATCTAAGTAAGTCCCAGGGGCCAGCATACCTTCGGGACCGCCTCTCCACATATGAGCCCTGTAGAGCACTTAGTTCTACAAATCAACAACTTTGATAGTCCTCGGCCCCAGGGACATCTGACTTCTCTTGACTACCTGGTGGAATGAGCTCCCATATGAGTTCAGGGCCCTGTGGGACTTGTTACAGTTCTGCAGGGCCTGCAAGACGGAGCTCTTCCGCTGGGCTTTTAGTTGAGGCAGCGGACATCTCTCCCCCCTGCCTCTGGCTGGCCTCCCATTAGTGTCCTAGATTTGAACAGCCCCCTGGGAACCCACACTACTGTTCCATTTTAGTTGCTGAGACATTTGATCAGATCTTGCACGGAATTTTATGACTTTTGTACTGTTTGAATTTTGTTGTTTTAAATTGCTTTTATTCGTTACTGTAAATAGTATTGATATTTATGGAACCCGCCCTAAGCCTGCTTGTGGGGAGGGTGGGATACAAGTCTAATAAAATAAAAAAAGTATCCACCAGTTGAAGGAACAGGTTCCTGGTCTAGGGATAGGGTAGGGTAAGGTTGCCAGCTCTGGGTTTGGAAATAATAAATAAATAAATAAATAAATAAATAAATAAGCAATTTATGAAGAAGAAGAGGAGGAGGAGGAGGAGGAGATTGGATTTATACCCCATCCTTCAGTACCCGAAGGAGTCTCAGTGCAACTTGCAATCTCCTTTCCCTTCCCCTCCCCACAACAGGCAACCTGTGAGGTAGGTGGGGGCTGAGAAAGCGCTCTCGAGAACTGCCCTTGAGAGAACAGCTTTGAAAGAACTTATGACTGACCCAAGGTCACACCAGCAGCTGCATGTGGAAGAAGAGTGGGGAATCAAACCTGGTTCTCCCAGATTAGAGTCCATGCTCTTAACCACTACACCAAACTGGCTCTCAGTAGCCTTGAGATCAGTTGTAATTCCAGCTCTCCACTTGGAGGTTAGTAGCCCAAGAACACATCCTGAAGCATGACTGCTCCTTTCAGGAGAAGGTTGGCCCTGTTGAGCAAAGTGTCTTGGGGGACCCTGTCTTCCCTCAGAGATCTTCTCCTTCGGTTGCTGGGTCCTCCACTATAGTGGTCTTGAACCATGAGGAAAGGTGGGGTATAAATGTTTTAATAAATAATAAATTAATAAAGAGTGAGAGATCTCCCATTGCCGGAGCCTTGGCTCCCACTCGGTAGAGCAATTGGGTAAAAGAATGGGGAGGGGGAGAATTGCCATCTCATCGACAGCATGATGTCATTTCTGGGGCAAACCTGGAAGTAAAGTCACCCTTGTCTAGGATTCAGGAGAAAACCTCCATCCTGGAGTGGTTCCGATGCACAAATCTGTGCCCTGCGTGACCCTTTGGCCGAACTGGAATCACACAGTCTGAGTCCAATGAGTTAGATGAATATCTGTTTAATGAATTCATAACAGGGAATACAGGGCTGATGAGTGCCTTAGCACTCCAGCAATTCCAAAGCTGTATTCTGCCATCACCAGGAAGGGCAGAAAGTCTTGTACCCCAAATGACATATAGTTTACACATTAAAGGGTCTCTAATTGGTACCAGGCCGTTAACATCATACAAGCATCATTTGACTCGGTGCATCTCTCAGTGGTGTCAGTAATTTCCCTTGTTTATCTTGTCTTCAGAACACTGGGAACTTTAGAGAACACTGGGTGATATCCTGGGCTCGCATGTGGAGAGCTAGCTGATAAGGACTGTGCATCACATTAAACTTCGCTCTTGGGGGCCTTGCAACTTCTAAATACGCATTCCATTCTTATCACATCCTAATTCCATCTACAGAGGCTTCCTATACAAAAAGTGCAGTTATAAAATACATATATTCTGCTATAAGTTCCTCTAATCAGAATCTTCTCAGTTATATACCAGGATCTGGGTCTATTATGATTAAACTTTTGAAGGCACAGTGACAGCTGTCAATATATGGTCCCGGTCACATGGGTGAGATAATCTGGGGGGGAAGTGAGGCTATTTGCCCCAAAGTAATTTGACCCGCAGTCGTGCGATAACACAGTTCTGTGAAGCTGTGGGCGCAGCCCGCCACTGCGTGATCAGACGCAATCGCAGGTGAGTCGGGGGGGGGGGGTTGCCATTTTTTCCGATGTGCTTCAACAGGGGATCGATGAATTGCATCTCCACCCTGAGGGCTTCCTATGGCAGTATGCAATGATGTGCATGCTGAGAAGGGGGGGGGGGGGGGGAAACAACGGCATGGCGTTGGGTTAGCTTGATCAGACTATTCTGACACCATGAGTGCGCGCTGGAGCGATCACAAGGGGGAAGTTTGTCTGTGGCCTCAAGCAAACCTATTTGATACTGGACTTTCCCAAGTATCTTTTAACTCCACTTCTTCAGTGGAGAGAAACAGGTTGCCGACGGATGTGGGATGCTTGCCGATGTTCTGGTGTGATCACGCCTTTAAAATCCGCATGGCATTCGTGCCTATTGTGTGGCTAATTCTGCGTGTAATCAGGGCCTATATATATCAAGGAGAAATTGTCAGAAATCACATTCAAAAATCACATTCTTTTCCCCTTGTCCTACAGTGTGATGTCACTTCCTGGTTCATCTCGGAAAAGATGTCACCCAGTCAATGTGGCAGCACTCCCAACGTTCCTGTGACAGTACCTCCCTGGGTCCCCACCTGTCCTTGAAGAGCCCCCGATAAGCTTAAGAGGAATGCCAGAGTTGCTGAGAACACTGTTGGAACATCCCTGTCATGTCCCTCTGCAAGCACTTTTGTGCCGTGTGACAGGCATTTGTGTGAGCAAGGAAACAAATGGGCCGTAGACATTAATTGGCGACATCAAGAAGCTGCCTCCCCTTCATGGCTTGTGTCACTCAAACAGCAAAGCCAAATGTGCTCGACGCAAAGCGCCAAAATATCTGCTCTGTGACCGAAATGTAGGACATTTGGATGTTGCTACCTCTCGCTTACCATTATCCGCGGCTGAGAAAATTGATTAATCTTTTCAGGGGCATTTTTTTTTCGCTGCATGAATTACTCTTCCGAACAATAACATGTTGAGGTTGAAAGAACATACTGTCAATACAGGCAAAATTCCATTAGAAGGACAGTACAGCAATAACCCTCCCAAGCAATATGTAATAAACTTGGGGGGGGGGGAACAGATCAGCCAGTTATATTTCAAAATAAAACAATCATGCTGGGATCTGGAAGGACAAACAAAGTGGTGGTGGGGAAAGGAATATGGGGAGAAACGGTAATGAGCTCGCAAGGGTGTAGATTTTCCAATTTCGGGGGGGGGGGGGCTGGGGCTGGGCCAGAGACATCATAGGCCATTGTCTCCGGGGGAGGCTCAGCACTTCCTGGAAAAGTTTTTTTTGAAGGGGCTTCAGCTCCCCAGCCCCCCTGAAGTTGACGCCTATGCGAGCTCCGCAGAAACTGGATTTCACAGCTCATAGAGAACAGGGTTGCCAGCGCTGGGTTGGGAAATACCTGGATATTTGAGAGGTGAAGCAGGAGAGCAGGCTTTGGATAGGGGAGAGAGTTCAGGAGGGTATAATGCCATAGAGTCCACATTCAAAGTGTCCATTTTCTCTAGGTGAACTGATCTCCAGCCATCATCTGGAGGTTAGCAGCACTAATACAGAGGCAAACCAGGGCTTGCCACCAAAGAAAAGTCATGAGGGAGTTGCATGTAGGGTTACCAACTCTGAGTTTGGAAATTCCAGGTGATTTGGGGGAGGGTCCCGGGGAGGGGAGGGTTGGTGGAGGGGAGGGACTTCAGCAAGGCATAATGCCATAGCTTCTGTCCTCCAAAGCAACCATTTTCTCCAGGGCAACTGATCTCCATCATCTGGAGATCAGTTGTAATTGCAGGAGATCTCCAGGCCCTACCTGGAGGTTGTCAACCCCAGCTGTACTCTTTTTCTGATCTCAGAAAAAAGCATTTGTACATGTAGGGTTTCCAGGGATGTGCCTGGAATCTCTCAGAAACTTGGGGGAGGGGGTGAGGCCTGGAAAAAAAATATGACAATGGCCCAATCTGCATGTAGCATTTGCTCCACTGTCTTACCAAACCCACGCTGGAACAGAAATTCCCCTCTGCATTTCATGCCACTTTCACTTTGTTTGATCTCTCAGTTTTACGGAACTGTCTGCATAGATTTATGGCCGTTTCATGGCCATTCAGGGGTGACTCTGCAGTCAGTACGGCATTGGCCCTGGGTAACTGAATGTGGTTTTGAGCCACATCTTTTTCTGTTCCACTGTGGGTTTGGTAAAACAATTGAGCAAATGCTAGATGCAGATTGGACCAATATGTTGTAAGACCAGAAGAGCCCCGCTGGACCAGACGAAAGGCCCATCAAGTCCAGGGTTCTGTTCATGTCGTGGCCAACTAGTTGCCTCTGGGAAGCCTATGAGCAGGATGACTGCCGCAGCGTCCTCCCACCCATGCTCCCCAGCACATGCTTGTTGTTGTTGTTCAGTCACACAGATGAGGCCGACTCTTCACGATCCCATGGACCACATCACGACAGGCCCTCCTGTCCTCCACCACCCTCTGGAGCCAGCTCAACTCCATGCTCGTAACATCAATAACACTGTCTAGCCATCTCATCTTTCGCCATCGCTTTCCTCCCAAGGAGCAGGCGTCTTTTAATTTCATGGCTGCACCTGCTATAAAGAGGCAAGTGATTCCATCATCACTCCCAGCCCAAACCTGAAAATGATCTCACTGAAGAAGATGGGGGACATATTAGAGGTAGCAAAAATCAAACACATGACTATAGGTTGGGGGTGACTTTTCTTGGCAGTACTATGTGCAAAAAGAATCTAGGGGTCTTAGTAGACCATATACTGAACATGAGTCAGCAGTGTGATGCAGTAGCTAAAAAGGCAAATACGATTTTGGGTTGTATCAAGAGTATAGTGTCCAGATCACGCGATGTGATTGTACCATTTTACTCTGCTCTGGTTAGACTTCACCTAGAGTATTGTGTTCAGTTTTGGGCACCACAATTTAAGAAGGATATGGAGAAGCTGGAACATGTCCAGAGGAGAATAACGAAGATGGTGAAGGGTCTGGAGACCAAGTCCTATGAGGAAAGGTTGAAGGAGCTGGGTATGTTTAGCCTGGAGAAGAGACGACTGAGAGGTGATATGATAACCGTTGGAGTCAAAACACCAACTAGTTATTCCAAGCCCTAGGGATGCCAGGCTCGCTGTCACTAGGGCCAGGGCCTTTTCATGGGTGGCTCCTTATGGGTAGAATGAGCTCCTGGAGGAGATCAGGGCCCTGTGGGATCTTGTGCAATTCCGCAGGGCCAACAAGACAAAGCTCTTCCACCAGGCCTTCAACTAGGAGCCAGCCACCACTACTACCATCAGGGGTCTGTTGGGGCCGGAGCGAGGTGGAGCAAAGCTCCGCCAGCTCAGGAGTGGCCACTAGGGCAGCCACAGGCCGAATCAGATTCTCTAGTCTGATTCAGCCTGCTGCTGAATTGCCGCCGAAATTCAGCGGCAATTTTAAAAGCAACTGGAGGGGAGGGGGTTTGAGGGAGAGGCTCCAAACTTGCAGGGTAGCTGCTGGGGCCTCTTCTTGAAATACCCACCAAGTTTCAAGAAGATTGGACCAGGGGGTCCAATTCTACAGGTTGCCCCCATTCCCTCCATTGTTCTCTATGGGAGGAGAAAATGGCAGCTTTGGAGGGTGCCATTATGGCATTGTATCCTTCCCCCTCCCTTTAAAACTTTATTAATTTATCTTATCAAACGCCCTTTCCTCCAGCCCCTCATATACCCTATGAGTTTTTGCCATTGATTTCAATGGCCCATAGGGTATAATGGGGCTGAAACTGACATTCCCTTTCTGACACACTTCTGGTGATGTCAGGGGATGTGGCATATGCTAATAAGGTATGCTAATAAGTTATGCTAATGAGCTCCTGCATTTCTTTTTCTACATATACAATTTTCAGCAAAAAATACTTATTTCTCATCTTTGAAAACAAGGGACCAAAGCTCTCAGAATTACTAGTGTTAAATGGCACTGTATCCTGAGGTCTTTACGAATGTCAGTGGTTTCCCCCTGCATTTCTGTATGTCTGATCAATCCACCACACTCTCAAACCATTTGGGACATCTGAACATTCCAGCTTTTTTAGTCAGTTAGCAAAGTGCGCATTACGACATAGTCGCACAATGGATGTGAAATGTTGCATGTGTGTTTATGCACTGAAACACCTTGTTTCGATTGGGAGCCCCAAGGGTTTTTGGTTTTTTGTTTGAGTGACAAATTCAAGGGGAAAACCCTTCTCTGTACTGGCTAAACTTCCCCAACAAGACAAATATGTGGTTATGTGCATGTGAAAAAAAAAAGGTTTAAAAAAAGCTGCCTGACCGCCCACTCCATGGTTGCTGTGCAGCAGTAATCTGATTGATCAGTCACAGGGTGAAGCACACAGTGAAGCGGATTAGGATGGGATGTCTGATCAAAACTCTTGGTTACAAACCCCCTCCCTCCCAAAATAACAGATGAAATTAGAAGCACAGCCAGACTGCACTAAGCCTGTTGTCTGACCACAGCCACTATGGGAATGGAGCACTTCTCAGAAATAGGCAGAAAATAGAATCAGAGTCTTAATCTGTATTGTGAAAGAGAGACCAAGAAAAGCACTGAGAGGGCTGCAGACTCTCTCTCTCTCTCTCTCTCTCTCTCTCTCTCACACACACACACACACACACATACACACACACACACAGAGGAAAACCTTAACCCTAGGCAACCTAAGCAATAAAAGCGCACAATAAAGTTGGGGGAGAGGGATGAAAACATACAAGCCTGTCCTGATGTGATGAGGGAGTCCTGGGGGTCCTGGGTGGAAGAAGAGCAAAGAAGGAGGAAGCAGGGCAGAGACTGAGGCCAGCTAAGGTTGCCAGCTCTGGGTTGGGAGACACCTGGATATTTGGAGGGTGGGGCCTGGGGAAGGTGGGGTTTGGGGAAGGGAGAGACACCAATGGGGTATAATTCTGTGGTGTCCACCTTCCAAAGTGGCCATTTTCTCCAGGGGAACTGATCTCTGTTGCCTAGAGATCAGTTGAAATCCCAGGAGATCTCCAGCCACCACCTAGTGGTTGGTAACCCTAAGGCCATCTCTGGATCTTTGCGGGTCCTGTGCTCAAGTCTGCACCAGGGGAGTAGTGAGAAAGTCTAGGAGAATGGCTGCTGCAGAATCCTGGGGGTTGAGGGGCTGTATTTATATTGCAAAAAAAAAAAGGAAAGTGAGCATCAAGTGGGCTCCAAAGCTGAGGATGGTTCAGAGCAAAAAAGATTGAATCTTACTGGCCAATATGATTCTAGCTGTCAAGTGGGAAAATTATAGATGCAAAAATGACATACCAAAGGTTGTGGGGGGGGGGAGTGTCTGGAATAAACTGGGGACTGACTGGTCTTGAGGGGGGACAAAGAGCTGGGTGTGAACTGATGGCCGTATCCTGAGGAAACGATAGGCTAATGACAGGAGTGGTTACCTATGTGATCCTTCTGTGCATTAAGGGTGTTTTATCATAGCTAATTATTGAGAGTCCTGCATTTTTGGGTGGAGAAGCTACTAGTTCACATACACTGCCCTGGGTGGTGGTGGCGGCTACAAGCACGGACGGCTTCAAGAGGGAACTGGATAAACATATGGAGCAGAGGTCCATCAGTGGCTATTAGCCACAAGGTATAGAGCCCCATCTGAATTGTACTGAAACATGCGGGTTCCCTTACGGATGTCTATGTGGTCTGATATCACTGCCTTATACTGAATCAGACCCTGGGTCCACCAAGGTCAGTCTTAGAGAGCCAGTTTGGTGTAGTGGTTAGGAGCACGGACACTAATCTGGGAGAACCGGGTTTGATTCCCCACTCCTCCACATGCACCTGCTGGTGTGACCTTGGGACAGTCACAAGTTCTCTCAGAGTTGTTTCTCTCAAGGGCAGTTCTTGAAAAAGTTACTGGTAATCAACATGTTGAAAAAGAACCCGTAATGCTTCCACAGTCCAACCACTGGTTATGGGGAATCCTTTTTTAGGAAACGGCACCCAAGAGGTCTCACAATAACTCACAAATACACTGAGGAGGACCCTGCACGGGCATAAATATGTGCATGGTTTGCACTTGCAATTTGCTGGTAGAATTGCCAACTTTCAGGAGAGAATGTGGCTCGGCAGCAGAGTCTCTTCTTCGAATATAAAAGACTGCAGGTTCAGTCCCCAGTATCTTCAGCTTTAAAAAAAAGGATCAGTTTGAGGGCTGCCAACTTTCAGGTGGTGCCTAGAAATCTAGAATTACAACTGGGATTTGAAGAAGTGAGCAGTGACTCACGAAAGCTCCTCCCCTGCCACAGATTTTGTTAGTCTTCCAGGTGCTCCTGGACTCTTGCTCTTTTCTGCTGCTACAGACAGACATGGCTACCGATCTTGATCTATCTCCAATGGAAGGCACCCCATTCAGCCATACAGAAATCTTATCAACCTTGTGAAGGTATCTAAAAAGTACTGGAGTCGGGAGGCTGGTAATAGTGAAAACAGCA
Organism: Lepidodactylus listeri; assembly: GCA_029233225.1. NCBI lineage: Eukaryota > Metazoa > Chordata > Lepidosauria > Squamata > Gekkonidae > Lepidodactylus > Lepidodactylus listeri. The sequence continues at coordinate 131,344,875 of JARCFY010000005.1, read as the reverse complement.
TGGTAGTGTATTGCGGGTCAAGATGGAACATGAGAAACCCCGGACTCAGAGCCCTCTTTTATGCAGGTTGGAGATAATCCCCCAATCTCGCCCAAATGTCCTGATAGGACCTTAAGACTGTGGTTACATTTCATAGGTCCCCGGGGGGGGGGGGGAACCTAGGCTCATGATTGGTGGTCGTTTAGGATCTGACCGGCTATTCTACCTGGCCGAAGCTCAGGTAGATTCGGACCCTGTGCAAAGTCAACGTGGTGGTCGCCATCACGCGAGCGCATGGTGACCGTGAGATTGATACATAACAGTATCTGAAGAAGCGAGCAGTGACTCATGAAAGCTCCTCCCCTGCCACAATTCTTATTAGTCTTTCAGGTGCTCCTGGACTCTTGCTTTTTTCTACTACTACAGACAGACTAACACGACTACCCATCTTGATCCGTCAGACTAACACGACTACCCATCTTGATCTTGATCCATGGAAGGCACCACATTTAGCCATACAGAAATCCATCAACCTTGTGAAAGTGTCTGAAAAAGGGAGCAGTGACTCATGCAAGCTCCTCCCCTAACACAGATTTTGTTAGTCTTTCAGGTGCTCCTGGACTGCTACAGACCAGACTAACATGATTACCCATCTTAAACTGATCTCCAGACTACATAAATTGCTTATTTATCATTCATCAATTTATTTATTTAAAACATTTATTCCACTTCTTATGGGGGTCCGGGGGGGGGGGGAGGCTCCTTTGGAAGGTGGGCTGAATGGCCTATTCAGCAAGGTCCCTCCCCTCTCTAAGCCCCTCCCCCAGGCTCCACCTGGGTATTTCTCCACCTGGGTATTTCTCCACCTGGGTATTTCTCCACCTGGAGCTGAAAGCCCTCATCAGTTCCTAGATGGAATAAAGAAACTCCACCTAAAACCCTGTGAAGCCCCTTCCAGTCAAAGTGGATAATGCTGCCTTTGGCAGCTCGGTCGGCTGACTGGCTGTGAGGCAGTTCCATGTGTTCATGTGTAATGTCTAACCCTTCCCCTTCTATGGCTGCCAGCGTCTAGGTGTTATCAATGCAACAAACATGAAGCTGAGCACACTCCAGAGCATGATGGAGGACAGGAGGGCCCGGCGTGGTGTGGTCCATGGGGTCGTGAAGAGTTGTACTCAACTGTGCGACTGAACAACAACGACAACAAAAGGTGGGTATAGAAAAACAAGCTTATAAAATTTTTATACTTCTATTTCTATTTTTACAGCCAAATATATGTACTTTGTATAGATATGCAAATTTTATACACAACAAGAACAGGAACTTGCATTCAAAATTTACAGTTACCCCCACAGGGTTATGAAATGATACAGAAGTCTTGAAGACGACATACGAGAACCAGCACAGCCTCATTTCTGTTGCCTTCCTCAGGTCTTACGGCATCAAAAGAAGATCTGTACAATTCTACAAATAAAAAAAATCAATACTAATAATAATTTTATCCAAAATATATTAGTTAACAAATCACAATAAAGACATTTTTATATACTACCTATTGTTTTCACTTTGTTGTTACATAGTGTAAGTTCCCGGTGTTTTCTTCAGATACAGCTGAAAGAGCCAATGAAAAGTTCTACAATAATATCTATACTATGACATTATAGAAATCATTACGATAGTGCGAAGTTCAGGAGCCCCCAACTCACTTCTTACCTAACAAGTAATGGAGGGAATATATAGACAGTACATATATATTGGCAGTAAAAATAGAAATATAAGCATGCTTGTTTTTTCTATATCCATTGTGAATATACTTTTATATGGTGCCATAGCTAGCTTTCGTAACATAATTGATCCACCGGGGTCCTTTTTGTGGCAACCTCTGGATGGGGCCTGGAGATATCCCAGAATTCCACTGGATCTCCAAACTATAGAGATTTCCCCTGAAGAAAATGGCTGCTTTGAAGGGTGGACTGTATGGCATTATAACACGGTGACATCCTTCCTGTACCAAAGCTGCATCCTCCCCAGGCTGCACCCCAAATATCTAGGAATTTCCCAACCCAGAGTTGGCAACCTTGTCCCTTGCCTGCTGTTTTTCTACCTGCAACCCTTTCCCGGCCACTTTCCCAGGCTGAAGGGGAAATGGTTGGAGAGAGCAGTTACAACAGGAAAACCCTGAGCTGTCCCACCTACCATTTCTCACTGGGAAATTCCTCCTACCCTCAAAGTCCACAACTGGACACCTCATACTTGCCTGAACTTTAAAATATCATGTGTGAACTTTGCTTAAGTTAAATCTGAAAATGTCTAACTTTGGCATGGGTTCTGTATTTTCAAGAACATGTTTAAATGGGACACAAATCAGAACTGATACTTGAGCAAATTCTTGCCTTGGGACAGAACGGTGAAGAAATATGGTACCTCTCGCTCTGGGGATTTCCTTGAATGAAAATTCAATATGTTCCTTGGGGGACTAAAGAGCAGAGGGGATTGGAGACAGTGAAGTAATTAGTGGAAACGAGTGCAGCTAGGCAGGCGAACATCTTCAGGGGGCGATTTGTGGCTACCTTTCACAGCTGTTATGACTAGAGGAACTCTGGTTACTAAAGCTGTTCCATTCACTGCTGTGGCATTGGTGAAATGCGGATCTGTCTGGTTGTGAGACTTTCAGAGTGAAAGTTTCTGTTTTGAAGGGTCCATGAGAAACAAACAAACAAAAAAAAATAACCATCCAGTCTTTTGACCGTTCCTCACATCTTTCCGCAGCCATTGTTTTCTGAAACACTGCTGTCTCGTTGCCTTTTGTAACTTTAAAGGACTGAATTATATGATTCCCAACCAACCAGGTTCACGTGAATGTAATGCAGGGGTCCTCCCAAACTTTTTGAACCTTTGGGTGCCTTAGAATTCTGGCAGAGGGTAGAGAGCACAGCCACAAAATGGCTGTCACAGAAGGCAAAGCCAGCCACAAAATGGCTGCCACAGCTTACTTTTAGTCACCCAGTGAAGATCCTTGTGCTATGGTGGCAGTTGCAGCTGTAGAAACATCTTAAGAAATCTGCACTGCCAATCAGATCTCCAATGGCCAATAGGGTTGCCAAGTCCGGGTTGGAAAATACCTGGGGACTTTGGGGGTGGAGCCAGGAGAAGGTGGGGTTTGAGGAGGGGAGGGGCCTCAGCATGGTACAATGCCACAGAGTCCACCCTTCAAAACAGCCATTTTCTCCAGGGGAGCTGATCTCTGTCAGCTGGAGATCAGTTGTAAAAGCGGGAGATCCCCAGGCCCCACCTGGAGGCTGGCAACCCTAATGGCCAATCAGTACCCTTGCAAGGCAAAAGCCCCATGTGACCCCACCCAGATGCGTCAACTTTTAAAATCCCCGGGGGGGGGCTTTTGTGCGCGCGCACAAAGCGCGCACACTCACTGGGACCATGTCCCCGCCGCCCCCCCCTGGACTGGCCTAGCCTGGCCACTCCTGCCTCCGTGGGGCCAGCTGGGCAACTGCCCAGCGTGCCAGGCCAGTCCCGGGGGGGGGAGGCGGCGGTGGACAGACAAACGAGGCGGCAGCCCGTGCCTGTTGGCACAAGTTCCATATCCCCGCCGCCTCCCCCCTGCCTGCTCCTGCCTCCGTTCCTCCGTCCAGCACGCTGGGCATTTGCCCAGCTGGTTCCTGGACGGAGGGAGGGAGGAACGGAGCAGGGGGAGAGGTGGTGGCGGCGGCAGCCAGCCAGCCAGCTGGCCTGGGCGCTCCATTTTCCTGGGGGTGGCTGAGCCCCCCCCGGGAAATTTCGGGGGTGGCTCGAGCCCCCCCGTAGTTTACGCCTATGACCCCACCTACTTTCCAAAAACACTTTGCGGGCACCAGGAAAGGTGTTGGTGGGTAAATTGGCACCCAAAGGCTCCAGTTTGCACTGATATGGGAAAATTTAGCCAGGATCCAACCCAGAGAGATTTACAAGAGGACCCATTATCTACATTTTCTGGCTGTGGCATATATAGCACATCTTACCAGTACACACAGACAAAGTATGCTGCTTACCCACTACTTTTGGGGTGTGTGGGAAAAAGTAGATGCATGTCCTGCCCCCACTGCTGGACCTCCTGAGGGCACCTGGTGTTTTTGGCCACTGTGTGACAGCGTGTTGGACTGGATGGGCCACTGGCCTGATTCAACACTGGCTTCTCTTATGTTCTTATGAAAGAGAAAAGCCCCCTCCCATCCTCTCCACGAGCTCCTCACCAGTAAATCTGCACAAGGGATCCCGGGTGGAAGGAGCCAGGCTTGCTAAACATCCTGCCCCACCAGTGTAGGCCCCACCAGTGCCACTAGAGAAAGCAGGGGGGGGAGGCAGGAGTGTGTAGTGCTGGCCAACCCAAATGAGATGTGTCTGGCCTTGCTCTTAGCAAGCCCCTCAAAGCCGGTGGCCAGATGCCCCACCCCCTGGCCCAGAGCCAAAAGGGCAGTGCAGCACTGCTGCCTGCCTGCCTACTTCTCCAAGAGGCACAGCCGTGCAGCACTTTGAGTTCACCGTCAGGACCTCAGCCTGGGGCAGCACAGTGGGCTCCAGCCACCGGTGAGTCCTTGCTTTAGAGCAGTGCAGCCAGAAGCCAGGCATGGACCAAAAAGGCGCAGGCCATGTTGGGGGTGGATGGGCAGGGGCGCAGGGGCCTTGCTGTGCCCCTTGGAGATCTGCACCCTAGGCCATCACCAAGGTTGGCCTAATGAAAGAGAGTCACAAGAACTAATCACTGAGGCAACCCTTCCTGCTCTCCCTCTCATGATCTGCCTCAGTTCACAGAAGCCGCATGGCTGTCAGATGGCCATCTAGCCTCTGTTTGAAAACCTCCAAAGAGGGAGAGCCCAGCACCTCCCGAGGAAGCCTGTTCCACTGAGGAACCACTCTGTCAGGAAGTTCTTCCTAATGTTTAGCTGAAAACTCTTTTGATTTAACTTCAACTTGTTAGTTCTGGTCTGATCTTCTGGGGCAAGAGAAAACAGCTCTGCACCATCTTCTATATGACAGCCCTTCAAGGACTTGAAGATGGTTCACCTTGAAGATGGTATCACCTCTCAGTTGTTTCCTCCCCAGGCTAAACATACCCAGCTCCTTCAACCTTTTTTTTCATAGGATGTTGTATTCTTATTATTTTACAGCTTGCAGAGACTTTGAGATGCAAAAGGCCCTTTCTGATTGGCTACAAATAAAGACTCTCATTGGTCCTTAAGCCACTCTAGGTAACCAATTGCTGAGCCTCGCTTAGGTCCAATAGGATTGTTTGTACATAGTTACATTGTTTGAAGTTATGAGTTGGAAACAGTATAAATTAAGGTGCCGCTCTCATAGAGCTGTCTTTTGAGCTGAAGCAATGTGTTTGAATAAAAGCCTGTTTGTTTGATTCATCGCCTCCCGCTCAATACTTAAAATAGGACTTGGTCTTCAGACCCCTCACCATCTTTGTTGTCCTCCTCTGGACATGTTCCAGCTTGTCTATAAGGGTGTAACTCTGCTTAGAATGGCATTAGTATTCTGATTCAGGAAGGTATATTTTAAAATCTTCTTACCCATTAATTGACAGAGGGTTTGGATACTTCAGCTCGCAGAGGACAGCGTCCCTTAATATACCCTGTTAAGCCAAATGCTGGTCACAAACAATGTGGGATGATGTGTCAAAACAATGCTTGATCAATCATTTGCTTTATCATAACACTAGGAGTAAGGCTTGTTGTGGGAAGAAATGCAACGGGCTCTAGAAGGAAGCTCTAGGTGAGTGTCCTGGCTGAGGCTGGTGGGGCGGCAGAGGGAAGGGAGAAAACAGAGGGAGGCCAGCCATGTTTATTTCCTTCTGCTTAGCTATAAGGCAGGGCTGTCTCAAGTCATTTTGCTGCCCCAAACGGGTAGTATGGGAGGACAGCCTCATGGTAACAGGCAGGGCTCATTTCATAGCAGGAACTCCTTTGCATATTAGGCCATACACCCCTGATGTAGCCAATCCTCCAAGAGCTTACAGTAGCCTCTGTAAGATGAGCTCTGTAAACTCTTGGAGGATTGGCTACATTAGAGGGTGTGGCCTAATATGCAAAGGAGCTCCTGCTACGAAATGAGCCCTGGTAACAGGTATGGTTCCCTCCACCCCTGACTTATGTGGATTTGGGGCTATGCACCTCCTCAAATGCCATGTCTTCTGGGTTCCAAGGGTTTGGAAAGCGGTTCCATAGCCAGTTACAGGGTTGCCAGCTCTGGGTTGGGAAATACCTGTAGATTTGAGGGGTAGAGCCTGGGGAGGGTGGGGTTTGGGGTGTGGAGGGACTTCAGCAGGGTATAATGCCATAGAGTCCACTGCCCAAAGCAGCCATTGTCTCCAGGAGAACAGATCTTGGTCATCTGGAGATCAGTTGTAATAGCTGGGAAATTTTCTGTAGGGGAAATGATGTGCTGAGGCTGGGGAACACAGTGATTTCTGGGAGATCTCCAGGCCCCACAGGGAGATTGACAACTCCAGTGACCATTTAAGGGAAGGTTGGGATATATATTTTACCTCAGGACACATTCAATAATTCTCAACAGCAACAGCAAACTGTTTAAAATGTTAGAGGCAAATGCCAATCAGGCCACATATGCAAATGACTTCTGTGTTCCAACTGGCTATTGGGGGAAGAGGAAGAGCAAACTGTTTAGAATGTGGGAGGCAAGATTCAGGCAACACAACCAGTGGATGGGGCAGCTTGAGTGACGCATCAGGGAGCCAGCTGATTTGGGAGCATGTGGAATGTTCAGGAAAGTCCATGACCAAAACACAATTATGTATAAAGAGAGATTTGACATTTTCAAAGCATTTTGCATATCGTAAAATTAAGGTTAATAGTATCAACTCAGCATTGCAGGCAGGCCCCTCACCTGGATGACCCAGGCTGGCCCAAGCTCATCAGATTTCAGAAGCTAAGCAGAGTCGACCCTGGTTAGGATTTGGATGGGAGGTCATCAAGGAAGTCCAAGGTTGTTATTTAGTGCCAGGCAATGGCAAACCACCTCTGAACATCTCTTGCCTTGAATGAAGGTATTAAGGGGTTAACTTGTGTGGTTAATCCAGTTACTGCTAGTTAGCAGAGTACTTAAATTAAGCTACGAATGCAGCAGAGTTACTTTACTAGGTAACTCCTTACAAAGCTACACAGAGTTTAGAAGTCCAAGTTTAGAAGAGAAATACTATCTTTCAGGGCTCATTTTGTAGCAGGAGCTCCTCTGCATATTAGGTCACACACCCCTGATGTTGTAAATCCTCCAAGAGCTTACAGTAGCTCCTGTAAGAAGAGCTCTGTAAGCTCTTGGAGGATTGGTTACATTAGGGGTGTGTGGCCTAATATGCAAAGGAGCTCCTGCTACGAAATGAGTCCTGCTATCTTTATTTGAAAAGAACACTTTGGATAGGAAAGAGTAGAGACATGATACAGTACTAACTTACCAGCTAAAGGATGGAAGCAGATAGCGAGAGGGCCATCTGTTAACTCTGCCCATCTTCCCGGGCTTGGTTGCTATGGGGATGCAAAGGGGGGGGGGAATGGAATCTTCACTTTCACTTCTCCCCATTCAGCTTGTTATCTTTTAGCCTGAATGTGTAACCTTGAGCCGTGGCCGAGCCTGGCATCCTCTTTCCCCTGGGAATGAGAGGCCATTAATTTCAGCTGGCCCTTGCCTAGCTGTCATTGGCTCTGGGCCATTAAGGTCCTGCTTGAGCCCAGTATAATTACTCATTTTGTGTGCTTTCCCCCCCAGTTCTAACACAGAAACGTTAAGAGTCTGGATCCTATCACTGTCTCAATAAACCTTTATTCTTTTGAATGACTGTTGTTGGGAAGTGATTGCTCCAGGAGTCTCTGACACCATCTGCCTCATGGTGCTGCGAGAGCACAGCTCCTCATCTCTCTTGGTGTGTGCAGGGAGAGAGTTTGTCTTCATCTGAGAGGGAACAGAAGAAAGGCAAATTGTCCCTGAGAACACAGTCTACATTTCAAAGGGGACAGTGACACAAGAGTTAACACAGGGAGGAAAGGTCATTGTACCTATCTAGTCTCTCTTGCCATGAAGTCTGGATGTCTGAGACCCAGGAACATCATACCTGGAACTTCCAACAGAAGGAAGTCTCTTGCCTTGAAAACCCTGTGGAGTTGCCATAAGTCAGCTGCGACTTGACAACACCCTTCCATCACCATTAGAGGAAAGGCCACAGCCAGAGCTGAGCCAGGAAACTGCTGGTTTTTCTTTCTGTACTTTAGCCGTGGTACTGACTTATACTACTCCAGCTGACTAGATTGCATGTGGGAGATTTTCCCATCCTGGTCAACTTGCACCTTGAATGGGCTCCTTTAAAATCCCTTGTTTGGATTAAACAATTCCACATGTTCCAAATCACCTGAATGATGCAAAAAATGCAACCCCCCCCCCCACCAAATACAAAAAAGGGAAGGAGGGAGGCCAGGGACCATCATGAATAAGTAATCTGCAATAACAGAGTTTGCCTGATAAGCAAAGAAATGCTGTGAAAGCTGTTGTTTCCAAACACCTCAGCAGCTGGGGCGTCTTCTCACTGCAAGGGAGAAAATTACAAATTTTAGACAATGATGCACTGAAAGGAAAAAATAAAAGTTGAAGATCCGAACCTGACAGAAATCTCAACACACAGGTTTTTTTGGGGGGGGGGGGGGTAAAGATAGCCTCATAGGCGTAGACTATGGGGGGGGGCTCAAGCCACCCCCAAAATTTCCCGGGGAGGACTGAGCCCCCCCGGGAAAATGTAGCGCCTGCTGCCGTGCCTTCTCGGGCCCTTCTGAGGCCCGGCAGCAGGCCTCCGTTCGAGCCGGGGCGCGCCGGAGCATAGCTCCGGCAGTGAACAGAGGCAGCCCAGGGGGCGGGTACATAAGCCCCGCCCCCTTCTCCCAGCAGCCCAGAATCTGCTAGCAGAGGAGGAAACTGGTAAGGGCTCTGCGCTCCGCGAGGGCCTAGAAGGAGGCCTCCCGAGGCCAGGCCATCTCTCTGCCCCCCTGCTGGCTGCTGCCTCTCCTGGGCTCCGGCAGGGCCTTTTTCTTTTCTTCCTCCCCTTGTTCCCCTCGAGTTGGGCCTCGTTACTTTCCCCCCCTCGTGCCGTGCAGGCCGGGGGAGGCGGCGGCGGGGAGCGGGCCGTCGCTCTTTTCCTCCCCTCGTGCCGTGCAGGCCGGGGGAGGAGGCGGCGGGGAGGGGGCCGTCGCTCTTTTCCTCCCCTCGTGCCGTGCAGGCCGGGGGAGGCGGCGGCGGGGAGCGGGCCGTCGCTCTTTTCCTCCCCTCGTGCCGTGCAGGCCGGGGGAGGAGGCGGCGGGGAGGGGGCCGTCGCTCTTTTCCTCCCCTCGTGCCGTGCAGGCCGGGGGAGGCGGCGGCGGGGAGCGGGCCGTCGCTCTTTTCCTCCCCTCGTGCCGTGCAGGCCGGGGGAGGAGGCGGCGGGGAGGGGGCCGTCGCTCTTTTCCTCCCCTCGTGCCGTGCAGGCCGGGGGAGGCGGCGGCGGGGAGGGGGCCGTCGCTCTTTTCCTCCCCTCGTGCCGTGCAGGCCGGGGGAGGCGGCGGCGGGGAGCGGGCCGTCGCTCTTTTCCTCCCCTCGTGCCGTGCAGGCCGGGGGAGGCGGCGGCGGGGAGCGGGCCGTCGCTCTTTTCCTGCCGTTGCTCTTTTCCTCCCCTCGTGCCCTGCAGGCCGGGGGAGGCGGCGGCGGGGAGCGGGCCGTCGCTCTTTTCCTCCCCTCGTGCCGTGCAGGCCGGGGGAGGCGGCGGCGGGGAGGGAGGCCGTCCTTCTTTTCCTTCCCGCAGGCTGGGGGAAACGGCGGTGGGGAAGGGGGCCTCCTTCTTTTCCTCCCCTGACAGAGGCTGAATGGCCATTTGACAGCAGTTCTTATCCTGTGAATTTAGGCAGATCATGAGAGGGAGGGCAGGTAGGGTTGCCTCAGTGCTCCATTCTTGTGGCCCTTTCTTACATGCCCAGTGAAATGCTGATCTCCACTTTGGAGTCAAGAAGCAATTTTTCTCCAGGCCAGTTTGGCTGGAGATCCTAGAGGTTTTTTGTCATCTTCTGGGCATGGAACAGGGGTCATTGGGTGTGTGGGGGTGGGGGGTGGGGGGGGAGGAGGTATTTGTGAATTTCCTGAGAAAGGGGATGGACTGGATGAGGTTACTTCCATGATATTCTCTTCCCCCCCACTCAGCCATACATGGAGTGGCTAGCAGGGGACTGATGTGAGTGAAGCACCGTCTCCAAAGGGGGGATGTGAAGTGTTTACACATTTATTCTGGCCATGAGCTGCACACAAAAAAATTTCACAGCTCCCAGGGAGGGCAACTGGACATTTGAGTGCAATTTTACCTGATCTCTGAAGCTTAGCAAGGCCAGCCCTTGTTAGATCTTGGATGGGAGACCACCACCAACATACTCAGGGCAGGCTAATCTGAAGCCAGGACTCTCCCTGCAAGAATACCAGGATGCCAGGGCTGGTCTTGCCAGGTTTCTGAGAGCGCAGGTTAGGGCCTAAACCAGAGGGGGCACCCTCAGCATATATGACTCCCCCCCTTCTCCTTTACTTAAAATAAATAGTTATGATTTTACTTACACAATGATTGAGATAGGACACCTTTTGCTAGTTATATAGCAATCTGCCAGTAACCTGAATGGGATTTTCTTTGACAAATAGCTGAAGCAGCAGGAAGTTGGGGTGGGGGTGGGTTCCACCTCCTTTTGGAAGAAATGGGGAGAACAAAATTAGTGGGAACAAAGAAATTCCCCTTCTTTACCTGACATGGGTGGTTTGTTTGTTTCCCCCCACGTGTGCCATCAAATAGGCTTGCCAGGTCTGAGTTGGGAAATACCTTGCAGAATTTTGGGGTGAAGCCTGAGTGGTGGGTGTGGCCTTCTAACACACTTCCGGTGATGTCAGGGGGTGTGGCATATGCTAATGAGTTATGCTAATGAGCTCCTGCAGCTCTTTTTCTACGAAAGGACCCCTGCCCGGCAGCCACTGCTGCCGGTGCCTCTCCCTCCCCCCGGCCACTCCTCTGTCCTCCCCTCTCCCTCTCCCTCCCTCTTTTCCGGGCGAAATGCATTTCGTTCAGAAAAAAGGGAGGGAGAGAGAAGGAGTGGCTGGGGGGGGGGGAAGAGAGGCACCAACAGCAGCAGCTGGCGGGCCTCGGAAGGGCCTGGGGAGGCGGTTTCCCGAGGGGGACATCGCCCCAGCGATCGAGCTCACTTCGCACACGCATAAAAGAGCTCCCCCCCCCCCCCGGATTTTACAAAACTCTATGCCCCTGGATAGCCTGACTAACTGTGATATTTGACAGCAAATCTTTTCCTTTTTTCAAACCATGAATTCTGAAAACTGCAGCTTCAGGAATGTGGATGGTGTTTAGAAGACATTTTTTTAAGGGCGGGAGGAGGGGATCTTTCTGAAATCTTGCCTCGAGGTAACACAGAAAATTCTTCTTTTTGTGAATTTTGTATTGTGTCTACCTCAGGATCTGGTTAATATGCGGACCAGATTAGCATACTAAAAATTGTTATCAGAGGGAAAGGCTGTCAGCTAGAAAAATTTGTAGCCTGCGAAGATGGACATAAATCTTTTTTGGGAAAGGAATTTATTAATTCCTCCCCCCCCCCACACACACACAGAATTTATATCCCACCCTCCCTGCAAGCAGGCTCAGGGCAATCACAACAGTAATATTACATAACCAAACAGTTATAATAAATAAATAATTAAAACAATTAAAAGGAGGTCACACAATAAATTAGGAAAGTATCACAGTCCCGATTGGCTGGAGGCTACTAGGCCATAAACCAAAGGACAGTGGAGATCTTATTAATGTGCCCCATATACAGATGGACAGCTTCAGAACGGGAGGCCTAATAACTGGGCACCCACCACCTCAACCAAAGGCCTGGTGGAACAGCTCAATTTTACAGGCCCTGTGGAACAGTAACAGGTCCCTCAGAGCCCTGATCTCAGAAGGGAGTGTGTTCCACCAGCTCGGGGCCAGGGCAGAGAAAGCCCTGGCCCCGGGCAAGGCTAAGCAAACATCCTTTGTGCCGGGGAGAACCAGTAAGTGATGGTCCGCTGAGTTCAAGGCTCTCTGGCGCACGTATGGGGAGAGGTGGTCCCTCAGACATGTTGGTCCTAGGCCACTTAGGGCTTTAAAGGTCAACACCAACTCCTTGAAATGGATCCGGTACTCAATCAGTAGCCAGTGCAATTGGTGTGGCAGGGGCTGAATGAGCACCTGCACAGATGCCACAGTCAGCAGGCGTACCGCTGCATTTTGCACTAGCTGGAGTTTCTGGATCAACAAGATGATTGGGTCAACCTGTTGCCTTTTGCGAAATAGATATAATAATGTGGTCCATTCATCTACAGGGGTCTCTCCATTCATGGCCCTTCATGGATACGAAGGAACCACCCCCTCCCTACAGTGAACACTGAGGCCGTGCCGCCGGGGGACTTGCAAACATGGTGGCAAGGCTTAAGAGACGCCTGGCCTATGATTCAAAAGACACCTGACAAAGCTAAAGCAGACTAAAAAGCTCAGGTGGACAAGGGGAGGGCCCCTGGGTGGTCTTTAGAACGGGGGTTTTTGGTGTACCTCTCTACTAAAAACCTGAGGGGCCTTTAGCCCTGCAGAAAGCTGGGGTGGAAATATGTTGGACCTTTTTCTGTGCTGTGCAAAGTAAATGAGGTCACCGTGGAACTTGATTTTCCCAAATCACTCAAACATGTGCATCCCGTTTTCCATTACAGTCTGCTGAAGCGGGACGCTGGGAATGCGTGGAGACCCTGTTGTCCAGCCCCACCTCCTCTGATGCTGAACGGTGAACCCCACTTTGAAGTTGCCCAGATTTTGGACTCTAAAGTAAAATGGGGGAAAGTCTTCCATCTGGTGCAGTGGAAGGACTTTGGTCCCAGAGAAAATGAGCGGGTTGAGAAGTCTCACGTTAATGCTCCTGCTTTGCTGTGTTCTTTTCACAAGATGTATTTGGCGAAACCTGGTGGGGGGGGGCCTTCGGAGGGGCAGAATGTCAGCTATGCTTCCATGGCAAGTGGGGGTTGGGTGATGGAGGTTGGGTGAGGCCTGTATTGAAGACAGATGTCTCCTCCTGGTATTTGAACTTTCGATTCTTGCTCTCTGTCTTATCTCTATGCCTGCCTGTGTCTGACCTTGGGGCCTGGATGCTCCTATTCCCTTGAGAACCTATGGTCGTTATTTTAGGCACGCTTGCTTGCCTCTTTGTGATTGGCTTCATTCCATTCTGGGGGTGCCTTTTGAATTCCATATAACTTCCCAACTCCCGCCTGGAGAGTTAACCCTGACACATAGTGTGTGTACCGATGGACCTGCCTTTCCTGATCTCAATAAACTGAATCCTGGTTAAGGACCCTTGTTGGGACTGCTTGCTGTGGGACTCTGACACCAGGTAGTTCCCAAACCAGAACAGGCAAACCTACCTTTGGGCCTCTGAATTTGATACAAGCCGTCACAGACTCCTAGCCACAGAACAGGCCATTGGTCCGTCTAGACTCTAGCATTTTGTTTTACGCACGAGTTACCCTGGAGGCCAATGAACAGGCCATAGAGGCCAAGGCCCAGAAGATGCTGCCTGCGAACCTTGGAGGTCTGCTGCCTCTATACATGGGAATTCCCTTCTGTTAGTATCTGTTGATAGACTGCTCCTCCATAAATCTGTATGATCCCATTTTAAAGATGTCTATACCTCTGGCCAGGGCCGTGGGTGTGTGAGAGAGGGGAGGGGATACTCACCGGTATTCATAGAGTTGCCAACATCCAGACAGGGTCTCCTGGAATGATATATTTGATCTCCAGATTACAGAAATAATTTTCTCTAGAGAAAATGGCTGATGTGGAGGCTGCACACCAGGACATTAATTATATCCTGCAGAAGTCTCTCCCCTCCCCAAACCCCTCGTCCCCCAGGTTTGACTCCACCCCCAAGTCTCCAGGAATTTCCCAGCCCAGAGTTGGCAGCCCTAGAGTACCTGCACCTCTGGGGAAGGGGGTTACCAAGTCTTTAATCTCAGGTTCTGGATCTGCTCAGCCAAAGGAAGAGAGGGTAGACCCCCCCCCCCTCCACCCGACTGGAACAGCGTAGTGAGAATCTGCAGAGGGAAGGGAAATAGGTGCAAACTGGCCCAACCTTAGAAATGAGTACTGCCCCCCCCCCTTTTACAAAAAGCACTGCTTGTGGACATCAGTACATCCAATAGCAGTAAATTCCACAACTTTTTTACTTATTGAGGAAAGAAAGGAGGAGGAGACTGGATTTATATCCCATCCTTCATTTGGAGTCTCAAGGTGCATTCAGACAGGCAGCTAATCCCATCATTGGCCCACCTCTAATTTGATCCCGATCTTTTTTATCCAGTGTTGCATGACCAAACAGCTTCCCCAAGAATCGCCTTACTGCACATGGACTCCATGGTGGATTGTCTAGATGGCATCCACCTGAAGGAGCCGCATGGTTTGTTTGTTTGTTTGTTTTTAAATCTGTTTGCACATGCACATATACACCTCACCATATACTTGAATGGTGAAAGCATCGCCAGTGGTACCTTCCTCTAGGTACTATTTCAATTAACAAAGTTCATAAATTTCACTGGCCATTCAGAAACATGACATTGTCTGGAACATTTGAGCGGCCATCGCACGTTTATGCATTTATGCGCATATCGCTAAGATTTTTTAACATAGTGGCTGTTCAGGATGGTCTGGAGACAGACTATCCCTACAGGCTGATCGCGCCCTGGAATGATCAGAGAGGGGAAAGTCCGCTATTGGCCTGTCAGCAAGCATTAGCCCGGACTTTCACCAGTACAGCTCCCTGGCGGGGCTCAACAAACTGATCACAGAAGTGACACTTTCCCCAGATGTCGCTGTCTGGATGGTCCCTTTAAATCTACCAGGCACTTGTGCCTGGGTCGTATCTAAAGACTTATCTGATTGTGACCTCAGGGCAGCTTACAATCTTCTTTCCCTTCCCTTCCTCACAACAGACACCCTGTGAGCAATGCTCCCTCTAAGCTGTGGAGTCTTGTGAGCAAAAATTCTACTTTGTGAGCTACTGGCATTAAAGTTGTGAGCAAGCAATTTGGCTACTGCATAAATTAGTTTGCTCTGGAGCCATCCTTCCTGAACTGAGACAAAAATATGTGAGCCAGAGGTTAAAAAACTGTGAGCTAGCTTACACTAACTCAGCTTAGAGGAAACACTGCCTGTGAGGTAGGTGGGGCTGAGAGAGCTCTGACTGAGAACTGTTCCTGAGAGAACAGCTTTGAAAGAGCTTGTGACTGACACAAGGTCACACCAGCAGCTGCATGGGGAGGCATGGGGAATCAAACCCGGTTCTCCCAAATTAGAGTCCACACTCCTAACCACTATGCCAAACTGGCTGGAAAGAAGTGTTTCCTTTTCTCTTCCCTGAACCTTTTGCCCATCGACTTCATTGGGTGTCCCCAAGTTCTAGGATTAAGGAAGAAGGAGAAAAAAAAATCTGTTTAAGAAGTTACCAGATAACCCAAGTTGGGTTAACCCGGCTTTCTTAGCTAACAGCTGTTCCGCATGCAGATTAACCACCCACCCCTTAGTGCAAGTTACCCTTTCTACTGGGCTGCCATAAAGGTATTTGTGTGTCCTGGTGTTGGCCAGCAAGGCACTGCAAAGTGCTCTTATGGATTTTAATATTCATAAGTTTGAACTTGGGTTGCTATGCTGCAAGGACTACAGGCATTCTCTATTGCTGGGAGAAGCTCCAGTCCACTACAGGAGGCTGGCAACCTCTATGGTTCACTAAGACAGAAGCAAGGACCCCTTGCAATAAGGGTTCTTTCTGTTACATCACGCTGGTCAACCCCTGCCCCCTCCAACATACCTGCACGGATTATGCTAAGTGAGGTTACCTGGCAACTAATCTTCCGCCCATCAAGTGGCTGGCTAGGGCCATTAAAGAGACAATAGAATGGCCCCGGTGACTCATTGGACTTTGCCCAGGTGTCAGTTCCTGTTTAGCTCATAGTTTTGCAATATTGGTCACCCCTCTGCATTCCCTCCTCTTTTTACCTTGACCAATAATAGGGATTGAAGGGACGGACCACCTAGTAGGTGTGTTAGTGGGAGGTGGTTGGCATTGCCCGCCTCCCAAGACCACCTAATAAAAGACCTTGCACAGCAGGCAATCAGCCTCTTGAGCTTCCACAACCCCCAGGGGTCCTTTCGTAGAAAAAGAGGTGCAGGAGCTCATTAGCATAACTCATTAGCATAACTCATTAGCATATGCCACGTCCCCTGACATCACCGGAAGTGTGTCAGAAAGGGAATGTCAGTTTCAGCCCCATTATACCCTATGGGCCATTGAAATCAATGGCAAAAAACTCATAGGGTATATGAGGGGCTGGAGGAAAGGTGGTTTGAGGGAGAGGCTCCAAACTTGCAGGGTAGCTGCTGGGGCCTCTCCTCGAAATACCCACCAAGTTTCAAGAAGATTGGACCACGGGGTCCAATTCTACGGGCCCCCAAAAAAGTTGTCCCATCCCCTCCATTGTTCTCTATGGTGGGAAAAGAGCCAGTCAGGAGGAGCCCCCAAATCCCCACTGGACCCAAAAGCTACCAGCTAGTCCCAAATTGCTATGAAAGGAGGTGGGGTGGTGGGCAGCTCAAGCCAGTGTAGATTGGAGGGTGGGGCACACAAATTGGTACCTCCCCCTTAGTTCTGAACCAACTAAAGGGTGGTGAAAAGTGCTGTTAAGTCATGGCAAACGTATGGTGATGCTGTCAGGTTTTCAAAGCCACTGTCCACCTCCACACAACGCTGGACTTCCTCCCATCCAAGTCCTAAGCAGGGCCGATCCTGCTTTGCTTCTAAGATCTGAAGAGATCAGGCTAGCCTGGGCCAATTAGTATGTTCAGGGGTCCGTTGGAGCGGGAGCGCACAGGAGCGCAGCTCCGGGAGTGAGGAGCCCAGGGGGTGGGCACATGACCAAGCCCCGCCCCCTCCTCAGCTTCCCCGAGCAGTGCAGAGGCGCAGCGCCCCGGGGAAAGCCCTGCTAGGGTCTTTATTGATTTTAATGTTTTGTTTTAATATTGATAATTTTATCATTGTTCCTTTTATGACTGTGTGCTGCTTTTCCAGAGACTTGCTCAAGGTGGCATATAAATTTTCTAAGTATACCATTTTTTATCTGGGCACATGGCACATAAGTACTGGAGAAATTTCACCAACCCTTCAGCAGCTTCCACCCCATCAGTTTGGTGTAGTGGCCAGGAGTTGGACTCTAATCTGGGAGAACCGGGTTTGATTCCCCACACCTCCACATGCAGCTGCTGGGTGACCTTGGGCCAGTCAGAAGTTCTCTCAGAGCTGTTCTCTCATGAGCAGTTCTCAAAAGACCTCTCTCAGCCCCACCTACCTCACAGGGTGTCTTGTTGTGGGGAGGGGAAGGGGAAGGGATGGGTGGTGCACATGTGCTGGGTATCTCAAGTCTACTTGAAACCTGGTGATTTCAAGGGAGCAGGAAGAGAATGAGGGTGAGTTCTTTACGCTTATTTTTATTGCACGAAATATTGGATGGGGAAGGGAATGGAGGAAGAGCAGGTCAGTTTCACTCACCTGTGGAGTGGAGCCTGAGGGGTGGCCCTTGCCTTCTGACACACTTCCGGTATGTTAGGGGGTGTGGCATATGCAAATGAGTTATGCAAATGAGCTCCTGCACCTCTTTTTCTTCGAAATGACCCCTGAGTATGTTTCTTTTTTTAGGCAGGAGGGCGACCAAAACTGTCCATATCCCACGGCAGAGCAGGAACTGAGTTTATCATTGTCTTTAAAACCCTCTGTTCTATTTCCTAGGAGGGCGTGGGGGGGGGGGGTTCATTACGTCAGAGTAATTGTCAAACACAGGATGAGTAAGAGGCTTTTAAAAAGGATTACGTTAGGGGGGAATCAGGTCTCCTACTCCTGTCCCTTGCCCCCACTGTCCCCTGCAATCTACTGCATCAGAAGAAGAAGAAAAGAGGAGAAGAGAAGAAGAAGAGATTGGATTTATACCCCACCCTTCACTTGGAGTCTCAGAGCGGCTTACAAACTCCTGTCCCTTCCCCGCCCCACAACAGACATCCTGTGAGGTAGGTGGGGCTGAGAGAGCTCTGACAGAAACTGCTATTTCAAGGACAGCTCTGACAGGTAAACCAGCAGCTGCAAGTGGAGGAGTGGGGAATCAAACGTGGTTCTCCCAGATTAGAGTCCGCGCCCTACACCAAATTGTGGAGCCTAAGCTGATGTCACAAGAAGACACAACACCAAGTTTGGTGGAGATTGCTGGACTGTTGTGGCAACATGTGATGTCACATCCGGTTACTCAACCAGAAGTTATGTCACAGGGCTGTACATCACTGCACAACATGTTGACCAGTCCCTGAAAACTCCTGGGGGTTGACAGGCATCGTTCTTTTAAAGAAAACTGTCACAGTTAGAGTTGCCAAATCCAGGTTGGGAAGTTCCTGGAGATTTTGGGGGGGAAGGGGCTGGAGAGGGCGGGGTTTGGGGAGGGGAGGGATTTTCATAGGGTCGTATACCATAGAGTCTACCCTCCAAAGCAGCCGTATTCTCCAGGGGAACTGATCTATGTAATCTGGGAATCAGTTTTAATTCTGGGAGATCTCCAGGCCCCACCTGGAGGCTGGCTACCCCAGTCACAGCCATTTACTAATGGTTTTGGCTTCAGAAGCCAAGGCATAAAAGTTATTGTTAAGTATAGAAACTCTGCAAATGGAGGAAAGTCTTTAAGGACATGAAGTAATGGTACTGGTCTAGAGCGGTGTTCTTTGGCCTTAGAACAGGGGCGAACTTAAAAATATATAACAGCACTCTAGTTTCGTGTTCGGGGGGGGGGGGCATCGGGCTTTTGTCTCCGGTAAAGCCAAATCAAGAGAGGAAATGGAAGCTTGAAGAAGCAACGTGGCAGGCAGGCTGAGTCAAACAGGGTTCAGATTAGTAGGCAAGGTAGCTAAGAACAGTACGCCATTCCCCTGGGTAGCTTGGACCCATCCATTATTCACATGCCAGCTTTCACTGGTGCAACTTAAATGGAACACGTCAAAACACCAGCCGTCAGTGCATCGCAGTAAGTGGGGAGGAGAAGGAAAGGGGGGGGCACTGTGAGGAAATTGCTGCATTTGGAGAGCGCCGTCAGGAAATGAAGTCTGCCAGCTGGGCCACTGTCTCTGTGCAGGCTCTGTTAAGCCATTTGCCAGTAGATGGAGTAGTTAAATCATCTGTCTGTCATCCATCTCTTTTGATTGGTTTCTAAATGGCCAACATCCACAGTTTGTGGGCACCGTTAAATTTTCACCTCCTGGCTTCAAGGTTTCTTGACAGCCACATCTTTCTTCTTATAGGCAAGGAGATCAGGGCTTTATAACATACTTTGGAGGGCCAAGAAAGAACATGGCTCAAGCCTTCCCAAGCTGAGATGAAGCAACGGCAGGGCCCTGGCTGGTGAGCAGCTGGAGGTGATGCCATACCTGTGATGCTCTAGGAAGTCACCTAATCTCTGGTAAATAGCATAGAGTTTGGGGAAATTCCTAGAGCATTGTGGATAGAATGATGTCACTTCTGGCCACTCTACTGGAAGTGATGTCACAGCATTCATACTGACACTACAACTTATTTTCCCCTCCTGCTGCTCCATAAAATGAGGGAGGGAGCTAGAGCTCTGAGGCAGGATGTTGCCCTTGGGTGTGGAACTCAGCTTCCCTACAGCACACATTCAGAGATACCATGTGGTCCAAACCTTAGCGATGTATAATAGTACAGACGTTACTACGATTCTTCAGTGTGATATCACCAGGTCCCACCTATAAAATATTGAGATGAGGCAGCTCTTTTCAAAACACCACTTCATTGAACTGTGAACCAAAGAAGCAGGCTCAACAGGAGCCAGTTTGTACTATTGCAAAACCACGCCCACCTCAAACAACAGCCAATAACAAGTAGGCAGCCAGAATCCTTTGTTTGTATATGAACTATATACAAAGTAACTTTATGCCCTTGCAGCTATTGGGTTATATCCCATAGTTCTGATCAGGGGTCATTTCGTAAAAAAAGAGCTGCAGGAGCTCATTCCCATAACTTATTTGCATATGCCACACCCCCTGGCATCACCGGAAGTGTGTCAGAAGGCAACACCCACTGCTCAGGCTCCACCCCAAAAATCTCCAGGTATTTCCCAACTCAGAGCTGGCGAGCCAGCTTGACACTTTGACTAAAGACATTTTAGGTTTCCTTTGCTCTTGCAGGGAAGCTACCCTACAACAAGCATGAAAAGTCAGATCAAGTTAGTCTGCTTTTGCTTTTTTCCACAGCACATCACCATATGTGCCCGCTCCTGGGCTTGTTACTCCCAGAACGGTGTTCCGGCGTGTTCCTGCTTGAAATGACCCTTGGTTCTGATTGGCTGTAAAACCACCAATAGTCCTGTAGGCTTTTGGAGCCTTGCTGAGACTGAAGCTCCACCAGTACATAACACCACCCACATTATAACGGCATCAGGTCCCACCTGTTGACTTTCAAGATCTGGCGTGAAGGGGATCTGGCAATTGTATGGCCCTCAGTGTAATCTTATGCTCCCTCACCATAAAAATATTTGGCTATTGTAAGGAGGCCGGGTCTGGACTGTGAAATTCCTGGAGATTTTGGGTGTGGAGGCCTGGTGAGTGCAGTGTTTGGGGAGGGGAGAGATCTTAGTGGGGTATAATGCCATGGAATCCACCTTCCAAAGCAGCCATTTTCTCCAGGGGATCTCTTCTCTTTTACCTGGAGACCAGTATTCATTAGGGTTGCCAAGTCCTACCGTAATTGCAGCTGGGGGAGTCCTGGTCGTCTCCTGGAGTTGCTTGGTGCGCACACAGAGCACGCACACTGCAATGACATCACCTGGAAGTGATGTCATCATGTTGGGCACGTCAAGGGCGGGACCACTATCATTTAAGGGGAAAACATAGAGTTTTCCCTCAAATTATAGAGCATCCCCCCACAATGTGCTCAACACGATGACATCACCTCTGGGTGATGTCATCACACTGGACACGTCTCCATGATCCTGGCAATTTGGGGGTGGGGTTCCCCCGGCAGCCTGATCCTGGGGACCTGGCCACCCTAGCTGTAATTCCAGGAGATCTCCAGCCACCACCTGAGATGGCTATTGTCCTGGTGTTAATCTTTCCTCTGGAGGGATGGAGCTCACAGGGAGGCAGAACAAACAAAAAATTTGAAAACATGTCACCTTAAAACTTTTTTTTTAACTTCATTTGTATCCCATCTTTCTCCCGAGTAAGGACCCGATTGTTTTCCTTTCCTCCATTTTATCCCCACCGCGACTTTATGAGATGGGTTAAGCTGAGAATGTGAGGCTGGCACTAGGCCACCCAGCAGACTTCCATGACAGAATAGGGATTTGAACCTGGGTCTCTCAGATCCTAGCTCAACAGTCTAACCACTACAGCACTTTGGCTCCAGGACACAGCATAATTTAAGGCCATCCTAGGGCAGAACTGTGCTTCTTGAGGCCCAGGAAGCCAAATGTATCCCAGTTGCCATGGTCTGTGGACGGCAAAGTGTTTGGCAGCCCTCCCACCTCCGTTTTGCTATCTTAGGCATATAGCAAAAACAAGCAGGAGATTTATTTACTTCTTGGTGGTCCTCCCTGTACAGTTTATGGATTGTCTTCACTTGGGAAAGGGGTCACAATTCAGTTTGGTGTAGTAGTTAAGTGCGCGGACTCTTATCTGGGAAAACTGGGTTTGATTCCCCACTCCTCCACTTGCACCTGCTGGATGACCTTGGGCAAAGCCGTAGTTCTGGCACAGCTGTTCTCTCAAGGACACCTTGGGAAAGAGCTCTCTCCGCCCCACCTACCTCACAGGGTGCCTGTTGTGGGGAGGGGAAGGGAAAAGGAGTTTGTAAGCCGCCCTGAGACTACAAGTGAGTGAAGGGCAGGGTATAAATCCAATCTCTTCTCCTCCTCCTCCTTCTCCTCCTCTTCTTCTTCTAGCCTCAAATAATTAAAAAGGCCACCAAGCTCTGCCTTTAGCTCTCGTGGCCATAGAGAAAAATCCTAGAAAGGATATCAAGATTTTTTGATAAACCATTAGAAATTAGGGGTTAGGCACAATACATGTTGGGTTGGGGCAGGGCTGCCAACTCCCTCGGGTTGCCAACTCCAGGTTTGGAAATACCTGGAGATTTGAGGGTGGAGCCTGAGAGAGTGGTATGGCATAAGGACATGAGGTCTACCATCCAAAGCAGCCGCTCTCGCCAGGAGAAGTGGAATAAATGTTTTAAATAAACAAATGAATAATAAACAATTTATATTGTCTGGAGATCAGTCGGGATTCCTGATCTCTAGCCCACACCTGGAGCGTGGCAACCCTACAACTCTCACTTGGGAAATTCCTGGATATTTAGAGGTCAATACTGGGGGGCGGGGTTTAGGAAGGGAAGGGACCTCAGTGGGGTATAATGCCATGGAGTCCACACCTCCCCCACAGCCATTTTCTCCAGGGGAGGTGGTCTTTTATGCCTCTGGTCTATTTATTTATTTCACATTTTTACCCTGCCCTCCCCATGAGCGGGCTCAGGGCAGCTTACAATATGGCACACAGTGCCAAGTCAGCATAAAACAATTTAAAACATTTTAAAATATAGTCCTATGTCAAGCTCCGCCTCCTGCCCCGGGTCCGCGCCCCCTGTAGCCGTGGCCTCCGCCGGCCGGGGGAAGCCCCAAGGAGAGTGGGGCCGGAAACTGGGAGGAACTAGGCCTCAGACTTGGCAGGGGGCATGGTTCAAATGTCACCCAGGACGCCCTCCTGCCTCCAGGTGCCAAGTCTACCGTCAGCTTTTATCTCTCTCTCTCTGGCCTCTGCTTACCTTTTGGCTACCCCGGCTCTTCCTCCCCGGCCTGTATGTTCTCTCCTCCTTTTATTCCGTTTCCCCTCTCCCAGGACTCCCCTCGCCCCAATTCCCCCCGTCTCCTCCCCTGGCCCCGCCCCCTTTTATAACTGCCAACGCCGGCCAACTCCCTGGCCGGAAGCTCGTCCTCCCC
The DNA here is from genome assembly GCA_029233225.1 of Lepidodactylus listeri. NCBI lineage: Eukaryota > Metazoa > Chordata > Lepidosauria > Squamata > Gekkonidae > Lepidodactylus > Lepidodactylus listeri. Next base: position 131,321,733 of record JARCFY010000005.1, on the reverse strand, counting down.
GCCTGAGTCCTCATCCTGGAGTCGCCCTGCTTCAGCCACTGCCTCGGCCGTCAGCTCCCTCCGCCCGGTGACTCCTCCCTGGCACGTCTCTGTTGCCAGCGTCATCCCTTCTGCGCCGCTGCACTCAGCGCTGGCTGGGGAACGCCCTTGCGAGCTGCCGGCGGGGCCGAGCGAGCGTGGGCTGCGGAGGCCAGACCTGGCCCGGGCGGGCGTGGGACGCGTCGCTGCATGGCGGCTTCCCTCCTCTTCCCCCGTGATGGCTCCTGGCGCGGTGGGGAATGCGGCCGCGGCTGCGGGAGTCTGGCTGGCCCTCTCTGGACCCAGCAGCGGTCTTGGTGGGGTAAGGGCGGGGTCTGGGGGTGGTAGCAGGTCCCGGCCCTGCTGGACGGGACATCCTAGCAGTAACAATGCAATTTGCAGTATGAATTGCAAGTAAAGTGCTCACTGTGATGTTAATACCAAAACTGATACCCTTTGTGTAGGCATCAGGGTCATATTTCAGCCCTCCGCCCGGCCTGGACTTCATTCAGGGCCAGCCCTCATTGCTGATGTTACTAGCGATGGATGATGGTAAATGATGGTGAGCGGTGGTGACTCCTAATCAAAGGCCTGGTGGAAGAGCTCCATCATGCAGGCCCTGCGGAACTGCATTAGATCCCACAGGGCCCTGATCTCCTTCGGGAGCTCATTCCACCAAAAAGAAGCCACCACTGAAATGGCCCTGGCCTTGGTTCCCATGAGCCTGGCCTCCCTAGGGCCCGGGACCTTAAGTCGATGTTGCGACCCTGACTGAAGTGCTCACTGGGGTATGTGTGGGGAAAGGCAGTCCCTCTGGTATGTTGGACCCTGGCCATACAGGGCTTTAAAGGTAAGCACCAGCACCTTGAAGTGAATTTGGTATGCTATAGGCAGCCAGTGCAATGCTGCCAGCACAGGCCGGATGTGGTCCCATTTAGAGAGACCCATCAGTAGCCTGGCTGCGGTGTTCTGCACCAGCTGCAGCTTCTGGATTTGCACCAAGGGCAGCCCGATGTAGAGAGCATTACAGTAGTCTAGCCTTGAAATGACTATTGCGTGGATCACTGTAGCCAGGTCCTCACGGCCAAGGAAGGGAACCAACTGCCGGGCTAACCGAAGATGGTAAAAGGCTAACTTGGCAGTGGCTGCAACCTGGGCCTCCATTGTTAAGGAGGGATCCAGGAGCACTCCCAAACTCCTAACCCTCAGCGCCGGCACCAATGGTACCCCATCGAAGGTCAAGAGTGGGACCCCCCTCCCCAGGCTGCCCCGACTCAGGCACAGGACCTCCGTCTTCGCCGGGTTCAATTGCAGCCGGCTCAGCCTAAGCCAACCAGCCACGGTTTGCAATGCCCGATCCAGATCTTCTGGGTTGGAGTCTGACTGGCTGCCCAACATCAGATAGAGCTGGGTGTCAGCAGTGTACTGGTGACATCCCAGCCCGTACCTCTGGGCAATCTGGGCAAGGGGGCACATATAGATGTTAAACAGCATTGGGGAGAGCACCAGCCCTTTAGGCACGCCACATTCAAGTGGGTGCCTCATGGATTGCTGCTCCCCTAGCACCACCCTTTGTCCCCGATCCTGTAGAAAGGAAGCGAGCCATTGCAGGGCCTGCCCCTGTATCCCCACATTGGTGAGTCGGTGGGTCAGCAGCTGATGATCAACCGTGTCAAACGCCACTGACAGGTCTAACAACAGCAACACCGCCACACTACCTCCGGATGTCTCCGGAGGTTGTCAGTAAGAGCGACCAGTGCTGTCTCTGTCCCATGTTCCAGGCGAAAGCCGGACTGGGAGGGGTCTAAGACCAAAGCGTCATCCAGATAGCTCTGTGACTGTATCGCCACCACCCTCTTTATTAACTTGCCTAGATATGGCAAGTTGGAAACCGGCTGATAGTTACCAAATTCGGCTGGGTCCAGAGTTGATTTTTTCAGGAGAGGGAGGACCATTGCCTCCTTAAGTGCCCCCGGGAACCACCCTTCGAGGAGGGACTTGTTGATAATCTCCTGGATGGCACCTCAAAACCCCTCATGGCCTGCTTTAATCAGCCAATAAGGGCATGGATCAAGGATGCATAAGGGTGGGCGTACAGTCAGGAGCAATCTGTCGACTTCCTCCAGGCTGAGCGGGCCAAACCCCTCTAAACCCGGAATCAAAGGCATGCAAGGAGCCTTGAGTTCACTCACTGTTTCAACTGTGGTGAGAGGTCATGATGGAGCATCAAGACTTTATCCGCGAAATAGCTCGCAAATGCCTCACAGCCAATCTCCAATTCCCTAGTGTTTGGTCTGCCTTGTGGCAGAACTGTTAAGGACTGAATTGTTCGAAACAATTGGGCTGGGTGTGAGCTCACGGACGCAATTGAGGCCACATAAAATTCTCTCTTAGATGCCTTGGTTGCCATCTCGTAGGCTTTTATAAACGTCCTATAAGATGTTCTTGTAGCTTCATCCCAAGTGCGACACCACCGTCTCTCTAGCCATCGTAGCTCTCGCTTCATAAGCCGCTGCAGCTCCTGGGTATACCAGGGCACAAGCCTACTGGGGAACAATCTCATTGATGGCTGTGGAGAGTCGGCTATGCCAGTCCTCCACTAGCTCATCCAATTGTGAGATTGTGCCAATAGATATAGTCCAGAACAGGTCTCCTTAAGCAGAAAGTCCTTTATTTGCAGAAAAGATCTTGTTGGTCAAACACTTCTTCTGTTAGTAAAGCACAGAAATACAACTATAATTATACTTGATATGAAATATGGTCCCCTTGCCATCTACCAGTCATTTGGAAGAAATATTGGTGCCCAAATATACTGGCCCACTGTTCCCAAGAAAAGCGTGGCAAACTAGGTTCTCAGGAAAAAAACACTGTTGAGAATTTTCAGTGTAAATGTTCCCAAGGAAAACTAAGCAAAAGAATACACAACACCTGTGATTCTACTTAACACATAACAGGAGGCTTTTCTGCTCAAGGCCGTTAGCCAGGGAAGAGCCAGCTAGAGATAAGAAAGGAGGAAAACTAATGAGCAATAAGCGTGCGCAAAGTGAAGCAGGCAAGCAAGGCTCGCATTCCAAAGGGAGGGGTCTGTTCACCGATGTTATCTCCTGGGCGGGACCTAGAAGAGTCGAAATAAGGCTATAAGGGCAAGCAAGGTAAAACAGTAAGCATTACTACATAAGATACATTCAGTAATCATATTGATGAGGACAGTCAACCATGATGAAACAATCAACCAGACTTATGGCAGTGCTAACTGACACCAATGAGCCACCGGGGGCATTGGATCCCGCAGTGCTATCTGGAACTGCATAGAGTCCATTTGGCTCTGCGGGCGAGCTAAAATGAGCTCGCCACCTAAGGGTCGGCGTGGAATGTTCATGTGGGCCCCCAGGGCATAGTGGTCCGACCATGGTACTGCTGAAGCTGTAATCCAGTCCACTGCCACCCCCGCAGCAAAGTCTATTACAAAGAAGTATGCACCACAAGGGCTCAGTAACAGAACTTTTTTATTCAGCCATTATGAATGTAAGGTCATCTGCAAAACAAAGTTTGAGCCCAGTGGAAACTTTAAGACCAACGAAGTTTAATTCTGGGTATAAGCTTTCATGTGCAAGCACACTTCATCAAATACACAAAAGCTTATACCCAGAATTAAACTTTGTTGGTCTTAAAGGTGTTACTGGACTCAAACTTTGTTCTGCTGCTTCAAACCAACATGGCTACCCCACCTGAATATATTGTACAGAGAGTGAGTACTCTATCGCCCCTTGTGGTCTACCAAAAAATTGCACTTGCAGTATACTATGAATATTAGGTAAAGGTAAAGATTTCCCTTGCTCAGAAGCCAGTCACATCTGACTCTAGGGGGTGGTGCTCATCTCCATTTTCAAGCCAAAGAGCCAGCACTGTCGAAAGACATTTCCATGGTCATGTGGCAGACATGACTCTGTCCTTTTTGAATATTTACCTTTGAGGAAATCACTTGTAATTCTGGGAGATCTCCAGACCCCACCTTAAGGTTAGTCAAGGACGAGATATCACGGGACAGGTAGAGCTTTGTAAGAAAAACCCTGATATGATAATGAAGTCGTGTTTAGAGAAAAATATATCTTCTTTAATTATCCACTGAGTAACAAATCATTAATGTTGTTAACTTTAAAGTAAATTGGTCTCAAATTTTTCTGACATACAGCGCTCAATAGACAGTTTCACTCAAGGTTTCCTCAGATGAGACCTTACACCTTTCATATTTTTTCCCTGCAACTTTTTTCTGCTCCCTCTTTTCCTGCATTTTAAGTCAACTAGAAGTTTTGTAGACTGCTCTGCATCAGTCAGTACGAGGTTTTGTGAACTTGGCAGGTTCTTCTGGGAAGTGGCTTGAAGAAAGGAAAACTGAAACGAAGAGAACCTGGGCATTCGTCGCCACTGACCACTCTAGAGAAGACTTTGGCTGTATGGGAAAAGAACTGGGCTGTATTCTAATGTACTGAATTGTCTTTGAAGTTTGCACTTCCACCAATCTACCTCTGACTGTGAGTCCTGCCATGCCCCCTTGACCTGTTTCAGGTGTATTGTGTATCTGAGCCCTTGGAGGGTGCTGCTGAGGACATTCAGTTTTCATGGAGTGAAATATTTTCACTCAGGCCAAGGACTAGGGATGTACATTCGGTTCGTTCGGACCGAAGGCACCCCCGAAAATGGCCCATTCAGCCCCCTTTCAGGCAGCCACAGGCTGAATCAGATTCTCTGGTCTGATTTGGCCTGTCACCGAATTGCCACCAAAATACCCACCAAGTTTCAAGAAAATGGACCAGTAACGTTTTTCCCACCATAGAGAACAATGGAGGGGATGGGGCAACCTGTTTGGGGGCCCATAGAATTGGACCCCATGGGGACCCCACAGCTACCCTGTGAGTTTGGAGCCTCTCCCTTAAACCCCCTCTCCTCCAGCCCCTCATATACCCTATGAGGTTTTGCCATTGACTATAATGGCCCATAGGGTATAATGGGGCCGAAACTGACATTCGGCTGGTCCAGTGACTCCAAATTGGCTTGCACTGCTGAAACTGACATGTGGGAGTAATTCAGTGGCCAAAACAGATGTGGCCTGATTCGGCCCAATCCGAATCAGGCCGATTATTTATTTTTTTTGCACACCCCTACCAAGGACTGTATGGCCGCCAAGAATTTTTCCAGTCTCCTGTCAGATATCTGGAACATGCCAGCCATCAAAAAATGGCAACTGTGTACCTGGTTCACTATTTTTGCTCAGTGACATTTAGTACAACTGGTCTCATATTGTGACATTATGATAGTGTGTAATTCTCTGGGCAACTGCCCCCTCATCGACCTATGATGCAGTGTGAGCAACGGGTAATGAGATGTAATCTCATGTTACACTCACAGCCTCAGCCTGGCCTGCCTCACAAGGTTGTTGGATGGATAAAATGGAGGAGAGAATGATGTCAACCACCTCGGGTCCCCACTGGGGAGAAGGGTGGGGTACAAATTTTTAAAAATACTAATGTTTCAAATAAGAGGACCTGCCCATTTGGAGACAAGCTGCCATTTTTGGGAGGCAGCTGTATGTTCCTGGGAATACACTATTCTAGCTTCTGTATCTCACATTTGTTAGCCTCAAGTGTTCCATGTCCCCAAATTCTTTGTCAATATATGAAAAGTACAGAGAAGGGCAACACCTCAGAAAAGATATTACAGCTTTGGAAAAAGTGTAGAAAAGGGCAGCTAGAAGGAGAAAAGGGTTGGAACACTTTCCCTGTGAAGAAAGGATGAAGCACTTGGGGCTCTTTAGCTTGGAGAAATGACGGCTGAGGGGTGACATGATCGAGGTTTATAAGATTATGCATGGGATAGAGCAGGTCAAGAAAGAAGTACTTTTCGCCCTTTCTCACAAGACAAGAACTCGTGGGCACTCCATGAAATTGCTGAGAAGTCGGGTTAGAACTGATCAAAGGAAGTACCTCTTCACCCAAAGAGTGATAAACACATGGAATTCACTGCCACAGGAGGTGGTGGCGGCTACAAGCATGGACGGCTTCAAGAGGGAATTAGATAAACATATGGAGCAGAGGTCCATCAGTGGCTATTAGCCACAAGGTATAGGTAGGAATTCTCGGTCTGGGGCAAGTGATGCTCTGTATTCTTGGTGCTTGGGGGGGACAACAGTGGGAGGGCTTCTAGGGTCCTGGACCTTCTGAGGGCACCTGGCATTTTTGGCTACTGTGTGCCACAGAGTGTTGGATTGGATGGGTCACTGGCCTGATCCAACATTGGCTTCTCATATGTTCTTATGTATGTTCTTAAAAAAACTAACTAGAAACAATATCCCCAGTCCTACAGCCGCCCAACAAAAAAACCCCTCTGAATCAAAATTCCCCTAACGCTTAATATAACTTACCCTCACATCTTAGAGACAGGAACATATGGGAATATAGTACCATGATACAAACATGGTGAACGAGTATAATGCAAGTCATTTTGGGAATCCAGATTTGCTGGTGTTAGAAAGGATACCAGCATTGTCTTTTGCAGCAGAATATCCTAAAACCCACTTGTGAATGAAGGTATGCTTCAGTGTGGTTAAACCGAGGGGGAAATGGGCATTTTGCGCTTTTTTAATGACTCTGAAATCAATCTGCAAGGACTGCTTCATCTAAAATTGGGCCACAGTTTGAAATCTAAGAGAGAGGGAAAAAATAGAAGTATATGTCTGCCTGGCTGGAAGCAAACAGCAATTCTGCACAGAGGTAATATGCATATCAATGGACACTGGGTAGAAAGCACCAGAGCTCAGGGGCGGGGGGGGGGGATCTATTTAATAGACAATAAAAAAATCAGCCAGTCTGAAGGCATGTGTTGGCCGTCCCCGCGAAGAAGAAGAAAAGACAGAGTTATGTGTATGGGGTGGGGAGAAATAAGTATTCTTGGAAGCCCACAAAGAGCAGCTACTGGTGAGAAGAGAAGAATCAAACATTCTAAGGAGGTGGTTTGCAATTGAAATGTGAACACCTGACAATTTTCAAACGCCCTCCAAATAAATCCCATCACTGCAATGTAACACTTGTATGCCCTTCTCCTGACGTTTTCATTTTGAAGATTGACTTTTCAAAGTTGAAATCTGTCTGTTGTACCACTAGTCTTTGTTATTAGACCTGGAATTGCAAGATGAAATAGTTTAAAAGGCAATGATTAGATGGGCACAAAATATAGGTCATAATAAACAGTTAGATCAATGGGCCAAGGTATGGAAAATAAATATAAAATTTACAAAAGCAACTGCCTTCAAAGAAAATATATATATAATGTTTTATAGATGGCATATGACACCTGAAATGTTAGCGAAATGGTACCCAGATATGTCAAATGTATGTTGGAAGTGTAAACAAAATACTGGCTCTTTTTTCTTATCTGGTGGACCTGTAATGTAACTAAGAAATATTAGATATGGATACGTGAAGTGTTACAAAAAATGATGCCTACCACTATACCATTTATACCAGAATTGTTTTTATTGAATATTATTCCAGAGTCATTAAAAAAAACAACTAGATACATATATGATTGTTCATGTAACTATGGCAAGGATTTTGTATGTGTCACACGAGCTACTCGACCCCGAGACGCTGTCGCTGGGCTCGGTGGCCGTGCCTCGTGCAGCCACCTTGTCAGTCTCCTGTCCCTGGCAGCCAGAGCCTCAGATTTGGCACCCAGAGGGGGGTTACGTCACCACACCCTCTTGACAGCGCCCCTGGGGTGAGTACTGCTTGTGCTCCCGTCTCTCTCTGCAACTTCAGCAAACGTCACCTCCAGGCTTCTCCTCCCCGGCTCCATGTGGCTGCCTTGCTTTTATTCCGTCCCTCACCACTCCCCCCTTCCTCTTCCCCCTCCTGGGTCCTGCCCCGCCCCCCTACTTAGGTCTGGACGCTGAGGGCCTTCCTGTGCGGCTGGTGCCGCCGCCCACTCCTGCCTTAGTCCCGGGCGTGCAGCCCGCACACACTGGCGCGCCCTCGCAACCAAACCCCACCCCGAGGCAGCTTGACGAGCTGTGCCTTTCTCCTCCACCCTCCCCCCCCGACTCGGGGAGAGGCCACGTCGCCGGCGTCCTGCCCTGTCGCCAACCACCCTGGCCCAACTCCTCACCCTCCCACCAGGACTCCAGGACCGCTTGTACCCTCTCCTCCCCGCTACCGTCGCCGGACCCCACGATGCGGCTCAGAAGGAGCGGCGCCCTTCCCGGCCCTGACAACCGGCCGCAAAGCTGGGGCGGATGATGAGGCCGCTCCCGGCCCAATGTCCCATCGTCCGCCGCCTCGGGCTGCCCTCTCCCGATCCTGCGGCACTGCGGTAAGTGGCAGGGAGAACTCAGGCTCCTGGAGGGGGGCCGCGGTGGGGTGGGGGGGCTGCCATCCCCCGGCGAAGTCCCGAGAACGGGACAGTATGCAAAGTATTGGAAGAAGGAAGAAGTCCCATCAAAAGAAGAAATAATTTATAAGTTATTAGAAACAGCTGAAATAGATAAATTAACTCTACAATTACAAGATAAAGACGAATCCTTTGAAAAAAACTCGGCAAGACTATATAAATGGTTGGAGGGATACTTTAATACCCAAGAACTGAAATATACGCTCATATTTTAAAACTTTCAAACTGATAAATGGGTGTATAAGTTAGAGAAACCTAATTTGTTACTTGAAGTACAGACTCTGTATGTGTTGTATGCTGTATGTTGATTTATTTTTTCTTTTGTCTTATTCTCTTTACTTTTGAAAATAATAAAACTTTCTTTAAAAAAAAAATCTGTTTGTTGCACCACAATCCCCCATGCCCTGGCCTGTCCTGGCCCAGACTGCCCAGATCGCAGCAGTTCTCAGCAAGTAAGGAGGGTCGGCTCCTGGTTAGGACTTGGATGGCAGACCACCAAGGAAGTCTTGGGTCGCTATGCAGAAGCAGGCTATGGCGATCCATTGCCTGGAAAACTCAACAGGTTCACCACAAGTCGGCTGCCGTTTCAATTTTTTTGCAGACTGAAGTGGTACAATCCATGTTTACCACCTCAAGGCTTAGGCCCCAGAGACTGTCAGGTTCCCTGTCATTTTCTGGCCCTTCCCCTTCTGCTTTTCAGGTCTTCCAGTCGGGAGTTTGGTATCTGGATCCCTTCCCCGTCTCCCCTGCCCCTCCCATCTCTGGGTGGCTAATTTGTTTTGCCAGTTCTGCTTATCTCTGCCGCTGTGCTGTTAGCCTTGAGCTGTCTCACTCTGGGTTCTTCCAGGTGTCTCTGCATGGGAATGCAAGTAGAGGGCAGTAAGGGGGATGGGGGGGAATGTTATGCTTCGCGTGTGCGCCTTTTTCATGAGAACATAACGGTTCATGCTATTCACGCTTCATGGCTTTACACTGATTGGCGCCTGTCAATCCAGTGCCGTTTGAATACTGTATAAGAGAACCCTAGCCTCATCTGTCTGGTATCACTACCAAAGACCGTGTTCCTGAAAGACCATTAAGACAATAAAGGATTGTAACTGAACCTTTTTCCACCAAGTCAAATCTAAATCGTACATCCTCTTCAGAATCTCATCAGATTTTAATTTATTAGTCTTATCTAATAGAATTTCATAATTAGCCTTGTCATGATCTTCTATTAATGTTGGTTTTATAAATAAAGATAAAGATTTGGCTTTAAAGATAAAAGATTTGGCTTTATGGACATAAATGACCTAGATAAAGCATGGCTAATCTCTCCTGCAGAAAATATTAAAAAAATATATAGAGTTCTATTAGTAGAGGAGATGCATGAAGAAACTATAAAAACTACGATGGTATCCTGGATGAAGGATTTTGGTTATACTATTGACCTGGCAGAGTGGTTAAAAATGTGGGAAACATTGAAATATACAAGTGCGGTTTCCTATAAAGAAAATCTATATAAATTATTTTACAGATGGCACTGGTCACCGGACAGGATAGCTAAATGCTTTGTTAATGCTTCAAATCTTTGCTGGAAATGTCAGAAAAATGTAGGAACATACTTTCAAATGTGGTGGAGATGTCGGAAAGCCCAAAATTATTGGAAGAAAATTCAAAAAATGATTCGAGAAATTACAACTATAGATTTACCACTATTACCAAAAACTTTCCTACTAAATATGTTTCCAGAAAAGATAAGAAAGCCAGATAAAATTTTTATAGTTTATACTATTACGGCTGCGCGAATTATCTGGGCCAAAAATTGGAAAACAGAAAATAGTCCCATTATAGAAGAAATAATATACAAATTAATGGATTTAGCGGAAGCAGAAAAAGTTAGTCATATATTATACGGAGAAAAAAAGGATTCCTTACAGGAAATATGGTCGAAGTTTTATGATTGGTGTAAAAATAAACAAAATGGCTCAAACATGGAAAATATATAAAATTTAAGGTGTTTCAGATATTAGAAAGACAAACAAGAACCTACAAAAGATCCAGTATAATGATAAGAATCGTGTATGGTACAAGATTAAAAGGGGAAATACTAAAGAAGAAACAGATAGACCAAAATAAGTTGCAGCATGATATGTGGAGGTTCCGTGCGGTCCCCACTACTAGACTTTTATAATTAAACGATAGGTCTATAGGAAATAAAGTATGAAATATGATAATGTAAAAGTGGTATCTGATGTATCTGACACGCAAATATGACGTTCTTTATTGTGGAATTGTTCGGTAGTACTGGATGTAGAAATGGAGGTATATTGTTAAAAATGAAATAAAAATATTTATTAAAAAAAAAAAGACAATAAAGGACTTTGTTTTCACATGAGGCCTGACTTATTGGTTCTCATCAGAAGTCTCACGGAGACAGGGAAAGTCCACTGAAGCATTTTAATGTATGGGCAGCATCACACATGAGCTAGGGTGGCCAGCCTCCAGGTTGTGCCCTAGAGTTCTCCCATGGAGAAAAATGGCAGCTTTGGAAGGTAGACTTGATAGCATCACCTCTGCTGAGCTCCCTCCCCTCCATATCACAGCTCCTGCAGTGTTTATAATTCAGCAGCTTATTGTCCCTGTGAGAGCTGATCATCAAAAATACAACCACCCATCTAAAGAAGGGAGGAAAGACCGTTGCCTATGTGGAAGAGAAGCCTTTCATTCATGTGGTGGGAAACAGTGGCTCTGTGAAATGGGGTTACAGACAATGGTGTTTGTCTACATAGGGCAGGGGTCCCCAACTGTTTTCAGCCTGGGGATACCTTTGGAATTCTGACACAGGGTGGTGAGGGCTGCCACAAGAGGTGGAACCAATGACAAAATGGTGGCTGCAGGAGGTGGAGCCAATGACAAAATAGCTGCCACAAGTGGTGGAACCAATGACAAAATGGTAGCCGCAGGAGGTGGAGCCAATGACAAAATGACTGCTGCTGGAGGTGGAGCCAATGACAAAATGGCTGCCACAAGAGGTGAAACCAATGACAAAGTGGCTTCCACAAGAGGTGGAACCAATGACAAAATGGCTGCCACAAGAGGTGGAACCAATGACAAAGTGGCTGCCACAAGAGGCGGAACCAGTGACAAAATGGCTGCCACAGGAGGTGGAGCTGCACACATGGAGGAAGCCCGAGTGCAGGGGAAAAAAGGAGTAACTATGGGGGGGACACTGAGAAAGAGGACTGGCAGAGAATGAAACCAAGAGGCATTTCACATTAACTTTCTAAACTGGACGGTATTCGTCATTGGCCTGTCATCTTGTAAAGCGATACAGGGATGGGGGTCTCACACAGCCATTTTCTTCCTGTTAATGAGCTATCCCTGAAGTGTTAGGGCCATTTCAAACTGTGCCACTTTTCCCACACCCTTTTTCGCCACATGTGCCATCTTCCTCGAAGGGTTTTCTTAATGTTCTATTGGGAGCACTAAGGTGTTGAAACAGGACAACAGATCTGCGCAATAGTATCCCCAGTGAGATAACAAGACTCCACTGAGATAGACTGTGATACATGCAATCCCAACTTCTGTCACCTGGAAACAAGGAGGACAGTAGCAGCCTGTCAGCATTTAGCTATTTCCTAGAATGCATTTAAGCAATGAACCAAAGTGAATATCCTGAATATGTATTCCTGATTGATTTCTGTTTCTGTGATTAGGATCATCAGTGGCACTTAGCATATCTCTATGTCTATCTATGTCAGAAAGATGCAAACCAGTTAATTAATTTCTGAAAGTAGCAACCAGTCTTCGCGGGGAGGGCGGGATATAAATCCCAAAATAAATAAATAAATAAAATAATATCCGGCTAAAAGCCTTCTTTTTTATTTTATATAGGCTGGCAATTGCCCTCTATCTCAAGTTATTGGCTCAATTGCTCTCCAGTTGTACATGGTAGAAGAAAGTAATAATAGAAGCTAAGCTGTATCTAGAGACCTTTTACTCAAATAAGATTACTCCTGAGGAAGACTGCTGAAATGAGTGTATAGCCGGGTGCTCATTGAGGATGTTAGATTTTTCCTGGAAAATATTTGATGTTCATTAGATTTATTAAATGTTATTGACATTTTATCACAGGGTTTGTTTGTTTGTTTGTTTGTTTAATATATTTCCTGTAACTGTGATCCCGGCTTTGGTTTACTCAGTTTTTGTTAGGGATAATGACATATAAGTTATTAAAATGTTTTTGGACTATTTGAGAAAGTACAATAAGTTAAGCTGTAAGAATTGTAAATGGCACTAGAAGATTTCAGTAGAGCCCAGCTCATTTAAAGACAAATACAAATTAATTAAAAAGTGTAGTATTATACAGGAGTTCAGCCTTTAGAGTAGGGCTGCCAAGTCAGCCCGGGGGGTGGGGGATTCCCCGCTACAGGGGTTCCCGATCCGCTGGCCAGCATTCGGCCAGCGGGGGAAACCCCACCCCCGAGGTCATCCAGCCTGGACGACCTCCCTCACGTAATGATGTCACCCGGAAGTGACGCCATCACATTGGGAGCGTTGCCAGGGCGACGCTCTGGCAATCGCCCCAAAACTCTATGATACCACAGAGTTTTGGGGTGATTGCCAGAGCGTCGCCCTGGCAACGCCCCCAACGTGCTGATGTCACTTCCGGTGACGCCGCCGGTAAGTTTAATACACTTGGCAACCCTACTTTAGAGACCTTGTTGATATGTTATACCTTTAAGAAAGGGGAATTCAACATGCAGCTGTATGGAATCAGAATTCTTTTTAGAGAGTTTGAGTTCCAAGTTGAGAGGTGGAGAGCATTTTTTAGTCTATTTAAAAAGAAGGCTTCTAGCCGGGACAAAAGAGGACTGATGTATGCTTCTACCATGGACAACTAGAGAGCAACTGAGCCAGCAACTTGAGATGGAGGGCAATTGCTAGCCTATAAGAAAATTAAAAAAAGAAGGCTTAGCCAGATATTAAAGAAAGGACTGGTTGCTACTTCCAGAAATTAATTAACTGGTTTGCTCCTAATTTAAGTACTTCAAATGGAACCAAAAGTAAGTTAAAAGTTAAAAATTATTAATTATTTCAAAAATTATAACATAACAATATTCCATTCAGCTTCATGTTGTTCTCCATTCTAAATAACCACGTTTGTTCTAGGATAATTTGATGAAAGCTGAAAAGAAGCTAATTTGAAAATGGATCTACAAGATATGAAGAAAGCTAAAAAGAACTTAAACTGTAAAAATTTGAAGAAAGTAATAATAGAAGCTAAGCTGTATCTAGAGGCTGACACCTTTTAATCAAATAAAATTACTTCTGAGGAAGACTGGTGAAATGAGTGTATAATCGGGTGCTCATTGAGGATGTTGGACTTTTCTTGGAAAATATTTGATGTTCATTAGATTTATTAAATGTTATTGACATTTTATCACAGGGTTTGTTTGTTTGTTTAATATATTTCCTGTAACTGTGATCCCGGCTTTGGTTTACTCACCAAAGCCAGCCTGCTAAGTCAGTGGCAAAGTACAGAATGTATAACAGTGTTTCATAAACTGTGTGTACAACAAGAACAATAATAATTATACGCTTCACCAACAGGAGACAACCGGGATTGTATGAAAAGGTAAATAAATTCCTCTAGCAGCCAGTTACTAAAATGGGTCTGTCTGAAATGACCGGGGTGGGGGGTGGGGGGAGAGAACCATTACTAACCAGTTACTGTAATACAATACACAGGCAGTCTGAAAACACTCTGTCCCAACACTCTGATGGGAACTTCAGCTGAAATAACGTTATTTTAATCTGTGTCGCCAATCAGATCTCCAGTGACCAATTAGAAGCCTGGCTGGGCAACCACCTGACCTGGCTCTGCCCACTTCCCCAAACCAGTTGGTGGGTACCAGGAAAGATGTCAGCAGGGGCACCACATGGGGGATCCCTGACATAGGGTATACTCTAGAGTAGGAGAGAACCATGACATATGTCTCTGTGAGGATGGATTAAAACAACAGTCCTTACCACATTCACTGGGGCACTTGACAGGATTTTGTAATTGGCCCTGCCCCTCATGGCAGCCATTTTGCAGTGGTGTCCACTACCTGTCCACAGAAGTCCCAAACTGCCTGTGGCTTCAGCAAGGTAGGAGATCTATGCGTGAGAGTGTTCCATTCAGAAGACATGAATGGGGTTGTTCACCATTGGATTTATTTATTTATTTATTTTATTTCATTAGATTTCTTGTCCGACCTTCCCCACTTACCCGGGCCTCAGGGCAGTTTACCACAAAACAATTCAATACATTATAAAACCCATTAGAACCATAAAATTTAATACTACAAACATTCAAACATAAACATTTGAACCCATTTCAAGAACAAGATGGCATATCTAGCATTTAGTTTTGGGGGAAAAGAGGGAGGGTGCCGGGCAAATGTAAGAAACCATTGCTGGCCTCAACCAAAGGCCTGGTGGAACTTCTCTGCCTTACATGCCCTGCAAAACTTTAATAGGTCAGACAGGGCATGGAGGTCAATCAGCAGAGAGTTCCACCAGGCTGGGGCCGGGGCTGAAAAGGCCCTGGCCGAGGCCAGCCAGATATCTTGGGGGCTGGGAATCCCCAGAAGTTTCTTATCTGCTGATCTTAATGCCCCTCAGGGGACATATCAGGCAGTCTCGAAGGTATGTAGGTCCCTGACCGTTAAGGGCTTTAAAGGTAAGCACCAGAACCTTGAATCTGATCCGGTGCTTCACTGGCAACCAATGCAGCTCGCGCAGCACTGGATGGATATGTGCCCTCCGTGGGGTCCCCCATAAGGATCCGCACAGCCACATTTTGTACCAGTTGGAGCTTCCAAGTCAGTTTCAGGGGTAGCCCTACATTAAGTGAGTTACAATAATCCAGCCTGGAGGTGACCGTTGCGTGGATTACTGTGGCAAGGTCAAGGTGAGACAGATAGGGGGCCAGTTGTCTGACTTGGCACAGTTGGAAAAATGCCCACTGGACAATGTTGGTGATCTGGGGCTTTAAATCCAGTTCTGGGGCCATTTGTGTTCCATTTAATCCTTTCCAGTGTGCAAAATGACTGCGGGTACAGAGAGCTGGTGTGGTGCAGTGCTTAAAAGCGTCAGAGTATTATCTGGAAATCCACAGGTTTGACACCCAACTTGTGCCGTGAATGCTCGCTGGCTGATCTTTGGCCACTTACACTCTCTCAGCCTAACCTACCTCACAGGGTTGTCGTGAGGCTGAAATGGATGAGAGGAGAATGAGGTAAGCCCCTTTGGGTCCCCACTGGGGGAAAAGACAGGATATAAACGAATAAATTAATTTTTTTTTTAAAAAACCCTAAACTACCTTTTTTGGTGAATTTTCCTCATGCACCACATTCCAGCTTCTGAACTGCAGTTCCTAAGAAGTCAAGTCTCAGGTGAGATGACAGAGAGGTGCCAGCAAAGAAGAGATTTTGCATTATGTATACTTCCTTGGCGCAGGTGATAGGAACACCCCCAAGGAAGTGAGCTGCCAT
The DNA here is from genome assembly GCA_029233225.1 of Lepidodactylus listeri. Lineage (NCBI taxonomy): Eukaryota > Metazoa > Chordata > Lepidosauria > Squamata > Gekkonidae > Lepidodactylus > Lepidodactylus listeri. The sequence goes on along the minus strand of JARCFY010000005.1, from coordinate 131,305,750 downwards.
GATGTGTTTTGAGATGCTTCCCTGGTGCTTACCTTACAATAGATGGAGGATTAAGCGTCTCTAAGATTTGGAACTGTGAATCTGCCCAGGGACAGGGAAAGGGATTTAAGAACAATATTTTGTTGGCAGCTTTCCAGCAGAGGATATGCATAATGGTGAGCTGAATCATTCAACAGAGAATACATGAGGGAGGGGAAAAAAAAACACCTTTGTGTTCATTCTCCCTTCCTCCCTCCTCATATATATAAAATATGATTCTCTGTATATATTTTCTCTCACTCAACAGTTTTAGGTGTGATGCTCTCACCAATGTGGTTTTTATTTTAATATCAAGCATTAGTGGCTCCACAGTTCCGTATCCCCCTTCCCATGCAACCCCCCCACTCCACTCTTGTATAAATGACATTACTTATTGTTCATATGATTCCAATATGGGTCTGTCATAAATTTCAAAAAGCCTCAGCAGTTTTCACCGGGGTACCATTAATTGTTACAAAATGTGGTTCCCTGAATGCACTGACATTAAACAAAGCCAGATGTAGCAAAGTCAAGACACAACCAGACAAAGCTGTGATTTAACGTAGAAACTATGGGCGGATTAAGATGCTAGCCCAGGGATCCTCAGACTTTTTGAGCCTGTGTGGGCACATTCAGAATTTCAGCAGTATCTGGTGGGCGCAGCCAGCACCAAAGTGGATGACACTAAATGGCTGCTACCAGGGGTCCGTTGGAGCGGGAGCACACAGGAGCGCAGCTCCGGGAGTGAGGAGCCCAGGGGGCGGGCACATGACCAAGCCCCGCCCCCTCCTCGGCTTCCCCGAGCAGTGCAGAGGTGCAGCGCCCCGGGGAAAGCCGTGCTAGGGTCTTTATTATTTTTAATGTTTTGTTTTAATATTGATAATTTTATCATTGTTCCTTTTATGACTGTGTGCTGCTTTTCCAGAGACTTGCTCAAGGTGGCATATAAATTTTCTAAGTATACCATTTTTTATCTGGGCACATGGCACATAAGTACTGAAGAAACTTCACCAACCCTTCAGCAGCTTCCACCCCATCAGTTTGGTGTAGTGGTCAGGAGTTGGACTCTAATCTGGGAGAACTGGGTTTGATTCCCCACTCCTCCACATGCAGCTGCTGGTGTGACCTTGGGCCAGGCACAAGTTCTCTCAGAGCTGTTCTCTCATAAGCAGTTCTCAAAAGACCTCTCTCAGCCCCACCTACCTCACAGGGTGTCTTGTTGTGGAGAGGGGAAGGGGAAGGGATGGGTGGCGCACATGTCCTGGGTATCTCAAGTCTACTTGAAACCTGGTGGTTTCAAGGGAGCAGGAAGAGAATGAGGTTTGGATGGGGAAGGGAATGGAGGAAGAGCAGGTCAGTTTCACTCACCTGTGGAGTGGAGCCTGAGGGGTGGGTGTTGCCTTCTGACACACTTCTGGTATGTTAGGGGGTGTGGCATATGCAAATGAGTTATGCAAATGAGTTATGCTAATGAGCTCCTGCACCTCTTTTTCTACGAAATGACCCCTGGCTGCCACAGAAGGTGGAGCCTGCCACAGAAAGGCTACTGAAGCTCATCCTCAGTCACACAGTTGAAGATCCTTGTGCTGTGGTGGCAGCGGCTGCCGAAGCCATGTTTTTTGAAAACTTGCCCAACCAATCAACGCTCTCATGGCCCATCATAAGCCTGGGAAGGTTTCCACTGATTTTGTGCACCCATGGGCGCTGTGTTGGGGACCCGTGCGCTAGAGTGTGTTTACATACAACAACAATGACCATAGGAAGATGCAATCTCTACCTCTATCTACCCCTACAAATCAATTCTCTCTATTTGTTTTTACTAGTATGTTTGCTTCGTATTTTCATTGGAAATGTCCTTGGCAGCCCTTGTAAGATAAAAACATGTGATGCAAGTGTAAGCATAGAATAAAAAAAAATTCACTGTTCATGGTTGGATTTTTTTTTAAAAAAACACCTCATTCATTCTAGTTGTCCTAATTTATGCCAATAAAGGCTGACTTGACTTGACTTGACTTGGCTTGACATTCTAGTTGTGAGTCTGATGGTGAGTTCAGTGCCCGTTATCTTCCAAAGACAATCCAAGTCATGATGCCAGTCTCCAAGTGAGGTCTGGGGATCCCCCAGAGTTACCGCTCCAGATTACAGAGATCAGCTCCCCTGCAGAAAATGGATGCTTTGGAGGGTGGACTCTATGGCATGGTACCCCATGGAGGTCCCTCTTCTCCCCAGACTCCACCCCCAAATCTCCACGAGTTCCCCAATCTGGAGCTGGAAATCCTAAATCCAAGAGATCTGCCAGATTAACATAGGAGGCCTATCATTGCTGGGATAATCGGAAGTGTTGCCCTATGGTCAGGGCAGAGACGGGGTCATTCCTGGAAACACTGTTCTTTTTCTCTTTTCAGACACACCCGGCCATTAGCATCTTTCCCCCTTCCGTGAGTATCTCCAGCCTCCAGGCGGGCTGCATAATTGCCTTCTTCATCTGCAAGATGAGGTTGATGATATATCTGTCTTTTAATGGAGAGAAGGTGTCCTGCTCATTAGAGAAGATTAACTTGTAGGTCACATTATGTTAAATTGATTAAAGGGGGTGCCGGCCGAGTGTACAATAATATAATATTAACAAGAGGTTGGGAAGGGAAGCTCTGCTGGATCTATCCCATTCCAATCGTTTCAAATATTCATGTATGCATAAACACACAACACGGGGAGGGGCCGTGGTGGCTCCGTGATAGAGCCTCTGCTTGGCATGCAGAAGGTCTCGACCAAGTTCAATCCCCTGCATCTCCAGTTAAAAAGATGAGGGAGCTGGATGATGTGAAAGACCTCTGTGTGAGACCCTGGAGACCCACTCCCAGTCTGAGTGGACTGAGTAGTTGATGGACCAGCAGTCTGATTCAGTATAAGGCAGCTTCATGTGTTCATGGGCCTTGGAAGCTAATAAAGAGCCTACTGTTAGACATTAGATAGGTGGGGCTGCAGCTAGGGTCACCAGCTCTGGGTTTAGAAATACCTGGAGATTTTAGGGGCGGGGTCTGGGGAGCGGGGTCTGGGGAGGGCGGGGTTTGGAGAGAGGAGGGACATCAGCATGTTACTATGCCATAGAGTCCACCCTCCAAAGCATCCATATTCTCTAGGAAAACTGATATCTGTAGTCTAGAAATCAGATGTAAAAACAGGAAATCTCTTGGCCCTAATTGGAGGCTGGCAACCCTAGCTGTAGTTCAATAAAGGAGGAGAGGGAAGAAGAAGAGGAGGAGGCGGTGGAGGAGGAGGAGGTTGGATATATACCCCACTGTTCACTACCTAAAGGAGTCTCAGAGCAGCTTATAAACTCCGTTTCCTTCCCCTCCCCACAACAGACACCCTGTGAGTTAGGTGGGGCTGGGCGAGCTCTTTCAAGAATGGCACGTAAGAGAATAGCTCTGAAAGAACTTGTGACTGGCCCAAGGTCCCACCAGCAGCTGCATGTGGAGGAGTGTGGAATCAAACCTGGTTCTCCCAGATCAGAGTCCATGCTCCTAACTACTACACCAGGCTGGAAGAATGCCCAGTTTGCATGCAGGTCTCGGGTTTGATCCCTGGCATCTCCGGTGAAAAAGAATCAGGTTGTAGGTGATATGGAAGCCTCCCAGCTGAGATGATTGAGTAGGGTTGCCAGCCACCAGGTGGGACCTGGAGAGCTCCTGGAATTACAACTGATTCCCAGACTATAGAGATCAGTTCCCCTGGCAAAAATGGCAGCTTTAGAGGATGGAAACCATTGGTGTTGTATCCCATTGAGGACCTTCCCTTCACCAGACTCTGCCCTCCCAGGCTCCACTTCCAACTCTCCAGAAATTTCCCAACTAGGAGCTGGCAACTGTACCCTGGGAAGCCACTGCCCATTAGGGTAGACAAGACAGAAATGTTGATGGTCTGACATAATTTGAGGACCTCCACGCATGTGTGAAAAGGGCAAGCTAACATGGCATCCTAGAAAGGATGTGGAGTGGGGGTAGGGACAGCCTCTCCCAGGACCCCACAAGGCGGAGGACACCCAGCCAGCCCTCATATTGCTTTCTATTGCCTAAGACCAATGGGGAAAGATGATTACATCTGTCTGACCTTTCACTTTTGGTTTTCAGAGCAGTGTCCTAAAGAGTCAAAGAGGGAGTCTGTTTGCCTGTCTAGTGAATCGGTATTCCTGGTTATGAATGAATTTATTAAAATCAAATATTACATGCTAAACTATGTAATCTATTAGGATGTTGATATTCCAGGTACTTAAATCTATATATCTAATTCCCAAGTGCCCCCTGTGTGTGCAGATACTTATTTCGGCAAATCAGGGGCACATGGAGGGTAAAGTGATTATCCTGCACACATGGACCGCTCCCCAGGGGCGCAGAAAAATCTAAAAACTGTAAAAAAAATATAAGGGAAAGTTATAAATGGCCAAAAATGTAAATCAGCATCCACTGCACGTGCACAGGAAATGGACTTACTGAGGAGCTTTCTCTCCCCCCACCCTCCCATAGTTCTGATTGCATTCAGTCCTCCCTCATGGCCACGCCCCCTCCACTGAACTAACGTTCAAGTCTAGCAGCATCTACCTTGCGATTTTCACTCTGCTCAGGCAGTTCCTTCCACTTGCAAGAAGAAAGCACACACTTACTCAAAAAGGGGGGGGGGGGAAGCCAGCAGAAAATAATCATGTCTGAGTCTGCCCTTCAAGCAGGTGACAGAAGTTCTCAGTGCCTCAGCATTTCCCTCTTTCCCATCCTCCTCTCAGGAAATTGGTGCTATGGTTTACTGTTATAGGGGAAAGAAAAAACAGGGTGGGCGGGGAGAAAAATTCTCATAAGTTTCTTGCGGGTCTCCACTTGTATGTTCTATAATCTATGACAGCAGCTGAATAGAAGAGGAGGAGAGCCCCAAGGATGTGATTAGGCCCAATGTATCTTTATCATAGAGGTCAGTTAAAATCCCTACAGTGTCACCAGGAATTGACATCACATCCTCCCCAAACTCTACTCTTCTCCGGGACCCCCTCCCAAAATGTCTCAGCATTTGCCTAGGACGTGTTGGGAAGCATACACAGGCCTCCAATGCCTCTTTGCAACCCTTCAACTTATTGCATTCTGCAAGCTAGTAAATTTTAAAAAGTATATATAAAGTGTGATACTATCAAACTATGGCACAATTGCACTCATTTCACACGCTAGCAAGGTCATGCTAAAGATCCTACAAGCTAGGCTTCAGCAGTATGTGGACAGAGAACTGCCAGAAGTACAAGCTGGGTTTCAAAGAGGTAGAGGAACTAGAGATCAAATTGCCAACATTCACTGGATTATGGAGAAAGCAAGAGAGTACCAGAAAAACATCTACTTCTGCTTCACTGACTATGCTAAAGCCTTTGATTGTGTGGATCACAACAAACTGTGGCAAGTCCTTAAAGAGATGGGAGTACCAGACCACCACACATGTCTCTTGAGAAACCGGTATAAGGGTCAAGAAGCGACAGTTAGGACCGGATATGGAACAACTGATTGGTTTAGCATAGGGAAAGGAGTATGACAAGGATGTATATTGTCACCTTGCTCATTCAATTTATATGCAGAGTACATCATGCGAAATGCCAGCCTGGATGAATCACAAACCGGATTAAGATTGCCGGGGAAAACATCAACAACCTCAGATATGCAGACGATACCACTCTAATGGCAGAAAGTGAAGAGGACCTCAAGAGCCTCTTGCTCAAGATGAAAGAGGAGAGCACAAAAGTTGGGTTGAAACTCAACATCAAAAAAAACGAAGATCATGGCATCCGGCCCCATCACTCCTTGGCAAAAAGAAGGGGAAGTCATGGAAGCAGTGACAGAATTTACCTTCCTGGGATCCAAGATCACTGCAAATGGTGGCTGCAGCCATGAAATTAAAAGATGCCTCCTCCTTGGAAGAAAAGTGATGGCAAACCTAGACAGCATACCTAGAGACATCACCCTGTCAACAAAAGTCCATATGGTCAAAGCAATGGTATTCCTAGTAGTAATGTATGCAGGGCCGGCCCCAGGGTTTTTTGCGCACTAGGCGAGGCTACCTTGTGGCGCCCCTCCTAGGTGAGGCTGCCTTGTAGTGCCCCCCCTCCGCAGAGCCACCCTCTCCACCACCGGAGGCCCACCTGCAAGGGACACCCCCCCAGCCCCAGTGCCCGCTCGCCGGCCCGGGCTCACAAGCTCTCCAGCCCTGTCAGCAGCCACCTGCACCAGCTGGCCTCAGCTCCTACAAGTCTGCCTGCATTGGCCCAAAGCTAAGTTTGGTTCTTAGCCTGAATGGAAAGCTGCATTCAGACATAATGGTAAATCATGGTTTGCATAAAGCACACTATCTCCTGGTTTGAGTCTCTCTCAGTCTCTCCGCCACGCTCTTTGCCAGCTGGGCCCCTAGGCGGCTGCCTAGTTGGCCTGGTGATAGAGCCGGCTCTGACTGTATGGCTGTGAGAGTTGGACCAGATGGAAGGGTAGATGCGTTTGAATTATGGTGCTGGAGAAGACTCTTGAGAGTCCCTTGGACTGCAAGGAGGTCTGTGGCAGCCCCTCACTGGTGGAATGAGCTCCCAGAGGACATCAGGGCCCTGAGGGACCTTTGACAGTTCCACAGGGCCTGTAAAACGGCGCTCTTCTGCCCGGCTTTTAAGTAGGGTGCCACCTTGATACCATGGCCCTGGCCCAACTACCAACAGTACCAACAGCAGCAACAGCACCACCAACTGAGGTTTGACTGCTAGGCAAGAGCCTGGTGGCACCACTCAGCTGACAACGGAAGATCGCCATTTTTAAATATAAGTTATGTTTATATAGTTATGGTTTCAGACTGATTGATTGTTTTAACTGGAATCTTAATGTATATTTATATGTGTGGTTAGCTGCCCTGAGCCTACCAAATGGTGGGGAGGGTGGGATATAAATATAAAAATAAATAAAGAAATATCTTCCTCCCAGAAAAACCGAGTGACTGGACACGTCCAAAGCATATGTTTTCGGGCCACGTTCTGGGTGTTTCAATGCCAACAGTTAGACACTGTACTTAGTCCTTTGCTAAAGAGTCGCTGTGGTATCCAGTGTATCCTAAACATAACTACTAACTTGTTTACTACTCAGGGTTACTAAATCTCAGGACCCTCATGCAGATGATCCAATTGCACAGAAGTCCATGCCTTGAAAAGCCAGTTCATCCTGTCTCTAAATGTGAAGCTGTTGATCTAGGGTTGCAACAGGCAGAAGGGTGATGACATCACAACTGGTGTCACAGGGTTTTTTTTTAATGTCCTGGTTCCCCATAGTGGTTCTGGGCAACAGGATCCAGTGCTCCAACCGGGAGCTTGGCAGCCGTATCTTGAACATAGATTTTATGCATTTACAAGTTTTTGAACAAGTTTTCTGTATTGTGCAGAAGGAAATGACATCTCCGTACCATGGAAAATGGATTTGCTTGCTAACACAAGAACACCAGAGGAGCCCTGCTGAATCAGACCAGTGAGGGTCCATCTAGTCCAGCCTCCTGTCTCACACAGTGGCCAGCCAGTCCCTCTGGAGCAGGGGCGTAGACTTTGCAAATCCCCGGGGGGGTGGGGGCTCTTTCAAGCGCACGCGCACGGGACCATGTCCCCGCCGCTTTTCCCCCCGCTGTTGCCCCGTAGGGGTCCTCAAAGTTGTGCTCCCGCTGCAGCCGGTAGGCGGCCAGGAGGTCGGGCTGCTCGGGCCCCGCCAGTGTGTAGTCGGGCTGTAGCGGCGCCGGCTTGGCGCTGCGGAAGAGCAGGCAGTCGCGGAACCAGAGGGCCATGGCGGCGTGCTTCCCCCCGACGCTGCAGTTGCCCGCCGCCAAGAGCCAACGCCAGGCCGCCCGGCTGCTGCCCCAGTCCCAGAGCCCGCTCGCCGGCTGGGTCGGGGGGCCAGCCGGCGCGGCGGAGTCCCTATGCCCACCCATCACGCCAGCTCTCGCTCCCCCTCCACCCCCCCTCCTCGGCGGCTGCCTTCTGCCGCGCCTGGCACCCCTCGGGCTCCCGGCGGCCCTCCCCGCCTCCCCCACCGGCGGGTGCTCCATTTTGCCGGGGGTGGCTGAGCCCCCCCGGGAAATTTCAGGGGAAGCTCGAGCCCTCGAGGCCCCCCGTAGTTGACGCCTATGCTCTGGAGGGACAACAACAGGGCAGAGAGGCTGAGGCCTTTCCCTGAGAAGAACATCAGAAGGGCCCTGCTGGATCAGAACAGTGAGGGTCCATCTAGTCCAGCCTCCTGTCTCACACAGTGGCCAGCCAGTCCCTCTGGAGGGACAACAACAGGGCAGAGAGGCCTGATGTTGCCTCCTGGTTCCAAGATTCAGAGGCTTAGTGTCTCTGAATGTGGAGGTTCCCCTCAGCCACCATGGCTAGTAGCCATTGATAGACTTATCCTCTGTGAATCTATCTAATCCCCTTTGAAAGCTGTTTATTCCTGTGGCCACCACTACACCCTCTGGAAGTGAGTTCCACATATTAATCACTCTCTGTGTAAAGTAGGATTTCCTTTTGTCCATCTTGTACCTACTGCCCATCAGCTAACGGTACCCAAAAAGGCTTGCGATTGAGAGGGAGCAGAACGTGCCCTCGCAGATTGGCCAGTGGATGCTAAGGTGCCACTTCAGCTCACATCAGGAGAGGGGGGGTCCTTCAGACAGGGAACTATCAGGTCACAAAGGGCTTTCAGTCTAAGCATCTTTACCTTATTCATTCATTTATTTAATTCAACCCTAGTTTCCAGTTTGATCGGAGGAATCCATTAGCCTTCTGTCCTCTTCCTGACCTTCTTCTGAACAGCTCTGGGTTGGGAAATTCCTGGAAACTTGGGGGCTGGAGACTGGGGAGGGCCAGGTTTGGGCTGAGGAAGGGATAGGGTTGCCAGCTCCAGGTTGGGAAATACCTGGAGATTTTAAGGGGTGGAGCCTGAGGAAGGTGGGGTTTGGGGAGTGTAGAGACTTCAGTTGGGGTATAATGAACTGATCTCTGTTGCCTGGGGAGCAATTGTAATCCCAGGAGATCTGCAGCCACCACCTGGAGATTGGCAACCCTAGGAGCAGATGGGTCTCAGTGGAGTATCTGAAGCTGCCATTTCCTCCAGGAGAACTGGTCGGAGATCAGTTGTGATTCCAGGAGATCTCCAGTCATGAACGTGAAGGAAGGCACAGTACGGCAGGTTGGGCCTCCACTGACTGTCTTCTCTGCCTGTTTCCTCCTGCTGGCCTGTAGATTTCCTGGTTTCCTGGTGCTATTTTTTTTCCTTCTCCCCTGTGCTTTAGTGTAACTTTCCTTCCCTGTGGAAAATGGCTGTTCCTTGGGTTGAGCTGATGCAAACCAACAGAGCGATCAGAGCTGCATCTCGTGGTGGATTCGCACAAAAGCACTGCAGTGAAATTTGGTGGCACAGCTCCAGAGAAGGCAGTGAATTGCAAAGATAAAAAAGAGTCTAATCAGGTATGCAGATGGAGGGGGCAGAAGTAACTGAACACATCATTTAAAGGAAATAAAGGGAGGGGGGGACAACTAGCAGCTGATTTAAATGTCTCAGATCCCTGCTGAGACTCATTTCCTAAACCAGGATGTGCTATCTACCATTCCGTCTGTTTTCCTGCCTCTTTCCTGGCCAGTCATCAATTGCTGAGGATGGGTTTCTTCCCCCTGTTGGCATCGGTTCAATGTATGCTTTAGGGATTGTTTAGGATCTGAGATTACAGGCTCCAGTGTCTCCTGGAAACACCTCCCCCACCCCCCACCCCCAGATTTCAGAATATTTGACAAGTGATGGTGATGGAAAATATTGTCAAGTCACAGTTGACTTAGAACAACTCCGTAGGGTTTTCAAGGCAAGAGATCTTCGGAGGTGGTTTGCTGTTGCCTGCCTCCGTGTAGCAGCCCATGACTTCCTTGGAGTTTTCTACATAGTAGATGCAAAACCAGGCTGCTCAGAGGCTTGCTGTGGGCAGCCAGGATGCAAAATCTCATTGGTGTGGAATTCCAGAGTGGGCGTTGAGAATCTTACGTGAAGCACTGAATGGTTTTTGTAGCAATACGTTTTGATGCCACCCATTGCCATTGGGAGAGGGAATGGAGAACTTTGCCTAGGTCCTTTCTGCATTTGCCTTCTGCTCTGGATTTTCTCACTGTTCGAGTCGAGGCAATTTAAGTCCGCAGCAAAACAGCATCCAAATAACCCAGGGCAACAGCAGACTGAAACTGGGCTGACCACTGAAGGGAAGAAGAAGAAGAAGAAAAGATTGGATTTATACCCCACCCTTCACTACCCAAAGGAGTCTTGGAGCAGTTTACAAACTCCTTTCCCTTCCCCTCCCCACAACAGACAACCTGTGAGGTAGCTGGGGCCGAGAGAGCTCTTTCCAGAACTGTCCTTGATAGAACATCTGTGTCAGAGCTATGGCTTGGCCAAGGTCATCCAGGAGGTGCAAGTGGAGGAGTGGGGAATCAAACCCGGTTCTCCCAGATTAGAGTCCGCGCACTTAACCACTACGTCAAACTGGAGGTAATGTAATACATGGAAGTAATGTAATACAGAATGGGCGGGAAACCAGGAATAAAAAGAAGGTTGAACTCGATTTTAGTGCAGAATTGCTTGGAGGGCACCACTGTGAACATGGATTAAAAGGAGAGGGCAGAAAGGGCCCTAGTCCTGTATCCTGACCAGGACCCCCTCCAACTTTCTCAAAGAGAAAGTTAACACAGACAGAATGAACACTCTTTCTCTGCTAGAGATGCACCCTCATTCTGTGCACTGTGACCAGAGCCTTCACAAAGAAACAAACAAATATTTACTTCCCTGTTTTTTTTAAATTGGGTTGCTTTTGGTACTAACCTGTTCCTCCATTTTTTGTTAGATGCCCAGATCCTTAAGAACCTTCTAGGAGCTATGTTGCTGTTGCAGGATTGTCTGTCTGCAGTCACGTGATGCTCTGGTCCTATGAAGATTTTGAGATCGTCTCAGTATCCCGCCTTAAACTTCCAGCAGTTTCCCTTTCTAATCAGGGGTGGCACAGGAAATGGACAAAGAAGGATGGGCTTCCAGAAGAGAAGCCCAGGATAATAGAAAGGTGTACTGAATTTGTCTGAAGAGAGTTCTTCTGCTCAGTTGACAGCAAATATTCTCCAGATAGATTTTGTGTGTGCAAATATTCAGTGTATATTTCCCTTCCCTCATTCAACATCTGAAGATCTTGCAGTGGCTTTCAACATTTGACAACATCTGACAGTTGACATGATAGCAGCAATCAACATTTGAAGTGATCCGACATGCCGCAATGCACTATCCGGCAGTGTCTGATGACCAAGTTGCTTGCAGCAGTCAGTATTTAAGAACATAAGAACACAAGAACATAAGAGATGTTGGATTAGGCCAGTGGCCCAGCCAGTCCAACACTCTGTCACACAGTCACCAAAAACAACAGGTGCCCTCAGGAGGTCCAGCAGTGGGGCCAGGACACTAGAAGCCCTCCCACTGTTGCCCCCCCCCCCAAGCACCAAGAATACAGAGCATTCTGAGACTGAGAGTTCCTATCTATACCTTGTGGCTAATAGCCACTGATGGACCTCTGCTCTATATGTTTATCTAATTCCCTCTTGAAACCGTCCATGCTTGCAGCCGCTGCCACCTCCTGTGGCAGTGAATTCCATGTATTAATCACTCTTTGGGTGAAGAAGTACTTCCTTTAATCTGTTCTAATCTGACTGCTCAGCAATTTCATGGAGTGCCCACGAGTTCTTGTCTTGTGAGAAAGGGAGAAAAGTACCTCTGTCTCTACCTGCTCTATCCCATGGATAATCTTATAAACCTCGATCATGTCACCCCTCAGCCGTCATTTCTCCAAGCTAAAGATCCCCAAGCGCTTCAACCTTTCTTCATAGGAAAAGTGTTCCAACCCTTTTATCATTCTAGTTACCCTTTTCTGCACTTTTACCAATACTATAATATCTTTTTTGAGGTGTGGAGACCAGAACTGTACACAGTACTCCAAATGAGGTCGCACCATCGATTTATACAGGGGCATTATGATACTGGCTGATTTGTTTTCAATTCCCTTCCTAATAACCCACAGCATAGCGTTGGCCTTTTTCATTGCAGTCGCTAATTGTCTCGACATTTTCATTGAGTTATCTACTACGACTCTAAGATCTTGGTCAGTCTCTGCCAGTTCGGACCCCATCAACGTCTATTTATAGTTAGGATTTCTGGGTCCAATGTGTATCACTTTGCACTTGGTCACACTGAACCCCATTTGCCACGTTGATGCCCACTCGCCCATCCTCAACAGATCCCTTTGGCGTGCCTCACAATCCTCCCTGGTTCTCATCACCCTGAACAACTTCGTGTCACCTGCAAATTTAGCCACTTCACTGCTTACTCCCAACTCCAAATCATTAATAAATAAGTTAAAAAGCATTGGGCCAAGTACTGAGCCCTGTGATACCCCACTACTTACTTCTCCACTGAGAAAATTGCCCATTTATATTCACTCTCCGTTTCCTTTTAGTTAGCTAGTTTTTTAACCACAAAAGGACTTGTCCTTTTATCCCATAACTATTGAACTTACTTAAGAGCCTTTGATGAGGAACTTTATCAAAAGCTTTCTGGAAGTCAAAGTAAACAACATCTATTGGGTCCCCCTTGTCCACATGTTTGTTTACTCCCTCAAAGAACACTAACAGATTAGTGAGACTAGATCTTCCCTTATTGAATCTAAGCTGAGTCTGCCTCAAGAGATTTTGTTCATCAATGTGCCTACTAATTTTTCCCTTAATAACAGTTGCCACCAACTTACCCGGTATCAATGTCAGACTGACTGGCCTGTTATTTCCTGCATCTCCTCTTGAACCCTTTTTAAAGATGGGAGTGACATTCCCTACTTTCCAGTCCTCAGGAATGGAGGCAGATTTTAATGAAAGATTACACATTTTTGTCAAAAGATCCACAAGTTCACATTTGAGTTCTTTCAGAACTCTTGGATGTATGCCATCCAGGCCTGGTGATTTATTAGTTTTTATGCTGTCTATCAGTCAAAGGACCTCCTCTCTTGTCACCTCAATCTGACTCAGGTCTTTCAACACCTCTTCTGAAATCAGCAGTTCTGGAGAGGGCAAGCACTTCTCATCTTTTACAGTGAAGACAGAGGCAAAAAATTTATTCAGCTTCTCAGCCATTTCCCTATCATCCTTCAATACACCTTTTACCCCTTGGTCATCCATGGGCCCCACTGCTTCCCTGGCTGGTTTCGTACTTCTAATGTATTTGATGAAAGTTTTATTGTTGGTCTTTATGTTTTTTTGCGATATGCTTCTCATGTTCCCTTTTTGCCTGCCTAATCACAGACTTGCATTTTATTTGATATGTTCCCTTTTATTGGCCTCACTGAGACTAGCTTTCCATTACTTGAAGGAATCCTTCTTACCTTTTACAGCTTCCGTTACTTTGTTAACCATGCAGGCTTTTTTCTATACCTATTTGTGCCTTTCTGAGCTTCTAGGATTGTAATTTTAAATAGTCTCCAAGCTTCCCCAATGATTTTGACCATTTCTACTTTTCCTTTCAGTTTTCTCCTCACGTCTCCTCATATCAGAGAAGTTACCCCTTTTAAAGTTAAAAGTGGTTGTGTCAGTCTTTTTGGGCAACTCTCTATTTACAATCCCTATTCGATTTCCAGTTGCATTCAGTAGCTTTTGTATTTACTTTGTCCACTAATTCAGCCAAGCAACATAGCTGAATTCTTATGTCAGATTTGATGTCAGGATCTGACAATAGCTTGCTTGTTCCATGCTTTTCTGAATGTTACTTTCTGTTTCTTTGTACCTTGCTATCACCCAAATGTTTTATTGCTTGCCTTGAAGTAGAAATTGCTGTCCTGCTTAGTGTTACTCTTTCCCCGGGAGGATGGCCTCTTGCATTCCAATGCATCACATAAACAACAGCTATCTTGCCATGGCTTCCTCCCCCTTCCCATTTGAGGCTCTCAGGGTGCTATCAGAGTGGGTATAGCCTTGAAAGTTATTTTATTGTCACTCAATAAATGTTTTGCCTAGGAGTTCTCACATCTGGGTCACTCAGGGCAAAAAGGGAATTTTTATAACTTTCTCACCTTTGGTGGGAGCAAACGGTCGCCATTTCTTTTCCCGCATTTTGTGTGTATGCTGATTGGAGGGTTTTGTTTAAGCATCTATGTCTGTAGGTATATTAACCCAAGTCATCTTTGTTCTGCATCTCTAACAAACATCGAGACCCTGTTCCAGTATTTGAAATAAAGAACTCTGTTTAACTACAAAGGTCTGATCTCTTGCTGATAGTACGGAAACCTCACAGATTGTTAGAGATCTGTCCTTAGGTTCCTCCCGTACCTGGCCATGTCAGATGACGGGAGCAACCCCATCACCCCGCTGGAGACCCCGGTCACCACAGCTCCCATCATGCCTGCAGAGCAACCGGTGCCGGTGACTATGGGGCAAGCGCCGTACCAGCCCCCATGAATGGGGGCTAGGCTGACCTGGCCGCCGGCCTCTCCATGATGTTCGTGGGCTACTTTTGGGGCTGGCACCTCCGAGACATGAATCCATGACCGGAAGGGTGCCAGAGTACGCTTCAGCGGCAACCGATCAGAGTTTGGCCGCCCGAGCATGCTGGAGGAGGATCGGTATCCTTAAAGGGGCCTGGAAGCTTAGAGCTACAGCTTCCAGGACGAAGAACGCCAGCTGCCCAGGGGCCCTGATCCTACCGGAGAAGATCTGAACCGCGTCCGGGACCGGAGGCTGGATGAGATGCACGACCGCATAGCCACAGAGCTACGAGAGGCTGTGTTGGAGATGCAGCAGCAGCTGATGGGGGCCCTCGCAGCTGGGGTGATCCCGCTCCCTGTCCAACCCCAACCCGGTGGAGGACCGGCCGGGGCACCCCGGCGCAATTTGGGGGGGGGAGCGGGTGGACCTCCGGCTCAACCTGTGGCCCCAGTTGCACTGCTGCCAGGAGGACCCCCTCCACCTATCCCAGGGGTCCCTGTGCCAGGCAGAGGCCTGATCCGACAAGCACCCAGTGACCCCTTGATGGCAACATTCGATGGCGATCCAGAAAAACTCAGGTTTTTCATCATAGAAATCGAGAGGTTCCTGGTGGCTTGGGGCCATTTCTACCCAACCGAGCAGGATCGCGTGGGCTACATCGGATCCAAGCTGCGAGACACCGCAAGCGACTGGTACATGAGTCTGCATAACCCCCCAGGGCCCGAATTATGAACTGTAGATAATTTTATGTGGGCCCTGAGGCAGCACTATGAAGACCCGTTGGGTGAAGAGAAAGCCCGGAACCAGTTGCGCAAGCTGGCACAGGGGCACTGCTCGGTGAGAGACTACACCGATCATTTCTGGCGCATCGCAGCCAAAGTACAGGGGTGGTCCGAAGACTTGTTCGTTGAAAAGTACCGCGAGGGGCTGAATCCCGAGATCTATGAGACGATCCTGAGAAATGGCTGCCCCTTCTCTCTGGCAGCCTGGATGCGGGCCGCCACAGATGTGGAGGAGCGCTTCACCCTGATCAAGCTGGGGGCCTCGGCCTCCCACCAACCCAAGGCAACCCCAAAGCCAGAAGGGAAGTCGGTGTTCCAGAAACTATGCGATGCCCGTTTCAAGCAGGGCCTGTGCATGAAGTGTGGGGAGAGTGGCCACTTTGCCTCGACCTGCCCTCATGGAGGAGCGAAGCCACCCAAAACCTCCACCCCGGTGGGAGGAGGGACCCCGCGACCTGCGAAAACACCATTCAAACCCCGGGCATTACAGCTGGAAGGGGCAACGTGCGAGCAGGGCGAGCTGGAGCTGACCGAAACCCAGCCGTAGGGAAACTTCAATAACCTGCAGTAGCCGACGCAGAGCTGCAGGTCCTGTCCCCCAACACGCCATCGCCGGTGAGCATCCCTGGCCCTTTGCTTTACATGGTGGTGACTGTGATGGTGCCAAGCACCGGGACTCACATGCGAGTCCATGCCCTTATAGACTCAGGGTGTGCCAGAGACTTAATTAGCCCGTTAGTAGTCGAGGGGCTGGGGCCGAAAGTAACCCCGCTGGGGGAGCCCTTGCGGTTCACCCAGATGGATGGCTCTGAGATGAAGGAGGCTTGTGTAGCAGAGACTGAGCCATTGATTTTGGGGACAGGGGGGCATTGGGAAGAAAGGGCTTTTGTGATCACGCCTAACACCCAGTTCCCCATGGTGTTGGGTAGCCCCTGGCTGAGCTCCCACGACCCCTACATCAAGTGGAGTGATGGGAAAATATCTTGGATTGATCCCAAATGCTCCCAACATAAACGGGAGTCTCGCTGGGGAAAAGGGCCCCCCACTCCTCTCGCCCCAGCCACTCTGGTGCTGTCACCTCTACCCATCTCGCAGGAGTATAGGGATCTGGGAGAGGTGTTCAGTGAGACTGAAGCAGATGAACTTCCCCCCCACCGCCTCACTGACTGTGCTATTGAACTGCTCCCGGGGGAGAAGTTGCCAAAGGGGAAGTTATATTCCATGAGCCCCTCTGAAAGGGAAGAGTTAAGAAAGTTTTTGGACAAAAACTTTGGACAAAAACTTTTGGACAAAAACCCCACCAAATCCCCTTTCGCAGCCCTGGTGTTATTCAGGAAAAAGAAGGACGGGGATTTAAGACTTTGCACAGACTATCGGGGTCTGAATGCCGTGTCCGCTTCCAATGCTTACCCCCTCCCCCTAATAAAGGATTTGCTGGCGGAGGCCACCAAGGGGAAAATCTTCACCAAGTTGGATCTCAGAGATGTGTACTTTCGAGTGCGGATTAGGGAGGGGGACGAGTATAAAACGGCTTTTAACACCCCCCTGGGACAGTTCGAGTACCCAGTGATGCCATTCGGCTTAAGTGGCATGCCAGGCATTTTTATGAGTCTGATCAATGAAGTGCTGCACAAGCATTTGTTCAAGAGGGTGCTCTGTTATCTTGATGATATCTTGATTTATTCGGCTGATAAGAAATTGCATGTGACTTTGGTGAGGGAAGTCTTGGGAACTTTACTAGAGCACCAACTATATGCTAAACTGTCCAAATGTGAGTTTCACAAAAAGGAGGTCGATTTTTTGGGCTACCGCATTTCCCAACAAGGGCTAGAAATGGATCCTGCCAAGGTAGAGGCAGTGATGCAATGGGAAGCCCCCCGAACTAGGCAGCAGCTTCAAAGCCTGCTGGGATTTTGCAACTTTTATAGGACCTTCTTAAAAGACTTTGCTACGATCACCCTGCCACTCACGGAACTGTTGAAAACTAAGGGGAGGGGCCCAGAAGTGGGGAAACCGGGGGAGAGGCTATGCTGGACCCCCCAGTGTCAGGGTGCTTTTGATGAACTAAAGCGATTGTTCACCTCTGAGCCCATTCTTGCCCACCCCGACGAAACCAAAGAGTTCGTGATTCATGTGGATGCTTCAGATGTGGCAATGGAGGGGCGATCCTACCAAAAGACTCTAACGAGGTGTTACACCCCCTAACCTACACTTCGAAAAAATTTAATGAAACCGAGCGGCATTGGTCGGAATGGGACAAGGAAGCAGCAGCTATTGAGTTAGCTCTTTCTACCTGGAGGCACTGGCTAGAGGGAGCGCAAAAGCCATTTGAAATCTGGACTGACCATAAGAATCTAGAGGCTTTGCGTACGCAGCGATCCCTCAATGCTAAGCAGCTCTGGTGGGCTGACTTCTTTTCCAAATTCAATTTTGTGCTTAAACATTTCCCTGGGAAAGCAAACTCCCTAGCAGACGCACTGTCCAGGCTACCCCAGCAGGAGTCCCAGAGGGAGGAAGTATTTGATTCCATGTTCTCTCCACAACAACTGGGAGGGGCCGTGGTGACTCGTAGCCAAAAGAAACTCCCTGCAGATACTCTTTCCTGGACTGTGAAATGTGGGGAAGCGTATACAGAGGAGGAGGTCAAGGAGTGGGCTGGGGACTGTGAAAACACCAAGGCTATAGATGGTTGTTGGTACCATGGTTCAAAACTGATTGTGCCCACTTCCCTGCGGAAGGAAATTTTACTGTCCTGCCATGAATCAAAATTGTCAGGACACTTTGGCTTCCTAAAAACCCTGAATTTGGTTCAGAGACAATTCTGGTGGCCGTGCATGCGTAAGGACGTTTCAGATTACGTCACTTCTTGCCAAGTGTGTTTAATGTGCAAACGGAGGGGTGGAAAAGTCCTAGGACTACTACAACCCCTCCCGACCCCCTCCCGACCCTGGGAGAATGTGTCAATGGACTTTATTACGAGCCTCCCTCCTTTGAAGGGAAAAAACAGTCATTTGGGTTGTTGTGGATATGTTTTCCAAGCAAGCACATTTCGTCCCGTTTAAACAGCTGTCCACAGCAAAGAGTTTGGCCAAGGCGTTTTTCAATCACGTGATCAAATTACATGCTTTTCCTAAGCACATAGTTTCCGACAGAGGGAGCCAGTTCGTTGCCAACTTTTGGTGGGAGCTTTTGCAAGTTATGGACATTGAACCCGTGCTAAATTCGGGTTATCATCCAGAGACCGATGGACAATCCAAACGCATTAATCAAATTTTAGAACAGTTCCTAAGGTGTTACACTAAATATCATCAGGACAATTGGGTGGACTTACTCCCCTTTGCAGAGTATAGCTACAACAATGCAGTGCACTCCTCTACTGGCATCTCCCCCTTCATGGCTGTGGGGGGGTTTGAGGGACAGCCACTGCCTTCTTTGACAAACTGTGACACTGTCGTTACTTTGGACTTTACCCAATGGTGGTCGAGGCTGCAGGAATCCTGGCCCCTCATAGCTAAAACATTGGACAAGGCTAAAGCAGACTACAAGAAATATGCCAACAGGGGAAGGACTGAAGGTTGGGATTTAAAACCCGGGGACTCTGTATACCTCTCCACAAAGAACATTCATGGACTGCAACCCAGTAGAAAATTGGGTTGGAAATATGTGGGACCCTATAAAGTACTAAGGAAAATCTCGGAGGTGTCCTTTGAACTTGAGTTGCCCAAATCACTGAGTTCTGTGCATCCTGTCTTTCATTACAGCCTCCTGAAGAAGAATCCTGGGCAGAATGCATGGTGCCCAGATCCTCCGATTCCTCCTCCTCTGATGAAGGAGGGAGAGCCACACTTTGAAATCTCTGAAATTTTGGACTCCAAGTTACGCCGGGGTTGGGTCTACTATCTTGTAAAATGGGTAGATTTCGGCCCTGAGCTTAATGAGTGGGTCCTTGCTGATAATGTACATGCTACTAAGTTAGTTCGCTCCTTTCCGAGACGCTTTCCAGATAAGCCGGGGGGAGCCAATCTTGAAGGGGGCAGGATGTCAGGATCTGACAATAGCTTGCTTGTTCCATGCTTTTCTGAATGTTACTTTCTGTTTCTTTGTACCTTGCTATCACCCAAATGTTTTATTGCTTGCCTTGAAGTAGAAATTGCTGTCCTGCTTAGTGTTACTCTTTCTCCGGGAGGATGGCCTCTTGCATTCCAATGTGTCACATAAACAACAGCTATCTTGTCATGGCTTCCTCCCCCTCCCATTTGAGGCTCTCAGTGTGCTATCAAAGTGGGTATAGCCTTGAAAGTTATTTTATTGTCACTGACCAAATGTTTTGCCTAGGAGTTCTCACATCTGGGTCACTCAGGGCAAGAGGGGAATTTTTATAACTTTCTCACCTTTGGTGGGAACAAACGGTCGCCATTTCTTTTCCTGCATTTTGTGTGTATGCTGATTGGAGGGTTTTGTTTAAGCATCTATGTATGGTATATTAACCCAAGGTATATTAACCCAAGTCATCTTTGTTCTGCATCTCTAACAAACATCGAGTCCCTGTTTCAGTATTTGAAATAAAGAACTCTGTTTAACTACAAAGGTCTGATCTCTTGCTGATAATACAGAAGCCTTACATTTGATCTCTGAAATTCAAGTGCCGAATCTAGAGGGGCGATTTCAACCAGGGAATCTGAATTTTGAAATCTGAACATCTTAGCAGTTTTCAGCATTTTGCAGAATGGCATCTTAGCTGTAAAAAAGGGCCATTCCTGTACCTGGTCTTCAGGAAATCTCCATACAGAGATGGGCCGCCAGCTTGTAAGGCTTGGAAAGGGGAGTGGACAAATTCATGGAGGGATGGGACTATCGATGGCTACTAAACATGACGGCCATCTACTCCCTGCAGTACCAGAAGCAATATACCTCTTTGTATCAGTTGCTTAGGAGCACGGGTCGGAGGATGCTCTTGCAGTCTTCCTTTTTGTGAGCTTCCTGGGAGCAGCTGGTTGAACTCTGTGTGTGAACAGAATGTTGGACTAAATGGACTTTGGGTCTGATCCAGCAAGACCATTCTCATGTTCTTATGATCTTATGTTCCAGCCTCCAATTACAAGATGGACAATTTTTAAAAACTGAAATATAGCATTCAAGCATTAAAAGTAGGGGTATGTGCTCAGGATATACCGAGCTCAATAAATACCTGAAAAATATTTATTCAGCTGAACGCAGATTGGAGAATCTGATTCGGCTACCGAAATAGCAGCACCCGAATAAAAGATTATATTCTTCAGCTTTTATTTGCATGTAGCTAGAAGGCTGTCTCTTTAAATGCCTTCTGAGTTCACACACCTAGTTCTGACCTATCTTAAGGGCTGCTTACTGGGCCTTGTCTTACTCTTGGAACTTCGTGTTACCTGACCTGGATGGCTCTTAGTACCCCATTCTCGTCATATCTTGGAAGCTATGCAGGGTCGGCCCTGGTTAGTACTTGGATGGGAGACCAGTAAAGAAGTCCAAGGTTGCTCTACAGAGGCAGGGAATGGCGAACCACCTCTGAATGTCTTTTACCTTGAGACCTGTATCGAGACACCATAAGTCAGTTGTGACTTGAGGGCAAAAAAAGAGTGGATGTTTGCCCTGACATGGATGGCCCAGGCTAGCCCGATCTCTTCAGATATTGAAAGCTAAGTAGGGTTGTCCTTGATTAATATTTGGATAAGTGACCACCAAGAAAGTCCTGGGTTACTACACAAAGGCAGGCAAGGGCAAACCACCTTTGTTGTCTCTTGCCTTGAAAGCCCAGTGACTTGGTAGCACTTTCCACTACTAAACACAAAGCACACAAAGAGTGCTTGTGAATGGTTCCTCATCCTCTTAAAGAGGAGTGACAAGTGGAGTGCCTCAAGGATCTGCCCTGGGACCTGTTTTGTTCAACATCTTTATAAATGATTTGAATGAAGGATAGAGGGAATGCTTACTGAATTTGCAGATGATACTAAATTGAGAGGGGTAGCAAGTACAGTAGAAGACAGAGTCAGGATACACGATGATCTTGACAGGCTGGAAGACTGGGCTAAAACAAATAAAATGAATTTTAATGGGGATAAATATGAAGTTTTGCATTTAGGCAGGAAAAAGCAAATGCATAATTATAGGATGGGGGAGACTTGTCTTTGCAGTAGTATGTGTGAAAAGATCTAGGGGTCTTAGTGGACCATACATTGAACATCAGATAGCAGTGTGATGTGGTAGCTAAAAAGGCAAATACGATTTTGGGCTGTATTAATAAATGTATAGTATCCAGATCACGCAAAGTGATAGGATCACTTTACTCTGCTCTGGTTAGAACTCACCTAGAATATTGTGTTCAGTTTTGGGCACCCCAATTTAAGAAGGTTATAGACAAGCTGGAACATGTCCAGAGGGGAGCAACAAAGATAGTGAGGGGTCCAGAGACCATGTCCTATGAGGAAAGGTTGAAGGAGCTGGATATGTTTAGCCTGGAGAGATGACTGAGAGGGGATATGAGAACCATCTTCAAGTCCTTGAAGGGCTGTCATATAGAGGGTGGGGCGGAGTCATTTTCTGTTGCCCCAGAAGGTCGGACCAGAACCAACAGGTTGAAGTTAAATCAAAAGAGTTTTCAGCTAAACATGAGGAAGAACTTCCTGACAGTTAGAGTGGTTCCTGAGTGGAACAGGCTTCCGTGGGAGGTGGTGGGCTCTCCTTCTGTGGAGGTTTTCAGACAGAGGCTAGGTGGCCATCTGACTGTAATGCTGATTCTGTGAACTTAGGCATATCTTGAGAGGGAGGGCAGGAAGAGTTGCCTCATTACTTAGTTCTCATGACCCTTCCTTACACGCCCAGAGAAATGCTAATCACCACTTTGGAGTCAGGAAGCCATTTTTCTCCAGGCCAGTTTGGCTGGAGATCCTGGAGGGTTTTTTTTTTGTCATCTTCTTGGTGTGGAACAGTGGTCACTGTGGGTGTGGAGGGGTAGGGTCACTGTGGGTTGTGAATGTCCTGCATTGTGCAGGGGGTTGGACTAGATGACCCTGGAGGTCCCTTCCAACTCTATGATCCTCTGATTCTAGAGCATTGGTGACATCACTTCCCGGTTTTAGCTGGAAGTGATGTCGATGTGGTGATGAGAGCACCACCCCCTTCCTCGTTTCTCCCACTTTGGTGTCAGTCAGCAAATTTTTCTCCATACCAGTTTGGCCCAGGATCCTGGAGGTTTTTTGCTATCTTCTGGGCATGGAGCAGAGGTCACTGGGAGGTTTGTGTGGGGGGGAGGATTTGACCATTTCCTGCATTGTGCACAGGGTAGGACTAGATTGATTGATGGATTGATTGATTGATTGGATTTATATCCCGCCCTCCCCGCAAGCGGGCTCAGAGCGGCTGGATGACCCTGGAAGTCTCTTTCATGATTCTGATTCCACATTTCCCCAACTTTCAAGGTTCTGTTGCCTGTACCCAAGTTGGCATGGATAGAATTTTCCTATGTTCCTCTCTGCCCCTGCAGCCCTTTAGGTCCCCAGAAAAGTCTTTACTAGGGTTGCAGATCTCCGTGGAGGACTAGCCAGTGGAGGATTAGTCAGGGAGCTGCATAGAGGTGAGGTGGTGCGATGAATCCTAGTCCTTCTTCAAGTGGGGCAGATTTCAGCCCCTTTCTCTTCCTGACTGCTGGAGCCCCATCCACAAGGTAATCCCAAATGCAGGTTCCACAACCTTGGGGTCAGTAGAAGTTGCTTTAATGGAGACATCCAGCACTCAAAATAGGGTTGTCAGCCTCTGGGGGGGAACTTGGAAATCTCCCACAATTACAATTGATCTCCAGCCAGTCAAGATCCGTTCCCCTGCAGAAAATGACTGCGTTGGAGGGTGAGTACTAGGGCATTATACCCTGCTGAGCTCCCTCCTCAAACCCCTCCCTCCCCACACTCCCCCCCCCAATCCCCCAGGTATTTCTCAACCCAAAGTTGGCAACCCCACGTCTGTACCCGTTCCGTAGTCTCATCGACACTCATTCATCCTTGGCTTCTGGCTTCTGTGTATGGTTTTAACAGGGCGAGATCAAACGAAGCAGGAAGGAAAGATTATCAAAGGTAGGAAAGTTTCCCTGTGAAGTAATGAAAGACAGCTGGGCCGCCCCAGCGGCAGATGCTCATTCAGGAGCGCCACCGAACCCCTGGCTCTGGGGCTCTGTGCTGCATCATGCAAAACAGAACACCCCTCATTTTGGAGTTAATAGCTCCAGCTCTCCGGTGGGTTGAGAGAGGGATATTAATTCTGCCGCAATATTGGATTAGAGTGGAGGCAACAGCAATTTGTATTACCTGTTGTATTGATTTAAATCTAATAGATAATGGCCTGACATGAAGCGATGGAAATGAAAAGGAACCTGGCTAAGCCTGCAATCTGCATCTGCTTCAGAGGATACTGATCTGTCGAGTCCTATTTCCGCCCACCTCTATCAGGTTTGCCGTCTTGTCTGCTGCAGTGCACTTTGCATCAAATGCCCCCAGTTTTGTGTGCTGAATCCAAGGCAGTTTAGACTCCAGACCGCAGAGTTAGTGCCTCTGGAGGAAACGGCAGCTCCAGACAGTGATCTATAAGGCATCATATGCTAGGCTTGTCAGGCCTCCCATTCGGGCAGGAGGCCTCCTGTTAATTGTCTCTCTTGCTGGTTTTACCATAGAGTTTCAGGCAATTGCTAGAGCTACCCATTGCCACTTCCGGGTTGTACCCGGAAGTGAGGCAGAGATGTCAGCGATATCAAAGTTACATACCCCCGTGTCCCAGCCCCCAACATCATCTCCCTTCTGAGCTCTCTCCCCTCTCCAAACTGGCCTCCCCAGGAACGTCTTCCAAAGCTCCAGGAATTTCCCAAGATAGATCTGGTGACCCTAGAAGGGCTATCACACAGAAGAAAGCAAAGACTTCTTCTTTACCGCTCCAGGGAAATTACTAGGAGAAACAACTCAATGGCGAGAGAAGTTCGGCAATGGAGCCAGGTATCCTGTGGGAAGGATCTCTCCCTTGCTGCAGGTCTTCAAGTCGTCTGTTGGATAGGTTCTAGCATTCCATATCCTATACTGGGGACTCAACTAGGTGATGACTTAGAGTTGCCAACTGTAGTCTGGGAGATTCCTGGAGACGTAGTGGTGGTGTCTGGGGAAGGCAGGGTATGGTGAGAGGAGGGAACTCAGCAGGGAGGGGATGCCAAATGTCAGCTATAATTCCTGAAGAACTCCAGGCCCCACCTTGGGATTGGTAACCCTGAAGGCAAGATGCAAAGCTGCAAAACACACCCCGTGACCAGTGTCAAATGGTTACATTTGCCTTCAACTCTGACTCAATTATGATTTGGTGAATTTTTAAAAAAGATTAACCATGTGTTGTGTACTAAGACCACGGTCGCCTGGTCTCTCGTAATGGCAAACGCCACATGGTCAGCGCACATGGTCAGAATCTACCTGAGCTTCGGCCAGGTAGAACAATAGCCAGTCGGATTCTGAGCGACCACCAATTACGAGCCTAGGTCTCCCGCTGGGGGACCTATGAACTGCAACCACGGACTTAAGGTCCTATCAGGACTTGTGGGCGAGGTCGGGGCATTGTCTCTGGCCGGCATAAAAGAGGGCTCTGAGCCCAGGGTTTCTCATGTTCCATCTGACCCTCAATAAAGAGCTTTGCTATGAAATCACTACCACTCGCCTCCCGACTCCAATATTTTCTACATGACAAGACGTAAATTTGAAGAATTCTTAGATGGTAACACGAGGACCATGGAACTATCTAAAAAAACCCTTGATTGTAACAGGGTATGGAGCTTTTGTGCATCACTGCTCACTTCTTAGTGACTCACGAAAGCTCATACCTGGCCACAAATTTTGTTAGTCTTGAAGGTGCTCCTGGAATCTCGCTCTTTCCTGCTGCTATAAACAGACTAACACGGCTACCCATCTTGAACTGTATCCACAGAAGACGTTGCATTTAGCCGTACATAATGGAAATCCATCAACCTTGTGAAGGTATCTGAAGAAGTGAGCCGTGACTCACGAAAGCTCCTCCCCTGCCACAAATTTTGTTTGACTTTCAGGTGCTCCTGGACTCTTGCTGTTTTTTACTGCTACAGGCAGACTAACACAGCTACCCAGATTGTAATGTTTTTGGTCCATCTTCTTCAGTACGTAAACTCTGCATTCAACATGATTCATTTATAGAGACCCTCAGCATTAAAACCCACCTGCTTCTTTAAAAATCTGCATTTCTGCAAGTTCCATCAGCTTTCCTATGTATTCTGAAGAGTGGTCTCCCCCCCCCTCCCCCATTGCCTGTTTGTTTTTGAAATGTTGTGCAGCTGCTAAAGAAAGCAATCTCATCAATTACCCCTCTCAGAACATTTTCACAGAAGTCAGGTCACACTATCGAAATGTATGTCAGCCTCTGAAGTGTGTTTGCTTATTTCAACAGAGATTTTTAAAGATGGCTTGGCTGACTTAAATCATATGGCTTGTCTTGTGTAGTCTAGGGTTACCAGCCTCCAGGTGGTATCCAGAGTTCTGGAATTACAACTGATCTATGGCTGAGCTCCAACTCCTGCCCGCCTGAGCCCCCCCCCCCCCCCCAATTCCCATGCATTTCCCAGGACAGAACTGGCTGCCCTATTTCATTCATGGCTGCCACCAAGTTCAAAACTAGTTCAGCTATCAGATTTGCCCCTTATTCAAGATGTCCATCTGACTTTTAAAAAACAGTTAGTGTAAGTGTTTTGTTGCTCCTTAACCTTGTTTAAAGCCATTTTTTGTTTGAAAAAAAAATCCTTGCAAAATTGAGCTGGTTCATACTATTTATTAATTTATTTTAGTTCACTAAATTTATATCCTGCCTTTCTACCCTCACAAGGGGGCTAACAAATTTAAAAATACATAATAAAATCACACTTTAAACTTCGTCAATAAGCCGCCTCCCAGTCCTCTGCCTGCTGCCATTTGGCAGGGGAAAGGTACCCATAGTTTTACCACAGAGTTTTGGTGCCTCCTAGAGTGTCACACTGACATGGTGATGTCACTTTTGGATATTTCCCGGAAGTGACATCATGCCTTCAGCTCCCTCCTCCTGCTGGCTACCAATGGCTGGCAGCCCAACATTACACCTGTTTCAATCTGGACCCAAACTGGTTTTGTTTCCTTCAGACTTTTCTCTGAGAGTAACAAAATATGTTTTTGGTGTTGAAGAAGAAGAAGAAGAGGAGGAGGAGCTGGGTTTTATACATCACTTTTCTCTAACATAAGGAGTCTCAGAGCAGCTTTACAATTCCTCTCTCTACAACAGGCAGCTTGTAAGCAGGTTGCCAGTTCCTTTAGTCTTGCTGGCAGGAGGATTGGGGGGGGGCATTCTGGGAGTGGGCAGGGACGTCCTTAACACATTGATGTCACCTGGAAGTGATGTCATCGCCAGCAACCAGTCCCTCCCAGCTGCCAGGACCCCAGTGGGGAGGTGGTGGCAGCAAACATACCTCCCTCCTTCCTACCAAGCCAGCTGGTGAGGGGAGTCCCGAGGGCCCGCTGGGCAGAGTGAGGCCCTGGTCCCAGGAAGATCGGGCAGTAGGTGGAGTTGGTGGCGGTCAGGGCTCCCCATCCAAGTGGGCTGGAGGAGAGAGGGGAGTGCCCCAGCCAGGGCAAGATGGGCCTGAAGCAAGTCAGCACATCAGGCCGGCCCCACCCTGCTGCAAAGAAGGTTGCTCTGCCCCAACAGCCACACCAGCTGGTGTTGGAACAGTCAGCCAACACTAGTCTGTCCTGACCCACAGCAATGGGACTTAAATAAGAGGGTGGAGCCAGGGGGAGTGAGGGGGCAGAGTGAAGAGGAGGAGGAGGAGGATTTGGATTTATACCCTACCCTTCACTCAGAGTCTCAGAGTGGCTTCCAATCTCCTTCCCTTCCCCTCCCCACAACAGACACCCTGGGAGGTAGGTGGGGCTGAGAGAGCTCTTTTGAGGACTGCTCTTGACATTCCAGCAGCGGCATGTGGGGGGGGGGGGGCCTCAAACCCAGTTCTCCCAGATTAGAGTCTGCGCTCTTAACCACTACACCAAACTGGCGGGTAAGCTAGTTAATTCAGCTGAATATTGGCGCATGTTATCCGCGAGAGGTCTTGACATGAGAGTACGCAGTTGTTCTGAGAGAGCAACGTTGTATTTGGTTGTTGGTTAGAAGCACATGTGCAAGTTCAAAGAAATACCTCAACAAGCATTTGAAACATCTTTTAAAAACAAAATGAGCTCTCAGTCATTATAACGTTGTGTCGGAAAATAATGTAAACGTACTCACTCTTGGTTGCTATATATCCTTTGGGAAACCACAATGTATATTCTTCACTGAGGGCATGACAATATTGTTGATCTCACGGGAACAATTTTTGGGATGGACCAGCGCCAGTGGAATGAGTCCAAGCGATGTGCTTTACTTTTGGAGATCCAGGTATCGTGTGGCAGAGGCACTGTTACAACTAAAGATGCTGCATCACCCGTGAATTTGGCTCATGCTCTGTTCACCACCTCCTTTCTCCATGGCTGAATATTCAACAACTCATTTAACTGAGGGTCTGGTCAATTCAGACATGTTCAATTACAGTAAAAAATGCTACCTTAGCATGCACAGTCTGGTTTACCTTTCCCACAGGTTTTCTCCTTCTTTGCCACTGTGTCTCCCTCCATTGCTACATTCATTAATGTTTGTTTTTTTAAAACAAAAAACAAAAACAAAAAAAACTGGCATTTTGCTAACAGGTTCTCGCCATGTCTTCTTCCCCACAGATGTAAGGTGTGTCTGTCTCCTTTGTGTCTGACTGACTCAGCATTTGTTGACAAAAAAAGACAGACAACCATTCAGATTAGGGTTAGAACCAGTGTGGTGTAGTGGTTAAAGTGTTAGGCTGTGGTCACATGGCAAACTTATCGCGATTTGTTCTCGGTGTAGATTTGATCAGGGATAATTTTTTGCAGGTTGGGATGATCACTCATCTCTTACCCAACTGCTTGCATTGTGCGATGAGGCTCCAGGCACTGTCCAGACAGCACCACTGCCCAAGTGGCAGTGTGGCACTTTTTAAAAAAAAAATTTGCTGCCTCAAACAAAATGAACCGCCGAGCGCTGTTTTATGTTTGCTTGAGCATTCATGCATTTAATATATTCAGCACAGGAATGGTCACGCACACAAAGGTGAAAGCCCGGGGGGGGGGGGGAACTACTGCAAGAAGGACATACAGATAACCTAATTGTGATCATTGCAAGAGATGGCTGTCCAGATCAGCAAAATCACAGATTCAACGCACAAATACCCGGAAAGTTCTTGATTTTTGTCAGGAGGGGAGGCCCAGAGGAACGCTCTCGCCAATGCAAGTGCCAGAAGAGGGACCAGCGAGAACCCCTCCCCACACTCAGATACCCAGGTGGAGGCATCTCCCTACGGGGATGGCCAGGAAGATCCCAGTGACCTCCGCCGCAAGCAGGTGGTGGGACTGCCCACAGAGCCAGCGTAGAGGATCCGACCCTGCAATCCCGAGTCACTTGGCAGCTCTGCAGCAGCCTGGCCCAAAGGGATGGGGGGTGGGGCAGACGGGAAACAGGCCAGGTGCAGACGAGTAGTGGATGGCACACCTTCCCGGCTGAGGCAAGGACTCGGGAGGATTATTCAGGGAGGCGGGGTGGCCGAGAGCAATGGGGGAATAAAAGAGAGGGAAGGGAGAGACCCAGGAGGATGAGCCGGGGAGCCTATGTGAGAGGAGGAAGGAGTGATGCTGTGAGAACCCTACTGCCCGTATGACAGAGAGAGAATAAACTGGGGGCCAAGGGGTGCTTGGGAGAGCAGGGGCTGTGGTACAACAACCTCTTAGAGCTCTACATCTGAGGTCTTCACCCAGATCCCGCAACAGTCCCCTGGAGTAAGACCAGCCGTCCCTCCCCCCTTCCCGGGCAAAGGGGCGCTGCTCACGGGGTCATTAAGTTGGGGACTCTCACAATTTTTCAGGTGTAGGAAAACTTGCCAGGGAACTGGGAGGATTGTGCGAGTGAACCCGCTTTGGTGTGGGAGTTGGATGCAGCTGTCTGACCAGCAATTTTAAATGCAAGAGAGAACAGCAGTGAAACCCAATCAAAATGACCGCATGACGATAGCCTTAGACTATGATCTGGGAGACCCAGGTTCAAATCCCCGCTTCTGCCATGGAAGCTTGCTAGGTGACCTTGGGCCAACCAGTCACACACTCTTAGCCTCACCTACCTTGCAGGGTTGTTTGTGAGGATAAAAAAGGAAGAGAGGAAAAAGATGTCAGCTGCTTTGAGTCTCCCTTGGGGGGAAAGGCAGGTATAAGTACCGTAAATAAATAATTAATAAATAATTAGTAACATGACTTGCATGCGCCTCGTGGGAGCTGTAGTTATTGGTGGGGCATTGCGGAGGCACTGTCAGACTCCAGGACAAAGTTACTCTCAACAACACTCTCTCAGCAGTCATTTGTTTATTGCGGTATAAGCAAGTTCAAGGTCAGTTCAAATACTGTGTCAGAACTGAGGTTTAAGCGGGAAAGCCCAAAGATATAGACCGTTCTAACCAATGCTCCCACCAAATGCACCAATCACACTTTGCAAACCTCCCGTCTAACTTTCACATTTCACCCCCCCCCCCCCGCCAATGGGAATATATGGCTCCCTTATCTATGAAAGTGAGAAAGGCACAGCTTTGGCATCCCTGGCAGGGGGGTATCTTGGAAGAGAAGAGTTATGACATCTACAACCCAGTGGTTCACACATTCCAGCATCCCCCCCCCCCCCAGAATTTCCCTTCCCCCAGTCATCATGGCAAACTAAAAACAGCTTGTCAGGCACCAGCAATGACAAACAGCTGCCCTGATTGGCTGCCTTCGAAGTGGTGTAAAAAGGAAGATGAAAGACGTATGATCTGTGCTTGAAAAGAAGATCGCCTTTAATGACGCAATCATGGCTATGGAGTAGGGTTGTCAGCCTCCAGGTGGGGCCTGGAGACCTCCCAGAATGACACCTGATCTCCAGATAGGGTTGCTAAGTCCGGGTTGGGAAATACCTGGGGACTTTGGGGGTGGAACCAGGAGAGGGTGGGGTTTGGGGAGGGGAGGGGCCTCCGCAGGGTACAGTGCCATGAGTCCACCCTCCAAAGCAGCCATTTTCTCCAGGGGAGCTGATCTCTCTTAGCTGGAGATCAGTTGTGAAATCGGGGAATCCCCAGGCCCCACCTGGAGGCTGGCAACCCTGTCTCCAGACTACGGAGAACAGTTCCTCTGGAGAAAACAGCCACTTTGGAGGATGGACTGTATGGCATTATACTCCTCCCCTCTCCAAATACTACCTGCTCCAACATCTCCAGGAATTTCCCAACCTGGAGTTGGCAGCCCTACCTTGGGGGATACGAGCCTTCCTCAGTGAGTGAGGGGTTTCTGTGTGCCAGCATCACAGATGTGAAAAATACCACCAGCTGCCATCAATGCTCCCTCTAAGCTGTGGAGTCTTGTGAGCAAAAATTCTACTCGGTGAGCTACTGGCATGAAAATTGTGAGTGAGCGATTTGGCTGCTGCATAAATCAATTTGCTAGTCCGAAGACATCATCCCTGAGCTGAGACAAAAATGGGTGAGCCGGAGGCTAAAAAACTGTGAGCCAGCTCACACTAACTCAACTTAGAGGGAACACCGGCTGCAACCCAAAAGGTATATACGTAACTTCTTTCCCGCTGTTCAGCTTGCCCGTGACCAAAACAATTTATCCAGGAAAGACTTACAAGCGGGCTTGATGTAATGTCCAATCTGAACTCCCCATAAAACAGAGAGGCAATCCAAGCAGAGGTTCAACTAGAATGTAAATCAGACATATCAAACATATGGCCTGAGAGCTAGAACTGGCCTGTCCAGGGCTCTTGTCCAGCCCATGAGCAGCTGGAGGGAAACCAGTCCAAATGTGGGCCAGAAGGGCCTATATTAGGGCATTATACTCCCTGCTGAGGTTCCTCCCTTCTCCAAATGAAGGCCTTCCCCAGGGTCTTCCCTCAGAACTCCAGGGATTGCCCAGCCCAGAGATGGCAACCATGAGGGGCAAGAAGGGCTGGTTTGGCCCCGAGCTCTGCTAAGGGTCCCGGTCAGTGGTAAAATATCTCCGGTACCTGCCACTACATTTTATGGCACAAGTGGCCCAGCCCAACTAGGGCTGCCAAGTCAGCCCCGGGGGGCAAGGGATCCCCCGCTATAGGGGTTCCCGATCCGCCGGCTGGCATTCGGCTGGCGGGGGAACCCCGCCCCAGAAGTCGTCTGGTGAGGACGACTTCCCCCGTGTAATGACGTCACCTGGTTTTGCGCATGTGCCAGAAGAGCTCCCGGGGGGAGAACAACTCCCCCCCGCCGGTAAGTCGCCGGCACTTGGCAGCCCTGGGCCCGACAAAGTGACATTTATGTCAGATCCGGCCCTTGTGAAAAATAAATTCGACACCTCCAATGTAAATGATCAGATGTCAAGTAAGTTTAGATGACGGTGGCCTTTAAAGCTCTTATCACCATCCCTGCTTACAGCTGCACCTTTCAACAAGATTATTTATTTATTCATTCATTCATTAATTCATGCATTAATTCATTCATTTCTACCCCGCCCTCCCCACAAGCAGGCTCAGGGTGGCTCACATGGTTGGTATAAATACCATTAAAAACATATAAAATCAATCTGAAACCAAATACAATAAAATCAAACAATCATAAAATTACAAGATCATGAGGTGTTGGTGCTGGTGATAATTCCTTACATTACTTGAGCTGGCATACTGAGAAATGCTACCCGACGGACAGTTTACGAGCTCAGTGGTCTTCCTGAGTCATGTAATGGAATAGCTCTGCTGCTGAGACTGAGGGTTGTGCTTGTTGGTGGTAGGGGTAGGGCGGCTCCTAGTTAAAAGCCTGGTGGAAGAGTTCTGTCTTGCAGGCCCTGCAGAACTGTAGAAGGCCCTGCAGGGCCCTGATCTCTTCCGGGAGCTCATTCCTTAGGGCCCGGGGGGGTTGGTCAGTTTTGAGACCCCGACTTCAGTGCTCTTGGGGGTATATGTGGGGAAAGGCGGTCCCTCAGGTATGTCTTTTTAAGCATCTTGTAGCATCACCAAGGAACAACAACTGGGAAACAGGAAATTCTATTTTCAATGACATCATTAACATTTTTTCCTGTTTGCACTGATGCCCCTCCTTACCCTCAGTACTGGCTCAAGGTATTGAGTTGCCTGAAACAAGGTATGCCCATCACTTCCAAGGACAACCTAGCAGGAGCTTGGCTTGGACTTGGCCGTGTCCAGGAGATGCTGCCCATCGTCTCCCATGCCTCTGAAGGCTGGGAGAAGGGATGCCAAGCCTCTGCTGGGGGGGGCGGAGGACTCCCTGCCCCCAGATCTTGTTGCCTGCTGCCACTCGGCAGCCTCCATGTACCTATTTATTTATTTTATTGCTTTGATTTCTATCCTAGCCTTCCAGCGAGCAGCCTCAGGGTGGGTTACAAAGTCACATGAAGATTGTGAAAACATAACCATAAATAGAAGTTTAACAATAAAATCAATATTAAAATCAACTGTGCAGCAAACCAGAGCAAAGTTCTTTCCAGATGTGACAAAGGAAAGAAGGAGGGAATGGAGGAGATTGGATTTATACCCCGCCCTTCACTACCCGAAGGAGTCTCTGAGTGTCCGACACTCCCTTTCCATTCCCCTCCCCACAACAGACACCCTGTGAGGTCAGTGGGGCTGAGAGAGCTCTGAGACAACTGTCCTTGAGAGAATACCTCTGAAAGAACTTATGACTGACCCAAGGTCAATCCAGCAGCTGCATGTGGAGGAGTGGGGAATCAAACCTGATTCTCCCAGATTAGAGTCCACGCTCTGAACCACTACACCAAACTGGCACTCTGGGTAGACCAGAACACCAAATTGGGTAGTCCAGTACACCAAACTGGGTAGCTGTAGGAATCACTGGAAACTCTGTAGGCTGAGGACAGACTGGCAGCTTGCCGCAATATAGTGCCACCTCTAATTGACCCAGTTTAAAATGTTGCGGGACGTATCAGCCACAAAGCACACCCTACTGTGGGTTACTCACGGAGAGATCCCATGGGAAAGCATCCACATTATTGTAGCGCATCAGCCACAGAGTGCACTGCAAAAATGGTCCAAAGTCATGCATGCACATGTGTGCATGTGCGCACATGGGCAATTTTTTTTAAAAGGTCGCTTTCCTAGTGGCAGATCTGCAGGTTCAGACGGCCAAATCCGTTATGTGCACGCTCCCCCAAGTTCAGAAAGTCGGCCATGCACGATGAATGCACAAGGAAACAAAAACTCCACTTCGGAGGCGGTGGCTTTTTAACTCAGCTCCAAGTCATCCTCTGACAGGGTGAGTATGCCCGGGGAACGCCTGACAGCTGCGGCTGTGTGAACGGGCCCATTTAATCCATTTGTGAAAGGTGCCTATTTCTTGCCAAACTGCCAGTCTGAATGCAGCCTATGTAAAACCTAGAGAGCGGGGCATCCATAAAAGCAAGAATATGCAGTATCTTGTATAGAATTTGGATTCCTAAGAACTGCTGGTCTCGGTCTTTAAAAGAGGGAAGGAGGGAAAGAGCTGTGTTTTAGCCCTTATGGTTGTAGGGAGAAGGCTGAAAGTGATCCGGGGGGGGGGGGGGCAGTGTATGTGCGAAACTACACATTCAGTTCTGCTGTGACATACAAATTAAATCCAGGATGACCTGGCAATATGCATTCTTGGAACCGAAGACCCAATTTCCTAGTGGCTTGGATGAGAAGAGTTCCTCTCCTCATGTGTCACAGCCAATAAGGCCTGAGTCTTGGGTAAAGCGGTCTCACCCGGATGAGTGTTTGCGTCCCTGATTTTAATGCCTTCTGTATCTTTGTCAGGTGCTGTTCTACGATCAACAACAGCAAAAAGGCCCAGCAGAGAAGTTCTGCCAGTCTGCTCGAATGGGTTTCTTTCCCCCTGATCTAACCTAACACCTTCAATGACAACACGGTGAACTGCGAAATGCCTTGCGAGTACAGCGGGATTCCATCCCTCTCCGACACACCAGTCAAGCCACACCTTCCTTTCCCCCCTTGTATGCTCTGAAGTAGACTTGCCGGCTTTAATTCGCATCTCCGAGCCATGGCACAACTAGGTCACAGCAGGTGCTAAAAGACAATTGAGGATATGGATCTTTGCCAAAGTTGGAACGGTCCATTCGAGGCCTGAGGCTGAAGAAAGCTTGAAGGCACTCAGTGTCTTGTAGGGGCAGCCCTCATATGGATGATTCAAGAGCATTTTGTACGGGCCAATTAATAGGCTAGCCTGTGCTCATCACAGCTCAGAAATAAGTAGGATTAGCCCCGGTTAGTACTTGGATGGGAGACCACCAAGGAAGTCCAGGGTTGCTACGCAGAGGCAGGCAGTGTGAGATTTCTGCTCAAAGTAGTCAAGGATCAGATCTTTGTTGATGAAACACAGTTCTTTATTTCCAATCTCTACATTGGTACAGGTTCTTGGATTATTGTCAGAGATAATGCATATGACAGAAGCAGGTCTATTATACCTTTCAGAACAGTTTGAATTGCCCATAGGTAACCAATCACTAAAGGGGAAAAACGGCGGGCAAAAAGGGTCTCTAGCCGTTTGCTTCCCACAGGAAAGAAAGTGAGGTGTTAAGTTGTAAATTTCCCTTCCCAAACCAGACCCCTTAGATGTAACCATTTCACATAACAATCGTTGGCCTCAAGGCTTTCGCACGTTGATAAGAGATGGGACCTGTCCTCCCTTGACGTCCCAGCCGGGATGAATGGAATGCGGAGGCAGGAGTGTGAGAGGCCCATTGTTCCCATACTTTGAAGTTGTCATCCTCCCGGGCAGACAGTTACACAAACCAGGCCTGGTCAGGGTCATAAACCTGGGGTCACATAGCTTACATACATACTGGCCAGAGTTAGGGTTACATGGTAGGCATAGGGGCAACTCACAACAAGAAGCATGTATACATAGTGGGTGCCATAGAACAATACAAAGCAATAGAAATCATAGCAGCAAGCTCCAGAAAACCTTGTCTGAATCAGCAGATTCTGACAGGCAGTGGCAAACCACCCACGAACATCGCTTACCTTGAAAACCCCATGAGAGATTGCCATAAGTTGGCTGCAACTGGTGGTTGCGGAAAGTGCCGCAAAGTCACAGCTGATTTATGGCAACCCCATTGGGTTTTTAAGGCAAGAGACATTCAGGGGTGGCTTGCTGTTGCCTGCCTCCATGTCATGATCCAGGTATTCCTTGAAGGTCTCCCATCCATTCACTAGCCAGGGCTAACCCTGTTTAGCTTCCAGTATCTGATGAGATCGGGCTAGCCTGGGCTATCCAGGTCAGGGCTGGCCACAACTAGACAACGCTTAATTATTTGCCCTGGATAGCTCAAGCTAGTCAGATCATGGAAGCTAACGCAGGATCAGCCCTGGTTAGTACTTGGATGGGAAACCACCAAGGAAGTCCAGGGTTGCCACGCAGGGGCAGGCAACAGCATTGACAAACTTCCTCTGAGCGTCTCTTGCCTTGAAACCCATGCAGGGTCTCCATAAGTAAACTGCAATATGATCTCACTTCCCACCACCAATGAAAAGAAGACACATTAAACCGGCCGTACTTTAGAGATGGCCCTGTCTGGTGGTTGTGCCCTAAAATGTGTCATGTTAAAACCACAAGGTCCGGTGCAGCATATTTATGGCCTTCAGGGAATTAAAGAAGTTTAATAACTAAATCACCTGTCTTTTAACATAATTTTAAAATCTTTATCATTGATTTCTCTTCTTTAAAAAAAAAAAATCTTTCTTCCTATTGGGCTCTCAGAGCCACTCCCAACTGTACAACTCCTGCAACACAACCAATCTATTAAGTACTGAGTCAAGAGACGATAAATCAAATGCAGGCTTTTATTCAAAACATCGTTCAGCTCAGGGACAGCTCTAGCAAGAGCAGCACTCAACTTATAGTGTTCTAACAAATAACTCTATACAATGTAACTATGAAGCCTCAGTTTCTTTGGATCTAAGCAGGGCTCTGCGATTGGTTCCCTGGATTGACTTCAGGACCAATGAGAAGTCTTTATTCGGCAGCCAATAAGAATGAGGGGATTGTAATACCAGAACACTGACAAAGCAATGCATAACTCAATAAGAAAACATAACATAATGGATAACTGAAAACAAAGGGGGCCAAGGTCACCCCAGAGACTTCCATGGCAGTGGGCATTTTGGCCCGACTCGCCCAGATCCTGACTCGACAGGCTAACCACTACACCACTTCGGCTCTGTTGCTAAGCAGTTAGCTAGCTAAGTAAATAACAAAACGCTTCTGATTGTCCATAAGTAAGAATGTCTCCCTAATGCAGGTCCTTTCCGCATTAGCCTGCCATTTTGGATTTTCTGTGTTCCACGGCAAAACAGCATCCAAATAACTCAGGGCAACAGCAGACTGAAACTGGAATGACCGCTGATAGGAGGTAATGTAATGCAGAATGGGGGTGGGGGAACTCCGAATAAAAAAAAGGTTGAACTCGATTTTAATGCAGAAGGGGAAAAAACCTGGATTAAAAAGAAGGTTGAATTCAATTTTAGTGCACAGTTGCTTGGAGGACGCCGCGGTGAACATGGATTAAAAGAAGAGTACAGAGATAATCACACATTGTTTATGCCTTAACCACTAAGAGATACTAAGTATGCATTCATATTGGTGAATCACAAGGCTTCTAAAGCAAAAACCTGTGAGACAATGGTTAACTTAGCCCAGAGGTCCCCAACCTTTTTTAACCTGAGGTCACCTTTGGAATTCTGGCGTGGTGTGGGGAGGGCAGACACAAAACGGCTGCTGTGGGAGGCAGAGCCAGCCACAAAATGGCTGCCGCAGTTCACCTTCCATCACACAGTGAAGATCCTTGTGCTGTGGTGGCAGTGGCTACCAAAGCAACGTTTTTGAAAATATGTACAGTCAGTTAGATCTCCAGTGGACCACCTGGCCCTACCCACTTTTCTAAAAACAATTGTTGGAGACCATACTGGGGATCCCTAACATAGCCCAGAAGTTATAAACCTGTGGGAAATAATGATGCTTTCATACACATTCTAAAACACGTGGAGGTGAGAATTGCACAAGATGGGGCACTTTTGGAGAGCCAGTTTGGTGTAGTGGTTAAGTGCGCAGACTCTAATCTGGGAGAACCGGGTTTGATTCCCCACTCCTCCAAACGAAGCCAGCTGGTGTGACCTTGGGCCACTCACAAGTTCTTTCAGAGCTGTTCTCTTAAGACCAGTCCTCAAAAGAGATCTCTCAGCCCCGCCTACCTCACAGGGTGTCTGTTGTGGGGAGCGGAAGGGAAAAGAGTTTGTAAGCAGCTCTGAAACTCCGAGTGAAGGGCAGGGTATAAATCCAATCTCTTCTTCTATTTTCAAGGCTAATGTTGCTTTTAAAGCACATCTCTGGATGTGCTATTCTTGGGTCGGGACATCATTTTTCTGTGCAGGAATTTGGGAGGCGGAGTGAGGTTTTTTAAAGAGTTGATTGTATATACATACATTTCAACTTTTATTGTAGACAGACTGAAGCAATCAGAAGGGCGGAATAGAAACAGAACTTTCCTTATTGGAATAAATCTATAAATAGGTGGGAAAGAGGTTCCAGTAATGAAATAATGTTAGGTTGGGTTTCATGGTAGCTATTTACAAGGAAACTTTAAACACCCTGTTCTAGGGATAACCTTGCCTTTTATTTCAAAAGATTTGCACCTCCCCAAAAGTGACACGGTGCACTCAGCTTTTTTCATCAATCATTGATTTGCGTGTTGACTTCTTAATGGTGGAAAGGGCTGTCAAGTCACAGCTGGTTTATGGTGACCCTGAAGAGTTTTCAAGGCAAGAGATGTTCAGAGGTGGTTTGCCATTGCCTGCATCTGCGTAGCAGCCCTGGCAGTTCTTGGTGGTCTCCCATCCAAATCTTAACCATGGCTGACCCTGCTTAGCTTCTGAGATCAGATGAGACTGGGCTAGCCTGGGCCCCCCAGCTCAAAGCAGGAGTTGAACCGAGGTGGTTTGCCATCGCCTACTTCTGCATAGCAACCCTGGACTCACAGCCATAGCCAGAATTTTGTGGCTTGTGGGGCATTTTTTTTTTCTGGTGGGGCTGAAGCTCTCAGGGCAGAAAGAAAAGCCAGAATTCTGAGGATTATGACTCCGCTACTCTTTTCTCTCTGGGTCTTCTCAATCTGTCTGTTCTACATAGGTGTTCTTATGCTAGCAATCACCCTTAGCCTGTTAACCATTTAGCCAGTAGAAAGCTGTTACCAGGATAGATCTCTAAATTGCAAGCTGTCAACTGCTTTAGATGACAGTTCTCAGCTGCTGCAAGTTAAATCACTTCTGCCAGCCTAAGCACCGGTTAAGCCGGCAGGTGGGGGTGATGACTTCTATAGTTAAGAAAGCTAACACTTAGGCAGAAAACCTCTCTTAAAGGAGACCAGTTTCTTGACACAGTTAGAAGGGATCCCAGAGGTCACCTACTCCAACCCCCTTGCTCAGTGCACGAATTAGTCAACTACAGCACCTCACTCTGCTTAAAGGAGTGCACGCCTTTTAAAAAAATGTTCAAAAATGATTGAAAAAAGCATTTACAGGAGAAATACTTGTGGGGCTGTGCCTTTAAGAAAGGGGGTGGGTTGTAAGCCGCTCTGAGACTCCTTCGGGTAGTGACAGGTGGGGTATAAATCCAGTCTCCTCTTCTTCTTTTAAAGTCACAGCTGACTTATGGTGACCCCTTGGGTTTTCAAGGAAAGAGACGTTCAGAGGTATTTGCCTGTGCCTTCCTCTTCAAGGTCTACCTTGGTGGTCTCCCATCCAACTACTGATCCTGCTTAGCTTCTGAGATCTGACAAGATTGGGCTAGCCTGGGTTATTGAGGGCAGGTCTGTTGAGGTCTTATCCTAGCAAAAACGTGCACTATTCTTTGTTTAAAACACTGACCAGCTTGCTATTGCACGTGCATCTTTTATGTTACGATGTGAAACTTGGCTAGCACACACCACCAGTGGTTGTTTTTTTCTACAGATCTGCAATAACCATTCAGAAAACTTTTCTTTATTCAGGGCATTTGTTATTAGTTGTGAATATCTGATTTTGATCCCGGACTCAGAAGTCGAGGATACTTCATGGCTACTTAAGTTGTAACACTCTATTGCACAGACTCACAGCTGGAGACTCTGGTGTTTCCCTGAGGAATTCATTTCATATATATTGCAGGAATCCATCTGGTTATGAATTCTCCTCCCATACCAAACCAAGTGCTCGGGTGGAAGAAGAGAAAACGTAGCCATATTTTTAGTCTCGGCAACATATTCTCTTCCCATTTGGAAGGACAACAAAGCCAACTGTCAGCTGCACAAATAATAGGACATTAATTTTTTGCAGCAGTAATCATCTGAGAAGTTCTGCCCAAGCCACCCAAACAATATTAAAACCCATTGCCAAAAATAAGCATCCCACAGCCCTTTCCAGGGAAATGAAAAATAGGCAGAGACACATCAACTGGGTGTGAATTTAGATAATAGCTTCCGTCTCAGCATGTGGAAACTCTTCAGATCCCAGGAATGTAGAATGCATGTAGTCCCAGTATCAGGTACCAGCCCTGGAGGGATCACATCACAGCTTTTTGAGGCCCAGAGACTCCCTGTGTTCCGCCATGACAACTTCGCTCAGGTCAGCAGGGGCTTCTGTAGGTGCCGACCTGCAAAGGGGCACAATCGACAACTGCCCATACACGCATGCTTTCCCCGCTGTGGCTCCCACCTTGTGGAATGGTTGGCCTTCCACAAACAATGCAAAACTGAACTATCCAAGAGGGCTTTTCTGCGTCGTTTAATAGGGCTGCCCTGCACAAAATGGTTTTACAAACTTGCTTGAAAAAATTATTAGGGACTGTGGTCTATACTAGGGGTGTGCAACCCCCCCTTCCAATATTTCCCGGGTTCGGGTATATTGAACCCGAAAAATGTCAGCGTTTCTCTGATATTCCCAAATTCCAATACCAGTATAGTATTGGGATTTGGTAAATGTTTGGGAAAACCATTTTTTTGCTCCATTATACTCTATGGTGACCATTATAGTCAGTGGTCCCCATAGGTGATAATGGAGAATCGATCTGTGCTTGGGGGGGGGGCTGTTTTTTGAGGTAGAGGCACCAAATTTGAAGCATAGCTGCTGGTGCCTCTCCTAAAAAACCCTTCAAGTTTAAAAAAGATTGGACCAGGGGATCCAATTCTATGGGCCCCAGAATAAAGTGCCCCCATCATCCATTGTTTCCAGTGGAGGGGGAAAAGGCATTTAAAGGGCTTGTGGTCCCTTTAAATGACTTCTCCAAGTGGCAAGCTCACCTGGAAGGCATTTAAAGGGACTGTGAGCTCTTTAAATGCCTTCTGGGTGAACTCACCAAAGAGTTCTATGGCTTGGAGAAGGTATTTAAAGGAACCACGATCCCTTTAAACGCTCTTTAAGTTTGACTATCTGATGGCCTCAAAAATCTCAAATATTTTCAGGATTTTTGGGGATAGCTGAAATGCAGTCCCATTCGGTAACAAGCTTAAAAAATACCTTAAAAATATCAATAAGGTATGGGGGGGGGGGTTTTTTGCCTCGGTTTATGCTGAATGCACAGCTCTAGTCTATACTGCAGTGTAAAGCTTATTGCTAGTAGGATCCTACAAGGAGTGGGGACCCATGATACTCACGGGGGGGGAGCTCCATGTAGAGAAGGAAGCCGCCGCAGGTGAGCCTCCTTCCCTGCCCCTGCCTGGCCCCTGCCAAGCCCCCTGGCAGCGACAGCAAGGC
Source organism: Lepidodactylus listeri (assembly GCA_029233225.1). Taxonomy (NCBI): domain Eukaryota; kingdom Metazoa; phylum Chordata; class Lepidosauria; order Squamata; family Gekkonidae; genus Lepidodactylus; species Lepidodactylus listeri. Next base: position 131,264,437 of record JARCFY010000005.1, on the reverse strand, counting down.
CTGAGTGACTCACAGCTTCCAGCCCTCCAAGCTTTCTCCCCCCCCCCCCCCCAGCAGCAGCAGCAGCAGCAGCAGCAATGGACAGTTCTCAGAGTTTTCTCTGTGCACGAACAGGGGACACTCTTTTACTTTAGGGAGGGGATTTAAGTATCCCCCAAATATTTTTTTTTAACTTTTCGGATTTTTCTGCACACCTGGGGAGTCACCCAAGTGTGCAGGAAAATCTCTTTACCCCCTAGGATTAAATCTGATATCCGCACGCAGGGGGCGCCTTGGCTATTAGATATATAGAGATTTATGTAATTTCTGTACTGCTTAATGTGTCATGTGAATGCTTAAGCTATGCTTCTGTTCTTTCTGGTGGTTCCAGGCTTCTAAAATTCTAATGCATTGGTTACTGAATGGCCCATTTTGTCCATTGAGTCCCTGGGAGAAAGGCAAACTATAAATAACGTAAATGAACGAACGAATGAATACATACAGAGACCTATGGAACCACCCTTTCCCTTTTACAGCCGCTTACATGACAATCATCCAAGATGATCGGAACAGTCAATACGATCTAAACACCTCTATGCTGGGGTTGCTGGGTCCTACTCTTTCACCAGTGGGAGGGGAGAGGGAGCTTTCTGGGAGTGGGGGGTGGGTGGGGTGACATCGCCGTGTGCAACGTATCCCTGGTATCATGCGGGAGTGATGTCATCCCACCATGAACGTTGTGTGTTGACACTCTGGTATCTGGGGTAAAACTCTATGGTTAGAGTTTTGCCCAAAAGGCCAGGGTGTCCTTGCACATCACTCCTGGCGGGATGACATCACATCATCACATTGGGGATGTTGCACTGGTCATGGCTGTTGGGGGCGGGGCTTCTCTCAGCAGCCAGCTGGCTGGGGGTGGGTGGGTGGGCAGGAGCCTGCAAAATTGGGGGATCTCCCACTCCCACCTGGGGGTAGGCAACCCTACTCTATGGACAAGACTCCACTCAGACATCAAGAAGAAGCAACGCTTCCTTCTGGAGGATAGGACTCTGGGGAGTGTGGGGGGTACCCCTGAAAGGGGGGTTGAAAAGCCCCACGTGCAACTGGAACAGCATGCACAACGGTCAGAATCCCAGCCACTAGCAGGAAGCAGCTGGGCATTCTCAGCGGTATGGCTGGGCTTTGGAAGGATGAGTCACATGGGATTGCCAGTCTGCCTGCTAAGTAGGGCAGCCAGCTGTGGTTTGGGAAATACCTGATATTGGGGGTGGAGCCTGGTGAGGACAGAGTTGCAGGAGGGGAGCGACTTCAGCAGGGTATAACGCCATACAGTCCCCCCTCCAAAGCAGCCATTTTTTTCACCCGGAGAACTGATCTCAATCATCTGGAAATCAATTGTAATAGCAGGAGATCTCCAGGTGGAAGCTGGCAACCCTACTGCTAAGGGTGCCCCTGCCCTCTGTTGCCCATAGGGTTGCCAGCCTCCTGGTAGTACTTGGAGGTCTTATAGAATTACAACTGATCTCCCGGAGCAAAAGAACAGATGGCGGGATTTGGTCTCTTACTTGATGAATCCATGTCTCACTATGCGAAATTGTTTCCATCGAGCGCCTGATGCTTGTCCAGCCAAGAAGACAGCTTCCCCGGAGCTTCACCCTCTCAGTGGAGAGGGGGATTATCGGTGCAGACTAACAGTGCAGAGAGACTCTTAGCTAAGGCTGCTGGCATCCCTGAGGGATGAGGTAATTCTGCAGAAGACTGCCCTGAAAGAGTTGCTGGGCAAAAACACTAAACAGCCAAATTATGGCAACCCCATACAGTTTTCAAGACAATAGTTTGCCATCGCCTGCCTCTGCATAGCAACCCTAAACCTCCTTGGTGGCCTCCCATCCAAGTATCAACCAGGGCTGACTCTGCTGAGCTTCTGAGATCTAGATGCGATTGAGCTCGCCTGGGCTAGGGCTGCCAGGTCCCCCTTGGCCTCCCGTGGGGGATGGAGGGTAGGGCTGCCAGATCTAGGCTGGGAAACACCTGGAGATTTGGGGATGGTGCTTGTGGAGGACTGGGATTCCAGAGGGGTACAATGCCACAGAACCCACGCTCCAAAGCATCCATCTTCTCCAGGGGAACTGGCTTCTGTAGTCAGAGATGAGCTGTAATTCCAGGGAATCCCCAGGTCCCACCTGGAGGCTGGCATCCCTAGCCTGGGCCATCCAGAGCAGGGTAGACCGTGGTGGTTGGCCGTTGCCTGCCTCTGTGTAGCAGCCCTGGACTTCCTTGCTGGCCTCCCATCCAAGTTCTCACCTGGGCCAATCCTACTTAGCTTCCAAAATCTAGATGAGATCGAGCTACCCTGTGCCATCCATGTCAGGGTGTGGTACGTATTCATCTAACCTCAAATATCAAGAATAATGTGTGTGTGTGTAATAACACAAAGCAATTCTGAAAAACAAATATAACATTTCAAGCTATTGCTAGAATTTGGGAGCAGAGGACAGAAATCCTCATTTAGAACTTGCAGATGAAAATCTGCGTACCCCGAATGAAGAGGAGTTTGCAAAATTTCAGTGCTCCTCAGAAGAGGCAGCTCATCCTAACAGGGCAGGGCAAAAGAGAGACTATTTATGGCCCTTCCAAAATTGCAAAGGCGTGAAACCCGGGCGCTTGGGCCATCCTCCTCGAAGCGGAGTCTGTTCTCTCCCAGTAAACCTTCCCCTATAAACGGTGTGGGATTGGCTTTCAATTACAGAAGCATTGCAGGCCAAGTCAGCTTGCGGATAAATTATTTATGGCGAGCGGCTGAAAGCACGGCTGCAGGAACAATGCGTTTGCATTAATAAACCCAACTGCAAACTCAAAACAGATCTTAGGTGGCACGGGGGCGGGGGGGGGAATGAAACAGAAAAAACGTACAGAACCACTAGGTAATACCATCACATTTCAGCTGGATTGACTTTTTGTGGATTGCATTTTCCCACATTCCTCTCCGGTTGGGCTAAAATAATGTCTTCTTTTGCTCAGCTGTATCTATGGGTATGTTCAGACGGGCAGCTAATCCCGCCATTGGCCCGAATGTAATTTGATCTTGATCTTTTAAATCCAGCATTGCATGACCAGACAGCCCCCCCCCTTGTGAATTGCTTTACCGCGTGTGACTCCCGCGGTGGATTGTCTCCACCATAAGGAGCCGTGCAGTTGGCTTAAAAAAAACAACAACCCTGTTTGTGCATGTGCATATCTGCATATGTCCTTATGGGCATATGTGTCTCACTGTCTGAGGACACTGCATGTTTAAGTGGTTGTGCGTGCATTGCTAAGAGTTTTTTAAAAATGGCGGCCATTCAGAATGGTCTGGAGACCATCCCTATGGGTTGATTGCAGGCTGGTGGAATGACCTGAGGGTGGAAAGTCCAGCATTGGCCCCTCGGTCAGCTTTAGGCTGTTTTTACATCTGACTTTCCCGCTGGAATCATTCTAGTTCCAAAACAACCTGCCCATACCTCTGTGCGGTGTGAAACCGTGCTGCTACTGAAATGTCCACATCTACTAATTGCCCTCCTGTGGTCAAGCTAGTATTCAACCAGCTTGATTCTGCTTTAAACAATTGCTGTTGATTAGTGCACTTAGACCCCCTGGAGTGAAATTTCACACCACTGTGAAATCAGCACAGGAAAAGACAGCAGTCAAACTACTTTAGAGGGGAGGTGTAAAATCAGCCTTCGACAAGACTTGAAGTACTATCTTTTAGAAAAGATCCCCAATGGGGATCGGCAGGCTACTAACGAAAGCAGCACAATTCCCAGATGTTGAGGTCTGGACGTGCACTTTAAATCCACCAGGCACTCGTGCCTGGCGTGGCTCAAAAGAGCCCTCGGAATGCACCCTATTATTGGCTTCACTTGAGTGGCCAGCATGTCCGGCCTCATGTGTGTGGGATGGGGTGCTCATTCGGACCTACCTGAGCCAAAAATATGCCCCCAAACACCTTATCAGTATTTACGGGGTATATTTTGCCTTTCTAAATGTATCCAGGTCAGGAAAACTGGAAAAAAAAAAAACCATTCCGAGAAAATCTCGGATATATTTGGGGATTACTGGTAGATCCGAAAACAGTTGAGAGCAGATTGCTTCCACCTCTCAGCTGTTTGTTGGGCTTCTAAAGGGACCACAGAAGACAGTCCGAGGATCAGCTGTGCCGGAGGGAGGAGAATGTTCCCACCAGCTTGGCTTGGGTTTGGCTTCTCGTGCAGCCCGGTTTAAACCAGGCTGCAGGAGAAGCCAGCCCCAGAAGCTGATGTGTTGCAGGGAGCAATCTGCTAGCCCCAGCACCGCAGATCCTGGGGTTTAAACCGGGCTGCATGAGAAGGCACCCCAGCCAGGTCTATGTGCGGCAGGAAGAGACATCCCTGTGACACACACAGGCCCTGCGGCCAGCTTCCCCTGCAGCACAATTTGAACCATGCTGCAGGAGAAGCCAAGCCACCCCCAGGATCAGGCTGGCTTTTTAAATTTTTAATCAGTATTTTCCTTCTTGGTTTTACTAGACCTGAAAATATTCGGGATTTCCGAAAAATCTGGGATCTGAATGACATACTGGTATTGGGATCTGGGATTTTTCGGAAATCCCAAATATTTTTCAGGTCTACTTGACCTGAACCAAAAAATACCAATTTTAAAAAATTGCACACCCCTTGTGTGGGAATATAAGGGCACTGTCTCTAGAGCAGAGACTTGCAGGGACATGTGTCTCCATGGAAGTCCATATGAAGTGAGTGAGCGGGCAAAGGGAGAGAGAGAGAAAAGGGGTCAGAGGGCAGCCCTCAGATTAAGAAAAAGAGAGAGATTGTGAGAGTCTAAGAGATTTCAAACTGTAAACAAAGTTCTTAACTAGAAAGTTCTTTATTTCAGTGGATCAAATAGTCGTCTACATGTTCTGGAGTCAGTAATGAAATGGAAGGGTTGTGGGGTTACAGTCATAGTGCATTCAACCTGGGTATGAAAAGGGGGGCTCCAAGCCTGGAGCTGACAAAATACAGCTAGACGTTTTGTTCTCAGGCTATAGGCAGAAAAGTTTCAATAAACACCTGCAACAGCAAAAGCAGCAAAGTCATTGAGAAACTTTCCCAACTCCAAGGTTAGGGAGGCATGGGAGATAACATTCAGGCTGTGAGAAGAGAGATACATTCCAAAGGTGGGGGTGAGGGGCCATGACGTGAACCTAAGTAGGAATCCACCGCCCACCCGGGAATGGCAGCATGGAGCTGACAGATATCCCATTCAAGGAGATAACACCTGTACACCCTTAGAGTGATGTAGTACCCCCCAATGTCCAGGCATGCTGAGTTGCTCCCTCCAACGACAATCCATATAGTTCCTTAGGAGGAGATGCTGGCATCCATGCCTACTGCCTTGAGAGATGGCATTAAGAGATGGGCCGAGATATGTGCTGGCTGACCTGGAACAGAACTCAATCATTCTTATAAGGTCATTCGAATACCTCACAACAGAAGGCACAACCTCATAACCTCCTCTCATTCACAAGTTGTTGAAGGTCTACCTGCTGTAGGAAGGTCCCATATGGACCTACCTGTTCACTCCAGTCACCTTTGGAGGCCTGGCTCCAGTTGCCCCCGCCAGCTGGGTCTAGACAGGTGGCTGCCTGAGAAAGGGCCTTCTCAACTGTGGAACCAAAACTTTGGAACTCCCTCCCAGGGAGATCCATCCTGTTTCCCTCTATTAGTGTCTTCCACCAGAGGGTGAAGACTGTTTTGTTTCATTTGGCAGACCTCCCATAATTGTCACTGGCCCTCCTCCATGGTTTCTTGCATTATGTATGTTTATTGGTTGGGTTTGGGTTTTTTTGAAAAAAATTAAACAATATTTTAAATTGCTTAAACATTTTAATGTTTTTGTGTGATCCACCTTGGGGTCACTGATCCCACGGAAAGGCAGCATAAAACTGTTTTAAATAAAGAAAATAAATAATATGCTGCCTGCATCCACTTGGAGATTTGCCTGTCTCTATGAAGATAGACCAGCAATTCAGAATGAACCTCCACAGGTGTAGCATGCACAAGTGTGTGTGGAAGGTTCCCACATGTGAACTGGCATGCATATGCGCTAGACATGTATTCCTCCTGCCCCAGATGTGAGATGCATTCCCCCCATCCCTAGACATGATAACTTTCCCCACTTCCCAAGATGAAGTGAGAGGGAGCTGAAACCTGAAAGACTGCCATTCTTACCAAGTGTGCCTTTGTGTGCATGCGCATGCACGAGAGCCAGCACGGTGTGGTGGCTAGACTGTCAGGCTAGGATCTGGGAAAACCAGGTTCAAATCCCCTTTCTGCCATGGAAGCTTGCTGGGTGACTATGGTTGCCAACTTCCAGGTTTTGACTGGAGATATCCTGGGATCTCCAGGTGATAGAGATCAGTCAGTCGGAGAAAACAGCCACTTTGAAAGGTGGAATCTCAGGTATTATACCCCACTGAAGTCTCTCCTAGGCCATTCCCTCCCCAGGCTCAACCCCCCAAATCTCCAGGTATTTCTCCACCTGGAGCTGGCAACCCTGTCACACACTCTCAGCCTAACCTCCCTCACTAGGATCAAACAGAGGAGAGCAGACTCATGGACCTGGTTTTCTTGTATTTGCCCTGGTAAATAATTGTCCTGGTTGTGTTTTGGGGTGAAATTTTGAAGATATCTTTTAAAATGTTGTTAGTGTCCTTGCATTTATTTATTTCCTTCATTTCTACCCCACCTTTCTCCCCTGGGGCTCTCACTGGGGAGAAAGGTGGGGTAGAAATGAAGGAAATAAATAAATGCAAGGACACTAACAACATTTGAAAAGATATCTTCAAAATTTCACCCCAAAACACAACCAGGACAATTATTTACCAGGGCAAATACAAGAAAACCAGGTCCATCACTGGTAAATAGAAACATCTGGAGTCCAGGCAGCCATCGAGGCCATCAGTCTAATAGGCCAAAAGAAGTCTTCTGCATGTGGCTTTCCCAGAGCAGACTGCTGCCAATTTTCTTTCACGCTGAGCCACATCTGGCTGGGCGCATGTGGAATTCTCTGAACACTCCCATCCCTGCTAGAACTGCGGCTTGACTGGGCTTGGTTTGTGGGAGCCTATTTTGCAGCTCGAGAACCAAGAGCCTTTAGACTTTGGGAAACAATACACAAAGGAGTCTGGTCGCAAGGCGTTAACTTTGCCAGCCCTGCAAATCTCAGTGTGAGAAATAGCTTCCCTGGGTCTTTCCTAATGTGACTTCATTGCACCTGAAATTACTTTGCAGAAACACTATTTTGAACTCTGGTTTCCCAACAGAACGCTTCGGTCAGGCGAAAGGACCCTGGAGGTATACATTTGCCTGATTAAATCTGATATATTCTGAGTATCCTGCCTTGCTTTTCGCTCCCCACCCCCATCCATTTATTCTACAGACACCAAGTCAGTAATCAACCTGAGCACCCACCTATCAGAATGATTGCTGCTTTACAATATGTAATGTGGAGCACATGTTGTTTGCTCCTTCTTGCGTTTGGAATATAAAAATGGCAAGAAGGGGAGATTTTTTTGTTCTGCGATTTACTGCCTTTCGATCGCATCCCTGAAAATAAATTCAGAATAAAATGCCTGATCAAAATCAAGAAGAAGATGATGATGATGATGAAGAATAAGAAAAGATTGGATATATACCCTGCCCTTTACTACCCAAGGGAGTCTCAAAGTGACTTACAATCTCCTTTCCCTTCCCCTCCCCACAACAGACACCCTGTGAGGTAGGTGGCACTGAGAGAGCTCTGACAGAAACTGCTCTTTTTCAAGAACTGCTGTGCCAGAATTATGGCTTGCCCAAGGTCATCCAGCAGGTGCAAGTGGAGGAGTGGGGAATCAAACCCGGTTCTCCCAGATTACAGTCCGCGCACCTAACCACTGCACCAAACTGGTATTTACAGGGTTGCCAGCTCCTTCTTGGGAAGTATCTAGAGATTTGGGGGGGGTGGAGTCTAAAGAGGGCAGAGTTTGAGGAGGGGGAGGTGCCTCACTGGGATAGAATGCCGTGGAATCCACCCTTCTGAGCCACCATTTTCTCCAGGGGAACTGATCTCTGTCGTCTGGAGATTGGTTGTAATTCTGGAGATCTCCAACCTCCACCTGGAGGCTGGCAACCCTAGGTGCTGAGCATGTGTGATTTGGAACTTCAAGACATAGAGGGCAATCTTAAACTGTGTTAAACCCTTCTAAAGCCATGGGCTTTGGATCACACTGTTGGATATAGGGTTTCAGACCAGCAGTGGGAAGAAAAGAGGGAGGTGTTAGGGACAGAGAGGAACAGGCTTTTGGAGCACATTGCATTCAGTCTATGAAGTGCTGTACATGCTTCCTTTGGAAACTAGCTCCTGTTTTGCGAGCTGTTATTTACAGAGTTTGGAATTAGTCCCCCCCTCCCCGGCCACCCAGTCCTTTAGAAGAAGAAGAAGAAGAAGAAGAAGAAGAAGAGATTAGAGTTATACCCCGCCCATCACTCACTTGGAGTCTCAGAGCGGCTTACAAACTCCTTTCCCTTCCCCTCCCCTCAACAGACACCCTGTGAGGTGGGTGGGGCTGAGAGAGCTCTTTCCCAAGCTCTCCTTGAGGGAACAGCTGGTCCAGAGCTATGGCTTGCCCAAGGTCATCCAGCCAGGTGCAAGTGGAGGAGTGGGGAATCAAACCCGGTTCTCCCAGATTAGAGTCCGCGCACTTAACCACTACACCAGACTGGCTTTACAACCTGTGCCAAAGAGCCAGCAAGTGCAGTCTGGATAACAACAGTGCCTCCTGGACAGCAGGTTCCCATCAGTCAGTGAGATCACATGACTAGGTTCCAGCATGTAGGGTTGCCAGGCTGTTCCTAGCAACGAAGGGGAGGGCTGGCAGTGGGGGCATGGGGGGGGGCACAACATCGGCAACCTCACTAGCTCACTTCCAGGTACAACTCAGAAGTGACAAAGGGTAGCTCTCGGAATCACTGAAAATGCTACGGTAAACCCATAGAGACTAGGCAAAACTATACAGTTTTTGCCAATTCCTAGAACTACCCTTCATTACTTCCGGGTTGTACCTGGAAGTGAGGTAGTGATGTTGCCAATGATGGAACTGACATAGCCATGTCGCAGGTGTCCATTAAAAAAAACACAAACCTCTGCTATCTCCACTCAGAGTGGCTGGGGCAACAAACTTTGCCAGCAGGAGGTCTCTCGCTGTAGTGAGAAGCCTGGCATGCCTACCAGCGTGAGATCCTAGGAGCCAATCTCACAGTCAGAAGCCAATCACACAGTCTCAGGTAGTGTTCCCTCTAAGGTGTGCATGTGAGCAGCCGCTCATTAACACAGGAAGCCCCGCTCAGTAGCAAGCTGGAGCCACGCCGAGTCTCGCACTGCCCATTGCCCATTTTAAGATTACAGCAGTTATCTTCTGCTCAGGATGTGAATGGCTCTGCTCAGGAGGGAGAATACATTAGAGGGAACATTGGTCAAGGCCTGAAGAGGGAGACCATGTGTGAGAGGGAGCTCCAGGTTCAAGGGGCAACCAGAGAGTATTGATGGAGGGGAGTGAATTTACTTTTGGGGTAAAATAGAATATATGGCAGACAGGAAGGGAAAGGAGCAAGGCCCTGATAATAGATGGTAGCGGCAATGATAATGAGTTCTTTCTTGAAATTGTTTCAGATCTCCTCCTTGACCTGAAAGCCTTAAAAAAACCATCAGATTTCTTCAGAGGCAAGCTGCAAAACACAGAGGCTGCGCACCTCCATGAAGGTCTCCGACAAAGTGGACCGTTTCTATTTAATAAAGCGTTTTGTTGCATGTTAAGTATCCCCAGACTGTAAATAAAGCAGCCATTGAAGTCTAATTATCTTAAGAGGTACATCTAGCTCTTGGAGTAATTAATTGCACATTACACATTCAAATCAATGCGTTTGCTAGTGGTAAACTCAGCAAACTGGCGATGAGTATTTTACTTATCAATTAAGTACAGGAGATAGTGTTGCTGTATCAAATTAATTAGATATCAGCTAATGTGTGAAATAGCTCATCATGTTTTGGGCAATCTCAGACAACTGACATTTGGGCAGGAGCCTTGTGTCTTCTCCTTGTGACTGTAATGGATCAAAATAGACCGAATAGCCCAGGGCATCCTGAATTTATCACTGTTTGGAAGCTAACAAGGTCAGTCATGGTCAGTGTTCCCTCTAAGCTGAGTTAGTGTAAGCTAGCACAGTTTTTTTAGCCTCCAGTTCACACATTTTTTGTCTTCGCTCAGGAAGGATGGCTCCAGAGCAAACTCATTTATGCAGTAGCGAAATTACCTGCTCCACGTGTTAATGCCAGTAGCTCACAAAGGAGAATTTTTGCTCACAAGACCCCACAGTTAAGAGGGAGCATTGGTCATGGTTTGTACTTGGAAGGGAGACCACCAAGGGAAGTGTGAGGTTGCTACGCAGAGGCAGGCAACGGCAAACCATGCCTCATCTCTTGCCCATGAAAGCTGGGCCATGAGTTGGTTGCAACTTGACAGCTTCATCATCATCCTCATTCTCACAAGACAAGAACTCGTGGGCACTCCATGAAATTGCTGAGCAGTCGGGTTAGAACGGATAAAAGGAAGTCCTTCTTTACCCAAAGAGTGATTAACACATGGAATTCACTGCCACGGGAGGTGGCGGTGGCTACAAGCATGGACGGCCTCAAGAGGGAATTAGATAAACATATAGAGCAGAGGTCCATCGATGGCTATTAGCCACAAGGTAAGAGAACATAAGAGAAGCCAATGTTGGATCAGGCCAGTGGCCCATCCAGTTCAACATTCTGTCACACAGCGGCCAAAAACACCAGGTGCCCTCAGGAGGTCCAGCAGTGGGGCCAGGACACTGGAAGCCCTCCCACTCTTGCCCCCCCCATCAATCACCAAGAATACAGAGCATCACTTGCCCCAGACTGAGAGTTCCTATCTATACCTTGTGGCTAATAGCCATTGATGGACCTCTGCTCCATGTGTTTATCCAATTCCCTCTTGAAGCCATCCATGCTTGTAGCCGCCACCACCTCCTGTGGCAGTGAATTTGAAGGTATAGATAGGATCTCTCAGTCTGGGGCAAGTGATGCTCTGTATCCTTGGTGCTTGGGGGGGGTCAACACTGGGAGGACTTCTAGTGTCCTGGCCCCACTGCTGGACCTCCTGAGGGCACCTGGCATTTTTGGTCACTGTGTGACAGAGTGTTGGACTGGATGGGCCACTGGCCTGATCCAACATTGGCTTCTCTTGTGTTCTTATGTTCTTAATCATAATCAATCCCCCCACACACCAGAGGCTCCTCATGAGGCTGAAAGACAAAGCCTAAGCCAGGGCCACCCCAAAGTGGTGCTACTTGGTTACCATAGTGCCTGCCCATATCTTCCCTGGTGCCCACCAAGTACTGTCAGAAAGTAGGAGGGGCCAGGTGGGGCTTTTGCCCAGCAAGGCTTCTGACTGGCCACTGGAGATCGGACTGGCTGTGCAGATTTTTAAGAACATGGCTCTAGCAGCAGCTGCCACTGCAGCACAGGAATTGTCACTGTGTGACTGAAGGTGAGCTGTGGTGTCCATTTTGTGGCTGGTTCCCTCTCCTGGGGCAGCCATTTTGTGGCAGCCATTTTATGGCTATGCCCACCGTATCATGTCAGAATTCTGAAGAGGCCCACAGGCTAAAAAAGGGGGAGAATCTCTGGCCTGGAGAGGCAAAAGACGCAGCACCGTAAAGCGCTTTGCTCGATTCTTACCAAGTCTTCTGTGTGGATTTTTTTTTAAGACCCCACTAGGTTGGTTGCTGTTGGTGTTCTTTAAATACCAAGGCCCTCTTCAGTTCTGCCTAGTGAAATAGCCATTGGCAGGTAAGAGGTACAAAGAGGATGACTGGCCTGAAATAGGGTTGCATAAGGCACAAAAGTGGCACCCAGCCAGAGTTCTACATGACTCCTTTTTCTTCCGTCTTTCTGGTTGCTAGATGATGTTTTTTCTTCCTTCTAACTGTGGGAATACAAGACAGGCCAGTTGTTAAATTCTCTTTTAAGGCCCAATTTCCTCCTCCCCTCTGAAGTAGTTTGACTGCTGTCTTTTCCTACTCTCATTTCACGCTGGTTTCAATTTTCACTCCCTGGGTCTGAAGAGTACAAAGCAACAGGATTTGTTTAAAGCAGTGAAATGCTAGCTTGACCACAGGAGGGCAATTAATGAATGTAAACAGTAATTTTTAAACTAGAACAAGTATGATTTGAAACTAGAAACAGGTATAGACAGGTTTTTTTGAAACTAGAATGATTCCAGCAGGAAAGTCAGATGTAGATTTGACCTAAAATTGCTTCCTGTTTCCTTTATGATTAGCCAGTTTGGTGCAGTGGTTAAGTGTGTGGACTCTAATCTGGGAGAACCAAGTTTGATTCCCCACTCCTCCACTTGTACCTGCTGGATGATCTTGGGCAAGCCGTAGTTCTGGCACAGCTGTTCTTGAAAAAGAACAGTTTCTGTTAGAGCTCTCTCAGCCCCACCTACCTCACAGGGTGTCTGTCGTGGGGAGAGGAAGGGAAAGGAGTTTGTAAGCTGCTCTGAGACTCCTTTGTGTAGGGAAAGGCAGGGTATAAATCCAATCTCTTCTTCTTCTTCTCATTCCCATTTACCCGCTTATGGGGGGGAGACCTCCAGTCAATTGTAGCCTTCGCTGCTGATACTCGGATGATTGGCTTGTGGAAAACGGGGTCAAAGAAGGGATGCAATCCTCCTGGGGAGATTTTTTTTAAAGGCCTACAGAGATCAGTTCCCCTGGAGAAAATGGCTGCTTTGGAGAGGGGAGTCTATATTATACCATGCTGAGGACCCTTAGTCTATATTATATCATGGCGAGAGCCAGTTTGCTGTAGAGGTTAGAGCGCAGACTCTAATCTGGGAGAACAGGGTTTGATTCCCCACTCCTCCACATGCAGCTGCTGGTGTGATCTTGGGTTAGTCACAAGTTTTCTCTGAGCTGTTCTCTCAAGAACAGTCCTCAAGAGAGAGAGAGCTCAGCCCCACCTACCTCACAGGGTGTCTGTTGTGGGGAGGGGAGGGGAAGGGAAAGGAGTTTGTAAGCCACTCTGAGACTCCAAGTGAAGGGTGGGGTATAAATCCAATTCTTCTTCTTTGTCTTCTCTCCCCAGCCTACACCCCAGAGATTTCCCAACCCAGAGCTTGCAACCCTAGGGCTAATTCACCACCCAAGGGACTGCTTGGGGTGCCGGAAGGTGAAACCCACTAATGTGGCCGGAGGCAGCAGACGCAGCCCTGAGACCTTGGAGAGCCACAGCTGTTCTGAAAAGATGATGTTCCCTTGATTAGACTAATGATCTGATTTGGTATAAGTCCACTTCATGTGTTCCTGAGAGTAATCACTGCTGAATCTGAGATGAGTTTTGAGTGCCTCGCTCCGGCAAAAGCATTCAAAATTTTGAAGAAGGCAAAAAATAAATTCTGAACATTTGCCGCAGTCTGCATGTGAGGCAGGCTGGGTTCTTTGTATCCCTCTAAGACACAGGGCTGCCTTGGTCTACCATTAGGGCAGGAGCCCTCCCACAGGCAGCCCTAGCTGCCACTCCAAGCAGCGGTGGGAGAATTTTTTAAAGCCAACATCCTCTGCCCTGCTGTGTCACTTCTTGGGAAAACCTGGACGTGATGGAGGGTAGTGCTAGGAATCGCCGGAAACTCCATGGTAAAACCACAGAGTTTCCAGTGATTTCTAGAGCTACCCTCCATCACTTCTTGGTTTCCCCCAGAAGTGACGTAGAGGAGGTAAGGATGTTGTATCCCCCATATCCTTGGAATCACCTGGAAAGCCTGCTAAAATACCACCAATTTCTCCTGAAGTATGATTTGGGAGTGAATTTGGAAATTCCTGCTTGGAATTCAAGGAACTGCAGTGTCCTAGGATTAGTTTTCTGGGATTTGTCAAAGGGGTTCCAGTATGGCTACCTGTCTTCCCTTCCATCTTATTTTAGCATCCTTCTCCCACATTTAACAGAAGCTGCTGCCAGTGGAGTATGACGTGTGAAAGTGAGTGGTTCCTTTTTCTGATATGCTTGGTGGTGCCATAGGATGAGACACACACACACACATACCGCCGAAACTCATTTTCACCGGTGACCTAATCAAGGCTTTGAACCCGAGTGTCCCGAGATGAAAGGCTATTGCACATATTTTTCATTCGGAAACCCATTTGGAGAGCACATAGACCTTTTCCCCCTGAGAGGAGGTGTCAGATTGATGTACTGCAGCACAGAATGGGAGTGTGAATGTATGTGATGTTCATGGACTAGTGAATAGGACTAGTTTACTATGAAATGAATTACCGGCAAAACAAATGGGTCAGCTCCTTGGCCAGACTCTGTCTGCTTTTGTACTTAAAAGGCGGTGTTAACCAAAGAAAGGCTCCAAAAGGTGTTGATTCCTGACAGTTTCCTAATGATCCTGTCATTTTGTGTGTGTGTGTGGGGGGGTCTTTTTAAAGTGCTGCCGGAGATACGGTCTCATTTTTAAAAAAAATGAAACAAGGACGGAGGAAAGAGCTTAAGAGGAATTGCAAGCATGGAAATTGCTTATTGCTATATTGTCATAATGGAGAGAATTCATTTGGTTAAGGGCTTTTGGGGTAATAAACGTAACCTCTAAATTAAAGCAGCCTTCATAGTTAATAGCTGAGGAGACTTACGCTCACTCGCTCCATGATGGTAAAAGTGCAAATAAGCAATAGACAGCTTTATCGAATGTGTGCTGTTCACTTGGGCTGCTTCAGATTGTTTCCAAATATGGAATGGCGGGTGTGATCAGGGCCGGTGCTACCATAAGGTGAGGTTAGGTGACCGACTAGGGGCGCAGAACCCTGATGGGTGCAGAGGCCAGCAAGCGGGGTGAAGACGATGGGGAGAGCAGCCCTGACTACAAGCAGGAATCCTCGTCTTTGTGTTTTTCATTTTTCCTAAAATGCATTTATGTTTGAAAATTGGTGAGCGCACGGTGGGGGGGGGGGGGGCGCCAGAAGGTAGCCTCACCTGGTGTTCAAAAAAGCCTGGCACCGGCCCTGGGTGTGATCCCAACAATCTGGGCTGTTATCCTCTCACACACTGTAAATCATGGGTGGAAAGAGCAGCTCAAGATTTGAACCCAGCATCGCTTCTGTATGGTCATGCCGTTGCTGTGACCCACTCAGTGCTGAGATCTTTGTGTACCAGAATAGCAAGAGATGATCCCCATATGTCTCAGGAAGAGTATTATGATCTGGAAATAAGAATATCCTGGTGGTCCCCGGCCTGAGAGAGATCTGCTGTCCTCAACCAGGGGCAGGGTCTTTTCAGCCCTGGTCCCTACCTGGTGGAACTATCTGCCTGAGGACATCCATGCCATATGGGATCTGTTCCGTAGGGCTTGCAAGGCAGAGATGTTCCACCGGGCATTTGGTTGAGGACCGTGATGGCCTAGTACTCTCACCCTCCCTCCCTCCCTCCTTCCCTCTGTTCTGTTCTGCATTTTATTTAACCAGGGGGCAAGTGGGTATTAGAAATTTATTTTTATCTTGGATTGTACTATTTTATTGTGGTTGTTGAATTTTAGTACTGTTTTAAGTTTAGTCTTGTTGTGTTTTTATTGATGGAAGCTGCTCTGAGCCCCTGCTCACAGGGGAAGGCGCTCTTCCAGAAAGAAAGAAAGAAAGAAAGAAAGAAAGAAAGAAAGAAAGAAAGAAAGAAAGAAAGAAAGAAAGAAAGAAAGAAAGAAAGGAAGAAGGAAGGAAGGAAGGAAGGAAGGAAGGAAGAAAGGAAGGAAGGAAGGAAGGAAGGAAGGAAGGAAGGAAGGAAGGAAGAAAGGAAGAAAGGAAGGAAGAAAGGAAGGAAGGAAGAAAGAAAGGTTTTGACTAAGCGAGTGGAAAGATACATGTTTCAATTGGAAGGCCAAGTTCACCCTTAGCACCTAAAACTGCAGGCCAGATGGACTATGGGGAACTAGGTAGACCTCAGCATTTTCTTCTAACATACCCTCCCCCTTCCAGTCCCATAGAATGCTGCCCAAAAAATAAGAAAGTGGCTGCAATCCAACAGAAGCTTGAGTCAGGGATTTAGGAGTGGGACCTCTATGCCATATGCATGAGTTTGGTGGTTTCTTCAGGCCAAGGTTTCAAGTCTCTCACCAGCAGCACTCCACCCCCCACACACATTGTTCTAGTGAGTAACGGGGGGAAAATCACCAGTACATCAAAATTGTGATGTCATTTCCAAGCTGAACCTGGGAAAGAGATGTCATGGCCCTGGTTATCACTTGAATGGCAGACCCGCAAAGAAATTCAGGGTCGCTATTGATGCTTTTAATAATACTTTTGCTTAACATGGCTTCTTATATAAAAAAAGGGCAATTATAATGAATATATATAAGTTTCTCTAATTCAGAAGCTTCCAGGTTACATACTGGATCTATTATGATGAAACTTTTAAAGGCACAGTAACAGCTGTCAATATATATATCATGGAGAGAGTGTCAGAAATCACATTCTTTCCCCCTTGTTGTACGCTATGCAAAGGCAGGCAATGGCAAACCACTTATGAACATCTCTTGTTTTGAAAACCCTTTAGAGTAACCGTAAATCTCCTGCAACTTGACTGTGCTTCCCACCACCGCAGCGTGTAACCTAGAGGCAGCAGATTACTGCCCTGGTCAACAGTTTGTTGGGGTTTTGCAAGTGTCAACCCTTCAGTTGTGCAAGGGTTAAGCTGAAGTCTCTGTATGTTGATGTTAGGTAACGAGCACAGGGCTAATTAGATGTAGGTTAGAATTTTCCTGTCAAGAAGAGCTTTATGGATGACACTTCCCGCCAAGAGCTTTATGGATGACACTTCCATGCTGGACCCATTTCAGTCCAGCTTCTGGCCAGGCCATGGGACAGAGATGGCACTGGTCGCCCTTACAGATGACCTCTGGAGACATCTGGATCGAGGCAGGATGGCAGCACTGGTGTTGGATCTGTCGGCAGCATTCAATATGGTCGACCACCAGTTGCTGATCCACCGCCTTGCTGACACAGGGATTCAGGGGCAGGTCTAAAAATAAATTTACAGAAAACTAAATTGCTTACTAAAAACTGCTCCAAAGAATTAGAAAACAAAATTTTGATCTCATTTAATATTTATATTTATTTAATAGTGAGGAAAGTAAAATATCTGGGTATTATTTGCTCAAATAAAGTGAGTTCCTTAATTGAAGATAACTATAAAAGGTTACTAAATAAGGTTAAAGAAGATTTAAATAAATGGAAAAACTTAAATTTATTGTGGCTTGGTAGAGTAGCAACCATTAAAATGAATATCCTCCCTAAGTCCTTATTCTTGGCGCAAACAATTCCTTTATTGAATGATAAACTGGAGTTTTATAAGGAAATCAATGATTTAACGAGAAACTTTATTTGGTTTCCAAGAAGACCAAGGGTTAAATGGAAATTATTGCAAGATAGGAAGGAGAGGGGGGGAATAGGAACACCAAATTGGGAGATATATGGCAGGGTAGCAGCTTTAGTTTGGATAAATGATTGGTTAAAGCTAGAAAATCAAAGAGTTTTAGCTTTGGAAGGCCATGATCTATACATGGGCTGGCATGCCTATGTATGGTATGACAAACACAAAATACATTCCAATTTTCATACGCATATCTTAAGAGCAGTGTTGATGAAAAACTGGCTAAAAACAAAAGAAAAATTCTACACAAATATTCCTAAATAGGTGTCACCTCCAATGTGTTTGGCTTTCTCTCATAGTCCCACATGTGGAAAAAGGTGGGGGAGTGACAAACAAAGGACAAAAATGACAGTGCGGAAGTGGCCATTGTACCCCACGGAGGTCCTTGCCTTCCCCAGGCTCCACCCCCAAATCTCCAGGAGTTTCCCAATCTGCATCTGGCCACCCTGCTCACAGGCGCAGAAGGAATTAAACAGTAGAAACGGTGTGGAAGGATTAACACCCCCCCCCACCTCCACCGACTGTGACCCTCTAAAAAGGAAGCCCTCTGTGGCAGCCCTGTAAAATAACTTGGGTTGCCAACTTTTAAACTTTTAGTTGCCCCTCCCATATCAATTTTATCTGTAAGCAATTATCAGCTGAAGTCATTTAGCTTCAGCTGCCCACTTCTGCTCATTAAACCTCTATGAAATGGAATGCTCCCCGCCCCCCCGGGCAGTTGGCAACCATAGCAATGAGGGACCAAGGCTGTGGCCACATGGCCCTTTAATGTGGGAGGAAGTGCTGTTTCCTCCTGCATTTAAAGGGGCCAATCAGACTGGCCGCAGCTACTCCTGAGGCGAAGCGGGCTCCAGCATGGGCTCAAAGTGCTTTTTCTGACCCCGGGAAAATCAACTATTTTCCCGGGAGTTGCACTTTGAATCCACAATGGACCGATCTGGACATCCCTCTCTCGCAATGATTGCAAGAGAGGGATGTCCAGATCGGCCCTCCCGGGTTCCCCCCCCTTTTTGCATTTGGGCGCTTGGGCACTCAAGCGCCCAAGTGCAAAAAGGGAAACAAACAAACAAACCCCGGTCCAATCTGCACCATGCCGGCCGCCACTGCCTCCCCCCATTCTCCTCAAACTCACCAGGTGGCCGGCGGGGCTCAGGGAAGGGTGCCTCCCCCGGCCGCCACTGCCATTGCCAGCCGCCTCCATGGCCTCTGTGGCCTCCGCTGCATGCCACTGCCACACGCTGCCACTGCACGCCACTGCCTCCCACTGCTGCCGGGGCTCAGGGAAGCATCTCCTGGTTGCCACCACCGCACGCCTCCTCCTTCACCGCTGGGGGTTGGGATGTGTAAGGGGGGGAAAAAAGCGGCTCCTTTAAATCTGGGAGGAGTCCCAGATTTAAAGGGCTATATGACCACAGCAAATGATGAGTCTTCCTTTATACCATCACTTCCCAGGTTCATTCTTGCTCCTTTGCTTTCCAGAGCTCCTAAGCGTGACAGTCCATGCCCAGTTCCCTAGCAATAGCTGCTTTGGTATCTAGAAAATAAGTCATATAGGTCCTTTCCGCACTAGACTTTAAATCTTGGTTCAACCCTGTACCTGAACTTACATTCTACACTACACATGAGTTCACCCCTATAAATAAACCAGGGTATTTCTACATTCTACACTACACTCAAGTTCACCCCTGCAATTATCTTGGGGTATTTTTTGTTTCCACATTACATTGAGGTCACCCTGGTTTTGCCCCACACCTGTCCTGGGATAAACAGAAGCTGTTATAATCAGGGATAAATACAAGGTATTGTGCTGCGTGTTAAACCCTGATAAAACAAGGGATGAGATCCAAGTGTGGAAAGTGTCAGTTACGCTGCCATAGCTTGTGGGGGTTGGGGGTTGGAAGCTGGGTGAAGCTAGTATAGCTTACAGACGTCTTTAGGCATGTTAAGTTTTGGGTTTTATGCTGCCTTATCTCTCTCACTGCCTGCGTCTGACCTTGGTGCCTAGTTAGTCTTCTTCCCCTGGGGAACTGCTAGGCGTTTTTCTGGCGTGCTCGTGTGCTTGCTGTGATTGGCTCCATCCCATCCCGGGGTGTGCTTTGAATTATGTATAACCTCCCAACTTCCACCTGGAGAGACATTACTGACGCAAAATATATTCAAGAGATCTGCCTTTACTGATTCCAATAAACAGCTTACTGGTTAAGACTGAGTATTGGGACTGGTTGCTGTGAGACTCTGACAAAAGGACAGCTGTTTTGGTGTCTAGGAAATAAGTTATATAGTTGGAAGAGCCTCAAATATATGGTAAAAACCTGAAAAGTAGAATGTATTGTATACATGTATACAGGGCTTTCTTTGTAGAAAAAGCCCAGCAGGAACTCATTAGCATAATAGGCCACACCCAACAGCAGAAACTCATTAGCATTTTAGGCCACACCCCTGACAATGCAGCTCCCTCCCAGGATTGGCTTTCCCAGTTGCCTCGCGGATTGCAGGGCACATGGGGAACCGGAGGGAATGCAGGCAGTTTCTGGATCGGCTTCCCTAGGTGCTGAGGGGGGGAGGCTGTGGGCGTGGCCAACTCAGAAGCCAGCCGGAACTCCGTTCCTGTGCGTTCCTGCCGAAAAATAGCCCTGCATGTATAACTTTTGGCAAAATACATTCAGGTTTTACTCATCGCAGTGAGGGTTGTTCTTTTGCGGTGTAATTCACCGCAAGCCTAGTTGTATTTCATTGGTTTCTATCTAAGCAAATTAGTCTGAGATGAGGGCAGGAATAAGTCTAAAAGCTGCTGATACTATGAACATCTTGATGTCTCCCAGAAGCAGAGGAGAAGGGATAAGAATTCCTCATGTATTTTGTAGGCTGTCTTGTGGGTGAAAGATTATCGGTTTCCCACTCAACACCATTCTTCTCACACTCAGTTTTCAGCTGCTAGAGGAGCTGCCAACTCTGTGAGGGGAATTCCTGGAGATTTGGAGGTGAAGGGTGCGGTTTGGGGAGGGGAGGGACCTCAGCAGGGTCTAATGCCATACAGTCCACCATCCAAAGCTGTCATTTTCTTCAGGGAAACTGATCTCTGTCATCTGGAGATCAGTTGCAATTCAAGAAGATCTCTAAGCTCCCCCTGGAGGTTGGCAACTCTGCCAGTCCACAGTGGGAAAGTGCTTCAGAAGGCAAGCAGGCCTGCATAGGACATTACTACTGACAGAATCTCATCCATACCTCACAATCACTATGACCCAGAACACCTCACACACTCTTGCAGTTTTCACTGCAAGGGAAGTCAATGAGCAAACTATCGTTGGGAGAAGCTTGTCAGCTAGTAGTGACCTTACAGAGGGATGGGTTGCAGCTTAGTAGTGGGGAAGCACCACTGGGAGAGGGCTCTGTGGTAAAGCATCTGCAGAAAGACCCAGGTTCGTTCCCCGGCATCTCCAACTGAAAGGATCAAGTGGCAGGTGACAGGAAAGACCTCTGCCTGAGACACTGGAGAGACACTGCCACATGCTAGTCTTGATAAGAGATGGACCATCTCAGCAGAAGACTTCTTCACATGAACTCTTGGTAAGCTTCTAAGGAACCCAAAGATTTACCCAAACACTGTATAATAACCCCCCATAAGAACATAAGAGAAGACAAAGGCCCATCCAGTCCAACACTCTGTCACATAGTGGCCAAAAATACCAGGTGCCATAAGGAGGTCCAGCAGTGGGGCCAGGACACTAGAAGCCCTCCCACTGTTGCCCCCCCCCCCCAAGCACCAAAAGTACAGAGCATCACTTGCCTCATAGTTCCTATCTATACCTTGCAGCAAATAGCCACTGATGGACCTCTACTCCATTTTTGTTGTTGTTCCATCACACAGTCGAGTCCAACTCTTTATGTCCCCATGGACCACATCATGCCAGGACCTCCTGTCTTCCATCGTGCTCCAGAGTTTGCTCAACTTCATGTTCATTGCATCGATAACACTGTCTAACCATCTCGTCCTTTGCCGTCCCCTTCTTCTTTGACCTTCAATCTTTCCCAGCCTCAGGGTCTTCTCCAGTGAGTGCTCCCTTCTCATTGGGTGGCCAAAGTATTTGAGCTTCAGCTTCGGTGCCTGGCCTTCCAGGGAACAGTCAGGATTGATTTCCTTTAGGATTGACTGATTTGATCTCCTTGCAGTCCAAGGGACTCTCAAGAGTCTTCTCCGGCACCATAATTCAAAAGAATCTATTCTTCGGTGCTCAGCTTTCCTTATAGTCCAACTCTCACAGCCATACATTACTACTGGGAATACCATTGCTTTGACCATATGGACTTTTGTTGGCAGGGTGATGTCTCTATTTTTTATCATGCTGTCTAGGTTTGCCATCGCTTTCCTCCCAAGGAGCAGGCACCTTTTAATTTCATGGCTGAAGTCACCGTCTGCAATGATCTTGAATCCCAGGAAGGAGAAGTCTGTCACTGCTTCCACGACTTCCCCTTCTATTTGCCAAGGAGTGATGGGGCCGGATGCCATGATTTTAGTTTTTTTGATGCTGAGTTTCAAGCCAACTTTAGCCCTCTCCTCTTTCACTCTGAGCAAGAGGCTCTTGAGGTCCTCTTCACTTTCTGCCATTAGAGTGGTGTCGTCTGCATATCTGAGGTTGTTGATGTTTTTCCCCGGCAATCTTAATTCCGGCTTGTGATTCATCCAGGCCAGCATTTTGCATGATGTACTCTGCATATAAATTGAATAAGCAAGGTGACAATACACATCCTTGTCGTGCTCCTTTCCCAATGCTAAACCAATCTGTTGTTCCATATCCGGTTCTAACTGTCGCTTCTTGACCCTTCTACAGGTTTCTCAGGAGACAGGTGAGGTGGTCTGGTACTTCCATCTCTTTAAGGACTTGCCATAGTTTGTTGTGATCCACACCATCAAAGGCGTAGTCAATGAAGCAGAAGTAGATGTTTTTCTGATACTCTCTTGCTTTCTCCATAATCCAGTGAATGTTGGCAATTTGATCTCTAGTTCCTCTACCTCTTTGAAACCCAGCTTGTACCTCCGCTCCATAGGTTTAGCCAATTCCCTCTTGAAACCATCCATGCTTGTAGCTGCCGTCACCTCCTGTGGCAGTGAATTCCATAATTCCGTACCCAATATAGGGTAGCTGTTTACATCATAGGCAGAGTTACTGAGGTGTTGGGTATGTGGATAAAGACAATTTGAATTAGATACATGGTTAATTATGTATGTAACTCTTTATTTAAAATATTTATTAGCTGTCTTTCTACTTTATAGGAACTCAAGGTAGGCTCGCAATATAAATGTAAAATACATAAAAGGCATAAAAAACTACTAGTTAAAATCAACCATTTAAACTGCCAGTAAACAGAATAACTAATCAGATATCATCATGAATAAAACTTTCTTCAGCTTCATTATCCTTGTTTCCTGGGTTGCCAACCTCCAGGTGTGGCCAGGAGTTTCCCTGGAATTCCAACTGATCTCCAGACTACAGAGATCTGTTCCCCTGCAGAAAATGGCTGCTTTAAGAGATTGGACTCTGTGGCATTATACCCTGCAGACATCCCCTCTCCCCAAACACTGCCCTCCTCAAACTGCCCTCCTCAAATCTCCAGTTTGCTGAGAGCCAGTTTGGTGTAGTGGTTAAGTGCATGGACTCTAATCTGGGAGAACCGGGTTTGATTCCCCACTCCTCCACTTGCACCTGCTGGATGACCTTGGGTAGTTCTGGCACAGCTGTTCTTGAAAAAGAGCAGTTTCTGTCAGAGCTCTATCAGCCCCACTTACCTCACAGGGTGTCTGTTGTAGGGAGGGGAAGGGAAAGAATTTCGTAAGCCACTCTGAGACTCCTTCAGGTAGTGAAGGTCAGGGTATAAATCCAACCTCCTCCTACTACTACTACTCCACCACCTCCTAGTGGCAGACCCTAATCTGGAGAACCAGGTTTGATTCCCCACTCCTCCACATGCAGTTGCTGGTGTGACCCCGGGTGAGTCACAGTTCTCTCAGAGCTGTTCTTTCAAGAACAGTTTTTTTCAGAGCTCTTTCAGCCTCACCTACCTCACAGGGTGTTTGTTGGGGGGGAGAGGATTGTAAGCCGCTCTGAGACTCTGAGTGAAGGGCATGGTATAAATCCAACTCTCCTCCTCATTTCCCAGCCCAGAGTTGGCAACCCTGTTTTTGCCTATGCTATCTTAAATGTTTGCTTTGTGGCTGTTCTGAATAACAATGCTCCCCCAAAAGTAACAAGGCCCCACCTGGGTTTTGTCACAGATGACAAACTGTGATACTGAAGATCGCTAAAAAGGAGCACAACACACAACATTATTCATTAACAAGAGAGCCCAGGAGCTGTGAATTCCTCCCATTTCACTCCTTTAGGCAGACAGTAAATCACAGGGCACAGAATCGGCCTCTTGCATGGAATCTCGCCTTTCCTTCAAAGCGTGCAAGTTGGCGTTCTCACATCTTCATTTCACCCTCCAAGCCTCCTTCTGTGGTGGGTGCTCTGCCTCTGCAAGAGGCGAACCCAGAAGGCACAGGTGCAATCAGGGAAGCAGGAGCAACATAGCTACACGCCCTTGCCTAGGCTTGCCAGCTGTGGGTTGGGAAATTCCTGGAGATTTGGAGGGTGGAGCCTGGGAAAGGTGGGGTTTAGGAAGAGGAGGGGCTTAAGCAGGGTATAATACCATAAAGACCCATTTCCGATTCAGGCGTTTTCTCCAGGGGAACTGATCTCTGTCGTCTGGAGACCAGTTGTAATTCCAGGAGATCTCCCGCTGCCACCTAGAGATTGGCAACCCTGTGACCCATTCAGAACCAGGTCAGGACAATCCTGGACTTAGTGGATGGATAAAGAGTGGCTTTTAGTTGAAGTATTTTTGCATCTCCTTTTTCCAGACAAGTTATCTGCTGTGGCATTTCAGAGCTGAACAATAAATTATTCAATGACAGGAAACTGGGTGTTTATTGTTGCTACGCAAGACGATAGTTGGCGATGAGGTAATGGGGCTGCCAATCTCCAGGTGGTGGCTGGAGGCCTCCCAGAATAACAACTGGCCTCTAGACCACAGAGATCCGCTCCCCTGAAGAAAATGGCTACTTTGGAGCATGCCCTCTATGGAATCACATCCGGGCCCATAGCCAGGATTTTTTTAGTCGAGGAGGGATTTAAATTTCTTAGGGGGGACCCCTACTCCCGTCCCAAGCTGCTCTGCAGTTTCTACCACCCGGGCCTCTACCAAGCTGCCTCCTCCTCACAGCGGCCCCTTGTGCCAGACAGCGCAGTGCAGCCCACCAGCAATAAGTACTTTCTGAGGGAAACAGACTTTCTGGGGAGGAAAGAGAGGGGAAGTCTGGCTCTGTGTGGCCACCATAGCTGGCCCTTCATTCCAGACAGCTGTGCAGGAGTACCTGGCTCCGGGAAAATACAGGCCAGTGAGTCTGATGTCGATATCGGGTAAGTTGGTGGAAACTGTTATTAAGGAAAAAATTAGTAGGCACATTGCTGAACAAAATCTCTTGAGGAAGACTCAGCATGGGTTCTGTAAGGGAAGATCTTGTCTCATTAACCTGTTAGTGTTCTTTGAGGGAGTAAGCAAACATGTGGACAAGGGGGGCCCAATAGATGTGGTTTACCTTGACTTCCAGAAAGCGTTTGAGAAAGTTCCTCATCAAAGGCTCCTAAGTAAGCTCAATAATCATGGGATAAGAGTACAAGTCCTTTTGTGGATCAAAAACTGGCTAATTAAAAGGAAACAGAGAGTGAGTATAAATGGGCAATTTTCTCAGTGGAGGAAGGTAAGTAGTGGGGTACCGCAGGGATCAGTACTCGGTCCGATGCTTTTTAACTTGTTTATTAATGATTTGGAGATGGGAGTAAGCAGTGAAGTGGCTAAATTTGCAGATGACATGAAGTTGTCTAGGGTGGTGAGAACCAGGGAGGATGGTGAGGCACTCCAAAGGGATCTGTTGAGGATGGGCGAGTGGGCGTCAATGTGGCAAATAGGGTTCAATGTGGCCATGTGCAAAGTGATCACATTGGAGCCAAAAATCCTAACATATAAATACACGTTAATGGGGTCCGAACTGGCGGAGACTGATCAAGAGAGAGATCTTGGAACTGTAGTAGATAACTCAATGAAAATGTTGAGACAGTGTGCGACTGCAATGAAAAAGGCCAACACTATGCTGGGGGTTATTAGGAAGGGAATTGAAAACAAATCAGTCAGTATCATAATGCCCCTGTAAAAATCGATGATGCGACCTCATTTGGAGTACTGTGTACAGTTCTAGTTATAGCATTGAGAAAAGTGCAGAAAAGAGCAACTAAAATGATAAAAGGGTTGGAACACTTTCCCTATGAAGAAAGGTTGAAGCGCTTGGGGCTCTTTAGCTTGGAGAAATGATGGCTGAGGGGTGACATGATCGAGGTTTATAAGATTATGCATGGGATGGAGCAGGTAGAGAAAGAAGTCCTTTTCTCCCTTTCTCACAATACAAGAACTCGTGGACACTCCATGAAATTGCTGAGCAGTCGGGTTAGAACAGATAAAAGGAAGTCCTTCTTCACCCAAAGAATGATTAACACATGGAATTCACTGCCACAAGAGGTGGTGGCGGCCATAAGCATGGACGACTGCAAGAGAGAATTAGATAAACATCTGGAGCAGAGGTCCATCAGTGGCTATTAGCCACAAGGTATAGATAGGAACTCTCAGTCTGGGGCAAGTGATGCTCTGTATTCTTGGTGCTTGGGGGGGAGCAACAGTGTGAGGGCTTCTCGTGTCCTGGCCCCACTGCTGGACTTCCTGAGGGCACCTGGTGTTTTTGGCCACTGTGTGACTCAGAGTGTTGGGCTGGATGGGCCACTGGCCTGATCCAACATTGGCTTCTCTTATGTTCTTATTTTCCCTGCACCCTCTGCTGCTTGGGGCCCTGGGCTGGATAAAAAGTTGTGGGGCCTTGCCAGTAAGTTGGGGAGCCTAGCCCTGAGATGCCCCACTGTGGCCACGGGCCTGATCACATCCCCAGTGAGCTCTTACCCCTCCCAAAGTATGCACTTCTCAGGATCCAGGAATTCCCCAACCCAGAGGCACAACCCTTCCCCCAAACCCTTTCCTCCATCTCCAAAATCCCTGGGATTTTCCCTATCCAGAGTTGGCAACCCTAGATGTGTATGGGAGCATTCTACTGCTAAAACACCCCAAAAGCTGTGAGAATAATTTGATGGCAGACCAGCTCTTTCCTTTCTGTTTTGCTGCTGCACCGCTCCAGAAATGGCTGCACTGGGCCATCTTAATGAGGCAGCCTCTTGGGACGGTTATGCAGAAAGGCTGCCTTACCAATAGGAAGCTAATAAAACTGAAGGGGCAGAACAAAAGCATAGAATTGTGCTGACTATTTGTACAGGGGCCCGGGGTGCTGGGGCAGGGGAGTTGGGAACTTAATTAGATTAAGTGGGGATAGTGAAGGAGAGAGAGAGAGAAGGCATGTCCTCTCTCTCTCTCTCTCCCCCCTTCCCCCGTGGCAAAGAGACTGGGGAAGGAAAGAGAAGCCACCCTGCTGCTTCTGGTCAGTTTCACTCCCCTCCAACCAGCTGTTAGGTTTAACAGCTGTTGGTCCAGGAGTGAAACTGACCAGAAGTGGCAGGGTAGCTTCCCTTTCCTTCACCAGCCTCCCTGCTGCTGCAGGGGCCAGGTGCACTGGGGGGTAGGGGGTCTGGCATCCTCCCAGGGTGGGACAGTGCTCTCAGGGGTCCGTTGGAGCGGGAGCGCACAGGAGCGCAGCTCCCGGAGTGAGGAGCCCAGGGGGTGGGCACATGACCAAGCCCCGCCCCCTCCTCGGCTTGCCCGAGCAGTGCAGAGGCACAGCGCCCCGGGGAAAGCCCTGCTGGGGTCTTTATTGTTTTTAATGTTTTGTTTTAATATTGATAATTTTATCATTGTTCCTTTTATGACTGTGTGCTGCTTTTCCAGAGACTTGCTCAAGGTGGCATATAAATTTTCTAAGTGTACCATTTTTTATCTGGGCACATGGCACATAAGTACTGGAGAAATTTCACCAACCCTTCAGCAGCTTCCACCCCATCAGTTTGGTGTAGTGGTCAGGAGTTGGACTCTAATCTGGAAGAACCGGGTTTGATTCCCCACTCCTCCACATGCAGCTGCTGGTGTGACCTTGGGCCAGTCACAAGTTCTCTCAGTGCTGTTCTCTCATGAGCAGTTCTCAAAAGACCTCTCTCAGCCCCACCTACCTCACAGGGTGTCTTGTTGTGGGGAGGGGAAGGGGAAGGGATGGGTGGTGCACATGTCCTGGGTATCTCAAGTCTACTTGAAACCTGGTGGTTTCAAGGGAGCAGGAAGAGAATGAGGGTGTGTTCTTTACGCTTATTTTTATTGCACAAAGTATTGGATGGGGAAGGGAATGGAGGAAGAGCAGGTCAGTTTCACTCACCTGTGGAGTGGAGCCTGAGGGGTGGGTGTTGCCTTCTGACACACTTCCGGTATGTTAGGGGGTGTGGCATATGCAAATGAGTTATGCAAATGAGTTATGGTAATGAGCTCCTGCACCTCTTTTTCTACGAAATGACCCCTGGTGCTCATCTATGGTGGGGTATTGCCCCCAAATGCCCACTGTGGCTATGGGCCTGTTTCTGGGTATGGGGAACAGACTCAGACAAATAAAACCCCTCTGCCTCTAACCCCCGGCCCTGCTTCTGCTGAAGTCATCTCCAAGCAAAGTATATCCCTGCTATAATCACATACTGAATAGCTGGAATGGCTCCTCAGAAGACCACTCTTGTTTGCACCAATATAGTTGCATGACATTTGCAGATTTAAAGAGCATGAGTAGACAACAACATCTGCCTTCCGTGCCCCAGTCGTTGGCACCCAGGTCTGTCCTGTCCTGGAAGTGGAGTTTTCCAACACAGGGGAAAGTACGGTCTTTACGTTGGCCAGCACTTTCACCCTGCATAGAATTTTGGACAATGATAGAGCATCACCCCCTCAGGCAGTGGTTTTACTTCTGGTCTGTGTTGGAAGTGACATCATTGCACTTTATTGTTGTTCAGTCACACAGTCAAGTCCAACTCTTTGCGACCCCATGGACCACATCACAACAGGCCTTTCTGTCTTCCGCTGTGCTCCGGAGTTTGCTTAATTTCATGTTTGTTGCATCTATGACACTGTCTAACCATCTCATCCTTTGCCGTCCCCTTCTTCTCTGATCTTCAATCTTTCCCAGCATCAGGGTCTTCTCCAGTGAGTGCTCCCTTCTCATTGGGTGGCCAAAGTATTTGAGCTTCAGCTTCAGTATCTGGCCTTCCAGGGAACAGCCAGGGTTGATTTCTTTTAGGATTGACTGATTTTACCTCCTTGCAGTCTAAGGGACTCTCAAGAGTCTTCTCCATCACCATAATTCAAAAGAATCGATTCTTCGGCGCTTGGCCTTCCTTATGGTCCAGCTTTCGCAGCCATACATTACTACTGGGAATACCATTGCTTTGACAATATGGACTTTTGTCGGCAGGGTGATGTCTCTACTTTTTATCATGCTGTCTAGGTTTGCCATCGCTTTCCTCCCAAGGAGTAGGCATCTTTCAATTTCATGGCTGCAGTCACTGTCTGCAGTGATCTTGGATCCCAAGAAGGTGAAGTCTGTCACTGCTTCCACAACTTCCCCTTCTATTTGCCCTTTTGCGGGCTTCAGTGTATGAAGCCAACTTGTGGCTCTCTCTGGAGCTAGGCATCATGGGGGAGGACGGCAAATATCTAAGTTTTGCAGGCAGAGACTTCCAGCTTGGTTTCCTTCTCGGTACCGCCTCTCTTTTCGTAGAAAAGAAGTGCTGACATGCATTTCCAGCTTAGAGATCTCCTGAGTAGCCTGGCACATGATAGATAATGTGTGAATCTCCATGCAGGCATCCAGAGAACAGCGCTTGAAGCCCAGAGAAGCCAAGAGCAGCCGGAAAGCGCTCGCAATTATTTCCCAGGAGGCGTTGTGTTTCAATAACAATATTAAGGATTTGGAAGCAAATTGGAAAACGACGACTTGTATTATGAAGCCATCAATTATGAGTCATACGCTGAATGGAAAGAGCAGGCAGCCAGATATTCAAAAGCAACGGAAAATTTTCGAGGAAATGAGAGGGTAGAGTCCAAGCAAAAGGGAAAATCAGTACCGATGGCTTGAGAATTGAGAGGAGTTGTAAACTGAGGGGTGGGATTCTTCATTAGCTTCAGTCCCACTTAGGCTGTTTTTACATCTGACTTTCCCGCTGGAATCATTCTAGTTCCAAAAAAACCTGCCCACACCTCTGTGCGGTGTGAAATCGTGCTGCTACTGAAATGTCCACATCTACTAATTGCCCTCCTGTGGTCAAGCTAGTATTCAGCCGGCTTGATTCTGCTTTAAACAATTGCTGTTGATTAGTGCACTTAGACCCCCTGGAGTGAAATTTCACACCACTGTGAAATCAGCACAGGAAAAGACAGCAGTCAAACTACTTTAGAGGGGAGGTGTAAAATGACCCTTAAAGCAGAGAAACAATGAGGGGGAGAGTATCAGACTAAGACTGGGGAGAGCTGGGCTCAAAGCTGCATTCTGCTGTAAAGCTCATTTTGTAGACAGGATCCCCTGGGTAAAAGTCCAATCCATGGTTGCCAGCCCTGGGCTAGGAAATTCTTCCAGATTTGTGGGTGTGGAGTCTGGGGAGGGCGGGGTTTGAGGAGGGGGGGACCTCAGTGGGGTATAACACCATACAGTCCACTTTCCATTTTCTCCAGCATGACTGATCCCTGTCACCTGGAGATCAGTTGCACTCCCAGACTGGCAACCCTAGTACAATCACTAAAACAGCCAGCATGGTGTAGTGGTTGGAATGCCAGACTAGGCCTGGGCCACTCTCTCTCTCTCTCTGACCAATTTCCCATGAGGCACAGCTCCACCGTCGCTCTTCCCTTTCCCCCGATTGCGTGCATCAATTTCCCACTATTGCCCCGCGCCGCATTTTGACCCATGGCTTCACCTGATTTTCCCCATGGCTTCACAATCCTATTTTTTGAGGATCACGAAGCCACGGGGGAAATCGGGCAAAGCCGGGGGCCAAAATGTGGTGCAGGGCAAATAGTGGGAAATTGACGTATGCAATTGGGGGAAAGGGAAGAGTGACGGTGGAGCAGCACCTCATGGGAAATCTCTCTCTCTCTCTCTCCCTCTCTCAGCTAACGCAGAAAGCCTCAGCAAAACTCAGATCAGAGATGGGCACCAATGGGCTCACAAATGAAAGTTCATGATGAATTTGAGGCAGTTCATTCTTTGTGGTCAAGTTTGTGACAGGTCAACTGGCATGAACTTTCCATGAATGTCGAAGCTGTTCATGGAGGTTCGTTGCCATTCATGAATGGATACATTTCCAGACAGACTGTCTCCATTCAATAAAGATGTTTAGCAAACTTCAAAGCGGGGGGGGGGGATCCCTGTGGGTTTGGTGTCACTGGCTTGTTCCTGAGCTGTTCCATAAACTCCTGCAACTGCAGCAATGTAAGCAAAAGAGGACTACTGTCAAACCACAGAATCCCTGTGGTACAAATTGAAGGGGGGAGGCATTTTTTTCAAGCCCAGCACAACCAGTTCATGTACAGAATGCCCAGCAGAATCCAGTACCACTGTGGCAATGCAAGCTTTAAAGGACTGATTGATCTCAAAGCACAGTGTCACAAGAAATCCAAGCTGAGGGAGGGGGGCTTTGTAAGCTCTGTGCATGAAAATGGAAACAAAAAGAAACCCCAGGAAAGGGGGGGCTTTTGAAACTGAGAAGTTGTTTGAAATCAACAAGAAAAGTGGAGAAACCTTCAGATGGAGATCACTTGTGAGTTTGATGTCTCAGCACACCGGGGAGGGGCATTCTACCAGGTCACAAACTGAGCTAGTTTGTTTGATGCTTAAAATTTTGTGATGAAGTGGGCACATTGCGAACCCCAAACTGAACCACATTTTTCTGGTTTGTGCCCATCCCTCACTTAGGCGCTAGCTATTCCAGTATCACTTGAACATGGATTCCCAAGGGTGTAAACCAGTTTCTTCCCAGCCAATTTTTACTATCCTCTTACGTGACCAACAAGGGTAATATCTGCCTGACAGACCCATAGCAAACATCTAGAAGAAGAAGAGAAGAGATTGGATTTATACCCTTCCCTTCAGTATCCGAAGGAGTCTCGGGAGTGGCTTACAATCTCCTTTCCCTTCCCCTCCCCTCCCCACAACAGACACCCTGTGAGGTAGGTGGGGCTGAGAGAGCGCTTTCGAGAACTGCCCTTGAGAGAACAGCTCTGAAAGAACTTATGACTGACCCATGATCACACCAGCAGCTGCATGTGGAGGAGGGGGGATCAAACGTTGTTCTCCCAGATTAGAGTCTGCGCTCCTAACAACTACACCAAACTGGTTCTCTGCACTGCAGTTTCCAAGGATCTGCACAATCTGTCCACTGTGATCACAAAGGCAACATTTTGTTCTCTGTGATTTAGGAGTAGGGCCATCAGGTCCTGACTCCCCTCCCCGGCCACCACCCTATCTGTCTGCCTGCCTGCCTGCCTGCCTGCCTGCCAGTCAGTCAGTCAGTCAGACAGTCAGTCAGTCAGTCAGTCAGTCAGTCAGTCAGTCAGTCATCTATATAGGGCTTGGGGGGGGGGGGAGCGGTGCCATAACACTCAAGAGGGAAATGAAGTTTTCAATCTGTATACTGAAGACTCATGAACTTTTAAACACTTTTAAAAAGAATTTTGTTGAAGAGGTTCCAGAACGGAGTTCCAGCACATTTCCCCAGGGAAAAAAAGCTGTCTGTCTGTCTGTCTGTCTGTCTGTCTGTCTGTCTGTTTGTCCGTCTGTCTGTCTGTCTATCTATCTATCATCTATCTATTAGATTTTTAGTTGCTGCTCTCCCAAAGGGTCTCACAGTGACTTACACCATTAAACCATTGATAAATACTGGAGTCAGGAGGCCGGTGGAGTGAGTTTCAGTATGATCAAGTTTATTGGAGGTCAGGAACAAGCATACCTGAGGTGGCCCGGGGGTCAGCTTATATGCACAGAAAAGCCTCGCCCCCGTCCACACCCACACTGCAGGATAGGTTAATCTTCCTCCCCGAGATTTACATTGGTTCATTTGAATATGCTAAGCCCCTGATAGGTGGATCTTTAGGAGCCTGGATGCTGTTGTTCTTTTACCTCAAGCTTGTACCTTTTCCAAGCCATGTGGTCAGACCGCATGGCTGGTGCCATTACATGTTTGGTCACATCAGAGAATCATACAAGTGTACACATAGAGAATCACAGCCTGGTTATCTGTGGAATTGCGTCCAGGGCATAACAACCATATTAAAAAGTTTTGAAACTGTGTCTACCTGAAGAAGTGGACTCTGGCCCACTATGCTGATGATTTTGTCTTCAATGTACCACAAGGCTCCTGTTTATTTCTGCTTCCCCAGATTAACACGGTTATGCCTCTTGAATGAGTCGGGATAGGTGGACACAATAAACTCACTTGGGACCGAGTCTAAGGAACCAGGAAGCATTCAGTCAGTTATCACGGTAAACAGGAAGCATGCAATTAGTCATCAAGCTGAAACAGATGCTTTAGTGGGGGCATGTACAGTCAGAGGGAAGAGGAGAAAGACAGTTAGGAGATTTTGTGAGACATAAAGCAGTCATAGAAGAAAATCTGATAATTAAAAACAGGTCTTATTTATGTACTCTGTCTTTGACTGCATACAGAACAGAGGCCCTTTTCTCCCCTGTTCCTTTCTTCACTAATCCGTTCATTCCCCCAAAACTTTCCATTTCTGAAGAAGGGGAGGAGAGCCTGTTAGAGGCAGATGCTTCATCTTGAAGGCCAAGATCTACTGTGCACTCCTATGCAGAGTGCCTCCAGTCTAAACTCATTGATTTCAACAGACCTTGGACAGGAGTAACTCTGCATAGGATCGCACTGCTAGACGCTTAGATGGAGCCATTCCAATGAGTCTTGGCTCAGCCCTTGGAAACAGCATTTCTTCTGCTCCCTGGCATTAATGGATACTCCTAATTAGACGGGGCTGGCACTGGACATGCCCACTGTGAGTTGAACTTTGGAGAGGGCTTTGGCTCAGCTCATAATGGCCCAGGGTTTGCCGATACAGTGGAAGCTTGTGAACACAGACCCAGTTCCAAAACGTCATTCGCACCTCTACTGTTCTGTCTCGTGAATTCACAGGGGGTCATATTCCGAGGCCCAAGTGTAAAAATGGGTTTGTAAGGAACTCTAGTCTTCAAAGCTGAATGCAAGATTAAAACATTGGGCATTATTTGGGTTGCTGCAGCTGATCACTGGATGATTCAGGTCCTCTGTTGTTGTTTTTTTGGGGGAGGGATCTTTTTTCTTCTATGATCTGTTGTGGGAGGGGAGGCAGCATGGTACAGCCGGATATCGTTAGATCTCAGAAGCTAAGCAGGGTCAGTACTTGGAAGAGAAACCACCAAGGAAGGCTCAGCAGAGTAAAGCAAGGGCAAACCACCTCGGCTTCTCTCTTGCTCCAAAAGTCCCTCGATGGTTGTAGCTTGACAACATGTCACGCACTGTTCCCTCTAAGCTGAGTTGGTGTGAGCTAGCTCACAGTTTTTTAGCCTCCAGCTCACACATTTTTGTCTCAGCTCAGGAAGGGGATGGCTCCAGAGCAAACTAACTGATGCAGTAGCCGAATCACTCGCTCACAACTTTAATGCCAGTAGCTCACTAAGTAGAATTTTTGCTCACAAGACTCCACAGCTTAGAGGGAGCATTGGTTCTGATGTCAACCCAAGTAAGTGAAACTTTCCAGTAAAAGTATCAGTGGGTGGCTCTTCATCTACAAGTCATCTCTGAGCATTCTCCAGAAGTGACAGGAGTCTCCCATGATTTTCTTTGCAAGGACAAGGGATGTGTCCCAAGAAAAAATTCTCTCTAATTCTGGATCCAGGATTTGGGGATCTCCCCCCACCCCCCCCGATGGCTGGTTTTATTTTCAGTGGGGAACCATTATTTTCAGTGGGGAACAATTCAAGGCTCTGAAGCAGCTGCTTTTAAAGATAATGACACCAAGACTGCACGGAACATAGTCTTCCCTCTAACCTAAAGACCCCCTATATTTCAAGTAGAACAGACACAGGAGTTCAATCATACTGGAAAGTATTGGAGTTGGAAGGCAAGTGGTAGTGATTTCATAGTGAAGCTCTTTATTGAGGGTCAGATGGAACATGGGGAACCCCGGGCTCAGAGCCCTCTTTTATGCCAGCCGGAGACAATGCCCCAACCTCGCCCCCAGGTCCTGATAGGACCTTAAGTCTGTGGTTGTAGTTCATAGGTCCCCCAGCGGGAGACCTAGGCTTGTAATTGGTGGTCACTCAGGATCCAACTGGCTATTGTTCTACCTGGCTGAAGCTCAGGTAGATTCTGACCATATTACGGGAGACCATGCGATCGTGGTCTTAGTACACAACACAGACAGACACTTCAAATAGGCACCTCCAGCCCCATAGCTACGGTGGGGCTTTAGGGGGTCCACCCCCTTTCTTCAAGGCACAGCTCTACTAGAATTTCTCCTGTGAATGCTTTTTTCAATAATTTTAAAACATTTTTAAAAGTGTGTGCTCCTTTAAGCTGAGTGGGGTGCTGTAGTTGACTAATTCAAGGGAGTTGAAGTAGGTGACCTCTATTTATTTATTTATTTGTAGCATTTATAGGCTGCTCTCCCTGCACGCTCTCCCTTTTAACTCTGTGTCCAGAAACTGGTCTCCTTTAAGAGAGTTTTTCTGCCTGTTAGCTTTCTTGACTATGGAAATCATCACCCCCACCTGCCAGCTTGTTCTCAGAAGTTGCTTAGGCTGGCAGAAGTGATTAACTTGCAGCAGCTGAGAACTGTCATCTAAAGCAGTTGACAGCTTGCAATTTAGAGATCTATCCCAGTAACAGCTTTCTATTGGCTAAATGGCATTTCTGCTCTGAGAACTTCAGTCCCGCCAGGAAAAAAAAAATTGTCCCACAAGCCGCAGAATCCTGGCTATAGGCCTGGGCACCTCTTGATGCCCACACACTTCTCTTCTGATACTTACTGTGGGAGGGGGGAATGGTGCCAGTCACCAGCATTAAAACAACAACAACAACTGTCTGCATTCATTTATTTTTCCTACTTTTACAGTAACTAATTGACTCTGTGTGTGTGTGTGTACCTTTGTGCTGAAAACTCTGCAGTTGCTGTCCTTCCTTGTTGTTTGGTCTGTTGTTTGTTTCCTAGGCTTGTTGTTTGTTTTCTTTACAAAGTGAGAAAGAACTGAGAGAAGGAGAATAGCAGTTCTGCCACTATTGCCTATGTGGGATTTGTGGGGGAGGCTAGAGTGGCTGTTTTTCTACAAAATAACACCAAAATTCACTGGGAGCTAGTACTGCCTGTTAACTAAAGACCACCCAAGTTTCAAGCAAATTGTACCAAGCGGTTCAATTTTATTGGCCCCTGAACTAGGTGCCTCACCTATCCTACTTGAGAGAGAGAAAGAGCCCTGACACAAAAGACGAGGGAAGGAGATGGAGTAAACCAGAACCACAGCTCTACCGGGCCCTGCACTAGGCTTGCATTGGGTGGGAGCCAAAGCCTGGGAAACTCAGAGAATCAAAGAAAAACAAGATGCTTGCTGCTGCTGATGGTAAGCACCCAAACACAACAAACTACATGGAATTTTCTGGGGGGAACGGGTGTTGTTTGTAATGTCTCAAAATCCCTTAGTTGGGTAAGCATTCCAGAAAATCATGCTAACAACTGGAAACAGCAATTTTCATGTATATTTTTGGCTCAGGGTATTCCAGGACCCACACAATGTCCATTTTGGGGGCTTCTACTGGAAGTATAGGCCACTCCTAACTCAGTTCAGCAGCAGATTTTGCTTGGTGAACTTGGCTGGTGGCAGTAGCTGGTCCGACAGCTCATTGAAAAAGGCACCAGCTGCATTCTTGATTTATTCAGCAACACTGATACATCGCTGTGACTATGATGTTTTCGCTTCTGGACTCAAAAACCCGCCTGCAGATATCTGTGGCCTCCTTGTGCACAGACTGCCTTCAAACAAGTGTAACTCTCAGCTAAAAGAGAGAGCCGTTTCCATCCAGGGAAAAAAAAGGCATTTATGGCAGTAACAATTGTTTTTTTTCCCTTTTGAAAACATCGCATTAAGAAGAATCTTGGAAGGTATGGCTGAAAAAGAGAAGACACAAAAACCCGCACCAACACCCCCCCCCCCCCCCCGCTTTCACAGAGCTGGTTCCTTGGACTTCGTTTTTTAATTGTTTTCCTATGTTTATTTATTAGTTTTCGGAATTGAAGTGTGCCATGGTGACATCGCAACTCAGCCGCTCCCTCTGTTTAGTGGGGGCTCATGGAAATTTTGGCAGGAGTCTGGTAACATCTGTTCCTTTCTATCTGGCTATAAAAAAGAGGGGCGAGAAAGAGAGAGACTGCTGCTGAGGGACTCACTTTGGAGAACAATTTCACTTTGTCACGCGGCAATTATTTCTTATGAGTTTTGAATACTTGCCTGATTGAATAAGATTTTTATTGGTGTTTCTACATACAAAGAGAGAGAGAGAGAGAACACATTTGGGAAGCTGACTCGGTTCTGAAAGGGGAGGTAGAGATCTGCTGAATTCCTTAACATTTTATCCCTTCCTGTATAAGGTCCAACCCCCAACTTGCTCAGCACAGCCTGGAATCAAAGCTAATATTGATCCCCTTTAATTGGGGGGGGGGCACTCTGAATTATTAATTGCTCATAGAGCATCCATTGTCTCCTCTCCTTACTTGATCACAGATTGTCCACTATCTCTTCTTCTTACTTTCTCAACACAGTATTTACTTCTTTTAAGTGCTCTTAACTTCAGTCCTTGAGGCTAATATGCCAGGTCCAGGGGATATGGGGAAACATGTTGTTGTTGCTAAGCAACTGCAGGATACAGTCCCCAACAATTCCCTATTCTCTGTGATTGGAGGATGAGTCTTGCTATTGCCTAGCAACTATTGCATGCTTTCTTCCCCTCAAGACACAGCAAAATAGCCACTGGGTGGAAAAGCAAAGAACCAAAGTGTCCCGTGTCTCTTTGTAGGGCTGATCTTGGCTAGGAGTTTGGTTTGCTTTCGGGGGTTTTAATTAATATTATTATTATTTGTATTATGTTTACATTATAAAAGTATCTGTTACAGTACAGGAATATCTATCATGCAAAGGGGAATCACATTAGTTAATTATCGGATATTTTTAAAAGTCAAATATGTGCTATCTTAGAGGCAAAATTTTAAAAGATTGGAAGCAAAGATTTGAATTCAAGCCTAAGGAATGTTCTTTTTAAAGGTCCATTGGAAACAGTTTTAATGATTTACAAGAATTTGGGTGGTTTCAGAAGGAATGAAAAACTCAGATGTAAGTTTCTCTGCATTAGAGACAGAGAAGATTTTTTGTTTGTTTTAATTGGGCCATCATTCAGCATTTAAACTTTTTAAAGCTTTGGATCCACATGGAGACTTTGCATCAGTGACCCACGCAATGGCCACTTCCAGGCTTGATTACTGCAATTCGCTCTATGTAG
This sequence comes from Lepidodactylus listeri, assembly GCA_029233225.1. NCBI lineage: Eukaryota > Metazoa > Chordata > Lepidosauria > Squamata > Gekkonidae > Lepidodactylus > Lepidodactylus listeri. Next base: position 131,226,260 of record JARCFY010000005.1, on the reverse strand, counting down.
CTTAACCTTTGAGACTGACCCTAGGGCTGCCAGGTCCCCGGGGGGGCTGCCAGGTCCCTGCTGAAATGCCCCCCAATCTGATGGTCCAGATTAGGCCAGTGGGGGGAACCCTGCCCCCAAAGTGCCCAGTTCGGGCCGACAGGTGATGTCATCACACTGGGCATGTCACCGGCCGATGTTCTAACAATCAGCCTGGAAACTCTATGGTAAAACTCAAAGCGTTTTCAGGCTGATGGCTAGAGTGTCAGCTGGCGGCATGCCCAGCTTTATAATGTCACTTCCAGGCGACGCCATTGTGCCACGTATGTGCTTTGCGCGTGTGCAAAAGTCCCACCCTAGGACCTACTCTCCCCCGCTAATTAAGGGAAGTGACTTGGCAACCCTAGCTGACCCAGAAGTTACAGCTGGTACAAAATGTGGCGGCACGCCTGCTAACAGCAACACCTGTGCAAGCTCACATTCAGCAGGTTGCTCTGCCAATTGCATTGGCTGCCAGTTGAATTCTGGAGCCACTTCAAGGTTTTGGTAATAACTTTTAAAGCCTTACACGGCCTGGGACCAACATACCTGAGGGACCGCCTCTTACCATATACGACCCAAAGAGCATTACGCTCCATGGATCAGCATCTCCTGATGGTCCCTGGCTGGCCCAAAAGACCTCCATCTTGCCTCGACCGGCGCCAAGGCCTTTTCTGCTCTGGCCCCAGCCTGGTGGAACATGCTTCCCACTGAGATCAGGGCCCTGAGGGATCTTCTGCAATTCCTCAGGGCCTATAAGATGGCTAAGGCAGTCGGCATCCATATAGGGCCTCTCTGAGGCTTTTGCCACCCATTTTAACAACTAAGAACATAAGAAAAGCCAACATTGGATCCAGTCCAACACTCTGTCACACAGTGGCCAAAAACACCAGGTGCCCTCAGGAGGTCCAGCAGTGGGGCCAGGACACTAGAAGCCCTCCCACTGTTGTCCCCCCGCCGCCCCAAGCACCAAGAATACAGAGCATCACTTGGCCCAGACCAAGAGTTCCTATCTATACCTTGTGGCTAACAGCCACTTACAGACCTCTGCTCCATATGTTTATCCAGTTCCCTCTTGAAGCTGTCCATGCTTGTAGACGCCACCACCTCCAGTGGCAGTGAATTTCATGTGTTAATCCCTCTTTGGGTGAAGAAGTACTTCCTTTTATCTGTTCTAACCCGACTGTTCAGCAACTGCTGGCCTTTATCTATTTATATCTCATTACAGCGTTCTGTGAGCCTCAGCATCTAGCCATGCTTCGGATAGCTCTGGCTCTTCGGCTTGGAAACAGAGATGCACACCACATCCCTAGAGTCAGATTTGACTGGCTTTCGAGCAAGGGAAACCTTTACCTTTACCTATAGGCCAGAACCTCCCACAAAAATCCTTACTATAGGACTGTGACCACTATTGTAATGTATATGATAGTTTTAAATATTTTAATTATTTGTTTTATTGATGAAATGCTGTTTTTGTATTGCTAACATGTTGTTACCCACCCTGAGCCCACTCGCAGGAAGGGTGGGCTATAAATATAAATGAATGAATGAATGAATGAATGAATGAATGAATGAATGAATGAATGAATGAATGAATAAGAAAAAAATCAGGTCATCATGAAAATTCAAATGGCATGCCTTGCTAGATGTTTCAGATGTCCACTTCCAATCCTGGCTGAATTCTAAGAATTCACATTTTCACATTTTGTCACAGATTGTCTTCCCCCACTCACTATGCTTTTTAGATGTTCAAATTTAGCATCTGCAAGCACTGTTGTCAGATCTCATTCATGCAAATACAGTCATGCCATTCAGAGCAGGTGAGTTCCAGTAACAGGCACAAATCCAGAACTGGAGACAGTAATATAACTCTAGGCTCAAAAACACTTCAGCACTTACAGATTCATTCACGTACCAAAAGATGTGGAAACAAGAAGTTAAGGCACCTACTTTAACTTCAGTACTTGCGAGCTCGGGTGGCATAGTGGTTCGAGTGTTAGACTAGGAGCTGGGAGAACCAGGTTCAAATCCCTCTTTGTGACATGGAAGCTTGCTGAGTGATCTTGGGTCAGTCACATGTTTTCAGCCTAACCTGCCTCACAGGGTCATGGTGAGGATAAAATGGAGGAGAGGATAGTGATGCAAGTCAGCTTGGGTCCTCATTGGGGAGAAAGGTGGTGCAGAAATGAAATAAATAAATACACTGTGGTTGCAATCACACACGCAATTAGCCCTGACATAGATGCGAATGCCGGGCAGCTTAAAGGAGCATGATCATACAACAACATCTGGGAAGTGCCTCGCAGCCTTCAGCAACCTGTTTTTTTCTAAAAGACACCTCAGAAAGTCCAGTAGCAAACAGGTTGCTATGGGCCACAAATGGACTTTTCCTGCGTCTGATCACTCCAGCGTGCTCCCATGATGTCAGGATAGTCTGATCAGGCCATCCCGACTCCATGCCATTATTTTTTGCCCTCAGTATGCACATCATCGCACATTCCATAGGGAACCCTCAAGGCTGAGATGCGAATCATCGATCCCTTGTTTAAGTGCATCATAGACCAACAGCAAAAAACAACACCCGACTCACCTCAGTTGTGTCCGATCATGCAGTGGCGGGCTGTGCCCACAGCTTCAAAAGAACATGTGGTTGTGCAACTGTGAGTCAACTTCAGCCGGAGGAAATAGCCTCTCCCCCGCCTGCTTTATCTCGTGCGTGTGACCGCAACCTGTGTAAACCAGTGAACTGCAGCCTTTCCAGACCAAAAACCAAGATCACCCACTGCAGTTTGGGAAACTGCCAGAGATTAGGGTGTGGTGCCTGGGAAGGGAGCCATTTATGGAAGGGAGAGAACTCAGTGAGGATGTGATGCCAGAACATCTATCCTCCACAGCTGACATTTCTCTCCAGGTCTCTCCAGAGATCTCAGGACCTCTGTTGTCTGGAGAACAGTAGTAACTCTAGGAGAACTCCAGGCCCTGCTTGGAGGTTGGTCACCCCAGCTAGAACCCACTGAGCTGTGAGAATGTGGAAGGAAGTCACGTGAGATCACAGGAGGATCAAATGTGAGCTGAGCACAACATCTGTTCAGCACAACACTGAACAAGAGCACCTGTCAAAGAGGTTTGCATCCATTTTTCCCCAAAAGTGCATGTGTGCAACGACACTGCCAATCCAAACACATTGGCAGGCGCTAACATTGCTAATTACTGCTTAGATGAACGGCAAATGTTTGTGTGTGTGCGTGTATTTATAGCACAGCATTTATTTTTGACTGATTCATATGAGTTTGGTTGTTTTAATAATTGAAATGTGTATTAAGATTTTTGAGCATACATAAAAAAGAGAAAAAAGCACAAAGAGTAGAATAATAATTAAAAAGAAAAGGAAATAAGAGAAATCCTATGAAGTAGAAAGAAAATAAGGGAGTTTGACTGTGGTCACACATGCTAATAATCTACTTTCAATCCACTTTCAGTGCACTTTCCAACTGGATTTTTAGGCTGCAGTCACACGGCCCCTTTAAATCCGGGAGGGCTCCCGAATTTAAAGGAGCTGCATTTTTCTACCGCGGGTTGGGATGTCTATACATCCCAACCCCTGCGGCAGCAGAAGCGGTGGCGGCGGGAACAGCGGCAGCTGAAGAGGCAGCAGCGGCGGAAACAGCGGCGGCCGCTGAAGAGGTGGGAATGGCGGCGGCTGCTGAAGAGGCGGCGGCGGCCACGGAAGAAGCGGTGGTGGCGGCCAAGGACCCGCAAGCTGCCTGGTGAGTTTGGGGTCCCCCCCCCTTTTACACTTGGGCGCTTGAGTGGCCAAGCGCCCAAGTGTAAAAGGGGGGAAAAATGGCCGGCGGGACTATCTGGACAGCCCTGCTCTTGAAATGATTGCGAGAGAGGGGTGTCCAGATATCTCAAATGCGGGTTCCTCCCGCAACATCTGGGAAAACTGTTGATTTTCCCAGGATTGGAAAATGCGGGAGGAACCCGCATTTGAGCCCGCTTCAGCACGGGACTTGGGGCGGGCCACTCCACTGAGAGTTCTGCTCAAAGTAGTCAAGGATCAGATCTTGGTTGGTAAACCAGAGTTCTTTATTTCCAATCTCTACATTAGTACAGCTTCTCGGATTATTGTCAGAGATGAGACAGATAATACAGGCAGGTCTATTATACCTTTCCAAGGAGTTTGAATTACCCATAGGTAGCCAATCACTATAGGGGAAAAACGGCGGGCAAAAAGGGGCTCTGACCGTTTGTTTCCCACAGGAAAGAAAGTGAGGTGTCAAGCAGTAAATTCCCTTCCCAACCAGACCCTTCAGATGTTACCAGTTCACATAACAATCAATGGCCTCAAGGCTTTTGCATGTGATAAGAGATGAGACGCATCCTCCCTTGAAGTCCCAGCCGGGGCCGATGGAATGCGGAGGCAGTGGTGTGAGAGGCCCATTGTTCCCATACATTGCAGGTGTCACCCTCCCGCTTCAACAGTTACAAAACCCAGGCCTGGTTAGGCACTACAACATGGCATCTGCAAGCATACATTTGTAATACATACATGGCAACAGAAGATACATACATAGCAATTAGGATATGACAAGTGGAGAGAAGTAAAAAGCACAACTGTAAGAACTAAGTAAAAAGCACAACTGTAAGAACTAGAAATACTATGTCTGAATTAGCAGATTCTGACAGCCGTGTGGTCAGCCCCTTTAAATGCGGGAGGAAAAAGCCCTTCCTCCCGCATTTAAGGGCCGTGTGGCCGCAGCCTTACTGCGTGAACTGGCAAAATCCAGTTGGAAAGGGCATTGAAAGTGGACTGAAAGTGGATTATCTAGGTGTGTGTGACCACAGACTAGCTTTCAATTTATATGATTTATGACTTCTGTTTTGCCATCAAGTCACAGCTGATTTATGACAATCCGGTAGAGTTTTCCAGGCAAGAGAAGTTCAAAGGTGGTTTGCCATTGCCAGCCTCCGCATCATAAGCCTGGTCTTCCTTGGTGGTCTCCCGACTCCAAATTCTAGCCAGGGCTGGACCTTGTTTAGCTTCCGAGATCTGATGAGATCAGGCTAGCCTGGGATATCCAGGTCAGGGCGAGTTGCGGCTTAATGCAACTGTATTGGGTAGGCAGGCATATGTGTGCGCGCACGCACACACACAAAAGCCGGATGCACTAAGCTACACCGCTCTGTTAGGAAGGAATACAGTGAAACAACTTGCCAATGAACAGCCCATCAATAAACCAGCTCCCAGTTTGTGACCAGTGGACCAGGCATGAGTCAAACTGGTGGGTGTTGGAGGCATCCCTAGTAACATATCCCTGATTTTCCTGAAAACGCAAGGGATTCTCAAGCAGCCCCATAGCTAACAACTTTTTGCTCGGGGGGGGGGGCTCTGTTTTTCTCTGGGGGCCTGCCATTTTATATCTGTGCAGTACTGCCATGCCATGCTCAAACACAAAGTTTTTCTTTGTGAGCTACTGGTATTAAAGCTGTGAGTGAGCAGTTTGGCTGCTGCATAAATTAGTTTGCTCTGGAGCCATCCTTCCTGAGCTGAGACAAAAATGTGCGAGCCGGAGGCTAAACAACTGTGAGTTAGCTCACACTGACCCAGCTTAGAGGGAACACTGGCAGGGACTCAGGCTCCACTCCTCTTTCTGTTTGTCCCCTCATCGTCTTGGGGTGTTTCCAAGGAGCCTTCTTTGGCACAAGGGGGTCCCATCCAAATGGGGGGAATGCAGCCATCATGAACCCCCAGGTGACTTGGGGGGGGGGGAGTCTAAGGAGCAGCATGAGAAACGAGAAGCTGCTGGAGTCAGGGGTGTAGACTTTTCAATTTCTGGGGGGGGGGGGCAGGGGCTCTTACCTGTTATTAATCATTTTTGTGTGCTTGCCGGGACAATGTCCCCGCTACCGCCACTGCCGCCACCACAAGAGCCTCTCCCCCCCGCCTGGCTCCCCCACACCCCTCTCCCCACCCACTCCTCCCTCCCTCCCTCTCCCTTCCTCCGGGGGGCGTCCGGGTGACTGCCCAGGGTGATGACATCCCCCGGAAGTGATGTCTTCATGCTGGGCACATTGCCAGGGCAACGCTCTGGGAATCACCCTGAAACTCTATGATGCCATAGAGTTTCGGGGCGCTTGCTACAGCGTTGCCCTGGCAATGTGCCCAGCATGATGATGTCACTTCCGGGGGATGTCATCACCCTGGGCAGTTGCCCGGATGGTCCCCAGAGGGAGGGAGGGAGAGAGGGAGGGAGGAGTGGGGTGCAGGGGAGCCGGGCATGGGGGGAGAGGCTCTTGCAGCTGTGGCGGGTAGGCCTAAAAAGGGGGCCTGAAAGGCAGGGAGGTGCAGCAGGTGGGTGGGTGCTCCATTTCATTGGGGGGGGGGCTCAGTTCCCCCAGGAAATTTCAGGGGTGGCCCACACCCCCGAGCCCCCCTGTAGTTGACACCTATGGCTGGAGTCAGACTGGTTTTGTCCTCTCTGCCTCTCTACTGCTCTGGCAGCATTCCAGGGCTCTTCTACCCAACAGCAGCTAGGTCAGCACCCAGGACCTTTCCTCATTGGCTTCCTCGGCCCTGTCCTCTTCCACCTTCCTCTGTAGGGGCAGGATTGGGCTCCTTCTGACTCCAATGCCTCTGTCCGGCCCCCGCTGTTGCTCCCATAGGAGCCTGGACCTCCTTCCACACTGGGCTTCTCCTGCCTCAGCAAAGGCAGCAGGAATGGGGGGGGGCTGTGACTCTTGCTTCCCCTTCTGAGTGGTCTCCTAGTGGCAAGTAAGCCCACCTCACCCAGGGGGAGGGGGCCATAAAAACCGCAGGGGGGCATGGCCCCCACTGTAGCTACAGGCCTGTTCCCAAGACACCTTAAAGAATGACAGATTGATTAAACACACCAGCTTTTTGTGGGCAAGAGTCCACTTCATTGCTTTCAGAGTAATAGCGAAGTATCACTGGGTTTCAGGGTTATGGGAGGAGGATGGCTACTCATCCAGCCATGGGGCACAGTTGCTTCATTTATTCCTTCTGCACTGCAGAGCGCTGAAAAGGCATTCCCACCATTTCCCCAGCTGTGTAATACTGAGCACTGATAAACCACTCTTGGAGAGTTCAAAACACTTCTACCTGAGATAGGCCACCAAGGAATACCAGGGCAGCTACTCAGAGGCAGGCAATGGCCAGCCACCTCTGAATGTCTGTGCCCTGATGGGGATGGCCCAGGCTGGCCTGAGCTTGTCAGATCTCGGAAGCTAAGCAGGGTCAGTGCTGGTCAATACTTGAATGGGAGACCACTAAGGAAGTCCAGACGCAGGCGATGGCAAACCAGTGTTGCCATAAGTCACCTGCGATGTCATAGCACTTTCTACCACCACCACGTGCTTACCTTCTCTCTCTCTCTCTCTGCTGACAAGTACAAGGCCTGGCTACAAAGCCAACCTCAGTGGTGGAATGACCTTAAAAAAGGCTTTCCAAAACTTATTAAAGACACTGGTTCAAAGATATGTCGAATGCGTCCAACAAAGCAGATTTTTCTAAAGCGGCAGTCATTGAATTGTGCCATGCTTGTGGCTAATAAGAAGCCGTCCTTATTTAAACATGGAGTATGAGGCCTGGAGATTAGGCCTGGACACAATTATACCGATCTCCACACCTCAGAGATCAGTTCCCCTGGAGGAAATGGCTGCTCTGGAGGGTGGATTCTATTCTATTATTTCCCTCTCCTTCCCCAAACCCTGCCCTCCCCAGGCTCCACACCCCAAATCTCCAGGAGTTTGGTGACCTGGATATGACAACTCTCACTGAGTCTGAAGGACAGTGGCTTGCTTATGGCTGTTTAGTCAGTCTGTTCAAGTAGGCAGCCGTGTTGGTCTGAAGCAACAGATCAGAGTTGGAGTTCCTAGTGGCACCTTTAAGACCAACAAAGTTTTATTCAAGGTTTAAGCTTTCGTGTGCAAACACACTTCTTCAGATACAGCGAAATGGAAGTTACCAGTTTATACATATAGGCAGAGGGTGAGCAGAAAATTAACATACAGTTTATACATATAGGCAGAGGGTGAGCAGAAAATTAACATACAGCATGTCAAAGTTGTTTGACAGTGCAAGGACCAAACTGGAATAACAAGCTTCGTTTAGATAGTCACCATTTGTTTGGGTTTAATTCCATGGGAAAACATAATGAAGGAAATAAATACATCAAAATTGGAGATTGATGGGAAGATGCACCCTTCTTAATTGTGGGATGCTGAATAAAACTTTGTTGATCTAGTAAATATGTGGCTCAGATTTGCGTAGCTTTTGAGATTCTAAAAGAAAATTATGCAGCGATAAAAGTACAGCTGCACCAGATGTTTTGGCCATAGAAGTCCACTGTGAAAGAAGAAGAAGAGAAGAGATTGGATTTATACCCCGCCCTTCGCTACTTGAAGGCATCTCAGAGTGGCTTACAATCTCCTTTCCCTTCCCCTCCCCACAAGAGACACCCTGTGAGATAGGTAGGGCTGAGAGAGCTCTGAGAGAACAGCTCTGAGAGAACTTGTGACTGACCCAAGGTCATACCAGCTGCTGCATGAGGAGGACTGGGGAATCAAACTTGTCTCTCCCTGATTAGAATCTGCGCTCCTAACCACGATGCCAAACTGGTTGGGATCTCATTGAGAATATGTTAATACTCTTTGGAGGCTCTTTGGGCATTCCCAGACTGGAAAGTCGGCTCATGAGAGATCCAACTATAGATTTCAAGGTTCAGCATAAGTTGTAGTTCGTTCATGATGCATCACACTCATTTGAGTTGAGAGCTGTATGTGCCACCAGTGGTGTACTGTTGTTGTTTTGTTTGGGCCTATCTTGCAGCAGGCTATCCTTTGTTATCATTCGGGCTTTGTTGAGCTGTTTCCTTACTACAAGAGGTGGGGATTTTAATTCCAAGAATGTCTGATCGGAACAGATGTAGCTGTAGTGTAGAGCTTGGTTGTAGACAATTGATCATTTGGTGTGTTTAGGGTGGTGACCGGAGGCATGTTGATATGTTTGGCCTTCCCCTGATGTTGCCTCCTGGCATACAGATTCAGAGATTTACTGCCTTCCCTTTAGTCACCATGGCTAGTAGCCACTGATAGACCTTTCCTCCATGAATCTGTCTAATCCTCTTTTAAAGCTGTTTGTGCCTGTGGCCATCACAACATCTTCTGGCAGGGAATCCCGCAGGAAAGATGTGCTTCCGTTTGTCCTGAATCTATGGCCCATCAGCTTAAGAACATAAGAGAAGCCAATGTTGGATCAGGCCAATGGTCCAACACTCTGTCACACAGTGGCCAAAAACACCAGGTGCCCTCAGAAGGTCCAGCAGTGGGGGCAGGAAGCCCTCCCACTGTTGTCCCCCCCCCCCCACGATTACAGAGCATCACTTGCCCCAGACTGAGAGTTCCTATCTATACTTTGTGGCTCATAGCCACTGATGGACCTCTGCTCCAGATGTTTATCTAATTCCCTCCTGAAGCTGTCCATGCTTGTAGCCACCACCACCTCCTGTGGCAGCGAATTCATTGAGTGTCCTAAGTTCTAGTATCTTGGGATAGAGAGAAAAAGTTCCCAGGTGCACGCTTGTGCTGCTGAACTTGTGTCTGAAAAAACCTGCAGAAGAGAGCAGAAAGCCACGGGAAAGGAGGTGCTGCAGAAAAGCCACGGAAGGGTTAAGTACGCCCACCGCGCTGCTATCTTTCTGTTCCAAATCACTCCCTGTACCTGAACTGATTAACAAATTATCTGAGCACCAGGTGAGCCACACTGCAGGAGGGCTTGCAAATTTATTCTGGGGGAAGCGCTGACTGTCTATAAAAGGAAAACCGGAGCTGTTTTTGGTCTCTCTTGCTTACTTTCTCTCTTGAACTCTGCAAGGTTTAACAACAAAAAACATTTTAAAAAAAAATCCCTCCCAAGTCCCAGCCTTGAGCTGTGCAGCGAGCGAAGCACAATTAAATCCTCCACACGTTCGGCTGCCTCTGCCAAACCCTGCGAGGATCTGGCACTTTTCAGTTGTCTGAAGCTGAAAGCTTCACAGAATATTGATTTTTCCCTCCGCAGAAATGGAACGAGGAGAGAGGCCATCGGCTGATATTGTGTTGCATGATTACTTGCTAGTTACAAATGGCATCACAGCAATAAATGATATCCAACCCAACTGAGAGTGATGTAAATGGTCAGTGTGTTTTGGGGTTGCCAACCTCCAGGTCGTACTTGGAGATCTTTTAGAATTACTCCTGATCTCCAGACTACAGAGGTCAGTTCCCCTGGAGAAAATGGCTGCTTAGATTCTTTGGAATTACACCCCACTGAAGTCTGTTCCTCAGGATCCACCCAAAAAACTCCAGGAATTTCCCAGCGTGGAGTTGTCAACCCGAGTTATATTTGAGCTGTGATGGCTTATTCACACATGCAGGTCATTGCTTGATGGAATGTGATTGTCTGAATCATTCCTGAATTGTACATTATGGAGGTAGTGACTATTTTTTTTATGAAGCTGATTCATTCATTCATTCATTCATTCATTCATATTTATAGTCCACCCTTCCTGCGAGTGGGCTCAGCGTGGGTAACAACATGTTAGCAATACAAAAACAGCATTTCATCAATAAAACAAATAATTAAAATATTTAAGAAGAAGAAGAAGAGAAGAGATTGGATTTATATCCCGCCCTTCACTCACTTAAGAGTCTCAGAGTGGCTTACAAACTCCTTTCCCCTCCCCTCCCCACAACAGACACCCTGTGAGGTAGGTGAGGCTGAGAGAACTCTTTCCCAAGCTCTCCTTGAGGGAACAGCTGGTACAGAGCTATGGCTTGCCCAAGGTGATCCAGCCAGGTGCAAGTGGAGGAGTGGGGAATCAAACCCGGTTCTCCCAGATTAGAGTCCGCACACTTAACCACTACACCAGACTGGCTCTCAGTCTAAAACTATCATATACATTAAAATAGTGGGGTGTTGGGGGAGAGCTTTATGGATACCGTGGACCACCAAAAAGACAAAGATGTGGACTCTAGATGAAATCAAGCATGAGCTCTCCCTAGAAGCGAAAAAGAATAAACTGAGACTATTGTATTTTGGTCACATTATGAAAAGACAAAAGTCACTGGAAAAGACAATACTGCTAGGAACATCTGAAGGCAGCAGGAAAAGAAGACCCAACATGAGATTGTTCGACTAAATCAAGGAAGCCACGGAGGCCCTCAGTTTACCAGACCTGAGCAAGGCTGTGAATGAGAGAATGTTTTGGAGATCATTAATTCACCATAAGTTGGAAGCAACTTGATAGGATTTAACACAGAGACGCACACATCTATTCTTATTTATTTATCTGGGAAAAAATAGGCTATACTACCTCCTGAGAGATTCTGTAGATGGCTTACAATCACATTCCTTTTTTTGATCTTTTAGGATTCATCTTCCAGGACAGGACACGAAAGCACCAAATCATCCCACCTTGGCTAGGTACAATGTCAGTTTTGTCAGTTGGCCCCTCAAATCTAAATCAGCATTCCTGAGCTTCTTAAAAATGCTGGGTAAGAAATGAAGAGGAGGATTAATTTCCATTTTCAGGCGCTTCTGACTCCTGGAAGCTATCTTTCGGGATAAATGCACAGAAAAGGGAAAGGGGGGGGGGGGGGAATGGTTTTGGTAATCTAATAATAGATCGGGGGGGGGGGGAGGGGAGTCTAGCCCAGTCTGTTTCCAGACAAAGGGACATGCATTAACAGAGATTCCTTTATTTCTCGAAGTCCACGCTATAATTCCCACTGCTTTCAAAGACTGCACAATCCAGCTCTTTTAGAAAGGTTGTAATTTTTTCCCCTCCCGCACAGATGGCTGTTCTTGCTCATTTATTTGGGGACAAGATTCTGTATATTTCTCTACTGTGCCATTCAAAATAAGCCTCGTGCAAATGGAATGCTTCTGTGGCATTCTGTTGATTCCAAAGAAACCACCTCGCTGGGGTCAGTTCCTCCTCCAAATGTACCTTCTTCATTGCTGTCAAGCCACAGACAACTTACTGCGACCCCAGCTAGGGACTCATTGAGATTCATCAGGTGGGCATGGGCCAGAGAGTCGGGATCTCTCAGCCTAACTTAGCTAACATGATCTGTCGTCCTGCCATTCCGACCGAATCCTTGAAGAGTTACAGATGTGATCAGCAGAGAAGACTGAATGGCCAATTAGTTATTTTACATCATTTCTTTCTATGGGGTGCAGAATAAATTGTGCCAAATAGTGGTGTCACATGGTAGAAGTGTTGTTCTGCAGTGGAACGGTCAGACTCGAGTCCAGCAGCACCTTAGAGACCAATGAGGTTTTCAGGACATAGTGGTTTGGAGCGCGGACCCTACTCTGGGAGAACCGGGTTTGATTCCCCACTGGTGGGCCTTGGGTCAGTCACAAGTTCTCTCAGAACTGTTCTCTCAAAGGCAGTTCTTAAAAGAGCTCTCTCAGCCCCACCTACCTCACAAGGTGCCTGTTGTGGGGAGGGGAAGGGAAAGGAGAATGTAAGCTGTTCTGAGACTCCAAGTGAAGGGCGGGGTATAAATCCAGTCTCTTCCTCTTCCTCTCTTCATGAGTCAAAGATCCCTTCATCAGACATGAGTAGGGATGGAGATCTCTGACTCCTTTCATCCTAATCAGAAGGTGAGAGAGGCGTTGTAAAGAATGCAAAAGTAGAATGTCTATTGTAATCATCTTGATTAGACCAAAGGGGAAATGTTTGGGGGCAGAAAATTAGCATCTACAGCATTCTTTACGAACACTGGCCCTTTCTGCACCCATATTTTGCCTCAGTTTCTGAGCGCGCCCTATTCTTCTGTTCTGCTTTCACTTCCACATTATGTCAGCACTTTCTCTTGTTTCTGCATTTGTTTTACAGGAATCTACATTCAGACTGCTTCCAGCACACTGTTACCCCACAGCTACCAAAACCCCTTTTGCTGCAATTCTTTGTTCTCATCCACTTTTGAATTGCCAATCCTTTTTAAAGTAGAAATGTTTCTGCAGGTATTTAAGTGCTGCCCACTGCCCTCCCCCATTTCCGCCTCTCTCTCTTTGCACTGATGCTCCCTCCCTGTTCTGTTTTCTTTTCTTCCTTCTCCAAAGACAAAAGAGGACGTGCCCTCTGACTCAGGCGAACTTTTCAAAAAGCCAGAGAGAGCATAAGAAGGAATCAGTAAATACAAAGGACTGGGGGATTCCCTGCTCCCAGATGTGTGTCAGTCTTGCATGTGTGAGCCTAGATTTCCCTCTCCCTTCCCTTTCTTTCTGCAGGATCACAGAGGGAGGGAAGGAGGGAGCGGCTGGCAGCTAGTTAGCGCAAAAAAAATGTGGGTTTTGTTTTTAGATGCAGAATGCATATAGAATACACAAATACATAAACCGGGGGGGGGGGGGTCAATGCAGAGGGAATGCATGTGACTACGAAGTCAACCCTTAAAGCTTGACTCCTCGGATTCTCTGGAGCAAGCTGTCAGTGCAGAAAGGGCCATTCTTTACACACACACACACATACCCTTCTGATTGAGATATAAAGACTTGGATCTCCATTTTTACTTGTGTCTAGCAAAGGGAGCTTCAGCTCTCGAAAGCTTATTCCCTGGATATCTTCTTGGTCTCTAATCTGCTACTGCACTCATATCTAAACACAGGACAAGTTATTCAAGACAAAAGATAAATTATACCCTTTTGTACAATTGATTAAGGACTCTCAGACATCCACTGGTTTGGCTCATGTCCTGTTTTCCAGTTATGAACAGTCAGCCAATTTGCCAGTGAGCTGTTTGACTGTTCATTGACTGGTTTGTGTCTGTTCAGCAGTTTGCTTCACTGTCTTCCCTCCTAACCATGTAGGATAGCGCTAGGGTTGCCAGATCCCCTGGTCTGGGTGGGGGTCTCCCACTTTTTGGGCACTCCTCCCCTCCAACCAAATTATCCCCTCTTAACTCCAAGAAGGTGGAAATAAACACGATGTGCTGACATCACCCAGAAGTGGCATAAGCACATTGGGGATGTCAGGCAGCAACGCTCTGGTTTGGGGGCAAATCTCCATGATTTATAGTTAATTCTACCATAGTTTTGCCCAAAAACCAGAGCGTCACGGCCCAATGTCCCTGATGTGCTGATGTTACTTCCAGGTGACAACGGCATTTCACGGCGCTCATCCTCACTCCCAGAAAATTCCCCCCCTCCCCCCACTGGGACCTGGCAACCCTAGACGGTGCAACTGGCTTTTTGTACATACAGATTCTCACAGACTCCTCCCATGCTTGCTACATAGCTTTTCAGAGCAGAATAGATATTGAAATCACTTAGAAAGATTAGAGAACTTGCAAACCAGCTTCCTGCCAGATAGGGTTGCCAACCTGCAGGTGAGGCCTAGAGATCTCCTGGAATTACAACTGATCTCCAGGCAGGTCTGTAGCTATAGTGGGGCTTTTGGGCCCTGCCCCCTTTCTTAAAGGCACAGCCCCACAAGAATATCTTCTGTAAATGATTTTTTCAATCATTTTAAAACTTTTTTTTAAAGGTGTGCACTCCTTTAAGCAGAGTGGGATACTGTAGTTGACTAATTCTTGTACTGAGCAAGGGGGTTGGAGTGGGTAACCTCTAGGATCTCTTCTGTGTCAAAAAACTGGTCTCCTTTAAGAGAGTTTTTCTGCCTAAGTGTTAGCTTTCTGGACTATAGAAGTCATCACCCCCACCTGCCAGCTTATTAGAATCATAGAATCATAGAGTTGGAAGAGATCTCCAGGGTCATCTAGTCCAATCCCCTGCACAATGCAGGAAACTCACAAATACCTCCACACCCACGGTGATCACTGTTCCATGCCCAGAAGATGACAAAAAAACCTCCAGGACTGCCAGGACTGTTGCTTAAGCTGGCAGAAGTGATTAACTTGCAGCAGCTGAGAACTGTCATCTAAAGTGGTTGACAGCTTGCAATTTAGAGATCTATCCTGGTAACAGCTTTCTATTGGCTAAGTGGCTTTCTTTCTGCACTGATAACTTCAGCCTCACCAGTCTGAGTAGGCAGTATTGGCACTGATGGACCGATGTTCTGACTCTGTAGAAGGCAGCTTCATTTGCAACCACCTCCTCCTCTGGGGCTTGAGCGGGCAGGTGATAGCCAGCTGGCTTGGTGATGCAGAAGTGACCTCCAGTCTTTCATAGCTCAGGCAGCAGTGTTCCCACCCAGCTGGCATGGGCGAGGGCCATCCCTTTGAGCCTGAGGTGACTCAAGCGAGGATGGGCCGGGGGGAGTGGCTGTGATTCTGCGGGCCCATCCGGGGATTTTGCCCAGGGGCCTCGAATCACTAAGATACCCCTTGGTCTTACTGGCTTTGGTCATGTCGCCACACTGGCATGTGCTACTGTGTGCCCTTGTGGTCACCCACATTTGGCTAGAACTGATCACACAATGAGGAAGAGTATCGTGTCTGGTTTTTCTTATTTTGATTTGCACAACAGAAATAACAGAGCTGAATATTCCAAGCTTTGTTTTTTTTTTTTTTTGGCAAACGTTTCTCCCCTTTCCAAGACAACGGCCTCCTCTTTCAGCAGATGTTTGGCACCACTTGTGAATATGTGCATTTCATTAATGGTCAACCCAGGCTCCCCTCCCTCTCCATTACCCATGTTTGCCAAAGGGGATGCCTTCATGCAGCCAAAGTGGACTAACTCTGTAGACCACTGTGATTTTTTTTGGACTGACGGTTCAGTGACATTATCACAGCAGACATGACCCTGTGATATCATCACTGGGTGCCTCAGCACTTTACCCAGACTGTTTTAGGATTGCAACTAAAATCCACACCATACCATACCATACCATACCAGGTTTATTATGGCCAATTGACCAGCAATACAAGCATAAATAGGCAACTAAAATCATAATACTTCCCAAAATACTTTTTTTCTCTGCAGAAAATTCTCATTCCACCTTTTCTCCAAGGAGTTCAGAGCAGCGTACTTAGTTTCTCCCCTGCTCTATGTTAGCCTCATCACAACACAACACTGAGGCACCATGGTTATATATTTTATTTACAAAGTGAAAAGTACTGGAGTTGGGAGGCCGGTAGTAGTGAAATCAGCATGGTAGTTTATTGCGGGTCAGATGGAACATGCAAACCCTGGGCTCAGAGCCCTCTTTTATGCTGGCTGGAGGCACACCTCTTACCTCACCCAGATGTCCTGATAGGACCTTAAGATCATGGTTATATTTCATAGGTCCCCAGAGAAAACCTAGGTACATGATTGGTGGGCGTTTAGGATCTGGCCGGCTATTGTTCTACCTGGCCGAAGCTCAGGTAGATTCAGGCCATGTGCAAATGACCACGTGGCAGTCGCCATTGCCTGAGCACATGGCAACCGCGATAGTAATACACAACACCCCTCCCCCCATAGTCCAGTTCCCCCCTAAGAAACATAGTCCTTTAAATATCTTGGCTGCTGGCGTTCGCGTCCCGAGCACTGGAGCGTTGCAGGTTGTGGAGCTGCATTTGGTTTGGGGACCGGGACCGTAGGCGTCTGTTCAGGGATGTCTGTAGGCAGGTCCGGAGGCAGCGCTGGCAAAGGAGGTTCGCTTGTGCTCTCTGGGGTTGGCAGATCCGCTGGCTCAGCGTCAGGGCTGGATTCAATGAGTGGCCACTGGTCCGGATCCTTGGCTGCAGGGGTGTGAGAGCCCAAGAGATTTCAAACTCCAAACAAAGGGTCTTAACCAAGAACTTCTTTATTTGATAGTGGATCAAGTGGTCTTACACTTCTTGAGTCAGTAATGAGGGTGGGAAGGCATAGGGGTACAGTTATAGTGTATTCAAACCATGTTGTAACAATTGCAACTCCCAATCACTACTCAGGAAAAAGGGCACCCAAATATATCAGCCCATTGGTTCCCAGAATGTAAACGGGAAAAGTAGCAGTTGGCACCTGTGAAAAAACCTAATTAGCAACAAAGCCTGGGAGAAGAAACAGTCAAGGTTACAGCAGAGCAAGATAAGCTGAGGCAAGAGCAAGGGAGAGAAACGACATTCCAAAGGAGGGGGGAAGATGCTCACCAAGCACAGTGGTGCATCCCACCTCCTGACTGGGAAATGACACTCCTACTGACAAGAGGCCTCCGGGACGTGGGGCGCAGTGCTCAGGATGCGCTGCCACAACTGGTTGATGTGGCGCCACCACACCAACCCTTCCTTGGTAAGGACCTCATAGGAGAGAGGCCCTGTGGAGCGGACGCCTCTCCTGGGGACCCATGCTGGACCTCTGGCGTAGTTCCGGACGTAGATGGGGTTCTTGGGGGAGAAACCTCATGAAGCTACCCGGAACTCTGACCTGGCGTTTTCAGCGGTGGTGTGGTCGGGGTGGAGCCGGTCTAGCAGGGTGCTGAGGTGCCGGCCCATCAGCATCTCTGCTGGTCTGCATCCTGTTCTGGTATGTGGGGTAGATCGCTGGCCGAACAGGAACTTTGCCAGCTTGAATTCCCAGTCGCCCTGATCCATCCATCTTAGGGCTTCCTTGGTGGTTTTTACCATTCACTCAGCTTGGCCGTTGGTCACAGGATAGAAGGGCACGGAGCAGATGTGGTGGAGGCTGAGGGAGTCCATGAAGTGCTGGAACTCCGCGGAGGTCAATGCCATCCCATTGTCAGTGACGAGGGTGTCCGGCAGGCTGTGTGTGGAGAACACACACCACATGGCCCGAATGGCCATGTCAGATGAGATAGACCGCACCGGGACTGCCTCCAGCCACTTGCTATAGCTATCTGCAGTGATAAAGAAGAGCTCCCCCTGGACTGGCCCCACAAAGTCCAGGTGTATTCGAGACCAGGGCTTGTTGGTCAACTCCCAGGGCCGGACGGGGGCGTGATGAGGCTCGGGGTGCAATTCCTGGCATCGGCTGCATTGGTGAACCTCATCCTCGATCTCTTTGTCCATGCCGGGCCACCACACATAACTGCGGGCCAGAGCCTTCATCCAGATAATCCTGGGGTGAGACTCATGGAGCGCCACCAGTCCCTTCATGTGGAGTGGCCCCAGAATTATTACCCTGGTTCCCCACAACAAGCACCCCTTGTGGGTGGAAAGTTCATTGTGCCTTGTGGCAAATTCAGGGCCCGGATGGTCAGCCCCCCCCCTTCCCACCCAGTCTGAGACCCAGGATAGGATGCAGTCCCGGGCCGTGCAATGAGCCACGTCAGATACCTGGACAGGACGGTCCGGAAGATCCTCTATCAGAGCGACATAGTGAGCAAGAGCCGGGTCCAGTTCACAGGACGGGAGCAGGAGGCGACTCAGTGCGTCAACATGTCCCATCACTTTCCCCAGTCTGTGCACCAAGAAGTACTGGTACCCCGATAGGAAAATTGACTAGTGCAGCACTCGGGGGGACAGCATGTGCGGAGTCTGGCGGTGAGGAGTGAGTGTCAGAATCTGTCAATTCAGCCAATGTATTCTTGCATGCATGTCTTTACCTATCATATGTATCTAGTCTTTATTAGAACCTATGTAACCATAATGTATAATCCTGTCTGGGTCGGGAGGGTGACAACCATGAATTCCGAGAACAAGGAGGCCTCACATCTCTGCCTCCGCATTCCAGCTGCCCCGGCAGTAACTTCAAGGGGAGGATGCTTCTCATCTCTTATCTCATGCAAAAGAACCTTGGAGCCATGAATTGTTATGTGAACTCGCTACATCTGAGGGGTCTGGTTTGAGAAGGGAAATTTATTGCTTAACACCTCACTTTTTTCCTGTGAGAACCAAACGGTCAAGCCACCTTTTAGCCCGCCAATTTTCCCTTAAGGGGATTGGCTATCTATGGGTAATTCAAACTCCTTGGAATGGTATAATAGACCCGCTTGTATTATTTGCCTCATCTCTGACAATAACCCGAGATGCTGTACTAATGTAGGAATAGGTAATAAAGAACTGTGGTTAACCAACCAAGATCTGATCCTTGACTACTTTGAGCAGAACTCTCACAGATTGTCAGAGATCTGTGATTGGGACTCAGCCGTTCCTGACCATGTCAGACGACGACGCGGTCCCCCTCAAGCCTACTACACCAGAAGAGACTCCCGCTACCCCGGCGGATCTGGGGAACGGGGGTGGTGGCGGCGGAGGAGGTCCCGAAGTGCCGGTGACCACGAGCCAGGGGGCTTACTACATCCCGCGCCGCCCGGTTCCTCATCAGAGCGTGACCCCCAAGTACGCATGGAGCCATTTCGGTCAGCGTACCGTGGATTCGTGGGTGCACGATCGGAAAGGGGTGAGGGTTTCGCTCACCGGAGACCAGCTCGATCGAGGGAGACCGAGCTACCTAGGAGACGACCGCGAGCCGATCTATCGTGGAGGGCCGCGTTGCCCGCCTCTCGAAGGAGAGGGGATGGATCTGTATGGGCCCGATCCGTATCGCGAGGAGCAGACGGTCCCTTTGGATCAGATGATGGGAGAGCTGCGGCTTCAACTCACCGCCGAGCTCCGCGAGTTGGCCCTCGATCTCCAGCACCAATTTCGCGATGCTATGAGGGCAGTACAAGGGGCTCTCCCCGGTCAAGGGGTAGGAGCCCCACTACAACCGCCGGCGCCCGGAGGGGTTCCGGTCCAGCCCCAGGCGCCCGCTCTCCCGGCGCAGCCAGTCCAGCCGGTCGTCCCGGTTCCAGCACCAGGGCCCGTTCCAGTGCCTGCCCCGGTCCCGGCCGCGCCGGCCGCCCGCCCAGCCCCCTCCGACCCTTTGACGACCACTTTCGATGGGGACCCGGAGAAGCTACGTTTCTTCATGCTGGAGATAGAGAGATTCCTGGACAGTTGGGGCCACCTCTATCCCACCGAGAAAGAACGGATTGGCTACATCGGGTCCAAGCTGAAAGACACTGCCAGCGACTGGTATGTGAGCCTGCACGACACCCCCGGACCTGAATTGCGTTCCCTGAACAACTTCATGTGGGCCCTCCGCCATCAGTTCGAGGACCCCCTGGGTGAGGAAAAAGCCCGTAATCAACTAAGAAAGCTGTTCCAGGGGAGATCGTCGGTGAGGGACTACACTGACAAGTTCAGGCGCATCGCGGCCAAGATCCATGGGTGGCCAGAGGAGCTATTCATGGAGAAGTATTGGGAGGGCCTGAATCCGGAGATCTACGAGACCGTGCTGTTGGGGGGCCGCCCGGGCACTCTGGCCACCTGGATGAGAGCCGCCATCGACATGGAGGAGCGGTTCGCCCTGATCAAGATGGGAGCGTCAGTAACGGCGGCCAGCAAAGCAGCCCCCAGAGCGAAGCCCCGATCCAGTGTGCAAGATGTTCGAGATGCGAGGTTTCGACAAGGGTTGTGTATGAAGTGTGGGGAGAGTGGCCATTTCGCCTCCGCTTGCCCAAGAGGAGGGGGGAAAGGCCCGAAGACCTCAACCCCCGGAGCGGGGAGCACCCCTAGCCGTGGAAAAACACCCATGAAACCCCGGGCGTTGCAGCTGGAAGGAGTTGCCAGTGACCAGGGGGAGCTGGAGCTGATGGAAACGCAGATGTCGGGAAACTCCAACGGCCTGCAGTGAGCGGCGCAGAGCTGCAGGTCCCCCGCCAAGAAGCGCCATCTCCGGTGAGCATCCCCGGCCCCCTGTTATATATGGTAGTGACGGTGGTGACCCCTGGATCGGGTACCCACATGCGGGTTCGCGCTTTAATTGACTCTGGGTGTGCGCGAGACCTGATCAGCCCCCTAGTAGTGGAAGGGCTGGGACCCAAAGTCACCCCGTTATTGGAACCCCTGAAGTTCACTCAGATGGATGGGTCGGAGATGAAGGAGGAATGCATAGCAGAGACTGAGAGCTTGATTTTGGGGACGGGGGAGCACTGGGAGAAGCGGGCTTTCGTCATCACCCCAAACGCCCAGTTCCCTATGGTGTTGGGCAGCCCTTGGCTCGGGGCGCACGACCCTTACATAAAATGGAGCGAGGGGAAAATCTCGTGGGTGGACGAACGCTGCCAGAGCCATAGGTGGGACCCAGAATGGGGACCTGGACCTCCGACCCCTCCTCCCCCGGCTCCCGCGCTCACTCTCACCCCTACCATGGTGCCTAAAGAGTATAGAGACTTGCTGGAAGTGTTCAGCGAGACTGAGGCGGATGAGTTGCCCCCCCATCGACTGTCGGACTGTGCCATAGAACTCCCCCCAGGAGAAAAACTCCCAAAAGGGAAATTATACTCCATGAGCCCGTTGGAACGGGAAGAGTTGCGAAAGTTTTTGGACAAAAATTTAGCACGGGGGTTCATCCGCCCAGCCAAATCCCCCTTTGCGGCGCCAGTGCTGTTCCGAAAGAAAAAGGATGGGGGCTTACGACTATGCACTGACTACCGGGGGTTGAATGCAGTCTCCACCACTAACGCTTACCCCCTCCCGTTAATAAAGGACCTCTTGGCGGAAGCGGCCAAGGGGAGGATTTTTACCAAGTTGGATCTACGAGATGCCTATTTCAGGGTGCGCATCAGGGAAGGGGATGAATCTAAGACTGCCTTTAATACCCCCTTGGGGCAATTCGAATATCTAGTGATGCCGTTCGGCTTAAGTGGCGCGCCCGGGGTCTTTATGAGTTTAATCAACGAAGTGTTGCACAAGCATCTATTTAAGGGCGTGTTATGTTACATAGATGATATCTTGATCTATTCTACTGATAAGAAGGCGCATGTGACTTTGGTCAGGGACGTCCTCACAACCTTATTAAAAAACCAGCTATATGTGAAACTGTCTAAGTGTGAGTTTCACCGTGAGTCTGTGGACTTCCTGGGCTACCGCATTTCTCAGAAGGGGTTGGAGATGGACCCGGGGAAGGTGGAGGCTGTGGTGCAATGGGAGGCTCCGCGAACGAGAAAGCAATTGCAAAGCCTCTTGGGATTTTGTAATTTTTACCGAACCTTCATCAAGGACTTTGCCAAAGTCACTCTCCCCTTAACGGACTTATTAAAAACAAAGGGGAAGGGGCCCGAGGCCGGGAAGCCAGGAGAAAAGTTGGCTTGGAACGGGGAGTGTCAGAGGGCGTTTGAGACTTTAAAGACTCTTTTCACTTCAGAGCCCATTCTAGCACACCCTGACGAAACGAAGGATTTTATAATCCATGTAGATGCCTCTGATGTAGCCATGGGGGGGGCCATATTACAAAGTGACTCGGAAGGGAAATTGCACCCCTTGGCTTATATTTCAAAAAAATTTAACGAGACGGAAAGGAATTGGTCGGTGTGGGACAAGGAAGCCGCAGCCATTAGGTTAGCGCTCACTACGTGGCGCCATTGGCTGGAAGGAGCGCAAACTCCGTTTGAAATATGGACTGATCATAAGAATCTGGAGGCGTTGCGTACTCAGCGGTCCCTCAACGCTAAGCAGCTGCGATGGGCTGATTTCTTTTCCAAGTTTAACTTTGTGCTTAAACATTTTCCTGGGAAGGCTAACTCCTTGGCAGACGCGTTGTCCAGGTTGCCCCAACATGAGAGTGTAAAGGAAGAGGTGTTTGATTCCATGTTCTCCCCCCAACAACTAGGAGGGGTGGTAGTCACCCGGAGCCAAGCCAAGAAGGCAGAGTTGGACACTGGGAAATGCAATTGGGGGGGGGGATTATGCTCCTGAAGAGATAGAGGAACTGGAAGCTTTGGAGGAATGTTCCAAGAGAGAGGACCACTGTTGGCTACATGGGAACAAACTAGTGGTGCCTAAGGCCAAGCGCAAGGAAATCTTGTTAAACTGCCACTCCTCAAAGCTAGCTGGGCACTTCGGTTTCCTAAAGACTCTTAATTTGATCCAGCGTCAATTCTGGTGGCCGCGCATGCGCCGAGACGTCTCAGACTTCGTCTCGGCATGCCAGACCTGTTTAATGTGCAAAAAACGGGGGGGGAAAGTCCCGGGATTATTGCACCCCCTACCCACCGCATCAAGACCCTGGGAAGCTATAGCCATGGACTTTATCACCAATTTGCCCCCCTCTAAGGGAAAAACAGTGATTTGGGTGGTGGTAGACACTTTTTCGAAGCAAGCACATTTCACCCCCTTCAAGCAATTGCCCACCGCCAAAGGGATGGCCAAAGCTTTCTTCAATCACGTGATCAAATTACACGCTTTTCCGAAGAGAGTGGTTTCCGACCGCGGTAGTCAGTTCGTTGCCACCTTCTGGCGGGAGCTTTTGAAGCTAATGGATATAGAACCCGCCCTAAGCTCGGGTTACCACCCAGAGACCGACGGCCAATCTGAACGAACTAATCAAATTCTAGAGCAATTCCTGAGATGTTACACAAATTATCACCAGGATAACTGGGTGGAATTGCTGCCGTTTGCAGAATATAGTTACAATAATGCAGTGCACTCATCCACGGGAGTTTCCCCTTTCATGGCAGTGGGGGGTTTCGAGGGGAAACCATTGCCTACTATTGAGGAGGTCCCTCAAGCCCCCCCCCTCGGATTTTAAAAAGTGGTGGTCCAGTCTCCAAGACTCATGGCCATTAATAGGCAAAGCATTGGACCATGCCAAAGAGGACTACAAAAAATATGCGGATCGAGGGCGAGCACCGGGATGGGATCTTCAGCCCGGGGACTCTGTCTATCTCTCTACCAAAAATATCCATGGGCTGCAGCCCAGCAGGAAACTGGGATGGAAATATGTTGGACCTTATAAAGTGCTACGCAAAATCTCTGATGTGTCTTTTGAACTGGAACTGCCTAAATCACTGAGTTCTGTGCACCCTGTGTTTCATTTCAGCCTGTTGAAGAAAGATCCTGGGCCGAATGCTTGGCATCCAGTTCCTCCAATTCCTCCTCCACTGATGAAGGAGGGGAGTCCTCACTTCGAGATAACTGAAATCCTTGACTCCAAGATGCGAAGAGGCCGGTTATATTACTTAGTTAGGTGGTTAGATTTCGGCCCAGAACACAACGAATGGATTCGCTCAGAACACGTTCATGCTCCTAAACTAACAAAACTGTTTCATAAAATGTTCCCTGACAAAGCTAGGTGAAGAGAATTATGGGGAGAGCAGGGTGTCAGAATCTGTCAATTCAGCCAATGTATTCTTGCATGCATGTCTTTACCTATCATATGTATCTAGTCTTTATTAGAACCTATGTAACCATAATGTATAATCCTGTCTGGGTCGGGAGGGTGACAACCATGAATTCCGAGAACAAGGAGGCCTCACATCTCTGCCTCCGCATTCCAGCTGCCCCGGCAGTAACTTCAAGGGGAGGATGCTTCTCATCTCTTATCTCATGCAAAAGAACCTTGGAGCCATGAATTGTTATGTGAACTCGCTACATCTGAGGGGTCTGGTTTGAGAAGGGAAATTTATTGCTTAATACCTCACTTTTTTCCTGTGAGAACCAAACGGTCAAGCCACCTTTTAGCCCGCCAATTTTCCCTTAAGGGGATTGGCTATCTATGGGTAATTCAAACTCCTTGGAATGGTATAATAGACCCGCTTGTATTATTTGCCTCATCTCTGACAATAACCCGAGATGCTGTACTAATGTAGGAATAGGTAATAAAGAACTGTGGTTAACCAACCAAGATCTGATCCTTGACTACTTTGAGCAGAACTCTCACAGTGAGGAGGCCCAGAAGCGGCTTGTGGTCTGTGGCCACGGTGAAAGCCCAGCTGTACAGGTAGTTGTGGAACTTGCAGACTCCAGCGACTATGGCCAGTGCTTCCTTGTCTATCTGGGCATAGTTCCACTTCGCTACCGACAAGGTCTGGGAGTAGTAGGCCACTGGTACCTCTCACCTGTCAGGAAGTGTATGGCCCAGGACAGCCCCCACCCCGTAGGGAGATGCATCACAAGCCAGGACCACCGGCAAGGACTCATTGAAATGTGCAAGGACTGTGTTAGACACCAGCAAGTCCTTGACAGCCTTAAAAGTTGCCGAATGGCACAGTCCCCAGATCCACTTAGTCCCATTGTCCAGTAGCCTGTGGAGGGGCTTGGCTATTGCCACCTTGTGTGGAAGGAAGGCGTGATAAAAATTCAGGCGATTGAGGAACAGCTGCAGCTCAGCCTTTGATGTGGGAATGGGTGCCTCCATGATAGCCGCCACCTTCTCTGAAGGAGCATTGACAGTGAAGCCCAGAAACATCACTGATGGAACCCCCAAGATGCATTTGGACTTCCACACCTTGAGGCCAGCGTCCTGGAACCTCTGGAGGACTGCGTGCAGCTAGGTCTTGAAGGTGGCAACGTCTGGGGCTGCAATCAGGACGTCGTTGAAGAAAGGCTCCACACCTGGAATATCTTTTAATACAGAGTCCATTAGTTGTTGGAAAAATCAGGGAGCGACGCTGACTCCGAACTGGAGTCGCTTCACTTTAAAGGCTCCCTTGTGGGTAACTATTGTCTGGGCCTCTGCTGTGATGTCGTCCATGGGGAGTTGCTGGTAGGCCTGTGCCAGATTCAGCTTTCCAAACACCTGGGCCCCCGCTAGGGAGGGCAATACATGACTTACCACAGGCACCGGGTAAGTGTGATCCTGCAAGGCCAGATTGATAGCATATTTGTAGTCCGCACAGATGTGGATTTCTTCATTGGCCTTCATAGAGGTTATGATTGGGGTCTCCTACCTGGCGTGCGGGACCAGTTCCAGCATGCTTTGTGCTACCAGTTTGTCCAGCTCAGCCTCTACCTTATGCTGAATCACAAGTGGAGGCCACCATGCTGCCATGCGGATGGGCCGGACATTGGGGTCCAAGTCCAGCGACACTGGGGCCCCCCGATAGGAGCCCAGCTTGCCATCAAAAAACGGCAGGGAATTCTGTGCAGACCGACTCAAAGTCCACAGGGCTGGTTTTGTTTGCCCCGTAGACTCCCAGTCCTAAAGGCTTGAACCATGAGAGTCTCAGAAAGCTGGTGAGGTGGCCCTCCACGAGCAAGAGGTCCAGATGCCCATCAAAGTCCTTGAAGTGGACCCTGAATTTGCCCAACCCCTTAATAGCCACTGGGTTTTTTTTGGAAATCCTGGAGTATGAGTCCCATGGGGCATCTCAACTGGCCCCCCCCCCCTGCAGACATAGCTTGTGGAATGTGTCCACCAATATAATCGAGTACGAGGACCTGGTGTCCAGTTCCATGCTACAGGGGGGCCTTTTGATCCGAACGTGGACCGGTATTTTTCCTGGGGTATTTTGGGGCAAGCGAGGTTGTGCGAGGGGGTTGACATGCTGTCCACCGACTCATTGTGAGCGGCTGGTGACTGGCGGCTGGTCCGGGTGCAGCAGGCCCTTGCAATGTGCCCCGTCTTTCCACAGGATTTGCATGTTGCCTCACAGAACCGGCAGGAACTACACTCGTGGGGTCTCCGCAGCTAGCACACATTGGAGGTGGCCTGTGCTGGGAAACAGGAGTGGAGGCAGCGTCCGGGGCCGTGTGCCAGGAACAGGAGCCGGGGGAGCGGGACACACCTTTTTGTGAGCGAGGTCACAGCCGGCAGATGTCCTCCTCATCCAATGCATCCGATTCGGCGGTCGCGGTGCGGTGTGTGTGGGTGGCTGGGTGGTTGTTCTGTGTTGTCTCAAACACGACCACCATCTGGAGCACCTTTTCGATTGTAGGCTTGGGAAGCATGATGAGCCGTCGCCGTAGCTTGGCTTCTCGCACCCCGGCCATGGAGCTGGTCAGCAAGTGATCCTCCATGTGCCGGTACTCACAACCGACTGCCAGCTGGTGGAGGTCGATGAGGAAAGTGGCAGCACTCTCATCCATCTGCTGAGTCCTTTGGAGGAACCACACTCAGAGCGCCAGCATGGAGGGCTTGGGTACAAAATAGTCCCCCAGCAATTTGAGGAGGTTGTCGTACGAGACGTTCAGCAGGTCACGGGGAGTGATGAGACTCTGGGCCAGGCACATGGTCTTGACACCACAGTGGCCTAGGAGCCAGGCCCATTTCATGTCAGCCTCGGTGACCCCTCATACCAACAGGAGGAACCTGAGTTGCCTGGACCATGCGTCCCAGATCTCGGGTTTGGAAGGGTCAATTGGAGGGATTTGTCCCGCGACGGCAGCCATATTTACCACAGCGGAGCAGTGAGCAATGTCCTCTGGGGCTTGCAGCAGTGCCTCGGAGCACTGGAGCTTGGCATTGCCTTGTGCCGGCGGATCGATGCTCAGTGTGTCGCTGCTCGGTTCGGCTGATGAGTTGCTCATCTGGATCCCATCCTCATCGCCACTGAAAAGTACTGGAGCCGGGAGGCCGGTAGTAGTGAAATCAGCATGGTAGGTTATTGCGGGTAACATGGAACATGCAAACCCTGGGCTCAGAGCCCTCTTTTATGTTGGCCGGAGGCACACCTCTGAGCTCGCCCAGATGTCCTGATAGGACCTTAAGATCATGGTTACATTTCATAGGTCCCCAGGGGAAACCTAGGTACATGACTGGTGGGCGTTTAGGATCCGGCCAGCTATTGTTCTACCTGGCCGAAGCTCAGGTAGATTCAGGCCATGTGCAAATGGCCCCGTGGCAGTCACCATTGCCTGAGCACATGGCGGCCGCGATAGTAGTACACAACCCAAAATTTTATGTTCCACCATTACAAGGGCTGTCAAGATGGCTAACAATTTAAAATACGCATGATAAAATACATTATAAAACCAATAAAAGAAACCACTCTCCCACACATGCCTCGTGAATTTTTTTTAAAAACAGGGCAGCCCCACATATAGTGCATTGCAGTGATATAATCTAGTCTTGAGTTAGCATAATAGGCCACACCCAACAGCAGGAACTCATTAGCATATTAGGTCACACCCCTGACAGTGAGGCTCCCTCCCAGGATTGGTTTCCCAGGTGCCCCACGACTTGTGGGGCGCATGGGGAACCCAAGGGAAGGAAGGCAGTTTCTGGATTGGCTTCCCCCGAGGAGGGAACCCGAGGTGGGGAGGCAGTTTAAACTGCCTTCCCTCCCTGGATCGGCTTGGCTTCCCCAGGCACCCCACAGCTTGTGAGGCCCCTGGGGAACCCATGCAGGGGGAGGCTGTAGGCCTGGCCAACTTGGAAGCCAGTTATACCACCCTCCCCGCAAGCAGGCTCAGAGTGATGCATAACAGAAGGATTAAAACAATTCATCAGTTATAAATACAAATAAATACAAAGGTTTTAAAAACAATAATTAATATACAGAGCATAGAGTAGACCTATATGGCATCATATTATGAATTTGCACCCTGTTGGTGGGAGAGGTAGTCAGTTCGATGCAAATCCAACATTAAGAACCACAACACTCAAAAAAACAATGGAAGAACATTTTTAGTCTTCCAGGACATTCCTGCCTTGGTGTGTGTGGGGGTATAAATTGAATGAATGAATGAATGAATGAATGAATGAATGAATGAATGGATGGATGGATGGATGGATGGATGAATGTTGTTAATTGTCACAGCTGTATATTTGACTGGCAGATGGTGTTCTGCAATTCCAGATCTAGCCACATTCTTGGGAATCGCAAGATGTATCTTCACAGGATTCTTGCTGTTCCAAGCAACATTGTCTTCTGGAGCTGAGCTGGTGTTATTACTCAGTGCTCAAAATGTCCAGATGTTTCTTGAGACATCCAGGTTCCAATCCTCCCTCTAAACTGTGGGGTCTTGTGAGCAAAAATTCTCCTTTGTGAGCTACTGGCATTAACGCTTTGAGCAGGTAATTTGGCTACTGCATAAATGAGTTTGCTCTGGAGCCATCCTTCTTGAGCGAAGACAAAAATGTGTGAGCCAGAGGCTAAAAAAACTGAGCTAGCTCACACTAACTCAGCTTAGAGGGAACACTGCTAGGCATTGTTCCAAGGGCTCCAATAACAACTGTCATGATGGTCACCTGGAGCGTAACACCCCTGATATCACAACTGTAGAAAGAAGGTTTCTGCCTGATGGTAAGCCATACTTCCTGCAAAGATTCCAGTGCAACATAGCTGTGATTCTATCATGACATTCAGTCAGTTGGAGCAATTTTACTGCAGGCACTGACAATGTGGCCAACTGTTTCATCCTTTGTCTTGCAAAGTCGAGATTTGCTGTCATCACTGCTCTTCTGAATCTTGGCTTTCATGCTTTTCGTTTCGAGTGCCTGCTCTTGTGCAGCTAGAATGAGTCCTTCCGTTTCTTTCTTCAAGTGCCCATTTTGGAACCACTTCATGGTGTTTTCATTATCAACTTTATTCTCTCTGTCTTTCAAATATTGCCCACGCAAGGGCTTTTCCTTCCAGTCGCTAAAGGGAGGTTTGATTGCAATCTTTTTGTCATCTTCTTTGGTTTCTGTAACCTTAAATTAGTCTGCCTTGTATACTTCCGCTAGAAGCTTCTCTTTGCTTTTCTTGGTGTAGTCACTCAGTGCTTGCTTTTCCTCTTCAACTGCTTGCGTAACTTTCAGGATACCTCTTCCACCTAATTTTCTTGGTAAGTAAAGACAATCAACATCACTTCTAGGGTGTAGTGAGTGATGCATCATCATTATTTTGTGAGTTTTGCAATCTATTGCTCCTAATCTATCTTGTTTCCAATAATGCCAGCTGTGCACCTTAGAACTGGGACTGCCCAGGTGTTAATTGCCTTTACCATGTTGCCTCCATTTAATTTTGTTTGCAATATCTTTTTAACTCTTTGGTAGTACTCCTTGGTTGTATTTCTCTTAACAAGGACATGGAGTGATGTTGTCAGCTTCCAAAATCCCAAGATATTCCTTTGTTTTCTTCAAGGCCCAGTGTTTTGATGTTGTTTTTGCTGCTGCTGTTTGGCGTCTGGATTTCTTCTTCTTATCGTCTTCAATTATCTTTCCCCTATTCAGTGCTAATTCTGCACATTTCTCAAAGCCAAATTCCATTGCTATGTTGTTGCTGAATATTCAAACGGTATTTAGTGAATTATCAATCTCTGATAATGGCTTTCCATACATTTTCAAGTCATCCATATACAACAAGTGTAAAATCTTTGGGCCTGTGTTTGAAAGCTGGTATCCTAGGCCTGTGCTGTTGAACATGACAGTGAGTGGTATTAGGGCAATGACAAATTGATGTTGTTGTTGCTCCTCCTGCTGTTGTTGTTGTTGGTAGTAGTAGTAGTAGTAGTAGTAGTAGTGAAAAACCTCAGCCTGAGACCCAGCAGTGTCCCTGCCAGTCTGAGTAGACAATACTGAGTAGACAATACTGAATTTGATGGACCAAAGGTCTAATTCAGTAGAAGGCAGCTTCATGTGTCTACCATCATCACCACCTCTCTCCTCAATGGTGACCCAAAGCAGCTTACATCAATCTCCTTTCCTCCATTTTACCCTCACAACAACCCTGTGAGGTAGGTTAGGCCAAGAGAGTATGACTGGCCCAGCCAGCTTCCATGGCACAAGTGGGGATTTGAGCCTGAGTCTCCCAGATACTAGCCCAGCACTTTAACCACTACACCACACTGTGGCTTTCAATGGCTGTGTGACTGGCCCAAGGTCATCCAGTGAGCTTCCCTGGCAGACTAGGGATTTGAACCCAGAGCTTCCAGGTTCTAGTCCAACACTCTAACCATTACACCACACTAGCTCTGAGCAAATTTCCTTTCCGGCTGCATAGTACGTTCAGATTTACGGCTTGTTCCAGATTCCGTGAACAGGAGGAGCTCTCTGGCTGCTGGCTGCTCCTTTCATTTTAAATCAAGAGCCCAGCCGAAAATTATTTTATTTATAACAGCAGCAGAGACACCTGCTCCTGACATGTGGGACCATTTGGATGACATAACTAGCTACTAACAATAGTAACGGCACTCTGGGCCTTCATTAAAAGCCATGTGATGCGTCCGTTGTGCTGCCAAGTCAAACATAATAATTCCACCCGCTGAGAAATAAATATTCCCCGGAGAGGGGAGGGGGGGAAGGAGGCTGGCAAAGAGAGGTCTCTGTTGTTTATGATGAAGGAATGGCTATCTAGATATCTATGGTTTTCAATGTAACACAGGTATCTGGGAACAACCAAAGCAGATATTCCAGTTCCACTTTCTGGATGGGCCTTCTGTTCTGACATTTTTGGGTTGCCAACTATGGGTTGGGAAGTTTCTGGAGATTTGTGGGGGGAGCCTGGGGAGGGCAGGATTTGGGGAGGGGAAGGATCATATCAGGATATGATATCATAGAAGTCACCCACCAGTTCAGCCATTTTCTCCAGGGGAATTAATTTCTGTAGTCTGGAGATCACTCGGAATTCCAGGAGATCTCCAGGGCCCACCTGGAAGACGAAAACCCTAATTATCCAGTGTCCTACTCCAGGACGAGGCTACACACAAAGGGGACTCTTAGTGCACCGCCATTCCCATTAGAGTCTGTGGGGCAAAAAATTTGGGCTGTAGTCTTCTGGGTCAATGTTTACTTATTACATTTGTACAGGGGTCATTTCGTAGAAAAAGAGGTGCAGGAGCTCATTAGTATAACTCATTTGCATATGCCACACACCCCTAACATACCGGAAGTGTGTCAGAAGGCAACACCCACCTCTCAGGCTCCACTCCACAGGTGAGTGAAACTGACCTGCTTTTCCTCCATTCCCTTCCTTATCCAATACTTTGTGCAATAAAAATAAGTGTA
Organism: Lepidodactylus listeri; assembly: GCA_029233225.1. Taxonomy (NCBI): domain Eukaryota; kingdom Metazoa; phylum Chordata; class Lepidosauria; order Squamata; family Gekkonidae; genus Lepidodactylus; species Lepidodactylus listeri. The sequence goes on along the minus strand of JARCFY010000005.1, from coordinate 131,194,654 downwards.
AAGAACACACCCTCATTCTCTTCCTGCTCCCTTGAAACCACCAGGTTTCAAGTAGACTTGAGATACCCAGGACATGTGCACCACCCATCCTTTTCCCTTCCCCTCCCCACAACAAGACACCCTGTGAGGTAGGTGGGGCTGAGAGAGGTCTTTTGAGAACTGCTCATGAGAGAACAGCTCTGAGAAAACTTGTGACTCGCCCAAGATCACACCAGCAGCTGCATGTGGAGGAGTGGGGAACCAAACCCGGTTCTCCCAGATTAGAGTCCAACTCCTGACCACTACACCCAACTGATGGGGTGGAAGCTGCTGAAGGGTTGGTGAAATTTCTCCAGTACTTATGTGCCATGTGCCCAGATAAAAAATGGTATACTTAGAAAATTTATATGCCACCTTGAGCAAGTCTCTGGAAAAGCAGCACACAGTCATAAAAGGAACAATGATAAAATTATCAATATTAAAACAAAACATTAAAAACAATAAAGACCCTAGCAGGGCTTTGCCCGGGGCGCTGTGCCTCTGCACTGCTCGGGGAAGCCGAGGAGGGGGCGGGGCTTGGTCATGTGCCCGCCCCCTGGGCACCTCACTCCCGGAGCTGCACTCTTGTGCGCTCCCGCTCCAATGGACCTCTGCGTTTGTACAAGAGGGTGATCCAAACAGCATTTGCTTACCTCTGAGTTGATTGACAGGGTCTCCTTGTTTCCTCGTCTGCTGATACCCCCAGATGTTGCTGAAGGAGATGATTAGAAGAGCTGGTACCTCTTACTCCAGCAGTTAGAGTCACTAAAAATGGAGACTATGGGTTTAGACGCAACCCATAATTTATTTTATTGGCCTGACCTGGATAGCCCAGGCCAGCTGGATCTCGCCAGGTCTTGGAAGCTAGGCAGGGCTGGCCCTGGTTACTGCATAGATGGGAGACCACCAGGGACGTCCAGGGTTGCTATGCAGAGTCAGGCGGTGGCAAACCATCTCTGAACGTCTCTTGCCTTGAAAACCCTCCGGGATCGCCATCAGTCAGCTGTGACTCGACAGCAACAACCACAAATAATTGATCTTACTTATTTATTTCCCTCATTTATACCTGGCTTTCTCTCCAAGGGCACCCCTTGTTGTTCACCTGCCCTCCATTTTATCCCTGTGAGCCAGGTAGATTAGGCTGAATGTGTGACTGGCCTAAGGTTACCCGGCAAGCTTCCATGGCTGAGGAAGGATTTGAACTTGGGGCTCCCAGATTCTAGTCCAACACTCTAACCCCTACATCACACTCAGCTCTGTATGGTCAGGGGCCTGCCTACTTAAGGCCTTTCCCCATATAGGCCCCAGAGGTCACTGAGGTAAGGCACTCAACATCGTCTGACTTGCCCCGGTCCGAAAGACGTTCGGTTGGCCTGTACCAGGGCCAGGGCTTTCTCGGTGGCGGCTCCCGACTGGTGGAACGAGCTCCCAGATGACATCAGGGCCCTGCGGGATCTATTGCAATTCCGCAGGGCCTGTAAAATGGAGCTCTTCCACCAGGCCTTCAACTAGGAGCCGCCACCGGGTGCAGGAACTGATTTGGTAACATCGCCCTGGTCCTGTTGGTCGTACCCCTTGCTGTTTCTGTTCGCCATGAGGACTCTGAAGTCGCCATCTGTTCTGTGTAGGATGTGGTGTCAATTTTAATTGTTTATTTTATATTGTAAACCTTTGATGGTATTTTATGCTTGTTAGCCGCCTTGAGCCGGTTCGCTAGCAAGGCGGGATATAAATAAATAAATAAATAAACAAACAAAAAAATAAAGAGGTTCTCTGGTGTAGTGATTCTGAAACCAGTGGGACGCATGCCAACTGAGAGATTCTAACTAGTTTAGTTGAGATCAGTGTTCCCTCTAAGCTGAGTTAGTGTGAGCCAGCTCAGTTTTTTTTTAGCCTCCGGCTCACACACTTTTGTCTTTGCTCAGGAAGGAGGGCCCCAGAGCAAACTAATTTATGCAGTGGCCAAATCACTCGCTCACAACTTTAATGCCAGGAGCTCACAGAGTAGAACTTTTGCTCACAAGACTCCACAGCTTAGAGGGAGCATTAGTTGGGATGCAGGGTTTTCATAACAATTACCAATTTTCAATTACTAATGAAATTAATATATTTCTTTGTGTTTGAAAGCCATAGCAGTAACGTTTGCTCCCAGCAATACTCCTTCAGGTTGCATGTCCTCCACAGAATTCCTGTAAACGTATAAATGTCCTCAGAAAAAAAAATATGAACATATATGAACATACAAAGCTGCTCAGACTGAATCGAACCATCAGCCCATCAAGGGCAGTATCATCTATTCAGACTGGCAGTGGCCTTCCAGGGTCTCAGGCGGAGTTTTTTCATACCACTTACTGCCAGATCTCTTCTTACTGGAGACTCTGGGGATTGAACCTGGGACTTTCTGCAGGCCAAGCAGATGTTCTACCACTGAGCCATGGCCTCTCCTCAGTGGGCTTTTGATTTCTGTCATGGTGGGACCCACTGACCTGGTGTACCATTTTACTTTCTCTATGAACAAATGAACACATGAAGCCTTCTTGTACTGAATAAGACCCTTGGTCCATCAAGGTCAGCGTTGCCTACTCAGACTGTTGGTGGCTCTCCAAGGTCTCAGGCAGAATACTACTTCACTGGAGATGCTGGGGTACTAACTTGGGACTTTCTGCATGCCAAGCAGCTGCTCTACCACTGGCCTGTAGCTATAGTGGGGCTACTGGGGGCTATGCCCCCTTCCTTAAAGGGCCAGCCCCTCCCTTAAAGCCCCCTCTACTCCTTTCCAAAAGCATTTTAAGGGATTTTTAAACACTTTTGAGAAGAAGCAGGGGGTGGCATGCGGCCCGCTCCCTCCCTCCTGCAAGATTTAAAGAGCCCTCCAGCTGATTGGCGGGCCACCTGCTCCCCACTGATCAGATGAAGGGCCCTTTAAATCTTGCAGGAAGGGAGGGAGAGGGGTGCACACAACCCCCATTTATTATGGCAAATAATGGCAGCCCCACCAGAAAAAATGTTTGCCCCACCAACCACAAAATCCTGGCTACGGGTCTGCTCTACCATTGACTCATGATCCACTTTGCTTGGTCTGCTCTGAATAACTCGTGTGGGTTCTCCCACCCAATTAGGGATCCGGTACCTGAACACGATGTTGTCACAGTACTATATCTGAGATTATGATTTAGCTATATTTATTCATGTATGCTTCCACCTTTCCTCTAGAGAGCTCAAGATAATGTATGTAGCTCCTCAGCCAGTTGTTGATCCAGGCACTGACCATACAATGGCTTGCTTGGCTTCAGTAAGACGGTGTGCTTTCCAACCATGCCCTGAATAACATCAGTAAGGGGCAAGTGAGGGCATCTGGGAATGAAGGCAAGTGAAGACAAGGAGTCAAAATTTGGTGAAAAGGCTTAGAAGGGGGAGTGGACGGCCAACAACTTTCATGGAAAACACTGATTAGTTTTGGACTGCCTCCGTTATTGTTGAAGTCAGGTGTTGTGTTAGGATTGCCAGGTCCCACCTGGCCAACAGTAGGGATTCCCAGATCCAGGTTGGGAAACTCCTAAAGATTTGGAGGTAGAGCCTGGGAAGGACAGTGGGGTTCAGTGCCACAGAGTCCACTGTCTAAAGCATCCATTTCCTCCAGGGGAAACTGATCCCTGTAGTCTGGAGATGAGCTGTGATTCTGGTAGATCCCCAGGTCCCACCTGGAGGCTGGCATCCCTGTGTTGCATGGTAGTGCTGTAATCTCACCATTTAATGGGTTCTGGTGAAATCCCAAGAACTGTATTCTTGTGTTTTGTCATCCTTTGTTGCAGGTCTGGAGCTAGGCCAGTTCGTATGAAACCTATATCAGTTCAGCGATAAGCAACGTGGGATTTCAGGCAAGGAAGAGATTGGATTTCCTTGGGAAACAAGGCTTTGCTGTCTGGGGTCCTCCCGGCTCAGACGTTTTAGCGCTTGGAAGCTCTTATCTCAGGATAACCAGACACCATTTAGTGTCTGTTTCACCACTTCTCTCTCTGGGGGTGGTTTTCATGCTGACATCAAGGGACCCTTTTGTTTACTGGGTGGGCATCTCTTCTTCACAGGGTCCTTCTGGCACCCTGATCCCAAATGTATATCCCTCAGCAGGACTAGCATGATGTCATGGTTTCTAATGCTGCTCTTCCACTGTGGTGAGAACATCCCTGCCTCCATCTTTGGGGAGTACTGACTAGAATACTTGCCAGAAATGAGCAGATACAACTGACCTCAGTGGCCAGGTGCTCAAAATCTGACCTAGGACCACAAGCTACAGAAAGTAGGAAGGCTTTTCTGTGTCAGGGCTTCCTCCACCGCCACCCCTGGATGTCAAGGGCTGGAACAGATGGTAGAAAACCAACTAAATCCAACAGCTTCAAATAGGGGTTTGATGACTTATTCTGGGTCTTGAAACGGGAATAGCATAGTTGCAACTACAGGCAAAACGTCCAAAATTTCTGAACAGTGATCCAAAATCTGGTTTTGCTCAAGGGTTGCCAGTTCCCCTAGAGAAGAAGATTGTATTTATACCCCACCCTTCACTACCTGAAGGAGTCTCAGAGTAGTTTACAATCTCCTTTCCCTTCCCTACCCCTCCCCACAGCAGACACCCTGGGAGGTACATGTGGCTGAGAGACTTCTTTTGAGAACTGCTCTTTCCAGAACAGCTCTAAGAGAACTGTGACTGACCCAAGGTCACGCCAGCAGCTGCATGTGATGGAATGGGGAATCAAACCCGGTTCTCCCGGATTAGCGCTCCTAACCACTACACCAAGCTGGCTCTCACCAGTTGACCACCCAGTAAACCAAAGAGGTAAAATTGCCAGATCCAGGTTGGGAAACTCCTGGAGATTTGGGGGTGGAGCCTGGGGAGGGCAGGGACCCCAGTGGGGTATGATGCCATAGAGTCCACCTTCCAGAGCATCCATTTTCTCCAGGGGAGCTGGAGTACTAGTCCAAAGAACAGCTATAATTCTGGGAGACCCCTAGGTCCTGCCTGGTGTCTGGGCTTGGATGAGCTGACTGAGCCTGCAGAAACCACAGCTGGCCCCTCTGAAGCAGCAGAGGAGGATAGCTGGCAAGTGCCTGTAACAGCAGTCTTCACACCTGGCTCAGATAAGAAGGAAGAACTACAAGCTGAAAGTCCTTCTGACTCACCGCCAGGTGTGACTTGTTTAAGGGAGGGACTGTGGCAAAACTTAGCAACCAAGCGAAGAGAGGCCAGGCTACAAGGGAGGTGCTCAGCCAGCCCAGAGCTTCAACAGGAGCCTGGGTGATCATGGAGCTGGTTAATTGGCAACAGCATTTAACTCCACACTCTGGGCAGTATTCTTTGTGGGAGCAACAAGTCAGCTTTATGCTGTTTGCATCCATCTCGACTCTTGCACCTAGAGCTTCAGACCCCCTGACTTTGGACTTGTCTCTGTGTTCCTGACCCTGGCTTGGCTTTGGACTATGCTTCTGGTTAGTGGTTTTGGACTTGGCTCTGTGTTTCTGGCTCCTGATCTCGGCTTGGTTTTGGACTCTGCTCTGCCTTCTTGGCTCCTGACCATGGCTTGTTCTGGACTCTTTTTGACTAGCACCCCAGCCCATGACACCTGGCATCCTTATTTTGCTCCTATCCCACTTAGAGAATGGCAGGCACCAGACATCTGCTGCCAAGTGGTATAGCCAGTGAATCGGCTGGAAAGGGGAGGCTGTTTAAAGCAACCCCTCCCTTCCTATAAACCATTTTTGTGGGGATCCCCACCCTTCCTTCCCTGTGGCAACAACGTGAGATTAGCTGGTCACCTTCTGGTCTCTTCAGTGGGCTGTGCACATAACAGCCTCCTCTTCCGACATGTAGCTAGACCCAGAGTCCAGTAGCTCTTTTGAGTCTTGTTCTCAGATTTGCTTAGCTAGTTTACTAAGGAAGAAAAGAGGAAGAGGAGACACATGAGACACATGAAGCTGCGGTGCCTTATACTGAATCAGACTCTTGGTCCACCAAGGTCAGTATTGTCTACTCAGACCGGCAGTGGCTCTCCAGGGTCTCAGGCTGAGGTCTTTCCCATCAGCTACTGCCTGGTCCTTTAAGCAGGAGATGCTGGGGATTGAACCTGGGACCTTCTGCCTGCAAAGCAGAGGCTCTTCCACCAAGTCACAGCTCCTCTCCCAGTTTCTACCACCATATGTGTGTGATCTCCTAATGCTCAGATTATATTTCTAGTTCAATCCTAAATGGAGTGTCTCCCTTCTAAGCCCCACTTCCACTGACTTCAGTGGAATTAGATGGGTGTAACTTTGTATAGGGGTGTACTATAAGTAAGCTTGCCAACCTCCAGGTGGTGTGAGAGTCCTACAGAGTCAGTCATCAACAAGTGGCCTTAAACAGGAATGCTTTATTGAGAAAGGTATGCTATGATCGTCTACACTTCTTGTGTCAGTAATGGCTGGCACGACCCCAAATAGGATAGTTATGCAGAATTCAAAAGGGGTCTGGTGATGGCTTGTAACCAACCATACAATCGAATAAAAAGGCGCTCAAATACTGGCCCAAGGTTCCCAAGGAAAAAGCAGGAAGAACCAGAGGCAGACAAAAGAAACGTTACACAGGCAGGCACCAGCAGTCTTCCAAGGTTAGAACAGCTCAGGGAGTGATAAGCAAGCCATGAGAAGTAGAACATAATATTCCACACTCCCGACGTCATAAGGGGCACACATCCCATCTCCCAGGCAGAAGATGGCAGCAATAGCTGACAGGTGGGGCCTGGAAATTCCCAGAATTATAACTGGTCTCCAGGTGACGGAGAAAATGGCTGCTTTGGATGCTGAGCTCTATGGCATTGTACTGAGGTACCATCCCCTCCTCAAACCCCCCTCTTCCTACACTCTGCCCCTAAACTCTCCAGCAATTTCCCATCCTGGAGCTGGGGACCCAAATGCAATTCACTTTGACCAAACCATTGTGATAGGAACTGTGGGCCTTGAGGTTAAAGGAGATGTTCCTAACCTTGTAAAATATACCATTTCATTTCATTTTACTCTTTTATTTTATTTATTACATTTATGACTCGCCCCATCCCTGTTGCTGCAGGGCTCTGGGTGATGTACAATAACATTAAGAACAGTAACTAGATAAAACAAGAAATCATATTAGAATACACAGGGCTATTTTGGGGCAGGAACGCACAGGAACGGAGTTCTGGCTGGCTTCCGAGTTGGCCACGCCTACAGCCTCCCCCCCCCCCCCCCGTGTTCCCCAGATGCCTCGCAAGCCATGGGGCGCCTGGGGATGCCAAGCCAGTCCAGGGAGGGAAGGCAGTTTAAACTGCCTCCCCTCCTTGGGTTCCCCAGACACCCCACAGCTGTGGGGCCCTGGGGAAGCCGATCCAGAAACTGCCTTCTTTCCTTTGGGTTCCCCATGCGCCCCGCAAGCCACGGGGCACCTGGGGAAGCCGATCCTGGGAGGGAGCTGTGCTTTCAGGGGTGTGGCCTAATATGCTAATGAGTTTCTGCTGTTGGGTGTGGCCTATTATGCTAATGAGTTCCTGCTGGGCTTTTTCTACAAAAAAAGCCCTGAGAATACATTTTTAAAAACAGATGGCAAATACTAACATTTATTAATTAATTGTTCCCATATTGCTGATGGCCGGCCGCTTTGAGGTAGAAAGGAGCATGGAAACAGAGGAGGGAGCCAGCTGGGATGAAAGTGGTCGCTATCCTCAACCAAAGAACATCTCCGCCTTGCAGGCCCTGCAGGATTTCATAAGGTTGATTGATTGATTTGATTGGTTGATTTGAATTTCTGTCCCGCTCTCCCGGCCAAGGGCATCCATGGGGCCTAGATGGTATTTGGCAGAGAGTCTTACCAAGTTGGGGCCAGGGCTGAAAAGGCTCTATCCCTGGTTGAGGACAAACGGGTATCCTTAGGGCCGGGGACTACAAGTGTGTTGTTGTCCAAAGAGCACAGTGCCCTTCCGGGGAAATAATGGAGGAGATGGTCCCATAGATACATTGGTCCCTGACCACTCAAGACCTTATGGGTCAAACCCAAACCCTTGAACTTGACTCGGTATTCCACTGGGAGCCAGTGCAGCTGGTTCAGCACTGGATATATATGTGCCATTTGTGATGTTCCCGTCAGGACTCATGCCACCCCATTCTGGATCAGCTGGAGCTTACAGGTCAGTCTCAAGGGCAGGCCAGCATAAAGCAAGTTACAGCAGTCTAGCCTGGAGGTGACCATTGCATAGCAGCTGTTTGGACAGCAGTAGATTTCTCTTCCTACAGTCATCCTCAGTTGGGATGGCCACGGTGCAGTTTGAAGCAAGAAAAAGTAACACCCCCCATAAAATATCAACTGGTACAAAGGCAAATGCTAAGGCCCTTGAGAATATATATATACAAGATGGGGCACCTGCGATACTCGCGGGGGGGAGTACCCTAGTCCTCCTGGCCCCCCCTCCCTGGGGCAAGTGGTGGCGAGCCTCGCTCTCCTCCACCCCCCTTCCCAGAGGCAGGCAGCAGCGGCAAGCCCCGCTGCTCCTCCAACCCCCCCGAGTCAAGTGGCGGCGGCGAGCCCCACTCTCCTCCACCCCCCTTCCCAGAGGCAGGCGGCGGTGGCAAGCCCCGCTGCTCCTCCAACCCCCCCGAGTCAAGTGGCGGCGGCGAGCCTCGCTCTCCTCCACCCGCCTTCCCAGAGGCAGGCGGCGGCGGCAAGCCCCACTGCTCCTCCAACCCCCCCCCCCGAGTCAAGTGGCGGCAGCAAGCCCCGCTCTCCTCCACCCCCCTTGCCTAGGCAAGTGGCGGCGGCGGCAAGCCCTGCTGCTCCTCCAACCCCCCCCCCCCAAGTCAAGCAGCAGTGGCAGCAAACCCCACTGCTCCTCCAAACCCCCCATGAGTCAAGCGGTGGCAAGCCCCGCTGCTCCTCCACCCCCCTCCCCAGGGCAAGTGGCGGCGGCGAGCCCTGCCGCTCCTCCAGCCACCCCCCCATAGGCGACAGTGAGCCCTGAGCAGCTCACAGCCGAGCCTCCCTCACAATGGCCAGGGCATTCCCTGTGCATGCACAGTGGGCGCTCTTACTTTTGGGGAGATTTAAATATCCCCCCAAATTTTTTAAAAACTTTTTGGATTTTTCTGCAGATGTGGGGACTGCCCCGCGTCTGCAGAACAATCTCCCTGCCCCCCCAGGTGTCCCCCCCCCACGGATTTAGGTATCCGCACGCAGGGGGCGCTTTCGCTATTAGATATATAGATATGTGTGTGTGTGTGTGTATATACAGACATACATATTTATATATATATTTATATATATATAATCAGCCGTACAAATGTGGGGCGGGTGTGATATCTATAAGTGGAAACATACCCAAAAATTGAGAACTTAATTAGATCTGGGGAAACTGCCTGCTGCAAACAGCATTATGCCTCTGACTCTTAATGTCTTGTTTGTTATTGCCGCTTTGATTTCTATTAATCTGTTACACAGAAGAGTTCAACAAACATTTCTGAATCATGAATTGCCTACAGATAGTGCCCCCAACATTTGCTATTAGTGGTAACCTCTGGATGTTGCCATGACAACAATTTTGTTTCTGGATTGAATTGGTGCCGTTGATAAAAGCTGAAGAAGGCATTTGTTGCCAAATACATCTGGAAGGGACTGAGGATAATGCATTGGGGCGGCGGGGGGGGGGGGGGGTGTACCAAATTGGCTTCTAAATGATATTTCCCAGATCTCTTTCAGGGGGCTATCTCAGCATCCCAGGTGTATCATTTTAAGACGTTTAAGGGAATTCTGCTTCTTTTTGTGCAAAGTGAATTTAGTCTTTGGACTGGGACCCGCTTTCCTTAGCACCCAGTTTAATAGTTCCTTCTGAGAGAGACTGGGTTGCCAGATCCAGGTTGGAAAACTCCTGGAGATTTAGGGATGTAGTTTGGGGAGAAAAGGAACCCCACTGGAGTACAATGCCACAGACTCCACCTTCCAAAGCATCTGTTTTTCCTGGGGAACTGATGTTGTCTGGAGATGAGTTGTTAACTTGGGGGGGGGGGGCAGGGTTCCCAGGACCCATCTGGAGCTATCATCCCCAGAGAGAGAACCGAAATCCATCAACCTATAGCCATTCTATAGAAGTTTGGTTAAGAGGTATGGGAGGCATTCAGAGGGTTTGAGTCCACCTGTGGGCTGGTTTGAAGCTGCCGTGTGCGAACTCACATCAACTCCACTTCCCTGATGGCCATAGTAGTGGTTTGGGCATTGTGTGATTGGATGACATGGTGCTTTTACATGAGAACAGAGATATACATCCTTGGATTGTCAACCTCCAGGTGGGGCCTGGAGATCTCCTGGGCCAATTTCGCACAAGGGCTTTGCTTCCCTTTCCTCCCGGGTTTAATTGGTCCGAATCAGTGTGCGCGTTTCCGCAGTACATGAATCTGTCCCGGGTTGATGTTGGTTCTTCATTTCCGCATCTGTCCCTGCCCCGAATCTTGAGCCCCCGCCCATCTCCCCCTTTTTCTTAATGTAGGCGGCGTTCCGTTATGACGTCGTGATGCAACAAAGCTGTGATTGGCCATCTGAGCTTCCAAGCCTGCGAAAATCATCCGTGTAAGAAAAAAAAAAAGCTTGCACCAGAGTTGGAGGGGAAATGGAGGGGTGGGAAAGGGATGGGAAATGGAGGGGGAACATGCAACACAACACATGTAACCCCTGCAAAAATTGTGTCCACACCACCCGCAATATATTGGCCCCGCAAAAAATGTTAACCACACGACAATGGATCAATGTTGTGTCGTGTTGTTGTAATGCAACGGCGGGGGAACAGCTCGCGCTGTGCCTCAAACCCATCAATACATATTTTTTTATAGTGGCATGACTCAGGCACAACTTTTGTGCAACAAAAGATGCAACACAGAAATGTGCAGACATAAACAACAAAAGTACATTTTGAAAAAGACATTTAAATGCCAGTCAAGGGTGGATCAATGTCATGTCGTGTTGTTATAATGCAACAAAGTGTGGAACAAAAAAAAAAAACCCGCTCGCACCAGGGCGGGGAAGGGGAGGGAAAGGGGAGAGAAAGAAGCAGAGGGGCGTTAAAGGGGTGGAGCAAGAAACCCCGATTTCGGAGTTCCCCACCTGAATTTCCCCGACTTCACTCCCGTGGCAAAAAAAAAACCCTGAAAATCCCGGAAACGGAAGATCCGGGGAAAACGATGATTATATTCGGGCCAACTGCAGACCCGGAGCAACAAGTGTGGAACTGTTGCTCTGCCCCGGATTTTATCGGGGAGTGAAGCCGGGGCAACAACTAGTGCGGAATCGGCCCTGCTATTGCAATTGATCTCCAGGGAATAGAGAGATGTTCTCTTGAAGAAAATGGACGCTTTAGGGGGGGGCTCTCTGGCATGGTACCCTGCTGACATCCATCCCCTCCCCAAACCCCACCCTCCACAGGCTCCACTCTTTAAATCTCCAGATATTTCCCTGCCCAGAGCTGGCAACCTTACTGAATTCCCATGCTGAGGTTTTGGGAGACCTCATATAAGAGCAGTTGCATTTGTTTGTTTATATCCCACTTTTCTCCCAACAGTTGGGACTCAAAACGGTGTTTGAGAACATCATTCTTCCCTCCTCCATTTTCTCAGAACAACCACCTTGTGAGGTAGGCCAGGCTGAGAGTTTGTGATGGGCCCAATGTCACCCGGGGGGCTCCCACAGAAAAAGAGGGGATTCAAATCTGGGCCACCCAGGACCCTCTATGCTCCACTCTATTTGCTATGCCACACTGGCTGTTGAGGGTAGGCAAGGAACTAGGATTTGGGGGGGGGGGGGCTTTATAAATCTTAAGGGGGCTTGAGCTGTCAGGCGGGGAAGGATATAAGGAGGGCTGTGGTGCCCTGCCAGCTCCTGCCTCATGCAGCACCCCTCTGCTCACCTCACACTCCGATGCTTCCAGCCAGTCCCCAGAAGTGGTCAGCACCACAGATCCCAGCCCAGCCCAAAGCTGCAGGCTGGTAAGTTCCGAGCACACCGTGGCTGTTGCCCAGAGGGCTAGGAATGAACCCAGTCTTGTGGGGCTCTCACTTTATGGAAGGGGGAGGAGCCCCAAATAGCCCACTACAGTTACAGCCAGGAGGTGCCTCTTGCTCTCCAGTCTGGAATGCCAGGCTGCATCCCTGCGATCCCTTTTGCTAGCAGTGGCGCGTTCCTCCAGTGCAAGCCTCATGTATCAGGAGATGGTTCCTTGACCCCTGAATAGAATGCCCTGCCCCTGGAACGGCTCCACAGGATCCATTCCGTGGTTGGTAAGATGTTCTGATCAAACGTGCCTTCTAATCAATAGACTCCCCGTGTCTGACTAATGAAGGAAACGCATCCGTTCTTTGCATCATTTCCTATGTTCCTTCCTTTTCAGAATCAGTTGCCAAGGTTTTCTGCAGCTATTGAAACACTTTTAAAAAGTAAGCACACAATTAGCAGCAGGGGTTGGCTTGGAAGTCCTTCTTCACCCAAAGAGTGATTGACACATGGAATTGAGGTAGCAGCGGCTACAAGCATGAGTGGCTTCAAGAGGAAATTGAATAAACATATGGAGCAGAGGTCCATCAGTGACTATTAGCCACAAGGTATAGATATGAACTCTCAGCCTAGGGGCAGGTGATGCTCTGTATTCGTGGTGTTTCGGGGGGCGGGGGCAACAGTGGGAGGGATTCTAGTGTCCTGCCCCCACTGCTGGACCTCCTGAGGGCACCTGGTGTTTTTGGCCACTATGTGGCAGACTGTTGGACTGACTGGGCCATTGGCCTGATCCAACACTGGCTTCTCTTATGTTCTTATGTTCAAAGCACAAATTACTTTTTGTGTGGCTGGCTTACTACCATTGTCGTAGGTGCCGAAAGTCATCACAGCAATATTTGCAACACTTACATGTTAACATTGGGAAATGGAGGCTGAATGTATTATTATTGGTTGGCTGCATACAGAATGCCCTGACCTGGATAGCTGAGGCTGGCCCTGTCTTATCAGATCTCAGAAGCCAAGCAGGGTCGGCCCTGGTTAGTACTTGGATGGGAGACCACCGAGGAGGTCCAGGGTTGCTACGTGGAGGCAGGCCATGGCAGACCACCTCTGAGCATCTGGACGGCCCAAGCTAGCCTGATCTCATCAGACCACCGGAGCTAAGAGCAGCGTCATCCTAGGTTTGTATCTGCGTGGGAGACCACCGAGGAGGCCCAGGGCTGCTACCCAGAGGCAGGCAATGGCAGACCACCTCAGAACAGTTTACATTACCAGAAACATGTTAAGAATAATCCGGATACCTAATCTCAGGATTTAACACCTTTTGGACTGGATCTCTAGGATTACCTAAACTGGACTCTTTCTGGACTGGATCTTTTGATTTGAATAGATTTCACTTATACTTTGGACTTATTGCTGTTATGATTTTTTCATGACGCTTTATTCAAATTATTCTTACACATAAAAATGTTGTCTTCATTCAGTGAAGGATTTGACAATAATATAAATTCAATAATATAAACATGAGAGCTTTTATTTATTTAAGAAAATACTTTATGGGTGCATTCAGACGCACTATTTAATCAAGCTTTGTGACTGATCAACAGATTTTATGTGCACGTTCACACAGCAACATCTGCCTCCCATCCCGATCTGTTGGTTCCCTGGTCTAAACCCCCTTCAGCTGGAGTATTTTGTTACCGGGTCCCAAGTGGTGTTTTCTCAGCTCTCTCAGTTAAAGCTGCAGTTTTCCCTGTGTGGTCGCTCCTCCGGTGTCAAGCCACTTCCGATAGTTTAAACCCCCTTCCGCTTTTCACCCGCCATTTTTGCGTGTGTGTCAGCGGTATGCGCATAAGTGGCGCTCCGCCCCCGCGTTTATAAAACCAACGTTTAAACAAGCACTAGTTTTGAGTTCGGGATCCCAAAGAGGCCAGTTTCGGGCGAAAAGTTTAAAGGGAAGTCTTCTGTCCCAGCGGTGAAATCACAGGGCTCTGCGGGACTGTCAAATGGTTCTGCGCATGCGCGAGGATAAAGTCTTTCAATTCTACGGATGAGCAGTTATGTGCATGCATAAACTTAGAACTTTTTTTTAAAACCCAACACATGCTCCCATGTGATTGCGATTGTCTGGAGTAAAAATAATCGCAACAGAGCAGTGCCATTTAAACCTGATAAAATGCATGTCTGATATTGTAATACTTCACATTCGGGAGGGGGATTTATTTTACATCACAGCTTGTTCTCAGTTGTTAGCAATCTGCTAGCTGTGACTCCTCCTATTTTGTTTACCACCTGGAGATTGGCAGCCCTATTTCTGGATCAAGGTGGGCTATAAATTGAAATTAATAATAAATAAAGCAATAAATCATGTGTGGCTCCTCCCTGACTAGCAAAATTAGAACAAGTTACGCAAGATTCGCTGGCAAGGCGGGATATAAATATAATAAATAAATAAATAAGATATTAAAAATAGGAGAAGCAACCACAGCTATGCAATTTTGCTTGATTTGCAAAATTCGTACAGGATCCTGCTTTTCTTGATGCACGGCATGGGGTATTGCAGTGTCCAGTTTTTACAATGATCCAATATCCCTTAATACAGAGGATACACAGTCTGGGCATGACCCTGTAGCATTTGCATTTCTCCCCTCTCTGTGCAAGTTTCCCAATCTTGGCAACAGTACACTGCGTTGCCAGTTTTTCCCCAGGAGGCTCAACCAGATTCCACTTCTCAGTGGCGCACACTTGTCTTGAAGATTTCTGCCTTGGGATTTCTTTTTGCCAAGCTCGAGCAAAGCCAAACAAGAGCTAAAAATAATGTATCGCTGGGGATGCATTCGTATCCGCATGCCATGCTTCATTCCCTCCAAGGAATCATCAGGGAATCGAGTGATCAGTCCTGCTTGGTTGCGAGGGGCTCCGGCTTTAATACTTGAAATAAATGGCTTCCCGGGTCTCCTTGCACATAAAACTCCTCCTTCAGACATCTGAATGAAATAAAAACAAACACACCCACGCAAAAAAAAAAAGTCAATCCAGGTATACAAACAAGAGGACAGCCTTCTTGATGAAGGAAGATTCTGAATGTGACGAAGCAGCTTGGTTTCAATAATCACTTTTTGCTTCTTCATGATATCTGGTTTGGTAACGTCACATGAAAACATGAATCTGCCTTCCGGTGAATCAGGCCCTTGGTCCTTCAAGGTCAGTATTGCTAGTCAGACTGACAGTAGCTCTCCAGAGTCTCAGGCTGAGGTCTTTCCCATCACCTACTGCCTGGTCCTTTTAACTAGAGATACCCAGGATTGAACCTGGGGCCTTCTACATGCCAAGTAGATGCTCTACCACTGAGCCACGGCCCCTCTGTCATTGTCTCCTTTCTGGTTTTGAAATGTCTTCTTTCCATATCTGAAATGATTTTCAAATCTGTTTTTAAAAGAAGGGTTGTGGTGGCTCAGAGGTTAAGATGCTGAGCTGCAGACCAGAAGGTCTGTAGTTCGGCAGTTCGAGACCCAAATGCTGCTTGACGGAGTGAGCTCCCGTCTCTGGTCCCAGCTCCTGCCCGACCTAGCAGCTCAAAAGCAAGATATTGCAAGTAGATAAATAGGTGCCACTTCAGTGGGAAGGGAACAGCGTTCCATGTGCCGTGGCGTTTAGTCATGCCAGCCACGTGACCATGGAAAAAGTCTTCAGACAGCACTGGCTCTTCGGCTTGGAAATGGAGATGAGCACACACACACACACACACCCCCGAGTCAGATTTGACTGGCTTTTGAGCAAGGGAAACATTTAGGTCATTAAGCTCTCATACTATCAAGTGGCACCAAGGCTTCGATTCAGGGCTACCTACTTGGCGTTGGCTTCCCCTAGTGGTGAGTCACTCATTTTATTTTTTGTTTTCAGCAAGAGAAATTCTCTTAATTCTTCTTGAGCCATTCTAACCCTGAAATCCAACAACCTATTTCTTCCCTTCTTTTTAAGGGATTTTAAGGGGAAAGCAATTCCATTTTGATCAATTTGAAGGGAGAAGGGACAGGAAAGGATTTTCTACAAAATGACACTAGCATTGCAAGCTATGATCATCAGCAACGTGTGTGTATGTGTGCGTGCATGCGTCTGTGCAAGGTCGGCTGCAACTCCACCACGCTTTGCACAGGGCTGCAATCTGTATGGGGGTGGAGGAGTCCTCTGGCAGAAGCTCTGGAATGCTTTTCTAGTCTTCTGCCACTAAACTGGAAAAAGGAGGTATTTTTGCCAATGCCCCAGCGCAGCTGCATAGTGACACTAATTCCCTACCCTTCCTTACAAATTTGTGTGGTTTTCACTTTGTAATTCTTTAATTTGATCCTGCACATTGCTCATGATCTTGGCAGTTTTTTTAAAAAGCCTCTCTTCTGTGTATTGCACTCAGTCTTCCAAATGGGTAGATCCCAAGTGATTCTTAACTTCGGCAGTTTGCAGAAAGTCCATGTGGCTCAGCCACCATTTTAGTGGCTCAGCCACTTTCAGAGACTGCCAAAATGGTTCCCCTCCCATCAAAGGGGGGAAAATGTATTCAACACTTTAGGCTTCCCATCCCAGTGTCTCTTTCTCTTTACATCTCATGTCAGTTTCATTCCACACTGACGACCCCCCCCCCATTTTGTTTGTGTGCAGCACTGAAATCCTTGTTTGGTGTTGTTGTTGTTTTGCATGGGGATGCTGCAATTTGCCTCCTCTCCTCTCCCCCTTTCAAGTCAATACTAGCAAGAAACTAAACCTTGAGTAGCTTCTTTTAAACTTTCCCCATCCTTTTAATATTTTTTTTAATTCAGCGATCTGAGACTAGCAATAGTCTCATATCGCTAGACTCATGCCGCTGGTAAAAAAAACCAAAAAAAAATGAGGGGGAAATGGAATTTGTACACTGGTGAAGGGGAGAGGATGGTGGAAGGCAAAGAATGGGCGAAACAACCTTTATGTGGGTGGGGGAGTGACCTTTGAGGGGTGGCAAAAGGTCAGGGGGAAATCTGAAGGAATCTATACCCTTTTGAATTACCTTTGGTTTGGAAATGAAACAAGGGGGAAATTGGCACAAAAGCACACTCAGAAAATCTGGGAAACAGCAACCAGAAAGCAAACTGAGTACTGAAGGAAGAAAAATCAGTGCAGAATGACAAAGGAAACCAGACAGACGTGCATGATGAAAGTGAGAGAAAACACCCGTGCATAATAGGGCTAAGTATCAAAACAATTTCTCATCTCTGCAGTTTTGAACTGGAATTCCCAGTTTCAATTTCACTCCTACCTTATCTAGTTATATATTCAGTGCATATTTATTCTGCTGTTCCTACAAGCAGTTCAGAGTGGTATACACCATTCTTACCTCTTCCATTGTATCCTCACAACAGCCCTGTGAGATAGATGGTGCTGAAAGAGAGTGAATGGCCCGTGGTCATTTGGAGGACTGTGTACAGTTCTGGTCACCACACCTCAGAAAGGATACTATAGCATTGGCAAAAGTGCAGAAAAGGGTAACTAGAATTATAAAAGGGTTGGAACACTTCCCCTACCAAGAAAAGTTAATGTGCTTGGGGCTCTTTAGCTTGGAGAGATGACGGCTGAGGGGTGACATGATTGAGGTTTACAAGATTATACATGGAGTAGAGCAGGTAGAGAAAGAGGCACTTTTCTCCCTTTCTCACAATACAAGAACTCGTGGGCACTCCATGAAATTGCTGAGCAGTCAGGTTAGAACGGATAAAAGGAAGGACTTCTTCACCCAAAGAGGGATTAACACGTGGAATTCACTGCCACAGGAGGAGGTGGCGGCTACAAGTATGGACGGTCTCAAGAGGGAATTAGATAAACATCTGGAGCAGAGGTCCATCAGTCCATATTAGCCACAAGGTAGAGATAGGAACTCTCGGTCTGGGGCAAGTTTTGCTCTGTATTCTTGGTCCTTGATGGGGGGGCAACAGTGGGAGGGCTTCTGGTGTCCTGGCCCCACTGGTGGACCTCCTGAGGGCACCTGGTGTTTTTGGCCACCGTGTGACACAGAGTGTTGGGCTGGATGGGCCATTGGCCTGATCCAACAGTGGCTTCTCTTATGTTCTTAGGTTCTTATGTCACCCACATGATTTTCCATGGCAGAGTGGGGTTTCAAACCTGGGTCTCCCTGATGAATGTCTGATCCCTAACTGCTATACCATGTGTGAACTGAGCCCGTGTGCCCCTGTTACAAGCTATTGTGTGTCCTCAGACTAAATGTTTCTAACAAAATGTAAGAATTTCCCCATGTATTTTGTGTGTCCATAAAACTGCATTATGAATAGAAATGAGTTGTCATAGTAACTCATCAACACTTCAAAAGCCCACCTGGTCTCACCCATTTTATAAACCCACTCGGTGGGTGTCAAGACAGGTTGGGGTATTGTAATTCCAGAAACACCTGTAGTAGATCCTGCAGGTGAGGATCTCTGCCAGAGGGATTGGAACAGGTGTAGCTGTTGCACAGGGCTTGGCTGTAGAGAATGGATTGTTAAGTGACTTCAGGCCGGTGACTGGAGGCACCTCAACACATTTGGTGATCAGTAGGTTTCTCGTATGAGGGTTTTCAAGAAATGTTTCTATCATGTATTTGTGTCTAGAAAATGTACTTCTCTTGTATATTGATTCATGATTAAGTTGATGGTGGGGTGGAAGTTCTTTCCCATGTATGAAGATGATAAAAACATCAATATATCTCAAAATACAAGAGGGGTGTACTTGAGATTTACTGGGGACATTGCTGGTGGTTCTCCTAGGTTGTTAGGTGGTTCCGTGGGAAAAGTCACACCTCAATCCTCACTTTAATATCAAACTAGAGGGGTCTTCCCCATACCTGAGGCTTCTGGAGGCCAAAATACCTTGGGGTTTCCCCTGGGCAAGTGTCATGGGGGTGAGGGAACCCCACACACACATGGTAACACTCTCACAGCAGGACTCTTGATATCAGCGAAAGACACTCTTTTTTAATTTCCGAAAGTCTTTTAAAATTAAGCTTTTGCCCTGCTTTTAAACTCTGTTAAATAGTGTTCTCGTCTTAAAAGACATCTTGAATGCTATAATTCTGTTTCTCAGTATATTTTACTGGTAATCTGTACTGAACACCTTTTAAAAATAGAAAAGTGGCAAATTAATAGCCTAAATAACATAAAAATTTGGATTTGAGAATCCCGTTGACAAGACTAAGGATCAATTTACACATGAAGCTGGAGGCCTCAGTGTGAAGAAACGAAATCTGTGAAGCAGCCACGAGCTGTGTGGCTTATGCTGCACAGTACTTTCAGAGTCCTAGAGCAGTTACAGGGACTGCTTGGCAAAACAGATGGTTGTTCTGAATGCTAATGTTTGTGGGGGTTGCCAGTGAAACAATGTGGTTGTTGGAAATATTGTCAAGTCACAGCCACTCCATAGAGTTTTCAAGGCAAGAGAGAAACAGGTGGTTTCCTGCTGCCTGCCTCTGTGCAGTAACCCCGCCCTCAAGTTCCTTGATGGTCTCCCATCCAGATATTAACCAGGGCTGACCCTGCTTAGCTTCTGAGATCCAACAAGATTGAGCTAGTTTGGGCTATTCCAATCAGGGCAGCCGCCCAGTGTTCAATCCAACAACTGTGTCTCAGACTTTTTAGCAACAACACAAAGTATACTGACAAGCTGGTCTTCAGTTGTCCATTGCTACACACAATCTAAGAGCTGACTCCAGACCATTTTGTCATATTGCAAAGGCACAAGGGAGGGGTCGTGGCTCAGTAGCAGAGCATCTGCTTGTCATGCAGAAGGTCCCAGGTTCAAGCCCCAGCGCCTCCAGTTAATAAAAAAAGATCAGGTAATGTGAATGGCTTCAGCCTGAGCCCTTGGAGAGCCGCTGCCATTCTGAGAAGACAGTACTGACTTTGATGGACCAAGGGTCTGATTATGTAGAAGGCAGATTCATGTGTTCATGTGACTGTATGGTGGTGGAAAGTACTGGAGTCGGAGACGTGATGGAGTGAAACCAGCAAGCATAGTTTATTTGAGGTTCAGATGAGCATGAGAGACGGAGGTCAGGGGGCCTGCTTATATTCACAGTCGAGCCACACCCCTGACCTTGCCCAAACATGGTGATTGGATTCAGGGGTCATTTCGTAGAAAAAGAGGTGCAGGAGCTCATTAGCATAACTCATTTGCATATGCCACACCCCCTAACATACCGGAAGTGTGTCAGAAGGCAACTCCCACCCCTCAGGCTCCACTCCACAGGTGAGTGAAACTGACCTGCTCTTCCTCCATTCCCTTCCCCATCCAATACTTTGTGCAATAAAAAGAAGTGTAAAGAACACACCCTCATTCTCTTCCTGCTCCCTTGAAACCACCAGGTTTCAAGTAGACTTGAGATACCCAGGACACGTGCACCACCCATCCCTTCCCCTCCCCTCAACAAGACACCCTGTGAGGTAGGTGGAACTGAGAGAGGTCTTTTGAGAACTGCTCATGAGAGAACAGCTCTGAGAGAACTTGTGACTGACCCAAGGTCACACCAGCAGCTGCATGTGGAGGAGTGGGGAATCAAACCCGGTTCTCCCAGATTAGAGTCCAACTCCTGACCACTACACCAAACCAAAAGGTGGAAGCTGCTGAAGGGTTGGTGAAATTTCTCTAGTACTTATGTGCCATGTGCCCAGATAAAAAAATGGTATACTTAGAAAATTTATTTGCCACCTTGAGCAAGTCTCTGGAAAAGCAGCACATAGTCATAAAAGGAACAATGATAAAATTATCAATATTAAAACAAAACATTAAAAATAAAGACCCCTAGCAGGGCTTTCCCCGGGGCGCTGCGCCTCTGCACTGCTCGGGGAAGCCGAGGAGGGGGTGGGGCTTGGTCATGTGCCCGCCCCCTGAGCTCCTCACTCCCGGAGCTGCGCTCCTGTGCGCTCCCGCTCCAACGGACCCTTGATTGGATTAGTTTCCCACCAGAGGCTATCATAGGACTGTTTGAATATCCTAAGCCTCTGACAGGGGGACAATTAGGATCATGGCAGGCCATTGTTTGCCGGACTGAAGCTCAGGCCCTACCTGGCCATGTGCTCAGCTGTGGCCATGTGACCACTGCATACATTACACCTCTCCCCCCATAGTCCAGACCCCCCTCCCCCAGCAGACATAGTTCTGAAGGTAGGATGGTGGATTGCGGTCTCGTGCTGGGAACCCGAGGGTGAGAGGGCTGGTTCAGGCGCTGTCCAGATGGGCTCTGGAAGGGGCTCGGGTGTGGTCACGTCTGGGGTGCAGTCCGGTGGTGGAGCGGGAACGTGGGTGACTGGTTGCTCCGGTGATTGTTCCGGCAGCTGGTACCTTCATGGAGGGGACGGTCCAGGGTCATCAGCAGCCTCCTCGGTGGTTTCATATTTCGGTGACCGGAGATGTCTGCACAGCTGGTCAATGTGCCGCTTCCATAACTGGCCTCCCTCCCTCAAGGCCTCAAATGAGACAGGTCCTGTTGCGTGGGACCAGCCGCGTAGTTGTGGACATATGCCGGGTCCTCTGGGAAGAACCCCCGTGGTGCCTTCCGATGCTCGGCCACTCTGCTGTGTGCCAGGGCCCGGTCCGGGTGCAGCTGGTCCAGCCACATTGTGAGCCGCTGTCCCATGAGGAGTTCCACTGGGCTGCGTCCCGTTGTGGTGTGTGGTGTTGTTCTTTGGCTGAAGAGGAAGGCGGCTAGCTTGTGATGCCAGTCGCCTTTGTCATTTTTGCACAGCACCTCTTTGGTTGTCCTGACCATGTGCTCCGCCTGTCTGTTTGTTGCTGGGTGAAACGTGGTGGACCTCACATGGTGGATCCCGTAGTACTCCACGAAGTCCTGGAACTCCTGTGAAGTAAAAGCTGACCCACTGTCTGTTACTAAAGTGTCCGGGATGCTGTGGGTACTGAAAATGTGCCACATGCATCGGATGGCCACTTGAGATGACATGGCCGACACCGGGGCTACCTCCAGCCACTTATTGTAGCTGGCTATGAGAGGGAAGAACAGCTGGCCCTGGAAGGGACCCATGAAGAGCAGGTGGAGTCGGGCCCATGGCTTATGGGCAGATTCCCATGGTCTGATGGGCACCCCTAGTGGCTCTGGACGGGACTCTTGGCACACCCAGCATTGCTTGACCTGATCCTAAATGGCGGCATCCATCCCTGGCCACCATATGTCACTGCGGGCTAGGGCTTTCATGCGTACAATGCCATGGTGTGATTTGTGCAGGGCCATAAGGACCCTGTCTCACAACAGGGTGGGGATGACCACCCTGGAACCCCATAGAAGACACCCCTTGTGGGTGGAGAATTTAGTCTGTCGGCATGTGTATGCTGCGAAATCGGGGCTGGGACTGCTGGGCCACCCCCTTCCCACCCGGTTGAGGACCCGCGAAAGGATGCGGTCTCGCGCAGTGAGCCGAGCCACATCTTTTACCTGGACCGGGTGGCTAGGTACATCTTCTAGCAAGATGACATGGTGTGCCGGAGCTGGATCGGGGTCACAGGAGGGCAGTAGCAGGTGGATAAGGGCATCCGCATGCCCCACTGACTTTCCCAGTCGATGGAAAAGGGAATACGAGTATCTGGCCAAGAAAATAGACCACTGCAGGACCTGTGCAGAGAGCATCTGCAGCGTCTGCCAGTCAGGCACCAGGAGGCCCAGCAGGGGCTTGTGGTCCATCACAATGGTGAAGGGCCGGCTGTACAAGAAGTTGTGAAACTTCTTCACCCCTGCGACCATAGCTAAGGCCTCCTCCTCTATTTGCGCATAGTTGCGCTCAGCCGAGGACAGAGTCTGGGAATAGTAAGTGATCGGGACCTCCTGGCTGTCAGTCAGGCAGTGGCCCAGGACTGCACCCACACCATATGGCAGCGGCCAGGACCATGGGCAGCAGCCCATTGAAATGCGCTAGGACGGCATTTGACACCAGTAGATCTTTGATGGTGGGGGCAACAGTGGGAGGGCTTCTAGTGTCCTGGCCCCACTGCTGGACCTCCTGAGGGCACCTGGTCTTTTTGGCCCCTGTGTGACACAGAGTGTTGGACTGGATGGGCCACTGGCCTGATCCAACATTGGCTTCTCTTATGTTCTTATATGGAGCAGAGGTCCATCAGTGGCTATTAGCCACAAGGTATAGATAGGAACTCTCAGTCTGGGTCAAGTGATGCTCTGCATTCTTGGTGCTTGGGGGGGGGGCAACAGTGGGAGGGCTTCTAGTGTCCTGGCCGCACTGCTGGACCTCCTGTGACACAGAGTGTTGGACTGGATGGGCCACTGGCCTGATCCAACATTGGCTTCTCTTATGTTCTTATGTAATAGTGTCCTGGCCCCACTGCTGGACCTTCTGAGGGCACCTGGTGTTTTTGGCCACTGTGTGAAAGAGTGTTGGACTGGATGGGCCATTGGCCTGATCCAACATTGGCTTCTCTTGTGTTCTTATGATGGCCTGAAATGCCATAGGGTGGCGTGGGCCCCATGATCACTGGGCATTTTTGTTGAGGAGCCTGTGGAGAGGCTCAGCTACCACTGCCTTGTGGGGAAGGAAGAAGAAGAAGAAGAAGAGATTGGATTTATACCCCGCCCTCCACTCCCCAAGGGAGTCTCAGAGTGGCTTACAAACTCCTTTCCCCTCCCCTCCCCATAACAGACACCCTGTGAGGTAGGTGGGGCTGAGAGAACTCTTTCCCAAGCTGTCCTTGAGGGAACAGCTGGTACAGAGCTATGGCTTGCCCAAGGTCATCCAGCCAGGTGCAAGTGGAGGAGTGGGGAATCAAACCCGGTTCTCCCAGATTAGAGTCCGCGCACTTAACCACTACACCAAACTGGCTCTCTAAGCATGGTAGAAGTTCAGCAGGCCTAAAAATGATTGCAGTTCCGCCGGGGCTTCCATGATAGCATGCACCTTGTCAGGAGCGGCAACTAAAACATCGTCGAAAAAGGGGAACACACCTGGAATACCTTTTAACAGATGGTTCATGAGCTCCTGGAAAAGCCCGGGGGGGCGATGCTGACCTCAAACTGCAGGCGGCAGACCTTAAACACCCCCCTATGTGTAACAATAGTTTGGGCCTCTGCTGTGGCCTTTTCTACAGGGAGCTGTTGGTAGGCCTGAGCCAAGTCCAACTTCCCAAAACTTCAGGTGCCCACGAGGCCAGCCAGGACATGGCTTACCACCAGCACTCGATAGGCATGGTCCTGAACTGCCCAATTAAGTGTGCATTTATAATCAGCACATATTCGAATGTCCCCATTCTGCTTCATGGGGGTGACTATGGGGGTTTCCCACCGGGCCTGGGAGACCAGTTTAAGGATCCCCTGGGCTACCAGCCTATCCAATTCTTTATCAATTTTAGGCTGAACCGCCGGGGGGGGGGGCATCTAGCCACTATGCGGATTGGCTGTACTGCCGGGTCAAGGTCCAGGGACACGGGAGGGCCCACGTAGGTACCTAGCGTACCATCAGAAACTGCGGGAAACTTGTCACAGACTTCCCTGAAGTCTGTGTGCTGGAGCTGGTTCACCCCTGTGACACCCAATCCCAGGGGCGCGAACCACTCCAGCCCCAATAAACTGGAAAGTTTTCGCTCCACGACTAGAAGGTCCACCTTTCCCTTCAAGTCCTTAAACTGGACCAAGAACTTGCCCATGCCCTTGATGGTGATGGGGCTCTTTTGAAAATCCCGCAATCTCAGTCCTGTAGGCTTTTGCAGCCAGGGTCCCCCCCCCCCTTAGGGCATAGTTTACGTAGGGTGTCCACTGAGATAATGGAGTAGGCAGAGTAGGCAGTTCCATAGAGCAGGGGGACCCCTCTACGGAGACTGGCACAACTATCTTGTCGGGAGTGTTTCGGGGTAGTTGCATTACCTGCTGATCGGCTGAGGACGTGGAGTGGCGACCAGCGTCTTCTGAGTTGGTGTCCTGGGTGCATCGTGTGGCCCGGGAATGGCAGACTTGTGCAATGTGCCCCTTCTTGCTTCACGACTGGCACTCTGCATCCTGGAACTGGCATGGAACCTGGAACCAATGGTCATGTGGGTCGCTGCAGCTGGCACATGTGGGGGCTTTGGCATGGGACGTCCTGTAGGATGGGGTGGCTGACCTGAGTCTGGTGGCGGCATTGCTCCTGTCCGGTGTTGCTCGGGGTGCTTCTCTCTAGGAGCATCAGTGTACCTGCTGGATCTCCTCCTCCTCGTCAGATGTTGCGTCAGGGCTGTGGGAAGAAGAAGAAGAAGAAGAAGAGATTGGATTTATACCCTGCCCTCCACTCCCCAAGGGAGCCTCAGAGCAGTTTACAAACTCCTTTTCCCTTCCCCTCCCCACAACAGTCACCCTGTGAGGTAGGTGGGGCTGAGAGAGCGCTTTCCCAAGCTGTCCTTGAGGGAACAGCTGTGCCAGAGCTATGGCTTGCCCAAGGTCATCCAGCCAGGTGCAAGTGGAGGAGTGGGGAATCAAACCCGGTTCTCCCAGATTAGAGTCCGCACACTTAACCACTACACCAAACTGGCTTCCAAGAGGTGTGTGGTGGACCCTTGGTGGTCCAGTTGCGCCTTTTTGAATGCAGCTGTGGTTTTGCACACCGTGTCCAGTCGCAGTTCATCGGCGGCCATGAGCTTCCACTGGAGCTTCGTCTCATGGACCCCCCCAGATGAACTGGGTCACCAGCGTGTCCTCCACTGAGGGGAACTTGCATCTGCCGGCTAGCCGCCGGAGATCTGCCATGAAGTTGGCAGCTGACTCACCTGTCTTCTGTGTGCAGGAGCAGAAGTCCACCTGCAGCGCCCATTTTGATGGTTTCGGCATGAAGTACATGGTCAGCGCCGTGATCAGTTCATTGTACCTGGAGTTGTCCAGCGACCTGGGAGCGATCAAGCTCTGGGCCAGGCAACCTTGGAGATGCCACAAGAGCTGATCAGCCAAGACTTCTTCTTTGCATCGTCGTCTGTTTTCTGTCCTAAGAAGAAATACCGCAGGGTTTGCACCCATGCTTCCCAAAGCTCGGGGCGAGCAGGGTCGAATGCGGAGAGTTGTCCCGGAGTGGCAGCCATGGTGACTCATGGTTTAGCGGGGCGGTGAGCGATGTCCTCTAGAGTAGTTGGCGGCGCTGTGAGGCGCTGAAGCTAAGTGGTGCTGGGTGCTGATGAATCAGAGCTCATTGCGGTGCTGGAGTCTGCTGGAGAATCGCTCATCGGGATCCCATCCTCATCACCAGTGGAAAGTTCTGAAGGCACGTTGGAGTGAAATCAGCAAGCATAGTTTATTTGTGGTTCAGATGAGCATGAGGGACAGAGGTCAGGAGGCCTGCTTATATTCACAGTCGAGCCACACCCCTGACTTCACCCAAACAGGGTGATTGGATTAGTTTCCCACCAGAGGCTATCATAGGACTGTTTGAAGGTCCTAAGCCTCTGATAGGGGGAGAATTAGGATCCTGGCAGGCCATTGTTTGCTGGACCGAAGCTCAGGCCCTACCTGGCCATGTGCTCAGCTGTGGCCATGTGGCCATCATCATTGCATACATTACAGGTGGAACCTTTTGTATCCTGTCTTCCATGGAGGAATTGGCCCTGGTTCTCTGCTTTGTTACTAAAGATACTGTAAGCACAGACATCTTCTATCTTCACATCCTGCCTAGAAAAAGACTGTTTGAAAATCTTGAACCCTGTAAGTATAATCTGGCCACAGGCCTATAGCTAAGATTTTTTAAGTCGGGAGGGGATTTGAATTTCTTAGGGGGCACTGGCTAATTGAATTAAATGCAATTGACTTAAATGTAAGTTTCTGGGGGAAATGGAGAGGTGCTGTCTGGCTCAGTGCAGGCACATGGACCTCTGGCTTGGATGTAGGGCTGCCAAGTCCCCCGGTAGAGCGGGGGAAACGCCGATTTTTAAAGCTTTCCCCCGCTTTTCCAAAATTGGCCACCGGGGGGACAAAATGGCTGCCAGCAGGGGAACCTCGGAGCCTGCCCTGCTGGCCTCTTGAACTTCTTAAAAGGGAAATTTCCCCTTTAAGAGCTGATCGAGCAAGACAGCCCCGCCCAGAGATTAAGGAGGGACTAAACTCTTTCTACTGAAGGGCTTCCGTGCAAGGTTGCTGCTGGAGTAAGCTGCGTAAGCTGCTGGGGTCTGCGAGCTCTTTTCCTTCTCTGTCTCTCCCCCTCTTTCTTTTTTCTGTCTGTCTGTCCACTGTGGTTTTGTCAAAGGAATAAACTGTCACTTCCAAAGAGGTAAACATCACAAGGAGAGGTTGCCTGTAGAAGGTCTGGGAGTGGGATTGTTTAAAATGTCTTGTCGTGGCTGTTTGGGTCCCCCCAATCCTCATTTCCCTTCTGCAAATAAAAGTTGGGATTCCTCATTTTTATGCCAATTTTCTGTTTCTTTCAACCATGTCCCCCTCCCCCCCCCCCTCCGGCAGTAAAAATCTGCATTTTTAAAAGCATTTGTACATCAAGTAACCGGTATTTTAAGTTAGGGATGGATCCAACTAGCTTTTCTGCTGGCGAAAAGGGGAGGACAAAGGTCCTCTTTAGCCACCAAAAAGTCTATCCTGGGGGGGGGGGGGGGAGAAGTTATGGGACTTACATGGACAACAGCTGGGTGAAACAAGGGCCAGAAATAAAGCCTGGGAATTGGGCAAGAGTAAGTGAAAAAGCTGTCTGTCTGTCTGTCTGTCTGTCTGTCTGTCTGTCTCTCTCTCTCTCTCTGTCCCCATCCAGCAGAGGTCTATCAGTGGCTATTATAGCCACAAGGTCTAAATGGAACCCTTTGTCTGGGGCAGTGAGGCTCTGAATTCTTGGTGCTTGGGGGGCAACAGTGGGAGGGCTTCTGGAGTTCTGGCCCCGCTGCTGGACCTCCTGAGGGCACCTGGTATTTTTGGCCACTGTTGTGACACAGAGTGTTGGACTGGATGGGCTGTACTGGATGGGCCGATCCACTGTGGCTTCTCTCCTGTTCTTATGATATGAAAATCATATTTAGCACTTGTGTAGCACTTAGGGCTTCATATTCTGCCGAGTTGAGGAAGGATTCAGTAGGGCCGTTGCTCAGTGATAGAGCATCTGCTTGACATGCAGGAGGTATCAGCCTCTTCAGCTAAAAAAGGATCAGGTAATAGGTGACATTAAAGATCTCAGTCTGAGACCCTGGAGAGCCACTACCAGTCTGAGTAGTCAATACTGACCTTGATGGACCAATGGCCTGATTCAGTATTAGGAAACTTCATGAGTTCATGTGTCAGCATGTGGAAGCAACATCACAGGATGTGACATCACAAAATGATGTCACTTCCTTTCTCCTGGCTCCACCCCCAAAGTCTCCTGGCTCCACCCCCAAAGTCCCCAGATATTTCCCAAGTTGGACTTGGCAGCCCTACTTGGATGGCCCAGGCGAGCTTCATCTCATCAGATCTGGGAAGCTACACAGGGTCAGCCCCAGTTAATACTTGGATGGGAGACCACCAAGGAAGTCCAGGGTCCCTCCACAAGGCAATGGCAAGCCACCGCTGCTCGTCTCTTCTCTCAGAAACCCAATGAGGTTTTGCCGTAAGTCAGCTGTGGCTTGATAGCGCTTTCAGCCACTATATAGAAATGGACCCTAACCCGTGTTCAGTCAGTTCCACATGTTCACGTTGCATACAGATCATCGGTATCAGTAGCACATGGAGAAGGATGGTGATGACTGGCTCAGATCCTAGAAGAACAACATTTGACTGTGAAATTCTGTTTTCTTTTCTAAAAGTTCATAGAATCACAGAGTTGGAAGGGGCCACACAGGGCATCTAGTCCAACTCCTTGCTCAATGCAGGATTGGCCCTAGAGCAGTGATGGTGAACCTTTTAGAGACCGAGTGCCCAAACTGCAACCCAAAACCCACTTATTTATCGCAAAGTGCCAACACGGCAATTTAACCTGAATAGTGAGGTTTTCGTTTTAGAAAAAAAGAACCCCTACATTGACATCTTTTGTCTTAAAAGTAAAACACAATAACAGAGCTTTCAATGATACAAACAACTTTTTATTGAAAGGTAAAAGTTTGCATTTGGCATGCTTTAGAACAGTTAATGTGATTTTTGCTGTCCAATCTTGCGAACTCTGCTGGAGCGATGCCGTGCATGCCCACAGAGAGGGCTCTGAGTGCCACCTTGAGAACAACCCCCCTTTGCAGTCTGTTTCTTCCTTCTTCCCTGACTCTTTCAGTGTACTTTACTGATATAATGAATTATGAGTGCAGAGAGGTTTTTGCTAAGGCACACCCAGATATCCTACTGCTTACAGTTTTAGAAGGCTATTTCAATGGGACACCATATAATAAAAGAGCCCACTCTTGGGATTACAGGTTCATTGAGGGTTTGTCCTATGTTCCATTCTGATTTGGGCTGGCACCAACTCCCGGAGCTGCGCTCCCCCAAGCTCCTGCTAGAAAGGACCCCTGGAACTAATAGTAATTACTACTACTAGGGATAAATTCTGTCAGAAGATGGAGCTGCTGGGTTGGACTGCTGAACTTGGGCACTCTCCAGTATCCTTTGTAGAAGATCTTTGAGGTTTCAGTGCTGGGACAGGAAGGGGTTAAACTCACCCTCTATCCTTTCTCTCCCTTGCTGGGCCTTTCCGCAGCCTAGCAGAGAGACCTGACATGTTCTCCTTGGCCTTTAGCTGACTCTCCTTTTATAGGAGGTACTGAAGCCCCACCCATCCAGAAAGTCTCAGGGAAATCCCAAGGGGGGGGTGAGTATTCCAATGAAATTTGAGATGGGGGTGTGGTTTTATTCCTCACATGGGAATCCACCCCAAGTCATATTTTGGGCCTACTGACCAGCTGACAACACACCCAGCTACTAGACATGGTTCCTTAAAAGAGCTACACAGCTATAGGGACACTACTGGTCTTTTGAACACTTCCAGGGTCTACCACCTTCTCCCTGGGGCACAGCAGGGGCAGAATCACATTGCTACACCCACTGGGGGGCAGGTAGTTTCTCCTCCTATCTGCTGGCCTTGGTAAGTATGTGGGGCAAGCCTGGAAAAAATAGCTTTCTTTCAAAATGGCAAGGTTTGTTGCCACTTTCTTAAAGATAAAGAGAAGGCACACTGATGTAGGTATCTTTGACCTGCACATTAATGGCTCCACTCTGGGTTATTAGCAATTGGACTGAAGGTGTGTTTGCCACCACTGGCCTAGAGCATCCCTGACAAGAATTTATTTAGCTGCTGCTTAAAGACTGCCAGGGAGGGGGAGCTCACCACTGCTGCACAACTCTTACTGTCAAAAAGTTTGCCCTAAGATCCAGCTGGTACCTTCCTACCCTCAATTTAAATCCAGGATTGTGAGTCTTCTCCTCTGCTGCCAACAGGAACAGCTCCCTGCCCTCCTCTGAGTGACAGCCCTTCAGATACTTCAGGGAGTGTCTCTTTCGCCACAAGTTCTGATTGTCCTTCTCTGGGTATTTATTTGCCATGGCCCCCAGCCCGGAATGGGCCATTCCCACACCGATTGCATCTCACCATCACTGGGGTTCTGTTCCGTGCTGTGCCACCCACTGCCGTCTCTTCCAACACTTGACCTTTTGGCATCACTTTGTTAAAAAAAAAATCAACTTTTCTGTTTTTTTCTGTATGCAGAGTAGGTTTACCTGTCCACCTATAAGAGCTGCACACAATGGGTATTTTCTCCCATCCCTCTCCCAATATTCTATTTTTGATTTAGTGATATTGTCAAAGCGGTTTCTTTCCTTCTCTGATTATTTCTATTGCACTGTGAAATAGCTTATTACCCCATATGTTGACTGAAAAAGAAGATAAGAGATTGCATTTATACCCCGCCCTTCACTACCCAAGGGAGTCTCGGAGTGGCTTACAAACTCTTTTCCCTTCCCCTCCCCACCTTGTACCTTGAATAAAATAGTCCACAAACTACTCCCAACCAGTGCATTCACAAACCTAGAAGAAGAGGAGATTGGATTTATACCCCACCCTTCACTACCCAAGGGAGTCTCAGAGCATCTTACAATCTCCTTTCCCTTCCCCTCCCCACAACAGACACCCTGTGAGGTAGGTGGGGCTGAGAGAGCTCTGACAGAAACTGCTCTTTTTCAAGAACAGCTGTGCCAGAACGATGGCTTGGCCAAGGTCCTCCAGGAGGTGCAAGTGGAGGAGTGAGGAATCAAACCCAGTTCTCCCAGATTAAAGTCCATGCACTTAACCACTACACCAAACAGAGTAAATGGTTTTCCACTGCAGGAGAACACTTGCTATGTTTTCAAATCAAACTAGTGCGGAAAGATGGTTAGAGTGCTAGATTAGGATCTAGGAAGCCAGATTCGAGTCCCCACTCTGCCATGGAAGCTCGCTGGGAGGCCTTGGGCCAGTCACACACTCTCAGCCTAACCTGCCTCACAGGGCTGTTGTGAGGATAAAATGGAAGGGCGGAGAGCAAGCCATGATGGGTACCCACTGGGGAGAAATGTTGGGCATAAATGAAGTAAGAAAGCAAGTAAATAAATGCAGGGTAGGTTTACCTGTCCATCTATAAGAGCTGCATACAATGTGTATTTTCTCCTGTCCCTTCCCTCAAAATTCTATGTTTGATTTAGTGATATTGTCAAAACAGTTTCTTTCCTTCTCTGATTATTTCTATTGCACAGTGCAATAGCTTGTTATTACCCAGGGCTCATTTCGTAGCAGGAGCTCCTCTGCATATTAGGCCACACACCCCTGATGTAGCCAGTCCTCCAAGAGCTTACAGTAGCCCTTGTAAGAAGAGCTCTGTAAGCTCTTGGAGGATTGGCTACATTAGGGGTGTGTGGCCTAATATGCAAAGGAGCTCCTGCTACAAAATGAGCCCTGTAATATTACCCCATATGTTGACAGTCACACACTCTCAGCCTAACCTACCTCACAGGGCTGTTGTGAGGATAAAACAGAAGAGAGGGGAACAATGTAAGCCATGAATGGGGAGAAAAACTGGGCATAAATGAAGTAAGAAAGCAAGTAAATAAAATTTTATCGTAAGCTACCCAAATGATGCTTTGCTGCAGCCCAATATAAACATCAAGCTGGGTATTTCAGTGCATTTTGGAAGTCTGCTTCAGAACTGGAGACCCTTCCTGTGTTACAGTTTAAATCAGGGGAGTTTGTTGGGAAGTGGGCCTCACTGTGGGAACAAGATTGGGAGGTACGCATCCATTTTTTTCTAGCAGTGAAACACATCTATAAATCCTTCCAAATCGGGAGCAACAGTCATGAATTCTGCCCTGCCTTAAAGTTATAATGAAGGCCAGAGCCCTGGCATATCAATCCAACGTTCTGCCATCTTGTTAAATAAAGAGTTTGGGGGCAGCAAGTACTCTCCTCACTCAAAAATCCAATGCAAATAAGTCCAGCAAATATGAGCCAGTGACTTCTGCAAAGAAAGAAAGGTCATTTCACTGACTAATTCAGTCAGATCACTGTGGAAAATAAAGAATCATCTCAAGCAGAGGACTGGGGGGGGGGTGCCGCCTAGCAGAACAGAATGAATTTTTCCACTATGGTGGCTCGAGATCAAAGAGCTGCATGTTTTTAATTTGGGAAGCGTGTGTGTGGGGGGGGGGAGGGTTTACGCGTGGTTTACAAGGGGAAGGGGAGATCAAAGCAGTGTGTCTCAGGTGGCCCCAGAGGGTCTTTTAAATTATACTGGGGACTGGAGTAATTTGTGTGATGCTTTTAATTTCCTGTGCTACTAGTTGAAGTGGTTTCAAATTTTGCATCTTTTGACTTCCCAGAAAAGCAGCCTATCTGGTAGCATTTGACCTGGAAATGCTGAAGAGGAAGACAGATTTGAGAGAGAATTTCTCTTATGTGGTGGTTGGATGCTCTCCTATGAATATTATGTACAGAAGAAGAAGAAGAGATTGGATTTATACCCCGCCCTTCACTCACTTGGAGTCTCAGAGCGGTTTACAAACTCCTTTCCCTTCCCCTCCCCACAACAGACACCCTGTGGGGTAGGTGGGGCTGAGAGAACTCTTTCCTAAGCTGTCCTTGAGGGAACAGCTGGTACAGAGCTATGGCTTGCCCAAGGTCATCCAGCCAGGTGCAAGTGGAGGAGTGGGGAATCAAACCCGGTTCTCCCAGATTAGAGTCCACACTCTTTAACCACTACACCAGACTGGCTCATAAGTGCCATCAAGTCGCAACAAACTTATGGCAACCACAGCAAGGGGCTTCCAAGGCAACTGAGAAGCAGAACTGCTTGGCCATTGCCTTTCTCTGCACAGTCTTCCTTGGTGGTCTCCCATCCAGGTACCTGTTAGCAGAGTTTAAACATGCAGAGGAACGGAGCACCAACTGTTTAAAGAAAATAACTCAATTTATTAAAGAAGAAATAAACTCTGATAGAAGGAAGGACATAATTTGAAATTGTGGGAAGTCCCAAATCTCGCTATGCTGCTGACTAGCAGTCCTTCAGGTGTCCCCTGTAGGCTGTTCCCATCTTCCTCAAGTGGGTGCACTATAGATCTTGTATATTCCAACAGTACCAACCCTGCTCAGCTTCCAAGATTTGATGAGATCACTCTATACCGTACTGTGTTCCATCCCCCTAAGAATCTGTATTCTAATTCCGAGAGGGTTTTTTTTTTCTGTGTGAATATTTATATTTGCCAAAAGAGAGCTCACTCTCCCCCAACAGCTTTTCCTACATAGTCAGGGGCCTTCCTCAGTCTGAAGAAAATTCCAAAAAGTTAAAAAAAAACTTCAGGGACCATTGAGTTCTCCCCAATATCTTTTGAAATGGCCTTCGCAGAGATCTCTAACTCCAGGCGTCAACTGTGAGAGATTAGAATGTTGGGGGGGGGGAGTTCTAACTGTTTCTGTCAGTAAAAGGCAGGAGGAAGGGGGAGGGCCCTTTCTAGTTCTATTTTGGCCTTTCAGGGAGGGAGTCTTGGGGCCAGGCTGGGTTTGGGGAAGGGAGAGGTGTCAGCTCCATGCTTCCCTTCCTGGGCGGGAGGTGGATTCTCCCTTGTGCGCACGTCATGGCTCCTTGCCCCCAACTTTGGAATGTATCTCTCTTCTCACAATCTGAATGTTATCTATCATGCCTCCCAAACCTTGGAGCTGGGGAACTTTCTCAATGACTTTGCTGCTTTTGCAGGTGTTTTTGTAACTTTTCCCGCTTTTAGCCTGAGAACAAAACGTTTGTTACAATGTTCAGACTCCAGGATTGGAGCCCCCCTTTTCAGACCCAGCTTGAATACACTATAACTGTAATCCCTCAACCCTTCCCTTACATTACTGACTCAGAAACGTGTAGACGACTAATAGATCCACTGGAATAAAGAACCTTTTGGTTAAGAACTTTGTTTACAGTTTGAAATCTCTTAGACTTTCACAAGAGGCCTCACTTGGGTATAATGCCACAGAGGCCACCCTCCAAAGCAGCCATTTTCGTCAGGGAGCCAGATCTCTGCTGTTTTGAGTTCAGTTGTAATTTGGGGGGGGGGGGGGGGTGTCTCCAGGCCCACTTGGAGGTTGGCAACTCTAGCCCTGGCAGCAGTCTAGGGTTGCCAAGTACCGCCCCCCGCCCGGCCACCAACAGCAGATCCAGATCCAGGCTGGGAAATGCCTGGAGATTTGGGGGTGGAGCCTGGGGAGGACAGGGACCTCAGTGACGTACAATGCCATAAACTCCACCCTCCAAAGCATCCATTTTCTCCATGGAAGGTTAGCTCTGTAGTCTGGAGATGAGCAGTAATTCCAGGGGATCCCTAGGTCCCACCTGGAGGCTGGCATGCCTAGGCAGCACCCTCTGTGTGACTTGATACCACCTGATTTGCATGACTCAGGTAGGCCCAGCTGCTTTGCTACTGTTCATCGGCAGCCACCCTATGAAAGCCAGTGTGATGTAACAGTTAGAGCTTCAGATTGGGATCTGCGAGACCCAGGTTCAGATCCCCACCTTGCGGTGGAAGCTGACTGGGAGATTTTGGACATACTTTCAGCCTAACCAACCTCACAGGGTTGTTGTGCAGATAACAAGGAGGAAATAATAATGTAAGCTGCTTTAGTCCCCACTGTGGAGAAAGACTGTAATTTTCCTAGGTAGAGGCTGTGGGGAGGGGGGTGGTGATGGAAGACAGATAAAGGTAGGTTGACTGTTGGGTGAGACAGAAATAGGGTTGCCAACTTCAGGTTTGGAAATTCCTGGACATTTGAGGGGTGGAGCCAGGGGAGGGTGGGATTTGAGGAGGGCTCCGTACCAGTATAATGCCATAGACTCCACCCTCCAAACCAGCCATTTCCTTCACTTGAACTACCATTGCCAGCCTCCAGGCAAGGGCTGAAGAGCACCCAGAATTACAACTGTTGTCCAGGTAACAGAGATCAGTTCCCCTGGATAAAATGTCTGATTAGGAGGGTTATGACTATGGCATTATACCCTGCTGAGGCTGCTTGCCTCCCTAATCCTCACTGTCCCAAGGCGCCACTCCCAAATCTCCAGGAATTTCCCAAGCTGGGGCTGGCAGCCCTAAGGTGAATTGATCTCTGCAGCTGGGAGATCTATTGTGATTCCCAGAGCACTGCCACTGCTGTGGGGGGGGGGGGGAGAGGAAGCAGGCAGGAGGCTGGGAGAGTCATGGGGGCAGAAAGAGAGAGGGATGGAGTGGGGGGCAGAAAGAGTGATGGGGGCAGAAAGAGAGAGAAAGAGTGATAAGGTGGGGAGGCAGAAAAACAAAGAGAATGTTGATGGGTCAGAAAGAGAGAGGAAGTAACATACACGGAGGAGAGAGAGAGAGAAAGAAGGGGGGGCAGAAGGGAGAAAGAGGGTGAGAGAGGTAGGTGGAGAAGGGAGGAAGCAAAGGTGTGAGGAATGGGATAACCATCCCACAAGTTTCTTGCGGGTCTCCACTTGTCTATACATCTATTAGCCAAGTGCCCCTGTGCGTGTGGATATCTAAATCCGCACATCAGGGGCACTTGGGGGGCAGAGAGATTTTCCTGCACACTTTGGGGACTCCCCATATGTGCAGAAAAATCCTAAAAGTTTAAAAAACTATATGGGGGGATACTTAAATCCCCCCAAAATTTAAAAAGCATTCCCTGCACATGCGCAGAGAACGCTCGGGGAACTCTGTGGCTGGCCAGCGATTGACAGCCACTGAGGCCTTGCTGCCAGTGGAGCAATGCTGGAGCTGCAGCCTTTAGGAATCCCCCCCCCCCCCCAGTTTCAGGGGTGAGGGGGAGATCAGCAGTCCTGCGGTGGGGTTGGGTGGGTGGCCATGACCGCAACTGCCCTCACTCTCCTCAGAAGCCCCCACCCCACTGATGGCCTTCTCACCCCTCCAACTGGCCGCAGGCTCTCAGTTAAAAAGTTAAGTTTTAACTTAAAAACATGTTTAAAAAAACATTAGCACTCTTGCAATATTTTGTTCATTTAACTGACACCCCTTGCTCTGAATTATTGCATCAAAATGTCTGTGCTGTTTGCAATTTTGAGTATGCAGTTCAAGTGAGTATCTGTAAACTGCAAGCCTAGTTTTGATTTATTGACATTCAGCCAGAGTTCTGAGCCTAGGGCCCAGGGGAGAACATGAAATGGCTGGGCATTCTAACCTTTTGTACATGAATTGCTTCATGTGCTGGTCAAGAACATGAGAAGGCACCATAACATAGACTGAGGGCCATGTGTTTGTCTAAGTGGTCAGTATCAGCCTGCAATATGGGAAGTCTAAGTTCAAAATCCCCAAAGGGGTAACATGATAGAGGTTTACAAGGTTATGCATGGGATAGAGCAGGTAGAGAAAGAAGTACTTTTCTCCCTTTCTCACAATACAAGAACTCGTGGGCACTCCAGGAAATTGCTGAGCAGTCAGGTTAGAACAGATAAAAGGAAGTATTTCTTCACCCAAAGAGTGATTAACACATGGAATTCACTGCCACAGGAGGTGGTGGCGGCTACAAGCATGGACGGCTTCAAGAGGGAATTGAATAAACATATTGAGCAGAGGTCCATCAGTGGCTATTAGCCACAAAGTATAGATAGTGGAAAGTACTGGAGTCAGGAGACCGGTGGTGGTGATTTCAGCATAGCAAGGTTTGTTTCATGGTCAGATGAGGCATGGCATATGGGGCTTCAAGCCCTGCTTTTATGCTGGCCGGAACCACACCTCCGGCCGCACCCAAATGACCGGATAGGGTCTTATATTTACATGAATTGTCATAGGTTCCCCGGGGAGAACCGAGGTTCCTTACTGGTGGCCCCTTAGGATCCAGGTGTCTATTGTTCCCCCAGACCGAAGCTCCGGTCGCTGCCTGACCATGTCCTCAGGCCACATGGCGGTTACCATTACAGGAGCACACGGCAGGCGACATTGTATAATAAAGCACGGTACATTACAGATAGGAACTCTCAGTCTGGGGCAAGTGATGCACTGTATTAGTGGTGCTTGGGGGGGGGGCAACAGTGGGAGGGCTTCTAGTATCCTGGCTCTACTGGTGGACCTCCCAATGGCACCTGGCATTTTTGGCCACTGTGTGACAGAGTGTTGGACTGGATGGGCCATTGGCCTGATCCAACACTGGCTTCTCTTAGCATGTGCACATTTCTTCACATACATTGAAACAGATTTCCTCAAATATTACATGCAGGTAGGGGGTGTTAGTTGTCAGGAAGAGATGATTAGTCAAGATGAATGAGTAACTGAGCAATAAAAACAGCAAGACTAGAATAATACAGTAGGATGTGTAAATTGCAGTTCTCTGCATAGGACAAAAGGGTCAAACCCTACACCAAAGGGTAAATGGATACAAATCTGACATCAAGAATTGCAGAACTGAGAAAACTGTGGGAGAACTACTGCTGCAAAAGAGACTATTTGGTTTGGCAGTTATATCAGTTGAACACACTGAAGCATCAGCACTTGACTTGAAGGAGTTGGTGACAAAATTTGCAAAGGAAAAGGCACACAAAATGAGATTTTGATGTGCCTGAAATGGAAACATTCAAGAGCCTTAATTTTTGACATCACAATTCATAGGATTATTCAAAATGATTGGTGAGTTGTGTGCTAAAACTGTTTTCTGTTTGAGAAAGAAAGACAAAGGTTGTCATTTTACTTATTCTCATAAAAAAAAAGCAGTGTCAAGTGTTGTGCTTTTAATTTTTCCTAGAATTCATCTGTTTTTGAAAACTGGTTAGCGCGGGGGGGGGGGGGGGCAAGTAGTTAGCCTTGCCTAGGGCGCCAAAAAGCCAGGCACCAGCCCTGGGAAAGGTGGTGTCAGAATCTGCCAATTCAGCCAATGTATTAGTCAGATCTAGATTTAACTTCTTGCATGCATGTCTTTCACTATCCTATGTAGCTATAGTATATTGGAACCTATGTAACCATGATGCACTGTTTCTGTCCTGGCCGGGAGGGTGACAACAATGATTTGCGAGAACAAGGAGGCCTCACATCCCTGCCTCCGCATTCCAGCTGCTCCGGCAGGAACTTCAAGGGAGGACGCCTCTCATCTCTTATCAAATGCAAAAGAACCTTGGAGCCATTGATTGTTATGTGAACTCGAAACATCTGAGGGGTCTGGTTTGGGAGAGGAAATTTACTGCTTAACACCTCACTTTTTTCCTGTGAGAACCAAACGGTCAGGACACCTTTTAGCCCGCCAATTTTCCCTTAAGGGGATTGGCTATCTATGGGTAATTCAAGCTCCTTAGAATGGTATAATAGACCCGCTTGTATAATCTGTCTCATCTCTGACAATAATCCGAGATGCTGTACTAATGTAGAAATAGGGAATAAAGAACTGTGGTTAACCAACCAAGATCTGATCCTTGACTACTCTGAACAGAACTCTCACAGGTGGTCCCTCAGGTATGTTGGACCCTGGCCATAAAGAGCTTTAAAGGTAAGTACCAGCACCTTGAATTTGGTATACTATTGGCAGCCAGTACAGGGCCCTCAGCACAGGCTGGGTGTGCTCCCAGCATGGCAGGCCCATCAACAGCCTAGCTGCGGTGTTCTGCACTAGCTGCAGCTTCTGAATTTGTGACAAGGGCAGCCCCTTGTAGAGACCGTTACAGTAGTCCAGTCTTGAGGTGACCGTCACATGGATCACTGTGGCCAGGTCATTGCAGTCGAGGAAGGGAACCAACAGCCGAAAATGCTAAAAGGCCGACAGCAGTGACCACTACCTGGGCCTCCATTATTAAGGAGGAATCCAGGAGCACACCCAAACTCCTAACCTCTGGCACTGGCACCAATGGAGCCCCACTGAAGGTCGGGAGTGAGGTGCTCACCTGTGCACCACCCTGGCCCACCCACAGGACCTCTGCCTTCACTGGATCCAGATTCAGCCGACTCAGCCTGAGTGAACCAGCTACAGCCTGTAATGCCCGGTCCAGATCTTCAGTACTGGAGTTTGACCAGACGCCCAACATCAGATAGAGCTGGGTGTCATCAGCATACTGGTGACAACCCAGCCCAAAACTCCAGACCATCTGTGCAAGGGGGCACATGTAGATGTTAAACAGCATCGGGGAGAGCACTGCCCCTTGAGGGACCCCGCACTCCAGTGGGAGTCTCCTGGACTGCTGCTCCCCTAGCACCACTCTTGTCCCCGACCTTAGAGAAAGGAAGCGAGCCATTGCAGGGCAAGCCCCTGAATCCCCTTGTCGGCGAGGCGGTGCAGCAGCAACTGATGGTTGACCGTGTCAAATGCGGCCAACAGATTTATTTATTTATTTGTTTGTTTGTTTATTTATTTATTTATTTATATATTTAGATTTATATCCTGCCTAACCGGCATAACCGGCTCAAGGCGGTCTAACCAGATCTAACAACCACAGTACTGCTGAACCGCCCTGATCCAGATGTCTCCGGAGATCATCGGTCAGAGCAACCAGTACCGTCTCCGTCCCGTGTCCTGGGCAAAAACTGGACTGGAAGGGATCTAACATGGAGGTGTCATCCATAAAGCTCTGTAACTGTATTGCCACCGCCCTCTCAATCAATTTGCCCAAATAGGGCAAATTAGAGACCAGCCAGTAACTAGCCAAATTGGCCAGGTCCAGAGATGGTCTTTTTAGGAGTGGATGGACCATCGCTTCCTTGAGTGCCCCCGGGAACAACCCCTCAGAGAGGGACTTGTTGATAATTTCCCTTAGGGCACCTCGAAACCCCTCGTGGCCCGCTTTAATGAGCCAGGAAGGGCACAGATCAAGGCCACATGTGGTTGGGCGCACAGTCAGGTGCAATCTGTTAACCTCCTCCAGGCTGAGAGGACTGAAATGATCCAAAACTGGACCTGAAGACGTGCTCGGGGCCTCGAGCTCGCTAACTGTATCAATTGTGGTGGGGAGGTTGTGGCGGAGCAACTAGACTTTATCCGCAAAATAGCTCGCAGATGCCTCACTGCCGATCTCCAATTCCCTAACGTTTGGTCTGCCCTGTGGCAGAGTTGTTCTAGATCTCATTGTTCTAAACAATTGTGCTGGGCATGAGCTTGCAGATGCGATTGTAGCCGCATATCTCCTATTCTTAATGTCAGAACACATCTGAACATTGTTTTTTGTTTGCTTGCAGGGTATTGAGTTCCCTTGGATGAGACTTAGGTGTAGCAATGTCAGCACCAATCCCAGAGTTCCACTCTACGAGTCCACACTTCCAAGGGATGGGGATGAACATAGGGCAGAACATACTGCCAGTTTAGTGTAGTGGTTAGGAGCACGGACTCTAATTTGGGAGAACCGGGTTTGATTCCCCACTCCTCCACATGCAGATGCTGGTGTGACCTTGGGTCAGTTACAAGTTCTTTCAGAGCTGTTCTATCTTGAGCAGTTCTCGAAAGAGCTCTGTCAGCCCCACCTACCTCACAGGGTTTCTGTTGTGAGGAGGGGAAGGGAAAGGAGATTATAAGCTGCTCTGAGACGCCTTTGGGTAGTGAAGAGTGGGGTATAAATCCAATCTCCTCTTCCTCCCCAGTCTAGGATTAGCAATACATAGCTGGTGGAATAGTTAGCTTGGTAAGTCACAGACTCTCTTGACCTTATGATCTCATTTCCTTTCAAAACCCAGGCTTCCCCTTTCCAGACTACTCTGGTAATTACTGGAATAACTTCCCTCTGATCCACCTAGATTCTTGTTCAAAACTGAAAGCTGAGCCAGGTTCCTTTTGGATCTACAGGATGATTAATACCTCATTAATACCCATGGCGAGACGGAGCTCTTCCGCCAGGCTTTTGGGGCCGCCACTGGGGAAAATGGCAACGGGTAAGTGGCCAGTGATATGAAGGCACGTTACATCTCCTGGTGGTTGACCTTGGCCAAGGGGACGAAGTAGTGGTAGATGCAATTCTCTGGTGCGGGATTTGTAAATTGCCGCCATCTTTTTAGTGGGTTTATTGGTTTTATTGTTAACTTATAACTGATTTTGTATATTGATTTTAACGGTTGTGAGCCGCCTAGAGCCGCTTTGTGCAGGCTAGGCGGGATATAAATCCAAACAAACAAATAAATAAATTAAATTAAAAGAGGGGCAGTGCAGCCATGCTGAAAGAGAGCACTCTTGTAAGACCACTCCAGACCCAGAGGTCTCGTCCAGTTATTGGCCAGTTGTGAACATCATATTTTGGGGCAAGGTGCAAGTAGGCAGTAGCAGTCTACCTCTCAGCCTTCATATGTGACAGAGAGTTCCTTCTCAATTTATTTCAGTCTCGATTTTGGCCCAGTTTAATGAATGGAACTAACAGCACGTTTGTTGTCCATGGCATCTCAGTGTGTGGAGGAATGGCCCCACTGACCCACAAGTGTTGTTCATATCTGGCCCTCTAAGCATCTAGGCACCTGCGGTCAACCCAACTCACCTACTAGTGATGCTGGATTTTCAGAGGGATTTTCTTTCTCCCACTTCTCCTTCAGTACGCTACCACCAGCTGGTCAACTTGACAATGACCTACCAAAAGGGCCAGCAGCATTCCCAACTTCCTTTCCATCTTGCCATATGAAGGCTTCGCCTAGTGCCTGCATCTCCCATTACCGAGCAATTGGTTATCAAAGGGACAGCTTGCCGCTCTTGCACACTCCTGGAGAATTAGTGATCTAGCAACCAACTGTTTCTTTTCCCCTAGTGCCTGTTTTGAATAAGTTGTTTCAGCAGTGGAGGTCTATGCAGCGTGGAGAACAACTATCAGCATTTAAAATAGTAAAGTACTTGTTAATAGGAAAAAGTCCACACACAGGCTCTGTACAGCAATAGACTGAGCACGGGGTACAAAAGAAAGGTACAAACATGCAGCCCCTTGTCTGTCAACCTGCTGGTTTGCTAAAAGAAGAAGAGAAGAGATTATACCCCAACCTTCACTACCCAAAGGAGTCTCAGAGCCGCTTACAAACTCTTTTCCCTTCCCCTCCCCACAACAGACACCCTGTGAGGTAGGTGGGGCTGAGAGAGCTCTGACAGAAGCTGCTTTTTTCCAAGAACAGCTGTGCCAGAACTACGGCTTGGCCAAGGTCATCCAGGAGGTGCAAGTGGAGGAGTGGGGAATCAAACCCAGTTCTCCCAGATTAGAGTCCGTGCACTGAACCACTACACCAAACTGGCTCTCTTAGTATCCTTAGAGTCCCTGCCCTGGTTTTTCTCACCCTTGGAGGTTAGGGAGGTAGCCTATCAGGGAAGGTGGTGGCCAGACTGTGGAATAGTCTCCCTAGAGACACTGGGTGGGTTCAACAATCCTCCAAGGAGTCTTCCTCCAACCTAAGGTGACTTCCTCCAGCTTAAATGGCTGTTCTTCCAATAGAATAACTGCTTAATTTGGAGGAAGCCTCAATGAACCAAAGGGGGATGGGGCTTCAAACTTTGCTCAGTGGAGGGGTAGTATAAGGGATCTACCCCACTCTTTTACATCTCCTCTGTTTATATATTTGCACTAGTAAATCCATTTGGGAGAACTTTTAAATGGCACATCTAAAAGGATGATTCTGTTTGACATTTTATATATCCTATGCCATCTTGTTGCCCTGATCTGGATAGCCCAGGTTAGCCTGATCTCATCAGATCTTGGAAGCTAAGCAGAGTTGGCCCTGGTTAGTACTTGGATGGGAGACCACCAAGGAAGTTCAGGGTGGCTACGCAGAGGCAGGCAAGGGCAAACCACCTCTGTTGGTCTCTTCCTGTGAATATCCTGTGAGGGGTTGCCATAAACTGTGCAG
This sequence comes from Lepidodactylus listeri, assembly GCA_029233225.1. Taxonomy (NCBI): domain Eukaryota; kingdom Metazoa; phylum Chordata; class Lepidosauria; order Squamata; family Gekkonidae; genus Lepidodactylus; species Lepidodactylus listeri. The sequence goes on along the minus strand of JARCFY010000005.1, from coordinate 131,151,410 downwards.
CTTCATGACACTTTCCACCACGATGCCATCTTGCTGCCTTTTTCTTTGATATTTAGGTATTTAATGTGTTTTACATTTCGTTTTGGAATTGATTTTATTATATTTATTCTAACTGCCTTGTAGAGTTCATGCTGGAAAGGCAGGATAGAAACATTTTGAAGGAAGGAAAAGAGTGAGGAATGTTTCTAGACAGATCATGGTATTATTGTGCATCTCTGCAATTGAAATCTCTGAAGATTGTGGTCCCATAATAGTCACCTTGGTTTTCAAACCTGGTGGACCTCCTTGAGGGCTTCTGGTATTCTCCTTCTGAAATCTGTGATGAAAAGGCAACCTTCCACACTCTCAGAAACCACATGAATTGGTCCTTAGGGAAACTGTAGAATCTGTTTTCTCAGAGAAAATTAGAAGATGGGGGATAATTTAAGTACAGGCAATCCTGTCATTGCAACTAGATGCTCTCCAAGGCTATTTTTACTATTTCAGTACTGAAAAGATACACTTTTATATAAAGCTATCAACAAAAATAAATAAAAGCCCTTGTGTTGTGAAAGCAATAGAAAGTCAAGAATTCACCATCCGCCTCCTGAATTTGTAAGTAGACTGGTATGTAAATACAACATAAGGAGAAATGTCTGAAGATGAGGCAATTGTGCCAAGAATGCACACTCTGTTGCTCTTCCCAGAATATCTGCTCAGAGAACTGTGGCCAATGTAACTTTTTCATAGTGGACTGTATTTGGTCAGACTGAGTTCAGTGGAAGTTCAAGGATTGTGCGGTAATGAAATACAGCTCGGTCACAGTTTGCTTTGCTCAGACTTTATAGCTTCATTACCTCTGGCCAAGTACACACTACTACTTTGCTGGCAGTCATATGAACATATCAGCGCGGTGGCCTTCAACAGCCTTTCATGATATTTACTCATTCAGAACTTAATCGGAGCAGTTTGCTTTGATATTTTCCATTAGTCTTTGGCTTTTCAAAACATCTGATGTAAACAAGTCGGGTATGCTACTGCAAAAGAAAACAGACAGTCTCTATGATCAAGGGAGCAGAGATTGCCTAGAAGCTAAAATGGAGGAGCAAGGTTGAGAATATATTTGCCAGAAAGGAAAGGGGTTTCTTTATCAACAGTTGTTCCAGGAATTGTTATGAACCTGAATATAAACTCTTAAAAACATTTAGAGTGGTTTCTGGTTGACTACAGTTGTCTTGTGACCAGCGCAGGAACTGTTGCTGTCATGGTAATAGGACATAATTTGCTCTTAGTGGCATCACAGATAGCTAAATCTGATTGGCTGCATGCCACTGTGACATCATCATATCAAAAATGATTTCTGATTGGCTGGGATTACTCAAGGAGGAATAAAACAGAGGGGAAATGGCTACCAAAGCAACAGTGCGGGAGAAAAACGGGGAGTTGGTGCAAAAATTCCTAAATCACAGAAAAGGATTAATGGGAGGTACTGCCCTCCCAAAATCTGTATTTTAGGGTTATCATATTTTGAAGCAAAAAAGAGGACATATTTCCCGATTGACTGCGTCAAACAAGTGATCACTATGACAGATCTCATGTTAAATACTCCCTACTATTTAAACTGTAATAACTGCTACCAGGGGTCCTTTCGTAAAAAAAGAGTTGCAGGAGCTCATTAGCATAACTTATTTGCATATGCCACACCCCCTGATGTCACCGGAAGTGTCAAAAGGCCACACCTCCCTGACGTCATCGTCAGTGTGTCAGAAGGCAGGGAGGGAGAGAAGGAGGGGGAAGGAAGGAAGGAAAGGAACAGGAAGGAGGGTAGGTAGGTAGGTGGGCGAGAGAGAGAGAAGAAAGAAAGGAAGGAGGGAGGAAGGGGGGAAGGAAGGAAGAAAGAAAGGAACAGTAAGGTAGGTAGGTAGGTGGGAGGAGAGAGAGAGAAGGAAGGAAGGAAGGAAGGAAGGAAGGAAGGAAGGCAGGGACAAGAAGGTAGGTAGGTAGGTAGGTGGGGGAGAGAGAGAGAAGGAAGGGATGGAAGAAAGGGGAAAATGAAGGAACAGGAAGGTAGGTAGGTAGGTGGGGGAGAGAGAGAGAGAGAAGGAAGGAAGGAAGGAAGGAAGGAAGGGGGAAAGGAAGGAACAGGAAGGTAGGTAGGTAGGTGGGGGAGAGAGAGAGAAGGAAGGGATGGAAGAAAGGGGAAAATGAAGGAACAGGAAGGTGGGTAGGTAGGTGGGGGAGAGGGAGAGAGAAGGAAGGAAGGAAGGGAGAGAGGAAGGAAGTGACAGGAAGGTGGGTAGGTAGGTGGGGGAGAGAGAGAAAGAAGGAAGGAAGGAAGGAAGGAAGGAAGGAAGGAAGGAAGGAAGGAAGGAAGGAAGGGAGAGAGGAAGGAAGGGACAGGAAGGTAGGTAGGTAGGTGGGGGAGAGAAAGGAGGAAGGAAGGAAGGGGGAAAGGAAGGAACAGGGAGGTAGGTAGGTGGGGGAGAGAGAGAGAGAAGAAAGGAAGGGAGAGAGGAAGGAAGGAACAGGAAGGTAGGTAGGTGGGGGAGAGAGAGAGAAGGAAGGAAGGAAAGAAGGGGGAAAGGAAGGAACAGGAAGGTAGGTAGGTAGGTGGGGGAGAGAAAGAGAAGGAAGGAAGGAAGGAAGGAAGGAACAGGAAGGTAGGTAGGTGGGGGAGAGAGAGAGAGAAGAAAGGAAGGGAGAGAGGAAGGAAGGAACAGGAAGGTAGGTAGGTGGGGGAGAGAGAGAGAAGGAAGGAAGGAAGGAAAGAAGGGGGAAAGGAAGGAACAGGAAGGTAGGTAGGTGGGGGAGAGAGAGAGAAGAAAGGAAGGGAGAGAGGAAGCAAGGGGGAAAGGAAGGAACAGGAAGGTAGGTAGGTAGGTGGGGAGAGAGAAAGAGAGGGAAGGAAGGAAGGAAGGAAGGAAGGAAGGAAGGAAGGAAGGAAGGAAGGAAGGAAGGAAGGAAGGTGGGCGCTTCTCCCCCCCACTGGGGCCAGCGTTTCCCTTCCTCCCCCCTCTTGCTTGGGCCCCAGGGGCTTCACACCTCTGGGGCCCGACTTCTCCCTCCCTTGCGCCCCCCCTGGGGCCCCGGAGCAGTGAGTGGGGGAGGGAGGGAAGGAGGAGGCTTCTCCCAGGGCCGCGGCGCTTGCTGCGGCCTGGGAGCAGTGAGCAGGGGGGGAGGAGGGGGCTGGTCCCAGGGCCAGCGGCCCCGGGAGTTTGAGGATGGGGAGGGAAGGAGGAGGCTGGTCCCGGGGCCGGCGGTGCTTGCTGCGGCCCCGGGAGTTTGAGGGCGGGGAGAGGGCTGGGAGGGAGCTTGAGGGTGGGGGGAGGGCTGGGAGGGAGCTTGAGGGTGGGGGTAGGGCTGGGAGGGAGCTTGAGGGTGGGGGGGGCTGGGAGGGAGCTGGTCCGGGGCCGGCAGTGCTTGCCGCGGCCCCGGGAGTCTGAGTGGAGGGAAGGAGGGAAGAGGGTTTTCCCCGGGCCGGCGGCAGCCTGCCGCAGCCCGGGAAGAGTGAAGGGGGGAGGGAAGGGGAGGCGCTTTTTCCTGGGCCGGCAGCGGCCTGCTGCCACCAGGAGGAGTGAGCGGGGGGCGGGGCTTTGTTAAGACCCCGTCCTCCTCTCTCCCAGAGCGGTGCTCCGGCGCGCCCCGGCCCCAACGGAGCCCTGACTGCTACTAACTAGGAATAATGCAGTTCCGCAGGGCCTGTAAGACGGAGTTCTTCCGCCAGGCCTTCGAATAGGAGCCGCCGGCAGTGATATCACCCATCACATATGTCATCTGGATGTAGCCAGCCCAATATAGCCCAGGTGTGGAGGCAGGGGGGGCTCGGACCTGCCATCGGGTTGCCATCTGTTTTTATATTATTGGAAGCTTTTATAGTAAATGTATGTTATTTATTGGGATGTGTTTTAGCTGATTTTACTGTTTTAATGTATTGATTCGGCCTGTGTGCCCATGTAAGCCGCCCTGAGCCCATTCACAGGGAGGGCGGGATATAAATTTGAAAAATAAATTAATAAATAAATATTCCTAACCTTCCAACTCCAAAAGAGGACATTTTATCAGGGTATTTTTAAGAGCCCAAAAGAGGACGGAACCAACAAAAGAGGGCATATCCTCTAAAAAGAGGGCATCTGGTAACCAATGCTCCCTCTAAGCTGTGGAGTCCTGCGAACAAAAATTTTGCTTTGTGAGCTACTGGCATTAAAGTTGTGAGCAAGTGATTTGGCTATAAATTAGTTTGCTTTGGATCCATCCTTCCTGAGCTAAGACAAAAATGTGTGAACTGAAGGCTAAAAAAAGTGTGAACTAGCTCACACTATCTCAGCTTAGAGGGAACACTGCTGGTAACCCTACCTGATTTCAAGGCAAAAATTAAGCCTGGAGATGATTCAAGCTCAGCTCAGCAATAATTTAGAATCCACTCTTCCTAACGTTAAAAGTGCCCTGACCTGGAAGGCCCAAGCCATCCTGATCTCATCAGGTCTTGGAAGCTAAGCTGGGTTGAATTTGGCCTAGTTCAGGTGTCAGCATCATTGTGCCAGATGAGCTTTAGTTTGGGGCAAATGCTAGCGCATATCTCCTACGCAATGCTATCATTTCCAGGTCACTGTGTCACCAGTGAACCCACCCCATGGTGTCTCCAACCTATATGGAGAGGAGGGTATTTTAGGAGTGCTAAAGGCTTGGATTTCAGTGGCTCAGCTACATTCACCATTTGTTTTTGTTCTTTTTGCCTCTTTCATTCTTTGTTCTTGAATTATTTTTGTTTGCAATGGAATTACAACTGCCATCAAGTCTCCAGGAATTTCCCAAGTCAGAATTAGCAACGGTACAATGGAGATGGTCTTTTAGATCTCTTCTGTGTTTTTGTATTGCTGCCCTGGAACTGCAATTTAATCCGCTAATCTTTGAACCAATGAACACACTGCTCCCGAGCAGTTGGAATGTTCTTCGGCATTCCATAACTGGAGGTCAGTCTGTACCTGCAGCCATTAAGGCTTTTAATGATAAAATACTTTTTCAGGTCTTGTTTGGGGTGGGCATTTGGATAACTGGAGCTTCTCTGGATTATACACATCTTCAGTTCCTGCAGGAGTGCCTAGCTGTGTTGCACAAACTGCATTTAGAGAAGAGTTTGCACAACACACACTCGAGTCTAAGGCTTGGATTGCTGCCTTTAATCTGAGGCTGAAAATTTTTTTTTTCAGTTTCCAAGGCCCAAGGGGGGCTTTTGCACCTTCGGAAGAAAGTCAATTTTAGAAGTGCTGGAGCTCCTTGGCCTTTCTCTCATAATGCTCAGGAATCTGGATTATCAAGAAACATCAACGTTGATCAGGACAAGGGTGATCGACTTTAATTGTGCTGGGCACGAGGGATTTATCCTTATATGACCCTTTCCTCATATTTGAGATTTCTTACAATCCCTAGCTGTAGGTGTGCTTTTGTGCTTACCAGACCAAATATTCTGCCAATTGCAGAACTGAGTGGATGCTTCACTCAAATCCCATTTTCCATCCATTCCTGTATGTATCTGGTGCAACAGAGACAGGAGACCAAACCTTTGTTATTTTGTGATAAATGGGCTGTCCCCAGGGATCTTTAGATTACCCATATTCTATCCAGGTATCAACTTCCTGTTGAGTTGTGGGCTTATCTCTCTTGTTAGCAGATTTCGATCCAGAAATAATGCGATGTTGCAACGTATTTGGCAATGGTGATCCCCTTAAAATGCTGCTAAGATGAGTATTATCCTGCTAACCTTATGAGGAATTATATAGGTCCACTGCTATATTTTATCTGATGTGTTTTAGACTTTTATGAGATATCTGTATTTTATTGTTTTGGTCTTTTGCCTTTTTGCCTGTTCTGTCACATTTCGTAATGTTAGCTTTGTTTCTTTGCTCTGTTGCTACGTGTTGGTTTTATGTGTTGGAAGTGAAGGACTTTTGTGATGCCTCTTGCCTCAGCCTTCAGAGAGAGACTAGACACAGAGACTTTTCAGACTGCCCACATATTTCGTTTCAGTAGCTGGTTACTAACTTTCCCCCTTGTCACTTCAGACAGACCCATTTTAGTAACTGGCTGTGAGTGGAATTTATCTACCTTTTCATACAATTCTGGATGTCTCCCATTGGTGAAGCATGCTGAAGCAATTTGATGAAAACTGCTTTCTTTGCGCTTTAACCCCTTCTTGCATTTTGAGTTGCCATGGTGTGCTGTATGAAATGCCCCTAGCACTTCCTGCTTTGCCGCTTTCTCTCCGCCCTTTTTCACCGTGTGCATGATCTTCCTTGGAGGTTTTTTAAAACATTCTCTTGGAAGCACTATGGTGCAGAAACAGGACCTCAAATTGGAACCCTAGCGGCGCCATTGAAATGCCTGGACTCTGTTGAGACACACTGAGATACAAGTGACTGTTGTCACCTGGTAACATCTGTCACACCAGTCACTGAAGCCTGAAGCTCCTGCTTAAACCCACTGTCCAATGAGTTACTTCTGTCCTCCTTGTTTCCAGGTGACAGCAGTAACAATCGCATGTATCACAGTCTATCCTCCATGGAGTCCAGTCATCTAAGTGGGGTTTCTATTGCACTGATTTACAATCCTCTTTCAGCACCATAGTGCTTTTAGAAAAAGAAAAGATCGCACACACGGCGAAAAGGGGTGGGGAAAATGGTGCAGTTTGAAATGGCCACGACACTTCAAGGACGGCTCATTAATGGGAAGAAAATCGCTGTGTGAGACTCCTGTCCCTGTATTGCTTTACAAGATGACGGGCCAATACCATCCAGTTTAGAAAGGTAATGTGAAATGCCTCACAGAGGTCCATTCTGCATCTGGCATTTGCGCCACATTTTCTCAGCACTCAACCTGGTTCCCCTTTGCCTCGGAATATCTGTTTTCATTGCATTGACTCAGATCCTGGTTTCTGCACTGGCTAGTGTCAGCTTGCCATTGATTTTGTTTTCAACGCTCACTCCTGCATTGGCATGCAGATTTTCCTGTGTCAGAACTTGCCTTAGTGGGTCATTAGCCGCCTGAGCCAAGTAATTCATGGCAAGGTGATAAATACAGAGGGGGAAATTGGGATGGGGGAATTGACTGAGATCAATGAAGCCATGTCAAGTTGTCTGCTTATTGTTCCCTTCAAATTGGAAGCAGAGGAAGGAAAAGGTGCCACTCAAAACCACATTCAGATACCTCCCAAAAGGCAAATTAAAAGTAACATAAGGACAGTAATTAATGTTTTGGAGTATTATGATTTCCGTCCAGGGAAACAATTAGCATTAATATTTCTTGATGCAGAGAAGGTGTTCGATAATATCAACTGGAGTTTTCTCTTGCATAAGTTGGAAATGCGGAACTGTGGTACTAATTTCTTGTCAACAATAAGAGCTATATATAAGAAGCAATATGCTAAGATTTTGGTGAATGGCGAGTTTATGCAGGATATAGAAATACAAAAGGGGACAAGACAGGGTTGTCCATTGTCTCCACTTTTGTTTATTTTCGTACTTGAATCATTGAATGACCAGGTTAAAGAAAACAGGTTTATAAAGGGATTGAAAATTCAGGAAGAAGAGTATAAGCTACTGGCCTTCGCCGATGATCTTGTGTTTATAGTAGAAGAACCAACAAATTCTGTGACATATTTGATAGATTCAATATATGAATATGGACAAATGGCAGGTTTGAAGGTGAATTTCCAAAAGACTCATATGATTACCACAAATTGTACACCACAACAAGTAGAAAATATTCAAAAAACTTCAGGTATAGAGGTGGCAAAGAAGGTTAAATATCTGGGGATAACAATTTCTGATAGAAACACGACACTTGTAGAAGATAATTATAATAAATTGATTAAAGATATTAAAAAAGACATAATAAATTGAAATTATTTGAAACTTTCTTTCTTGGGTAAAATATCAGTGATTAAAATGACTATTTTGCCTAGATTCCTTTTTATAATACAAAATATACCAATATTAAGAAGTACGAAGTATTTGGAAGAATTTGGAAGATTGTGCAACAAATTTATTTGGAATAATAAAAGGCCTAGAATTAGACTGAAAGTAATACAAGAGAAAAAAGAAAGAGGAGGATTTAGTTTCCCCAACTAGGAGTTGTATTATAGAGCTGCTGCTTTAGCTTGGATATGGGAATGGATCACTTTGGAAGACATGCAACTTTTGAAATTGGAGGGATATAATTTACCAATGGGGTGGCATTCATATATTTATTATGAAAAGGAACCAGCATATAATAATAGAAGCCCTTATTAAGATATGGAGAATGATGAAAATATGATACTATGCTAAAACACCAAAATGGGTGTCACCTTTAGAGGCATTGATTAAACCTTCTTTAATGACTAATGTGAAAAAAGTATCATACGATGTCCTATTAGACAAAAATAATGAATTGAAGTCGGAAGAAAACAATATATGGGAAAAACTAAAGTTGACATGGTGGGAAAAAATACAAATCAAAACTAGATATAATAATGACCGGAAGAATGGGTTTCAGAAAGAAAAGAATTAATTAAATAAAATATGGCTATCCTCAAGTGACAAATTGTTACAAAAATTGTATAATTTATTATTAGAAGATTATATGTTAGACAAACAGGTTAAAGCAACTATGATTCTATGGATGAAAGATTTTGGATTTAGTATTGAGATAGATCATTGGACCAAGACCTCGAAATCTTTAAAGTTTAAGAGAGCAACTCCATATAAAGAAAATATTTTGAAAATGTTCCACAGATGGCACTGGACACCAGTTAAAATAGCTAAGTGTCATAAAAATGCTTCTAACATCTGCTGGAAATGTAAGAGAAGTGTGGGAACATATTACCATATTTGGTGGAAATGTGAAAAAATTCAGAAGTTTTGGTGGGAGGTATATCACATAGCAGGTGAAATAACAGGTGTAATGATACCATATATTCCGGAAGTATTTCTATTAAATATGCTCACAGAAGATTATAATAAAAACGTGAGATACTTATGGGTTTATATATTAACATCGGCAAGAATTTTAGTGGCCAAGAATTGGAAAGGGGAGATGTTACCCTCAAGAGAGGATTTAATACAAAGATTACTAGAAGTAGATGATGGACAGGTTAAATTTGTTATTACAGGGAAAAGATCTAGAGGAATTTCTTAAAAGATGGAACTCATTGTATATATGGTTAGATCGTAACAAGGAAAAATAGACTCAAAACAATATGTGTATTTGTAACTTGAGTATTAGAGGCAGCAGCTTGTAGGGGCTCTGTCTCAGATGCAAAAAGTACAATACATGTAAAGACACAGTATAAAAAAATGTTATGTTGTTGTTGTTTTCTTTGTTGAAATACTGATGTCTTTTAAGATGATACTTGTAATATGTGGAAAATAAAAATTAAAAAAAAAATCACTTTCAGATACCCCGGAGCAATGCTGTACTGACTGCAAAGTCACCCCTGAATGGCCATAAATCTATGCAGAAGGTACCATAAAACCTGATGAACAAAAAAAGTGAAAGTGGCATGCAGTGTAGAGGGGAGATTAACCTCCCAACGTGGCTGTGGAAAAACTATGAGGAAACAGATAGGTGCTGAGTCAGCCAGAATCAGAGTGAAAGAGAGGCCAGGATTGATAACCCTTTCCTTTCTGCTTCTTTGATGCTATTCCCTTGGTGTGCAGATTGCTACTCTCAGGGTAAACTTCCTTACTTCTGGCTTTTACACCCCTCTCAAGCACAGAACTCTCCATCTTGGCATCATGTGTGCAGGGCATGCTTTCTTGCATTCCTGTCCATCCAGCTAGTTAGACTAGATCAGAAATCTGTCTCTACTCTATACTGTCTAGACATGGAGTTCTATAGTAAAGAACTCTTGTTAGTTTGAAATGACAAAAGAGGCTCCGTCACACACACAGACTAGAGAATCTCCATTGAGTTGCAAGCCTTGAGCGCTCTGCTAACTTTAGGGACCCACAAATCCTATCATTATGCTCAAGACCTTTGGTCATATGAGTTTAATAATAAAGGAGAAGGAACATACCATAACTCTTCAGCAATAGCTAGGCAGGACTAATTTGGATACTTATGCCTTAGCTATTGCAAGCAATAGTTCACAGAGGCTGCGATCCTAAAAAACACTTTTCTGGGAGTAAATCCCATTGAATAAATGGGGCTTACTTCTGCATAGTCTTGCTTAGCTTTGTTTCCAAAGACTACAGTCTGTTTTTGACTTATGCATTTACTAGGAATAAGGCCCATTGTGGGAATAAATACCACGGGCTCTAGAAAAAGGCTCTTGGAGAGTGCCAAGGCCTTGGGCACTCAGCATCAATTTGCAGTGGCAACCTCAGCAGGGTATAATGACACAGAGTCCACCATTTTCTCCAGGGAAACTGATCTCTGCTACCTGAAGTGCAGTTGTAATTCTGAGTGATCTCCTGCCCTCACCTGGAGATTGGCAGCAGTGGTTCCCCAAGAGGGAATAGCTGGTTTGGAGGGCAGAGTCTATGGCATTGTACCTGTCTGAGGCCCCACTTCTCCTCAAACCTCACCCTTTCCAGGCTCCACCCCTCAAATCTCCAGGAATTCCCCACCTGGAGTTGTCAACCCCATCTCCTTCCCATCCACACATCAACCTACTTTAATTTTCCCCTCACTCTTCAGCTTTCCATCTCTCCCCACACACCTGCAGACTCTACCGTGCTCTGAAGCCCTGACTGCCACATCACATTGGCTGTCATGGGGGGGGGGGCATCTCAGCAGGGTATAAGGGCACAGAGTCCACCATTGTCTCTAGGGAAACTGATCAATGCCATCTGGAGAGCAGTTGTAATTCTGAGTGATCTCCAGCCCTCACCTGGAGATTGGCAGCAGTGGTTCCCCAAGTGGGAATAGCTGGTTTGGAGAGCAGAGTCCATTGCATTCTACCTGTCTGAGGCCCAACCCCTCCTCAAACCTCACCCTCTCCAGGCTCCATCCTTCAAAACTCCAGGAATTCTTCACTTGGAATTGGCAACCCTATCTGCTTCCCAACCAAGCATCAACCTACCTTTATTTCCCCCTCACTGTTCAGCTTTCCATCCCCCCCACCTGCAGCCTCTACCGTGCTCTGAAGCCCTGACTGCCACATCACATTGGCTGTCATGGGGGGTGGGGCATCTCAGCAGGACACAGATTCCATTATTTTCTCCAGGGGAACTGATCAATGCCATCTGGAGAGCAGTTATAATTCTGAGTGATCTCCAACCCTCACCTGGAGATTGGCAACAATGGTCTCCTTGGCCAGGAGGGCAGGATAGAAATTTAAATAAATAAATTTCCCAGGAGGAAAAGTAGACTTTCTCTGCAATGGGGACCAAAGCAGCTTACATCATTCTCCTCTCCCCCTTTAGACTTGCACAACAATCCTGTGAGATAGGTTAGGCTGAAAGTCTATGACTGGTTCAAAATCACCCTCTCAGCTTCAACAGCAAGAATGTGGATCTAGCAGACCCTGCTCTGAAGCACGGACTGCCATGCCTAGGGTACCCAACCTCCAGGTAGAGCCTGAAGATCGCCAGGGATCACAACTGAACTCCAGACAACAGATCTCTCCTGCCTGGAGAAAATAACTGCTTTGGAAGGTAGACTTTATGGCATTCTGTTCAGCTGAGGCCTCTCCCCTCCCCAAACCCTAGCTTCCATAGATGCTACCAGAAAATCTCCAGGAATCTCCCTACCTGGAGCTGGCAACCCTAGTCAGGACTGGTCCCAATGAGTTCTTCACAAAGGCCTGTGAAGGGTTTCCTTCCTTTGTCTGAACCAAGCTTGGTTGCCTACTGTGGCGAAACGGGCTGCAGTTTACAACTCAGCTATTCGCCTCCCATGCTCGTCACGTGGGCGTATCTCACTCCTTAAGTTCCCTGCCACCAGTCACTGAATTGTCACTGCCTTTTTAGTGGGACAGTGAGACCCCTGTGGCCAAGTCTCCCTATTTGGAGATGAAATCCCCAGTCTTTGGGGGATCCCTGGAAAACTGGCAACCCAAGGATCTGGCCTTTCCTTGCTTCCCTGGCTACCCCCTCCCTTTGGTATTGGCAGAGTAGGGGAGACTATGGGGTCAGAGTGCAACACAGATTATTGGCCCAAATAGAATAATTTTATTTTAGTATTTACACAATTATGGAGCACACACACACACTTAATGAATAAGGCACAACTGTAGGAGTAAGCACACACTATGAACCAACAGGGCATAAATCAGCAGCTTGCCTGGCAAGGCGGGATATAAATATGAATAATAAATAAATAAATAAAACCGGGGTTAAACACAATCCTCCCTGGATGGACTGGAGTCTATATTCATGGTGCCCCGCCCCTTGGGATGGTCCCTCTTTTCCTGCACTTTTTGGGAACTGTAGGCCAGCAGATGAGAAAGCCCCATTCAACCCAGTGAGTGATATTCCTGCAGGCCCCTCTCTGGAACTACAGCTCAATTGAATCTTATGGGGGAACATTTTAAATAAACCACAGACAGCAGCCATCTTATAAACACAGGTAACTGCCATTTCGTTTCACCTACCAACAGCCACTGAGGTAACAGTTAATCCCCCCACAGGAGGGAAGCAGGAGAAGTGTCTTCGTCAAGAGAGAAAGCTGTCTGCCAGGAGTGGGCGGGGAAGAGGAGCAGACCCAACTAATGGCATGCGAGTATTCACAGCCAGTGGATAGGGACAGCTTCTGATTGACAGGCCAGGGGACCGAAGGCTGGGGTGGTGTGTGAAATGTTCAGGAGCGTGCCATCACCAACAGAGAATTATGTATAAGAGAGATTTATTTGCTGTGTTTATATCCTGCCTTTCTCTCTCAGTGGGGTACCCAAAGTGGCTTGCATCAGTTTTCTCTTCTCTGGTATCTCTTCACAACAACCCTGTGAAGTAGGTCTAATGCATCTAATGGGGGGGGGGTTAGTGGAAAGGCCACTATTTTCCTACAAATCTACAGTCTTTGATTTTTAACTGGATATATCCCCCCCCCTTTTTTGGGGGATTATACTTACTGTCCTAAATAATTATCCAAATCTAGCTATGACATCACAAGTAGACACAAGAAACCCTGGGCCTATTTGCAAGGGTGTCTGTGTCAAAGGGACCTCTTCACAGCACAGCTTTGAGATTTTTCTCTTGTTTGTAGCATCTAATACTGCAGCCTAAGTTCATTTAATTCTATATTTCAGCGATTCTATTCATATCTTTCCCAGGGTCAGGGATGCATTCCCTCCTGGTTTGCCTCCCGGGGACAGTGCACACCAACCTTGGGATGGTGGGGGGGAGGACCAAGACATTCTCCTGCCTTCCACGGGGCCGGGCTCCAATGCCTGGACTCAGCTGGGAGGACTTACCTAGATAGACAGTGTCTGTGCGGGCTGGTGGCAATGGTGGGGTCATCCTCCCGCACAGCCTTGGGAGCACGGCTGGAGTCTGTGGTCCTGTTGGATGGGGCAAAACCACAGAACAGGGCCTCGGCCGGGGGGGGTAGGGAAGAGGGCAGCCTGCCCAGCACCAGGAGCCACGGGGCCTGAAGCTCCCCAGCAGCGGCCGTGGGGGTGCACCCCTGGGAGGGCAGTCCAGCAATAGCTGGAGCAGGAGCATGCTCACTTCTTCCAGCCTCACACTTGGCATGCCCCATGCCAGGGCAGGCCTGGCTGACACCAAGGGGAGGTGGTTGGGGGCGGGGTGGAGCTCCAGGCTGGGTCAAGGAGGCATCGGGCCAAGGAGAAATGCCCCTGCCAGACAGGCAGGGGCAGGGGCAGTTGGAGGAGTGGGGGGGGGGGTGAGGCCAGTAGGGAGGTGGGAGGGATAAAGGAAAGCTCGAGACATCGGACCGGGGAGGAAGTCGCAATGGCAACCCAAGGCTGGGCATCAGAAGTCATCTGGTTGGGAGGAGGAGGAGGACCAAGGTGGACCAGACCCCTCCCTTCCCAGGGGGACTCCAGGGAGCCCAGGGAGACTCCCCCCCAAAACAACCAGCAAGACAGCCAAGGGCAATACCCCCCCCCCAGGGGGTACAGACGGTGCATGGCATATCTGTTCATTTAATTAACTTTAGGTATGTGATTTTTATGGTTAGTTATGGGGCGGTTCTGGGGTCCCAAATCCAGAGTCCTATTTTTTAATGTCCTCCAATATTTGGAAAACAGGAAGCCTTCTAGAAGACACTTGAGAGTCCCTTGGACTGCAAGGAGATCGAATCAGTCAATCCTAAAAGAAATCAACCCTGACTGTTCCCTGGAAGGCCAGACACCGAAGCTGAAGCTTGAATACTTTGGCCACCCAATGAGAAGGGAGCACTCCCTGGAGAAGAGACCCTAAGGCTGGGAAAGACTGAAGGTCAAAGAAGAAGGGGACGGCAAAAGATAAGGTGGTTAGACAGTGTCATCGATGCAACAGACATGAAATTAAGCAAACTCTGGAGCACGACAGAAGACAGGGGGGCCTGGTGTGATGTGGTCCATGGGGTCGCGAAGAGTAGGACTCGACGGTGCGACTGAACAACAACAACAACCCAGTGCTAACAGAGAATAGAAGAAACATTCATCTCCTTAAAGTTTTTTTTAAAAAAACCCTAAACTCTCATTTGTTTAAAGAAAAAATTACTAGTCTGTTAGGTCTGTTGCGAGCCTAAAGCAATGTTCTTTTAGCTGGATTATAAAAACCTGAAGAAAGGAGAGGGGGGGGAAGGAAATAGCAAAAAAATTAATTAAACATAGATTAAAAACATAATTACATATTTTATTAATTGCACTTTAAAGATGCCCTTGAGGAGAATCCAGAGGGCATTCGTCAACAGAAAAAGGCTTAAATTTAAATTTCCTTGCTAGTAATTTTTAAATCTCATTTGAATTGAGTTTTACTTTTTTTATTATTTATTTTGGATTAAATTTATATCATTATCACGCCATCCCAGGAAATGGTTACACCTTTTATTTAAAGCGACTGATCATTAGAAATGCATTTGCAATTCACTGTAATAACACTGATTAAAATGAATTCATTTGGAATTAATGGGGCTGCCACAGAGCTAAGAATGCACACTGCACATCATCATGCGCTACAAATAAAGAACAGGTTTTTTAAGGCTTTGAATACACTTCTGGAGAAGAAAACTAGCAGGTCAGTTTGGCTCCTTGCAGGTAATTGGTCACATTAAAGTTAAGGACTTCTGCCTGATTTGTTTGCAGTGGCCAGTTTGTTGTAGGGGTAAAGCGCAGCAAATTCTTATCTGGAGAACTGGGTTTGATTCCCCTCTCCTACACGTACCTTGGGTCAGTCACAAGTTCTTTCAGAGCTGTTCTCTCAAGAGCAGTTCTCTCAGAGCTCTCTCAGCCCCACCTATCTCACAGGGTGTCTGTTATGGAGAGAGGAAGGGAAGGAGATTGTATGCCACTCCGAGACTCCAAGTGAAGGGCGGGGTATCAGTCCAATCTCCTCCTCTTCCTGTTCTTCTTCATGTTTGATTCCCAAAGCAGTGTGGTCTGTTTTCAGTAGGGCTCCTCTCTTCAACATAAAGTCAATGTTGGATCAGGCCAATGGCCCATCCACAGTGGCTAAAAATAGCAGGTGCCATCAGGAGGTCGACCAGTGGGGCCAGGACACTAGAAGCCCTCCCACTGTTGTCCCTCCCCCCATGCATAATCTTATAAACCTCGATCATGTCACCCCTCAGCCATCGTTTCTCCAAGCTAAAGAGCCCCAAGCGCTTCAACCTTTCTTCATAGGGAAAGTGTTCTAACCTTTTATCATTCTAGTTGCCTTTTCTGCACTTTTTCCAGTGCTATAATATCTTTTTTTGAGGTGTGGTGACCTGAACTGTACACAGTACTCCAAATGAGGTCGCACCATCAATTTATACAGGGGCATTATGATACTGGCTGATTTGTTTTCAGTTCCCTTCCTAATAACCCCCAGCATAGCGTTGGCCTTTTTCACTGCAGTCGCACACTATCTCGCCATTTTCATTTTCATACTATGACTCCAAGATCTCTCTCTTGGTCAGTCTCCGCCAGTTCAGACCCCATCAACATGTATTTATAATTAGGATTTTTGGTTCCAATGCACATCACTTTGCACTTGGCCGCTACCCATGTAACAAAATGTCATCAGTTTATGTTTTGGTCAATGACCGCGAGTAAAACATATCTATCTATCTTGCACTTGGCCACATTGAACCCCATTTGCCACGTTGATGCCCACTCGCCCATCCTTGACAGATCCCTTTGGAGTGCCTCACAATCCTCTCTGGTTCTCACCACCCTGAACAACTTCATGTCATCTGCAAATTTAGCCACTTCACTGCTTACTCCCAACTCCAAATCATTAATAAAAAAGTTAAAAAGCATTGGACCGAGTACTGATTCCTGTGGTACCCCACTGCTTACCTCCCTCCACTGAGAAAATTGCCCATTTATACTCACTCTCTGTTTCCTTTTAAGTAGCCAGTTTTTGATCCACAAAAGGACTTGTCCTTTTATCCTGTGACTATTAAGCTTACTTATTTTATTTTATTTATTTATTAAATTTATATCCCGCCTTGCCAGCGAACTGGCTCAAGGCGGCTAACAGACATAAAAACACCATAGGGTTTACAATATAAAATCAATGTTTAAAACTAATATCACATCCTACACAATATACTGCAGCAACAGATGGCGACTTCAATACAGAGATCTCATGGTGAACAGTGGCAGCAAAGGGGTGCGGCCGACAGGGCCAGGGCGATGTCCAATTCCCCCCCCCCCCGGTGGCGGCTCCTAATTAAATGCCTGGCATTTAATTAGGAGCTCCGTCTTGCAGGCCCTGCAGAATTGCAATAAGTCTTGCAGGGCCCTGATGTCATCCAGGAGCTCATTCCACCAGTAAGGAGCCGCCACCGAGAAAGCCCTGGCCCTGGTTCAGGCCAGCTGCGTGTCTTTCAGACCGGGGGGAGTCAGGTGATGTTGAGTGCCTGACCTCAGTGTCCTCTGGGGCCTATATGGGGAAAGGCAGTCCCTCAAGTAGGCAGGCCCCTGACCATATAGAGCTTTAAAGGTTAACACCAGCACCTTGAACCGGATCCGGTATGCTATAGGCAGCCAGTGCAGTGACTGCAGCACAGGCCGGATGTGGTCCCGCAAAGAGAGACCCATCAGCAGCCTGGCCGCAGCATTCTGCACCAGCTGCAGCTTCCGGATCTGAGACAAGGGCAGCCCCATGTAGAGAGTGTTACAGTGATCAAGTCGAGAGGTGACCATAGCATGGATCACTGTGGCTAGGTCTTCGTGTTCAAGGAAGGGGGCCAACTGCCTGATCCGCCGAAGGTGATAAAAGGCTGCCTTGGCAGTGGCTGCTACCTGGGCCTCCATTGTCAGGGAGGGATCCAGGAGCACACCCAAACTCCTGACCCTCGGCGCTGGCACCAAAGACGCCCCACCAAAGGATGGAAGTGGGAGCCCCACCCCCGACCTGGTCCGACCCAGGCACAGGACCTCCGTCTTCAGAGGATTCAATTTCAGGCGACTCGGCCTAAGCCAGTCCGCAACCTCCTGAAGCACCCGACCCAGGTCATCTGGGCTAGAGTCGGACTGGCCACCCAGCAACAGATAAAGCTGGGTGTCATCTGCGTATTGATTACACCCTAGGCCATGCCTCCAGACAATCTGGGCAAGGGGGTGCATATAGATGTTAAATAACATCGGGGACAGAACCGCCCCTTGAGGAACACCACACACCAGTGGGTGCCTCTGGGAGGCCTGTTCCCTGAGTGCCACCCTTTGTCCCCAATCCTGGAGAAAGGAGGCAAGCCATTGTAAAGCCAGCCCCCGTAACCCCACATCGGCGAAGCGGCGGATTAGCAACTTGTGGTTGACCATATCAAATGCAGCCGACAGATCTAACAATACCAGTGCCGCCGTACCACCTCGATCCAGATGTCTCCAGAGGTCATCCGTGAGGGCGACCAGAACCGACTCCGTCCCATGACTCGGTCGGAAGCCAGACTGAAACAGATCTAGCATGGAGGTTTCATCCATGAAGCTCTGTAACTGAGTCGCCACCGCCCTCTCCAATACCTTGCCCAAATAGGGTAGGTTGGACACCGGCCGGTAGTTGGCCAATACGGCCAGGTCCAGAGATGGTTTTTTGAGGAGGGGCGGACCATCGCAACCTTGAGTGCCCCCGGGAACAGACTTGTTAATAATCTCCCGAAGCGCACCTCGCAGCCCCTCGTGGCACGCTTTTATAAGCCACGAGGGGCACGGATCAAGGTTACACGAGGTTGGGCGTACAGTTAAAAGCAACCTGTCGACCTCCTCTAGGCTGAGGAGCCTTTGATGAGGAACTTTATCAAAAGCTTTTTGGAAGTCAAGGTAAACAACATCATTGGGTCCCCCTTGTCCACATGTTTGTTTATTCCCTCCAAGAACACTAACATGTTAGTAAGACAAGATCTTCCGTTACAGAACCCATGCTGAGTCTTCCTCAGCGTGAGAAGTCTTTCATTCTTTTCTCTTTTCCCACCTTCCATTACCAATTTGTGTCCACAGCAGCCTCTAGTGCTTACACTGAAAACCAGACTTTCCTGGAAATTCTGAAGAGGCCCTCATATAAGAATATAGGGTTGCCAGGTATCCCCCCCCCCCCAAGCTGCTGGTGGGAGGGTTGCCAGCTCCAGCTTGGGCAACTCCTGGAGATGTGGGGATGGAGCCTGAGGAGGACAGGGACCTCAGTGGGGTGCAATGTAATGGAGTCCACCCTCCAATGCATCCCTTTTCTCTGGGGTACTGACCTCTGTAGTCTGGAGATGAGGTGTAATTCCAGGGGATCCCCAAGTCCCACCTGGAGGCTGGCATCCCTAGGATAGACCTCCTTTCACAGTGTAGCCCTTATGCTGCAGAAAGCATAAAGTTTGCTTCTCATTTCAGATGTCACAACTCCAAAGGGTCTGAAATTTGGCATTGGGTACTTCAGAAGGTATGGAGGGATCCCAACAGATATTCTCCATGTCGAGTGGCTTTCCATTTGTCTCTTGCCAAACTCCTACAAGTCCCACCAAACAGCCAGAATTCCCAGCTGTCTACTGGAGGGGGGAGATTTTGGCCCCGTCCACACTGTCACTTTTGTCGCTCATTTCTCCCTATTGCTTCAGGTTCCCCCCCCCCCCCCCCATATGTTTTGTTCTCTCTAGTAGTCCCAGAGGGAGCAAAACACATGTGGAAAAGGGGGAGGAACCCAAAACAATAGGGAGAAATGAGCGACAAAAGTGACAGTGTGGACGGGGCCTTTATCTTAGCATTTGCTCAGTCCAATGTAATTGATGCTTTAATCTTTTGTGTGTGTAAAAAAATGTGGGGGTTTTGGGTCTAACAGCTCCAAAGATGGAAAAAAACTGCCCAACTGCATTATTTTGAGATTTTTGTTCTGAAACAGCAACTGGTGTGTTTTGGCTTGATGAATGTCAGATTGCAAAATCTGTACTTAGAAGGAAGAAGAGCAACTGGGGTGTGTGTGTGTGTGGGAGGGAGAACACTAATTGGATTGAAACTTGAACATTAAAATCCGTCCCAGTAGTGGCAGTCACAAACTCCTGCCAAAGTCAGCATCTTCAGTTTTGTGAAGTAGAATAGACTCTTTCTAAGTTCTTGAACAGCTTGATGGTTAACATTAGGAAGGGAAGCAGGAATTCCTGGTTTCTGCCAAATTCTCAATACAGAGAATTTTTTAAAAAAGAAGAAGAATACTGTCCTCCATGTTCTGAGGATAATTCTGGGAAAGCACAGTAAGGGCATCACTGACTCATCAGACTCTGGAATAGTGTTGCCAAATGAAAAATGTGGTTTCCAGGTGAGGCTGAAGAAGAGCCCTCAGGTTCTGAGGGTGCTGCCCAAGATAAGTCTAGAGAAGTGATTCCCCTCATGGTCCCTCAGGCTCATAGCTATGGTGAGGCTTTTGGGGGCTCTACCCCCTTTCTTAAAGGCACAGCTCTACAAGAATTTCTCCTGCAAACCCTTTTTTCAATCATTTTGAAAGATTTTCAAAAGGTGTGTACTCCTTTAAGCAGAGTGGGGTGCTATAGTTAACTAATTCCTGCACTGAGCAAGGGAGTTGGAGTAGGTGACCTCTCAGATACCTTCTAATTCTGTGTCAAAAAATGGGTCTCCTTGTTTACAGAGACTGATGAAATTAAAAAAACACATAGCAGAAAATAAACAGGAGATAATAAAACTTTCAACAGCCAATGAGGAAACAGATGATAAAATGCAAGATTTAAAGGAGGAATTATTAGAACTAAAGCGTAAGAGTGATAAAATGGAAGAATCTTTGATTAATTTGAAAATGGACAAAGCAGCAATGATAATAAGATGTCAAAGCATACTGGAAAGCATAGAAAAAAATCTAAAGGCAGTAGTAGCGCAAAATATCTCTCAACAACTGGAAGTGGGAACTATCAAGGAAGTGGGAAAAGAAATAGAAGCTATTTGCAGGAGAAATTCAGCTTATGCCAGATGAAATAGAATACCAAGGGAAGTCCATATAAAATTTTATAAAAGAGAGATAAGAGATAAATTTTTAAGAACCACCAATGAGAAAAAAGTAGTTATAGAGCAAACAGAAATTAATTTCCTAAAAGAAATACCTTGGAGAAAAAAGAAGAAATTACTCTGTTTTAACTAACCTGTTAGATCTAATGAAATAACTTATAGATGGCTATCGCCGGAAGGAGTTCTATTTAGTTATCGAGGTAACAGACAAAAATTTGATTCTACTTTCAAAGTTGAAGATTTTCTGAGAAAACATGGAAAAGATCTAGGATGGCAAGAGGATGAAGAAGACATATCAGAAGAAAAACACCTTGAAAAAGAGAAAGAAAGGCAGGAAGAAAGAGGAACAGGAAAAGGAAAGGAAAGAACACAAACCAAGCCATCCCAAATTCTTACCAGATTTCAATACAGAGTGAAGGAAAAGGGTAATATAAATTAAAAAATGGGAATTAAAAAACTTAATATTCTTTCAATTAACGTGAATGGTCTGAATAGCCCACAGAAATGAAAGAGGACTTTCCACCAACTTACTAAACTAAAAGCAGAGATCATATGTCTACAGGAAATGCATATTAGAAAACAAGATGTAAAATATTTAGCAGCAAAAAAATTAGGAAATCTTTTCATAGCCTCAGACTCAATAAAGTAAAGAGGGGTGGCCATTTACGATAAGGAGGATTTAGCTCCAGAATTTCAATTTGCCTTGGAAGATGGAAGAATTTTAGCAATTTCAATTCTAAGAAACGGGAGGGGGCCCTTAATTGTAAATATCTATGCACCAAATCAAAATCAAGAAACTTTCTTTTCTGAGCTTCAAGAATGTTTAGCCGCATTATGCTTTGATGATATATGTATCATAGGTGACTTTAATGCAGTATTCGATGCAAAGCTGGATAGAAAAATACAAACGAATAGAGGAAAATCAGGAAATAATCTCCCTAAAACTTTTCTTTGCCTTGCAGAAGAATTTAGTCTAGTAGACCTTTGGAGAACCGGAAATATAGATAAAAAAGACTACACATACTATTCTGATAGACATAACTCTTGGTCTAGGCTAGATATGGCATGGGTTTCAAGTACAATGATATATGAAACACTGGAAGTAGAAATACTACCAAAAACCTTTGCAGATCATAGCCCTCTTAGAGTAACTTTTCCGGAATACCAAAAGAAAACAAGATGGACTTTGAAATCTCTTATTTGGAGGGATCAGGCATTTGTGGAAAAAATAAAGATAGAAATTAATGTGTTCTTTGAAAGAAATATACAGCCAGAAACACCAATAAACATTGTGTGGGATGCATTTAAAGCCTACTTAAGGGGCTGTTTTATAAATCAGGAAGTTTGGAAGAAAAGGCAGGAGAGAAAATCATATGAAACCTTGAGTAGGAAAATCAAACATGAAGAGGATAAACTGAAAAAAACTAATGATGTAGGCCAAACTAAGCTTAACTTAACTATCTTACAACATCAAATGAACTTATTATTAATGCAAGAATTAGCAAGGAAACTAGAGTACATGAAACAATACTACTTTGACAATACAAATAAGCCAATGAGATGGCTATCGTATAAATTAAGAAAAGAAAGAGAGAAATGTACAACTAAGACTCTAAAAAATGAAAATGGTGTAGAACAATATAACTTACAAGAAATTAAAAAAATAGTTGAAGATTTTTATAAAAACCTATATCAACAGCCTATACAAAACAACCAAGCTATACAAAATTACCTTAATAAGTGGAATAAATAGAAATTTACGAAAATTCAAATTGCAATTTTAAATGATCTAATCTCAATGTGTGAGATGGTTGAAGTAATTAAAAAAGCGAAGAAAAAGAAAACCCCAGGACCAGATGGCCTCCCATCGGAAACTTATCAAATATTTGAAGAGCAGTTAGCAATTCCTTTTAAAAAATTATTTCAAAATATAATAATATCCGGGAAGACCCCAGAATCATGGAATGAAGCACTGATAACCTTGATTCACAAACCAAATATGGAGGAAAATGAAATTAAGAACTATAGGCCAATCTCACTACTGAATACAGACTATAAGCTATTTGCCAATATCTTAGCAAACTGACTCAAAAAAGTACTAGTTCAGGTGATTCATCAAGATCAGGAAGGCTTTCTTCCTAGAAGACAAATCAGAAATAATATTAGGACTATCATCAATGTAATAGAATTCTATGAATTGAATCCAGGAAAACAGATGGCTCTGATGTTTTTAGATGCAGAGAAAGCATTTGACCCCAGGAAAATTCTGGGGTTGCCTTCATGCATCTCCTACGCTGCCATTTGCTTGGAGCTTAACCAGAGAAGGTTGGAGACAAAGGCGTGGATCTTTACCTTTAGATTCTGGCTGCGTCTGCATTGCAGGTGCAATCACAATAGCCTTATTGCCTATATGCTGGAAGATTCTCACCCCTCTGCCTGGCTCTTGGCTATTGAAAAGAAAATTAATTCCATCGGTTTTAATTTGAATGGTTTTGTCACCTTATCAGAGCCTGAGGTTTTCACTCTGCTTAAGCAGAGACTTATTGATATAGAACTACAAGAGCTCAGAGCCCTTGCCTCTGGTAGGTACTCCTCAGTAAGATGGGCTTATCCACTCTCTGGCGTCCTGCCGCAATATTTTTTCTGTTTGACTTCACTGCAATTATGCAGAGCTTATCTGCTGGCTCGGTTCAATGTTCTCCCATCTGCTATTCTTGAGGGGAGGTATAAGAAAATTCCTTATGCACTTAGGTACTGCGGATGCAATAAGAAAGAATTAGAAACGGTTGAGCATGCACTCTTACATTGTAATCTGCTAAATGATATTTGAGCAAAATTTCTAGAAGTCCCCCTTAGTAAGGTAGCAGGACAACCTGATGGAATTAAGCTACATTACCTCCTTACTTCTCTATTATTATTATTTTTGGTAAATAAATTTTTATTATTTTCAAACATTTTAACATATTTTCCTCATACAAACCTTTTTTCCATATTATATCCATTATTTGTTCTATTGTATAATCTTATTATAATCTTATATTGGTGGTTTCCCACCACATCTGAAGCATATCACATTTTCAACTTTAACCAATCTTTAAATACATATATATGTTTTACATTTCTGGTAACGACTTAAACCTCTTTTAAAATAGTTATACATTATATAAATTCTTACTTTCTTATACAATTCTATAAATATCTTCTTTATCCAATTATCATTTATACATTCATATATTTCTATCTCCATTTACTATTATATCCATGTATAGATGTAATTTTTCATATCCCAATATTGTTCAACATATTCTTTCAAATCTTTCCAATCTTCCAAAAAAGTCTCTGAGTACATATTATTCAATTTTCTCGTCCATTTATCCATTTCGGCCATATACAACAATTTTTTCAACCACTCCTACACCTCAGGTATTTTTTCATTTTTCCAATTTTGCGCGTACGCCATTCTTGCCATTGTTATCATATACCATACTAACGTCCTTTTTTTTACATTTATCTATTCTAGTTTAAGTCCAAGCAATAACATTTCAGGCAATTTCTTAAATGTACATTTCAAAAAATTTTCCATTTCTGTATGTATCATAGACCAATAGGTCTTTGCTTTATCACAAGTCCACCACATATGGTAAAAAGAACCTTCTTTTTTTTAACATTTCCAACATTTGTTTGACATATTTTGATTAATATTTGCAATTTTCTCAGTAAAGTTTTTATCTACTTGTGCAGCCATGCCATTTATTTTAGTATTTACCTCTCCAAATTCACTTATCATTTTGGCATTCACCTCCCCTATTGCATCTAACATTTTTTTTCCCATTGTTTCCATAACAGCTAATAATTCTTTCTCTTTTTTTGCTGCCATTGTAGGGGAGGACCATGTAGCAGCTCTTGATCTCAGTCCTCGGTCCATCTTGCCACTTTAAAAAAGATCGATTTTGTCTTGTTCTCCAAATTACACACCAGTTATCAGGTTCAAAAGAGCTGGTCTTGCCAAGTCCGACAACACTAATTTCAGCCTTCTACGTTGTATAGTTTTCGAGATATTAATCTTTAAAAATTTTATAAATCCAAAATGGCGGGCGCGAGTTTTTTATGGTTGCAATTTACCTTTGCTTCTGGCTTGCCGTAGTCTCCTTCTGTTCCTTCTCTTGTTTTCTAGCTTGTCTGCTCTCTGAATGTCACTTCCTATTGTAGTCCAGTGTAGTCCGTTGTAGTTCTTACAGTCCTTTGCTTCTGGCTTGCCGTAGTCTCGTCACTTCCTGTTGTAGTCCAATGTAGTCTTGTAGTTCTTAGGCTTCAATATCCCTGCTCTGTCCCTTCCTCTTTTCTCTTCTCTTCTGCTCCTACAGTCGTCACTTCCTGCTGTAATCCTCACAGCTTTGTCTCGCGATACTTGGGCTCCCTCCTCCCAACTCTTCTTAACCACAGGAATGTTAAACAACTTGTTTTTTAAGCGTTTTAAGTCCAAATTCAGCTTTTTAACATTGAGAAACTGCACTCAGCCAATTCTCCGTGCTTTACTGCATCACCAGCTTTACTTCTCGCTTTTCAAAACGCAGCAATGGTAAGGCAAAAGTTTTTTTTTTTGTTACCTTTTGTTGTTACTTCACTTCAGATGTGGTCTCAGCCTTTAAACTTTTTCTTCTTAGTTGAGAAACCGGGGGGATGGAGATTTTATGCTGAATAAATCAGCCCAGCCCGGCTCGGCTCCTTAGTGATGCCTGCAGAAATCTTCTTCGGGCGAGGTGCTCAAGGTGTTGTAAAAGTCTCCTCCAAGACTTCTCCTTCACCGAGCTCTCTCAAACCTGGATTATATTGCTTGCTGGTCCTCCCACTACCTGTGTGAGGTTGCGTTGGGTGATATCTCCACCCGAGCTGTCAATAAGAGCCGCCGTCCAGGCTCTCTCAAATCTGGATTATATTGCTTGCTAGTCCTCCCACTACCTGTGTGAGGTTGTGTCGGGTGATATCTCCACCCGAGCTGTCAATAAGACACGCCATCCGCATGTCAGACCTCCATTTCCTCCGGCCAGAAACCACCTCCTTACTTCTCTAGATCCGGAGATTATTGAACTGACTGCTAAGTTTCTTCATGGTCTTATAAAACGGAAGAATCTTCCTGATCATTTTAATTGAGTTTAATAAAACTGTAAAATTTAATTTTAAGGCTTTTAGAATTTAAAGATTCTTATGATATGGCTGAATTTATCCCGTTATAATTTAAGTTTATAAATTTGATACACCTCTGTAATGGTTTTAGGGTTAACTATTTTTTTTTACAATTTTTGGGACTGTTTTATCTTAATGGGAACTGCTTTTAATATTTTATGCCAATAAAAGGTATTTTTTGTTGTTGTTGACTCTTTGGATTTACAAGAGAGCATTTATGGTCTGGAGGGTTTGGACACATTGGGAAGTAAAAGCTCAGGAGCTGAAGAGTTGGATTCAGCTTTGGGGGCAGCAGCACTGAAACCCCAGAGAGGAAAGAAGAAAAAGAGAACTAGCAAAGAAAAATAAGCTGTACTTGTTGAAAGCCTTATTTGTTTATATTCTATTCTGAACATCAGTCACTTATGTATTTGTAAGCTTTTAAATTAGAAATGTTAGCATTTTAAAGCCTTGTTTATTTTAAGTTTTTCGTTGAACAGATTGAAGTAAGATATTCTAATAGCATTCTTTTTTTTTCAGACTTCTGTATACCTTAGGGTAGTTTAGTATTTTAGTTATAGCAGTGGTTTTAGGTGTTGTAGTTATAAAATCAATAAAAATCATTTTTAAAAAAGGAAAGACTTGCAATTATTATTTATAGGAAGAATCGCGGTGGTTAAAATGAATATTTTACCAAGATTTCTGTTTTTAGCACAGAATCTGCCAATTCTTAAAAAGACAAACTATTTCAACGAAATGGATAAAATTACATGACAATTTGTATGACAATATAAAAGACCAAGAATTAAATGGAAAGTCCTGCAAGATTAAAAAAAAAAAAAAGACAGAGGAGGGCTTGCCATTCCAAATTTGCAACTTTATTATAAAGCAGCATTGTTAAGTTGGATAAGAGAGTGGATAACTTTAGAAAATACAGGGTGTTTAAAACTAGAGGGACATAATTTAGATATGGGCTGGCATGTGTATATATGGTATGGCAAAGACAAAATACATTCTAAGTTTCATGATCATACAATAAGGGGAGCCTTAATAAAAATACAGAATAACATAAAAGAATGTATATACACCAACCCCCCAAATGGGTATCCCCTCTGGAAGCCTTCATAAAGCACTCTTTGCTAAGGGAACAAGATAAAGAGAGTTTTGAGGTATTGTTAGATAAAAATAACAAACTTAAAACAGTGGAAATATTAGCTTCTCAGAATACTAATTTGTCATGGTGTCAAGAACAAACTGTCAAGAACTGCCACAAACTGCATCAACATTCATGAAAGTTTGTGGCAGTTCTTCAGTTCACAAACATTGCTTTGCAAATCATGAACAGGCCAACATCTTTGATGAACTTTAATTCATCAGCCAGATCATGCCCATCCCTAGGCAAAATTTACAAACAGGCTCCAATTTTACTTCTTGATAGGGATCACCCCTCCTTTCCTAGGAGCTATTTCCCTCAGGGAAGGACTACTGGTTCCACTTCCCTATTTCAGGATCCTATCCGATCCTTCACTGTTTCCTCCCCCCACCTTCCTTCCTAACTGATATTCTCAACTGACTCTCTCAGGTCAACTGTAGAATTTTCTTTTGAAACCCCTGTCAGTCAGGGTTCTCAGACTGGTATAATGCATCTGCAGTTAACTATCTGTCACACCTGGCTTTCTGGATCACACATGAAGTTGCCTTATAGTGAATCAGACTCTTGGTCCATCGAGCTCACAGCTCAGTGTTGTCTACTGAGACTGGCAGTGGCTCTCCAGGATCTCAGGCAGAGGTCTTTCACATCATGTATGGCTGCTCCTTCTAACTTGAGATGGCAGAGATGCCAGGAATTGAACCTGGGACCTTCTGCTTGCCAAGCAGATACTCTACCACTGAGTCACAACCTTCCATTTCACTGGAGCAGGAGGTGCTTCATAAGAACCAGGGGTCATTTCGAGCAGGAGCTCAGGGGAGCTCAGCTCCGGGAGTTGGTGCCATCCCCCTGCAGGGGAATGCCTGCTTGTGTCATGGCTGCAGCAAAATGACCCCATCCCCTGGAAAGGTCCTTGTTCCTCCAACCAGCCTTCTGAAGGCTTCAGCCACCACTGAAGCGATCCTCCCAGAATAGTGGTATTTCTGGGGCTTGGATTAGTAGCTGTCCCCTCTCTGCCAGTTCTTTCTTTCTTTCTTTCTTTCTTTCTTTCTTTCTTTCTTTCTTTCTTTCTTTCTTTCTTTCTTTCTTTCTTTCTTTCTTTCTTTCTTGCCTTCTGACACTTCCAGTGATGTCAGGTGGTGTAGCATATGCAAATAAGTTATGCTAATGAGCTCCTGCAGCTCTTTTTCTACGAAATGACCCTTGATAAGAACCCAGGAGACACCACCTTTGTGCTTGCAGGAAGCATCAATTTAGAAACTGCTACCTCTATTTCAGGAGGATGCTTGGCTTCCTAATTTTTTTGTGAAACATGCCAACAGTTTGTGATCAAAGTCATCCCCGTGGCAGCCATTCTGTTATAGTGCTCTAGGGTTGCATTCAGACAGCTCTTTTGAGCCACGCCAGGCATGAGTGCCTAGTGGATTTAAAGTACACGTTCAGACATCAACATCTGGGAAACGTGCCACTTCTATGATCAGCCCGTCGATCCCCGTTGGGGAGCCATACTTAAAAAATAGTGGTGAAAGTCCAGTCCTAAGCTGGCCGACGGGCCAATGCCAGACTTTCTGTCATCTGGTCATTCCACCAGGGCGCAATCAGCCCGTAGGGATGGTCTCCAGACCATCCTGAATGGCCGCCATTTAAAAAACTCTTAGCAATGCACACATAACCCCTTAAACATGCGACATCCGCAGAACACTGCTCAAACGATCCAAACAATTTATTGTTTCTGAAAGTCTGCTGATATTTATGCACTTTGTTAACTGAACTGGTACCCAAAGGAAGGTACTGCTGGCGGTGCTTTTACCATTTAAGTCCGTGCATGCACGGAAAAACAAGTAGACAGTAAGGCACATATGCTCATGTGCAAAGAGGATTTAACACACACAAAAAAAAGCCGACCGCATGGCTCTTTAAGGTAGCTGCCGTCTAGACAATCCACTGCAGAGTCATGCGCAGTAAAGCAATTCACAGGGGAGCTGTCTGGTTGTGCAATGCTGGATAAAAAAGATTTAGATCATATTACAGCCGGGCCAACGGTGGGATTAGCTACCTGTCTACACACACCCTAGGATTGCCAGGTCCCTTTCCTCTGCTCAGGGGTCATTTCGTAGAAAAAGAGGTGCAGGAGCTCAGTAGCATACATGCCATGCCCCCTGACATTACCGGCCGAATGTCAGTTTCAGCCCCATTATACCCTATGGGCCATTGAAGTCAATGGCAAAAACTCATAGGGTATATGAGGGGCTGGAGGAGAGGTGGTTTGAGGGAAAGGCTCCAAACTTGCAGGGTAGCTGCTGGGGCCTCTCCCCGAAATACCCACCAATTACTTTTTTCCCACCATAGAGAACAATGGAGGGAATGGAAGCAACCTGTTTGGGGGCCCGTAGAATTAGACCCCCTGGTCCAATCTTCTTGAAACTTGGTGGGTATTTTGGGGAAAGGCGCCAGAAGGTACCCTGTAAGTTTGGAGCCTCTCACTCAAACTGCCTCTCCTCCAGCTGCTTTTAAAGCCGCCACCAAATTTCAGAGCCAATTTGGCGGCGGGCTGAATCAGATCAGAGAATCTGATTCAGCCCGTGGCTGCTCTAGTGCCCACTCCTGGGCTGGTGGAGCACTGCTCCACCTCGCTCCGGCCCCAAATGACCCCTGCCTCTGCTGGCGGGGGGCTTTGGGGGCATTCTGGGAGATGGGGGAATATTGTGTGATGAGGCAATAAAGGCAATAAAAAGATTAACCACCCAGAAGAAAAGTGGGATTCTCCCAGGTACAACAAAAGCAACAACTGCAAGGGGAAACATTTGTTTTATTTGACTTCATGTCTACCCTACCTTTCTCCCCAATGGGGAACCCGAGGTGGCTTACGTCATTCTCCTCTCCTCCATTTTATCCTCACAACAACAGCCCTGTGAGACAAGTTGGGTCGAGAGTGTGTGAGTGGTCACCCAGCAGGCTTCCATGGCAGAGTGGGGATTCAAACCTGCTTCTCCCAAATCCTAGTCTAACACTCTAATAACTACACCACACTGGCTCTTGTAGACATGTAGACAGATTGCAAGAAATCAATAACGTGTGCAATTTTGAGGAGGAGGGGGGGAAACAAGAAAAATGCTCCGAAAGGCCCTGCATTGGGTGGCTGCAGGTGAGACACTTACCCCACTGCACTAGCAGCAACTTTCAAGGGTCCCCTTATTGGACTGAGCAATAGGCATGAGACAATCAGAGCAGATTTCCCCCCACGGCCAATGAGACAGCATTCTCCTTTCTCCACACCTCCACATGAGGGATGGAGAAACACCTGGCCCAAGAGCCCAGTTGGGAGCCAGGAGCTGCGGAAAAACAGTCCCCGTAGATTGCAGAAGCCAAGGCCTCTGAGGGTACGGAACAAGAGAGGGTCTCAAGCGGAGCTGTCAGCTCGAGTGGCAGCTGTTTATGAAAGGGGAAATGTAGCTTTCTTTCATTTTTAAGTGGCGGCAATTGCTGACAGCCTTCCCCTTGCAGCCCATCCGTATCCGAGTGCTCTGCCAAAGTTCAAGCCTCTCATTTCCTTTTGATCACAGCTCCTTCCCATTCCCTTTTCTGTTCCCTTTCCTGGGGCGTTTGCCCCCTAAGCTCTTTTGCCGATTGGTTTCAGCAAAGTTTGGCAGAATTTCATGATATTTTCGTTATGACCCATTTGTCTTTTATGGCACTGTGTGTTTTGCCATTGGGGAAAAAGATATTTCCACCAAAAAGAAAAAGAAGATAAGGATGCAAAGTAGCTCCCAGCTGGAGATCAAGAGAAACAACTGAATTTAACATATCAGCACCTGACTCGCACAAGCATTTGGACACAGCACGTGAATGCTATGTACTGGGGCACATTTTAATTTTTTTTAATTCTTTTATATATAACCATACATAAATATACATAACATTATCCATAACAGAGTAATTTATATACTGTATATAATCTAAAACTTTTGGTACTTAACCTTACTCTATGTTTTAACATATCATATCTAATGATTTGTGAATTCAAACCCAATGTAGTATAGTCTAAGCACTTGGTATCTTCCATTCTTTAGGTTTGTTGCATGTATTGTTTTTGGTGTATTTTGAGCCATGTTGCAAGAATTCTCTTTCCATGCTGTTTAATGCATAACCTAGTTTGTTTAATGCAGTTTTTTTTTTTAATTATAGGCCAACCGTTCTGCAGGAAACAGGAAGGTTAAAATTGAATAACCGAACAAATGAATGAATGAATGATGCAATGAAGCCACCTCAAGTTTGTGGATTTTCTTTGTTTGGTTTTGGTCTTGCCAATTTGTCGATTCTTTCATAAATATCTGTTGTTCTCTCCTTAAGATAGTGACTTGTGTTTATTGCACCATTGGCCCAATACGTCTCTCACAAAACAGAAAAATGAACTGGCTTCTCTGTTGTTGGTAGCAGTTAAAAACTTAATAGCTTTAAAATGGAAACTAACAAGTGTTCCAACCTTATCGCAATGGGTTTCGAAACTTTGGGACGTTATAGTTTCTGATAAGTTGGCAACTCAGCTTGTATGTTCGGATAACCCTAGACAAAGCAACAATTTCTTGGAAAAATGGTTTGGTTATTTTGATTATATAAAAACATCACAATCTAATACTTATGCAATCCCCTCACGATATAAAAATTTCATTTTTTATTAAGTAACGTATTTGAGACAATGGAGGTTGTGTGTTGAATGATTTTTGTTAATAGACTGTTGTACCTGTTGTACTTTATTATATTATTGTATTTTGAAATGTTTTATTCAGTTTATGGTTGAAAAATAAAAATATTAGTTGCAAAAAAAAAAAAGATAGTGACTTGTGGTGACTCCATGAATCGATGACCTCCAAAACATCCCACCATTAACAGCCTTGCCCGGGCCATGTGTACTGAGGGCTTTCGTGGCTTCCTTGGCTGAGTCCATCCATCTCATGTTGGGTCCTCCTTTTCCCGCTGCTTTCAGCCTTTTCTAACATTGTTGTCTTGTCCAGTGACTCTTGTGACCAAATTACAATATCCTCAGTCTAGTAATTTTAGCTTCTAAGGGAGAGTTCAGGTATGATCAAATCTAAAACTGATGGATTTGTCTTTTCTGGTGGTCCAAGCAACTAGGGCAGGGATAAGCACTTCTGAGCGTATTGTATCTTGTGATCCAACGGTAGAAGGGGCTGACACTGACAGTCGAGGGTCTTTCCTGCTCTCCCCTTGTTAGTCCCTTACAACCCTGGACAAACTGATTCGTAGGATCATGGGACCCGCTTGGACTAACAGCCATGCATTTGAAGGTTGCTGTAGGGAGCAGAAAGAAGGCAAATCTACTCTTTTTGCCTCTTCTTTCAGCAGCAGTTTGGACCCCTTCTCCCTCCTCAGCACTGTTACCGAGTCACAAACCCATGGGGGCCCCCAAACCCCTGGGAATCACCTTTTTCAGGGCTAGAAGGGGTTGCTGGGGAGAGAGGAACCCATGGGCTGTTTGGTCTACCCCAATAGCTCACATGGTTGTCAACTAGTTTCGGTTTACTGATTTTGGTTGTTGCTTTCACAGGTTTTTGTTTTGTTTTGGTTTGTATTTAGTACTGATCACTTCACAGCGTCCTTTGCAGGAACCAGGTAGAGGTTTCTAAAATTCTAAATGTTAAGGAAGAGGTGGTTAGAGAATTCTTTTTCTCCTCCTCTCTTAATTCTAGACCTTAAGGAAGGGGCTCAACCCAGTGAAATTAATTTTGAGTGAGCTCAGGTTAAGCAAAATACTGCATCATGTACCATAGAATAATAGAATGTTAGAGTTGGAAGGCACCTTGCCGGTCATCTAGTCCAACCCCCTGCATTCTGCAGGAGCACAGCTGAAAGACAGCCCTACAACATACCTGAAAGTTGGTCATCCAGCCTCCGCTTGAAAACGTCCAGTGAAGGAGCATCCACCACCTCCCGAGGCAGTCTGTTCCACTGCTCAACCACTCTTACAGTTAGGAAGTTTATCCTGATATTTAGCCGGTATCGACTCCCTTGTAATTTCTACCCATTAGATCTAGTCTTGCAATCCAGAGCAAGAGAGAATAGATCTGTTCCATCTTCTACATGACAGCCCTTCACATATTTGAAGACTGCAGTTATGTCCCCTCTAAGCCTTCTGGACATGCTTGAGCTTGTCAACATCCTTCCTAAAATGTGGTGCCCAAAACTGGACACAGTACTCCAGGTGAGGCCTGACCATAGCAGAATAGAACTACCATCTCCTGTGATTCCATGTAATTTACTCCATGTAATTAACTTATGCAATATATATTGCTATAGTAGGTAGCGATGACTGCTAGTTCAGATGGGCCATGAAAGCAAAATGAAGCCCCCATGTTCAGCGACAGTATATCTCCAAAAATCAGATGCCTCACAGTCTTCATCTTGGCATTTATTGAAGGCCCCTGATCCACAAACTGCCCTCCTTGTGTCAACAAGGGCAAGGGCCTTCTCAGTACTGTCCCCCCCTGTCCTGTGGAACCGGCTGCAAAAAGAGGTGCGTGCCTTGCGGGACCTCTCTAGGTTCCACAGGGCATCCAAGGCTGCTCTTTTTTGGGCAAACTTTGGGAGATTGTGATCCGCCAGGCAGCTGATATGCTTCAGCTGTGACTTCACCAGCCACGCATTCCACCCTACCCTTTTAAAAGTTCTTGATTGCAGCTTTTGTATTGTTTTTATCAGATGTATTTTATATGCTGTTAGCCGCCCCATGTCCCATCAGAGAGAGGGAGCAGAATATAAATTTGATAAATAATTAAAATAAACAGCTTTCAAAGGGGGTTAGATAGGTTCATAGAGGATAAGTTTATCAGTGTCCCCTAGCCATGGTGACTGAGGGGAACCTCCACATTCAGAGGCACCAAACCTCTGAATCTCAGAGCCAGGAGGCCACATTAGGGGAAGATAGGGTTGCCAGGTCCATCTTTGTCCCCAGCGTGGGACTTTGGGGGCTGTTCTCAGAGGGGCCCTTTCCTGCCAGCTGCCTGCACTTAAAGGGGTCCCTTTAAGGGCATGCAGCCGGAGGCCCCTGCCCACCTGGTTCCCGAGCAGCAACGCCACTCAGAGATCAGGTGCACAGCCCGCAGCTGCCCCTCTCCCTCCTCTCCCTCAAGCGAGAAGGTACAGGGGTGGCTTCAGGTGTTGGGGCTTTGGGGGCGGAGCTTTTCCTGCTGACTAGTGGGCTGGTAGCAGGTAACCCCACCAAAAATGTGGGTAACCCCCACCAAACCCTAGCGGAAGGCCTCATCCTCTCTGCCCTGTTGTTGTCCCTCCAGAGGAACTGGTTGGCCACTGTATAAGATGGGATGCTGGACTAGAGGGACCACTGGTCTGATCCAGCAGGGCTCTTCTGATGTTTTTACAAAGGCCTTGGTCTCCATGCCCTGCTGTTGTCCCTCCAGAGGAACTGGTTGGCCACTGTGTGAGATGGGATGCTAGACTAGATGGACCACTGGTCTGATTCAGCAGCGCTCTGCTTATGTTCTTAAATTATTTTTTTTAAAAAAAACACGAGCTGACCTCTGTTACAGTACTGGCCTAGATTTACTTTGGTCTGACCCAGCTAGATTCTCGCAAGGAAAGGTTGGGGGGGGGGGGGCTTGCTTTTGAGACAGTATTTACAACCCGGTCCCTCAGCATAACATGGCTTTGATGAATCTATATTGTAATCATCATAACATCTCCAGATGTCTATTAATTATGTAATGAAGCATGTCAAAAAGATTATCGAAGTACGGGAACAATGATTCCACGTAGCTGTATGTGCTTGCCTTACATATATTACACTCTTTCTGCTTCATAGGCTGCAGCTTCCATTTTGCTGTCAGTCTTTTCTTCCCCTCCCCCTCCAAAAAAGGGGGATCAAAAGCATTATAAGTCAGCAAGATGTCAGTAGCAAACAGGTCTGGCTGTGTGGTCTGATTCTCAACTTCTGCAGGTGCCAGCTGCAAATGAGCAAAATCAACAACTGCTGGTACGCGTGCTTTCTCTGCTTCTGGCCTCCACCTTGTGTGATGGCCTGCCCCAAACACGGTCCCAGTCTCCTGGCTTTCTTCAGACTATGCAAAACCGAACTATTCAAGAGGGCTTTCCTGAGCAGGTCACAGGGCTGCGCTGGCTGTGCTACAAACAATGCTTTCACCAGTTTAGTTGGACTAGTGATTAAGGACTGCAGTGTACATTGCTGTGTAGAGCTTATTGCAGGTAGGATCCTCTGTGTGTAATTTCTGTACTACTTAATGTGTTGTGTGAACACTTACACTATGCTTCAGTTCTTTCTGGTGGGTCCAGACTTCTTAGGGTTGCCAAGTCGTGGGGACTCACCGGAGGGGGGGAGGCCTCCTCCGGCCGGGAGTCTCTCCTGGCACAGCGACGCCACCGGAAGTGACGTCAGCACGTTGGGGGGTGTTGCCAGGGCGACGCTCTGGCAATCGGCCCAAAACTCTATGGTATCATAGAGTTTGGGGGTGATTGCCAGAGCGTCACCCTGGCAACGCCCCCAACGTGCTGATGTCACTTCTGGTGACGTCATTACGTCGTCCTCGCTGGACGACTTCGGGGGTGGGGTTCCCCCCGCCGGCCAAATGCTGGCCGGCGGATCGGGAACCCCTTTAGTGGGGGATCCCCCACCCCCCGGGCTGACTTGGCAGCCCTAAGACTTCTACAGTCCTACTGATGACCTCTGGAGACATCTGGATGGGGGCGATTTGGCAGCATTGCTGTTGTTAGATCTGACACAGTCAACCACCACTTGCTGACCTGCCACCTTGCCGATGTGGGGATACAGGGGCCGGCCCTGCAATGGCTTGCTTCCTTTCTCCAGAGTTAGGGACAAAGGGTGGTGCCAGGGGAACAGCAGTCCTGGAAACACCCGCTTGAGTGCAGTATGCCTCAGGGGGCAGTGCTTTCCCCACTGCTGTTTAACATCTACATGCGCCCCCTTCCCCAGATTGCCCAGAGGCATGCTGATGACATGTATCGTTTTTATCAGATGTATTTTATCAGATGTATTTTATATGCTATCTGATGTTGGGTGGCTGGTCAGACTCCAGCCCAGAAAATCTGGACTGGGCATCGCAAGCTGTGGCTGGTTGGCTTAGACTGAGCCAGCTGAAGCTAAACCCAGCGAAGATGGAGGTGCTGTGCCTGACTCTGGGTCGTCTGGGGAGGGGGATCCCGCTCCTGACCTTTGACGGGGTGCCATTGGTGCCAGCGCCGGAGGTTAGGAGTATGGGAGTGCTCCTGTACCCCTCCTTAACAATGGAGGCCCCAGTGACAGCCACTGCTAAGTCGGTCTTTTACCATCTTCGACTGGCTTGGCAGTTGGTTCCCTTCCTTGACCACGATGACCTGGCTGCAGTGATCCATGCAATGGTCACCTTGAGATTAGACCACTGTAATGCTCTCTACATGGGGCTGCCCTTGTCGCAAATCCGGAAGCTGCAGCTGGTGCAGAATGCTGCAGCCAGGCTTCTGATGGGTCTCCCTAGATGGGAGCACATCCGGCCTGTGCTGAAGGCACTGCACTGGCTGCCAATAGCATACCGAATTTGCTCCAAGGTGCTGGTACTTACCTTTAAAGCCCTATATGGCCAGGGTCCAACATACTTGAGGGACCGCCTTTCCCCATATATACCAAGAGAGTACCAGCTAATGATCTCAGGCCTAAGGATGCCAGGCTCGTGGTGACCAGGGCCAGGGCCTTTTCAGTGGCGGCTCTTGTCTGGTGGAATGAGTTCCCAGAGGAGATTAGGGCCCTGCGGCACCTTGTACAGTTCAGCAGAGCCTGCAAGATGGAGCTCTTCCACCAGGCCTTCAACTAGGAGCCGCCCACCACTACCACAAACTATTGTATTAACACCTGTGATAAGAGGCCGGCCCTGTGTGGAGATCAAGCCATAGTGTTGCGGGAGGCCAAAATACCACTGAACAGGGATTCTAGTAAGATAATCCTGCCACCTCTCACCCCTGCATTCCTACAGAACGCAAGCCAATCTCCCTGACATCAACAGTACGTAGAAACCAGCAGCAGTTCACTAAGAAGGAGCCATGCTCTGCGAAGGAAACCTGAGCAATCCTGCAAAGACGCCATAGAAAGCCTTCTTCTCCATCACACAGGCTCCTCCCCACCCCACTTGTGCCAGGAACAGAATGTACTCTTCACTGTAAACAAAAGGACTTACCCCATGAGAGGATTGAGCAGCTGTCACATCCACCTGCTGCCCATCCTGATAACGCAGCTGCTGATCGTTGGGCCATTAAGAATAATGACTGTCCATGAAGCTGGGACATTACTACTCTTTTCTTTCTTTTGTCTCTCTAAAGGTGTCACCATTAGTTGAATATTATTACAATTGCCCAATCATTAAACCCATCTTCCTGACCATTAGTAACTGGATTTTTCTAGATTTCCTGGGGACTATGTGACTGATGAAGCATCTCCCTCACAGTCATTTTAGGGTATAAAAAGAGAGAATCTCCCCATTGCTCTCTCTCTCTCTTTCCTTCCTATCCACCTAACCCCACCCTACCTTGCTGACTCCATTCTTTGCACTGTTTGGAGTCTCCCATGTGCGTTGCTGGCCAACACATGACCCCTTCCCTAGTATTTCCTATTTTTTTGCTGCAGGATTGCTTCTTCACAATGGACAGGTAAAGTATCGCCCTCATTATTGACACATTCCTGCTAATGCAACTGTCACTGTATTTTTCTATCTAAAATCCCTAGCCCTGCATATATTGAGTGTATGTTTGATTTTTATATTTTATGTGTGTGAGAATAATTAGTAAAAAAAATCACTATATTTTAAGATCTAGTCTCCTCATCTATTTCTGGGGATTTAGATAAGTTGGACTCCAGTATACATAGGTTACTGTTCCCTTAATTAAAGCCATTGTCATTTAATATTCAATTTCCCCATTTTATTAGAGAAATAAGGCAATTTGGCTAACAATAAGACCAATTTTTGGTATAGTGGTTAAGTGTGTGGACTCTAATCTGGGAAAACTGGGTTTGATTCCCCACTCCTCCACTTGCACCTGCTGGATGACCTTGGGCAAGCCATAGTTCTGGCACAGCTGTTCTTGAAAAAGAGCTGTTTCTGTCAGCGCTCTCTCAGCCCCACCTACCTTGCAGGGTGTCTGTTGTGGAGAGGGGAAGGGAAAGGAATTTGTAAACCACTCTGAGACTCCCTTGGGTAGTGAAGGGTGGGATATAAATCCAATCTCCTCCTCCTCCTCCTCCTCCTCCTCTTCTTCCTGTAGCTCCTCAACTCTATAGCAAATACAGAATTTTAAAAGATCCCTCTAATGGTCCAGAGGGTGAAATGCAGGGGAAATGGTGGCCAATGAAAGAAAGTGCACAGAAAATTCCCAAGTGTAAGCTCCATCATGACTTTGAACTGGCACTGGGAGCAACATGGAGAATCCTCACTGAGAGGAAGCAGCCTGTGTCACTTAGCAACAGCATCCATTGACATCTGTTTGGGATCATGTCTTCACAGTGCAAACCCTTCTTAATCGTACTTAGCAGGATCTACTCAGCAATCATTCAGACCTGAGTGGCCCAGGCTAGCCTAGTCTTATCAGATCTAGGAAGCTAGCTAAGTAGGACTGGTACTTGGACAGGAGACCACCAGTGAAGACCCTACAGAGGACAATAATGGCAAGCCACCTCTGCTTCTCCTTGCCTTAAAATCCCCTTGCTGGGGTCTCCATAAGTCAGCTGCGACTTGATGGCACTTTACAGACAAGCAAGAAATTGAACTGCCCTGACCCAATCTCGTCAGGTCTCCAAAGATAAGTAGCATTGGCCCTGGTTAGTACTTGGATGGGAGACCACCAAGGAAGTCCAGGGTTGGTACACAGAGGCAGGCAATGGCAAACCACCTCTGCAGGTCTTTTTGCCTTGAAAACCCTCCAGGTCATCATAAGTGAACTGTGACTTGACAGCACTTTCCACCATAACCACACTGAGGCCATAATTCTCACGAGCATCTCCCAAATATCAGATGGATAATGGTTGCTTGGCTCAGGTTGAATATCCCTAGAGATCTACTGGTGGAACTCCTTCTGAGTTGCTGGCCCTGAAATGCAGCTGTGAATGGGTTCAGCCGATCAAAGTGGGCTGGAAGTCGTTTCCCAGGTCCATGAAATATCCCTCTGGATCAGTTCAGAGAATTAAAATGAGCCACTTTCTCTCTCCTTTTATTCTCTGCGCATAGCACTCACCTCACAATGTCACCTGGATACAACAGAGTGTTTGAGCTGTAAAAATTCACACTAGCTCATTACCACATACCAGAAGCACGGTGGTCCACTTTCCCCTGGCAAACAGGATTTCTATAAAACGATAATGAATATCTGGCTGCTCAGCTGCCAATCAAGAGCAGAGCTTATAAAATTCCAGCCAGACAACTGCCCTGTTAAAGGACTGATTTACTATGGAAAACAACAAGACACTCAAAGGACATTTATATGGACATTTTAAAAACTACGGCTTTTTAATATAGTCGAAAGTGGTCTGTTTACAAGCACCTGCTTTTCACTTTCAAGTTAGCACTGTTTGCAAGTCTCTCAACTAGATTTCATACAGATATGCTTATTATGTTTGATGACCCAAGACTGTGAGAGCGATTCTGAGAAGACCTGTCTTCTTCAGGGGCAACAATGGGGGGGGGGGGGTTGGTTGCTTCAGGGCTGAGTGGGAATTTATGGGGTCTCCTATGTTTGGCGCATGAAGAGATCCTTTTGAAGTGCTTCAACTGGATCAGCCTATCGTGGCAGCCATTTTGCGGTTGCCCCTTCCACCCTATGTCAGCATTCCAAAGGCACCCACAGGCTCAAAAAAGGTCAGGGACCCATCGCTGAAACGAAGGCCTTTGAAACATTTTGTTTTTGAGTCCACCTTCTGTTGTGTTCTAATGGCGACTGCCATGCAGTCCAGCCATGCTGTCTGGTCATGCAGTCCAGCCATGCGGTCTGGCCATGCGGCCCGGGGCAAGCACATGGCTAGGCGCAGACAGAG
Organism: Lepidodactylus listeri; assembly: GCA_029233225.1. Lineage (NCBI taxonomy): Eukaryota > Metazoa > Chordata > Lepidosauria > Squamata > Gekkonidae > Lepidodactylus > Lepidodactylus listeri. The sequence goes on along the minus strand of JARCFY010000005.1, from coordinate 131,111,495 downwards.
CTTTGCTCCAGGACACAATAGACTGGCCAGATTGTGATTTAGACCTATCAGTCAGCCAGGATGCAAATAGGGACCAATGATCTGGGGAGACTTAATTGTAATCCTATCAGAGTGTGTGGGTGAGGACAGGGACGCAGTTTAGATGCACATATAAGCAAACCCCCAAGCCCAGCTCAGACACGTGTTCCAGAACCTTCTAATAAACCATGAGGTGATTTCACTTGAATGCATCTCTGGACTTTATACTGGCGATGAGGATGAGATCCCGCTGAGTGACACCAGGACTGACTCCAGGGCAGCATCGAGCTCCGATCCAAAAGCAACTGGCACCGCTAGGCTCCAGTGCCTCCCCACACTACAGACCACCCCAGAGGACATCGCTCACTGTTCCTGAGAGGATGGCAGCTACTCCGGGACAGGTCTCTGCATTTGACTCCGCTCGCCCTGAGTTTTGGGAAGCTTGGGTGCAAACCTTGAAGTACTTCTTCCTAGTCCAGGAGACAGACAATGCCGAGAAGAAGAAAGCTTGGCTTATCAGTTCTTGCGGCACCTCCACGGTCCACCTGGTCCAGAGCTTAATTGCTCCCAGGACGCTGGACGACGCCAGCTACAAGGAACTCATCACAGCGCTGACCACCTACTTCATGCCAAAACTGTCTAAGGCTGTTTTTACATCTGACTTTCCCACTGGAATCATTCTTGTTCCAAAAAAACCTGCCCACACCTCTGTGCGGTGTGAAACCGTGCTGCTACTGAAGTGTCCACATCTACTAATTGCCCTCCTGTGGTCAAGCTAGTGTCCAACCAGCTTGATTCTGCTTTAAACAATTGCTGTTGATTAGTGCACTTAGACCCCCTGGAGTGAAATTTCACACCACTGTGAAATCAGCATAGGAAAAGACAGCAGTCAAACTACTTTAGAGGGGAGGTGTAAAATGGCCCTAAGACAGCGCTGCGGATAGACTTCTGCTCCCACGCACAGAAAACTGGTGAGTCAGCTGCCGACTACATGGCAGACCTCCGGCAGATAGCCGTCAGGTGCGAATTCCCCTCAGCTGAGGACACGCTTTTAACCCAGTTTGTCTGGGGGGTCCGCGAGCCGAAGCTCCGGTGGAAGCTCGTGGCCACCAATGAACTGTGGCTGGACGCGGCATGCAAAACCACAGCTGCATTCAAAAAGGTGCAACAGGGCCGCCAGGGGTCCACTATGCACTGCCTGGTGACTACCCACAACCCCGCCACAACATCTGAGGAGGACATCCTGCAGCTCCAAAGGCCAGACTGGGGGAGGGGGGACAACCGAAACCCACTGCTGCCTCACTGCAGGTCACCCCGAAGACCTCTGCACCCCCAAGGATGACATGTGCCAGCTGCGGCAATCCCCACGACCGCCGAACCTGCCATTTTCAGGATGCAGCATGCTGTTCTTATGGCAAAATAGGCCACATTGCCCAGATTTGCCGCTCCTGGGCCTCCCGATGCTCCCATGCCATACATCTCGAGTCGACCGATCTACACTCCACATTGTCAACTCAGGTACTAAACTTGCCCCAAGACACCCCCAACAAAATCTTTATTCCCGTGGTCATAGAGGGGTCCCCCTGCCAGATGGAATTGGACACAGGGTCCACGTACTCCATTATTTCCACAGATAACCTTAACAGACTCTGCCCATGGGGGGAGGGGGCACTGCGTAAGCCACTGGGACTCAAGCTCTGGGATTTTCAGAAGAACCTGGTAGCAATCAAGGGGTGGGGAAGTTTCAGAGTCCAATTCAAGGACTTTTGTGGACAATTGGACCTCTTTGTGGTCAAAGGAAAGCTGTCTAGCCTGCTAGGGCTATCATGATTTGGGCCCCTAGGATTGGGAGTTACAGGCGTAAACCAACTTTGCAGTGCAGATTTTCAGTCAGTCTGTGATGATTTTCCAGCCATCTTTGACGGAATATTTGGAGAATACACGGGCCCACCAGTAATGCTGGAACTAGAAACAGCCATTCAGCCAATATGGATGCCGGCCAGGTGACCTCCCCTGGTGGTCCAGCCCAAAATAGACAAAGAGCTCGACTGGCAAGTTGAGCAAGGGGTCCTGGAGCCCATCCCACATGGCAAATGGGAGACTCCTATAGTCACTCCCATGAAGCCAAACAGGGACATACACATTTGTGAAGATTACAAATGCACCCTCAACCGGGCACTCCAAGATCATGCACATCCAGTGTCAGTGGTGGGCCAAGTCCTCGCCTCCCTGGCAGGTTCAAGGATATTCGGAAAGCTGGATCTGGCACAGGCCTACCAGCAGCTCCCAGTGGACAAGGCTACAGAAGAGGCCCAGACCATCATCATGCACCATGGAACATTCAAGGTCTGGTGCCTCCAATTCAGGGTCAGCGTTGCCCCAGGGATATTTCAGGAACTAATGGACACTTTGCTTAAAGGTATCCCCGGGGTCCAGCCATTTTTTGATGATGTTCTGATCACCACACCAGACATCAAGACCTTCACGGCCTGGCTCCACTCTGTCCTCCAATGCTTCAGTGACACAGGCCTCAAGGTCAAAAAACAAAAGTGCCAGCTGGGAGTTCCATCTGTCAAGTTCCTTGGCTTCACCGTGGGCACCCTGGGCATACACCCGACCACCGACAAGATTTGCACCATCACGGAGGCCCCCACACCAATTTCCAAATCAGAGCTTCAGGCATTTTTAGGGCTCTTATACTTTCACCACACCTTCCTTCCCAACAAGGTGGCAGTAGCGGAGCCCCTCCATCAGCTCCAGGACAAGAACACCCATTGGTCCTGGGGTCCTCGCCATGCAGTGGCATTCTGGGCCGTCAAAGGGCTGCTGACTTCCAATGCAGTCCTGGCCCACTTTGATGAATCCCTCCCAGTAATCCTCGCCTGCGATGCTTCACCCTATGGCATGGGGCCATCCTGGAACACTGCCTGGCAGGCAGGAAAGAGGTGCCCATCACCTATTATTCCCGCACCTTATTGGCAGCCAAGCGCAACTACACGCAAATAGACAAGGAAGCCCTGGCAATTGTAGCAGGTATTTTAAAAAATCCATAATTACCTGTATGGCCAGCCCTTCATGGTGGTGACAGACCAGAAGCCACTCCTGGGGCTCTTGGCTTCAGACTGTCAACAACCCCCCCCCCCCCCAGATGCTCTCACCCAGGGTGCTGTGCTGATCCATCTTTCTGGCTGGCTACCAGTATGCCTGGGGAAGGCCATGGGACATGCGGACGCTCTCAACTGCCCGCTGCTCCCATCCTGTGACCTTGCTCCTGCTCCAGTGCACCACATCGCTCTGCTGGAAGACCTGCCGGACCGGTAACTGAGGTCTCCCAGCTCACTGCCCAGGATCGCTCCCTTTCCCGTGTTTTGGACTAGGTGGGAAGGGGGGGGGGCAGCATGCCAGGGCCAGAATTTGCAGCTTTCACGGCCCAGTGCAATGAACTGTCAGCGCACAAGGGGTGTGTGCTATGGGGAGTGAGGGTGGTAATCCCTGGGCTGCTGCGCAAATGGGTACTGACCACACTCCATGACACACATCCGGGCATAGTCTGGATGAAGGCCCTGGCCCAGAGCTATGTGTGGCAGCCAGGACTAGATCAAGAGGTAGAGGAACTGGTCCACAAGTGCCACAAATGCCAGGAATCATGGCCCAATCCACCACAAGCACCAGTGTACCCTTGGGAGTTGGCCCACAAGCCGTGGAGCTGGCTTCACCTAGATTTTGTGGGGCCATTCCAGGGCCAACTCTTTTTTATACTGGTTGATAGCTACACCAAGTGGCTAGAGGTAGCACCGGTATCCTCCACTTCCCCACAGGCAGCCATCCGGGACATGTGGCGCATTTTCAGCACACATGGCATCCCCAACACCCTCGTGACTGACAACGGCTCGGCCTTCATGTCAGGGGAGTTCCAGGCATTTGTGGACTACTATGGCATCCGGCACATCCGTTCTGCCCCATTCCATCCAGCCACCAATGGTCAGGCTGAGCGCATGACCAAGGAAGCCCTGCAATGCAAGGACATGGACAACTGGAACTACAGGCTGGCTGTGTTCCTGTTTGTCAAATGAACAATACCCCACACTGCAACTGGGTGCAGTCCTGCAGAACTGCTCATGGGTCGGCGACTCACAACCAGACTGGACTGCCTGCATCCTGACCACAGTCCAGAACATAGCATGGGCCTGGAATAGCAGAATGCTCCCTGAGGGTTCTTCCTTGAGGACCTGGTCTACGTTAAGAACTATGCCAAGAGTCTGGCCTGGATGCCAGGCCGGATAATGCATGTAACGGGGCCCCTCTCCTACGAGGTTGCTGAGGAAGAAGGCCAGCTTTGGAAATGCCATGTGCTGCCGGCTCCTGACCCCCGCAACGGACAGACCAGAGGAGAGCAAGGACGAGACTCCTACTCCCGAGCCTACAGACAAGGACATGGGCAAAACATCGGCAACAGAGTTTCGCCAGCCTCACCTGACAGCCAACACTCACACTGCCCCGTCTCCTACACCAGCCTCCGCAGGTGAACCAGGTCCATCCCCGGAACCAGTCGTGGCGACCCCTACCTGCCTGCTGGAGACACAGCCATATGCCATTCGACCAGGGAACAGCGAAGACCAACGTTCCTCAAAGACTTCATGTGTTAGGAGGGTCTGAACTATGGGGGGAGGGGTGTTGTGGTCTAATGGCGACTGCCATGCAGTCCGGCCATGCGGTCTGGGGCAAGCACATGGCCAGGTGCAGACAGAGCTTCGCTCCAGAACACAACAGACGGGCCGGATTGTGATTTAGACCTATCGGTCAGCCAGGATGCAAATAGGGACCAATGATCTGGGGAGACTTAATTGTAATCCTAATCCTATCAGCGTGTGTGGTTGAGGCCGGGGGCGTGGTTTAGATGTGCATATAAGCAGACCCCCAAGCCCAGCTCAGCCATGTGTTCCAGAACCTCCTAATAAACCATGAGCTGATTTCACTTGAACATGTCTCTGGACTGAGTGCTTTATACCCTCCAAAACCGCCATTTTCTAGTAAACAATATTAGCAAAAATGGCAGTTAGATGTGTATGAGGTAGTTTAAAGGTTATGTTACCAGTGTAACTCTCATATTTGTATGTATGTTTTTTATTTGTTTTGTTTTGTCTCAAAATTTCTTTAAACTCTATTAAAAAATACAAAGCAGCAATTTTCTGTGAGAAAAGGGATCTCTGGAGTATGGAGATTTGTTACAATCGGCAGGCCCCACCTGGAGATTGGCGGCTCTGAGGCTCTTTCTCCAGGCACTGTGCCCGGTCTGGTGCCCTTCTCCCCTGGCCGCAGCACAAATGCTCCTCAGGCTCCCGCCTACCGGCCGCTCCCCCATAGCCTCCCCCAGCTTGCTGCCTGTCCGTCAGAACTCGCAGAGTGCCTAAACTGTCAGAGCGCCCTGCGAGGCCTCCCAACTCATAATCCTGGCCACCGTGGTGGCAGTCCATGATTGTTCTTGGGCTGAGGTCCAGAAATCTCTGTCCCACCAGCTGCTCTCTGAGATCCTTTGTCTGGAGGTGCTGGGGTATAAAGTACTCAGTCCAGAGACGCCTTCAAGTGAAATTAGCTCATGGTTTATTAGGAGGTTCTGGAACACATGTCTGAGCTGGGCTCGGGGGTCTGCTTATATGCACATCTAAACCACGCCCCCAGCCTCGCCCACACACCCTGATAGGATTATAAATTAATCAAGCACAGGACCTTCTGCATGTAGAGCAGGCACTACCCCGCTCGCTTCTAGCTCCCTCATGTTGACCAGCTGCAGCCAGAAATCGCTGCCCTCGCTAAGGCCTCCATGATGGTGTCGCTGAGGCGTAGCTAAGGCGTAGCTAAGGCGTCGCTAAGGCGTCGCTAAGGCCTCCTGTCTCTCCCGGCCTCTGGACTCAGGAGTCCTGCACAATGCTCCCGGCCACCAAGGCTCCCATCCCCAAGCATGGCACGGGGAGATGGGGGTGTGGGGTCCAAGCTCACCTCCTGGGAGTTATTCAGGCTGCCCCAGCTCCTTGTTTGCGGTTCTGAGAGGGGTGTGTGTGTGTGTGGAGTTTACCTCCAGGCTGCCTCACCCCAAGCTCAACCAGGCTGCACCTGCTGCTGGCACCGCTCGTGCTCAGACTCACCTCACATCCTCTACCGCTGAAGTTGACCCAGATGAGTGCGTGCACAGGTCCACTCGGATAGCCTCGTGGAGCACAGTTGAGGAGAGCGGAGCAACCCCAAGCGATCCCAACAGCTCCACGGCCAGACAAAGGTAGGGGCAAGAGGCAAGTGGCCAGCCCCTCTTCCCCTGTGACAGCCCTCCCCTAGCCCAGCAATGGGTCCTTTGAGGGAAGAGGGATGGCCAGTTTCCCCGCCACTTGCGCCCTGCCCCGCAGCATCCGGCCATCTCTCCTTTCAGGCTGGTGCCACAAAAGTTGGGCCACGGCTAAGTCAGTCCCTCCCTGCTTTTCTGTGAGGAAACTGATCTCTGGTGTATGGAGATTTGTTACAATCTGCAGGCCCCACCTGGAGATTGGCAGCTCTGAGGCCCTCAACTGTCACTTAGGCTGTTTTTACATCTGACTTTCCCGCTGGAATCATTCTAGTTCCAAAAAAACCTGCCCACACTTCTGTGCGGTGTGAAACCATGCTGCTACTGAAATGTCCACATCTACTAATTGTCCTCCTGTGGTCAAGCTAGTATTCAACCGGCTTTATTCTGCTTTAAACAATTGCTGTTGATTAGTGCACTTAGACCCCCTGGAGTGAAATTTCACACCACTGAGAAATCAGCACAGGAAAAGACAGCAGTCAAACTACTTTAGAGGGGAGGTGTAAAATGACCCTTACTTAGCTTGTGTGCAAATCTGGCTCTGCTCACCATCCTTATTAGCTTCCACGAACAACAACAGCCAAACAAAACACTTTGCTTGCCCAGGTCACTGGAACCCTCCCGCTCCCCTCTTCTCTTTCTCCCCTTTCCATTTTCAGCTTCCTGGATTTTATTCACACTCATTTGGTCGTGATGACTTTGACAAGACGCAGCCCCGTAGCTCTGCAGAGGGTACCCCAGGAAGTCAAGAGGCCATTTCTGTTCACACTTCCTGCCAGACTTTCCCTCCTGCACATGCTCCTATCTGCTTGGAGAGCTTCTGCTTTCTCCGTTTCTCCTCAGTGGAGCTTTTAAAGCCACTCAGTCCCCATGCTGAGTCCAGATGATCCGGAAGCATCTCATCATACTTCAGCATTCCCCGTTTCTCCGTAACTGCTCTCTGCTGGCTTCTCGGTCTGGGGCCGGGGTTGCAGAGGCCAAGGAATTGCCGGTCTGGAGCAAGCCCTACAAACGGCAATCTGGCCGCTCTCAAAAAACTGCCCCAGAGCAGAAGACACCACTCCCAAATCTGCGGCGTCTGCCAAGGTGAAAATATTTCCTTCAATCTGGCCGAACCATTAAAGCAACCCCCTACATATTTGAATGCTCGGGTTAAGCCAGGTCCCTTTCATGTTTCTCTCCAAGCATGTTTTTAGCCAGCAAAAACAGGCTCTCTCAAGTTGTTGAAAGAATACAGCCATGTTTTTAAAAAGAAAGAAAGAAAGAAAGAATCTCTCAAGTGCAATAAAAGGGGATAGTTTCAGTAAGGGGAAGCACAAAAAGCGAACAGTGGGTCCTTATGTTAATACTTATCTTCCTAATGTGTCTCCCAAATGGTTGGAGCAACGTGCCGGTGATATTAAGAAGGTGGTGTCATTCTGTGGCCCATGTGTTTTGTCGATATGACTTTCTTTCTTATGAGTGGGGAGGGTGTCACAGTCTCACAAATGACATCTCAGCTTACTTGGGCAGCCTTATTCCTTCTACAGCTGCAAGGGAGAAAAGGAGGTGGGGGGAGGGGGACTGTCACCATTGGAATGCCGCACAATCCTTTCTTGCGGCCACATTGGGGGGGGGGGACTTTTTTACATCCCACTTTCAGACTCCCAGTTTCGTTGGTTATCGGATGGTGAACAGAGCTAGATTTACGCACATGCTAAGAAAGCTACAGTTAAGTCCCTCAGAGTTACCAACCTCCAGGTGGGGTCTGCAAATCTTAAGAACATAAGAGAAGCCAATGTTGGATCAGGCCAGTGGCCCATCCAGTCCAACACTCTGTCACACAGTGGCCAAAAAACACCAGGTGCCATCGGGAGGTCCAGCAGTGGGGCCAGGACACTAGAAGCCCTCCCACTGTTGCCCCCCCAAGCACCAAGAATACAGAGCATCACTTGCCCCAGACTGAGAGTTCCTATCTATACCTTGTGGCTAATAGCCATGGATGGACCTCAGCTCCATATGTTTATCCAATTCCCTCTTGAAGCCGTTCATGCTTGTAGCCACCACCACCTCCTGTGGCAGTGAATTCCATGTGTTTATCACCCATTGGGTGAAGAAGTACTTCCTTCTATCTGTTCTAATCCGACTGCTCAGCAATTTCATGGAGTGCTCACGAGTTCTTGTACTGTGAGAAAGGGAGAAAAGTGTCTCTCTCTCTACCTGCTCTATCCCATGCATAATCTTACAAACCTCGATCATGTCACCCCTCAGCCATCGTTTCTCCCAGCTAAAGAGCCCCAAGTGTTTTAACCTTTCTTCATAGGGAAAGTGTTCCAACCCTTTTATCATTCTAGGTACCCTCCTCTGCACTTTTTCCAGTCTTGCAGAATTGCAACAGATCTCCATACATCAGAGATCTATTTCCTCACAGAAAATGGCTGCTTTGGAAGGTGGATTCTATTATATTTTGCTGAGGTCCCTCCCCTCTCTGAACCCTGCCCTCCCCAGGTTCCATCCCACAAATCTCCAGGAATCTCCCAACCTGCTGCTGGCAACCCTGCAATATACCTGTAGCCAGGGGTCCTTTCGTAAAAAAAGAGGTCAGGAGCTCATTAGCATAACTTATTTGCATATGCCACACCCCCTGACGTCACCGGAAGTGTCATAAGGTCACACATCCCTGACGTCAGGTGTGTCAGAAGGCAAGAAGAGAGGGAGGGGGAAGGAAGGAAAGGAACAGGAAGGAAGGTAGGTAGGTGGGGGAGAGAGAGAAAAGAAAGAAAAAGAAAGGAAGGAAGAAAGGAAAGGAGGAGGGAGGAATAAAGAAGGGAGGAAGGGGGGAAGGAAGAAAGAAAGAAAGGAACAGTAAGGTAGGTAGGAAGGTGGGGGGGAGAGAGGGAAGGAAGGAAGGAAGGAAGGAAGGAAGGAAGGAAGGAAGGAAGGAAGGAAGGAAGGAAGGGGGAGAGAAGGAGGAAGGAAGGAAGGGAGAGGGGAAGGATGGGGAAAGGAAGGAACAGAAAGGTAGGTGGGGGAGAGAGAGAAGAAAGGAAGGAAGGAAGGGAGAGGGGAAGGAACAGGAAGGTAGGTAAGTAGGTGGGGAGAGAGAGAGAGAAGGAAGGAAGAAAGGGAGGGAGGGAGGGAAAGGGGAAGGAAGGTGGAAAGGAAGGAACAGTAAGGTAGGTAGGAAGGTGGGGGGGAGAGAGAGGAGAAAGGAAGGAAGGGAGAGGGGAAGGAACAGGCAGGTAGGTGGGGAGAGAGGGAAGGAAGGAAGGAAGGGAAAGGGGAAGGAAGGGGGAAAGGAAGGAACAGTAAGGTAGGTAGGAAGGGGGGGAGAGAGAAGGAAGGAAGGAAGGAAGGAAGGGAGAGGGGAAGGAAGGGGGAAAGGAAGGAACAGTAAGGTAGGTAGGAAGGGGGGAGAGGGAAGGAAGGAAGGAAGGGAGAGGGGAAGGAACAGGTAGGTAGGTAGGTGGGGAGAGAGAGAGAGTAGGAAGGAAGGAAGGAAGGAAGGGGGAAAGGAAGGAAGAGGAAGGTAAGTAGGTAGGTGGGGGGAGAAAAAGAGAGAAGGAAGGGAGGGAGGGGGGAGGGAGTATTGAGGGGGGGAGGAAAGGGGCTTCCCGGGCCACGGCGCTCTGCCGTGGCCTCGGGAGCAGTGGGAGGGGGGAGGGACAGAAGTCTTCTTGGGGCCGGCGGAGCGCTGCCGGCCTGGGAGTATTGGGGGGGGGAGGAAAGGGGCTTCCCGGGCCACGGCAGAGAGCAGTGGGAAGGACAGGAGTCTTCTCGGGGGGTGGGAGGAAAGGGGCTTCCCGGGCTGCGGCGCTCTGCCGCGGCCTCAGGAGCAGTGGGAGGGGGGAGGGACAGGACTCTTTTCAGGGCCGGTGGCGTGGGGGAGGCCGGGGGGCGGGGCTTCGTTAAGTGCCCGCCCCCCCGCCTCCTCTCTCCCGGAGCGGCACTCCGGCACGCCCCGGCCCCAACGGAGCCCTGCCTGTAGCATTTTCAAGGCAAGAGGCCGGCAAAGGTGGCTCACCAATGCCTGCCTTTGCACAGCAACTCTAGACTGCCTTGGTGGTAGGGCTGCCAGGTGTTACCTGGCTGCTGGCGGGGGAGGGGGTCCAGTCCTGCTCCAGGAGTCTTCACTCAGAGGTTGCACCGGGCACATCGAATGGGACACTTTAGCATTTGGGTAAAATCTCTATGGTCACCTTGGAGTTTTTGCCCAAATGCTAGAGCGTCCCCCATGCAACGTGCTCAGCACAATGATGTCACCTCCAGGGGAGGTGGCGTTCGCTCTTCAGAGATGGGACTGATTGGGCCCCCCAAAATTAGGGGAAATCCTGCTCCCATTGGGGTGATGGCAACCCTACTCGGTGGTCTCCCATCCAAGTGCCAGCCCAGGGCTGACCCTGCTTATCTTTTGAGATTTGACAATTTGCAAACCCAAATCTGAATGAGCCTCTGCTAGAACAGTCCTAGTTTTCCAAGCTAACCATGGTTAAAACAAGCCATCTTTTTCTGCTACAAACAGTCCCCGTGCATTTCCCTGTAATATTACTTTATTCACCATCGACCGATGTGGTTGGCCTGGGGCACTGGGCCTCAGTGCGAAGGCCACCACAAATGGGAGAGAGTGATCTAGGGATATCAGTGCTCCTGGGGAGGGGAAAGTATAGCAGTGGGACCAGGCAGATAATGAATGGAAGAGGGTGGAGAAATAGAGAAGCTCGGCCCCTTCCAGCCTGAGTCCCATCCTGAGGGTAGCAGGCAGTGGGGCTGGGACTAACCCCCTCCGACATTGGTGCTGTGCAATGCCAGGTCCATAAATAATAAGACCGCCACCCTGCGAGACTTCCTGTCTGAGCAGGGTGTGGACCTGGCATGCGTGACCGAGACCTGGGTGTGAGATGGGGAGATGGTAGCTCTCTCCCAAATGGCTCCGCATGGGTTCTCAGTCCTCCACCAATCATGGACAGAGGGGCGGGGAGGGGGGTGGCACTTTTCATTCGGGAGGCTTACTCCTACAGGGCACTTCCACCACTTAAACTTGCAAGCATAGAATGCTCTGGCCTGGTGTTGGAAGCTGGGGAGAGTTTGGCTCCCTGCGTGGTGTATCGGCCGCCCAATGCACCACCTGCTAGCCTGTTGTCACTGGTCAATGCCATGTCTGGCTGGGTGCTGGAGCACTCACAGCTTATAGTCTTGGGTGACTTCAACGTCCATGCGGAAGATGCGGCCTCTGGGTCGGCGATGGACCTGGTGTCGGCCATGGTAGAACTAGGATTCACCCAACATGCAACAGCGGCCACACACCGGGCTGGGCATATGCTTAACCTGATTTTCGTGGTGGGGGTTATGGTGGACCCTGAAGACCCATCTGATGGTGCCGCTCTGACCCTGCGCGGGCGACGAGCATATTTTGGCTCACCCACAGAGTCAAATGAAACTTCAGCGGCTCCTGATGGCTCTGCGGGATCCCATGCCCCTGGCAGCTCACTGGATGAGCTAGTCAAGGACTGGCAAGGCCGGCTCTCAACAGCCATCAACAAGATCGCTCCCCGAAGCCCTCTGCGCCCTTGCTCTAAGTGGACTCCCTAGTGTACTGGGGAGCTGCGGCAGATGAAACAGGGACTCAGACAGCTAGGGAGACGGTGGTGGTGTGCCCGCAATGAAGCATCATGAGCCCCTTATAGGGCATTTATGAGATCCCATGAGGTGATAGTCAAGGCCGCAAAGAGACAATTCTATGTGGCCACGATTGCGTCTGCCAGCTCACACCTGGCACAATTATTTAGAACTATTCGGTCTTTAACAGAGTTGCCACAGGGCATACCAAATAATAGGGAACTGGATATTAGCTGTGAGGCTTTTGCGAGCTATTTTGCAGATAAAATCTTGCTGCTCCACTGCGATCTCCCGGCCACAGTTGAAACAGTTAACGAACTCGAGGCTCCATGCACGTCTTCTAGTTCCATTCTGGATTATTTTAGTCTACTCAGTCTGGAGGAAGTCAATAGACTGCTCTCAACTGTATGCCCCTCCTCATTCAGCCTTGATCCGTGCCCTTTGTGGCTTATAAAAGGTGGCCACAAAGAGTTACGAGGTGCCCTTAGAAATATTATCAACAAGTCCTTTGCTGAGGAACTGTTCCTCGGGGCACTCAAGGAAGCGATGGTCCACCCTCTCCTGAAAAACAACAACTTTGAACCCAGCTAAAATGGCCAACTATTGATCGGTGTCCAACTTGCCCTATTTGGGCAAGATTTTGGAAAGGGCGGCGGTGATTCAGTTGCAGAGTTTTCTGGATGGCACTTCCGCGCTAGATCCGTTTCAGTCCAGCTTCCAGCCAGATCACGGGACAGACACAGCACTGGTCGCCCTCATGGATTACCTCTGATGGCATCTGGATCGGGGTGGCACGGCGGTGTTGGTGTTGTTAGATCTGTCGCCTGCATTCATCACAGTTGAACACCAGCTACTGATCCACTGCCTTACCGACACAGGGGTCCAGGGGCTTGCCTTGCAATGGCAGCCTTTTACCACCTACTGCTGATAAGGCAGTTGGTTCCCTTCCTCGAACGCAATGACCTGGCAATGGTGATCCATGCAATGGTCACCTCGAGATTAGACTACTGTAACACTCTCTACATGGGGCTGCCCTTGTCTTAGCTCCGGAGGCTGCAGCTAGTGCAGAATGCCGCAGCCAGGCTGTTGATGGGCCTCTTGGTCTGAGACCATATCCAGTCTGTGCTGAGGACACTGCACTAACTGCCTATAGCATATCGGATCCGGTTCAAGGTGCTGGTTTTAACCTTTAAAGCCCTATATTGTCTGGGGCCAACCTACCTAAGGGACTTCCTTTCCTCATATATACCCCAGAGAGCACTGCTGTCAGGCACTCAACACCACCTGACCCTCCCTGGACCTAGAGAGGTCAGGTTGGCAACCACCAGGGCCAGGGCCTTCTCAATGGCAGCTCCTCACTGGTGGAACAAGCTCCCAGAGGACATCAGGGCTGCCTCCTGGGGTTCTTACTGTGTTTTTTTTTTAATTAATTGGTTTTATCTTTCTTATGAATGGATCTGATCTTAACTATTGTTAGCTGCCTGGAGCCGGTATCCCTGGATAGGCGAGATATAAATGTAAAATCAATCAATCAATCAGTACTTGGCTGGCTGTGCTTCCTGTCTGATGTGAGTCTGTAAATCTGTGCTATGACACAGCAAAAGCCAGTGTGGAATATGTGGTGTATGTATTGCCATATATCAAAGGAATCACCGATCAGATGGGAAGAGTTATGAAAAAACGCAACCTACCAACAGTATTCAGACCCACCAGAAAAATACAACAAATGCTACGATCAGCAAAAGACAGAAGAGACCCCCCCTCACTTTTGCAGGAGTATACCGCATACCCTGCAGTTATGGACAGGTTTACATCAGGACCATACAACGTAGCATCCAGATAAGAATAAAAGAACATGAAAGACACTGCAGACTTGGCCAACCTGAAAAATCAGCAATGGCTGAACATAGCCTACCTCAAACAGGACACAGTATCTTATTCCAAGACACTGAAATGCTGGACAACACATCCAGTTACCATATCAGATTACACAGGGAAGTGATTGAAATTCATAAACATAAACACAATTTCAACAGGAAAGAAGAGAGTTTAAAAAATAAATAGGGCATGGTTGCAGTCCTGAAAAATACAAAATGCTCTGTACCTTACAACAGCACTACAGATAAGATTAGAATTTCAACAGCCAACCCATGTGCAAAAGAACCTCCTCAGGAAAGCTCCTCCATTAACATGTCACAGCCTGGGAAACTCCTACAAGATAATGACTCAGCCCTACCCCACCTTCCTGAGTAGATATAAATTACCTGCCTACCATTTTTCTTCTCACACTGACACAGGGGGTACTCCCCCTTTCTGTGTTATACCTCTGAGGATGCCAGTGACAGCTGTTGGCAAAATGTCAGGTACCACAATGCCAAGACCATGGCCACACAGCCTGGAAAATCCACAACATCTAATGTGGTGTATCTATTTTAATAAATGTAAAAAACTAAACTCACAGTGGGAGGGGCACTTTGGCCCATGGCAATGCAAAGTGAGCCAACATCCATCACTGATTATCTTTCAGCACTAGCAGAACTATTAGAGATGATTCCTGCAGCTTCTTAGGGACCAACAGGATTTCCAGGATGTAAGCTTCCAAGGGTGTAAGCTCCCTCTGTCATGGCATAAGCTTTCCAGAGTCAAAGCTTCCTGTTGGACGAGGGGAGTTTTGACTTTCGAAAGCTTCTGCCCTGAAAATCTCGAAGGTCTCTAAGGTGCGACTGGACTCGCATCTAATTGTTGTACTTCAGACTAACGTGGTTATCCTCTGAAACTAACAATGCTATTTGTGCTTTACTTGACTTTGTCTGAGGCCACCACCAGCCTTCCTAGGAAATGACCCATCGAGAACTTTTCCTGCAAGTAAAATGGCCGTGCATCTCAGTTTTAAAGTACCACAGAGAAACATGACCATTCCCTTGGGTTTTAAGAACTATCCTCTTCTTTTCACAAAGATGCTTTCTTATGTTCCCCCCGCCTTCGCCATCACTGTTCAGTGGTGACTGAGGAGAACCTCCACATTCAGAGGCACTAATCCTCTGATTCCTAGAGCCAGGAAGCAGCATCAGGGGAAGGGCTCCATGTCCTGTTTTTGGACCTCTGGAGGAATTGGTTGGCCACTGCATGAGATGTGCTGGACTAGATGGTCCACTGCTCTGATCCAGCAGGACTCTTCTGATGTTCTTATGCTCTTAGCAATGATAAAACCAGAAGACTGCATAGTCCGCACTGAACATTTTCATTATTGCCAATAAAGAGAACAGTCCATCAAATTCTGAAAAATCCCCTGGGGTGACACTGACCCCAGATTGCAAACGCCGCACCTTGAACGCCTTCCTATGTGTCACGATTGCTTGGGCCTCGGTGGTGGCATCATCCACTGGGAGCTGCTGGTACACCTGTGTGAGGTCCAGTTGCCCAAAAATCTTTGCCCCTGCCAGTGAAGCAAGGACATGACTAATCACGGGCACCGGATAAGCATGGTCCTGTAGTGCCTTATTAATGGAGCACTGGTGGTCTGCACAAATCCTAACATCCCCATTTGGCTTCATAGGGGTTACAATGGGGGTCTCCCACTGAGCATGTGGGATCGGCTCCAGAACCCCCTGTTCGACCAGCTGGTCTAGCTCACAGTCAACTTTAGGATGGACCGCTAGAGGGGGCAGCTGGGCTGTCATGCGAATGAGCTGGACCATGGAATTGAGATCCAAGGACACTGGGGTGGTGGTGGTGTATTTGCCCAGTGTGCTGTCGAAGACTGCCAGAAACTCATTGCATATGGACTGGAAGTTTGTGCAGCACATGTGGTTCATCCCAGTCACCCTAAGTCCCAAAGGCTCGAACCAGGACAGTCCCAATAAGCTGGTGAGCTTGCCTTCCACCACCAGCAAATCTAACAGTCCATCAAAGTTTTTATATTGCACACTAAACTTGCCTCACCCCTTGATGGCCACCGGGTCCTTCTGGAAGTCCCCCAGCGTAAATCCCCCTGGTTTCGTTAACTGCTCCCCCCCCCCACCGGGACACAGCTTCCATAAGGTGTCCACTGAAATGATAGAAAATGAGGACCTGGTGCCCCGTTCCAGGACCCCTGCTCTAGCACAGCCACATGAATTCTGTTAGGGGTAGCCCAGGGCAAGTGCATTACCTGGTGGCGGGTGGACATCATGGAGTGCAGATCTGTGGACTCCTGATGAGTGGCTGGCAACCAGTGGAGACCTCAGGAACGGCAGGCCCGAGCAATGTGTCCTGTCTTGCCGCAGGACCAGCAGGTCACCTCCCGGAACCAGCAGCTCCTGCATTCGTGGATATCTCCACAGCTGGCACATGACATGGGAGTGTTGGGAAGCACATTGGCTGAGGCGGATGCAGTTGTTGTCCATGGTGGTCCTTGACAGTCAGGGTGGCATACTTGGAGGCCGTCCTCCTCGTTGCATGCCTTGTCAGAGCCATAGGCAGCAGCCGTGCAGTGCATTAGGGAGCCCTGGCAATCCTTTTGTGCCTTCTTGAAGGCGGTGGCTGCTTTGCAGGCTGACTCCAGCTTGAGGTTATCAATCGCCACAAGCTTGCGGCAGAGCTTCAGTTCACGGACACCCCAGACGAAGTGATTTAGGAGGGTGTCCTCGAGTTCCTCACCGTTTACCACCAGCTGGTGTAGGTCAGCCATGAAGTCCGCAGCTGATTCTCCAGCTCTTTGTGAGCGCGCAAAATAGTCCATTCACATTGCCGTCTTAGATGGTTTTGGCACGAAGTAATTTGTGTGTGTGGTTATCAGCTCGTCAAAGGAGGTGGCAGCGAGGGTCTTTGGCGCTATGAGGCTCTGCACCAACTGGATTATTGAGACTCCTCATGTCTATAGCGTATCTATTTATTGTAGTCAGTTTACTATACTTCTCTAAACATTTTCTGTGTTAAGACTGAAGAGGGAAAGTGGGAAAGGGATTTTATATGGGGTTCAAATTGGGATGTCAGATGGCTACAAGCCAATGAATGCCATGTTAGCCTCCCACGGAAAATAACGGCTTTTACCACCGATTGGGAAGCTCACAAGAGAAACCCGAGATCTTAAGTAATCAGGGACAAATGCTAGAGGAGCATCAAACAGCGACAAATGCTAGAGGAGAATTGAAAGTAACATTCCAGAGTTTACAACAGTATTTACAACCTTCTCTCCCCTCCCTTTTCTTCACAGTGGCCACTCTCTCTCTCCCCCACCTTTTATTTATGACAGCCTAGCTGACATCGGTGAGGAACTTGATGGATGCTCTACTGAATTCCCTGCCCATGCCAACTGTCATGCAGAGTTTGCACTTGTGTACCCACAGATCTACAATGAAGCAAGGACCTCCCATGTTTTGTTACCCAGTGGCCAATTTTAGTGCTTCTTTTGTATCAAAAAGGTGCCAGTCAATGCTCCCTCTAAGCTGCGGAATCTCGTGAGCAAAAATTCTACTTTGTGAGCTACTGAGCATTAGAGTTGGAAGTGAGTGATTGGGCTACTGCATAAATTAGTTTGCTCTGGAGCCATCCTTCCTGAGCTAAGACAAAAATCTGTGAGCTGGAGGCTAAAAAACGGTGAGCTAGCTCACAGTAACTCAGCTTAGAGGGAAAACTGGTGCCACTACTCCTATATAAGGCTGCACTAATTCTTCCTCCCTCTGCAGATCCTAGGGTTACCAAACTCCAAGTGAGGCCTAGAGATCTCCCAGAACTGTAACACTTTCCAGGGGTCAATTTCCCTGGAGAAAATGGCTGCTTTGGAGAGCAGACTATGGCATTATAACCTGCCGAGGTCCCTCCCCTCCCCAAACTCCACCCTTCCCGCACTCCACCCCACAAATCTCCAGGAATCTTCCAACCCAGAGCTGGCAACCCTAGCAGATCCCCACTAGGCTGTTCCAAAGGGTCCTCTTTCTCTTTCTGTGATGGAGCAAGGAGGCCAGCAAATGAGGATCAAGACTTGTGACAGCCCTAAAGAGAAGAAGAAGAGATTGGATTTATATCCCACCCGTCACTCACTTGGAGTCTCAGAGCGGCTTACAAACTCCTTTCCCTCCCCCTCCCCACAACAGACACCCTGTGAGGTAGGTGGGGCTGAGAGAGCTCTGAAACAACGGTCCTTGAGGGAACTGCTGGTACAGAGCTATGGCTTGCCCAAGGTCATCCAGCAAGTGCAAGTGGAGGAGTGGGAAATCAAACATGGTTCTCCTAGATTAGAGTCCATGCACTTAAACACTACACCAAACTGGCTCTCACTACTCAGTACCTATTGGGATATTTGGTTAATATGGGCCGTGTTCAGATGGCTCTTTTGAGCCACACCAGGCACGAGTGCCCGGTGAATTTAAAGTGCACATCCAAATAACAACTTCTGGGAATAGTGCCACTTCCATGATCAGCTCACTGATCCCTGTCGGGGATCCGTACGTAAAAGATAGTGGTGAAAGTTTGGTCCTAAGCTGGACGATGGGCCAATGGCGGACTTTCCCCATCTAGTTGTTCCACCACCGTACAATCAGCCCAAACGGCCGCCATTTTAAAACGTCTTAGTGATGCACGCATAACCGCTTAAACATGCAATGTCCCCAGAGCTCTGCTCAAACAATCCAAACAATTTTATGTTTCTGATGGTCCCCTGAACTTTATCAGTTTTATTAACTGAAATGGTACCTAGATGAAGGTACTGCTGGTGGTGCTTTTACCATTTTAGTCCATGCATGCGTGGAAAAACAAGTAGATGGTGAGGCGCATATGCTCATGCACAAACAGGATTAAAAAAAAAAAAGCCGACTGCACGGCTCCTTACAGTGGATGCCATCTAGTGGATGCCATTGGTAAAACACTTCATGGGGGAGCTGTCTGGTTGTGCAACGCTGGATCAAAAAGATCTAGAATCAAATTACAGCTGGGCCAATGGCGGGATTAGCTGCCCATCTGAACGCACCCATAGCAGAGTTTTGCCCAGTCCTAGAAGCGTGATACTGAGTGCAGTAAATAAATCTCCCAAGAAATATATTGCGAAAAAAGGTAAACTTACATTAATTCAAGTAGATCCAGTTTACATTTAGATTGGAGTCGAAAGGAGAGAAAGAGAGGCCTAATCTAAAGAGTAATCTCCCCATCACAAATGGCCAGCTTGTCCAGCATCACATGTTTGGGATTATAAAGTCATTGTATCCACAGGAGAGACCTGCAGAGACATGTGTCTCTGTGGAAGGCCATGTAGAGAGAGGGAGAGGACAAAGGGAGAGAGGAGAAGTCAGAGGGTAGCTCCCAGGTTAAGACTAAGAGAGGCATTCCATTCAAGGAGATAACACCTGTACACCCTTCAAGTGATGTAGCGCCCCCCAAGGTCCCGGGATGCTGAGTTGCTCGCTCCTACAGTACCATTGAGTACCCCCCAACCCCGAAATGCCCTGGAAACCTCTTTCCCAGAGCTCCTGTCCTGTGTGTCCACTCCCACTGTTAGCCGAATTGCTTTAATTTAAGATTAGCAATTGGCAGAATACCGGGTTCTTGCCAGCTATACCAAGGTCCCGCCCCTTCCAGGAGTTCCAGAAAATAGGCAATGAGGCTGAGTGGTTTCTTTGAATGATGTTTACTATAAAATGTTGTTCAAGCATACAAAAACTGAATCACACGCACATACACACAAGATCTAGGAAATTTAGATAGAAAATAGCACTGTTGCATTAGCAGGAGTTTCGTTGAGGGGTAATACTTTACCTGTCCTGGAGATAGGTGATTCAATTCCAAAAGAAGATTGAGGGGAGGTAGAAAGGAAAAATGGGGAGTGTGATCTAAACCTGCAGACACACACTTCTTCCTGGCTGCGCAAACCAGGGTTTAAAGATGGAGGCAAGGTAATGGGATAGAAAGCTGGACGTGAGAGGATGGTAAAGAAGATAGGGGTCGAGGCGGCTAGCAATGATTTTCTGTTGTGCAAGATCTTTTATCAGGTAGCATTGGGGCGGGCTGCGCTGACCACATCCCATTGACACACCTACTAGTTGGTCCATCCCCACTAACCCTACCATTGGTCAGTGTAATAAGGAGATAGGAAGGAGTGGTCAATATTGCAAATCTAGGTGCTAAGCAGGAACTGATGCCTGGGCAAGCTGTTAGGATTCATGGCGCCAATCCTTTGTCTCGTGATGGCTCTGGCCAGGTCACTCGATGGTCGACAATTAATTGCCAGGTAACATCACTTAACATAATCTCTTGCAGGAACTTTGGGGGAAGGTGTGAATTGGCCAGCGTAAAGGAGACAGAAGGACTCTTTGAAATGGAGTCCTGGTCTCCATGTCAGTGTGAACTATGGAGGATGTTTCCTGCTGTGGGCTGGAGCCTCTCACTGCAGTAGAGAGTGCATTTCGCCCTTTGCAGAATAGCAACCCAAAGTTCAAACTTATGATTTTAGCAGTTCATAAGAGCATATAATATGTCTTGTTGGCTTACACCACAAGCAGTGTGAGTCTTGGGTGGGAGCATTTGTAGAACCCTGTAGCAGCACCCCTACAAAGGGATGGGTCACAATAGTCTTGCTTTTTGTCCAGAGGAATTCTTCTTTCATGTTTGTTTAAATGCAAGACATCAGAGAATTCAATTTATTCTCCTTCAGCGACAAGCCGATGTTATCACTCTTTCTTCCCTCCCCCCGCCCCGGGAGTATTAATTCAGACTGAGCTGTCAAGGAACTGGAAATTATGACTATATTTTCCTAATCAAAGCTAAATCATTGCTCTTAAGTCTGAAACAGATATAAAAAAAATATTTTGTTTCACTGAGGACTTCTAATGAGCTACAAAGTTGAACATCAAGCAAATCAACAAGAAGTCAATTATCTTTATTAATGCTGCCAGGGTCTTTCCCTGTGTTGATCTCCTCGATCCATCCTGTTTCTTTCGTAAGATGAACTGCACATCCGTCCCTCACACAGACTGAATGAGTCCTTTTGGCTGCAAGGAGATGAAAAACGTTTCCTCAGAGTTTCCGCAGCAGAGTGCAAAGAAATGAGTGTCAAGAAATCATCCTCTGCAAATTCTGCTGTCAAATGTTCTGATATCCTCTGGATATCGTCACTGAATATCACCCTTTTGAGACAAGGTGTTTTGGGCTGTCCAATCACCACACCAGGAGTGAGCGCTACCCAGAATCCTCCCAGTATACGTGGTTCCCATTTCATCTGAAACAAGGGCTGTGCTGTTTTCAGTTTCAGTACACACTGCACAAGATCCCTGAGCAGGAGAGCCCAGTCTAGCCCTGATCTGGTCAGATCTCAGAAGTTAAGCAGGGTCAATCCTGGTTGAGAGCCAGTTTGGTGTAGTGGTTAAATGCGTGGACTCTAATCTGGGAGAACCAAATTTGATTCCCCATTCTTCCACTTGCAGTTGCTGGATGACCTTGGGCAAGCCATAGTTCTGGCACAGCTTTTCTCTCAAGGGCAGTTCTCGAGAGAGCTCTCTCAGCCCCACCTACCTCACAGTGTGTCTGTTGTGGGGAGGGGAAGGGAATGGAGTTTGTAAGCCACTCTGAGACTCCTTTGGGTAGTGAAGGGCGGGGTCTAAATCCAATCTCTTCCTCTTTGTTTTCTTCTTAATACTTTGATGTGAGACCAAAAAGGAAGTCTGGGGACACAGGCAACAGCAAACCACATCTGTTCACCTCCTGCCTTGACAACACCTAGAAGTTGCCATAAGTTAGCTGTGACCAGAGGACAAAAAAAGTAGATATTTGCCCTGACCTGGATGGCCCAGGCTAGCCCGATCTTGTCAGATCTCAGAAGCTAAGTAGGGTCAGCCCTGGTCAGTACTTGGGTGGCAGACCACCAGAGAAGTCCAGGGTTGCTACGCAGAGACAGGCAATGGCAAATCAACTCTGAAGGTCTCGTTCCTTGAAACTACTATGGTGTTAGTGTAAGTTGTCTACATCTTTCCACTACCAACAAAAGAAGCTGAAAATATATGCAGTGTCCATTTCAGACTGAGTGGTGGCTGCACGTATAGGGAGGACCATGAGTGGCTCATGTTCCCAGTCCACAATGTTATGTTTTGAAAATGGCATATGAACAAAGCAGAATATATTGAACTCTGAAGTAAAAGGCAAAAATAATTGTACTGAGGAGAACCCCCTGACTAAGGCAAAGCAAATGCATACAAAGACAAAAATAAATCTTTCAGCAGCTGGTATACAGACACCCAAGGTCAGAAAAGCGGGAGAGGTGATAAGCGTGCCATGAGATCAGGGCAGGGGAAGACAGAGAGCTAGGCGAGTAAGACATTCCATAGACATGAGACCCTCAAGGGTCAAGAACCACCTCCCACCCGGGGGATGGCAGCATTAGCTGACAATAGGGTTGCCACCTCCAGGTAGGAAATTCCTGGTGATTTGAGGGATGGAATCTGGAGGGTGAGGTTTGAGGTGGGGTGGGACTTCAGACATATATGATGCCATAGACTCCACTCTCCCAACCAGCCATTCCCTCCTGGGGAACCATTCTTGCCAATCTCCAGGTGAGGGTTGGAGATCACTCGGAATTACAATTGATCTCCAGGAGGGAGGGCAGAAGTCAGCGGCAGTCAGAGGGTAGGTAATGGTAGGTTGATGGTTAGCTGGGAAGGAGATGGGGTTGCCAATTCCAGGTTGGAAAATTCCTAGGGATTTGAGGGGTGGAGCCTGGAGAGGGTGAGGTTTGTGGAGGGGTTGGACCTCAGACAGACAATGCCATAGACTCCATAGACTCAGACAGACAATGCCATAGACTCCACCCTCCAAACCAGCCATTTTCTCCTGGGGAACCACTGTTGCCAATCTCCAAGTGAAGGCTGGAGATCACTCAAAATAACAACTTCTCTTCAGGTAGCAGAGATCAGTTCCTCTGGAGAAAATGGTGGACTCTGTGTCATATACCCTGCTGAGGTCGCCACAGCTAATTGACGCTGAGTGCCCAAGGCCACGGCACTTGCCCAGGGCCTCTCTCTAGAGCCCATTGTATTTATTTCTACAACGAGCCTTATTCCTAGTCTCTAATAAAGCATTTTAACAAAGACGCTGTGGAGAGTGTCTTAACTGGGGATCTGACAATTAGCCACAAGGTATAAATGCAACACTCAGTCTGGGGCAGTAATGTTCTGTATTCTTGGTGCTTGAGAGACCACAGTGGGAGGGCTTCTGGAGTTCTGACCCCACTGGTGGACCTCCTGATGGCCCCTGGGTTTTAACCAGGGGTCCGTTGGGGCCGAAGTGAGGCGGAGCAAAGCTCCGCCAGCTCAGAAGTGGCCACTAGGGCAGCCATGGGCTGAATCAGATTCTCTGATCTGATTCAGCCTGCTGCCGAATTGCCACTGAAATTTGGCGGCAACTTTAAAAGCTACTGGAGGGGAGGTGGTTTGAGGAAGAGGCTCAAAACTTGCAGGGTAGCTGCTGGGACCTCTCCCCCAAATACCCACCAAGTTCCAAGAATATTGGACCAGGGGGTCCAAATCTACGGGCCCCCAAACAGGTTGCCCCCATTCCCTCCATTGTTCTCTATGGAAGGGAAAAAGTTAACATTTTTTCCCACCATAGAGAACAATGGAGGGGATGAGACAACCTGTTTGGGGGCCCATAGAATTGGACCCCGTGGTCCAATCTTCTTGAAACTTGGTGGGTATTTCGAGGAGAGGCCCCCGCAGCTACCCTGCAAGTTTGGAGCCTCTCCCTCAAACCCCCTTTCCTCCAGCCCCTCATATACCCTATGAGTTTTTGCCATTGATTTCAATGGCCCATAGGGTATAATGGGGCTGAAACTGACATTCCATTTCTGACACACTTCTGGTGATGTCAGGGGACGTGGCATATGCTAATGAGGTATGCTAATGAGTTATGCTAATAAGCTCCTGCACCTCTTTTTCTACGAAAGGACCCCTGGTTTTAACCACTATGTGACAGAGTGTTGGACTGGATGGGCCATTGGCATGGTCCAACATGGCTTCTCTAATATTCTTATGATCTTACTTGGCAAGATTCCACTTCAGGTTTTGAAAGGAGATTTCAACAAGAAGAGTCAAGTTTATAAGTGTGTGTCTGGAAGTATTCAAGATCAAACTGCCCAGGAAGACATGTTTCTCTGAGTCTTCATGCGGTTGCTGTTCAGTCTCTCATAGCAGCCATAACTGTGGGGCTGTCTGAGGAATCTTCGTGAGTGGTCTGAATTGCACTGGAGAGTGCAGCTGCCCACATATCTCCCCCCAATGTCGCCCCTCCTGTTTGGGCCTTCCAGCAGCACCAGACTGAGACTGTATACAGAGGCACTAAGGTTGCCAACCTCCAGGTGGGTCCTGAAGATCTCCTGGAATTAGAACTGAGCTCCAGACTACAGAGATCAGTTCCCCTGGAGAAAATGGCTGCTTTGGAGGGTGGACTCTACTGGCTGAGGTACCTCCCCAAGCTCCTTTCTCAAATCTCCAGGAGAATCCTAACCTGGAGTTGGCAACTAACTTTAGAAGATCTGGAGTCTTGTGCCAAAAGGATCTCTGTGAGCTACCCTTTAAGATTCGAAACCCAGATGTGGTTTATCCCAGAATCTGCCAGAAATTAAGTTTGGCGGTTTCTTGGTGACATTGTAGAAAAGGTTAACCATGCAAGACAGAAGCACCATCTTTTAATGTCATCCTGTAAACAAAGAGCCCTGCATCTTGCTTCCTGTTTGGAGCATGGAAAAATAAGAAAAGGAAGGGGGGGGGGGCACGCGTGGATCTTCAAATGTGTGTAATTGGGGCCTGTAGAGCCAAGTGCAACAATTTAGCCTGCTGTGAACTCTGCATACATCATTGTGATGGGCCTCGCCATGGTGGCTTCACCCCTTGGCTGTCTCTATCAGAAAAGTTGTCCATGTTGTTCAAGATTAAGTGGTGCGGATGAAATGTAGCGTGTGCCAGATTTAGTATTCATCTCAGGCTGCTAAAAATCAAGCAGTGGTTTTTTTTTGGGGGGGGGGGGAGGGATAGGGAGGGGAAATGTGTTCCGATCTCTCTTCTCTCCGACAAGTGCTTCAATATTTTGGCATGTTTATTTCTCCCAGAACAATGATGGTGGTTTACATTTTTAAAAAGAACCTCCCATTAATATGCAATCAGAGAATCTGATGCTACCAGTCCGGCTTGCTTCTCATCACTGGGAAGGAAAGGAGAGATTTATAAATATAAAGGGGACAGCTGCGATTTGTTTGTTTAGATCCTTGACTGGAGATGGGAGAGGGAGGGGACCCTCTGGTGGCCACGGCCAGGCTCCCTCCCCTCTTTGTCCTGCTTGACTACTTTGGATATTTTTTTCTTTACTTCATTTATACCCCACTTTTCTCCCCAGTGGCTTCTCAACACGGCTTACTTCCTCCTCCCCCTCCTCCATGAACCTCAGCCAGTTTGGTATAGTGGTTAAGTGCACGGACTCTAATCTGGGAGAGCCAGGTTTGATCCCCCACTCCTCCACTTGCAGCTGCTGGATGACCTTGGGAAAGCCAGAGTTCTGCCACAGCTGTTCCCTCAAGGACAGGTCTGGAAAGAGCTCTCTCAGCCCTGCCTACCTCACAGGGTGTCTTTTGTGGGGAGGGGAAGGGAAAGAAGTTTGTAAGCCACTCTGAGACTCCAAGTGAAGGGCGGGATATAAACCCAATCTCCTCCTCCTCCTCCGCTACCACTTTATTCGCAATGTCATCTTGAACGTATCTAGAAGCAGGCCTCACTTCCTCAGTTTGAAATCCCAAATGTCAGCCTTGACTTCAAAATCTTTAAGGCTGTTGTCAGAACATAGGTGCGTGCAACTGTTCCAGATATGAGCCTGTCTCACAATGGAGAGCAGAAATAGACCCATGGCTGAATTAATGTAGGGTCACCAAGGTGAGAGTATGCAACTAGGGTTGCCATTTCCAGGTTGGGAAATACCTGGAGATTTTGGGGGTGAAGCCTGAGGAGGGCGGGGTTTGCAGAGGGGAGGGACTTCAACAGGGTGTAATGCCAGAGAGTCCATCTTCCAAAGCGGTCATTTTCTCCAGGGGAACTGATCTCTGTAGCCTGGAGATCAGATATAATTCCAGATCACTGGTGGGATGATTGGAGCAGGGACATCGTGGGAAACTAGGGATGCCAACCTCCAGGTGTTGGCTGGAGATCTCCTGCAATTAAACCTGCTCTCCAGGCAACAGAGATCAATTCACCTGCCAGAAATGGCTGCTTTGGAGGGTGGCATTATACCCCATTGAAGTCCCTCCCCTCCTAAACCCCACCCTCCTCTGGCTCCACCCCCAAAATTTCCAGGTATTTCCCAGCTTGGAGCTGGGAACCCTATGTCAGGGTGGCATTGCCAGCACAGTGACATCACTTCTGGGGAAACCTAAAATTGACAGTGGGTAGCTCTTGGAATTGCTGGAACTGCAATGATAAAACCATCAAGTTTTCAGTGAATCCTAGAGCTACTTGCCATTATTTCCTGGTTTTCCCTGGAAGTGACATTGTCACACCAGTGGCTGGACTTGCAACTAGCATTCGCTCCGCTGTTTTACCAAACCCACATTGGAACAGAAGTTCCCCTCTGCATGGCATGCCACTTTCACTCTGATTAATTGTCGAATTTTATGACAGTGTCCAGACTGCAGGCCACTTTTACTTTGTTTGATCTCTCGGTTTTATGGAACTATCTGCATAGATTTATGGCCGTTTTATGGCCATTCAGGGGTGACTTTGCTGTTGACCTGAGGTATTTGAATGTGGTTTTGAGCCACATCTTTTTCTGCTCCAGTGTGAATTTGGTAAAACAACAAGAGCTCTGACAGAAACTGCTCTTTTTCAAGAACAGCTGTGCCAGAACTATGGCTTGCCCAAGGTCATCCAGCAGCTGAAAGTGGAGGAGTGGGGAATCAAACCCGGTTCTTCCAGATTAGAGTCCACACCACTACACCAAACTGGCTCTCTAGTATAAGCAAGGGAGTTAACAAAAGAGATGCCCTTGATGAAAAGAAGCTGGAGCACATGTTGTGAGAGAGGCCTGCTGGTGTTTATAGGGGTCAGCCAGCAGAAATGAAAGGAGGAATCCTGCCTTTTGCATTCAACGACTCCTCGCCTTTGGTGAAGCACAGCAAAGCAGCGGGTAGCATCTGTGAATGTCCTCTGAATTCATCTCCCTCTGAAGGAGGAAAAATGGATGGCATAGAGACCTGCCCTGCTTTAGAGTAGGCACAGAGGTGGGTTAACATGTTTTAAAATGATGAAAAGCGAAGAGCCACCCACATCAGAATAAACACATTAACAAGGAAACGACAGCATGACACTGAGTCAAGGAGATTCCAAAGAGAAAATTACTTTTCACTATGGTTGCATTCTAAGGAGTAAATTATGGGCGTTTTTCTATATTCCAGACAGCTTTTCATACAACGTCTGAAGCAAATGTTGTAGCAACATGTACCTCTGCCCATTTTAGGCTTATCCTTTAGGTTTGCACTTTTAGTTCTTTTAATGAGTAGGTGAATAAATTGTTATTACTTGACCAGTTTATAGTGGCTAGGTTTTGTTTTGGGTTTTTTTAAACATTTTTTTTTTACATTATAAGGAACAGGGCTGAGCCTCAGTTAAGAACATACTAGTTTATTTCTGACACTACTTTGCTGCTGATATGTTACTGTAAGAGGGCATGGAGCTCATGTTTATAAAAATGTAAGTTTTATAATTCTCATACTCTCCTGAATATCTCAGATTGAGGCTTTGCTGGCATGCAGACATATTTAAA
Source organism: Lepidodactylus listeri (assembly GCA_029233225.1). Lineage (NCBI taxonomy): Eukaryota > Metazoa > Chordata > Lepidosauria > Squamata > Gekkonidae > Lepidodactylus > Lepidodactylus listeri. The sequence goes on along the minus strand of JARCFY010000005.1, from coordinate 131,083,789 downwards.
TTAAATGTTTAATTGTTAAAGAGTTAGACGATTAATCAGCTAAAGTTTTCTGAAGTGTTGGCAGGGTTCATTTACTTCTATTATTGGCAATCAAATTGATCAGTGCTTATGAGTCTGAAAAAGCCTGTACATGATACACTTAAAATTTGGGTACTCAGGGTCAGGTCAGAGAGATGCAGAAAAGCACCGGACCTAGTACCAAAATCTGTGGTGCCCCACTGTTTACCACCTCCCACTGTGAAAACTGCCCATTTATACCCACTCTCTGTTTCCTGATAATTAACCAATTTTTAATCCACAAGAGGACTCATCTTCTTATTCCAGAACTGCTGAGTTTACTTAGGAGCCTTTGATAAGAAACTTTATCAAAAGCTTTCTGGAAGTCTGGGTAAACAACATATATTGGGTCACCTGTTATCCAAAGGGGTCGCTAGGGTTTCCTGAGGTTATTGGGGGAATTATCCAGGAAACCCAAACAATGTGAAAGGGGGTAATCAAGCAGGATCTCCACCTATGTTTACAGGGATTTTTCCCTCAGTAGAACTCTCAAAATGAACCAGTCCATGATTAATGAAATGGTTTTTATTAAAGAGAATTAAAGAATAAAATCAAAAACTTATTAATTGAAGAGCACTCTATGAACACATGTACAAGTTCAGAAAATAAAGGTGGTAGCTTATAGAGACTGAAAGGGGAACTTATTTTATGAGACTATATTTACCTATCTGAGGAATCAGAGATCAGGGGTATCCAATCTTGTGTTGAGGGTATAAATTAGTGGATGTCCAGACACAGAGAGAGAGAGAGAGACTGACAGGGAGACACTCTACTGGACAGAGTGTGGCTTGTTATACACTTTGGGACATGACATGATTGCTCCTAGAACAATGCTGTGATGGTTATAGTGAAACAATATTGTCTGAGCAAGGAAGCTTCATAATGTCCCCAGGAATTGCAAGTGCAATGTGAAATGTCTATTGTATTTTTGGTGAACACAGCATATCTGTCTCCACCCCAGTACCTCCTATATGCAGATATTTTCCCCAATAACACAGTGTACCATATTTTCCTTAGCCATTTCTCAGCATCTGGTGCTTTCTTGTGGCCCCAATACCACAGCTATTAGCATCCTTGCTGTAGTGAATAAATTTCCTGTTAAATGCATCTTGTTAACTGAGCTCCCTCTGGGCATAATATTCAAAAGAGCTACACTAGGATTGTTTTGTGTTTCTATATGAAGAATTTCTCTCACTAACTTGAACACCTTATTCCCCAAAACTTATATAACCAGGCACTGCCACCAGATATGGATGAAAGAGCCTGTATGTCTTTTACATCTCCAATGTATGTTTGATGTGGAAGATGTTATTTTCTTTACCCTGTCTGGTGTCAAATACCACCAATTCCTGAGCTTAATAACATTTCCCTTATTGCTACATTCTCTGAAACATTCCTTATACTTTTATGGAAATTATTCTACTGGTTATCAGCTAATGTGGCCCTTTCTGCATTCTTCTTTTAAATCATGTTCACCACGGTGTCCTCCAAGCAATTCTGCACTAAAATTGAATTTAACCTTCTTTTTAATCCAGGTCCCCCCCCCCCCCGCACTAAAATTGAGTTCAACATTCTTTTTATTCCAAGTCCCCCCCCCCCCAATTTTGCATTACATTACCTCCCTTCAGTGGTCATTCCGGTTTCAGCCTGCTGTTGCCCTGGGTTATTTGGATGCTGTTTTGCCATGGACTTAAATTGCCTTGACTTGAACAGTGAGAAAATCTGGTGTGGCAGGCAAATGCAAAAAGGGCCTGTGTGTAAAGTGCCGTCAAGTTGCAGCCGACATATGGCGACCCCAGCAAGGGGATTTCAAGGCAAGTGAGAAGCAGAGGTGTTTGGCCATTGCCTGCCTCTGCAGTCTTCCCTGGTGGTCTCCCTCCCCAGTACTGACCAGGGCTGACCCTGCTTAGCTTCTGAGATCTGACAAGTTTGGGCTGTACCATGTCACGTTCCCTCCCCTATCAACTAATAGCTGTTTAAAATAAATAAATAGAATCAAAATTCCAAAAAATAGCATGCTGGCTTTTTAAATACTTCTGGATATTAATATCAGTGCATGTTAGCAGTTAAATACTGTCTAACATCATGGCAAAATCTAAATGTGCCAGCTATATCAGCAGTTCAAGTGGATGAGACTTCCGAGACAGTGCACAGAATATTCAACAACAAAAATTCGTCCAAGAGAATTTTGAGAACTGTCAGCTACAGATCCATCAGGGTGTCAACAAACAGTAACGCAATTTAACCTGCATCCAGCTATTAGTAATTCCACAAGTGGAGCATGAAACGACAACCCGTGAAGCAGAGTCTTCTCTCTTGGCTGAGAAGTGCTCAAGGTTTTGTCCTTGCTGAGCGGCAGTTATTGCCGTCTGAGTGATTGCCACTGAAGAGCCTTCGATATTGCAGTGGGGATTCTTGCTCTGCCTTCCTGTAGTGACAGCTCCAATTTGGCAGGTTTAAAAAGACTAAAATTGAGAAAGGGAGTTATTTTGTGGCCCAAAAGCCCTGGTAGAAACAGATGCATCTGGGTTATGGCTTTTGGACTGACACTGTTTCCCCCTTTCCTCCATCTGTGTATATTCACACACTGTATTATTTTTCTTCTATTGATTTCTAATTGCATTCTGCTTCTGTTTCCTCAGAAGTTAACAGATAAGCTGCATGAACAGTTAGGATCACAAGACATGGTGCTACTTCAACCTTCAGATGCATGAGGGATGCTGTGGTAGATGAACTTCCCTTGTTCTCACTAACTGAACTCACTAACAGACTGGGAGCTGATCAGGAATATGTTCAGATTGCATTGAGCAATTAGAACTGCTGGACACTAAGCATACAGCTGCCTGTTGGCCAAAAGCCAACTCACAGCTCATAGAGGATCAACCAAAGGCTGGGTTTTTAGCCACTCTATCCCACAGCAAAATAGCTGCATTGTGCAAAAAGGGAACTCTTTCCCTCCTCTAAGCTGGGTGGGGACAGAAGCAATGCATTGCAAAAGGGAGGGTAGAAAGAGCTTTTTTTTCTCTCCCCCCTCCAAGCAGGCAGGAACAGATGCAGTGCTTTCAATCTCTGCATTACAAAAGGGAGGGTGGAACAAGCTCATTTCTCTTCACTCCCTTCCAAGATGGTTGCAGACAAAATCAGTGTTTTCAGTCTCTTCATTGCAGAAGAGAGGGTGGAAAGAGCCCGTTCCTCTTCCCTCCCTTCCAAGTTGGGTGTAGACAGAAACAATGCTTTCAATCTCTGCATTGCAAAAAGGAAAGTGGCAAGAGCTTGTTTCTCTCTTCCTCCCCCCCCCCCCCCGGGTCAAAACTGGATGCAGTGCTTCTAAGCTTTGCAAAAGGGAGAGGAGAAAGAGCTTATTTCTCTGCAGCCCAGGTCCACAGCATCTGCTAGTCTTTCTATCATCACCCTCCTGTTAAATCTGCCTCATCTTTGCAAGTCTGGGAGGCTGCACAGTTTCTAGGATGTGAGACCAAAATAATACGACTTCCAGGTGGCAGTCAGTTCTTGATGCCCTCCCCCAAAATATTGCTGTTTACAGAACAAAATTTCTCTAGCAGGAGTTCAGAAGCTTTTCCCCAGATAATTAGGAGGCTGAAGTTGGTTCCCATTTCCTCCTTTGCATTTCCCAGTTCCTTCTCCATGAATTCAACCACAAATACTGAGACTCTTGTAAAAGAGCGTGTTTGGACTAGGCACCAGTGCATGTCTTTTTATAGGGGACAGTCTCCACAGTCTGGGGAGGTGTGGTTCAGAGTGGTCCACAGATTGTTTTTGGGTGTAGCCTCCTCCCAGTTTCTGCATGAGCATTTGTCTCAGGGTGCTCCCTCTAAGCTGTGGAGTCAATAACCTCAGATATGCAGATGATACCACTCTAATGGCAGAAAGTGAAGAGGACCTCAAGAGCCTCTTGCTCAGGGTGAAAGAGGAGAGCGCTAAAGTTGACTTGAAACTCAACAAAAAAAACCCTAAGATCATGGCATCCAGTCCCATCACTCCTTGGCAAATAGAGGGGGAAGTCGTGGAAGCGGTGACAGACTTAACCTTCCTGGGATCCAGGATCACTGCAGATGGTGACGGCAGCCATGAAATTAAAAGACGCCTGCTCCTTGGAAGAAAAGTGATAGCAAACCTAGACAGTATAACAAAAAGTAGAGACATCACCCTGCCAACAAAAGTCTGTATGGTCAAAGCCATGGTATTCCCAGTAGTGATGTATGGTTGTGAGAGTTGGACTCTAAGGAAGGCCAAGTGCCAAAGAATAGATCCTTTTGAATTATGGTGCTGGAGAAGATTCTTGAGAGTCCCTTGGACTGCAAGTAGATCAAATCAGTCAATCCTAAAAGAAATCAACCCTGACTGTTCCCTGGAAGGCCAGATCCTGAAGCTGAAGCTCAAGTACTTCGGCCACCCAATGAGAAGGGAGCTCTCCCTGGAGAAGACCCTGATGCTGGGAAAGACTGAAGGTCAAAGAAGAAGGGGACGGCAAAGGAGGAGATGGCTAGACAGTGTCATCAATGCAACGAACATGAAATTAAGCAAACTCTGGCGCACGACGGAAGACAGGCAGGCCTGGTGTGATGTGGTCCATGGGGTTGCGAAGAGTCGGACTCGACTGTGCGACTGAATAAGAACAGATTCAGACATGGCTGCTGTCTCAGATGGCTGTGATCTGGGACTAAGAGCTGTACAAGGTCATTCCCCTGACTGTGTAGCTTGGACCTCATTCATCTTCTCATTCTCCCCCCCCTCTCCTCTAGACCGCCAGGATGGCATTTTTATCTGCTTGTTTTCTCTCTCTTCGGCTACACTTCCACCTTTTTCTAAATATTTTACAATTGCCCTCTGTCAGCTCCAAATGGAAGAGGATATAAATGTCAAAGCTAGTGAGAGCACTGAGTTGTGTGTGCACTGCTAGGGAGGTTATTACCTCTCATAGCAAAAATGATGAAGACTGACCTGTTGAGACAGCCCAGCCACACAAAGAAGCAGCCACACCGGGTGGCGCCCCAGCTATGTGCAGGGGGGGGGGTATGTGTGATGTTCATGTTTTCCCTCAAAATGGCAGGTGATCATGTGCTAGGGATGCCATCCTCCAGCAGGACTGTAGCCAGGATTTTTTAAAGTGGGGAGGCCTTTTAAAAAGTCAGGGGGCACTGAAATTTGTGGTCACTCCTGACTTCTCCCTCAAAGCATTTAAAGGGACCCTTTAAATGCTTTGGAGGAGATGCAGGGGCCGTGTGCCTGCACTCCAAGCCGCAAATCTGCAGCTTGGAGTGGAGGCGTGCATGGCCTCCCCCCCGCTTCTTCCCAAAAGTCAGGGGGCCTTGGGAAGAAGTTGGGGGGCAGGCCCTGGGAGGCCCCACTATAGCTATAGGTCTGTCCTCCAGGTGGGACTTGAGGTTCTTATGGAATTACAGCTCATCTCCAGTTCCCCTGGAGAAAATGGCTGCTCTGGAGGGTTGACTCTATGGCATTGTACCCCATTGAGGTCCTTGTCCTTCCTAGGCTCCATCCACAAATCTCCAGGAGTTCCCCAATTTGGATTTGGCAACCCTACCCCCTCTCCCCCTACCAGTGGTCTGGGAGGACCTGGCAACTCTGTTGTTTACAAATGTTTCCCCTGCGCCCCAGAAGGAAGGCATATCAATCACCTTATAGGGTTCAGCTAGGATGGAACGTTACCGAACAACTGGTCTTCAGCAACCAATTTCTTCTGCTTCAGGTACCCTGAGAGACTAGCAGGGCAAATTTATGCAGTTACTCCTATAGAAACTCATTAAAATCCAGGGGCTAAGACTGGAGTAACTGCTTTGCATGGCACTGTTACTGCTTCTTCTGGTCTCCAGTATTTGGGCATGCCTTGGCTCAGAGGCCAGCAGGGCATGTGCTGGGTCGCACTTTTCATACCCTGCACACCTACAGAAGTGCCCAAACAGCATAATCATCTGCTCATTCAACAGCTCATAAGTAAGGTTGCCTGTACTGGAAAATTCCTTGAGATTTGGGGATTCTGAGTAGGACGAGGTTCGAGGCAGGGGGGGAGCTCAGCAGGGTATAATGCCAAAGTCACAGAGAGCCAGCATGGTGTAGTGGTTAAGAGTGAATGAAAATCAAAGCGGATCACACAGTCAACAATATCATAAATGAAAAACAGCCCGTGTGTCTAGATGCTACAATTATATTATGATGTATCTTTTATAGTAACAATATATGACCAAAAATCACAAATAAGTAACAATGAAGTCACAATGGATGAAAATCAATCAATCAACAATTGATGGAAGTCACGATATCAAAGAATCCAGATTCATGCTTCGTTTTGATGGTCATCCTCAGGGGTGACTAAAACATATTGAAACACAGAACTAATACAAAATTGTTTACAGTAACATTAGCTTAATGGAATTAGCTATAGAAAAAGAATACCAAATACATACCTAACACAAAATATTTTCAGTAGCTACTATTTGCTTCTAATGCTCCAACTTTTTGGTGGACAAAAGTCCTACAAAAAATTCACGCATATGAAATTTTCAAATACAAATCTTCAAAAACATCAACTATAAATTGGTTGGCTCATATATCTTACTCACCTACTAATAAGTTCAAAAACTGGCCACCATTCATGTGTTACTACGGAGAAAATCTCTTAGTATAGTAACCAGCTGGGAAGCCTCTTACCAAACCCTCCTTCAAGGCGTGTTTAAAAAGAGGGGGAAGGGAGGGAAGACAAGAGCCACCAGCACAAACACTTTCTACAGGGAACACTTTCTTAAAAGGAACTTGCGCTTTATAGTGAAAATTACTACAAATAACTAGAAAGATCCAGCTCCTGGTTCAGACCCTGAGGGCCAAATGTATGCAAACAATGTATCCAATACAATTCCCGCTGGCATAGCCATCTTTGTATATTGGATCTATTATTCCTACTAGGATTAAACATCTCTAGAATAGCAAATTTGAAATCATTGTGAGAATGACCTTTATCTAAAAAATGCTGTATAAGCGGAGAATCGATGTGTTTGTGTTTAATCCACAATAATCGTGTTTGTGTTTAATCCACAATACAGACATCCCGACATAATTATAATTACAACCACACCAGACCAAGTAAATAACCCTTTTTGAAGAACAGGTAGTAAACATTTTGGACTTGAAATGAAAATTAATGTCAGCAAAATATATGTGATCGGTTCTCCAAACTAAGGACCATACACTACTTCTTCCGCAAGGAAAGTGTCCAACTGGGCCAGCTATCAACTGAGAGCATACATCCACTCTCACAAGCAGATCCCACAAGCTTCTAGTTCTTTTGAAACCTGTCTGCAGCTTTTCTTGGCATCCAGGGATGTCACTTATCAGGTGCCAATGTTTAAAAATGATTTGTCTAATAGAGCTGGCTAAAGGAGTAAATTCTAAAGCACATTGTATGCCCATTTTAAAGGCAGCTCTGTGAGGCTTCTGAGTAAACCAAATAAGCCAGGCCTTGATGAAAGCAAAAAGTCCTTTTATTTCTTAATGGTCATTCAGGAACACGTTGTTTGTCAGTGATAGCAGGCTACATGCGGCATGGACTCATATATAGGATTCAAAAGGTACAGGCAGGTGAACCACCAATCAGAGTAAAATAAAAGAAGCGCAAAACCCCCAACCATTTGGTTCTCACAGAAAAAAGGCGCGGAAGCACTACACCCCCCCCCACGGCCCCTTTGTGAACTCTGCTTGCGTTTCACAGGCCAGGCACCTGGCCTAAATCAGTGTCAGAAGTCTTCAAGATTACCAGCAAGATTAGGCATCTCGAGGTGCCGGAATGAACGAGACAGGGGGAGGAGGCGAGTGGGAGATAGCTCTGAGTGAGAGGGCAAGGTGACGTGCGAGTAAGTGGCAACCCAACCTCCCAGCTAAAGAAAGAACCAGTGTTCAAGACAGACAATGAATGTATGGCAGAGCTCTCCAGTTCACATTTTTTATTAAGGTTTTCTGATCTATATTTCTGGCTTTTACGGTCGCATTGCTGACTAACTGTACTGGATATCCTCTATTTAAAAACTGCTTGGTAAGTCTGTCACAACGTTCTTCAAAGTGCTCAGTCAATGATGTATTTCTTTTTATATGCAAATACTGTCCATATGGTAGATTATGTCTAAGGTGTCTGGTATGACAAGAATTAAAATGTAAATACGAGTTTCTGTCTGTCATTTTTAAATATGGTTTAACTGCCAGAGTGCTACCATTGGATACAAACACATGAGTATTTAGAAAGTTAATACCAGAGGAACTCACCTATGAAGTGAATTTAATCCATTTAACCAGTGTACAAAACCCACTATATTATTCATGCCATCAAAAATTAAAAACAGGTCATCAATATATCTGTTGAGTAGACATATTTTAGGAAAAAAGGGGTTTCGATCTGCATTTAAGATCCACTGTTGCTCAAACGCTGACATAAATAAATTGGCCACACCTGGTGCGAAAGCACTTCCCATGGCTACACCTTGGATTTGATAAAAGAAGTTGTCCTGAAACCTAAAAAAGTTATTTTCAAAAATGTCTATTAAATCCACCAAAAAAATGTGTAGGAGGAAACAGAGGATCTCTGCATTGTAAATTCTCAATAAGACATAACCTGGCTTCATCATGGGGGATGTTTGTATACCGTGAAGCCACATCTAAAGTTACAAGCACCATGTTGTCTGTCATTGGGAAGCCCTCTATCTTATTAAGAAAATATTTCATTTCTCTAAGATATGTTAGTATGGACCTCACAAATGGTTGCAAAAAGGAATCAATATACTGAGAAACTGAGGATTTGGGGCCTGACAGTATAGGACATCCAGGAGGAGGGTGTCCAGGTTTGTGGATTTTTGGCAGCAGGTAAAATGTTGGGACTCTGGGATATTGGTTGATGAAGAAAGCTGCTACGAATTGATCAATATAATCTAGTGCCAAACCTTCATTTACTACTGTCCTGACAATCCTCATCACTCTTTCTGTAGGATCATAGTCTACAGGTCTATAAAACTTATCATCAATAAGAGGATGGTTGACCATATCTAGATAATCACTTTTATTCAATATTACAATGTCCCCGCCCTTATCTGCTTGTTTGAGGATGATATTCTCATCTTTAGCTATATTATCTAGTATATGGGATTCCTCTAGCCTGAGGTTATGTCGGAAGCGACGCCCCGATTCTTCCAATTGTTCTATGTCTTTAAGAACCAATTTTTCAAAGACCTGAATGGATGGCACATTAATATTTGGAATAAATTGAGACTTAGGTTTAAATGAAGACACCGACATCTGGGGCATAGTGCCAAAGAAAGCTTTAAGTTTTACAGAATAAATCAATTCAAAAATGTCAACACTGGTGTTAAATGGGTTATGTCGGGGAGTGGAAACAAATTCTAATCCTAAATTTAGTAATGTCGTCTGTTCCTTGGACAAAGCTCTAGATGAAATATTTCCTATTAAACTCTCCTCTTCCCTCAGCAAGAAGGGAGTTGAAGTAAAAAATTCCTTTGGGCGTTACTTTTAGTTTTGTGGGCCAGTCTGGGTCTGTACGATGGCCCCTCATCACCAGAGGTGGTGGCTGAGTCTTCACCCTCTGTGGTCTCTAAATCAGAGATATTCCTGTCTGCCCATGTGACTTTCTTCTGTACCAAGTATTTTTAAAAAACCTCCTCCTCCTCCTCCTCCTCCACTTCTTCTTCTTCTTCTCTCTAAATAATCTGTCTCTTCCAAAAACCCAAGTGAGGAATGCTGGCCATTATATGGTAGCGGCTTAGCTCATTCGGGTCCAAGGATCTCTCCGGGGGGGGGGGGGGGGGCTCTGACAACCATCTCTTTCAAACCAGTCAGAGCTCTACCCTCCAACAGAGAGGCACTTATTACCTCCTGGATCATGTAACCCACCCAACCTGGCTTGATTCTAGATGTGGCAGCTCATTTCTAAGCAGCTTGTTCACTTTGTGCCTTTAAGCACAACTCCCCCCCCCCCCCAATTATATCCACAGGACATAAGACTTTGGGGTCATAACATATCAGACAAAGGAGAAGAGATCTACCATGTGGATGTTAGAAGAACCAGATGTGATGTCCCTGTGCCTCAGCCTCCATGGAGCAAGTGACCCAAGAGTTACAGCCAGATCGGAACACTTTGTGCTACTTCAGACCAACATGGCTACCCACCTGAATCTAGCTAGACTGGGAGACATGTAGACCGATTTCCCACGAGGTGCTGCTCTGCCGTCACTCTTCCCTTCCCCTCAATTGCATGCGTCAATTTCCCACTATTTGCCCCATGCCACATTTTGACCTGTGGCTTCACCCATTTTCTCCTGTGGCTTTGCAATCCTCAAAAAAAAAACAGGATTGTGAAGCCGCGGGGCAAATCGGGCAAAGCTACACGTCAAAATGTGGTGCAGCACAAACTGTGGGAAATTGATGCACACAACCAGGGAAAAGGGAAGAGCAATGGCAGAACAGTGCCTCGTGGGCAATCAGTCTAAGCATCTTCCTGTTTACTGTCACTGAACCCTTCAATATGCAGATTGCTACATTTAGGGGAAAGAACTTCCTTCCACCTCCTTCTCTCTCTCTTCCCACACCCATACAAAGAGAAGGAGGAGACATTTCTCCATCTCTGGCACCATGGATGCAGAATGCCTCTCTGCTTCTGCACCCATCCCTAGCTAGACAGGATAGGATCTGTCCCTTTCTCTATGCTGCACTATCCAGTATGTGTTTCCTAAATAAACCAGTGCTTACTTTCTTTTAAACTGATGAGTGGTTCTGTGTAACTTTGTAGTCTTTACAAGAATACACTGTTCAAAGGATCTCTGCTGCGTTCTGACCCTAGTGCACTCTGTTGACTCTAACAAGGGATCCGGCTTAACATCGGGGCTTTTATTCGGGGGCGGGAGGGAAGTCACCAGAACAGAGTTCCGGAACCTCTTCAACAAAATTCTTTTTTGAAATGTTTAAAAGGTCTTGAGTTTTCCGTATACAGAGTGAAAACTTCATTTCCCTCTTGAGAGTTTCAGCACCTCTTTTTCAAAAAAGAAAGAAAGGAGAGAAAAGCCCTGCTTAACAGACCAGCTCTCCCAACCATGGATGTACATCACTGGTGGAAGTGCAAAGTGCTGTGAAGTTGCAGCCAATTCATGGCAAACCCATAGGGTTTTCAAGGCAAGAGATGAACAGAGGTGGTTTGCCATTGTCTGCCTCTGGGTAGCAACGCTGGACTTCCTCCGTAGTCTCCCATCCAAGCTCTAACCAGGGCCAACTCTACTTAGCTTCTGAGATCTGATGAGATTGGGCTAGCCTGGGCAATCCAGGTTGGGGCAGAAATGAAACAGGGAACATGGGTGGTGGGAAATGCCATCAGGTTGCAGCCAAGTTATGAAGGGCCTGTTGAGATTTTCAAGGCAAGAGAGGAACAGAGATAGTTTGCCATTGCCTGCCTCTGCATAGCAACCCTGGACTTCCTTAGTGGCTTCCCATCCAAGTACTGACCAGGGCCAACCCTGCTTAGCTTCTGAGATCTGACAAGATTGGGCTAGGTATGGTCATTATGAAATTGCCATTAGATTCCCATCAAATATTCTGAAAAGTATTTGGGGAGTGGGTGGAGAAAACAAAAGAACTCTACAAATATGTGGATCTTTTCAAAGCCTGGCCAATAAGATCTCTCTGTGTTTTTAATATACATAAGTGGAATTCGTGTGTGTGTGTGTGTGTGTGTGTGTGTGTGTGTGTACTTCTTTTGCCGCAACCAATTTGCCTGTAGTAACCCTGTCTGACTTGTAGTTTCATTAGTCGGATATTTTTGTATACAGTGCCATTTAACCTTGCTATGATAGCCCCAGAAATCCCAATTTGAAGTTTGATTGACACATCAGGTCGTGCCATGGCATCCTTTCACTCATGAATAAGGCAAAAGGCAAAATACTCATGGTCTGAATAGGCTTTGTGTCGGAGATTGCTCGGCGTGCCTTTTTCCAGACTGCGGTCAGGATATGACATAAAAATAAGCTGGGAAATAATGACTTGCCCTTACCGTTCAGAGCACACCCCATCTGCAAACTGGGCAGCACTTGGAAAACAACTCTTCATTTAGCCTCCGAACACAAAGGGACGTGGATGAGTGTTTGTGGAATGGGAAAAACAGCCGTCTTGGGTCAGGGCAGTAGTTCACCTGGCACATTGTATGTTCCAGGTGGCCATTATTAAGAATTACCAAAATGAGCCCACCACAAAGATAAGGTCTGATCCTCCCAAAGAGCCCATTCATGACTGTGGGGCAGCCCTAAGCGGCCATGGCCATTCATTGGTCTGCGGGGTTCTTTCCCATGATGAGCCGCTCATTGTTTTCACTTGTTTGCTACAGGTTTTAAGTGGCAATTTTTTATTTTTATTTTTTAAAAAAAAAACCTGACTGGTTTCATTGTTTAAAATGTGCCTTACAAACCCACGCTATGGCTCTACTCATCCTTTTAGGCCCTGTTATCAGTGGCAGAAATAGGATGGTGGGGGTCTTACAGCATGGGGGAGAGGGCTTTCCATCAACAAAATGATATTGCTGGTGATGCACCGACATTACTTCCTACGTGCTCAGGAGTGATGGCAGTGCTTCACTGGAGGATGCTGGGGATACTCTTGCATTTGGGGACATGGGGAGGCATTGCTGCATTATGTTATTTCCAATGAAAAGTCAGAAGTGATGTCACACCATTCTAGGGTTGCGGTCACACACACTAAATAATCCACTTTCAATCCACTTTCAGTGCACTTTCCAGCTGAATTTTTGCATGTGAACTAGCAAAATCCAGTTGGATAGTGCATTGAAAGTGCATTGAAAGTGGATTATTTAGTGTGTGTGACTGCAGCCTAGGATTCAGCAGAAAGTCTCTGGTAAAACCGTAGAGTTCCTGATGAATCCTAGACTAGCATGACACAAGCCCGTAGCCAGAGTTTTGTGGCTTGTGGGGCAAAAAATTTTTTCTGGTGGGACTGAAGTTCTCAGTGCACAGAGAAAAGCCATTTAGCCATTAGAAAGCTGTTACCAGGACAGATCTCTGAATTGCAAGCTGTTAACCACTTCAGATGACAGTTCACAACTGCTGCAAGTTAATCACTTCTGCCAGTTCATCCCTACTAGGAAACAGTGATTTTTCTCCTTGCATCTTTACCAAAATCTCTTGAAGCACTACCTCATATTTTTTTTCCAACGTTTTTATTTCAGTTTTCAAAAAAATGCAGTAAATCCGTACAATGTCAGTTCAAAATCCAGTATCAATGAATAAAACAAAAAACCCAGAACAAAATAAAACTTCCACTTAAATACAATTCTCTAATAGTCATATTGTAATATCATTACAACTTTAGAGTCACATAATGTCATATGCCAACAGAAAATACAATTTTAATGTAGACAAACTTAGCAACTTAACCATTACTGAGTAGTATTTCTGCAAAGCACATATCTGTTAAGCTAGAGGTTCCCAGATTACATATCAGAGAATACATCAGAGGACTATGAAGCACTACCTCATCTTGAACCCAATCAGAGACAGGATTTAAATTACATTGAATCTGTCAAGGCTGCAACTGAAGGAATCCAGGAATGAATATTGCCACTCATTCCTGGTTAAAAAGGGAGTAATTGGTCTCGTTTGTACTGGGGGCCATGGTTTCTGCATGGGCAAAAGCTGTGTGAGATGGGGACTACAGTAAGGAGGGGAATTGGCTGAGTTTGAGCAAAAGGTATTTGGAAGGACTGTCTCACCATCCAATTTATGTTTATTCAAAGCAATATCAGAAACCCTTGGCAGGCTTATTAATTAGTATCTGCCATTTATTCATAATACCCCATTTTATTATTAAGAATATATTGATAAACAAGAAAATTATATTTGGTAACCAAGGCATTTTTGTTAGAGCTACTCACTTGAGCCATGACAAGACAAGTGTCCTTAAACCTGCCTCTGCTTTAATATATCCCAACAGAGTTTATCACAATTATACTTAACTAGCAGTAAAGCCCGTTGTGAAAGCAATACAATGGGCTCAAGAAAGATGTGATGTCAGGTGAGCGTGGATCGGGTGGGTGGGGGCCTCCAGCTGCCTGCACTTAAAGGGAGCCCCTTTAAGTGCAGGCAGCCAGTGCAAAAGTGCTCCATGTGGTTGATCTCCAAGTGGAAATCAGGTGGGTGGGGGCCCCTGGCTGCCTGCATTTAAAGGGAGCTTTGTTAAGTGCAGGCAGCCATCAGGAAAGGGCCCTGGGCGCCCGAGCTCCCCTGGCAACCCTAGTGAGAGTGTTGACTATTCCACATAAACAAATACCTTTTTGGCATATTAAAAAAGGCCAGTGCATATTATTTGTTCTTATTTGTAGCTTTTTACAAAATATCTTGCAAATGCATCATTTTATATGCCATTTATCATTACCTTTATAGTGATGAAATTACAAGGCGATTTATGACTTTTAAAAGAGAGAGAGAGAGAGAGAGAGAGAGAGAGAGAGAGAAAATCCAGATAAGGAACATATTAAAAGATTCTTGGAAGAACTAAACCCCCCAAAATATTATCTATCTATCTATCTATCTATCTATCTATCTATCTATCTATCTATCTATCTATCTATCTATCTATCCCGCCCTCCCTGCCACTCGGCAGGCTCAGGGTGGTGAACAACACAATTCCTATACAATAAGGAATTCGTATGAGATAAAATGTTGAATACTTCTATTAATATGGAGGAAGTGGAGTGAATTAATGGTAAAGTTGAATTAGACAAAGCAACTAGACCTGGTGGATTCTCGGGAATATTATATAAGAAATTTCAATCTGGGAGACTCTAGCCATGTTTGTTAGGTTTATTGTCAGTGGCTGAAATAGGCTGGCCAGACAAGGTCTGGCAATAGGTGGGGGTCTTACCATATGGGGGGTCCTTTCCATCAACAAAATCTTCTAAACATAATTACCATTTGCTATTTTCATCAGCTGCTGCAAAGCAAACAATTTTGCAGATATCTCTGAGCTCAGCATGCATTTATGTTGTGTCTCTAAGTGTGCCATCCTAAATAGAGTGATCACTCTCTTTTAAGCTCAGTTAAAAGGCTGCAACTTTGTTTAGGATTGCATAGTAACTGTCACAATTGTTAAACTAACCTATCCTCCATCTTCTCCCTTTTCTCTTAATTTATAAGACTTTTTACATAATAAGCCTCTTTTTCACAGCTTTCTCTTCAGCAGAGTTCATTGTGAGGGGGGTGCAAAGTGTTTGTGATCTCTAGCTGTATGTGACGGTTCGGTTCGGTTTAATTGCAGTAAGCCGTAAGGGCTGCTACAAACGAGAACGAGCAAGAACAAAAGTAACAAGTAAACAAAACAACAATACTGGCTTGCTACCATCAATTATTTTCATAGCAATTAAAATACATGTAATAATGTATTTGGGCATTCGTCCAGCCAGCTTCAGAAATGAGTAACGTTTTGCTGGCCTAGTCTTTCGGCACTAACTTGGATCAAATTTTCTTGGCAGCTAAGACAGAAAGGGCAGCCTTTTGAGGAGAAATAAGACTTCCTCCTTTGTGGTGCTTCAGCCGAAGCTAGCCAGAACTGTGTCTAAGAATTTTTGCCAAGAAGCTAAATAAAGCAGACAGGCCAACAAACAGGGACATACATCTTCTAGTTCTGGGGTTCCGCAATTCGTAGACACTGATCTACTGGGTTTTGTGTAGAGCAGCTGACATGCATGGTAGTTTGCATTGTTTGGAAACTAATGGAAGTAAAGGCTGTACAAAGTTTGTGAAAGGTAATCTTAAGCAAGTGGTGTGCACTGGAGTGATTCCTGAATGGCTGGGGTCACTTATGGGACACAAACAGGCTATTTCTCCCCTTTTGTTAAGAATGTATTGACCCAATACCCAAGTGGTTATTGTAGTATCAATTACTATTTATAACTGCTGCTGCTGCTGCTACTACTACTACTACTACTACCACTACTTACAATTCTTGTAATATAAAACCCACAGCAAATAAATAAAACATGAAGTAAAGGGGCACTCAAAATATGGTAGGGAACTAATCCCAGAACACTTCAATATTGATGTTTTATTGTCTGCTTCAATATTTGAAATATGTATTTCTATCCCACTGTGTTTTGAGAAAATATATTTTTTTAAAAAAAATATGTGACAATGTCCCAATGAATATAGTCCTCAACAGGTCTTTGAGTAAAAAGTCCTTTACTTGTAGAAAGATCACTGGAGTTATACACTTGTTCTGTTAGTAATGAAATGCTATAGGTTACATCCACTGATATACTAAACTGATACATGATTATAGATATGCCACCAATCAGTGCACTGCATTTTGCCGCGCTACTACCAGTACTACCGGTTCCCATGAAAGACACAGGAAAGTTAGTTCCCAGGAACCTCCAAAAGCGTTCTCATGGATTACAGTTGTTATTCAGTTGCTGCTGAGTCTAAAAACCAGTTTCTCAAAACCTGCAAACACAACAAATTCCCAGTTCACAGAGGATCCTTTCCTCCCCTGGCCAGGAGAGGAGATAAGACATACCAGAAGGCACACTGCTCAGTGTGCACACGTGTAAACTAGTAGGCAAAGCAAAGCCAACTGGGGGGAAAGCAAAAGGGGGGTGAAGCGAGGGAGACTCCGCATTCCTTCGGGGTGAGTTGATTAATGGTTGCTAACTCCCGGTTGGGGACCTGAGAATAGAAAGGGATTAGGATCGGATAAACACTTATACGAATGAATAGTGATTCATTCTGCATTTGTATAGTAACTCATACAGCTTACAGAAAGAAAGAGCACATTAGGCACTTGTGTATTAAGGCATAGATCAAACAGGCTTACAGAAAGGAAGAGTAACTCATTAGGCACAGATCAAATAGGCTTCATACCAAACGGATTCATGTCAGGCACTGACAAAATATGATGAAGATGAACATAAGAACATAAGAGAAGCCAATGCTGGATCAGGCCAATAGCCCATCCAGTCCAACACTCTGTGTCACACAGTGGCCAAAAACACCAGGTGCCCTCAGGAGGTCCAGCAGTGGGGCCAGGACACTAGAAGCCCTCACACTGTTGCCCCCGCACCAAGCACCAAGAATACAGAGCATCACTTGCCCCAGACTGAGAGTCCCTATCTATATTTTGTGGCTACAGGAACAAATGGTAAAATGGGCAATTAATGTGAACAAAGAAATCTCTATGTCATCATGGGAATTTTTATGGGAAAATGCTATGAATATTTCTACTTGTTTTAACCTTAAAGAAAACTGCTATAAGATGATGTATAGATGGTATATGACACCGAAAAATATGTTAAACTTATCGCTACTGGGAAGAATTGTGGTGGTTAAAATGAATGTTTTACCACACTTAATGTTTTTACTGCAAACAATACTTATTGTAAAAGACGTAAGAGCCTTCAAAGCATGGCAAAGGAATATTTCAAAGTTTATATGGGCCGGGAAAAAACCAAGAATAAAAATGAAAATAATGTGTGACGCGAGGGAAAGAGGTGGTTTTCAACTACCTAATTTAAGACTGTACCATGATGCAGTCTGCCTGACTTGGTTAGAGCCCTGGATATTGTTAGAAGACAGAAAACTGTTAGCATTAGAAGGACATGACTGTAGATTTGGTTGGCACTATTTGTACTATGGCAAAATTAAAATGGATAATATGTTTAAACATCATTATATCAGAAGAACACTTATAGATACTTGGTTCAGATATAAAAACTTTTTTCCTGAAGAAAAACTGTTGTGGATTGTACCAGCAGAAGTAATAAAACCTCTTTCAAGCTCTAAGGGACAAGATTGGTTGAAATATAGAGACATTTTAAAAATGGAAAAGGGAGAGTTTTTCATGAAAGAAGAGAATCAGTTAGACTTTGACTATGGTTGGCTGCGCTATAGACAGATTCTTAACCTGTTTAATACAGATTTAAAAAGGGGAGGTTTCAGGAGGAAATATAATGAAATTGAGCAGGTGTGGATGGAAGGGGGGAAGAAATTGATATCTAAGATGTATAAAATTTTGTTGAAATGGTATAATGAAGATGAGTTAGTTAAGGAACAAATGGTAAAATGGGCAATTAATGTGAACAAATAAATCTCTATGTCATCATGGGAATATTTATGGAAAATGCTATGAATATTTCTACTTGTTTTAACCTTAAAGAAAACTGCTATAAGATGATGTATAGATGGTATATGACACCGAAAAAAATAGCTAATATTGGCCAGCATTTGTCTAACAAGTGCTGGAAATGTAAACAAAAAGAAGGTTCTTTTTACCGTATGTGGTGGACTTGTGATAAAGCTAAAACTTTCTGGTCTCTGATACATGCCGAAATGGAAAAAATTATGAAATGTACTTTTAAAAAATTGCCAGAACTGCTCTTGCTTGGTCTTAAATTAGAAGAAGAAAATGTAAATAAAAGGACGTTGATGTGGTGTATGGTAACAACCGCAAGAATGGTATATGCCCAAAACTGGAAGAGCGAGAGACTTCCTGAACTTTGGGAGTGGTTAAGAAAATTGCTGTTTATGGCAGAAATGGACAAATGGACAAGAAAATTGAACAACCAAGACTCAGAGAATTTTATGGAGGAATGGAAGGATTTGAAAAATTATTTAGAACAATACTGGGAAATGAAAGATAATATTTTTACACTGTCTAACTATTGAACGATTAATGAATGGTCCATAAATAATAATATTTTTTTTGATATTTAGATACAAATATACTAACACTATTAGAAATAAGTGAGTTACCTGTAAGAGGAAAATAATATAGAATTATATTATATCTGGTGGACGTATAACGGTGTAGGTGAGGTGGGAAGTCACTGGGAGGGGGAGAAGAAAAGGAAAAAGGGGTCTTTGTAATAGAGTGACAATGTAATGTGTGTAAGTTAAGTTTTGACTCCAATAAAAAAATAATGTTAAAAAAAAAAAGGAAGGGCCCGGGGAGGCACGGCGGTTTCCCGGGGGGGGGGGAGAACATCGCCCCAGTGAGCGCGTACACAAAGTGCACGCACTAAGGAGCCCCCGCCCCCCCAGAATTTCCAAAAGTCTACCCCCCTGGCTGAGGGGGGGGGGGTTCAGTGCTGCATTAATGTTTAATGAAAAAATTGTTTCATGTTAAAATGAACAACATGGAATTCCTCCTTGAAAGAACAGAAGGAACAATGAAGCCAGGAAGGAAGGGGATATCTAAAAGAGCAATGCAAAATGTATGGAGCCCAAGTCATAAGAAAGCATGAAATCCCAAACTGTAGAATGGCAGTTCTTGCTCTCCTGGAGCAGAAATTAAGGTGACAGCCTTAAGTTACTATTTCCCAGGTTTGGGGCATGAATGACATTGTAGGTGCCTTAATGTCTAGGATTGCCAACCTCCAGGTGGTGGCTGGAGAGCTCCTGGGATTGCAACTGAACTCCAGGCAACAGAGATCAGTTCCCCTGGGGAGAACGGCCACTTTAGAAGGTGGGCTCCATGGCATTAGACCCCACTGAAGTCCCTCCCCTCTCCAAACCTTACCCTCCTCTGGCTCCACCCCCCAAAACTCCAAGTATTTCCCAATCTGGAGCTGGGAACCCTGCTTAATGCCAATCCTGAACAGGGAAAAAGGTGCCAACAATTATGGTGACAATACCACCTTGTTTAAAATACTGAGGTGTTTCTTGTTGTGGATGTCACACCAACAACTACTAAAGAGAAAGGAGGAACATCTGTGCTGAGTGTGGAACACTGTTGCTGATAACTCCTTTTCCTGTTCCTGTCTCAAAGCATGAGTGTGGCCAAGGTGCAAACCCATGGGCATGGGCCGAGGAGAAAGAACCAAAAGGTTCTTGGTTTGTAGCCTGGGACGTTAGTCAAGTCAGTCAAGGAGTTCAGAACTGGCCCGAAATCATCATCATCATCTTCTTCTTCTTCTTCTTCTTCTTCTTCTTCTTCTTCTTCTTCTCCTTCTCCTTCTCCTTCTCCTCCTCCCTCCCTTCTTTCTTTCTTTCTTTCTTTCTTTCTTTCTTTCTTTCTTTCTTTCTTTCTTTCTTTCTCTGTGCACTGGTTTATTTATATGTTATCTTTCCTTGTAGGCCACTTTGGGTCCTTTAAAGAGAAAATATATATAAATGATAGATAGATAGATAGATAGATAGATAGATAGATAGATAGATAGATAGATAGATAGATTAAAAATCATGAATTCAAGAGATTTCCTAACCATGCAGCAATGTACAGTATAAAACTTACCCGTTAGATGTGGTTCCCGAAAAAATGAAGTGATATCAGCCAGAGTGAAACTAGCAACCATGGTGTGTACCTTCCAACTTCCAGGAAGCATATTTACAATGGGTGGTTATGGGAGCTACAGCAATACTCTAGTAACACTTCCAAATCAATTAACTTTGTGGGTCAAGACATTATTTAGCTACATTTATTAGGTTTCTATAATCCCACTCTGTTCTATCAACTCAGAGTGACTTACAGCAGTTTTGCACATCCTTCTCTGTCCCTAGGGCTCTCACAGTTTATAAGAATTTAATATGACATAAATCTATTTACTTACTTCTCCCCAGCGGGGACCAAAGTGGCTCACACAGTTCTTCCCTCCTACATTTTAACCTCACAACCATCTTGTGAGGCTGAGAGCCTGTAACTGGCCCTAGGTCAGCCAGAAAGCTTCCATGGCAGAGTGGGAATCCGAATCTGGGTCTTGAGATTTGGGGATGGATTCTGAGTGGGATGAGGTTTGAGGAGGGGAGGGACTTCAGTGGGGTATAGAGCTGTAGGGCGCGATCATACGCACCCATTTACGACGCAAGCGGTGCGATGAAGCGACGGCGCAAACCGACGGGATCAGACGAGCACATCTGCAAAGCGTTGTGCGACCGGCATAACAACGTCATGAGCGCCCGTTGATGCGCTTCAAAAAGAGACCGCTAAAACAGAAGTCTTTTCCGGAAAAGCCGGAAGCAGGCGTGCGTGGGATCGCAGCAGCGCACCGATGCTGCTGTGTGATCGCGCACCGACGTTTGCCGTCCGATTCTGTGACATACCGTGGGATCACATTAACACGCCTTTTTATGCAGCGACGCAACGCAGGTACGATTCCTGTCCGCTTTATCGCACTCGTGTGGACGGGCCCTTAGTCACAGAGAACCATCCTGGTGTGGTGGTTAAGGGTCATTTTACACCTCCCCTCTAAAGTAGTTTGACTGCTGTCTTTTCCTGTGCTGATTTCACAGTGGTGTGAAATTTCACTCCAGGGGGTCTAAGTGCACTAATCAACAGCAGTTGTTTAAAGCAGAATGAAGCCGGTTGCATACTAGCTTGACCACAGGAGGGCAATTAGTAGATGTGGACATTTCAGTGGCAGCACGGTTTCACACCGCACAGAAGTATGGGCAGGGTTTTTTGGAACTAGAATGATTCCAGCGGGAAAGTCAGATGTAAAAACAGCCTAAGAATGGTCGACTCTAACCTGGAGGACCAGATCTGATCTCCCACTCTTCCATGTGAAGTCTGCTGGGTGACCTTGGACCAGTCACGGTTCTCTCAGAATTATCTCAGCCCCATCTACCTCACCAGGTGTTTGTTGTGGGGACGGGAAGGGAAGGTGATTGTAAGCTGCTTCGAGACTCCTTAACACAGAGGAAAGTGGGGTATGAAACCCTTCTCTTCTTCTTCTTCATAACATTCAATGTACACAGAAGTTGCCTAATTTAGAAACTGGTGTTCTCCAAGTTCATAAAGTTGAATTTATCCCATTGCCACCCACCAGAAGACCCCCAAAAGAAAGGGGGAAAGATGCCTTCATTTCAGGAAGGGAACTCTTTCGCAGAGCTGTGTGCCGTATCTTAAGAACAGTATTAGAAATCAATAGTAACACAGACTGAAAATTAAGTAACCTGGTTAAGCACTTCTGGATAACACTGTTTTAAAGAGCTGATTAGAAATAAATATGCCAATTGACACATAGTTCTGAAATAAAATGATTCTTAATCAATGTAAGCCAGCAAGAGAATGAGTGGCTCTTCACAATGAGAGAGCCAGGAGGAGGCATTGTGCTGGGTCCTTGTCAGAAAAAGACAAAGGGACCGATCTTTATTGATGCAGCAGCTGCTCCGAAATGGAGAGCAGATGAACTCCCAGGGAAACCAGGTGAGGCAGAAAGGGAATCGAGATCTCCAGTCATATAAGCCGACCAAAGGATGAACAAGGCCGGGCTGGAGAGAATGGACATCCAGGGAGATTTGAGGGGATTACTTGATTCAATTAAGGGTAAGCTTCTTAACCCACCAACTTACAATGATGTGCCAAGAAAGGAATGGAGTGACCATTGTGGACAGTTCCAAGCCATCTGGATTGTGTTGCAGGGCACCTAATTATCCAGCCTCAAAAACATCTGCAATATGGAAGCAACAGAACAGATACACACACACACACACACACACACAAAGTGTTCCCTCTAAGCCAAGTTAGTGTGAGCTAGCTCACAGTTTTTTAGCCTCTGGCTCACACATTTTCATCTTCGCTCAGGAAGGAGGGCTCCAGAGCAAACTAATGTATGCAGCAGCCAAATCAACAGGAAGAAAACAAAGATTATTTGTTGCAATTATTTGCCTCACTGACTTATTATTTTCAGCAGCTTGCAGAATTCGTCCTGAAATTTTATGTACAGATTTTAAATTTTAGAGATTTCTACTGATGGCAATAAAGGTAAAGGTAAAGGTTTCCCTTGCTCGAAAGCCAGTCGAATTCAACTCTAGGGAGCAGTGCTCATCTCAGTTTCCAAGCTGAAGAGCCAGCACTGTCCGAAGACGTTTCCGTGGTCATGTGGCCGGCATGACTAGATGCCAAGGCACACGGAATACTGTTACCTTCCCACCGAAGCGGTACCTATTTATCTACTTGCAATTTCTTGCTTTCGAACTGCTAGGTTGGCAGGAGCTGGGACCAGAGACAGGAGCTCACTCCGTCATGCAGCACTCAGGTCTCAAACTGCTGAACTACCGACCTTCTGAACTGCAGTTCAGCATCTTAACCACTTGAGCAATAGGACGGACCAATTTTATTTTTAAATGATTTTTCTGTATAGCTTTTGCTATGGCTTGTACCAGTCATTGGCTGAATAAATAAATTGATTGATTGACTGTTGGTCTCTAAAGTGTCGTTGTTCTTGAATCTAATTGTTCTACTGCAGACCAACGGGACTCTCCTCCGAACCAGATAAGAAAGCTGGCATTAGACATCTGAGACAGCAATATCCCTGTGCCTCATGGATGGTTGGATGGGCATTTTGGCATGAACACACATGAAGCTGCCATGAACTGAATCAAACCATTGGGCCATCAAAGTCAGTATTGTCTACTCAGACTGGCAGTGGCTCTTCAGGATCTTAGGCAGAGCTCTTCCACATCACCCGTTTCCTGGTCCTTCTAACTGGAGATGCCAAGGATTGAACCTATGACGTTCTGTATGCAAAGCAGAGGCTCTTCCACTGAGCCACAACCATTCAGTTGGAGTTTGGGCTCATCCAATAGTATGAACAAGATTTCTGGTTTAAGCCAGTGTTGGGGGGGGGGGGGGAGAAGTATGAATGAGTGTTCATTTGTTATCTGGTTATCTGACTTTTGTCAAAGGGGAGAGAGGGATGTTTGGGGCTCAGACAGACTGTGAGCTAAGCTGAAGTGTCAAACTGGGATCAGTATCTGGATTCCCAAAGGGGAGACCTGGTTATTGTGTACCTGATCTCATCAAAAAAGGGGTTCTTGATGGCAGAGGGTGAGATCTAGGCATCTGGGCAAGCCACAAGGGGTGGTGATAGACTGGATACCTCTCTCGAGGCAGGCTAACTCAGTAGCGGGGCAGAAACTTTGCATGCAGAAGGCCCTAGGTTCAATCCCCAACATAAACCTCCAAAGGAAGTTTATAAAACTAGTAAAGGCCCAAAAGTTAATAACATCAATAGGTATAGACACAAGTACATGTGTTTATTTCAAAAACATAAAAACCTTGTAGGGGCCCAAATAAAGCCTCATAAAATGGTCAAAGTGATAAATGCACAAAAAGGAACCATACATGACCTGACACATCTCAGCCCACAAGAGCATTTTTCAGAGGTCAAATAGTGCATCATGCAACATGCAACAAAGCCCCTGTTACATTTGTGTCCCCACAAACAAAGTGTGTGTGTGTGTGTTGTAACATTCCATTTTTGGCCCTGTATCAATTGTTCACTGCCTTCCAAGTGTAACAGGGGCTTTGTTGCGTGTTGTATTCTGTACTATTTGACCTCTGAAGAAGGCTCTTGTGGGCCCAAATGCATCAGGTCATATTTGGTTGCTTTTGTGCATTTGTCACTTTGATTATTTTATGAGGCTTTACTTGGGCCCCTAAAAGGTTTTTATATGTTTTTGAAATAAACAGATGTACTTGTGTCTATACTTACTGATGTTTTTAACTTTTGGCCCTTTACTAGTTTTCTCAACTTCCTTTGGAGGTTTTTGGTTGGTTGGTTTAGTTTTTCTTCCCCTCTCTTCATGCGTCAGTCCCCCGCATCCCACACAGAGACCAGGCCTTTCCCATCATGTCTCCAGCTCTGTGGAATGGGATCCCTGGTGAGAGGGGGCCCCTCTCTGGAGATCTTCAGGAGGTGCCAAGGCTGCCTGTTTGCCAGGGCTTTTGAGGGAGTTTGAATGGTCAGGCACCTTTTAAGTGGGGGAGGAGAGGTCTGGGGCTTGCCATTTTATCTTTTGTGATGGCTGGGAATGTTTTATCTGTCATTGTACACTACCTTGAACCAAGAAGAAAGGCAGGATAGAAATGTTTTAAGAAACAAACAAGTGGCTAGACAAACACTTGTCAGGGATGCTCTAGGCTGATCCTGCATTGAGCAAGGGGTTGGACATAGATGGCCTGTGTGGCCCCTTCCAACTCTGTTACTCTATGATTCTAAGTATGGAAACTCTTCCATCTTCTGTCAACGCAGATTGGGTTGGCTTCCTCTCTTGACCATTCCCGTCTCACATGCAAATTCTCCCCTTCCAAACTTACCTCACTGGCCTTAACCTTAGATGGCGGTCACATGTGTGAGATAAAGCAGGGGGGCAAGGCTATTTCCTCTGGCGTAAGTTGAACCACAGTTGTGCGATCACATGGACTTTTGTAGATGCGGGCGCAGTCCGCCGCTGTATGATCAGATGCATCCGTGGGTGAGTCAGGGTTTTTTTTACCATTTGTTCTTGATGCACTTACATGAGGAATTGATGAAGCGCACCTTCGCCCCAAGGTCTCCCCATGGAATGTGTGGCAGTGTGCGCTAATGTGCATACTGCAACAGGGTAAAAAAAAATGACATGGAGTCAGGCTAGCCAGATCAGACTATCCCAATGCTATGGGAGCGTGATGGGGTGATCAGACACAGGGCAGTCTGTCTGTGGCCCATTGTAACCAGTTTGCTACAGGACTTTCCCAGGTGTTTTTTAAATCCGCTTGTGCGGTGGAGCAAAACAGATTGCAAATGGCTGCAGGGCGTTTCCCAGATGTTGATATCTGATCACGCTCCTTCAGTCTGTCCAGCATTTGTGTCTATGTCAGGGCGAATTGTGCGTGTGATCACGACCTTGGTTAGTTATCCGTAGCCTGACTCTCCTGACTTCTAGGCATGAACATATATGTGCAGGCATTGCAAGAAACAAAAACTCTGTCAAAGGTTGACTGCCTTGTGAGGGTTGCCGACTTCCAGGTGAAGCCTGGAGATCTGCTGGAATTATAGTTGTTCGCCAGACTACAGAGATCAATTCCCCTGGAGAAAATGGCTGCTCTGGAGCGTGGTCTCCATGGCCTTGTACCCAACTGAACTCCCTCCTGTCCCATATTCCACCCTCCTCAGGCTTCATGCCCCACCAATCTCCAGGCATTTCACAACCCGGAGTTGGCAACCCTATCCCTTACTGTGAATTTCCCATTATGAGCAAAGATTCTCCCTCAACCAGAGTTAGAAGTCAGTCCCAACTGCTAGCTGAATGGAGCCAGCTGGCACTGGGGGGGGGGGGGGGAGCACAGGTTTGAGTCCCAGTTTGCTGGCTTGCCATATTCCTATGCAGAGCAGGGTGGATATATCCCTAATGATCTATAAAACCATAATGAAAGCCCATGAAGAGTCGCCCTGGAAAGCAAAAGCAGATTACGACAGGAAAATGTGCTGTGGTAGCATCCAGCAAAAGTGCACTGGCTCGCCTTGAATAAATTTCCCAGCTGAGGATACCGGGGCAGGGCTGTCTCATGGTGTGAGAAAGCTTCTCGTGGGTGGCATGGAGGACTTCCCTGCTCTTCCTTTCTGGCCCTTCTGCTTTTATTCAAGGACACGACTGCCAAACCCGGCAAGTGGGCCCCAGCACACTGTGAAATCATGTTGCTCTCTTCATGCCAGTGTGGCTTTTGCTCCCTCTCCGATGAAGCCAAGTGCAGGTCGCAGTGCCGAAAGCACACAGGCAGAATGCAGTGGAATGGAAAGGTGCTGGGGAGGGGAGGGAAGACCCCCCCCCCCACCTCCCCACCTCCTATTTTTATTCACTGCACCGTTTCATCTCCGGAAGCCAATGGCATCTGCCGCCGGTTGCGGTGGGGGAGGGGGAGAACCTACAGACATTGCACTCGATGTTAATAAATGTGTTTCCCATTAAGTGGCAGTTGTAATGCTCTGCTTGTTTGCCTTTCCGGGCGCACTTTCATCATTCACTGTAGTGCCGGCGCTGCCTGGTAATTTGTCTCCAACATTTGCATTGCCAGCTGCAGGTATACAAACCTTTCTGATCACGGAAATGCTCTGACACGTGATAAGAAGGACCTGTTCAGGGCCTCCTTGGTGCTGTCTGCCCCTCCCCCCCAATAAAATCCAGGAACAGCCTTAATACTTTATTGATGCATGTATCTAAAACATTCTGTGCTGTTTCGGGTTGCCAGCCTCCAGGTGGGGCCTGGAGATCTGTGTTACAACCACAGATGGAGATCAGTTCCCCTGGAGAGAATGGCTCCCTTGGAGGGTGGACTCTATGGCATTGTAACCTGCTGGGGTCCCTCCTCTCCCCAAACCCCACCCTCCCCAGGCTCCACCCCCCAAAATCCCTAGGTTTTCCCCAACCCAGAGCTGGCAACCAGAATGCTGTCCTTCCCTATCAGCATCCACAAGGTGACAAACATTTTAAAAAGCATTAAAACAGGGGTGTCGAATTCATTTGTTACGAGGGCCGGATCTGACATAAATGGGACCTTGTTGGGCCGGGCCATGGGTGTCATGAAATGTAACGCCAGGTAGTGGAGATATAAACTTTATAAAGGACATAGAAAAACACAATTAGAGATTTTTTTAAACTTTAAATAAAACATGCTTAAAACACTAGCAATCTTGCAATATTTTGTCTTTTTAACAGTCTCTGATAACTGACACCTCTGCTCTGAACTGCTGCATCAAAATTTCTGTGCTGTAGCAATTTTGAGTATGGTATTAAGGATTGTATCTGTAAGCTGCAAACCTGCTTTTGATTTATTGACATTTATTACAGAAATCTCATGCTCAGTGTTCCTAGCCTAGGTCCCCCGGGGAAAACATGAAATGGCTGGGCATTGCAACCTTTTGTACATAAGTTGCTTCATGTGCTGGTCAAGAAAAACGAGAAGGCATCCTAACACAGACTAAGGGCCATGAGTTTGTCTACAAAACTATACTCTTCCCCAAAGAAATAACTAGAACTTCCTACAAAGGGGGGGAACTTGGTCTGGACACACACTCTCAGTCTGATCCACCTCACTGGCTTGTTGTTATCCCTCCTCTAAAATAGTTCACATTGAATATAAGAACATAAGAGAAGCCAATGCTGGATCAGGCCAGCGCCCCATCCAGTCGAGCACTCTGTGTCACACAGTGGCCAAAAACACCAGGTGCCCTCAGGAGGTCCAGCAGTGGGGCCAGGACACTAGAAGCCCTCCCACTGTTGCCCCCCCCCCAAAGCACCAAGAATACAGAGCATCACTTCCCCCAGACTGAGGGCTCCTATCTATACCTTGTGGCTAACAGCCACTGATGGACCTCAGCTCCATATGCTTATCTAATTCCCTCTTGAAGTCGTCCATACTTGTAGCCGCCACCACCTCCTGTGGCAGTGAATTCCACATGTTAATCACTCTTTGGGTGAAGAAGTACTTCCTTTTATCGGTTCTAACCTGACTGCTCAGCAATTTCATGGAGTGCCCACAAGTTCTTGTATTGTGAGAAAGGGAGAAAAGTACTTCTTTCTCCACCTGCTCTATCCCAAGCTCTATAAACCTTGATCATGTCACCCTTCTTACTGAGAAAAACCATGAGGGCATGAATACAGTGAAAAGGGAGAGGGAATACAGTTGCACTCTGGAGAGCCACAGCTTAAAGTAGGAAGTAGGAAACAGCCAGGGCCTTGTGGGCTAGATTGGGGCCCTCTGAGAGCCTGGTCTGGCCCGCAGGCCACATGTTTGACAACCCTGCGTTAAAACATCTGAGCAATCCTTATCTATAAAGACAAGTTGGGGTGGCAACATTCTATGCTTGCCAAAATCAGTTGGCTGCAAGAATGGGCACTCAAAAGGGGTCCCTGGTCACTGGCTGCATTCCCTCGCTGCATTGCCTCAGTCCTGCCCACAGTGTCTCGGCCTCAATCTGGAAGGAGCCAGCAAAGGGGACAGACCGGGTGCTGGGCCCACTCTTCTTTTCCGCTCACTGCCAGGTGGGTCTAACTGTCCCCTCAGTGGCTGTTGGTAAGCAACCAGGCTTGCTTCTGTCAGTGAAAAGACAATGGACTTTCAGCATAAACCCCTCCCCTGCCCACTGCCAGCTTGCCCACTTTCCTGTCAGAATAAATGGAAAACAGTCTCTCTCCTGCTTAGCTCCACCATGGCTGGCTGGCTGGCTGGCTGGCTGGCTGGCGAATGAGGTAGGCCAACAACCATTAAACCATTCTCTTCAACCCCCTGCTGTGTGACTGACTTTCCCCCTAGGGTTGCCAATCTCCAGGTGGGACCTGGTGATCTCCCATTATTACAATTGATCTCCAGATGACAGAGATCAGTTCCCCTGGAGAAAATGGCTGCTTTGGAGGGTAGACCCTAAGGCATTATACCCTGCTGAGACTTCCCCCCCCCTCCAAATGCTGCCCTCCACAGAATCCACCCCCCAAATCTCCAGGTATTTCCCTAATTAGAGCTGGCAACTGTCCTTTCTCCTCAGTGTCTGTTGCTTGGCAACCAAGCTTCCATCTGTCAGTATAAGGCCCTTTCCACACTTATGTTGACCTTTGGGAGAAAACTCATTAGAGCCAGTTGTGATAGGGTTGCCAACTCCAGGTGGAAAATTCCTGGAGATTTGAGGGATGGAGCCTGGAGATGGTGAGGTTTGAGGAGGAGTGGGACCTCAAACAGGTACAATGCCACAGACTCCACTCTCCAAGCCAGCAAGTCCCTCATGGGGAACCATTGTTGCCAATCCCCAGATGGGGGCTGGAGATCACTCAGAATTACAACTGCTCTCTAGGAGGGAGGGGGAGGAGATGGAAAGCTGAAGCCAGGGGACAGATAACGATACATTGACAGTTGGCTGGGAGGGAGCTAGGGTTGCCAACTCCATGTCAGGAAATTCCTGGAGGTTTGAGGGGTGGACCCTGGAGAGGGTGAGGTTTCAGCAGGGGTGGGACCTCAGACAGGTTCAATGCCATATACTCCACCCTCCAAACCACCTGTTCCCTCATGGGGAAGAAGAAGAAGAAGAAGAGATTGGATTTATATCCCACCCTTCACTCACTTGGAGTCTCAGAGCGGCTTACAAACTCCTTTCCCCTCCCCACAACAGACACCCTGTGAGGTAGGTGGGGCCGAGAGACCTATGAGACAGCTGTCCTTGAGAGAACAGCTGGATCAGAGCTATTCAGATCAGAGCCCAAGGTCATCCAGCAGGTGCAAGTGAAGGAGTGGAGAATCAAACCCAGTTCTCCCAGATTAGAGTCTGTGCACTTAACCACTGCATCAAACTGGAACCATTGCTGCCAATCTCCAGGGGAGAGATAGAGATCACATTGAATCTCAACTGTTCCTCAGATGGTAGAGATCTTCCTCTGGAGAAAATGGTGGACTCTGTGTCATTATACCCTGCTGAGGTCGCCACAGCAAATTGATGCTGAGTGCCCAAGCCTCTCTCTAGAGCCCGTTGTATTTATTTCCACAATGGGCTTTATTCCTAGTTACAAATACTGTTAAAATGATAGCTTGATTCAAGTTCAATAGCAGCTGAGAGACTGATAAGGTATTGAGGGACTCAAAACTAGCTGTTCTACTGCTGACCAGCATGGCTACCCCCTGAAATCAAAATGGTCAAATAGTTCAATGAAAAACACATAAACAAAACAACACTAGAATGAGGGCTGGTAACTCTTATCAGAGGTATGCCAGATGAAAAAAAAGAAAAAGTCTTCACTCGCTGTCAAAAGACACCAGTAGAGGGAGACAGATGAAACTCCTCAGGGAGGAAGTTGTAAACTTTTGGTGCCACAACTGAGAAAGCCCTTTCTGGCTTCAGATGGCAGGGCCAACCAAAGCAGGGCCTCCAAAAGATGACTGCAGTGTACAGGTAGGTTCAAATGGGAGGAGGCAGTCTTTAAGGTATGTGGATCCTTAAGGGACATTGGTCTCAGGCTGTACAACACTTTAAATATCTATACATGCAACTTGAATTAATCCTAGAAGCAAATTAGAAGCCAGTGTAGATGCAGATATAAGTTCACAGAGCTCTTGATAGAGCCACAATTCAGTTCATCTTGATTCCATGTTATCAGTCACTTCTGGGTACCATTAGGGCATGTTAGCAAAAATCCCTAGAGCTCATGCACAATGGTGTGTGTGTGTGTGTGTGTGTGTGTGTGTGTGTGTGTGTGTGTGTACACACTAGGGATGCCATCCTCTAGGACCTGGGGATCCCCTGGAATTACATCTCCTCTCCAGACTGCAGAGATCAATTCCCCTGGAGAAAATGGATGCTTTGAAGGATGGACTCTAAGGCACTGTACCCCAATGAGGTCCCTGTCCTTCCTAGGCTGCATCTCCAAATCTCCAGGAGTTTTCCAACCTGGAGCTGGCAACCCTACCCCCCCACTCTCTGCCAGTGGCCATGGGGACCTGGCAACACTAGAACACACACATGTCCTGATTCCACTGGAATCCAAAGATGTCTCCTGGGACAGTTCTGGCATTTTGTGACGGAAGTCCATATTTCAAATAACTGAAAGGATATCCCATAATAGCATTCTCTGTGGGCAGGAAGACAGATGACCTCTATGGAGCTAGTTTACTGTGTATTGAGGAGTTACATCAGATTTGCCAGCCCTCCACCTCTGAAAAGTTCACCTTTCCTTCCTGGGATGGGACAGGTGAAGAAGAAGAAGAAGAACTTTGCTTCCAGTAAACTATTTATGTTCTAGGCCAGGGGTGTTGAACCCATTTGTTATTAGGGCCGGATCTGACATGTGTGTCATAAAATGTAATGCCAGGTAGTGGAGAGATAAACTTTATAAAGAACACAAACACAAAGATTTCTTTTTTTTTTACTTAAAATAAAAAACATTAGCACTCTTGCAGTGACTGACACAGCTTGCTCTGAATTATTGCATCAAAATGTCTGTGCTGTTACAATCTTGAGTATGCTGTTCAAGTGTGTATCTGTAAGCTGGAAACCTACTTTTGATTTATTGTCATTCACTACAGAAATCTCATGCTCAGAGTTCTGAGTCATGGACCCAGGGGAAAACATGAAATGGCTGGGTGTTGCGAGTTTCTGTACATAAATTGCTTCATATTCTGAGAAGACACCATGACACAGACTGAGGGCTTTGTGTTTGTCTACAAAACTATAGTCATCCTCAGTGGTTAGTATCAGCCTACTATCTGGGAAGTCTAAGTTCAAAATCCCCAGATGAAATGTACGGGGTGAACTTGGTCTGGACACACACTCTCATCCTAATCCATCTCACTGGCTTGTTGTTATTCATCATCTAAACAGTTCACATTGCTTTCCTATTGAGCAAGATTGGATCCTGAGGGCATGAATACAGTGAAAAGGGGGAGGGAACCCAGTTGCACCCAGGAGAGCCACAGCATAACAAGCCCAACAAAACACACACACTGTAGCAAGGCACACAAAAGCTCATACCTTGGATAAAACTTTGTTGGTCATAAAGTCGCTTAGTATTTCTCCCATGCAATTGAGGCAGCAAAGCAAGCTCTCCCTCCTTCCCTCCCTCCCTTCAGAGAGGAGCCTTAGCCAATGGAAGGGGAGAAAGGCTTGCCTTTCTCTCCTGTGTGATTGAGGAAGCCTGGCCAGGAAGCAAGCTCTGGCTTGTCTCCCCCTGGAAGAGGGAGGGGGAGGAGCCTCAGCCAGTGCAGGAAATAGAAGCTTGCCTATCTATCTATCCTGAGTGATTGAGAGAGTCTGGCAAAGCAAGCTACAATGCAGCAGCAACAGAACTGGAAGAAGAAGAAGGAAACAACCAGTTCCACTGTGGGCCTGATAAAAGCCCTCCGGGAGCCTGATCCGGCCTGTGGGCCACATGTTTGACACCCCTGCTCTAGGCAGGGGGGTTGGACTAGATGGCCTGTATGGCCCCTTCTAACTCTGTGATTCTATGATTATACCATTATACTGTCAGATTTAGCAACAGAGTCTACAAAACAGGCCAAAGGCAAGCGTGTACAAACAGTCTGATTACAGTGTCCTGTGGTCCACCAAGGACTTGACCAAATTCTATCTAAGGAAAGTTGTCAAACACATGGCTGGTCACCATTCACAAAAGGTGGGCTGGTGGACTGTGTTGGGCTTAGAAGATACCAGGCTGGGCAAGAAGAGTTCTGCTAGACAAGACCAAGATTCTATTCCTAACAATGGCCAGCCAATGGGGAGACCACAAGGATGGCATGACTGAAGACAACTGTCCTGTCCTATTATTTTGTCCCCAACACCTTGTATTCAGGTCCTTCTGTCACTGAATGTGGAGCTATCTCTATAACTAATAGCCAAGGGCTGGCTCCCATGAGATTCTGTTTATCTGCATGACAGAGTCAGCCATAACTACAATGTTGGGCTGTATGAACTTGGGAGGAAACCCAAATTTGTGAAAACAATCTGACTTTTGAAAGCCCTAATTTGGGGTTGCCCTGACCTGGATGGCCCATGCTAACCAGATCACATCAGATCTCGGAAGCTAAGAAGAGTCATACTGGTTAATACTTGGACAGGAGACCCCCAAGAAGTCCAGGGTTGCTACGCAGAGACAGGAAAGGGGCAAATCACCTCTGTTCATCTTTAGCTTTGAAATCCCTACAGAGTTGCCTTAAGTCGGCTGCGACTTGATGGCACTTCCCAGTACCAGCAGTTGGAGGCGGAGGGGGGAGACTCTCCCAAATGTAAATAAATACTTCTATGCATGAACATGTGCAGGCATTGCAAGAAACAAAAACTGTCAGCATTTGGCGGTCATGTTGGTTTGCAGCGTGGTGTGAAAACACTGGCAGTGGCGAGGCAGTGGCCAGTCGTGGCTGTAGCAATGTGCAAGTGTGCAGCCTCCATGGTGCTACTGGAAGCCCATGTGTCCATAAGATGATGGCGTCACTTGCTGGTGCCAGGTTCCAGTAATCAAGCAGAAGCAATGTGCCTGGCACGCTGTTGTAGCTGTGGTCCCGGCAGCTCCATTGTTGCCTCTCGCTACTCATCAGTACAGGCAACAACTTCCCATTTCAACAGCCATAAGAACATAAGAAAAGCCCAGCTGGATCAGAAAAGTGGCCCATCTTATCCAGCATCCTGTCTCACACAGTGGCCAACCAGTTCCTTTGGAGGGCCAATAACAGGGCAGAGAGGTCGAGAGGCCTTCGCCTGATGCTGCCTCCTGGCTCTGGGATTCAGAGGATTAGAGCCTCTGGCTATGGTGGATCCCCTCAGCCACAATGCCTAGTGGACCCTGATAGACTTTTCCTCCATGAACCTATCTAATCCCCTTTTAAAGCTGTTTCTTCCTGTGGCCATCACTACATCCTCTCTGTGTGAAGAAGTAATTCCTTTTGTCTGTCCTGAATCTGCTCCATCAGTTTCATTGAATGTCCTGTGCGGGGCCCCTCTACAGTGCCAACTTACCTTCCTTCTGCATCCTCGTGGCCCAGAGGGCTGTTGGGAGTAGGGGGCATGGCTTGGTCGTGTGCCTGCCCCCTGGGCTTCTTACTTCTGGAGCACCGTTTCTGTGCGCTTCTGTCCCAACAGACCCCTGCCTCCGGGGGAGGCTCAGTGCCTCCTGGAAAAGTTCAGGGGGGGCTCCAGCTCCCCCGCCCCCCTGAAGTTGACGCCTATGATGGTGGCATTTTTACAGTTGTGTTTGAGATGTATATAAGTGTTGATTTCTGAACTATTTCTTTTAACATTCATTGAGTTATCATGTATGCTGTTTTTTTAAAAAAAATAATAATAATTTTATCAACCTCTATCATGTCCCCCCTTAATCGTCTCTTTCCTCAACTGAAGTCTCAGACTCTTCAGCTTTCCCTCATAGGGAAGGTGCTCCAGTTTGGTGTAGTGGTTGAAAGCGCGGACTCTAATCTGGTAGACCCGGGTTTGATTCCCCACTCATCCACATCCAGCTGCTGGAGTGGCCTTGGGTCAGTCACAAGTTTTCTCAGAGCTGTTCTCTGAAAAGCAATTCTTTCAGAGCTCTCTCTGCCCCACCTACCTCACAGGCTATCTGTTGTGGGGAGAGGAAGGGAAAGGAGATTGTAAGCTGCTCTGAGACTCCAAGTGAAGGGCAGGATATAAATCCAATCTCCTCCTCCTCCTCCTCCTTCTTCCAACCTATTCATCTCAGTTTCCCTCCTCTGTACTTTTTCCAGCTCTCAGTGTCCTTTTTGATATACAGTGACCAGAACTGCACACAGAACTGCACACAGCCACAGGGATAGAGGCTGTGGAATTTTAATTTCCCTCATTTATACCCCACCTTTCTCCCTAATAGAGACCCAAAGGGGCCCACGTGGTTCTCCTCACCACCATTTTATTCTCATAACATTTGTCAATTTCCCACTATTTGTTGCACGGCCACATTTTGCCCCGCAGCTTCGCCCGATTTCCCCCCACATCTACTCAGATCGCGCAGACATGGGGGGAATTGGGTGAAGCTGCAGGGCAAAATGCAGCCATGCAGCAAATAGTGGGAAATTGACACTTACGATCGGGGCAAAGGGAAGAGCGAGGGTGAAGCAGCAGCTGTGGGAAATCAGTCCTGATGCTGTCAGATTACCTAAGACATGGCATGCATTCACATAATACTCCAATGAGAGTGGCATACATTAACTTTTACAAAAAGAGCAACAAACTAAATGTGTGCAGCTCCATTCAGAAGAGTGTTGGACTAAAATACACAGAGATATTCTCTTGTTTTTATGTCATTCTTCCTGGTGCTATTTAGCCTCCTGGCAGAGAAAGCTTGAGTCTGGACATCAAACTGTGCCAGTAGGTAGCATAAACATCTAGTGCTAAGAGGAATAACAGTCATTCCTTCACATTCACCTCCAGGAGGCCTGGGCAAACTGCCATTGCTTGCACATTTAGCAATCCAGGTAATAATAATAATAAAAAGGTTAGTCAATCCAGCTTGGTTTTGTGGTTAAGTGTGCAGACTCTAATCTGGGAGAGCCAGGTTTGATTCCCCACTCCTCCACTTGCACCTGCTGGATGACTATCGGCGAGCCATAGTTCTGTCAGAGCTGTTCTCTCAAAGGCAGTTTCTGTCAGAGCTCTCTCAGCCCCACCTACCTCACAGGGTGTCTGCTGTGGGGAGGGGAAGGGAAAGGGGTTTGTAAACTGCTCTGAGACTCCTTTGGGTAGTGAAGGGTGGGCTATAAATCCAATCTCCTCCTCCTCCTCTTTCTCTTCCTCTTCTTCTTCTTCTTCTTCTTCTCCTCAGAACTTTTGTAATTCCAATAAGACACTAGTTTTCATTTGTTCACAAGAAGGAAAGTATAACGCCTGCATTTTAATGGATAGATATCTAGGATCTGTATCAGTTATTGATGATGGAAAGTGCCATAAGCCATAGCCAACTTACAGTGACCTCGTAGGTTTTTCAAGGCAAGAGATGATCAAAGGTGTTTTGCCATTTCCTGCCTCTGTGTAGCCACCCTGGACTTCCTTGGTGCTTTCCCGTCCAAGTACTAATTGAAGCCAACCCTGCTTCACTTCCGAGATCTGATAAGATTGGGGTAGCCTGGGCTTGCTGGGTCAGAGCAGTCACTTGCTTTCAGTTCATACGTGACCCAGGAGTGACAGACAACATATATAAAGATCCATCCTGTATGTATGGATGAACATAGGCATGTATTTAGTAGATTCTTTTCTCCTCAGTGAGGACCCAAATCAGCTGATAAATTTACATAAAATACAGGATTAAATAAAAACAAGAAACAAGGGGCTTTTTCCCACTCACATTGTGCCGGCGTTCTGCCTCCGTTTGTCCCGGCGCTGGGTGTCAATTTCACACCCTTTGCTGCGGCGCGTGTGTTAATACGGGGCTTCACCAAAGGTGCGGAGAAAATGGCGCGAAGCCCTGTATTAACACACGCACCGCAGCAAAGGGTGTGAAATTGACACCCAGCGCCGGGACAAACGGAGGCAGAACGCCGGCACAATGTGAGTGGGAAAAAGCCCAAGAAGTAGTCAAGACAGGTGTCATTTCGAGCAGGAATCTACAGGAACGCCGTTCCGGGAGTAACAAGCCCAGGAGCGGGCACATGTGGTGATGCACTGTTGAAAGCTGCCAGGTTTTTGCTGGAGAGATGCTGTTTGTGCCGTGATTCAGCCACAGTAAATGTTGTGGTGTCTGGGGGGGGGGGGTTAGAGTTTATGTGCACTTTACTGGTGCAAGAAGTGATGGGTGGTAGAAGGAGCGGGAGATGCGGTTGGCTGAATGGGGACAGAGGTCGCCCAAGTAAAGAGGGGAGAGACTGGGGGCGGGGGGGGGAGACATGCAGATCAGAGGCCTTTTAAAATTTCCTTTTGCCCTGTGTGCAGCCCAGAGAGAACACTGGCAAGAAATGTGCACGCTGAACATGTTCATGCTCTTCCTTTTATTGTTACCTAAAATGGTGTGGACTCCCAGGCATGTTGTTGCCAAAATAATCTTTTGATTGCAGAAAAAGCAAACGCATATTAACTTGAGCTGTATTTACATGCTTGTTGTAGGGTAGCTTCCCTGCAAGAGCAAAGGAATCCTAAAGTGTCTTTAGTCAAAGTGTCAAGCTGGCTCGCCAGCTCTGAGTTGGGAAAGACTTGTAGATTTTTGGGGTGGAGTCTGAGCAGTGGGTGTTGCCTTCTGACACACTTCCGGTGATGCCAGGGGGTGTGGTATATGCAAATAAGCTATGCCAAAGAGCTCCTGCACCTCTTTTTCTGCGAAATGACCCCTGAGTCAAGACATCCTGGGTTGGTGTCTACCAGGCTACTCCACTAGGTCTAGGACACAGGCTAGGAGTGATGGGCTAAGAACACAGAGTAAACAACCAGGGGGAGGAGGAGGAGGAGGAGGAAGAGGGGAGTTGCATTTATACCCCGTCCTTCACTCGGAGTCTTAGAGTGGCTTACAATCTCCTTTCCCTTCCCCCTCCCCACAACAGACACCCTGTGAGGAAGGTGGGGCTGAGAGAGCTCTTTCCAGAACTGCTCTTGCGAGAACAGCTCTAAAAGAACTTGTGACTGACCCAAGGTCACACCAGCAGTGCTCGCACCCTCTGGCCACACCAAATATCTACAGCAAGAGAAAGAGAAACGCTCCGCCCAGGTGTTTCAAGCTGGCAGCCATCTTCCCTCAATTCCCAGTCCCAGATACATACATAATGAACGCCCACAAGCACTAAAGGCCAAAAGCTGGCCTCCAAGATGAATGATGAATGAATAATGTGCTGTCAAGATGCAGCTGACTTCTGGGAAACCTACAGGGTTTTTAAGGCTAGAGAAAAGCAGAGGTGGTTTTGCCATCAGCTGCCTCTGCATAGCAATCCGAGTCTTCCTTGGTGGTCTCCCATCCAAGTAGTAACCATGGCCATACTTAGCTTCCAAGCTCTGATGAGCTCAGTTGGAGCTGAGCTATTTAAACTGCTATTTATGTCTGAAAAAAATCTGGCTGGAGTCTGGCTGGCCTTGTGTGTTGGCTTAGAAATAATGGCCTGGAGATTCACCTCTGGATCTTGGAGGTAGTTGAGATAAAGAGAAGAATGGGGACACACTAAAGGCAGGTAGAACAGGGCTCTGACTTAGCTGGCCCACGCTGGCCCAACCTCATCCGACCTTGGAAGCTAAGCAGGGTCAGCCATGGTTAGTACTTGGATGGGAGACCACCAAGGAAGTCCAGGGTTGTTATGCTGAGGCAGGCAACAGCAAACCACCTCTGTTCGTCTCTTGCCTTGACAACCCCATGAGGGGTTGCCATAAGTCAGCTGCAACTTGGCAGCATTTTGGGGGGGCAGGATTTGATATTAGGGAAGACTTGGACATTTATGTATGAGATATATGGAATAGATTTTAGCAAAAGTAGACTTTGGTTTCATCCCATGAAACATTGTGGCATGGCTAATGCTCTCCTTCTTAAAAGAAAGGCTGTGGCTGGCCGATGAACTCTGTCCCACACATAGTTTACATTCTTCGAGCCAAAGTATGCCATCCCAAAAACAAAGCTTCTGTATATTAGAGTCATATATGTCTCCTGTTCTATCTAAAGACTCTTGACCTGCTAGATAACCTAGGAATGGATAACATTCATGGTGCTATTAAGGGGAAGGGTCTGCTCTGTGTTGCGTTGATGTCCTTCTTCTTTGACCGTTACCTATTCATTTTTTAAAAAGATGAGAGGGTATAAATATTTTTGATTTTTCAGGGTTCAGGGCTGCCATCAGACTAATCACTTGGAGTCCTCAGCTGGCAGCCAGAGAGATCTCTTTGGGGTCACCTGTGTACACTGCTCTTGATCAATGCTCTGAGCTTTTCTGTCATTTGGTTCAAGGATCAATAAAGTAGAACTTAGTGCAAGCTTGTGTCCTTTTCTCTTGCCTCCTGAGACTCAGGATCCAGCTGGTTCACATCCGGTCCATTGAACCGGAGAGAGGCTGGGACCTCAGGTGGAAGCCTGGGACAAGATTCCCCCCCCCCCCCCAATATTTTTCACCACTGCCAAGTAGATCAGGGCTTCAACGGCAAGTTGGCAGAGCAGGGAAGCAACTGGAGGAGGTGATGGAATCTTGAGGAGGGGTACGGGGGGGATGACCAAATTCCCCTTGCCCTCAAGACCGTGTGGGGAACCTCTTCAAAACAAGGGATGCATCAAGGATGTGTGTTCTCATTTGCAGTGCTCATAGGAGCCCCAAGGAATTTGATTTTTTATTATTATTTTCCAAACACAAGGAACATTTGAAAGTTTCATAAATTGGAAGGAAATCATTACATAAACACTTGTTCTTGTGGTTATTACAAGCAGTCCATACCCATTGTTTTGGCAAGTAACAGTCATCTAAACATTGATTTTTATTTTACCATGGGCTTGGATAAATTGTTACTCATGGAATTCACTGCCCCAGGAAGTGGCGGCGGCTACAAGCATGGATGGCTTCAAGAGGGAATTGGATAAACCTATGGAGCAGAGGTCCAGCAGTGGCTATTAGCCACAAGGTATAGATAGGAACCCTTGGTCTGGGGCAAGGGATGCTCTGTATTCTTGGTGCTTGGGAGGGGGGCAACAGTGGGAGGGTTTCTAGTCTCCTGGCCCCACTGGTGGACCTCCTGAGGGCACCTGGTGTTTTGGGCCACTGTGTGACACAGAGTGTTGGACTGGATGGGCCACTGGCCTGATCCAACGTTGGCTTCTCTTATGTTCTTATGTACTCTACCCCCAAGGAATTTGATGATGTGTCTATAGGTGCAGAAGAAACTGCTGAGAGGAACCGAAGCACCAGCTTCTCTCTTCCCAGTGGTTCCTGTTTACTGTGCCATCCAGTGCATTTGCCTCTAAAGTGTCATCTAGTCAAAGCTGACTTATGGTGACCCTAGCGAGGTGCTTTCAAGGCAAGGAAGAAACAGAGGGGACTTGCCATTGCCTTCCTTTACAGAGCGAGCCCAGTCTTTCCGGGTGGAGTTGCTTAGCTTCCAGGGTCTGACACGTTTGCCATCTTCCCCCCTGCAATTGACCTCAGCTCAGGCCTCTTCACTATTTATTTATTTATTTCATGAGATTTATATCCCACCCTCTCCACCACACAGCGGGCTCAGGGAGGCTAACAACAAGTTAACCATGATACATACCTAGTTTAAAACATTAAAACATATAAAACAACATAAACATCATATAGATGGTGTATCATCAATTAGGTCACTCAATGCAGCACCCAAATGCAACCTTGGAACAGCCACAGACTGGTGGATAAAATCGGTCCAGGGCCAGATATAGATGTCAATATTAGGCGGCCCCTACCCAAAAGCCTGGTGGAAGAGCTCCGTCTTGCAGGCCCTGCGGAATCGTAAATAGTCCCGCAGGGCCCTGATGTCATCCGGGAGCTCATTCCACCAGTATGGGGCTGCCACAGAAAAGGCCCTGGACCTTGTACCCGCCAGCCAGGCCTCCTTCGGCCCTGGGAGGGTCAGATGATTTTGGGAACCAGACTGAAGTGCTTGCTGGGGAACATATGGAGAGAGGCGGTCCTTCAAGTAGATAAGTACCAAGCCATATAGGGCTTTATAGGTAAACACCAGCACCTTGAACCTTATCCGGCTTGATATAGGCAGCCAGTGCAGTGCTTTTAACACAGGCTGGATGTGCTCCCGCACAGGCAGACCCATCAGCAGCCGCGCCGCCGCATTCTGCACAAGCTGCAGCTTCCGGATGTGGTACAAGGGCAGCCCCATGTAGAGAGTGTTACAGTAGTCCAATCTTGAGGTGACCAAAGCATGGATCACTGTAGCCAGTTTGTCGCGTTCAAGGAAGGGAACCAACTGCTTGACCAGCTGTAGATTATAGAAAGCTGACCTTGCAGCAGCTGTTACCTGGGCCTCCATCATTAACGAGGGGTCCAGGAGCACTCCCAAACTCCTGACCGTCGGTGCTGGCACCAGCGGCACCCCATCAAAGGCTGGTAGAGGAATCCCTACCCCTGGTCCACTCCGACTCAGGCATAAGACCTCCGTCTTTGTCGGATTCAATTTCAGTTGACTCTGCCTGAGCCAACCAGCCACAGCTTGCAACGCAAGGTCCAGATCACCCGGACTGGAGTCTGACTGACCACCCAACAACCGATAGACCTGGGTATCATCCGCTGTCACACTCCGCCTCCTTCCCCGGGGCGGGTCCCCCCGTGGCCGTGGTCCTTTCCGGGTGAGGAAGCCCCAGGAAGGGGGGGAGGCCAGGAAACTGGAGAAACTTGCCCTCAGAATTGGCAGGGGATGGGGTTTAATAGCACCCACGTCGTCCTCCTGCCTCCGGGCGTGCCACCCGATGCACTGCTCTCTCTCTCTCTCTCTCTCAACTGTGGCATTCCTGGCTCTTCCTCCCCGGCCTCATTGTTCCTCCTCCTTTTATTCCCTCTCCCCCTTTCCCCAGAGCTCCCTTTCCCCGTTTCGTCCTTCCTGCTCCCTTGCCCCGCCCCCCTTTATATCTCCAGACGCCTTCCTCCTTCCCCACCCGAGGCTGCCACTGATGCCCTGGCTTTGGCATCAGGGTCTAGCACATCGACTGCTGCCTCCCTGTCGTGCTGCAGTGCGGCTCCACCTCCGTCTGCTGGGGGTTGCTGTGCTGCGCCAGCGACAAGCCCGAGCGGCTGTGGGGCCCTGCAGGCAGCCTGGGCTCGGGAGAACCCTTGCGGCAGCATGGCCTCGCAGCCACCCTTCTCTTCCCCCGGCATGGTTGCAGCCGGGTCTTCAAGCATGCCGAGTGCTGCTGGAGGAGCAGGGGTCCCCCCGCCCGCAGCTGTCTCTGTGCCGGTAAGACCTGGGACGGGCTGGCGGGGGGAAGAAAGGTCCCGGACGCTTCGGATGGGTCACACCCCCTCTGGGCTCCAGGATTGGGTCGTTGTCCTCAAAAAGGCGGGATAGGTAGTCAGCCACGTGGTGGTCCGCTCCCGCCTGGTGGCACACTGTAAAGGAAAAGGGAAGAAGTGAGAGGTACCACCGAAGTATGCGGGGATTAGAGTCTTTCATCCGGGCCATCCAGAGGAGGGGAGCGTGATCCACCACCAACCTGAAGGGATTGTTCGTCAGGTAATATTGCAACAACCCCACGGCCCACTTTACCGCCAACGCCTCCTTCTCTACTGTGGAGTAGTGGACTTCTGTGGGCTGAAGCTTCCGGCTAATAAAGAGGATGGGGTGGACGGTCCCCTGGACGACCTGGGCCAACATGGCCCTGAGGCCCGTCCCCAAGGCATCGGTATGCAGCTCAAAGGGGTGGGAAAAATCGGGTTTGTGCAAGACCGGGGACGGGACAAACTTTGTCGTAGGTGTTGAAACGCTTGTTCTTCCCTGACTCCCAGAGGATCTGATTGGGACATGCTTTGTGCAAGCAATCCGTAAGGGGACCCACAAACATGGCAAAGTTGGGGATAAAGCTGCTGTAGTACCCCACGAATCCGAGGAAGCGTTGCAGCTGACATTTCATCCGGAGCTGGGGCTGAGCTTCCAGGGTGCAAATTTTTTCTGGCAGGGGTCGGAGTTGGCCATTCCCGACAAGGTACCCAAGGTACTTCAACTCCTGAAAGCCTAGGCGACTCTTTTTGGGATTAGCCTTCAGCCCCACAGCATCGAGCGCCCGGAGATCCCTCCGTAGGTGGTCCAGGTGTGACGGCCAGTCTGGGCTGCAAATGATGATATCGTCCAGGTAGGCCCTGGCGAAGCCATCACACTGGGCCAGGGTGCGGTCAACCAGACGTTGAAAAGTGGCAGCGGCCCTGTGCAGACTGAAGGTC
Organism: Lepidodactylus listeri; assembly: GCA_029233225.1. NCBI lineage: Eukaryota > Metazoa > Chordata > Lepidosauria > Squamata > Gekkonidae > Lepidodactylus > Lepidodactylus listeri. Next base: position 131,040,622 of record JARCFY010000005.1, on the reverse strand, counting down.
ATGCGCTTGAACTAAAACAGCCCTTGCAGAGTGGCGAAGGCTGTCTTTTCCTGGTATTCCGGGGCCACCGGTACCTGCCAATACCCTCTCGTTAAGTCCAAGGCAGACAAAAATCGTGCTTCCCCCAGCTGGTCAATCAGGAACTCAGCGCTGGGCATGGGGTAGGCGTCAAATTGAGCTAGCTTGTTGACCTTGCAGTAATCCATGCAAAAGCGTACTGATGGATCAGGTTTCGGCACTAGGACCACGGGGCTCCTCCAGGCACTGCAGGAGGGCTTGATGATGCCCAAGCGTAACATTTTGTTCACCTCGCGAGCTATCACGTCTCGTAATTTTGGGGGTACCAGTCACCAGCGGCTCCACGCTATTTTGCCAGGGGGTGTTGGAATGCGATGCATGGCCAAAGGAGTGCAACCGGGCCAAGTCGAAAAGACCTGAGGGCTGTCTGCAAGGAGTTTCTGAAGGTCATTGTGCTGAACCGCGGAGAGGGCTTCATCCAAAACCGGCCCCTCAGGCAATCCTGGGGTGGCCCACCACAGTAACGAACCATCTGGCAACTCGCCTGGATTCTCAATCAGTAGCCCTTCTTGCGGAGGCGGCTCCCGGGGGCACCAAAGCTTTAAGTTGTTAACATGGATGTGTTTACAGCGGCGGGCTTCAGGGCTGCACTGCACCTCGTATGACAAGGGTCCCAGGACGCGGGAAATCCAGAAGGGCCCCTGCCAGGGGTCGCCGGTAGGGTTGGCCATTACTGCCCTAGAGACGAGGATGCAGTCTCCAACCCTGAACTCCCTGGGCCGAGTGCCTTTGTCATACCGTAACTTCTGGCTGGCTTGGGCTTTTTCCAGGTTTGCCCGGGCCTCCTGCCGGACCTGTTCCAGCCGTTCTTGCAGCTGGTGGACGTATTCACAGGGGTTGCTCCCAGCAATGATGATGGCTCCACGCAGTCTACTTCTACGAGTCCGAGTATCCCCTGGGGTTGTCAACCGTAGAGTAGCTTGAAGGGAGAGAACCCCGTTGATGCTTGGGGGGTCTCTTGAAGCGCAAATAAGAGTGGGTCCATGTACAAATCCCACGACTGGGGGGCGGTCATGAGCCATCTTGCGGATCACAGCCTTCAGGGTCTGGTTGAGCCACTCCACCAAGCCATCAGTCTAGGGGTGGTGTACAGATGTGAACAGCTGGCGGATGTGGAGCGTCTTACACACTTGTTGCATAAGGTGGGCCATAAAAGGGGAGCCGCAGGCTGTCAGGAGCTCCTGGGGGAGGCCCACCATGGCAAAGAAGCGCATCAGGGCCCGCGCCACCCCAGCGCTCTTCAGGCTGGGCAGAGGAATAGCTTCCGGGAAGCAGGTGGCATAGTCCATCAGGACTAGGAGATATCATGCCCTTCAGGGGGTGCGGGGTAAGGGTCCCACAAAGTCCATCGCCACCCTCTCAAAAGGGGTGTGGATAATTGGCAGGGGGGACAGGGGTGTGCAAGGTTCTGTGTGAAGGGACAGCCTCTGGCATACTTCGCAGGACCGGCAGTAGGCCCTTACATCTTGGGCGATGGTAGCCAAGAAAAACCGGGCTAGAATGCGGGCCATAGTATTTTTAACCCCCTGATGGCCTGCACAAGGCTGGTCATGAGCGTTCTGCATGACCGTGAGAATATGGCCATGGGAAACTAGTAACTGTCTGTCTCCCTTTTACCTCCCGGAACCATGTTCCTCCCTCCTGCACTATATGGGGTAACCGGTTACTCCGGCGAGGGTCCATTACCCGCCCTTCACTCACCGCCACATGTTGCCTCAGCCCCACTAGGGCCTCGTCCTGCTCCTGGGCAGCTTGGAAGGTAGGGTCATGATCCCAGCCGGGGCCGGGTTCCAGTGGGGCCTCTGCATCCTGCTCGTCACCTGCCTGCACCTGCTGGCCTGGGGGAATTTCCATCGCTGGCGTGGCCAAGTCTTCCAGAGTGGGACCCTCCCCCGGTGGCACATTCATACCAGGGTCCACCACCTGCAGGGCCTCTGTGAAGTGGGGGGCATCCCGTCCCAAGAGAACTGGTAAGGCAGCTGGGAGACTCGCACCACCGGAACTTCCCAACACCGTCCGAGATAGGTAAGGGTCGCCATGACCACCGGGCAGCATTCTTTGTGGCCGTGAAAGCACACAATGGCCGTGGTGTGGAGCTCTGGAAGGGCCTGGGGCAGGAGGTGCAAATGGATCGTGGAAATGGAGCTGCCACTATCCAAGAGTGCCGTCATCCGCCGACGGCCCAGCACCACCGGGAGGACCCAGGCCGGGGGTCGTGGTCCCCTGAGGAGGCCTGCATGGTTGTCTCCCCGCCCAAGTCACACTCCATCAATGGGCAGTCCCTTTTTAGGTGACCCCATTGGCCACAGGTGTAGCAGGGGCCTAATTCCGGGGCCCACCACCCCAAGTCGGGTCCCAGCTGAGAGCCCGCGGGGCTGGGTCCACCCCCTCCCAGACTCTCCCCCGGTCAGCCAACTATCGGCAAGTATAAGCAGCTGCGGAAATCAGGACCCCTTGGGGGTCCCTGTGAGAGGTTGGGGCAGGCCCATCCGGGCTGGTTCTGGTCTTTGCGGGGCCCCGGGGGGTTGGATCCCACAGGGAGTCATCCAGCCTGTGTTGCCCCGTGCCCAGGTCACCCTGCCTCTGCCCAGGGGGGGTTTCTCCTGCCCGTCGGCTGCCTGGTAGTTCTCCCAGAGTTCCTGCACTTTGCTGAACTTTGTGGGCTTCCAACAGGCGAGCCAGTGGTGGACCCGGGCGGGCAGGATATGCAGAAGCTGCTCGATAACCACCAGCTCCACCACCCGCCGGGCATCATCAGTGGTCAGGGCTAACCAGCAGGTAGCAGACTCCCGGAGAGCTGCAATGACATCCCGGGGCCACGCGGACGTCTGCACCTGCAGGCTACAGAACCGCTGCCAGTATGCTTCGGGGGTGATCTCTAATCGGTCTAGGATAGCTGCCTTCACCTTCTCATAATTGGCTGCGTTGGCCCCCTCTAAGGCCTTGAGGGCGGCCTGTGCCTCATCAGTTAGGTAGGGCCCCAGTATATGTGCCCACTGGGCTCGAGGCCACTGCGCAGCCTCCACTGCCCTTTCAAATGCCTCCAGAAAGGCCTCGACGTCATCATCCGGCCTCAGCTTCGCCAGCGACGGCCAGGGGGTCCGTGCCGGGGCCACCCCGGTGGCCGCTGCCCCCAATCCGGCCAGTTGTGCCACCAGCACTCATTGTAGATCTCTCATGAGCATAGCCTGCGCGGTCTGCTGCTGTTGGGCGAGGTCCCGGATAAGCTGTGCCTGGTGTTTGGCCATCCAATGGCCGAACTGGGTCAGATCCATCCCCCCTCCTCTCAGGATAGTTCCGTTAGGTTGGTTGCGGAAAGTGGCAGCCGAAACATGGGGGGCTTCAACAGACTGCGAGTGGCCGACCAGCCAGTGGGGGTTGGGAGGCAGGGTAGTGGGTGCCCTACTGCCAGGCGCATTCCCACATTCTCCACCAACTTGTTGCGCTCCTCCTCCTCCCCCGGGGCAGGTTCCCCCGTGGCCGTGGTCCTTTCCGGGCAAGGAAGCCCCAGGAGGGGGGGAGGCCAGGAAACTGGAGAAACTTGGCCTCAGAATTGGCAGGGGACAGGGTTTAATAGCACCCACATCGTCCTCCTGCCTCCGGGCGCACCACCTGATGCACTGCTCTCTCTCTCTCTCAGCTGTGGCGTTCCCGGCTCTTCCTCTCTGGCCTCATTGTTCCTCCTCCTTTTATTCCCTCTCCCCCTTTTCCCAGAGCTCCCTTTCCCCTTTTCGTCCTTCCTGCTCCCTCGCCCCGCCCCTTTTATATCTCCAGACACCTTCCTCCTTCCCTGCCCAAGGCCGCCGCTGATGCCCTGGTGTCGGGGTCTAGCGTGTCGACTGCTGCCTCCCCATCGTGCTGCGGCGCAGCTCCGCCTCCATCTGCCTAGAGTTGCTGTGCTGCGCCAGCAATGAGCCTGAGTGGCCATGGGGCCCTGCAGGCGGCCCGGGCTCGGGAGAACCCTTGTGGCAGTGCAGCCTCGCAGCCGCCCTTCTCTTACCCCAGCGTGGTTGCGGCTGGGTCTTCGGGCGCACCAAGTGCTGCTGGAGGAGCTGGGGTCCCCCCGCCTGCAGCTGTCTCCGCGCTGGTAAGACCTGGGACAGGCTGGCGGGGGGAAGAAAGGTCCCCGACACTTCGGACGGGACACCCGCATACTGATGACATCCCAGCCCATGCCTCCAGGCAATCTGGGCGAGGGGGCGCATATAGATGTTAAACAACATAGGGGAAAGTACTGCTCCCTGTGGGACACCGCATGACAACAGATGCCTTTGAGAGAGCTGTTCCGCTATCGCCACCCTCTGTCCCCGACCTTGGAGAAACGAGGAGAGCCATTGTAAAGCTAACCCCTGGATCCCAATATCGGCAAGGCGGCGGACTTGTAGCTGATGGTCGACCATGTCAAACACTGCCAACAGGTCCAACAACATCAGCACCGCTGTACCACCTTGATCCAGATGCCTCCGGAGGTCATCTGTGAGGGTGACCAGCACCATCTCTGTCCCATGGCCTGGTCGGAAACTGGAAGGGATCTAACACAGAGGTGTCATCCAAAAAGGTCGGCAACTGGTCCACCACCACCTTCTCAATTAACTTGTCCAAATAGGGCAAGTTAGATACTGGCCAATAGTTGGCCAATTCGGCTGAATCTATTGATGGTTTCTTTAAGAGGGGGCGTACCACAGCCTCCTTTAAGGCACTAGGGAACATCCCCTGAGCCAGGGATGTGTTCATAATCTCCCTAAGTGTCCCTTGCACCCCTTCATGGCTCGCTTTAATTAGCCATGATGGGCACAGATCGAGTCTACAGGTGGTTGGGCAGACCAGAGAGAGCAAATTGTCAACCTCTTCCAGACAGAGTGGACTGAAATAATCCAAAATGTGACCAGAAGACATGCTTGGAGCATCAAGTTCTGCTACTGTATCAACTGTGGCAGGGAGGTCCCTGCGGAACGACAAGACTTTATCTGCGAAGAAGTTCCCAAAAGCCTCGCTATGCTATGTGTTGTTATGTACTTTAACTGCTTTTATTGTATTTTATTGTTTTACTGCATTTAAACTGTTGTACGTCGCCTTGAGCCAGTTTGCCCGGCAAGGCGGGATATAAATTGAAAGTAATAAATAAAATAAAATAAAATAAATAGATAACTGTCTGGGCTTCTCATACCTATGGGACTACCTCTCCCATTATGATCCCCCCCCCCCCATTCCCTTCCTTCATCTTCCTGGGGCTTGCTGGTGGTCCTGGGTCCTAGGGCAGCCCAACTTTTTTTCCATTGGGGGAAGACTTTCATGATTGTGGCACACTCCCTTTGGGATGCACTGTCAGAAGACATCCATGCTCAACAGGACATGATGACATTTTGGAGACTCCATAAGGCAGAATTAGTTCATATTATCTCTTTATTGTGAAGCAGGTTTGGCTTATGGGTATTGTAATATCTGACCTTACATGCAGAGGGTACTACAGTCTTAGTCATGGGATTAGATTAGTTTTATGTAATTGTATTATTTTATACGGTTAGATGGGCTATTATTGGATATTTATCACATTTGTACCTATTTTAACTAATGTAATTGACATACCTGTTTTAATTGATAGAACAAAGTTCCAGCCCAGCCCACCTTTAAGACCTATGAAATTTAATTCTGGGTAGAAGCTTTTGTATAGCTGATTAAGTGTTTGTGCACACGAAAGCTTCTAACCAGAATTAAACTTTGTTCATCTTAAAGGTGCCATGAGACTCAAACTTTGATTTATTATTTCAGACCAACATGGCTGGACCTCCTGAGGGCACCTGGTATTTTTGGCACTGTGTGACAGAGTGTTGGGCTGGATGGGCCATTGAACAATTTTTATGCTGTTTCTCCAACTATCAACAAGATAATTGGGTTGACTTATTGCCATTTGCGGAGTACAGTTATAACTATGTGGTTCATTCCTCTACGGGTGTCTCTCCCTTTATGGCTTCCTGTGGATATGAAGGGACCCCCCCCCCCCTGCCACAACTCGCCCCTGTTGGACTAGGGTCAGGAGACTCTCAAGACTGGTGGAAAGCATTACAGGACTCTTGGCCAGTAATAGCAAAGACATTGGATAAAGCCAGGATGGACTATAAAAAGCAAGCGGATAAGGGGAGGGCGCCTGGGTGGGATTTACAGCCTGGGGATTTGGTGTATTTGTCCACCAAGAACATCAGGGGCCTGCAACCCAGTCACAAATTGGGCTGGAAATATGTGGGCCCATTTAAGGTACTCAGAAAGATCAATGAGGTGACCGTTGAACTTGAACTGTCTAAGTCACTGAAATCTTTGCATCCTATTTTCCATTTCAGCTTATTGAAACAGGACCCTGAACCGAATATCTGGCAGCCCCTGCAACTGATTCCTCCTCCTCTGATTTTGAATGGTGAACCTCATTATAAGATTGCACAAATTCTGGACTCCACGCTTAAACATGGTTGCTTATTTTATCTAGTCTGCTGGAAAGACTTTGGGCTGGGAGATAATGAATGGGTTGCTGCTGAACACGTTAACGCTCCTGCATTGCTTTGTGCCTTCCATGAATTGTACCCACTGAAACCTGGAGGGATGGGGGGGGGAGGGCTTTGGGGAGGCAGAATGTCAGCTAATGTTGCCATCTCCTGCCTGGGAGGTGGGATGAGTGAACCTTTGACGTCAGGTCTATGGAATGTTGTGTTATTCTTCTCATGGCATGCTTATCGCTCTTCGAGCTGCTCTGACCTTGGGAGACTGTTGGTACCTGTCCATGTATCTCTTCTCCTGTCTGAATCTAATTCTTCCTGCTTTTTCCCTGGGAACTGTAAACCAGTATTTTAAGTGCCTTTTCTCTGACATGGTGATTGATTGTAATGGATTACCAGATCCCTCTCTGAATTCTGTATAATTGTCCTGTTTGGGGCTGTGCCAGCCATTACTAATACAAGAAGTGCAAATGGCCATAGCAGATCTTTCTTAATAAACCATTCCTGTTTAAGGATACTTGTTGGTGACTGACTCTGTAGAACTCTCACAGTGGCGACCAAAGACAGGGCTTGTTCTGTGGTGGCTCCTTGCCTTTGGGAATGTCCTCCCCCTTGATGCTTGCCTGACACACTGGATTGCCAGCTCCAGGTTGGGAAATACCTGGAGACTTGGGGAGTGGAACCTGGAGAGGGTGGGGTTTGGGGTAGGGAGGGACTCCAATGCGGTATAATGCCACAGAGTCCACTTTCTAAAGTGGACACTTTCTCCAGATGAACTAATCTCTGTTTCTTGGAGATCAGTTGTAATCCCAGGGGATCTCCAGCCACCATCTGGAGGTTGGCAGTCCTACTGATACCTGCCTTTGCTGTCCTTCCAATGCCAGGCCAAAACATGCCTTTTAAACTAGACTTTAAACTAAGGGCTTTAATTTCTGGAGTCTTTCTTACTGCTACAGACAAACTCGGCTACCCAGCTTGATCTGTCTCCATGGAAGGCACCACGTTTAGCCATACAGAATGGGAATCCATCAACCTTGTGAAGGTATCTGAAGAAGTGAGCAATGATTCTCGAAATTTCATATCCTGCCACATATTTTGTTAGTTTTTAAAGGTGTTACTAGACTCTTGCTCTTTTCTGCTGGTACAGACAGACTAACACGGCTACCCATTCTTGATCTGTCTCCATGGAAGGCACCACATTTAGCTGTACAGGATGGAAATCCATCGACCTTGTGACTCATGAAAGTTTCTCCCCTGCCACAAATTGTGTTAGTCTTTTGGGTGCTCCTGGACTTTTGCTCTTTTCTACTGCTACGGACAGACTAACATGGCTACCCATCTTGATCTGTCTCCATGGAAGGCACCATCGTCATACAGAATGGAAACCCATCAGGCTTATGAAGGTATCTTAAGACTCAAACAGTGACTCATGAAAGCTCCTCTCTTGCCACAGATTTTGTTATTCTTTCAGGTCCTACTGGATTCTTTTCTACTACTACAGACACACATGGTACCCATCTTGATCTATCACCATGGAAGGCATCAAATTTAGCCATGGAGAATGGAAATCCATCCGCCTTGTGAAGGTGCCTGAAGAAGTGATCAGTGACTCATGAAAGCTCCTACCCTACCACAGATGTTGTTAGTCTTTAAAGTACTACTGGATTCTTTCTCTTTTCTAATGTTATCATTATTGTTGATAATCCAGGTTACTGTCAGAGTCTGTCCAAGTCTCTGCCATTAATTGTTTGTATCTGATGGTTCTGTCTGTAATTTACGTTTAGCCTTGGGGTTTATTGCATGTCCTGCTTAATGTTTCTTTTCTTTCCCCGGGAGGGTGGCTTGCCGCATTCCATCGCGTCACATAAACAGTCTGGCTATCTCTCCTCGTCACCTCCCTATTTTTCTCCGGAGACTCAAGTGTTTTATCTGTTTTCATAACCTTGGAGAACTGTTGAACTGTTTTCTAAGCCAGGTGCCTGGCCTGCAAATTGCAAGTAGAGGTCACTACGGGGCATGGGGGGAATTTTTAGTGCTTTCGCGCCTTTTGTGTGAGAACCAACGGCTGGGGGTTTTCGCGCTTTTTCCATATTCGTTCTGATTGGCCCTATGCCTACTATTACCTGAATGTGTGGGGTATATTAAGCCTTGTTGATTGTAACCAAGTATCTCTAACAAACATGAAGTACCTGACCCATCATTAAGAATAAAAGAACTCTTTGCTTCATCAGAGGTCTGGCTTATTGATTCGATTCAGAAGTCTCACAGTTACCCACACATATTTTAAATGAAACCACTGCCCAGTGTTAAATATAGGACACATAGTGTGCTCCGTTCTAGACATTTGCTGCTATCCTTCCCCAAATGTCCACCAGAATTGGCTCTATCTTTCAGCTGCTAGTATTGATGCTTCTGTGGGGTTTCGTGCCATAAGCCACTGGTCACATTCAAATCGATCGGAAATTCTTGAATTAAGTTCCTCAGAATATGTTGACAGGTCATGATCCACAAAACTCCAATTTCTACTCATTCTGTTATTCTGTCAGATCCTGTAAATATTTAAGTGTTACTCCCTGTGCCTTCACAAGTAAACCTACCACACACTTCATCAATTACTGTAAAAGATAAAAATCCCCTTTCTTTTTTTTTGTAATAAATTTTATTGTTTTCTAACACTCTTACATATTTTTCTTATACAAACCCTTTTTCAATATTGTATCCATTTTTGTTCTATTGTATAATCTTGTTATCATCTTCTAATGGTGGTTTCCCACCACATCTGAAGCATTTAACATTTTCAACTTTAACCATTCTTTATATGCATATATATATATTTACTCTCCTGGTAACGACATATAAAACCTTACAAAACTATCCATCATATAAATTCTTATTTTCTTATACAATTCTAAAAATATCCTTATCTTCTAACTACCATTTATACATTCAAATATATCTTTTTAGTATTATGTCCAAGTATAAATGTAATTTTTCATATCCCAATATTGTTCAACATATTCTTTCAAATCTTTCCAATCTTCTAAAAAAGTCTCTGAGTACAGATTATTCAATTTTCTCGTCCATTTGTCCATTTCAGCCATATACAACAATTTTTTCAACCACTCCCACACCTCCGGTATTTTTTCACCTTTCCAGTTCTGCGCATAGATCATTCTTGCCGTTGTAATCATATACCATATTAGTGTCCTTTTTTTAACATTTATCTCTTCTACTTTAAGTCCAAGCAGTAACAATTCCAGCAATTTCTTAAATGTACATTTCAAAAAATTTTCCATTTCTGTATGTATCATAGACCAGTAGGTCTTTGCTTTATCACAAGTCCACCACATATGATAAAAAAGAACATTTTTTTTACATTTCCAACATTTGTTTGACATATTTTGATTAATATTTGCAATTTTTTTTGGCGTCATATACCATCTATACAACATTTTAAAACAGTTTTATTTTAGGTTACAGCACGTAGAAATACTCATGGCATTTTTCCATAGAAATTCCCAAGATGACATTTCAATATCTTTGTTAAAATTTATCGCCCATTTTACCATTTGTTCTTTAACCATTTCGTCTGCATTAAACCATTTTAGCAAAATTTTATACATTTTGGAAATCATCTTTTTCCCTCCTTCTTCCCAAATTTGCTCAATTTCGTTATTTTTTTCTCTAAAACCAGTTTTTTTATCATTCTTATAGAGATCATACAATTGTCTATACCTCAACCAACCATAAACAAAGTCTATCAAATGTTGTTCTTTCAATACAAGTTCTTTGCCTTGTCTTATTAATAAGTCTTTATATTTCAGCCAGTCCTGTCCTTTAAAATACGATGATGGGTTTAACACTTCTGCTGGTACTATCCACAAAGGTATTTCTTCTAGAAAAAAGTTCTTATATCTTGTCCATGTATCCATTAATGTTCGTCTCAGATAATGGTGTTTAAACATATTGTCCATTTTTGCTTTGCCATAGTATAGATAAGCATGCCAACCAAACCTGCAATCTAGGGCTAATAGTTTTCTGTCTTGTAGCGTAGCCCATGTCCCTATCCAGGTCAAACATACCGCATCATGATATAACCTTAAGTTTGGCAACTGAAAACCCCCTCTTTCTTTGGCATCACACATTATTTTCATCTTAATCCTTGGCTTTTTCCCTCCCCATACAAACTTGGAAAGTTCTTTCTGCCAATACTTAAATGCTTTTACATCTTTCACAATCGGAATAGTCTGAAATAAAAACATTAATCGTGGTAATACATTCATTTTAACCGTAGCAATCCTCCCCAACAATGACAAATTTAATACATTCCATTTTTTGATATCTTGCATAATTTGCAGCCATAGCTTTTCGTAGTTATTTTTATAAAGATCAATATTTTTCATTGTTAATTCAACACCTAAATATTTTGTCTTTTTTACCACCTCACATTTTATAAGTTCCTGTAGTTCAACCTGTTTTTTATTTGACATATTTTTACACATCACTTTAGATTTGTTCTTATTTATATAAAAACCAGCCAAGTCACCAAACTCTTTCACTCTTTGCAACAAATATGGTAATGTAGTCATAGGTTCCTCTACTATAAACATCACGTCATCAGCAAAGGCTCTATATTTAAAGGAAAAACCTTTTGATGTCAGGCCTTTAATTTTTTTGTCTTCTTTTAAGTTTAACAGTAAAACTTCTAGTATCCAAATGAATAACAATGGTGAGAGCGGGCATCCTTGTCTTGTTCCTTTTTCAATCTTGAAACAATCCGTTTTTTCAGTATTGATTATAAGAGAAGACTTCTGTTCTTTATAAATTGACTTAATCAGGTTTAACATATAATCTCCAATCTGGAGTTGTTCAAGTACCTCAAACATAAAATCCCAATTTAAATGATCAAACGCCTTCTCCGCATCTAAGAAAAAAAAGCCCACTTCCCTCTCTGGATGTTTGTCATAGTATTCTATCGCATCAACCACTGCTCTTAGGTTGTCCCTTATTTGACGGTTAGGTAAAAACCCTGCTTGTTCTATTTGTATAGTCTCCATAAGGTGTTCTTTTAATCTTTCTGCTAAAATCTTAGCAAAAATTTTGTAGTCATTATTTAGCAGAGAGATTGGTCTATAGTTCTTTACATTTGTTAAATCCTGACCTTCTTTTGGGATAAGAGAAATAGTTGCTTCTTTCCAAGTTTCTGGGACCTCACCTGTAACTCCAATATCGTTCATTAATAATAACATTACTGGTGAGATCGACTCTTGCAATGATTTATAAAACTTCACCGTAAATCCATCCGGACCCAGAGCTTTACCTAATTTTGCTTCTTCTATTGCCTTTTTAATTTCTTGTATTGATATAGGGTTTTTCAACAGTTCTTTAATTTTTTCTGTTGGTTTTGGAAGCTTTAATGTTTGTAAATATTCTTTAATCTCTCTTCGGTCTTTTTTCTCCTTCTGAAAAAGTTTTGCATAGTATTTAAAAAATTCTCTCATTATTCCTTTGTTGTCTATTATCTCTGTATTATCTCATATCACTTTTGTGATAAAGTTATTTTCACGTCTTTTCTTTAACTGCCATGCCAAATATTTTCCAGGTTTATTTGCACCTTCAAATGACTTTTGTTGAAGTTTTTTAAAGTTCCAATAAATCTCTTGGTTCAAAATAACTTTTATTTGATCTTGTAACATCCAAATCTCCCTTTGAAGTTTATTTTTCCCTGGTCTTTTCTTCAATTCATTTTCCTTTATTTTAATGGCATGCATAATATTATCATATTGTTCTCTTTTCTTTTTATTTTCCTTGTTATTTAACGATATCAGTAGTCCTCTCATCACTGCTTTGTATGCATCCCATGCAATTTGAAGTTTAGTCCCCTTTTGCATATTTGCTTGAAAATATAAATTGGTCTCTTCTTGCAGCTTTTTTATTATCTCTTGATTGTCCAGCAAGTCCTCATTTAGTCTCCATCTCCCCTGTCTTCTTGAATGTCCAGAGGTCCATATGCTGGGATTGTGATCCGAAATTATTTTAGGAAGAATTTCTATTCTTTTTGTCATCAACGCTAGATGAGTTGTCATCCAAATCATGTCAATTCTTGAATATGAGTCATGCCTATTAGAATAAAAAGTAAAGTCTTTTCCTTGTGGATTTAATTTCCTCCAAACATCTTCTAACTGTTCTTGTTTTATCAACTTGAAAAAAATCTTAGGTAATTTCCCCAATGCTTCATCCTTACTCTTTGATCGTCTATCCATCTTATTATTAACAGTTCCATTAAAGTCCCCTGCCATAATAGTTTGTTCATAGTTTACATTGTCAAGTTCAGCTTGTAAGTCTTTAAAAAAAATTTCTTTCGCTCCATTAGGTGCATAAATGTTTACAATTAAGGTTTTCCTTCCTTGTATAGAAATTTCAATAGCCAAATATCTTCCTTCTTTATCTTTAAATATTTCTTTAGGTTCCAGTTCTTTTTTCACATATGTTACAACACCATTTTTTTTGTTACCTGCCAATGAAAAAAATTCTTCCCCCAATTTTGTCCTAATTATATATTTGTGGTCTTGCTTCTTAAGATGTGCCTCTTGTATACAAATCACGTTACATTTTTGTTTTTCCAGCCAATGTCCTACCATTCTACGTTTCTGGGGTGAATTAAGTCCATTTACATTCCATGAAAGTAATTTGTAATCCATCATGATATAACATTAAATATCTCCAAACTCTTCCTTATATTCTGCAATAAATGCATACATCTCTCCTGAACTCTTAATCACCACTCTGGTACTATCATAGTTAAAACTTAGTCCTTGTGGTATTTCCCAACAGAATCTCATTTTTTTCTCCTTCAGTTTGTCAATCAAGTGCTTAAATTTTTTTCTGTCTTGGAGTATGGCTCTAGGAAGCTCTTTCATCACAATTATTTTTTTTCCATCCATTTCAAAAGCATCTGTGAAACATTTCTTGTAGATTTGTTCTTTAATTCTCTTCATTGTAAATTGGACTACTATGTCTCTTGGTAGATTTTCGTCCCTTGCGTATGCTGAATTAACTCTATAAACAAGGTCCATATGGTCTTTGATGATCTCCTCTTCTTCTTGTAGAAATTCTGCTAGTGCCTCCTTTATTCTTGTAAAAATATCCTCACTTAGACTTTCATCAATCCCTCTGAATCTCAGATAATTTTGCATATCTTTGTAATGCATCATTTTTTTCCACTCTATCGTTGTCCTTTGTCACTTTCTGAATATTTTCTTCCAGCTCTTTTACTTTGTTCTCCATTTCTTGTGTTCTTGTTGTTAAACTTTGCAGTTCTGTTTTTATATCTGCAAAATTCTTGTCCACTTGTGCAGCCATGCCATTTATTTTAATGTTCACTTCTCCAATTGCACTTAACATTTTGGTATTCACCTCTCCAATTGCATCTAACATTTTCTTTTCCATTGTCTCCATAACAGCCATTAATTCTTTTTCTTTTTTTTGCAGCCATTGTAGGAGAGGACCATGTAGCCGCTCTTGATCTCAGTCCGCGGTCCATCTTGCCGCTTTAAAAAAGATCGATTTTTCCTTTTTCTTCAAATTAAACAACAATTATTGCATTCACAAGTGCTGGTCATGCCAAGTCAAACAACGTTAGTTTCGCCATTCTACGTTATGTAGTTTTTAAGATATTAATGTTTAAAGTTTTTATTAATCCAAAATGGCGGGCGCAACTTCTCTATGATTTAGGTCAAAGGTTACTGTCTTTTCCACTTTGCTTCTGGCTTGCCGTAGTCCTCCTCTGTCCCGTCTTCTTTTTTCCACTTGTCTGCTCTCCAAAACGTCACTTCCTGTTGTAGTCCGTCCAGCCTAGTCTCACTGCTATGATTCTCAGCCTCCTCTGTCCCTTCTTCTTTTTTCCACTTGTCTGCTCTCCAAATCGTCACTTCCTGATATAATCCACACAGCCTGGTCTCACGCTGATTAGACTCCCTCCTCCCAACTTTTCTTAACCGCAGGAATGTTAAACAACGTTGTTTTTAAGCAATTTAAGTCAAAATCCGGCTTTTTAGTGCTCCAAAACTGCACTCAGCCAACTCTCCAGTACTTTACAGCTTCACCCGTTCGACTTCCCAGTTTTAAAAATGCAGCGATGGTAAGCCAAAAGTTTTTTCGTTACCTTTTGTTGATACTTCACTTCAGATGTGGTCTCACAGTTTAAACTTTGTCTTCTTTGCTAAGAAATCGGGGGGATGGCGATTTTAAGCTGAATGAATCAGCCCGGCTCGGCTCCTTAGAGATGCTTGCAGAAATCTTCTTCGGGAGAGGGGTTCAAGGTGTTGGAAAAGTCTCCTCCGAGACTCCTCCTTCACCGATCTCACTCTCACCTAAAATCCCCTTTCTTGATCAAGGTATTGCCTGTGGTTTTGGCACTCTGCCCTGGTGTGTTGTGGACTGTTCTTATGTCAATTGAATTCTTAGGTCTGTGCTCATAGCCGCTCCTGTATCTGTACCTAACTTGTTTTCTTTCCATTAATGCTTTTTTTTTTTGGCCTCCATCCCGCCATGACCATCCAGTTAATGGCAGGAAGACTTCCTAATCTATTATTGTTCTTAGATTCAGGTGGATCGCCATGTTGATCCAAAGCAACAGAACAAAGCTGGAGTCCAGTGGCACCTTTAAGACCAACAAAGTTTTACTCATGGTATAAGCTTTCATGTACTTGCACCCTTTATCAGATACATTGAAACAGACTTTGTCTCTCTTCTGAGACAATCAGATCTCAGAAGCTAAGCTGGTTAGGCCCTGCTAAATTCTCGGATGGGAGACTCAGCAACAGATGGGCCTGTAGCGACAGTGGGGCATCTGTGAGATTTCTGCTCAAAGTAGTCAAGGATCAGATCTTGGTTGGTATTACACAGTTCTTTATTTCCAATCTCTACATTGGTACAGCTTCTCGGATTATTGTCAGAGATAATACATATGACAGATGCAGGTCTATTATACCTTTCCAAGCAGTTTGAATTACCCATAGGTAGCCAATCACTACAAGGGAAAAACGGCGGGCAAGAGGCTCTGGCCGTTTGCTTCCCACAGGAAAGAAAGTGAGGTGTCAAGCTGTAAATTCCCTTTCCCAAACCAGACCCTTCAGATGTTACCATTTCACATAACAATCAATGGCCTCGAGGCTTTCGCATGTTGATAAGAGAGGAGACTCATCCTCCCTTGAAGTCCCAGCCGGGACTAATGGAATGCGGAGGCAGGAGTGTGAGAGGCCCATTGTTCCCATACATTGCAGGTGTCATCCTCCCGCTCTGACAGTTACACAAACCAGGCCTGGTCAGGCACTTAAACCTGGGGTCACATATTCTACATACATACTGGCCAAAGTGAGGGTTCACCTAAAGGCGGGGCAATACATGGCAGGGGTTATGTCAGCATCTACAATACATACATGGCAATAGAGTATAATATAGCATAACACAGAATACATAGCTGTAAGAAATAGAAATCCTTTGTCTGAATCAGCAGATTCTGACAGCATCTTGGGGCCCTGCCCCCTTAATTCACAGCTGTGCCCCACAAGAGGCGTGGGTGGGGATTGGTATGGGGAAAGAAACAGGTTGCTTGGAGGGTCGGGAGGATTCAGAGGGTCTTGATTCTGAATCAGGCTTGAGAAGGGCTGGGAGGGGGAGAGGGGTGCCAAACTGGGTGGATATGAGGGGAGTGAATCAGAAATTTAGATTTCTTCTGAATGCCATGTCAATGTACAGCCTTGCATGCTTCAGCATACTTGCATGTTATTTGTATATAACCTAGCTACTTCTGGCATATTGCTCACATGCAGCACTGGTGCTGGAGAAGGCCTTTGGCATCTCCAGTTAAAAGGATCCAGTGGTAAGTGATGGGAAAGACCCATGAATCTTCCTTATGCAGAGTCCAGCCATTGGTCTATCAGAGTCAAGATGACTACTCTGACTGGCAATGGCTCTCCAAGGACTCAGGTGGAGGTCTTTTCTATCACCTGCTATCTGATCCATTACTAGCACTTTAATATTTGTTATACCTAGGGTTTTAAACTTGTGTATTAATGGATTTTATATTTATTGTATTACTATATTGTATTGTTTTATATTGTTTGTGTAAGCCACCCTGAGCCAGCTCTGCTGGGAGGGTGGGTTAAAAATCTAAATAATAGCCAGTTTGGTGCAGTGGTTAAGTGCGTGGACTCTAATCTGGGAGAATCGGGTTTGATTCCCCACTCCTCCACTTGCACCTGCTGGATAACCTTGGGCACAGCTGTTCTCGAAAAAGAACAGTTTCTGTCAGAGCTCTCTCAGCCCCACCTACCTCACACGCTGTCTGTTGTGGGGAGGGGAAGGGAAAGGAGATTGTAAGCCACTCTGAGACTCCTTTGGGTAGTAAAGGGTGGGGTATAAATCTAGTCTCCTCTTCCTCTAATTAATTAATTAATTAAACTGGAAATGCTGGGGACAAAACATGGGTCTTTTTGCATCCAATGCAGATGCCCTATCACTGGGCCATGGCCCCTCTGAGACTCTGAAGTATGGATGCCAGTCAGGGGAGACAAGGCAGACCTTGATAGATCAAGAGCCTGGCTCAGTAGCACTGTTCAAAAAGTCCAGTGTGCATACAGGGTCTTTTTAAATTTGTGCATAATTCTCAGGTTATGCTTGACACACCATGAGCTGGACGACCCAGGCTAGCCCCATCTCATCAGATCTCAGAAGCTAAGCAGGGTCGGCCCCTGTTAGTACCTGGATGGGAGACCACCAAGGGAGTCCAGGGGTGCTGTGCAGAGGAAAGGAATGGTCAAACACCTCTGAATGACTCTTGCTTTGAAAACACAGTGGGGTCGCCCTAAGTGCGACCCCATTGTGGCTGCAACTTGACAGCAAAAAAAAGCACAGAGACTCACCAAAGGAGCAAATACAAAACACAATACCCAGTTTCCTTTCACCAAAGTGCCTTTTAAGCAAGAGGTGGCACCGGTGCCCAACATGGTGGGAGGGGTAGCAGACAAAAGATGCAGCATGTAATTGTCTGTGGCCGATTTCCCACAAGTGCCGCCCCGGCGTCGTTCCTCCATTTGCCCCGATTGCCTGCTTGGATTTCCCACTATTTGCTGCGGGGCGCATTTTGACCTGGGGCTTTGCGCGATTTCCTCCGCGGCGTCAGTGATCCTTAAAATACAGGATCCCTGAAGCCACGGGGGAAATCGTGCGAAGCCCCGGGTCAAAATGCGCCCCGCAGCAAATAGTGGGAAATTCAAGCAGGCAATTGGGGCAAACAGAGGAATGATGGCAGGGCAGTGCTTGTGGGAAATTGGTCTGTGAGTAGACATCTCCTTTCCTCACCCCCCCAAACAGACATATTCGAGAGATTGCAGATGAACAGGTCATTGGGTGTTCAGCTACTGTGATCACTACACACAGACAAGACATGAGCTGAATTGACAAAGAATCCAGCCTCCCTGTGATCCACCGTATTAAAAGGGCAGACATATATCTTTTTGTTGGCTTCACTGGGTTTGGGGTTCCTGTATTGAGGAATGTCAAGAAAATGTTCAAGGTGGGACTTTCTATTTAACAACAGATGATAACGCTAAGTTGTTAAATTGTACATTCTCCTGCCTGTTCATTTCAGTATTTCAAAAAGACACCTATCCAGAGGGTTTTTTGGGCGCACTGCAAATGTATCAAAATGCGATCAATCCACCGGTGGAAAGGCAGACGATCGATCAACAAATAAGATTCTTTAATCAGCTGACAGCCTTCTCTATTAAGCCCCAAAAGTAACCCAGGTGCCTCAAGCTGGTTTTGGCTTCAAGGAATGAGGAAGTTCAGTTCTACTGCAGCAAAGCCAGACAGCCTGCACTCGAAAGAGGGGGGATGTGACCGTTTAACAATGTGGTTTTATCGCCCTCCTCTCTGAAATCTCTTGAGCTTTCCCAAAGTTAAACATGACGCACGTGGGAAATAGACTGAAGTACATTAATTGCCTTATTCATCACATCATTAAAATGATAGGCCTTGCTGCCGAAGTAGCAGCCGATGATGTCTTAGCAACGTTTCGGGTATACATCAATTAAAAAGCATTCTTGTTAGTGGTCCGCGAGATGTACTTTCTCTGAATAACTGTGCGGTGATTTGGGGCTCACTTATGCAACATATTGCAACAAACTATTGGAATACCCCTGGCACTTGCTGAAACCCACCGGGCTAGTGATGGAATTAATGAGGCTGCCTTTTGCAGTGGTATTCTGAGCACGCTCAGTTCCTCTCCCGTCCTTTGTCTGCAGAGAGGCGCCTGTCTTTCAGAACTGGCTGCTGCCCTGTCTCCAGAGCCGATCCTCGAATCAGATAATGAACAGCGTATCCATGTGTAGTGGAGGTGGATTGCTGGGGGGGGGGGAGAGAAGGGGGAGGACAGGGGAGGGGAAATGGAAGAAGACTTATTATGCCTTCACTCTCAAACAAAACAAAATCATTGAACTGTCAGGGTCATCAAGGACCCCGGGGTTGTCATGGCAACGACCTTTGGGGGTTTCTGGCTGTAAATGCATGAGTGACTGTATTGTGTGTGTGCATGTAAGGGGGCCACAGTTTTTGTTGGTGGTTTCTTAAAAAGAGGGAGAGGGAGAGAACCAGATCGCATGGTCGATGTGAAATAAATGTGCTTGTCGATGAGGCTCTTTTGGAGGCAGTGTCTGGGGAGATGGAGAAGCTTTTATCAGCACCTGTCTAGACAATGTTGCCTGTAAACATATGAAACCATCTGGGCTTCCCTATGATGAGCCATGCTCTTATACCTGCACCAGGTGCAGAAAGAACACATGTACACACGTTAACAAGTTTCAGCAGTTAGCCAGTTCAGGTGAGCCAGTTTGGTGTAGTGGTTAGAGTGTGCAGACTCTAATCTGGGAGGACTGGGTTTGATTCCCCACTCCTCCACTTGCCCCTGCTGGAGGACCTTGGGCAAGCCATAGCTCTGAAAAGAGCTGTCCTTGAAAGGGCAGTCCTTGAAAGAACTCTCTCAGCCCCACCTACCTCACAGGGTGTCTGTTGTGGGGAGGGGAAGGGAAAGGAGATTGTAAGCCGCTCTGAAACTTCCGAGTGAAAGGCAGGGTATAAATCCAATCTCTTCTCTTCTTCACATCTGTTCCTCCTCTTCTGGGCATACAGCAGGGGTCACTGGGGGTGGGGGGAGGTATTTGTGAATTCCCTGCATTGTTCAGGAGGTTGGACTAGATGACCCTGGAGGGCCCTTCCAACTCTATGATTCTATGACCCTCTGTATTTATTTATTTATTAGGCTTATATCTCACACTATCCTAAAATGGGCTCTGCCACAGCATAGCGAGCACCAATACCCTGCTGGTAGGACAAATTCTTCTCCACATCACCATGGGTCTCATATCACATGATCATGCAAGCCTGCACAACTGGGGATAGGTGATCACAGTGCATCAGCCAAGCATAATACCCCGACAGGGCTTCTGTTCTGCTGCCTGTCCAGGACTGACTATTGTCAGGGCCTCCATAGCAACGTTAGGCTGTTTCAAAACTCGAGAGATCCGGCACACAGATTTTTTTTCCCAAAGGTCTTGATGGTCTGTTGGTAGGCACATAACAGTTGTAACATGACAAAGTTATGGATCCCACACAGGAGTCTATGGAATTCTGAGATGACCCAGTAGGTGCTACTTATGCATACCGGAAGACAGAGAACTTAACCAAAAGAAGGCATACTTTACTCACAGAAAAGTTGTTCCAAAATGATTGGGACACTCTACAAACAGATGCTAGACGAAAATGCTCCCCACGTCATCTAGGAATGTTCACATTTGACCAGCCTTTTTACTTAAACATGTTGACCATTCCTAAACCGAGACGGTCATACATGATTGCATGCTGCAATGCATTTCCAACAGTCCAACAGTCCAGATGACGGGACGTTTTCTCAAGACCCCTCTGGACCAGTGCTATTGTGACTGCTCTTTGACAGAACTCGACTCGGCATGTCACGTTTTCCTCTATTGCCCAAAATATGCAGCAGTAAGAGAAAGATTCTTACGAAAATGGCTGTAGAAATATTCACCTTTTCTTGATGCAGCAAGACTAAGACTACTTTTGAGCAACCTCTGCCAAGATTGCATCGTGGATGTGGCAAATTTTTGTTTAACTTTTTTTTTTAACTCTTAATTTTTTTAATGGTATATGGCCTACGGGCTATTAAACCTAAATGAACTTTGAACTAAACTTATACATACACACGTGTTGACCCTGTTCTGCCCCCAGGTTTACAGATAAGCAGGAGAAAATAGGTTGGTACACCACTTGAGTGCAAGTGGAAAAAAAGGCTTGCACATGACCAAGCACATGCTAGAACACAGCTTTGTACATTCGATGTGGGGATGATGGTGGCCAAGCTGATTCACGATTCCATTCCTGCGATGCAATAGGGGGGATTTCTTCTGCCTGGGAGATGTTATAAACAAGTCTGAGGCTTTGCCCAGATGATCCCAAGCTCACCAGCTCTTGGAAATTAAGCAGGGTCAGCCCTGGTTAGTACTTACTCGGGAGACCACCAAGGAAACACAGGGTGGCTACACAGAAGCAGGCAATAGCAAACCACCTCTGCTCCTCTCTTGCCTTGAAACCCCATGAAGGGTCACCATAAGTCAGTTGCAAATTGACAACACTTAATTTTTATTATTATTTGCAGATAAAACCACTCATGATGGATCTGACCTGGACTCAACAAATTGGGTAGGACAATATCAAGATGTCATAAAATCTACCATATTTTTCGCTCCATAAGACGCACTTTTCCTCCCCAAAAAAGTGGGGGGGGGGGAAGTGTGCATCTTATGGAGCAAATATGGAGCTTTTCTTACCTGTAACAGGGCTCTTTCTTCAGCAGGAACGCAGGGGAACGCCATTCAGGCTGGCATCCCAACCTTCCCCGCCCCTCCCAGCTGGGCCTGAGCTGTTAAGACTTAAAAGGGAAACGGCAGGAAAAACCCCACCAGGCTAAGTACTCTTTCCCTTTAAGTGCTTTCCCCCTTTAAGACAGCCAGCAGCAGAAAGCCCCGCCCACAGATTAAGCTCCGTGGCTACTTTGCACAGAAAGGCCTGGCTTTGCATGGCATGCCGACGTCTCTCTTCTTTCCTTTCTCTATCTTTCTTCCTTCCTTCCTTCCTTTCCTTTTTTCTGTCTCTCTCTCTCTCTCTCTCTCTCTGTCCCCACCTTTCTTTCTTCCTTTCTCTTTCTCTCTCTCCCCCTCCTTCCTTCCTTTATCTCTCTCTCTCTCTCTTTCTGTTTCATTTTTTCCTGTTTTCCTCCTCTAAAAACAAGGTGTGTCTTATGATCAGGTGCGTCTTATGGAGCAAAAAATATGGTAGTTCAGTCACTCACAGCTATTGGAGTGACTTTCTGTTATTGCAGCTCTACAATAACGGAGATGTGGGCAACCTCTATAAATTTTTACAACCTGAAACAAATTGGTAATTTAGGAAGACAGCTTGTCCATTCAGGTAGCTAAACCACTGAGGTCCACATTAGAAGCCCCACTGTTAGTGGACCCATTTTCAGATGTGAAGTTAGTGGCCATGAGGGGCAAGGCCTTCCTGACGGTGGCATCTCATCCAGTGAATTTCTTGTGCCACTTCTTCTCATTATTGCTGTTTGCCTTAAATATGGATGGACACAAACCGGCTCACAAATTAAAGTTCGTGATGAATTCTGGCTGGTTTGTGGTTTGCAAAGTAAAATTCATGGCAGCTCAGTCACCACAAACTTCCCACAAACTTTTAAGCTGTTCATGGAGATTCATGCTGGTTCATGAGTGGATATATTTCCAGACAGATTGTCTCCACTCAGTCTAAATGGTTACAAAACTTCAAAGCAACGGGGGTGGCAGAAACTGGAGGGTATATAGAGGAGGAGTATCCAGGGGAGCTTGACCAGCATCTCTCAGGCTAGCCTGATGTCATCAGATCTTGGAAGCTAAACAGGGTCAGCCCTGGTTAGTATTTGGATGGGAGACCACCCAGGCAGTCTGGGATTGCCATGCTGAAGCAGGCAATGGCAATCCATTTCTGAACCTCTCTTGCCTCGAAAACTCCATGGGTTGTCATAGGGTGGCCGCTATCTGATGATGATGGCACTTTCCACCACCACCAGTACAGCTGCCTTCCTCCAGGTAGACCTGCTGGCTGAATCTCCTCTGCACTGTGACCTCCCCAAGATGACTGATAGAGGGAGCACACCACATAAAGAAGGGCAGCGGGAGCAGCACCAATGAGATCCAGCCTGGACATGTAGAGCTGTGGGCCCCATGCTAGAGTTTTTAGTGTAAGGAATTTGACCTGGCTGAGAAGCTTGCATAAGCGACGCTGATTCTTTTTGGTCTTCTAATTTTCCAGTGCCCTTGCTGAGCCCTAACTTCTAGGTCTGGCCCTTGCAATGCTTCTGCCACACCTATGTGCTTGGCTCATAAACTACAGTTTGTGACAAATTTTGGCTGGTTTGTGAACTCAGGTTTGTGAGAAGTCAACCAGTATGGACTTTCTACAGACTTTCAAGCAGTTTGTGAAAGTTTGTAGTGGTTTGTAAGTGGATACATGTCCAGACAATCTCAGCTCAATCTCAGTGTTTACCAAACTTGAAAGCAAAGGTGGGGGGGTGTTAGCCTGACTGCTCTTTTGTATTATTAATATTTGGGGAATATTAGCTCTTAATAATCAGCAGTAGGCATTAAGGATCAACACCTGTATATACAGAAGTTGCGCCTCCTCCAGACTAACCAAGGAATTGACAAGGAGACTGTTATCAGTATAAAAAAGGTTTTCTTTTACTTAAAGAATAAAAGGTAGCTTATTCAAGTGTTACAGAAATGTTCACACATTCATACAGTTCTAGGAATCAGATAGAATAAAAGGGACGGTTGCATTATTAGGAAATCATTGGTATACTATATTTACCTGTGCAGAGAGAGTTGGTGTGATCCTGCTTGAGAAATGAGGTGAGTTTATAGGGAATTGGGGGGTTGTAAACCAGGAGCCATGTTAAGGTCAGAGCATGGTGAGAGAGAGAGAGAGAGAAAGTGAGAGAGTGATGCAAGACAGAGATATGGTGCTGGGAACTTTCCTTTATTTGGGGGGTGGGAGGTGGTCTCTGGGACCAGGCTTAGCCAGATGCCTGTCCTGAGACCACCCCTTAGAGAGTCCACCCACTAGCTCTTGTCCAGTGGAAGAGAGGCTAGGAGGAGTGGTCAGCATTTGATTCTACCTGATGGTCAGAGAGATACCTGGGGCCGGAAGCTGACATCATCGGCTAGGAGCATTGTCTTTTAGATGAAGGCAGGGCCTTTGGCAGCCAAAACTGGTTCTTCCAGGAAATGTTCTGCTGTCTTCGCATCCGTGTGAGAAAATCCTTTGTTGTACCAAATGGAAGGATGTTGTAGGAGGGGAGGGGTTTTGGCCTGCTACGTGTAGAGAGCACATACTGTGATGGTGTCTTGTGAAGACAAGTCTCTGGTTAAAATGCCAAGATGGCTATTTCCTGTGTAAGTCTCTTTGTGTTGGGAGAAACTGCCTGGCCTGGAGGTGGCAACCTCAGAAAATGGTACTTTAAACCTCTGCTGGAAACGTTTGGAGTCATTTTCTCTCTGGTTACCCCGTCCAAGAGTCCATCCCACAGAGTCAGTAAAATAGTTCACCCACTTACTCTTATAGATCCCTATAAAAGTTCAGAAAGCATCGTGCTGGCTTACAGGTGGAACTTGGAGGGGATGTAGAGAAGCATCTGGGGGAGGTCCTTTGTGATCTTCATGTCTCTAGCTTGCACAGGATCCATTCTATAGTACACTCCTGAACCTCCTGAACCTGCACTTTCCTGGGGAAACCTTATTTGGGGGAGCATAACTCGAACCTCGTAGATCCAATCCTCACCAAACTTGGTGGGCAGGTAGAGTAGCATCAGCCAGAGATCCCCTGCAAGTTTGGTGTCTGAAGCACATTTTCCTGGTTTGTGCCCATCCCTTCCATAAAGTCAATTCACCAAAGCACCTATTTTCTCTATGGGATCTGACGTCTGTAGCCTGGAGACCAGCTGTAATTTGGGGAGATCTCCAGGCACACCTGGAGGTTGGCAATCCTACTCATTGACTCTCCCCAATTTAAATCCTATAAAGCTTTGCCTACGACAGTGTTGTGTACTAGGACCACGATCGCATGGTCTCCCGTAATGGCGACCTCCACGTGGTCAATGCACAAGGTCAGAATCTACCTGAGCTTCAGCCAGGTAGAACAATAGCCAGTCGGATCCTGAGTGACCACCAATTTCGAGCCTAGGTCTCCCGCTGGGGGACCTATGAACTACAACCACGGACTTAAGGTCCTATCAGGACCTGGGGTGAGGTTGGGGCATTGTCTCCGGCCGGCATAAAAGAGGGCTCTGAGCCCGGGGTTCCCCATGTTCCATCTGACCCTCAATAAAGAGCTTACAATGAAATCATTACCACTCGCCTCCCGACTCCAATACTTTTCAGACAGCCTGAGAGTCCTGCCATTCATGCTTTCTAAATCTCTGTATGACATCCCCTTTTCTAACTGGTCTTAGAGCCTTTTGCCATATGTGTTTGAGTCGAGAGTACCTATAATGAAACACCAGTTACATATCCCAGTGAAATGAATGCACCATGTTTATGGCTTTAAGGCATTCAAGGCAGTCTCCTTTTGTGCTACATACATGACATCTCACAATACAGAAAGGAAGTATGCACAGGTTGCACAGCTGGTGGAATATAACTATAGCTGGCTCAGGGCCACAAATTATTTTAAGACAGGGGTCCCAATTTTTTTTGAGCCTGTAGGCACCTTTGGAATTATGACACAAGACGGTGAATGAAACAACAAAATAGCTGCTGCAAGAGGAAGAAGAGGAGGAGGAGGAGGAGGAGATTGGATTTATACCCCACCCTTTACTCGGAGTCTTAGAGCTGTTTACAATCTCTTTCTCTTCCTCTCCATACAACAGACACCCTGTGAGGTCGGTGGGGCTGAAAGAGAGCTCTTGTGAGAACTGCTCTTTTTTAAAAGATTACATATCCTCCTTTCCAAATATATTTTTGATCAGCTATGGGGGCAGACTTAGCCAGTGTTATTGGCGACTACAATGCAGTTTTTGATGTTTCATTGGATAGAAAATCAGCAACTTCCACAGTAAAGAAAAAGGTAATTAGCAGATGAATATAATTTGGTTGATGCCTGGCGTATTAGGAACCCTTTTAAAAAAGACTTTCCTTTTTATTCATCAAGGCACGATTTATGGTCAAGAATTGATATGAACTGGATATCTACTTCATTATTAAAAGATCTTACAGAAGTAGAAATACTTCCTGCTACTTTTACAGACCACAACCCTATTCTGATGACATTTCAAGATTCACCCAGGAATAAGACTAGGTGGACCTTAAATACATCTATTTTAAAAAATAAAGACTTTGTACTGAAATGGAAAAAAGAATTTCAGATGTTTTTTGACTGAAACTTGCAACCAGTTATGCCCATTAGAACTGTATGGGACACATTTAAGGCCTTTGCAAGAGGATGGGCTAGAAGCACAACTTCTCTCCTTAACAAACAGAAAAACCAGAAACTTTTTCAAATCGAGAGAACTGCTCTTGAGAGAACAGCTCTGAGAGAACTGTGACTGACCCAAGATCACCCAGCTGGCTGCATGTGAAGGAGTGGGGATTTGAGCCCCCCCCCCCTTAAACTCTGCACCAAAATTTGGTTATACATAATCTGAATAGTAACACGTCAACATTTCAGGCAGAGACTCTGTTTAACAGGGTCTACATAACCAATCGGGAAACCCTCAGGGCAAAAGCCTCACCTGGCCCCACCCACTTTCTAAAAACCCTTGGCGGGCACCAGGAGAGGTGTCAACAGGCGCTATGGTGCCCCTGGGCACCATGTTTGGGGGCCCTGTTTTAAGACCTCATGATCGCAGGTGGCATTTGGGTGTCTGATCTTTTTGGATTTCTCAGTTGCCTCCTCTCTGTTTGCCGACATCTCCTTATGCACAGATGGCAAAGAGTCAGCCACACTGCTCCCAGGCTCCAAAGCAATCCCACCTTTCCAATAATTCAGGCCATGGCATTCCACACACTGTTCTCGTTGTTGATCGGTCATCCTCTCAAGCCACCGTTTCATTAAGCAAAACCATTCCAAGCCAGGTACCCATATCAAGGATAAAATTTGACTCAATGAGGATTCATTAGCAGGGGCTACGTTCTCCGCTGGAGTCAGCTAGCAAGTTGTCTTTCCGAGGATGGGGACTCAAAGAAAATAACAAAATCTGGCCCTAATTTAGTGTCATAACAAACTCACATGCCTCTTGGTCAGCTAATAGGGAGGCTAGAGGATGAGGTATAATCAGAAGACCCTCCAGTGTCTGGAAACCAGATAACACTGATTTTCTCCTCGGGTCTCTGAGGGATTGCTTTTGTAATTACTCTGGGTCCTGCAACTGTCTGCAATTTGTCCAGAGCCGAAGGGGGGGGGGGGGGGGAGACAGGATTTGCATCCAGTAATGCATAATTCATACGGTGAAGACTGCAATTATGGACTAATTGAGGGACGTAATGTTTAAAAAGAAAAGCCATATTATGAAGAACATCAAGGAGGGAAGGACAATATGTATGTCAGCCCACTGATACTCATTTATGCTAGCATTATGCTCCTTAAAGTGGCATTAATTAGCTCTTGAAGGGCACTACAGTGTCAGCAGCCACCAGGGGGAGAACTAGGAACCTCCAGTTGAGTCCCCTCTCAGGAACGAAAGGGTCCCCAGGGCGATGACCTCCTCCCAAGCTCCAGGGAGAGTTTGGTTGCCCATGTGGACTATCGGTATCCTCCCAGGATGAAATTCTAACTCAAGCAGAAGAGTTGAGACAAAGAAAGATACGATTAAAAAGTCAGAGGGAGTTCTAGGCGCTGCTGGAGTCTCTTTCAGGCATCTCCCCTGTATGTGATCTTTTGTTGCGAATAAAATTAAAAAAATAAAGTGAGATTTAATTTTCCAAATATGTATACTCTCTCTCTCTCTCTCTGTGTGTGTGTGTGTGTGCGTGCATGCGTGTATAAAGTGCCAATCAAGTTGCAGCCAACTTATGGTGACCCTGGAGGGTTTTTGAGGCAAGAGACATTCAAAGGTGGTTTGCCATTGCCTACCTCTGTGTAGCAACCCTGGACTTCCTTGTGAGTCTCCCAGCCAAGTCCTAACCAGAGCCAACCCTGTTTAGCTTCCAAGATCTGATGAGACTGGGCTAGCCCTGTCAATCTAAGACAAGGAAAGGGTTAAAATGTAGGAAAACTGGGGGTGGGGACATCAGGGTGCACGACATCAGCCGTGCCCCTGTGTCACTTCCGTGAAAATCCCACAAGCGACATAAAACCACAGTTTCTGGCGATACCTAGGGTTACCATATGTCACTCCCAGGTTTTCCAGAAGTGACAAGGAGACACAGCTGATGTTGTCTTTCTAAAATTATTCCCTCCCATCACTCAGAGCCAGTGGGTAACAAAACCTGGGGTTGGGGAATGTCCCATCCTGACCGGGAGACTAGCAAGCCTGTTAAATTGAGACTCCAAGACAACAATAACTCGGTAGGTTAGGCATGTTTGGTGACCTTCTATGGAAGACCCAAAAAAAGAAGATAAGAGCCCTAAAAAAAAAAAAGAGGAGGAGGAGAGGAAAAGGACAAATTTGCATATTTTAATTGCTGTTCATCAATGTGAATTTGCAC
The DNA here is from genome assembly GCA_029233225.1 of Lepidodactylus listeri. Classification (NCBI taxonomy): domain Eukaryota; kingdom Metazoa; phylum Chordata; class Lepidosauria; order Squamata; family Gekkonidae; genus Lepidodactylus; species Lepidodactylus listeri. Next base: position 131,012,232 of record JARCFY010000005.1, on the reverse strand, counting down.
ACCATTACTATAATTTGAACAGAAACACCATAACTTGTCAGAGGCTCCAGCTCTGACTGCTACCCTGCTGCTAACTATGAACAGAGAGGCTTTCAAGGTCTCGGCTCTCCTTTATGGCCTGTCATCATCAAGTCGCCCCAAACAGTCTGGTTAGCTTGAGCATCCCAACTGCAGGTAGCTTTGGGGACCCACCCAGTGGCTTCTCAGGAACTGACCCTCTACAGCACTTCAGCTGGTCTTACTGGGCTGACACAGAACCTGGAGACTTCAAAGGACTTGCCTCAAAAAGTGAGAGGACCATCCTCAGAAGGTGAGAACCTCAGATCCATTTCACCCATGGTTTCCACTGACCTTGTAGGGCTCTTTGCCTATTGGGAAGCCCTGTTACTCAGGTGCCTTGAGGCCCCAATCCTGGGGTTCTCCCCCACCCCCAATCACTACATTTCTAGTTCTGCTCACAGTCTAGTATCTTGATGCAATGAACCCCACGTTCAATCCTCCAAGGGGAATCTTTCTTGGTATGATAACACCGGAGTAATTATTCTTCAATAGAAAACGAATCCTGGTGTTAGGTATGGAATTATTCCTCCTTCATTCTTTAGCGAATAATGCCAAGCCTTTAAAAAAAATCCAGGTATGTTTCAATTATTGCCTCCTCTAATCCCTTCTTTCTCTTCTGATTATGTGGATTAACAAATGTAGACTATCTTGACTGCCATGCCTTTTGCGGCCGGGATCAACTTTCCGTTGCGCCTTTTCGAGCGCTATAATATCTACCTTTCCACAGATGGATTGAATGGTTCGCTGGTAATTGGAACGGGGTCTCTGGCCCGCTTCTGTGCCTCTGTATAATGAGGACATTTACCACAGCTAAGCAAATGTTTCTGTTTTTTTCCATTCCATGCAGCACTTTACTGAGGTGCAGCATAGCAGAAATTAACCTCTCCTGACACAAAAGGCCAATGACATCACATGGCAGAACAGATACTGAACGGGGGCATGAGGGATTAGAGGTGCAAAGCTGCCCAACTGAAGTTGCTGTTTGCCAGCTGCACCCTCTCTCAGGTGTGCTTAATAGGAAGACACAGAGTATGGGAGCAGCAATTGTACTTCAAATGGTGTTGGGCCTCACTTCTTGCCTTCCTCAGACACACGCTCTGGGGTCAAGGTGTCACTGTCGAGCATGAGGATGATGTTCAAGGACCCCACACATCTATGATTGCCATTTGCCTGCAGGCAGCTGGACATCCCTGCCTTGACCTCAATGATTTGAGGAGTGGGAGGAAAATGTATGTGTGTGGGGGGGGGGGATGCTGTCAATGGTGACACTCTAGGAATTTTCCCAATCTCTATGACGAAGAGACTTACCATACAGGTTGGGGAAATCCCTAAAGTGTCACAAGAGATGGGATGTCCCATCCCCTGAAACTTCTCCCTCCCCAGGCACGACCCCCCAAATTTGCCATTGTAGGGCTGGCACTTGTATGCTGATCTGAGTTCCAGTTCAAGTAAGAAGACTTACTGGTCTTTATGCCTGCCTCTGCGCTTCAGACTTTGCAAGCAGAAGACTGGAATCCACAAGTCCACTGCCACACCCATCGACTAACGCTTCCTTGCTTGTTTAGAAAGGCCCAGGGGGCTGTGCCGACGACACACCTCGGAGCTTCATAATGTTACAGGAGTACAAGACACCACGCCAACATGCTATCCTTCCCATGGCAGTTAAGAGGCTGGTTTGGGCCTGCTACCCTAGTTCGTTTCTCTGCAAAGATACACCTGTTTCATCTGAGACATCTCCCAAATGCTACAATGCTTTATCTATCCCTGATATTTGGGTCCAGCTTCCGGGATGCTGTTTACCTGCAGACCCGTAGCCAGGAAATTTTGAGGTGAGGGGGCACTGGGGAAAGCGGCGGGGCACCCCAAAAAATGAGATCAAGAAAAGCAAAGCTGCTAAAGGAAGAAAAAAAAAATGTGGAGGGGGGTTTGAAGGAAAATTGTGAGAGATGGCGGAGGACGCAAAGAGAGGAGTGTTACCTCAAAGAGCTTGCAGAAGCTGCACCGTGGGCAGCTGCACACAATGGAGCACTGTCCTGATCATGCCGCCTGCTCCTTCCCTCCTAGCTGCCAGCCATGTGCGAGGCCTGGCTCCGCCTCAGCAAGCTAACAAAGACTTTAACGGGGCTAGCACTTGTTTGCTGCAGCCCTGCTGCTGGGCCAAACTGCTGGGCTGGCAGCCACTGCTCTTGATGCTTCCTTTAGCGACTTGGGAGATCTCCAGGCCAAACCAAAGTATCCCAGTCTCAATAGTTTAGTTTTGGCTGGAGATGTCCCCATTTCTCCCCCCAGTAGGTGGCAGCAGCTGAGGCCGAGTGTGCTGTCTTGGCTGGTTGCCACAGAGACTACACACTGCAGGCTGGAAACACAGTCCAGAGTCAAGGTGAGCGTTATGTATCAATATCGCGGTCGCCATGCACTCGCATAATGGCGACCGCCACGTGGACTGCACACGTGGTCTGAATCTACCTGAGCTTCAAACAGGTAGAACAATAGCCGGTCGGATCCTAAACGACCACCAATCATGATACTAGGTTTTCCCCAGGGAACCTGTGAACTGCAACCACCTCTTAAGGTCCTATGAGGACATTTGGGTGAGGTCAGGGGATTATCTCCGACCGGCATAAAAGACGGCTCTGAGCCTGGGGTTTCTCATGTTCCATCTTGACCTGTAATAAACTACCATGCTGATTTCACTGTTACCAGCCTCCCGACTCCAGTACTTTTCATTGGCGATGAGGATGGGATCCTGGTGAGTGACTCCTCAGCCAACACGAGCACCGCAGCACCGAGCACTGATCCGCTGGCATCAGGCACCGCCGAGCTCCAGCGCTCTGAGGCACCACCACAAGCCCCCAAGGACACCGCTCACCACCCGGCTCTGGTAACTATGGCTGATACTCTGGGACACATACCCCCTTTTGACCCGTCTCCACCAGAGACATGGGAGGCCTGGATCAAACAGCTGGGCTCCGCATTCATCATCCAGGGCATAACAGATGCAGACATGAAGTGAGCCTGGTTCCTGAGCTCATGTGGCATCGACACAATGCACATCACCCAGAGCTTATTCGCCCCCCAAGACCTCCTAGATGCAACCTATGATGCACTGGTCAAGGCCCTCGGAGACTACTTCACTCCAAAGCCTTCTAAGATGGCCTTACACCTAGATTTCATTCAGTGGCAGCAACAGCCGGGAGAGTCAGCCGCCACATTCATGGCCGACCTCTGCCGCATGTCTGTGGGCTGCGAGTTTTGCCATGTGGACAACCACATGGAAACTGGGTTCATGGGGGGAGTACGGGAGGCCAAACTGCGGTGGCGGCTCATAGCGCTGCCGAGCCAACCCTCGAAAAGATGCTCCAGACTGCGGTGGCTTTCAAGGCCACCCAGAAAGACAAACTGGCCTCCAACACACACCACACGGCAACCCCCGAAACTGACACGTCCAAAGACGAGGACGTCTACTGGCTACAGCAATGACAACAGAAGGGTGAGTCCTGAACCTCCGGAGCCTGCTCCAGGCACCTGGCACCCGCTGCCACTTCTGTCCCCGCTCCTTTCTCCCAACGCAGGCTGCCCCCCACATGCGCCAGCTGTGGAGATCCCCATGAGCAATTATCCTGCCGATTCTGTGATGCCATCTGCCGATCCTGTGGAAAAATGGAGCACATCGCGAAGGCCTGCCATGCCCAAATCAGCCGCTGCTCCCCGTCTGCGAACTTCGAAACAACAGACAGTCTCTCCGCGACGGTACACAACCAGGTATTCAGCTTGCCCGAGCCCCTTCCCAGAAAGATCTCTGTCAACCTTTGGATCGAGGGGTCCCCCTGTTCCATGGAACTTGACACTGGGTCCACATACTCTATCATTTCTGCTGCGACCTTCAGGCAGCTCTGCCCACATGGGGGCCCCCGGCTGCGTAAACCCACAGGTCTGGTGCTCCGGGACTTCCAGCAAAACCCAGTTGTGATCACGGGGCTGGGCAAGGTCAGGGTTGAATACGAGGATTTTAGCAGCCTCCTAGACCTCCTGGGTGTGGAGAGAGACCTTGTCAGCCTCTTGGGACTCACCTGATTCAAACCCTGGGCTTGGAGACCAGGGGAGTGCACTGCATCAGCTCCACAGACTATGAGTCGGTCTGTGCCGACTTCCCCACCATTTTTGATGGCACATTGGGCTCCTAATGGGGGCCTCCTGTTTCCCTAGACTTAGACCCTGCGGTCCGTCCCATCCGCATCATGGCCCGGCGGCTTCCGCTAGCCCTCCAGCCTAAAGGCAAGGCAGAGTTAGACAAGCTCATGGCACAAGGAGTGCTCGAGCTGCTCTCTCACGCAAGGTGGGAGACCCCAATTGTCACCCCGTTGAAGGATCCGCATCTGCACAGACTATAAATGTACCCTAAATCGTGCCTTGCAGGACCACACATACCCGGTACCAGTGGTCAGTCATGTCTTGGCTTCCCTTGCGGGGGCCAAGATTTTTGGAAAGCTGGACTTGGCCCAAGCCTACCAGCAGCTCCCCGTGGACAACAATTGTGACCCGCAAGGGGGCGTTCAAGGTGAAGCGGCTCCAGTTCGGGGTCAGCATTGCCCCAGGGTTGTTTCAACAATTAATGAATTCTGTTTTAAAAGGTCTTCCAGGTGTAAAGCCATTCTTCGACGACATCCTCATTGCAGCCCCGGACGTCACCACCTTCCAGACCCAGCTGCGATCGATCCTCCAGTGTTTCCAGGATGCCAGCCTAAAGGTGCACAAGGACAAATGCATCTTGGGCATCCCATCTGTGACCTTCCTGGGTTTCACCATCGATGCATCCACCCCACCCCGGAGAAGGTAGCAGCCATCACGGAAGTGCCTCTACCCACATCGAAGGCAGAGCTCCAGGCCTTCCTCGGCCTCCTGAATTTCTATCACGCCTTCCTGCCCCACAAGGTGGCGGTGGCTGAGCCCCTTCATCAGTTGTTGGACAAGGGGGCCAAGTGGGTCTGGGGGCCACACCACTTGGCCACGTTCCAAGCGGTTAAAGACTTGCTGATCTCAAGCACTGTCCTGGCCCATTTTGATGAGTCCCTGTCGGTGGTGCTGGCTTGTGATGAGTCTCCTTGCAAGGTGGGGGCAGTCTTGGGCCATTGGCTCCCCAATGGGCAGGAGGTGCCAGTGGCTTACTATTCCAGAACCTTGTCAGCGGTGGAATGGAATTACGCCCAGATCAACAAGGAAACCCTGGCCATAATCGCTGGGGTTAAAAAATGTCACGACTACCTGTACGGTAGGGCTTTCACTGTGGCCACGGAGCATCAGCCGCTCCTGGGCCTCCTGTCTCTGCACTGCCAAACCCTGCACATGCTGTCTCTGCAGGTGCTTCTGTGGTCCATTTTCTTGCCGGGATACCAATACTCTCTAGAGCACCGCCCCGGGAAAGCCATGGGCCACACGGACGCTCTCAGTTGTCTGCCCTTGCCATCCTGCAACCTGGACCCAGCACCCACTTTCCACATCACCCTCATCGAGGACCTCCTGGACCGGCCCGTCCAGGTATCTGATGTGGCCCGCTGCACAGCCTGGGACCATGTCCTCTCCCACGTTTCGGACTGGGTGGGAAGGGGGTGGCCCACTCATCCGGGCCCTGATTTTGCCGCTTACACCGCCAGGTGCAATGAACTGTCCACCCACAAGGGGTGCCTGCTATGGGGGGACGAGGGTGGTTATCCCGGGGCCACTCCGAGCAAAGGTCTTGGTGGCCCTTAATGAGTCTCATCCTGGCATTTTCCAGATGAAGGCCCTGGCTCGCAGCTACATGTGGTGGACAGGCATGGACAAGGAGATTGAGGACCAAGTCCACTGGTGCAGCAAATGCCAGGAGTCGCATCCCAATCCTCCTCACACCCCCATCTGACCCTGGGAATCGACCAACAAGCCCTGGTCTCACCTCCACCTGGACTTCGCAGGGCCAGTCCAGGGCCAGTTGTTTTTTATCATTGTAGATAGCTACAGCAAGTGGCTGGAAGTAGTCCCGATGCATGCTACCTCAACCGAGGCGGCCGTCTGAGCTATGTGGCGCATCTTCACAATCCATGGACTTCTGGACACCCTCGTTATGGACAATGGGATGGCCTTCACCTCCGGGGAGTTTCAGTGCTTCGTAACCTGCCTCGGCATCTGACACATCCACTCACCACCCTTCCATCCCACAACCAACGGGCAGGCAGAACGAATGGTAAGAACAACCAAGGAAGCTCTCAAACAGATGGATCAGGGCAACTGGGAATTCAAGCTGGCGAAGTTCCTATTCTGACAGTGGAATACCCCTCACACCGGGACAGGGCGCATACCAGCAGAGATGCTGATGGCTCGACCAACTCCACCCCAACTGCACCACCAATGGCGCCCTCGAGCCAGAGTTCCAGCCAGCTCCACAAAGGTTCTACCCAGAGGACCCAGTCTACGTCCGGAGCTACACACGGGGTCTAGCATGGGTCCCCGGGAGAATCATCCGCTCAACAGGACCACTCTCGTATGAGGTCCTCACCGAGGAAGGCTTGGTGTGGTGGCATCACATCGACCAGCTCCAGTGGTGCCTACAGGGCAACACGCCTTCCATCCCCGTGACCCCTGCATACACCAATCCGGTCCAGGGTCCGCTCCCAGAATCCGGACTATGGGGGGAGGGGTGTTATGTATCAATATCACAGTTGCCATGCATTCACATAATGGTGACCGCCACATGGACTGCACACATGGTCCGAATCTACCTGAGCTTCAAACAGGTAGAACAATAGCTGGTCGGATCCTAAACGACTACCAATCATGAGCCTAGGTTTTCCCCCGGGGACCTATGAACTGCAACTACCTCTTAAGGTCCTATCAGGACATTTGGGCAAGATTGGAGGATTATCTCCGACTGGCATAAAAGAGGGCTCTGAGCCCGGGGTTTCTCATGTTCCATCTTGACCCACAATAAACTACAATGCTGATTTCACTATTACTGGCCTCCCAACTCCAGTACTTTTCTGTAAATAACAAAGCCAAAGGTCAGATAGCCAGTAAGTCAATTCAAGGTTTCAAGGACAGGGAGTGGCTGCTACACACACAGAAGCAGGTCTCAATGTGCAAAGTTCCTGTCACACTGAAGCAGGTGCACGGAGTGTTTTTGAGCAGGACCTCCCTTCCCTGGGAGTTGAGTTTGCAAAGGCTTAGAGCTCCTCCCATTGCCTTCGCAGGAGCTGCAGTCTGGCACTCCCCAGCCCATCGAGCACCTCAGGAGAGGGAAGGCAAGCAGAGGAAGGGAGAGCAGGCGGTCTCCTTTCCTCCCTCCCGGTGTGTGTATGGGGGAGAGAAAGCAGTGGGTGGAGGGGAGGAAGCTGGCTTGGTGCTCCCTCTGCATGGGCTGCCAGCTTCCAATGTTAGGAGATGGGCCTTGGCAGTAAGTGGGGGGGGGGGGATAGGCCCCCAGGGGCCCCATATGGGCCTGCTTACCTGTCTCGCAGTACATGTTGACTGATGTCAGATGACGGTAGCTTCAGGTGGGTTCCATTCAAGCTTCCTTGGTGCCACATAATCACTCATCCAGTAAGTACAGGACAAAGGGATGGCATGCTGAAATGAATAATCCAGAATTTGGGGGGGGGGGGGGGGAGAAATAACTCAGACCATTTCTGCAATAGTGAAATTCCCCGCATTGGCATTTTAAAAACTGCACATTATGTAAAATTTTCCGCAGTAGATTTTTCCTCACCAGGCACAAACCCAAAGTTTTCTCCTCACCTCGCGTTTTCAGAATCCCCAGTTTTAGCAAGTTCCAAAAATACAGGGTGAGAAGGAGAAAATTTCGGGTTTGTGCTTGGTGAACAAAAATCTACTGTGGAAAATTTCACATAATGCAGTTTTAAAAACGTCAGCGCAAGGAATTTCACTACTGCGGAAATGGTCTCTGTGAGATTTTTTAGGTTTGGGCAGGAACAGTTGCTCCAAGGTGCAGCCCAAACAAGGGCGCAAAATAGAGAAAAGCCATGTAATATATCTCCAGTAATTAAAATGACATGGGGAGAGGCCGTGACTCAGCAGCAGAACATCTGCTTGGCATGCAGAAGGTCCCAGGTTCAATCCCCAGGATTTCCAGCTGAAAGAACTAGGTACTAGGTGACGTGAAAGGCCTCTGCCTGAGACCCTGGAGAGCTGCTGGCAGTCTTAGATAACACTGACCTTGATGGACCCAGGATCTGATTCAGTAGAAGGCAGCTTCATGTGTTCATGTGTACCAAATTATCTAATGTTTCCTTTTCTGTCTAGAACACTTAAGCCCCCCCCCCCCCCCCCAGGCCAAATATCAACTAGGGATGCTCAGACAACCACCAGTTCAGCTTGTGCTTTGTTCGCCAGGGGCAAACCGGGGAGTCAGTTTTTCACCAGTCCTTTGGTTACCTTTTGAGCCAGTTCATTGAGTTTCCCAGATGGCAAAAAAGATCTGAGCAGATCTGAAACTCAACACAATAGAGATCATGGCTGTTGAAGACAATATGTTTACCTGCCAAACCTGTTTGTGCTGAAGTTCACAGCATCCCTAAGATCAGCTGCCTACGAGGCTCAGTGTGGGCAGCAGGCTAGTCAATGGAGCCCTGTAGCTCCTCTGTACTGGCAGCTGAATCTAGTTGGAAATTACTGGAGTTGGGAGACCGGTGGTAGTGATTTCAGCATAGCAAGCTCTTTATTGATGGTCCGATGAGGCATGCCAAAAGGGCTCCAAGGCCTGCTTTTTGTGCTGGCCGGGGCCACACCTCCAGCCACACCCAAACGACCCAATAAGGTCTTACATTTACATGGTTTGTCAGGGGTTCCCCGGGGAGAACCTAGGTTCCTTATTGGAGGCCACTTAGGATCCGTCCATCAGGGGTCTGTTGGAGCAGGAGTGCATAGGAGCGCAGCTCCGGGAATGAGAAGCCCAGGGGGCGGGCACATGACCAAGCCCCGCCCCCTCCTCGGCTTCCCCGAGCAGTGCAGAGGCGCAGCACCCCGGGGAAAGCCCTGCTAGGGTCTTTATTGTTTTTAATGTTTTGTTTTAATATTGATAATTTTATCATTGTTCCTTTTATGACTGTGTGCTGCTTTTCCAGAGACTTGCTCAAGGTGGCATACAAATTTTCTAAGTATACCATTTTTTATCTGGGCACATGGCATACAAGTACTGGAGAAATTTCACCAACCCTTCAGCAGCTTCCACCCCATCAGTTTGATGTAGTGGTCAGGAGTTCACTCTAATCTGGGAGAACCGGGTTTGATTCCCCGCTCCTCCAAATGCAGCTGCTGGTGTGACCTTGGGCCAGTCACAAGTTCTCTCAGAGCTGTTCTCTCATGAGCAGTTCTCAAAAGACCTCTCTCAGCCCCACCTACCTCACAGGGTGTCTTGTTGTGGGGAGGGGAAGGGGAAGGGATGGGTGGTGCACATGTCCTGGATATCTCAAGTCTACTTGAAACCTGGTGGTTTCAAGGGAGCAGGAAGAGAATGAGGGTGTGTTCTTTACGCTTATTTTTATTGCACAAAGTATTGGATGGGGAAGGAAACGGAGGAAGAGCAGGTCAGTTTCACTCACCTGTGGAGTGGAGCCTGAGGGGTGGGTGTTGCCTTCTGACACACTTCCGGTATGTTAGGGGGTGTGGTATATGAAAATGAGGTATGCAAATGAGTTATGCTAATGAGCTCCTGCACCTCTTTTTTTACAAAATGACCCCTGTCAACACCCAACGCAACTTTCCTCAGGCAGGGGGAAAGCTAGCAAGCAACAGAGTACTTGACTTCTGACACACTTCTGGTATGTTAGGGGGTGTGGCATATGCAAATGAGTTATGCTAATGAGCTCCTGCACCTCTTTTTCTATGAAATGACCCCTGATTACACTAGTAAAACACACCCAGCCACTGTACACTGCTGCTGGGTCAGAAGAAAACTGGAGACATTAATTATTGCACAGTGGCTTCCTGACAGAGTGACTCCCCAGTGGAACAGGCTTCCCCGGGCGGTGGTGGGCTCTCCATTTCTGGAAGTTCTCAAACGGAGGCTAGATGGCCACCTGACAGCAATGCTGGTTCTGTGAACTTGGGCAGCTCATGAGAGAGAGGGCAGGAAGGGTTGCCTCAGTGCTTGGTTCTCGTGGCCCTTTCTTACACGCCCAGGGAAATGCTGATCGCCACTTTGGGGTCAGGAAGCAGTTTTTCTCCAGGCCAGTTTGGCCGAAGATCCAGGAGGATTGGTTTTTTTTTTGCCTTCTTCTGGGCATAGAGCAGGTGGTCACTGATAGAGTGGGGGAAGTAGTTGTGAATTTCTGGCACTGTGCAGAGGGTTTGACTAGATGACCCTTGGGGTCCCTTCAAGCTCTGTGTTTTTATGTAACAGCAGGGAATTTTCTTCGAAGCAACAGCAATCTGTGAGAAGAACCCTAAATATTCAGGCAATCCAAATTGCTAGCAGCCTCTGCCACTAAGAATCAGAGACATAGGTATAAATGTCCTCTCCGGAGAATACAGGAACATTAGCCGATGCCTCAGAAACTCACATCATTTTTCTTCTTCACATGCATATTTACAAGCACAAGAAGCCATTTAAAAAAACAACCCATCAATATTTCTCTTACAGACTGATTTCCCACAAGCAGCTGTGCCGTAGTTGATCTTCCATTTGCTCCGGTTGCATTGGTCAATTTCACACTATTCACTGTGTGGCCGCATTTTGACCCACAGCTCCCACCAATTTCCTCCGTGTCTTCTCAGTCTCAAAAAAAAAAAGTATTGAGAAGACACGGGGGAAATTGGGGACAGCTGCGAGTCAAACTGCAGCCCTGCAGCAAATAGTGTGAAACTGACCTTAGTGAAGTGCTAAGTTGGTATGAAGGCATTTTTCTTTTAAGGACATTATCTGTATTCCCCTTGTTTTCAGGTGTCACCTCCAATTTCTCTTCTTGCTTAATGCCTCCATTTCTTTCCTGTGACCTTCTGTTGTTGTGAAGTCTTGTGGGCCGAGATTTCCCATTTCTTCCCTTTCTTCTTGCAGAATCACAGAGGGAGGGAGGGAGGGAGGGAGGGAGGGAGGGAGGGCAGCCAGTGTTCCCTCTGAACTGAGTTAGTGTGAGCCACCTCACAGCTTTTTTAGCCTCTGGCTCACAGATTTTTGCCTTAGCTCAGGAAGGATGGCTCCAGAGCAAACTAATTTTATGCAGTAGCCTAATCGCTCGCTCACATCTTTAATGCCAGTAGCTCACAAAGTGGTTTTTTTGCTCACAAGACTCCAGTTAGCTTAAAAAGGTGTGTTTTGCTTGTAGATGCAGAATGCATTCAGAATACACAAATAAATAACCAGAAGGGGGGAAATCCAGTACAGAGGGAATGTGTGCGACTGCGAAGTTAACGCTAAGTCTTGACTCTTCGGATTCTCCAGAGCAAGCTGTCAGTGCAGAAGGTGCCATATAGTCTTTTTAGGGTATAAAGGGGGCCCTTTCTTTCTTTTGTGCCAGTGTAAAAGGTGGTAGGATCCAAATGCGACCTATCATCCTGATTTGGCAGTTTTCCGGTTCTGCATCTCAAGCTGTTTGTATGTGCATGTTCTTACACAGCCTCATGGGATTCGTAGTTTATTCTCCCTCTCATTCAGACTGTCATCATTTGACTTCATAATGTTACAACTCTTTCTACCCATCAGAAAATTTATATTGCTTTTCTAAGAAGTGAGGAATGGGCTCAGAGAGGATTGTGGATGAAAACAAAGCCGTCAAGAACACAACCCTCCATCGACTGAGGGATTTTACCTGATTTATCTGCCTTTTAGCTGACCAATTAATGATTTCTTTGAAATGAATGAATGTAATAACCCGAACTTCAGTGTAAGTTCCCTTTTGAGTTATTTCCTGGTGTATGAAAGATAATTTACAAATTAATAAACCAAAGCAATCATAGGAAAGAAAGACCCTCTTAATTATTTTCTTTTTTCCAGTTCTTCTATTATATTAACACCCCAGAATCAAAATTGCTTCAAAAATAAATGCACAGCTCTTAACTCATGGCACAATTAAAATTTGCTTGCATGGACTCTAATCAGGCCCCATCAATTAATCAACTAAAATTACATTCATCTAGCGGTTAAACTGCCTGCAGCCGGCAGCCCTAAAGCAAGGGGGAAAGCAGGCATTTGCCTTTAAATGAAAACCACAGCTGTATTTGATTCAAGTGCTGAACCGCTGTCCTTTGTTCCAAAAAAGCCTCTAAGGCCTGATCTCCCTTTGCTTGCTTAACTCCCACCCACACTCACCTGCTTCCCTTGACAAAAGTCATCTCCTCACAATCCTCCCTCTTTTCTCCCCTCAGTCTGGTATCCTTCACCTTTTCTGCCACCCCCTGTGCAGGACTGGGCTCAAGTTAAAAAGCAGCCTGTGGCTGAGAAACACTGTGGAATTTTCAAAGGCTCTCTGTGTCTTTTAATTCTTTCCTAACCGGAAGAAAAGGTGAGGTAGGATTGGAAAGAGCGTTGTCGCCCCCTCTGTCATCTCGAGAATGAAGAAAGGCTGAGCAGACTCAGCATTCCCTTCGTCTTCTAAGCAAGGTGGTATCTCTTAGTGCCCTCATCCCGCCAGTGTGTTTCCCAATGCCCACTTGCTTCTCACCCATAGCATCCCCATTTGGTGTAGTGGCTAAGAGTACAGACTCTAATCTGAGAGAACTGGATTTGATTCCCCACTCCTCCACATGCAGCTGCTGGTGTGACCTTGGGCCAGTCATAAGTTCTCTCAAAACTGTTCTCTCAAGGGCAGTTCTCTCAGAGCTCTCTCAGCCCCACCTACCTCACTGGTGTCTGTTGTGGGGTGGGGAAGGGAGACTGTAAGCCGCTCTGAGTGAAGGGTGGGGTATAAATTTAATCTCTTCTTCGTTTTCTCTTCCTTTCCCCCACACAAAGAGCCAATTGGTTTTCTTCCACTTAACCCCAGCAGGAAGGGCTTCACAAGAGCCCAGAGACATTTGTGTCTGTAGTGAAACCATTGCCTCCATTCCTTGGAATCTCCTCAGATTTTGTAGAACTTCCCAACAGTTTCCATGAGGCTTAGCCTCCCATGGCAGCCATTTTGTTGTGGTTCTCATAGCCAATTCACAACATTCTAAAAGTGTGCGCATGCTGAAGAAGATTAGGGATCTCTGTTATAAGTAATTAAGGGATTTGGCCCTGGCAGTTCTGTACTATCATGACATTCTGTACTACCTTGGGTCTCACTGATGGCCCTCATTTGTTTCCATGAGAGAGCCTGCTTAGAGGCCCCCATCACCTAAATGGTTTTAAGGTCAAAGAGGCTTTCTTGGCCAGTTCCCACTTTTAGAATGAGTTGGACGGTGAAAGACAAGCTGAATCCTGATCTGAAGACTCTGCCAGGAGACCTTCCACTGAAGAAGAAGAAGAAGAAGAGAAGAGATTGGATTTATACCCTGCCCTTGGCTACCCGAAGGAATTTCGAAGCAGTTTACAATCTCCTTTCCCTTCCCCTCCCCACAACAGACACCCTATGAAGTAGGTGAGGCTGAGAGAGCCCTCTTGAGAACTGCCCTTGAGAGAACAGCTCTGAAGTATAAGTGAAAATGATCATTGTTGCTCAAAAGCATGATGCCATTTCTGGGGCAAACCTGGAGGCCATGCCAGTTCGGTGTTGTGGTTAAGTCCACCGACTCTAATCTGGGAGAACTGGGGTTGATTCCCCACTCTCCCACTTGTAGCTGCTGGATAACCTTGGGCATAGTTCCGTCAGAGCTGTTCTCTCAAGGGCAGTTCTGGAAAGAGCTCTCTCAGCTCCACCTACCTCACTGGCAATGTTCCCTCTAAGCTGAGTTAGTGTTAACCAGCTCACAGTTTTTTAGCCTCCAGCTCACACATTTTTATCTAAACTCAGGAAGGATGGCTCCAGAGCAAACTAATTTATGCAGCAGCCAAATCACTTGCTCACAACTTTAGTGCCAGTAGCTCACAAAGTAGAATTTTTGCTCACAAGACTCCACAGCTTAGAGGGAGCATTGCTCACTGGGTGTCTGTTGTGGGGAGGGGAAGGGAAAGGAGTTTGTAAGCCACTCTGAGACTCCGAGTGAAGAGCCGGGTATAAATCCAATTTCCTCCTCCTCCTCCTCTTCTCTGTTCTAGTATTCAGTGGAAACTTTATGGTAAAATCACAGAGTTCCAGATGAAACTAGAGCAGCATGATGTCACCCCAGAAATAACATTATGCCACTGAGCAACATTGCGCACCCATGTCCTCACCCCACCATCCATACCTGGCAGTTTGACTTGGATCTTGATGCCAGGTTTGCTCATTCTATTGTAAATAATGTGGTGCACTGGTTAAAAAATTGGTCTGGGGAGGCCTGGGTTCAAATCCTTACTCGGACCCGAAGCTCATTGGCTGGTCTTGGGCCATTCACTTTCTCTCAGCTTCATGTACCTATTGTGGGCCAGCCAGCTGCCAACCCCCTCAGAGGAGGAGAAAGGGGAAGAGTTGGGCACCACACTGGTGGAATACCCATCTGAGCAGCTGGGCCGAGAAGCAGACCAATCAGGAAGCGAGAATGCCTCCCAGGCACAGCTAGGCAGCTCATTCTGGCAGGAGACGAAATGGATGCCACAGAGGCCAATGCCTCAGTCTCTCTGCTGGTTTCTCTTGAACCAGCAGAGCATGGAAGGGGGAGAGAGCAGCTTGACAGTTCTAGAGAAAAGATGAAGTGTTCACCTAATTGCTCTGCAGAGGTCAGTGTTAATTCCTGGAGCAGAGTCCTTACAGGAGCAGGACTGACAGGCTGACAGGGAAACAGTAAAGAACTGCACCTGGAGGAAGATGAATGGAACTGTAAGGAGTGACACCTGAGCCTTGGGTAGGGTTGCCAGCTCCCAGGTCCCAGTAGGGGTTCCCCTGCTTTTGGGGGCTGTGATTTGCCACCGCCAGCTGGCCAGTTCGGGAAATCCCACCCCCAAATAGGGGCGTTGTTGGGTGTCCTTCCCAATGTGATGATGTCACCTGGAAGTGATGTCATCGTGTTGGCAACATCACACATGACACTCTGGTTTTGGGGCAAACTCTATGGTTTTGAAGCCAAAAAAACCCAGAGCATCAAGCACGGCATCTCTGACACGATGACGTCACTTCTGGGTTATAGCATTGCATCTGGACACCCCCAGAATGCCCCCCAGATTCCCCCACTGTGATGGCAAGGGGACCTGGCAACCCTAGCCTCGGGGGGGGGGGGGGGTGAGTCAGCAAAAGGAGGAAGTTAAAAGGAACATGCTGTGTAAGGCTCCACATGGAAGCAACTTTGCTTGCCACCCCTCTCTGTGAGGCTGACCTGCTTAGCAAACAGAGTTCTGCCCTGACTGGCTGCCTTGGACCTTGTCTCTGCCAAGCTGTGTGTGTTCCTACAGCTTGGGACCCAGATGCTGTATCCTGTACCTGTTCCCAGTCCCTGGAACTGGACCCCTGAACCCTTGACCCTCCTTGTCCTGACCCTTAGACTGGACCTCTGATATCTGACTCTGGACTGGTTTATAGACCTTGCTTCAGTATCTGTTGTTACTGTATTTGGAAACCTTACCCAGACCTGTAGAATTACAGCATCAGGTTTGGCCCTGACTGCAACAATACCTCACATTTTGTTGTGAGGATAAAATAAAGGAGGCGAAAACTATATAAGAGGCCCTCCGCTTCTTGGTGGAAGGGTGGGATCAAAATGTAGTAGGTAGATAGTTAATGCTTACATCATCCTGAGGCCCACTTTGATTCAAAGGCAAATACTCTCAATAGACAAATCTGTGGCTGCAGTCACACAAGCAGTTCACATTAATATAATTGTGTTCAGGGCTCATTTTGAGCAGGAACATGCAGGAACACTGTTCCGGGAGTAACAAGCCCAGGATCGAGCACATATGGGGATGCGCTGTGGAAAAAAGCAAAAGCATTCTAACTTGATCTGTCTTTTCATGCTTGTTGTAGGGTAGCTTCCCTGCAAGAGCAAAGGACACCTAAAGTGTCTTCAGTCAAAGTGTAAAGCCGGCTCACCAGCTCTGAGTTGGGAAATACCTGGAGATTTTGGGGGTGGAGCCTAAGCAGTGGGTGTTGCCTTCTGGCACACTTCTGGTGATGTCAGGGGGTGTGGCATATGCAAATAAGTTATGCTAATGAGTTATGGGAATGAGCTCCTGCACCTCATTTTTTTTACAAAATGACCCCTGGTTGTGTTACATTTGCAGATTTAAAGAGCACTATCCGACACAACATCTGCCTTCCATGCCCCAGTCGTTGACATCCAGGTCTGGCTCATCCTGGAAGCAGAGTATGCTGCTATCCGGGGAATTCCAGGCTTTACATATGCCAGCGCTTCCACTCCACTTTCCCCAACATCTGAACCCCCCTGTCAAGAACGGATGCCAGATGGAAAGTGTAAACAGTCACTTCTGTCTCAGCCATTGATTTGTTGTTTTGCCTGGTAGGGATGTGCGCCTAAGCACATATTAGCATTAGTGACCCCCGCTGCCAGCAAGAGCTGCGCTCTGTGATTGAGGCAGCAGAATGTGGATGCTTCAGCATGGGACTGCCACACAGAGGAGCTGCTTCAGGGTGTGCCCTCTGGTCACTCCTTCCTGCAACAATTTAAACCACTGCAAATAGAAATGCTGCCAGATCACGCCAAGTCTCCACTATGACCACAGCCTGTGTGCTATAAAATAAAGCATTTTGGAGGAAGACAACATCTTCAGAGTTAAATAAAACAGAAGCTACAGAAAGCCTGCTCTAACCACCTCCAATTTGGCTATCTGATTAGCAGGCGATATGTGGGAAATGTTTACAACGATTTAATTTTCTACTCTCTTTTTTCCCCCCTTGCATTCAAATTAAAGACACCTGCTTTGAGCCCTGGAAAACCTAGTCATCTTGGATCCTGACTTGAGAATTTTTTCTGTCCTGTTAGAATGATTTGAGGAAAAGTCCAAAACACCCATAAAACGAGGAAACCATATGGTTGAGTGAAAGCATGCTAGGGTGTATTGAAACTACAGTAATGTTTTCCTACAGGGGGAATGTTTCCTTTAATTTCCTAAATTATGCTATGCAGCATGTTAATGTAACCAGGAATCCACATTATGCCAGCTCTCCCTTTTATTGTCAATTTAATGATGTACCCTGCTAATTTGCTTCTCATCTATACCTTGTGCTCAGAGGTCTATCTGGCTTACAGGAAAATAGCAACACACTTTCTTTTACTGGGCCTGGCTGAGGTGCTGGGAAACAGGTATTAAATCAATGTAGGTACGTTTATGGCAATGTGGACCTGATTAAGCTGAAAAGTAAACTTTTGAAAGAAGTTTAAGTTTTCCCTTCTTTTCTAATAGAATACGTTGCATGGGAAGAAACCTTCCTTTCTGTTTTTGTTCTTTCAAAAAGGGCAGCTGCGTTTACAGCTGACAGTTTTGTCAAGATGCTAGCAGCGTTTGGATTTTCTCAAGGTACTTATTCCTCCCCCAGCTCGATGCCAGAGGACTCAAAGAGGACTCAAAGAGGACTCAAAGAGGACACCAAAATATCCACTGACCCCTTTCCTGGTGACCGCCAAATGTGTTATAGAAAATGGGAGGGGCCAATGGAGCTTCTGATTGGCCACTGGAGAGAATGCCAGATGAGCGTTTCTTAGTTAGTTCAATGTGTGTACTCAGTATGCATACTATATGTACATTGTATTGTACAAGTGTGTATGTGTATATATATATATATATATTAAAACAATACGTTCATTTAAAAAAGGATCTCATTAAACAAAGGTTCTGCCTGAAGTACTGAAGAACTACAATTAGAGTTATACACATAACCTCACTCCTTGACATGCTGTGGTCAGCTGTGCTTCCTGCAGTGGCCATTTTGTGGCTTGGCCCACCACCCTGTGTCAGATGTCCAAAGGCACCCACTGGCTCAAAAAGGTTGGGACCCCCTGGTTTAGGCTGCCACATATGGACATTTTGCTCCACCTCTGCTTCCAAACCACAGTGCTGTTTTTTGGAACATTCTCACAATGTCATCCACTTTCCTAATTTCCCCTCTTCTCTGTATGGCCTTCCTCAGACCTACTTGATGATGATTTTCTCTGCAAGAACAAAGTCCAAACACAGCTAGCAGGCCTGAAGCCCTTTGTGGTGCAGAATAAGAAAAACATAGAGAAATTTTCCCTACTGAGAGGTAGCTGACTCCACCTCCTGAAAAGGAACTGATTCCACCTCCTTAATCCTATGCTAGCCCTTTTGAAGAAGCCTTTGTAGGGCAGAAATAAAGGACCTAGGCTGCAGTCAGATGACAAAGTTGGCACAGTCTGGGCACACCACGAATTGCACCAGTTCAAGTTATAGCAGGATGGTTTGACTAGACAAAACACCCAGAGACAGCTTCCCCATGGTCAAGCATCCACATTACTGCTGTGCCTCAACCGTGGGATGCAGCATCTGATCGGTTTTAAATACATATAGAATCGCATGCGCATATGCGCTTATGTGCATATTGCCAACAACTCAAAAAAAAGGCAGAAATGGATCTGATGGCTCACGTGTCCCAGTTGGCTTCAGTTCACAACAGGAAAGTTCAGACATCCAGAAATGTGGGGTGAAAGTGCTGACACCCATAAAGACCAGACTTTCCCTGGTACCTGATTAATCCACTTCAAAGGCAGGTCAGAACGGCGTGGCAACAACTGGGGCACGGAAGGCAGATGTTGCTTTCTGAACATGGTCTTTAAATCCACAGGGATACCACACCAATATTGCCGCAAACTGCTCATTTGACCACAGCCCTAAAATCATCATTGTCATGTTGCTGGAAATGGAAACTAACTGGTAAAGAATCAAGCGAGTAAACCAAGGACAGCCATCCTGTAGTTTCAAATGCCTCTCTGTTCTCCAGTCCATGACCCAGAAGCTAACATTTTAGTTTGCTTTCTAGCCTGGGGGCCCTTCCAGATCATCATCTCATATAACAAAATTGGTAGTTCCTATTAATCAGAGGCCCTGACCTGGATGGCCCAGGTTGGCCAAATCTCATTGGACCTTAGAAGCTAAGCAGGATTGCCCCTGGTTAGCACTTGGATTGGAGACCACCAAGGAAATCCAAGGTTGCTACGTAAGAGGCAGGCAGTGGCAAACCACTAATGAACACCTCTTGCCTTGAAAACCCTATAGGGTCATCATAAGTCAGCTGCAGCTTGATGCCACTTTCCATCACCAGCACTGGGCAAATGAAATTGCTCTAAGGCTGCACCCAACCAGTGGACCATTGCTCAACTAGATCATGGAAATGAGAAATACAAACTGGATCTGTAGTGCTTCTATTGAAGCCAAAAATAAATTAAGACCTAGCTGTTCAGGCCTCCTGATCTAGTATCTCACCATTTCATACCATCTAGTATGGAATGCTTTGAAGGAAATAGTATCCCCCCAGAGGATTTAAAAATATATATGGAATTGCATACGCATATGTGCTTATGCACATATAGCCAACTCCCCAAAAAGGCAGAAATGGGTCAGACAGCTCACACGTCCCACCCGGCTTTAGTTTGCAACAGGAAAGTTCAGACATCCAGTAATGTGGGTTGAAAGCACTGACATTCATAAAGATGGATCTAGAGGAAGCAGGGCTGAGGAAGAGTTCTGTGGAGCAGAACTTGGAATGCATCTTGCAATGATTCAGAGAGAATAAAACGTTCTTTTACTTTTCATTTAACATAATGTAATAAAAAGATAGAACTTAGTAACACAACAGAACAGTGATCTTTTAAAGTCCAAACCATTAACTCCTCTCTTCTTCACCGTCTGCCACCCCCAAAGTCCATCCCTTTCCTCTTGTTGGTGGGTCAAGAAGTCCCCTGATGCACCAGCTTCCAAAATGAGGGTCCCAGTTGAACTCCTCACTAGATGACACAGCTCTGAAACAATAATTCTAAAATTACAATTTAAAACAAATGTCTCTCTCTGAGTCACAGAATCATAGAACCATAAAGTTGGAAGGGACCTTCAGGGCCATCTAGTTCAGCCCTCAGCACAATGCAGGACATTCACAAATACCTCCCCCTCCACACTTGCAGTGACCCCTGTTCCATGTCCAGAAGATGACCAAAAGCCTCCAGGATCCCTGGCCAAACCGGTCTGGAGAAAAATTGCTTCCTGACCCCAAAGTGGCGATCAGCATTTCCCTGGGCATGTAAGGAAGGGCCACAATAACTAAGCACTAAGGCAACTCTTCCTGCCCTCTCTCTCATGATCTGCCTCAGTTCATAGAAGCTGCACTGCTGTCAGATGGCCATCTAGCCTCTGTTTGAAAACCTCCAAAGAAGGAGAGCCCACCACCTCCCGAGGAAGCCTGTTCCACTGAGGAACCACTCTAACTGTCAGGAAGTTCTTCCTAAAGTTTAGTCACTCTTTTGATTTAACTTCAACCCATTGGTTCTGGTCTGACCTTCTGGGGCAACAGAAAACAACTCCCCATCCTTTAGATGACAGCCCTTCAAGGACTTGAAGATGGTTCCCATATCCCCTCTCAGTCATCTCCTCTCCAGGCTAAACATACCCAGCTCCTTCAACCTTTCCTCATAGGACTTGGTCTCCAGACCCCTCACCGTCTTCATTGTCCTCCTCTGGACATGTTCCAGCTTGTCTATATCCTTCTTCAATTGTGTTGCTCAAAACTGAACACAATACTCTGGGTGAGGTCTAACCAGAGCAAAGTAAAGTGGTACCATCACTTTGCATGATCTGGACACTATATTTCTATTCTATTGATACAGCCCCAAATCGCATTTGCCTTTTTAGCTACTGCATCACACTGCTGACTCATGTTCAGTGTATGGTCTACTAAGACCCACAGATCCTTTTCGCACATACGATTGCCAAGACAAGTCTTCCCTGACCTATAATTATGCATTTGATTCCTTTGTACCTAAATGCAGAACTTTCCATCCATAAATCATAGTTACCTTAAACAAGGCGTTAAGAGCCTGTGGTTAAAGGTTTAAGCTCCACAGCAAGGCACTCTGGCTTCCCTCTTCAGCTTTCCACAAGTTCCGCAAGTTCCACAAATTCTGCATCTAGAGGCTTCACCCCCTTCCTGGCTCATTCCATTCCCAGCTAGGGGGTTACACTGCATTTTGGGGGAGTTGCTGACTCTTGGAGTAAATAGTGAAAGCTTAGTTGGATCAACTTTGTCACTGGCTTCATCTGTTCTTATGACATTTCATCTTCTGACAGCTAATGCTGGATGCATTTGCCTTTTGGGGAACTAGGAAAATAGAGTATAGATATCATTAGGTGGGGCTGCCAACGGATTTAAGAATCTGTAGTTGATTAATCACCTGCTTTTTAAATGGCTCATTGATGAATTAATCAAGTAAATTTCAATACATTTGCATATGACTGAAACCTCAGCATAAGATTCTTTTGAGATACTAAAGAAAGTGATGAAATGATTTGAAAGGTAATAGGGGGGGAACTATCATTAGAACCAAGAAAAATTAAGAAACAATTTGAAGAGAAGACCATCTTCATTTCCAATTACAGTTGCACACCAGAACCAAAATCATTCCCCGAGGAGAAAAAAGTGCCCTTGAGTCAGAGTTGCAGGCATTAAAAATTGGTTTTCTTTCCAGCCAGTGCCATCACAAACTGAGTTAGATACCCTTCTAAGTCCATGGATATCCATGGATTTACTCTACTTAGGACAGCACTGTTAATCAATTAAAGCTGTAATTACTGGCATGGCAGTCGAACTTCCGGCTGGCTGCATCCCTTCCACACTCCTGCTATTTCCACTAAGGAATATCAAAATTGTTCTTGAAAAACAAATCTAACCTAGAAACAAACTTCAGTGCTGGATATGGGAAGGACTAGGGGGAAGAAGGGAACAAAAAATTCCCCTTACAAGCCCCCAAGGATAGAAAATATAGTCTGTGTCCCACTGTGGGGCTCCCGGGAGCCCCGGGAACCGCCGTTTCCACCGCGGCGGGAACTCTCCAGGCAGCCCCTCTGGAAGGAGCGGAGAGGGGTCGGGAGGAGAAGGAACCCCAGGGGGGGCCTCACGGACTCAGCCACAAGACGGCCGAGGAAAGCAGGCTGAGGACGGGCAGCCAGGATGCGCCCGGTCGTGGCCGTGGGAGCTGCGAGGACCCGGGGCTGGCCCTGGCGTGTCTGTGAAGGAGGGCGAGCTAGGACCCCCGAGAGGTGCAGAGAGACCGGCAGGAGCCAGGCAGCCACAGGAACAGGCAGGAGACAGACACCCCGGGATGGCCCCAGACTCGCCGCCACAGCTGGAGCTGGGTGGGGCCAGGTGGAACGCCCAGAGCTTCAGGAGGGGTGGGGCCGAGCTGAGCCGAGCAGAAGTAGAGACGCCAATGGGAGGGAGAGAGGAGCTGAGTAGCAGGGATCTGCACAATGGGGAGGGTGGAAGGAAAGAGGGAGGGGCACCGAGGGATGAGGGAAAGAGATAAAAAGGAGGAGATATGGGATGGCCGGGGAGGAAGTGGCGTGCGCAGAGGGACAACTGAGAGCTGCAAAGAGGCTGAGACGTAGAGTGAGAGAGAGAGCAAGTGTCCCAGCCGAGCACTCTCTTAAGTCACTGACCACGTGGGGCTGCGCCTGGTGGTGTTAACCAGGCGCCACCCATTCTGAGGCCACGCCCATCCTCCCGCTTGCCCAACCCCCACCCCTCAGGGCTCCAATGGGAGGGTGACAGACCGCCCATCACCGCCAAGGGGCGCACGTGGGCATGACAGTCTGAAGACTCAGAAGACCAAGAGATGTCTCTGCCAGAGGATATGGTGACAGGAGGAAGCAACTCTGACCTAAGTTATCAGACTATGATTCTTTACGAACTGACAGAGATAAAAGATAAACTTAAAAATGAAATAAAGACTCTGAGTGGGGACATTGGACTATTGAAAAAAGAATTCAGTCAACTTAAACAAACTATTGAGCCAATAAATAAGAAACTTGATGAAGTCACCATAACACTGAAGATGACAGAGAAGAAAGCTGAAGCAGTGTACTAGAGCGCCAAAAAAACCAGGAGAACATGAAGGAAGTAAAGGAACTTGAGGCTTGGGATAAAAATTGAATCATACTTCAGGAAACCAAATTAAGAGAAAGGAAGGCTAAACTTCGTGGAGTCTCACTGAACTTCTCCAAAATCTTTAAATAAATGGCTGCAGCAGATACTTCATTCAGCAGGGGAAGCAGAGATTTCAGAAAAAATCATTACTTCTGCCTTCTGTTTAAACATCTCAAAAAGAGCTCCTCCAGGCTTCCGGTCAGGGGAAGATGGAGTTTTGAAGCACCCTGTGCTTACTGCAGGGTGGACAGCAGTTCTTTTCGACAGTTTGGGTGTTTTCAACACCCAGGGGTCCGTTGGAGCGGGAGCGCACAGGAGCGCAGCTCCGGGAGTGAGGAGCCCAGGGGGCGGGCACATGACCAAGCCCCGCCCCCTCCTTGGCTTCCCCGAGCAGTGCAGAGGCGCAGCGCCCCGGGGAAAGCCCTGCTAGGGTCTTTATTGTTTTTAATGTTTTGTTTTAATATTGATAATTTTATCATTGTTCCTTTTATGACTGTGTGCTGCTTTTCCAGAGACTTGCTCAAGGTGGCATATAAATTTTCTAAGTATACCATTTTTTATCTGGGCACATGGCACATAAGTACTGGCGAAATTTCACCAACCCTTCAGCAGCTTCCACTCCATCAGTTTGGTGTAGTGGTCAGGAGTTGGACTCTAATCTGGGAGAACCGGGTTTGATTCCCCACTCCTCCACATGCAGCTGCTGGTGTGACCTTGGGCCAGTCACAAGTTCTCTCAGAGCTGTTCTCTCATGAGCAATTCTGAAAAGACCTCTCTCAGCCCCACCTACCTCACAGGATGTCTTGTTGTGGGGAGGGGAAGGGAAAGGGATGAGTGGTGCACATGTCCTGGGTATCTCAAGTCTACTTGAAACCGGGTGGTTTCAAGGGAGCAGGAAGAGAATGAGGGCGTGTTCTTTATGCTTATTTTTATTGCACAAAGTATTGGATGGGGAAGGGAACGGAGGAAGAGCAGGTCAGTTTCACTCACCTGTGGAGTGGAGCCTGAGGGGTGGGTGTTGCCTTCTGACACACTTCCGGTATGTTAGGGGGTGTGGTATATGCAAATGAGTTATGCAAATGAGTTGTGCTAATGAGCTCCTGCACCTCTTTTTTTACGAAATGACCCCTGTCAACACCCAATGCAACTTTCCTCAGGCAGGGGAAAAGCTAGCAAGCAACAGAGACCCAAGTGAGAGTTGAGACTGGTGTGTGATAAACCGCGGAGGAGGCTTGTCACCACTTTGATCTCCTCCCCCGAGTGGGAGCTGCAAGCAACTCTAAGGAACTGACCGGGCTGGTGTTATTCAGCTTAAAACCTCCACCCCCCCCCCCCAATTTCTTGAAAGAAAGAAAAAAAGTTTTAAACTAAGAAGCCTCACCTACACCCAATAACATCAAAAGGTAATGAAAACTGTTTTGCTTACCAGAACTGTGCTGTTTGAGATTTTGAAAAATAGCCAAATAAGCATAGACTTAACAGAAGAAAAAACTGAGCCTTTTTTCCTCTGAAAAAGAATTGGATTTTAGCAAAAATCTGCCAAAAACGTAATTTGTTTATCATTCCTGTGGTTTGTGAGAAGATTAGAAGAGGACTGGGATCAATGCGAGACCTTCAAAGCAGGAAGTGACGTTAGGAATTGGAGCAGACAAGAAGGATATAGTGGAGGGGACTGTGGTGGACTGCAAGAGGAATAGAGTGTTCCCAGGTAAGAAGGGGACAAAAATAACTGCAGAACAGGATGTTTAACAGGAAGTAAGAGACTTTGACCTATACTATAGAGACTTTGATATTTACCATAGAGAAAAAATGATCACCATTTTGTGGAGGACTAAAACTTTAAATTCAAATTTTGAGAAAAGTAAATGGTCTTTTGTAACAAAACCACTGCGACTTAACTGGGCATTTTAAGAGTGATAGACTGAGTATAAAAGATAACATTTTGGTGACCATTAAAAATTCGGCAGTTTTTGAGCAGCAAAAATAGATTCAGCACTAAGATGCCCTGCCAGCTCATGGTCATCACCTAAGATGGGACCCAAAAAGGACAGTGACTTGCAAGGAGTCATAGAAGCAATGGAGAAAAGAATGATGGAGGCATTAACTGACCTAGGTCAGCAAATGGATAAAAGAATGAATGACCTGGCCCAGCAAGTGGATAAAAGTTTTGAAGAAATTAAAACAGATTTACAGAGTTTAGCCTAGAAATCAGAGATGGAAAACAAAGTGGCTGTTCTAGAGAAAAATGTTCAGAAGGTTACAAAAGAAAATTATAGAATTGAGACAATGATGGATTACAGAGCAATGCAAACCCACCTAAGACTAAGAGGAATTGATGAAAGTGTAAATGAGAATGTGTATACAAGAATTACTGAGGCTTTGAATGAATACTTAAAAGGAGAAGAAGAGGACCTAAAATTCAGTATTGACCTGGTTTACAGAGTAAATTCAATGTTTGCACAGAGGCAGAACTTGCCAAGAGATGTAGTGGTACAATTCACATCAAAGAGAATAAGAGAGCTTATTTTAAGAAAACACTTTAGGGAGCCACTTGAAATTGATGGAAGTAAGGCAATAGTAATGCTTCAGGATCCATGCTTCAGGATAGAAAGAAGTTTAAACGTCTAACTGACATGTTGAAACAAAAGAACATTAGATTCAGATGGGAGATTCCACAAGTTTTGAGTTTTAATTTTCAAGATACACGTGTTACTATCAAAACTTTGGAGGAGATGATGGTGTTCGTAGCAGAAAATATTAAGGACTTTGGTGTTATTTAGCCTGGAACCACTATGGATTATAAATTTCTTTCATGGAACGTAAACAGACTAAATTCACCTAACAAATGCAAAATTATTAGACATTGGCTAGAGAAACAGAAATGTAACGTGATTTGCCTACAAGAAGTGCATATTAAAAAACAAGATTATAAGTACTTGATCAAGAAAAAACTAGGGGAGGAATTTTTTTCATTGGCAAACAACAAAAAAAAAGGGAGTAGTAACCTAAATTAAGAAATAATTGGATCCAAAAGAAATTTTTAAGGACAAAGAAGGAAGATATGTAGCAACGGAAATAATCATACATGGGAAAAAAACACTGATTGTAAATATATATGCACCAAATGGAGCGAAAGAAAAAAATTTCGGGGATTTAACTGCTGAGCTAGACCAACTTAATTATGAACACCTAATCCTGATGGGCGATTTCAATGGGACAGTAAATAATAAAATTGACCGACGAGTATTGATGGCACAATTGGAAAATTACCTAAAGCTTTCTTTTCAATGGTAAGACAGGAAAGTGTGGAAAATGTGTGGAGAAAATGGAACCCTCGAACTAAGGATTTTACTTTCTACTCTAACAGACATGACTCTTTTTCCAGGATAGATATGATGTGGATGACTGGAGAATTAGCACTTAAAACAAAAAAGATTGAAATTCTGCCAAAGATAAATTCTGATCACAATCCATTAATGTGGACCTTGAGACAAGGGGAGAAACAGTGGAGATGGAGACTGAATGAAGACCTTTTAGACAAACAGGAAATAATTGATAAGCTACAGGAGACACAAGAACATATTTCCAAACAAAGTTAAATCAAGAAACAAAACTGCAAGTAGTGTGGGATGCATACAAGGCAGTAATGAGGGGAATACTAATCTCCATAAATAACAAAGAAAATAAACAAAGAAAGGAACAACAAGACTGTATAGTTCAAAAGATTAAATTAAAGGAGAAAGAATTAAAGAAAAGACTAGAAAAAAGAAACTTTTAAAAGAGATACAATTGCTACAAGACCAACTGAACGCTATTCTTAATCAGGAAATATATTGGAATTTAAAGAAACTTCAGCAAAAATCCTTTGAAGGAGCAAATAAGCCGGGAAGATATCTTGCATGGCAATTGAAAAAGAGAAGGGAATACAAAATAATAAGTAAAATTGTGGCAGGGGACAAGGAAATAGCAGATGTTAAGGGAATAAATAATTTTTTAAATATTATTCTAAACTTTTCCAAAAAAAGAAGATAGAACAAAGCAAAATTTTGGAATACTTACAAAACTTAAGTCTACCAAAGCCAACGGGAAAGATTAAAGATATGATGAACAACCCTATCACAACCCAGGAGATACAAAAAGCCATTGAGGAATCTAAACTTGGAAAAGCACCTGGCCCTGATGGTTTTTCTGTAAAATTTTATAAAAAAATTAAAAGAAGCTTTCATTCCAGCCTTTGAAGTATTAGTTAACGAAATTAGGACTTCAGGTAAAATTCCAGATACATGGAAAGAAGCAACTATAACACTTATCCCGAAAGAAGCACAAGATTTAACAAATATGAAAAACTACAGACCAATCTCATTGTTGGATAATGACTATAAAATCTTTGCAAAAATATTTGCGGACAGAGTTAAAGAATACATGAAAGATACAATTCAAAAAGAACAATCCGGTTTTTTACCAAATCGCCAAATTAAAGACAATTTGCAGACAGTAATAGATGCAATCGAATACTATGATAAACATCCTGACAAGGAAGTGAGTTTTTTCTTTTTAGATGCAGAAAAAGCATTTGATAATCTGAATTGGGATTTCATGTTTACAGTCTTGGAGAAGATACAAGTCGGTGAACCATTGTTGAATATGATTAAAGCGATATATTCGGAACAAAAGTAGTTAATTCTGATTAAAATAGTCTGTTTTCTCATTGTTAAAGTTCAAAAGAATACAAGACAAGGTTGTCCACTCTCTCCACTTTTCTTTATTTGGATCTTGGAAGTTTTGTTATTGAACATAAGAGAAGACAAGGAAATCAAGGGACTATCAAATAAAGGTTTTACTTATAAATACAGAGCATTTGCAGACAATGTGATGTTTATAGTGGAAGAGCCCTTAAAAACTCTACCACTTCTGTTGCAAAATATTAAAGACTTCGGAGATGTGACAGGATTCTACATAAATAAACAGAAATCTAAGGTGATGTGCAAGAATATGACAAATTTGAAACAGTTGGATTTACAAAAGAGTATTAATTGTGAGGTGGGGAAAAAGACTAAATAGCTAGGTATTGATTTAACCATGAAAAATATAGACCTCTATAAAAACAATTATGAAAAGCTCTGGGTACAGATCACACATGATATTAAAAAATGGAATATGTTAAACTTATCGCTACTGGGAAGAATTGTGGTGGTTAAAATGAATGTTTTACCACACTTAATGTTTTTACTGCAAACAATACTTATTGTAAAAGACGTAAGAGCCTTCAAAGCATGGCAAAGGAATATTTCAAAGTTTATATGGGCCGGGAAAAAACCAAGAATAAAAATGAAAATAATGTGTGACGCGAGGGAAAGAGGTGGTTTTCAACTACCTAATTTAAGACTGTACCATGATGCAGTCTGCCTGACTTGGTTAGAGCCCTGGATATTGTTAGAAGACAGAAAACTGTTAGCATTAGAAGGACATGACTGTAGATTTGGTTGGCACTATTTGTACTATGGCAAAATTAAAATGGATAATATGTTTAAACATCATTATATCAGAAGAACACTTATAGATACTTGGTTCAGATATAAAAACTTTTTTCCTGAAGAAAAACTGTTGTGGATTGTACCAGCAGAAGTAATAAAACCTCTTTCAAGCTCTAAGGGACAAGACTGGTTGAAATATAGAGACATTTTAAAAATGGAAAAGGGAGAGTTTTTCATGAAAGAAGAGAATCAGTTAGACTTTGACTATGGTTGGCTGCGCTAAAGACAGATTCTTAACCTGTTTAATACAGATTTAAAAAGGGGAGGTTTCAGGAGGAAATATAATGAAATTGAGCAGGTGTGGATGGAAGGGGGGAAGAAATTGATATCTAAGATGTATAAAATTTTGTTGAAATGGTATAATGAAGATGAGTTAGTTAAGGAACAAATGGTAAAATGGGCAATTAATGTGAACAAATAAATCTCTATGTCATCATGGGAATTTTTATGGAAAATGCTATGAATATTTCTACTTGTTTTAACCTTAAAGAAAACTGCTATAAGATGATGTATAGATGGTATATGACACCGAAAAAAATAGCTAATATTGGCCAGCATTTGTCTAACAAGTGCTGGAAATGTAAACAAAAAGAAGGTTCTTTTTACCATATGTGGTGGACTTGTGATAAAGCTAAAACCTTCTGGTCTATGATACATGCCGAAATGGAAAAAATTATGAAATGTACTTTTAAAAAATTGCCAGAACTGCTCTTGCTTGGTCTTAAATTAGAAGAAGTAAATGTAAATAAAAGGATGTTGATGTGGTATATGGTAACAACCGCAAGAATGGTATATGCCAAAACTGGAAGAGCGAGAGAATTCCTGAACTTTGGGAGTGGTTAAGAAAATTGCTGTTTATGGCGGAAATGGACAAATGGACAAGAAAATTGAACAATCAAGACTCAGAGAATTTTATGGAGGAATGGAAGGATTTGAAAGGTTATTTAGAACAATACTGGGAAATGAAAGATAATATTTTTACACTGTCTAACCATTGAATGATTACTGAATGGTCCGTAAATAATAATATTTTTTTTGATATATAGATACAAATATACTAACACTATTAGAAATAAGTGAGTTACCTGTAAGAGGAAAATAATATAGAATTATATTATATCTGGCGGACGTATAACGGTGTAGGTGAGGTGGGAAGTCACTGGGAGGGGGAGAAGAAAAGGAAAAAGGTCTTTGTAATAGAGTGACAATGTAATGTGTGTAAGTTAAGTTTTGACTCCAATAAAGCATTAATGTTAAAAAAGAGAGCTCCTCCAGATGTCACACCAGATATTTTGAGTTTATGGAGGTACAGACCAAGAACAAACTTTTCCAAATTGCGAGGGGAAAAGAGGATGTGTGCCTTAAAGTCACGATCGTTTTCTTGTTTGCTGACGTCCCAGCTGAAATACTTATCATGAGAAGGAAATTGTGAGATACAGTAAAGACACCGAGAGAACATGGAATTCAATACAGATGGCTGGCACTAGGTCACCTAGTGGTCAATTTAAATGGCAAAACTTTCACAGCTTATGTTGAGAGCAATGGAAAGATGCTATTGGATGCAGTGATCAAACAAACAGACAGAGATGCCTGAAAGGAGAGAGTTTGTTTTGGCAAATTGTATAATAGTTTAGGTTGAGAGCAATTAAATAAGTATACATAGGGCATCTAGAATTATATTTTAAGCGGTAATTATTTAGTAATTATTTAGTAAAAGTATATAAAGTGATAAATAATATAGAAGTGGAAGTGTTATAGCCAGTGGGCATGGCAAGGAGGGGAAGGATGTGCTGCCCCTTAGACCTCTGGTAGCAGGGAGGAGGGTTTTCCTCCTGCTGAAGGGGTTTCCTCTTCAGCTCCCAGTACCAGAGGCAACCCTGTCCAGCTTTCTTTGTTAGGTACAGAAGTAGATAGAATAATAACAAGATTGAGTGAATAGAATAGAAGTTAGAAGAATGAGTAATAATTCACTGAAGATCTAAAGGATATATTAAAGATTGGATTAGAGGGAGTTGTGTGGTGGTTTAATAAGTGGGTGGGATAAGGGAATAAGAAAAAGAAGGGGATACAAATTAGATTGGGATTGGGTATAGTTTGTCAGTTGTGCAGGTGGAATCTAACCTCAATCATTTTTTTTGTTTAAAATATGATAGTATAATATATAAGGATATGATTTTAATGTAATATGAATTACTCAATAAAATTATATATATTATATATATAAAAAAAACAACCCCCCCAAGCTGTAGTTGATTAATCTACCGATTCAACCAATAAAAACTATAATCCTAGCTGGTCTTCATTGGGGTTCAGTCCCATTTGACTCAGTCTAACCTACTTCTGAGTCCCTCAATATACAGAGGACCCTGCCATAAAGTTTACAGCCCCAAGCCAGGTGTCATTTATTCAAGTTTACTCTGCAGGTTTTGCATATCACTTCCACATTCTGCTGCTAGGAAACTGGATTCCAAAAAAGCTGTTTGATTTTAGAAGCCGTTATCTCACAGGGACACTTAAAATATTCAAAGTAGGTTTCACTCTTACAAGCTGAAAAGAGCACCTCTTGATTAATCATTTTCAATTTTTGCATTTCAGAAATTGTCAAAGCTGCCAATAGCTTTTATTCATGCTTTTAAAAGGCCTCTTTTAGAATGCATCAGTAATAGGATTGCCAGCTTTAGAGATGGAATTCAGGTATTGCATTGGGACCAGAAGCAGAGCTAGTTGGTGGGGTGTGAGCAGACTGCAGCAGTTCATGCTTTTTGTCTAAGAGCCAAAGTACATGTTATGAATTTTGAGAGTCCCGGACCCGACTCTCCTTCCCAGCAGTCACACAGTGGCTGCAGGTAAAGGAATTTTAAAAACAGTTTATTTATTTAAAACGTTTATTAGCTGCCTTTATTTCTTACAGAGCTCAAGGGATCTTACAATATAAATAAAATACATAAAATACACTATATAAAAATACACAAAACCAACATTTAAAATCACAATTTAGGACTGCTTTAATCAAATTGCAATCCTAAAAAAAAGCCATCTTCAAAAGCCTCCTAAAGATTCAGAGTGAGGGGGCCAGGTTGTCAGCTAATGCTGCCATCTCCTGCCCAGGAGGTGGGATGAGTGAACCCTTGACATCGGGTCTGTGAAATGTTATGTTATATTTTTCATGGCATGCTTATCGCTCTTCGAGCTGCTCTGACCTCGGGAGACTGTTTGTGCCTGCCCATGTGTCTCTTCTCCTGTCTGACTCTAATTCTTCCCGTTTTTCCCCTGGGAACCGTAAACCAGTATTTTAAGCGCCTTTTCTCTGACATGGTGATTGGTTGCAATGCATTACCAGACCTCTTTTTGAATTCTGCATAACTGTCCTGCTTGGGGCTGTATCAGCCATTACTAACAGAAGAAGTGTGGATGACCGTAGGAGACCTTTCTCAATAAAGCATTCCTGTTTAAGGACGCTTGTTGGTGACTGATTCTGTAGGACTCTCACACAGGTGCACTTCCCTGTGGTGGTTGTTCCATAATTGTGGGGCTACCACTGAAAAGGCCCTCTCTCTAGTGTTCCCTCTAAGCTGAGTTAGTGTGAGCTAGCTCACAGTTTTTTTAGCCCCTGGCTCACACATTTTTGTCTCAGCTCAAGACAGATGGCTCCAGAGCAGACTAATTTATCCTGTAGCCAAATTGCTTGCTCACAACTTTAATGCCAGTAGCTCACAAAGTAGAATTTTTGCTCACAAGACTCCACAGCTTAGAGGGAACATTGTAATCTCTCATGTGTCATGGGCTGGGTGCCAGTAGGTCAGAAGCCAAGCCGAAGTCCAAGGTCAAGCCAAATCAGGAACGAATTACCAAGTCCAAAACACAAGCCAAACACAGAGTCAGTCCAAGCCAAGGTCAAAGAGGGAAACTCACGAGCAAACCAGTCCAAGGAGTCAACCAATAGCCAAAGTCAGACAGAGCAGAAGTCATGAGCCAGAGGGTCCAGAATCAAGCCGAAGTCAGACAGAGCCGGAGTCATGAGCCAGAGGGTCCAGGATCAGGTTTAGCTGATGTGAGCCGAGCGGGTGCAGAGCTTAGCCAGAATGACTTGTTGCTAGCATGAGTTGGTAGTCTCTGTGCTGTGCCTAAATACCCAGCCACTTCCTGTGCTCGTTAGCAGCGGGCAGTGAGGTCCTGGCTCCTCCTAAAACTCAGGGCTGAGTGATCTGTGACCACGCATACATGCCTCTTTTCTTCTAGCAGCTAAGTCTTGCCTGGATCTTGACCTTAGCCGTTCCACCCAAGGAGGTGAATCAGGTGGGCTTGAGCTTGGCTATGGCTCAGCTGGTGGTGGTGCTGGGGTAATGCCCTGAGAGGCGCTTGCTTGAGCCTCCTCTGGTTCAGGTGGAGGCTCCTCTGGAGCTGGGGACTGATCCTCCACCGCACTTAGGTCCACCAGAGGCAGGTCCTCAGAGGCACTCCTGACATCATGTGCCCACCAAACAAGCTTCTTTAATTGATAACACAGTCAGAAGGGCCTCTCCCTGTGATCTTAATTCCTGGGCAGGAAAATTTGGGCCCAATTTGGCTCTAAATGACAGTGTGGCAGGAGGGGCTCCTGCTCCCCCCTCCCATGCTGTTTTCTGAGGCAGAACAACACCAAAGGGAGTACTTTTTCCCACTCTCAAATAGCATGTTTACATACACCTCTGAAGTAGGGCAAACTCCTCCCCTCCAGGGGACATTTCAGCTTGAGAAAACAGCACAGGAGGAAGACAGGATCTTCTGCTCCCTAGGCTATCACTCTAGCCAAATTGTACCCCTGTGGATTTTAAAAATCTCTCTCCCTGTTTGACTTTGGGGAAAGTGAGTCAGATTCCAGGAACTCAGAACCAACTTGCCAAAATTTGTAATATATAGCTTGGCCCTAAGAGGTGTGGTTATAAGAGGTACTTACAATTCCCCTCCAAGTCATCATCACATTATCCTAGATCACTCCAACACAATCAACAGTGCAACTGTGTCATTAGCACAAAACAAGAATTAAAAGGACAGGTAGATCAAATCAAATAAAAAAGGGGGACACAAACTTTGGGATAGGTAGTATGTAAGCTATGTACTCTCTAAAGGTGTCTTATGTGGAAACCTGCTAGTCTCAAATAAAGTAAATAATCCCTGAGGGGAGATATGATCTCCCTTTCTCCACACAGATTACCTCAGTGAGTTCAAGGTTTTATAGATGGTATATGACTCCAGAAAATTTAGCTAAATGGTACCCTAGTATGTCCAATTTATGCGGGAAATGTAAGTTAAAAACAGGTTCATTTTATCATATGTGGTGGACTTGTAAGATTGCTAAAACATTGGATATGGATACATGAGCTATTACAGAAAATATTAGGCATAAATGTTCCATTTATACCAGAACTTTTTAAAATTAAATATTGTACCACAGAATTTTAAGGGAAAAGATACATATTTGATCATACATGTTGTAACGACTGCCAGAGTCTTATATGCCAAATACTGGAATAAGGAAGAAATACCAACAAAAGAAGAAACAATATATAAACTTTTAGAAGCTGCAGAAATGATTAAATTGACTCTGCAATTAAGAGACAATAAGGATGAAACATTTTTAAACAACTGGTTGAGACAATACAAATGGACTGAAACTTATCTTGGGAAACTCTTAACTAAACATTAAACTTAATGCAACTGATAGAAATAACATGTATAGGTGGATAAGAAATTGATTCAATCATATAGATTTAAATTTACCTATAGATCAAAGGATACGCTCCATTGTTTTGTGTGTATGTCTTTTATGTTGTTTTTTTGTAATGTCTTGTCTTTTTTGAAAATTATATATATATATATAAAAGAGGCTTCTCTTTTCCCATTCAGAGCACCTTACCAAAGGACGTATACACGCCAGCTAGGCATGACGGCCCTTAACAGGATGCTTATTTGTACCACTTATTTGTACCACTTTCATCCCTCAGCCGACTCCAAAACCCTAACTAAAAGCCAAATACAAGAGCCCGGTCACATGGAGAATTAGCCATGTGATAGCCATGAATGCTGAGCAGATTTTAAGGGCACGATCACAGGAGAACATCTGGCAAGCGTCCCGCTCTTGCCGGCAACCTGTTGCACTCTGCCAAAGAAACCGAGTTTAAAAATACCTGGGAAAGAGCAGTATCAAATGAGTTTGTGATGGGCCGCAGACAGAAGTTCCTGTGTGATTGCTCCAGCATGCCCCCATTGTGTCAGTGATCCCTCGATAAAGTGCACCGGAAACACACGGCAAAGAAAAAAACCTGATTTACCCACCGTTGCATCGGATCATGCACTGCCGGGTCAAATTACTATGGAGCAAATAGCCATGCTCCCCCCCCCCCCCGGGCGTGTTATCTGGCATGTGTGACCGGAACGAAAAGCTGATGCTCTTTTTCAGAGCCACAAAATCCCTATTTGAGGGGGGAAACTCCCCCCCCTCTTAAACTGAGGCTGGCTCATCCCCTCCCATCCAGGAGTGTTCCATGGGCTCTGATGGGCTGACAATTACTTGGATGTGCATGAGGCCAAAAGGATCGGTTCAGAGCCCTGGAGGAGAGGCAGAACTTTGGCGGATGATTACCTAAACCCTATTTTCTACTTACAGTATATGCAATCTGAAACTTCTTAAAAGGTTTCCATTTGTACGCACTGAAGCTAGAAAACATGTATGTTGCTCTGTCCATGCCAAATGATAACCACATGTATCATGAGAATCCCCTGTCACATGCTGTCCTGGTACATGAGGTAGGAGCACCAAAATTAGAACAACTGAAAAGAGATTTAGGAAAGATATAGCACTGTCCAAGATTACTAACTGTCAGATCTGGCAGATGCCTTCATAACTCTTTGGTATCTTCTAGACAAACATTCATCTATTAAAGGCACAAACCATTTCAGCAGATTTTATATGTAGTTGCTTAGACTGAACCTGTCAGTATAAGGACACGCTCTACCACTGAACCAATTCATTTTCTTTGTCATCAAAAAGTGACCCTTTGCTGGTGATTACCACATAGCTGTGACAATGTTTGTAATGTTGGAATATGCAAGATCTATCGTGCATAGATAGAGAAGATGACAAGAACATCCTGCAGGGGGCAGCAGACGGGACAATTAATTCGCATAGAGAGATTAGGGACTTCCTATTATTTTCACATCGTCTCCTTCCTATCTCCTGATGGGCTCAGTTAGGGTTTTTCATGCTCCTGCTGAGAACAGTTCATTATTGGCTTCCTCCTGGCTCGTTAGACAGTTAGAACTCTTTCTCCTCTTTCTTACAAAGTTTGTTCTGTTCTTAATAAACCATCTTTATTCTTTAAACAGCTTGTGCTCCGCTTACTGCATATCTAAACTCTGCCAACACACTAGGGATTCTGTAGGCTACTGAGGGAAAAGAGAATGTCCGTTCTGCAAGCAACTGGTTTGATGCTTCTTTGCCCTTCCTAGTCTTGCGCAGTATTCTAGCTGAACCAGAATGTGGGTCCTATTCTAGCATTCCTAGTCACATGTAACTACACACAACTTGAGCTGGTGTGAGACTTCTGCTCAAAGTAGTCAAGGATCAGATCTTTGTTGATGAAACACAGTTCTTTATTTCCAATCTCTACATTGGTACAGCTTCTTTGATTATTGTCAGAGATAACGCATATGACAGAAGCAGGTCTATTATACCTTTCTAAGCAGTTTGAATTACCCATAGGTAGCCAATCACTACACCGGAAAAACGGCGGGCAAAACGGGGCTCTGGCCATTTGCTTCCCACAGGAAAGAAAGTGAGGTGTCAAGTTGTAAATTTCCCTTTCCAAACCAGACCCTTCAGATGTTACCATTTCACATAACAATCAATGGCCTCGAGGCTTTCGCACGTTGATAAGAGATGAGACTCGTCCTCCCTTGGAGTCCCAGCCGGGGCGAATGGAATGCGGAGGCAGGAGTGTGAGAGGCCCATTGTTCCCATACTTTGAAGTTGTCATCCTCCCGCTCTGACAGTTACACAGACCAGGCCTGGTCAGGGTCATAAACCTGGAGTCCCATATTCTACATACATACTGGCCCAAGTGGGGGTTTACCTAGTGGGGGGGGGGCATTGCATGGCAGGTGAGAAGGAAGCAGCATACATACATACATGGCAATATGAATATAGAATGGCAAACAGATATGACAGTGAAAAGCACAGCAAGAAAACATAATACATAGCTGCAAGCAATAGAAATACTTTGTCTGAATCAGCAGATTCTGACACACTGGCACCCCGAAAATAAACCTACCCGGGCTTGTCCGGGAATCTTTTATGAAAAGCTTTAACTAACTTAGGAGCATGTACATTTTCAGAGCGAACCCACTCATTTTGCTCGGGGCCAAAATCGAGCCATCTAACTAAATAATATAAGTGGCCCCTACGCAGCTTGGAATCAAGAATTTCAGATATTTCAAAATGGGGTGCCTCCCCCTTCATCAGTGGAGGAGGTGTCGGAGGAACTGGATGCCATGCATTCGGCCCAGGATTCTTCTTCAGTAAGCTGAAATGAAAAACAGGATGCACAGAACTCAGTGACTTGGGCAGCTCTAGTTCAAAAGACACATCAGAGATCTTGCGTAACACCTTGTAAGGGCCCACATATTTCCACCCCAATTTCCTGCTGGGTTGCAAGCCATGTATGTTTTTAGTGGAAAGGTAAACAGAGTCCCCGAGCTGACGGTCCCAACCCTCAGCTCGACCACAATCCGCATATTTTTTGTAGTCCTCCTTGGCATGATCTATAGTTTTGGCTATCAGAGGCCATGACTCTTGCAGGGTCGCCCACCATCTCTTAAAGTCTGTGGGGGGAGCATCCGAGGCATTTTCAAGGGTGGGTAGAGGTTTTCCCTCGAAACCTCCTACTGCCATAAATGGGGAAACACCAGTAGAGGAATGCACTGCATTGTTGTAACTATATTCAGCGAATGGCAGTAACTCCACCCAGTTGTCTTGGTGATAGTTAGTGTAACACCTTAGAAATTGCTCCAAAATTTGATTAGTTCGTTCGGACTGTCCATCGGTCTCTGGATGGTAACCAGAGCTCAGGGCGGGCTCTATGTCCATAAACTTCAGGAGCTCCTGCCAGAAGTTGGCAACGAACTGACTGCCCCTATCGGATACCACACGTTTGGGAAAGGCATGTAGTTTGATCACGTGGTTGAAGAAAGCCTTGGCCATCCCCTTTGCCGTAGGCAGCTGCTTGAAAGGAGTGAAGTGGGCTTGCTTGGAAAACATGTCTACCACTACCCAAATTACAGTTTTTCCTTTCGAGGGGGGCAGGTTTGTGATAAAGTCCATGGCTATCACCTCCCAAGGGTGAGAGGGAGTGGGTAGGGGGTGCAGTAGTCCCGGTACTTTTCCCCCCCTCCTTTTGCACATCAAGCAGGTCTGGCAAGCAGAAACAAAGTCCGAGACATCCCTGCGCATGCGTGGCCACCAGAACTGCCTCTGAATTAAGTTGAGCGTTTTTAGAAATCCAAAATGCCCTGCTAGTTTAGAGGAGTGGCAAGCCAGCAATATATCTTTTTTTTTTCCTTCGGGGCACCACTAGTTTATCTCCATGATACCAGCATTTATTCTCCCTGAGTGAGCAGTCTGCCAACGCCTCTAACTCTTCGACTTCTTCGGGTGAATAATCCCCCCCCCAGTCGCTCGTCTCCGCTTCAACTGTTGTTCGTTTACTTTGACTCCTTGTGGTCACCGCGCCTCCCAGCTGCTGGGGGGAGAACATGGAGTCGAACACCTCCTCTTTTAAACTCTCATGCTGGGGCAATCGGGAGAGTGCGTCTGCTAACGAATTGGCTTTCCCAGGGAGGTGTTTGAGCACAAAATTAAATTTTGAGAAAAAGTCAGCCCAACGGAGCTGCTTCGCATTCAGGGACCGCTGTGTGCACAGTGCCTCTAGATTTTTGTGGTCGGTCCATATTTCAAAAGGGGTTTGCGCTCCCTCCAGCCAGTGCCGCCACGTAGTGAGGGCCAGCCAGATAGCCATGGCTTCTTTATCCCAAACTGACCAGTTCCTTTCAGTTTCATTAAATTTTTTCGAAATGTAAGCAAGGGGGTGCAGCTTCCCGTCCGGCCCCTGCTGCAAGATGCCCCCCCCCCATGGCCACATCCGACGCATCTACATGAATTACAAATTCCTTAGTCTCATCGGGGTGAGCCAAAATGGGCTCCGAGGTAAAAAGAGTTTTAAGAGTCTCGAACGCCTTCTGGCATTCTTCACTCCAGGCAATTTTCTCTCCGGGCTTCCCCGCTTCTGGACCCCTCCCTTTGGTTTTTAGCAACTCAGTCAATGGAAGGGTGACTGTGGCAAAGTCTTTTATGAAGGTGCGGTAGAAGTTACAAAATCCTAATAGGCTTTGGAGTTGCTTTCTCGTCCGGGGGGCTTCCCACTGGACCACAGCCTCTACCTTGGCTGGGTCCATTTCCTTTTTTTTTTTTTTTTTTTAATTTTTATTAATTTTATCTATATCTAATTCTACAACGCTACTTTTCTAAGCTATGTTTACCTTATACAGAGTGTGCTTTATCATTTGCTTAATATTGCTATGCCATTAATACATATGAAGCGTTTTAAACCTTGGCTAATATTCAGATAAAATTGTTACTGATGATACATGAAAAATAAAAAAAGCTGTTTGACAGACATGCTCTTTTGAAGGAATGCTTAATTATACAAATTATCTATTATATATAAGTGCAGTTTCAAAAAACATTTCAGCCTTTATTTCTTCTTTCGTCCTCTTCTTGTCTTAACAGTCTCTTCTTGTACTTTTGGAGCTGCTGCTCCCTTTTCCGAGTCAGACGTTTCTTCTTCGCTCTTTGAGCTATCAAATCCATACATACTTTCTTGCGATGCCAGTGAGCCATCTGAGTCTCTCTCTTTTTTCTTTTCTTTGCCTTTTTCCAAAAAACTTTTCGCCTGTTGGACAGAGTCAATCTTGTATTTCTTGTTTTTGATGCTGAAGCTCAGTCCTTCCGGAACATTCCACCTATAGATAATAGATTCAGACTGTAGCCAAGATGTCAGTTTTCCATAGGCTTTCCTTCTTTTCCTTATTTCAAATGGAATATCTTTCATCACTTTAACTTCTTTTCCTTTGATCTTCAGAACTGCTTTATTTGTGGTCCTAAGCACCACATCTCTTGTTGACTTTTTGGAGAACCTTATCTGAATCTCACCAGGCAGGCTTTTCTTTTTAGTATAATCTGGATAGGTTCTGTAAACCATATCCATATCGCTTTTTATTTCCGCTGCTTTTAAGCCCGTCACTGGTTCAAGCGCTTCGCTTAACAGATTTTTAAGGTCTTCTCCTTTATCCTCTGGTACATTCTGAAGTCTTAGGAAAAAATTCGATCTTTCCATCTGTAGTTTCAAGAGCTGATCAGAATGGAAGGCCTTTTCTTTCTCCGCTTTTTGTAGTCTTGAATCATGATTTTTAACTGTAGTCTTAACTTCCAGAAGTTCTCGCTGCAGCTTCTCTGTAGTTTTATTCGACTCCTTCAGGTCCAATTGCATCTTGTCCATCTTAACGTTGAGAGCTGTCATTTGGTCCACTAGAGGTCGCAATAACGAGGAGAACACCGTGCTCATCTCCGTGGTATCAACCTTTGAACTCGGAGCTGTACTTCCTAGTTTGGGGGAAGGTTTCGGTTTCCCCGCCATTGTTGAGACTGTGCTTCTTTGTTGATAGTTAGATAAGATGGACAAAAGGAGCAAATTCCATGACTGCGCTTATATCTTTTTAAAGTTCATATCCTCTAAAGCGCGATGCTGCCATCAAGCAAGCCGGACATACGTTTTTTCATGCAGTAACGCCACGTAAAGAGTCCCGTAAGTACGCCAGTCTCGAGGGGGGGGGTTTACTCCACCCGCCTTTCCCGCTGTATTCTGTTTCTTTTTACTTCAGACTCACTGTTTCTCCAAGCGTAACTGTCAGTTCCAGCCTCATTGCTTCACACTCTCTGCTGCTTCTCGGTTTTGCGCTTTTAGCCATACGGCTCCCACGGACGGGGGAACCTATGGGGGTGATGAAAGGGGACCTCAATCCCTCGATCGCCACCGTAGGGAGAGATCCCCTTCGTGCCACCCCAGGCAGAGCC
The DNA here is from genome assembly GCA_029233225.1 of Lepidodactylus listeri. Taxonomy (NCBI): domain Eukaryota; kingdom Metazoa; phylum Chordata; class Lepidosauria; order Squamata; family Gekkonidae; genus Lepidodactylus; species Lepidodactylus listeri. The sequence continues at coordinate 130,971,337 of JARCFY010000005.1, read as the reverse complement.
CCTTCACTAGGGTCTCTGGGGGCTTGGCACCGGTCCGAAGCCCCTTCTTCCCGCCGGGTACGGATCGTGCTCCCCGCTAGTGCGGAGGAGCGCGTCCGCCATGGTCGCAAGTCTTGCCGGAAGTCCGGCTGGGTCCATTTCCAATCCCTTCTGTGAAATGCGATACCCTAGGAAATCTACGGACTCTCGATGGAACTCGCATTTAGACAGCTTCGCATACAACTGATTTTTCAATAGGGTGGAGAGGACCTCTCGGACCAATTTCACGTGTTCTTTCTTATCAGCAGAGTAGATCAAGATATCATCTAAGTAACATAACACCCCCTTGAATAAATGCTTGTGCAACACTTCATTTATCAAGCTCATAAAGACCCCCGGCGCGCCACTCAAACCGAATGGCATCACCAGGTATTCGAACTGTCCCAACGGTGTGTTAAAGGCAGTCTTGAATTCATCCCCCTCCCTGATGCGCACCCAAAAATAAGCGTCTCGGAGATCCAACTTAGTGAACACTTCCCCCTTGGCTGCCTCCGTTAGCAAGTCTTTAATAAGGGGGAGGGGGTAGGCGTTGGAGGCAGACACCGCATTTAGTCCTCTGTAGTCCGTGCACAACCGCAACCCCCCATCTTTCTTTTTCCGAAACAGGACTGGGGCCGCGAAGGGGGATTTAGCAGGGCGGATGAACCCGCGCTCCAAGTTCTTGTCTAGGAATTTCCTCAGCTCCTCCCGTTCCGGGGGACTCATTGAGTAAAGCTTTCCCTTTGGAAGTTTCTCGCCCGGGATCAGTTCTATGGCACAATCCGACATCCTGTGGGGGGGTAGCTCGTCCGCCTCAGTCTCACTAAATACTCCCATTAAGTCTCGATACTCCCGGGGGACAGCCGAGGGCACCAGGGTGAGGGCCGCCGCCCTGAGGGGCACTGGAGGTCCCGGTCCCCATCCCGTGTCCCATTTGTGGCCCTGGCACTTCTCGTCCACCCAGGAAATCTTCCCCTCACTCCATTTGATGTAAGGATCATGGGAGCTTAGCCAGGGGCTCCCCAATACCATGGGGAACTGGGTGTTCGGGGTGATGACGAAGGCTCTCTTCTCCCAATGCTCCCCCGTTCCCACAATTAGCCCCTCGGTCTCTGCCATGCACGCTTCCTTCATTTCCGAACCGTCCATTTGCATGAACTTGAGTGGCTCCCCCAATGGGGTGACCTTGGGTCCCAGCCCCTCTACCACTAAAGGGCTAATTAAGTCCTGAGCACACCCAGAGTCAATTAGGGCGCGGACTCGAACATGGGTTCCAGTCCCAGGGGTTACTACAGTCACTACCATATACAACAAGGGGCCAGGGATGCTCACCGGAGATGGCGTGTCGTGGCTGGGGACCTGCAGTTCTGCACCGTTCACTGCAGGCCGTTGGAGTTTCCCGACATCTGCGCCTCTGTCAGCTCCAGCTCTCCCTGTTCGCTCGCTGCCCCTTCCAGCTGTAGAGCCCGGGGTTTGAACGAGGTCTTTCCTCGGTTGGGGGTGCTCCCGGCCACTGGGGTGGAGGTCTTCGGAACTTTTCCCCCTCCTTTCGGGCACTCCGAGGCGAAGTGGCCACTCTCCCCGCATCTCATGCAGAGCCCCTGCTTGAACCGGGCATCCCGAATCTCTTGCATGTTTGGCTTGGGTTTTGCCTTCTGCGTTGCTTTGCTTGGGGCCATCGATGGAGCTCCCATCTTGATGAGGGTGAAGCGTTCCTCCACGTCCGTGGCTGCCCTCATCCAAGCGGCCAATGATCCTGGTCTTCCCGCTCGCAATATTGCCTCGTACACCTCGTAACTCAAGCCCCCTTGGTACTTTTCCATGAGCAGGTCTTGCGTCCAGCCGCGAATCTTGGCTGAGATGCGCCGGAACTTATCGGTGTAGTCCCTCACCGAGGACCGCCCTTGGGTCAACCTCCGCAGCTGGTTCTGGGCTTTTTCTTCTCCCAAGGGGTCCTCATAGTGGTGTCGGAGGGCCCACATGAAGTTGTTCAGCGACCTCAGCTCAGGCCCGGGGGCATTGTGCAGGCTCACATACCAATCGCTGGCGGTGTCCTTCAGTTTGGACCCGATGTAGCCAATCCAGTCCCTCTCGGTGGGGTAGAGATGTCCCCAAGTGTCTAGGAACCGCTCGATCTCTAGCAGGAAGAAGCGCAACTTCTCGGGGTCCCCATCGAAAGTAGCCATCAACGGATCGGCGGGGGCCAGGCGAACCACCGGCCCTGCTGGCACGGGGGCCGGCGCAGGTATGGGTGCGGGCACCTGGCGGGGAACGGCCGGGGGAACCTGCTGCGGCACTTGCGGCAGCACTTGCGGCTGCACCGGGGCGGGGACTCCCCCGGGAGGCACCACCGGCGGCTGAACTCCGACCGCGGGAGGTCCTCCCATGGCTGGTGCTGGCTGAGCCGCTTGCATAGCCGTGATGGCGTCCCGGAACTGATACTGGAGATCGAGGGCTAGTTCTCGCAACTCGGTAGTAAGCTGGAACCGCAAATCTCCCATCATCCGGTCGAGGGCTTGAGTCTGGTCTTCTCGGTAGGGATCGGGCATGTCCGATCCCGTTCTCTCTCCTTCCAGGGACTGGAGACGCGAATCTCCTACGTAGGTCGTGTCGCAGTCGTCTCCCAGGAAACTCGGCTTCCCGCGGTCAAGGTGGTCCCCCTGGAACGAGACCCGTGCCCCTTTCCGATCGTGCACCCAGGAATCTACGGTCCCGTGACTGAAATTGCTCCATGAGTACCTCGGGGTCATGCTCTGAAGAGGAGGTGGGTGAGGGATGTAGTGAGCCCCTTGAATCGTAGTCACTGGTACTTTGGGCTCCCCTCCGCCACCTCCACCACCGGCCCCCTGATCCCCAGGGGTGGTCAGTGTGTCTTCGGGAGTAGTAGGGATGGGAAGAGTACCGTCGTCCGACATGGTCAGGAACGGCCAAGTCCCAGTCACAGATCTCTGACAATCTGTGAGACTTCTGCTCAAAGTAGTCAAGGATCAGATCTTTGTTGATGAAACACAGTTCTTTATTTCCAATCTCTACATTGGTACAGCTTCTCGGATTATTGTCAGAGATAACGCATATGACAGAAGCAGGTCTATTATACCTTTCTAAGCAGTTTGAATTACCATAGGTAGCCAATCACTACAGGGGAAAAACGGCAGGCAAAACGGGGCTCTGGCCGTTTGCTTCCCACAGGAAAGAAAGTGAGGTGTCAAGTTGTAAATTTCCCTTTCCAAACCAGACCCTTCAGATGTTACCATTTCACATAACAATCAATGGCCTCGAGGCTTTCGCACGTTGATAAGAGATGAGACTCGTCCTCCCTTGGAGTCCCAGCCGGGGCGAATGGAATGCGGAGGCAGGAGTGTGAGAGGCCCATTGTTCCCATACTTTGAAGTTGTCATCCTCCCGCTCTGACAGTTACACAAACCAGGCCTGGTCAGGGTCATAAACCTGGAGTCCCATATTCTACATACATACTGGCCCAAGTGGGGGTTTACCTAGTGGGGGGGGGCATTGCATGGCAGGTGAGAAGGAAGCAGCATACATACATACATGGCAATATGAATATAGAATGGCAAACAGACATGACAGTGAAAAGCACAGCAAGAAAACATAATACATAGCTGCAAGCAATAGAAATACTTTGTCTGAATCAGCAGATTCTGACAGCTGGGTGAGAATGAAAATGCTGCTGTACAGGCAGGTAGTGAAACTGCCAGTGCAGTGGAACAAAAAAAAAAAGGTCATTGTCCACTTGGCTTGAAAATTTTGAATCTGCCCAATTCTGTTTAAGCAGCTACATATAAAACCTGGATCGATGCCCTTTAAAAGGAAAATGTCTACAAAAATGCCATTGCGTTGTGAAGCCAAGGAGGATGCAGTGATCACGAGCACGTCATGGACTGTATCGTGCACAGCTTTCTCTCAGTTATCAGCTGCAATCTTTATTAGATCTATTATGTAAATAGAAAAATCTTTTGAGTCAGCAGAAACACCCCTAAGCCGCTATGAGTTGTTTTATTTGTAGAGCCATGCAAATTGCTCTCTCTAATCACCTAAGTGTTCATTGCAGTGGCGCTTGATTTGTTAATTTGCTCTCAACCTTGGAGAACCCATAAAATTTATTAGTGCAGTGCTGATTTCAAAACACGTGTCGCGCCATCTTACGTTTTTGTACAGAGCAAAAGAAAAAAGCGTTGCATCAGATAAGCATTTTTTTTTAAAAAAATAAAAAATTCATAGACAAACAATACTGCCTCTTTGCAAAGGCCTACTTGGGCCCCTGTTCTCATTATTCATTCAGCTATAAAAGCAGAACGGTGCTTGTTAAGATCTGTGCACAGAGTTCAGCAATAAAGGCCAGGATCGAAATGTACAGATGAGAAATTTGGGGAACAGATTCATTTCAGCTTTGCTGAGGCCCTTTAGTTCTTTTTCCACGGATGGCCTACAGTAATATCTATTTGATCCGGAAGTCAATTGATCTGCAATTCTGTGTACCGAGTTCTAGCCAGATACATATCTCTGTCCTGATGCAGCTGAATGCTGTCTGGCGTATATGCGCTGTTTTTCTATCGGAGATATCTTTAGCAGACAAACACAGAGATAAGAAGCAGGCCACTGAGGGTGCACCTGTGATCACAGACTCCGTAATAAATGGAAATCTTCCGAGGCTTTGCAAGACGAGTGATAATCACCCCCATCCCTCAAGTTGTTCAAAACTGTTTTCCCAAAAAGGTCAGGATAAAACGCTCCCAGCTGAGAGGGGGACCTCTGCTTGTTCCCCGTAGCTCGAAGCAAATACATTTCCATTCTGAACAGGCATCTGTTTGCAAACACAGGAGAGGAGTGTTTTACTTTGCAGCTGGGGGGGGGGGCATACTGGCAGTTCATTAGAGGCTCTCCCTGCTGATAAATGACAAGGACTAGGTACGGATCAAATAGTGGTGGCAACTGGCAGATAGCCTCCCTGACTAAAAGGGAGGAATTTGAACCAGTGACCTAGAAACTGAAGATGCTGTATGCCATTATCAGGCCTTCATAAACGGCCTGTCTCCAGCCCTCGGTGTCTTTCCCCCAAATTGTAGCCTTCTGAGATGGTCTTAAAAGGATTTTTTAAAATGTCTATATTTATTCAGTTACAGAAATGCTGCCTCCCACTGACAACTTAAACGCTGTGCTCCAACCCACAAGAAGGCCTGTGTTCATGGGTGAGCTTTAGAAACATTTAGAAAATTCTGCATCATCAGGAAAACCTGCATTCTGTGATGTGTATAAATGATGCAAATGAGAGACGTGTGCATATTTTATCTTATTATATATTGCTCAATAATTTTGCATGCTCTCATCTGGCTTGCTAGTCACAGGGAAGGGGACGGAATCAGGCAGTGCCGTTTTTCTGCCTCAGACTCTTGGAAATCATAGCAATCCACTCCTCTTGCTTCTGAGGTTTCAACGGACATTTCTCGCCCATTTGAAAGCATATTTTAATGGCCACTGTGGTCTAGAAACTTCCTTTTTTTTAAAAAAAAAAGGAAAGCTGAGGTTCTCAGGGATGGAAATTGTTCTTTGTTTGTGATCCAATGAAACTGAATTTGTAGAATATATAGGAAGCTGCCCAATAACAAGTCCAGCAAAAGGTTCATCAAGCTCAGGGGATCAGACAGAGAAATACGCCCCCCTAATACGAGGGCTGTCATCCTCCAGGTAGGATCCCCCAGAATAAAAGCTCATCTCCAAACTCAGAGTTCAGTTTCCCTGGAGAAAATGGATGCTTTCGAGGGATGTCCCTGTCCTCCCCAGGGTTCAACCCCAGATCTGGATCTGGCAAGCCTAGCCCACCCCCAACCCCCACTGGTGGCCGGGGGGCACCCGGCAGCCCTACCTAATACCTGCTGCTCTGTTCCTTTTTTTGGTCAGAGATGCTTGGGAATTACAGTAAGATCTTCTGTATGCAAAACATACAGTGCTTAGGCTCTGAGCCAATCCAATTTATTTCTTGTGGAAAAGTGATCCCTTGCTGGTAATTTTCACAAAGCTGTGAAAATGTTCACAAGGAGTAGTGGAAGATATTGAGGGAAGAGAAAATACTTCTCCATTTTGCAAAATGACTGGTTTGATGCTCCTTTGCCCTACCTAGGTTGCATTCAGGTGGGCAGCTTATCCCGCCATTGGCCCAGCTCAAATTTGATCTAGATCTTTTTTATCTAGTGTTGCATGACCAGTCAGCTCCCCCATGAACTGCTTTACTGCACGTGACTCCACAGTGGATTGTCTAGCCAACCTTTTAAGTATGGCTCCCCAATGGGGATTGACGGGCTGATCACAGAAGCAACACGTTCCCCAGATGTTGCTGTCTGGATGTGCCCATTAAATCCACCAGGCACTTCTGTCTGGTGTGGCTCAAAGAAGCCATCTGAACAAGACCTTAGTCATGCATGTTTTTTTTAGATGAACCAGAATGCAGATCCTATTCTGACATTCGTCACATGTAACTACACAAAACTTGAACTGGGTGAGAATGAAAGTCCTGCTGTACAGACAGATAGTAAAACTGCCAGTGCAGCGGGACAAGAAATATCATTGCCTGCTTAGCTTGGAAATGGTGAATCTGCCAGATTCTTTATATGCAACTCCATAAAAAACCCTACTGAATTGATTTTGTTTTCCTGGTGGATTGGTTCCCTTTGATAGGGGAATGTCTAGAAAAATGCTAAAGCATGAGAGGCATGCTTGCACTCGGTTGGCAGACTACCAGCACATAACAGCAAGCTCCTTAGCCTTTTCTCCAACCATCAAACTTCCACTGAAGTTCATGGCTTCCATGTTTTGAGAAGTACAGCAGCAAGTCATTCAGATGCCTTTAAGAACTCAGTCCAAGCACTTTGGGTGTAACATCAATTAGAATGCGCCTGAGAATCCAAAAACAAACAAACATCAGTCATATTTCTTTCTCCCGTAACTATATTCTGTGAAACTGGACACGCTGTTTCAAGGTCCAGTAGAAGGCACTGTAGGAGTATCAAAGGAAGTCCACCTCCAGGGACCCTTACTATATAAGCCATATACAGAAATTCCAGTTCCGGGCAATGGTTACGTTGGTGCTATTGTTACATTAGTTATCTTCTGAAAAGAAAAACCATGTTCGTATTTGCAGATCCTGGTGCCTTAATAACAAGGGAATTCTTGTTTTCATTTTTGGTTCATTCCAAAGCAAAACCTTCCCAACCCTAGATTTGAGTTATCTGTTATCAACATATCAGATATCTTATGAAGGGAGCTTTGACTTTCTACAGTTCATACCCTGAAAATCTGGTTGGTCTCTAAGGTTTTACGGGACCCGAATGTAGCTGTTCTACTCAGAGGTCATTTCATAGAAAAAGAGGAGCAGGAACTCATTAGCATAACTTAGTTGCATATGCCACACCCCCTGACATCACCGGAAGTGTGTCAGGAGGCAACACCCACCGCTCAGGCTCTGCCCCCAAAATCTCCAGGCATTTCCACACTCAGAGGTGGCGAGCCAACTTGACACTTGGACTAAGGACACTTTAGGTTTCCTTTGCTCTTGCAGGGAAGCTACCCTACAACAAGCATGAAAATACAGATCAAGTTGGTATGCTTTTGCTTTTCTCCACAGCGCATCACCATATGTGCCCACTCCTGGGCTTGTTACTCCCGGAACAGCGTTCCTATGCCTTCCCGCTCGAAATGACCCCTGGTTCTACTGCAGACCGACTTGGCTACCCTCTGAAACTGTCTTCCCAGCCCTGTCAGTTCTTGCTGTCAGCTCCTTGTTCCTTAGAAGAACTTTAATGACCTCATGTTTTCCCATTGACTAAAATCCATCTTACTTTAAGGTAGAGGCCATCCGCACCTGGAGACTTCAGGGTCCTTGAGGCAGAAATCTCATCTTGCCAGAGTGGCAATAGCACAAAAGAGAGGCCGCCAAGCTGTTTCTGACAACCGGGCCCTTTGTTGTGAGGCAGCGCATGGATTGCCCAGGCTAGCCCCGTCTCATCATAGAAGCTAAGGAGGTTCGGCCTGGTTGGTCCTTGGATGGTGCTGGGATATTTGCCAGTTCTCTTCCTGTTTGTCATGAAAGCATTTCCTTTTTATTGTGCATGCTAATTTCTAGTTAGAGTTCCAACTGAATTGTTTGCATGTTTTCCCCACTAGGGCAAGGTGACCGGATGCATAATGAGCTAGTGCTGGGATTCTCCAATTGGATAATCAATAGTTTGGGGATGGCCCAAGGGAGAGAGCCGATTTTGCCACTCTAGTGCTCTTGGTCCTTTTCTCCTTGTCAAGGTAAGTTCTTGGAGAAGCAACATGCAGCTTAGAGCTGGTAAGGATGATTTATTTAACTTCTGTTCTCCAATACCCTTTACCTAATCTTTAGTAAAGTTTCTTTTTCTAGACAAATACACAGGTGTCTGGCGGCTTTAATCGAACTCTGCTGTTTTTGAATCTCAATACCTATCCGATGGGAGGCCACCAAGGAAGTCCAGGGTCGCAACATAGAGGCAGGCAATGGGAAACCACTTCTGAATGTCTCTTGCCTTGAAAACTCTGTGGAGTCACCAGAAGTTGGCTGTGACTTGATGGCTGACCCTAAGTAGGCTGATGAAATGGGGCTAGCCTGGGCCATCCAGGTCAGGGGGGGAGGATTAGGGTAGGGCTGCCAAGTACCGGCAACTTACCGGCGGGGGGGAGTTGTTCTCCCCCCGGGAGCTCTTCTGGTGCATGCGCTTTGCGCGCACGCCACAGCGACGTAATGACCCAAAAAGGGGCGATTGCCAGAGCGTTGCCCTGGCAACGCCCCCCAACGTGATGACGTCACCTCCGGGTGACGTCATTACACGGGGGAAGTCATCCTCACCGGACAACTTATGGGGCGGGGTTCCCCCCGCCGGCTGAATGCCGGCCAGCAGATCAGGAACCCCTATAGCGGGGGATCCCTCACCCCCCGGGCTGACTTGGCAGCCCTAGATTAGGGGGACAACACTCGGGGGGGGGGGGGCTCTGGTTACCCTGGGGCCCGAAAGAACTGGGCAAGTTATGTGCCTTGTTTTCACATGTTTTGGTTGCTTCTATATGATGTGGGGAGGGATCCCCAGATGGAATCTTTGTCAGAGGGCCTATGGTGGCTCGTGACAGTCCTGAGATGTACTGGACTGCCCCCCGCCCCCCGGTCTCTCTACAATGTGCAGACCAGTTCTGTGTGTATCTGTGCATGTGTGTAAAGTGCTGCCAAGTCGCGGCTGACTTATGGCGGCCCCTCATCAGGTTTTCCAGGCAAGAGTCATTCGGAGGTGGTTTGCCATTGTGTCAGAGTCCCACAACAATCAGTCCCAACAACCGTCCTTAACCAGGATTCAGTTTATGGAGATCAGGAAAGGCAGGTCCATCGGTACACGCACTATGTGTCAGGGATAACTCTCCAGGCGGGAGTTGGGAAGTTATACAGAATTCAAAAGGCACCCCCAGAATGGAATGAAGCCAATCACAAATAAGCAAGCAGGTGCGCCTAAAATAACGACGATAAGTTCCCAGCGGGATAGGAGCATCCAGGCCCCAAGGTCAGACACAGGCAGGCATAGAGATAAGACAGAGAGCAAGAATCAAAAGCTAAAATACCAAGAGACATCAGTCTTCAATACAGGCTTCACCCAGCCTCCATCACCCAACCCCCACTTGCCATGGCAGCGTAGCTGGCACATTGCCTGCCTCTGAAATAGCAACCCTGCACTTCACAGGTGGGCTCTTATCCAAGTACTAACTAGGGCCAACCCTGCTTGGCTTCTCAGATCTGACAAGACCAGACTAGCCTTGGCCATCTAAATCAGGGCGACCAGTTTTCTGCCTCCTATCATAAGCATAATGTCAGGGATTTTGCTAGGTATTATTATTATTTTTGAAACGGACATAGTAGCTGGACAGCCCATACATGGTTCCGCACAGGTTGTTCTTTCTCTCTGTATGGAAATAATCACTGGCTAGGGATATGGTCCTTTGAGGTTTCCACGAATCAAATAAATACTATTAAGTCATTTTGCAGAGTTGGAGTATGTCCAAGCTATTTCTACAAATTTATGCTCCTAAATTCTTTTGGGGTTTGCCAAGTGCTCACTTTAAATTACCCCTTTTTAATACTGTAATTTCACAATATGCATACAAAAGGGGAAATTATACCTTCCAGTTATTTGGATAAATATATTGTTCAGGCAAGGTTACATGGGGGGAAAGTCAGTACCCTACAAATGTTTATGGTGGAATGAAAAACCAGGGCAAAAAAAAATGTTTATTGTACTTAAACTGGGGAATATAGGCTTTAATTAAGGAGTACTTAATAAGGAGTACTCTGATATTATTTTCAAGGGTGCTAGTGCATTATTTTCATATGGAAAGGGTTGGCTGCGCCGGAGCCAATTCAACAACCTCAAGGGAGGGATTGTTGTTCAGTAGTAGAGCACAGACTTCGCATGCAGAAGATCCCAGGCTCAACATCCCCTTCCCTACATCTCTAGTTAAAAGGAATCACCACAAGAAAACCGTTGTTTTCCCGAGATCTTGAAGAGCCGCAGCCAGTCAATGACACTGAGCTATATGGACCAGTGGTTTTGCTTGAAATGGCAGACCTATTAAGGTGCCATGTGTGAAACAACGATCTAACATCAGAACAGCCCTGCTGGGTCAGACCAGTGAGGGTCCATCTTGTCCAGCATCCTGTCTCACACAGTGGCCAGCCAGTTCCTCTGGAGGGCCAACAACAGGGCAGAGAAACTGAGGCCTTCCCCACATCAGAACACCAGAAGAGCCCTGCTGGGTCAGACCAGTGAGGGTCCATCTAGTCCAGCATCCTGTCTCACACAGTGGCCAGCCAGTTCCTCTGGAGGGCCAACAACAGGGCAGAGAGGCTGAGGCCTTCCCTTGATCAGAACATCAGAAGAGCCCTGCTGGGTCAGACCAGTGAGGGTCCATCTAGTCCAGCATCCTGTCTCACACAGGGACCAGCCAGTTCCTCTGGAGGGCCAACAACAGGGCAGAGAGGCCGAGGCCTGATGTTGCCTCCTGGCTCTGGGATTCAGGAACTTAATGCTTCTGAATGTGGAGGTTCTCCTCAGCCACCATGGCTAGTAGCCATTGATAGACTTATCTAATTAGGGTTGCCAGGTCCGGGTTGGGAAATACCTGGAGATTTTGGGCATGGAGCTTGAGGAAGGCAAGTTTTGGGGAGGGGAGGGGCCTCAGAAGGTCATAATGCCATAGAGTCCACCGTCCAAAGCAGCCATTTTCTCCAGGTGAAATGATCTCTGTTGCATGGAGATCAGTTGTAATAGCCGGATATCTCCAGCCACTACCTGGAGATTGTAATACAAAAGATCAAACCATGCATAAATAATGAAAAATATATATTTAATATTCAATGAGTAGAATAATCTAAACATATAGAGAGTAGTTTTTTTTCAAAATGCAATATAATAGTCAGAAAATCAAAAAATACATGGTCCAAATACAAAAACAGTCCTATTAATCCACCTTCAGAAATAGTCTGAGTCAAATTAAGAACATAAGAACATAAAAGAAGCCAATGCTGGACCAGGCTGTTATGTATGCTGACCACCACTAGGATCCAGTGGCAGACACCCGGAGCTTGACTCCTAGAACAATAGGAGCCAAGGATCCTAGACCACCACTAGTCTACCAATAAGATCTCTGGCAGGAAATTCAAACCCACCAGTAGGACTTTTGGGTGTGTTCCAGGGTGTGTATAAAGTTGGCCATCTCAGCCGGTATTTTCTCTCAAGTTGTGTACTAATAAACTAGCTGTTCACTACGTCGTCGTCTGCCTCTTCAATCCTAAGAACCCAGTACACAATACTGGCAACAAAGATGGAATCCTGTTGAGCAAGCCTGCTGCTGCGACCCCGAGGAAGCTGATGTCCACCGTTGCTGCTCCTGCTGTGAGCAACCAAGACGCCCAAGGAAACGCTTCCATGTCGCCCCGCGCAGCAATGGCCACCACTCTGGGAGTAGGACTCGTCCTGCTGTTCGACCCAGCTAAGCCCCAGCACTGGGAAGCCTGGGTTGAGGGACTCCGATCGATTCTGGTTTTCTACCAGGTGACCAAGGAAGAACGAAAGAGGGGCCTTCTCATCAGCTCCTGTGGAACTGCAATGGTCAAGCTCGCCAGGAACCTGTTGGCACCCACCAAGCTCTCCGAAGCAACCTTCGACCGGATCATCAAGGCGCTGCAGGACCACTTCATTCCGCAGGCCTCTGAGATTGCACGCCACGTGGCCTTTCATGTACAGCTGCAGCAACCCTGGGAGTCCATCACTGCATATCTGGCAGACCTCCGACGACTGTCAGCTGAGTGCAAGTTTGGGGCGTTCCTAGAAAAAGCCCTTTGAAACCAGCTCGTCTGTGGCCTTCAGATGAAAAGCTGCGATGGCGCATAATGGAGGATGAGAAGTGTACCCTTGCCTCCGCTCTCGCCACGGCAATGGCATGGGAGAGGTCCCACCCAGTAACGACCAGCTCCTCATCCAGCCACCGCATGGCCGCCACCCCTGTGACTGGCTCCGACTGCATTGACGGGGAAGAGGTCCACCAAAACAACCAGATGGTTTTATACCTGGGGACTGCAACCTGCTCCACTCCAGCAACAGAGTCGCCCCAACAGGATTGCGCCAGCTGCGAGGACCAGCATGAGCCCAAGACATGCTGGTTTTGGGACGCGACCTGCCGGAGCTGCCGTCACTCCTCAAAGCTGTTCGCTACGTCGTCTTCTGCCTCTTCAGTGCTAAGAACCCTGTACACAATACAGGCCAACAGCCCATCCAGTCCAACGATCTGTCACACAGTGGACAAAAACTTCAGGTGCCATCAGGAGGTCCAGCAGCGAGGCCAGGACACTAGAAGCCCTTCCACTGTTGCGCCCCCCCCCCCCCCAGCACCAAGAATACAGAGCATCACTTGCCCCAGACTGAGAGCTCCTATCTGTACATTGTGGCTAATAGCCACTGATGGACATCTGCTCCAGATGTTTATCCAGTTCCCTTTTGAAGCCATCCACGCTTGTAGCTGCCACCACCTCATGTGGCAGTGAATTCCACGTGTCAATCACTCTTTGGGCGAAGAAGTACTTCCTTTTATCTGTTCTAACCCAACTGCTCAGTGGTCTCATGGAGTGCTCACGAGTTCTCGTATTCCTCAAACTGTGAAAAGTCCAGATATAGATTTTTATAATTCCTCTTCAAAAAAAACTCATCTCGCCGCCTGTGTATCCACAACCTCACCAGCTTTATGTTGCCATATTGCCTTACTTCCTCAAAAGTGGAACACCAAAACTGCCCAGCTCTGGTACTGAATAATACACAGCATATTTTTCATTCTTAATGTACATCACCTGGAGATTGGCAAGGCTAGACCATTACAGTGATTTAAGGGAAGGTTTGCAATTGCTACCAAATTTCTGTAGTGGAAAGGCCTCCAGAGAACTTGGATGGTGGAGGCAGATGGCCCTGATTCAGAGATCCATGAGAACTGCTTGGCTCCCTGTTGCTGAATGGCTGCAGAGGAGGAAGGGATTGTGGCTGAGGACAGACTGGCAAAATGAAGTGCAAGGGAAGCAGGGCAAAAAGACCCGGGCCGAGTTGTCGCAGGGCATTCCGTTTGCTCTGTGTAGACTGATGCAGGATCATACCGGGGAGGAGGCGGAATGGAGCGTTCACACTGCGGGGCGGCCCCTGGCAGCAGTGCAGTGGCAGTGCACAGCTTTGGTCCATTTTGCCAACCTGCGCATAGGCGCATGGGCGCATAGGCACATGGGCGTAGCAGCCAAATCAGTGGGTTCACATTACTGGCGCCGCTTGATGTGTGGCTTATTTGCGTCCACATTGCCAGGAAGTGGGATGAACACGCACCAAGACGGTTTGACACCAGTTTCACCAGGTACCTTTGTGACACACAATGAAAGCGCTTCAGGACCAGGTGAGCGGGCCTATATCGGGCCAAAATGCCAGTCTGTCCTCAGCCCATGTTTCTGTGGCAAGGCACTGAGGCACAGGGGCAAAGGCCGGGAGCAGCCAAGAAGTCCAGGGGAGCCCACAGGATCTCACTCCCTTTGTTTCTTTCCTGGAGTGACTCATCCTGCAGGCAGTTTGGGTTCCAAACTCAGGTCAGAATCAAAACCTGAACTGAAATGGGTCAGTTTCTCAGGGGAAGTCAGGAGCTGGTCACTCACTACCTGCCCCAAGCACCTTGCCTTAAAAGAGAATTGGGGGACACCCTAGAGTTTCCAACCTCCAGGTGGCACCTGGAGATCTCATGCTGTTACAATGGATCTCCAGGTGGCCAGGATTAGTTCCCCTGGAGAAAAGAGCTGCTTTCCATGGTGGACTCTATGGTTTTATACCCTGTCAGTGTCCCTCCCCTCCCCAAACCCCACCTTCTCCAGGCTCCACCCCCCAAATCTCCAGGTATTTCCCAATCCAGAACTGGCAACCCTGGTCCGACAGGCTCCTGTTTGTCTTGGTGACCATGAAGTCCTCAGCTGCTCTGGCTGGATAAGCCTTGGGCATGGATGTATAAAATAGTTTATGTATTTTTTTTAATTGTTTGGTTTAATTGTGTTTTAATATGTGTCATAATTCACCCTTTGGCTTCATCAGTCTCTTAAGTGCCTTAGCCAGATCTAGCCAACATGGAGTCTGAGGATGACTCGGAAGCAAAGAAGAAGAGGAGGAAGAGGAGGACTTGGAATTATACCCTGCCCTTCACTTGGAGTGGCTCACAAACTCCTTTCCCCTTCCCCTTCCCACAACAGACACCCTGTGAGGTAGGTGGGGCTGAGAGAGCTCTTTCCAGAACTGTCCTTGAGAGAGCTTGCCCAAGGTCATCCAACAGGTGCAAGTGGAGGTGTGGGGAATCAAACCCAGTTCTCCCAGATTAGAGTCCAGTGCACTTAACCACTACACCAAACTGGCTCCTGACCCTCTGACTGGGGAAATGCCTGGGTTGTCGGCAGCTGTAGACATCCTCCGTGATTTACAGCCAGAGCCACTGATAAGCACAAGTTCTTCCCTAGGATTGCAGCCTGACTCTGAGAAGGAGGACATCACCCACCCACACTGTTAGAGCATTGGAGGGAGAAGAGAGAAGAACAACAGCAGAGGGAAATCTGGTGGTGAGTGATCACAGCCCAGTCTGCATCCAGCATTTGCTCCGCTGCCTTACCAAACCCACGCTGGAACCGACATGCCCATCTGCATTGCATGCCACTTTCAGTTTGATTGATTGTCGAATTTTATGGCCGTGTCCAGACTGCAGGCAGCTTTCCCTTTGTTTGATCTCTCGGTTTTATGGTGGCTGTCTGCATAGATTGATGGCTGTTTTATGGCCCATCAGGGGTGACTCTGCAGGCAGAAGGGTACCTGAACGTGGTTTTGAGCCGCATCTTTTTCTGTTCCAGTGTGGGTTTGGTAAAACAACGGAGCAAATGCTAGATGCAGATTGGGCCCACAGCTGGAGAATCTGATGGCTCTTTTCGAGACCAAGCAACACCTGGTGTCACAGGCAGCGGCTAGACAGGTTCTCTGATGGCTGTCCCCACTCTGGCATGGGTCTCCTCAGGGGGGCCTGGAGCAGCCACCCTACCCCTTTAGACACTCCTTTTCCAGTAGGTTTCCCCTTATAAGTGACCGAATGAGGTGTGAGGACTCAGGCAGAGTAACAAACTAGTTTTATTAAAGAGATTTAACAACAACTGTGATTTGATAACACGTAGGGAAAATGAGCATAGTAAAGGTAGGTAAACCAGCAAAATAAGAAACCCTAACGTGCCTGGCTCTACTGCCCCTAGACTCCTCTAGGTACTTGGCCTCCAGCTGACTCACCCCTTTCGGGCGAGGGACCCCTCCATCTGCACCAGCTCCACACCAGCCCTGCTCCCTGGGAGTGAGCCCCCTCCCACTTTGGGCAAGGCTTTTTATAATTTCTCCCCAGGTAACACCCTCCCCTATTCCACTTAGGGTTGCCAAGTCCTACCTTAGCTGCAGCGGGGGGAGTCCTGGCCATCTCCGGGAGTTCTTTGGCATGCCTGCAATGATGTCACCCAGAAGTGACGTCATTGCGTCGGGCACGTTGGGGGTGGGACCACTATCATTCAAGGAAAAACCATAGAGTTTTCCCTCGAGTGATAGAGAGTCCCACCGCAACATGCCCGACGCAATGATATCACCTCTGGGTGACATTATCACAATACCAGGCACGTCTCGTGATCCTGGCAATTTGGGGGTGAGGTTCCCCCCGGCGGCCCAATCTGGGGGGTTTCCCCACCTCCCAGGGGGACCTGGCAACCCTAATTCCACTGGCGTAAATTTTCTTTCCAAATCTCCTGTTGGCCAATCACAGGGTCCAAAGAATGACCTGGGAAATGTAGGCCCTGATAGCTACTCTAGTACAGGCTTCCCTGGAGCCACTAGGCCTCACTAAAGGCCCATTATAGGCTTAGGATGATGACACTTGGTCAGGGAGAGGCGACTGCAGTTCCATAAATACCAAGCAGTTGCAGCCAGTCCCTCGCTGGCAACAATGTTTGTACCAGCTCCCTGCTGTGACTCCTGGGATCAGCCTTGCTTCTTGCCTCCATGTTCTTTGACCTTCATTTTGGACTTGACCACGCCTCTTGGACTTTGCCTCATATCCTGACTCCATGTGCAACAACCTCTGTTCTGGACGTGACCAGGACTCTTGGACTTTGCCATGTATCTCGACTTCATGTGCAATGTCCTCTGTTCTTGGACTCTGCCTAGTCTCTGGTCTCTTTGTGCAACAACCTCTGCTCTGGACCTAACTATGCTCTGTGGACTCACCTGGGATCCTGACTCCTTTTGTGTCTCGTCCTTGGACCAGACCGGGCCTCAGGTCTTGGACCTTGCCTTGCATTGCTACCAGACCTTGGTGCCTGGAACTTTTGCATTATTTAATTTATTTATCTATTTAGTGGATTTATAGCCCTCCTTCCCTTGTACAACAGGGCTTAGAGTGGGTAACAACATTCATAAAACAGTATCAAGAAAATTAAATAGTAAAGCAATTAGGCTGGGACTGTCTCTTGAAACCCAGATGCCAGGACCTTCCTCTGACCACTGGCAGTGGGCCATTGGCCCTGACCACGAGACACAATAATATGCTGAATTGCCCTGACCTGGATGGCCAAGTCTAGCCAAGTCTTGTTAGATCTCGAAAGCTAAGCAGGGTCAGCCCTTGCTAGTCCTGGAATTGGAGACCACCAAGGAAGTCCAGAGTTGCTGTGCAGAGCCAGGCAATGACAAACCACCTCAGTCTTTACCTTGCCTTGAAACTTCATGAGGTTGACATAAATTGGCGGTGATTTGATGGCACTTAATTGTTTGCCCTGACGTGGATGGCCTCAGCTAGCCTGATTAGGGCTGCCAAGTCAGCCCGATGGGTGGGGGATCCCCCGCTAAAGGGGTTCTCGATCCACCGGCCAGCATTTGGCTGGCGGGGGGAACCCCACCCCCGACGTCGTCCAGCAAGGACGACGTAATGACGTCACCGGAAGTGACGCAGCACGTTGGGGGCATTGCCAGGGCGACGCTCTGGCAATCGCCCCAAAACTCTATGATACCATAGAGTTTTGGGGCGATTGCCAGAGCGTCGCCCTGGCAATGCCCCCAATGTGCTGCGTCACTTCCGGTGACGTCGATGGGCGCACGCGCAAAGCGCGCGCACCAGAAGAAACTCCCGGTGGGAGGAGGACTCCCCCCCGCCGGTGAGTTTTCAAGACTTGGCAGCCCTAAGCCTGATCTTGTTAGACCTCGGAAGCTAAGCAGAGTTGGTCCTTGTTAGTAGAAGAAGAAGAAGAGAAGAGATTGGATTTATACCCGCCCTTCACTACCCAAGGGAATCTCAGAGTGGCTTACAAACTCCTTTCCCTTCCCCTCCCTACAACAGACACCCTGTGAGGTAGGTGGGGCTGAGAGAGCTCTTGACAGAAACTGCTCTTTTTCAAGGACACCTCTGACAGAACTACGGCTTGCCCAAGTTCATCCACCAGGTGCAAGTAAAGGAGTGGGGAATCAAACCCGGTTCTCCCAGATTAGAGTCCGCGCACTTGAAACTTGCATACTTGGATGGGACACCACCATGGAAATCCAGGGTTACTACACGGAGTCAGGCAATGTCAAACCACTTCTGTTCATCTCTTCTTGCCTTGAAAAGTCTCCAGGCTTGCTATAAGTCTGCTGTCACTTGACTTTACACACACATACATTGATAAAGCCCTTCAAAATATGACTAATTTTGGCCTTCAGAACAGGGCTGCCACCAGAAATGATAGCCTTAAGTTGAGTTGTTCTCCCATTTAGGCCGACTCCCCTGTGTTTTTTTCCCCACATTTCCTCCAACTATATCAGCATCAATCTATAATCAGGAGACGAGGTGAGAGAACAATACACGTGAGTTTAAATGTTACAGGAAGTTCAGGAACACAGGGCTGCCATTTTCAGTGGCAGCCATGCATCAA
The DNA here is from genome assembly GCA_029233225.1 of Lepidodactylus listeri. Lineage (NCBI taxonomy): Eukaryota > Metazoa > Chordata > Lepidosauria > Squamata > Gekkonidae > Lepidodactylus > Lepidodactylus listeri. The sequence continues at coordinate 130,952,766 of JARCFY010000005.1, read as the reverse complement.
GCGTCACTCATGCTCTGCCCTCGGAGTCCCTTCCAACTTAACGATGGCTGTGAAATCATAAAACCTCATAACAGAAGAGACTGTAAAGGAAGGAGATGATGTGATGCTTGACATGGGATTGCATAAATGCATCATATTAAGATGACTTCTGGCACAACTGACCATGCCCCCAGGAACTTCGCTGGTGCCTCCAGTTCCCTTTGCTTGTCAACACAGTGAGTGATCTGCTTCCTGCTCCTCCTGTATCTGTCAGAGGGTCTTTACTTCAAATCATGGCATTTTCATTCCGAAATGCTTCTCTCCTGCAGGCTACAGCAGTCCCCATAATAAGTGGAGGCTTCCTTTAATGCTGAAATCAGTAATGTATGCAGCTGCATTGACCTGACATGACCTAGCCGAAGTCAGAACAGTTTTTAATGGCCAGTGGGACTGTACAGGTTATGTTACTTTGCAGCACTCCGTATGTTAAAAAAAACTTCTTTCGTGATTTTTCTTCGCCCTGCAGCTGATTACATTTTGGTCCGCAATAAAATGCCCTGTGGGGCCAAGTAATATCAACTATACACCCCCAGACAACAAAGCCTTATTTCGGGTATAGACCTCTCAGTTCCCTTAATCAAGCCTTTGCAAATGACAGCAGCTCAAATCAAGGCCAGGCGGCTTGTTCAGCACAGAAAGGAGCATGAGAAATACATTGTGTGCCGGTGGGTGGGATTCATTCATTGCCCGCCCACCCCTTGAACGAAGACGCATACACAGTGCTGGGTTAAACTGGGTATTTATCTATGGTTAAGCTGATCTGCATTCAGTTATTGATTAAACATGGGTTACATCATGCCTGCAAAGCTGGCTTCCATAGGGCAATTCCACCCCCGGCTCAGGAACCAGGTCAGGATCCATCCTTATCCTGACCGTCATCGCCCGCACGTTACATGCATATAGGAGATGTGAGAGCACACCCCAGCCCCGAAGAGGCCCAAGGCCGAGCACCCCCAGACTGCTAAGCCCAAGGGCCTCTCCTATCAGATATATCTGAGGGGTGCTTGCCAACCTAACAAAAACCCCAACCCCTAACTCGTGCTTTTCCGCCACTGAGGGGGTTAGCCTCGGCTTAACTCCCCTCCCGCCAACCCTCCGAAATTAGGCCCCGGAGGCCACCCTGCAGATCAACTAAGAATATGTCATTACCTCTTTTGGTCAAGTTTGGTCAGGGGACACCTGAACTGAATCCCATGGTGCTTAATTACCCTCCCCCCCCCAGCGACCACTGCCGATCCGGTGACATTGCTGAGCCAGCGCCGAGCCTTGTCTACCTGTCCCGGGCAGGGCACACTCCTCCACACCCTTCGAGGCAGCAGAGCAGACCATACCCATACGGTGTCCAGAAACCATTGCCGGAGCCTCCCCAAATCCCTCAAGGCCTCGTCCAGCAGGGAGACAGCCAACCTATTGCCCAGGTCGTTTTCGCCCAAATGGATGACCACGACCTAGGGTATTGCCCCCGTGGACCGGCGACTATGAAGCAAGGGAAGCAGCTGGCTCCAGCACATTCCTCTCTTCCCCAGCCATTCAACAGAGGCTTTGTCTCCGATGCCCAGCTGGGAACCCATGCCTGAGCAGCTGGCCCTTCTGCCAGCCCAATACACGATGGAGTGCCCACAAATCACCACCTGGGTGGCCAGCGTCCGTGCTGTAAATCATCATTATTTGCGTACATAAACCTGGTATGTCTGTGACCGCCAGCATCCCACGCGCTGGACCTCCTCTGGGCTGAAACCCAGCCCACCAACTGTTGAAGCCACTCCAATTTGAAAGGAATGGGTGCTGAAGTGACTCCCAGCCATACCAGCCCCCGTCAAGGCCCAGCACACGACAGCCCAGAACTGGTATTGGGTAAGTGGGAGCCCGGTCTCATGCTGGAACAGAGGACCAGGCTGGCGCCGCACCTCCATCACCCAGCCCGACAAGGTGCACACAGAGCACAACTCCTCCTCCATGTTTCTGTGCAACATTACTAACTGCCCCACACCCCTCCGATCTGTTTTGGACTGCCGTATCCGCATGGTGATGGACTTGGCCCCCCATGCTTACATTGGTTGTCAACAACGCTCTCCCCCTCCTGTCCCAGGAAGACCGGACCAAGAGTTCACTTATTCGGAAGGAACCAAAAAAGGCCCCCTGAGTGGCAACTTGGAACAGTCTGGCCTGTCAGAGATGCCTCCAAATGCACAGACCAGCATTCTCACAATGTTTGGTGTGAAGGGCTGCCTAGTGTCAGGCGCTGGCGGCGCCTCCCTGACCCACCCCTCCATCATGCGCCAAAGCTGAAAAATCCCCTGTATAAGCCCCGGGCTTTCGAATGGAAAGCCACCACTGCCATGTACCCCCTAATGGTCTGCACCACCAAGTGTTTCCTTCTCAAGGTCATGGCAAACTGAAGCAAATGCTCAGTGGGCACCAGCCAGAGCTGGTCAAGCCCCAGTTCCCCCCAGAATGCATGAAAAGCCTCAAGGTGCCCTTTGTACGCCCTCTGTGTACCTGGCGCTAACGAGGCTTCGACCACCCGCTGGACCTCACCCTGCGAAGACTCCATAGAGCCTCTGGCATCCTCTCCAGTTCGTCATGTGTCCCTGGTGCTAGCTTCCATAATCGCTCCTCCTGAAAATGAGATAAGCATCGGCAATGTAGTTATGAATCCCTGGGATGTGCCTCGCCACAAAAAGGATATTGAAATGCAAGCGACACAAGACAAACGTCCGCACCAACCACATGACCGTGTGGGACCTCGATGTCAGCCTGTTCACCACCTGAACCACAGCCTGGTTATTGCACCAAAACTTGACCACCCGGTCCCGCAATTGCAGGTGCCAGAGGTGGATTGCTGCTACCATCAGGGAAAACTCCAAAAAGGTCAAGTCCCTCATGAGGCTGGATGCTGCCCAGGCCACCAGCCAGCATTGTGCACACCAACTTCGAATACCTAGTGATGCCGTTCGGCTTAAGTGGCACGCCAGGCATCTTTATGAGTTTGATCAATGAAGTGTTGCACAAGCATTTATTCAAAGGGGTGCTCTGTTAGCTTGATGATATCTTGATCTATTCTGCTGATAAGGCATCACACGTGACTTTGGTGAGGGAGGTGTTGGGGACCTTGCTAGAGCACCAACTATATGCCAAGCTATCTAAATGTGAATTCCATAAATGGGAGGTCGATTTCCTGGGCTACCGAATCTCCCAAAAGGGGCTAGAAATAGATCCTGCCAAAGTAGAGGCAGTGATACAATGGGAAGCCCCCCGAACCAGGCGGCAGCTCCAAAGCCTGTTGGGATTTTGCAACTTTTACCGGACTTTTTAAAAGGACTTTGCCACAATCACCCTGCCGCTAACCGAACTGTTGAAAACAAAGGGGAGGGGTACCGAGGCGGGAAAACCAGGGGAAAGGTTGTGCTGGACCCCCCCAGTGCCAGGATGTGTTCGATGAGTTAAAGCGGTTGTTTACCTCTGAGCCTATTCTTGCCCACCCAGACGAGACCAAAGAGTTTGTAATTCATGTGGATGCTTCGGATGTGGCGTTGGGGGGGGGCGATCCTTCAAAAAGACTCTAATGGAGTGTTACACCCCCTAGCCTACATTTCAAAAAAATTTAATGAGACTGAGTGGCATTGGTCAGTATGGGACAAGGAAGCCGCAGCTATTAAGCTAGCTCTTTCCACCTGGAGGCACTGGTTGGAGGGAGCGCAAAAGCCGTTTGAGATTTGGACTGATCATAAGAACCTTGAGGCTTTACGCACACAGCGCTCCCTCAACGCTAAGGAACTCCGGTGGGCTGATTTCTTTTCTAAGTTCAATTTCGTGCTTAGACATTTTCCCGGGAAGGCGAACTCCTTAGCTGATGCATTATCTAGATTACCCCAACACGAGTCCCAGAAGGAAGAAGTGTTTGACTCCATGTTTTCGCCAATGCAACTGGGGGCGGTGGCGGTGATGACTCGCAGCCAAAAGAAAGGCTCCCCCCCTGAAACCCCCTCTTGGACTATAAAATGTGGCGAATCATATACTGCGGAGGAGGCTGAGGAATGGGCTAAAGACTGTGAGAATAATAAAGCAATTGATGACTGTTGGTATCGTGGATCAAAATTGATTGTGCCCACTTCGTTGCGAAAAGACATTTTGTTGTCCTGCCATGAGTCTAAATTGTCGGGGCATTTTGAGTTACTAAAGACGTTGAATCTAATCTAATCCAAAAACAGTTCTGGTGTCTGGTGTCTGGCATATGCATAAAGATGTTTCAGATTATGTCACTTCATGCCAAGTGTACTTAATGTGCAAACAGAGGGGGGGGGGAAGTCCCGGGTTTGCTAAATGGGTAGATTTTGGCCCCGAACTTAACGAATGGGTCCTTGCTGATAACGTCCATGCTCCCAAGTTAGTCTGCTTCTTTCATAAGCGCTTCCCTGGAAAACCTGGGGGGAACCAATCTTGAAGGGGGCAGAGTGTCAGATTCTCATAATTATGAATTGCTACATGTTATCCTGTGAGTTGCTCTTGATGTAAGAATCTGACAATAGGATGCTTGTTCTATGCTACTCTCAAAGTCACTTTCGATTTCTTTGTTCTCTCTATCTCCTTACATAGTTTATGGCTTGCCTTGAAGTAGAAATTGCTCTCCTGCTTAATGTTACTCTTTTCCCGGGAGGATGGGTTCACACATTCCACCATGTCACATAAACAACGAATAGCTGGCCAAAGTTTCCTCCCCCCTTCCGTCCAGGCTCTCAGGGTGCTATCAGGCTGGGTATAGCCTTGAAGGTTATTTTATTGTCACTGCCCAAATGTTTTGCCTAGGATTTAGCACATCTGGGTCACACAGGACAAGAAGGGAATTTTTATAACTTTCTCACCTTCAGTGGGAACAAACGGTCGCCATTTCTTTTCCCGCATTTTAGGTGTGCGCTGATTGGTAAGATTTGTATATGCATTTGTGCCTGTAGGTATATTAATCCCTAACCCTCTTTATTCTGTATCTCAAACAAACAACAAGACCCTGTTCCAGTATCTGAAATAAAGAACTCTGTTTAACTACAAAGGTCTGATCATTTGCTGATAGTGCAGAAGCCTCACAGCTCTCCGCCACTCAGCTGTTCAGTTTAAATGGCTGGGAGCCATTTAAACCCTGCTTTCAGCTCCTGGCAGCCTTAAAGGGACTATACAAGACAGCCTGCAACAGCAGCTAGCTCCCCGCCGCTCAGCTGTTTTTCAGGCTTTCTGCACTCCCCATTTAAAAGGGACTACAATCCTTTTCCATGGGGTTTGCAGGGCCATGAACAACACGATCTGGTTTGGTTTGTAAACAAGCATCCCCGTTTGGTTCAGTTTGGGGTTTGGTTCATGGTTCAGCTTCTGCATGTGACACGCAGTGTTGCTATTTGTCTTTTGCCTCCTTTCCCCTGGACTCTCCTGGATCTCAACTTTGCCAGAACAGGCTTGTATGTGTTCCTTAACCCCGGCTTTATTGCCCCCTTTTAGCAACTTCCCAGTAGGTGTTAGGCAGACTATAGATTTTAACCTTGTGTGCTTGTGTGTTCTATTTTAGTGTGCCTCTTGCTACTTCTATTTTCTATTTTTCCAAGATTTGTTTTATTTTTCCTTTCAATATTTCTGGGGATTTTTCCTGTGCCTGATCATGAAGTGCACCTCAGGTTGGGACCCTGGTGTACACCAGACATTGATCCATTAATAGAAAATTAACCATAAGTGCATGTGGACCTGACATGCAAAGAGGATGCTCCGAACATTACAGAGCCTACACATGTACCCCATTTGGGTAACAGGAGTGCCTTGGCCTCTGTGTCCAGAGAAGCTGGTTGTCGACTAAGTGAAAGATGCTACTAGCCTAGATGGGCCACCGGGCTGATCCTGTAAGGTGGATCTTATATATGACAGCTCTGTCGTAAGGATCATTAATAACAGATGGGAGATACTTGGAACCATTCAAAACCACTGCATTAAATGCTAGATTATTTATGTTCATATTAGTTTGCCTTCTTTTGTAAAGAATACACATTTACAGATGAAGATTTTGATTGTAATTTCATTGGGTCAGGGATCTGTTTTAATTTATATGGCCCTTTAAAGAGCCAGTGATGGTTCTATATAGCTAATGCTCCATGGATATATGGATACAAATTCATCATCCTTTTAAAAATTGTAATTGCTCCAAACATTTGGTAGATGAATGTGTTATTTGGTAGATGAATGTGTTATTTGGTAGAAGAATGTGTTACTTGGCTTGGACAAGAGAGGACACCAGCCTCCTCCCCCCCCCCCCGGGGTAACTTTGCCTGAAAACCATTCCCGCGTACAGACTTCATTTTTATTCCTATTTTTAAACAAAAGGATCATCTTTGTCTGCTGTAGAACTGAACCTATTTAGTAGGGAACATCCAAGCAAGTTCAGATTTGTTAGCAAACATTCAAATTGATATTCTGTTAATAAAATTGTTTCGGCATTGCTCATGATGGGCATAGTTGGATGTAGGTGTTTTCATCAATGTGATTTATTTTTTTAAGTATTTCCTAATGTGAGAGTTGGACTATAAGGAAGGCCAAGTGCTGAAGAATAGATGCTTTCAAATTATGGTGCTGGAGAAGACTCTTGAGAGTCCCTTGGACTGAAAGGAGTTCAAATCAGTCAATCCTAAAAGAAATCAACCCTGGCTGTTCCCTGGAAGGCCAGATCCTGAAGCTGAAGCTCCAATACTTTGGCCACCCAATAAGAAGGGAGCACTCACTGGAGAAGACCCTGATGCTGGGAAAGATTGAAGGTCAAAGAAGAAGGGGACGGCAAAGGATGAGGTGGCTGGACAGTGTTATCGATGCAATGAACATGAAGTTAAGCAAATTCAGGAGCACGACGGAAGACAGGAAGACCCGGTGTGGTGTGGTCCATGGGGTTGCAAGGAGTTGGACTCGACTGTGTGACTGAACAACAACCACAAATGTCCCAGTGATGCATTTTGGAAGGAGGTACATTTAGTGGAGCCATCAAGTATGGTTTAGGCCAAGGATCCCCAATGTGGTGCTATGACACCTGCCAGCATCTTTCCTGGCACCCCCCAAGTGTTTTTAGAAAGTTGGTGGGGCCAGTTGGAGTGGTAAACCATTTGATTGACTGTGAAGAGTTTTTTTGAAAAAACATTTCTTTGGCAGCAGCTGCCACCACAACACAAGAATCTTCATGGCATAACTGAAGTCAAGCTGTGGCAGCCATTTTATGGGGAGCTCCACCTCCTGAGGCAGCCATTTTGTTGCTGCACCCACCATGCTGACAGAATTCCAAAGGTGAACACATAATAATTAATAATTATCATATGGCATTGTGTCTAGAATAGCCAGGAGATCTTAGGATTGTCTGGCAGCTGCAAGTTCTAGCTCTTAGAGTCTTGTATGATGAGCTAGACTTTTTAGGGACTGAGAGAGCTCTGAGAGAACTGTGACTGGCCCAAGGTCACCCAGCTGGCTTCATGTGGAGGAGCGGAGAATCAGCCCCGGTTCACCAGACTAGAGTTCGCTGCTCTTAACCACTACATCAAACTGGCTCTCCACATGTTCAAAAAGGTTGGGGACCCCTGGAGGGGGTAAGAGTCTGGCCTTGGACCAGATCTGAATCCCCACTCAATCCATGGAACCCATTGGGTGCCTTTGGGAAAATCGCAGGCTTTTAGACTAACCTGGCTCACAGGGTTCTTTGAGGAAATTGTAGGATATACATGTAACGAACAACAAACAAATAATGAAATATAAAAAGGGTATTGCTTCTTCTATCGTAAATTCAATGCAAATAAATCAAATTGTTTAGCCCTATAAAATGAAGTGCTCCCCTACTAGGGTTGCCAAGTCTGGGTTGGAAAATACCTGGAGACTTTGGGGTTGTATCCGGGAGAGGGTGGGGTTTGGGGAGGGGAGGGGCCTCAGCATGGTACAATGCCATAGAGTCCACCCTTCAAAGCAGCCATTTTCTCCAGGGGAGCTGATCTCTGTCAGCTGGAGATCAGTTGTAAAAGCAGGAAATCCCCAGGCCCCACCTGGAGGCTGGCAACCCTATCCCCTACAGGCAGCAGGAATTCTTACATACGTCTATACAGTGTGGGGTGACCTCCAGCTTTTCTAGTGACTCAAAGCTTATGAGGTTACAGTGCTGAACACAGGCAAGGGGTATTGTGGAAAGCTGGCTGTACGGCCAACAATGGAGCACAGAGAAGCTGAGAGATGCCATTGAGGAACGTATTTCTCCTCCTTGCCTGTATCCCCCAAGAGCTGACGTGCACAATTGTTTTGCGATATCCTCTTTTGAAAAACCACCTTTTCTCTCCAGCCTCCTGCTTGTGCGACCGGTTAACATTTTTAAGGCTGAGCGTGCAAAAAGCATTTTATTTTTCCCCCTGCGTCTTTTTCCTGACACTTTCCCTCAGGTTGCTTGCATCACTGAGTTATTTTTATATATTGATTCTGGGGAGAGGATATTGACGGCTTGTTTCAGTCCGGCCTGGCGCAGCTGGATGTAACAATTTAACTCTGTTAAGGCAGAGATGGGCCAACTCCCACTGTGACAGCCAGCCATTGATTAACATCGAATACTCACAGCCTTTAATGCCATTCAAGACCCAGCCTCCTTCGTTATTAGCTGGCGCAGGGCTCAGGAAACACGCAGATATAAATCCAATTCTGCTTTTGACCTCCCCCGGTGAAATATACCACAATCTGTCTGCAGCTGAGGCTTAGACGCGCCATTGTCGAGAGCAATTTCTTAATGCAGTTTGCTGAACCGCCCTCTGCGGATCTCACTTTCATTCTGTCGATCGCCATGCAAATGGCTGAGCATGAGCCCGCCGAGGCCTCTCTCCCTGCCTTAACAGAGCACAATTGGTGGCATTAGTGGAGAGACACTTTGACTCGGCCTCCTGGCAAGTATGATAATCAGGTGGGAATTTCCATTCCATTTTCTTTTCATGAGATTATGCGCTGGAAGAAACGCGACCCCCATTAGCAAAGGGAGCTCACCTTCTGTTCCAGGCAGACCAAGAGCAGGGAACGGAACCTGGCCAGGGCCTCAGATTGAACCTGCGCCAATTCACCATTTCTTAAGAGCCAAACTGAACATTGCAGTTTTTGAAGAACCTGTGGCTGCTGCAGCAGCACACAGCAGCTGCTGGGAATGGCTTCTAAAAAGAGAGAGAGAGAGAGATCCCAAATGGGCTCAAAAAAGTGCCGTGGTGGGAGGAATGTCTCCTGCCCCCCCCCCAACTGTTTTCCTGTGAGGAACCCACACTGGAGGGGGGGAGTTATTTCCCAGATTATTCTCCTCCATGTGGATAATCTTTGACCCTATGCCCACCTCATTAATATGCCCACCGAAATTGGTCTACCAGGAATCAAGGAAGAGCTCACGCTTCCCTTGAGCACTCGTTTCATTGTTGACTTCATTTATATTCCATGGCTGGAGACACTGGTGGACTCAAGACCGGACTCCCCACTGCTGCAGCGGGAGACAGATCCCAGCATTCCCATCCTTGCCAACAGAGACCCTGGCAGCCTCCTGGGTGACAAAAGGGCCCCTGTCTGACACCACAGTCCCAGATGCAGGTGGGAGAACCAGCAGTGGAGTGGCCCGGAGAGGACGGCACCATCCACACCACAGCAGAAGCCAGGACAGGGCTGGGGAGGCCTGCAAAAGGGCAAGTAGGCTCAACAGCAGCCCAGGTCCAGCGGCCTGGGCTTGAGAGGGCCTGGGAAAAGCAGGGGTGGGGACTGAGTGCTGGGAATCTACCCCAGCCAACACTGGGAGGGAGGGCAGCTGGGGGAAGGAGCTACCCGGCAGCCCGCTTGGACAGACAGGGAAGGAGCAAATCACTGCTTTCCCTCAGAGAGAGGCCAGGTATGCCCAGGGAAGTAGTGAGTCTATGGGGACCTTTAAAGCAGGTTCCTGATTCCAAACTATACTTCAGAAGCAAGATGCGTGGTCGTGGGGAAAGGAGAAGGAATAAGTCGGCACAATTCTTTTACTTCCCACATTCGAAGGCCTGGGGAGACCCACCGGAAACACCCAGCAAGACAGCTGAAGGCAAGCCATCAAACCTGGAGACGAAGGAGCCTCACACCTCAGTAGGGTTGCCAGGTCCTCTTGTCACTCTGGTAGGGAGATTTGAGGGGTGCTCCAGGGGTGGGCAGGGATGCCCCCAGGCCCAAGCCCCCCCCCAAGGGTGACTGCCCACCCAGCCACCCCTCTCCCTCCCTGCCTGCCCAGTTTAAAGGGCTTCAGCTGATTAGCGGGGACCACGTGGCCTGCCGACAAGTTGGAGGGTCCTTTAAATATAGCAGGAGGGAGGGAGGGAGAGGGGCAGTTGCAGGCCCCAGCCTCACACACCACAGTCCACACCCCACTTGCTAAAAGACCCTTTAAAGGATCTTTTTGCAAGCATGGTGGGGGCCGTGGCACATGAGGCTGGGGGAAATCAACCTCACGTGCCACAGCCCCCACTCCACTCAGAAAAAGGCCCTTAAAGGGTCTTTTTGTGAGCAGAGCATGCAGCCTGTGACTACCCCTCTCCCTCCCACCTGCTAGATTTAAAGGGCCCTCCATCTGGTCGGCATGCCACATGGTCCCTGCTGATCAGCTGAAGCCCTTTGAATTGGGCAGGAGGGAAGGGAGAGGGGTGGCTAAGTGGGTGGTCACTCTTGGGGTGGGGTTTGGGGGCAGAGCTTTCCCCACTGGCCAGCTGCCTGGGGGCAGATTGAAGCCCCCAGAAGTGGGGGAACCCCTGCCAGGATTGGCAACCCTACACCTCATGTCCGTCCAATGGGGAACCAAATCAGCTTGCATCATTCTCCTCTTCTTCATTTGATCCTCACAACTGTTGGAAATGTATGAGTTGCAAGGTCCAGATTCCAGTCATTTTAGGGTTAATCTGTTTACCTTCAGTGCTATTGTGTAGACTGACCTGGAAAGAAACCTGGTAGACAGCCAATGCAAGAAAAGCCCATGAGTGTAAAGGAGTATTGATTGGTTAATGTATTCAGGTGATTTCCTTCTAGAGGTCTAGAAGAAGCAGATTCTCCATTGTTGTTGCATGACCATGTGTCTCCAGCAGTAGCAAGCAAGATGTAGCTTAGATATGTTTGTTTGTTTGTAGGTTTCCTGTGTACCCTTTACCCTTCAAAATAAAGCATTTTAAACAGAAAGAGATGTCTCCTCTTCAGTGAAGCAAAGATCCATTGCAAACTCTGTATTTTTGACTATTTTCTCCCAACATATTTGGTAGCAGAGGATGGTTTAATTCTCAGTTGTAAGTTCATTGTTCCTTCAGATACCGTGCCATTTTCTTTATTGCACTCCAATCAAGATGGTTAGGTGAACTCACTTTTCTGAATAAAATTGCTGAGCAGTCGGGTTAAAACAGATAAAAGGAAGTACTTCTTCACCCAAAGAGTGATTAACATGTGGAATTCACTGCCACAGGAGGTGGTGGCGGCTACAAGCATGGATGGCTTCAAGATGGAATTGGATAAACATATGGAGCAGAGGTCCATCTGTGGCTATTAGCCACAAGCTATAGATAGGAACTCTCAGTCTGGGGCAAGTGATGCTCTGTATTCTTGGTGCTTGGGGGGGGGCAACAGTGGGAGGGCTTCTAGTGTCCTGGCCCCACTGCTGTACCTCCTGAGGGCACCTGGTGTTTTTGGCCACTGTGTGACACAGAGTGTTGGACTGAATGGGCCACTGGCCTGATCCAACCTTGGCTTCTCTTATGTTCTTACGTTCTTAATAAGATGCCAACTGCTGCTGTGATATTGGGCCTTGTGGTTTTGCTCAGGTAGAGAAGTTTTCCAACTGCTTCTCTGTATTCACCAATGTCTTTGAGAGGTTTTCCATCTTTTTCCTTTAGATATCCACGTTCAAGTGGTACGGATGATACTTTGCAGTTTTCCATACCAACAGATTCTATAAAGTCCATAATCTTTACTTTCTGACAGAAGAAAAGTTCCATCCTTGAGTCTTTCAACTTGCATTCTGAGGTAGTGTTTTACGTCTCCAAGCTGTGACTTCCACTTCCTTGTTCAGTCCATCAGCTATTTCTTTAATATCTTCTCTATTTTTACAAGCTATGATCAAGTCACAACCCTGTTTGGCTGATCATGTGACTTTTCCTTGCCTCCTGGGCATTTTAAATTCAATCATAATTCCTGCTCTCCCAAGTACCTTTCCTGTTGCTTCCCCAGTACGGTTGTCACTCGGGCTTAGGAAATTCCTGGAAATTTTGGGGTGCAGCCTGAGGAGGGTGGGGTTTGGGGAAGAGAGGGGCCTCAGCTGGGTATAATGCTATAGAGTTCACCCTCCAAAGCAGCCTCTTTAAAGCGGAACTGGTTTCTGTTGCCAGGAGATCAGTTGTAATACCTGGGGATCTCCAGGCACTACCTGGAGGTTGGCAACCCCATTTGCCAGTGGAGGTGAGAAGAGGAAGGAAGCTGTCTCTCCCTCTGCCTTCCAGAACTTGGAACACTCCAATGGATATCTCTGGAAACTGTAGCTTTTCCAGTTTGGTGTAGTGGTGAAGTGTGCGGACTCTAATCTGGGAGAACCTTGTTTGATTCCCGACTCCTCCACTTGCACCTGCTGGGTGACCTTGGGCAAGCCATAGTTCTGGCGCAGCTGTTCTTGAAAAAGAGCAGTTTCTGTCAGAGCTCTCTCAGCCCCACCTACCTCACAGGGTGTCTGTTGTGGGGAGGGGAGGGGAAGGGAAAGGAGTTTGTAAGCCGCTCTGAGACTCCCTTGGATAAATTCAATCTCTTCTTCTTCTTCTTCTTCTTCTTCTTCCAGTGCACCTAGCATGTAGCCACAGTATTTTTATTTTATTTTATTTATATCCTGCCATTCTCCGCAATGGGGACCTAAAGGGATTTACTTCATTCTCTTCTCCTTCATTTTATCCTCACAACAGTCCTGTGAGGTAGGTTAGGCTGAGAGTGTGTGACTGGCCCAATGTCACTCAGTGAGCCTCCATAGCAGAGTGGATATTCGAACCTGGCACCTCAAAGGCTGGGGATGGTGGAAAAAAAGAAAGCAAGACTTCCCTTTGTAGCCCTAGTACAGCAAGCAGGGAACTGGATGCAGAGAAACTACTGATGGGTTAAAATGGAAGTTAGAAGAATTTGTAAATCCCCACAAGTTGTCAAACTTAATTGACATCACTGAGTTACCAAGGGTGGGGAATGCCATTTTGAAAACTAGATTAAAGTCTGATAGCAACTTACAGACCAACAAGATTTTGGGGGTATAAATGTCCAAGAGTCAAAGTTCTCTTCACCAAATACCTGTTGACTCTCTGACAAAGGGAGCTTTGATTCTTGAAAGCTTCTCTCCCCAAAATCTCGTTGGACTCCAAGGTGCTCCTGGCCTCGAATCGAGCTGTTCCACTGCAGACCAACGCAGCTACCCTCTGGAACATTTTGAAATCTGTCGATGCTTCAAAAACTTCAGAAGCCTAGGTGCAAGACCCGACAGGAGAAAAAGATCTGTTCCCACTAATCTGAGGGAGTCAGAAAGTACTTATGCGCATGTGTGTACATATTTATTAACTTCATTTATGCCTGACCTTTCTCCCCAATGGAGAACCCAAGTTACTTACATCATTCTCGCCTCTCCTCCATTTTGTGAGGTAATTAGCCTGAGAGTGTGACTGGCCCAAAAAGTCACCCAGTGAGCTTCCATGGCAGAGTGGGGAATATCTGCGGGAACACCTCTCCCCATATGTGCCCTGGAGAGCCTTGTGCTCTGTAGATCAACACCTCCTGGTAATCCCTGCCCCGAGAGACGTTCACTTAGCCAGTTTGGTGTAATGATTAAGAGCCAGTTCGGTGTAGTGGTTAAGAGCGCAGACTCTAATCTGGGGGAACCAGGTTGGATTCCCCAGTCCTCCAAATGCAGCTGCTGCTGTGTCTTTAGGTCAGTCTTTCAGAGCTGTTCTCTCAAGGGCAGTTCTCAAGAGAGCTCTCTCAGCCTCACCTACCTCACCGGGTGTCTGTTGTGGGGAGGGGAAGGGAAAGGAGTTTGTAAGCCGCTCTGAGACTCCTTCGGGTAGTGACGGGCAGGATACAAATCCAATATCTTCCTCTTCAACTAGGGTCAGGGCTTTTTCGGCCCTGACTTTGGCCTGGTGGAACATGCTCCCACTTGAGATCAGGGCCCTGCAAGAGCTATTACAGTTCCACAGAGCCTGTAAGATGGAGCTGTTCCACCAGGCCTTTGGGTGAGGCAGCGGACATTAAACCATCTTGGCCTCCCCTGCCTTTGGTACCTGCCCAATGCCTCCTAGACACTGTTCATCATCTATGTCAGGGGTGTCTAATATAAGGCCCGGGGGCCAGAAGTGGCCTGTTCAGGGATGACCCTGGTTAGCTTCCGAGATGCGATGAGATTGGGCTAGCCTGGGCTATTCAGTTCAGGGCACTGTTTAAGAACGCCCAATTTAGAAATATAACTACAAAGATAAAATAGGTAAAGGTAAAGGTTTCCCTTGCTCGAAAGCCAGTCGAATCTGACTCTAGGGCTGTGGTGCTCATCTCCGCTTCCAAGCCAAAGAGCCAGTGCTGTCTGAAGACGTTTCCGTGGTCATGTGGCCGGCATGACCAGGGGTCATTTAGAAAAAAGAGGTGCAGGAGCTAATTAGCATAACTTATTTGCATATGCCACGCCCCTGGCATCACCGGAAGTGTGTCAGAAGGCAACACCCACTGCTCAGGCTCCACCCCCAAAATCTCCACGTATTTCCCAACTCAGAGCTGGTGAACCAGCTTTATACTTTGACTAAAGACACTAGGTTTCCTTTGCTCTTGCAGGGAAGCTACCCTACAACCAGCATGAAAACACAGATCAAGTTAGTATGCTTTTACTTTTTTCCATAGCGCATCACCATATGTACCCACTCCTGGGCTTGTTACTCTTGGAACAGTGTTCCCGCACGTTCCTGCTCGAAATGACCCCTAGGCATGACTAAACGCCAAGATGCGCCTTCCCACCAAAGTGGGATCTATTTATCTACTTGCAGCTTCTTGCTTTCGAACTGCTAGGTTGGCAGGAGCTGGGGCCAGAGACGGGAGCTCATTCCATCACACGGCACTCGGGTCTCGAACTGCCGAGCTACTGACCTTCCAGTCGGCAGTTCAGTGTCTTAACCACTGAGCCACCGCGGCCCTATGATAAAGAGATAAAATAGACGGAAGCAAATAAATGAGCATGGGAAAGGTGGTAGACAAGAAGGATCAAGTGTGATAGGAAGGTAGATTGGATTCTACAGAGATAGTCTGTCATCCAGATTACGTGCATATGTAATTGGATTTAACATTAAAGACATGGTTTTGCTCTTGGAGGAGCAACCTTTTGCCTTGATTAAACGAAGACTTATTGATATTGAGATACAAGTTCTGAAAAACCTGGCTTCTGGACGTTGTTCCCCAGTGCGTTGGGAGCTTTCATCTGGCCCTTCCCTTCCTGAATACCTATCTTGTTTGTGTGGTCCTCATCTTCGTAGGGTGTTTATGGTAGCCG
This sequence comes from Lepidodactylus listeri, assembly GCA_029233225.1. Classification (NCBI taxonomy): domain Eukaryota; kingdom Metazoa; phylum Chordata; class Lepidosauria; order Squamata; family Gekkonidae; genus Lepidodactylus; species Lepidodactylus listeri. The sequence goes on along the minus strand of JARCFY010000005.1, from coordinate 130,937,165 downwards.
TTTTAATGTTCTCCCATCTATGGTGTTAAGATTCAAGAAAATTCCATATACAGATAGGTTGTGTCCATGTGGGATGAGTGAGATTGAAGATAACAATCATGTTATTTTGCACTGTAAATTTTACGATGATCTTCGTCTGTATTTTTAAAGCCTTTCCTGCTACCTTTAAAGGGTAGATCTGAGGATCGCAAGACCTTTATACTTCTAGCCTCAAGTAAGAGTGAAATCATTGAATCTGTAGCAAAATTCCTCTACCAGGCCTCTAGGAGGAGATGTTCTTTCTGACTACAGATTCCAGTGTATTTTATTTGGTTTTGTGCTGTTATGCCAGTAAAGGTCGGTGAAGTGAAGTGAAGTGATTATGTGCGTATGTATATAAGTGTAGTCGAGTTGCAACCAAGGGTCTTTCAAGGCAAGTGAGGATCAGCAATGGTTTGCCATTGCCTTCCTCTGCAGAGCCTTTCTTGGTGGTCTTCCATCCAAATATCAACCCTGCTTAGCGCCTGAGATCTGACAAAAGGGGTGGTTTAACATGCCTGCTTTCCTCAGATTATGGCAGAAGGAAAGCTGACTGGCGCACAGATATGCACGTGTGCAGCTATTGTAGCCCCTAGCCTGAACAAGTTTTCCTTGTTTTCTCAAGAACCTTGCACGAGATCATTATTACAGTTTTTGATCAGCTTCTTATAGCCACTTGATAGCTGAAATTATTAGAATTAAAAAGTGATCTCCCCGCTTTGCAGCTCAGTGTGTCCTGCTGTGTTGTGTAGTCACCAAAAAAATCCTGCAATTATCCTTCCCTCTCGTCATTGCAGAGCGACTCCCTGGGGACTGCACAGCTGGATACAGAAGGAAAACAGTTGGAGACAAAATGCTTATGGCAAACAGCTTAAAGAAGATGCCAGCCCCCCCCCCCCCCCACCCAAGCTTCTCATATACCTCAGGAGAGATAAAAAGTCAAACATTATTTCTTCAAGATGGAGCCAGTGGATAATTCCAATATAGTAGAGCCAGTTTGGTGTTGCGGTTAAGAGCGGTGGACTCTAGTCTGGAGGACTGGGTTTGATTCCCCACTCCTTCCTAATGATGCCAGCTGGGTGACCTTGGGTCAGTCGCAAGTTCTCTCAGCGCTCTCTCAGCCCCACCTACCTCACAGGGCGTCTGTTGTGGGGAAAGGAAGGAAAGACAATTGTAAGCCACTCTGAGACTCCAAGTGAAGGGTGGGGTATAAATCCTCTTCCTCCTATGATTTCATGGAGCCCAATGTAGAGTGGACTTCAAAATTTCAGAGCAATAACAAGAGGCCATTTGACAGAATTGGGGGGCAGGGGAGAATCTAAGAGTCAACAGTAATCAACAAAAGGAAAATTAACAAAATATACTTCAGAAGCTCACTGGTAGAGGTTGTGCTGTTCGGTGTATAGGCTTGCCAGATAGCCTGCCAGCCAGAGTGACTGACTCCCTGCCCTGCTCTTCACTCCAGTGTGAGAGAGAGAAAATGGCGGACAGGAAGCGACATGGTGCAATATCACGGTGTCCCTTCCAGTTCCAAATGGGATAAATACGGTTGCCAAGTAGTCTCTTTGTACCAAAGGAAAAATGGGGGAGGGACATCACTTCCTTACTTTACCTGGAAGTGATGTCAGAATGCTCTAGGGATTCCTTGGTTTTTCTGGTAAAAACCATAGTGCTGCCCCCCCAGCACTGATTGTGAGGCCTGGGCCCGCCAATCCTTCTCCCCTGCCCTCTCCACACCAATGGCTCTCCACACCAACAGCTACTGGGCCCGCCGATCTCCCCCCCCCCCAGCACTGGCGGCGAGGCCACAGCAGCTCCCAGCTGCCGGCGCCACAGAGTTCCTAGAGTGTTCTTTGTGCATGCGTAGGGAATGCCCTTTTACTTTTGGGTGGATTTAAATATCCCCCATATAGTTTTTAGACGTTTTCACATTTTTCTGCACACCTGGGGAGTGCCCTAAAGGTGCGGGAAAATCTCCCTGCCCCCCAAATGCCCCCAGTGTGAGGATTTAGATATCTGCACACACATTGGACACTTGGCTTATTAGTATACACATTTAGAGGGCAATTAGGATCTCATGCATGTATGGATTATAAAACAGTCATGTCCTGGAGAATGGGGGGGCGGGAAGAACACTTGGCTTTTTCATCTTTTCCATGGAGTCCACAGGGCATAGTTGCCTCCTGATAATAATCTCCTGTCATCTTAAATTATTTAATGAAGTTTGTTATATTGTCTTCAAGCTCTGCCTTGTGGACATTGTGAAACATCATCTCCGATGTTTTCTGCTCCTCTGATGAAGCTTGCGACTCCGCTTCATTCTAAAAACCATGCAATGTTTCTGACCTTTTTCTTTTTCAGATTGTGAGATGATCCCTGAGTTTTTATCAGGGCCTGGTCAGTAGAAGATGCCTCTTCATGACCCAGTCAATCCCCTTCCCAACTTTTTTGGCGAATTGCATGAAATGCATTAAAAAAATGAGAGAGATCTGGGGATGCGTGGACAGGATTATTAAGGAAAACTCAGCACTGAAGAGAGACCAGCACTCATCCAAATGGTATCTGGTTTGGGCTTGAGTTCAGAATGAGCAATTCGACTGGTACAGATTTTTTTTTTTTAAATATAGATTGTTGGCAGGGTGATGTCTCTACTTTTTGTTATACTGTCTAGGTTTGCCATCACTTTTCTTCCAAGGAGCAGGCGTCTTTTAATTTCACAGCTACAGTCACCATCTGCAGTGATCTTGGATCCCAGGAAGGTGAAGTCTGTCACTGCTTCCACAACTTCCCCTTCTATTTGCCAAGGAGTGATGGGGCCGGATGCCATGATCTTAGTTTGTTTGATGTTGAGTTTCAAGCCAACTTTAGCCCTCTCCTCTTTCACTCTGAGCAAGAGGCTCTTGAGGTCCTCTTCACTTTCTGCCATTAGAATGGCATCATCTCCATATCTGAGGTTGTTGATGTTTTTCCCATCAATCTTAATTCCAGCTTGTGATTCATCCAGGCCAGCATTTCGCATGATGTACTCTGCATGTAAATTAAATAAGCAAGGTGACAATATACATTCTTGTCATACTCCTTTCCCTATGCTAAACCAATCAGTTGTTCCATATCCGGTTCTAACTGTCGCTTCTTGACCCTTATACAGGTTTCTCAGGAGACGTGTGAGGTGGTCTGGTACTCCCATCTCTTTAAGGACTTGCCACAGTTTGTTGTGATCCACACAATCAAAGGCTTTAGCGTAGTCAATGAAGCAGAAGTAGATGTTTTTCTGATACCCTCTTGCTTTCTCCATAATCCAGCAAATGTTGGCAATTTGATCTCTAGTTCCTCTGCCTCTTCGAAACCCAGCTTGTACTTCTGGCAGTTCTCTATCCACGTACTGCTGAAGCCTAGCTTGTAGGATCTTGAGCATGACCTTGCTAGCGTGTGAAATGAGTGCAATTGTGCGATAGTTAGAACATTCCTTGGCATTGTCCTTCTTTGGGATTGGAATGTAAACTGATCTTTTCCAATCCTGTGGCCACTGCTGTGTTTTCCAAATTTGCTGGCAAACTGAGTGCAGCACTTTTAGTGGCATTAGTAATCTTCTAGCCATGTATAAAATCTAGACCATGTATTATAAAATTTCTCTTCCTGTAATCCTTTCAAAAATAAAGTCAGTTTATCTATTTCCGCAGTTGCCAGTATTTTACTTATAACATTTTGTCTTTTCTCCAGTATTTTGCATACAGTATTCTCGCAGTTGTTAATACATGTATAATCAAGTAAAAATCATCAGTCTTACAATTTTCTGGTCTTACATTCCGTAAAAATAACTCTGGAGTAAAAGCTATAATATCTTTCAGCATTTTTTGTAGAATTTCATGAATCCAAGCCTAATATTTTTTAACTCTATCACACATCCACCACATATGGAAAAAGGACTCAACAACTTTTTAACATTTCAAATAGATATTTGATAAATCTGGATAAAATTATGCCAACATATCTAATGACATATGCCATCTATAAAACATTTTATAAATATTTTCTTTATATGAGACTGCTTTAGTGATTTTTACTTTTGTTTTCCATATCTGAGACCATTGATCTCAATGCGTATTATATCCAACATTCTGTGCCCATTTAGATTGTACTAACATTCTGTTTGTTTTGTTGTCAAAGGCTTTCCCGACCAGAGTTCATTAGTTGTTGTAGATTTTCCAGGCTGTATGGCTGTGGTCTTGGCATTGTAGTACCTGACGTTTCACCAGCAGCTGTGACCAGCATCCTCAGAGGTATAACACAGAAAGATGGAGTACTCTCTGACTGATTTCCCACAGCTGCTGCTCTGCCCCTGCTCTTCCCTTAGCCTGATCATGTCAATTTCCCACTATGTGCTGTGTGGCTGCATTTTGACCCGCAGCTTTTCCCGATTTTCCCTGCATCTTCACAATCCTGTTTTTTGAGGATCTAGAAGATGCGGAGGAAATCGGGCGAAGCTGCGGGTCAAAATGCAGCCACGCAGCACATAGTGGGAAATTGACACTTATGAAGAGTGGGGGCGGAGCAGCAGCTGTGGGAAATTGGTCTCTGTTTCAGTGTGAGAAGAAAACTGGTAGGCAGTGGCTGAACATAGCCTAACTCAAACAGGACACAGTATCTTATTCCAAGACACTGAAATGCTGAACAACACATCCAATTACCATGTCAGATTACACAGGGAAGCCATTGAAATTCATAAACATAAACACAATTTCAACAGGAAAGAAGAGAGTTTAAAAATAAATAGGGCATGGTTTCCAGTCCTGAAAAACACAAAATGCTCTACATCTTACAACAGCTCTACAGATAAGATTAGAGTTTCAACAGCCAATCCATATGCAAAAGAACCTCCTCAGGAAAGCTCCTCCATTAGCATGTCACAGCTGGGGAAACTCCTACAAGATAATGACTGAGCCCTACCCCACCTTCCTGAGTAGATATTAATTACCTGACTACCATTTTTCTTCTCACATTGACACAGAGAGTACTCCATCTTTCTGTGTTATGCCTCTGAGGATACCAGTCACAGCTGCTGGTGAAATGTCAGGTACTACAATGCCAAGACCATGGCCATACAGCCTGGAAAATCTACAATAACTATTCTGTTTATTTGTTCATTTTTATCCTCTTTGAGACCATTGATTCCTTCACTGGTTGCATCTATGACACCAGTTTTTCCCTCCTTGGCTGCTCCCTAAAAAGTAGTCACATGGATGTGCTCACCCAGTCAGAGTGTCGAGGGACAGGCTGGGAAAAGCATGTGGCATACTGTGGGAACTGGAGTTACAAAAAACAAAGCACTAATTTGGAGAACAAATTAGGGGCAAGTGATGGGGGCAAGTGATGCTCGGTATTCTTGATGCTGGGGAGGGCGACAGTGGGAGGGCTTCTAGTGTCCTGACCCCACTGCTGGACCTCCTGAGGGCACCTGGTGTTTTTGGCCACTGTGTGACAGAGTGTTGGACTGGATGGGCCATTGGCCTGATCCAACATTGGCTTCTCTTACGTTCTTATGATAACAAGAATGCTGGTCTGGATAGTTCTGAAGGGCCTTGCTTGGCTCCCAATTTCCTGTGGCTGATTTATGGAAGGGAAGGCTGTCAGCCTGACTTCTTCCCAACTGACATGAGTAAATCGTTAAAAATGTCTTCCAATGTATCCATTTCTTTGACATCTGTCATGTAGTATCTTGAATCATATGCCCATTCCACCCCTTTGCTGATGAAAAGAGTGGCATGCTGTAAACATTATTTCATTCTATATAGCCTAGGTAAAAAAAATGTTACCATAGCTTAAAGTTGGTTTGCGCTACCGGGGGCGGGGGGGAAGAGGCATTAGAAATAAAGTTCACATTAAGCTTGCTGCTTGAGAAAAGAAACAGAAGCTCTTTAGTGTAGAACAGGGGTGGCCAAACTTGCTCATTGTAAGAGCCACATAGAATAAATGTCAGATGTTTGAAAGCTGCAAGACAGGAACAAATATTACACACACATTTTTATTGTTAAAAATATGCAAATTTGCTTTTTATTAACATTAAATGAGACTGCAAAAATAAAAACAAAAACAGACAGTGATAATCATGTTTATTTGTTTGCTAATGATATTGATTTGTCTAAGAAAGAGAGATAAAGAGAGAGAGATGGAAAGAAAGAATGAAAGAGGTGGTAAGAAAGAGAGAAAGAAAGTAAATAGACTGGAAGGAGGGAGGGAGGGAAGGAAGGAAGGAAGGAAGGAAGGAAGGAAGGAAGGAAGGAAGGAAGGAAGGAAGGAAGGAAGGAAGGAAAAGTATGCCTCCCCTTCACTTCTCCAGCTGCCCTGCCAGGAGCCACACAATATGTGTGAAAGAGCCACATTTGGCTCCTGAGCCAGAGTTTAGCCACTTCTGGTGTAGAAGAACTACATACTGCAAGCGGGAAGTTATAAGAAGAATTCTAGCTGTCTGTCTAAAATAGGCAGGGTTGCTAGGTTGAGAATGGCAACCTGTAGGAGGCTGGGCACCTGGGGACATGGTGTGAGGGTGGCGTTGCCCATACTATAACCTCACTTCCTGGGAATACTTGGAAGCAACAATGGTAGTTAGAGCTACTGCTGTGGATTCTGAGTATTCATGAGGTCATCACATGGTGCCAGTGAGTTTTTTTTTTTTTAATGTTTAATTTATTTTAATTTTTTTTAAATTTCCCCCCTGTTACCGCTCCAAGGCGTGATGAGGAACGGGGCCAGCATTTTGGCAGCCCTAAAGCTAGTCAAAGAGCAGGCAAAAGGAAGGATGCAGGAACTGACCTATCGAGCCTTGCTAGGTCTATTTCCCCCCTAAAGGACCAAAAGGGGCCGCAGTGGCTCAGTGGTTAACACGCTGAACCGCAGACCAGGAAATTGGCAGTTTGGCAGTTCAAGACCCTAGTGCCGCTTGACGGAGTGAGCTCCCATCTCTGGTCCCCGCTTCTGCCAACCAAGCAGTTCGAAAGCAAAAAATTGCAAGTAGATAAATAGGTCCCGCTTCGGTGGGAAGGTAACAGCATTCCGTGCACCTCGCGTCTAGTCATGCCAGCCACATGACCACAGAAATGTCTTTTGGTCAAGCACTTTGGCTTGAAAATGGAGATCAGCACCACCCCCTAGAGTCAGATTTGACTGGCTTTCGAGCAAGGGAAACCTTTACGTTTACCTTTAAAGTACCAAAAATAACCATAAATTCATCTTACAACAATCCAAAAGCTCCATGGCAATGGTACCTACAGTTCTGCACGTGTCTCACAGAAAGAAGTATCTTGACCCTACCAAGCAAACTGCTTTCAAATTCAAATGAAACAAGTTTGCTCCTGGCAATTTCTTGCCTTTTCCCCCATATTCATGCATGAGAAGTAGGTCAGATTGTTATAGTTGTTATAGTTGATTAATTGTTATAGTTGATTAACAATCCATCCATTATTTCAGTATTGAAGTATAAATAAATGCACGAAACCAAAATCTCATTCAAAGTGTCCTCTTGAGATATGGATGCAAAATAACTTATTTAAAAAGTTACGCATTAAAATTAATTGAATTGAATTAATGTAATGAACCCTCGCTACTAAAATTCAACGAACAGCCGCCATTCATTGGTTGCGGTCACACACGCGAGATAAAGTGTGGGGGGGAAGCGAGGCTATTTCCTCCGGAGGAAATGACCCATAGTTGCGTGATCACACAGAGTTTTGTAGATGTGGGCACAGCCCACCACTGTGTGATCAGACACAACCGCGGGTGAGTCAGGGAGGGTTGTCTCCCCCCCACCGTGATTTGCTTAAACAGGGAATCGATGAATCGCATCTCCACCCTGAGGGCTTCCTGTGGTGGTATGCGATGATGCACATACTGAGAAGGGGAATAAAACAATGGCATGGCGTCGGGATAGCCTGATCAGACTATCCCCGATGCCATGAGTGCACACTGGAGTGATCACACAGGGGAAAGTCCGTCCATGGCCCATAGCAACCCAATTGCTACTGGACTTTCACTAGTGTTTTTTTTTTTTTTTTTTTAACTCTGCTTCTCTGGTGGAGCAAAATGGCTTGAAGATGGCTGCAGGGCGCTTGCCAAATGTTTGTGTCTGATCACGCCCTTTAAGTCCGCCTGGCATTCATGCCTATGGTGGGGCTACTTGTGTGTGTGATTGTGCTCAGTGTTTGGAAGAAACTGCCATCTTTACTGTTTTTGTCTTACTTCCTTGTTACAGGATACTACGGAACCAAAATAGCTTCAAGGAACACAAGCCTGCTTTTAACTTGTAGCCTCACTGATTAAAATTGACCCGTACCATTTAAAGAACTAAAGCTTTCGCTGTTTAATCAGCTGATTAGCCCCATTAAAATCTGTAGCTCTAAAATTGGTAGCCATGATTACACCCAGCTATTGCTAGCTTCCAAATATAAACCTTATCTGAACTATTCTTATGCCAAGCACAGGAAACACACCTGGAAGCTCAGACTCCACTAAGAACCAGAGAATAAAATAGTCTCCAGGTTTGGTTTTTAGCTCAAAAGTCATGATGGGGGGGGGGGGGGTCCCGGCCCTCCCCCAACTACCAGAACTGTATATTTATGCAGGGGTTTCATTACTGTTTGCAATGACCTTTACCCCTTTGGTAGCTTTTTCTCCCTTCGTTTGATTTCTTTGCCAGTGATCCTAGACAATCAGGGATCCCATTCTGAATGTAACGATGTCTCTGTGGCTGAGGACAGACTGGCAATCTGGCCTGCTCTGCCTCCGCTTCTAAAGCGGAGGCAAAGAGGGCGTCCAGATTGCAACAGCTGTCCCCCGTCAGCAGGCCGCACTTACCCACATGCGGGGCGCTTTCCACACGCTGCAGCCGGAGACCTCTTGGAACTGGTCTCTGGCCGTCTGGGCACACGTCCCTGCCGCTTCTGGCAGTGTGGACGCGTCACAGAGCGGGGCCGGAAGTGTGAACCAGCTGTCCCCACCATGCCTCGCCGGAACAGCCGCGCGCCGCTCGCCACCCCAGGGGAGGCTCCAGGGGCCGGCGGAGGAAGAGTGGACGCGCCGGTCCACCTCCTTTCAGGTGAGGTCCCGCAGCACTGGAGCCAGTGCGAACAGGCAGCCACGGGACAGGTTGGCCCCGGGGCTTTTTCGCCTGCTCGCACTGCGCTCCAGTTTGCCAGTCTGTCTTCAGCCTGTGTTGTGAATACTTGACTCTGTTTTGCTATGTGTTGATATTGTTATGACTGGGAAGCAAACACCATTTATCCTTAGGGCAATGAATCAAATGAGTGATTATAACCAACCAAAAGTCCCCAAAATGAACACTTTCACAGACTCTTGTGATGATTTCCCAAAAAGTGTTGCTGAAAGGGTCACTTGTAGTACTATTACTCTCCTCTGAAATCTTCATAAGGAGATTCCTTATTAACCAAGAATTGGTCCCTATTCCTTTTAACCTGGCACTGATTTTGTCAGGCTTATACTAGAGGAACTGTACATAGGTTTGGGCTGTAAATCTTTTTACAGATCTTTCTACTGTGCTGCCCTGCATTATGATCACTAGGCTGGGCCCTGGCTTCTAGATGTTAGAATCCCTCTTAGAGGATTAGAGCCAGTTTGGTGTGGTTGTTAGGAGTGCAGACTCTAATCTGGGAGAACCGGGTTTGATTCCCCACTCCTCCACATGGAGCTGCTGGTGTGACCTTGAGTCAGTTAATGTCAGCTATGCTGCCATAGTGAGTGGGAGATGGTTCCTGGAAGCTACGTGAAGCCTGTATTGAAGACATAGGTTTCTTGATATTTTAACTTCCGTTTCTTGCTCTGTGTCTTATCTCCCTGTCTGGGTCTGACCTTGGTGTCTAGTTTCTCCTATTCCCCTGGGAACCTGTATTCGTTATTTTAGGTGGGCTTGCTTGCTTTTTATGATTGGCTCTCTTTCATCCCGGGGTGCCTTTTGAATTCTGTATAACTTCCCAACTCCCGCCTGGAGAGCCATTCCTGACACAAAGGCTGCAGTCACACACACTAAATGATCCACTTTCAATCCACTTTCAATGCACTTTCCAGCTGGATTTTTACAGTGTGAACTGGCAAAATCCAATTCGAAAGTGCATTGAAAGTGGATTTAAGGTGGATTATTTAGTGTCTGTGACCGCAGCCAAAGTGTGTACAGATGACCTGCCTTTCCTGACCTCAGTAAACTGAATCCTGGTTAAGGAACATTGTTGGGACTGACTGCTGTGGGACTGACAGTTACCAAGTTGTTTCAGAGCTATTGTCTCAAGAGCAGTTCTCTCAAGAGCTCTCTCAGCCCCACCTACCTCACAGGGTGTCTGTTGTGGGGAGGGGAAGGCAAAGGGATTATAAGTCGCTCTGAGACTCCTTTGGGTAATGGAGGGCGGTGTATAAATCCAATCTCCTCCTCCTCCTCCTCTTGGTACCCAAAATGTTTTCTCCTATATTCGCCTACCACTCTCTGCCTTTTTGAAGGATACTTTTTATAGATTCAACATTTACACATTCTGTGATCAATATGCTGCTATTTCTGCTTAACTTTTTTCCTGTCTTTGAGTACCACTGATAGGTTGAGCTTGTTATATGCAATTTCTCCCTGTTCCTCTTTTCCCAAAAGCTTAATTTCTGCATAATAGTTGTTATTACCACTGTTCATTTTTATTATTACATTCATTTTAATTCTGTCGGCTTTCGTGGGAACCATATTTCTAGCAGTAACTTGTTTTCCGTCCAGTCTGGAAGCGTAGATGTATCCCTGCCCATAGGGAAGGGCCATAGCTCAGTGGTCGAGCATCTCCCTGGCATGCAGAAGGTCCCAGTGTCAGTCCTTGGTATTGCCGGATGAACAGGATCAGGTAGGAGCTGGTGTGAAAGACCTCTCTCAGAGACCCTGGAGAGCCGCTGCTGGTCTAAGTAGACAATATGGACCTTGATGGGCCACTGGTCTGATTCAGTATAAGGCAGCTGCATATGCGTGTTCATGTGTGGGATTATCCCTTCCTAATAAGTGTTCCAAGGTGCCGTGCTGGCTCAGTGGTTAAGATGCTGAACTGCAGACTGGAAGATCAGTCGTTCGGCAGTTTGAGACCCGAGTGCCGCATTACAGAGTGAGCTCCCATTTCTGGCTCCAGGACCCACCAGCCTAGCAGTTGGAAAGCAAGAAATTGCAAGTAGATAAATAGGTCCCGCTTCAGTGGGAAGGTAACAGTGTCCCGTGTGCCTTGGCATCTAGTCATTCGAGCCACATGACCACAGAAAAGTCTTCGGGTGGGTGCTGGCTCTTTGGCTTGGAAACGGAGATGAGCACCATCCCCTAGAGGCTCCAAGCACGTCTTCTGGTCACATTTTGGATTATTTTGATCTACTCTGCCTAGAGGAGGTCAACAAATTGCTCCTATCAGTCCACCCAACCACCTGTAGTCTCGACCCGTGCCCATCATGGCTAATTAAAGCAAGCTGTGAGGGGGTACGAGGGGCGCTAAAGGAAGTTATCAACACATCCCTTGCAATGGGGGTGTTCTCTAGCATTCTAAAGGTGGTGGTGGTATGCCCCCTTTTGAAAAAGTCAACATTAGATCCGGCTGAATTAGCCAACTATCGGGCAGTATTGAATTTACCCTATTTGGGTAAATTAATCGAGAAGGTGGTGGCGGACCAACTGCAGGGCTTTTTGGATGACTCCCCTGTATTAGACCCCTTCCAGTCCGGTTTCCGACCAGGCCATAATCGACCAGGCCCTCACAGACGACCTCTGGAGGCATCTGGATCAGAGTGTTACGGCGGTGCTGATGTTGTTAGACCTGTCGGTGGCATTCGACACGGTCGACCATCAGCAACTGGTCCACCGCTTCACCAACATTGGGATTCAGGGGCTGGCCTTACAGTGGCTTTCCTCATTTCTCCAAGACCGGGGACAGAGGGTGGCGGTTGGAGAACAGCTCTCCCAAAGACGCCTGCTGGTCTGCAGAGTGCCACAGGGAGCAGTACTTTCCCTAGTGTTGTTTAACATCTACATGTGCCCCCTCACCCAGATTGCCCAGAGGCATGGGCTGGGTTGTCATCAATATGCTGATGATACCCAGCTCTATCTGTTGTTGGGCAGCCAGTCAGACTCTAGTCCAGGGGATATGGATCTGGCGTTGAAAGCCATGGCTGGGTGGCTTAGGCAGAGTTTATTGAAATTGAATCCGACGAAGACGGAGGTCCTATGCCTGAGTCGAAGTGGACCAAGGATAGGGATCCCTCTCTCGAATTTCGATGTGGAGCTTCTAGTGCCAGCATCAGAGGTTAGGATTTTGGGAGTGCTCCTGGACCTCTCATTAATGATGGAGGCCCAGGTAGTAGCCACTGCAAGGCTGGCCTTTTACCACCTATGGCTGATCAAGCATTTGGTTCCCTTCCTTGAATGCAACGACCTGGCTACAGTGATCCATGCTTTGGTCACCTCGAGATTGGATTACTTTAATGCTCTCTACATGGGGCTGCCCTTGTCCCAAATCCGGAAGCTGCAGCGAGACTGTTGATGGGTCTCCCTATGCGGGAACACATCCAGCCCACCTTAAAAGCACTGCACTGGCTGCCTATAGCATACCGGATAAGGTTCAAGGTGCTGGTGCTTACCTATAAAGCCCTATATGGCCAGGAACCTATCTACCTGAGGGACCATCTCTCCCCACATGTACCCCAGCGAGCACTACGGTCAGGGACCCAGAATCGCCTGGTTCTCCCAGGGCCGAGGGAGGCCCGGTTGGCGGTTATGAGGGCCAGGGCTTTTTCGGTGGTGGACCCGCACTGGTGGAATGAACTCCCGGATAACATCAGGGCCCTGCAGGACCTTCTACAGTTCCACAGGGCCTGTAGGATGGAGCTCTTCCACCAGGCTTTCAAGTAGGGGCCGCCCCGACATTCTTAGCCTGGCCCTAACATTGGAACCCGCCAATCTAGACCATTCTGCACCGACCGGAAGTGTTTACCACCTGGGATGCTGCTCAGACACCGATGATGAAGTGGTGCCATCTTGTATTGGGGGCACAGTATGGTGTGTAACCGCTGTGCATTATAAGTTGTATGTATAATGTTTTATGCTCTTAATTCTGTATTCAACCTGTTGGTAGCCACCCTGAGCCCTCCGTAAGGCGGGAAGGGCGAGATATAAATCTCATAAATAAATAAACAAATGTGTCAGATTCGACTGGCTCCAGTTGTATAGGCAACTTAAATACAAGTCGCCTCTATAAAATTCCTTTTCTGATTATTATGAAATGTAGGAAGTGGCCAGCCCTCCCTTCTGCAGTCCTGGAGGAGCGATACAAAAAGGCTCTCAGGGCTGCTGAGCTTCACCCCTGTAGTCCGGGGAGATTGAAACAAAAGAACACATAGTACTTCGCTGGCCTTTTTGTCAAGAGATTTGCTCTAGGTTTATTCTTCCTGTGCTTAGCAGACATCCTACTTGTTCAAATTCAGTGAATGCCAGAATATTACTTACAGATGAAAACCCACAGGTTTCAGCTCTTAGTGTGAAGTTCTATGCAGCAGCTTATAAAATCCATCAGAAAGTTTTGCATATTGAAGAATTTTAATAATAACTCTACTTATTATATATATATATATTCCTTTTATATATAAGGACAGGATATATATATATAAGTTTGCTGTTGCTGTTGGGTCACTGAATGTGCCCTGAGGAAAAATACATATCACAATCTTCCCTTAAACGATCACTGGAGTTGCCAATCTCTCTGTGGGGCCTGGGGATCTCCCATAAATCACCATGTTCCCCAGCCACAGCACATCCCTGCTGAGGTCCTTCCACTCCCCACACCCTGCCCTCCCCAGGCTCTGCTCCTCAAATCTACAGTTCTGGCTCTCCCCTTAGTATTGCCAGCCTCCAGACAGCACCTAGAGATCTCCAAGAACAGTTCTCCTGGAGAGAATGGCTGCTTTGGGCAATGGACTCTATGCATTATACCCTGCTGAGGTCCCTCCCCACCCCTGCCCTCCCCAGGCTCTACCCCTCAAATCTACAGGTATTTCCCAACCCAGAGTTGGCAACCCGGTAACTGGCTATGGAACTGCTTTCCAGACCCTTGGAACCCAGAAGACATGGCATAGGAGGATGTGCTTTTCTACCTTAGTTGCCACTGCATAGCCCCAAATCAACATAAGTCAGGGGTGGAGGAAACCATACCTGTTACCTTGAGGCTCTCCTCCCATACTGCCCACTTGAGGCAGCAAAAGGACTTGAGAAAGCCCTGCCTTGTAGCTAAGCCAAAGGAAATAAACATGGCTTGCCTCCCTCTATTTTCCCCTTCCCTCTGCCAGCCCACCACCCACAACTGGGACACTCACCTGGAGCTTCTTTCTTCCCAGGCCTTACTCCTCACATATATATAAATACAATAGTTAAACAAGTAAATAAGTAGAGTTATTATTAAAGTTATAAATATATATACACACACACACTAATTCTGAGAGGGTTTTTTTCTGTGTGGATACTTATATCTGCCAAAAGAGAGCTCACTCTCCCCAACAGCTTTTCCTACATAGTCAGGGGCCTTCCTCAGTTTGCAGAAAAATCCAAAAACTAAAAAAAAACCCTTCAGGGACCGTTGAATTCCCCCCAGTACCTTTTGAAATGGCATCGACTTCAGATGGCAACTGTGAGAGATTAGAATGTTTGGGGGAGGAGGAGGCTTCTAATAGTTTCTGTCAGTAAAAGGCAGGGCTTTTACTGGCAGCAGTCTAGGGTTGCCAACTACCCCCCCCCCCGGCAAACCGGCAGGGGATTTAGATCCAGGCTGGGAAACTCCTGGATGTTTGGGGGTGGAGCCTGGGGAGGACAGGGACCTCAGTGAGGTACAATGACATAAAATCCACGATTCTAAAGCATCCATTTTCTCCATGGAAAGTTATCTCTGTAGTCTGGAGATGAGCAGTAATTCCAGACTGGATAAAAAGTCTGCTTTGGAGGGTTGAGTCTATGGCATTATACCTTGCTGAGGCTGCTTGCCTCCCCAGTCCTCACTGTCCCAAGGCTCCACCCCCAAATCTTGAGGAATTTCCCCACCTGGAGCTGGCAGCCCTAAGGTGAATTGATCTCTGCAGCTGGGAGATCCACTGTGATTCCCAGAGCACTGCCACTGCTGCTGTGGGGGGAGAGGAAGCCGGCAGGAGGCTGGGAGATTGCTTGGGGCAGAAAGTGATGGAGTGAGGGGCAGAAAGAGAGAGAAAGAGTGATGAGTTAGGGAGGCAGAAAAACAAAGAGAATGATGACGGGTCAGAAAGAGAGGGGAAGTAACATACATGGAGGAGAGAGAGTAAGGAAGAGGGGCAGAAGGGAGAAATAGTGTGAGAGAGATAGGGGAAGAAGGGAGGAGGCAAAGGTGTGAGGAATGGGATAACCATTCTGCAAGTTTTTTGTGGGTCTCCACTTGTATGTGTGTGTGTGTGTGTATAATTATGAACTGTGACTTGTGCTGGTCTATATTGTTGTTGTTGTTGTTTTTGTTATTGTCATTGTTAATCATCCTATCCTGACTTGCACTGGGCTCTGGGTGATGTACAGTATGGCATAAGCCTTAAGAACAGTATACAGACTTCAAATATAATGAAATTAATAATATTAAAGCCAATTTAAAACTGATTCAAGATGGCAGACTTCCGGTTTGGCATAAATGCTCCACTGGAGCTCCAATCAGAGTGGCCTGTAGCCCAGTGGATGGGAGGGGTGCTGGATGATTCTGCCCCCCCAAGAGCCCTTGTAGGGGGCTCCCAGCCTGGGGCATGAGGGGTGCCTCTTCCAAGGCAACAGCCAAGGGATCAAGGCTCCCCTTTGCTCTGTAAAGTCCCACTGCCATGGCACCGCCATGGCACCAAGAGGCATACACCAGACTGGCAAACAATGGATCAAGCAAATAAATGAAGCAGCCCTTACCATCGGTGCAGTTCAATGAAGCATGAGTCTGAAATCCACTCAAGTGGATATGTGAATAAGTGAAGCCGAGGTCCCAAATAAAAAATGGTGAGGGGCAGGGAACGTTTTGCCCCCTCTTTCATTTTAAACTAACTGAGCATTGAATCGGGGGACCCGGCCGGCTGGCACTGCAGAGGAAAACCAAGTGGAGTGTAGCTCGTTTTAAAGTGGACTTTTAAATAAACGTTCTCTGACTTATGAACTTCCCAGAAAAGTAAACAATGACTGGCAGGGGAGAAAAAATGGCGATGAGAGCAAAACCCTCTCCAAAAACGACATCTTCAACACTTCTGGTCTCGAAATCGGATGTTAATATGGACTTTCCCACCATGCTATCTACAGCACTGCACCCTCTGCTGGATCAGATGACTAACTTGAACCAAAACTTTGATGCACTCCAAAAACAGATTAAAGAAACTAATATTAAAGCAGAGGAAATGGCCAAATCAGTTAAAATGGTTGAAACCAAGACAAAAGTAATGGAGACTAAAAGTGGTGGCGAAGGAAAGAGCAACTGTCAAAGACCAACTTTTAAGATGACAAATGGAAAAATCAGTGTATGTTCTACGATTTCAAGGTGTCTCTGAACAGAAAAGTGAAAATCTCAAGGAAATTTTAAGTGAAGCTCTAGCCCCAGTAAAAGGTTTACAAGCAGATCTTTTACAAAGTGAGATGGATATGATCTATAGGACATATCCTGGATTTGTAAAGAAGAAAAACCTGCCTGGAGAGATTGTGGTGAGATTCTCCAAGAGATCTATAAGAGATGTGGTGCTCAAGGCCACAAACAGGACAACCCTAAAAATCAAAGAAGTTAAAATCAAAGTCTTGATAGATATTCCATTCGAAATAAGGAAAAGAAGGAAGCAATATAAAGGCCTGGCAAACTTTTTGCAAAGAAACCTCTACCCCTTATAGATGGATTTTTCCTGAAGGACTTGTATTCAAGTACAAAGACAAAAAGGAAAAGATTACCTCTCTTAAAAATGCAGACTTTTTTGGAATTACAACAAAGACCAGCAGAAGATAAAAAGACAACAGAGGAAGAAGAAGAAGAAGAGGAAGGCATCATACATGATGTGGAAAGCTCCGAGAGCACATCTTGTAGTTCTTCAGAGGACTTTGAATCTGAAAAGGGGGTGGCTGCCCCGAAGCACCTGGCAGTCAAATGTGACTCTGACAAGCCAAAACGAAGAGGGAAGAAAGGGAAACAATGCTTTGTGTAATTTGAAAGTTTAAGAAATTTAAACTAACACTTGCTTGATTTCACCTATGTAATACCAGCTTAAAAGAAAAAACATAAATATCACGCTCCATTATAATAATACTTAATTTTAAGGGAGCTCTGTTTAATCAGTCTAGAAAAGCAATTTACGATCCTTGTTTAGCTGTATTTTAGTTTTTAGTATTGTAGTGTTGTGGTCATTTGTAGTATATATGAAAAAGCAATAAAATTTTAAAAAATTAAAACGGATTCAAGATGGCAACAATTGAAAATCTGGAATTCTGGACCATTTTGTCACTTCCTAGATTTTTTTGGAAAGGGGAGTTGGGGTCTTTCCAGCCATGCTGAAAAACTGTTGCTGTCCCTAACCAAAAGCATGGCAGAACATCTCTGCCGTGCAGGACCTGCGGAACTGCATATGACCATTTTAATAAAGATTGATTGATTGATTGATTGAAATGTAGGAAGACATTTGTAACAACCATGCATGGCAGAGTGGGTCCAGGGCAGCATTTTGTGGCCCCAAGAAGGAAGGCAGAATTACAGAGTGAGCAGTGGCTCGCATACCGAAAGTAGACAGGCAGGCAACATTACAAAGCAACAGAAGACTTTTTTGGCACCCCCTGCATTTATTTATTTTATTTATTTTTTGGAATTTATATCCCGCCCTCCTCACCATATGGCGGGCTCAGGGCGGCTCACAGCAGCCATTATGGCATAATACATTTGGTTAAAAATTAAAACAACAATAAAAACATCCTGCCATATATTACTCAGATGGTGTTGCTTCGGTACAGTTATAAAACAGCAATCCAGCATATCCCCATATCTGTTCATACATTGGCAGCCAGAGATCGGGCCAGGGCCAGATGTTAACACCGTGAGTGGCCCCTATTTGAAAGCCTGGCGGAAGAGCTCCGTCTTGCAGGCCCTGCGGAACTGTAATAGATCCCGCAGGGCCTTGATGTTATCTGGGAGCTCATTCCACCAGTAAGGGGCTGCCACAGAAAATGCCCTGGCCCTTGTAGCTGCCAAGCGGGCCTCCCTCGGCCCTGGGACGGTTAGGCGGTTCTGGGATCCGGATCGAAGTGCTCTCTGGGAAATATATGGTGAGAGGCGGTCCTTCAAGTAAGCAGGTCCTCGGCCATATAGGGCTTTATAGGTAAGTACCAGCACCTTGAACCTTATTCGGTATGCTATAGGCATGTAGGCAGCATTACAGAACAAGGAGTAGCTTGCACTTAGCACTCCCAGAAAGGCAAAGCAAGCAACAGAACACTGGACTGAGCAGAGTCTGGCATGAGAAACCCTAAGGAAGGAAGGCAGAGGCTGGCACTTGAAACCCAGTACAAAAGCAAGACAATAAAAGCAGAGTCAGAGATGTTATGCTTTCTTCACTCCTGGGGAGCCAGGCAGAGTCCTAGAGGGAGCAAAGAGGCAGATAATTTGTTTGCACCCCCAGCAAGACAGGCAGCAGGGCACAGCAGACAGGATGGCATTTGGCACCCTGCTCTGGAAAAAGGCAGGCATATAAATATTTTAAATAAAGGGGAAAGAGGATACTAGTATTTGGTTGCAAGATCTAAATGTTAAGAAGCTTTGCTGTCAGTTTTGTCCGCCTGATAAGACCTGACTCTTTATTCCCCACTGCCTAATATCCTTGGATTCTCTAAGTCAGATGGCCAGGTATAAAGAAAACATGGAAACAAGTGTCATCCATCCATCATTATTCCTCTTTATCTTAGGCCATGGTCACACGGTTGTTTAAATCCGGGAGCCCTCCCAGATTTAAAGCAATTGGTTTTTTTTCCCCTGGGTTCCCTGGGTTGGGATGATTGGTGGAGAAGGAGGAAGCATGCGGCAGCAGTGCCGGTGGCCAAGGAGGCACCCTTCCCCAAGCCCCAGCAGCAGTGGTAGGCAGCAGCATGCAGCGGAGGCATGTGACAGAGGTGGTGGCCTGCAGCAGAGGCAGAAGGTTGGTGGCGTAAGGCGGAGGCGGCTGGTGGCGGCCACAGGAGGCACCCTTCCCTGAGCCCTGCCGGCCGCCTGGTAAGTTTGGGGAGAATGGGGGGAAGGCAGCGGCGGCTGGTGGGGCACGGAGCAGACCAGGGTTTTTTTTTCCTTTTTGCACTTGAGTGCCCAAGTGCAAAAAGGGGGGGGACCTGGGAGGGATGATCTGGACAGCTCTCTCTCGCAATCATTGCAAGAGAGGGCTGTCCAGATAGGCCCATTGTGGGTTCAAAGCGCGAATCCTGGGAAAATAGTTGATTTTCTCGGGGTCGGGAAAAGCGCTATGAACCTGTGCTGGAGCCCGCTTCACCACAGGAGTAGCCGTGGCTGGTCTGATCGGCCCCTTTAAATACAGGAGGAAACAGCAGTTCCTCCCGCTTTAAAGGGCCGTGTGACCACAGCCTTAGTTACAAATATAATGAATAGCATTCAGTTGTCAGCAATGCCCTTTTTAAACAAGGATAGGGTTGCCAGGTCCTACCTGGCTGCTGGGGTGGGGGGGAATCCAGGCTCCGGTCCGAGATCTTCTGGAACGTGCACTTCGTGTACGCTGTGATGACATCACCTGGAAGTGACATCATTGTGTCAAGGACATTGGGGGTGATGCTCTAGTTTTTGCCTTCAAAGCCATAGAGTTTGCCCAAAAACTAGAGCAAACTCTATGGCTTTGAAGGCAAAAACTAGAGCGTCACCCCCGATGTCCCCAACACGATGACATAACTTCTAGCTGACATCATCACATCTGGGACATCACCCAGCAATGTCCTTGCTTAGGGCTGGGGCTTCCCTCACCAGCCAGCTGGCCAGTAGCAGATCAGAGCCCCCAAAAGCAGGGGCACCCCCACCAGGAACTGGGGGCTGGAAACTCTAAACAAAGAACATCATGGTGAGATCTGTGAGGGTGAGACCCCCCTGCTCTAGTTCCCAACCCGCTGAAAGGGCCTATTCTGATTCCACCTTGTGGCCCCAACAGATTTATACTATTGCTATCAGGGCTCCGTTCGGGCCGGGGCACGCTGGAGCGCCGCTCTGGGAGAGAGGAGGCAGGGGGGCGGGCACTTAACACAGCCCCGCCCCCCCGGCCTCCCCCCGTCAATGCTCCGGGGCCGGTGGCACTCCGCCGGCCCCGGGAAGGAGGAGCCCTGTCCCTCCCCTCTCCCACTGCTCCCGGGGCCGCGGCAGAGCGCCGCGGGCCCCGGGAAGCTCCCTTCCTCCCCCCGCCCCCTTAATACAGCCAGGGCCAGTGGTGCTCTGCTGGCCCCGGGAAGAAGAGCCCTGTCCCTCCCCCCTCCCACTGCTCCCGGGACTGCGGCAGAGCGCCGTGGGCCCCGGGAAGCTCCTTTCCTTCCCCCCCTCAATACTCCCTCCCTCCCTCCCTGCCTTCCTTCTCTCTTTCTCTCCCCCCACCTACCTACTTTCCTTCTTCTTCCTTCCTTTCCCCCTTCCTTCCTTCCTTCCTTCCTTCCTTCCTTCCTTCCTTCCTTCCTTCCTTCCTTCCTTCTCTCTCTCTCCCCACCTACCTACCCACCTACCTGTTCCTTCCCCTCTCCCTTCCTTCCCCTCTCCCTTCCTTCCTTTCTTCTCTCTCTCTCTACCCATCTACCTACCTACCTTCCTGTTCCTTCCTTTTCCCGTCCTTCCCCTCTCCCTTCCTTCCTTCCTCCCTCTCTCCCCCCTTCCTTCCTTCCTTCCTTCCTTCCTTCTCTCTCTCCCCCATCTACCTACCTTCCTGTTCCTTCCTTCCTTCCTTCTCTCTCTCTCTCCCCACCTACCTACCTACCTTCCTGTTCCTTCCCCTCTCCCTTCCTTCCTTCCTTCCTTCCTTCCTTCCTTCCTTCCTTCCTTCCTTCCTTCCTTCCTTCCTTCCTTCCTTCTCTCTCTCTCTCCCCACCTACCTACCTACCTTCCTGTTCCTTCCCCTCTCCCTTCCTTCCTTCCTTCTCTCTCCCCCCACCTACCTACTTACCTTCCTGTTCCTTCCTTTCCCCCTTCCTTCCCCTTTCCCTTCCTTCCTTCCTTCCTTCCTTCCTTCCTTCCTTCCTTCCTTCCTTCCTTCCTTCCTTCCTTCTCTCTCTCTCTCCCCACCTACCTACCTTCCTGTTCCTCCCCCTCTCCCTTCCTTCCTTCCTTCTCTTTCTCCCCCACCTACCTACCTTCCTGTTCCTTCCTTTCCCCGTCCTTCCCCTCTCCCTTCCTTCCTCCCTCCCTCTCTCCCCCTTCCTTCCTTCCTTCCTTGCTTCCTTCCTTCCTTCTCTCTCTCTCTCCCCACCTACCTACCTACCTACCTTCCTGTTCCTTTCTTTCCTTCCCCCTCCCTCCCTTTTTGCCTTCTGACACACCTGACGTCAGGGATGTGTGGCCTTATGACACTTCCGGTGATGTCAGGGGGTGTGGCATATGCAAATAAGTTATGCTAATGAGCTCCTGCACCTCTCTTTTTACGAAAGGACCCCTGGTTGCTATCAATTTTATTGTTCATTTTTAAAATGATGTCAATGTGAATATTGTAATGAGACGGACTCAACTTGTTGTGATCCGCCCTGAGCCCACTTTGGGGAAGGTGGAATAGAAGGAAAAGGAAAAGGAAAAGGAAAGGAAAAGGAGAGGAGAGGAGAGGAAAGGAAAGGAGAGGAAAGGAAAGGAAAGGAAAGGGAAGGGAAGGGAAGGGAAGGAAAGGGAAGGGAAGGAAAGGGAAGGGAAGGGAAGGGAAGGGAGAGAAGGGAAGGGAAGGGAAGGGAAGGGAGAGAAGGGAAGGGAGAGAAGGGAAGGAAAAGGAAAGGAAAGGAAAGGAAAGGAAAGGAAAAGGGAAGGGAAAGGGAAAGGGGAAAGGAAAGGAAAGGAAAGGAAAGGAAAGGAAAGGAAAAGGGAAAAGGAAAAGGAAAGGAAAGGAAAAGGAGAGGAAAGGGAAGGGAAGGAAAGGGAAGGGAAGGAAAAGGAAAGGAAAGAAAAGGGAAGGGAAAGGGAAAGGAAAGGAAAAAGGAAAGGAAAAGGAAAGGAAAAGGAGAGGGAAGGGAAGGGAAGGGAAGGAAAGGAAAGGAAAGGAAAGGAAAGGGAAGGGAAGGGAAGGGATAGGGAAGGAAAGGGAAGGGAAGGGAAGGGAAGGGAAGGGAAGGAAAAGGGAAGGGAAGGGAGAGAAGGGAAGGGAGAGAAGGGAAGGGAAGGGAAGGGAAAAGGAAAGGAAAAGGAAAGGAAAGGAAAAGAAAAGAAAGGGAAAAGGAAAAGGAAAGGAAAGGAAAGGAGGGAGGGAGGGTCCTGATACTACAGCAGTAGGAAAAGTGTTACCCAGACTCTGAACTAGAGCAACTATCTTTTGAAAAGTTCCAGGTTTCAGTGGGCCCTCCCCTCCTCTGCTGGCCATTGCGCCCCCTGCTCCCACCACTCTGTCTTCCTGCCCACCTTCTCCTCCCTGGCCGCCGAGTCACCCATCCTTCCCCCACCCACTTGCTCATCTCCCAAGCTTCCCAGTGCTCACATACCCTTCCCGGACTGTGCTGGGCAGGGCACGCCTCTGGCTGTGTGAGTGGTAGGAGGGCGCAACAAGCAGATGGGAAGCAGGGGAGATGAGTGGGTGGGAGGCGGCAGCCGTGGGCTCCACCAGAAGACCTTGGCAGCTTCCCCACCTCAGCACATGCTGACGCCACCCTCACATCTAGTTTTTCATTTGACATTGTGTGAGAGTGCTCAGGCCACAAGCAAGTTAGAAGTCTGTGAAAGGTCACCTCGATGGTTCAGCCCATCCTAGAATTCGGTATTCTCCAGAGAACGAACTGTACTAGTCTGGCGGGGGGGGGGGGGGGGAGACACATTTGAAAACAGCTTGCTGGAGTGGAGTAACATCAGGCCAGCCAAATTTAGCAACAATACGCAGAGCACAGCAGGTCCCAGTGCATTATGAGCTAGAGAACTTTTATGGTGCAGATGTTTTCTCCCTTCCCCATCATATCTGTCAGCTCAGGTCAATTTAACATCCACATTTTCCTTGGTCCCTGCACGATAGCCCTGACCTCCTTTTATTTCCTTAAGCTTAAAAAAAAAAAAACCCACTTTAAACTTAATTTCAACCACCACCACAACAAAAGCAGGGCTTGTTGCAGGGCTGTGACATGAATTTTATTCATTTCTGTGGACGTGATAAAGAGTCCGAGGGTTGTGAACTCCACAAGGAGGCTGCTGTCGAGCTGGGATGGAAAAAATTTCTTGGTTGATTAAAGTTGTTAATTTAATTTTAATGTAAAATTGCCTGGTGGGACACAGTGAAAATGGCAGGGATATGCTTGTACTCTTCTTGCGCCCATGTCTTTGTGCTAGAGGATCTTTCTTCAGAAGGAGACCGAGAGAGAAACCTTTGTCTTGACAGCCGGTTTGGTGTAATCATGGTTAAGAGCAGCGGATTCTAATCTGGGAGAACCAGGTTTGATTCCCCACTCTTCCACATGCAGCCAGTTGGGTGACCCTGGGTCAGTCACAAGTTCTCTCAGAGCTGTTCTCTCAAGAGCAGTTTTCTCAGAGCTCTCTCAGCCCCACCTATCTCACAGGGTGTCTGTTGTGGGGAGAGGAAGGAAAAGAGATTGTAAGCCACTCTGAGACTCTGGGGCTGAGGACAGACTGGCAGAATGAAGCATAAGGGAAGCGGGGCAAAAAGACCTGGGCCAAGTTGTCACGGGGCTTTCCAGTCGCACTGCGTGGACTGATGCAGGACCATACCAGAGAGGAGGCAAAATGGAGCGATCACACTGCGGGGCGGCCCCTGGTGGCGGTGCCACAGTTGTGCACGGCATTGGTCCATTTCTCCGACCTGCATGTAGGCGCATGGGTGCATAGGCACATGGGTACAGCAGCAATTGGAGCAGGATCCCATGGCACTCGCCCCCATCCTGCATTGGGCAGTAGAGCACCACATGTCCAGTCATGTGACTGGTGCCGCACTCTGGGCAATCAACTGCACCTTCCTGGAGCCACAGTGAGACCAAGTGGTCAGTCACCATTGATGCCGAGAAGGTCGGCAGCACACTCTTGCTACTGGGCATTAGGTTCTGCTTAGCAGTACTCCAGTACCACCAGGGCACGGTCCACAGCAGCCGAGGCAGGAGGCAGCTGATCCAGCGGCGTTCCAGGGCTTGTAGGAGAGCCAGGATCAGAGACTACCTGGTCAGACAGTCCCTGGACACAGCCGGGGTAGTCAGATTGGGACAAGAGGGCACACAACGTCGCTAGTGGGTGTACCCTTGCCTCACCAAGTGGTGGGATACCTTTGTCTGCAGAGTGGGGAGGGAAGAGCAGTGGCTCATTGTGAGGCTTCTGAGTCGAATCAATAGGCCAGACCTTTCATGAAGCAAAAGTTCCTTTATTCTTAATGATTGTTCAGGTACTCAATGTTTGTTAGAGATACTTGGTTACAGACAACAGGGATTAATATACCCCCCACCTTCAGGTAATAGCAGGCAGAGGGCCAATCAGGATGAATACAAAAAAGTGCGAAAACTTCTAAGCCGTTGGTTCTCACAGAAAAGGCGCAAAAGCACTAAACATTCCCTCCATGCCCCTTAGCAACCTCTAATTGCAATTCGCAGACCAGACACCTGGGTAGAAACAGTTCAACAGTTCCCCAAGGTTATGAAAGCAAGATAAAACATTCTAGGCTCCAGAGACGGGGAGGGAGGAGACGGGAAGAGATAGCCAGGCTAGTTTATGTGACGCGATGGAATGCAGCAAGCCACCCTCCCGGGGAAGAAAAGACACATTAAGCAGGACCAGCAATAAGCTTCAAGGCTAACTGTAAATAGAGACCCCAGATGCCACAATTAATGGCAGAGAATCTGACACTCATGAACTTTAGGACGATGAGGGCCCCATTCCTGTGTGATCTGGCACGGCCAGATCACACAGGCGGACACAGCCCTGAGGCGTGCCATCATGGTGGAGGAGCACGTGGCCATCACCCTGTGGCGGCTTGCGGGCACGAACGGCTACAGAGAGTTCAGCAACCAGTTCGGGGTTGGCAAGTCCACTGTAGTGGGAATTGTGGCAGAGGTTTGCCATGGACCTGGAGCTGCTGAGCAGGACCGTCTGCCTTGGGCCGCGGGAAGGGTGAGTCCCCACCCCCCTTGTCCACAGGTTCTATGGTGACACCCCTGGCCCCAGCAGACGGAGTGCCCCCGAGTGTCGTCAGCATGTCAGTGGTGCAGGGTGGGAAGGGGGGCTCCGGTCAGATGCCCCACTGTCCTAATGCCATACCTCTGCACCCCACAGGTCATGGATGGCTTTGCGGCACTGGGGTTCCCCCACTGCATTGGGGCTTTGGATGGCTGCCACAACCCTGCCAAGGCACCACCTGGCCAGGCCCATGACTACACCAATCGGAAGAACGTCTGCTCTGTCATTCCCCAGCGGACTGTCAATCATCAGGGCAGATTCACTGACATCTCTGTGAGCCACAGTGGCCAGGCCATATATTCAGGCAGTCACAGATCTGCAGGGCCATGGATGCAGGGGTGTTTGTCCCAGGGAACCCCACAGTTGTGATAGAGAGCTTTCAGCCCCCCCCCCCAACCTTGCCAATGCCACATACCCAACCAGAAAGGGGCTGGTTACCTTGGATCCCCATCAGGCCGTATTCAATCGAGCACATGGATGCGCAAGAAATGTCGTGGAGCATGCCTTCGACCTCCTGAAGGCACACTGGCGTCACCTGGCATTGAGGCTGGATGTCCAGGAGGCAAACTATATCCCGATGGTGTCATCATGTGTCATCCTGCACAGTGTCTGTGAGGAGCATGGCCACACAATCATCAGGCGCAAGAGGGATGAGGCGCTGGCCCAGGTGTGAGGGGCTAGACCACCAGCACGAAGGATTGCGGAAAGGAACAGGCAAGAGGGGAGTGCAGTGTGGGAAGCGATCACCACATGGCTTCTGAGGCAGCCACAGCACTGATGTGGTGCCACGTGTGTTCTGGGGGCAGGTAACAGCATTGGCACAGCATTGTCCCCGCCCACCACTGGTGTTCCCCCACCCCCAGGCGCCACCCGGCCACTGACGGGCGCAATAAAAAGCCAGAGTCGATTTGCCTGTCTGTGTGTTACTCTCTGAATCCCCAATTCTGGCTCCAGCCAAAATGGGCCAGCACATTCGGTGCCAATTCCCTGGCTGGGTGGGGTGGGGGTGTGAACACAGAGGCCCACAGATGTGCACATGGGCGGCGACCTCCCTTGCTGCCACAGGAGCATGAAGGGGCTGAGACATCCACATGCCAGGCCCACCTGGAGGGCCGGTCCCCGTGTGTGGCCCGAGGTGTGTGCTGGCCAGCAGTGGTGCAGGCCACCGTTGGGGCAAGTCCCTTTGGGGGGGGCCGCGGCCACAGGTCACTCCCAGAATTCAGATAGGCTGCCCACATGTCAGCATGGTGCCCCATGGCCCCTGGGGTCCACATGGCACAGGGGCCACTCCTTTCCCTCACGGGTGGTTGCCGGTCACTGTGCTGTAGCTCCCAGTGAAATGCAATGACCATGCCACTCCCCATCTGCGACGGACACCTGTTGTGCCAGAGAGGCCAGGAGCCATGTGGGCCCCCATGGTGGCCAGATGCCACCCCATGGCAGCCCCCTGAGAAAGCGGTCTGGGTGGCAAGTCCCATGGAGAGAGGCCGCCTCCTGCACAGTGCAAGCCACCCCCACCCCCGGCTGAGTCTCAGACTCTTCAGCACACCCGGTGTAGACACCTCTGGAGACTGAGGGGGTGTGGGGCCCCTGGCTGTTGGGGGCATGGCACCCCTGGGGCCCGGGGGAGGCCAGCGATGCCCCTCTGCAGGGGCCACCCCATGCAGGCCCTGTGGGAGCCCCCTGATTCCTAGTCATCCATGCGGGCAGTGGCACTGCTGTGCACCAGAGGGCTTGAGCTGCCTTCCATGGGTGACTGCACCCAGTCAGGCTTCCGCAGGCCAGGCTCAGGCCTCCCCTGCCAAGGCCCACCATCCACTCACCAGCCCTGGGAGGCACTGTGGGAGGTCCCCGGGACCAGGGCTCCCTCCAAGCTGAGTCAGAGTGCGCTGGCTTGCTATTTCTGCATCTCTGGCTCACACAGTGTTCCCCTGGCTCATGAAAGATGTCTCCACGGCAAACTCAGTCAGGCAGTGGCCAAATCGCCCCCTCACAACTCCAGTGCCAGTGGCTTCAGCAGCAGAATTTTTGCTCACAAAACTCCACAAACTGGGTGGAGCATTGCCAGGGCACATGCCACCGATGTCGGGAGACAGGCAGCCCTGCAGGGGGGGCCAGCCACTGTTAGCCAGCTTACCGGGGCCACCCCAGGTGTCCACAAAGCACCCCTGGCCCAGCTGCCCCAGAAGATGCCTGCAGGGGTCCTAGGCACCCGCATCACGTCCCGGGGCCATCTGTGCTTGCACATCAGCGCCTTTATGCCCAAATGCCTTTCCGCCGTGCGCCCTGTAGAAATGGTGGCGCCGCATCTGGGTGTCTGCTGGATAGACAGTGAGGTGGGGTTCATGCCGAGGACCCTGCACAAGCAAGAAGCCAGCCCCAGAGTGGTGAGGAGCACTTATCTGGAGACCCTGAGCCTCTTCAGGGAGGTGGCGGAGGCGCTGACTCTGGCAGGGAGGATGCCCCTCTTGAAGACAGCGCCGTGTGCCTGGTGGGTTGGTTGTTCCCATTCAGGGGCCACCTGTCATGTAGGTCAGCGGCCCAGCTGCCACCACAGGCTGAGGAGACTGCTCCAGGCATGGCCTGGGAGCCACGATCCCTGACAGCGCCTCTCCCCCTGAGGCTGCCAGCGTGCCCTTTTGCCTCAGCAGGGGCCTGAAATGGCAGGAGAGGAGAGGGGAAGGCTGGGTGGGGAGGGCCAGGGCTGCCCCCCCTGCAAGGAGAGGGAGAGTGGGGGCCTGGACACCTCAACAGGCAGCCAGTTTGTCTGCAGGGCCAGCAACAGGGCAGAGAGGCCGAGATCCTGCCCTGTGAAGAACTTCACCGGAGCCTTGCTGAATGACACCAGGGGCCCATCTAGCCCAGCATCCCGTCTCACACATGCGCCAACCCGGTCCTCTGGACGGTCAACAACTTGGCAGAGAGCATGAGGCCCGATGTTGCTCCGGGGCTTTGGGATCCAGGGGTCCAGTGCCTAGGAATGCGAGGGCTCCCTCCAGTCACCATGGCCAGGAGCCACTGATAGACCTCTCCTCCACGACTCCATCTGAGCCCCTTGGGAAGCTGCTTATTCCTGTGGACATCACCACATCCTCCGGCCACAAATTCCACATTCCAGTCTCCATGGTGGAGGCCCATTAGCCGTCTGCATCCGTGGTTGCTGCTGCTGGGGGGGGGCTGCCATCAATGCGGCCCTGGGACAGCTGATCCCTTCCAACCCGCCACACCTGGCCCAATGGCCACCCCAAAAACCGCACCTGCTGCTCCCTCCAGCCCCTCATCAGATGCCCGAGGTGTCGGAGGCGCCAGTGTGCATGGGTGAGGGTGGCTGGCCACCCATCCCCGAGGTCAGCCAGACTTGTGGGAGTGGGCCCTAGGGTTGCCAAGTGTAGTAAACTTACCGGGGGGGGGGGGAGCTCAATTAGAAGCCCAATTAGATCTCCAATGGCCAATCACAAGCCCTGCTGGGAGAAGGCCCATCTTGTCCCACTCACTTTCTAAAACAGTTTGTGGAGTGGCCCCCATTCAGACAATCATGCTAAACATCATTAGTTAAGTTAAATCGTGGCTGCAGGCAGTTCACTGAATTTAGATCTTATTCAATAAGACACACAATATTCACAAAAAAGGCATGAGTCAGTGTCCCCTCTAAGCTGAGTTAGGATGAGCTAGCTCAGTGTTTTAGCCTCTGGCTCCCCCTTTTTTTGTCTTAGCTCAGGAAGGGTGGTTCCAGAGCAAACTAATTTATGCAGAAATTAAACCGCTCCCTCACAACTTTAATGGCAGTAGCTCACAAAGGAGAATTTTTTGCTCACAAGATTCCACAGCTGAGAGGGAGCACTGGATCCAACCATATTTGAGAATGCATGCACATGAAAATGTCAGGCATATGTCTAGGGAAAGTGACCTCAAACCCTCTCTGAATTTCTCTTGTCCTTCTCGCATGGTTCCTATTAATTTTACCCCACCGTGTATCCTCCAACAACACAGTCTGAAGGCTTTCCCCAGCCTAAAAACCCTTCTTCTAACCCGGAGATCTCCAGCACACTGTCCACCAACACCTTTCCTGCTTGCCACCAATTGTTTTTAGAGTGTGTGTGTGTGTGTGTGTGTGTGTGTGTGTGTGTGTGTGTGTGTGTGTGAGAAGTGCTGTCAAGTCACTTATGACTTATGGTGACTTTATAAATTAATGTCCCCCAAAACGTCCTTTTGTTAGCCATTCTCAGGTCTTGCAAATGGAGGGCCCTCGTGGCTTCCTTCATGGATTCCATCCATCTCATGTTGGGTCTTCCAGTCTTCCCATTGCTTTCAGCTTTCCCTAGGTCACATTCAGATGGCTCTTTTGAGCCATGCCAGACAGCAACATCTCCGAAACATGCCGCTTCCATAATCAGCCCATCAATCCCCGTCGAGGATCCATACTTAAAAGATAGTGATGAAAGTCCAGTCCGAAGCTTGCTGATGGGCCAATGGCAGACTTTCCCCCGTCTGGTTGTTCCATCAGCACACAATCAGCCCATAGGGATGGTCTCCAGACCATCCCAAACAGCCGCCATTTTAAAAAAGTCTTAGTGATGCGTGCATAACCGCTTAAACATGCGACGTCCACAGAGCTTTGCTGAAATGATCCGGACAATTTTATGTTTCTGACGGTACCGTGAACTTTATCAACTTTATTAACTGAAATGGTACCTAGAGGAAGGCACCGCTGGTGGTGCTTTTACCATTTAAGTCTGTGTATGAGCAGAAAAACAAGTACCAGGTGAGGCACATATGTGCATGCGCAAACAGGATTATTAAAAAAAACCCTGATTGCTCAGCTCCTTAAGGTGGATGTCATCTAGACAATCCACCACGGAATCATGCGCGGTAAAGCACTTCACAGGGGAGCTGTCTGGTCATGCAACACTAGATAAAAAAGATCTAGATCAAATTTGAGCAGGACCAACAGTGGGATTAGCTGCCTGTCTGAACACACCCTGAGTATTGTTCTTTTCCAGGGACTCTTCTCTTTTCATAACGTGACCAAAGTATGATAGCCTGTCTTTGGTCATTTTAACTTCTTCGGAGAGCTCAGATTTGATTTGATCTAGAGCCCACTTATTTTGTCTTTTTGGCAGTTCACAGTATCTGCAAAACTCTCCTCCCACACCACATAAATTTCAGCTTCCTTCCTGGGAGCTTTCTCCACTGTCCCACTTCCACGCCCCTACAGAGTAATGGGCCATACCAATGGCATGAATTAACTCGCTACAGGTCACAGTAGCAGATCATAAAATCGCAGTGTAGAATGGGAAGAGCTGCAGCCCCCCTGGTTAAAGGGATGAAATAAGTTTCCTAGGCATTCTCTCTCCCTTTCCTTTTCAAAAAAGAAAGCATATATCTCTCTGTACTCTAGGCTGAAGTCCCCCTCCCAATTCAGCGAAATCTTTCAAATAAAGTATTCAAAGTGTCTGTCTAGTAATGCCAGTATTCTCTGTGAGGGAAGCTTATAACTGAGTTCGACCTTTTTTTTTATTAAAGTTGGGCTTCTTATGACATCACGTGACATTACAATAAGGCACCCTTCTTGACAAGGGAGCGGCCGTTCGTTCCCAAGACTTGGTAATGCCTCGTGTCTGGTTCGGAGTCCTTTTGTACCACCAAGCAAAGCTCTTAAAGATGATAGCAGAATTTCTGCATGACTGCCGGTAAAGAAACAAGCTCGCACAGTGTGTACCAAAGAGATCTTTTGAAGAACTGCACGGGGGGAAAAAGTTGTTGCATTTATGAATAAAATAGGGCATTATCATTTTTAATAGGAATTAAAACAGCTAGAGGGAGAAGTCGGGCAGGGCTGCGATTGGCGGAAAGGAAAACACTCTTAACCATTTTAATTAACTGTATTTTAATAGCTTTGGTTATAATTGAATAATTTAAATACCAAGGGGAAACAGTTAAATCTCCTAAAAGCTTTCTTTTTATTTACATTTTAAATACAGGTCTTGGAGAAAGAATGATAGGGAAAGTGTTGGGGAAGAAGACGGTGGGGAGGAGAGGGGAGGGGAGGGGATGGAGGTTCTTATTCCTGCAGCTGCCTGACTAACTGGAAGTATTTATGGGATCTTCATCAGCTCTCCGCAAGCGCTCCAGACCGAGGCCTAATGAGATCTCTCCCTCTCCTCCTCTTCCCATGCAGAAAATATTACACAATCTCTCTGTGCTATTACCCTTGACTTGTAGAGTCATAAAAAGTGCAGAGAAAAAGAAAGAAAGATGTGAAAACAAGAATCATCTGTCATCCAGATTCTGGGTATGCACCAAAAATGGAACAGGATCTCCACGGGAAACAAGAGTGTGCCACTGAGGTCCAGGTTCATTTCGCTCGATAATGCAGTCTGGGGACATTACCATGATTGTCTTTCTCCACGCCTCACACCCTGCCTTTCAGCCAAGGCCACGTGGATTTACAAAGATTATTCATTCCTGTGGCCAATGATACATAAAACAGGTACTTTGCACCACAAAGTTGCCTTGCTATGCAGGACTCTCAGATAACTTAATCCAGAATAATTTATGAGATCTTGGGTATGAACCCTGACTTCTCCATAAGGTTGCCAACCTCCAGGTGGGGCCTGGAGATCCATAATTACAACTGATCTCCAGACAACAAAGATCAGTTCCAGTGGAGAAAAACAGCTGCTTTGGACTGTGGAATTATGCTCCACTGAGGTCCTGCCCCTCCACAAACCCAATCCTCTCCAAGATCTCCAGGAATAGCCTAACCTGGAGTTGGCAACCCTATCATCACACCTTATAGTAAGCTCAAGCTCTGGTGGTGCTTTTACCATTTTAGTCTGCACATGCACGGAAAAACAAGTAGACAGTGAGGCACATATGCGCATGCACAAACAGGATTTTTTTTAAAAAAACAGCCGGCTGCACGGCTCCTTACGGCAGATGCTGTCTAGACAATCAACCGCGGAGTCACACACGGTAAAGTCAGGGCTCCATTGGGGCCGGGGCACACCGGGGCGCTGCTCCGGGAGAGAGGAGGGCGGGGACTTAAAGCCCCGCCCCCCGCTCACTCTTCCTGCCGCCGGCCCGGGGAGAACCCCCTTCCCTCCTCCCCCCCACTCACACTCCCGGGGCCGCAGCAAGCGCCGCCGGCCCCGGGAGAAGCCCCCTCCTTCCCTCCCTCCCCGCTTCCCTCACCCCCTGCTCACACCCCGCCGCCACCGGGCACCAGACTGTAGTGTGTGTTTGGGGGGGGCGGTGCTCTGCCAGCCGGAGGGAGGCACTGGAGGAGTCCTGGTTCGCTGCCTCCCCCCCCCCTCTTCCACCACTTGGGACCTGCACTCCTGCCCCCCACGTCCAGGGAACCGTGAATTTGACCCTACCTCAATGGGCCCCTCCCAACAAAACCTCCTGCATTTTCAGGCGTAGGTAAGAAGGGAGGTGACTGCGGGACCCCTACCTGTGGCGCAGAGGGGGCTGAAGAATTGTGCCCACTTGGAGAATGGTCAACCCAGCCATTGGGGGGGGGGGGGGGAGGACTGTTGTATTTCTGAATTTCCTCTGTCCGAAATCAGAGCTGAGGAGAGGCCTGCCGCCGCCACCCCCTTTCCCTGAATCCCACTGGTTTACTATGGGCAGGAAGGATTTCTCTCTGTGTGTGTGCAAGCGCTGCCGGCCCCGGGAGAAGCCCCCTCTTTCCCTCCCTCCCCCACTCACTGCTCCCGGGCCCAAGGGGGGCGCAAGGGAGGGAGAAGCCGGGCCCCAGAGGCGTGAAGCCCCTGGAGCCCAAGCAAGAGGGGGGAGGGAGGGAAACGCTGGCCCCAGTGGGGGGGAGAAGCGCCCCTTTTTTCCTTCCTTCCTTCCTTCCTTCCTTCCTTCCTTCCTTCCTTCCTTCCTTCCTTCCTTCCTTCCTTCCTTCTCTCTCTCTCTCTCCCCCACCTACCTACCTACCTTCCTGTTCCTTCCTTTCCCCCTTCCTTCCTTCCTTTCTTCTCTCTCTCCCTCCCACCTACCTACCTACCTTCCTGTTCCTTCCTTTCCCCTTTCCTTCCCCTCTCCCTTCCTTCCTTCCTTCCTTCTCTCTCTCTCCCCCCACCTACCTACCTACCTACCTTACTGTTCCTTTCTTTCTTCCTTCCTTCCTTTCCCCCTTCCTTCCTTCCTTCTCTCCCCCCACCTATCTACCTACCTTCCTGTTCCTTCCTTCCTTCCTTCCTTCCTTCCTTCCTTCCTTCCTTCCTTCCTTCCTTCCTTCCTTCTCTCTCTCTCTCTCTCTCTCCCCCACCTACCTACCTACCTTCCTGTTCCTTCCTTTCCCCCTTCCTTCCTTCCTTCCTTCCTTCCTTCCTTCCTTCCTTCCTTCCTTCCTTCCTTCTCTCTCTCTTCCCACCTACCTACCTACCTTCCTATTGCTTCCTTTTCCCCTCCCTTCCTTCCTTCTCTCTCTCTCCCCCACCTACCTACCTACCTTCCTGTTCCTTCCTTCCTTCCTTCTCTCTCCCCCCCACCTACCTACCTACCTTACTGTTCCTTCCTTCCTTCCTTTCCCCCTTCCTTCCTTCCTTCTCTCTCTCTCTCCCCCCACCTATCTACCTACCTTCCTGTTCCTTCCTTCCTTCCTTCCTTCTCTCTCTCTCTCCCCACACCTACCTACCTACCTTCCTATTGCTTCCTTTCCCCCTTCCTTCCTTCCTTTCTTCTCTCTCTCCCTCCCACCTACCTACCTACCTTCTTGTTCCTTCCTTTCCCTTTTCCTTCCCCTCTCCCTTCCTTCCTTCCTTCTCTCTCTCTCTCCCCACCCACCTACCTACCTACCTACCTACCTTACTGTTCCTTCCTTCCTTCCTTCCTTTCCCCCTTCTTTCCTTCCTTCTCTCTCTCTCCCCACCTACCTACCTACCTTACTGTTCCATTCTTTCTTCCTTCCTTCCTTTCCCCCTTCCTTCCTTCCTTCTCTCCCCCCACCTATCTACCTACCTTCCTGTTCCTTCCTTTCCCCCTTCCTTCCTTCCTTCCTTCCTTCCTTCCTTCCTTCCTTCCTTCCTTCTCTCTCTCTCTCCCCCCACCCACCTACCTACCTTCCTGTTCCTTCCTTTCCCCCTTCCTTCCATCCTTCCTTCCATCCTTCCTTCCTTCCTTCCTTCCTTCCTTCCTTCCTTCCTTCCTTCTCTCTCTCTCTCCC
Source organism: Lepidodactylus listeri (assembly GCA_029233225.1). Classification (NCBI taxonomy): domain Eukaryota; kingdom Metazoa; phylum Chordata; class Lepidosauria; order Squamata; family Gekkonidae; genus Lepidodactylus; species Lepidodactylus listeri. The sequence goes on along the minus strand of JARCFY010000005.1, from coordinate 130,902,587 downwards.
ACCTACCTACCTCCCTTCCTTCCTGTTCCTTTCCTTCCTCCCTCCCTCCCTTCCTCCCTCCCTTCTTGCCTTCTGACACACTGCCGATGATGTCAGGGAGGTGTGGCCTTTTGACACTTCCGGTGACGTCACGGGGTGTGGCATATGCAAATAAGTTATGCTAATGAGCTCCTGCACCTCTTTTTTTACGAAAGGACCCCTGGGTAAAGTGATTCACCAGGGAGCTGTCTGGTCGTTCAATGCAGGATCAAAAAGATCTAGATCAAATTACAGCCGGGCCAATGGCGGGATTAGCTGCCTATCTGAACGCACCTTGGGCTGGGAAGTTCCTAAAGATTTGGAGGCAGCACCTGAGGAGGGGAGGGGTGGGGAGGATTTTAGCAGGTCATAATGCCGTAGACAGTGTTGCCAACTTCCAGGTGGTCCAGTAGAACAAATGCCATGTAATAGTTCGATACAAATTCAAATTATTAAAACCAATACATAACAAACTATAAAGACAACACACTGCAACAGTTTAATATAGTGCTATCCCAGTACAATACAACTTATTTCACAAGTGTGGTAAAGTCCCCCATTGGTACAAAAAGGTCTGGAGATCCTTTGTAAGAAAAACTCAAGAAGATTACAAGCGGTCAGTGTGCCCTCTTCCAGAGTGGCAAGGGTTTCCTCAGTTTGCATCAGGACTGCATCAATCACCAATGGAAACAAAGCCTTTAACAGTTGAGCCTAACAGTACACAGTCACTTCTTCACAAGTGTGACTACTGTCTAGTCAGTTTCAGAACAGCCAAGCCCTATATCATTATATGCCACTGAAGTCCCTCTCCTCCCCAACCCCCACCCTCCTCAGGCTCCGCTCCCAAAATGTCCAGGTATTTCCCAACCTAGCAAACCGTGGCCATGGAACCTGGCTTCTAAAGCAGCAGTTTCCTCCAGGAGGACTGATCTCTGTCATCTGGAGAACAGTTGTCTTTCCAAGACATCTCCAGGCCCCACCTGGAAGTTGGGAACCATAATCTAATGGTTTAAACCATCTCGTTAATGAAGTTGTCCATTAGTTGCTCAGATTAATTTGTGTTTCACTTCTTCCTTCATACTACTGGGGTAAGGGCTGAACATTTAAAAAGATAATAAGCAAGAAACAGGGCTAAAAGGCAGCTCATGGAGAACTGCCCTACACCACCCGAATTAACATAAAAATTGCAATAACGGGGTCTGCACTCTTGACATGCTCAAAGGGCCTTTCCACAGCTTACAAAAAATGAAGAAAAAAAGGGGGGGGGGGGCTAAAGCCAAAAAGTAGCTGCGATCTAAGAGGGTCAAGCTAACAAGTACATTAATATAAAAATACAAATATTTATTAGGGTGTACACATAAATAAAACATAATAAGGTTAAAAGAAGCATTCTAAATATCAGACTCTTAAAGCTTATATCATTCAGAACTGATAGTTGTACATATACAATTGATGGATAAAACTTTTGACCTAAGGACCATACACATTTCGGCCCATATGGGCCTTCCTCAACATTCCTTATTTTACAATGACACACATCCAGAAATACATGCATAAAAATCTCTCTATATAATAATCCTGATTTGGCAGTGGCACTCTCCAGAACATTCCACACGCTCCAAAATCAGTTGACTCCCTGACGTGTCACTCAGAAGCTGTCCCTATCCATTGGCTGTGAGTTCTCGCAGTTGTGATACCTGGCGATCTTCAGGCTCTAACTGGAGATCGGCTACTCTAGGCATACCAATCAGAGCTTCAGAGCAGGGTCTGCTAGAAGCTGAGTGGGTGATTTTGAATCAGTCACAAATTTTCATCCTAACTTACCTCACAGGATTGTTGTTCAAGTCAAAAATGGGAGAGGAGAATAATGTACGCTGCTTTGGTCCCCATTGCAGAGAAAGACTACTTTTCTCCTGGGAAATTTATTTATTTAAATTTCTATCCTGCCCTCCCAGCCAAGGAAACCATTGTTATCAATCTCCAGGTGAGGGCTGGAGATCACTCAGAATTACAACTGCTCTCCAGATGGCAGAGATCAGTTCCCCTGAAGAAAATGGTGGACTCTGTGTCCTTATACCCTGCTGAGATTCCCCCCCATGACAGACAATGTGACGTGGCGCTCAGGGCATCAGAGCACGGTAGGGGCTGCAGGTGGTGGTGGTGGAAGATGGAAAGCTGAACAGTGAAGGGAAAATAAAGGTAGGTTGATGCTTGGTTGGAAGGAGATAGTGTTGCCAACTCCAGATGGGGGATTTCTGGAGATTTGAGGGATGGAGCCCGGAGAGGGTGAGGTTTGAGGAGGGGTGGGTCCAGGTAGAATGCCATGGACTCCGCCCTCCAAACCAGCTATTCTCTCTTGGGGAACCACTGTTGCCAATCTTCAGGTGAGGGCTGGAGGTCACTCAGAATTACAACTGCTCTTCAGGTAGCAGAGATCAGTTCCCCTGGAGAAAAGGGTGGACTCTGTGTCCTTATACCCTGCTGAGGTTACCACAGCAAATTGACACTGAGTGCCCTTGGCACTCTCCCAGAGTCTCTTTCTAGATCCCATTGTATTTATTTCCACAACGGGCTTTATTCCTAGTATATATGTGTGTGAGTGAGAGAGACCAGGTGTTGTTTTCTTAAATGCTATGCAGTTGCTACATGGATCAGCAGATTGAGCGGTGGGTCCGAACGTGTCAGCCATGCCAGGAGTCGAGGCCAGCAGCTCCAGAGGTTCCTGTTCATCCATGGGAGAAGCCAAGGGGCCCATGGTCCTCCATTCATGTGGACTTTGCTGGGCCCTTCCAGGGCCGGACACTCTTGATTATTGTGGATGCGTATTCCAAGTGGTTGGAGGTCATCCCTGTCACCTCCATGACATTGGCCATCATTGCCCACTGCCTAGACCGTCTCTTTGCCGCCTTCGACCTGCCAGACCTCGTCGTGTCCAACAATGGAACTCAATTCACCTCTGCAGAGTTCCAGATCTTCCTGGATGAGCAGGGTATCTGGCACATCACCTCGGCTCCTTTCCACCTGAGACAAACGGTCAGGCTGAACGAATGGTGTGAACAGTTAAGGACTCGCTCCGCAGGATGGGTGATGGGAATTTCCCAGCCAAGCTCACCAGGTTCTTGTTGCAGCAGCACTCCCCGCCACACGCCATCACCAGGAAGTCACCGGTGAAGCTGCTTATGGGCCGCCAGCTGTCCACCCACCTGAGCCGCCTTCACCCCGACCTGGTGCCGGATGTCCACTGCGACCCTATCACCACAGGGTCCACTTGGTCCTTTGCACCAGGAGACACGGTGTATGCCCAGAACTATGGGGCAGGTCCGCACTGGGTTCCAGCAGTCATTGTGCGCTCAACAGGCCCTATATCGTACGAGGTGAGGGATGACACGGGGCAGGTCCATCACAGACATCTGGCCCAGCTGAGACGCCAGTGGCCAGAGCCGGAGGATCGGTTGCAATGCTCTCCAGTTCCTGAGCCAGAACAATGCTTGCAATGCTCCCCAGTTCCTGAGCCAGAGCAACGCTTGCCACGCTCCTCAGTTCCTGCATCGGGACAACATTTGTAATGCACCCTGGTTCCTGAGGCTGGCCTGGGAGATCTCCCGGCACAGCAAGACGCCGGCACCCAGGGGAGTCGCCTGACAGAGGGCAGCCCTCCACCAACTCCAGCCCGGGACATCCCAAGGGAACAGTCTGCTGAGCCACTGCCAGCTCAGAATGAGGTAGGCCCCCTGCCAGAGCTGGGTCATGCCCCAGAACTCTCAGAGCTCCCAGACTTTATGGACCACTTCCCCTTGAGTCCGCCGCCACAGCTCATGCCAGCCCGTATGGAGTCCCCAGATTTAAGAGGACGTTCTCCATCGGGTTCACCCTTGCCGCACTGGTCCCGACAGATGAGGTGACCGCCCCCGCACCTAAGGGACTTTGTTGTTTGAACTTAGGGGGGAGGAGTGTTGTGTTTGTTTAGAATATGAAGCAATAATAGCTTGAAAAGGGCTCTGGTATCCTAAAGCTTCAATTCCTATTGGCTGATTAATAAAGACTCCAATTGGTCCTGAAGCCAATCTAGATACCCAATCACTGAGCCCTGCTTGGGTCCAATAGTATTGCTTGTATATAGTTACACTGTTGAAAGTTATGTGTTGGAACAGTATAAATTAAAGTGCTGCTCTCATAGAGCTGTCTTTTGAGCTGAACAATGTCACTGAATAAAAGCCTGTTTGTTTGGATTCATCGCCTCCTGCTCAATACTTAAAAGTAGTTATCTGGTTTCTGTTTCCACACAGCCATGTTTATTCAGGAGGAGTAAGGGGATGGGGGAAGCTGTAGATCCCTTCACCCACCCACCCCAAGTGTGCAAGTGTGGTTGTGGGTTGCCACAGCAGCCAGCAAGTGTGATGCAGGAGAAGAGCCAAAGAGGCAATTTTTAAAAGTGGCCCTGTGGTCATGAGTGCTGAAGTCCCAGTCCTACTGCAGGAGATACTCTTTGAAGCAGGGGACCCTGACTTCCCAATTTTTTTGAGCCTGCAGGCACCTTTGGAATTCTGACATACCTTGGTGGACACAGCGACAAAATGGCTTCACAAAATGGTTGCCACAGGAGGCAGAGCCAGTCACAAAATGGCTGCTGAAGCTTCCCTTCAGTCACACAGGAAAGATCCTTGTGCTGTGGTGGCATCTGCTACCAAAGCGATGTTTTTAACATCTGTAGAGCCAATCAAAAAGTAGAGACATCACCCTGCCAACAAAAGTCTGTATGGTCAAAGCACTGGTATTCCCAGTAGTGATGTATGGCTGCAAGAGCTGGACTATAAGGAAGCCCGAGCGCTGAAGAATAGATTCTTTTGAATTATGGTGCTGGAGAAGACTCTTGAGAGTCCCTTGGACTGCAGGGAGATCAAATCAGTCAATCCTAAAGGAAATCAACCCTGACTGTTCCCTGGAAGGCCAGACATCGAAGCTGAAGCTCGAACACTTTGGCCACCAAATGAGAAGGGAGCACTCCCTGGATCAAAGACCCTGATGCTGGGAAAGACTGAAGGTCAAAGAAGAAGGAGACGGCAAAGGATGAGATGGTGAGACAGTGTTATTGATGCAACACACATGAAGCTATACAAACTCTGGAGCATAACAGCAGACAGGAGGGCCTGGCGTGATGTGGTCCATGGGGTCACAAAGAATCGGATTCAACTGTGCGACTGAACAACAATCACAAGAGCCAATCAAATCTCCAATGGCCTCTCAGAAACCTTGTTGGGCAAAACCCCCCTTCTGTCGGAGCCCACTTCCTAAAGACTGTTATTGGGCTCCAGGAAATATGTTAGTGGGACCCAGGTGCAGATTCAGTCACTGCTGCCTAGGATTCCCAGCTTCCCGGGGGGACGGGGGAATCTCCCGTAATTACAGCTCATCTCCAGATTACAGAGATCACTTCCCATGGAGAAAATGGATGCTTTGGAGGGTGAACTCCATGGCATTGTACCCCACTGAGGAGGTCCCTGTCCTCCCCAAGCTCCATCCCCAAATCTTCAGGAGTTTCCCAACCCAGAGTTGGCAACCCTAGCCTCTGCCCAATTCTGGATCGAATTATGCATTGCCAGAAGCCACTGAAGCAGTTCTTACCATCTTTTGAAGGGGAGAAGCCATCTAATCTCTCAGCCACACTGACCACCTGACCTGGATTCCTCTTCTCTATTGGCTCCCAGACAGTTGAGTCACTCAGCCATCAAGATCACAGAAGGGGCTTTCTTCACTCCCTTCTGTTGGCAGTTCATCTGTCCAATCTCCCTATGATGCCATTCACCCCTTTGCCTTCTCCTTTGGAGTGTCTCTGCAGCTGTGAAACCTCGCTTGCGGGGAGGGCGGGGTAGAAATGTGAAATGATAAATAAAGGAAGGGAGGAAGGGAGGAAGGAAGGAAGGAAGGAATAATGCCAGGCAGCCCTGAGGGAGGAGGACCCTCCAGGGGATGAGGCCCAGGTCCACCAGAAGCTTCGTTCCCTGCTGAGGCACTGAGCTTGACATCAGAGCTGATGTCACCAGGCTGGCCTTGGAGGTCACAATGGTCTCCGACACATGAACCCCTGAAGCTCCCCCAGACTGAGTCAGACCACCGGTCTTGACTGGTAGAGGCTCTGCTGGGTCTTCCATGTCACCTACAAACTGAGGCTTGTCCCTGAAGATGCTGAAGATGGAAGCTGGGACCTTCTGCATGTGAAGCAGATGTTCTACCACTGAGCCACAGACCCTTACCTTGTGGTCATGAGTAGGATCACTTGAAGGGTGGACTAATCTTTCAGAATGTGGGGATGTCAACAACTATTGGCCGGACATCATTTGAAGAGAGTAGGGTAAGGTAGGAACCCTTGTGCCCCACTGTTGTAGGCAACATGTAGAGTTACACACAGAGGTGTGGTCCCTCTGACTCAGCAGCAGGGGAATGCTTTGGCCACTACACCTTGGGTTCCCAGCCTCCAGGTGGGGCCTGGGGACCCCCCAGAATTACAGCTCCTCTCCAGACTACAGAGATCCAGTCTCCTGGACAAAATGGATGCTTTGGAGGCTGAACTTTGGCATTGTACCCCACGGAGGTCCCTCTCCTCCCCAGGCTCCATTCCCAAATCTCCTGGATCTGGCAACCCAACTCCCACCCACCACTCCCTGCCAGTGGACACGAGGGATGTGGTAATCCCACCAGGAGGAGACCTGGGATGGCCATGGATCTTTCCAGATTCCCACATGGACAGAAATTCCCATAATTCTGTAAACTATGAGCTCTAATTTGAAAACTTCATTTATTGATTTTTGGGGGGAAATTAATATGCTGCCTATCCAGAAACTTGCTCAAGATACAACTAAAACAATAAAATCAAAATTAAAGACAGCTGGGAAGGGGGGAAAGCCATTAAAACAAGACATTAAAAAACCCAAAGCCATTAAAAAAGAGAATAAAAACAGCATAAAACAAACACTGAGCAGCTTAAAAGGGCATTGATGAAACAGTGCTCAGGCAACAAGCAGACCATAAAACAGCAAAAAGACGTACAAGCCCATTCGTTAAAAGCTTAGGTAGAAAGGAAGGATTTGGCCTGGCATGTAAAGGAAAGTGAGTTAGGCCCTAGGAAGGCCTCAAATGGGAGGGCATTCCAAAGGGGAGGGCCAAGCCCTGTTTCTGGTTGTCCTCTGCCTCCCTTCTTGGTTGGTGGACTGGACAATATGGTGGACTGGACAATATGACTGGAAACAGTTTTGTGAGATTAAGGGCCAATGGTGACATCATCTGTGATTAGAGTTGCCGGGTGCTTGCCTTCTACCAGCAGGGGGCTCCTGCATGCTGTGTAGGGGATGCTCTAGCATTTGGCCAAAAACTCTATGCTCACCATAGAGTTTTTAGCCAAATGCTAGAGCGTCCCCTGCATGACATGCCCAGCACCAGGCACATCGGGCGCAGTGGGACTCTTCAGGGGCGGGGCTTCCCCCACCAGCCAACTGGCCGGCAGTGGATTGGGCTGCCTGAAATCGAGGGAACCCCTGACCCCATCGGAGGGGGGGTGGCAACCCTATCTGTGACACATTACCCGTGTCCTTTTTGCAGACAGACATTACGCTGAGGAACTCACATTCCCAAGAGCAGCAGGGCCTAATTCAGCCCAGGAGCCTGACATGGGGGGTAGGAGGGGCTTGCACTTCCCCTCCTGTGTGGTTTTCCTGAGCCAAAATGGCTGCAGGGGGACATGTTTGCCCCACTGTAGAGGGCTACATGCAGTGAATCATGTGGAGCACAGAGGATCCTCCACCTTGGGACTCCTCCTGCTTCCACCGATCAGCAGGCCAGCAGGAGGACTTGCTGGCAGCAAAAGGAAGCCAAGGTCAACCTTGCTGGCAGTGCAGCGATGTCACTTCTGGTGTGGACTGGAAGTGATGTCATTGCATCACCATATTTAAGATGCGCCTGTGAGAACCCCCATCTTGACTACCGTTTGTTGGAGAAGCGACAGCCTGCTAAGAGTCTAGTTGCTGTAAATACTGTTGATAGAGTGGTTCAGTCCACGTACCCTGGGGGGGGGGGCTGTGGAGCATTCTCTGGGGTTTATTGAATGTTCTTCTTCTGCAGTTCAGCCTACCTTCAGCTGGTGCAGAATGCCACGACCAGGCTGTTGATGGGGCTCCCTATTTGGGAGCACATCCAGCCACTGGCTGCCTATAGCATACCGGATCTGCTTTAAGGTGCTGGTTCTTACCTTTAAAGCCCTTTATGGCCAGAGACCTACATACCACCTTTCCCCATATATACCCCAGGGAGTACTGCGATCTGGGAGCCAGAATCAACAGGTCCTCTCAAGTATTAAGGCGGCCAGACTGGCGATGACCAGAGCCAGGGCCTTTTCGGTGGCAGCTCCTTTCTGGTGGAATGAGCTCCCAGAGGAGATCAGGGCCCTGAGGGACCTCTTACAGTTCCACAGGGCCTGTAAAATGGAGCTCTTCTGCCAGGATTTTGGAACCACTACTTCCACTGTTATTACCACCGGCAATGTCAATTGATGGCGTATGGGAAAGAGCCCTGAGCCACTGGATCCCAACAACAACTGCCCGAGCTGGTTCCCCCCCCCCCCCATAAAATCTGATGTGTCTTCTTGTCATCTAAAGCAGACCAATGGCACCGACGCATAAGATCGGTATTTTATTATGATATCTGGTTTTAATACGGTATTTTAACGTTGATTCTTATTATTTATATGTATTGGAATTTTATTGTTGTAAGCCGCCCTGAGCCAGCTTTGGCCGGGAGGGCAGGATAAAAGTTTGAGCAAATAAATAAATAAATATTTCCCTCTCTCTCTCTCTCTTTTTTTTTTTTTAAATATTTCCCTCTCTCTGCTGTGTGTTCGTCCTTGTGCTCTGAAGGCCTCTCTGTTGCATTAATGGCCTGCAGTCAGTTACTGTCGTTTTGCATAATTCTGTTGCAGTAAATTCATAAAAGGTGAATCACAAAGCGTGGATTGGATTTTTCCTGAACTCTGCCCACACCATTTTGGTCTGTCAATAGACATTTTCCACCCTATAAAAAGCTGTAACTTAGAGTTACCAGCGTTTTCTTATTCTTTCTATTTCCGCACTTCCTGCCAATTAAAAAAAAAACAACAGAAAACACAAAAAAGGCAGGCATAAAAAAAAATTGCACAAAGCTTTAGACATACACGGTAATTAAAATAAAAGTCATGTCTGTTGAGGTAATCGCCTTCTCTGTCTTATGCGCCGAGCCACAGAAGGCGATCCGTTTCTTTTCAATACGTGACAGTGGGAATGAAAGAATACAAGTCAGAAACTGGCATCTCCAGTGACATGTCTGGTAGGTGTGGGTGGCACTGATTAGATGCGTGCTAACAAATGGTGCGCCAGAGCCCTGACAAAATAAATGCTTCACTTCATTATCCATCATTTACTTTCTGCCAGTTGAGACTCGTGTCTTCCAAAGAGCGGTTTCAGTCCTAGCCTGACATCTGAAAGATAGCAACACAAGATTCGGGCTGCTAATGCAAAGGCATTTTTTTAAAGAGGTAAAACAAACATAAACATTCATGCGCCACCCTCCAGTGAAGCACCTCCAGAACCCTCAGATGAGCATGTCTGTGACAGTTCATTTCATCACTTTTTTTTTTTTTGGCGTAAAGGTGAAACTATCTGCAATTTGTCACCAACATTTTCAGCAGTGGTTAAATTACTTCCCCTTTTCAACTGGATCTTGCTTATTCACATGGCCCTCACTTGCCCTCATTGGCCTTCAGCAATGTCCTCATTGGAGAGGGGTTTTATTGGCAGCCTAGAAAGGTGGCATCAATCTATTCGTGGAGTGATGCTCAACATAGAAATGTGCATTTATTTCAAAAAGCCATTTAAAAAAAAAAAACCTGGAAAAATGTCTCTGTCTGGAGGTAAGGAAACAGCCTGGTACGGAATCTGTTTATACAGATGTCAGTCCCACACATTTCAGTGAGGCTTACTCTCAAATGGGCAAGGATCGTAGCCAGGATAACCTTGCAGTAATATCCTCAGAAGATCTGGATTGAGCCTGGCACAGTCTGATTGACATGGGGGAGCAGGAATCAGTATTATACCAGCCTCTAGGTGGGGTCTGGCATTCTCCTGGAATTACAGCTGATCTCCAGACTACAGAAATCAGTTCTCTTGGAAGAAATGGCAACTTCAGAGGGCAGACTCTATGGTATGTCTAGGATCTGACTGACAGCAGCATTAATGGCCGCTGGTTGGTCTCAGATGTAGAACAGCCTGAGCATGCATGTTCTTGCAGAGCTCCATGGGAGTTGTACTTCATCCCCCCACCCCCATATAATTAAAATATGTTTTAATGCAAAAAGATATTAGAGGGTTTTATTGTGCACAAAGCACACACAGGTAAACAAAGACAATTAAATGAGGGTTTAAGAACATAAGAGAAGCCAATGTTGGATCAGGCTAATGGTTTATCCAGCACAACACTCTGTCACACACTGGCCAAAAACACCAGGGGCCCTCAGGAGGTCCACCAGTGCGGCCAGGACACTAGAAGCCCTCCCATTGTTGCCCCCCCCCCCAAGCACCAAGAATACAGAGCATCACTTGCCCCAGACCAAGAGTTCCTATCTATACTTTGTGGCTAATAGCCACTGATGGACCTCTGCTCCAGATGTTTATCTAATTCCCTCTTGAAGCCGTCCATGCTTGTGGCTGCCACCACCTCCTGAATTCCACGTGTTAATTACTCTTTGGGTGAAGAAATACTTCCTTTTATCTGTTCCTACTGCACAGGCACAGAAGGGGGGCAAACTGAATGTCATTAATAACCTGTAAAGTTCCCAGCCCTTGACTGGTAATCCTCAAGAGCATTGGGGGCGGGGGGGGGGGGAGGCGGAACTGCCTGAACATCACTTTCTGTTTTGGAACATGAAGTGACATCATGACACTCTAGGAATTTTCAGATCTCTGTGGTAAAAACCCTGCAGTGTCCAGATGCTTCTTCCTGTCCCAAACCAGGAAGTGATGCCATGATGCTCCAGGAATTTCCAAATCTCTATGGTTTTTATCACAGAGATTTGAAAATTTCTGGAATGTTATCATGTTACTTCCTGTCTTGGCATCAATCAACGTCTCGATCAATGTCTTGGCATCCATCCCCCCTACATTTTCCTCCCACCACTCCATTTAGCAAGGGTAGGGAATGAGGAGCATCAGTAGGAGGTTCCCCTCCATGACCAGGTAAGTGGCGACCTTAAACCTGACAAAAGTAAGCTCAAGATTCACAGGATAAAAGGACAAGTCCTTTTGTGGATCAAAAACGGGCTAATTAAAAGGAAACAGAGAGTGAGTATAAATGGGCAATTTTCTCAGTGGAGGGTGATAAGCAGTGGGGTACCACAGGGATCAGTACTCGGTTCGATGCTTTTAACTTCTTTATTAATGATTTGGAGTTGGGAGTAAGCAGTGAAGTGGCTAAATTTGCAGAAGACACAAAGTTGTTCAGGTTGGTGAGAACCAGAGAGGATTGTGAGGCACTCCAAAGGGATCTGTCGATGATGGGCGAGTGAGCATCAACATGGCAAATGGGGTTCAATGTAGTCAAGTGCAAAGTGATGCACATTGGAGCCAAAAATCCTAACTATAAATACACATTGATGGGGTCCGAACTGGCAGAGAGTGACCAAGAGAGAGATCTTGGAGTCGTAGTAGAAAATGTCAAGACAGTGTGCAACTGCAATGAAAAAAGCCAACGCTATGCTGGGGATTATTAGGAAGGGAACTGAAAATAAATTAGCCCTGTATAAATCAATGCTGCGACCTCATTTGAAGTACTGTGTACAGTTCTGGATGCCACACCTCAAAAATATATATTCTAGCATTGGAAAAAGGGCAACTAGAATTGTAATGTATGGAATGGGCACTGCAGATGGATTTCTGTTCCAGATCACAAAGGATGGGTGAGTCAGTGGCCAGTTTCATGGCAGACCTTAGACAGCTAGCTGTGGGATGCGAGTTCCCATCGGTAGAGGATACGTTGTTAACCCAATTTGTCTGTAGGGTCCACGAGCCGAAGCTGCGGCGGAAGCCAATGACATGCAAAATGGCAGCCACATTTGAGAAAGCGCTACAGGACCACCAAGGGTCCACTTCACATCACCTAGCGATTTCCTGCAGCCCTGCAACATCATTGGATGAGGAAGAGGAGATACAACAGGTACACCGATGTTCCCAGAGAGAGGTTCCACGTGCCAAACCAGACAGAATCAGCAACAGGTCAGTCGCCTCGTCCGCCGGGACATCCCATGCCCCGGTCCCTGCCAAAAGTGCCAGTTGCGGCGATGCACATGACCGCCAGGACTATGGGTTCTGGGACGCAGAGTGCCAGTCATGCAGAAAGAAGGGGCACATCGCTTGGGCCAGCCATTCCCGGGCCAATCGACTTACCCAAGCAGACAGCTTGGAGGACATCAACCTCCATGCCACGACATCATCCCAGCAACAGGTAATGTAACTGCCCCGGGACACTCTCAATAAGATATTTGTACCAATAATCATAGATGGGTCCCCGTGCTCTATGGAGCTCGACATGGGGTCTGCCTACTCCATAATTTCAGCAGATACCCTCTGGAAACTATGCCCCAAGGGGAGACCCCGGCTGCGGAAGCCAACCGGGCTACAGCTGAGGGATTTAAAAAAAAAACCCAATAGCAATCAAAGGACTGGGCAAATTCAGAGTCAAGTTTAAGGATTTTGATGGCAAACTGGACCTCCTAGTAGTGGAGGGAAAACTAGCCAGCCTACTGGGACTAGCCTGGTTTGCACCTTTGGGGGCTGGAAGTTACTGTGGTCAACCAGCTCCAGTGTACAGACCTCCAGAAAGTCTGTGAGGAATTTCCCTCCATGTTTGATGGTACGCTAGGTGCCTACAAGGGACCTCCTGTATCTTTGGATCTCGCTCCACATTCCAGCCAGGTGGCCTTCCCTGGCTGTCCGATCCAAAATTGATAGGGAATTAGATCAGCGAGTGGCCCAGGGCATTCTGGAACCTGTGCCCCACACCCACTGGGAAACCCCGATCATGACCCCAATGAAACCCAATGGGGAAATACGGATTTGCGCTGACTATAAATGTACTTTAAACAAGGCGCTCCAGGATCATTCTTACCTGGTGCCGGTAGTAAGCCACACCCTGGCCAAACTTGCCGGTGCTAAACTTTTTGGAAAGTTGGATCTGGCGCAGGCCTACCAACAGCTCCCAGTGGATGAACCCATGGCAGAGGCACAGACCATAACAACCCGCCACCTTCAATTTGGGGTCAGTGTCGCCCCAGGTCTGTTTCAGGAACTGATGGATCGCCTCCTCAAAGGTCCTCCAGGTGTGTTCCTGTTCTTTGATGACATGCTGATCGCAGCACCAGATGTCTCTTTCTTCACCAGCCAGCTCCGTTCTGTCCTGCAGCGCTTCCGAGATGCCGGCCTGAAGGTAAAGCGGGAAGAGTGCTCTCTGGAGTTCCTGGGGTTCACTGTAGATGCACAAGGCATCCAACCCACCCCAGACAAGGTCTGTGCCAACATGGAAGCCATCATCCAAAGCGGAGCTCCAGTCGTTCTTGGGCCTCCTTAATTTTTACCATGCATTCCTCCCACACAAGGCGGCAGTTGTGGAGCCCCTCCATCTCCTCCTCAACAAAAGTGCCAAGTGGGTTTGGGCCCCCCGCCATGATGCTGCTTTCCGGGCTGTTAAGGACCTCCTCATGACAAATGCGGTCCTAGTGCATTTTGACAAGTAATCACCAGTGGTCCTGGCTTGCGACACCTCCCCCTGTGGCGTCGGGGCTATCCTGGCACACCTCCTCCCCGACGGCTGGGAGGTTCTGATCGCCTATTACTCCCAGACCTTGTCCTTGGCCAAGCGCAACTATCTTCCTTGGCCAAGCGCAACTATCTTCCTGTCCAGCTACGACTACTCTCTGGTTCACAGCCAGGGGAAGGCTATGGAACATGTGGATGCTCTGAACCGCCTGCCGCTGCCTTCCAGTGACCCGGATCCAGCTCCCGCTCACCACATTGCACTGCTAGAAGCCTTTCCTTGCCACCCAGTCCAGGTAAAAGACATTGCCCGACTCACAGCCTGGGACTAAGTCCTCTCCCGGGTCCTTAACTGGGTGGGGAGAGGGTGACCCAGCAGTCCCGGCCCGGATTTCACAGCTTACACATGCTGTCAGATGGAGCTTTCTACCCATAAGGTGTGTCTGCTGTGGGGCGCCAGGGTGGTCATCCCCACCCACTCCAGGAAAGGGTCCTGGTGGCCCTACATGAGAACCACTCAGGCATTGTGCACATGAAGGCCCTGGTCCGCAGCTATGTATGGTGGCCAGGGCTCGATGCCACCATTGAAGAAAGTGAAGCAATGCCGTACCTGGCAGGAGTCCCACCCTGAACCTCCTGGAGCACCTGTCCGGCCCTGGGAATCTGCACACAAACTGTGGGCTAGGCTACACCTTGATTTCGTGGGCCCTTTTCAAGGCCAGTTATTCTTTTTACCGGTTGACAGCTACACCAAGTGGCTGGAGGTAGCCCCGGTATCGGCCACATCCTCACAAGTGGCCATCTGCTGCATGTGGAGCATTTTCAGTACCCACGGCATTCCAGACACCTTGGTAACTGACAATGGGGCAGCTTTTATTTCACAGGAGTTCCAGAACTTTGTGGAGTACTATGGCATTCACCATGTGAGATCCGTGCTCTTCCACCCAGCCACTAATGGACAGGTGGAGTGTATGTTCAGGATGACCAAAGAGGCCCTTCAGCGGATGGACCGAGGTGACTGGCATCACAAGCTGGCTGCTTTCCTTTATGGCCAGAGGATGACCCCGCACATGACAATGGGACACAACCTAGCAGAGCTCCTGATGGGATGGAGGCTCACAACGAGACTAGACCATTTACATCCAGACCGGGCCCCAGAACTCAGCGGAGAGGCTGAACAGTGTAAGGCCCCTCAAGGGTTTTTCCCCGAAGATCCGGTCTATGTCTGGAACTACACATCAGGCCCCGCTTGGCTGCCAGGGCACATCATCCACGCAACAGGTTCCCTCTCTTACAAGGCCTTGGAAGAAGAGGGACAAATTTGGAAGCGGCATATCTATCAGCTGCGCCACCTCCTCCGGTCACCAGATATCGAGATGTCCAAAGATATGGATGAGGAGCCACAGACACAAGCACCTGAGGTGAGACTACCATTGGTGCATCTGCCAGAGCCATCAAAGCACCCTGGCAACCACAATCCTCCACACGACCCCGGTCAAGCAGCAACCTCACCCAACCTTCCTCCAACACCCGTCACATCAACGCCAGAAACAAACCCCTTGCCAATGGCCCCACAGCACTCGGGTCATGAGCGCAGTCCACCTTCATACTTAAGGGACTATGTGTGCTATGAGGGTAGTGTCTGAACTATGGGGGAGGGGTGTAATGGATGGAATAGCGGCGGCCATACCTCAAAAAAGATATTCT
The DNA here is from genome assembly GCA_029233225.1 of Lepidodactylus listeri. NCBI lineage: Eukaryota > Metazoa > Chordata > Lepidosauria > Squamata > Gekkonidae > Lepidodactylus > Lepidodactylus listeri. The sequence goes on along the minus strand of JARCFY010000005.1, from coordinate 130,887,039 downwards.
AGCATTGGAAAAAGTGCAGAAAAGTGCAACTAGAATTGTAATGTATGGAATGGCAGCAGCCACATGGCCACTGCGGGGCACATGGCCAAGTATAGCCTGAGTTTGGGGACAGAGAACAATAGTACACCAGGATCCTAAATGTCCCCCCATCGAAGGCTTAGGATATTAAAATACACCTATGATAACCTTTGGTGGGAATGGCCTCCTATCACACTGTGTGGGCGAGGTTGGGGGCGAGGCTTCTATGTGCATAAAAGCGGACCCCCGACCTCCAGCATGTATGCTTCATCCGAACCTGAATAAAATATGTGGGCTGATTTCACTGCTCCTGGTCTCCGACTCCAGTACTTTCCAAGAATAATAAAAGGTTTGGAACACTTTCCCTATGAAAAAAGGTTAAAGCACTTGGGGCTCTTTAGCTTGGAGAAACAATGGCTGAGGTGTGACATGATCAAGGTTTACAAGATTATGCATGGGATAGAGCAGGTAGAGAAAGAAGTCCTTTTCTCCCTTCCTCACAAGACAAGAACTCATTGGCACTCAATGAAATTGCTGAGCAGTCAGGTTAGAACAGATAAAAGGAAATACTTCTTCACCGAAAGAGTGATGAACACATGGAATTCTCTGCCACATGAGGTGGTGGCGGCTACAACCATGGACAACTTCAAGAGGGCATTACATAAATGTCTGGAGCAGAGGTCCATCAGTGGCTATTAGCTACAAAGTATAGATAGGAATTCTCGGTCTGGGGCAAGGGATGCTCTGTATTCTTGGTGCTTGGGGAGGGGGGCAACGGTGGGAGGGCTTCTAGTGTCCTGGCCCCACTGCTAGACCTTCTGAGGGCACCTGGTGTTTTTGGCCACTGTGTGACAAAGTGTTGGACTGGATGGGCCATTGGCCTGATCCAACATTGTTTTTTCTTGTGTTCTTAAAACCATTATCCTTAAAAAGTATAAAGAAACAAAGCCTATTATCTCCAGCTACTGTGCTCAAATTGATTGGCATACAGTGGAGGTGAGACTAACTGATCCATGGCTCAGCTCACAGGCTGTTGCAGAAGGTATGTTCACTCATTGAATACATTTGATGCAAAGTTCTTAACTCCCATGACCCAAAACTAGAAATTAGTTTGGCTGGGGAAACAAGGCCTAAGGAGAAGTTCTGAAGGAGAATTAGTCAGCCACAATGTATCAGTGCAACCATAAGGAACGGAAACAATAATGGAAAAGGCAGAAAAACACACAGGTTCTCCAAAATCCAGTTCTTCTACCAGAGTGCATGTGCAATTCACTGTACATAGAACAATGAACACTAGGGCCCCTTTTACGTTGCCATTCTAAAATGGATGTTATCCAGTATTGGCTCAGTTCCGTGAAGTGATACAGTGGTGAAGGTTTCATACAACAAATTTAATTCCATTAATGAGCCATCTCTGAAGCAATTTGGCCATTTCAAACAGCACTGCACTTCCCCCTGCACTTTTTCAGCGTGCAATCTTCCTTGAACCTTTTTTAATGTTCTAAGTTGAGCGCTGTAGCACTAGACCTATATAGCACTATAGCACTCAATTTAGAACATTCAAAAAAAAAGTTTGAGGAAGATTGTGCAGTGAAAAAGGCAGGGGAGAGCATGGCACTATTGGAAGTGCTGCAGACATTTTAAGCAGCACACTACAACAATTCAGAAGCACAAAGAAGAGGTAGAAATGGAAGAATGCAGATTACATCAAGAATGGCTCAACTACACTTTGCTAATGGGACACAAGCAGCTTTTAATTAAAAGATAAAATCCATTACCACCCAGTTGTTAAAACGGTTGTTTCTGAAATGACACACACAAAAAAAACTTGTTAGCAACCAGCTACCAAAACGGATTACAAAGGCTGTTTAGAATGGGCCTAGTAGTTTTGGGTGGATTAATGTTCTGTTCTTATACCCTAAGGTTTTGATTTCCCCCCCTATCTAAAGTAGAATTACCTTTCTTTGTAGTCTCAACTGAGTTTTAGAGCAAAAGGCCAGTTCTGAATATTTGCATGCATTTATGCATGTGTGAAATTTTAGCAGGCAGGAAGCTGTGTTATAAAAGGGGTATCTCAGAGGTAATGACTTAGAAAGAATACTCCAAAGTATGCTCGGCAAATGCTGCTTGTGATTTCCCCACATGTAAGTACTGGGCTTGGGAAGCAGATTTACTTTTGAATGCTCCATTCTCACACTGGTGTAGGGTTGCCAGCTTTGGGTTCAGAAATTCCTGGATATTTGGGGATACAGCATAGGAATGGTGTAGTTTGGGGAGGGAAAGGAAAGGGAAGAGAGGGGTGTCAGTGTGGCCATGATGCCATACAGTCCTCTCTCCAAAGCAGTCCTTTTCTCCAGGGGATCTAATCTCTCTAGTCCAGAGATCAGTTGTGATTCCAGGAGATCTCCAAGCCCCACCTGGAGGTTGGCATCAAGAGTTGCCAGCTCTGAATGGGAAAATACCTGCAGATTTGGGGGTGGAGCCTGAGGAGGGTAAAATTTAGGGAGAGGAGGGACTTCAGTGGGGTACAATTAGTAGTTTTCCGTTTGTCATCTAAAAGTTTATGAGATTTCATATTTGATACTTGCCTAAATATTTTAAAAAATCAAGCAATGTTACTGTCCAGTTTTAACTGTTGAGCCCAGATTAGGATGCAACAATACCTGGAGGACATTTGGCAACAAAATCGAGTTTCCTCAAATAATTTCCAGAGCAGACCGGGGCTGCCTTCCTGTCCGTACTGACAAGCTGATACCAAATAGTCTGGCTCGCTTTTTAACTCCGGCAGTCCCAGCCATCGCAAGAGAAGTGGCTCCAGTGTCTGTAAATGGAGATCTGCTCTCCAATCTTTCTGCTAACTTCTTGTTCATGGCCCAGTTCAGATAGGCTACACTGCAGTGCAGCAGGCAGACAAGAGAGAGTGTGCCTGCAGAGCATCTGAAAAAGATTATCCCCGCTTGTTTAGGCACATTCCTGAAACGGCCAAGAGAAAGAGAGACATTCCAGTTCTGGACTGATCGTCTGAGCTAATCGCTTCTGTTTTCAATTGAAATAGAAATATTTGGGGGCTAGTCGGTGACTCAGCTCCCAGAGCAGGAATGCGCCAGGAGAAACCAAGGGAAGGGTAGTTGCGTCAGTAGTCGGCCTGCTTTGTGGTTCTCGGCTGCACCATGAATAGAGTTGCCAACCTCCAGATGGTGGCTGAAGATATTCTGGTATTACAACTGACGTCCAGGCAAAAGGGATCAGTTTGCCTGGAGAAAATGGCCGCTGTGGAACAGGGGTGTCAAACATGCAGCCCGGGGGCCGAATCAGGCCCCCAAAGGGCTTTCTTCTAGCCTGCACTGAAACTGGCTATCCCCTGCTGCTGCTGCTGCTGCATCATGACTTGCTTTGCCAGACTCTCTCATTCGCTCAGCCATTTCATGTTTTCCCCTGGGTCCTAGACTCAGAACTCTGAGCATGAGATTTTTGTGGTGAATGTCAATAAATCAAAAGTAGGTTTGCAGCTTACAGATACACACCTGAACAGCATACTCAAGATTGCAACAGCACAGACATTTTGATGCAATAATTCAGAGTAAGAGGTGTCAGTTAACAGAGACTGTTATATAACCAAAATATAGCAAGATATAGCTAATGTTTTAAAGCATGTTTTTTAGGTAAAAAAAAGTTTGTGTCCTTTATAAAGTGTATATCTCCGCTACCTGGCATTACATTTTATGACACACATGGCCCGGCCCAACAAGGTCTCATTTATGTCAGATCCGGTCCATATAACAAATGAGTTCGACACCCCTGCTTTGGAAGGTAGACTCTATGGCATTGTACTCCATTGAAGCCCCTCCCCTCCCCAAACCACGCCCTCCTGTCAAAAGAGTCTCCCCTGCCCAGTTTGATGTAGTGGTTAGATGCATGGACTCTAATCTGGGAGAACCGGGTTTGATTCCCCACTCCTCCACTTGCACCTGCTGGATGACCTTGGGCAAGCCATAGTTCTGTCAGAGCAGCTCTTGAAAGAGCAGTCCTCGAAAGAGCTCTCTCAGCCCCACCTGCCTCACACAGGGTGTCAACTGTGGGGAGGGGAAGGGAAAGGAGATTGTAAACCGCTCTGAGAGTGAAGGGTGGAGTTTAAATCCAATCTCCTCCTCCTCCTCCTCCTCTTCTTCTTCTTTGGCTGAAGACTTTTTTGCCAAGAGGCTGGCCAGCTAGAAACTACAAAATGTGTGGAGGCACCTGTGCACCTTTAACCTGGGAAAACTACCACCAGTCCTTCTCTGTCCTTCCAGTCAGGAGCCAAAGAACAAACTCCTGACCTTACTAGGATTGACTAGGGAGTCCTCCCTGTGAGGTTGACTCACAGCAGGAAACCCACAAAGTTACTGTTAAGGTAGTGAACCACCAGTCTAGGCACTCAATTTCTTATTGCAGCTGCAGAGACAAAAAACCAGAGTTTGGCGAATAAAATATATATTTTATTAAGGTGCAAAGAGTGATTAAAAGGCAAAGGTTACTTAAGATACTGTGAGGAAAAACCAATGAAACTAGATATTAAAAAGCTAACTAGACACTTTAAAACATTGGTTCTCAGAAGGCAAGATGTTACGCATTCCATGTTCTGGGTCCAAAAAGCAACTCCTTCTCCAGAGTCCCAGAAGCCAGGCTGGTTGGCTTCAGCAGCAAAGTTTCAAGATGGCCCAAAGTGAGCAAGGTGATGCTTTGCATCAGCACAACATGCCAGTACCATCAAGCCCCCTGAATTTATTTATTTTATTTTTATTTATTTATTTTCGCATTTCTATCCCGCCTTTCCAGCGAACTGGCTCAAGGCGGCTCACAACATATCATACCACCAAAATGGTTTACAATTTAAAAGCATAAATGAACAACATTATAAAACAACTCACATAGCCCTACTGGCGGCCTCTACGTGCTCCTGGAGAGCAGCGGCAACAGAAGGTTTGGCCTGTGGGTCCAGGGCAATGTTATCCTACCATCTCCCCGGTGGCTGCTCCTATCCAAAAGCCTGGCGGAAGAGCTCCGTCTTGCAGGCCCTGTGGAACTGTAACAAATCCCACAGGGCCCTGATGTCATCCGGGAGCTCATTCCACCAGTATGGGGCCACCACCGAGAAAGCCCTAGCCCTGGTACAGGCCAGCCGCGCGTCCCTCGGACTGAAAAATAGTCAAGCGATGCTGGGTGCTTGACCTCAGTGCCCTCTGGGGCACATATGGGGAAAGACGGTCCCTCAAGTAGGCAGGCTCCTGACCATATAGGGCTTTAAAGGTCAACACCAACACCTTGAAATGGATCTGGTATGCTATAGGCAGCCAGTGCAGCAGCCGCAGCACAGGCTGGATGTGTTCGCCCATAGGGAGGCCCATCAGTAACCTGGCCGCGGCATTCTGCACTAGCTGCAGCCTCTGGATCCAAAGCAAGGGTAGCCCCATGTAGAGAGCATTACAGTGGTCTAGTCTCGAGGTGACCATAGCATGGATCATTATGGCTAGGTCATCACGTTCGAGGAAGGGAACCAGCTGCCTAATCAGCCGAAAATGGTAAAAGGCTGCCTTGGCAGTGGCTGCTACCTGGGCTCCATTGATAAGGAGGCATCCAGGAGCACTCCCAAGCTCCTGACCCTCGGCGCCGGCACCAATGGCACCCCCCCCGAAGGACGGGAGTGGGGTCCCTATCCCTGACCCACTCCGACTCAAGCACAGGACCTCCGTCTTCATTGGATTCAATTTCAGCCGACTCAGTCTGAGCCAGTCCGCTACGTCTTGAAGCGCCCGTCCCAAGTCATCTGGGGTAGAGCCGGACCAACCGCCCAACCACAGATCCAGCTGGGTGCCATCTGCATACTGATGGCACCCAAGCCCGTGCCTCTGGACAATCTGGGGGGGGGCAGACGTTCTAACGTCATATCGAAATAAGCAGCCTAGGAGTCAAGAACCCACCACAGGGACCGTGTTGGATTTGCCGTTTCCTTTCCAGTCTCAATTATGTAGTGTTCCACGATCTTGAATCGAGAACTGTACTGTTCCCCATCCCTTTTTTTTTTTAAAGGAGGCCCTTGTAACGTTATATTGTCAGAATGCAATTTTGACGTTAGCTGGCAAGACGTAAAAAAATAGGTCGTTTTATATTACATATGCGTTCCCATTCCGCGGAGAGGCAGAAGTGGTAACTTTGCTTGGGAGGCTAAGGCAGGCGAGTCTTCTGCCCTGTATTTTTTTAGGTGCATGGCTCAAATCCTCCATTTTTTTACATTGCTTTTTTTGTGTGCTGCACAGTTGGTTTTCGGATTCGCTTTCTGGTGTACTTTTTTTTTTAATGCTGCCCGTCCGCCATTTTGTGGCTTGAGATTCTGCAATAATAATCGAGAATCCGTCAATAGTGTGAGCGGAGTCCCCTTGTGTGACGTAGTCAGTCCCCATGAAAAGGTTATGGATGAGTGACGAGCAGCGTGAGCTGCCTAAGAGGGAGGAGGGACAGGATGTGTTCTGGGTAGAGGTAGAGGCTACCGCGGACATCTTACTCTTTTGCCTTTCTTTACTCAACCCCCCCCCCCGCCACATTGTGACGACAAACCAACATTTCACCGTTGAAAAAAAAAGGGGGTGGGGGGCGGTATCTGTGAAGCTGGCCAATCAATAGGGATGGATACTGACCGGCGGGAAAATAACAATGGGACGTGGGGAATGCAGGGAATGCTGGGAAGAGGAAGGCTCCTGCAGCCATCTCAGAACAGAGCGACAGAAGCCATGGCTGCATCCGGCAAGGCGCCTGGAGTACGAGGTGCCTCATGGCGCGAGAGGGAGACCCTAGACCTGCTTGCACTGTGGGGTGAGGAGAAGGTGCAGAATGCTCTTAATTCATTGCATAAAAACATTGATGTTTATGAGTGGATCTCTAGGCATATGTCGGACCTGGGACACCATAAAACGGCTGAAGAATGCCGGACCAGGACAAAGACACTTCGTCAGGAATACAGACGGGTGGTAAATCACAATAGGCAATCTGGTAATTCACCAGTGACCTGCGCCTATTTTGCCACACTGGACCCGATTCTTAGAAAGGACCGAAGTGTTTTAACTCCCTACGTGAAGTGCAGCAGCAAGGTTCGGCGTGTAAAAGCCTCAACCATCAACAAGGAGAACATCCCCTCCACAAGCGCTCAGCGTCAGTTCGGTGATGGTTTATTAACCATAGATTCGGAAGAAATAAGGACGTCAACACCCGTGTTTAACGGTGAGTGCATTTCTCGTCCGGTTTATTTTTAATTTTTTTTTTTAACAAAGTCGTCGTGACGTTATACTGTTATGCTGATATATATACTAGAGTAGCATAGATCTTAATATTGAGCTGATGTTAGGCTGGAGGTGAAAGTTAAAATGTGTAATGGCGCATATTAACGGGTTCCCTTCCCCAATCGCCCCCCCACCCCACCCCTTGGGGGGAACAGGTACTACCATGCTCTGGTATAATCTATGTATGCTTGGGTTCCAATACATTTGTAAAATTTATCTCCTAGGACAAAGCTATGGGTATTCTGGAAGAGAAGAAGAGGACCACCATGCCATCACACCATGAGCAACCCTCAATGCTGGAAGTGGAAACCTCACACTGGCATCACACTCTTCAGGAATAGGTGAGTCTGCGCTATGCAAAAGTCTTTTATTTACTAAGAAAAATTTTATTTTAGATTCTAACTGAAGTTACTCCAAGTCTACACAGTACATGGCCCCCCACATGTTCCCCGCACAATGTACACCAAGCACCCCCTCTATTTTACCAGTGTGCATAGTCAGGGGATTGTGGGTGTGCACATGCAGGAGGAAGGATGGAAGTGTAAGAAAGACAGACAAAATGCCACAAGTAATAACTGGAAACGTATCATGGGCACTTTTCCCTCCCGAGTCAATCTTCTTGGAACTGATATGTTTATTGTTTATTCTTAACTAGACAGTATTCTATCCCCATCTCCCAGTGCATGCTTTAATTTGCGCACTTATCTATTCACAGAGTCCTTCTGGATGCAAAGTTATACATCAAGCATTCAAGGAACTGGTAAGGCTATCGCCTCACATACAACCCGCAGTGTATGATTATAGGCGACGCTGCGTTTGATCCACAGTTCATTGATTGCTGATTACACATACTGCCACAATGCATTATGTAGTTTTGCTGATCCCTTCCTATAGTCCCTGCCATCAGTTCTCATAACAGCCTATAGAGATGTCCTAGATATTTGCTAAAGTAATATGAACGGCCAGGTACGAAAATACATTGGTGATGTGGTTGACGGTGGGCTCATCAATGTTCCTTTTAACAACCATGATTGTTTTGAATTTCAGAAATCAGGGAACGTGGAAGCATGAGTGAGCAGTCGTCGGTGAATCCTCCCCAGAAAAACGTCAGCTATGCAAACCGTGAGTGACTACTTATGACTCTAGTGATCTGTAATGCAGAAGTGCATTATAAAAGCTACATTCATCACCCTTAATTAGCTTTTTAGGCAAGGGTCCATACACACATCAATGGCCGAATAGTTTATGAGCTGTGACCTGCAAACTTGGTCATTTCTTGTGTGAAAACAGGCCGCATTGCTATGATTCACGTTAAGGTGGGTCTGAGTTGCATGATGCACATAAAGACATTGTTCAACGGACTGTTGTGTTCTTGCTTAGGAGACAACATGGCGTTGCAGATAAATTATGATGACAGCTCTGGAGAAGACGACCTTGATCTGGTTGGCCGAAATGATGAGGAGCAAGGCCCGTGCGTAGACAGTGATGCAAGGATGGAGAGCATGGGAAGGCGCCCTTTACCGTTTCCAGGTACAGTGGACTGTAAAGTTACAGATTATGTAATACTGAATATTAATGTTTTTTGGCTGACATTCTGATCTGTATTATCTACACCCACAGATCAAGTATCCATTCCTGATAGACCTCCAAATGACAGGGAGGTACAACAGGACAATGAGAGGTGTAGGCAGAGGAGAGTGGCCATGTTGAACGAGGTGGCATTAAAGATGTTGGAGCAGGGCAGGCAGGAACATAAGGAAAATATGGAGATGGTGATGCAGGAGGGGGAACGTGACCGTCTGGCACTGAGTCAGGCTAACCAGGCCAATGTGGAGGCGATAATGGTGGCAGTTAACGCCATTCAAAAGCTTGGTGAGGTGATTGCTGGTACGCTTCCAGCCAAAGAGCACAGAGAGTGTCCTTGCACATGTGGCCCCATCACGGAAAAGGCCACCCACACAATTGGGGAGTTCTGTCTGTCAAAGAGACCCTGGCCAGCAGAAGTGATTACAGAACCTCCTGAGGTGTTGGTTCCAGACACAGAGCAGGAGAGCCAGAGCCTCCTTGAACAGGTGCCCACTCCTCAAAATCATACACGCGCGTCTAATAGGGGACCAAAGCGCTCTTGTGTGGGCAAGGAGCGGGGTTTTTTTGAACCATAAATTACCTGTGTCTTCGCAATCCAGCAATTTAAATTAATGCTGGAACAATAATCGTCAGTCTCCCTCAGACGTGCGATTTTGCATGCTGTTCCATCGTATGTTTTCGTAACCTTTTGTTCATGTTAAATGTTTATTTGTCTTTTTGAGTGTGCATCTTAATCTAGACATCTGTGTTTCCTCCCCACTGCATGTTTCCTGTTGTACAATTCACTTTATCACTTTAATAAAACTTGTGCTGCACTTATTGTCACCCTCACCTGAAATTTTTCAATGTGCACCTTTTGTTAATGGTGAAAAAAAATTCATTTGCTTAATATATGGTTGTCCTGCCCTATCCTGCACTTAGGGTGGATTGTGAACATTTCTGTCAATTATGAATAGTACAGTTCTGATTCATGTGTCCCCTTTCAGCAATTACAAAGTTGGACTGTTGATAGGGTTATGAGTACCGTTACCCTGTCTAACAATAAAGTAGCATAATTTGAATGGATTCCGATTCACACATCGATTAAATTTCTAATTTTGGTCTGCAGCACATTCATCCGCACACATAGGCAAGACACATTTTCTCGCACATGCAAAACTTATCTTACATTTCTTATTATTTTAAGTCCACTAATACAATATCTTATCAGACATGCACAGTCTATTAAAAAAGAACACACCCCTCCCCCACTTTGTCCCAGCGGACATCCACTGAGATCAGATATCTCCTAAAAGGGTGGTAGGTGGAGTCCACCTTTGATGTTGGCTTTCCTTGTGGACAACCAAGAGTTTATAGTGATGTCTTGAAAACTAGAAAAGGCAGCAGGGTTTTGATTCATGATGGAGAGATAAATTATACAGCGGAGATGTTAGAGCGGGCCATATCCAGCCACGGCTGCTCCAGGCAACCCTGTCGGAGATTGTGTTGATTCAGTAAGGTAGAGGGAGACCCAGGAGAAGATACACAATGCCTGCAATGCCTCTGACATCAGCGTTCAAGTGAGTAAGGACCTCTGGATGGTGGGGAGGGGGGGCCGTGGCGGTGGCCCCTTTGCTGCCCTATTTATTAACATGCTGCAGCTGCCCTTTTGCCTAACCTGGAAATGTGCCCTAGATTAAAGAACAAGCAGAGCCTGTTTTGTAATCAAAACATGCGAGTGTCAATTACCACAACAGCTATGGAGGATAGGATTCATGACCTCTAAGGTCATGGATGATACTGCGGGTGGTCTTTTGTGGAATTTTTTTTTCCCAACGTAAACTGTTCTTTCTTGTTTGTTCTTGGTGAACACGGGTCCGTCGTATCAGCCCAACGCACCCCTGTTGCTTTTAGAAGACAGTGGATCGTGTATCATAGCACCCTAATGTTGCGTACATTGCAACCCAGCCCCCCGCACAAATTATGTCTATGTTCTAAAAATATTCCAGCAGATGGTGTAGAATGGTGTCACTCTGCTCCTCCACAGCCGCTGCGTCAAGCACAACCAAGACAAGTTATTAATTGTTTTTAAATCCTCAGGGGCAAATTGATGGCATGTAGCCCGTCCTATGTCTGGATGCCGTGAACGTGATTCTACAGGCTCATATGTCTACATGTCGGTTAACATTGGATAATCCACCATTAAAAACGGAGAATCAAACCTAGGGTGGGGCCTCCAATGGCTGTGTTAGTCAATGTTGTACACCACTGGTCTTTGCCAAACAAAGACCTTAAGGAAAACCCGTGTAAAGCGCACATGTAAGTCCAGACCACGTCGAGTCCTGGCGACAGCATGCAAGCCGTGAAGAGCTCATTAAGCAACTTGCCATGATGGGGAGATTCTTGAAATGTTCAAGGAACGGGGAGAGCACAAGGTAGGAATCAAGAACCACTGTAATAACTGTAGAGTGAACATTCCTAATATGCTCTGTAGGCAAGGTGGTATCCTACTCAGTTCAAGTTACCTGGACATTCTTTATTTGTGGGGCAGTTAACTCTGCCTCACTGCGATCCATAAGGTATGGATTGTAATAAGGAAGCTATAACTTGACAAAGACAATACTTACTTCATTGAATAAATATATGACTTTACTTTGAATAATTTTTTAAATAGCAAAAAACAACTTTTAAACTTCTGAAACATTACAAACATATTTACATTATATAACCATTTTTACAAAACTAGGTAGTAATTTTTTAAAAAAAATTTTTTCAGAGTTCTGCACTGTCACCTGCCGGTCTAAGTGCTCTTTCACACAGTGCTCTTATTGCGGTGAGCTCACCCCTAAGAGCCCTGACATCCCACTCCGTCCTCCTCTGTCTTCTTACAATGGAGTCCATCCTCCGGGTTAATGCATTGACTGAAATATATAAAGAATGGCAGCTGTTGATTGTCGCCCTATAAGATTTGCACCTATCGTAGTCACGATTTAGCTTGTCATGTACACTTCTGAGACATCTGCCCCTATGTTGTTGCGTAGGGTTATTTAATTTACATAAATTCTAATGATATATTCTTGTAGTTACGCAGACTGATATTAGCATTTGGTCATTAGAGACGTTCTGAGCAATACTCACATGTGGACCGACACATCCTATGCAGGGATGATAATGAGTCCAGTTGAGCCTCAGCGTCTGCATCCACTCTCCTGGAGGGGCCTGAATATGGAACAAAAGTTCCACTTAATTTTAACCCATAATTGCTAAATGTGCGATAATAACTATTGCTTAACAATTAAGCCATTCCCAGGCTGCTTTCGTCAAGAGGATCATTCTTTGCATGGTAGTTCCTGGTGACACGTGTGCCTCCTCCAGAGAAGCCAGAGTATCCTGGGCACTGGGCACTGAGGCGCACTCACCCCGGGCTGTGAGCGAAAAGCACATCGTGGCAATGTGATGCACCCATATCCCCAACCTCTGTACTAGAGTGGGCTTAGAGACTGCAGAAAAACATGTCAATCTCTGCATTAACCATTTATCTAATTATGCTTTACCAGGAGCAGCTGGGGCCTGCACTGGCGGGATTTCCTGCAGCACCTCCTCCTCTTCCTCCTCCGCCCCCTCCTCCTGGGCACTGGACAATGAGGCGTACTCTCCCTGGGCTGTGAGTGAAAAGCACATAGTTGCAATGGGATGCACCCATATCCCCAACCTCTGGACTGGAGTGGCCTTAGAGACTGCAGAAAAACATGTCAATCTCTGCATTAACCATTTATCTAATTATGCTTTACCAGGAGCAGCTGGGGCCCGCACTGGCGGGTTTTCCTGCAGCACCTCCTCCTCTTCCTCCTCCGCCTCCTCCTCCTGGGCACTGGACACTGAGGCGCACTCTCCCAGGGCTGTGAGTGAAAAGCACATCGATTCAATGGGATGCACCCCTATCCCCAACCTCTGTACTGACGTGGGCTTTGAGAGTGCAGAAAAAACTGTCAATCTCTGCATTAACCATTTAACTAAATCTGCTTTACCAGGAGCAGCTGGGGCCTGCACTGGCGGGTTTTCCAGCAGCACCTCCTCCTCTTCCTCCTCCGCCTCCTCCTCAACTAAGGCGACCACCTCTTCCTGATGTTCCTCCTCAGTCCCCGGGTCCTCCACTACCAGGCCTGGCGATCTACCCGTGTGCCTCCTTGGATGTTGTGCGGCTGCAACAACAAATGGGTTGATATGATTACGGTTGTGCCTCAATGCACAATCCTTTTTCAAGAAGAAAAAGTACATTCACAGATGCTGTATAGTGTGCCTGCTCATTCATATAATTTGCTCTTTAGTTTCGATGGAATCCGCCACCCACCAACGCTGCTTTTTTCTTGCTGCTTGTATCAGCATGTCTGCCTGGAGTTATGAGCAAAATAAAATCTTCTTTTTAACTATCAAAGCTGTGTTTTTCCATTCTTTTTACATTGGTGACTGACATACCATCAATCAGTTTCATGGCCAGGAGATTCATCAGCAGCAGAGTGATGTTCCAGCCAAGCTTTCATGTGCCAGCAAAACTTCACATCACCCTCTGTTGTGGTAGTATTAAAGTCATGGATTTCTATTTCTCAATTTTCTCCAAGGTCCTCCTCTTCTCAGTGAGTACAGAGGAGAGTTTTAACAACTGCTCTATTATAATCAAAGCACATAGCATATTTTCCATCTCAGGTTTGGGGTGGGGGGGCGTGTGAGGGACTCTGTACCTCTGCTTTACAGACCACAGTGTTCAAGAACCTCTGAGAGCAGACCATTGCACTGTGCCACATGTGGCAAAAAGGGATTCATTTATGTAATTTTATTTCTTTTTCCATGGATCTTGGGTCTTGTTGGGTCCTTTTTGCACCTTTTTTTGGGGGAAAAATTGCCCAAAATCATTGCTTTTGGTACAGGAGGATTCCTAATGTAAAATTTGGATAACGGCAACAGATGCAGGGATGCCCATGCCCATCACTACAGTTCCCTAAGAGACCACAAGCTATGAATTCAAATAGAAAAGAACATGGCGAGGAATGGGTCAACATAAATACTTGGTATTTGGAAGTATGATTGTTGTGATTAGATTAACACATCTGCATTAGGGTGGGCTAACCATGGCACCTTGGGTCAGGTCAGTTGTGATTACTGTGTCTGGTTAGTTAAAAACACCATGTTCACTAACCAACACCATGCCCATTCTCTGAAATGCACCTTAACACTGTTTGGGGAAAAACCTCCTTACCATCGTGGTGACGGTCCTCCCAGCGTGGTCTCCCAGCCGCCTGCCACATTGCCACGAGCTGCCTGTGGTAGGTTGTCTGGCCACTGGACCTAGGGATGCCACCCCAGGCTTCCAGGTTGGCCATGAAGTCGCACTTGAGTCTCTTAAACTTAGAATGGCATTGGGTGGGTGTGCGACTATAGCCTCGCCTGGACAGCCTCCTGGAGATCAGTGAGAAAGCCTCACTGTTCCCCCTGTGTGTGCTTGCCATCAAATCCTTGACATGGCCAGAATGTGCCACAATGTCAAGGAGAAGCTCTGTCTCTTCAGGCTGCCAGAACGTCCCTCTTCTTCCTGCAGCCATTTTTGCTGTGATAACGTTACAACAGTATTCCGTGGAGCCAAAATTTAAAAGTAGAGAACGAATGGCGATCTTTCTTTAGATCACGTGATAGTTTCAACCAACCAAGGAAAATCAGTATGCATCACTGGTTGCCAAGGAAGATTCCCCTCTTCCCTGTTCAAAGTGTTCACTTGCTTAAACAAGATGGATCTTCCTAGGCTCGGCAGTTAACATTGGAACTGCTTTCAGACGTACCTGAGCATTTGGGAAGACAACAGACACGGTAGAAAGAGGAACACTATAAAGAGAGCACAGAGGTGCCCTTTGTAATTTGTAATTGTAAGGGGGGGGCTGGAAGACACATGAAGGTGGGGGAGAGCATGTGGGGGGGCCATTGATGACAGTATTCTTCCACGCTTTGGTCTGGCTGTGCTAATGCGATTTCATTGCCGCTGAGAATGGGGTTTTTTTTTTTTTTCAAACTGTTGCATTGGCACTCCCTGTAGCTGGCCAATATTTTTTACTCAGCTATGTCTTTTGTTGTGTAATGTTTTACATGATCATGTAATGTTTTGTTTAATTAACATTACATGATCATGTCCACCCAATGTGCATTTAAGCGTGTCCCCCCCCCCTTGAGCAATTCATTCCCATTGCAGCTTCCCCCATATTCTTCCCTTAGTCCCTGGCAATCCAGGGGCTTGTGAGGGAGGAGATCCAGTAGGCAGAGTGTGTAGATTAATAAGTGTACTCAAACCTCAAAGCATGTTTTTGCAATTGGGGGGGGGGGTTTGGGGAACAGCTGTGATGGAAATATCCCTCAAGCTGCTAAAGATGTGCCACATGACCCAAGTACTACCCAAAAATTCAATGTTGATGTTGGGGATGGTGTTCTCCTGGTGGCATGGCATTAGGGTTGCCAGCCTCCAGGTGGGGCCTGGGGATCTCCTGCTTTTACAACTGATCCCCAGCTGACAGAGATCAGCTCCCCTGGAGAAAATGGCTGCTTAGGAGGGTGGACTCCTATGGCATTGTACCATGCTGAGGCCCCTCCCCTCCCCAAACCCCACCTTCTCCTGGCTCCACCCCCAAAGTCCCCAGGTATTTTCCAACCCGGACTTGGCAACCCTACATGGCATGGAAGATGGCATTAATATTGCCATGACCAACCTAAGTTGCTTTCCACTGCCTTGCCTAGTTAACGTGTCTGCCTGAGTGAGGAGTATTTTGAAAAGTCTACACGGGGAAATGCCATCAATGCAAACTGTGAGTGCATGTTTGCATGTAAGGACAGGCCCCCCACCAAAAGCACTGGCAAAATTGCCAATAGTTTTGAACTGCAAACTTGGTTATTGATGGGAGGCAAGCAAGTCACATTACGTGCATGCCAAGATGGTAAGAAGGCCAGTAATGTAATTGCTTATTGGACAGATTTTTAAGTTGAACCACAAGGGCAGCTGTGGAGAAGAAAACCTGGATCTGACTGTCCCAAATGATTAGGAGCAAGGTGTGCTTAGATATTGATCAAAAGTTGGAGAGCCTGTGAAGGGGGTGATTACTTATTTCAAGGACGCTGCACTGTAAACTTAAGCTTGAACACAGTCAGCACTCTGTCCTCTCTTCATGTGAGAGTTAATAAAAAAGAGAACACATGTTTACAGATTTCAAAAGTTAAATACTTTATTTAAAACAATAACTGTTTAATTTTAATAACGTTGCAAAGAGGATTGGAGTGGTTAACTCCTTCCAAAATTTACACGAAAATATAAAGTCCTGTGTCCACAAGCACGGTCACCTTCTTCTGTTAGCATAAATGTACTTTGCAACAGCATCCCGCACACGCCTCCCCTCTTCCACTTTCTTTTTATTCTTTTTTTCTAAGAGCTTTGGGTTTTTCTCTTCCTCCTCTGGAACGAGAATTGTGTCATGCTCCTGCCACTCTAGATGAACCTCATGACCCTTCATCTCACAGATGTTGTGCAGTATTATACAGGCAGTGGCAATCGTGCTCACGCTATCAACGTGCACAGCAAGCCTTGAAGACAGCACTCTCCAACGTGCCTTGAGTCTCCCAAACGCACGCTCTACAACATTTCTTGCACGACTCTGCACTTTGTTAAAATAAAGTTCAAATGGTTCTCGTGGCTTCCTGTAAGGGGACATCAGCCATGGGCGAAGTGGATATGCTCCATCGCCCAGGATTAGTGCAGGTATGTTTACACCATTCAGATTTACCGTGGGGTTTCCTGGAACAAAGAGGCCAGCATCCATTCTGCAGTATATGTTGCTGTTAGAGAACACAAACGCATCATTCGTCCTGCCGCTATGGCCCACTTCCGCATCAATAAATCTGCCAGTATTGTCCACTGTTCCCTGGATTAGTATTGAACAATAGTTTTTTCTATTGCCATACTCGTTCACTCTTCCTCCAGGAGCCCGAATTGGTATATGTGTGCCATCTATAGCTCCAATGCAATGTGGCATTCCAAGGTGACCAAAACCATCCATAATCTGTGTGCAGAAAAAAGAAATAAATAAAAGGTTAAGCCAGACAGACCAAGCAACCTGCAAAACTTGTACCCGCGCAACATACAGTGGCATGGCATTAACAGATGTTTAATCTAAAGACACATATCATTGAACTGTTTTACCTAAGAGAGCAATGCACCTACATGATGAATGTAGACAGGGGTTTTGCAAAGAGGACAATAAAATAAATTGGCTTGGCACAGATTATGGGAACAGATGAAGACTGTGCAGCCAGCACCCAGGTTTGACCTGGGGAACATCAGCATGCAGGGCTTCCTTAAAGATCTACAGAGATCATTTACCTACATAGATCATTTGCCTACAGAGATCATTTATCTACAGAGATCAGTACTAAAAGACTAAAAATCACTCACGTTTTTTCATGTGCACACTCAGATTCACAATTAGAAATGGAAAAAGAAAAGATCACACAGCAGCAAAATGACCTATATATTAAAACTACATTGTACTAAAAAGCCTACATGATGAAAATGACCTGTATAAATGTTTTATTTTAAACACTGTAACAAATGTACAAAGACTTGTTAAGGATAAAACCTAAAATGTAGGAATTTATTTTTTAATATAAGAAATCTAATGGTAAAAAAGGCTACAGAGATCATTTACCGTGGATTAATACCCTCCCCTTCAGGTCATTCTGGAGTCTATGAGCACATTAGATTCCCATTTCCTTCGCCCTCCAAATAGTTAACATCTCTTCTGGTTGGTAAACATGAGACAGCTCTCTCAAGGGCCGTTTTAGAAAGGGCAGCTCAGAGAGAACTTGTGACTGACCCATGGTCTTCCTGCAGCTGATTTTGTTGATGGATCAAGCCCCCCCCCCCAACTCTGGAGATTTTCCCTTTAACTTTTTTAGACGTCATATCGTCATGACGTTATAACTGTATGAGCTTTAAGAAAAAAAACATTACCTTGCCGATTTCTGTACCTGGGCACACCACGGTAGCAAACAGCGTTTTCTCCAAAGCTCTGCAGAACTCGTGCACTATCCCAGCAACGGTGGAGAGACCGATTCCAAAGAGATGACTCACTTCACGGAATGTGTCTGTGTTCACCAGATACCAAATGGCCGCAGCAACATGCTTCGCTGGGTCCACAGGGTGCCGCATCCGGGTGGTTTGCCGCTCCAAGTGAGGAGCGACCACTGAGACAATCTCCATAAATGTACGCCGGTCCATCCTGAAGTTCAGCAGCCACTGTTCATCGCCCCACACACACAGCACATAATTCTCCCACCAGTCCATGCTCCTTGGGTAGACCCAGTACCTGCGCTTGAAACGCAAGCCTGCAAGCGCATGCCATCTCTGTTGCCGGCGCCGGGAGGGGGTGATTCCACTGCTTGATAGAGCTCGGAGAACCCCTCTTCTCCGTCGTGATCTGATAAAATATTCTTTTAGGAGACTGCTGGTGGATTGCAGAGCCAGCAGGATCACCTGTAGAAATGAAGCTAAAGCCTGTAAGACGCTCCTCTGTAGACCCTCCATCCTAGCTCAACAGGCTCAACAGGACAAAATGGAGGATTCCCACCGACTTTGAAAACCTTTTGTTTACCTGTGGCGCAGGTGAGGGGTGGGATGGACGAATCATAATGCCCCAAATGAACATGTGAGGTTACGGAGAAAGGGAGGGAGGGGGGAAAGTCGGGTGATGCACTGTCGCCCTTCCACTATGTCATTATAACGTCACCACGCATGCATTTTTTTTAAAAAAAGGGAAAGGCGGGGAATGAGGGAGAAGGGGGGGAAGCTAGAGGGAAAGGGGAGGAGAAATTGATGGGGCAGGACCGGGAAGCCGCGAAGCAACCCCCACTGTGAACATAAAACTTCGGGGGGGGGGGAGGAGCAGACTGCTCAGGTGGGAAATTGGCATGTTTGCTCAGGAGGAGTACCAGAGGGGGAAATGAGGAGGAAATGAGAGGCAACAGACCAGTGCGAAAACGGCCTAGGTATTTCCCAACCCAGAGCTGGAGGAGGAGGAGAAGGAGGGACTGTCCTTAACCCTGCTCTGGAAGTTGCAGCTAGTGCAGAATGTGGCAGCATGGGTGTTGACGGCGATGCCTCTGTGGGGTCACATCCACCCAGTGATACGTGAGCTGCACTGGCTGCCTGTTGAATACTGGATCCATTTCAAGGTGCTGGCACTTACCTTTAAAGCCCTTTATGGATAGGGGCCAGCATACCTTCAGGACCGCCTCTCCCCATATGAGCCCCGTAGAGCACTGAGATCTACAAACCAACACCTTCTGGTAGTCCCCCGCCCCAGGGACTCCTGACTTGCTTCAACTAGGGCCAGGGCCTTTTCGGCTCTGGGCCCCACCTGTTGGAATGAGCTCCCATATGAGATCAAGGCCCTGCAAGACTTGTTACAATCCCACAGGGCCTGCAATACGGAGCTCTTCCGCTGGGTTTTTAGTTGAGGCAGCAGACGTGTCCCCCCCCCAGTTGGCCTCCCACCAGTATCCTAGATCTGAACAGCCCCTAGAAACCCACAATACTGTTCCATCTTAATCACTGAGACATTTGATCATGTCTTGCATGGTATTTTAGGTCCTTTTGTACTGTTTTATTTTTGTTGTTTTAAATTGGTTTTATTTCTTACTGTAAATTGTATTGATATTGATGGAACCCGCTTTGAGCCTGTTCCTCGGGAGGGCGGGATACAAGTCTAATAATAAATAAATAAAGAAGAATTTACTCAAAGGAGTCTCGGAGTCTCAGAGTGGCTTCCCTCCCTCTCCCCACAACAGACACACCCTATAGCTGGCCAGTAGCAGACAGGAGCCCATGAAAGCAGGGGAAATCCTGCCCCTATCTGGGGAATGGTATCCCTAGGGTGTAGCCTTGGGGAAGGCAGTGTTTGGAGGGGAGGGACTTGTGGGGTATAATGCCCTGCAGGGTGGAGTCCACCCTCCAAAGCTGCCATTTCCTCCAGAGAGGAACTGATCACTGTAGTTTGGAGATGCTGCTAATCTGGGAGATCTCCAGGACCCACCTGAAGGTTGGTAACCCTACTCTGATGTGGAAAAAACCCAAGATACATTTTTATTTTTTATCTACTTTTCTCACTGGGACTCAGGGTGGATTTAACAAGGCGAGTCAAGACAATCCACTAAGTGGGACGATCCAGAAACAAGACCAATCCAGAAATCCAATGAGCCGGACCGAAGCAAAGCATAAATGTTAACCTGACACATGAATGGATACAAAATTGCATGATAGGCTCCAACTTGCAGCACAGTCCCGCATAATGACTCCAAGTAACTTTGTGAACCGTTTTGTGCAGTGCTGTCCTCTCTCTCTCTTACCTGCAGAGAAAAGCCCCCTGGAAGAATTCAGATGTCAGGTTCCCTGTCATGTTTGCTTCCTTTTCTCAGTCCCTTTCCCAGGTCCCGGCGGGAGAGCGGCATCGGCTTCCCTCCTCTCAGCTTTTCCCCCCTTCCTCCCACCCCTCCTTCTTCAGAGTGAACTCATCTGTTTTGCTAGACTTCAGTTATCTCTGTTGCTGCACTTGTAACCTTGGGCAACTGGGGCTCCGCTCTTCCAGGTGTCTTTTGCGTGGGAATGCATGTAGATTACACACAGGGTCGGGGATGGGAATTTAGCTCAGCTTACGCGCCTTTTTCTCTGAGAAAGTAACGGTAGCACATTTTGGCGCTTGATATTTTTATTCTGATTGGTACCTGACTCTTTACTCCTGTTTGAATACGGTATATCAGTTCCTCTGTATGTGGTATCACTAACAACGCAAGTGTTTCCTGAAAGACCATTAAGAAATAAAGACTTTGTTTTACAATACAAGGCCTGGCTTATTGGATCTCATCAGAAGCCTCACATCAGCTCTGCATCGTCTGCGGACAGCCAGGAGAGTGGAAGCCCTTCAGACTCCTCAGGCGGGTCTTTCTGCAAGGCAGGGGCCGCAGCCGAGAAGCACGTAGCCATGTTGGTTTCGGCGTGCTGGCATTTCAATGAGTTGGCTGTAACTTTTACAGACCCTTTCCCAAGTCTTTCCTTGGGTGAAAAGCCTGTTGAACTCAGAGGAACTTACTGCCATACGCTGGACTGCCTTCTCTCTTCTTCTCTGGCAATAATGCAAAAGAATCATAGCAAGCCAGTGAATCATTCTTCCCTTTACAAAGGGGTCTCTCTGGGTGGCCCTTTTGGCTCTCCTCGATGCCGTCCTCTCTATGCTACTGGCCGGCTCTTCCACTGGCCGGGTGCCTCTTCCCCCAGCAGCCATGGCTTTTTCCATTGCGCCAGGTGTCACGTTCAGGGATCAGAAGCACCACGGTTTTTAAAGCATTTTTTATATCAAGGTCTCCCAGACTTTTGTGTCTGGAAATTGGAAGCATATTTCACTCTTACACTCAAAAAAGGTTGGAAGTGTAAGAATTACTCAGCATAGAGAGGCACCCGATATGTTTCTGCATGCATGTCTGTTCTGAGTATGTTCTTCATCTGGAAGGAGTTGTTGTTGTTCAGTCACACAGTCGAGTCCGACTCTTCACGACCCCATGGACCATGTCACGCCAGGCCCTCCTGTCTTCCGTGATGCACCGGAGTTTGTTTAATTTCATGTTCATTGTATCGATAATACTGTCTGGCCATCTCATCCTTTTCCATCCCCTTCTTCTTCGACCTTCAGTCTTTCCCAGCATCAGGGTCTTCTCCAGTGAGTGCTCCCTTCTCATTTGGTGGCATAAGTATTGGAGCTTCGGCTTCAGGATCTGGCCTTCCAGGGAACAGTCAGGGTTGATTTCTTTTAGGATTGACTGATCTGATCTCCTTGCAGTCCAAGGGACTCTCAAGAGTCTTCTCCAGCACCATAATTCAAAAGCATCTATTCTTCAGTCCTCGGCCTTCCTTATAGTCCAACCCTCGCAGCCTTCTGGAAGGAGACCAGGCCACAAAATGATACTCACAACAAGCTGCCTTCTCCAAGAGTAGATGCTTCTGCAGTGTTTCTCCTGAGATAAACACGTACGAGGTCCACTGCTGAATCAAACCAATATTCCATCTGGTCCAGCATCCTGTTTCACTCAACTTTGGTCTCATCTGAATCACATATGTCTGCAAGACCTTGTGGGAGGCTCCTTGTAAGGTAGCAAGGATAGAGTGATTAATGGTACACAGAGGCAGCGGGCAGCCTCCTCCATTTGCACTTCACTCACAGGAGCCAGTTAATTCTGTTGGAATATGCAAGGTCTATAGTGCACCTACTTGAGGATGATCAGAAGCACAGCCTACAGGGGACAGCTGAAGGACTGCTAGTTAGCATAGCAAAATTAGGGACTGCCCACATTTTCAAATTATGTCATTCCTGTTTCCTCATTGGCTCTTTGCTCCAGCTGAGCCCTCCCCCTTTTGTTCCTGTCTTATTTATTTATTTGTTTAATTAGATTTCTATGCCACCCTCCCCAAACGGTGTACAATTAAAACAATGCAATTAAAATCATGCTAAAATAACAGTTTGCAGATCATAATATCATATCATAAAATACCATCTAAGCAAAGAGAACTCATGTTAAAACAATCCGGTATCCAATCAGATGTCCAGTCAGGATCAGGCTGCTGATGGCCAAAAAAGCTCATAGCAGTTAGCCAATCAGTTAAGCCTCTCTCCCTTCCTTCTGTTCTATCAGACTTTATTTCTTCTTTAATAAACCGTGCTATTTTCTTCCTTCCTCTGCATGTTTCAGCTCTGCCAACAAATTCATCTATTTTCTCATAGCATGCTACGAGTTCTTGATCAGTGCTCAGTTTTGGACTTACTGCTGTGGAATTCATGCCTGCAACCATTTTGCCTTGCTTGCTTGTTTTTTTTTTTTTTGGGGGGGGGGGGAGATAAATAAAAATCAGCAGTTTCCCTAACCTCTGTAGAAAGTGCAACCAATAAGAAACCCTTTTGATATTTTTATTGAGGCAGCTAAATCAACTTACTTATCAAAGCCAAAGAATGACAGATAGGAGGTAAACAACAGTCTCACCAAAGGAACATATCCATCTATTAATAAGTCTGGGAGAACACATGCCCCCCGTTTTTGAGCTCAATTAGTACTAATTAGGCAGCATTTGTTTATTTAAAACATGGCTTTCTATTATATCAGACGGCAAATCTGAAAAATATGTACTATAGATACCCAGTAATTACGCAGCCATCAGGTTCTCAATGAAGAGGAGGAACTCGCCTTCTGTCTCATTATCATTAAATTAAGTAAACGAAAACAGATTTGCTTAATTGTCAAACAAGAAGCAGGAGCTGGTTTGGGGTGGGGCGAAACAGCTGTCGCCTTTCAGGATCGCTGGCTTGGGGGAATCTCAAACCAGGGATCTTCTGGGGACTGACCTGAAGCCATGGTCTTTCAGCCTCTCCTTTCAAAACCTCTCCTTTCAAAACCACACATTTCCTGGGCCTTGAGCCATGCTCGTGATCTGTCTCCTTATTGTAACTTTGGAGGCAACATGAAAGCAGGGCTTTTTAGATGAGCATTGGCTGTGGGGAGAGCTGAAATTCCTGGAGATTTGGGGGTGGAGCCTGGGGAGGAACTCTCAGGTTGCATTCATACGGCTCTTTTGAGCTGTGCCAGGCACTCATGCCTGATGGATTTAAAGTGCATGTCCAGATAACCACATCTGGGAATCCTGTCGATCTCATGATTAGCTCATCGATCCCCGTTGGGGATTCGTAAATATAGTGGTGAAAGTCCAGTCCTAAGCTGGCTGATGGACTCATGGTGGACTTTCTCCCATCTAGTTTTTCCACCAGTGCGCAATCAACCCATAGGGATGGTGTCCAGACCATCCCGAACAGCCACCATTTTTAAAAAGTCTTAGCAATGCATGCATAACTGCTTAAACATGCGACATCCGCAGAGCTCCGCTCAAACGATCCAAACAATTTAATGTTTCTGACGGTCTGAACTTTATCAACTTTATTAACTGAAATGGTACCTAGAGGAAGGTACTGCTGGTGGGTTTTTTATCATTTTCGTCCATGCATGAACGGAAAAACAAGTAGATGGTGAGGCACATATGCACATGTACAAACAGGATTTTTTTAAAAAGCCAACTGCATGGCTTCTTATGGTGGATGCCATCTAGATAATCCACCATGGAGTCACGTGTGGTAAAGCGATTCACGGGGGAGCTGTCTGGTCATGCAATGGTGGATCAAAAAGGTCTCAATCAAATTATAGCTGGGCCAATGGTGGGATTAGCTGCCCGTCTGAACGCACCCTCAGCAGGGTATAATGACAGAAGTAGGGGTGCCAACCTCCAGGTAGGACCTGGGGATTTCCCAGAATTAACAGCTCATCTTCTGACTACAGAGATCAGTTCCCCTGGAGAAAAGGAATTCTTTGGAGCTTTCCCCCTCCCCCCAGTGGCTGGTAGGGAAGAACCTGGCAGCCCTATGCCAGAGAGGCACCCTCCAAAGTAACCATTTTGGGGGCAGGGCAATGCCACGGACAATGGCAGTCTCTTCATCTGTGAGCTCCAACCCTCCCTCCTCTAAAACACACAGCGAAGACCTTCAAAGGCGAACATATCAAAATGGAATGGGTAAAAACGACAACCTCAAAGCCTCAACACAAAAAATATACAAACAAACTGCCCAGGACTTCTTCAAACCTCGACATAATAATAACTCAGAGAAGGAAAAAATCAAGCCAGGCTTCCACTAAAATTGTGGCCGCTCAGTTAGCGACTAACGGATCTGAGAGCTCAGTAAATGAGCAAGACGTACCCACTTTGTTACAGAAAATGGAACAAAGACTCACCAAAAACATGATGCGATTTATACAGCCTGTCAGAGACCAACTAGCAGACATTCAAGCGGTGTTAGAAAAAACCTCTAACACGGCAGAGTCAGCGCTAAACATGGGACATGAACTCAAACATGAGGTACGTGATATGCAGGAACGGGAAGAGGGTTATAAAGAGAGACTACTCACGCTAGAGTCCCAGATACGATATTTAAACGTGAAATTTCGCAGGATCCCAGAGGGGGAAGAAGGGACAACAGACCTTATTTGCTTTACTTCCAATTGGTTAGCTTTTGTTTTCAACTCGGAGGAGGGGGTGGCACCAACCATATTAAACGCACACAGAATCGGCACTCCAGGGAACCCAAGAAGAAAAGGTCCGAGAGATATTTTAGTAAAGTTTGCAGAGGGCAGAACTAAACAAAGAATAATCAAGGAAGCCTCCATTCAAGGGTATTTAATGTATAAAGATATTAAAATACAAGTATACCAAGATTTACCACAGGAAGCACTGAAAATAAGGAAAGCACTCAAAACAACCACTACGCTCCTGCAACAAGCAAATATCCGTTATAGATGGCTGGCATCGGGAGGATTACAAGTCATATATAAAGGATCAATTATACAAGCTACTGATGAGGTCTCAGATCGGGAGCTTATAGAAACTCTTAATATTGCTGAGCCGATGGATATGATCCCGCTGTGAAAAGAAGACATAGCTTCTCGGACTCATCGGAGCAGAATAACAAAATGTCCCCATGGGAAGCACTTGCCACAAGGACTCTAGAGTCAGCATCAGCACATTAAGTCAGTGGTTCATGTCAAAGTTTTTTTCAGGCACCAAACTTTCTTTATAAGGCGGCCACTACAAAAACAAACAAAGTGTTTATTTTTTTTAGCGGGTTAGATAAAGAGAAGGTTATAGGTCTATCATAGCTTAATCCATTAAGAGGAGGGAGGGGGAGGGTTTACAGTTTGGCTTCCATTTTAAAGACCACTTTAGGGAAGCTGCTCAGAGAGAGCGGAAGACTGGAACCAAAGTCGGTCGGTTTAGTTCTTGCGGGTAGGGTTTTTAGAGGGGTTTAAGTGCACAGACATATTTGATAATTTATTAGGTAAAATTATAGCAGTGTTAACTTGTATATTTATTAAAGCAGTCTGCAGCAGGCAGAGTTCAAGCCTTACGAACCTAAGTCCTGAAACATACGGCAAACACAGGCTTTACCTTCCCCTGTCTACATTTCAGCCACCTCAAATGCTAATAAAATATAGGAGGGCTTTATCACTGACAGTGCTATGGCAGAACACACTTAGCTGACTGTAAAAGTAGCCTCAGGAATTTTTACTCTTATATAAGTATCTATAGTTAAAAGGATACATTTAGTCTTAACTGCCTCTACATAAGCTAGAACAGCTTCATAAGCCAGGAAAAAGACAGTGGATTGAGACTCAGACACAGCTTCTGTGGACACTATCTGGACTGTGGAGGTTACTTCTTAAACTGATTATCTACAGTAATACTAGAAGGTGGTATTCAGATTACATATTATATTAGGAGTAATACAATTCATTATATTAGGAGTAATACAATTCATAATACTCTGTTTATTTTAATTCACTTTTAGTAAACAAAATTGTTTTTTAAAAAAAATCAATTAATTGTTAGGAGACTAGGGTCTTAAAAATTAATTAATTCATCAGATTATCACATTTTTAAATAATACAAGATAATGAATTGTCATTGTTAAGATTTTATTGATAGTGTATTAGCATTAATATCATAAAGCATAAATTTTGGGGGCAGTAACCAAAAAAGTTATTTAACTATTATTAACTAATCCTTTGATAGTTTAAAAACTCTTTCACACAGGTTTTCACATATAGTACAATTTTATCTGAAACAAGCTTTAAGTGACACCAATTTCAATAGTGGTGCTCAGACCAAAGAAGCTTAACCAAATCTTTTCTCTCACCCATCTATACAGAGTGGTATTGGACATAGATATATATTATTTCACATATCAAGGATGGCTGGGCTTAAATTTAGTTCCATTAATATTTGCGAGCTGAACAACATGATCAAGAAAAAAAAGGTGGCACAATACATAAAAAAGGTCAGTCCTGCTGTCTTATTTATGCAAGAAACTCATCTTCGTTCCTCAACACACCCAATTGTTAAATCTTCATCATTTCCTCAGCAGTACTTGTCTCCAGGGTCTACAAAGTCAAGGGGGGTGGCAATACTACTTGCAAAAAATGTCAACTTTATTCTGAAAGATAAAATATCAGACCCTAGGGGTCGTTATATATTTGTGAAGGGAACTATAGAAGGAAAGCCATGGTCTCTAGCTTCCATTTATGCCCCAAATGAAGAACAAATACCTTTCATAACTGAGGTTCTATCTAAACTACAAACTTTTCAAGAGGGCAACTTAGTCATTGGAGGGGACCTTAACTTTATAGCAAACAAAGTCTTAGATCGGTCACAGGAAAAACAAAGGAAAGGTACTTTAAGGAAGTCCAATACCAAACTGGCTGAATTACTGAATTCATTCAACCTTATTGATACATGGAGAAACAAACATCCCACGGAATGAGATTATACATATTTTTCTGCAAGACATTGAGTGTTCACCCGGATTGATTACATTCTGATCTCTTCTGCCCTGTTACCTCAACTACAATCAGCTGTCATAGGACCAAGACATCTATCAGATCATGCATGGGTAGAATGCCATTTGAATGGGATCACCGAAGAAATGATAGACTGACAATGGGTAATGGACACATCAATTTTATTAAATGAGTCAATTACAAAGAAACTAAATGCAGATATACGGAAATTTCTGGACATTCATGAAGGTACAGAAACAGAACCCGCTATCAAATGGGACGCGTTGAAGGCAGTAATGAGAGGTTCAATCATAGCAGCTACAGCCCACCTGAAAAGAAAATCACAAAAATTAAAAACAGAAACATTGAACTGAATAATAGCATTAGAACAGGAACATAAACGGTCAGGGAAAAACTCAACATATGTAAAACTCCAAGCAGAATGGAAGGTTTTAGACTCACTTGATACCAAAACAATCCAAAGGAATCTACTAATTATGAAACAAAAATTCTGGCATAAGTCATCAAAGAATATGAAGATACTAGCCTGGAGAGTTAAGGAAAAAAGAAAGAAAACAATTATTGGAGCGATCAAAACACCGGAAGGGGATCATCAGAATAATTCAAGAGCAATAGTGAATACATTTGCCAAATTTTATGAAAAATTATATTGCTCTTCTTCTCCGAAAAAAGAAGACATAGATAAATACTTGGAATCAATTGCTCAAATGAACTCATTAATGACAGAGCAGACTAAAATATTAGATGACTCAATAACACGCCAAGACTTGCAAGATGCAATAAAAAACACCAAAGCAAACAAGTCTCCAGGAATTGATGGACTACTGGCAGAGTTTTACAAGGCATTTGGCCCATCCCTCACCGAACCTCTCCTAGATCTCTGTAATGCGGCTCTGAAGGGAGGCCGCTTACAATCTTCATGGTCAGAATAATCTCTAACAGCCCTGCCTAAAAAGAACAAGGATCTAACAGACCCGGCATCATATAGGCCCATCACCTTAATAAACAATGATGCTAAACTGTTTTCTGCCATTTTAGCAAATCGCCTTAAGAAGGTAATTCCAAAAATCATAAACGCTGATCAGACTGGGTTTATCCCTCACCGACAAATTACAGACAACATAAGATGAACACTAAACATAATACTACATGGGAAACAAAATAAAACAGATGCAATGATCTTGGCTTTAGACTTTGAAAAAGCATTTGACTCGATAGAGATCCCCTACTTGATGTCACTTCTTGAAAGACTAGGTTTTGGAAAAAAAATTCTCACAGCACTGCAATTGATATATCAAAATCCCAGGACAAGAATCCGGGTCAATGTTCTAAATTCAAGTTTCTTTTCTCCAACTCGAGGGACACAGCAAGGTTGCCCACTGTTGCCACTCATTTTTGCTCTTGCCATAGAACCATTGGTGGAAGAGTTGAGGAGGAATGTAGCATTCAAAGGAGTCAAAATTGCAGGCACAGAACACAAGTTATCTATGTATGCAGATGATGTGGTGTTGTATATCTCCAACCCAACTAAATCTCTACCAATCATCTTGGATATCATCACAAGGTTTGGAACTATATCCGGTTTGCACCTGAATGCAAATAAATCTGAAATATACCCCATTACGATGTCCAAGAAGGTAAAGCTTGAAATAAAACACTCCTTTAAATTCAAATGGACGACTTCTGAATGGAGGTATCTGGGCATTCAAATACCTATTGATCTGTGAAAAATAATAGACTGTAATTTTCATAGACTACATAAGGATATACAAGGTTGGATTAATGAATGGAATAAACAAACATTTTATTTAACAGACCGTCTTCAACTCATCAAAAGCTTCCTGTTCCCCTGTTTACTATATCTCTTTCGCGCCTTGCCTATTCGAATAGAGGATTAAGAGATAAATAAGTGGCAATGCACACTAACTAAATTTCTTTGGAACTCAAAAAAATCAAGAGTGGACCAGCGACATCTGACCAAACCAGCTTCTATGGGGGGACTAGGAATACCTTCACTTAAAGGATACTATCAAGCAGCAGCTATTTCTAATATAGTGAGAATACTGCAACAAGAACAATACGTAAGTTGGATGCTCATAGAACAATCTTCTGTCACACCATTTACCTTACAAGAAATTATATGGATGCCGAAATGTAATAGACCAAAGACGATAAATCAAAACATGTTTCTAGATTCAACTCTGAAGATATGGGATTTGAAGAGAAGAACATTGTCACCCACACCCTCCCCGTTAACCTTGTTCACCCACCAACCATGGCTTATGCCGGGACAGGAAAATGGAGCATTTTTGACACTGATTAAAGCGGGTTTCCGAAGGCTACAAGATTTAGTCAAACAGGAAAAACTTCTTCCTAAAGAATACTTTGAAACTCAAACAAATTCCAAAATCTCATGGTTAAGATACTATTAACTAAAAAACTTAATAGAATGGGCTATGACACAAGGAACCTTCTCCAGGCCTAAAACAACATTTGAAATTACTTTAGAGAAGTTCTCCAATAAACAGAAAGGGCTATTGGCAATTATATACAAGATATGGATGGACTCTGAAAAAGAAAAAACAAAGAGCAACAAGATCGCATGGCACAAAGATCTTTAAAAAGAAATAACCTTGTCTCAATGGGCAAAAATTTGGAACTCACACTCTTGCAAATCAAGAATCTTTTCTATAAAACTGCAATTTTTTAAACTACAAACGAGATGGTACCTTTCACCTGCAAGATTACAACATATGCACCCCAGATATAAGCCTTTATGCTGGAAAGGATGTGGAGAAGTTAGTGATTTTTTCCATTGTTGGTGGTCTTGCTCAATAATCCAGACATTCTGGAAACAAGTTCTAACAGAAATTAACAAAATCACATCCCAACAATTACCATTAGATCCCTCCATATTACTGCTCAACCTGCCCGACGAAGACAATCCAGAGAAAAAAAATATTGAAACTTTCTTCTACCTTACTGGCGATTGCGAGACTGACCATAGCAGCATCTTGAAAGTCCAAAAATCCTCCGAACATAATATCCTGGATAAATAAATGTTGGGACCACGTTGTCTGGATAAGATAGCAGACTCCATTGAAAAAAAGACTCGGAAAGCAGGTAAACTTACACTCTTCACTAGTTCATACATGGTCTCCTATGATCCAATACATGACAGAACAAAACTTTATACCACCCAATCCACACTATATGGAATGGCTACGATTTTAAGCTTTCTTCAATTAGTCTGAGCACACACTACGCAAATGCAGATTGTATGATAGAATAACACTAGACAACTCTAAAGTACATATTGGATTGATGATATGCATTGTTAATGAATATATTCAAGTTGTAACTCTGTTTGACAAATGGATTAACCCTATGTTGATAACTAGTTAACTACTTATACTGTTTTCTATGTATTCGATTGTTGTTCCTGATCACTTGTGAATATGTATTAGAATATACTTTAATAAAAATTGAAAAAGTGAAAAAAAAAACAAAGTAACCATTTTGTCCAGAGTGACTGATCTTTGTAGTCTGCAATAAATTGTAATTCCGGGGGGGGGGGTGTCTCCAGGCCCCACCTGGAGGTTGGCAAGCCTAACTGTGGGTGTAGATTAGTGGGAGGGTTTTACTCCTGTGGATGTTGATGTCAATACTGGATTTTGGTGACTGGATTTTTATTACACTGTAAACTCACTTGAATCCTGCGCTGGAGAAAGTGTATTAGCTATATATTTTAAAATTAGTTAAATACATACATTAGATCTAGACTGCTGCCTGGGATATTGTGAAGAAAATGTCCTTTATCTAGCTTTCAAAAGTCTGTAAGCCGAGTAAATCAGTCTAATTATATTGCATATGGGGGATAGAGCTGCACCACTCTTTACAGTAAAGCTGCTGTGCTGACAGAATTAAAATGACTCTCAAATAATAAGAGATTTCTGGGGTAAAGCCAGAACAAATGTTTGTACATATTCAGAATGTTGGCACTCAGATTTTGGATACCTTCAACTCAAAAAAATATGATAATTCTGTTCGGAATAAGCATACACTGAAGTTGTTGCATATTGTGATTGTTCTGGCAGTGGTACAAAATCTCACACATTGTCAGTCATGAACCCTGGCTTGGGTGGCCCTGGCCAGCTCAATCTCCTCGGAAGCTAAGCAGGATTGGCCCTAGAAGTCTGGGATTGCTATCTGGCTTGTAGCCAGGATTTTTATGTAGGGGGCCATTTAAAAATTTTAGGGGGCAGGTAACCTAATTAAATTAATCTAATTCCCTTTGTCTCAGGTGGGGACAGAGAGAGAGCGCTTCACTGACAAGGAGGTGGCTGCAGTAGCAGCAGCTGGGAAAGCAACAGCTCACCCTCACCCCAAAAAAGACACCCTGATGCCTCTGTCTCAGCCACGCCCAGTACCTGGAAGTGCCCAACTTTCTCCTTGTGATGGCTCCCACAGCGCTCCTGGCTCTCTCCTTGCCCCCTGTGAAAGGATGCCCCTCCTGAATGCAACAGGGCCCTTTGCTTCCAAGTCAGGCGGCAGGCAACTGGTTAGATTTCAAGTCCCTCTCTTGAAGTAAGTTGTGGATTTGGGAATGCTGCAGATACCCCCAGGGGCAGGCAGTGGGAAGTACCCTCTGAATCAGATCCACCCCTCTTCCAGCCACTCCACTTCCCAAGATGGGAAAAATGACTGCCTCTCCTCCCCCACCCAACACCTCCCTCTTTTGAGTTTGCCACTCCCATGTGGCCTGCCCAAGCTGGTAGCAGCTGCATGGCTGTTGGATCTGCTGCTGCTGCATGAGTGCTGTGTCTGGAGATCACTCTTGAATGTTGCACTCTCCTCAGGCCATGTGATGCAGGATGCCATTTGCAGCTTGCCATGCCTTCCCTTTGCTTTTTAAATTGCCATGAGTTGAATTATTTTTAAAAGGTTGCTAGCATGGCTATTTGTGGGGCATGGCTTATAATTAAGAGGCAGGCCCCCAAATACCTCACCATATCTACGAGCCAGGTTGCTATGCAGAGGCCGGCAATGGCAAACCACCTCTCTTGATCTCTTGTATTGTAAACCCAATGAGGCATTCTCAGGCGTTGGCTGCAGCTTGACAGCATTTTACACACATAGGCTGATTTCAGACACCCTCTCTATTCCATTTCAGGAACTGTTCACTTAGGGGTTTTCCTGTCATTTCAGACAGACCCATTTTAGAAACTGGTTCCTGACAGAATATATTTACCTGTTCGACAAATACGCTTCTGTCCCATTTGGGAAACGTGCCTGAAGTGTTGTTGACTCAGACTGCTTTCCTCCAGGCTTCAATCCTTCCTACCGCTTCTGAAGCATGATGGGGTGCTGTATAAAATGCCCCTGAGCATTTCCTGCGATGACAGTCCTTTTTGCACCCTTTTTCTCCCTGTTCACAATTGTCCTCTCTCTTTTTTTGAACATTCTATTGGGAGCGCTATGGCGCTGAAGCAGGACTACAAATTAGCACCATAGTGACCCCATTGAGATCCCTGAACTCCATTTAGATACACCAACATTTGCTACTGCTATCACTTGGAACAAGTACCTGATTGGACAGCGTGTTTAAGCAGGAAATCAGGAGCATAACTGGCAGATGAGACAGATGTTTGGTCGATTTTTTAAAAGTTTGCTTTAGAGGAAGTGTAGACTCAGGCACACTCATACACAAGCACACACACTCCATGATTTGTGGGGGTTAAGGAAGGAAAGAAAGCTTCCTGGGTTGAACTCTGTATCCAGTGAGCTCCTTGTTTCCAGGTGACAGCAGTTGCGAATGTTGGTGTATCTAAATGGCATCCAGGGATCTCAATGGGATCGCTATGGAATTGATTTGTAGGCCTGCTTCAGCACCATAGCGCTCCCAACAGAATGTTCAAAAAAACCCTCTCAGGGAGATCAGACACGTGGTGGTGGGGAAATGGCAGGAAAAGAAAGTGGCGCAGTTTGAAATGACACACTGCTTCAGAGACGGCTCCTTACCAGAAGAGAAAGGCTGTGTGAAACAGCTATCACTGTACTAGATTATTCCGTGATGGGACAGTAACAGTTTAAAAAGGGTAAATTCCACATAGTTACTACTAGTGCTACAAGTAGGGTTGCCAGCTCTGGGTTGGGAAATGCCTGGAGATTTTGAGGGTCCCCTTGTTGCTCAGGGGGGGATTTGGGGGGTGTTATGGTAGTTGGTGGAGATCATAGAGTTTGCCCTGGAACAATAGCATTTGCACAAATACCAGAGTGTCCCCGCATGATGTCCCCAATGCAATGATGTCACTTCTGAGTGATGTCATCACATCAAGGACTTCATGTGGCAATGTCCCTGTTTAGAGGTGGGGTTTCCCTCACCGGCCAGCTGGTCTGCAGTGGGGAGAAGACCCTGAAAATAGGGGATCCCCTGCCCAGACCTGGGGGCTGACAAGCCTACCTGAGAAGGTTGGGTTTCGAGACAGGAGGGACTTCATGTTGAAATATGCAAGGTCTATAGTGCTCCTACTTGAAGAAGATCAGAAGAACAGCCTACAGGGGACAGATGAAGGACCACTAGTTGGCATAGCTAGATTAGGGACTTCTCACAATTTCAAATTTTGTCCTTCCTGTCTCCTGATTGGCTCTTTGGAGACTTCTTGCTCTTTTGTTTCCCCATCTCTCACAGCAGTTGGTCTGTCAGTTAAGCCTCTGTGCCTCTCCTCTGTTCTATCAGAGTTTATTTCTTCTTTAATAAACCGAGCTATTTTCTTTAAACAGCTGGTGCTCCGGTCCTGTGCTTGTTTAAACTCTGCCAACACTTCAGATGGGTATGACACCACTGAGCCCACCTCCCAAAGCAGCTATTTTTCCCCAGGTGAACTGACCTCCATCACCTGTTGTAATCCCAGGAGGTCTCCAGCCACCACCGGGAGGTTGGCAACCCTAGCTACAGGTCCAGGTCACGCCATGGTAAATAAGTGGCAAATAAATTGCAGTATGCAGCTGCTTTTGCCCACTCTGAAAATTAAATCATCTCTATCATCTCACCTGGTCCGACCCTGCTTAGCAGCCAAGATCTGATGAGATTTGGGCTAGCCTGGACCATCCCCATCAGGGTGGTAGTTTATGTCACCCTCCTGAACCCATGCTGCTGGATTGAACCAAAAGTCCATCTCAGCCAGTTTGGTGTAGTGGTTAAGAGCACGGACTCTAATCTGGGAGAACCAAGTTTGGTTCCCCACTCCTCCACTTGCCCCTGCTGGATGACCTTGGGCAAGCCATAGTTCTGTCAGAGCTGTTCTCTCACGAGCAGTCCTCAAAAGAGCTCTCTCAACCCCACCTGGCTCACAGGGTGTCTATTGTGGGGAGGGGAAGGGAAAGGGGATTGTAAGTCACTCTGAGATTCTGAGTGAAGGACGGGGTATAAATCCAATCTCCTCCTCCTCCTCCTCTTCTTCTCCTCCTCTTCCTTTTTCACAAATAGTCAGTAGGAGCTGGAAATCCACGTGAACAAACAGAAAGGGCTGCTGGTGAAAAATACGAAGATGGGAAGCCTTTTGGGTAACCTCCATAGTCAGATTGTAGGCCAGCCCTGATGCCTGGTCTCAATTTTTATTAGATATTTCCTTCCTATCTATATCTACATTGGTCCGGATCAGCTTGTGCTTACTGTCTCTTGACTCAGGCTACGAAACAATATGTAACACAGATTACTTTGTTCTGTGCAAATGCAGCTCTTCAATAGATGTAATTGCTTATGGAGTGTTTGCTTTTGCTTGGTATCGTTTGCAAGATCTCACCAGTCCACATGGATGGACATCTGAGAACACAAAATAGAAGGTGAGGTCAGGAGAATGTCTCTCTACCCATAGCTGAGAGATTCTAGCTGGACTTTTGGGATCCATTAAATCCACATTATATCCTGCTTGCAGGTGGGACCTGAGAATCCCCCAGAATAAAACTCATCTCCAGACTACAGAGATCAGTTCATCTGGAGAGGATGGCTGCTTTGGAGGGTAGACTCTACAGCACTGCAGCCCACTGAGGTCCCTCTCCTCCCCAGGTTCCATCCCCAAATCTCCAGGAGTTTCCCAACCTGGATCTGGCATCCCTACCCCCCCATCCCCCACCAGGGGCTGGGGGACACAGTGGGCAACCCTAAGTATCTCATAGTTGACCCCTGGAGACAGATATGTGCTAAACACAAGAGTCTTACTTGGGGTTTACATTTACATCTTGTCCAACTCTCAGATGGGAGGTGAGCCACCCCATGGATTATCATTCCTCCCTCACACAAGATCTTTATGGCCCCTTCTAAAGTATACTTTCAGGCTTCCAGCAAGAGGATGAATGAACAAGAGCAAGAAATTCTTTCTTTCATTCTTTGAAATTCATTCAACATTCTTTCATCTTTGAACAGATTGGGCAATCTCAGTGCCTACTAACGTGGGATGTGGGATCTAATTGCTTTTGCTGCTTCACACTATCATCATTTTCATATTTCCTGCTTCCCCCCCCCCCCCCCCCCACTTTCCTGGAAAGCGTTCATAAATAAATTGGTTTGGTATAAATGTTTTCCTGAGAACGCATTCCTCTCTTTGTCTTCTCTGATTCATTGTTGTTAGAGAATTTATGTAATTAACTTATATATCCTGCCTTTCTACTGTCACGTTCAAGGTGGCTAACTAAATTAAAATTGCACAAAGCAATTACGACAAATCAGGATAAGGTGATGATAACAGCTGTGGATGTGCTATCAAGACAACCATCATAATAATCCAATGGGGAAAAGATTAGAGGTCCTCCCGCTACTGACAAAGGATATACTTGTATGCAGTGATGCCATCAAACTGTCAAGTTTGAATTATAATCTTGGGCAACTTGTAAAGTTCACTTCCAATGGAACGTCCTTCCGGATGTACTGAGAGTTCTCCAGTCTGGTGACCTGAGCTGGAAAAGAACTCCTGTTCCTACCCAACACAGAATTCCCAGTGATTCCTAGAGATATCCTAAAAGCGACAAAGGGTAGCTCTAGGAATCACTGGGAATTCTATGGTAAAACCATAAAGTTTCTACCGATTCTTGGAGCTACCCTTTGGCACTTCTGGTAATGTCTTTGGTGCTGCAGTCTTTCATGGTTTCCCCTCCTCTCCTCTGGGCAATAGGACTACTGGGGGCTTGGTTCCCCTATGTGGCTCTTCTTCTGGCACAGGGGACTGCAAATCTTTTCAATCGTGGGCTGCACGATCAGAAATTCATAAGTGTGCTGGCCACATGAGTATTTTTACTGTTAACAGTGATGAAGTATAGCCTGTTACTTGTTCAAAAAGATAGATTTTCTAGTAGCAATACAAAAGCAGTAACATCCCCCCCCCCAGTTTGATCAACTTTATTCATACAAAAACCCACAGTTAAAGGCCTAGTGCTAGTTACTGATCAGTTTTGATCCAGTTGATGAGAATAGTGGTATTTAACAGCATGAACTGTTCTCGAAAGCTGTGGGGGGATATTCAGCTCAGAGCGCATTTACTCCAGATTTACATCATTGATGGTGGCTCTCAGTTTTGGTTTCAGCATATTCAGCTGTTTTGGGGTGCCAAGGTACACCCTGAAATTGCCCGAAATCAAGGATAGTTCTGGGATTCATTTAAAGGTAAAGGTTCCCCTTGCTTGAAAGCCAGTCGAATACAACTCTAGGGATGCAATGCTCATCTCCATTTCCAAGCCAAAGAGCCAGCACTGTCCAAAGACATTTCTGTGTCATGTGGCCGGCATGACTAGACGCACCTATGTCGGATCTAATGGAGTGTGTGATCGCAGCCATGCTCTGCCAAGTTGATATCAGGGTAATGTAGCTGAGCTCAAAGAAATCAAAAAGAACTTGCAGAAAACTTTTTTTTATCTCAGTGGAGACTACAGCTGTAATCCAATAAGTAAGGAAGTCCCACTGAATTCAGTGGGGCTTACTCCCAATGTGAAAGTAACTTGTAGTGCCATCCTAAGAAGAGTTACTTCCAAGGCCACTGAGAAGTCGATGGGCTAAGATAAAGGTTTCTGTTACTTGAAAGCCAGTGAAATACAATTCTAGGGATGCGGTGCTCATCTCCGTTTTCAAGCCAAAGAGCCAGCGCTGTCCAAAAACATTTCTGTGGTCATGTGGCCGGCATGACTGGATGCCAAGGCACAGGGAACGCTGTTACCTTCCCACCGAAACGGTACCTATTTATCTACTTGCAATTTCTTGCTTTTGAACTGCTAGGTTGGCAGGAGCTGGGACCAGAGACGGGAGCTCACTCTGTCACGCGGCACTCAGGTCTCGAACTGCCCAACTACCGACCTTCCGGTCTGCAGTTCAGCTTATTAACCACTTGAGCCACTGCAGCCCCTCAGGATTCATATACTCGACTCCAAAATTCCAGGGATATTGTGCCTTCTTGGTGGGTGAAATTTGTTTTCAGCTTTATCAGTTCCTCTTGAAACCAATCCAAAATATTAGGGCACTGTATTTTTCCGGGGTGTGTTTGTGTGGACAGAAGTAAAACAAGGACCATAACCGTCCCTGGCAAACCCTGACCATTAGAATACATGCAGTGTTCTGGCTTTCCTGCCTTCTTGTAGCAAAGGTTACTTGATGTGATCTTGCTTGGTTGATGATTTTGCAGTCAGCTGTTTCAACAGAGAAAGTATACAGCTTTCTAAGACACCATAATTTTTTTTTTTTTACAACAAAGCATTGCATTTCAGGAAGTGCCTTCATTTTTGCAGCCAGATGTGCCAGGCCAGCTGTATCATACATAATACCATGGCCTTTGCCACTAATGAAGGCTTCAGTTTTCTTCATACTAAGTCTAAAGGGATAATATTGCAAAACCACCTTCATCTAATTTTATCCTAGAAAGTGTAGTTTTTACCTCTAATGGTTCTACTTCTTTGATCCCATATTGAATCAGAACCTTGGTCTATCAAGGTCTACTCTACCTGCCAGCAACCTGAGACCTCTCACATCACCTGGTACCAGATCTTTTTAACTGGACCATGCCAGGGATCGAAGCTGGGACCTTCTACATGCCAAGCAGAGGCTCTCCCACTGAGCCATGGCCCCTCCTCATAGCTGACTTCTATAAGCACTGCACATCTAATATCACTTCTAGCTATTTTGATCATCTGGAGCAGCAGCAGCAGCAGCAACAGCAGCAGCAGCAGCAACAGAAGAAGAGATTGGATTTATACCCTGCCCTTCACTATCCAAGGGAGTCTCAGAGCAGCTTACAAATTCCTTTCCCTTCCCCTCCCCACAACAGACACCCTGTGAGATAGGTGGGGCTGAGAGAGCTCTGACAGAAACTGCTCTTTTTCAAGAACAGCTGTGGCAGAACTCTGGCTTGCCCAAGGTCATCCAGCAGGTGCAAGTGGAGGAGTGGGGAATCAAACCCAGTCCTCCCAGATTAGAGTCTGCACACTTAACCACTACACCCTACACACTACACACAACTCTAGTGATGGAAGAAGCTCTTGTCAATTTACAAGGTATCAGATCTTGCTAGATAGCTTTTAGGTTTGCAGTGCTGAAGGCAAACAATAGTTCTTTTGGAAAACCTAGATCCTATTTTGGATCACCCTGATTGAGTTGCCCCATAAGACTCCAATGATTGAGTTGCCCCATCAGATTCCAAAGATGGATTTTTTTTGGTTTATGCCTCAAATTTTGGTGGAAATTAACGAGTAAGGTAAGACTTTGGATTCTGAATTAATTCAGTTGCTAGGCAGGACACTGCAGCAGCTAAGCCAATTGCAACCAAATAGTCAATAACTCTTCTGCCAGCATGGCCTCACCAATGTCACATCGGAACAGATCAGTGCACAATAATACTTCACAGCCCTAGGCCTATGAATGGGTTGTTGATTAAAATTCATATAGAATACTCAGCAAAAACCAATAGCATGCATCACTGCAAATATTTGACCATTCTCAGCTTTTGTAATTAGCAGACAATACTTCAGAAACAGACAATCAATGGCAGCAAAAAATAAATAAAAAGAAGAAAACCCCTCAGTGAAGTGAAAACTGAACACAGGCTGAAGACACACTGGCAAACTGGAGCGCAGTGCGAGCAGGCGAAAAAGCCCCGGGGCCAACCCGTCCCGTGGCTGCCCGTTCGCACTGGCTCCAGTGCTGCGGGACCTCACCTGAAAGGAGGTGGACCAGCGCATCCACTCTTCCTCCGCCGGCCCCTGGAGCCTCCACTGGGGTGGCAAGTGGCGTGCGGCTGTTCCGGCAAGGCACAGCCAGGACAGCCGGTTCACACTTCCGGCCCCACTCTGTGATGCGTCCACACTGCCAGGAAGCAGCAGGGACGCGCGCTCAGACGGCCAGAGACCAGTTCCAAGAGGTCTCCGGCTGCAGCACGTGGAGAGCGCCCCGCATGCGGGTAAGTGCGGCCCGCCGACGGGGGACAGCTGTGGCAATCTGGACACCCTCTCTGCCTCTGCTTTAGAAGCAGAGGCAGAGCGGGCCACATTGCCAGTCTGTCCTCGGCCACAGATTTTGGTTAGTCAAAATACTACAACACAAGACAATCTGACATGACCTTGGACACTTGGGTGCCTGAGGCAGAAAACTCAGTGGATGTGGTAAAACTATGTTAACCATTGGTTCTTTCATGGTAACCCAAAACTGCCATCTGAAGTAGGTCGTCTCCCCTTGCCTAATGGTATGGCTGGCCCTAAATGGAATTGACCGATGATACTGAATCATGGTGCTGAGCTGAGCAGGACACATTTATTTCTGTGGCGCAACACAGAATACATTTAAGATTCCTACAGAACTGCATCTTCTGGAGCAAAGGGGGCAATCCTATAACATATTTTCCTTGCACTGCGCAGGATATTTCACCAGAGAAAGTTCAGACCAGGTGTCCCCAAAGTGCCCACTGGACCTTTCCTGGTGCCTGCCATATGATTTTAGAAAGTGGGTGTGGCCAGGCAAGTC
The DNA here is from genome assembly GCA_029233225.1 of Lepidodactylus listeri. Lineage (NCBI taxonomy): Eukaryota > Metazoa > Chordata > Lepidosauria > Squamata > Gekkonidae > Lepidodactylus > Lepidodactylus listeri. The sequence continues at coordinate 130,846,632 of JARCFY010000005.1, read as the reverse complement.
TTTTCACCAGCTTCTGATTGGCCATTGGAAATTTGATTGGCTGTGCAGTAGAGAGAGAAAATGAAACGATTTTTAGGAAAAACTCTCTGTACACCAAAAGAAATAAAACCCCAAGAGAAATTCATGTCAAATTTTATAAAAAGGAAATGAAGGACTTGATTCTAAAAAATGCTTATGGTAAAAGAGTCTTGATAAAGCAAACTGAAATTAAATTTCTAAAAGATATTCCTTGGAGAGTCAGAGAAACACGGAAGGAATATACGGTTTTGACAGCTTTACTTTTAGAAAATGAAATTAACTTTAGGTGGCTCTTACCAGAAGGAGTGCTATTTATCTTCAAAGGCAAAAGATATAATGTGAACTCAATTTTTAAATTGGAAGACTTTTTGGGGAAAAAATGGAAAGGACTTGGGGTGGGGAAAAATGAAGACTTATCTTCAGGAGAGGAGAGTACAGAAGATACCTCAAGCCAAAATACAGGGAAAGCAGATAAACAACAACAGAAAAAGGATAAAAAAAGGAAATTTGATTGGCTGTGCAGATTTTTAAAACCAACACAGCACATGGATCAGTACTGTGTGACTGAAGGCAACCTGTAGCAGCCATTTTGTGGCTGAGCTCACCACACTGTGTCAGAACTCCAAGGGCTGATTGATTTGACATTTATTATCATCAAAGACCAGCAAAACAGACATATGTTAAGAAAGTAATTTCAAGAGGTATATAAGAGATACAACAAAATAAAAAAATTCCCCCAGGCTCAAAAAGTTGGGGTCCCCTGTTACTAGTCTAAATTCAGGGTGTGGTCACATGGCAAGCTTACCACGATTTGTTCCCGCTGTAGATTTGATCAGGGATATTTTTTAGCGGGTTCAGATGATCACACATCCCTTGCCCAATCCCTTGCATTGCACAACGAGGCTCCAGGCACTGTCCAGACAGCCACACTGCCCAAGTGGCAGCACAGCACAATTAAAAAAAAATTATTTGCTCATGCACCAAAAATGAACTACCGACGTGTAACCGAACACTGTTTTATGTGCGCTTGAGCATTCATGCCTATAATATATTCAGCACAGGATTGGTCATGCACACAACAGTGAAAGCTGGGGGGGGGGGGGAGAGACAACTACCACAAGAAGGATGTACAGACAACCTAATCGTGATCATTGTGAGAGATGGCTGTCCAGATCAGTAAAATCGTGGATTCAAAGCACAAATACCTGGAAAGTACTTGATTTTCCAGGTGTAGGAAAACTCACTAGGGAACTGGGGGGGGGGGGGTTGTGCAAGTGAGCCCGCTTCAGTGCGGGAGGTGGAGGCAGACATCTGACCAGCGATTTTAAATGTGAGAGGGAACAGTGGTGAAATCCGATCAAGATGACAATGTGACCACAACCTAAATTTAGTCTCAAATTAGACTAAAACTACTAGTCTAAAATTTAGACTAATAATATTCATGGTTAGTCTTTTGTTTCTCATATACACTGACTGAAGAAATGCAAAGAATAGAAGTTTCTGGGGCCTTCTGGCTGGACTGTCATCCCCCACTCCCCTCCCCACTCTGCCCGCAGCACAGCTCACAACACAGCAGTCAAATAATCCAATACAAATAACAATCAAAATCACTGGCCTAACTGTACAATTTATCTAAATCCTATGAGTAGATTAAGAATAAAAATCTTATCCTAGCTTCCCACAGACCTAATTTATTCTCACTGTCTCCCCACTAGCAAGAATAAAATCAGAAAGAAACCTCCACCATTCCTACTCTACCCAATAGACTAAACTAATTAAAAATAATTTAACAATTCAAACAATATAAACCATAAGTAGAAAAATCCCCTCCCGTGAGTAGAAAAATCCTCTCTGTGAGGCAGCTTCATAAATTCAGGGGTAACAGCAGCTTCTGTTATCAAATACTGCTGACAATGCTTCGGACCCTGCCCGTTTGGAAAATACAGAGAATGGATTGTTGATATTTAAGTTATAATTATTTCACCAAAGAGGAGATAAGCTCTTGGTGTAACTGCTCATCATATGCATTCTCATCAGCGAATTTGCTCAAATTTGCATTTGGCAGAAGCTGTAAAGAAAGTAAAAGTGTTATAATGCAACAATTAACAGTAGCTCCGTCATGTAATGATGCCTCTAAATTTAAACCTGCACATTCCGAGTGCTTTAGGGTAGAACACAATGTAAAGTTTCAAATTTTCAAGCACGCGAATGGATTTGGGTGTGTGTGTGTGTGTGTTAAGAATGTAAGAATTCAACCCAAAAACTCTTGATGTCTCTTCCTCTGTAGTAAACTAGATTTCAGTGTGCTGGCTCAAGGCTAACTAATCGTGGTAGTCCCATCTGTTTATAACATGGAACTGCCCCAGTTTTGTAGAAAAACGTGAGGTGGGTAATCCAATTTGAAAATCAAAACATTATGCAGATACAGAGAGGCGTTAACACCTACAATGAGGCATTTTGGGGGGCTTCTGCCAGGCTTACAGAGAAACACCCTAATCTGCTCGTGGCCCCACTGTGTCTGTTTTTGATCCATTCACTAATGCATTATACTTTCAGTTTATGTCATTAATACATGATAAATTAAACTGATTTATCAAAATAATAACATAGTTGTGGGGAAACACAAAACGTAATAATAAGCTTGAATTGCAAAACAGAGAAATGGAATTTAAATAGGGATCTGGGGGTCGAAATTGTAGGGATGAGAAAGTCTGAATGATCTCTTCTGCTGGCACGAGGTGGGAAATTCAGATGGGAGGGGGTTGCCAGCATTTCGCCTCATGGGGAACTGGGCCTCTCCAAAGTGAAGAACACTCTTTCTTGATCTAAATACAGACCAAACATTGAGGTGCTAACGTGAAGATTACTTCAGAGTATTTACTCATTAAAAAAAGTATTCACCAGCTATCATAAATTCATAAAGTATCTTTTATTTTAATTTCTAGAAGGCATATATTAACCAGGCATTGTAAATCCACAGAAATAAGGCACAGGCTCTGAAATATAATGGGTTCAGACATGTTGTGTGATCAGCTCATAGTTTATTGTGATTACAGTTCAGCTCAAAGACAACTTAAGCGGGACCGAAGCCTCACTTAAATGCGAGCAATAAACCACACCCAAGACATATCTGCTCCCTGTGATTGGCTATTTTACATTCTACTGCTATACTACAGGTTCCTTCCAGGATCCTGTCTGTCTATTGTTCTCAGACCCCAAGCTCGGTCTAGTTACCTGTGCCTTTATCTACTCAATACATAACAGGCCCTGCCCTCAGGGTTACAGTCTCAAGGATGAGACACAGAAGGGAAGGAGAGCGTGTCATGCTAGAGATACTGACTTACAGAATCATTCCTGATAGGAGCCTGTAAGTGTAGTCAGAATCAAGATGTTCTGTAATCCAAGTATATGGGAAACAGCTGGGTCAAGGCAGCAATCCTTAATTAGCCTAGGACGGGGATTGGGGAAGCTAAGAATAAGAATCCAGTCCTAGAGGCAGAAGGAATCTCTTTCTATTCATTCATGAACTCATCTGAAGATGCACACGTCCACATGTTTGAAGGAGCAAGGAAACCGGAGCTTCTGACAGCTTGACGAATGCCAGGAAGGCTGCACGAGGCTGTGAGGGAGCCAGAGGTTGTGGCAAGAATCTTCCTGAACTGCTCGCCGTGAGGTATTGTCCTGGTGCAGGGACTGCTCGCATTATAGCAAGTATCTGCAAGCAAGTCAGTCTGGGCTGCGCAGAAGAACCAAAGGAAATCCCTTGGATGGTTGGAACCAGGCTGGTGGCAACAAGCTTTGGGAGGCGTGGTCCAAGTTGAAAACCAAGCCCAAAGCTAAACACCAGGCAAGAGGGAATTGCATTTTCAGTATCTCTGGCATGACAGAGCGGGATGGGAAGGTAGAGGAGGGAGGCTGTTTTTACGTGAGCCGCCCTGAGCCCGCTTCAGTGGGGTGGGCGGGGTAAAACCCGAAATAATAAATAAATAAATAAATCCCAGAGTGAGCAGGTTGGTTGCCAGCAGGTACAGGACCAGCACCAGCATCCTCTGAGGTGGGGCAGCCTCCAGGGCTCCCCCTCCACATGTGTTGTCTACTGCCTACCCTTCCCCCATCAACCCAGCCCTGCTTCACTACCTGCGCTCCAGCTGAACACACGGCCCAGCGTTGTTCGGGAAGGGCATGTGAACAGTGCACAGCAGTGGCGCTCCTAAAAGCACCTCTCACTAGGGACACTGCCTAGTTACATTAGGCAAAGGGTTTGCAGGCAGTGAGGATAGCTGTGAGTACAGGAGATGAAAAGGCTCACAGGCAGAGGAAGGATGCACAGGCAGGAGGCCGGGGACAAGTCGGGGTGGAAAGGGAGGTGTGGCCAGGGGGTCTGGTGGCAGAACTGTGGAAACTCTCTGCCTATAGATGTCAGAATCTGCTGATTCAGACAAAGTATTTCTAGTTCTTACTGTTATGCCTTCTGTCTAATGTTCAGTTCTGTCATATTATTCCCTATTGCCATGTGTGTAATCAGGTATATGCTTTTAGAAACTTTGGCCAGTATGTATGTGGAAGGGGTGACCCTTTGTTCTAGTGCCTAACCAGGCCTGGTTTTTGTAACTGTTAGAGCGGGAGGGTGACACCTGCAAGGTATGGGAACAATGGGCCTCTCACACTTCTGCCTCCGCATTCCATCGGTCCCGGCTGGGACTTCAAGGGAGGATGCGTCTCATTTCTTATCAACATGCAAAAGCCTTGAGGCCATTGATTGTTATGTGAACTGGTAACATCTGAAGGGTCTGGTTGGGAAGGGAATTTACAGCTTAACACCTCACTTTCTTTCCTGTGGGAAGCCAACGGTCAGAGCCCTTTTTTGCCCGCCGTTTTTCCCCGTTAGTGATTGGCTACCTATGGGTAATTCAAACTCCTTGGAAAGGTATAATAGACCTGCCTGTATTATCTGTGTTATCTCTGACAATAATCCGAGAAGCTGTACTAATGTAGAAATTGGAAATAAAGAACTGTGGTTCAACAACCAAGATCTGATCCTTGACTACTTTGAGCAGAACTCTCACAATAGATCCCCTCGGAAAAACAAACAAACAACCCTAGTGGATCCAAGCTGTGGGCTTTGTTCCCACTGAGAGTCCACAAGGTCTGGTTCCTATATTAATCTAGCAGAGCTATTGTCGAATTTTGCCTACAGTAAGTCGGGAGTCAACTTGAAAGTCCCCACTTTGAGGAAACATCCCAGGAATTCCAAAGAAAGCCAAAAGAGGTCTAATGTCCAAGGCCAAAAAATAAATAAATAAATAAAAAAATTGGAAACCCTGACCTCCCAGCTTTTATTCTTGTTCTTCATCCAGCAGACCTCTTTGGATATTTCCAAAACAAATGTAGTCATCTCTATGACAATTCGTCAGCTTGAATCAGAAAAGATCCCCTCCTCTGATTTAATTTCTAAATCAGACTAGTGAGGATTATTTCTTTTCCTCTCCTGTCGTCAGCTGAATCCTGGCACAACGCCTCAAAGACCCGTCATTCCAGATGTTATGGCAAGGCCTCTATCGGTCCATAACTGTGTGGTTTAAAATGATTGCGTGTGTATCGTCTGCTTCCCCCCCACACCCTTTCCCAGTGATGTTTCACCCAGTAATAGACACCATTCGCAGCAGGAGATTTCTTGTTTTTATTACAAGCCCTGGGTTACATCTAGAAAGTGCTGAAAGCGGTAGTGAACCATTGGGTCTGTGGCCAGGGCTTCCAATAATGCATAAAAATGGTCTTGTCAGCATTCTTTGCGTCTGGGGTTTCATCTCTCCCGTACGGTGTGTGTGTGTACATGTTTGTGTGTAAAGAAGCAAATGTCATTGCACTCTTCTGCTTTCAGCTTTTAAAAAGATAAAAGAAAGTCTGAGTCCAGTGGCACCTTTAAGACTGACAAAGTTTAACTCCGGATATAAGCTTTCATGTGCATGCACCAAAGTGGAGATCTCTGTAAGGTAGTATGGACTCAGAGAGAAATAAAAAGGTGCTGTTGTTGCTCTCCCGTCTGGGTATGTGTAGAAAATGTTGACTTTTGTTTCTTAAGGACACACCAGACATGACCTAAAGCACTTTCAGAACTGAAATCACTTCAGCGTTGAAGTCTGCCAACTGCCATCTCTAACTAGCATTTCTATTTCCCCCAGAATGCCACAAGGTTCCAATTTAAAGAGGCAGTAGCATATACACAATCAAGCATAAAACTTACAACTATTACTAGGGTTGCCGATAGGGTTGCCGGGTCTTACCTGGCTTGTGGCGGGAGGGTCCCAGTCCCTCTCCGGGACTTCTTCAGCAGGCACTCTTTGCACACACGCCACAATGACCCGGAAGTGACGTCATCACATCAGGCACGTTGGGGGTGGGGCACTGTCATTTGAGGGGGAACCATAGAGTTTTACCTCAAATGCTAGAGTGTCCCCCCGCAACATGCCCTGGCCTGATGACATCACCTCCAGGTGACATCATCACACCTGGGAATGTTGCCGCAATGCCGGCACTTTGGCGGTGAGGTTCCCCCTGGCGGCCGGATCTGGGCCAGTGGATAAGGGGCCCATTGGGCGGGCAACCCCCCCACCTACCAGTTGGTGGCTGGAGATCTGGGATTACAGAGATCAGTTCACCTGGAGAAAATGGCTTCTTTGGAAGGTGGTCGCTATGGCATTATACCACATTGCATTCCTTCCCCTTCCCAAATTCTGTCCTCCTCAGGCTCCACACCCAAAATCTTCAAGTCTTTCCCAACCTGGAGCTGGCAACCCTGACTATTACTTCCTGTCACAATGTCAGCTATCCGTGTAAGATTTTTAAATACATGTGTAACTGGCCTATAAGTCAGTACATAAAGAAGGTGGCACGGTAATATAGGAGCGACTGTATTGATGGTGTAGGGTTGCCAACTCTGTGTTGGGAAATTCCGGCTGATTTGAGAGTGGAGACTGGGGAGTTTGGGGTTTGAGGAGGGGAGGGACCTCAGCAGGCCATAGAGTTCACCCTCCAAAGCAACCATTTTCTCCAGAAGACTTCTGATATCTGGAGATCAGTTGTAATTCCAAGAGATCTCCAGACCCCACCAGGAGGCTGGCAACCCTCCATGGAGGATAATTTCCTCCCTGCCAGAATCTGGGCCAGACCCATGGTTTCTAGTGGGGATGAAAAAGTTCCAGGATGGATTCAGGTCTTATTGCTTCCCAGAGGATACTGGGCCAATACCAAAACACAAGGAAATCTTCGCTGTGATTTTTTGCATCCTCCTTACTCTTACCTTGGAGGCCTGGGAAGCCCTGAGAGTCTTTTAAAATCTTCCCTTCATGGGTTTAGTTTCTGTAGAAGAAATGTTCACATGAGGGAGCAAATCGATTAAACATCCACCCACTTGTGGGTGGGACTGACAGAAGGAGGCCAGAGATGGTTTGGGTAGATACCTTTAAGTTATTCATTCTCGTCATCAGAAGCACCCAGTAATATATTAGTAAAGGTTTCCCTTGCTCGAAAGCCAGTCGAATACAACTCTAGGGATGTGGCGCTCATCTCCGTTTCCAAGCCAAAGAGCCAGCGCTGTCCAAAGTCATTTCCATGGTCATGTGGCCGGCATGACTAGATGCTGAGGCACTCGGAACGCTGTTCCCTTCCCACCAAAGCGGTACCTATTTATCTCCTTGCAATTTCTTGCTTTCGAACTGCTAGGTTGGCAGGAGCTGGGCCCAGAGATAGGAGCTCACTCCATCATGCAGCACTCAGGTCTTGAACTGCAGAGCTACCAACCTTCTGGTCTGCAGTTCAGTGTCTTAACCACTTGAGCCACTGTAGGCATTGGTTAAATTGTCAAGGATTTGTCCTTTCTGACTCTAATCCAGGGAAGCCTGGGGAAAATGTGTCAGGTGCATCAGTTACACACCAGCCTTTTGCTCTTGCAGAAATGGAAAGAGAGAGAGAGAGAGAGCTTATTCTGATGGAGAGCTGCATGAATTTTCCACCTGGTGCTGATGGGGGGGGGGCAGGTTGCCAGTTATGGTGAGCCACCTCCTACCCCTGCCCCCCCCCCCAGGGTCCCAGTACTGCTCAATGAAGCAGCAGGAGCAAAAGGGGTGGGGGGAAGAACCAGTGCCATTCATCTCTCTAGGAATTCCCCATAGAGATTAGGGACATTCCTAGAGAGTCGTACAATGCTGTGATATCACTTTCAAGTACATACCCGGAAGTGATGTCACGGCATCATGCGATGCCAGTTTTTGCAATCTCAGCCTGCCAATTCTCCCAGGGGTTTTCAGCCCAAGGCCGGGTGTTCCTTCTTGCACCTGCATTGGTGCAAATAGATAATTTTAGATTCTGGACTTCATTTCTGGATTCAGGAGGGAAGGTAGTGGCGTAGGCCAGCTTTGCACCTAGGGTTTGGAAAGCTCTGGGTTTGGAAATACCTGGAGATTAGGGGGGTGGGACCTGAGAAGGGTGGGGCTTGAGGAGGGAAAGGAACTCAGCAGGATAATAATGCCACAGAGTCCACCCTCCAGAGCAGCCATTTTCTCCAGGGGATGGATCTTGGTCATCAGGAGATCAATTGTAATAGCAGGAGATCTCCAGGTGCCACCATAGAGCTGACCATAGAGTTTTTGGCCAAATGCTAGAGCGTCCCCTGTGCAGCATGCCTAGTGCAATGATGTCACTTCTGGGTGATGTCACCATGCTGGGTACATTGGGTACAGTGGGGCTTTTGGGGGTGAGGCTCCCCCTTCTGGACAGCTGGAAGTAAAAGCCATTATTTTCCATGCAAGGGTAATGTGGCTTTCATTGGGCTTGTAGGCATCTGACACCCCAGTTTGAACCCTGTATAAAATCCCTTTCCCGCTTTCCCTCTTTAGTCTTAACACAGCTAGTGTGTAGAGAAGTATAGTAAACTGACTGCAATAAACTGATCCTGCTTAATGGAATGTTGTTGAGTGCTGATTAGTAGAGACTCTGACAGTTCTGTGTAATATCTGGTAGAAGATTCAAAATATAATGCAGTGCATTTCTCCTTGTGGACTGGCATAAATAATGGCAAACTCAAGCCTGGAGCTGCAGCATGAATAGATTTTTTTTGCTATCTAACCTGTCTTTCAGACTGACAACAGCCCAATGCCATTTTGAAAGAATCTTTGGAGGTGCCCTCAGTTGATCTTCGAGATTTATGAAGGAGAAGGAATACATTCCAATACATAATGCATGGGATAGTTGGGAAAAAGTGCAGAAAAGGGCAACTAGAATGATAAAATGGTTGGAATACTTTCCCTATGAAGAAAGGTTGAAGCGCTTGGGGCTCTTTAGCTTGGAGAAATGACGGCTGAGGCCAACATTGGCTTCTGTTATGTTCTTATATGGAGCAGAGGTCCACAAGTGGCTATTAGCCACAAGGTATAGATGGGAACTCTCTGTCTGGGGCAAGTGATGCTCTGTATTCTTGGTGCTTGGGGGGGGGACAGTGGGAGGGCTTCTAGTGTCCTGCCCCCACTGCTGGACCTCCTGATGGCACCTGGTGTTTTTGGCCACTGTGTGACAGAGTGTTGGACTGGACGGGCCATTGGCCTGATCCAACATTGCCTTCTCTTGTGTTCTCTTATGTTCTTAATATGTGTACCCTGTCTTACTCCACATTTTTTTTCTCCTGCTCTGATCATTTAAGAAAGTGGCTCAGTTCAGTTCTTGAATTAAAGGGTGCCGGTCATGATTTCGGGCTCAGTTGATTTAATCATTCTCCTGTCTGGTTTCCATGAATCAAGCAAAGGCTTGGGTGTTGAGACGTATGCAGCACTGTTAACATCTTTTGTAAGCCTAGGGAAATGTGTTGACTCTCATAGAGAATAGCGGCCTCTGCGTTCAACTTGTTCAGTCATCTCCGAATAGCTTTCAAGTTCAAGATTGCTTTCCCCATTTGAGTGCTGCTGTGTCAGGTAGTGGTAAGAAACGAGGTTCAACAGGCCTTAAACATAACTGGTTTATTCTCTCAGAATCTAATGGGTGGAAATTACAAGGGAGTCGATACTGGCGAAATATCAGGAGAAACTTCCGAACTGTAAGAGTGGTTGAGCAGTGGAACAGACTGCCTCGGGAGGTGGTGGATGGTCCTTCGCTGGGCGTTTTCAGGCACAGGCTGGACAACCATCTTTCGGGTCTGTTGCGAGGCTATCTTCCAGCTATGCTCCTGCAGAGTGCAGGGGGTTCGACTGGATGACCTGCAAGGCCCCTTCCAGCTCTAACATTCTATGATTCTATGAACACAACCAGCACTCAAACTGAAGCCTCATGCCCTTCATCCACTCATCAAAATTACAGGGAGTGAAGAGGTCCAAACAACCAACAAAAAGGCACAGTCAGAAGTGAACTGACGGCACCTCTCTCTCTCTCCCCCCCCCCCCACACATCCTCAGACAAACAAAAGTGAAACACTTATTTTCCTTTTATTAAAGCAACTATTTATTTAAGCATGAACCTCATTATATAAAATGATACTATAGCCCTTTTCAGACATAACAATTGTACACCAGCTCCGGATGGGGAAATACCTGCAAATTTTGGGGGTGGAGGAACTTCAGTGGGGTATAATGGCATAGAGTCCATCTTCTCCAGGTGAACTGATCTCTGTTGCCTGGAGAGCAGTTGTAATCCCAGGAGATCACCAGCCACCACCTGGAGGTTGGCAAGCCTAGTGTATATCATGGGATTCCCTACCTCCTCTATCAGGAGCATATGCTACCTTCAGAGCTCCCAATACACAGGACTTCCATGTCTGAAAGGGAGAATGAGTGGAGTTTGCATGCACATACAGCCCAGGGTGTGAGAATGTCCCAAAGAATATAGTCCACAACAGGTCTTGTAAATAAAAGTCCTTTACTTGTAGAAAAGATTATTGGAGTCATACACCACTTCTGTTAGTAATGAGATGCTTAGGGTTACATGCATTGATAAACTCAGGGGTCATTTCGTAGAAAAAGAGGTGCAGGAGCTCATTAGCATAACTCATTTGCATAACTCATTTGCATATGCCACACCCCCTGATATACCGAAAGTGTGTCAGAAGGCAACACCCACCCCTCAGGCCCAGGACATGTGCACCACCCATCCCTTTCCCTTCCCCTCCCCCCAACAAGACACCCTGTGAGGTAGGTGGGGCTGAGAGAGGTCTTTTGAGAACTGCTCATGAGAGAACAGCTCTGAGAGAACTTGTGACTGGCCCAAGGTCACACCAGCAGCTGCATGTGGAGGAGTGGGGAATCAAACCCGGTTCTCCCAGATTAGAGTCCAGCTCCTGACCACTACACCAAACTGATGGGGTAGAAGCTGCTGAAGGGCTGGTGAAATTTCTCCAGTACTTATGTGCCATGTGCCCAGATAAAAAATGGTATACTTAGAAAATTTATATGCCACCTTGAGCAAGTCTCTGGAAAAGCAGCACACAGTCATAAAAGGAACAATGATAAATTATCAATATTAAAACAAAACATTAAAAACAATAAAGACCCTAGCAGGGCTTTCCCCGGGGTGCTGCGCCTCTGCACTGCTCGGGGAAGCTGAGGAGGGGGCGGGGCTTGGTCATGTGCTCGCCCCCTGGACTCCTCACTCCCTGAGCTGCGCTCCTGTGCGCTCCTGCTCCAATGGACCCCCTGGATATACTAAACTCACAAACAGTTACAGATAGTCTGCCAATCAGACTATAGTGCTGATGGCGTAACAAAAAGGAGGGTCAGTTCCCAGAGAATACGCGGGAAACCTTTTTCTCAGGAAATAATGATGTTGAACATTCTAAAAAATCAGTTCACAGAGACCTGAGACCATAACAGCAAACAGTTTCTCTCCACACCAGACCCTTTCATGTTTCAAGGCTGAGACATGAGATAAGTGGCCAGAAGGTAGCTAGCTGTCTGCACAGGCGTGGGTAATCTGCCAAGCAAAGCATAAGCCAAGCAAGCAAGGGAGGCGGGGAGGTGGGCAGTAGCTAACTCCACATTCCTGAGGGCTGGGTGAGAGGCCCGTGGTTAACTCCCGGGCAGGACCTGTGGGGAAGCTAAAAGCAAGGCGAAATATGAATAGGCCCAAAGCATGATTAGCATACTGGTATAGCATAGGCACATACTAGTATAGCAGAGGCACATAAGAATACAGGGTATGCACTGAAATATATGGCAGGCACTGACATAGGGTTGCCAATTCTAGATTGGGAAGCACCTGGAGATGCTGGGGATGAAACTTGGGTAGGGAGGGGCTTGGAGAGACATAAGACTTCAGTGGGGTATAATTCCATAGAGTCCACCCTCCAAAGCAGCCATTTTCTCCCAGGGAACTGATCTCTGTCACCCGGAGAGGAGCTCTACAGGCCGCACCTGGAGGTTGGCATTGGGATATTTGGCTAATATAGCTGAGTTTGCCCAGTCATAGAAGCATGATATTGAATGCAGTAAATAAATCTCCCAAGAAGTATAGTGCAAAAAAAAAAGTAAGCTTACATTTATTCAATTAGATCCAGTTTACATTCAGGTTGCATGTTGCTGCTCTTAAGAGCCGTTTTGGTGTAGTGGTTAAGATCACGGACTGTAATCTGGGAGAATTTCGGGAGGGGTGTTCAAAGACCTGAGTCAAACTGAGGTGACGAGAGAGGAGGTCCTATGACTGATAGACAACTTAAAAACAAATGCATCCAAGAGTTCTGAAAGAACTCAAATGTGAACTTGTGGATCTCCTGGCAAAAATATATAATCTTTCATTAAAATCTGCCTCCCTTCCTGAGGACTGGAAGGCAGTGAATGTCACTCCCATCTTTTAAAAGGGTTCCAGAGGAGATCTGGGAAATTACAGACCAGTCAGTCTGACGTTGATAACAGGTAAGTTGGTGGAAACTGTTATTAAGGAAAAAATTAATAGGCACATTGATGAACAAAATCTCTTGAGGAAGACTCAGCATGGGTTCTGTAAGGGAAGATCTTGGCTGCGGTCACATGGCCCTTTAAAGCAGGAAGAACTGCTGTTTCCTCCCGCATTTAAGGGGACCGTTCACAATGGCCGGGCTCAATCGTGAGTTCCTCCCACATTTTCTGACCCCAGGAAAATAAAGGGTTTTCCCGGTGGTTGCACAAGGAACCCGCGATTGAACCGATCTGGACAGCCCTCTCTCACAATGATTGTGAGAGAGGGCTGTCCAGATCGTCCCTCTGGTTCCCCCCCCCCTTTTTGCACTTGGGCGCTTGGGCACTCAAGCGCCCAAGTGCAAAAAGGAGGGGGGGGACTTACCAGGCAGCCAGCGGGGCTTGGGGAAGGGTGCCCCCGACCACTGCCTCTGCTTGCCTCCTCCGCCACCTCCACTTGCCTCTGCTGCTTGCCTCCTCCTCCACCGCCGCCACCGCAAGCCTCCTCCACCACCACCGCCACAAACCTCCGCCGCTGCAAGCCTCCTCTGCTGCTCGCCGCCGCCTCCGCCCGTCGGGGTTGGGATGTGTAATCATCCCAACCTGAAATAAAAAAATCAGGTCCCTTTAAATCCGGGAGCCCTCCTGGATTTAAAGCCGGTGTGACCACAGCCCTTGTCTCACTAACCTGTTAGTGTTCTTTCAGGGAGTGAGCAAACATGTGGACAAGGGGGACCCAATAGATGTTGTTTACCTTGACTTCCAGAAAGCTTTTGAGAAAGTTCCTCATCAAAGGCTCCTAAGTAAGCTCAATAGTCATGGGATAAAAGGACAAGTCCTTTTGTGGATCAAAAACTGACTAATTAAAAGGAAACAGAGTGAGTATATGGGCAATTTTCTCAGTGGAGGGAGGTAAGCAGTGGGGTATTGCAAGGCTTAGTACTCGGTCCAATGCTTTTTAACTTGTTTATTAATGATATGGTGTTGGGAGTAAGCAGTGAAGTGGCTAAATTTGCAGATGACACAAAGTTGTTCAGGGTGGTGAGAACCAGGGAGGATTGTGAGGCACTCCAAAGGGATCTGTCGAGGATGGGTGAGTGGGCATCAACATGGCAAATGGGGTTCAATGTGGCCAAGTGCAAAGTGATGCACATTGGAGCCAAAAATCCTAACTATAAATACACGTTGATAGGGTCCGAACTGGCAGAGACTGACCAAGAGAGAGATTTTGGAGTCATAGTAGATAACTCAATGAAAATGTCGAGACAGTGTGCGACTGCAATGAAAAAGGCCAACACTATGCTGGGGGTTATTAGGAAGGGAATTGAAAACAAATCAGCCAGTATCATAATGCCCCTGTATAAATCGATGGTGCAACCTCATTTAGAGTACGGTTCTGGTTGCCACACCTCAAAAAAGATATTATAGCATTGGAAAAAGTGCAGAAAAGGGCAACTAGAATGATCAAAGGGTTGGAACACTTCCCTATGAAGAAAGGTTGAAGCGCCTGGGGCTCTTTAGCTTGGAGAAACAATGGCTGAGGGGTGACATGATTTAGGTTTATAAGATTATGCATAGGATAGAGCACGTAGAGAAAGAAGTTCTTTCCTCTCTTTCTCACAATACAAGAACTTGTGGGCACTCCATGAAATTGCTGAGCAGTCGGGTTAGAACGGATAAAAGGAAGTACTTCTTCACCCAAAGAGTGATTAACACATGGAATTCACTGCACAGGAGGTGGTGGCGGCTACAAGCATGGACGCCTTCAAGAGGGAATTAGATAAACATATGGAGCAGAGGTCCATCAGTGGCTATTAGCCACAAAGTATAGTTAGGAGCTCTTGGTCTGGGGCAAGTGATGCTCTGTATTCTTGGTGCTTGGGGGGGGGCAACAGTGGGAGGGCTTCTAATGTCCTGGCCCCACTGGTGGACCTCCTGAGGGCACCTGGTGTTTTTGGCCACTGTGTGACAGAGTGTTGGACTGGATGGGCCACTGGCCTGATCCAACATTGGCTTCTCTTATGTTCTTATGTTCTTAACTGGGTTTGATTTCCTCACTGCTCCACATGCAGCTGCTGGCATGACCTTGGCCAGTCACAAGTTCTCTCAGAGCTGTTCTCTCAAGAGTGGTTCTCTCAGAGCTCTCTCAGCCCCACCTACTTCACTGGGTATCTGTTGTGGGGAGGGAAAGGGAAAGGAGACTGTAAGCCGCTCTGAGACTCCTTCGAGTAGTGAAGGGTAGGGGTATAAATCCAATCTCTTCTTCTCTTCTTGCAATCAAAAGAAGAGAGAGAAGCCTAACCGAAAGCGTACTTTCGCTCTCACAAATGGCCGGCTTGTCTGGCATCGTGTGTGTGTGGGAGTATGAGGGCATTGTATCCACAGGAGAGACCTGCAGAGACGTGTGTCTCCATGATAGGCCATGTTATGAGAGGGAGAGGACAAAGGGAGAGAGGAGGGTGTCAGAGGGAAGCTTGCAGGTTAAGACAAAGAAGAAGAGAAGAGATTGGATTTATACCCCGTCCGTCACTACCCAAGGGAGTCTCAGAGTGGCTTACAATCTTCCTTTCCCTTCCCCTCCCCACAACAGACACCCTGTGAGGTAGGTGGGGTGGAGAGAGCTCTGACAGAAAGTGCTCTTTTTTTCAAGAACAGCTCTGACAGAACCATGGCTTGCCCAAGGTCATCCAGCAGGTACAAGTGGAGGAGTGGGGAATCAAACCTGGTTCTCCCAGATTAGAGTCTGCGCACCTCATTCAAGGAGGCATCTCATTGAAGGAGATAACACCTGGACACCCTTAGAGTGATGTAGCGCCCCCCCCCCCAATGGCCAGGCATGCCGAGTCGCTCACTCCAACAGTTGGCAACCCTAATACAGCCATTTCACATGCTGTATGAAAGTCTGGTTTTTCCGGGCTCTGCTTCAGGTCTACCGATGCTGAGATTCCCCACATTGCCCCTTTCAGACAACAGGGCGGCCGCAAAGTATTGGGAGGATCTGTGTGCTGCTGCTGGCCTCCCAGTTTGCAGGGAATGTGAGGGGTGGCAAGGGTTTGCGTTATGCAGCAAATCCATTCCAATGAGAGACTGAGACTCATGTTGTAGAGGAAGAAAGAGCACAACTCTTGGTGAGGAAGGGCAGCTTCCACTCGCTGGCTAAACAGATTTGAAGGACAAGAATTAATTATTTACTCGGTTTAACTGGTTAAGTGCATGTCAACTTGCAACCTTAAGGAAAAAATTAAATGGCAGCCCACGTTGCCTCCAATTAATCATGCATATAAGCTGTACAGATATTCTGAAATCTTTCAGTAGCTGATTGATGAAATGGCCAACAAATAGGTTAAAGCAAAAGTACGATATAATAGCTAGGGCTCCACTGAATATTCTCCAGTTTTAATTTTCAGATTAAAAACAGCTATTTTAACCAGGTGGTATTTCTTTAGAGGCGCACCTTGTGCTAATCTTCATGTTTTCCCCAACCCTGATTGGTGCCCTAGTCCTCTTAAGGTGTGGCTGTGTTTGTACCATTTTCCTTCCCACCCACATTCCTATTTCCAGATCCCCCATGAAACAGCCATATCCTAGCCAATTGAGGACAGTTCGGTTAATGGAATTGGCATCATGATGCAGCAGCCAGTCACGTTTTGGATACACAGTGATATCACTGAGAATGAATGGCATCTACATACAGAGAGAACAATACCAATGCCTTTGTGAAATGGCAATCCCACATCAAGTCCTCCCTGTTCTTCTGCTGATGCATGGATCTAGAAATGTGCACAACGATGTTGGACCTTGCAGATTTCCTTTCCAGGAAAGACTCCTAAAGTGGACTGATCCCAATGTGTGGTTATGGGCTGAATGACTTGCATAAATTTCTATCTGATTTGTCTGGATTCACTGCAGAGCAACCTTCTGTGAAAGGAGGCTCTTCTGCTGGAATCTTGTAAGGGGGAGGTGTGAAGAAATGCATTTCTTCCTGCAATGTTTGAAATGAGCAAAACCTCCACTGTGCATTTTAAAAGTTTTTCCCCCCCTCTGGGCAGAGAACAGAAAGGGGGGGAGTCAGAGGAATTGCTTTCCAGACATACCTCAGCCCACCTTCATACAAATGCTAAACAGACCTAGCAGTAGAGATAATGGGTTGGTCAAGCTTCCCCAAGCAGAGAACAGAGATTTGGAGTGTTAAATGCTGGAGAATCTTCAGGAAGGAAAACTCTGGGAATGTCAGGGAAAGCTTCCTTGAACTGGCCTAACTGGGTCAGCGGGTGGAGAAAGAGATATGATAAAGACTCCTTGCAGCAGGAAGGAGGTCTCTTTTCCTAGGGTGCTGAATACATGAGAGCATGCAGAGCTCTCCACTGGGAAGACAGCCATTGACCATGTTCCTGCCTAAACAGCTGGAGCAAACTTTAAGGTAAGGGAAACTCTGTACATATCTGTAACTTCCTAAGCTACAGGAGCCTGTTCTATTTTAACATCTGATAGGGCACATATATATAGAGAGAGAGGATTGTGTTTTTACCCATTTCTTTTGTATTCCTTGCTCAGTCTGGTGCTGTAGCAAAAGTATGCTTGTAAACACTTTCTTTAAAATAAATTATAACTTTTGATGCTGGCAGTGATTCTCTGTACCACATAGACCTCCAGTGTCTCAGACATGCTATTTTAAAAAGAGCGTCGAGGGAAAGCAGGCAGTTGGCAAGTGGCTATTCCTCCAGGGGCACAGAAGGAAGTAAACTGTCCCCATGGTGACCAGGCAGCAGGCAGCGGGAGACAGAGAGGCAAAACCTCAGAACTTGGAAGTGAAGCTGGGAGTCCTGATCCTCCCAGTGGGCAATTCTGTACAAAGGTGAGGTGGTGGTGGCAGGCTAGCCAAGAGTGGGAGAAAAGTCTCTCCAGGTGTTGGCAAAACCCAGGAGGGCAAGGCAGAATATGTTCCACCACAGATGCCATCATATTATGCTTTTGTTTGCTGTTCAGTGCCCCAGTGGCAGCTAATTTTGTGGATAAGGAGTAGGGAAATACGTAACGTAGTGGTAGCACAGCATGTGTTCCCTTGAGTTGTGCCCAGTTCTGGATGCCACTCTTTGAGAAACTATGTGGGCAAATTGTGATGGGTTCTGAGGAGAGCAACAAGGATCATTGGGGGACTGGAGAACATGTCTGTTTGAAGAATGGTCGAGGGAACTAGGTATGTTTGGTCTGGACAAGATGTGAGTGAAGATATCTTTGCTCTCCTTCAGTTTCATGAAGGGCTATAACCTGGAAGAGGCCAAGGGTTTCTTCTCTGCTACTTTAGATCAAAGGGGATTTAGTTAAAGGACAGGGAAATGAGGAGAAACTTCCAGATCAACGATGAAAACAATGACTGGGGGGGGACAAGTTCTCTCATTGGAGAACTTCAGCAGCAGCTGGACAGCAATCTCTTGGGAGCATTGTTGCATGGAATTTCCTGCACTGAGTTGGACTAGAGGTGCATTTTTTATTCTCCTGCATTAGAGACATCAGGATAGTTAACATGAGAAACCAGTCCTAAAAATCACCATGTAGCCATGATGTCAGACACTAAACTGCAGACCGGAAGATCGGTAGTTCAGCAGTTCGAGACCTGAGTGCTGCATGACGGAGTGAGCTCCCGTCTCTGGTCCCAGCTCCTGCCGACCTAGCAGCTCGAAAGCAAGAGATTGCAAGGAGATAAATAGGTCCCGCTTTGGTGGGAAGGTAACAGTGTTCCGTGCGCCTCGGTGTTTAGTCATGCCGGCCACATGACCACGGAAATGTCTTTGGACAGCACTGGCTCTTTGGCTTGGAAATGGAGATGAGCACTGCATCCCTAGAGTCATATTCGACTGGCTTTCGAGCAAAGGAAACCTTTACCTTTTACCTTTACCTATATATCACACATGCACACAAGCTCCCATGTTACTATCTCTGATCCCAAGCAAGGACTCTGCTTTCTAAATACAAGAAACAGATCCGAATGGGCCTCACTAGCTGTGGAGGCGGCTTTGATGTCCTGCCATCACGCTGAGCCGCAGAAAGCCTTGTTGTCTTATGTAGCGAGCAATTGAGGATATCAAAGGGAAGATGGGATGTTAAATTTTTATTGATGAATGTTTAATCGTCTGGGTTGTTAGCTGTCAGGAGCAATCCTGTAAAAGGATTCCGCACAAATCGGGCTGCTTGCTTCGACTGGCCCCAAAAGTGATTAGTCTTTTAAGGAGCCAAAAATCTTTCTTTCCCCTTCCCCCGTCCCCTCACAACAGGTTAAAAAGAAATGTACGGCCATTAGAGGAGACACAAATGGGAAATCGAGAGCTCAGTGTACCAAGATGCTGTGTTCACTCTGATTTATGGACTTCTCCTCCTCCTCTTCCTCCTGTTTCATCATCATCTTCATCATGATGGAGCAGCTTTCAAACATATGTACATCACAGCAAGTTTGGTAGGAGCTGCAGAATTCCAGGAAAAGGGCTGGGAAAACAATTCTAAGTTGGTTTATTCAGAAGTAAGCCCGGGTTCATTCGTTGGGACTTCCTCCCTGCAAAGTGTTCTTAGGACTGCTGCCTGGATCGTCTCCTCATAGCTGATGTGCATGAAACAGCCGATCTCTTGAGGATGGGTGACTGGGACAGGCTTGGACTTCACCAGTCTTCGGCTGTAGCTCAGATACACCATGGCAGCTCATTCCATTTATTTTATTTACTTGACTAGATGGTGTATATATGTTGCCTCTCCAGAGAGCTGCTGGAGGCAGCTAATGGGGTAAAAGATGATACAATAAAATCACAAAAAACAACATGAATGATCAATATTCAAGCAAGCCATTAAAACAAGCCGGCGGCATAATGAGAAACCGTAAAACCCCACTCATCAGCCTAAAATGATACTCCTAATTCCTAAAGCAGTCTTTAGACTATAAGCAGATCTCAGAAATGGCTAAAAAAAGGATGGAACCCTTCAGTGATAAGTGGGGGGGGGGGGGGGAATGTTCAGCATAAAATGAGCAAGAAACTGCTCTTTGGTTGCCTGGTAACTGGCAGAAATTTTAGGGGTGGGAACGTGGGGGGGGGTGGCGGCCCAATGTCATAAGTGTGGTTACCTCACTCCCAGGGGAAACCCACAAGAAGCAGAGGGTAGTCCTAGGAATCACCATAGAGTTTCCAGTGATTCCTAGAACTACACTCTGCCTCTGTGGTTTTCAGGTAACTCTTAGAGCCACTCGCTGCCACTTCCGGGTTTTGTCTAGAAGTGACATGACGCAAGTGATGCCGCCTGGCCTCCCCCCCCCACAAACACACTCCTGCTTGGAGCACCAGCAGGCAGTGGGAGCTGGGGGTGAGGGACCCCCGACTGGGGCAGTGGAAATCCTACCATATTCAAAGTAAGGGGGGAAATCCACAAGGAAGTGCGATTAATTTGGACCTCGGGAAGTACTAATGTCGAGGTAAAAGGTGCTGTTTTGTCATGACTTATCTGGGAAGCAGCTGAAGGTGATGAAGAGAGCCAGGGATGGCCCCTTGGGGCTTATTCTACAGGGCGTCGCAGAGTTCCATCTTTTCTTCCGGGCACAGAAGCAGTTCAGTGACATCAGGAGGGCATAAGGAGTGGAGTGCCATCATTAGACTGGGGGTGACCAAGCCCTCTCTTGTTCATACAATCCACAGTAGCAATGGATTCTTTTAAAAAAAAACATTTAAAATTTTTATTGAGAAAAATACTCAAAAATAACAAGTAGCAGTGGATTCTTGAAATAAATGCCCAGAACCAGGGGTCCGTTGAAGCAGGAGCACACAGGAGCGCAGCTCCGGGAGTGAGGAGCCCAGGGGGCGGGCACATGACCAAGCCCCGCCCCCTCCTCGGCTTTCCCGAGCAGTGCAGAGGCGCAGCGCCCCGGGGAAAGCCCTGCTAGGGTCTTTATTGTTTTTAATGTTTTGTTTTAATATTGATAATTTTATCATTGTTCCTTTTATGACTGTGTGCTGCTTTTCCAGAGACTTGCTCAAGGTGGCATATACATTTTCTAAGTATACCATTTTTTATCTGGGCACATGGCACATAAGTACTGGAGAAATTTCACCAACCCTTCAGCAGCTTCCACCCCATCAGTTTGGTGTAGTGGTCAGGAGTTGGACTCTAATCTGGGAGAATCGGGTTTGATTCCCCACTCCTCCACATTCAGCTGCTGGTGTGACCTTGGGCCAGTCACAAGTTCTCTCAGAGCTGTTCTCTCATGAGCAGTTCTCAAAAGGCCTCTCTCAGCCCCACCTACCTCACAGGGTGTCTTGTTGTGGGGAGGGGAAGGGGAAGGGATGGGTGGTGCACATGTCCTGGGTATCTCAAGTCTACTTGAAACCTGTTGGTTTCAAGGGAGCAGGAAGAGAATGAGGGTGTGTTCTTTACGCTTCTTTTTATTGCACAAAGTATTGGAGGGGGAAGGGAATGGCGGAAGAGCAGGTCAGTTTCACTCACCTGTGGAGTGGAGCCTGAAGGGTAGGGGTTGCCTTGACACACTTCCGGTATGTTAGGGGGGGTGGCATATGCAAATGAGTTATGCAAATGAGCTCCTGCACCTCTTTTTCTATGAAATGACCCCTGCCCAGAACTGGCCACGAAGGTGAAGACACTGAAGCTCAGTCCAGATGTAGCTGTTGCGAGCGAGACTGCCATCAAAGTCCAGGTGGGAAGCAGCAAATGTGCCTGGTTCTTTTCATCCTGACCAATCAGCCATGCTCTCAAAAAGGGAGAAGAAACGCCCAGTATTGGCTCAGAGGTTTGGGCAAGGGAAGAGGGCCAAGACATACAGCACCACTGCAACTTATCATTGGCCCTCTTCACGCAACCATATTGGTCCCTGAATAGGTTAAATGCATGAGATGTGATCCCCAGTCTCCCAAGGGCCCCTTCCCTTCTGAGCCAGCCTGCATTTGGCTGCACTTTGATGTCCACTGCCCACCTTTGGTGCTGGAAAGTGCTGTCAAGTCACAGCTGACAAGGAAGAGGAGGAGGAGGAGATTGGATTTCTACCCCGCCCTTCACTACCCAAAGGAGTCTGAGAGTGGCTTACAATCTCCTTTTCTTCCTCTCCCCACAGCAGACACCCTGTGAGGTGGGTGGGGCTGAGAGAGCTCTGAGAGAGCTGATCTTGAGAGAACAGCTCTGAGAGAACTTGTCACTGACCCAAGGTCACCAGCTGGCTTCATGTGAAAGAGTGGAACATCAAGCCCGATTCTCCAGACTAGAGTCCGCCGCTCTTAACCACTACACCAAACTAGCTCTTAGGGTATTCCCACATGGGGTTTTCAAGGCAAGAGACATACAGAGATGGTTTGCCATTGCTTGCCTGTGAGTAGGGACCCTGGTCTTCCTTGGGGATCTCCGATCCGAGTACTAACCGGGGCCAGCCCTGCTTAGCTGCTGAGGTCTGAGGCGAGCAGGCCAGCCAGCTGTCCAGGTCAAGGCAACCTGCCCTTATCTTTTATATATCTTGCTGACATACTCTCATTTATTTTAACTTTACTTGATCCAAAGCGGCTCACAACCTTTCCCCCTTTCTCCACTTTATCCTCAAGACGACCTTGTGAAGTAGGTGAGACGGAGAGTGCGTGACCGGCCCAAGGTCACCCGGCGAGTTTCCTCGAGTGGGATCCTTAGAAAGTCTAATAATAATAATCACTCGGAGGGAGGGGAGGAGGGGGAAATGGCCTTTGGAAAGCAAGCAGCTCTGCTGATGCTGCAGAATTCTGTGAGCACATTGGACTCATTCAAAACATTTGAACCTTGAAATAGAAATATAGACCTCTTAATTAATTCCTCTGTTATTGTACAATGTGTAAGGAAAACTAATGCACAGATTTCTCCATTTTAATTACAAAAGGGGAAAATTGTGTGTGCGAGAGTGGAACGGGGAGAAGGGCGTGGACTAGGGGCATCACAACATTGAATTTCAACCGTAATTATGTAGGAGGAGAAGGTTTATTAGGCTCCAGTAAGCCGTCTTAGATGCAGCTGGAATACAGAACGAAGCACAGAAGCTCGCTGCTTGGCTCATTAAGGCTGAATCGGAAGGACGGGCTCCCAAAACACAAAGGCTTTCGAAACTATATATTTGTCATATATAGGGCTGCCAACCTCCAGGTGGTGGCTGGAGATCACCTGCTATTACCACGCATCTCCAGGTGACAGAGATCAGTTCACCTGAAGAAAAGGGTCTCTTTGAAAGGTGGACTCTATGGCATTATTCCCCATGGAAGTCCCTCCCCTCCCAAAACCCCACCTTCCCCAGGCTCCACCCCCCCAAAATCTTCAGGTATTTCCCAACCTGAATCCAGCATACATCTTAATCTTCACTGGGGGTGGGCACGCCTTCAGCAATAAGGGTGACACAACGAGTGGGAGATGGGGGGGGGGCAAGGACTTCCAGTTAGTGAGGGCTGTGATCAACATCCCCCAGGGCAATTATGTCACTTTCGGTGAAACCCAAAAGGGATGTCATCACATCAGGGTGACTCTCCATCTTTGGTGCAAAATCCTTTTAGGCCAATATGAAGGGAGCCTCAAAAAATTCCTAGAAGAAGAAGAGGAAGAAGAGACTGGATTTATACCCCGCCCTTCACTACCCGAAGGAGTCTCAGAGTGGCTGACAATCTCCTTTCCCTTCCCCTACCCACAAAAGACACCCGGTGAGGTGGGTGGGGCTGAGAGAGCTCTTCCGAGAACCACTCGCGAGAAAACAACTCTGAAAGGACTTGTGACTGACCCACGGTCACCCCAGCAGCTGCATGTGGAGGAGTGGGGAATCAAACCCAGTTCTCCCAGATTAGAGCCCACACTCCTAACCAGTGCACCAGACTGGCTACTTGGCCCCATCACGTAAAATGGTTGGCTGGGAGCTGCAGCTGTTAAAAATACCACCTCCAAGATCTTTACCTGGCTGGTTCCATGAGTCTTAAGAGTCGAGCCAGTGGCCCAACAGGAACCATTAGGGAACAGGCTGTAAAGGGAAGAGTAGAAAGTGAAATCAGAAGATAAAAGCTCCAGAGAAGAGCAGAATGTTTCCAACTCTGTTTAAACACAAGAAGCCAGAGGTGCACATGTCAGGACATGGTGAATTCCAGAGAAAGGAAACAGCAAGAAAGAAAGACTTGAAGTAGCAAGTACTTAGACAAGAAAATCCCAGCATGGTGGAGGTGATGAGCAGGCCAAGGAGGAAAGAGAAGAGGAGATAAATTGGAATCAGCCAAAATGTATGAGCCTTCAAAATAAAACAAAAGAAGTACCAACTGGGGAATCAGGAACCAGTTCAAGTAGTGTAAAAACAGGAGAAAGGACAGTAGAAAAATCAAATGGTCGGCAGAATTAGTAACAGATGGGAGAGAATGGGGCTGAGAAAGAAGCGGGGGGGTGGGGGGAAGCAAAGAAAATTATAATATTAAAACCAGGAAACAGAGGATCCCGGAATGCCTAGGACAGGGCCCCTTTTTGAGCCTGCAGGCCCTTCTGAGATCCTGACACTGAATGGCAGGTGCAACCTAAATATGGCAGCCCCCCAAAATGGTTCCAGCTACAAAATGGCTGCCCCAAGAGGTG
Source organism: Lepidodactylus listeri (assembly GCA_029233225.1). Taxonomy (NCBI): domain Eukaryota; kingdom Metazoa; phylum Chordata; class Lepidosauria; order Squamata; family Gekkonidae; genus Lepidodactylus; species Lepidodactylus listeri. The sequence continues at coordinate 130,822,111 of JARCFY010000005.1, read as the reverse complement.
GGGTCTACTCAGGGGTCATTTTGAGCGGGAAGGCATAGGAATACTGTTCCGGGAGTAACAAACCCGGGAGCGGGCACATATGGTGATGCACTGTGGAAAAAAGCCAAAGCATGCTAACTTGCTCTGTCTTTTCATGCTTGTTGTTAGGGCAGCTTCCCTGGAAGAGCAAAGGATACCTGAAGTGTCTTTAGTCAAAGTGTCAAGCTGGCTCGCCAGCTCTGAGTTGGGAAATACCTGGAGATTTTTGGGGTGGAGCCTGAGCAGTGGGTGTTGCCTTCTACCCACCTTTGGGTAGGCTCAGACGATACCACTCTAATGGCAGAAAGTGAAGAGGACCTCAAGAGCCTCTTGTTAAAAGTGAAAGAGGAAAGCACAAATATTGACTTGAAACTCAACATCAAAAAAACTAAGGTCACAGCATCCGGCCCCATCACTCCTTTGGCAAATAGAAGGGCAAGTCATGGAAGCAGGGCCGGTGGACCCATTAGGTGAACTTAGGCAACTGCCTAAGGGAGGAAGCCTCAGAGGGCACAGAAATGACTATGCCCCCCCCTCCCCTCCCCTCGCCGGCTTCCTGCCTCGTGCTGTGCTTGGCTGCTTCACTCACCCTGGCTGGCTGGCTGTGCTCCATGCTTGGGCCTACTTGCCTGCCTGCCCCTTGCCAAAAGTCACCCATGCTAAGGGCGAGAAGAGCACAGAGGCAGTACCGTGCGAGCACGCATGCCACGTCCATATTCATCTTGCATGAGCAAGAGCCCCGCCCGCACAATTACCCAGGCTGCTCTGCTCACCCTTAGAAGAAGCAGCAATCCTCCGGGCGCTCTGAGCACACGTGCACATTTCCTTGCCGCCCGCAATCGCGTTGGGTGCCTCCAGCCTCACCAGTCACCACCGCAGCTAAAGCACAGTTCCAGCATCCCTGGAGCTGCAACACGGGCGAGTGCAGTAGCGGGGTGGCAAATCAAGCCGAGGGTGGGGGAGGGAGGCTGGCTAGTGGGCAGAGTGGAGGCCTGGGGAAGGGCTTCTGCTGAGGCACACAACTAGGAGTTGACCTTGAGTGGCGATGTCAGTGGCCTGCAGGATCCTGACTGCAGCCCTGGGCCTCCCCCCCCCCCCCCGGCCTGGCTAAATCACCCCAATCTCTCTCCCCATCCCCGAGCAACTGGGCGGGAAGGAAACACGTGCTGCTGCCATGTTACCAAATTTACTCCATGGGAGGGCGACAGGCCGAGCAAAGTTGTAAAAAAAAAAGGCCGGGGTGGGGGGAGAAGCTCCCGAGCTCGGAAGAATCTTGAACCAGGATGTCGTCTGCCCCTCCCTGCCTGAGAGCAGCGGGCGAAGCCGGAGCCCCACAGAAGCCGAGGAGGAGGAAGAAGGGCCTCTGAACATGGCCAGACTGGGCCATGGCTGCCTGGTGCCGCCAAAGGGAGGCCTGAGTCACGGCCTCTTGGCTAGCCGGTTCTCCTGCCCACCTCGGCACTGCCCTCCGTACTCCATCCAGGGAGAGCAAGGGCTGGGCTTGCAGACTCAACCACTGAATAGCAGTTAAATGTAGAAGGCCCGGCCAGCTCGTCCGGGATCTCTCAGTCTGGGGCAAGTGATGCTCTGTATTCCTGGTGCTGGGGGGAAGGGGCAGCAGTGGGAGGGCTTCTAGTGTCCTGGCCCCACTGGTGGACCTCCTGATGTGGTCCATGGAGTCGTGAAGAGTTGGACTCAACTGTGCAACTGAACAATAACTTGTTTTAAAAACTTTCCTTGCATTAGGGTTGCCAGGTCTGGGTTGGAAAATACCTGGAGAGGGGCCTCAGCAGGGTACAATGCCATAGAGTCCACCCTTCAAAGCAGCCATTTTCTCCAAGGGAGCTGATCTCTGTCAGTTGGAGATCAGTTGTAAAAGTGGGAGATCTCCAGGTCCCATCTGAAGGCTGGCAACCCTGGATTCGCTACATTAGGGGTGTGTCACCTAATATGAAAAGGAGTTCCCGCTAGCAAAAGAGCCCTGCAAGTAACACCAACCCGGGGGCAGCCGGTAAGTTCTCCAGTTCCCCAGAGGCCATCTCTGTTGGGCCAGAAGAAACAAGATCTAAAAAGAGGCAAAGAAACAAACACACCAAAAAACCCCAAACCATTTCTCCAGGACCCTGGACCTTCAGGCGCTCTCTTCACAGCAAGCTCCTGGGGTTGCCAGCATCCAAGTGGGAAATACCAAAAAACAGGGGTCATTTCGAGCAGGAGCTCGGGGGAGCTCAGTTCTGGGAGTTGGTGCCAGCCCCCCCCCCCCCCCCCGTGGGGGAATGCCTGCTTGTGTCCTGGCCGCAGCAAAATGACTCCGTCCCCTGGAAAGGTCCTTGTTCCTCCGACCAGCCTTCTGAAGGCTTCAGCCACCACTGCAGCTATCCTCCCAGAATAGTGGTATTTCTGAGGCTTGGGTTAGTAGCTGTCCCCTCTCTGCCAGCTTCTTCCTTCCTTCCTTCCTTCCTTTCTCTCTCTCTCCCCTTTCTTTCTTGCCTTCTGACATACTTCCGGTGATGTCAGGTGGTGCAGCATATGCAAATAAGTTATGCTAATGAGTTATGCTAATGAGCTCCTGCACCTCTTTTTCTATGAAATGACCCCTGCCAAAAATATATATATCACTGTGTACCAGGGCTATTTTTGGGGCAGGAACGCACAGGAACGGAGTTCTGGCTGGCTTCTGAGTTGGCCACGCCTACAGCCTCCCCCCCCCCCGCCCCCAGGTTCCCCAGGTGCCTTGCAAGTCCTGGAAGGGAGCTGTGCTGTCAGGGGTGTGGCCTAATATGCTAATGAGTTCCTGCTGTTGGGTGTGGCCTATTATGCTAATGAGTTCCTGCTGGGCTTTTTCTGCAAAAAAAAGCCCTGCTGTGTACAATAAATATATGTGTACAGTAAAACAATTTTATGCTTTATTCTTTTTCTTTACAGTTCTCTAAGCATGGGCACTGTAAAAAAATTTGGAAAAGGGTTATGGCTGGTCTGAACGGCAGGATTTTAATATGAATGGAGCCCCAAGAGGATGTTTAGGTTATGAAGTGACGTTTTGGAATAAGGAGGATAAAATACATGGGCACTTTAAGGAAAGGTGTTCTTGACACAGCTGCCCCAGATTAGGAGGCTTGGAACAAAAGAAATAGACAGAGCAAAACCCCAAATTTGCGGCTACCTGATAGATTTTGAAAGACATGATGTCTTAGATAGGTTATTATGTTTGCCGCAAAGGGTAAGTGAGATCTTTTCACAATTTTAATGACTATAAATAAGGTGAAATGAAATTGTATTAATGTACTCATATTTTTGTTTATTTCAGTTCTGATGGGATCCTAGACAATGCTGGTATTTTAAAGGCTTTTGTGCTCACAAAGAAAAAAATTAAAATTATTTCCATTTATCTAAGAATCATGGTCCTTGAAAAAGATTCATTCGAAACAGGTATATTACTAGAGTCCTGTGGGACTAGTGATAAGTGTTTCTGGTGAGGTGCTGTCTGAATGTAAACCTACACTGGTTGTATTGTTTGGGTGAAGTATATATTTTTCTATGTATTGTTTGGGTGAAATATATTTTTGATAATATTTAATACTAACATTTAGAGAACTGTAAAGAAAAAGATTAAAGCATAAAATTGTTTTACTGTACACATATATTTATTGTACACAGTAATATATATATATTTTTGATATTTCTTCCTAACACTGTGACCAGGGGTCATTTCGTAGAAAAAGAGGTGCAGGAGCTCATTAGCGTAACTCATTAGCATAACTTATTTGCATATGCTACACCACCTGACATCACCGGAAGTATGTCAGAAGGCAAGAAAGGGAGGGAGGGAGAAAGAAAGAAAGAAAGCTGGCAGAGAGGGGACAGCTGCTAATCCGAGCCTCAGAAATACCACTATTCTGGGAGGAGAGCTTCAGTGGTGGCTGAAGCCTTCAGAAGGCTGGTCGGAGGAACAACAAGGACCTTCCCAGGGGGACAAGCAGGCATTCCCCCCACAGGGGGGGGGCTGGCACCAACTCCCAGAGCTGCGCTCCCCTGAGCTCCTGCTCAAAAGGACCCCTGACTGTGACCCTCTATTTTTGTATTAGCATTCAAGTGGGGCCTGGAGATCTTCCAGAACTGCATGTGATCTCAAGCTGACAGAGATCAATTCCCACAGAGAAAGAGCTCATTTGGAACAAAGTTTGAGTCCAAAGGACTCCTTTAAACCTACAAGGTTTTATTCAAGCCTGGTACCCAGAATAAAACTTGGTCAGTCTTCAAGATGCCCCTGGACTCAAACTTTGTTCTGCTGCTTCAGACCAACATGGCGACCTACCTGAATCTAGCTTTGGAAGAGGGACTCTGTGGAATTATACCTTTCTGGATTCCTTCCCCAAGTCCCCAACTCCCCCAGGTTGCACTGTTAGCCGAATTGCTTTAATTTACGTGTAGCAATCAGCACAAATACACGGGATCTTAGCCAACTATACCAGGGTCCCACCCCTCCCGGGAGTTCTCAAGGAAAGAGGCACGTGAGGCAGATAGCCAGTTAAATGTAGTTTACTGGGCAATGTTGTTCAAGCACACCAAAAACGTAATCACTCACACACTCACACAGGCCTAAGAAATAAAGACAGAAAATAGCACGTTTGCATGAGCAGGTAATCATTGGTGGGGAAGCAGTGCCTTACCTTAGATGAGTTGTCCGAACGATGGAGGAATTGGATGGGGCGAAAAATAGAAAGGCTATGGGGACACGAGGCTCGAACCTGCGAGACCATGTGGTTCTCCTGGATCGCGATTCCAGAGAGAGAGGATCAAAGATGGAGGCAAGGGTTGGGTACAGCAAGCTGGACTGGAGAGGTATTTGAAGCAGACAGGGGACGACGGCTCAAGAGAGCGAGTGCCTCTGGGTTTGGTCTTTTATTAGGGGGTCTTGGGGCGGGCTGTGTAGACCACATCCCACTAACACACCTACTAGGCGGTCCGTCCCTCTTGGATCTTTCCATAGGTTAAAGGTGGACAAAGGGAGGAGGGCCAGGGGATGGACCACGTTGTCAAACTATGATCTCACCAGGAAGTGGACACCTGGCCTGGGGTCCGATGACTCACCTGGCCACGTCTATTGTTAGTCAATGACTTGGCCGACTGGGTGATGACCCGGACATTAGTTGCTAAGCAACTGCGTTAGCATAACTATGCAGATACATTGGAGGGGGCAGGGGTTGACCAGCATGCTGAAACAGAAAGAAACCTCATGGCTTTGTCTCTGTCCCAGGTGAACTGTCTAGGGTGTCAGCCTCCTGGCATGGGCTGGAGCTGGCTCCTATCATGAAGAAAGCACATGGCCCTTCCATTAAAGGCAACCCAAAGTTCATGCTTATGAATCTCAAAATTCATAAGAGCACTAAAAGTGCCTTGCTGGCCAACAGCACCCCCAAAATCTACAGGAATTTCCCAGCCCAAAGTTGGCAGCCCTAGGTCCCATGATGCTTCAGGCCACAGGGACCATGAAAGCAAGAGCCAGTAAAACAACTGAACTCCGCAGACGCCCCCTCCCACTTGAATTCTCTATTCTCTCCCTCTTCCCATTAGATTTGGGGAAGTATACCTCCCCCCCACCTCTTCAGCAGAGCCAGCCCTAAGGAAGTTTGTGAGCCAGACATGAACAAATATTACCTGCTTTTATTGGAAAATAAACAAATTTGCTTTTTATTAACATTAAATGAGACTGCCAAAAATAATAACAAAAGGGGTAAAAGCAGATATTGATAATGATATTAATTTGTCCAATGATATTTGTTTGTTAATGATATTTAGCTTCCCCAGCCGCCCTGCTGGGAGCCACATAATATATGTGAAAGAGCCGCATGCGGCTCCCGAGCCACAGTTTGCCCAACCCTGGGTTAGATGTTGCTTCACTCTCTCGTGGAGGTGCCTGTTCTTGGCATTTCATTGTGGTGATGTTGTGAGCATTTAAACACTGGATAGTGTTGGCATTTCATAGGTGCTCAGCCGGTTAGGAGAAAAAGAGGCAGATGGGCAGGAGAGAGCCCGGGATCATGAAAGGGTTTGGCTCTGGTGCCTAGGCGTTGCCCGTGGCAGTAATCATCCCATGATGGCATGATATGAAAGGCCCAGGCAGAGGGAATCTCGGGTGAAAGGGGCTGCAGCGCTAAACAGCCTTGCTGACAATAGCAGGCATTGTCAATGAGAAAAACAACCTCGGTCTCAGCTCAGTCCAGGATTTTGCATTGCCTTGAGCTTCATGATCAGCTGCAATCCTCCAGTCTCTCTTTCTAATCTCCCTTTGAAATGCCTGTGTAAGAGAACTGCTACTCTTAGCTCAGCAGCTGGATGTCCTGGAAGGTTAAAATGTTCCCCCACTGGTTTTTGAATGTCGTGGTTTCTTATAGCTGTAGAGTCCAGTAGCAGAGACACCTTAAAATTGCCTTTTGCCCTGTGTGCAGCCCAGAAAGAACACTGGCAAGAAATGTGCACTCTGTACATGTTCATGCTCTTCATTTTGCTTTGTGCTTTTGAAGCAGTTTTTCTCCAGGTAGGCTCACCAGCTCTGAGTTGGGAAATACCTGGAGATTTTTGGGGTGGAACCTGAGTGGTGGGTGTTGTCTTCTGACACACTTCCGGTGATGTCAGGGGGTGTGGCATATATAAATAAATTATGCTAATGAGTTATGCTAAAGAGCTCCTGCACCTCTTTTTCTACGAAATGACCCCTGGTTTGAAATATTGACTGTTTGTACATACCTCCTTTTCAACTACCACCCCATGGTTCTAATTTATCTTGTATTTGTTTTTATGGTTCTGGAGAGATCTTGCTTTCCTCTGTATGGAACTGTTGCTGTGTCTATTTTTTTTTGTTTGGTTTGGCTTTGTCTGTGGGAAAAAATGGGTAATAATTTATTAAAAAAATGAGTGACGCTCAAGTTATTGAGAAGACAGAAACAATTAGTAGACAGGAAAAAAAGATGAGGATAAACCAAAAGAAGGAAAGCAGAGTTTTAGGTATAGATGCCAGCAGGGGTCATTTTGAGCAGGAACGCCGTTCCGGGAGTAACAAGCCCAGGAGCGGGCACATATGGTGAGGTGCTATGGAAAAGGGCTACTAACTTGATCTGTATTTTCATGCTTGTTGTAGGGTAGCTTCCCCGCAAGAGCAAAGGAAACCTAATTCAACTCTGAGTTGGGAAATACCTGGAGATTTTTGGGTGGAGCCAGAGTGGTGGGTGTTGCCTTCTGACACACTCCTTGTGATGTCAGGGGGTGTGACATATGCAAATAAGTTATGCTAACTGGTTATGCTAATGAGCTCTTGCACCTTTTTTTCTGTGCCAGCCTCCAGGTGGGACCTGGCAACCCCCTGTAATTACAGATCATCTCCAGACTACAGAGATCAGTTCCCCCTGGAGAAAATGGATTCGTTGGAGGGTGGACTCTGTGGCCTCGTACCCCACTGAGGTCCCCACTGTCCTCCCCAGGCGCCATCCCCGAATCTCCAGGAGTTTCCCAGTCTGGATCTGGCTACCCTTCCCACCCCTCCATCTCCTCTTGGGGGCCAGGGGAGACCTGGCAACCCTAGTTGCAGGTCATCAGCATGGAAAGTATAATGTATGTTAAAAGAACGAGAAGGGAAAGAGATGAGGTCCGTAGCCAGAGACCCTCCAGTGGAAAGAAGAATAGAAGTACTGCCATCACAGTGGGGGGGGGGGGGGGATACACTTGAAAAAAAGAAGAAGAATTCAACAAGAAAGCACAGGTCAGCCAAACCCAGAGGAAAATAACATAGGAGAAATAAATAGACTGATTGATAGACTCAAGCTCTGAGCAACAGAAAATTGGCCGCAGCGGCAAGGGAGAGAGGATTGAAAATGGGAGTAAAAGCAGATGCTTTCTCTATTAGGCAAGGAGACCTTTTCCTAGAGAGGACTTAAAAACAAAAAACAGGAAAGCAAGATGTTAACAATTTGTTTCTTTCTAAGGTCACTTATATGTAACACCTGAGCGTCTCCTCCTTATTTTCCCTGCCACCAATGGCTTTCACCTTCAAATTTTTAGTTGGAGGAGGAGGAGGAGGAGAATATTGGATTTATACCCTGCCCTTCACTCAGAGTCTCAGAGCGGCTGAGTCTCAAAGTGGCTAAACAGGATGGCTGAGTTATAAGTGGCAGATTGACAGAAGGGTCAGTGCATGGGGGTGGCTCTAAGGCAAAGAGGGATCCTTACTCTAAAAGGGGATCCTTACTCTAAGTAAAACAGTTGTTTTCTCTTCAACATAAACGGAGTTTCATTAGAAGCATAACAGCATAACAGTTTCAGTATAGTTCATAAGGGTAATCAGGGGTCATTTCGTAGAAAAAGAGGTGAGGAGCTCATTAGCATAACTCATTTGCATATACCACACCCCTAACATACCGAAAGTGTGTCAGAAGGCAACGCCCACTCCTCAGGCTCCACTCCACAGGTGAGTGAAACTGACCTGCTCTTCCTCCATTCCCTTCCCCATCCAATACTTTCTGCAATAAAAATAAGCGTAAAGAACACACCCTCATTCTCTTCCTGCTGCCTTGAAACCACCAGGTTTCAAGTAGACTTGAGATACCCAGGACATGTGCACCACCCATCCCTTTCCCTCCCCCTCCCCACAATAAGACACCCTGTGAGGTAGGTGGGGCTGAGAGAGGTCTTTTGAGAACTGCTCATGAGAGAACAGCTCTGAGAGAACTTGTGACTGGCCCAAGGTCACACCAGCAGCTGCATGTGGAGGAGTGGGGAATCAAACCCGGTTCTCCCAGATTAGAGTCCAGCTCCTGACCACTACACCAAACTGATGGGGTGGAAGCTGCTGAAGGGTTGGTGAAATTTCTCCAGTACTTATGTGCCATGTGCCCAGATGAAAAATGGTATACTTAGAAAATTTATATGCCACCTTGAGCAAGTCTCTGGAAAAGCAGCACACAGTCATAAAAGGAACAATGATAAAATTATCAATATTAAAACAAAACATCAAAAACAATAAAGACCCTAGCAGGGCTTTCCCCGGGGCGCTGCGCCTCTGCACTGCTCGGGGAAGCCGTGGAGGGGGCGGGGCTTGGTCATGAGCCCGCCCCCTGGGCTCCTCACTCCCGGAGCTGCGCTCCTGTGCGCTCCCGCTCCAACGGACCCCTGAGGGTAATGGTTTCAGATAGAGACCGTTCTTGTTTCTCTAAGGTTCCTTAAATAGAGCTAGCCACAAAGGCTTATTTTCCTCACTTGCCGCTTCAGCTCATAACTTCCACAAAATTATCTCCTCACGCCACTTATAGCACTTTCACACATGCTGAATAATGCACTTTTAATTCATCTCAGCAATTGTTTGCAAGTGGTTTTTTTTTTTTTTTTTTCACACAGTAAATTCTGGTTGTAAAGTGCACTGAAAGTGGATTGAAAGTGCATTATTCAGTATGTGTGAAAGAACAGAGAACACAAATTTCTCTTACTCTCCATGGCACCTCACTCAGCCGGTTTGGTGTAGCGGTTAAGTGAGCAGACTCTAATCTGGGAGAACTGGGTTTGATTCCCCACTCCTCCACATGCACCTGCTGGTGTGATCTTGGGCAAGCCACAGTTCTCTCAGAGCTACTCTCTCATGAGCAGTTCTCAGAAGAGCTCTCTCCACTCCACCTACCTCACAGAGTGTCTGTTGTGGAGAAGGGAAGGGGAAGGAGATTGTAAACCACTCTGAGTGAAGGGCGGGTTATAAATCCAGTCTCCTCCTCCTCCTCCTCTTCTTCAATCTCTTCACCCAATCAACTCTCTTCTCCCCCCCAACTCTCTCTCTCCCCTACAAAGCCTATCTGAACCAACCAGTCAGCTCCTTCCCTAGAGTACACTACCAATTGATGATGATGACCAGGGGTCCTTTCGTAGAAAAAGAGGTGCAGGAGCTCATTAGCATAACTCATTAGCATATGCCACATCCTCTGACATCACTGGAAGTGTGTCAGAAAGGGAATGTCAGTTTCAGCCCTATTATACCCTGTGGGCCATTGAAATCAATGGCAAAAACTCATAGGGTATATGGGGGCTGGAGGAAAGGGGGTTTGAGGGAGAGGCTCCAAACTTGCAGAATAGCTGCTGGGGCCTCTCCTTGAAATATCCACCAAGTTTCAAGAAGATTGGACCACGGGGTCCAATTTTATGGGCCCCCAAACAGGTTGCCCCATCCCCTCCATTGTTCTCTATGGTGGGAAAAAACATTACTTTTTTCCCACCATAGAGAACAAGGGAGGGAATGGGGGCAACCTGTTTGGAGGCCTGTAGAATTGGACCCCCTGGTCCAATCTTCTTGAAACTTGGTGGGCATTTGGGGGAGAGGTCCCAGAACCCTGCAAGTTTGGAGCCTCTCCCTCAAACCCCCTCCCCTACAGCCGCCTTTAAAGTTGCCGCTGAATTTCGGCGGCAATTCGGCAGCGGACCGAATCAAATCAGAGAATCTGATTTGGCCCATGGCTGCCCTACTGCCCCTCCTGAGCTGGCGGAGCGGCGCTCTGCCTTGCTCCGGCCCCAAAGGACCCCTGATGATGACGATGATGAGGAACTTCAGCCACTAAGGTTGCTAACCCCCCAGGTAGAGTTGCCAAGTCCTACCTTGGCTGGGAGTGGGGGGGAGTCCGTTCCTCCCTAGGATGCTTCAGTGAAGTGACCTGGAAGTGATGTAATCGCGTAGGGCATGCTGGGGGCGGGACCTCTCAAATTCGAAGGAAAACCATAGAGTTTTCCCTCGAATTGTAGAGTGTCCCCCTGAAATGTGCCCAATGCGATTACGTCACCTCTGGGTGACGTAATCGCGCTGGGCACATCCTCAGAGTTTGGCAATTTGGGGGTGGGGTTCCCCCCGGCAGCCCAATCCAGGCTGGCAGAAAACGGCTTGGGAACCCTACTCCCAGGTGGCACCTGGAGATTTCTCACGATTACAAATTACCTCCTGATGACCAAAATGGTGGCATTGGAAGATTGACTCCATGGCATTTTACCCTGCTGAGCTTCCTCCACCCCCAACATTTCCAGACATTTTCCAACCCAGAGCTGGCAACCCTCTCGATCACCCATTCATCCCCCCCCCCTTCTTACCTTAGAGGCCTTGAATTTTAAGCCACAGCCACATATAAAACACCACATTGAATCACAGAAATAAAACACACACAATGTAAAGAAAAGTCAATACACAGTAGAGTGTTTGCCTGATAGTTTGAGCCCAAAGGTAAAGTGATCACTACCAGAACAGACTCTGGCAAAAGCATCTTGAAGCATAAGCACACGGCATGCCGTAGTGAAACTCATGGGTCTTTCTTCCTTTTTGCCCCAGAAGGAAAGGAGTGAAGGAGCCCAACCCTCTCTTTGAGCATAGAGAGGCCACCTGTCAAGGGAAGACCACTGGAAACACTGTTAGAAGACGGAAGCCTCTGTCCCATTCCTTATATGGGCCTGCCTCGATAAAGAGAGGCAAAGTTCCCTCAGCTCATTGTGGTTTTTTAAGAGCTTAGATTTCACACATCATCCTCTGCCGATTTTCTCCACTGCCTATACATTAAAAATTTGAGAGCACTTTGAGCTCACCCCACATTATTCATCCCTTAGTTCTTGAGACAGATTTGCAAACATCGTCTTTCCTTTCAGTGAGGGGGCCTGATGGCATTGCCAGCCTCCAAGTTGCGCCTGGGGACTTCCTGCTTTTACAACTGATCTCCAGCTGACGGAGATCAGCTCCCATGGAGAAAATGGCTGCTTTGAAGGGTGGACTGTATGGCATTGTGCCCTGCTGAGGCCCCTCCCCGCCCCAAACCCCACCTTAAGAACATAAGAACATAAGAGAAGCCAATGTTGGATCGGGCCAATGGCCCATCCAGTCCAACACTCTGTGTCACACAGCGGCCAAAAACACCAGGTGCCCTCAGGAGGTCCAGCGTGGGGCCAGGAAACTAGAAGCCCTCCCACTGTTGCCCCCCACTCCAAGCACCAAGAATACTGATCATCCCTTGCCCCAGACTGAGAGTTCCTATCTGTACCTTGTGGCTAATAGCTACTGATGGACATCTGCTCCATATCTATATATCTAATTCCCAAGTGCCCCCCCCCCGCGTGCAGATACTTAAATCCACGTGGGGAGGCACTTGGAGGGCAGAGGGGGGGTTCTGCAGGTGGGGGGTAACCCCCCCCCCCCGCTTGCAGAAAAATCCGAAATCTATCAAAAACTTTTCGGGGGATCTTTAAATCTCCCGAAAAGTAAAAGAGCGTCCCCTGCACATGCGCGGAGAACGCTCTTGGAACGGCAGTGGCCCGGCGATAGTCGCCGAGGCCAGCCGACAGCCTGCGGAGGAGGGGGAAGGGGGCGAGCAGCGGGCCTGGCGAGAGGCGCCGAGGCCCACCGGGAGTCTCTGGGGGGGGAAGGGGGCAAGCAGTGGGCCCGGCGAGAGCCACCAAGGCCCGCCGGGAGTCTCGGGGGGAAGGGGGCGAGCGGCGGGCCCGGCGAGAGCCGCCGAGGCCCGCCGGGAGTCTCTGGGGGAAGGGGGCAGAGGAAGGGGGGAAGGGGGCGGAGGAAGGAGGAGCAGCTGTCAGCTTCTCCCCCCCCCCCGCGAATATCGCGGGCACCCCCTTGTGTTTATCTAATTCCCTCTTGAAGCCATCCACACTTGTAGCCACCACCTTCTTCTGGAGCTACCCCTAAGTTTCCGGGTATTTTCCAACCCAGACCTGGCAACCCTAGGGCCTGCCTGCTTCTCTTTCAAAAATAGATCCACCTGTCAGCTAATGCTGCCATCTGCCCGGGAGGTGGGATGAGTGAACCCTTGACATCAGCACTGTGGAATGTTATGTTATATTTATCATGGCATGCTTACCGCCCTCCCTACTGCTTCGACCATGAGAGACTGTGAGTGCCGGGCCAAGTATCTTTTCTCCTGTCTGACTATGATGCTTCCCACTTTTTCCTTGGGAACTGTGAGCCAGTATTTCACGTGCCTTTTTCTGAAATAATGATTGGTTACAATGCATTACCAGACCCCTCTTTGAATTGTGTATAATTGTCCTACTTTCGGCGATACCCATCATTACTAACACAAGAAGTGCAGATAACCATAGCAGACCTTTCTCAATAAAGCTTTCCTAGTCAAGGACACTTGTTGTTGACTGACTCTGTACGACTCTCACAGAGTGTTAGTAATCCCTTTCTCTTTGGATCTTCCCCTGAACCCAAAAATGGAAGGCGAGGAAAAGCCACCCACATCCACTGTGCCTTGGGAGGAGCCAGTGTCTACGGTGGAAGAGGTCGTGATTACTACCACAAATTGGTGGGTCTACAATAGACCACAACACAGCCAGTATTCCTGGATGCACTTTGCCATCACCTTCCTGGAAACGTGGTCGACACATTGTCAGGGCTCTACTCTGAGCCAGGTTGAGCTCCCCACGGTATCCACCATGCCCAGAATGCCCAGGGATGCTGCACCCCCAGGTGATCTGTGGGCTCACATGGACTGGAGGTTCAAGGCGATGCACCAGATGGTGCAAAAGGAGATGATGGAGATGTTTCTGGACCTTCCCAGAGTGATAGCAGCTGTGATCAAAGGGGAAGGTGAGGGCAAGGAAGGAGGTGAAGCACCCCCTCCCCTCCAACTGCTTCCTCAACCACAAGGGGTTCCTGCAAGACCGGGTCCTGGGGAAGCCCCTCCCACACCCCCAGTGCTGGTACCTGTGATGCAATGACGCCCCGTACCTCAGGAGTTGTAAGATGCCACGTTCGATGGGAACCCAAGTAAACTACAGTTTTTCGTGATTGAGACTGAGAGGTTCCTCCAGAACTGGGGCCACCTGTTTCCCTCAGAGGAAGAACGTGTAAATTACATTGGTTCGAGGATGTGAGATGAGGCAACTGACTGGTACCTGAGCCTCCACAACATGCCAGGGCCTGAACTCAGAAGCACGGAAGAGTTCATGTGGATGCTGAGACGTCAGTATGAGGACCCCATGGGAGAAGAGAAGGCACACAACCAGATCCATGCCTTGAAGCAAGGAACCAGCTCCGTGCGTGAGTACTCTGCTGTGTTTAAGAGATTTGCGGCTAAGATACAGGGGTGGCCAGAAGCCGTGTTTATTGAACAAGATCGGCAGGGCCTAAATCACAATATATATGAGACTGTACTCTGGAACGTGAACCCCACATTGTGGGCGGCCTGGGTGAGGGTGGTGGAAGATGCGGAGGGCAGATTCCAGTTTATCCACATGCATGTTTCAAAGCCAGTCCCCAAAACCCCAGCAGGTGCCAGGACATCAGCTGAGCCTAAATTGAAGCAGCCCCTTCGAGACCTCCGGGATCTACGAATGAAATGGGGGCTATGTCTACATTGCAGAGAAGCAGGCCATTATGCTTCTTCCTGCCTGGCAGGGGCACCCAAGAGGGTACTAACTCCACAGGTTGCCGGCCCCCATGGCCTAAAGCAGGGGTGGGCAAATGGCGGCCCGCGGGCCACATGCGGCCCGCCACAGAGTTTTTTGCGGCCCGCCAAGACATGAAGATTAACAAGAGTAAATATAGATGCTCTTTGACGTACATTAATTTGCAGGCTGTGATGAGAATCTCAACAAGCAATCTCACTCCTGATTTCAAAAAAATTGTAGAAAAGTGTGATAGGGTATATTTGTCTCATTAAACGGATTCTAAAATTAAATGTGCTTGCAGCTATAGATGATATGAACTTAGCACAATAAATAAATTGAATAAGACTACCACTATTTTATTTAATTTATATTTATTGATATTTATGATACCATTTATACCTTTTCTGAAATGCAAAGTTAAGTAATGAATGCCATCATTTTAAAAGGTGCGGCCCTCCGCTAACCTCCGCTCCCACAAAGTGGCCCCCGAGCCAAAACAGTTGCCCACCCCTGGCCTAAAGGGACCTCATGCTGTGAAACTCCGCACCCTGCAACTCAAAGCCCAGCCGGAGCCAGAGCGAGTGGTGGTAGTGGAACCCATCCAGCCGGCCGGAAATGGGCAGGATCTGCTCTAAACAGCACTACTCAGCAGGTCCCTCAACAACTTGCGCCACCCGTGGTGAGCAACCCCACCCCTCTCCTTTACGTTATACTCACAGTTATCAACCCAGATCTGGGGACCCTTATTGACTCGGGATGTGCTAGAGACTTGATAAGCCTGATAGTAGTTATGGGACTGGGGATAGGGGTGATGGCTTTGGATGAGCCCCTCCATTACACCCAGATGGATAGGTCAGAGATGAAAGAACACTGTGCCTATGAGACTGAACCACTGATTGTGAGAATGGGGGAGCACTGGGAGAAAAGAATGTTTGTCATTAACCCCCACACTCAGTTCCCCATGGTGTTAGGGAGTCCTTGGTTGGGCTCTCATGACCCTTACATCGTGTGGAGTGAGGGGAAGGTGTGGTGGGTATCTGACCATTGTGCAGAGCACTGGTGGCAACCCCAATGGAGTCTGGCACCTATAACTCCCCAACTCAAAGCATGCCTGGCCCGGGAAGAACTTGACCCTATCCTGGTAGAGTATAGGGACTTGAGCCAAGTGTTTGAGGAAACTGAGGCTGATGAGTTACCCCCTCACAGGAATACTGACTGTGCAATTGAACTGTTAACTGGGTCATAAATTGCCCAAGGGGAAATTGTATTCAATGAGTCCAGCAGAGAGGGTGGAACTATGCAAGTTCATCAATAAAAACCTAGCACGGGGTTTCATTTGACCCACCACCTCCCCTCTTGCTGCCCCTGTACTGTTCCGGAAAAAGGAAGATGGGGGTTGAGGTTGTGTATGGACTATTGAGGGCTGAATGCAGTGTCACCCTCAAATGCATAACCCCTCTCGTTGATTAACGACCTCCTGGCAGAGGCGTACTGAGGTAAAATATTCTCCAAATTAGATCTTCGGGATGCATATTTCCGAGTGTGCATCCAGGAGGGGGATGAGTATAAGACGGTGTTCAATACACTTCTGGATCAGTTCGAATACCTGGTGATGCTGTTCAGACTTTAAGGGGCACCTGGAATCTTTATGAATTTAATAAATGAAGTGTTGCACAAGCACCTGTTTAAAGGGGTCCTCTGCTAACTAGATGATATCCTTCTGTATTTCCCAGATCGGGAATCACACATGGAATTAGTGTGCAAAGTCCTCACCACCCTTTGGGCACACAAGCTTTTTGCCAAACTATCCAAATGTGAGTTTCACAAGCCAGAAATTTACTTTTAAAGGTATCACATATCTCCTCAAGGTTTAGAAAGGGACCCTGCCCAAATTGCGGCTGTGGTGGAATGGGAACCCCCCAAATCCCACTAACAACTCCAGAGTTTTATAGGGTTCATGTATTTTTACTGCATATTCATCAAGAATTCCGTCCATTATAATCTGCCCCCACAGATCCACTGAAAACAAAGGTGAAGGGACTGGAGTCCACCCAACTGGGTGCACGCCTAGATTGGACCCCCAGATGTCAAAGGGCGTTTGAGGCTCTTAAGACTATGTTTACCTCTAAGCCTGTGCTTGCGCACCCTGATGAGAATAAAAAATTCATTGTACATGTAGATGCATCAGATGTGGCCATGGGAGGTGCAATCCTCCAAGAAGGGGCCGAGGGGAAAATGCAGCCCCTTGCATGTGTATCCCAAAAATTCAGGGACTGTGAACGTAACTGGGCGGTGTGGGATAAGGAGGCTGAGGCCATTCAGTTAGCACTGACTATGTGGCACCATTGGTTAGAAGGGGCACGAACCCCATTCGAGGCTTGGACTGATCACAAAAACCTTGAGGCATTTAAGACTCATAGAACTTTAAATTCCAAGCAGCTCTGGTAGGCTGAATTTTTCTCGAAATTCCAATTTACACTGCACCATTTTCCAGGGAAAGCCAACTCTCTGGCCAATACCCTTTCTCACCTACTGCAACATGCTAGCATGCAGGATGAAATTGTAGATTTGATATTTACCCCGACCCAGCTAGGAGGTGCAGTGGTCACTAGAAGTAAGAGCAAGGAGGCTGTGAATCCTCCCAATAATGCCTGGCAGGAGAAATGTGCCCAGGTTTACACTGACGCAGACCTCACTGACTTTCAAGTAGACCTCAGTGTTGTACAAGGTCCCGACACTTGATGGTACAAAGGAAATAAACTGATTGTCCCCCTCTCTCTCCAGAGGGAAGTAATGTTCTCTGCTCATGAGTCCAAATTGTCGGGCCATTTTGGATATTTAAAAACACTTCATTTACTGCAACGCCAATTCTGGTGGCCACACATGCGTGGGGATGTATCATCTTATGTGAACTCTTGTCAAACCTGTTTAATGTGTAAACACCGGGGGGGGGGGCTGGTCTCTTGAAACCATTAGAAGCCCTGAGCCAACCCTGGGAGGTGATCTCTATGGACTTTATCACAGACCTCCCCCCCCCCCCAAGGGGAAAATGGTGATCTGGGTGGTTGTGGATTTGTTTATGAAACAAGCCCATTTCATTCTGTTCAAACAAATACCCACGGCTAAAGCATTAGCCAAGATGTTTATGAGTAACATCATCAAACTGCACTCGATCATGCGCAAAATAATCTCCGATCAAGGAGCACAGTTCGTTGCCACCTTCTGGCAGGAATTGTTGCGAGTACTGGGGGTAGAACAAGCGCTCAGCAGTGCTTATCACCCAGAGACTGATGGTCAAACCAAAAGAGTCAATTAAGTTGTCAACCAGCAAGATAATTGGGTTGACTTGTTGCCTTTTGCGGAATACAGTTATAATAATGCAGTTCATTCCTCTACAGGTGTCTCTCCCTTTATGGCTTCCTGTGGATATGAAGGGACCCCCTCTACCGCACCTCTCACCTAGTGCCCTGGGATTGAGAGACTCTCAGGACTGGTGGAAAACCCTACAGGACTCTTGGCCATTAATAGCAAAGACATTGGATAAAGTCAAGATGGATTATTAAAAAAAAGAAGTGGATAAGGGGAGGGCTCCTGGGTGGGATTTGCAGCCCAGGGACTTGGTGTATTTATCAACCAAGAACATCAGGGGCCTGCAGCCCAGTCACAAATTGGGCTGGAAATATGTGGGCCCGTTTAAAAGAAAGATCAATGAGGTGACCGTTGAACTTGAACTACCTAAGTCACTGAAACCTTTGCGTCCTGTTTTCCATTTCAACTTACTGAAATGGGACCCTGGACCAAATATCTGGTGGCCCCAGAAACCAACTCCTCCTCCTCTGATGCTGAATGGTGAACCTCATTATGAAGTTGTGCAAATTCTGAACTCTAAGCTTAAATGTGGCTGCTTATTGTATCTTGTGCGTTGGAAGGACTTTGGGCCGGGGGATGAATGGGTAGCTGCTGAACATGTTAACGCTCCTGCATTGCTTCGTGCCCTCCACAAATTGTACCCGCTGAAGCCTGGGGTCCCAGGGGGGGCTTGTGGGGGAGAATGTCAGCTTGAGAGACTGTGAGTGCCAGGCCATGTATCTTTTCTCCTGTTTGACTATGATGCTTCCCGCTTTTTCCCTTGGGAATTGTGAACCAGTATTTCAAGCGCCTTTTTTCTGACATAATGATTGGTTACAATGTATTACCAGACGCCTCTTTGGATTCTGTATAATTGTCCTACTTTCAACGGTACTCGCCATTACTAACACAAGAAGTGCAGATGACCATAGCAGACCTTTCTCAATAAAGCTTTCCTATTTAAGGACACTTGTTGTTGACTGACTCTGTAGGACTTTCACACCGCTGCCTCTCAGAAAATAATTCCCTCACAGCCTGAGAAAATAAAATGCCAAGGAAAGGACCCCAGCAGATGTCCATTGTGAGCAAACTAGGGTTGCCAACTCTGGGCTGGGAAATTTCTGGAGCTTTGGGGATGAAACCTGGGGAAGGGCCTCAGTGGGGTACGATGCCATTAGAGTCCATGCTCCAACACAGCCATTTCCTCCAGGGGAATTGATCTTCTGTAGTCTAGAAATCAAATGTAAATCTGGAATATTTCCAGGCTCCACCTGGAGGCTGGCAAGACTAGAGCAAGGCCCATTGTAAATCATGGAGCATTTATAAGGTTGCCAGCTCCAGGCAGAGAAGTACCTGGAGATTTGGGGGGTGGAGCCTGAGGATGGTGGGGTTTGGGGAGGGGAGGGACTTCAGTGGGGTGTGATGCCATAGGGCCCACCCTCCAAGGCCGCCATTTTCTCCAGGGGGACTTCTAATCAGTTGTAACAATAGGAGATCTCCAGCCACTAGAGTTACCTGTATTTTGAAAATAATAAAAGAAGACATATTTCTCGAGAATCTCGAATGACTACTTCAAACCACTGATCACTATGACAAATCTCATTTTAAATACTTCTACCATTGGAGCTGAAGCTTGCAGTAGTCCAGATTCAGCCTACCAACCCCAAAAGAGGACATTTTCATCAGTTTTTTAAAAAGAGCCCAAAAGAGGACAAACACCAAAAAAAACCGAGGACATGTCATCTAAAAAGAGGACATCTGATAACACTACCAGCCATCTGACAGCCAGTTTGGTGTAGTGGTTAGGACTCTAATCTGGGAGAACCGGGTTTGATTCCCCACTCCTCCATATGCACCTGCTGGTGTGACCTTGGGTCAGTCACAAGTCCTTTCAGAACTGTTCTCTCAAGAGCAGTCCTCAAAAGAATTATCTCAGCCCCACCTACTTCACAGGGTGTCTGTTGTGGGGAGAAGAGAAAGGGATTGTAAGCCTCTCTGAGACTCCTTCGGGTCGTGAAAGGTGGGGTATAAATCCAATCTCTTCTTCTTCACTCGAAGGGTGGCCAACCTAGACATTAAGTCATGATTAACCTCCTTCGATTCCATTCCATGAAATTAATCAGCGGGACTAAAATTTGGTGGATTGCACCCACAGTGTTGGAAACTACCATCCTAGACAGAACTGGTAAACCGAGCTGACTGGACTACTGTCATGAAGTGTCCATGGGACTCCCCTGGGAGAAATTACAGTCAGTGTGGAACACGGCAATGAGGTTCTCCTTTAAATGGAAAGGCAGCATATAAATATCCTAAACAATAACTAACAATAATCTGTGGTGTCAGCTGCAGGGAATATTTTACACCTGTTCTTTATAAATGGGATTTGATGGTGTTTTTTTTTAAGTGGCTTTGAAGACGTTCACTCAACCCTGTGATGTTTAATTAGATGTGACTTTGATTTGTTGCTGATTCAGATGTTTGATTGTGGTGCCTTATAGAATAGTTGAAGGAGGTGGCGGTGATTATACAAACATTATGCTTGTATTATTGTTTTTAATATTTCATTGTGCTGTTGAGAATTTCCCACTGCAAAGCAAGTCATAAATTTCCTAATAATAACAACATAATAAAAAGGAATTAGTCAAATTCACGGAGGAGAGAGCTATGAATGGCTGTCTGCCAAGGAACCACCCAGTTCAGAAGAAGTGTACCACTGAACAGCTGATGCTGGGAGATGAAGAATGGAATAAAGCTGGGACCTTTTGTGTCGCGTTTGAAACATCTGATTGGCGACTGTCGCAAAGAGGAGATTGGATGAGAAGACCCTTAGAAAGCAGTCTCTTCTTCTTATATTCCAGGAGCCCTAAACCTTTCTGAGCCCCTGGGCACCTTTGGGATTCTGACACAACATGGCGGGCACAACCACAAAATGGCTGCCACAGGAGATGGACCCATGGATACAGAGGAAGACCATGGGGTAACTAAAAACACAGTGGAAAAAGAGGAGCGAAAAATAAAATGAATGCTGTAGCCGCAGCTGCTGCGGGAGCAATGTTATTTCAATCAGCACAGCCAACCAGATCTTCTTGGGCAAACCAAAAGCACTACTTGCCCATACACTTTCTAAAAACACTCGGTGAGTGCCAAGAAAGGAATTGGGGACCCCCTTTTATATGCTGATGCTGTTAATCAGAAGTAGAGTTAATCAGAAGTAGAGTTATCAATTCTGAGTTGGGAAGTTTCTGGGGATTTGGAGGTAGAGCCTGGGGGCTCTCTGTCCTATCTGCATTTGCCTGCCACTCTGGATTTTCTCAGGGTACATTCAGATGGGCATCTAGTCCCGCCATTGGCTCGGCTGTAATTTGATCTAGATCTTTTTGATCCAGTATTGCACAACCAGACTGCTCCCCCATGAATCGCTTTACCACACATGACTCAACGGTGGATTGTCTAGACGGCATCCACCATAAAAAGCCGTGTGGTCAACTTTTTTTTAAAAAAATCCTGTTTGCGCATGCACATATGTGCCTCACCGTCTACTTGTTTTTCTGCACATGCGCGGTCTTAAATGGTAAAAGCACCCCCAGCAGTGCCTTCCTCAATGTACCATTTCAGTACGGGACCGTCAGAAACAAAATTGTCCTGATCGTTTGAGTGGAGCTCTGTGGACGTCGCATGTTTAAGTGGTTATGCGCGCATTGCCAAGACTTTTTTAAAATGACGGCCATTTTGGATGGTCTGGAGACCATCCCTATGGGCTGACTGCACGCTGGTGGAATGACTGGACAGGGGAAAGTCTGCCATTGGCCCTTCGGCCAGTTTAGGACCGGACTTTCATCACTATCTTTTAAGTATGGTTCCCCAACGGGGATCGACAGGCTGATCATGGAAGTTGCACAATTCCCAGATGTTGCTGTCTGGACGTGCCCTTTAAATCCACCAGGCACTTGTGCCTGGCATGGCTCAAAAGAGCCATATGGACGTGACCTCAGTGTTCGAGTTGAGGCAATTTAAGTCCACAGCAAAACAGCATCCCAATAACCCAGGGCAACAGCAGGCTGAAACTGCGCTGACCACTGAAGGGAGGTAATGTAATACAGAAGGGGGGGGGACCCAGTATAAAATGAAGGCTAAACTCCATTTTAGTGCAGAATTGGGGGGGGGGCTGGATTAGAAAGAAGACTGAATTCGATTTTAGTGTAGAATTCCTTGGAGGACACTGCAGTGAACATGGATTAAAAAGAGAGTACAGAAAAAGCTGAGGTGAGGTGAGGTTCGGGAAGTGGAAAGAGCTCAGCAGGGATATGATGCTATAGAGACTACCCTCCGAAGCAGCAATTTCCTCCAGAGGAACTGATCTTTGTCACCTGGAGGTCAATAGTTATTCTGAGATTGATAAGATATTGTTTTATTCTGAAGAAAAACTGATTAAAAAATTGTATATATTAATGTTAGAAGATAAGACGCAAGATGAAATAGTTAAAAATTCTATGGTTAAATGGGCACAGAACGTTGCCCATAATACCCATCTAGATCAAGGGACTCTGGTATGGAAAACAAATGTAAAAATTACAAAAGCAGTTTAGTACAAAGAAAATAGGTATAAAATGTTTTATAGGTGGTATATGACACCAGATACGTTAGTGAAATTTTATCCAAACCTGTCAAATGCTTGTTGGAAATGTAAAAAAGATGTTGGATCCTTTTATCATATGTGGTGGACTTGTGATAGAGTTAAAAAATATTAGGCCTGGATCCATGGAGCTTTACAACAAACGTTGAAAACTACTGTACCTTTCACGCCTGAGTTGTTTTTATTGAATATAAGGCCAGAAAACTAGAACTGAGGATTTTTATTTGATTATTCATGTATTAACAACTGCGAGGATAGGGTATGCAAATATTGGAGGAAAGATTAAATACCTTCAAAAGAAGAAATTATAAGTAAAACACTGGAGACGGCAGAAATGGACAAACTGACTTTATTTTTAAAAGGATTCCAGGAAGAGAAATTCCACAATACATGGTCCAGATTCTATACATGGCTAGAAAACTAAATGAACTGAACTGAACTGGTCTACTTA
Organism: Lepidodactylus listeri; assembly: GCA_029233225.1. Taxonomy (NCBI): domain Eukaryota; kingdom Metazoa; phylum Chordata; class Lepidosauria; order Squamata; family Gekkonidae; genus Lepidodactylus; species Lepidodactylus listeri. Next base: position 130,799,249 of record JARCFY010000005.1, on the reverse strand, counting down.
CTCTCTTAATATAACTTGTGTCGCTCAACTATTCTAAAAGATCTATAGACTACCTGGATTATTTTACTTTATTAGGTTGCTATATTTACTTAATACAAAAATTGATAACTAGAGAGTATAAGAAATAATTTTGGAGATATCTCTAGGTATATTACCTTTTGCCTATTTTATGTATATTTCTTGTGTGTTTTGTATGTTTTTGTCTACGTTCTCTTTGTGTTCTGAAAATAAAATTCATATTTTAAAAAAAGTAATTTTGGGATGTCTCCAGGCCTCACCTGGGGGTTGGCAACCCCTAGTGGATCCCACTGGAAGCTTGTAACCCCATGTTATTGTGCACAGACTGCATCCACAGTCATAAAGATGATAGGTGGGAGGAGCTCCAAACCTCTTTGAAGCCTTCCTCATCCCTATCAGACCTTACTTATAGTCACATACAAAATATATTGTCTGTGCAAGGTTATCTTTGATTTACCTCTTTGTATTGAAATAGCAGGTAGGTTTACCTTTGGGTGTGTCTTTGTCTTTCTCACTCTCTTCCTGTATCTGTGCCTGCATCCATATATTTACATATGCATTCTCACTAACCCAAATATATATATTTAAGATTTACTGTTCTGGAAAAATCTGGTGAATAATGCAGATGATAGAAGATGATGCCTCCCAGAAATATATTGTTCAGGCCTCCCTCATTTAAATTCAGCCTCTCCTTCACACTTGGTAATACACTCTGCCGTATGAATTATGGATTCCTGTTTTTTTTATCTCTCACACAACACATGAATGTTTGATAAAGACGGGTTCCAATATTATATTTGGTCAAAATGTTCTTCTGAAATGCAGCAAGAGAGAGGGAGAGAGAGAGAGAGAGAGAGAGAGAGAGAGAGAGAGGTTTTCAATATAATTATGCATGAATTTAACTTAGGGTGAAACATTACATTCTTCCCTTCTTGAATGTTTCTGCGGCACAGCCTGGGAGAGCCAGCAGCCAATATCCCTTATTTATGCTCCCCCTGAAAACAACACAGAAGAGGCTGCAGTACACTTCCCGCACTGCCCTACAAATGCCTCAGCCTTACCTTATTGTTTTCCGAGAGAAGAGGCTGCCTTGACGTTCAATTATTCATCATGCCTTTGTGAAGGCAGTTAATTTCCACAAGGAGGCTGGAATCGGGCCAGGGATGGATCTCTTTCATTCATTCCCCGTTGGGTATCAGGAGAACCAAGGGGGAGGGGGGCTTCGCTGGAGCTAGATTAACGGCTGGGAGGGTAATGTTCACCAAATGGTGGTGGGGATGCATGTGGAGTAGATGTCCTGTTTGTTGCTCATCTCTGGATGGCAACATTCATTCTGGAATGTGGCCTTCTGCACTTGCTAAGCATAACTGTCTTGGCTACTGTCCTTAGCATGAGTCTTTGTCTCTAGGGATGAAACATCTATAGGGAAGGGATTGGCTTCAGAGGGCACAAAGCCATATTGAAAGCTTCCCTAAAGCAAGGGAAAGGGACGATACTATGAGATTCCCCATAAAGGACACAGAAGTGACAGGAGATCTGATGGGAAGAAGCTGCTGACCTATAGTTAGAATAGGACTGCCATGCCCCTAGAGCTGCCTGGTCTCCCGGGGGTGGGGGTTTCCTTGCCAAAATGGCCCCCAATCCACCAGTCCGGATCAGGCCAGCAGGGGGAACCCTGCCCCCAAAGTACCTGGTACAGGCCGACATGCCCGACGCAATTCGACAACCAATCAAAGTGGTATGCAATGCAGAGGGGGATTTCTGTTCCAGTGTGGGTTTGGTAAGACAGCAGAGCAAATGCTAGATGCAGATTGGGCCAAAAACACTACCATCTAAATCACTCAAAGTGCAACTTATCTCTGTTTAACCGCTCCCGAGATGGCATATAACCCCGTCCCTACTGCATCTTATGAAATGTTGCCTGCCCCCCTTTCTGCTGGAAGAACTGTGGTGAGCAGGGAACATTCGTACATTGCCGGTGGTCATGCATACATGTTAGACACTTCTGGGGCATTCTGCTTAACCAAATCAGAAATATAACTGGTTATACCATTCCAGATACACCTGAATCACTATTACTGAATATGTGGGACAATTCTGATCTCCCTAAAATACATCAAGAATTAATCACTATCCCACTTACTGCTGCTAAATGCCTCATAGCTTAGAACTGGAAGAACTCATCTCTACCAGCTATAGAAAATTGGTATTTAAAGGTTTGGGGATTTTTTAGAATAGATAAAATTGCAGATTCCGTCTCACCTTCTGAACCTCATCTTGGTCTTTCTAATCTAACAGAGAAGCGGTTTCCCTTTTTGGAACCCACAGCTCAGGACTTGAAGTCGAAAAATTATGGTCTGGAACATCGGTATGTAATGATAAAGGTTTCCCTGGGTCGAAAGCCAGTTGAATCTGACTCTAGGGGGCAGTGCTCATCTCTGTTTCCAAGCTGAAGAGCCAGCGTTTTCCGAAGACTTTTCTGTGGTCATGGTTGGCATGACTAAACGCTGAGGTACACAGAATGCTGTTACCTTCCCACTGAAGCACGGCCTATTTATCTACTTGCAATTTCTTGCTTTTGAACAGCTAGGTTGTCAGGAGCTGGGGCCAGAGACGGGAGCTCACTCGGGTCTCGAGCTGCCAATCTTCCAGTCAGCAGCTCAGCATCTTAACCTCTGAGCCACTGCAACCCTCAGCACCACTATATACTGTCTCTCCTCTGAAGTAATGTGGAATAGAAGCCCTATAATCGCACTCTTCTATGTTCCCATTTTCCATTTAGCTCTAAAGTTATGTTATTTAGACTGTCTTCTCTTATAAATGTTTGGTAATAGTTGCATTTGTTAAGGATGATTATTGCTTACAGGTTGTTTAAAGATTGTTGTCTTAAGGTGCTGCTGGTGAAATATTGTATTACTATAATTCAAATGTTGATGTTCGGTTGTTATATTTTTTGTAATTTTCACTAAACACTATCAAACACTAAAAGTTATTGCAGGTCAGCAACCAGATGTAGAGAAGTAATACCATTTGGGGAGGGGCTGTGGCTCAGGGGTAGAGCATCCGCCTTGCATGCAGAAGGTCCCAAGTCCAGTCTCCAGCACAACTGATTAAGTGGATCAGGTCGTGGATGATACAGAAGTTCCTGGAGACCATTATAACTCATTATAAGTCAGCACCATGTGTTCACAGCATATGAACAAGCAAACCTTGTCAAATACTCAACTGCACATAGCCACATCTGATTTGATATCCATTTTAAACATCCAGTAATATTTGATTCAATATTTGGGGCTGGTTTTAATTTTAATATCTAACACTTGACTGGTGATAATGTTTGACGGAATGTGAGATAATTCCTCTTAAAGCAGTCAAATATTAAATTGTGAAATCATTGTCATGTTTGTTGGATGTCAAAAAGATATCAGATAGTCTGTGATTAAATGGTGAATACTGAAATACTCAAGGGGGTATCCAGTGATTATATAATATCAAAGAGACGATAAGGATTTGACTTTATCCGTAGTCCTATTAAAGTCTTTGCAGGTACATATGAGCACATGGGCTGTGTTCACACTGGAGTGCTGGAGCCCGCTGGAGCCGCCTGCAAACGGCTGGTTCCGCAAAATCACGATCACACTAACCTCTCCTCGTGTCGCCTGCAAGCGGCTCCCCCACGTTCACACTAACGAGGGGGGGGTTGGGTTTTTTTTTTCGCCGCTTGCAAATGCGCATAAGCGCTCATGCAGGTGGATGGGGGGGAAATTTCGCGCATGCACAGCACCATCGGACCGAATCATTGCTTCCTTTAGACACTTGAAAACGCTGTGATATTTCGACCCAAAAATAGCCTCATCGTGACCACAAAAGCATGTACACGGTAGAACTAGCCTCCATTTCCACATCTGTCCTTTAAATGTAGGTTCGTATGAGCGCTCATGCGAATATCGCTAAATGCAAAAAAAAATGGCGGACGAAAAGCGAAAGCCAGAGGCTTCCGCGGGGGAGGGGGGAGGTTGCTCGGAAGTCGCTAAGGGCCGGCTCCCTGTTTACACAAGAGAACAATGCGACAGGAGCCAGAAGAGGACAGCTGAGACCAGCAAGGGAGCTGGTCTCAGATTTCAGACGGTTTGCAATGCTTCTTGAGACGGTAAGCGATGCCTGGGGACGGGAGACAGATGCTGCTGTGTAGACACAGCTAGAGCCGGCTAGAGCCGACTCAAAACTGCCAGTGTGAATGCACCCATGGAGTATGCCAGATAGTCCAGGCCAGCCTGGTCTCATCAGAGCTCAGAAGTTAAGCAAGGTTGACCGTGGTTAATACTTGGATGGGAGACCACCAAAGACAAAGGATGCTATGCAGAGGAATGCAATGGCAAACCACCTCTGCTCATCTCTTGCCTTGAAAACCCTGTAACGGGATCGCCATAAGTTGATTGCAACTTGACAGTTCAGTTTATCTTACCTATGAACACACGGAAAGTGGCCTGGATCTCAGCTACTGGCCCCATCTCTGACCACTCCGATGCCCCGTGTGTGTGTCACCTGGTGGATACCAATTTGGGAGCAGCTGTGACTCAGTGGTAGAACATCTGCTTAGCATGAAGAAGGCCCCAGGTGCCCCTGGAGAGCTGCTTTTAGTCTGAGTAGACAAAATGAATTTTGATGGATCAGTGGATTGATTCAGTAGAGGGAAGCTTCATGTGTAAAATATGAAGAGGGAACCTTCACATGTCTGGGTGTTATATGTTGACCACTGAGCAAACAGGATCTTGACCATGTGGAGGTTAGAGGCAGAATCCAGGCCAGGAGGGACAATCCCACCCCTCACCTCATAGACACATTCGATTATATGTTCAGTGCACACCTGGATTTATGGACAAACTAGATAAATTGCAGTTTATTATCTCAGATTAGGAGGGGCCTCTAATAATTTTTTTTAACTGAACTACCATTTTTGGTCAATGCTATGGGGCGTTAAACTTGACATGACTTGGAGCCTTAGCATCTTAATCCAGCCGCTGTTCCTTTGTACAAGGTAGGGTTGCCAACCTCCAGGTGGGGCCTGGAGATCTGCTGAAATTACAGCTGATCTCTAGATAATAGAGGTCAGTTCCTCTGGAGAAAATGGCTGCTTTTGGAGGGTGGAGTCTGTGGAGTTATAGTCTGCTGAAGCTCCTCCTCTCCCTAAACCCTGCCCTCCCCAGACTCCACCCCCAAATCTCCAGGGATCTTGCAACCCAAAGATGGCAACCCCCGTACAAGGCTTATGCACTGTGTTTAATATTGGGCAGCAGAAGAATTATGCTTTGATTCTTTTTAATGTCTAGTTTGGATGCATAAAAATGAAACCTTTTTTTGGATCCAATGATATAATTTGTATATCCCACCTGAGCTTTGTGACATTTCGTAAACAGATTTCTCTCTGGGCCTCCATCCATCTGCTTGGTGATTGCCCAGACATCCACTACTCCACCGGAAGGATTTTTTTCTGCCTGACACAGCCATCCTTTCAGTCCCTTTCAGGACAAAAGATAACACCTTGTTGGCTTTGAGTCCTGAAGGCCTCTTTGGTGCTATCGAGGCCAAGATATGTACAGCCAAGAGGTAAAAAGAATTTTTTAACGATGGATTGAAAATATTTCTCCTTCCCAACCCAAGGGTGGAACCATTCAGTCTGTTCTGTATTCCTGATAGGGACTCCCCCTCAAAGAGATGTTTAAAGTAAATCTTTCAGCACACGCCATACAAAACCATTATTTATAGATAAATGTATTTCAGTATGAAAAGGCACAATTCAATCACACACTGCCTTCCTTCCCACTCGTCAGGCCACCAGCCTTGTCTTAAAGGTCTTTCTGTCATGAGACAGCTTCGGTCATAGGAAAGCTTCATACTAGTAACAGTAGACAAGAAGGCAAATACAAAATAACTTAACTACCTACGGTTGCCAGGTCTGGGTGGGGAAATACCTGGAGATTTGGGGGGGGGGGGCTCAGGAGCAAGAGGGTACAATGCCATAGAGTCTAGAGAGCCAGTTTGGTGTAGCGGTTAGGACAGCAGACTCTAATCTGGGAGAACCGGGTTTTATTCCCCACTCCACCACAATACAGTTGCTGGTGTGACCTTGGGTCAGTCACAAGTTCTCTCAGAGTTGTTCTCTCAAGAACAGTTCTCAAGAACGCTCTCTCAGCCCCACCTACCACACAGGGTGTTTGTGGTGGGGAGGAGAAGGGGAAAAGATTGTAAGTGGCTCTGAGACTCTGAGTGAAGGATGGGATATAAATCCACCTTCCTCCTCCTCCCTCCAAAGTCGCCATTTTATCCAAAGGAACTGATCTCTCTTGTCTGGAGATCAATTGTAATAATGGGGAATCTCCAGGCCTTACCAGGAGGCTGGCAACCCTATATAATTCTTATTTGAGCTGTCCAATACTTCAGCTAAGGTTGCCAACAGTGGGCTGAGAAATTCCTGGAGATTTGGGGGGAAAGATCTGTTCTGTGGAGGAGAGGAGGCTCAGCGTGGGTGTAATGCCATAGGAGTCCACACTCTGAATCTGCCATTTCCTTCAGGGCAGGGGTGGGCAATTGTTTTGGCTCGGGGGCCATTTTGTGGGAGCGGAGGTTAGCGGAGGGCCGCACCTTTTAAAATGATTGCATTCATTACTTAACTTTGCATTTCAGAAAAGGTATAAATTGTATCATAAATATCAATAAATTAAATAAAATAGTGGTAGTTTTATTCAATTTATTTATTGTGCTCATTTCATATCATCTATAGCTGCAAGCAGATTTAATTTTAGAATCAGTTTAATGAGACAAATGTACCCTATCACACTTCTCTACAATTTTTTTGAAATCAGGAGTGAGATTGCTTGTTGAGATTTTCATCACAGCCTGCAAGTTAATGTCCGTCAAAGAGCATCTATATTTACTCTTGTCGATCTTCATGTCTTGGCGGGCCGCAAAAAACTCTGTGGCGGGCCGCATGTGGCCCGCGGGCCGCCATTTGCCCACCCCTGCTTCAGGGGAATTGATCTGTGGTCCAATCTGCATTACTATTTTGCACCGCTGTGCCAACGATCTCACATCGTCTCACAAATTTCTGTCTGCATTTCATGCCGCATCCACTCTCCTATTGTTTCATCTCAGCATCGGCTGTCTGCATCATTTTATTGCCATTTAGTGGTGACTCCGAGGTCACTACAGTGTCTCACCACCTTATCTGGATTTGGTTTTAAGGTGCTGCAATTGCTCCTCCCCACCCTCGACAGCAGACAACTGGAGCTGAATCCCCCCCCCATCTTTTCTAAGGAGATATGCAAATTATCACAAAGGAAACAAGTTAGCTGAAAATCCAGTCATCTGCATTTAAAAGCAGTCTGGGAACATTTTTCTGCGATCCTATTGGGGGGTGGGGTGGAAGCATGCCCACCCCTGAACCATTTGTTATTTCCTGGGGCAGTCCCCAGCAGGCCCAGCCTGGCAACCGCCGGGTGTTTCGTGTTTTTTACCCAGCTCATTCCGTCTTTCCTGCCCCCACTCCGCCTCCCCCTCCACCAGGTCACCCCCCTATACTTTCTGAAGGGGGTCCCAGGTGCTGTTTCCTCCCCACAACACGGTGCAGTGCAATCCCCTGCCAGTGCCCCTGGGAGGCCCCCACCCCCCGCTCTCCCTAAACAACTTGTCTCCTGATGCAGACAGAGGAGAGCTTTATACTGAGCTAGGTGGGAAGCCAGCGCCACAGCAGCACGGAACAGCTTTACATAGCAAATGCAGACTGGGCTTGTGTTAACAGTCTGGAGATCAGTAGTACCAGGGGTCCGTTGGAGCGGGAGCACACAGGAGCGCAGCTCCGGGAGTGAGGAGCCCAGGGGGCGGGCACATGACCAAGCCCCGCCCCCTCCTCGGCTTCCCCGAGCAGTGCAGAGGCACAGCGCCCCAGGGAAAGCCCTGCTAGGGTCTTTGTTGTTTTTAATGTTTTGTTTTAATATTGATAATTTTATCATTGTTCCTTTTATGACTGTGTGCTGCTTTTCCAGAGACTTGCTCAAGGTGGCATATAAATTTTCTAAGTATACCATTTTTTATCTGGGCACATGGCACATAAGTACTGGAGAAATTTCACCAACCCTTCAGCAGCTTCCACCCCATCAGTCTGGTGTAGTGGTCAGGAGTTGGGCTCTAATCTGGGAGAACCGGGTTTGATTCCCCACTCCTCCACATGCAGCTGCTGGTGTGATCTTGGGCCAGTCACAAGTTCTCTCAGAACTGTTCTCTCATGAGCAGTTCACAAAAGACCTACCTCCCAGGGTGTCTTGTTGTGGGGAAGGGAAGGGGAAGGGATGGGTGGTGCACATGTCCTGGGTATCTCAAGTCTACTTGAAACCTGGTGGTTTCAAGGGAGCAGGAAGAGAATGAGGGTGTGTTCTTTACACTTCTTTTTATTGCACAAAGTATTGGATGGGGAAGGGAATGGAGGAAGAGCAGGTCAGTTTCACTCACCTGTGGAGTGGAGCCTGAGGGGTGGGTGTTGCCTTCTGACACACTTCCGGCATGTTAGGGGGTGTGGCATATGCAAATGAGTTATGCTAATGAGCTCCTACACCTCTTTTTCTATGAAATGACCCCTGAGTAGTACTACCATACTACTGATGCTGATGTTGGCAGTTTTGAGGTCAACCCAGGAATGCATGCTAGTTGTGAAAATGTTTGTCTCATCTCCATTTCCTCTTGAGAAACGATGTTTTAGCATCACTGGATGTTACTGAATCTATGTTTTAGCCAGCACTGATTATGTTTTTAATGATTTGGGGGGGGGGGGGGAGTGATTTTATGGCTTGAAATGATTTATATGAAAGCACCCATCAGGTTTAAAGTGGAATGGGAAAATCTGAAAACATAAGAAATCAAAGCAAACACAAGTCTCCAACTCCAGTCAAGCTTTCTCTCTGTCTCTCCCTCTTTTTTTTTTTTTGTGCACTGTTAGCCTTCAGAAATCATTATTAGTTGTTACTCCCCAGCATTTTCTTACTGTGGTTAAAGATGAGTTACTGCGTGGTTTTGGTTAATGGAGGCATATCCCCCTGAGACATACGTACACGCTAGCTTTAAAGACGGGGCTGGGTACTTTATTATGGCATATGGCCGATTTCAGCGCTGCTTTATCATCTGCCAGCGTGTGCACACAAACTAATCAGCTATTCACTGCCTCTGGCCCCCCGAGGGCACCTTTCAATGAGGAAGACCATTGATTTTTACCATCAGACACACAAACCGTGAGCCATTCCATGCATTATGCGACGTTCCCAGTGGTACATTCTTCAGGGAAGCCAGTCATTTCGGATCATCACGTGCCCATCATGCAGACAAACTAGAGGGTAATAAACTGCCTCCGAAATCTGTCTGTTTACATTTCCCACCCCCACGAAAGAGACGTTTTCACTGAACTTTTTGTGGGGGCTTCTAAATGGGTCATTATTAAATATCATTTTTATGGTCATGTCTTTAAAAAAAAAAAAAAAAGATAATATCATGGAATGGAGAATTAAAGCAAATGCCAAGCCTGAGCAAGTCTGGATTTCTATTTGTAAAATCTGCATGTAACCACGAGGCACCTCCCACAAACTTTTAGTCAACTGGACACCATGTTTGTAGGCCACACAAACACAATCCCTTTTCAGAGACTCCCGTATCAATCGCACTAATTTCCATTCAGTTGAGTAAGATTTTTCAATGACTCCTGGATATAATCCAACCATCTTGGGACTAGAAGCCTGGACCGAGTCTGGGTGCACCTAAGATTGCTCCTGAGGTTCTTCCCCAGCATCTGGCTCTGGGATTCTTCGTTGAGAACAGCCTGTAGGGAATAGTGACCATGCAATATCTGCTACTGTGATTGGCAGGAAGTATAAAATCCTCTAGACTGGCCAGGTCTGAGATAAATACTAAGAGCCTGGCCTGATATTGTCTGAAAAGGAGTACTTTTTTGCCAGCTACACCTCAGTTTAAGCCAAGGGTTGCAAGCCACAGCCAGTAACCCCCAGGAGCAGTGGGGGGCGGGGGGGCAGGAACAGGTGTACTGGCAAACTCGCTGGAAAAATGATGTCACTTCTGATAAAAACCAGAAGTGATGTCGTGGGATGCACTAGGATTTACAAAACCTCTATGGCAAAACTGTGAAGTAGGAGATATGGCAGCCCTGCTTAGGCCTGCCATTCGTCCACGAAGGGAGGGGAAGACAATCTAAACCCATCAAGCAAAAGCCTCCAAAGGAAGTTTAGAAAACTAGCAGAGGGCCAAAAGTTAAAAATATCAATAGGTATAGACACGTGTTTATTTCAAAAACATATAAAAACCTTGTAGGGTCCCAAATAAAGCCTCATAAAATAATCAAAGTGACAAATGCACAAAAACAACCAAATATGACCTGACGTGTTTGGGCCCACAAGAGCCTTCTTCGGAGGTCAAATAGTATAGAATACAGCATGCAACAAAGCCCCTGTTACAATTGTAAGGAAGTAAAGAGTTGATCTAGGACCAAAAATGGAATGTTCCAATCTGGAATTGAATGACACACACCACAAAAATTGTTTGTGGGGTCACAAACGTATCTGGCCTTGCGTCAGAAGCAATTACATATACTGGAGATAGTTTAGGTCCTAAGAGTACAAGTAAAATCACCTATTGATGTTACACTGGTCCTGATGAGATGATTTTATTTGTATTCTTAGGACCTCAGCTGGAAGGTACATATTGGCAATATTATGGTCTCCAATATCAACCATTTTCTCCAGGCGAATAGATCTCTCTTGCCTGGAATACAGTTTTAATAGCAGGAAATCTCCAGTCACCACCTGGAGGTTGGCAACCCTAGAAAGTAAACCATTTCCTCCTCTCCCCCCCCCGGCTCCAATCCCCTGCCCTTAAGAAACGGAGAACAGTGACGCTCTAGGACTTTCCCCATCGTCCTTGGTTGTTATCGAAGACACTAGGGGAGGTTCCTAGAGCATCACTAGGGAGTGACGTCACGTCCTCCCCAAACTTCAGTTTCTTTAGGCACCACCACCACCTGCAAAATCTCCTGGCATTTGACAAGGCAGTGCTGGCAATCTGCTGATGGGATCTGAATTTGTGGCATTGGAAAGGGAAAGAGACCTTGGGATCATAGTAACTTTCCCTGAAAGTGATGTCACGCCATAAGCCCAACGTCCACTTTTGTTGGTGGTGGCGGTGGTGGTGGTGGTTTTTCTCCGCAGGAAATGGGAGAAGAAGAAGGGAGGGAGGAGTTGGAGGAGGAGGAGGAAGGATTTATATCTCGCCCTTCACTACCCAGAGTCTCAGAGCAGTTTACAATCCCTTTCCCTTCCCCTCCCCACAGAAGACACCGTGTGAGGTACATGGGGCTGAGAAAGCACTTTTGAGGACTGCTCGTGAGAAAAGAGCTCTGAGAAAACTTGTGACTGACCCAAGGTCACGCCAGCAGCTGCATGTGGGGAAGTGGGGAATCAAACCTGGTTCTCCCAGATTAGAGTCCGCGCACTTAACCACTACACCAAACTGGCTCTCACCAGGGGATCCCTGCCCCTCCTGGGGTCTTGGCAGCTTGAGTGGTCTTCAGTCTGGGCTGCCTCCTATGCCAGATTTCTGTCTTCTACAACTTGGGAACCCTTGTGGGTGGCCTACCTTCTTCAGTTAGAATCTCTGAGGTCTTGGTCATTTGTGACACCGCTGAACAAAGAAACCACTTCTGTTCTGTTGTTGCCTGGAAATGAATCTGACACCCCAGGTGACCAGTCAAGGGCCTACAGACAAGGCTTAGCTTATTTCCACGTTCCATACCATTGTTCAGCTTGGGTCTGCTCTTCAGAAATCTTGCTTCCCTTTGCTATATATGGTGAATAGCTGTGAGAGTTGTCCCAAAAGATTTAGTCAGCAACCGGGATCCTTAATCAGAAATCTCTATTGCTTAACAGGTCTCATTGGTCACTTGCACTTGTTGTGTTAGTAATACCTGAGGTTCATACATACAGAACAGATATAGTATATTCAAAATGGCAACCCGCTATGAACCCACCAATCATAAAGAATAAAACAGGCGCCTAAATTATACTGGACATTAATTCCCAGACTAAGAGTGCAAAAAGTTGCAAATTGCACCTGAGCTGAGAAAGCAGCTGGGAGCTAAGCATTCAAGGTCGAGGAGGTGCGGGAAGCGATAAGCGGGCAAGCAGCGAGCTTGAGAATAGTCAGCACATTCCAAGAGGAGGGGCTACTCGGAGGTATCTAACTCCCACCCAGAATGTGATAGCATTAGCTGACATTCTGCCCTCCCGAAAACCCTCCCACCTCCCCTCCAGGTTTCAATGGGAACAATTTATGGAAGGCACAAAGCTTTGTGGGTGCATTTACATACTTATATTCAACCATTGGCCTCAGGACCAAAATCCAGCCACCTAACAAAGTAGAACAAACGTCCATGTCTATATTTAGAATCCAGAATTTCGGCCACTTCGTAATGGGGTTCACCATTCTTCATAAGAGGAGGAGGAAACGATGATTGGGGCCTCCATTTGTTTGGTGCAGGATCTTTCTTCAGAAGGCTGTAATGGAAAAATGGGGTGTACAAGTCTCAGTGATTTAGGCAGTTGCAATTCAAAAGTCACACTGTTGATCTGATTAAGCACTGGAAAAGGTCCCACATACTTCCATCCCAGTTTGCAGCTGGGTTGAAGGCCCTTAATATTTTTTGTTGACACATAAACGGAGTCTCCTGGTGACAGATCCCACCCCAGACCCTGCCCTTTGTCCGCATATTTCTTATAATCCTGTTTAGCTTTCTCTAAAGTTTTAGAGATAAGAGGCCATGAGTCTCTCAATGTGTTCCACCAGTCTGCAAAACTGCTAGCTCGAGGAGTGGCAGGTCCCAGAGAGGGAAGGGAGATCCCGTCAAACCGACTCGCTGCCATGAATGCAGAGACTCCCGTTGACGAGTGGGTCACATTATTCTAACTGTATTCCGCAAAGGGGAGTAGGTCAACCCAAGCATCTTGTTGGTAGTTCATATAGCAGCACAAAAATTGTTCTAAGATTTGATTGAATCCGTTTGGCCATCGGTCTTGGGAAGATAGGCGCTGCTCAAGGCGGGTTTGACCCCCATGATTTGCAAGAGCTCCCGCCAGAAGTTGGCAACGAACTGTGATCCATGGTCAGAAATTATCTTATGCAGGACTGAGTGCAATTTAATGACGTTGCACATGAATGCTTTAGCTAGAGCTTTAGCCGTTGGTAACTGTTTGAATGGGACAAGGTGGGCTTATTCAGAGAATGTGTCTACTACTACCCAGTTTACCGTCTTGCCTTTGCTAGGCGGGAGATCAGTGATATCCATAGAAATGACTTCCCAGGGTCTACTAGGGGTTTCCAGAGTTTGGAGTAGACCAGGAGGCTTTCCCCCCTATTCTTGCACATTAAACAAGTCTGGCATGAAGATACATATGTTGAGACATCCCCTCGTATTCCTAGCCACCAGAACTGTCTCTGAAGTAAGTGTAAAGTTTTTAGGTATCCAAAGTGCCCAGATAGCTTAGATTCATGGGCTGCATGCATGACTTCTTTCCGCAAAGCTTTTGGAATTACCAGTTTCTGGTCTTTAAACCAACATCCATCAGATCCCTGAGTTAGGGAACTGTTTGCTTTGAATTCAGTTTGTTCAGTGTCTACATAAGAGGAAGCACATTTTGCATTCCATTCTGCAGGTTTGGGAATGGTGGATTTTTTTTGTTTGACTCCTAGTTAAAACCGCTCCCCCCAGCTGCTCCGTGGTGAACACGAGGTCTATTACTTCTTCCTTCTTACAATCATGTTGTGGGAGTCTGGACAAAGCATCGGCTAAGGAATTTGGCTTGCCCCGGAACATGGCTGCATCGGAAGCATCGACCTGGACAATGAATTTTTTGTTCTCATCTGGGTGAGTCAAAATTGGTTCCAAGGTGAAGAGGCATTTTAGGGAATTGAATGCCATTTGGCATTCTGCCATCCAATCTAGTCAGGAGTGGGGTTTGACAGAATCGGGCCCCTTCCCCTTGGTCTTTAGGAGATCAGTCAGAGAAAGGCTATATTTGGCAAAATTATTGATGAATGTGTGGTAGAAATGGGCAAATCCTAAAAAACTTTGAAGTTGCCTCCGGGTGCGAGGTGGTTCCCAGTCTATCACTGCCACAACTTTGGAGGGATCCATCTCAAGCCCTCGCAGTGAGATGTGGTAACCCAGGAAGTCTATTTCAGTTTTATGAAACTCACACTTAGATAATTTTGCAAACAACTTGTGTTCTCTAAGGGTGGCAAGGACTTCACATACGAGTTTTACATGCGAAGCCTCATCCTGGGAGTACAGACGAATGTCATCAAGGTAACAGAGGACCCCCTTGAACAGGTGTTTTTGTAACACTTCATTTATTAAGTTCATAAAAATGCCTGGAGCCCCCTGAAGGCTGAAGGGCATAACCAAGTATTCAAATTGCCCCAAGGGGGGTATTAAAGGCTGTTTTGTACTCATCGCCCTCACGGATGCACACCCAGAAGTAAGCATTGCGAAGATCCAGTTTAGAAAAAATCTTCCCTTTTGAAGCCTCACTTAAGAGGTCTTTTATGAGAGGCAAGGGGTAGGCATTGGACATGGACACAGCATTCAAACCCCTGTAGTCTGTGCAAAGTCTCAGGCCCCCATCTTTTTTCTTTCGGAAAAGCACTGGGGCTGCAAAAGGGGAAGTAGCTGGCCAGATGAACCTGTGCTTCAAGTTTTTGTCAATAAACTTGCACAGCTCAGCCTTCTCATCTGGGCTCATGGAGTAAAGTTTCCCTTTCGGGAGTTTCTGACCAGGCAAAAGTTCAATAGTACAATCGGTATTCCAATGGGGAGGCAGTCCATCTGCCTCAGACTCGTCAAACACCTCCGCTAAATCCCTGTATGTGGCAGATATCAATAACAGTTCCTCACGCGCAAGGCAAGCACGTTCCTGGGTCGGTATAGGTCCCCAGGGCGACTGCCAGATATGGTCTTTGCAAAGGGGGGAACACCCATCAGATTCGTCCCTCACTCCACTTTATGTAGGGATAGTGGGTCCCCAGCCATGGGCTGCCCAGAACCATGGGGAACTGTGCATGGGGGGTGATAATGAAAGATCTCTGTTCCCAGTGTTCCCTCGTTCCGACAATTAAGGGCTTGGTTTTAAAAGTACAAGTTTCCTTCATCTCCGAACCATCCATTTGGGTGAACCATAGAAGTTCTTCTAATGAAATAACCCCCACCCCCAAACCGTCCACGACTATGGGGCTAATTAAGTCTCTGGCACACCCCGAGTCGATCAAAGCAAGCACTCACACTTGTGTGCCCAATTCGGGATTCACTACAGTCATTATTACATACAGGAGGGGGGCTGGTGAGTTCACCAGTTTTGGCGCTGATTGAGGAGGGACCTGCTGTGTCACGCTGCTTAGAGCAGGTCCTGGTGGTTTCCCACTGGCTGGGTTGATTCCACTATTGCCACCTTTCCCAGTTCTGGAAGCGCCTCCAGTTGCAGTGCTCAGGGTTTTACGGCATGCGGTCCTTTCACTGGTTGGGGGGTATGACTTGTGGTGGAAGTCCCAGTTTGGGAGACACCACTGGGCATGATGAGGCATAGTGGCTGGTCTCTCCGCACCACATGCAGAGACCCTGCTTCAACCAAAACTCCCTGGCATCTTTAAGGGGGGTGGGGTTTCAGTTTCAGCTTCTATGGGGTGCTCATTTGGGCCGGAGTTTTAGGGTTTGGCGTTGGGGTGTGCAGGTGGATTAGGGTGAAGCACCCCTCAGCTTCCTCGGCCACTCGGATCCACCCTGCCAAGGTGGTGGAGTTGACATTTCTCAGAATAGTCTCGTACAATTGTACATTCAACCCCTGCCGATATTGCTCCACAAACACCGCTTCAGGCCAACCCCGAATTTTGGCCGTGAACCGCTTGAAAGTAGTGGTATACTCCTGCACCGAGGTCTTCCCTTGCGCCAGGGAGCAGATGCTGTTGTGGGCTTTCTCTTCACTCATGGGATCCTTGTATTGGCGTCTCAGTGCCCACATAAAGTCCTCTAGGTTTCCCAGCTACAGGCCAGGTGGGTTGTGGAGGCTCACATACCAGTCCACTGCCTCCTCCCACAGCCTTGAGCTAAGATATCCGACACTGTCTCGGTCATCGCGGAAAAGATGCCCCCAATTTTGCATGCATCTTTCAGCTTTGATGATGAAGAACTGCAGTTTAGATGGGTTCCCATCAAACATCACAGTCATCAGTTCTTGGGGCATGGGGTGATGATCCTGGGCTGCGGCGGGAGCGGCAGGCCCCACGGGTCCAGCACCTGGCGCGGCAGGTACCCCAACGGGTTGCTGCTGGGGTTGGGGTTGCTGCTGCAGCTGACCTCCCCCAGCTCCTGCTCCATCTCCTGGCCCCACACCACCTCCCGCCTGCCCTTGCAGGTTCTGGATCACCTGTGCTACGATGCCAAGTTAAATCTGTGACAATGGCAGTTACTTTCCACTGGAATCGCTGATGCATCATGTTGAACCTGCGATCTGTTCTGGGCCCACATTTCAGCATACTGGGCAGATTCCCTGGGCCTTACGACGGGCTCCGTGGCCTCATGTTCAAGTCCTGATGGCCACCAGGAAGGGTGTCTTGGTGACCATGTTTCCACCATCTGTGGTCCAAACTGTGCCCAGGAGAACGACCCATCTCGCCCTCAGATTGGATTGACCCAACTCATGGTTGGAATCCAAATTGGCTCTTCCCTGGTAGACACGGGTACCTCTGAGCCGGTGGTGGTAGGAGGTTCTTCACCTCCGTCATCCATTGGTGGGTACGAAGTCGGGACCCCACGTTAGTATGATTACTAACACTCTGTGAGAGTTGTCCCAAAAGATTCAGTCAGCAACCGGGATCCTTAATCAGAAATTTGTTTATTGCTTAACAGGTCTCGTTGGTCACTTGCACTTGTTGTGTTAGTAATACCTGAGGTTCATACATACAGAACAGATATAGTGTATTCAAAATGGCAACCCGCCATGAACCCACCAATCACAAAGGATAAAACAGGTACCTAAATTATACTGGACATTCATTCCCAGACTAAGAGCGCAAAAAGTTGTAAATTGCATCTGAGCTGAGAAAGCGGCTGGGAGCTAAGCGTTTAAGGTCGAGGAGGCACAGGAAGCGATAAGCGGGCAAGCAGCGAGCTTGAAAACAGTCAGCACATTCCAAGGGGGAAAAGCGACTCAGAGGTATCCCGCCCCGGGGATGACAGCATTAGCTGACAATAGCTAACAATTACCAAGTGCTGACCTCGCTCAGTTCTGTATCGCTTTGGAAGGATGTGGGTTAAACTGACCCAATGTTTTGTCCCGACTTAATAGAATATTTTGTGGATGTATTTCTCTGTCTCACATATGTGGCACATGAGCAAGACTTAAGCATGCTGCTAAATAAGAGGTAAAGGTAAAGTTTTCCCTTGCTCGAAAGACAGTCGAATACGACTCTAGGGATGCAGTGCTCATCTCCATTTCCAAGCCCAAGAGTCAGCGCTGTCTGGAGATGTTTCCATGGTCATGTGGCCATCATGACTAGATGCTGAGGCACCCGGAATGCTGTCACCTTCCCACCGAAGTGGTACCTATTTATCTATTTGCAGCTTCTTGCTTTCAAACTGCTAGGTTGGCAAGAGCTGGGGCCAGAGACGGGAGCTCACTCCATCATGCGGCACCTGGGTCTTGAACTGCTGAACGACTGACCTTCCAGTCTGCAGTTCAGTGTCTTAACCACTTGAGCCACTGCGGCCCCCTAAATAAGAGGTACCTTTTGTCAACAGACATCTCTTTTTCTCATTGGTCTCTTCCTCAGGCATTCCATACAGACTCCTACATCTTGTTGTCATGCAAGTTTTCCAACTCCAGCTTGGGAAATTCCTGGAGATTTGGGATGGTACTTTTGGAGGGAAAGAGTTTGTGTCCACCCTCCAAAGCTGCCATTTGCTGTTGTGATTCTGATATGGTACTGGGATAGAGAGTGGGGAAAAATATTTCTAATGGCCTTTTATTCAGATCTGTAGAGATGTATGGCCAGATGTTTTGAATGGTCTGGCCTTTCTTCACTTCTGAGTGGCAAACAAAGGAAGATTTTGTGGTGCTCTAGCCACAGTACAATCATATATCTTTAGTCAGCTTGTTGGTGAATGTTATTATTTAATGCAGTCACAAATTTGTACGACAGAACTTCCATTTAATGCCGTTAAACAGGCAAATACCTAATTTCATGCATCATATTGAGTCAGAAACTCAGATCTGAGTTGTCTACAAAGATGTCTACAAAGAACCCTTGAGTGTATTTGGGGGAGAGGAACAGCCACGTGCCAGGCCATGTCTGCAGAGGAGTGGCTCCACCTGTCACAGAGCAGCAAACTGCTGTTAAGCAAAGGCTGGGACGATCCACCTTATGCCCAATCATGATCGAATGGCAGCCCAGATGTTACAGCACATGTAAAATACTGGTTGAATGAGGCCTTGACTGTGTGAAATGATGTCTGAAACTGCCCCCTATCTGGTCTTTATATTTTAATGTCCACTGCTGCTCCATATAATTTTCATACTTGGACACAGAGAAATACATCTCAGGTAGATGATTAGGTCGGGCGGGAAGGAGGCACAGTATAGCCCGGCCTCGTCAGATCTCAAAAAGCTAAGCAGGGTAGGTACTTGGATGGGATGCCACCAAGGAAGGCTCTGCAGAGGAAGGAAGGGCCAGCCACCTCTGCTTCTCACTTGCTCCAAAAGCCCCTGGCTGGGGTGGCCATAAATTGGTTGAGATTTGATGGCACTCACATATGTGGATCACCAGGTGAGTTTTTAAAAAGTCTCAAAAATGGGCACCGCTTCCCACCTAACTTTACATCTTCAGGCCAACCAGCTATAGACCTTCCTCTCACAGGCCACAAGGCAAGAGGAGAGGAGTGGAATTCATCTTTGGCATGTCTTTTTACCATCAAGAAATCCCCTACAGCAACTTTTTTCTTGCAGAATTAATTACCATAAAACCCAGGCATTCAAATTGTGGAAGAGCCTTTAAGTGATTTCCAAAATTTAATTAGGCTGTTCCCTCCCCCACCAGCATCAGTACCACTTTATAATAAATGCAGTCATTATTAATTCCTTCAGCACTGGCAGTAATAATGTTAATCGTGACAAACTCTTTGGAGAGTAATGTGTTTGTAATCTTTTATTCCAGTGCCAGTTAATACTGATGTGCAATTAATTTGTAAAAAAAAAATACAGTATACGTATGACATGACAGATTGTAATCTCAGTAACAGCACTTGATAACAATTATGTGAGTTTCCAAAACAACTGAGTTCCTGATTCATAAAGATCCAGATAAAATGACATTCGTTTATCACAAGACTACGTCCCGACGTCTACAAGCTGGTTCACATTTGCATGGTCATCCTTTAATGGCCACAACTTCAAGTGATAACTTGCACGTGTGAATAAGCCCATCACAGGCTGAATATCATAGACAGGAACTTTATATCACACCTTGGAGATCTGCATTAAAAAAAAACTCACATAGTTATCCTCCTCTTCCTCATTATTATTCGAAAGCCTCTCCTCACATCACTTAAGATGTTTCTTGGGGCCAAATTAGATAGGATGTCTTATACAAGTCCTCATTAGGGGATGGCAGCCATATTGCAGATGTGAGCCCTCAGTGGCAACTCCATGAAAAAGTATCTCAAGGTCCCAATTTGGATCAGAAGCACAGTACAGGAAGACAAAGGAGGAGGAGGAGGAGATTGGATTTATGCCCCACCCTTCACTACCCAAAGAAGAAGAAGAGATTGGATTTATACCCTGCCCTTCGCTACCCAAGGGAGTCTCAGAGCAGCTTACAATCTCCTTTCCATTCCCCACCCCACAACAGACACTCTGTGAGGTGGGTGGGGCTGAGAGAGCTCTTTCCAGAACTGCTCTTTTTCAAGAACAGCTATGACAGAGCTACAGCTTGCCCAAGGTCATCCAGCAGGTGCAAGTGGAGGAGTGGAGAATCAAACCCGGTATTCCCAGATTAGAGTCCATGCACTTAACCATTACACCAAACTGGGTCTCTCAGAGCAGCTTACTGTGAGACTTCTGCTCAAAGTAGTCAAGGATCAGATCTTTGTTGATGAAACACAGTTCTTTATTTCCAATCTCTACATTAGTACAGGTTCTCGGATTATTGTCAGAGATAACGCATATGACAGAAGCAGGTCTATTATACCTTTCAGAACAGTTTGAATTACCCATAGGTAGCCAATCACTAAAGGGGAAAAACGGCGGGCAAAAAGGGTCTCTGGCCGTTTGCTTCCCACAGGAAAGAAAGTGAGGTGTTAAGTTGTAAATTTCCCTTCCCAAACCAGACCCCTTAGATGTTACCATTTCACATAACAATCGTTGGCCTCAAGGCTTTCGCACGTTGATAAGAGATGGGACCTGTCCTCCCTTGCTGTCCCAGCCGGGAGGAATGGAATGCGGAGGCAGGAGTGTGAGAGGCCCATTGTTCCCATACTTTGAAGTTGTCATCCTCCCGGGCTGACAGTTACACAAACCAGGTCTGGTCAGGGTCATAAACCTGGGGTCATATAGCTTACATACATACAGGCCAAAGTGAGGGTTCACATGGTAGGGGGGGCAACTACATAGCAGGTACTGTAGAACCATACATAGCAACAGAAATCATAGCAGCAAGCAATAAAAAGCAAAAGAACACATTGTCTGAATCAGCAGATTCTGACACACTGCCACCTCGAAAATAAATCTACCCGGGTTTGTCCGGGAACTTTCTATGAAAAGCTTTAACTAATTTAGGAGCATGCACATTTTCAGAGCAAACCCACTCATTTTGTTCTGGGCCAAAGTCAAGCCATCTAACTAAATAATACACTTGGCCCCTGCGTAGTTTAGAATCAAGAATTTCCGAAATTTCAAAATGGGGTGCCTCCCCCTTCATCAGTGGAGGAGGAGTCGGAGGAACTGGATGCCATGCATTCGGCCCAGGATTCTTCTTCAGCAAGCTGAAATGAAAAACAGGGTGCACAGAACTCAGTGACTTAGGCAACTCCAGTTCAAAAGACACATCAGAGATTTTACGCAACACCTTGTAAGGGCCCACAAATTTCCACCCCAGCTTCCTACTGGGTTGTAAGCCATGTATATTTTTGTGGAGAGGTAAACTGAGTCCCCGGGCTGGAGGTCCCAGCCCTCTGCTCTGCCACGGTCCGCATATTTCTTGTAGTCTTCTTTTGCCTGGTCCAATGTCTTGGCTATCAGGGGCCATGACTCTTGCAAGGCTGCCCACCATCGCTTAAAGTCTGTGGGGGGAGTGCTTGCCGCGTTCTCCACTGTGGGCAGAGGTTTTCCTTCAAAGCCTCCTACTGCCATGAATGGAGAAACGCCAGTAGAGGAATGCACCGCATTGTTATAGCTATACTCAGCGAACGGTAGTAACTCCACCCAGTTATCCTGGTGGTAGTTAGTGTAACACCTTAAAAATTGTTCTAGAATTTGATTAGTTCGTTCGGATTGTCCATCGGTCTCTGGATGGTACCCTGAACTCAGGGCTGGTTCAATGTCCATAAGTTTCAGAAGCTCCCGCCAGAAGTTGGCAACGAACTGACTGCCCCTATCGGATACCACACGTTTGGGGAAAGCATGCAGCTTTATCACATGGTTGAAGAAAGCCTTAGCCATCCCCTTTGCCGTAGGCAGCTGCTTGAAGGGGGTAAAGTGGGCTTGTTTCGAAAACATGTCTACCACCACCCAAATTACAGTCTTTCCCTTCGAGGGTGGCAGGTTGGTGATGAAATCCATAGCTATCGCTTCCCAGGGACGAGAGGGCGTGGGCAGTGGGTGCAATAGTCCCGGGACTTTCCCCCCCTTCTTTTGCACATCAAACATGTCTGGCAGGCAGTTACAAAGTCCGAAACATCCTTGCGCATGCGCGGCCACCAGAACTGTCTCTGAATTAAGTTAAGCATCTTTAGAAATCCAAAATGCCCTGCTAATTTAGAGGAATGGCATGTCAGCAATATGTCTTTCCTTCTGCTTCTGGGCACCACCAGTTTATCCCCGTGGTACCAGCATTTATTTTCCCGGAGGGAGCAGTCTCCTAAGGCCTCTAATTCTTCGACTTCTTCTGGGAAATAATCCCCCCCCCAATCGCTTTTCCCCGGCTCTACCGTCGTCTGCTTACTCTGACTCCGGGTGGTCACCGCACCTCCCAGCTGCTGGGGGGAGAACATGGAGTCGAACACCTCCTCTTTTAAACTTTCGTGCTGGGGCAATCGGGAGAGTGCGTCTGCTAACGAGTTGGCCTTCCCGGGGAAATGTTTAAGCACAAAATTGAATTTTGAGAAAAAATCCGCCCAGCGGAGCTGCTTTGCATTCAGGGACCTCTGGGTGCGCAGCGCTTCTAGGTTTTTGTGATCTGTCCAAATTTCAAAAGGGGTTTGCGCTCCCTCCAACCAATGCCACCAAGTGGTGAGGGCCAGTCGGATGGCGGCGGCTTCTTTGTCCCAAACTGACCAATTCCTTTCTGTCTCGTTAAATTTTTTCGAGATGTAGGCGAGAGGGTGCAGCTTCCCATCCAACCCTTCCTGTAGGATGGCCCCCCCATGGCCACATCCGAAGCGTCTACATGAACTACAAATTCCTTGGTCTCATCGGGGTGAGCCAGGATGGGCTCCGAGGTGAAAAGAGTCTTAAGAGTCTCGAACGCCTTCTGGCATTCTCCAGTCCAAGCTATTCTCTCCCCGGGCTTCCCCGCTTCTGGGCCCCTCCCCTTGGTTTTTAGCAACTCAGTTAACGGGAGGGTGACTGTGGCAAAGTCTTTTATGAAGGTGCGGTAGAAGTTACAAAATCCTAACAGGCTTTGGAGTTGTTTCCTCGTTCGGGGGGCTTCCCACTGAACCACTGCCTCTACCTTGGCAGGGTCCATCTCCAGTCCCTTCTGAGAAATGCGGTACCCTAGGAAATCCACGGAGTCCCGATGGAACTCACATTTAGACAACTTTGCATATAACTGATTTTTCAACAGGGTTGAGAGCACTTCTCAGACCAACTGCACATGTTCTTTCTTATCAACAGAGTAGATCAAGATATCATCTAAGTAACATAACACCCCCTTGAATAAATGCTTGTGCAACACTTCATTTATTAAGCTCATAAAGACCCCGTGCGCGCCACTCAAACCGAACGGCATCACCAGGTATTCAAACTGTCCCAACGGTGTATTAAAGGCAGTCTTGAACTCATCCCCCTCCCTAATGCACACCCGGAAATATGCATCTCGGAGATCCAACTTAGTGAACACTTTTCCCTTGGCCACCTCCGTTAACAAGTCTTTGATAAGGGGGAGGGGGTAGGCGTTGGAGGCAGACACCGCATTTAGTCCTCGGTAGTCCGTGCACAAGCGTAGCCCCCCATCCTTCTTCTTTCGGAACAGAACGGGGGCCGCAAAGGGGGACTTAGCGGGGCAGATGAAGCCACGCTCCAAATTCTTGTTTGGGAACTTTCTTAGCTCCTCCCGCTCCGGAGGGCTCATGGAGTAAAGTTTCCCCTTTGGTAGTTTCTCACCCGGGATCAGCTCTATGGCACAATCCGATAGCCTGTGGGGGGGGGTAGTTCGTCCGCTTTGGTCTCACTGAACACTCCCATTAAGTCTCGGTATTCCCGGGGGACGGCCGCGGGCACCAGAGTAAGTGCCGCCGCCCGGAGGGGCGCCGGAGGTCCTGGCCCCCACCCCCGGTCCCATTTGTGGTCTTGGCACTTCTCGTCTACCCAGGATATCTTCCCCTCGCTCCATTTGATATAGCAGTCATGGGAGCTTAACCAGGGGCTCCCCAATACCATGGGGAATTGGGTGTTGGGGGTGATGACATAGGCTCTCTTCTCCCAATGTTCCCCCATCCCCACAATTAGTCTCTCGGTCTCCGCCACACACGCCTCTTTCATTTCCGAACCGTCCATTTGCGTGAACGTGAGTGGCTCCCCCAACGGGGCGACCTTGGGTCCCAGCCCCTCTACTACTAAAGGGCTAATCAAGTCCCGGGCACACCCAGAGTCAATTAGGGCTCGGACCCGGACATGGGTGCCGGTCCCGGGGGCTATTACAGTCACTACCATATACAATAAGGGGCCAGGGATGCTCACCGGAGATGGCGCGTCTTGGATGGGGACCTGCAGTTCTGTGCCGCTCACTGCAGGCCGTTGGAGTTTCCCGACATCTGTGCTTCCGTCAGCTCCAGCTCTCCCTGCTCGCTCGCTGCCCCTTCCAGCTGCAGAGCCCGGGGTTTGAACGAGGTCTTCCCTCTGCTAGGGGTGCTCCCGGCCACCGGTGTGGAGGTCTTCGGAACTTTTCCCCCTCCCTTTGGGCACGACGAGGCGAAGTGGCCACTCTCCCCGCATCACATGCAGAGCCCCTGCTTGAAGCGGGCATCCCGAATCTCTTGCAGGTTGGGCTTGGGTTTCGCCTTCTGCGCCGCTTTAGCTTGAACCATCGCAGAAGTTCCCATCTTGATGAGGGTGAAGCGTTCTTCCACATCCGCGGCTGCTCTCATCCAGGCGGCCAACGATCCGGGTCTTCCTCCCCTCAGCACTGTCTCGTACACCTCGTGGCTCAAGCCCTCTCGGTATTTTTCAATGAACAGGTCTTGGGTCCAGCTGCGAATCTTGGCCGCGATGCGCCGGAACTTATCGGTGTAGTCCCTCACCGAGGACCGCCCTTGGGTCAGCCTCCGCAGTTGGTTCCGGGCTTTTTCTTCTCCCAAGGGGTCCTCGTAGTGGTGTCGGAGGGCCCACATGAAATTGTTCAGCGAGCGCAACTCAGGCCCGGGGGCGTTGTGCAGGCTCACGTACCAATCGCTGGCGGTGTCCCTCAGCTTGGACCTGATATAACCAATCCGGTCCCTCTCGGTGGGGTAGAGGTGCCCCCAGGTGTCTAGGAACCGCTCGATCTCTAGCAGGAAGAACCGCAACTTCTCGGGGTCCCCATCGAAAGTAGCCGTCAATGGATCGGCGGGGGCCGGGTGAACCATCGGCCCTGCTGGCACGGGGGCCGGCACAGGTATGGGAGCGGGCACCTGGCGGGGAACGGGCGGAGGGACCTGTGGTGGCACTTGCGGCGGCACTTGCGGCGGCACTTGTGCGGGGACTCCTCCGGGAGGTACCACCGGTTGCTGGACTCCCCCCACGGGGGGTCCTACCCCGGCCGGTGCTGGCTGAGCTGCTTGCATAGCTGTGAGGGCGTCCCGGAACTGATACTGGAGATCGAGGGCTAGCTCGCGCAACTCGGTGGTATGCTGGAACCGCAAATCTGCCATCATCCGGTCGAGGGCTTGAGTCTGGTCTTCCCCATAGGGATCGGGCCCGTATGGCCCCATTCTCTCTCCTTCCAGGGACAGGGGACGCGATTCTCCTCTGTAGGTCGTCTCGCGCTCGTCTCCCAGGAAACTCGGCTTCCCGCAGTCGAGGTGATCCCCCTGGAACGAAACCCGTGCCCCTTTCTGGTCGTGCACCCAGGAGTCTACGGTCCCACAACCGAAATTGCTCCATGAGTACCTCGGGGTCACGCTCTGAAGAGGAGGTGGGCGCGGGATGTAGTGAGCCCCTTGAATCGTAGTCACTGGCACTTCGGGCTCCCCTCCGCCGCCTCCACCACCAGCACCCTGATCCCCAGGGGTGGCCGGCGGGTTTTCTGGAGTAGGGATGGGAAGAGTACCGTCGTCCAACATGGTCAGGAACGGCCAAGTCCCAGTCACAGATCTCTGACAATCTGTGAGACTTCTGCTCAAAGTAGTCAAGGATCAGATCTTTGTTGATGAAACACAGTTCTTTATTTCCAATCTCTACATTAGTACAGGTTCTCGGATTATTGTCAGAGATAACGCATATGACAGAAGCAGGTCTATTATACCTTTCAGAACAGTTTGAATTACCCATAGGTAGCCAATCACTAAAGGGGAAAAACGGCGGGCAAAAAGGGTCTCTGGCCGTTTGCTTCCCACAGGAAAGAAAGTGAGGTGTTAAGTTGTAAATTTCCCTTCCCAAACCAGACCCCTTAGATGTTACCATTTCACATAACAATCATTGGCCTCAAGGCTTTCGCACGTTGATAAGAGATGGGACCTGTCCTCCCTTGCTGTCCCAGCCGGGAGGAATGGAATGCGGAGGCAGGAGTGTGAGAGGCCCATTGTTCCCATACTTTGAAGTTGTCATCCTCCCGGGCTGACAGTTACACAAACCAGGTCTGGTCAGGGTCATAAACCTGGGGTCATATAGCTTACATACATACAGGCCAAAGTGAGGGTTCACATGGTAGGGGGGGGCAACTACATAGCAGGTACTGTAGAACCATACATAGCAACAGAAATCATAGCAGCAAGCAATAAAAAGCAAAAGAACACATTGTCTGAATCAGCAGATTCTGACACTTACAACCTCCGTTCCCTTCCCCTCCCCACAACAGACACCCTGTGAGGTAGGTGGGGCTGAGAGAGCTCTTTCGAGGACTGCTCTTGAGAGAAAAGCTCTGAGAGAACTTGTGACTGACCCAAGGTCACATCAGCAGCTTCATGTGGAGGCGTGGGGAATCAAACCCCAGCTCTCCCAGATTAGAACCTGTGTCAAGGTTCCAGTGTGACCATTGTCTCTTTTCCTTAACTTGTGTTTCTTCTCGATTCACTTTTCACGTTGCCATGTGATGGGGGGAGGGACATTCTT
The DNA here is from genome assembly GCA_029233225.1 of Lepidodactylus listeri. Classification (NCBI taxonomy): domain Eukaryota; kingdom Metazoa; phylum Chordata; class Lepidosauria; order Squamata; family Gekkonidae; genus Lepidodactylus; species Lepidodactylus listeri. The sequence goes on along the minus strand of JARCFY010000005.1, from coordinate 130,772,397 downwards.
AAAGGGGGCGTATGGGGATGCTTGCTTGTAGCCATCATTTTCCCATTCCAGATGTGCCCCTTGGCTTCTCACGAGAATGACCTTGGAGACTTTCTCTGCTGGGCATAGTAGATAGAAACTGTATATCTTTCAGGGTTGGCATAGCAACGCGATGGCTGATTATGATGTATGTGAATGGGGTGTGGGGTGATTTGAATCTTTTCTATAACTTTGGGGTTTTGGTGCACTTTTGGCATTCCTGACAAAACACCAGTCCTGAGTGAGCATATCTCTAAAAAAATCTTTGAATAAAGAAACCAGTGGAGAGTGTCTTAACTGGGGATCTGACCCTGTGTTCCTAACCCCTACACCCAACTGGCTCCTCTCATCCTTCCCATTTTCCAGAACCAAAAAGTCCTTGTGTGTGTGTGTGTGGATTTTTTGCACTAAGCATGTACTGAACGCAGCCTCCTGGTGGGACAAATAACAGCACCCCAGCGCCATTTCAGGTCAGTAAAAATTTTTTTTAAAAAATTTAAATTAATAAACAGCATACAGGATAACCCAATGAATGTTAAGAAATAGTACAGAAATCAACACTTATATCCATCTCAAACACAACTGTAAAGATGCCACCATGGCGATGGAGGTTACAAGCTCTTGCGTGGTATAACATTATAATATTTGGAGTTACATGAAAAAGAAATATTGTCAGCTACAGGGAACAGGCTATGATCTTAGTGAATTTTTATAGCCAAATCCTTGACCAACCGGTACATTAACCTAAAGCTAGAAGCTTAGCCTTTGTCTCTGTTATGGATTCCCATTCAAGCTTGTCTACATCTAGTTTTTCTAGAATCTGGTACCATTTATCCATTAGTACCCATGTTTCTCTTTCAGCTGGGTCTGTGATAGTAATCATATTGTATTTCTCTAAGTGAAAATATTCCCATAGCTTGTGCCGCCATTGTTGGGTTGTAGGGGGAATGGTGGATTTCCACTGTTGAGCTGTTGTTACCTTTGCTTAGTTTTTTCAGGTGTACCGTCTGGCGGCCATAGATACAGGAGCAGCATCATTGGATCTCCTGTTAATCTCTCTATCTGCTGTACAATTTGTTCCCAAAATCTGGCAATGAGTGGGTCAATAAATGTGGCTGTGGAAGAGGCAGGAACCCCTTCCCCCCCCATACCATGGTCCTGACTAGAACCAGACCCCTGCAGGGACTGCTAAAAAAAGACCTCCTGGGGACCTTGCAGCTGGCATGATCTGGCAGCAAGACCCTCGTAGGGAACAAACATCACATCCATCCAGTTCAGCTTTCGGCGGAGTCCGTTCACGGATTCAGGTGCTGGTCCTCCAGGGCCCGGAGGAGGATGCAAATCCAAGTGCATACAATATATGAATGAGGCCTTGGCTGTCGAAGGATTTGGGGGGTGTCTTGTCGCTGTGAGAGAACAAAGAGCCAGGAGCATGGACGGAATCCAGCTTCCCGGAGACGATGCTGTAACGCAACACCTCAGCCATAATGTTCGGCTAATTGCCTGCTTGTATGTCACAGAGAATGCCGGACAGGTCAGACCTTAACATCCTGGCCTGAATCATCTGCCTGTTACCCTGATAAAAGAGTTCTGGTGAGCTTGAAAGCTTGATGAGGTTTTGTGTCGATTTAGTTGGTCTTAATAAGTGCTACTGCCCTGACCTAGACAGCTCAGGGTTTGTGCACTCTCCGAAGTTAAGCAGGGTTGGCCCTGGTTAGTAGTCAGGTGAGAGACCTCCAAGGACATCCAGGACTAGATTTGGTGCAGTGGTTAGGAGCGTGGACTCTGATCTGGGAGAACCAGGTTTCATTCCCCACTCCTCCCCATGCAGCTGCTCGTGTGACCTTGGGTCAGTCACAAGGTCACTCAGCTGTTCTCTCAAGAGCAGTCCTCGAAAGAGCTCTCTCAGCCCCACCAACCTCCCAGGGTGTCTGTTGTGGGGAGAGGAAGGGAAAGGGATTGTAAGCTGCTCTGAGACTCCTTCGGGTAGTGAAGGCCAATCTCCTCCTCCTCCTCCTCCTCCTCCTCTTCTTCTTCTTTGTCTCATCCCATCTCAGAAGCCAAGCAGGGTCATCCCTGGTTAGTACTCAGATGGGAGGCAATCAAGGAAGTCCAGTGTTGTGTACTAGTCACGAAATGGCGACCACCATGCGGTCAGAGCACATGGCCCGATTCTACCTGAGCTTCAGCCAGGTAGAACAATAGACAGTCGGATCCAAAACGACCACCAATAGCCAGCCTAGGTCTTCCGCGGGGGACCTATGAACTACAACTTAAGACCTAAGGCCCTATCAGAACTATGCGCATATGCTAAGCCCCTATAAGGTATTTTGGGTGCGGCCAGAGGTGGGGCTCCGGCCGGCATATAAGCAGGGCCCTGAAGCCCTGGCAGCATGCTTGATCTGACCATCTCCTGAACATGCTGATTCACTTAATAAAGTCTTTGCTATGATCATCCTACAACTCACCTCCCGACTCCAGTACTTTCCACTGGCGACGAAGGTGGGATCCCGATGAGCGACTCATGAGCCGCGCCGAGCAGTGGAGCTCCGAGCACCGAGCCGCTGGCTCAACAAGCCCCAGAGGACATCGCTCGCAACCTCGCTCCTGCCTCGGCAAACATGGCTGCCGCAGCGGAAAACATCCCTCCATTCGACACCTCCAAGCCCGAGCACTGGGACACATGGGTCAGGCAGCTCGAGTTCCTCCTGACCGTGCACGGAGTCACCGAGGCCACCCTGAAGAGGGCCTGGCTAATGGGCCACTGCGGCATCGAGACAATGCACATCGCGCAGCATATCATAGCACCCCGAGACCTGCTGGACGTCTCCTATGACGACCTCAAGATGCTGCTCGGGAACTACTTCGCGCCAAAACCATCTATGTTGGCATTCTGGGTCCAGTTCCTTGAACGGAACCAGCAACCAGGAGAAAATGCCGCCACGTTGCTGGCCGACCTCCGCCGCCTGGCAGTCGGGTGTGAGTTTAAGAATGTGGAGGACAACCTGCTAGGCAGCTTCGCGGCAGGGGTAAGAGAAGCCAAGCTCCGCCGCCGGCTTATCACCACCCCCAAGCCAACCCTTGAGAAGGTGCTGCAGGCTGCCATCACGTTCGAGACGACCTACAAGGACAAGCAGGGGTCCAAGGTCCACCGCATCGCCTCCTCCGGGTCTGAGACAGATGAGGACGAAGACGTCCACCAGCTACGCCGGCGCGCGCAGAAGGGTGAGTCTCGAGGCCACGCCCGGCACACCACAGCCGCCACCGCCTCCACTTCTTCCAACCCCAGCAGGCTGCCCCCGATGTGTGCTAGCTGCGGGGACCCCCACGAGAGACGCTCCTGCCGTTTTTGAGATGCCGTTTGCAGAATGTGCGGGAAGACGGGGCACATCGCCAGGGCCTGCCACTCCCGGAACGCGCGACAGTCCTCCGCGGCCTCCACCGCCCACTACGAGGCAGTTGACAGCACCTCTTCGACCACCCAGGTACTCCAACTACGAGAGCCCCTCCCCGCAGCGATCCAGGTCAACCTGCGGATCGGGGGCACCCCCTGTTGCATGGAGGTTGATTCTGTGTCTGCCTACTCCATAGTCTCAGCGGCCACTTTTAAAAAACTGTTTCCGCAGCGGAGCCCCCGGCTGTGCCGGCCAACTGCCCTCGTGCTCCGGGACTTTCAGAAAAACCCGGTCGCCATCAAGGGGCTGGCGCAGGTCCAGGTGCAATACCAGGGTGTATGCAAATCCCTCGACCTACTAGTGGTGGAGCGGGACCTCAACAGTCTGCTGGGGCGCGCTTGGTTCAAGCCCCTGGGGGTGGGCATGACGGGGGTTCACAAAGTAGAGTTAGCAGATTACGACTCAGTCTGCACGGAATTCCCGGCCGTTTTTGACGGCACCCTTGGTTCCTACCGGGGTCCTCCAGTCTCCCTGGACCTGGATCCGGCCGTACGCCTGATCCGGGTGACAGCCCGGTGGCCGGCTTTAGGAATGCGGCCCAAGGTGGAGGTGGAACTAGACAAACTCGTGGCTCAAGGCGTGCTGGAGCCAGTTCCCCATGCAAAATGGGAAACCCCTATAGTGACCCCGTTCAAGTCTAATGGGGAGGTCCGCATCTGCGCGGACTACAAATGTACTCTGAATCGGGCATTACAGGACCACTCGTACCCGGTATCAGTGATCAGCCATGTGCTAGCATCCCTAGTGGGAGCCACGATCTTTGGGAAGCTGGACTTGGCTCAAGCCTATCAACAGCTCCCAGTAGACGAGGCAACCGCAGAAGCTCAAACCATAGCGACACACAAGGGCACTTTCAAAGTGAAAAGGCTCCAGTTTGGGGTCAGCGTTGCCCCTGGTCTGTTTCAGCAACTAATGGACTAATGGACTCTGTTTTAAAAGGCATTCCAGGGATGAAGCCATTTTTTGATGACATCCTCATTGCGGCTCTGGATGTCGCCACCTTCAAGACGCGCTTACGAGCCGTTCTGCAGCGTTTCCAGGACGCCGGTCTCAAGGTGCGAAAGGACAAGTGCACCTTGGGAGTACCTTCAGTAACATTCCTGGGGTTCCACGTGGACGCACAGGGCATCCACCCCACCAAGGAGAAGGTGAAAGCCATCACGGAGGCGCCGACCCGACGACAAAAGTGGAGCTCCAGGCATTCTTGGGCCTCCTCAATTTCTACCACGCGTTCTTGCCACACAAGGCGGCGGTCGCCGAGCCCCTCCATAGGTTACTGGACACAGGGGTGAAATGGGCTTGGGGGCCGCAGCACGACAGGGCTTTCGCAGCGGTTAAGGACTTGTTGGCATCTAACGTGGTCTTGGCACACTTCGACAAGTCTTTGCCGGTGGTCCTTACGTGCGATGCATCTCCATACGGGGTGGGGGCTGTCCTGGGCCATTGTCTGCCCAATGGTAGAGAGGTGCCTGTGGCCTACTACTCCCAGACACTGTCAAAGGCGGAGCGGAATTACGCCCAAATAGACAAGGAGGCTCTGGCAATCGTGGCAGGGGTGAAAAAATTCCACGATTACCTCTACGGCCGGGCGTTTACGGTCGCCACGGACCATAAGCCGCTTCTTGGGCTGCTCGCCCCACACCGCCAGACGCCCCAGATGCTGTCCCCCCCGGGTCCTGCGGTGGTCTATTTTTCTTGCAGGTTACCAGTACGACCTCATCCACCGCCCCAGGAAAGCCATGGGCCACGCCGACGCCCTCAGCCGCTTGCCCCTCCCGGGCTGCGACCCCGACCCGGCTCCTGCATTCTACGTGGCCCTCCTCGAAGATCTTCCAGATCACCCGGTACAGGTACCTGACGTGGCCCGCCGCACAGCGCGGGACCGCGTCCTCTCCCGGGTTTCCGACTGGGTGGGGAGGGGGTGGCCCAACCATCCGGGCCAGGAGTTCACCTCTTTCACAGCTCGGAAACATGAACTCTCCACCCACAAGGGGTGTTTGCTTTGGGGGTCGAGGGTAGTCATCCCCGAGCCGCTCCGCCCGAGGGTACTAGCAGCCCTCCATGAGGCATACCCCGGAATCGTCCGGATGAAAGCCTTGGCCTGCAGCTACGTGTGGTGGCCAGGCATAGACAAGGAGATTGAGGATCGGGTACACAAATGCAGCAAATGCCAAGAGTCGTGGCCCGATCCTCCCCATGCCCCCGTCCGGCCCTGGGAGTCAACTGACAAACCATGGTCGCGGCTCCATCTCGACTTCGCTGGGCCGGTCCAGGGGCAGTTGTTCTTTATTGTTGTGGATAGCTACAGTAAGTGGCTGGAGGTAGTCCCGGTGCAGTTTACCTCGACCGAGGCGGCCACCAGAGCCCTGTGGCGCATCTTCGCCACCCACGGAGTGCCAGACTCGCTCGTGACGGACAACAGAACGGCCTTCATGTCGGGAGAGTTCCAGCGCTTCACAGATCTGTTCGGCATCCAGCACATCCACTCAGCACCGTTCCACCCCGCAACCAATGGACAGGCAGAACGGATGGTTCGCACAACCAAAGACGCCATCAAAAGGATGGACACCGGTGACTGGGAGCTGCAGCTAATCAAATTCCTTTTCAGCCAGCACAACACCCCACACACGGGAACGGGTCGCCGCCCAGCGGAGTTGTTGATGGGCCGGTGACTCGACACCATACTGAATCGTCTCCACCCCGACCGCCCCATCGATGCTGACATGAGGACAGAGCTCCGGCCAGCCGCCCAAGGTTTCGCGCCCGAGGACCCCGTCTACGCCCAGAACTACGCCCGGGGCCCAGGGTGGATCCCAGCATGGATCATCCGAGCAACCGGCCCGCTCTTGTACGAGGTCAGGACGGAAGAAGGAGCAACCTGGCAGCGCCACATCAATCAGCTCCGGCGGCACACTCCAGACCACACACCAAGTGTTCCCGAGTCAGCACTTCCTGCGGCGCCATCACCAACCCAGCTATGGGACCCTGATCCGGAGGACGAAACCTCAGAATCCCTACCGGAGGAGCAGCCCATGGACGGAGCGCCAGCCGAGCTGCGGCCCAGCGCTCCCGAAAGCAACCAAGAGAGCACCCTGATCCCAGGGCCTGCCGAGGCCCCGTGACCTGCAACGCCCCGGCGCTCAGGCCGCGAACGCTGCCGGCCAGAGTACCTTCAGGACTATGTCTGCCGAGTGGGACCGAACTATGGGGGGAGGGGTGTTGTGTACTAGTCACGAAATGGCGACCGCCATGCGGTCAGAGCACATGGCCCGATTCTACCTGAGCTTCAGCCAGGTAAAACAATAGACAGTCGGACCCAAAACGACCACCAATAGCCAGCCTAAGTCTTCCGCGGGGGACCTATGAACTACAACTTAAGACCTAAGGCCCTATCAGAACTATGCGCATATGCTAAGCCCCTATCAGGTATTTTGGGTGCGGCCAGAGGTGGGGCTCCGGCCGGCATATAAGCAGGGCCCTGGAGCCCTGGCAGCATGCTTGATCTGACCATCTCCTGAACATGCTGATTCACTTAATAAAGTCTTTGCTATGATCATCCTACAACTCGCCTCCCGACTCCAGTACTTTCCATCCAGGGTCACTACACAGAATTAGGTCAAATCTACATCTGACTTTCCCACTAGAATCATTCTAGTTTAAAAAAAACCCTGTCTATACCTGTTTCTAGTTTCAAACCATACTTGTTCTAGTTTATAAATTATTGTTTACATTCGTTAATTGCCCTCCTGTGGTCAAGCTAGCATTATACTGCTTTTAAATAAATGCTGTTGCTTAGTACTCTTCAGACCCCCTGGACTGAAATTTGAAACCAGCATGAAATGAGCTTGAGAAAAGACAGCAATCAAACTACTTCAGAGGGGAGGTGTAAATGGGGCCTTAGTAAAGGTAAAGGTTTCCCTTGCTTGAAAGCCAGTCGAATACGACTCTAGGGATGCGGTGCTCATCTCCATTTCCAAGCCGAAGAGCCAGCGCTTTCCAAAGATGTTTCTGTGGTCATGTGGCTGGCATGACTAGACGCCGAGGCGCATGGAACGCTGTTACCTTCCCATGTTAGTGGTACCTATTCATCTACTTGTAGTTTCTTGCTTTCAAACTGCTAGGTTGGCAGGAGCTGGGACTGGAGACGGGAGCTCACTCCGTCACGTGGCACTCGGGTCTCAAACTGCTGAACTATCGGTCTGCAGTTCAGCATCTTAACCACTTAACCACGATGGCAAACCACCTGAACTATCTCCCACTGTGAAAACCCCATGGGATTGCTATTAGTCAACTATGAATTGATAGCACATTCCACCACCAGTTGTGCAGATCTCATTGTTGGTTTTAAATTGGGTGTGGACCAACATGGTTGCTTAGAGCTTTTTCAAAACATCCAGCCCATAGAGACACTGTTTCCATTCCCCTTTCTCCAATATTGATGAATTTCACTCAAATGGTATTTGGTGTTGAAATGAGCTGGAGAATCTCAAACACATTTTCTCATAGAACAAGTTTAGAGTCCAGGGGCACCTTGAAGACCAACGAAGGTTTGTTCAAGGTAGGAGCTTTCGTGTGAAAGGCACACTTTTTCAAATACACTGGAAGGGCTGATGAGGTTCTAAACTTACAGACAGGGACTTGTCCGCAAATTAACATGAAACATGATGATGTTTTCTCATATCTACTTGCACATACCTGAATTTCTATGATCCTGGTTTAATTCCCCTCACCAAATAGATAAATTTAAAATATGTATAAATAAATTTCACCCATTGCAGATGCTGGTGGATTTAGGAATTTGAAAGAACAAGCAGAGGGTGAACTAGCAGGAAACCTGGGAGCCCCACCAATTCCAGCTGAAGGACTCTGAGGCTATGAATACCCTTTATGGCAAGCTGCTCATTTAAGGAGATTTCCGGGGGGGGGGGGGGGCAGTATGGAATCACAGGCCGATTTCACACTAGCATTTGCCCCAGGTTTGCCCTCATGCTTGCACCGGGGCTTCTGGTCGTTTTCACACCAGTTGCTTCGGGCTCATGTTTTGCTCTAGAGTATCACCCTGCTGCACCGGAGTTTCCCTGGAGCAAACAAATCCTGTTTTTAGAGGATTTTCCTGTTTGCTCCGGGGGAGAACCCAAAATGAAAACACGCCTACTTGCCCACCTTTCATCAGGGCTGCCCCATTGTGGGAGTTTCTAATTTTTTTTGGAGAAAACCCTTCGTCACGCTATATCGAAAGGGCTGAGGTTCCAAGTGGGAAAATAAAGAAAATACTCCGGAGGAAACTGGGAGGGGAAATTCTGGAGAGAACAAGAGGCAACTGGCCAGTGCGAAATCGGCCACAGTCTTACGCATGTAACATTTGAAACCATGCCAGTTCTTTACGTCTAATCTTCATAAAATGTGGTCCACAATAAATATATTTTGTCCATAATTATCCTTTTGGAAACAATAAATAATATTTGGAATAAAAAGGAAAACTGAAGCTGGGCAAGTATTGACTGCACTTTAATGGTGCCCTAACTTTGAGAGCCAGTTTGGTGTAGTGGTTAAGTGCGCGGACTCTAATCTGGGAGAACCGGGTTTGATTCCCCACTCCTCCACATGCAGCCAGCTGGGTGACCTTGGGCAAGCCATAGTTCTGTCCCAGCTGTTCTCTCAAGGACAGCTCTGGAAAGAGCTGTCTCAGCCCCACCTACCTCACAGGGTGTCTGTTGTGGGGAGGGGAAGGGGAAGGAGATTGTAAGTTGCTCTGAGACTACAAGTGAGTGAAGAGCGGGGTATAAATCCAATCTCTTCTCTTCTTCTTCTGCTACAAGAGGGCCCTTATTAGCAGTCGAGTTGCCCTTGCCAAGTTAACATGGGTGTTTCTACATCAAGTTACTGCAGCAAAATGGCCATTAATCATGCATGCAGTTAGAATGATGATTCCAGAAGACATTGATAATGACTGGTGGTTTCTTGTTACACTCCCAGTTTTTCCAGAAACCAACATATTGCATCCCCCCCCTTTGTGTGAAAAAGCAGCACACTTAATGCGGTATGGCTGTTCTTACCACTACAGTCCCAGCTGATCTCAGCTAAGGTCAGAAAATCATCAGCTGATTTGCTGAGAACAGTCCCAGTGTGGAATCAATTTATATAATGCAGCCGGTTCTAACCTGCTAGCTTTCAACCCACGGGGAGTCATTTTCACACGAGGAAGCAAATTGCATTCCCAACTGCAGTCTGAAATGGTACCGCTCAGCTACAAAGGCATTACAAGAAAAGGAATTGTCTAGTTCAGCCAAACTCTTCAATCCAGCAGAAGCAAAAATGGGGGCAGATCAATATCTCTTCTAGTAGTATGCAGAAATGATGCCATAACACGCTAGGAAATCTCCTGCCTTCATGGTAAAAACTATCTGGGGTATCCCAGCAGCTTCATTATGTCACTTCTGGGTACAAGTGATGTAATGGTGCTATCCCACCCTCCTTTAAAAGGGAATTAGACAGATGCATGGAGGATAAGTCTACCAATGGACACAAGCCATGGTGACTGAGGGGAACCTCCACATTCAGAGGCACTAATCCTCAGAATCCCAGAGCCAGGAGGCAACATCAAGTGAAGGCCTCAGCCTCCATGCCTTGTTGTTGGCTGTCCATAGGAACTGAAATAGGATGCTGGGCCAGATGGACCACTGGTCTGCCCCAGCAAGGCTCTGCTTACTACGTTCTTATGAAGGCTTTGCCCTCTCTGCCCTGTTGTTGACCCTCCAAAGGAACCGGTTGGCCACTTTGTGAGACAGGATGCTGAAATAGATGGAACCCTCACTGGCCTGATCCAGCAGGGCTCTTCTGATGCCTCGGAAGGCCTCGGCCTCTGTGCCCTGCTGTTGGCCCTTCAGAGACACTGATTGGTCACTGTGTGAGACGGGATGCTGGACTAGATGGACTATTGGCTTGATCCAGCAGGGCTCTTCTTACGTTCTTATGCTCTCCTTCCCCCCATTTTTGCTCTTGCTGGAGTATAGAGCAGTAGCAGGAGCCAGGGCCAGGAAATCTGGTAAGCTGATTTAGCCAGCATCTCAGCTGTGTTTTCTCTCCTTTGAGTTGCACTTTTTAGATGTGACCAGAGGCACATGCCCTTTGGCCTCCAGCCAGTGCCTTTGGGCAAGCCAGGTATGGAATCCTGGTCTAGCTCATGACATAGTTTGTTATTCAACTGTTGTTTAGTGTATCTATGCTGTACTTCTGTCTGTTGCGAGCTGCTTTGGGTTCCTTCTGAGGGGAAAGTGGGAGGGAAACATTTCAGTAAGAAAATGAATTCAGTAAGAAAATGAATCAAAAGAAGCCCTTTGAAGGGCATTTGGCAGGATGATGTAGCTGGAGACAGCCACAGGGAGTCCCACAGAAACCTACAGCTGTCTCAGAGTCTTCCTGTTAAATCTATTGGAATATGCAAGATCTATCATGCATAGATTTAAAAAATGACAAGGATATCCTGCAGGGGGCAGCAGAGGGGACAACTAGTGAGCCAGTTTGGTGTAGTGGTTAAATGCGTGGACTCTAATCTGGGAGAACCGGGTTTGAGTCCCCATTCCTCCACTTGCAGCTTCTGGATGACCTTGGGCAAGCCATAGTTCTGTCAGAGCTGTTCTTGAAAAAGCAGTTCTCTCAGAGCTCTCTCAGCCCCACCTACCTCACAGGGTATCTGTTGTGGGGAGGGGAAGGGAAAGGAGTTTGTAAGCCACTCTGAGACTCTAAGTGAAGGGTGGGGTATAAATCCAATCTCCTCCTCCTCTTTTTCTACTTCTTCTTCTTGTTAGGATAGTGAGATTAGAGACTTCCTACTATTTTCAAATACTCTCCTTCCTGTCTCTTGATTGGCTCACTTGGGGTTTTTCCTGCTCCTGCTAAGATTTCTTTGTTTCTGACTCCATCTTAGCTAGTTAGACAGCTAGACCTTTCTTTCTCTCTCCTCTTTCTTGCAAAGTTTGTGCTCTTCTTAATAAACCAATTTTATTCTTTAAACAGCTTGTGCTCTGCTATGCTGCATATCTACACCCTGCCAACAGAATCAAGTGGCTGCTTATCTGGCCTTCAACACATCCACTGGAACATGTTATGGTAGATCTAATCCTATTAGGGCTGTCAAGCCTGCAGTCAGGGCAGGGCATCCCCTGCCCCCCACTCTGAGCAGTAGCAGAATGCCAGCTGTGGCATCGTATCACTTTGGGTTAAAAAACAGGAAGTTATATAGAGCCACTCTAGTAATTGCTTGAAACACTATGATTTTATCATAGAGTTTCCAGCTAATCCTAGAGTGACCCTATGTTGCTTTTGGTTTTTTTTACCAGAACTGATTTGATGCCACAGTCAATGTTTCCCCCCCTCCCCCGTATCCCTTTCCACAGCCCTCCCACCAGTTGGCAAGCCTAAATCCTACTTATAGTATTGGTAGGGAAGAAAAAAACCTTTGCCTCATGGATTCTGAACAAGAATGGGAAAGAGGACAGTATGGTATACTGAAGACCAGTGAATTCTTTTCAACTAGCTGCCTGTAGCATTAGTGTTTGGCCATGGTGCCATTCACATCTGCATTCTGCCTTGGTGCCAACACATTTTCTTTTCTTTTCTTTTTTGCCTGTACTATGCAGCCAGTTGCAACCAGCTGGCTTCTTTCCTTCGTAAGAGATCTGTCATCTGTGGCTGCTTCAAAGATGCCAGCTTGATGTTTCATTAACCCAAAAGGCGACAGAAAAGCCGGTACATCCCATGGATTCCTTCTCAAATGAAATTGCTTGGGAAACAAATGGGGTGTTGTTCCACTCAAATCCAGTTCAAGGGGGGGGGAGTCAGAATTAGGGGGAATATCTTTAATTGCCATTTTTTTTGAATGACTGAACCATTCTTTAAAATAAAAACACACAATGTTAGATCCTGATTGGATTGTTGATTAGAAGAGCAGAGTAATCCTAGGTCTAGATTCAGGTGGGTCGCCATGTTGGTCTGAGGCAGCAGAACAAAGTTTGAGTCCAGGGGCACTTTTCTATCCACCTTTCTACCATGGCACTCAAGACCGGTGGGCATCGGTCGTGGTGTCATCAGGAATGGGCTAAGGCCCTGCGTGTGGCCACCTGTGCTTGCCAGCAGGTCCCCGCAGGTGGTGGCGGCAGCAGGAGTGGGCTGAGGTTTGGCATCCAGCTGGCTCCATCATCCGACAACATCCAGGCATCGGCGGCGGCCCCTTTCGGCCACCAGCGGAGCATGCGTTCCATCTGTGGGCTCGCAGCCTACTGAGACTGGGCGGCAGTTCTGTGGGCGGGTTGGCGGGACTACAGCATGGCATGGATGAATAGTGGGGCATGTTTGGGCCGGCGTCATGTTGGCCAGTGGCCAGGCTCCCCAGGCTGAGTGGCAGCTCGTTCAGCCTACGGCTGAGGGAGTGCATCATATGTGGCCGCCCCAAATCGGCTTTATAATATAGAGAGATACTAATATCCATGTACTCTATCCCTACAGCAGTTCCAAAGCCTAATACGTATGTCTTCAGTCCATAATCATTTCCATTCTCATCCAATATATTTAAAGGGATAAGGCACCTGTGTCAAAAAATCATCGACAATTTGTTGTTGTCAAACTGTAGCGGTTAAGTCTTTCAAAACAGTTCATTGTTTTCAGAACATAGCAGATAAATCTTTCGAACAATACAATTTCAAAGTGCGTGCATGGGGACTGTAGAAAGGACACCGCCGTTCCACCTCTGATGGAGCCTGCTGGCCTTTACGGATCTGTTTCCAAAAAGGGTTTTCGAAGCGGGGATGGGATGTTGTCCACACATGCAGTACTGCCGCTCCAAGATGAATATCCCAAATTCTCACAAGCACACTCGACACTATAATTTGTTCATGGTTTCTTTCTTGTATTTAACCTTCAGGTGGTGGCTGGAGATTTCCTGGGATTACAACTGATTTTCAGGTTTCAGAGATCAGTTCACCTGGAGAAAGTGGCTGCTTTGGAAGGTGGTGGAGGGACCATGGTACAGTGGTGATAAATCATCTACTTTGCATGCAGAAGATCACAGGTTCAATCCCCGGCATCTCCAGTAAAAAGGACCAGGCAGGTGATGTGAAAATCCTCTCTGCCTGAGACCCTGGAAAACCACTGCCAGTCTGAGTAGCAAGACGGACCTTGATGGACCAATGGTCTGATTCAGGAAAAAGCAGCTTCAGGTGTACGTATAACATGACTCTTTGACATTATACTCCATTGAATTCCCACCCCTCCTAAACCACACCCTCCTCAGCTCCCCCCCCCCCCAAAAATCTCCACGTATTTCCCAACATGCTGGCAACCCTACCTACAGTTAACCAAAATTAGTCACAATTTTTCATTAACAGGAGCAGGCTGGATGTTAAACATCTCTGGAGCAAGTGATGCGAAGAGACTCCGCGATGCTGCCTGATCCACAGGGTCCCCTCCTGTGAGGCTTCTGCCCTAAGTAGTCAAGGATCAGACCTTTGTTGATGAAACAGAGTTCTTTATTTCCTATTACTACATTACTACAGGTCCTCTGATTATTGTTAGAGATAAGGTATACAATAGAAGCAGGATTAATATACCCTCCAGTACAATTTGAATTGCCCATAGGTAACCAATCACAGGGAGAGAAAAACCGTGGGCTAAAGGTCCTTTGACCGTTTGCTTCCCACAGGAAAAAGGTTAAGTGTGAAGCTGTAAATTTCCCTTCTTAAACCAGACCCCTCAGATGTATCCATCTTGTACATAACAAATAACTTTGCCAAGGCCTTCACACACCGATAAGAATTGGTCCGTGTCTCCCCCGGCAGGGAGGAAAGGAATGCAGAGGCACAGGGGTGAGAGGCCGATTGTTCTCATGCGCTGAAGTCGCCACCCTCCCGACCAAATGGTTACATTGACCAGAGCCAGCTTGAGCCATAAATCCAGAGCAGTAAAAGAGAGCCTGCTACATGGTGATTGAGATAACAGGATGTTACAGAGGGACTGCAAAGACAGGTTACATAGGTAGGGATTATACAAAGCATACAAGCAAACATTTGTTAGAATCCTTAGATTCTGACACTCTGCCACCTGAAAAATCTAATCTACCCCGGCTTATCAGGGAAACATTTATGAAAAGCTTTAACCAATTTAGGAGCGTGAACGTTATCAGAAAGAACCCACTCGTTTAGTTCCGGACCAAAATCTACCCACTTGACCAGATATAGCAAGCGGCCCCTACGCATTTTTGAGTCCAGGATTTTGGAAATCTCAAAATGAGGCGCCCCCTCCTTCATCAGTGGAGGAGGAGTCGGAGGAGTTGGATGCCACGCATTCGGCCCAGGATTCTTCTTCAACAAGCTGAAATGAAAAACAGGGTGCACAGAACTCAGTGACTTAGGCAACTCCAGTTCAAAGGACACAACAGAAATTTTGCGCAACACCTTATAGGGGCCAACGTATTTCCACCCCAATTTCCTGCTGGGTTGTAAACCATGTATATTCTTGGTGGAAAGGTAGACAGAGTCCCCTGGTTGAAGGTCCCAACCTTCGGCCCGTCCACGGTCTGCATATTTTTTGTAGTCTTCCTTGGCTTTATCTAAAGTCTTAGCAATCAACGGCCATGAGTCCTGCAGGTTGGCCCACCATTGCTTAAAATCAGAGGGGGAACCATCTGGTGTTTCCTCTATGGTGGGTAGGGGTTTCCCCTCGAAGCCTCCCACTGCCATGAAAGGGGACACACCCGTAGAAGAATGAATAGCATTGTTATAACTATACTCCGCAAACGGCAGCAACTCCACCCAATTGTCCTGATGGTAGTTAGTGTAACACCTTAAAAACTGTTCCAATATTTGATTAGTTCGTTCAGATTGGCCATTGGTCTCTGGATGGTAACCCAAGCTCATGGCCGGCTCAATGTCCATCATCTTCAAAAGCTCCCGCCAGAAGTTGGCAACGAATTGACTGCCCCTATCGGATACCACGCATCTGGGGAAGGCGTGTAATTTAATCACATGATTAAAGAATGCCTTAGCCAGTCCTTTTGCAGTCAGCAGCTGTTTAAACGGGGTAAAATGAGCTTGCTTCGAAAACATGTCAACCACCACCCAAATAACAGTCTTTCCTTTCGAGGGTGGCAGGTTGGTAATAAAGTCCATAGCTATCGCTTCCCAGGGACGAGAGGGGGTGGGCAACGGGTGTAGCAGTCCTGGAACTTCCCCCCCCCTCCGCTTGCACATTAAACAGGTTTGACAGGCAGTGACAAAGTCAGATACATCCTTACGCATGCGCGGCCACCAGAATTGCTGCTGGACCAAGTTAAGAGTTTTTAGAAAACCAAAATGACCAGCTAGCTTTGATGAGTGGCAGGTCAGCAAAATATCTTTTCTCCGGGCTCGAGGCACCACTAGTTTGTCTCCATGGTACCAGCATTTGTTAGAACGGAGAGAGCACTCCTCTAGGCTCTCTAACTCCTCTGCTTCTTCGGGAGAGTAATCTTCCCCCCATTTCTCTTCCCATGACTCTACCGCTGCATGCTTGCTTTGGCTCCTGGTAGTAACCGCACCTCCGAGTTGCTGGGGTGAAAACATGGAGTCAAACACTCCCTCTTTTTGACTCTCGTGTTGGGGTAACCTGGATAAAGCGTCTGCTAACGAATTGGCTTTCCCAGGGAAATGTCTGAGCACGAAATTAAATTTCGCGAAAAAATTGGCCCACCGGAGTTGCTTGGCATTCAGGGACCTCTGGGTGCACAGCACCTCTAAGTTTTTGTGATCTGTCCAGATTTCAAACGGGGTTTGCGCTCCCTCCAGCCAGTGCCTCCAGGTGGTCAGAGCTAAACGTATGGCTGCTGCTTCTTTATCCCATACCGACCAGTTCCTCTCTGTTTCATTAAATTTTTTTGAAATATAAGCTAGAGGGTGCAACTTATCATCAGCCCCCTTCTGAAGGATGGCCCCCCCCCATGGCCACATCCGAGGCATCTACATGTATTACGAATTCCTTAGTCTCATCGGGGTGAGCAAGGATAGGTTCTGACGTAAACAGTTTCTTTAGGGTCTCGAACGCTCTTTGACAATTCTCTGACCAGGCTATCTTCTCTCCTGGTTTCCCCACTTCTGGACCCCTCCCCTTGGTTTTCAGGAGTTCCGTTAGCGGGAGGGTGACCGTGGCAAAATCTTTTAGGAAGGTGCAGTAGAAATTGCAAAACCCCAATAGACTTTGCAGTTGCTTTCTAGTTCGGGGCGCCTCCCACTGTACTACTGCCTCTACTTTGGCAGGATCCATCTCCAACCCCTTCTGGGAAATACGATACCCCAAAAAGTCTACCGAATCTCGGTTGAACTCACATTTGGATAGTTTGGCATACAATTGATTTTTCAACAACGTAGAAAGCACCTCCCTGACCAATTTTACATGTGACTCCTTATCAGTAGAATAGATCAAGATATCATCTAAGTAACATAACACCCCCTTGAATAAATGCTTGTGCAACACTTCATTTATCAGGCTCATAAAAACTCCCGGCGCGCCACTCAAGCCGAATGGCATCACCAGGTATTCGAACTGTCCCAATGGTGTGTTAAAGGCAGTCTTAAATTCATCCCCCTCCCGGATGCGCACACGAAAATAAGCATCCCATAGATCCAGCTTAGTAAACACCTTCCCCTTAGCTGCCTCCGTTAGCAAGTCTTTTATGAGGGGGAGGGGGTAGGCATTGGAAGCGGACACTGCGTTCAGACCCCTATAGTCCATGCACAATCGCAGCCCTCCATCCTTCTTTTTTCTGAACAAAATGGGCACTGCAAAGGGGGATTTGGCAGGGCGGATGAAACCTCGCTCCAAGTTCTTGTCTAGAAACTTTCTCAGCTCCTCTCTCTCTGAGGGGCTCATGGAGTAGAGTTTTCCCTTCGGTAGTTTCTCTCCCGGGAGCAACTCTATGGCACAGTCTGACAGTCGGTGGGGGGGCAGCTCGTCCGCCTCGGTCTCACTGAACACTCCCATTAAGTCCCGATACTCCTTAGGCACGGCGGAGGGCACCAACGTGAGAGCCGCCGCCAGCAGGGGGGCCGGGGGCCCCGATCCCCACCCCGGGTCCCACTTGTGATGGTTACACTTCTCATCCACCCACGAGATCTTCCCTTCACTCCACCTGATGTATGGGTCATGGGAACTCAACCAAGGGCTCCCCAACACCATAGGAAACTGGGTGTTGGGGGTGATGACAAAGGCCCTCTTTTCCCAATGCTCCCCCGTCCCCACTATTAGTCGTTCCGTCTCGGCCACACATGCCTCCTTCATTTCCGAACCATCCATCTGCGTGAATGTGAGTGGCTCTCCCAGTGGGGTAACTTTGGGGGCTAGCCCATCCACTACTAATGGGCTTATTAAGTCTCTGGCGCACCCTGAGTCAATTAGGGCATGCACCCGGACATGAGTCCCAGTTCCGGGGGCTATCACAGTCACTACCATGTACAGTAAGGGGCCAGGGATGCTCACTGGAGATGGCGCGTCGGGGTTAGGGACCTGCAGTTCTGCGCTGTTCACTGCAGGTCGTTGGAGTTTCCCGGCATCTGCGCTTCCGTCAGCTCCAGCTCCCCTTGCTCACTCGCTGCCCCTTCCAGCTGTAATGCCCGGGGTTTGAACAAGGTCTTTCCCTTGCTGGGGGTGCTCCCCGCCACTGGGGTTGAGGTCTTGGGAACTTTCCCACTTCCGCGGGGGCACGCCGAGGCAAAGTGACTGCTTTCACCGCATCTCATGCAGAGCCCCTGCCTGAACCGGCTGTCCCGGATCTCCTGGACGCTGGGCTTGGGCTTCGTCTTCTGGGCGGCTTTGGCTTGGGCAGTCGCTGAGGTTCCCATTTTGATGAGGGTGAACCTCTCCTCCACGTCGGCCGCCGCTCTCATCCACGTCGCGAGGGATCCTGGTCGCCCTCCCCTCAAGACCGTCTCATACACTTGGGGGTTCAGGCCCTCTCGGTACTTCTCGATGAAGAGGTCTTGGGTCCAACCTTGGATCTTGGCTGCTGTGCGCCGGAACCGGTCAGTGTATTCCCCCATGGAGGACTGCCCCTGGGTTAACTTCCGCAGCTGGTTCTGCGCCTTCTCCTCCCCGAGGGGGTCCTCGTAGTGCTGTCGGAGGGCCCACATGAAATTATTCACGGACCGCAGCTCTGGCCCCGGGGCATTGTGCAGGCTCACATACCAATCGCTGGCGGTGTCCCTCAGTTTGGACCTGATGTAGCCAATCCAGTTCCGCTCGGTGGGGTAGAGGTGTCCCCAAGCATCTAGGAACCTCTCGATTTCTATAAGGAAAAACCGTAGCTTCTCGGGGTCCCCATCGAAAGTAGCCATCAGCGGATCGTTGGGCGCTTGGTGGATCATCTGCCCCGCGGGCACTGGGGCCGGGGTGGGAGCGGGAACTGGGACCGGGACCAGAACCTGCTGTGGTACCTGTTGCGGGGCGACCCCCGTGGGAACTCCCCCTGGGGGAGCTTGCTGCGGTGGGGCTCCCCTGCCTGGACCTCCGGCCCCACCTGGGGCTGCCCGGCCTGTCTGGAATGCGGTCAGGGCATCTCGGAGCTGGAACTGCAAGTCCATGGCCACTTCTCTCAGCTCCGTGGTGAGTTGCATTCGCAGATCTCCCATCATGTGATCTAGGGCTTGGGTCGGGTCTTCTCCATAGAGATCGGGACCGTAGGGCGCGCCCCTCTCCTCGTCCAGCAGTGGGAGTCGCCAGTCTCCCCTGTAGTACGTCTCTTGTTCGTCCCCCAGGAAGCTCGGCCGCCCGTGCTCGGTGCGGTCCCCAGGGACCGAGACGCGCACTCCCCTCCGATTGTGGACCCACGAGTCGACTGTCCCACGGCCGAAGTTGGTCCATGAATACCTCGGGGTCCCGGTCTGGTGAGGGGGTAGTCGCGGGATGTAGTGAGCCCCTTGAGCCGTAGTCACTGGCACTTCGGGCTCCCCACCACCGCCTCCAGCTCCGGCATCCTGGTCATCCGGGGTCACCGGCTGTCCTTCGGTTGTAGGGATGGGAATAGTACCGTCTTCTGACATGGTCAGGAATGGCCAAGTCCCAGTCACAGATCTCTAACAATCTGTGAGGCTTCTGCCCTAAGTAGTCAAGGATCAGACCTTTGTTGATGAAACAGAGTTCTTTATTTCCTATTACTACATTACTACAGGTCCTCTGATTATTGTTAGAGATAAGGTATACAATAGAAGCAGGATTAATATACCCTCCAGTACAATTTGAATTGCCCATAGGTAACCAATCACAGGGAGAGAAAAAACGTGGGCTAAAGGTCCTTTGACCGTTTGCTTCCCACAGTAAAAAGGTTAATTGTGAAGCTATAAATTTCCCTTCTTAAACCAGACCCCTCAGATGTATCCATCTTGTACATAACAAATAACTTTGCCAAGGCCTTCACACACCGATAAGAATTGGTCCGTGTCTCCCCCGGCAGGGAGGAAAGGAATGCGGAGGCGCGGGGGTGAGAGGCCGATTGTTCTCATGCGCTGAAGTCGCCACCCTCCCGACCAAATGGTTACATTGACCAGAGCCAGCTTGAGCCATAAATCCAGAGCAGTAAAAGAGAGCCTGCTACATGGTGATTGAGATAACAGGATGTTACAGAGGGACTGCAAAGACAGGTTACATAGGTAGGGATTATACAAAGCATACAAGCAAACATTTGTTAGAATCCTTAGATTCTGACACCTCCACTCAGACCATCTCTGAATTGCTCCCATTTTCTCACTGATTGACTGCTTAGCTGGTGACTGTCAGAGTCCCACAGCAGTCAGTCCCAACAATGGTCCTTAACCAGGATTCAGTTTATTGAGATCAGGAAAGGCAGGTCCATCGGTACACACACTATGTGTCAGGGTTAACTCTCCAGGTGCGAGTTGGGATGTTATACGGAATTCAAAAGGCACCCCGGGATGGAATGAAGCCAATCATGAAGAAGAGAGCAAGCGTGCCTAAAATAACGATTATAGGTTTTCAAGGGAACAGGAGCATCCAGGCCCCAAGGTCAGACACAGGCAGGCATAGAGATAAGACAGAGAGCAAGAATCAAAAGTTAAAATACCAGGAGGAGACATCTGTCTGCAACACAGGCCTCACCCAACCTCCATCACCCAGCCCCCACTTGCCATGGCAGCGTAGCTGACAGTGACATCATCTTGTTCAGTGTGTGGTCCCTGATTGGGTGGCCTCAGGCTGAAGAAAGAAGCAACACCCCGGGGGGGGGGGAATATTATGTATGATGAACTTACAGCTGCCAAAGGAAATAATGATAGAGAATAGAAATGACAGAATGGAATATTCGTACAATCTAAGGGTTTGGAAATCATGGGGAAAAAATTCTACCCGTGGAACCGATTGGTGTTTGCCCAAGAACTGACACTGGAAAATACTCATTATAGTTCAATTGCTGATGAAATCTCCCAACTGGAGAAACAAAACTGTCTACAGCCAAAGCTTGGGGGCAGATGGAGCTGTGGATTCTTGGTGGGAAGGAATGGGGCAGAGAAGAGCATGGGCAGCACTAATGTTTCCTTTTCTATGGAGACTGGATGCGAATGGGGGAGTCCGTGCAAATGAAAGAAAATGACAGTGCTGGAGGTCACAAACACCCACCCACAGCAACAGGCTTATTCACTTGCTCATCTTATATCATTGTGTATGCCATCAAATGCCAACAATGCCCTTCAGTTCTCTACATAGGGCCAACAGGTCAAACCCTATGCCAAAGGACAAATGGACACAAATCTGACATCAAGAATCACAAAACTGAGAAACCTGTAGGAGAACATTTCAACCTCCCAGGGCACTCAGTGGGAGACCTCAGATTAGATGTTTTATTGCAAAGGAATTTCAAAAACAGACTGGAACGGGAGATCACTGAATAACAAGTTATTACAGCACTCAGGACAATGAACCCCCCCCCCCCAGGGCTTAACAGAGATATTGGCTTCTTGTCTCACTACACATGTTAAGTCACTCAGTTCTCACTTATACCCAGAAATTAAACTTTGTTGGTCCTAAAGGTGCCACTGGGCTCAAACTTAGTTCTCACATCTGTTGTTCACTCCTTTTCTATCATAGTTTGTTGCTATTTACATGTCTTACCAACTGTCTTATTCCAATCGTGACTCTAATTAGCTCTTCTTGGCAACGAACACCCCACCACCACCTGTATGTAATATTTGAGGAAATTTGTTTCAGTGTATTTGAAGCAGTGTGCATCTAAACAGGTGGAGCCTCTCTGCTCTTGCATGTGCCTAGGGTTGAGCTTGGTTGGTCTTGGGGTTGCTGCTGGACTCAAGCTCACCTCCGTTAGCTCTTGCAGTTCTGTGCTAATCTGCTGCCATTCAGTGAACTTACTGACAGCCTTGATAAAACCTCAGCTTTACTTATGCATCTTTGCTCTGACTGGCCTTTTCCTTCCCCCCCCCCCCCCCACCATCCACCATCCACCATCCACATATATAGGGCTGTTTTGGTTTAGGTGGTGTGGGTCTGAAGTGATAGAACAAAGTTTGAGTCCAGTGGCACCTTTAAGACCCAGAATCAAACTTGGTTATATTTCTGTTTCCTAAGGGGAAGTCAACTGTGCTGCCTAGGTTATGTTTGCAGGGACACACTCCCAGGGAAAAAGAAGCCCTTATCACCAGATAAGGATGATCTCAGGCCCAGCAATCGGAAGCCACCTGCAGCTAGAGAGTGAAGGATTAACATCTGGCACGCCGCCTCTTCACCCACACCACTCTCTACCAGCTCAGCATTTTGCCTTCATGTTTGGCCAGGACTCAAAAGATGCTGCAGTATTTGGTGAGGCTTTGTTTAGTGTGCGTGTGTGTAGGGGGAGATGGAACAGTTCATCTCAGCAAACTGCATTGAATTTTAAAATATGTGATTCAGTTAGCCTGTTGGGGACCTATTATGGTTGAAAAGTGGAGGATACATAACTATGTTTTATTTTATTTGACCAGATGTTGTGCTCACCTGTTTCCAAAGCATGACCCTCCCCAAATCAGGGCTCCGTTGGGGCCGGAGCGAAGCAGAGCTCCGCTCCACCAGTGAAGATGCTGGGGGGCGGGCACGTTACAAAGCCCCGCCCCCAGCAGGGCCGCCGCTGGGTCAGACCCCCTCCCACCCATCTCCGCTCAATGTCCCCAGGCCGGCGGCAGGCCGCCGGCCAGGGAAAAAAAACCCTCCCACCCACCCACCCCGCTCAAAGAAACCCCCTCCCACCCCACCCCCCTGCTTAATGTCCCCGTGCCGGAAGCAGGCTGCCGGCCAGGGAAAAAACCCTCTCCCACCCATCCCCACTCAAAGAAACCCCCTCCCACCCCTCCTGCTCAATGTCCCCGAGCTGGCGGCAGGCCGCCGACCGGGGAAAAACCCTCTCCCACCCACCCCCCCACCCCCCGCTCAAAGAAACCCCCTCCCACCCACCCACCCACCCACCCCACTCAATGTCCCCAAGCCAGCAGCAGGCCGCCGGCCGGGGGGGGGAAAACCCTGCCACCCACCCCTGCTCAATGTCCCCGACATTGGGGAAAAACCCTCCCCCACCCCCACCCCCACCCCCACCCTTCGCTCAATGTCCCGAGCCGGCGGCAGGCCGGCAGCCCGGGAAGGAGCCCCCATCCCCCCCCTCACCATTCCTGGGGGGGTGAGGGAGGGAGGGAAGGAGGGAAAAGCTGGGCCCCAGTGCCCAAGCAAGAGGGGGGGAGAGAAGCGCCTTGTCTCTCTCTCTCTCTCTCTCTCTCTCTCTTTCTCTCTCTCTCTCTCTTTCTTTCTTTCTTTCCTTCCTTCTTTCTTTCTTCTCTCCCCCCCACCTACTTACCTACCTTCCTGTTCCTTCCCTCCCTCCCTCCCTCCATATCTCTCTCTCTCTCTCTCTCCCCACCCCACCTACCTACCTTCCTTCCTGTTCCTTTCTTTCTTCTAACACACTTCCAGTGATGTCAGGGGTGTGTGGCCTTCTGACACTTCCGATGATGTCAGGGGGTGTGGCATATGCAAATAAGTTATGCTAATGAGCTCCTGCACCTCTTTTTTTATGAAAGGACCCCTGCCCCAAATAATATGTTTTAGAAGGGGGGGCAATGGGGGGAAGGTAGTTGTGGATATGCAGGGGGTTGCACTAGATGACACTTGAGGTCCCTTCTAGCTACAGTTGCCAAACTCCAGGTGGTGGCTGGAGAGCTCTTTGGATTACAACTAATCTCCAGGCAACAGAGAACACATCACCTGGCGTAAATGGCTGCTTTGGAAGGTGGACTCTATGACATTATACCCCACTGAAGACCCTCCCTTCCCCCAAACCCTACCACCCTCAGGCTCCAACCCACACAGTCAGCTGGGCTCTGAGAGGAAGCAGGAAAGAGAGCTGCTGGAGTGCTGATTGTGGAAATTGATTGTTGCTGATTGAGGAGGGTCTGTTTTGCCTGGGGCTGACTGCTGGCCCCGCCCTCACCCTCTGCTGGGTAAACCTTGAACTGTATAAGGTTCCTTCTCCCCAGAATGAGACCACAGTAAGGTGGGCTCTGAGAAGGAGCAGGAAAGAGAGCTGCTGGAGTGGTGAGTACTTTTGTCGGCCTTTCCTTAACTGCTGGGGAGAATTAGTGGAGGTTACTGTGTGGGAGGAGAGTGTTTGAGGGTGTGTGGGTGTGTATAGCCTGAGACCAAGTAGACAGAACTGCTGGTACTGAAAATAACTGGGGTTTGGGATTGGCCTCAGTGGATTTCTCACAGATCCAGCAGTCCACTAGCACAGCTATGGACATGAGCTTCTGTAAAGCCTCTCTATGGGGGTGATCTAGACCTCCCACTATTCCCATCAGAATTCCTCAGACACATATCAACTTCACCATTCTGGACAGATAGGTACAAAATATTGGTTACACAAAAGTGTTGGCAACAGAGTTCTTGCAGGTTGAGGTTAGGATGATCCCACAAGCCAGTGTACTTTGGACAATGATGACTTCTGGCCCAATAGTTTGACGTCAAACCATGTTCGCTTTGGGTTGCCATAGTTATGGGGGGAGGGAATTCCTGCAGAGAGGGGGATGAGTGCATTGAGTGAGAGAATGGGACCTTTCGCTTTTAGCAGCCATAACTTTCCTTGCAAGTCGCGCCTCCTTTCGAGTTCCCATTGAAAGGTGTCCTTGAAGCTTTCTGGTGCCAGCCTGAGTCGTAGATAACCAAACCATATATTTTCCCTCTCTGGTTGAGGTGTGTGAATGACGTGTGTCTGGGAAAGGAAAGGGCTTTTGTTTGAATTACCTATAATAAGCATGTACCCATCAAAATGCTTCAGTTCTAACACAAGTGATGCTCTGGATCATGCATACATCTCAATAAAAATATTATGGCCACAGAGAGAGTTGTTGAGAGTAATATGACCAGGGGTCTGACATTTGCATGCCAAAGAAAACCCTTCGTCTGGGCTGAGCAGAAAAACACAAGTCTCTCCAGCCTGTAATCGAAATCACAAAGGTCTAACAGTGTATACTCACAAGTTTGTCCAGTCCAATTTTTAATTTCAGCATAGTGGGCCAACTGGTATAAAGGACTAAAATAGGATATAAAATTGGAAGCTGAAGGAGCAGCTGGCAATGCCGCCTTGGAAGCACTCACAGAAGCTGTGTCACGAGGCGGGGTTGGGAGTTGTCTTCTGGGGTCAAAGGCTGTAGGCGCTTTTAGTCAGGGGTCATTTTGTAGAAAAAGAGGTGCAGGAGCTCATTAGCATAACTCATTTGCATATGCCACACCCCCTAACATACCGAAGTGTGTCAGAAGGCAACACCCACCCCTCAGGCTCCACTCCACAGGTGAGTGAAACTGACCTGCTCTTCCTCCATTCCCTTCCCCCTCCAATACTTTGTGCAATAAAAATAAGTGTGTAGAACACACCCTCATTTTCTTCCTGCTCCTTTGAAACCACCAGGTTTCAAGTAGACTTGAGATAGCCAGGACATGTGCACCACCCATCCCTTCCCCTTCCCCTCCCCACAACAAGACACCCTGTGAGGTAGGTGGGGCTGAGAGAGGTCTTTTGAGAACTGCTCATGAGAGAACAGCTCTGAGAGAACTTGTGACTGGCCCAAGGTCACACCAGCAGCTGCATGTGGAGGAGTGGGGAATCAAACCCGGTTCTCCCAGATTAGAGTCCAACTCCTGATCACTACACCAGACTGATGGGGTGGAAGCTGCTGAAGGGTTGGTGAAATTTCTCCAGTACTTATGTGCCATGTGCCCAGATAAAAAATTTGTATGCCACCTTGAGGAAGTCTCTGGAAAAGTAGCACACAGTCATAAAAGGAACAATGATAAAATTATCAATATTAAAACAAAACATTAAAAACAATAAAGACCCTAGCAGGACTTTTCCCGGGGGCGCTGCGCCTCTGCACTGCTCGGGGAAGCCGTGGAGGGGGCGGGGCTTGGTCATGTGCCCACCTCCTGGGCTCCTCACTCCTGGAGCTACGCTCCTGTGCGCTCCCGCTCCAATGGATCCCTGCTTTTAGTGACCCGGGCATGCTCCTCAGCACTGGCTCTTACTTCCTCCAAGCATGTTTAATTGCTCCTAGCTGTGGTTGTTATCCACGACCAATTGGGTGGCCTTGGAATGACACTGCGTTCCTGGTCTTCCTCCCACATGTGGGAGGCATGGATCCAGATTCCACCCCCCCCCCGGACTTTGACCACTGTGTTGGTTACCAGCAACGCTTGATAGGGCCCTTTCCATTTAGGCTGGAATGCCTTCTTTCGGCGATGGACCAAGATCCACACGCTATTTTCCAGAGAGATGTCATCAGGCTGTATCTGCTGGGACTGCCTGAGGATTCTGCACCTGGGTGAGGAGAAACCTTAGCAAACAAGATAGGAGAAGGATGTAGTTAGTGGCATGATCACTGTCCTTTTTAAACAGAGTTTAATATCAAAGTTTTCCCTCTAGATAAACCCTCTGCTCTCGAGGTGATACAAAGTATGTAACCTGTGGTCAATTAGTAGGGCCCTATAAACTTTGTTGACCATATATCTGTGGCAAATGCCATTCCCCGATCACTCGTCACCACTAGGGGAAGCCCAAAGCAGGGCACCAGGTCCCTAAACAAACATTTCAGAGAAGCTTCGGCCGTGGGGTGTTGGACAGGAAACATTTGGGCCACCCACTAAAAATATCAATGACTGTGAGATAAAACATAAAACCCTGGCATGCTGGGAGTTCTATAAAGTCAATTTGCAAATGTTGGAATGGACTGTGCACCCATGGGTGGGCACTCAGCAGACGGACCAGTTTCAGGGCAAATTGTTTCCGAATATGATATGCTTGGGTAATGCGTTTAGCTACCATGTGTATCCTGGGGGCATACCAGTCCTTCAGAACTGGTACTGCTACCCCCCCCCCCTTTGCTCATAAGGCTTAACTGGTGAGCTGCATGAGCAAGACTTTATACCAGGGCACACGGGGCTACCACCCTCCCATCCGCCAAGGCGAAGAGAGGGATGTGCACTGGACCAATGGCTCTCAGAGTTGCCCCAGCTCTAGCCCCGTGATCCTTGTCCCGTGGCTGCTGTGGAGTCCCTCTCCTTTGTCAACTAAAAAGGTCAAGCAGCAAAAGGTGAGTGGTAATGGGGAATACAGAGGTGCATGTTTCACCTCGGGGCTCAAAGGTGAGTACTCTGGAATGGGGGCAAACAGTGAATGGTTGCTATGATAAAGGGCAACTGAGTAGCTTCCAAAGGGGCATCTATAAGGGGCCCATTAGCCACCAGGGAACCTGAAGCTGTTAGAAACCGCCGGTGCTTCCAGATCTGGCCAGTGGCAAGACAAATCCCCAAAACATATCATGAGTCCGTGTAGATATTGAACCCCGTTTGCCACATTGATGCCCCCTCGCCCATCCTCAACAGATCCTTGCGAAGTGCCTCACCATTCTCCCTGGTTCTCACCACCCTGAGCAATTTACTGTCATCCACAAACTTAGCCACTTCACTGCTTACTCCCAATTCCAAATCTGTACTTCCAGTTCTATGTTTCTGAGATGGCTTTTTCCCACTGCAGGAAAATGGGTAGGGGAGACTGGCTTTCAGTCTTGGCAAACGATTCCACTCCCACAGATTAATGGGCAAATTCCTTACATAATGGGGGGGGGGGTCCCTAGCACTTGTGGGCACAGTTCCTGAAATAAGATCAATGTATGCCAAATAAAGACTGCTGTCAATCCAACACGTTGATCTTTCTCCCAAAATAAGCCTGCTAACAATTCTGATCTATATGGGAGTGGATTGGAACAAGAGGTTTACCACTCAGCAGGGATCTGACCTAAATTCAAAGCCTGCACTATATTTTGGCAATTTGTCACAAGCGGTGGGGGAAACACCATGCAGCTGTCACCCGCCCATCATTTTTATAGATGGCTCATAATGTAAAGTTTCTGTTCCAAATATATAGAAAATGTATACTTGGCCAATAAGCTTGAATGTTGCAAGGTGGGGGGTTTTTTGCATGAGAAGAAATCCCAATTGAAAAAGAAATCCCCATCCATACCCCAGAGGACACTGCAATCTGGGACACAAAATCAGTTGGCTCTCCCAAGCTTCAAGGAGGCCAGATTGGTGGCCAGGGCTTTCTCAGTGGCAGCTCCACACTGGTGGAACGAGCTCCCAGAAGAGATCAGGGCCCTGTGGGACCTCTCACAGTTCCTCAGGGCCTGTGAAATGGAGCTCTTCCACCAGGCCTCTGGAGCCACCACCACCCAATACCTCTACTGCCAACAAATGACCATCCATGTTGGTGGAACCCTGACCCGCTGGTCCCTTAAATACTGCCCAAACCAATCACCCTGGATGGCCGGAGAAGGTCGAAGAGCTGACTGTAAGATGAGGAATGCTGCTAGCACTTTATTATGTCTGAGGCTGAGGACAGACTGGCAATCTGGAGCGAGATGAATGCAGAGGAAACTGCTGTGGGGGAAAAACTCCCCGGGGCTGGCTGTTCACACTGGCCGGTGTATTGTGCAATGGTGCCGATACGGAGCGTACAGACTGCTGCTCGTGATAGGGCTGTTTCGGCAATTTGTGCATGTGCGCATGCGCGCATGCGCATATGTGTGCTCATGCGCAAACTGGCAAAACACTGTGTTCACAGTGCCGCCTCCGCTTGCCTCCTGCCTTCTTCCGGTTCACACTGCCTGGAAGCGGGAGGCAAGCACAAGACGGCCCCTGGACACCGGTTTCTCCCAGTGTCCTGTTAAAGCGGATGGAAAGCGAGTGGGAGACAGCTAAGTGCGAAACGGAGCCGACGGACAGATGCGCATGTCTGAATGCGCTCCCTTCTTCCACTTCCAATGCGGGGCTGTCCCGCTTTACATTGCCAGTCTGTCCTCAGCCTGAGTTTTAACACTGTATTTATATTTAGGTGAGTGTATGTGATTGTATTACTGTGATTTTACTCTGTCTGTAAGCTGCCCTGAGCCGTCCTAGGCCAAGAGGGCGGGGTAAAAGAAGAAGAAGAAGAAGCCAGTTTTGACCGACCGCGTTCAAATATGCATTGCATATTCTATAACATGGAAGTATTTTTAAAAGATACAGTTCAAAACCCACCTCTCTCAAGTGTTTTAAGGAAAATAAGAAGCTGTGACGGGATGGAAATCTGGGTCACATGACTGAGGAGGGGGCCATTTAGCTCGGAACCCTCAATGATTGGCAGTTAACGGGCACACCTGACAGTTGAGAATGTTCAGGGAGGGAGAGAAAAAAAAAGTCTGTGTGGAGAACAGCTCTGGGGATGGCTGTGGGAGAGCTTGGAAGCGAGTCTCTGTGGGTCTGTGGAAGCAATCCAAAAAGACCAGTTTCAGCTGAGAACTGGTGCGGGATAGACTGATTCACGGGACCGTGAACAGTCTTGTGCAAGTAGAACACATAAGTGGTCAACACAAAGACACATCAGCACTGGAGAACCTGGTATAGGTGCTTAAGGCTGATTTTACACCTCCCCTCTAAAGTAGTTTGACTGCTGTCTTTTCCTGTGCTGATTTCACAGTGGTGTGAAATTTCACTCCAGGGGGTCTAAGTGCACTAAGAAACCACAATTGTTTAAAGCAGAATAAAGCGGTATAATACTAGCTTGACCACAGGAGGGCAATTAGTAGATATGGACATTTCAGTAGCAGCACGGTTTCACACCGCACAGAGGTGTGGGCAGGTCTTTTTGGAACTAGAATGATTCCAGCGGGAAAGTCAGATGTAAAATCAGCCTAAGTGAGGGCTGAGGCAAGGCCAGTCAGAGTCTGGATAATTGGTTGGTGGCCAGCTAGGACTCAAAGAAAAGGGTTGGGAAAGCCAAAGTCAAGAGACTTAACCCTAAGCTGTACAGGAGAGAGAAGAAGAAGAAGAAGAAGAAGAAGAGGTTGGATTTATATCCTGCCCTTCACTCACTTGGAGTCTCGGAGTGGCTTACAAACTCCTTTCCCTTTCCCCTCCCCACAACAGACACCCTGTGAGGTAGGTGGGACTGAGAGAGCTCTTTCCCAAGCTGTCCTTGAGGGAACAACTGGTACAGAGCTATGGCTTGCCCAGGGTCATCCAGCCAGGTGCAAGTGGAGGAGTGGGGAATCAAACCCGGCTCTCCCAGATCAGAGTCCACGCTCTTTAACCACTACACCAAACTGGCTCTCTTGAGAAAGTGTGTGGCAAACTTATGAAAGGTTACAAAAAAAAAAAAAACCCTTGAAAACAAAATAACCTACTGCCAAAGAGTAATTTCTGACAAATGTGTCAGCCGCTACCGAAACAACATGTCCAATGTAAATACCTCCCCCATCCCCTCTGGTTCGGTAAATAAAGCTCTGTTTTATGTTAAAGAAAAAGCCTGAGTGAATACCTATGAAAATTAAACCCTGAAGAGACTATTACAAGGATAGAGGCTGCTGGTCGAGTGAAGTAGAGCCAATCCCGATCAGTCACCTCACAGAACGCCGCAAAGCGGTAGTTTATTTAGGCCACGCGTCATAGAAGCCATGATGAATTTTGACCAATGGTCCACTCAGTCCAGCATCTTGTTCCGTACAGTGGACAATCTGTTGTCTCTGTTAAAGCCTCCCTCTGTGGCTTCTCCCCAGGCAGGGTCAGTGCCAGGGGCGGAGACTTTTGGAAATTCCGGGGGGGGGGGGGGACGGGGGCTCCTTAGCATGCACGCAAAGCGCATGCGCTCACTGGGGTGATGTTCTCCCTCCCCCCTGGAAACTGCTGTGCCTCCCCAGGTCCTTCCGAGGCCCGGACGCCACCGCTGCCGGTGCCTCTCCCCCCCCCCCCGGCCACCCCTTCCCTCTCCCTCTCAAGCAGCGGCAGCCGGGCCTCAGAAGGACCCAGGGAGGCACGGTGGCAGGCGCTCCGTTTTGCCGGGGGTGGCTGAGCCCCCCCCCGGGAAATTTCGAGGGTGGTTCGAGCCCCCCTCCATACTCTACGCCTATGGTCAGTGCTACCATTAAGGCCAGGTTAGGCGACCACCTAGGGGCGCAGACCCCTGATGGGCACAGAGGCCAGCAAGCAGGGTGAGGACAACAGCGAAAGCAGCGCTGACAACGAGCAGGAATCCTTGTCTCCAGCTGCCTCGGGGCTCACCTGATGGGGAGAAGAAGAAAGCAGCACCACGCCAATGCTGCCGGTGTCCCTCCCCAGTCACCCTCACCACCCCTCCAGGCACCCCCAGGCCTGGTACACAAAGCAGGGCTGGCCACAAGGGCACCGCTGCCATGCTGGCCTGCTGCCCCACCCCCTTGCTGCCCCTCACCAAAAGCCCTGGCCCGGCCGGGCTCCTCCTTTCAGATCCGAGACAGTGAAAGCAGTGCCTTTCTCCCAGCTGTGGGGGATGGGGGTGAGGGGAGAGCTGACAGGTGCTGCTTCAGTGGGTGCACCGGGGGGGGGGTGCCAGAAGGTAGCCTCACCTAGTGTGAAAAAACCCTGGCACCGGCCTTGCCCCCAGGACCATTAATTAGAGGGTTTCTGCCTCTGAACATGGAGGTTCCATTGAGTCGTCATGGTTAGTAGCCACTGAAGGATGTCTGCTCCATTTTTGTCTAATCCCCCTTTACAGCCAAAAAACCCACTGCCCACCAGTGTATCCCGCCACAGCAAATTCCACATGCCAATCGCACTTTCACTGAAGAATGGAAGAAGCCCTTTCTTTTGTCTGTCTTTCCTGATGTTTTCTATCCCTCACCAGGAGCTGGAAAAGGTATCTAACATGGAGGGGAGGGGGGTTGCGCTTTTTGTTAGCGCACGATTTCGGTTTTAGAGGGCTTTCAGCTTTCATAGGTTTGTTTAGCGGCTGCCATGGTAACTGTTAGTAGCTGTTATGATTAGGACAAATGAGATCTTCAGAGATTAGGGGGGGATTGCAAGGAATCTAAAACTCAGCCGCCTGGAGTCTCCAAATTCACAATTAGTTTATCCGCTAAGGGTAGGGATAATTGTCTCATGTCCTGCAGCAGGCCAACACTAAAGTCCAATTAAGACATTTCTATCTGAACTGATGTCACAGTTAGTTTGCAAGCTTTTTCTTTGACATTCTAAGTTGGGGGTGTGTGTTTTTTAAGGTTTCGTTTATCATTATTATTACTATTATGGCAAACTCAAGAGCTAGGCTTTGTGAACATTTTCAAATCCCTGAAAACCACTCTCACTTTCCATTATTTTCTACCGGTGCCATTTACAGATATCAAAATCTTGCTGGGGATTTTTTTTAAAAAAAAAATCCCAGAATTTATGCACATCAGCCCACAGTGCCTCAAATCTTTTAATGTGCATCCACACAAAGCAGTGAATTTGAAATACTAATGCACATCTGTGGGCTTTTCTTTTTTAAAGTCTTTTGATTCTGCAGTGGTTTCTGCAACCAGGCGTTAAGGCCCGTCAGCACAGCAAGGGGTTCTAAAGCCATCTTCCAAAGTACATTCAAGGTGCTGGTTTTACCCTTTAATACCCTGAACAGGCTGGGCCATCTCATGGTATATATTTTGTTTTGTAAAGGTAAAGGTAAAGGTTTCCCTTGTTCGAAGGCAGTCGAATACAACTCTAGGGATGCAGTGCTCATCTCCATTTCCAAGCCAAAGAGCCAGCACTGTCCAAAGACGTTTCCTTGGTCATGTGGCCAGCATGACTAGATGCTGAGGCACATAGAAAGCTGTTACCTTCCCACCAAAGTGGTACCTATTTATCTACTTGCAATTTCTTGCTTTCGAACTGTTAGGTTGGCAGGAGCTGGGGCCAGAGACGGGAGCTCACTCTGTCATGCGGCACTCAGGTCTCAAACTGCCATACTACAGACCTTCTGATTTGAAGCTCAGTGCCTGAAATTTGATCTGAACAGTCTGGGACCATCATACCTGAAGGACTGCCTCTCCCGCTATGATCCCCCAGATTGCTTGCATTCTTTACCATACCATCTTTGGGTGATGCCCAGCCGTCAAATGGCTCACCGCCCTTCTACCAGACAAACTAGCAAACCAGCTGAAGACAATAGCACTGCTAACGCTACAGCAGATCCAACTAGATCCTCACCAAGTAGCAATCCTGGTCCTTCAAGAAGAGAGTAACTCCCGTCTCAGGTAGATTATTCCCTTTTGTCCAATCTATGGCACCCAGCACCATCAGCTGGGCCCTGGCTAGCGGTGGCACAGGAGCGAATGCCAACGACCTCCCATGCGACTGATGCCTGGGAGAGAGCTGAGTCCCTGCAGGATACCAGTGCTGTCCTCACTGGGCAGTCCCAAGCAGTTGCCTGGGTGGTTTGGCTAGAGAACCTGTCCAGCAATTGCAGCTAGGTTGACTTTGATGCATATGATTAGGGCTGAGCCATTTGCAAACACCAGTCAGCAACGCCATAGAAGATTTGATGGTGTTTTGGTCCTCGATGCAAAACAGCTCGCTTATGCTTTTAATCTACTCACGCTTGACCGCAGTGGCACAGCTCAGTAACACTGTGACATCATCGCAGAGCTAAGTAATTTTGTGACATCAGCACAGAGTGAAGTACCATTGTGATGCCATCCCATTCACCATGTGATTCCTGATCTGACAGTATCACCTGTGAGCTGTGTAATCAAGGAATGAGAAAGAAAAACCATCCTGGGGGAAGAAGAAGATAGCACCGAAGACACAACAGTCAGAGAAGAGCAACGATACCAAACAAAATTATTAAAATGGTAAATATTCATACAGGAGCCAGCTTGAACAATATAAGACCCTTAAAGTTGTGTGGGTCAGAAGAACAGCATGCCTTATCTTCCTCCCCTGTCGGGAACTTTCCAGGTTGGGAAAGTCCTGGAGGTTTGAGGCTGAAGCCTGGGGAAGGGGTCGGGTTAGAAAGAGGAGGGACCTCAGTAAGGGATAATGCCATAGACTCCACCCTCCAAAACAGCCATTTTATCCAGGGGAACTGAACTCTGTAGCCTGGAGATGAGTTGTAATTCCAGGAGATCTCTAGGCCTCACCTGGAAGCTGGCAACCCAATGTTCAGTCAGAGCACTCCCAGCCCCCCCCCCCCTTGAGCAGTGTAAATGTTGAACAGGCCTCGATCCAAAGTAGGTAGATACAGTTTGCATGACTGATCTCCTGCACAAAATCCAAGACTCAGCCACAGAACCGGAGCTCACCCATGCTGCATTTTGTCCCATTCAGACATTGTTCCAGCACGTGGACAGCTGGTGGCATCAAAGGTGGGACAACACTCTATGTGGGCAAGGAAGCAAGGCCCACCCTTGCTCTGTCCATCACTCCCCACCAAGCACAAGACTTTGTGTTGTCAAATCTAGGCCCCTGAAATTTTGGGGGAGGAATTTCCATCTTGTTGCAATGGTTATTTCCCACCTGAAATAAAAATTGGAGGATTGTTTGGATGATTATTCATGAACAGTCAAGCAAACAAATTTTGTCTGCGTGTGTGTGTGTGTAAAGTGCCATCAGGTTGCAGCCAACTTATGGTGACCCCAGCAAGGGGCTTTCAAAGCAAGCAAGAAGTAGAGGTGCTTTGCCATTGCCTTCCTCACACAGCCTTCCTTGGTGGTCTCCAATCCAAGTATCAACCATGCTTAGCTTCTGAGATCTGACAAAAACAGGCTATACCATGCTGCTTTCCTTCCCATCAGTGCAAAGTGTGCATGTAAAGTACCATCGAGTCACAACCAACTTATGGTGAACCCAGCAAGGGGCTTTCAAGGCAAGGGAGAAGCAGAGGTGGTTGGCCATGGCCTTCCTCTGCAGAGTCCTCCTCTGGTGGTCTCCCATCTAAGTACTGACCCTGCTTAGCTTCCGAGATCTGATGAGATCAGACTACACTATGACCCCTTCCCTCTCAAGCAAACAAATTAAGTGGCAGGAATTCCTTTCTGCTATTAAATCAGCAAAATTAGCATGATGAAAATATGCATGTTTACAAAGTAGGCTTTGTGATTAATGCAACGTAACCATTGAATCCTGCCTGTTCTTATGATCTCCTGGATGATTGTTCCTCACATCTCAAGTACATCTCCTCCTTCCTCCCCTTTCCCCAGCCATTTATTTCCAGGATCCTCTAATGAAGTACATCTTGAGTTTCCTTTTCATGGCTAATGAGAAGACAACAAGAATTTGACTAATACTAGTACAATTACTGAAGCACTGAAGCATGCATCCCTGATTAGATGCGATAATTTGCCAGGCTGGGCTCTTCACATTAAGTTTGCAAACAGTTTAAAAATCACTTCCCCCTGTTTATCCAGCTAATCTCCACTAATGACTCCATCCCAAAACAGGAAAGAGAAAATGTCTTTAAAATTCTGTATTTCTGTTGGAAATGGACAAAAGGGGAAATCGTAGGAAATCTGTTTCAGAGGATTCGCCGAAGAAGGTACACAGCTGCCATTCCACAACACTCTGGCATTCATAACTGCTTGCAAACAATAGAAATCCATCCCATGTTTATTCCCATGTGCCTAGCGCACATATACTTTAAGAGACACATTTCTAATTGGATATGGGTGTCATATAATCCCTTGGCTTAAATAAGTAGATATATTTGACAATGGCTTCAATTTAATATTAAAAACACACAAAATTAACTTAAAGATTGTTTGGTGGTAAAGTGCCCATAAGTCAGAGCTGACTTATGGCGGCCCTGTAGGGTTCTCAAGGCAAAAATGAATAGAGATGCTTTGCCATTTCCTGCCTCCATGTCATGACCCTGGTATTCCTTGGAGGTCTCCCATCCAAATACTAGCCAGGGCTGACCCTGCTTAGCTTCCAAGATCTAACAAGACTGGGCTATCTTAGGCTGTCCCTGTCAGGGAAAGATTGGAGTCTATAATTTTTTATCTACAAAATCTGTATCCTATATTTTTGCCCTTTCAAGTGCCACCAAGGCAGCTAACAATTTAAAACTTGCATGACAAAATCACATTTTAAAACCTTTAAAGCCAGTTTGGTGTAGTGGTTAAGTGTGCGGACTCTAATCTGGGAGAATCGGGTTTGATTCCCCACTCCTCCACTTGCACCTGGCTGGATGACCTTGGGCAAGCCATAGCTCTGTACCAGCTGTTCTCTCAAGGACAGCTTGGGAAAGAGCTGTCTCAGCCCCACCTACCTCACAGGGTGTCTGTTGTGGGGAGGGGGAGGGAAAGGAGTTTGTAAGCCGCTCTGAGACTCCAAGTGAGTGAAGGGCGGGGTATAAATCCAATCTCTTCTTCTCTTCTTCTTCTTCTTAAAATCATCCCACCCACCCCCCAAAAACCCCACATCTTTCAATTAAAAAACAGAGTTAAAATACATACAAAACTTTTTTAAAAACAGCAATTAAGACATTGGTTATGAAGGAGGGACCACCTTTCCCCGTATGTACCCCAGAGAGCACTATGGTCTGGGGCCCAACACCGGCTGGTTATACTCGGCCCCAGGGAAGCCAGGCTTGCTGTCACTAGGGGAAGGGCTTTTTCGGTGGTGGCCCCTTACTGGTGGAATGAGCTCCCAGAGGAGATCAGGGCCCTGTGGGACCTTGTCCAGTACCGCAGGGCTTGTAAGACGGAGCTCTTCTTCCAAGCTTTCAAATAGGGGCCACCCCCCCCCCCCCCCTTCTTGCCTTCCCTCTAGCACGGTTGACATCATGATCTCTGCCTTGGACCAGTATGTTGGCGAGTACCATCAGCGCTGTAAGCAGGAAATGCTGGGTATTATGCACCTTCTTTTTGAGCACTTTATTCTGTAACTGTGAATTTCAGTGAATTTTTATCTGTTTTTAAATGTTTTAATGTATTTATGTGTAAGCCGCGCTGAGCCCGTTCGCGGGGAGAGCGGCATATAAGCCAAATAAATAAATAAATAAATAAATAAATCATTGAGTAGTATACATTTCTGTGGGAGTTCATAACTAGGGATGTGCATTCAGCTTCCCCAAACCGGAAAAAAATACCGAATAATTATTCGGTACTCCTAAAGCTGAATGCAAATTCAGGAAACCTTTAGACTACCGAATAAAGTTTCCCAAATTTATTCAGCTTTTTTGGCTTTCAGGTAGCCGAATGCCAATTTCCCTCCCCCTGTGGCTTCCCTAGTCAATTTCACTCTTTACCAGTCAGCTGTGGGAGTGAAACTGACCAGGGAAAGCCTCCTCTTTCTGCCTTCCCTTCTCCAACTACCCCAGGGCTGCTGGAGAAGCCCAGGCAGAGAGCCCAGCCATGTTTAAATGCCTTTCTTTCCCTCTCCCAGTTTGGCATTTAAACATGCCTGCACTGTCTGCCTGCCCTTCTCTAGCCACCCTGTGGCTGTGAGACAGCTGGAGGCGGGTATTCAGGAAACCCAGGCATGTTTAAAAGCCTTCTCTTTCTTTCCCTTCCCTCCCTGAGTTTCTCTGCAGTAGTGGAGAGGCTCAAGGAGGGAAGGTGCCATGTTTCCATTCCTGGCCTCCTTGCTTTCCCTTCTCTGGCTACCCCAGGTCAGCTAGAGAAGGTAGGGCAGAGAGAGGAGCTTTCCCTTGGCAGTTTCATCCCCTGGCCTGTCTGGTTAAACCTAACAGCTAACTGTCAGGGAGTGAAATTGGTGAGGAAAGCTGCAGGGACTTCCATAGGGAAAGAAGGCATTTTTACATGCCTCCCTTCCCTCCCGTTGGGTATATCAGACCCAAATATATTCAGCAGTACTGAATATTTCCCCAACCCTGATACTTTATTGGTATTGGACTGGGAAAATTCGGCATTTACCAATATTTTTCGGGTCTGATATACCCGAAGCTGGAAAATACTGACACATTTTCCTTCCACTCAGAATCAGCCACCAGAATGCACAGTTACCACCTCATCTTAACTTCTCTACTGACACAAAGGGCAGCAATTTTATCATAAAATGATTTCCCCCCCATTTGGGATGACTTTGGTCTCCAGCACCTTGGGTAAGCAATGTTTCATTCTCCTCATGCATGTCTACCTTATTCTAATGGACTCTTAGTGAAACTCTCAGGTGAAAACATTACACACACTTAAAGGGTATGGGGGGTGGGATTGGAAGTAGCAGAAAACAGGAGCACCTTTATTGTAGAAAAACACATGAAGTATTTGTTTCATTTTTACCTGTTTGAAAGATTTTAAAGCCACCTTTCAATCCAACTTAAGGTCCCGAAGGAGGTGAACAATAAAGAGACTAGAACAAGATTAAAAGCATGTATAAATATCTTAAAGTAATTCAAAGAAAACACATAAGCACATAAACACATGGATGGGAGGAAGGGTCAATGAGAATCAGTAAGGGAACGTCATAATACCCGCTGTCCTTACCTGCTGACAGAAGATAATGGTACAAGGGAACAGATGGATTTCCCCGAGGAGGGAATTCCATAATTTTGGTGCCACAACCAAGAAAGCCATCTCTTGGGTTGCCGCTCTTCTCCCTTCAGATGGTTTGGGGGCACCTGATGCAGGGCCTCTAAAGATGACCATAGTGGCCAAGTAGATTCATATGGGAGTAGGTGGTCCTTCAGGTATGCTGGCTCCAAGCCATACAGGGCTTGAAAGGTTAGATGGCTCAGGCTAGCCTGATCTCATCAAATCTTGAAAGCTAAGATGGGTTGGCCCTGGTTGGTGCTTGAATGGGAGACTACCAAGGAAGTCTAGGGTTGCTCTGCAGAGGCAGGCAATGGCAAACTACCTCTGCTCACTGCTTGCCATGAAAACCCTACAGGGTCACCATAAGCTGGCGGCAGCTTGGTGGCCCTTTCCGCCCCCATCAGCCCCTTGAATAGGTTGGGGAATTCCTGGAGATGTAGGGACAGAGTTTGGGGAGGGATGTGATGTCACAGAGTCCACCCTCCGAAGCTGCCCTTCTCTCTAGAGGAACGGATCTCTGTAGTCTAGAGGTCCACTGTAATTCTGGAAGAACTGCAGGCCCTACCTGGAGGCTGGCAACTCTAAGCTTGAATTGGGCTCAGAGGCAAATTGGGAGCTAGTGGGCAAGGCTGGATTAACATGGTCCCATACGAAGTTAAAGGGGGTATGTGGCAGAAGGTGCCCACTCTGGCCTGCAGGCCCTATTCCACCTTGCCCTCCGAGGGCTTCCCAGCTCCCTGGAGGGGATTTTCCTTCTCTCTAGAGCAGCCAGCTTCCGCCACCACCTGATTGTTGTAGGGATCTCCCACTGGGAGGATCAGGGCTCCCAGCTTCCCTTTCCAAGTTCAGAGGCCCTGCCTCAGTATCTCCTGCTGCCCAACACCTGGTCACCCTAGGGACAGATTAGTGCCTTGCGCTCCCCTGGAGGAATGGCCGCCTGCTGCCTGCCTTCCCCCTCTTGGCGCTCCTTTTAAAATAGTGTGTCCAATACAGTGGAGGTCTATGTGGTACAGAGAACCACCCTCAGCATCCAAAGTTATAAAGTATTTATTAGAAAGACCATGTTTATAAGCAAACTTTTGTCACAGCACCAGATCTGGGCAAGGGAAACAAAATAACTGGGTTAAAAACACAAATCCTCCGTCCCTCTCACTATACGTGCCCTACCAGATAGGACAGGCTTCTTAAAGCTTCGGGTGTTAGAAATTCTTGCAGAGTTTCCAGTACCTTGCAGCTGTCTGTAACTCTCTAGGCAAGCACCTGGTCAAAGATGGCTGCCGTCCCAGAGGAGAGCTCTGTGTGTGTGCTCTCATATCCTCAGCATCCCAGGAAAAGAAACCCCCTTCCTCTTGAAAGGAGATTTTATCATTTCTATTTCCCACTCCCAATTGACCTGGTCAGCCCAGGTCAGAGAAGCATTTCCTCCAGCCCCTTCCTGGAGAGTAGGGCTGCCAAGTCCAACTTGGGAAATATCTGGGGACTTTGGGGGTGGAGCCAGGAGACTTTGGGGGTGGAGCCAGGAGAAAGGAAGTGACATCATTTTGTGAAGTCACATCCTGTGATGTTGCTTCCACATGCTTCCACATGAACTCATGAAGTTTCCTAATACTGAATCAGGCCATTGGTCCATCAAGGTCAGTATTGACTACTCAGACTGGTAGTGGCTCTCCAGGGTCTCAGGCTGAGATCTTTAATGTCACCTATTACCTGATCCTTTTTTAGCTGAAGAGGCTGATACCTCCTGCATGTCAAGCAGATGCTCTATCACTGAGCAACGGCCCTACTGAATCCTTCCTCATCTCGGCAGAATATGAAGCCCTAAGTGCTACACAAGTGCTAAATATGATTTTCATATCATAAGAACAGGAGAGAAGCCACAGTGGATCGGCCCATCCAGTACAGCCCATCCAGTACAACACTCTGTGTCACAACAGTGGCCAAAAATACCAGGTGCCCTCAGGAGGTCCAGCAGCGGGGCCAGAACTCCAGAAGCCCTCCCACTGTTGCCCCCCAAGCACCAAGAATTCAGAGCATCACTGCCCCAGACAAAGGGTTCCATTTAGACCTTGTGGCTCATAATAGCCACTGATAGACCTCTGCTGGATGGGGACAGAGAGAGAGAGAGAGACAGACAGACAGACAGCTTTTTCACTTACTCTTGCCCAATTCCCAGGTTTTATTTCTGGCCCTTGTTTCACCCAGCTGTTGTCCATGTAAGTCCCATAACTTCTCCCCCCCCCCCCCAGCATAGGCTTTTTGGTGGCCAAAGAGGACCTTTGTCCTCCCCTTTTCGCCAGCAGAAAAGCTAGTTGGATCCATCCCTAATTTAAAATACCGGTTACTTGATGTACAAATGCTTTTAAAAATGCAGATTTTTACTGCTGGAGGGGGGGGGGGGGGGACATGGTTGAAAGAAACAGAAAATTGGCATAAAAATGAGGAATCCCAACTTTTATTTGCAAAAGGGAAATGAGGATTGGTGGGACCCAAGCAGCCACGACAAGACATTTTAAACAATCCCACTCCCAGACCTTCTACAGGCAACCTCTCCTTGTGATGTTTACCTCTTTGGAAGTGACAGTTTATTCCTTTGACAAAACCACAGTGGACAGACAGACAGCAAAAAGAAAGAGGGGGAGGGGGAGAGACAGAGAAGGAAAAGAGCTCGCAGACCCCAGCTTACCGGAGCAGTTTACTTAGCAGCAACCTTGCACGCAGTAGAAAGAGCTTAGTCCCTCCTTAATCTCTGGGCGGGGCTCTCTAGCTGGCTCAGCTCTTAAAGGGGAAATTTCCCTTTTAAGAAGTTCAAGAGGCTGGCCAGGGCAGGCTCCGAGGTTCCCCTGCTGGCAGCCATTTTGTCCCCCCGGTGGCCAATCTTGGAAAAGCGGGGGAAAGCTTTCAAAATCGGTGTTTCCCCCGCTCTTCCAGGGGACTTGGCAGCCCTACTGGAGAGTATCCCTGGGGCTGTTCTAGCCTAAAGTCCTCCAAACTCTGTTCCCTGCTTGGAGAAGGGAGGAGGGCTTGACCCACTCCATTGTTGCTAGCTAAATCCATTAGCATATGTATACAAGTAAAGTGGAAAGCCAATACATTACAGTTCCCAACCTCCCAGGAGAGAAAAAGGCATTTCTTCACAATGTACATACTAAATATTTTGCTCATACACCATTGAGATCAAAATACATAGGAGAGTTAAGATGCCAGGCTTGCTGGCCTGCAAATAAGCTCTCTGTCTCACTTTTTAAAAACTCAGTGCATTGCCTGCATAGACAGTAAGATGCAAGTTTGACAGGGAAGTGTGATAACTGTTCCCCCCCCCCCCCCAAATCTGTCTGCATCTTCACGAGACAGGAAGTTCCTTTTTCTTTTTCTTTTCAATGACAGTTTTGCAAGGCTGACAGATACCATTTCAGATCTCACTTGCTTTTCTTCAGAGGC
The DNA here is from genome assembly GCA_029233225.1 of Lepidodactylus listeri. Taxonomy (NCBI): domain Eukaryota; kingdom Metazoa; phylum Chordata; class Lepidosauria; order Squamata; family Gekkonidae; genus Lepidodactylus; species Lepidodactylus listeri. The sequence goes on along the minus strand of JARCFY010000005.1, from coordinate 130,730,612 downwards.
ACCGTGTCGGCTTTCAACAGTCACTCAGATCTGAAACAGGTAATTCACTCTCATACCTGCCAGAGAGGTCTTTGAGGCCTCCGGTAATGATTTGTGTCAGATTTCTCAAGCTAAGGAGGATCGAATCTTGATGGTTTTGTGACTTGGGACCTGATCTTACTATTGCAGCTGTGTAAATGGGTGTACCAGGGCTTCCTCAGCCTAGATTACTAAGGTGGCTATTTTTGTTTTACTGGCCCCAGTTCTGAATCCTTTGAAGCAGCCTGTCCTAATAGAATTTAGCAAAGATTTGACTGGCATAAAAAGAAGAGAAGGAGAGATTGGATTTATACCCTGCCCTTCATTTGGAGTCTCAGAGTGGCTTACAATCTCCTTCCCTTCCTCTCCCCACAACAGACACCCTGTGAGCTAGGTGGGGCTGAGAGTGCTCTTGAGAGAATTGCTCTTGAGAGAACAGCTCTGAGCGAGCTTGTGACTGACCCAAGGTCCCCCAGCAGCTGCATATGGAGAGGTGGGGAATCAAACCCGGTTCTCCCAGATTAGAATCTGTGCACTTAACCACTACACCTCTATTCGAGGGAGACCAGGCGAGTTCTGGCCAGTTTGATCACAACAGTTCTCAGAAGTTAAGCAGGGTCGACCCTGGTTAGTCTTTAGATGGGAAACCACCAAAGAAGCAAGGGATTGCTCTGCAGAGGCAGGCGGTGGCAAACCACCTCTGCTCATCTCTTACCCCGAAAACCCCATGAGGAGGGGCCATAAGTCGGCTGAGACTTGATGGCAAAAAGGGTGGATATTTGCCTGGACCTGGATGGCCTCGGTCAGCCCTGGTTAGTGCTTGAATGAAGCCCCCCCCCCCCCCCCACGGAAGTCCAGGGTTGTTACTCAAAGAGAGAAAACTTTGTACCTGTAATTCTTTTCCTGATGATGTCCACTTGAAGGTGTAGGAGCTGGGCCAGAAGAACACTCCTGATGTTAGCCAAGGGTGCTTGCACAGCCATGAGTTTGAACTGGGGCGGGGGGGTTATTTTTGTTTTGTTACTAATTCACCCATTTACGGCTGTTTAGACCATTGCTTCCTAACAGGGCTACACAATGCAAGTGGCTGTTTCCACAGTCAGAAAAGAAGACTGCGCCCTGACCTGGAGAGCCGAGGCAAGCCCGACCTTGTCAGATCTCGGAAGCTACGCAGGGTCAACTGTGGTTCGTACTTGGATGGGAGACCTCCTTGGAATACCAGCAGTCGGGAGGACAGGGGGAGGCTTTATTCAGCCACCTCTCTGAATATCCTCCGGGCCCTCCCAGTAGGGGTCAGTCACCAGAGGTCGCCATGACTTCCAGGTGCACACACTCACACACAAACACACATGCGCATATGAAAAATACAAAACAAAAAAGAAGACTTTGTGAGAATTCCCTTCAATCCCATCCGAAGTGACCCAAGTCCAGGGATGCTGAGAATATGGGCGTGAACGGGGGTCATTTCGTAGAAAAAGAGGTACAGGAGCTCATTAGCATAACTCATTTGCATATGCCACACCCCCTAAAATACCGGAAGTGTGTCAGAAGGCAACACCCACCCCTCAGGCTCCCCTCCACAGGTGAGTGAAACTGACCTGCTCTTCCTCCATTCTAAGCTAAAGAACACACCCTCATTCTCTTCCTGCTCCCTTGAAACCACCAGGTTTCAAGTAGACTTGAGATATCCAGGACATGTGCACCACCCATCCCTTTCCCTTCCCCTCTCCACAACAAGACACCCTATGAGGTAGGTGGGGCTGAGAGAGGTCTTTTGAGAACTGCTCATGAGAGAACAGCTCTGAGAGAACTTGTGACTGGCCCAAGGTCACACCAGCAGCTGCATGTGGAGGAGTGGGGAATCAAACCCGGTTCTCCCAGATTAGAGTCCAACTCCTGACCACTACACCAAACTGATGGGGTGGAAGCTGCTGAAGGGTTGGTGAAATTTCTCCAGTACTTATGTGCCATGTGCCCAGATAAAAAATGGTATACTTAGAAAATTTATATGCCACCTTGAGCAAGTCTCTGGAAAAGCAACACACAGTCATAAAAGGAACAATGATAAAATTATCAATATTAAAACAAAACATTAAAAACAATAATGACCCTAGCAGGGCTTTCCCCGGGGCACTGCGCCTCTGCACTGCTCGGGGAAGCCGAGGAGGGGGCGGGGCTTGGTCATGTGCCCGCCCCCTGGGCTCCTCACTCCTGGAGCTGCGCTCCTGTGCGCTCCTGCTCCAACAGACCCCTGGGCGTGAATGTGTTCAGTGGTTGAAGTCACCTTATTCAAAGGCACTGATCGGACATCAACCAGTCACCCGGTCTGTTCAGTTTATGCGAAAGAGCCGTGAAGCCTGCCAAACAGGTTTGGATCAGGTTTTTGCAAAACTGCACATGTGCATAAAGATGCTGCCGGTTCAAACCAATGGGCAGCCAATATTGTCACTTGGGACTACTTTAGATGAACACGAGAGTGCAGGAAAAATTCAGGTAGGTAGCGTCTTGGTCTGAAGCAACAGAAGAAATTTTGAGTCCAGTGTGACATCATCACACTAGGCACAACACCAGAGGGATGCTCATAGAGTTTTTAGGCTGAGTGCTAGAGCGTCCGTCGTCGTCCCCCCCATGTGCCCGTCGTGATAACATTACCTCAAGGTGACATCGAGCCAGGCATGTTAGGGTGCTTCTGGTACTAGGGGGTGGGGTTCCCCCGCCAGCCGGATCTGGGCTGGTGGATTGGGAGCCCCTAAAGCGGGCAACCCCCCGTCCCCCCAGAAGAATGGCAAGCCTAGTTCCTATGAAGGCCTCAGCCTCTGTGCCCTGTTGTTGGACCTCCAGAAGAACTGGTTGGCCGCTGTCTGAGACAGGATGCCAGACTAGATGGGCCACTGGTCTGATCCAGCAGGGCTTTCTGATGTTCTTATGAGGGGAAGGCCTCAGCCTCTCTGCCCTGCTGCTGTCCCTCCAGAGGAACTGGCTGGTCACTGTGTGAGACAGGATGCTAGACTAGATGGACCCTCACTTGTCTGATCCAGCAGGGTTCTTCTGATGTTCTGATGTTCTTAACCCAAAAACTAGTGCCATTAGGCTAGCCAAATCCAGGTTGAGAAATTCCTGGGGTCCCTGCTGAGGTCCCTCTCCTCCTCAAACCCTACTTCCACCATGCTCCATCTTTCTCCATCTTCAGGAATTTCCCAGCCCCAAATTGGCAACCAGACTGCTCTGCCTGGCACTGCTAGCTTTCTGCTGGAACCCCCAAAACAGCTGTTTTGCCTTTCCCTGTATGAACCCAAAGCTCCACATCTGTTCCATACCCTGCTGACATCAAACCTGCTATTTTCTACCAGCTTCTTTAATGAGGCACACCTGGCCACAATTATTTAAAAAAAAAGAAAAAAGAAAAAGAAGAACAAATATAGTCTAGACAATCATTTTTATTCAACAAGTGTTTCACTATGCATTCCATTCTGGCTCGGCCAGGTAAAGGGCAGCATCCAACCACCACAACTCAAGAACCTTCAAGCAAACATGCATCTCATGCATGGAGGACCCCAGCAAGAGCACGAGTTCTTGAAGCGGCCCCCAAGCTCCTTGCTGTGCAGCCTAAAAAAGAAAAGTGTGTCTTTGGCAGAGCAGACAAATCCATGATGTTTTATGGAAGTGTGATTTTCACAGCAGCTTCCACCCCCAGCCTGGCTCATGAGCCTTTGGTAGCAGCCAAAGACAGAGCAATGAAGCAAGCCAAAGCTTTCCCAACTGCCGATCTCCATGCCAGAAAGGCTTGGCCTCCGGGATTTCAGTGTGTCGAGTGGCTCTTAACCGCAAAGGAGAGGGGGAAATGGATCTGCGGCTGCCTTTGCCCACCATTGGAGATTGCTCCATTGTTCTGTGGTGGTCATTGTCCCTGGACTTTGGGCCAAACTAGATGTTACAGCATCCATGGGCCGGACCTATAGACACCAATGCCATCTTCGAGATGGATTTGGCCATTTAAAAAGGCCAAGAGGGCCCGCAGCAGACTAGGGCCCGTTCTGCATCTAGCATTCGCTCCATTGTTTTTAGGCTTGCCAAGTCCCCCCGGGGGGCGGGGAAACCCCCGCTCCAGTGGCCCGTGGCCTGCCAGCTGGGATTGGGCTGCCGGGGGGGGGGGGGAACCCCACCCCCAAATTGCCAGGCTGAAAGGACATGCCCAGTGCAGTGACATCACCCGGAGGTGACATCATCGCGTCGGGCACATTTCGGGGGGGGGGGGGACGTTCTGAGGTTCCCGCCCCCAATGTGCCCAACACGATGACATCACTTCTGGGTGATGTCATTGCAGCGCACGCGCAAAGCGCGTGCACCAGAAGACTCCTGGAAGACGACGGACTCCCCCCGCTCCTAAGCCGGTAAGGCTCGGCAACCTTAGTTTTTTTAACAAACCCACACTGGAACTGGAAAAGATGCGGTTCAAAACCACACTCAGATACCCCGGGGCCAACACTGTACGGACTACAGAGTCACCCCCAAATGGCCATAAAGCAGCCATAAATCTACGCAGAGGGTACCATAAAACCCGATGATCAAAGAAAGTGAAAGCGGCAGTCAGTGTAGAGGCTGCCATAAAAATCCAACCATTGAAGAAAGTGAAAATGGCATTCAATGTAGAGGGGAATTTCTGTTCCAATGTGGGTTTGGAACAACAGCGCAGCGAATGCTAGATGCAGTGCAGGCATAGGGCTGCAATGCAGAGAAAGGCACTGGCAAATCACCTCTGAACATCTCTTGCCTGGATAACCTCAAGGGGTCACCACCATAATTCGGCCATGACTTGATGGCCCTTTGCATAATTTCATGCTGCCTTATTCAGGGCCCTTTGTCCAGATGCCCCTTTACTGTCTTCTGAAACAGCCAGCAGGTCTCCAAGGTTTCAAGCCAAGCTTTTCCAGTCTTGCTGTCTGAGATTCTTCTAGGTGATGGCAGGGACTAAGTTTGGGCCCCACTGAATGGAAAATATGTGCCCTACTAAGAACATAAAAGCATAAGCCAAGCCCTGCTGGATCAGACCAATAATCCATCTAGTCCAGCATCCCGTCTCACACAGCAGCCAACCAGTTCCTCTGGAGGACCAACAGCATGGCATAGAGGCTGAGGCCTTCATAAGGACATCAGAAGAGTCCTGCTGGATCAGACCATTAGTCCATCTAGTCCAGCATTCTGTCTCACATAGAGGCCAACCAGTTCCTCTCGAGGGCCAACAACAGGGCATAGAGGCCAAGGCGTTTGCCTGATGTTGCCTCCTGGCTCCGGGATTCAGAGGCTTAGTGCCACTAGACATGGAAGTTCCCCTCAGTCACCATGGCTAGTAGCCACTGATAGACTTAATCCTCCATGAATCTATCTAATCTTTTAAAGCTGTCTCCTGGAATTATAACTGATCTCCAGACCACAGAGATCTGTTCCCCTGGAGAAAACGGCTGTTCTGGAGGGTAGACTCTATGGCATGCTACCCCCACTGAAGTCCCTCCCCTTCTCAAACCCCACCCTCTCCTGGCTCCATCCCCCAAATCTCCAAGTATTTCCTGACTCAGAGCGGGGAACCTTATGTTAAGGAGACTACTTCCTCCCCAGTATAGCTCCTGGCAACCACTGGCAACCACTTCCGCAAGGCACTTCCCCCACAGTTTCTCTGTCTGAGTACCCCGACAGAGCCATTCCCTCATCCTGTGCCACAAGGGCTTTTTCATTTTTTAGAGAACGACTATTTAATATTATAACAGTATGTGTAAAAGGTTCTCTGAATTCCCAACTTTCATTTTATTTTCTTAAATGTAAGGCTGTAGCCTCTTTCAGTCAGGAAATATGCCTTTTCCCCTTATATCTCTGCAAAGAAAGGTGCTAGAGACTTGGGGTTTTTTTTTAAAAAAAAAGCTGGGAAGAGAACCGCTTATACACACAAAATTATGGCAACATAACAACAATTCAGTTGCTGATTTTTAAGAAAAAGTCTTAAAAATGGTCACTGTTGGGAAAAATGGTGGGATGCTGGGCTAGATGGGTCTGATCCAGCAGGGCTCTGCTTATGTTCTTAAATATTGTTATTATTATTTGTAAACTGCCCAAAACTTCTTACACTGGATAGTCTCTCTTACCTGCTTTCCCAAAATTGATTTGATATTCTACAAATTAGGCACCATTTACTTGTTGCCCCAGCAGAATCCGCTGGCAGTTCATCTTAACCAGGACTGGATGCAAATGTGGCCTGCCGTCTTCCAGCCAAATGGTGGAGGGATTGCAAAGGAAGCCAGAGGAGTTTGGACGAGGCAAACACAATGCCTTAGAGAGGGAGTTAGGTGCATCCATGGATTGCAAATTTACTGCACCATTTCTGACGAGGACGGAAGGAGATCACAAACCTACACAAATGAAACAGCTGCCTGCTGACCGACTCAAATGCCAGCAAGCTGCATCAGGAGATCCTGGGTATGTTTTATCAGATAGAGTTTTTATCTTGACTTCTGGCAATGTCTATGTTCCCCACAAGGCTAATTCCAGATTTTGGGAGGTCCTGGGCAGAAAGTTCTCAGGAGTCCCCTTCCCACCCACTCACCCATGTCTCTCACTATCCGCCCATGCATCCCTCCTTGCCCTGCTCACCAGCCCTCCCCACTGCCCATGCTCACAGATACCTGCATTGGGTTGCCAGACCTCCGAGCAGAGGTGGAGGTCCCCTGCTACCAGGTCCTGCCCCCAGCTGCCGATCAGCTGACTGGTGGGGAAACTTATCTGGAGAAAGTCACCAGCATCACACAGGAAGTGATGTCATCACACCAGCAATGTCCAGGTGACACTCTGGTATTTGGACAAAAATTCTCTGGTAGAAGCTGCTTTTACCATACAGTTTTTGCCCCAAAGCCTAGACGCCACTGGTGTGATAACATCACTTCCTGTGCGAAGTCCCCATCCCCATCCTCATTGAAGTCCCCATCCCCTGCTGGTTGTCAGGAGGGACTGGGTGACCCTACCTCTGTACTGCCCTCAGTTCTTTCCTTAATGGCACTGAACAGTGTGTGCAGCTGGACGCATGGGTGGAGAAGCACTCACAAGGGAGCAGGCAGGAAAATGTCATGTTGGGGGGGGGGGTAAGCCACAGTGGGCCATCAGAAGCCCTGGGCGCTGGCAACTGCCCCACCTGAGGGGATGCTGACTAAAGATGGGCAAAAACCAATGGACAAACTAACATTTGTCACAAATTTTGGCCAGTTCATAACTCGTGAAGCAATCTTTGTGAACTGAAGAACCACCATGAATTTTCACAAATTTTGTTGCAGTTCGTGGCCGTTCATGAAGGTTTAAACCCCTGCTTTCTGCTCTTCATGGAAAACAGCTGATCGGTGGGGAGCTCCCTGCCCCTCAGAAACCACTGGTTTCTGCTCCTCATGAAAAGCTACAGGGAGCAGAAAGCAGGGGTTTAAATGGGGCTTTTGGAGGTTCAGATCCAACCAAATTAAACCACTACTTTCTGTTGCTTTCCTCAGGGAGCAGAAAGAGGCAGTTGAAAGGGCTCTGAGCCATTTAAACCAAACAGACGAGAAGCAGAGTGCCGCTCAGCTGTTTCGTTTAAATGTTTGGGAGCTATTTAAACCCCTGCTTTCTGCTCACCACCAAAAATGGTGGGGCCAGAAAGCAGAGGTCACAAACCTTTACAAACAGATTCGGTTCGCAAACCAACCTCCTGGTTTGTATAAGGTTATGGTTCGGTTTGTGGTTCAGCCATGAACCATGAACTGAACCTCAAAAATGTGGTTCATGCTTAGCCCTAATGCTGACCCTGGTTCACTAGACCAAGAAAAGATGACTGCCCCATGCCTACAGCCATTTGAAACAAGCTGAGGTGGAGAGAAAGAGAAGAGAAGAGGAAGAGATTGGATTTATACCCCGCCCTTCACTCCCCAAGGGAGTCTCAGAGCGGCTTACAAACTCCTTTCCCTCCCCACAACAGACACCCTGTGAGGTAGGTGGGGCTGAGAGAGCTCTTTCCCAAGCTGTCCTTGAGAGAACAGCTGGGACAGAGCTACGGCTTGCCCAAGGTCATCTAGCAGGTGCAAGTGGAGGAGTCGGGAATCAAACCCGGTTCTCCCAGATTAGAGTCCGCGCACTTAACCACTCTCTAATGCTGCCTGGTGATGTGCCATGTTTCATTTCTTTTATTTATTTATTTGATTTGTACCCCGCCTTCCCGGCCAAGGCTATGGAATTTTGGAGATCAGAAGAAGGTCCTTCATAAACAGTGGTTGCTGTATTGGAAATGGGTCATTATTCACATGGTTTGGGATCTGGAATTACTTGTGTAATCGCCATCCTGGGGGATCTAAGCTTACTAAGTGTCCTTGGCAACGCATGAGAACCGATGAGCCATCATCTGATCTGGGATTTCTCTTTTGTCAACCTGGGGGTGGGAAAGGATGGCTTCACATGCCTGGCATGTCATGAACTTGGCAGCTGGAGGCCACTTTCCAACACCCTTCCCCCAATCCTATCTATATTTGGCATCACTTTGGCTAAGTATTTATTTAATCCTTTTCCTATATTTGGAAAGCAGCTCTGCTTCCAGGATTCTTCCTCCATACAAGACAGGCAAGCTATTGCACCAGTCAGGATTGCATTGACAAGAGGGGGAATTCGCATTGGAAACTTCATGCTGCAATCCATTTATATCTTGAACACAAGGACACATGAAGCTGCCTTATATCGCGGGCCATTTTGAGCAGGAACATGCCGGAATGCCGTTCTGGGAGTAACAAGCCCAGGAGCGGGCACATGTGGTGATATGCTGCGTAAAAAAGCAAAAGCAGACTAACTTGACCTGTATTCCCGTGCTTGTTGTAGGGCAGCTTCCCTGCAAGAGCAAAGGAAACCTCAAGTGCCTTTAGTCAAAGTGTCAAGCTGGCTCACCTGGAGACCTGGAGATTTTTGGGGTGGATCCTGAGCGGTGGGTGTTGCCTTCTGACACACTTCCGGTGATGCCAGGGGGTGTGGCGTAGGCAAATAAGTGACATGAATGAGTTATGGCAATGAGCTCCTGCCCCTCTTTTTCTACTAAATGACCCTTGCATACTGAACCATGCCGTTGGTCCATCAAGATCAGTACTGTCTACTCTGACAGGCAGCAACTCTCCATGGTTTCAGGCAGTGGTCTTTCACATCAGCTGCTACCTAATCTTTTTCACTGGAGATGGTGGTGATTGAACATGGGACCTTCTGCATGCCAAGCAGATGTTCTACCACTCAACCACAGCCCTTCCTTTAAAGCAGTGCTTCGTACATGAAGACACAGGAAGCTGCCTTATCCCAGATCAGACCTTTAGGACATCAAGGTCCCTATTGCCTACTCAGACTGGCAGCACCTCTCCAAGGTCTCAGGGAGGGGTCTTTCACATCACCTGCTCCCTGGTCCCTTAACTGAAGATGCCAGGGATGGAACCTGGGACTGTCTGCATGCAAAGCAGACGCTCTCCCACTGAATCACTGTTCTTCTCCTAAAGCAGTGCTTCATACACAAGCACATGACACTACCTGATACTGAATCACACCCTTGGATCATCAAGCTGCCCTGAGCCCGCTTGCGGGGAGGGTGGGGTATAAAAATAAAGATAAATAAATAAATAAGGTCTATTCAGACTAGTAGAGGCTCCCCAGAGTCTCAGATGGAAGTCTTTCACATCACCTGTTACCTGACCATTTTAGCTGGAAATGCCAGGGATTGAACCGACGGCCTTCTGTATGCCAAGCAGATGCCCTACCACTGATTGGCTGAGAGAGTCTAAGCACTTTGATCCGCTGTTGTCGTCCCTCCCAAGTGGATCTGAAGTGCTTGGTCAGACAGCAACATCTGGCTCCTGTCCTGCAGTTGTCAGTCTCTCATGCTCACCCCTAAATTTCCTGACACTGCAGAAAATCTAGTCTTTATGGATCTTACTGGTTTCACAGTAAACTTCTGCGAATGTCTGATCGCTCTCTTGCAGGGTGAAGCCTTTTGGGAAGTCAGATTGTTCACTTCCTGTTTTGCTGCCTCCCCACCCCACCCCAAGTTATCAATGTATGCATAAGCGGCTATGTGCTGCAAAACAGTACTTGTGCATTTCATCATCACCCCCCCCCCATTCCATTCACCCCTCTCTCCCCCAGCTGAACTGGAGGGAGCCCCCACCTCCCTCTGGAGCTGCCACCTTGCCCATCCCTTCCCTTGACTAAGGCGGCTGTGTGTGTGAGGCAGTTAGCAAGGTACATATAAATGCATGTTTGCGCCTCTCTATCTATCTCTGTCTCTCTCACACACGCAGGAACTTCTGAGACATCTGTTCTCCCCCCCCCCCCCGGCTTTGAAATGTTCGAAATGTCGAATTTATCAAAAGCAGTTTCCAAAACACTTCCTCCACACTGAACTACATATCCCAGCAGCCTCCTCCAACAATCTCTGCCAGGAGTTTGAAGTGCTGCTTCCCATAAGCACTTATGCACATGCTCAAAGGACAATTGATTTTTAAAAATGCAAATAATCAGAAGTCACATGAGAAGACAAGACTCACTGGAAAAGGCAATAATGCCAGGAAAAGCTGAAGGCTGCAGGAAAAGAGGAAGACCCAAGAGGAGATGGATGGGCTCAGTCAAGGAAGCCGCAGCCGTCCATCTGCAAGACCCGAGCAAGGCTGTTAACAAGAGGACATTTGGGAGGTCACAAATTCATAGGGCTGTCACGTGGAGCAACTCTCCCAAGGCTGTACCATTCCAGATTGCCAACAGGAGGCTGCAAATGTGTGCTCCCTACTTACAGCCTGAAATGGTGGCATCCAGGTCAGGGTTTTGATGGTTTGTAGCTGCCCTGACGGACTTTCACTAAGTGATAGATAATAGCTTTTTTTTAAACTTTTAATGGAATATCTTTTCAGCTAATCATGTGAGCAAGGTCAATCTGCAATGGGACTCTATTAAATAAATGCAGGTGGACATAAAGATCTGACCACCAGCCTTAATGAGGGCTGTTTGAGAAACCATAATGAGCTCTTACGGTTCAATCTGAGCTTTCGTGCAGTGCCCGCTGACATCAACATGCTGTGTTAAACTATGTGACAATTCCTTCTCCTTCATGTTTTACACTGTTGAACAGGAAGAGAGATGAATGGACCTACTAAGGTCAGACAAGAGGTCCATCCAGTCTAGCATAATTGCAGCCAGCCAATAGGGTTGCCAAGTCTTACCTTTAAAAAAGCGGGGGAGTCCCAGTCCCTCTCCGGGAGTCCCGCGTGCACGCAAAGCATGCAGACGCGCCGTGATGACATCACCCGGAAGTCACATCATCACACTGGGCACGTTGCTGGGCGACGCTCTAGCAATCGCCCTAAAACTCTATGGTACCATAGAGTTTTCAGAGCGATTGCTAGAGCGTCGCCCAGCAATGTGCCCAGCGTGATGATGTGACTTCTGGGTGATGTCATCATGCCGGGCGCATCAGCCTGATTGGGCCTCTTCAGGGGTGGGACTGGCAGTAGAAAGTGCTGGGCCTACAACTCCCAGGGACCCCTGCGTGAGTTTTGGTGCCAAAAAGGGCCAATAGGAGGGAAGAGAGTTTTGCAACAAAAGAGCTGAGACTGGTTGGGAGTTGTTCTTTTCCCAGGGAGCAGGGCCTGTGGAAAGGCTGCTGTAGGAAAGAGGCCCTCGCCCTGAGTAAAGGGTGAGTAAACTCAAGCCTAACAAAGGCAGAGAGCCAGGGACTGTGAGGCTAGTCGTGTTAGGGCATTGGATTCCTTTTCTTTCCACTCACTTACTGTTATCATCCTTGCACCTTGTTTGTCTTCCTCTTTTGGGCTGACCTCCTGTACAATAAACCTTTTGCTGTTGTTCACTCTGCCGGGTCCTCACGCTTTTTTATTCGGCCAAACAAGGGAGGTCTGAAGGTCTTGGGAGGGTACCCTGGGACTTTCCAAGGGAACCTATATCCAGAGTGGTGGCGGTGGCATCCAAGGACACCCCACCTGAGTCATGACAAGACCCATGAATGCTAAAGGGAACCTCACTTCCAGAGACACTAAAGCTCTGCATACCTGTGCTCCGAGGCAACTTCAGCCAAGAAGCCTGGGGGCTTCTGCGCATTGGCCTTTGGCCCACTGGGGCAACTGACTGGCCACCACATTAACCAGAAAGTGAAGGAAGAAGATTCAAAAAGCCATACCAATGAGCAATCGCTGGCTAACAAGCCGAAACCGCAGGGACAGAAACACATGTACGCGATTCTCTGTTGTTACATTGCACACATACGCATGAGCGAAGAAACAAACAAACACTCATTGTTCTAGCCGCCACTGCTTGCTACTACGAAGGATAGCTTTAGCCATGGGAAGCGGTGGGAACTTTCACTATATTGCAACATTGCTTGAAGTAGATTTCCTGTTGTTCTGATTGTAATTGACATGCACAAGAATGTAACTGAATACTTTGCTTACGAGAATGACGTGTAATGTACAAAAATGACACTAGTCCCCGTCACCTCTGTAACTCCACACCCCTTTAGTATAAAAGATTGAGCCCGACTGAAAATGGGGCTCGGCAATTTGATTCTGAAAACTTTTATTCAGGCCGAGACTGGTACCATTAAAACCAGTTTTCCCTGATCCTGGGGTCCGAGTACTTTCATCTTGGGATGGTTCTGGTTTTGGGTTAAAGTGCTCCAAAAGCCAGACTAGGTGTACCACTGGCCTTCTCCAGCAGGAAGCCTCGTATGTTATTGTTTATTTACTTCTTAGGTTGGATTTATTAGGCCACCCTTCCCTACGAGCAGGGTTCAGGCGGCTTACAAAAGAAATACTATAAATAGTTGATGTTTTAAAAAACAACAATATTAAAATGACTAAAACGTATCAACAGATAAAACAGTACACATTCCAAGATGGCAGGGGAAAATTATCATCATCATCATCATTAAAAATTTCTACCTCGCCCTCCCAGCCAAAGCCGGCTCAGGTTCCATAGGCCTCCTAGGGGGGAGGGGTTATGAAGGGGGAAGGGTGTGTGTGAGAGTACCAGATTTCATACAGTCCCATCACTGTCCTCAATCAAATGCCAAATGCTGTCATATACTTTAACTGGGAGCAAGTCTTTAGCATCTCTGGAGTCATTCTCAGCCCTGCTACTGAGGTTCATTAACCCGGGAGGGAGCCAGCCATGGAGTTTCTCCACACAAGGCAGTGTTCCACCATTGAGCAGTTGCTTCACCTCACTGAGGGTCTCCCTGGCCCTTTAGCATTTTCCTCTATCCTTTTCCTCGTAGTCTTGGGAATCTTCTGAACGTGCATCACAGGAAACCATTTGTGATCCCCTGACTGCAGTTTATGAACCTCTGGTTTAACCCAGGATTACACACCTTTCTGAGACCATGGGCACTTTTGGAATTCTGACACAGGAGTGGCAGGTGGAGCCAGCCATAAAATGGCTGCTACTGAAGGCCGAGGCTCACATAGAGAGGAAGCCAGAGTGAAGGGGAGGAGAAGGGTGGTTTTTAGAAAACACCAAGAGGAGCGCATTACACTTTTCACAGAATAACTTACTAGTGGTCCCAGGCCATAGAGAGATCTGGCTAGGGCTGCCAAGTCAGCCCGGGGGGCGGGGGATCCCCCGCTTTAGGGGTTCCCGATCCTCCGGCCGGCATTCGGCCGGCGGGGGGAACCCCGCCCCCGAAGTCGTCCAGCGTGGACGACTTCCCCAGCGTAGTGACGTCACCTGGAGGTGACGTCACCACGTTAGAGACGTTGCCAGGGCAACGCCCCCAACGTGGTGACGGCCCTTCCGGGTGACGTCACCGGGCGCGCGCCAGGGAGGTTCCCGGGCGGCTCCCGGGTGAAGAAGGACTCCCCCCCGCTGGTAGGTGAGTTTGACTTGGCAGCCCTAGATCTGGCTGTCCTCAATGAGGGCTAGGGCCTTCTTGGCCCTGCCCTGCCCCCAACCTGTAGGAACTCTCTGCTTAATACCATCAGTGCCCTGGGGGATCTTATGCAATTCTGCAGGACTTGTAAGGCAGAGATATTCTGCCAGGCATTTGGTTGAGGACAGTGACAGTTTACATCATGGCTGGCACCCTACCCTACCTGAGTCTCCGATCCCTTGTGAGTTATTCCCTCCACACGCCCATGAAGCACTCACAGACCAGGAATAGGAGGGAACTCGAAAAGTACTGGAAGCAGAGTCCGGTTGCAGTGAAATCAGCATACATTTTATTGAGCAGGATCAGATGAGGCATGAGGGACGGAGGTCAGGGGTCCTGCTTTTATCTGCAGGCAAGCCACACCCCTGACCTCACCCAAACAGGGTAATAGGCTTAGGTTCCCACCAGAGGCTATCATAGGACCATTTGAATATCCTAAGCCCCTGATAGGGTGACAGTCAGGATCCTAATGGCCCACTGTTTCCCGACCCCAAGCTCAGGTCCAACCTGGCCATGTGCTTGGCGGTGACCATGCAGCCACCGCCATTATGTGCATTGCATATATTACAGAACTACAAAGCACAAATTTGCCACTTGATATAATATGCCACTGTGTATAATATTTTGGATATGGCTTTATGGTTTTAATAGTTTTAAATTTGTCCATTGTCTAGAGTCCCGCATGTGTGAGGATTAGGTGATTCATAAATGGAAAGGGAAGGAAGGAAGGAAGGAAGGAAGGAAGGAAGGAAGGAAGGAAGGAAGGAAGGAAGGAAGGAAGGATACAACTAATACTCTGGTGGCAACTTCCCAACCACTTTCTGAAACCAGTCGGCAGGCACCAAGAAATGTGTTGGCAGGCGCAACATTGCCTACAGGTGCCATCTTGGGGACCCCTGGTCTAACTATTTCTTTGAAGGCTTGATGCATCAAGGTTGCAAAAAAATGGCTTCACACCTAGCTTACTCAACTGTACAGTATTCAAATCATGTCACATCGGAAAGTCCATGTGCAATACTACAGAAGCAGGCAGAAGTTTGCCACTGATGGAAGAGACTGGGAGGACAGCGACACAGTGTAGACACCCCATGATAAGCCACCTGCAGTGCAGATAATACAGTTTGGCCCTGCGTTAGTTGCACAGCTAACATGCCAAACAGTAGACTGCAAAGGTCACTTGTGCACTGATGCACAGTTGAAGAGGAACCAGCCCGCAGATTTGCACTACATGGCCTTAGAGCTGACGGGTGAATGTTTCATGTACCTTTTTATATCCTGTGTTGGCAATTGCACAACAGAAAGTTCTGCTTGCCTCAGGGAAAATATGTCTTCCTTTTTCTTTCTGGATGACCTTCTTGATCTCTTGCATTTGGAACTGCCTCTTCGCTCCTTTCCGGCCATTCCTTTTCAGTGCCCAAGTCCACTGTAAGTTGCTATTTCTCAGGAACACCATTTTTCTTTTTCTTTCTTTCTCCCCCCCACCCCCCAATGGTAGAGGCTGGTAGCCCTAAATGTACTCTAGCTGTATGCTTTAGAAAGTTTCTGCAAAATGTACAAAATTGGGATGCATTCCGACAACTAAACAACCTTTGCTGATGTCTGCAGCTTCAGAGATACCAATGGGAATGGTGGCATATACCTAAATGTATATCATTCTTGTACATCCACAAAATGGGGAAACTTGGGCAGTGGCAATGAAACCACTGTCTCAGATGGATGGAACTGTTGCAGTGTCTCAGAAAGCTTAAGAACACTGCAAGAGAAGGAACTGGCAGTATGGAATCTTCACAAACATTCTCCTCTCAGGGAAGTGAGAGTTCTGATTGGTTGGAACTAAAGCCTCATCCTGGTTCTACAGGGAGTAGCTGTGTTGGCAAGGTAGCAGACTGAGTGGGAATAGGTTGGGAGAGGAGGCGAGGAAGCTTCAGTGCAAAGAACCAAGAGGGAACTGGCAGAGATAATGGCTGAGACACCCTAGGGAAGAATAAGTAGAGAGACTATGGCTCAGTGAAAAAGCCTCTGCTTTGCATGCAGAAGATCCCAGGTTCAATCCCCGGCATCTCTAGTTAAAGGACCAGGCAGTAGGAGATGTTAAAGACCTCAGCCTGAGATCCTGTAGAGCTGCTCCCCATCTGAGTTGACATTGGTTCCCTGATGAACCAATGATGGACTGACCAATTATGTCCCCATGATGGACCAATAAGAGACCAATACTCCTTGGCATATCTCACCTAAATCCAATCACACTTGCTATTGTCATTCACCTGCTAATGTCATTCGGCATCTGAAATCACTCCACTTTCCAATAAATAGGACAGATGATCCCACTCTAGTTGTATCTGAGGAAGTGAGCAGTGGCTCACGAAAGTTCCTACCCTGCCACCAATGCTCCCTCTACGCTGTGGAGTCTTGTGAGCAAAAATTCTACCTTATGAGCTACTGGCATTAAAGTTGTGAGTGAGTGATTTGACTACTGGATAAGTTAGTTTGCTCTGGAGCCATCCCTTCCTGAGCTAAGACAAAAGTCTGTGAGCCGAAGGCTAAAAAAAACTGTAAGCTAGCTCACACTAACTCAGCTTAGAGGGAACACTGCCTGCCACGTATTTTGCTAGCCCTGAAGATCTCAAGGATCTGGCTGGCAGCCATGGGAGCTAAAAGGAGCAGGACAGACTAGCTGGCAGGAAGAAAATGGTGAATATGAGAAATGCTGGAGGCAGGGAAGAGAAGAGAGGCATGGCAAAGAAAAATAAGGTGGTGGATAAACATCAGAAAAGTTGCCACCTTTTCCTGAGCTATGAAAAGCCTTTGGACTCATGAATTCATTTATTTGTTTGTTTCAGTTTATATTCCGTCCTCCCCACAAGCAGGCTCAGGGCGTATCACAGAACAAAATCTAAAACATGTCATTAAAATTTCATACATATCAATACAGTTTATGGAAGAGTTGAAACAGTTTAAAACAGCGTCGGTTGAAAAAACAGGCGGCCCTATTCACATACACAGATTGCAAGCTGGGGTCATTTGGTCTCTGGAATCTTCTTGGTCTGGGCCGTGCAGTTCGGTTCGGTTCGGTTCAGTTCAGTTCAGTTCAGTTCAGTTTATTACAACCTGAGAGCAGAAAAATCATAATCATAGTGGTAAAATAGACATTCCAATGATTACATTACATTAATTACATTAGTTAAAATTTGATACCTGTTGTAACTGTAAATGTAAACTATTATGCCAGTTAAAATTGCTAAAATGCACTCGATTCTTCTGTAATTCGGCAAACCTGAGCAAAAATCTCCTACTTTAGAGGTAACAAGAAGGGGGTCCCACAATACTCACAGGGGGGGGGAGAGAAGCTCCATGTGAAGGAAGCAGCTGCGGGTGAGCCTTCTCCCCTCCCCCTCTGACACCAATGGCGAGGCCATTGTCAGCCGCTGAGACCACCAAGCCTTCTCCCTCCCCCCCAGTGGCGGTGAGGGCTGAGTGGCTCACACCCACCAGCCCACCAAGCCTTCTCCTGCCCCCCCTGACGGTGGTGGCAGTAGAAATGGCAGCGAGAAAGTTCTCAGAGCATTCTTTGCGCATGCACAGGGAACACTCTTTTACTTTTGGGGGTTTAAGTATCCCCCCTATAGTTTTGTATAGATTTCAGATTTTTCTGCACATCTGGGGATTGCTCCAAATGTGCAGGAAAATCACTTTGCCCCCTAGGTGCCCCCGATGTGCGGATTTGGATATCCACATGCAGGGGGTGCCTTGGCTATTAGATATATAGATATCCTTATGAATTAATATAAATTGCCTTATACTTATAACAATAATCGACCAATGACATGCACAAGTCTATCGGTAATAAAACTTACAAATCTATATGGGAATCAGCATTTGCAGTAGCTCCACTAAGACTGCAATGCAAAAGAAGCCTCCTGTAATTTAGAACTGTACTTCTGTTTGATTAAGGTAAAGGCAGGGCTCTTTTTCTAGCAGGAGCTCCTTTGCATATTAGGCCACACACCCCTAATGTAGCCAATCCTCCAAGAGCTTACAGAGCTCTTCTTATAGTGGCTACTGTATGCTCTTGGCGGATTGGCTACACTAGGGATGTATTGCCTAGTATGCAAAGGAGATCCTGCTAGAAAAAAGAGCCCTGGGTAAAGGTAAAGGTTTCCCTTGCTCAAAAGCCAGTCAAATCTGACTCTAGGGATGCGGTGCTCATCTCTTGTTTCCAAGCTGAATAGCCAGCGCTGTCCAAAGACATTTCTGTGGTCAGGTGGCCAGGATGACTAGACGCCGAGGCGCACGGAATGCTGTTACCTTCCCACCAAAGTGATACCTATTTCTCTACTTGCAGTTTCTTGCTTTCGAACTGCTAGGTTGGCAGGAGCTGGGACCAGAGACGGGAGCTCACTCCGTCATGCAGCACTCGGGTCTTGAACTGCTGAACTACTGATCTTCCCGTCTGCAGTTCAGCATCTTATCCACTTGAGCCACTGCACATGGGCACAAAATCTGGCTGTCACTCTGGTGATTGATGGTATTTCATTCGCCAACAATTTCCCCACGATCATTTTGTGAGTTAGCTCCTTAACCTGTTCAAAACAGGGAGGATTGTCTTACTAGCATCTTTATATAGGGGACAACGGATAAAAAATATGTTCCAGTGATTCCACCTCACCAATAGGGCATATACAGATTCTTTTACTATATGGAATCTGCTGTGGGCCGGGCAGAGATGGTAAACTTCAGCGGGGGGGGGGGGGGAGGTGAGATTTTAGTGGCCGCCCACCACCTCAGCCAAAGGCCTGGCAGAACAGCTCCCTTTTACAGGCCTTGCAGAACTGTAGTAAGTCCCACAGGGCCCTGATCTCGGACGGGACCATGTTCCAACAGGCTGGAGCCAGGGCCGAAAAAGCCCTGGCCTAGGTCGAGGCTAAGCATACGTCCCTTGGGCTGGGGACAACCAGCAGGTTTTGATTGGCAGAGCACGAGTCTCTCAGGGGCACATATGGGGAGAGGCAGTATGTAACGGGGAGAGGTAGTACATAACAGGGCAGCTTTTCCATCACTGTATGCATGTGCTAGAGGAAGCCGCACCTGACACCTGACTGTCATGCAGCTTTTGAAGAAATAGTACATAGTAAACGCAAGAATCAGTTGTTAAAAGACACAGTCATTTCCATTTGTTATGCTGTCTGTTCTCTGGCACAGGAGAGGAAGGGATTGCCCTGTTAGTGTTGATAGACGCTAAGAGTTTGGGTGATTTGCCCTTGGCATTACAGCCCAGCCGATTGGCCGCCATTATAAAAATGCAGCATAGTGTCTGAATTCGGTCAAGGCAATCCTCCTTGATAAGGGATTCGTACCTGCAGTCTAAAGAACTGGAATTATTGTACAAGTCAAGTTGGTTCCAAAGACTTTTTATTTTTATTAGCCAGGGTTTGTTTGTTTTTTTAAAAAATTGTTTCATTTTGTCGCCCGTGCATTTTCTGACATAAATGACTGGTTCTGCTGAGGAACCACTCTAACCATCAGGAAGTTCTTCCTAATATTTAGCTGAAAACTCTTCTGCTTTATTTCCAACCCCTTGGCTCTGGTCTGACCTCTGGGGCAACGGAAAACAATTCCGCACCATCCTCTGTGTGACAGCCCTTCAAGGACTTGAAGATGGTTCCCATATCACCTCTCAGTCATCTCCTCTCCAGACTAAGCATACCCAGCTCCTTCCACCTTGCCTCAGAGGACTTGGTCTCCATATCTTTGTTGCCCTCCTCTGGACACATTCCAGCTTGTCTGTACCTTGAAGTCAATGGATATAGTGGGATGTAATTCTGTTTAGGACTGCACTGGAAAACTCTGAGACCGATTTCGCACAGGCGCTGCCCCGGTGTTCTTCCTCCGTTTGCCCCGGTGCTGTGCTTGAATTTCACAATATTTGCTGCGAGGCGCATTTTGACCCGTGGCTCCCCCCAGTCTTCCCTGCGGTTTCAGTGATCCTCAAAAAACAGGATCACTGAAACCGCGGGGACGATCGGGCGGAGCCACGGGTCAAAATGCTCCCCGCAGCAAATAGTGTGAAATTCAAGCCCAGCACCAAGGCAAACGGAGGAAGAATGCCGGGGCAGCGCCTGTGCGAAATGGGTCTGAATAACTTCATTATCTTCCAAAGAAAGGACTAAAACAGAAGTAATAAAAGAGTCACAACTTGAAAGATATGCTGGATACACAGGTGATGGGGCAGCCTGTTGCTGCAAGCTTCAGGGGAGAAGCCGTGGCTTTGTGGCAGAGCCTCTGCTTGGCAGGCAGAAGTTCCCAGGTTCAGTCCCCAGCATCACCAGTTCAAAGGACCAGGCAGGAAATGATGTGAAAGACCTCGACCTGAGACCCTGGAGAGTCGTTACAAAGAATGAAGCCTTTTGAAAAATATGTTGGCTGGCTCCTGCTACCTTGATTGGCTCTACAGGCGAATATTCCTATGTTCAGACCAAGCTTTAGTCCATTAGTTTGACCTGTCATCCCCTCCAGAAATCCTCCTTTCACCCTGATTCTGCTGAAGAGGAGAAACGGAGTTCTGAGTCGTCAGCATACGGATGGCATTTTGCTCCAAATACCCAAATGCCCCATGGAAATGTTAAACAGCATGAAGGACAATATTGACCCCTGCTGTGCTGGCAAAGTGTTGGCAACACCACCCCCCCCCCCCCCCCAGCACTAGCACTTCACATATCGTCCAAAGCTCCTCACCTAAGCAAGAAGCAGAATGTCTTGTAACCACCAAATTCCCATACCATTTGGATAGTATTTTGCGCATGGGATCTGTGCATGATTTCAGGATGTACTTGTATTTAGTATAAACTGGGCTTATATGGCCATAATTTGCTAGTTTCACTGGCAGTTCTCTCTTCCTTGCTGAAGAACACCCACTCTCTCCCCCCAGAGTCCCAATAGCAGTCACAATCAGAGCCATATTTACAGTGCAGTGAGCGAGTTTCCAACACAGTCAACCCACCTCCAGGACCACACAGCAAAGTCTATCACAGTGGGAAAGGAAATGCACATCTAAAACTCCCCCGATCTCATCAGATCTCAGAAGCTAAGCAGGGTCTGGTTAGTATTTGGAAGTGAGACCACCAAGGAAGTCCAGGGTTGCTACGCAGAGGCAGGCAATGGCAAGCCAGCTCTGATCATCTCTTGCCTTGACCAGGATGGCCCAGGCTAGCCTGATCTCATCAGTTCTTGGAAGCTAAGCAGGGGTTGACCCTGGTTAGTACTTGGATGGGAGACCACCAAGGAACTCCAAGATCACTATGCAGAAGTAGGCGATGGCAAGCCACTTCTGTTGATCTTAGGGCTGCCAAGTCAGCCCGGGGGGCGGGGGATCCCCCACTATAGGGGTTCCCGATCCACCGGCCGGCATTCGGCCGGTGGGGGGAACCCCACCCCCGAAGTCGTCCAGCCTGGACGACTTCCCCAGTGTAGCGACGTCACCCGGAAGTGACGTCACCACGTTGGAGACGTTGCCAGGGCATTGCCCTGGCAACACCCCCAACGTGGTAACGTCACTTCCGGGTTGTTGGGGGTGTTGCCAGGTCGTTGGGGGTGTTGCCAGAGCGTCGCCCTGGCAACGTCTCCAATGTGGTGACGTCACTTCCGGGTGACGTCAACGGGCACGCGCGCACCAGGGTGGCTCCCGGGCGGCTCCCGGGCGGTGAAGGACTCCTCCCCACCAATGTGTAAGTACGACTTGGCAGCCCTAGTTGATCTCTCGCCTTGAAAACCCTATGGCAGTCACCCTAATTCGGCTGCAACTTGATGGCCCTTTCCACCACCACCACTAACAGACACATTTAGGGTTCCCTGGTTGACTTACCTGGCCAGCAGGGGTCTCCATATGTCCTCCTGGGAGACAGGAAGTGATGTTAGGCATTTTCAGGCCTACTTCCAGTCATGGGGTGACACCCTGGGTTTTGGGCAAAACTCTGGTAAATTCAGCCTCAAACCATAGTGTTTTGCTCAAAAACCAGAGCATCACTACCAACCGGAAGTAGTTCTGAAACTGAAATTAGGCCCCAAACTGGAAATAGGTCTGAAAGGGTCAGTTGGGGGGCAGGATTTCCCCCTGCCAGCCAGCTGGCTGGTGGCGGGAAAGAGCCTGTGAAAGTTGGGGGTTCCTCCACTCCCACCAGGGGTCTGGCAACCCTAGACACATTTCAGTCCAACTCGCATTTCCCTGTTAAATGTATTGCTGGGTGCTTTCACTAGGAAACACACAGCAAACTTGTTGCAGACCCATTTCCCATCAAAAGCCTGATGAGTCCTTGAGATTGTTTTGGAAGGCATTCCTTTTTTGGCAATTTCCTGAAATCAAGGAGGATGAAAAATGCCTGTCCTAAATGTAAAATGGAAGCCTTCTGGACAGTAGACACACTCTAGTTTGGGGGGGGGGGGGGGTTAGTGTAACAAAGGGAATGCCTGATTTGAAGAATCTTTTCCCCCGGCTGCTTCTGCTGAATGTACAGTCTCAGTACCATACTATTTGTCTGATGGGATCTGACTCTTGCGAGTAATTTCCTGATAGAATGTGCCTTCTGGGCTGACCTTCCGGGACGCATTTGCGCATGCGAGGAAGAACAGTGGCGCTCTCTCGCTGATTCCGCTCGCACGTTCTGTGGCCGGCCTGAGGTAGGAGGGAGCCGCCGTTGAGGCGCAGCTCCCCTTGGCCTTGCGAGATGGTTTTAAATGAATGAGGAGGACTCGTGTGCTGAATCAGAGTCATGCTAGACCTGTGGATGTTAATACAGAGGACAGGAACATTCGGTACCAAGGGCATTCACTCCTCCAGCAGAGTAAGCTGGTTTCTTCCAGTGTGTGTGTGGGGGGGGGGGATGATTTGCACCAAGACATTCCAGTAAACATGAATATGTTTGATGGTAACAGCTAGCTGTTTCTGTCAGGGTGGGGTTCAAATCAGTAACTGTCCCTCAGCGAAGAATGGGTGTACTGTGCTTCTCTTCAAATCACTTATGGTCAGCGGAATGCCGTTCACATAAGAGTAAGAGTTTAAACTCTCTATTTGAAAAACTGTAGCAGAATCGCAGTATTAAAATACATCCACATTATATTTCTTCTGAAAGTCAGGTCAACGTTATGGGAAGGAGCCATCACACTTTGGATCTGTCACTTACGATTTCAAGTTGAGTGGCTATTACGTGTATTTGTAATACTGTCATAGTTAATACTTGAGCTGAGGCAACTAAGGACCCATTTATCTTGTATTTCGGTGTTTTTCAACCCCTGTGCCGTGAGATATTGTCAGGTGTGCCGCGGGATTTTTTCAATGAAAGAAATGTGCCTTCGCTCGAAAAAGGTTGAAAAACACTGGTCTATCAGAACAGGTGCCATCCACACCGTAAATATCAATCAGTATTCTCGTGTTCAGGGCCGGCATCAGTCTACGGCACGTACTGGGGCCCTGCTGCAGACCCCCTCTCACACACCTCCGCTGCCCCCCGTCTGCATGCCCTTCCCCACCTGTGTGCTTGAAGTCTTTTGCCACCTCTGCTTCCATCAGCATTGTCCCATCCTCGCTGGGGAAAGGCACGTTGCGCACAGAAAACAGAGGCAATACTACAGGGTGGCGGAGGCAGTGGAACTCCCAGCTGCACGCCCACCAGGCAGTGCGGTTGAGGGAAGGGGGTGCAGATGGGGCAGGCAACGGAGCGTGGGCAGTGGGAGGGATTACACATGGGAGAAGAGGGGGGCACACCGGTGGGGAGACTGGAACAGTATGTGGACCTGGCAGTGGGCAAACGAGGGCTCTGGGCACTGTCTGCCCAGGAGTTCTCAAAACCTGGAACTGAACACACATGAAGCTTCCTTTATGCTGAATCAGACCATCTGTCCACTGAAATCAGTAGGGCTATTGTGGGGGCAGGAATGCACAGGAACGGAGTTTCGACTGGCTTCTGGGCTGGCCATGCCTACAGCCTCCCCCCCCCCCGGTTCCCCAGGCACCTCGCAAGCCGTGGGGCGCCTGGGGAAGCCGATCCAGAAACTGCCTTCCTTCCCTCAGGTTCCCCATGCGCCCCACATATTATGCTGATGAGTTCCTGCTGGGCTTTTTCTACAAAAAAACAAAGCCCTAGAAATCAGTATTGTCTGCTCAGACTGGCAGCCGCTCTCCAGGGTCTCAAGCGGAGGCCTTTCCCATCCCCTCCTGCCCGGTCCTTTCAAACTGGAGATGCTGCTGAGGATTGCATTTGAGACTTTCTGCATGTCAAGCAGATGCTTTGCCACTGAACCACAGCCCCCTTCCACTGGCCTTGCTCATGTGACGCTCTGTGGTTTCCATCCGATGTTTCATACTGTGAGGATTTCAAGACTATCTGCCCCTTACCAGTCCTCCAAAGCCAGCTTGGGGGGGGGGGGGAGTCTCCAGTAAGAGAGGCCACAAGGATTGCTTTAATCTGTGTTTATTTCTATCCTGCTTTTCTCCCCACAGCTGGGACTCAAAATGGCGGAAGAACATTGTTTGCTCCTCCTCCATTTTCTCACAACAACCACCCTGAGAGGTAGGCCACTGTATGTAATGGGCCCATGGTCACCCAGCAAGCTTCCATGGCAGAAGCGGAGATTCGAACCTGGATGGCCCAGGGTCCTAGTCTGCCATCCTGTCTATACCACCGCACCAGCTTTCAATATGTCTCCTCAAAAATATGTTCCCGCTGCTTTCGCCTGCCATGGCCAGTAGGACTGATATCCTTGCAAACTGGATGAACAATAAGGAATTGGGGGGGGGGGGGTTTGGTGAGTATTTTGCGTGTGTGCTTGCAAGCCTGGAAGTCATGGTGACTTCTGATGACCCCTAGTGGGGCTGGGACATTTCAGAGAGATGGCTTTGATATTGACATTTTCAAGAGGTGCGTCACTACCTTGGTATTCCTTGGAGGTCGCCCTTCCAAGTACTTGCTTAGCTTCTGAGATCTGACAATATTGGGCTTGTCTGGGCTCTCCAGGTCGGGGCAGTGATGATGCTTTTTATATTATTTTTATTGCTGCAGTTTAAAAAAATCAAGCAGAAATGGGAAACTTAAGAACATAAGAGAAGCCAGTGTTGGATCAGGCCAATGGCCCATCCACTCCAACACAGTGGCCAAAAACACCAGGTGCCCTCAGGAGGTCCAGCAGTGGGGCCAGGTCACCCAAAGCCCTCCCACTGTGGTTTCCCCCAAGCTCCAAGAATACAGTGCATCACTTAATTAAATCCCTCAGTCCAGAGGTCACACAAAACCATGGTTCAGTTAAACCAGCTATGGTTTGTGGAGCACAGGTTGCTCCACCAGCTATGGTCTGTGGAAGTCTGTCAACCATGACGCTGATTTGTGAACCACCATTGACCTTGAGTATGGTCATGTGTGACATCTCAATGTGGCCATCATGGCTTGTTCCTGGGGAGGAGCCATGGCTCAGCTTGGTCTACAGAAGATCCCAGGTCCGATCTCTGAAAACTTCGATTTTCAAAAAGGTCGGGCAAACAGTGGTGGCAAGTCCTTGAGATGCTGGAGAGCCACTGCCGGTTGGAGTAGACACACCTGACCTTGGCAGACCAATGGCCTGACTCAGTATAAGCCAGCTTTGTGTATCCCCCGACACTACTTTGCCTACTACTGCTCCAGAAACTCTCTTGTCTTCCACCACCTCTTCCCAGCAGTGTCCCTTAATGCACCCTCAACTCTCAGTCTGCCTGAGAACAGCTGGGTATTCAATCATTCTACACCTTTCTCCCTCCTCCTGGCTTCGACACAGCATTGCCAGCCTTAATTCCTGGGGCGGGTGGAGTTTTGGGGAGGACATATGACGTCACTTCTAGGTGACACTCTACGAATTTCTCTAGGAATGGAGAGACACCATAGGGATTTCTCTTAGTCTCTATGCTAAAGACCATAGAGACATGAAGAAGTTCCTAACATCACTACGGAAGCTCCTTTGCTTCTATTTTTCTCCTGCTACTTGAGAGTTGGGAATTGGAGACAGGGCAGGGACTTACCTGCCATGGTCAGGCAAGCAGTAAGACTACTTCAACAAGAACACCAGCATGTTCTTTCTTTATGTGTGTGTGTGTGTGAAGGGCCATCAAGTCGCAGTTGACTTATGATGCCCCCTCATGGGGTTTTCAAAGCAAAAGACAAATGGGTGGTTTGCCAGTGGCTGCCTCTGCCTCGTAAGCCTCAATGTGCTTGGTGGCCTCCCATCCAAGTACTAACTGGGGTTGACCCTGTTTAACTTCTGAGATCTGATGAGATCGGGCAATCCTGGGCCATCCAGGTCATGACAAGAGACTAGAAGAGAAGGTTTTCCATTGCCTGCCTCTGCATAGCAACCCTGGACTTTCTTGGTGGCCTCCCATCTAAGTACTAACCAGAGCCGACCCTGCTCAGCTTCTGAGATCTGATGAGATCAAATGAGCCTGGTCCATCCAGGCCATGGCAAGAGACTAGCAGAGAAGGTTTTCCATTGCCTGCCTCTGCATAGCAACCCTGGACTTTCTTGGTGGCCTCCCATCCAAGTACTAACCAGGGCTGACCCTGCTTAGCTTCCGAGATGTGATGAGATCGGGCTACCCTGGGCCATCCAGGTCAAGGCAAGAGATGAACAGTGGCTGTTTCCCATTGCCTGCCTCTACATAGCAACCCTTGACTTCTTTGGTGGCCTCCCATCCAAGTATTAACCAGGGTCAACCCTGCTTAGATTCTGAGATTTGACAAGATCAGGCTAGCCCGGGCCATCCAGGTCAGGGCTCCTTGCGTATACAGCGGGGGAACAGGAGAAATACCCTTGGAGTTTGTTGAATCACCTGTGCTCCAGCAACAAAGGTATCCTCTTTACAGATTTTCCCAGATGCAATGGCTCGGAAAGCACACAGCACAGTGCCTGTGCACTTCCTCCCACTCCAGGTGTCCCACTGCTTGGAGGTAAGCAAGCACGCCTCTGCACTCGGGTCACCTCTCTCCCTGGTGGATTCTATTTATTTATTAAAAAATCTTTAAAAAAAATATTGGCAGGCTTTGTAGTATACCGTAGAGCCTAGGTCCCTCGACCTTGATGTTCCAGGCCAACTCAATGTTGTCAGATCATGGAAGCTAAGCATGGCCAGACCTGGTTAGTTCTTGGATGGGAAACCACCAAGGAAAAGGCCATGCTAATCTTCCCTGTATCATTCCAATTTTAGCATATGTGCTGCTCACTCATCCCTTACATATATAGCATATGTGGGTTCCTATACCAGGACCACCAAGGAGGTCCAGTGTTGCTATACAGAGGCAGCCAGTGGTAAACCACCTGTGTTCATCTCTTGCCTTGAAACCCTGTGAGGCTGCCATAAGTCAACCGTGATTTGACAGCCCTTTCTAGGACCACCACCTCAGAGAATAAGAGAAACAGAAGTCCTAGAGTGACATCACAATCCCACGGAGCTGCCTCCTATTCCCAAACTCTGTCTCCCCAGGAACCACCCCCAAGTCCCCAGGAATTTCCCAATCGCTAAAGAGGAGCTGGTGGATGAGTGATGGTAGCAAAATCAAAATTGGTCGAGGCCAATCAGGATTTGAGCAGTTGTCTGCAACCTGGACCCTTCTTTCATAAACTAATTAAATAAAAATAAGTCATGCTTTCGCCTCCTATTTGAACCAACCAACCAACCACTGTATTAGAAGAAGAAACATGACAATAAATTGACTGGGAGCCTGCATAATATTAATGCAATGCCAGAACTACAAACATAATGGCTCAGTGCAAACCCTTTCTTGATTTTCATTATTCCATGGGTTATGTGATTGTTGGAAGAAGAGGAGGAGGAGGAGGAGGAGGTTGGATTTATACCCCGCCCTTCACTACCCAAGGGCATCTCAGAGCGGCTTACAAACTCCTTTCCCTTCCTCTCCCCACAACGGACACCCTGTGAGGTCGGTGAGGCTGAGAGCATAGGTGTCAACTACGGGGGGGCTCGAGGGCTTGAGCCACCCCTGAAATTTCCCGGGGGGGACTGAGCCCCCCCAGGAAAACAGTGCACCCTCTGCCGCGCCTCCCCAGGCCCTTCCTAGGGCCGCCACTGTCTCTCTCTCCCCCCCCCCCCCCGGCCTGGCCACTCTGTCCCTCCGTCCATCCGTCCGTCCGTCCAGGGGCCAGCTAAGCAAATGCCCAGCTGGCCCCTGGACAGATGGAGGGAGGGACGGAAGCAGGAGAGGTCAGGCCGGGGGGGGGGAGGTGGCAGCGGCGGGAACATGGTCCCGGTGGGCACATGCGCAAAGCGCGCACGCACATAAGAGCTCCCACCCATCCCCCTGGGATTTTGAAAACTTGACGCCCCTGGCTGAGAGAGCTCTGAGACAACTGTCCTTGAGAGAACAGCTGTTGCAGAGCTATGGCTTGCCCAAGATTGTTCATCAGGTGAAAGTGGAGGAGTGGGGAATCAAACCTGGTTCTCCCAGATTAGAGTCCACGCATTTAACCACTACACCAAACTGGTTGCCAGCCTCCAGGTGGTGGCTGGAGATCTGCTATTACAACGGGCCGCCAGGCGACAGAGATCAGTTCATCTGGAGAAAGTGACCGCTTTGGAAGGTGCACTCTATGGCTTTATACCCCATTGAAGCCTCTCCCCCCCAAAACCCCACCCTCCTCAGGGTGCACCCCCAAAATGTCCAGGTATTTCCCAACCCAAAGCTGGCAGCCCTAAGTACAAATATATATTTGTTTTTTTGAAATAAAAGAAATACCTATTTCTTCCCAGTATTATTTTTGGTTTTGTATTACTTTAGTCTGGCAAATCATCAAGGTCTGGTCCTCTTCAATAGCAGGCCGTGTTATTTGAGCCTGTGACATCTATACTTCACACACAAAGGGCTGTAGGCAGGCGTATTTCACATTAGAAGTGTATCTTTCCCTTACTTGTGCACAGCTGTGCCAGGGGGAAAAGACAACTCTCCAAGAGGCCCTCTGAAGCAGCCAATTTTTCCCAGCCGAACAAGCCTTCCCACTTTTCCATTTCGATTACCCGCCGTGAAGTGACAAAGGGGCCCGCTCACTTGTGACTTGCTCATTGTGTTCAGAGCAGGGAGGGAGCCTTCGTCTCACACACCTGACTGTTCCAGCCTCTCCTCATCCTTCTTCTGTTCCTCTGACTGCAGGCAGAAAATAACATCTGACCTAACCACAAACTCGATGTCCTTGCTGTCTCACTACTACCCTTTCCGTTTGGGGGCTGGGGTTTGATGAGAGATGGGGTGGAAAGGCAGGACAGTGTTCCCTGAGACAGAAGGCATCCATATAAGCCTTCAAAGGACTATATGTCCTCCCCCCCCCCCCCGGCCCTTAACATTAGGAGTGTCCTAGAAAGAATGTTCTTTTATCTAGAGTGGGGGTGTCAAACAAAAGGCCCATGGGCCAGAACTGGCCCATCCAGGGCTCTTAACTGGCCCCCAAGTGATGCACAAACCTGTGGCCTGTGTGCCCCCTTGGCCGAACTGGAATCACACAGTCTGAGTCCAACGAGTTAGATGAATATCTGTTTAATGAATTCATAACAGGGAATACAGGGCTGATGAGCGCCTTAGCACTCCAGCAATCCCACAGCCGTATTCTGCCATCACCAGGAAGGGCAGAAGGTCTTGTACCCCAAATGACATATAGTTTACACATTAAAGGGTCTCTAATTGGTACCCGGCCGTTAACATCATACAAGCATCATTTGACTCGGTGCGTCTCTCAGTGGTGTCAGTAATTTCCCTTGTTTATCTTGTCTTCAGAACACGGGGTGACTTCCTGGCCTCGCAGAGGGAAAGGCTTGTTGATAAGGGGTTCTGAATCACATTAAACTTTGTTTTTGGCAGCCATGCAACTTCTAAATAGCATCCCATTTCTTATTGCATCCTAATTCCTTCTACAGAGGCTTTTAATAATACTTTTGCTTAGTATAGCTTCTTATACAAAAAAAATGCAGTTATAAAATATATATGTTCTGCTATAAGTTTTGCTAATCAGAAGCTTTTCGGTTATATACCAGGTTCTGGAACTCTTGAAGGCACCGTGACAGCTGTCACAATATATATATATATATCAGAGAAAGTGTCAGAAATCACATTCTTTTGCCCTTGTCCTACACAAGCAACAGATTATCTTTACTGCCAGATGACAGAAGCTGTGCATTATGTCCCTGTCTACTGTCCCAGTACTAATGTCTAACGGGCAGTGGAAGTGGGTGGGTATCAGAGAGATACTGTGCTATTGTTTTAAGCCTGCTTGCATTTTGAGTAGAAAAGTAATATTGTTATTTGGGTTTGCCTAAAGCTTATATCTCCAGTACCTGGAGTGACATTTTATGGCACGCCTGATCTGGCCTGACCAACTGACATTTCTAGTAAACATCAAGATAGCTATCAAGATTTCATGATATGTGCAGCTCTACTAAGAGTTTTTTGAAAATGATGTTAAGAATACTACTCTGAGCAATTCCTTGCTACAGTTGAAGTAGCCTGACGCTATTGGGAGTTTTCCACGTGAATATTGTGCAGTTTTCATGATGGTCCCACCCTGAGGAAGACATTTGGAAATGAAAATGATTACTGGACACTTTGTTGTTGCTAGTTGTTATATTTACGGACCTTGATTGTTGATATGAATAAGACAGACACTTTTTTGTATTAAAATCTTGATTGCATTAATATAATTTGTATAAGCGTCTAGCGGCTATATTGTTTCTTTACTAGTGTTATTTGGTTATAGTTGTTGTTCTTTGCTGCTTTACTGTATAAACTGACATTTCTGTCAGATCCAGCTTTCGTAAGGGTTTGACACCTCTGCAAGAGAATTCTCTCACTGGCATTCCGTAGCACCGACACGTGATTTAGTACAGGCAAGTATCACATTCTTATTGGTCCATTGTTAGGGTTGCCAGCTCCAGGTTGGGAAATTCCTGGGGATTGTGGGGGTGGAGCCTGGGGAGGGCATGGTTTGGGGAGGGGAGCGCCCTCCGTGTGGTATAATGCCCTAGAGCCCACCTTCCAAAGCAGCCATTTTCCCCAGGGGAACTGATCTCTCTCACCTGGAGATCAGTTGAAATCCCAGATCTCCAGCCACTGCCTGGAGGTTGACAACCCTACCCATTATCTATTGTGAATCACTTATACTTCCCTATACATACCTTCTCACACCTTGAGAGCCGCATATTTTGCATCTCTTCTTTTATATTAGCAAAACCTCTAAGAGCGTAGAAAAGGATCTTTTATTTTTCCATTGTGGTTTCATCCATTTTTACCATTGAAAGCCCAACTGGCGTCTTCCAATATATTTTCCAAGAATGTGCTCAGATGCATTGTATGGATTTCCCTGCTGTTGAATGTAGTGAGATCCAGTGACTGGCACCTGGTAGGGGTCTAGGGGGCAGGGATATGTCACATCGACAGCATGGTGTCATTTCTGAGGCAAACCTGGATGTGATGTCATGCTGCTCTAGGATTCAACAGAAACTCTATAGTACATGTTGGAAAGTTACAACTGGTGCTTAATGTACAAGCTCCAGGTTTTCCCAATTT
Source organism: Lepidodactylus listeri (assembly GCA_029233225.1). NCBI lineage: Eukaryota > Metazoa > Chordata > Lepidosauria > Squamata > Gekkonidae > Lepidodactylus > Lepidodactylus listeri. The sequence continues at coordinate 130,699,061 of JARCFY010000005.1, read as the reverse complement.
CTTTTCTCCTCCTATTTGGTGTGAGAAGTTTTGTTTCCCATTATCACTAGAACCCATAGATCTTCCATCGACAGATTAGATGTTGGTGTAAATGTTCCTTTTCAAAATCTGCAGAAACTCATGTGGAGAGGAAGTATCTCATCCCCCCCTCCCCATGCTATCCACACTTTCCCTCTTCCCCACAGCCCCGGCATCTTCTATCATTTTCGTTTCCTCCCCTTCGTCCAGTTCCCTTACCCCCATTTCCCTCCATTTTCTTTTCTCCTTTTGGCCACTGTGGTTTGGTCCCTACCCCGTCTTCCTTCTTGCATCTCCTACCTGCCCACCACCACTCTGCCCCCCGCCAGCTCAATTCAGATTTCAAAAAGAAATTGCAGCGGCAGCTTTGGTTTACCTTAGGCTCACTCTGATTGCCTAGGCAACCCGAAATGGCTGCCGAGATCTCATGAGGTAATTTCACAAGATTCTCAGCATTGTATAGCATCTCTCTTCCATAAAATATTTTTAAAATTGAATAGTTTTGTACAAACCTGGGGGGTTCCTCTAGATTCCTAGAAACATCTCCTCTTTCTGTAGTTAATTTTTTCAATATGCACTCTAGGTCCAGGTTCAGAATTATATATATATAGATTAAAAAAAAAAAAAAAACATTTACCTTTAAGTGCTTCCATAATGGAGCTGAAAAAGCTGTTTGCAGCATTTAATTAATAAATAAAGGCTTGGGAAGAAATGTGATAAAGTTCCACAGCATTAAGCCAACAAAATCCTGAAATAAATATTTCCTCACAACCAGTGTTCCCTCTGTGCTGAGCTAGTGTGAACTAGCTCACAGTTTTTTAGCCTCTGGCTCACACATTTTTGTCTTAGTTCAGGAAGGAGGGCTCCAGAGCCAACTAATTTATGCAGCAGCCAAATCGCTCGCTCACAACTTTAATGCTAGTAGCTCACAAAGTAGAATTTTTGCTCACAAGACTCCACAGCTTAGAGGGAGCATTGGTCACAAAATGGCTTCTTGTGCAAACCCCCCCCCCCCATATAAGATATTATCGGGGTCATTTCGTAAAAAAGAGGTGGAGGAGCTCATTAGCACCACTCATTAGCATAACTTATTTGCATATGCCACACCCCCTGGCATCACCAGAAGCATGTCAGAAGGCAACACCCACTGTTCAGGCTCCACCCCCAAAATCTCCAGGTCTTTCCCAACTCAGAGCTGGCGAGCCGGCTTGACACTTTGACTAAAGACACTTTAGATTCCCTTTGCTCTTGCAGAGAAGCTACCCTACAACAAGCATGAAAACACAGAGCAAGTTCGTATCCGTTTGCTTTTTTCCACAGCGCATCCCCATATGTGCCCCCTCCTGGGCTTGTTCCTGCTTGAAGCGACCCCTGTATTTGATCCATCCCTCTTGATGATGAGACTGCTTGACGTACATGACAGGAGTGGACTCCATCCTTCTCTTTGACGTATCCATACTAACATTCATTTGCTGTACGGCTCTGGCCCTTTCCTAAGAGGAGAACGAATAAAAACCCAGCTTCAGACCGAAAACACTGTGCTTAGTTAATGGCCAGAAATGTGCAGAGCTGCGGCTGTCTAAAACAAACTCCAGCTTCTTCCGCCTCCGCCTCCCTCTCTCCGCTCCTGGCTGCCATTGCGATGAGTAGCGAAGACGCTTCTTTTTGTCCTCCGCTCTCATCATGGCTGAGACTTCTACCATAATTACATGGTTTTGGTGTGGTCAAAAGGTGAATACAAATGTTCAGTTTTTGGAAGGCGCATTGCTCATCGGGGATCAGAACTCATCATCCGTATCAGAAACAGTAGTAAAACCGGAGGCCATCTGGCCAATTTACCTGCTAATGTAGAAGCAGCAGCCCCCAGGCCAGCTGGATCCAGGCGTACCAATGCTTCCGAAGTCCCCAGTGCGAAGATTAATGGCCAGATGTTTCAAACAGCTCCGTCTCACTACCAGTCCTCTTTGTCCCTCCCACATCTTTTGTCGGTGACTCAGCCAACTTCAGGTGTTTGGCAGCAGCTTCAAACATGTATTTCGTATTTTCCAACAACTGTGGTTTTTCAAAGCGGTGCAGAAGTCAAGCTTTGCACCTGGGATTTGATTTGGGGTTGAATTGTTTCATAGATGAAAAGTTTTGTTCTCCAGTATTGTAATGCTGCCCTGACCTGGATGGCCCAGGCTTGCCCGATCTCGTCAGATCTCAGAAGCTAAGTAGGGCCAGCCCTGGTTAGTATTTGGATGGGAGACCTCCGAGGGAGTCCAGGGTCACTACACAAAGACTGGCAATGGCAAAACACATGTGTTCATCCCCCCTGACCTGGATGGCCTGGGCTCACTCGATCTCATCAGGTTTCAGAAGCTAAGTAGGGCCAGCCCTGGTTAGTATTTGGATGGGAGACCTCCGAGGGAGTCCAGGGTCGCTACGCAGAGACTGGCAATGGCAAAACACTTCTGCTCATCTCCCCTGACCTGGATGTCCCAAGGCTGCTTGATCTCATCAGGTCTCAGAAGCTAAGCAGGGCTGGACCTGGCTAATATTTGGATGGGAGACCTCCATGGAATATCAGGGTTGATACACAGAGGCAGGCAATGGCCAACCACCTCTGAATGTCGCCTGAAAACCCTACAGGGTCACCATAAGCCAGCTATGACTTGATGGTCCTTTCAACCACCATGTATTTGTTGTTGTCAAGTTGTAGACAAGGAAGTCCAGGGTTGCTGTGCAAAGGCAGGCAATTGCAAACTTTCTCTTTCACATGCCCTGACCTGGACTGACCTAGATTAGCCAGATCTACTCATATCTTAGAAGCTAAGCAGGGGGTCGGTCTTGATTAGTACATGGATGGGAGACCACCAAGGAAGTCCAGGCCTGTAGTGCAGAGGCAGGCAGTGGCAACCCCCCCCCCCCCCCGCTTGCCTCTTGCTTTGAAAACTCTATGGGGATGCCATGTTTGCTGTGACTTGATGGCACCTTATGCACACACAGGAACAGCTATTGTCATTAATGTCCTAATGGCCCCAGCTAGCCCAGTCTTGTCACATCAGGGAAGCTAAGCAAGGCCAGCTGTTTTTGGTACTTGGGTGGGAGACCTCCAAGGAAGCCCATGGGCACTATGCAGAGGCAGGCAATGGCCAACCACCTCTGGATGTCTCTTGCCTTGAAAACTCTACAGGATCTCCATGACTTGGCTACAACTTGATGGCACGTTACCCCACCAGAGTCATTATTGTATTTGGGTGACAGTGACACTGGCCTCCCCAGGAAACACAGACACACAAGCAATTGGGATGAAATGCTCAGGCATTGCAACCCCTCACCCAAGAGAAACACCCTTCCACATTTCAGGCAGACAGGAAAATTGGTCCCCATTCTAGAGCAAGTCAAAGGCTCCACCCATTTCTGGCTCTAACTTACCTTGTCCCCCATTCAATTAGGATGAAATTCTCAAGGACTGTTTCCTTAACCGGGGGGGGGGGGCACGCCCAGATTCCAGACAGTTTGATCAGGGCTTTTTTTTGTAGAAAAAGCCCAGCAGGAACTCATTAGCGTAATAGGCCACACCAAACAACAGTCACTCATTAGCATATTAGGCCACACCCCTGACAGCACGGCTCATTAGCCTAGTAGGTGGGGGGTGGGAAAGCACAGGGCATGCATGGAAGCTTGCCTCTTCCCCCCCAAACTTCTCCATCCCACTTCAGCATCACCTTTCTAGTCTCCCCCCCTCTGAACCAAAGTGCGCAGGCTGGGGGGGACTGTGGGCAGCCAGGCAAACATGCCTCGTTCCTTCCCCGAGCCTCTCCGCTTTTGCAGAGAGACTCGGGGAAGTGCAGGGAGGGGGCATGGTTTCCAGATCGGGGAGGGAAAGAAAGACATTTTCAACGCACCTGGAGAAGATCAGGAGGGGAACCCAGGCAAGTCTGCATGCCTGCCCTCTTTCCCCAGCCTGCCTGCCGTGGCAAACAGGCTGGGAAAAGGAATGAAGGCATGCCCCTTTCTTCCCTGAGCCTCTCTGCAATTGCAGAGAGACTTGGGGAAGTGCGGGGGGGCATGGTTAAATGCCTTTCTCTCCCTCTCCCAGATCAGGGAGAGAAAGAAAAGCATTTTCAGTGTGCCTGGGTTCCCTGCCTGCCCTCTTCCAGCTGCAACATGTCAGCTAGAGAAGGTAAGGCAGGGAGAGGCTTTTCCTTGTCAATTTCACTCTCAGCTGACTGGTGGGGAGTGAGATTGACAAGGAAATCCCGAGGGGCTCCCCAGAGGGAAAGAGGGCATTTTAACATGCCGCCTTTCCCTCTTGTGTATAACATGGGGAGGGCCGTGTGCTCTGTAGCCAGGCATGCCAGAGGTTTTGGTTGTAGGCATGGCCAACTCAAAAGACAGCCAGAACTCTGTTCCTGTGCATTCCTGCCCAAAAATAGCCCTGAGTTTGATTAAAGTATGTATTGTACTGATACAGAATCACTGCTCACTTCTTCAAATACAGCTAGCTGTATCTTGATCTATCTCCATGGTAGGCACCACATTTAGCCATACAGTATGGAAATCCATCAACTTTGTGAAGGTGTCTGAAGAAGTGAGCAGTGACTCACGAAAGCGCCTGCCCCGCCACAGATTTTGTTAGTCTTTCAGGTCCTACTGGACTCTTGCTCTTTTCTACTGCTACAGACAGACTAACAGGGCCACCCATCTTGATACAGAGTGTACTTAATCTATTCTAACTCCAGAGGGAGCTGTAATTTATCTCTTCTATTGTTTAGAGCTTGTTGACTGCTTCTCTTGTTTCCCTTTCTTTCTCTGCCTACAAATGATATATACCCTAAAGGCAGGATGGCTAGAGAAAGGTGGCGAGAAGGGTGGCTTGATTTGGAGAAGCGCTGAAGGTGCCACTCTTGAGTGCCCTTCTAAGCTTTCTTGCCCTGTGGGAAGGGAACTCAAAAGGCATTTAAATGTCTTCTGAAGGCAATTAAATACCATCTGAGCTGTCTTTTCCTAAGAACTGACGTGTTCACTGCATGGTCCCTTGAAAGGAAGGGCAATAAACAGGCTCGGGGCCTCCCCCTTTAAAGACAGGCATTCAGATTAATTTAATTTAATTAACTGTAATTTAACTGCCCCCTTAAAAATTTCAATGCCCTCCCCCAAATTAAAAAAAGTCTTGGCTGTGGGCCTGTATGCATCCCTAACAGATTTTGCTCACTGTTGGTGGACCTGTCCTCAAATAAAAAGAGTACTGGATTTTGATACGGAAACAAATTTCACTAATAACAAATACAGACTTACCTTGCAATCTGGATTCCATTTTCTTGGAGACATGGCACACATCTGTAAATAACAGAAGTACGGAAACATTAATATCCAGATTATTGATGACAGCCAAAATAACAATTGCACAAAAATGGAAACCAAAAATATCCCCACATTAACAGATTGGCGAAAGAAAATTTGGGAGTGCTTCATATATGGGCGTACCTCGTATAACTCATTAGCACTGCAATCGGAAAAATATCGAAAGTGGTTCCAGGCTGTATGGTTTCCTATGACTAGTTATCTTGAGATAATTCCAAATAACCCAATACATAAAAAATTACTTTTCTTTTAATGCACTGCAATTTTTTAAAGCCTGAAAATTATATATGAATATTGAATTTCCTTCTGGCTCCTTTCAAGGTGTATTTGTTGAATCTGTATACATATAATTTCAACTCTCTTTCCAAATTGCATAAGATATTAGATAATTTTTTTATGCTTGTATGATACCAGTGTGTCTAATGCATTCTTTTAACCAGGGGTCATTTCGTAGAAAAAGAGGTACCGGAGCTTATTAGCATAACTCATTAGCATAACTTATTTGCATGTGCTACACCACCTGACATCACCGGAAGTCTGTCAGAAGGCAAGAAAGAAAGAAGAGAGAGAGAAGGAGAGAGAAAGAAAGAAAGAAAGAAAGAAAGAAAGAAAGAAAGAAAGAAAGAAAGAGAGAGAGAGAGAGAGAGAGAGAGAGAGAGAGATTGGACAGCTACCAATCCAAGCCTCAGAAATACCACTATTCTGGGAGGATAGCTTCAGTGGTGGCTGAAGCCTTCAGAAGGCTGGTCGGAGGAACAAAGACCTTCCAGGGGACAGGATCATTTTGCTGCAGCCGTGACACAATCAGGCATTCCCCTGCCGGGGAGGGGGGGCTGGCACCAACTCCCGGAGCTGAGCTTCCCAAAGCTCCTGCTCGAAAGGACCCCTGCTTTTAACTTAATTGTTAATCTGCATACATGAGTTTTTATCCTTCTTTATTGTTCAACTGTATTGAAAAAAATGAATTAAAAACAACAACAACAGGGTTGCATCACTTAAAATGCCCTTAGAAATGGACCAATGGCCTACCAGAATTTCCAAGTTGGACTTTACTTAAGGTTTCCCTGAAATTTAGCCCCAGAATGGATCGGGGGGTGGGGGTGGTGTTCACTTATATGGTGAGAATCAGAGTGGGGGAGGGAATTCATTGGTGGACTGGGAGTCAGTGGTAAGAATCAGGGCAGAACTAACCTGGTGGTCAAGGGTGGACACTGGAAGAATGAGGCCAGTGAAGGGCGGAGTCTGGCAGGTAAGATGCTGAGTGGAAGTTCCTTGCCCTGACCTGGATGGCCAATGGCAGCCCAGCCTCTTTAGCTCTCCAAAGCTAAGCAGGGTTGGCCCGGGTTGGTACTTGGATGGGAGGTCAACAAGGAACACAATAGTTTGTCTCTCACTTTGAAAATCCTATGGGCAGGGCTCATTTCGTGGCAGGAGCTTACAGTAGCCCCTGTAAGAAGAGCTCTGTAAGCTCTTGGAGGATTGGCTACATTAGGGGTGTGTGGCCTAATATGCAAAGAAGCTCCTGCTACGAAATGAGCCCTGCCTATGGGGTTGCCATAAGTCAGCTGTGACTTGATTGCATTTTCCATCACCACCACAGGTTACTTGAAACCAGGGCTCCGTTGGGGCCGGGGCGCCGGCCCCGGGAGCAACCCCCCTCCCTCGCCCACTGAGCTCTCCCGGGGTGCGGCAAGCACCACCGGCCCCAGGAGCAACCCCCCTCCCTCGCCCACTGAGCTTTCCCGGGGGCCGGCCCTGGGAGCAACCCCCCCCCACTGAGCCTTCCGGGGCGCAAGGGAGGGAGAAGCCGGGCCTGAGTGGCTTAATGCTACTCAGGCCCAAGCGGGGGGGGGGGGAGGGAAACCCCAGCTGCAGTGGGGGGGAGAAGCGCCCCCCTTCCTTCCTTCCTTCCTTCCTTCCTTCCTTCCTTCCTTCCTTCCTTCCTTCCTTCTCTCTCTCCCCCCACCTACCTACCTACCTTCCTGTTCCTTCCTTCCCCCTTCTCCCCCCTTCCTTCCTTTCTTCTCTCTCTCCCCCCAACTACCTACCTTCCTTACTGTTCCTTTCTTCCTTCCTTCCTTCCCCCCTCCCTCCCTCCCCCCTCCCTCCCTCCCTCTCTTTCTTTCTTTCTTTCTTTTTTTCTTTCTTTCTTCTCTCTCTCTCCCCCCCACCTACCTACCTACCTTCCTTCCTGTTCCTTTCCTTCCTTCCTTCCCCCTCCCTCACTCCCTCCCTTCTTGCCTTCTGACACACTGCCCATGACGTCAGGGATGTGTGGCTTTTTGACACTTCCGGTGACGTCAGGGGGTGTGACATATGCAAATAAGTTATGCTAATGAGCTCCTGCACCTCTTTTTTTACGAAAGGACCCCTGCTTGAAACTAATACTGGTTGGAACAGAAAAATGCTGGCTGATGGCAGCCTTAAAAAGCTTGGACATTCCTCTCTTTTTCCACCAAGGAAACAAACGTCTAAGTCACAGCTGAGTCAAAACGCAAACAACTTTTTGTGAACGCTTTTGGAACTGCTGAAAAATGCCTGCTTCTGCCTCATAATTTGTCAACACCCCTTGCAAAAACAAGTTTACTTTTTAACCCTTGCTCTCATTCTCAATTGCCTTTACTTTCAGGGAGTGCAGTTACAAAAGAGCCAAACCTGATGGGCTGCAGTGCTTTGTGACAACATCCTGTTGACTGCATGATCTCTGACTGGCTGGGATTGTCCATGTGTTTAACACAATTGTGAACAAAAAGAAGCCACAGAAGGGGAGACAGTGTGGTAAATACATCTTGGAAAAGAGAAGAGAGGTAAATATTGGCACTATCTAAGCCTGAATGCCCTCCCCCCTCCCCCCTCACTTCCAGGGCTGGGAAGAGAACAGTGAGGAATGGAAATGATGTTTTGCTATGGGGTGAAATCAGGTCTGGGTGAAAATGTGATGTCAGCTTGGGCTGCGATCATACACACAATTAGACCCGACATAGGTGTGAATGCCGGGTGGATTTAAAGGGAGTAATCAGACAGCAACATCTGGGAAGCATCCTGCAGCCATCGGCAACCCATTCTGCTCCACCACAGAAGTGGAGTTAAAAGACACCAGGGAAAATCCTGTAGTAAAAAGGTTGCGACGGGCCACGGAAGGACTTTCCCCTGTCTGATGGTTCCAGAGCACTCTCATTCCGTCAGGATGGTCTGATCAGGCTATCCCGACTCCGTGCTGTTGTTCCCCCCCCCCCCCCCGCTTCTCAGTATGTGCATCACTGCACACTCCATAGGGAACACTTAGTGTGGAGGTACAATTCATTGATTCCTCGTTTAAGCACATGGGAAACAAATGGCAAAAAAACCAACAACAACTCACCCGCAGTTATGGCTGATCATACACTGATGGGCTGTGCCTGCAGCTTCAAAGGGAGGTGTGATCTCACAACTGTGGGTCAAATTCCGCTGGAGGAAATAGCCTTGCTCCCCCCCCCACCACCACCACTGTATCTAGCATGTGTGACCGCAACCTCTATGGTGTTACCATCGGGTTGTCAGGTCCCCCTGGCCACCAGCATGGGATGGAAGAGGCAAGGTTGCCAGTTGTGAGTTGGGAAATTCCTGGAGATTTGGATATGGTGCCTGGGGAGGGCAGGTGAGGTGCAATGCCTTAGTGAGGTGCAATGCCATAGAGCCACAAATGAAGTAAAAAAAAATATTAATAAAAGCTTTTTTTTAAGGGTTCCATGGTACTGAGGCATTTGTGCAGAGTTTTGTTCAAACCACCAGGACTGTGAACTGGAAGGGGGGGACTTGAATATGAGTCAGAAAAACAGACACACACCAGAAAGTTTTTCTTTCGCAGCACTTTCCTCAGGAAGCAGTAGTTGGGAGGCAGCACATTCAACTGGGATCCTTCCCCAAGGCCCCAGAGCACATTTCGTGCGGTAGAAAACAAAGGCTGCCACAGCAGGTGCAGCTGAGCTCCCCTCTCCAGGTTAGAAAGCCCCCCTTGGGGCTATAATGGAACTTTTGTTAGCAGAAAAATGTGCGATTCACAGTCCCTGGGGGAAGCTGATCTTGCCCAGCACTCCCTCGCTTGGGGCCCCTCCACCGGCCTTCAGAGGAGCTTTGTCTGACATCAGTGGGAAGGAGAGTGGCATGGGGGGGGGCCCTCAGCTGACTCCAGATTTATGATGGCGGAATCGAAAGAGCAGAGCCGCCGCTGAGGGAACAATAGCGGCCACAGCCTCTCTCCGAGCCAAGAGAATTATCGGAAGGCGCATGAGGCGGGCCTGTGTTGCTAATGCTAAGCAGGCCTCTAGGCCTGGGATCTGCCTGGAAAGCTCTTCCGAAGCCACTCTTGGGAGGGAAAGTGGCAGTCAAGAGTAATTAGGGGGCATAAAATGAGACACAGTCCTGGGCCAGCTTAAACACTGTTTATTGGGATGCAAGCTTTCAGGGATTGAAAAGTGCTCTGTCAGACACACGCAAGGTAATCCTCCACACTGAGTCTTTCAAGTCTCACTGTCTGAAAGTGGAAGGTGGCAAAGGTGGAAAGTGCCCTCAGGTTGCAGCTGACTTCCGATGACCCTGTAGGGTTTTCAAGGCAAGAGACGTTCCAAAGCGGTTTGCTATCGTCTGCTTCTGCAGAGCTACCCTTGACTTCCTTGGTCGTCTCCCAGCCAGGAATGACCCTGCTTGGCTTCCAAGATCTTACAGGAGTGGGATGGACTGGGCCATCCAAGGCAGGGCAGAGGATAGGCAAGCTTTTCAGTCCCAGTGCCAAACCCTCCACACCTAGCATCTATCTAGGGTTCCCAGGTCTGAGTTGGGAAATAACTGGAGACTTTGGGGGTGGATCCAGGAGAGGGTGGGGTTTGGGGAGGGGAGGGGCCTCAGTAGGGTACAATGCCATGGACTCCACCCTCCAAAGCAGCCATTTTCTTCAGGGGAGCTGATCTCTGTCAGCTGGAGTTCAGTTGTAAAAGCGGGAGATCCTCAAGCCCCATCTGGTAACCCTACATCTACCCATGAAGATTTTGTTTGTTTGTTTGTTTGTTTGTTTTATTTCATTTATACCCATCTTTCTTCCCAGTGGTGACTCAAGATGACTTACATCACCCTCCTGTCCTCCATTTTATCCTTCCAACAATCCTGTGAAGTAGGTTAGGCTGAGAGCGTGTGACTGGCCAAAGGCCACCCAGCAAGCTTCCATGGCAGAGTGGGGATTCAAACCTGGTTCTCTCAGATTGTAGACCATCATTCTAACTACTAGAGTTGGTTTTAGGGTTCTATTTTAGGGTTGCCAAATCCCAGGTGGGGCCTGGAGATCTCATAAGAACATAAGAGAAGCCAATGTTGGATCAGGCCAGTGGCCCATCCAGTCCAACACTGTGTCACACAGTGGCCAAAAACACCAGGTGCCCTCAGGAGGTCCAGCAGTGGGGCCAGGACACTAGAATCCCTCCCACTGTTGCCCCCGCCCCCAAGTACCAAGAATACAGAGCATCACTTGCCCCAGACCGAGAGTTCCTATCTCTACCTTGTGGCTAACAGCCACTGATGGATCTCTGCTCCATATACGAACATAAGAGAAGCCAGTGTTGGATCAGGCCAGTGGCCCATCCAGTCCAACACTCTGTGCCACACAGTGGCCAAAAATACCAGGTCTATCAGAATTACAATTGGTCTCCAGACTGCAGAGATCAGTTCCTCTGGAGAAAATGGCTGCTTTGGAAGGTGGACTCTCTGGCATTATTCTGAGTATAAAGGTCACTTCTGAAACACTGCCCTCCCTGGGCTCCTTCCCCCTAAATCTCCAGGAATTTCCCAACCCAGAGTTGGTGATCCTAGAAGAAGTTGATTTGCCTGTGAGGGAGGATGGAGAAATGAGGGTTGTACTGGGCCGGACATACTGGGAGGAAGTTAATCCCAGTGGCGCTCCCAACAACTGAAGGGCTCACCTCGGACCTGGCTGGCAATCGCATGATGAGCCATGCATATCACCTTCTCCCACGGTGCTGGCTACAGTGGCACTGCCAACACCTGAGGACATCACTGCACTTGACTGGGCAGAGAACTGGCCCTTTGTGCCAAGCAAAATCACCTAGGCTAACGCTGTTCTGCACATGTCCCCAGCCAGGGTTGTCTACCCCTGTGTTAGTGTCATTCCTGGCTTGTGGCACAACCCAATTACAAGAAAAGTCCAAAAGGAAACATTTGTTTCTCTGCTTCCAAGGCAAAGAGAAGGTACTCCAAAACAGCTAAATGGCTCCAACGTGAAATCGGTGGGTTTGGGCACACAAGAAAAGCCTACAAGAAGGCGATTGTATAACTTCCTCTTGAATATGAAGAAGAAGAAGAGATTGGATTTATACCCCGCCCTTCACTACCCAAGGGAGTTTCAGAGCAGCTTACAAACTCCTTTCCTTTCCCCTCCCCACAACAGACACCCTGTGAGGTAGGTGGGGCTGAGAGAGCTCTGACAGAAACGGCTTTTTTTTTCAGGAACAGCTGTGCCAGAGCTATGGCTTGCCCAAGGTCATCCAGCAGGTGCAAGTGGAGGAGTGGGGAATCAAACCCGGCTCTCCCAGATTAGAGTCCGTGCACTTAACCGGTAAGCCAAACTGGCTCACATGAAACATACCCCCAAATGATTAATGGGCTTTTCAGTTTTCTGTGGAAACTAGCAAACACATACTTATCAGTCAAGACACACCAATTGAATTCTTACATTTGTATGTATGTTAAGTGCTATCATGCCACTTCTGACTTATGGCAACCAGTGTTCCCTCTAGGCTGAGTTAGTGTGAGCTAACTCAGTTTTTTAGCCTCCGACTCACACATTTTTTCTTAGCTCAGGAAGGAGGGCTCCAGAGCAAATTAATTCATCCAGTAGCCAAATCGCTCGCTCACAACTTTGATGCCAGTAGCTCACAAAGTAGAATTTTTGCTCACAAGACTCCACAACTTAGAGGGAGCATTGATGGCAACCCTATGAAGGAATGACCTCCAAAATGCCCCATCATTCACAGTCTTGCTCAGGTCTTGCAAACTGAGGGCTGTGGCTTCCTTGGTTGAGTCAAGCCATCTCCCGTCGGGGCTTCCTCTTTTCCTGCTGCCTTCAACTTTTCCTAGCATTATTGTCTTTTCCACTGACTCTGGTCTTCTCACAGAATCACAGAGTTGGGGCTTCCAGGGTCATCTAGTCCAACCCCTTGCACAATGCAGGGAATTCACAAATACCCCCCCAACACCCCCAGTGACCCCTGTTCCATGCCCAGAAGATGACAAAAAAGCCTCCAAGATCTCCAGCCAAACTGGAGACCAAAGTACAATAGCCTCAGTTTGGCCGTTTTATCTTCTACAGAGAGTTCAGGCCTCACTGGATCTAAAACCCACTTGTCCTTTTGGTAATCCAGTGTACCTGTAAAACTCTCCTCCAAGTCTACCTGCAGACCCATAACTACAGTGGGGTTATCTTGGGCCTAGCCCCCCCGACTTACTGACAAGCCCCCCCCCCAACTTCCCATCCAGCCCAGGGCCCCCTGAGTGGCAGCGGGTGCAGGGACAGAACTGGGTATTCCTTTATTTTGATTAGCCAGTGCCCCCTAAGAAATTTAAATACCCCCAACTAAAAGAAAAGAAAAGATCCTGGCTATGGCCCTGTCCACATATCAAAGGAATCTACTTTCTTCCCCTGACAGCTTTCTTCCTTGTCCAACTTTCACACCCATTCATGGTCATGAGGAACATCCTGTGGCATGAATTATCTTGAACTTGGCTGCCAGAGACACATTCCTTACACTTACCCTCGTCTATCTCCTTCATGGCTTCCCTTCCCAGTCGCAGTCTCCTCCCGACTTCTTGGGTGCAGCCTCCCTTCTGGTTGATGGAGCCAAGGCATTGAAAAACTTGAACAATTTCAAGCGCTTCATCATCAGCCTTAAAAATTATTCAGTTCTTCAGTCATTTTTTTACATACCGGAGTACAAAAGGTGTAAAGAATTTGGGAAGACCTGGGACTTGTACATTGAGCTCCATTTGTAACTTTGCTGCCTATAGAGTTTCTGATGAATCCTAGAGCAGCGTGACATGACATCCGGGTTCACCCCAGAAATAACATCAGGCCATCTATGTACATGAAGTATCTGGACCCCATTTCTGCCAGTCCCATTTAGATCCCATAGGGGTAGAAATGCTCACCCGTCTGTTCACCTGTCAAAAATAGCAATGACATTATAGATATGGCATAACTACTAATTTTTATCAGGGGAGTAGAATCCAGAATTACAGAAGAGTTGTGTGCACTGCAGATTTTAAAAGGCATTACAACTGCAGAAAACATGTTCTTGAAGGTATGTAAATCAGTAGAAAATCTTGGACTGAGTTGGGATGAATTTGAAAGCATCACAACTGATGGGGCAAGAAATATGGTGGGATGTAAAACTGGTGTAGCTGCAAGAATCAGTGAAGAGATACTGAAATTAAATGGTACACATCCCATGCAATTTCACTGCATCATCCATCGGCAAGCCTTGTCTAGTAAGATTTTTTGATGGGGAAGTATGATTCCTATTGATGTATCCAACATTAATTACATCAGACATCATGGCCTTAATCATCATCCGTTTCAGAATTTTCTCACAGAGGTAGATGCAGAATATGGAGATGTAGTGTACCATGCAGAAATCAGGTGGCTTAGCAGAGGCAAAGTCCTCAAATGTGTTTTAGTCTTTGTCATGCAGTTGGTGTCTTTCTCAAGGAGAAAGGAAAAGGTCAAGTACTTTCTGACCCTGGATGGATTTTTGATTTGGCTTTCTCAACTGATATCAGAAAGCATCTGGACACATTGAATATAAGGTTGGAGGGGAAAGGAAAGCTTGAGTGTGACATGTACTCTGAACTGAAAGCTTTCGAAGAATGGCCTAAAATTTGAGGAGGATGGGAATTTACAATTCAGTGTTGAGAGAGACGTCAAAGCACTGAATCTATTGCCGGTGGAATTCCAGAAAAAATTTACTGATTGCCATAAGCTTGAAAAGGAATTAAGAATGTTTCAGAATCCATTTTAAGTAGCACCAGAAGATGCAAGTAACTTTTTTTCGGATGGAGCTAATTGATTTGCAAGCCAGTGATCATTTCAGAGACATTTACAAAAAAAGATGGTATGTTAGATTTCTATTCTGGTCTACCCTGTATATTAATCAACCTAAATAAATTTTCTGCAGGCATGTTCACAGTCTTTGGCACCGCATACATCTGTGAACAAACTTTTTCCAAGATGAAAATTGTGAAATCCAATTGTAGGTCAAGACTTACAGATGAACATTTACATGGCATTTTAAGGGTGTCTGTCAGAAACCTTGACTTGGATGTTAATGCCTGGGCTAAGCAGAAAACAGCCACAAAAATAACACCGACTAGATAAGAATGTGTAGCTAGATAAAAAGGATTCCACTGTAAAATGTTGTTCCAAAATGGATTGCGTTCAAGTTGACATTTCTTAATTGACCTCTGAATGTTTACTTTTCCTCTAAATAGGTAGGTAGTAATTTTGTTAGTTTGATTTAAGATGTCGCCCTCTGTAGGCATTGGGCACTTTAATGTGGCCCCCATGTGCCAGAAGGTTGGGGACCAGTGTTCCCTCTAAGCTGCGTTAGTGTGAGCTAGCTCACAGTTTTAACCTCTGACTCACACATTTTTGTCTTAGCTCAGGAAGGATGGCTCCGTAGCAAACTAATTTATGCAGCAGCCAAATCACCTGCTCACAACATTAATGCCAGTAACTCAGAAAGTAGCATGTTTGCTCACAGGTCTCCACAGCGTAGAGGGAGCATTGTTGGGGACCCCGATCTAGAAGGATCAGCTGCAAAGCTGGGCATAGTGTGTTTATCTATGCACAGAAATACATCATGTCACCTTTGCATGATCACTACCAGTCAGGGCTTGGCCACCCCCTTGATTAATCCCTCTTCCATGCAGTGCATTGGCCCAGTTTTGAAAGGACAAAATAAAAAGCCATTAAAGATAACAAGGGGCTCGTGCACTAATTGATGCTTTTTATGTTACCTTTAAAAGACTTCAGAAAATGACTCTAAGTACTTCTAGCATACCCAGCAACCTATTTAAGCTGACAAGTAATTGCTCTCTGGGTGTTATGCAACAAGCTTTTATTACCCTTATAACAGTTTTATCATAGCTCTTTACCACCACCACCACACACACACACAGAGAGAGAGAGAGAGAGAGAGAGAGAGAGAATCATGGGAATGGAACTGTTGTGAGGATGCTGAAAATTCTGTTAGCAATCTCGAGTTTTCTTGGGGTCAGACTAGATGTGAGGATGTTCTCATGTCCACCATAAGGGGGGCTGTTTTGGAATTTGGAAAGGGGAGGGGGATAACAGGGCCCCTGCCCACAACGCTGCAGTCCCAGTCAGGATCAGGCCTTCAGAGAGCTTTTAAATCACTTTAAATCGTCAACAAGTGTCCCCGTGGCGGACACGAGGATGATGTCATATCTAGTCTGTACTGGGATATTGGGTTCATATAGTAGAGTTCTGCCCAGTCATAGAAATGTGATACTGAGTGCAATAAATAATTCTCCCAAGAAGTATATTGCAAAAGGTAAAAAAAAAATACATTTATTCCAGCAGATCCAGTTCACATGCAGGTTGCGGTCGAAAGGAGAAAGAAAGGCCTGACCTAAAGAGCGCTTTCCCTGCCACCAACGGCCGGCTTGTCCAAGGGTGTGTTCAGACTAATCCCACCATTGGCCAGTCTGTAATTTGATCTAGACTTTTTTGATCCAGCGTTGCATGACCAGACAGCTCCCCCGTGAATCACTTTACCGTGTGTGACTTCGCAATGGATTGTCTAGACAGCATCCACTGTAAAGAGCCATGCAGTCGGCTGTTTTTTAAAAAATCCTGTTTGCGCATGCGCATATCTGCCTCACCGTCTACTTGTTTTTCCGCGCATGCGCAGACTGAAATGGTAAAAGCACCGCCAGCGGTACCTTCCTCTAGGTACCATTTCCATTAACAAAGTGCATAATCACAGGACCTTCAGAAACATTAAATTGTTCGGATCATTTGAGCAGAGCTCTGTGGATGTCGTATGTTTAAGCGGTTATGCGCGCATCGCTAAGTTTTTTTTTTAAATGGCGGCCATTCAGGATGGTCTGGAGACCATCCCTATGGGCTGATTGCACGCTGGTGGAGTGACCAGAGGGGGAAAGTCCACCATTTGCCCATTGGCCAGGTTAGGACTGGACTTTCACCACTAACTTTTAAATATAAATCCCCAACAGGGATCGACGGGCTGATCACGGAAGCAGCACGATTCCCAGATGTTGTTGTCTGGACATGCAGTTTAAATCCAATATAGCTGTCCAAACGCAACCCAACTTCATGTGTATGTGGTAGTATGAGGGCATTGTCTCTATAGGAGAGACCTGCAGAGACATGTGTCTTCATGGAAGGACATGTGAAGAGAGGGAGAGGACAAAGTGAGCAAAAGAAGAAGGGGTCAGAGAGCAGCTCCCAGGTTAAGACAAAGAGAGGCATCCTATTCAAAGAGATAACACCTATGCACCCTTCGAGTGATGTAGTCCATCTCCCCACCCCACCCCAATGTCCAGGTATGCTGAGTTGCTCACTCCAACAGTTTGGTCCTCAGAGAACAGTAGTTCCTAGAATTTTCTGGCGAAGAAGAAATCACAGTCATTTGAGTGTATGGTTCTTTTCCTATCCCTGTTCCTGGCTCACAGCAAAGGTGGCATGGTGTAGCCCAGGGGTGGCCAAACTTGCTCAGTGTAAGAGCCACACAGAATAAACATCAGATATTTGAGAGCCGCAAGACATGAACAAATATTACATGCACATTTTTATTTTACAAATATGCACATTTGCTTTTTATTAACACTCAATGAGACTGCCAAAAATAAAAACAAAAGTGGTAAAAACAGATATTGATAATGATACTTATTTGTCCAATGATATTTATTTGTTTTCTAATGATATTTATTTGTCTAAGAGAGAGAGAAAATGAGAGAGGTGAAAAGAAAGAAAGAAAGAGGTGAAAAGAGAGAGAGAGAGAAACAAAGAAAGCAAATAGATGGGAAGGAGGGAAAGTATGCCTCCCGTTCACTTCCCCAGCTGCCCTGCCGGGAGCCACACAATATGTGTGAAAGAGCTGCATGTGGCTCCCAAGCCGCAGTTTGGCCACCCCTGGTGTAGCCCAGTCTAATTAGAACTTGGAAGTTAAGCAGGGTCTTGGCTGGGAGATCACCAAGGAAGACTCTGCAGAGGAAGGCTATGGCCAACCACCTGTGCTTCCCACTTGTCTTGAAAGTGTTGGCAGAGTTTAAGCATGCAGAGGAACGGAGGACCAACTGTTTAAAGAAAATGACTTGGTTTATTAAAGAAGAAATAAATTCTGATAGAACAGAGGAGAGGGAGAGCAGGGCTCATTTCGTAGCAGGAGCTCCTTTGCATATTAGGCCACACACCTCTAATGTAGCCAATCCTCCAAGAGCTTACAGAGTTCTTTGTTCAGGGGCTACTGTAAGCTCTTGGAGGATTGGCTACATCAGGGGTGTGTGGTCTAATATGCAGAGGAGCTCCTGCTACGAAATGAGCCCTGGGAGAGAGGCTTAACGAACTGGCTAACTGCAGTGAGAGAGAGGAATGAAGGGGAGGGTTCCGTTGGAGCAGGAAGTCTCCAAAGAGACAATCAGAAAACATGATGGACATGCCTTGACCTGGGTAGCCCAGGCAAGCCCAATCTCATCAGATCTCAGAAACTAAGCAGGGTTGACTCTGGCAAGTACTTGGATGAGAGACTTCTTTGGAATACCAAGTCGAGAGGACAAAGGCAGGCTTCATTCAGCCACCTCTCTGAATATCCTCCAGGCCCCCAGTCACCAGAGGTCACCATGACTACCAGGTGCACACACAGTCAGTCACCAGAGGTTGCCTGACATGACTTCCAGGCAGGGGCGTAGACTTTTGTAAAATCCAGGGGGGGGGGCTCTTTAGCTCGCGCGCAAAGCGTGTGTGCTCGCTGGGGCGATGTTCCCCCCCCCCGCCGCCGGAAAACCTCCGTGCTTCCCCGGGCCCTTCCGAGGCCCGACAGCCACTGCTGCCGGGGCCTCTCTCCCTCCCCCCCCCACTCCTTCCCTCTCCCTTCACTGGGAAAAGAGGGAGGGAGAGGGAAGGATGGAGGGGGGGGAGAGAGGCACCGGTAGCAGCAGCTGCCGGCCTTGGAAGGGCCCCGGGAGGCGCGGCAGCAGGCGCTACATTTTCCCGGGGGAGGCTCAAGCCCCCCCGTAGTCTACGCCTATGCTTCCAGGTGCACACACACTCACATGCGTGCACACACACACCCCAATATGAAAAACCCCAAAAGAATACCCCCCAAAAAGGAGACAGGAAGGACATCATTCCAAAATGTGAGAATTCTCTAATCTAGCTATGCTTACTAGCAGTCCTTCAGCTGTCCCCTCTAGGCTGTTCTTCTGGTCTTCTTCACATAGGAGCCCTCTAAACCTTGTATATTCCAACAGAAGGGCCCTTGCTGGGGTCACCATAAGTCAGCTGCAACTTGGCGGCACTTACATATATAAATTCTTGGCTCAAAACACCAGAGACCTGGTTTGCTTGTCTGATCGGCACAACCCTGCCCATATCAAATGCTGATGCATGGAGGACAACTGAGTTGGGAAGATGCAGGGAAATACGAGCCCACTGCATAGCCACCACTGGCACACAGGGCTGCCAATTCTGTATTGGGAAATTCTTGGTGATTGGGGGGGTGGAGGAGCCTCAGTGGAACTTAATGCCCCAGAGTCCATCCTCCAAAGCAGCCATTTCCTCCAGCGGAACTGATCTCTGACATCTGGAGATCAGCTGTAACTCCAAGAGAACTTAGGGTTGCCAGCTCTGGGTTGGGAAATACCTGGAGATTATGGGGGCAAAGCCCGAGCAGCAAGTCAGGGTTTGGAGAGAAGAGGGACTCAGTAGGGTACAATGCCGTAGACCAGTTGTAATTCCAGGAGATCTCCAGCCATCACCTGAAAATCAGCAGCTCTGCATGCAAGCATGCGTCTAGGCCGGAAAATAGGCTCCACTGCAAAGAGGCCCGTGCAAGGAGGATCAATGTTGATTTTCATGCGCTGAGCCTCCAGCGCACCATCAGCACTTCCGCACAGTTGGGAAGGTTACCAGGTAACCAGCTGCACACAAAACAGCTGCACCTGGCAACCGAGAAGAGGAAACCCCTGGACTCGCGTACTGAAAGGCTGCCTGTGTACACAAGCGCTGCGGAAAAAACACCCTGACCCGGAGACTTTCCGCATGGATCCAATTAAAGCCAGCTGCTTGCATTCCCCCCCCCCCCCCATTTCTTTTAAGGTGCTTTGAAAACTGTCAAAATCACAAAGGAAATGTCCACAGGAAGCACAGACGAAAACATGTTTCCTTCGGCTGTGTGAGGAAAGCTAATTGCAAGCAGGTTAAGTTAAGGATCCAAGTGCGGGCTATGTAGTAGGGGTGTGCGGGGAAAAAAAAATCGCTCCGATTCAGATTGGGCCGAATCAGGCCACATCTGTTCCAGCCACCAAATGACCCCCGCATGTCAGTTTCTGCAGTGCAAGGGAATTCCCCAGTCATTTGGCCAGCTGAATGTCAGTTTCGGCTCCATTATACCCTATGGGCCATTGAAATCAATGGCAAAAACTCATAGGGTATATGAGGAGCTGCAAGGGAGGGGGCTTTAGGGAGAGGCTCCAAACTTTCAGGGTAGCTGCTGGGGCCTCTCCCCGAAGTACCCGCCAAGTTTCAAGAAGTTTGGACCACAGGGTCCAATTCTACTGGCGGGTATACCTCAAACTATAGCAAGAGACCTAGCAACCCTAACCCCTGTTCCATTTCACTTCTCCATTTTTGATTACTTGATTGGAATAGTTGGTTGATATAGCAAAGTTTGTCCAGTCATAGAAGTATATGTCAGAGACCGGCTTCACCTGTTCCGAGGACAGAGGTGGTGGGGGTTCCAGAGCGGGGAAAACCCACACGGGGTCATGGCCTCAGTGCACCTACTCTCTGGTCATTTAGTCTTCACTGCCCCGGCTAGGTTCCCTCTCCTATTAACAGGTTTGAGCATTCCCCCCCCATCGCCCCCACCCCCCACCCCATCTAGGCATGCCAAGTTGCTCACTGCAACATACTTATGGTCCAAATTGCACGTGCCTATCCACAAAAACCTTTAAATAATTTCTTCTGCAGTGCAGCTGTGTACTCTCTTCCAAAGCCCCTTCTGTATTCTCGTCGTTTCCTTGAGCAATCTCAGCGTGAGCTGTTGAATTTTTCAGATGTGTGGTGAAAGGCAGATCCATTCTTTCTCATTTGTGTAGCAGGTTATCAAAAGACGCGCTCATTAGCATATACAGGATCATACTAAGAAAGTTTGGGGGGTGCCCCAGATGTATCGTGTGCCCCTCCCCCGCCAGTGCGCCTGTTTCTTCAAACCGACACTGACATGGTTTGCCTCAGAAGTACTTAAAACTCTGGTGGTTCTTAACTTCTTGCGTACAGGGAAATGAATATTTATGATCAAGCTCACCTAGCTTGTATGTCCAAATGTATCTTTCTCACACCTTCCCAAAGGTCTACCTTTGTGATATATTACATTAACAATTTAGAATGAGGCCTTCTTATGTCTTTGATGGTCCCTTCCGGGGAAAACATGAGTGAATGGTCTTTCTTTTCCCTTTTAAGAGGAACACTTAAAAAAAAACTGTTGAATTTGCAAAAATGTTCGGAATTGCCTTCAATTAGACTATAAATGCATGCAGGCTTTCCAGTGCTTGGAAAATATGCTTGTTATTTTCTTGTATTTACACAACTGTCAGGTTTGCTCCCGTGAGAAATTCCCCTTGATTGGCTTTTTCTCAAGGCTGAGTGTCATGTTATGGTTTAAAAAGAGGGGGAATGGTTTCCACGGCCTTGAAAGACTAGGCAGAACACTGAATTTGGAGGTTTCCAGAAGTCTGCAGGTCCGTCCACTGCCACAATCAGATAAAACTTCAGACCTGGGTCCATTGAATTAGCTAAGATCCTGTGCTTTTATGAACTTCCCTGCCATATTGATTTCAGCTTGACAAAATATAGAACAGTCTCCGGTCGACAGTAATAGCCTTAAAGATCCAAACCTGCAGTTCTGGGGCTAGAATATTAATTCCTTCTGTGACTTAGTTTAGCCTCAATGTTTGTGCAGTGGGGGAGCTATTGGGGAAGAAGTAACACCCTGCAGAATTTACATTTGTGGCTTGCTCTACTCTTGCAGCAGAACTTCTGAGGTGGGAAAATGAACTATAACATTTCAGGGTACAGGTGGGGTATCTCTTTGTAACATTCTACTGTCTAAAAACAGCTCCCTGCAAGTAAAATGTGACCACTGCAGGAGAGAGATCTTAGCCTAGCACACTCCCTGGTGTCCTACTGTTCTACTTATTTTTAATGTAGGGGAGTATTAAATATGTGACCTCTCAGAAGCCAGAGAGACTGAGGGCCAATTCACCTCCTCTGCTAAGGCTGCCAACCTCCAGGTGAGGCCTGGAGATCTCCTGGAATTACAATGGATTGCCAGACTACAGAGATCAGTTCCCCTGGTGGAAATGGCACCTTAGGAGGGTGGACTCTATGGCATCGTATCCAGCTGAGGTCCCTCCCCTCCCCAAAACCACCCCCCTGACTCCACTCCCTAAATCTCTAGGAGTGTCCCAACCTGGAGTTGGCAACCCTGCCCACTGCAAAAAAATATTACCTGCAGTGCACGTGTAGCTATCAGTGCACCAAAGCTTCCTCACCAAGGCAAATGGTGGCTCCTTTGGACTATTTCCAGGTGGGAGAATGATATGAAGGGGAAGCCTCCTGGATTCTCAGGCCACACTATTCCACTTTTAGTCAAGAAGGCTGCATATGCCTTGGAATTAAGCCCCAGGCATGGAACTCCCAGGCCACATCTGATAGGTGCGATGTGAACAGCTAGATTTAAGTCCCATAGCCCCTTAGACCGATAAGATTTGGGATGTATAAGTTTTCGAGAGTTAGGGCTCCCCCCCCCCAATCTTGATTGGATTTTATTCCCCACTCCTCCACATGCAGCTGCTGGTGTGACCTTGGGTCAGTCACAAGTTCTCCCAGAGCTATTCTCTCAAGGGCAGTTTTCAAAAGAGCTCTCTCAGCCCCACCTACCTCACAGGGTGTCTGTTGTGGGGAGGGGGAGAGAAAGGAGATTTGTAAGCTGCTCTGAGACTCCTTCGGGTAGTGAAGGGCAGGGTATAAATCCAATCTCCTCCGCCTCCTCCTTCTCCTTTGTCTCTAAACTGCTACAGGACTCAAATCTAGCTGTTCTCCTGCAGGCCGACACGGTTCTATGATGAAGGCTGCTTTGACTCTTGATAGAAATCTTGCTTGTCTAAGGCACTTCTGGACTCGAATCTGTCAGACCCTTGGACAAGATTATGCCCAACAACACTCTCTGGCAGTGATTTGTTTATTAAGAAATAAAGATGTTCCAAGCTAGGATCATATCTGTGTCAGAACTGAAGTTTGGGTGTGAAACCCCAAAGTTATACACTGTTCGAATAAGGCTGCCCCACCGATCAAATCCAATCACACTCAGCAATCATCCTGCCTAGCTTTTGCGCTCATCACCCCCACACACACTAGTAAATTCTACCGTTATGTTTATCTAAGACAGCAAAGCAAGCACAGGCAGTACCCAAGGTGGAACAATCTGTCACTGCCAAACCCTTTACCAACTGGTGTATTCTGTGATAAAGAGACCAACAAAGGCACTTTACGTAGCTTTTGTTGACCTGGCTGCCGCATTTGATTCTATAAACAGGGACCGCCTTTCATCAAAATTAGCTAAAATGAATGTTGAGAGGTGGCTATTACTGCTCCTTCGAGAGCTCCATAGTGATACTTCTGCTCAAATCAGAGTGGGAACCTCTGGCTCTCTAACTAGTAGAATTCCTCTTAGCAAGGGTGTGAAACAGGGATGTGTGCTGGCTCCATCGTTATTCAACCTGTACATCAATGATATAGCAGAGTCTCTCTCAGGTCCGCAATTCTTCCCTCCATCATTAGGCCAACAAAAAATCTAAATTCTCCTTTATGCAGACAATATAGTTTTAATCTCCCTAACCAAAGTTGGTCTGAGAAGGCTTTTACAGCAGTTAGGGAAATATTGTAGTGAGGAAGTGCTAAAAATAAACTATGCAAAGACCAAAGCAATGATCTTTAGGAAAAAGCCTAAAATTGCCCGCTGGACTATTTTTGACAATCCTATTGAACAATGCAGAGCATTTAAATATCTTAAAGTAAATTTCATGGAGACTCTGAATTGGAAAAATCACATTGCATCAGTAAAATCCTCAGCTTTAAGAATAGTAGGATCAACTTTACATTTTTTTTCCATGCAAAGGGTGGACACCTGATTGAGCCAGCAGTGAAATTATTTAACATCAAGGTCATCCCTCATCTTTTATATGGAGTCGAAGTTTGGGGTTGGTTAACTTGGAGCTAATCCAAAATCAATTTATAAGGTGAATTTTAGCCTTGCCCAGAGGCACTCCCACTCCTTTGATGAGGGCTGAACTGGGACTTTCCTCTCTTAAGGCCCAGGCACATTTGATGGTTATAAAACTCTGGAAAAAGAACATACATCAGAGCTCCAACTCCATAAGCCATCAATCAGACAACACATACTTTGACAAAGACCCTACCTCCTGTAACTTTATCAATGCCACCATCCAAAGATATACCATCCCAGATGAGCTTCTTAGGGCATCAGCTGAGAACACGCAATTTAGGAATTGGATATATGATGCTGATGCTTTGATTGATCGTGCTTTAATTCTGCAATCCAAAGTGGCTCCCTGGTATAAATTCTGCAAACTGGACCATTGCAGGTCGAGCTACTCAGTCAATATCTTTAAGTCTTACCTCCGAGTTCCCTTCACAGCCCTATCTATGCAAACAGCACTTTTGGCTGGCCACGATTCCCATACTTGAAAAGAGGACCGTCTCTGCATATGTGGCTTGTCAGTGGTGGAGGACCTTCCTCACTGCATGCTTTACTGTCCGTTATATAGTATCCCAAGAGAGAAATTTCTAGCAGGAATCCTATCGGCTATGCAAACACACACAGAAACTGAGAAGATTACATTCTTGCTTTCGGATAATGATGCACATGTATCTTATAGAGTTTCCTTGTTTGCTTTAGCAGCATCCAAAATTAGATCTAAGGGGTTGGTTACCTGATTAAATCTGTTTCAGCCTTTTTATTAGTAAAATTTGTAGTTAATTTTAATCTGATTCTAATGCTGGTGATTTTTATTATTGCTATGGTGTTTTTTTGTATTTTGTAATGGCCAATGGCTTAATACAATAAATTTACTTGTACAGTACCCAAGGTCATCCCTGAGAAGGGAGGCTGCTTTGGAAGAGTTACATCGCCACTACAACAGAGCCATTCTCACACTCTCACACTCACACACCCCCTCTGGGATTTCCCTTCCCCTGCAGGCCCCAGGTTTCTCCTCATGATTCATCACAAACTGAAGCCCAAGTTTGACAGAGTTTAATTCTTCTACTGAGGACCAACACAGCTACCCTCTGGAATGATCTTTATGGGACATGAAGACTTTGCAGCATGTGAACTGGGGAATAAGACTTCCAGTGGTCAGGTGATGAAGGGTGGCGCTGCCCTGTATAGACTCTGAGGTTTGTCACTTTCCGTGATCAACCGAAGCAAAATATATCATACAATATGATAACATTTATTACACACAGCCAAAGGCTGTTACAAGCCACCACAAAGAGGATAAAGCACAAATCATAAACAGCTTCGTTAAAACAACCAAATCTGAAAGTACTGATCATGTTAAAATTTCACCCTTCAGTTATAGCTTTTGCAAAAGATATTTTTCAATTTCTTTAAAAAATGGAGAGCATACAGATTTTGTAAATCTGCATTTCGGTGCCGCGGTTTCTCTTTTTGAAGGCCTGTAATGCCCAGTTAACAAATATCACCAACCAAAGATTTCATTTCTTGAATCGGTTGCCTAATGCTACTAGCTGGTACAGCTATCAGGCAATTGGATCCTTTTTTCAAGTTTGGTTACCCTGCTTCCCTTCAGAGTGTTGTTGCCGTGACACCGACAGATCTACTGTGAGATTTTTGTTTTAAAGCATCGCTCATTCCAGTGGTCTCCAGTGTACTGCCCATAGGCACCATGCCCCCCCCCCACCGATGTTTTTCTTGGTGCCTTCAATCCTGGCTCTCCTCCATTTTGTTAAAGTCAGAAGTGCACCAGAAGAGTGCAAAAGGCATCACCTTTGTGTCTGCAGCGAGCACCTGCTCAAAAGCAGCTGCCTTCATCGTAGGAAGATACTTGGCCTGAAACATCTAAGCATTACATTGAGCTTCTCAATGTTTCATAACTGGCCCCGCCCCTATGGTGGCCATTTTGTTGTGGTGTCCACTCTCCTTTCTCAAAATTCCATAAACGCTCACAGGGTCAACAAGGGACTCCAAGGTTAACATGAAGGTTTACTGTAACAGGACTGACAAAGCTGGTGCGATGACAAAGAATATTTTCAAATATTCCAGCCTTGAGAGAAGAGAACATAATCATTTTGGCTAGGATTAAAATTTTACCCAGGCTCTGAGGACAGCAGCAGATTTACGGGGCGGGCTCGGAAGAGATTCCAAGAGATACTCAAATGAGCCTTGAGGGCCCAATTCTGGAAACAAGTTATTTTCACTGTCCATTCTTGAACTGGACTTACTGCTCCATCGCTAATTCTTCTTCAACTTTGGCCGGCAAATGGTCCTCTGGAAAGAAGCAAAGAACTAATTAATATCCTTTTTTTTTTTTTTGGTAATAAATTTTATTATTTTCTAACACTGTTACATATTTTTCTTATACAAACCCTTTTTCAATATTATATCCATTTTTTGTTCTATTGTATAATCTTATTATCATCTTGTAATGGTGGTTTCCCACCACATCTGAAGCATTTAACATTTTCAACTTTAACCATTCTTTATATGCATATATATGTTTTTTTAGTCTCCTGGTAACGACGTATACAACCTTATAAAACTATCCATCATATAAATTCTTATTTTCTTATACAATTCTAAAAATATCCTTATTGTCTAACTGCCATTTATACATTCAAATATCTCTTTTTAATGTTATGTCCAAGTACAAATGTAATTTTTCATATCCCAATATTGTTCAACATATTCTTTCAAATCTTTCCAATCTTCTAAGAAAGTCTCTGAGTACAGATTATTCAATTTTCTCGTCCATTTGTCCATTTCAGCCATGTACAACAATTTTTTCAACCACTCCCACACCTCCGGTATTTTTTCACCTTTCCAGTTCTGCGCATATACCATTCTTGCCGTTGCAATCATATACCATATTAGTGTCCTTTTTTAAACATTTATCTCTTCTAATTTAAGTCCAAGCAGTAACAATTCTGGCAATTTCTTAAATGTACATTTCAAAAAATTTTCCATTTCTGTATGTATCATAGACCAGTAGGTCTTAGCTTTATCACAAGTCCACCACATATGGTAGAAAGAACCTTCTTTTTTTTTTACATTTCCAACATTTGTTTGACATATTTTGATTAATATTTGCAATTTTTTTTGGCATCATATACCATCTATACAACATTTTAAAACAATTTTCTTTTAAGTTATAGCACGTAGAAATACTCATAGCATTTTTCCATAGAAATTCCCAAGATGACATTTCAATATCTTTGTTAAAATTTATCGCCCATTTTACCATAGGTTCTTTAACCATTTCATCTGCATTAAACCATTTTAACAAAATTTTATACATTTTGGAAATTTTTCCCCTCCTTCTTCCCAAATTTGCTCAATTTCATTATTTTTTTCTCTAAAACCAGTTTTTTTATCATTCTTATAGAGATCATACAGTTGTCTATACCTCAACCAACCATAATCAAAGTCTATCAAATGTTGTTCTTTCAGTACAAATTCTTTACCTTGTCTTATTAATAAGTCTTTATATTTCAGCCAGTCCTGTCCCTTAACATACGAAGATGGGTTTAACACTTCTGCTGGTACTATCCACATAGGTATTTCTTCTAAGAAAAAGTTCTTATATCTTGTCCATGTATCCATTAATGTTCATCTCAAATAATGGTGTTTAAACATATTGTCCATTGTTGTTTTGCCATAGTATAGATAAGCATGCCAACCAAACCTGCAATCACGACCCTCTAGGGCTAATAGTTTTCTATCTTGTAGCGTAACCCATGTCCCTATCCAAGTCAAACATACCGCATCATGATATAACCTTAAGTTTGGCAACTGAAAGCCCCCTCTTTCTTTGGCATCACACATTATTTTCATCTTAATCCTTGGCTTTTTCCCTCCCCATACAAACTTGGAAAGTTCTTTCTGCCAATACTTAAATGCTTTTACATCTTTCACAATCGGAATAGTCTGAAATAAAAACATTAATCGTGGTAATACATTCATTTTAACCGTAGCAATCCTCCCCAACAATGACAAATTTAATACATTCCATTTTTTAATATCTTGCATAATTTGCAGCCATAGCTTTTCGTAGTTATTTTTATAGAGATCAATATTTTTCATTGTTAATTCAACACCTAAATATTTTGTCTTTTTTACCACCTCACATTTTATAAGTTCCTGTAGTTCAACCTGTTTTTTATTTGACATATTTTTACACATCACTTTAGATTTGTTCTTATTTATATAAAAACCAGCCAAGTCACCAAACTCTTTCACTCTTTGCAACAAATATGGTAATGTAGTCATAGGTTCCTCTACTATAAACATCATGTCATCAGCAAAGGCTCTATATTTAAAGGAAAAACCTTTTGATGTCAGGCCTTTAATTTCTTTATCTTCTTTTAAGTTCAACAGTAAAACTTCTAGAATCCAAATGAATAACAATTGTGAAAGCGGGCATCCTTGTCTTGTTCCTTTTTCAATCTTGAAACAATCCGTTCTTTCAGTATTGATTATAAGAGAAGATTTCTGTTCTTTATAAATTGACCTAATCAGGTTTAACATATAATCTCCAATCTGGAGTTGTTCAAGTACCTCAAACATAAAATCCCAATTTAGATTATCAAACGCCTTCTCCGCATCTAAGAAAAAAAAGCCCACTTCCCTCTCTGGGTGTTTGTCATAGTATTCTATCGCACCACTGCTCTTAGGTTGTCCCTTATTTGACAGTTAGGTAAGAACCCTGCTTGTTCTATTTGTATAGTCTCCATAAGGTGTTCTTTTAACCTTTCTGCTATAATCTTAGCAAAAATCTTGGAGTCATTATTTAGCAGAGAGATTGGTCTATAGTTCTTTACATTTGTTAAGTCCTGACCTTCTTTTGGGATAAGCGAAATAGTTGCTTCTTTCCAGGTTTCTGGGACCTCACCTGTAACTCCAATATCGTTCATTAATAATAACAGTACTGGTGAGATCGACTCTTGCAATGATTTATAAAACTTCACCGTAAATCCATCCGGACCTGGAGCTTTACCTAATTTTGATTCTTCTATTGCCTTTTTAATTTCTTGTATTGATATAGGGTTATTCAACAGTTCTTTAATTTTTTCTGTTGGTTTTGGAAGCTTTAATGTTTGTAAATATTCTTTAATCCCTCTTCGGTCTATTTTCTCCTTCTTAAAACGTTTTGCATAGTATTTAAAAAATTCTCTCATTATTCCTTTGTTGTCTATTATCTCTGTATTGTCGCGTATCACTTTTGTGATAAATTTATTTTCACGTCTTTTCTTTAACTGCCATGCCAAATATTTTCCAGGTTTATTTGCACCTTCAAATGACTTTTGTTAAGTTTTTTTAAGTTCCAATAAATCTCTTGGTTCAAAATAACTTTTATTTGGTCTTGTAACATCCAGATCTCCCTTTGAAGTTTCTTTTTCCCTGGTCTTTTCTTCAATTCATTTTCCTTTATTTTAATGGCTTGCATAATATTATCATATTGTTCTCTTTTCTTTTTATTTTCCTTGTTATTTAACGATATCAGTAGTCCTCTCATCACTGCTTTGTATGCATCCCATACAATTTGAAGTTTAGTCCCCTTTTGCATATTTGCTTGAAAGTATAAATTGGTCTCTTCTTGCAGCTTTTTAATTATCTCTTGATTGTCCAGCAAGTCCTCATTTAGTCTCCATCTCCCCTGTCTTCTTGAATGTCCAGAGGTCCATATGCTGGGATTATGATCCGAAATTATTTTAGGAAGAATTTCTATTTTTTTTGTCATCAATGCTAGGTTAGTTGTCATCCAAATCATGTCAATTCTTGAATGTGAGTCATGCCTGTTAGAATAAAAAGTAAAGTCTTTTCCAATGTCCTACCATTCTACGTTTCTGGGGTGAATTAAGTCCATTTACATTCCATGAAAGTAATTTGTAATCCATCATGATATAGCGTTAAATATCTCCAAACTCTTCCTTATGTTCTGCAATAAATGCATGCATTTCTCCTGAACTCTTAATCACCACTCTGGTACTTTCATAGTTAAAACTTAATCCTTGTGATGGCTGAGGACAGACTGGCAATCTAAAGCGGGGCAGGCACGCTTCGCAAATGGAGGAAAGGAGCATGTTCAGACATGCGCATCTGTCCGTCGGCTCCGTTGCGTACTTACCCGTCTCCCAGTCGCTTTCCTTCCGCTTTACCCGGACACCGGTTTTTCCCGGTGTTCAGGGGCCTTCCTCCGCATGCCTCCCGCTTCCAAACAGTGTGAACTGGAAGAAGCGGGAGGCATCCGGAGGAAGTGTGAACGCACCGGCAAAAAGTTTTGCGCATGTGCGCACATGCGAAAAACATCAAAGGAAAACAAAAAAAGTGCAGCGGCGCGCGCGAGCCGCACACGCTGGCTATGCGGCAGTCTGAATGCTCCGTATCGCCGCTGATCCGCATTGCTCTGGCCAGTGTGAACGGCCAGCTCTGTGGATTTTTCCCCCCGCTCCAGTTCCCTCCGCTTTGCCTCCGCTTCAGATTGCCAGTCTGTCCTCAGCCGGTATTTCCCAATGAAATCTCATTTTTTTCTCCTTCAGTTTGTCAATCAGGCGCTTAAATTTTTTTCTGTCTTGGAGTATGGCTCTAGGAAGCTCTTTCATCACAATTATTTTTTTTCCATCCATTTCAAAAGTATCTGTAAAACATTTCTTGTAGATTTGTTCTTTAATTCTCTTCATTGTAAATTGGACTACTACGTCTCTTGGTACATTTTTGTCTCTTGCGTATGCTGAATTAACTCTATAAACAAGGTCCATATGGTCTTTAATGGTCTCCTCTTCTTCTTGTAGAAATTCCGCTAGTGCCTCCTGCATTCTTGTAAAAATATCCTCACTTAGACTTTCATCAATCCCTCTGAATCTGAGATAAGTTTGCATGTCTTTGTAATGCATCATTTTTTCCATACTATCGTTGTCTTTTGTCACTTTCTGAATATTTTCTTCCAGCACTTTTACTTTGTTCTCCATTTCTTGTGTTCTTGTTGTTAAACTTTGCAGTTCTGTTTTTATATCTGCAAAATTCTTGTCCACTTGTGCAGCCATACCATTTATTTTAATGTTCACTTCTCCAATGGCACCTAACATTTTGGTATTCACCTCTCCAATTGCATCTAACATTTTCTTTTCTATTGTCTCCATAACAGCCATTAATTCTTTTTCTTTTTTTGCAGCCTTTGTAGGAGAGAACCATGTAGCCGCTTTTGATCTCAGTCCGCGGTCCGTCTTGCCGCTTTAAAAAAGATTGATTTTTCTTGTTCTTCAAATTAAACAACAATTATTGCATTCACAAGTACTGGTCATGCCAAGTCAAACAACGTTAGTTTCGCCACTCTACGTTATGTAGTTTGTAAAATATTAATGTTTAAAGTTTTTATTAATCCAAAATGGCGGGCGCAACTTCTCTATGGTTTAGGTCAAAGGTTACTGTCTTTTCCACTTTGCTTCTGGCTTGCCGTAGTCCTCCTCAGTTCCGTCTTCTTTTTTCCGCTTGTCTGCTCACCCCCAAAACGTCACTTCCTGTTATAGTCCATCCAGTCTAGTCTCACTACTATGATTCTCAGTCCTCCTCTGTCCCTTCTTCCTTTTTCCACTTGTCTCCTCTCAAAATCATCACTTCCTGATATAATCCACACAGCCTGGTCTCGCGATGATTAGACTCCCTCCTCCCAACTTTTCTTAACCGCAGGAATGTTAAACAACGTTGTTTTTAAGCGATTTAAGTCAAAATCCGGCTTTTTAGCGCTCCAAAACTGCACTCAGTCAACTCTCCAGTACTTTACAGCTTCACCCGTTCGTCTTCCCAGTTTTAAAAACGCAGCAATGGTAAACCAAAAGTTTTTTTCATTACCTTTTGTTGATACTTCACTTCAGATGTGGTCTCACAGTTTAAACTTTGTCTTCTTTACTAAGAAATTGGGGGGATGGCGATTTTAAGCTGAATGAATCAGCCCGGCTCAGCTCCTTAGAGATGCTTGCAGAAATCTTCTTCGGGAAAGGAGTTCAAGGTTTTGGAAAAGTCGCCTCCGAGACTCCTCCTTCACCGATCTCGCTCTCACCTGGATTATAATGCTTGCCGGTCCTCACACTGCCTGTGTGAGGCTGCGTCGGGTGTTTTTATCACCCGAGCTGTCGATAAGAGCCGCCGTTCGCCTTGCCAACTTGCAAAGCATGTCAGACCGCCATTCCTCCAACCGGAAACCAGTCAGAACTAATTAATATCCTGATAGTAGCAGCCAAGACTTTGATAGTGAGTAAATGAAAAGCAGACACTCTTCCTTCAATGCAACAGTGGTTGCATAAAGTATGGGATTTTTTCTTGCAAGAAAAAAATCACCCTCTGGGAAAACTTGGAGGATGTTGAAAGTCACCTATTGAATCCCCTTGACAAATGGCATCCAATACTTGAGAAAATGAACCTAGACAAATTTGATTGGGAAAACATAAAAGATCTTAAATACAAGTTCTTAACCTATGGTTAAATTTCACATGTTAAAGTGCAAGCATCTGTTCACTCTTTCAGTTAAGGTTTCGGTGGTTTATTTTATTGTGATTTTCTACAGTTGTGCTTGAGTTAGGATTAGGATCACTAAGGAAGGTAGCATTCACCCCTTTTATGTACTTGGTGTATTTGTTTTATTGAATGGACTCAGGGCGTTGAATGACCACCTCACCCCCAAGCCTTCCACTCTGACCAGACGAATGGAGTTCTGCAGCCGCTCCCAGAAGGTCGGTGAGTCTGTGGCCACATTCCTGGCCGACTTCCACCAGTTGATGGCTGTAATTTCATTTCCATGGAGGACAACCTCCTCACAGCTTTTGTGTGGGGGATCCGCGATGCCAAACTTTGTAGGAAGCTGCTGGCGACATCTGACCCCACTCTAGACAAGGTTTTTCAGATAACCTGCATCTTCGAGATGGCGCAGAAGGAGCATCCTTCCTCAACCACCCACCGCTCCACAACCTCCTTCGGGTCCGAGGACGCAGACAATGTCCTGCAGGTCCACCGATGCACCCAGAGAGATGCACTCCAAGCAGCACTGGACAGGAGCAACGCTGCCACCAGACCCAGGTCAGCCATCCCATCCTCCGGGTCATCCCGCCCCAACACCCCTACCATATGCACCAGCTGCGGCGACCTGCACGACTGCCATAACTGCCATTTCTGGGATGCAGAGTGCCGGTCATGTGGCAAGAAGGAGCACATCGCCCAGGCCTGCCATTCCTGGGCCACCCATTGCACCCAAGCTACCCACTCGGAGGATGCCAACCTCCATTCCACATCATCATCCCATCAGCAGGTACTGCAATTGCCCCGAGACACTCCAAACAAAATTTTTGTGCCAGTCTCCATAGAGGGGTCCCCCTGCTCTATGGAACTTGATACGGGGTCCACCTATTCTATAATCTCGGCAGACGCCCTGCACAAACTATGCCCACAGGGGGAACCCCAGCTGTGAAAGCCAACTGGACTGCAATTGAGGGACTTTCAAAAGAACCCCATCACCATCAAGGGCCTGGGCAAGTTCCGGTCCCAGTTTAAGGATTTTGATGGGAAGCTGGACCTTCTGGTAGTGGAGGGGAAACTTTCTAGTTTGTTGGGGCTGGCATGGTTCGGGCCCCTGGGCTTGGGAGTCACAGGGGTAAACCAGCTCCAGTGCACAGACTTCAGGAAGGTCTGTGACGAGTTCCCAGCAGTTTTTGATGGTACACTAGGTACCTGCCCCCCCCATGTCCCTAGACCTCGACCCGGCAGTCAGGCTGATCCGTATAGCAGCTAGACAGCCTCCCCTGGCGGTCCAGCCAAAAATTGATAAGGAACTGGACAGGCTGGTAGCTCAGGGGATCTTGGAACCGGTCTCCCATGCTCGGTGGGAAATGCCAGTAGTAACCCCGATGAAGCAGAATGGGGACATAAGGATATGTGCGGACTATAAACACACACTGAATAGGGTGCTTCGGGACCATGCCTACCCGGTGCTGGTGGTCAGCCATGTCCTTGCTGGTCTTGCAGGTGCATCAGTTTTTGGGAAGTTGGACTTGGTTCAGACCTACCAACAGCTCCCTGTGGATGAGGCCACAGCAGAGGCCCAAACCATAGTTACACACAGAGGGGCGTTCAAGGTCTGCCACCTGCAGTTTGGGGTCAGCGTGGCCCCCGGGCTGTTCCAGGAGCGAAGGGACCATCTGTTGAAAGGCATTCCAGGTGTGTTCCCCTTCTTTGATGATGTTCTAGTCACCGCTCCCAATGCCACATCCTTCGCATCTCGCCTCTGCTCCATGCTGCATCATTTCCAGGACACGGGACTGAAGGCCTAGGATTGTAACTGGCAGGAAACCACACCTATCACACCGTTTGGGTGAGGTCAGGGGTGCGACTCACCTGTGAATATAAGCAGGCCCCCTGACCTCCGTCTCTCATGCTCATCTGAACCTCCAATAAACTATGCTTGCTGGTTTCACTGAGATGCATCTCTGACTCCAGTACTTTTCATAAGCCAACCTCCTGATGGTGGCTAGAGATCTCCTGGGATTACCCCTGATCTCCAGGATAATGAGATAAATTCACCTGGAGAAAATGGCCACCTTGAAAGGTGGATTCTATAGCATTATGCCCCACTGAGGTTCCTCCCGTCCCCAACCTCAACCCTCGTCTTGCTCCACCCCTAAAATCTTTAGGTATTTCCCAACCTAGAGCTGGCAGAAGGACCTGGTGTGATGTGGTCCATAGGGTCGCAAAGAGTCAGGCTGCGGTCACACGGGCCCTTTAAATCCAAGAGCCCTCCCGGATTTAAAGGGGCCACATTTTTTTACCGCGGGCTGGGATGTCTACACATCCCAACCCCTGTGGTGGCAGAAGTGGCGGCCGAGGAAGCAGTGGCTGCAGAAGAGGTGGCCGCAGCAGAAGCAGCAGCGGCAGAAGCAGCAGCGGCAGAAGAGGCGGTCGCGGCGGTGGCAGAAGCGGCGGCTGTGGAAGAGGCGGTCGCGGAAGTGGCGGCAAAGGACCTGACCGCCGCTTGGTAAGTTTGGGGTCCCCCCCCCCTTTTACATTTGGGCGCTTGACTGCCCAAGCACCCAAGTGTAAAAGGGGGAAAAATGGCCGACGGGACCATCTGGACAGCCCCACTCCCGTAATGATTGCGAGAGAGGGCTGTCCAGATACCTCAAATGCGGGTTCCTCCCGCGACTCCTGGGAAAACTGTCAATTTTCCCGGGGTTGGAAAATGCGGGAGGAACCCGCATTTGAGCCCGCTTCGGCGCAGGACTTTCTGCGGCCGTTGTAGACGGCCCCTTTAAAGGCGGGGGGAAATAGCCCGTCCTCCCGCATTTAAGGGCCGTGTGACCGCAGCCTCAGACTTGACTATGCGGCTGAACAACAACAAGAGCTGGCAAATCTAGCAAGAAAACTTAAGAGAAAGGCAAAACCATGGAAGTGAAGTGATTTCGTGCATTCTCTTGAACTAGCGTCTTTCACTGCGGCCTCCTGGCTAAGGAAAACAGAAGTTATAGCTGTACTTACTACTTTCTCTACATCTTTGTTGTGTCATGGTGCTGGAGAGTGGAAGATATTTTGCCGACCGAGCATGAAATGATGCTCCCAAATCCACATGTAAATCACACCTCTTATCAGAGTGAGGGCCAAGACCAGCATTCTGTCTCTGTGGATGACAGGAGGGAAACCATTTGCCAGCTTTTAATGTAGACAGCAAAGGAAGAAAGAACTTAGAGACTTTGTGCTTCCTGGCAAGAAGATTCCCCCCCCCCCCTTCCTGTTGTCCTTTTTAAGCACATGTCATAAATATGGAGAGGCAGGGAAGAGAGGCTGTATTTCTGGACTATATTGGCAAAATGCCATCAGCTGACAGAGCTATCAGGAAAGTTATCTTAATTCCTTTTAAGGCAGGATGCTGTTGCTTTCTTTTGCATTCGAGCCCTCTGCAGATGTTACGCTGATGTTCCCTTCATGCAAAGCTTGAGTTTGTTTCACGAGCACACGAGATGAAGTTGGCGTATTGTGTGACGAGGGTAACACGTGGGTTTTCCAGGTTTGCATTCAGGGGAAACCGAACCCTGAAAATGCCTTGTAAATGGTATAGCAACAGTACATCTGCAGATGGCTATTGTTGGTGTAATATCCACAGACCTGCTGTGAGCAGGATAGGAGCAGAGAGCTCCAATTACGTGCCCTGGTTTTTGGGCGACAAGAGCAACACTGTTGGAGTGTTTACCTCCCCTTCCCCTCAAATAGTAACAACTGAACCAATATTACAAAAGCATCATAAATCTCCACCAGCAGTCTGTCCTCTGGAAGAAAGGACATTGTAGAAGCTGCCCCCAAAAGGTCACTTTTATTTTATTTTATTTTTGAGACATATATCCCCATCCCCCACCTCGTGACTGGGGTCAGGGCAGCTTAACAACAAACAATCCAACAGCAAAATCATACTTAAAAAAAAACAAAACTTTTATTGAATATCAAACAATATATAGGAAACAGGAGGATTCAGGCAATGTTCCTCATACAATATGACATAGGGCGACTCTTATATAGATTAGAAAAAACACAATAACAGTATCAAACATGGTAACAGTGACAACAATAAAAAACCAGATCAGTGTTAAATGTAACAAGGGCAAGGTCACGTTGTTCAAATTGAGTGTAACACCAACTCAAGGCTCAGTGGATAGCTAATAATGACATGCAATTGTCTTTGTCTTGCATAACTACTTGCTTTATTGGAGGCTTGGAGCTTATATTCTATAAAAGGTGCCCATTTCTTGAGGAGACTAGTGTGTCTTACTGAATTCGATTGCCTTTCCGAAATTGCATCAGTAATTTTATCTAGGATAAAGTAGTCCCAAATTTTCAAATGCCATTGCTGTACCGTGGAGGGGGGGTAGGGGTAGGGTTGTTGCATCCTTCCACTTCGTGGCTATAACAGTTTTTGCTGCGGTGATCGAGGTCATAATTAAATTCTGTCACATATTAGGTATATTTGAATCCTCCCAGAGGTTTAGGAGAAAAAGTTCCGGGGGTTCTAGAACATCACACGGGGTCATTTGCTTGATCTCTTTGAGTCTCTGAGACCAGAACTGCTTGATCGGGTTGCATAGCCACCAAATGTGAAAGTAGGTGCCTTTTGTCGCATCACACTTCCAGCAATTTGGGGAAATATTGTGAGTGACATGTGCTAGTTTGGTTGGGGTCACATACCATCTAGAGAGTAGTTTAAAAGCAAAATCATACATTAATTACAAAACAGTTCATTAAAAACATTAGCTCCATAATTAAAGGTTAGTCAGCTAATTCCTAACAGCATAGCAATAATCTGTTCTTCTTTCAATGTCACCTTGGCTCATGCCAGGGAGGGCGGGGTGCGCTCTGCATAAACAGGTCCCTTAGCCCCCACATCAAGATGTAAGGAAAGCCATGGGTGCTTGAGTGGGGGGGGGGGCAGTGATGTTATTTGACATCCACCACCTCAGGTCCATTCTGCATCTGGCATTTACTTCACATTTTCTCAGCACTCGCCCTGTGCAAAGTACGGGAGCCGGAGACACATCATCGGTGAAATCAGCACATGTCGTTTATTGGATGGATCAGATGACATGTCTGAGCTGGGCTCAGGGGTCTGCTTATATGTGCACCTAAACCGCACCCCCAGCCTTGCCCACACACTCTGATAGGATTACAATTAATACTATTAAGTCTCCCCATGTCATCGGCCCCTATTTGCATCCTGGCTGACTGATACATCTAAATTACAATCCGGCCAATCTATTTGCATCCAGTCTGACTGAGCCTGGCCATGTGCTTGCCCCGGACCACATGGCCTGACTGCATGGCGGTCACCATTAGAACACAACAACCTGGGTCCCCCTTGCCTCAGAATATGTTTTCATTGCATTGCCTCAGATCCTGGTTTCTGCATTGGCTAGTTTCAGCTTGCCATCTATTTTGTTTTCAATGCTTGTTCCTGCATTGGCATGCAGATTTTTCTGTGTCAGTACTTGCCTCAGCGGTCATTAGCTGCCTGAGCCAAGTAATTCATAGTGAGGTGATAAATACAGAGGGGGAAATAAGGGTGGGGAAATTGGTGATCAATAAAGCCGTGTCAAGTTGTCTGCTTATTGTTCCCTTTGAATCGGGAGCAGAGGAAGGAAAAGGTGCCACTCAAAACCACATTCAGATACCCTGGGGCAATGCCTTACTGACTGCAAAGTCACCCCTGAACAGCCATAAATCTATGCAGAAGGGTACCATAAAACCTGATGAACAAAGAACATGAAAATGGCATGCAGTGCAGAGGGAGATTAACTCCTGACAAGGCTGTGGAAAAACTATGAGGAAACAGATGGGTGCAGAATCAGCCTCAATCAAAGGCTTGGGAGGGCAGCAATGCAAAGGCCTGAATGGAGTGCAATAGCATCACAACCTCATTTATGGCCGCATAATCAGAAGTGACATCACTCTATCAGGATGCTCTAAGATTCCCCAAAACTCTATGGTTTTTACAATTACATGGCTGGAAATGTCATCATGATTTTGTGGGACACCATTTTGGTGAGTCTCCACCCCCACCTCCAGTCTCCCAGAGTGTGTGTGGAAGTACCTTCCCTCCTAAGGCCTTGTTACATTATACTCATGTGCTCCCCAGCCACAAGGATTTTCACTCCAATACACCCTGCAAGTTCTGTGCTCAGAACAATTCTCAGGCAAGTAGGGATCAAATCTGGACTGGGAACACATCGCACAGGTTGCTTCAGCCTCCCAAGTGGAAACAGCCCCAAGGAGCTGCTAGACACCAGTATTTCCCTAGCAGAACAAATACCAGCTCCCTAGGGCAGTTTCAATGCACTACACCTTGCGCACTGTTTTCCTAATCCTAATTGGTCACCTGCACACCTGAGAATAGAGTTCTGAGAAGAGAAGCAAGACACATCTGGTCAGAAGTCATTGTGGTGAAAGGAGCTAAAATTTATAAAATGGTTTTATATTTTATGATTAGACCGAGAATTGCAAGATGAAACCTCAATGATTAGATGAGCACAAAATATAGGACACATTATCCAATTAGACCAGTGGGACAAGGTATGGAAAACAAATATAAAATTTACAAAAGTG
This sequence comes from Lepidodactylus listeri, assembly GCA_029233225.1. Lineage (NCBI taxonomy): Eukaryota > Metazoa > Chordata > Lepidosauria > Squamata > Gekkonidae > Lepidodactylus > Lepidodactylus listeri. The sequence goes on along the minus strand of JARCFY010000005.1, from coordinate 130,659,945 downwards.
ATCTCTTTCAAAGAAAATATTTATAAAATGTTTTATAGATGGTATATGACACCTGAAATGTTAGCGAAATGGTACCCAAATATGTCAAATATATGTTGGAAGTGTAAACAGAAAACTGGCACTTTTTTCATATGTGGTGGATGTGCAATGTACCTAAGAAATATTAGACATAGATCCATGAAATATTGCAAGAAATGATGCATATAACTATACCATTTATACCAGAATTGTTTTTATTGAATATTTATTCCAGAGACATGTAAAAAACCAGATTCATATATGATTGTACATGTTGTAACCATGGCTAGGATTTTATACGCAAAGTACTGGAAAAAAGAAGTCCCATCAAAAGAAGAAAACTACTTGAAATAGCAGAAATGGATAAACTAACTTTACAGTTACAAGATAAAAAAGAAGAAACCTTTGTTAAAAATTGGTCAAGATTATATAAATGGTCGGAGGATTATCTTAAGAAATTTTAAGAACTGAAACACAGGCTCGTAGGGTTAGAAACTTTAACGGATACAGGGGTAACCAGTCCAGATTCCATATAGATAGACTTGAACACTTAACTGAGTACAGACGCTGTATTGTTTTATGTAGTATGTCTTCTTTCTTTGGGTATCTGTATTGTCTATTTTTCTTACTTGAAAATAATAATATCTGTATTTTTTAAAAAAGAAGTCATTGTGGTGGACCCAGGGTGAACAGAAGGACCAGGTACATTTACAGCTAGGCTCCTAGATATCCCAAACCATGTGGGCTTTAAAGGCTAAATCCAGCACCTTGAACTTGGTTATGGAACAAAGAGGCAGCAGGTGCAGCTGTTTACATATTGGGAAGATCTGATCCTGCCTGCCTCAGCCAGATGTAACCCTAGCCACAGCATCATGAGCTAATAGAGAGTGGCTAGGGCCTGGCCTTCCTGGAGAGGGCGCTGTTGATGAATCTGCCAGAACTTTAGCAAAGTGCTCTAGGCCTCTGCTGGCATTGCCAATCAGGTGGAGCCCAGAGAGCTCCTGGTCTCCAGAGTACAGAGATCAGCTGCCCTGGAGAACATGGCCGCTTTAGAGGTTGGACTCTAGGGCACTATACCCAACTGAAGTCCTTCCTCTCCCCAACCCCCCCCCCAGGCTCCACCCCCCAAATCTCCAGGAATTTCCCAACCCAGAATTGGCAACACCTGGCATGAAGCTGAGTTCAAGAGCTCACCCAGACTACAACCATTATTTTTTAAGAAGAGTGCAACTCCATAAAGAACAAGCCTTTCCCTTTGTAGTGGTTTCACGTCCATAAATTCACTCCCTTTCACTCCGTTACTGGCTGAAGTCCTGCATTCAGGGAGGAGAGGGTCCTTGGTGAGGATGAAAAAGAAATCATTCCCTTTGACAGCTGTTGCATCGTGGATCGATCTGGAAAGGAACAAAAGAACCGCCTTTGGAGAGGAAGGGGAGCCAGGTTGATATCGAAGGTCCTCAGTGACAGAGGAGAGGCCAGACATGAAGTGGTTGTGTCCTCACAAAGCCCTACCCATCTCCCCCTTCAGCTGAGGTACTCAGGTACTGAGGTACTCAGCTGAGGTACTCAGCTGAGCTCAGACCATTGTTGAAGGAATGTCTGTCACTCAAAAGCTCTCCCACGCCTTAAGTAACTTGGTATCTCCTTGCTGCCTGGATCCCCTGACCCCTGAAACCTGATAATGGGTTAGGCTTGCCAGACCCCGCAGTGGAGGTGGGGGGGTCCCCTACTGACAGGCCCCACCTCCCCATCACCATTCAACTGGCCAGCAAGGGGGAAGGAAAAGGAAAGGGAAAGGTTTCCCTTGCTCAAAAGCCAGTTGAATTCGACTCTAGAAGGCAGTGCTCATTTCCATTTCCAAGCTGAAGAGCCAGCACTGTCCAAATATGTCTCCATGGTCATGTGGCCGTGACTAGACGCTGATGCGCACAGAGCGCTGTTACCTTCCCACCAAAGCGGTACCTATTTATCAACTTGCAGTTTCTTGCTTTCGAACTACTAGGTTGGTCAGAGCTGGGACCAGAGACGGGAGCTCACTCCATCACGCGGCAGTAGGGTCTCAAACTGCCAAACTACCGGCTTTCTGGTCTGCAATTCAGTGTCTTAACCTCTGAGCCACTGTGGCCCTAGTAACAGGGGGGATCTTACCCGCCAAAAGAGGGAGATCCATCCAATGTGGGCAAAAACTCTTTAGTGGAAGCCAAATTTACCATAGAGTTTTTGCCCAAATACCAGAGCATTGCCGCAACATCCTGCTCCTGGTACATCCCCCCTGCCCGTCTAGGTAGCCATTTGGAACCTGGCAACCCTATAATGGGTGTCTGTAGGATTCCCAGGCTGCAACTGGCAACTTCTGGGTGTAAATAGGGAATGGGGACTGGTACACCAGCATTGTGTCAGTGTGCTGATATCACTTCCGGTAAAAACTGGAAGTAATGTCATGGATGCCCTAGCAGATGCAAAAATTCTGTGGTATAGTGGGAGGTGTCTGGTACCTGCTGGCAGGTGACTTGCGGTCCAGATCTGTGAAGTGCTCTGTTGACTTCCAAAGCTGGATGAGCAAGAGTCATTGACAGTTAACATATCTTTAAACTTTGCAACAGTAAGAAAATTCGTCCAAACATTGCGTCAAGGAGGTTTCCAGATACCTGTTTGTTTCTTTCCACCTTCTTTCATTTTATTTACAGCAAAATAGCTGAATGGTCGTTTATAGTGGGATTTAGTACACAGAACAACAAAATCCCCTGTATTGCGGAAAATGATATGCAATAATTAATTCAAAACACTGGGGAGCAATGTTGAAAACGGCAAGCATATATTGGCGTAAGGGACTAAACTACCGAGCCAGTCAGATTTCCTTAGTCCCATTATTCCGTCTCTCTTTAGCAAAAATAAGAAGAAGAAGAAGAATAAATTGATTTTCCCGAGGTCAGCCATCAGAACATAATTACTGGGAGTCGAGTTTGTTATTCCCAACAGCTTGTTTACTACCGAGCACATCAGCTTCCTCTGGTACATGAAATTTTGCATGTTGGTTAAGCAAAGTTATGCACAATATTTATCATGCTATTTACCTACACAGTTATAGAATGTCTGATAATAAAAGAGCCTTAGGGGAAATTCCAGGCGCTTGCCTAGCATACTTAAGTATCTGTCTCGAAAACATCTTTATCTGCACAAGCTGAAAGGGGGGGGGGGGTTAATGCTGAGAGCACAACAGAACCATACTTAGTCTCTGGCTTTTATTCCAGACATTACTAGTCTGGTGGATATTTAGCTCTGAGACCCAGGGAGGGGGAAACAAACTTGACCCAAACACCAAAATCAAGAACCAAATATAGGGCCAATATTAAAAACCTAGCTAAAACTTATACAAAAATACATGTATTTATTAGAAAGGCAGTTAAAAACAAATAAGGGCCCAACAAAAAACCTCTCAGAAAAGCTCAAGTGGCCTGGACACAAGGAGGGCCAGTACTAGGGCTCCCAAGTGCCGGCGACTTACCGGCGGGGGGGAGTGTTCTCCCCCCGGGAGCTCTTCTGGCGCGTGCGCTTTGTGCACACGCCACAGCGACGTGCTGACGTCACCTCCGGGTGATGTCATTACACGGGGGAAGTCGTCCTCACTGGACGACTTCTGGGGTGGGGTTCCCCCCGCTGGCCGAATGCCGGCCGGTGGATCGGGAACCCCTATAACGGGGGATCCCCCACCCCCGGGCTGACTTGGCAGCCCTAGCCAGTACACACGACCTGATGCGTTTCAGCCCTATTGGGGGACTTCTTCAGAAGTCAGTTTGAGGCACACACGTTACAGTATAACATTACAGTAAGATAACCAGTAAATTAATACAGGACCAAGAAAAGGAAAGCTGTAGAAAAAAGGAAAAATTGAATATGAATAATCATTTTTTTAACTTAGATTGAATAAAAATGGCAATGTTACTTACTTAATCAGCAAGAGCAATAGGCACAAGACAAAGGTGTGTGCGAGGCCTCGAAAGATGAAAGTCCTCTGCCTGGTGCCAAAGGCCCAGCTGCTGAATTAGAGCCTCTGAAAAATAATACATATTTCAAAAAATATTTCATAATAAAATATTCCATGTCACTGTGTTCTTTCGAATGGCTGTATGCTTAAGTTTTCCAACTCTACACATCCTAATCTATGGATTCCATCCCTGAACTGTCATTATTGTTAAAAAGGTTTTCCTTATATCCGCTAGGGTTGCCAGCTCTGGCTTGGGAAATCCCTGGAAATCTGCAGGGTGGATCTTGAGGAAGGAGAAATTTGGGAAGGAGAGGGAACTTCGCAGGGAGATCTATATATCTATTTCTCAGCTGTGGCCCCCATCTGCAGGTATCTAAATCCATGAATCAAGGCCACACTTACCTAAAACAGATACTTCTGCAAATCTGGGGGACTCCCCAGGTTTTCAGACAAATCTAAAAGCCCAGTCATAGTCCAGAATGAGGCAAGAAACAATAGCAAGGCACACAAGGGCTATGGACAAGCTGCATCCACACTGGATCATCCTTTCCTGGCTGCTTTCCTCAAGAAACCCTACTGAGGATGTGTTCAGATGGGCAGCTAATCCCACCGTTGGCTCAGCTGTAATTTGAGCTAGATCTTTTTGATCCAGCGTTGCACAACCAGACAGCTTGCCGTGAAACGCTTTACCACACATGACTCCTGCGGTGGATTGTATAGATGGCAATTTTTTTAAAAAAAAATCTTGTCTGCACATGCGCATATGCGCCTCACCATATACTTGTTTTTCCGCACATGCGTGGACTAAAATAGTAAAAGCGCTGCCGGCGGTACCTTCCTCTAAGTACCCTTTCAGTTCATAAAGTTGATCAATTTCAGGGGACTGTCAGGAACACTAAATTTTTCAGATCACTTGAGTGGAGCTCTGGAGATGTCGCTTGTTTAAGCGGTTATGTGCTCATCGCTAAGAGTTTTTTAAAACGGCAGCCATTTGGGATGGTCTGGAGACCATCCCTACAGGCTGATTGCATGCTGGTGGAATGACCTGACAGTGGAAAGTCCGGCACTGGCCCATCAGCCAGCTTTAGGCTGGACTTTCACTACTATCTTTTAAGTACGGATCGCTGATGGGGATCAACGGGCTACTCATGGAAGTGGCACAATTCCCAGATGTTGTGATCTGGATGTGCACTTTAAATCCACCAGGCACTGGTGCCTGGCATGGCACAAAGAGCCGTATGAACACACCCTGAGTCATTCAGGGACAGGTGTGACTCATCAGTATCAGCCTATGTGGTTGTCAGCCCCGATAACACAGAAAGATGGAGTACTCCCTGTGTCACTGTGAGAAGAAAAATGGTAGGCAGGTAATTTATATCTACACAGAGAGGTGGGGTAGGGCTGAGTCATTGTCTTGTAGGAGTTTCCCAGGTTGTGACATGCTAATGGAGGAGCATTCCTGAGGAGGTTCTTTTGTATATGGACTGGCTGTTGAAATTCTGATCTTATCTGTATTGCTATTGTAAGATGAAAAACATTTTGTGTTTTTCAGGACTGGAACCATGCCCTATTTATTTTTAAACTCTCTTCTTTCTTGTTAAAATTGCTGATTGTACCATCACAGGGTTTGGGAGAGGGTTTGTTGCAGTCCTTTTAGCCCTTGTGTCCAAAAAATGAGGAATGAGAATCTTCTGCTGCTCAAGATTTGTTAATCAATGAGCTTCTAAGAGAATTCATGTCAGAGAGAATTATGGTCCGATTTCAAGTGGGTGGCCTTGACAGTCAACAGAAGCAACACTGAGCCTTGCAGTGACAATTTATTATTTTTTAATGTTGTGTCTCTCTCCCCAATGGGGACTTAGACCAGCTGGCAACTGTCTCCCAGATTCTGTTCCCATAACAACAACTCTGTGAGGTAGGCTGGGCTGAGACAGAGTTGCCCCCAATACCAGTGATCAGTGTAGTGTCTGAATTGGGCAACACTTAAATTTTGCATTCCCACACGACCTGCATAGACACCAACCCAAACTTATCGACATACTCCATACCTGTTAGGATTGCCACCACAGGGGAATCTGGGGAGGATTTCATCTAGAATCTATAGTATACCATAGTGTGTCTTCCAAAGTTGCCAGAGTGGAGCCTGGAGAGGTCAGAGTTTGGGAAGGGTAGGAACATGGGCCAGTCCAGGGCCAGTTGTTTTTTATCGTTGTCGACAGCTACAGCAAGTGGCTGGAGGTAGTCCCGGTGTGGGCTACCTCAATCGAAGCAGCTGTCCAAGCTCTGTGGCACATCTTCGCCACCCATGGATTGCCCAACACCCTCGTTATGGACAACAGGACAACCTTCACGTCCGGGGAGTTCCAGTGCTTCGTGGACTCCTTCTGTATCCGGCACATCCGCTCGGCACCCTTCCATCCCGCAACTAACAGCCAGGTAGAACGGATGGTAAGAACAACCAAGGACGCCCTCCAGCGGATGGAACAAGGTGATTGGAAGCTCCAGCTGATTAAGTTCCTATCTTGCCAATGGAACACCCCACACACCGGGACGGGACGCTGACCGGCGGAGCTACTGATGGGTCGACACCTCAGCTCCCTGCTGGATCGCCTCCACCCAGATCGCACCATCAGCGGTGATGCCAAGCACGAGTCCTGGCCAGCAGCATGAGGGTTATCCCTCGAGGATCCTATCTACATATGGAATTATGCCAGAGGTCCAGCGTGGGTCCCCGCAAGGATCGTTTGCGCAACCAGGCTGCTCTCCTACAAGGTCTTCACAGACGATGGAGTGGTGTGGCGGCGCCATATCAACCAGCTCCGGCAGCATCTCCCAAACAACGCACCTGATGTCCCCGAGACGATGGCTCCCGCTGAACCAGTCCTAACCCCACTCCAGGAATCCAACCCAGACACAGAGCCTGCTGAACCCCTACATCTCGACCAGCCCAGTGAGTCCACACCACCCGAGCCACTACCAGACAGTCCTATAAGCAGCCCCGGGCAACCCCACTCCCCAAGCCAAGCAGCGCCCCGTAGCCAGCAACTCCCCGGTGCTCAGGACGCAAGCGTCACCAGCCGGAATACTTGAAGGACTATGTTTGCAGGGGGGAACTGGACTATGGGGGGGGAGGGGTGTTGTGTATCAAGACCACGGTCACCAGGGTCTCCCGTAATGGCGACCGCCACATGGTCATCGCACATGGCCAGAATCTACCTGAGCTTCGGCCAGGTAGAACAATAGCCGGTCAGATCCTAAACAACCGCCAATCATGAGCCTAGGTTTCCCCCAGGGGACCTATGAACTGTAACCACTATCTTAAGGTCCTATTAGGACATTGGGGCGAGGTCGGAGGATTATCTCCAACTGGCATAAAAGAGGGCTCTGATCCTGGGGTTTCTCATGTTCCATCTTGAGGGTTTCTCATGTTCCATCTTGACCCACAATAAACCACTATGCTGATTTCACTATTACCGTCCTCCTGACTCCAATACTTTCCAGGTATAATGCCATAGAGTCCACCCGCCAAAGCAGCCATTTTCTCCAGAGAAACTGATCTCTGTAGTATGGAGGTCAGCTGTAATTCCAAGAGAACTCCAGACCCCACCTGGAGGTTGGCAACCCAAGTTCCTGAGAACCATCCCTCTCCCCCCCCCCCCAGTTAGAAATGTATAAACCACTGTTCTCTAGGAGAAAATGCTTCTTTTTCTTTCTTGCAAGTTCCCTTCTCTAATCACATCTTTTGAGACGGAGGTCTCTTTTTAGGCTCCTCAGGCCTTGGGAAATTGGCTTTGAAACTACTACGGGGAGAGACCTGTTTGTTGGGTGGGTAGTCAGAAGCCCTGAGGAAGGACTGATCTGATTTCTGGGATAAGTTTAAACAAATAACAATTTATTTAATAAAGAACAAAATAGGTTTCTGGGTAATTTTGAACTGTGAGGTAAAATACATCTCCCAGTCTTCACTTAAATGGTCACTGGAGTTGCTAAAATACATATCCCAATCTTCCCTTAAATGATCACTGGAGTTGCCAGTCTTCCTATGGGGCCTGGAGATCTCCCAGAAATCACTGTGTTCCACAGCCACAGCATATCCTTGCTGAGGTCCCTCTGCACCCCACACTCTGCCCTCCCCAGGCTCTGCCCTTCAAAACTACAGGTCTGGCCCTCCCCTTAGTATTGCTGGCTTCCAAGCGGTACCTGGAGATCTCCAAGATCAGTTCTCCTGGAGAAAATGGCTGCTTTGGGCAATGGACTCTATGGAATTATAACCTGCTGAGGTCCCTCCGCACCCCACACCCTTCCCTCCCCAGGCTCTACCCCTCAAATCTACAGGTCTCGCCCTCTCCTTAGCATTGCCAGCCTCCAGGTAGCACCTGGAGATCTCCAAGATCAGTTCTCCTGGAGAACATGGCTGCTTTGGGCAATGGACTCTATGGAATTATACCCTGCTGAGATCCCTCCATACCCCTGCCCTTCCCAGGCTCTACCACTCAAAACTACAGGTATTTCCCAACCCAGATTTGGCAACCCTGTACCTGGCTACGGAACCGCTTTCCAGAGCCTTGGAACCCAGAAGACATGGCATAGGAGGAGGTGCTTTTCTACCTTAGCTGCCACTGCAGAGCCCCAAATCCACATAAGTCAGGGGTGGAGGGAACCATACCTGCTACCATGCGGCTCTCCTCCCATACTACCCACTTGGGGCAGCAAAAGGACTTGAGACAGCCCTGCCTCATAGCTAAGCAGAAGGAAATAAACATGGCTTGCCTCCCTCTATTTTCTCCCTTCCCTCTGCCAGCCCACCAGCCACAGCCGGGACACTCACCTGGAGCTTCCTTCTAGAGCCCGTTGTATTTCTTCCCACAACGGGCCTTACTCCTAGTCAGTAATAAATTCAAAAAAGTGCTTGAACTGTAAGGATGAAGTAGTGTCTCTGACAGCTGACTCGACAGACCCCCGGTTATAAATTCATTTCAATACTTGTTTCAAGAATCATGCTGGATCCAACATTTCAAAGATACATGCAGACATCCATAAAATATATTCAGATATAGCAATCATCAGAGATTCCCAGTGAAGAATCTATCATTTCTTGGAACCTCCCTTCAAAATTCTGAAGCATTTCAACATTTTCATTAGAGGGAACCTTTAAAATTTGGGCACTTGATTTTTTCTCCTTGTTTCCATATATTGCTGTGCAATTGCCATCTTGCAACCTCTGGGTGGTGGCTGAAGAAATCCTGGGATTCCAACTCCAGGTGACAGAGAGCAGTTCCCCTGGAGAAAATGGCTGCTTTGGAAGGAGTCACCCATGGAATTATACCCCACTAAAGTCCCTTCCCTCCCCAAATCCCACCCTCCTCAGGCTCCATCCCAAAAATCTCCAGGTACTTCCCAACCCAGAGCTGGTGACTCTAACTATTGGGCCAGCCCATCTTGCTCCCACACTTCAGCATCATATAGTGCTGCCAACTCAGGGCTGGGAAAGACCTAGAGATTTGGGAGTGGAGCCTGGGGAAGGCAGGGCTTAGGGTGGGGAGGGACATCAGCAGGGTAGAATGCCGTAGAATCAACCCTTCAAAATAGCTGTTTTCTCCAGGGGGACCAATCTCTGTGGTTTGGAGGTCAGTTGTGATTCCAGGGATCTTCAGGCTTCACCTGGAGGCTGGCAATCCTAGCATCCCATGAGCTGATTGGCATCAGTGCTCGAGCCCATACTACTGCTAGCTGGGCCCAAACCAAGCCATTGAGGGGATAAATGCCCCTTGCTTGGGAGAAGGAGAAAAGACCTTGAACTGATAACAATCATCGCTATCAAAAATGTAATGGCCATCTAATCAGCAATCTTATTGTGGCCACTGAAACATCGATAGCATCCAAATGGAAGGCTGACAAAGCCCCAACACGTTCCTGTTGGCTTAGTAAAGTTTGGGACCATCTAATCTTACGTCAAATCTATATCTGACTTTCCCGCTGGAATCATTCTAGTTTTTTTAAAAAACCCGTCTATACATGTTTCTAGTTTCAAACCATACTTGTTCTAGTTTAAAAATTACTGTTTACATTCATTAATTGCCCTCCTGTGGTCAAGCTAGCATTAAACTACTTTAAACAGATCCTGTTGCTTAGTTCTCTTCAGACCCAGGGAGTGAAATTTGAAACCAGTGTGAAATGAGCGTAGAAAAAGACAGCAGTCAAACTACTTCAGAGGGGAGGTGTAAATTGGGCCTCAGAGAAAATTACAGATCGTTTACGTCGTTTACGTCAAATGGAATTCTACCCTAAACCTTCTTGTTTTGTAGGGAAATGGTTCCCTTTTATGGCATTCCTCTCTGCAGCTGATATACAACCTCACAATCCTGCATATTTAGCCCTGCTCTATAACTAATTACTGTCACAACATTTAGATTGCAATGTCTAGTTGTGTTATTGATAAATCCCCATCAACACAAATCAATCTGATCATCTTCTAGCTTTAACTTTCAACTTATCCTCCTAGATAAATTGAGAACACTTGTTATGATGATAATCATAAATGTTAGAATTGTTTCTCACTTACCATTAACAAAATTATACTGTTGGTATCTATATACTAATAGCCAAGTGTCCCCTGTGCTTGCGGATATCTAAATCCGCACATCGGGGTCACTTGGGGGGCAGAGAGATTTTCCTGCACACTTGGGGGACTCCCCAGGTGTGCCAAAAAATCTGAAAACGCTTAAAAACTATACAGGGGATATTTAAATCCCCCCCCAAAGTAAAAGAGCATTCCTTGTGCAAGCACAGAGAATGCTCTGGGAACTCTGTAGTGGGCTGGCAGCTGGGAGCCACTCAGGGCTCGCTGTTGGTGCCTGTGGTGGTGGGGGGAGATCAGCAGGCCTGGGCCTCACCGTCGGTGTGGGGGAGAAGGATTGGTCGACCCGGGCCTCGCCATCAGTGCCAGAGGGTGGGGAAGAAGGCTCACCTGTGGGTGCTTCCTCCTCCTCAGCATGGAGCTCCTTCTCCCCACCCCCCGCAAGTATCGTGGGTCCCCGCTTCTCATCTTTTCTAATTTACACATTATTTTCTGTATTCTGTTACTGAAATCTGTTCATTGTTTAAAATTCAATAAAAATAATGTATTAAAAATGTAATGGCCCAAGAGAGCTGGAATTTATGCTGTCTCAGCAATAATGTTACAGACGCTGTCCAATAAAATGACAGTGATGACTCCTAAACAAGATGGCGTGTGTCTTTGACCTAGGGTTGCTAACCTCCAAAAAACTCTAAGGTATTCCATAGATTCTAGGTAGGGTGGGAGATGGAGGGGGCAGAGACAAGGGGAATGGTGTCCCGATGACACAAGGTCACTTCCTGCACAAACCCAGAAGTGATGTCACTATCTTGGCATGATGTTCTAGAATCCATAGAGTTTCTCTGAGGGGGGGGGGAATCCTAGAGTGCCATGCTGCTGCAGTGACATGACTTTTGGTCATGCAGTAGGAGATGATTGCATGATGACTCCCCACCTGCCATTCCCCCCCCCCTCCCCAAGTCCTCGCAAGTGATGGTGGAGACAGCAGACAGACCACTGGAGGCAGTAGGAGACCTGGTAAACCTAATTCTAGGTAAAATTCCTTTCCAACCTCCCTCCCTCTACAAGCACCACCCCCACATCACCAGGAATTTCTCAGGCTGGAGCTGGCAACCCTGCTCGGACCAGAAGCCTGATCGTGCTGTAATGGTGATGGAGCAGGGTTTGGAGGCAATGCTGTGGTTTGAGGAAGACATCCCCAGCATCAAACGAACACTGAGGCTTAATTTAGACATGACACTGGCAATGTTCCCTCTAAGCTGAGTTAGTTTGAGCTAGCTCACAGTTTTTTAGCCTCTGGCTCACACATTTTTGTCTTGGCTCAGGAAGGAGGGCTCCAGAGCAAACTCATTTATGCAGTAGCCAAATCAGTTGCTCACAATTTTAAAGCTACCAGCTCACAAAGTAGAATTTTTGCTCACGAGACTCCACAGCTTAGAGGGAACATTGGACACTGGTAGGCAAGAAGATCCTGCCCATGCAGGCTTTGAGCATGGCTGTCAGGTGTTTTGCATGTCACTTTTAGCACACCCCAAACCCACCACCCAGGCAGGCATTGCATTGGGATGCCAGTGCTGCACATGCTACAGCTTTGCACATAATGAGAATCCAGGTACATGCAACTTCTCACTTACAGCAAGCCTGAACTGATAAATTTGTCTGCAAGAATAGTTACTATTACAGTTCAACTAGTGGGAAGCCTTCAAGGAACCTGGAAGTGACATCACTGCAGCATGTGACTCTGTAAGGCTTTCCCTGATCTCTATGGTAAAATCCCTATTCTTTCCCCCCAGTGGCTCCACTGAGCATCAGCAGAGGAGGGGGACTGGGTTGCCCACTATAAGCGGGCATTTCTGGGTCAGAAAATACCTGGAGATTCAGGGGCCAGAGGGTCAGGGTTTGGGGAAGGGAGGATTTCAATAGGGTATAACAAGAAGGGGGGACCTGTGATACTCGCGGGGGGAGCTTCATGCAGAGGAAGAAGCCACCACAGGTGAGCCTTCTCCCTGGCCCAGATCTTCCCCCCTGCCCATGATGGCAAGGCCTGTGCAGCTCCCAGCCGCTGGGCCCACCAAGCTCCCCCCCCCCAATGATGGTGAGGCCCACATGGCTTCCAGCTGCCAGGCCCGCCAAGCTCTCCCCCTCCAAACTCTTCTTCTCCCCCGCCACCAATGATGCCAATGATGGCAAGGCCCACACAGCTTCCAGCCGCTGGGCCCACCAAGCTCTTTTCCACCCACCGCCAGCAGCCACAGATCCAAGGTAAGTGCATTCCCTGTGCATGCACAGGGAACGCTTTTTTACTTTTGGGAGGATATATGTATCCCCTGATTATTTTTTTTTTACTTTTAAGATTTTTCTGCACACCTGGGGAGTCCCCCAAGTGTGCAGGAAAATCTCTCTGCACCCCAAGTGCCCCCGACATGTGGATTTAGATATCCACACGCACAGGGGGCACTTGGGAATTAGTATATAGACAAGTAGAGACCTGCAAGAAACTTGCGGGATGGTTATCCCATTCATCACACCTTTGCTTCCTCTCTTCTCTCCCTCAGTAACACTGAGTTACTGCTCATCTCCAGACTACAGAGATAACTTTCCATGGAGAAAATGGATGCTTTGGAGGGTAGAGTTTATGGCACTGTACCCCACTGAGGTCCCTGTCCTCCCCAGGCTCCACCCCCAAATATCCAGGAGTTTCCCAGCCTGGATCTGGATCCACTGCTGGTGCTCGGGGGGGGGGGGGGGTGTACTTGGCAACCCTAGACTGCTGCCAGTCAAAACCCTGCCTTTTACTGACAGAAACAGTTAGAACCTCCTCCCCTCCCCCAAACATTCTAATCTCCTCACAGTTGATGCCTGGAGTTGAGGCCACTTTAAAAAAGTATTTTGGGGGATTCTACGGTCACTGAAGGTTTTTTTTTAACTTTTCAGATTTTTCTCCACACGGGGGGAGTGCCCCCCATGTGTAGGAAAACCTCCCTGCCCCCCCAGGTGCCCCCCATGCGGATTTAGGTATCTGCACGCGGGGGGCGCCTTCGGAATTAGATATATAGATGCCATTGAGCCCACCTTCAAAAGTGGCAATTTTCTGCAGGCAATTTCGGTCACCTGGCGATCAGTTGTAATCCCAGGAGCTCTCCAGCCAATGCCTGGAGGTTGGCAAACCTACAGCCCAGTGAGGTTTGTGGCAGGGTGGGGAGTCGAACCTGGGTTTCCAGAGAAAGGGAGAGAAAGAGAGAGAGAGAGGGTACGTTCAGATGGGCAGCTAATTCTGCCATTGGCCCAGCTGTAATTTGAACTAGATCTTTTTCATCAAGCGTTGCACGACCAGACAGCTCCCCTGTGAATCACTTTACTGTGTGTGATTCTGTGGTGGATTGTCTAGATGGCATCCACCGTAAGGAGATGTGTGGTCGGCCGTTTTTTAAAAAAATCCTGTTTGCGCATGCACATATGTGCCTCGCCATCTACTTGTTTTTCCACGCATATGCGGACTAAAATGGTAAAAGCACTGCCATTTCAGTGAATAGTTGATAAAGTTCATGGGACCATCAGAAAGCTAAAAATGTCCGGTTCGTTTGAGCAGAGCTCTGCGGACGTCACATGTTTAAGCAGTTATGCGTGCATTGCTAAGGCTTTTTTCAAATGGCAGCCATTCAGGATGGTCTGATGGCAGGCTGGTGGAACAGGCTGATCGTGCGGGCTGATTGCACGTTGGTGGAACGACCTGATGGGCCAGCTTAAGACCAGACTTTCACCACTATATTTTAAGTACGGATCCCCGATGGGGATCAATGGGCTAATCACAGAAGCGGCACGATTCCCAGATGTTGTGATCTGGACGAGCTGTATGAATGCTGGAAATACTGAACTTTCCTATCTTCTGATAGGAAATAGACCTATTCAAGAGAGGTGGACTAGTGAGATCAACATTTTGTCTGTGGATCACAAAGGGCAAATATTTTCAGAGAGAGGGAGAGCTACAGGCCCATCGCCAGGATTTTTTTGCTTGTGGGGCATATCTTTTTTCTTGTGGGGCAGACACAATATCAAATAAAAAATTAAATACAATAAACATTAATTGGAGCTCTTCAGACCTGAATTGTATCTGTAGCTCTTGACGCACACACCCCTGTTTTGACCCACCATCAAATGAAAACTGGACTTTTGGGTTGCTTTAAAATATTATGATTTACTTGCAGCAGCTCTTCAAACACGAATTATGGCTCAGCCTCCCCCAACCCTTTTTTGCTTGTTTTAAGAAAAATCATTAATTATTTGCAGCACCTCTTCAAACCTGAATTGTAGCTACTCACCTCTTGCCTTGAAAACCCCTTCCATGGGTCATTTCGTAGAAAAAGAGGTGCAGGAGCTTATTAGCATAACTTATTTGCATATGCCACACCCACTGACATCACTGGAAGTGTGTCAGAAGGCAACACCCACCACTCAGGCTCCACCCCAAAAATCTCCAGGCATTTCCCAACTCAGAGCTGGCGAGCCAGCTTCACACTTTGACTAAAGACACTGTAGGTTTCCTTTGCTCTTGCAGGGAAGCGACCCTCCAACAAGCATGAAAATACAGATCAAGTTAGTATGCTTTTGCTTTTTTCCACAGGGCATCCCCAGATGTGCCCGCTCCTGGGCTTGTTACTCCTGGAACAGCGTTCCTGCTCAAAGTGGCCCCTGGTTAGACCTAACAGCTGATCAGAAGGGAGTGAAACTGACCAGATGCTGCAGGGTGGTTTCCCTTTCTTTACCCAGCCTTGCTGTGGATATGGGGCTGTGCACACTGAGGTGGGGGTGTCTAGCATCCCTAGGTGGTGGGGCAGAGCTTGTGGGTAGTGGGGCTCCACCCCCAAATGCCCCCACATGGCTATGGGCCTGGACAGCTAGGAGGCAGCGTAATGGAAGGGTGAGGTCTTGTAAATGCTATTTTGTGGCTGGCCGAAAGAAGTTCCCTTCCTCTTTGCGATAAGAAATTAGACTGGTTGTTAGCCAGAATGGAGGCCAGAGTGCTTTGAGTCTGTTTAGCATGAAGCAAGGTCTTCCCTTTGCTGTTCCCTCACTTGATTGTTCTATTAGAGGCACTGCACTTGTTGCTGGTTGGAGTGCCTTTCCATTCCTGCAATCGAGGAAGTTCAAAGCGATCGCTGGCAGGGGAAGGATTTATCCACTGTTCTGATTATGCTGTCAGCATCTGAGCATCATCTGGCAGGTTCAGTGTGTTCAGGATTAAAGGGCACTGAACAACCAGTGCCACATAAAGCGCAATTATCCAGGGAGTTTGCAGATTAATTTGTTTTTACAACAGGAAAGGCTGATTAAGTTGTGAAGAGAGAGGCATTTCCATTGCACTTATCCCTAGGAACTTTTTTCTGGAGAACCTGTGTTGTGTCTGAGAATCACTGTTAGAATAACACACTAGAATCTGGGTAGGACTACCAGCTTCCTGGTGGGGCCTGGAGATCTTCTGGAATTTCAACTGACCTCTAGACTGCAGAGATCAGTTCCCCTGGAGAAAATGGCTGCTTTGTGGGAGGCTTCTGAGTCAAATCAAATAAGCCAGGCCCTTGGTGAAGTAAAAGGTCCTTTTATTCTTAATGATGGTTCAGGTACTCAATGTTTGTTAGAGATAACTTGGTTACAAGCAACAGGGATTAATATGCCATACACAGTAAGGTGAGAGCAGGCAAAGAGCCAATCAGAGCCAATACAAAAAAGCGCGAAAACCCCCCAACCGTTGGTTCTCACAAAAAAGGTGCAAAAGCACTAAATTCCCCCCCATGCCCCTTAGTGACCTCTGCTTGTGATTCACAGGCTAGGCATCTGGCTAGAAACAGTTCAACAGTTCTCCAAGGTTACAAAAGCAAGATAAAACATTCACGACGCCAGAGGGAAAGAGGGAGGAGGCGAGGGAAGATAGCCAGACTGTTTATGTGACGCGGTGGAATGCGGCAAGCCATCCTCCCGGGGAACAAAAAGACACATTAAGCAGGACAGGCAATAAACCTCAAGGCTGGCCATAAATTACTGATAGACAATTACTGATAGAGACCCCAGCCTGAACAATTAATGGCAGCAGATCTGACATCTTGGAAGGTTGACTTTATGGCATTATACCCTGCTGAGGTCCCCCCCCCCTTCCGTAACCCCCCCCCTTCTCGGGCTCCATCCTAGAGCTGGCAACTCTTGGTTGGAAAATACCTAAAGGTTTTGAGGGTGGAGCCTGGGAACGGTGAGGTTTGGGGAGGAGAAGAACCTCAGTGGGGTATAATCTCATAGACTTCCCCCTCTGAAGCTGCCATCTTCTCCAGGGGAACTCATCTCTATCATCTGGAGATTAGTTGTACTTCCAGCAGATCTCCAGGCCACAGCTGGAGGTTGGCAACCCTATACCACCCCAAATCTTCAGGAATTTCCCAACCTAGAGCTTGCAACCCTAGATCTGGACGACCTGGATTTAAAACCCTCCTCTGCTCTATGACCAGCTCTATGACCAACTTTGGGGCAGTTACTCTGTCTTTCTCAGAGCCACACCAGATGTTAGGGCAGGGGTGTCGAACCTATGGCCCATGGGCCGGAACCAGCCCACCCAGGCCTTTCCTCAGGCCTGGGGGTAGGGCTCTCTTCTCTCCCTCCTCCCCTGTCCATCCTTGCTGTTCGGAGCTTGAGCTGCCTTGGAGTATAAAGAGCAGAGGGCAAGGCTGCCAGACTTTCCAGCCACCACTCCCGGCCTCCAAAGTCCTTCTCACAGATAGGAGCTGCTGGGTGTGTGTGTTTGTATGTGTGTGTCCTGCTGTGATCCTTGTGCTTTTAAAAAATTGCTTTGCAAAATCCCCCTATTCCCCCATCCTTCCACTTTAGGCAGGCACGTTTTAAGGGTGTGAAGCAGGAGGTTTGGGACCAGCCAGGGTTAAAATATAGAGTTCTGCAAACTCAAGGGACTCCAGTTTTGCAGAGAAATACTAGTTTTGACACACAAACCCTCCTAATGTGGAGCTTCAAAGGAATAATAGCAGAACAAGTGCTGAAGAGGACACCCAAAATTATTACCTCAAACCACCCTGTTAAAAAAAACCCAGAGACCCTGGAGAGCCACTGCCACTGAAGAAGGAGAAGAAGAAGAAGAGAAGAGATTGGATTTATATCCCGCCCTTCACTCACTTGGAGTCTCAGAGCGGCTTACAAACTCCTTTCCCTTCCCCTCACCACAACAGACACCCTGTGAGGTAGGTGGGGCTGAGAGAGCTCTGAGACAACTGTCCTTAAGAGAATATCTGGTATAGAGCTATGGCTTGCCCAAGGTCATCCAGCAGGTGCAAGTGGAGGTGCAACTCTGAGGAGACTCGGGGGGGGGGGGAGCTTACAATGCTCAGTCATTTCAAGTTCTTCTCCTGGGGCCTAGACTCAGACCATTTATATTTGTAGTTTATATTTTTTTGGGGGGGGGGGGTATTAGGATTAACCTCAGTTAAAATATAGAGTTCAACAAACTCAAGGAACTTCAGTTTTGCTGAGAAATATTAATTTTAACTAGGGTTGCCAAGTCCTGCCCTAGCTGCAGCAGAGGGAGTCCTGGCCATCTCTGGGAGTTGCTTGGCACACAAAGTGTGCACACCATGATGACGTCACTCGGAAGTGACATCATCGTATTGGGCACGTTAGAGGTGGGACCACTATCACTCAAGGGAAAAAACCTAAGAGTTTTCCCTCAAATGATGGAGCGTCCCCCCCACAACGTGCCCGATATGATGACATCCTCTGGGTGACGTCATCATGCCAAGCATGTCTTCGTGATCCTGGCAATTTGGGGGTGGGGTTCCCCCCAGCAGCCCGATGTGGGCTGGTGAGCATAGGTGTCAACTACAGGTGGGCTGGTGGGCTTGGGCCCCCACCAAAATTTTACAGAAGGGACTCAGCTTCCCCCGGGGCAACCAGTGCAGGTAGGCTTTAAAGCATGGGCAGCCAGTTCAGGGTGCCCTTTCATTCCCCCCCACCTAAGAACGGGAGAGAGATCCAGCCGGGGGGGGGAGTCCAACTTTCTGTGTCGAACTTTTGTCCTGCGTCGCACGCGCGCCCTGCACTCTGCCATGGCAGAGAGGCAAGCAGGGAAGTCGCTCCCACCACGCATCTCTGGGCAAAGAAGGCGCCTTCTCTCATCTCTGTGCAGGGGGAGCGCATGCAGGCGGAAGGGCCGCGCTCCGCCTCAATGGGAGCCAGCCGCATGAATAAAAAAGGAGCCACTCCAGTCTTTACATCTATTCTGCCCAGGTACCGGGAATGTAAATTGTCACGGTGGGAGGGGGACAGGAGGAGAGACACTGAAGAGTGTTTACAAAGGAGAGGGATAGTAGGGGAGAGAGGGCTGGCCTGCCTGGGTGGAAGTGGGAACATTTCAACACCGGCAAGCCTAGCAGGGATGTTGTCACTCAACTGGAACCTTCCTTCCTATCATTTTTCTGCCACTCTTTCTGTCTCTTTCCTTCCTTTCGTTTTTCTATCTTTCTTTCACTCCTGTCTCCCCATCTTTTTTCTACCTCTCCCTTCCTTCCTCTCTTTGTGTTTCTTTCTCTTTTTTCTCTCTTTCTCTCTCTCTGTCTCTTTCTACCTTTCTCTCTGTCTTTCTCTCTGTTTCTGTCTTTCTTGCTTTCTTTCTCTCTCTCTCTCTGTATGTCTATCTCAGTCCATTTTTTTTTATTTTGGTGCATAATGCCTTCAGCTCTCACACACAATGCCACTTCTGTTACCTCTTCCAGATGATTCCTTAAAGTCCATCTTTTCTATGAATTGTTTGGAACAAATGCCTAATCCACATTTTCTGCTGAAATTGACCATTACCACTTCAGACTAAACTGCATCCATGTGACAGGTACCCAGGGGCAGCGTTTCTTTTTATGTATTTACCTAATTTGCATCCTGCCTTTCCACCCAAACAGGGCCATCGAGGCAGCTCGTAATTAGAAGTGGAACACTATAAAATACATAATAAAATAAATAAAACATGTTCAGAAAACAATAATTAAAGCGTGGGTCAGGAAAGAGAGATCATGAAAGGAATGCCAAAGGAAATGGAAGACTTTTTGTTTGTTTCCTCTGGCAGTTCCCTGAATGACCTCTCTTTCCTGTAAAGGTAAAGGTTTCCCTTGCTCAAAAGCCAGTCGAATCTGACTCTAGGGGCAGTGCTCATCTCCATTTTCAAGCCGAAGAGCCAGCTCTGTCTGAAGTCATTTCTGTGGTCATGTGGCCCGCATGACCAAATGCTGAGGCAGACGGAACGCTGTTCCCTTCCCACCGAAGCGGTACCTATTTATCTACTTGCAATTTCTTGCTTTTGAACTGCTAGGCTGGCAGGAGCTGGGGCCAGAGATGGGAGCTCACATTGTCATGTGGCACTCAGGTCTCGAACTGCTGAGCTACCAATCTTCCAGTCTGCAACTCAGCATCTTAACCGCTCAGCCACCTCTTTCCTGAACTATGTTTTAAGACAGTGAAGGAAGGGGACAGATGAACTTCCCAGGGGAGGGAGTTCTGTAGTTTTGGTACCAGGACCAAGAAGGCCAGTAAGGGGGTTTCAAGGCAAGTGAGAAGCCGAGGTGGTTTGCCATTGCCTTCCTCTGCAGAGCCTTCCTCAGTGGTCTCCCATCCAAGTTCTAACCAGGGCCAACCCTGCTTAGCTTCCAAGACCTGAAGAGATCCGGCAAGCATAGGGCATCCTGGTCAGGGCCCAGAAACATATGGTGGCTGGTAGAAAGTTGTTGTCAAGTTGCAGCCAACTTATGGAAACCCCATAGGATTTTCAAGGACAGAGAAATTCACAGGTGATCTTCCATTGCCTGCCTCTACGTAAGCAACCCTGGACTTCCTCGGTGGTCTCCCATCCAAGCACTAATCAAGGTCAACCCTACTTAACTTCCAAGATCTGACAAGATTGGACTGGCCCAGGCTATTCAGGTCAGGACACTAATGGCAGTAGAAGCCAGCTAGCTCTGGCAGAGCAGTTTCTGACAAAGGACCTTTCTGTACCCGTATTTTGCCTCAGTCTCTGAGTGCATCCTATTCTTCCATTCTGCATTCCCTCCCACTTTCACTTCCACTTTGTGTCAAGCTTTCTCTTATTTCTGCATCTGTTTTACAGGAATCTGCATTCCGACTGCTTCCAGCACACTGTTGCCCTGAAGTTACCGAAACTCCTTTTGCTGCAATTCTCTGTTCTCATCTGCTTTTGAATCACTAATCCTTTCTAAAGTAGAATTGTTTCTGTGGGTATTTAAGTGCTGCCCACTGCCCCTTCCCCATTCCTGCCTCTTTCTCTTTAGGTTGACGCTCCCTCCCTGTTCTGTTTTCTTTCCCTCCTTCTCCAAAGACAAAAGAGGACGTGTCCTCCCGCTCAGGCAAACTTTAAAAAAGCCAGAGAGAGCATAAGAGGGAATCAGTAAATTGAAAGGACTGGGGGATTCCCTGCTCCCAGATGTGTGTCAGTTTTGCATGCGTGGGCCTGGATTGCCCCTCCCTTCTCTTTTACAGAGGGAGGGAGGGAGGGAGGGAGGGAGGGAGGGAGAGGCTGGCAGCCAGTTAGCTCAAAAAAATGCAGATTTTGCTTGTAGATGCAGAATGCATACAGAATACACAGATAAATAAACCAGAGGGGGGAAAAACTAGTGCAGAGAGAATGCGTGCAACTGCATAGTCAACCCTTAAGGCTCGACTCCTCGGATTCTCCGGGGCAAGCTGTTAGTGCAGAAAGGGCCATACAGAATTTAGAGAATGCTCTGATCAGGTGTTTACCATCTGCCCCTCTGTGGTGCAGAATGACGGAAGCAGATGTCAGAGCTGGGCAAGGGATGGGCACATCGGGCATATGCAGATACAACAGATAAGTGTCATGCATCTTTTGCCACCCCTTTCCAAGTCACCCCTTGGACACCTCTCGGAAAAGCCTAGGGTGCAGGGGGGAAGAGAGGAATTAACCCACCAGTTCACCGGCTCCTCAGGTCATAAGCCACTTTTTCAATGAATTGATCTGAGGAGGAGAGGCCTGGCAGAGGAACCATTGTTTAATGGTAATTAATTAGGGTGTTAGAATGAGATAACCATAGCTTGACGAGACGCATTGTTAGAACCAAAGAATACACAAATTGAGTTGACATTACCAGAATATGTTGCTTGGAAGACAGTAAAGTGCGTCCCTGCTGTGATCAGCAGGTACTTTCATATGTTCCCTCCATTTTTCCCTTGTTCTTTTAGGAAAATCTGTTTGCAATTACAGACTGTTTTGCTTGCTAGGTGGAAATATTTTTCACAGTAGGTTTGCTGATAAAATATCATGGAAAAACACTGTCTTCATCCCATTCCGTGTATTTCCACTTGATCATTTCATGGAGATCCTTGACCCAGGAAATGTGAGACTTCTGATTAGATCCAATAAGTCAGGCCTTGTATTTCAAATCAAAGTCTTTATTCTTAATGGTCTTTCAGGAAAACACTTGTGTTGTTAGTGATACCAGATACAGAAGAGGAGGAATTGATATAGTGAATTCAAACTAGAGGAAAAACGCAGGTACCAATGGCAAAAGACTAAACAAGCGCCAAAACGTACTACCGTTACTTTCTCAGGAAAAAAGGCGCGTAAGCAGAGCTACATTCCCATCCCCGGCCCTGTGCCAGGACCTGAAACCAGATAAACATAGAAAAGCAAAACATGACAGGGAATCTGACAGGAAACAGAGAGCCTGTGGCATCTGGGCATTTATTTATTTCTTTGCAAAAATGCGTCTCCTGCCTTGCTGCCACCGCAATGGCCACCAAGGCGGCTAACAATTTAATACACATAGGATAAAATCTCATGATGAAACCATTAAAATAAAACTACTGAAACCACTGAAACAATTAAAAACAGAGTTAAAAATAGCTAAAATTCATACAAAACAGAGTCAAAATACATTACAAAGCACAACAGCAATTAAAACATTGGTTGGGAAGGAGGGATCAGTGAGGGAATGCCAAATATAACAAAACAAAAAAAAGACCAACAGGAGGAGACTGGTGAATCTCCCCGAGGAGAGAGTTGCAGAGCACTGGTGCCATGACCAAGAAGGCCCTGTCCCTGCTCGTGACCCAACTGATTTCAGAAAATCTTGGTCTTTTTTTTTCTTTTTTTTTGCTCTTGAGAAGATGGTTGGGATTAATTTTAATCAGACCAAAGGTCTATCTAATCCTATACTGTGGACCCAACCCAATGCCCATAAACAACTCACAAAAAGACAGGTAAACATGCCTGTTGCTTACTCATGTGATCTAGTCATCTGTGGCAGATAGGGTTGCCAGACCCCTGGAGAAGGTAGAGGTCCCCCTCTGCCAGGCCCCACCTCCCCACCGTCAATCAGCTGGCCAGCACATGGGGGGGACTTACCCCCCGAAAGATGGAGAACCATCCAATGTGCACCAACATATCTAAGTCACTGCCCACATGACCTGATAGTGTCATCACCACATCCGGGACACTGAGGCAACGTTCTGGTATTTGGGCAAAAACTCTATGGTAGAAGCCAAATTTACCATCGAGTTTTTGTCCAAATAGCAGAGCATCACCCTGATGTCCTGGATATGATGATGTAACTTTGGCGTCAGATGGGCAATGACATAGACACATTGCTGTGTGTCAGCTGGACCTCTCTGCTGCTCCCCCCACCCCCTGCGGATTGCCAAAAGGGACCTGGCAACTCTAGCGGCAGACTTCATTTTGCAGTTGAGACTGGCTAACAACCATCGAGATACCTCTCCCTCATGAATAAACCTTATTTAATTGTTATTTTAATCCATGTATTATAACTTCACCGCATCCTTCTGTCACTGAGGTTGGAATGCGTGCACACCCCTCAAAACAAATCTGTGAGAGGTCTTGGTGAGAGGTCATGGTGAGTAGCCCAAGGTCGTTGGCTTCCATCACTGAGCAGGGCTCTGAACTCAGCCCCCCCCCCCCAATCCATTTCATCTAATGTAATGGTTAGATAATGCTATCTCACCTTCTGCTGTGACAAATTCCAGATGCGAAGTTTGTGGTGTGTGAAGCAGAGTTTTGTCAGCTACAGGGCATTACAAGTGATCTAGTCCAAGGGTCCCCAGCCTTTTGGAGCCTTGAGACACCTGTGGATTCTGATACATCATGGTGGGCACAGCCACAAAATGGTTGCCACAAAATGGCTGCTGCAAGAGGCAGAGCCAGCCACAAAATGGCTGCTGCAGTTGACCTTCAGCCACACAATGAAGATTCTTGTGCAGTGGTAGTAGTCACTGCCAAAGCAATGTTGTTGTTGCTGTTTAAAAAAAAATTTGCACAGCCAATCAGATCTCCAGTAGCCAATCAGAAGCCTTGCAAAAGCACCATGTGGCTCCACAGGAGTTCTCTATTTTGTGAAAGAATGGTTCTAGCATTCTCCAGCATGCTTGGTTCCTATTCTGATGGGGGGGGGGATCATTTGATCCTGCAGTCTATCTACTGCCTGTAGTTTGAAATAGTATGTTTTATTGTACCTAGGGTTGCCAGGTCCCCCCTGGTCATCAGCAGGGGTTGAGGGGTAGGGCTGTAAGATCCAGGTTACCCTGGT
Organism: Lepidodactylus listeri; assembly: GCA_029233225.1. Taxonomy (NCBI): domain Eukaryota; kingdom Metazoa; phylum Chordata; class Lepidosauria; order Squamata; family Gekkonidae; genus Lepidodactylus; species Lepidodactylus listeri. The sequence goes on along the minus strand of JARCFY010000005.1, from coordinate 130,635,755 downwards.
GATTTGGGGGTGGAGCCTGGGGAGGACAGAGACTTCAGTGGGGTACAATCCCATGGTGTCCACCCTCCAAAGCATCCATTTTCTCCAGGGGAATTGATCTCTGTAGTCTGGAGATGAGCTGTAATTCCAGGGAATCCCCAGGTCCCACCTGGAGGCTGGCATCCGTAGCCATTACTTGTCTTTGTGGAGGTCAGGTTTAGTTTTTAGGCCATTCTAGAAATGTCAGCTTTGCTACAGGGCAGCATTCTTTTTGGCTTGCTGGAGGTAAAAAGGAGCAGTGCACTGTGGGAAATGTGAGCAAGTCTAGTAAAGGTAAATGTTTCCCTTTCTTGAAAGCTAGTCAAATACAACTCTGGGGATGCAGTGCTCATCTCCGTTTCCAAGCCGAAGAGCCAGCGCTGTCCAAAGACTTTTTCTGTGGTCATGTGGCCAGCATGACTAGATGTCGAGGCGCACAGAACCTTCCCACTAAAGTGGCACCTATTTCTCTACTTGCAATTTCTTGCTTTTGAACTGCTAGGCTGGCAGGAGCTGGGGCCAGAGACGGGAGCTCGCTCTGTCATTCAGCACTCGGGTCTTGAACTGCTGAACTGCCGATCTTCTGGTCGACAGTTCAGTTTCTTAACCACTTGAGCCACTGCAGCCCCTTTTGTGAGCAAGTCTACCCGTACCGAAAGGAGCCTTGCAGCTACAGGGTGCAGAAAACTTTAGTTTAACGGAATCCAACAGAGCACGGAATTTCTGGTGTTGTTTTCCCCATTATTATTGGGGGGGAGGGTAATTTGCTTTGTAGAAGTGTTTGCAAACTTGCTAGCAATTATAATGTACGATCTTGTTTTCCTCCCTTTAACAGATTTAATATGGAATAACAGACATCTGTTGTTATAAAATTTACTACCCACACAGGATGTTATAAAAACAAGTGGAAATGCCTGGAAAATATAAGTGCTTCTGTTTTCTCTCTCTTGTTTAAAATGTATCCATTTTCTATTTTTTGCTTGCAGAATTGTACTTCTCTTCCCGATTCTTCTTTGGAGGACATCCACTGGGCCCATTTGCCATGTTGACGCCCACTCGGCCATCCTCGACAGATCCCTTTGGAGTGCCTCACAATCCTCCCTGGTTCTCACCACCCTGAACAACTTCGTGTCATCTGCAAATTTAGCCACTTCACTGCCTACTCCCAGCTGCCACTGCTTACTTACCTTCCAGCTGCGTAGACCATTCTCTGCTTTGTGCACAAGGAGCTTTGTAAGGCAGCAGCCACTGCTGTTATGAGCTGCATTAAGACAATGAGCTCATTTGCCATGGGTCACTGGAGCAGGCAGTCAGGTGGTCAAGATTTCGGGTCACTCGCCAGGCTGAGTTTGCACCGCAACCGATTACGGGGTTGTTTTCCTTTACGACAAACTTCAGGGGGAAAGTATTCTGATCATTATTACTTTTCTAGAGGGTCAGGGGAGTTGAATGTGGCAGAGAATCAGAGTGTGAGTTTTATAGGTGTCTCCCAACTGCTCTCAGAGGGCGGGCGGGCGAGCCAAATGGCGCTGCACATTGCCAGCCCCATAAAATATATTGAACTGATTCTGACCCTGCATGTCTGTTTCTGTTTTGGCCTGAACTGAATAGTAAGGTGAGAACAGTCGAGCTGAGGCCAGTAGGATATGAGCCAAATGGGCCACTGACCCCACCAGGCCTTCCCAAACATCCCCTGAATTATTTCTGTTAGAATCTTGAGGATCTTCACATTTTAAGTTACTAGCTCTCCTTGAGTATTGGAGTTCTCCAAAAGGAGGAGCTGGGCAGAGGTTTGCCCGCTCCAGGTTGCAGCTGGGCATAGGGTTGCCAGCTCATGCTAAGGTTGCCACCTCTGGCTTCGGAAATTCCTGGAGATTTGGGGGTGGGGCCTGGGGAGGGCGGGGTTTGGTGAAGGGAGGGACCTCAGCAGGGTAGAATGCCATAGAGTCCACCCTCCAAAGCAGCCATTTTCTCCATCTGGAATGGATAACTGTCATCTGTTTGGTGTAGTGGTTAAGAGCACGGACTCTAATCTGGGAGAACCGGGTTTGATTCCCCGCTCCTCCACATGCAGCTGCTGGTGTGACCTTGGGTCAATCATAAGTTTTTTCAGAGCTGTTCTCTCACAAGCAGTTCTCAGAGGAGCTCTCCCAGCCTTGCCTACCTCACAGGGTGTCTGTTGTGGGGAGAGGGAAGGGAAAGGAGTTAGTAAGCCGCTCTGAGACTCCGAGTGAAGAGTGGGGTATAAATCCAATCTTCTCTTCCCTTCTCTTCTCCAGTTGTAATTCTGGGAGATATCCAGGCCACACTTGGAGGCTGGCGACCCTAACTGGGCAAGTTCTGCTTTGTCACATTTGCTGCCTGCAGCGTCCCAGCCATGGATCCTCCCTTTGCAATCTGTACGCAGGTTGTATGCAGGGCAAACGGCCAGAGAAAGGAAAGACAAGAGAGCCAAGAACCATCAGAGAAGGAAGGCCTTGGTCCAGTTCAAAGAGGACAACAGATGAGAAAGGAAGAAAAAATGAAAGAGTTGCAGGTAAGGATCAGATTAATATGTAGGGTTGTCAACATCCATAATGGGCCCTGGAGATCTCCAGCTACTACAATTGATCTCCAGATGACAGGGTTCAGTTCATCTGGAGAAAGCGGCTGCTTTGGGGGATGCGGTAGGAGCCTTCCCTCCACAAACCCCACCCTCCCAAGGCTCCACCCCCAAATATCCAGAAATTTCCCACCCAAAGCTGGCAACCTACTAACAAGGGAGAGGAAGTAAGAAAATACTGGACAGAGAAGATCAACAGGACATGAATGGGGCTGCCAACCTCCAGGTGGGGCAGGAGACCTCCCAGAATTACCACTCATCTCCAGACTACAGCAATCAGTTCCCTTGGAGAAAATGGCTGCTTTGGAGGGTGGAATCCATTGGCAATATAGCCCACTGGGGTCTCTCCCCTCCTCAAACCCCACCTTCCCCAGGGTCCATCCCAAACCTCCAGGAATTCCCCAACCTGGAGTTGGCAACCATAGCTTCCTCGCATGCTTTAATTCTCCTTTCCCAGGCATGACCGGCCAATCTTGTCACACAAACGGCAAAAAGCAAACAGAGAACATGTCCAGATGCATACAGATTTTTAGGCCAAGGAAAGGAACCAGAAGGGAATTTTATTGCATGCTTGCAAATAAATATACATATTCACTAGCCTGCAAATAGGGTTCCTTGCCCATTTGCCCATATGTTTGCAAAACACTGACGGCCTGGCAAAGATAATGAAGCAGGTAACAATTTCCTTGGTGAAGACAGACCTGCTTCGTTTGATGTTCCTGCCTTAACGCCCTCTCTATTTATGTGTTTGTGTAATTGCTTTTAATTGTTTTCTTTAGAATAGGTATTTTTAAAACTTCTTTTTATGGTAAGGTAATTTTTTAAAGTTTTTAATTAAAAAAACTGGTCATCCAAGCATATACAGCGTTCGTGTTGGAACTGCTGGCCCAAGGCGAGGTCGAAACCTATACAGAGTGTGGGACGACCCCTCTTTCCCTAAGTGCCTAATCATCAATCCCAAACAACGGACGAGATGAGTCCCGCATCCCTAGAGCCATATTCTACTTGCTTGTGGTAAAGGGTTAGAGACTGTGTATATCCAGGGGTCATTTCGTAGAAAAAGAGGTGCAGGAGCTCATTAGCATGACACATTTGCATAACTCATTTGCATATGCCACACCCTCTAACATACCAGAAGTGTGTCAGAAAGCAACACCCACCCCTCAGGCTCCACTCCACAGGTGAGTGAAACTGACCTGCTCTTCCTCCATTCCCTTCCTCATCCAATACTCTGTGCAATAAAAAGAAGCGTCAAGAACACACCCTCATTCTCTTCCTGCTCTCTTGAAACCACCAGGTTTCAAGTAGACTTGAGATACCCAGGACATGAGCACCACCCATCCCTTCCCCTTCGCCCCCCCCCCCCGCAACAAGACACCCTGTGAGGTAGGTGGGGCTGAGAGAGGTCTTTTGAGAACTGCTCATGAGAGAACAGCTCTGAGAGAACTTGTGACTGGCCCAAGGTCACACCAGCAGCTGCATGTGGAGGAGTGGGGAATCAAACCTGGTTCTCCCAGATTAGAGTCCAACTCCTGACCACTACACCAAACTGATGGGGTGGAAGCTGCTGAAGGGTTGGTGAAATTTCTCCAGTACTTATGTGCCATGTGCCCAGATAAAAAATGGTATACTTAGAAAATTTATATGTCACCTTGAGCAAGTCTCTGGAAAAGCAGCACACAGTCATAAAAGGAACAATGATAAAATTATCAATATTAAAACCAACCATTAAAAACAATAAAGACCCTAGCAGGGCTTTCCCCAGGGCACTGCTGGGGGAAGCTGAGGAGGGGGCGGGGCTTGGTCATGTGCCCGCCCCCTGGGGTCCTCACTCCCGGAGCTGCGCTCCTGTGCGCTCCTGCTCCAACGGACCCCTGTGTATACTCCATACTATCTGTTGCTGTAACTAGGTTCCGACAAAGTAATTGTTGCATTCGCTTACCACATCACACGTAAGACTTCAGCTGTGCTTCGCCTCCATTCGCTTTCCAAATTTCTACAAGTCAAATCCTATTTATTTATTTATTTATTTATTTATTTCCCACATTTTTACCCCACCCTCCCCGCAAGCAGACTCAGGGCGGCTTACAGTGTGGCACACAGTGCCAGTCAAGATAGAAACAATTAAAACAATTTAAAACAACAACAAATAATATAACCAGTTTGCAATAAAAGTTTGTAATAAAGTGCTCACAGAGATGATAGTCAACACAAATCAAGATGGTGTCCTGCAGGTTCTCATGTGTGGCATGGTATGACTTCCCTCGGGCCGGCCCTCATCTCCGATGTTGATAGAGATGGCCGATGGTAGGCGGTGGCGGCTCCTAATCAAAAGCCTGGCGGAAGAGCTCCATCTTGCAGGCCCTGCAGAATTGCATAAGGTCCTGCAGGGCCCTGATCTCTTCCGGGAGCTCATTCCACCAGAGAGGAGCCACCACTGAAAAGGCCCTAGCCCTAGTACCAGCAAGCCTGGCCTCCCTTAGACCCGGGACCAAGAGTCAATGTTGCGATCCCGATCGAAGTGCTCTCTGGGGTATATGCGTGGAAAGGCGGTCCCTCAGGTATGTTGGACCGTGGCCATATAGGGCTTTAAAAGTAAGCACCAGCACCTTGAAGCGAATTCGGTAAGCTATAGGCAGCCAGTGCAGCATCGCCAGCACAGGCCGGATGTGTTCCTGTTTAGGGAGATCCATCGGTAGCCTGGCTGCGGCATTCTGCACCAGCTGCAGCCTCCAGATTTGCGACAAGGGCAGCCCCATGTTGAGAGCGTTACAGTAGTCTAATCTTGAGGTGACCGTTGCATGGATCACTGTCGCCAGGTCATCGTGGCCGAGGAAGGGAACCAACTGTCAGGCCAGCCAAAGATGGTAAAAGGCTGACCTGGCCATGGCTGCTACCTGGGCCTCCATTGTTAAGGAGGGATCCAGGAGCACTCCCAGACTCCTAACCACCAATGTGGGCATCAATGGCCCCCGCCAAAGGTTGGGAGCGGGACTCCCCTTTCCCGGACCACTCCGACTCAGGCACATGTAATGTAGTATGCTCTGTGTTCTAGCCAGCCTGCCATGTGCTCCCAGGTAATGGCGCCCGCTGCATGGCCAGAGCACACGGTCAGGCAGAGAGGGGAGCTTGAATCTGGAGGAACAATAGACATCCGGATTCAAAGTCTCCACCATTGTGGGACCTAGGTTCTCCCTGTAGAGCCAATGCAATCAAAGTCTCCTCCAGGGAACCTATGACAAACATGCGCATATGTGAAGCCCCTATCAGGTCTTTTGGGTGCGGCCGGAGGTGTGGCTCTGGCCAGCATATAATGAGGGCCCTGGAGCCCTGGAAACATGCTTGATCTGACCATCTACTGGGCATGCTGAATCACTCAATAAAGGCTTCATGATTTCACTGTTCCTGGTCTCCTGAGTCCAGTACTCTTCACACAGGACCTCCATCTTCGCCGGGTTCAATTTCAGCTGGCTCAGTCTAAGCCAACCAGCCACAGCATGCGATGCCCGGTCTAGGTCTTCTGGGCTAAAGTCCAACCGGCCACCCAACATCAGATAGAGCTGGGTGTCATCAGCGTACTGATAACATCCCAGCTCATACCTCTGGGCAATCTGGGCACGGGGGTGCATATAGATATTAAACAACATAGGGGAAAGCACCACCCCTTGAGGCACACCACATTCAAGTGGATGCCTCGTGAATTGCTGCTCCCCAAGCACCATTCTTTGTCCCTGACCCTGGGGAAAGGAAGCGAGCCATTACAAGGCCCGCCCCTGTATCCCCACAGCAAGGCGGCGGGTCAGCAGCTGATGATCGATCGTGTTGAACGCTGCCAACAGGTCCAACAACAGCAATACCACCACACCGCCCTGATCCAGTTGTCTCTGGAGGTCATCAGTAAGGGCAACCAGGGCAGTCTCCGTCCCAGGACCCGGGCGAAAGCCGGACTGGAAGGGGTCTAAGACCGAAGCATCATCCAGGAAGCCCTGTAACTGTATCGCCACTGCCCTCTCAATTAATTTGCCCAAATATGGCAAATTGTAAACCAGCCGATAGTTCGCCAATTTGACCGGATCCAGGTTTGGATTTTTCAAGAGAGAGCGGACTATCACTTCCTTGAGTGCCCCTGGGAACCGCCCCGCAGAGAGGGACTTGTTGACAATCTCCTGGACAGCACCTCGAAACCCCTTGTGGCCTACTTTAATAAGCCAGGAAGGGCACGGATCAAGGTTGCATGTGGTTGGGCGTACAGTCATGAATCAATATGTTGTCGACTGGATGTCCCCACTCGGTTGATTGTATTGATTCATTCTGTGTCACCTGCCAGGAGGGCGTGAAATAAATAAATAAACCAACACAGTGTACTCCCCAAGTGGCCATTTTCTCAAAGGGAACCAATCTCTGAAGTCCGGAGATCAGCTGTAATTCCATGAAATCTCCTGGCCCCACCTGGAGTCAGCCTTGCCGAAACCATGTGGGTATACTCAAGTCTCCTGTGTGAGAGGTCACGGGGAGATCAATTTATTTGGGCTCCTTTTAAACAAATAAAATGGCAACTGGATGACCTATAAACCACCCCGCTGGGCTGGAACCAAGAGGGGAAAACTGGAATGACCCAAGCTTGGCGAGCTGCCATAACTTTTCCCCCCCAAATGGTTGAAAGTACCCTTTAAAATTTCCCGCTGAGATGTTTAAAAACCTACTGGACGGCAGTCATCTTTGTTTCTTGATGCTTGTTAAAGCCAGAAAGCATGTCAAACAATGGAGACGGCGTAACGGTAGTCAGAAGTATTTTCACGTATGGTTAAGGGAAGAGCTACTACCCAATGGCTTTTCAACTCCGGATAGCCAGCAGCAGCCACAGAGCCAGGGAATATGTGCTTTGCCAAATTGGTGTGGGATGGATTTGATCCACAAATGGAGTGCTGACAGGGTCATTTGCAATCCGCAAACTGTTAAGTACATAACGGCACCCTTTCAAGTCGCTAAGCACAATTTGCCTCCTTCGTAAGCACAGATACAAGTGTGCACATGGCTCTGCCTCACAGTGGATCAGTCCAGCACACAGGAAGAAATAGCAGGAAATAACAGACGACAACTGCCCAATGTTAAGTGAGTATATGCTCTGTTGGCTTTGTGGTCCATAAATTGTGCTGTTTCTTAAAAAAATTTAAATAAAATTCGAAGGAGAAATTCTTTTTTACAGAAAAACTGAATAGCATTATCCTATAAGGAAATGGAATGAGACTCCCAATAGTTGGTAAGATTTAATGAGACTCTATGCAACAGGGATAATAGTATAATGGTGTTATTAACTGAATAGGACTCTTTGGCATTTTTGGGATCAGTGTTTTTGAAATACTGTTTAAAAAGCAGTGTTGTTCAAGAAAGTATTATTGCATTTTATACTTCCACAGTTTTTTGTTCCTAAGGAGGGACCAGAAGTCTGAAACACTGAAAATTACCTAGGAAAAGAGTTGGATACATATACTTTGGACTCTGTATTTTCCTATTATGGATCTTGGCTTCTGTATGTTCCTATGATGGATTATATGAGTAGCTGCATTTCACTTTGTTGAAGTCTCCTTCTAGATATATTTTTTGCCGGTAACTCAGCTCACAGTTGTTTTCTGTTATTTCCTGAATCAGACCCCCTCGGTCCATCAAGGTCAGTCTTGTCTACTCAGACTGGCAGCAGCTTCCCTTGGTCTCAGGTGGAGATCTTTCACATCACTTATTGCTTGGTCCTTTTAACGAGAGATGCCAGGAGGAGGAAGAAGAGGAAGAAGAAAAAGAGGAGGAAGAAGAAGAGGAGGAGGAGGAAGAAGAAGAAGAAGAGTTGGTTTTAAACCCCACCCTTCACTGGAGTCTCAGAGCAGCTTATGATCGCCTTCCCGCCCTCTGCCCACAACAGACACCCTGTGAGGCAGGTGGGTCTGAGAGAGCTCTAAGAGAACTGCTTTTGAGAGAACAGCTCTGAGAGAACTGTGACTGACCCAAGGTCACCCAACTGGTTGCATGTGGAGGAGTGGGGGATCAAACCCAGTTTTCCAAATTAGAATCCACCTCTCTTCACCACTACACCAAACTGGCATCCAAACCTGGGGGATCTTCTGCATGCCAAGCAGATGTTCTACCACTTAGCCACAGCCCTTCCCCTAAAGCAGAGCTTCGTGCATGAACTTCACACAGGAAGCTGACTTATCCAAAATCCAACCCTTGGTCCATCAAGGTCAGTGTTGCCTACTCAGACTGGCAGCACCTCTCCAAGGTCTCAGGCAGAAGTCTTTCACATCACCTGCTCCCAGTTCCTTTAACTGAAGATGTCAGGGATTGAACATGGGACCTTCTGCATGATGCTGCCCTATACGAAATCAGACCTTTCGTGCATCAAGGACAGTACTGTCTTCTCAGACTGGCAGCAGCTCTCCTGGGTATCAGGCAGAGGGCTTTCACATCACCTACAAGCAGATCCCTTTAGCTGGAGAGGCCAGGGACCTTCTGCATCCCAAGCAGATGCTCTGCCACACAGATACAGCCCCTCTTCTGAACAGGATGGGGAGACTTCTCTTACTTTCACAAAGAGAGTGAAGATAAGGTTTCTTGTTTTTTAAAAAGATGGCTTCGGCGGAAAATGCTGTTACCTGCCAGGCTACAACTTGATTTAAAAAAAACAAAACTGAGAATTCGTGTCCTTGAAAAAGAACAGTTAAGTACCATCCCTACCCGCTTCATAACACCATTTAATCCAGGCTGTGACGGCAGTATTTTCCTTCGCACAAGATAAATGACTAGTTAAGAGGTAATCTCGTTGTTTTACATGCTTTCTGGTTTCAATAAGCATAAAGACTCTTAAGATGGCTGCTTTTCAGCAAGTTTGAAGCATCTCGACTGGAAATATCTATGGGTAATGCCAGCCATTTGGGGAGGGAAAGACATTATGGCTGGTTCCCAGACTTGTCATTCTGTTCTTTTCCCCTCCTGGCTACAGCTAAACTGGCTTGTTTCCAGATTGGCCAAAACACAGCTTGATTTGTTTCAAAGCGGCTCTCGATGATATAACGTCAGGCCAAGGCATGGGTACTCTTGGCTAAAACATCAGCACTGCTTCGGGAGAGTTGGAAGCCTTATTTTGAGCTATTCACTTTTCCAAAAGTTTCAGCTTTTCAGGGTTTTTTTTGGTGATGAATGCCTAAACCAGGGATCCGCAACATTTTTGAGCCTGGGGGAAGGTTGGAATTCTGACACAAGTTGGTAGGCACAACTACAAGATGGCTGTCAAAGGAAGTGGAGTAGAGTGCCATTACCCCAGTGGGGCCAGGGGAACCCCCAATTTCAGGGGCCCCAGTCTGCCATGGCCCAGCTGGCCGGTGGGGAAGCCCCACCCCCAAGAAGCCACCTTCTCGCAGCGCCAACGCAACGACGTCTCCCGGGAGCAACATTGAGGCCCCAAAACACCGTAGAGTTTTGCCTAAAACCTAGAGCATCGCCCCCAAAGTCAGGAATATGATGATGTCACTTCCGGGTGACGTCACTGCAGTGCATGTACTTCGCACACACGCCAGAAGAACTAAAGGAAGGATCAGGAGCCCCACCGCTGGCAGCCAGGTAGGACCTGGAACCGCTAAAGCAGAGCCAAGAGAGAACATGGCTGCCACACGAGGCAGAACCCCCCCCCCACACACACACACACAGAGGGACCTCAAGTGCTGGGAAGAAAAAGCAGTGTTAAAAATACACTGGGAAAGAGTTGGGGTGGCAGCTGTAGCTGGAACAATGTCCTTTTAATCTGCTCAGCCAATCAGATTTCCAGTAGCCAATCAGGAGCCCTGCTGGGTGGGAACCCCACCCGGCCCTACACACTTTCTAAAAACAGTTGGTGGGCACCAGAAAAGGTGTTAGGAGGTGCCTAACTTAATGTTCTTCAGGTGTGACTCACAAGTATTTTTCCATGGCTTGCATTCCTTGGGTTGCCATCCCTCCGATGGGAGCAGAGTTTCCCCCACTTTCAGGGGCCCCAATCTGCCACTAACCAGCTGGCCAGTGGGGGAGCCCCACCCCGGAAGAGCCCCGTCACGCCAGGCACATCATGCGGGGGATGCTTTAGCATTTGGCTAAGAACTCTATGGTGAACAGAAGAACCAGGAACCTGGGCTGGAGCCCCCTGCTGGCAGCCAGGTAAGACTGCTGGCAACCCTATGCATTCCCTCTACCATTCCCAACACTGCCTTGGCAAATGCTGGGAGACTTGGGGGCAGTGTCTGCAGAGGGCAGAGTTTGGGGAGGATGTGAGGTCACTTCTGGCTGACAGTCTTCGCTGCCTCTCCAAGCTCCTATAGTTTTTACCATACTAGAGATGCGGGGAAATTCCTAGAGCACCACTAAGTGGAAGACAGCTGGTAATTCCCTGCCCTGGGAAGGTAAACTGAAGGCCTATGTTCTCTACCCCCCAAGCATTCACACAACATTCTTGACTGGGGGGGAGGGGGGAAGCCCCTCAGTTTACAAACAAGATGGCTTCCTCAGTTGTCTCGACATCACTCGACTTGAGGGAGGGGAAAACTGCATGGCTTGCCTCTCTCCTGTTCCACCTTTCCCCCCTCCCACCATCCTTCCAAAACTACACATCTTCACAGTCATAACGTGAGTTATGCATTTTCCACAATGCTACCTGGAACCTGAAGCTCAATTCATTCAGTTCTGAGCAGGTGCCAATCCTGTGATTGCTGCCAACTGTTGAAGGCCACCAACTCTGCTGACACAAAAGCAACACAATACAGTCGAACACCGTTGCTTTTAAAGGGCTCGTGCCTAGGTTGCCAAGTTGGCAATGACAACTCCGGGTTCAGAAAGACCTGGAGATTTGGGGGGGGGAGCCTAGAGGGTGGGTTTAAGGGAGAGTACAATGCCATTACAGGCTGCCTTCCAAAGCAGCCATTTTCTGCAGGAGAAGTGGAATAAAATGTTTGAAATAAATAAATAATAAATAGGCAGTGTGTGCAGTCTGGAGATCAACTGTAATTCCAGGTGATCGCTGGTTCCCACCTGAAGGCTGACAACCCTATTCATGATCTGCCCATGATGATCTGAGGGATCTCCAGACTGTACAGCTTGCCTATTTATTATTAATTTATTCAAAACATTTATTCCGCCTCTCCTGCTTTAGAAGGCGGACTGTATGGCATTATACCCTCCCTTAACCCCACCCTCCCGGGCTCCACCCCCAAATCTCCAAGTCTTTCTGAACAGAGGCAGGTGGGCTGAGGGTGAGTTGAGGAGGATGGCCCATGTAGGGAGAGGAACGAGGTAGGAGAAACTGAATCTCCCTGCTCTGGGCATTTTTTTTTTCAATCTAGGGAGGCGAGAAAAGCCCCCAGGAAGACTTTGGCCCCTTTTGATGTCTCTCAGAGTCCTGCCCCTTTCCAGTGGGCAGAAGAGGACGGCAAGCATGACCAGCCCCTCCCTTTAAAAGTTGGGCTGAGGGTGAGCTGAGGAGGATGGTCCATGTAGAACAAGCTGGTGATAGGGGTTTGGGGGTGAGACCGAAGAAGAAGAAGAGATTGGATTTATACCCCGCCCTCCACTCCCCAAGGGAGTCTCAGAGCGGCTTACAAACTCCTTCCCCTTCCCCTCCCCACAACAGACACCCTGTGAGGTAGGTGGGGCTGAGAGAGCTCTGACAGAAACTGCTCTTTTTCGAGAACAGCTGTGCCAGAACTATGGCTCGCCCAAGGTCATCCAGCCAGGTGCAAGTGGAGGAGTGGGGAATCGAACCCCGTTCTCCCAGGTTCGAGTCCGCGCACTTCACCACTGCACCAAACTGGCTACACCGAACTCCCCTTCTCTCCAAATCCTCCTTGAACGGATGACGGCGGGAGCTGCAGCTCTAGCATCTGAACCCAGGGAGGCAGGATCTGACAGTGACCTACAGCAACTCTGTTCTCATAAGAGTACCCTTCAGTTGATGAAATTTGGCACACAGTGAAGTTGATTTTACTGCATTCTGGATTCTAGAGTCAGTGAGCGTATTCCACATAGTTACATGCAGAAAGGGCATTTCCATAAAGTACAGAATAAATTACGTTATCCAGAGCTTTATTTTCAGACATTTTAAAAACCTGTGGAACTTCTTTCCTCCCTTCCCACAACTAATCACTCTAGAACAGAACCACCACAAAGTTATGCCACAGTATCATGACTCTCCACACCTGAGCATTTCCAGATGTAGAAGAAGAGAACTGTATGCGGGAAGCTGTTTTTGGACGTAGAACCAACCACTAGACAGGGCTGCCACTTCTCCCACTATAACAAGGGATCACCCGCTGGCATACCTTGACCTCTCCACACTGCCACTCAGTAGAGCAGCAGGGGGAAATAACACAAGAGAAATCACTTCTGACACAAAGCTGGAACTGATGTCGGTGACTCAAGATGGAACTCTAGGATTCCAGGAGGGCTGCCTGACAGTGACTGGCAACTGGTGTGTGTGTGTGGGGGGGGGGGGTAGGCAGGGATATGGGGGGCACTGCAACACAGGCTCCAATGCCACATCATTTCCAGTAAAAAAAAAACCAGACGTTAAATAGCTAGCTCCAGGAATTTCCAGAAACTCTATGGTAAAACAATGGAGTTTCCAGTGATTCCTAGAGCTACCCGATGTCACTTCCAGTTTTTTTTTCTTGGAAGTGACATGGTGCTGTACATGACACTGCATTTTTTTTTATTGACCACCTGCTTGGAACAGTGGCAGGCCACAGGATCCCCATCGAGAGACCCCTAGATTCCCCTGACACTCTGTGATAAGCTAGAGTTCCAGTGAAATGCTACTGCATGGCCCCAACAAATTGACTTCACAGCTAGGTTAACGTCAGAAGTGACATCACATCCTTACAGCAATGTTGATTTACATTACCTTGCCTCCTGAGCCTCAGTTGCCAGTGACTGGCTAGCAACTCTACACCGGCTTGTATAGCTCAGTGCAAGAGTTGTACCTTTCACACAGAAGGTCCCCCACTGCCATCTATAATCAATGGATCTCCAAGAGTAAGTTGGAGAAGGAGCTCACCTTGAGACCACAGAGAGCCACAACCAGTCAAAGGAGACATTCCTGAGCAAGGTTGACCCTTGATCTGACTTGGAATCATACCTAGAAATTAATTCCATTGCAAACATGGAAGCACTCTTAAATATCCCTGGCCCACGTGCCAGATGAATCCTCTGAACGTTCAGACTTATGAATTATTAGAATGAGGCCACAGAGAACAATGCCAAACAACTGATAACCAAACCTGTACAAGGCTATGATTAAATGTATACAGCAGAGAAGAGTAATCGTGTATGAACTGTGGAGTGCTTTTGGTCTACTGTGCAAAACAATACCTTTTTTTGGAGACGGATACACCAACCTGAGGCCTACATGTATCACTGAGGTGGTAAATCTGTGGTTGAGCTATACCACTCCAGGCTGAAAGCAGGGGCCCCCATGATGGAATGTTTTCCCATACTAAAAATGCCCTCTATGTATTGTTGGTTTTTTTAATGGTGGAAGGGAGAAAGATTGTTGCTAGGGGTTGCCAGTCTTCAGGTGGGGCCAGGAGATCTCCCCAAATCAAAATGGATCTCCAGATGACAGAGCTCAGTTCCCCCAGAGAGGGGGGTAGACTCTGTCATATCACATCCTGTTGAGGTCCTTCCCTCCCTAAACTTCGTCCTCCTAGGCTCCACCCCCAAATCTCCAGGAATTTCCCAACCCAGAGTTGGGCACCCTTATTGTAGCTTAGCATAGTGTCAGATATACTATTTTTTAAAAAATTCAGCGGAAGATTATTCCATCATAGGGTCCTCGCCTGCCATCTGAGGTGGTGCAGGTCCAAGCACAGGTTTACCTAGTGTTATCAGCTATGGGTTGAGACATTCCTGGAGATTTTGGAGGTGGAGCCTGGGGATGATGGTATTTAGGGAGGGGAGGGCCCGGGAGGGCCCTCAGTGGGGTAAAATGCCATGGAGTTCACCTCCAAAGCAGCCATTTTCTCTGGAGGAACTGAGCTGTTTCCCTAGAGATCACTTGTAATCTTGGGAGACCTCCAGGCCCCACCTTGAAGCTGCCAACCCTGGGATTACCATCTCAGTGGGAATGAGGGATGCCAGCCTCCAGGTGGGACCTGGGGATTCCCCCAGAATTACAGTTCATCTCCAAACTTCAGAGATCATAAGAACATAAGAAAAGCCAATGTTGGATCAAGCCAATGGCCCATCCAGTCCAACATTCTGTCACACAGTGGCCAAAAACACCAGGTGCCCTCAGGAGGTCCACCAGTGGGGCCAGGACACTAGAAGCCCTCCCACCGTTGCCCCCCCCCCCAGCACCAAGAATACAGAGCATCACTTGCCCCAGATGGAGAGATCCTATTTACACCTTGTGGCTAAGAGCCACTGATGGACCTCTGCTCCAGATGTTTATCTAATTCCCTCTTGAAGCCGTCCATGCTTGTAGCCGCCACCACCTCCTGTGGCAGTGAATTTCATGTGTTAATCACTCTTTGGGTGAAGAAGTACTGCCTTTTATCTGTTCTAACCCGACTGCTCAGCAATTTCATGGAATGCCCACGAGCCCTGGGGGGGGGGGGGGGAATGGATGATATGGAGGGTGGGCACTATGGCACTGTACCCCACTGAGGTCCCTGTGATCCCCGAGCTCCAACCCCAAATCTCCAGGAGTTTCCAGACCTGGATCTGTCAGCCCTGCTCCCCCATCACCCACCAGTGTCTAGGGGGGACCTGGCAACCCCAGTGGAACCTAAGCCTTCCCTGACTTCTTTGCTTGCATTCTGGACAACATCCATTTCTCAGCAGAGGATACTCTCCAAGGGCAGTCATACTCCCCTTTAGCTTTTTTCCTTCACCCATGTTCAAAAGACCGTCTTCCCAGAAGAACTGCGAGACATAGAGAAAAAAATCTTGTAAAACCAAACAAATTTTCCTTTGCTCCTCTGGGAAATACGTTTTCAAGAAAGAAAAGACGTTAGAAGAGGCAACATGGCTGACAGCTATTGTGAATCCAGAAATGTGTCGAATGAGATCGTTTCGATTACAAAAAAAAAAAAGAGAGAGTAGACCACGTAGAGCTAGGCTGAGCGTTGGTAAGGGAGCGCAATAAGCCTGCTGGGCCTTTAGAAGACGCGTTGGAGTCCTGAAAGCAACTGGCAATTCCCACATCTGAACAACTATTGAATGTCCAGCAAAAACCTTTGCCGCATCTGGTCACCCCGTCCAACACCTAAAACGCATCCCCAGATGTATATTCATGAGATAATCCACTAAGCTTTGATGTTTTTCCACCTGCCTCTCCTCTCTGCAGCTCCTGACCAAGATTCTCTCATCTGCATCCCATTCATTTTGCCCTTCTGTCTCCCTTCTTCCCCCTCCCCCCCCTTTCTCCGGACCGCTCCCTTTCCCACTTGTCCTTCAGAAGTGCCTGCATCTTTGTCTCTATTCTGCCTGCCTGCGGTGGGGAGGCGGGGGTCGAAAGGGCTCAGTGGCAGCCAGGGACCCCTAGGAATAATGGCCGTTAGGAACTCTTAGCATCCAAACTGCTCATCCAATGGCAGTTGGCAACCCACGGGATTAGAGCTGTTCAGCCAATGGGAATCATTGTCCTTTTATTGTGTACTGGGTTCGTTGCATTGAAGAGTCGGACTATGATGTAACGATCAGCATTCTTTATTAGGTACACAACAAAGCATGCAATACCAGTTGAGATGGCCAACTTTATACAGTCCCTAGAACACAACCAAAAGTCCTATTGGTGGGTTTGAATTTCCCTCCAGAGTTCTCTTTGGAGGGCTAGTAGTGGTCTAGGATCCTTGACTCCTATTGTTTCTAGGAGTCAAGCTCATGCAGTATGCCACTGGTGCCTAGTGGCGGTCAGCGGACATAACACCCCTCCCCCCCTTAGTTCGAGCCCACCTATGGGATATAGTCCTGCAAGTAGGTCAGGGGTCTGCGCTCCCTCTGGGAGCATCTGGGTGCTGCAGTGGCCTCTGGGTTTCTGTCCAGTGGACTGGGTTGACCCTCCGGCCTCTGGGTTGGGAGGTCCTCAGCTGGTGCTGGGCTGGAGACCAGTGCTCCTACAGATGGGTTGACTTTGGGCACGGGGGCTGATTCCAGAGCCCCCTCTGGTACTTCGGGTCTGGGGTTGCCGTTGCAGAGTTCTGGGGCTGGATTGTCAGCTGCGACTGGAAGCAGGCGCCTTCTCAGTTGGTCAAGTTGCCTACGCAGGACCTGGCCGTCTTCTGTCGAGACCTCATAGGACACCAGTCCTGTGGGCCAAATTATTCTCACGGAGAGCCACAGAGAGCCCCTGCCAAAGTTACAGGTGTAGATGGGATCTTCGGGGAAGAACCCCCTGGACGCTTCCTTTTGGTTGCATGACTCCGAAGCTCGGTCAGGGTGTCTCCTGTGTAACAATATGGTGGGCTGCCTGCCCATCAGGAGCTCAGCTGGGCAGTGACCGCTGACTGGGTTGGGAGTGGTGTGTTGTGCTAGTAGGAAGCAGGTGATGCAGGCTTCCCAGTCACACTCCATGAGCCACGTAAGGGCTTCCTTGGCTGTTCGCACCATCCGCTCCGCTTGTCCGGTGGTAGTGGGGTGGAATGGGACGGACCATATGTGCCGGATCAGATTGCCACTTAAAAATTCCTGGAATTCTTCAGAGGTGAAGGCCGTCCTGTTGTCTGAGATGATTGTGTCCGGCAGACTGTGTGTCGTGAAGAGCCGGCGTAGTGCCCAGATGGTGGCCTTGGAAGAAGTGGATGAGACAAGGCTGATCTCTACCCATTTGGAGTATGAGTCCACTGTTAGAAGGAAGAGCAGTCCATGGAATGGGCCCGCAAAGTCAACATGTAGCCTCGACCATGGCTTGCGTGTGGACTCCCAAGCTTGAGTGGGTGCACCTGGTGGATTAGGTCAGGTCTCCTGGCAATGGCTGCAGCGCTTGCCCCATGCTTCTATTTCTGCATCTATTCCCGGCCACCACATGTAGCTCCGGGCGAGGGCCTTCATTCGAATAACCCCTGGATGAGCCTCATGCAAGGCTTTAAGGATGCCCTTCTGTAGGGGACTGGGGACCACTACCATGTCCCCCCACAGTACACACCCCTTGTGGGCCAAGACTTCCTCTCTGCGGGCCGAGTAGGGCATAAATTCTGGCAATGACCCGAAAGGGTCAAGCTAACAACAGAATAATTATAATGGAAAATATAGATATTTATTAGGGTGTACATGTAAATAAAACAAAATTAAATTAAAAGAGACAGTCAAAGTATCAGAAATTTAAAACTAGGTTCATAAAGAACTAGTTGCAGTGCATATCAAGCTGATAGATAAAACCTTTGACGTAAGGACCATATGCGTTTGGGCCCCTATGGGCCTTTCTCAGTGGTCAATATTCCTTATTATAAAGTGACACACATCCAAAAATGCATACATATGTGAATGTATATAAGACCAGGTGTTGCTGTCTGAAATTGTTGGGGGGGGAGGAAAAAAAGCCAGATTACTTTTGTGTAAACAATTAATATATATAATAATAGGTTGGTAATAAATTTACTCTGGGATTACCTTGAATGCTATATATTTGCTCCAACAAGTCAAATAAGTCTGTGGTAATTGCGCAAATTCTCCAAATTAGTCTAAATAAAAATAAAATAATCATAATTACTAGAGCTGAAAGTTAATATGGTACAGAATTAATTTAGCCTAGAAGTAATTTCCAAAAGATATTTAAACAGGCAACAGACCTGGTATCAAATCTCCCATTCATCAGTGATGTGTGTCACTCCCATCAAGTGAAATAGTCAAGTCGCAAACTCCTGAGATTACAATCCCATATAGTGGACCCAGGGATGATGCAATCACCTCCATGTAAATTCTGGGCCTGCTGCGGCTGCACGGCCCAAGACCTTCCCCAGGCAGTGTTGCAGGGTGTAGTCATATCCCGAAAGGAATATAGACCAGCGGAGGACCCATGGAGAGAACACCTGTGGCGTCTGCCGGTCCGCTGCGAAGAGGCCGAGAAGGGGACAATGGTCCATGACAATGGTGAAAGGTCGACCGTATACGAAGTTGTGGAACTTCTTCACACCGGCCACGATCGCCAACCCCTCTGTGTCGATTTGTGCATAGTTGTGCTCCATGGCAGATCAGGTCCTAGGGTAGTGGGCCACTGGTACCTCTCACCCATTCGGGAGCAGGTGTGCAAGCACAGGGCCCACCCCGTAGGGGGAGGCGTCACAGGCCAGTACTACGGGCAGAGTCTCATCGAAGTGCGCAAGGACTCTATTCAATATGAGGTAGGCAGGGCTGAGAAAGCTCTAAGACAACAGTCCTTGAAAGAACAGCTCTGACAGAACTATGGCTTGCCCATGGTCATCCAGCAGGTGGAGGAGTGGGGAATCAAACCCGGTCCTCCCAGATTAGAGTCCACACACTTAACAACTACACCAAACTGGCTCTGCAGTGACACAAATTACAGCTTTCCACCTCAAATACCCAGGTTGTGCATACCACAAGTGTTCCCTCTAGCTGAGTTAGTGTGAACTAGTTCACAGTTTTTTAGCCTCCAGCTTACATATTTCTGCCTCAGCTCAGGAAGGATGGCTCCAAAGCAAACTAACTCATGCAGGAGCCAAATGGCTCGTTCACAACTTCAATGCCAGTAGCTCATGAAGTAGGATTTTTGCTCACAAGATTCCACAGCTTAGAGGGAGTACTGTCAGTGCTGGCTAGGGAGATTCCTGGAGACTGGGGAGGGGAAGGAGATCAGCACAGATGTGTTTCCATAGACACCACCCTCCAAAGCTGCTATGGCCGGGGGATTAGTTGTAATTCCAGGAGAACTCCAGGTCCCACCTGGAGGTTGGTAACCCTATATCATATGCAACTACCTTGCTTCACAATTAGCTCAGTTCTCCAAGCTCACCTGGACTACTCTCAGGAGAACTCAGGAACTTTTTTTCCCTTGAGAGTTTGCCAAGGAAACTCAGAATGTTGGTTTACCGGAAGCACCAGCTGCCATTGCCAAACCAGCTCTCCCCGAGACCAGTTCCTTCATGCTAAGCGGGGTGCGTCACCGCCATTTCACTGCACGTTCGCTTAGGAAAGGGGGAGACCTGGTGAGGAGATCTGACTCAGAACGGACCTACTGGAGCCACCGGGCCCAGTGAAGCATTGGGCTTGTAATGGCCGTGGCCGGGCACAACCCTCGATTCCACCTTATTCGCTCTTAGTGGCATTTCTCCCCTCCTATTATCCCTCCAGCAATATCCCTCCTTCTGCAGAAACAAAACCCCGGCTCTGTGAGAAAAACATACCCTAGATTATTTTGATAGGAGAAGGACGAGGACAAGGAGGAGGAGGAGAGTTGGTTTTATACCCCACTCTTGACTACCCGAAGGAGTCTCAGAGCGGCTTACAATCTCCTTTCCCTTCCTCTACCCACAAGAGACACCCTGTGAGGTAGGTGGGGCTGAGAGAGCTCTGAGAGAACTGTGACTGGCCTAGGGCTGCCAAGTACCGGCGACTTACCGGCGGGGGGAGTTGTTCTCCCCCCGGGAGCTCTTCTGGCGCGTGCGCTTTGCACGTGCGCCATGGCAATGTAATGATGTCACCCGGAGTTGATGTCATCACGTTGGGGGCGTTGCCCTGGCAATGCCCCCAACGTGATGACGTCACCTCCAGGTGACATCATTACACGGGGGAAGTCGTCCTCACCGGACGACTTCTGGGGCGGGGTTCCCCCTGCCGGCCAAATGCCGGCCGGCGGATCGGGAACCCCTATAGCGGGGGATCCCCCGCCCCCCAGGCTGACTTGGCAGCCCTAGACTGGCCCATGGTCACCCAGCTGGCATCATAGGAAGGAGTGGGGAATCAAACCCATTCTCCAGATTACAGTCAGCCACTCTTAACCACCACACCAAGCTGGCTCTCAAGAAAAGTGTTGGGAGTCCAGGCTCACCAGAAAGACAAATCTTTGGCCCTAAAATGCCCTACAACTAAGGGTGTGTTCAGACTGGCAGCTAATCCCGCTATTGGCCCGGCTGTAATTTGAGCTAGATCTTTTTGATCCAGCATGGTGCAACCAGACAGATCGCCTGTGAAGCACTTTACCACGCGTGACTCCGGCGGTGGATTGTCTAGATGGCATCCACCGCAAAGAGCCGTCTGGTTGGCTTTTTTAAAAAAAATCCTGTCTGTGCATGCGCCTATGCACCTCACCATTTACTTGTTTATCTGTGCATGTGCAGACTAAAATGGTAAAAGCACCACCAACAGTACCTTCCTCTAGGTACCCTTTCAGTTTATAAAGTTAATAAAGTTCAGGGGACCTTCAGAAACATTAAATTGTGTGGATCGCTTGAGCGGAGCTCTGGGGATGTCGCATGTTTAAGTGGTTATGCACGCATCGCTAAGACTTTTTTAAAATGGCGGCCTATGGGCTGGAGGTACGACCTGATGGTGGAAAGTCCGGGATTGGCCTGTCGGCCAGCTTTAGACTGGACTTTCACTACTGTCTTTTAAATACAGATCCCAGATGGGGATCAACGGGCTACTCACGGAAGCAGCATGATTCCCAGATGTTGTGATCCGGACGTGCACTTTCAATCCACCAGGCTCTCGTGCCTGGCCCGGCTCAAAAGAGCCGTCTGAACGCACCCTTTGATTACCAGCCAGGCCGTTTGCTCCAGCAGAAGAAAAAAGGGGACTGGAGCAATGTCAGGTGACATCACAGCTTCACTTCTGGCTATACTCAGAAGTGATGCTGTGATGCTCTCGCAATTCCCTACTCTCTATGGTAAAAACTGTAAGATCTGGGGAATTCTTAGCGTCATTATTTCATTTCCCGGTAAAAATGGAAGTCACATTGTGACATCGTGTAACATCACTTTCCACCCACGCCATTTATGCTCCTACTTGGGTGAAGAGCAGTGGCCGGCAACTGGAGCTGGGGTCAAATGATTGCCTGCCATGGAGGGCAAGCTAGTATGCCTACCTGCATCGGTTGGATCCAGCCAGTTTGGGGTAGTGGTTAGGAGCATGGACTCTAACTGGGGAGAACTGGGTTTGATTCCCCACTCCTCCACATGCAGCTGCTGGGTGACCTTGGGTCAGTGATAAGTTCTCTCACAGCTATTCTCTTAGGATCAGTTCTTGAGAGAGCTCTCTCAACCCCACCAACCTCACAGGGTGTCTGTTGTGGGGAGGGGAGGGAAGGGGAAGGGGATTGTAAGCCGCTCTGAGACTCTTTTGGGTAGTGAAGGGGGGGGATAAATCCAATCTCCTCCTCTTTCTCCTCCTCCTCGAATCATAGAAGCATAGAGTTGGAAGGGACCTCCAGGGTTATCTAGTCCAACCTCCTGCACAATGCAGGAAATTCACAAATATCTCCCCACACACACACACACACACACACACACACACACACGCAGTGACCACTGTTCCACACCCAGAAGAGGACAAAAAACCTCCAGGATCCCTGGCCAAACCGCCCTGGAGAAAAATGGCTCCCTGACCCCAAAGTCGCAAGCGAAGTCCTCCTCCTCCTCCTGTTGATAAAAAAGGAAGAAGGGGGGAGGTCCTCTTTAAGCACAAAAAACCCAATACTGGGGATCATGGGACCTGCCTGGACTAGGGATGCCAGCCTCCAGGTGGGGCCTGGGGATCCCCTGGAACTACAGCTTATCTCCAGACTACAGAGATCAATTCCCCTGGACAAAATGGATGCTTCGGAGGCTGGGCTCCGTGGCATTGTCCCCCACTGAGGTCCCTGTTCTCCCCAGGCTCCACCCCCAAATCTCCAGGAGTTGCCCTAATCTGGAGCTAGGGTTGCCAAGTGCCGGCGACTTACCAGCAGGGGGGAGTTGTTCTCCCCCCGGGAACTCTTCTGGCACGTGCACTTTTGCGCATGCATCACGGCAACGTAATGACATCACCTCCGGGTAATGTTATTACACGGGGGAAGTCGTCCTCACCGGACAACTTCTGGGGCGGGGTTCCCCCCGCCGGCCGAATGCCGGCCGGTGGATCGGGAACCCCTATAGCGGGGGATCCCCCGCCCCTTGGGCTGACTTGGCAGCCCTATCTGGAGCTGGCAACCCTACTCCCTCCCCCCCACCACCGGTGGCCAGAGGGGGCCCAGCAGCCCTTTCATGGACAAAAGCTATTCATTGCTGAGGGGGCAGTAGTAAAGAGTGGGATTTGGTCAGACTGAAGTTAAAAACTGGCTGGCTGTAACCCATAGTCTAGATTTCGGGGCCTTCAGTGATGGAGAAGAGGCAGTCTGCCAATGCCCGAAGGCCGTGTGCAATTCAGGAATGTGTCTTGTGCTGGCACAGAAAACAGATTCCGGTGATAAAACCTGTTTAAGCCCCATCTGTAGCTCCAGGTATGTTCAGCCATCACTGTTCCAAAGACAACTGTTACGAAGCAAAGGCTATATTTAATTGTATTGCCTAATAATACTGCGCGTAAGGAGCTGGGACTCGTGCTGTGCTGCTTGTGGTGTACGCTCACAGCCCCCGGAGAAGCTGCTGGCAACGCAGTATGGTGGTCTGCAACTGCAGGCCCAGCGAATCAGTGTGCTCAGTGCCTGGAGACAACTGGTCGGGTAGCCGGCAATGACCGGCCGGAGGGATTCTGCTCAGGCAACTCCGGAGACACACACAGCGCGAGGGCCATGGAGAGAATCCCGTGGGTGTCGCAGGTTAACCAGGAAGCCCCGAGAGCAGCTAGACAAGAGAGCCCCTCCAGCACTGCTCAGAAGCCTGCTGAGGGTTAGAACAGGGTGGCCAACCTCCGGGTGGGGCCTGGAGATCTCCTGATATTACAAGTGATCTCCAGACCATAAGGATCAGCCCCCCTAGAAGAAATGGCTGCTCAGGACACTATAACTTTCTGAGGTCCCTCCCCTCCCAAACCCACCCTCCCCAGGTGCCACCAATGTTCCCTCTAAGCTGTGGAGTCTTGTGAGCAAAAATTCTACCTTGTGAGCTACTGGCATTAAAGTTGTGAGTGAGCGATTTGGCTACTGCATAAATTAGTTTGCTCTGGAGCCATCCTTCTTGAGCAGAGACAAAAACGTGCAAGCCGGAGGCTAAAAAACTATGAGCCAGCTCACACTAACTCAGCTTAGAGGGAACACTGGTGCCACTATCCAAATATCTGGGAATTTCCCCAACCAGAGTTGGCAATCCTAGGCTGGGTCAGTTACAAGTTGTTTCAGAGCTGTTCTCTCAGGAACAGTTCTCCAAAGAGCTCTCTCAGCCCCACCTACCTCACAGGGTGACTGTTGTGGGGAAGGGAAGGAAAAGGAGATTGCGAGCCACTCTGAGACTCCTTCGGGTAGTGAAGGGCGGGGTATAAATCCAATCTCTTCTTCTTCTAATAATAATAATGCCTACCATTAGGATTGCCTGCTTCCAGGTGGTGACTGGAGATCTCCTGGGAATCCAACTGATCTCCAGGTGACAGAGATCCACTCACCTGGAGAAAAGGGCTGCTTTGGAGGATGGATTCTATGGCATTATATCCACTGAGGTCTTTCCCCTTCCTAAACCCTGTCCTCCCAAGGCGCCACCCACAAAAACTCCAGGAATTCCCCACTCCAGAGGTGGCAACCCTACTTTACCATGTGTATACTTGGACTCATCTTTAAATTCTCTGGTGAAAAGGCAGAGCTTTGCTTTTGAGGCATGGACTCCAGAAACGCTGGGAACTCCATTGGCTGGCGCCTCTGGGACTGGCTTGACAGCAGAAACGAGAAGGCAAGTATGGAGGGAGTTTTCTGAGAAGTCACTGATCTCCAGAAATGCCAATGGGGGACATTTGTGAAGGACGGGAACAGAGGAAGCACAATCCCAGATCTTTCCCCTATGGAGATCTCTGCAAGAAAGTTCCACAGTGGAGCCAGAGTGGTGTAGTGGTTAGGAGCAGCTGACTCTAATCTGGAGAACCAGGTTTGGTTCCCCACTCCTCCTCCCCATGAAGCCTGCTGGGTGACCTTGGGCCAGTCACGGTTCTCCCAGAACTCTCTCAGCCCCACCTACCTCACAAGGTGCCTGCTGTGGGGAGAGGAAGGGAATGTGATTGTAAGCTACTTTGAGACTCCTTACTGTAGAGAAAAGCAAATACATAAATACTTTTCTGCCTACCAATGGTGGGGGTTCCTTGCCAACCAGAAAGTAGCTGTCCTGGAACTGGCATTGGTAGCTGTTTGGCAAGATGGATAAAACACTGTGTAGTGTTTTAACTCTGGGTTATTTCCTGAACTCTAGGTTCAGTTTTGGACACCACAATTTAAGAAGGATATAGACAAGCTGGAACATGTCCAGAGGAGGGCAATGAAGATGGTGAGGGGCCTGGAGACCAAGTCCTAGAAGGAAGGGTTGAAGGAGCTGGGTATGTTTAGCCTGGAGAGGAGAAGACTGAGAGGGGATATGAGAACCATCTTCAAGTCCTTGA
Organism: Lepidodactylus listeri; assembly: GCA_029233225.1. Lineage (NCBI taxonomy): Eukaryota > Metazoa > Chordata > Lepidosauria > Squamata > Gekkonidae > Lepidodactylus > Lepidodactylus listeri. The sequence goes on along the minus strand of JARCFY010000005.1, from coordinate 130,610,620 downwards.
AGGGCTGTCATATAGAAGATGGTGCAGAGTTGTTTTCTCTTGCCCCAGAAGGTCGGACCAGAACCAACGGGTTGAAATGAAATCAGAAGAGTTTTTGGCTAAACATGAGGAAGAACTTCCTGACAGTTAGAGTGGTTCCTCAGTGGAACAGGCTTCCTTGGGAGATGGTGGGCTCTCCTTCTTTGGAGGTTTTTAAGCAGAGGCTAGATGGCCATCTGACAGCAGTGCTGATCCTGTGAACTGAGGCAGATCATGAGAGGGAGGGTAGGAAGGGTTGCCTCAGTACTTAGTTCTTGTGGCCCTTTCTTACATGCCCAGGGAAATGCTGCTTGCCACTTTGGGGTCAGGAAGCAACTGTTTCCAGGCCAGTTTGGCCAGGGATCCTGGAGGGTTTTTTGCCATCTTCTGGGTACGAAGCAGGGGTCACTGGGTGTGTATGTGTGTGGGGGGGTATTTGTGAATTTCCTGCATTATGCAGGGGGTTGGACTAGATGACCCTGGAGTCCCCTTCTATCTCTATGATTCTATGATTCTAACTGGCTTAATCCCAGAACTGGCTAAATCCAGGACCCTAGCTTTACTAACCTGGAATATTCCAAGCGCCCTACCATTTTGCTCTCAATCCCCTCCAACTGGAGATAAGGTGAGAAAAAGGAATGGGTTGTCTACAGCGGTGACTACAATGAGGCCATAATCATGACAAGGGACATCCTTAACTGCCACCAGGCAACAGAGCTGATGACATGAGAAATGCTACATGTAACATGGATCATGTGACGCTGCCCTCATAAAGAGTGAGTATCTCAGTGGCATTTCATTGTGAAGAGTGCAGCAGTAAGAGTGCGGCACTAGGATCTGGGAGACCCAGACTGAAATTTCCCACTCTGCCATAAAACATTTTTGGGTGACCTCAGGCCAATCCTCTTGCAGCAGAGCGTACCCCGCAGGGTGGTCATGAGAGTAAAACGGAAAGGGGAGAACGATGTAAGCCACCCTGAGCTCCTTGGAGAAAAGGCAGAATAACAATATGCAAAATAAATAACTGTGAATTATCTTACAACTATGGTTGCCAACCTCCAGGTGGGGGTCTGGCAATCTTCAAGAATTACAACTGTTCCCCTAGAGAAAATGGCTGCTTTGGAGGGTGGAATCTGTGGTGCGATACCCTGCAGAGGTCACGCTCCTCCCAAAACCCCACCCTCCCCAGGCTCCGCCCTCCCCCAAATCTCCAGGTATCTCCCTGCCCAGAGCTGGCAAACTCTACTTACAACTGAGAGAAATTTCTTGCTAACCTTTTAAAATCTTTATCTGGGTTTTTCAAGATGACAAATCCTAGCTTGAGGAGCTGGTGCCGGTAAAAATGTATCTGACTGATATACATCAAACTGTGGCAAAATGTGCACACGGACTCAAAAGTATCAGCCAACAGTGAAAGAAGCAAAATATGAAAGAAAAAAAAGGAGACGATGAATACTCTGATTTTTGCCTGTTTTATCAACTCCCATCCATCATTTCCCTGGGCGCTCTTCCAGATGGAACGGATGCTGCGGATTTGGCTCCCCTGTTGATGTCTTTTGGAACCAGTTGTTATCAACCGCAGCAGTCATCGTGGCACTAAAAGGAGACCCTTCTCCCAAACTGGAAGGTCCCAACATCACCTCCTGTTGATTTCCTGTCTTAAACAGCTGCACAGTATTTTATCCGCCTTGCCAAGCGGCTACCGATGCCAGCGCCAGGACAGCTGCTTTCTGGCTGGCGACAAACCACCACCATTGGTAGGCAGGAAAGTATTTATTTATTTACTGTGCTTGTAGCCTGCCTTTCTCCTCTAATGGGGGCCCAAAGCTGGTTACATCAGTCTCCTCTTCTCCATTTTACCCTCACAACAATCCTGTGAGGTAGGTTAGGGTGAAAGAGTGCAACTGGCCGAAGGTCACCCAGTAGGCTACCGTGGCGGAGTGGGGATTCAACTTGGGTTCCCAAGATCCTGGGCTGGCACATGAACTATTACAAGATGCTGGCTCTCACAAGATGCTCCTCATTTCAAAAAGGTGGAGTTGTCAGGATCCATCTGTCGTGGGTACTGGTTCTGCGGAGGCTGACTACTCCTCCGATGAGGAAGAGGTGGGGAGCAACCCAGCCTCCTCTGGAGTCAGCCCAGAAGAGGAACCTCCAAAAGTACCTGAGGAGGAAGAAGAATCCCCAGCAGCTACACAGGAGGAGCAGCCAGAAGGAGAAACCGATCCTGAGCCTGGCCAGCACCCCCAGTTGCAGACACCCCGAGGCTAGACTCCCCGCCTAGTTCTCCTGAGGGCCCCAGACGGAGGGCACGCCAGAGGATGACTATGCAGGAGCTAAGAAGGAGTGCCAGACTGCAGCTCCTGCAAAGGCAATGGGAGGAGCTGTAAGCCTTTGCAGACTCAACTCCCAGGGAAGGGAGGACCTGCTCAAAAACCCTCAGCGCACCTGCTTCAGCCTGGCAGCAACACTGCACATTCAGACCTGCTTCTGTGTGTGTAGCAGCCGCTCCTTGTCCTTGAAAACTTGATTTGACTTCCTGGCTATCCGACCTTTGGCTTGGTTATTTACCTTGACTCCGGACCATGTTTCCAGCTTGCAGAGTGTAGTCTCTGTGGCAACCAGCCAAGACTTCACACCATCACTGACATATTGTATTTAGGGTTACCAGCTTCCAGACTGGGCCTGGAGCTCTCTCCGGATTACAACCAATCTCCAGATGACAGAGACCAATCCCCCTGGAGGAAACGGCTGCTTTGGAGGGTGGACTCTATGGCATTGGACCCCACTGAAGTCTCTCCCCTCCCCAAACCCTGCCCTCCCCGGGATCCGCCTCAAATAAATCCACAAATTTCCCAACTCTGAGCTGGCACTCTTACTCCTATTCGATAGGAATCAACTTCCAGATATTGAACAACTCAAACAAACACGGCGTGTGGGATTTCAGAGAGCTGATCGTGATTATTTTCCTCTTAGAATAAGGCATGGGGACTTTGGCTGCAGCCAGAGAGGGCAAGAAGGTTTAAGCCCCCCCCCCTCCCCACATAATTCTTCCCATCCAAAATGGCTCCAGAGATCACGTAGAGTTACCAGCCTCCAGGTGGGGTCTGGAGATCTTCTGGAATTACAGCTACCCTCCAAGTTGATAAGATCAGCTCCCCTGAAGGATAGACTCTGCTATGGTATTATACCCTTGCCAGGCACCGGCTCTCCTGGGCCCGTGAACAGAGGGGTGGGCTGCTCCAGGGCTTGATTTCTTCTGTGGAAACAGCTGATGTGGCCTAAGACCTTTGTGTGAGAGAGGGAGGGTTACTGTCACCCGGGTCCCCGTCTCTCACTCCTGGACTCTATCTTCTGAGATCCTTCTCTCTGGAACCTGCTGGCACGTGTGGGGCCAAGGGCTCTTCCTCCCTGGCTGGTTGATCTGGTTGATCTACTTCCTTGTAAATCTCTTGCCTACAGCCCTGGTGTGTCCCTGGGGCAAGGCTGGGGTGCTGGGACCCCTGGACAGCCTTGCTGAGGTCCAGATTTTTGTCATCTGGAGATGCATTTCCAGGAGAACTTCAGGCCTCACCTGAAGGTGGGCAATCCTACATAGGGTTGCCAACTTCAAGTTGGGAAATTCCTGGAGATTTTGAAGTAGAGTCTATGGAAGGTGGAGCTTGGAGAGGGGAGGAACCTCAGATGGTTATAAAGACATAGAATCCACCCTCCAAAACTGCCATTTTCTCCAGGGAAACTGATCTCGGTTGTCTGAAGATAATTCCAGAAGATCTCCAGGCCCCACTTGGAGGTTGGCAACCTTAATTAGATAAGTCACTGATCTGCTGGTGTAGCCATAGACCCTAAGGCTTGAACTAGGAACCTTAAGATGGTCCGGGAGGGACTATGGCTGCCAGCCTCCAAGTGGGACCTGGCATTCGCTCAGATCTCCAGACTACAGACATCACTTCCCTTGGAGAAAATGGCAGCTTTGGAGGGTGGAGTCTATGACATCACATCCCTGCTGTGATCAGGCCAGGCCAGCATGCCAAAATGGGAGACAATTCTCACTACGAAACGGGAAACCAATCTGAGCAGGGAACCAGGATTCCTTTCGTCAGTGGATGGCTGGGAAACATCACACCCCTCTCCTCCCCAAAGTCCATCATCCCCGGGCTCGGCCCCCAGACCTCCAGGGATTCTCCAGACTGCAGATGAAAACACTTGCTGGGGCTGAGCCCATGAGCCACTCTCCTGCTTCAGGCAAAGAAGGAAATACAGCCGAGCACATCAGCTTCTGTGATTTGCAGGGACCTTGAGTCTGGACTGCCCAGCCCAGTCTATCCGCATTCAGCCTTTGTTCCTGTGAAAGCCACACTTCCTCCCCTTCCTCAACGGCTTTCTTTCTCCTCTTCCTTCCCTCCATTTCTGAACCAACGAAGAGTCGTTTCACAGGCTGACTGTGCCAAACTTCACCTCTGAGGAACAGAATGTGACCTCCCATTTCTCCCTCAGCCTGGGGCAAGGATGGCAGCAGAGAAGCAATAAAGCTCACAGCGAGTTTAAAAGATGGGGAGTTTTCATTGTCTGTCTGCAGTTGGACTATTTTGCAAAGGGCCAAGAAGAAAAGCCACCACAAAGGGGCTCCTCATTAAGGGAGAGACTGCGATGCAATGTATTTCCTACCTGGTGCCAGAGCTGGTGAGGTCAGGCCAGGGTGCAGAAGTGGGAGACGATTCTCGCCTCCAAATGGGAAACAAATCTGAGCAGCGTACCCGGATTTGTTTCATCAGGGGACAGCGGGAAAACATTTTTTAATGACCAATTAGAAGGGGCTTTGCTGTCACTGTGTGATAGAGCAGCTAGCTATCCATTAGAAGAGTGTGCCTTTGTCTCCGCAGGGCCATTGTCAATCTGTCCTCATTTCCAGCTGCTTTTGTGCTGTTAACTTGAAAGTCGACAACCTCTGTTCCCAAGAAGTTGGCCGGTCTCTGATGCCACTCGCTTCGGCAGGAGAAGCTTGGTAAAGCAGAATTTACAAAGGATGCACAATCTAGAAAGATTTTGATTAGACTAGCTGATTTAACCTTGAACAGTCTCAATGTGATGTATTTGTTGTATTGGTCTGACTGATGACCCGAGTTAGCCTGATCTCGTCAGATGTTGGAAACTAAGTAGGGTCAGCCCTGGTTAGCACTTGAATGGGAGACCACCAAGGAAGTCCAGGGAATGGCAAACTGCGTCTGTTCATCTCTAGCCTATAAAACTCTAAGGGTGCGTTCAGATGCTCCATTTAATCAGGTTTAAATGGCCCCACTCTCTTGCGATTATTTTTACTCTGAACCATTGCGATCACACAGGAGCATGTGTTGGGTTTTTTTTTAAAAAAAAAATCTAAGTGTGCGCATAACTGCTCGTCCATAGAATTGAAAAACTTTATCTTCGCGGATGTGCAGAACCACTAGGGTGAATCACAGCTTTCGTTTGACAATCCCGCAGAGCACTGTGATTTCACCACTGTGACAGAAGACTTCCCTTTGAACTTTTCACCCGAAACTGGCCTCTTTGGGATCCCAAACTCAAAACTAGTGCCCGTTTAAATGTTGGTTTTATAAATGCAGGAGTGGAGCTCCGCTTAGGCGCATACTGCCAATGCACACAAAAAAAGGCCGGCGAAAAGCGGAAGGGGGTTTAAATGATCGGAAGTGTCTCGACACTGGAGGAGCGATCACACAGGGAAAAATGTGGCTTTACCGGGAGAGCTGAGAAAACACCACTTGGGACCCGGTAACAAAATACTCCGGCTGAAGGAGGGGTTTGAGCAGGAAACCAATGGATCGGGACGGGAAGCAGATGTTGCCGTGTGAACGTGCACATAAAATCCGTTGTTGATCGGTCACAAAACCTGATTAAATGGTGCATCTGAACGCACCCTAAGGGGTCATCATAAATTAGCTGTGACTTGACAGTACTTTCCACCTCAATTTGTCACATCTGTATCCCCATTTTCTCCCCCAAGATACTTTGAGTAGCGTTTTCATGACACAAAAACTTTGTCAGGTCGACTAGGCAGAGAGGGAGTGATGGCGTGTCGATTGACTGCTCAGTGAACTTCACAGCTGAGCCAGACCTGGTATTTCCTCAGATCCGAACCCAACACCACACCACACTAGGCCACCTTAAAATGCCTCCTTAACTAGACAGGTGCAGAATTTCTGTAAAGAATTTTCACAAATGTTATTGTAGTTTTTTTTTTGGGGGGGGGGGGGGTTCCCTGTAAATTTGCTAGACGTAGAAAGGCAAACAAACTTCATCTTGAATTTCACTTTCCACAAAACCAAAGGACAACCTAGGGATGAACAGGCCCCATTGCCCAGAGCACTTCTTATGGAAACATTTTTTTACCTGCGCCCCCCTGCCAAAGGCCCGTCATCCTACAAGAACATACACCCCATGCTGACACCACACGTATTTTACGGGCCAAGACATTTTGGTATCAGGTAAGCTAGACTCGAGTCCAGGAGCACCTTAGAGAGCAACAAGATTTTGGGGGATATCAGCTTTTGAGAGTCAACCGGGGAGCTTTGATTCTTGTTATCTGATGCAAGGAGCTTTGACTTTTGCAGGCTCGTACCCTGGAAATCTTGTGGGTCTCAAAGGTGCTGTTTGATCTGAATCTTGCCCTACTGCAGACCAAGATGGCTGTCCTCAGAAACTAGTATCAGATAAGGTGGCAAAATTTCCTTTCCGAAAGGTGTAGATCTATGCTTTATGTTTTGATTAGGGATGGGCACGAACCAGAAAAATGTGGTTCATGTTGGTTCGTGGCCAAAGCTCAAACTGAACCAGGAGGTTCATTTGCAAACCAAACCAGTTCATGTTTCATGGCCCCATAAACCCCATTGAAAGGGACCACAGTTCTTTTATACGTGGTTTGCAGAAAGCACAAAAAAATATCAGAACAGTGGGGAGCAGCACAAGAAAGCCCGAAAAACAGCTCAGTGGCAGGGGGGCACTCCCAGCTGCTCAGTTGTTTCCCTTTCTTGTGTAGTCCCTTTAAGGTGACTGCCCAAGAAAGTCTGAGATCACAGCAATAGATAGGTCACTCGGCAACTCAAAACATAATAATAAATAGGTAATTAAAACAGCATTTAAAAACATTCTGCACTAATTTAGGTGCCACTGGAGTCTTCACTGATACCGGTACCACTGGATTCTGAGTTTGCTTGATCTGGGCCGCATAGAGGTGGTTATCTTCAGCAGCGGAGGCCGAGCTGAACTGGACACCCACCTAAGGTTGCCAGGTCCCCCCGGGGGGCAGGAAAAACCCCACTCAATGGGTCCATTCCCCACTGGCCTGGATTGGGCCACCGGGGGGAACCCCACCCCCAAATTGTCGGGATCACAGAACATGCCCGGTGTGATAACATCACCCAGATAACATCATCGTGTCGGGCACGGTGCGGGGGGGGGATGCTCTATTATTCGAGGTGATAGTGGTCCCACCCCCAGCGTGCCTAACATGATGACATCACTTCCAGGTGATGTCATCACAGCGCGTGTGCTTCGCACGCGTGCCAAAGAACTCCAGGAGACGGCCAGGACTTCCCCACTGCAGCCCCAGGTAGGACTTGACAACCCAACACCTGCCAGCTCAACCAAAGGCCTGGCAGAACAGCTCCATTTTACTGGCCCTGCGGAATGGTAAAAGACCCCGCAGGGCCCTGAGATCACGCAGGAGCCACTTCCACCAGGCCGGGGCCAGGGCAGAAAAAGCTGGTCGAGGCTAAACGGATGTCCCTTGGGCCAGGGACAACCAGCAGATCTTGGAAGTATAAAAGGTTTACATAAAATATGCAGTGATTGCAAATAATTGCTAGTCCACAAAAAACAGGCCAAAACAGAATCAGGATAACATCAAAATAGGGATGCCAACCTTACCTCAGGGTATCCCAGAATTATGAACGATCTCCAGGCGAAAGAGATCAGTTCCTCTTGAGAAAATGGCTGCTTTGGAGGGTGGACTCTCTGACATTGTACCCCACTGAAGTCCCTCCCCAGGCTCCGCCCCCAAATCTCTAGGAATTTCCCAACTGTGAGTAGGCCGCCCTGTAATCAAAAACACTGCAAAATAGCGTTTGTGTTCCACACACCTTTTTTAAGATGGGATTTTAAGACAGAAAGAAAAAGATAGAAGGATATCATGCCCCCTTCTCCCCCTCCCCTTTTTCAGTTTGCTTCTCATCCAGTCTGAAGAAGCATTTTGTAGAAGTCAAAAGTTTGCTATCACTTCACGATGCTTCGGATGTTCCTAACACAGGCACTACTCTGCGGTTGATTTTGGATGAACTACACTGAAGACACTCCCTGGAGACACGTCTTGGAGTTCATCCCAGTGTCTCTGAAGGATTACTTTGCCCTTAGACCTGTTGGCATAAACCCTTTCCAGAGAGACCTTTGGGAATAAGGGAGCACATTGAGTAGAGGTGTCTAGTAACAGCTAAGTGGCGCAGAACTCATCTAGCTCTTGATGCAAATTGCCCCAAGGTTTGTTGACATGAGTGGGGGGCTTCTAGGGTTGCCACCATCCAGGTGGAGCCTGGAGATCTCCCAGGGTTACAACTGATCTCCAGGTAGGGTCACCAGGTCCTCCCTAGGCACCAGTGGGGAGGGGATGAGGGGGTGGGGTTGGCAGTTCCAGTTTGGGAAACGCTTGGAGAGTTGGGGGAGAGGGACCTCATCAGGGTACAATGCCATAGAATTCACCCTCTTAAGCAACCATTTTTTCCAGGGGAACTGATCTCTGTAGTCTGGAGAGGAGCTGTAATTCCAGGGGATTCCCAGGGCTCACCTGGAGGGTGGCATCCCTGTCTCCAGGCAATAGAGATCAGTTCCCCTGTAGACAATGGCTGCTTTGGAGGAGAGACTCTACGGCATTCTACCTCGCTGCGGTTCCTCCCCAGGCATCACCCCCAGATCTCCAGGTCTTTCCCAAGAAGGAGTTGACAGTCCTAAGGTCTTCCCAGTTTGCACCCAACAAGCACTTGGGGTCAGTGTCTTTTCAGGACACGAAGAGCGAATGAGCTCACCAGCTAAGTGAGTCTAGAGTTCCCCCACCCCATCCAAAGAATACAAACAACTCCGCAGAAATTTTTCACAGCAATGAGCCAGGATGGAAAGAGAACATCTTGCCATATCCCTCCCCACCCCCCTTTTCAGATTTGTTTTCTTCCTTTTGTGGGGGGAAAAAGGGAGCCATGTTCCAATAACCATACAGCCAGGCTTCCAGAATAAATACAGCTTTGGACACAAATACAATATTGGGTAACATTATTTACAGCCGTTGGTTCAGAAGAACCTGATATCAATCATGCGGAGGGGGTAAGATGATGCGAGCTTACTTAATGCTTCCATTTGTCACACTTTCCTGGTGAAATAAATGACAGCTGCTTAAGGCAGGATTTTGAATATCTAATAAACAAGCGAGCATGCCGCCAACTCCTGCAGGGTTGTTCTTTTTTGCTTAGTGCTGAGATCCCCAATGTGGTGCCTGCAGATGCCTTTTTTTAGAAAGTGGGTGACACGAGGTGGGGCTCTTGCCCAGCCAGCTTCTGATTGGTCACTGGAGATCTGATTGACTGAAGATCAACATCATGTTGTTTCAGTTGAAGCAGTCATCAAAGCCCTGGTTTTATTCCCTGTCAATCTTCCTTCTCAGTGCATTTTTAAAAATCACCTCTCTTCTCCCCTGCACTTGCACTTCCTCCGTGTGTGTGGCTCCACCTCCTACAGCAGCCATTTTGTGTGGCTCCACCTCCTGTGGCAGCCATTTTACAGTTTCACCCATCACCTTGTATCAGAATTGTGAAGGCATTAGTGACCCCTAGCTTAATGCCTTGAGGATCCAGTGGGGAGAGAAGGAAAGGTGGCCCTGTTAGGAAGAGGGTTGGGTATACAATCTTGCCTGGGTCCTACACTATGTGGGGGTGGGACGATATATTCCACCAGGGGTCCCCAAGCATTTTAAGCCAGAAAATGGCTGCTGCAGCTTACCTTCAGTCACACAGTGATGAGACCCTTGGGTTGTGGTGATTTAAATAAATAAAGGGCCCACACCAGACAAAAGCTTCTTCAGCTGAGGCCTTTCAGCAACTCAGTACTTGGAGAGGAAAACCACTCGGCCTACCCAGGGTGTGTGTGTGTGTGTGTGTGTTTTCCAGTTACTAGCTACACAGCCATCCAATATGCAGCTTGAGTAGTTTCACTGCTCCACCAAACAGCCTATATTCCCAAAGCTCTACATTTCTCCCCTCAGCCAAAATGTGGCTGTCCTGGCAAACTATACCATAAGAAAACTGTGCTGCCTGTAGGGTTGCCAAGTGTGTAATACTCACCAGCGGGGGGGAGTCCCCCGTCTACCCGGAGCTTCCTCGGCATGCGCACTTGGCGTGCGCGCCCGGCGTCGCCCTGGTAACGCCCCCAATGTGATGACGTCACTTCCGGGTGATGTCATTACATTTGAGAAGTCGTCCTGGCTGGACGACTTCGGGGGCGGGGTTCCCCCCGCCGGCCGAATGCTGGCCGGAGGATCGGGAACCCCTGTAGCGGGGAATCCCCCGCCCCCCGGGCTGACTTTGCAGCCCTAGCTGCCTGTCTAAACTGCATCAATTCAGGCTCGTAGCTACAGTGGGGCATCTCGGGGCTAGCCCCCCTCCCCCCGACTTCCCGGTGAGGCCCCACAATTTCCCATCCAGCCCAGGGCATCGTGGCATCCCCCCCCCCTGAGAGGGGCAGCTCCAGCCGAGGGTCTCTGGGGAGGGAGGCAGGCTAGGTGCTCACAGCGGCAGAAGGGAGGGTCCAACTTGCCAGTGGCTGGAATGGAGACCTTTAATTTGATTACCTTTAATTTGATTAGCTGGTGCCCCCTAAGAAATGTAAATACCCCCTGACTTAAAAAATCCTGGTGACGGGCCTGCATCAACTCATGCCCAGACTCTAGAAATGTTTTCAATGGTTGAACAGGTACATAACTTAAAACATCCAGTTTATCATAGGTCAATATCCTTTACATGCCATATTTCCCTGCTTGGTCTCCTGATAACGGATAAGGATGTTACCTCCTCATTGGCTGGGCTTTGAGTCAGTGTAGAGGAGGGACTTTCATAAAGCATCTCACTGCTGAATGGAGGGCTGTCCTGCACATTATGTATCCCCTTCTTCAACATTTACAGTGGTTGGAGGGTGGTTTGGTGTAGTGGTTAAGTGTGTGGACTCTAATCTGGGAGAACCGGGTCTGATTCCCCACTCCTCCACTTGCACCTGCTGGATGACCTTGGGCAAGCCATAGTTCTGTCCCAGCTGTTCTTGAAAAAGAGCAACTTCTGTCAGAGCTCTCTCAGCCTTACTTACCTCACAGGAGGTCTGTTGTGGGGAGCGGAAGGGAAAGGAAAGGAGTTTGTAAGCCGCTCTGAGACGCCCTTGGGTAGTGAAGGGCAGGGTATAAATCCAGTCTCTTCTCTTCTTCTTCAGTCGCTGTTGAATTCCACTGTACTGCTTGTGGTATAAAGGGCTCGGCTTCAGCATTTAGCAGATGGGTTTATTGAATTCCTGGTACCTTTTCATAGGAGTACGTAGATTCCGAAGCAATACTCAATCTCCAGGCAAAGGTTCATGCACACATACTCTGACATCATATCGATGTTTGTTGCAATCAGCATTTTTCCAGGCTGCGGCCATGGCAATCCAATATACTCACTGTAGCTGCGGCCTCATCTTCTCCACATATTGGAGGTAAGTCCCTATATCCTTACTGCCTCCAGGTACTCCAGATCACGGGTCTATAGGGAACTGAGTCTCTCTCTGAAACATCACGAAGTGAGTGTGGGCCTACTGCAGTGCCCCAGAAGCAGGACTCCAGTGTGAAGGAAAGTTCTCAGGGCCTCCCTCCTCACCATCCAAGAGAAGAAATCAGCTTGCATTCAAAGACAGATGGCCTTGGGGGCTGACCTCCTCCACAAGACAGATCAAGATGGGTAGCCCTGTTAGTTTGTCTGTAGCAGCAGGAAACAACAAGAGGCCAGGAGCACCTCCAAGACTAACAAAATTTGCGGCAGGGGAGGAGCTCGCGAGAGTCACTGCTCACGTCTTCAGATACTCACGAAAGCTCCCCCGCTAGTGGCTAGGGGGGACCTAGCAACCCTAGCTCATACCCTACCTCAGATTTTGTTAGTCTTTTGAAATGCTACTGGACTCTTGTTCTTTTCTTCTCCTCCACAAGAAATGATTTCAGTAAAGGAAGGGCCCGCACTAGACAAAAACTTCTTCAGCTGAGGCCTTTCAGCAATTCACTACTTGGAGAGAAAAACAGCTAGGCCTCATGCTTAGGATTGCCAAGTAACTTACCTTAAAAAGTGAATGAGAGCAGGTCCTGGTCCAGGACATTCGTGTGCATGTGAAGTGCGTGTGTGCCGCGATGACATCACTGGGAAGTGACATCATCATGCTGGGTACGTCGCTGGGCGACACTCTAGCAATCACCCTGAAAACTCTATGGTACCATAGAGATTTCAGGCCAGTTGCTAGAGTGCTGCCCAATGGCGTGCCCAGCATGATGACATCACTTCTGGGTGACATCATCACGCTGGGCATATCAGCCCGATCTGGCCACTATGGGGGTGGGGTTCCCCCTGCCGGCTGGAATCGGACCGGCGGATTCGGGGCCCTTTGAGTGGGGGAATCCCCGCCCCCCTGGGGGGACTTGGCAGCTCTACTCATACTCCACACCTTACCCACAGTGTTTTCCCCTTAGTCAATAGCTACACCCACTCCTCCTGATATGCAACTTGAGTGGTTTTATGGCTCCACCCAACAGCATATGTTCCTGTTGTCAGTTGAGATCAGGCAGCTCTCTCTTCAACCAGTGAGTTCAGTTTATTGGAACAGAACACAACAACAACAAGAAACACAGAGAGCAACCCCAACATATACAGTTTGGAACTGGCTAAACCACACCCCTTAGAACAGTAAGGTCCAATCATAACGGAGTGCTTAGGACCAATAGGATTTGTTCCCTCCTAAAGTCATAGTCTTCCCTGATTGGCCCATCGCACAATGGCAGCCAATCAGACTGTTGATTTTAAAATACTGAGAGTCTATGGAGCTTGTGACTGAAGCTCAGGCTCATTCTATAATTCAGGCTATCCATATAACACGATACATAACAGTTCCCAAAGCTCTACCCTATCTTCTGGAACCATTCAGTGGAAAGCGCTCATATGACATAGCTCAGAGAATTCTTCAGTGCGATCAGGGCATGATGTGGATAAAGGGTTGCTTTGAGGCTTTTGGGATAGGTTGTGGTGGAAAAATTGCCATGGCTGCTATTTGCAGTGGAGGACCCCTATTGTGAACATCATGTCTGAACCTGCCGAGCAACGTATCAGGCTCATAGAGTAGGATCCCCCATGTGAATCTATCACCATCTTGTACTCCTTGATCAGAATATTTTGATGACTCCAAGGGCAAGTTCGCCCATTGTATGTGGCAACAAACGGGTCTGCCACTGAGTGTACCACTCAGTAGAGAATTGGCTGCAATTCCTTGTCTTTGATGTAGGGACACCAGCCTCTAGATGGGGCCTGGGGATCCCCCAGAATTACCAGTTTCTCCTAGAGAAACTGACTGCTTTGGAAGATGGACTCTAGGGTACCTGATGGGGGCAGGGGAACCCCCACTTTTGTGAGCTCTTGCCCCACCCATTGGCCAGCTGGCCAACAGGGGGAAATCCCGCCCCCAACTGACCTTCCTGGGTGACTTCCAGTAAAACCAGAAGTGCAGGCCCTGATGTGATGATGTCACCTAGTAATGACATCATCATGTTGGGGACATCGGGGGGAGACACACTTTGGTTTGTGGCCAAAACTCTATGGTTTAAAGCAAAATTTAATAGACTTCTGGGTGATATCATCGTGTCTGCGCCTGCACTTCCTATTTCACTGAAAGTCGCCTGACATCACTTCCAGTCTCTCGGAAGGACGTCAGGAGCCCCCACTTTGGCCAGGCAAGTGGACTTAGTGACCCTAGTGGATTCTATGGCATTATACCCTGATGAGGTCCCTTCCCACCCCAAACCCCACCCTCCCCAGGCTCCACCTTGAAACCTCCATGAATTTCCAAACCTTGAACTGGCAACCCTAAGCACACGCCACCAATTGCCAAGTCACATGACCTCCCCTATTGAGCCCCCCCCCCCCCCAATACACACACTTTGGGCTGGAGACGGACAGATTTCAGATTTCAGCATATCCATCTTTTTGTGTTTTTGAGCCACAATGCAGCAGAAAGTTTTCTGCTGCAGCACCAGTTTAGACAGGCACCCTGTGCCCATGGCTATGGATGAAAGCGTTTTCTTGTGGCACTTCGGCCTTCCAAGGAGAGTTGTGCTGCCGCCGCCAACCATATCAGCCAGGAGGCTTGCAAAGTGCATGTACAGATGCGTACCTTTCCATGGGCATGGTCCTCTTTTTTTAGCAATGTCTTCTAGTTGTTGCGCAATGTGAACCTAACCCTGGCATTTTCCTGCCAAGTATATTTGTCAACTGATCACAGAAATGTACTTGTTATGTGCAAGCATGCTTTCTGGCCTGTAAGGATATGCATCTTATTTGGAAGTTCATTGTTCGAACATTCTTTGGCAGGGGCCCAAGGGAGCGGCTCCCACATTTGGCAGCTTTACCGCCGTACTATGAAACCCTTGATCATTTAAGACAAAATAAGCACGCCTTTCCACCTCTGTCAAAAGGGTTAGAAGGGACTAAGCAGAGAATTTCAAGCCCATATTCACGTCAGCAGCATGTGTATTTTTATATTTTTCCTGATAAAGATATCAGTTGCTTTCCTACTAAGAAACTAAGGTGGTGGTCACACACAAGGGATAAAGTGGGGGGGGGGAGTGAGGCTATTTCCTTCGGAGGAAATTGACCCATAGTTGCGCGATCACACAGAGTTTTGTAGATGCAGGCGCAGCCCACCACTGCGTGATCAGACGCAACTGTGGGTGAGTCGGGGTTTGTTTGTTTGTTGCCATTGTTTTCTGATTCGCTTAAACGGGGAATTGATTAATCGCATCTCCACCCTGAGGGCTTCCTGTGGCGGCATGCGATGATGCGCATACTGAGAAGGGGGAAAAAACAATGGCATGGTGTCGGGACGGCCTGATCAGACTATCCCAATGCCATGGGAGCACGCTGGGGCGATCAGACGCAGGAAAGTCCATCTGTGGCCCGTAGCAACCCATTTGCTACAGGACTTTCCTGCTTGTGCGGTGGAACAAAACAGCTTGCCGATGGCTGCGGGGCGCTTGCCGGATGTTGCCGTCTGATCACACTCCTTTAATCCGCCCGGCATTCACACCTATTTCTGATAAAAGTTAGTATTCATCATTCCAAGTGTGACTGTTAAGATAGGATAGCAAGGTCTCCTGTTACCTCTGGATGGAGGGAGGGAGGGAGGGACTCCGCCCCAGAGGTGCTGGTCGGGGCACTACAGGCTGTGACTGGTTGGCTTCAACAGAGCCAACTGAAATTAAATCCAGCGAAGATGGAGGTCTTATACCTGAGCCGTGGGGATCTGGGATTGGGAATCCAGCTCCCAACCCTTGCTGGGATACCACTGAGGCTGGCGCTGAGGGTGAAGAGCTTGAGGATGTTCCCGGATGCCCTCCTTTCGATGGAGGCCCAGGTTGCCACTGTTGCTCAATAGGCCTATCATCTGCAGCTAGTCAAGCAACTGTATCCCTATCTCACCTCCCTGGATTTAGCTACAGTGATCTACACAATGGTCACTTCCAGACTGGATTATTGTAACTCGCTCAACGTGGGGCTGCCCTTGAAATCCGACACTGCAGCTAGCACAGAATGCAGCAGAACATGTGCTGACGGCGACGCCAGCGCAGGCTTATGTTCAGCTGGTGCTGCGCCAACTGCACTGGCTGCCAATAGAGTACCAGATCCAGTTCAAGGTTCTAGTGTTAACTTTCAAAGCCCTATACGGCCATAAAAAATACATTGGGGGGGTTAATTTTTTAAAAAGTGTTGTCTGTGCATGAGACCTTTGAATCATGGGTGTGCTGAGACTTTTTCCCCAGGCACATATGGGTCCAATTCAGTTTGGGACCACAGTGCACATAGACAGGGGTCATTTCATAGAAAAAGAGGTGCAGGAGCTCATTAGCATAACACATTTGCATAACTCATTTGCATATGCCATACCCCCTAACATACCGGAAGTGTGTCAGAAGGCAACACCCACCCCTCAGGTGCCACTCCACAGGGGAGTGAAACTGACCTGCTCTTCCTCCATTCCCTTCCCCATCCAATACTTTGTGCAATAAAAATAAGCGTAAAGAACACACCCTCATTCTCTTCCTGCTCCCTTGAAACCACCAGGTTTCAAGTAGACTTGAGATACCCAGGACATGTGCACCACCCATCCCTTTCCCTTCCCCTCCCCACAACAAGACACCCTGTGAGGTAGGTGGGGCTGAGAGAGGTCTTTTGGGAACTGCTCATGAGAGAACAGCTCTGAGAGAACTTGTGACTGGCCCAAGATCACACCAGCAGCTGCATGTGGAGGAGTGGGGAATCAAACCCGGTTCTCCCAGATTAGAGTACAATTCCTGACCACTACACCAAACTGATGGGGTAGAAGCTGCTGAAGGGTTGGTGAAATTTCTCCAGTACTTATGTGCCATGTGCCCAGATAAAAAATGATATACTTAGAAAATTTATACGCCACCTTGAGCAAGTCTCTGGGAAAGCAGCACACAGTCATAAAAGGAACGATGATAAAATTATCAATATTAAAACAAAACAATAAAAACAATAAAGACCCTAGCAGGGCTTTCCCTGGGGCGCTGCGCCTCTGCACTGCTCGGGGAAGGCGAGGAGGGGGCGGGGCTTGATCATGTGCCTGCCCCCTGGGCTCCTCACTCCCGGAGCTGCGCTCCTGTGCGCTCCTGTGCGCTCCTGCTCCAACGGACCCCTGCACATAGAGAATGGGCTTCAGCCAGCCACACATACCATTTTCCTGAACTGAAGTAGGGTCACCATTCCTGGAATTACAATTGATCTCCAGATAACCAAGATCAGATCTTCTGGAGAAAATGGCTGCTTTGCAAGGTGGACTCTGTGGCCTTATATACCCTGCTGAGATCCTTCTGCTCCTCAAACCCCATTCTCCCCAGGTTCCACTAGGGTTGCCAGCTCTGGGTAGGGAAATTCCTGGAGATTTTTTTTTGGGGGGGGGAGTTGGAGAAGGGTGGATAAGGTTGTCAACCTCCAGGGGGCACCTGGAGATCTCCCACTATTACAACTGACCTCCAGATAACCAAGATTAGTTCCCCTGGAGAAAATGCTTGCTTTGTAGTGTAGACTGTGGCATTATGGACTGCTGAGGCCTCTCCCCAGACCCCTCCCTCCCCAGGCTCCACCCTCAAAATCTCCAGGTATTTTCCAACCCAGAGCTGGAAACCTTAAGGTTTGGGAAATAAAGGGACTTCAGTGAGGTATAATGCCTTCCAAAGCAGCCATTTTCCCCAGGGGAAAATGACACATAGAGATCAGCTGAAATCCAAGGAGATCGCCAGCCACCACCTAGAAGTTGGCGACTCTAGGCCCCACCACCCAAGTCTCCAGGAATTTCCCTACCTAGAGCTGGCAACCCTCATTGACCCCAGGGAGCCAATATTTGTTCCATTTGGGAAACAGGTCTGGGGCCAGTGATGCCCTCTGTATTCTTGGTCCTTGGGGGGGACAGCGGGAGGGCTTCTGATGTCCTGGCCCCACTGCTGGACCTCCTCCTGAGGACACCTGGTGTTTTTGGCCACTGTGTGACACAGAGTGTTGGACTGGAGGGGCCCCTGGCCTGATCCAACATTGGCTTCTCCTATGTAATGATGGCTACAGTTGCGTTTCTCTGACCTTCTGCCTGTTGATAAATTTCAGCTGGGGAGCTGGGTGTCTCATGACTTTCTCCCACATGTTTTTTTAGTTGCTCCAGCAGAGAGACTGGGATATTTCAAGGGGGGGAGGCAGTTGACAGAGAGGCAAAGGGCAGGGTGGATTGCTTTGGATTAGCTGCATGAATTCCATCCATTCAAAACCCAGCCCTCTTCTCTGGGAGGCAAACAGATAAATACGTAACTGAGCTTGAACCATTTTTGAGGGTTTATCAGCTGACTGAGCCAATCTGCTGACCAAAAAAATATTTCCAGGGAGTGTTTTCAGTTTTGTAACATGCAGATTTTGGCCCAGCTATACTGCATTTTTGTATGTGTTTTAAAATATGTAACTTTTTCCTATTCAAACAATTCTACCAGTTTTCCTGAAAAAAAATCCACAACTTTAATAGTTCCTGGTTTCTCACACCTCTGAAATGAATGTGAGCAGGAAGCCAAACAGTTCTCCCCAACCCCTTCTTCACTATTTCTTTTAGCAAGTAGGGCCCATTTTAGTTTTACTGTTTCTTACATACTTTGAAAGCCTCTTAGCAAATGAACTAGGGTTGCCAACTCTAGGTTGGAAAATACCTGGGGATTTGGGGGTGGAGCCTGGGGAGGGAGGGGTTTGGGGAGGGGAGGGACCTCAGCGGAGTGTAATGCCATACAGTCCACTCTCCAAAGCAGCCATTTCCTCCAATGGAACTAATCTTGATCATTGGAAAATCAGTTGTAATAACAGGAGGTCTCCAGGTGTCACATGGAGGT
Organism: Lepidodactylus listeri; assembly: GCA_029233225.1. Taxonomy (NCBI): domain Eukaryota; kingdom Metazoa; phylum Chordata; class Lepidosauria; order Squamata; family Gekkonidae; genus Lepidodactylus; species Lepidodactylus listeri. The sequence continues at coordinate 130,591,857 of JARCFY010000005.1, read as the reverse complement.
TGGCAACCATAGGAATGAACATGATGGGGGGTTTTTTCCTGTTCAGCACAGCCCTCAACACAATCAATACAAATTGTAAAAAAAAATATTAAAAAACTCAAGACAGCTTTACAAATAAAATATCTTTAACAAGAAAAAGGTTTGGAAAACCTCATCATATAACTGAAGTGTACAGTCACATAACAAAAAATATAGAAGACTATTCAGAATTAATTACCTAAATCTATTTTCTGGAGGCAGGGCAACCAGACTGAATCTAGCTCATTTGTGCATTTACCTTTCTGTGGTTAAGTTAATTAAGAAATATGTTTCCTTAATTTTTTTCTGTCCATTCCCGGATATCTGGAGACATTTCCATTTTCCTATGGTTACCAAATGTCCCGTCCCCTCCCTCCCTCCCTCCCTCCTTTCTTTCTTTCTTTCTTTCTTTCTTTCTTTCTTTCTTTCTTTCTTTCTTTCTTTCTTTCTTTCTTTCTTTCTTTCTTTTTTTTTTGGTATCCATCCCCTTTTAGGCTCTTTTTTAAAAAACTGATGAAAATGTCCTCTTTTGGGTTGGCAGGTTAGGAGATACCTAGTTAGTAGCACTTTTCACAGCTTAAATAGCAGGGGTATTTAAAATGAGATTTGTCAGTGATCACTTGTTTGAAGTAGTCAGTCTGGAAATCTGTCCTCCTTTTTGCTTTTCAAAATATGGTAACCCTGTTCTTCCAGCATCTATCATAAAGAATTCTTGCTACAATGGTCATGAGTAATGTGTCCTTTTAGGGACATTTTTGGGAAGTTCTTTTAGGGAAGTTCATGATATTATTTAGCAACGTTTCAGAAGCACGAGGTACACAAACACCTAAGCCCAACTGTAGCTTTTCATCAAGTTCACCAATATTTAATAGCAGGTGAACAAAACCACCACACATGTAAATATCCTGCTTCAGGTTCCTAGCAAAACTAACACTAACTCAAAAGACCTATCAGTTTTAGCAAGTTACTTTGGGGTCATATACCAGAGGTGAATCATTTGAAAAATGTTTCCCCTTATTTGAATACAAATTGAAAAGGACAGAACATACGAAAAAATGTGTTTGTTCTGGGACCAAACTTGTTCTGGGACCACATAACCAAGAATCTTAAACCACTTTTATAGAAAGTATCACTACCTTGCCTCACATTTAGAGCCTATAAAACTTAGATATTTACCACCATTCACCAATATTCGCTCAGACTCAGAACACTTTCTGAAATCCAGACGCCTTTATAATCTTACTAGGAGCAAGACCCATTGTAGAGCAATACAACGGGCTCTAGCAGCCATCAGAGCTCCCACGGCCACCCGCCTGTGCCCACCAGCATTCCCTCCACAGCAGCTTGGTGCGGTGGCAGGAGCGGACTGAGGTTTGGCATCTGCCTGGCTCTGTCATCCTGTCACGTCCATGCATCGGCAGCTGCCCCTTTCAGCCGCCAGCAGAGCATGAGCCCTATCCGTGGGCTTGCAGCCTACTGAGGCTGGGCGGCAGTTCTGTGGGAGAGTGGGTGGGACTATGGCACAGCATGGATGAATCACAGAGCACGTTTGGGCTGGCACCATGTCAGCCAGTGGCCAGGTGCCCTGGGCTGAGTGGCGGCTTGTTCAGCCTACCGCTGAGGGAGTGTGTTATACGTGGCCACCCCAAATCAGCTTTATAATATAGAAAGATTACACACACAAAAAATCTAAGTTGAATGTATTCAAAGGGTCTAATTGGACCATTGCAGTCTTGAATGATTACTTCATATCTATCCATATATAAGAACATAAGAGAAGCCAATGTTGGGTCAGGCCAGTGGCCCATCCCATCCAACACTCTGTTCCACACAGTGGCCAAAAACACCAGGTGCCCTCAGGAGGTCCAGCAGTGGGGCCAGGCTTGTAGCCGCCACCACCTCCCGTGGCAGGAAATTCCACATGTTAATCACTCTTTGGGTGAAGAAGTACTTCCTTTTATCTGTTCTAACCTGACGGCTCAGCAATTTTATGGAGTGCCCACCAGTTCTTGTGTTGTGAGAAAATGGGTCCCCCCCCCCAAATCTACATACATATGGGTTTAAATCCCCCCCAATACAATTGAGTTCTCTGCACATGTGCAGAACATGCACTGCTCCAGCTAAGTGGCAGTGGACACTAGCAGCTGCTTCAGGCCAGCAGCAGCAGCAGCAGCAGCAAACAATGGTGCTCCCTCTGAGCTGTTGAGTTTTGTGAGCAAAAATTCTACTTTATGAGCTATTGGCATTAATGTGAGCAAGAGATTTGGCTACTGCATAAATTAGTTTGCTCTGGAGCCATCCCTTCCTGAGCTAAGACAAAAAATGTGTGAACTGGAGGCTAAAAAACTGAGCTAGCTCACACTGACTCAACTTAGAGGGAACAGTGCATCCAGGCCTGGGGGTGGTGAAAACTGGCAGTCGCTGCTGGCCTGGGAACAGTGGAGCAGCACGCTGGCATTCGCTGCAAGCCTGGGCGCAGCAGAGGAGGATGCTGGTAGCCAAGCTTCATGGTAGGTGGCAGAGACACCTTGACGATGAAACTAATGATGCTTAACTTTCAGGGCCCCTTATCCTGGAGGGGCCCTGAAGAAACTTTTTTTTGAATGAGTGAATTTTTCCACAAAATTTATGGAAGTTTTTTTTTACGTGTTTCTTATTAAAATAAGACTATTTTAGTGACAGAATCATAAGCCAATGGGCTCCAGTACTTAGTACTGACCTTAGAGTATGCTCGAATACCCGTTTCATATGGCCTCAAAATGTCCCTGTAATTGGTCAGATTTTTCTCAGGGGCTGGCAGCCCCCAGCCCCCTCGGCTGTATGGGCTCGCTGAGCTTGCCAGAATCTATTCTGAGCTTCCCCTTTGGACCTTGCTGGATGTTGCCCTATCATTGCTGGTGGAGAAGGGGCCCCCATAACAGTTCAAGCTTCAGAGTCCCCCAAAATGTGGTTTTAGAACTGGTAGGTGGTGAGGTCTGGAGCCTCACCAGGCTCAATGATGGCGGGATATAGATTTCCCCCATGCAAGTCTTGCAGAGCCCCCGCTTGTGGCGCCCATTAGTGGTCTATAAGTGTCATAACCTACTTTTTCAATGTTAAGGGAAATGCCATAGTGGTGGGAAGTGTGCAAAATTTATTTATTTATTTATTTATTAAACTTATACCCCGCTCTCTCCACCCAAAGGCAGACTCAGAGCGGCTAAGTTTAGAGTTTAGAGAACTAGAAACTCCATCCGTTACCTCAGTCTCTGTTTGAAACTGCATCAGTATGGATGTGAGACATTAGACTCTCATCCAAATGAACTTTTCCGTTACACTCACAGAAAGAATACTGTCCGTCAATAGTTCCAGAGGGTAACCATGCTGGTCTGCAGAAGAAAACAGCTAGATTCAAGTCCAGGTGCCCCACTGAGGCTGAGTATGCATTGGCTTTTCCCTCTGTTGTCTGAGCAAACCCACCTTGGAACAGAAATTCCCCTCTGCATTGCATGCCGCTCTCATTTCCTTTGATCATCGGGTTTTATGGTACCCTCCACACTCCATGCCGCTTTTGCTTCCCTTGATTATTGGTTTTATGGTACTTTCTGCATAGATTTAAGCAGGGGTCATTTCGTAAAAAAAGAGGTGCAGGAGCTCATTTGCATAACTCATTTGCATAACTCATTTGCATATGCCACACCCCCTAACATACCGGAAGTGTGTCAGAAGGCGACACCCACCCCTCAGGCTCCATTCTACAGGTGAGTGAAACCGACCTGCTCTTCCTCCATTCCCTTCCCCATCCAAACCTCATTCTCTTCCTGCTCCCTTGAAACCACTAGGTTTCAAGTAGACTTGAGATACCCAGGACATGTGCACCACCCATCCCTTTCCCTTCCCCTCCCTACAACAAGACACCCTGTGAGGTAGGTGGGGCTGAGACAGGTCTTTTGAGAACTGCTCATGAGAGAACAGCTCTGAGAGAACTTGTGACTGGCCCAAGGTCACACCAGCAGCTGCATGTGGAGGAGTGGGGAATCAAACCCGGTTCTCCCAGATTAGAGTACAACTCCTGACCACTACACCAAGCTGATGGGGTGGAAGCTGCTGAAGGGTTGGTAAAATTTCTCCAGTACTTATGTGCCATGTGCCCAGATTAAAAAATGGTATACTTAGAAAATTTATATGCCACCTTGAGCAAGTCTCTGGAAAAGCAGCACACAGTCATAAAAAGAACAATGATAAAATTACCAATATTAAAACAAAACATTAAAAACAATAAAGACCCTAGCAGGGCTTTCCCCGGGGCACTGTGCCTCTGCACTGCTCGGGGAAGTTGAGGAGGGGGCGGGGCTTGGTCATGTGCTCGCCCCCTGGGTTCCTCACTCCCGGAGCTGCGCTCCTGTGCGCTCCCGCTCCAATGGACCCCTGGATTTATGGCCGTTTTATGGCCATTTAGGGGTAACTTTGCAGTCAGTATGGCGTTGGCCCCAGGTATCTGAATGTGGTTTCGAGCTGCACTTTTTCCTCCCAGTTGAGAAAATGTGGAGCAAATGCTAGATGTAGAATTGCCCCAACAAGGTTTTTCGGGGTAGAAGCTTTAGAGTCTAAGCTCCCTTCATCAGATACAAGTTGGACTGGGAGGAGAGTTGGCAAAGAAGGGACTCAGGCGGCAGAGGTACGATGTGCATGGGAATCAGCTATATGAGAGAAGGGGAAGAAATACATAGGGGGCAGAAAATTAGCATCTGTGATGAGATAAGAATCCCATGTCCCTATTTAGCCCTGGGTGGGGGTCCATTGTTTTTAATTTGTGGATGAATTTTGGAATTAGCAGCCATCTCATTTCTGGCAGCTCAGTCTGTGCAATTAGACAATTCATCAACATTCCATGACCTAATAGTTCATGCACCCATTATGGAACCAGAAAGCCAAAAAAATAGAGAGAGAGGAAAGGTGAAAGAAAGGATACAGTCAGTACTGAACTTTGGAATGGGAATCTTTCAACACTCAACTAATTTGGTAGGCATACCAGCTGTCCCACTACAGCGGTAGCAGGATGATGGCGGTAACTCTAGGAATCTCCAGAAATTATATGTTTTTTTAAATAAAGTTTCCAGCAGTTACTAGAGCTACCTCCATAACTTCAAGTTTTCCTTGGAAGTGATGTCATCATGCTTACAATGCCGGCTCCCCACGTCCCTGCCCCCAGTCCATCCTGACAGCTGCCTGCCTAGAACAGTGATTTTTCCAACTTTCTTCCTTCAATGGAAACTTTCCACATCAGCTGGTCCACTGCCACAACCATGCATGTTTCAGAGGATTCTGGAGCATGTTCATCACCTGGCACTGCCCTGTGTTTGCACTTTGCAGGAAAAAATCAACAGACAGGCAAACTGTTTTATGAGTTCCTGGTCTGTAATTATGGGCCTTTGCTTTGGGGAGACCTCCAAAGAAGGCCAGGGTTCCCTAAAACACAACTGGAATACTACTGTAGTGTAACGAGCAAGATTTTTGTGCTTCCGAAGCTGCCTTATACTGAATCAGGCTGTGGTCATACGGCAAGCTTATCCAGATTTGTTCCCACTATAGGTTTGATAGGGATTATTTTAGTTCAGGTTGGGATGACCACACATCCTTCCCTCAATCGCTTGCATCACAGAATGAGGCTTTGGGCACCATCCAAATAGCTGCTCCGCCACTTGGGTGGCACGGCTTGGTTTTTTTAATTAAAAAAATGCCTTTACGCATGCGCATACGCACATGGCCGAATCACCATACTCCCTTGTTCTTGCAGCCCCCCCCCCACAACAGCGAACAAAATTAGCCAGTGACATACAGCTGAGCACTGGAGTCTATATGTGCACTTGAATGTTTATACATTGAATTTATTCAGTGCAGGATTGCTCATGCGCACAATGACGGAAGCTTGGGGAAAAAACCCATTGCGAGAAGGAAGTTCAGATGACCTAATCACAATCATTGCAAGAGATGGCTGTCTAGATCAGCAAAATCATGCATTCCAAGCACAAATACCCAGAAAATACTTGATTTTCCAGGTGTAGGAAAACTCGCTAGGGAACCAGGAGGATTGCACTTTGGTGCGGGAGAGGGATGCAGGCATCTGATCAGCAATTTTGAATGCGAGAGGAAGCAGCGGTGAAACCCAATCAAAATGACTGTGTGACCACAGCTGAAGACCCTTAGTTCATCAAATTCAGAATTGTTTACTCAGGCTGGCAGCTGTTCTCTGAAGTCTCAGGTAGAGGTCTTTCCCATCACCTACAACCTGATCTTTTTATCTGGAGAAGCTTAGGGTTGAACCTGGGACCTTGTGCGTGCCCAAAGCAGACGGTCTGCCACTGAACCACAGCCTTTCTTCTAAAACAGTGCTTCATACAAGAACAGATGTGAAGGTGCCTTATACTGAAAGCAGACCATCCGTCCATCAAGGTGAGTATTGTTTACATGGACTGGCCGTGGCTCTCCAGGGCCTCAGGCGAAGGTCTTTCCCATCCCCTCCTGCCTGGTCCTTTTTAACTGGAGATGCCAAGGATTGAACCTGGGGCCTTGTGCATGCCAAGCAGAGGCTCTACCACTGAGCCATGGCCCCCTTCAGCAGTTATTCAATGAGCGAATCATCCACTGGCTCAATATAAATCTGCTTTTCAACATTAGCCCGATGAGCAGACTGTATTTTTTTTTACCTAATTACCTGTTTAAAGTGCCACGTAGCTCGGGGGGAAATAAACAATCAAACAACAATTGGCTATTTTTCTTTGTCTGCAGGGAGAAAAAAAATTAAAAATGGCTGAGAAAATTATATATACACTTAAAAGAGACTCTTCAGAATGCAGGGTGAGTCTCGGAGTGAAATCTAACAGGGACTGTTTCCGAAGCACAGAAGAAGAAAGAACAGGGCATAAACGAAATGTGTTGAGTAATTCCAGGAGGGGGGATGGTCTGCTTGCCATTCGACTGTTTTTCTTAACCATGATCTAGTCTTAGCTAAGCGAAAACCATTTCACAGAGATTCAGAGTTTGGCGGATTACAGATCGGAGAAGTTCCCTTTCCGAAATTAATTTCAGGGCCACGTGAGGCTGAAGTCTCTAGAAAATACCATGGACAATGACCCTGCAGGCAGGGCTTGAGCCAAAGACTCTAGGTAACTAGGTCGTTTCCCCCTGCTCTACCTCGCCCCAAAGTGGGGGCCCGTCCTGCTATCTGCTTGGCCTGGGAACCACCACTGCAGCCGGCTGGAGAGAAATGCAGCCACAGATGGAACATGAGACAGACAGGGATTTATCTGGCCATATAAAGTTTGGTCCCCATTATTAGAGAGAAGATCAAGCTGCCTCTCCTCTTGTCCATCTTCACTTTCCCCCTTCTTAGATGTTTCTGTTCCCTATTACTGCCTCCTGCTTCTAAAAGCCCCCTCCCCTGCCAAGCACACAGCTTACATGCAGATGTGCCTGAGGATGCTTCATCTGCCTACCCTGAAAACGACAGAAAAACTCTACTGTTCTGTGGGAGAACTCCTGAAACATTTAGGGCCACAGAGAGGCAACTCAGGGCCAAGCCTCCCTCCTGCTCTGACGGTAGGAACCAAAGTTTTATAACTGTCAGTGTTGTGTGCCATAGAGTCTCTGGTGGTTCCTAGAGTGACCCAACATCACCTCCAGGTTTTCCTGGAAGTGATGTGCACGCACACATCCCCATGCCCCCAAGCTCCTACTAGTTGTTTTATACAGTTTAATATGTAGTATTTAAAAACCACAAATTCATTAATAACCTGGAATGCCAGCTCACTAGAGAGGCAAACAAGCTTTGCAGCAAACCCTCAAGCTGGGGATGGGGATCACTCGCCTGGAGCTCTCGTGCCTTCCACCACTTGGGATGGTGGTGGGAGATAAATATAAAACGACACTGGTGTCATAAGCATGATAATGTCGTTTCTGGGGGGAAACCTGGAAGTGGCAGCAGTAGCTCTAGGAATTGCTGGAAACTCTATGGTTTTACCATAGAGATTACTACAGAGATTCAGTAAATCCCTAGAGCTACTACAGTCATTCCCAGGCTTTCCCCAGGAGTGACATCCACAGATCATCACCCATGTGATGCCAGACTCCCTATCATATCCCCACCCCGAACACATCCCACTGGTTCTGAGGCTCAGCTTGCCAACTCTATCTGTAAACCACTGTCTTGAAGGCTGGTGAAAGGACAGGGAAGGAGGTCTGTGGTTCAGTGACAGAGAATCCACCTGGCATGCAGAAGATTGCAAGTTCAATCCCTGACATCTCCAGCAGTGTTCCCTCTAAACTGAGTTAGTGTGAGCTAGTTCACAGTTTTTTAGCCTCTTGTCTCACAGATTTTTGTCTTAGCTCAGGAAGGATGGCTCCAGGGCAAACTAATTTATGCAGTAGCCGCATTGCTTGCTCACAACTTTAATGCCAGTAGCTCACAAAGTAGAATTTTTCCTCACAGGACTCCACAGCTTAGAGGGAGCGTTAATCTTCAGTCTGAGTAGACAGTATTGACTTTGATGGACCAAGGCTCTTGATTCAGTATACCAAGAGAACCACAACCCCAAACAACATGGACAATAAAGAATAAAAAAGGTTGTGAAAAACACTAATATAATGTAAATGCAATGAACAGAACACAACACAAGCACAATAAAGCAGTGTATACAAAAGTCCAAAGTAGTCCAAAGTGACGAGGTTCTCCAGAATAAAATCTCATTTCATCCGAGGACTTCATCCAAACAGGAAATATCTTATAAAAGAAATACAATAAATAAGATTCATGCAAGGGAGAATAGGGATATGGAAATAGCCATAAAAGCTCCACACATACGTGATAGGTTGCCTGATGCATACAAATACGGCAAAAATATCAAGTCTACATCAGTCATATAGTCCTATAATCTGAAAGACAACACAAAAATATTATACAAGAATATATTTTATATATAAGGCATCCATTAGAAAAGATAAAACAGACATAGGGAAGGCTTACCGCTTATAACAAGACATGTTGAGTGAGGGCTAAACCAGTGAAAGATTCATAATTAGCCTTAACAGGTGTAAGAAATAATGCGTATAAATAACAAAGCCCAAAACACGAACAGGCCGAATTAAAGAGGCAGAACAGAATAAGGGATGCAAAGAAGTTTTAAAGTATCCAAACCAGGGGTCCGTTGGAGCGGGAGCGCACAGGAGTGCAGCTCCGGGAGTGAGGAGCCCAGGGGGCGGGCACATGACCAAGCCCCGCCCCCTCCTCGGCTTCCCCGAGCAGTGCAGAGGCGCAGCGCCCCGGAGAAAGCCCTGCTAGGGTCTTTATTGTTTTTAATGTTTTGTTTTAATATTGATAATTTTATCATTGTTCCTTTTATGACTGTGTGCTGCTTTTCCAGAGACTTGCTCAAGGTGGCATATAAATTTTCTAAGTATCCCATTTTTTATCTGGGCACATGGCACATAAGTACTGGAGAAATTTCACCAACCCTTCAGCAGCTTCTACCCCATCAGTTTGGTGTAGTGGTCAGGAGTTGGACTCTAATCTGGGAGAACCGGGTTTGATTCCCCACTCCTCCACATGCAGCTGCTGGTGTGACCTTGGGCCAGTCACACGTTCTCTCAGAGCTGTTCTCTCATGAGCAGTTCTCAAAAGACCTCTCTCAGCCCCACCTACCTCACAGGGTGTCTTGTTGTGGGGAGGGGAAGGGGAAGGGATGGGCGGTGCACATGTCCTGGGTATCTCAAGTCTACTTGAAACCTGGTGGTTTCAAGGGAGCAGGAAGAGAATGAGGGTGTGTCCTTTACGCTTATTTTTATTGCACAAAGTATTGGACGGGGAAGGGAATGGAGGAAGAGCAGGTCAGTTTCACTCACCTGTGGAGTGGAGCCTGAGAGGTGGGTGTTGCCTTCTGACACACTTCCGGCATGTTAGGGGGTGTGGCATATGCAAATGAGCTATGCTAATGAGCTCCTGCACCTCTTTTTCTATGAAATGACCCCTGATCCAAACCAATACAATAAATGATGCACAGCTCTACAAAAAACCAAGAAAAATCTATAGGTGCATTGAGACCGTGGGGGGAACAAGTGCCTAATCTAAAAATCCAAAATGCTTCTCGCTGTAAAAGATTCTTATGTATATCAGCCTGCTCATAAGCCCTAGGGCTGACGACCTCAAGAACAACAAACTGAAGTTCTTCACAAGAGTGTCCCTTATCCATGTAGTGCTGTACGAGAGGGGCTTCCAGATATCGATGTCGGATACTGGACTTATGTTCCGAAATACAAGTCTGTAATGATTGAAATTATTCCCCCACATACTTAAGTCCACAAGGACACCAAATCAGATACACGGTCCTTTTAGTAGCGCAGGAGGACAGGAAGGAGATCTGCCTATAAAATCTAACCTCAGGAAAATCCAGAATTGAAGTTTCACAACACTGGGTACAAACACAATCCTTTTTGCATTTAAAATTGCCTTTAAGAGAAGTAGCAGATGTAGGGGAGACAAACGTTTGCAAATCAGATTTAATGATAATATCCCGTATTGCTATTGTTTTACGGAATCCTATAAATGGGGTTCTATCACAACCAGCTACATTCCTCACAATCTGCCTCTTGAAGGAAACATTCCATGTTGACTCTCTAATCTTCACACTGTGAAGATTAGAGAGTCAACATGGAATGTTTCCTTCAAGAGTCGATTAAGTAGAAATTGACAAGAATTGTGACTGCTACATGCTCAGATGAAGCAATTATTGTGAAACGAATTGTTTACATTGTGCAGCATTCGTTGTGTGTCAGCGATTATAGAAGAGAATTTTCTACCGAATTCCTACAGTAATTCCTACAGTCAATGATTTTGCAAACGTATCTTGATTGACTCTTCGTTATTTTCGTCACTGATGTTGTTTTGGATTTCCACTGCCTGGAGGCTGGCAACCCTACATTATACCCTGCCGAAGTACCTCCTCTCCCCAAACCCTCCCCTTCTCAAGCACCACCCCAAAATCTCCAGGTATTTTCCAACCAGGAGCTGGCAACCTTAAATTTATATATAACCTTTTATCTATCCCTTCTCTCAGGCCATATTTCTCCCTCCCTCCCTCCCTCCCTCTCAAAAATGACTGCAGCACTGTTCCATCTGAGGTAGCCCAGCACCCTCCAGTTAATTATGCCGCTGCATAGAGGTACTCTTGGGGCTACGTGGGGGTAATCGCAAGAGCACAGGGATAACGTGTGCTGTGTGCATAAGCTCTCCTGTCTTAACTGAAGTGTAAACACAGCTGTTTAGGTACAAATGACACTAAATCCTTAGCTATTCAAGCGCAGCTGATCTTACCACGAGGACAGACGATCCAGGCCGCACAGTAACAGGTATTGGTGTTCAGGAGCCATTATTGATAAGCCTTAAAACATGTCAACAAAGCCAGCACTAACCGCCGTCTAAGAGGAATGCAGTACCCTGTGCTTGCTGGATTTCTTTGAGCTGCCCAAGAGAATAGAAATTCTGGCTAGACATAAAATGACACAGAAGGGGGTGGAGGGTGGGAAACAGAAGAACTGGGGGAATGTAGGATCTGGGGAGGGTCTTTTAATTTGTTCTTTTTCTTCCATTCCTCAGAGGAAAGCACATTTCTTTCCCAACTTCTTCACAGGAAGGAAGATGTCCCCAAGCCTCCAGATCTCTATAACTTAACTATTTGATTAGATAAAGACTCCAGGGACTCCATTGCGTTGGGACTGATGCATTGGGACTGAATGAGACTTTTTAGAGCTTTGTAAATTGGGGCTGCGGTGGCTCAAGTGGTTAAGATGCTGAACTGTAGACTGGAAGGTCGGTAGTTCAGCAGTTTGAGACCCGAGTGCCGCATGACGGAGTGAGCTCCCATCTCTGGCCCCAGCTCCTGCCAGCCTAGCAGTTCAAAAGCAAGAAATTGTAAGTAAATAAATTGGTACCGCTTCGGTGGGAAGGTAACAGCGTTCTGTGCGCCTCGGCATCTAGTCATGCCGACCACATGACCATGGAAATGTCTTTGGACAGCGCTGGCTCTTTGGCTTGGAAACAGAGATGAGCTCCACATCCCTAGAGTCGTATTCGACTGGCTTACAAGCAAGGAAACATTTACCTTTTCCTTAAATCCTATGTAAAAATGGGGAGGAATTGATTTAACCAGAAAACCAGTTTCAGTGCTGGTTTTCTGGGACATGAACACCTGGGACATGGTGTGAATGAACACTCGCTATTCCACAGACCTATGGAAGATGCCAGTATTTAAAGCTGGTTATCCGTCCATGCATTAGACGATCACAAAGCAGCCAGACAAACTACTGTATCCCGCCCGACCCATACAAAAGGGGCCGAAGTCCACATGAACAATGCAAGACACTGTTTTCAGCTGTGCAGCCTGGCCTGGATTGGACCCTGCAGTCTTGCGGTTGACTACATATACATGCTCAGCTCATAGACATTAATTAAACAGGGTTGCCAATTTCCAGCTGGGCCTGGAGGTCTCCCAGAATTATAACTGATCTCCACAGATCAGTTCCCCTGGAGAAGATGGCTTCTTCAGAGCATGGACTCTGTGGCGTCAAACCCAACTGAGGTCCCTCCCCTCCCAGAACCCTGGCCTCCCTAGGCTCCGCCCCCAAATCTCCAAGAATTTCCCCACCCAGAGTCCGCAACCCTATAGCTAAGGTAATTGCAGAGGTTCACTTTGGCAATGCAGTTACCATAACTGTTGTGATTGTAGTGAGAAAGAGGACTTTTTCTCCCTCTCCCCAAATAGGGCATCCAACAAAGCTGACGGGCAGTAGGTTCAGGACAGACAAAAGGAAATACTTCTTTACACAGAGAGTGATTCACTGCCGGAGGATGTCCTGATGGCCACAGGAATAAACAGCTTTAAAAGGGGGTTGTTAGATAGATTCCTGGAGGAGAAGTCTGTCAATGGCTATGAACCAGTGTTCCCTCTAGGCTGTGTGTGTGAACAGCCACTCATTAACACAGGAAGCCCCGCTCAGCAGCAGTCTGGAGCCAGGAAGGGTCTTGCACTGCCCATTGCCCATTTTAAGATTATAGCAGTTAAGATATGAGCTACTCTGCTCAGTAGGGGGGAAATTAGAGGGAACATTGCTACTAGCCATGGTGACTGAGGGGAACCTCCACATTCAGAGGCACTAATCCTCTGAATCTCAGGGCCAGGAGGCAATGTCAGGGGAAGACCTCAGCCTCTATGCCCTGTTGATAGCCACCCAGGGAAACTGGTTGGCCACTGTGTGAGACAGGATGCTGGGATAGACGGACCACTGCTCTGATACACCAGGGCTCTTCTGATGTTCTGATCATGAGAAGGCCTCAGACTCCGTGCCCTGTTGTTGCCCGTCCAGAGGAACTGGCTGGCCACTATGTGAGACTGTACACTGGACTAGATGGCCCACTGGTCTGATCCAGCAGGGCTCTTCTGATGTTCCTATGAAGGCCTCGGCCTCTCTGCCCTGTGGTTGGCCCTCCAGAGGAACTGGCTGGCCACTGTGTGAGACAGGAGGCTGAGCTAGATGGACCCTCACTGGTCTGACCCAACAGGGCTCTTCTGATGTTCTTCTCAGGGGAAGGCCTCGGCCTCTCTGCCCTGTGGTTGGCCCTCCAGAGGAACTGGCTGGCCACTGTGTGAGACAGGATGCTGGGCTAGGTGGACCCTCACTGCTCTTATCCAGCAGGGGCTCTTCCATACCACCTTCCCACCCCAAAAGGCAAACATGAAATATGGCAATATTTGAATGTTGAAACAGCATTTAAAATACTATACAAAATAATTCAATAAACATATAAACACCAAAAACCAGGGAGGAGGGCCAATAAAAGTTCTAGGGAGTATGCCAAGTGAAACTGCGGGTAGGAGACAATGACAGAGGGAGGCAGGTGAGTCTCCCTCCCCAGGAGGGAGTTCCAAAGTTTTGGCACGACTACTGAGAATGCCCTTTCCCAGGTTGCCACAGGTAACTCCTCAGATGGCAGGGGCACCTGGCACAGAGCCTCCGGAGATGGCCACAGTAATCAGGTAAGTTCATGTGGGAGAAAGATTGCTGTGAGCATAAAACAGAGATGAGGTGAATGACGTAAGTTGCTTTGTGTCCCCATTAGGAAGAAAGGCTGGGTATTAATGATGTAAATAAATAAATAGTTGCTGACCTAAGAGTAGCAGTTCTCCTACAAAGGAATTTCAAAGGGAGATGAGAGAGAGTGCTGAATTGCAACTGATAAGAGAATGCATCCTCCTGGACTGAATCGAGATCTAGGTTTCCTTTCTATTACCAATGCTGATATCTCCATGCCTACTACCTCTCTGCATATAACACCTAATCCTATCACACCTGCTATTGTCATTCAGCATCTGAAATCACTCCACTCTCCAAGATATAAGGACAGATGAGACTCACGTTCTAGCTGTATCTGAAGAAGTGAGCAGTGACTCATGAAAGCTCATACCCTGCCACAAATTTTGTTAGGTGCTACTGGACTCTTGCTCTTTTCTACTGTTACAGACAAAACATGACTATCCATCCTGATCTTTGTGAATAAACAAGTGCACCGTCCACTCGATGGTACTGCTGCTACCCTATCCCCAAAGCCCCCTACACTGTGTTTGCTGTGTTGCTGCTGCATAGCCCAACAGCATTTCCATACACGTATGCAAAGTTTCCAATTAGGGGGATTGGTTTCCTGCTATAGCAGGAGACCTCCCAGTCTGGGGGCCCCATTCCCCACTGACATTCAAAAGGCTGGTGGGGAGAAATGGGGATGGGGGGGGGCTCTTCAGCATCATGCCAATGCACAATTTCACTTCTGGTTTCACACAGGAAATGACATCATTGCATTGGCATGGCACCAAAGAGTTTGTCCCCACCCCCAAATTCTCCTGCAGGGGAAGGAGGAATGGCTAGCAGGCCTATTTCTGGCCCTCGAGGAGAATTCAGTTTCTCTGTCAAGTGGACAGAGGACACCAGACAAGAGAGAGCAAATATAAGTTGCTGGGCGTGAGAGTCTTTTCAAAAGATGGACACTGTTGATAAGAGCAAACACAGATCATGAACAAAGACACGACAGAAGAGACTGTTCGTGTTCCTGGATGTAATTTGCCCAACTCTTTGTTTTTAAGTGACTGTGAAATCCTTTGTGTGTTCTGGCAAACAACCTCTAAGGTCCAGTTGGTATCAGTTTCAATGGTGATGAGTCTATTGAAGACCCAAATGTGTGAGTGAATCCACAGGGAGAATTGCTTCACTTTGGGGGGGGGGGGGGGGGGAGACTGTGCGGTTTCTGTTTCTTCAGGAACAATGTTGCAGGCCAAAGAAAACAACATCTCTGTTTTTCTTTCATCTTTTCTTTTTCTTCTGTCCTGCAGATCTCAGCATTCCCAGACCTAGCATCCCACCCACCCCCCTGCAAAAAATGATGTTATGTTGAGTTTTCTCTTCAGTTCTTGTTTTTCCTACCAATGAACGCAGTGATTTCAAAAACGTTTACCTCCAGGGAATACTTTTACAGTTCTTCTACCATGGGAACCCCAGCTCATTGCAGACAATCCTGCTGCACGACACAGTTAAGTCGGCCAACAGTGAGATTCGCTCAGCCTCCATGTTCCCCTACTGAAACTGAGATTGCCACCCAGAACACCCTGGGGATGCTGGGCTCTCCACCAATAGCGTGGCTGCAGACTGAACTTACCTACCCTCACAATGCCTGTTTTTCTCTCTAGGTGAGATCCTCGTACGCTCGCATGTGTTCAAAATTTAGAGCGCATTCTATTTTGAATATATCTGCATCGGCACAGCTGGTGGCACTGAGAATAAGCAGTTGACTGGTGGCCACTGTGGAGGCATGCTCAGAGCTTCCTACATGGCCAGGCACGAATGGAGACGAGCAGGGGTCATTTCAAGCAGGAGCTCGGGGGAGCTCAGCTCCGGGAGTTGGTGCCAGCCCCCCCCCCCAGCGGGGGAATGCCTGCTTGTGTCATGGCTGCAGCAAAATGACCCCATCCCCTGGAAAGGCCCTTGTCCCTCTGACCAGCCTTCTGAAGGCTTCGGCCTCCACTGAAGCTCTCCTCCCAGAAAAGTGGTATCTCTGAGGCTTGGATTAGTAGCTGTCCCCTCTCTGCCAGCTCTTCCTTTCTTCCTTCCTTTCTTCCTTCCTTCCTTCCTTCCTTCCTTCCTTCCTTCCTTCCTTCCTTCTCTCTCTCTCTCTCTCTCTCTCTTTCTTGCCCTCTGACATACTTCCATACTTGGTTTAGCATATGCAAATAAGTTATGCTAATGAGTTATGCTAATGAGCTCCTGCACCTCTTTTTCTACGAAATGACCCCTGGAGACAAGGGCGGGTGTTACTGGCAGTCACTAGTGTGTTTGCGCACAAATGTCTGCTGAACATTTTGGAGTGTGTCATGCGTTACTGGCAAAAATAAAAGCTGATGCCCCGTAGCTAGACAATGGGGGGGCATTTGGGGACATGACATCACTTATGATGTCACAATTTATTTATTTTTTTAAAAAAAGAAGAAATAAAAACCGAAGAGTCAAAGAAAGAGCCAGCAGCCCGAAGGAGAAGAGGCTGACAAGGGAAGCCAGAGAAGAGTATGCCCCCTCCTGGCCCGTGAGCCTCCCCACGGCCTCGCTCTGTCAGCAGCCGTCCCCGCTAGAACATGCAAAACACCAACAGTGAGGAATGCAAACATTTAGGATAAGAGATGAGGAAAGTTGTAAATGTTCAGCTTTGGAGGGGTTAGTTTGGGGAGCTCGGATTCACCCACATGTTCTTTTTCTTTTTTTAAAAAAAATGCAAATTATTCTTTTATGCTAAGTACAAGTAGGGGACCCAGAAGGACTCACTGCAGAGATGTCCTTTTCTCTGTCCCCTTTTGTCCCACCTCCAGCATCCCATTGGTTCTGGCTCCCCCCCGCCCACTTGACTTCTTCCCAGCTCAACTCTCCCTTGGTTTTGGGACATGTTCCTTTGTGGAAAGTCTTTGAAAAAAGAACCTCCCGTTGTCTGAATGGAATATTCTCTTTCTCCACCTCTCAGGGATGTGAACGGATTACTCCTTCATACGGCATACTAGAATTTCCTGTTTACTCCCCTCTACACTTGGTACCAGTGGATATTATTTTGGTCATGCAAACTGAGGGTGCGTTCAGATGGGCAGCTGATCCCGCCATTGTCCCAGCTGTAATTTGATCTAGATCTTTTTGATCCAGCATTGCACAAGACAGCTCCCTCCTGAATCACTTTACCGCACGTGACTCCACGGTGGATTGTCTAGACAATATCCACCATAAGGAGCTGTGCAGTCGGCTGATTTTTTAAAAATCCTGTTTGCACATGTGCATATGTGCCTCACCATATACTAGTTTTTCCGCACATGCGCAGACTAAAATGGTAAAAGCACTGGCAGCGATACATTCCTCCAGGTACCATTTCAGTTAACAAAGTGCATAAATATCACAGGACCTTCAGAAACATTAAATTGCTCAGATTGTTTGAGTAGAGCTCTGCAGACATCACATGTTTAAGCGGTTATGCGCACATCACTAAGACTTTTTTAAATGGTGGTCATTTGGGATGGTCTGGAGACCATCCCTACAGGCTGATTGTGCACTGGTGGAATGACCAAATGGGGGAAAGTCCGCCATTGGCCCGTCGGCCAGCTTAGAACTGGACTTTCACCACTATCTTTTAAGTATGGATCCCCAACGAGGATCGACGGGCTGATCACAGAAGCGACATGATTTCCAGATGTTGTTGTCTGGATGCACGCTTTACATCCACCAGGCACTCGTGCCTGGCGCGGCTCAAAAGAGCCGTCTGAACACAACCTGAGTCTCCTCACCCAGAATTCAGGTTTCTATACCAGGAGTGGGCAATTGTTTTGGCTTGGGGGCTTTGTGTTTTGGCTTTGTGGGAGCGGAGGTTAGCGGAGGGTGGCGCCTTTTAAAATGATTGCATTCATTACTTAACTTTGCATTTCAGAAAAGGTATAAATTGTATCATAAAAACCAATAAATATAAATTAAATAAAATAGTGGTAGTTTTATTCAATTTATTTATTGTGCTAATTTCATATCATCTATAGCTCCAAGCACATTTAATTTTAGAATCAGTTTAATGAGACAAATGTACCCTATCACACTTTTCTACAATTTTTTAAAAATCAGGAGTGAGATTGCTTGTTGAGATTCTCATCACAGCCTGCAAGTTAATGTCTGTCAAAGAGCATCTATATTTACTCTTGTTAATCTTCATGTCTTGGCGGGCCGCAAGAAACTCTGTGGCGGGCCGCATGTGGCCCACGGGCCGCCATTTGCCCACCCCTGTTCTATACCATTCTTTCCCCTTTTTAATAAAAAGAAATCAAACAATTTCAAGTCACAACTGCTTTTGGTACATTCTTCGGCAGCACCTTGGGTAGATTTTATTTCCCTGGAAGGCATGAAAGGTTTTTTTACTTGATCAGCTTGACTTGATTTAACTTTCAGTGAGCACTTGCAGCCTTTAAATTGTAGTGGAGCCTAC
Organism: Lepidodactylus listeri; assembly: GCA_029233225.1. Lineage (NCBI taxonomy): Eukaryota > Metazoa > Chordata > Lepidosauria > Squamata > Gekkonidae > Lepidodactylus > Lepidodactylus listeri. Next base: position 130,573,271 of record JARCFY010000005.1, on the reverse strand, counting down.
GTTGTGTCAACAACAAGCAGGCAGTTGAACTCTGGGGGCTCCAGTCACCCATGGTGATATTATGATATTTAGATTTAATTATTTGTTGTGAAGTTGCTCAGGGAGAAAGAAAGCAACCGGCCCCAGGCCATGCACCGAATGTCATGCTGACCAGGGATCTGAAGCAGGATCTTCCAGGAACCTTTTTGAGCCTGTGGGCACCTCTGGAATTCTAAACATAAGAACATAAGAGAAGCCAATGTTGGATCAGGCCAGTGGCCCATCCAATCCAATACTTTGTCACACAGTGGCCAAAAATACCAGGTGCCCTCAGGAGATCCAGCTGTGGGGCCAGAACACTAGAAGCCCTCCCACTGTCCCCCCCAAGGACCAAAGATACAGTGCATCACTTGCCCCAGACTGAGAGTTTCTGTCTACACCTTGTGGCTAATAGCCACTGATGGACCTCTGCTCCATATCTATATATCTAATTCCCAAGTGCCCCCTGTGCATGCGGATACTTATTTCTGCAAATCAGGGGCACATGGAGGGTAAAGTGATTATCCTGCACACATGAGCCACTCCCCAGGGGTGCAGAAAAATCTAAACACTGTAAAAATATATATACGGGGAAGTTATAAATGGCCAAAAACTAAATCAGCGTCCACTGCGTGTGCGCAGGAAACAGACTTACTGAGGAGCTTTCTCTCCCCCCTCCCTCCCGTAGTTCTGGTTGCATTCAGTCCTCCCTCATGACCACGCCCCCACCACCTAACGAACGTTCAGGCCTCCAGCAGCATCTACCTTGCGATTTTCACTCTGCTCAGGCAGTTCCTTCAACTTGCAAGAAGAAAGCACACACTCAAAAAAAGGGGGGGGGGGAAGCCAGCAGAAAATAAACGTCTGAGTCTGCCCTTCGAGCAGGTGAGAGAAGTTCCCAATGCCTCCGCTCTTCCCTCTTTCCATCCTCCTCCCAGGGAATTGGTTTTATGGTTTACTGTTACAGGGGAAACGAAAAAAAAGGGTGGGCAGGGAGAAAAATCTTTTCTTCTTCAGAGACCGCAGGAGTGTGAAAGTACGTTGGCTGTTGGGTGGGAAGGAAATACGGTTGCCAACTCCAGGCTGGGAAATTCCAAGGCATTTGAGGGGTGGAGCCTGGGGAGGGTGGAATTTGAGGAGGGACTACAGACCAGTATAACACCATAGACTCCACCCTTCAAACCAGCCATTTCCTTCACTTCAACTACCATGGCCAGCCTCCATACAAGGGCTGGAGAGCGCCCAGAATTACAACTGTTGTCCAGGTGACAGAGAGCAGTTCCCCTGGATAAAATCTCTGCTTTGGAGGGTTGCTGAGGCTGCTTGCCTCCCCAAGCCTCACTGTCCCAAGGTTCCACACCCAAATCTCCAGGAATTTCCCAACCAGGAGAAGGGAGCCCTAAGGTGAATTGATCTCTGTAGCTGGGAGATCCGTTGTGATTCCCAGAGCACTGCCACTGCTGCTGTGGGGGGAGAGGAAGCAGGCAGATGGCTGGGAGAATGATGGGGCAGAAAAAGAGAGAGGCCAATTCCACACTAGTTGTTGCCTTGGCGTCACTCCCCGATAAAATCCGGGGCAGAGCAACAGTTCCCCACTTGTTGCTCCGGGTCTGCAGTTGGCCCGAATGTAATCATCGTTTCCCCTGGATCTTCCGTTTCCGGGATTTTCAGGTGGTTTTTTTTTTTTTTGCCATGGGAGTGAAGTCGGGGCATTCAAGTGGGGAACTCTGAAATCAGGGTTTCTTGCTCCACCCCTTTAACGCCCCTCTGTTTCTTTCTCTCCCCTTTCCCTCCCCTTTCACGCCCTGGCGTGAGCGGGGGGTTTTTTTTGTTCCCCACTTTGTTGCATTACAACAACATGACACAACATTGATCCACCGTTGACTGGCATTTAAATGTCTTTTTAAAAATGTACTTTTGTAGTTGGTGATTGTACATTTTTGCGTTGCATCTTTTGCACAAAAGTTGTGCCTGAGTCATGCCACTATAAAAATATGTATTGATGGCTTTGAGGCGCAGCACGAGCTGTTCCTCCCCCCCCTGTTGCATTACAACAACACGACATGACATTGATCCATCGTTGTGTGGTTAACATTTTTTGTGGGGCTAATGTATTGCGGGTGGCGGGGTGGTGTGGATACAATTTTTGCAAGGGTTACATGTGTTAATCTTGCATGTTTCCCCTCCATTTCCCATCCCTTTCCCACCCTCTATTTCCCCTCCAACCCTGGTGCAAGCTTTTATTTTCTTACACGGATTATTTTCGCAGGCTTGGAAGCTCAGATGGCCAATCACGGCTTAACGTCATAACGCAACTCCGCCTACATTAAAAAAGGGGGGGGGGAGACGGGTGGGGACTCAAGATTCGGGGCAAGAACAGATGCGGAAATGAAGAACCGGCATCAACCCAGGTCAGATTCTAGTTGCCCTTTTCTGCACTTTTTCCAATGCTGTAATATCTTTTTTGAGATGTGGCGACCAGAACTGTACACAGTACTCCAAATGAGGCTGCACCATCGATTTATACGGGGGCATTATGATACTGGCTGATTTGTTTTCAATTCCCTTCCTAATAACCCCCAGCATAGCGTTCTGACAGAGGGTAGTGGGCTCAGCCACAAAATGGGTACCACAAAATGGCTGCTACGGCTTAGCTTCAGTCACACAGCAAAGATTCTCATGCTGTGGTGGCAGCTGCCACCAAAGCAACATTTTAAAAAAATGCATAGCCAATCAAATCTCCAATGGCCAGTCAGAAACCCTGCTGGGCAAAAGCTTCATCTGGCTCCAGGCACTTTCAAAAAATACTTGGAAAGCCCCAGGAAAGGTATCAGGCAGTGTGCTGGTGCCTATTGGCACCACTTTGGGAATCCCCGATCTAACCTCTACGCCACACTAGCTCACTTGAGGCCGCTATTGTGGGGGTCCTCCATACATAAAAATCCCCAACGCAGAAAACTAAATGCCAGGGAGAAAAGGTTGTAGCCTATATCTTTTTTTTTACATGCTAGTTATCTACATAGATGGACTTTCCCCACTGTGAACTCATGCAAACTTTTTTCTGTGACGTCTGAAGTGATATTGCCTTAACACAGATTTGCCACCTCAGTGGGAAGACTTTAGCCCTTTCTGCACCCGTATTTTTGCCTCAGTTTCTAAGTGTATCCTATTCTTCCATACTGCATCCCCTCCCTCTTTCACTTCCAGTTTGTGTTGGGGCTTTCTCTTGTTTCTGCATTTGTTTTACAAGAATCTGCATTCAGACCACTTCCAGTACACTGTTGCCCCCGCAGCTACCAAAACTCTTTTTGCTGTAATTTTTTGTTCTCATCCACTTTCAAATCATTAATCCTTTCTTAAGTAGAATTGTTTTTGTGGGCATTTAAGTGCTGCCCACTGCCCTCCCCCATTTCTACCTCTCTCTTTTTAGGTTGACACTCCCTCCCTGTTCTGTTTTCTTTCCCTCCTTCTCCAAAGACAAAAGAGGACGTGTCCTCCCGCTCAGGCAAACTATTAAAAAAGCCAGAGAGAGCATAAGAGGGAATCAGTAACTAGAAAGGACTGGGGGATTCCCTGCTCCCAAATGTGTCAGTCTTGCATGTGTGGGGCTGGATTTCCCCCTCCCTTCCCTCTCTTTTTGCAGAATCAGGGAGGGAGGGGTTGGGTCTGTCGTTAAAAGTTTTGAAAGATGTTTGCCTTTCTCTTCATCTTAGACAAAGCAGCCAGTTAGCTCAGAAAAGGCGGGTTTTGCTTGTAGATGCAGAATGCATACAGGATACACAAATAAATAAACTGGAGGGGAAAAAAACAGTGCAGAGGGAATGCATGCAACCCTTAAGGCTTGACTCCTCATATTTCCGGAGCAAGCTGTCGGTGCAGAAAGGGCCTCTGACTTCTTCCGGGAGACTTTTCAGGCTCAGAGAGAGTACACAGCTACATGTCCCACGAGGAGGGAAAGTTTCCTCTCCTGTGAGGGATCCGGCTAACAAAGGCACCTTTTAAACTCCAAGTGCAGAAGGCCCAGAGTAATTTGTGCCTAATTGTGAGTGCCTTGTTAATGCTATAGTTAGCACAGCCAGAGATTCTCACAGCCATCTTTCATGCCAATGGGAGTTATGTGGTATGGGAACTGAGTGGAGAATGGGACCATTTACGTTCTGTTCCCTGGAATACAAGCCACACTGAGCTCACATACAGGTCGTTGACTGTGTTTAAACAATATCTGGCATTTGCATGTATTTTAAAGAAAGTGGCACTAAGAGTTTTCTTTGCACAAGGTGTTAAGTCCAATTAGATTTCCCCAGAAACGATTCCTCCTTGGAGATAATTTCCTATTATCAGAGGAGGAAACTTACGATGAAATAGTGGTTTTCATATGCAAATTACCTCACCTTGCTCTACTTTTTTTAAAAAAAATTGCTTTGGAAGCAAATGCTTTTGCATACCTGGACACTCTTCTGAGAAAAGTTTAGGGGAATAAACTTTGTTTCACTACTTTATATTCCAAGAGGGTTTCCAAGGCGGTTTACATAAGATAACAACATACAACTGAGCCTATTAAACACCATTAAAACATTAAAGTCACCAATTAAAAAACAATAAGCTCACCTGTGCACTGTTGTCAACAGACTGGAGAACAAAATGGCCAGTCTCTTTAGTAGAGGCGAAATGGAATGTTATTTAGCAGGTGCTGTTATTGACCTCCATGCCATGAAAATCTTCCGCTGCCCATTTCCACACGTTAGGTCTCTGTTAAAGGCACAGGACAATTTTTCTCCAGGCTGCTGGCAACCCAGGACTGCCAGGTGCTGGAGTTTGCAAATGTCATTCCCTTCAATCATGAAAGAGTTAACCTGTTTCTTTAAGAAAGCTCGTACCTGGAATAAAACTTTGTTGGTCTTAAAGGTGCCACTGAAGTCCACTTTGTTCTAATCATTAGTTAGTTAGTTAGCATTAGAACCAATTAGGTCTTCGGCACATATTTTCCACCATCGAAAAGGAGGCCCATATTTCCTGCCAGAGAAAAGGAGGTATTATTCCTAATAAGATAAGTTTGGAAACTACTATTGGCTGATCAATAATTCGGTTGGGGTGCATGCTGTTTGTCACATACACAAGGGTGGGGGATATGGGGGAAAACTCTCTTTCCTTTGTTCCCACACTCAGATCAGATCAGACTGTGCAAGATGTAGAGAAGAGGAGAGGAGAGGAGAGGGGAGGAGACTGGATTTCTACCCCGCCCTTCACTTGGGAGTCTCAGAGCGGCTTACAAGCTCCTTTCCCTTCCCCTCCCCACAACAGACACCCTGTGAGGTAGGCGGGGCAGATAGAACCCTTTCCAGAACTGTCCTTGAGAGAACAGCTCTGAGAGAACAGCTCTGAGAGACCCAAGGTCACACCAGCAGCTGCATGTGGAGGAGTGGGAAATCAAACCCGGTTCTCCCAGATTAGAGTCCGCGCACTTAACCACTACACCAAACTGGGAAGCTAGTCAGGACTTTGTCGTTTTAATTTCCATGTAACCCTTCCCTTTATATTTTCTAGTAAAGCTAATTATACATGTGTGCTGCGTTGCTTTTTACTCTGCTAAGTATCTCCCCGGCTCCCGTTTTCTGCCGCTGCCACTGAAAACAGGTGGAGAAAATTAATAAGAAGTGGCCAGTGAACCAGCAGTGGGACATCACTTCTGAAGAAAACCCAGAAGTTACATCACGCTGATGCCAAAAGCACCCCCAATATTCCCCCCCACCACCACCACTGCTGGTTCAATAAGTCCTTTCACAGCTCAGAGGGAGTACTCAGACATTAGATTTAAAATCTAATGTGATTAGATAAACACATAGTGTTGCCAGGTCCCCTTGTCACTCCAGGGGGGACATTGTGGGGGTGGACGGGGACACCCCAAGCCCTGCCCCCCAGCCTCAGCCACCCTCTCCCTCCCCTCCTGCAGAGACGTGGGAACGAGATTGTGACTGGAGGTGCTCCCACATCTGTACTACACGTGCGTGGCAAACGCTCGGACTAGAGTGGAAGCCCTGTGGAGTCCTCTTAAAGGCTTACTGTTGTCCTCCGAAGGTAAAAGCAAACTTGTACCAGCATGACTCATGAAGCTTAATTGAGTGGAACACATTAGCTAAATCAAGGACAGAGTAGTAACGAGAGCCAGCCGCAATGGCAGCCAAGATTTCGTTGTACCTAGCCACCATGGGGGCTACTGGCGGCGTGACAGCGTTAAGCACCCTGTAGCCTACAGTCATTCTCCAAGTCACCCTATCCGCTTTAAGAACTGGGCAGAGTGGGGTGTTACAAATGGACTGCATAGGAAGGATAATGCCCCAGTCTAAGAGCCCCCTGATGGTCTTGGCTATGCCTTCCTCTGCCTCTGCGGGGTATTTGTATTGTTTCTGAGGAGGGGGATCTCTCCCCTCAATTAAAACACAGGCTCCCCGGACAGTCCCACATTCAGCCTTATCCTTAACCCATACCTCCAGGTACTCCTCTACCCACAGGTCTTGCACAAGAGGAGAGAGAGGGTAGGGAACCTTCAACGCTGCTCAGCGGTGGACCGCATTGGTGAGTCCAGGACTGTCTGAGAGCTTCCAGAGCAAACCACTGGCCAGATCAATAGTGAGTCCTTGCTTGTGGAAGAAAGGTGTCCCCAAAACGCCATCATCTTCCCCCTGGTTCTCACAGGTGGTAACCATAGTGGAGAGCTTCCCCAACGTTAGGGGAACCTTGTTCCACACAGGAGACACCTGTGATCCCCCGGTGAAGCCTGGTAAACTCACGGAGTTTGCCGAAGTTCTGCCAGCCGAAGCTAGCTCCGGGCTAAGGACATTAAGAGACACTCCTGTGTCTAGTAGCAAGGTGGCAGATTTAACATTCCCTGGAGCCCCGACTCCTGCCTGGACAGTCGGTCTCCCCCAAGTATCCGGTTGCAGAACAGCTACAACCTCTTCAGGGAGGTTTTGGGGCTCCGGGCAGTACTATGTCGAAGCTAGGGGAGTGCCCTGAGCGAACCAGAGAGCGTGCACCGGGAATTGATGCTGGGCTTGGCCCTGGGATCCCTGAGCTTCATATTCAGCCATGGCCTGCAGCAGAACAGAGGTGGGCTGTTTGTCATATCAGTCCATGTCTGCTCCCGCCTCCCTCAGCTGCTGCCACAGGTGCCTTCGAAGAGGGCCCTGCCCCAGGGGTGGCCCCCATTGAATGTACTTGTCTCCAGACCCCTGGGGGTATGGCTGCTCTGGGGGGTGGAGGAGGTAACTGCAGGTACAGAGTATCAGTCTGCACCTTGGCTGCATGTGGAGGCCCAGGGTTAGTGACCGCCTGGGGTGCCAATGGGGCGATCGGAGCCTGAGCAGTGTCATGGGGGATACTGCTGCCCTTTGAAGCCTCTACCCTGACCTCCGTTTTGCCAGTTGCCTCTGCCTCTACCTCTGTCATATGACTTCTTGTTGTCTCTCCTATAGAAATTGTCCCTGTTCTGATAGTTAGAATGGGGTCCATTGTTAACATGTGTGATAGCCTGAATAGGTTACTCGTCCAGTAGTTTTCCTTTCTTTGGTAGTTTCTGCGCCTTGGCAGCCCCTGAGCCTCTTAAGATAGTGGCTATTTTACGGACTTTCACCTGAAGTTCTGGCCAAGTGACTGTGGATGCATCAGCAATGTTCAGGATGAGATGAGTCTGCCCATTGAACCCGTTAAGGAGTGCTTCCTGAAACCTCTGAGTCGTAGTTTGATGTGTTGTTGCGTGGGAGCATCCGCACATCCCCCGCCAAAACGGCAAGCAACTGCTTCCTGGCCATATACGATTCAGGGTCCTCATTCTGTGCCTATTTCACTAGGACATATAGGGTCAATGGGCCACTACCTGGCCATAGGAACTGTAGGATCTCTTTCATCCACTCGTGGGTATCCAAGCTAGTGAGTTGCTGGCATGAGGCAGCGGAGTTAATAGCTGCAAGATCAGTGTCGGTGGCACTCGTTCAGGCTAAGGGGGTAAGATCTTCTCTATCAGCGTCCCCGTACGTAGTGGCCACATTAGTGAGCCACTGTACTGCATTCTCTTTTGTTAAAGGACCTAGCTGAGAGGCTATAGCTTTTACTTCATCGGGTCTCCACCCGCAGGTCTCCACCACTGTTTTCTGCGCTCCCTGACCCCGTGTTTCCACCTTCTTGGTAATGATTGGCTCAAAAGGATTGGGTTCAGGTTCTGCAGGATCGGATGCAATCCAGTCCGAGTTATACGTATGGACTGTGGCTACTTCCTGGGGCAGGGGTTGTGGAGGAGGAGGGAGGGGAGCATCCTCCTTGGGGATGTCTATCATTGCAGCAGGATGGACAGTGGATATTACCACCCGTTGCAAGCCTAGTTGTTCTTGCAGATTTTTGTTTTTCTTACGGCAACTATCATGGCTGATGGATTCTCTTTTTATCTGATTCTGCTCTGCCAGATATTGGGTGGCCGGGGACAATTGGTCCATGGCTTCCGAAAGCTTCGCTTCTGTCCTTCCCGCCTTGCCAGTGACTGCATCTAATTTTACTGTCACTTCTTGGAGAGAGAGAGTGATCCATTGTTTGTCCATTAGCAGGCTCACATTCTCCGCTCTCAATCGTTCTAACTCTGCCTTCCATTTTTCAGCAAATTCTATTGACTGCTCCTCAAACTTGAGCTCTATATCTGCCGGTTCATCACGACTTGAGTCCACCATGTCCTGTTTCTCTTGTTCCAGGACTACAATCCTTTCCTTGCTTTGATCTAACTCTGAATGGATTTCAGATGCATCCCCTAAGGCGGTGTACAGTGCCCAGGATGCGTACCTATCCTTCTGAGCTGCACTAGGTTTCTTTGGATCACAAAATTCCTGGAAAACATCACACACTGCTCCTAAGGGATCGGGTCCTTTAAAGGCACCATCAGCCCACGGAGTGGCTCCCTTCTTCACGAGCCGTTTCTCCAGTTTTGGAGTTATGGTTTTCTTAGTGTGGTACATCTCTTCCTCTTCCCTACTTAAAATCAGTTCCTTACCAAAAGGGAATACTCCTTCACTCTTTCTTGAGATATCCCATTCAAAGAAGGGACCCCAAGAACTCGTCCTCCATTTTGCAACAAACAAAGGAAGAGTCCCTTCACTAGTCCCGGGTCGCTGAGCGAGAGGATACCAGTGACTCTTCCATATTTCAAGAAACAGATGAGTACATGGGGCCGCTAAAACTCCTCTGTTTTGCAACAAACAAAAGAAGTACACTCTCACTTATCCCGGTCCACTGACCGAGAGGGGGAGGGGGGAGTGCTGTTTCTATATCCTCACAACATGGTGCACTCAGAGCACTGTTGCAACACAGTATGCTCTAAGTAGGTTTTTAGGGAGAGTTGATCAGGATCCTATCCGGGATCACCTAACAAAACCCTGAGGTTTTTCTGGCTCCCTTCGTCTGTAACTGGGGCATCTCAATAGACCCAGGAGAGTTTTCGGCCACACGGGGCTTGGTGGACTCCCAACCGGAAGATTTTAGGAACCGCCGGTTCCCACAATGGCTGATCTTCAAACCAAAGGTTTTAGAGTCCCTAGCTATATCTGGATCACCTCCAACCAATGATAGCAAGAAGGAAAATGGGAGTGTGGGTTGGCCTCACCAAACCTTCTGATCGCAACTCAAACCAAGCAGCAATCCACCCCGAAGCACTGTGCTCTTCCCGAGCGTGGTGTGAGATTTGCCACAACAATTCAAAATGGCCAAAGCCACCCCAAAAGAAAAGACCCTATTTCTAGGCGCCTCCCTTAGAATGTCAGATCCTCAGATCTGAGGAGCGAACCTTGGAAAGGAGAGGGTGGGTATGTCATGTTGTGGTGGTGTATTGCAGTGTGGTGCACAGAACCTAATCCTGGCATCCTATGCTGCAAGATCTTGGTACCCAACCCATGATAGATGGCCGCCAATGGGATGGCCGAAGAGGTATGAAGAGAGGGGAGGTAAAGAAGCCAACCAAGACAGATTTGCTATCTAGAGCCAAGCACACAGGCCAGCGATCGTGCTCACGAAAGAGTTCAAGTCTATCCCAGGAAGTCCGAAGAAGTTTCGTCCTCCAAGTTTGAACCTCCGGATACACGCATGTCAACTCATGTCAGTTCAGACGTTCAGGGCGTTGCCTGCCTTCTCCACCAATCTGTTAGCCTGACTGCTCTATTATATTATCAATATTGGGGGAATATTAGCTCTTAACAATCAGCAGTAGGCGTTACGGATCAGCATGTATGTATACAGAGGCTGGGCTTCTCTCAGACTTCCAAGAAATTGATACAGAGACTCAAGTCAAAGTTAAAGAGGTTCTTATGTTTACTTTGCAAGAATAAAATGTTTCATTCGGTTGTTACACAATCAGACACACAATTATACAGATCTAGGAAGTTAGGTAGAGTTAAAGAGACGGTTGCATTAGCAGGAATATCGGTGGTGTCCGTCGGGGTGATATTTACCTACACAGGAGTCAGGCAAGGTCCTGCTGGAAAATGGGAGGATATTTTGGGACAAAGGGAGAGAGGAGCTTGAATTCTGAACCTGCAGAAAACACGTGTCGGATCCCCGTGGTGCACCCAAGGATCCTGGAGGAAGGATGGGAGGAGGAGGGAAGGCAAGAGAGCGTCTAACTCTTGGGGAGCTATATTTAATGAGGGGGTGTCACCGGGGGTTGGCATGGTCTGAAACCTCCCCCGGGAATGCCTATGGGTGGTCTGTTCTCTGTGACACTATCCACTAAGAGGGTCCTATAGGAGTGGTCAATATTCAAATCTACCTGATGGTCAGGACAGGATGTTGACATCATCTGTTGCAGGCATTGTCCTCTAGATGAAAGCGGACCCTGGGCAGCCCAACCAGTTTCTCAGGAAATGTCCCACTGTCTTCGCACCCCTGTGAGATGTCTTTTGATGTGCCAGATGGGGGAAGTTGGAAGGAGGGGGGATAAGCCTGTGAACGTGTGTCGAGTTTGTACCCTCATGGAGTCCATAGGTTCATGTCTCTGGCCATAAAGGATGACATGGCTCTTCTTTCATGTGAGTGTCTTTGTGCTCTGGGACGACCTCCTGGCCTGGAGGTGGCAACCTCAGAAAACGGTAATTTAAACCTTCACTGAGAATGTGTTCAGTCACTATCCCCTGGTTACTCAGTCCCATAGTCTGTTCCACACATCTAGCAACATAATCCATTTGTTCTCTCTCATGAATCCATCATGAGAGTGCAGAAATCATCATGCCGGTTTACATGTTGCTTGCCGATCAGCTGCGGGGCCCTTTAAATCTTTCAGCAGGGAGGGAGAGGGGGTATCGCTGGCCACAGTGGTTCTGCTCATAAAAAGACCGGGGTCTATTTTTCTATATAATTTCCTAAATCAACCACTATTATTCAGTACTAAGACCAACAAGATGATATTGCACATATTTCTCTCCCCCCCCCCAAAAAAAACCCCTTAAACCCCTAGGAAAATAATCTATTTTTACTCCTTCAAAGCTTCCTAAAATTTCACTGCCCTGCTAATTATTTCAGAATTGTTAATCCTCTGTTAATAATGTCACTAGAGAATCTCCTTCATAAACTAAGCAGAATGATCCAAGCCTGTGCAGATCAAGAAAACAAGAGGCGCACTTGTCCCATTCATGAATGGGATGTTTAAGGGGATCCAACGTGTATTTTTTCAGAAGTAAATGCAAGGCTCTCTTCCCTCCTGCTGTGTGCTGGATGGTCAGTCTTTTTTTTTTAATTAACATTTTTCCCGTTTTCACATTTTACAAACATTACAGATTATATAACCATCATGTTACAACATATATAATAACACTAGCTTGATATAATTAGTATAACTTTCAAACTTTTTAGAAATAAATAATTTTTTGATAAACAGGGTTTGATGGGATAACATTTTGTTTCTTAAGGTAACCTACAATTGGAAAACAAAGATAATTTTTGTATATATATATTGATTCGGTGGGCTATTACATACAGTATAAGACAACTTAGACAGTATAAAGTATTCCCACAATTTTTCGTACCAGTTTTGTTTTGATGGGGCTTGTTTGTCTATCCATTTGGAGGCTATGAGATGTTTGGCTGCAGTCAGTAATATGGAAATACCTTCTGTGTTTTTTTGTGTTATATGTGGGGATTTCCAAAGTTCTAACAATATTACCTCTGGGGTCACTGGCAGATTTATAAATGTTATCTCATAGATGCTTTGCATTATTTGAGTCCAGAAGTTCTTTATCTGCGGGCACGTCCACCAGCAATGCATATAATTGGCAAAGAGACCACATTTTGTAGATTTTGGCAAAAATATGTTGTTTATCCTATGAGAGATTGATGGTGATGTGTACCACCTCATCATTAGTTTTATTACCTGAATGTTTACTAGGCTTATTTTAGATGTCCTACTTGGAGAGTTCCAAATTAAAGTCCAGTCATCTTCTGTTAGGTTAGTGCTTAGATCCAAGCTCCATTGTTTTTGGTATAAGATTTCTTTTTCCTCATCTGATTTGTTTATTATCTGGTACATGTTTGTGATAAGCCCCAGAGTTTGTTCTTTAGATTCCCGTAGTATATTTTCTAGAGGTGTTAGCTGTCTTTGTTGTGTCAATCTCAGTTGGGGAGATTCCAGTAGATGTTTTATCTGTAGGTATTTATACCAGTGTATTTTGTTTTATATTTTGCACTCTAGTGATGTTTTGTCTATTATTTTGCCTTTGTCTAAGAAGTGTCCTACTCTGGTGAATCCAGCCTGTTGCAATATAGAGAATTCGGCTGGTGTTTGTCCCGGTTCAAACCACTTTTGGTGTAAATATGATGCTTGCATGGATATGCCTGGTGCTAATATTTTTTTACATTTTCCCCATATTGTTAATGCATGTACCAAGTTATTGGTTGGCACCTTTTTGAATGTTTTAATCATGTCTGCATTCCACAGTAGGTCACAAAGTGGGGTGTTTGTTAGTGTATTCATTTCTATTTCTAGCCGTGAAGGAGGATCTGTGGCCGTTGCTGCTTGTAAGAGTGCTGCTAGTTGTGAGGCTTCGTAATAATTTATTAAGTTTGGGAAGTCTATTCCTCCTCGAGAATTTGTCCTAAAAAGAATGTTGTCACGTATCCTTGCTTTTTTGTTGTTCCAAAAGAAATTGTTTAGTTCAGATTGCCATTTTTGTAAAATTAATTTTCTGATTTTTATTGGTAGGGTCCTAAATAAGAATAAATATTTAGGTAGAATAAAGCTTTTTACTAATTGTATTCTATCTGTCCAGCTTAATATTTTTGCGGTCCAGTCCTTCAATTTGTCTTTAATTTCATTGTGGAGTTTTTTAAAGTTACAGTCATGTAACTGTTCTAAATTTAGTGGTATATATATGCCCAAATATCTTCATGGTTTTATTGGCAGTTTAAACTGAAACTGTTCTATTATTTTTCCTCATTTTATATGTTCTATGTTTATTGGGTGTATTAAGGATTTATCGTTGCTGAACTTAAGGCCCGAGATTTCTCCAAAACTCTGGATATTTGAGTACAATTCTGGCAGTGATGTAGATAGGTTGGTGGAATAAATTATAATATCATTGGTGGAATAAATTATAATATCATCGGCATACAATTATATTTTGTGTTCGTGTGGGCCTATCTGTATCCCTTGTATCTTATTTTTTCTCCTAATTAGCTCTGCTAGTGGTTCAATTGACATAATAAATAGCAGAGGTGACAGAGGGCACCCTTGACGTGTCCCTCTTTGCAGGTGGATTTCGTTTGAATATGTATTATTTAGTTTTAGTTTTGCTGTGGGCTGATTATAAAGGGTTTGGATACCATGTTGGAAGTTTTTCCCAAATCCCATCAACTCTAGTAACTTTTGGAGATATTTTATATTGATGCTATCGAAAGCCTTCTTCACATCTAATGATAGGAGTAGGGCTTCTAGTTTGTTTTTTGTGCAGTGGTCAATAATGTCTATTAATTTTCTCGTATTGTCAGTGATGTTCCTGTGCAGAAGGAAACTTGTTTGATCTTTATTAATGTAGTCTTGCAGGATTTGTTTTAACCTATTTGCTATAATTTGTGTAAACAATTTTGAATCAGTGTTTAACAACGTGGTAGGATGGTAAGAAGATGGTGAAGTTGGGTCTTTCTGTGGTTTAGGGATCAGGATGATCTCTTATGATTGCCAAGATTTAGGCAATATTCCAGTGTCTAAACTATTGTTACAAAGTGCTACTAGGGGATCTATTAAGTCTAGTCTAAAAAGTTTGTAGAATTCAAATGGATAGCCATCAGGGCCTGCTGCAGAGTTATTTTTTGATTGGACAATGGCCTCTAAAACTTCTTTTTTAGTTATTTGAGCGTCCTTGCATTGGATGTGTTGTTCTGTTAGCTTTTTGATTATATCATGTGTTTTTAAAAATTCCCCAATTTTTTCTGGTTCAATGTTTGTTGATGTATATAGGTTTGCAAAATAAGATTCTATGATCCTGGTGATAGTTTTGGTGTCTGTGTGTAGTTTGCCTGTCATATCTTTAATTGCATGGCTATATCTGTGGGATTGTTTTTCTTTTATTCTCCATGATAAAATTTTCAAAGTTTTGGGTGTTTTCCTCCAGTATCGTTGTCTGATGTACCTTAAGTCTTTTTGTATTTTTTGTGTGGTTATAGTCTCTAGGATTTGTCTTTCTGCCATTAGCTGTTTTAGAACCATCAGGTTCCCTGTTTCTTTGTGTATTTTCTCGAAGTTATGAATTTTGGTATGTAATATATTAATTTTGTCTTTATTTTCTCTTTTCAGGAAAGCTTCTGTGGACATCAGATGGCCTCTCACCACAGACTTAAGTGCGCCCCAGTTGTTTTGATGAGAAGTGTCTTCCGGTTTATTAAATTCTAAAAAGGTTTTTATGTTGTCTGAAGTTTGCTGTTGTAAGTCTGGCTTTAATAAAATAGATTTGTTTAATGTCCATCTAGTGTCTTTCTTTTTTTGTTTTCTTGATTCTACATGATATTGGGTTGTGATCTGACCACATTTTTAGTTCTATATCTGATTTCTTTACCTTTGGAAGCAGTGTATGTGATATAAAAAGATAATCTATTCTTGTATATGTGTTAAATCTGTGTGAATAAAAGGTATAGTCCCGTGTGTCTGGGTGCTGAATTCGCCAGATGTCAAATAAACCATATTTCCTAATTGTGGCTGAGGACAGACTGGCAATCTAAAGCGGGGCAGGCACGCTTCACAAACGGAGGAAAGGAGCACGTTCAGACATGCGCATCTGTCCGTCGGCTCCGTTGCGTACTTACCCGTCTCCCAGTCGCTTTCCTTCCGCTTTACCCGGACACCGGTTTTTCCCGGTGTTCAGGGGCCTTCCTCCGCATGCCTCCCGCTTCCAAACAGTGTGAACTGGAAGAAGCGGGAGGCATCCGGAGGAAGTGTGAACGCACCGGCAAAAAGTTTTGCGCATGTGCGCATGTGCGCATGTGCGCACATGCAAAAAACATCAAAGGAAAACAAAAAAAGTGCAGCGGCACGCGCAAGCCGCGCGCGCTGGCTATGCGGCAGTCTGAACGCTCCGTGGCAGTCTGAACGCTCCGTATCGCCGCTGATCCGCATTGCTCTGGCCAGTGTGAATGGCCAGCTCCGTGGGTTTTTTCCCCCGCTCCAGTTCCCTCCGCTTTGCCTCCGCTTCAGATTGCCAGTCTGTCCTCAGCCTATGTTTTGTAACTGAGTTTCACATTGTTTTGTATTTATTTTTGTCTTCTTCTTGTTGTATCTTGATCTATCTGTATGGGTGTTTAAAATGTAATTGAAATCTCCCCCCAGTATGATTTCCCCTTCTTGGAATTGTCTGTGTTTCCAGTGCTTGTTTAAGGAATTGTATTTGGTTGTCATTTGGGGCATATATTGTTCCTAACGTGGTCACCATATCCTCCAGGGTGCCCTTAATAAACACGTATCGACCTTGCTGGTCTGTCAAAGTATCTGTAACTGCGAAGTGGGCATTTTTGGCTATGAGGATAGCAGAGCCTCTTGCCTTAGAGGACCCTGGGGATACAAATTGTTGTGGGTACCATGATGTTACTAAAACAGGGTCTGTTGCACTTCTGAGATGTGTTTCCTGCAATAGAATTAAGTGTAGTCTTGATTTAAGAATTTGGGTGGTGATTCTATGTCTCTTGATTTTGTTATTTAAGCCCCGTACATTCCAAGATAAAACGTTATACATATTTTTTCAATCTCAATTATCAAATATAATATTACAAACAATATTTCTTTGTTCAATGCAGTTATTTTAAGTGTGCTCAATGTGCTTTCCAGTGTCTTTATATATTATTTTCCAACAATTTGAAAGTTTACCTAGAACTAAACACTAACTAGCTGGTTCTAACCCCACCCCACTACGGTCTGGCTGACTACTGTAACAAGATGTGCTGGGCTTGTTAACCTAAAATATATGTTACTTCACTTATATTTAACTATCCTATTCTAAAAGATTATTTAACAATGCTTATTAATGGCTAGGTTAATCCCCCCCTCCCTCCTTCACCTCTATAAAATTAACTTATTAAACAAAGTAAAATATACAACTTTTCCTGAGTTTTATATAATAAAATTTAACCCCTCTTAATGGTCCAACTGTTATAGTTCGGACCTTTCAGGTGTTTCTAGGTTCTTCCTGGAGTAAGAAACCTTCAAATTCCCCCTCCCCCCTTCCTTCCATTTTGTATTTTACCTTAGTGTTACAGTCAAAGCAAGTACTAAGTTAACATTTAGTATAAAGCTATTTATCAGTACTATTTACAGACCAGTTTTGTTGGATGGTTCTCAGATTGGGACTTTACTGGCCTTTAAAGGAGATAAAGTCATTGAGAGTCTCCTCTTGAATGATTTTTTTGCAATCTCCATTGGTTTTTCCAAGTTGAGATTTTGAAGAATAATTTTTCCTGTGTCTTCATCTGTTGCACATTAGATTTGCTCTGGTGTCTCATAATAAGTTTGCCAGGAGTGCTCCAATGATAGTTGATATGTTCCTCTCCTAATGTTCCTCTTTCTGTGTTGTGGCTTTCAGTTTTTTTCCAAGTTGTAGAGCCTCAGCTGGTAAATCTGGAAAGACTAAAATCTGTAATTCTTGATATGGTAAGTATACTTTTTCCCAGGCTATTTTTATTATTTTTGTCTTGATTCTTATATCAGCAAAAGTCACTAGGATGTCTCTTGGAAATTTTCTATTTGTGTTGTTAGCAGAGCCTATTCTATAAGCTTTCAGTAAGACTGGGAAGATGCCTTCATCCAGTTTTAAGATAGTAGCAAGCCACTCCACCATGATTTTCAGGAGATTTGGTGTTTCTTCAGAGTCCTTCTGGAATCCACAAAATTTTAGATTTTGTTTTCTGTCTGATGTTTCTAAGAGAAGAACTCTTTCTTTCAATTCTTGATTTTCTTTTTGTATCTTATGAATTTTAACCTGATTTGTTTGTCCTATTTGGTATGCTGACTCTGCAATTGTTGCTGTTGTTTCTAAGGCTTTTGTCAGGTCATTTATTTGTTCCACCATTGGCTGCAAAAGGTCATCTATTTTCTTAGTCAAATTTTCAGTTATCGTTCGTTCCGTTGTCTGTAGTGCAGTTTTTAAGCTCCGTTGCAAAGTTTTTAGCATTATCGGGTCATCAGAAAGGTCTTTCTTTGCTTTCGTTTCCGTCTCTGATGCCATTTTTTAGTCCCGTTGTAGTCCCGTTTTTGCTGCGTCAGCTGCCCGGTTCCGAGGAGGAGTGCTGCTGCGGTGAGCTTTCCTGCTCTTTCAAAACTGCTTTCTTTCCTCTGGATCCTCGCATAGTCAAGGGATTCGGAGCTGCGTTCTATCCTTGCTTTGTGCCTGGGAAGGTTTGGCGGGGTAGGGAGCACTCGGTTTACGTGTCTGCCATCTTGGAACACGATGCCACGCCCCCCCCCCCGATGGTCAGTCTTAAGTGTCTGCAGTGAACAGGGTTTGCACCCTGTGGGTTGGGAAATTCCTAGGACTGCCAGCCTCCAGGTGGGGCCTGGAGATCTCTCTTTTTTACAATTGATCTCCGACTACAGAGATCAATTCCCCTGGAGAAAATGGCTGCTTTGGAGAGTGGATTGCATGGCACTGTACCTTCCTGAGGTCTCTCTTAAGGTTAACAACTGAGGTTAACAAATCTGGGTTAGGAAATGCCTGATTTTGGGGGGGTGGAGCCTAGAAATGGTGGGGTTTGGGGAGGAGAGGGACCTCAGCAGGGTACAAGCCATAGAGTCCACCGTCAAAGCAACAATTTCCTCTGTTGTCCAAGACCAGTTGGAATTCTGGAAGATCCCCAGGCCCCTCCCAGAGGTTGGCAACCCTAGAATATTGTCCTAGTGGTTTCATTGCAGCTTAAGCACAGCTTTTGACTGGGCCTGTGCACTAATATGTTACTTTCAGCTAGCAACCAGTTCAGTCTTCCTATTTGTTCCATTTATTGTTCCACTAATCTGTTGTTCCACTAATCACTTTTCAAAGTTTCCCACTTCTGCAAGGCCTTTTCCTAGAGCCTCGCCTGGTTGATTATATATACCAAATACAGACACACCCCTTCTCTTCTGGCATTAGTTAAATAGCAAGTCTCACCCTTTCTGCCCTTTCTCTTTGTGTTATTGATCTTCCTGTCACAAGCATTCATTCCTACCAGGGGTCATTTTGTAAAAAAAAGGTGCAGAAGCTCATTAACATAACTCATTAGCATAACTTATTTGCATACGCCACACCCCCTGACATCACCGGAAGTGTGTCAGAAGGCAACACCCACCAATCAGGCTCTACCCCCAAAATCTCCAGGTCTTTCCCAACTCAGAGCCAGTGAGCCAGCTTTATACTTTGACCAAAGACACTTTAGGTTTCCTTTGCTCTTGCAGGGAAGTGACCCTCCAACAAGCATGAAAATACACGTCAAGTTAGTCTGCTTTTGCTTTTTTCCACAGCGCATCACCATATGTGCCCACTCCTGGGCTTGTTACTCCCGGAACGGCGTTCCTGCGCGCTCCTGCTCGAAATGACCCCTGGTTCCTACCTTTTCTATTCCACCAAGAAGTCAAGGCAAACTTTATCCCAGGTTATTTTATCCCTCCAGAAAGCTCAAACTAAATTTTATTCTGTTTTATCCTCACTACACCCCTGTGAAGTAGGTGACTCTGTAAAAAAAAAAATTGATTGCCCCAAAATGGGGTTGCCAACTCCAGGCTGGGGAATTCCTGGAGATTTGGAGGTGGAGCCTGAGATGGACTGGGACCCCAGTAGGGTACAGTGCCACCGAGTCCACCTTGCAAAGAACCTGTTTGCTCCAAGGGAACTGGTTTCTGTAGTCTGGAGATGAGCTGTAATTCCAGGAGATCCCCAGGCCCCACCTGGAGGCTGACATCCCTACCCAGACAGCTTCATGGCTGAGCAGGGATTTGAACTCAGGGGTAGGGTTGCCATCTATGGCTTGGGAAATTCCTGGAGATCTGGGGTGGAGCCTGTGGAGGGAGGGGCTTGACAAGGGGAGGGTCTCAGCAGGGTATAATGCCATAGAATCCACCCTCCAGGAGATTCAGGCGATCTCCAGGCCCCACCTGGTGGTTGGAAACCCTGAGGCTGCAATTCAACCAAAGGTAAATTATTTTAAGACACAATTATATGAACAGGAGAGAGCTAAATATTTGGTTTTCTCTGTCTCGCTGAAATTAGGTCGTGCTCAAAAGTACTGAGGTTTGCTTGGATCATAATTGGTGCCATCTCTCCCCTCTCCTAAGTCCAGCCAGTTTAGCCAAGACAATTCATGCCGTTGCAGCCTCGCAGCTGGACTACTGTAATGCACTCTACATTGGGCTGCCCTTAAAGACTGACAGAAGCATCAGCTGGTTCCGAATGAGACAGCTCTGTTGCTGCTGAGAGCTAGCCAAAAGCGACACAGCTTGCTTATCTTGAAACAGTTACATCGACAGGGAGAGGGTGACCAAGTCTGCTGCTTATGACTTTTAAAGCCCTTTGCTGTCCAAAGCACACATATGGCCATCTCCCCCCATATATTCCCTCATGCCAACTGTGGTCTTCAGGCCACCACCTTATTGGCGATTCCCCCAGTGAAGGTAGCCTGCCTGGCGTCAACCAGAGCCTTTGCCTTTTCCATTGTAGATCCCACCTTGTGGGAAAGGTTCTCATAGGAGGTGAGGGGGAACACCATCCTTAGACATTTTCATGGGACATTGTGTAGGGTTATCAGGTCCATGCAGGCCTGGAGCTTTGGGGACGGTGGGCCCTGTGGAGAAGGGAACATCATTAACTCTGTGACATCACTTACAGGTGATCACAGCTTTGTTACACTCTAGGAACTCCCCCATCTCTATGGTAAAGGCCATAGAGATTGGGGAAATTCCTAGAGCATCAGAAACATTCTCTCCCCCTCCATTTTTTCCTCTCACTGCTGCACTGATCCAGCACAGGTGACAGAGATTTTAAAAAGGAATGTTGGGGGGGGGCAATAAAAAACATACAGCTTTGTGCATTTCTGCTTACCATGTTAAGCTGTGTGAAGGCCTGCTGCTCACACTAAGCCTTTGAGCAAGCAGGTACCTGGCCTTACCTCAGCCATCTTGAAGTCACACTTTATTGTCTCATTCTGAAAAGAAAACATTAAAACTTTAAGCATTGTTTAGATAACTGCTGATACACTGAATGATTCTTGATGTCTGCTTTGTACCCCTTTCCAGGTTGCTACTAGAGAGGGTGCCTCAATAGCTCCAGTCAACATATACTATTTAGGGTTGCCAGGTCTGGGTTGGAAAATACCTGGAGACTTTGGGGGTGGATCCAGGAGAGGGGAGGGTTTGGGGAGGGGAGGGGCCTCATCATGGTACAATGCCACAGAGTCCACCCTCCAAAGCAGCCATTTTCTCCAGGGGAGCGGATCTCTGTCAGCTGGAAATCAGTTGTGAAAGCGGGAGATCCCCTGGCCCCACCTGGAGGCTGGCAACCTTAATACTATTGCTTTAGAGGTACAGACAACAAGCAGTGGCCTTTCTGACCAGGTCTGCAGTATTTCCCATGCCGACTTCTGCCATCTGTCTTTGCCCTGCAGAAGGTGATCTCACAGATGATACTTAAGCCTTGACGCAGAAGGGTGATCTGAGGACACAGTGGGGGCCTCTGTTTGCAAGTTCCCAGATTTTGTCAGCTTGAATTATGCTATTTAAGGAAGACTCAAAACACCAAGAGGAAAGCATAAGGAGGGAAGAGAGCGCTCAGGCAACAGCAGTGCCGCTGGTCATGTCACCCCAGGCTGTGACCTTGTCATTTCTCATAAGCTCAGCAGGGTCACTCCAGGTCACTTCATGGATGAGAGGTTGCTTCTGAGGCTCATAAGAACATAAGAGAAGCCAATGCTGGATCAGGCCAGTGGCCCATCCAGTCCAACACTCTGTCACACAGTGGCCAAAAACACCAGGTGCCCTCAGGAGGTCCAGCAGTGGGGCTAGGACACTAGAAGCCCTCCCATTGTTGCCCCCTTCCCCTGGTCAAGCACCAAGAATACAGAGCATCACTTGCCCCAGACTGAGAGATCCTATCTATACCTTGTGGCTAATAGCCACTGATGGACCTCTGCTCCATATGTTTATCCAGTTCCCTCTTGAAGCCGTCCATGCTTGCAGCTGCCATCACCTCCTGTGGCAGTGAATTCCTCATGTTAATCACTCTTTGGGTGAAGAAGGACTTCCTTTTATCTGTTCTAACCCGACTGCTCAGCAATTTCATGGAGTGCCCACAAGTTCTTGGCTGCTGAGAATGATATGTAGGCATCGGGGGATGCCATGCCAGCTGAGGGAAGTTGGGGGTGAGGGAGTTTCTTGGGCAACCCACCTTCTGAGAGGCCTAAGGCTGGCAATTTCCAGGTGGGGCCTGCAGGTCTCCTGGGACTACATCAGATCTCCAGATGACAGAGATCAGTTCACCCAGAGGAAAGAGGACAGACTCTATGTCATTACCTCCCCTGTAAGCTCCCTCCCCTGTCCAAAATTCACCCTCCCCATGCCCTGCCCCCCAGATCTCCAGGAATTTCCCAAACTAGCTTTGGCAACCCTACAGAGGCCCCTAACCAGAAGGAGGAGAAGAAGAAGAAGAAGAGGAGGGGGAAGAGGAGGAGTTGGATTTATACCTTGTTCTTCACTCGGTGTCTCAGAGCAGCTTACAATCACCTTTCCTTCCTCTTCCCACAACAGACACCGTGTGAGGTAAGTGAGGCTGAGAGAATCCAGAGAGGAGGCTGGAAGGCAACTGCCCACTTTGCCCGTTCCAAGGAGAAGGCCATTGTGATGACTCTCCTGAAGGCTTCTGGAACACGGAGGGGGTCCCGTTGCCAGGGGTGAGGCCGTCAACAGAAGGGGGGCAGAACAGTCGTGAAGAGTGTCAGCTGGGCGAGGCCAGGGGAAGGCTGTGGAGTCTGGCCGCTTCTCTCTAGCTCTTGCCAGAAGAAGGCGGCTTGTTGCCACCAAAGCCCAGTCCTGTGACCAGGAGGCATTTCAGGATGGAGGGTTCCTGCATTCTGACCCGGAGAGGGGAGCTGTCGAGGGGAGCAGCCATAAATGGGGGCATCTACAAAGCTGGGCTGCAACCCTTTGATGGGAGCTGCTACCTCTCTGTCAGAAATGAAGAGATGGCCATGAACAGAGATGGTTTGCCATTCCCTCCTCTGCCTAGCAACCCTGGGCTTCCCACCCAAGAGCAGAACAGAGCTGACCTTCCTTAGTTCCCAAGATCCGGTGAAACTGGCCTAGCCTGGACTATCCCAGGCAGGATGTTGTAGGGCCAAGAACACCAGATTCAAAGACAATGAGACAGTCAAGGAATCCTGAGCTTTTCTGTGGTGGTCTATAGGGGGGTGAGTGTGATGCTTTGTGAGCTGCCTTGGGTTCCAGTTGCCTGGGAGAAAGGAGGGTTCTACATATCTTAAGCAAGACTAATCAGGTCTACTCAGAAGTAAGTCCCATGTTGTTCAACAGGGCTTACTCCCAGGAAAAGTTTTTAGGACTGCTCTCTAAATGTGTGCAATCCTACACTGGTCTACTTGAAAGTATATCTTATGTTATTACACAGGGCTAACTCCCAGGAAAGTATTCTGAGGACAGCCACCTAAGAAGTGGGGGTCTCTAAGGAACTTCCTGCCTCCCCTTCCTCCCATTTTCAGCCTTGTTTTCTTTGTTCCATTTTATTTGGCTGGTGAAATTATTTGATTTTTAATATGGACCCTCCCCCAATGGTTCTTTTGCATTTTTGTTTTTTGATTGCTATTTATGATTTAGATTGTTTGGATTCTTAACTGTTGAGATAACGTTTTTAAATGCTTTGGATAACTGGATACCTCCCTCTACTGCTGAACTAAATTATCTTTTAAACAGGTTTTTTTTTGTTTTGTTTTTTTGCGGCTACTCTCTTTTTTTCAGGGGCTTCTTTTTCTTGCTTAATTTAAAAATGGTGGCAGGTTTTGATTGCTCTGTTATATACACTGCCTGAGAGCCTTTGGCTAACGGGGGAGGGGTCTTGAAAAAAATCAAATAAGTACATAAAGTAAATAGCGCTTTTCAGAGAGGCAATGTAGAAATCCATACCCCCCTCTCTTTCTCTCGCCATGGTGGAGGTGGAGGAAAGTATCGTCAAGTCTCGAGTTTTGACTAATTTGTGGAAACCCCTCTTTGGGTTTTCGAGGCAAGAGACAAATAGAGGTGATTTGCCATTTGCCTGCCTCTGCGTAGCAACCCTGGACTTCCTTGATGGTCTCCCATTCAAATACAAACCAGGGTGAACCCTGCTTAGCTTCCAAAATCCAGCAGTATCTGGCTAGGCTGGGCTATCCAGCTCAGGGCCATCTGCTACCACCTTTTCTTGGAGGGGAAATCCCTCATTTCCTTGGACGGCCGTCTGCTCCTCCTCTTCAGAACTAGAGCACATCTGCATTTTCTTTTAATTTATAAAGAAAAGGAGTTGTAATTGTAAAGAAGAGGAGTCTCAGGAAGAAAGGCAGACTGAATAACATAAATTAATAAATAATAAATAACAGAAAATAAAAGTCCAGCGGAGAGCTTTTTTGGGTCCACCAAGCAATTTACAGCAATCAAAGCAATTAGGAAGGACTCATGAAGTCACCTCATACTGAGTCAGACTGTTGATTTATCAGGTTTATAATCTTGTCTACTCGGACAGGCAGCTGCTCTCCAGGTTTTCAGATAGAGGTCCTCCACATCTATAATAGAGATCCTTCACATCTATGTGCGTGCCCCTGACCGCGTGTGCGGTTGCCATTAGAACACAACACCATCACAATTAGGTTTGTATCGTTCCCCTTGCATTCCAATATTCTAGCACAAGGATTTTGCAGAAGCCCTTCGAATAGAGGACTTCAGAGTACGGGAAAGCCTAAAACTGACTAGAATTTTTGACTTTCTCGAAAACCAAACCATGAAATCTTACAAAGAACTTTAACAACAGGCTGGTGAAGTCCCATTACCTTTTTATCAGTACCTTCAGATAAGGAGGTTTATTCAGTCCAGACTAAAACAGGGTAAAATTTATCACCCCTCAAATAGATCGGAGTGTATTCTAAGCCAAGTTGAACCACACTGACAATTAGCAGCAACTATCTATGGGATACTTGTGCACTCAGAAATTAGTATCCTAAATTGCAAGCTGCCATGTGACCCCGAGATAGTTGGGCTAAGCGTTTCACTGGATAATCTTTCAGAAAAGGAACAATACATTGTTAAAAAATTGTTGGTTGTAGCAAGGCAACTGCTGGCAAAGTTTTTGGAAGTGGTCAAATGTATCAGGTAGAGATGAGTGAGTGGGTACGTAAGGTATGGTATGCAGCTTTGATGAACTGTAATGATCTATAAGAAATCCGTGCAGGGGAAGGGGGCTGTCTGGGAAAACTCTGGCAGAGCTGCACAGTAGGAAACCTGAAAGGACTTGCAGCAGGAAAGTCATTTTCCTCTATATTCCTCGTCCCACATTATTTCTTATTTCTCTGATCCTGCCAGTCCCCACACCCTCTCCCCTTTCTCGGCTGCCTTCCCTCCTTCTCACTCACCAGCCTTTTATTTGCCCCTCATCTTCAGCTATATTTATTATTTATTTACTTCATTTGTACCCCACCTTTCCCCTCAAAGAGAATTTTTCTCCCTCTTCTGAAATACTAGAACTCGAGGGCATGCAATGAAACTGATGGGCAAGCAAAAGGAAATACTAGTTTACCCAGAGAGTGATTAAAATATGGAATTCGCTGCCAGAGGATATAGTGATGACCACAGGAATAAATAGCTTTCAAAGTGGATTAGACAGATTCGTAGAGGATAAGTCTATCAATGGTTACTAGCCATGGTGGCTGAGGAGAAGCTCCAAATTCAGAGGCACTCATCCTCTGAGTCCCAGACCAGGAGGCAACATCAGAGGAAGGCCTCGGTCTCTATGCCCTGTTGTTGGCTCTCCAGAGGAACTGGTTGGCCACTGTGTGAGACAGGATGCTGGACTAGATGGACCCTCACTGGTCTGATCAGTTGGAAGAACCAGATGTGATGTCCCTGTGCCTCAGCCTCCAAGAAGCAAGTGACCAGAGAGTTGCCACTAGATAGGCAGACATTAAGCATCTTCCTGTTTACTCTTCTACCACTGCACCCTTTGAAGGGTAGATTGCTACTCCAAGCATAGGCGTCATCTTCGGGGGGGCTGTGGAGCATGAGGGCCCCCCAAAAAACATTTCTAGACAGTGCTGAGCCTCCCCTGGGGGCAGGTTCCAGCCCATTTTGAAAGCGAGGGTTTTCCCCCTCCACTTTCTGAGACTACACTCGGAGGCTGGGTTAGGACTGGGAGGGAGGGAGAGTAGGAAATCACAGCAGGGTCACAGCAGCCCTCATTTCAGCCTAGAGGAGCTGGAGGGCTGCACATGGAGACTGGCTTTGTTGCTTTCCCGTGCTGCGTGCACATACAGAACAAGGTAAGGAAGCGTGCTTGCCCAGGAAAGCTAGACCTCGATTCCTTCTCACAGTTTCCTGTAGCTCTTTTAATTCCCTGTGTTAGTGAACTCCCCCCCCCTCCCTTTTCCCCATTGACGATTTGGCTGTTACTTTCTTACAGTCTTTCTCCCCGCTCTGTCTTTAGAAAAGTAAGCTACCATGTGAAGGTGAGGGATGGTGATATGTGAGGGCAGCTGCGTGTGTCCTTCTCCTCTTCAGCAGCCACAGCCTGGCACTCCTGGGCCTGCCATGGACAGCGCTGTCATCAGTGTGTGTGTGTGTGTGTGTGTGTGTGTGTGTGTTGAGCGTGGAGCCAGCCAGTGGAAGTGGGGGTGCAAGCTGCATGCATCCTTCTCCTCTTCCATCAACATTTGCTACAACCGTTCCTTTAGGCCAGTCTTCTATAGAAGAAGTCAGTAGGGCCGATTTTCTCTCTCCCTCCATTGCTGCTTGAATTGCATACCAGATTAAACTCAAGTAAGGATATACTTACCAGTTTTCAAGTTTTGTCACTTTTATGAAACACTATTTACACGTGGTCTACTTTTTTTAATTTAACAAGCAAAGAGAAAAGTATGCCAGGTCTGGGATTAGAGTTCACACTCTCCAGGTGGGGCCTGGAGGCTTCCTGCTTTTACAACTGATCTCCAGAATACAAAGATCAAAAGATCAGTTCCCCTGGAGAAAATGGCTAATTTGGAGGGTGGGCTCTATGGAATTGTATCATGCTGAGGTCCCTCCCCTCTCCAAACCGCACTCTTTCCAGGCTCCACCCCCAAAATCTCTAGGTATTTCGCAACCCAGAGCTGGCAACTGTATCTGGGATAATAAATCCTGTAGATAAACCATCTTTTTCTAATAATGACCAGAAGTGAAATGACCTGTCCAATCTTGGCAGTTTGCTAAACTGAAGTGTGTCCCAGTGTTTTTGGTTTATATAAGTGCCTTCTCATTCTCTCCCCCATCCCCATTGCTTAAGCATCATGTTGAGGACTCTGATGCATCTTTAGTTTTCTGGGTTGTCTGTTGCTTATGAATAAATGTCACTGCCGGGAGACAACAGGATCTCAGAGTTCACTGGTGACAGCGCTGTCCATGGCAGGGCCAGGAGTGCCAGGCTGTGGCTGCTGAAGAGGAGAAGAACATATGCAGCTGCCCTCACATATCTCCATTCCTCACCTCTGTGCACCCCCCAGGGCTTACACACTCTTCGTGTGCGCGTGCATGCACACACACATGTGCACACAAACACACATGACAGCTGTGTTAATGGAGACTCCCCCTCAGCGGCTGCCAAAGGGAAGAAGCAGAACATGTGCAGCCTCCCACACACACACTGCTCCATGCATCCCCCTGGCTCTCTCTCTCTCTCTCTCTCTCTCACACACACACACACACATATACACGCACAGGAGGGAAGGTCTTGGGGATGAAAGGGGAAAGAGTCAAGTAAGAGAGCAGAGTCTCCCTGTCCCGGGCTGGCAAATGTAATCAAAGGGTAGTGGTTTGGGAAGGCTGGCACCTAGGAGTCTGGGACCAAAAAGGGGGGGGGGGGTTGTCCCTGCTAATATAGCATTGTGCCTGTGTGCAAGGAGGTCCCAGGCAGCATAAGGTGAAGGGCATTCTCTCCCCCCCCCCAATCCTATTTCTTCTTAGAAGGTTCCTGGATGTCGCAGGCTCATGAGAATCGGTGGGAGAGAGCATGGGAAGAGATACTTCCCCCTCCCCCATTCCCCCTTGCACACGCTCTCTCTCGCTCGCTCTCATGGTATCCTTGAACACTGAGGAGCCAGTCACTGCAGAGAGGAACATCTTCATTAAGTTAACAGCACTCAGGCTTTTTTTTTTTTTTTAAATCTCCCTCAGTTTCTACCAGAAACTTTACCTGGGCAAGCTCCCTTCTTAGAAATGCAAAAGTTGAAAAGCACATGGTAGCTTACATTTCTAAAGACAGAGCTGGGGAGAAAGACTGCAAGAAAGTAGCAGCCAAATCATCAGTGGGGAAAAGGGAGGGGGGGAATTCACGAACATAGGGAATTAAAAGAGCCACAGGAAACTGTGAGAATGTATGTATCGAGGCTTAGCTTTCCTGGGCAAGCACGCTTCCTTACCCTGTTCTGTGTGCATGCACAGCATGGGAAAGCAACAAAGCCAGTCTCCATGTGCAGCCCTCCAGCTCCTCTAGACTGTACTGAGGGCTGCTGTGGTCCCCGCTGTGACTTCCTATCCTCCCTCCTTCCCAGTCTCAACCCAGCCTCTGAACGTAGTCTTAGAAAGTGGAGGGGAAAAAATCCTCGCTTTCAAAATGGTCTGAAACCTGCCCCCAGGGGAGGCTCAGCACTGTCTGGAACTTCGAGGTGACCATAGCATGGATCACTGTTGCCAGGTCATTGCATTCAAGGAAAGGGACCAACTGCCTGATCAGCGGTAGATGATAAAAGGCCACCTTGGCAGTGGCTGCTACCTGGGCCTCCATTGTTAAGGCAGCATCCAGGAGCACTCCCAGACTCCTAACCCTTGGCACTGGCACCAGTGGTGCCCCATCAAAGGTAGGTAGTGGGATCCCTACCACCGGTCCACTCCAACTTAGGCACAGGACCTCTGTCTTCACTGGATTCAATTTCAATCAGCTTTGTCTAAACCAGTCCGCTACATCTTGAAGTGCCTGCTCCAGGTCATCTGGGGTAGAGTCAAACTGACCACCCAACAGCAGATATAGCTGGGTGTCATCGGCATATTGATGGCACCCCAGCCTATGCCTCCGGGCCATCTGGGCAAGGGGGCATATGTAGATGTTGAATAACATCTGGGATAGTACCACCCCTTGAGGGACCTCGCAGACCAGCAGGTGCCTCTGGGACATCTGTTCCCCTATCACCACCCTCTGTCCCCGACCTTGGAAAAAGCAGACAAGCCATTGCAAGGCAAGCCCCTGAATCACAGTGTTGGAGAGGCAGTGGATCGGTAACTGGTGGTCGACAGTGTCGAACACTGCCGACAGGTCTAACAGCACCAGTACTGCTGTACCCCCTTGATCCAGATGCCTCTGGAGGTCATCTGTGAGGGCGACCAGTGCCATCTCCATCCCATGGCCTGGCCAGAAGCTGGACTGAAACAGGTCCAGCATGGAAGTGTCATCCATAAAGTTCTGCAACTGAATCGCCACCACTCTCTCTAATACTTTGCCCAAATAGGGCTAATTGGAGATTCTCATTTATTGTTGTGACCTGCCCCGAGCCCGCTTGCAGGAAGGGTGGGGTATAAATTGAAGTAAATAAATAAATAGCTAGCTAGCTACCTAGTAGCCATCATGACTAGTAGCTATTGATAGCACTGGTGCAGTCAGCATCCCAAGTTCTGAGCATTTCCCCCTACTCCATGCAGGCTTCTAAAGGCCATAAAATGTAACTCGGAGTAGCAAAGCAATGTGCCTACGCACAAAGAAAAAAAATACGTAGGTCTGCTGTAGGAGTGTGCTCAACATGTGCAAATGACAATCACATGCTCCTGTGCTGTCTCAAACTTTCTGTAAGAAGCCCTGCCACTTTGCATGCCAAAGGACCCATATTCAAATCTCAGATTCTCCATTTAAAAGGATCAGGTAGCAGATGATGGGAAAGACCTCACCCTGAGACCCTAAAGAGCCCCAGTCAGCCGGAGTAGACAATACTGACCTTAAGAGACCAATGGATAAACATATGGAACTCTTGGTCTGGGGCAAGTGATGCTCTGTATTCTTGGTGCTCGGGGAAGGGGGAGCAACAGTGGGAGGGCTTCTAGAGTCCTGGCCCTACTGCTGGACGTCCTGATGGCACCTGGTGTTTTTGCAACAACAAACAGTACAGCACACAGTAAGGAAAGCCAAAAACAGAAAACAACTGTTGTTCCTGGTACATAGAAGTAGCCTTTACAGCAACTGGCTTAAGTTCATGAGACCTTGCCCAATATGTAAGAAACTGAATAATATTATCCTATCAGGAAATGGAATGAGACTTCCTGTAGTTGTTTTTTTCCTGAGGAAGGACCAGAAGTCTGAAACACTGAATACTGCCTGGGAAAAGTGTTGGATATTTATTTTGTATATTTATACTTTTGGAGTCCCTATTTTCTCTTTGTGGATTTTGTTGACTTCTGTATTCTCCCATGATGGATTATGTATAGTGTTATCTCAGATTAGATATATTGTTCACCTGGTGTTTTTGGCCACTGTGTGACACAGAGTGTTGGACTGGATGGGCCATTGGCCTGATCCAACACTGGCTTCTCTTATGTTCTTATGAGTACGCTAAGAACAGCCAGTGATACAGCTGATCTGAGCATCCATTCCGTAGTCAAGGGTTTTTCTTTCAAAGAACAACTACTATTTTTTAAAAAGTCAGTTTCCGAGGGCAGCCATGTTGATCGACAGTGGAACAGCCAAATTCAACTCCAAGATCACTGTTATGTCCGGTGCTTGATTCTTGTCTGCAACCAGGGAACACGGCTGGGCATGTTAGCCTGTAATGGGATGTGATAACAGAAGAGCTTCCTTCCCCAGAGAACAATGGACCTGAGATCCTGTAGATCTCCCCTATCAGAGGCTGAGGATATTCAAACGGACCTATGATAGCCTCTGGCGGGAGACTAATCCCTGCGGGACCAATCCCCATCAAGGGGGCAAGGTCAAGGTGTGTTTTACCTGTAAATATAAGGGGTTCCCCCATCCCTTTGTCCCCATGCTCCATCTTGACCTGCAAGAATTCACCATGCTGTATATATGCTCCTGACTCCCCTAATAAAAGAGCTATGGTAGAAATCACTCCGACGGCCTCCCGGCTCCAGTACTTTTCAAGCACATTAAAGACCAACATGATTTTCGGGGCACGAGCTTCTGAGAGTCAATACTCCCTTTATCTCCCATCTGAACTGAATAAAGGGAAGGCTTTCTTCTGAGTAGACCTTCTTAGGCCTGCTCCCATCATGTATCGGTTTTTATTCCTTCTGCAAAGGTTCTCTTGCCTATGAATAAAAATAAAAAGACATCCCCACATTTCAGCAAAACGTTGCTAATGTGTTTGATCAAGTGCCTGTTAAAGGAGAAATACTGCACCGTTGGTGCCAAGTGGACCACCTACACTTGGGTGTCACTGTAATTATGGCCGAGCATAACCATTGCCTGGGTGTTCACAGCACATAGATCCTTCTTCTTTTAATACAGAGTTGGCCGATTTAATGGAACATTAGTAATGCAGCCGGAGCAAAATCTGCTAACAAAACTTTATGTTATTGCTGAATGAATTACACTATACGTCTTGAATGTCTAGTGGCTGGCCGACAGCCAAATACTTTTGCCGCTGAAAACAGAGCTCGCTTGCTCCTTCCCCCCCCCCCCCAACCCTTGCCACAAAGAAATCGGGGGGGGGGGGGGAACACAGGGGCAATGCAGTTGGCAAGTTTCAATCCAATATTGTGACGTTTTCCAATAGGCAACAAGCAGAATAAATCAATCCTATAATTACATTGTTTGTGTCTCTTTCATTTTAAATTGGTCTGGATATCCTCCAGGTTTTGATCCGGGGGGAGGCACTAACAATTTGGGTAGGATAAGCCCCCCCCCCCCAACCCTCCTAAACGATTTGAATATTTACCTGTTTGCAATACGGTTTAGAGTCATTGCTTTTCCTGTGGTGTTGGAATGATCTTTTCCCCAGCTGCTGCTGTTGCTGCTTCCCTCCTTCCTATTTTGTTCCCACAAGAATCAAGCATTTAAAAGGATACTGTCAAAAGTACCATTTGCTGCATGTCAGTGAGGGCAAGTTAAGGCAGTGGGCAAGCAAGGGCAGTGTAACTGAATAAGGGAACATATTTACAAGGAATATTTTTAAAGCGATTTTTTAAAAGCTACATGTTGTGATTAATGAAGGTCTACACCCAGACGGCGAGTGGTTTTAGTTATGGTTTCGTTTCACTTGCTTTTTAAGGGTTTCCTATATGATTTTTACAGGGATATTTCTCAACCCCTGTGACCCAAACGTGATGTGGAATCCGGTCCAAATGTTACCATCCCCTTAGCATTTGACTAACACCCCAGCTCAGTGCACTCAGGAAAATGCAGTGCCTTTTTTCTTGAAGAAATCATTATGACCCAGGAGAACAAACAAAAGGAAGCTGCTGCACCAAAAAGGAGCAATAAAGTCAGCCAGACCATAAAATCTGCCACCCAGCAGTCCCCCCCCCCCCTCCCCCCGGAGCAGAAAACTCAGGTAAACACAGCCTGGCTTTCCTTCCACCTTATGATTAGTTCAGTATTATTTATCAGGCTCATAGAAAATCTTAAAAGTGTGCAGAGCACTTCCTATAAAAGGCTTTGGGGAGATTGATGCTGTGCTGCAAATGGCCATCACCTAATATTTTAAAACTGAAAACCCTGAAAAGATGGGGGTGGGGGACTGGCCATTTGGCAATTAGACAGATGCTAAAGGAAATTACAAAAATCCAAAGGAGAGGTAAGGCGGAAGAAGCCACGCCCCACTCCATTTGTTGGGCTGGCATCTCCAGCTTAAGAAATACCTCAAGATGTTGGGGCTGGAGCCTGAGGAAGGTGGAGTTTGGGGGAGGGGATGAACTGCAATAGGGTATTAAGTTGGGCTGCCATCCTCCAGGTGGTAGCTGGTGATCTCCTAGGATTACAACTGATCTCCAGGTGGACTCTGTGGCCTGATACCCCGCTGAAATCCTTCCCCTCCCAAAGCCCACCCCTCTCAGGCTCCACCCCCAAAATCTCCAGGTATTTCCCAGCCTGGAGCTAGCAACCCAAAGTATAATGTCATAGAGTCCACCTTCCAAAGTAGCCATTTTCTCCAGGTGAACTGATCTCTGTCGCTTGGAGAAGAGTTGTAATCCCAGGACATCTCCAGCCACCACCTGGCGGTTGGCTGCCCTGTCCAGTCACAACAATTCTGTGCAACCATAAACCTGATTCTTTAATACCAGTGCCTTTTCTGGACAACCCAGTCCTCACGTGTTACACACTGGTGGCAGAGAGTTAGCTAGTACAGAGAATGTCCATGGGTTGGATCCATGGAGACAGAGGGGAGAGACAGAGGGGAATTTCAGACAGACTATGTATTCCGGTTCAAGCACTGTTTACTAATGGGGGGGTTTCTGTCATTTCAGACAGAACCGTTTTAGTAACTGTTCCCTGACGGAATATTTTCCCATTTCTGTCGTGTCTGGGAAGCGTGCCTGAGCTGTTTTTACTGCAAACTGCTTCCAACCAGTCTTTTATCCTGTCCATCGTTCCTGAAGCGCTTCAGGATACTGTATAAAATGCCCTGTAGCGCTTCCTGCGATGACCGTTCTTTTCGTGCCCTTTTTCTCCCCGCGCACAATTGTCCTCTTTTTTTTTTTTTAATATTCTATATGGCGCAGCGGCAGGACTACAAATCAGCACCATAGAGACCCCATTGAGGACTCCATTTAAATACACTGACGTTCGCTACTGCATCTCAGCATGGATTTTTAAAGGTAATTTGGGGGCAGATGTATTTATCATGTCTGTTTAAAGATTAAATCACTGAAAATAGCAATAACCTCAAATGTACCAGCACAGCGTGGAAAAGGAGGAGGGGCTTTACTATTTTGGGCTTTGATGAATTAAAAAGCACCAAAATAGCCTTCTACCTGGGTTTCCAAACTGTCCATTGTGTACCCCCCCCCCCCCCCACAACACTTGAACTCTGTATCCCGGGAGCTCCTTGTTTCCAGGGGACAGCAGTAGCAGATGTCAGTGTATTTAAATGGAGTCCAGGCATCTCAATGGAGGGATGTTAAATACTGGGTTCCATGGATGGTTCCATGGGTTCCATGGATGGATAGCCCAAGCCTAGGGATCAACTCAGCTGTATTAGTGATCCAGCAAGGACAAAGACAAACAAACAGGGCAATGGCCCTGTTTAAATAGCCTGCCAATTCCACCCACTTCCCAAACAACTACCAACGATAGGCTATTGTCAGAACCATGAATTCCTCATTGGCCAGAGTCCTGGTGGGCTATTGCTCTAGAGCTCCAAGCTCAGCCAGACTCTGGTAAAAACAGTCCTGGAATGTTCCAGCCCTGATACATAACAAAGGGAAAGGTTGGATGCATTTAGGGATGTGAGGATCCAGGTGGGAACAGGGGATCCCCCGGAATTACAGTTCATCTCCAGACGACAGAGATCAGTTCCCCTGGAGAAAATGGATGCTTTGGAGGGTGGACTCTATGGCATTGTAGCCCACTGAGGTCCATGTCCTCTCCATGCCCAATCCCCAAATATCCAAGAGTTTCCCATCCTGGATCTGGCAACCCTACCCCCATCCCCTGCTGGTAGCTGGGGGGACCTGGCAAACCAAGGAGGATCCGACCCATCATCTATTAACTTTTTTAAAAAAGTACAGGTTCTAAAGGTGCAGTGTGAGCTTGAAATTTAAAATCTGTTGTAATAACATGTATTATAAAAAGAATGGGGCCCGTGAGGACTTGTGGCAAAGGAGAAATAGCTTTTCCCTATGCAGGCTTACTCATGAACCTGATCTGGAAACTCCAGCTGGTGCAAAATGCAGTGGCCTGCCTACTGACCACGACGCCTCTGCGGGTGTGCATACGGCCAGTGCTCTGCCACCTGCACTGGCTACCTATTGAGTACCGGATCTGCTTCAAGGTGAGGGTTTAAACTTTTAAAGCCTTAGGCAGCTTGGGGCCAACATATCTAAAGGACCACCTCTCCCTATATACCCCCCAAAGAGCATTGTGCTCTGCTGAGCAATGTCTACTGGCTATCGCTAGTCCAAAGGATGTCCGTCTAGCCTCAACCAGGGCCAGGGCCTTTTCAGTCCTGGCCCCTACCATGCTCCCACATGAGACCAGGGCCCTGCGGGACCTATTACAATTCTGCAGGGCCTGCAAAACAGAGCTGTTCCTCCAGGCCTTTGGTTGAGGCAGCGGGCGTCCAGTCACATGGTCTCCCCCGCAAAGCAGTCCTGCAAAGGGGCCCTAGTGAAACTGCTATGAGTGTCACCTATCCAGCTGATGGAGACCATTTTAGTTAAATTTATAAAGTTTTAAATTTTATTGAGTATACTGTAAGTAGAATTTTATTTATTACGTTGTAAATGAAATTAGGATGTTACCCGGCCTGAGCCCAAATGCAAGAATGGGCAGGATATAAATGCAAAACATGCATACTTACATACATACATACATACTAGACCTCAGTTCTACACTTTATATATAGCTCCATTCCCTGCTCATGCTGGGTCTGCTCCCCCCCCCCCCCCTGCTTCCTTACTTGGTCGACCTCTGCTTTCTTTCCATGCGTTCTGCTAGTTCCTTGCTGGCTCTTCCCAGCTCTGGTTCTGCTTCCCTTACATCTCACCTCCTCCCCATCCTTCTGACACCATTTTGGGTTCTGAAGAATTTTTTTAAAAGAAAAGAACAAATGCCATGGATTTAATTCTTATCACTGTGCTGTGCCTCTATTGCTGAGTGCTTTGCCTTTAATTCCTATAACATTTCTGTCTTCTTCTCCACAACTTATTTAAGGGGCAGTGGCTTCTATCAAAGAAACACCATGGGGGAAAGGGTTAATGCCTTCTCCAAGTAGAGCCAGGTGGAAGTGACCACATTAAGCTGCATTGTGCAGGGGGTTGGACTAGATGACCCTGGAGGTCCCTTCCAACTCTATGAGTCGATGATTCAAAGCTGCATGGAATGAAATTCCATCAACCTTACAAACAGCTGCCCTTCTCCAAGTGTGAGAGTCACTGTCTTGTCATTCCACGGGGATATCGAGACTAGATTACTAAACTGGGAGTCTTGTGAGCAAAAATTCTGCTTTGTGAGCTATGGGCATTAAAGTTGTGAGCAAGCGATTTGGCTGCTGCATAAATTAGTTTGCTCTGGAGCCCTCCTTCCTGAGCGGAGATGAAAATGTGTGAGCTGGAGGCTAAAAAACTGTGAGCTAGTTCACACTAACTCAGTTTACAGGGAACTCTGACTGCAATGTTGTCTACATAGGTCTGTCTTGAAGACCACTTGAAGGGCACAGTTGGTACAGAATGCCACAAGTCGGTTATAACTGGGAGCCAGCCAAAGCATGCGTATTATACCCATTCTGCAGTCACTCCACTGGCTGCCTGTCACCTATGGGGTTCAGTTGAAGGTATGGGCCCCCACATGCAAAGCCCATTAGCTCCTGGACCCCTCATATTTACAGCCCCCTCCTTGTCCAGTGCTCCACCACAACAACTTCACTCATCTGAGCAGAGCCTTCTGTAGATGCCACACAGC
The DNA here is from genome assembly GCA_029233225.1 of Lepidodactylus listeri. NCBI lineage: Eukaryota > Metazoa > Chordata > Lepidosauria > Squamata > Gekkonidae > Lepidodactylus > Lepidodactylus listeri. Next base: position 130,536,894 of record JARCFY010000005.1, on the reverse strand, counting down.
AAACGTACACGATCAATAGCTGCTGTACACATGCATTCTCTGCTTGGCATGCGGAAGGTCCCAGGTTCAATCCCCAGCATCTCCAGTCACAAGGATCAGGTAGGACGTGAAGTAAAAGACCTCAGCCAGAGACCCGGGAGCACCGCTACCAGTCTGAGTAGACAATACTGACCTTGATGGACCGAGGGGGTCTGGTTCAGTACATGGTAGCTTTGTATGTGTATGTGTTATGGTCCCCACCTTGTGGAACGGCTTGCCTGAGGAGATTAGGAATGCTTCCTTAATTCCATTATTCTGCAATCTATGTAAAACAGATTCAGGTGGGTCGCCATGTTGGTCTGAAGCAACAGAACAAAGTCTGAGTCTGGTGGCACCTTTAAGACCAACAAACTTTGATTCTGGGTGTAAACTTCCGTGTGCATGCACATGAAAGTGTACACCCAGATTCAACTTTGTTGGTCTTAAAGGTGCCACCGGACTCAAACTTTGTTCTTTGTAAAACAGAATTGTTCTGGAGAGCATTTTATGAAGGTAATGGGGCTATATTATAATGGAACGGTTCAGGAAGTTACTTTAATAAAGAGATTGGGACTGTGAATTATACCACTGCGTAAAGAATCTGTTTGTATGCATTGACTTGCTCTCACTGCACTGTTTTCTATGTAAGACCATTTTCTGCCTTGTTTAACATATCCTGTTTGATACTCATGCTTTGTTCCAGATTTCTGAAATCCTAGCCCTACTACATTGCTTATTAAATGTCTCAATATGTAGGTTGCATTGACTTATTCTGTGGTAATTCGGCTTGAATCTCAATGAGGAGGGCAGACTATCTATATATCTAATTCCGAGAAGGTTTTTTTTCCCCTGTGTGGATGCTTATATCTGCAAAAAGAGAGCTCCCTCTCCCCCAACAGCTTTTCGTACATAGTCAGGCCCCTTCCTCTGTCTGCAGAAAAATCTGTAAAGTTAAAAATAAACTTAGGGGACCATTGAATTCCCCCCAATACCTTTTGAAATGGCATCAGCTCCAGGCATCAACTGTGAGGAGATTAGAATGTTCGGAGGAGGTTCTAACTGTTTCTGTCAGTAAAAAGCAGGGGGTTTTACTGGCAGCAGTCTAGGGTTGCCAAGTATCCCCCTTGGCCACCAGCAGCAGATCCAGATACAGGCTGGGAAACTCCTGGAGATTTGGGGGTGGAGCCTGGGGAGGACAGGGACCTCAGTGAGGTACAATGCCATAAACTCCACCCTCCAAAGCATCCATTTTCTCCATGGAAAGTTATCTCTGTAGTCTGGAGATGAGCAGTAACTCCAGGGGATCCCCAGGTCCCACCTGGAGGCTGGCATCCCTAGGCAGCACCTCTGTGTGACTTGATACCACCTGATTTGCATGATGTAATTAGGCCCAGCTGCTTTGCTACTGTTCATCAGCAGCCACCCTATGAAAGCTATTGTGATGTAACAGTTAGAGCTTCAGATTGGGATCTGCGAGACCCAGGTTCAGATCCCCATCTTGCAGTGGAAGCTGACTGGGAGATTTTGGACCAGTCACATACTTTCAGCCTAGCCAGCCTCGCAGGGTTGTTGTGCAGATAACAAGGAGGAAATAATAATGTAAGCTGCTTTAGTCCCCTCTGTGGAGAAAGACTGTAATTTTCCTAGGTAGAGGCTGCGGGGGAGGGGGGCGGAGATGGAAAGCTGAAGACAGATAAAGGTAGGTTGGCTGTTGGGTGGGAAGGAAATAGAGTTGCCAAGTCCAGGTTGGGAAATTCCCAGACATTTGTGAGGTGGAGCCTGGGGAGGGTGGGATTTGAGGTGGGAAGCAGAAAGAGAGAGAAAGAGTGATGAGGTGGGGAGGCAGAAAAACAAAGAGAATGATGACGGGTCAGAAAGAGAGAGGAAGTAACTGTCAGTTAGCACTGCCAATAGTTCTGTTGCAGTCATGTCAGTTACCACTGCTAAGGGTTTCTATTGCCTTTTATTACCAATGGTTCCCTTGTGGTCATGTCAGTTACCACTGCCAATGGGTTTTTTTTTGTCTTTTCTGATGGTCACTTAACATTGCCTTTGTTTTGAGTTCGGTACCTACTCCTCTAGGTCCCGGACGGGAGATAGCATTGGTAGAGTGACTCCCACCGCAGGAATGCGCTTCTTGCTCGCTCTACGCATGCTTGCTGCTTATTAGCTTTTCTTCGCTCTTATCTCTCTTTCGCTTCTTGCTGGCTCACGGCCTTGAGCTGAATCCTCCTGCTACATGTTATTTTATTCACAGGTGCAAATTGCTCCTTTGCTTGATTTTACGCTTGGGAACATCCGCCCCACAGATCCTGACAGTGTCTTTCCTTGGGAACCTACTTTGCCGCGCTTTCCTTGGGAACAGTGGGCCAGTATATTTGGGTGCCAATAATTCTCCCAACTGATTGGTGGGAGTCGAGGGGGGCTTATTTCATATCAGGTATAATTGCAGTTGTATTATTATGCTTGGGCATTACTAACAGAAGAAGTGTATTTGACCCACAAGATCTTTTCTGCAAATAAAGGACTTTCTGTTTAAGGAGACCAGTTGTGGACTACATCTATTGGCGCAAACTCCCAGTAACATACATGGAGGAGAGAGAGAGAGTAAGAAAGGGGGGGCAGAAGGGAAAAGAGTGTGAGAGAGGTAGGGGGAGAAGGGAGGAAGCAAAGGTGTGAGGAATGGGATAACTATCCCTCAAATTTCTTGTGGGTTTCCACTTGTAAATAACAGAAATCTGACAAATATACCCTCCCTCACCCCCATAGATGCTTGTTAGAGTCAAAGAGAATGGCAGGAATTTTGATTGTGAGTCTCCTATATAGCTTGCAGCTTTGCCCAAACAATGACATCACTTTCTATACCGGACAAATCCAGACTCCCACTTGAATCTAGTGTGCCCCCCCCACACACACACACAGACATCTAGATGTTACCTAACTTTGGATATACCTCTCATAGGGTTGCCAGCCTTCTGGTGGGATCTGGGGACCCCCTGAATTGCAGCTCATCTCCAGACTACAGAGATCAGTTCCACTAGAGAAAATAGCTGCTTTGGAGGGCAGAGTCTACGGTATATGTACCATAGATTCTAGATGAAATCCCTTTCCAAATGCCACCCTCCACACGTACCACCCCCAAATCCCCAGGAATTTCCTTATTAGACCTGGCAACTCTTAAGTCCATGTATATTGATGTTACATTGGCCCTGATAAGGTGATTGTATTTGTAATCTTAGGGAAGGTACAGATTGGCAATATTACTGTCTCCAGTATCTGTAACTGCCACTGACAGAAGGCCAGACACATGTGTGGCCTTACATTTCTTTTTGTGTCATTCAGTTTCAGATTGGAACATTCTATTTGGGTCCCATATCAATTGTTTACTGCCCTACAAGTGCAACAGGGGCTTTGTTGCATGTTGTATTCTGTACTATTTGACCTCTGAAGAAGGCTCTTTTGGGCCGAAACGTGTCGGGTCATATTCCGTTCCTTTTGTGCATTTGTCACTTCAATTATATCACGAGGCTTAACTTGGGCCCCCTACAAGGTTTTTAACTGATTTTGAAATAAACCCATGTACTTTTGTCTATAATCAGGAACACACTGGAACAGAATTCTGGCTGGCTTCCAAGTTGGCCACGCCTACAGCCTCCCCACCACCACCACCCGGGTTTCCCAGGTGCCTTGCAAGCCACGGGGCAACTGGGGAAGCCAAGCCAATCCAGGGAGGGAAGGCAGTTTAAACTTCCTCCCCTCCTTGGGTTCCTCAGGCACCCCACAGCTGCGGGGCGCCTGGGGAAGCCAGTCCAGAAACTGCCTTCCTTCCCTCGGGTTCGCCATGTGCCTTGCAAGACGCGGGGCATCTGGGGAAGCCGATCCTGGGAGGGAGCTGCACTGTCAGGGGTGTGGCCTAATATGCTAATGAGCTTCTGTTTTTGGGTGTGGTCTATTATTCTAATGACTTCCTGCTGGGCTTTTTCTACAAAAAAAGCCCTGTCTATAATTATTGATATTTTTAACTTTTGCCCCCTTACTTGTTTTTTAAACTTCCTTTGGAGGTTTTGGCTCTTGCTTGCTTGGCTTAGCTACTCTTCCCCTTTTTCCGGGGGTGCAGTTCTTCACCATGCCAGACGCTTCCTTCATACTGAACACGTGGAATCACCTGGATCCTACATTAACCCGTTTGCCAGCCTAGTCCCGGCTTTGGCTCCTGTGACCTGCCAGGGCTCTCCCAGTTCTGAAGCCCAGAAAGCGCTTTCTCAGCCGCTGCTTCCTCCTTTACTGGCAGATGCTGGGGATCAAACCTGAGAGCTTCTGTATGCCAAGCAGGTGCTCTCCCTGTTGAAATCGACTTAATTCCCTCTGAAATTTTCATCTCTATCCCAAACACGCACACATTTAGTACACTTGGAAAACAACAGCGTGGAGCACTTTATCGCATCATCAAAAGACATCTCGGCAATTACGATGTCATCTCCCCCATGCGCTCACCGTGATTTGGATATGATGTCACCTCCCTGTGCGTGAAACAGGATTTGGAGAAACGCTGCGGATGGAATTAGCATTAGCATCAGCAATGTATAAGAACATCAGGATTTCTGTTTGAAGTCTGCAACTCCAGAATACTTTTCTGCAGCAAACTGGACTACCACTTTCTTTTGTAGTCAGACCTAGGACGCGGCTTTGCCAATGAAAGCACCAGACTTTGTCCTGGACATCAGCCAGCAGTGACAGTGGGGGGTTATGGAGCAAGGCAGCTGTGTCACAATCCTAGGGAAAGTTCTCCTATACTTTGAAGATTCTACAAAGTCACAGAAAATAAGAGTGTTGGATTAGGCTACGGGGACTCAGGTTCAAATCCCCACTCCGCCACAGAAGATCAGTGGGTGACCCAGGGCTGGTCACTTTCAGCCTAACCTACCTCGCAGCATTCCTATGAGGATGAAACGGAGGAGAGGGGAACAATGTAATTCGCTTTGGTTCACCACCCATTCATACCCTGTTTTTACCTTGTGTCTCAAGGTGCCTTACAATTCCAAAAAATAAAAGCATAAACCGTAAAACCCCAACTGCATCTGAAGATGGTATTCACTTCAATGTTCATCGAACTTCCATGTGCAGAGACAGTGTAAGGATGTGTGCTTGGTTAACACGCTAGATTCTTATCTGCAGGTACTGCAGATCTCTGGGGTGCAAGGCAAGGAAAGTTTGCTGCCGGTGTTGCCAGCTTCCAGGTGGGGTCTGGAGATCTCCTGGAATCACAACTGATCTCCAGAGGACAGTGATCAGTTCCGCTGGAGAAGATGGCTGCTTTGGAGGGCAGTCTTCATGGCATTATAGCTCACTGCAGTCCCTCCCTTCCCTAAATCCTGCCCTTCCTAGGCTCCACCCCAAAGTCTCCAGGACTTCCCCAGTTCAGAGTTGGCAACCCAAGCTGCAGTACAGTTTCATTACATATCCATTAGCACATTGGGTGCCCCTTTGTTTTGCCAGCCTCATGGTTCTATCAGGCCTAAGCAGATGAACATAAGAACATAAGAAAAGCCAATGTTGGATCAGGCCAATGGCCCATCCAGTCCAACACTCTGTCAATCAGTGACCAAGAATAGCAGGTGCCATCAGGAGGTCCACCAGTGGGGCCAGGACACTAGAAGCCCTCCCACTGTGTTGTCTTGTGAGAAAGGGAGAAAAGGACTTCTTTCTCTACCTGCTCTACCCCATGCATAATCTTATAAACCTCGATCATGTCACCCCTCAGCCATTGTTTCTCCTAGCGAAAGAGCCCCTAGCACTTTAACCTTTCTTGATTGGGAAAGTGTTCTAACCCTTTTATCACTCTAGCGGCCCTTTTCTGCACTTTTTCCAAAGCTATAATATCTTTTTTTGAGGTGTGGCAACCAGAAATGTAGGCAATACTCCAAATGAGGTGGCACCGTCCGTTTATACAGGGGCATGTATAATTTCCACCTACTTATTTATTTAAACAAAACATTCCTCTCCTGCCTTTCCTTGTGGCTCAAGACATCTTACAATTAGAGTTGTTTTTTTAAAAAAAAAATCAGTTAAAATAAAAAATAAAAGAGCCAACCCATAATCTTTCCTCCCTCACCCCCCCCCCCCAGAAGATGCCTGCCATTCAAAGCTGGCAAAGAGGCAGTCCTGGCAGCGCTTCCTGAATAAGGGTCCTACCTGGCCACCAGGTTTAAGTTGGGAGACTCCTCAAGATTTGGGGGTGGAGTCTGGGGAGGGGAGAGACCTCAGTGGGGTACAATGCCATAGAATACACCCTCCAAAGCACCCATATTTTCCAGGGGAACTGATCTCTGCAGTCTGGAGAGGAACTGTGATTCCGGGGGATCCCCAAGTCCCACCTGTAGGCTACTCCTGAAGAGCTGCAAGGAGGAGGCCCCCTCTTACCTCTTCAGGAAGCCCATCCCACAGAGCCAGAGCCACAGTGGGAAAGGCCTGGGGGCTCTGGTCATTGCCAGCCAGGCCAGCCTCAGCAGTGGAACAGTCCACCAATGGCTACTTGATGCCTGTCGTTGGCACACAAGGAAGTACGGAAGGAGATGGTTCTTCAGATACTGAGGTGAGAAGATCTTGCTCTGTCTCTAGAGTCTCTCAAAGGTTGCCAGCTCGGGGTTGGGAAATTCCTGCAGATTTAGGGATGGAGCCTGAGGAGGAGGGTGGGGTTTGGAGGGGGAGGGACGTGAGCAGGGTATAATGAGGGTAACCATATTTTGAAAAGCTGAAAAGGAGGACAGATTTCCCGACTGACTACTTCAAACAAGTGATCACACTGACAAAACTCATTTTCAATGCCCCTCCTATTTAAGCTGTGATCATTGCCACTAACTACGAGTATTCCTAACCTTCCAACCCAAAAAGAGGACATTTTCATCATTTTTAAAGAGCCCAGAAGAGGACAGACACCAAAAAAAAGAGGACATGTCCTCTAAAAAGTTGGAGGAGGAGATTGCACCCCACCCTTCACTACCTGAAGGAATGTCAGACTCCCTGTCAAGTTATTCTCAGCAACTCTCTCTTTGGCAGTGATAAGTTCATTGAGGCTGCGGTCACACATACTAAATAATCCACTTTAAATCCACTTTCAATGCACTTTTGAACTGGATTTTGCCAGTTCACACAGTAAAAATCCAGTTGGAAAGTGCATTGAAAGTGGGTTGAAAGTGGATTATTCAGTGTGTGTGATCGCAGAGATATCAGCATGATCCAGAATATCACGTGTGTTAGAACTGAAGCATTTTGGCAGGTACAGGCTTAATATAGGTTATTCAAACAAAAGCCTCTTCCTTCCCCCAGGCACACGTCATTCACTCACCACGCCTAGTGTTGCCATCTCAACCAGGGAGGGAAAATATATGGTTTGGTTATCTACTGCCCGAGCCGGCACCAGAAAGCTTCAAGGACACCTTTCAATGGGAACTCGAAAGGAGGCATGACTTGCAAGGAAAATTATGGCTGCTAAAAGCGAAAGGTCCCATTCTCTCACTCATTCACTCACCCCCCTCCCCACAGGAATCTTCTCCCTCCATAACTATGACAACCCAAAGCAAGCAAGGTTTGACAAGGTGTCTCAGAGCAGCTTACAATCTCCTTTCCCTTCCCCTCCCCATAACAGACACCCTGTGAGGTAGGTGGGGCTGAGAGAGCTCTCTCGAGGACTGCTCTTGAGAGAACAGCTCTGAAAATAACTTGTGACTGACCCAAGCTCACACCAGCAGCCACATGTGGACGAGTGGGGAATCAAACCCAGCTCTCTCAGATTAGAGTCCGCGCGCCTACCCACTACATCAAACTGGCTCTCGAGGACACCTGGGTAACCCTAGGTATAATGCCACTGTGATCATTCTCCAAGGCAGCTATTTTCTCCAGGGGAACTCATCTCTGTCATCTGGAGATCAGTCGTAATCTCAGGAGATCTCCAAGCTGCACCTAGAGGATAGAAACCCTAAATCTTACAGAAATCTCATCCCAAACATCTCTGTGCCCATCTCCCACCCACAGAGCCTCATAACGTACAAACCTTGCTTTTCCACAGACACGTCACCTATAGTCTGGACAGGCATTTTGCTAGTCCTAAAGTGATGGGCCGTGATCTGGTCAGTTCTCAGAAGCTATGCTGGGTCATCCCTGGTCAGTATTTGGGTGGGAGACCACAAAGGAAGACCAGGGTTGCTTTGCAGAGGCAGGCACTGGCAAAAATCACCTTTGCTTGTCTCTTGCCTTGGAAACCCTGTGGGGTTGCCAAGTCAGCTGTGCCCTGACGGCAATTTACACACAAATGAATGGGTACGGGAGAGGCATTCTGGCCTACCACTGTTTCAATGGGCAGATTCTGCACCTGGAATTCGCTCCACGTTTTCTCAACACTGGGGGGGGGGGGGGGGAATCAGCTCAAAGCCACATCCAAATACCCTGGGGCAACGCTGTACTGACTGCAAAGTCACCCCTGAACGGTTGTAAATCTATGCAGGAGGTACCATGAAACCCGATGATTAAAGAAAGTGAAAGCGGCATGCAGCGTAGAGGGTACCATAAAACCCAATGGTCAAAGGAAGTGAAAGCAGCATGCAATGCAGAGGGGAATTTCTGTTCCAGCGTGGGTTTGGTAAAACAACAGAGGGAAAAGCCAGTGCAGAATCACCCAACGTCCTGCCTATTTGTAACCTCACACCCCTATAAAATCGCCACACCGCTTGCTTAAAAATGAGGAGGAGGGAAGGACAGGCCTTATACTGTGGAGCCAAGAAGTGTTTTCCCTCCTGCTTTCCCACTCTGTGGTATGACATCAACGTAACCCTTGTCCTTCCTCTGTAGTCTAGACATTGGATGTCACTGGTTACGGCGTGCAGGAATGAAGGCTCCAATATACACAGGCAGGCCCTTCACCGCCACTCGCAGTCCAAATGATGTCAAGAAGAACATCACCGCAGCACATAACCCTCTCCATCTGAGAAATGAAGGTCTGGAGACTGCTAAAGAGACCACGGTTTGGTTTATGGCTTTATTGATTGGACTGGGAAATTATCACCATTTAACGAATGAACACTGTCTTTAACCATATTTTCCTCCCTCGGCAGGTTCCTAATGCTTTCCTGGAAAATGTCTTTCCCTGATCTTCCTTCGTTTCCAGTCGAGCTCAGCCCCTGACAGACGTTTTGTTCTTTGGTGAAGCTATTCCTAAGAGCCAGGGCAGACCAGTTCTGTTCCATTCTGAGTTCCCCTCTGCCCTGTTTAAGGTCCCCAACTCCAGGTTGGAAATTTCTGGAAATCTGGGGGTGGAGCCTGGAAGGGAGAGGTTTGGGGAGGGACCTCGGCAGGGTATAATGCCACAGAGTCCACTTGCCCAAGCAGCCATTTTTTTCCAGGGGAACCGATCTCTGTGAACTGGAGATCAGCTGGGATGCTGGGAGATCTCCAGGCCCCACCTGGAGGTTGGCAACCCTAGCCTTGTTTCTTTCTGCATCTCTTTACCCTTTGATCCCTACCACATGGCTACTGTTGCTTGTAGGGATCCCAGCCCCCTGGTCTGGGCGGGGGGTCCCCCAATTTGGAGCAGGTTTCCCTGCCACTGGACAACTGGCTGACGAGAAGAAATCCCCCCAAATGACATTTTGGGGCCACTTCCAGTAAAACCGGAACTACTGCCCCCATCGACACAATGATGTCACCCGGGACTAACGTCATTGCGCCCGGGACACCGTGCAGGGGACGTTCTGGTATCTGGGCAAACCTGATGGTTTTGAGGGTGAAAAACCATGGAGTTCTGCCCAAATACCAGAGTGTCCCTGCGCAACATTTCCAGTGTGATGATATCACTTCTGGGTCATGTCATCATGTTGGGGACATTGTGTGACGTCGTCCCCCCCCTTCCTGGAATGCCCCCCAAAGCAGAAGTAAGGGGCCTGGCAACTCTAGTTGCTTGCTTTCATAGACTCCTGTTCCATGCTGCCTACCGCCCCTCAGGCCTGGAGCAGCCATTTTGGATGGGTCAAGAAGAAGAAGAAACATCTATATCCAGGCTCCCCAGCCTTTTTGCCCCATAGGCACCTTTGAAATTCTGACTCAGCATGGTGGGCACAGCCACAAAATGGCTGCCGCGGCTGACCTTCTGTCACACAGTGAAGACCCTTCTGTTGTGGTGGCAACTGGTGCCAAAGCAACATTTAAAAAAAAAAATCTGCACAGCCAAATGAATCTTCAGTTGCTAATAAGAAGCCTGGCTGGTTCAAAGCCCTATCTGGCCCCACCCACTTATTAAAAACACTTAACGGGCACCAAGAAAACTGTTGGTGGGCGTCATGGTGCTCACAGGCACCCTGTTGGGGACCCCTGATCTGAACAGACAATAACTTCTGTAACGTTTAACAGTGGCATCCTGAAGGTTTGAGGGAAGGTGTCTTGGTTGAGGGTGACGGTTGGTTTTATGACTGCTGATGTCACAAAGGTGTTGCTTAGACGCCTAGGAGCTGTGGTAGACATCTTGCTCATATCGTCATGGGGGTGAGGTTCAGGAATGGAAGAGGAGGAATGAGGGAGATTCTAACAGGAGGGAGGGAGGAAGACCAGGTGGGAAAATGTGAGGCTCACCCCGTAAGGCAACATCAGGTATCCCCCCCTGTCAGGAGTACCTACCTTGGCACGGTCTCACCTTGGCAGGAAGACTGCTAAGGTCTGGCTGACAGCACCCTTTCAGGAAACAAAGCGAAGACCTCTCAAGCGAGGTCCATTGGGGCTTGCCCCTTCCTGCCAGTTTGCTCCAGAGGTCCTGTCTCTGTACGTTTGCAGAGAGCCCCCCTCAGGGGGTAGGGAGGCAGAGGTAGGTGAGTTTCCCTCAGCAAGTGAGATGTGTGGACCACCCAACAGACCAAAACCTAGTGGGAGCTGGGCAAGATGTGGGGAGAGGTTACTGCTGCCAAGGAGAGGAACAGAATGAGCTGGGCTTTCCTTCTCCCTTGTCCAACAACCACTTCTTGGAAAACCCCAAGGAGTGGTGGAGGTGAGCTGATGGAGAAGAGAGAGATGTGACTCTGGGGGACATTGACCTAAGGGAAGTCAAAAGGATGGGACAGGGCATCCTGGCCAGGGACTCCAGGGGAACAGAAAGTGTGTGAACAAGGAAGAAATTGTCACAGCAAGTGAACTGACTACACAAGAGCAAGGCATCTGAATCTGGTCTGTCTCAGTGGTGTGAGGCTTCTGCCCTATGTAGTCAAGGACCAGACCTTTATTGATGAAACAGAGTTCTTTATTTCCTATTACTACATTACAGGTCCTCGGATCATTGTTAGAGATAAAGTATACAATAGAAGCAGGATTAATATACCCTCCAGTACAATTTGAATTCCCCATAGGTAACCAATCACAAGGAGGGAAAAACCGTGGGCTAAAAGTCCCTTGACCGTTTGCTTCCCACAGGAAAAAAAGGTTAAGTGTGAAGCTGTAAATTTCCCTTCTTAAACCAGACCCCTCAGATGTATCCATCTTGTGCATAACAAATAACTCGCCAAGGTCTTCACACGCCGATAAGAATTGTTCCGTGTCTCCCCCAGCAGGGAGGAAAGGAATGCGGAGGCGCGGAGGGGTGAGAGGCCGTTTGTTCCCATGTGCTGTAGTCGCCACCCTCCCAGACCAAATGGTTACACTGACCAGACTCATCGTGAGCCATAAACCCAGGGCAATAAAATAGAACCTGATACATGGTGTATGAGATAACAGGATATTACAGAGGGACTGCAAAGACAGGTTACAACCAAGGGGATTATACAAAGCATACAAGCAAACCTTTGTTAGAATCCTTAGATTCTGACACTCTGCCACCCAAAAAATCTAATCTACCCTGTTTTATCAGGAAATCGTTTATGAAAAGCTTTAACTAATCTAGGAGCATGAATGTTATCTGAATAAACCCACTCGTTTAACTCCGGGCCAAAATCTACCCACTTGACCAGATATAGCAAGCGGCCCCTACGCATTTTTGAATCAAGGATTTCAGAAATCTCAAAATGAGGTGCCCCCTCCTTCATCAGTGGAGGAGGAGTCGGAGGAGTTGGATGCCACGCATTCGGCCCAGGATTCTTCTTCAACAAGCTGAAATGAAAAACAGGGTGCACAGAACTCAGTGACTTAGGTAACTCCAGTTCAAAGGACACATCAGAAATTTTACGTAACACTTTATAGGGACCAACGTATTTCCACCCTAATTTCCTGCTTGGTTGCAGGCCATGTATATTTTTGGTAGAAAGGTAGACAGAGTCTCCTGGCTGAAGGTCCCACCCTTCAGCCCGTCCACGGTCTGCATATTTTTTGTAGTCTTCATTGGCTTTATCTAGAGTCTTAGCAATCAAAGGCCATGAGTCCTGCAGGTTAGCCCACCATTGTTTAAAATTGGAGGGGGGGCCGTCTGCTGTTTCCTCTATGGTTGGTAGAGGTTTCCCCTCGAAGCCTCCCACCGCCATGAAGGGGGACACACCCGTGGAAGAATGGATAGCATTGTTATAACTATATTCCGTGAACGGCAGTAGTTCCACCCAATTGTCCTGATGGTAGTTAGTGTAACACCTTAAGAACTGTTCCAATATTTGATTAGTTCGCTCGGATTGGCCATCGGTCTCTGGATGGTAACCCGAGCTCATGGCTGGTTCGATGTCCATCATCTTTAAAAGCTCCCGCCAGAAGTTGGCAACGAACTGACTGCCTCTATCGGATACCACGCATTTGGGGAAGGCGTGTAATTTAATCATGTGATTAAAGAAGGCTTTAGCCAGTCCCTTTGCAGTTGGCAGTTGTTTAAATGGGGTAAAGTGAGCTTGCTTCGAGAACATGTCAACCACCACCCAAATGACAGTCTTTCCTTTCGAGGGTGGCAGGTTGGTAATAAAGTCCATGGCTATCGCTTCCCAGGGACGAGAGGGGTGGGCAATGGGTGTAACAGTCCTGGTACCTTCCTTCCCCTCCGTTTGCACATTAAACAAGTTTGGCAGGCAGTGACAAAGTCAGACACGTCCTTATGCATGCGCGGCCACCAAAATTGCCGCTGGATTAAATTAAGCATTTTTAGAAAACCAAAATGATCGGCTAGCTTGGATGAGTGGCAGGTTAATAAAATGTCTTTCCTCCATGCTCGAGGCACCACGAGTTTGTCTCCATAGTACCAGCATTTGTTGGAACGGAGAGAGCACTCCTCTATGCTCTCTAACTCTTCTGCCTCCTCCGGAGAGTAGTCTCCCCCCCATTTTTCTTCCCACGACTCTACCGGTACATGTTTGCTTTGGCTCCTGGTAGTAACCGTGCCTCCCAATTGCTGTGGGGAGAACATGGAATCAAACACTTCCTCTTTCTGACTCTTGTGTTGGGGTAGCCTGGATAATGCATCTGCTAACGAATTGGCCTTCCCGGGGAAATGCTTGAGCACGAAATTGAATTTCGAGAAAAAATCAGCCCATCGGAGTTGTTTGGCATTCAGAGACCTCTGAGTGCGCAGTGCCTCTAAGTTTTTACGATCGGTCCAAATTTCAAATGGGGTTTGCGCTCCCTCCAGCCAGTGTCTCCAAGTGGTCAGGGCTAAACGGATGGCTGCTGCTTCTTTATCCCATACCGACCAGTTCCTCTCTGTTTCATTAAATTTCTTTGAGATATAAGCCAGAGGGTGCAACTTATCATCAGTCCCCTTCTGAAGGATGGCCCCCCCCATGGCCACATCCGATGCGTCAACATGTTTCACGAATTCTTTAGTCTCATCGGGATGGGCAAGGATAGGTTCTGACGTAAAAAGTCTCTTTAGGGTCTCAAAGGCTTTTTGACAATTACCTGACCAAGCTATCTTCTCCCCTGGTTTCCCCGCTTCTGGGCCCCTCCCCTTGGTTTTCAGGAGTTCAGTTAGTGGGAGGGTGACCGTGGCAAAATCTTTTAGGAAGGTGCGGTAGAAATTACAAAATCCCAATAGACTTTGCAGTTGTTTTCTAGTGCGGGGCGCCTCCCATTGCATCACTGCCTCCACCTTAGCAGGGTCCATTTCCAATCCCTTCTGGGAAATACGATACCCCAAAAAGTCTACCAAATCCTGGTTGAACTCACATTTTGATAGTTTGGCATACAATTGATTTTCCAACAATGTAGAGAGCACCTCCCTGACCAGGTTTACATGCGACTCCTTATCAGTAGAATAGATCAAGATATCATCTAAGTAACATAACACCCCCTTAAATAAATGCTTGTGCAACACTTCATTAATCAAGCTCATAAAAACTCCCGGCGCGCCACTTAAGCCGAATGGCATCACCAGGTACTCAAATTGCCCCAATGGGGTGTTAAAAGTAGTCTTAAATTCATCCCCCTCCCTGATGCGCACACGGAAGTAAGCATCCCGCAAATCCAGTTTAGTAAACACCTTTCCCTTAGCTGCCTCCGTTAGGAAGTCTTTTATAAGTGGGAGGGGGTAGGCATTAGAAGCAGACACTGCATTCAGACCCCTATAGTCCGTGCACAATCGCAGCCCTCCATCCTTCTTTTTCCTGAACAAAACGGGCGCTGCAAAAGGAGATTTGGCAGGGCGGATGAAACCTCACTCCAAGTTTTTATCTAGGAATTTTCTCAACTCCTCTTGCTCTGAAGGACTCATGGAGTAGATCTTCCCCTTCGGTAGTTTCTCTCCCGGGAGCAACTCAATTGCACAGTCTGACAGTCGGTGGGGGGGCAGCTCGTCCGCCTCGGTCTCGCTAAACACTCCCATTAAGTCCCGATACTCCTTAGGCACAGCGGAGGGTACCAACGTCAGAGCCGCCGCCTGCAGGGGGGCTGGGGGGCCCAATCCCCACCCCCGGTCCCACTTGTGGTGGTTACACTTCTCATCCACCCACGAGATCTTCCCTTCACCCCACCTGATGTATGGGTCATGGGAACTCAGCCAAGGGCTCCCCAACACCATGGGAAACTGGGTGTTGGGGGTGATGACAAAGGCCCTCTTTTCCCAATGCTCCCCCGTCCCCACTATCAGTCGTTCCGTCTCGGCCACACACACCTCCTTCATTTCTGAACCGTCCATTTGCGTGAACGTGAGTGGCTCTCCCAGTGGGGTAACTTTTGGGCCTAGCCCATCCACTACTAAGGGGCTTATTAAGTCTCTGGCGCACCCTGAATCAATTAGGGCACGTACCCGTACATGAGTCCCAGTCCCAGGGGCTATCACATCAATACCCTTGAGCCTTTAATGTTCTCCTTCTACCGCAAACAACAGCAGGAATGGGACCTCCTATGGCCCCGCTTTCATATACACGGGAGAGCATCTAATTAGTTACACAAGAACAGAAAAATGCTGCTGCTGCTGCTGCTGAAAATGGCAGCCTTGAGTCCAGGATCCTCCTCCTCCTTTGTACTGTAAGACAATGATGGCACTTTCACACATGATAAATAATGTCATTTCAATCCACTTCAGCGACCATTTGCAAGTTGAGTTTTGCCATTTCACAAAGTAAAATCCAGGTGCAAAGGGCATTGAAAGTGCATTATTTAGTGTGTGTGCCAGCTCTGGGTTGGGAAATACCTGGAGATTTTGGGATGTGAAGCTGGAGAGGGTGGGATTTGGAAAGAAGAAGGAGGAGGAGGAGATTGGATTTATACCCTGCCCTTCACTACCCAAGGGAGTCTCAGAGCAGCTTACAATCTCCTTTCCTTCTCCCCACAACAGACACCCTGTGAGGTAGGTGGGGCTGAGAGAGCCCTTTCAGGAACTGCCCTTGAGAGAAAAGCTCTGAAAGAACTTATGATTGACCCATGGTCACACGACAGCTGCATGTGGTGGAGTGGGGAATCAGACCTGGTCCTCTCAGGTTGGAGTCTGCACTCTTAACCACTACACCAAACTGGCTCTTAATGAGAGATAAAGTCCACCCTCTAAAGCAGTCATTTTCTCTAGAGGATCCGATCTCTGTTGTCTGGAGATTGCTGGTAAATCTGGGAGAACTCCAGGCCCCACCTGGAGGCTGGCAAGCTTAGTCATTCCTGACATCATTCCACTGAGCATTTCCCCACCCATTCATTATGTGGATCAGGGGTGTGAAAGCCGGAGCATAATGATGTCAGGACATAAGGTAAGTTGTGCTACATGTTTCCATATTGGCAGCAGCCACCTTTCTCTTACAACATTTAGTTCCGCCTTGAGTTACAATCCTACAGAGTTTCCAAAACTGGATGCCAGCATAGAGAAAACAGAGTCGGAAGTGTTTCCTTCACTTTTATTCTTTCTTATTTTGTGGCAAATGATAGATTAAAGCTCTAGACGTGGCCTTATTTTGTGGCAAATGATAGATGTGAAAGGAGCTCATTAAAGCAAGATGGTGGCCATAGAGAGTGTCTGCCATCTTTAGGATTGCTAACTTTGGGTTGAGAAATACCCGGAGATTTTGGGAGTGAAGCCTGGGGTAGGAGGAGTTTGGGGAGGGGAAGTACCTAGGGATGCCAGCCTCCAGGTGGAACCCGGGGGTCCCCCAGAATTACACCTCATCTCCAGACTGCAGAGATCAGTTTCCCCTGGAGAAAATGGCTGCTTTGGAGGGTGGACTCTATGGCATTGTACCTCACTGAGGTCCCTGTCCTCCCTAGGATCCACCCCCAAATCTCCCCCAACCTAGAACTGGAAACCATCAGTAGCCAGGGGAAAACTGGCAACCCTTAGCGCTGGGACCTCAGTGGGGTACAATACCACAGAGTCCACCCTCCAAAGCAGCCATTTTCTCCAGGCAAACTGATCTCAGTCACCTGGAGATTTTTGAGATTTCCCAGCCTCACCAAGAGACTGAATATTATAACGAGATTCTTGTGGTCTGTGGTTATCAGAGTGAATTAGCAAAAGTTACTGTGCTCCAGCAGTGCGGAGTCTGACATAAAAGTGGGCCAGCAGATTAGGTAGAAATCCCCACATTATACTGGAGACAGATATCTAAGGACGAGACCCATCTTTTTCTAGCTGCAGATACTACTTCTTTTGGACTCCTGCAGAGCTTCAGATTTGGTAGGCAGCTATATAGCTGTACGAGGCTTGGTTAAGATAACTTGCCTTCCCTACGATGAAAGAAACTGGCACCTATCGGCCTGTACTCTTTCTGAGTCCAGAGATACATAACTAGGGCTGCCAAGTCAGCCGGGGGGGCGAGGGATCCCCCGCTACAGGGGTTCCCAATCCGCCGGCCAGCATTTGGTCGGCAGGGGAAACCCCACGCACGAGGTCGTCCAGCCTGGACGACCTCCTCACGTAATGACGTCACCCGGAAGTGACGCCATCACATTGGGGGCATTGCCAGGGCGACGCTCTGGCAATCGCCCCAAAACTCTATGATATATGACCCCCCCCCCCCCCGCCGGTAAGTTAAATACACTTGGCAACCCTATACATAACAGAATGAGGAATGGCTTCAAACAACTTGGATATGAACAGCAGCTAAATCATATTATACACCAGTCTCTAAACCTTGCTCTAGAACTGAAGTCACGTGTAAGGCTGCCAACCTCCAGGTGGTGGCTGGAGATCTCCTGCTATTTACAACTGGCCTCCAGGGGACACAGATCAGTTTCCCTGGAGAAAATGGCTGCTTTGGAAGATGGACTCTATGCCACTATGGTGTAGTGGTTAGGTGAACAGACTCTAATCGGGGAGAACCGGGTTTGATTCCCCATTCCTCCACTTGCACCTGCTGGATGACCTCAGGCAAACTATAGTTCTGGCACAGCTGTCCTTGAAAAAGAGCAGTTTTGGTCAAGGCTCTCTCAGCCCCACCTATCTCACAGGGTGTCTGTTGTGGGGAGGGGAAGGGAAAAGGAGTTTGTAAGCCGCTCTGAGACTCCAAGTGAAGGGCATGGTGAAGGGCATGGTATAAATCCAATCTCTTCTTCTTTATCCCACAGAGGCCCCTCCCTTCTTCAAGCCCCACCCTCCTCAGGCTCCATCCCCCAAATCTCAAGGTATTTCCCAGGCAGGATTTGGTAACCCTAGTCATTTGGCCTTAGGACAAGTTCACAGATTATGAATGCCTTAACAGTGTAAAACAGAAGGAGATGTCTCTGAAATCTACCAGAACTTGCCCTTTCCTCCACCATCCACAGAGACACTCTGCAAGGGCCTCTACATTCCAGGGAGGATTGGGCCCTCACATGCTGCCCCAGCTTCCAATTTCCATGTGTTACTCTGATGTTTATGTGGGTCTTGGGGTGTATCCACGGAAGCATAACATCCAGATCACAAGATGCCGTAGTCCTGCATTGGTCAGCCCACAAGTGGGGTGCCGCGTGCAGTTCTGGAGGCCTCACTTCAAAATAGGATGGGGACAGAATGGAGTGGGTGCAGAAGACAGTGCTGAGGATGATCAGAGGCCTGGGGACCAAGAAGCCCTGCGAGGAAAGGCTGAGGGACCTGGGAATGTTCCACCTGGAGAAGAGAAGGATGAGGAGGGACATGATTGCTAGGGTTGCCAGTTGGAGGTTTTGTTTGTTTAATTTATACCCCACCCACCCTGCAAGGCAGGCTCAGGGCAGCTTACATTCCTTAGTACATAGTACATAATACATAAATAACAGGTAGTAGCAGTAGTAGTAGTAGTAGTAGTAGTAGTAGCAGGGCTGCCAAGTCTTGAAAACTCACCGGCGGGGGGGAGTCCTCCTCCCGCCGGGAGTTTCTGGCGCGCGCGCCCATCGACATCACCGGAAGTGATGCAGTACGTTGGGGGTGTTGCCAGGGCGACGCTCTGGCAATCGCCCCAATACTCTATGGCAGGGGTGGCCAACCTGTGGCTCGGGAGCCACATGTGGCTCTTTCACATATATTGTGCGGCTCCTGGCAGGGCGGCTGGGGAAGCAAAGGGGAGGCATGCTTTTTCTCTCTCTCTTCCTTCCTTCCTTCCTTCCTTCCTTCCCTCCTCCCTCCCATCTATTTGCTTTCCTAGTTTCTCTCTCTCTCTTTCTTATAACTGGTTTTCCTCGTTTGTTTTTATTTTTGGCAGTCCCATTTAACGTTAATAAAAAGCAAATTTGCATATTTTAAAAAATAAAAATGTGTGTGTGATATTTGTTCCTGTCTTGCGGCTCTCACATCTCTATGTGGCTCTTACGTTTATTCTATGTGGCTCTTACGTTAAGCAAGGTTGGCCACCCCTGCTCTATGGTATCATAGAGTTTTGGGGTGATTGCCAGAACGTCACCCTGGCAACGCCCCCAACATGCTGCGTCACTTCCGGTGACGTCATTACGTCGTCCTTGTTGGACGACGTCAGGGGTGGGGTTCCCCCCACCGGCCAAATGCTGGCCGGCGGATCGGGAACCCCTTTAGCGGGGGATTTCCCGCCCCCCGGGCTGACTTGGCAGCCCGTAGTAGTAGTAGTAGTAGTAGTAGTAGTAGTAGTAGTAGTAGTAATAATAATAATAATAATATGCTATTGGTGTTTCACTAATTACAGAATATGGAGTACTAGGGAATGCAAACAAGAGCTAACAGTTTTTTACTCAATGTTCTTCATAGGTCACACTGTGACACAAGCCGGTCATCTGAACCGCAGGTTCGTTGGCGGTGATACTGGAGGAAGCTCCTTAGTTGAAAGCCTGGTGGAAGAGCTCCGTCTTGCAGGCCCTGCGGAACTGAAAAAGGTCCCTCAGGGCCCTGATCTCTTCTGGGAGCTCATTCCACCAGTATGGAGCCGCCACTGAAAAGGCCCTGGCCCTGGTAGTAACGTGCTTGGCATCCTTCGAACCCGGGAGGGTCAATCAATTTTGAGACTCTGACCATAGTGCTCTCTGGGAGATGCCTGTATATTTGGGGGTGGAGACTGAGGAAGGCGGGGTTTGAGGAGGGAAAGGACCTCAGTGGGGTATAATGTCAGAGTCCACCTTTCAAAACAGCCATTTTTTCCCAGGTGAACCGATCTCTGTCATCTGGAGATCAGTTGTAATCCCAAGAGATCGCCAGCCACCACCTGGAGGTTGGCAACATGAAGAATTTTTTCTCTTTAAGTGTTTGGAAGGCTGTCACTTAGAGGTGGGCAGGGAGCTTGTTCCTGTTGGCAGCAGAGGAGAGGACTCACAATAGTGGGTTTAAACTATGGGCAGAAAGGTACTGGCTGTCAGATATGCTGCCATGGAGAATGTGGGAGGGGGAGGCTGTCTCTGCTATTTTAACTTTCGCTTCTTCTGCATCCTTTATCTCCCTGCTGTGACAAGGCCTGACCTTGGAGACTTGGGAGGCGTTTACTGCTTTCCCGCTGGGAACTGAAAGCTGTTAGTTTAGCTCGAATGTAACCTGTTGTTTATTGGCTTGTAACCATAAGGAGACCCTTGTTTGAACTTGGTATATCTACCCCTTCCCTCCTTTATAATGACAATCTTAACACGAAAAGTGTTTAGAGCAATACAGAGTACTGTAATCAATAAACTACTCCTGTTTAAGGAACGTTGTTGTTCTCCGGTGGTCCAGGAGTGGGGCAGTCCTGAAGTCCTCACTCCTGGGAAGCTCCTCCCACTTCCTGCTACAGAGCTGGCAATTTTCAATCCCACAGGGGAGGGGCTTCACCTCTGGATCTCCAGTTTTTTTCGGCCCTGCTTCCAGCAGGTTGTGTCAGTGGTGCTCCTCCGAGCACGAAGATCCTACAAGTAGGGTTGCCAACTCCCAATTGGGAAGTTCCTGGAGATTTGGGGTTGGAGCCTAGGGAGAGTGGAGTTTGGGAAACGTAAGGACCTCAACAGGGTGTAATTCCATAGGGTCCACCTTCCAGAGCAGCCATTATCTCCAGGGAAACTCATCTCTGTAATCTGGAGGTCAGTTACAATTCCTGGAGGTCTCCAGGCGCCATCTGGAAGTTGGCAACCCTATGTCAGAATCTGCCAATTCAGACAGTGTATTAATCTTGCATGCATGCTTTCACTATCTTATGTATCTATCATGTATTGGGGTCTATGTAACCATGATGTATTATGCTTGTCCAGGCCGGGAGGGTGACAACAATGATTTGTTAGAACAAGGAGGCCTTACATCCCTGCCTCCGCATTCCAGCTGCTCCGGCAGTAACTTCGAGGGAGGATGCCTCTCATCTCTTATCATATGCAAAGAACCTTGGAGCCATTGATTGTTATGTGAACTCGAAACATCTGAGGGGTCTGGTTTGGGAGAGGAAATTTACTGCTTAACACCTCACTTTTTTCCTGTGAGAACCAAACGGTCAGGACACCTTTTAGCCCGCCAATTTTCCCTTACAGGGATTGGCTATCTATGGGTAATTCAAACTCCTTGGAATGGTATAATAGACCCGCTTGTATAATCTGTCTCATCTCTGACAATAATCCGAGATGCTGTACTAATGTAGAAGTAAGGAATAAAGAACTGTGGTTAACCAACCAAGATCTGATCCTTGACTACTTTGAGCAGAACTCTCACAGATTGTCAGAGAATCTCTGACTGGGACTCAGCCGTTCCTGACCATGTCAGACGACGACACGGTCCCCATCAACCCTACCCCCGAAGAGACTCCCGTTACCCCGAAGGACCCGGGGAACGGGGGTGGTGGCGGCGGAGGAGGCACCGAAGTGCCGGTTACTACGAGCCAGGGGGCTCACTACATCCCGCGCCCACATCCTCATCTGAGCGTGACCCCCAAGTACGCCTGGAGCCAGTTCGGTCATCGGACCCTGGATTCGTGGGTGCACGATCGGAAAGGGGTACGGGTTTCGCGCACTGGAGACCAGCTCGATCGAGGGAGACCGAGTTACCTCGGAGACGACCGCGAGCCGATCTACCGTGGAGAGCCGCGTCGCCCGCCTTTCGAAGGAGAGGGGACAGGTCCGTATGGGCCCGATCCGTACCGAGAGGAGCAGATGGCCCCCTTGGATCAGATGATGGGAGAGTTGCGACTCCAACTCACCACAGAACTGCGCGAATTGGCCCTCGATCTCCAGCACCAATTTCGAGACGCTATGAGGGCAGTACAAGGAGCTCTCCCCGGTCAGGGGGTAGGAGTCCAACAACAACCAGCGGCACCCGGAGGGGTCCCGGTTCAGCCTCAGGTGCCCGCTCTGCCGGCCCAGCCAGTCCAACCGGTCGTCCCGGCCCCGGTGCCAGGGCCCGTCCCAGCACCCGCCCCGGTCCCGGTCGCACCAGCCGTCCGCCCAGCCCCCGCCGACCCGTTGACGACTACTTTCGATGGGGACCCGGAGAAGCTACGTTTCTTCATGCTGGAGATAGAGAGATTCCTGGACAGCTGGGGCCACCTCTATCCCACCGAGAGAGAACGGATTGGTTACATCGGTTCCAAGCTGAAAGACACCGCCAGCGACTGGTACGTGAGCCTGCACGACTCCCCAGGACCTGAATTGCGTTCCTTGAACAACTTCATGTGGGCTCTCCGTCATCAGTTCGAAGACCCCCTGGGTGAGGAAAAGGCTCGTAATCAACTGAGGAAGCTGTTCCAGGGGAGATCGACGGTGAGAGATTACACTGACAAGTTCCGGCGCATCGCGGCCAAGATCCACGGCTGGCCGGAGGAGTTATTCATGGAGAAGTACTGGGAGGGCCTTAACCCGGAAATCTACGAAACCGTGCTGCTAGGGGGCCGCCCGGGCACGTTGGCCACCTGGATGAGAGCCGCCACCGACATGGAAGAGAGGTTCGCCTTGATCAAAATGGGAGCCTCAGCCTCGGCAGCCAGCAAAGCAATCCCCAGAGCGAAGCCCCGATCCAGTGTGCAAGATGTCCGGGATGCCAGGTTTCGTCAAGGGCTGTGCATGAAATGTGGGGAGAGTGGCCACTTCGCCTCAGCCTGCCCAAGAGGAGGAGGGAGAGGCCCGAAGACCTCGACGCTGGTGGTGGGGAGCACCCCTAGCCGGGGAAAAACACCGATCAAGCCCCGGGCGTTGCAGCTGGAAGGAACTACTAGTGAACAGGGGGAGCTGGAGCTGATGGAGACGCAGATGTCGGGAAACTCCAACGACCTGCAGTAAGCGGCGCAGAGCTGCAGGTCCCCCGCCAAGAAGCGCCATCTCCGGTGAGCATCCCTGGCCCCCTATTATATATGGTAGTGACTGTGGTGACCCCTGGATCAGGTACCCATATGAGGGTCCGCGCATTAATAGACTCTGGGTGTGCGAGGGACTTGATTAGCCCCTTAGTGGTGGAGGGGTTAGGACCAAAGGTTACCCCCCTGGTGGAACCTCTAAAGTTTACTCAAATGGATGGGTCCGAAATGAAGGAGGAGTGCATAGCAGAGACTGAGAGCCTGATTTTGGGGACGGGGGAACATTGGGAGAAGCGGGCTTTTGTTATCACCCCAAATGCCCAGTTCCCTATGGTATTGGGAAGTCCCTGGCTCGGTGCACACGACCCCTATATTAAATGGAGCGAGGGGAAAATCTCTTGGGTGGATGAACGCTGCCTCACGCATCGATGGGACCCGGAGTGGGGACCCGGACCACCGACCACTCCTCCCCCAGCCCCCGCGCTCGCCCTCACCCCCACCTTGGTGCCTAAAGAGTATAGAGACTTGTTGGAAGTTTTCAGCGAGACCGAGGCGGATGAGCTGCCCCCCCACCGACTGTCGGACTGTGCTATTGAGCTACTCCCTGGAGAGAAACTCCCGAAGGGGAAATTGTACTCCATGAGCCCGCCAGAGCGGGAAGAGCTGCGAAAGTTCCTGGATAAAAATCTGGCGTGCGGCTTCATCCGCCCAGCCAAGTCCCCTTTTGCCGCGCCCGTGCTGTTCAGGAAGAAAAAGGACGGGGGTTTGCGATTGTGCACCGACTATAGGGGACTGAACGCGGTCTCCACCACCAACGCTTACCCCCTCCCTTTAATAAAGGACTTGTTGGCGGAAGCCGCTAAAGGGAAGGTTTTTACCAAGCTGGATTTACAAGACGCCTATTTCAGGGTGCGCATTCGGGAGGGGGATGAATCCAAGACTGCCTTTAATACCCCCCTGGGACAATTCGAATACCTAGTGATGCCGTTCGGCTTAAGTGGCGCGCCCGGGGTCTTTATGAGTTTAATCAATGAAGTGTTGCACAAGCACCTATTTAAGGGAGTGTTATGTTACATAGATGATATCTTGATCTATTCTACTGATAAGAAAGAGCATGTGAAGCTAGTCAGGGAAGTCCTGGCCACCTTACTGCAAAACCAGCTCTATGTTAAGCTATCTAAGTGTGAATTCCACCGCGAGGCTGTGGACTTCCTGGGCTATCGCATTTCTCAGAAGGGGCTGGAGATGGACCCAGCTAAGGTGGAGGCGGTAGTGCAATGGGAGGCTCCGCGAACGAGAAAACAATTGCAGAGCCTGTTAGGATTTTGCAACTTCTACCGAACCTTCATAAAAGACTTTGCTAAAGTTACTCTCCCCTTAACGGACTTATTAAAGACTAAGGGGAGGGGCCCCGAAGCAGGGAAGCCAGGAGAAAAGATTGCCTGGAACGGGGAGTGTCAGAAGGCGTTTGAGGCATTAAAGACTCTTTTTACTTCTGAGCCCATCCTGGCACACCCTGATGAAACCAAGGAATTCATAATTCATGTAGACGCATCGGATGTAGCCATGGGGGGGGCTATACTGCAAAGCGGGCCGGAAGGGAAATTACACCCCCTGGCTTATATTTCGAAAAAATTTAACGACACGGAGAGGAATTGGTCGGTTTGGGACAAAGAGGCGGCGGCCATTAGATTGGCGCTCACTACGTGGCGGCATTGGCTGGAGGGCGCGCAAACCCCGTTCGAAATATGGACTGATCACAAAAATCTGGAGGCGCTGCACACTCAGAGATCCCTCAACGCCAAACAACTGCGATGGGCCGATTTTTTCTCAAAGTTTAACTTCGTGCTTAAACATTTCCCTGGGAAGGCTAACTCCTTGGCAGACGCACTGTCCAGATTGCCCCAACATGAGAGTGTCAAGGAGGAGGTGTTTGATTCTATGTTCTCCCCTCAGCAGTTGGGGGGGGCTGTAGTCACTCGGAGCCAAACCAAGAAGGCACAATTGGACGTTGGGAAGTGTGATTGGGGGGGGACTATGCCCCTGAAGAGGTGGAAGAATTAGAGGCTTTGGGGGAATGTTCCAAAAGAGAAGATCAGTGTTGGCTTCATGGAGACAAACTAGTGGTGCCAAGGGTCAAACGTAAAGAAATACTATTGACTTGCCACTCGTCTAAACTAGCAGGGCATTTTGGCTTCCTAAAAACACTTAATTTAATCCAGCGTCAATTCTGGTGGCCGCGCATGCGCCGAGACGTCTCCGACTTCGTGTCGGCTTGCCAAACTTGTTTAATGTGCAAGAAGCGGGGGGGGAAGGTTCCTGGACTCTTGCACCCACTACCCACCCCTTCTCGGCCCTGGGAGGCCATAGCCATGGACTTTATCACTAATTTACCCCCCTCCAAAGGGAAAACGGTCATTTGGGTGGTGGTAGACACATTTTCAAAGCAAGCACATTTCACCCCCTTCAAGCAATTGCCCACCGCCAAAGGGATGGCCAAAGCGTTCTTTAATCACGTGATAAAATTACATGCTTTCCCGAAGAGAGTGGTATCCGACAGAGGCAGTCAGTTCGTTGCCAGCTTCTGGCGGGAGCTCCTGAAAATGATGGACATAGAACCTGCCCTAAGTTCTGGTTACCACCCAGAAACCGATGGCCAGTCCGAACGAACTAATCAAATATTGGAACAATTTTTGAGATGCTACACTAATTATCACCAAGACAATTGGGTGGAGTTATTGCCATTTGCTGAATATAGCTACAACAACGCAGTGCATTCTTCCACGGGAGTCTCTCCATTCATGGCGGTAGGAGGGTTTGAAGGGAAACCATTGCCTACCATTGAGAATATTCCTGATGCTCCCCCATCGGACTTTAAAAATTGGTGGTCTAGCCTCCAAGACTCCTGGCCATTAATAGGCAAAGCACTGGACCAGGCTAAAGAGGATTATAAAAAATATGCTGACCGAGGACGGGCAGCAGGCTGGGATCTCCAACCCGGGGAGTCTGTCTACCTCTCTACCAAGAACATCCATGGGTTGCAGCCCAGCAGAAAACTAGGATGGAAATATGTTGGGCCCTATAAAGTGTTATGTAAAATATCGGATGTGTCTTTTGAACTGGAATTGCCTAAATCATTGAGTTCTATACACCCTGTGTTTCATTTCAGCCTTCTGAAGAAAGATCCTGGGCCGAATGCATGGCATCCAGTTCCTCCAGCTCCTCCTCCACTGATGAAGGAGGGGGCCCCTCACTTCGAGATAACTGAAATCCTCGATTCCAAGATGCGAAGAGGCCGATTATATTACTTAGTTAGATGGCTAGATTTCGGCCCAGAACACAATGAGTGGATTCGCTCAGAACATGTTCATGCTCCTAAACTAACGAAATTGTTTCATAAAATGTTTCCTGATAAAGCTAGGTGAAGTGAATTATTGGGAGGGCAGGGTGTCAGAATCTGCCAATTCAGACAGTGTATTAATCTTGCATGCATGCTTTCACTATCTTATGTATCTATCATGTATTGGGGTCTATGTAACCATGATGTATTATGCTTGTCCAGGCCGGGAGGGTGACAACAATGATTTGTTAGAACAAGGAGGCCTTACATCCCTGCCTCCGCATTCCAGCTGCTCCGGCAGTAACTTCGAGGGAGGATGCCTCTCATCTCTTATCATATGCAAAGAACCTTGGAGCCATTGATTGTTATGTGAACTCGAAACATCTGAGGGGTCTGGTTTGGGAGAGGAAATTTACTGCTTAACACCTCACTTTTTTCCTGTGAGAACCAAACGGTCAGGACACCTTTTAGCCCGCCAATTTTCCCTTACAGGGATTGGCTATCTATGGGTAATTCAAACTCCTTGGAATGGTATAATAGACCCGCTTGTATAATCTGTCTCATCTCTGACAATAATCCGAGATGCTGTACTAATGTAGAAGTAAGGAATAAAGAACTGTGGTTAACCAACCAAGATCTGATCCTTGACTACTTTGAGCAGAACTCTCACACCCTACCTACAAGGAAAACGAAAGAAGATTAGAAGACATACTCCGCCTTCTTTGTGGGAAAGTGGGAAGGTATATCTTCCCAAAAGACCTTTCCCCTCTCTCCCCTCCTCCCCCTTTGCTGAATGGTCTAATTCAGCTGGAACACTACAAGGAGGGAGAGAATGGCACCGGCAGTCCCGGGTTCTTCCCAAGCTACTGCGCCGCCACCTATCATTCCTTGGGCCCCGAGGGAGTAGCAGAGGAAATATGGTCACGCTTTACACTCCCCCCCCCCACGGTTTCTTCTCCTCCCCAACGCGGCGGTTGGCTGCTACGTGGCTCAATTAGAGCTGAGGAGAGGTGCGGGGGACCAGAGGCAGCCGTCAGCGGCGCAGAACCTTCTGTCACCAATACGGCTGGAGTCGAAACTGTTGCGTTTTTTCCTTCCATAGGACTGCAGCGACAGGAGACTCTGAGGGCAGCACGGGACGACGGAGTACGGTAGGACTTGCCTAGCAGCGGAGTCAGGCTGGAGTCGGGTTGCCCTCCGGGGAAGGTCTATACCCCCCCTCACCCCCCTCCACGCCCTAACCCCCCCCCCTCTTTCTCTGGCAAACACAAATGCCCAGAGCAAACAGGGGGTTTGCCTGGTTCTCCCGAGGCCCTTTTTTCTATTGGTCCCCACGTTCAAGGAACATATAGGAAGGGAACAGTTCCTCTTCCATGACCTTGGTCTGTCCCTGCTTCTAGCCTAATGGACTGAGACTAGCCTGTGCTGGTCAGATCTCAGAAGCTAAACAGTCCAGTCCTGGCAACATTCCCTTTTCTCCAGGCTGACTCAACGGGGACTAAGGGAAGAACCTAACTGCTCGACCTATAAGTCCTGGTCATGCTTTTGGAACACCAGGGGCGGACATTTTGTAGGGAGACCTCATGGCTGATGGCCTTACTTTCACTTTCAGGTGGAACAAAATGGCCGACCATGCAGAAACTATGGGATCACCCAGCTATCCAGACCTGGAGAATTCCCAAAACAGTACCCCAGGACTTCCCATAGAGCAAACAAGTGAAGAGGAAGCAAGACAATCACTTCTAGCATGGCTTAAGGCAGAACTAAAGAAAGAATTCAGGGCAGAAGACTCCTTCTCACCTACAGACAACTCTTCTGGACAGGGACCCATGCATGAGATACCTCTCAAGAAGAGGAAACTCTCTATAACTGATAAAGGCTTTACTCCCAGAATCAGTGATTTTGAGGAAGATTCAGACTCAGTTGCTTCTGTAATGGAGAAGGAGGAAGGGGAATTGTCAGAGGAAGAGGAGGAAGCTATCCCTCTAAACCAATCTAGATGTCCCCAAGACATCTACTCCAAACTTCTCCCAAAGGTCATTAGAACTTTGGAGCTCAATTATACTCCAAAATCTCAAGAGGACAGGGAGGACCCGGGCCCCCCAGAGGGGTCCACAAAGGTTATCCCAAAAGTCTCTACCAAACCATTGGGAGTACCCATACCTGCAGCCTTCTATAACATCATGATGGGTGAATGGGAACACCCGGCAAACCCCAAAGCAGGTAATTCTCTCATCAATAAGCTTTATTCCTCGGTTCCAGAGGCAAGCAGAAAACTTAAACTACCTATAATGGATGACCCAATTAATTCTCTGGTATCCACCTCAGTCCTCCCTATGGACTCGGATGGCCTACCTAGAGACAATTGTGACAAAAGAGTAGAGAAAGGTCTTCGCAGGGACTTTGAGGTGGCAGCGGCTTCCTTGAGAGCCTCAGCCACAGGCTCCCTGTTCGCCAGGGCAGCATACACCTGGGCCTCTAACTTGACTTCTGTGGACAGTGACATCCCCAAAAAAGTTAAAGATGAGATTAAGAAAGTAGCTCTAGCCACTGCCTTCACTGCAGACGCCTCGCTAGACGCCATGCAATTGGCGGCGAGATCCATGGCATGCAGTGTTACGGCATGGAGAAACACCTGGTTAAGAAGCTGGGAGGCAGTAACTGGAATACATAGTTATACAGAAAATAAGATAGTGATGATAATATTCTGAAAGTAACTATGTAAAATTCTGAACAAGTAGAAAAATAATAAAATTTGTTTTCAAAAAAAAGAAGAAGCTGGGAGGCAGACCCAGCAGCTAGAGCTAAAATAGCGGCAGTTCCATTCAAAGGGGTTAACCTCTTTGGAGCAGCCCTAGACCGATATTTAATCAAAGATAAAGATAAGAAAAAAAGTTCTTCTCTCCAAAAGAAAGAAAGGAAGAAACAAACGTAAATTCCAGTCCTTTCGAGAGTGCAGACAAAAGGAAAGAACACAAAGCAGACCGAGTAGAGGTAAATGGTTCAATAGACCCAGAGACAATAAACCACACCCCTTCCAAGGAAAGGGAAACCAGGCAGGCAGGGGACCCAAAAAAGGACCTACTGCATGATTATGCCAGGGATATGGAGGGAGTGGGAGCCAGGCTACTCCTCTTCGCAGACCAATGGAAAAAGACTGTGACAGACAAATGGGTACTGGAAACAGTATCCCAAGGTTACGCACTGGAGTTCCAGACCCCTCCAAGACCACATTTCTGGGAAATGCCCAGGAAAAAATCCAGGGACCAACACAACACAATGATAGCGGCCATGAAACATCTCCTACTCATAGGAGCGATAGAGCAGGTACCGTTACTGGAAAGGACTCTTGGAGTTTACTTGGTCTTCTTTACAGTACCCAAAAAGAACGGGGACACCAGAGCCATTCTGGATCTGAAGCACCTCAACAAACACATCAGAAAGACAAAATTCAAAATGGAGACCCTAAGATCTATTTTAATGTCCATGCAGGTAAAAGACTACATGGTGTCCATAGATCTGGCGAAGGCATATCTACATATTCCCATCAGACCAGGGCATCGTCACTATCTCAGGTTTGCATATGATGGTCTACACTTCCAATATCAAGCACTTCCATTTGGCCTATCATCATCCCCACGAGTATTCACCAAAGTCTTAGTGATACTGGTGGCAGCACTCAGACTGAAGGGAGTAGCCTTATTTCCTTATCTAGACGATATACTGATCAAAGCGGACTCGCTAACGAAGGTACAACAGGACCTTCAATTGACCATAGATCTGCTTCAAACTCATGGGTTCAAGATAAACAAGAAAAAAAGTATATTGATCCCGACTCAGACTCTCATTCATCTAGGGGTGAAAATCAACACACAGGACAAAGTCTTTCTGTCCTCAGAGAGGGAGACCAAACTACTATGCCTATTACATCAGGTTCTGAAATCACCCCGACAGGAAGTTTTATCTTTAGCAACCCTACTGGGAATGCTGGTCTCCTGTCAGGACTTGTTACCATGGGCCAGGTTTCACACTCAGCCACTACAAAGATTCCTCTTAAAATACCAAACAGAGATCTCATACAAACTAGCGAAGTGGGTAACGATACCGCCTGAGGTACAAAAAGAACTCCAATGGTGGCTCTGTCCACATCGCTTCTGGGAGGTCATGCCCCTGAGGGAAACACACAGAGTCATCCTAACAACGGACGTGAGTCTGTTCGGGTGGGGAGACCACTCACGGGGAGTTATGATGCAAGGCAATTGGACAGTCTCAGAGAGATCCAAGAGCATCAATTTTCTGGAACTCAGAGACATAAGACTAGCGTTGACCAGTTGCAGGCTCAGCTATCAAACTGCCACGTCCTGGTGCAAACCGACAATACCACAGCAAATGCTTATGTGAACAAGCAGGGAGGCATGAGATCCAAACTCTTACATCAAGAGGCGATACACCTGTTGCTATGGGCAGAACAACACCTTCTTTCATTAAAGGGGATCCATGTCCCAGGGATGGAGAACATAGCCACTGACTGGCTCAGCAGGCAAGCAGTAGATCATGGAGAGTGGACTCTACACAAATCGACATTCGACCAGATCTGCGAAAGGTTCAGAAGAGCGAAAGTGGACCTTTTTGCGTCCAGAGAGAATCAACAAACACAGCTGTTTGTATCCAAATTACCAGTGGAAGGCTCACGGGGGATGGACGCCTTGACCCTTCAGTGGCCAAAGACTCTGTTATACACCTTCCCCCCCTACCTCTGATCCCACGAGTAGTGCAATGCATCATAGACCAGGGGGCAAATGTAATCATGATAGCCCCCTATTGGCCGTGGAGAGCCGGGTTCCACAACCTGTTCAGTCTATCAGTGCAGGATCCTTGGAGGCTCCTGGTCAGATGGGACCTACTCACTCAGGGACAGGTGGTGCATCCCAACCCGGGGATGTTACACTTAACAGCATGGCTATTGAGAGGAGGCAATTAGAGAGTCGAGGTTATGAACCGGGGGTTGTCTCCACTCTCTTGGCCTCCAGAAAGGTTTCCACCACCAAAATTTATGACAGGACCTGGAGAACTTTCGAAAGGTGGTGTATGAGTAAAGGGGCTAATCCTGTCAAAGCGAAGGTGGGCACGGTGCTCGTCTTCTTACAACAGGGTTTAGTGAAAGGCCTTAGCACTAGTACCCTTAAAAGACAAGTGGCGGCCATTTCAGCAATCCAGGGAGCGAATAAAGGCAATTCCTTGTCTAAACATCCACACGTTAAGAGATTTCTGAAGGGAGTCACTTTACTGAACCCTCCACAGTCACATTGTTTCCCCACTTGGGATCTTAACCAAGTCCTCCGAGCCCTTTGGAAGGCTCCTTTTGAACCTATGGCCTCTTGTCCGCTGCGGGAACTCACCCTAAAGACTATTTTCCTAGTTGCAATTACCTCAGCACATAGGGTTTTTGAGCTCAGAGCCTTGTCAATTCGTAAAGATATGTGTTTTTCTCAGGGATAGAGTGGTTCTCAAACCAGACCCGGCTTTCATCCCTAAGGTTAACTCTAGTTTTCACAGGGCAGAGGACATAGTCCTACCTTCCTTTTGTCCAGAACCAAAACATGATGAGGAGAAACTGTCTAGACGTCCATAGAGCCTTAAGTTTCTACCTAGACAGGACCAAGGCCTGGAGACAGGCTGAGACCTTGTTTGTCTCTTTTAAACGTCCTTCCCTGGGAAAAAGGGGTCTCGACCTCCACCATTAGTAGGTGGATTACGGACTGCATTGATCAGGCATACAGGTCACTGAAAGTTACCCTACCAGAGGGGGTGACGGCTCACTTCCTCAGAGGGGCTGCTACCTCGGCAGTCTATCGAGCCTTCCCATCCTTGGACGTGATTTGTAGAGCTGCCACCTGGAGTTCAGTGTACTCCTTCATGAAACACTACTGGGTTGACAAATTAGCTCTTGAGGAGGCTACCTTTGGCAGGAGGGTTCTGCAACAAGTAGTCTGAGCACAGGAAGCTGAACCTGCCCACCCAGAAGCTGAACCTGCCCACTGCTTTTTGACATCCCAGGAGTGAGGACTTCAGGACTGCCCCACTGCTGGACCACCGGAGAATGGAAGATTTGTACACTTACCATGAAGCTTCCTTCTCGGTGGTCCAGAGTGGGGCACTCCTACCCACCCTGACGGAGAGTCGGCTTCCTTGGTTCGCAGTGGAGTATTATACAGTGGAGTAATCTCCCCTGGTTTCAGCTGAGGAGGAACGGGGACAGGGTTTTTTTCCCCATACAAGGTCATGGTTACCTGTCAACATTAGTTATTACTGGTTAATAAATTCTGTTTTGATTGAAGCAGTACCTCGTCTATTGGCCTTCTGTGTCTACCTGTTGGTCCCTAAGGGTAGGGCAAGACGGTGGGCGTGTGGTAATCCTTTGTTTTCGGGGAAGATGGGCTTTGGAATGACAGGAGATCCGGTGGTGAAGCCCCTCCCCTGCAGGATTGAAAATTGCCGACCCTGCAGCAGGAAGTGGGAGGAGCTTCCCAGGAGGGAGGACTTCAGGACTGCCCCACTCTGGACCACTGAGAAGGAAGCTTCACGGTAAGTGTACAAATCTTCCGGTTTCTGATATCTGGGAACTCTGACACTGGCTGGATACCAGGAACAAAAAATTACAGTCAGAGAAGTTCAGCAAGGAGAGGGAGGAGAAGCAGAGAGAAGAGGAGGAGGAGAAGTAGTTTAATTTTGAGTCATTTCACTTCCTTCAACCTCCCTTTCTTGGGAGGAATTAATAAAATAATAATAATTTGTGCAGTGGGATCTAAATGTGCCCCCCCCCCATAAGCATTCTTGCAAGGTCATGAAAATCCTCCCAAATGCAGAATATCGGTGAGCTGTCGTGCCAGAATACTTGCATGCAGCAAGACTGCAGATGCAAGGTCTGTAAATAAAGCTGATTCAAATGTCTACACAGCCCACGTGATAAATGCCTTATAAATACTTAAGCGAGACCGATTAGACTATTTCCTACCACACAGAGGCCGGGAAAGCGCTCCCTCAAGAAGAAAAACAGAGCTGCTACCCAGATTCATGCCCTCTGTTCTGATTAGGGGCACTCAAAGCAGTCAGGATTTGAGTTCACAGTTCAGCTACACAAGAGCCAGTGGAATAGAGTGTTAAATGGGCTAAGGTAGGGCTGCCAACCTCCAGGTGGCACCTGGAGATGTCCTGCTATTACAGTTTATTTCTAGGCAGCCTTGGTCAATTCCCCTGGAGAAAATGGGTGTTTTAGAGGGTGGACTGCATGGCATTACACTCTACTGAGATCCTTCTCCTCCCCAAAGCCTACTTCCCCCAAGTTCCACCTCCAAAATCTCCAGGTATTTCCCATCTCAAAACTGGCTGTTGGAGTGAGCGACTCAGCATGCCTGGACATTGGGGGTGCTCATAGGCATAGACTACGGGGGGGCTCGAGGGCTCAAGCCACCCCCAAAATTTCCCAGGGGGACTGAGCCCCCCCCCCCGGGGAAATGTAGCGACTGATACTGCACCTTCCCGGGCCCTTCCAAGGTCTGGCAGCCACTGCTGCCGGTGCCTCTTCCCCCCCCCCCCCCAGCCACTCCTCCATCCTTCCCTCTCCCTCTCTCTTTTCCGGGAGAAATGCATTTCGCCCGGAAAAGAGGAAGGGAGAGAGAAGGAATGGCCAGGGGGGGGGGGGGGAGAGGCACCGGCAGCAGTGGCTGGCAGGCCTTGGAAGGGCCCGGGGAGGCAGTTTCCCGGGGGGGGGGGACATCGCCCCAGCGAGTGAACGCGCTTCACGCACATGCAAAAGAGCCCCCGCCCCCCCGATTTTACAAAACTCTATGCCCCTGGAGGTGCTACATCACTCTAAGGGTGTATAGATGTTATCTCCTTGAATGAGATGCCTCTCTTTGTCTTAATCTGGGATCTGCTCTCTGACCCCTCCCCTCTCTCTCTCTCTCTCTCTCTTGCTTTGTCCTCTCCCTCTCATCACATGGCCTTCCATGGAGACACACATCTCAGCAGGTCTCTCCTGTGGATACAGTGCCCTCATCCTCCCACATACACATGATGCCGGACAAGCTGGCCATTTGTGAGAGGGAAAATACTCTTTAGATTTGGCTTCTTTCTCTCTTCCTTTGACTGCAGCCTGAATGTGAACTGAATCTACTTGAATAAATGTCAGTTTTAACCTTCTTTGCAATATACTTTTTGGGAGATTTATTTACTGTACTCAGCATCACGCTTCTAGGACTGGTCAAAACTCTGCTAGATTAAGCAAATCTCCCAAGTGGCAACCCTAAACTAGGGAGATCCAGGGCAAATTCTGACGTCCCTTTCTAACAACATGTTATGTTTTTCGCCCCCTGAAATCCTCTACAGGTTTCTAGAGTTGCAACTCCTAACTGGGACATTCCTAGAGATTTGGAGGTGGGGTTTGGAGGGTACAAGATCTGGGGAGAAGAAAGACCTCAGCAGGGTATAATGCCACAGAGTCCACCTGCCATTTTCCCCAGGGAAACTTGTCAAGAGATCAATTGTAATTCCAGGAGTTCTCCAGGTCCCACCTGGAGGTTGGCAAGCCTCGTCTGCACTGTCTATGTCCTCTTCTTGCTTTGTCTTACTTAACGTCAGCATTTTTCAGGGAGTCTTAAAAATTCACTTACGCATCTGGTCCTCGGGTGACTAGGTACCTGGCGTATTACTGCGTGGGGTCACAGTTTAGCTGTTCACACAAGTTGATTGTATTGTTTTATTGTAGTGTTGCTGTTGTTGTTTTATGTACTTCATTTTCAGAGCATCAACAGCTGAAAAGCAAGTGAGAAATTGTCTAAATAAATAAATGGAGAGCTGGCTGAAGTAGCTCTCCCTGGAGCATTCTCTCTGGAGGGAAGCCCAGGGGAATCTGATTGAGTAGAAGGGTGATTAACACCAGGGGTCATTTCGTAGAAAAAGAGGTGCAGGAGCTCATTAGCATCACTCATTTGCATATGCCACACCCCCTAACATACCGAAACTGTGTCAGAAGGCAACACCCACCCCTCAGGCTCCACTCCACAGGGGAGTGAAACTGACCTGCTCTTCCTCCATTCCCTTCCCCAGCCAATACTTTGTGCAATAAAAATAAGCGTAAAGAACACACCCTCATTCTCTTCCTGCTCCCTTGAAACCACCAGGTTTCAAGTAGACTTGAGATACCCAGGACATGTGCACCACCCATCCCTTCCCCTTCCCCTCCCCACAATAAGACACCCTGTGAGGTAGGTGGGGCTGAGAGAGGTCTTTTGAGAACTGCTCATGAGAGAACAGCTCTGAGACGACTTGTGACTGGCCCAAGGGCACACCAGCAGCTGCATGTGGAGGAGTGGGGAATCAAACCCGGTTCTCCCAGATTAGAGTCCAACTCCTGACCACTACACCAAACTGATGGGGTGGAAGCCGTTGAAGGGTTGGTGAAATTTCTCCAGTACTTATGTGCCATGTGCCCAGATAAAAAATGGTATACTCAGAAAATTTATATGCCACCTTGAGCAAGTCTCTGGAAAAGCAGCACACAGTCATAAAAGGAACAATGATAAAATTATCGATATTAAAACAAAACACTAAAAACAATAAAGACCCTAGCAGGGCTTTCCCCGGGGCGCTGCGCCTCTGCACTGCTCGGGGAAGCCGAGGAGGGGGCGGGGCTTGGTCATGTGCCCACCCCCTGGGCTCCTCAGTCCCGGAGCTGCGCTCCTGTGCGCTCCTGCTCCAACGGACCCCTGATTAACACAATCAAGTTGCCAACCTCTAGGTGTGGCCTTGAGGTCTCCCAGCACTGCAGTAAACCTGTAAAACATACAGTACAGTACATTTATTATGGCATCAAGCCAACATAACCATAACACAAGATACAGAGTTATAAAAATCTGGGTAAAATGGAATAAAATATATATAAAACCATTAAAGTGTTTGACAAATCCAGTAAGAAATATAAAAGGCAAGTGCAATTTTATAAATTTAGCCATACATTTCTAATGCGATAGCATGCTGCCCAAAATTTAGCCACAGAGTTGGTAATAGTCCGATTTTTGTTGGATAACAATCGGTTACAACACTCCCAGTCTGTCTGTCCAGATGTTTCTTTTACAAAAGTTGTGGTATGTTTATCTCAGACCTTATTGTACCAGTTGCATCTAAGCATCATAAGTTCAATGATTTCTACCTCCCCAGAATCACACTGGCAGTCTCTGGTCAAACGGGACCCTTCTATATCTACCCTCAAGCACCAGGGAGGGGAGAGCCTCACATCTGGCTAGTGTAAAGGCTTTCCTAAATTTATAGGTGTCTAAATGTGACAAGTAGTCCATAGGGACCAGGTGGTATCTAATTTGCTCAGGCACTCTAAAGTTGGGGTATTGACCAAGATCTGCCTGCCTCTCCATGTCCACTATCCTCTGTTTAAGAGCTAACTTTGCCTGGTCCCAGCGCTTGGCCAGAATTTCTTGAGGGAGAGAAACCAAGTACATGTAGTTTGTTATGAACTGATTTTAACCATTTTGATTGAAAATTGTCCAACAAGAGCAAATGAGTTAGCCCCATTGGCTGAAGAGTTATTCTAAGCCAATATTGAAGGGAGCTGTTGTATTATTATTTTACAGCCACAGCTTGCAGAGACTTTGGGATGCAAAAGGCCCTTTCTGATTGGCTAACAAATAAAGACTCTCATTGGTCCTTAAGCCACTCTAGGTAACCAATTGCTGAGCCTCGCTTAGGTCCAATAGGATTGTTTGTACATAGTTTCATTGTTTGAAGTTATGAGTTGGAAACAGTATAAATTAAGGTGCCGCTCTCATACAGCTGTCTTTGAGCTGAAGCAATGGTTTGAATAAAAGCCTGTTTGTTTGATTCATCGCCTCCCGCTCAATACTTAAAAGGAGCTCAGAATAATTTTGGCTTCCATTTTCAGACTGCTTGTTTCTAATCGTAATGATGCATTCGGCACACATCTCAGGACCTGTTGAGCCTCTCTGAGAAATTTGGTCTGGACCTTCTCAAGGGCAGCGAAGCTAGAGGCTGAGGGACCAATGAAGGTGCCATAAAGCATTTGTGCAACCACCTTTGCCTGAAAGCATTGCAGTACATTTCCAGACTACAGGGATCAGTTCCCCTAGAGGAAATGGCAGCTGTGGGGGCTGGAGTCTATGGCATCACATCACCTCCTCTTCCTAAACTCCACTCTCCCCCGCATCCACCCTCCAATCTCCAGGAATTCCCCAACCCAGAGTTGTCAACCCTAGCAGCTGGTGACTTTCAGCCTCCCTCTACTCATGGGCCTTCCAGCTCCATAGAACCACCTCTGCTTAAGCCAAGAAGAGCCCACCTCCAGAAGAAGGACTGTCATGGGTCTCCCCAGACTCTGCGCCACATAATCCACCTCCGCTGGTCAGTTTGAACAGGGTGTTTGCAGTGACAGGAGATCGTCCCTGGAGCAGCTCCAAGGAACTGTACTTGGGAGGAACTTCAAGACCTCTGCTCAAGCAAGATACTTCCTGGCTCAAAGAGAGGGAAGGTAGCCATGGTCTCTCCTGACTTCGTTCCATGATGAGGGAGGAGGAGGAGATTGGATTGATACACTGGCCTTCACTTGGAGTCTCAGAGTGGCATACAAACTCCTTTCCCTTCCCCTCCCCACAACAGACACCCTGTGAGGCAGGTGGGGCTGATAGAGCTCTGGGAGAACTGGTCTTGAGAGAACTACTGTGAGAGAACGGTGACTGACCCAAAGTCACCTAGCTGTCTGCATGTGGAGGACAAGCAGGGAATCAAACCCAGTTCTCCGGATTAGAGTCCACTGCTCTTAACCACTACACTAAACTGGCCGATGGGTGTAAAGAGATTACAAAGGGGGGGATGTCTTCTTTGTATGCCCTTTCTTCTAAAATTAGTTCTTGGGTCCTCTAATTTCTAATCATCATGCTAAAAGTACAGCCAATCAATATTAATCTGGCTTAAATCAACACACACACACAGAGGGGCTTTGAGTTTTAAAATCCTGGGGGGAGCTCTTGTGTGCGCGCACGCTTTGCACGTGCACACACCAGGACCATATCCCCGCTGCCTCTCTCCCCCCCAGGCCTGGCCACTCCTGCCTCCGTCCATCCAGGGGACAGCTGGGCAAATGCCCAGCGTGCTGGCGTCACCCGGAAGTGATGCCATCACGCTGGGCAAGTTGCCAAGGCGACGCTCTGGCAATCACCCTGAAACTCTATGGTGCCATAGAGTTTCGGGGCGATTGCTAGAGCATCGCCCCGGCAACATGCCCAGTGTGATGGCATCACTTCCGGGTGACGCCAGCACGCTGGGCATTTGCCCAGCTGGCCCCTGGATGGACAGAGGGAGGGATGGAGGCAGGAATGGCCAGGCCCGGGGGGGAGAGGAGGTGGTGGCAGCGGCCGGCTGGCGGGCAGGCAGGCAGGCCTGGGAAGGGCCCGGTGGGTGCTCCGTTTTGCTGGGGGTGGCTGAGCCCCCCCCCCGGGAAATTTCGGGGGTGGCTTGAGCCCTTGAGCCCCCCCATAGTTGACGCCTATACACACACACAAAGATAACCAAATTTAGAGTGAACGTTCAGTTGGATACCAGAGTTGAAGGGACACTGAATGAGTAGAAGATTCCACGGAAGAAGCCTGTTGGCAAACCAAGTAGGTAATTTTTAGCTGAGTAATAAAACATATTTTTAACTTCACTTGCACTATCGGACTTGGCCTTATTCTTTTTTCATCCCCAAAGAATGCCAGAACATATATGAGAACACATTGCTGGCACATACATGATTGACCACAGTCGCCTTGATCGAAAGAAAGAGTTCTGGCACACATCGGTATTGTCCAGGATTGCCAGCTTCAGGTTGGAAAATTCCTGGAGATTTGGGGGAGGACAGGATTTAGGAAGCAGAAGGGCCTCAGCAAGGTATAATCATAATTATTATTATTTATTGAATTTCTGAATCACCCAGTCCATGAGTACACAGGCCTCTGGGCGATTTACAAAAGGTCAAAAGCATGCAACCCCCCCCCCCCCCAACCCAAGTTAAAAATCATCAGACCTAATTTGGTAATCTCCAAATGGCATCCATAATCTATATTCTAATTCTGAGAGGTTTTTTTTCTGTGTGGATACTTATATCTGCCAAAAGAGAGCTCACTCTCCCCCAGCAGCTTCTCCTACATAGTCAGGGGCCTTCTTCAGTTTGCAGAAAAATCCAAAAAGTTAAAAAAAAATTCAGGGATCGTTGAATTCCCCCCAATATCTTTTGAAATGGCCTTTGCAGGGATCTCTAGTTCCAGGCATCAACTGTGAGAGATTAGAATGTTTGGGGGAGGGGGAGGTTCTAACTGTTTCTGTCAGTAAAAGTCAGGGTTTTTACTGGCAGCAGTCTAGGGTTGCCAAGTATCCCCTCGGCCACTGGCAGTGGATCCAGATCTAGGCTGGGAAACTCCTGGATGTTTGGGGGTGGAGCCTGGGGAGGACAGGGACCTCAGTGAGGTACAATGCCATAAACTCCACCCTCCAAAGCATCCATTTTCTCCATGGAAAGTTATCTCTGTAGTCTGGAGATGAGCAGTAATTCCAGGGGATCCCCAGGTCCCACCTGGAGGCTGGCATCCCTAGGCAGCACCCTCTGTGTGACTTGATACCACCTGATTTGCATGACTCAGGTAGGCCCAGCTGCTTTGTAACTGTTCATCAGCAGCCACCCTATGAAAACCAGTGTGATGTAACAGTTAGAGCTTCAAACTGGGATCTGCAAGACCCAGGTTCAGATCCCCATCTTGCGGTGGAAGCTAACTGGGAGATTTGGGACCAGTCACATATTTTCAGTCTAACCAACCTCACAGGGTTGTTGTGCAGATAACAAAGAGGAAATAATAATGTAAGCTGCTTTAGTCCCCTCTGTAGAGAAAGACTGTAATTTTCCTAGATAGAGGCTGCGGGGGAGCGGGGTGGAGATGGAAAGCTGAAGACAGATAAAGGTAGGTTGGCTGTTGGGTGGGAAGGAAATAGGGTTATCAACTCCAGGTTGGGAAATTCCTGGACATCTGAGGGGTGGAGCCTGGGGAGGGTGGGATTTGAGGAGGGACTACAGACCAGTATAATGCCATAGACTCCACCCTCCAAACCAGCCATTTCCCTCACTAGAACTACCATTGCCAGTCTCCTGACAAGGGCTGGAGAGCACCCAGAATTAACAACGGTTGTCCAGGTGACAGAGATCAGTTCCCCTGGATAAAATATCTGCTTTGGAGGGTTGAGTCTATGGCATTATACCCTGCTAAGGCTGCTTGCCTCCCCAATGCTCACTGTCCCAAGGCTCCACCCCCAAATCTCCAGGAATTTCCCAACCTGGAGCTGGCAGCCCTGAGGTGAATTGATCTCTGCAGCTGGGAGATCCATTGTGATTCCCAGAGCCCTGCCACTGCTGCTGTGGGGGGAGAGGAAGCAGGCTGGAGGCTGGGAGAGTGATGGGGGCAGAAAGAGAGGGTGATGGAGTAGGGGGGCAGAAAGAGAGAGAAAGAGTGATGAGGTGGGGAGGCAGAAAAATAAAGAGAATGATGACAGGTCAGAAAGAGAGAGGAAGTGACATGCATGGAGGAGAGAGAGAGAGAGTAAGAAAGGGGGGGCAGAAGGGAG
The DNA here is from genome assembly GCA_029233225.1 of Lepidodactylus listeri. NCBI lineage: Eukaryota > Metazoa > Chordata > Lepidosauria > Squamata > Gekkonidae > Lepidodactylus > Lepidodactylus listeri. Next base: position 130,495,851 of record JARCFY010000005.1, on the reverse strand, counting down.
AAAGAGTGTGAGAGAGGTAGGGGGAGAAGGGAGGAAGCAAAGGTGTGAGGAATAGGCTAACCATCCCTCAAGTTTCTTTTTTTTATTATTATTATAATTTTTATTTTTTTTAGCAAAATTATTGATAACTTCATACATATATAACATATTTGTTTTCATATTACAACAGCTTTTAGCAACTTAAACATCCAATTCTTCAGATCACAAGAACCTTACATCTAATCCTATTAGTTCATCCATTCATAAAACTTTGACCAAACTGCATTAGAGTCTCTTTTCGCATTTGGGTTTAATAGATATCCTAACTTATCCAATTCGGCCCAATTCAGTAATGTCCTAATCAATTCTTCTTGAGTTGGCATCTCCACTGATTTCCACAACTTAGCCCTTAAAATACGTGCTGCTGTTACAAAGTATGATAACCATTTTTGATTCACCTTTTCCATCCCTTCTGGCATCATATTCAACAAAAAAAGAGTCGGATCCCATGGGATCTCCACCTCCATTATCTTTTCCGCCATACTTTTAACCATCAACTCTACTTTCCCACAAGCCCACCACATGTGCCAATATGTTCCTCTGTCTTTCTCACAGGCCCAACATTTGTCTGAAACCTTATAACATTTATATAATTTATCTGGAGGCCAATGCCATCGGTAGAACATCTTATAAATATTTTCTTTATAATTCACTACCTTTAAATATTTGATTGACCTCCAAATCTTATTCCAGTGCTCAATATTGATGTTCTTTCCTAGGTCCTTCATCCAGGCAATCATTGTTGGCTTAACTATCTCTTCCTGCATATCTTGGTTTAATAGGTATTTATACAGTTTGTTAATTTCTTTATCTTTATTTTTTAGCCAAATCTCGTCTAATTCACAGGGATTATTGTTAATTCCATCTTTTTGATCTTTTTGATATCTAGAATTAAGTTGCATGTTTTCCCACCAGGATAACTGCAATCCTACCTCCTCCTTTAATTTAACTTCGCTTTTAAGGTTTCCTTTACTATCCAGTAGATTATTATAATTCACTATATTTTGGGGAATCACTAATGTTGGTTTAATAAATGCTTCTAACGGGGAGACCTACCTGGGAATTTTAGTGTATTATCTTTCCTTCACTTCTAGCCATATAGCTAACAATGCTTTCCTCAACATATGCGTGTTAAAGTTTGCATGAATTTTATATTTCCCGTACCACACATAGGCATGCCAGCCCATGTATAGGTCGTGTCCCTCCAAGGCGAGCACTCTTCGGTTATTTAATGTCAACCAGTCTTTTAGCCATATCATTGCTGCTGCTTTACCATATAGTTCCCACTTTGGTAAACCTATACCACCTCTTTCTTTTGCATCTTGCAGCAACTTCCATCTTACTCTTGGTTTCTTAGAAAGCCACAGAAATTTTCTTGTAGCCTGATTTAATTCTTTGTAAAACTGAGCATTTTTTTTTCAGGATGGGGATGGATTGTGCTAGGAATAGAAACTTCGGCAAAATATTCATTTTAACTGCTGCTACCCTTCCCAGCCATGACAAATTAAGATCTTTCCATTTTACCAGGTCGCCTTTGATCTTTTTTAACAATACAGTATAGTTATCTTCTATTAATGTACTGGTTTTGTTAGAGCAAACTGTTCCTAAGTATTTTATTTTTTTAACTACTTCAATTCCTGATATACATTGAATTTCTGTTTTTACATGCTCAGAGCAGTTTTTAACCACGAATTTAGTTTTTTTGATGTTGATTCTGAGGCCCGCAATGTTACCATAATTAGATATGACTTCTAACGCTCTACCTACTGACTCTACGGGATCTTCTAGGATAAACATTAAATCGTCCGCGTATGTGCATAATTTAAATTCATTGCCTTTACATCTAATTCCTTTAATTAACCCATCCTCTCTAATTTGATCACATAATGTTTCTAGGGCAAAAATAAACAACAATGGGGAAAGAGGACATCCCTGTCTTGTGCCCTTTTCTATTTGGAATTCCCTCGAGACATCTCCATTAATACTAATTTTAGCTGATTGTTTTTTATATATTGCTTCTATCATTGTTATGAAATGATCTCCTGGCTCATAGTGCCTTAATTTAGTCAATAAAAATTTCCATGAAACATTATCGAAGGCCTTCTCAGCATCCATAAACATCAACGCTACCGCTTTTTCTGGGTGGGACTCATAATATTCCAAAGCGTTGATTAGTGTTCGAATATTCTCCCTTAGTTGTCTCCTTGGGAGAAAACCCACTTGATCTCTATTTATTATCTGATTTAAGACCTTCTTGAATCTTTCTGCTAGTATAGTAGCAAATATTTTATAATCGGCATTCAGAAGGGATATGGGTCTGTAATTGTCAATTATGTCCAAATTTCCTTTATCTTTTGGAATTAGTGTGATTAAGGCTGAATTCCAAGATTCTGGTATTACTCTGGTCTGACCTACGTATTTTAATAGATCTTTATAGATAGTTGAAATCTGGCCTTCAAAAACCTGGTAAAATTCACCTGGGAGACCGTCTAGACTCGGAGCTTTATTTTTCTTCTGCTTTTTAATGGCCTCCACAACTTTAAAAATCGAAATTGGTTCACTTAGTCTTATTTTTTGATCTTCTGAAAATCTCTTACCGTTATCTTTGCTTTTCACATAATTTTCAATATCCTCAATATTTTCCTCTTTTTGTTTATAAATTCTACCAAAATACCTTTCTGCTATAGCCTTTAATTCTGATTGAAGATGTTTATTCTCTCCTTGGTCATCCTTTAAGGAAATAATAGTTCTTTTTGCCCTTTCTCTTTTCAATCTATATGCCAGCCACCTAGATGGTTTATTGGCATTTTCAAAAAAAAATAGCTTATTTAGCTGTATTTTCTTCCCTACTTCTTTACTTAGGAGTAAATTTAGTTTATGTTGTTTATATAGCAATCTTTGTTTACTTTTTAAGTCTCCCTGATTTTTAAATTTAAGTTCTTCTTCTAATTTGATTTGTTTTATTAAATAATTATATTCTTTGTTTTCTTGTTTTTTCTTCCATGCTGAGTAACTAATTAGTTTGCCTCTCACATATGCCTTAAATGCATCCCATACTATATTAATAGACATATTGGGTTGTAAGTTTATTTTGAAAAATTCTTTAATGTCTTTCCTCAAATTATCCACAAAAGTGGAGTCTTTTAGAATATATTTATTCATTGACCATCTAGGGCTTTTCTTTACTTCTCTAAGTGATAATAATACAGGGTTATGATCCGCAAAACTTAGCGGTAATATTTCTATATCGTTCAGCTCCATTAATATATCTCTTGAAGTCCAGGCCATATCTATTCGTGACCAGGATTTGTGTCTCCCTGAGTAAAATGTATAAGCATTTTGATCTTTATACTTAGTTCTCCATACGTCTAATATATCATGTTCTTCTGCTATTTGATAGAAGGTATTTGGTAAGATTTTACACTTTTTCCTGGTTTTGTTTGTGCTTTTCCTATCTTTCTTTGCATCTACTACTGCATTAAAGTCTCCAATTAAGCAGATATTATTATTATTTGATTTCTTCAACACCTCTGCAACCTCCTTAAAAAAGGATTGTTGGTTGGCATTGGGTGCATAAATATTTATGATGGTATACTCCTTACCTTGCCTAATTATTGACACTGCAACAATTCTCCCGTCTTCTGAAGCATATATCAACTTAGGGTGTAAATGACTTTTAACATATATTACCACTCCCCTCTTTTTTTTTTCCTTTTCTGCTGATACAAATGTGGTACCCAATTTCTTATTATTAATATATTTTATGTGTTCCTGTTTGATGTGTGTTTCCTGAAGGCAAATTACTTCTACTTTAAGTTTGATTAGCTGGTGGAATATCTTTTTCCTTTTTGGGGGTGAGTTCAAGCCGTTCACATTAATGGATACCAGTTTGAAGTCCTTAGAGCTCTGTTCCATTCTTTGTTCCTTTTGTCTTATTCTTTATCTGGTTTCTAGTTTGGATCTGTGATGGTGTTCTGGTACCCTCTTTCTTCTTACCTCTTCTCTTCTCTTCTTTTCTTTCCGTTCTTTCCTCTTCCTTTTCTTCCTCCTCTTCCTCTTCTTTATCTGATTGCGACTCTTCCTCTTCCTCTTCCATCCCCAACTCCAGTCCATACGATTCCAGAAAGTTGTCCAATTTGAAGACAGAGTCCAGCTTAAATCTTCTCCCTTTGTATTCGAAAATTAATCCTTCTGGAACGTTCCATCTATAAAGTATATTTTTATCGCGTAATACAGCCGCTAATTGTTGGTAGGTCTTCCTTTTTTCCCGTACTCTCCATGGGATTTCCCTCAAAAATTTTATTTCAGCACCTTGGATTTGAACTTTCTTTTCGAGTGTCGCTTTTAGGATTTTATCTTTGATATTCCGTTTATTAAATCTTATGTGAACTTCCCTTGGGGTCTTGAATTTTTTAGCGTAGGCAGTGTTCCTTCTAAACATTGTCTCAATTTCCAAATTTATCTCTTGTTCCATGCCAACTTTAAGTTGGTCTGCTATCGCTGCAATTATTTCTGTCTTCCAATCCGTCAAGTTCTCAGGTACATTTTGGCATCTTATTATTAGAGCCGCTCTGTCCATCTCCAGACCAATAAGTGCTTCTTCCAAGATTTCATTTTTGGCCTTCAACTCCTGAACATCCAGATGAAAGTCTCTCATTTTTGCGTGTGTCTGTTTCTCCCTTGTCATCAACCCTTGAATGTCTATTTTATTTGCCGCCGCTTGAGTCTTTACTTCGTCTATTTCCGTTTTGATTTGTGTAGCTAAATCATCTATCTTCTCATACATCGGTGCAAGTTCTTTTTGCATAATAGCCGGGATCCTTTCTTCGACTTTTCCCATCTCTTTTTGAATGATGACTGGGATCCTCTCTTCTACCTTCCCCATCAACACCGGTAGCGTATTTTCTAGTACTGCTTTAACAGCTGTTGCAACGGATACGTCGATCATATTCTTGATTTCCTTATTGCCTTGGGCCGGATTACTGCTTGTTGACTTCATTTGACTCATCATGCTCAGGTGCGCGGGCGACGGTAGAGAGCCTTTCCTTGGAATGCCTGAACTGCCAGATGCCATGTACTTACTCTGTCCTTTTGTGTTTATGTTTTTAATATAGATATGTATTCATTTAAATTATCTCTATAAATCTTTCCTCTCAAATTAATAAATTAATTTCTTAAATATCTTTCCAATCAGATGAATAACTATTTACCTGAATTGAGTATATTATTTATTCTTATGTTTTAATTGTTCTAGTCAATTTATTTATTTATTTAATTATTATTAATTAATTAATTGATTGAGCTTTAACTATGCCAAGATTGCTGGATGACTTACAAATTATCAGTTCTCTGTTCAGGTTATCCAATCAATGTCCCTTCCCACTAATAGGGTAGAGGAAAAACAGAAAGCTCCTTCTCCCCCTATTACAGTATTGAACAAAGTTATCCAATCAGTATGATTAATTAATTAATTGCAATCAAACACACACCTATCAACAGAGCTAATATAAGTTAATCTAGGAGTCTTATAGCTTTACAATAATCCCACCAAAACAATCCACCAATTTACAAACTTATATTAACCACTTCCCCCCTTCAACCAACACAATTTACTTTACTCTTATATCACTAATCAGCCCTTTTTTATATTTCAATCTTTATTTATTTCAGTCACTTAATGTCCCCAATCCAGTCCTGCAATTGCCTTCCTAGTTCTTCTTCAAACTACCGTTCTATTACCCCTTCTGTCAGTGTTCTCTACTTCTCCTTTCCTCTGACTCTCCAGTTCTCCCAATGCTTTTCCGACGTCTGTCGCTCCTCTTCCGTTCTTTCCGTAGGTGGCAGCCGCCGTTTCCGTAGCGCTACGCTTTCTTCCTTGGCTCCCAAAACCTCGCGATGTTTCTAAATTCTCCTCGCGTCAGCTCCGTCTCTGCGCATGCTCCGTCTCCACCGCTGCCGCACCCAACGCCGCACTACCTTCCTCTCCTGGAGACCCATTTTCAGACGCCACCTGCGCAATGAAGGCTCAACCTCGGGAACAAAAAAGAAACAAAACAAACAAAGAAATGGTTAGTGCAGCATATTCTTTACTTTTTACGTTAATACCGCTTCTGATTCCCGGTCCCTCTATCCAACCTTTTAGCACTTGGCCGTTCCCACCGGGAAAGAAAAAAAAAGAAAACTCTCTTTATACCCTTATATAAACCGTTTGGGCTTAACAAACATATAATAAACAAAACTCAGTCCTACTCAACTTTTGATATTTGCTCTGTAACTCCAGTCTGGTCTTTTCGCTGGTTCTATTTGATTCCTCTTCCACCTCGCAGCCGAGACCGTTCCCACGACGCCGGCGTTCCACCTAGAGCTCTGCATAAAGTTCAAGGAAAAAGGGGAAAAAAACCCCTGCCCCGGGGGATGCCTACCCCCAAGGACAGTACCCAAGTTCTCTGCTTCTCTCTGCCCTACAAGAAGAAAGAAAGGCAAATCTTTTTGCCTGGAAATTCTAGTGGAGTTTCAAGACAAACACAGAGCTCTCGCTCTTTGCGTCTGCCTTAGAGGTGGGTGGAACCGGAACTCATCCCTCAAGTTTCTTGTGGGTCTCCACTTGTTTAATCTAAAAATGACTGTGGACTATTCTTCTGTCTCATGGGTAGGATAAGGAAGAGGCCGAAGTGGGCAAGATGGAAGAAAACAGGAGAGTGCCAGCTACAATGGAAAACCATTGCTGTCCTCAACCAAAAGCCTGGCGGAACATCTCTGCCTTAGAGGCCCTGCAGAATTGCATTACGTCCCACAGGGCCCTGATGGAAATTGTCAGAGAGTTCCCCCAGGTTGGAGCCAGGACCGAGAAAGCCCTGGCTCTGGTTGAGGACAGCCGGATATCTTTGAGGCCAGGGATCACCAGCAGATTGCTCTCAGCAGAGTGTAACGCTCTCCTGGGGACATACCTGAGGAGACTGTCCCGGAGATATGCAAGTCCCAGGATTCTCAAGGCCTTAAAGGTCAATGCCAACACCTTGAATCTGACATGTGTCGCAATCACACGCACAATTCGCCCTGACATAGGCGCAAATGCTGGGTGGATTAAAGGAGCGTGATCAGACGCCAACATCTGGGAAGCGCCCCGCAGCTGTCGCCAACCCGTTTTGCTCTTCCGCACAAGCGGATTTAAAAAACACCTGGGAAAGTCCTGTAGCAAATGGGTTGCAATGGGGCGCAGATGGACTTTCCTGCATCTGATCGCCCCAGTGTGCTCCCATAGCATCGGGATAGTCTGATCAGGCTATCCCGACGCCGTGCCATTTTTTTTACCCCAGTTGCATTATGCACATCAGTGCACCCACACACACACACACATTCCATAGGGAGACCTCGGGGCAGAGGGGCACTTCATCGATTCCTCGTGGAAGCGCATCGGGAACAAATGGTTAAAAAAAAAACCTGACTCACCCGTGGTTATGTCTGATCATGCAGTGGTGGTCTGTGCCCGCATCTACAAAAGTCCATGTGATCGTGCAGCTGCGGGTCAACTTACACCAGAGGAAATAGCCTCATCATTCCCCCCCCCCCTTTATCTCGCACGTGTGACCTCTACCAGTGTATTTGTACTGGCTTTGTGCTGGCTAGGTGGTATATAAATCTAAATAAATAAATAAATAAAATATTCCACTGGAAGCCAGTGTAGCAGGTATACTATATACTATAGTATGCCATAGTATATAGTCTTGAAAGCAGTCATTTTCTCCAGGAGAACTGATCACTGTTTGGAAATTAGTTGTAATACTGGGAGATCTCCAGGCCCCACCTGGAGACTGACAATCCTAATATTGGCTATTGAGGGTTGTAAAAGAACATCTTTTCCGACAGTGAGCCTGAAGCAGGGTACATATTCAAATCCTGAAGCTAAAGACCTGTTCTGACACAACGTCCTTTGTTCCCTCCATCAGGCTGAGATGATGGGGCTTCTCTAAACAGTGGGTGATGTGTGTAGCATATGCACCACAACGCATAGGTAAAGCGAAGGATGGTGTCAGGCCCCAAGCAAGGGAATACATTAAACTGACAGGACCATCTGGAACTGCCTTGACAAAAAACCCTGCTTTCTGTTTTGCAGAAGGTGCCACTGGACTCAAACTTCATTCTGCTGCTTCAGACCAACATGGCTACCCACCTGAATCTCTCTTAATGGGAGTAAGAGATCAAAATAAAAATGCTTTAGAAATCTCAGTATGAAACACCAGTGATTTTGCATTACAGAGAGGGAGGAGAATATTCCTGGTTTATGTTCTGGACCTAAAAGATGCTTTGAAGCTAAAGCTGGGTTCTGGGAGAGGGCATAAGGACTCCAGTAGAAGAGTTGATGTTCCAAGGTTCACCCTCTGAACTACCACACTCCTGAGTTTTCTTTCAGCCACTGCCGTTCTACCAGAGGAGACACTCTTCTCAAGATCCTGCTGGCTTCCAGCCGACCTGTCTGCCTCTCAGCCGTGACTTGAGCCCATTCCTGTTCAACTACAACCCTGCTTTTGGGGTCCAAAGGGGGTGTTGCCATGCTTAGCAAAATACTGGCCCTTTCTGCACCCATATTTTGCCTCAGTTTCTGAGCACATCCTATCCTTTCATTCTTCATTCCCTCCCACTTCCACTTTGTGTTGGGGCATTTTCTTGTTTCTTCATTTGTTTTACAGGAATCTGCATTCAGACCACTTCCAACACACTGTTGCCCTGCAGCTACCAAACTCCTTTTGCTGTGATTCTTTATTCTCATCCACTTTCAAGTCACTAGTCCTTTCTAAAGTAGAATTGTTTCTGTGGGTATTTAAGTGCTGCCCACTGCCCTTCCCCATTCTCGCCTCTCTATCTTTAGGCTGATGCTCCCTCCCTGTTCTGTTTTCTTTCCCTCCTTCTCCAAAGACAAAAGAGGATGTGTCCTCCCACTCAAGCAAACTTTTTAAAAGCCAGAGAGAGCATAAGAAGGAATCAGTAAATAGAAAGGACTAGGGGATTCCCTGCTCCCAGATGTGTCAGTGTTGCATGTGTGAGCCTGGATTTTCCCCTCCCTTCCCTTTCTTTTTGTGAAAGCACAGAGGGAGGGATGGCCAGAGGGAGGGAGGGAGGGGCTGGCAGCCAGTTATCTCAAAACAACATGCAGGTTTTGCTTGTCGATGCAAAATGCATACAGAATACACAAATAAATAAACCGGGGGGGGGGGGGACAGGGCAGAGGGAATGCGTGCAACTGTGAGGTCAACCCTTAAGGCTTGATTCCTCATATACTCCAGAGCAAGCTGTCAGTGCAAAAAGGGCCATTGTTGCATGCATGTGGGGTGGCAAGAGTTGCCTGGTTCCCCCACCGGCACTTCCCATCCCCCACCACCAGTGCTCAATGGAGGGGGGATTATTTATTTATTTATTTATTTATTTATTTATTTATTTATTTATTTATTTATTTGGCTTCTAGCCCACCCTCCCCCATGAGCAGGCCCAGGGCAGGTTACAACAACAATAAATAACATAATTCAATATTTACAATAGAGCAATAAAACAATTGTTTGGGGTAGTGTCATGCAACACCACCGCTAGGAATCAGGAAGTGACGTCTCTGCATCATGCAGTCACAGAAACCCTGGAAAACTCCACAGTGTCGAGCAATGTGGTGATAATGCTTTGGATTACATAGCCTGAAGTGGTGTGTGGTGGTATCATTTTGCCGGGTCTCCCCACTTCCCCCCATCTCCTGCTAATTGCCAGTGCTGGTCTGGCAATCATCATGCCAGTGGTTGCCTACCTCTACCCTAGTGTGTCCTTAAGTTGTTCATGTTCCATTTAGGCCTGGGAGGGTTGCCACCCTCCTGGTAGGGCCTGAAGATCCCCTGAAATTACAACTGATCTCCAGGCAACAGAGATCAATTCCCCGGCGGAAAATGGAGGGTGGACTCTATAGCATTATACTGCACTGAGGACCTGACCCTCCTCAAACCCCACCTTCTCTAGGTCCCGCCCCCAAAACTCCAGGAATACTCTAGGGCCTGGCCTTGTCAGGAAGAACCTGACACAGGCACGGGGTTGCCAACTCTGGGTTAGAAAACACCTGGAGATTTGAGGAGGGAGCCAGGAGAGGGGAGGGACCTCAGTGGGGTATGATGCCCTAGACCGATTTCCCACGAGGCACTGCTTCACCGCTGTTCTTCCCTTTCCCACAATTGCATGTGTCAATTTCCCACTATTTGCCCCACGCCACATCTTGACCTGCGGCTTTGCCTGTTTCCCCCTGCAGTTTCCTGATCCTCAAAAAACAGGATCGCAAAGCCAATGGGGAAATCGGGCAAAGCTGCAGGTCAAAATGCGGTGCGGGGGAAATAGTGGGAAATTGAGACACGCAACTGGGGGAAAGGAAAGAGTGGCAGTGGAGCAGCGCCTCGTGGAAAATTGGCCCTAGAGTCCCTCCTCCAAAGCAGCCGTTTTCTCTGAGCTCTGTCATCTGAAGACCAGTTATAATACCGGGAGAGCTTCAAGCCCAACTTGGAGGCTGGGAAACCTACATGAATGGCAGCACTCCTTAGCAGGTCTACTCAGAGGGAAGACTCACTATATGCACTGGGGCTTGCTCTCAGGAAAGTGTCTTTAGGCTTGCTGCCAGAGAATAGAGAAATTTGTGGGTTTTCTGCTTCGTACTGGGCACAGCTTTACGTTAAAATGGAGGCGTCTCTTGTCTGGGAATGCAAACGGTTGGCTTGAGCAATAAACCCAGATGCCTCAAGAGAAGGCCTTGATGTTCACACCGTGGAAGAGGCACCTCTTTGGCTAAAGCTGCTGCCAGCTTCCAACGGCGCCAGCACTCAGCAAATTGATATGCCACCTGAAGTGCTCTAGCATTGATGGAGCACTTCTCCCCTCTTACTTTTGCTCCTTGCTTTTTCTCAGGAGACCACCGCTCCCAGCCTGACCCCTTTCGCTTTGCACGTCAAGCGAAGGAAAACCACCTTCCACTACCCTCCTGGGGACAGGCATTGATCGGAAGCCCACCGATACAATTCCACTGAAGTTGGCAGAATTACTCGGGGTCTGTTGTGCCCTGTGGGGCGCGAGAACAGAAGCTGCCCCTTGATTGCCTGAACCAAAGGCCAGAAAAGGGAATGCTTGATGCCTTCACGGCCTGGCGGGTGTAGGAGGACCAGACACAAGAGGAATTTATGAGTATTTACTATTGACACTTGTATCAAACAAACATTGATGGATTTCACCCTCTCAATACATTTTCTTAATGGGCACATCTATGTCAAACACCCTGATGATTCTTCAACATATTAAGGACATAAATATCAACATTTAATTTTCATAAAAGCTTTTTTAAGGCATCCTATAGTGACTCCTCATAACTCAGGGACCACCCTCTCCCGGGAGCAAAATGTTTTACTGCCGCTCATATTTAAAATTGGCTTCTAAATTTCACACGCTGAACTGTTTGAGATGGGTTTATGTGCCAGAGACGGCATGCTCCGCAACCCTAAACACATTTGTTTGGAAGTGTCCCATTGATTTCTGTGCAATTTACTTCCAAATCAGTTTGATTACTGCTCCTCTGTGGGGATATCTATATCACAGACTTAAATTGATTTAATAGTCATTCCCGCTCCTCAGGGAACTCTGGGAATGGCAGTTTGATGAGCAGAGCGAAGGATCTCTAACTCAGCGTGCCCCGTATACCACCACCATCTGTGAAGGGACTCCATTGAAAAGCAGTGTGTTTTGGGTGATGCAGAAGTTCTATACGTGTCATTTTGTCTCTGACTCATTCACACGTGCAACTCTTTCCTCCATGTTGTGGCTACCAGAAGGCATCTCTGAACCAGACCCACTGGAAGAAGGGTTGTTGAGCCAGGCCTGGCAACTGACAAGAGGGCAGAGGACAGGGACATGGGAGCTGGGCATGGCCCTGCTGATGTTGCTATAGCATTTCCAGGAATAACTGGAAAGTGACAAAGGGTAGCTCTAGGAATGGCCAGAAAGTCTACAGTTTCCAGTGATTCCTAGAGCTGCTCATAGCCACTTTTAGGTTGTGGCCAGAAGTGACATAGCAACACTGGTGCCATGCTAGGATCGCCACCCTCCAGATAGGGCTTGGGAGATCTCCTGGAGTTGATCTCCAGGTGACACAGATCAGTTCCCCAGGGAAAAATGGCTGCTTTGGAAACTGGACTCTGTGAGATTGTACCCCAATAGGTCCCACCCATCCTGCAAGCCCCTGTCTCCACAGGTTCTACCCTCAACATGTCAGCCATTTCCCAACCCAAAGATGGCAACCCTACTCCTCCTCCTTTGCTTAGTTGTGTTCTCACAGCCTTGCCACTTATCCTAAACAAAACTAGTTTTCAATTTAGATTAGGGATGCCATCCTCCAGGTGGGACCTGGGGATCCCCTGGAATTACAGGTCATCTCCAGACTACAGAAATCAGTTCCCCTGGGGAAAATGCATGATTGGAAGGGTAAACTCTAAGGCATTGTACCCCATAGAGGTCCGTCCACTCCTCAGGCTCCACCCCCAAATATCCAGGAGTTTCCCAGCCTGAATCTGGCAAGCCTACCTGCCCCATCCCCTGCCAGTGGGCAGGCAGGACCTGGCGACCTCATTCCAGATAAACACCCCTAAATGCTGAGTATGGTCCAGACATATGGCACAGACGTCTTACTGCAGTTTTTCAGAGCAGTAAGCCTTTAATCTTGACTTTAGATTCTGTGTCTGCTTTATGCACCATTCTTTTTCCTCCAGTGTATTTATTATGCAGCCACAATTTTTATAAAACACAGTTTTCTAAATTGGGGTGGCACATCACTTGTGACATGTAGGGGGTTGAATCCAAGGGTTTTTTTTAAAAAAATGCAATTGCTGTATTGCAGATGTGCAGTAGCGTCCAGCAAGCACCTTCCATTTGAACCCTCCTGGTTCAGTTTGTTGACTGAAAGGGAACTGAAAGGAATGCAGGCAAAGGGGGGAAAGCCACTGTTGAAACTGACCAGACAAGCTACAAAGCCCCGTTTTTCATATTGCCGAGCACCAGGGGATTCTCTGCTGTGTTATCAGCCACGGTGAAAAATAGGAAAGAGTCACACAATCTCGTAATATGGAGGAACAGTTTGATTGTACAGAATGCATGGTAGAACCCACTGACACTGGCTTTGATTGTTGGCAACATTGTGTGTGCACCCTCTTGTGCAAAGTCAGCTGCAACTCCACCACGCTTTGCACAGGGCTACAATTTGTATTGGGGGAGGAGTCCTGTGGCAGAAGCTCTGGAGAGCTTTTTTAGTCTCGTACTACTAAATTTTTTAAAAAGGGCAGATATTTTTGCCTATTTCCTAGTGCAGCTGTGTAGTTATAGTAATTTCCTGCCCTTCCTTGGAAATTTGTATGGTTTTCTCTTTGTGATACTCTAATATGATCCTGCACACTGGTCGTTTTTAAAACCCTGTCCTGTGCAGACTGCACTCTTCCTCCAAATGGATCAATCACAAGTGATTCTTAAGTTTGGCAGTTTGCAGATGGCCCATGTGGCTCAGCCGCCATCTTAATGTTAGGTTTTCAGAGACTACCAAAATGCCCCCTCCACTTTGTTCAATAAAGCATTAAAGGGGGAAATGTTTTCAAAGCTTTAGGCTTTCCACCCCAGTGCCTCTTTCTCTTTACATCTCATGTCAATTTCATTTTGCACTGAGGATTCTCCCCTTAATTTTGTTTGCATGCAGCACTGAAATCCTTTTTTTGTTGTTGTTCTACTGAGGACACTGCCATTTGTCTCCTCTCCAATCTCCCTTTCAAGTCAATACCAGCAGGGAACTAAATCATGTGCAGCTTCTTTTAAACTCTCCCCCACTGTTTTTTTTTTAATCAGCAACCCAAGACTAGTGATAGTCTCATATCACTAGACTCATGCCGCTTGTTAAAAAAAATTAAAATTAAAAATGAGGTGAAAATGGAGCTTGTACACTAATGAAGGGGGGAGGATGGTGGAAGGTACAAAATAGGTGGAATGACCTCAATGTGGGTGGGGAGTGACCTTCATGGGGCAGCAAAAGGGCAGGGGAAAACTGAGGAAATCTGTACACTTTTGAATTACCTTTGGCTTGGAAGAGAAACAAGGGGGAAAGTGGCACAAAAGCACTCTCAGAAAACATGAGGAAACAGTGATCAGAAAGCAAACTAAGCAGTGAAGGGAAGAAAATCAATGCAGAATGATAAAGAAAACCCAACGGACATGCATAGTGAAAGCAAGGGAAAACACCTGTGCCTAAGAGGCCTATGTCTGGGGGATGGGGCCTACAAAAGTCCAGTGCCCTCAAATACAACTTCTGAACAGGGCTATGGTGTATGCGGTTCACATCCCTTCTCTAGCAAGAACAATCCAATCCATGGCATCCAGTTCTATCAAACCTTCCTTGGAAAGGAATCTAGTATGGCCAGCTTTCTTAATACACCTGGTTGAGAAGCATAAGCTGTTAAGAGAATAATTTCATACAGCATACAATTGTAAGAGAAGAAGTTTTAGGGCGGTGTAGCCCTGGGGGAGTGAAGAAATCTGGGCAATGATCCTTGTTGTGAGAATGCTCTAAGCACACTAGAGAGACCAATTTCCAAATGGTTGGAGAATATGGCACATTCTGAAATGATGTTTTCATCACAGGAGTGCTGTAATCCAGCCATAAACAATTATTGGCCCATTGCTTTTCTATTATGAATAAGGGAGGCTACGAAAACTAGGCAGCCTGGGGTATACCTAACACTGTCATCAGAGTCTACTTGGAGCCAAGGCTTAGGAGACTTCAGAGCCATGCCTCAGTAGAATACCTCGTATTTGTTTTGGTTTTCCTAGCTTTGCTTACATGTTTTTAAGCACAAAGGATACCCAAACATTAAGCAGCCAATGCTTTTATTGGCTTAGAAAATTAAGTGACTGGGAAACTGGCCTTCCTAATTTTTTAAAATCTTGAATTGCTTTTAAGCACAAAAAACAGGCCTTCCTCATTTTTGTGTCTTTAATTGCTTTTAAGTGCAAAAAACAGGCCAATAGCTACAGTCGGGCCTCCTGGGGCCCGCCCCCCCGACTTCCTCCCAAGCCCCCCCCCCCAACTTTGAGGAAGAAGTGGGGGAGGCTGCTTACAACTGCCCTTCTCCCCAAAAACATTTAAAAGGATCATTTAAATGCTTTGGGGGAGAAGTGGGGGCCACTAGCCTGCACTCCAAGCCATGAATTGAAGTGCCCCCTGACTTTTTAAAAAGCCCCCCAAATTTAAAAAAATCCTGGCTATGGGCCTGGCAAAAAATAGGGTCAATAAAAAAGTTGGCAACCCTAGTGTCACCTAGGCTGCCATAAAGAAGGTGGGGGTAAGGAGGCTGGAGGCCATAAAGTAGGTGGGGATGAGGAGGTTGACACTGGTATGCAACTTTCGATTCTCTTCTAGCATTTATCTTGTTTTGACAAGGCCCGACCTTGGAGATGCTCTCGGGTTTCTCTTGTAAGTTTCCTGCTGGGAACTAGGGGCTGTTATTTTCTGCGTGAATGTAACCTGGCATTCATTGGCTTGTAGCCATCTGATGACCCAAGTTTGAACCCTGTATAAAATCCCATTCCTGCTTTCCCTCTGTAGTCTTAACACAAATAGCGTTTAGAGCAATGCAGTAGTCTGACCAATAAACTGATCCTGCTTAAAGGAATGTTGTTGAGTGCTGATTACTGGGAACTCTGACACCTAGGTAGGATTGCCAGGTTGAAGAGTGGAGATTCAGTCTAGATGTACAAAATAAAGTTGCCAGGTTACCCCTGGCCACTGATTGGAGGGAGCAGGGTTGGCAGATCTATGTTGGGAACTCCTGGAGTTTTGGGGATGGAGCGTGGGAAAGACAGGGGCCTCTGTGACATTCTTGCTACTGGGGAGACTGATTCTCCTTTAAAACACTCTCTGTGTCTATATAAACTTGGTAGTTTTCTGCTGCCACCAGGAATTTAAAATTCCAAATCTCTCTCTTTTGGTAGAATGACCTAGGATCTGGGCACTTCAGAGGACTATGTGGCCCTGAGGAAGTACTGTACTGATTTCTGGGATAAAATTAAACAAAATTGATTTATTTAATAAAGAACAAATTAGGTTTCTGGTTATTTTGAACTGTTGCTGAAGAAAGGAACTGGCAAAGCTTGGTGTCACACTGTTAGCCAAATTGCTTTAATTTAAGATTGGCAATTGGCAGAAAACCGGGTTCTTGCCAGCTATACCAAGGTCCCGCTCCCTCCGGGAGTTCCCAGAAAATAGGCAATGAGGCTGAGTGGTTTCTTTGAATGGTGTTTACTTATAACATGTTATTCAAGCATACAAAAACGTAATCACACACACATACACACAAGATCTAAGAAAATCAGATAGAAAATAGCACTGTTGCATTAGCAGGAGTTTCGTTGAGGGGAAATACGTTACCTATCCTGGAGATGGGTGGTTCACTTCCTCAAGATTGAGGGGATGAAAAGGAAAAATGGGGGGCGTGACCTGAACCTGCAGATACACGCCTCATCCTGGCTGCGCAAACCAGGGAATAAAGATGGAGGCAAGGTGTTGGGTATAGAAAGCTGGACTTGAGAGGTTGGTAAGAAGATAGGGGTCGAAGGTGGCTAGCAATGTGTTTCTGTTGTGCAAGATCTTTTATCAGGTAGCATTGGGGCAGGCTGCTCTGACCACATCCCCTTGTCACACCTACTAGTTTGTCCGTCCCTACTAACCTTACTATTGGTCAGTGTCATAAGGAGAAGGAGGCAAGAAGGAGTGGGCAATATTGCAAATCTAGGTGCTAAGCAGGAACTAACACCTGGGCCATCTGGACGGCTTCTTAGTGCCAAGCCTTGGTCTTGTGATGGCTTTGGCCAGGTCACTCGATGGTCGATGATTAGTTGCTAAGCAACCTAATCTCTTACAGGAACTTTGGGGGAAGGTGTGAAGAGGCCAGCGCAAAGGAGATAAGGACTCTTTGAAATGGAGTCCTGGTCTCCCTGTTGGTGTGAACACGTGAAAGAGACTGAAGAACTCTTTGAAATGGAGTTCTGGTCTCCATGTAAGTGTGAACTCTGAAGGAAGTCTCCCACTGTGGGCTGGAGCCTCTCACTGCAACAGAGAGTGCATTTGCCCTCAGTTCAAACCCAAAGTTCAAACTTATGATTTTAACAGTTCATAAGAGCATATAATATGCCTTGCTGGCTTACAACACAGTCTCTCAAACTCCACTCTGACAGGCTAATCTCTTTCTCTCTCAAAGCCACACAGGCAAAGCTCTTTGTTTTATTCACGCAGTATAGAATTGTCTCTCTTAGTCACACAGACTAAGTTGCTTGTCTAAATCGCTCAGAAAAAGACTCAAGATCCCATAGCCACACAGACTATGCTCACTCTCCAACTTCACACACTGAATCCTTCATAGACATCCACACACAGATTCCTCTCAGAACACTCTCAGTCATCAGCCAATCACGTCACATTTGTCTCCCCCTATCATTCTCATTACATTACTGCAGTCACACTAAACATTTAAAGGAACACACACCCCAGAACATGAAATGATTACAGCCTCATTGGGGTACAATGCCATAGAGTCCATCCTCCAAAGCATCCGTTTTCTTCAGAAGTGTGGAGATGAGCTGTAATTCCGGAGGACCCCCAGATCTCACCTGGAGGGTGGCATCCTTACTGCAGAATCAGAATATGAAGCAGCGGTGATGTCTCCCACCCATCCCCTGATCCTTTCATCCAACCAGTGTTGTAGTGAGCAGGATAGCCAGCATGACTGGAAGGAGCAGATAAAAGAACAGGGGATGGTCATGGGTGGCCTTATCTCCCAGTTCAGGAGCTGTTTTAAATACAGAGGGAAATGCTGGAGAAGACTCTTGAGAGTCCCTTGGACAGCAAGGAGATCAAATAAGTCGATCCTAAAGGAAATCAACCCTGACTGTTCCCAGGAAGGCCAGATACTGAAGCTGAAGCTCAAATACTTTGGCCACCGAATGAGAAGGGAGCCCTCACTAGAGAAGGCCCTGATGCTGGGAAAGGTTGAAGGTCAAAGAAGAAGGGGACGGCAAAGGACGAGACGGTTAGACAGTGTTGTTGATGCAACAAATATGAAATTAAGCAAACTCTGGAGCACGACAGAAGACAGGAGGGCCTGGCGTGATGTGGTCCATGGGGTCACGAAGAGTCGGACTCGGCTGTGCAGCTGAACAACAACTTGGCAACCCCATCTATAGGGAGTGAACTGACATACAAAGAACAGAAAGAAATGTAGCAGGTAAAATTCCTTCTGACACACAGTAGATGAGATTCTTATTAATTATCATCAGTATGCTGTTCGGGGGGGGGGGGGCGAATAACCAAATGCAGGTTGAGGGAGATGCATGGGGGAGAGGAGAGGAGAGGAGGGATGTAGACAGGTTTTCTTTGCCCTGACCTCCTTAGCCCCATCTCATCAGATCTCGGAAACTAAGCAGGGTCGGCCCTGGTTAGTACTTGGATGGGAGACCCCCAAGGAAGTCCAGGGTTGCTATACAGAGGCAGTCAATGGCAAAACTACGTCTGAACATCTCTTGCCTTGAAAACCCCATGAGGGGTCACCACAAGTCGGCTGTGACTTTCCTTTCCACCATGACCAAGTTTTCATTGCAGTCTGCTCTGAGCCAAAATTTGGTGTGTGTGTGTGGGGGGGGGGGGGATGTGGAACAAAAATGTCCAGGGCTTTTTAAAGCACAACAGCCAGGCTGATTAGTTGGCAGTCCTTGTTGGAAATGCTACTTTGGCAACCTTATTTAAAAAGAACGTGTCTAAGGGCCAAAGCAGCCATGATGCAGAAGATCTGTGATTAAGAGCACAACCTGAAAAGAGTTACACCCGTCTAAGTCAACAAATCATTAGGATTTCCAGCAGGCCTAGAGAAAAAGGTCCTGTCCCTTTAATAGAGGCTGACATGGTATGGAGGTAAATAATATCACATGGGAAATGATTTCCCATTAAGCCTCTCTTAAAGGGATGGAGCATTTTTTTCTCTCCAGGCAGTTGGCAACCCTAAAAACCATAGGGTTTAGAAATGCAGAACACTTCACCTCTCTGGGAGGGAAATAACAGGAGTAAGAGCAGTTTGGAAGGACAGCACACCACGGAGCCTCTTCCTTAATCCAATTAATATTCCGACGCAAGTGCTTTGAAGCAAAGAAAAACATGTCCAGTGCTCTCATTATAGGTTTGCTGTGTCGCTTTGGCCTTAAGTATGAGTGGAAGGGAGTTAAGATCCCCTGGGGGTGCCAACCTCCAGGTGGGGCCTGGAGACATCCTGGAATTACAACTGATCTCCAGGCAACAGGGCTAAATCCCCCTGTTGAAAATAGCTGCTTTGAAGGCTGGACTCTATGGCCTTACATCCTGATGAGGCCCTTCCCCTCCCCAAACCCTGCCCTCCCCAAGCACCAGCCCCAAATCTTCATAAATTTTCCAGTCCAGAGTTGGCAACCCTAGAGGCAGTGAAGGCAAATAAGTATCTCGCTGTCAGGTTCACTTCAGCTCCAGATAGGCCAACTGGCTGAGGTAATTCCTTGGAAACGAAAAGTGGTTAAAAGCGATAATGGGAAGTTTGGTGGGCACCTGGACAATGTGAGCAGGTGGCTTTGCTTTGCCCTTGTGTGCTAGAGCCAAAGCAACACGGAGGATACCTTCAGTTTATATTAATTTTGCAGGCAGCATTTACCAAGGGCGATTAGATTCTGAGCCTAGCTACAAAGACATCTACAAGGATCAGCCAGAAGAGCCAAAATTAAAGGATGCTACCTGCCTTTATGCATAGGAAAAGCATCTGGAAAGAGAGCCATTCTTTGAGCTAAGGACTGTATCACCCTATTGAAAGAAATTGGCTAGAATTGTATGGCACAGGCTAGCCTAATCTCATCAGCTCTGGTTAGTACTTGGATGGGAGACCACCAAGGAAGTCAGGGATTGCTAGGCCAAGAGTCAGGCCACGACAAACCACCTCTGTTCATCTCTTGCCCTGAAAACCCTATGGGGATTGCCATAAATTGACTGTTACTTGACACCATGTTTCCACCAACACCAAAAGAAAGCACAGTTTAATGCAACGGGGCTTAAATATTCGCCAGTCTATTTACCAGATAGTTTTGTATTCTACCTCTTGAGAACTGAAGGATTGAAATGGGATTACCCCATTGTATACAGGGGAGAGCCTGGGGGTGGTGGGGATTGAGGCGGGGAGGGACTTCAGACAGATATCCTCAGGGCTATTTTGGGGCAGGAACGCACAGGAACGGAGTTCTGGCTTGCTTCCGAGTTGGCCACGCCTACAGCCTCCCCCCCCCTCGAGTTCCCCAGGTACCTCGGAAGCCATGGGGCGCCTAGGGAAGCCAAGCTGATCCAGAGAGGGAAGGCAGTTTGAACGGCCTCCCCTCCTTGGGTTCCCCAGGTGCCCTGCAGTTGCAGGGCACCTGGGGAAGCCGATCCAGAAACTGCCTTCCTTCCCTCGGGTTCCCCCTGTGCCCCACAAGCCACGGGGCATCTGGGGAAGCTGATCCTGGGAGGGAGCGGCACTGTCAGGGGTGTGGCCTTATATGCTAATGAGTTTCTGCTGTTGGGTGTGGCCTATTACGCTAATGAGTTCCTGGTGGGCTTTTTCTACAAAAAAAAAAAAAGCCCTGGATATAATGCCATAGACTCCACCCTCCAAAGCAGTCATTTTCTCCAGGGGAACTAATGTTGCCATCCTCCAGGTGAGGGCTGGCAATCTCCTGGAATTACAACTGATCTCCAGATGATAGATGTTGTGTACTAAGACCACAGTCGCCTGGTCTCCCGTAATGGCGACCGCCACATGGTCAGCGCACATGGTCAGAATCTACCTGAGCTTCAGCCAGGTAGAACAATAGCCAGTTGGATCCTGAGTGACCACCAATTACGAGCCTAGGTCTCCTGCTGGGGGACCTATGAACTGCAACCACGGACTTAAGGTCCTATCAGGACTTGTGGGCGAGGTCGGGGCATTGTCTCCGGCCGGCATAAAAGAGGGCTCTGAGCCCGGGGTTTCTCATGTTCCATCTGACCCTCAATAAAGAGCTTTGCTATGAAATCACTACCACTCGCCTCCGGACTCCAATACTTTCCAATAGAGATCAGTTCTCCCAGAGAAAATGGCTGCTTTGAAGGGTGGAGTTTATGGTATTATACTCTGCTGAGGTCACTTCCAAGCTCAAACCTCATCCTCCCCCACAAGGCTCCACTCCCAAATGCCCAGGAATTTCTCAACATGGAGCTGGCAACCCCAAAAGGAACTGATCTCTGTATTTGGGCAATCTGTTGTGATTCCTGGAGAGCAGCTGCTGCCATTGCTGCTGGGGGGGGGGGATAGATGGGAGGCCAGGAGAGTGTTGGGGTGAGGCAGAAAGGAAGTGACGGACATGGAGGGGGGAGAGAGCGAGAGTAAGAAAAGGGGAGGCAGGAAGCGAAAAAGTATGAGAGAAGTAAGGGGAAAGGGAAAGAGGCAGAGGTGGGGGGATAGGATAGCTGCTTCCGCAAGTTTCTTGCGGGTCCCCTCTTGTATTATTCTAGTTCTGAAACTAAAAGATAAGGCTGTGAGCTGTACTACACTGAGGTAGACTTACTCCATGAACTATTTCCTTGTGAAAGTTCTCTGCCTATAACTTGCTCTCCTGGTCAGTTGACTATTCAGCACAGCCTGATCTCTTGCCAATGCAAGAGCTGAACTGCTAAACCCAGTTTCTTGCATGACCTGTGTGGCTGTGGTAATACAAATGGATTAAAAGGAATTTAGAGAGGCCAGAGTGCAGCTGCAACACCATTAGCTATGGGGTTTTATATAGCCATCTTATATCTTAGGGTGGAGACCAAAAGAAATAGAAATGCAAGGAAAAAACAACACAGGAACATCGTTCAAATAGGCACCCCAATACGGTAGCCAACTTCCAGGCAGGGTACAGCTGATTTCTAGACAACATAGATTGTTTTCCCAAGAAGAAATGGACTCTATGGTTTAGAGTATAGAAAGAGTATAGGAAACAGATGTATAGGAAACAGAAATCCTACTGACATCACATCCATGCCAAGCTCCCTCACCTCCCTAAACTCCACCCTCCCGGCATCTCCAGGAGTTTCCCAGGCCAGAGTTAGCAACCCTACTGAACCTCACAACCAGAGTGTTCCCAAGCTGGAAGCTTGGTGTAGTGGTTAGGAGCGTGGACTCTAATCTGGGAGAACTGGGTCTGAGTCCCCACTCCTCCACATGCAGCTGCTGGCATGACCTTGGGTCAGTCACAAGTTCTCTCAGAGCTGTTCTCTCACAAGTAGTTCTCGAAAGAGTTCTCTCAGCCCCACCTACCTTTTCAGGGTGACTGTTGTGGGGAGGGGAAGGAGATTGTAAACTGCTCCGAGACTCTTTCAGGTAGTGAAGGGCAGGGTGTAAATCCAATCTATTGTCATCTTCATTATTATTATTAATTATTATTATTATTATTATTATTATCATTATTATTATTACTATTATACCAAGCCATTGCATACCCTTATGTCTATCATCACATGGCAGCCACTTTTCAGTGTCTGAACATTTGGCATTAGGATAGGCCTGGTATTTTAACAAAAGTTTAGGAATATGATCCAGTAAATACAAGTATATATTTTAAACATTCTGACCTAGTTATATAAGCATTTCTTTCTACGAAGACCAAGCATTTTAGACTTCTGAGTCCTGGGTTAGGTAAAGGTAAAGGTTTCCCTTGCTCGAAAGCCAGTCGAATCTGACTCTAGGGTTGCGGTGCTCATCTCCGTTTCCAAGCCGAAATTTGAAGACATCTCCATGGTCATGTGGCCAGCATGACTACACGCTGAGGCGCATGGAACACTGTTACCTTCCCACCAAAGCGGTACCTATTTATCTACTTGCAATTTCTTGCTTTTGAACTGCTAGGTCGGCAGGAGCTGGGGCCAGAGACGGGAGCTCACTCCGTCACACGGCACTCGGGTCTCGAACTGCCGACCTTCCGGTCCGCAGTGTCTTAACCTCTGAGCCACCACGGAGCCCCGGGTTACTAGTGTTGTATTGTCAGAACCTTTAGATCCAAGATAAAGGCAGGTAGATTCTTTTTTTCTTTGAATTATCAGGTTTGGTACATTAAAAAAACACAAACTTTGCCCCAGAGTGTTCTTACCCTACATAGGGTTGCCAACCACCTGGAGAAAAAAAATGCTTTTCATAGAGGCTTATGGGATGTGATTTACCAGGCGATGTTTTCCATGTTGTGAAACTCTCCACCTGTCCATTTCTACACATTAAGCCTCTACATAAAGCTATTCTATCCTCAGAAAAGAGCAAGAGTCCAGTAGCACCTTAAAGACTTAAAGTTGGGGGCAGGGGCGACCTTTACTTGCTTACAGGCATCCTCAGGGGTCATTTCGAGCAGGAGCTCAGGGGAGCGCAGCTCCGGGAGTTGGTGCCAGCCCCCCCCCCCCCAGGCGGGGGAATGCCTGCTTGTGTCATGGCTGCAGCAAAATGACCCAATCCCCTGGAAAGGTCCTTGTTCCTCCGACCAGCCTTCTGAAGGCTTCAGCCACCACTGAAGCTATCCTCCCAGAATAGTGCTATTTCTGAGGCTTGGATTAGTAGCTGTCCTCTCTCTCTCTCTCTCTCTCTCTCTCTCTCTTCCTTCCTTCTCTTCCCTCTTTCTTTCTTTCTTTTTCTTTCTTTCTTTCTTGCCTTCTGACATACTTCCGGTGATGTCAGGTGGTATAGCATATGCAAATAAGTTATGCTAATGAGTCATGCTAATGAGCTCCTGCCCCTCTTTTTTTACGAAATGACCCCTGGGCATCCTGATAACCTAAAACAACTTCTCACCTACAATGATAAACTACTTAACAGTCACATGGACTCTGGTACCAAGGCCTGCAACAAACCAGGATGCCAGCTTTGCTGTCATGTAGATCACAGCTACACTATCAGTGGAACTCCGTGAAGTGGAGTGAGAGGATAGAGATAAGAGGGGGCAGAGGGCAGTTCCCAGGTTAAGGGGGGGGGAAGCCATCCCATTCAAGGAGGTAACACCTATATATAACTAGAGTGATGTAGCTCCCTCCCAATGTCCAGGCAGGCTGAGTCACACACTCCAACAAGTACCTCTACTTCTGGAATATGATATAACGTTTTTGTGATATATAATATCAGGAACAGAGCTACTGCCAATCATGAGTTCACACAGTCAAAGAAAAAGATCCCTTGCCGAAAACATATCACTCAGCATCAGATCACAAAAGGGAGACTTGTTCTTATACAATACCATTGCTTCTTATTTTACCGCAAGACTAATAAACTTCACTTCTGAAGATTCTCCAAACTTCGTCTCTCATCTTTGAATGCATCTCCTGTAATAAAGTCTCGTCTCTTTTCTCTCCTCAACAAAATTCTCGGTTTCTTCCATCTGCTGCCAGAGTATAATCCTTTAATATTTACTGAGAATACTTTCTGTTCTGTACTTAGTACATATGGAAAAGTAGGAAACAATTGAAGGGGAAAAAATCAAGCTGAAGAGGAAAGAAGAGAGATGGAATGGGAGGGCTTTCAAACCAATGTCTGCCCAGCCTCAGCGTCTTCTAGCAGCCAGGCTTCTTTCAGATTCATTAATAATTTAAATGGTATTGTTCATGTATTTCTGTTGTTCTGTTTTCTCAGTTTCTTTTTTTATTATCTGTTTCTCTGCGTGGTAAAGATCAGCTAAAAACTGTATTAGCTCTCTAGTATGAGGGTATTTCATTGCTAACTAAGGCTGCGGTCAGACGTGCCTTCTGGTCTGCAGTTCAGTGTCTAAACACTAGCGTTGATGCCTTGCAGACCATTTTAATCAGTACATAAACTAGAAATTCCTTCAGCGGCATAACTGTCAAATATCCAACTTAAATTAGTACACGGAGCTGAAATTAGGACAGCAGTATCCTTTTGGTAGCAGAGTTTAACTGACAGTTATATAGATTACACAATCCCAACAGTATCAGCTGATCAGCAGAGTTTGGCTGAAACTCAGCATGGTATGTGAAGGTAAGCAGTAGCTACAGGTTTTAACTACAAAGAGTACATTCGTGGGTGTTATGTATTGACCATGCGGTCGCCATGTGCTCCAGTAATGGTGACCGCCATGTGGCCAGAGCACATGGCCAAGAAACTACCTGAGCTTCAGCCAGGTAGAACAAAGGCCAGGTGGATTCAAACCGGCCACCAATCATGTACCTAGGTTTCTCCAAGGGAACCTATGAGATGTAAATAGACTGATAATAGCCTATCAGGCCAGTTGGGTGAGGTCAGGGGATTATCCCTGTCCAGCATAAAAGGAGGGCTCGGAGCCCTGGGTTGTATGCTTCATCCGGACCAGCAATAAAGATCTAGCTGTTTCACTGTTCCATGGACTCCCGACTCCAATACTTCTCAGTGGGTAAGGAGGGTAACTTTTAACAAACTCTGTGGCAGGGTATGAGCTTTCATGAGTCACTGCTTGGTTTTTCAGATACATTCAGAAGAGGTTTGCCATTGCTCACTTCTGTGCAGCGCCCTGGGACTTCTTGGTGGTCTACTCATCTGAGTACCAACCAGGGCTGACCCTGCTTAGCTTTCAAGATTGCTGGTGGAAAATGTTTGAGGTCACAGCCGACTTGTGGTCACCCTGCAGGGTTTTTAAGGCAAGAGAGGAACAGAGGTGGCTTGCCATTGCCTGCCTCGGCATAACAGCCCTAGACTTCTCCCATCAAACTACTAACCAGGGCTAACTCTGCTTAGCTTCCGAGATCAGACATGATCAGACAAGCCTGGTTTTAACTAGAGATGCTTGACCACCTGCAAGTCCACCTGCTTTCACCCTTCATGAGCCCTCAGCCAGTTTTTGGTAGGCAGTTTAGGCCACTTGCAAGCAGTTCAAGCCTGTTTGCCACATTACTTTCTGTGCACACAAAATGCACATTACTCCTTCCCACCCATTACCATCAATCCTGCCACACTCTGCCGCCAATTCAAGTCAAGTCAAGCCAATTGTTTAAATGAAGAATGAACAACAAGAGTTACTCATATATAAATACTGTGTAAAGTTTTTAACATCATACTGTTTGCTGTTTGAGTCTGTCTGATCAACATGCATGGCTGCCAATCTGTCTGGATCTGCAGCTGTTCACACAAGTACTTTTTGCACAACTCTCTGGAAGTTGTACTTTTCCATAGTCATATAGCATCATTTAATTACTGGATCTAACCATCCACGACCCGGGTGGGATTTATTTCACGTATTGTGTAGGTGTAAAAGCAATCACAAGACTGAAGGAAATGGAACTCCACCGCAACTACTATGCCGCAGCAACATGTTGAAGTTGGGTTCCCAATGGCAGAGGTGAGATGAGGTGATCCAAAGTTTGGCTCATGAGTGAGTGCAGCTGTTGGGATATTAATTATTTATTTATTTAATATGTTGTCAAAGGCTTTCATGGCCAGAGTTC
This sequence comes from Lepidodactylus listeri, assembly GCA_029233225.1. Lineage (NCBI taxonomy): Eukaryota > Metazoa > Chordata > Lepidosauria > Squamata > Gekkonidae > Lepidodactylus > Lepidodactylus listeri. Next base: position 130,469,249 of record JARCFY010000005.1, on the reverse strand, counting down.
ATTAGTTGTAGATTTTCCGGGCTGTATGGCTGTGGTATTGTAGTACCTGATGTTTCACCAGCAGTTGTGACTGGCATCCTCATCTTTCTGTGTTATACCTCTGAGGATGCCAATCACAGCTGCTGGCGAAACATCAGGTACTACAATGCCAAGACCAACTAATTTATTTATTTACTTTACGTTACTTATAATCTACCATTCTCGCTGAGACTCAAAGTTGATCAATGTGTGTGTTTGCAAAGTGCTGTCAAATCACCACCAACTTATGGCAATTCCTCACGGGACTTCCAAGGCAAGAGACATTCAGAAGTGGTCTGCCATTGCCTGCCTCTGTGTTGCAACCCTGGACTTCCTTGGTGGTTTCCCATTCAAATACTAACCAGGGCTGACCCTGTTTAGCTTTTGAGAACTGATAAGATCAGGTTTGCCTTGGTCATTCAGGTTGGGGCAGGCAAACCAATAGGATGAAACATTTAGTAAGCACTTCAATAGAACTAGGACTACAGAAATCTGAAACAAAAAATAAGTTAAGCATGACATGTTTAAAAATGCAGAAAATTGCCTTAAACAAGTAGAAACATAATTCAGAGAGAACAAGATAATACATACAGTAACAGATAATGCATACTATACTGTCATGGGTCAGCCATGGCTCAGTGAGAACTCCTCAGGAGAAGAGGACTCCTCAGGAGAAGAGGAGCCCCATGTAGTCAGCTCTGAGTCAACTGAAGCCAGCAAGCAGGAAGACACAGCTGGTGCAGAGCCAACACACCCTCCAGCCCTGATTCAACAGGTGAGACTAAGTTAATCATTCCCAGCTCTCCAGTATCACCCGCACCCTTTGAGCACCACAGACAGAGACTATGAGCAGAACTACAGGAGAGACAACAAAGTGCTTGCCTTCTGTCCTGACACCAGCAGCTTAAGTAGTTGCAGGATTCCTCCTGAGCAGCTGGCTGCAAGCATGACCATTAGACATATGCCTATAAAAACCAGCCAAAGGAGTCTATTAGGTGTGGAAGCAACAAGACATTTTTCTGCTGACTCTGTGACCACTGCACTAGATCCTGCCTTGCTTGAGTGACTCCTGGACTGGCCCTTGACCTCACTTCTCAGCTCTGTGGTCTCTGGTTGAGAGTAACCCTTAGACTGCCTGACTATGCTTCTTGGACAACCCTTTGGGTAGTGACTTTCTCAGCTGTAGACTCTGGAACTGAACTCTTGACTTGGCTTCTTGCGTTTCGACCTACATTCCCACCAGGAATGCACACTGGCTCTGCCTGACCTGTGACATGTGCAGTACCCCCTTACAGATATGTGCAGTACCCCCTTACAGACCAACAAAAATTTGGGGAATAAGCTTTCAAGAGTCAAAGCTCCTTTTATTTTGTTCTACTGCAGACCAATGAGGCTACCCTCTGATAATATATGCAATAGTACAGGCCACAGTCCCATTTTATTAAAGGACTTTTCAGATTCATTTCATATTATACTATATCTCTATCACCTTTATAAAAATGCCCCCCAATAATTCTATTTTACATGGTTTGCAGAAAGACAGGCTGAGCATTCTATACGGTATCTTCACCTGCTAAACATGTTCCCAGCATCCCTAGCTTTTAATTTGGTCTCCCCAAAGACTTTAACGGAGGTCTCCTTTGAGGAGCTTCTCAAGGTGCTGAAGGGCTTCTTCTCGCCTAGACCCTCCATGTTAGCCATGAGGGTCAAATTCCACCACCGCACTCAGGCAGCAGGGGGGACCACAGCTGCTGGTGGTCAGCTGTGAATTCCCATCTGTTGAGGACACCCTCATGACGGGATTTGTCTGCGAGGTTCGAGAGAGCAAGCTTCAGTGTAAGCTGATCGCTCTCTCGGACCCCACCCTGGAGAAGGTCTTCCAGATGGCCTGTGCCTTCGAGACAGTCCCAGAGGAGCACTGAGGCTCTGCCGCCATGGCACATCGCACCTTCTCATCCGCATTCGAGGGCTCCGACAACAAGTCCAGCAGCTTCGTTGTCACCCTCAAAAGACTGCACCTCGCACTCCAGGTGGCTCCAGGTCTTCAGCCCCCTGTGGCTCCTGCCACTCATAGTTCAGGTCCTGCAACATCATGTGCCAGTTGTAGTGAACCCCATGACCGCCAGACCTGCCATTTCCGTGATGCCATGTGCCAGGCCTGTGGTAAGACTCTATCTCTTGTTGGGCGGTCAATCCTACTCAAAACTGAAAGACCTAGATTGGGCGTTTCAAGCTGTGGCTAGTTGGCTTAGGCTGAGCCAGTTGAAATGAATCTGGTGAAGATGGAGGTCCTGTGCCTGAGTCAGTGGTCCGGGGGTAGGGACACCACTCCCAGCCTTTGATGGGGCACCATTGGTACCAGTGCTGAGGGTTAGGAGTTTGGGAGCGCTCCAAGATGTCTCCTTGTCAATGGAGGCCCAGGTAGCAGCCACTGCCAAGTCAGCCTTTTATCACCTTAGGCTGATGAGGCATTTGATTCCCTTCTTTGAACGCAATGACTTGGCAACAGTGATCCATGCAATGGTCACCTCAAGATTGGATTACTGTAATGCCCTCTACATGGGGCTGCCCTTGTCACAAATCCAGAAGCTGCAGCTAGTGCAGAATGCAGTGGCGAGGCTATTGTTGTGCCTTCCTGTGTGGGAACACATCCAGTCTGCCCTAAAAATACTGCACTGGCTGCCCATAGGACACTGGATTCGTTTCAAAGTGCTGGTTCTCGCCTTCAAAGCCCTTTATGGCCAGGGACCGGCATACCTGAGGGACTGCCTTTCCCCATATGTTCCCCAGAGAGTGCTGCGATTGGGGACTCAGAATCGGCTGGTCCTCCCGAATATCAAGGAGGCCAGGCTAGCGACAACTAGGGCTAGGGCATTCTCATTGGCGGCTCAACTCTGATGGAATGAGCTCCCAGAGGAAATCAGGGCCCTGTGGGACCTGTTCCAGTTCTGCAGGGCCTGCAAAACGAAGCTCTTCCACCAGGCTTTTGGAGCCGCCACCACTACTGCCACTGTCACTATTGACATCTGACTACTGACATCTGACAATGACGAAGAGTGAGCCCGACCTTTCTGGATCCCCCAATCATAGCTCGATCATAGTCTAATCATAGCCCAACCTGAGTGCCGTCAACATCTGAAGGACACCAAGAAGCTAACTGTATGCGGAGGAAGCAAATTAAATACTAGCACTTTAATATTTGTTCTATCTATGGTTTTAAACTTGTGTATTAATCGATTTTATATTTATTGCATTATTATACTGTATTGTTTTATATTGTTTGTGTAAGCTGCCCTGAGCCGGCTCTGCTGGGAGGGCCGGGTAAAAATCTAAATAATAAATAAATAAATAAACTGCTGTGACTCCGACGGGCCAGCTTCACACGCGCATTCTGTCCTTATCAAGGTACCGCAGCAGTCAAAAAAGGGGTTTCTCTGCTTGTTCAGTCTACTTTGAGGAATGTTTTACACTGCAGACCTTGAAATCTATGTTCAGCTTAATACAGCGATCACCTGCTATTACAACTCATCTCCAGGCAACAGAGACCAGTTCCCCTGGAGAAAATGGCCCCTTTGGAAGGTGGATTCAGTGGCATTCTACACTACTGAAGTCCCTCCCCTCCCTAGGGTTGCCAGCTCTGGGTTGGAAAATACCTGGAGACTTTGGGGGTGGATCCAGGAGAGGGCAGGGTTTGGGGAGGGGAGGGGAGGGACCTCAGCATGGTATAATGCCATAGAGTCCACCCTTCAAAGCAGCCATTTTCTCCCAAGGAGCTAATCTCTGTCGACTGGAGATCAGTTGTAAAAGCAGGGGATCTCCAGATCCCACCTGGAGACTGGCAACCCTGCTCTTCCCCCAACCCCACCCTCCTCAGGCTCCACCCCCTAAAATCTCCAGGTATTTCCCAACCCGGAGATAGCAACCCGACACTAACCGTTGCAGGCAAATATTTTCCCAGCCCTTTGCAAGGCAGCCAGTTTGCGAAGCTGAAGTTGCAAAGATGTTTTTCATCTATGGCATTAAGCAGCCCTTGCCATCTTGAAAAGCTCTCTCCTCTAAAATACTGAACCCTTTTGGTCTTCACATGGTGTATACAGTAAGCATCTTGAATGGAGAGATCTTCATCAACTTTATGCCTGTGTCTTATGTTTAATCCCCTTGACTAAATCACCACGACGTTGTTAAGAGAGAGGGTCTTAGGTTGGCCACCTTGCGTTATAGACGTTTAAATCTTTTCTCTCAGTAGAAAAGCTGAAGCTAACAGTCATCCTGAGGCGATTTTCTCTTACACAAGCTCTCTTTATCCCCAATTTAAGGGCTCTATGTCTGAGGAGAAGAAGACGAGATTGGATTTATACCCCGCCCTTCACTTGGAGTCTCAGAGCGGTTTACAATCTCCTTTCCCTTCCCCTCCCCACAACAGACACCCTGTGAGGTAGGTGGGGCTGAGAGAGCTCTGACAGAAACTGCTCTTTCAAGGATAGCTCTTGTCAGAACTATGGCTCGCCCAAGGTCATCCAACAGCTGCAAGTGGAAGCGTGGGGAATCAAACCTAGATTAGAGTCTGCACACTTAACCACTACACCAAACTGGCTCTATTAGCTAATAGCCTCTAGTACTTCAGATAGACAGGCAGACAGACAGACATACACACACACACAGATATCCCAGTTTGGTCAGATTTCAGCCCTGGTCAGTACTTGGATGGGAGGCTACCAAGGAAGTCCAAGGTTGCTATACAGAGGCAGGCAACACCACATATATACAAAGTTTGAAGTACTAGAATGTATACTTTTCATGGCAGGAATGGTACTAATGGAAAGAAATACCTTGATAACATTCAGGGATCATTTTGGGCAGGAACGTGCAGGAACGCCATACCCTGAGTAACAAGCCCAGGAGTGAGCACATATGGCGGTGCACTGTGGAAAAAACCAAAAGCATATCAACTTGATCTGTATTTCCATGCTTGTTGTAGGGTAACTTCCCTGCAAGAGCAAAGGAAAGCTCAAGTGTCTTTAGTCAAAGTGTAAAGCTGGCTCACAGGCTCTGAGTTGGGAAAGACCTGGGGCGTTTTCTCACTAGCTTTCCCCCGCGGTTTACACCGGAGCTAGCACCGGAGCTTCTGGTCAGTTTCCCACCATTTGCTCCATGCTCACAATTTCCTCCAGAGTATCACTGCACTGCTCCGTGCTCACAATTTCCTCCAGAGTATCACTGCACCGGAGCTTCTGGTCAGTTTCCCACCATTTGCTCCGTGCTCACAATTTCCTCCAGAGTATCACTGCATTGCTCCGTGCTCACAATTTCCTCCAGAGTATCACTGCACTGCTCCGGAGCTTCCCTGGAGCAAGAAAATCCTGTCCTAGCAGGATTTTCTTGCTCCAGGGAAGCTCCGGAGCAGTGCAGTGATACTCTGGAGGAAATTGTGAGCACGGAGCAAATGGTGGGAAACTGACCAGAAGCTCCGGTGCTAGCTCCGGTGTAAACCGTGGGGGAAAGCTAGTGAGAAAAGGCCCCTGGAGATTTTTGGGTGGAGCCTGAGTGGTGGGTGTTGCCTTCTGACACACTTCCGGTGATGTCAGGGTGTGTGGCATATGCAAATAAGTTATGCTAATTGGTTATGCTAATGAGCTCCTGCACCTCTTTTTCTATGAAATGACCCCTGAAACATTTGTTTACAATGGTTTCCTCTAACGATGATAGAGCAAACTATGAAATTGGAGAGGAGATGGTTGAGAAATTGGATTTTTGGATATTCCCATGATTCCTGGTGTCCCCAGGGGTCCGTTGGAGCGGGAGCGCACAGGAGTGCAGCTCTGGGACTGAGGAGCCCAGGGGTGGGCACATGACCAAGCCCCGCCCCCCTCCTCGGCTTCCCCGAGCAGTGCAGAGGCGCAGCGCCCCGGGGAAAGCCCTGCTAGAGTCTTTACTCTTTTTACTGTTTTGTTTTAATATTGATAATTTTATCATTGTTCCTTTTATGACTGTGGGCTGCTTTTCCAGAGACTTGCTCAAGGTGGCATATAAATTTTCTAAGTATACCATTTTTTATCTGGGCACATGGCACATAAGTACTGGAGAAATTTCACCAACCCTTCAGCAGCTTCCACCCCATCAGTTTGATGTAGTGGTCAGGAGCTGGACTCTAATCTGGGAGAACCGGGTTTGATTCCCCACTCCTCCACATGCAGCTGCTGGTGTGACCTTGGGCCAGTCACAAGTTCTCTCAGACCTGTTCTCTCATGAGCAGTTCTCAAAAGATCTCTCTCAGCCCCACCTACCTCACAGGGTGTCTTGTTGTGGGGAGGGGAAGGGAAAGGGATGGGTGGTGCACATGTCCTGGGTATCTCAAGTCTACTTGAAACCTAGTGGTTTCAAGGGAGCAGGAAGAGATTGAGGGTGTGTTCTTTACGCTTATTTTTATTGCACAAAGTATTGGATGGGAAAGGGAAAGGAGGAAGAGCAGGTCAGTTTCACTCACCTGTGGAGCGGAGCCTGAGGGGTGGGTATTGCCTTCTGACACACTTCCGGTATGTTAGGGTGTGTGGCATATGCAAATGAGTTATGCTAATGAGCTCCTGCACTTCTTTTTCTACGAAATGACCCCTGGGTGTCCCTACCTGTAATGTACCATGTGGAATATGTTCAATGGCGCTCACCATGTGCTCCTGTAATGGCGACCGCCACATGGCCAGAGCACATGGCTGGCTGCGACCTGAGCTTCGGCCCAGGGGAACAATAGCTGGACGGATTGTAACTGGCCACCAATCTAGTGCCTAGGATCCTCAAGGAGACCTATGACATGTAACCGTAAGGTCCTATAGGGACAATTGGGTGAGGTCGGAGGTGTGGCTCCGACCGGAATTAAAGAGGGCCCCGGAACCCGGGTCAACATGCCTTATCTGACCACCCAATAAAGAGCTTGCTATGAAATCACTTCCACTGGTCTCCCGACTCCAGTATTTTCCCCTACCCCTTATTGCAGACAGTGTCTTCATGAAGGCCTGGCCAGGAGCCCTCTCATGCCAGGGAAAGGATGGCTATAACATCGTTGCATTCCCAAAGCTGGTACTGGGGTGGGGGGACATGATGGGGTCCGGCGTCTTCACCGATACCGATGGATCCAGTTTCCAAATCGGAATTATTTAATCTCTCCAGCAAATGTCATCCAAATCAATCTAATAGAAACTGATTCCTTTCAGATCAGGTTGGGGCAGGCACCTGGCTGTACTTGAAGTGGTGGGAAAACCAGAGAGGAAAGAAACGGTTTGCTCAATTTTTAGCCTGACAAATTCCCGGCTATTTACTATGTCAAGTTCAGCAGAGTAAACACACAAGGATGCCTTCAAGTGATCACAGTGGCCCCATAGTGAAGTTGCCAACCTCCAGGGGGTAGCTGGAGATCTCCTGGGACCACAACTGATCTTTAGGCAACACAGATCATGTCACCGGGAGAAAATGGATGCTTTGGAAGGTGGACTCTATGGCATTATAGCCCATTAAAATCTCTCCCCACCCCCAAATCCCTTCCTCCTCAGGCTCCATCCCCCAAATCTCCAGGTATTTCCCAACCCAGATCTGGCAACCCTACCCCATAGACAGGACAGAACTAGCCTCTGCACACGTGAGAGAATAACAAGCGACATGTCATTAATACAGAGAGAGTAGGCTTGCCAGTTGCCTACCTCAGCCTCAGTCCCACACCCTCCAGAAACTGAGGAACCGGGGGGGGGGGGGGATGATCAGAAAATGGTCTCCATAGTGACATTCGAGGAGCTTCCCGGAGTGTCTATGGCCTTTACCACAGAGATTAGAAGAAATTCCTAGAGCGTCACCCAGAAGTGCCATCACATCATTCTCAAACTCTACATTTCTCAGGCATTGTTGTCCTCAGAATCTCCCAGCATTTGCTGAGGCAGTGCTGGCAACTCTGACAGAGAGAGGGAGGGAGAGACACGTAACAGTTTGTACATTTGCCAACTCTTGCTTGGAAAAGACCTAGATATTTGGTAGTTGGAGCCTGAGGAGAGTTTACGAAGGAGAGAAACCTCAACAGGGCATAATGGCATAGTTTGGTGTAGTGGTTAAGTGTGTGGACTCTAATCTGGGAGAACTGGGTTTGATTCCCCACTCCTCCACCCGTAGCTGCTGGATGACCTTGGACAAGTCACAGTTCTCTCAAAGCTGTTCTTTCAAGGACAGTTTTGTCAGAGCTCTCTCAGCCCCACCTACCTCACAGGGTGTCTGTTGTGGGTGGGGAAGGGAAAGGACTTTGTAAGCCACTCTAAGACTCCCTTGGGTAGCGAAGGGCAGGGTATAAATCCAATCTCCTCCTCCTCCTCTTCTTCGAGTCTGCCCTCCAGTGCAGCCATTTTCTCCAGGGGAACTGGTCTCTGTCACCTAAGTATCACTTGTAATCCTGGCAGGTCTCCAGGCCCCACCTGGAGGCTGGAAACCCTGAGTGCAAGTGAACATCGTTGGAGATGCAAGAAAAGCAAGGCCAAAATCAATGAGAGCTTCTCAGCTCTCAGCACCTACATGAACAACAGCAGAGTAACAGTAATCTGTCTTTGGTTTTCCTTGCTATCTTCAACCTCACTGCAACAAGACATGCTTTAGAAGACAAAAAACAAAAGCATCATCACCTTTGAATCCCCACAGGGCACCCATCTGGGAGAGTATCCATGATGCCCAACAAGGGGAGGATTATTGGCTTGCGGCCTTATTAAGTATTGAGTCGGGAGACGATAAATCGAATGCAGGCTTTTATTCAAAACATCGTTCAGCTCCGGGACAGCTCTAGCAAGAGCAGCACTCAACTTATAGTGTTCCAACAAACAACTATATACATTGTAACTGGAAATGCGGGTCTCATTGGACCTATGTAGGGCTCTGCGATTGGTTCCTTGGATTGGCTTCAGGACCAATAAGGAGTCTTTATTCGGCAGCCAATAGGAATGAGGGAGTTAGGATACCAGAGCCCTGACAACGCAATGCAACATAACATAATAGAACATAACAGGCCTGTTGACCTTTTGTCATTGCCATCCCTCAGTAGCCATTTTGAGACCGATCTTGCCTCCCATGGCAGCCATTTTGTGGTGGCAACCACTCTCCTTTCTCAAAGTATTCAAACGTATCCACTGGCTGAACAAGAAGAGATTGGATTTATACCCCGCCCTTCACTACCCTAAAGAGTCTCCGAGCAGCTTACAATCGCCTTTCCCCCCCCTCTCCCCTCCCCACAATAGACACCCTGTGAGGTAGGTGGGGCTGAGAGAGCTCTTTTGAGGACTACCCTTGAGAGAACAGCTCTGAGAGAACTTGTGACTGACCCAAGGTCACCCAGCTGGCTGCATGTGGAGGAGGAGCGGGGCATCAAGTCCACACTCCTAACCACTACACCTAACTGACTCTCCAGAGGACCCCGGGGGCAAAGAGGCTTCCTTGGCCTGCCATCCTGGATGATGGCCCCCAAGACAATGAATCTCGAGGTGACATCCCTCAGGGCACAAATTCAAGACCCGCTGCACCTGCAGGCCTGTGTCATGACATTTGAGAAATGTCTCCCTTGCTTGTATCGTAAGTCGAACTACTGCTGGGCCTGGTTATGAAAACGGATCTTTCGTACAGCTGAAATCTGAGTTTCTTGTGTATTACAAATCCTTCGAGCCAGCCAGGCAAAGTTCCAACATTTTTTGCTATTTTGTTCCAGAGGTTTTGGAGGCCTGTAAATCAAGCGAGTTCTAGGAATTTAGAAAGGGCAAAACCGCAATGCCCGCTACTGAACAGCTACCATAACTATTTAACACACCTAGCAATATTGTGTGTTCATCGTTTACAAGTGGAAATGTATATGGTTTCCATGGTTGCAGTGATAAATACAATGCTTTTCTGCCCAGAGTAGCACGCTTTTTAAAAAGATTTAAAAAAAAAAAAAAACTCTCACATATATTTATGGCTATGATTTTAATAAATGGATGCTTTCTGTATACCTGCCTAGGAAAATCTGTGTAGTTCTGTTCTACTTTTAAAACAGTAATGTTAAGGTGATGAAGGTAACTGCAAGATTCTGCTGTTCCAGTTCTCAAAACTTGAGTACGGCGAGCTGAATGGTGCTGTGCCCCTAGCTCCATATTAAGGTTATTACCTTTAAAAGGCCCATTCACATCAAGAATAGGGGTGAGTCAACGTTCCCGATTTTCTTTCCTGTCATGTTTACTTATATTTTTGCCAGCAGTTTCAGTTCTTGGTTTCGGGGCTGATTCTGTAGATGCATTCATAAAATGGAGGTGGGGACAATGTTGTAAACCACATTACAGAGGTGGAAAAAATACAGAGGAGGGCAACCAAGACGACTGAGGGGTTGGAGCACCTTCCATATGAGGAAAGGCAGAAAAGTCTGGGACATTTCAGTTGAGAAAAGAAAAGTATGCATGGGGTGGGTAGAGAGAGTCGACAAAGAGAACTTTTTCTCCCTCTCCCAAAATGCTAGAACTCGAGGGCATCCAGTGAAGCTGATGGGCAGTAGGTTCAAGGCAGACAGAAGGAAATGCTACTTTACACAGAGAGGATTAAAATGTGGAATTCACTGCCAGGGGATGTAGTGATGGCCTCAGGAAGAAGCAGCTTTAAAAGGAGATGAAAAACTGAAAAATGCATACATTTAATGGGGAAACAGAACAAAGTTTGAGTCTAGTGACACCCAAGGGTCCTTTCGAGCAGGAGCTCAGGGGAGCGCAGCTCCGGGAGTTGGTGCCAGCTCCCCCCCCCCACCCGCGGGGGTTGCCTGCTTGTGTCATGGCTGCAGCAAAATCACCCTGTCCCCAGTCTACAATCAAAATCCCCAGTCTACAAAGGAAATGTGCTGGCTGAACTTGGTCTGGACATACACTCTCAGCCTAATTCACCTCATTGTCTTGTTATTTCCCATCAAAATAGTTCCCATTGCTTTCCTACTGAGAAAGACTGGGTCATGAGGGCATGAATACAGTGAAAAGGGGAAGGGACTCAGTTGATCCCAGGAGAGCCCTGGCATAACAAGCCCAACAAAATACACACTGTAGCAAGGGACAAAAAAGCTCATACCTTAAATAAAACTTTGTTGGTCTTAAAGGTGCTTTGTATTTCTCCCGTGCAATTCAGGCAGCTGAACAAAGCAATGCAGGAGGAAGGGGAGGATCCTCAGCCAACCGAGGGAAAGAAAAGCTTGCCTTTGTCTCCTGTGCAATTGAGGCAGCCTGGCCAGGAAACAAGCTCTGGCTCATTCCCTCCCTCCCTCCCTCCCTCTGCAGCAGCAGCAGCAGCAGCAGCAGCACAGGAGAAAAAAGCAGGAGACAACCAGCTCTTTGTGGGCTGGATAGGAGTCCTCCAAGGATGTTTGACACCCCTGGTCTAGATAAATGCATTGTCTTAAGCTTCATTATCCGTTGCAGTTCAGCAGTCTCTCTTTCTAATCTTTATAAAGGAATTTCAAAGGGAGATTAGAAAGAGACTGCTAGTAGCCATTGATAGAGTTGTCCTCCATGAATCTATCTAATCTCCTTTTAACCATGTAAAACAGAATTGTTGGGGGAGATTCTAGCTGTATCTGAAGAAGTGAGCAGTGACTCATGAAAGATCTTACCCCACCGCAAATTGTGTTAGTATTTAAGGTGCTCCTGGACTCTTACTCTTTTCTATTGCTCCCGGTGGCACTTGGAGATCTCCCGCTATTTACAACTGATCTCCAGACTACAGAGATCAGTTCCCCTACTGAGGTCCCTGCCCTCCCCAAACCCCACCCTTTTGAGGCTCCACCCCCCCAAAAAAAATCTTCAAGGATTTCCCAATCCAGAGCTGGCAACCCTAGACTGGGGACAGCAGTAAGTGGCACCAAGACGGGCTGTGCAGTCCCTGTTCCTGCCTACCTGTATGCAGCCCATGGCTGAGTCCAAGGTGAAGGCACCTTTTTCCACCCCATACAGAACACCATCTGACAAGCTGGAAAAGGACCAGTCAGAAGGAACTCACGCAATCGCTTATGCAAGGATCCAGTACCTACTGACACTGAACACCCCACTGAAATCTATGTACATGGGAGGCAGATAGTAAAATACAAGAAGTGGGGACCTGCAATACTCACAGGGGGGACAGCTCCACGTAGAGAAGGAAGCCGCCACAGGTGAGCCTTCTTCCTTGCCCCTGCCAAGCTTTCTCCCCTCCCACCCCCCCGGCAGCGACGGTGAGGCCCGTGCAGCTCCCAGCTGCCAGGCCCACCAAGCTCTCCCCCCCACCCCCTTTCAGGGGGGGAGTATTCCCCACAGCTCAGAGCCTGCTGAAGCTGGAGGAGCTCTGGAGGAGGAGGTAGTGGCAGCAGGTGAGCCCTTATCCCTCTCCCCCAGCGGCAGCAGCAAGGCCGGCCCCCCAAGCCTTTTCCCTCCCCACCAGTGGCAGTGGCGGTGAAGCTGGCCTGCCAAGCCTTCTCCCCCTCCCACAGCAGTGGCCGCAGTGAGGTCAGGTAGAAAGTGATGTGAAAGACCTGGAGATGGCAATCCTTTAGGAGGAGGAGGAGGAGTCCATCGTCATCCTTACCTTCCCTTCGTCATGGCTTACCTTCCCATCGTCATGGCTTACCTTCCCTTCCTCTCCCCACAACCCTGGGAGGTAGGTGGGGCTGAGAAAGTTTGCCTGTTTGCCTTTGCCAGTTCCAAGGAGGCCATTGTGATGACTCTCCTGAAGGCTTCTGGAACACGGAGGGGGTCCCGTTGCCAGGGGTGAGGCCGTCAACAGAAGGGGGCAGAACAGTCGTGAAGAGTGTCAGTTGGGCGAGGCCGGGGGAAGGCCGTGGAGTCTGGCCGCTTCTCTCCAGGTCTTGCCAGAAGAAGGCGGCTTGTTGCCACCAAGGCCCAGTCCTGTGACCAGGAGGCGCTTCAGGATGGAGGGTTCCTGCATTCTGACCCGGAGAGGGGAGCTGCCGAGGTGATGATGGGGCATTTTGCGGTTGGGCTGAAACCCTTCTACCTGAGCTGTCAGGTACGTCTCTGCCAGAAACTAAGAGACGGGAAGAGATGGTTGGCCATTGCCTGCCTCTGCATAGCAGCCCTGGGCTTCCTTGGTGGTCTCCCATCCAAGTACTAACCTAGGGCCCGCCCGGCTTGACTTCCAAGCTCTGATGAGACCAGGCTGGCCAGGGCTATTCAGGCAACTGAGCGTGTCACACCACCGGCTAGTAATGCCTGCACTGCTGGTGGTAGGAAGGCAGGGAATGGCTCACAAAGGTCCCCTGTCCCTCACCCACCCTCTCAGACGGCCATAGGACAGACTCACTGCCCCCCCCCAAGAGGAGCTCCTTTTCTTTCCTGAGCTCTGTGGTCTCAGAGGAAGCTTCCTTTTTAACGGAGCAAAGGGCAGCAGCAGGACAGCCTCGGATTCTGCTAGATACGTGAGTCTGCTCCGGGAGCTGGAACTGGATTGCCCACTTTGCCTGTGATGACTCTCCTGAAGGCTTCTGGAACACGGAGGGGGTCCCGTTGCCAGGGGTGAGGCCGTCAACAGAAGGGGGGCAGAACAGTCGTGAAGAGTGTCAGTTGGGCGAGGCCGGGGGAAGGCCGTGGAGTCTGGCCGCCTCTCTCTAGGTCTTGCCAGAAGAAGGCGGCTTGTTGCCACCAGTCCTGTGACCAGGAGGTGTTTCAGGACGGAGGGTTCCTGCATTCTGACCCGGAGAGGGGAGCTGTCAAGGGGAGCAGCCACAAATGGGGACATCTACAAAGCTGGGCTGCAACCCTTCGATGGGAGCTGCTACCTCTCTGTCAGAAATGAAGAGATGGTCAAGAGCAGAGATGGTTTGCCATTCCCTCCTCTGCCTAGCAACCCGGGGCTTTCCGCCCAAGAGCTGACCAGGACTGACCTTCCTTAGTTCCCAAGATCTGATGAAACCAACCTAGCCTGGGCTATCCAGGTCAGGGTGTTGAAGGACCAAGAACACCAAATCCAAAGACAATGAGAGAGTCAAGGAATCCTGAGCTTTTCTGTGGTGGTCTATGGGGGGAGGGGCAAGTGCCTTGAGTCCCAGTTGCCTGGGAGAAAGGAGGGCTCTACATCTCTTAAGCAAGACTAATCAGGTCTACTCAGAAATAAGTCCCATGATGTTCAACAGGGCTTACTCCCAGGAAAAGTGTTTTTAGGACTGCTCTCTAATGTGTGCAGTCCTAAGTGGGTCTACTTGGAAGTAAATCCAAGGGCTTACTCCCAGGAAAGTGCTCTGAGGACAGCCGCCTAAGAAGTGGTGGTCTCTGAGGAACTTCCTGCCTCCCTCCTCCCATTTCCAGCCATGTTTTCTTTGTTACATTTTAGCTGGCTGGTGAAATTATTTTATTTTTAATATGGCGATTCATTCCTCTCCCCCACCCCACCCCCGGCGGTCCTTTTGCATTTTTGTCTCTGATTGCTATTTTTGATGTGGATTGTTTGAATGATTAACTGTTGGGATACATTTTTAGATGCTTTGGATAACTGGATACCTCCCTCTCCTGTTAAACTAAATTATATTTTAAATGGGGGGGGGGGTTTAAAAAAAAAGAGGGCTACTCTCTTTTTTGCAGGGGCCTCTTTTCCGTGCTTCGTTTAAAAAACAGTGGCAGGTTTTGATTGCTCTGTTATATACACTGCCTGAGAGCCTTTGGCTAACTAGGGCTGCCAAGTCAGCCTGGGGGACGGGGGATCCCCCGCTACAGGGGTTCCCAATCCGCCGGCCAGCATTCGGCCGGCAGGGGAAACCCCACCCCCGAAGTCATCCAGCCTGGACGACTTCCCACGCGCCGGGCGACGTCACTGGAAGTGACGCCATCACGTTGGGGGCGTTGCCAGGGCGACGCTCTGGCAATCACCCCAAAACTCTATGATACCATAGAGTTTTGGGGTGATTGCCAGAGCGTCGCCCTGGCAACGCCCCCAACGTGCTCACGTCACTTCCAGTGACGTCACCCGGTGCGCGCGCTTTACTTGCACGCCAGGGAAGCTCCCGGCCAGCAGAGGACTCCCCCCCGCCGGTAAGGTTAAGAGACTTGGCAACCCTATGGCTAACTGGGGAGGGGTCTTGAAAAAAATCAAATAAGTACATAAAGTAAATAGCGCTTTTCAGAGAGGCAATGTAGAAATCCATACCCCCCTCTCTTTCTCTCACCATGGTGGTGGTGGAGGAAAGTATCGTCAAGTCACAATTTGTGGCAATTCTTCATTGCATTTCCGAGACAAGAGATGAATGGAGGTGGTTTGCCATTGCCTGCCTCTGTGTAGTGACCCTGGACTTCCTTGATGGTCTCCCATCCAAGTACTCAGCAGGGCAGGCCCTGCTTAGCTTCTGAGATCTAATGAAACTGGGCTAGCCTGGGCCACTCCAGTCAAGGCAAGATATGAAAGGAGGTGGTTTGCTGTTGACTGCTTCTGCGTAGCAAACGACTTCCTTGGTGGGCTCCCATCCAAATACTAACCTGCTTAGCTTCCAAAATCCAGCAGTATCTGGCTAGGCTGGGCTATCCAGCTCAGGGCCATCTGCCACCACCTTTTCTTGGAGGGGAAATCCGTCTTTTCCTTGGAAGGCCGTCTGCTCCTCCTCTTCAGAACCAGAGTACATCTGCATCATTTTTAATTATAAAGAAGAGGAAAATGGGATCCTGGGTTTAACAAGGACTAGGATTTCCACCTCCTGGTGGGGCCTGGAGATCTCCTGGAATCACAACTGTTCTCCAGATGACAGAGGTCAGTTCTCTAGGAGGCTCTGGGGTGAGGACTCTATGGCATTCTAGCCCAAGGAGCTCTCTCCCCTCCCCAAACCCTGCCCTCCCCAGGCTCCACCCCCAAATCTCAAGGAATTTCCCAACCTGGAGTTGGCAACCCCAGCAAGGACCTGCCCCTCCATTCTGGTTTCAGGGTTCTAGGGAGACAATGGAGCTGTGCAGTCAGGACACAACCGACACAGGCCAGGAGAGATTAAACGGGGTGGTGGGGGGGGTTGTAACTGATGCAAAAAACCCAACTATTTACACAGGACCTACTGTCCCTGCAGGCATCTTTTGCAAAGACAGGATCCAGCTATTTCTATCATGCCTCTAAATCCCGGCCTTTGGATGGCCGACAGTGCTGCCACCCTACATAGTTAGGCCTTTCTCGTCCCTTGAAGTCAGTGGGTTTAGAAGGGTGCAATAATACCGCTTGGGATGGCACTGCTTGACTCCTTCCAACGCTGGCACAATTTCCCGTGCAGACAGCTGCAGCTTCCAGGACTTCCAACTGCCCAGAGCCCCACCCAACAAACAGGTCTCTCCCCGTAGTAGTTTCAAAGCCAAATTCCCAAGGCCTGGGGAGCCTAAAAAGAGACCTCCATCTCAAAAGCTGCGGTTAGAGAAGGGAACTTGCAAGAAAGAAAAAGAAGCATTTTCTCCTAAAGAACAGTGGTTTATACATTTCTAACTGGGGGGGGAAGGGAGGGAAGGAGGGATGGCTCTCAGGGACTTGGGTTGCCAACCTCCAGGAGGGGTCTGGAGTTCTCTTGGAATTACAGTTGACCTCCATACTACAGAGATCAATTTCTCTGGAGAAATTGGCGGGTGGACTCTATGGCATGATACCCGACTGATGTTCCTACCCTTCCCAAAACCTGACCTCTCCAGGCTCCACTCTGGCAGTTTTGGAAGACCCACTCTATGGTATACTGTAGATTCTAGATGAAATCCTCCCCAGATTCCCCTGTGCTGGCAACCCTAACAGGTATGGAGTATGTGCTCTCACTTCACACTGCAGTCGATAAGTTTGGGTTGGCATCTATGCAGGTCGTGTGGGCATGCAAAATCTAAGCATTGCCCAGTTCACACACTACACTGATCACGCGTATTGGGAGCAACTGTGTCCCAGCCCAGCCTACCTCGCAGAGCTGTTGTTGTTGGAACAGAGTCTGGGAGACAGTTGCCAGCTGTTCTGAGTCCCCATTGGGGAGAGAAACACATCATTAAAAATAACAATAAATTGTCACTGCAAGGCTCAGTGTTGCTTCTGTTGGCCACCCATTTGAAATCGGACCATAATTCTCTCCAATGTGAAAGAGAGCCATCATTCCCTTTTATTCCCTTAGAAGCTCATTGATTAACAAATCTCGAGCAGCAGAAGATGCTCATTCCTGATTTTCTGGATGCGAGGGCTAAAAGGACTAGGGTTGCCAGCCTCCAAGTGGGGCCTGGGGATCTCTCGCTTTTACCGCTGATCCCCAGCTGACAGAGATCAGCTCCCCTGGAGAAAATGGCTGCTTTGAAGGGTGGACTCTGTGGCATTGTACCATGCTGAGGCCCCTCCCCTCCCCTCCCCAAACCCCACCCTCTCCTGGATCCACCCCCAAAGTCTCCAGGTATTTTCCAACCCAAACCTGGCAACCCTAAAAAGGACTGAAATGAATTTTGCTATTGCCAGAGAAGGGCCTCTGACAGGAATTTTATGAGACGGTACAAAAAAAAATTTCAGGGCCCCTTTCCTGCTCCATTAGCTATCTTTTTTAAAAATCCACAGTGGTTTTAAGCATAAGGTCAAAAACATTTTTTTAAAAAGACTTTGTATTAAAAACGAGCTTTCCTTGACTTTTTTGTGAAAAATTTCTAATGACAGCATCAACATCAATTGTCCTGGCAACATTTGATTCAATACTCTGCCTGGCCAAATCTACAAGATGTTCTTGAGACATTGTAGACCTTAAAAAATCCTTCATCAGCTTCAGTTTCCTACATGATTTCTCAGCAGAAGCTACTGTTGCTGGGCTGGTTAAAGGAATTCGTAAGGTGACACAAACGTTTGAAAACAGGTCACCAAGTCTGTGTAAAACGGATCCAATGGTTTTATCTGTGCATTTCCAAAATTGGCCTTACGTACCAAAGGTAATGCTGCATTTCTGTCAAAAAAATCCTCATCGTCAGGGGTCATTTTGTAGAAAAAGAGGTGCAGGAGCTCATTACCATAACTCATTTGCATCACTCATTTGCATATGCCACACCCCCTAACATGCCGGAAGTGTGTCAGAAGGCAACACCCACCCCTCAGGCGCCACTCCACAGGTGAGTGAAACTGACCTGCTCTTCCTCCATTCCCTTCCCCATCCAATACTTTGTGCAATAAAAATAAGCGTAAAGAACACACCCTCATTCTCTTCCTGCTCCCTTGAAACCACCAGGTTTCAAGTAGACTTGAGATACCCAGGACACGTGCACCACCCATCCCTTCCCCTTCCCCTCCCCACAACAAGACACCCTGTGAGGTAGGTGGGGCTGAGAGAGGTCTTTTGAGAACTGCTCATGAGAGAACAGCTCTGAGAGAACTTGTGACTGGCCCAAGGTCACACCAGCAGCTGCATGTGGAGGAGTAGGGAATCAAACCCGGTTCTCCCAGATTAGAGTCCAACTCCTGACCACTACACCAAACTGATGGGGTGGAAGCTGCTGAAGGGTTGGTGAAATTTCTCCAGTACTTATGTGCCATGTGCCCAGATAAAAAATGGTAGAAAATTTATATGCCACCTTGAGCAAGTCTCTGGAAAAGCAGCACACAGTCATAAAAGGAACAATGATAAAATTATCAATATTAAAACAAAACATTAAAATCAATAAAGACCCTAGCAGGGCTTTCCCCGGGGCGCTGCGCCTCTGCACTGCTCGGGGAAGCCGAGGAGGGGGCTGGGCTTGGTCATGTGTCCGCCCCCTGGGCTTCTCACTCCCGGAGCTGCGCTCCTGTGCGCTCCTGCTCCAACGGACCCCTGCTCATCGTTAAGGTCATTAGGATATTGTTTTACTAAAAATAAAGCTTTTCCTTTCAAATTACTTTCAAACGTGGTGAGATATTTCCACAAGAAATCAAACTTTCCAGCCAACTGCTTCATAGCATTGAATCTTACAGTTAATCCTGCTGTGACCCTGTCTGCCAAAACATTAAAAAAACAGATTTTCTGAAGCAGGTTTCTTCTGATGAATCATTTGTGTCATTCATTTCCAGCAAGTTAGCATCAGGGCTGTTGTCACACAGCCTTGCCCTCGTGTGCGTAACTCCACCATAGCCATGAGACAATTTTATTTCTATCTTAAGGATTGATGGAACTATTTTGACTTCATTCCACATGCATTTCCAGTTGTTTCAAAGTTTGTAAGACCTGTGAGGGGTGTTTCAGTGTCTTCTGCTTTGACATCCAATGTGGCATTTCTGGCTTGGATTACCTTATTGCAGTTGTCTATGCAAGCTAATATTCTGTACCACACTCACACAGAGACAAAAGATGTCACATAGAATAAAACTCCCTGGACTTCATTTCTGGTTTTGGACGTCCAATTTAGTTCTAGTTCTAGCAGTGCTGATTTAATTCCAGGCAGGTGAGCTGCAAAAGGCTTTACTCTTTCAACACAATCTGACCATCTTGTTTCAGACATACCTTGAAGGGAACAGCCTGTGCGGTTTTCAGGTATTTCCCAGTGCTTGGGACTGGAAGAAAACGAGTGGTAGATAGACTAAATTATTCCAAAAAAAGGTTATTGCTTCAGGTATGCATTCAGCAGTAGCATTTCCACATTAAGCGTGTGACAACCGCAAGGTGAAAAAATTGCTGTTGGGCACAGTTCTTGTATTTTTGCTTGTGTGCCATTGTGTCTTCCAGCCATATGTGATCCATTGTCGTAAGCTTGAGCTCTACATTCACTGAGAGAGCATGTTCTTTCAAAGTATCAGTTATAAATCGAGCAATTTCCCCCCTTCTTTTGTTGCTGTAATTTGCAAACTTTAGACATCTCTCTTGAATTTCACACTTTGTTTCTTTTAAAATTACGAATCTCAAAATAATTGTTTGTTCTCTCTGTGAGGAATCTGGTGTGGCATCTACGGTTACTGTGAAGTACTTTACAAACGGCCTCTCAAGCAAAATATGTTGTTTTACAAGATTTGTGCATTCTGCAATAAATTCATTTTGTGAGTCAGGAGACAGATAATGAACTTGAAGTCGCTCACCCCTCTTCAGTTTGGTGTAGTGGTTAAGTGCGCGGACTCTATTCTGGGAGAACCGGGTTTGATTCCCCACTCCTCCACTTGCACCTGCTGGGTGACCTTGGGCAAGCCATAGCTCTGTACCAGCTGTTCTTTCAAGGACAGTTGTCTCAGAGCTCTCTCAGCCCCACCTGTCTCACAGGGTGCCTGTGGTGGGGAGGGGAAGGGAAAGGAGTTTGTAAGCCGCTCTGAGACTCCCTTGGGGAGTGGAGGGCGGGGTATAAATCCAATCTCTTCTTCTTCTTCTTCTTCTGTGACTTCTGTATACTTAGCACATGCTCCTGAAGGATGGGTGTCCCACCTGGAGAGCAGTTATACGAGTCCTAAAGATTTTCCACTGTTTGAATCACCAATGCGATGGGATGAACCATTAAAAGCCAGACCATGTTCTCCCAAGAAGAGTACAACATCAACGATGCACTTCAAAATATTGTACTATTTAACAGCTTCAGTTTTTATTGCTGCTTCTAAGATGGTGCTAACTTCTGTCCCAGACAGCAGGTGCCTTTCTAGTTCTCACCAAGCTAGGTAATTCCCTGTGGGTATTGCTTTTTTCACATTCTGGGATCCTGTTGCATAGTTTCCACCACTTCCCACAGGTCATCCAGCCTTCAGCTGATGCCAGTGCAGATTTAGATGCAGAGCTGCTAGTTCTGTGCCAAAATAATCAACATGGAAAACAATCCAATGCTTGTTTCTGTTGACTCCAGACAAGCCAGTTTCTCACATGCTGTTCTCCATTGGCACTTCGAAATTTCAGTATGCTTTGTGAAAAACTTTGATTGCTGGTGTCTTTTGGGAATGTTTTAGGCGATGAAATGTGACCACTGGTAACATACTTTTCTATTTCTTTTTGAGAAGGAAACTCAGTTCAGTCGGAGTGGCTTACGATCACCTTCCCTTCTTCTCCCTACGACAGACACCCTGTGAGGTAGGTGGGTCTGAGAAAGCTCTGAGAGAACTGCTCTTGAGAGAAAAGAGAACTTTGACTGACTCAAGGTCACCCAGCTAGCTTCACGTGGAGGAGGGGAGAATCAAACCCAGTTCTCCAGATTAAAGTCTGCCACACTTAACTGCTGTACTAAACTGGATATGCAGACGCGTAAGGAATGCTTTGGATTTCACATGCCTCTGTAGATAGGCTGTGATCATATGCACAATTAGCCCTGATATAGGCGCAAATGCCGGGTGGATTTAAAGTGTGCGATCCTACACGAACATCTGGGAAGCATCCCGCAGCTAGCGGCAATCTGTGTTGCTCCACTGCAGAAACAGAGTAAACAGGCATGGAGTAAACAGAGCTGAGCTCTGGAAGGTAGCAGGAGAGAGCTGCGGGAGGGGTGAGTGGTTTTTTCTTATTTGCTTTCAGCTGAGGTGGTTTAGCTGAGGGTACTGTGTGTGGAAGTGTATGAGTGAGTTTTGAGTTGTTGCAGAGTGCTGGCTGCTTGGGATAAGGGTGAGATTAAACATTGGCCATTGTTTAACTGTGAATTGAGTGCCTGGGTGCATTTGAATAGCTGCTAGCCGCACCCTCTGCTGGAGGAGGCTTCTATTTAAGGCTCCACCTGACCAGAGGCACGAGCCTCTGGCAAGAGCCACAGGCTTAGCCCAGGGACTCTTAGACTAGTGGCTTGTGAGAAGCCAAGGAAGAGCCAGAACACCAGGGCCCTAAGCTCCTTGGGTTCCCAGTAAGGTAAGTAGACTTCTACAAGGAGAATACAAAGGGTTTAAAAGGGGAATTATATTAAATTATTATTAAATCAGTTATGAAGCCAGAATGCCAGCAGACGTTTGGGGGCTATCCAGTGTTTTGCACGGTGTGTCACATGTATGATTATCTGCCCACTGGGCAGAAGTCTTGGGTGGGTGCCCGGTGCAATAAGCTCCTGGTTTTCAAGGAATGAGTTTGCTCCCTTGAGGCCAAGGTGGCTGACCTGGAGAAGCAGAGACAGTCAGTTAGGCACATGGAGAAGACTCTCGGGGACTTGTTAGATATGTCCCACTTGAGAGCCAGTTTGGTGTAGTGGTTAAGTGCACGGACTCTAATCTGGGAGAACCGGGTTTGATTCCCCACTCCTCCACTTGCACCTGGCTGGATGACCTTGGGCAAGCCATAGCTCTGTACCAGCTTGTTCTCTCAAGGACAGATTGGGAAAGAGCTCTCTCAGCCCCACCTACCTCACAGGGTGTCTGTTGTGGGGAGGGGAAGGGAAAGGAGTTTGTAAGCCGCTCTGAGACTCCAAGTGAGTGAAGGGCGGGGTATAAATCCAATCTCTTCTCTTCTTCTCTTCTTCTGTATCTGGCAGCCCCACCGCTGTCAGGGAGCATGAGGGTCAAGAGGGAACAGGGCACCATGCTGTGGATAAGGGGAATGTGCCCTCAGAAGGGACCTCTTCTACAGCTGGTAAATGGGTATCCTTTTGTACCAAAGAACCATCCCTGGGCAGGGAGGGAGGGGGGCTCTTGGTAGTTGGTGATTCAATCCTTAGGCAGGTAGACAGCTGGGTGGCAAAACCGCGTACTGACCGTATAGTGACTTGCCTGCCTGGTGAGAAGGTAGCGGACATTACACATGTTTTAGATAGTCTGGTAGATAGAGCTGGGGAGGAGCCAGTGGTCATGGCACATGTTGGCACCAACGATGTGGGGGAATGTAGTCGTGAGGCCCTGGAGGAAAAATTTCCTAGGCAGGGGACTCAGGGCCAGGACCTCCAAGGTAGCCTTCTCGGAAGTGCTACCTGTTCCATGCGCAGGGCCGGAGAGACAGGCACTGATTAGGAGTCTCAATGCGTGGATGAGGCGATGGTGTAGGGGGGAAGGGTTCAAGTTTGTTAGGCACTGGGATACTTTTTGGAACAAGAGGGAGCTGTACAAGAGAGATGGTCTCCAGTTCTCCCAGGAAGGAACCAGGCTGCTGGCGCTTAAAATCAAAAAGGTGGCAGAGCAGTTTTTAAACTGAATATTGGGGGAAAGCCGACAGGAGATGAAAAATCTCTGGTTCAAGATGGTTCACCTCAAAGAGATGAAGGGGTAGCTGTTACTTTCCTACAAGGAAAAGGATTAGAATTGTTCTCTGAGACTGTGGCAAATGATAGAGATTGCCTGGCAAGGTCTTGAGGCAGCAAGAGGAAGGTTGTGGGCTTAACATGTATGGGAAACTATAGATGTTTATATACTAATTCTAGAAGTGTCCAAGATAAAATGGGGGCGTTCGAATGCTTGGTGTTGGGGGGAAACATAGACATTGTGGGTATTTCAGAAACTTGGTGGGATGAGGAAAATCAATCGGATACGGTGATTCCTGGTTATAAATTATATTGGAAGGATGGGGGGGAGAAAGTTGAAGGTGGGGTGGCTCTTTATGTCAGAGAGGGTATACAGTCCAGTAAGATTAGAGGGTAGGAGAATTGGATTCGCTTCTGGAAATGCTGTGGGTTGAATTAATGGGCCCAAAAGGAAGCTTAACATTGGGAGTTTGTTATCACCCACCTAATCAAAAGATAAAGGAGGATTATAAAATGATGAATGAATTAAAGATAGCGGCTAGACAAAATAACTGTGTTGTCATAGGTGACTTTAACTACCCACGCATTGATTGGGTCAATATGTGTTCAAGTCAGGATAAAGAGATTGAGTTTCTAGACACTCTCAATGACTGTGCTATGGAGCAGATGGTTACAGAACCGACCAGGGGAGAGGCGATCCTGGATTTGGTCCTAAGTAACGCCCAAGACCTGGTGAGAGATGTTAAAGTGATTGCACCACTTCGGAACAGTGACCATAATGTTATTGAGTTCAACATTTGTATAAATGGGGAGTTGCCCAAAAAGACTGACACAACCACTTTTAACTTTAAAAGGGGTAACTTCTCTGATATGAGGAGATATGTGAGGAGAAAACTGAAAGGAAAAGTAGAAAGTGTCAAAACCATTGGGGAAGCTTGGAGACTATTTAAAATTACAATCCTAGAGGCGCAGAGAAAATATATACCACGAGTTAGGAAAGGCACAAATAGGTATAGGAAAAAGCCTGTATGGTTAACAAACAAAGTAATGGAAGCTGTAAAAGGTAAGAAGGATTCCTTTAAGCAGTGGAAAGCTAGTCTCATTGAGGCTGATAAAAGGGAACACAGGCTGTGGCAAATAAAATGCAAGTCTGTGATCAGGCAGGCAAAAAGGGAATATGAAGAGCATATCGCAAAAAACATAAAGACCAACAATAAAACTTTCTTCAAATATATTCGAAGTAGGAAACCAGCCAGGGAAGCAGTGGGGCCCTTGGATGACCAAGGGGTAAAAGGTGTAGTGAAGGATGATAGGGAAATGGCTGAGAAGCTAAATGCATTTTTTGCCTCTGTCTTCACTGTGGAAGATGAGAAGTGCCTGCCCACTCCAGAACCACTGATTTTGGGTTTTGAAAGACCTGAGTCAGATTGAGGTGACGAGAGGAGGTCCTACGACTGATAGACAATTTAAAAACAAATAAATCACCCGGCCCGGAAGACATACATCAAGGAGTTCTGAGAGAACTCAAATGTGAACTTGTGGATCTCCTGACAAAAATATGTAATCTTTCCTTAAAATCTGCCTCCATTCCTGAGGACTGGAAGGTAGCGAATGTCACTCCTATCTTTAAAAAGGGTTCCAGAGGAGATCCAGGAAATTACAGGCCAGTCAGTCTGACGTCGATACCGGATAAATAGGTGGAAACTGTTATTAAGGAAAAAATTAGAAGGCACATTGATGAACAAAATCTACTGAGGAAGACTCAGCATGGGTTCTGTAAGGAAAGATCTTGTCTCACTAACCTGTTAGTGTTCTTTGAGGGAGTAAACAAACATGTGAACAAGGGGGACCCAATAGATGTTGTTTACCTTGACTTCCAGAAAGCTTTTGATAAAGTTCCTCATCAAAGGCTCCTAAGTAAGCTCAATAGTCATGGGATAAAAGGGCAAATCCTTTTGTGGATCAAAAATTGGCTAATTAAAAGGAAACAGAGGGTGAGTATAAATGGGAAATTTTCTCAGTGGAGGGAGGGAGGCAGTGGGGTACCGCAGGGATCAGTACTTGGCCTGATGCTTTTTAACTTCTTTATTATTGATTTGGAGTTGGGAGTAAGCAGTGAAGTGGCTAAATTTGCTGATGACATGAAGTTGTTCAGGGTGGTGAGAACCATGGAGGATTGTGAGGCGCTCCAAAGGGATCTGTTGAGGATGGGCGAGTGGGCATCAACGTGGCAAATGGGGTTTAATGTGGCCAAGTGCAAAGTGATACACATTGGAGCCAAAAATCCTAACTATAAATACACGTTGATGAGGTCCAAACTGGCGGAGACTAACCAAGAGAGAGGTCTTGAAGTCATAGTAGATAACTCAATGAAAATGTCAAGACCGTGTGCGACTGCAATGAAAAAGGCCAATGCTATGCTGGGGGTTATTAGGAAGGGAATTGAAAACAGATCAGCCAGTATCATAATGCCCCTGTATAAATTGATGGTGCGACCTCACTTGGAGTACTGTGTACAGTTCTGGTCACCATACCTCAAAAAAGATATTATAGCATTGGAAAAACTGCAGAAAAGGGCAACTAGAATGATGAAAGAGTTGGAACACTATCCCTATGAAGAAAGGTTGAAGCGCTTGGGGCTCTTTAGCTTGGAGAAACGATGGCTGAGGGGTAACATGATCGAGGTTTATAAGGTTATGCATGGGATAGAGCAGGTAGAGAAAGAAGTCCTTTTCTCCCTTTCTCACAATACAAGAACTCGTGGGCACTCCATGAAATTGCTGAGCGGTCGGGTTAGAACAGATCAAAGGAAGTACTTCTTCACCCAAAGAGTGACTAACATGTGGAATTCACTGCCACAGGAGGTGGTGGTGGCTACAAGTATGGACAGCTTCAAGGGGGAATTAGATAAACATATCAAGCAGAAGTCCATCAGTGGCTATTAGCCACAAAGTATAGATAGGAACTCTCAGTCTGAGGCAAGTGATGCTCTGTATTCTTGGTGCTTGGGGGGGGGAGAGACAGTGGGAGGGATTCCTGCCCCCACCACTGGACCTTCTGAGGGCACCTGGTGTTTTTGGCCACTGTGTGGCAGAGTGTTGGACTGGATGGGCCACTGGCCTGATCCAACATTGGCAAGAAAAAAAAAGGCACTAGGGAAAGTCCGGTAGTAAACGGGTTGCTATGGGCCACGGGTTGCTTTCCCCTGTCTGATTGCTCCAGTGTGCTCTCATGGTGTCAGGATAGTCTGATCCGTGCCATTGTTTTTTCCTCTTCTCAGTATGTGCATCATCGCACACTCCATAGGGAGCCCTCAGGGCTGAGGTGCGAATCATCAATCCCACGAAAACAAATGCCAAAAAACCCCCTCCGAATCGCCCGTGATTGTGTCTGATTATGCAGTGGTGGGCTGTGCCTGCAGCTTCAAAAGACTGTGTGAGACGCAACTGTGGGTCAGCTTCTGCTGGAGGAAATAGCTTCTCCCCCCCCCCCCCCCCCCCGGCCTTGCTTTATCTTGCGCGTGTGACCACAACCTTAGGATTGCCTCAGGCAGGTTGGGAAATTCCTGGTGAATTTGGGGAGGGAAGAGAGGGCAAGATTGGTGGAGGGAAAGGATTTCAGCAGGATATAATGCCTTAGAGTCCACCTTCCAAAGCAGCCATTCTCTCTGGGGGAACTAATCTCTACAGTCTGGCAGTGAGTTGTAATTCTAGGGGGATCTCCAAGCTCCACCTGGAAGTTAACAACCTTACTCCATAGGCGACACTGGCTTGTTAGAGGTGAATCTGTCTTATCATAAAGCTGTAAACCCACAAACTAGCATTTTCTCCCCTTGTCTCATTTCTACACTTCCTTCCTGTAATTCTTGAAATAGGAAGGCCCTTTAGCTTTCACATTTTCTCTAATCTCCCCCCTCCCCCAGCTTCCTTTTCTTTACACAAAATTCCTGGCTTGGGCTGAATGGCCTGTTCTTTCCTGAGAGATTAATTTCCTCGGAAAGATACGTTTAGAAGAAAAGAAAAATGGGTCCGAAACAGCAGGACTTGGGAACTCTGCTAAATCAGGTCTTTATGTAGCTCGATAAAAACAATTTTCAGTAGGACTCCAGGTTTGCCATTGAATCTGAGCCTAACTGTCACCGGGGCCTGCCAATCGATATTTTGTTCTGTTAGTCTTTTTAGATGCTTCTAAGAACAGAAGTCAAGTCTTGGGGGTCTAATCACCAGATGGGCCTTGAGTGGAAGACAACCCCATCGATGAATCCCTAAACACTGCTCATTCCACTGTGGACTGGCCTGCTCTTCCCTTGCTGTGAACAGGGATAAGCAGGGATTGCATAAGAACATCAGAAGAGCCCTGCTGGTTCAGACCAACAGTTCATCTAGTCCAGCATCCTGTCTCCCAGTTCTTCTGAAGGTGCAGCAACAGGGCATAGAGGCTGAGGCCTTCCCCTGACAAGAACATCAGAAGAGCCCTGCTGGGTCAGACCAGTGGTCCGTCTAGTCCAGCCTCCTGTCTCTCACAGTGGCCAGCCAGTTCCTCTGGAGGGACAACAACAGGGCAGAGAGGCTGAGGCCCTCCCCTGATAAGAACATCAGAAGAGCCCTGCTGGGTCAGACCAGTGGTCCTTCTAGTCCAGCATCCTGTCTCACACAGTGGCCAACCAGTTCCTCTGGAGGACCAGCAACAGGGCAGAGAGGCTGAGGCCTTCCCCAGAGGTTGCCTCCTGGCTCTGGGATTCAGAGGATTAGTGCCTCTGAATGTGGAGGTTCCCCTCAGTCATTAGGGCTAGTAGCCACTGATAGACTTTACCCTCCATGAATCTATCTAATCCCCTTTTGAAGCTGTTTCTTCCTGTGGCCATCACTACACCCTCTGGCAGCCATTTAAATCACCCTCTGTGTAAAGTAGTATTTTCTTTTGCCCATCCTGAACCTACTGCCCATCAGCTTCATTGGATGCCCTCAAGTTCTAGTCTTTGGGAGAGGGAGAAACATTTCTCTTTGTCAACACTCTCCACCCCACACATAATTTTATAAACCTCTATCATGTCTCCCCTTAGTTGTCTCTCTTCTCAACTGAAAAGTCCAAGACTCAACTGATCTCACTTAATCGAACATGGTTCCCAGACTAGCCTGATCTCATCAGATTTCAGAAGCTAAGCAGGGTTGGTTCTGGTCAGTACTTGGATGGGAGACCACCAAGGAAGTCCAGGGTCACTACACAGAGACAAGCTATGGCAAAGCAGGGCTTTTTTGTAGAAAAAGCCCAGCAGGAACTCATTAACATAATAGGCCACACCCAACAGCAGAAACTCATTAGCATATTAGGCCACACCCCTGACCGCGCAGCTCCCTCCCAGGATCGGCTTCCCCAGGTGCCCTGTGGCTTGTGGGGCACCTGGGGAACCCAAGGGAAGGAAGGCAGTTTCTGGATCAGCTTCCTCAGGCGCCCCACAGCTGCGGGGCGCCTGGGGAACCTGAGGAGGGGAGGCAGTTTAAACTGCCTTCCCTCCCTGGATTGGCTTGGCTTCCCCAGGTGCCCCGTGGCTTGCAAGGCACCTGGGAAACCTGGGGGGGAGAGAAGCTGTAGGTGTGGCCAACTCCGAAGCCAGCCGGAACTCCGTTCCTGTGCGTTCCTGCCCAAAAATAGCCCTGCATCTCTGTATGTGTATTGCCCTGAACTAGATGGCCCAGACTAGCCTAATCTCAATAGTCAGTATTTGGATAGGAGACCAGCAAGGAAGTCCAGGGTCACTACGCAGAGGCAGGCAATGGCAAGCCACCTCCGGACGTCTCTTGCCTTGAAAACCCTATGGGGTTGCCATAAGTCAGCTGCAACTTGACAGCACTTTCCATCCATCAAGGTTGTTTTGACAATCCAATTTTCTTTTAATGGATTGTGGAAATAAGATGGAAACAAGAAATGGCGGCCGGGGGAGGGGGGAGGACAGCCTAAAAATCAAGTTAGGAATCTCAAAGATTGAGCAGCTAAAACATGAAATAAAATACAACTATTTATTACACAGTGTGCAATAAATTTAAAATTAAAAACAACAACATACACAGAACGCCAAGAAAAGCAGCTCAGAACACAGTATACAGCAACAAGTGTAAGTTACATGTAATGGTTACACAATATATAATAATCACAGGACCAAATGTGTTTCAGCCCGGAGGGGCTTCTTCAGTCATCTAAATTGTACTAACACACACATAAAAATATAAATATAAAATATCTTTTTCAGACCAAACGGGTTGTATGAGTCCTAAAAATAATTTTAAAATATTCATATAAGGATATTATTAAATTGTAACATACTGACTTTCCAGTTTGGTGTAATGGTTAAGAGCGCGGTCTCTAACCTGAGAGAACCAGGTTTGATTCCCCACTCCTCCACATGCAGCTGCTGGTGTGACCCTGGGTCAGTCACAAGTTCTTTCAGAGCTTTTCTCCCGAGGGCAGTTCCCAAGAGAGCTCTTTCAGCCCCACCTACCTCACCGGGTGTTTGTTGTGGGAAGGGGAAGGGAAAGGAGAATGTAAGCCGCTCTGAGACTCCTTCGGGTAGTAAAGGGCAGGGTATAAATCCAATCTCTTCTTCTTCTGGCTTTTTATTTGAAAAAAATTCAATTTTTTTTGTAAGGAATGGTTTCCACTTACACTGAAAGAGTGTAGCTCCAGATAATAGGTATAAATCAGGCCTGCCTATCCTGAGTTTCCCACACTCATCAGAGATGATAACCAGGGGTCATTGCATAGAAAAAGAGGTGCAGGAGCTTATTAGCATAACTCATTTGCATATGCCACCCCCCCCCCAACATACCGGAAGTGGGTCAGAAGGCCACACCCACCCCTCAGGCTCCATTCCACAGGTGAGTGAAACTGACCTGCTCTTCTTCCATTCCCTTCCCCATCCAATACTTTGTGCAATAAAAATAAGCGTAAAGAACACACCCTCATTCTCTTCCAGCTCCCTTGAAACCACCAGGTTTCAAGTAGACTTGAGATACCCAGGTCATGTGCACCACCCATCCCTTCCCCTTCCCCTCCCTACAACAAGACACCCTGTGAGGTAGGTGGGGCTGAGAGAGGTCTTTTGAGAACTGCTCATGAGAGAACAGCTCTGAGAGAACTTGTGACTGGCCCAAGGTCACACCAGCAGCTGCATGTGGAGGAGTGGGGAATCAAACCCAGTTCTCCCAGATTAGAGTCCAACTCCTGGCCACTACACCAAACTGATGGGGTGGAAGCTGCTGAAGGGTTGGTGAAATTTCTTCAATACTTATGTGCCATGTGCCCAGATAAAAAATGGTATACTTAGAAAATTTATATGCCACCTTGAGCAAGTCTCTGGAAAAGCAGCACACAGTCATAAAAGGAACAATGATAAAATTATCAATATTAAAACCAACCATTAAAAACAATAAAGACCCTAGCAGGGCTTTCCCTGGGGCGCTGCGCCTCTGCACTGCTCGGGGAAGCCGAGGAGGGGGCGGGGCTTGGTCATGTGCCCGCCCCCGGGCTCCTCACTTCTGGAGCTGCGCTCCTGTGCGCTCCTGCACCAACGGACCCCTGATGATAACTATGAATCACCATTCTGTGAAGGAGGTAGATAGCATAGCGTCTATTTATAATTAAATTATTATATAATTTAAGTAACAACGAGTATTCCCCCACTACAAGTCAGAAATAATCCTAACCTTTTTTTTTTTTTTGAAATTTTCACATACAAACCTGTCCTTGACGGTTGCTCTATTCCCAGTGTGTGTTGATGTGTAACTGTAAAAGGGACTGTAAAAGTAGTCTTGGGGGGGTCTAATATAGAAGTTGGAAGTGAGGAAGGAGGATGCCATTCCACTGATG
Source organism: Lepidodactylus listeri (assembly GCA_029233225.1). Classification (NCBI taxonomy): domain Eukaryota; kingdom Metazoa; phylum Chordata; class Lepidosauria; order Squamata; family Gekkonidae; genus Lepidodactylus; species Lepidodactylus listeri. The sequence goes on along the minus strand of JARCFY010000005.1, from coordinate 130,438,320 downwards.
AACATGCAATCTGGCTTCAAACTGTAAACGGGAGGGGTAGGAAAAGAGGAAAGGGGGGAAGGAGAAAAGAGTGAGATGGAACTGCCTGAATATTTTATTTATTTATTGAATTTATATCTCATCTTCCATCAAATATAATTAATATACAATATATAAATATAATCAGATATAATCAATAAACAATATACAAAAAATTAAAAACAGTTAAAACCCCACTTAACAAAAACCTTTCCTCTGGTACAATCATAGTTAAAGCCTCATAGATGCAGTCTGTTTCAAGTATGGGTCCTGAGGTGGTAATGCAGATCTGACCTGCTGAGGGGAGGCCCACTAGAGAAGGGGGATGCTCACTGCCCTAACTAAAAGCCTAAAACTAAAAAAACCTCAAAGACTTGGGGGGTTTGAACCTAAATGCAGAACACTGTGAACAATGAAACATACAAAGCACATCATAGATGAATACATACATAACCAGTTAATCTCTTCATCTAATCCATATGGTGATGAAGTTCCCAGACTGAAAATCCAGCAAGTCTCTCTTTTGTTCAGCTGTTTGTAGAGTAGGTATGGAGGAGCCAGGACTAGTTTTGCTGCCCCGAAGCAAAGCTCCTTATCAGTATGAGTGAAGGTCTCAAAGTGCTGAACAAGAGGAGCCGAGGGGGGGGGGGGGGGGTTGTTCTGATACAGCTCCTGTGTTCACAGATACAGGTCTTGACAGGTCTTGTGGAACAGCCTACATATAGGAGGTTGCATGGACATTGTACAACATAGAATGGCTTTAGAATTACAATTAACAAAGGAATTAATATAGAAAATCCTGTCATTGGGATGAATTCTGAAATGTGTGTGTTTTAACAGAAAAAGCGCATATTGAACAATGCCCACAAGGGGAATTCCCATTAGGAATTCCTCTGTCATCGATTGTGGTGTTGTCTGCAATGGGTTCTTCACTTATTTTGCTCCTGACCAGCATGTCCTGGAGGTTTCTGGCTTGTCTATAAGTGAAAGAGGGGGGAGATCTGCACCTAGGAATACCTGATAAGAGATGCCACTGCTCCTGAATTATATCTCTTACTAGAGCCATCAAGGGATGCTGTAAGATTGCTGTGGCGGAATTCCGCTTATTACATTATATGGCATGCCATCTTAATTAATGTAGGAAAGATTACTGTGAGCACTTGATTATTTGATTGTTTAAAAATGTTTTAAATGCTTTTATGTTGATTTTATGGAACCTTGTACCTGTTAATGTTAGCCGCCCTCAGCCTGTTCGCGGGGACAGCAAGATACAAATGGGAAGGAAGAAAGGAAGGAAGGAAGGAAGGAAGGAAGGAAGGAAGGAAGAGATACTCTGGTGGTATTTTCAGCCCTGTAAAAAGTCTGTTTTTAAAATCTTTGCTGAATAACCCCTATCAGGCAGTTGCTTTATTAATTGAGTCTGTTTACTACAATCTGATTCTAAACTACAATTCCATCTTAGTCTCATGTCAGAGTCCTGCAGCAATCGTTTCTCAACAACATTCGTTCAGAAAGGTTCAAGTTAATTGAGACAGTAAAGGCAGGTCATCTGAGTGTATCCTTTGTGTCAGAACTGATTGCAAGTGTGGGAAATGGGCAGTTATACAAAATTCAAAGCCCCCCCCCCCCCCCCCGATGGGTCTGAACCAATTAGGATCTAAGCTAAAGCCTGCCTAAGCTAATGGTTTTGCATTCCCAGGAAAAGCAGCAACAAGGTACCAAGGTCACTGGTCTAAGCTAGCAGATAGGACAAGACAGGGAGAAACAAAAGTTAAGATTCCATTACAGCAACAGACTATCCATCAGCCTCTTCCACCACCACCACCCCAATTAGCATGACAGCAGACTAGCTGACATCTCAGAAACTGGGAATATGGCAGATTCTTCTTCAGGTGGTAAGGGTGGAAGCTATCCCCAGCTAAGGAGGAGTTGTCATCAGTGGTCTTCCTATACACATCTGTCTGTATTGCAGCACCCTCTTTTCTAACCACAACATCCAAAAAGTTAAGGCTGGATTTGTCCAACCTCATTTCATATTTGATAGTCTCATGTATAATGCTAATGTATTGGCCAAACTGAACTAGTAATTCTTCAGAGCCTGTCCAGATATTGAATACATCAGCTAGCTATCTTTTGTATAAAGCAATATAGTTCTTATGGATATTGTCATTCTGAAGAAAAAAAATCATTATTTAATTTGTATAAAAATAAATTGGCCAATTCAGGGGCAAACTTGCAGCCCATAACAGTCCATGAGACTTGCCAGAAGAAAGTGTTATGCGATCGGAAGTTCTTTTTTAAGCATAACTCTGCAATGTGGTGCAGAAATGATGTGAGTGGACTTAAAGTCTTTCTCCTTTCTAACACCTCATAGAATACTTCAAGGGTCTTGTCTTGTGGAATGTCAGTATACAGCGAAACTACATCCATTGTAACTATACATTTCTAATATGGTTCAAAAAAATCCATTGTATCCTGTAAATAGGATCCAGTGGTATGAACCAAAGGTTTTAGGAAAAGATCCAAATAAAAAACCAGGAATTCCAAAATAGATCCACACCCTGAAACTATAGGTCTTCCTGGGACAGGGAGAATACATTTATGTATCTTTGGTAATAGATAAAACTGTGGCGCTCTATCCTTAGTTTGCAGGAGGAAATCATATGTGCATTTATCAATATAATTTTCTAACAGTCCCTCCTGTAACAATTTGGCTATCTGTTTCTTAATTATTCTAGTTGGATTTTGGGGGCTTTAGTATAATGTGTTTTGTTGTTTCATTGTCTGTGTGCCTCTTTGATATATTTGTCTTCATCTCACACAACTACGAAACCACCCTTATCTGCTGGTTTTAAAATAACATTGGTACGCTGGCAGAGCTGTATAAGAGTATTTCTCTCCAAATTACTTGAATGGTGCCAAACTGGTATCTCAACTTGTTCAAGTCAATTCATTTCTTCCAGGACCAACTGTTGAAAAAACAGGACTCAAGGCTCATTAGTTAGGGGGGGTTAAATGTGGACTTGATCCTTAACACTCTGCAAGATCTCATAATGACTGCTTATAACTGCTAAACGGGTATTAGCTATGAACTGGAAAAAACCTACCTCATCTACGATTAATGACTGGTATCTTAAGGTTTAGGAAACACTTCGGATGGACAAAATAGCAGATTCCATATCTTGTATCAATCCATATTTAGGCTTTTCCAATATGTTGGACAAGTGGATACCATTTTTAGAATATGCTATGGAATATTCTACCTCCCAAATACAGTCCTACTAATTATCTATATAATGAGGTCATGATGTCTCTATAACTCTACATCTACAGATATGAGTCTACTTAAGTTTGTACATCTCTTGTTAGTTATTCCCTCCTAATATTGACCATTCTATGTTAATCCTCTGAAAATGCAGACATAGCAATTGTTAGTTTTTACTTGCTTTCCCTGCTGAATTGTATTTTATGGCTTTTTTAATGTGTTATGCTTATCAGTTTAAAGCAATAAAATGTTATATTTTTAAAAATGTGGACTTTGAGGCGGATGCTAGAGTGTCACCCTGACACAGAAGTGAGGTTGTGTGACTGGAGGTGGGGTAGTGATTTCCCCTCCCCATTTGCCCCCTGTTGTCTTTCCAAGTCGCAGCAGAGGCATTGGGCTGTTGGCAGGAGGTTTCCACCAGCCAAGCAGAAGACTCGGCCAGCCTGGGCTCAGTGAGAAAGCAAAGTGAATAAAAAGAGAAAGGAGGGGCAAAGGCATAACTGGGAGGTGGGCCAGGGAGTGTTACATTAAGATGTATGGGTGAAGAAAGAAATAAAAAGGAAGAAAGGCAGAAAAGAAAATCCATTTCCCCTGAGCAGGTACATCATAAAGCCTGACCTGGATGGTCCAGGCTAGCCCGATCTCATAGGATCTTGGAAGCTAAGCAGGGTCATCCCTGGTTAGTACTTGGATGGGAGACCACCAAGGATGTCTAGGGTTGCAACACAGAGGCAGGCAATGCAAACCATTGTATCCTCTGGGGTCACCATAAGTCATCTGTGACTCAATTACACTTACACACACACACGAGTGTCAGAACAAGAGTAGTTAGAGTATCAGATTAGGATCTGGGAGGCCCAGGTTCAAGTTCCTACTTTTCCATGAAGCTCATAGGGTGACCTTAAGTGAGTCACTTTCTTTCAGACTAACCTACCTACCTAACGTGGACATCTCCAGATGACCAATATAGAAATCAAATAGGTTACATAATTGAAAATAGAAGATGGAAAAGCTATTTTATCTGCGAAAAGAAGACCAGGAGCTCACTATAGTACAGACCATGAATTGTTAACATTGAAAAAGCTGGAGAAAAACACCAAAATGTTCATAATGCCAAAATACAATCTAAGCAGCATTTTTGAAGAGTTTAAAGACTATGTAAAGAACAGATTTGCATTACTAAGTTCAACTGAACATGAACTGAAAGAACTATGGGTTGAAACCAGAGATATTATCAAAAAAGGATGTGCAAAGACTGTTCCTGTAGCCAAAAGAAAACAAAAGCCTCAAGGGATAACTGATGAAATCCTTAAAATTGCCAAAGATAGACGAGAAGCAAAAGATGACTGAAACAGAATTCAAAATTCAAAATTTAGTGTTCCAGTGATAAAAAAGGAAGAACGAGAGATCTGTTCCACAAATCTAAGAAATCAAAGGGAAATTTAAGGCACAGTTATGTATGCTCAAAGATCAGCATGGAAATACATGGGAACAGTACACTGAAGAACTATACAAAAGAGATGAAAGGATGACAGATTCCTTCCAAGAAGAATGGTTTGAAGAAAAACCTGCAGTTCAGAAAGTGAAAGCTGCACTCAAAGCAAAAAATCACCAGAAGCAGATGGGATATCAATAGAAACAAATCACCAAGAGTAGATGGAGTATCAATAGAGCTATTCCAAGCCACAGAAATGGAGTCCATCAAAATCTTAACAAGAACACCAACAAATATGGAAAACAAATCAATTATCCACAGACCAGAAACACACAATTCCAATTCCAAAAATAGGAGATGTCAAAGACTGCAATGACTATCAGACCATTACATTAATTTCTCATGCGAGTAAAATGATGCACAAACTTTTACAACAAAGACTGTTATCATAGATAGAATGAGAAATTCCAGATGTTCAAGCTGGATTCAGAAAAGGAAGAGGCACTAGAGATCATATTGCAAATTTATGTTGGTTACTGGAGCATATGAGATAATTTCTCAGAAGAAAATCAGCTTGTGTTTCATTGATTACAGCAAAGCTTTTTGACTGTGTGGACTATGAAAAGTAATAGTTGGTTTTAAAAGAAATGGGCATGCCACAACATCTGGTTGTTTTGATGCACAACCTATACTCTGGACAAGAGGCTAATGATATGAATATGGAGAAGTTGGCACAGGTATCAGACAAGGATTTATTTTATTTACCTGTCACTTCAATCTACATGCAGAACATATCATAAGGAAAACTGGATTAGATTTATATAAATATTTATATATATATTTATATAAAGCTTTAACCTTTAAAGCCCTTTATGGCCAGGGGCCTGCCTACCTAAGGGACCGCCTTTCCCCATACATACCCCAGAGAGCACTACGGTCAGGCACGCAACATCGCCTGACCCTTCCTGGCCCAAGAGAGGCCAGGCTGGCTACCACCCGGAACAGAGCCTTCTCAGTGGCGGCCCCCTTCTGGTGGAATGAGCTCCTGGAAGACATCAGGGCCCTGCAGGACCTTTTGCAGTTCCGCAGGGCCTGCAAGACGGAGCTCTTCCGCCAGGCTTTTGGGGCCGCCGCTGGGGGGAATGGCCATTGACAGATGGCTAGAGAAGTACACAGGCCCGGGATAACAGTTAGTGGTAGCCTCCTGGCTTGGGAAAGCTGTCGTTGCCCTGGTGTTGGTATTTTAAATCGCCACCGATTATATTTGTAAGTTGCCGCCAATTGAAACTGGAATTGTATTGTATTTTAATGCACTAATTTATATTGTTTGTATTGATTTTAATGTTGTGAGCCGCCTAGAGCCGCTTATGTTGGTCAGGCGGGATATAAATCTAAATAAATAAATAAAAGTGGAGTAAAAAATGGCAAAAGGAACATTAATGAGATATGCAGATGACAACACATTCCTGGAAGAAAATGATGAAGACTTGAAACAACTACTGATGAAGGTTAAAGCAGAGAGTGCCAAATCGGGATTACAGCTGAACATCAAGAAGACAAAAGTAATGACTACTGGGGGATTACACAATTTTCAGATTGCTGATGAAGAAATTGAAATAGTTAAAAGATTTTCTGTTCCTTGGCTCAGTCATCAACCAAAAAGGAGACTGCAACCAAGAAATCAGAATGAGATTGAAACTGGGAAGTGCGGCCAGGAAGGATCCTCAAAAAGATCCTTAACTGTAAGGATGATGACCAAGATCAAGATAATTCATATCACGGTATTCCTTATGGCTACGTATGGGTGTAAAAATTGAACAATGAAGAAAGAAGACAGGAAGGAAGTTCATTCATTTGAAATGTAGTGTTGGAGGAGAGTTTTAGGCATACCATGGACTGCCAAGAAGACAAAGATGTGAGTTCTAGTTCAAATCAAGCCTGACCGCTCCCTAGAAGCTAAAGTCATTAAACTTAGGCTATTGTACTTTGATCACATTATGAGAAGACCAGAATCAATGGAAAATAATAAGGCCAGGAAAAGCTGAAGGCAGCAAGAAAAGAGGAAGACCCAACAAGAGATGGATTGACTGCGTCAGGGGAAGCCACGAGGGCCCTCAGTTTGCAAGACCTGAGCAAGGCTATTGATGAAAGGACATTTTGAAGGTCATTATAAGTCAGAAGTGACTTGACAGCACTTCACACACACACATCCTACCTGAGATGGCCGTTGTGAGGGTAAAATTCCCAAGGGGTGAATAATATCCTGATCTCCTTGGAGAACAGTTATAAGGATAAAAGTGTATTAAATAATTTGGTACAGTTATACAATTGTCCCTACTGCGTAGTTCCCATGTGGAATATTGGGCTGCCAATCCTCCTGGTAATAAACCTATTGTCACCTATATAAACCTATTTTGTGCCACTATATCACTACCAGGGAAAGCCTGGTAGTGGCATAGGGTAGCTCTAAAGGTAAAAGTAAAGGTTTCCCTCGCTTGAAAGCCAGTCGAATCCAACTCTAGGAGGTGGTGCTCATCTCCGTTTCCAAGCCAAAGAGCCAGTGATGTCTGAAGACATTTCCGTGGTCATGTAGCCAGCATGACTAGAAGCTGAGGTGCACAGAATGCTGTTACCTTCCTACCGAAGCAATTTGCAATTTCTTGCTTTTGAACTGCTAGGTTGGCAGGAGCTGGGACCAGAGATGGGAGCTCACTCCATCATACGGCACTCAGGTCTTGAACTGCCGAACTACCAATCTTCCGGTCTGCAGTTCAGCATCTTAACCACTGAGCCACCACGGCCCCTCAGGGTAGCTCTAGCAACTGCCAAAAATGAGAGTTTTGTTATGGAGCCATTTTGTGGTGGTAGCCATTTTTGGTGCTCATCTACCTGTTCTCAAAATCCAAGAATATCCACCAGTTCAACAAATCTGAGGACCCCTGATGTACTAATTCCTCCCCTGCTGTCTGAATTGGTACGGTCCATTTTGTCATTCAGCATTTGGGATGTCCCTTTGTTTGGTGTCGATGGCAAGTGCAGGTTAAATCAGAGTTACAGCTCAGAAGTTGTAAGATGATTCGAAGGGGGAAGGAGCCTATAAAGCCAGTCAATGGCCCTTTCTGCACTGACAGCTTGCTCTGGAGAATCTGAGTAGCCTTAAGGGTTGACTTTGCAGTTGCACGCATTCCCTCTGCACTGGTTTTTTCCCCCTCTCCAGTTTATTTATCTGTGTATTCTGTATGCATTCTGCATCTACAAGCAAAACCCACATTTTTTTTAGCTAACTGGCTGCCAGCCCCTCCCTCCCTCCCTCTGTGATTCTGCGAAAAGAAAGTGAAGGGAGGGGAAAAATCTAGGCCCACACATGCAAGACTGACACATCTGGGAGAAGAGAATCCCACAGTTCTTTCTATTTACTGATTCCTTCTTAGGCTCTCTCTGGCTTTTTAAAGTTTGCCTGAGTGGGAGGACACATCCTCTTTTGTCTTTGGAGAAGGAGGGAAAGAAAACAGAACAGGGAGGGAGCGTCAACCTAAAGCGAAAGAGGCGGGAATGGGGAAGGGGCAGTGGGCAGCACTTAAATACTCACAGAAACCATTCTACTTTAGAAAGGATTAGCAATTTGAAAGCGGATAAGAACAAAGAATCACAGCAAAAGTTGTTTTGGTAACTGCAGGGCAACAGTGGGCTAGAAGCAGTCTGAATGCAGAAACAAGAGAAGGCCCTGACACAAAGTGGAAGTGAAAGCAGGAGGGAATGCAGAATGGAAGAACAGGATACGCTCAGAAATCAAGGCAAAATACGGGTGCAGAAAGGGCCCATGAATACCAGGATGCTCACAGTCCCAAGGATGCTTTTGACCCAGGCTTTGACTCCTATTAGCTCACTGGAGGACTGACAGAAATGCAGCTTCTGAAACACAAAAGAAAAACAGTTGCCTACAATAAAGGAACGATTGCATAAATGGCGGTGTACAATATTTATGAACGTACTGAAATATTCCAGCTGATTGTGGGAAGGAAGGGTTCAGTTTGCAGGAAGGGTGATCTTTTGTTTCGGAACAGAATAAAACTAAGCACGAATGTTACCCAAGAAGGTACTTGCTCAGAAGTATTATATATAAAGGATTATCTTCATTTATTTTCTCCTCCCCATTTTTGAAGGGTGATTTGCTGCTCTATTATAAAACATAATCTGCACCAAACAATCTGAACCAGCTGAAATGTCCAAACTTTTTCAAAGGTTGCCTCACGTAGAACACATTATGGCTGAGGTAACCAAGAGAGGTAGAGAAAGTAAATAGAAAGGGTCTGTTTCTCTCTACTCAAGGGCACCCAATGAAATTGATGGGAGATGGGTTCAGGCCGGACAAAAGAAGATACTTCTTTACTCGGTGAGTTATTAAATTGCAGAATTGACTGCCAGAGGGCATAGCCATGGCCACTAGTATATATGGTTTTAAAAGGGGATTAAACAAATTCATGGAGGAGAGGTCCATCAATGGCCACCAGCCATGATAACTAAAGGGAACTTCCATATTCAGAGGCAGCAAACTTCTGAATACCGGTGCTTGGAGGCAACATCAGAGGAAGTCCTTTGCCTATATGCTTGTTGCCCTCCAGGACAACTGGCTGGCTACTGTGTAAAACAGGCTGGTGGACTAAATGGACCACTGGTCTGACCCAGCAGGGCTTTTCCAATGTGTTTCATGGTGACAAGACCTTTGTATCCAAGGAAGGAGAATAGTTGGTGAAGCAGCCACTTCTGGAGTACCTGAGAGGGCATCTGAGAATCCAGTAAGAGTTGGATCTGTGAATATCTCTAGACAGGGCCAGCATCAGTATACCCTGAGTTTGGGCAGCCCAGGACTTCTGGTGGGCCGCACAGGTGCTGAGCCCCACCCATGTACTTCCCCTTCCACCTGTCTGTACCCAGGCTCTCTCTGTTGCCCAGAGTCATTGAGGGAAGGGCATGTGGGTGGGGCACAGTAGGGGCACCCTTGATGACAATGGCAGCAGCACTCCCTGCATACACTGGACAGTGCTGTTTGGGACAGTGCATGCCAGTGGTGAAGGTGTGTGGGGCTGGAAAGGAGGGCAAAAGGGGGGCCCTGTCTGTGGGTAGATGGGGTCCTTGGGCACTTTCTGCATAGGGCCCCCAAAACTAGCAGTGCACCAGATTACATGGATTGTCTATGGAAGAACTCAGCCAAGGATAATAACCATGGAAGGCATCTGCATGGCTTTGACCCAATGTTACTACTCAACATTTGTCGATGAGGTTGGAGATTCCCATTGATATAGTGGAGTTCTTCCAATGCAGATATTCAGGTCAAATTTTACAGCAGTGTTTCCCATCCTGTGGGCAGGGGCCCAAAAGTGGGTTGCAAAGAAGATGGTGCAAGAAGAAGAAGAAGAAGAGGAAGAGATTGGATTTATACCCCGCCCTCCACTCCCCAAGGAAGTCTCAGAGCGGCTTACAAACTCCTTTCCCTTCCCCTCCCCACAACAGACACCCTGTGGGGTAGGTGGGGCTGAGAGAGCGCTTTCCCAAGCTGTCCTTGAGGGAACAGCTGGTACAGAGCTATGGCTTGCCCAAGGTCATCCAGCCAGGTGCAAGTGGAGGAGTGGGGAATCAAACCCGGTTCTCCTAGATTAGAGTCCGCGCACTTAACTGCTACACCAAACTGGCTCTCTTTTGCAGCTGCCCTGAGCCTGTTTGTGGGGAGGGCAGGATATAAATGGAATTCATCATCATCATCATCACTGAAACCAAGATCTGACCCTGGAAACAGTATCTCCCATGTGTCAGAATCTGCAGATTCAGACAAGGATTTCTGGAGTCTTCTGCTATATTCTAACCTGTTGCTATGTTGCTATGTATTGTAACCTGAGCCTGCACCCATTTTGTACTCATGTCTATTGCTATCAGTTGCTCCTATGCCCACTATGTAATCATACCTTTTGCCATCTGATAGACCATTGTAAATGTATACTATGTGACCCCAGGTTTATGGCTTTGACCAGGCCTGGTCTATGTAACTGTTTGCCTGGGAGAATGACAACTTCAAAGCATGGGAACAATGGGCCTCTCACACTCCTGCCTCCGCATTCCATTCATCCCGGCTGGGAAGACAAGGGGAGGACAGGGACTATTTCTTATCAACGTGCGAAAGCCTTGAGGGAAGCATTTGTTATGTGAATATGGTTACATCTGAGGGATCTGGTTTGGGAAGGGAAATTTACAGCTTCACACCTAGCTTTCTTTCCTGTGGGAAGCAAACGGCCAGAGACCCCTTTTGCCCGCCGTTTTTCCCCTTTGGTGATTGGTTACCTATGGGCAATTCAAATTGTACTGAAGGGTATATTAGACCTGCTTCCATTGTATGCGTTATCTCTGACAATAATCCGAGGACCTGTACCAATGTAGAAATCGGAAATAAAGAACTGTGTTTCATCAACAAAGATCTGATCCTTGACTACTTTGAGCAGAAGCCTCACAGATTGTCAGAGATCTGTGACTGGGACTTGGCCATTCCTGACCATGTCGGACGACGGTACTCTTCCCATCCCTACTACCGAAGATCAGCCGGTGACCCCGGGGGACCAGGGTGCCGGTGGTGGAGGAGGCGGCGGGGAGCCAGAAGTGCCAGTGACTACGGTTCAGGGGGCTCACTATATCCCACACCCACCTCCTCATCAGAGCGTGACCCCGAGGTACTCATGGAGCAATTTCGATCGTGGGACCGTCGACTCCTGGGTGCACGATCGGAAGGGGGCACGGGTGTCGATCCAGGCAGATCACACCGAACGCGGGAAGCCGAGCTTTCTGGGAGATGAGAGAGAGACGACCTATGGAGGAGAGTGGCGTCCCCCGCCCCTGGAAGAGGAGAGAGGCGGACCGTACGGGCCCGATCTCTACGGGGAGGACCAAACCCAAGCCCTGGACCGTATGATGGGAGATTTACGGTTCCAACTCACCGCAGAATTGCGCGAGCTAGCCCTCGACCTGCAGTACCAGTTTCAAGACACCCTGACGGCTATGCAAGCAGCTCGCCCAGCCCCGAGAGGGGTAGGACCCCCAGGAGGGGGAGTCCCGCAGCCGCCGGTTCCCCCGGAGGAGTTCCCGCGGGAGTCGTCCCGCCGCAAGTGCCGCCGCAGGTCCCACAGCCCGTTCCCCATCCGGTTCCTGCATCCGTACCTGCGCCGGCCCCAGTGCCGGCAGGGCCGATGGTTCGCCCGGCCCCTGCCGATCCGTTGACGGCTACTTTCGATGGGGACCCCGAGAAGCTGCGGTTCTTTCTCATAGATATCGAGCGGTTCCTAGACACCTGGGGACACCTCTACCCCACCGAGAGGGACCGGATTGGCTACATCGGGTCCAAGCTGAGGGACACCGCCAGCGACTGGTACGTGAGCCTGCACAACGCCCCCGGGCCTGAGTTACGCTCCGTGCACAACTTCATGTGGGCCCTCCGACACCACTACGAGGACCCCTTGGGAGAAGAAAAGGCTCAGAACCAGTTGCGGAAGCTGACCCAGGGGCGGTCCTCGGTGAGGGAGTACACCGACAAGTTCCGGCGCATAGCGGCCAAGATTCACGGCTGGACCCAAGATCTGTTCATAGAAAAGTACAGGGAAGGTCTGAGTCCCAAGGTGTACGAGACGGTGCTGCGAGGGGGAAGACCGGGCTCGCTGGCCACATGGATGAGAGTGGCCGCGGACGTGGAAGAACGCTTCACCCTCATCAAGATGGGAACTTCAGCAACTGCCCAAGCCAAAGTGGCTCAGAAGGTGAAACCCAAGCCGAACCTCCAAGAGATCCGGGACGCCCGCTTCAAGCAGGGGCTCTGCATGAGATGCGGGGAGAGCGGTCACTTCGCCTCGGCATGCCCCCGTGGGGGGGGGGAAAGTCCCCAAAACCTCCACCCCGGTAGCCGGGAGCACCCCTAGTAAAGGGAAAACCTCGTTCAAGCCCCGGGCATTACAGCTGGAAGGGGCCGCGAGCGAGCAAGGAGAGCTGGAGCTGACGGAAGCACAGATGTCGGGAAACTCCAACGGCCTGCAGTGAGCGGCGCAGAACTGCAGGTCCCCATCCATGACGCGCCATCCCCGGTGAGCATCCCTGGCCCCTTACTGTATATGGTAGTGACTGTGATAGCCCCCGGGACCGGGACCCATGTCCGTGTCCGAGCTTTAATTGACTCAGGGTGTGCCCGGGACTTGATTAGCCCTCTTGTAGTGGAGGGACTAGGACCTAAGGTCGCCCCGTTGGGGGAGCCACTCACGTTCACTCAAATGGACGGATCGGAAATGAAAGAGGCGTGTGTGGCAGAGACCGAGAGACTGATTGTGGGGACGGGGGATCACTGGGAGAGGAGAGCTTTCGTCATCACTCCGAATACCCAGTTCCCCATGGTGTTGGGGAGTCCCTGGTTAAGCTCCCATGACCCCTATATCAAATGGAGTGAAGGGAAAATCTCCTGGGTGGATGAGAAGTGTCAAGACCATAAGTGGGACACGGGGTGGGGAGCGGGGCCCCCGGCACCTCTCCGAGTGGCAGCGCTCACTCTGGTGCCCTCCACAGTTCCCCGGGAATATCGGGACTTAATAGGAGTGTTCAGTGAAACCGAGGCCGATGAACTACCCCCCCACAGACTGTCGGATTGTGCCATAGAGCTGATCCCGGGAGAGAAGCTACCAAAGGGAAAGCTTTATTCCATGAGCCCTCCGGAGCGGGAGGAGCTAAGGAAATTCCTAGACAAGAATTTGGAGCGAGGGTTCATCCGCCCCGCTAAGTCCCCATTCGCGGCCCCTGTTCTGTTCAGGAAGAAGAAGGACGGGGGGCTACGGCTGTGTACGGACTACAGAGGATTAAATGTAGTGTCAGCCTCCAATGCCTACCCCCTTCCCCTTATTAAGGACTTGTTAACGGAAGCGGCCAAAGGAAAGGTGTTTACTAAGTTGGATCTCCGAGACGCATATTTCCGGGTGCGCATCAGGGAGGGGGACAAATTTAAGACTGCGTTTAACACACCATTGGGGCAATTCGAGTACCTGGTGATGCCGTTCGGCTTAAGTGGCGTGCCCGGGGTCTTTATGAGCTTAATAAATGAAGTGTTGCACAAGCATTTATTCAAGGGGGTGTTATGTTACTTAGATGATATCTTGATCTACTCTGCTGATAAGAAAGAACATGTACGGTTGGTCCGGGAAGTGCTGTCAACCCTGTTAAAAAACCAGTTGTATGCAAAGTTGTCAAAATGCGAATTCCATAGGGATTCAGTGGACTTCCTAGGGTACCGCATTTCCCAGAAAGGGCTAGAAATGGACCCTGCCAAGGTAGAGGCCGTAGTGCAGTGGGAAGCCCCCCGAACGAGAAAACAGCTTCAGAGTCTTTTAGGATTTTGTAATTTCTACCACACCTTCATAAAAGACTTCGCCACAGTCACCCTCCCGCTAACTGAACTCCTTAAAACCAAGGGGAGGGGCTCGGAAGCAGGGAAGCCCGGGGAAAGAATAGCCTGGACTGAAGAGTGCCAAAGGGCGTTTAATACTCTTAAGACCCTTTTCACCTCGGAGCCCATCCTGGCTCACCCCGATGAAACCAAGGAATTTGTGGTGCATGTAGATGCATCGGATGTGGCCATGGGGGGAGCCATCCTACAGAAGGGGTCAGATGGGAAGCTGCACCCTCTTGCATACATCTCAAAAAAGTTTAATGAGACAGAGAGAAATTGGTCAGTGTGGGACAAAGAGGCAGCCGCCATCCGACTGGCCCTCACCACTTGGCAGCATTGGCTAGAAGGAGCACAAACCCCTTTTGAAATTTGGACGGATCACAAAAATCTGGAAGCCTTGCGCACCCAGAGGTCCCTAAATGCGAAACAGCTCCGATGGGCCGATTTTTTCTCAAAATTCAATTTTGTGCTTAAACACTTCCCCGGGAGAGCCAATTCGTTAGCAGACGCGCTATCCCGATTGCCCCAGCACGAGAGCCAAAAGGAAGAGGTGTTCGACTCCATGTTCTCCCCTCAGCAGTTGGGAGGAGCTGTAACCACCAGAAGCCAGAGTAAGCAAGCGGCAGTAGAGTCGTGGGGAAATGACTGGGGGGGGATTACTCCCCGGAAGAAGTCGAAGAGTTGGGAAACCTAGAGGACTGTTCCCTCCGGGAAAACAAGTGCTGGTACCATGGGGACAAACTCGTGGTACCTCGAAACAGACGAAAGGACATATTGCTGACTTGTCATTCATCAAAATTGGCGGGGCATTTTGGGTTCTTGAAGACGCTTAATTTAGTCCAGAGGCAGTTCTGGTGGCCGCGCATGCGCAAGGATGTCTCGGACTTTGTAACTGCCTGCCAGACCTGTTTGATGTGCAAAAGGAGGGGAGGGAAGGTCCCGGGACTGTTGCACCCGCTGCCCACCCCCTCGCCCATGGGAAGCGATAGCCATGGACTTCATCACCAACCTGCCACCCTCAAAAGGAAAAACTGTAATTTGGGTGGTGGTGGACATGTTTTCAAAGCAAGCCCATTTTACCCCGTTCAAACAGCTACCTACTGCAAAGGGGATGGCCAAGGCTTTTTTCAACCACGTGATAAAGTTGCATGCTTTTCCCAAGCGCATAGTATCCGATCGGGGCAGTCAGTTCATTGCCAACTTCTGGCGGGAGCTTTTGTCGCTGATGGACATTGAACCAGCCTTAAGCTCGGGGTACCATCCAGAGACCGATGGCCAGTCCAAACGAACTAATCAAATCCTGGAACAATTCCTAAGGTGTTACACTAACTACCATCAGGACAATTGGGTTGAACTACTGCCATTTGCAGAGTACAGTTACAACAATGCTATTCATTCATCTACGGGCGTATCCCCGTTCATGGCGGTGGGCGGCTTTGAAGGAAAACCTCTGCCCACTATAGAGGACACGCCAAACACCACCCCCACGGACTTTAAGCGATGGTGGGCAACACTGCAGGACTCATGGCCACTGATAGCTAAAACACTGGACAAGGCTAAAGAGGACTACAAGAAATATGCGGACCGTGGCAGAGCAGAGGGCTGGGACTTACAGCCAGGGGATTCAGTCTACTTGTCCACAAAAAATATACATGGATTACAACCCAGTAGAAAATTAGGGTGGAAATATGTTGGGTCTTACAAAGTGTTGCGTAAAATCTCTGATGTGTCTTTTGAACTGGAATTGCCCAAATCACTGAGTTCTGTGCACCCTGTTTTTCATTTCAGCTTGCTGAAGAAGAATCCTGGGCCGAATGCATGGCATCCAGTTCCTCCGACTCCTCCTCCACTGATGAAGGGGGAGGCACCCCATTTTGAAATTTCTGAAATCCTTGATTCAAAAATGCGTAGGGGCCACTTACTATATTTAGTTAGATGGGTAGACTTTGGCCCGGAACAAAATGAGTGGGTTCGTTCTGAAAATGTGCATGCTCCTAAGTTAGTTAAAGCTTTCCATAAGAGATTCCCAGACAAACCAGGGTAGATTTATTTTCAGGGTGGCAGTGTGTCAGAATCTGCAGATTCAGACAAGGATTTCTGGAGTCTTCTGCTATATTCTAACCTGTTGCTATGTTGCTATGTATTGTAACCTGTGCCTGCACCCATTTTGTACTCATGTCTATTGCTATCAGTTGCTCCTATGCCCACTATGTAATCATACCTTTTGCCATCTGATAGACCATTGTAAATGTATACTATATGACCCCAGGTTTATGGCTTTGACCAGGCCTGGTCTATGTAACTGTTTGCCCGGGAAAATGACAACTTCAAAGCATGGGAACAATGGGCCTCTCACACTCCTGCCTCCGCATTCCATTCATCCCGGCTGGGAAGACAAGGGGAGGACAGGGACTATTTCTTATCAACGTGCGAAAGCCTTGAGGGAAGCATTTGTTATGTGAATATGGTTACATCTGAGGGATCTGGTTTGGGAAGGGAAATTTACAGCTTCACACCTAGCTTTCTTTCCTGTGGGAAGCAAACGGCCAGAGACCCCTTTTGCCCACCGTTTTTCCCCTTTGGTGATTGGTTACCTATGGGCAATTCAAATTGTACTGAAGGGTATATTAGACCTGCTTCCATTGTATGCGTTATCTCTGACAATAATCCAAGGACCTGTACCAGTGTAGAAATCGGAAATAAAGAACTGTGTTTCATCAACAAAGATCTGATTCTTGACTACTTTGAGCAGAAGCCTCACACCATGTCACACATTCGGTGGTATTTGTTCTTCACTGCATGTACCTGTTGATCAAGTAAAATATGATGGTTATTACAGTGAGTTTCTTAGAGTCACAGGGGAGGGGGGGTTAGATGGAGTAATAGAGAAGGAGGGGGAGGGGAGGCAGCATGGTGTAGCCCAGTCTCATCAGATCATGGAAGCTAAGCGGGATGATGACCACCAAGGAAAACTCTGCAGAGGAAAGCCATAGAAAACCACCTCTGCTTCTCATTTGCCTAGAAAGCCCCTGATTGAGGTCACCATAAGTCGGCTGTGTGGAGAGGGCTGAATGGTAGCCTTCATACCAACAGTTGTGTATGTCGGAATGCCACTTCCTTTGGTTTCACAGTGGGGGCAGCTGCCCTCTTTGTGCAATGTTTGTTGGATTCTCAAAACGTCTGGTTAGCCACAGTAGAAATTGGAATGCTGAACTAGATGGGAGCCAAGATCATCATTTGCCTAGGGCACCCAAAAAACCTGGGGGCAGCCCAGTACATTTGGACTTGTGGGTCACCATCCCAAAAAGGTTGGGAACCACTGGTTTACAGTGAAGCCACCGTTCTGATTAGGAAGGAGGCCCGTCAGATTCTGACAACTTTGTTGGGATCGAGAGAAGCTTTCAGGCCCATCCTTTGCGCATTTACTCGGAAGTAAATCTCAGGGAGTTCAGCGGGACTTGCTGGCCTCCACATTAAACCAAGCCCAGGATCCGCTAGAGAGTTTCACTCACCAGCAACACCATAAGTAGACATGGTGGCTAAACTAATCAAGGCAGCAAATTGGCATGAATGATTGTTATTCTTCTCACTGTAAAGCAAGGTGTCAAAAATACGGTGTTTGAAAAACTTTTTTTGCGGGGTTGGGGAAATTACTCTCTAATTTTTGATCGCTGTTTTGACAGGACCCATAGGTAGCTTTCATTTAAGCGTGATCTCTTTTTTCAAGCGAGCAAACTGAGATCTGATGTGGGAAGTGCATCTTTTATTCAAACCCACGTTGTTTAGCGTTCCACCTGTCAGCTTCCCTTTGCAGTCATACCGATTGTGTCGATTTTCTCTCACAACCCCAAAAGTAGGCGTCTGTGACTCCCTTGGCGTTCCAGTCAGGACTCTGTGCAGTCGTATCACCATTAAGTAATGACACCCTCCAGCTGACAGCCTTCCAACTCTCCCTCCCCCACTTCCCCCCCTTTTTGTCTCACAACTGGTGCAAATCCTCATAATTGATTTGGATTATGGGGCTGGTAATATAGCACTGACTAGCAATTAATGCTAACATTTGAATCACGTTTCGTGCTGTCAAATACTTTTGACACTCGTTTTATGTGCTAGGTTGTCAGTTATGCAGCGGCTTGTCTCATTATATGCGGATTTGCCACCTCCCCTTCAGATCACGTTTACAAACGACAAGCGCACGAGTTTTCATCTCTTTTATCGGGGGCAGGGGGACACACACACACAGACAAACACAAAGGGTGGCCCAAAAGGGATCTCGCAAGTCATGTATTCCGATTGCAATAGCAGAGTTCCCTAACAGGTAAGTCATGCGGAGAAAACGAGAAAACCACAAGCCTCAGAAGAGACTGTAGCTCAGTGGCAGAGCATCCACTTGGATTGCAGATAGTCCCAAATTCAATCCCCAGTGTCTCTTGTTTTAAAGTAAGGGATGTAAGAGGTTTCTGCCTGAGAACCTGGAGAGCCACTGACCTTAATAGGCCAACTGTCCCAACTGGGGTTGCCAATTCTGAGTTAGGAAATTCATGGAGAAGCCTGGGGAGGGTGGAATCTGGGGCAGGGATGGGGCTCAGCAGGGGTAGGACACTGCAGACTTCACCTTCCAAAGCTACCATTTTCTCCAGGGGGACTGATCTATCTAGTCTGAAGATCTGTTGTGTTCCCTCTAAGCTCAGTTAATGTGAGCTAGCTCACTGTTTTTTAGTCTCTGGCTCACATTTTTTTGTCTTCGCTCAGGAAAGATAGCTCCAGAGCAAACTCATTTATGCAGCAACCAAACTGCTCACTCACAGCTTTAATGCCAGTAGCTCACAAAGTAGAATTTTTGCTCACAAGACTCCATAGCTTAGAGGTAGCATTGGTTGTGATTCTTGGAGATCTACAGGCTCCATCTGGAGACTGGCAGCCCTGGGTCTGAGTCAGAGTATGGTAGCTTCATGTGTTCATGTGACATTCCCAGTTTAGCTGCACCTTCACCACGAACTTGGTAGGAGGGTAGGAGCCAGTGTTCCCTCTAAGCTGAGTTAGTGTGAGCTAGCTGTGAGAATCCTACAGAGTCAGTCATCAACAAGTGACCTTAAACAGGAATGCTTTATTGAAAAGGGTCTGCTATGGTCATCTACACTTCTTGTGTCAGTAATGGCTGACATGACCCCAAGTAGGATAGTTATACAGAATTCAAAAGGGGTTTGGCGATGGCTTGTAATGAATCATACAATTGAATAAAAAGGCGCTCAAATACTGGCCCAAGGTTCCCAAGGAAAAAGTGGGAAGAACCAGAGGCAGACAAAAGAAATGTTACATAGGCAGGCACCAGCAGTCTTCCAAGGTCAGAATGGCGCAGGGTGCAATAAGCAATCTTCCCTATTATATAAAGCTGTTTTCAAGATTCCATGGAGCAAGATTCCATGGGGCACCAAAATCAGTTGGCTGGACGGACTGCCACTTAAAAGGGGGTCCCTGGTCACTGGCTGCATTCTCTCCCTGCTTTGCCTCAATCCCGCCCACAGAGCCACCAGCCAGCGTCTCGGCATCAGTCTGGAGGGAACCAGTGAAGGGTAAGGACCGACTGGGTGCTGGGTCCACTCTTCTCCTCCGCCCACTGCCAGGTGGGTCTAACTGTCCCCTCAGTGGCCTGCTTCTGTCAGTGAAAAGACAATGGACTATCAGCATAACCCCCTCCCCCGCACACTGCTAGTGTGCCCAGAATAAACTGTCAGAATAAACTGTCAGAAACGGGGCATTTCACAAAGCACCTTGTAGTGCTTCAGGACTTGTACAAAGAACTGAAGAACACTTGGGAGGGTGTTTCAAGGTAAACTGGTTCAGGAACGCTCCCCAACGGGAGAGGCACGTTTCTGTGTAAAAGGGCCAATATGTTCCGTTAGGGAACCAGTACTAATACGGTTCTGTGTAAAATGCCTGACAGAAACTGTTACTGAAGAGTTCCTGAAACGGAACATATTGGCTGTGTGAAATTCCTCAGGCTCTTTCTCCTGCTTAGCTCCACCATGGCTGGCTGGCTAATGAGGTGGGCCAGCAACCATCAAACCATTCCCACCAACCCCCTGATGTGTGGCTGATTTTCCCCCTAGGGTTGCCAATCTCCAGGTGGGATCTGGAGACCTCCCGCTGTTACAATTGATCTCCATATGACAGAGAGAAGTTCCCCTGGAGAAAATGGCTGCTCTGGAGGGTAGACCTTATGGCATTATAGCTTGCTGAGTCCTTCCATTCCCCCCCCCCCAAAAAATGCTGCCCTCCACAGGATCCACCCCCCAAATCTTCAGGTATTTCCACCAGGTCTGGGTTGGAAAATCCCTGGAGACTTTGGGGGTGGATCCAGGAGAGACTGGGGTTTGGGGAGGGGAGGGGCCTTAGCATGGTACAATGCCATAGAGTCCACCCTCCAAAGCAGCCATTTTCTCCAGGGGAGCTGATCTCTGTCAGCTGGAGATCCATTGTAAAAGTGGGAGAGCCCCCGGCCCCTCCTGGAGGTTGGGAACCCTATTTCATCATCAGAGCTGACAACTTTCCCCTCAGTGCCCGTTGCTAGGCAACCAAGCTTGCTTCTCTGAAAGCCCCTTTCCACACCTATGTAGGCCTTTGGGAGAAAACTCATTGGGGCCAGCTGAACAGAATGCCATAGAGGCCACCCTCCAAAGCAGTCATTTTCTCCAAGGGAGGGGGGAAGATCTGTTGTCTGGAGTTCAATTGTAATACCTGGCAATCTTAAGACTCCACCTGGAGGTTGGCTACCCTAGGCATAGCAGTCAGTGCTTCAGAGCAGGATCTGCCAGACCCAGGTTCTTCCTGAGTGGGAGATTTCAGGCCAGTCACAGACGTTAAGCCTAACCTACCTCACAGGGTTGTTGTGCAAGTCAAAAAGGGGGAGAGGAGAATGATGTCAGCTGCTTTGGTCCCCATTGCAGAGAAAGACAACTTTTCCTCCAAGGGAAGTATGGTTGCCAATCTCCAAGTGAGGGCTGGAAATCATTCAGAATTACAAGTGCTCTCCAGATGGCAGTTCCCCTGGAGAAAATGGTGGACTCTATTTCCTTATACCCTGCTGAGATGGACCCTTTATGACAGCCAATGTGACATAGCAGTCAGGGCTTCAGAGCATGGTGGAGGCTGCCGGGGGGGGGGGGGATGGAAACTTGAATAGTGAGGTTGATGATTGGCTGGGAAGGAGATAAGGTTGCCAACTCCAGGTGGAAAATTCCTGGAGACTTGAGGGATGGAGCCTGGAGACAGTGAGGTCTGAGGAGTGGGACCTCAGATGGGTACAATGCCATAGACTCCACCCTCCAAGCCAGCAAGTCCCTCATGGGGAACCATTGTTACCAATCTCCAGGTGGGGGCTGGAGATCACTCAGAATTACAACTGCTCTCTACGGGGAGGAAATGGAAAGCTGAAGCCAGGGGGCAGATAACAATACATTGATGGTTGGCTGGGAGATAGGGTTGCCAACTCTAGGTGGGGACATTCCTGGAGATTTGAGGGGTGGACCCTGGAGAGGGTGAGGTTTCAGCAGGAATGGGACCTCAGACAGGTTCAGTGCCATTGACTCCACCCTTCAAACCACCCATTCCCTCATGGGGAACCATTGTTGCCAATCTCCAGGGGAGGAATGGAGATCATGTTGAATTACAACTGCTCTTCAGATGGCAGAGATCTTCCCCTGGAGAAAATGGTGGACTCTGTGTCATTATACCCTGTTGAGATCGCCACAGCAAATTGATGCTGAGTGCCCAAGGCCGGGGCACTCTCCCAGAGCCTCTTTCTAGAGCCTGTTGTATTTATTTCCACAACGGGCCTTATTCCTAGTAAGTGATAAGTGTAACATAACATTCCACGGTCCCGACATCAGAAGGGGCACACATCCCACCTCCCAGGCAGGAGATGGCAGCATTAGCTGACACTAGCTCACAGTTTTTTAGCCTCTGGCTCACACATTTTTGTCTTAGCTCAGGAAGGATGGCTCCAGAGCAAACTAATTTGTGTTGTAGCCAAATCACTTGCTCACAACTTTAATGTCAGTAACTCACACAGTAGAATTTTTGCTCACAAGACTCCACAGCTTAGAGGGAGTGTTGGTAGGAGCCTGTAGGCAACTCACTGTCTCTTTACCACAGTACCTACTGGAGCCATAAATACTGGCCTACCTCACTGTGCAGTTGTAAGGCCCTGGCCAAGAACATGTTCTGCTAGTGAGTGACTGTGAGAAGGGAACCAGGTTCCTCCAGTCTCTATTTTGGCTCTGACCTAGATGGCCCAGGCTATCCTGATCTCATCAGATCTTGGAAGATAAGCAGGGTCTTGGAAGATAAGCAGTTAGAACTTGGATGGGAGACCACCAAGGAAATTCAAGGGCTGCTATGCAGAGACAGGCAATGGAGAACCACCTATGAACCTCTCTTGCCTTGAAAACCCCATGAGAAGACATCATAAGCTGGCTGCAACTTGATGCCATTTTCCACCAACAACAACAACAGAGAAGCCAGGCTTGCTGCCACAAGGGGGAGAGCCTTTTCGGTGGCGGCCCCTTCCTGATGGAACGAGCTCCCGGAAGAGATCAGGGCCCTGCGGGACTTGATGCAGTTCTGCAGGGCCTGTAAGATGGAGCTTTTCTGCCAGGCCTATGAATAGGGGCCACCGCCTCTCTTTCTCTCCCCCCCCCCACTCTATGACCACCAATGTGCGGCCAGAAATTACCAGCTGGCCCCAGTGCTATTGACACCAGGGTCTGAAAACATTGGGAGTACATGGTACGCCATCTATTATACTGAGCACTTTATTTAAATTATTATTGTGAAGCATGAATGTTTTAAGGTTTTAAATGGTTTTAATTGTTGTTGTATTTATGAATCTTGGCTTGCCAAGCCTGTGAGCCACGCTGGGCATGCAAAAGCTGAGAGAGCAGCCTATAAATCAAAACAAACAAACAAACAAACCTACCTGAGGAGAAGATGGAGGGTGAGTTAACCACCTACACTGTCTTGAGTATTTGCATGGAAGGGCCAGAAAACGTAATATAGATAGAGAATGGACGAGAAGCAAGGCAGATGTTGTGAGAGGCCAAGAGATTTCAAACTGCAAACAAGGTCTTTAACCAAAAGATTCTTCATTTGGCAGTGGATCAAATAGTCATCTACATGTCTTGAGTCAGTAATAAGTAAATTAGGCCAGACAGGGTACAGTTATAGAGTATTCAAACAGCATAATACATAATGGAACCTCCAATCATGAAACAAGGAGAAAAGGCGCCCAAAAATGTAGGATGGTTTATTCCCAGGCTTAAAGTGGGACATTAACACCTGCAAATAAGGCACAGTGAATAGAAACATTTTCAGTGAGTCTGCTGTGAACAGAAACAGTTTCAAGGTTGAGAAGCCAGATAGCTAGATAACCATTTGCTAGGAAGAGGCGAGATACATTCCGAAGGAGTGGGGGAGGAGGGCTGGTTGGGAAAACTAAGTGCCATCTCCCGCTTGGGAATGGCAGCCAAAGCTGACATTCTGCCCTCCCCAAGACCCTTCAGCCCCCAGGTTTTAAGGGATACAATTTATGGAAGGCACAGAGCTTTGCCGGAGCGTTTACATGCACAGAATCAACCCATTCATCATATTCAGGACCAAAATCACACCAGCGAATGAGATAGAATAGCCAGCCCCATTTAAGTTTGGAGTCAAGGATTTGGTCCACTTTGAAGTGGGGTTCACCCCCCTCATCAGAGGAGGAGAAGCTGGATGTCAGGGCCTCCACTCGTTCGGCCCATGGTCTTTTTTCAGGAGGCTGAGATGGAAAACGGGATGAACAAATTTAAGTGATTTAGGTAGTTCAAGTTCGAAAGTCACCTCATTAATTTTCCGGACAACTTTATAGGGTCCTATATATTTCCACCCCAATTTTCGGCTGGGTTGTAGTCCTTTGATGTTTTTTGTAGACTCATAGACTGAGTCTCCAGGGATTAGGTCCCAACCTGGGCTTCTCTCTTTATCAGCATATTTTTTGTAATTGGCTTTAGCAGTCTCTAAAGTCTTAGCAATGAGGGGCCAGGAGTCACACAATGAGTTCCACCAGTCCTGAAGACCTCCTGACCCCTGAGGAGTTGGGGCCAAAGATGGGAGAGGACCCCTTCATAACCTCCCATTGCCATAAATGGGGAAACTCCTGTGGATGAGTGCACAGAGTTATAGGCATACTCTGGGAAAGGGAGTCGATCCACCCAGTTATCTTGCTGATAATTTGTATAGCACTGCAAGAATTGTTCGAGGATTTGATTAACTCATTCAGTTTGCCCATCAGTCTCTGGATGATAAGCTGAATTTAGGACGGGTTCCACCCCCATAACTTGTAAAAGCTCCCGCCAGAAGTTGGCAATGAATTGCGAGCCGCGGTCGGAAATTATCTTACGCAGTATGGAATGCAATTTTTGCTAGTGCTTTAGCTGTGGGGAGACTTTTGAAGGGAATAAAATGGGCTTGTTTGGAAAATGTGTCCACTACCACCCAGATGACTGTTTTCCCCTTGCTGGGCGGCAAGTCGGTGATAAAGTCCATTGAAATAGTTTCCCAAGGGCGAGTTGGGGTTTCTAGGGGCTGGAGTAGTCTAACAGATGTCTGCATCCCTTCACAAAGCCCCTCCCAAGTTTGCAATGGGCGGACCAGAACTAGTTCAGAATTGCCAGCTGCCAATCACTATTCACTCTTTTAAAATGCCATATAAATAGGACAGTTTATTTTGTTGTGAAAGCCAGATTCCTCAAACCTAAAAGCTTGGCTGATGATGGAGATGCATCCGACATCGTCTTGAAAAACTTGCACAGAAGGGCATTGTGCACTACTCGCATTGTTGTGTTTGACTGTTTGGCTCAGTTCAGGAGTGTGGAGAAGGGAGAGTAAGGGTTGGATCCTGCCAATCATCTACATTGTAGAAGAAGAAGAAGAAGAAGAAGAAGAAGAAGTATGTATACCCCACCCTTCACTTGGAGTCTCAGAGCGTCTTACAGTATCCTTCCTCTCCCCACACCATACACCCTGTGAGTTAGGTGGAACTGAGAGAGCTCTGAAACAACTGCTCTTGAGAGAACAGCTCTGAGAGGACTGTGCCTGGCTGAAGGTCACCCAGTGGGCTGGATGTGGAGGAGGAGTGGGGAATCAAACCTGGTTCTCCAGATCAGAGTGCATCACTCTTAACCACTACACCAAACTTGTTGATCCTCCCCTCCTTTGGCAGACCTTTGTACCTCCAGTGCTGCATCCCCCTGTAGCCAAAGAGTAACATTTCAGGGAGCATTGGGGGCTCCCACAAGAAGGGGTGGCAGACAAGTTGCATTCTGCTGGTAGAACATCCTTCCTTGAGCAGAGGTTTGTGGTGGTTCCAAGCCTGTTTGACACTACAGTGACCCACATTCAAAACTGTAGAATTTGCTTATCAGCTGACCACTTAAATCCACAGCAGTGTTCAGGGCTATTTTGGGGCAGGAACGCACAGGAACGGAGTTCTGACTGGCTCCTGAGTTGGCCACGCCTACAACCAAAACCTCTGGCATGCATGGCTAAGAGCACCCTGCCCCCCCCACGCTGTACACAAGAGGGAAAGACGATGTGTTAAAATATCTCTTTCCCTCTGGGGAGCCTGTGGGGATTTCCTTGTCAATTTCACTCCCTGTCAGTCAGCTGAGAGTGAAATTGACAAGAAGAAGCCTCTCTCTGCCTTCCTTTCTCTAGCTGACATGTGGCAGCTGGAAAAGGGCAGGCAGGGAACCCAGGCTGTTGGGGGTGGCCTATTATGATAATTCCTGCTGGGTTTTTTCTAACCCCCCCCCTCCCCAGTTTTCAACGATATTTTCATACAAGGATTAAATAGGGCCATCCCTTCCCCCATTGATAAGTCCTCCCCACATCCTTGAATGCTACAGTATTTCCTTTTCCTTCGTTAATTCATGCAAAAACATCTGTTACACACCCAAAATAAATCAGCGCAAAGCTTTGGAGAAAACAGAAACCTGATTGTGTGCTTGTTCCTTAAATGTACAAAACGTTTAATGGATTTAGCATCCTCTTTCAAACATTTCTTGGTGTCGTGTTCCGTGGTGGGGTGGCTTTTTGAAGGTCTCGTCATCGCTGCTGCTGAGGAATCTCTTTCACATCCAACACATCAACATCAACCAGCATGTGTCAGTCGTCAAGAGCACTTGAAGGAATTCAAATCAGTGACATATAAAGGGGAAAAAAGACTTCCTGATGTAAACAGTTTCACAGGGAGCTGTAAACGCATGGAGGAGTCCCCACCGCAGAGATTTTCAAAAGGAATATTATTGCATCTTTAATTTTTGTCCTGGTTTTGTTATGTATGGAATGCAATGTGAGATTACTTGTGGCCATAGCACAATCCAGAGAAGCAGGTGATACAATTTCTAGCCATTTCATATTTTCCCCTGGGTCTTAGGCTCAGAACTCTGAGCATGAGATTTCTGTAGCAAATGTCAATAAATCAAAAGTAGGTTTGCAGCTTACAGATACACACCTGAACAGCATACTCAAGATTGCAACAGCTCAGACATTTTGATGCAATCATTCAGAGGAAGAGGTGTCAGTTGTCAGAGACTGTTAAATAAACAAAATATTGCAAGAGTGCTAATGTTTTAAGCATGTTTTTTATTTTAAGTTAAAAAAAACCCTTTGTGTTTGTGTCCTTTTTAAAGTGTGTATCTCCGCTACGTGGCATTACATTTCATGACACACATGGCCCAGCCCAACAAGGTCTCATTTATGTCAGATCCGGCCCTCATAACAAATGAGTTCGACACCCCTGCCCTAACGGGGTCACCATAAGTTGCCTATGACTTGATTAAAAAGTAAAGGCAAAGGTTTCCCTTGCTCGAAAGCCAGTTGAATCCAACTCTAGGGGGCGGTGTTCATAGTTTCAAGGCCGAAGAGTCAGCGCTGTCTAAAGATGTTTCCGTGTCATGTGGCCAGCATAATTAAACGCCAAGGCGCTTGGAATGGTGTTACCTTCCCACTGAAGCAGTACCTATTTATCTACTTGCAGTCTCTTGCTTTTGAACTGCTAGGTTGGCAGGAGCTGGGGCCAGAGATGGGAGCTCACTCAGTCATGCAGCACTAGGGTCTCAAACTTCCGGTCTTCCGGTCTGCAGATCAGCTCCTTAATCTCTAAGCCACCGTGGCCCCCTATGACTTGATCACCCCCAAAAAAGTGACAGAAGACTTCATACCCATTCATGCTGAGAATGGACTTTTACTGTTTTGAATATGTGTACACTGGACTGCAAGGAGATCAAATCAGTCAATCCTAAAAGAAATCAATCCTGACTATTCCCTGAAAGGCCAGAAGCTGAAGCTCAAATACTTTGGCTACCAAATGAGAAAGGAGCACTCACTGGAGAAGGCCCTGATGCTGGGAAAGACTGAAGGTCAAAGAAGAAGGGGACGGAAAAGGATGAGATGGTTAGACACTGTTATCAATGCAACAAACATGAAATTAAGCAAACTCCGGAGCACGATGGAAGACAGGAGGGCCTGGTGTGATGTGGTCCATGGGGTCGCAAAGAGTCGGACTCGACTGTGCGGCTGAATAACAACAACACTGCACACTGGTGCCCCTAACACAAATTACAGTGAATGCACAAAAAATCCATGTGCAATCTACACTTGATTTTTATTTATACATGTGTTGAGTAATTCTCATGTTACAGTCAAGGTGTATACAGCTGAATGTGGGATTGAAACCATAGATTTATCCATGAACGGGTCCCTGGTTTCATTTGTAAAAGGAATATGCATTGGCTCTTTCTTGCACATGCATGCAGGATGTACATGCGTTCACTGTAATGTATGGACACGGGAGTCAGACCACAGTCCATCAAGGTCTATCTTGCCTCCTCTGTGTCAGGTTCCCTAGCAATCAGCACTCAACAACGGTCCTTAAGTATGTTCAGTTTATTGTAGTCAGTATTGCTAAGATGTTCTCTAAACACTTAACACAGACTAAAGTGGGGAAGCGGGAAAGGGATTATATACAGGGTTCAAACTGGGGTGTCAGATGGCTACAAGCCAATGAGTGCCCCATTACCCTCGGGCTGAGAATAACGGCTTCAACATTCAGGTGGGAGACTCACCAGAGAAACCCGAGATCTTATGTAAACAGGGGCAAATGCTAGAAGAGCATCAAAGGCAACATTCCAGAGTTTACAACAGCATTTACAACCTTCTCCCCCCCCCCTTTTCTTCATAGTGGCCACTCTCTCTCTCCCCTCCTTTTATTTATGACAGCCCAGCTGACACTCTGTTTCACAGCGACTCTCCAAGATTGTCTTCGTTCAAGTCATTTCTACTAAGGAGCCTACCATCCAGGACAGGATTTTGTTATGTCCCTACTGCTGTGCAGCTCTAGATAAAGTGTAGCAACAATAGCACCTCCACATAGCTGGTTTCCTTGCAGTTTCCCTGCCCCAATCTCCCAGCAGCAGCCTCCCCCCTCCCCTGGGCTACCAGGGCTTTTGCAAGCTTTTTTTTTTTTAATCAGCACTAGAATATCATTACATCGATATGCTGTTGTAACAACAGATGTAGTGTGTTTTCTGAATTCCCAGGTTTTTTTTAAAGAAGTGAGTCTCTAGCTTCTTCTGTTGAGGAGATATGCTTTTCTCCTTATATTTCTGCAAGGGAAGGAGCTAGAGACTTACTCTTTTAAAAAACGAAGGCTAGGAATTCAGAGAATCTGCTTAACCTATCATCATAACAGTATATTGATATAGCACTATTCTAGTGTTGATTTTTTTAAAAAAAAAAAACCCAAAGGCCTCAACAATAGGAAGCACTGAACTCAGTCCCAAAAGCAATGAATTCAGGGCTGACAACCCGTCTGGAAGCCATCTTAATGAGCCAGCTAGCCTTCTTGGTGTTGTTTCCATTGGATCCATTCTGGTCTTTTACCCCCAGCATAACAAAGTCAATTTGAGAGCCGCTGTGATTTAAACTAATGATTTATTCCCGCCTCCCACAATTTGCTGGATTTTAGTGGCAGACAGAAGAGCCACTCTTTTCACAAAAGGCCAATGTTGCGCCCCTCTCCTGCTATGTTCCGTGGCCGAAGCTGTCTGTGTGTTGTCCTTGACAAGATAACCGGTTATCACAGCTTCATCAGTGTCTGATTCCAACAGAGGTGGCAGCACGAATGAGGCCCATTCGAAGACCCACAGACTGTGGTAAGGAGGTGGGAGAATTAATGTCTTCTGTAATTGGGAAGTCTCTCTGATCTGCTTTCTTTGTACACCGGCACTGCTCTTTTCGAACAATCTCAGTTGCGCTAAATTGTGTTAGAGGGGATGCAATAAAAGCTTTATTTCTTGCTGTTAAATCACACTTTATTTTAAAAAGCAAAGACACCACAAAACATCGCTAAAGTGGCATGTGATGAGAATGCTTTGCATTTCCCCCGCTTCCCTTTCTGATGTGTGTCAAATGCAAATTGGGCCTCATCCCAAACATCGTGCTTTACGTATTAAGAATATATGGCAGCATCTTAGAATCACACTGTGCCTTCCTGAAATGAGAGGTTCTTCCCCAAGACAACCTGAAGGCAGCATTTATTAGTTTTCTATTCCTTTAAGGATTCCAACTTCCCTCTACCCCGTCCCCCTTATTAAGTACATGGCATTTTATGCATTTAGCTATTTTTATTAATTTAAGAGGCTTCCATTAGACAATAAAATGGCTCAGCGTGGCAATGCGAGTGTCATGATTGAATTGATTTGTCACCTATCGGGCGTGATTTCATTATTGCGGCCATTTCCTTTCAATTATCCACAGATGGAAAGATGCTGGAACAACAGCCCCCAACCGAAAGGGACAGGGAAACGTGACGTTTTCGCATACATAGACAGTCCCCCTCCCCTTCTGATTATTGATGCCTTCCATTAATTTTTATTCCTAGAGGCAGACTCTTCCCAGAGATAAACAAGATATTTTATTCAAATGGGTTTGCAAGAGAGCTGGTCTCCAAGGCAAAAGAGAGATAAGCAGCAGAATATTTCCA
This sequence comes from Lepidodactylus listeri, assembly GCA_029233225.1. Lineage (NCBI taxonomy): Eukaryota > Metazoa > Chordata > Lepidosauria > Squamata > Gekkonidae > Lepidodactylus > Lepidodactylus listeri. Next base: position 130,408,061 of record JARCFY010000005.1, on the reverse strand, counting down.
ACACAGCCGTCGCAGCCAAATAATGATGCGGCTTGGGAGTTGTAGTCGTTGCCACGGGAAGATGTTTTGCCTTTCCAAATAGGTCAGCAGATGCTGAGAAGGTGCCCTGTTGGCCACAAGGAAAGTCTGGTGGTGCTGGTCTGTATTACAAAGCAATCCAGCGCATGGATGAGCTCAGCGAGGGTCACACCAGCCACTCCAGAACCAGGTTTGTTTCTTAATTTATTAATTCCCTCGAAGTTGGAGGGGGGGGGGGAGGTTGTACTATTTGCTTCAACATGGGAGGGTGTGTTTCAGCAAGCTTTCTTTCATTTATTAGCTTCTATGACCAAAGGTCTTAAGCTCAGCCAAAACAAGTCAACCATCAAATACGGGCACACAGCATCAGCCCCAGGACAAGAAATATGCAATCAAAATTTACAATCAAAATAATCAAATCTAAAAAAAATCTAAAATGTTAAAACAGAAGTCGCTGATAGAAACTATAATTCATTTAAATAGATCATATTATTTAAGTGTTACAAATTCTGTTACAATCAGGTCAAGCCAGATTTTTGTTGCTTTACAGATAAAACTATCATTTAAAATCTTGTAACAAATAAGTAGTTTCGGAATTAATATCTGCCAACAAGTAGGGGACCACCCACAGTTCAGTAGGTAATTGGTGTTTGGTAAGAACTGGAGTGATCCAAATCGATCCAGGAATTGACCATTGGTGACAAAATAATAGAAGATGGCCAAGTGTTTCCACAACTCCAGTCTCACAATTACATAAGCAATCCGAGTATGGAACTTTGGAAAAGCGACCTTTTAACTCAGCAGTGGGAAAAGAGTTAGGCCTAGCAAGAGTGAAAACACGTCTGTAACTAGGTATTTTTAAGGATCTAGTCTATGAAGGAAGGGACTCCAGAGGAGGAATACCTAAGGCAAGAGTGGAACATACCCGTCTTGCTCAAGCTCTAAGGTACTGGCCCGATCAAGATTCATCAGCTTTATTCTAGTCTGCTTTAAGGCTTCCTGGTAAGTTAAATTATTTCATACTGTTGGGGGAAAGCCCAATAATTCAGGTCTAGCATCTAGATACCTTTCCCAGCTGTTTTTGTGGTTGTTTCAGCAAGCAATAAAAGGATCTTTTAATATTTTTGTTTTACATTTTTTTCTTTACTTCATTTATACCCCACCTTTCTCCCCAAATGGGACAGAAAGTGGTTTATATCATTCTCCTCTCCTCCATTTTATCCTTGGAACCCAGGAAAAGAACTGGCAGCATGTGGGTAGGACATCCCAGGCAGGGACTGGCCCCTGGAACTGCAGGGCTATTACAACTTTGCCAGGCCTGGACTCCTGGTTTTTGGACTCTGGGTCTTGGGACCTATTTGTCTCACCAGGAGCGGCTGAAAGCAATTCCAGCTCCACTAAGGGATAGGAGGTAGGAGTAGGGTTTTAGCTAGGATAGATTAGATTAGAGTAGGTTAGTTAGTGGTAGTCCTGGATAGTAGATAGCTCCCACCCTTTATGTAATTAGTTAGAGGAGATAGAATAGATAGTTTTAGTCTTGTGGGATGGGGAGGGTGTAGCAAGTAGAGTGGTCAGGGTGGGAATGTGTTGCTTAATTTGGTTTGTATAAATAGTGGTTATATTGGATCTACCACTAAATTGGTTCCAGGGTATTTGTTGAGGGGTCTGTACTTGGCTGCCGACAGTCTGAGGCTGCTGCAGAAGAGCGGCCGGCAATGCCTGGGCTACAGATACCGGTGCTCCTGGGGAGGGGAAAGTATAGCAGTGGGTCCAGGCTGAGAAATGAGGGAAGGGCGCCAAGAAATAAGATGGCTCGACGCCCTTTCAGCCCACGACCCATCCTGACGGTTGTTGGCAGTGGGGCTAGGATTTTAAAAACCCCTCTGACATTGGTGCTGTGTAACGCCAGGTCAATAAACAACAAGGCCAAGGTCCTTCAAGACTTTCTTGTTGAGCAGAAGGCTGACTTGGCGTGTGTGACCGAGACCTGGGTGTGGGACTGGGAGACGGTAGCTCTCTCCCAACTCGCTCCCCCAGAATTCTCGGTCCTGCACCAATCGCGGACCAGGGGGCAAGGGGAGGTGTGGCCATTTGGGAGGCTTACTCCTTCAGGGCATTCCTGCTAGTGGAGATCGCAGGCTTCGAGTGTGTCAGCCTGGTGTGGGAGGCTGTAGAGAGTTTGGCTGTGTGGCTGGTGTACCGACCACCTAATGCACCGGCCAGCAGCCTGCCATCCCTGATGGAGGCTGTAGCAGGCTGGGCACTGGAATACCCCGAGCTAGTAGTCTTGGGTGACTTCAACGTCCATGCCGATGACACAGCCTCCACTCAGGCAGCGGACCTGGTTTCGTCCATGGTGGCACTGGGACTCTCTCAATACATCTCAGCCCCCACTCACCAGGCCGGGCACACACTCGACCTGATCTTCGCCATGGGGGTTACGGTGGACCGGATCACTGCTTCGGCAGTACCATGGTCAGACCATTGTGCCCTGGGGCCCGTCTGAATGTTCCACCCTGACCCCTAGGCGGTGAGCTTATTTTGGCTCACCCGCGGAGCCAAATGGACCCTATGCGGCTCCAGATGGCACTGCAGAATCCAATGCCCCCTGGCAGCTTGTTGGATGAGCTAGTGGAGGACTGGCATAGCTGGCGTTCTGCGGCCATCGACGAGATCGCTCCCAGGTGCCCTCTATGCCCTCGCAGTAGGCTAGTGCCCTGGTATACCTAGGAGTTGCGGCTTATGAAGTGAGAGCCACGACGGCTAGAGAGATGATGGTGCTGTGCTCGGGATGAAGCTACAAGAGCATCTTATAGGATGTTTATGAAAGCCTATGAGATGGCAACCAAGGCTGCAAAGAGAGATTTCTATGCAGCCTCGATTGCATCCGCAAGCTCGTGCCCAGCCCAATTGTTTAGAACGATTCAGTCTTTAACAATCCTGCCACAGGGCAGGCCAAATGCTAGGGAATTGGAAATCGGCTGTGAGGCATTTGCGAGCTATTTCACAGATAAAGTCTTGATGCTCCGCCGCGACCTCCCTGCTACACTTGAAAAGTGAGTGAACTTGAGGCCCCTTGCATGCCTTCAATCCCGGGCTTAGATGGGTTTGGTCTGCTCAGCCTAGAGGAAGTTGACAGACTCCTTGTGACTGTGCGCTCAACCACATGCGACCTTGATCCGTGCCCGTCCTGGCTGATTAAAGCAAGCCATGAGGGGCTATAAGGGGCTGCCCGGGAGATTATCAACACATCCCTCCTTGAAGGATGATTCCCGGGGGCACTCAAGGAAGTGATGGTCTGCCCCCTCCTGAAAAAAATCAAACCTGGACTTGGCTGAATTGGCTAATTATTGACCGCTGTCCAATTTGCCCTATTTGGGCAAATTAATTGAGAGGGTGATGGTGTTACAGTTACAGGGTTTTCTGGATGACCTTTGGTCTTAGACCCCTTCCAGTCTGGCTTTCGCCCGAGACATGGGACGGAGACAGCTCTGGTCGCCCTTACTGACGACCTCCGGAGGGCGGTGTGGCGGTGTTGCTGTTGCTTGACCTGTCAGTGGCGTTCGACACAGTCGACCATCAGCTGCTGACTCGCCGCCTCGCTGACGTAGATACAGGGGCAGGCCTTGCAATGACTCACTTCCTTTCTCCAGGGCTGGGGACAAAGGGTGGTGCTAGGGGAGCAGCAATCCACGAGGCACCGACTTGAATATGGTGTGCCTCAAGGGGCGGTGCTCTCCCCGATGCTGTTTAATGTCTATATGCACCCCCTTGCCCAGATTGCCCAGAGGTATGGGCCCCTGGGATGTCACCAGTACGCTGCTGACACCCAGCTCTATCTGATGTTGGGTGGCCAGTCAGACTCCAGCCCAGAAGGTCTTGACCAGGCATTGCAAACCGTGGCTGGTTGGCTTAGGCTGAGCCGGCTGCAATTGAACCTGGTGAAGACGGAGGTCCTGTGCCTGAGTCGGGCTGGTCTGTGGTGGGGGGTCCCACTCCCGAGCTTCGATGGGGTGCCACTGGAGCCTGCGGCAGGGGTTAGGAGTTTGGGAGTGCTCCTGGATCCCTCCCTAACAATGGAGACCCAGGTAGCAGCCACTGCCAAGTCAGCCTTTTATCATCTTCGGCTGGCCTGGCAGTTGGTCTCCTTCCTCGACCGCGATGACCTGGCTACAGTGATCCATGCAATGGTCACCTCGAGGCTGGACTACTGTAATGCTCTCTACATGGGGCTGCCCTTGTTGCAAATTCGGAAGCTGCAGCTAAGGCAGAATGCCACAGCCAGGCTGCTGATGGCTCTCTCAAAGTGGGACCACATCTAGTCTGTGCTGGCAGCGCTGCACTGGCTGCCTATAGCATACCGAATTCGCTTCAAGGTGCTGGTACTCACCTTTAAAGCCCTACATGGCCAGGGTCCGACATACCTGCAGGACTGCCTTTCCCCACATATACCCCAGCAAGCACTTTGGTCGGGGTCGCAACATTGACTTTGGGTCCCGGGCCCCAGGGAGGCCAGGCTTGCCGGAACCAGGGCCGGGGCCTTCTCGGGGGCAGCTCCCCTCTGGTGGATCGAGCTCCCGGAGGAGATCAGGGCCCTGCGGGATCTTATGCAGTTCTGCAGGGCCTGCAAGACGGAGCTCTTCCATCAGACTTTTGACTAGGGGCCGCCACCGCCTACCATCATCCACCATTGCTAATAACATCTATGATGATGGCTGGCCCATGCAGCCCAGGCCAGACGGCCAGGGAGGGCCGGACTCCGACTCTGGTATTACTACAAAGGATAACGGAAGGAGCCATCTGAACACTGATCATTATCAGCATAGCGAGCACTTTGTTTGTAAATGTTTTACTGCTATTGTATTTTTAAATGTTTTAAATTGTTCTTTGTTTAGGCACTATGTGCCAACCTGTAAGCCACCCTGAGCCCATTCGTGGGGAGGGTGGGGTAAAAGGATCAATCATCATCATCAATAATCATAATAAATAATAATAATAATATCATCATCATCATCATCCTCACAACAATCCTGTGAGGTAGGTTAGGCTGAGAGTGTGTGACTGGCCCCGGGTCACCCAGCAAGCTTCCATGGCAGGGAGGAAATTCGCACCTGGGCCTCCCAGTTCCTAGTCCAACACTCTAACCACTACACCACACTTGGTCTCCGTATTTTATAGTGTGTGTGTGTATTCAAGGTATGAGCTTTATTCAAGTTTTTTTTTCAAAGTAAGAGCTTTCATGGGCATGGGTACTTTTTCAAATACATTGGAATGGTAGGTAAGGTTCAAACTTATAGACGGGGGCTGAACAGCAGATTAACAGGTAACATGATGAGGATGTGCAAAGACAAAACTAAATAACAAGGTAAGGTTATAAGGTCAACAGTTGTAACGCAATAAATATGTCAAAATAGCAGATAAATGTGTAAAGGTATCTTTTCTGATTGTTGGAGGTAAAATGATACTCTCCATTCTCTCTTCTCAGGCGTGGAGGTCACTTAACAGCATTTTTCTTTTTCTTTTTCGAGGTGGATACAGCAAAACACCCCAATATTCCTTGTATTACATTCAGTATTCTAATATACTATTCTGAAAAAGAAATTCACTAAAATACAGAGGATGTATAGTCCTTCTTGTTGAGAATACATATGTGAGGACTGAATGAGTTAGCATGTGTAGTGAGATAAGAAACCAATATCCCTGTTGAGTCCTGGGGAGGTTTTTGTTATAATAAGTTGTAATTCAGCAATTTCCTTTTCCATTCTGTTCCTGAACTTCCTTTGCAATAAAACAGCTACTCTGAGGTCAGCCATTGAATGTCCTGGAAGGTTGAAGTGTTCTCCTACAGGTTTCTCAGTCTTGTGATTCCTGATGTCAGATTTGTGTCCATTTATTCTTTGGCGTACGGTTTGACCTGTTTGCCCTGCATAGAGAACTGAAGGGCATTGTTGACATTTAATGGCATATACAATGTTAAATGAGCCTCTGATGTTGCACTCATTGGAGTCTGTGCTTGCACGTAAACGTTAAAGGGGCCACAAGCTATCAGCAGAACAACACTGAGCGCAATACATCAAGAGTCCCTGTATGTTGGAGGAGGAGGAGGAGACCCAACAATATGGACCTAATGTTGCCTCATCAGCTGGGTATTTAAAGAGTAGGCATGGGAGCTGGGAGCCCTTTTGGCAGGAGGAGGAATTGAGAGAAGATGTCTGTCAGGTCAAACCATCTGGGCTGAGTCTTTTTCTCTTTCTCCCATTGCAGGTGTTTCAAGTCTTGGAAAGGTTGAGCTCTCAACTCATGCCTAGGCTTACTGTATGCCCACTTACAATATGCCTGGGCTTACCATCTCCCACTGCCCACCATCACTGCCTGCCACTGATCAGCTGGGTGGCTGGTGGAAAATGGCCAGAGAAGCAGCAGGGTGCAATTGTCATCTCCATGAGATGATGCAACTTCCTGCACAATCTGGAAATGATGGCATCGCACTGGGGGCAATGAAATAACATCCGCTCAAAAACTACGGTTTCCATAGAGTTTTGAGGTGAGTGTTAGAGCATCACCTCCTGCATGGTGATGACACTTTCAGGGGGCACTGGAAATTAACGTCATCTCACTGGGACGATGGTCGCCTTCTCAGTAACTTCCAACCTCCTCCCAACTCCTGCGTGTTGTCAGGCCATGCCTGGCTATCTTAATCATGCCTTTGGGTCACAGCCTTGGCCAGATTGATTAACTTGGTGGACACCAACCAAGGTCTTATCTACATTTTGGGTTTTGCTTATTTTTATAATGTTTTGTGTGTGAATTTGTTAAAAGGTGTGTTTTTGCAAGCCATTTTGGGTCCCCATTGGGAAGAAAATCAAAATAAATAACACTACATACATACATACATTAACTATTTAAACTATGTATATCCTGCTTTGGTCCCAATTGGTAGAACTCCAAGCAGCCTATATCAACTAAAACCTCAACTGACAGAAATAAAAGTTTAAAGAAACAGTTCAGACGTTCCAATCCAATCCAGTTACCTTTATTCGCATGTAACCCTTGCAGACTCACGTACAATGAAAACAACAGCAGCATAAAATAATGCTTGCAAAAAACACTTGAGCGCATAGACGCTGCTAGGGAAAGGGTGAAGGAAAGGAGGGAATCGGCAAAGGTTCTGAAACCAAGGTCTGAAAGAAGGGAAGGAGAAGCAGAAGAGGTTGACTATCTACAAGAGAATATGAAAAAAGGGGAAGATAAGAGGACCCGAGCAGGCCCATGGCTCCAGGGGGTGTTTGGTGGACACTCTGTACATTGGGCCACTCTAACCTCCTTCATATGGTTGTTGTAGAGATAATTTTAACTAAAAACCCTATACGGTTTGGGACCAACATCCCTGAAAGACCACTTCCTCCCTTATAAGCCCTATATGGCCTGGGACCTACATACTTGAAGGACCGCCTCTCTCCATATGTTCCCCAGCGAACACTGCGGTCTGGATCCCAAAACCAGTTGGTCCTGCCAGGGTTGAAGGAGGCGCGGCTGGCGGGTACAAGGGCCAGGGCGTTCTCGGTGGCGGCCCCATACTGGTGGAACGAGCTCCTGGAGAACATCAGGGCCCTGCGGGATTTGTTACAGTTCCGCAGGGCCTGCAAGACGGAGCTCTTCCACCAGGCTTTTAAGTAGGGGCTGCCTAATGTATACATCTTGGCCCTGGCCCAATTTTATTCTATTTGCCAGCCTGTGGGAATGTATAGAAGGAATACATCTGAGTGCTGTGTAGATACACCTATGAAGGAAATTGTAACTGTATGCCGTTGATCTTGTGATGTAAGTTTAATGAGTTTTAATTTGATATTGTATGTATTATTTATGTGTTGTTAGCCGCCCTGAGCTCGCCATTGGCGGGGAGGGCGGGATATAAGTTGTATGAAACAAATAAATACCTGAACATTGCGGTCATCTCCCAAAGCACTTGCTTTCTGAGATTAGGCAGAGGGTAACTCAGGAAAGGGCTCTCTAAGTTGTGGCCTCAAAACTCTGGAATTCTCTCCCCGGGGAGACTTGTCAGTCCCCCTTCTGTTACCATCTTCCACCAGCAGGTGGAGATATCCTTGTTTCATTTGGCGTGCTCTCGCTGATCCCTCCTTCTTGCCCAATGTTTCAATTGTTTTTATGTTTTTGTTTCTTTTAATATGTGTATCCTTAATGTTAGTTTTAATGGTTTTTGTGATTTTATTATCAATGTTTGTTTTTTTTAATTTGGTAGCCACCTTGGTGGTCCTCATGGAGCTAGAAAAGTAAGCTATACATTTTGTTAATAAATGAAATAAATAAAAATGTCTGCTACCCTGAGCTCCGTTTATGGAAGAATAAGATACAATGCTGGATTTTCACTGGCAGAACAGAAGGCTGAGGAGAAGCTTGCAGCGTGGACGACATTCATAAAGCTGGCATCCACTCAAGGTGAATGGGAATTTCACTTTCTCCCTTGAATATTTCATTACCTCACTGACCTCTAATTGCTAATAAAGGTTTATTATATATCTAGCATTAAAATAGCCTGTCTGGGGTAGGTGGAAAGAATCTTCCCTGATATTAATTCCCTGACAAGTGTCCATTAGGTAGTGTCCGACTGGGAGATATTTTTCTTTCTCTCTCAGTCTTCCTTCCTCTTTTCATTATCTTCCTGAGCTGGAGCACTCTGATGTGTGTCCCCTTCTGATGCTGTCTTCCAACAGCCGGTGAAGGTTTTTTGTTTGCTTGGCATTCGCTCAGCCGTGACCAACGTTTTTAAATTTAAATTTAAATTAAAATGTGTTGTTTTTTATGTATTTTAGCTCTGTTTTTAATTGTTTTGTTGATAGAGGGTTTTTTTTCAGGGGTGTTACTGGTTTTAAAATGTGATTTTTAGAGTGTATGTTTTAACTTGTTAGCTTTTAACTTGTGGGCCTTGTGAGGTCAGAAAGGCGAGATAGAATTTTGTAAAATAAATAAATGATGCTTCTGACATCTCTGTTTGTTGGAATGCTGAAAGAATTCCTACTTCTGTTTCAAAATCAGAGCACCTACTTGCCCCAAAGCACCTTAGCAGAACTGACAGAACAAGAGCCTCGCTAATACTAAACCCCGGAGATATTTTTAACATTTGCCTGCCTAATTCTAAGGGCACAAAATATAAACTTTACCATAGACAAAATAACATGCCTATCACACCAGCCAAAAGAAACACATTAAGCTGCCCTATACAGAATCAGACCATTGGTCCACCAATGTCACTATTGTCTGCTCAAACTGGTAGCAGCTCTCCAGGGTCTCAGTTTTTTTACATCACCTGGTCCTTTGGATAGGGGGTGCTGGGGGTTGAACCTGGGGACCTTCTGCATGCCAGCAGAGGCTCTTCCACTGAGCCACAGTCCCTCCCCAGATGAAACCAGATGAAAACCATGTGAACAGCGAGGAAACCTGCTCAATAAAGGTGATATGTATACAGCTCTTATCAGGGGTCATTTCATAGAAAAAGAGGTGCAGAAGCTCATTAGCATAACTCATTAGCATAACTTATTTGCATATGCTACACCACCTGACATCACTGGAAGTATGTCAGAAGGCAAGAAAGAAAGGAAAGAGAGAGAGAGAGCTACTAATTCAAGCCTCAGAAATACCACTATTCTGGGAGGATAGCTTCAGTGGTGGCTGAAGCCTTCAGAAGGCTGGTGGGAGGAACAAGGACCTTTCCAGGGAGCGGGGTCATTTTGCTGCGGCCATGACACAAGCAGGCATTCCCCTGCCGGAGGGGGGGGGGGCTGGCACCAACTCCCAGAGCTGTGCTCCCCCAAGCTCCTGCTCAAAATGACCCCTGGCTCTTATAGACAAATACAAATAACAACTAAATACAATGTAAGGTGAAGTTTCAATTACAGCTCCACCACAAGAGCAAAGACTCTGGGGATAGCTAGTACCCTCACAGTGGCCCGAAAGTTCTGCAAGTCATAAAGCATTTACTCTGGCCAAAGGGAAAAGTTGACGGAAAAAAATGGGACTGTTGGAAAAGTAAAATAACCTGGCAAAACAGGAAAAATAGTGGCTGAAAAGCCTCCAAAAGTGAGGGAACATCTCCTAGAATTTCTAACATTATCCTGGGATGGGAAAGCTGCAAATGAAGAAGAAGAAGGAGTATACCTTTATTCATCAAACGGGGCAGTAGCCAGTTGGAAGTAAGGCTTTCAAAAGTAGCAGGTGCCCCACCCCCTTCCCGGATGTCCTGCCTTCCACTGCAGATGTCCTGCCTCGGCCGGCCATGCAGAAAAGGGGAGCACCAATGGCATTTAGAGGTTGGGATATGAATGTGTAGCTTGGCCAAAATGGTGGCCGTGTGCTTTTTACCATATACAGAGTGGAAACATGGAGCTTGGTGTGAGCAAATAAAAGTTGTTTTAAAAAGCCACTGTGTCCGAGTCTGTTCTGTTTTTCTGCCAAAATGGTAGCCAGAAGCACATGAAAAGGGAGGCTAGAGGTCCGTGGAAAAAAGAGAGCGACATTCATTTTCGGTTGGGTTGAAAAAGCTGGCCCAGAGAGGACCTAGCTCCCACGCCCTCCTTGCCCCTCCCCCCTAGAGCCCACCCCCCAAAGCCTACCCTTCCCTCCCTCCGGGGAACTCAGTTTGCAGCAGAGAACCTAAGCCCCCCCCCCTTTTAAATTTAAAAGTTGCAGGCAAACTTGTGAGGTATGCTAGACAGAATTTTAGGCAGACTTACCTCCTAAGCAGAGAATCCAAGCCACGTTTAAAGGATAAGCCAAGAAGTCTTCCAAACAGAGATTAAGCATCCAGATCACAGAACCCAATGTGCGGCTTGGCTGGCAAATAAAAAAGGTGTGTGCTTTTTTCTTCCTTTAAAAAATAAAAAGCAGCAGCAAACTCTTGGGGTCCTATGTGTGTTGGAGAGAGGCTGTAAGCCTTCTGGGTTCCAAAGAGAGAATGCAGCCCAGTGCAGCTGCAGAAAGGGGTGTGTGGAAATGGCCACCCAATCACTTCCGGTATTTGAAGCCCAGGAAAGCAGGAACCTTTCGGCAGGAGTTTTGTCTGAGTCACTAGCGGTCAGGCTGTCCACTCAAAATTCCTGCATCAGTCCCCCAAACTCCTCCAGTGGTCAAAGCACCCCGATTTTCTCCAACTGTCAAAACTGCTCCCAGTTCCCCTCCCCCATTCTTCCCTGTGCACACACTGCTGTACGAAAGGAAATAAATAAAAATAAAAAGACAATGAAACCTGTCTGGTGTTGGCAGGGGTCATTTCGTAGAAAAAGAGGTGCAGGAGCTCATTTGCATAACTCATTTGCATATGCCACACCCCCTAACATACCGGAAGTGTGTCAGAAGGCACCAGCAGCAGCTACATGTGGAGGAGTGGGGAATAAACCCAGTTCTCCCAGATTAGAGTCCAACTCCTGACCACTACACCAAACTGATAAGGTGGAAGCTGCTGAAGGGTTGGTGAAATTTCTCCAGTACTTATGTGCCATGTGCCCAGATAAAAAATGGTATACTTGGAAAATTTATATGCCACCTTGAGCAAGTCTCTGGAAAAGCAGCACACAGTCATAAAAGGAACAATGATAAAATTATCAATATTAAAACAAAACATTAAAAACAATAAAGACCCTAGCAGGGCTTTCCCCGGGGCGCTGCGCCTCTGCACTGCTCGGGGAAGCCAAGGAGGGGGCGGGGCTTGGTCATGTGCCCGCCCCCTGGGCTCCTCACTCCCGGAGCTGCGCTCCTGTGCGCTCCCCCTCCAATGGACTTCTGGGTGTTGGAAGTGGGGGGTGCAGGGAGGCTGGAGTTTTTGGCTTCCTGCCAGTCTGCCTGTCTGGCAAGTCCCCCTTATTCCTACACATGTCCAAGAGCACCCCCATTCCCTAAACCTGTCAAAAAACACCCCCCTTCCCTCTGCACGCTCCGTAGGAAAGTGGAATAAATAATATCCAAATAAAAAAAATAAGAGCACCCAGCTGCCAAAAGCTGGCCATGCAGTGTGGGCTGTTGTACAGATTGGGTGGTATGCCATACATCCATACTCTAAGAGGGGACATGGAGACTCAGGAGATACTGGAGGAGTGTCCTGGGGCGCTAGGAGTGGTTTTAGGATAATGGGGAGCCCCACAACATTTGTTCATTTCAGGGTATTCAGTGACTCCTCTACAGACTCGTCTCAGTAAGGCAGGCCTCGTGGTCATGGGGGGGGGGGCACTAGGAGATCTCACAACAAACCAGAGAGTCAGGGTGCCCTCCTCAGTCATTCAAATGCACCAATGAGTGTGCGGGGCTTGGGCACGGGATTCTCTTTAAGATAGGAGAGGAGGGAGCTGGTCTGCAGCTTGGCTGTTGTTGCTGAGCCGGCTGCACCATGAAAAGCATGCCCGTGACAGTTTTTGAGCCTGTGAACCACGTGTGCCGGTTAAGAGGAAGGCTAAGGCTTGAAGGCCAAAGCTTCGTGAGGATCCTGACAAGGAAAATTAACTGAGTGGCTTTGCAACGCGGCTTTTTGCTTCAGCGGAGGAAAAGGAAGAAGGGGCCGAAAGCTGTACCCCAGCGAAGAGAACGTGTTACCAGGGTGGAGAGGGCTGTGCCTCCTTGAATTAGCACCCACAGGATACATTCAAGGTGGGTATAATGAGAGTTCTTGGAGGTTCTATGAGTCTAATTGAGTCAAATGTATTTTATTTGTTTTTAGAAATGCCCCCTCTTGGATATGACAGGGGGGCAGAGTTCAATTCACAGAGTCTTGCAAGAATATATGGGGCTGACTGAAGATGTCATCCCCTCACTCAACAGAATAAAGTACTGTTCTACTATGACCAAGGTGGTCGCAGCCAAAGCCTATGCGGTTATGAATCAGACGGTGTTTCTGTGACCTGTGACTTGAAATGTGAAGGTCGCGATTTAGATGCTCCCGCACACACAGTGTGTGTGTGTGTAGATAATAAGAACACCATGACTTTCATTTCTCCTTCGAAGAGCAGCAGCGAAATGGTGGAAGTGAAGTCACTCAGCAGTGAGGAGAGTTCCTCCATGGCTTGGTATAGAGCAGGGGTGGCCAACCTTGCTTAACGTAAGAGCCACATAGAATAAACGTAAGGGCCACATAGAGATGTCTGAGAGCCGCAAGACAGGAACAAATATCACACACACGTTTTTATTTTTAAAAATATGCAAATTTGTTTTTTATTAACGTTAAATGGGACTGCCAAAAATAAAAACAAACGAGGAAAACCGGTTATTGATAATGATATTACTTGTTTGCTAATGAAATTGAGAGAGAGAGAGAAAAAGAGAGAGATGGAAAGAAAGAATTAAAGAAGTGGAAAGAAAGAGAGAGAGAGAAACTAGGAAAGCAAATAGATGGGAGGGAGGAGGGAAGGAAGGAAGGAAGGAAGGGAGAAAGAGAGAAAAAGCATGCCTCCCCTTTGCTTCCCCAGCCGCCCTGCCAGGAGCCGCACAATATGTGTGAAAGAGCCGCATGTGGCTCCCGAGCCACAGGTTGGCCACCCCTGGTATAGAGGTTAAGAGTGGTGGACTTTGATCTAGAGAACTGGGTTTGATTCCCCACTCCTCTATGTGATGCCAGCTCGGTGACCTTGGGTCAGTCACAGTTCTAACAGAGCTCTCATGGCCCCACTTACCTCACAGGTTTTCTGTTGTGGGGAAAGGAAGGGAAGGCGATAGTGAGCAGCTCCAAGACTTCTTTGGGAAGTGAAAAGCAGGGTATAAAACTCTTCTGCTCTCTTCCTGGACACATTCTTCACTATGGTACGCCTCCTGGTAAATGTTGGTTTGTGTTTCTCATCTTCACCTTTTTTACCTTGCTGTGCACGGTCCTGGCTTTGATGCTGGTGAGATCGTACCTCTGGCTCACACAAACACATGAAGCTGCCTTCTACTGCATCAGGCCATCGGTCCACCAAGGTCAGTATCATCTACTCATACTGGCAGTGGCTCTCCAGGGTCTCAGGCCGAGGTCTTTCACATCACCTACAACCTGGTCCTTGTAACTGGAGGTGACGGGGACTGAACCTGGGACCTTCCACATGCCAAACAGATGTTCTGTCACTGAGTCACGGGCCCTTCCCCTGGCCCCTCCCCTTCCCTGTCAAGTGACTGTGATGTTATGTGCTTGTGGCTCAGCGAGGCCCAGGTCTGAAAACGCTGAAGAACTACTGAGTTACACAGCCATGAAACTATTTAAAAGCATCTAAAACAAAAGAAAACATATCCAGCATAGCAATATCCCTTATACTTCTGTTGCGGGGAAATCTGCAGTTTGGCCCTCACTAAAGAGAATATGTAACTTTTGATTATTAGATGGAGAAGAGTCCCTAAAAGCTCAAAGAAGCACTAACCAGCCCTTTGGTGTGAGCTGCAAGTATCAAGAGAGCTTGTAAAAATGCCATGCTTTGTTATTATGACCCCAAATTTAAAAAAAAGGCCTATTATGTATGGGTTTTTTCCCTCGCTTTCACCATGCATGTCTGTCGGATTTTCTTTGTTGCTCTGCATTGATTTTCATCCCTCAAGTCACTTTCTGGTCACTGTTTCTCTCGGTTTTCTGACAGTGCTTTTGTGCCAATTTTCCCCTTGTTTCACTTCTAAGCTTAAGGCAATTAAAAAGCATACAGATTCCTTCAAATTTCCCCCCTCCCTTTTGCTGCCCCTTTACAGTCACTCCCCATCTGCATCAAGGTTGTTCCACCCACTCTGCACCTTCCGCCATCCTCCCCCTTTCATCAGGGTACAGGCTCCATCTTCCCCTCATTTATAATTTTTCATTTTTTTACAAGCAGCATGAGTCTAGCAATATGAGACTATCACTAATTTAGGATCACTGAATAAAAAATTAAAGCAGAGGAAAGTTTTTTAAAAGCTGCTTGAGGTTTAGTTCCCTGCTGGTATTGACTTGAAAGGGGGATCAGAGAGAAGGCAAATGGTAGTGTCCTCAATGCTTTTTTTAAAAAAGAAAAAAGGATTCCAATGCTGTTTGCAAACAAAATGGAGGGGGAGGTCATCAGAATGAAATTGACATGATATGTAAAGAGAGAGACACTGGGATGGGAAGCCTAAAGCTTTGAAAACATTTTCCCCTTTAATGCTTTAGTGAACAAAGATTGGGGGTATTGTGTACTGGATTCCTCACATAGATTAGTCAGATGATGATGTAGCATTCTTTATTGGTACACAATTAGCATGCAATACCTGCCATGAGGGCCAACTTTATACTCTCCCCAGGACACACCCAAAAGCCCCATTGGCGGGTTTGAATTTCCCACCAGAGTTCTTATTGGAAGGCTAGTGGTGGCCTAGGATCCTCGGCTCCTATTGTTTCCAGGAGTCAAGTTCAGGCTGTATGTCACTGGTGCCATGTGACAGTCAGTGGACACAACACCCCTCCTCCCCCCATAGTTCGTACCCACCTATGGGACATAGTCCTGTAAGTAGGTGGGAGGTCGGCACTCCCTCTGGAAGCGTCTCAGTGCCGGTGCTGCTGTGACCTCCATGGCTCTGTCTGGCAGACCAGTCGGATTCTCTGGCTGCCGAGTCGGGGTGTCCTCAGCTGGCGCTGGGCTGACAACCGGTGTTTCTGCAGGTCATTCAACTTCTGGCAAGGGGGCGGATTCTGGCACTGCCTCTGGTACCCCGGTCCCAGGGTCACTGTTGCCGGGTTCCCAAGCTGGGTCATTGACTGTGGTGGGAAGCAGGCACCTTCTCAGTTGGTTGAGGTTAGGGTTGCCAAGTCCGGGATGGAAAATACCTGGAGACTATGGGGGTGGAGCCGAAAGAGGGTGGGGTTTGGGGAGGAGAGGGGCCTCCGCATGGTACAGTGCCACAGAGTCCACCCTCCAAAGCAGCCATTTTCTCCAGGGGAGCTGATCTCTGCCAGCTGGAGATCAGTTGTAAAAGTGGGAGATCCCCAGGCCCCACCTGGAGGCTGGCAACCCTACTTGAGGTGTTGTCACAAGACCTGGCCATCCTCTGTTGACACCTTGTACTATACTGGTCCTGTAGGCCGAATTATTCTTCCTGTGAGCCATGGAGCACCCCTGCCAAAGTTGCAGGTGTACATGGGGTCTTCGGGGAAGAACCCCAGGGCGCTTCCTGTTGCTCTGTTTGTGCAACTCCGGGGCTTGGTCAGGGTGTATCCTGTTTAGCACAATGGCAGGCCTTCTGCCCATCAAGAGCTCAGCTGGGCAACAACCACTGACTGGGTTTGGTGTGGTGTGTTGTGCCAAGAGGAACCAGGTGATGCGTGCTTCCCAGTCGCCCTCCATGAGTCGTGTTAGAGCTTCCTTGGTGGTCCTCACCATTTGCTCAGCTTGTCCGCTAGTAGTGGGGTGGAATGGGTGGACCGTATGTGCCGGATCAAGTTTCTGCTTAAGAATTCCTGGAATTCTTCAGAGGTGAAGGCCATCCCAATTGTCCGAGATGATTGTGTCCAGCAGGCCATGCATTGCAAAAAGTATAGTGCCTGGATCATGGCCTTTGATGATGTGGTCAAGACAGGGCTGATCTCTAACCATTTGGAGTATGAGTCAACGGTTATGAGAAAGAGCAGTCCGTGAAAGGAGCCCACAAAGTCAAAATGGAGTCTCGACCACAGCTTGCGGGTGGACTCCCAAGCTTGCATTGGTGCAGCTGGAGGATTAGGTCAGGTCTCATGGAACTGGCTGCAGCGCTTGACCCATGCTTCTATTTCCCCATCAATGCCCAGCCACCACACATAGTTTTGGGCAAGGGCCTTCATTCGTATGACCCAGTGTGGCGACAGCCATCAGCACATTGTCGAGAAACAGTGTGATATGGCTGCCACAAAGGGTGGAGCCAACTGCAAATTGGCTGCCCCAAGAGATGGAGCCGACCATAAAATCTCAGCGAGCGAGATCATGCATAACTCTAACCGTAACTATTCAACATTTTAGGCAGAAGCTCTGTTTTAACAGGATACCTTTTAAAATGAACATATTGTTTTAAAATCTCTTCTTGCTTACATAACAGCTTATCTTCAGTCACACAGTGATGGTGGCAGAGGATGCCAAATCAGCTTTTTTTAAAAAAAAATTTGCACAGCCAATCAAATTTCCAGTGGCCAATCAGAAGCCATGCTTGGCAAAAGCCCCACATGGCCCAGCCGACTTTCTAAATACACTGGGTGGGTACCAGGAAAAGTGTCTGCAGGAGCCATCCGTGGGCACCCCGGTTGGGGAACAGCGCTCTAACCTATCTCACAGAGTTGTTAGAAATACAAAATGAGGGGAGCTATATGCAGGGGTCCTTTCGTAGAAAAAGAGGTGCAGGAGCTCATTAGCATAACTCATTAGCATATGCCACGTCCCCTGACATCACCAGAAGTGTGTCAGAAAGGGAATGTCAGTTTCAGCCCCATTATATCCTATGGGCCATTGAAATCAATGGCAAAAACTCATAGGGTATATGAGGGGCTGGAGGAAAGGGGGTTTGAGGGAGAGGCTCCAAACTTGCAGGGTAGCTGCTGGGGCCTCTCCTCGAAATACCCACTAAGTTTCAAGAATACCACGGGGTCCAATTCTATGGGCCCCCAAACAGGTTGCCCCATTCCCTCCATTGTTCTCTATGGAGGGAAAAAATGTTACCTTTTTTCCTACCATAGAGAAAAATGGAGGGAAGGGGCAACCTGTTTGGGGGCCTATAGAATTGGACCCCCCAGGTCCAATCTTCTTGAAACTTAGTGGGTATTTCGAGGAGAGGCCCCAGCAGCTACCCTGCAAGTTTGGAGCCTCTCCCTCAAACCCCCTCCCCTCCAGTGGCTTTTAAAGTTGCCGCCAAATTTTGGCGGCAATTCGGCGGCGAGCTGAATCAGATTAGAGAATCTGATTCAGCCCGTGGCTGCCCTACTGGCCAGTCCTGAGCTGGCGGAGCTTTGCTCCGCCTCGCTCCGGCCCCAACGGATCCCTAGCTATATGTATAACTTAGTGAAAACAAGACATAGACTTGCAGGACAGTATGCTTCTCGAAGCGTGGTCACTGATTAAAAACCGTGAAGCCTTATCAGATGGTATTAAACCACCTCTGCCACTTTGAAAACGTTATGCCTGCTGGCACGCTCTGCATAATTTCAAGGCAGGGGTTAATCATTGAGAGTTTGCTGAGGTCACCAACAATCAATATTCACTGTTTGGTAGATATACTGCTGCATGCTAGACCTCTGATTGCAGTGGATCAGTCTATGACAAAAGGAATGGTAATGCATCTCAGAGATTTTAGGCATCATTTCCCTAATGGGCCTTCAGTGTCAGGAGACAGTTTTTTTAAAGCAACCATCAGGGCTTCAAGGAGGTGCCTCCCCACCCCACCTGAAGGGAAGGAGCAGAGGGGTGTCTGTGTGGAAAGGGGGGTCTGGTTTTTAGGTGACAGGGAAACAAACAGCCTCTGTGGGGCGGCTGGCTGATGCAACTTTTAGGTGCAGGTTTAGGGTCACCAGGTCCCTCCTGGTAATCAGCAGGGGATGAGAGGACTTACTGGGAGCAGGAGGCTGGCCCAGCTGGCATTGCAGCAATGTGTATACTTCACTTCCAATGTGACCTGGAAGTGACATCATCATGCAGAGATGTCAGGGCAACACTATGATATTTGGGCAAAAACTCTAAAGTAAATGTGGCCTCTACTATAAGGGCTGCAGTGGCTCAAGTGGTGAAGACACTGAACTGCAGCCCAGAAGGTTGGTAGCTCAGCAGTTCGAGACCCGAGTGCTGCATGACGGAGTGAGCTCCCCTCTCTGGTCCCAGCTCCTGCCAACCTAGCAGTTCAAAAGCAAGAAATTGCAAGTAGATAAATAGGTACCACTTTGGTGGGAAGGTAACAACATTCCATGTGCCTCGATGTCTAGTCATGCCAGCCACATGAACACGGAAACATCTTTGGACAGCGGTGGCTCTTCAGCTTGGAAACGGAGATGAGCAACACATCCCTAGAGTTGTATTCGACTGGCTTTTGAGCAAGGAAACCCTTACCTTTACTATAGCATTTTTGCCCAAATACCAAAGGTGTAATGTATGCAATGGCGATGGCCACATGGCCGCCACCGAACACATGGCCAGGAAGGGTCCAAGCTTCGGTCTGGAGAATAATGGTCAGGCTGGATCCTAATTCCCTCCCCCCAATGAAAGGCTGTGAATATTCAAACAGGCCTATGATAGTCACTGGCGGGAAACCACACCTATCACACTGTTTGGGCGAGGTTGGGGGTGCAGCTCCCCTGTGAATATAAGCAGGCCCCCTGACCTTCGTCTCTCATGCTCATCTGAACCTCCAATAAACTATGCTTGCTGATTTCACCCCAACGCGTCTCTGACTCCAGTGCTTTTCAAAAGCATTGCCCTCAGTGTAATGGCATCACTTCCAGGTCAGGTCAGGTCAGAAGTGATGTTGACAAGTCACTGCAATCTCAACTGGTCTGCACCCTTTTTCCGGGTAAGTCCCCTCCCCAACCAGCTGATTGGCTGCGGGGCGGTGGATTCTGGTGGCAAGGGACCCTCACCTCCACTGGGGGGGCGGTGTCTGGCAACCCTATGCAGGAACACTCTCTCTCTCTCTCTCTCTCTCTCTCTCTCTTTCTGGGGATCTCATGTGGCCCACCTCCATTTGGGTCCTGGTGGTCCCCCAGAATTACAATTGATCTCTAGACAAAAGAGATCAGTTCTCATGGAGAAGGTGGCTGCTTGGGGGGGGGGGTGGATTCTATGGCATTAAACCTTCTCCTCCCCAAACGCCAGCCTCTCCATGATCCATCCCTCACTCTCTGGGAATTTCCCAGCCTGGAGTTGGCAGCCTTACCTCTGGGGTAGCAGATCTGTTCCTCTGTAGCAGTGCCTGTGCACCACCTCCTGTGCTCTACCTACATCTCTGGAAATAAAGCAAATGCTACCAATCTTATTTATCTATTTATTTGTTAGATTTCTAGGCCGCTCTTCCTGCTGTTGCAGGCTCAGAGCGGCTTACACGACTTGGACATGCCAAGAGTCATAAAACAATAAATACAAAGAATTAAAGCACATTGAAACATTATAAAACATAAGAACATTCAGTCCGATTCAATTAAAACTAGATGGCGAACCGTCTCCCCATACCCTTCCCGGCCCCAAGATAATGTCGCACAGGAGCCAGATGATGTTCCCTGTTCACTGGGCTCTTTGTTTGTGATAAAACATAGGGGGGAGAGAGCGGGGCGGCGGCCCCTATTCAAAGGCCTGGCAGAAGAGCTCCGTCTTGCAGGCCCTGCGGAACTGCATCAAGTCCCGCAGTTCCACAACTCTGCTGTGCTCTCTCCTCCAAAGGGATCCAAGCTAGGGTCACCAACTCTGGGTTGGGAAATTCCTGGAGATCGGGCAGTGGACCCTGTAGAGGGTAGGGCTGCCAAGTCAGCCCGGGGGGCGGGGGATCCCCCGCTATAGGGGTTCCCGATCCGCCGGCCGGCATTCAGCCGGTGGGGGGAACCCCACCCCCAAAGTCATCCAGCCTGGACAACTTCCCCAGCATAGTGACGTCACTTCCGGTTGATGTCGCGCGCGCACCAGGGAGGCTCCCGGATGGCTCCCGGGCAGCGAGGGACTCCCCCCCGCCAATTGGTAAGTAAGACTTGGCGGCCCTAGTAGAGGGCAGGGTTTGGAGAAAGGAGGGGCCTCAGCAGGGTATAATGCTACAGGGTCTACCCTTGAAAACAGACATTTTCTCTAGGGGAACTGACCTCTGTTGTCTGGAGATCAGTTGCAATTCCAGGAGATCCCCAGGTCCCACCTAGAGGCTGGCAACTCTTGAACCTACCCAGGTAACCTTTAGCCCTTGGCACTTGTCACCACTCAGAGACGTGGAACACGTATAGCAATACTCTGAAGTCGGGAGGTAACCAGTGCTGCTCCATGAGCTTTGCATGGTAAATTTATCATTAAGTAACATCTACTAGCATGTGAGCCCTGCCCTGGATGGGCTGGGTTAGCCTGATCTCATCAGATCTCAGAATCCAAGCAGGGTCAGCTCTTGAAAATACTTGGATGGGAGACCACCATGGAAGTCCAAGGCTGTTATGCAAAGTCAGATAGTGGCAAGCCATTTCTGATAGTCAGATACTGGACGGTAAGCAGAGTTACTCTTAGGAAGAAAACAAAGAAAGAGGAGGAGGAGGTGGTATTGGATTTAAACCCTGCCCTTCACTCAGAGTCTCAGAGTAGTTTACAATCCCTTTCCGTCCCCCTCCCCACAATAAACACCCTGTGAGGCAGGTGGGGCTGAGAGAGCTCTTTTGAGGACTGCTCTTGAGAGACAGCTCTGAGAGAACTGGTGACTGGCCCAAGGTGACACCAGCAGCTGCATGTGGAGGAGCAGGGAATCAAACCCAGTTCTCCCAGATTAGAGTCCACACTCCTAACCACTACACCAAACTGGCTCTCCTCCTGTACTTGGCTGGGAGACCACCAAGGAATCACAGGGTTGTTATTCATAGGGAGGCAATGGCAAACAACTTCTGTTCATCTCTTGCCTTGAAACCCTACAGGTTCAGCACAAGTCAACTGTGACTTGATCACTCTCTTCACCACCACCGGCATGTGAGTGACTGGAGCTACAGACCATTTGTGAGACTTCTGATTAGATCCAATAAGTCAGGCCTTGTAGTTCAAAACAAAGTCTTTATTTCTTAATGGTCTTTCAGGAAACACTTGCGTTGTCAGTGATACCAGATACAGAAGAGGAAGAATTGATATAGTAAATTCAAACTAGAGCAAAAACGTGGGTACCAATGAAAAAGAACAAACAAGCGCCAAAATGTACTACCGTTACTTTCTCAGGGAAAAGGCGCGTAAGCAGAGCTACTTTCCCATCCCTGCTCCTGTGTTTTTTTTCTACATGCAGTCCCACGCAAAAGACACCTGGAAAAGCGGAGGCCCAGTTGCCCAAGGTTACAAGTGCAGCAACAGAGATAACATGAGTCTAGCAAAATATCTGAGCTCATTCTAGAGAAGGAGGGGGGAGGGGGGGAGAAACCGTCAGAGCGAAAGCTGATGCCGATCTCCCGCCGGGACCTGCAACCGGGATAGACATAGGGAAGCAAAACATGACAGGGAACCTGACACCATTCTGTTGCCCAGGCAGAGGGGAGAATCAAGCATATTTATCTAGCAACAGGACACTGTCTTCCTGTGAAGTTTCTGTTACATGGCTATTAAACCCTTCAACACAGGGATACTCCTCTGATCCCAAGATAGACACGCAGCAGCAGGAGACTATAATGCTGTCACTGAAATTATTGCAGCAATAGCTTTTGGTTAAAAAAAATTATGCATATTCACAGGTATTTAACTTTTATGGGCATGCTGTACACTTTCAAAAGTTTGGAAATGTGCATCGGGTTTCAATGGTTGCCCAATCCCTTTTAGCAAACATTAGCACTGATCTTTGTTGTTTACTAGCTGCCCTCAGCATAGCATTGGCCCCTTCCCTCCCTTACTTTGCTTATTATTTATTCAAACATTTCTATCCGGCCTTTCTAAAAGATGTGGGGTGGCTCACAAAACGTTCGATTATGGTGAAATCGTACAATAAAACCACAGAACACAAAATCTTGCCAGCCAAATGTTCTCTGTTCCTTTCAGTTAGAACCTCAACCGAACAGCAAGGAAACTTGAGAAAAGAGCCATTTTTCAAAAACGGAGCTTGAATGCTGTCCTAAAAAATGGCCCCCGTAGGTGCCCTCCAGACCTTCTCCAGAATTACTCCCAAAACTGAGCCGGCCCCATAAGAAACAGAACAAGAAGCAGATCGATAGGCTAGGACATCGACTTGCTGCCATCATCGCCCGTCATCATCACTAATATTGCCAGACCAATTTGTACTAGCACTTTATACTATCTGCATTGTTTTAGAAGGTTTTATGATTGTTTTAATAGCTATCTATGTGTTTTAATTTTTGTAAGCCGCCCTGAGCTTGCTCTGGCAGGGAGGGCAGGGTATAAATTTGATAAATAAATAAATAAGGGCCTTGTTCAGGGGTCCCCAAGGTTTTTGACCCTGGGTGGTGGGTGCAATGACAAAATGGCTGCTGCAGGAAGTGGAGCCAGCCACAGAATGCCAGAAATGCTGGAGATGCCAGAGCCAAGCACAAAAGGTCAGGGAACGAAGTTATGCGTAACTTCCATAGCGGCCCTTCAGCATCTCTGGCAGAAGCTCTGCCCAGCTAATCAGATTTCTAGTGGCCCCACCCACTTTCAAAACATGCTTTGTGGGTGTCAGGAAAGGTGTCCACAGGTGCCTATGGTACCCATGATGAGCATCATGTTGAGGACCCCCCGTAGCCAAGTTCAAATGGAGAAGAAGCAAACCCCTCTATGGGAGGGCACCAAGAGCAGTTTCATGGAGAAGTAGAGTCCACACACAGGCTCACACAAAGAGATGCAGTCCTTCAGGCATGTTGGCCCCAGGTTAGAACCATCACCTTCAACTGAGCCCTCAAGCTAAAGGGCAGCCAGTTGTCACCATTATTGGTGCCAACAAGTTGAAAGTAGCCTGGCAAACAAAGAGGCTACCATATACCACAAGATATAGACCGGAACTCTCAGTCTGGGGCAAATGATGCACTGTAATCTTGGTGCTTGGAGGGTTGGGGGCAACAATGTCTTGGCCCCACTGCTGGACCTCCCGATGGCCCCTGATGTTTTTGGCCACTGTGTGACAGAGCGTTGGACTGGATGAGCCACTGGCCTGATTCAACATTGGCTTCTCTTAAGATCTTATGTTCGTATCTGCACCAACTGGAGCTTCCGAGTGGTCTTTAAGGGCAGCCCATGTAGACTATGCGATGAACGTCTGAGCTAGAAGTTACAGTAGCTGGCTAAGTTCTAGCAAGAGGACAAATTGTGAGCAAGATGTAATGGAAAGGAGCTACTCTTGGCATCCATATCAACTTGTTTGGCCAAGGGCTGAATCCCAGACACCCTTCATGTGATCTGATCAGATACACTTACCCCATCCAGGGCTTACAGGTCAATCCCCTCTGGAACATCAGCCTCATCTACTTCATTTATACCTTCTTCCTCCCCAGCGGAGACCCAGAGCAGCTTACATCGTTCTCCGCTCCTCTACCTTATCCTCACAATGACCCTGTGAGTAGGGTTACCAACCTCTGGGTGGTGTCTGGAGACCTCCTGGGACTACAACTAATTTCCAGGCAAGAGAGATCAGTCCACCAGGAGAAAAATGGACTCTGTGGTGTTCTGCCCCACTGTGGTCCCTCCCCAAACCCCACCCTCCTCAGGCTCCAGCCCCCAAATCTCCAGGTATCTGACTAGAGTTGCCAGCTCTGGGTTGGAAAATACCTGGAGACTTTGGGGGTGGAACCAGGAGAGGAAAGGGTTTGAGGAGGGGAGGGGCCCCAGCATGGTACAGTGCCATAGAGTCCACCCTTCAAGGCAGCCTTCAAGGCAGCCATTTTTTCCAGGGGAGCTGATCTCTGTCAGCTGGGAGATCAGCTGTAAAAGCGGAAGATCTCCAGGCCCCACCTGGAGGCGGGCAAGCCTATATCTGACAACCCAGAGCTGGCAGTCTTACCTATGAGGAAGATTAGGCTGAGAGCAACATTCCCTCTAATTTTTTGTTCTCTACTGAGTGGAGCAGTCCACATCCTGAGCAGAATGTAACTGCTGTCATCTTAAAAATGGGCAATGGCCAGTGCAAGACCCAGATTGCTGCTGAGCGGGGCTTCCTGTGTTTAATGAGCGGCTGCTCACGTGCATAGTTTAACACTGGCTGAAAGTGTGTGACTGGTCCAAGGTCACCCAGCAAACTTACATGGCCTTCATACCCGGGTCTCCCAGATCCTGCTCTACCACTCTAACCACTGCATCTACCCTGAGGCTAGACAGGTAGCAACATGAGAAAGTATGAGGCTTCTGCTCGAAGTAGTCAAGGATCAGACCTTTGTTGATGAAACACAGTTCTTTATTTCCTATTAGTACATTACTACAGGTCCTCGGATCATTGTTAGAGATAAAGCATACAATAGAAGCAGGATTAATATACCCTCTAGTACAATTTGAATTACCCATAGGTAACCAGTCACAAGGAGGGAAAAACCACGGGCTAAAGGTCCTTTGACCGTTTGCTTCCAACAGGAAAAAGGTTAGGTGTGAAGCTGTAAATTTCCCTTCTTAAACCAGACCCCTTAGATGTATCCATCTTTAGCATAACAAATAACTTTTGCCAAGGTCTTCACACGCCGATAAGAAACTGGTCCGTGTCTTCCCCTGCAGGGAGGAAAGGAATGCGGAGGCGCGGAGGTGAGAGGCCGATTGTTCTCATGCGCTGAAGTCGCCACCCTCCCGGACCAAATGGTTACACTGACCAGACTCAGCTCGAGTCATAAATCCAGGGTCATAAAGGGAGCCATAAAGAAAGGTTACATAGCGACTACAGGGACAGGTTACATGATAAAAGAGATTATACAAAGCATACTAGCATTAAACATATGAGAAACTTTTGTTAGAATCCTTAGATTCTGACAGAAAGGGCCTTCTCAGAACTCCCTTCTGGTGAGGGAGATTCTTCTGTTTCTCTCTATTGTTGTTCTCTGCCATCAGGTAAAGACTTGTTTTGTTTGGCATCCCCCCTATTAAGTGTTATTGGCCTTCCTCCCAAGCTCCACAGACAAAATGGTCATGCTTGTCATGTAGTAACCTGTCAAAGTAATCTCTACTTCAGACCCAGCTCCAACAACAGGACAAAGTCAGGCCAATATTTTAATGCCCCCAGATAGATCTATGGTGTAGCCTCATTTGGAATACTGTGTACAGTTCTGGTCACCGTATCAAAAAGGCCATTAAAGAGCTGTGAAAAGAGGGACAAAGATGATCCGGGGGCTGGAGCACCTTCCCTATGAGAAAGGCTGAAGAGTCTGGGAGTTTTCAGTTGAGAAAAGAGTTGACGAAGGGGGGACATGATAGAGGTTGATAAAATTATGCATGGGGTGGAGAGAGCTGACAAAGAAAACTTTTTTCCCCTCTCCCAAAAGACCAGAACTCGAGGACATCCAATGAAGCTGATGGGCAGTAGGTTCAGGACTGACAAAAGGAAATACTACTTTACACAGAGAGTGATTAAAATGTGGAATTCGCGGAGGTTTCCAGTTGGGAGAATGGAGGTCTGACACGCTTTGCAAATGCACAAGGCGGACAGCGGCTCTTCCTGACAGCTTGGGTGGGTTAATCCACCCGACGCAACCTCACACAGGTAGTGTGAGGACCAGCAAGCAATATAATCCAGGTTTGAGCAACCTCGGTGAAGGGAAAGTCTCGGAGGAGACTTTTCCGACACCTTGAGCACTGCAGCCGAAGAGGATTCTTGCGAGTATCTCTAAGGAGCCGAGCTGAGCTGAAAAATTCAGCATAAAACCTCCAATTCCCCTGATTCCTTAACAAAGAAGACAAAGTTTAAACGTTGGGACCACATCTGAAGCGAAGTAACAACAAAAGGTAACGGAAAAAAGTTTTTTGCCTTACCATTGCCGCGTTTTGAAAGATGAAAAACAGATCGGGTGAAGCAATAGACTGATGTTGATTGGATGAGAGCAGTTTTGAAGTGCTAAAAAACCAAATTTGAACTTAAAAAGCCAAAAAAACAAGTTGTTTAACATTCCTGCGGTTAAAAGGAGTCGGGAGGGGAAGCCAAGCATCGCGAGACAAAGAGGGAGAAGGGAACCAAGCATCGTGAGATTAAGACGTGAGGACTGAATCAGGAAGTGACGGCTAGAAGAGCAGACAAGAAGGAAAAAGGAGAAGAACCGGAAGAAGGTAAAGGGGACTCTAAATACTGCCGGACCAGAAAGGGGACTCTAAATACTGCCGGACCAGAAAGACCATAACAGGAAGTGACGTGCAGAGAGCAGACAAGTAAAGAAAAGGAAGGGACAAAAGGAAACTACGGCAAGCCAGAAGCAAGGTAAAAAGACTATAACCTTTGACATTAACCATAGAGAAGTCGCGGCCGCCATTTTGGATTTATAAAATTTTTAAACTGCAATATCTCAAAGATTATATAACGTAGAAGGCTGAAACCAACATAATTTGACTTGGCAAGATTAGCTTGTTTGAATGCACTAATTGGTGTTTGATTTGGAAGACAAGATAAAATCAATCTTTTTAAAGAGGCAAAACGGACCGCGGACTAAGATCGAGAGCAGCCACATGGTCCTCTCCTACAATGGCAGCAAAAAAAGAAAAAGAGCTACTAGCCGTTATGGAAGCAATGGAAAAGAAAATGTTAGACGCTATAGGAGAGGTAAATGTTAAAATGAATAATATAGCGGCTCAAGCAGATAAAAATTGCATGGAATTAAAAGCAGAATTTCAAAAATTATCCACAAGAACACAAGATATAGAAACTAAAGTAAAAGAACTGGAAGAAAACACCCATAAGACAATGAGAGAGAACGAGAGGATGGAAAAGATGATGCATTATAAAGATATGCAAAACCACTTGAGATTTCGAGGGATTGAGGAAAAATTGAATGAGGATATTTTTACAAGAATGCAAGAAGCAATAGCAGATTTTTTACAAGAACAGGAAGAAGTTGTTAAAGAACACATGGATCTTGTTTATAGTGTTAATTCTACATATGCAAGAGACAAAAACATACCAAGAGACGTGGTTGTCCAATTTACATTGAAAAGAACAAAAGAACAAATCTACAGGAAGTGCTTTACTGACCCCTTTGTAATAGATGGAAAGAAAATCATAGTAATGAAAGAATTGCCTAGAGCAATACTGCAAGAAAGGAAAAAATTCAAGCGTCTGACGGATAAACTGAAGGAGAAAAAAATCAGATTTCGTTGGGAAATACCTCAAGGACTAAGTTTTTATTATGGCAACTCCAGAGTAGTGATTAAAAGCACAGAAGAAATGTATGCATTCCTGGGAGAGAATAAAGACGATTTTGGAGATATTTAAGAATATATCAAAATGGATTACAAAATACTTACATGGAATGTAAATGGACTAAATGCACCCCAAAAACGTAGAATGGTAGGTCATTGGTTGGAAAAACAAAAATGTAATATAATTTGCTTGCAAGAAGCTCATCTTAAAAACCAAGACCATAAATATTTAATAAGGAAAAAATTGGGAGAAGAATTTTATTCTTTAGCAAGCAATAAAAAAAATGGTGTTGTAACATATGTCAAAAAAGATTTGGAACCCAAAGTAATATTCAAAGACAAAGATGGAAGATATTTAGCTATTGAAATTTTACTGCAAGGAGTGAAAACTTTGATTGTGAACATTTATGCTCCTAATGGAGCTAAAGAAATTTTTTTTAAAGAACTTCAAATGGAATTGGACAATGTAAACTATGATCAAATTATGATGTTAGGAGATTTCAACGGAACTGTAGATAATAAACTAGACAGGCGCTCTAAAAGAAAGGATGAGACGTTAGGGAAGCTTCCAAAAAACTTTTTTGAACTGATAAAACAAGAAAAGTTGGAAGATATTTGGAGGAAAGCTAACCCACAAGGAAAAGACTTTACCTTTTACTCTAACAGACATGACTCACATTCAAGAATTGACATGATTTGGATGACTACTAACCTAACCTTTAAGACAAGAAAAGTGGAAATTTTACCCAGAATAATCTCAGATCACAATCCGTGTTTATGGACAGCTGGGCAGATTAAAAAACAAAAGAGATGGAGAATAAACGAGGACTTATTAGATAATCAAGAAATAATTAAAAAATTACTTGAAGAAACTGACCTATACTTCCAAGTAAACATGCAGAAAGAAGTTAAAATTCAAACCGTATGGGATGCATATAAAGCAGTGATGAGAGGACTATTGATATCGTTAAATGCTAAAGATAATAAAAAGAAAAAAGAGCAATATGAAAATATTTTACAAGCCATTAAAACAAAGGAAGAAGAATTGAAGAAGAAACCAGGGAAAAAGAAACTGCAAAAGGAAATTTGGATGCTACAAGACCAAGCAAAAGCCATTTTGAACCAAGAGATGTACTGGAACTTAAAAAAACTTCAACAAAAAGCATTTGAAGGTGCAAATAAACCCGGAAAATACTTAGCATGGCAATTAAAGAAAAAACGTGAAAATAAATTTATCACTAAAGTGATAAGAGATAATATTGAGATAATAGATAACAAAGGAATAAAAAGAGAATTTTTTAAATACTACGCAAAACTTTTTAAGAAGGAAAACAAAGACAGAAGAAAGATTAAAGAATACCTGCAAACATTAAAGCTACCAAAACCAACAGAGAAAATTAAAGAACTATTTAATAATCCAGTATCATTACAAGAGATCAAAAATGCAATAAATGACTCAAAATTAGGTAAAGCACCTGGACCGGATGGATTTACAGCGAAGTTCTACAAAACGTTACAGGAGTCAGTTTCACCGGTGTTACTGCTATTGATGAACGATATAAGAGTTACTGGAGAGGTACCAGAAACCTGGAAAGATGCATCCATCTCACTGATCCCGAAAGAAAATCAGGATTTGACCAATGTTAAGAACTATAGACCGATCTCTTTACTGAATAATGATTATAAGATTTTTGCTAAGATTATAGCGGATAGACTAAAAGAGCACCTTAAAGAGACTATACAAACAGAACAAGCAGGGTTCTTACCTAATCGACAAATAAGGGACAATCTAAGAGTAGTAGTGGACGCTATAGAATACTACGACAAACATCCTGAAAAGGAAGTGGGCTTTTTCTTTTTAGATGCGGAGAAAGCGTTTGATAATTTAAACTGGGATTTTATGTTTGAAGTTTTAGAACATCTTGAGATCGGTGAATATATGCTTAACTTCATTAAAGCAATATATAAAGAACAGAAATCCTCAATAATAATTAATACTGAAAAGACAGACGATTTTAAAGTTGAAAAAGGAACAAGACAAGGATGCCCGCTTTCGCCGCTGCTATTTATTTGGATTTTAGAAGTTCTACTGTTAAATGTGAAGGAAGACAAAGATATTAAAGGCTTAACAACTAAAGGTTTTTCTTTCAAATATAGGGCCTTTGCAGATGATGTGATGTTTATAGTGGAAGACCCCTTATCCACATTACCACATTTGTTACAGAGAGTAAAAGAGTTTGGTGACTTAGCAGGATTTTATGTAAATAAAAACAAATCGAAAGTAATGTGCAAAAATATGTCAAATAAGAAACAAAACGAGTTACAAAAACTTACAGAATGTGAGGTGGTGAAAAAGACAAAATATCTGGGTGTAAACCTAACTATGAAAAATATTGATCTTTATAAAAATAATTATGAAAAATTATGGTTGCAAATTATGCAGGATATTAAAAAGTGGAATGTATTGAATTTGTCATTGCTGGGTAGAATTGCGGTGGTCAAGATGAATGTGTTACCACGATTAATGTTTTTGTTTCAAACTATTCCAATTGTGAAAGATGTAAAAACATTCAAATGTTGGCAGAAGGAGCTGTCTAAATTTGTGTGGGGAGGGAAAAAACCAAGAATTAAGATGAAAATAATGTGTGATGCCAAAGAAAGAGGAGGGTTTCAACTACCAAATCTAAGGTTATACCATGATGCAATATGTTTGACCTGGGTAGGGGCATGGACTATGTTACAAGATAGAATGTTATTGTCCCTGGAAGGTCATGATTGTAGATTTGGGTGGCATGCATATTTGTATTATGGCAAAACAAAAATGGACAATATGTTTAAACATCATTATTTGAGAAGAACACTAATGGATACGTGGACAAGATATAAAAACTTTTTTTCAGAAGAGATACCCATGTGGATTGTACCCGCAGAAGTCTTACATCCAATATCAAGATATAAAGGACAAGATTGGCTGAAGTATAGAGACTTATTAATAAGACATGGCAAGGATTTCAAACTGAAGGAGCAGCATCAGATTGATTTTGATTATGGTTGGTTAAGATATAGACAAATATATGACTTGTATAGAAGTGATAAAAAACACGGTTTCAGGGGAAAAATAATGAAATAGAACAAGTTTGGGAGGAAGGTGGGAAAAAAATGATTTCTAAAATGTATATAGTCTTGCTAAAATGGTTTAATGCTGATGAAATGGTAAAAGAACAAATGGTAAAATGGGCGATAAACTTTAACAAAGACATTGAAATGGAATCTTGGGAATTTTTATGGAAAAATGCTATGAGTATATCTACGTGTTATAACTTAAAAGAAAATTGTTTTAAAATGATGTATAGATGGTATATGACACCAAAAATAGCAAATATTGGTCAAAATATGTCTAACAAATGTTGGAAGTGTAAAAAGAAAGAAGGGTCTTTTTATCATATGTGGTGGACTTGTGATAAAGCAAAGACTTATTGGTCAAAAATACATGCAGAAATGGAAAAAATCTTGAAATGTACATTTAAGAAGTTGCCTGAAATGTTATTGCTAGGACTTAAACTAGAAGAGATAAATGTAAAGAAAAGGACAATAATATGGTATATGATTACAACAGCAAGAATGGTGTATGCACAAAATTGGAAAAATGAAAAAATACCAGAGGTGTGGGAATGGTTGAAAAAACTGTTATATATGGCTGAAATGGATAAGTGGACTAGAAAATTGAATAATCTTTACTCAGAGACCTTTCTGGAAGACTGGAAAGATTTGAAAGAATATGTTGAAAAGTATTGGGATATGAAAAACTATATCTATACATGGTTATAATAGCATAAAGGAATAGAAATATATTATATGAATGTTTTAGTTAAAATTAGACAATGAAACTGTTTTTATTTAGAAATACATAAGAGTATAGAAAATAAGAATTGGTGTATAAGTATAAGTATTTTAAAGCTATATAACCGTTACCAGAAACGAAACATAGATATAAGTATTACTATTTTGAATAAAATGGAAAATGTGTTATGCTTCAGATGTGGTGGGAAACCACCAAAACAAGATAAAAATGAGTCGGCCATGAGTCGGCTGCAACTTGACGCTGCTTTCTATCGCTAGTTCCACTGAAAGAGTGGAGCTGCCCTCGCAAATTGTAGTGTGATTGTCATCATTTAAGCCAGTCAGTCTCTCTCTCCACCCAATCTGCATCACAGGGTTGTTGGGAGGATAAAATAGACATGGGAATACCTTGTATGCCCCTCTGAGCTCCCTGGAGGAAAGGCAGGACAGAACATAGAGATGGATGATAGATAAGCTAAGCGTTTTTAAGCAATTGAAGCTTTAAACAAGTGTATCTTAATTTTAAACAAGCGTAATGTTAATAGGCTCGTTTGTAACGTACTTTCTTTTTACTCACATAATTTGTGGACAGTTTGAGTTAATTACCTTCGCCAGGAGTTAACTGCAGAGCCTCCTGTTCAAACAAGAGAGGATGTTAAGGGGAAAGCTGGCCGTTGTGGAGACAGTCTTCGGGTTCCAGCAGAAGCAAACAAAACGAAAGGGAGGGAGAGATATAAGTTGCCTGCAAAGCTGCAGTGCCTTCAGTGTTTGCTGCAGTGGAGAGAAAGAGGAAGGATTTTATACTCCTTGCCGTGATGAGCATGTCTTTCCAAAGATCCTTTTACAGCTGTAAATCTTCCAGTGAGTGGTTTGAAATTCTTTTTGAATGTAATGGCTGGGTGGTCAGGGTCAGGGAAGTGTCTTCCCTCCTCCTTTCCCCAGACAATTGAATACTTTTAAGGGGCCCTGCCCTCCCAGTTACATTTCATGAGCTGCCCTTTTTACATCCCTCTCGAGCCAGGAAAAAGAATCTCGTTTTTTTCCTGACATGGCCAAAAGGTTTAGTTAAAGAACTCTTCTATTCCATAACAGGGGGGGTGGGGGGGGTTGACGAATAATTTCTTATATGTTCTCAGGAGATGCTGGTGAGGAAGACATTTCACAGTCTCTGTGAAGCAGGGCTTGAGGCAGGGAGATCTCTGTCACTCTTCTGTTGAGATGGTGTGATGTTATGGAATATCCACGAACATTCTGTCTGTTTGGGGAGTAAAGATGAGTGGCACAAAACATTGTCCGCCTTCTCTCAGAAGGGAAAGTTGGCCATTTCACTGGATAGAGGGTGTGTATGGAGCAGACAGAAGGCTGGGGAAAATGCCAGAAATTTAGGGAGCCTCAGAGAGTCCAGCGGCAGGGAGGCTGAAGGAAAAGGTCAAAGTATGCAATGGTGATAATACCAGAACTTGAGAGAAGGGTAGGTGAAAGGGACAAGGCCTGAAGAAAAGGCTTTTGAGGACTGTGAACTAAGAAGTCATTGGAGAGGCAAGAGAGAATTCTGCTTGCTGCTGCAGTGTGACCTGGCAGTCCATAGGAGGCAACTGAGGATCAGCCAATTTTGGGGGATGCAATCTTCTTTGTATTGTAATACAAAAGGGTAGCTCTGGATATAGCCTTTCTAAAACTGGAGAACAATCCCTGCAAGAGGTAGGGCTGCCAAGTCAGCCCGGGGGGTGGGGGATCCCCCGCTAAAGGGGTTCCCGATCCGCCGGCCAGCATTTGGCCGGCGGGGGGAACCCCACCCCCGACGTCGTCCAGCAAGGACGATGTAATGACGTCACCGGAAGTGATGCAGCACATTGGGGGCGTTGCCAGGGCGACGCTCTGGCAATCGCCCCAAAACTCTATGACACCATAGAGTTTTGGGGCGATTGCCAGAGCGTTGCCCTGGCAATGCCCCCAACGTGCTGCGTCACTTCCGGTGACATCAATGGGCCAGAAGAAACTCCTGGCGGGAGGAGGACCCCCCGCCGGTGAGTTTTCAAGACTTGGCAGCCCTAGCAAGGGGCTAGTTTTTTAGATAAAGGTAAAAGTTTCCCTTGCTCAAAAGCCAGTTGAATACGACTCTAGGGGTGCGGTGCTCATCTCTGTTTCCAATCTGAAGAACCAGTGCTGTCCAAAGACGTCTCCATGGTCATGTGTCTGGCATGACTAGATGCTGAGGCACACAGAACACTGTTGTCTTCCCACCAAAGTGGTACCTATTTATCTACTTGCAATTTCTTGCTTTCGAACTGCTAGGTTGGCAGGAGCTGGGACCAGAGATGGGAACTCACTCCGTCATGCGGCACTCGGGTCTCTAACGGCTGAATTACCGAACTTCTGGGCTGCAGTTCAGTGTCTTAACCACTTGAGCCACTGCACAAATATACAGACTCCCAGTTTTCTTTTGGAAGCAAGATTCTGTGTCTTGTGGATGCAGAGAATGTGACAGACTGCAGTCACACACACTAAATAATCCGCTTTCAATTCACTTGCAATCCACTTTCCAACTGGATTTTGGTTGCATTCAGACGGCTCTTTTGAGCCACACCAGGCATGAGTGCCTGGTGGATTTAAAGTGCACGTTCAGACTACAACATCTGGGAATCGTGCCGCTTCCGTGATCAGCCCGTCGATCCCTGTTGGGGACCATACTTAAAAGATAGTGGTGAAAGCTCGGTCCTAAACTGGCTAATGGGCCAATGGCAGACTTTCCCCTGTCTGGTCGTTCCACCAGCGTGCAATCAGCCCATAGGGATGGTCTCCAGAACATCCCGAATGGCCGTCGTTTTAAAAAAGTCTTAGTGATGCGCGCATAATTGCTTGAACATGCAACGTCCGCAGAGCTCCACTCAAACGATCCAAACAATTTAATGTTTCTGAAGGTCCCGTGATATTTATGCACTTTGTTAACTGAAATGATACCTAGAGGAAGGTACCGCTGGCAGTGCTTTTACCATTTAAGTCCGCACATGCATGGAAAAACAAGTAGATGGTGAGGCACATATGCACATGCGCAAACAGGATTTTTTAAAAAACAGTGGACCGCACGGCTCCTTGTGGTGGATGCCGTCTAGACAATCCACCACGGAGTCATGCACAGTAAAGTGATTCACAGGGGTCGTTCAATGCTAGATCAAAAAGTTCTAGATCAAATTACAGCTGGGCCAATGGCAGGATTAGCTACCCATCTGAACACATCCTTTTTCCAGTTCACACAGTAAAAATCCAGTTGGAAAGTGCACTGAAGGTGGATTGGAAATGGATTATTTAGTGTCTGTGATCACAGCCACACACACTCATAATAATTTCACTTTCTTCATCGCCCACCTTAAAGTTATATAATTCCTCAGCAGTCATTACTTTTGCCTTTCTGATGTTCAGCTGTAATCTTGCTTTGGCACTCTTCTGCTTTAACCTTCACCAGTTGTTGTTTCAGGTCTTCATAATTTTCTGCCAGTAATGTGGTATCCTCTGCATATCTCAAATTGTTAATGCTCCTCCCAACAATTTTCACTCCACCTTCATCTAAATCTAATCTGGTTTTCCTTATTATATGGTCTGTACACAGAATGAAGAGAGAGGGAGATAAAATATTTCTTTGTCTGACACCTTTACCAACTGGAAACCATTTTGTTTCTCCATATTCTGTCCTAATAGTAGCCTCTTGTCCAGAGTATAAATTGCACATCAAAACAATCAGATGTTGTGGCACACTCATTTCTTTTAAAACCAACCATAGCTTTTCATATTCCATGCAGTCAAAAGCTTTGCTGTAATCTATGAAACATAAGCTGATTTTGTTCTGAAATTCACTCATTCATTCCTGTAACCAACATAAGTTTGCAATATGATCTCTAGTCCTTTTCTGGACCCAGCTTGAACATGTGGCATTTCTCTCTCTCTCTCTCTCTCTCTCTCCACACACACACACACACACATTATCAGTCTTTGTTCTAAGATTCTGAGCATCAGTTTACTCGCATGAGAAATTAATACAATGGTCTGAGAGTTGCTACAGTCTTTCACATCTCCTTTTTGTAAAAATGGAATATAGATTGAGCATTTCCAATCTGTAGGCCATTGTTTTGTTTTCCATATTTGCTGGCACATTCTTGTTATGATTTTGGAATTGGAATGTAGATTGAGCATTTCCAGTCTGCAATGACTGAAATCTCTCTCTCTCCCCCCCCCCCCCCCCAAATACATACAGATATACATATGAAAGAAGATGATATAGCACTGGGGGAGACAGTTGGGAGGGAAGGGACCTAGAATGGCATGGTAAGGAAAGGTTGCGAAATCTTCTGTGCCCTGTTGGCTCTCCAGGCAACTGGTTGGCTAGAAAAGGGGGGGGGGGAACTCAACCCAAAATATAGGTGTGGCACCACATTTTTATAATAACTTATTTTGTTAGCTTGACCCTCTTAGATCATGGCCAGTGTGCGAAACATGATGCTGAACTAGGGTTGCCAACTACAGGTTGGGAAATTCCTGGAGGCTGGGGAAGACAAGGTTTGGGAAGGGAAGGGACCTCAGTGGAGTATCAGGCCATATAGTCCACCCTCCTCAGTAGCCATTTTCTCCAGGGGAATTCAGGGAGATCTCCAGGCCCCATTTGGAGGATGGCAACCTTGCATGGACCACTGTTT
Source organism: Lepidodactylus listeri (assembly GCA_029233225.1). Lineage (NCBI taxonomy): Eukaryota > Metazoa > Chordata > Lepidosauria > Squamata > Gekkonidae > Lepidodactylus > Lepidodactylus listeri. The sequence goes on along the minus strand of JARCFY010000005.1, from coordinate 130,371,586 downwards.
TGACCTGCAAGGGCCCTTCCTGTGTTCTTATGAAGCTGGTAGGGGAATAAGGCAGATTTCTCAAGGTAAGAAGGCTCTGTTTCCATCACAGAAATAGGACAATTACTGTGACAGGTTTCCCATTTGTTCTAGTCACAGCATCCCAAAGAAAAGGTACAGTCACAGCTACAGTTACTGTAAGTCAGACTGAAGAGTTGTAGGAGAAGACTACAGCCAGAGATTTCCCTCCCTGCTTGCCACCAGAGAACTTTGAGGGTGTAGATGGAGGGTTATAAATGGATGATTTGGTGCCTCTGACTCTCAGGAAAACACCCAGATCCACCTGACAGGAACTGAGAGCCACTAATATCTATCTTGCACACATGTGGAGGAGAAGTGGAATGTGGGAAAATACCTGGCAAAGTTTGAGAAGGAAAAACATCAGTCTCTTAGGCTAGTCAGAAGAAATACGTGGTCATGAAAGCACAAAGTCAGTCTAGTTGGGGCAGTTTTATCAAACAATTCAGATTACTTGGGGCGGTTTTCATAAGAGGCACTTATATGCTTTTGAGAACTTAACAAAAGGTAAAGACAAACCGAGCTGGAGTTTCCTGTCAGGTACTAAAGGAGTGGCAGGGAACAGTAGCAGCTTCCGGTGGGAAGCTATTCAATGAACACATGACCCCCCACTCCAATTGCTTTGCCGCCCTTTCAGCACATTCCTGTGTGGTGGGGTGGTCTATTGGGGCTTATTTTTCTGTCCTTCCACTACTGCTACACATGAGTCACCGAGCAAATACTCCAGTCCATTCATGAAGAACAGGAACTCACATGGTGTGTGAGCTGCCATTTAGGCAGGGTGTGGGCAAGAGCAGACTGCACGGGCAGGAACAAAGTGAGGGGCGGGGCGGCACCCAAGGTGTGCCAGAAGCTTGCCTGCTCACGTTACCTCTTTGTAACAGATTATGAACTTGTCAAGGTGACTCCAGTATTCGTCTGTGTGGTCCAGTCACTAACAATGTGTGGAGAGGCTTGCGATGAGGAACATGGGACTGCTGCCAAAAATGGCAGCCCTTTGTCAAGACGTCGCACTCCCCCCCCCCCATATGCAACATTTCATTTTATTTATTTACTTTGTTTACAGACCACTTTCCTCACTGAAACCCAAGGCGGATTACATGTAATCTGGCGTGGTGTAGTGGTTAAGAGCAGCGGGTTATCTGGAGAACCAGGTTTGATTCCCCACTTCTCCTCCACATGAAGCCTGCTGGATGCCCTTGGGCCAGTCACGGTTCTCTCAGAGCTCTCTGCCTCAGCTACCTCACAAGGTGCCAGATTTGAAGGGAAGGGGATTGTAAGCCAGTTTGAGACTCCTTAGGGTGGAGAAAAGCAGGGTAGAAAGAACTTTCTTCTTCTTCTTCTTCTTCTTCTTCTTCTCCTCCTCTTCCTCCTCCTTCTCCTTGTTCTTCCATGTTAGTCATGAAGGTAAGCATTTCCCCATTGTTGAAGGTAAGCATTGCCCCATTGAAAGGGACAGGGTGGTGACCTTAGGCCTTGAGGTAAACTGAAGTAAATGTGACAGAAAATGGGGGGGGGGGGACACTCAACTGTCAGTATTGGTGATACCCCAAGTTTCTGCTAAAGTGTAGTTAAATCCTGAACTGGGATCGCCCAGGCTAGCCCAGTCTCATCAGATCTCAGAAGTTAAGCAGGGTCAGCCCTGGTCAGTATTTGGGTGGGCGAGCCCCAAAGAAGTCCAAAGGAGGGTTGCTACAGGCGACCTCTGAACATCTCTTGCCTTGAAAGAGATGTTGGCTGCATAAGTTGGCTGCAACTTGATAGAAAAGAAGAAGAAGTGAAACCTAACGGTGATTGTTGAAGTGAATTCTCACAGAGGAGTGTATTTCAGTCACCTTTGCGTTTATGGAGTATTTGTAACAGGTTGATGTAACAGAAGGCCTGTTATGGGAAGGGCGTGGGAGCGACCATACATGGGAGCATCAGGCCAGGAGCCTGTAGGTAGCACGTAAAGAGTCTTAGCGTTAGAAGGGGCTATAAATCACGGCTAAAGAAAGAACAGATTTTCTCATCCCATTTGCTGGATGTTTCCTTTCTAAGCTCATAATCTTACAGCCACTACATTTAATAAAAATAAGAATGTGATCTTTAATCATGGTCTTTAATCATGCATATTCTATTATAGCTTCTGCCTCTCCAAGGCCTCCCCTCCTTATCTTTCCTTGTTCTCCCACGATCCTTTTCCTTTTTGGATTCCCAGGTTTCTGGACTACTAATAATCATGGTTCCACTGAAAAGTTACGTCAAACTTCTTGATTTTTTAAAAAGTATTTTGGGTTATAACCAGTGTTCCCTCTAAGCTTAGTGTGAGCTAGCTCACAGTTTTGTAGCCTCTGGCTCAGACCACCAGTTGGAGAGCCAGTTTGGTGTAGTGGTTAAGTGTGCGGGCTCTAATCTGGGAGAACCGGGTTTGATTCCCCACTCCTCCACTTGCCCCTGCTGGATGACCTTGGGCAAGCCATAGCTCTGCACCAGCTGTTCTCTCAAGGACAGTTGTCTCAGAGCTCTCTCAGCTCCACCTACCTCACAGGGTGTCTGTTGTGGGAAGGGGAGGGGAAGGAAAAGGAGTTTGTAAGCCACTCTGAGACTCCAAGTGAGTGAAGGGCGGGATATAAATCCAAACTCTTCTTCTTCTTCTTCAGTTGGGGGTCCAAATGGTTATTCAGATCGGGGTCACTGGAGGGGAAGCCCAATAAGGTGTGGACACCCATCGCCTCTGCTGAAAGCCTGGCAGAAGAGCTCTGTCTTGCAGGTCCCACAGGGCCCTGATCTCATATAGGAGCTCATTCCACCACGTAGGGGCCAGAGTCAAGAAAGCCCTGGCCCTAGTAGAAGCAAGACAGACATCCCTGGAGCTGGAGACCACTAGGAGATGCTGATTCACAGATCGTAGTGACCTACAGGGCTCATAAAGGGAGAGGAGGTCTCAACGATATGCAGGCACCTGACCGTATTTTATTTACTTATCGTATGGCAGAGTTGCACACTAGAAGCATATAATATAAAATACATAACTAAGTTGATACAATGGGTATGCAGACTGTTTGGGCAATACCCCTAAATACTAATATCAAATTTTTCAGTCCACCCAATCGCAGCTAGGGAGAGTACAAAGAGCTCTGCCACATCTCCCTGGAAAGCACGAAGTTCACATTCCTGTGACAGATGGAAAATAGTTTAGCAGGCTGCACCACAATCACATTGAAGTCCTGGTATTTTGCCCAGGGGTCATTTGGGGCCGGAGTGAGGTGGAGCAATGCCCACTCCTGGGCTGTCGGAGTGCTGCTCCTCCTCACTCTGGCCCCAAATGACCCCTGCTTACAATCCTTGGAATCAGGGGGCCTGGACTGGGGACACTGGAAAGCCAGTCCAGTACACCTGCCTACTATATAGCTCAGTGATACGAACTCAGTGGCTCTTCTGAGCATCGTTCCCTCATATGGCACTGTGATCGATGGCTTGTAGCTCCACCCTCCAGGTGTCACAGTAAATCCCTGCCTCAAGGGGGAACAAACCAATTCCTAGCAGCGTCCGCTAGTGGTAGGCTGTGGAACCTGTGAGAGAGGTGAGAGGAGGAGAGTTTTGAAGGTTCTTGGCACTTCAGATAGGGCATGGCAAGGTATATAGGTATCAGGTTTAAAAAGGAAAGGCTAGGTTTAGGTATCCTGTGTTGAGCAAGGTATTGTCAGAGTCTCTAGTAATCAGCACTCAACAACAGTCCTTAAGCAGGTTCAGTTTATTGTATTCAGTTCTCTAAGCACTTCTGTGTTAAGACTGAAGAGGGAAAGCGGGAAAGGGGTTTTATATGGGGTTCAAATTGGGGTGTCAGATGGCTACAAGCCACATTCCCCTCACACGGAATGCCACATTCCCCTCACATGGAAAAGAATGGCTTTTACTGCCGAGTGGGAAAATCGCAAGAGAAACCCGAGACCTTAAGTAAACAGGGACAAATGCTAGAGGAGAATCAAAACAGTGACAAATACCAGAGGAGAATCGAAAGTAACATTCCAGAGTTAATAGCCTTCTCTCCCCCCCCTTTTTTTTCTTTAAAGCGGCCCCTCTCTTTACCCGCATTTTTTATCCGTGGCAGCCTAGCTGACAGGTATGCTGTCTCAGGAAGATGGGCAGTTAGGCTTTAGGTATCGGATCAGGGTAAGATCCAGAAGTAAGCTAACCTGATCTCCAGGGTTGAGTCCTAAGGTCAATTGGCCTGCGGAACTGTGGGAACTGAACAAATAAATTCCACACTTCTGGCATTCATCTCTTGGGTCAAAGCAGGGGTCCCCAAGGCAGTGCCATGGTGCTCACTGACATCTTTCCTAGCGCCCACAAAGTGATTTTGGAAAGCGGGCCGAGCCAGGTGGAGTGTTTGTCCAGGAAGGCTCCTGATTAGCCATTGGAGATTTGATTAGCTGTGTAGATCTTCAGAATTGTTGCTCTGGCAGCAGCTGCCACCACAACACAAGAATCTTCACAGTGTGGCTGATGTTAAGCTGTTATGTTTTCTTATTGAGTTATGCATTGCTTTCTCGGGGTTCTGGTCTTACAATCCCCTCATTCTTACTGACTACCAAATAAAGACTTCTCATTGGTCCTGAAGCCAATCCAGGGAACCAATTGCAGAGCCCTGCTTGGGTCCAATGATATTGAGTCTTCATAGTTACATTGTATATAGTTATTTGTTGGAACACTATTAATTGAGTGCCGCTCTTGCCAGAGCTGTCCTGGAGTTGAACGATGTTTTGAATAAAAGCCTGCATTTGATTTATCGTCTCCTGACTCAATACTTAACACTGGCGACGAGGATGGGATCCCAATCCTAACCGAACGGCTGAAATCACTCTTGCCTGCCCAGCTGAAATCGCTAAGGGCGCCTAGAGCTAAATCACAATGGGCATGGCATCCAAGGGCCATATCGAACCGTTCGACCCAAAGGTTGGGAACTGGGAATCATACCTCGAGCATTTTGAATGCTACCGCGTAGCAAATCGTATTGACGGAGACGATGTCTGCCGTGCCACTTTTCTAATTACATGCGGCCAGGCTGTATTCAACATCGCTCCTGATTTAGTAGCCCCCGCCAAGTTACTCGAGACCCCTCTCGGCATCATCAAGGCTCAGCTGACCGAGTATTTCACATCGAAGACGTCGGCTGCCGCCCACCAATGCGCTTTTCACCAGCGGAACCAGAAAGAGGGCGAGTCTGTCACAGAGTACCTTACCACACTCAGACGGGCTGCTTGAGACTGTCAGTTCCCCGATCTGAAGTCAGTCCTTTTAGATCAGCTTCTCGGTGGCCTCAGAAATGAGAGCATTATGAGGGCCATACTCTTATTAAAGACTCTTACATACGAATCAGCCCTCAAAGAGGCCCTACAAGTAGAAGCTGCCAACCTGTCCCTCCGTGAGCTGCGACTGGGTCCCCAAGGCCACACGTCATGCCACGCTGATGCTGTACACCATGGCAGTACCGCTGATTCTGATGATGTCCGGGATGACCAATCCAATGCATCCGATGATGGAGTCCACAGTGCAAGGACCAATCAGAAACCATGCCACTCTCAAAAAAGCCTGCACCGCTCTCAAAAAAACTCGCGAAGGAAATGCAGTGCCGGTTGTGGTGGTGCGCATGCATGGAGAGACTGTCAATGTGTGTGGTAAAGTGGGCCACCTCACCAAAGTCTGCTGTTCATCACAAGATCGCAATGTTCCAGAAGAGTTCCAGCGTATGTGAGGATCTGCTAAGGCCTCCAGCCGATAGTATCATTCCAGGTTGTCAAGGTCGTTCGAGCCAAGACCAAAGTACAGTAATGACTACACCAACTGCCTATATATTCAGCAAAGGTTACATCCATGTCCTAAAATCAAAGCCACTGTCTTCATTGAAGGTCGGGTGTGCCAGATGGAAGTAGATTCCAGGTCCGCGTTGTCCATCATCTCATGGAGCACCTTCCAACAAGTATGCCTGCGTTTCTCTGCATGCTGCCTTCAGAAGTGCACTCTACAGCTGTTCGACTTCCAAAGGCACTGAGTTCCAGTCGTCGGCATCACCACAGTCTAGGTCAGTCTAGGTCAGATACAAGAAGTTCGCCAGCCATCTGAATCTGCTCGTGGTAGAAGGTCGCCACACAAGTCTTATCGGTTTGGACTGGTTTGCCGCCCTGGGCATCGACGTTGTTGGCGTGAATCACGTCATTCAGCAGCCCCTTATAGACTCCGAGGAAGAGTTCCTCAATGTGTTCAGAGCAGAGCTAGGCTACAAAGATCCACATGTCTCTTTTAACCTGAATCCTGCCGTACAGCCCATACGCTATCACCGACATAGCGTTCCACACCAACCAGGACCGAACAGGGTTCTGGTATTACAATCCCTTCATTCTTATTGGCTGCTGAATAAAGACTTCTCATTGGTCCTGAAGCCAATCCAGGGAACCAATTGCAGAGTCTGCTTAGGTTCAATGAGACTGCATGTTTCCAGTTACAATGTATATAGTTATTTGTTGGAACACTATAAGTTGAGTGCCGCTCTTGCTAGAGCTGTCCTTGAGCTGAGCAATGTTTTGAATAAAAGCCTGCATTTGATTTATCGTCTCCTGACTCAATATTTAATACTGCCATTTTGTGGCTGGCTCCGCCTCCTGTGGCAGCCATTTTGTGGCTGTGCCCACCACCCTGTGTCAGAATTCCAGGCTCACAAAGATTGGGGACCCCTGGGTTAAAGGTAGCAGTTAAAAACAACAACAACAGATCTCATCAAAGAAGAAGAGTTGGATTCATACCTCGCCCTTCACTCAAAGTCTCAGAGTGGCTTACAAACTCCTTTCCCTTCCCCTCCCCACAACAGACACCCTGTGATGTAGGTGGGGCCGAGAGAGCTCTGACTTAGAACTGCTCGTGAGAGAACAGCTCTGACAGAACTACGGCTTGCCCAAGGTCATCCAGCAGCTGCAAGTGGAGGAGTGGGGAATCAAACCCAGTTCTCCCAGATTACACGCACTTAACCACTACACAGTGAGGTAGCCTGTCATTTCAGTATATGTCTGGGCATGTGTACGGTGAAACACTCATGCTGTAAAAGAAACTGCCATGCAATGCAAGCTGTCAATATCTGAGACAAGTCTGAGTGATATAATATCTGACAACCAAAATAAGCTCTCACCCTTCTTCAGAAATAACAATAAACTCGTTGTCGCTTTGTTGAATTAAAGGTGTCTACATGAGTCCTGGGGGAGCAAGGAGGGAGGAAGAATAATTTACCTCAGGAACCAGAAGTTGCTCTCTCTGATCTACAATTGAACTCAGCACAGCACATAGCCTCTATAATTAACCATTTGCTGTTTAATCACTTATTGTACGCTAGTGTTCTTTAACAATTTATGGGGATGGGGAAGGCCTCAGTTAAGAGGTCTGCACATCTCTGGCACCTGCCACATTTCCCATGGAAGTGGGCACAGCCATTGCACTATGGAGCTTGTGGTTAACAAAGCAAAGTTCAAGGTGAAGGATACTTTTAACTTGGGGGGCGGGGGATCGTCACAACCAACTTATGGCAATTTCAAGACAAGAAACATTTAGAGGTGATTTGCAGTTACCTGCCTCTGTGTTGCAACCCTGGATTTCTATAGCGGTCTCCCATCCAAGCAGGGGTCCTTTCGTAAAAGAAAGAGGTGCAGGAGCTCATTAACATAATTCATTAGCATAGCTTCTTTGCATTTGCCACACTCCCTGACATCACCAGAAGTGTGTCAGAAGGCAACGCCCACCACTCAGGCTCCATCCCAAAAATCTCCAGGTCTTCCCGAGCCAGCTTGACACTTTGATTAAAGACACCAGGGGTCCGTTGGAGCAGGAGCGCACAGGAGCGCAGCTCCAGGAGTGAGGAGCCCAGGGGGTGGGCACATGACCAAGCCCCGCCCCCTCCTCGGCTTCCCCGAGCAGTGCAGAGGCGCAGCGCCCCAGGGAAAGCCCTGCTAGGGTCTTTATTGTTTTTAATGTTTTGTTTTAATATTGATAATTTTATCATTGTTCCTTTTATGACTGTGTGCTGCTTTTCCAGAGACTTGCTCAAGGTGGCATATAAATTTTCTAAGTATACCATTTTTTATTGGGCACATGGCACATAAGTACTGGAGAAATTTCACCAACCCTTCAACAGCTTCCACCCCATCAGTTTGGTGTAGTGGTCAGGAGTTGTACTCTAATCTGGGAGAACCGGGTTTGATTCCCCACTCCTCCACATGCAGCTGCTGGTGTGACCTTGGGCCAGTCACAAGTTCTCGCAGAGCTGTTCTCTCATGAGCAGTTCTCAAAAGACCTCTCTCAGCCCCACCTACCTCACAGGGTGTCTTGTTGTGGGAAGGGGAAGGGATGGGTGGTGCACATGTCCTGGGTATCTCAAGTCTACTTGAAACCTGGTGGTTTCAAGGGAGCAGGAAGAGAATGAGGGTGTGTTCTTTACGCTTATTTTTATTGCACAAAGTATTGGATGGGGAAGGGAATGGAGGAAGAGCAGGTCAGTTTCACTCACCTGTGGAGTGGAGCCTGAGGGGTGGGTGTTGCCTTCTGACACACTTCTGGTATGTTAGGGGGTGTGGCATATGCAAATGAGTTATGCTAATGAGCTCCTGCACCTCTTTTTCTACGAAATGACCCCTGAAAGACACTGTAGGTTTCCTTTGCTCTTGCAGGGAAGCTGCCCTACAACAAGCATGAAAATACAGATCAAGTTAGTAAGCTTTTGCTTTTTTCCACAATGCATCACTATATGTGCCCGCTCCTGGGCTTGTTCCTGCACGTTCCTGCTCAAAATGACCCCTGCATTCAAGTACTAACCAGAACTGACCCTGCATTTCCATGGTCATGTGGCTGGCATGACTAGACGTCGAGGTGCACGGAACGCTGAAGCGATACCTATTTATCTACTTGCAATTTCTTGCTTTCAAACTGCTAGGTTGGCAGGAGCTGGGGCCAGAGACGGGGGCTCACTACATCAGGCAGCACTCAGGTCTTGAACTGCCGAACTACCGATCATCCGGTCTGCAGCTCTGTGTCTTAACCTCTGAGCCACCGTAGCGCTTAATACTTATATCTTAATATGTGTATGTCTTTGTTGGGGTGGCACATGGTGCATACTGTAGAAATGTGGCTCCTTTAGTTGGTGGTAGTGGCTAATGTGCCCTGATGGGGATGTGGCCCAGGCTAGAGACCCAGTTTGGTGTAGTGGTTAGGAGCGTTGACCCTAATCTGAGAGAACCGGTTTTGATTCCCCGCTCTGCCACATGCAGCTGCTGGGTAACCTTGGGTCAGTCACAAGTTCTCTCAGAGCTGTTCAATCAAAAGCAGTCCTCGAAAGAGCTCTCTCAGCCCCACCTACCTCACAGGGTGTCTGTTGTGGGGAGGGAAAGGAGATTGTGAAGGGTGGGGTATAAATCCAATTTCCTCCTCCTCCTCCTCCTCCCCTCCTCTTCTTCTTCTGTCTCAGAAGCTAAGCAGGGCCAGCCTTGGTTGGTACTCGGATGGGAGACTGCCATGGAAGTCCAGGGTCGCTACACAGAGGTAGGCAACAGCAAACATCTCTTGCCTTGAAAACCCTATGGGGTGGCCATAAATTGACCGTGACTTGATGGCACTTTCCCCCACCAGTTGCAAAGGTGGCTATGCATGTCAGGGAGTGAGCGCTGCTGGTCTCACTCTCTAATCCCTTGTGGGAAGCTTTCCAATCATGAAAGACACTAGTCTATCCTTCCCCCCCCCATCTGGCTCCAGACAGTCCCCCCCCCCGCCCAATTTGCCTGCCTTCCTGTCAATTGCTAGTCTTCGCCGGTCCTCTATCCCCTTTATTCTAAGTACTTGCTAGCTTTCCAGCCATTGTGGTCTGTACGTGGCCCTGTAATTGTGAAACCCCGCTTATGGAATCTTGATTCTCTAACTGTGAACTCCAGCGTGTGCAACCTATTATACTGTTTCTATTTTTTGTGCTTTAATCTGTGTAATACAGTTTTATTGCACTGTCCACGGCCCATTATATGTCTTTATTGTATTGTCATCTTTTTCCTCTGTAATCTGCTCTGATTCTCACCGAAAAAGGGAGATGAGAAATGAAGTAAAAAAATAAATAAATTTGGACATGTGTGAGAAGGAAAATGGCTTTTGAAGGGGCACGTTTTTAGGAAACACATAAAATAAGCAACCATTTAGTAGCCAAAATCAGCCATTGTACTGTGATCTGGAATTGCCACATGATTTTGTGTTTTTTTTAAGGACAGGAAGGTGGGTTGTGGCAAAGAGGCGAGGAACTTTCTCCTGAACATTGACTCTGCTAGGAAGGCTCTGGAACTGGTCATCCCAGGTTCAGCTCCAACACCTTTAGCCAGTCATTTCATGCTTCAGCCCCTTATTTTTGATGTCAAATGATTGCTCATAATACCATTTTGAACTGTTGGAGTTATGGTATAACGAAGACAATAGCAGGCATGCTTGGATTGGTTAATGACATAAATAAATAAATATTTGCTGACCTAAGAGTAGCAGTTCTCTGACAAAGGAATTTCAAAGGGAGATTAGAAAGAGAGACTGCTGAATTGCAACTGATAATGAAGCTCAAGACAATGCATCCTCCTGGACTGAATCGAGACCTAGGTTTCCAATCTAATTACCAATGCCTATTTCTCTATGCCTACTACCTCTTTGCATATTACACCTAATCCAATCATGCCTGCTATTGTCATTCACCTGCTATTGTCATTTCCCTGCTATTGTCATTTGGCATCTGAAATCACTCCACTCTCCAAAATATAAGGACAGATGGACTCACATTCTAGCTGTATCTGAAGAAGTGAGTAGTGACTCACAAGAGCTACTACTCTGCCACCGATTTTGTTAGTCTATAAGGTGCTACTGGACTATTGTTCTTTTCTACTTCTACAGACAGACTAACATGGCTACCCATCTTGATCTTTAATACAGTGTAAGCTTTCCTAAGTTACAATTTATTCAGATGGGGAAAAATAGCAGCAAGCAGTGCAGGACATTTAGGAGAATGGTTATGCTCAACCATCTGTTTTAAAGGAACAGCAGCCCTGTGTTGCAAGTAACATGAGAGCGCACAGATCAATGGTTTGATTACGTTTGGGTTTTTTAAAAAAAAAACACCTGATGAACCCATAGTCTATTTTAAACCCAGGTTTAGAAAGTCAAAAATTAATCTGCATTCCTTGATCAACCAACTTATGCTCCATGACCCTACCAAAACTTGCATTTATTTGTTTTGTTTCTGGACATTCAAAAATCTTGCTGTGGAGTTGCTGAAAAGGCTGGAAAACAACTGGGGGGGGGGGTTGTTTCTTTTTCTGGGCTTTAAAAAATGTATATCCTCCTTGGGTTCCAGAGCAACCTGGAAATGGAAAAGAGAGGGGGGAACTCAACCCAAACGGAACTGAATTAAAGAACCTCAAGGGTAAGAAGATGTGAATGTATAGGCCAATAAATCTGTTTGTCAAATTAAAAACATTAAATACTGAATGATATACAAAAATATACATGTATTTATTACACTGTAGATTTTAAAAAACCAGATATTAGTGCTGGTGCTAGCCTCAATTAAGAATCAAATTGTACAGTGACAGCCAAAAATGACTATTATTGACTCTGACCATACACATTTTGGCCCGTTGGCCTTCCTCAGTGTCAAATAAATGAGGTAACAGAATGGCCCCTGACATTACAATGCAACAATCATTTCTTACAAACTGACCAAGATGAAATTTTCTAATGATTATTGTCTGTGACCAGAGGCAAAGCTATTAATCAGAGGCCTCATTCTCGATAGTTTGCTGCCATGGTCAGGTACACTTTCCTACAGCAGTGGTTCAATTGTGTATCTTTCTTGCTTGGTCAGAGAAATTCGATGCTGCCAGGAGCCAATAGTGATGTAATAGCTGTGATGTAATAGTGATGTCATAGAGGTTCCACTGAATGAGTGTGGTGAGTTCAAGGTCATCTGGCGTCAATGGCTCAGTGGGGATTTAAACTTAGTTTTCCCAGGTGCAAGTCCAACACTCTAACCCCTGTGCAACACCTGTTTTCCCTTTTCTACGATATCTATGTCAATTTATATATTTTCTTAAGGGTAGTCCTTCTCCACCTAAGTAGCCACACACAACTGTTGATATGTAAGAGCCCCAGATGGTGTTACTTTGTGCTGCAGATATGCTGGTGGTGTGGTCATAAGCACCACAGATGTTCCCCTGGGCGGCATCCACCTGCCATTTCAGTAATTCGCAACTGGATTTCCCTGAGTGGATTAGACAACTCTGTCATGGGCTCTAGTGCAATAATGGTACCGTATCCAATGATGTGTGGATGCAGCCCAAGATAATCCAGGAGGTGACTGATAGCTGTCGTGCAATAATAGTGAAATATCCAACAAAGTATGGGCAGAGCCCAAGGCAATCCAGGAGGCGAACTGTTTCCTAATGTGCAATAACAGTGCAATAACAGTGCAATAGCCAACAAAGTATGGATGTAGCCCTGGTTCATAGAATCACAGAGCTGGACGGGGCCATACAGGCCACCTAGTCCAACCCCTTGCTCAATGCAGGATCAGCCTAAAGCACAGCTGACAAGTGTTTGTCCAGCCATTGCTTGAAGACTGCCAATGAGGGGGAGCTCGCCACCTCCCCAGGCAGCCGATTCCACTGCTGAAGTACTCTTACTATAAAAAAAAAATCCTACTATCCAACCAGTACCTTTACACCTGTAATTTTAACCCGTTATTATGAGTCCCATCCTCTGCTGCCAATAGGAACAGCTCCCTGCCCTCCTCTAGGGGACAGCCTTTCAATCATATCCCCCTGTGGAGAAATGCTTACTCTCCTGGCAGGCTGGCAACAAGCAGGGCTTCACTGTGGGTTTTAACCAGTTTTAACCACATGCAGCTGCTGGTGTGACCTTGGGTCAGCCACAAGTTCTTTCAGAGTTGTTCTCTCAAGAGCAGTCCTCGAAAGAGCTCTCTCAGCCCCACCTACCTCACAGGGTGTCTGTTGTGGGGAGGGGAAGGGAAAGGGATTGTAAGCTGCTCTGAGACTCCTTCAGATAGTGAAGGGTGGGATATAAATCCAATCTCCTCCTCCTCCTCTTCTTCTTCTCTTCCTCTGAGCTAAGAATAAGCAGGATGGGGAGGGAATTAGCCCATGGCCTTCTCTTAAGAAACATTAAATGGTCTTGCTAAAGACAATGTAATGGGCCAGTCCCTCCACTCTCCTGACAGGGAATAAGAGCTAGGAGGACTTTGTGTTTTCAGGAAGAAACTTCCTGGAGATGACAGGAAAAGTAGCCTTGACCTGGGCTGACCCCGGGGTCAAGGGGGAGGAAGAACAGAGTGGATAAATTATCCTGGCAACAGGAAGTTACTCCCTTTTCTTTGGATGCTTGGCTGAGGAGGATGCTGTCTGCAAGCAAGCAGCCACTGGACATGTGGTCAGCCTGGAAGAGCTGGGAGCAATCGTTAAAATAATGGGAGATCTTTAGAGAACTAGGACACCTAAGATAAACAGGCTGTCCAAACTGTAATGTCTAGTTAGGGCATGCTTTAAGGAGAGGGACAGAGGATTAGCGTTTTACCAGTTTCATTTGTTCTTCCTTGCTTCAATCCAGCATGGTGCTAAAAATATGCTTGTAAACATTATCTTTTTAATAAATACTTTAAACTTTTAATTCCGGAAGTGGTTCTCTGTACCACGTAGACCCCCCACTGTTTCGGATATGCTATATTTTTAAAAGGGGAGCCCCCGGGAGGGTGAGGCAAGCAGTTGGCAACTGGCTATTCCCCCAGGGGCACACAAGGCATTAATCCGTCCCAATGGTAGCCAGGTGCTGGGCAAGCGGGAGACACTGGGGAAAGGCCTCTGAGCTTGGAAGGGGAGCTGAGACACTTGATCCCTTCAGTGGGAAATCCCTATACTGATAAGGCGGTGGTGGCAACCAGTGTTCCCTCTAAGTTGAGTTAGTGTGAGCTAGCTCCCAGTTTTTAGCCTCTGGCTCACACATTTTTGACTTAGCTCAGGAAGGAGGGCTCCAAAGCAAACTAATTCATGCAGCAGCCAAATCACTCGCTTACAACTTTAAGGCCAGTAGCTCACAAAGTAGAATTTTTGCTCACAAGACTACATAGCTTAGAGGAAACATTGGTGGCAAATACTGGAGAAGAGGAGGAAAAGCCCCTCCAGGGAGTTGGGAACCCCGAGGAGGGCAAGGCAGAAATGAGGCCTGAAGGCCAGAGTGGGCACGTTCTGCCGCACACCCCTTAACCTCCTCTTCTCCAGACTGAACATTCCCAAGTCCCTCAGCCTTTCCTCTCCAGGCTCCCGAGTCCTCGTCACTATCTTCTATGCCCGCCGAATTTTGTCCACGTCCTTTCTGAAGTGAGGCCTCTAGAACTGCACACAGTACTCCAGGTATGGCCTAACCAATGTGGTGTACAGCAGGACTATGACACCTTGCGAATTGGATGTTATGCCACTGTTGATACATCATAGCTGTAGCTATACCTAGATGGGCTTTCTAGGGATTTCATTTCCCTAAGCATTCTTTGAAGTAAGTCTGTCTCTGTGTGTGTGTGTGTGTGTTTGTGTGTGTGTTATGTGGGAAGCAGCAAGTCTAAGCCCTGCCCATTAGCAGGGAGGATCGCTTTGGTTGGTTGCAGAAAGCCCATCTGTACAGATGTTTCCACATGTGAAGGGTAAACACACTGGGAAAACACTGGGCAGAATCCAAATGCTACCCGAGTGCCTGAGGCCTCACATCGCTGTCTGCCTCCTCCATACTCTCAGCAAAACGCTTCCTCCCCCCCCCCTCTCTCTCAGCTGCTTTCATGACAAAATATTACTTATGCTAAAATTCTTAATGCGGGATGCCCTTTAAAGAGGGTTGTTTCATTTAATAACATTCATTGTGTTAGCTCCCCCTAAAGTAATCACTGACTTTGATGAGAACATGCTCCGTGCTCCTTTATTTGATCTGGGAATAGAATTAGCACGTCTTTGCTTTGGTATCTGCTCCGTTTGCCGGAATAAATAAACATGAAGCTGTCACTGTCAGGGAAGAATCCTCTGCCCCTTTTTTCTCTCTCTCTCTCTCTCTTTCTCTCTCTGCTATTACACACCTTTGATTTTATGTTAAGAGGATTCTCCTACAACACAGCACTCCCTTTAAAGTACACTCAGCCCATTGTGTTTCCTT
The DNA here is from genome assembly GCA_029233225.1 of Lepidodactylus listeri. Taxonomy (NCBI): domain Eukaryota; kingdom Metazoa; phylum Chordata; class Lepidosauria; order Squamata; family Gekkonidae; genus Lepidodactylus; species Lepidodactylus listeri. Next base: position 130,356,289 of record JARCFY010000005.1, on the reverse strand, counting down.
TTTTCTTCGGCTTGTTTCCCCGTGTAAGCGGAAGAGGAGGGACAGGCACAAAATCTGGGTCTCAGCAAAAGAGGACTCTTCTCCAGGACAAATGGCTGTGGTTAATTATCAGGGGTACAGATAGCCAAGACACAGCCGAAGTACACTTGAGCACTTGGAGCTTGGGGGGGGCAAGAGTGGGAGGGCTTCTAGTGTCCTGCCCCCACTGCCAGACCTCCTGAGGGCACCAGATGTTTTGGGCCACTGTGTGACACAGAGTGTTGGACTGGATGGGCCACTGGCCTGATCCAACATTGGCTTCTCTTAGGTTCTTATACACAGGGCTCCAGCTGTGAAACATGTAAGTGCTTTCCTTGTGTTTAACTGAATTCATTGTTCCTAAGATTATTTTAGTAGGATTACACCACAGTAGGGATGCCAGCCTCCAGGTGGGACCTGGGGATCCCCCAGAATCACAGTTCATCTCCCAACTACAGAGATCAGTTCCCCCTGGAGAAAATGGAAGAAGAAGGAAGAGAAGGAGGAGGAGGAGGAAGAGAAGAAGAAGAAGTTTTTATACCCCGCTTTTCTCTACCTTAAGGAGTCTGAAAGTGGCTTACAATCACCTTCCCTTCCTCTCCCCAAAACAGACACCCTGTGAGGCAGGTGGAGCTGAGAGAGCTCTGAGAGAACTGTGACTGGCCCAAAGTCACCCTGGCAGCTGCATGTGGAGGAGGAGTGGGGAATCAAACCCGGTTCTACAGATTAGAGTCCACTGCTCTTAACCACTACACCATGCTGGCTTCAGAGGGTGCTTTGGCAGGTGGAGTCTATTGCATTGCACCCCACTGAGGCCCCTGCCTGTCCCCAAATCTCCAGGACTTTCCCAAACTGGCAACCATTCCCCGCCACCACCGGGGGCCAGGAGGACCTGACAACTATACACCAGGTGTAGGGAACTTTTCTGGCCCTAGTGCCCCCAAAATGCAACTTCTATTTGTGAAGTGGTGCACCATCAAGCAAAATTTGGGGAGAGGGGAGGGTTGTACCTCGCCAGACACACTGGGGAGCAATCTGGGCCCCCACAGCATTGCCAGCACCTTTGAGTTTCACCTTGAACCGCGTTGATGCCACATGGGTCCAGGTGGCAAAGACAGGCATAAGCCATGCCCATTGCCGCCTCAGAAGAGCCACGGAGGGCACATTCATACAGCTCTTTTGAGCCACGCCAAGCATGAGTGCCTGGTGGATTTAAAGTGCATGTCCAGACCTCAACATCTGGGAATCATGCCGCTTCCGTAAGTAGCCCATCGATCCCCGTTGGGGATCCATACTTAAAAGATAGTGGTGAAAGTCCAGTCTAAAGCTGGCTGACAGGCCAGTGCTGGACTATCCACCATCAGGTCGTTCCACCAGCGTGCAATCAGCCCATAGAGATGGTCTCCAGATCTTCCTGAACGGCCACCATTTTAAAAAAGTCTTAGCAATGTGTGCATAACTGCTTAAACATGTGACGTCCCCAGAGCTCCACTCAAATGCTCCAAACAATTTTATGTTTTTCACAGTCCCCTGAACTATCAACTTTATTAACTGAAATGGTACCAAGAGGAAGGTACTGCTGGTGGTGCTTTTACCATTTTAGTCTGCACATGCATGGAAAAACAAGTATATGGTGAGGCGCACATGCGCAGACAGGATTTTTTTTAAAAAAAGCCGACCACACGGCTCCTTACAGTGGATCCCATCTAGACAATCCACTGCAGGAGTCACGCATGATAAAATGATTTACGGGGAAGCTGTCTGGTCATGCAACGCTGGATCAAAAAGATCTAGCTCAAATTACAGCTGGGCCAATGGCGGGATTAGCTGCCCGTCTGAACGCACCCTGAGTTCATATTGCTGAGCTATATAGTAAGCAGGGGTACCAGATTGGCTTTCCAGGGTCCCCAATCCAGGATCCCCTGATTCCAAGGACTGTAAGGATTCTTGTCTGTGGAGACGGAGTACTGACCCTGCACATGAAGCCAAATGGTCTGACACACCTCTGCGGCATGTGCCAGAGGGTTCCTACCGCTGTTTCAGGAGAAGCTCCAGGAACAAGCAAGGCTACCAGATTTGGGGGAATTTCACACTGCACCTTTAAAAACATTACTGAACCGGCTTGGAATAAACTGGTACAGTGACGGCCGTTTCAGACAGCCCTTCCCCTACCGTTTTGGAACCGTCTTCAAAGCAGTTTGCCATTTCAGACTGGTGCTTTCTTTTCAAGCCTCTTTTCACCACACACACACACACACACACACACAGTGTTTTAAGACTCAGCCTGGACCTTGATCTCTCCCTCTCTCTCTCTCTCTCACACACACACACACAGCATTTTAAGACTCAGCCTGGATGTCTCTTTCTCTCTCTCTCACCCCCTTCCCTGCATTTTAAGACTCAGCCTGGATTGGCACTTTAAAAAAAAATTCACGGAGATTACCCACGTGGGTGAAAAGAGGCACGAAAACACTCGTCATCGGAGGAAGTGCTTCAGGGCATTTCACACAGCACCCCGTAGCACTTCAGGACCGGTACAAGAACTGAAGAATGCTTGGGAGGAGGTTTCAAGGTAAACCGACTCAGGAATCCTTCCCCAACAGGAGAGGCATGTTTCTGTGTGAAAGGGCCAATATGTTCCGTTAGGGAACTGGTACTAATATGGTTCTGTGTGAAATGCCTGACAGAAACTAGGGCTGCCAAGTCAGCCCAGGGGTTGGGGGATCCCCCACTACAGGGGTTCCCGATCCACTGGCCAGCATTCGGCCGGCGGGGGAACCCCGCTCCCGAAGTCGTCCTGCCAGGATGACTTCTCAAATGTAATGACATCACCCGGAAGTGACGTCATCATGTTGGGGGCGTTGCCAGGGCGATGCTCTGGCAATCGCCCCAAAACTCTATGATACCATAGAGTTTTGGGGCGATTGCCAGAGCATCGCCCTGGCAACGCCCCCAACGTGCTAACGTCACTTCTGGTGACGTCGCCGGGCGCGCGCGCAAAGCGCGCGTGCTGAGGAAGCTTCCGGCGGACAGGGGACTCCCCCCGCCGGTGAGTATTACACACTTGGCAACCCTAACAGAAACTGTTACTGAAGAGTTCCTGAAACGAAACATATTGGCTGTGTGAAATTCCCCTTGGTTTCCTTTGGATGAGCAAATGCTTAGTGGTTGCAGAACAAGATCTTTTTGTGGCTGCTTATGCTCCGGGTGCCCGGCCATCTCTCTCTCTCACAGTGTGACCATCAGGTCCCTGGGGTAGCCATCCTCCTCGACCCATCATTGCTGCCTCTCTTTTATTCCCTCTTCCCTCTGGACCGCCCTCTCCCTCATCAGTGTCCTCCCTACCCTTCAGGCTCTGCCCCCATACTTAGGCGGTGATGCAGAGCCTGGGAGGCTGGGTGGGGTTCCTTCTTCTGCCTCCTGCGCCCTCCACCCCTCACCTAGCCTGCCGCCTCTCCCTCCAAAGCAGAGATGGGGGGCTCAGGGGCGTGGTCAGGCATTGCCCAGCTTCCGTTGTGCCCCAGCCCTCTGCCTGATTGCCCCAACTCTCCTCTGCCTTCCTCGGTGCTCGCTCAGCTCCGTCTCCTGCTGTTGGTGGCCAGGGCCCGCTCCACTGCCAGGTGAGTGGGGGGGTCGGCCCCCCCAGGAGGGGCACTTGGGAGGGCCATGGGAATCCTGGGAGCCTCATCACCAGGAGGGCCGTGGGAGTCCTGGGAGCCTCAAAGCTACCAAAGCTACACAGCCAACTGACTGTGACCTCTCGTGGGATTTGCAAGGCAAGAGACATTCAGAGGCACTTTGCGATTGCCTGGCTCTGCATAGTGACTCGGGACTTCCTTGGTGGCCTCCTCTCCAAGGCCCGTTCTGCATCTAGCATTCGCTCCGCTGTTGTACCAAACCCCATGTTGGAACAGAAATTCCCCTCTACGTTGCATGCCGGTTTCACTGCCTTTGATCTCTAGGTTTTATGGTACTGTCTGCATCGACTCATGGCCATTTTATTTATTTATTTATTTATTTATTGTTTTCATTTATATCCTGCTTATCCCACGGGTGGGCTCAGGGTGGGTAACATCATTCGAATACATACAATTTCATTTTAAAATACTGAATACTAAAACACTATAAAACATGATAACAATTAAAACAATGGGTACAGCTTGAAACAGCGTCAGTTGGCTAGAAAGTTCTGGCCTGATGGTGCAGTGAGTTAAAGCCCAATTGTCGTTGGTCAGTGGAAACCAGTCGAATCTGACTCTAGGGATGCAGTGCTCATCTCCGTTTCCAAGCTGAAGAGCCAGCACTGTCCAAAGACGTCTCTGTGGTCATGTGGCCAGCATGACTAGACGCCGAGGTGCACAGAATGCCGAGAATGAACGTGACATGCCTATGTGACCCAGAAGTGATGCAGGCACACCAGGGACATCGGGGGAGGGGTGAAGCTCTGCCTTTTGTGCAAAATTCTATGGTAGAATTAGCTTCTACTGTAGAGTTTTGCTCAAAAACCAGAGCATCAGCCACCAAAGTCTCAAATGTGCCTATGTCACTTCCGGGTCACATAGGCACATGGCATTTGATTTCTGCATTCTTCCCTGTTTGGGGGGTAATTGCCCCCTGCTGGCCAGACTGCCAGTGATGGGGAGGGGGGGCCAAAAGCGGGGGAACCCTGCCCCTGCCGGGAGGTCTAGCATCCAGTTTGGTGTCGTGGTTAAGTGTGCGGACTCTAATCTGGGAGAACTGGGTTTGATTCCCCACTCCTCCACTTGCACCTGCTGGATGATCTTGGACAAACCATAGTTCTGGCACAGCTGTTCTTGAAAAAGAGCCATTTCTGTCAGAGCTCTCTCAACCCCACCTACCTCACAGGGTGTCTGTTGTGGGGAGGGGAAGGGAAAGGAGTTTGTAAGCCGCTCTGAGACTCCCTTGGGTAGTGAAGCTCAGTTCAAAGCTTGTGTGTCCCCCTTTTTATCTGATTGTGGGCAATTGGGGTATAACGAACCTATAGCCTCAGAGACTTCTCCCCTCTTTCTCTCTCGCCCCTTAGCCGCCACAGCAAGGGGTGACAGCTATTTATGCAGGGTTTGTGGCCTTCCTAGAGGTACCTGGCTGGCCACTGGAAACACTATGCTGGATGAGATGGGCTTCATTGTAATCCTGCAGATTTCTTCTTATGCTAAACTCCTCTGCCGCTGAGAATGCCAGAAGGCCCATGAATTCTGACTGGACTTCTGGAATTCATGAGGTCATTTGGAATCCTAGATCACAGAGGCTGAGCGTCCTTCACTGTGGAGATAGTGGAGATAATCTCTCCCCCTTGTGTACTTGCACACTGGATGTGTGGTTTAAAAATCAGGATGTTGCTTATATGGCGGGGGTCATTTTGTAGAAAAAGAGGTACAGGAGCTCATTAGCATAACTCATTTGCATAACATATTTGCATATGCCACACCCCCTGATATACCGGAAGTGTGTCAGAAGGCAGCACCCACCCCTCAGGCTCCACTCCACAGGTGAGTGAAACTGACCTGCTCTTCCTCCATTCCCTTCCCCATCCAATACTTTGTGCAATAAAAATAAGCGTAAAGGACACACCCTCATTCTCTTCCTGCTCCCTTGAAACCACCAGGTTTCAAGTAGACTTGAGATACCCAGGACATGTGCACCACCCATCCCTTTCCCTTCCCCTCCCCACAACAAGACACCCTGTGAGGTAGGTGGGGCTGAGAGAGGTCTTTTGAGAACTGTTAATGAGAGAACAGCTCTGAGAGAACTTGTGACTGGCCCAAGGTCACACCAGCAGCTGCATGTGGAGGAGTGGGGAATCAAACCCGGTTCTCCCAGATTAGAGTCCAACTCCTGACCACTACACCAAGCTGATGAGATGGAAGCTGCTGAAGGGTTGGTGAAATTTCTCCAGTACTTATGTGCCATGTGCCCAGATAAAAAATGGTATACTTAGAAAATTTATATGCCACCTTGAGCAAGTCTCTGGAAAAGCAGCACACAGTCATAAAAGGAACAATGATAAAATTATCAATATTAAAACAAAACATTAAAAACAATAGAGACCCTAGCAGGGCTTTCCCTGGGGCGCTGCGCCTCTGCACTGCTCGGGGAAGCCGAGGAGGGGGCGGGGCTTGGTCATGTGCCCACCCCCTGGGCTCCTCACTCCCGGAGCTGTGCTCCTGTGCGCTCCCGCTCCAACGGACCCCTGTTATATGGAATATTTCACATTTTATCACAGACACGGGAATTGTATTTGTTGGGGAAATGAGGGGTGCAGGAACCTTTTCATGCACCCTCCTTCCCACGGTTCAGTTTGGCTTCCCAACTGCAGAGAGAGAGAAAGAGAGAGAGAGAGATGTTCTAAACCAAAACTCAGTTTATTCCTTTGCACACTCAAGTCAGAAAACATTTTTGTAGCAGTTCAAGATTCAACATAGAATATTTCAACACAGCCCCAGTACATAAACAGGGCACTTGTAATTCTATAAAGGATATCCTTGGTTGTTCTGCCAAGACCCACAACTGCTGGGTGGTTGATCGGAGCAACCAGGAACAAGACTAAAATCAGACATTAACAGGGGTCATTTCGAGCAGGAATGCCGTTGCACTGTGGAACGCCATGCGCTGTGGGGAAAAGCAAAAGCGCACTAACTTGATCTGTATTTTCATGCTTGTTGTAGGGGAGCTTCCCTGCAAGAGCAAAGGGAACCGAAAGGGTCTTTAGTCAAACTGTAAAGCTGGCTCGCCAGCTCTGAGTTGGGAAAGGCCTGGAGACTCCCTTGAGTAGTGGAGCCTGAGCAGTGGGTGTTGCCTTCTGACATGCTTTCGGTGACATCGGAGTGTGTGGCACATGCAAATAAGTTATGCTAACTGGTTATGCTAATGAGCTCCTGCACCTCTTTTTCTACGAAATGAACCCTGGAAGTACCCTCTTTCACCCATTGAAGCTAATGTAACTGTCAATCAAGTCTGTGACGAGCATTTGACATACATCTGACGTATACAACAAAGTCAGCCCCTTTCTTTCTATCTCTGGGGTCAGGAAAGTCAAGGAAAGCTGGGTCAAGCCAGGGTGACTCAGAGAGTCAAGGTTAACTCCGAGAGTCCTGGGAATCTAGCTTCAGATACCCTGTCTATGTAAAATTTGATAGTGACTTCGGACTGCTGTAAACTATAAATGTTCCCAGTCAGCAAGAGTCACGTGAGGCAAAGTTGTGTGTCCAGTGAAGGCCACACACAGCACATGGCAGCGGCCTGGAGCTTCCTGGGAGCAGAACAGAACCAAAGTTTCAACTCTGTAGGCTAGTTACTATAGATATAATAATTATAGGTGTATAGGTTTTGCAGAGTTTTAACAGAGGACAGAGACTAGGGTAGCCAGGTCTGGGTTGGAAAATACCTGGAGCCTTTGTGGGTGGATCCAGGAGAGGGCGGGGTTTGGGGAGGGGAGGGGCCTCAGCATGGTACAATGCCACAGAGTCCACCCTTCAAAGCAGCCATTTTCTCCAGGGGAGCTGATCTCTGTCAGCTGGAGATCAGCTGTAAAAGCAGGAGATCCCCAGGCCCCACCTAGAGGCTGGCAACCCCAACTGAGGCTCAATCCAGACCTAATTCCACAACAGTAATCAGGTGGGTAGCCATGTTGGTCTGAAGCAACAGAACAAAGTTTGAGTCCATTGGCACTTTGAAGACCAACAAAGTTTTATTCAAGGTATAAGCTTTCGTGTGCATGTTTGTACTGAATATTAAGCTTTGTTGGTATTAAAGGTGCCGCTGGACTCAGCCCATGGTCTGTGGGGAGGGGAGATTCAGATCGAAGAGAGTCCCATACCAGTCATCCTTTCTTGTGGATGGTCTTGGTGGAACTGTTCTGTTGAACTCTTCCTCTCCCCTGGAAGTTTCTGACCTATTATTTCTGAGCAGGGCAGTGGGGCATAGTGATTTTAGAGTGTCAGGGTAGGGTATGGAAGACCCAGGGTCAAATCCCCATTTGTGCCGCAGAAGCTGGCTGGGTGACCTTGGGCCAGTCACACACTCTCAGCCTAACCTACCTCACGGGGTCGTTGTGAGGATAAAATGGAGGAGAGAAGAATTATGTGAACCACTTTGGTTCCCATTGTGGACAAAGGCACGGTATAAAAGGAGAGAGAAAACATGCTGCAGTTGCCTTAAAAATATAATCATACTATAATTTATTTGTGGGTGCTTTCACACTGGCGGAATAATGGTGTTTCAGTCCACTTCAGCGACTGTTTGCAAGCAGATTTTGCCATTTTGCACAGTAAAATCCAGTTGCAAAGTGCACTGAAAGTGGTTTGAAAGCACTTTTTTTGTGTGTAAAAGCGCCACAGTGCGTGTGACAATGAGGAGTTTCATTTTGACCTTTATTGGCGTAAAAGATGCTGATGAATTACAATCAAGAATAAATACTAAGGTCTGATAGATGATAAGAACAGAGACATAGAACACTTAATTAAGATAGTGACCAATAATACAGATCAAGTATGTATTTTAATCAATAAAACATCAGAAACAAATAGGAAAAATGGGCGTCCAACAGTTAAGATACAGTGATGTGTCTGGACTTAATTTTATAAGCATCAGCATAAAAAATTGGCAACACATGTAGTAATTTGAGGGTTGACATCTTCTAAAAGAGAAATTAAAACTGTTTCCCTTAACAAAGAAACTATGCTGGAGGTATTTAGACAGGAATTGTTTACATTGTAAAGCAAGGAGGGGACACTCTAAAATGATATGAGATAACAAATCAAGAGTACCTAATTAATTAAAAAAATAATTCACATGGACAAAGCCTATTTTGAGAAGGTATTTGCCTAAACCTACCCAAAGGGCTACCAATGAGAAAGCATTTATGTGGGCCATGGTAAAGGCTCAGCGCTGGAATGGGGGATCCACATAAGGAGTTTAGAGTCTGTCAAGAGGCTAAACTTCTGTGGAATTTTTTTCTGCACTGGGGATGCTGCTGTTTGCCTCCTCTCCAACCCCCCTTTCAAGTTAATACCAGCAGGGAACTAAACCTCATGCAGCTCCTTTTAAACTTTCCCCCATCGTTTTGATTTTTTTTTTATTCAGCAATCCAAGACTAGCAATAGTCTCATATTACTAGACTCATGCCACTTGTAAAAAAAAAACCAATTTAAAAATGAGAGTGAAATGGAACTTGTACACCATTGAAGGGGGAAAGATGGTGGAAGGTGCAGAGTGGGTGGAACAACCTTGATGTGGGCAGGGAGTGACCTTCGAGGGGTGGCAAAAGGGCAGGGGGGAAATCCAAGGGGATCTGTATGCTTTTGAATTACCTTCAGCTTCGAAGCAAAACAAGGGGGAAATCGGCACAAAAGGACTTTCAGAAAACCCGAGGAAACAGCGACCAGAAAGCAAACTGAGCACTGAAGGGAGGAAAATCAATGCAGAACAACAAAGAACAAACATGCATGGTGAAAGTGAGGGGAAACACCTGTGCATTATAGGCCAAAGAGAGGCATCCTATCCAAGGAAATAACAGATATGCACACTTAGAGTGATGTAGTGACCCCCAATGTCCAGGCATGCTGAGTCGCTCGCTCCAACAAAACTTATGTAAATTGGGCAATGAGTGGGGGTGGGTTTCCTTGCAGGTAAGCTACTATTTAAGGTTCTCGTTTGCACCAATGAAAGCTCTCCCCTCCCACAGGAAAAATCCACAAATTTCCCCATTCACACTGTGCATATCGCACTTCCGATGTGTGTAACTTGCGGCCCCCTGGTTTGCAGGGATGAAAAACCCGTGGGATGCTAATTATAAAGGCTGGGTGACTATTTACATTGTGAACTGCCATACTGCAAGACACGGAAGGCTGCATTAAAAAACAACAACACAGAAACCTGAGATTCTAACTAGCTGTGATGCAGGCATATCTGTAATTAGGATTTCCTGCAGTTTTTCACTTTTATTTGTCTGTCTTTGCAGCAGCCAGGAGGGGCTAATTTGATCAGGGAAGCGCTCACCATGGGACAGAGAGCCTTTTCCTCCTGGGAGATCTCCCAGTCTAAATTGCCTCCTCCCAAAGGCCCCATTACCCGGCTGGTTTTTTCCCCCTGCTTCTAGGCTTAGTGAAGAATTAGATCAGTGAAACCTCCGCACCATTTCCCCTGTCAACTTAGCAGCTTTGTGTAGCTACTTTGAAGTAACATATTTTTAAGTGTTTTAAAAATCGCATGATCCGAGTCCTGGATTTCCTACTTCACATCTACAGCAGGCATTTATTCATTGCTGCACATTGTATTTGCAAAAAATAGGAATTAGAGGGAGAGAAATACAGAGGGATGTTAAAAGCAGGGGTCATTTCGAGCAGGAGCTCAGGGGAGCTCAGCTCCGGGAGTTGGTGCCAGCCCCCCCCCCCCCCCCCCGCAGCAGGGGAATGCCTGCTTGTGTCATGGCTGCAGCAAAATGACCCCATCCCCTGGAAAGGTCCTTGTTCCTCCAACCAGCCTTCTGAAGGCTTCAGCCACCACTGAAGTTATCCTCCCAGAATAGTAGTATTTCTGAGGCTTGGATTAGTAGCTGTCCCCTCTCTGCCAGCTTTCTTTCTCTCTCTCTCTCTCTCTCTCTCTCTCTCTCTCTTTCTCTCTCTTGCCTTCTGACATACTTCCAGTGATGTCAGGTTGTTTAGTATATGCAAATAAGTTATGCTAATGAGTTATGCTAATGAGCTTCTGCACCTCTTTTTCTACGAAATGACCCCTGGTTAAAAGTGTTCTAGACATAATAGCATTGACAGACTTCACCTTCCTGGGATCCAAGATCACTGCAGGTGGTGACTGCAGCCATGAAATTAAAAGACGCCTGCTCCTTGGGAGGAAAGCGATGGCAAACCTAGACAGCATAACAAAAAACAGAGACATCACCCTGCCAACAAAAGTCTGTATGGTCAAAGGAAAGGTATTCCCAGGAGTAATGTATGGCTGCAAGAGTTGGACTATAAGGAAGGCCGAGCGCCAAAGAATAGGTTCTTTTGAATTACGGTGCTGGAGAAGACTCTTGAGAGTCCCTTGGACTGCAAGGAGATCAAGTCAGTCAATCCTAAGAGAAATCAACCCTGACTGTTCCCTGGAAGGCCAGATATTGAAGCTGAAGCTCCAATACTTTGGCCACCCAATGAGAAGGGAGCACTCCCTGGAGAAGACCCTGATGCTGGGAAAGATGGAAGGTCAAAGAAGAAGGGGATGGCAAAGGATGAGATGGTCAGACAGTATCATCAATGCAACAAACATGAAATTAAGCAAACTTCAGAGCATGACAGAAGACAGGGGGCCTGGCGTGATGTGGGCCATGGGGTCGCGAAGAGTCGGACTCGGCTGTGTGACTGGACAACAACAACAACAGACATAATAGCAGGGGTCCCCAGGGCGGCTTTCTTTCCTGGTGTCTGGCAATTGTTTTTGGAAAGTGGGCATGTCCATGATGTTGCTGCGGCGGTGACAGCTGCCACCACAGTGCAAGGATATTCACCCTGAGGGGAGGTAAGGTGTGTGTATTTACAAGAAAATATTTGGAAACAATACATTCATTTTTAAAGACATCCTGTTTAACAGAGCTTCTGTGGCCAGTCCCTAGGTCCCAGTGGGGGTTCCCCTGCTTTTGGGGGCTTCTGCCCCCCACCGGCCAGCTGCTGGTGGGGGAAACTCTGCCTCCAAACAGCCACATCCAGGTGCAACGTCCTTAACGTGATGATGTCACCCCAAAGTGACATCATCATGTTGGGGACATTGCACGTATTTCACAACCCAGAGCTGGCAGTTGTGCAGCTCTCATAGCATTGTGCTAGGGAAGCCCTTCACTCCAACCTCCAGGTGGGGCCTGGAGATCTCCCAGTGTTACAATTGATCTCCACTCCAGACTACAGAGACTACAGTTCCTCTGGAGAAAATGGCTGCATTTTAGAGTGGGCTCTGTGGCATTATTCCCTGTTGTGGTCCCTCCCCTCCCCAATTTTCCCCTCCTCAGGCTGTACCCCCAAAATCTCCAGGAATTTCCCAACCTGGAGCTGGTAACTATGCCATTGGCCTGAATCCCCCACCAATGAAGAGCTGTGGTAGCAGTAGGGATGCTGTCCTCCAGGTGGGACCTGGGGATCCCGTGGAATTACAGCTCATCTCCAGACAACAGAGATCAGCTCCCCTGAAGATGACGGATGCTTTGGAGGCTGGACTCTATGGCACTGTCCCCCACTGAGGTCCCTGTCCTCCTCAGGTTCCATCCCCAAATCTCCAGGGGTTTTCCAGCCTGGATCTGGCAACCCTAACCCCCTGATCGCCCGCCGGTGGCCAGGAGAGACCTGGCAACCCTCGATAGCACTGGCAGAATCAAGAAGCCTTAATACACATCATCCTTGAAGAAGCAAGGTTGAAAACAAAGCCATAAAAACACAGGTCCCCTTTCTGTTTTGAGAAACACTCAAGGCAGCTTTCCAAGTCTCAAAGCAATTCCATAAAACAATGTAAGGGTGAAGCAAAAGGGATTTCTAGTGGTCTGAGGGGGAGGGCTTCAATGCCCTAAAGTCTTTGCCTTGCCTTTTGACATGCTGAAGGAAAGTAAATTATGTAAATCAAGAAAACCTATGCAAATTTGTTCATAATTCTGCAGGTTGCAGAATTCAGCCCCCTTTTTGTTGCAGAATTTGGGTTACTATGATGCTTTTTTGTTGCTGTTTTTGTTTTTTAGGTGTACGTAAGCCTCTGGTAGTACTTCAGTTCACAAAGAATCAACAGAAAATACCAAGCACATCCTGCTTGAAGAGAACTGATTTTTCTAGTTTCCCCTAAGCCTAGAATAATAATTTTCATTCTCTCTCTCCCTCCGTCATCTATATATATAAAATATATAAAAGAAAGTCCCCTCACCATAAAATCAACAGCCAGGCCAAAACGCTGGGCCTAGAAGCACCAAATTTGGGGAGAGCGCTCCTACCATGGCATAGGAGGGATTTTTTAGAAATTTGACCCCTTGAAAGAAGGGATTTTTTAGAAATTTGACCCCTAAGTGGGTCAAAAGGCGGTAAATGTGCTCCCCCCATTGATTCCTATGTGGCTGCCTCCTTGCACCCCCCCCTTCTGATTGGACAGCCGCAAAGCTCAGCATTCTGAGGTTTAAAAAAACAGTTACAGGAGACTGCAGAGAGCTACAGGCAGTTGAGGAAATCAGGATAGGCCAACAACCACCTGTGAGGTGCAGTGATGCTGCTGGCCCAGCCTCTCCGATGACTTCCAACACCCCCCTCACACCTCCTACACCTAACAGGCAGTTGTCTGTCAGGTGCAGCAGTGGTTGCAGGGTGCTTAAAGCCATGAGGGAGCCCGCTCCAGCAGTAATGTCTTAGTGATCCTGCTGGCCCCACCTCCACAGTGGCTTCTAATACTCCTCCCCCTCTTCCTCCCACATTGGACAGGCAGCCGCCTGTCAGGTGCAGGAGAGGAGATGGGATTCTTACAGCCGCCGGGGAGGTTTGCTCAGCAGGATTGTCTTAGCCCTGCTGCTGCCCCAGCCTCCCGGATGCCTTTGAACATAATCCCACACACACACCACACCACACAGGCAGGTGTCTGTCAGGTGTCGGAGCAGGGCCAGAGTACTTTAACGCTACAAGGAGGAGGCAATTTAGGAATGCAGCAAAGATATTTGCACATAGTACTCCTGCGGGGCACTGAGCTGCACAGGCCAAGTGCCAGCAAGATCACCCTGAGGCACTCAGAACAACACAGTCGCCATATGAGCAAAACAATCTAGGAACACCAGTAGAGAGGCCCTCACTTTCGTGGAAAGTGGTAAGAGTTGACTTAACAGACGACTGCTTCTTAAATGGACAGTTCTATGTGGCCTGCTCCAGAGTGAGCTCACCAAGCAACCTGGTGACCCTAGCATCTGAGGGCAGAACCACCAACGTGGTCTACAGAGAGGTCCTTCAGTAGAGAGAGAAAAAACAGTACATATGTCTAACTTCATTTTTTACACTACAACCTTCTCCATTAGAATTCCTACAACAAATGTTGCATTTCAAACTTCACATCATCACTATCATAACTAGATTTAAACTTAAATACCATAGCGAAGCACGGGTATCAGGCTAGCTAGTACATAAGAAGAACCCTGCTGGATCAGACCAATGGTCCATCTAGTCCAGCATCCTGTTGCACACAGTGGCCAACCAGTTTCTTTGGAGGGTCAACAATAGGGCATAGAGGCCGAGGCCTTTCCCTCACATTGCCTCCTAGCACTGGGATTCAAAGGTTGACTGCCTCTGAATGTGGAGGTTCCCCTCAGTCACCAGGGCCAGTAGCCACTAATAGAATCTCTCTAATTCCCTTTTAAAGCTGTCTGTTCCCGTGGCCATTGCTGCATACTCTGGCAGCCAATTCCACATTTTAATCACCCTCTGTGTGATTCCTTTAATCTCAATCTCTCTCTGTCTCATTCCCCCCCCCCCCCCCGGTTTTTGTGTCCTTGGTGATTCTTTCAGACACTTTATTTTAAAGCTTTTACAGCTGTGATTATATTCTCGCAGTAACATCATCTTAATGTATTTTTGTTCTAAAGAGTGCTTTGGAATTGAAAATTAACATTTGGGCCAATGTTATCTCCTGGCAGAGGTCCCTTATATTCATTTAAACTATCTCAACAAGGCCTTTTTGGCCTTTTCTCCATAGTTCACTTTAAAAAGTCTTGTCTGGGCACGTGTTTTTCTTCTTCCCAGAATGTGGGCACCTTTTTACATACTGAATCAGTTAGCACCTCTCCTCATGCTTTTCCCTTTGACTGAACTGCCCATGTCAAAGCTGTAGGTTCAAAGAGAGCACCGCGAGGAAAGTGCCTGGCCTCCATGAAGCTGTCATATACTGAACCAGACCGTCAGTCCATCAAGATCAGTCTTGTCTACTCAGACTGGCAGCAGCTCTCCAGGGTCTCAGGTCTTTCACATCACCCCCTGCCTGGTCCTTTCTAAGTGGAGATGCCGGGGATTGAACTTGGGACCTTCTGTGTGCAAAGCAGGAGCTCTGCCACTGAGCCATCTCCTCTCTCACAGTGAACAAAAGAAGCTGGTGACATCACCACAGTCAGAGCGGCTTCTCTGAACACTCTCAGCAAAGCTTTTATTCACTCCTAATCTCCTAAACCTGTCAGGCGATGAGGGACGTGGCCAGGCCATTAGGGAAACAGTCTGTGGTGTCAGAAACCAGCAAACATGATTCAGAGAGGGTGAAAACACTGAACAGCTTGTTCCTAAGGAACTCCATCACTCCCTCCGCTGCAACCATAATCTTCCCAAACCTGATTTGAGGTTCAGGTTCTTTCGTCTCTCTCTGACCAGCTGAGACAGCCACTAATCCTACTTTAGACATGTAAATAGGCTCTCGAATGATGAAACAGAGGTCATGTCTGCTCGACTGTTTGTCTGAAGATCAGCTCCCATTTGAAGCCTCTGTAATGCACCACAGATCTGACCTCTCCCCAGCCAGAAAGCTACAAAGAAGCCAAGAGTGACAAGCAGCCTGAATTGTTGATGGTGAATCAATTACATACGGTTGGAAAGTTGCTAGAGATTTGGGTGTAGAGCCTGAGAAGGGTGGGGTTTGGGCAGGGGAGGGGAGGGGAGGAACCTCAGCAAGGTATAAGGCCAGAGAGTCCACCCTCCAAACCTGCCACTTTCTCCAGGGAAACTAACCTCTGTTGTCTGGAGATCAATTGTAATTCTGGGAGATCTCCAGGCCCCACCTGGATGTTGGCAACTGTACATTAGTGTGAGAAGACCAAGACGCATTGTGTTGAGGTTGTAAGCCTATTGTTGATCACACTGAGACTGGGATCTTTGGAAAGAATGACATTCTGGAAATCCATGTCCACCTGAGAGTCACGTGTGTGGAGGGGGGAGGGAGCAGGGGGAGGCTTTTCCTTCCCGGGGCTGGCGGAGCGCCGCCGGCCCCGGGACTCTTGAAGGGGGGGGAAGAGGCTTCCCGGGGCCTGCGGCGCTCTGCCGCGGCCCCGGGAGCAGTGGGAGGGAAGGGCTTCTCCTTCCCGGGCCGGCGGACCGCCGCCAGCCCCGGGAAGCATTGACGGGGGGGAGCGCCACTCCAGGAGAGAGGAAGCGGGGGGCGGGCACTTAACAAAGCTACGCCCCCACCTCCTGTCTCCTGGAGCGGCGCTCCGGCGCGCCCCGGCCCCAATGGAGCCCTGATTATAACTGATTACCAAGGGATGTGGTATCTACTTGGACTTCTCTGTATCCCAAGGTGTCCCTGAACGGGGTCTTCCAAACTTTTGGCCTGCAGTTCTGGTGATGAACCAAAAGCATGAGAAGAAGATTTGAAAACTGTGGACTCTGGGTCCCCAATCTGTTTGACTAATGCTACAGTGCCATGTACAACTTTTTCAGATGCCACAGAAGCGTTCAAAGGCCAGCCTGATCCATTTTGTGAATAGACCATGGAGTTCTGTTCCTCCACCACCTATTTTTGCCAACACCAGAAGTGAGTAATTTCATGCAGGAGAACCACAAGCCACTTGTCAACCCATGAAGTACCTTCTGTGTTGTTGTTTTTTCCTTTTCTTTTTATGTTGCCCGATCTATAACCCTCTTCTGCATGCTAGCCTTTTGCTCTCAGCTTTGTTCCAAGCTCGGGGGCCTTGTTTTGGTTGTCAGTAGGACATACTGCTGGGTTAATGGATTTGGACCAACATCTCGCAGCAGCCTGGTTATTCAGTTCAGAGCCAGGCACTATCTGGAAAGAGAAGTCAGAAGTTGCGGCGCCAGCATCGTCAACATTTATCATTAGTACGGAATATTTTAATCACATAAGCCAACAGGATAGATAATGAGAGAAAGCTGGAGGGTGCTGTGGGGGAGGGGGTCCCATGTAAGGAGAAGGAATACAGGCTGGTTCATTCAGTCCCGGAAGCAGAACTGTACGGTTGCAATGAGCAGGGGAGAGGAGCTTCCGTCCCGTCTTTGGTTTAGCTAAGAGCAAAAGAGATTTTGCTGCTGGACACAATTGCCTGGAAGTGGCAAATCCAGGCTCCCCATCAAATAAAAGCTAGAACAGGGGTCCCCTATGGGGTGGGTAGGGGCACCATGGTGCATGCCAACAACTTTTTTGGCGCCTGCCAAGTGTTTTTAGAGAGTGGGTGGGGCCGGGTGAGGCTCTTGCCCAGCAGGGCTTCTGATGTACCGCAGAAGATCTAATTGGCTGTGCAGATTGAAACGTCCATGTTTTAGTAGCAGCTGCCACCATAGTATGTGTTTTGTTCTCTCTCACCTCATTTTCCCAGTTTATTTTTAATTACCCCTCTCCTCCCTTTCACCCGTGCTTCCTTTGTGTGTGTGGCTACGACTCCAGTGGCATCCATTCTGTGATTGGCTACGACTCCTATGGCATCCATTCTGTGATTGGCTACGACTCCTGTGGCATCCATTCTGTGATTGGCTATGACTCCTGTGGCATCCATTCTGTGATTGGCTACGACTCCTGCGGCAGACATTCTGTGACTGGCTACGACTCCTGCAGCAGCCATTCTGTGGTTGAGCCCACCACCCTGTGTCAGAATTCCAAATGTGCCCACAGGCTCAGAAAGGTTGGGGAACTCTGGTCTAGAGCGATAGCCCTCCACAAGGATGCCATTCCATTCATGCGCTCCAGGAGCCCACCAGCTGTGCATATCAGGAGTGCACAGTTGCTGTTTCATGTAAAGTGGGTAACGTGTGGATTTTCGATGTGTGTACAGCTTCCATTCATGCAAAGCAGAACCTCAGTTGTGCAGGGCCCTGCGTTCATGTGAATGGAAGTCATATAGGCATGGAAATTCCATGTGCTGCCCAATACATGGGGAGCGGTGAGCACACCATTGGCAGGCTCCCAGTTCATCTGAATAGAACAGAGCAAATTGCAAAGATCTATGTGACAGCTTTTCATATCCTAGGAAAAGAGGGGTTGTTGTATTTGCACTTGAGAGGCAGGTAGGTTTAGAGAATGAAGATTCAATCCAATCAACTTCTTTGGGTTTTTTTTTGTTTTTACCACCCAAGTGTTCCTGTTCTTTGTGGGCAACAATAAATGGGTGCATTATGAAGGGGGGAAAGAATGCCATTTAGTTTGAAATGAAATACCTGGAGTTTCCATAGGCAAGGGCTCATCTCCCCTGCCACCAGCCATTATCTGAGAAGGATGCCCTCTCCTTCCACAAACATTTGGAGCTACACTCCAACAGCAGACCCCCGGAAGGCACT
This sequence comes from Lepidodactylus listeri, assembly GCA_029233225.1. Classification (NCBI taxonomy): domain Eukaryota; kingdom Metazoa; phylum Chordata; class Lepidosauria; order Squamata; family Gekkonidae; genus Lepidodactylus; species Lepidodactylus listeri. The sequence continues at coordinate 130,337,987 of JARCFY010000005.1, read as the reverse complement.
TGATCACCTTGACCTGATGTTTGCGACAGACAAAAAGAGCCTGCTTCTGCCGCAGACAGCTGCTGCTGCCCTACCACAGAACAAAGACCAGGCTTTCTGAACCATCATATCCTCTCCCAACCTCATGCTGGCACCCCCGTGAAAGAAGGAATTGTGTTTTAGGAGATAGAAAATGAAAACTAGGCTGCCATGTGTAAGCGTGGTGTTGTCTTTGTCTAACATTTTAAGACTCCAGTCACTAAGTAGGACGACAGGATCTTTAAAAGAATTTATTACAATTTTAAAAAAAAAAGCAAAAAAAAAGATACAGAATACACATAAAATACATTGCCATACAACATCGCGATCCGCCCTGTTTTCATGGGCCTCAGGAGACAAGGCAAGGTCCAGAGACGATCGGCTTGGGAAGCGTTGCTTGTGTTTGTTGCCTCTTCGAAAACACCCTGAGGAATTCTTTGCAAGGAATAATACAGTCTCACTGTGTCTGTCCCAGTGTCAGAGTACCACAGCCATGCTTAGCATTGGCTCATGGGTCGGCAAGAGGTAGGGCAGGGTCCCCGGTGTGGCACCCGTGGGCACCATCGCACCAGCCCCCACTTTTCCTCATGGCTGCCAAGAGTGTTTAGGAGGAGGGCAGGGCTGGGTGAGGATTTTGCCCAGTGAGGCTTGCGATTGGCCATTGGAGATTTGATTGGCCATGCAGATTTTTTAAAACATTGCTTTGGCAGCAGCTGCCACCACAGCACAAGAATCTTCATCGTGTGGCTGAAGGTCAACTGCAGCAGCCATTTTGTGTCTGGCTAGGGTTGACACCCACCTCTGCTTCTCATTTGCCTTGAAAGCCCCTTGCTGGAAGTCATCTGTGACTTGGTGACACTTTACACGCACAGGGCTGCCACCTCTGGTTCGGGAAATAATCTGGTAATCATGTGTGAATGAGGTCACGATCAGATGGGCAGTTCAATCTGCTGTTGCCCCGCCTCAAAATAAACCAGGTTATTTTGTGGCAGAGAATCCTGACCAGATTCACTCCTTTTAACACGCTTCAATGCCCTTTTACCTCTTCTTGCATGATCAGACGGCAGCAGGCATGGAGTCAGCCTGTCGGCCATTTTTTCAAAAGTGTGTCCTTTGAGCATGCCCACAAGCACTCATGAGCATGCTGGGATATGGAGCTCATGGGGCTGTCAGCCATTTTCTTTTTAAAGTTACTCCACAGAGCAAGAGCACAAGCAGTGAAGAGACTGCTGGGAAATGGAGTTCACTGCCATCCTCCCTCTAATCTTTTCTATTTACCCCTTCCCGAAACAATATTAAAAAGCTGCAGAATAGAGGTGTCTTTCTTTGAGGGTTTTTCAAAAGAAAACAAGGCTTTGAACAGCCATTTTGGAAGTGGCTCAAACCAACAGGTCCAGACTTTTGCAAAGTTTCTTTATCAAAGAAACACGGGGCAAGGGGAGGGGGAAACGGAACTCAAGTGACCGGGGCACAACAGACAGATCCTGCTGCCTGATTGTACACTTTAAATCCATAAGGGAACAGAAATGGCAACGGATCAAATTGGCCATGTGAATGCAACCTGAGATAGCCTGCATATTTTCCATGTACATACAGCTTCAGTACGTGTGAGCATGTTCTCTCAAAAACATGGGGTTCTGCTTGCACTATACTGACAATAATGGAAAATACAGTGCTGCTTCCACACAAAAATGGCACCCAAAATAGTAGGATGGTGTGTTATTTTGTGGCAGAGAGCCTGGCTGGGCCAGAGTAGTGGGCATTGGTCAAGGCCAGTGGCAAACCCCCGGGAAGATCAGCAAGGGGGGGGAACTGGAGTTATATGGAGGCTGAGGTCACACCACAGGTGGGGCCCACCACCACCCACCAGTAGGGAGTGTGTGGCCCAATATGGACTCTGTCAGGAGAGGAGGGCCGCCATCAGCAGTGGCAACAGGAGGTGAAGGCTTATTGTTGAGCTTGCAGGGAATTAACTGGGGGCAAGCAGCTCCCAGATGAAGGCAAGCAGGTTAGGCTCAACTGCTGGGCCACTCTTTGAAGGCGGTGATGAAACATCCCTGGAGTGCCCAGTGGAGGAGACCTGGGAAGACACAGTGTAGTGAGAGGGTGGGTGTATCCAACCATGGCCCTTTCAGACAGTCTGGCCAATAAAAGGAAGCAGGCGGACACTCAGCCGCACCCATACATTCCCGAACAGCCCAAACCAATCAATATGATTACAAGATATGAAAAAACCCTGCAATCATTACTGCCATCTTTGGAAGCCTTCTTTGGGTATCCGCACCTTCAGAGGTCAGGCTGAAGGCAGCCCAGGACAGGGCCTTCTCAGTTGCGGCACCAAAAGCTCTGGAATTCTCTCCCGGGGGGAAATTCATCTTTCCCCTTTTCTTTGCTGTTTTCCGCCAGCCAGTGAGGCCTGCTTTCTTTCATTGGGCATTCTCTCAATGATCCCTCCTTCCTAACCCATGTCCTCATGTTTTATACATATTTGAACTGTTTCGTATGTATTTTACATCTGTTTTTTTAACTCTTTTAAAAAATGTTTTAATGATATAAGTTTGGGAGGGGGGCTGAATTTAATGGATTTATAACGTCCTTTTTGGTTTTAAATTGTTAGCTGCCTTGGCTGCTCTTGTAAGGGCAGAAAGGTGGAAATAAATTTTGCTGTCAATAATAATAACAACACCGTGAAGTGGCTCCAAAATGGGCACTTGAAGAAAGAAATGGAAGGACTCATTCTAGCTGCACAAGAGCAGGCACTTAAAACACATCGTATGAAAGCCGAGATTCAGAAGACCAATGATTGTTGGAGAAGCGACAGCCTATTAAGAGTCTAGTTACTGTAAATCAGAGGTGTCAAACTTATTTGTTACGAGGGCCAAATCCAACATAAATATCACTTGGTCAGGCCAGGCCATGTGTGTCACAAAATGTAACACAGAGTACAGGAGATATAAACTTTATAAAGATGATTTCAGATGTCGAATGGCAATAGCACGCATGATTGGATTAGGTGTTATATGCAGAGGGGTGGAGACATCAGCATTGGTGTGATATACAGAGGCGTGAAGATATCAGCATTGGAAATGAGACAGGAAACCTAGGTCTCAGTTTGGTATAGGAGGATTCAGTCCAGGAGGATGCAAAGAATAAATGGAAATAAGTCTGAAGAAGTGAGCAGTAACTCACAAAAGCACATACCCTACCACAATTTTGTTAGTCTTGAAAGGAGCTACTGGACTCTTACTCTTTCTAGAAATCACAGCATTCAAAAACCAGTGGGGGCACATTTTAACCTTCCATTGCATTCAGTTGCTGACCTAAGAGTAGCAGTTCTCTTACAAAGGAATTTCAAAGGAAGATTTGAAACTGATCACAAAGCTCAAGACAATGCAAACTCCTGGACTGAATTGAGACCTAGGTTTCTTCTCTCAGTACTAATCCCTGCTATTGTCTTTTGCATCTGAAATCACTTCACTCTCCAAGATATAAGGACAGACGAACTCACATTCCAGCTGTATCTGAAGAAGGGAGCAGTGATTCATGAAAGCTCATGTCCTGCCACAAATTTTGTTAGTCATTAAGGTGCTGCTGTACTCTTGCTCCCTTTCACTAATAAGAAATGCAAGCTGTGCTATTAGGTTTCTCCCCCCATACTTGGAATAAAACGTCTTTTGGTTTTAAACACAGGACTCTTCCCCCCCCCCAATACCTGGAATAAAACATTTTGGGGGGGCTTAAACACAGGAAACAATTCCCCATAGCTGGAATAAAATGTTTTTGAGAAACACAGGACTCCCCCCCCCCAACAATACCTGGAATAAAACATTTAAAATCAGGGCTCTCCCCCACTTACCTGGAATAAAACTTTTTTTGGTCTTAAACACAGGACTCACCTCCATACCTGGAATAAAACATTTTTGGGTCTTAAACCAGGGCTCTCTCTTGCTCTCTTTCTGGCATGCTCCCTCTGGCTCCATCCCTCCCTCTGAAGAAAAAGTGTGTTTATACCTGGAATAAAACATTGCTGGACTTCTTAAAAGTCCCATGAGATGCCATCATTCCCCCCCCCCGGCTCTTTCCCTTCCACTCCCCTCCCTCCCTCCCTCCCCAGAGGAGTCGGGGAAGTGGGAGGAGCCCTCAGCCAATCGAGGGAAGGCTTGCTTTCTCTCCTCTGAAACAGGAAATAGGAGAGACTGGGGAAAAGGAGCTGTGATGTTAAAAACAGGAAGCAGCATAAAGCCAGCTGCTCTTGGGCTGGACTGGAGGCTTGCAGGGGCCAGAACTGACCACATGTTTGACACCCCTGCTGTAAATACTTCTGAAAGGGTAGTTTAGTCCATTTGTACCCTAAGGGGAGCTGTGGAGCATTCTCTAGTATTTAGGGTTTATTGAACGTTTTCTCTTGCAGTTCAACCTACCTTTTGTTGTTTCTCTATTCTGCCGTGTGGTAGTATGTGTTAGTCCTTGTGCTCTGAAGGCCTCTCTGTTCTATTAATGTCCTGCAGTCAGTTATTGTCTTTTTACAAAATCCTGTTGCAGTAAATTCACAGAAGGCAAACTCTAAAGTATGGGTTGGATTATTTCCTGAACTCTGCAAACAGGTTATGGGCCCAGCCCCCAGGATAAATTGTAAGAAAGCTATATCTGTGAGTCAGTAAGAGAAAGGAGGGGCACGCCTAATCCAGAGGACGATGGCAAGCAGTGCAGATACTAAGTTTGCAGTGGCCAAATTAAATAATAGCAATTATCAGCTGTGAAACTTCAAACTGGAAATGCTGCTGTGCAAAGATGACCTCCGGGATGTTTTAAACACTGACAGACCAGCCAATGTGTCTGCAGAATGGGACAAGAAAAACAGGCAAGCAAAGGCAAAAACAGAGTTTTTGAACTCTGTCAACAGTGATAACGACAAATGTTGATTTTGTAAGGCATAGGATGAAACAGTCGACCACATGGTCAGTGCCTGCAGTAAAATTGTTCAAACTACCTATAAAGAACATCACGATAGAGGTTTCCAGTTGGGAGAATGGAGGTCTGACACGCTTTGCAAATGCGCAAGGCGGACAGCGGCTCTTCCTGACAGCTTGGGTGGGTTAATCCAACCGACGCAACCTCACACAGGTAGTGTGAGGACCAGCAAGCAATATAATCCAGGTTTGAGCAACCTCGGTGAAGGGAAAGTCTCGGAGGAGACTTTTCCGACACCTTGAGCACTGCAGCCGAAGAGGATTCTTGCGAGTATCTCTAAGGAGCCGAGCTGAGCTGAAAAATTCAGCATAAAACCTCCAATTCCCCTGATTCCTTAACAAAGAAGACAAAGTTTAAACGTTGGGACCACATCTGAAGCGAAGTAACAACGAAAGGTAACGGAAAAAAGTTTTTTGCCTTACCATTGCCGCGTTTTGAAAGATGAAAAACAGATCGGGTGAAGCAATAGACTGATGTTGATTGGATGAGAGCAGTTTTGAAGTGCTAAAAAACCGAATTTGAACTTAAAAAGCCAAAAAAACAAGTTGTTTAACATTCCTGCGGTTAAAAGGAGTCGGGAGGGGAAGCCAAGCATCGCGAGACAAAGAGGGAGAAGGGAACCAAGCATCGCGAGATTAAGACGTGAGGACTGAATCAGGAAGTGACGGCTAGAAGAGCAGACAAGAAGGAAAAAGGAGAAGAACCGGAAGAAGGTAAAGGGGACTCTAAATACTGCCGGACCAGAAAGGGGACTCTAAATACTGCCGGACCAGAAAGGGGACTCTAAATACTGCCGGACCAGAAAGACCATAACAGGAAGTGACGTGCAGAGAGCAGACAAGTAAAGAAAAGGAAGGGACAAAAGGAAACTACGGCAAGCCAGAAGCAAGGTAAAAAGACTATAACCTTTGACATTAACCATAGAGAAGTCGCGGCCGCCATTTTGGATTTATAAAATTTTTAAACTGCAATATCTCAAAGATTATATAACGTAGAAGGCTGAAACCAACATAATTTGACTTGGCAAGATTAGCTTGTTTGAATGCACTAATTGGTGTTTGATTTGGAAGACAAGATAAAATCGATCCTTTTAAAGAGGCAAAACGGACCGAGGACTAAGATCGAGAGCAGCCACATGGTCCTCTCCTACAATGGCAGCAAAAAAAGAAAAAGAGCTACTAGCTGTTATGGAAGCAATGGAAAAGAAAATGTTAGACGCTATAGGAGAGGTAAATGTTAAAATGAATAATATAGCGGCTCAAGCAGATAAAAATTGCATGGAATTAAAAGCAGAATTTCAAAAATTATCCACAAGAACACAAGATATAGAAACTAAAGTAAAAGAACTGGAAGAAAACACCCATAAGACAATGAGAGAGAACGAGAGGATGGAAAAGATGATGCATTATAAAGATATGCAAAACCACTTGAGATTTCGAGGGATTGAGGAAAAATTGAATGAGGATATTTTTACAAGAATGCAAGAAGCAATAGCAGATTTTTTACAAGAACAGGAAGAAGTTGTTAAAGAACACATGGATCTTGTTTATAGAGTTAATTCTACATATGCAAGAGACAAAAACATACCAAGAGACGTGGTTGTCCAATTTACAATGAAAAGAACAAAAGAACAAATCTACAGGAAGTGCTTTACTGACCCCTTTGTAATAGATGGAAAGAAAATCATAGTAATGAAAGAATTGCCTAGAGCAATACTGCAAGAAAGGAAAAAATTCAAGCGTCTGACGGATAAACTGAAGGAGAAAAAAATCAGATTTCGTTGGGAAATACCTCAAGGACTAAGTTTTTATTATGGCAGCTCCAGAGTGGTGATTAAAAGCACAGAAGAAATGTATGCATTCCTGGGAGAGAATAAAGACGATTTTGGAGATATTTAAGAATATATCAAAATGGATTACAAAATACTTACATGGAATGTAAATGGACTAAATTCACCCCAAAAACGTAGAATGGTAGGTCACTGGTTGGAAAAACAAAAATGTAATATAATTTGCTTGCAAGAAGCTCATCTTAAAAACCAAGACCATAAATATTTAATAAGGAAAAAATTGGGAGAAGAATTTTATTCTTTAGCAAGCAATAAAAAAAATGGTGTTGTAACATATGTCAAAAAAGATTTGGAACCCAAAGTAATATTCAAAGACAAAGATGGAAGATATTTAGCTATTGAAATTTTACTGCAAGGAGTGAAAACTTTGATTGTGAACATTTATGCTCCGAATGGAGCTAAAGAAATTTTTTTTAAAGAACTTCAAATGGAATTGGACAATGTAAACTATGATCAAATTATGATGTTAGGAGATTTCAACGGAACTGTAGATAATAAACTAGACAGGCGCTCTAAAAGAAAGGATGAGACGTTAGGGAAGCTTCCAAAAAACTTTTTTGAACTGATAAAACAAGAAAAGTTGGAAGATATTTGGAGGAAAGCTAACCCACAAGGAAAAGACTTTACCTTTTACTCTAACAGACATGACTCACATTCAAGAATTGACATGATTTGGATGACTACTAACCTAACCTTTAAGACAAGAAAAGTGGAAATTTTACCCAGAATAATCTCAGATCACAATCCGTGTTTATGGACAGCTGGGCAGATTAAAAAACAAAAGAGATGGAGAATAAACGAGGACTTATTAGATAATCAAGAAATAATTAAAAAATTACTTGAAGAAACAGACCTATACTTCCAAGTAAACATGCAGAAAGAAGTTAAAATTCAAACCGTATGGGATGCATATAAAGCAGTGATGAGAGGACTATTGATATCGTTAAATGCTAAAGATAATAAAAAGAAAAAAGAGCAATATGAAAATATTTTACAAGCCATTAAAACAAAGGAAGAAGAACTGAAGAAGAAACCAGGGAAAAAGAAACTGCAAAAGGAAATTTGGATGCTACAAGACCAAGCAAAAGCCATTTTGAACCAGGAGATGTACTGGAACTTAAAAAAACTTCAACAAAAAGCATTTGAAGGTGCAAATAAACCCGGAAAATACTTAGCATGGCAATTAAAGAAAAAACGTGAAAATAAATTTATCACTAAAGTGATAAGAGATAATATTGAGATAATAGATAACAAAGGAATAAAAAGAGAATTTTTTAAATACTACGCAAAACTTTTTAAGAAGGAAAACAAAGACAGAAGAAAGATTAAAGAATACCTGCAAACATTAAAGCTACCAAAACCAACAGAGAAAATTAAAGAACTATTTAATAATCCAGTATCATTACAAGAGATCAAAAATGCAATAAATGACTCAAAATTAGGTAAAGCACCTGGACCGGATGGATTTACAGCGAAGTTCTACAAAACGTTACAGGAGTCAGTTTCACCGGTGTTACTGCTATTGATGAACAATATAAGAGTTACTGGAGAGGTACCAGAAACCTGGAAAGATGCATCCATCTCACTGATCCCGAAAGAAAATCAGGATTTGACCAATGTTAAGAACTATAGACCGATCTCTTTACTGAATAATGATTATAAGATTTTTGCTAAGATTATAGCGGATAGACTAAAAGAGCACCTTAAAGAGACTATACAAACAGAACAAGCAGGGTTCTTACCTAATCGACAAATAAGGGACAATCTAAGAGTAGTAGTGGACGCTATAGAATATTACGACAAACATCCTGAAAAGGAAGTGGGCTTTTTCTTTTTAGATGCGGAGAAAGCGTTTGATAATTTAAACTGGGATTTTATGTTTGAAGTTTTAGAACATCTTGAGATCGGTGAATATATGCTTAACTTCATTAAAGCAATATATAAAGAACAGAAATCCTCAATAATAATTAATACTGAAAAGACAGACGATTTTAAAGTTGAAAAAGGAACAAGACAAGGATGCCCGCTTTCGCCGCTGCTATTTATTTGGATTTTAGAAGTTCTACTGTTAAATGTGAAGGAAGACAAAGATATTAAAGGCTTAACAACTAAAGGTTTTTCTTTCAAATATAGGGCCTTTGCAGATGATGTGATGTTTATAGTGGAAGACCCCTTATCCACATTACCACATTTGTTACAGAGAGTAAAAGAGTTTGGTGACTTAGCAGGATTTTATGTAAATAAAAACAAATCGAAAGTAATGTGCAAAAATATGTCAAATAAGAAACAAAACGAGTTACAAAAACTTACAGAATGTGAGGTGGTGAAAAAGACAAAATATCTGGGTGTAAACCTAACTATGAAAAATATTGATATTTATAAAAATAATTATGAAAAATTATGGTTGCAAATTATGCAGGATATTAAAAAGTGGAATGTATTGAATTTGTCATTGCTGGGTAGAATTGCGGTGGTCAAGATGAATGTGTTACCACGATTAATGTTTTTGTTTCAAACTATTCCAATTGTGAAAGATGTAAAAACATTCAAATGTTGGCAGAAGGAGCTGTCTAAATTTGTGTGGGGAGGGAAAAAACCAAGAATTAAGATGAAAATAATGTGTGATGCCAAAGAAAGAGGAGGGTTTCAACTACCAAATCTAAGGTTATACCATGATGCAATATGTTTGACCTGGGTAGGGGCATGGACTATGTTACAAGATAGAATGTTATTGTCCCTGGAAGGTCATGATTGTAGATTTGGGTGGCATGCATATTTGTATTATGGCAAAACAAAAATGGACAATATGTTTAAACATCATTATTTGAGAAGAACACTAATGGATACGTGGACAAGATATAAAAACTTTTTTTCAGAAGAGATACCCATGTGGATTGTACCCGCAGAAGTCTTACATCCAATATCAAGATATAAAGGACAAGATTGGCTGAAGTATAGAGACTTATTAATAAGACATGGCAAGGATTTCAAACTGAAGGAGCAGCATCAGATTGATTTTGATTATGGTTGGTTAAGATATAGACAAATATATGACTTGTATAGAAGTGATAAAAAACACGGTTTCAGGGAAAAAAATAATGAAATAGAACAAGTTTGGGAGGAAGGTGGGAAAAAAATGATTTCTAAAATGTATAAAGTCTTGCTAAAATGGTTTAATGCTGATGAAATGGTAAAAGAACAAATGGTAAAATGGGCGATAAACTTTAACAAAGACATTGAAATGGAATCTTGGGAATTTTTATGGAAAAATGCTATGAGTATATCTACGTGTTATAACTTAAAAGAAAATTGTTTTAAAATGATGTATAGATGGTATATGACACCAAAAAAAATTGCAAATATTGGTCAAAATATGTCTAACAAATGTTGGAAGTGTAAAAAGAAAGAAGGGTCTTTTTATCATATGTGGTGGACTTGTGATAAAGCAAAGACTTATTGGTCAAAAATACATGCAGAAATGGAAAAAATCTTGAAATGTACATTTAAGAAGTTGCCTGAAATGTTATTGCTAGGACTTAAACTAGAAGAGATAAATGTAAAGAAAAGGACAATAATATGGTATATGATTACAACAGCAAGAATGGTGTATGCACAAAACTGGAAAAATGAAAAAATACCAGAGGTGTGGGAATGGTAGAAAAAACTGTTATATATGGCTGAAATGGATAAGTGGACTAGAAAATTGAATAATCTCTACTCAGAGACCTTTCTGGAAGACTGGAAAGATTTGAAAGAATATGTTGAAAAGTATTGGGATATGAAAAACTATATCTATACATGGTTATAATAGCATAAAGGAATAGAAATATATTATATGAATGTTTTAGTTAAAATTAGACAATGAAACTGTTTTTATTTAGAAATACATAAGAGTATAGAAAATAAGAATTGGTGTATAAGTATAAGTATTTTAAAGCTATATAACCGTTACCAGAAACGAAACATAGATATAAGTATTACTATTTTGAATAAAATGGAAAATGTGTTATGCTTCAGATGTGGTGGGAAACCACCAAAACAAGATAAAAATAGAATGTACAAATAGAACAAAATGTTATCTAATATGGAAAAAGGGATTTGTATAAGGTTAAATGTATTATTTTTGATGTGTTTTTTTTTGAAAAATAAAAATTTCTTTACAAAAAAAAAAAAAAGAACATCACGATAGAGTTGCAGCTATGTTGCACTGGAATCTTTGCAGGAAGTATGGCTGCCAGGGGTCATTTCAAGCAGAAGCTCGGGGGAGCGCAGCTCTGGGAGTTGGTGCAAGCCCCCCCTGCAGGGGAATGCCTGCTTGTGTCCTGGCTGCAGCAAAAGGACCCCGTCCCCTGGAAAGGTCCTTGTTCCTCCGACCAGCCTTCCGAAGGCTTCAGCCACCACTGAAGCTCTCCTCCCAGAATAGTGGCATTTCTGAGGCTTGGATTAGTAGCTGTCCCCTCTCTGCCAGCTCTTCCTTCCTTCCTTCCTCTCTCTCTGACATACTTCCAGTGATGTCAGGTGGTGTAGCATATGCAAATAAGTTATGCTAATGAGTTATGCTAATAAGCTCCTGCACCTCTTTTTCTATGAAATGACCCCTGATGACTGCCAACAAAATCCAGGCAAAGCGAAATCCTGCTTTGGGGGGGGGGGGGGGGGGGATAGAGGAGAGAGAAAAATGATCTTTATGTTCACAATGTAAATCAGTGCCAACGGGGGTCATATAGGGCTGCCAACCTCCAAGTGGCACCTGGAGATCTCCCGCTGTTACAATTTATCTCCAGATGACCAAGATCAGTTCTCCTGGATAAACTTGCTTCTTTGGAGAGTGGACTGTATGGCACCCTTCCCAAATCCCACTCTCCCCAGGCTCCACCCCCAAAATCTCCAGGTATTTCTCAACCCAGACTTGGCAACACTAGTCATATCTAAAGTACACATTTGTGCAGAGAAGACCTAGACTTCCTATATATTAGGAGATCACAGAATGACAGTTCTACTGTACATCTGGACTAGGGTTGCCAGTTTTGGGTTGGGAAATACCTGGAGATTGGGGGGGGGGTGTGTGGAGGGACCTCAGCAGGGTATAATGCCATAGAGTCTACCCTCCAAAGCAGCCATCTACTCCAGGGGAACTGATCTCTGTTGTCTGAAGATAAGTTGGGATTCCAGATCTCCAGGTGCTACTTGGAGGGTGGCAACCCTCATCTGATCTAATCTTGCAAAGATACTTCATTGTAACTGTAGGGAGCTCTGGGCATAAACAAGCTTCCACTCACTGTGGCCTCAGTCAGGTTTTGCAAACAAGCATAAATAATGGGCTCATTTTTCAATTAACAATGAACTGGAGTGTTGCATTGATTAATGAAATATGTGACCATAAATAGTTGTAAATCTCAAATGATTATGCTCGGAGTCCCGTGGTATCTATTCTGACAGATTGTACAAGGAGAGAAGAAAAATCTTTAAGGAAAAACAGGCTCCAAAGCTTTGGGTTCCAGACTGACATGGGGAAGATATCTACGGGTGTTCCTGGCCTTCTGGGACAGGTTATGAAGAGTGGGGAATATGGAGGTCATATAAAGTTCACTCTGAGAGAAATAAAGTCCTGGAGGGCAGAGTGAAATAGAAGAGGTTGAAAAAGAGTTGTAACCACACCAAAATCTGTGCCTTTTTATTGGGGCCAACCAAATCGTCACATGGGAGAGGTTGTATTAAGCTAGCCTAGGTCTCCACTTATCATCAGTGCAAGTTAATGGCAGCACCCTCATGAGTAGAGAAACACCCTTCTAAGACAAGTGACCAATGGATTTAGGAGGGTACAAGATGGGGCACCCGCAATACTCGCGGGGGGGAGTACCCTAGTCCTCCTGGCCCCCCCTCCCTAGGGCAAGTGGCAGTGAGCCTCGCTCTCCTCCACCCCCCTTCCCAGAGGCAGGCGGCGGCGGCAAGCCCCACTGCTCCTCCAACCCCCCCCCCCCCGAGTCAAGTGGCGGTGGCAAGCCCCGCTCTCCTCCACCCCCCTCACCTAGGCAAGTGGCGGCAGCGGCAAGCCCTGCTGCTCCTCCAACCCCCCCAAGTCAAGCAGCGGTGGCAGCAAACCCCACCGCTCCTCCAAACCCCCCATGAGTCAAGCGGTGGCAAGCCCCGCTGCTCCTCCACCCCCCTCCCCAGGGCAAGTGGCGGCGGTGAGCCCTGCCGCTCCTCCAGCCACCCCCCCCCATCGGTGACAGTGAGCCCTGAGCAGCTCACAGTCACCGGACCCACTGAGCCTCCCCCACAACGGCCAGAGCGTTCCCTGCACATGCGCAGGGGGCGCTCTTACTTTTGGGGGGATTTAAATATTTAAAAGTTTAAACATTTTTAAACTTTTTGGATTTTTCTGCAGATGTGGGAACTGCCCCACGTCTGCAGAACAATCTCCCTGCCCCCCCAGGTGTCCCCCTGCACGGATTTAGGTATCCGCACGCAGTGGCCGCCTTCGCTATTAGATATATAGATAGCTTTGGTTAAGAGTAGAACAACCTTCCTGGTGCTTGCCAAGTGTTTTTAGAAAGTAAGTGGGGCTTTTACCCAGCAAGGCATCTGATTGGCCATTAGAGATTTGATTGGCTCTCCGGTCACTGTGGGGGACTGAAGGTCCCCTGTGGCAGCCATTCTGTGGCTGGCTCCACCTCCTACAGCAGCTGTTTTGTGGCTGCCATTTTGTGGCTGTGCACCCCATGCCATGCCAGAATTCCAAAGGTGCCCACAGACTCAAAACGGTGGGGGACCCCTGCCCTACGTAAGTTGGTCACGCAATATAAATAATACAGTTCATACTTCTCAGAATTTAAACGGCAGAAGCCTTTCCCCTTGACTCTGCATTATCTTTTGTTTTTAACTATAGTTGGAGGGATGGAAAGAGTAAATGGGAAAAACCCTGGCAGGGGAATGAGAGGACTGCAGGATTACTCTTCCAGCAGCAAAACTACGGGATCATTTCTCGAAAGCCGTCCTCCTTGTGGGAGACTGAACACAGGAGTCGGCCTGGGTACAAATGTATCTGCCATGAGATAGTGTGGAAATGAGCAGCGTTCCAACGCAAGCATGTTTGGTTTCCTGGGATCAAATCCGGCTGCTGTTGACAGGAATGGGAATTTTGCCATACAAACAGGATCTCCCTCCCAGTATTTGCATGGATTATTTAGTTGCCTTGGAAACTAGAATTGCCGACAATTAAGTATTGGTTCTTAGAAACTGGCACCCAAAATGGCGGGGGGGGGGGGGATATTTCACAGGTGATAAAAATTCCTGCTCGTGTTTGTACCTGTAAAGCAGTAGGAAATACAAAGGACTGGATCAAATGGTGAAGATCTTGCTGGTCTCTGAATTCCATTTGAGAACCTTCTCAGTTTGGAGTTGGATACTGGAAGCCCAAGGGCTCAATTTGGGCCCTTTTCCTTAGAAGAAGAAGAAGAAGAAGATATTAGATTTATACCCCGCCCTTCACTCACTTGGAGTCTCAGAGCGGCTTACAAACTCCTTTCCCTTCCCCTCCCCACAACAGACACCCTGTGAGGTAGGTGGGGCTGAGAGAACTCTTTCCCAAGCTGTCCTTGAGGGAACAGCTGGTACAGAGCTATGGCTTGCCCAAGGTCATCCAGCCAGATGCAAGTGGAGGAGTGGGGAATCAAACCCAGTTCTCCCAGATTAGAGTCCGCGCACTTAACCACTACACCAAACTGGCTCCCTTAGAAGTCTTAGGGTTCAGACAGGTAGTATCCAGGATGGGGTTGCCAAACTCCAGATGAGGCCTGGAGATCTCCCAGAACTACAACTGATCTCCACGTGACAGAATTCCGTTCCCCTGGAGAAAATGGCTGCTTTGGAGGGTGGACTCTATGGCGTTATATGCTGCTAAAGTCCCTCCCCTCCCCAAACTCCCCCCTCTTCAAGCTCCACCTGTTGCCTTGCAAGCCTCTTATAAAGAATGGACTTGTAATATAACACTATGTCTGAACTGTGCAAAGAGTGTGCCAGGGAAAAGGGACTGATTGGTGACTGTGAAAGAGTGCCAATCTACTGGACAAAAAGACATGTGCCCAGCTGAGGGAAACCTTGGACAGACACGTGTCGCACCAGATGTGGACCCATGGAAGACCCAATGCCATCCTCCCTGCCTCCCTAAGATGACTTGAAATTCATATAGATGGCATGCCAGCCTCCCTGCAACCCACAGCCACATGGAACCAGCACCCAGGGTTATAGAGAAGCCATGCTCTGCAAAGGCAACATGAACTTTCTTGTATGTGGTTGTTTGGGGGCGGGGTTTCCCCTGCCAGCCAACTGTCCGGCAGCATGCAGAAGCCCCGAAAACCAGGGGAACCCCCGTCCCGACCTGGGGGGTGGGGACTGGGAAGCCAATGCCACAGAATTTACCCTCCAAAGCAGCCATTTTCTCCGGGGGAACTTGTCTCTGTTGTTTGGAGCTTGGTCATAGTCCCAAGAGATCTCTAGCCCCCACCTAGAGGTTGGCAACCCTAGTTATAGTTTACTAAAACCCAAAAGCATGTACAAGGTTGTTTTAACACACAGGGTCTGTATGTGTGCTAGGGTTGCCAATCTCCAGGTGGGGCCTGAACACTGCCCAGAATTACAGCTGATCTCCAGGCAACAGAGATCAGTTCACCTGGAGAAAATGGTTGCTTTGGAGGGTGGAATCTATGGCATTATACCTTGCTGAGGTCCATTCCCCTTCAGAAACTCAATCTTTCCCAGGATTCACCCCCAAATCTCCAAGAATTTCCCAACTCTGAATTTGCTTTCCCATTTAGGGGTATGGGGGACTGAATGTACAACCAGCTTCTTAAACAAACAAACTAAATTTTTAAAAAAACATGGTTTCTTCTAGGTGCTTGTGAGATGCATTCCTTGCCACAACACTCCAGCTGGGGAAGTGGTATGGATTTGATGTCTTCTGTTTGCTGGCGATGGAATCTCTGGTTCTGATTAGGTGAACTGTGCTTGAGAACGGCATCCGGGCTCCATTTGAGCCATTGATTCTCTCCCTCTTTCCCCCCTCCCTTTCTCACTAGCTCTTTTTATCCGTCTCCTTTTCCTCCATTGCCCGAGGGTACCATTGGCGGTCTGAACACCCAACTTCCTTTTTCCTGGGCCCTGCTTTGATTGCATCTCCTCTTACAAAAAGAAGGGGGTGGGTAACAAGATGGGGCAGGTGGTGATGTTCTTTATTTAAAAAAAAAAACCCGTAAAAACCTTGTGGGTTGTTTTTTTAGAGAAATGAAAATGACTAATACAAAAAAAGCATCAAGAAGCTGCAGAACTCCTGTGCAAAAGCGTCCCTTTGGCAGCTGACTGCGTCTGTTTTCTCTCACCTCTAAAGGGAATCGATATGGCTTTAACTGATTTCCCCGATGCCCACTATTCTTGTCTGTGGCATGAGTGTCATTCTATTAGCCAGTCATTCCGACATCCTCCCTCTCTCCCTCCCTTCCAGTCACTCTTCATTTCTCCTCGCCGTTTTCTCTGACACCCGTTCAAATCCACTTACATGTCTGCATTTATCTCCCACACATACATTTCCCTGCATTCATGGTCACAGTTATGGGGGGGGGGGGGGGAAACAACTGCCTAGCTGGATCTAAGGTTGCCAACTCCAGCTTGGGAAATTCCTGGAAATTTGGGGGACAGTGCCTGGGGAGGGAAGACTTGGGTGGAAGACAGCGCAGCATGGATGCTGTCTCACTCTAGGATACAGGTCCCCAACTTGGTGGTCCCTCTCCTGGAGCCTGCCAAGTGCATTTGGAAAGTAGGCGGGGCTAGGAGGGCCTTTTGCCAAGTACCTTAAAGTTCCACTTGAACAGTGCGTCTGTTTGTGTGGAGGCTCAGTGGAAGATCTCAGTGGAAGACCTCTGCCCATTGTATGTGGGGCCCAGGAATGAATTCTTTTATCATATTTTAGCTAACACGCGGCTTACCTCTGATTCTGACAAATTAGCTTTCTTGCTTTCAGGTGCTGACTGTTTTACCTCCAACCCAGATCGGGCCGCTGTGGGGAACCCCATCCCCAAATTGACAGGCCGCGGAGACGTGCCCGGAGTGATGTCACCCGGATGTGACGTCATCACATTGGGCACGTTTCAGGAGGGCGCTCTATCATTCGAGGGGAAACTATGCTTTCCCCTAAAATAATAGAGGTCCTGCCCCCAACGTGCCCGAAGCAATAACGGCCCTTCCGGGTGATGTCATCGCAGTGCGCACACTTTGCACGCGCACCAGAATACTCCCAAGGACAGCCAGGACTCCCCCCACTAAAAGACAAGTAAGACTGGACAATCCTGAGAGAGAGAGAGAGAGAGAGAGAGAGAGAGAGAGAGAGATGTTCTAAACCAAAACTCAGTTTATTCTGTTACACACTCTTGAGCCAGAAAACATTTTGAAAACACTTTTGTATTTCAGCATTTAACATAGAATATTGCAGCACAGCCCCAATACATAAACACTGTGTTTCTGTAAAGGATATCCTTGGTGGTTCTACCAAGACCCACAGCTGACGGGTGGTTGATCAGAGCAACCAGGAACAAGACTAAAACCAGACATTAAGTGCCCTCTTTCACCCTTTGAAGCTAATGTAACTGTCAATCAAGTCTGTGATGAGCATTTGACATACATCTGACATATACAACAAAGTCAGCCCCTTTCTTTCTATCTCTGGGGTCAGGAAAGTCAAGGAAAGCTGGGTCAAGCCAGGGTGACTCAAGAGAGTCAAGGTTAACTCAGAGAGTCCTGGGAATCTAGCTTCAGATACCCTGTCTATGTAAAATTTGATAGCGACTTCCGACTGCTGTAAAATATAAATGTTCCCAGTCAGCAAGAGTCACATGAGGCAAAGACGTGTGTCCAGTGAAGGCCACACACAGCACATGGCAGCGGCCTGGAGCTTCCTGGGAGCAGAACAGAACCAAAGTTTCAACTCTGTAGGCTAGTTATTATAGATATTAAAGTATTATAGGTGTACCCGGAGTTTTGCAAAGTTTTAGCAGAGGACTGAGACTCAATCCAGCCCTAATTCCGCAACAGTTTCCCCTCTCTGAGATTCCAGTCCTCCGCCTCACTGATATATGGGTAGGGGGGCCGGAATGGCTCATGATACAAAAGTCCAGCCCAACAACCCATGCTTCCATACAATACAAGGCTAAATTTACTACACAAAAAGACATACATGTAAATAGGACACAAGGTATTTGGGACAGGGCCTGTAGAAGGGAAGACAACTGGGTGATATTGAGTGAAACAGCTTGTTGGATCCAACCCACCTATTTCATTTCTCAACCCAAGGCAAGTTTTATTTCTCAATCTAGACTTATGCAGTGTGCGTTACATGGGGACAAGTTGCTTCTGATTTATGATGACCCTATGAATGAATGTCCATCAGAACAGCCTGTCGTTAAACAGCCATTCTCAGGTCTTGCAAACTGAGGGCTGTGACTTCCCCTGGTTGAGTCAATACATCTCCTGTTGGGTTCTATGCGGCAGGATAGACAAAAAGACTAATTTGAGGTTATCCACGGAGCTTTGTGGCTGGGGGGGGGGAGGGTTAGAACCTAGTCCAGGTCTGATTCCCTGTTCCCCAAAACACTCTGAGGTTGTGGTCACACGTGTAGATAAAGGAGGCGAAGCTATTTTATCTGGCCTTAGTTTACCTGTCATTGCGCAATCACACAGGTTTTTGTAGATGCAGGCACAGCCCGCCACTGCGTGATCAGACACAACTGCCGGTGAGTTGGGTTTTTTTTTTTAAAAAAAAAACCATTTGTTCTTGATGTGCTTACATGATGGATCGATGATTCGCACCTCTCCCTATGGAATGTGTGGAGGGGTGCGCTGATGCACATACTGTGACGGGGGGGGAAACAACGGCACGGAGTCGGGATAGCCTGATCAGACTATCCGGATGCCATGGGAGTGCCTCGGCGTGATCGAATGCAGGAAAGTCCATCTGTGGCCCGTAGCCACCAGTTTGCTACTGGACTTTCTGAGCTGCTTTTTTACTCCGCATGTGCAGCGGAGCAAAACGGGTTTCCGACGGCTGCAGGACACTTCCCAGATGTTGGCATCTGGTCGCACTCCTGTAATCTGCCAGGCATTTGTGCCTATGTCGGGGCAAATTGTGCGTGTGATTGCGCTCTGGGTCTTCATTCATTCAGGCTGAACTATCAATAACGATCTTCAGGATGTTTCCATACTTCTAAAAAGAGCATTGTGCTGCTGGATCTCATTACATCTGGAAGTAAAGAGTTCTAAATGTTAAAATTTGTATGTCATTGTTCAAAAAAGTGAAAAAATGAACTCACTTTCTTTTTTTTTTTATGATATATCTGGACATAAGAATAGGGTTGCCAAGTCTACAGAACACACCGGCGGGGGGGAGTCCTCCTCCGTCCGGGAGTTTCTCTGGCGCGCACGCAAAGCACGCGCACCCGGCAACATCACCAGAAGTGACGTTAGCACGTTGGGGGCGTTGCCAGGGTGACGCTCTGGCAATCACCCCCAACGTGCTAACGTCACTTCCGGTGACATCATTACGTCATCCGGGCTGGATGACTTCGGGGGTGGGGTTCCCCCCGCCGGCCGAATGCTGGCCAGCAGATCGGGAACCCCTTTAGCGGGGGATCCCCCGCCCCCCAGGCTGACTTGGCAGCCCTACATAAGAATAAGGCCTCAAATCAAACAAAATGTATGTCTTAGTAGAAGAATGAGGGCGGGGACAAGATTGTAATTTAGGTTTTTTACATGCCAACCAGTGCAGCTTCAGTTTCTCCACATTTTCCAGACAGGGCACAGAGGCCTAGGCCTTCCCCTGAGGTTGCCTCCTGGCTCTGGAATTCAGAGCATTAGTGCCTCTGACCATGGGGGTTCCCCTCAGCTTTTTGCATCCTTCGCCCCGCCTCCATCCTACCCCTACAACAACTTTGTGAGGTAGGTTAGAGAGGGATTGTGGCAGGCTGAGGATCACCTGATCTGGATTTGAACGCAGCAGTCACAGGTAGGGTTGCTAGCCTCCAGGTGGGGCCTGGGGATCTCCCGCTTTTACAACTGATCTCCAGCTGACAGAGATCAGCTCCCCTGGAGAAAATGGCTGCTCTGAAGGGTGGACTCTATGGCATTGTACCATGCTGAGGCCCCTCCCCTCCCCAAACCTCACCTTCTCCTGGCTCCACCCCCAAAGTCCCCAGGTATTTTCCAACCCGGACTTGGCAACCCTAGTCACAGGTCCTAGTCTAATACTCAGTCTAACCCCTACATCACACCGGCTCTCTACACAGAGTAGGACACACTGGCAGACGCTTTTCACTTACAAGCAAGCTCAAATATATCATGTGTCATGAAGCACTGGGAAGCCAGACAGAAAATGGTTGCTACCCTGATAAGAGAAGCAACCACCACCAATCCAGCCTCATTCTAAAAGCTGCCAACTTCTAGCCTGGCCTTTCTTCTCTGCGCACATTTGTTTGCCTGCAGGCGAAACTTTCCTCTAATCCTCTGACATAATTCCAAAAATGCTGATTTCTTTCTCCCCCTGTCAAAGGAAGTCAGATTGCTTTTGTTTTGTGTGGTTTCCTCAGCCAAGAGGAGCCTACTTGTTATGCCTGCATGTTAAAATTCACACCCCAGTCCCAAACATATTGAAATGGAAATAAGACCTATTGCTTCTAATGAAGATGATTGCTGGGGAAAAAAGCCAATTCTAGGTATGTTTACTTGGACATGAACTTTGTATGAGGTTTACCTTTGAGGCAACATGGTTAAGATTAGACCAGAAGGAGTCTCAGAATCACAACCAGCTTACATTTATTTTCTTTTAAAAAAAAATACCCACCTTTCTCACCCTAGGGACCAGTATTCCCTCTAAGCTGAGTTAGTGTGAGCTAGCTCACAGTTTTTTTAGCCTCCAGCTCACACATTTTTGTCTTGGCTCAGGAAGGATGGCTCCAGAGCAAACTAATTTATGCAGCAGCCAAATTGCTTGCTCACAACTTTAATGCCAGGAGCTCACAAAGTAGAATTTTTGCTCACAAGACTCCACAGCTTAGAGGGAGCATTGGGATGCAAGGTGGTTTTACTAGGTCACACTGTAGTATATAAAAAGGCAAGGAAACAGTACATAATCAGCAAGTCTCACCAGCCATACAAAAGTATTGTGTGCCATTTTTAAAAAAAAATATCACAAAGATGAACCATCTAATCAACTGGCCAGCTACATCAGCTGATTTACATTCACCCAAAGTGCCTAGGACTGCCAAGTCATACTCACGGACTGGCGGGGGGGGGAGTCCTTTGCTGTCTGGGAGCTGCCGGGAGCCTCCCTGGCGTGCGCGCAAAGTGCGCGCGCCCGGTGACGTCACCCAGAAGTGACGTCACCATGTTGGAGACGTTGCCAGAGCATCGCCCTGGCAACGTCTCTAACGTGGTGACGTCACTTCCGGGTGACGTCACTACGCTGGGGAAGTCGTCCAGCCTGGACGACTTTGGGGGTGGGGTTCCCCCCGCCGGCCAAATGCCGGCCGGTGGATCGGGAACCCCTATAGCAGGGGATACCCTGCCCCCCGGGCTGACTTGGCAGCCCTAAAAGTGCCTTAAAGAGCTCTTTCAAAGCTCTGCCTTGCAGACTGTCCTAAAATGCAGGGAGGAGGGTAAACTTGACATGACCTGGCATATTTGCTAATACAGCCACTAAAAAGAGCAGACTGGGAAGCTGAAACAGCCATGGAGCAAGCTGGGATGAGTGCCCCCCCCCCGTGGTGGAGGCAGGTAGCTTCGGTGCAGGTCATGGTAGCAATTGGTTTCCCATTTGCACATCCATGGCGGGTAAGTCCCCACCCTCAGACTCCATCCCCTGCCCTTGAGAAATTGAGGAGAAAAAAACCAGACAAAAAAATGACGTCCCTAGTGACAATCTAAGGCCCAATTTACACCTCCCCTCTGAAGTAATTTGACTGCTGTCTTTTCCCAAGCTCCTTTCACGCTGGTTTCAAATTTCACTCCAGGGGGTCTGAAGAGTACTAAGCAACAGCATTTGTTTAAAGCAGTATAATGCTAGCTTGACCACAGGAGGTCAATTAACAAATGTAAACATTAATTTATAAACTAGAACAAGTATGGTTTGAAACTAGAAACAGGTATAGACAGGGTTTTTTTAAAACTAGAATGATTCTAGCGGGAAGGTCAGATGTAAATTTGACCTTAAAATTTCCCCATGTCTCTATAGAGATTAGGGAAGAATTCCTAGAGCAGCACCCAGAAGCCACATCACATCCTCTGCAAGCTCTACCCTTCCTAGGCACCAGGCTCAAAATTTCCCAAAGTTTGCCGAGACAGCACTGGCAACTAGGGATGGGCACGAAATGGAAAAATGTGGTTCATTTCGTGGTTCACGGTGTCATAAATTTTTAGCTGCCCCAAAAATCCACTTCGTTTGTGAGGCTTGTAAAGTGGTAAAACAGTCCCCCTGTGTGCTAGAGACACTAAATTCACAGGGCTCTCCAACTCACTCTCCTCTACCTGTCCTCCAAGTGTGGTGAGGGTTGGAATTATGGGGTTTGAGTTACCCCCCCCCAAAGAAGGTGCCCCCAGGAAAGTGCTTTCTGGGGAAATGACAACCTATCATTTTCCCAGAAACCATTTCCCCGGGGGCATGGGGGAGACTTGACATCAGACTTGGAGGGCATGTAGAGGACCATCCACTGTGAGTTTGGTGTCTCTAGCTTGCACAGGATCTGTTATATTCACTCCTGAACCTCCTGAACCTATGTCTGTCAAAATGGCCACCATTTTGACAGGTGCAGGTTCAGAAGGTTCAGGAGTGAAAGGATCGTGTGCAAGCTAGAGACACCAAATTTGGAGGACTTGTGGAGGAGTATCTGGGGGAGAGCCACATTGAGTTTGGTGTCTCTGGCTTCCACAGGTGCGGTTCTATACACTCCTGAACCTGTGCATGTCTAAATGACCAAGGTTCAGGAGTGTATAGAACAGATCCTGAGCAAGCTAGAGACATCAGAGTTGCAGGGGACCTCCCATGGATGCTCCTACACAACCTCCAAGTTTTTGCTTTGAAGTTATGTAAACATTTTTATTGAGCAGAGACAGTCTGTCTGGGAATGTCTCCACTCACAAACAGGGTCAACTCCACAAACAGCTTGAAAGTTTGTGGAAAGTGTGTGTCAGGTGACCTGCCACAAACTTAATGTTGTGAAGCATGAACTGGCCAAAATGTGTCACAAACTTTAGTTCATGGGCCAGTTCATGCCCATCCCTACTCACAACTGCATGTGACAATAACTAGTGTAATTTCACCATTGTTGTAATTGCTATGCCTGTGTCCAAGCTCAGCAGCCCACCCAGCCCTGCTAAGCCACAGAGGCCACTTATGCGGCCAGAGTACTATTGTGCCTGCTTGGGAAACCCATAAGTATCTTACGTTACCCCCAATAGCACCTCCCTGGTACTATCTGAGGTTGGGGAAATGGCACAGGGCAGAAGGCTGAAGCCCCTTCTGCACATGCGCTGTGGTCCTGATACTTACCAGCTACTGCATGCGCAGCCCAAAGCTCACACCTGATTGCATTACATCTGACATGGGGCAGGGGACCCAGGCCTTACCTGTGTACTCTGTAATGTGTGAAGTAGAATCAACGAAGATAGCACATCAATGGGTGCATGCAGAGATGCATTCGCGATGTGGTAATTCACTATGGGGCACATATGCAGGGATCTGCACTGAGTGACCATGCAGAGAGGAGATATGGACCTGCTTGTTGCTTCCCCAGGTTCCACATTCAAGTCACTTCTTCCTGCTGCCCATGTTGTCTACACAGTACCTTAGTCTGCGTTAAAACCACAGGCGGCCAGTAGGGTACCCTTCTACGCCACTGCACAGCTGCCATTCATTTCCACAGATCTTATACTGGATCGATCAAGCATAGGCAGCTTCAAGAGGGGATTGGAGAAACATATGGAGCAGAGGTCCATCAGTGGCTATCAGCCACAAGGTTTAGATGAAACACTCTGTCTGGGGCAAGTGATGCTCTGTATTCTTGGTGCTTGGGCGGGGGGGGGGGCAACAGTGGGAGGGCTTCTAGTGTCCTGGCCCCACTGCTGGACCTCCTGAGGGCACCTGGTGTTTTTTGGCCACTGTGTGACAGAGTGTTGGACTGGATGGGCCATTGGCCCGATCCAACATGGCTTCTCTGATGTTCTTACATCTGGGGCAGTGATGCTCTATATTCCTGATGCTTGGGGGCCCACAGTGGGAGGACTTCTGGAGTTAAACTGGCCCCACTGGTGGACCTCCTGGTGGCCCTGGGTTTTGGCCACTGTGTGACAGAGAGCATTGGACTGAGTGGGCCATTGACTTGATCCAGCATGGCTTCTCTTATGTTCTTATCCCTGGCTAGCCCAGTTCTTGCTGGTATCGTTCGGTTTTGCTCTTCGCTTCTTCATGCCCCAGCCACAAAGGAGAACCATCTTGCGCTAATGACGGCAGCACCCACCCGCATCGCACCATTGAAATATGAATAAAAAAAATAATTTATGTCATGTGACTGCTTTTTAACTAGCTGCTTTCGAGACTTTTAGATCAGGATTATAAAAGACACACATTTATAAATTATTGGCCCGGTGCACGCGGGCACCATATACTACAGGGAGCACTTTTCAAGCACTTTAAATTAATTTATTGTTATTCATTCCAGCTGTCTGTGATGTAAACCTTCGGCTATAAATTTGTACCATCATCCAACACGCCATTAAACTAAAGTAGTGCCCGTGCTAGAGCATATAATAAAACATATGAATAAGATTTCTGTGGGGACATCCCCCCCCCCCCCACTTAAACTCTCCTCTTGGTTAATGACACAAAAATGTGAGAGACAACGTAAGTCACTCTGTGGCTACGCATTCATTAAAATATCGGGCGAGGGGAGAGACAGAAAACCAGAAGTTCTTGATTTTCACCAAGGATGAATTTTGACCTAATGTTTTCTTTTGCTGGACTTTGACTTCCAAGCCTGCCAGAAACTCTGGCAGAATTTGGTGACTGATTCTGCTTCTTCTTCTTCATCTTCATCATCATCATGCTGTGTTTCTGCCCTGCCAAGGTGACAAATAATTTAAAACATACATAATAAAACTACATTTTAAAATCATTAAAATCAACCCCCCCACCAGACACATCATCAAACCAATTTAAAAACCAGAAGCAGTAGGTGGGGGCTTTATTTGGGCACCTCTTTGAATATTCTCTGGAGCCCTCCCACACACACACACACACACACACACACACACACAAATACAAAACAAACCCCACCAGAGTTAAAATAAATGCAAAACAACAGCATGGTGTCGTGGTTAGAGTGTCCTACTTGGATCTGGGAGAACGAAGTTCAAATCCCCATACGTGCCGCAGAAGCTCACTGGGTGACTTTGGACCAATTATACACTCTCAGCCTCACAGGGCTGTTGCGAAGATAAAAGGGAGGAGAGTAGGATTATGTAAGGCACTTTTGGTCTTCATGGGGGAGAAAGGTGGACAGACAGACAGACAGAGAGATGGGGTTTTTAAGAAAAGTCACCCAGCAATTAAAACATTGACCAGGAAGGAGGGATCACTGAGGGAATGCTAAGGGAAACAACGAAATCTTCACCTGCTGGTGCAGTAGGGCAACCGAAGGGGGACAGACGAATCTCCCTGGGGGGGAGACAGTCCCAGAGCTTTGGTGCCATGACCGAGAAGGCCCTCTCCTCCCAGGTTGTCACCCGCATACTCTTAGAAGGCCAACGTAGGCCCTCCAAAGATGACCATCAGAGACTTTTTGTTGACCGGAACTTTTCACCAGCAAGGAGTATCTCCAGGCCACAGCAGTTTTGCCACTCTTCTCTCCTTTTTCAGAGAGCAGTCTTCCTTCTCTGATCCGTCATGGGGCAGGGGGACGCTGTCGGAGCAGCACGCCAAAGGACTTGGGCACACTTGGAATGCAACCAAGCTCCATTCAGTGTCATGGAAGTTGCGCCCATGACTAGAAATAGGATGTGTGGGTGGCGCTCATTTGCCCTAATCCATCTGAAATTAGTTGTGTAGCTAGCAGGGTCATCCTAAACAGGCTTACACTTTAGAAAAGAGCAAGAGTCCAGTAGCACCTAAGAACATAAAGAGAAGCCAATGTTGGATCAGGCCAATGACCCATCCAGTCCAACACTATGTGTCACATAGTGGCCAAAAACACCAGGTGCCCTCAGGAGGAGGTCCAGCAGTGGGGCCAGGACACTAGAAGCCCTCCCACTGTTGCCCCCTCAAGCACCAAGAATACAGAGCATCACTTGCCCCAGACTGAGAGTTCCTATCTGTACCTTGTGGCTAATAGCCACTGATGGACCTCTGCTCCATATGCTTATCCAGTTTCCTCTTGAAGCCGTCCATGCTTGTTGCCGCCACCACCTCCTCTGGCAGTGAGTGCCATGTGTTAATCACCCTAAAGACTAAGAAAATTTGTGAAAGGGATGAGCTTCCGTGCGTCACTGCTCACTTCCTCAGGGTTATGCTTTGACATCAGTGGACAGAGGAGTGTAATGAGGGTTGCCAACTCTGCCTTGGGAAAATCCCCAGAGATTTGGGGGCAGTGCCTGGAGAGGTCAGATCTTAGGGACAGGCAGGGCTTTTTTGTAGAAAAAGCCCAGCAGGAACTCATTAGCATAATAGGCCACACCCAGCAGCAGAAACTCATTAGCATATTAGGCCACACCCCTGACAGCGCAGCTCCCTCCCAGGATCGGCTTCCCCAGATGCCCCGTGGCTTGCAGGGTGCCTGGGGAACCTAAGGGAAGGAAGGCAGTTTAAACTGCCTTCCCTCCCTGGATCAGCTTGGCTTCCCCAAGTGCCCCACAGCTTGTAAGGTGCCTGGGGAGCCTGAGTGGGGGGGGGGAGGCTGTAGGCGTGGCCAACTCGAAAGCCAGCCGGAACTCCGTTCCTGTGTGTTCCTGCCCAAAAATAGCCTTGGGGACAGGGGAGAGCACTCCACGCGGATATGATTCAGAAGAGTCCATCCTCCAAAGCTACAATTTCCACCAGGGGAACTGAACTCTGTTGTCTGGAGGTCAGTTGACCTTCTGGGAGAAATCCTGACCCCACCTGAAAAGTGTTAGCCTCAGGTCTAACCATGCTTGGGACGGCATTGTCAGTCCCACTGAAAGCATTGAGATGTACCGTTGCTATGTGTGTGTTATGTGCTGACAAATTGCTTCTGACTTCTGGCAACCCCATGGATTAATGACCTCCAAAAGGTCTTCTCACTGACAGTTTTGCTCAGGTCTTGCAGACTGAAGGTCGTTGCCATCCTTTACTCAGTCAGCTTTGTGTGCGTGTGCCATCAAGCTGCAGCCAGCTCATGGCGACCCCATAAGTTTTTCAAGGCAAGAGACAAACAGAGCTGGGTTGCCACTGCCTGCTTCTGCGCAACAGATCTAAACTTCCTCAGTGCTCTCCCATCCGTGTACTAAACAGGACCAACCCTGCTTCACTCAGAATGTCTGACAAGATGAGGCTAGCCCGAGCCATCCAGGTCAGGGCAGAAGATGAATGGACCTTCAAGTCACAATAGACTCGTGGCAATCCCATCCATGGGGGGCTCCAGGCAAGAGACAAACAGAAGTGGTTTGCCATGGCTTCCCTCTGCATAGCAGTCCAGGTCTTCCTTGGCAGTCTCCCATCCAGATATTAACCAGAGCCAACCCTGCTTAACTTCCAAGAGCTGATGAGATGAGGCTAACCTGGGAGGAGGAGGAGGAGGAGGAGGAGGAAATTGGATTTATACCCCACCTTTCACTCATAAATTTGATAAGTATTGGAGTCGGGAGTCCATGGAATAGTGAAACAGCTAGATCTTTATTGCTGGTCCGGATGAAGCATACAACCCAGGGCTCCAAGCCCTCCTTTTATGCTGGTCAGGGACAATCCCCTGACCTCACCCAACTGGCCTGATAGGCTATTAGAAGTCTATTTACATTTCATAGGTTCCCTGGGAGAAACCTAGGTACAGGATTGGTGGCCGGTTTGAATCCACCTGGCCTTTGTTCTACCTGGCTGAAGCTCAGGTAGTTTCTTGGCCATGTGCTCTGGCCATGCTCTGGCCATGTGCTCTGGCCATGTGGTCGCAATGAAGAGAGCACATGGCGACCGCATGGTCAATACATAACACCCCTCCCCCCATAGTCCAGAACCCCTCTGCACACATAGTCTTTGAGATAGTCCGGGCGTCTGCGCTCACGTCCAGAGCGCCGGGGGGTTGTAAGGCGGGGCGTGTTGCTAGTGTCGGCAGGTTGCGGTGTGGGTAGTTGTTCTGCTGGCGGGGCCTGTCTGCTCGGGGGTTGTTCAGGTGTGGATGAGTCTCAGAGTGGCTTACAAACTCCTTTCCCTTCCCCTCCCCACAACAGACCCCAGTGAGGTAGGTGGGGCTGAGACAGCTCTGAGAGAACTGCTCTCAAGACAACAGCTCTGAGAGAACTGTGGCTTGCCCAAGGTCACGTCAGCAGCTGCATGCGGAGAAGTGGGGGATCAAACCCGGTTCTCCCAGATTAGAGTCTGCACTCCTAACCACTACACCAGACTGGCTCTTGTAACATTGATTTAAATGGGAACTAGGATGCCACTAGGAGATGGGGGAGAGGCTGTAATCCACTTTTAATGTAAAGGCAGTCTTCCAAGATAGAAATTGCTCCCCCGCCCCAAACTGCTATTGGTCCCAGCAAAAGAGAAAAGGATAGGCAACCAGTCTTTCCCACACACACACACACGGGCTTGAAAGCAGGGGATTTCTACCGAGAAATGACTCAAGGGAGGTGTTTTTTAAAAAACAGAACATAAACACCCCAACACTGTGGCTCCATTTCAAATCACCTCCCTGTCCCTATGGCTGCTTTTAAAGGAAACGAAAAACACCAAAAGACTGAGTCTCAGTGACCTCCTAAGTAGAGTCCCACACTTCTAAGCCCATTGAATTTAGTGGATTTAGAAGGATGGAACTCTGCTTAGGACAGCACTGCGAATCATAGCTCTCCTGTCTGTCATCTAGTTGCAACCAAGGCAGTCCTAAACTGGTCTGCATGGAAGTAAGTCCCATTTTATTCGGTGGGTCTTACTCCCAGGCAGCGCCTTTTTTTTGGTAGAAAAAGCCCAGCAGGAATTCATTAGCATAATAGGCCACGCCCAACAGCAGAAATCTATTATCATATTAGGCCACGCCCCTGGCAGCGCAGCTCCCTCCCAGGATCAGCTTCCCCAGATGCCCCACGGCTCGTGGGGCACCTGGGAAACCCAAGGAGGGGAGGCAGTTCAAACTGCCTTCCCTCCCTGGATCAGCTTGGCTTTCCCAGGTGCCCCGTGGCTTGTGAGGTACCTGGGGAACCCAAGGAGGGAGGCGGCTGTAGGCGTGGCCAACTCGGAAGCCAGCCGGAACTCTGTTCCTGTGCATTCCTGCCCAAAAATAGCCCTGCTCCCAGGGAGGCATTCTGAGAATGCAGTCCAAAAATTACTGTGATTTATTCGTATGTCTATCCCCGCCTTTTAACCAACAGGCCATGCGATATCACACCACAAGAAATGGACTTATTGATAAGGAATCATGTACTTTTATTGGGAGGGGTGGTTGGATCCTGCAAATCCGGTGCTTTCCTTCACTGAAAGACTCTGGCAACTGGAGAGGTTCCTCACACTGGAAAAAAGTGTTACCCCTCGCACAATGGATTTGCGGGATCCGTCCCATGGCTTCCTCAGTCATTTTCACTGATGCAGCTTCCATACCCAAGACGTTTGTTGAGCCACACGACAGTTTCCCTTCACCCACTGTTGGGAGAGCCATAGGTGTGCAAGCAGTTCCAGTGGGCATACATGAGCTGCAAAGATGTACTGCAGCCATAATCAGTTTCCAGGGAGGTCATATGTGTGACTCGGATCATGTGCATAATTCCCTGGCAAATATTTGCTTTCGATGAATCCTGATGTAACTAATCCCTGTTTGCACCAGTTTCTGCCTTGCCGTGGTTTATGCTGTAAACGGCGGTCCCATATCGTCTCAGAGGGATTATCTACGGAACTTCGAGACATGCTGTGAAACCCTGATTATTTCTTTGTCAAACATATGGTAATTACTTTGACAGCATCAGCCCAACCATACCTACTTGAAAGTAAGCTATCTGTTGATTCATGCAGCACTGTCATAGCAGGCGGCACTTTATAAGGTATGAAGAAAGCAGGTCCCAGTCCCAAGGAACTTACAATCAAAAAATTGGACCTCATAGAAGAACCAAAGGAAGGAAGGTGGAGATAGAGATAAGGTTATGCATTGGTTTTAGGGTTTTTTTTAATTTCAATACTTTATTAAATCATATATTATTACAATATTTCAATAGAACAGGGTACAATCATTCAAGTATAAAAAAAGTAAAGGTTTCCCTTGCTCAAAAGCCAGTCGGATCCGATTCTAGGGGAGTGGTGCTCATCTCCATTTCCAAGCCACAGAGCCAGCGCTATCCAAAGATTTTTTCTGTGGTCATGTGGCCGGCATGACTAAATGCCAAGGCTCATGGAATGCTGTTACCTTCCCATCGAAGCGGTATCTACTTATCTGCTTGTAATTTCTTGCTTTTGAACTGCTAGGTTGGCAGGAGCTGGGGGGCCAGAGATGGGAGCTCACTCTGTCACACTTGGGTTTTGAACTGCTGAGCTATCGACCTTCCAGTCTGCAGTATCTTAACCTCTGAGCCACCATCGTCCTTAGATTTAGGAATACATTCTATTCAGTGTGATCAGAGAGAGTTAGCTTTTACTTAAATCATAGCAGTCATTTGTGAGATCAGAAGTATTGTGAGTATTAGAAGCTGCCATTTCTCTAGAAGATTGGATTGGCCTGAGGTATCTCTAAATTTGTACATAATTGTACATAATTTTACCCAAGATGAATAAATCCCATAACTTCAAGTGCCATTCTCACAGCGATGGAATTGATGCAGACTTCCAATAAGATGCAATAAGACATTTAGCCGCAATTAACATTATCATAATTAGTTCTTGTTTTGCTTTGGAGATTTTGCAATTTTCCCACAGATTGAGAAGAATTAATTCCGGGGATAGGGGAATCAAATGACCAGTGATTATATGTGTTTGGTTTTGAATTTGAGTCCAGAATTTACCTATCAGTTTACAGAACAACCAACCATGGTAAAAAGTCCCCTGCTCTCCACATTATCTCCAGCAGGTTGGATGGGTTTGAATGGGCGAGTTGTGCAGGGGTTAGGTACCAGTGTGAAATAACCTTGAAATTTTGCAGTCGAATGTTCAAAGCTCTCGAGATGATGAGTGGGGGAGTCCCAGATTTGGTTCCACTGATCTACAGTGAGCTCTTCATTCAAGTCTGCATGCCAGGACAATTGATATTTTATCAGTCTAGTGGAAACTGGCTGTATTAAGATTTTGTCAATTGTAGTGACCAGACCCTGAATCAAGTTTATTTTGCTGACCAGTAACCTTTCAAATTCTGTTAAGGATTTACGAAAAGGGGACCTTTTAGAGTTGAATGAAGAGATAATATTATTGAGTTGCATATACTCAAACAAAGGCAAGGATATCTTGTTCTTGTGTTCCAGTTTTGATTTATCATGTAGTGCCCCCTTGCTGATAACATTCCAAAATCGAGTGAGGCATGCCTTTCTCCATTGCAGAAAGGAATTACTTTCTCATCCTGTGGGAAACCAGGACTGGCCTAGAAAGGTTGTTAATAAGGAGTGTGGTGGAGCCAGCCTAGAATGGGTCTCAGTCCACTTTAACATAGCTTCAGAGAAGGGATTGCTATAGTTCAAGTGTGAATGCCTATCATGTGAATCCCACGAGATTTCTTGAAAGGATCTGGGGAGGAAGTAATGATTTTTCATGATTCGCTAAGAGTATTGCTTGATAATAAAACATTAAATCTGGTACTGCCAGACCATCTGCATTTGTAGGTCTTTTAATTGTATTGAAATTGATTCTTGAATGTTTTAAATTGCCAGATAAAGGAAATAAATACAGTTTGACAACTTCTTAAGAGACTGTCCAGAATATAAAGGGGCAGTGCTCAGAGGTAAAATAATTGCTTTGGAAAGAAGAAGTTTTTGACTAACATAGTCTTTTCTAAGAGTGACAGAAGTTTGGTGACCCGCTGCTTGGTGAGTTCTGTTATTGATTTAATTGCAGCTCTGTGGTTTAAAGCTAACAAACCCTCCATCTCTTAAGGGGATCTTGACTTCTAGGTATAATCAGTAATTCTTGACCCATTTATATTTAAAGTTTTGCAGAATATACTTCCTAGAGAAAGGTGTCCTGGGGATGAGATACAGTTGAGTTTTAGTGAAGTTAACATGTATACCAGCCACTGTGTTAAATGTCTCTAAGGCTGCATTGACATGATGGAGAGAGGTTTCTGGGTTGGTGACATACACCACTAGATCGCCTGCGAACAAACCAACTTTGTAAGATGTATAGTAATTCCTTTGATTTTAGAGTCATTCCTGAAGGACTGGGCCAGAGATTCAATCACCAGGGTGAAGAGGAGGGGAGAGAGGGGGTAGCCTTGACAAGTGCCCATTGTGAGAGTGACAGGTTGTGAAAAAGAACCATTAATCCAAATTTGGGCCAATGGTGGTTGATACAGAGAGTTAAAGGTTGTTTGGAACCGAACTCCAAAGTTCATCATTTTTGACAGGTCTTGTAGATAGCCAGTTTCTACTGAGTCAAAGGCTTTCTCTATACTGAGAAAGAATACAAACCAAGGAAACTTTGGATTGTTTACAAAAGTGGATAATATTTATCATTTTTCTGATATTGTCTATTAAATCCCAGAGGGGAATAAAACCCATTTGGTCTAGGGAGATACAATTCCCAATTATTTTATTTAGTCATGCTGTGAGAGTAGCTGTAAAAATCTTATAGTCAGCATTCAGAAGAGCTATTAGTCAATATGATTTCAGATTCGGCGTGTCCCTGTCCTTTTTGGAAGGGCTATCAATTTCACTGCCTTCCATCACTCCCTGTGTCATGACTAGATTGAACAGATCTGTTAAAGGTTTTGTGAGAATATCTGAGTATTTTTTATAAAATTCAGATGTCAGTCCAGACCTGGCAATTTATTATGTTTTAGATTTTTAATGACCCCTCTAATTTCCTCTTCTTGTATAGGAAAGTTAAAAATTATTGATGTTGTAGGGTTAGTGTCTTAAGACTGGGAATAGACTGTAGATATTTATTTATCAGTTCTGAGGGAGGATTGCCTGAGTTGTACAGTTCAGAATACTAGTAATCTTCAAAGACTCTAAGTATGTCTTTGGTCTGGGTTTTTGAAGAACCTTTGAGATCTTTTTTTTAATTGTTTTTATTGGTTTTCCAAAGATTACAGTTATTTAGAACCAAGTATATAAAGTGTTGCACAATGCAATTAGCAATTCAATGTTAAAGATAAAAAATTAACAAGCATCAACAAACCTTACCAAAGACTAGTGACAAAGAGTGCTAACAATATTTAGTTATAGTGAGCCAGAGCTGAAAGGTAATAGTTGCGTTAAATTGATGTAAGAATGTGTCTTCCAGAGGCTTTTGTTGCTGTTTTCTAGTGGTTGTGAGATTTTTTTAATGAAGTAATGCCTGATATATAGGGTTATGTGGTTGCATGTCTGAGGCAAAAAGATATTCCATGAACAAGAACCACTTTCCTATGAAATTAGAGGGTTTGGGGTAGATGTCTAATTGTTTGAGGTGATCTGTGATTTTTTCCAAAATTAGGTGGTCCCAGACTTTGTTGAGCCAGTCAGTAATAGTTGGGGCCTTGTCGGCTTTCCACTTCGATGCTGTCTTTAACACAGGTGATATAATTTTCTGAAACCATTTTTCTAACTTTTCAGGAAAGGTAATGTAGGGATTTAGGGCTATTATAACAGTAGCATTGCTTTAGGTATAATAGATTTTTTTGTATCTGGGAGATCTCAATGGAGTCTATTTTTTTTTCTTCCTGAAGTAGTTTGTAAAATTTTGTGCTACAGGTCTGTTTATGTTTTTCTTCTAAATCTTTATTGTCATCAATTAAAGTTTGTTTAAGCATTTTTTTCTTTTTATAGGCAGATGAAAGCAGGATTATCTTGCTCCTCAAGACTGCCTTGAAGGCATCCCAGATTATGGCTAAGGGGACTGGGGTCCCTAGGTTGTGATTAAAATAATTAAGTCTCTCTGATTCCACTTCTTTTCTCTGTTTAATCTCCAAGATAATGTCTTCAGAGTTTGATCTTGCAACCTAAATAAGCACATTACAGGAGCATGGTCTAACCATTGTTTCTGGCTTATAATTGCCTTGGAAAACCTGCAAATTAAGGGAGAGGAACACAATATCTAGTCTATCCTAGTGTGCATCTTGAAATGGGGTGAATAATAGATGTACTCACATTCATTATTATGGAGCAGTCTCCAGACATCACCTAAGTCAAATCTGTTAAGAAGTCTCTGAAGATTTGTTGGGCTAGGATGAGGTGTGGTCTGAATTTATTTACTTTTGGGGGGGGGGGTCTATCCAACCAGGGGTCAACTAGATAATTTAAGTCCCCCGCCCCAAGAATTAGTGGACCTTCTTGGAATGATTTGAGTTTTATATGAAGATCTGTAATATTACTCAGTTGGCCAGATCCAGGTAGTCAGCCATGTTGGTCTGAAGCAGTAGAACAAATTGGCCAGAGTTAGGGACCTAAAGTGATGCCAGGAAAGTCTAACTCCCCCTTTAGAAAAAGAAACCTGCCCTCCTGGTCCATTTTGGAAGCTTTAAGGCTGAATTTAACTATTTTTGAGAGTATGATAGCCACCCCTCACAATCTTGTGATTCCTGAAGCTAGTTATTGTTTTGTATACCAAATAGAATTAAAAACCTGATTCTGGTCAACTTTCAAACATGTCTCTTACGAACAGATTATGTCTGCTTTTTGCTGTTTTAGAGTAATATGGATCCTCTTTACCTTAATTTTATCTTTAATTCCTCTGCAATTCAATGTAACCAAATTCAAATTATTAGCCGTCATCTTTGGCTCAGGTGGGACGATAGGCCAGCAGATTGCCTTCCCGATGAAGTCTGCTGCAATACCACCTCTACTATTTATTTGTTTGTTTGTTTGTTTATTCAATTTATACCCCACCCTCCCCGCTGAAGCAAGCTCAGGGCAGCTTACAGAAGAGATAAAACACATAGATAACAATTATAACATCATAAAACCTTCTAAAACCATTCAGTATTATAAAGTTCTCTTCTATAGAATAGTGTTGCTTTAAGATGGTGGTCACAGTCATATTGATATATTCAGTGGTCTGTCTTAATGGTCAGCTCATTGGTCTTTTCCATATATATGTGGCAGGCACAGGCTGTAGATGGTAAAATCAGGGAGCTATATCTTCAGGGCTTTATATCTTCCAGTTGTTGTTGGTGGTGGCTCCTTAATTGAAGGCCTGGTGGAAGAGCTCTGTCTTGCAGGCCCTGCGGAATTGTAAAAGGTCCCACAGGACCCTGATCTCTTCTGGGAGCTTGTTCCACCAGTATGGAGCTGCCACCGAAAAAGCCCTGGCTCTGGTTATGGCCAGTCTGGAATCTTTGGGACCCAGGAGGCCAGTCAATTTTGAGACCCTGAACCCAGTGCTCTCTGAGGAACATATAAGGAAAGGCGGTCCCTCCAGTATGTTGGAAAAAATCAACAAAAATCACTAAAAACCTAAATGGGCTTCGTCTTGAGTAATTCCTGGAGTACCTGTGAGATGTTGGCAAGGGTTAAACAAGAATTGTAATGGTAACAGTATCCCTGACCAGATTGGCTCTAGTACAGCAATGATAAGGCAACTTTCCTGCTCCTATCATTAAAAGCATATTGTGTCGTTAGTGATGTGATTAGTGTGAGTGCGGGGTCAGGAGAATCATCCAAGGTTGACAAGGTACAATAATTATAATGACTATGAATGCACAAAGTGGAGAATTGCATCTT
The DNA here is from genome assembly GCA_029233225.1 of Lepidodactylus listeri. Taxonomy (NCBI): domain Eukaryota; kingdom Metazoa; phylum Chordata; class Lepidosauria; order Squamata; family Gekkonidae; genus Lepidodactylus; species Lepidodactylus listeri. The sequence continues at coordinate 130,302,064 of JARCFY010000005.1, read as the reverse complement.
AGGTAACCTCGCTTGTAGCAGCAAAGTGAGAGGAACTGAGTCCAGCTGCAGCACCCTAGTTCTATGTGTCCTGGGTGTCCCAAAGAGACTTTTCATAAAAGAAATCAAGAACTCTGGTCCCTGACCTCACATCTCAGGAACTATAGGATGGGAAGTCCCAGCAGGGGCCATTCTGCCCAGGCCAATGCCGTACTGACCGCAGAGTCACCCCTGAATGGCCATAAAACAGCCATAAATCTATGCAGATGGTACCATGAAACTGAGAGAGAAAACTGAGAAAGGAGGTGAAAGCGGCATGCAATCAGGACATTGCCATGAAAAACCGACAATCAATTAAAGTGAAAGTGGCAGGCAATGCAGGGGAGAATTTCTGTTCCATTTTGGGTTTGCTAAAACCAGGGGTCCTTTTGTAGAAAAAGAGGTGCAGGAGCTCATTAGCATAACTCATTTGTATAACTCATTTGCATATGCCACACCCCCTAACATGCTGGAAGTGTGTCAGAAGGCAACACCCACCACTCAGGCTCCACTCCACAGGTGAGTGAAACTGACCTGCTCTTCCTCCATTCCCTTCCCCATCCAATACTTTGTGCAGTAAAAATAAGCATAAAAAACACACCCTCATTCTCTTCCTGCTCCCTTGAAACCACCAGGTTTCAAGTAGACTTGAGATACCCAGGACATGTGCACCACCCATCCCTTTCCCTGCCCCTCCCCACAACAAGACACCCTGTGAGGTAGGTGGGGCTGAGAGAGGTCTTTTGAGAACTGCTCATGAGAGAACAGCTCTGAGATAACTTGTGACTGGCCCAAGGTCACATCAGCAGCTGCATGTGGAGGAGTGGGGAATCAAACCTGGTTCTCCCAGATTAGAGTCCAACTCCTGACCACTTCACCAAACTGATGGGGTGGAAGCTGCTGAAGGGTTGGTGAAATTTCTCCAGTACTTATGTGCCATGTGCCCAGATAAAAAATGGTATACTTGGAAAATTTATATGCCACCTTGAGCAAGTCTCTGGAAAAGCAGCACACAGTCATAAAAGGAACAATGATAAAATTATCAATATTAAAACAAAACATTAAAAACAATAAAGACCCTAGCAGGGCTTTCCCCGGGGTGCTGCGCCTCTGCACTGCTCGAGGAAGCCAAGGAGGGGGCGGGGCTTGGTCATGTGCCCGCCCCCTGGGCTCCTCACTCCCGGAGCTGCGCTCCTGTGCGCTCCCGCTCCAACGGACCTTTGGGTAAAACAGTGGAGCAAATGCTAGATGCAGATTGGGCCTAGGAGAGCTCAGCAGTGTGTGTGCAAAGTCCCACCCCTTCCGTCGTTTCACGCTCCAGTCAGCATCAGTCTTGGTGATGTTGTTATGAACCTTTAGTGCGATCAGTGAGCAGCTAGTTAACCATAACTATGAAAACCTAAGTCCAACATGTTGCATCCGGGCTCCTCTCCCGTTAGCCCTCGTATAGCAGATGTAACCAATTATTGACAAGAGGAGCCCGATTTAAACCGCGCAGTAAAGCCAGATTTCCAACAGTCCCTTTTCTGGTGAAGTTAAACTGAAAAAGGTATGGTGAAATACAAGTGTTATAAATCTTGCTGCTGCTTCCTACCCACACTGCTCCTCCTCCTCCTCCCCGGTTTCTGGATCTTGCCCTCCTTGTATACAAAGAAATTGGCACCTGACAGGAATGGGAATGTTGAAGAGGATACATTACTGTTGGCAGAATTCTTAAGATTCCACAACACCTCCAGGCCTATTCCTCAGACGCTCTCGCTCCGACTTGGTGCCAGGAAATGTTAATTACTGCAGCACAGTTTCTTGTTTTCTCTGGCATGGTACCGATTAATTTATACTGTTTGGGAAAACACTTTCAACTTATACATTTTTTATTAAAGATCAATAAAAGTAAATCAATAGGGGTGTAATAGCACACAGGACCAAAAAAGGGGGGGGGGAGCTTTTCTTTCATATATTTGCCATGCAGTAAAATTTCGGTGCTGGTCTAAATCGATGCATCCACTCTAATGATAGGCCGTCATGATTCTCTTTATAATCAAGAAAGCAATTAAAAAGTGCTGGTTCTTGCACTTACTAAAATAATTAGCGCTTCTTTTATTGAGTGTTAACACAATAGGGGAGACGGATTGGTTCCTGGTTGCAGAATCTGAGGAGTCGATCGACTGTGTTCTTTATGAACTGGGCATAGAATGTGTATTGAATTTTATATATATATATATATATATATATATATATATATATATATATATAAACTGAATAAAATTCAAATACATATTCTATGCCCAGCTCATAGAATGTGTATTTGAATGAGAGAGAGAGAGAGAGAGAGAGAGAGAGAGAGACCTGTTAATCATTGCCAAGATCCAGATGAAGGGAGGAGCTACAAAAGAACCAATCAGAACAGCAGTGAAGTCACCCCACAGCAATAGGCTAAAGAGGGTCATGTGGTACCACCACACCCCTTACCAAATTTTTCTATTCAAGCTTGCTCACAGTTCTGAGCAACAAAACGCTGCATTAGGGTTGCCAGGATCACCCTGGCAACCGGCAGGGGGAGAAGGAACTTACCTGGTCTCAGGGGAGCCCTTCCTGGGTGTCAGGGGAGTGTGCCGGAAGTGATGTCAGTACAACACAGGGGATTGTCTGGTGTTTGAGCAACATTCTATGGTTTAACCATAGAGTTTTGCACAAATGCTAGTGTGTTCCTGGTGTCCCCTGGTGACGTGCTTTTGTGACTTCCAGGTGCACGGGGAGTGACATCAATGACATCAGCACACTCCCCCTCAGTTTCCGTGGAAGGGAGAGGCAGCTAGAGGTGGGGGCTGAAAGCTTTACTACATGTAGATACTGCTGGGCTGTTTTTCCCTTGATGACCCAACCTCTTGGTAGGGACTTTGTCTGACATTAGAGGGTCCCAGAAGTCTTCCACTTTTCTGTTCCTCTGCTCCCGCCCCGCCCCCCAGTTAACCCACAGACTACAGACCAAAGAATACCACAAACAAAGAACAGTAATGAACCTGCTACAATCATCATATTCTTGTATGAAACCAGATCTTCAGCTCTTGGCCTTGTTCCACAAACACTTAAAAGGCAATGCAATTTAAAATAACTTTCTACTGGCAAAGGTGTCCTTTCCAAACGTGCTGTTTTAATAAGTTTGCCACTTTTCTCACTTTGTGTACCGGTTTCACTCAGTACTGACCTTGTACCTAATTCCATTTAGTTATTCTAAAATGTATATCCTGCCAAACCAACTTGCCTGTATGCTCATGGTGGCCAATACTTCATTTAAAAATGCAAATAAAATCATTAAAAAGTGATTAACCATAAATAAAATCAAGGGAAAGTATCTGTTTTGCAATTATACCAGCACAAAAGTCTTTCTAAACAGGAAAGCCTTCCCCCCCCCCCCCCACCACCACCAGCTGACGGAAGGTCCCTTGCTAGCTAGTCATGACAGATTTCCCTAGAAATGAAGGAGGGTACCACCACAGATAAGCCCCTGTTCCTCACCCCAACAAGTGCAGAGTCTCCATGGGAGATCTTAAACCAGATGGGGCACATATAAGATGAAGTGGCCAGAGCTTGTTTAGGACTCCAAAGATAAAAAACAGTCCTTTGAATTCAGCCAGGAAACTAACTGGAATCTAGCACAGTTCTCTGAGCATATATCTAACGTGGCTAGATTTGAGTCCCGAAGCACCTTAGATATTAACAAGATTTTGGGGGCATAATCTTTCAAGAGGCAAAGCTCCTTTTGTCAGAGAAAACATCTAACATGCTCTCTAAACCTGATTTTCTTAATAATCTGTACTGGTTACGGTTCCCAAAGACTTTGAAAAGGCAGCCCTATGAATAGCCCTCACTGGATAATATTTAGGGTTGCCAAACTCCAGCTGGGATCCAGAGATCTCCTGAAATTACAGTTGATCTCCAGGTGACAGAGATTAGTTCACCTGGAGAAAATGGCTGTTTTGGAAAGTGGACTGTATGGACTTATCCTACCTGGGGCATAAACTATTTTAGTTTAGGGTTTTTTTTTAAAAAAATGGAGTTCAGCTCAAATGAAGGATGACAATTTAAAAGGAACTCCTCCGTGTATTTAGCTTACTTTCCATCCAGAAAAGAGTCCCTCCTGCCCAAATCTGTTTTCTAAAAATATGCAGTCGCAATCCCAGAAGCCCGCTGATTTTTCTCTGGTTCTAGAAATCAACCCTGACTGTTCCCTGGAAGGCCAGATCCTGAAGCTGAAGCTCAAGTACTCTGACCACCCAATGAGAAGGGAGCACTCCCTGGAGAAGACCCTGAGGATGCTGGGAAAGACTGAAGGTCAAAGAAGAAGGGGATGGCAGAGGATGAGATGATGGTTAGACAGTGTTATCCATGCAACAAACATGAAATTAAGCAAACTCCGGAGGATGGTGGAGGACAGGAGGGCCTGGAGTGATGTGGTCCATGGGGTCGCGAGGAGTCGGACCCTGCGTGTGTCTCTGTGTGTGTGTCTCTCTCTGTGTGTTCCTATCTATCTGTTCTGTAGTTTCCCTCGGCCATTTCCTGAAGTTTCCAGCGGATTGTTGTGACTGTTGTGATAAGAAGAAAAGCCAAGCCTGATTCTTTGTTAGAAGTGGTTTCAGTGGATTGTTTAAGCTGGAGAGCCAAGCAGACACCCTCCAAGATCTCGGGTCAAACCCTACCTGAAGCTGTTGCGGCTGACTTCATTTATAAAGTGTTGCCCTACAAGCTTGAGGATGCCAGGCAAAATGGATTGATTGGTGACCATGAGACAGGCCCGACTTACAGGACAGAAGACATGTGCCCAGCCAAGGGGAGCCTTGCACTGAAGCAGCATGTTGAACCAGATGTGGACCCATGGAAGACCTGATGCCATCCATCTAAAGTCACTGCAGACCCAGGTAGATGGCATGCCAGCCTCCCTGAGGTTCGCAGCCACATGGAACCAGCATCCAGACCTCTAGAGAAGCCATACTTTGTAAAGGCAACCTGGACATTCTTACTCAGACGCCATGAACAAGCACTGTCTCCATCACGCAAGTATTTCCCCACCACCACCCTCTCCTAGCAGCGTTACCCAAAACTGCATGTAGTCATCTTCAAGTTAAACAAAAGAATTTGGCTGTGACAAGATTAACTGGGCTGACTAGCACACCCACTGTCCATCAAGATAATGCAGCTGCAGATCATCGGATCGTTGATACTGCACAAGCACGCCTTTTCTTCTCCTTTGTCTTCAGCCCCAAACTCTAAACGGTGTCAGTATTAAGAACCATTATGTCAATTGCCCAACTATTAATCCCACTCTCCCGGTCATCTCCTGACCATTAGTAACCGGGTCTTTTTCTACATTTCCTAGGGACTACGTGACTGACCAAGCATAGCCCACCCGGGCACTTTATAGGGGTGGGCAATTGTTTTGGCTCGGGGGCCACTTTGTGGGAGCGGAGGTTAGCGGAGGGCTGTACCTTTTAAAATGATTGCATTCATTAGTTAACTTTGCATTTCAGAAAAGGTATAAATTGTATCATAAAAATCAATAAATATAAATTAAATAAAATAGTGGTAGTTTTATTCAATTTATTTATTGTGCTAATTTCATATTCTCTATAGCTGCAAGCACATTTAATTTTAGAATCAGTTTAATGAGACAAATGTACCCTATCACACTTTTCCACAATTTTTTTGAAATCAGGAGTGCGATTGCTTGTTGAGATTCTCATCACAGCCTGCAAGTTAATGTCTGTCAAAGAGCATCTATATTTACTCTTATTGATCTTCATGCAAGAAAAACTTTGCTCACAAATATATGTAGACCCAAATATAGAGAACATTTTCCCAGCAAATTTCTTCACACATGGAAATTTTTTCAGCAGACAAAGATTTGTAAAAGTCAACTAATGTCACAGCATTAAACCTTTCTTTCCCAGTGTGATCTGACTGCATGTCAATAAGTTCAAGCTGCAGCTCCTCAGGTGCTGTATCAATATCAGCAGTGATGGGATAAGAGAGCAAATTGAATTTAGGCTCAATTTTCTTGAAGTCCTGAAATCTTCTTGGCGGGCCGCAAAAAAACTCTGTGGCGGGCCGCATGTGGCCCCCGGGCCGCAATTTGCCCACCCCTGCTCTAGGGTATATAAGGAGAGCATCTGCCCATGGCTCTCTCTCTCTCTTGCCTCTATCTACCTGACCTCATCCTTTCTTGCTGACTCTAGTCCCAGTGCTGTCTAGAATCTCTACATGTGTTGCTGATCATCACACAGTCCCATCCCTAGTATATTCCTGTTTTCCACTGCAGAGTCAGCTCACGGCGTCGGACAGGTAAGTATCATAGAATCATAGAGTTGAAAGGGTCATCTAGGTCATCTAGGGTCATCTAGTCCAACCCCCTGCACAGTGCAGGAAATTCAGCAATATCTCTTCCCCCCCCCCCCCCCGTGACCCCTGCTCTACGTCCAGAAGATGACAAAAAAAACCCCTCCAGGATCCCCAGTCAACCTGGCCTGCGAAAAAATTGCTTCCTGACCACAAAGTGATGATCAGCATTTCCCTGGGCATGTAAGAAAGGGCCATGAGAACTAAGCACTTAATGCAACCCTTCCTGCCCTCCCTCTCTTATGATCTGCCTAAGTTCACACAATCCGCCTTGCTGTCAGATGGCCATCCAGCCTCTGCTTGAAAACCTCCAAAGAATGAGAACCCACCACCTCCCGAGGAAGCCTGTTCCACTGAGGAACCGCTCTAACTGTTAGGAAGCTTTTCCTAATGTTTAGCCAAAAACTACTGTGGTTTAATTTCAACCCACTGGTTCTGGTCCAACCTTCTGGGGCAACAGAAAACAACTCCTCCCCATCCTCTGTGTGACAGCCTTCAAGTATTTGAAGATGGTTGTCATATCACATCTCAGTCGTCTCCTCTCCGGGCTAAGCATACCCAGCTCCTTCAACCTTTCCTTCTAGGACTTGATCTCCTGACCCCTCACCATCTTCACTGCTCTCCTCTGGACACGTTCCAGCTTGTCTATATCCTTCTTAAATTGTGGTGCCCAAAACTGAACACAATACTCCAAGTGAGGTCTAACCAGAGCAGAGTAAAGTGATACCATCACTTCACGTGATCCGGACACTATACTTCTGTTGATACAGTCCAAAACTGCATTTGCCTTTTTAGCTACCGCATCACACTGCTGACTCATGTTCAGTGTATGGTCCACTAAGACCCCTAGATCCTTTTCGCATATACCACTATTGGTGTTATAGTGCAAGGGTCCCCAGCATGGTGTCTGTGAATAGGATGGCACCCGCCAACACTTTTGGTGGTGCCTGCGCAGTGTTTTTAGAAAGTGGTGGGTCCAGGTGGGGCTTTTGCCCAGAAAGGCTTCTGATTGGCCACTGGAGATTTGATTGGCTGCAGCTAGAATGTGAGTTATCTGAAGAGGTGAAGCAGTGAGCAGTGACTCTTGAAAGCTCCTGCCCTGCCACAAATTGTGTTAGTCTTTCAGGTCCTACTTGACTCTTGCTGTTTTCTACTGTTACAGACAAGACTAATGTGGCGACTCATCTTGATCAATCTGACAGCAAACCAGTATCTCTGCTTTCTATACTGTGGAAAGTTCTAAATCTACTCCATCCATGGGCCTATGAATACTCTTTTTTTTACTATTTTTAGTATTTACTATTTTAAAGGAATAGATGGCAGTTTCTGTGGGGTACAGTGATGGCTGTCACTCCCCCTGCCAGTCATCTTTGCATATCTAAAAGGCTTCTGTTAAATAGTGGATTCCATGGAGCAGCAGATTGACTACTAGTGATCAGCTCTACTTTATTAGTGATTTCAGCAAGCACAAGACTAAACTCCAGGGCTCCAGCCCTGTTTAAATAGCATGCAGTTGTCACACCCAAACACACCCCACTCCCAACAACTGGCTATTTACATAACATTACTTCTTGATTGGTTACTTCTAGCGTCCTGATGGGCTCTTGTTCTTGGGCTACCTCAGCCAGTCTCTGGTAGAACAGTCCTGGAATGTTTCAGTCCTGATACATAACAGCCTCCTTGCTCCATATGTTCCCATGTGTCAGCGGCATTTGTGGGCCAGTTGTTTCTACTCATTCTCAAAGTCATGGCTACCCTTTTGGCATCCTGCAGCACCCGTTCTTTTTTCAAATGGCTGCTTTGGAGGACGGATTCTACTGAGATCCCTCCCCTTTCCAAACCCTGCCCTCCTCAGGCGTCATCCCCCAAATCGCCAGGTATTTCCCAACCAAGAGCTGGCAACCCTAGGACCAATGCCTTATTCTGGACACCCATCATTGCAAGCTGCTGGTCAGGGGCTGGGGAGTGGCTTCCTCCCTTCTCCCTCCCACCTATTCTCAGCCCATGAAGGAAAAGGGGGCACAGGAAGACAAAGAGGACCCCTTGGAGGTTTTGGAAACAGCCTCTCCATCAGGCCTTTCCTCATCCCCACCTCTTCTGTGGGAAACATAGAAGAGATGAGAACTGGGTGTGGGGGGATCTGGGAGAAACACAGACACAGACACACACACTCCTGAGCCAGGACCTTGTCATCTGGGTCACCCAAGGCCAGTCACTCAGTCACTGGGTCACCCAAGGCCAGTCACCCAAGGCCAGTCACTCAGCCTGGACCACCTCACAGGGTTGGGGGTAGGGTGGGGTGGTGGGGGTGGAGTCCAGTGTGCCTCCTTGAGATCCTCAGAGGTACGAGGGGGAAGAGAGGAAACAAAGAGCGAGAAATGGATCACAGCCATGCTCAGCTGCTAAGGCTGGGTGCGTGAGGGGGCCGTGGAAAATTACATAAGCAAGACGATAAGAGGCAGTAATCGCAATCACATAGCAAAGGCACTGCACAATGAACACCACAGAATCGTGTGTGGAAAGAAACCTTTAATAGAATATCACCAAGTCATCACAAGACTGTCCAAAACATAACGTTTAGCGCAAATTACAAAGCCATGAATTGTGCAAAGACTAATTCCATCAACTTTCTTTCACTTTTGTCATTTATATACGAAGACTCCGGAATATGTCCTCCGTTTCAATGGCTCTTCCTCAGTAGACTTAAATAAACAACAATAATACAACGTAAACATCAAACCATGAATACAGTAATTTAGGAATACAACATATATAAACAACATACCTTACAATAGGCTCATGAGATAAACAGGAAACTTCAAGGACAATAAAGACGAGGAAACATTCCTTCTACCAATAAGAAGAACTTATTACAAACCGCTTGTTAACGCAAATAAACAAATAACAATAATGAAAAGCCAAGTCTACTTCTAGAGAACTCACCCAATTATGCAGAAACTCTAATGTCCTTATTTACTAGCAAGGAATAAGACTTGTCTCCTAAAAGTACGATAGATAGATGATAGATAGATAGATAGATAGATAGATAGATAGATAGATAGATAGATAGATAGATAGATAGATAGATATATATGTTGTATTCTTATTATTTTACAGCCACAGCTTGCAGAGACTTTGGGATGCAAAAGGCCCTTTCTGATTGGCTACAAATAAAGACTCTCATTGGTCCTTAAGCCACTCTAGGTAACCAATTGCTGAACCTCGCTTAGGTCCAATAGGATTGTTTGTACATAGTTACATTGTTTGAAGTTATGAGTTGGAAACAGTATAAATTAAGGTGCCGCTCTCATAGAGCTGTCTTTTGAGCTGAAGCAATGTGTTTGAATAAAAGCCTGTTGTTTGATTCATCGCCTCCCACTCAATACTTAAATATATATATATATATATAGTAACTAATTTGTATGGAAATGTAAAACACACACACACCCTTTTATGGTACCCTTCGGAAAAAGAACTAGTCTGGCATATGATTAAATACATTTATTGGGGCTTTTTGTGGGTTCCCCAGGAAATCAATTGCTTTCACTCCCAGGAATCAATTGGTTTTGTTTGTATTTTGAGTAATAATAGCATTAACTAAGTTTGCCTGTGTCATTTATAAAGTTTATATCTCCGATACCTGGCATTGAATTTTATGGCACACATGGCCCGGCCCAACAAAGAGACATTTATGTCAGATCCGACCCTTGTAACAAATGAGTTTGACCCTCTGGGTTAAAGCATCAGACTAGGATCTAGGAAACCCAATTCTGAATGCCACTCTGCCATAAAAGCTTACTGGGTGACCTTGGGCCAGTCACATGCTATCAGCCTAACTTACCTCACAGGGCAGTTGGGAGGATAAAATGGAAGACAGGAGAACCAGGGAAGCTGCTTCGGTTCCCCGTTGGGAGAAAGTTGGGATATAAATAAAGTAAAGAGACCAATAAACATTTGCAGGAGGGATTTTTATTGTCCTGGAAGCTAATCAAGAAAATATGCATGTTTCTCCTGGAGTGAAGTGTGCCTATAATTTTAATCCAAGGGAGGGGGGAGACCTGCATTCTAGATATCAAGGGCGGCGGGGGGGGGGGGGGGCTGTTTTAAAAAGATTCCACCACAGGGTAGTACATTTTCTCCCTTATTGGCGAGTAAGGAACAAACCTTGTGACAAGTGAGAGCGGAAATGTGTGGGAAGGAAAAGGAGGCCTGAAAGGACAGGAAGTCTGAGGGCAGTCGTCCCAACCCTTGTGCAAAGCCTCACAATTCTTCAGCTTTAAAGGGGGGGGACACTACCAAACAGAAGGATGCATCTCAGTTAAAAAAACAATCCCTTGGATTCGAACCAGGACAAACATCGTCTTCTTTGGAAGTCATAGTAAAACAAGCTCCAGGATAAATGTTTCAAAGACAGCTTGGCCTGGTCAAAAAGAAGATTGAGAAATGTGTTTCTTCATAGAAGGGCTGAGAGCAGGAAAGCTCCTTGCAGTGGTGCAGTTAGATAATTTGGGACTCCATGGTCTTATGTTTCCAACCTTGGCCTGGGGAATTCCTGGAGATTCGGGGGCATAGCCTGCAGAGGGGGGATTGGGGGCGGGATTTCACATAGAGTCTGAAACTGCCATTTTCCCAACCCTGATCTGGCAACATCCCCCCATCCCCCACCTCTGGCCAGTGGGACCTGATAACCCGATATCTGTAAACTGGAGATTCATTGTAATCCCGGGAGAACTCCAGGCCCCACCTGGAGGCTGGCAACCCCAGAGACTTCATTGCAAAGTCAGATTAATTGGAGAGATGCAGAGGAAGTTTGGACTCCTTTTGGACTTCAGAGTATGAGGCAAGTCTGCCAGCTGCCTTATATTCTCTGCCTCAGACAGCAAATGTAAGCTGGAAAAGATTGTCGTCCCCCCCCCCGAGTCTCCCTAGCCCTGTTCACACATTACAGTCAACACATGCAATCTGTATACAATGTACATATGATTTTTCTTTATACCTGCATTAATCCTCATGTTACAGTCAAGGCGTGTAACAATGGGCATGTAATAGAAACCCTGCATTTATTCAGGTGCCACTCCCTGATTTCATTTGCAGAAAAATGCTGACAGATTGAAAGCCAATGGCTCTTGTGAGCCCAGATCCACGCGAAAAGGCTGCCGGCTGCATTTCTAGGTGGCTGATTCACTGCTTGCCTTTTGGGCACCTTCCAGGGGTTAGCGTGGGCAATTCTGCATTAGGTGCAACTGGGCACCTGGGACCAGAGAAAGGGGGCAAAAGCTCCCCCCACTAGCAGTGCCCTTTCAGCTGGCGAAAGTGGTGGGAGTGAAACAGGAAGTTCTCCCCCCACACACACACCATCACAGCACTTCCTTTCAGTGCTGAGTGAATGAGAGTTTTTAAGGTGAATTCTCATGATGTATGTCTGACTGCAAGTCCAGTCGCGTGCCCCTCGCCTGGCACGTGTCGGGGGAATCATGTAGTTGTGCCCGGAAATACTTTGTTTCAGGGGTCTGTAAACCTATGGTTCCAGAGCCAACTGTGAATCGGTATGGCACTAAATATGCCTCTTTTAAATAAGATTAAATCTTTACAAAAGGTATATTGGAATGTAGGATTGCCAGCTCTGGATTGGGGATTTTGGGAGTGGAGCCCGTGGAAAGCGAGGTTTGGGGAAGGGAGGGCCATAAAGTCCACCTTCCAAAGCAGCCATATTCTCCAGGGGAGCTGATCTTTGTTGTCTGGAGATCAGTTGTAAAAGTGGGAGATCTCCAGTCCCCATTTGGAGGTTGGCAACCCTATTGGAGGGGATAGGTAGGATGCTAAAATAACCAGTATGTTAAAAGAGTGGCAGGCAAGGATGCTATGGGATGAAAGGGCTTCTTAGAGATATTTTACAGAAAGGAAAGGATAGAGGTGGCCAGGAATCCAAGGGTGAGCCCATCAAAGATTTAAGCAGCTGCTCTAAAGCAATTGCACAAGGCACAGCCATGAATATTTATGACTTTGTGGGTGCTGCTTCCTAATAAGAAACTCCCAGGAAACAGCATTTGGGTTGCGGAAACTTTATACATTCTTATTCAATGTATCAATTATCAGTACTTCCTCCGACTGATTCTGTGCTGATCTCTTGCATTCCACTGGGACGTAGTTTGGCTCTTTAATGATAAAAGCGTGCTGAGCCCTGCTCTATATCCAAAACCTTTAGAACAGAATAAAAATGGCAATTTTATTTAAAAGAAGGAAAGCTGGCCTGTTTAATAGCCATTGGAACAACATTCATGTGACGGCATAGCTGGGTGGCTTTGTCGAGGTGACTTTCATTGGGGCATCTATGAGCTGCTATACATCGATGAACTGATATACATCAGCACTGTGATTTGGGCAGCTGCTGTAGTGTTCATCCTGGGGTGAAGCCCCATGCCCGGAACTGAAGTCCTCTGACTGTTTGCCAAGAACAGAAGAACATGATACTGTTGGGATTTTTGGTTAATATAGCAGAGTTTTGCCCAGTTCTAGAAACGTGATACTGAGTGCAGTAAATAAATATCCCAAGAGGTATATTGCAAAAGAGATAAACTTGGGCAGTGGTCAGACCTGCCATTTGGCACTGTCAGGAAGCACTACTATTCCATCCGTTGGTATTTGGCACGGAGTTGCTCAGTCACACATCCCAGTGTAATCTGTTTCACTGCGGGCACAGCCTGTTACTGCATAGTCAGATGGCACATTCGGGCGATTGGGGGAGTTGCCTTTCTGTGTGCATGCACATAAATGAGGAACTGAACCCACACGTGAAGAGTTCTCCATAGAGGTCTCCATGGACTGATTATGCAGTTATGCGCATGTTGCTAAGTGGGGGGGGGGGGGGGAGGATGGCACTGAGTTGGGATGGATTAAACAGTCCATCCCAACAGCCTGAGAGCACGCTTGAGTGATCAGTCTAGGGAAAATCTGTCCATGGGCCATCAGCAAGTATTAGGACCAGACTTTCCCCAGTGTCTTTTAACTCTGTTTCTGTGGCAGGGCAGCACGAGTTGCCAACAACTGTGGGATTTTCTCCAGATGTTGCTGTCTGATCGTGCACTTTAGATTCATCAGGCATTTGCAGAGGGCAGCTCCCAGGTTAAGACAAAGAGAGGCATCCTATTCAAGGAGATAACACCTATGCACACATAGAGTGATGTAGCGCGCACACACACACCCCAATTTCTAGGCATGCTGAGTCACTCACTCCATCAGATACAAGAATGGATATAAATGCTCCCCAAAGTTAATGAAATTTGGCTATTGCCCCTCGGAATGTGACAGGTTGCCTAATAATGTGCTCTTTCAAATCCTCTCTTCAAGGCATGGATTTCATCGGGTGCTAACAATCAAAATCTCAAAAGCTGTCATTTGTCAAATGCTTGATACAACATCATGCCATCTATCAAGTACTGTCAAATATGAATAGACTAATCCTATTCTCAAGTAACACCTGCTGGAAAGAGGATAGGTTTGCTTAGAAACCACAGCAGAGCGCTAAACTATGCTGAAGGGAAAATACTCCATCAATTTTTTTAATCCAAAGGGACTCCAGCAGCGCAAGGTGGGGAACTTGGGGTCTGTATTGAGAGCTTTCATGAAAGACTACCCCCACCTATGTTGGTGGAATTTTTTTGTTAGGTCCAGTGCCCAGATGGGAAGGTTATACTTGTTCCAAAACCACCTTAATACCTAAGAGAAGCTAAGCTCTGTTTCTATGAATCAGAGATTAAAATATTTATATTTTATTTTTAGAAATATCAAGCAGATGATTGTTGACAATTCCGGGGGGGGGGGGGGGGGAGGGACTCAAAATGCCTGAAAGAACAAAAAATGTTCCAAACTTCAACAAGAACCTTTACTTTACCAAAAACAGAACAGGTTTGGGGAAAATATTTAGAAATGCTTCTGTAATATATGCCTTCATTGATGATGATGATGATCATTGACGTAAGTTAGTCTGTGCTCAGTGACAGCACAGATTCCCCAGACGAAGAGCTACCTGCAACTGGCCTTCAGCCAGTAATTGAACAACCAGCTGTAGCTGGCTCTCAGCCAGGAGGAGAGCAACAAGAGATCAGGTTACTGGCTGAGCAGAAGTCACAGCCTACAGCTGAAACCAAGCCAATGCCTTGTAACTCTGAAGCAGTAAACAAGGCTTCAGAAGCCACTCTCAGCCTACCTAGCTCACCCACACCCCTGCAGCACCAACACTGTCAGAGGCAAGCTGAGTTGGAGGAAAGGAGTAGTAGTGTAAGACTCATGGCCCGTCATCAGCTGTCAAATGACGAGATGGATTAGTAATTTCAGGGTGACTGCCAAAGAATTGGCTGGGAGTGTAGCTTATTAAGACTTAGCTATAAAATCAGCCAGGAGAAACAGCAGTTTTGTGGACCCCACAAGTACACATTGCTGCTGAACCACTGACCTTGCTGTTACTGGACCACTGGAACCTGAACTCTTGGACTGGCCCTGACTGTCAGCTTTTCTGGAACCCCTGACCCTGAACTGGACTTGGACTTGCTGCCTGAATTCCTTAACCCTAGACTGGATTTGGCGTACCTGCTCTCTAGAACCCCTGATTTCTGGACTGGACCCTGGTTCCTCTCTCCACCCTGGCCTGTGACCTGCCCTGCTGAACCTCTCTCCACCCTGGCCTGTGTCTCTGCCTCTTGGAAGGACTGCACCAGTACAATTATAGCTCACCCACACCCCTTGTAGAGCAGGGACCCCCAACATGGTGCCCACTGACACTTTTCCTGGTGCCTGACAAGGGTTTTTAGGAAGTGGGCTGGACCAGGTGCTATTTTGCCCAGCAAGTCTTCTGATTGGCCATGGGAGATTTGATTGGCTGTGCAGATTTCTAGAAACGTTGGTTCAGCAGCAGCTGCCACCACAGCTCAAGGATCTTTATGATGTGAAAGAAAGTAAGCTGCAGCATCCGCTGTGTGAACTGCTCCACCTTCTGCAGCAGCCATTGTGTGTCTGCGCTCACCACACTAGGTCAGAATTCCAAAGATGCCCAGAGGCTCGAAAAGGTTGGGGACCCCTGTCATAGAGCATTTAGAACACACAGCATCTGGGATATCAGATGATAAAGAACAGGTGGAGGAGAATAACAGGGCATCACAGTGGCGTGAAGAGAAACTGGAAGAGAAGCACTGTTAGCAAGGTTCACACAGAAGATTCCACCAGAACCAGGGCTCATTTCGTAGCAGGAGCTCCTTTGCATATTAGGCCACACCCGCCTGATGTAGCCAATCCTCCAAGAGCTTACAGTAGCCCCTGTAAGAAGAGCTCTGTAAGCTCTTGGAGGATTGGCTACATTAGGGGGGTGTGGCCTAATATGCAGAGGAGCTCCTGCTATGACTCAAGCCCTGACCAGAACAATATGACATTCCACGCCTAGCGGCTGATGGCTGAAATGACCTTCATCTGAGCTCCTATCCTTGGTTTTCATAGCTATCAAAAGGAAGGTGTGTCAGTGACCCTTGATCTGAAGAGATCTGATGCAGCAGGTAGAATGCTGGAATATTTATTTGTTTTATTTACTTCCTTTATACCCCATCACTGTTCTCTCCAGTGGGAACCCAAAGTGATTCACATAATTCTCCTCTGTTCCATTTTACCTTCACAATGGTCATGTGAAGTAGGTCAGGCAGAGAGTGTGTGACTGGCCCGAGACACCCCCCCCCCCCAGTAAGCTTCCATGGCAGAGTGGGGTTTCAGACCTGGGTCTCCCACATTTGAATCTAACACACTGATCATTATACCATGCTGGCTCTTTGACTTTACTGTGAGTCTTGCTGGGCGATCTTGGGCCACGCTCCCCACCACCATCAACTTACCACCAGTGTTCCCTCTAAGCTGAGTTAGTGTGAGCTGGCTCACAGTTTTTTAGCCTCCAGCTCCCACATTTCTGTCTTCGCTCAGGAAGGATGGCTCCAGAGCAAACTAATTTATGCAGCAGCCAAATTGCTCACTCACAACTTTAATGCCAGTAGCTCACAAAGTAGAATTTTTGCTCACAAGACTTCGCAGCTTAGTGGGAACACTGCTTACCACTAGGGTTGCCACGTCCCCTCTGTTCTTTGGTGGGGGGATTTGGTAGGTGTTCCGGGGTGGGTGGGGACACCCCCAAACCCTGCCCCCAAGCTATGGCCACTCTCAGCCACCCCTCTCCCTCAGAGATTTAAAGGGCTTCAGCTGCTTGGCGGGGAGGGCGTGACCCACCAATCTGCTGGAGGGCCCTTTAAATCCTTCAGTTGGGAGATCAGCCCCGTGCACCATGGCCCCCAGCCTGCTCGCAAGAAGACCCTTTAAAGGGTCTTTTTGCAAGCAGAGCTGGGGCCAGCAACAGCCCCTCTCCCTCCCTGCTGAAGGATTTAAAGGGCCCTCAAACTGATTGGTGAGCCACGTGCTCCCTGCTGAGCAGCTGAAACCCTTTTAATCTCTGAGGGAGGGGAGGGAGTGGAATGGCTGCATCTTGGGTGGTTTGGAGCCCCCAGAAGTGGGGGAACCCCTGCTTGGACCTGGGGCCTGGCAACCCTATCTACCACACAGGGGTTTTGTTAGGATAACATGGACAAGGAAGACCAAAGAGCATCATCAATGTGCATGTACTATCAACCACCTGATCAAACCCTTGAGGCTGATCTTAAGATGGAGAAGGAAATAAGGGAGATGAGTAAATCAGATAATGTCATTTTACTGGGAGACCTCAACTATCCTCACATTGACTGGGTAAATATGTGCTCGAGTTATGCTGTAAAAATGAGATTCCTAGACATCATAAATGGCTGTGCATAGTCATTTGGTCACTGAGCCAATCAGAGGGGTAGTGATCTTGGACTTGGTTCTGAGCAGGTCTCAAGACCTGGTGAAAGGTGCAGAGGTTGTTACACCAGTTGGGAACAGTGACCACCATACTATTAAGTTCAGTATTCAGATCAATGGAAAGTTACCCTTAAAGTCCAAAATAGGAACATTTGATTTCAAAAGAGGGAACTTTACGAAAATTAGAGGAATAGTAAAAAGGAAGCTGAATGGGAAATGCTTGGAAGCTATTTAAAACCTCACTAATTGAAGCCCAAATAGAATGCATTCCACAGCTGCCAGATTTAAAAGAAGGCCTGCATGGTTAACAATGCAAGTCAAGGAAGCCATAAAAAGTAAATAGGCATATTGTAAAAGGTGGAAGGTCTGTCCCATTGAACTGGAGGGACCACAGGATCAGGCAAAAGAAATGAAAGTAATTAAATTAGGCATGCAAAAGGTGATTTTGAAAAGTAGGTTGCTAAAAAGCATCAAGACAAACAATAAACTTTTAAAATATATATATATCCAGAGCAGATAACCAGTCAGAGAAGCTGTGGGGCCTTTGGATTGCTAAAGAAAGATGAAGAGATGGCAGAGAAGCTCAATGGCTTTTTTGCTTCCCAGTGGAAAGTGTGGGGCATGTGCCTATGCCACAGCCCCTGTTTTCAGGAAGGGTAGTTTGAAGAACTGAGCCAAATTGAGGTGGCTAGAGATGAAATTCTAGACCTACCAGGGGAATTAAAAACTGGTGTCTCCAGGTCCTGATGACATACACCTATGAGTTCTTAAGGAACTCAGATGTGAGATTGTTGGTCTACTAACCCGTATATGTAACCTATCACTAAATTCAGCCAGAAGACTGGAAAGTAACAAATGTAACACCAGTTTTTAAAAAGAGATCCAGAAGGGAACCAGGAAATTACAGGCCAGTCAGCCTAACACAGGGATGTAGACTTTTGTAAAATCCGGGGTGGGGGGGCTCTTTAGCATGCGCGCAAAGCGTGTGCACTCGCTGGGGATGTTCCCCACCACCACCGGGAAACCTCCGCGCCTCCCCAGGCCCTTCCGAGGCCCGCCAGCTGCTGCTGCCAGGGCCTCTCTCCCCCCCCCCCCCACTCCTTCCCTCTCCCTTCGCCGGGAAAAGAGGGAGGGAGAGGGAAGGATGGAAGAGTGGCGGGGGGGAGGCACCAGCAGCAGCAGCTGCCAGCCTCGGAAGGGCCCCGGGAGGCGCGGCGGCAGGTGCTACATTTTCCCGGGGGGGCTCAGTCCCCCCCAAGAAATTTCAGGGGAGGCTCGAGCCCTCCCGTAGTCTACACCTATGGCCTAACATCTATCCCAGGCAAATTAGTAGAAACTATCATCGAAGATAGAATTGTTAGGCATGAAGAGGGACAAAGCCTGCTGAAGGAATATCAGCATGGCTTCTACTAAGGGAAGTTCTGCCTCACCTTTTGGAGTTCTTAGAGAAAGTGAACAAGCATGTAGACAATGGTGACCTAGTAGACACTATATACCTGGACTTTCAAAAGGCTTTTGACTTCAACAAAGACTCATGAGTAAACTTAGCAGTCATGGGATACGAGGACAGGTTCTCTTGTGGATTAAAAACTGGTTAAATGACAAGAAGCAAAAAGTAGGAATAAATTGACAGTTCTCATAATGAAGGTAACTAAGCAGTGGGGTCCCACAAGGATCAGTATTGGGGCTGGTACTATTTAATTTATTCAACAATGATCTGGAACGAGGAGTGAGTAGTGTAGTGGCCAAGTTTGCAGATGACACAACATTATTCAGGATGGTGAAAACCGACAGTGAAGAGCTCCCAAGAGGACCTCCACAAACTGGGTGAGTGAGTGACAATGTGGCAAATGAAGTTCAGTGTTGATAAGTATAATGTGATGCACTCTGGGAGGACAAAAAATCCTAACTTAAGCTATAGACTAATGCGGTCTGAATTTACTGAGACTGAGGGAAAGAAGATCTTGGGGTCATAGTGGATAGCTCAGTAAAAGTGTCAACCCAGCATATTGCAGCAGTGAAAAAGGCAAACTCTATGTTAGGGATTATTAGGAAAGGGATTGAAAATAAAATGGCCAATAGTGTAATGCCCCATATGGCTCTATGGTGCAGCCTCATTTGGAATACTGTGTATTCCACTGTCGGTTTTCAGGGTATAAGGACACAGAGTCCACCATTTTATCAAGGGGAACTGATCGATGCCATCTGGAGAACAGTTGTGATTCTGAGTGATCTCCAGCCCTCACCTGGAGATTGGCAACAGTGGTTCCCCAAGAGGGAATAGCTGGTTTGGAGGGCATTGAAGCCCTGACTGCCACATCACCCACTTTTCCCTCTTTCCCCACACTTTTTGGCCTTGGGGCAGCTGGAAACTGTGGGCCAGCAGATGAGGAAGCCCCATTCAACTAAGTGAGTGATACCCCTGCAGGCCCCTCTCTAAAACTATAGCTCAATTGAACCTTACGGGGGAACATTTTACCACAGACAGCAGCCATCTTACAAACACAGATAAATGCCATTTCGTTACACTTACCAACAGCTACTGAGGTAACAGTCCCACACAGGAGGGAAGCAGGAGAAGCCTCTTTGTCAAGAGAGAAAGCCATCTGCCAGAAATTCTGACAGGGCACAGAGACTGAAGTAGTGGGCGGGGAAGAGGAGCAGACCCAGCACCCAGCCAATGGCATGCGAATACTCACAGCCAGTGTATAGGGACAGCATCTGAGTGACACATCAGGCATCCAACTGATTTTGGAGCATGTGGAATGTTCAGGAGAGTCCATGGTGAAAACAGAATTATATATAACCAGAGAATACTTGCAATGCAAAGAATGCTTCTGAGTACATGGCTCACACATTGATGGCCTTCCGAATCCTGTCCACATGGCACAGTGAATGCACACACACCTCTGCCTATATGGGCAGACAGCTGTTTGTAAGGAAGTGCCAATGCGTGTTCACTGAACTAATGAAACCGAGGACCAGAAGCTGGATAAATGTGGGGTTTGTGTCCCGTGGTCAGCTGCGCAGACATTGACTGTAATATGAAAATTACTCAACACACATCCAAAGAACAACGAAAGGTGCACAGTAGACGGATTGTATGGGCCTTCGCTGTAACTTGTGAATAGGTCTTCTCAGGGGTCATTTCATAGAAAAAGAGGTGCAGGAGCTCATTAGCATAACTCATTTGCA
Source organism: Lepidodactylus listeri (assembly GCA_029233225.1). Lineage (NCBI taxonomy): Eukaryota > Metazoa > Chordata > Lepidosauria > Squamata > Gekkonidae > Lepidodactylus > Lepidodactylus listeri. The sequence continues at coordinate 130,281,601 of JARCFY010000005.1, read as the reverse complement.
TATGGCACACCCCCTAACATACCGGAAGTGTGTCAGAAGGCAACACCCACCCCTCAGGCTCCACGCCACAGGTGAGTGAAACTGACCTGCTCTTCCTCCATTCCCTTCCCCATCCAATACTTTGTGCAATAAAAAGAAGCGTAAAGAACACGCCCTCATTCTCTTCCTGCTCCCTTGAAACCACCAGGTTTCAAGTAGACTTGAGATACCCAGGACATGTGCACCACCCATCCCTTCCCCTTCCCCTCCCCACAACAAGACACCCTGTGAGGTAGGTGGGCTGAGAGAGGTCTTTTGAGAACTGCTCATGAGAGAACAGCTCTGAGAGAACTCGTGACTGGCCCAAGGTCACACCAGCAGCTGCATGTGGAGAAGTGGGGAATCAAACCCGGTTCTCCCAGATTAGAGTACAACTCCTGACCACTACACCAAACTGATAAGATGGAAGCTGCTGAAGGGTTGGTGAAATTTCTCCAGTACTTATGTGCCATGTGCCCAGATAAAAAATGGTATACTTAGAAAATGTATATGCCACTTTGAGCAATTCTCTGGAAAAGCAGCACACAGTCATAAAAGGAACAATGATAAAATTATCAATATTAAAACAAAACATTAAAAACAATAAAGACCCTAGCAGGGCTTTCCCCGGGGCGCTGCGCCTCTGCACTGCTCGGGGAAGCCGAGGAGGGGGTGGGGCTTGGTTATGTGCCCGCCCTCTGGGCTCCTCACTCCCGGAGCTGCGCTCCTGTGCACTCCCGCTCCAACAGACCCCTGGGTCTTCTGTGTTACTAGGATTAATGTCAGTGCACCCAAAGTAGAGTTGCCAACTCCGAGTTAAGAAATTCCTGGAGTTCTGGGAGCGGAGCCTGGGAAGGGCAGAGTTTGGGGGCCTCAGCAGGGGATGTGATGCCATAAAAGAGTCCACCCTCCAAAGAAGCCATTTCCTCCAAGGGAACTGATCTCTGTAGTCTGGAGAGATTCCCAGGTCCCACCTGGAGGTTGGCAGCCATAAGTCAAAGAGAGCCAACGGGATATAGTGGATAGAATGCCGGACTAAGCTGGAGAGTTCCAGGTGCAAATCTCTACTCTGCCTTGTGTGGATCTGGATCAATCATCGGCCTCTCTCACAATGCTGCTATCACGATAAGATAGTGGAAGGAAGAATATCTACTCTGCCCTAAAATCCTCAGAGGAAGGGCGGGATTTTTTTTAAAAAAAAATGTAACCCAATGTAATATTTAGAACTGGAGTGTCAGGTGTACAGCAGCGAAAAATCTGTGGGCATACGTGCAGTCCAACAGAGAATTGCAAGGCAAGGTGTGTCGAAATCCAGTGGATATACCCATACTCTGCAAGCAAGGATGCCGCGTTTTGCTGAAGAAAACCGTGCATTTGTGAAGTTAAAAGAATGTAGAAATCCCAACAGTCCAGAACAATGGGGAGGAGGGGCAGGCGGAATCGGAGGAAGAGAGAGAATCTTTTTCAGCTACACCAATCTGTTTCTGTTTTCATTACGCTAAAAGACAGCCAATTTCAGCAAACAATATAGTAGATTTATTCATCCGCAGAAGAGCCAGCGGTGCGGAGGGGCCTCAAACGGGGAGTGGAGGAAAAAAGGAAAGCAGAAATGGGAAAAGGCTGATTAAACAAAGCAGTGGGGGAGAACACTCTGGAAGGTTCCGGCAGGCAGAAGGCTGCTGCACTAATGCTTTATGTCACCGCAGCACATTAAACGAGCACTTAAAAAGGTAATTAGCACCTTTTCATTGGACCAGAAATCAAAGGTGTAATTTACCAAAAGTCAGTGAACAATGTAAGAGATCTAATTGAATCATAGTGTCTAGCTTTGCCAGGGTGAAAAGTCAGAAGTGAGTTCTCATACAGTTATTATTGTGTACTGGGTTCAATGCATGGAAAGCCGGGACTACGACATAGTGATCGGCATGGATTCACTGAGTACACAACAAGCATGCAATATTGGCCGAGATGGCCAACTATATACAACGGCTAGGACACACCCAAAAATCCTATTGGCGGGTTTGAATGTCCCGCCAGAGTTCTGATTGGAGGGCTAGTGGTGGTCTAGGATCCTTGACCCCTATTGTCTCTCAGAGTCAAGCTCTGACTGTATGCCGCTAGCGCCCAGTAGCGGTCAGCAGACATAACACCCCTTCCCCCATAGTTTGAGCCCACCTATGTGGCATAGTCCTGTAGGTAAGCCGGGGGTCGGCGTTCCCACTGGGAACATCTTGGTGTGAGCACCGCAGTGGCATCCGGGGCCCCATCTGGCGGACTTGCCTGGACACCCGGCTGCAGGGTCGGGGGGCCCTTCTCTGGCACTGGGCTGGAGACTGGTGCTCCTTCAGTCAGATCGGCCTCGGGAATGGGGGCTAACTCTGGAGCCATTGCGTCCAGAAACTCAGGTCCAGTGTCGCCGTCACTGGCCCCTGGAGCTGGATCGTTGGCTGACACCAGGATCAGGTGCCTCCTCAGTTGGTCAGTGTGCCTTCGCAGGACCTGGCCATTGTCTGTTGAGACCTTGTATGACATGGGTCCTGTGGAGCAAATGATTTGGGCTGTGAGCTTACTTACTGAAGTTGTGGGCATAGACGGAGTCCTCAGGGAAGAACCCTCTAGGCGCCTCCTTCTGCTCAGACAGGCTACGTGACTCTGGAGCCCTGTCTGGATGTAGGCTATCCAGTAAAATGGTGGGCCACCGTCCCATTAGGAGTTCAGCTGGGCAGAGGCCATTGACCGGGTTAGGAGTGGTCCATTGTGCCAATAAGAAGTGGTTGATATAGAATTCCCAGTTGCTTTCCGTGAGACAACTCAGTGCTTCTTTGGTGGTCTGCACCATCTGCTTGGCTTAACCGTTGGTCACGGGGTGGAATGGGGTGGACCTCATGTGCCAGATCAGGTTGCTTCTGAGGAACTCCCGGAATTCCTCCAAGGTAAAAGCCATCCCGTTGTCAGAGACGATGGTGTCAGGCAACCCATGGGTTGCGAAGATCCAGTGTAGCGCCCAGATGGTGGCTTTGGAAGATGTGGCTGAGATGGGAAATATCTCCAGCCATTATGAGTAGGAGTCCACTGTGACCAGAAAGAGCAGTCCATGGAATGGGCCCCCAAAGTCTATGTGCAGTCTGGACCATGGTGTGCGGGTGGACTCCCAAGCTTGGGTGGGTGCACTAGGCGGATTTGGTCAGACCTCCTGGCATGTTTGGCAGTGCTCTACCCAAGCTTCAACCACCGCATTGATCCCTGGCCACCACACATAGCGCAGGGCCAGGGCCTTCATGTGAATGATCCCTTGGTGTGCTTCCTGTAAGTCCTGGAGGACACACTGACAGAGGGCACCGGGGGCCACCACACTTTCCCCCCACAGTAAATACCCCTTGTGGGTGGACTGCTCATCCCTGAAGGCCATGAACGCTGTAAACTCCCAGCCCGCTGTGGCTGCGGACCACCCCCTCACCACCCAGCCCAGAACACGGGAGAGGACGGGATCCCGGGCCGAGTGGCAAAAGACATCAGCCGCCTGGAGGGGGGCGTCCAGAAGATCCTCCACCTGAAGCACATGGTGCGCTGGAGCTGGGTCTGCCTCAACAGAGGGCAAGGGGAGGCAGCTGAGGGCATCAGCATGGCCAATGGCTTTCCCTGGACAGTGCTGCAGGGTGTAGTTGTAGCCAGAGAGGAAAATCGACCAGCGGAGGACCCATGAAGAGAACACCTGTGGCGTCTGCTGGTTCACCGCAAAGAGGCCAAGGAGGGGGCAATGGTCCATGACAATGGTGAAGGGGTGGCCATAAAAAAAGTCATGAAACTTTATACTGGCCACGATCGCCAACCCTCCTGGTCGATTTGAGTGTAGTTGCGCTCCGCAGCTGACAATGTCCTGGAATAATAGGCCACCAGCACCTCCCACCCATCCGGGAGTTGGTGAGCTAGGACAGCACCCACCCCATGGGGGGAGGCATCGCAGGCCAGAACCACTGGCAGTGATTAATCAAAGTGTATTAACAGCATTGGAAATGAGTAGCACTTTGACCCCTTTGAACGGAGCAGTTTGGCGAGGGCCCCAAGTCCAGGGGGCCTGTTTGTCGAGCAGGCAGTGCAGAGGCTCGGCCACTGCCACCTTGTGGGGGAGGAAGGCATGGTAAAAGTTCAGGAGACTGAGGAACGCCTGCAGCTCCACCTTGGACTTGGGCGGTGGGGCCTCGATGATGACCTTGATCTTGTCCCTTGCTGGATGGAGGCTGTCTGCATTGACTGTGAAGCCCAAAAAGTCAACGGAAGGGACCCCAAGGAGGCACTTCTCCCACTTCACCTTGAGGCTGGCCTTGTTGAAGCAGTGGAGGATGGCACGCAAGCAGGAGGAAAAGTTGCCAGGCGTGGCTACGGCAATCAGCACATCATCAAAGAATGATGTGACACCAGGGATCCCTTTTAAAAGAGAGTCCATGAGACTTTGGAATAGTCCAGGGGCGACACTCACCCCAAACTGCAACTGCTTTACTTTAAAGGCTTCCCAGTGCATTACTATGGTCTGTGCGACAGCTGTGGCCTCGTCTTCGGTAAGCTGGTGGTACACTTGGGCAAGATCCAGTTTCCCAGATATCTGCACCGCTGCCAATGTGGCCAAGACGTGACTCACGACTGAGACCAGGTAGGCGTGGTCCTGGAGAGCCTTGTTGAGTGTACACTTGTAGTCCGCACAGATACAGACATCCCTGTTGGGCTTCACGGGGGTGACGATGGAGGTTTCCCAAACAGCATGCAAGATGGGCTCCAGGACCCCTAGACTCATGAGGCAGTCCAGCTTCACGTCTGTCTTGGGTCACAGGACAAAGGGGACATTCCAGGATCGCATACGAATAGGTGCTACCACGGGCTTGAGTTGCAGGGACACCGGGGGGCCTGTGTACCGGCCGAGAGTTCTGTCGAAGGCGGACGGGAACTCACTGGAGACATCACTAAAGTCCAACAATGCACAGCTGTGGATCCCCTCGACAGAGATTCCCAAAGGGCCAAACCAGGTGCGACCTAGCAGGCTGACCAGGTTACCCTTGGCCACCAATAATTCCAGGTGGCCATTGAATCCCCGTTGCTGGACCCAGAAGCTACCCACACCCCTTATCAGCACCCAGTTCTGCTGGAAGTCCATCAGGGTAATGTGCGAGGGGCACAGATGGGGGGCCCCATGTGGACACAGTCATTTAAGGGTCTCCTCCGATATGATGAAGAAGGCAGACCCAGATTTTTGGGGCGGAGGTTTGGCTGGGAAGCCACAATACCTGTTCAGTCGCTAGCAGGTAGAGGTCCTTGGAGGCCATGTCCTCCTCATGGTGCATTGTGGACTGGTGGTGCTGGGGTGGCTGAGTCGAGGCTCAGGACCCCCTCGAATGGCAAGCCCATGTGATGTGGCTGGAGCGGCTGCAGTTCCTGCAAGTGGCATCCCGGAATCTGCACGTCTTCCAGTTGTGATGGTCTCCACAGCTGGTGCACTCCATTCAGGCTGACTCCATTGTGGTGTTGGTGTGGGCTGCAGTCCCTAGATCTCTCTGCCTGGTGTGCTGCTGTGGTTCGATGGGACCGGAACTGGCCTGGCCTGGTGTGCAGTGGCCAAACAGTGGCTGGTTGTGGACCCGGGCATGGTTGGATGCGACCTCTCCTACACAGTGGCAGTGGAGAGAGTGGAAGCGAGGGTGCATTTCTCCTTCTCCATGATGTGCCTCTGAAGCTTCTCATCAGGGAGGCCGCAGACTAGCTGGTTCCGGAGGGCCTTCTCCAGATGGGCCCTGAACTTGCACTCCGCAGCGAGCCTTTGGAGCTCCACCAGGTAGGCTGTGGCGGATTCCCGGGGTTGCTGCAGCCAGTAATGGAAGGCCACATGGTGAGCGATCTCTGAGGGCTGAGGAACAAAGTTATCCTGGAGCGCCTTGATGATCCCGTCAAACGTGGCCTTGGATAGCTTTGTGGGTGCAAGTAGATTTCAGGCCAGCTTGACTGTGGTGGTGCCAAACAAACCAATGAGGAGACCCCTCTTGCAATCCTCCTCCATCACCTGATAGAATATCAGGATGGACTTGAGTCCCTTGACCCAGGCTTCCCAGTGTTGGGGCCGCGCAGGGTCCTGCTCCTGGAGCGACTGCCATCGTGCTGCACAGTGATTGCGGCGTGGAAGTGGCATCCTGGTTGCCTTCGGTGCTCATGGTTGGAGCAGCAGCAGAGGTCCTTGTCTTCCTTGGGGCTGCAGCAGCCTGGCTCACTCAGCGGGATCCCATCCTCGTCGCCACTATTGTGTACTGGGTTCGATGCATGGAAAGCCGGGACTACAATGTAGTGATCAGCACAGATTTACTGAGTACACAACAAGCATGCAATACTGCCCAAGATGGCCGACTATATACAACTCCTAGGACACACCCCAAAGTCTTATTGGCGGGTTTGAATTTCCTGCCAGAGTTCATATTGGAGGGCTCGTGGTGGTCTAGGATCCTTGACCCCTATTGTCTCTTGGAGTCAAGCTCTGACTGTATGCCACTGGTGCCCAGTGGCGGTCAGCAAACATAACAGTTATGTTAAAGCCACAATTCCCCCTACCCCCCGCCCCGCCACCCCACCCCACCCCATGTGCCCATATCAGGATCCTGTCCAGATGATCCCTGAACAACTGGGGTACCCATTTTTTATATTGTTGTTTCAGGAACCAACAATTTTCTACAGTCTATAGCAGAACCCCTAATTTCCTGGACAAAGTTCATTTACCTAATAGCTCTTAGCACACCGCTGAGTCTTAATAGATGGTAAATACCACCAACCAGAGCACCTAGGCTTTGATTGCATTTCCAAAGTGCCCGAATCTTGCCTCCGTTCTTTCAGGGAAATTAAACTGCTGTTATTCCCCCTCACATGATGTAATTAGAAGCATAAATAGCTAACCCAAACCATGGAATTGCTTTAGAAAAGAAGCCCTTTTGTTTAGGAAAGGCGAGAAGATTTGAAAAACGTTACAGTTCTCGTTGCTTTTCAGAAAAGACATTGGAGAATGTGCCATTGTGATTTTTGCTTCCCCCATTCTATCCTTTTCTCTCTCTGGTAGGTTTTTATTCCCTCCTTCCACCAAAGAGCTTAGGACCAGTGTTCCCTCTAAGCTGAGTAAGTGTGAGCGAAACAGAGCGCCTGCCGCCGCCTCTCCCCCACACCTCCCCGGGCCTTTCCTAGGCCCGCTGGCCAGCTGGCTGGCCACCACTGCCAGAGCCTCTTTCTTCCCCCCCCCCCCCGCTCCCCTGTACCCACTCCTCCCACCCTCCTTCCCTCTCCCTCCCAGGGCTCCAGGCAAATGCCCAAAGTGATAGCGTCACCCGGCTATCACGTTGGGCATTCGCCCGGAGCCCCAGGAGGGAAAGGAAAGGAGAGAAGAGTGGCCGGGGGGGGGAGGCGGCTGCAGCATCGTTTCGGAGCACGTGCGCACAAGCCCCCCCCCCCCCCCCGGATTTTAAAACCTGATGCCCCTGGATGTTAATAAGTGGTAGTTGGTGGTAATGGTGGTAGGCGGCTCCTAGTTGAAAGCCTGGTGGAAGAGCTCTATCTTGCAGGCCCTGCAGAACTGCACAAGATCCCACAGGGCCCTGATCTCCTCTGGGAGCTCATTCTACCAGTAAGGAGCTACCACTGGAAAGGCCCTGGCCCTAGTAACCACGAGCCTGGCATCCTTAGAGCCTTGTTAGTTAGTTTGTTTGTTTGTTTGTTTGTTTATCAAATTTATATTCTGCCCCCCCCTGCAAATGGGCCCAGGACAGATCACAGCAATAACAATTATCAGTTTGTGTGATGCCTTAACTCCTATTCTTGATGAAGAGGCTTTCTAGGACCACTTGACCTCACAGATAATAAAATAACTTTAGGCAAAGTTCAGACGGCCAATGTATGAGGGGCTGGATCTTATCAAGCTCATCACATTCCTAATTGACACCTCCATTTGATTCTCTAGCCTGCCTCAGGTAGAGATAGATAGATAGATATAGATAGATATTGGTCGTGTTCTCATTGTTCATGGCTGCTTGCCAACACTACTGGTGCTCCTGTATGGGTCTTGGCTTGCAGACGGAATATATTCCTATTATATGTATTCAATGCACTCTTTCCTTCGTACTTTATGTTTATTTATTTATTTATCAGATTTATAGGCCATTCTCCCCACATGCAGGCTCAGAGTGGCTTACATAGCTTAGCTGAAAGCCAAAGTGCATATTTACATTAAAATCAATTAAAACACAGTAAAACAGCAGTCATGACAATAACAATAAAGTGCTCAGTAAGATGACAGTACTGTATGCCCAATGTTCTCCAGATACCAGGCTTGATGGTACCCACGGCCGGTCCCAGCCCATATAGGCTGAGGTCATTGGTGGTCATAAAGTGGGGGGGGTGTGGCGGTCCCTATTTCTAAGCCTGGTGGAAGAGCTTCATCTTGCAGGCCCTGCGGAACTGCATAAGGTCCAGCATAGCCCTGATCTCGTCCGGAAGCTCATTCCACCACTAAGGGGCTGCCACCGAGAAAGCCCTCCCCCTGGTAGCAGCGCACCTGGCTTCTCTGGGGCCTGGAATGACCAGACGATGTGCCCCAGACCGTAGTGCCCTCTGGGGTAAATGTGGGGAAAGGTGGTCCCTCAGGTATGTCGGATCCAGGCCGTTTAGGGCTTTAAAGGCAAGCACCAGCACCTTGAAACGAATCCGGTGTGCTATAGGCAGCCAGTGCAGTGCCTTTAGCGCCAGCCGGATGTGCTCCCATCTAGGGAGGCACATCAATAGCCTCGCCACGGCATTCTGCACCAGCTGCAGCCTCCAGATTTTCAGCAAGGTCAGCCCCATGTAGAGAGCGTTACAATAGTCTAGCCTCAAGGTGACCATTGCGTGGATCATTGTAGCCAGGTCATCGCGATCCAGGAAGGGAGCCAACTGCTACACCAGTTGCAGATGATAAAAGGCCGACTTGGCAGTGGCTGCTACCTGGGCCTCCATTGTTAAGGAGGGATCCAGGAGCACTCCCAAACTCCTAACCACCGGCGCAGGCACCAATGGTGCCCCATTGAAGGTTGGTAGTGGGAGCCCCAACCTCAGACCGCCCCGACCCAGGCACAGGACCTCCATCTTCACCAGGTTCAGCTTCAGCCTACTCAGCCTGAGCCGTCCAGCCACAGCGTGCAATGCCCTGTCCAGATCGTCCGGTCCAGAGCCCAACTGGCTGCCCAACATCATAGGCTTTCATAAACGTCCTATAAGATGCTCTCGTTGCTTCGTTGCAAGCCCATCACCACCATCTCTCTAACTGTCTGAGCTCTTGCTTCATGAGTCTCAACTCCTGGGTGAACCAGGGGGGCAGCCTAGTGTGGGAGCACAGAGGGTGCCTGGAAGCAATCTCATTGATGGATGCAGAGAGTCGGTTATGCCAGTCCTCCACAAGATCATCTAATGAGCCGCCAGGGGGCCTCGGATCCCATAGAGCCATCTGGAGCTGCACAGGGTCCATCAGGCTCCACGGGCAAGCTAAAATACGCTCGCCGCCTAAACAGGGTTGGGGCAGGACATTCAGACAGGCCTTCAGGGCATTGTGGTTTGACCATGGTACTGCCAAAGTGGTAATCTGGTCCACTGTTACCCCCGCCGTGAAGATCAGATCGAGCGTGTGTCCGGCTCGATGAGTGGGGGTCGTTACAAGCTGGGAGAGTCCTAGCACCTCCATGGATGACGTCAGGTCAGCCGCCTGTATGGAAGCCGCGTCATCAGCATGGATGCTGAAATCACCCAAGACAATCAGCCTTGGGTGTTCCAACGCCCAACCTGATACAGCCTCCATCAGGGCCGACAGGCTCTCAGCTGGTGCTTTAGGCAGTCAATACACCAGCCAGATCACCACACTCTCCTCGGCCTCCAATACCAGACCGACACACTCCAGGCCTGTGATCTCCAGAGTTGGGAGTGCCATGAAAGAGTAAGCCTCCCGAATGTGCATCGCTACTCCTCCCTCCCACCCCCTAGTCCATGATTGGTGCAGGACCGCAAATCCAGGTGGTGCAATCGGGAAAGAGCCACTGTTTCCCCTTCCTGCACCCAGGTCTCAGTCACGCAAGCCAGATCTGCCTGTTGTCCCACCATGAAATCCCACAGGACCATGGCCTTATTGTTTATAGATCTGGCATTGCACAGCACCAAGCCCCACTGCTGACCACCTTCGGGATGGGGTCTCACGGTGGAAGGATGCCGAGCCATCTTATTTCTCCGCATCCTTCCCTTTACTTCCTGCCCGGACCCACCACTGTACTTCCCCCTCCCCAGGAGCACCCGAATCTGCTGAGCAAGCAGAACCTGCTGACCCGGCCTCGCTGCCCCCCAATCTCCACGTAAGCCTCAGATCGTTGGGCTATACAATACTGATTGCAGTTCTCCCGGCAGCAGACGTCCTAGATAGTCCCTCCCTAATTATCCTCTATTGATAAACTTGGTACAGCCAATATCCCTTTCACTGGCCAGAGATGTAAATGTAAAGGCCAGAGATAACCATCCCCTTCCCACTAACTAAATCTACTTCCCAGTTTATCAACATCAACTATAACAAAATACAACAGGATAATTAGTCCCTAGCAATCACAGTAATCCAACCCGTCCCTATCCTAGCCTTCAGTTGGTTGCTCCTACAGTCAGACCTTAACTAATTATATTAATCACCCCCCCCCCCCGATAGCTGGCCACTAACTGGCCTCCAGTTCTAATTAGTTTCTAATTCAATTCTAATGTTATACATTGAGGTTTTCCCTTAGCATGTTTCTGAAGTTCAATAGATAGTTTTAGGCTGTGGTCACACACACTAAATAATCCACTTTTGATCCACTTTTCAACTGGATTTTTACTGTGTGAACAGGCAAAATCCAATTCAAAAGTGCATTGAAAGTGGGTTATTTAGTGTGTGTGACCACAGCCTTATGTGGTACAACTCTTTTTCTCTTCCTCGGAAAAAGACTCGGTTTCTAGCCAATCTCCATCCAGCCCATTGAACTCTGGTGGTGTCAGCTATGCTGCCATGGCAAGTGGGGATCGGGTGATGGAGACTGAGTGAAGCCTGTGTTGCAGACAGATGTCTCCTCCTGGTGTTTGAACTTTCGATTCTTGCTCTCTGTCTTATCTCTGTGCCTGCCTGTGTCTGACCTTGGGGCCTGGATGCTCCTGTTCCCTTGAGAACCTATAGTCGTTATTTTAGGCACGCTTGCTCGCTTCTTTGTGATTGGCTTCATTCCATCCCGGGATGCCTTTTGAATTCCGTATAACTTCCCAACTCTTGCCTGGAGAGTTATCCTTGACACTAAGTGTGTACAGATGGACCTGCCTTTCCTGATCTCAATAAACTGAATCCTGGTTAAGGACCCTTGTTGGGACTGATTGCTGTGGGATTCTGACAGGTGGGGTCTGAGTTCCCAGGGAACACTCCAGGATCAGAATTTCCCGAACAATCTGCAAGGAAGATCTTCTCCTTTGTGCTGAAATCAAGATCTGAGATGAATTCCTGGTTGCTTGTCATGTGGCTTGTGGCACCTGAATCAATGTACTTAACATGTTGCTCTGGGTAGCCTTTAGATATCCATCCCATTCTTCATCTACAGATTCACTTGCAGCTTTCTTAGCCTTTTGTTTGGCTTATTTTGTGGTTTGTTTTCTCTGTTTAGCTTTCCAAATTGAACAATTCTTTTTCAGATGTCTGGCCCTTCTGCAGCAGCAACACACTCTGGTTTCTGTCACGTACTTTATCGCCTCATTTACCTTGAGAACTGTTTCTGGTTTTTCAGTGTCTTCACCTGCTTGTAGATCTTTTCTGTGATTATACTCATCCATTAACTTGCCCTTAGCATATTCTAGTGTTAGATCTGCTACTGGTTTAGTCTCAGGGGCATTGATGAGTGGACCACAGAACTCTGGGAGGCGGCACAGTAATAATGCCGCTATCTGATTTTCTTTCATTTCTTCTCAAAGCCCATTGCAGCTGTACCACAATTTCTAGCAGGACATTTACATTTTCATGCGTACCTTGCTCTCTGCCAAGTCTCATTTTATACAGTTTACCCAGCAGATATAGCTTGCTGTTTAGGTTTGAATGCTCATGCACTTTCTGGAGTGGATTCCACATACCTTTAGCTGTTTCTTCTTTCCTTATGTGGATCAGCTGATCATGTTCCACTAATAAGCTCATGGTTGCCTTTGCTTGCCTGTTTTTCTTGTCCCATTCTGCAGACACATTGGCTGGTCTGTCAGTGTTTAAAACATCCCAGAGGTCATCTTTGCACAGCAGCATTTCCAGTTTGAACTTCCACAGCTGATAACTGCTACTATTCAGTTTGGCCACTGCAAACTTAGTATCTGCACTGCTTGCCATCGTCCTCTGGATTAGGCGTGCCCCTCCTTTCCCTTACTGACTCACAGGTATAGCTTTCTTACCATTTATCCTGGGGGCTGCGCCCATAACCTGTTTGCAGAGTTCAGGAAATAATCCAATCCATGCTTTGGAATTTTGCTTTCAATGAATTTACTGCAACAGGATTTTGCAAAAAGACAATAACTGACTGCAGGCCATTAATAGAACAGAGAGGCCTTCAGAGCACAAGGACTAACACATACTACCACACAGCAGAATAGAGAAACAACACAGAATAGAGAAACAACAAAAGGTAGGTTGAGCTGCAAGAGAAAAATTCAATAAGCCCTAAATATTAGAGGATGCTCCACAGCTCCCCCTAGAGTACAAGTGGACAAAACTACTCTTTCAGCGGTATTTACAGTAAGTAGACTCTTAGCAGGATGTTTCTTCTCCATCAGTTTCTATATACTGTTGTGTTTTGCACAGAAAGGTCACAAGCTATGGTGGTGGCAGGAAGTGCCATCAAGTCACAGCTGACTCATGGCGACCCTGTAGGGTCTTCAAGACGAGAAATGAACGGAGGTGGTTTGCCATTCCCTGACTGCCAGGGGTCATTTCGTAGAAAAAGAGGTGCAGGAGCTCATTAGCATAACTCATTAGCACAACTTATTTGCGTATGCCACACCCCCTGACATCACCAGAAGTATGTCAGAAAGAAAGAAAGAAAGAAAGAAAGAAAGAAAGAAAGAAAGAAAGAAAGAAAGAAAGAAAGAAAGAAAGAAAGAAAGAAAGAAAGAAAGGGGACAGCTACTAATCCAAGTCTCTGAAATACCGCTATTCTGGGAGGATAGCTTCAGTGGTGGCTGAAGCCTTCAGAAGGCTGGTCGGAGGAACAAGGACCTTTCCAGGGGACGGGGTCATTTTGCTGCAGCCAGGACACAAGCAGGCATTCCCCCACGGTGGGGGGGGGGCTGGCACCAACTCCTGGAGCTGCGCTCCCCCGAGCTCCTGCTCGAAAGGACCCCTGCCTGACTCTGCTGAGCAACCCTGGACTCCTTTGGTGGTCTGCCATCCATGTACTTACTGTGGCCAACCCTGCTTAGCTCCCAAACTCTGATAAGCTTGGGCCAAGCTGGGTATTTAGGCTGCTGAGAAAGCAGAACTGGTGGAGGAAAGTGCCATTGTTGCAGCCAACAAGGCAGCCCCCGTGGGGTTTTCCAGGCAGGAGACAAACAGAGGTGGTTGGCCCTTGCCTGCCTCTGCGTAGCGACCTTGGACTTCCTGGGTGGTCTCCCATCCAAATACTAACCAGGGCTGACCCTGCGTGGCTTCTGAGATCTCAGCCTGGGCCATCCAGGTCAGATCACAAGCGGTACCTCCTGCCTTTCCTAGACTTTTAACTATTGGCCGCAATTCCTGCTCCCTTCTTGTGGGTACATTCTGCTGACTGAAGCTTCTGTTCATGCATCTGATACAATGTGCTCTAGCCACAAAAACATATGTGTCACTAAGGTGTTTTCCCCATGGGGATAGGCTTGTGTGTTTTCTCCATTTCTGCTGCAGCTACCTCACAGGGTTGTTGTGAGAAAATAGAGGAGGAAAGAATGATGCTCCAAACGCCACTTTGAGTCCCAACTGTTGGGAGAAAATCAGGATATAAATGAACACGTCCATAAGTGCATCAGGTTCTCTGAAAACACAGCATTCTTTCTTGTGACAGAGTGTTGGGACTGGATGGGCCACTGGCCTGATCCAACATGGGCTTCTCTTATGTTCTTTTGTACTCTCAAGAGGAACCAGTCTTCATAAACAGGCTCTTCTGACACAGAAAAGGAAAAGGAATTGTGGGAAATGTCTTGTTTCTAAACATACCTGCTTCTAGTTTCATGGAACAGCTCGACATTGTTTCTTCCAAAGAAGAAGAAGAAGAAGAGATTAGATTTATACCCCGCCCTTCACTCACTTGGAGTCTCAGAGTGGCTTACAAACTCCTTTCCCTTCCCCTCCCCACAACAGACACCCTGAGAGGTAGGCGGGGCTGAGAGAGCTCTTTCCCAAGCTGTCCTTGAGGGAACAGCTGGTACAGAGCTATGGCTTGCCCAAGGTCATCCAGCCAGGTGCAAGTGGAGGAGTGGGGAATCAAACCCGGTTCTCCCAGATTAGAGTCCGCTCACTTAACCACTACACCAAACTGGCTCCCAAAGACACTCAAGTTGTAGAAAACACCAGGAGTTCTCCCTAAATGCTAAATCGCTCTATCCGCTGTTTGTGCAAAAGCGTCTGAAGTCATTTGAAGACATGTTGTCCCCCATTCCCCTTCGAGGACTTCTGCTCCTGATTTTTGAGTCCACGGCTTGAGGAGGATCAGGGAAGAGCGCGAGCCAGAGCGATGTCATCACCCTGTATTAAATGCAAAGCCAGTTATAAACTGGCCAGGGAGAGGAGCAGAGGAGAGGAAGCCAGACATCAGTGGAAGGAGAGAGAGCAAGCCAAGTCAGGCCTGGAGCCCAAACCTCTTTGGCAGCCTTTCCTATTCACTCCCTATCAGGAAAAGCCGGAGGGCGGCGACTGGCTGTGTGGAGTCAAAGCTGGAGCCGCTTTGGTAAAATCCCTGGCAGGAAGTCTTCCTTTGACTTTTCACTCTGTGTGTGTGTGTGTGTTTGTCTTGTTCCTGGAGGCTGCCTGCTTCTGATCTGCCGTTTAAGGCTCCCAGAATCCCCAGTCAGAGGGGTCAAGGGGGGACAAACCTTCGCCCACAAGAGAAATAAAACGAGAACTCAGCAACCAATGAGAGTCATATTGTTTTCCTTAGCAGGCAGCAAGAGTTTCCAAGCCCGGTTTCCAGGGACAGCAGCTGAAAAGAAGCCATTGTGTGGGGCTCGCAGGAGAGATTTGACACTTTTATCCTGGAGCTGCAGAGATGCAGCAGAGGTTCCGAGACCTGGCGCTGGCAGATATGGTGGCTTGGGTTTTCAGAAGCACTTCGGCGTTACCGCAAACCAACCTGAAGGGTTCTCAAGCCACCATGAATAAGTAATCTTCCTAGCATGTAGAGAAAGCCAGCGTATGATCCAAGTATGCTATGCTGGGGGTTATTAGGAAGGGAATTGAAAACAAATCAGCCAGTATCATAATGCCCCTGTATAAATCGATGGTGCGACCTCACTTGGAGGACTGTGTACTGTTCTGGTCGCCACACCTCAAGAAAGATATTATAGTATTGGAAAAAGTGAAGAAAAAGGCAACTAGAATGATAAAAGGTTTAGAATACTTTCCCTATGAAGAAAGGTTGAAGCGCTTGGGGCTCTTTAGCTTGGAGAAACGACGGCTGAGGGGTGACATGATCAAGGTTTATAAGATTATGCATGGGATAGAGCAGGCAGAGAAAGAAGTACTTCTTTCTCTTCTCACAATACAAGAACTCGTGGGCACTCCATGAAATTGCTGAGCAGTCAGATTAGTACTTCTTCACCCAAAGAGTGATTAACACATAGAATTCACTGCCACAGGAGGTGATGGCGGCTACAAGCATGTATGGCTTCAAGAGGGAATTAGATAAACATATGGAGCAGAGGGCCATCAGTGGCTATTAGCACAAAGTATAGATAGGAACTCTCAGTCTGGGGCAAGTGATGCTTGGTGCTTGGGGCAGGGAGCAAGAGTGGGAGGGCTTCTAGTGTCCTGGCCCCACTGCTGGACCTCCTGAGGGCACCTGGTGTTTTTTAGCCACTGTGTGACAGAGTGTTGGACTGGATGGGCCATTGGCCTGATCCAACACTGACTTCTCTTATGTACTTATGAGTAACAGAGAGAGAGGAGAGAGTGGATTTATACCCCCCCCCTTCTTGAGACCCAAATGAGTCTCAGAGCAGCTTACAAACTCCTTTCCCTTTCCCTCCCCACAACAGACACCCTGTGAGGTAGGTGGGGCTGAGAGAGCTCTGACAGAAACTGCTCTTTTTCAAGAACAGCTGTGCCAGAATGGTGGCTTGCCCAAGGTCATCCAGCAGGTGCGAGTGGGGAATCAAACCCGGTTCTTCCAGATTACAGTCCACGCACTTAACCACTACACCAAACTACGCCAAGCTGTTTGCAGAGGAACTTGAACAATACAGTCACTCCGCAATGCAGCCTTATTATTGTACGGTTCTCTTATATTCTGTAGCCCACTGTACAGAGCTAGGGTTGCCAACTCTGGGTTGGGAAATTCCTGGAGATTTGGGACTAGAGCCTGGGGAAGGAGGGGTCTGGGGAAGTGGGGACCTCAGTGGGTTATAATGTCAGAGTCCACCCGTCAAAGCAGCCATTTCCTCCAGGGGAACTGATATCTGTAGTTTGGAGATTCATTGTCATTTCAAGAGATCGCCAGGCCCCACATGGAAGTTGGCAGCTCTTGAGCTAAAAGATTCAGGTGGGTCACCATATTGACCTGAAGCAATAGAACCAGGGGTCCTTTCGTAGAAAAAGAGCTGCAGGAGCTCATTAGCATAACTCATTAGCATAACTCATTAGCATATGCCACGTCCCTTGACATCACTGGAAGTGTATCAGAAAGGGAATGTCAGTTTCAGCCCCATTATACCCTATGGGCCATTGAAATTAATGGCAAAAACTCATAGGGTATATGAGGGGCTGGAGGAAAGGGGATTTGAGGGAGAGGCTCCAAACTTGCAGGGTAGCTGCTGGGGCCTCTCCTCGAAATACCCGCCAAGTTTCAAGAAGATTGGACCACGGGGTCCAATTCTATGGGCCCCCAAACAGGTTGTCCCATCCCCTCCATTGTTCTCTATGGAGGGAAAAAATGTTACCTTTTTTCCTACCATAGAGAACAATGGAGGGAATGGGGGCAACCTGTTTGGGGGCCCGTAGAATTGGACCCCCTGGTTCAATCTTCTTGAAACTTGGTGGGTATTTGGGGGAGAGGTCCCAGCAGCTACCTGGCAAGTTTGGAACCTCTTCCTCAAACCACCTCCCCTCCAGTCGCTTTTAAAGTTGCCACCGAATTTCGGCGGCAATTCGGCAGTGTCAGAATCTGCTGATTCTGACAAAGTGTTCTATTGCTTTTCAATTGCTTGCTGCTATGATTTCTGTTGCCATGTATGGTTCTACAGTACCTGCTATGTAGTTGCCCTCCCTGCCCTTTGAACCCTCACTTTGGCCAGTATGTATGTAAGCTATATGACCCCAGGTTTATGACCCTGACCAGGCCTGGTTTGTGTAACTGTCAGCCCGGGAGGATGACAACTTCAAAGGATGGGAACAATGGGCCTCTCACACTCCTGCCTCCGCATTCCATTCAGCCCGGCTGGGACAGCAAGGGAGGATAGGTCCCATCTCTTATCAACGTGCGAAAGCCTTGAGGCCAACGATTGTTATGTGAACTGGTAACATCTAAGGGGTCTGGTTTGGGAAGGGAAATTTACAACTTAACACCTCACTTTCTTTCCTGTGGGAAGCAAACGGCCAGAGACCCTCTTTACCCGCCGTTTTTCCCCTTTAGTGATTGGCTACCTATGGGTAATTCAAACTGTTCTGAAAGGTATAATAGACCTGCTTCTGTCATATGCGTTATCTCTGACAATAATCCGAGAACCTGTACTAATGTAGAGATTGGAAATAAAGAACTGTGTTTCATCAACAAAGATCTGATCCTTGACTACTTTGAGCAGACGTCTCACAGGCAGCAGGCTGAATCAGATCAGAGAATCTGATTCAGCCCATGGCTGCCCTAGTGGCCACTCCTGAGCTGGCGGAGCTTCGCTCCACCTCGCTCCGGCCCCAGCGGACCCCTGAATAGAACAAAGTTTGAGTCCAGTGGCACCTTTAAGACCAACAAAGTTTTAAAGTTCTGAGTCATTCAGTTTTGTCTTCAAGGTGCCACTGGACTCAAACTTTATTCTTGAGCTAACACAGTGTTTTAAATTCTGACAGCTTTACTTCACACCACTGAGAGATCAGGGACGGTGTGGGACAGTGCTTAAGATGTTGAGCTAAGATCTGGGACCCTTGTGGTGTCACCTGGCAGAGGAGGGGAACAGGTTCATCAGTCAGGGGTTCATAACCATATAATTTTATTTCTAATGCTGCACAAGCAGTCACCTCCCCAGTTAACCGTGCTGGGATGTCTCAAGGGAATAGCCCCCCACAGATTCCAGGAGACCCAACAGGGCTACTTCTCTGGGCCTTGGCTTTAAATCCCGGATCTGGTTCATCCACCTCACCCTCCTCTTCATCCTGGGATCGCTGCTCTGTAGGGCTTTCAGTATTTGCAGACCCTGCGGGTCCCCATCAGCCATGTGTGGGATATGAAGGCCAGTCCTCATTTAGGCCTATCGATAGGGTTGCCAGACCCCCTGGTTTGGCAGGGGTTACCCACTTTTGTGGGAATTCTACCCACCACCTGGCCAGCTGGCCAGTGGGGGAAGCCCCACCCCCAAGCCCCAGAGCCACCCCTCTCCCTTCTCTCTTGAGGGCAGTGCCCTCAGCTGCGGGCACTTAAAGGGACTGGTGGGACTGTCCCCAAGGGGGTGGGGCTTGGAGATGAGATGTCCCCAGTGTTGTTTTCCCACACTGGGAAATTTATGGACAGGCGGCAGCTTTGACTTGGATTAAAACTTGGATCAAATTGGAAAACCCAAAGGTGTTAGCACTAGAGGGTCACGATCTGCGGATGGGTTGGCACGCTTATGTGTGGTATAATAAGCAGAAAGTATACCACAACTTCATGTCACATCCGCTCAGAGCCGCCCTTATGAAGGTCTGGGTTAATATTAAAGATAGATTTTATACCAATATTCCCAAATGGGTCTCCCCACTAGAGGCTTTTATCAAACCATCCCTTTGGGTTTCTGGGAAAAACATAACGTATGAAAGCCTCTTAGATATAACTGGAAGTTTAAAGTCAGAGGAAAAACTAAGAGTTGAAACGGGAGTTAAATTATCCTGGCTTGAAGAGATGAAGCTAAAATCACGGTATAATGAGGATAAAAAATGTGGATTCGGGGGAAAGAATAATGTCTTAGATGAGGTTTGGTTAAAAAATAACTCCAAATTGATAAAGAAGCTATATGAACTAATACTTAAACACGAATTGCAAGATGAAGAGGTTAAAGTGACAATGATTAAATGGATAAAGGACTTCGGTTATAATATAGATATTGATGATTGGTCAAAGATTTGGAAGTCAGTTAAATATCTAAAAGCCATTAGTTATAAAGAAAATATATATAAATTATTCTATAGATGGCACTGGTCACCCAACAAGCTGCATAGATGTTTTAAATCAGTTTCGAGTCTTTGTTGGATGTGTGGGAAAAATATTGGCACTTTGTACCACATGTGGTGGTCGTGCAAAGTTGTTAGAAAGTATTGGGAGATGGTTAACAATATGATTTTTGAAATTACGGATCATGTTATGGAACTAAACCCAGAGACTTTTCTGTTGAATATATTTCCGAACGAGGTATCGACTTTGGACACAAAGCTTCTATCACTTATCGTGACTGCAGCATGCACTCAACGGGCAAGATTGTGGAAGAATGCTGATCTACCGAAAAAAGAGGACATCATTACCAAACTAAGGGAATGGGCAGAGCTCGATAGACTTAGTTATTTGACGAACCTGGATAATAAGCAAGACTCTTTACTTGTATGGTCGAAATTTATGAATTGGTTAAGAGAACATTAGTGCTCATATACTCTATGATATGTTGGATATAATAAGGTTTGTACAACGTGGTACAACTTTGAAAATGTTAATAAAATTTGTTCAAACAAGATGAGATGTCCCCAGTGTCCCTCTGGGGACACCCCCCAAAGTCCCCCACTGAGAACGAAGATGGACCTGGCAACCCTACCTACCGACTGGTGGTAAAGGGGCCATGGGGTAATCGTCTATTATAGAAGTCGGCAGTATGGTGCCCACAGGCAGCCTGGGTGGAGGGGGTGTGGAGCCAGCAACAGCGAGCTACGCAGTCGCACCCAATTCAGCCTCCGCGTCAAGCTCCTACAAAAGACTTAAAATAACAAAAACAGGCTGCGATTTAAATATCACAGCTTTACTAAAACAATGGGGAAGACTAGAGGAGCAAAAAGTGGCAAGAATCCCTCCAAAACAATGCCTGAAGCAATGCAAGAAAGCCAAAACTCTTCAGAAGAAGACTCCCCTCCCCCGTTGGAGATGGAGGAAGCTCGTGTTAGTAAAAGGAAAAGAGAAAACTCTTTAACCAAAAAACATTTACAAGAGATGCTGACAGATTTAAAACAAGACTTAAAAAAAGAGATAAGAAACAGCATTACTCCTGTCATAAATAAGTTGGATGAAATCAATAAAAAGCAACAGAAGGTACAGGAGAAGGCAGAGTCAGCAGCTGCCAGCACCCAAAAGAACTCGAAAGAAATAGCTGAACTAAAAGCTTTTGAAGGAGGGACGAAAAGTAAGTTAATGTTATTGGAATGCAAATCATGGGAAACCAAAGTAAAATTTCGTGGAATTTCTTTGAACTTTGAGCTAAACAAGGACCTTACTGTTGCTTTAAATGAATGGTTAGAAGGAATTATACAGCTTCCGGGGCCAGTGGTAAACAATGCTTTTTGCTTAAACCTCCCCTCCCGCTTAAACCTCCAGCGTTAATACCTGGCATTGTGGCAGATCTTAAGGATGTAAAGACTAAGCGGAATCTTTTGGAAATTGCCAGGAAGAACAGCGGTTTGAAGCTTGAAGATTCTTTGATCCAACTGTACCCTGATATTCCTTTTGAAATATTAAATGCTTGGAAAAATATGTGCCCAATTGCACAAAGGCTTGCAGAGAAGAGCTAAAGGCACTGTTGGCTTGCACTCGGACATATATCGGCCACACACCAAGGACGTATATTCACAGCCCATGATTTAGCATCTGGTGAAGAGCTTCTGAAGGCGTTGGACTTGGACTCGGGCTAGGAAATCAAGAACTGGTAACCAAAGAGGAGGAATGTACTACAAGATTGCAAAGAACTATATTGGAGGATACAGCAGCAATAGAGTTACCATTTTTGTTCTTTTGTTTTTCATATTTTCACCAAGCGAAGTATTCTGGAATATAAAATGTAGGGGAGCACACGGGAAGGGCTATTGGGATTTTCCCCCCCCCACATCTCCCCAATGGGCAAGACTCACATTTTGTGAGTCTGCTCCAGAATTGCTCTGGAGTCCTGGTGGGTGGGAATGCTGATTAGAAGAGCTCCAGTAAAAGAGA
The DNA here is from genome assembly GCA_029233225.1 of Lepidodactylus listeri. Lineage (NCBI taxonomy): Eukaryota > Metazoa > Chordata > Lepidosauria > Squamata > Gekkonidae > Lepidodactylus > Lepidodactylus listeri. The sequence goes on along the minus strand of JARCFY010000005.1, from coordinate 130,259,960 downwards.
AAGAACAGAATTTAGTAAAAAAAAAAATTACGAGAGCAGAGTAAACGAAATGGAGTATTATTTTGTTTCTATCTTATTTTATTGTGAATCAACTTAGTATATTAGCTTTGAAATAAAAATGATATATAGAGAGAGTATATGGCTATAAACATAAGAAGATCTAATGGGAAACTATGGGAAACAGAGTTAAAATTGCAGATGTACTGGAGTAATTTTGAGAGGCAGAAATATTTTTTAGGCATGCCATCATCTATCTGACTCAGTTAATGATTATAATTTACAAATGAAATAGTAGCAAAATAGAGTTGGCAACTTGTAGTAGAAAATGTTTAAAGAATGCTAATTTCATTTCCTGCTGTAAAACAATTGTAATTAATTTGTAAGATTTTGAAATTATTTAAAAAAATTAAAGGAAAAAAAAGAAAAAAGAAAATGGGTGGAGCCAGGTGGGTTTTTTGCTCGGTAAGACTTCCGATTGGCCACTGGAAATTTGATTGGCGGTGCAGATTTTTTTAAAATAATATTTTATTTATAACCTATAGCAACAATTTACAATAGCACATACTATCAGGGAACCACAACAATAACAACATAATAACAAACACACAAAAAAACCAAGAGCAGTAAAACCAAACAGCAATTCAATATATAGCTATAACCTTCAAATTATCAGGAAGGGCCTTTTAAAGCTTATTATATCTTTTCCTTATATACAAAGAAAGGAAACCAATGTTCCAAATAATCTGAATGAAACTCTGGATTCTCTGCCAAGGAAAGAACATCTGATATTTTGTCCATGACCAGATATTCCCATAACTTATTAAACCATGTATTCAGTGAGGGCTGTATGCTATTTTTCCAGTCCCTAGTAGCCATTAAAGTCTTGGCTGCCACCAACATATAAGAAATTTATGAGGTCTTTCCTTTTCTTTAATATGAATTTTATTTTCAAAACACAAAGAAAACATAGACAAAAACATACAAAACACACAAGACAAATATACATAAAATAGACAGAGGGTAACATACTTAGAAACAGCTCCAAAGTTATTTCTTATATTCTCTAATTATTAATTTTTGTATTAAGTAAATATAGTAATCTAATACAGTAAAATAATCCAAGCAGTCTACGGATCTTTTAAAATAGTTGAGCGACTCAAATTGTATTCAGAGAATAAGTAGATCAGTTCAGTTCAGTTCATTCAGTCTTCTAGCCATGTATAGAATCTGGACCATGTATTGTGGGATTTCTCTTCCTGGAATCCTTTTAAAAATAAAGTCAGTTTGTCCATTTCTGCCATCTCCAGTGTTTTACTTATAATTTCTTCTTTTGAAGGTATTTCACCTTTCCTCCAATATTTTGGAGCCGCCCTGAGCCTGCTCCGGTGTCAGAATCTGCTAATTCAGACATAATAATCCTGACTGTACCTTCTGTATTACTCTATGCTTTAATATCTGTTTGTAACTGCCATGTTGTACTGCTTGACCAGGCCTGGAGTTTGTAACAATTAAAGCGGGAGGGTGACACCTGCAATGTATGAGAACAAGAGGGCCTCTCACATCACTGCCTCCGCATTCCATCCGCCCCGGCTGGGACTTCAAGGGAGGATGCCTCTCATCTCTTATCACATGCAAAAGCCTTGAGGCCATTGATTGTTATGTGAACTGGTAACATCTGGGGGTCTGGTTTGGGAAGGGAATTTACAGCTTGACACCTCACTTTCTTTCCTGTGAGAACCAAACGGTCAAGATCCCTTTTTGCCCGCCAATTTTCCCCTATAGTGATTGGCTACCTATGGGTAATTCAAACTCCTTGGAATGGTATAATAGACCTGCCTGTATTATCTGTCTCATCTCTGACAATAATCCGAGAAGCTGTACTAATGTAAAGATTGGAAATAAAGAACTCTGGTTAACCAACCAAGATCTGATCCTTGACTACTTTGAGCAGAACTCTCACAGATTGTCTGGGAACCGGGGAGCATTGGGAGAAGCGAGCGTTTGTCATCACCCCAAATGCCCAATTCCCCATGGTGCTGGGGAGCCCCTGGCTGAGCTCGCACGACCCCTACATCAAATGGAGTGAAGGGAAAATCTCCTGGGTGGACGACCGGTGCCTGATGCACAAATGGAACTCTGAGTGGGGACCGGGACCACCAAACCCCCCCCCAAACCGGCGGCCCTCGCCCTCGCCCCCTCCATGGTCCCCCAGGAGTATAGAGACCTGATGGAGGTCTTCAGTGAGACCGAGGCAGACGAGCTACCTCCCCACAGACTGTCAGACTGTGCCATAGAACTGCTCCCTGGCGAGAAACTCCCCAAAGGAAAGCTTTACTCTATGAGCCCTCTAGAGCGGGAGGAGCTACGAAAGTTTCTTGACAAGAATTTGGAGCGAGGTTTCATCCGCCCTGCGAAATCCCCCTTCGCCGCCCCTGTTTTGTTCCGGAAAAAGAAAGACGGGGGACTGCGCTTGTGCACGGACTACAGGGGACTAAATGCGGTTTCCACTTCTAACGCCTACCCCCTCCCCTTAATAAAAGACTTACTGACCGAAACAGCCAAGGGAAAAGTGTTCACTAAGCTGGATCTTCGGGATGCTTATTTCCGGGTGCGCATAAGGGAGGGGGACGAGTTTAAGACTGCTTTCAATACTCCGTTGGGACAGTTTGAATACCTGGTGATGCAGTTCGGTTTGAGTGGCGCTCCTGGGGTCTTTATGAGTTTGATAAATGAAGTGTTGCACAAGCATTTATTCAAGGGGGTGTTATGTTACATAGATGATATCTTGATCTACTCTACTGATAAGAAAGAGCACGTAAAATTAGTCCGGGAAGTCCTTTCCACCTTGTTGAAAAACCAGCTCTATGTTAAATTGTCTAAGTGCGAGTTCCACCGTGAGTCTGTAGACTTCCTGGGGTATCGCATTTCACAGAGGGGTTTAGAGATGGACCCAGCAAAAGTGGAGGCGGTGGTCCAGTGGGAAGCCCCCCGAACGAGAAAGCAATTGCAGAGTCTATTGGGATTTTGTAACTTTTATTGAACTTTTATAAAAGACTTTGCAACCGTTACCCTCCCCCTGACGGATTTGCTAAAAACTAAAGGGAGGGGTTCGGAAGCCGGGAAACCCGGGGAGAGGATCGCCTGGAATGGGGAGTGCCAACGTGCGTTCGAGACACTGAAAACCCTTTTTACTTCTGAACCCATTCTGGCCCACCCAGACGAAACCAAAGAGTTCATAGTCCATGTAGATGCATCCGATGTGGCCAGGGGGGGGGGCCGTTCTACAACAGGGGCCGGATGGGAAGCTACACCCCCTAGCATATATTTCCAAAAAGTTTAATGACACGGAGAGAAACTGGTCTGTTTGGGACAAGGAAGCCGCGGCTATCCGGCTAGCCCTCACTACGTGGCGGCATTGGCTAGAGGGGGCACAAACCCCGTTTGAGATATGGACTGATCATAAAAACCTGGAAGCCCTGCGCACGCAGAGATCACTAAATGCGAAGCAGCTACGGTGGGCCGACTTCTTTTCAAAATTTAATTTCGTGTTAAAACACTTCCCTGGAAAGGCCAACTCCTTAGCAGACGCACTCTCCCGGTTGCCCCAACATGAAAGCCTGAAAGAAGAGGTGTTCGACTCCATGTTCTCCCCCCAGCAACTGGGAGGGGCGGTCACTACCAAGAGTCAGCACAAGCGAACTCCAGTAGAAGCAGAGGCGTGCGATTGGGGGGGGAGTATTCACCCGAGGAAGCCGAGGAACTAGAGTCACTGGCTGAATGTGCACGGAAAGAAAATCGGTGTTGGTACCATGGAGATAAATTGGTGGCCGCGCATGCGTCGGGACGTTTCAGACTTCGTCTCGGCTTGCCAAACTTGCTTAATGTGCAAAAAGAGGGGAGGAAAGGTTCCGGGACTATTGCATCCTCTACCTACCCCTTCCCGCCCTTGGGAGGCGATAGCTATGGACTTCATAACTAATCTGCCGCCTTCAAAGGGGAAAACTGTAATTTGGGTGGTGGTAGACACGTTTTCAAAGCAAGCCCATTTCACTCCCTTCAAACAACTACCAACGGCTAAGGGGATGGCTAAAGCTTTTTTCAACCAGGTGATAAAATTACATGCTTTTCCTAAGAGGGTGGTATCCGACAGAGGCAGTCAGTTCGTTGCCAACTTCTGGCGGGAGCTTTTGAAACTAATGGACATAGAACCGGCGCTAAGCTCGGGTTACCATCCAGAAACCGATGGACAGTCCGAACGAACTAATCAAATTTTGGAACAGTTCTTAAGGTGTTACACCAACTACCACCAGGACAATTGGGTGGACTTACTGCCGTTTGCAGAATATAGCTATAACAATGCAGTGCACTCTTCCACCGGCGTCTCCCCCTTCATGGCCGTGGGAGGTTTTGAGGGAAAGCCTTTGCCTACCATTGAAAAGGTGTCCGATGCTTCCCCAACGGACTTCAAGAGTTGGTGGGCGACATTACAAGACTCATGGCCACTAATAGCCAAGGCATTAGACCAAGCGAAAGAGGACTACAAAAAATATGCGGATCGGGGCCGAGCTGTGGGCTGGGATCTCCAGCCTGGGGACTCTGTTTATCTTTCTACAAAAAATATACATGGCTTGCAACCTAGTCGAAAATTGGGATGGAAATATGTGGGGCCCTACAAGGTGTTACGAAAAATTTCAGATGTGTCTTTTGAATTAGAGCTGCCTAAGTCACTGAGCTCTGTGCACCCTGTTTTTCATTTCAGCTTACTGAAGAAAGATCCTGGGCCGAATGCATGGCATCCAGTTCCTCCAGTTCCTCCTCCATTGATGAAGGAGGGGGCACCTCACTTCGAGATAACTGAGATTCTTGATTCTAAAATGCGTAGGGGCCGCTTATATTATTTAGTTAGATGGCTTGATTTTGGTCCTGAACACAATGAGTGGATTCGTTCTGAGAATGTGCATGCGCCCAACCTAATTAGAGCTTTTCATAAAAAGTTTCCTGACAAGCCCAGGTGAAGGTATTTATTGGGAGGCCAGTGTGTCAGAATCTGCTAATTCAGACATAATAATCCTGACTGTACCTTCTGTATTACTCTATGCTTTAATATCTGTTTTGTAACTGCCATGTTGTACTGCTTGACCAGGCCTGGAGTTTGTAACAATTAAAGCGGGAGGGTGACACCTGCAATGTATGAGAACAAGAGGGCCTCTCACATCACTGCCTCCGCATTCCATCCGCCCCGGCTGGGACTTCAAGGGAGGATGCCTCTCATCTCTTATCACATGCAAAAGCCTTGAGGCCATTGATTGTTATGTGAACTGGTAACATCTGGGGGTCTGGTTTGGGAAGGGAATTTACAGCTTGACACCTCACTTTCTTTCCTGTGAGAACCAAATGGTCAAGATCCCTTTTTGCCCGCCAATTTTCCCCTATAGTGATTGGCTACCTATGGGTAATTCAAACTCCTTGGAATGGTATAATAGACCTGCCTGTATTATCTGTCTCATCTCTGACAATAATCCGAGAAGCTGTACTAATGTAAAGATTGGAAATAAAGAACTCTGGTTAACCAACCAAGATCTGATCCTTGACTACTTTGAGCAGAACTCTCACAGATTGTCTGGGAACCGGGGAGCATTGGGAGAAGCGAGCGTTTGTCATCACCCCAAATGCCCAATTCCCCATGGTGCTGGGGAGCCCCTGGCTGAGCTCGCACGACCCCTACATCAAATGGAGTGAAGGGAAAATCTCCTGGGTGGACGACCGGTGCCTGATGCACAAATGGAACTCTGAGTGGGGACCGGGACCACCAAACCCCCCCCCAAACCGGCGGCCCTCGCCCTCGCCCCCTCCATGGTCCCCCAGGAGTATAGAGACCTGATGGAGGTCTTCAGTGAGACCGAGGCAGACGAGCTACCTCCCCACAGACTGTCAGACTGTGCCATAGAACTGCTCCCTGGCGAGAAACTCCCCAAAGGAAAGCTTTACTCTATGAGCCCTCTAGAGCGGGAGGAGCTACGAAAGTTTCTTGACAAGAATTTGGAGCGAGGTTTCATCCGCCCTGCGAAATCCCCCTTCGCCGCCCCTGTTTTGTTCCGGAAAAAGAAAGACGGGGGACTGCGCTTGTGCACGGACTACAGGGGACTAAATGCGGTTTCCACTTCTAACGCCTACCCCCTCCCCTTAATAAAAGACTTACTGACCGAAACAGCCAAGGGAAAAGTGTTCACTAAGCTGGATCTTCGGGATGCTTATTTCCGGGTGCGCATAAGGGAGGGGGACGAGTTTAAGACTGCTTTCAATACTCCGTTGGGACAGTTTGAATACCTGGTGATGCAGTTCGGTTTGAGTGGCGCTCCTGGGGTCTTTATGAGTTTGATAAATGAAGTGTTGCACAAGCATTTATTCAAGGGGGTGTTATGTTACATAGATGATATCTTGATCTACTCTACTGATAAGAAAGAGCACGTAAAATTAGTCCGGGAAGTCCTTTCCACCTTGTTGAAAAACCAGCTCTATGTTAAATTGTCTAAGTGCGAGTTCCACCGTGAGTCTGTAGACTTCCTGGGGTATCGCATTTCACAGAGGGGTTTAGAGATGGACCCAGCAAAAGTGGAGGCGGTGGTCCAGTGGGAAGCCCCCCGAACGAGAAAGCAATTGCAGAGTCTATTGGGATTTTGTAACTTTTATTGAACTTTTATAAAAGACTTTGCAACCGTTACCCTCCCCCTGACGGATTTGCTAAAAACTAAAGGGAGGGGTTCGGAAGCCGGGAAACCCGGGGAGAGGATCGCCTGGAATGGGGAGTGCCAACGTGCGTTCGAGACACTGAAAACCCTTTTTACTTCTGAACCCATTCTGGCCCACCCAGACGAAACCAAAGAGTTCATAGTCCATGTAGATGCATCCGATGTGGCCAGGGGGGGGGGGGCGTTCTACAACAGGGGCCGGATGGGAAGCTACACCCCCTAGCATATATTTCCAAAAAGTTTAATGACACGGAGAGAAACTGGTCTGTTTGGGACAAGGAAGCCGCGGCTATCCGGCTAGCCCTCACTACGTGGCGGCATTGGCTAGAGGGGGCACAAACCCCGTTTGAGATATGGACTGATCATAAAAACCTGGAAGCCCTGCGCACGCAGAGATCACTAAATGCGAAGCAGCTACGGTGGGCCGACTTCTTTTCAAAATTTAATTTCGTGTTAAAACACTTCCCTGGAAAGGCCAACTCCTTAGCAGACGCACTCTCCCGGTTGCCCCAACATGAAAGCCTGAAAGAAGAGGTGTTCGACTCCATGTTCTCCCCCCAGCAACTGGGAGGGGCGGTCACTACCAAGAGTCAGCACAAGCGAACTCCAGTAGAAGCAGAGGCGTGCGATTGGGGGGGGAGTATTCACCCGAGGAAGCCGAGGAACTAGAGTCACTGGCTGAATGTGCACGGAAAGAAAATCGGTGTTGGTACCATGGAGATAAATTGGTGGCCGCGCATGCGTCGGGACGTTTCAGACTTCGTCTCGGCTTGCCAAACTTGCTTAATGTGCAAAAAGAGGGGAGGAAAGGTTCCGGGACTATTGCATCCTCTACCTACCCCTTCCCGCCCTTGGGAGGCGATAGCTATGGACTTCATAACTAATCTGCCGCCTTCAAAGGGGAAAACTGTAATTTGGGTGGTGGTAGACACGTTTTCAAAGCAAGCCCATTTCACTCCCTTCAAACAACTACCAACGGCTAAGGGGATGGCTAAAGCTTTTTTCAACCAGGTGATAAAATTACATGCTTTTCCTAAGAGGGTGGTATCCGACAGAGGCAGTCAGTTCGTTGCCAACTTCTGGCGGGAGCTTTTGAAACTAATGGACATAGAACCGGCGCTAAGCTCGGGTTACCATCCAGAAACCGATGGACAGTCCGAACGAACTAATCAAATTTTGGAACAGTTCTTAAGGTGTTACACCAACTACCACCAGGACAATTGGGTGGACTTACTGCCGTTTGCAGAATATAGCTATAACAATGCAGTGCACTCTTCCACCGGCGTCTCCCCCTTCATGGCCGTGGGAGGTTTTGAGGGAAAGCCTTTGCCTACCATTGAAAAGGTGTCCGATGCTTCCCCAACGGACTTCAAGAGTTGGTGGGCGACATTACAAGACTCATGGCCACTAATAGCCAAGGCATTAGACCAAGCGAAAGAGGACTACAAAAAATATGCGGATCGGGGCCGAGCTGTGGGCTGGGATCTCCAGCCTGGGGACTCTGTTTATCTTTCTACAAAAAATATACATGGCTTGCAACCTAGTCGAAAATTGGGATGGAAATATGTGGGGCCCTACAAGGTGTTACGAAAAATTTCAGATGTGTCTTTTGAATTAGAGCTGCCTAAGTCACTGAGCTCTGTGCACCCTGTTTTTCATTTCAGCTTACTGAAGAAAGATCCTGGGCCGAATGCATGGCATCCAGTTCCTCCAGTTCCTCCTCCATTGATGAAGGAGGGGGCACCTCACTTCGAGATAACTGAGATTCTTGATTCTAAAATGCGTAGGGGCCGCTTATATTATTTAGTTAGATGGCTTGATTTTGGTCCTGAACACAATGAGTGGATTCGTTCTGAGAATGTGCATGCGCCCAACCTAATTAGAGCTTTTCATAAAAAGTTTCCTGACAAGCCCAGGTGAAGGTATTTATTGGGAGGCCAGTGTGTCAGAATCTGCTAATTCAGACATAATAATCCTGACTGTACCTTCTGTATTACTCTATGCTTTAATATCTGTTTTGTAACTGCCATGTTGTACTGCTTGACCAGGCCTGGAGTTTGTAACAATTAAAGCGGGAGGGTGACACCTGCAATGTATGAGAACAAGAGGGCCTCTCACATCACTGCCTCCGCATTCCATCCGCCCCGGCTGGGACTTCAAGGGAGGATGCCTCTCATCTCTTATCACATGCAAAAGCCTTGAGGCCATTGATTGTTATGTGAACTGGTAACATCTGGGGGTCTGGTTTGGGAAGGGAATTTACAGCTTGACACCTCACTTTCTTTCCTGTGAGAACCAAACGGTCAAGATCCCTTTTTGCCCGCCAATTTTCCCCTATAGTGATTGGCTACCTATGGGTAATTCAAACTCCTTGGAATGGTATAATAGACCTGCCTGTATTATCTGTCTCATCTCTGACAATAATCCGAGAAGCTGTACTAATGTAGAGATTGGAAATAAAGAACTCTGGTTAACCAACCAAGATCTGATCCTTGACTACTTTGAGCAGAACTCTCACATCCGGTGGGGAGGGCAGGGTAAAAGTTGAAATAATAAATAAATAAATAAATATTTTGCACACACTATCCTTGCAGTTGTTAATACATGAATAATCAAATAAAAATCCTCAGTTCTACAATTTTCTGGCCTTATATTCAATTTTAAAAAATCAGGCATGAAAGGTACAGTAGTTTTCAACATTTTTTGTAAAGCTCCATGGATCCAGGCCTAATATTTTTTAACTCTATCACAAGTCCACAAGGTAAAAGGATCCAACAACTTTTTTACATTTCCAACAAGCATTTGACAGGTTTGGATCAAATTTTACTAACATATCTGGTGTCATCTGCCATCTATAAAACATTTTATACATATTTTCTTTGTATGAAACTGCTTTTGTAATTTTTACATTTGTCTTCCATACCTGAGTCCGTTGATCTAGATGGCTATTATTGCCAATGTTCTTTCCTGATAGCAAGAGCATCTCTCCCTTTGCATAAATTAAGCAAGACAAATTCTGGCCTCATGGAGATACTGTACTCTATGTAGATACAGGTTTTTAAATATGCTGCTTTAGCAGTAGCTGACATGACAGCTCAAGCAACATCTTTACCGTGTGACAGTTTCCACCAATTTACCCGGTGTCAACGTCAGATTGACTGGTCTGTAATCCCGGATCTCCTCCAGAACCCTTTTTAAAGATGGGAGTGACATTCACTACCGTCCAGTCCTCAGGAATAGAGGCAAATTTTAAGGAAGGGTTACATATTTTTGTCAGGAGATCCACAAGTTCACATTTGAGTTCTTTCAGAACTCTTGGATGTATGCCATCCGGGCCTGGTGATTTATTAGTTTTTAAGTTGTCTATCAGTTATAGGACCTCCTCTCTTGTCACCTCAATCTGACTCAGGTCTTTCAACCCCCCTCCCAAAATCAGCGGTTCTGGAGTGGGCAAGCACTTCTCATCTTCCACAGTAAAGACAGAGGCAAAAAATGCATTCAGCTTCTCAGCCATTTCCCCAGGGCTATTTTTGGGCAGGAACATACAGGAATGGAGTTCTGGCTGGCTCCTGAGTTGGCCATACCTGCAACCAAAACCTCTGTGCACACATGGCTACAGAGCACACTGCCCTCCCCACCTTATACACAAGAGGGGAAGGCGGCATGTTAAAATGCCCTCTTCCCCTCTGAGGAGCCCCTCAGGATTTCCTTGTCAATTTCACTCCCTGCCAGTCATCTGAGAAAGAAATTGACAAGGAAAAGCCTCTCTCTGCAGGCAGGGAACCCAGGCAGGTTGAAAATGCCTTTCTCTCCCTCCCTGATCAGGGGGAGGGAGAGAAAGGCATTTACCCATCCCCCCCCCCACTTCCCTCAGTCTCTCCACAAAAGCGGAGAGGCTCAGGGAAGGAACGGGGCATGTTTGCCTGGCTGCCCTCGGTCTCCCCAGTCTGTGCTCCTTGGCAGACTGGGTGGGGAGATTGAGGGCAGCCAGGCAAACATGCCTGCTTCCTTTCCTGATCTTTCGGGGAGGGAGGAGACTAGAAAAGTGATGCTGAAGTGCCTGGGATCTTTCAGATCCCAGGAACTTCAGCAGTGCCTTTCCCCGGCCGTCTGGATAAGGGGGAAGTAGACTAGAAAGGCGATGCTGAAGTGGGGTGGAGAAACTCAGGGGGGAGGCAAGCTTCCATGCCTGCTCTGTGCTTTCCCAGCCCCCTGCATAATATGCTAATGAGCTGCACTGTCAGGAGTGTGGCCTAATATGCTAATGAGTTTCTGCTGTTGGCTGTAGCCTATAACGCTAATGAGTTCCTGCTGGGCTTTTTCTACAAAAAAAAAAAAAAAGCCCTGCGTTTCCCTATCATCCTTCAGTAATCCTTTTACCCCTTGGCCATCCAAGGGCTCCACTGCCTCCCTGGCTGGTTTCCTAGTTCGAATGTATTTGAAGAAGGTTTTATTGTTAGTCTTTATGTTTTTTGTGATATGCTCCTCATATTCCCTTTTTGCCTGCCTGATCACAGACTTGCATTTTATTTGCCACAGCCGGTGTTCCCTTCTATCAGCCTCACTGAGATTAGCTTTCCACCGCTGAAAGGAATCCTTCTTACCTTTTACAGCTTCCAGTACTTTGTTTGTTAACCATGCAGGCTTTTCCTATATGTACTTGTGCCTTTCCTTTGTGCTGTGGTATATATATTTTTCCGAGCTTCTAAGATTGTAATTTTAAATAGTCTCCAAGCTTCTCCAAGGGTTTTGACCCTTTCTACTTTTCCTTTCAGTTTCTTCCTCACATGTCCCCTCGTATCAGGTCTTCCAGTTGGGAAATACCTGGAGATTTGGGGGGTGGAGCCTGAGGGGGACAGGATTTAGGGAAGGGAAAGACTTCAAAGTGGTATAATGCCACAGAGTCCACCTTCCAAAGCAGCCATTTCCTCCAGGGGAACTGATCTTTGTCACCTGGAGATCAGTTGTAATAGTGGGAGAGCTCCATTTGTCACCTGGAGGCTGGCAACCCTAATTGTAAAAACCCCTGACCTAGACTGAAAATCTGGTTTACATTGTTCATTGTGGGGGCGAGAGCAGCGGTTCCAGTAAACAGAATACAAGCTGTGTAATGCTTAGGAATGTTCAGTTCAAGTGGAATGCTTTCACCAAAGTAAGAGCATCTATAGGATACCCATTTAGTCAGGGGGGTTCCCCTCTCTGTATCAGCGATCGCACCACCAGCAGGCAGGTCAGATTAGATCAGGGGTGGCTAAACTTGTTTAACGTAAGAGCCACATAGCAGAAACATCTAGGGCTGCCAAGTCAGCCCGGGGGGGGCGGGATCCCCCGCTATAGGGGTTCCTGATCTGCCGGCCGGCATTCGGCCGGCGGGGGGAGCCCCGCCCCAGAAGTCGTCCGGTGAGGACGACTTCCCCCGTGTAATGACGTCACCCGGAGGTGACGTCATCACGTTGCCGTGGCGCACGCGCAAAGCGCACGCACCAGAAGAGCTCCCGGGGGGAGAACAACTCCCCCCACCTGGTAAGTCGCCGGTACTTGGCAGCCCTAGAAACATCAGATGCCTGAGAGCCACAAGACACGAACAAATATTACAGACATGTTTTTACTGGGAAATAAGTAAATTTGCTTTTTATGAACATTAACATTAAATAAGACTGCCAGAAACAAAATCAAAAGGAGTAAAAACTGATATTGATAATGATATTTAAAGGGACAAATGCTTTTTCCAAGCCAAGAAGGGGGGCTTTGAGAACGCATTTAAAGTTAACGTTGCTTTTTTTCTCTGCTCCCTTCCCCCCACCTCAAGCCTACCCAGGGAGGGGAAGGGAAGACCGATTGGGGGGGGGGGCATGCCTCCCCTTTGCTTCCCCAGCCGCCCTGCTGGGAGTCGCACAATAGGTGTGAAAGAGCCGCATGTGGCTCCCGAGCTGCAGTTTGGCCACCCCGGATTAGAGGATCGCACAGAAAGAAATGGACATCAAGAGAGTGGAAAGGTGACCTCCACTGGAATGAGGAAATACAAATTAAAGAAGGATGAATTAAAAGGGGGGGGAGATAAACCTGTCAGAATCCAAGCGGTGATTAGTTCGGCTGGACAGCTAAAATTACTGCAGTTTTAAAAACTTGCGTTAGATTGCATGGAACTGGAGAGAGACACGATGGAGTGGATTCCGGTCATCAGTGGACAACAGATTCCAGACACCGGGGAAGGAGCAGCATTTCCTTCCTCCGGAGCACCAGCCTGCCTGAGTTCCAACAGCTTTGATAGGGAAAGTTGTTCCCAGGGTGGCGTTCGTACAGCTCTTTTGAGCTGCGCCAGGCATGAGTGCCTGGTGGATTCAAAGGGCACATCCAGACTGCAACATCTGGGAATCGTGCCCCTTCCGTGATCAGCCTGTCGATCCCCGTCGGAGATCTGTACTTAAAAGAAAGCGGTTAAAGTCCAGTCCTAAGCTGGCCGATGGGCCAATGGTGGACTTTCCCCTGCCTGGTCGTTCCACCAGCACTCAATCAGCCCACAGGGATGGTCTCCAGACCATCCTGAATGGCCGCCATTTTAAAAAAAGTCTTAAAAATGAGCGCATAACCAGTTAAACGTGTGACGTCTACAGAGCTCCACTCAAACGATCCAAACAATTTAATGTTTCTGACAGTCCCGTGATATTTATGCACTTCATTAACTGAAATGGTACCTACAGGAAGGTACCGCTGGCGGTGCTTTTACCATTTTAGTCCATGCATGACCGGAAAAAACAAGTCGATGGTGAGGCACATATGTGCATGTGCAAACAGGATTTTTTTAAAAAAACAGTCGACCACACAACTCCTTACGGTGGATGCCGTCTAGACCAGGGGTGTCAAACTCATTTGTCACGAGGGCCGGATCTGACATAAATGAGACCTTATGGCGCCGGGCCATATGTGTCATGAAATGTAATTCCAGGTAGCAGAGATATACACTTTATAAAGGACACAAACACAAAGATTTCTTTTTACTTAAAGTAATAACATGCTTAAAACATTAGCACTCTTGCTATATTTTGTTTATTTAACAGTCTCTGTTAACTGACACCTCTTGCTCTGAATTATTGCATCAAAATTTCTGTGCTGTTGCAATCTTGGGTATGCTGTTCAAGTGTGTATCTGTAAGCTGCAAACCTGCTTTTGATTTATTGACACTCACCACTGAAATCTCATGCTCAGAGTCCTGAGTCTAGAACCCAGGGGAAAACATGAAATGGTGAAGCAACTGAGAGAGGCTGGCAAGGCAAGCTATGATGCAGCAGCAGCAGCAACAGAACTGGAAGCAGGAGATGGCCAGGTCCAGTGCAGGCCTGATAGAAGCCTTCCAAGGGCCTGATCTGGCTCCTGGGACAAATGTTTGACACCCCTGGTCTAGACAATCCACCACAGAATCACACGCAGTAAAGCGATTCACAGGGGAGCTGTGTGGTAGTGCAACACTGGATCAAAAAAAATCTAGATCAAATTACAGCTGGGCCAATGGCGGGATTAGCTACTCGTTTGAACGCACCCCAGGTTAGGGTTTTCTAGACCTCAAGTGCTATTTGCATTTGGAGGCAGGTGGTGGGGGTGGGGGTGGGGTCCTTTAGGGCTTCAGTCACTAACTGGAGATATCAAGTTGTTAGAAATTCAGCCACCTCTGACCCCCTGGGGACTGGGGGGGGGGCTTTCATCCAGAGTTTGCCTTCATGCAAATATTGTGTTATGTATTGGGACTGAAGCATTGCAGGATTGTGCCGCCAGAGACAGGGTGAGCTTGGAGCCGAAGAACAATAGACCAACAGGATTCTGGCAGAAACCAGTCAAGGTGTAATGTTATGTGAACAGCCTATCGTTGGGAGTGGAGTGTGTTTGGGGCATGGCTGTTGCATGCAGTATAACTACGCTGAGGCTCTGGTCTGCAGCCTTGTTCTTGCTGAAATCACTGGATAAAGTAGAGCTGATCACTAGACTGGGAGTCTGTTCATCCAGGGAACCCACTATTTAACATATCGTTTTGTGCCCCCACTTACTCAAGTGGTGGGAAAGTTCAAGGTTCCCTTTCCTTTGACGGAGCGTCCTGCAGACCTCCGGTGTCTTTGTAAGAGCAGAGGCAATTGGCTCGTCGTCTAGGACTGGTTCCGTTTATTCAGATGCGTCAAGCAAAGTACCACCCACTGTCCCCTGTCGGGGCTGCCAAGCCCCCGTGTTCAGGATGGGGGATTCCCTGCCCCAAGTTCCCATTGCCAGCCCCCTCTTGGAGCATTGGTGGGAGTTACATTAAAAATTAGAAAAAATCACCATCACCATGAGCCACAGAGATTCCTAGAGCTATGCATTGTCTGTTCCAGGTTGTACCTGGAAGTGACATAATCATGCTCACAACGCCACCCCCCACACCATGTCCTCACCCCCCTGCCGGGCCACCCACCTTCCAGTCCTGCATCTAGGGCTGCCGGGGCTGGGAAACTGCCGGAGATTTGGGGGGTGGAGACTGGGGAGGGCGGGGTTTGGGGAGGGGAGGGACCTCAATGGTGTATAATGCCACGGAGCCCACCCTCCAAAGCAGCCGTTTTCTCCAGGGGAAGTGTTACCTGGAGGCTACCTGTCATTCGGGGAGGTCAATCCTGCCACCACCTGGAGAATCAAGCAGCAGAGATGCGCAGAAGGGAGCAAGTAATACAAAAGGTCAAACTGTGTGTGAATGATGAAAAATGATATATTCAACGATCAATGAGTATAATAATCAAGACCTATTCAAACAGAGTAGTTTTCTATAAATACAATACGATGATCAGAAACTCAAAAGTACACGGTCCAAATACAAAAACAGTCCTATTAATAAAGGTAAAAGTAAAGGTTTCCCCTGCTCGAAAGCCAGTCGAATCCGACTCTACGGGGCAGCGCTCATCTCTGTTTCCAAGCCAAAGAGTCAGCACTGTCCAAAGATATTTCCGTGGTCATGTGACCAGCATGACTTGACGCCAAGGCACATGGAATGCTGCTACCTTCCCACCAAAGTGGAACCTGTTTATCTACTTGCAATGTCTTGCTTTTGAACTGCTAGGCTGGCAGGAGCTGGGGCCAGGGACAGAAGCTCACTCTGTCCCATGACACTCGGGTCTCGAACTGCCAAGCTGCAGACCTTATGGTCCGCAGCTCATCATCTTAACCTCCGAGCCACCAAGGCCCCTGGTCGTATTAATACACCTTCAGAAACTGTCCAAGTCAAATTCCTCAAGAAGTGAAAAGTCCAAATGAAGATGTTTCTGTTTCCTCCTCACAAAATCCTCATCTCGCTGCTTGTGTATCCCCTTCACATCCCCGCCGGCTTCTCGTTGCCATACTGCCTTGCTTCCTCAAAAGTGGAACACCAAAACTGTCCTTTGAATCTCTTTTAACAACCTCCAGTTCTTACTGACAGAAAATGGCTGCCTCCTGCAGGTACAGAAGAAAGTGCAAAAATATCCTGAGTGAAATGGAGGGAAACCTGGATTCATACTGTATTTATGAAAAACTACTCTGTTTGAATAGGTCTTGATTATTATTCTCATTGATTGTTGAATGTATTCTTTTTCGTTATTTATCCCCGGTTTGACCTTTTGTATTACTTACCCCCTGGAGACTGGCAATTCTACCTGCACCACTGCGTTGCTGGAGCAGTGTGGATCCAGGAGGGGTTACCAGGCCCTGCTTATGCTGCTGATGGTTGGGAGCAAGATACACATATGTAGCTGCCTTAAACAGAAACAGACCATGGGTCCATCTAGTCAGGGGTCCGTTGGAGCGGGAGCGCACAGGAGCGCAGCTCCGGGAGTGAGGAGCCCAGGGGGCGGGCACATGACCAAGCCCCGCCCCCTCCTCGGCTTCCCCGAGCAGTGCAGAGGCGCAGCGCCCCAGGGAAAGCCCTGCTAGGGTCTTTATTGTTTTTATTGTTTTGTTTTAATATTGATAATTATATCATTGTTCCTTTTATGACTGTGTGCTGCTTTTCCAGAGACTTGCTCAAGGTGGCATATAAATTTTCCAAGTATACCATTTTTTATCTGGGCACATGGCACATAAGTACAGGAGAAATTTCACCAACCCTTCAGCAGCTTCCACCCCATCAGTTTGGTGTAGTGGTCAGGAGTTGGACTCTAATATGGGAGAACCGGGTTTGATTCCCCACTCCTCCACATGCAGCTGCTGGTGTGACCTTGGGCCAGTCACAAGTTCTCTCAGAGCTGTTCTCTCATGAGCAGTTCTCAAAAGGCCTCTCTCAGCCCCACCTACCTCACAGGGTGTCTTGTGGTGGGGAGGGGAAGGGGAAGGGATGGGTGATGCACATGTCCTGGGTATCTCAAGTCTACTTGAAACCTGGTGGTTTCAAGGGAGCAGGAAGAGAATGAGGGTGTGTTCTTTATGCTTATTTTTATGGCACAAAGTATTGGATGGGGAAGGGAATGGAGGAAGAGCAGGTCAGTTTCACTCACCTGTGGAGTGGAGCCTGAGGGGTGGGTGTTGCCTTCTGACACACTTCCGGTATGTTAGGGGGTGTGGCATATGCAAATGAGTTATGCTAACGAGCTCCTGCACCTCTTTTTCTACGAAATGACCCCTGCAGTTTTGTCTACTCAGACTTGTCCCTCTCCCTAACCCTGACTCTCCAGGGTCTCAGGCAGAGGTCTTTCCCGTCACCTCCTGCCAGAGACTTTACTGCAGGGATCAAACCTGGGACCTTCTGCGTGCAAAGTAGATCCTCTACCACTGAGCTACGCCAGCCCTGTGCCCCTCCCCCTTTGCTTCTAGAAGCTGTTCCTTGAATGGCTTGGCTGGAGACCCAGCCCCATCCTAACAATTAACTTGCCGGTCCCATTCCTATCAGTAGGATGATAAAATAGGACCAGGCACTAACTTTCCCAGGCTCAGTGAAAAGTACTGGAGTCGGGAGGCCGGTGGAGTGAGTTTCAGCACGATCAAGTGTATTGTAGGTCAGGAACAAGCACGCCTGAGGTGGCCCGGGGGTCAGCTTATATGCACAGAAAAGCCACACCCCCGTCCACACCCACACCCCGGGATAGGTTAATCTTCCCACCAGAGATTACATTGGTTCATTTGAATATGCTAAGCCCCTGATAGGTGGATCTTTAGGAGCCTGGGTGCTATTGTTCTTTTACCTCAAGCTTGTACCTATTCCAGGCCATGCGGTCAGACCGTATGGCCGGCACCGTTACATGTTTGGTCACATCAAAGAATCGTACAAGTGAACACATAGAGAATCACAGCCTGGTTGTCTGTGGAATTGCGTCCAGGACATAACACTCGGACTGGCAGCCAGTGGGAGGGCTGGGGACAGGGACTTGGGAGGTGCAACGTCCATTACGCTGCCAACATCTCTACGTCACTTCTGCGTATGACCCATGGGTAGCTCTAAGAACTGCTGGAAACTCTGTGGCTGAAGTGTTTTTCTTTTTTAAAAAAATGTGGAGCCGCAACAGGGAACAGAGCTTGTCATGCATACC
This sequence comes from Lepidodactylus listeri, assembly GCA_029233225.1. Taxonomy (NCBI): domain Eukaryota; kingdom Metazoa; phylum Chordata; class Lepidosauria; order Squamata; family Gekkonidae; genus Lepidodactylus; species Lepidodactylus listeri. The sequence goes on along the minus strand of JARCFY010000005.1, from coordinate 130,241,701 downwards.
GATAAAGTGTTTGTGGAAAGGCACTTCCTGGATATGTGGGAAAAATATTTGTAAATGGAAAGCAAGAAAAGAAAAACCCAGCCTGACAAAGCAGCTTTTCAGGAATCACATAACGCAGAGGACACATGAGTGCGTTTATTGAGTGGTGTGGTGGTGAGAGTGTTCGCCTGGCATCTGGGAGACCCAGGTTCGAATCTCCACAGTGCCCTAGAAGCTCTCCGGGTTACCTTGCACCAGACACACACACTCAGCCTAACCTACCTCGCAGGGTTATTGTGAGGATAAAAAAGGAGGAGAGCAGAATGTTGTGAGCCACTTTGGGTCCCCCTTGTGGAGAAAAGTGGGGTATAAATGAAGTCAATAAATAAATAAATAGTGTCAGAATAATATACAACTACCAACAGGTTAATAATACTTAACAAATGGTCAGAATGACAGCTACGCTGCCATTGTGAGCGGGGGCATGTATCTTTTGGTATTTTAGGTTTCATTTCTTGTTCTATGTCTTATCTCCCTGCCTAACCCTGACCTTGGTGTCTAGTTGCTCTTGTTCTTTTGGGAACCTGTATTCATTATGTTAGGCCTGCTTGCTTGCTTTTATGATTGGCTCTCATCCATCGAGGGGTTTTCTTTGAAATCTGTATGACTACCCTGCTCCCGCCTGGAGAGTTATCCCAGACACAAAATGTGTGCACAGGTGACCTGCCTTTCCTGATCTCAATAAACTTGATCCTGCTTAAGGAACATTGTTGGGACTGATTGCTGTGGGACTCTGGCACAGATGGGAGTGATGCCATAGCCCACAGTTTTCAGATGGAAGTATGAAGTACTCATGAAGCATCTAGTATTTCCAGTTCAGCTGGTAGGGCTGCCAAGTCAGGCCAGGGGGCGGGGCATCCCCCGCTAAAGGGGTTCCTGATCTGCCGGCCAGCATTTGGCCGGCGGGGGGAGCCCTGCCCCCGACGTCGTCCAGCGAGGACAACGTAATGACGGCCCCGGAAGTGACACAGCACATTGGGGGCGTTGCCAGGGCAGAAGAAACTTCCAGTGAGAGGAGGACTCCCCCCCCCGCCGGTGACTTTTCAAGACTTGGCAGCCCTATCAGCTGGTATAAATAATACATTTTGCAAATTCTGAACTTTTTTTTTTAAAAAAAACCCTCCATGAAGTGCACTCATGTTCTGGCAGATGGTTAACCTGTAAGCAAAACTCTTCTGTTCTTCCCAAGGTTATCTTCCCAAGGGGATGTCACAGGCCTGAGGGGAAGGACTAGAGGCAGAGTTGGACGCCGAGAGGATCCAAGCAGCAAAACGACTCAGAGATCATAAGGTTAGAGTTCTGAAGCATCCATCTGAAGCAAGAAATCCGTCCCTTAAAGAATTTTGAAAGTCTTATCTGCCATGTCAGGAAAAGAACAATTTCATTTCCTGTTCCTCTGGTCTTTCCATTAGCTTTGTGCCCAGAGGCTGCCTAGCAGATATCCATATTTGAGACAGAAAAGCTAAATGGCACCCAAAGTGATAAAAAAAAATACAACAGTAATTTGCCACCATTTCATGGCACTCAAAAAATGGGAGAGGTGCCTGCCCAAATGACTTGCTCAAGTCCCCTGACTCTAATTCTCCCCTTTCCTACCTTGAAGGATCCTAGAAGCTGCTAGGAGCTCAGATAGGCTGATTTTCATTTTACTTAATTTATGTCTCACCTCTCTCCCCAATGGGGACCCAAAACAACTGTAAATATTGAACAGTAACTATGAGAGTTATGCACAACTTCACTCCCTGACATTATTTGCTGTTGGCAGCCATTCACTGTTGGCTGTTGGCAGCCATTTTGTGGTTAGCTCTACCTCCTGCAGCAGACATTTTGTGATTTCACCCACCACTCTGTGCCAAAGGTACCAGCTGGCTCAAAAAGGCTGGGGGCATAAGAACGTAAGAGAAGCCAATGTTGGATCAGGCCAATGGCCCATCTAGTCCAACTAGGGTTGCCAAGTCCTACCTTACGTGATGTCAGGGGGACTCCTTGCCCACCCGGGAGTCTTCTGCCCCGCACGCTTCATCATGTTGGGCACGTTAGGGCGGGACCTCTGAAATTCGAGGGAAAACCATAGAGTTTTCCTTCGAATTACAGAGCGTCCCCCTCAAAATGTGCCCGACGCAATGACGTCACCTCTAGGTGACTTGGGAACCCTAAGTCCAACACTCTGTCACACAGTAGCCAAAAAACACCACGGGCCATCAGGAGGTCCATCAGTGGGGCCAGGACACTAGAAGCCCTCTCACTGTTGCCCCCCCCCAAGCACCAAGAATATAGTGCATCACTTGGCCCAGTCTGAGCGATCCTACCTATACCTTGTGGCTAAGAGCCGCTGATGGACCTCTGCTCCAAATGTTTATCTAATTCCCTCTTAAAGCTGTCCATGCTTGTAGCCGCCACCATCTCCTGTGGCAGTGAATTCCATGTGTTAATCACTCTTTGGGTGAAGGAGGGCTTCCTTTTATCTATTCTAACCCAACTGCTCAGCAATTTCATGGAGTGCCCACGAGTTCTTGTATTGTGAGAAAAGGAGAAAAATACCTCTTTCTCTTCCTGCTCTATCCCATGCATAATCTTGTAAACCTCAATCATGTAATCCCTTATCCATCGTTTCTCCAAGCCAAAGAGCCCCAAGCACTTCAACCTTTCTTCATAGGGAAAGTCTTCCAACCAGAGCTATTTTGGGGCAGGAACGCACAGGAACGGAGTTCCGGCTGGCTTCCGAGTTGGCCACGCCCAGCAGGAACTCATTAGCATAATAGGCCACACCCAACAGCAGAAACTCATTAGGATTGGCTACATTAGGGGTGTGTTGCCTAACATGCAAAGAAGTTCCTGCTACAAGAAAAGCCCTGGGTTTTGACAACAAGCGAGGTGAACAGAGTAAGAAGCAAAAAGTGGGCGGGGCTGGATGACCACTCTTCTGGTAACATGGGGGTGTGGCCTAATATGCTAATGGATTTGTGCTGTCAGGACTGTGGCCTAATATGCTAATGAGTTTCTGCTGTTGGGTGTGGCCTATTATGCTAACAAGTTCCTGCTGGACTTTTTCTACAAAAAAAGCCCTGCTTCCAATCCTTTTATCACTCTGGTTGCCCTTTTCTGCACTTTTTCCAGTGCTATAATATTTTTTTGAGGTGTGGCGACCAGAACTGTACACGGTACCCCTGGGCTAAGGTTATGAGCCACTGAGGGAAGGAAACGAGGCCACTCAAGCGGAGTGCTTTTCACAGTACATGTCTGTGGAGACCAAAGGCGAGTGGTGGGGAGGCAGTTTTGTGGCAACCAAGTCTACCCAAGAGATGGCTGCTCTACTAAAAGGACTGCCGGGGATAGTCCAGAGAGTGGTTGGCGCACAAGGAGCCGCCGGGGAAGCTGGAGGCGGAAGATCACTGCCCACACCACCTCCTGTCCTGCAGCCGGCTGGACTGGGTCTCCCCGCTCCAGGGCCTGCACAGCCGGCGCCTGCTGCCCCGGTTGCCCCCGTTGATAGACGACCAGTTCCCCCACAAGCTCTTGACAGCCACCTTCGATGGGGACCCTACCAAACTCCAGTTCTTCATCATCGAGATGGGCCACTTTTTGCAAACCTGGGGCACCTGTTCCCCACTGAGGGGGATATGATAGGTTACATCAGATCACGCCTTCAGGAGGAGGAGGCTGACTGGTACGTGAGCCTCCACAACCCTCCTGGGCCAAAGCTCGACCAAGTGGAGGAATTCATGTGGGCCCTGAGGTGGCAGTATGAAGACCCGATTAGTGAGGAAAAGGCCCGGAACCAGCTGCAACACCTCACCCAAGGGCAAGATACAGTCCGTGAGTACACCGCCACCTTCAAACGATATGTGGCAAGAATCCAGGGTTGGCCAGAGGAAGTCCTGATAGAGCAATACCGACAGGGGTTGAACATGGAGCTTTAGGAGACTATTCTATGCAATGTCAACCCCACCTCTCTGGCGGCATGGGTGCGGGTGACCGAGGAAGTGGAATCCCAGTTCACTCTGATCAAACTCCGCACCCCGTCGGGGACTCCGAAAGGAACCCGTGCTATGGCCACGCCGGCAAAACCAAAAGCCAAGGCACCACAGAAAGACATCCAAGACCTGCACATGAAGAAGGGATTGTGCATGTGATGTGGGGAGGCCGGGCATTACACCTCATCCTGTCCAGCTTCTTCACCGAAGGGACTGTCCACCCCTTCCACTTCCACACCGAGACCAGTGAAGGGACCCCAAGGGGGAAAACCGCGAGTGCTCCAACTCGACTCCACTCCGGAAGGAGGGAAGGAGGCATCAGCCGAACCCACCTTGCCGGCAGGAAACGACGAGGACCTGTTCTGGAGGGCGCGAAGCAACAGGTCCCCCCAACTCCAGTGCCGAAAGCGGTGAGCTCCCCTGCCCCCCCCCCTTATATGTAATAGTGACTCTAATGGCTCCAGGGAAGGGCACCCACGTTAAGGTCCGGGCCCTCATAGACTCGGGATGCGCTCGGGACCTAATCAGCCCCATAGTAGTAGATGGCCTAGGAGTGGGGGTGAACTCTCTAGACGAAGCCCTACGATTCACCCAGATGGATGGATTGGAAATGAAAGAACCCTGCCTTTTTGAGATGCAACTGCTAACCTTAGGGGTGGGGGAACATTGGGAGCAACTGGCTTTTGTCATCACCCCGCATGCCCAATTCCCGATGGTGCTGGGGAGCCCCTGGCTAAGCACCCACGACCCATACATCATGTCGAGTGAGGGCAGGATCCGCTGGGTAGCCCCCGCTTGCAAACAACACACCTGGCAGGACGCCTGGGGGACAGAACCGGGCTGGGAGCAGGTGTGCCTAGCCATGGAGGACTTATTACAAATACCTACCACATGCCGGGATCTAGCAGAGGTTTTCAGTGAAGTGGAAGCTGACAAGCTACCCCCCCACACACACACCGTAACACGGACTGTGCCATTGAACTGCTGCCTGGGGTAAAATTACCCAAGAGGAAACTGTACTCAATGAGCCCCTTTGAAAAAGTTGAGCCGTGCAACTTTATTGATAAAAACCTGAAATGGGGTTTCATCAGACCAGCGCAATCCCCTTTCGCTGCCCTGGTGTTGTTTAGAAAGAAAAAAGACAGGGGACTGCGGTTATGCACGGATTATCGGGGTCTGAATGCAGTTTCTACCTACCCGCTGCCTACCCGCTGCCTTTAATAAAAAATTTACTGGCAGAGGCATCCAAAGGGAAAATTTCCTCCAAGTTGGACCTTCGGGATGCATACTTCCGAGTGTGCATATGGGAGGGAGACGAATACGAAACTGCTTTTAACACCCCCCTGGGCCAATTCGTGTACCTGATGATGCCATTTGGACTTCAGGGCAGTCCAAGAGTATTCATGAATTTAATTAACGAGGTCCTACACAAGCACTTGTTCAAGGGGGCCCTTTGTTATCTAGATGACATCTTGCTGTACTCCTCTGATGAAAAATCACACATGAAGCTAGTACGAGAGGTACTAACTACCCTGAAAGACCATAAACTCTTTGCCAAACTATCCAAGTGTAATTTCCACAAGTCTGAGACTGATTTCTTAGGCTACCGCATCTCACCCAGGGGGTTGGAGATGGATCCTTCAAAAATCACGGCAGTCAGAGACTGGGAGGTGCCCCAAACCCACCGCCAATTGCAAAGTTTTTTAGGATTCTCCCATTTTTAAAGCTCATTCATCAACAACTTTGCACAGCACAGCCTGCCCCTCGCTGATCTACTAAAAATCAAGGGGAAGGGGGTAGAGGCAACCAAGCCGGGAGCAAAACTGCATTGGACTCCCGAGTGCCAAAAAGCTTTTGAGGAACTTAAGACTCTATTTACCTTCGAGCCCATCCTGGTGCATCCCGATGAAACCAAAAAGCTTTATTGTACAAGTTGATGCCTCCGATGTAACAATGGGGGGGCGATATTGCAGGAGAGACCTGATGGGAAACAACACCCCCTTGCATATGTGTCAAAGAAGTTCAGGGATACAGAGAAAAACTGGGCTGTGTGGGACAAAGAAGCTGCTGCCACCCGCCTCGCCCTCACTACTTGGAGGCACTGGTTGGAGGGGGCGAGGGTTCCCTTCGAGGTTTGGACGGATCACAGAAACCTCGAGGCACTGCGAGCCCAACGCACATTAAATGCCAAACAACTGCATTGGGCAGATTTCTTTTCTAAATTCAACTTTACCCTACACCATTTCCCAGGGAAATCCAGCTCACTAGCCGATGTGCTATCCCGCCTTCCCCAACATGACTGCGAAAAAGACAATGTGATCGATTCAACGTTCACCCCGGAACAGTTTGGGGGGGGGGGTGATGACTAGGAGCCAAATGACTAAACAGAACACTGCTGACCCCAGAGACTGGTCCTCCAGGTGTGCCAAAGCATATGACCAGTCAGAGCTAGATGACCTATGAGAACTCGAGCACACTGTTCAAACCCCAGATGGGTGTTGATTCAAAAGCAGGAAACTCATAGTGCCGAGATCACTCCAAGGGGATTTTCGGGCGGGCAGCATGTCAGTGAGACTGTCATTTCCCGGCCGGGAGATGGCATGCAGTACCTAAGAGAGAGCGTCCTGCCTTCACTGCTCCTGACATCTGGCGCTAGATGGGGGACACCCTCCATAAGGAAGTATGGTAGCTAATAAATGTTCTAAATAAATGAATAAAGAAATAAACGAGAAACTTTTATAAAGGTCACGGAGTATTTCTTGATCTGCTCTGGCCTGTTGGTGTAAGGAGGTGTCCGTGGCTGATCTTCCTGAAGTCTGTTGTTTTGTTTAGAGCTCAAAGACTACTAGATATCCCACCAAGCCCTGATACTGCGGATGAAACTGGAGAGACCCTGACACTCAAGACAGTGGCCATCACTTAATATACGCTTACTCACAGGGGTCATTTCGTAGAAAAAGAGGTGCAGGAGCTCATTAGCATAACTCATTTGCATAACTCATTTGCATATGCCACGCCCCCTAACATACCGGAAGTGTGTCAAAAGGCAACACCCACCACTCAGGCTCCACTCCACAGGTGAGTGAAACTGACCTGCTCTTCCTCTATTCCCTTCCCCATCCAGTACTTTGTGCAATAAAAATAAGCGTAAAGAACACACCCTCATTCTCTTCCTGCTCCCTTGAAACCACCAGGTTTCAAGTAGACTTGAGATACCCAGGACATGTGCACCACCCATCCCTTCCCCTTCCCCTCCCCACAACAAGACACCCTGTGAGGTAGGTGGGGCTGACAGAGGTCTTCTGAGAACTGCTCATGAGAGAACAGCTCTGAGAGAACTTGTGACTGGCCCAAGGTCACACCAGCAGCTGCATATGGAGGCGTGGGGAATCAAACCCGGTTCTCCCAGATTAGAGTCCAACTCCTGACCACTACACCAAACTGATGGGGTGGAAGCTGCTGAAGGGTTGGTGAAATTTCTCCAGTACTTATGTGCCATGTGCCCAGATAAAAAATGGTATACTTAGAAAATGTATATGCCACCTTGAGCAAGTCTCTGGAAAAGCAGCACACAGTCATAAAAGGAACAATGATAAAATTATCAATATTAAAACAAAACATTGAAAACAATAAAGACCCTAGCGGGGCTTTCCCTGGGGCGTTGCGCCTCTGCACTGCTCAGGGAAGCCGAGGAGGGGGCGGGGCTTGGTCATTTGCATGCCCCCCTGGGCTCCTCACTCCCGGAGCTGCGCTCTTGTGCGCTCCTGCTCCATCAGACCCCTGCTTACTCACACAGAAGTCCATGCGATAGTCAGAGAATCTGATTCAGCTGCCAGCCAGGGTTTTAATCATATTAATACAATTAGTGGGTAGATTAATCAATGAGAGTTTCACGGTGCAATCCTAAACCGAGTTACACCCTTCTGAACCCACTGACTCCTGTGGACTCGGGTATGGCACTCTCTAGGATTGTGCTGTTAATTGACTCTGGCCTCCGAAGGGAGCTTTGATTCTCAAAAGCTGATGCCCTGAAAATCTTGTTGGACTCTAAAGATGCGACTGGACTCAAATCTAACTGTTAACTGAGTAATTGGTGGAGGGCCATTTTAATCAATGAGGTCATGTTTTAATCAGCGGGCCTGTGAAGTAAGGAACCCTTGTTCCTCATTTTGTTTTGTTTCTCATGTAACGGAAACGAAGAAGGAAATGTTAAAAATCACCTTGGCTTATTACCTTGCAAGACTCCAAAGACACCCTCAACAGCAGCCCTGGGGCTGAGCAACGGTTGAAAGCCTCCAGTTGGGGCCTGGAGATCTCTCAGAATTCTCAACTGATCTCTAGATTACAGAGGTCAGTTCCCCTGGAGACAACAGCAGTTTTGGATGGTGTACAGTATTACAACCTGCTGTATTACAGTTTTGGATGCAGTACTGGTGTAGTGGTTAAGTGCGCGGACTCTAATCTGGGAGAACCGGGTTTGATTCCCCACTCCTCCACTTGCACCTGGCTGGATGACCTTGGGCAAGCTCTGTACCAGCTGTTCTCTCAAGGACAATTGTTTCAGAGCTCTCTCAGCCCCACTTACCTCACAGGGTGTCTGTTGTGGGGAGGGGAAGGGAAAGGAGTTTGTAAGCCGCTCTGAGACTCCAAGTGAGTGAAGGGCAGGATATAAATCCAATCTCTTCTTCTTCTTCTTCTATTACAACCTGCTGTATTACAGTTTCAAATACAGTATTACAACCTGCTGATGTCTCTCCCCTCCCTGAACCCCCCCCTTCCAAAGCTTCAGCTCCAGATCTCCAGGAATTTCCCAACTCAGAGGTGGCAACCCTAGACTGAGCTCTATTTCCCCATTCATCTACCCCACACTACAGCTCCTCTTTAACAAATACCTGTTTTACAGGCAGTTGTTGGCAGAAAACACTCACCTGTTTGGCTCTTGGGACAAGTTATGTATGTCACAGAATAAGCATATTGTTTTCTTTTTAAGCCAAGTAAGTTTGCTTTGTCCCCCTCCATATTCTAAAAGATGACGTTATTATTTCATTTTAGCCTCTTTTATCCTCCAAACCATTTAATTCCCTGATTGTGAGCCCATCGGGGACAGAACTGGGAGCATTTAGACAAATTGCCACAAAGCTGCTTTGAGCCCACGGGACAGAATAGGGTATAACTCAAATAAAATCCATGTACCTTTTGTAAATTGCCTTCCATGGCTGAGGTCAGGTTGGCAGGGGTGGCGTGGTTTGGGTGCACCACTGATTACTCCGTCACATTTTGTGACGGAGATTTTCGGTCAGACTCCCACCCTGATCCGGCCTCACTGTGTGCCTCTTCTGTGGTTTGACCATTCAGATTAGTGCTGCGTGTCAACCATGGAGCATGCAGTCTGGTCTTCTTTTCTTTTTTTAAAAAAAATAACAACTTTGACTTTCTTTGAGAACATTTCCTGGGTGTGCACATGCACACATATGCATATGCTCTACCAGGGGTCATTTTGTAAAAAAAAAGACGTGCAGGAGCTCATTAGCATAACTCATTAGCATAACTTATTTGCATATGCCACACCCCCTGACAACACCAGAAGTGTGTCAGAAGGCAACACCCACTGCTCAGGCTCCACCCCAAAAATCTCCAGGCATTTCCACACTCAGAGCTGGCGAGCCAGCTTGACACTTGGACGAAAGACACTTCAGGTTTCCTTTGCTCTTGCGGGGAAGCGACCCTACAACAACCTTTTTTCCACAGCACATCACCATATGTGCCTGCTCCTGGGCTTGTTACTCCCGGCACGGCGTTCCTGCTCGAAATGACCCCTGTGCTCTGCCATTTTAAAACAAAATGCAGCACAACTGGAACTAAAAGTTCATACTTCCAAAGCGGTTTGGGCATGCACAGGGGGCATTTGGACATCCAGAAACATGGGATCAATGCACAGAGAGCCGTAAGCACTTGATTGTCTCTGGTGGCTATTTACTTCATATCCAACTCGTCATACAGTGAGGTAAGTATGACTGCGGAACGGCTGCCAGACATGGATGTGGGAACGAACCCATTAGGGTAACGTAACTATATTGGGCCAAACCGCCCATCTGACTGCAGCCTATGTCCTTCTGTATTTCAGAAAGACACTTGGTGAGCAAACCTAAGCTGGCCTACTCAGAAGCAAGTCCCATGTTATTCAGTGTAGCTTACTTCCAAGAAAGTGTCCCTAGAGTTACCGTATTTTTCGCTCCATAAGACGCACTTTTCCTCCCCAAAAAAGTGGGGGGGGGGAGTGTGTGCGTCTTATGGAGCGAATATGGAGCTTTTCTTACCTGTAACAGGGCTCTTTCTTCAGCAGGAACGCAGGGGAACGCCATTCAGGCTGGCATCCCAGCCTTCCCCGCCCCTCCCTGCTGGGCCTGAGCTGTTAAGACTTAAAAGGGAAACGGCAGGAAAAACCCCACCAGGCTAAGTACTCTTTCCCTTTAAGTGCTTTCCCCCTTTAAGACAGCCAGCAGCAGAAAGCCCCGCCCACAGATTAAGCTCCGTGGCTACTTTGCACAGAAAGGCCTGGCTTTGCATGGCATGCCCACGTCTCTCTTCTTTCCTTTCTCTATCGTCCTTCCTTCCTTCCTTTCCTTTTTTCTGTCTGTCTGTCTGTCTCTCTCTCTGTCCCCACCTTTCTTTCTTCCTTTCTCTTTCTCTCTCTCTCTCCTCCTCCTTCCTTCCTTTATCTCTCTCTCTCTCTCTCTCTCTTTCTTTCTGTTTCATTTTTTCCTGTTTTCCTCCTCTAAAAACAAGGTGCGTCTTATGATCAGGTGCGTCTTATGGAACGAAAAATACAGTAAATTTTTGGAAATATGCACATTTGTTCACAATGCACGGCTTAACTGAAGAAATGTGTAATCAGCTCATGCCTGTAATAGCATATGGTCAAAAATGATCAAAGCCAGCCTGGTTTCTATGATGGCTTCCCACTCCTTACCCACAGGGGAGAGTACACTAACCCAGATGAAACAGGAAGGGGGAAATATTTTGTCTTACTGATTTAAGAGGGAGTGTTCAAATAATGAAAGAGGTTTGTGGAGCCACCCTTTCCTACATGCATGAATTCTCACAGTTCTTAGTACACAAAATACCCACAGGAATTAACAGTGGATTAGGTCTCTGGGGTGCTTAGCCAATTAGAACCTGGTCTGTTAATTCCCTGGTTTGGTTGCCAAAGATATCAGAGCAGTGAGGAATGATTGTCCCTTCACTCTCATATCAAAAAAGGAAGAAAGAACATTGGGCATATCACAGTTCTGAGAAAGAGGCTCCTCAGCTGATCCACTGGTTCCTCAGCAGACCCTGACCTGGGTGGCCCAGCCTGGCCCGATCTCGTCAGATCACAGAAGCTAAGCAGGGTTGGTCTCAGTTAGTACTTGGACCGGAGGCCACCAATGCTCCCTCTAAGCTGTGGAGTCTTGCGCGCAAAAATTCTACTTTGTGAACTACCGGCATTGAAGTGAGCGAGCGATTTGGCTACTGCATAAATTAGTTTGCTCAGGAGCCATCCTTCCTGAGATGGAGGCTAAAAAACTGTGAGCTAGCTCACACTAACTCAGCTTGGAAGGAACACTGGAGGCCACCCAGGAAGTCCAGGTTGCTTCCCAGAGGCAGGCAACAACAAACTGCTTCAGCTTGTCCCTTGCCTTGAAAACCCTATGGGGTTACCCTAAGTCCACTGCAACTTCACGGCAACTTCAACTTAGCACCACTGCAGCAACAGACCATAGTCCATCTGTCTGATTGGTCAGAATAGCTATGCGGTTCCCCAATACGTCCATCGAATACAAAGAAAGATGTGGTTTCCTGTAGAAGAAGAGATGTCAGAAGCTGCTGGTGCTAGTCATACAACTGGTGAAGACATCTCGGTCCTCTTCAGCATCTGGGAATCGTGCCGCTTTCGTTAGTAGCCTGTCGATCTCCATCGGGGATCCATATTTAAAAGATAGTGCTTAAAGTCCGGTCTAAAGCTGGCCAACAGGCCAATGCTGAACTTTCCACCGTCAGGTCGTTCCACCAGCACGCAATCAGCCCGTAGGGATGGTCTCCAGACCATCCCAAACAGCTGCCATTTAAAAAAAATCTTAGCGATGCGCGCATAACTGCTTAAACATGCGACGTCCCCAGAGCTCTGCTCAAGCAATCCGAACAATGTTACGTTTCTGACAGTCCCCTAAACCCAATCAACTTTATTAAGTGAAACGGTACCTATGCACGGAAAACAAGTATATGGTGAGGCACCTATGCACATGCGCAGACAGGGTTTTTTAAAAAAAAGCCGGCCGCATGGCTCTTCATAGTGGATGCCATCTAGACAATCCACCGTGGGAGTCACGCTTGGTGAAGCGCTTCACGGGCGAGCTGTCTGGTCGTGCAATGCTGGATCAAAAAGATCCAGCTCAAATTACAGCCGGGCCAATGGCGGGATTAGCTGCCCATATGAACACACCCCCTGCCAACCTAGCAGTTCGAAAGCAAGAAATTGCAAGGAGATAAATAGGTACTGCTTCAGTGGTAAGGTAACAGTGTTCCGTGCGCCTCGGCGTCTAATCATGCCGGCCACATGACCACGGAGAAGTCTTCAGACAGCGCTGGCTCTTTGGCTTGGAAACAGAGATGAGCACTGCATCCCTAGAGTCGTATTCGACTGGCTTTCGAGCAAGGGAAACCTTTACCTTTACCTTTCTCCCCAAGGGGGCCCAAAGCTGCTTACGTCATTTTCTTCCCCTCCATTTTCTCCTCACAACAATCCTGTGCAGTAGGCCAGGCCAAGAACATGTAACAGGCTCAAGGTCACCCACAGTAAGCTTCCGTGGTGGAGTGGGGATTAGAACCTGGGTCCCCCACATCCTAGGCCAACCATGATGCTACACGGACTCCCAGGTTGCCACCAGATGATCAAATTAGATATAGTACTGAAGATCTGGCACTCGGTCCCTAACCTATTTAAATGCTTTCTAAATAACAGCTTGAAGTGCCTGGACTGGACCAGCGTTATGGACAAGGATGCTTAAGCCTCTGCCTTGTGCCCTTTTCACAATGTAAGCTGACCCCTGAAACAACAGTTCTCCCTGGATGGAAATCATGTTTTCTTTACTAGGGTGAATGATATTTCCAGGGGGCAATTTACCTTAGGAAAGGCACATGGCCCCATTTCCTGATTCAAATCTACCCTTCCCATTTGTTGTTGTTGTTGTTAGCCATTTGGTCGTGTCTGACTCTTGGCGATTCTTTGGGCCGGCTCTCTCCATGTTTTCCAGTCTTGGACTGTTTTTTTGAGTCGTTCCATGCTCAGGCTGGTGTCAACTTTTATGGTATCTGGTGATCGTGTTCTTTGGCGGCTTGGTTTCCATTTGGAAAAGGTTAAAGACATGGGAGAGCCAATCACAGAGGTTTCTTAGAGTGCAGCCCTCCATGCAAAATAGGCGATAATGACGACTGTCTTTGCTGGGTTGAGGAATACCTAGAGATTTAAGGGTAGAGCCTGGGGAAGGGAAACGCCATAGAATCCACCCTCCTAAGCAGCAACTTTCTCATAAGAACATAAGAGAAGCCAGTGTTGGATCAGGCCAGTGACCCATTCAGTCCAACACTCTGTGGCACACAGTGGCCAAAAATACCAGGTGCTATCAGGTGGTCCACCAGTGGGGCCAGGACACCAGAAGCCCTCCCACTGTTCCCCCCTTCCCCCAAGCACCAAGAATACAGAGCATTACTTGACCCAGATTGAGAGTTCCTATCTATACCTTGTGGCTCATAGCCACTGATGGACCTCTGCTCCATATCTATATATCTAATAGCCAAGGCACCCCTTGCATGCGCGCATATCTAAATCTGCACATTGGGGGCACCAGGGGGGCAGGGAGATTTTCCTGCACACTTGGGGGACTCCCCAGGTGTGCAGAAAAATCCCAAAAGTTTTTTTAAAAACTATACGGGGGATATTTAAATCCCTCAAAAAGTTAAAGAGCATTCCCTGCGCATGCGCAGGGAATACTCTTGGAACTCTGGCAGCCCGGTGGTTGGAAGGCATCCAAGCCTTGCCACCGGTGCTGCGGGGTGGAAGGGGAGATCTTTATTTCAACTCTCTTACCCCCCCCCCCCCCGGTGCATCTTCCTCACTAGAGCATGCCAGAGTCAGCCCAGGTGGGGGAACTTTCAGGACACTTCCTAGGCAGGGGAAGGCAGGGGAAACAATGGGCCATGTGGACAGGGAGGAGGGATGCCAGTGGCAAAGGTGAGAGCTCAGCGGAGGTCGAGGGGAGGCCACCGGCGGCAAAGACACGAGGGAAAGTGGCAGGAAGGCAGGCGGTGCTCTCGGTCGTCCTTCTTACCCAGGAAGCGGCTCAGAGGCTGCGGAAGGAAACAGGCCGTGGGCGAAGCAGGAAGCGGCAACAGCGGATGGGCCCTCCCTGCTTTCTGGAGTCCATCTCCCCATTCACCACAAACTGTCCAGCTCGGAGAGGGCCAACAGAGACGAGCAAGGCCTCGCCTCACTACGCATGCGCCACCGCTCAGCTCCAAACTCACAGAAGGCTGGTTTGCATGCAGTTGTTTTTCATCCCCCACCGAGTTACTCCCCCCCCCCCGAGGGCCTGGTGGCAGGCAGGAGGCTCGGAGGTGCTGCTGCCGGTGGGAGAGAATGAGAAGTATTCGCTGCAGCTGTGAGGATGTTTTTGAGACTTGACCTGCTTGCTCGTGCACACGAGGGACAATGCTGGGGAGGAGGGAAGAAGACCTTTTGGAATCCTCCCTCCCCCCCTCGTGAGTATCGTGGGTCCCACCTCTTGTCTATATATCTAATAGCCAAGTGCCCCCGTGTGTGAGGATATCTAAAACCTCACACTGGGGACACTTGGGGGGCAGAGAGATTTTCCTGCACACTTGGGGGACTCCCCAGGTGTGCAGAAAAATACTTAAGGTTTTAAAAAAATGACATGGGGATATTTAAATTCCCCCCAAAGTTAAAAACGTTCCCTGCGTATGCGCAGAGAACACTCTGGAAACTGCGGTGGACTGGTGGCTGGGAGCCTCTGAGGCTTTGACGCCAGTGCCAGGGGTGGAGGGGGAGATCAGTGGGCCCGGCGGCTCAGAGCCGTGCGGGCCTCGCCATCGGAACCAGGGGGGGAGATTAGCGGGCCTGGTGGCTCAGAGCCATGCGGGTCTTGCCATTGGAACCGGGGGAGGGAAGGATTGGGGGCCCAGGCATTGCCATCATTGCCCGGGGGAAGGCTTACCTGTGGCTGCTTCCTCCTCCACATGGAGCTCCTTCTCTCCCCTCCCCCCATGAGTACCGCGGGTCCCGCCTCTTGTGTTTATCTAGTTTCCTCTTGAAGCCATGCACACTTGTAGCCACCGCCACCTCCTGTGGCGGTGAATTCCACGTGTTAATCACTCTTTGGGTGAAAAAAGACTTCCTTTTATCTGTTCTAACCCGACTGCTCAGCAATTTCATGGAGTGCCCACGAGTTCTTGCGTTGTAGGAACTGATCGCTTTTGAGCGGTTGTTATCCCACAAGATCTCCAGGTCCCACCTGGAGGCTGGCAACCGTAGATAATTTTTATAATAAAATGGATCTGTGTAAACAATTATTCAGAAACCTTATTCAGACCATAAAGGTAGATAAGTCTGTAGCTAAAAGCTCCCATCCTGATTGGTTATGCCACATGCACTTCTTTGTACGAAGCCATTTCCTCTACCTCAAATATCTGAAAATTAGTGTATTGTTTGGAGGGGGGGGGAATAGAGAGGAATGATAGAAAACCATTTGGCTTCGTAAACATTTCATTCCCCAGCACTTAAAAATCAAAACTTTCTGGTTGTTTCCTGTCTGCTTATGTGCATGTCCTTCTTCTTTAATCAAAAGCAGGAGATCCAGAAGGAACAGGAAATGGGGCAACATCCATCTGACAGCTAGGTGGGGTTTTTTTGGTACTTTTCAGAAGGGAAAGCAGTAGCTTATTGCTGCACACGGTTTCAAATATTTAGGGTATGTCAACAAGTCATACTGCCAACATTCCTCGCCCATGAAGTTTTCCCAGGAAATGCCAGGATACTGTGTGAAATTCCTACCGAGGTCTATATTTAGCTGTCCCAGGTTTCCTTGGCTGAGAAACAATTTAGCTCCACACAACTGAGCTCCCTTCCCCCCCAGCAGGTATCTTACCATTCGTGGCATGAAATTCAATTTTGATTAAAGGGACTGAAATGCCCTGTTCCAGTTGCCCTGTGAAAACAATCAAATGCCCCCAAAGTGACCATGTAGTTCAAGACCCAAGTGCCGCTTGATGGAATGGCTCCCGTCTCTGGCCCAGCTCCTGCCAACCTCACAGTTCGAAAGCGAGGAACTGCAAGTAGATAAATAGGTCCCACTTCGGTGGGAAGGTAACAGCGTTGCGTGCGCCTCAGTGTCTAGTCATGCCGGCCACATGATTGTGGAAAAAGTCTTCAGACAGCGCTGGCTCTTCGGCTTGGAAACAGAGAGGAGCACCGCATCCCTAGAGTTGTATTTGACTGGCTTTCAAGCAAGGGAAACCTTTACTTTTACCTAAGATTGCCAACTCTGGTTTGGGGAAATTCCTAGAGACTTGGGGGCAATGCCTGGAGAAGGGAGGCAGTGCAGAAAGGTTGTGATGCCATAGAGTCCACTCCCTGCGGCTGCCATTGTCTCCAGGTGAAGTGATGCCTGTCATCTGGATCAGTTGTTGTTCCTGAAGATCTCTAGACCTTATCTGGAGGTTGACAAGCCTGGGTCTGGGAAAGACTGCTGCATTTGGTGCCTCAGAAGATGCTGCTCCGGTCTGACCACAGAGGGGCAGGGGGCAAAGTAGGGTTGCCAACCTCCAAATGGGCCCTGAAGCTCTCCCGGAATTTCATTGATCTCCGGACTGCAGATGTTGGTTCCCTGGGGAATACAGCACCTTTGGAGGGAGAACTGAATGGCATCACCCCTGGGCTGCTTTTCTCAGGCGCTGCCCTCACATCTCAAAGCATTTTCCCCACCTCAGAGTTGGCAGTCCTAGGGCAAAGTGTCCTGGGGGTACTCCACATGGCTGAGGTCCCGAAGATGCCTTCGGTATATAATGCATTTATTATGTTGATATTCCATACTTTTAAACATGCTATTTTCTGATAGTGGGAATGGGGGGATGGTAGGAAAAGGCCTCTGGTCTGCTTCACAGCGAGGGCTGCCGATCTTTAGCTATGGCCTGGAGATCTCCAGGCAACAGAGGTCAGTTCACTTGGAGAAAATGGCTGCTCTGGAAGATGGGCATTATGGCATTACATCCTACTGAGGTCCTTCCCAGTTTGGGAACTGGGTGTGGCAATTATGCTTATGAGAGATCTACTATTAAATATTGTCTATACACATACATAACATGGGTTGATTTCACATTACCTTTTTAAACCACATAGTTTCCATTATTGGCCCATCATGGAGGAAAACGGTACAGGGATGGCTGTTTCACATGGCATTTCCCTTCCGGTAAGGAGCCGTCTCTGAAGCGCTGTGGCCATTTCAAACTGTGCCACTTTCTTTTCCCACCATTTCCCTCCGTGGGCACAATCTCCCTGAGAGGGTTTTTTAAAAAACATTTTATTGGGAGCGCTATAGCACTGATTTGATGTCCTGTTATAGTGTTATAGCACTCCTAATAGAATTTTTTTTAAAAAAAAAAAAAAAGAGGAAAAATTGCACGGCCGCCGGGGGGGGGGGGGCATGAAAACCCCGTCACTGGAGGAAGCACTATGGGAAATTTTACACAGCCCACTGGAGCGATTCAGATCTGGAAGAAGGGATTGCAGACCTGAGGAAAGCAGTTTTCATCAAAAACGCCTCAGACACACTTCCTAAACAGGAGACAACCAGCATTGTGTGAACAGATAAATATATGCTGTTAGGAACCAAACAGGTCTGTCTGAAATGACAGAAAAATCCTTGTTAGTAACCTGAAACGGAATAGATAGTCTGTCTGAAATCCTTCGTGACCTCAGCTGTCTTGACTGATGACTAAAACACTAGGTTTCAATGTGAACTTTGTGTGTGTTATGTGCCGGTCAAGTCACTTCCAACTTATGAGGACCCTATAAATTAATGTGAAATATACTGTGTTCAGACGCATAGAGTGATCAGCTCATAGTTTATGGTGATTACAGCTCAGCTAAAAGACAACGCTAGCAGGGCCGAAACCCTGCTTATATGCATGCAAAACACTCCACCCACCCCCCCACCCCCCACTCCCCATGATAGGCTATTTACAAAACATTACTTCTTGACTGGTTTACTCCAGAGTCCTGGTTGGCTATTCTTCTTGTGCTCCAAGCTCAGCTAGACTCTAGGGTGATTCAATCAGGGATGATTCAATCAGGGTGATTCAGTCAGGGATAATTCAATCCCAGTACATAACATAATGACCTCCAAAACGACCTATCATTAACAGCCTTGCTGAAGTCTCCCAAACTGACTGCCACTGTGGCTTCCTTGAAAGAGTCAATGGGAACCTGAGAACCACAATTGCTTCCAGATAACCAGGCCTAGAGCACTTTGCTTAGTGCAGCTTCCAGAGTTTCTTGTTAGGATCCCAGGGGACAGCAGAGAGCTAGCAAGCATGCTTTGAGAGGTATGCTAATGCTATTTACATAATTCTTCCCTGCACGGCATCTTCCGGTTCCTCAATCATTTTGTTCATATGTAAAAATTCTATTTGAAGTTAAAATCAGTCAGGTGTCCTTTAGCAACTGAACTGGAGCAACTCAGGGTGGACCGTGGGTATTGTGTATGTTTGCCAGCTCCAGGGTTAGGAAATACCTGGAGATTTTAGAGGTGGAGCCTGAGGAGGCGGGGTTTGGGGAGGGGAGAGACTTCAGTGGGGTACAAGGCCACGGAGTCCACCTTCCAAAGCAGCCATTTTCTCCGGGGGGAACTGATCTTGTTCATCTGGAGATCAGTTGTAACTAGGGCTGCCAAGTCAGCCCGGGGGGCGGGGGATCCCCCGCTATAGGGGTTCCCGATCCGCTGGCCGGCATTCGGCCAGCTTGGGGAACCCCACCCCCGAAGTCGTCCAGCCTGGATGACTTCCCCAGCGTAGTGACGTCACCCGGAAGTGACGTCACCACGTTGGAGACGTTGCCAGGGCGCCCTGGCAACGTCTCCAACATGGTGACGTCACTTCCGGGTGACGTCACCGGGGGCACGCGCTTCGTGCGCATGCCAGGGAGGCTCCCGGACGGCTCCCGGGCAGCAGGGGACTCCCCCCCGCCAATCGGTAAGTAAGACTTGGCAGCCCTCCTTGTAACAAAAACTGAGGGAAAAGGGGGAGGGGACTCAACCCAAAATATGGCTGTGATCTAAGAGGGCCAAGCTAACAAAATAAGTTATTATAAAAATACAAATATTTATTACGGTGTACGCATTAATAAAAGATAAAACAGTTGCTAAAAGTTTACACAGTGGGCCATGGATAATCTCTCATGGTAACTGCCCATGCTCTCCAAATTGTTCTGGTACCAAATATCCAGTGTGTCTGGATGTGTGTCTCTTCCGTCAAACTGCACATCACATGAAAAAGCAACACCTGGCTCTAAAGAAAATATTTTCTCATATATTTATTTCTGGATGTGTATTGTTTTACAATAGTAATACTGACCCCTGAGAAAGGCCCCAAGGGACCGAAACGCATATGGTCTTCTGGTCATAAGATATGACCATCACTTGTATATGTAAAACTATCAAGTCTGTGTGTCAAAAGTTTTAAGAGTCTGATATTTGGACCATTGCTTTTATCTTTTATTAATTAATATCTGTATTTTCATTAATTTTATTAATATTTTAAATTGTATTAATTATTAAAATAATTAATATTTGTATTTTTATAATACCTTATTTTGTTAGCTTGACTCTCTTAGATCAGAGCTCTGTCTTGAAACAGAGCTGAGAGAAATTCTAGGAGAAAAAGTCTCTTTTTTTGCATTCCTGGCGATGATCTTTTTCTCCAGTTGTTGTACTGGGCTGCTTAATACACTCCAAAAGAAGAAACCACACATGCACACACCCTTGCAGATCGATAGTTTTGTTCTATAGGCCTCTGTAACATAAAGCTCAGGGTATAATGAGAATATGTCCGATATCTGCAGGGACATTGTTTACCACGTGTCAGTAGAAAAGAGCAAGAGTCCAGCAGCACCTTACAGACTAACAAAATTGGTGGAGCAGTGACTCACAAAAGCGCCTCCCCTGCCACCGATTTCGTTAGCCTTACAGGTGCTCGTGGACTCTTGCTCTTTTCTGCTAGCACAGACTAAGAAGAAGAAGAAGAGAAGAAGAGATTGGATTTATATCCCGTCCTTCACTCACTTAAGAGTCTCAGAGCGGCTTACAAACTCCTTTTCCCTTCCCCTCCCCACAACAGACACCCTGTGAGGTAGGTGGGGCTGAGAGAGCTCTTTCCCAAGCTGTCCTTGAGGGAACAGCTGGTACAGAGCTATGGCTTGCCCAAGGTCATCCGGCCAGGTGCAAGTGGAGGAGTGGGGAATCAAACCCGGTTCTCCCAGATTAGAGTCCGCGCACTTAACCATTACACCAGACTAACATGGCTACCCATCTTGATCTATCACCATGTGTAAGCCAGCAAGGCATATTATATGCTCTTACGAATTGTAAAAGTTCATAAGTTCGAACTTTGGGTTGTCATTCTGCTAGGGGCAAAATGCACTCTCTATTGCTAGGAGAGGCTCCAGCCCACAGCGGGAGACTTCCTTCAGAGTTCACACCTACATGAAGACCAGAATTCCATTTCAAAGAGGTCTTCAGTTCCTTTCACATGTTCACACCAACAGGGAGACCAGGACTCCATTTCAAAGGGTCCTTTTCTCCTTTATGCTGGCCTCCTCACACCTTCCCCCAAAGTTCCTGTAAGAGATTAGGTTGCTTAGCAACTAATCGTCGACCATCGAGTGACCTGGCCGAAGCCATCACGAGATCAAGGATTGGCGCCAAGAAACCCTCCAGATGGCCCAGGTGTTAGATCCTGCTTAGCACCTAGATTTGCAATATTGCCCACTCCTTCCTGCCTCCTCCTCCCGATGACACTGACCAATAGTAAGGCTAGCAGGGACGGACCAACTAGTAGGTGTGACAAGAGGATGTGGCCAGCGCAGCCCGCCCCAATGCTACCTGATAAAAGATCTTGCACAACAGAAACACATTGCTAGCCACCTTCGACCCCTATCTTCTTACCAACCTCTTATGTCCAGCTTCCTGTACCCAACACCTTGCCTCCATCTTTAATCCCTGGTTTGCGCAGCCAGGACTGGAGTGTGTATCTGCAGGTTCAGATCTCGTTCCTATTTTTCTTATTCATCCCTCCCTCGATCTTCCTGTGGACGTGGACCACCCATCACCAAGATAGGTAACGTATTCCCCCTCAAGAAAACTCCTGCTAATGCAACAGTGCTATTTTCTGTCTGATTTCCTTAGATCTTGTGTGTATGCGGTTTTTGATTACTTCTTGTATGCTTGAACCACACGTTGTAAGTAAACACCATTCAAAGAAACCACTCCGCCTCATCGCCTATTTTCTGGGAACTCCTGGACGGAGCGGGACCTTGGTATAGTTGGCAAGAACCCGTTATTCTGCCAGTTGCTAATCTTAAATTAAAGCAATTCGGCTAACACATGTGTCAGCAGTTTATCATGCAGATTTACAGCAATAATGACCAGTAAGGGAAGGGATATACCCTATACCGGTCGCTATGCAACCTCAAGTATTGTAGCGCATAGTTCATAAGATTTTCCAGATGGTTGTCAGGGTACTTTTAGTTGGCGCTCCTGGAGGTGTTGTCACATTGAAGACTACCCATTCGTTTTAAGTCTTTATGTTCTTTACAGTTGTTTTTTTCATTTAACAGACCTGAAATCCACCCTACACATATGCCGGGATCATTTCGAGCAGGAACATGCAGGAACGCCGTTCCGGGAGTAACAAGCCCAGGAGCGGGCACATATGGTGATGTGCTGTGGGGAAAAAACAAAAGCATTCTAACTTGATCTGTATTTTCATGCTTGTTGTAGGGCAGCTTCCCTGCAAGAGCAAAGGAAACCAAAAGTGTCTTTAGTCAAAGTGTCAAGCTGGTGCGCCAGCTCTGAGTTGGGCAATACCTGGAGATTTTTGGGATTTTTGAGCCTGAGTGGTGGGTGTTGCCTTCTGACACACTTCTGGTGATGTCAGGGGGTGTGGCATATGTAAATAAGTTATACTAATGAGTTATGCTAATGAGCTCCTGCACCTCTTTTTTTATGAAATGACCCCTGCACATATGCAATAATTTAAGATTATATCAAACTGATCTGGCCTTACAGTCACTGGCTTTGTTTGGGTGTACAGGAGTGACGTGAGGACATCCTGTGGTCTGGGGTTCCAGGTTGACTATCCTAGCTTTATTCCATTCCAAGCCCCATGTCAGCTTCCTCTCCTTGTAAGGTGTACCTAAGGGCAGGGCATCATTGTCAAAGCTTGCATTTTCCTGGTTTGCTTTATTTGCTACTGTGGGGCGTTATTGGGAGGCTTGCCCCCAATGCCCCCTCTAAGCTGTGGAGTCCTGTGAGCAAAAATTCCACTTCGTGAGCTACCAGCATCCAAGTGGTGAGCGAGCGGTTTGGCTGCTGCATAGATTAGTTTGCTCTGGAGCCCTCCTTCCTGAGCTAAGGCAAAAACGTGTGAGCTGGAGGCTAAAAAACTGTGAGCTAGCTCACACTGACTCCGCTTAGAGGGAACGCTGCTTGCCACATGATAGCATTACATCCTACATCCGTGTGAATCAGGGTGGTGTACGGTGTCAAGGCTGACCTAAATGTTGCAAGCGAGGTGACACATGGTCCCAGGACACGTGGAGCCAGAGGATGGGGCAAACAGCACCCCATCCCACCCATGGCCATTTCTGCTGATGAAAACAGGGTGGGAGGGAAGTCTGAAGCCCCTCCTCTCCTTGCAGTGCTCAGAGACACACCCAGAGTGTCACGACAGAGCCTCTGGGTCGAGGCAGAATAAACACCAGCCCAAGTTGACAGTCAGAAGTTCACAGCAGGCAGGGAGTTAACAGTTCGTAGAGCAGCGCGTTATCTCAAACAGTCCAGTGGTCAAACCATAAGTCACCTTTATAGCCAAAGGACGGAGCAGGGAGACGTCGTCTCAAGGAATGCTGAGGGTCGAATAGCCAAGGAGCAAACACGGATAGAACCGGAACGCCAAATCCAAAATCCACGACCCAGAGTCCAAATTCCAGGGTCAACGGTCCAAGGTCCAGAGCCGGGTTCAAAGTCCAGAGAAATGCACTGAATCAGAAAGGTGTCCAGCGAGGGTGTCTGTCAAAGACAATAAATCTTTGCCAGCACAATTGGCTCTAAACACTCCCTCTGTTTTTAATCTGTGCTGGCTGTCAGCAATTAGCAGCAAACCGGACGTAGCCCTGCTGCTGCTAAAACTCTGGGCTGATATCCCTCATTCTCCGTTGACGTGCCGTACTCCGTCTCTCCTTTAATTCCTGTCGGCGTCTTTCACGGAGCCGGAGGTGGGGGAGATCCAGGAGGGGATGAGCGTGGGCCAGACAGAGCTTGATCAACCGGAGGTGGATCCTGCTGCTGGCTTGACTCCTCAGGACTTACGTCCTAGCCAGTTAAAGGAGCCTGGTCCTGGTCAGCAGGGGCTGGGTCAGGAGCAAGCATGACACAGAGGCAGAGTGCTTTGAAAAGATGAGCCCCCCCCCCTTGGGCACACAAGGTTGCCAACTTCAGGTTGGGGGATTGCCAGAGATTTGGGGGTAAACAAGTCATATATATTTTAAGCTATATTCTTATGCCATTACGCCATATATATCATGTTATACATTTGCTAAGCTATTATACCATATACTTTTTTATATATATACACATATATTCTGATAAAGGAATAGACTCAGTATCTGTAAAACTGCCCTTATATTATGTTTTTGGTAATTATATTTCCTATGCGTTTTCCCCTATTCTTTTTTTCCTCTTTGTATCCCTTCAAAAAAATTAAAATAGGAATTTTATTAACAAAAAAGAAGAGAGATTTGGAGGTACACCCTCAGGAGGATCCTCAGCAGCACGTAAGGCCCTAGAGCCCACCCTCCGTAGCAGCTGTTTTTCCCCAAAGGAACTGATCTCTGAGGCCTGGAGATCGGTGGCAATTCCTGGAGATTTCCAGCCAGCACTTGAAGGTCGGAAAGCTCATATGCACAGGCGGCTGTGAGTCATGTTGGAGTAGTAGGGTTCCAAGCACTGTGTAGTTGAGGGCCAGCACGGTGTAGCGGTTAAAGTATTAGACTGGGATCTGGGAGACTCAGGTTCAAATCCCCACTCTGCCATGGAAAATTGGTGGGTGACCTTCTTCTTCTTCCTCCTCCTCCTCTTTCAGCCTAACCTACCTCACAGGGTTATTGTGAGGATAAAATGGAGGAGAGGAAAACAACGTAAAACGCCCTGGGTCTCCACTGAGGAGGAAGGCAGGGTATAAAGAAATTTATTTATTTATTTATTTATACTTCTATCCCACCCACCCCCTGCAGGTGGGCGCAGGGCGGGTAACAACAATATAAAATACAACACAGTTAAAACCAAATTAAAACAACAGTATAAAATGCCATACTCCTGTGTACCATATCAGTTCTAATAGAACCATATCAACAGTGGTGGAAGATTTTAAGATGTTGGGGTCCAGGCCGTTGGTGGGGTCGGCCACAAAGAGGGGGCACCTGCCACCTCAACCAAGAGCCTGGTGGAAGAGCTCCGTCTTACAGGCCCTGCAGAATTGTAGTAGATCCTGCAGGGCCCTGATCTCACTCGGGAGTTAATAATTAAAATAAATTCTAACCAAGATGAGTAGATATTGTTCCAGAACTAAAGGTGTTGGGCTCCCCATTTTCAAGCTCATATGTGGTTCAAAAATCACAGACCTTGAAACTTTAACCTCCAGTCGCCTAACAAAAGTGATTGGCCACAGATGGAAGACAGACAGAATTATTTATTCACACGACCCCTAATGAATTGACGGACTTTGTTGCCACAAAATGTGTTGAAGGCAACCGGCGTAGTCGACTATGAAAAGGCATTAGATAAGGATAAGTTATCTCCAGCGATCAACCATGATAGCTACAACAAAACCGCCACGTTCCGAGAAACCGTGTCTCAGGCAGCTGGCTGCGGCTGGGAAGCGAATGGCAGAAGAAGGGCCACGCTTTCGTAAAAGGATAGCCGCTGCTGGTCTCTCATAGCAAAACAAAACAGAAGCCCAGCAGTGCCTTCAAGGCTATCATTTTCTTGCATTTATTTATTCATTAAAATTATTATTTGAAGCACTATAAACCAAGAATAGAGATTTCCCAATGATCCTAAGGTCCGAACATCAGGTAGAGAAGAAAGCCTTTATTTTTATGACGTCAGTCTCGGCAATGGTAATCCATTAAAGCTACCGAGCCCCGATTTTACTGAGGCTTGGTGTTTTATACCAGGGGGTGGGGACGCACAGAAAGGAAGGGGACAGTGTCATACAGCATCATATTTATTAACAAATCATACGATATAACTCCGCCTAACTAGCTGCTCAAGTGTTAGGAATGTTTCTATCTAAATGTTGCTAATTGCTTGCTGTTCCCATGGTTCTTGAGCCCAGCCTAAGAGCAATAATGTTGCCCACTAAACAATGTAAGACTGTTAGCTAGATGTTGTTAGTGTTCCCTGTAACCGCAAAGAATCTTGTTTCATTGACCTTGCGTTTCAAAGCTTCTAACTTACTAAGCAATATGCAGAGTTCTATTCAGCATAATTATTGATTAATTTTTCTTATTGCTTCATATTAAAATATTTAGTTGCCCTTTTCATAGCTCAAAGCAGCTTACAAATTCAAAATTTTAGAAATACAATAAAATCCCCCAGGACTCTAGCGTTTCCAGGCTTTTGCCTAAGAGTCCCAGGTGTTTTTTGGCAGGGCAGGGCACGAGGAGGGGAAGCAGTAGGCAAAATGGTGACAACAACAAGTCTAACGACGCTCTAGGACAGGGGTGTCAAACATAACGGCTGGGGCCCAGATCCAGCCCGTCCACGGGTCTTACCTGGCCCAGAAGCAACTGGTATGTATGGAAATATAAGGTGCCCCCCCCCCTTTTATGGTATCCCTTGGGGGGGGAAACCTAGTCTGTCACGTGATTAAATACATTGATTGGGGCTTTTGTGGGCTCCCCAGTAAATCAATTGCTTTCACTGCTAGGAATCAATTGCCTGTATCCTTTATAAATTTTATATCTCTGGTACCCGGCATTACATTTTTGTCAGAATCTGCTGATTCAGACAATGTATTGCTGCTGCTTACAGCTATGACTTCTGTCTTATTCCTATGCTTCTTAATGCCATGTATGTATTCCATGCTATGCTCCTATTGCCATGTATGTCTTTATGGATGCTTCTATCACACCTGCCATGTAGTTGCCCCCTCCCCTAGGTAAACCCTCACTTTGGCCAGTATGTATGTAGTCTATGTGACCCCAGGTTTATGACCCTGACCAGGCCTGGTTTGTGTAACTATCAGCCCGGGAGGATGACAACTTCAAAGTATGGGAACAATGGGCCTCTCACACTCCTGCCTCCGCATTCCATTCATCCCGGCTGGGACTCCAAGGGAGGACAAGTCTCATCTCTTATCAATGTGCGAAAGCCTCGAGGCCAGCGATTGTTATGTGAAATGGTAACATCTAAGGGGTCTGGTTTGGGAGAGGAAATTTACAACTTGACACCTCACTTTCTTTCCTGTGGGAAGCAAACGGCCAGAGACCTTTTTTGCCCGCCGTTTTTTCCCTTTAGTGATTGGCTACCTATGGGTAATTCAAACTGTCTGGAAAGGTATAATAGACCTGCTTCTGTCATATGTGTTATCTCTGACAATAATCCGAGAAGCTGTACCAATGTAGAGATTGGAAATAAAGAACTGTGTTTCATCAACAAAGATCTGATCCTTGACTACTTTGAGCAGAAGTCTCACAATTTTATGGTATGCATGGCCCAGCCAGACAAAGTGACATTTAGGTCAGATCCGGCCCTTAGCACAAATGAGTCCAACACCTCTGAGAGGAATTCCCCCAGTCTCTTTGGTAAAGACCATTGAGACCGGGGGTGGGGGGTGCCTAGGCATTCGCTTGACACGGTGAAGTCACTTCTGGGCTATTTCTTTGAGTGTGGAGGAATGGAAAATGAGAGAGGGAATTGCTGGCCAAAGCCAGGATATTCCTTCCCCCCAAATCGCCTACACCCCATTAAAAGCCCTGAAAAATTACAGCAGCCTTGCAGAACCAGTTTGGTGTAGTGGTTAGGAGTGCAGACTCTAATCTGGGAGAACCGAGTTTGATTCCCCACTCCTCCACAATGCAGCTGCTGGTGTGACCTTGGGTCAGTCACAAGTTCTCTCAGAGCTGTTCTCTCAAGGGCAGTTCTCGAAAGAGCTCTCTCAGCCCCACCTACCTCACAGGGTGTCTGTTGTGGGGAGGGGAGGGGAAAGGGATTGTAAACCACTCTGAGACTCTGGGTAGTGAAGTGTTGGGTATAAATCCAATCTCTTCTTCTTCTTCTTCTTCTTCTCCTCGTCCTCCTCCTCCTCTTCAACATTGTAAAAGATGGCATCCCCTTCATGTCCTCAGAGAGCCTGTTCTATAGGGTGGGAGCAACAATGGGAAAGACAAGGGCTCTAGTTGATATCAGGTAGGCAATCTACAATGGGGGGACAAGCAGCAGGTGGCTACCTGGGAGACACAACTGGTGCATGAGGACAAATGGGAAGAGATGGTCCTTTTAGGTTTGCCAAGTCCCCTCGTCGCTCTGGTGGGGGAATTTGGGGGGCATTCTGGGGGTGGGCAAGGATGCCCCCAAGCCCTGCCTCCAAGAGCTACCACCCACTTGGCCACCCCTCTCCCTCCCCTCTGGGTCTATTTAAAGGGCTTCAGCTGATCGAGGGGGATCTCATGGCCCGCCAATCAGCTGGAGGGCCCTTTAAATCTAGGAGGAGAAAGGAGAAAGGGCAGTCGTGGGCTTTAAAGGGTCTTTTTGCGAGCCAACCATGTGGCTCATGACTGCCCCCCTTCCTCCCTCCTCCTAGATTTAAAGGGCCACATGGTCCCCACCGATCAGCTGAAGCCCTTTAAACTGAACAGGAGGGGAGGGAGAGGGGGGGCCAGGCAGGTGGTTGGTCTTGGGGGTGAGGCTTGGGGGCAGGTCTTCCCCACTAGCCTGCTGGCTGGGGATGGATTGAAGCCCTCAGAAGCAGGAGAACCCCCACCCAGACCTGGGGGCTGACAACCCGAGGTCCTTTAGTTCTTGGGCCGTGAAGGGCTTTAAAGGTAAAAACCAGCACCTTGAGCTGGACTCAGAAATAAAATGGCTTCCAGTTAAGCTTGCCAACTCCGGGTTGAGAAATACCAGGAGATTTTGGGGGTGGAGCCTCAGGAGGGCAGAGTTTGGGTCATGATACCATCTATATATCTAATAGCCAAGGCGCCCTCTGCGTGCGGATATCTAAATCTGCACATCAGGGGCACCTAGGGGGCAGAGAGACTTTCCTGCACACTTGGGGAGCTCCCCAGGTATGCAGAAAATCTTAAAACTTAAAAAAACCCTATATGGGGGATATTTAAATCCCCTCAAAAGTAAAAGAGTGTTCCCTGCGCATGTGCAGAGAACACTCTGGGAACTCTGCAGCAGCCTGGCGGCTGAGAGCCACTGAGGCCTCACCACCGGTGCCGGGGGGTGGGGGGAGAGAAGACTTACCTGCAGCCGCTTCCTCCTCGATGTGGATCTGCAGCTTTTATGAATATCCCCCCCCCCCTGTATCACGAGTCCCGCTTCCTGTAGAGTCTAACTTCCAAAGCAGCCATTTTCTCCAGTTGAACGGATCTCTGCCTCCTGAAGATCAGTTGTAATACTGAGAGATCTCCAGCCACCACCTGGAGGCTGGTAGCCCAACTGCCAGTGTAGCTGTTTGGAAAAGAGGCAAGATACCCATTGGCTAGCCCCTGACAATATTTGGGCTACTACGTTCTGAACCATTATTTGTAGGCTTCCCAGAAGTTGGGTGTCAACATGATGCTGGACTAGATGGACCTTGGTCTGTAGGGTTGCCAGCTCTGGGTTGGGGAATTCCTGCAGACTTGGGGGGTGGAGTTTGAGGAGGGCAGGGTTTGGGGAGGGCAGGGACATCCGTGGGTTGTAATGCTATAGAGTCTACCTTCCAAAGCAATCGTTTTCTCCAGGGCAACTGATCTCTGTCACCGGAAATGATAATATTTTCAGTTCACCCCAAATCCCAGAGTACATATCTCCCGTATATGTTTAAGGTCCATGAGGTCCTCCAGTCAGAATCCCAGAAGTTGTTTGATAATTATATTGGTCTTAACTGAAATCATAAAACCTGGTCTTCCATATACGATTCCTGTGCATCAGATCTACTTATTGATTGTAAACAGTCCTCCCATGAATATACATATCCTTGAAGATAGCATATTTTGATTGTGTGGGGATAAATTTTAGGAGACATTTTGCAAAGAAATAAGGAGATTTTAAAAATATATATTTTTGGCTTTTTTAAAGAATAAACCAACATCTCATCACTTACTAACTGGCTTGTCACTTTCTTTTACTCTCTGTGTTGGATGAGAATTTGAATTTGCAACTCATAATACACTAATCTCTACTAATTTCTGTTTTCATTTTTGCCTTGGGAATACCAATGAATCTGTCCACATTCTGTATACATGATTTAGACTGAACATACAATTGACCTTGTCATAATCTACAACAATTGACAAAGGACACTAAATGGCAAAATAATGTTATTCAAGGGCCCATCTCCATTTGTTCCAGGTATTTAACATAAAAGGATCACTACCAAGGTCGTGTTCAAACAGCTCTTTTGAGCCACACCAGGCACGAGTGCCTGGTGGATTTAAAGGGCACATCCAGACAGCAACATCTGGGGAACGTGCCGCTTCCGAGATCAGCCTGTCAATCCCCGTCGGGGAGCTGTACTTCGAAGATAGTAGTGAAAGTCCAATCCAAAGCTTGCCGATGGGCCAATGGTGAACTTTTTCCTATCTGGTCATTTCACCAGTGCACAATCAACCCATAGGGATGGTCTCCCGACCATCCCGAATGTCCGTCATTTTAAAAAAGTCTTAGCGATGTGTGCATAACCGCTTAAACATGCGACGTCCGCAGAGCTCCGCTGAAACGATCCAGGCAATTTAATGTTTCTGAAGGTCCCATGATATTTATCAATTTTATTAACTGAAATGGTACCTAGAGGAAGGTACCGCTGGCGGTGCTTTTACCATTTAAGTCCATGCATGTGCAGAAAAACAAGTACACAATGAGGCACATATGCGCATAAAGGATTTTTAAAAAATAAAAGCTGATTGCACAGCTCCTTACGGTGGATGCCATCTAGACAATCTACCGTGGAGTCACGTGCAGTAAAGTGCTTCATGGGGGAGCTGTTTGGTCATGCAACACTGGATAAAAAAAATCGAGATCAAATTACAGCCGGGCCAATAGCGGGATTGGCTGCCCATCTGAACGCACCCAAAGTAAACCTAGCCTATTTTTGGATTACATAAAATCAAATATTGAAAGGAAAAATAATTACTTCTTTCTTTCTTTTTTTAGAAACCTGTCAGTCACGCTTGAGGAAACATGTCACTTAGGGTGATTTAAAAACTTCAGGGCAGGGATCCTCAACCCTGTTTTGCCTGTGGGTACTTCTGGGATTTCCAGAAAGAGTAGTGGATACATTTCATAAAACGGCTGCCATGGTGGGGGGCTGACTAAATATTAGGATGTGGTTCGCAAACCTTCTTAAACCTGTAGGCCCCTTTGGAATTCTCACACAGGGTGGTGGGCACAAGCACAAAATGACTGCCACAGGAGATGGAGCCAACCACAAAATGGCAGGAAACAAGGTTTTATATAAATCTAATAGTAACTCTTTGACATTTTATGTAGAGGCTGTATTTAACAGGATGCCTATTAATATGCACAGCTAATTAGAGTTGCCAGTTGGTGTGGGCGGGGGATCCTCCGATTTGGCAGGCTCCTGCCCACTGCTGGCCAACTGGCTGGCAGGGAAGCCCCGCCCCCAACAGGCACCACCTGACACAATGTTCCCATCATGATGACATTGTACAGAAGTGACGCCAGGGACACTGGCGCCAGGGACAGTCATCACGCCAGGGACACCATATGGCGACACTCTGGTATTTTGGGCAAAATTCTGAGGAAACCATAAGAGTTTTGCCCAAAATACCAGAGCGTTTCCGCACAAAGTCCCCGGCATGATGACATCACTTCCGCACAACATCATCACACTGGGGACATCGCAAGCAGCAACATTGCCCCACCCCCTCACACTCCTGGAGAGCTCCCCCCCCCCACCAGCAAGCAAAGAGGACCTGGCAATCCTACAACCAATCAGATGCCCTGCTGGGCAAATGCCCCAGCTAGCCCCTCCCACTTCCTAAAAGCATTTGGTGGATGTCAGAAAAGATGTCAGTGCATGCCATGGTACCCATGGACACCATGTTGGAGATTCCCGTATTAGGAGGTTTCAAGCCCAACCTTATCCTAAGGTGAGGTCACCTATTTCTCAGCAGGTGTTCCCTGGAAACCCAAAGGTCCAGCACTCCTAGTCCAGTACTCTAACCACTACACTGCACTAGCTCACATTATTCCCTCCATTACGGGTAGACTGAGTATTGCAGCATTTAGGGGACTAGTACCATTAGATAGATAAGAGATGACTGGAGCACACTTTCTCTGATTAACTCGATGGACTCCCCCCACCCGCCCACCCACCCACCATGCTCATCTGACCATTTTGATAAATCAAATATTGGTATCATTGAGTCTAATTTATCTGCTTCCCTACAGGCTTCTGAAAGATTTGAGCAGGGGAAACATGCATCATTAAAGAGAAGTTGTCGTCCTTTCGTTCTTCCAGCTGCCAATTAAGGAGTCCGAGGACTCTCTCCATAACACATACATAATCTCGCCTTGGCTTTTTTGAAACACGGTCTGACTTCATTTACAGTTTTGTAGAAGTCATATGGGAAATTTGCTATGTGCATTTTCATGGAGTCTTTCTGGATGTCAGCTGCCACAATAATGCGAGCCCCCAGTGTGCAAGTGAATCAGGAAATAACTCCTCGATCAGGGACCCCCAACCATTCTGAGGCTGCGAGCACACGGCCCCTTAATGCGGGAGGAAGGGCTGCTTCCTCCCGCATTTAAAGGGGCCGTCCACAAGGGCCCGCAGCGAGTCCCGAGGTGAAGCGGGCTCCAATGCGGGTTGCTCCCACATTTACCGACCCCGGGAAAAACTAGTGTTTTCCCAGGAGTCACGGGAGGAACCTGCATTCCAGCCTTCTGGACAGCCCTCTCTCGCAAGCATTGTGAGAGCAGGGCTGTTCAGACGAGCCCCCTGCCATTTCCCCCCCCCCTTTTTACATTTGGGCGCATGGCCACTCATGCGCCCAAGTGTAAAAGGGGGGGGGGAATACTCCCAACTTACCAGGCCACCACCGCTTCTGCCACCGCAGCGGCCACCTCCACCGACGTTCCGGCTGCCTTTCCAGCCGCCGCCGCCGCCTCTTCAGCGGCAGCCGCCGCCATTGCTGCCACCGCGGCCATTTTCGCCGTTGCCGCAGTCGCCGCCGTTCCCGCTGCGGCCGCCTCTTCAGCGGCCGCAGCCACCGTTCCTGCAGCCGCTGCGGCCGCCGATGCTGCCACCGGGGTTGGGATGTGTAAACATCCGGGGTTGGGATGTGTAAACCCGAAGGAGGAAAAACGCGGCCCCTTTACATCCGGGATCCCTCCTGGATTAAAGGGGCCATGTGCTCGCAGCCTGAATCTGCAAGAACCGCTGGAATTCTGATGCTGGACGGTGGATGCAACCACAGACTGGCTGCCACAAGAGGTGGAGTGGGCCTCAGAATGGCTGCCACAAGAGGTGTAAATATTACCATTCCTGAGTTTTGATATTAAACTAGGGTTGTTGAGACAGCTGCAGTGGCAAAAGACGTCGCCCAGGTAGAAGCCATTACCTGCTCGGCTGCTTGGAGCAGTGGTGGGAGGGGGGAAAATGGTGCCATCCTCTGTGCCAGTACATCACTTCCAGATACAACTTGGGTTTTTACCACAGAGTTTCTGGTGATTCCTAGAGCTACCCATTGTCACTTCTGGGTTGTACATGCTCCCTCATGTCCCCAGACCCTAGCCCTCCCACAGGAATGTCAGGGTTAGCCTGGCGACCATGGTTTACAAAAAAAACGCTCAGTGTCTTTTGGGCATGACATTGTTCTTCACAGGGATCTTTTGTTTTTTTCCCCTCATAAAGCGGTGACTCGTCTGCTTTGAGAGCCAGTGTGGTGTAGTGGTTAGGAGCGCAGACTCTAATCTGGAGAACTGGGTCTGATTCCCCGCTCCTCCACATGAAGCCAGCTGGGTGACCTTGGGTCAGTCACAAGTTCTGTCAGGGCTGTTCTCTCAAGGGCAGTCCTCGAAAGAGCTCTATCAGCCCAAGCTACCTCACAGGGTGTCTGTTGTGGGTAGAGATGTAAAATTTCCGTAAATTTTGAAGCTTGGGGGGAAAAACCCAGTTTTTTTCTGGGGGGTTTCGGGAAAAATGGAAAATTTTGGAAAAATTGAAAAAAATGCTACATTAGCTTTTTTTTTTCTTTTCCAGATTGAAAGTCATCCTGTTACTTTAGGAACATAAAATATGACTATGGACAATTTTACTTGGCATGAAATTATCACAACTAGCATATTGAAAATATTGTGCATCCAAACAATTATTACAAACAGAATTTACTTTTTAAATAATATGTATTTGTAATTGTAACAAATGGAGCAACAATCTCCTGAACTGTTTACTAGTTTATGTGGAACAGACAAAAAAACCTCCACAAAACAATTTTTAAAAATCCAGAAGTAACAATTATTCATATTTCCTCTCCACAGTACTGGAGAGTTCAGTTTCAGTGCACTGCTTGTCCTCAGTGCACAGAAATTAGATTAATCTGATACCACAAGCCGGAGGACCCGCGATACTCGCGGGGGGGGGGGTTTGGTGAGCCTCTTCCCCCTCCTCTGGCCCCGCGTGCCGAGCCTCTACCCCGTCCCCCCTCCAGGCAGCTTCCCCCGCCTTCAAAACGACGGCAGCGGCAGGGAGACAGCCGCCCGCCGAGGCTCCCCCCCTGTAAGGTGGTGGCAGCAGGGAGACAGCTGCCTGCCGAGGCTTCCCCCCACCTTCAAAACGGCGGCGGCAGCAGGGACACCCGCCGTCCACTGAGGCTTCCCCCCCTCCCTCCCTGCTTTCAAAACGGCGGTGGGGGCATAGAGACCTGCCGCCCGCCGAGGTTCTTCCCTCCCTCCCCCCCCGCAAACCGCGGCGGCAAGTCCTCGTCACGCCGCTTCCCACCCCCTCCCCTACAGCGGCCACAGCATTCTCTGCGCACGCGCAGAGAACACTTTAACTTTTCGGGGGATTTAAAGATCCCCCGAAAAGTTTTTTAAACATGTAGGATTTTTCTGCACATGGGGGGAGTGCCCCCCATGTGTAGAAACCCCACCCCCCAAGTGCCCCCCCCCCCCGTGCGGATTTAGGTATCCGCACGGGGGAGGGTACTGGGGAATTAGATATATAGATATATATATATATATTTAGAAAACCTTGTCTTAAAATATTTTATTCATTATGTTAAAATAAGACATTTCATAATCATGTTTTTTCTTTTCTTTTTCCAGTTTTTTGGAAAAAAACAGAAAACGCTTCAGGAAAAAAATGGGGGGCGGTTTCCGAATTTTTCCAGTTTTTTTCCCGAGCCTTCACGTCTCTAGTTGTGGGGAGGGAAAGGGAAAGGAGATTGTAAACTGCTCTGGGACTCCTTCTGGTAGTGAAGGGCAGGGTATAAATCCAGTCTCCTCCTCCTCTTCTTCTTCTTCTTCTTCTTCTTCTTCTTCTTTTCTCCTAAACTGCCAGCCCTAAATGCCCTTTGTCTGATCCTGGGCCAGATCAGGATGCCCTCTGACAGTACTTTGCCCCTCTCTTTTTCTTTTGCCCTAATGTATGTTTGCCATCTGATAACTGTGAATGGGTTCATCGCTGTGGTTTGACCCGACGTGAGGTGCCTGATAGAAAGTATTACTGATTCCTCAGTGTTGGTATATCCTCAATGGGAACAACACATTGTCAGAAGATTTCTTTAAAAAGCCGAAGTGTTTGATCAGCTTGAAGTGGCTGATACTTTAGCTGAGGAGAGGAGAAAATCAGTGTGTAAGAGACATTGTGGCAGAGTGTCCAACTGTAATCTGGGAAACCCAGAGTTGAGTCTTGATAGGAACTCTCCATCTGGGGCAAGTGATGCTCTGTATTCTTGGTGCTTGTGGGGGGAGCAACAGTGGGAGGGCTTCTAGTGTCCTGCCCCCACTGCTGGACCTCCTGAGGGCACCCAGTGTTTTTGGCCACTGTGTTGGACTGGATGGGCCATTGGCCCGATCCAACATTGGCTTATCTTCTGTTCTCTTCTGTTCTTAATCTCCACTCTGCCATGGAAGCTCAAAATACACAATTCCTATTTCTCAAGAGCAAGAGAGCAACAGACCGCTTTCAAGGCGAGTTCCCTTGCTCTTGTATGTGACTAAAAGTTGGACTGAGCACGCATGAACTGACTCCTGTCATGTGTATTGTGTGTTTGGGCCCTTGCTTGGGTAACCTTGGGTCAGTTACTAGCTCTCAGCCTGACCTACCTCACAGGATTGTTGGGAGAATAAAATAGTGGAGTGGAGAGGAGATCAGTGTAAGTCGCTTTGGGTTCCCATGGAACAGATAGGTGTGGTGTAAATCAAACAAATAGAATAAAACAGCATTTGAGGAGAGAAACAGAGATGCAAGGTGTGAACTGGCTAAAATGCAGAGAAACTTGGAGAGTTCCCCCTGCCTTTCTGAGAATCTGATAGCAGAGTTTCATTGCCTCAGCCTCAAGGCCGCTTGTATATGTGTAAAAAAAGAGAAGTTACAAGTCTCCCTGGCGCTGTCATCTAAAGGAAATGAAACCCAGAAGTGGGGCCCATGGAACACATCCCTGTTTGGCCATAGTAGGGAGCAGATAATAGAAGAAGAAGAAGAGGAGATTGGGTTTATACCCCACCCTTTCCTACCCAAGGGAGTTTCAGAGCAGCTTACAAACTCCTTTCCCTTCCCCTCCCCACAACAGACACCCTGTGAGGTAGGTGGGGCTGAGAGAGCTCTTTCCCAAGCTGTCCTTGAGGGAACAGCTGGTACAGAGCTATGGCTTACCCAAGGTCATACAGCAGCTGCAAGTGGAGGAGTGGGGAAACAAACCCGGCTCTCCCAGATTAGAGTCCGCGCGCTTAACCACTATACCAAACTGGCTAATAGTAGGGAACAGCGTTCAGTCATGTGATCCTCCTATGAATCTCCCATAAGCCACCTTGAATTCCAAGATGGAACACAGGCAGATTACGAATAACTAAATGACAGAGCCACCCTAAGCAGAGTCAATGGACTTAAGAGAAGGGCATCACTCTATTTGGGATCAGACTGAAAATCGCACCTGTGCCCCCTCCACCAGCTCTCGCAATGTGAAGTGGTCGGGTGCAGATGCAGGGTCAACATCTCTCTGAAATCTGCACCCTGGGAAACTGAAGCCTCTCCTCTACAGTCATAAAAACAGCATGGGCCCTTTCAACGCATGCTAAAGAATGCCATTCCAGTCCACTTCAGTGACTGTTTGCAAGTGGATTTTGCAATTCCACACAGTAAAATCCACCTGCAGAGTGCACTGAGAGCGGATTGGAAGCGCGTTGCGTTACGTTGCCTAATTCCCAGTTCAAGACTGAACTGCAAACCACATTTCCTCTGAATCCCTGCCTTTAAGCATTTCCTTAGAGAACACATTCAGAGAAGAGATGAGGTCAACGTAAAAAGGAAATTGACATCATCCGTTGCTTTAGAAAAGCTCAAGAGATTTCTTCATTAAAAAGGGAAGGGGTGCTTCCTCCAAAGCTTAGTTATGTGACATCTGTAAATTACAGATGTCCACCTTGGGGTTGCCAGCTTCCTGGTGGGGCCTGGAGCTCTGGAATTACAGCTGCTCTGGACCATAGAGATCACTCAGTTCCCTTGGAGGGAATGGTGGCTTTGGAGGGTGGACTCTGTGGCATTATAGCCAGCTGAGGTCCCTCCCCAGGCTCCACCCCCAAAACCCAGGAATTTCCCAACTTAGAGCTGGCAACCCTTCTCCAACCATTCATCCCTCTTAGGTGTGGGAAGCAAATGCACCCTGCAGTCTGGGTACATACTTAAGGCGACTACATTCCTGTGCGCACTGAAATGCACATAGGGTCGGCTCACAAGCATATTTCAGAAAATGTAATGAGTGCATGAAGCTAACGTATTTTGGAACACTTGTATCATGCTCTCATAATCTCTTGCGTGTATAGTGTCGATGGGCATCCTGGGACCCACAGATGTGTTTCCTGGTGCCCGCTTGCACCGTGGTTTAACAACATGCCAATCTTGGCTTTCCTACACTTCATTTTAGCAGAGGGTGCTTCAAAAGAGAACAGAACAAAAGAGTCCCCTTTGTGCCTGCAGGGAACATCCATTTGGAAACAGCTGCCTCCATCATAGGAGGATGTGTGGCTTAGAACCCACCTAACATCTTGTGGAACTACCACACATGGTGTGGTTTGACCCGGTTCCTATGGTAGGGTTACCAGTCCTACCTGGCTGCTGGCAGGGGGGCTCCCAATGCTTCCCGGATTTCTTCTGGCACGCACACAAAGAACGCGCACCACGATAATATCACCCAGAAGTGACGTCATCGCATTTCCAACATTGGGGCGATGCTTTAGGTGCTGGGCAAAACTCTATAGGTTTTTGGGCCTCAAAACCACAGTTTCGCCCAAAACCTAGAGCGTCTCCCCCAGCGTCAGAAACGTGATGATGTCACTCCTGGGTGACGTCATTGCGCCGCCGTTGGGTGGGGGCTCCCTGGGCCACAGTGGGCTCAAAATCAGGGGACCTCCTGGCCCCACCAGGGGAATGGCAACTTTTCCATTTTGTGATTGGTCCCACCCTTGTGGCAGTCATTTTGTTGCGGTGCCTACAAGCTGCTCTCAAAAACCCAAAAGTGCACACTGGTTCAAAAAGGGGGGAGACCCTTGCCTTTCTCTCCAAAGGTAACACAAAGCGGCTCACGTCATTCTCCTCTCCTCCGTTTTATCCCCCCAACAACCCTGTGAGGTAGGTTAGGCTGAGAGCATGTGACTGGCCCCAGGCCACCCAGCCAGCTCCAGTGACAGAGTGGGGATTCGAATTCTGCTTTCCAAGATCCTGGGCTGACACTGTAACCACTACCCCACAGCAGGGTTCCCTCTAAGCTGAGTTAGTGTGAGCTAGCTCACTTTTTTTTAGCCTCTGGCTCACACATTTTTGCCTTAGCTCAGGAAGGAGGGCTCCAGAGCAAATTTATGCAGCAGTCAAATTGCTCACTCACAACTTTAATTTATTTGTTTATATCCTGCTCTCCCCACCGAAGCAGGCTCAGGGCGGCTCACATCAAAAGATAAAATACATTAAAACAGGATATAGTTCAATAGAACTCACAATATACACATATTTCATCACAGATAAAAAGCCAAAAAGTGCCGATAGCGTGCAGGCAACAATAGTGTTCTGCTAGACCACAGTGGTGTAATAATAAAGTGCAGCCGCAGTAATACACAGAAATAGCTGAGGCCATGATGTCCATAAGGGCCTCAGTTGTTACTGATGTTATTGGTGGTATCGGTGGCGGCTCCTACTCAAAGGCCTGGTGGAAAAGCTGTTTTTTAAAGGCCCTGCGGAACTGTGAAAGGTCCCGCAGGGCCCTGAGGTTTTCTGGGAGCTTATTCCACCAGTGTGGAACTGCCACTGAAAAGGCCCTGGCCCTGACAGAGGTCAGTCGGGCGTCTTTCGACCAGGGAGGGCCAGATAGTTCTGTGACCCCAATCTCAGTGCTCTCTGGGGAACATATGGGGAAAGGCAGTTCCTCAGGTAGGCAGGCCCCAGACCATATAGGGCTTTAAAGGTCAAGACCAGCACCTTGAAGCAAATTTGATATGCTATTGGCAGCCAGTGCAATGCCTTCAGCACAGGCCGGATGGGCTCTTGCATAGGGAAGCCCATCAGCAGCCTGGCTACCACATTTCGCACCAGCCGCAGCTTCTGGAGTTGCAATAAGGGCAGCCCCATGTAGAGACCATTGCAGTAGTCCAGTCTCGAGGTGACCATTGCATGGATGCCAGTAGCTCACGAAGTAGAATTTTTGCTCACAAGACTCCACAGCTTTGAGGGAACATTATGCCCACGGTGTGGGTCTTAATTTGACCTCTGTGCTGGAACAGAAGCAACCCCCAAGTAGAGACAGCAGTCTTCAGGAAGTATTCACACTGGAACACTGCTCCTTGATCCTTGTTTTATTTATTTATGTAGTTACTTCATTTATACCCCACCTTTCCCTCCAGTGGGTACCCAAAGTGGCTTACATCATTCTCTTCTCCTCCATTTTATCCTCATAACAGCCCTGTGAGGGAGGCTAGGCAGAAAGAGAGCAACTGGCCCAAGGGGGTCAACCAGCAAGCTGCCACAGCCAGAGTGGGGATTAAAACCTGGGTCTCCTAGAACCTAACCTGACACTCTAACCACACTGGCTCCAGTCTTCTTTCTCATTTATGCCAAATTTTCTTTAATCCTTGAACCATTTTACATACATTCTCTTAGTAGTCTTCCTGGAGCTGAGGGAACAGAAATTTGCCTCAGCCTAGCACGCGAGAGGCATAATTTGTCCCATGGACATCTCTCTGCCATGACGCAGCGCCAGCTTGATATCCGGCCAGCGGCTGCTGAGTACCGAGAGCCTCTAATCCATTCTTTAATGGCCAATAATCATTCTTTAAAGCATGTGAGTGAGGAAATAAACCCTTGGCAGCACCTGGGGTGAAAGAGGCCAGAAACCATGCGAGCCACTTGGACAGAGGCGTGACTCCCGAGTCGCCAGGGCTAGGACTGGCCCTGCCAAGTGGCACTGGTTGACTGGCCGGTGCCACAGAATGGCCAGGACTGGACTCCTAGGGACATCAGTTCTTACCACACTCATGATAAAGGGTTCTCTCTTCTTTTTGCCATGAAGTCACAGCCAAGTTATGGCGATCCCTTGTGGGGTTTCCAAGGCAAGAGATGTTCAGAGGTAGTTTGCCATTGCCTGCCTTCACATCATGACCCTGGTATTCCTTTACGGTAGGGTGGCTGGAGGTCTCCTGGGATTTCAACTGACCTCCAGGAGACAGAGGCCCTTTCTGCACTCCCCTTTTAATCCATGTTCACCAGGGTGTCCTCCAAGCAATTCTGCACCAAAATCAAATTCAACCTTCTTTTTAATCCGGGTTTTCTCCCGATTCTGCATTAAAACTGAGTTCAACCTTCTTTTTATTCTGGGTTCCCCCCCGTTCTGGATTACATTACCTCCCTTCAGTGGTCAGCCCAGTTTCAGCCTGCTGTTGCCCCGGATTTAGATGCTGTTTTGCCACGGATTTAGAGCAATTCTGCCAATTTGGTGTAGTGGTTAAGTGCGTGGACTCTAATCTGGAAGAAGAAGGTTTAATTCCCCACTCCTCCACTTGCACCTGCTGGATGACCTTGGGCAAGCCACCGTTCTGGCACAGCTGTTCTTGAAAAAGAGCAGTTTCTGTCAGAGTTCTCTCAGCCCCACCTACCTCACAGGGTGTCTGTTGTGGGGAGGGGAAGGGAAAGGAGTTTGTAAGCCGCTCTGAGACTCCTTTGGGTAGTGAAGGGTGGGGTATAAATCCAGTCTCTTCTCTTCTCTTCATCTGGCATTCGCTCCACATTTTCTCAACACTGAGGAAAAGGTGCAGCTCAAAACCACATTCAAATATCCCCTGGGCAACACCTACTGACTGTCACCCCTGAGACACCCCTGAACGGCCATAAATCTATGCAGTGTAAAGGGTACCATAAAACCCGATGATCAAAGAAAGTGAAAGCAGCATGCAATGCAGAGGGGAATTTCTATTCCAAGGTGAGTTTGGTAAAACAATGGAGGGAAAAGCCAATGCAGAATCGCCCTTAAATTGCCTCGACTCAAAACACTGAGAAAATCTGGAGTGGCAGGCAAATGTGGAAAGGACTAGAGATGAGCTCCTCTGGAGAAAATGGCTGTTTTGGAGGATAGATTCTAAGGCAGGGGTGGCCAAACTTGCTCAACACAAGAGCCACACAGAATAAACACCAGATGTTTGAGAGCTGCAAGACATGAACAAATATAACACACACATTGTTTAAAAAATAAATAAATGCAAATTTTCTTGTTATTAACATGAAATGAGATTGCCAAAAATAAAAACAAAGAGAGGTAAAAACAGATATTGATAATGATATTTATTTGTCCACTGATATTTATTTGTTTGCTAATGATATTTATTTGCCTAAGAGAGAGAGAAAGAGAGAGGTGGAAAGAAAGAGAGAGAGAGAGAGAGAGAGAGAGAAACAAAGAAAGCAAATAGATGGGAGGGAGGGAGGGAGAGGGGGGGGGAAGTATGCCTCCTCTTTGCTTCCCCAGCTGCCCTGCCAGGAGCCACACAATATGTGTGAAAGAGCCACAGGTGGCTCCCAAGCCATAGTTTGGCCACCCCTGTTCTATGGCATTATACCCTGCTGAGGTCCCTCCCTTCCCTAATTCCCACCTTCCCCAAGCTCCACCACCCAAAATCGCCAGGTATTTCCCAACCCAGAGCTGGCAACCCTATAGCCCTTGGTGATCTCCAAATACTTGCCAGGGCCCACTTTGCTTAGCTTCTGAAATCTGAAGAAATTGGGCTAGGCTGGGCTATCCAGGATCTGAAAGGTTCTATTTCGCATCTTAAAGGCTTAACCCCACCGCCATCACTGACGTTTCCATTATCTATTTATTTTCGCTGCAGTTCCACGATAGTTTCCCCCACCCCGGTGGAGAAATCCATGCATGTTTCTGAAAATTTACCATGAAAAGCCCTTAAATTGTAATTATTGTGCATTTACATAATTAGTGCAAAGACATGCAATTACCATGTGTGCCTACACAATTACCAGCAACAATGATGTCCTAACAATCCTTTAGTGAACTTTGTAGGGAGGAGGGGGAGAGAAATGGGGCAGAAATATCTGCAGCCCTCGCTGCTTTCTCCTCCAAGAGAGATGGCTTGGCAGAAATTGTAAGAACAGCCGAGCTACATCTCATGATGCACAAAATGGATTGTTCTGGTCATCCTTTCATATGGCCCTCAACAATTTTAGAGAATAAATGTACACCCCCTATATACCCATATGTCTGTATATCTGTATCTACATCTGGGTTGTGTGGGGTTGTGGGGTTGTTTTTTTTGCAATAATGGAATTTTAATCCACTGGAATCTTTTAATTTTAATTTCACATTAGCCGCAAATGCTACTTTTTCTATTTTTTGCCATTGAACCAACTCTTCACAATTTTCCTCCCTCCGCATGGTGCATATCTTTATTAAATTAGTAATTGATTTTTACTTCACCTCTCAGTCCTATTTAGCCTCACCAAATGTTTGCTTTCAACAGTCATAAAACAATTAATGTTTAAACCTCATCATAAAACCACAGAGGACAGTAGTAAAAGAGGTCATGGAACAGGCCCAGACAATTAGCCAGTCATTTCCAAGGCCTTAGGGGAAGAACAATCTCTCCACCTTTCTCCAGCAGACCTACGGAGAGAGCAGCAACCTTGTTTCCTGGGGGCAGCAACTAAAAAGGCCATGCCAATCTTACCTTGGCCAGTAGTGCTCCTGGTAGATCAAGGGTCTCATTTGGTATAAAGGAACTTCATGTGTAAGGATCCGTGAGTGAGACAGCCAGCCAGATGTCGCTGGGGTGAAAAGGAAGGGGTAAGCAATGGGTCCCATATGTACAGGGCAACACGGAAGGGATTGCGGTTAGAGCGTTGGTCTAGGATGTGGGAAATCCAGGTTCGAATCCCCACTCGAGCCATGGAAGCTCGCTGGGTGACCTTGGGCCAGTCATACACCTTCAGCCTGACCTACCTCACAGGGTTCATTTAATTTAATTTAATTTAATTTAATTTAATTGGATTTGGATTTGTATACCGCCCTCCCTGTGAACCGGCTCAGAGTGGACCACGTCATAAATAGATAAAAACATGCATAAACAAATATAACAACATTTAAAACAACAACTAAGTAATACAAGTTAAAACAACTGCATATAACCACAAGCAGTTTCAGCTGGCCTGGTTGGATCCAGAGGCCTTCTTAATCTGGGCTGTAACACTTTAACGTCCTCCTCTTGGATCTTCAGGGCATTTCTGTTTGTGGCCTTGAGGGTAATGTCTCTAGTTGAGTTTTTGGAGAACCTCACCATAACTTCTCCAGGAAGATTTTTCTT
Source organism: Lepidodactylus listeri (assembly GCA_029233225.1). Classification (NCBI taxonomy): domain Eukaryota; kingdom Metazoa; phylum Chordata; class Lepidosauria; order Squamata; family Gekkonidae; genus Lepidodactylus; species Lepidodactylus listeri. The sequence goes on along the minus strand of JARCFY010000005.1, from coordinate 130,198,059 downwards.
CTTTACAAATTCAGGATAGGTCCTATAGGCCATATCCAGATTGCTCTGTAGTTGATCCACTTGAAAATCTATCATTGGAGCCAAAGTATCACACAGGATCTTTTTGAGGTTTTCACCCTTTTGTTCAGGGATGCCCTGGAAGGAAAGATGATCTTTCCATCTGAAGTTTCAAAAGATTATCTTTGTCAGAAATCCTTTCTTTTTCAATCATGTTCAGTCTTAAATCAGTCTTTTCCACTTTGGTTTTAACTTCTGCCAATACTTTAGCTGTCTGATCAGACCACTTGCTTGCATCTGCAACTTGTTGCTGCAAGGTATCCAGCTTAGAATTTACAGCATCCAGTTGATCCATCAGAGGGCGCAAAGCTATTTCCAAAGCTGCAGTCAGGTCTGTACTGGACTCAGACGTTGTAGCCGAAAGTGTACTTGAAGCTTTAGGAGAAAGTTTTGGTTTCCCCGCCATTTTTTCTCCCCGTCCAGTCGTCGTTTTTTGTTTACATTCACGAGAAGTTCTCAAAAGTTCATCAAAAGTCTTTCGTTTTCAATTATACAAGTTAGATTACTCCCATTAGAGCTTCAGCCACTCCACCAACATGCAGACTCTCTGCAGCGTTGTTTATTTAAAAGAAAGGTGGGGGGTTTAAACTTTAACCCCCCCTTTGTTTTGAGCTTTACTCTCACATCAGAGAATCTTTGAATGGATCATTCACTTACAGTTTCGCCTTGTGTTCCAGGTAAGCAAATCTTTTCTTGCTGCCTGCTGACTCCTGCAGCCGTCTGGTATGCACTCGAGTGTGCCCGGAGGCTTCTGCAGCGGCCAAACCTACAGAGGCAAAGGGGAGCCTCAATCCCAAGATCGTCATCCCTGGGAAAGGCTGCCCCTTGCGCCTCAGGCAGGGTCCCTCTTCAAGGGCCCCTGGGGGTCTGAAACCAGTTTGGCACCCCTTCGAACCGCCGAGTCAGGGTCGTGCCTCCCAGAGCTGTGGGAGAGTGTGCCCACCATTGAGCTCACCGAAACCAGAAGCTAGCCTGGCCTCCTTGATGTTCGGGAGGACCAGTTGATTCTGGGTCCCCGATCGCAGTGCTCTCTGGGGGACATATGGGAAAAGGCGGTCCCTCAGTATGCAGGTCCCTGGTCAGAAAGGGCTTTAAAGGTAAGAACCAGCACCTTGAAGCGGATCCAGTATGCTATAGGCAGCCAGTACAGTGTTCTTAGTGCAGGATGGATGTGTTCCCACACAGGAAGGCACAACAACAGCCTCGCCGCTGCATTCTGCACTAGCTGCAGTTTCTGGATCTGGGACAAGGGATGAAACTCACACCTTTGTGTTTTGCTTGGCTTTCTCTGCCACTTCCAAGAGGGTATTTCTTTGGGATGAGCCAAAACTCCACTGCTGCCAGTTCCTCCTTCTCAGTCCTCATGTTCTTCCCTTGCCTGTACTCTTGATCATCAGGTGCCTGATCAGGCTGGGCACGCCCGGTTTGGTGTCTTGTGGGGCCGGATTGCATAATTTGGAAGCGATTAAAAGGAAAACTCTGAGTCTCAAGGTCACTCAAGCTCCCTTAACATTTTTCCGGCAAGAACAGACTTGCAGAAACAAAGAGTAGCTTCGGATTCGCTGGGATCAGTTAATCAGGCTCCGAAAGATCTTTCGTAGCAGATTAGGGCTGCCAAGTCCAACTTGGGAAATATCTGGAGACTTTGGGGGTGGAGCCAGGAGACTTTGGGGGTGGAGCCAGGAGAAAGGAAGTGACATCATTTTGTGATGTCACATCCTGTGATGTTGCTTCCACATGCTTCCACATGAACTCATGAAGTTTCCTAATACTGAATCAGGCCATTGGTCCATCAAGGTCAGTATTGACTACTCAGACTGGTAGTGGCTCTCCAGGGTCTCAGGCTGAGATCTTTAATGTCACCTATTACCTGATCCTTTTTTAGCTGAAGAGGCTGATACCTCCTGCATGTCAAGCAGATGCTCTATCACTGAGCAATGGCCCTACTGAATCCTTCCTCATCTCGGCAGAATATGAAGCCCTAAGTGCTACACAAGTGCTAAATATGATTTTCATATCATAAGAACAGGAGAGAAGCCACAGTGGATCGGCCCATCCAGTACAACACTCTGTGTCACAACAGTGGCCAAAAATACCAGGTGCCCTCAGGAGGTCCAGCAGCGGGGCCAGAACTCCAGAAGCCCTCCCACGGTTGCCCCCCAAGCACCAAGAATTCAGAGCATCACTGCCCCAGACAAAGGGTTCCATTTAGACCTTGTGGCTAATAATAGCCACTGATAGACCTCTGCTGGATGGAGACAGAGAGAGAGAGAGACAGACAGACAGACAGACAGACAGCTTTTTCACTTACTCTTGCCCAATTCCCAGGCTTTATTTCTGGCCCTTGTTTCACCCAGCTGTTGTCCATGTAAGTCCCATAACTTCTCCCCCCCCCCCCCCCAGCATAAGCTTTTTGGTGGCTAAAGAGGACCTTTGTCCTCCCCTTTTCGCCAGCAGAAAAGCTAGTTGGATCCATCCCTAACTTAAAATACCGGTTACTTGATGTACAAACGCTTTTAAAAATGCAGATTTTTACTGCCCGGGGGGGGGGGGGGGGGGGGACACGGTTGAAAGAAACAGAAAATTGGCATAAAAATGAGGAATCCCAACTTTTATTTGCAGAAGGGAAATGAGGATTGGGGGGACCCAAGCAGCCACGACAAGACATTTTAAACAATCACACTCCCAGACCTTCTACAGGCAACCTCTCCTTGTGATGTTTACCTCTTTGGAAGTGACAGTTTATTCCTTTGACAAAACCACAGTGGACAGACAGACAGAAAAAAGAAAGAGGGGGAGGGGGAGAGACAGAGAAGGAAAAGAGCTCGCAGACCCCAGCAGCTTACCCCAGCAGTTTACTCAGCAGCAACCTTGCACGCAGTAGAAAGAGCTTAGTCCCTCCTTAATCTCTGGGCGGGGCTCTCTTGCTGGCTCAGCTCTTAAAGGGGAAATTTCCCTTTTAAGAAGTTCAAGAGGCTGGCCAGGGCAGGCTTCGAGGTTCCCCTGCTGGCAGCCATTTTGTCTCCCCGGTGGCCAATTTTGAAAAAGCGGGGGAAAGCTTTAAAAATCGGTGTTTCCCCCGCTCTACCGGGGGACTTGGCAGCCCTATAGCAGATGCCTGGCCTGAGCTCTCTGCTCTTGCCTTGCCTTTGTTGCGGACCCTCCGTGGTTTCACTGAGGATGTGTCTCTGTAATTGGGATGCCAGGGTTGCTAACTCCCAGGTGAGGCCTGGTGATCTGGAATTATATCTGATCTCCAGGTGATGGAGATCAGTTCCCCTGGAGAAAATGGCTGTTTTTTGGGGGGGACTCTTTGATATGATCACCGATTGAGCTCCCTCACCTCCCCAAACCCTGTCCTCCCCAGCTCCACTCCTCAAATCTCCAGGAATTTCCAAACTCAGAGTTGGCAACCCTAGAACCAGTTTGGTGAAGTGGTTAAGTGCGCGGACTCTAATCTGGGAGAACCGGGCTTGATTCCCCACTCCTCCACTTGCAGCTGCTAGATGACCTTGGGCAAGCCATAGTTCTGTCAGATCCAATAGTCATTTTGAGGGGGAAGGAGCAGGAATGGCATTCCGGGAGTAACAAGCCCAGGGCTAGAGCAACACAGGCTGACTTCAGAGCCCAGTTCCCTCTATGGTGCGTGCTGGCGCACGACAATAATTTCCCATTCTGCTGGTGCAGCTCCAGTGCACGCAGGTCTCCAGCTCCAAGTCTGAGGAGTGCTGGGCTCGGGCAGCAGTCCCGCCCCCTCGTTAGTAGTCTCCCGGCTATAGGGCACCATGCTTCCAGCAGCTCTCACTTGTGGTGATGCCTGGGGGTCTGCTACTTGTTCTTGCTGTCGTCTGTGTCACCCCTCCATGCCTATTTTCTTTGTGCTTTTGAAGCAGTTTTTCTCCAGGTAGGCCCGCCAGCTCTGAGTTGGGAAATACCTGGATATTTTTGCGGTGGAGCCTGAGCGGTGGGTCTTGCCTTCTGACACACTTCCGGTGGCATATGCAAATAAGTTATGCTAATGCACCTCTTTTCCTATGAAATGACCCCTGGTCAGATCCGTTCTCTCAAGAGCAGTTCTTAGTCAGAGCTCTCTCAGCCCCACCTGCCTCACAGGGTGTCTGTTGTGGGGAGAGGAAGAGACAGGAGTTTGTAAGCCGCTCTGAAGGGCGGCATATAAATCCAATCTCTTCTGCTTCTTCTTCTTCTTCTTCTTCTTCTTCTACATGCCTCTGCTCTCCTGCTAGCATGCCTAGCTGAAGCTTCTCCACCAGGTGCTCCTTTCCACAAGCACATGCCACAGCTGTTTGGATATAGGCAATTTGGGGAGTGGATTGCCAAGAGACACACAGAGGGATCTTGTGCCTTTGCGTGTGCTTTTGCATGTATCTCCACTAAAATCTGGGGAGAACTGTGTCCGCAGCCCTGCACTTCTTGGACGAACGGTAGGATAAATATATTTCTTTATTTCAGTTGTTTCATTCAGGCTTGGGTGTCACCAATATGCCGATGACACCTAGTTGTATCTGCTTCTGGACGGCCACCCCCAAAAAATCTGGCCAGGGGTTTGGAGGCTGTGGTGGGATGATTTAAAAAAGAGCGGGTTGAAACTGAATCCGAGAAAGACGGAGCTTCTGTGGCTGGGGGGAGGGGCTTCGGGGCTCGGGTTCAGGTTACCAGCCCTTGATGGGGCGCCACTGACACCGGTGTAGTCTGTCAAGAGCCTGGGGGTGATCAAAATGTAGCGGTGAGCTTCCTAACAGGAACATCACAGACTGCATATTTAACTTGTGCTGCGGCAGCTGCACTGGCTTCTAGTGGAGCACTGAGTCAAGTTCAAGGTTTTGGTTCTGACATTCAAGGCCTTGAGCGATCAGGGATCTATGTATCTGTGGGACCGCCTCCTCCATTACACCTCCGGGGAGAGCACTATGCTCTTCACAGAACAACTGTGGTGGTCCCCGGCCCTAGAGATATTCGGCTGTCGTCAACCAGGGCTAGGGCCTTTTTGGTTCTGGTCCCGACCTGGTTGGAATCTCTGCCAAACAACATAAGGGCCCTGTGGGATCTTATGCAATTCCACAGGGCCTCCAAGGCAGAGATGTTCTGTCAGATGTTTGGTTGAGGACAGCAATGGTTGGCATCATGGCTGGTACCCTACCTGGACCTCAGGTTCCTGTGGCGCCAGCCCCCCTGTACGTGCAAAGAACTCACAGACCAGATGGGAGGGCTGCAAAAATTTTCGCTGCTTGCTTTTAATCTTTCTTATATATAATTGAGTAGCGGGGCGGCTCCTAAATCAGTTGGCTCCATGATGTGTCACTCAGAAGCTGTCCCTATCCACTGGCTGCATTGCCTGATTCTCACCTCCAACATTCTGAACAGTTTGCTTTTCCTCTCCTCACCCCCGGCCAGTCAGAACACAGAGGTCGTTTGCATATGCGGCCTGATTGGCCTTTGCCTCTAATATTCTAAACAGTTTGCTGTTGCTGTTAGAAGTCATTGAATGTGTCCTGAGATAAAATACATATCCCAATCTTCCTGTGAGGGCTGGAGTTCTCCCAGAAATCACCGTGTTCTGCAGCCACAGCACATCATTTTCCCTACAGAAAATTTCCCAGCTATTACAACTGATCTCCAGATGACCAAGATCAGTTCTCTTGGAGACAATGGCTGCTTTGGGCAGTGGACTCTATGGCATTATACCCTGCTGAAGTCCCTCCACACCCCAAACCCCACCCTCCTCAGGCTCTACTCCTCACATCTACAGGTCTTTCCCTACCCAGATTTGGCAACCTTGTACCCGGCTATGGAACCACTTTCCAGACCCTTGGAACCCAGAAGACATGGCATAGGAGGAGGTTTTTTTACCTTAGCTGCCATTGCATAACCCCAAATCAGCATAATCAAGTGGTGGAGGGAGCCATACCTGTTACCATGAGACTCTCCTCCCATACTACCCACTTGGGGCAGCAAAATGACTTGAGACAGCCCTGCCTTATAGCTAAGCAGAAGGAAATAAACATGGCTTGCCTCTCTCTGTTTTCCCCTTCCCTCTGCCGCCCCAGCAGCCACAGCCAGGACACTCACCTGGAGCTTCCTTCTAGAGCCCCTTGTATTTCTTCCCACAACAGGCCTTACTCCTAGTTATTGTATAATGCTGGATATGGCTTTTATACGTTTTTAGAATGGTTTTAGAATGTTGTACATCACCTAGAGCCCCACAGTCACGGGGATTAGACAATCAATGAATGTAATGTAATAAATAAATAAATACACCCCATCTTTCTCTTCAGTGGGGACCAAAAGTAGCTGACACCATCCCCCCTCCACCATTTATCCTCATAACACCCCTGTGAGGTAGGTTAGGCTGAGAGAGTGTGCCTGGCAACAAATTCAAAATGGCAGCGAGCAGGGAGCCTAGAGCTGGTGCTCCTTGCAAAAAGCTGGTTTAACATAGCAAGCGCCAGGGGAATTGTCTGAGAAACTAATGCCAGCAAGTGTGGTGCTGAGAGGAGCAAGAAGATAAGATAGCCTGTAGGGAGCTGTAAGCTCACCGCCAGTACTTTGACACGACCATCGACGCGGCCACAGACGGGAGGACACCTAACAGCCTAGCCTGAGCAGGTTCAGTGTGCAACTCCTCAAGTTAGCCTGAGGTCTCTGCCGAGACCAGAAACGTGGATGGTGGCTTGCGAGCATTGCACTGCTGATATGACCGCCATTTTGGAGCGAGAACTGGGACCAGACTAACTGGATCCAGACAGCCGCATACGCGACTTTGATCACCGTGTTCACCTTGAGAGGGCGACAGATGGCCAGGGGGGGGGGCTGAAGCAGGGAGGTGTTCCCCGGGAGGGTTCTCAGTTCGAGCTGAGGATCACCGGGTTCCGGGCGACCAGGCGACTGTGGTAAACGCAGCACTTACCTTCGGGAGGCTGGACTCTGCGTCCAGGACTGTAGTGCTTGTCCCAAGAGCGCAGCTGCCGGCAGGGAAGCTCCCCAGCTGAAGTGGATTCCATCAGACTCATTGGAGTGTGAGTGACTGTGGCACTCCCCTTCAGTGGGCTGGCTTCCAGACTGAAGAGACCCCAACTTCACTGGACCTTTTTGACCAGCTGTGCTACCAGGAGCGGAAGAGGTGGATGGTAAACTGAATTGGCCAACTATCGGTTTCCAATTTGCCTTACTTGGGCAAATTAGTAGAGAGGGCGGTAGCGATCCAGTTTACAGAGCTTTCTGGATGACACTTCGATCCTAGATCCCTTCCAGTCCGCCTTTCGCTTTGGTCTTGGGACAGAGATGGCACTGGTTCGCCCTTACAGGTGACCTCCATAGGCATCTGGGTCGAGGCGGATTGGTGGTGCTGATGTTGTTGGACCTGTCAGCAGCGTTCAACATGGTTGACTATCAGCTACTGGCCTCCCGCCTTGCCAGCATAGGAATTTAGGGGCTTGCCTACAATGGCTTGCTTCCTTTCTCCAAGGTTGGGGACAAAGGGTGGTGCTAGGGGAACAGCAGTCCAAGAGGCATCTACTGGACTGTGGAGTGCCTCAAGGGGCAGTGCTTTCCCCGATGATTTTCAGCATCTACATGTGCCCCCTTGCCCAGGTTGCCCAGAGGTATGGGCTGGGCTGTCACAAGTACACTCATGACACCCAGCCCTATCTGATGTTGGGCAGACTGGAAGATCTGGACCCGGCAATACAAGTCATGGCTGGGTGGCTTAGGTTGAGTCAGTTGAAACCGAATCCAACGAAGATGGAGGTCCTGTGCTTGAGCTGAGGCGGTTCAGGGGTGAGGATCCCACTCCCAACCTTCAACGGGGCACCGTTGGGGCCAGCGCTGGAGGATAGGAGTCTGGGAGTGCTCCTGGATGCTTCCTTAACAATGGAGGCCCAGGTAGCGGCCACTGCCAGGTCGGCCTTTTATCATCTTTGGCTGATCAGGCAGTTGGTTCCCTTCCTTGACTATCCCGACCTAGCAACAGTGACCCTGCAATGGTCACCTCGAGACTGGACTACTGTAACTCTCTCTACATGGGGCTGCCCTTGTCACCGATTCGAAAGCTGCAGCTAGTGCAGAATGCGGTGGCCAGACTGGATGGGTCTTCCCAGGTGGGAGCACATCCAGCCTATGCTGTGGACGCTGCACTGGCTGCCAATAGCATACTGAACCCGTTTCAAGGTTCTTACCTTTAAAGCCCTTTATGGCCTGGGTCCAGCATAGCTACAGAACCGCTTTTCCCCATATAAACCCTAGAGAGCACTTCGGTCAGGCCGGGTCGCAGAACCAATTGACCCTCCCTGGCCCTAAGGAGGACAGGCTGGCCAGTACCAGGGCCAGGGCTTTTTCTGTGGTGGCCCCATCCTGGTGGAACAAGCTCCCAGAGGAGAACAGGGCCCTACGGGACCTTTTGCAGTTCTGCAGGGCTTGTAAGACGGCGCTCTTCTGCCAGGCTTTTAATTAGGGGGCCGCCACTGTAGAGCCCTGGCTCCTGGTCTTTAACATCCTGGTCTTTAACATCTAGCCTGCACCCCAAGAAAATCATGAGCTGGGCAAACCTCAAAGACCAAAGAAGCCATCCTGAATGATCATCTCCAGCACTTTATGAAGACAAGCCATCTTGAATAACCATCTTCAGCACTTCTGTATTGTACTGTATTGTAAATTGTGTTAATAATGGAACTGTTTTATATGATTTTATGGTTTTAATTGTATTTATATATGGATTGTGAGCCACCCTGAGCCTGCATTGTGATTAAATAAATGTGAATGAATGATCACCCAGCAAGCTTCCAACACAGAGTGGGGATTCAAAACTGGCTCTCCCAGATCTAGGCTTTCCAGCTTCCAGGTGAGGCCTGGAGACCTCCTGGAATGACAACTGATGTCCACATCAGATCTTTGGAGGGTGGTTTGATGGCATCATAGCTCTCAGAGTCCTTCCCTTTCCCAAACCCTGCCCTTTCCAGGCTCCACCCCCAAATTGCCAGGAATTTCCAAACCAGGAATTGGCATCCCTACTCAGATCCTAGGCCAATGCTCTAACCACTAAATCAATAGAACAAATTTAGAGTCCAGGGGCACCTTTAAGACCAACAAAGTTTTATTCGAGGTATAAGCTTCCGTGTGCATGCACACTTCTTCAGATACACAAGAAGTGTGACTCACATGAAAGCTTATACCTCGAATTATAAAACTTTGCTGGTCTGAAAGGTGCCACTAGACTCTAATTTTGTTCTGTTGCTTCAGACCAACACCTGAACCCACTATGTCAATGTGATAGTTAGACCTCCCTTCCTCATTTAGAGGCTTAATTTTTACAGACCTGAAATGTGAAGACTGTCAACTTGAGCAACTTGTGGGAGGTCTTGAGGTCCCATGGTTTTTAAAATCTCAAGTTTTTAAAGAAAGTATTCCTCCAAATCTTAGAAAAGTTCTGAAGTCTATTGTAGGAAAAATCAACAAAGAGTTTTGTTACCCCTTGAAGACTGACAGCCCTGGGGTGGCTTGAGCTGTCGTGGGCCGGAGGACAATTTGTCTAATGCAAAAACAGGAGTCAGTCAGGGTCGCCAGCTCCGGGTTGGGAAATCTCTGGAGATTCCTGGGGGAAGGCCACATTTGAGAAGGAGAGGGACCTCTGTGGGGCATAATGCCATAGCGTCCACCCTCCAAAGCAGCTGTTTTCTCCAGGGGGATGGATCTCTGTTGTCTGGAGATCAGTTACAATTCCTGGGGATCGCCAGGCCCCACCTGGAGGTTGGCAACACTAGGGGTCATGTTTATGAGGGGACCGCCACAAGGCGCAAAGTGCTGTTCCTGGTTAATAGGAACACTCTGTGTTATTGATCTGGGCCTACAAATATCAAAGGATGAGACCATATAATGCAGATTAAATTGTGTTCATATTCAATGCCATGAAATAACTTGAAGCACATTTTAGGCTCTCTGGATTGTATCATTTGACTGCAGTGATGCGCCCCACAGGGCCACTGACGGGGACGGACCAGGGCAACAAAATCACAAGGGACCATCAGCCTGGTTCAAGTCATGTGATCTGCAGTCAGATGATGTTTTCTTTGCATCTGGATTAGGGTTACCAACTCCAGGTTGAGAAATTCCTGGAGATTTGGGGGAGGGACTTCAGTGGGGTACAATGCCACAGAGTCCACCCTCCAAAGCAGCCATTCTCTCCAGGGGAAATGACCGGTGGAGATCAGCTGTGGTTCTGGGAGCTCTCCAGGCCCAACCTGGAGGGTGGTAATCCTAGTCTGGAAGGCTTCAAAAGAGAGCTAAGGGAATTTTTGTCTGCGGTGGCACAAGTCTGCATAACCTCCAGCCCCTCACCCCTAAATTTCTGGCTACAGGCCTGTGTGGCTTGATTTCCCCTTAAACATCCTCTCCAGTCAGTGTGGATGCTTTCCTCCTTTTCAATGTGTTCCTTCTGGGTAGAGCTGTAACTGCAACTCAACTAGTAATCCAGTCTCAAGCAGATCGCTTTAGGACCCCAGGAGGTCCTGCCTTGGATGCACATTTGGGGCTGCTAGAGAATGGTGCAATGCTAGAAGGCCGACCTCCAGGTGGTGCCTAGAGTCTCCTCACTATTACAATTAATTGCCAAATGACCAAGATCAGTTCCCCTGGAGAAAATGGCGGCTTTGGAGGATGGACACTGTGGCATTATACCCTGCTGAGGTCCCTCCCTTCCCCCAACCCCACCCTCCCCAGACTCCACTCCCAAAATTCCCAGGTATTTCCCAACCCAGAGCTGGTAACCCTTTGTGAAGCTGAAAACTTCAAGATGAGGAAGAGGGAGCCAGGAGAGGAATGCTGCATTGCAAGTGCAATATGCTTTTTAAAAAAGGTTATGTAATAGTTTTTTTGGGGGGGGGGGTTAACTATGAAGAGGGAGGGAGTTCCCTTGAGGCCACGTGAGAATGTACACAACCAAACTCACCTGGATCCAGACTGCTCAGTAGCTGCTAATGGACACTTGCCTAACTTTGCCCTAATGCACACAGAGATTCCAAAGTAGTAAGTCTCAACTCAAAAATGTCATTTTTAAGAAAAAGATGTGCCTTCCAATTGGAGGCAACAGTGGCAGACCCAGTGAGAGGGGGCAGCTGCATCAAAGTGGTACATAATTATGCACAGGTGGCCCCTTCTCCTGGTATCAGACACATTCAAACTGTTCAGATGCAAGCAGTACACTGTTTGACCCCATGTGACTAATACTTGTGAGGAAGATGCAAGCCGGTTAATGAGCATAATTGGTTAAGTGGAGGGGTGAAATCTCAGAGTGTTTTAAAATGTGATCCCTGACCAGCTAGGCCGATCTCATCAGATCTCAGAAGCTAAGCAGGGTCTGCCTTGGTTAGTACTTGGATGAGAAACCACCAAGGAAGTCCAGGGTCATTATGCAGAGGCCGGCAACAGCAAACTACCTCTGAATGTCTCCTGCCTTGAAAACCCTACAGAGTCACCATAAGCCAGCTTCAACTTGACATAGTGTTGCCAGCTCCTGGTTGGGAAGTTCCTGGAGATTTGGGGGTGGAGCCTGGGGAAGGGCAGAGTTTGAGGAGGGGAGGGACCTCAGTTGGGTATAATGCCATAGAGTCCACCCTCCAAAGCAGCCATTTTCTGCAGGGGAACTGATCTCTGGTGTAATTCCAGGAGATCTCCGAGCTCCCCCTGGAGGCTGGCAACTGTAATTTGATGGCACTTTCCTCTTCCTCCTCCTCCTTCACCACCACCACCACCACCACCACCTGATAACTGCTTGCTAAAAAGGTCAGGAGATGTCTCCTCCTTCCCATCCTCAGCTCTGTCCCTTGCTTTTTAGTCCCTAATCACAACTAATATTTGCTGGAATTAGGGCTCTTGGGTCAAGTGTGACATCTATCGGAGACAGATCCAGATGAGTAGCCATGTTAGTTTGTCTGTAGCAGTAGAAAAGAGTACAGTAGCAGCAGAAAGACAACAAAATTTGTGGCAGTGTACGAGCTTTCGTGAGTCTCTGCTCACTTCTTCAGATACCTTCACAAGGTCAAAAAATATTTCCATCCTGTATGACTCAATGTGGTGCCCATGGAGATAGATCGAGATGGGTAGCCATGCTAGTCTGTCTGTAGCAGTAGAAAAGAGTCCAGTAGTGCCTTTAAAACTTACAGAATCTGAGATTTCAAGAGTCACTGCTCACTTCTTCAGATACCTTCACAAGGTTGATGGATTCTCATTCTGTAAGGCCAAATGTGGTGCCTTCCATGGAGACAGATCAAGCTGGATAGCCATGTTAGTCTGTCTGTATCAGTAGAAAAGAGCAAGAGCCCAGAAACACCTCAAAAACCAACAAAATTTGTGGCAGGGTGTGAACTTTCATGAGCCAATGCTCACTCCTTCAGACAGAGTGATTCACAAAAGCTCCTCCCCTGCCACAAATTTTGTTAGTCTTTACAGTGTTTCTGGACTCTTGCTCTTGTCTACTGTGGTTCCTGAGAAGTCCCAAGGCTGGGCCCGTGGCACGGTTACGCATCCATGAGTGTCACTGAATGCAGTGCAGCCTCCTCTCTAGCAAGTGTGCTTACATTGTGGTGAAACTGGGTGCAATGCTTTTGGTCCTGCAGCCAGATTTGCAGAGTGCGGCGATAATCCCGGTTCTTGTAACGAGGATGTGAACAGCCAAACAAATAAATTCAGACTGCAGCTGGTTGGTGGGGAAAGAGGAACCTCCGGGTTAGCACACCATTCCCGAGAGAGGAGGATCGTGTTATAGGGGAGAAATGAGTTTAGCAGATTCAGCCAGAATCCCCATGTGGCTAGACCCACCACAGAGTGTGGCTTGATTTGGCACCGATTGTCTGTCTCTGCTTACTCAAGAGAGGCCTTTGTTGTCTCACTGCACCCGCCAAATGCTGCTCAGCCACTGGTGCCGCATCTGAAGCCTGCACACTGTCTGGTGAAAGGCTAACTGCAGAGACTGCTATCGGTTTACCATCTTTCAGACGGCTCTGGTTTTCTGAGCTGACCTTTGCTCCTCGTAAAAGCCCACTGATCTGCCCCAGCCAGGATTCCCTTTCCATGGGAAAAAACATCTGATTTGCCTCCAAGTGACCCCAGGGACTTCTCCATTGCCTGTTTCCCTAAAGGCCAGAGGACGTTCTTTGGATGTATTGGTCTCCAACGTGTAAATATTGGTCCGTGCCTCGTAAATATTATCTCTCATGGCTACGAGGTACTCATCAAATTATACATATCCCTGATCGATAAATATACCTGCGCCTTATTTGGAATTGATCCAGGGCTGAAGGACCAGCAGTTTGAGCTCTGCTCACATCCTGTCCCACCATCCACAAGGAAAGGCAGGACATAAATGCTTATAAATGCTGGTGACTGGTTGACTGGGGATTCAAACTTGGGTCTCCTGGATTCTTGTCCAACACCAATCAGTAAACCACGCCAGCTCTAGGGTCGGGTAAGCTACACCCAGCTCACCTCCATCTTATTCCCCCTAGTGCCTGGTTCCCAGAACTTCTGGCATCAATATTGGGCAGGGGTTAAGACCAATAAGTCCCGAGTCTAAAAATTCCCTCACTGGGTCAGCCTCCCAGTTCGACATCAGACTTCCCCAGGAACTAGTGCTGGTGCTCGCTGTGGACGTTTAAAGGTACTGCAGCCGAAATCCGTACTATTTACACAGACTGTGTTTTCTCAGAAGTTCTTAATCTGCGGCTACTGAGTGCTGTACGACGCTGAGGCTCTCTTCCGAAACCAGCAGTTTCCAGTGGCTTGACTGGGTTAAGATACGGGGCCAAGGAGAAGTTGCCCTGACCCTATCCTGCGCCTCGCAAGGAAGCTTGTACCTGGTTTTCCATCAAAAACGTGCTTAATTTTTCCATGTTGAAAAGAAAGGACACTGGAGAGCCGGATTCGAATCCCTGCTCCGCCATGGAAGCTTGCTGGGTGACCTTGGGCCAGCCACACACTCTCGACCCAACCTGCCTCACAGGGTCATTGTGAGGGCGACACGGAGGAGAGGAGAACAGGGGAAGCCGCTTTGGGGCCCTGTTGGGGAGAAAGGCAGGGCATAAATGAAGTAAATAAATGATTTTAGAAACATGGTTAATATATAAATATAATATATTGTGCTTGCTTGGTCCACATGTTACCTGGCGCAGTGTGTTTCTGTCTCCTTAGTACTAATTATGCTGTATTTCCCTTGACGGAAGTAATATGGAAAACATTTTAATGTAATGGTAATCCAGGCCTAGAACTGAAACATCCTTATCCAGCTGCTAGCCAAGACTTGCACGTAAATAATACATGACAGCATTTGTATGGGGGTGCTCAAAACATTTTCCCATACGTTGCTATGGCAATCCTTACAACAGCCCTAAAAGGCAGACCACGTAATTATCCCCATATAGCCGGGGGGGGGGCCCGAAGCTGAGATTAATAGTTTCACAGAGGCCCCCTGGTGGGCCCAGGACTTGTCTTGTTAAGCAATGGATAATGCAGGGGGTGTTAGCCCAATTGCCTTAATTAGTTATTAATATTGGGGAATTATAAACTTTAAATAAACTGGCAATAGGCAAAAACGATCATCACCTGTGTATACAGAGGCTGCACTCTTTCCAGACAAACCAAAGAATAGAGACAGAGACTGAATTAAATGATAAAACAGTGTTTCTTTACGAAGAAATTATATCTCATTCAAACAATACAGAATCACACACACACATACAGATTCTAGGAAGTTAGAGAGATTGAGAGACATTTGCATGAGCAGGAGATTGTTGGTTTCCTGTAGAAGGCAATATTTACCTCTCCAGTAGCTGGTGTGATCCTTCTACGAAAATAAATGATAGGCTGGGAGAAAGATTGGGGGGGGGGGGGGGGAAGCACGTGTGCTGAACCAGCAGCAGCACGTGTAGGCCCTGGGCTGCGCAGACCAAGAGTCTTGAAGGTAAGGGAGGGCAGGAGATCATCGAAGCAAGAGAGCGAGCTGGCTGCTGGGAGCTTTCTTTTATAGGGGGGGGTGGTCTCTGGGGGCAGGCGTGGCCAGATGCCTGTCCTGAGACCACCCCTTGCTGGTCCACCCACTAGCTCTTCTCCAGGAGGAGAAGGGGGGTTGGGCAATGTTACACTCTACCTAGCAAAGGTCAGAGATACTCTTCCAGCAGGAGGATGACTCATCTGCTAGAGTCCTTTGTCTTGTAGATGGGATTAACCTCTCTGGGCAGCCAAACCAGTTTTTAGCTGGTCAAGTCCATTGTTTCACTGGTCAAGGAATGTTGGAGGAGGGGGAGGTTGCAGCCTGCGATGTGTAGAGAACATGTAAGGTAATGGAGTTTGTGAGCACATGTCTTTAGCCAAAATGACAAGATGGCCATTTCCTGTGTAAGTGTCTTTGTGTGTTAAGAGAAGCCTCCTGGAGTTGGCAGCCTCGAGAACCGCTGTCTCAAGCATCTCCTGGAGTCATTTGTAGCTGATTTTTCTCCTTGATTATTCCTCCTAGTTCCTCTCACACAATTAGTAGTCCATTTATCACTTATGAGTTTATCTTTCATAAGAGTGCAAAAGCACCTTGCTGGCTTACAGGGGTTTGAAATGAAAAGACCCATTTTTAAGCACTGCTGGATTCCTCAGTGTGGCTTGAGGCATTCCTACACATTCCACATAGTGCCTCAAGGTCAGGGAGACGACATCCTTGATATGGAGTAGCTAGTAACTGCTGCACAGCTTCTGGTAAGGTTGTCAGCCCTTGGCTCGTGACCTCCAGGAGCATGGGGGGTGGGGGTGGAGGCAGATAGGACATCACTTCCTGTTTTGGAAGAGGAAGTGACATCAGGACACTATAGGACTTCTCAAATTGATTGCCTATACCTTGTTCCATTACAACTTTAAACAAGAAAAAGATATTCCAAATTTTAACCACAGCTTAAAAGGCGGGGGTAGATTTCCAACGACAATATCTTCTGAAGTATAAACGTTTTCAGCTAATTTTGGAAGGTCTGTAGTTAGACGTCCAGACATGACTCAAGGGGGAAGTTTCACAGTCTAGGGGCAGCCACCAAAAAGGCCCCCACCAAACGTGACCTGGAAAGTGTGGGTTGCTGTATGTCTCCTTCTTCTTCACCTTCATTTAATTTATAGTCTGCCTTTCTCACGGAGACTCAAGGTGGATTACAAAATATGGAAAACAAGCAACAATTTCAACAGCAAAGATTTCTAATAAATAAAGCAATGCAGGCCGAGAGCTGTCTAAAGGAAAATGACCTCTGTTGTCTGAAGTTCAGCTGTAATTCTGGGGGATCTCCGGGCCCCACCTGGAGGCTGGCAACCCAACCTGTATCTGTTAATAGCTCAGCTAGTGAACCCAGGCTGCATTCAGACTGGCAGTTTGGCCCAATATAGGCGCCTTTCACAAACGGATTAAATGGGCCCGTTCACACAGCCACAGCTGTCAGGCGTTCCCCAGACGTACTCACCCCAGCAGAGGACGACTTGGAGCCGGGTTAAAAAGCCACCACCTCCAAAGTGGAGTTTATTGTTTTCTCGTGCATTCATCACACATGGCCGGCTGTCTGAACACGGGGGAGCATGCTTACAACAGATATGGAAGTCTGAACCTGCAAATCTGTTCTGCTGCTAGGGAAGCAGATTTTTTTTTTTTTAAATTGCCCATGTGCACACATGCGCACATGCACGCGCATGACTTTTGGCCATTTTTGCAGTGCACTCCATGGCTGATGCACTACAATAATGTGGATGCTTCCCCATGGGATGTCTCCAGGGGTAACCCGCAGGAGGGTGTGCTGTGTGGCTGATACATCCCACAGCATTTTAAACTGGGTCAATTAGAGGCAGCTCTATATCACGGCAAGCTGCCGGTCTGTCCTCAGCCCCAAATGAGCACCCATCTAGCTGCTGTTGGAAACCGGAAGATACTTGATGGATCCTTGATGCAATTGACTAAGGCAGTTTGTATATTCTTGTTAACATGACTGAAGTCACGACAAACAGCAGGATCCAGGTTCATTTACTCAGGAGCAAGATGCACTGTGTTCAGCGCGAGTCACTGTCCAGTAAACATTCATACAATCACACCCTTCAGCATGGCTAGCTTTCACTGGATCATGCCCTGGCTAGAAACCACCCCCCTCCCCATGCTGCCATGTAAGCGGTTCCCCGTGGAAATAAACCATGGAACAATGAAATCATCTAGAACCTATTCCTGATCCCGAGCCTTGGATCTTTTTCACAGAAATGTCGAGCGAGTCCCCTTTAAAGTTGCGACTCGTTAGCAAGTTGATTGTTCAGTAAGAAAAAGAAAATTAATTGCAAATTAATCTGCTATTAAGGTGAGATGCTAATGGCATATCATCTGTGTTATTATAATGAAATGACTGCATGGGTACAATGTCATCCACACTCACTTAAGGAGGCCGGGCTTCTGCATCCCACACTTTAATAATGGGCACCAGGAAGGCAGTGATTTATCGGCCCCAGTTGACGAAACGGTATCCATCTTTTTAATCTCTGGGCTGCTGGGTAAAATTATTGGGGTTTATATTCATCTCCGAGGAAAGGCAATGAAGTGGAAAAATAAAAGGGAAGGGAACACATCACGCTGCAGTCTGATCTGGCGGCTGCGATAGCATTATCCTCCCGCACCTGCAGCCTCTCAAACATGCTGATGAAGACGCCGGACCAGGCATGCTGAACCAAGCGGCAAATCGGTGCACCGTTGCAAGGGCCCACCTGGATGTGCAAAATCTGGGGCTGTCCTCCTGCGAGCCAGCTGGGCAGCAAACTACAGCTACAGGGTAAATCCTGCATGTGCAGCAGGACGGAGCTACCTCATAGGCCTCATGCTAAGCCAGGTTGCATCACCAGTGTCACGGGCTGGGGTGCCAGCCAAAGGGAGTCCAAAACAGGCCGAGGTCCGAAGCCGAGAAGACAGTGCAAAGTCCAAAGCCAGACCAGGGTCAGGAACCAGAATCACAAAGCAAAGTCTCTGCAAATTTGACTGGGGCGGGACCGTTGGATTTCCTTATGCTTCTGCTAGTCATCTAGACTGTGCCGGCCTAACGCAGAAGGAAGTCATAGTTGAGCTGCTATGGATCTTTCCACGAGTCTGTTTCCAAATAGTAAAGTATGCATAGCCGAGAGAGAGGCTCTCGGCAAGTAAGCTGTGAAATCGGCAGGACAGCCCAAAGCCAAGCCAGCATCAGGAGCCAAGAACACAGAGCCAAGTCCAAAGCCAGGGAGTCCGAAGGTCTAGGTGCAAGAGCTGAACCGAAGTGGATTTATTTATTTATTTATTTATTTGTTGAGATTTGTATCCCACCCTGCTCGCCATACATCGGGCTCAGGGCGGCTAACAACAAGCCAAAATGGCAACAATATAATTTCTTTAAATAATTAAAAACATATTAAGCAGACATTAAAACATATTAAGAACACATAGATGGCTTATCTTCAGTTAAGAGTATCAAAGCAGCACCCAGATGTACCCATCATATCTGGTCAGACACTGGTGGATGGAAATTGGGCCAGGGCCAAGATGTAAATGTTAGGGGGGCCCTATTTGAAAAGCCTGGCGGAAGAGCTCCGCACGAAGCTGACACATTGAGGCGGCACAAAGAGGCGGCACGAAGCTGACACGTTGCTTCCACGAAGAGCACTGCCCAGAGTATGGAGTTAAATGCTGCTTATAATTAGCCAGCTGCACGATCGCCCAGGCTGCTGTTAAAACTCTGGGCTAACTATACGTCTTCCCTGTAGCCTGGCCTCTCGTCACCTGGTTGCTAAGTTTTGCTGCAGTCCCTCCCTTAAATGAGTCACATGTGGGGTGACTCAGGAGAACTTTCAGTTTGCAATTCTTCCCCCTTATCTGAGCCAGGTATGAAGAATGCTGATACAGGCAACTGCCAGTTGTTCTCCTCTGCTGCTTCAGAGGGGCCAGCTGTGGTTTCTGCAAGCTTTACTCTCCCTCATCCACGCCCATCACAACCAGCAGGTAATTCCTTCCAAGGTAGGCCCCTTCCAGGCACATCCCTTCATTTCCTGGGAATGGACTGGAGCCTGAAAAGGAAGGCAGATGGGAAGTCTCACAGGGGAAGTGCGGCAGAACCTGCTTTGGTCTGAAGGCAGCGCTCAGGAGGGACGGCACAGTCTAGGAAGGTAGTGTTTGGGAAATTACTGGATATTTGGGGGTGGAGCCTGGGGAAGGCAGGGTTTGGGGAGGGGAAGAACCTCAGCAAGGTACAATGTCATAGAGTCCACCCTGCAAAGCACCAATTTTCTCCGGGGGAGCTCATCTCAGTTGTAATTCCAGGAGATCTCCAGGCTCCACTAGGAGATTGGCAATGCTATCTCCAGTTTGCAGGTCAAACCAGAAAAAGTTCTGGAGAAAACATATGAAAAAAGTCAACGCTGAACATGCTGTCTGTGCAAACACAAGTGTATCAGGAGACGGATGCAATCTTCAGACGACTAGGTGGCTACCCTGCATTTATCTAGCATATTATTGTATAGTGCCACAGAGTCCACCCTCCAAAGCAGCCCTTTTCTCCCAGGTAACTTATCTCTGTCATCTAGAGATCAGTCTGATTTGGGAGACACCCCCCCCCCCCCCCCGGTGCCATCTGGCAGTTGATCACCCTATGGGGAGAGGAGGTCCCGAGACCTTCTTTTTGGCAGCTTTGCTCTGGACTCCATGGTCCTTGCAGGATTGCTCCCTTGAAGGTTTGATTATTCAGGGGATGGGGGTCCAAGTGATGAACTGTGTTTGTTCCCTGGAGTGGAGCCTTAATGACATTTTAAAGCTGTTTTGAGTCTGGTTGAACAATGGACGAAGAGGAATACGAACGATGGTGTTTTCGTCCGACAATAGGTGTGATCACATGAGCAGTTTGGCCCCACATAGCCACCCCTCCCCCATGGATTAAATGGGCATAGTCACACAGCCACATCTGTCAGGTGTTCCCCTGGCATACTCACCCTGACATGACAACTTGGAGCTGGGTTAAAAGGGCACTGCTTCACAAGGAGTGTTTTTGGTTCCCCAGGCAAGTGGCTGGATGCCTGAACGTGGGGGAGCATTCACAACACGGATTGGCAGTCTGAACCAGCAGTTTCCACTGCTGGGATGGGTTTTTTGTTTGTTTGTTTTTGCACGCACACACATGGGTGCATATGCACACGCGTGGGCACATTATGTGCCTACCTGCATTTTCAAGAAACACCAGACAGCACGCTCCATGGCTGACATAGGTGTAGACTACGGGGGGGCTCAAGGGCTCGAGCCTCCCCCGAAATTTCCCGAGGGGGATTAAGCCCCCCCCCGCCTGCCACCGCGCCTGCCGCCACGCCTCCCGGGGCCCTTCCGAGGCCAGCAGCTGCTGCTGGTGGTGCCTCTCCTCCCCGCCCGGCCACTCTTCCATCCTTCCCTCTCCCTCCCTATTTTCCCAGCAAAGGGAGAGGGAAGGAGTGGGGGGGGGAGGCCCCGGCAGCAGCGGCTGGTGGGCCTCGGAAGCGCCCGGGGAGGCACGGAGGTTTCCCGGTGGGGGGGGGGACATCGCCCCAGCGAGCCCCTGCCCCCCCCCTCGAATTTACAAAACTCTATGCCCCTGATGGCTGAGGTGCTGCAGTAATGTGGATGTTTGACCAGGGGCAGCCACGTGGGTAACCCGCAGCAGGGTGTGCTGTCTGAATGATATGCTCCACAACACTTTACACAGTACAATTAGAGGCAGCACCATACCGCATCAAGCTGCCAGCATGATCACACCCCATGAGTGGTCAGCTATTTTTAAGATTATGCTGAGCTTTCAAGAACCGTGAATTATAAATATATCTGTTAATGTTTCCAGACTTCCTCTGTATAACTTATTTGTACTCTAATGTTTTATAATGTTTTAATGTCCTATTTGGTTTTATCGGCACTTGGTGCGAATGTTGTAAGCTGTCCTGAGCCCGTTCGCAGGGAGGGCGGGGTAGAAATGGAATGAAGGAATGAAGGAATGAAATATTCATAACGGGCATTCATTTCTGTAGACATTTATACCCTGCTTTTCTCCCCAGTGGGGACCTAAAGTGGCTTACAGGCTGCCGCCCCCTCTCAGTTTTATCTTCATGATGACAACCCCATAGGGTAGGGTAGGCTGAGACAGAGCGACTGGCCCCAAGGCCACCCTGTGAGCTTCGGTGGTGGAGTGGGGATTCAAACCCGGGTCTCCCAGGTCCTAGTCTGACACCCTAACCATTGCACCACACCAGCTGACCTTGGGATAACACGCAATATTCACTGGTTGAAAGGCCACGGATAAATTCACTGAAACTTGACTCATTTGGCACTGCAGCTAACGAACTTCCTGAATTCTTAATTTTGTAAGGGAAATTGCAAATGTTTCCCTCATACTTAGCATCTAAAACTTTTAAAAGGTTGTGCGTGTATGTCCTCTCCCTCAATTATGGACCTGCTGTGTTAAGCCAAATACGTACTAGTGTTATATTTATACTTATGTAGTGTGAATACTGGCAGAGGTTGCTTTGGTGTAGTGGTTAAGTGTGCAGACTCTAACCTGGGAGAACTGGGTTTGATTCCCCACTCCTCCACTTGCACCTGGCTGGATGACCTTGGGCAAGCCATAGCTCTGGACCAGCTGTTCCCTCAAGGACAATTGTTTCAGAGCTCTCTCAGTCCCACCCACCTCACAGGGTGCCTGTTGTGGGGAGGGGAAGGGAAAGGAGTTTGTAAGCCGCTCTGAGACTCCAAGTGAATGAAGGGCGAGATATAAATCCAATCTCTTCTTCTTCTTCTTCTTTATTGAACAGAGGTCTTACTGGTCATCTGCACTTTTCGTGTTAGTAATGGCAAGTAGGCGGGAGGCCAGGGAAATTATACAGAATTCAAAAGGGTGCATTCATGATGATATATCCAATCAAGGGAAAGATGAAAAGATGCTAAAAATACTGACTCCCAGTTCCCAAAGTAAAATCGGAAAATATACATGGCTAGACCTGAAAAGAAACAGCTGCTGGTATACAGACTCCCAAGGTCTGAAAGCAGGCTAGGCGATAAGCCTGCCATGAGAACAGGGTGGGTAAAACATTCCACAGACATGAGGCCCACCTGGGTCAGGAACCACCTCCCGCCCAGGGGATGGCAGCATTAGCTGACAGTCCATCCCCTCAGCAAACCCTTCTCTCCCCAGGCTCCACCCCAGAAATCTCCAGGAATTTCCCAACCCAGAGTTGGCAACCCTGTGCTCAGCACCTGTTGATCAAATCGATGCTTGGCTGCCGTAATTCTGGGGAGACAAACTTCTAAGAGTTGTAAAGGGCCCCCAGGGAAAGAGTTTGTGGATTATGTTAGGTCATTTCCGTAATTCAAGCTAGGTCATTTCGGTAATTTGTGAGAACAGAATAAAAGTCTGGGAGTTGTTCCTGGTCAATTAATCCAGAGCAAGAGTTGTCCATTGCTGCCAGTTGGGGTTGTGAACCCTGGGCAGGGAGGTTCCTTTTGTTTCTTCTTTAATGCTAACCAATTGCACACAGGTGGTGGAAAGTGACGGGCACGGGGAAAGAGGCACCCACAGAATCAGATTTTGTTTTCAGACTGAAAGTTGTTGCTAAGCACCAGCTTGTTAAATAACCGCCTTGTAAAGTTACAGGACTGAAGAAGTGCTTTTAAAATGCTCATATGGCACGCTCTGCTAAATGCCATTTGTACTTACCAGAGGGAAGTGACTGTGCTGGAGAAAGAACTAATAGCTGTCTGCCAAGGAAACTAGGAATCCAGGTTATCCTAGTTTGCTTAGGTTGGACAAAGCGGGTGTCTTCCAAGGTGGACAACAGCAGCCGGCGGCCCTGTAATAGGGGGGTGTTTAACGCAGGGCCCGTTTCTGTAAGCAACCTGACTCCAGAGAGGTTTGGAAGGATTATCCCCCGCTCTAACAACGTGAAGGCTGGCTGATAACCCATATGGCCTAGCTCGCACTGACAGAGACCACTAACGTTTTCATTTTGTTTTTTCAGAAATAGGGTTCCATTTTGCATGAGCCAATATGGCACGGTGATTACAGTGTTGGACTAAGGTCCAGGCTGCCCCATTGCCCTGGCCCACCTGGAATCCCCCACTTCCAGCTCCAGACTCCCACCTGTGAGAAATTGATAAGCGGGAGAAAAAAGATGGCTTCTGAGGTGATGCGCTGGGATTTTTTTTTCTGGTCTCTATGGTCTTTGCCATAGATATTAGGGGAAATTCCTAGAGTGTTGCCAGGAAGTGTCATCACATCCCCTCCAAACTCCACCCATCACAAGCCACCCCAATCCCCAGTTTCCCAACATCTGCCTAGGCAGTGTCAGGAAACCTAGGTCCGTTCTGCATTTGCTTGCCACTCCAGATTTTCTCAGTGTTCAAGTCAAGACAATTTAAGTCCACGGCAAAACAGCACCCAAATAACCCGGGGCAACAGCAGGCTGAAACCAGGCTGACCACTAAAGGGAGATAATGTAATGCAGAATGGGGGGGGGGGGGGATCCAGAATAAAAAAGGTTAAACTCTATTTTAGTGCAGAATGGGGGGGCTGGATTAAAAAGAAGGTTGAATTCGATTTTAGTGAAGAATTGCTTGGAGGACACCGCAGTGAACATGGATTAAAAGGATTGTGCAGAAAGGGTCCTACTGGGATCTGGGAGACCTACTAGAGCTAGAGATGTAAAATTTCCAGAAATTTTGACGCTTGGGGGAAAAACCAGGTTTTTCTGTTTTTTGGGGGGGACAGATGGAAATTTTCAGAAAAAGTGGTTTTTTTTTTCTTTTCCAGATTAAAAGTCATTCTGTTACTTTGGGAACATAAAATATGACTATGGACAATTTTACTTGGCATGAAATTATCACAGCTAGCATATTAAAAATATAGTGTATCCAAACAATTATTACAAGCAGAATTTACTTTTTTATATTTATCTGTAATTGTAACAAATGGGGCAACAATCTCCTGAACTGTTTACTAGTTTATGTGGAACAGACAAAAAAAAAACCCTCCACAAAACAATTTTTAAAAATCCAGAAGTAATGATTATTCGTATTTCGTCTCCACAGTATTGGAGAGTTCAGTTTGTAACCAAGGACTTACTTGTCCTCCGTGCACAGAAATTAGATTAATCTGATACCGTATATATTTTTTAGAAATGATTTGGAAAATATTTGAACACCTTGTTTTAAAATATTTTAATCATCAAGTTAAAATAAAAAGTTCCATAATCATTTTTTTTCTTTTCTTTTTTCAATCTTCCCAATTTTGGGGGAAAAAACAAAAAAGGCTTCACGGAAAGAACAAGGGGGAAACAGTTTTCCCCCCGAATTTTTCCAGTTTTTTTCTGGGCTTTCACTTCTCTAACTAGGGCGCTTTCACACATGCTAAATAATGCAATTTCAAGCCACTTCAGTGACCGTTTGCAAGTGGATTTTGCCATTTTACACAATAAAATCCAGTTGCAAAGTACATTGCAAGTGGATTGAAAGTGTGTTATTTAGTGTGTGCAAAAGCGAACTAGGCTAGATTCAAATCCCCACTCTGCCAGATAACTTTGGGCCAGACACTATTTTGGGTCACACACTATTACCCTACCTACCTAACAGGATTGAGGTAGAACAGGAGAAAGCCGTAAGCTGTGTTTGGTCCCTATTGAGCATAAATATCTACATGCATAAATAAATAAAAAAGCTCTGTGTTGCAATGACTTTCTTGTGTCTAACGCAGGTGCAAGACTCCATGAAACCCGGTACAGCAGAAGAGTTCAGAATGTAGTCCGCAAAGTTCCTGATTTGAAACACACCTTACCTGTAAAGTCGGTGGATGGCCTTGGGCAAAACTTCGTTCCCTGTCGCCAGCCGTAGCCCTTCCGCTGCAGGGCTTCTGCCAGGATTAGAGAGTTAATACTTCTGAAGTGCCCTGAGCCATTCATAAAACGATATATAAATAACAAAGTATTATTTTCTCATGTTTTACATTAATAGTCTGTTTTTTTCTTTCTGACCCAGCACAGGCCTTCGGGCGCCTCCCAATTAGAATAAACAGTATAATTAGGGATTTTATATATTTGTATATAATGTGCTTACGGGAATGGAGCCTCAGTGATTCGCTCCGTGTGTGCAGTGACATGAAACGTACACTTCCTCGGGAAACCAAGCCGTTTGCAGTCCAGTTTCTGTGAGGGAAGGGGCGAGAGTCGGTTTGATTAAAGTACGCAGAAGGCGTCTGAGGGCTGGGAAGAAGGGAGATTATGACATTAATGAGCAACTGGCATAACTATAGGATCAGACCTGTGTATACCAGAGTTAGAATTCCCAAGAACCCAGGAGCAGACACAGAGACTGGGTGGCTAAAATAATGATTTCTTTACTGAAAGATTCTTAAACATACAAACACAAAATTGAGCATTCATATACACAATACAGAACTAAGGAAGCAGAGGTGAATGACAGGGAATAGAAGGGGATAGTTATGGGGTGATACTATCTGTCCAGGTGTGCAGAGGTCCATGAAGAAAGGATTATGGGGTGGAATGCCAGTTGGCATCAGGGCGGAAGCACACAGTCTAAGGCCATGTGCTCACAGATATAGACATGGAAAAACAATGCAGACCAATGAGCGGCCCTGGGGGCTGGTCTCAGGTGAGAACAATAGATTACCTGGGCCAATCAGGTGTCCCGGGGGTGCGGTTGTCAGGAGAGACAAGGCCTAGATGTGACCAGTGAGCGCTCAGAGAGGCAGGGTCAAGCTTTAACAATAGAAGCCAGGTGTTGGGTGAGTGTACTGGGGCTGGCTGAATGGATTTTATGACCACTGATGGTTCTGCCAAGGCAGTTGGATAGGGTCCCAGATACAGACAAAAGATGGGAGATGGGTCCCTGATTAGTGTCAGGAAGGATCATTAATAATTTGAATGTTTGATTGGTTTATATTGGTATCTTGATGGATGAAACAAGGAAGGACAAGACACAGAGAAGGGCTGGGTGAGGTTCTGGAGAGAGGGCTGTTCGCCAGGTGGCCTCTGAATAGCCCTTAGAAATGTAGATACCTCACCTGGTGGAACCCACTGTTATTCCATAGGCATAATCTCTACTGGGTGGAGGGGGAAGACTGGAGGTTTGCTGAGGGCTGTCTTGGTTTGTCCCCTGAATATGAAATCCCTGTTTCCAGCGCGATGACTTGCTCTGTGTTTCAGAACCAGGAGTGTCTTCCTTGGCCTGAGTTTTATGGGTCTCTGGTTTGGGTTAGAAGGTGGGGTGCCCCTTGCTATTGGGGCTACCCGTGAGTAAAGGCAGCAACTCTGGCAACAGACCGTGCGTGGAGAAGGAGGCTGAGGGGAGGGCTGGGACTGGTTGCAAACACTGGGCAGCTGCCAAAGGGCCAATTCTGCAGAAGAAAACAACTTCTTACCTGCTGTGGTTGATCACTGCCACAGGCTCGCTTGCCCACTCAAGCTGGCAAGTGGCAACTTCAGGAAGAAGAGGAGGAGGAGGAGGAGGAAGAAGAGATTGGAGTTATACCCCGCCCTTCACTACCTGAAGGAGTCTCAGAGCAGCTTACAATCTCCTTTCCCTTTCCCTTCCCACAACAGACATCCAGTGAGGTAGGTGGCGTTGAGAGAGCTCTCTCAAGAACTGCCCTCCAGAGAACAGCTCTGAAAGAACTTGTGACTGACCCAAGGTCACCCCAGCAGCTGCATGTGGAGGAGTGGGGAATCAAACCCGGTTCTCTCAGATTAGAGTCCGCACTCAGCCACTACACCAAAGTAGCTTGCCTGCCTTCCTGCCTGTTTCTCTGTCTAAAAAGCATGCCCACAACCCCCCAAGGAGAAACTGAGGAGGTGGCAGTAGTGGTGGCAGCTGGTCCTTGCTGCTACCTGCGCATCAGCTTATCTGCAGGCTCTCTGAGTAAGCAAGCGGATGGGGAGGAGGAGCAGATGGGGCTGTGACTCAGCAGTACAGCATCTGCTTGGCACACAGACGGTCCCAGGATCAGTTCCCAGCACCTTAAAGACTAACAAAATAGTGCTGATCTTGATAGACTAAGGATCTGGCTTCATGCATTCAGGATCAAACAACTACTTAAGGATGGCAACCACTGGATTGGGGGGGAGCCCAGAAAAGCTCAAAAAGGGCAGAGGAGAGATGGCCAGTTGAGGCAAGGAAGAGCTTAGGAAAAAGAAGAGGCCGCAGTGAAAACCCAGAGTGGCCAACTGGAGTGAAGACATGGGCCCTTTCTGCACTTTCCTTTTAATCCATGCTCACCACGGTGTCCTCCAAGCAATTTTGCACTAAAATCAAATTCAACCTTCTTTTTAATCCGGTTTTTTAAAAATCCATTCTGCACTCAAATCGAGTTCAACCTTCTTTTTATTCGGGGGTTTCCCCCCCACTCTGCATTACATTACCTCCCTTAAGTAGCCAGCCCAGTTTCAGCCTGTGGTTGCCCCAGGTTATTTGGATGCTGTTTGCCATAGACTTAAATTGCCTTGACTCAAACACTTGAGAAAATCCAGAGCGGCAGGCAAATGTGGAAAGGACCAAAGAGGCAAATGCAAGGAGGTCTGGCTGAAGAAATAAGATGGCAGAAGAAACCAAGGTAGAAGAAGGACATGGGGGAAATCTGGGAAAGAACAGATTGCAGAAACATCATGATGATGATGATGAAGAAGGGGGGACCAAAGGAAGGGGCAGGAATGGCTCCAATGCTCACTGGAAGTCTAGGGGCAGGAGGGTTAGTATGCTGCCCCCTGGCCCCTATGAGGGACTGTGGAAACTTGTCATTAATGAGCTACCTGTGGGGGATTGCCTGAATGCCACCTTCACATATTTATAGGAAACAAGCTGCTGAGTGTAACATTTGAGGAAGAATTACTAGTATAGAGGTTAAGAGTCAGCATGGCACAGTGGTTACAGTACTGGATAAGACCTGGGAGTTGTGCGTTCAAATCCACACTCTTCCATGAAACTTACTAGGTGGCCATGGGCTTGTTTCAGTCTCTCCCTCTCAGCCTGTCCTACCTCACAAGGTTGTCATGAGAGTAAACTGGAGGAATGGAGGGAGAACCCCACATGCCACCCGGATGAAAATGGCACCAAATAAATATGAGCCTGCTGTTAAACCACCTGACCTGGGTGGGCCAGAGTGGGCCCAATTTTGCTAATTTGAGAAGCTAAGTAGGGTCAGTCCTGGTTAACATTTGGATGGGAGACCACTAGAGGAAGTCCAGGTTGGTGCACAGAGGCAGGCAATCGGAAACCCCCTCTGAAGGTCTTGCACAATGGGGCCGCTGTAAGTTGACTGTCACTTGATGGCACACAGGAACAGCTATTGTCATTAATGTTCTGATGCCCCAGGCTGACCTGATCCCATCACATCTCAGAGGGTAAGCGGGATTGGTCCTGGTTAGGACTTGGATGGGAGACCACCAAAGAAGTCCAGGGTTCCTATGCAGAGGCAGGCAATGGCAAACCACCTCTGCTCACCTTTCGCTTTGAACCCTCTAACAGAGTCACTGTCCACTAAAACTTGACAGCTCTTGCTACCACCAACACTGAACAACTGTTTCACTCCTTAAAAACTGCCTCCGTGCCCCCGGAATCCTAAGGTCTGTGACAAAAGAAATGCAGCAAGGGGCAGGAATTTAGATTATGCATGGCATTGTAAATAGGGTTGCCAGCTCTGGGTTGGGAGATTCTGGGAGATTTTGAGGGGTGGAGCCTGAGGAGGGCAGGGTTTGGGGAAGGGGAGGGAACTCAGTGTGGTGCAACGCCGTAGAATCCCCTCTCCAAAGCAGCCATTTTCTCCAAGAAAACGGATCTCTGTCACCTGGAGATTGGTTGTAATCCTGGGAGATCTCCAGCCACGACCTGGAGGCTGGCAACCTTAGCTGTAAATTAAGCAACTATCTTACATTAATTCTAACATTTTCCCTAAGTGTGTTGTGAAAAAATATATTCATTTTTTTTTAAAAAAAGATCAAGATGGGTAGCCATGTCAGTCTGCCTGTAGCAATAGAAAAGAGCCAGAGTCCAGGAGCACCTGAAAGACTAACAAAATTTGTGGCCGGGTAAGAGTTTTCGTGAGCCATGCACTGACTCATGAAAGCTCATAGTAAAGGTAAAGGTTTCCCTTGCTTGAAAGCCAGTCGAATACGACTCTAGGGATGCAGTGCTCATCTCCATTTCCAAGCTGAAGAGCCAGCGCTGTCCAAAGACATCTCCGTGGTCATGTGCCCGACATGAATAGATGCCGAGGCGCACGGAACGCTGTTAACCTTCCCACCACAGTGGTACCTATGTATCTACTTGCAATTTCTTGCTTTCAATCTGCTATGTTGGCAGGAGCTGGGACCAGAGACGGGAGCTCACTCTGTCATGCAGCACTCGGGTCTTGAACTGCTGAACTACCGACCTTCCAGTCCGCAGTTCAGCGTCTGAACCACTTGAGCCACTGTAGCCACTTGAAAGCTCATACCCGGACACAAATTTTAGAAAAGAGCAACAAGAGTCCAGTAGCTCCTTAAAGACTAACTGGATTCTTGCTCTTTTCAACCACTACAGACAGACTAACATGGCTACCCATCTTGATCTGTGTGCCACAAATGTTTAAGATGTTCCTGGACTCTTGCATCATCATCATCATATCCAGGTGGGCAGCCATGTTGGTGTAAAGCAGTGGGACAAAAATAATTAAATAAACCACAACAGTAATAAAAATCCAGGTGGGCAGCTGTGTTGGTCTGAAGTAGTGGGACAAAAGTGATAATTAATAATAATAAAAGTGATTAATAATAAAAATTAATACTACTATTACTACTACTACTACTACTAGTAGTAGTAGTAGTGATTTAAAAATGAAAGGAACCAGGTTCGAAACGTGCCCTGCCCCTGCCCCTGTAGGCCCAATCTGCATCTAGCATTTGCTCCCTTGTTTTACCAAACCCACACTGGAACAGGAAAAGATGCCGCTCAAAACCACACTCCCCTACCCTACTGCCTACAGAGCCACCACTGAAGGGCCATAAAACAGCCATCAATCTATGCAGACAGTTCCATAAAACTGAGCGATCAAGCAAAGTGGAAGCAGCCCGCAGCCTGGAAACTGCCAGACTGCCATAAAATCCGACAATCAATCAAAGCGAAAGTGGCAGGCGATACAGAGAGGGATTTCTGTTCCACTGTGAGTTTGGTGAAGGCAGCGGAGCAAATGCTAGAGGCAGACTGGCCCACTGCGGGAACGGCTTGCGGGCGAGGGGGCTCGAGAGCGCGGAGGTGGGGGGGGGGGGCGTCAAGGGGTCGCTGGCCCTTTAAGGCGCCGGAGCGCGGAGTCCTGTTTGCGTGACCCAGGAGGAGCCGGGTGTGTGCGTGTGCGTGTGTGTGTGTGTTGGCACAGGCATTGTTCCCTGACGTCACTCCGCCAGCTCCGAGGCTGCTGCTGCTGCTGCGGCGGCGGCTCTCAAACTTGTCTTTGTTATTCAGCGCTCTCCGCCTGACACGGCCGGGCTGCTTGCAAAACGCGGACGCCGGAGCCGCCGGCTCTCACCTGGAGCGGAGCCCGGCCAGATTGCAACCCGGGAATCGGGACACTTTCCGCCCGCCCGCCCCCTTTGCCAGAGAAAGCCGTCGGTGGGGCCTGCGGGGAGAGCGCGCCGGGAGATTGTCTTCTGGTTCTAAGGAACCTGGTGGTGGGCTCCCTCTAAGCTGTGAAGTCTTGGGAGCAAAAATCCTCCTTGGTGAGCTACCGGCATTAAAGTTGTGAGCCAGCCATTTGGCGACTGCCTAAATTAGTTTGCTCCGGACTCCAGCCATCCTTTCTGAGCTGAGAGAGAAAATGTGTAAGCTGGAGGCTAAAAAAAACTGGGAGCTAGCTTACCCTAACTCAGCTTAGAGGGAACACTGCTCTGGAGCCATCCTTCCTGAGCTGAGACAAAATTGTGTGAGCCGGAGGCTAAAAAATGGTGAACTGGCTTAGATTAACTCAGTTTGGAGGGAACACTGGTGGTGGGGCAGTGATGCTCTGTCTTCTTTCTGCTTGGGGGGCAACAGCGGGAGGGCTTCCAGAGTTCTGGCCCTGCTGGTGGACCTCCTGATGGCAGCTAGGTTCTGGCCGCTGTGTGGCACGGGTAGGTGCTTTCACACATGCTGGATATAATGTGCTTTCGATCCATTTTCAATGCACTTTGCAGCTGGATTTTACTGTGTGAAATGGCAACATCCACTTGCAAACGGTCATGAAAAGGCATTGGAAGTGGACTCAAAGGGCATCATGCGGCATGTGTGAAAGCAACAGAGTGCTGGACTGGGTGGCCCATAGGCCTGATCCAACATGGCTTCTCTCATGTTATGTTCTTCAAGCGTCGTCAAATCACAGTGGACTCCTGGCCACCCTGTGGGGTTTTCAAGGCAAGAGAAGTCCAGAGCTGGTTTGTCATTGCCTGCCTCTGTGTAGTAACCCTGGACTTCCTTGGAGGTCTCCCATCCAAGTCCTAGCCAGGGCCGACCCGGCTTAGTTTCTGAAATCTGACAAGATCAAGCTTAAATACTCTTAGCCTATGGATGGGGTTTGCTTAGAAGTAAAGCCCCATGGACCCTTTGATAGGTCTGGTGGGCAGCCAGATCCCCTGTGTACGTCTACTCGGAAGTAAGGTCCAACCAATTCTGTACTAATATTCTTGTCCTGCCCCTTCCCCCCTTTAAAGATTGGCGATATCTTATTCCAGACTGGACAAAACTGTAGGGGTCATAAGACCGGGAGAGAAGTACAGTGGGCAGGCCTAGATATCAGGCCCTCTGGCTCAGTGAGCTTGGTGTGTTTGTTAAGTACTATGAAGTCACCTTCGATGTATGGTGACCCTATGAGTGAATAACCTGGCTGCCTATAGCACTGGCTGCCTATAGCATACCGGATCCGGTTCAAGGTGCTGGTGTTGACCTTTAAAGCCCTATATGGTCAGGGGCCTGCCTACTTGAGGGACCGCCTTTCCCCATATGTGCCCCAGAGGGGACTGAGGTCAAGCACCCAGCATCGCTTGACTATTCCCGGTCCGAGGGAGGCGCGGCTGGCCTGTGCCAGGGCTAGGGCTTTCTCGGTGGCGGCCCCATACTGGTGGAATGAGCTCCCGGATGACATCAGGGCCCTGTGGGATTTGTCGCAGTTCCGCAGGGCCTGCAAGACGGAGCTCTTCCGCCAGGCTTTCGAATAGGAGCCGCCACCGGGGAGATGGCAGGACAACATCGCCCTGGTTCCACAGGCCAAACCTTCTGTTGCCGCTACTCTCCAGGAGCATGTAGATGCCGCCACTATGGCTATGTGAGTCATTTTATAATGTTGTTTATTTATGCTTTTAAATTGTAAACCACTTCGGTGGCATGTTATGTTGTGAGCCGCCTTGAGCCAGTTCGCTGGAAAGGCGGGATAGAAATGTGAAAACGAAATAAATAAATAATATAACCTCCAACTCCCTCTCATTAACAGCCTGGCTCGGGACTTAAAAAACTGAGGGCCCTTGTGGCTTCCTTGGGTGAGTCCACCCGTCTAACGTCCGGTCTTCCTCGTTTCTTGCTGCCCTCACCTTTCCTAGCATGGCTGTCTTTTCCAGAGACTCTAGTCTTCTCATAATGTGACCCAAGTACGATAGCCTCACTTTGGTCATTTCAGCTTCTAGGGAGAGTTCAGGCTTGATTTGGTCTAGAACCCCTCCTGATTTGTCTTGTTGGCCATCCACGGTATCCGTAACAGCCTCCTCCAACACCACATTACATTAATCCACTTTCTTCATAGAATCATAGAGTTGGACTGGACCCTCCAGGATCATCTAGTCCAACCCCCTGGCACAATGCAGGAAATTCACAAATACTCCCCCACACTCCCAAGTGACCGCTGTTCCATGCCCAGAATATGACCAAAAAAAAAACCCCTCCAGGATCTCCAGCTCCTTCATGGCTGCTTTTTCAACTCTCAATCTCCTTCTGATTTCTTGGTTGGAATCTCCCTTTTGGTACAAGGTATAGATAGCCACAAGGCATAAATAGGATCTCTCAGTCTGGGGCAAGTGATGTACTGTATTCTTGGTGCTGGGGGGGCAACAGTGGGAGGGCTTCTAGTGTTCTGGCCCCACTGCTGGACCTCCTGAGGGCACCTGGTATTTTTGGCCACTGTGTGACCGAGTGTTGAACTAGTTGGGCCATTGGCCTGATCCAACATTGGCTTCTCTTATGTTCTTAGATGATGGAGCCAAGGCCTGGAAAATCTTTAACAATGTCCATTTCTTTGTCAGCCTTAAAGTTCTGTGATTCCTCAGTACAGTACAGTTCATCATTATTTCATTACTTTTTGTCTTCTTGCTGTTCAGCTTAACTATTAGTTCAGCACTTTCTCCTTCAGCCTTCATCAGTAGTTCTTTCAGGTCTTCACTATTTTCTTCCAGTAATGTGGTGTCATCTGCATATTTCATTAATGTTCCTTCTGCCAATTTCCACACCACCTTCATCTAAATCTAATCCAGCTTTCCTTATGATATGTTCTGCATGTAGATTGACAGGGAGATAAAATAAATCCTTGTCTGACACCTTTGCCAATTGGAAACCATTCTGTTTCTCCATATTCTGTCCTATCAGTAGCCTCTTGTCCAGTGTATAGATTGCACATCAAAACAGCCAGATGTTCTGGCATACCCATTTCTTCTAAAACCAACTATAACTTTTCATGATTCATACAGTTTTGCTGTAATCTATGAAACATAAGCTGATTTTCTTCTGAAATTCTTTCATGTGTTCCTGTAACCATCATAAATTTGCAATATTATCTCTAGTGCCTCTTCCTTTTCTGGATCCAGCTTGAACATGTGGCATCTCTCTCTCTCTCTCGATTTTGAACATCACTTTACTTGCATGAGAAATTAATACAATAGTCTGATAGTTGCTGCAGTCTTTGACATCTCCTTTTTAAAGAATGTAAAGGAATGTAAATTGATTGTTTCCTGTCTGTGGGCCATTGTTTCGTTTTGTAGGCATATTCTTGTTACGGTTTTGATGGACTCAATTTCTTTTGCTTGGAATAACTCTATTGACATCCCATCTACTCCTGGTGATTTGTTTCTCCCAATTGCTCTCAGTGCAGCTTTCACTTCACCTTGTAAAAGGGTCTTCTTCAAAACGTTCTCCTTGGAAGGACTCTGTCATCCTTTCATCTCTTTTGTACAGTTCTTCAGTGTCTTGTTCTCATCTTTTCTTTATTTTGCCCTGTTCAGTTAATGTATTTCTGCGTTGATCTTTCAGCATACCTAACCACGGTTTAAATTTCCCTTTGATTACTTGGATCTTGTGAAATAGATCTCTAGTTCTTTCTTTTTTGTTGTTCTCTTGTATTTCTTTACTCTGGGACACGACTTTTCATATTCACACATTCACAAAACAAAGGTGAGGCTGAAAGGATGGAAAAGGTATTGGGAATTCAAGACTGACCCCAAGGATCTCAGGGGTAGTTTGAAAAGAGGCTTGAAGGGCAAGAAGAGAATGAAGATTTCCGCATTCAGGTATGCGGAACTATTTGCAGGTGAGCAGATTGTCAGCCCCATTCTATCTAAATATATAAATCCAGAATTGAGGTGGTACTGAAAAAAAAAGGGGGGCTCGGGTTTTAGTCCACAATGTTGGGATCTTGCAGCCAGTCAAGATGGATTTCAGGATCACATGCTTTACAAGACAACCCTAAGAATGTCTTTTCCCATAGGAGTAAGTGCCGTGAAATTAAAATGGGACCTACTTTTGAGCAAACCTGTTAGAGTTGCTCCTGAATTACCATACATTTCTAGTCATTTTTGCTTTGGACCCCCAATGAGGCCAACAGCTTCTGTTTGCAAAGAAATTGCAGTCTTGGGTTCACTTACTCTAGAGTAAGCCTCAGCGACCTCAGTGGGTTTTCCTTTTGAGTAAACATAATGTGGGCTGCTCATAGCTCCTGGTCTGTGGCAGGCCTAATAGGTTACTTTACTTCAGAGTAAACCCCAGTGTTCTCAAGAGTAAATGTAATCCAGGCTGCACATCAAATTACTTCTGCGTAACCTGACTGTGGTTTGTAGGAGTTTATTTATTTATTTATTTAATTCGGCTTCTAGGCTGCTCTCCCCGCATAGCAGGCTCAGAGCGGCTTACATAATTAGGTGAACCTCGTTCACAATAAAACAGTTAAAAACAGTTAAAACATTATAAGTCATTATTGACATTACTACACAATACAAATATTAAAGTGCTCAGTGCTATCTGATGGCATACCAACTGATGTTACATACAATCTGATGTTGGGAGCACACAGGATCCTCAGCGACTGGATGGTAGTAGTTGTGTTGCGCATTGGTAGTCACTAGGTGGCAAGGGGGGGACAAAAAAAAGGGGGCAGCCAATTCTGGGATGGGAAATTCCTGGAGATTTGGGGGAGGAGCCTGGGATTTGGAGAGGGACCTCAGCAGGGTCCAGTGCCATGGACTCCACCCTTTGAAGCAGCCATTTCCTCCAAAGGAACTGATCTTTGTCATGTGGAGATCAGCTGTAATTCCAGGAGACGGTGGAAATTACAAGAGAGTTGATATGGGCTAAATATCAGGAAAAACTAGGGCTGCCAAGTCAGCCCGGGGGGGGTGGGGGATCCCCCGCTATAGGGGTTCCCGGTCCGCCGGGGGGAACCCCGCCCCAGAAGTTGTCCGGTGAGGACGACTTCCCCCGTGTAATGATGTCACCCGGAGGTGACATCATCACATTGCTCCGGGTGACGTCATTACATCGCCGTGGCGTGCGCGCTCCCAGGGGGAGAACAACTCCCCCCCCCCCCGCTTGTAAGTTGTCGGTACTTGGCAGCCCTCGGAGAAACTTCCTAACTGTAAGAGTGGTTGAGCAGTGGAACAAACTGCCTCAAGAGGTGGTGGATGCTCCTTCACTGGACGTTTTCAGGCGGAGGCTGGACGACCATCTTTTGGGTATGTTGTAGGGCTATTTTTCCGCGATGCTCCTGCAGAGTGCAGGGGGTTGGACTAGATGACCGGCAAGGCCCCTTCCAACTCTTAACATTCTATGATTGTAGAAGAACTTCAGCCCTCCACCTGGAGGTTGGCAAAACAGTTACATTGGCCCATGGGGGGGGGGGAATATTGGAAAGGAAGCGAAGAGTAATTAATTTGGGTCAGACCAATTGTCCAGCTTCCCGTCTCACAGGGTGGCCGACCAGTGCCTCTAGACGGCCAACAGCAGAGCATAGAGGTTAAGGCCTTCTCCTGAAAACGCGCGGTGGACTCCGGCGTTTGGAGCCGGGGGAGGAGGAGGGCCCGCCGGTCTCGGAGCAGAGCGCCGCCCGCCCGGCACTCTCGGAACAGGGCCGGGAGCAAAACCCCTAAGCCTCCCCTCCCCTCCCCTTTTACTCGAGGGGGCCCTTCTGGGCTGGCGCGGCAGGAGGTCTACTCAAGAGTAAGGGAGCCCGGCCGGGGATCGTCGCCCCCGACCCCCCCTCCGGCCCCCGGGACTCAGCCGCTCGGAAGACACCCGCAGGCCCTCCCCTCCCCTCCCCGCCCCTCCCCTCCCCGCGGGTCCCTCTGCTCTCCAGCCCGCCCTCCTTTGGGAAGCTCCGGGGGCCGGACGGGTCTTGGGAGACGCCTCCGTCCGCCCCGCCCCCCTCCCCCCGACGGGGCTCTCCCTTCCAAACCTCCAGCCCGGTTTCAACTCAGTTCGAGCTCCCCCTCCTGCCCCCTCCCGCGGATCCCCCGCCTTTCCAACGGCCCCGATCCCTTGCACCTTTACTCACAAGTAAGGCCCCCCCCCCTTGGTGTGTGTGTGTGTGTGCGCGCGCTCCTGCCTCTCTCCCGGCGCCTCTCTCCCCAGCGCCCGGGAAGGAACCGGGGCTCTTGCACGAACGTCTCCTTCCCGGGGAGTAACTCCCGCGACACCTGGCCCAGCGGGTTTCCTTCCGAGTAAACCCGGGAGCGGGGCGGCGCGAGAGGCTTCCCCGTGGGTTCCGCTGCTTCTGGCTCCTTCAAAAGGAAATAATGTTCATTTTTTTTTAATTAAAAAAGAGACCTTCCCAAAAGGGGCAGCGGTGTGTGTGTGTGGGGGGGGGGAGCGGAAGGGAGGCGTAAACAAACCCGGTGTCTCCACGTTCTAAGCGGGGGCCGGTCCCCATTCATAGAATGAAGGCAGCGGATCAAAACAATAAGCCCAAACGCGAGCCTGGGAAACCGGGAGATTCTCTAACGCGCTTGAAAAGTGCATCCAATTTTAGCACCGGGGGAGGTGCTTTCTAGCCACGGGGGTGTGTGTGCCCGCTGGGGGGGGGGGGGGATGCGAAAGCCCGGGTGTCCCTCTCCCCCCCCCCACCGCCTTTTAAATTTTTATAAACAATCACGTCCCTGGGTGGGGGTGGGGGGGGGTTGCACTCCGGCGGCTTCTCCAAGACAGGAAGTTCTTCCCTTTGATGAAGGTGATGGAGGAGGGGGGGGGGGGGACGGACACACACACACAAATCTTGAAAGGCAATTTATTGGCGTTGTTCAACTTGGGCTCTTCAAAGATTTTTCCCCCACTTTAGGTGGTCGGGAGGGGTGTGTGAAGGGAGGGGGGCGGTGGCAGTGGGGGGAAAGAGGCAGGCGGCGGAGGGGGGGGGTTGGAGAAGAGAGCGGCATCCTTGGGAGGGAGGCGGGCGAGAGCGAGGGACGCGGCTCCCTGGCAGATAGGAATCTGGGACAGATTTTGCCGGCAGCCACGAAGCAGGGCCCTTTGGTAATAAAATCGCCAATGTAATTTGACACTTCAACTTGCTCCGCGCTCGGCGAGTTGATTCACTTATTCGCCCCCACTAACACCGAGCTCCTTTTCACGGGCTGCGAGAGGGGATTTCGGCTTCTTTTCTAAAGGCAAGAAATAATAAGAGAATTTTTTTCTTTTTTAAAAAATGAATTTTTAAAAAGCCACCTGAACGAGACCCTGCAAATCCAAAGAGAGCGCGAGAGAGAAAGGAATATCTCCCCCCCCCCCGCCCCCTCGGCCGCCTGCTTTCTTCCCTCTGAATTTTGTTCCTTGCTTGGCAAGCCTGGCTGTTTTTCTCCCCCCTCTCCACAACCCGTAGGTAAGTTTCGTCTCTCGGCTCATTCCTAGATCGGGGGCGGGGGGACGGACGAGTTTTGGGGGGCAGAGCTTTGCAAAATATTTTTAAAAAAAAATCAGCTAGGGAAATGCAAAGATCCAAAGAGCGGTTAATGTTTGGTGTTAAAAGTACCAGCGGGGACGACGGAGGAGGAAGAGTCGAAGGACTTCTTAAAGGGCCGGGCTGGGCTTCTGGATTTAGCAATTGGGGGGGGGGGGGGGGAAATCCCGAGGAAAGCCGGGAAAGGGGCGGGAGGGGGGGTGTCGGTGGAAATGCACTTAATACGGCGCCTTGGATTTCTTCGATTCGGGCTTGCAAAGAAAAATCGGCTGTGCCTCCGGTTGTGGAGCGCTGAAAATATCTCTGTTTCCCAAGCCGGGGGGGGGGGAGAATGCTTTTGGGGGGGGGTGCTCGAGGAAGAGTGGCCCCCCGTTTTTGCAAGCGGTGCTTTTCGATGCCTGCGTGTGTGGAACACTCTCTCTCTTTTAAGTTTAGAGAGCCGAAACAATGTTTCCATTTAGGCACGGCTGACCGGGGGGGGGGGGCGGGAGGGAGAAAGATCCTGTGCCATAAAAACAAAGGAGGTTTAAAAATAATCCGGCCGGGGCTTCTGTACGGGGGGGGGTGTTGCATCTTGCTCTCCCCCCCCCCCCCCCCCCCCGCTTCCTGGCCGGCTTCTACTTTTATTTGCAAAACTGCTTTTTGCAAAAGGCGATTCCTTGAAGGTTGTGCCGGACCGGGATCCGAAAGCGACCGAGCCGGAGGAGGAGCGGGGGGGGGGGGGGGGAGAGGGAGAGAGGCAGGCGGTGCGAGGAGGGGGGGGGGGCGAGCTTGTTTTCCGGGCGTTGGGAAGGCTGCCTGGCCGAGTGTGCATTCCTTGTGTCTGGATTCTGGAAGCCAGTTGGGATTGGGGGGCCCCCTCTCCGGCTGGGCAAGGAGGGGAAAGCCGGGAGGGGGCTGCTCTCTCTCTCCCCCCCCCTTCCCTCTCTTACTCTGCCCCCCCCCCACTCCATGCAACCCCCCCCCCCCTCCACCCCTTGTTCATCTGTCCAGGAAGCTGCTGGCGGCAGAGGGGAAAAATAGAAAAAGCCCACCCGAGCTTGGAAAGAGCTTCCTTGGCTATTGTGAAAAGGGAGAGGAGAGGAGAGAGGGGGGAGGGCTTTCCCGGGAGGAGGGGCAGTGGCAAAAAATAGAATAAAAAGGGAAACCGGCAGTTAAAAAGCACTGGAGGTGTAAACATGGACACAGGGTCCCCGGCCAGGCGAGCCTCACGTTTCTTGCTCTCTCTTATTTTATTTTTTTTTGGGGGGGGGGGAAGGAGATTTCCCAGGTTGGTGTAGTTTTTACAGGGTGTTGCAGGAATCTGAAACAAGACCCTGCCTTGCAAACTTTTTGGAGGGGGGGGGGGAGATGCATGTCAGTGCGCACGTGTGAAGGTTCCCCCACCCCTGAATGTCTTGGCTAACTTTGTTGGGTTTGAGAGGGGGGGAAAAGAGAGCTCCAGGGATGCTGGTTTGCCTGCCTCTACACTTGCCCGCCCTGGCTGTGTGGATCAGAAACCGGGACCCAGGAGGGCAGAGACAGGGACCGGCTGCCCAAGGCAGAAATAATGTGATTTTATTTGATTTAATTTGCTTTGCTGGGATTTGGTTCTTCCCCCGTGCCTCCGGAAAGTCCGCCTGCCTGCAGCCACCGAGAGAGTTGAGACAGTAGCTGTTTTTTTGAAAGTCCTCTTGTCATCACTAGTGGCTGCCTTATTTTTTAAAAAGCAACAAACGAGACCCCCCAAAACCCACCGTATGGTTTTTGGACTTGAGTTACTGATCTGCAAAAGGGCTTAATGATTTTCCAGGGTGAAAGGAGAATCTGGTGGTGGTGGTGGGGGGGGGGGGGTACATGCATGTGCAGCAGGCCAGAGTGAGTGATCCTGGGGGGAGGGGGAGTTCTGACTGCTGCCCCCCTCCCCAAATGCACTGCCCTGATATGAGAGCGGGGGATTTAAGCTGGCAGCTCAAACAAATGTCCTCTCAAAGGTTTCCAGGAGACAGTAAAGGGGGGGGGGATGAATGTCATCTTGGGGTGTTACCTAGCTGGGCTTTCTTTCCAATATGAAATGGCCACTTAGAATACCCTGTGGCAGGGCATGGGGCGGGAGGAGAGCTTATGCATTTGGAAAGGGGAAAAGCTCCTTCAGACTTCCGTTGGAGTTGGGGGTTCCTACTCCTCCAGAGTAGGAGGCTTTTGCTTTGTTGGGTGGGGGGAGGTGAGGAATCTCTAGCCATTCTTAGCTTGTCTTCCAGCTTTGGCGTTTTAAGAAACTGGAAAGGTGAAAGATGCAATTGTCTTCTATGCAAGGGAAGAGGCCCTTTTTGGCTAACAGGAGACGGGGGGGGGGGGGGGGGGGTTTACAAAGGAGATTTTACCAGGGCAATGGAGGGCCCTGGCAGAGTGAAAGGACCCGGGTTGAAGTGGGAAGTTCAGCGGTGTGGGCCTGCGAGGTCAAGGAGTGCTCTCTCTCTCTCTCTGCCTCAGTTTCTCCATCTGTGAAATGCCGAATGCTAGCCTTTTTGTGCAGAGTGACTAGGATAGATATGTCACGGAAGTGCAGAGTGGGGTGGGGTGGAATAATGCTGTCAACATGAGAAGAAAGCCCCCCCCCCCCAACCCCAGTGGCTTGGCTTGTGGAATATTTAAAGATGCTTTCCTTCTACACCAAAGGGAGGCAGGCTAGCAAACTGGCCCGGCCCTGTGAGGTGCCCACTGGGAAAACACCTACAAAAGTTGGCGCTTACATTCTTTCTAGTCCGCAAACGACCGAGACACGTAGACCAAAAAAATAATTTTAAACAGTCAGCTAGCAACTTAGTGGACTTCTCAGAACTATTTGGTTACTGCAGCTTCTTCCCCCTCCCAAAAAAAGGTCCCTTAGGAAAAAAAAGTTTCTTCTTATTGTCATTGTTTATACCGGCTGCGCTGGGCAGGGAGTTTTTCATAGGTCCCTCTTTTAAGTCCGCACATGATTAATGCAGGTATTTATGGCAGGCCGGGTATTAAACACACACACACACAAACCCTACATTGTGAACTAGGAACTTCTCCAGAGTTATTTGCAAAGCTGCTCTAGCAGACAGCCCTAACTTCCAAATCTATAGAACAAATTTAGAGTCTGGTGGCACCTTTAAGACCAGCAAAGTTTTATTCGAGGTCACGAGCTTTTGTGTGCACACACTTTTTCAAATAGGAAAATGTCAAATATGAATATTTGAAAAAGTGTTTGTGCACACGAAAGCGCATACCTTGAATAAGACTTTGTTGGTCTTAAAGGTGCCACTGGACTCTAAATCTGCCCTACTGCTTCAGACCAACATGGCTGACCACCTGGATCTATTTCCAAATCTATACATATGTATCCTGTGAGAATTTTTCTTTTAAAAGGAAGTTTTTGCTGGCTTAAATGCATGTTCCTCAGCATTATTCTTTCTCTTTAGGAGAGAACTGACATTCATCTAGCAGTTGGTTTCTGTCTATTTTTCCCCTCCCCCCCCCCCCCCACCTTCGATCAAGGCAAATTTACTACTGCATCCATCTTCTTCTGGCAGGGCCTGATTCAGGTTTATGAATGCCAGAAGTCCAGGGCTGACCTTTTTCTGTTCCAGTGGAGGATGTTGAAACACCAGGCCCCCCCCCCCCCCTCAGACAAAAGAGACACTGAAAGGGAGGTCTTGCAGGGGAGCACGTGTGATGGCCAGACGCCTTGTGGAGATGGGGAGACGCCCGCTGTGTTTCCCCAGAGCTTCTCAGGAGGATGTGGGGGGTGGCGAGGGGGAGGATTTAGAAAAAGGAAAGAGGACTTTTTAAAAAATCATATAAAATATGCAGACTTAGGCTCACATTAACAATG
Organism: Lepidodactylus listeri; assembly: GCA_029233225.1. NCBI lineage: Eukaryota > Metazoa > Chordata > Lepidosauria > Squamata > Gekkonidae > Lepidodactylus > Lepidodactylus listeri. The sequence continues at coordinate 130,155,930 of JARCFY010000005.1, read as the reverse complement.
TTTTTTTGCGGGAGGATGAAGTACAAAAGAATCTAATAATATGGGTGCAAATGTTGTTTTGGATCTTTCAGAGACTGTCCCCAAAAGCTTTGGGCACCGTCTTGAGCCACTGATCAATCATGAGAGAGCTTTTTTCATTACCTGGAATCATTAAGGGGATCCTTTGGCCGTTTTTGAGATCTAGACCTTGACATGGATTCTCTCTGCTCTTCTTTCTTAGCCATTTTGCTCCTTTCTCCTGCCTGCCAGGGAATCCCAGAAAACAGAAAGGGGGATGGGTGGGTGAGAGGGGACTCCAGTGTTTAGTTTCTGGGCTTGGAGTTTTGTATTAGCCAATTCCAAAGTTAAAAATAATAATAATAATAATTTGGAGTTGAATGGAGTAGAATTCCAAAGGAAATGGGTCTTGTTTTGGTTCTTTGCTTTCATTGTAACAGGGCAATGGAGTTGGGTATCATACTAGTTAAGGAAATGTTTTATGGTCGGACGGGGCCTGCAGTTCATTAAGGCTTGAATTTTTTTTTAAAGCAGCCAGCAGTAGTAATACTTCTTTATGTGACAAATGAACAGATTCATATATCAGAAAAAGAACTGGCTTCGAATCTGTAAAGTGGGGTTATTGCTGTGTGAAACCAAAGGTGCGCTCCTGCACAAGCTGGGGAGGAATTCAGCAGGGCTTGTGCATCTGAGCCAAACTTTGGGGTGGTCTTGTGCAAGGAATAACTTCTGTATCTCAATGAACAGTAAAATATTAGAGCTTCTCTAACGCTTTTTCCTCCTCCTGGAGAGGCTCCTGGGGAATTCTAAGTGGTAAACTGCTGCTACAGATGTTTCCACTCAGAACCTTTCCTGTGGGTTATTTTCTCTTGATTTAATACCTCTTCTATAGGGCTCATTCTTTTGCCCTCTCTGCAAATCTCTCTTCCCCCAGCATGTGTAGGGGGGGGGGGGGGGAGCTGTGTGACTAGAACGACTGTTGAGCAAGTGTATGGGCTCCAGGATTTCTGGGATCAATCCCAAATGTTAGGAGAGATGGAATGATTACCGCGGATTTGTTTTGTTTTGCAAAAAAAGGGAAACATACACATGGTCTTCCTTTGCAAGCTCTTTTAGTACAATACCAGGATAATGGAGTGCAACGGATTCAACTCCCAACTAAACCTGTACTGAATTATCTTTAGCTAACAGGTTTAATACTCTAGTGGGTTTTTTTGGGGAGGGGGCTTTGAAATCTGGGGGCTTTTTGGAGGTAGGAACGGCCATCAAGTCACAGCCGACTTATGGAGACCCCCTTAGGGTTTTCAGGGCAAGAGACAAGCAGGGGTGGTTTTGCCATTGTGTGCCTCTGCGTAGCAGCCCTGGACTTCCTCAGTGGTCTCCCGTCCAATTACTAACCGGGGCTCATCCTGCTTAGCCCCCAAGTTCTGATGAGATCAGGCTAGCCTGCGCTATCCAGGTCAAGGCCAAGGGCTTTTTGGATCCCCCAAAATGTTCTTTGGGATTTGGTGTTCCTAAATGGAAGCCTTCCTTTCACAAGTAGGCTTAGAAAACACGCCATGGGTTGCAGAATTAGCTGCAGTGCTGCCAGTTCTTTCCTCAAAACCTCCCCCCCCCCAATAGAAACACAGAATTTAACTCTCAAAACCCCTGTCTGCCTTAGAACGAAGTAAAACATCACAAAGTTATGAGCAAGTTTTTTTGCGTTTGCCCCCCCCCCCCTTTTGACGATTGTGTTGAATTATGTCCTCCTGCTGTTGCGTGTGGGCCCCTTTATTTGGGAGCGGGTCTACTTCAACTCACATGGACTTTTCCGTATACCTCCATGCGATTGGGATGTTGGGATATTCTTGGATACTTTCTTAGGGAGCCAACATGTCATTTGCTAACTGCAATGTGTTTTAAGTATTAATTATTTACTTAGGTGTACCTGGCTTTTGCAACACACCTTTCCCCCACGTGACCGAGATTTGTGTTGTAATCGGAAGCCTGGAATGCAAATGCACAGAGCTGGGGATGAGTGAGGCATCTTCTAGGGCAGGGGTGGGCAAACTTGCTCAGTGTAAGAGCCACCTAGAACAGGGGTGGCCAAACTTGTTTAACGTAAGAGCCGCATAGAATAAACATCAGATGTTTGAGAGCCACAAGACATGAACAAATATTACCTGCTTTTATTGGAAAATAAGCAAATTTGCTTTTTATTAACATTAAATGAGACTGCCAAAAATAATAACAAAAGGGGTAAAAGCAGATATTGATAATGATATTAATTTGTCCAATGATATTTGTTTGCTAATGATATTTAGCTTCCCCAGCCGCTCTGCCGGGAGCCACATAATATATGAGAAAGAGCCGCATGCGGCTCCTGAGCCACAGTCTGCCCACCCCTGTTCTAGGGAGGTGGAAGTGTGCAGAATGATCAGCCCTTCTTTCTCCCTGTTAGAGGGAGATGGGCTCTTGACTGTCCGTGGGGGGCGGGCGGGGGGGGTGAAAAGTGCTGTAAAGCTGCAGCCAGCAGATGGCCACCCCCTCGTTGGGTTTTCAAGACAAGAGGTGAGCAGAGAAGGGTTGCCATCGCCTCTGTCCCTGTGCAGCAACCCTTGACTTCCCTGCTTGCTTCCCATCCAAGTACTAACCAGGGCTGCTGCTGAGATCTGCTGAGATTGTGACCATTTTAAAAATCTAGTCCAGCTTTTAGTAAACAGCCATTTTCCCAGGGGGCTGTTTGAGGAGTGGGGGAGCCCAGCCAGCAGGCCCTTTCTGGGATCGCGCGCAGTGCAGTGACTCCACCCAGAAGGGACGTCATCGTGTTGCTGACGTTGTAGGGGGCGATGTTGTAGTTTAGGGGCAAAACTCTATGGTTTTCTGCTGCCAGATGAGGGAGCTGGGTGACATCCCTGTCTGGGGGTGGGGTTTCCCCCACTGGAAATCCTACAGGGCCAAGAAATAAAGCCAACTCTGGGTTAAGAAATTCCAGGAGATTTTTGGGGGGGGAGCCTGTGGAGGGTGCAGTTTGTGGAGGGGAGGGGCCTCAACAAGGTAAAATGGCATAGAGCCCACCCTGCAAAGCAGCTGTTTTCTCCAGGGGAATGTATCTCTGCAGTCTGGAGACCAGTTGTGATTCCAGTAGATCTCCAGGCCTCACCTGGATTTTGGCAACCCTAGCCAGAAATCACCCAGGCGGGTGCCTGGTGGTGGGGCTGCAGTTGCTCTGCCCTCTTCCAGGATTTGTCTTTCTGAGTGCTGTTTGGTCTGTTGGATCTCAGAAGCCTTTGGGTATTCTTTGCAAGCGCTGAGCTGCTATATCCTTGCAAGCATTCAGCTGAAACAAGGTGAAGTTTGCAACTACTGGGTTCTGCTAATGGAGTAGAATAAAAAGGCTTATGAATGTTAGGGCCCAACACTAGAAAATGCATTGCAATTGTCTGTCTGTCTGTCTCTTTCTCTCTAATTGTAATGCATTTTCTAATGTTGAGCCTAGACAGACAGACAGATAAAAATCCCCCCCCAAGTTTCTAACATCTAGAATATGAACCGTCCCTCAGCTAATCTGATTGGCTTTTCTTTCAGGATGGGCCAGACGAGGGAGCACGCGGGGTCAGGAGGGAACAAAGTTTAGTATGCATTTCAGGACCAAGGGGGAAAAAACCTATCCAGACACTTCTGGCATCTCCAAATCCCCCCTGTGAATATTGCCTGCTGGTTACGAAATCCGTGGCGAATCGGCTTCAGTGGTCTTGTCAAGATAATTTAATCGGGGAAATCTGGAGAGGTGAATTTCCCTTTGGCTTTTTTTTTTAAAAAAAGAAGGGGATTCTGTCACAGTTTTGGATCCAAGAGCAGGGAAAGATCCGATGTTTCTTTCCAGGAGCCGAGGAGGACAGCTGGCTCCCGTAACATTTATAAACAGTACCTAACCATGTGTCTGGCTTGGGGGATCAAGTCTGTGAGCAGCCGTGTGCCTTGGGGCCTGGCTGCGACCTCTTGGCTTGAAGGACCTTCTGGGTCAGCGGTCCCCGGGTGGGGCTCTTGGATACAGTGGTACCTGCTGACACCTTTCCTGGTGCCCGCCAAGTGTTTTAGAAAGTCGGGTGGGGCCGGGTGGGGCTTCTGCCCAGCAGGTCTTCTGATTGGCTGTGCAGATTAAGATAACATTTTGATGGCAGCTGCCTCAACAATGTAGGCTTTACTCTCTCTCATTCCTCTTTTCCAGTCTTTTTTTTTTAAAAAATTCCTCCACTCGCCCTCCGCACTTGGGCTTCCTGTGTGTGTGTGTGTGTGTGTGGTGTGTGTTGGGGTGGTGGCTCTGCCTCCTGTGGCAGCCATTTTGCGTCAGAATTCCAAAGGTGCCCACGGACTCAGAAAGGTTGGAGACCCCTGTCCTGGGCTATTGTGAAGATATCCCGGGGGGGGGGGGGGCTCAGGTGTGCTGGCCAGAGCACACTGGCAGAAGGGTGCAGTGAAAGTATACGACACAAGAAGATGTACAACACTGACGCTGGGATTGTGTCTCGTAGGTATGTCTTGTCAGGTGTGAGACAAGCAGTATCTGGTTGAATTCTCTGTTCTGTCCAGTCCTTGTCCGCCATTGATTCACCTTTGAGGGGGGGTTGGGGTAATTTGATTCAGTAACTGTTGGGCTATTTTGTGGCACTCATCTTGTTTATAGGCTATGCCAGTCGCGTGGCAGCCCCAGTCTGCAGTTTCTGTGCGCTGCTTTCTACCCGCATGTGGTGAGAAGATGAGGCATAGGCAGCCTGTTAGACATCAAATTCACCTGTCTATAAACAAAATTATCTTATGACATTATGTGGGGTATAGCCAGGAGATCCTAGGATTGTCTGGCAGTTTGAAGCTCTAGCTCTTTTTTTTCCTAGCATTATGCAGTGAGCTAGGCTTATGGGGGGGGGGGGGCTGTGAGAGCTATGACTGACCCAAGGCCACCCAGTTTGGCTTTAAGTGGAGGAGAGCGGAATCGAATCCGGTTTTCTATGATTTGGACTGTCTCTGCTAACCTGTGTTTGGGGTAGTTTCCAGAAATCCAGCGTTATGTAGTGGTTAGATGACTGGACTAGGATCCGCCGAATGCTGCAGCTGGACTGCTGGTTGTGGTTAGCTGTTGGCAGCACGTGACTCTGATTTATTTATTTATTTATTTTATTTGACTTTTCAACCACTCTCCCTTGGTAAACCAGGCGTGAAGTGGTGCACAACACAGTTAGAAAACATCAATTAAAATCAGGTTAAAACTAATAGCAGGCAAAATACAGCTAGAGATGGCGCAAAGAACCAATAATGCCGCTATCTCACATGAGGGGAGGCGCGTGGGAGTGCCAGAATGGAACTGTCGCTGTCCTCAACCAAACACCTGGTGGAACATCTCTGCCTTGCAGGCCATGTGGAGCTGTAACAGCAATACTACACCAATTACACTGGCTATACCAATCTGCTCCTGAGCCCATTTCAAGGTGTTGGTTTTGACCTTTAAAAAAGATGAAGAGATTGGATTTATACCCCGCCCTTCACTTGGAGTCTCAGAGCGGCTTACAAACTCCTTTTCCCTTCCCCTCCCCACAACAGACACCCTGTGAGGTAGGTGGGGCTGAGAGAGCTCTTTCCCAAGCTGTCCTTGAGGGAACAGCTGGTACAGAGCTATGTCTTGGCCAAGGTCATCCAGCAGGTGCAAGTGGAGGAGTGGGGAATCAAACCCGGTTCTCCCAGATTAGAGTCCGTGCACTTAACCACTACACCAAACTGGCTCTCATGAGACCCAGAGGATAAAGCCTTTTGTGAGACCTGGAGGACAAAAAGGGTTTTACAAGTCAGGAATCAAAATGGTTTTCTCATGGGAGGAAACACCACTGTTGCAGTACCACTACTGAAATGGCCCTGCTCCGTGCAGAGTGGAATATTTTTGACCTGAATGGACCCCGGAGGAAGGCCTCTTCCCAAGATCCATTTCCTTAGCATTGGGTCCCATTGACCACTTTCCACCAATACTTCCTTCAACACAGAGAGACTTTTCTCCACCAGTTAAAAATTCATTCTCCATTGGCAGAAGTCTGTGTCTCTTGAAGAAAACAAACACAAAACTCCAGGGACACCTTAAAGACTGACAAAATATTTCAACTTGAAGGAAGGCTTAGACAAAGGTTGACATAGGATATGGGTCCCCAACGTAGTGTCCTTTTTCTGGTGCCTGCCAGGTGTTTTAGGATGTGGGCAGGGTTAGGTAGGGCTCAATGGTCCCCATAAGATATAACGGAGAATTGATCTGGGGGTATCTGGGGCTCTGTGGGGCTATTTTTTGAGTTACACACTCCAAATTTTCAGCATAGCTGCTGGTACCTCTCCTCAACGCCTCCCCCAAGTTTCAAAAAGATTGGACCAGGGGGTCCAATTCTATGGGTCCCAGAAGAAGGTGCCCCCCATCCTTTATTGTTTCCAATGGAGGGGGAAAAGGCATTTAAAGGGAATGACGTCGCGTTAAATGCCTTCTTCGAGCCGCGGCTTCACCCAGAAAGTGTTTCAAGGGACTGTAATCCCTTTAAACACCCTTTAATGCCAGCTACCCTGTGGCCCAAAAAAATTCCAAACATTTTTTGGGATTTTTTTGGGCTTGGCCATATTGGATAGCCAAATAAATACCCCGGCTGATATCTAGCTGGAAAAGTAATTTTTTGGGAATTTTCTGCTTGGATAAACCGAATGCACACCCCTAATAGGCTCTTTTGGCTTGTGGCAGTGATGCAGAGCTTCTCAGTGGTGTTGGGGAAAGACCTTCGGTTTGAGTCTATATGTGGCCTATCTAGGGTTGCCAAATCCATGTAGGAAAATTCCTGGATATTTGGCGGGGGGGGGAGGATATTTAGCTGAGGAACACAGGGTTTGTGGAGGAGAGGAACCTCAGTGGAGTATACTGTCATACAGTGCACCTTACAAAGCGACCATTTTCTCCAGTATGTAGTCTGGAGAGCAGTTGTAATTCCAGGAAATCTCCAAGCCCCACCTGGTGGCAGGCAACCCTATGACTCTGAAGGGTTCTCTAGTAGGGTTGCCAACCTCCAGGTGGCACCTGGAGAAAATAGCTGCTTTAGATGGTAGACTCTGTGGCATTATACCTTTCTGAAGCCCCTCCCCCAAACCCCGCCCTCTCCAGGCTCCACTTCCCAAAATTCCAGGTTTTTCCCAACCCTAAGCTGGCAATCCTACTAGGTAGGGTGTTTGAGAATTGATTTTCCTCAGGCTGAATATTTGTCAGCAGCTGCTGGAGAGCTGATTCATAAAACAGATGTCCCGATCCGCAGCCATCTTTCTGCGCTCCTTTTTAGTACGTCTTGCTGAGACCTCATGCCATCCATTCTGTGATTTATTTATTTATTTTGCTCTCTCCTCCGCGCTGGTATTCTGTCTCCCCTTCAGAGGCCACAGTGTTCAGTTCCTCCACTCCTGGTATCGTTTACAAGGTCAGAGATATTCACCAGAACTCTCCATCAGACGGTGCGATGTTTTAGCAGTCTTGAAGCTGCTTGCCCCTGACCTGGATGGCCCAGGCTAGGCCGATCTTACCAGATCTTGGAAGCTAAGCAGGGTCAGCCCTGGCTAGTAGGTGGATGGGAGACCACCAAGGAAGCCCAAGGTTGCTATGCAGAGGCCGGCGCTGGCAAACCACCTCTGAATGTCTCTTGCCCTGAAAGCCCTACGGGGTCACCATAAGTCAGCTGTGACTTGAGGGCACTTTCTAGCACCCACTTTAAAGCCCTGACTTGGTTGGTCAGGGTCTTAACATTTGGAGTGTTGGGACTTTGTGTGTGTGTGCGTGTGTGTGTGATAGGTGCCATCAAGTCACTTCTGACTTATGGCGACCCTATGAATTAACGACCTCCAGAACATCTTATCATTAACAGCCGTGCTCAGGTATGGCAAATGGAGGGCCCTCGTGGCTTCCTTGATGGAGTCCACCCATCTCATGCTGAGTCTTCCCCTTTTCCTGCTGCCTTCCATTTTATTTAGCATTACTGTCTTGTCCATTGACTTGTAGCTACTCATAATGTGGCCATGGTACAGTAGCCTCAGCTTGGCCATTTTAGTTTCTTGGGAGAGTTCAGGAGAATGTTGGACTAGGGCAGGGGTGGGCCAACTTGCTCAGCGTAAGAGCCACCTAGAACAGGGGTGGCCAAACTTGCTTAACGTAAGAGCCGCATAGAATAAACATCAGATGTTTGAGACCCACAAGACATGAACAAATATTACCTGCTTTTATTGGAAAAGAAGCAAATTTGCTTTTTATTAACATTAAATGGGACTGCCAAAAATAATAACAAAAGGGGTAAAAGGAGATATTGATAATGATATTAATTTGTCCAATGATATTTGTTTGCTAATGATATTTAGCTTTCTCAGCCGCCCTGCCGGGAGCCACATAATATATGTGAAAGAGCCGCATGCGAAAGAGCCACAGTCTGCCCACCCCTGGACTAGGGTCTGGGAGCCCTGGGTTAGAATCCCCCTACTCTGCCGGGAAAACTGACTTTAGGCGTCATTTTACCTCTTTGACCTACATCAAGGGGTTATTGTGAACATAAAATGGAGGAAGGGAGTACTGTGGATGGCGCCTTGTACTCCTAGAGTGAAGGGTGAGGCAAAAATGTACTGAATAAAATTAGTTAAGTATAGAGTAGACCAATGGGACAAGGTGGCCTCATCTGATGTTAGAGAATATACATTTGTCAGAGGGATTTAAGATACAGCTTGATTAAAATGCTCACCCTCTGTCTGTATACGTTGTTCATTACATTGGCTGTATGCATAGTTCCCAGGATGAGGGCATGCCACCCAGCTGATGTCATCCACTTGGAGGTTAATGCATGTGGACTGGGTGTTGTGTGAAATCCCCTGTTAAGTCGTGCTACCAGTTTTTGCGCATCAGCTTTCCCTGACAGACATTCACATTTACCGGTGAAACTCCCATTTGAACTATAACATGCATGGTAATAGTTCTGTACTAACGCACAAAATACGTGGTCGTTAAAAGTTTGCAACCATAGAACTGGGGTGGTTTTGTTCAAATCAATATGTGCAGTTTTTCACACCCCCCACTGCCCCCTTTAGGGTGCTGAGAAGGAACAGGCGAAGCCATAAAGGCCAGAATCCCTTATGAGTTAGTCTTTGTGCTTCCCTCTTTTTGCCCACTTCCTTTCTTCCAGGGGTCATAGATAGTTTTTGATCCATTGGTGTAATTTCACTCCAGTCTCACTTTCTCCCTGGCTTCTATGTGGCTCTGGGTATTTGGCCCCTTAGCCCTTGTCATGACCCCTGCGGGGTTGCCACCTTCTGCCGCCACCCCCCCCCCCCCCCCGGACTTAGGGTCTCTTGAGAAGGCCCAGGGTACCCTCCCAAGCCCATCCCAATGTCCCGTTTAAAACCGAGAAACATAGGCGTGATAACTAGGCAGAGAACAATTAAACAAAAGGGTTTAGTAATACAATACTGGGGCAGGGAAGATGAGACAAGGTGCATTACGATCAGTAACAGTGTTTAAAGGCAAAATAAACGAATCTGATGCGACTGACTGTTTCTTGACTGTGTACTACTTCCAGGCCCACTGCCCTTCCAGGCCCAGGCCTCCCAGCCCAGACGGTCCCCCCAGCTTGATTCTGAGTGAGGAAAGGCTGCAGTAGAGAGAAGAACGCCGTTTAAGAGTTCACCAAAGCTTCTGTTCAGTCTCCGCACACGTTCCCCGAACTCCCACCATTGCTAAACATTCTGGGGACTGTAGGCTGTTCTACTCTTACACAAGTCCCTCCTGTGCCTAGGCAGCACTAGGCCTGTCTCCCAGAGCAGGCACAGATCATGACAGCCCTTCTCTCAATACCTTTATCCAGGTTTTGGCTATCTTTTCTGGGATATGTCAGTCCTGTGCGCCACCCCCCCCCCCCCCCCGCTCAAATTGACGATGTTCCTTTCCCTCACAGAAGCTGGACTGCCAGCGGTTTGTTCCCTAAGCGTCCAGTGAAATGGAAATAAGTTGGCTGTTCTAAATTTCTATTTGTAACCAGATGTAGTAGCAGTAAGGTAAGCATTTTCAGCTGGCCTTTCTCAAATATTGCAAAAATTTGTGTCTTAAAATTGACAGGTGTCAGGATTTGACCTTGCAGGCAGGGTTGCCGCCCTCTGAGTGAGTCCTGGAGTCCGCTTGGAATGACGAGTGATCTTGAGACTAAAGATAACAGTTCACCTAGAGATCTGAAAGCTGGACTGTAACTTGGAATGATGTCTGAATTGACAAATTGTGAGGCACTCCAAAGGGATCTGTTGAGGATGGGTGAGTGGGAGTCAACATGGCAAATGGGGTTCATTGTGGCCAAGTGCAAAGGGATGCACATTGGAGCCAAAAATCCTAACTATAAATTCACCTTGATGGGGTTCGAACTGGCGGAGACTGACCAAGAAAGAGATCTTGGAGTCATGGTAGATAACTCAATAAAAATGTCGAGACAGTGTGCGACTGCAGTGAAAAAGGCCAACACTATGCTGGGAGTCATTAGGAAGGGAACTGAAAACAAATCAGCCAGTATCATAATGCCCCTGTATAAATCGATGGTGTGACCTCATTTGGAGTACTGTGTACAGTTCTGGTCGCCACACCTCAAAAAAAGATATAGCATTGGAAAAAGTGCAGAAAAGGGCAACTAGAATGATTAAAGGGTTAGAACACTTTCCCTATGAAGAAAGGTTGAAGCACTTGGGGCTCTTTCACTTGGAGAAATGATGGCTGAGGGGTGACATGATTGAGGTTTATAAGATTATGCATGGGATAGAGCAGGTCGAGAAAGAAATACTTTTCGCCCTTTCTCACAAGACAAGAACTTGTGGGCAGTCAATGAAATTGCTGAGCAGTTGGGTTAGAAGGGATAAAAGGAAGTCCTCCACCCAAAGAGTGATTAACACATGGAATTCACTGCCACAGGAGGTGGCGGCGGCCACAAGGTATAGATAGGAACTCTTGTTCTGGGGCAAGTGATGCACTATATTCATGGTGCTGGGGGGGGGCAACAGTAGGAGGGCTTTTAGTGTCCTGGCCCCACTGCTGGACCTCCTGAGGGCACCTGGTGTTTTTGGCCACTGTGTAACAGAGTGTTGGACTGGATGGGCCATTGACTTGATCCAACATTGGCTTCTTTTATGTTTTTATGTTCTTAACCGTGGCTTGCGATTGGCCAGCAAGCCAGAGTCGGCAACTGTGGTGGGCCTGCAGATTGCGATTAGTGTGGTGTCTGAATCTGACCCCAAAGGGCTTCAACTGATGCTCTGCCTCCGGACTTCAGGTCAGAATGTCACAATTACAGAAAACGAAAGGTAGATCAGCCACTCACAGGGGCAATTTGCCTGTATCTTTGCAAGCTTGAGCTGTCGTTTAGGTCTTCAGCTGTGGTTTGGTTTGGGGTAATGTCTAAAAGGAGTCGTAAGAAAATCCTGCAGCTTCTGTGCAGCTGCCCTGATGGAACAGGCTTAACGGTCCACTTCGTGCAGTTTTTGTGTTCCCCAACAGTGGCCAGACAGAAGCTTTTAGGAAATGCATGGGCAAGTGCGAAGGCCTTCCAGATCCCCACATAACTGATCTCGGAGCTGTGCTACCTCCAAATGCAGAGACTGCACTTAGCTCTCCCAGCTTTAACAGCCTTTGACAGATCTCTCCCCCCCCCACCCCAGTGAATTTGTCTAATCCTTTTTGAAAGCTATCTAAGCCAGTGTCCCTCACCCGTGTCCGGTGGTAATAAATTCCGTAAGTTAATTACGCATTGCACAAACAAGCACTTTGTTTTGTCTTCTCTGAATCTTTAGAACAATTGGTTTTGTTGGATACTCCAGATTCTGGAACTGTGAGAGGGCAAACTTTTTTGGGCAGGTCTTACTACCATTCATAATTTCCCAAACCCCTATCATGCCTTGTTTCATTGTACCAAAAAGGACCTGACTTCTCTACCTTTTCCTCTTTAGGGATCTTCTTGATCGTTTTAGTTGGTATTTTCTACACCTTCTCTAGTTCTGTGACTAGGACTGTTTCTCTGCCTAAACCATCCCAGTGGCTGCTCGGTGTACAGTGGCAGTCCCTGGAAGCTTCGGGAGTGGGAGTGGGTAGACCTTCCAGAAACTAGTTTCTCTGATGCCTTGACAGCACTTTCAGCTTCATCACTTTCGGAAGTGATATCACGTGACATCCTAGGAATTTCCTGGATCCGTATGGTATTCCTAGAGGGCTGTGCAACACTGTGATGTTACATCCAGCCACGCAGCTGAAAGTGATGTCATGGCATTACGTTATTCCGGTTCTCGCACCCATCCTAGTTTTGTTCCCACTGTTCCTCCAAGCAGCTGGCGCTTGGGGGCAGGATATAGTAAGGAAGGCACTGGCTCCCTATACGAGGTCTGCTTGCTCCCAGCCATCAGTGGCATGGTGGTTGACTGGCATCCCTTACTTGGCTTGCGTTGCCACCAGCTGTGTTTAAGCCAACCCCACTTGGTCTGGACCCAGCTGGCAGCATTGTGGGCCCAGGAGGTAATAGATGTACCTTGCTTAGGGCAACAAAGTACCTCAAACCAGCTTTGTCTATGAGATCCTTTTTTGAGATTGGGCAACTAGCACCTACTCTGACCTGGATAGCCTGGGCTAGCTCAGTGCTGTCAGATCTTGGGAAGCTAAGCAGGGTCGGCCCAGGTTAGTACTTGGATGGGAGCCCATCAAGGAAGTCCAGGGTTGCTACACAGAGGCAGACAATTGCCAACCACCTCTGTTCATCCGTCCTGACCCAGATGGTCCAGGTAATGATGCCAGACACCCTGGCGGGAGTCCTCTTCTTTTGGGCACCACCTCTCCGCCACCAGCCAGAAAGTCCACCATTTACTAGCATAACCCGGAAATGATGTAGGCCCGTAGGCACGTTGTACTTAATTTCTGTGTTCTTCCTTGTTTGGGGGTTAATTCCCAATACATGTCCTGGAAGTGACGTAGGCGTGTGTTTTGGGGCAAAACTCTATGGTAGAACCTAATTCTATCATAGAGTTTTGCTCCAAAACCAGACCATTGCTCTCTGACATTCGTAACGTGCGCACATTACTTCCAGGTCATGTAGGTATGTCACGCTTATTTTTGGGGTTCATCCTCGCTCCCGGTAAATTCACACACCCCATTTCCTACTGGAACCTGGCAACCCTAGGCCCAAGGCTAGCTCAATCTCATCAGATCTCAGTAGCTAAGCAGGGTCGGCCCAGGTTAGTCTTTGGATGGGAGACCACCAAGGAGGTCCAGGGTAGCTATGCAGAGACGGGCAAACCACCTCTGTTTATCTCTCTGTTCATCTCTTGCCTTGGAAGCCCTATGGAGTTTCCATAAGTTGGCTGCAACTTGATGGCACTTTCCACTACCACGAGCCTAGCATACCACTGTTGTTGTTTTTTTAATTTAATGGCATTTATAGTACTTGGCATCTTATTATCAATCCCTTTGTTAATAATGCCCAGCTAATAAATTTTTCCCATTCTGCTGCAGCAGAGCACCAAAATGATATTTCTGCTGTGAAATCCATGTGGCATTTTAATTTGTCGTGCTGCTATTCCATCCTTCCTCCCTGGAACTCCAGGGGGAGGGGTGGCTTGCAAGGCTCATTTGAGCCAAGTTGTTGGCTGCTGTGTCAGCCCAGAAGTAACACCCCAAAAGCCAAGAACAGAACTCGTGTAATACTTTTGCTTTAGGAGGACCAACCGAAGGACACGTAACTGTGTGCCAGCTTTCAAGCTCCCCAGGGGTTTTCATCAAGCCAGATGTTACAAAACAGCAAAGGGGGACACACAGATTTCTCTGGTCATGATTTTAAACCCTTGGCATACTAGTAAATGGTGGACTTTCTGGCAGGCAAAGGGAAATCAATTATCCACCCAGCAGTCCTATAAGGTAGGCAGAGACTTGCTGACGGCCACCCGGCAAGCTTCGTCCTTAAGCAACGATTTCTGTCCAGGATTTCCAAGTTCAGTCCCACTCCAGGGGTAATTGCAGCCAATTTAGATCCAATCAGCATCTATTTGAAGTTGGGTTTTTTTCTTGTTTTGGTCCCAATTTTCATCACTTTGCACTTCATCACTTAGTGTAATTTCCTGGATCCCTCCAGATTTCTTTTTTAAAATTAGTAGTATGTTGAGTCCTTTCCAGTGAGGTTTATTTTGGAGATGAGCGGCACTTTCGGTTACAAGATCAACAGTTTCACATTTGAGTTCCTCCAGAACTCTTGGGCAGATGCCATCTGGCCCCGGTGACTTGGTAGCATGAACTGACAAATTTAAAAACCATAAAACTTTATCCCTTGTCACTTCTGTGATACAGTTCTTCAAGTCTAAGTATTTGCCCAACACCTTGGCAAGATGCTACGATGAACGATGGAGGAATCCATGTAACTTTATGTTTCCTACACTACTTTTGCGAAGTTTCTTTCTCTCTCTTCCCTCAGTAACTAAGTTTGGAGGTACATTTCATCGTTACACCAGAAAAAGTATACTTCTAAATTGTATAAGAGTAGGAATTATGTACCCTTAGAAGGGCTCACCTCTTTTCTAACCATATCTTCAAACCTGGAGGTAACTCAGAACAAAAGTTCATACAGGGACTCAACTTGCAATCTCTGTCGAAGGCAAGTTTTGTGTGTAACTGCCCTGGGAGCAATGAAATGGTATCTTGCTGTATCAGGTGTTGTATGAACTATCCACTCCCAGGAAAGGGGGCCCCAGAGGATCAATATAAGTAGCTAGCAGCCCAATCTACCCCCTCCCCAAAGGGTTTCTACCTGGCTGCCTGTATAGCCCATAATCCCAAAGTCCTCAAGGGTGTATCACTTCCTTTCTACTAGAGCAGGGGTGTCAAACATGCGGCCCAGGGGCTGGATCAGGCCCCCAGATGGCGTTTATCAGGCCCGCACTGGAACTGGCCATCTCCTTCTTCCAGTTCTGTTGCTGCTGCATCACAGCTTGCTTCGCCAGACTCTCTCAGTTCCTCAACCATTTCATGTTTTCCCCGGGGTCCTAGACTCAGAACCCTTGAGCATGAGGTTTCTGTAATGAATGTCAGCAAATCAAAAGTAGGTTTGCAGCTTACAGATACACACCTGAACAGCATCCTCAAGATTGCAACGGCTCAGACATTTTGATGCAATCATTCAGAGGAAGAGGTGTCAGTTGTCAGATACCATTCAATAAACAAAACATTGCAAGATTGCTAATGTTTTAAGCATGTTTTTAAGTAAAAAAAATTGTGTTTGTGTCCTTTATAAAGTGTATATCTCTGCTACCTGACATTACATTTTATGACACACATGGTCCGGCCCAACTAGGTCTCATTTATGTCAGATCCGGCCCTCATAACAAATGAGTTAGACACCCCTGGTCTAGAGGCTTCAGCACAGACCGTCTTCTAATAAAGGATACTCCATGGATTTTGGGTTTGAATTTTTCTTTGGATTCCTGGAGATACGGTATTTAGCCAATAAAGAGAAGTAATTTTCAGATGAAGGAAAACAACTTTGGGGGAAAGCCTATGCTGTCTAGGTAACATTGCCCAGTTTGGTTCCCGTTCTTTATCTGTTCCCTCAAAATAAAACCAGGCTCCAGGATACGTGCTGCGATGCTTCCCCTTTGCACCCCTTTGTCTTTTAAGGAACTCGTGTTCCATTTGGTGTTAGAGACACTTGATGAACCTGCTGTTTTTTAAAATTCACGGCAGAGACTGTCATGGTTCTTACCACCTTCTTCCCAGAAGGCCGGCTCCACCAGGCATCCCAGGGTCTCCTCCATTTGCTTGACTCTCTATAACAAGAGCAGACAGATATCATCAAGATCCTGGCATCCAAATCCCCCCTTTTCCTTCTCGATGAAGAGTTTGGAGATTCTCGATCGCGTGCATGCTGTATCTGGCATTTTGGTTGGTCTTAATCAAAGGGCATTGCATGGATTTTGTTTCTGGAATATTCTTTGAACCAGTGTAGCTTCCTTGACTCTCCTCTTCCTGTGGGCTTGCTTGGAGATGGAGGTGAAGGGCCTGGAATGCGGGCGGCAGCAAAGTTGGCCTCTTCCTTTTACAAACTTCAGTCAGTTATTCCCGTGCAGACAGAGGCAAATGGTAGCAACTAGACTGGACACGTGGGATGAGAGAATTCTGTGGCAGTCCAAAAGCTGATTGCCTTTGTTTTGCCACGCAGGAGTGAGCCAAAGAGGAGAACCAGTGTTGTTGTCCCCTCAATCCACACTCCATTTTAAAAATGGCCACTGTTGTCCTCATTTGGATGGCCCAGGTTGGCCAGATCTTCTCAGATCTCAGAAGCTACACAGGGTCAGCCCTGGTTAGGACTTGGATGGGAGACCACCAAGAAAGTCCAGGGTTGCTAGGCAGAGGCAGGCAATGGCAAACCACCTCTGAACATTTGTTGCCTTGAAAACCACATGAGGGGTTCCCATAAGTTGGCTATGACTTGATGACACTTTGCGCACCCACACACATAAAGTGCTAAAAATAGTTGCCAGCTAGGGCTCTGAGATTAGTTGGCTCCATCCTTAGTAATAGTTTGTGCTCTTTCCATCTAATTTATCTTACAACCCAACAGGCTATCAGCCTTGGCTTGCTTCAGACTTGGCGATACTCTTCAGAGTATAAATGTTTGCTCACATGGTTGAGAATTCCTCCATATAAAAAGGTCCCTATGGATAGAGAAGTAGGACGTTGGGGAGAAGAGTTTTCTCCATGAGTTTTTGTATGGCGGCATATTCCTTTGTAAACTTCCAGAGAAACTGGCTGGCCAGTGTGTGAGACAGGCTGCCAGACTAGATGGGCCACTGGTCTGATCCAGCAGGACTCTTCATATGATCTTATGAAGGCTTCGGCCTCTGTTCCCTGTTGTTGGCCCTCCAGAGGTACTGCTTGGCCAGTGTGTAATACAGGATGCTGGACTAGATGGACTATTGGTCTGATCCAGCAGGTCTGTTCTTATGATCTTATGAAGGCTTTGGTCAATATGCCCTGTTGTTGGCTTTCCAGAGGAACTTTGTTGTCCACTGTGTGAGACAGGATGCTGAACTAGATGGATTATTGGTCTGATACACCAGGGCTCTTCTTATTATCATATGGCAGTCTAGGCCTCTATGCCCTGTTGTTGGCCCTCCAGAGGAACTGGTTGGCCACAGTGTGAGTAGGATACTGGACTAGGTGGACCACTGGTGTGATCCAGCAGGGCTCTTCTGATGTTCTTATGAAGGTCTCGGCCTCTCTGTCCTGTTGTCGGCCCTCCAGAGGAGCTGGTTGGCTACTGTGTGAGACCGGATCCTGGACTAGATGGACCACTGGACTGATTCAGCAGAGCTCTTCTGATGTTCTTATGAAGGCCTCGGTTTCTCTGCCCTGTGGTTGGCCCTCCAGAGGAGCTGGTTGGCCACAGTGTGAGACAGGATGCTGGACTAGATGGACCCTCATTGGTCTGATCTAGCAGGGCTCTTCTTATGTTCTTATGAAGGCCTTGGCCTCTATGCCCAGAGGAATTGGTTGGCCATAGTGTGAGACGATGCTGGACTAGATGGATCACTGGTCCAATCCAGGAGGGCTCATCTTACATGAGCCCCCTGCTTGTTGTGCAAAATGGTACCTCACTGTTTTCCTTCCTCACTGAACAATTGGGAGTGAGAAATGGATCACTTCCTGGGTCTTCCACAGTGTCACCTTAGAAGACTAATCCTGTCTCTCCCTCCAGTTATGACTCTACCTTTCCCCTCTGTTTTCGAATCTCTGCTCTCCCCACCTCAGAAAGGTGATGGACACTGCTGATCTTTCTTGTTGCCATGTTGGCTTGTAAGTCAGTTATGACACATACTGTCTCCATAGCACCGAACACATCATATTTCTCAAGAGTGAGAAGGACAAATCTCTTTGCTGAACTCTTCAAATCATTCATGGTTGTGATAGTGGGAGTATAGCAGCTACCATATCTCTGACCAATACTTGGCATATTTCTGGCAGTTGACCAAGCTGAAAAGTGAGTGCCATTTTTTTTGTCTTCTAATCATGGCTATTTTATAGGGGCCAGAATGACAGATATAGGATTCTGAGGCAATGATGTCAATTGGGATATTTGTCCGGGAACCCCACCCACTCACACACAAAATTCCTCGCATAAAAACCGGCGTGCCTCTTAATTGTGCTGCATTTGGTGTCTGAGAACAAGAGGACCAAGAGAGAACAAGAGTTTTCTATAAAATACTTATTCTGTGCAGCTAAATAATAATTTTGATCCAGTGTGTTGGGGTATGTGTCCCTTTTTATTGGGGTAGGGCTGGTATGGTTATCAACCTCCAGGTGGCACCTGGAGATCTGCTATTGCAGTTGATCTCCAGCTGACCAAAAGTAGTCCCCCTGGAGAAAATGGCTGTCTTGGAAGGTGGACTCTATGACACTATACCATGCTGAGGTCCCTCCTCTCTCCAAACCCCACCCCCCAAATCTCCAGGTATTTCCCAACCCAGAGATGGTGTCCCTAAGGGCTGGTGCCGGATGGTGCTCAGGGAGGGTGGAGTTTGGTGAGGGATTTCATCTAGTGTCTATGTTATGCCATAGAGTCCACCCTCCAAAGCAGCCATTTCCTCCAGGGCATCTCTGTAATCCAGAGACCAGTTGTAATTCCGGAATAACTCAAGGCCCCACCTGGATGTTGGCAGTCCTAATAGGGTCTTCATGCGTTAATGAGGTTGATTTGGTAGCTTAACTTCGTCATGCCTTAGAGACTTATAATCAGTGGGGGCCAAATTTAATTGTGGAGGCGCTATACATTTTAACAGGTGGATCTTCAAGATAAGAGCAAAGTGTCTTGTTTTCGAGGTAGTGTGTTGATGTGTTACTATCATAATGAACAAGTGGACAATATTAAAGATGGCTGCTCGTCTTTACAATGAGTAGCCACGCTTGTGTATTGTAACTGACCATTTACCTTACGCTTTTGATAGTACAGCCAAATCAACATTTAATTAATCCCTTTTTTAAAAAAGGGTAATCTGTGCCACATTCTTTAATCAGTTCATCGTCCTGGGTCATCCATCAATTTCAGTGCTCTGCACAAGTGGGAAATACACTTTTGATATGCTTAAATCTGCCAGAGCATTTCTGTGGATGGGAAAAACTGTGTCCTTGGAAGGGGACTTTCTTGCCCCCCCCCCCCACTGCATACGGAATCCCTCCTGAAATGCTGCCCTGGGGGACTGGGGGCCCCTAGGGACAGTATTTTGGGGGACTGTGGGAGCAGGGAGACAGTCATGCTGCAGGGGAGGAAATACTGTGTGCAGCAATGCTCCCATGTATCCAAGCCAATGTCTCGGGGGGGGCCGGGGGGTGTCCACACAAGTGATGACAAAAGAGCTCCTTTTCAGTGGTGTTTGCAGTGACAGCATAAGAGTGCGCTAGGCTCCATACCACCCCTGCATTATATGTTGTAAGGTTGCCAACTCTGGATTGGGGATTTCCTGGATATTTGGGGGTAGAGCATTGGGGAGGATGGTGTTTCGGGAGCCGGTTCAGCGCAATGCCAGAGAGTCCACCTTCCAGAGCAGCCATTTACTCCAGGAGAACTGACCTCTGATGTCTGGAGATCAGTTGTAATTCTGGATGTAGGGCTGCCAAGTCAGCCCGGGGGGCGGGGGATCCCCCGCTAAAGGGGTTCCTGATCTGCCGGCCAGCATTTGGCCGGCGGGGGGAACCGCACCCCCGAAGTCGTCCAGCGAGGGCGACGTAATGATGTCACCGGAAGTGATGTCAGCACGTTGGGGGCGTTGCCAGGGCGATGCCCTGGCAATGCCCCCAACGTGCTGACGTCACTTCCGGTGATGTCGCTGCGTGCGCGCGCCAGGAAAGACTCCCGGCCAGAGGAGGACTCCCCCCCCCCCGCCGGTGAGTCCCTATGACTTGGCAACCCTATCTGGATGGTCTCCAGGCCCCACCTGGAAACTGGCAACCCTACATGTGGATTGAGGGGGGAGTGTAAATGATCCTCAGTTCATCCTTCAGTAGCCCTCCATATTATCCCTGTACTTCAGCCCCAGATGATTTGCTGCTTCCACTTTCTTTCCTGAGGCCTAAGCTGTGGAGTCTTGTGAGCAAAAATCCTACTTTGTGAGCTATTGGCATTAAAGTTGTGAGTGAGCAATTTGGCTGCTACATGAATTAGTTTGCTCTGAAGCCGTCCTTCCTGAGCTGAGACAAACTTCTGTGAGACGGAGGCTAAAAAGCTGCAAGCTAGCTCACACTAACTCAGCTGAGAGGGAACACTGGGCCTCAGGTATTTTTAGTGTTGTCCTGTTTATGAGGTCTGTGGGTCAGGACTGCATTAGACAGTCTCACGTGCAGCTGTCCACAGCGTTGTTACTCATGGTATCAGTGGGTGGTTATGGTTCACTGCATATTTCATCCCCCCAAACTGGCTCCCAAAACAACTTACAATCATTATATATACATATAAAAGCTCAAAGGAGCTGGGGAAGTCGTTTCTTGTTAGGTCTGGGCATGGTGAAAAGGGTGTCGGGGTACTTCCTCTGACATCTCAGGAATGGTGTTTGGATGGCCAGGCTAGCCTGATCTTGTCAGAACTCAGAAGAGAAGCAGGGTCATCCCTGGTTAGTACTTGGATGGGAGACCACCAGGGAAGTCTAGAGTTGCTATGCAGATGCAGGGACTTGCAAACCATCTCTGTTCGCCTCTTGCCTTGGACCCCCCCCCCCCCCCCTGGGGTCCCCATATGTTGGCTGCATCTTGACGGAACTTTTCACCACCGAGTGGGAGGAGGGAGGCCAAGCCGCGGAAGTTGAACCCAGGCGCAGTGGAAGGACTCCTTGCTGCTCCATGGCTCTCTCCCTGATTATTTATGTATATATTTACTTCTTTTTCTACCCCGCCTTGCTTCCCAGAGTGGATGACATCGTTCTCCTCCATTTTATCCTCACGGAAATCCCGTGAGGTCGGTTAGGCTGCCAGTAGGTGACAGGCCCCAAGGTCGCCCAGCAACCTTCCATGGCAGAGTGGGGATTTGAACTTGGGTTTTCCAGATCCTGATCTGGCATGCTAACCACTACACCATGC
This sequence comes from Lepidodactylus listeri, assembly GCA_029233225.1. Lineage (NCBI taxonomy): Eukaryota > Metazoa > Chordata > Lepidosauria > Squamata > Gekkonidae > Lepidodactylus > Lepidodactylus listeri. The sequence continues at coordinate 130,134,785 of JARCFY010000005.1, read as the reverse complement.
TGGCATCGGCCCTATTTGCTTAGAACTTCCCTAGATAATGCTTTCTCCCAGCATTCTGAGGGAATCCTGATAGAAGTTCATGTAGCAAGTGCAGTGAGCTTATGATTTACCCAGGCTGAGAAGCTCCTGGAAAAGGATAGGTCAAAACAACCCAGAACTCTGTTCTGTGTGTGTTGCTGTTGTAACTAAAAATTAGTCATGGCCTTATAAATTGGGTGGTCATCTGGTTGCCTCCAGCAGACCGTCTCTGTGTCCCAGCTGTTTCCCTAACACATTCACCACTGACCGGGAGACGTTGCTTCCTGCAGATGTTTGGGAATTTCTGGGCCCATCAGCTGGGTACGAGATGTTCATTTTGAGTTGGCCAGCAGCCCTTCCAGTGCTTTTTTGAAGTCACGAGTCCTTCAGGCCACTGCAGCTCTGTATCACTTCTGGACCATGATTCTCTTATGAAGTAGTGCTGGGAAAGCTGAGGTGGGACCTGGATTCTCCCAGAATTACAACTGACCTCCAGACCACGGAGATCAGTTCCCCTGGAGGAAATGGCAGCTTTGGAGGGCAGACGCTATAGAATTAAATCGCTGCTGAGATCTGTGCCCTCCCCAAACTTTGCCTTTCCCAGGTTCTACCTCCAGTTTTCCAGGAATTTCCCTAGCGGAAGCTGGCAACCATAGCTGAGGATGCTACCTTGCTGGCTCAGAAAGTAAGTGCATGAATCTTTGACAGTTTTGTTTGTCAGTGTACATAAGAACATAAGTGAAGCCAATGTTGGATCAGGCCAATGGCCCCTCCAGTCCAACACTCTGTCACACAGTGGCCAAAAACACCAGGTGCCCTCAGGAGGTCCAGCAGTGGGGCCAGGACAATAGAAGCCCTCCCACGGTTGCTTCAGTGTGCCCTAGGGTCTCTTCATTAACAGGACTTTGTTGACAGTTCTTGGCTTATTTTGATGTATTTTGAACTTGTTTTCAATGAAAATGGGGAAGGGAGAAATGCCGGAGGGAACTTACGTCAGAGACTGTGACTGTGTCTGTATACCCTTAGCTCTTGCACTATAACAATCATTTGCAGCTGGACTTTCCTGAGTGGACAAAAAAATCTAGTTGTTTAACGATGACCATAGGGCAACGATTGTACAATAGCCGACGAGGTGTGGCTCGGACAAAGGATCCACAGGTCAGAGCACCCGAAGCCCACCACAGCTGTGGCAAAATCTGCACCTGGAAAGGAGGTCCATGTGGAAATCGCTGTGACATCCAGACAGTCTCATAAAAGCCAATGGCTCTTAGACCCACTCACTGTGCCCAACACAAAAAGGAAGTTAACCCATAACCAGAAGTCAACAAACGAACCAGCTGAGATGATCAATCAAGGTGATATTATTAGGTACATAAATCCAAGTTCAAAAGACTGGATATGACAGAATTTTATTGAATATTGTGATAATATTTAAAAATATAGGCAGGCATATGCTGAAGAACATAAATTAAGAACCAGAAACTACAAGGTGGTTCTCCTCTGGAGACTGTCTCTCTTGGGCTTTTCACTGAGCTGGTCTAGGTTGGGTTACCTCTTCAGACCACTGGTGGGGGTTTGATAATATTTGAACTTGTGATCTCTGGTTGATACTGGTGATCCCTGGCCCTGGTCTTCAGCCAGAGCCAGGGCTTTCTTGGTCCTGGCTCCGACCTGGTGGAACTCTCTTCCAAATACCACCAGGGCCCTGCGGGACTTAATGCAGTTCCGCAGGGCCTGTAAGGCAGAGATGTTCCGCCATGCTTTTGGTTGAGGACAGCAATGGTCTTCCATCATGGCCGGCACCCTTCCCGCTTTTCTTCCATCCTCTTCTATTTCTGCCTCCTCTTTACCCCGCCTATGGGGCAGCCACACAATCCAGTATGGGTTTAGGAACAGATTAGTAACACCATGTTGAGATTATTTTAAGAATGTAAGGAATATTATTTACCCATTTTAATTCTGTCTTCTGCCTGATGTTTTTAACTTTTGTTGTACCTGCGCATACAAGGATTGGGTGATTCACAAATTTAAAGTATAAATAAATAAACGTGGGTCTTAGGGCTGCCAAGTCAGCCTGGGGGGCGGGGGATCCTCTGCTACCCCACCCCCGATGTCGTCCAGCGAGGACGACGTAATGACGTCACTTCCGGTGACGTCGCTGGGCGCGCGCGCGAAGGAGAAACTCCCAGCCAGAGGAGGACTCCCCCCCCCCCCCGCCGGTGAGTTTTGAAGACTTGGCAACCCTAGTGGGTCTCCAAGTCCCCCCAATCTGTACCATGTCGGTTCTCTGAAGTCTTAAATGACTGCCGCTAGGCATTTGTGATGTGAAAGGCTAGGTTAGGCAGCCTGAAGAGGAAAGTGGACAAAAGCTGAGGTGAAAGGATTTTTTTTGAAGAGTAAAAGTGAGGCTATAAACTCCCTGGGAGAGGAATCTCTTTTTCTACTAGCTAAATTGCACTGCATAGCGCCATGTACTTTGGTGCCACATAATGAATGGGTAATGTAAATTCTGGTAAACTGAAAATCCTCTTTTCTCTTCCTTTTCTATTCCGTTGCTCAGTTTTTTGGGTGGGAGGGGACCGAGACGTGTATCTGTCCACTTTCTGTCCCCTTCCCTATGTTTATTTTTAAAGCGCTAGGCAACCTCTGAATCTCGAGCTTCCTTCCGCCTGTCGCTCTGCCGCCACCGCCTAGTTCTTCTTTCTCTCCTTTGCTGTGATATTACCACTCCACTTGCAACCTAATAAGTATGTTAATTGTCTAATGAAGATTGATCTTGAGCGTGATGTGACACAGTCTAAATGAATTTCCCAGGATGATTCTCGTGACGTCTTCGATGTGCAGTGCCTGTGTTAGGAATAAAGGGACGTCTCGTGTGGAAAGTTTGCGGCACGGCAGTATTGCTAGAAGTACTGCCCTTTGTTTTGAGATTGTCGCCATTTTCGTTGCTTCTGCCTCTGTGATCTCCTCGGGGCAGAGACCTGCAAAATGCTAACAGCGCGAATTGGTAAGACTGCCAGCCTGCAGGTGGCACCTGGAGACCTCCTGCTATTATAATTGATCTCCAAATGACCGAGATGAGTTTCTGGCTGCTTTGGAGAGTACGCCCCAGTGGCAGTATACCTTGATGAGGCCCTTCCCCTCCCCAATCCCTTCCCTCCCCAGGTTCCACCCCCCAAAATCTCCAGGTATTTCTCAACCCAGAACTGGCAGCTCTAATGACCATAATGGTTTCCTTCCCCTCTCCCTTTGTCTTCTGCTTCAGTGTCCATGGGGCATCAGTGGGCACAGGGCCTAATATACTGTAGTTCAGATGTATCCATAAATAATGGCAATGTTACCTCCATTATTGATTTAAATTATCGGGCTCAGTGGGGGAGGAAGCAATTCGTGTTTGATGTCATATCGGCACACCTTTAGGTTTTTTTGTTTTTTGTTTTAAATCTTATCTTTTTTTCTGGGAAGGAGGGTAAAGTGATTTGATGACTCTTGAAATAATTGTTGTTGCTGTTCAGTTGCACAGTCGAGTGGGGATTTGACCCTTGGTTTCCTAACCACTCGACCGTGACGGCTGTGCCAGGCCGTTGTGAGCCGGTTGGTTCTTGACCCGGCGTCCTCTGCTGCTGCTTTTGTGGAACTCTGGCAATTGCTTAAGTTGTTCAGTCTTAGAGAAGAATCCTAAGCAGGCCTGTTCAGCATCCTACTGTGGTCTACTCAATGGGGCTTACTCCCAGGAAAGTGTTCTTAGGACTGCACTGTTAGTTTAGCATGGGGGGGGGTGGGGGGTTGGTTCCGAGATAATGTCCATGCAGGAGAAACGGCACACACAAAGCTCTCTCGGAAGTACAGTGTATTAATAAGGATACCAGTAAATTTAAAATGGAGAGGCATGTTTGAAAAATGTGCCTGGGAATAATTTATTTTATTTTATTTTATTACTTCAATTTACATCCCGCCTTGCCGGACAAACTGGCTCAAGATGGCATACAACAATTAAAATGCGATAAACTATAAAATACAATAAAATTCATATAATCAACAAATTACATAAAGTGCTAGTAAATACAGATGCCGGTTTCTATAAATGGTCTGATAGAGAAGGCAGTATCCAGCATTGTAATATCGGGCCACAGCATGTTCAAATTCCAGTGGCTCATTCATCAGTGGCAGCTCCTAATCGAAGGCCTGGTAGAAAAGCTCTGTTTTACAGGCCCTGTGGAACCGCAAAAGGTCCCGCAGAGCCCTAAAGTCTTCCGGGAGCTCATAATGATCTGCCTTAGTTTTGCACATCAGAATGTACACACAGTTTGGTTAGACAGGCGCCAGGGGTCATTTCAAGCAGGAACGTGCAGAAACGCCGTTCCGGGAGTAACAAGCCCAGGAGTGGGCACATATGGTGATGCGCTGTGGAAAAAAGCAAAAGCATTCTAACTTGATCTGTATTTTCATGTGTGTTTGTAGGGTAGCTTCCCTGCAAGAGCAAAGGAAACCTAAAGTGTCTTTAGTCAAAGTGTCAAGCTGGCTCACCAGCTCTGAGTTGGGAAAGACCTGGAGATTTTTGGGGTGGAGCCTGAGTGGTGGGTGTTGCCTTCTGACACACTTCCGGTGATGCTAGGGGGTGTGGCATAGGCAAATAAGTTATGCAAATTAGTTATGCTAAGGAGCTCCTGCACCTCTTTTTTAACGAAATGAGCCCACTTCCATAGAGCTACTAGGCATGATGACTAAAAGGAAGCTCCACATCCGGAAGGAGTTGATCTCCACATACCAGTGGTAGAAGGCCTTGGCCCCTCTGCCCTGTTTGCTGACCCTCCACAGCACTCCACTGGATCAAGATCTTCAATAGCCTTTATACAGCAGATTTCAAGTTTTCAAAGCCCTGTGAGCACATATTATCTTACTAGTCCTTGCAGCTCGGGTTGCCCCTTCAGCTTGGGGAACTCCTGGAGATTTGGGGGTTATGCCTGGGGAGGACAGAGTTTGGGGAGGGAGCCGAGCAGGGGTGCGATGCCATAATATCCGCCCCTGTGAAGCTGCTATGTCCTCCAGGAGAACTCTAGTCTGGAAATAAATTGTAATTCTGGGAAATTCCAGTCCCGGCCTTGAGTTTGGTAACCCTACCATCCTGTCAAGTAGAAGAGAAAGTCTTGCATTGTCTTGCAACTGGCCGGAGCCCAGAGAAGTGGGGACCCGGGCTGTATTGTTGGCCAATGGCATTACATCACTTCTGGGGAAAACCCGGAAGTGAAGTTATGCCTTTCTATGAATTGCCAGAAACTCTGTGGTAAAAACATAGAGTTTCTGGCGATTCCTAGAGAGCTGTGATATCACATCCAGGTTTCCCCCAGAGGTGACATAATGCAATCACGTAAAAAAAATTTCCTCCAGATAGCTGTCTGAGTCGGGTGCTAAATTTACGAGATGTCTCACTGACAGTAGGCAAATGTTATGCCTAGCATGTGGACAAAGCCCTTCTTGGAAGAATTCTGGCTTGCCTATCACTACCGAGCAAATCTGAGACTGATGACGATTTTGAACTGAGTTGCTTCTGATTACTTCAAATCTTAACCGGAAACCCGACAAGGACTTTGAACCAGGCCCTCCGTGGCTCACGATGCCGTGCCCTAAGCAGTTGGGCTGTATCCCGCATCTGCCCGTGTTCAGTGACTGTGCTCAGCATGCTCCTTAACCCGGCGCACTGATTGGTTTGATTAAAACTGCCTTTCTAGGTGTGCAGTCTAAATACCTTTCGGATACGTCACCTAAAAGACCAGCAGTGGAATTGCTGGCGAGAGACTGACAGTTGTACACAATAAATGAGAGCCGTAATAGAAGGCTCAGTGTTGGATAGAACATCATAAATCAGGAGGCGAGAAGCAGGCAGTGTGCTGATAAATCTAGGAGCAGCTGCAAAACAGCACTTTCCAGGTAAGAATGATCACTCGGCCTTCTGATAGCTGTTCAGAAATGGCCTTTCCTGCCCATGGAGGTGACTTTCCCCGCTGCACAGCCAGTTACAGCAGTGCAATTAAGGGAATGGCAGAAGCTTTGGGGGCTTGATGCAGTGGACCTCCTGTACTACGGACTTTCATTTTCACTCTCAGCATATTTAATGGAAGCGTTCCCCTTCTATTAGGCATGCCCTCTAAAGCAGAAACTCTCAGAAAAGTTCACCTGATTGTCTAGTTATGGAAAACAGAGCTCAGCATCTGGAGTGCTTTTGATCGCCTTAAAACAGTTTTGCTTTGGAGAGAGAGAGAGAGAGAGAAAGAGAGAGAGAGGATGAAACCCTTTGGATGTAATCCACATTGCCGAAGCATCAAGTCATATTAAAGTGAAATGGGCTTCATAAGTGTACAGCACAGCCCCAAATGTGAAGTATGTGGTGTAAAAAGGTTATTAGGGTTTCCAGGCTCCAGATGGCTCCAGATCTCTTAGAATTACCACTGATCTCCAAACTACAGTGATCAGTTTCCCTGGAGAAAGTTGATGACATCACATCCCTGCTGAGTTGTGTTTCCACCTAGGACTCCGCCCTCCCTAGGCTTACAACATCATTCTTCCTATCTTTGTTTCGTCTTCATTAGAAAATCCTGTGGGGCAACTGAGGCTGAAAGAGAGAGTGACAACAACTTCCAGTTTTGGCGGCTTAATGGCGGGTGCACTCCAGCGGAGCTCCGTATGGAGTGGTCCGCAACCTCATGAACGGGAAGGGTACCAGCCAGATTCCAGTCCACCATGGAGCCCTTGTAGGGGGCTCCCAGCTTGGGGCACAAGAGGCACCTCTCCCAAGGTGACGGCCAAAGGATTGAGGTGCCTCTTTGCCCCATAAGGTTCCGTCGCCGCGGAGCCTCTGGCACCTAAAGCAGCATACTAGCTTGGCGAGCAAAGAATGCAGCAAAAAAATGAAAATACCCCTACCTGCGGGGTGGCCTTGAAAGAAATGTGAGTCAGCAGGTCCACTCAATCGGACTAACAGGCATCCTGTAGTCCCAAAACAAAGCGGTGAAGGGGGAGGGAAAGCTTTTGCCCCCCCCTTTCTTTTTAAAAGACTGAAAAGCAGAGGGCTGGGACCACTGGCGCTGCGTATGGGGTTCAAGTAGTGTGGAATTCTTCTTAAAACAGCATTTAAAAAAAACAACTTTCCGTGGAACTTTAACTCCTCCAAGAAGTAAACAATGTCTGACAGAAAAGAAAAAATGGCGTTCAGAGGGAAACCCTTTCCAAAAGCTACAGCTCCTTCTCTTCCTGTTCTTAAACAGGAAACTGCCATAGACTTTCCAAACGTGTTGTTGGTAGCACTGCACCCTCTGCTGAATCAGATGACTACAATGATCCAAAGTATTGATGCGCTCCAGGAAGAGGTTAAAGAATCTAATGCTAAAATAGAAAAGGTGGTTAAGTCAGCAAAATCAGCTGAAACCAAAAAAAAAATTGAATCAAAAACTACAAGTGGTGGAAAAAGAAAGAGCAGCTGACAAAGACCAACTTTTGAGGTTACAAATGGAAAAAGCGACTTATATTCTACAATTTCAAGGTGTCCCAGAACAAAAGTCGGAGAATTTGAAAGAAATCTTAAGTGAAGCTTTGGCTCCAAAAACAGGTTTACAAGCGGATTATTTGCAAAGCGAAATGGATATTGTCTACAGGACATATCCTGATTTTGTGAAGAAGAAAAACCTGCCTGGAGAAATTGTGGTGAAATTTTCCAAGAGAACAACAAGAGACGTGGGGCTCAAGGCATAAGAACATAAGAACCTAAGAGAAGTCAATGTTGGATCAGGCCAGTGGCCCATCCAGTCCAGCATAGTGTTCGTCTTTTTCATTGCAAATGCACACTGTTGTGACATTTTCATTGAGTTATCTACTACGACTCCCAAGATCTCTCTCTTGGTCAGTCTCTGCCAGTTCAGACCCCATCAATGTCTATTTATAGTTAGGATTTTTGGGTCCAATGTGCATCACTTTGCACTTGGCCACATAAAACCCCATTTGCCACGTTGATGCCCACTCGCCCATCCTTGACAGATCCCTTTGGAGTGCCTCCCAATAACTTCGTGTCATCTGCAATTTTTCGCCACTTCACTGCTAACTCCCAACTCCAAATCATTAATAAACAAGTTAAAAAGCATTGGACCAAATACTGATCCCTGCGGCACCCCACTGCTTACCTCTCTCCACTGAGAAAATTGCCCATTAATACTCACTCTCTGTTTCCTTTTAATTGGCCAGTTTTTGATCCACAAAAGGACTTGTCCTTTTATCCCATGACTTAGCTTACTTAGGAGCCTTTGATGAGGAACTTTATCAAAAGCTTTCTGGAAGTCAAGGTAAACAACATCTATTGGGTCTCCCTTGTCCATGTGTTTGTTTGCTCCCTCAAAGAACACTAACAGGTTAGTGAGACAAGATCTTCCCTTACAGAACCCATGCTGAGTCTTCCTCAGTAGATTTTGTTCATCAATGTGCCTACTAATTTTTTCCTTAATAACAGTTTCCACCAACTTACTCGGTATTGATGTCAGACTGACTGGCCTGTAATTTCCTGGATCTCCTCTGGAACCCTTTTTAAAGATAGGAGTGACATTCGCTACCTTCCAGTCCTCAGGAATGGAGGTAGATTTTAAGGAATGATTACATATTTTTGTCAGGAGATCCACAAGTTCACATTTAGGTTCTTTCAGAACTCTTGGATGTATGCCATCTGGGCCCAGAGATTTATTTGTTTTTAAGGTGTCTATCAGTCGTAGGACTTCCTCTCTTGTCACCTCAATCTGACTCAGGTCTTTCAACACCCCTCCCGAAATCAGTGGTCCTGGAGTGGGCAAGCACGTCTCATCTTCCACAGTGAAGACAGAGGCTAAAAAGGCAACTAACGGGACAATCCGAAAAATCAAAGATGTGGAAATTAGAGTCTTGAAAGACATTCCATTTGAGATAAGAAAAAAAAAGAAGCAATATAAAAATTTGACAAAATTCCTGCAAAGAACTCTACCCCTTAGAGATGGGTTTTTCCGGAGGGTTTGGTATTCAACTATAAGGAATAAAAAGAAAAGATCACCTCTCCTAAAAGCACAGAGACTTTTCTGGATTTGCAACAAGGACTAAAAAAAGAAAAGGAGACAGCAGCAGCAGCAGCAGCAGCAGAAGAAGGCATCATACGTGATTTGGAAAGCTCTTCAGAGGACTCTGATTCAGCAAAGGGGACAGCTGCCCCTAAACAACTGACAGTCCAAAGGGAACCTGCTAAACCAAAAAGGAGGAGGAGGGGGAAATAGCTTTGTATACAACTTGAAAGTTTAAGAAATTTATTTTTCCACATGCTTGAATCTACATATGTATAGCCAGTATTATTTGAAACTTATCATGTTTCAGTATGTTGTATTCTGCTATATGGGGAATTTCATTCATATATGTTATTAACATGATTTATATTCTTTGCTTTAATTAGGGATAGTTTTTTAGTTGTAGGGATAGTTTTTATAGTTTGTAGAAAAGCAATTAAAAAGTTACAAGACACAGAGAGAGAGAGAGAGAGAGAGAGTGACTGGCCCAGGGTCATCCAACGAGCTTCCATGGCAGAGGGAGGCTTCGAACCTGAGTCATGCAGGTCTTTGTCTTGTGCTCTAACCACTACACCATGCTGTCTCCTAAGGCATAACGTCTCGATAGATAGAGGCATGGACAGTTATTTGTAGCTCGTTAGTGCATTTCTGCCATTGCTTCAGGAACGCACATCTTCTTTTATGTGTTTGAGTATCCCTTACAGTGAAATGCCAGTTGCCGTGTGGTGTAGCTCGGAGAAGCAGCCGATCCAAGGGTCCTGGGAACAGAGGATAAAGGGAAAAACAGAGGAGGTATCAGCAGATGGGGCCCAGGAGGTTAAATAAGGAGTTACCTACGTCATGGGTTCAGTCGTTCTGAGATCTTGTGTGGGGGAGGAGTGCATAATGATTTTGAGATGTTTCCCACTGGTAGCCAAGTTCAGCTCTGGAGGTTTTGGAGGGTGAAAGGCTGTGCGCGGCACACCTGTGACTCATGCTTGCTGACTTCACAACATCTTGGAATGTGTTTTGGGTTTCCTTGGGATCGTTGCCCTCCCAGGGCTTAGTCCATTTCCCATGTGAAACTTCTCTGAATTCTAACCCAGCTAGGAAGGTTTTTGTTGTTGCAGTCACTCCCCTGTCCGTTTTCTTCTCCATGTAATTGAAAGCAAGGCATTGTGGGAGCCCTTTAGAGCCCTGGCTGCTACCTCAAAGTTGAGGAAGGGTGGTTTCTGGAAGGTATTCTCGCCCTCTGTCCAGGGGACTGCCGGATCCGCACCTTCACCCGGCTGAGGATCCTCTTTGTAAGGTGGCAGACACAGATGAGCAGGAAGCCTTGATTTGTAAGCCCTTCTTCATTTTGTTCCATTGTATTTAAGCAGTAAGAACTGCTCAAATCAATCTGCATCTGGAGTTCCCTCTGTCACATGTTTCTTAGGTTCAAGAGGGGTATGACTAGTATTCCCTCTAAGCTGAGTTAGTGTGAGTTAGTGAGTTAGTGTGAGCCTCTGGCTCACACATTTTTGCCTTAGCTCAGGAAGGATGGCTCCAGAGCAAACTAGTTTACGCAGCCGCCAGATTGCTCACTCACAACTTTAATGCCAGTAGCTGACAAAGTAGAATTTTTGTTCACAAGACTGCATAGCTTAGAGCAGTGGTGGCAAACCTATGGCACGCGTGCCAGAGGCGGCACTCAGAGCCCTCTCTGTGGGCATGCACACAGTTTGGGCACTCAAGTCTCTAAAAGGAAAAAGATGACACAGACTTGAGGCTGGGCTGCTCTCAAACTTACAAAGTATGAGCCAAGGTTAGACAAATTATCAGCATTAGGGCTGCCAAGTCAGCCCGGGGGGCGGGGGATCCCCTGCTATAGGGGTTCCCGATCCGCTGGCCGGCATTCGGCCGGCGGGGGGAACCCTGCCCCAGAAGTCGTCCGGTGAGGACAACTTCCCCCGTGTAATGACGTCACCCGGAGGTGACGTCATTACGTCGCCGTGGCACGCGCGCAAAGCGCACGCACCAGAAGAGCTCCCAGGGGGAGAACAACTCCCCCCCGCCGGTAAGTCGCCGGTACTTGGCAGCCCTAATCAGCATGCATACAACAGCAAAAATCACATTAATTGTTCAAAAGCATGCCAAATGCAAACTTTTACCTTTCAATAAAAAGTTGTTTGTATAATTGAAAGCTCTGTTATTGTGTTTTTCTTTTAAGACAAAAGATGTTAATATATGAGTTCTTTTTTCTAAACTACAACCTCAGTATTCAGGTGAAATTGTCGTGCTGGCACTTTGCAATAAATAAGTGGGCTTTGGGTTGCAGTTTGGGCACTTGGTCTCTAAAAGGTTCGCCATCACTGGCTTAGAGGGAGCATTGGGTACGACCATTCCTTCCCACACATTCTGGCAGATGCTCGGCCCCCCAGATTCTTGGCTGGTTTTGAAACTGGAAATGGCCTAGATTAGGGTTGCCAGATGCCTTCCTCCTGGCGGCAGGGGGATGGGCGGGGGTGTCAACAACATGCTGGTGTCACTTCCAGAAGTGATGTCATCATGTTGGTGACGTTGGGGTGACGCTCTATTTTTGGGGCAAAACTCTGTGGTGAAAATGGCTACAAACCATAGAGTTTTGCCCCCCAAAATAGTGTTCCCCCCGACTTCACTGATGCAGTGTCACATCCAGAAGCGATGTCAGCGTCTGCTTGGGGGCAGGCTTTTCCCCACCAGCCAAGTGGCCGGTGGCGGGCTGGAACCTGCAAAAGTGGGGGATCTAGTGGTCTGTGTTCTAGTTTGTTTATTGAGTAGCTGGATTGGGCCTGAGAGACAGCAAGGCAATACCATACATACTCCCAGATGCTTTGATTTCCCTGGAGTGTCTTCCCCAGTGGGTAACAAAACAGTTCTGTTGGCTTCTGTTTTTCTTACAGTGTTGCCTGTGTTCTCAGGCCTGAGAGAGCGATTGCTGGTGGCTGAGTGTCAGCCATCTTTGTTTTGTCTTGGAGCCATTTTCAAGGTTAACAAAAGGCATCCTCCCCCCCCCCCCCCGGCTCTTCAGAGCTCAGTGGGAGGACATTTTCAGAACTTCTGCCCTAAAACACCTATCTCAGGAATTTCACAAAGAAGTTTTGTGCTTGCCACCTATAGCCACAGCCTGAATTTAAAGGCATATCCTCAGTGACTAAAAAAGTCTCTGAAAGTTGTTTGGCTGATAAGCTCTCGTGTTTCAGTCATCTTGTCGGAGTGCCCGGCCGTAGCCAGCAACCCTAGGGGCATTTTAGATGGTGTGGACTGGCATATCAGCATTGTGCCAGCATGTGACGTTTCTTCTGGCAAACCTGAAGGATATCATGGGTCGCTTTAGCATTTGCAAAAAAACCAAATCTAATCCCCCCCCTCCCAAACCAATATGGTGAAACTGTAGATTGCTTTTTTTTTCTTTGCAAATCCTAGAGCATCCCGTAACGTCACTTCTGGTTTTTCCTGGAAATGATATTGCACGTCAGGACAACGCCAGTGTGTGCTCTTTGATTTGCTTCTGTTTTCTCCCCATCCTTTCCTGCCACGGTTTGTGGGGAGGCCTCCCACTACCTGGCTAGCATGTCAATCTTTCACAAGGCTGGGTTTCACCTGAAGAATCTTCTGGAGCCATCTCTAATGGAGGGGAGGAGAACAGTAGAAACTTCTTTGGGTTCCCCGTTGGGGGAGAAAGCAAGGTATTAGTGAATTAAATAGTATCTCGTACAGTAACAGTACCTCCCCACTGATTCAGGCCCATCTGTTTTTAACTTCTCTATGATGGATTCAGCATGAGGTGGAACCCTGTTATGTCTGAAGGGAACTATTGTTTGGCCCTGATGTTGAACAGTAAGAGTTTTGTGCACTAGTGAGTTACATGGTAGATTATGAGACGTGTGTATTAGAGGCCACTTTTAAACTATGGGGCTGCAAATTAAGGGCTCACTTTTGTGGTTTCCTTAGGCTGTCTTCTAGGTTGTTAACTGTAAAAAGGCACAAAATGAAAATACAAACAATGCCCCTTTCTTCCAACATTGAAGAGTAGCATTTGGCTGATAATTTTTGAGTTATTCCTTCAGGCTCTCCAGAAAGCACTGTCCTGGGGCTTTGGTAACATTAAAATATATTGATATTTAATTGATATCAGCTGGATCAGAGGCAGGTGTTCCATTTTAATTATTTTAATTGGTTGATAGTCCTACTAAAGGATCAGCAGTTCTGTCCTAAATAGTCTCAGAATGATGTGATTCTGTTGATTTCGATGGACTTGAAAGGGCTGAACTGTCTTTAGGACTGCCCTATTAGGCCGAATTCTTTGGCCATAGGGCTGCCAAGTCAGCCCGGGGGGCGGGGGATTCCCCGCTAAAGGGGTTCCCGATCCGCCGGCCAGCATTTGGCCGGCGGGGAGAACCCCACCCCCGACATCATCCAGCGAGGACGACGTAATGACGTCACCGGAAGTGACGTCAGCACATTGGGGGCGTTGCCAGGGCGACGCTCTGGCCATCGCCCCAAAACTTAGAGTTTTGGGGCGATTGCCAGAGCGTTGCCCTGGCAGCGCCCCCAATGTGCTGACGTCACTTCCGGTGACTTCGCTGGGAGAAACTCCCGGCCAGAGGAGAAACTCCCGGCCAGAGGAGGACTCCCCCCCGCCGGTGAGTTTTGAAGACTTGGCAACCCTATTTGGCCACCCAATGAGAAGGGAACACTCACTGGAGAGGACCCTAATGCTGGGAAAGAATGAAGGTCAAGAAGGGGACGGCAAAGGTTAGACAGTGTCATCAATGCAACAAACATGAAAGAACACAGAGGAGGGCCTGGCGTGATGTAGTCCATGGAGTCACAAAGAGTTGGACTTGACTATGCAACTGAACAACAACAAAAATTAGGCTGCAGTCCTAAACACACCTACTAAGCAGTGTCCCACTGAGCCCTGACCTGGGGAGCCCAGGCTAGCCCGGTGTCATCAGATCTTGGAAGCTAAGCAGGACTGTCTTGGTTCGTACTTGGATGGGAGACTACCAAGGAAGTCCAGGGTTGTTACACAGAAGCAGAAAATGGTGATCCATCTCTGTACATCTCTTGCCTTGAAAACCTTACAGGGTTCTGATAAATTGGCTGGGACTTGATGGCACATTCCACAATCACCGTCAAGTCCCAGTAGGGTTGCCAAGTCTGTATTACTCACCGGTGGGGGGGAGTCCTGCATCCGCCGGGAGCTTTCCTGGCGTGCGCGCGCCTGATGACGTCACCGGAAGTGATGTCAGCACGTTGGGGGTGTTGCCAGGGCAACGCTCTGGCAATCGCCCCAAAACTCTATGGTATCATAGAGTTTTGGGGCGATTGCCAGAGCGTCACCCTGGCAACGCCCCCCAACGTGATGACGTCACTTCCAGGTGACGTCATTACGTTGGAGAAGTCGTCCTGGCTGGACGACTTCGGGGGTGGGGTTCCCCCGGCCGGCGGATCGGGAACCCCTATAGCAGGGGATCCCCCGCCCCCCAAGCTGACTTGGCAACCCTAAGTCCCATTGAATTCAATGGGACAGATTTAAGAAGAAACCTACTTAGATGGCACAGTTAAAACTGCTGTAATTTAGGGTTGCCAACCTCCACGTGGACCTGAAGTTCTTCTGGAATAGCCAGGACATCAGTTGTAATCCCAGGAAATTGCCAGGCCCCAGCTGGAGGTTGGCAACCCTAGTACTACTCAGAGGTTCCTGATCTTAGTTCCAGTCACACACCTGAGAGAAAGCGGGGAGGAAGCAAGGCTATTTGCTCCGACAGAAGTTGACCTGCCGCTGCGCGATCACATGGATTTTTGTAGATCCTTTTGTAGTCATCAGACACAACTGCCAGTGAGTCGGGATTTTTTTTTTAACTGTTTGTTCCCGATATACTTTGTATATCGATAATTCACACCTCTCCCTATGGAATGTGCGGGGTGTGTGCGCGCGCACGGATGCACATACTGCGATGGAGGGAAAAACAATGGCACAGAGTCGGGACAGCCTGATCAGACTATCACAATGCCCTGGGAGCACGCTGGCATGATCAGACACAAGAAAGTCCGTCTGCGGCCCGTAGCAACCCATTTGCCACTGGACTTTCTGAGGTGTTTACTCTGCGTGTGTGGCGGAGCAAAATGGGTTGCCAGCTGTGGGGCACTTGCCAGATGTTGGCGTCTGATCATGCTCCTTTAATCTGCCCGGCATTTGTGCCTATGTCGGGGCGAATTGTGCATGTGATCGCATCCTTAGATTCATACTCCTGTGCTCGAAACAGCATCCATTTATTACCGAGGAGATACTGGAATGGGAGTAGCTGGTTGCAGAACAAGGGAGCTCAGGCTGTCTGTGTTTCAGTTAGGGCTGCCAAGTCAGCCCGGGGGGCGGGGGATCCCCCGCTACAGGGGTTCCCGATCCGCCGGCCAGCATTCGGCTGGCGGGGGAAACCCTGCCCCCGTCGTCCAGCCTGGACGACTTCCCACATGTAATGACGTCACTCGGAAGTGACGTCAGCACGTTGGGGGCGTTGCCAGGGCAACGCTCTGGCAATCGCCCCAAAACTCTATGATACCATAGAGTTTTGGGGCGATTGCCAGAGCGTCGCCCTGGCAACGCCCCCAATTCGCGTGCGCATCGGTGAAGCTCCCGGCCGACAGAGGACTCCCCCCCACCGGTAAGTTCACTGGACTTGGCAGCCCTAGTTTCAGTGAACAAGCAGAACTAACTACGCAGGGGCTCACCCCGTGAGACTAAACTGACTGACCTGACTCTCAGGGGAAACAGACCGTTTCAACTGTAATGTACACAATAAATATATGACAGGGATGGTTGATGGGCCTCCCTTCCTTCTCTTTTAATTGTTGTACTAGAAAAGAATACCTGTTCTTGTTCAGAAAACTTCTGATTTGAAGACATTTGTTGTAGATACAAGATAATTCTTCTTGGAACTCCCTCCTTTGGAAGGTGTGATTGGATTAGCTTTTTCAGAAAAGTTTGCTGTTTAAGGATGGTGTTGGATTAAGTGGATTTAAAAAATAATAATTTTAAGGGGAGGTGTGAGGCTTCTGCTCAAAGTAGTCAAGGATCAGATCTTTGTTGATGAAACACAGTTCTTTATTTCCAATTTCTACATTGGTACAGGTCCTCGGATTATTGTCAGAGAGAACGCATACAATAGAAGCAGGTCTAATATACCCTTCAGTACAATTTGAATTGCCCATAGGTAACCAATCACTAAAGGGGAAAAACGGCGGGCAAAAGGGGTCTCTGGCCGTTTGCTTCCCACAGGAAAGAAAGCTAGGTGTGAAGCTGTAAATTTCCCTTCCCAAACCAGACCCCTCAGATGTAACCATATTCACATAACAAATGCTTCCCTCAAGGCTTTCGCACGTTGATAAGAAATAGTCCCTGTCCTCCCCTTGTCTTCCCAGCCGGGATGAATGGAATGCGGAGGCAGGAGTGTGAGAGGCCCATTATTCCCATGTTTTGAAGTTGTCATTCTCCCGGGCAAACAGTTACAAAGACCAGGCCTGGTCAAAGCCATAAACCGGGGGTCACATAGCATACATTCACAATGGTCAATCAGATGGCAATAGGCATGATTACATAGTGGGCATAGGGGCAACTGATAGCAATAGACATGAGTACAAAGTGGGTGCAGAAACGGGTTACAATACATAGCAACATAGCAACAGGTTATAATATAGCAGAAGACTCCAGGAATCCTTGTCTGAATCTGCAGATTCTGACAGGAGGTTTGTTAATCTTTCTGCATTTCTAAAAAAAAAACCCTTTCATTTGAGTGTGTGAGATGCAAATTTTCAGGTGTACAACTTTATCTCTTTACTTTTGAAAGGACATGTCAAAGTCATTTTGTGAGAAAGACTTGGGCTTTCCCCCACCTCGAGCCAGGATTGATCAGTTACATTCTCGAAAAAAGACAAATCATGCTTCTTATTCAAACACCTAACTCTCGGATGCACCTGCCTTGGTAGAAGAAATGAAAACAACCTGCTTTTGAGAAATAATTTCATTTTATGATATTTTGGAAAATGCCTGGATTGGAACGACACATCGTGAATGAAGCCAAATTCCACTATTGTTGAAAAAGAGCGTGTTGTTTTTGTTCTCACAATGTGTGATTAAAACCTTTTTACATATAAAAACATCTGCTATAACATAATTGTGGCAGCAGCATTTGTTCCGAATCTGGAGAAAGTAGGTTCTCAGAATTCGTGGGCACTAGAGAAGGTCTTAACAGTGGCAAGGACGTGGCACACCAACAGAAAGGCAAGCCCGGGTTTGCTACAGAGGGCCTATTCCACACAGATGTTTCTGCAGGGCACGTGTATTCGCCGACTTCCAGGTGGAGGCTGGAGATCTCCTGGAATTATAATTGATCTCCAGACTACATAAATTTCTTTATTTACTCCACTTCTTCTGTAGAAAATGTCTGCTTTGGAAGGTGGACTGCTTGGCATTATACCTTACCCAAGCCCCCACCTTCCCTAAACCCCACCCTTCCAGGCTCCACCACCAAATTGCCACGTGTTTGCCAACCTGGGGTTGGCAAGTTTAATTTGCAGGAACATTGTTGATCGCACTCCCAAGCAATGTTCCCTCTAATGTCTTTTCCCTACTGAGCAGAGCCGTTCAAATCGTGAGCAGAATAGAACCACCATAACCTTAAAATGGGCAGTGGGCAGTGCATGACTGCGCGGCTCTAGATTGCTGCTGAGCAGGGATTCCTGTATTACTGAGCAGCTGCTCAGGTGCACAGCTTAGAGGGAACTCTGCTCCCACGTGTGCTGTGCCACAATCAACGGTATTTCTGAACATGCACGAGCTCTTCCGAACAAAGACTTAGCTAATGGCAGGCAATAGCATAAACAGACCTGAAAATTGTACGGTAGCTACAAGTCGGCAACCTAAGAATTGACTGGTTCTCTCAAGTTAATCAGACAGTCAAATTCTTCCGAATGTTGGGTTTATTTATTTATTTATTTATTGAGATTTATATCTCGCCCTCCCCGCCAAATGGCGGCTCGGGTTGAGCCGAATTGTGGAGCAACAGTGGATTTCCAAGAGGGCGAGTCTTGAAAATCAGATTTAGAGCTCTCCTTGGGTGACCCAAACAGCATTCTGTCGTTTTGACTGACTTCAGAACTTGGGCACTCAGTGGGCTTTACGCTAGCGTATTTGAGCATCTTGCCATTTTAAAAAAAACACTACCAGTTGTTGCTCAGATGCATGAGGCTACTGGAATTTGGTATTTACAGTTGGTTACTGTTGTGTAAAGAGTCACTTGGCTCCAGATGTTTACGTTCGTGCACCTTTTTGAGGTGGCCGTGGATTTCCCAGGAAGAGAGTTTCAGAGGGGGACCATATTGGTCGGCAACAGGGCAGCATAATACAAGTCCCGGAGCACCTGAGACGAGGCCAACAAGGTTTCCGGGGTGTTTGTGTGTGTGAGAGAGCTTTTGAGCGTCAATGTTCCGCTTGCTGAAGGAGGAAAGCTCATTCCCTGAAAATCTTGTCGGCCTTGTCTGAGGCGTTGTTGGACTCGAGTCTGGGTTTTCCAAGGCAGCTTAAAAAAAAAAAAAAATCCCTAGGAGGACATTTCCGTGTTTTTCAAATGTTATCTCAATTACCATAATTTGCATGTGCCGTTATGATGCTAATTCCAGACATGGTCCTCGTCAGTCCACTGTCCTCTCATTCGTTTCGGCGACAGTCCCAGTTTTTCCAGAACCCGAGTGTAGTGATTTTATATGTGCTTTTCTTGAAGACACAAGCTCTGTGGAATCCATGAGAACACCATGTGGTTTCCGGGGAGAAAAAAGCAGGCAGGGGTTGGAAGGCAGGGAGTAGCAAATACGCTGTCATGATGGAATACTCTCAGTTGGCTTGAACGGAGACAAAACGGAGGCGTACCGGCACCAGCACCGGCAAACAGAAAGGGATGCCGGTTTGTATTGATAGCCTGAAAGAGACAGTAAGGAGGCAAATGGTTTCAGTGGTGCACTATCCAATGCATCAATGTGCCATTCTGATTCTACATGCGGTTAAGGGTAGAATAACGAGTGACCAGTGTTCCCTCTAAGCTGAGTTAGCGTGAGCTAGCTCACAGTTTTTTTAGCCTCTGGCTCACACATTTCTGTCTTAGCTCAGGAAGGACGGCTCCAGAGCAAACTAATTGATGCCGTAGCCGAATCGCTCGCTCACAGCTTTAATGCCAGTAGCTCACAAAGTAGGATTTTTGCTCACAGGACCCCACATCTTAGAGGGAGCATTGACAGTGACTCATTTTTCAACGAATGGCCCCAACAGGTATTCACCTTGGAGTCCTGTGCAGAGTTGCTCTGGTATAAGCCTGATGAAATCAATGAGCATAGAGTACAGCAGGTTTGCATTGGATCGTGCAGCTAATGACATTGGGCGTGCGGTCAAAAAAAATTTCGGTCTTTTCCGAGGTGTAAGATTGGCAGCTTGGTCGGATAAGTTCTGCTCTCAGCGTATTTATAAGAACTGCCTGTCTGATGTTGCTGGCAGGCGGATTTCTCTGTCTGCTTTGGGATGGTCATTTTGGACGTCTTACCTTTGTCAGCGTTGGGGTTTGCCTTTGCAACTGGAGGCAGAAAATCAGTCTCCGCCTTGTTTGTTGAGCGTCTGCCTCTTCTACAAAGTGGTGAGGTTTCAAACACCACTGGTTGGCTAAACAAAAGAAGATCTGTTGGTGTATTATGTAAGGTATTTACATTACGCAATATCAGGGTTTTTTGTTTTTTGTTTTAAAAAAACAGGGCAGCTTTGGGCCATAAAAGAAGAAAACCACATTCTTAAGCTCTAACGAAGATAACACAAGGAGGATAGAAGTGTCAGCCTTCTAGCTGTAGTTTCAATGAAAGGGCTTTTCTCTTTCTATTCCCCTCTCTCCTCTCCTCTTCCTGCCAAATGGCTGACCTCTGAAGGAGTTGTAGGGATGGGCTGGATCATGGAGGGTCACTAAATCTGGGTTGGGAAATTCCTGGAGATTCCTTGAGCACAGGGTACAGATCTGAGGCGGAGAGGAACCTCAGCAGGGTATAATGCCATATAATTGCTATTTTCTCCAGAGGACTGAATCTCTGTCATCTGGAGATCATTTGTAATTCCTGGAGACCTCCAGGCCACATCTGGAACTTGGCAATCCTAGCCGGAGGACGGGTTGAGGAAGTTTGAAAATAAACAGTTGGATTTGTGTTACCAATAAAGGCCAGCGCTAGAACTGTGGCTGTCTTACCTGCCTTCAGATCTCAGTTTTTGGGGAGAAAACTGGGCTTCTTTATGATAAAAACACCTAACATTGCGACTGCCTGGGTTCACTAGAAATAATTTTCGAAACGTTGTCGTGGCCTGTTTTATGGACAATTGAATGTATTGTGTTACCTTGGTGAACCCTATAATTTTGTTATGACTTTGTGGTCTGCTTGCTTACTACTGCTATTATGAGATTAAATCCATACCCTTAATCAGAAATTGCCCTCAGCAATAGGCAGTCCAGACAAAAAATGTCCAGGAGGCTGGTGTATGATCAAAATTGTATGCATTACACATTTTTTAAAAAAAGAATGTAATCTCTTAATAAGGTATGGTTACAGAATTATAGGAGTCGAGCCAAATGAGAATCAAACCCCACATTCAAACCCTGCATTATTGGGAGGTCTTTTGTGAGTATATATTTCGATGCACGGGAATTGACTCATAGGCGTAAACTACGGGGGGCTCGAGGGCTCGGGCCACCCCCGAAATTTCCCGGGGGGACCGAGCCCCCCCCCGGCAAAACGGAGCGCCTGCTGCTGCTTCTCCCCCCCCCCCCGCCTCTCCGGACCCTTCCTAGGCCCGCTGGCCGGCCAGCTGGCCGCTGTCGCCAGAGCCTCTTTCTTCCCCACCCCCCCGCCTGGCTCCCCTGTACCCACTCCTCCCTCCCTCCCTCCTTCCCTCTCCCTCCCGGGGCTCCGGGTGAATTTCCAACATGACGTCAGGCATTCACCCGGAGTCCTGGGAGGGAGAGGGAAGAGTGGCCGGGGGGGGGGGGGAGAGGCGGCAGCATCGTTTCAGAGCGCGCGCATGCTTTGCGCACGCACGAGCACCCCATCCCCCCCCGGGGATTTCAAAACCTGACGCCCCTGAATTGACTGTTACCTTGGTGGTTTTAGTTTTTAGTATATTTTCTTTCTCCTTTTACGAACAAGATGACTTTGGCAGCTATTGACCTGCTTGCAGACTGTGCTTTGGTGGTGGTACCTGTCTCGATTCTGCACGTTCAAGCAAAGAAAGGCTCCACACAAGCTTTCAGCCATCCATAAACGAAGTCGTGTAAAAACAAATGTGAACTGGACTCGACTTCACCTTTGCGAGTGGAATCCCTTTGAAAAGATTCTGAAATCTCTTTGGGCTCTTAAGTCTGATGCTGTAGCTGTCGTGGTGAGTTGACTCTTGGAGGGAGCAATTGCAGCTTGATCTTCTGTCCACTTGTGATGGCTCCTCTGTTAGTAGCCTGTGTCAGGTGCACAGGTAGCTCCCGACTGCAGTGCCTTTCATTGCAATCTGGAGTAACTCCTGGAGTGACATATGGGCACATGATCAGGGTATATAGTTTGACACGATCAGGGTTATCCACAGTGGTTATATGCATGAGCAAGCTGGGCCCCACAGACACCACAGAGAGCCAGTTTAGTGTAGCGGTCAAGAGCATCAAGACTACTAACTGGGACACCCAGGTTCAAATCCCCCCTTCTACCAAGCAGGCTTGCTGGGTGACCTTGGGCCAGTCACGCTCTCTTAGCTTAACTTCCCTCACAGGGTCGTTGTGAGGATAAACTAGAGGAGAGGAGAATGATGTAAGCCCCTTTGGGTTCTGATTGGGGAGAAAGGCGGGGCAGAAATCAATTAAATTAATAATAAACAGATTAAACAGATGTGGATGCTTTGGGTTCTGTTTCTGCTTTGAAGAAGAAGAAGAAGAAGAAGAAGAGCCGGTCTTCATACCCCGCTTTCCTCTACCTTAAGGAGTCTCAGAGCAGTTTAGAATTGCCTTCCCTTGCTCTCCCCACAACAGGCACCTTGTGAGGCAGGTGGGGCCAGGAGAGTTCTGAGAGAACTGTGACTGGCCCAAGGTCACCCAGCAGGCTCCACGTGAAGGAGGAGTGGGGAATCAAACCCGGTTCTCCAGATTAGAGTCCGCTGCTCTTAACCACATCACCACGCTGGATTGGGTCAGCTGGGAAGTTACACTGGCCAAGTCACTGTGTCTCACGCCTTCCCGCCTGTGGAAAAGGGGGTACCAGTGCCCTGCCTCGAGTACAGTAACACCTGTAAGGGAGCAAAGCGCTGGGAGGAATCATATTTTGCTTTGGAGCTGTTCTGACTTAGCAGTCAATTTTTCAGCTGCCCATTTGTGCAAGCACAGACGTCTCGTTCTTGAACAGTTGTGAACTGGTGTGTAACCAGTAAGTGCTGCTTGGAATGGTCAGCGTCTCTCATCCTGTAACACAGTGATACTCACTCCGTGGTTCACTGGTGGGTCATGTGTGCTGTTCTCCAATGTGCCACCACCCCTGCATCTCAAGAGAGGGGGCTTTTGCCCCCTCACCTATTGGGGCTTGTGCTGGCGGGTGGTTCTCACCTTGAAACATCCAACATCAGAGGACCGGGTAAGGTGTGAGCTGCCCTGAGGTACAGGCCTCAGGCCAAGGATGTGGCTCTTTGGGGTGATGGACTTCAGCACATGTGGCTCTTCACGCTGGCAGTCACAGAAATGAATTCCAAGCCCCTGGTTATCTTCCTTCTGGGTGGGCTTCTTGGAGGAACCTGGCTGGTTACAGAGTTGGCCCTAGATGGATTTCTGGCTTGGTCTTTCTGTTGTGTATTTCAAGCACAAATGGTTTTGGGGTTTTTTTGAGAAGGGGGGCTGTGGCTTAGTAGAAGCCTCTGTTTGGTCTGCAGGAAGACCCAGGTTCAATTCCTGGCATCTCTAGATGAGGTAGACTAAAAGATGAGGTAGACCAATGGCAGAGCATCTGTTTGGCACCCAGGAAGTCCCCAGCTCAATCCCCGGCATCTCCAGTTAAAGGACCCGGCAGGAGGTGATGGGAAAGACCTGAGATTCCAAAGAGCCGCTGCCACTCTCAGTAGACTGTTACAGACCTTGATGGACTGACAGTCTGATTAAGTAGAAGGCAGCTTCCTGTGTGTGTTTGTGGCTTGATGTTGTTGACTGAGAGGATGGTGTGTGTGTGTGTCTTCTCCCTCCTTTGCTGCCCTTTTTTCTTCCTCTAACCTTGTTTGCTCTTCAGGGCGGGAGGCTTATATGAGGAGAGAGCCAGTTGAACATGTGATTAGCATCAGCTGTTTTTTTCCAGCAGTAGTTTGATGCCAGGAGCCCTCTGGCAAGAAGAGCCGGGGGGGGGGGGGGAGATTGTTGGAGTTAGAGGAGTGTGTGTGTGTTCGGGGTGGGTGGGGGGGTGGGGGGGTGGGAGAAGTGGGTCTCAGCCTGGGCCGCGATTGCACTGCATGCCAAAAATCAGAAAGCCTGCCATTTCCTTGCATCGAAGAAAGACCAAAAGAAACTGCCAGAAAAGCACTGTCTATTTGAATAAGCCATACAAATATTTTAAAGTGCAAAATACATATAAGAGAAACAATTAAGGAAATGGTCCACAACAACTGATGTAATAGTAGTTGACGAAGGGCTCCGGAATGGTTCTTCGTTTCGAAGGAAACGTCATCCGAACATCGACCATAACAACAGAAACGTCTCCGATTTCTTGCTCATGATTCAAAGGTAATCACAATACAAGTAGCACAGCTCTACATTCTTTAAAGAGAAGAAAAGAAAAATCACCGTGGGCATTAGCCTTTTCTGCATGCCCGTGGTCATTTTTCTTTTCTTCTCTTTAAAGAATGGGCAGTTTTGAAGCTGTGTAGAGCTGTGCTGTTTGTATTGTGATTACCTTTGAATCATGAGCAAGAAATTGGAGACATTTCTGTTGTTATGGTCGATGTTCGGATGAAGTTCCCTTCGAAACGAAGAACCATTCTGGAGACCTTTGTCAACTAGTATTACATCCGTTTTTGTGGACCATTTCCTTAATTGTTTCTCTTATATACATTTTGCACTGTAAAATATTTGCATGGTTTATTCAAATAGATAGCGCTTTTTGGCAGTTTCTTTTGGTCTTTCTTCTATGCTCTTGAGACTGCGACTTTCTTCTGTTTTTCTGGCATTTCCTTGCAGCAGCCCTGGCCCGTACAAGGAGAGACCGACCCCAAAGTGTTCAGGGAGGTGGGTGGCGAAGCAGCTGATGGAGATGGGATGCAGCCTAAGAAGAGCAGCTGGTCTTCCACCAGTGTGCCTTGAAAGGCTTTTAGCTGCACAGCTGGAAGCTGAATGGAGTTTGCTTCAATGGAGGAAAACTTAACCTTGGTGTAAACACAGATGGAGAGCCAGCCACCTCGACAAAGAAGTGGCAAAATGTCACTTTCCAGGCAGGGTTGTCTCTGTTTACACTGGTTGGGTTCTCGGGTAGACGGTGGCTGTTGGATGAGGAATCCCCGTTGGTGTATAAATAGGCTTGCCAATTTCCAGGGGAAGCCTGGAGGCCGCCCAGAATTACAGCTGATCTCCAAACGACAGAGATCAGTTTCCCTGGAGAAAACGGTTGCTTCAGAGGATGGACTCTACGGCAGTGTATCCCACTGAGATCCCTCCTCTGGCTACACATTCAAAATCTCCAGTTGTTTCCTAACCCAGAGTTTGCAACCTTATGTAGGGGTGGTGGTGGTAGAAAATGATGTCAAATTGCAGCCAGCTTATGGTGACCTAGGGTTGCCAAGTCCCTCGAGCTTACTGGCGGGGGGAAGTCCTCTGCCGGCCAGGAGCTTCATTGGTGCGCGCGCAAAGTGCGCGCCCCGGCTGACGTCACCAGAAGTGACGTCAGCACATTGGGAGCATTGCCAGGGCGATGCTCTGGCAATCACCCCAAAACTTTATGGTATCATAGAGTTTTGGGGTGATTGCCAGAGTGTCACCAGAGTGTCGCCCTGGCAACGCCCCCAACGTGCTGACGTCACTTCCGGGTGACATCATTACATGAGGAAGTCGTCCAGACTGGACGACTTCGGGGGCGGGGTTTCCCCCGCCAGCTGAATGCTGGCCGGCAGATCGGGAACTCCTGTAGCTGGGGATCCCCCGCCCCCCAGGCTGACTTGGCAGCCCTATGGCGACCCCTCATGGGGTTTTCCAGGCAAGAGATGTTGCCTGCCTCTATGTCACAGCCCTGGACTTCCTCGGTGGTCTCCCATCCAAGTACTAGCAAGGGCTGACCCTTAGCTTCTGAGATCTGATGAGATTGGGCTAGCCTGGGCTAACCAGTCTCCAAACTAGAGAGGTCCACCCCCCTGGAGAAAATGGGTCCTCTGGAGGATAGACTCTCTGGCCTTATGCCCCACTGAAGTCCCTCCCCTGGAATTTCCCAACCCGGAGGAGGCAAACCTAGGTACGGATCATGCTGCCGGATCAACTGACTGGTGTTTCACAAGCCTGACCTCTGGGAGGTTTTCTGTGTTGCTAAAGCCATGTCCTGCTGCCTGTGGCAATTGTATATGTGGCTTCGCTATGGACAGAGCTATGGCACAGCGGGAGAACATCTGCTTTCCCTACAGAAAGTCCAGAGGTTCAGTCCTCAGCTAAGAGGGTCAGATGGAAGTCGAAAGACCTCGGAGAGCTGCGGGTGGTCAGAACAGACAGTCTCGACCTGGCTGTTACCGTCTCTTTGTTCAAAGTGTAAAAGGTGTTGAAAATATTGATTAGGGTTGCCAGCTCTGGGTTGGGAAATACCTGGCGATTTTGGGGGTGGAGTCTGGGGAGGGCGGGGTTTGGGGAGGGGAGAGGCCTCAGTGGGGTATGATGCCACAGAGCCCACCCTCCAAAGCAGCCATTTCCTCCAGGGGAAGTGATCTCGCTCTTCTGGAGATCAGTTCTAATTCCAGGAGATCCCCAGGTCCCACCTGGAGGCTGGCAGCCATAGTACCGATCTAGTCACTGTCTCGCTTTTAACAGGATTCAGTGTTTTCTTTAAAATGTATGCCGCAAAATTTTGAACAAAGCTGTCTGAGGTGCCTGAAGGAGAAGAAGGCTAGTGACCCTGGAGTGTCATAAACAAGTTCTGCCACTTATTCCTGGAAGGCCACTTTGCGTGTGTATTTTTATAAAAGCTGGGAATCTGGAATGTTCTCTATTGCAGTGGGAGGCTTAAATGTATACTTCAGCTGAAGTAGCTTCAAAAATTGGAAAATTTATCATCCCAGTTTCATCTCTGGGTGCTTGTGAGTCTTATTCTGAGAAGTAATTCTGGAGTGGCGTGGCTTCAGCTTAAACATTAGGTAAAACACATCTTTTTATGTTGCGGATTTTTGATATAAATGGGAAGGAAAGCAAAACCAATGTTCCCTTCCCCTGTATGCGTCAGATCTAGTGGAGGGCAAACTGCCTTGTGGTTATGGCCCTTCACCCATTCTGGGGGTTTGTTATTAGCTCTGATTCTAGGGGATTTTTTTGGGGGGGGGGGAGCGTTAATCTTCAAGTAGAGCTTTGGTTGATTTAAGCTGTGGTCACACATTTGTAGTGATATCATCACAGTTCTTTTGCGGATGTAAAGATCCAGACAACAACATCTACCTTCCATGTCCCAGTCGTTGGCACCCGGGTCCGGTGCGTCCTGGAAGCTGAGTACCGACACCAGGGAAGGTCCGGTCTTTACGTATGCCAGGACTTCCACCCCACGCTTCCTGACATCTGAACCCCCGCTGTTGTGAAGTCAAGCCATTTGGGAAGTCTGAACCTTCCCTTCTGTTTCTGCCTCTCTCTTTTTTTGGCAGATCAGGCATCTATGTGCGCATAAGTGCATAATTACCCCTGGCATCGATCACCACAGCCAAGTAGTCATTCTGGATTGGGAGTCCCTAGAGGAGTTGTTGTCGGGCGATAAATCCCCCAACCCCTTCTCTTGTTTCTGCATCAGAGTTGCTGTTTGAGAGCATCCCGTGATTGACACAAGGGTAAATGTACTGATGTCGATGGAACCACTCTCATGTACATTTGCCCTTACCCCCCCTCCCAATGTATTCCAAAGAAGAGAGGTGGAGGGAAGGAGGCTGAGAGGGGCCAGAGTGCTTGGCAGAGGGATTGTGGAGCTGTCGAAAAGGTGCCAGAGCTTCGGGTACATGCTTATGCGCATGAATGAAAGACCAAAAAAAAAAGGGATGCTGCAACAATCCGAATGATCGACCACAGACCGAGCACGCGGTGAAGCTGGTTCAGGGTGGGATGTCTGATCAAAATTTCATGCAACTATTTATACCGCCGCAAATTGAGGCGCAGCCAGATTGTGCCAAGCCTCCAGTGTGACTGCAGCCTTAATCACAGTAATCTATTGTATCGTACAACCCAAGTTCTTGATTCATTGACCCGCTGTCACTGAGCATTTCTGCTTCCTGCCTGCCGTATCAAGATTACTCATTAAGAGCCTCCATGTTCAGAGGAAGTCTGCCTCTGAAGATCAAAACCTAGCTGAAACTTTGGTCTGATTCAGCCAGGGATCCTGTTTCATACAGTGCAGTGGCTGCCAGATCAATAAACCCAGGTTTCTGTCATTTATATCCTGCCTCTCTCCCCAATGGGGACTCAAAGTGGCTTACTTTGTTCCCCTCTTCCCTGTTTCATCGTCACCACAGCCCTGTGAGGTAGGTTAGGCTGAGAACGTGTGACTGGCCTCAGGTCCCCCAATGGGATTCCATGGCAGAGCGGGGATTCGAACTCTGGTCTCCCAGATGTTGGTCCTGCATGCTAACCACTAGCACGGCACTAAAACACACACACAATGGCAAGTGCTCTGTGGCATATGTTTCCACCGAAGCGCTCTATGCAGAGCTTGCTTTCAGAGTGTCAGCCTTTTGTGCCAGATGTGTTGTGGCGGTTGTGTCCTGGCCTCCGTCCCATTTCTTAAGGGGCAGCAAGAGGGTTCCCAACTCGGGGCTGGGGAATTCCTGGAACTTTGTGGGTGGAGCCTGGTGAAGGCAGAGTTGCGGGGAAGGAAGCGGACCTCAGTGGGGATACAAGGCCATAGAGTCAACTCTTCAAAACAGTGGTCCTCCCCCTCTGGGAAACTGATCTCTGTGATCTGGAGGTCAATAGAAATTCTGGGAAATCTCCAGTTCCCACTTGGAGGCTGGCAACCCTAGGTACCAGTACTTCCTCCCTGACTTGTCATATGTTGCCCTGAACCGTGGGAGGTACTGGCTTAGCGGAGCTCTCTCCTGGATGGTGTGTTTAGCCACGGAGAGGGTGAGCGGGATCTCGTTTCAAGCTGTCGCCATAAAACTATTTTACTTGTCGCTTTGTAAATCATTAGACAGAATTAAGCCTTTTACTGGCTTTTAAGAACGCTGCAGTCATTTAATGCACCTCCTGCATTCACCACCTCTGGCTCAAGCGCCCGACTCTCTTATTTCCCTTCCTTTATGACGCGAGCAATCCTGTCCGTGCTTAAGAGGAAATGCCCTGTCTTCTGAGCACAACTGATGTTCGGCAGCGGAGGCTGGGGCCCAGGGAAGGCTTCCCAAGATAAATAATGTTTTTGAATGTTAGCGTTTCTTGTGTTTTTCCTATTGTTAGGGGAGATTCGGCTCTCCTCCCAGGACTTCAGTGAACTTGGCCAACAGGCCTTATTTATCTCCACGGAGAAGTTCAAGTTTTGAAGCTGGGGTTCTGTTCCCCTCTGTCGGTTCCAAACACCAATGGAAAGCACAGTTCCAGAGGGTAACCATGTCGGTCTGCAGGTGGACCACTAGATTAGAGTCCAGCAGCACCTTAGAGACCAAGAAGATTTTTCGGGTTATGAGATATCAAGAGTCAGAATTCCCTTCGTCAGCTTGGACTCTCGAAAACTTAAACCTAAAAAAACTTATTGGTCTCTAAGGTGCTACTGGCCTCGAATCTCATGGAAAGTATAGACGAGTCCACTGGCCCAAAGCTTAGTGGTGGAAACAGGGCACCACTAGGAATTGTCCGCATCAAAAATGGCTAGAAGTTTTCAAACTCTGGACTCTGTTGAAAAGAGAGTTTACTTTTGAAGTGGAGAGGTGCTGGGGCACCGATCTGTGTTGGAGCACCGTTGCATGCGCTCTGGAAAGACGTCTGGCTTCTTCATCTCAAAAGCTGTGGAGACCTGGGTGGCCATCTACGAACAGTCAAGAAAGAGGACAGGAGTCTTCAAAGAAAAGACAGAAGAAGACAGTGGCACGTGCTAAATGTACATATGTGGATTCAAATTTATGCCGAATGACTCGAAACGCAGCTCTCCACGCCGCCAGTTTGATCTGCTACCTCAGACCTAAATAGGGTTTCTAGTTCTGCTTTGGGAAATTGCTGGAGATTTGGGGATGGAGCTCAGGGAGGAGGGGGACCTCCGCTGTACCATCCATCCTCCAAGGCAGCCATTTTCTCTGGAGAAACTGATCTTGTAGACTGGAGGTCAGCTGTAATTCTGGGAGATCTCCAGGCCCCACCTTGACGATGGCAACCCTAGGCCTAAATGTTGATGGGGGGAGAACTTTTCCAAGGCCTGTGCCATCCCTTCTGATGGCTGCTTGTCTTGAATTCATCCTGGGCAGGCTAAAAACAGCACTTCTTACCACTGCAGGGAGCTCTGAGTCCCCTGGGCTTTGGGGCTGCTTTGGAATCTAGCCCCCACGTGTCCACTTCAGCTGGTTTTACTAGAGAGAATCAGAACCTGGACATTTCAGAGGACCAGCTTAAAAAAAAAAGTAGCAGGCTGCACTCTGACCTTGCTTGCGCCAGAAACAGACTGTACCTGCCTGCTGGTGGGTGAAGGCAAGCCAAGCATGGTCAGAACAGGGTTGCTAGGTGGAGTCTGGAGATCTCCTGGAATTACAACTGATCTCTGGACTACTGAGTTCCCCTGGAGAAAATGGCTGCTTTGGGGGGTGGGCTTTATGGCATTATCCCCCTCCCCAGTCTCCGCCCCCAAATCTCTAGGAGTTTTCCAGCCCGGCATCATCAGCCAGAGCTCAGAAGGACCCCTTACTTTGTAGCATCACCCTCCCTCCCTCTCTCCCTCTCTCTCTGGAATAGGGACACTGGCCAAAATGGGGTGACCAGCAGATGAGTTTGAATAGCAGAGGGAAAAGGTAGCAGGATCTGCGAGGTTTCTTTTCTCCTTCTTAGCACTGCCGGTGTGAGTAAATTGAGAGGTCAGTGGAGGTCAGTAAGTAAATCACGGGCACCGAGGACAGTGGAAGGGGTTCGCTCTGATGACAGGAATCTTTCCCTCTTGAGCCAGCGTGACTTTCCTCCGCCACGTGGTCTTGGACAACACGAGACAACGAGTCTAACAAGCAGGCATGTACCAGGGGGTCAGACCTAACAGCACAACAGTATCAGGTCTAGGAAGACTCTTGAGCTTCCTGCTTCAGCAGAAGTCTCCTTGTGCCATGGATGTGTGCCACTGTTGAGCAAGTGGCATCGTAGGATACAACCAGGGTTGTCTGCTGCTATCCTGCTTTTAAACAAAAAGAATTGCTCTCAGGGCGATGGCATGACATCACTTGCGGGGAATGCCTGAAAGTGAACATAAGGACATAAGAGAAGCCAATGCTGGATCAGGCCAGTGGCCCATCTAGTCCAACACTATGTGTCACACAGTGGCCAAGAACACCAGGTGCCCTCAGGAGGTCCACCAGTGGGGCCAGGACACGAGAAGCCCTCCCAGTGTTGCCCCCCCCCCCAAACACCAAGAATACAGAGCATCACTTGCCCCAGACTGAGAGTTCCTATCTGTACCTTGTGGCTAATAGCTACAGATGGACCTCTGCTCCATGTGTTTATCTAATTCCCTCTTGAAGCCGTCCATGCTTGTGGCCGCCACCACCTCCAGGGGTAGTGAAATCCATGTTTTAATCACTCTTAGGGTGAAGAAGTATTTCCTTTTATCTGTTCTAACCCAACTGCTCAGCAATTTCATGGAGTGCCCATGAGATGTTGTCTTGTGAGGAAGGGAGAAAAGTACCTCCTTCTCTGCCTGCTCTATCCCATGCATAATCTTATAAACCTCGATCGTGTCACCCCTCAGCCGTCATTTCTCCAAGCGAAAGAGCCCCAAGCGCTTCAACCTTTCTTCATAGGGAAAGTGTTCCAACCCTTTTATCATTCTACTTGCCCTTCTCTGCTAACTGCTATTTTAAATGTCAGTCCACTCTAGGAATTGCTAGAAACTCTGTGGTTTTTCCCTGGAAGTGACTTCATGCCATCACTGAGAGTGGCGCCCAGTGTCCCTTCCCAGGGCTCCTAGCAACCCCAGACACAACACCCGATAGTAAAATAGC
Organism: Lepidodactylus listeri; assembly: GCA_029233225.1. Classification (NCBI taxonomy): domain Eukaryota; kingdom Metazoa; phylum Chordata; class Lepidosauria; order Squamata; family Gekkonidae; genus Lepidodactylus; species Lepidodactylus listeri. The sequence goes on along the minus strand of JARCFY010000005.1, from coordinate 130,103,261 downwards.
ATTTAAAATATTGAGCAAACTGTTGTAGAACAGCAGAGGAACTTTACGGGAATCAAAATGCCTCAAAGCAAAGCAAATCCAAGAAGCATCGTCCTCTGCTTTATCAGAAGCTGGCCTTATTTTGAAAAAGCCAGTGGGAGACTGTTTCAGCCTTGCCTCCGAACCAGTCTGTGCCTTTGGAAGTGAGGATCAAGGTTGTGTTGTAGACTAATCAGAACACTGTTTGTAACACTCAGCAAAATCCTGCCTGATGATCTTTGGCATCCCAAAGGGAGGAGTTGGATGGCCAGAAGGAATGTAGGTAAGCAGATGCAGGCTTATTTATTTGTTATTTACCTACTTGAATTACAGCCGGCCTTTCTGATTGAGACTGAGAGCAACCCCAGGTTGGGGAAGGGGGGGTTTGGGGACAGAAGGGTCCTCAGCAGGCTCTGTCAGAGGGTCCGCCTTCCAAAGCAGCCATTTTCTCCAGGGGAGCTGATCTCTGTTGTCTTGGAGGGCAGCTATAATTCTGGGAGAACATAAGAACGTAAGAGAAGCCAATGCTGGATCAGTGCCATCAGGAGGTCCAGCAGTGGGGCCAGGACACTAGAAGCCCTCCCACTGTTGCCCCCCCCCACCCAAGCACCAAGAATACAGAGCATCCCTTGCCCCAGACTGTTGTTTTTCCAAGCTAAGGAGCCCCAAGCGCTTCAGCCTTTCTTCATAGGGAAAGAGTTCCAACCCTTTTATCATTCTAGTTGCCCTTTTCTGCACTTTTTCCAATACTATAATATCTTTTTTGAGGTGTGGTGACCAGAACTGTACACAGTACTCCAAATGAGGTCGCACCATCAATTTATACAGGGGCATTATGATACTGGCTGATTTGTTTTCAGTTCCCTTCCTAATAACTCCCAGCATGGCGTTGGCATTTTTCATTGCAGTCGCACATTGTCTCGACATTTTCACTGAGTAATCTACTACGACTCCAAGATCTCTCTCTTGGTCAGTCTCTGCTGGTTCAGATCCCATCAACGTATATTTGTAGTTAGGATTTTTGGCTCCAATGTGCATCACTTTGCACTTGGCCACATTGAACCCCATTTGCCACGTTGATGCTCACTCACCCATCCACATAGCACAAGGCTACAGAGGAGGCGACTCGCAGCATCAGCTGGCTGGAGCTGTCGGCACAGAAGGGCATTGAAGGCTACACTGTCAACATGATGACAAAGACACACCTGAAGGGTCTGTCCAACCTCCAGACTGACTGCCGAGTAGGAAGGACCGGGGTCCAAGGGAATGGGCTTTGAACAAGGAGGTCTTCACCCCCCACACACACTGGCCAAGAAGGCCATAGCCCTCGGGTACGGTACAAATGTCCTCCATGAGGCCGTGGGCACTACCTCTGAGACCGGATCTACTACACCAAGGGCCCGCCCTCCACCCAGACCCAACATGACTGCAGCTGACTGCATGGCAACTGAACGAACATGATTAAAGGCTCTGGTTTTCTTCCAGGGACATACTGGATATTTGGTTGCAGACACGGAGGGTATCGACCCAACACATCTACTGTCATACACGGAAAGGTCTTCCAAATGGGCCCCCACCAAGGCCATACAACCATGGTGAGACACGAAGAAGCAAGTGGTGCTCTTCTTGTCCAAGGGGTGGAAGAAGAGCCTTAAACAAAATACACTGAAATGACAAATGGCAGCCATCCAAGCATGCCTAGAGCACAGGACACATGGGGACGTGTCTTCAAGCAAGTATGAGAAGAAATTCCTGTTAGGAGTAAAACATTTGGCTCTTCCAATCAGACACAAGTTCCCGACATGGAACCTCTCCGCAGTGCTGCATGCATTGAATGAACCACCATTTGTGTCAGTGAAAACATCGGAGCTCAGTTTCCTATCACAGAAGGTGGCCTTTCTCACTGCAGTGACCTCAGCCAGGAGGGTTTTCCGAACTAGTAGCACTATTGGCTAGGAAGGATCTGGACATAGTCCAAAAGGAGTTGGTACCCTCGGGGAAGGATCCAGCCCTGCTTCCCAAGGTGAACTCTGCCTTCCACCTCAGCCAGCCAATTATATTACCTTTGTGCTGTCCCAATCCAAAGCACCCTAGAGAAAAAACCAGGCACAAACTGGATGTATGGAGAGCTCTCCATGTATACCTCAATTTTTTCGAAGGTCAGACTTGCCGTTTGTACCACACTGTATTCAGCACCAAGGGAAGAAGGTTGCAGTGGCCTATGGAATTAGACAAGGTATAGCCAAGGCCTACGAGGTGCAAGGACTTGCACCGCCAGGTCAAATGACGGCATATACCTCAACCTTTCGACAGTCAGACTCGAGGTTTGTACCACACAGTGTTCAGACCCAGAAGAGTGTCTCAAAGCTTCCTGAATTAGACAATGTATGGCCAAGGCCTATGAGGTGCAAGGACTGGCAGGTCAGGTGACTGCGCACTCCACAAGAGCAGCAGCTGCAATGGCCGCATTCTCCACGTGAGCAACTGTGAAAGAAATCTGCAAAGTGTGCCATTCTTCAGCATGTGTATTGTGTTGACCTAAGTTAATTCAAGATACCCGTATTCTAACCATGTAGTTGTCATTCCAGGATAAGCCAGGATCACCACCGGTGAACAACTCTGTCATTATTTTATTTTGGAGGGGTGTGTGTGGGGGGAAAGGGGCCTCAAGCATCTTGACAGGTGAACGTACCGATCCTCATGTGACGTTTCCCATCCGTGTGTCATCCTGCAGCTTAACGAATCAAGGCTTGAGGAGATGTAATTTCAGTGCACATGGTGGGTGGGGCAGGAAGGAGCATGCTGGCCCTGCGCCCTGCTTCTGCCCCGCCACTGACTTGTGAGGAAATTGTCCGTTTCTAGGCTTTGTCCCTGTGACTGGGAACATTTGTGAGAGCCGTGCTCTTGATCTTAGGGACAGAGCCTCTCCATGCACACTCATGCACAAATATATAGGCACCACGCATGAGAGCCAGCATGGTGTAGTGGTTAAAGTGTTAAACTGGGGTCTGGGTAAGGTAAAAGGTAAAGGTTTCCCTTGCTCAAAAACCAGTCGAATACGACTCTAGGGATGCGGCGCTCATCTCCGTTTCCAAGCCGAAGAGCCAGCGATGTCCAAAGACGTTTCTGTGGCCATGTGGCTGGCATGACTAGACGCTGAGGCACACGGAATGTTGTTCCCTTCCCACCGAAGTGGTACCTATTTATCTACTTGCAGTTTCTTGCTTTCGAACTGCTAGGCTGGCAGGAGCTGGGACCAGAGACGGGAGCTCCCCCCGTCATGCAGCACTCGGGTCTCGAATTGCTCAACTACCAACCTTCTGGTCTGCAGCTCAGCGTCTTAACCACTTGAGCCACACTCTTCCAGCGAAGCTTGCTGGATGACCCTGGGCCAGTCACCCACTCTCAGCCTAACCTACCACACAGGGTTGTTGTGAGGGTAAAATGGAGGGGAGGAGAACACAAGCGTCTTTGTGTCCCCTTTGGGGGGAAAGGTGGGGTATAAAACAAGCAAACAAATGTTTGTGACTTTGTGATCATGGACAGATGAACTGTGCGTCTCCTGGTGTGTGTGTGTGTGTGTGTGTGTGTGTGTGTGTGTTGAGTGCCATCAAGTTGCTTCCAGCCTGTAGTGACCCTATGAATGAATCACCTCCAAAATGTCTTCTTGTTGACATCCTTGCTCAGGCCTTGCAAACAGAGGGCCTTTGGGGCTTCCTTGATTGAGTCAATCCATCTCCTGTTGGGTCTTCCTCTTTTCTTGCGGCCTTCACCTTTTCCTGGCATGGTTGTCTTTTCCAGTGACTCTTGTCTTCTCATAATGTGATCAGAGTATGATAGCTTTAATTTAGTCATTTTAGCTTCTAGGGAGAATTCAGGCTCAATTTGATCTAGAACCCATTTGTTTGTCTTTTTGGCAGTTTGTGGTATGTGTCCTGACCTGGATGATACAGGCTGTACCCTTCTCAGCAGATCTCAGAAGCTCCGCAAGGTCAGCCCTAGTTAGTACTTGGATGGGAGACTACCAAGGAAGTCCAGGGTTGCTGTGCAGAGGCAGGCAATGGTTTATCACTTCTGTTTGTCTCTTGCCTTGAAAACCCTACTGGGTTGCAATAAGTCAGGTGTAATTTGATGGCACTCTTCACCAACCCATGGTATCTGTGAAACTGTACTGGCTTCCAGTCTCTGAGTATCAGGTGCCAGAAGTCAGGCAAGGCAGGGTCATTCAGTCCAGGGTCAGGGATCCAGAAGTCAGGCAAGGCAGAGGCAGTGGCTTAACATCTATACTACGTGTTGCAACTATGCCGAACAGCCTCTTTTGGCTGGTTTTTATAGTTCCACACCTAAGGTTCATGCTTGCAGCCAGTTACTCAGAAGCAACCCTGCAAATACTCATCTTTGTTATCAGCAAGCAGCTGGTGTCAGGCCAGGAGGCATGCACCTTGTCATCTTGTCTGTAGCTTTGTTCTCAGCTTCCATCCACTGCACTCTAAGGGTGTGGGTGATACTGGTGGGCTGGGAACGGCTAATTGAGGTTCACTTGCTGAATCAGGGTTGGAGGGTGTCAGTGGCTCTGCACCAGCTGTTGGCTGTGAATCCTGACAAGCATGTGCTGCTCATTTTCCTGCTGGTCAGCTTCTCCTGTTAACTCAAGGTTGGCTGTACTGTGCTCCTCTTCTGAGGAATCCTCTTCTCCTGAGGAGTCATCACTATTGCTGAGCCCTGGCTGACTCACGACAAAAACCCTCCTCCAATCCCACATTTCAAACGAAAAAAAGTGCTTCCTGCTCCAACACGTGTAATATTAAATAAACAGGGTTTTAATCTTCACTCCTTGTTCCTAACCTCTCTTCTTACGATACGCCTTACTGAAGAGGGTTTTTCTGCCCTCTGAAGAAGCAGACACTTCTGAATGTGAGCAACAGCTATGTATAGGCCTCAACCCTTTGCTGCCAAACAGCTCTTACCTGAGACCATGTTTTGTTTTAAGCGCAGATAGGTTAGCACTAGAGACTCTTCTCTTGTGTGAGCCTCAGACACAAGCAAAGGGCTCTTAAACCTCACCAGAGAGGTTCTGGCAGAGCACTTTGGAAGCACTTCACCTGCTACACTGCCTGGCCCCGTGTCGGCTTCAAGAAGGAATTTGCGTTTCAGAAAAAGTGAGTGGTGGAGGCAGGATGTAAGAAGACAGCCTGGCCTGTACATTAGTTTCTTTATCACGGGGAAAGGAAGGAGAGGTTGTGCGCAGGAGAGAGTGTCTGAGGTATGTAATAGGTGGGAGGCCTTTTTGGACCTGGGGTCATATCAGGCTGCCATTTTCCCATCCCAGTCTCATCAGATCTCAGAAGCTAAGCAGGGTGGGCCCTGGTTTGGATTGGCAGCTTCAGGTCGGGACATACCTGGAGATTTTGAGGGTGGAGTCTGAGGGAGGTGAGGTTTAGGGAAGAGAGGGAGTTCAGTGGGGGCGTAATGCCACAAAATCCACCTTCCAAATGGCCATTTTCTTCAGATGAAGTGATCTCCGTTGCCTGGAGGTCAGCTGTATTCCCAGGAGATCGCCAGTACCCCCTGGAGAATTGCAACCCTAGCCCTGGTTAGTACTCGGATGGGAGACCACCAAGGAAGTCCAGGATTACTATCCAGAGGCAGGTAGTGGCAAACCACCTCTGAACATCTTTTGCCTTGCAACCCCCAAGAGGTCACCATAAATTAGCTGTGACTAGGCAGCTCTTTCCACCACCACCATTCCATAGTTACCGGAGAGGGCTATAATGGTCACAGCTGCTCTCACTTTAGCCTGGAAGAATTGTTGAAGCTACAGGTGGGAAGGGTTTTCCTGTGTGGCCGTATCTACACCCCAGATGGCTACATCCTCTGCTGGTTTCCACTCTGTGCCTCCTCCAACAAGACTTTAGATAAGAGGTCGGCAGCTGGGAGCTTGAGGCCTCAATCCAGCCTGCAGTACCATTGCCCCATCCCAAGGATCCTACTGGTATTCATGTCAGCTCCTTTTAGTGTTAGGTGACAAAGCCAAAGTTTTAGATCCTCAGTTCAGCATGGGGTACTGACCAAGCCCTTTGCAGGTAGTCTGGGGCTGGTTATAAGCATGTTCATTCATTCTATTGCCTGTTTCTTTTAACCAGCCTAAATTTTGTATGGGCAGAAATAAAAAGCAGGATTCTTCTCTGACAGTGGACAAGTGCTCAGCAAGCTTCTTGCAGCTCACAGCATTGCGCCCCCATCCCCATGTGTATAGATCCGTTTTCCGAATACGCAGTAATATGTTTGTGTGGCATTGCATGACTTAAATTGAGTAACGGGAGTGTCACATGGATTTAAATTAATCTACTGATGGGAAGTAGCGCCAAGCGTACGTCCTTGTAGAATTCGTGTCTTCGGATAATTAGCTGCTTTTCTTAAGAAGCCGTTTGTTTGACGTAAGCTGTCATTAATAAGACATCTTCTGTCTGACACGGTGTCTTCCGCATGTGGTTGTCATGACAGCGCACTGCACTCGCCGACTTAGAAGATGTGGGTCTTGGACTCTTTACTGGTTCAGGAGATGTCTCCTTGGTCTTGTTTTCCTGTTGAGCTCCCATCATTCCTGGCCACTCTCAGGGGTCTGATTTTTCTTGCTGTTATAAGTGGCAATGGATGATCGGTTCTGATTAAACCAGTGTAAACTTTCTTTAATGCGTAAGCAACTTTTAAAGCTCTTAAGGGTTGGAATGGGTCATGGAGCAAATATTCTCATCTCACTTTCCGTACTGTGGCCACCATGTTAATTAGCAAGGGTGGATGAGTTTTTGAAATTGGGCAGTGCCAGTTGCTAGAAACCAAAGACATGGCAAAGGTTTAGAAAACGATGCACAGCATGGGGAAAGTGGTTAAAGTGTTTATTATGTACTTAATTTATACCCCACTTTGTGGAGAGCCAAATAATTAATTGTAATAATAACATATAGGTGTCTCCAACATGGTGCCCTGTGGGTGATTTTGTTAGAAATCAAAGACATGAGAGAGGTTTATAAAATGATGACTAGTATGGGAAAAGTTCTTAAAGTGTTTATTGCTTACTTCATTTATATCCCACCTTATGGAGATACAAAGAACAAATTGTAATAATTAGATATAATTATTGTAAACTTAGTGGCATTTCTATAAGGTCTGATCTCATAGGTGTCATGAGCCAGGCTGGGAACGGCATAGGGCACGCTGTCAAAATGCAGTGTGAATAAGACAAGAGCAGCAACTCAAGAAGTGTAGTGATGGTCCAGTCCAAGGTTCTACACAGAGTCAGGACTCGGAGTCTAGTCTGAGAGTCAGTCCGTACAGCAGGGTCTGGGAATCCAAGAGTTACTCACAAGCAGGTTCAGGAGCAAGATGAAGGTAGAGCTAGAAAATGGTCTGAAGAGTCACTGAGCTGAGGCAGGATTTGATGCAGTGGTGCCAGAGGGATTTCCACTTGTTGCTCCCACACCTAACAGCCTCCCTTTGCTGCTTTTTATACCCATATGCTTAAGGGTCATGTTTGCAGCCAGCTGCTCAGGAGTAATCCTGCAACTAAAGCAGCTGGCATCGAGCTGGAAGGCGTGCACTTTGTCGTCTCTCCTGTAGTTCTGTTCATAGCCTCTGTCTGCAGTGCTCAAAGGGTGTGGGTGATACTGGAGGGCTGGGAAGGATTAACTTAGTTTCACCTGTTGAATCAGGGCTGGAGGGTGTTGGGGGCTCTGCACCAGCTGTTGGCTGTGAGTCCTGACATGCTGGCTTCTGCTGACTCAGAGCTTGCTACATGGGGCTCCTCTTCTCCTGAGGAGTTCTCTTGTCCTGAGAAGCCCTCGCTTTTGCAGAGCCCTGGCTGACCTACAACACTGGGTTAGGCTAGGCTTTTGGGTGCTTGCTATTTGCCGGAACTGGGTCTCAAGATGCACATTAGATTGGATAACCTTCAAGTGCCTTTCAGCCCTTGGTTTGTTGACGGGTTGTTTTGAATTCCTTTGTCTGTGGTGTTCAGTGTGCTAAATGTGTAACAGAAGGCACCACACAGCTGCTTCTTGAACTAGGTAGAGATCCAATAAATCAAATGTATGGGGTGGGGAGAGAAACTAATCAGATGCTAGCAGGGTCTCATGAATATTAAGCACGTTTGCAGTTCGTTCTTTTCTGTTTGTCTTTAAGGAAAATCCAAAGCAATAAGGTAACTGGCTACCAACCCTCCAGCTGTAGAGGGGAGATAAAAGATTCTGCTCTAAATGATTTTTATCAGTTGCTTCAGCTGCTCTTTGATGGACAGGAGAAGGTCCGTTGCTGGAGGAACGCCTGGTGTCTAATAATAACAGGCACCTTTGGATCTGACAATAGGTAGGCATTAACAGTTGCCCAAACTGGCTAAGACAATTGACCAGGTTATACCTTTACACAGTTCAGTTATGCATCCAGGATGAAATGGGTATCTCAGGATGACTCACTTCTTCTGACCATTCAGCTGATTAGTCAGCTTGAACCACCTTGCCGCAGTAACAATAGGTGTTGTTTGCTAACAGTAGTACATTGGGTGGGGAACAAAATGCATGTCATTGCATACTTAGGGGGGGAAAGTGTGGCTTACAGAGTCTGACTATGGTGTGTGTGCTGTGGAGATGCTGCTGAAAACTCAGTCTCTTTATAGTGACTTATTGGTGACCTTTTCCTCTAGCTATAACCTATCAAACAGGGGCACCAACATTACCTGGCAGTGCCAGATGGGGCTTTTTTGGTTTGCTCTGCCTACTGTACCAGCTATTTTGTGGTTGACCCACCACCACCCAGTCTCAGAAATCCAAAGGTGTCCACTGGCTCCAAAAGGTTGGCAACCCCTGAGATAGAGCGTGGCGCAAGGCCATCACAATGTGTGTCTCTGTGCACCTGCTTCTTCAGTGCAACCCAAAAGCCAAGCAGCTGTGTAATGGAGAAAGGGTTAAGATCCTTATAAGATTTTTATTTTTATTTTTTTAAAAGCTCTCTTGATGGCTTGGCCACACACTCATCTCAGGGTTATTGCTGTCCAAAATGGGGCTGAGGGCGGGAACAGCATTGGGGGGTTGGGTTTTCAGCCTCTGGGGCAGGACTGGGGAGAAAAGAAAGTTGTGCTCCGTGGATGGGAATCCTTCTGACTGCAGGAACGCTCCTCTGGATCCAAGTCATCCTGTACACAAACTCCCCTACGTTTGTAATCCTCAAAGTGTTAAGAGAAACTAATGAAATGGGGACTTGGTATCTCCACAGTTACAGATTTGTGGGGGATGCTGAAAGCTATATAAGTGGGGCCAAAGAAGAGGGAAAGCCTTCCAGAATTTCTCTGCACTTTGTGTGGGGATTTGAGTATCAGACTCTGTTCTGTTTTCCCTTTGCCTAACTTTTTCAGACTGCTTCCCACACAGCGCATTTCTAATTCCAAGCCATGCAAAGTGCACACCCGTGTACAGTTTTGTCATTTACCCCAAACGCCTTTTTCAAGAGGAGCTGCGGTGGCTCAGTGGTTAAGATGCTGAACTGCAGACCAGAAGGTCGGTAGTTCAGCAGTTCGAGACCCGCGTGCCGCATGATGGAGTGAGCTCCCGTCTCTGGCCCCAGCTCCTGCCAGCCTAGCAGTTCGAAAGCAAGAGATTGCAAGTAGATAAATAGGTACCGCTTCGGTGGGAAGGTGACAGCATTCCATGCACCTCGGTGTCTAGTCATGCCGGCCACATGACCATGGAAAAAGTCTTCGGACAGCGCTGGCTTTTTGGCTTGGAAACAGAGATGAGCACCGCAACCCTTGAGTCGTATACGACTGGCTTTCAAGCAAGGGGAAACCTTTTCCTTTACCCTTTACAAGAAACGGAGATCGGGGCTTGCTACGTGACTGATAACGGAGCAGTTTACAATGGGGAAGTGAAGAGCGCATCCCTTGAGGCGATTCAGTGGGAAACATATATTTATTTAGATATTATTAATGCTCCACATTCCCCCCCACAGTGGGGGGCCAAGTCTGTCTTCCTTCTTCATTTTAACTTCACAGCAACAACCATGTGAGGTAGGTTAGGCAGAGAAAAAGCCACTGGCCCAAGGTCTCTAATCTTTGAACCAGAGTTAAAGAGCTGGGAGCTGGTCACATTACCCCATGCTCACTCCACAGCAGATCCCCAAAACTTAGGTTAAGGGATGCTTTGGCAATGACTTGCGGCGCTTTCACACACACACTAAATAACGCACTTTCAGTCCACTTTCAGTGCACTTTGCAGCTGGCTTTCACTGTGTGAAATGGCAAAACCCACTTGCAAATGGATGCCGAGGTAGATTGAAACGGCATTATTTAGCATGTGTGAAAGCACCCTGTTAAGTTTCCTCTTAACCGGGGTTTGTTAATCAACTTTGGAACCTGGTGTGAAGTCCTAGTTGAGTGAGGAACCTGGTTTTAGTGGCACCAAATTGGCAACTGGCCAAATGCTTGGTGAGCCTGCCTGCTGGTGTTCTTCCTTAATAATCAGCATCTGTGCTCCTTTGCGTAGACAGAAAGACCGTGGTGTATCTCTGTGTAAAACCCAAAGAGGGAAATACATCTCCTCCTAGTTCCTAGTGTAGGCTTCGAAACGAGTATTCCATGATCCTTTAAAGTCTTTAAAGTCTCTCTCTTTCCCTCTCACCATGAATCGCGGATTCTGTTGTTCTTCTAGTAGGTTACATGGAATAGTAAAAATTGGGAGAAAGTAACTTCTGCAGACTGATTTACATGGCTTTGGAAAGTCCTGGACCTCAGGAGTAATTACTGGCTTGTTTCCTCTAAGCTGAGTCAGTGTGAGCTTGCTCACAGGTTTTTAGCCTCTAGCTCACACATTTTTGTCTTAGCACCAGAAGGATGGCTCCAGAGGAAACCAATTTATGCAGTAGCCAAATGGCTGGCTCACAACTTTAATGCCGGTAGCTCACAAAGTAGAATGTTTGCTCACAAGACTTCACAGCTTAGAGGGAGCATTGGCAGCAGGGTACTTTTCTTGCCAAACTTCCAAGCGGGGCTCCCATCACTTTTGCCCTTTCAGGACACTCTCACTGCCAATCTGATACATGGTATCCCAACAAAAAAATAATTACCTCTTATCATTTGAAAAGTACCCAAGGTACAAACGTACTCCAAGAACTTCTCCCCACTGAGGTAACTTTGTATGCCGACCTGTGTTAAGTATCGGGGTACAAAGTTACCTGCTAAACTTCATTATTTTAGCCCTTCTAACTATTATTTTTTCATCCCAAATATAATTCTATGTTTTGCAATGGTTTAGTAGAATCCGGTTGGTAGAATCATAATGCCCCCGTATAAATCGATGGTGCGACCACATTTGGAGTACTGTGTACAGTTCTGGTCGCCACACCTCAAAAAGGATATTATAGCATTGGGAAAAGTGCAGAAAAGGGCAACTAGAATGATAAAAGGGTTGGAACACTTTCTCTGTGAAGGAAGGCTGAAGCGCTTGGGGCTCTTTAGCTTGGAGAAATGATGGAGGGGGTGACATGATTGAGGTTTATAAGATTATGCATGGGATAGAGCAGGTAGAGAAAGTACTTTTCTCCCTTTCTCACAGTACGAGAATTTGTGGGCACTCAATGAAATTGCTAAGCAGTCAGGTTAGAACAGATAAAAAGAAGTACTTCTTCACCCAAAGAGTGATTAACACGTGGAATTCACTGCCCCAGAAGGTGGCGGTGGCTACAAGCATGGATGCCTTCAAGAGAGAATTAGATAAACATATGGAGCAGAGGTCCATCAGTGGCTCTTAGCCACAAGGTATAGCTAGGAACTCTCAGTCTGGGGCAAGTGATGCTCTGTATTCTTGGTTCTTGGGGGGGGGGGCAACAGTGGGAGGGCTTCTAGCGTCCTGCCCCCACTGCTGGACCTCCTGGGGGCACCTGGTGTTTTTGGCCACTGTGTGACACAGAGTGTTGGACTGGATGGGCCACTGGCCTGATCCAACCTTGTCTTCTCTGATGTTCTTAACTTCAGGCAAAGTCTAATGAGGTGTTTCTGCTTTATTTCCAGCTGAGATAATATTACGTTGGGGTCCAGTGGTTAGAATGGTGACTTAGGATGTGGGAGACCCAGTCTGGAAATGCCATTTGTGCCATGGAAGGTTCACTGGGCAACCTTGGGCCAGTCACATAGTCTTAGCCTAACCTACCTCACAGCGCTGTTGTAAGGATACAGTGGAGGAGAGAACAATGTAAGTTGCTTTTGGACTCCCTGTACAGGAGAGAGATGAGAGATCTAAGTGAAGTAAATGAAGTATACTTTTACTGAGGGTGAAGTGGATACTCCAGACCAGTTGGTGCACCAGTACATGATAATGTAAACAGAAGGTCGCTGGCACTGTTTTCAGACCTGTGAGAGTAGGTGCTGTGACCACAGTCTGGCTGTCCCACAGTCTGAAACTGGCATGAGAAGGGAAGTTGAAGATGCCCGTCATTTTGAGAACAGATAGATGGACAAATGAGGAGTCTTCAGTATGGTGCTTTTCTCAGCCTTTCCGTTGGTTCAGCGGTGTCTTCCCTCAGCTGCAAGGGACCCCCTGTACATGGGATGTCACTGAAATGACATCATTTTAATCTGCACAGCCAATTGGAACTCCAGTGGCCAATCAGCAGCCCTGCTGGGCAATAGCCTACCTCGCCCCTCCCATTTTATAAAAGCACTTGGTGGACTGCAGGAAAGTGTCAGTGGGTACCCTGGTGTTGGGAACCTCTGGTCTAGGGTAACTAGCTATCCCCCAAAACAACAAACCTAATTCCCTTAATTCAGAGTAGTCTCCCCCCCCCCCCCCCCTTTCTGAACATGGCAAAGGAGCTTAGCCCGAATTTTCAGCTATCTCTGTTTGGAAGTATTTGATGGAATAGTCTCTTTGCAATACATTCCTTTCTGGAGTCCTCCCCCAAATGAACGAAAATCAGTCCGTTCTGTTTTCTCACCCTGCAGTGTGTAAGTAAATTGGCGGTGGGGCCGACAACTCATGGCTAACGCAGTGGTATCTGTCCGCTGTCACGTTGAGAAACAAGGGGTGAAATAAAACCGCATAACCAAATTTGAGCCTGGACATATCGCATGACGGCGGCGGCTCTTTTAACTGTTTTGGGCTATTTGCTAGAAATGGTGGCAGGAAGCCGCCAGAAAATGAAATGCGAGAAACTGTGTATAATAATAAAATCAATTGGACTGTTTCCCCAGTAATTCTAGAGACTGATACATCATTAATGTTGGTAATGCAGTGGCTGTCAGATCACAAACTTCTCAATAAATGTGCAGCTGGCAAGCTTTGATGGAAATTGGAGGCAAGCAGAGAATGAGATTTAGGGCTTTGATATATGGGGTGTCAAGCATGTGATGAAGGTTTTATCAATTTCTGTCGCCTCTGTCTCTCGTACACGCTACACATGTGGCCTGCCTCGCTGTTTCTGTGGGTGGCTGCCATGCTAACTGAGCTTTTAAAAATGGTTAGCATGGGGGATACCATTTTTTAAGGGGAGAGCCGCTGTTTGTGCTTCCGACTGGCTGCTTAAATGGTGTCAAAATGAGCATGGGCATGTACCCATATGTAACACAGGCAATCTGCCTAAGCCGAGTGGGAGCTGTGGCGTTCTTGCCTGTCCTTGCTCAGAGCTGTAAACCAGAGCAATGGATATGCCACAGGATTGCCCGCCCCCCCCAAAAAAAGGACACAGACATTCCTAAGCACCTCTGCTTTCATGCAAGGGGTGGGGAGGGAATAATCAAACTCCTTAATGGTTGCAAACACGTACTGGAAAGTATGCGAAGTTCTGAAATTGTGGAAGCCCAACAGATGGCCGAATAAGATTTCTATCATTTGGATTTGGGGCGTAAATCCCTGGTCCTTTCTGAATTTAGCAGAATCAGATTATACCGTGCAAAAGGAGAGAACACACACAGTTTTGTGACTGTACCGACAGAGGCAGCGTGACGCAGCGGCAAAAAAAGCTAACGTGGCCTTGGGGCGTATCAACAGAGGCAGAACTTCCAGACTGCAAGACGTCATAGTTTTGCTGCACGCCGCATTGGTCAGGCCGCACCTGGAGTAGTACCGCGTGTAGTTCTGGAGGCCTCACTTCAAGAAGCATGGGGACAGAATGGAGTGGGTGCAGAGGAGAGCGGCAAAGATGATCAGGGGCCTGGAGACCAAGCCCTACGAGGAAAGGCTGAGGGACTTGGGAATGTTCAGTCTGGAGCAATGCTCCCTCTAAGCTATGAAATCTTGTGAGCAAAAATTCTACTTTGTGAGCTACTGGCATTAAAGTTGTGAGCGAGCGATTTGGCTATGGCATAAATTAGTTTGCTCTGGAGCCCTCCTTCCTGAGCTAAGACAAAAATGTGTGAGCCGGAGGCTAAAAAACTGTGAGCTAGCTCACACTAACTCAGCTTAGAGGGAACACTGGTCTGGAGAAGAGGAGGTTGAACAGGGACATGTTTGAAAGGCTGTCCTTCAGAGGAGGGCAGGGAGCTGTTCCTGTTGGCAGCAGAGGTTAGGACTCGTGATAATGGGCTCAACTTACAGGTGGAAAGGTACTGGCTGAATATTAGGAAAGCGTTTTTTTACAGTGAGAGTTATTCAACAGTGGAATTTACTGCCTGGGGAGGTGGTGAGCTCCCCCTCGCTGGCAGTCTTCAAGCAGCGGCTGGACAAACACTTGTCAGGGATGCTCTAGGCCAGGGGTGTTGAACTCATTTGTTATGAGGACCGGATCTGACATAAATGAGACCTTGTTGGGCCGGACCATGTGTGTCATAAAATGTAATGCCAGGTAGTGGAGATATAAACTTTATAAAGGACACAAACACAAATATATATTTTTTTACTTTAAAAACATGCTTAAAACGTTAGCACTCTTGCAATATTTTGTTTATTTGAACAGTATCTGATACCTGCCAACTCTTGCTCTGAATTATTGCATCAAAATGTCTGTGCTGTTGGAATCCTGAGTATGCTGTTCAGGTGTGTGTCTGTAAGCGGCAAACCTACTTTTGTTTTTTTGACGAGTCACCACAGAAATCTCATGCTCAGAGTTCTGAGTCTAGGACCCAGGTTAAAACTTGAAATGGCCGAGTGATTGAGAGAGTCTGGTGAAGCAAGCTATGATGCAGCAGCAGCAACAGAACTGGAAGCAGGAGATGGCCAGTTCCAGTGCGGGCCTGATAGAAGCCCTGGGCCACATGTTTTACACCCCTGCTTTAGGCTGATCCTGCATTGAGCAGGGGGTTGGACTAGATGGCCAGTATGGCCTATGACCCCTTCCAACTCTATGACTGTGTATGAGAAACAAAATTAGTTGTTCCATGGCTAGAATTTAGATAACTTGGGGCCAGGGGTCATTTTGAGCAGGAGCTCAGGGGGAGCACAGGAGTTGGTGCTAGCCCCCTCTTCCCGCGTGGGAATGCCTGCCTGTGTCATGCCTGCAGCAAAATGACCCCGTCCCCTGGAAAGGTCCTTGTTCCTCCGACCAGCCTTCTGAAGGCTTCAGCCCCCACTGAAGCTGTCCTCCCAGAATAGTGGTATTTCTGAGGCTTGGATTAGTAGCTGTCCCCTCTCTGCCAGCTCTCTCTCTCTCTCTCTCTCTCCTTTCTTTCTTGCCTTCTGACATAACTTCTGGTCAGGTGGCAAATAAGTTATGCTAATGAGTTCTGCTAATGAGCTCCTGCACCTCTTTTTCTATGAAATGACCCCTGCTGGGGGCAGAGCTTTTAATTTTTGTAGTACGCATTGTGCATGGGCCCTACTTTTAAGTCTCTTGGGGGGGAGTCTAGGGAAGGGATGCTTGTTCTAAATCTGTTGCGCTGTCTTTGGTATCCTGTGACGGCGATCCTGGTGTAGTTGGATGGAGGGTGGTGTTTATAGAGACAGGCCCTACAGGAAAGTAAGTAAGGTTGCCAACTCCAACTTGGGAAGTTCCTGGGGATTTGGGGCTAGAGCCTGGGAAGGGTGGGGTTTGGAGGAGGGGATGGACTTCTGTGGAGTATTAATACCATAAGAGCCCATCCTCTGACACAGCCATTTGCTTCAGGGGAAGTGGGTCTCTGTAGTCTGGAGAGCAGTAATTTCAGGAGATCTTCAGGCCCCACCTGGAGGTTGGCAACCATCAAAGCAAGGCTTTTCAATGCACACGGCAGAATGTTTTCTGTTGAGGCTCCCATGTTGTGGAGGACCCTCACTGAAAGCAGCCCGTTAGGGCTTATAATTGCTTAGACGGGTTGGCGAACCCCACTTATTTCCTTCTGCATTCAATCAATTGCTACTGTTTTTGTCACCGATTTAGACCCATCAGTGACTGCCTGCTGCTTTTTGGCTTTAAACATTTCCTAATGTTTTTATGGGTTTCAGATTTAGTGTTTTTCATCTGCATCAAGCTTTGTGAAAAGTCCACTAGCAAATTTTGTAAGCAACCTGAATTAGCTACCTTGAGCCTATTTTGAGTCCTGTGGCACCTTTAAGACCAAGAAAATTTTATTCAAGGTATGAGCCTTCGCGTGCACACAAACCTCCTCAGATACATTGAAATGGGAGTTAACAGTGTGTGTGTGTTTGTGTGTGTGTGTATAGGCAGATGCCTCTACATAGGTGAACAGCAAATTAGCATACAACTTAATTAAGATGTTTTAACTTATGCAAAGATCAAACAGCAATAATAAGCTAAGTTCACATGGTCACCATTGATTTGGATTTAATTGGGGGGGGAGAGTGAACTAAAATGTCAAAATAGGAGATAGATGTATAAAGGTATCCTGCTAAGAGTAACAAACCGTGACTCTGTTTTATTTATTTATTTGTTAGATTTGTACCCCGCCCTCCCTGCTGAGGCAGGCTCCATTTGTCTCCTTCCAAGCATGGAGTTAACTAACAAACATCCTTTTCTTAGAGGTGTGGGGCATTGCCATTTCAGTGTATCTGAGGAAGTGTGTGTGCACACAGGAGTTCATACCTTGAATAAGTGTTTGTTGGTCTTAAAAATGCCACTGGATGCAAAACTGGCTCTACTGCTTCAGACCGACAGGGCTGCCCATCTGCAGCTGTCTTGAGCTTGTTAGCAGAAATCAACCACAGCCTACTTGAGACATGTTGTCCCTCCCATGCCGGCTCTGTTGTGGTTCATCTCCACATCTACAGGATGAGATCGAAGCCGCTTTTACACATACTGAACAATGCCCTTTGCAACTGGAATTTACTGTGTGAAATGGAAAAGCCCACTTGCGAACAATTGCTTAATTGCATTAAAAATGCATTATTCGGCACATGTGAAAGCACCTTGAATAAACCAGGATAATCTTGGGTGCCTGCTGAACCCTAACAACAAATGACTGTTCAGTTGGACAAGACTGCGGCCTTTTGACAGACGTGTTGCTCACAGTGCAGAGTTGCGTTCAACTGCACCCTTGCCATATCTGTGTTGAGGAAGGGTGATGGTTGTTGGTTGGGACTGGAAGCACCATATGTTACTTCTGGCCACGTTTAGCACTTGGCTGGTTATTGTGAAGATCAAACAGCGGTCTTTTTTTTGTGCAATGTCAGGTCAGAAGGGCATAAAATGGATGGAAAGTGTGGAAAGTATCAGCCTGTCTGAAGAAAAATAAATAAGAGGTGTTTGCCCAGAGCAAATATGGATAAGGCAGGTTGTTACTGGAACACAACTCGTTGACAAACTACGTAAGAACATAAGAGAAGCCAATGTTGGATCAGGCCAATGGCCCATCCAGTCCAACACTCTGTGTCACACAGTGGCCAAAAACACCAGGTGCCATCAGGAGGTCCAGCAGTGGGGCCAGGACACTAGAAGCCCTCCCACTGTTGCCCCCCCCCCCAAGCACCAAGAATACAGAGCAAAACTTGCCTCAGAACAAGAGTTCCTATCTATATACCTTGTGGCTAACAGCCACTGATGGACCTCTGCTCCATATGTTTACCTAATTCCCTCTTGAAGCAGTCCATGCTTGTAGCCGCCACCACCTCCTGTGGCAGTGAATTCCATGTGTTCATCATTCTTTGGGTGAAGAAGTACTTCCTTTCATCTGTTCTAACCCGACTGCTCAGCAATTTCATGGAGTGCCCAC
This sequence comes from Lepidodactylus listeri, assembly GCA_029233225.1. Classification (NCBI taxonomy): domain Eukaryota; kingdom Metazoa; phylum Chordata; class Lepidosauria; order Squamata; family Gekkonidae; genus Lepidodactylus; species Lepidodactylus listeri. Next base: position 130,085,125 of record JARCFY010000005.1, on the reverse strand, counting down.
GAGTTCTTGTATTGTGAGAAAGGGAGAAAAGTACTTCTTTCTCTACCTGCTCTATCCCATGCACAACCTTGTAAGCTACGTGGGCCAGATAGATGCAGTTCAGGGGGTTGTTGTTGTCTTTTCTTCTGTCAAGGCCTGGTGTTGACCATCCTGTCGCCAAATCAGGGGTCCCCAACATGGTGTCCGAGGGTGCCATGGTGTCAGCCAACACTTTTCCTGGTGACCACCAAGGGTTTTTAGAAAGTTGGGCAGGGCCAGGTGGGGCTGTCGCCCAGCGAGGTTTCTGATTGACCCTGAGAGATCTGACTGGCTGTGCAGAGTTTTAAAAACGTTGCTTTGGCCAGAGCTGCCACCACCAGCACAAGAGGATCTTCACCGTGTTACTGAAGGTCAGCTGTAGCACCCGTTTCATGGATGGCTTCGCCTTCTGCAGCAGCTATTTCGTGGCATCCATTTTGTGGCTGTGCCCATCGTGGTGTGTCAGAATTCCAAAGGCGGCCATGGGCTCAAAACGGTTGGGGACCCTGTGCTGTAAACAAATAAGGAACTAGCAAAAATATCTGGGTCAACGATTCAAAGGATGCACGTCTTCGAACAGCAGCAAACAGCTTAAAGGACCAAGCTAATTTCCAAAGCATCTGTCCTCTGGAAGGTTCTGCAGACCACTTCCAAATCTTTTGTTAGATTGTGTTGGCAGGTACCATGGAGGTATGGTTGGCAATCTCCAGGTGGGTTACAAAGATCTCCTGATAGTGCAGTTGATCTGCAGGTGACAGAGCAGTTCCCCTGAAGGCTGCTATGGAGGGTAGGCTCTATGGCATTGTATCCTATTGTGAAATCTGGGGCGGGGGATACCCTGCCCCAACCTGGGGACTAGCAAGCCTATAGGGGGAATGGTTCATTTGCTTCTCCAGCCCCAATTTGGGGTGGGGGTAAAATTTAAACTGTAGTGGATCTTATCTTTTGGAACTGCCTCTGGAAATGATCCTGATGCTGTTGGAGTGTGCCAGTTATTGTTCTCAAGTTTCGTTACTTTTGGAAGAGCCAGAGGTCATTTCTTGTGCTCTTGAGAAGCAGTGTTTGGGGGAACAGCTAGACCCGAGTCCAGTAGCTCCTAAAGACCAACAAGATGGTGGAATGAGCTCCCAGAAGAGATCAGGGCCCTGCGGGATCTTTTACAGTTCCGCAGGGCCTGCAAGATGGAGCTCTTCCACCAGGCATTTGAGTAACCCTACCACCACTACCATCATTACCAACAAGCCCTGGCCCTTAGCCTCAACAGTGGCTGTATTCCATCAGGACTCGGGAAGACCATCGAGTTGGGCATTGTTGGTCTGCCTGTGTTTTACAGAATATCATCTGATGCACTTTAGCCCCATTTCAAGGGATATCAACTATTAGCACCTTACCATTTTATGATTTTAATGTATGAACTGTATTGACTGCTTTTTACGTACTTTTATGTGTTTTAATGGTATTATACCAATTATGTAAGCCGCCCTGAGCCTGCTTGTGTGGAGGGCGGGGTATAAATTGAATTAATAATAAATAAATAAATAAGATTTTTTGGGAGGGGAGGTAGTATAAGCTTTTGAGAGTCACAGCTCCCTGAAAGAGCTTGAAGGAGTATTTGAGCCCAAGAAGCAAATTGCACACTTCCAGCATTGTTCCTCACTGTAACTTGAATTAACCCCATCAACAGAAGGGGAGGTCAAATTAATAGCATTTCAGGCCACGTCTGTGTTCAGATCGCCTTGGCAGGGTTTCAGCATCTTAAGTTGTCTGTCCAAAATTGGTTAAAGTGATAGTTAAACTCAATGATCTGTCCATGGGTCAAAATTTTAACACATTCCTATTTTTGACCTAGATGGCCTGAGGTAGTGCATTCCTGTCAGATCTTGGAAGCTAAGCGGGGTTGGCCCTGGTTAGAATTTGGATGGGAGACTTCCAAGAAAGTCCAGGGTTGCTACGCAGAGGCAGTTGATGGCAAACCACTTCTGAAGGTCTCTTGCCTGGAAAACCCGATGGGATTGCTATATGTCAGTTGCAACAGGACAGCGCTTTCCACTACCGTCAGTTTTGACTACTAATTGCTCTACAGAAGCCAGCGCTTGGACCATACCCAAAAGGGAATTGAGGACTTTAAACTAATGATGTAAACTCTCCAACAGGGCTCTAGAGAGCATTGCCATGACCATTCTAGAAATATGACGGCACAAACTCTTTAAAAAGTGAGATTAAGAAGCTGTCCTGCTGGAAACTTTAGATTTAGTAGCAAGGAGACCAGGCTAATTCTGGTCTAATGAGTCTAGTCAAATTAACTGTGGTTCCTCCAGGGGTCCTCCAATAAATCTATCTCCCCATCATCTGTGGTCATGTTTCTTTGGAACCACTGAATTGGGCATTTCTGTTTGGAACATAAAACCATGAAGCAGATAAAATAATGTCTTTCCAGAGGCTTGGCTGACAAGCGTTTCTTCCTACCACCCTCCCCATGCGACAGGAGAATCTAGTAATAATTTCGGGGTGGTGGTGGTGGTGAATGCTTGTATCTTAAATGTCTGTTGACTGTACAGTATGTTTGCTGTTGATGAGTAATAACTCTTTGTATTTTATATGTTTTCTGAGTGTTCAAAGCACTGCCCACGCATTCACTGGGTAATGTGACCAGTTATCCAATAAGTTAGCGTTATTTAATTATTCTTCCCATATTATTTTAAATTTATCCTGGTATGTTGTTGATGCAGAGTTTCAAGCAATATACTGGGGTCCCCCCCCCCACGTTCTATCCTCTCAACAACCTTGCAAGGTAGGCCAGGTTGCCCGACGGAGGAATCAGCTCCTTGCCTACACTGAGTTCCAGAGATGGAATTCTGTTGGCTGTGTGATGGGTTGACTGGAAACTGCCTCCAATTTGCAGCCGATTTATGGCGCCCCTGTAGGATTTTCTAAGCAAGAGATGTCCAGAGGTGGTCTGCCATGGCCTGCCTCTTCAAAACAACCTTGGACTTCCATGGTGGTCTCCCATCCAGTTTACTAACCCTGCTTAGCTTTTGAGACCTGAGGAGATTGGGCTAGCCTGGGCCATGTTAGCTGCTGAGCCTGTCCCAAACAATTGCAGAATGCAATGGTGCAGGAAGTTGCAGAATGAATCTTTCAGTCTTTGATACTGGCCTCCCAATTTAGATCTGCCAGAAATGGACTGGAATGGGTGGGCTTGAAAAACGTTTTGAGTGTCCTCACAGTTTAACCCCTTGGCGGCATCAGAAAAATTGTGCATCTTGTCTGAAGCAGAGAAGGTCTTCTGTGTGGGTTTCAGTTCTGCATGCTTGGGGGGGGGGGCCTCTGTCTGTGTGGAGTGAAACGGCCTCTGTATCTGTCACTGTCTGCCATAGGCGGAAGGATCTGATGAGGAATATCTGTTGGTGTCAGGTAGAATAGGTGATAACTTTTATTAAATTATGTAGTCTCGGCTAATCTGCCCACACTGCTACATCTGTTGGAAGTGACAAACTAATATGCCATCAGATTTGACAGCCCCTTTAGTTTATTGTACAAATGCCGCACAAGCTGTCATTTAAATTCTTTGCAGGTGATGAGTTTCAAATAAAGGGGAAAATATATTTCTCTAGTTGCAGTTTTGGGGTGGGGTGGGGGGTGGAGGTATGCGTGCATAGATGAAAGAGCACCAATTTGGATATCTATCTTGAGGTGCGGGTACCCCATTTAACTATACTTGTTTTATTCCAAAATAGGCTTGCAGGACTGGATATAACCTAAAACAAACTACTGTATTTAAGATTCTCTTCTGAGGGGATGAAAGTACTTTCTGGTACCAGTGATGTTGATTTTTAAAAAAAATTATGCTACCACGTCAGTGTAAAAAGATTAGTGTAAGCGCAAAAGCAAAAAATTGGTGGTGGTGGTCACAGTCAACTTGTGACGACCTGGTAAGATTTTCAAGGCAAGAGATGACAGCTATGGTTGCCTATTTGTGGGGCAAAGATTTTTCTGGTGGGGCTGCCATTATTTTTATGTCAGCTCCAACCAGCCCCCAAGCTCGACTGCTGGCAGCCACCCCTCTCCCTCCCCTCCTGCAAGATTTGAAGGGCCTTTCAGCTGATCGGCAGGGAGCAGGTGGCCTGTCGATCAGCTGGAGGGCCCTTTAAACCTTGCAGGAGGGGAGGGAGAGGGGCACTCACCGTCCCCTGCTTCTTCTCAAAAGCATTTAAAGGATCTGTATCTCTTGAAAGGTGAAGGACTGTATTTCAGCAGTCGAGGAGACAAGGGGGGTGGAGACATACAACCAGTTCTTTTTTTTTAATTTATTGGTTGCGAATCTGTTGAGAACGAACCAGTGGAGATCAACTAGGGTTGTCAACCTCTTGGTGGGGCCTGGAGATCTCCCATTATTACAACTGATCTCCAGACAACTGAGATCAGTTCCCCTGCAGAAAATGGCTGGTTTGGAGGGTGGACTCTATGGCATTGTACCTTGCTGAGGTCCCTCCCCTCCCCAAACTTCACCCTCCCCAGATTCCACACCCAAAATCTCCAGGTATTTCCCAACCCAGAGCTGCTACCCCTAAGGTCAATCTCAATTCAGTTGTTCCTAGGCACATAGCACAAGGTGTTTGCTGCTGTTTTGGAACCTGTGTTGAAAATCTGTCTGTTTTTTGTCAGCCTCAGATTTCACGTGCATCCCCAACCCGTGTGTTTGAACCGATGAGTCATGGAGTTGTTCTGGCAAGGAACGGGTACCGATTCAGCTTCTTCAGCCTCAGCCAGTGATGACCGAGTCTAGCCGCCACCCATTTGGGGTCACTTTAATTCTCACCAAAATTAGGCACTAATGGTGCTAACTGGAGCCAAGGCAGATGATGGGCAAATTTCTCTCAAGGATTTTGCCACCACTCCATTTTCTTGGCCTGGCATATCCGTGCTGTTACCTTCCTGGCTCCTTCTTTCCTAGAGTCTGCCAGCTGTGCCAAAACCATGGAGAGGGCTTGTGTAACCGACTGATTAAATTGCGGCTAAAGAAATATATTTCCATGGGTCAGCTCCAACTGTCAAACAATACTGTGTTTTTTCCTCCCGGGGCTGAAGGTGATTATTGTACTTCACTTGTTGACATTAAATAGCCGTCCTTTGGGTGGAAAAAACATTTGTGTTTACGCTCTTCATGATAAGATTTTAGTTGAAATGAAGGGATAACTGGCTTCTTCCCTGAAAGAAAAAGGTGTTACTTGGAGCTAGGGGTGAAGAGAGGAAATATATTTCCCCAGTCGCAAGAAGAGTCCGTCACAAATTGGGCCAGCAGAATTCCTCATCCTCCCCTTGCAACATGGATTTCCTTGAGTACTAGATCAAGGGTCCCCCAGCCTTTTTGATCTGTTGTATTCTTATTATTTTACAGCCACAGCTTGCAGAGACTTTGGGATGCAAAAGGCCCTTTCTGATTGGCTAACAAATAAAGACTCTCATTGGTCCTTAAGCCACTCTAGGTAACCAATTGCTGAGCCTCGCTTAGGTCTAATAGGATTGTTTGTACATAGTTACATTGTTTGAAGTTATGAGTTGGAAACAGTATAAATTAAGGTGCCGCTCTCATAGAGCTGTCTTTTGAGCTGAAGCAATGTGTTTGAATAAAAGCCTGTTTGTTTGATTCATCGCCTCCCGCTCAATACTTAAACTGATCCAATGGGCACCTTTGGAATTCTGACACAGGACGTGGGCGCAATGACAAAATGGCCACTGTGGGAGGCAGAGTCACAGACAGAGGAAGCCCAAATGTGCGGTAATTTTTTAAAAAAGAAACAGTGAAAGAGGAGTGGACGGGAGAGTAAAACTTATGCTGGTGGCAGCTGCAGGCTGCAGCCGAACGAAGGTTAATTTAATCTATACAGCCAATCAGCAACCTTGCTGGGCAGGAGCCCCACCCACTTTGTAAAAAGGTTTGGCAGGGTGAAGGGATGGTGTTGGGGACCCCAGGTTTAGATTAACACAAGATGGGGCACCCGCGATACTCGCGGGGGGGAGTACCCTAGTCCTCCTGGCCCCCCCTCCCTGGGGCAAGTGGCGGCGAGCCTCGCTCTCCTCCACCCCGCTTCCCAGAGGCAGGCGGCGGCGGCAAGCCCCGCTGCTCCTCCAACCCCCCCGAGTCAAGTGGCGGTGGCGAGCCCCGCTCTCCTCCACCCCCCTCGCCTAGGCAAGTGGTGGTGGCGGCAAGCCCTGCTGCTTCTCCAACCCCCCCAAGTCAAGCAGCAGTGGCAGCAAACCCCACCGCTCCTCCAAACCCACCATGAGTCAAGCGGCGGCAACCCCCGCTGCTCCTCCACTCCCCTCCCCAGGGCAAGTGGCGGTGGCGAGCCCCGCCGCTCCTCCAGCCACCCCCCCATCGGCGACAGTGAGCCTTGAGCAGCTCACAGTCACTGGACCTGCTGAGCCTCCCCCACAACAGCCAGAGCGTTCCCTGCGCATGCGCAGTGGGCGCTCTTACTTTTGGGGGGATTTAAATATCCCCCCAAATTTTTAAAAAACTTTTTGGATTTTTCTGCAGATGTGGGGACTGCCCCACATCTGCAGAACAATCTCCCTGCCCCCCCAGGTGTCCCCCCGCACGGATTTAGGTATCCGCACGCAGGGAGCGCCTTTGCTATTAGATATATAGATAGTGTTTGAAATGCTCATAATCACTTTGTGGAATGAGGTGTGTACTGCAGGAGCTGGTGGCTTTCATGGAAACTTGAGAACGCACACTTTGCAAAAAGTTTTAACCCATCTCCCCCCCCCCCCCCCCCCCGGGCGCACATGTGTATGCTACGTCTTTCCTAAAGGGGCCGTGGGTGATCCCTCTAGCCATAATTCGGAAATTTATTTTCTTTGCTCTTGTTCCTTCTTTATGTGTGCTAGAAATCGACGTATAGCCAAACAACAAATGTTGTATCAGAGCACAACCCAATGGTCTGTTTGTGGAAGAAGCACACCCCTTCTTCCTCCGAGAATTGTGGGCACTTATCTTTCACCCCTGGGCTGTCTGTGGAAGTTGACATGAGTTGGTTTGACATCTGTCTTCCCCCCGCCCCGCTCTTCCCTTGCCTTCCCCCCTGCTTTTCTCTTATTAAGAATTATAGCAAAGAGTGGATCCAGATTATCAAGAAACGGCGCATCCGTGAAGTATCTTACATGATAAAATTAATGTTAACATATAAGATCAGGGCCATTACGATCTTAAGGTAATTAGGAATTGAATTAGCCTTGAATTGCATTTGATTTGATCTGGTTGAGATGGAAGACAAAAGGATTGTATAATAACTCTGCCGGCCGGGCTTTTTCAGGTCAGCTTTTTCCTGGAGGGGGAATACAGGGGGAGGGGGAAGGAAGAAGATGAGAGGAAGATGCGCTTTGCTTCTCCCTGTATAGCCAAAGAAGCCCTTGCAAAAATGGACTTCACTGTTCTGTTTTGGCAGAATTATAATCTGGACCTTACGGGGCCCGAGAATTTTGGCTGCTATGCCATCGTGGACTCACTGGTTGGAAATGGTTGATGAAATGGTGGCTTATGGGGACCTGTGTCATTCCTCAAACGGGTAGGGCTATTGTGCATTTCACTTGGGGTGTTAAGAAGAGCCCTGCTGGATCAGACCAATCGTCCATCTAGTCCAGCATCCAAACTGCTGAGAGAAGAGCGTTCATTCTTGCCAAAGTAAAAATTCTTCTTAATTTTGCGCCGGTCAGTTGATAAAAATATCACGGCAGTTGCATTGGCAGGGCAATTCCCAAATGGAGTGTCGAACATATCTGGCTCGTAGCCATATGAGCAGGACTACATAGAGAGATAGTCCAGCATCTCTCACTCAGTGGCCAACCAGTTCCTCTGAACGGCCAAAACAGGGCATAGAGTCCGAGGCCTTCATAAGAATATCAGCCCCGCTGGCTCAGACCAGTGGTCCATCTAGTCCAGCATCCTGTCTCACACAGTGGCCAGTTAGTTCCTCTGAGGCCTTCCCCTGATGGTGCCTCGTGGCTCTGGGGTTCAGAGGATTAGTGCCTCTGAACATGGAGGTCCCCCTCAGCCACCATGGCTAGTAGCCATCAATAGATTTATCCTTCATGAATCTATGTTTGGAAACTGTTTATTTCTGTGGCCACCACTACATCTTCTGGCAGCGAATCCCACCTTTAGTCACTTTCTGTGTAAAGTAGTATTTCCTTTTGGCTGTCCTGAACCCTACTGCCCATCAGCTTCACGGGATGCCCTTGATAGATAGGATAAGACCATTTACATCATCCCCATCTCTTTTGTATGGCGGCTGTGATATCCAAAGCACATATGGGCAGTGACATACATATATCGCTGTGCGTCGGATGGGCTTCCCTGCTGCTCCCAGTTAGTCCCCCCTCCCCTGCCAGTTGCCAGGAGGGACCTGCCATCCCTAGGCTTTCCAGATTCTCAGGTGGAAGCCTTTCGCATCACTTGCCTCCTGATGGTTTTAACTGGAGACACCAGGCTTGGACATGAGATGTTCTGTACACCAAGCAGAGACTCAACCACGGAGCCATGGTACCCCTCGAAGCAGAAGGGAGAATTATACTGTCCTATACTGGGCTACTATCGAACACTGTACTTCACAAAAAGTGGGGTTATGAATGTAGATTGTGAGGTTTAGGAATGCAGATGTGTGCAACATCATATTTTTAGAAATTCATAAAATCAAACTTTTTTTGCCCAATATTTTTTTGGGGGGGAAATTATTGCATGCGATGAAAACGAGGTCAAATTGGGATTGACAAACCACAGCTCAGCTTTTGCAAGAACCAGAGAGCGCTCACATGGCAGTGGCAATTTAATGCAGGCACGATTGGCAATAGAAAATTCCCATGCGGCCAAATATAAATGTACGAGTCGTAGGTATGAGCATGATTGTTTTTCTTTCGTTCCCCCCCCCCCCCCCCCCACTTTTCTTTTTGACAATAATGATCGACGCCAGACTAAATATTCACTGGAAAAGATTTATGCCGCCAAAGCACAGAATTACAGATACGGGCAAAGAGAAAAAGTCGAGGCGTTTAATGTCTGCATTTGCCTTCAGATCTTCCATCTCTCCTTGTTTGCAGTCTTTCAACTTATTTTCGCCTTAATCACTGCTCCTTTAGAAAACCTGAAATAAGGTATCTGTTTGCTGGTGCCTCCCAACATAAAATGCTTCTTTCTTCTTTTTACCGTTTGGCTCCCTCTCTGATATTCTTCCTGGAGGCCTGTTGATGGCTGTTAGGGTTGCCAAATCAGGGATGGGAAACTGATGGAGATCTTGGGGGCAAAGTCTGGCCAGGTCCAGGTCTGGGGAGCAGAGAGACCTCAGTGGGGTCCACTGCCATGGAGTCCACCCCACCAAAGCATCCGTTTTCTCCACGGGAACTTGTCTTTGTAGTCTGGAGATCAGGTATAATTCTGGGAGATCTCCAGATGGCAACACTAACTATTATGAACACACACAAATCCTTGTCCTGAATTGCAGAACTCTGGTTTAATATCTAATTGTCCTCCTTCCATGATAAATTCTTAAACTGGTTAATGTCTCCACCTGCAAATCCAAGGGTCACTCTTCCACTGTGCTGCCTTGTGCCCAAATTCCCATTCTGTGCATGCACACCAGTGTCTTTTCTGTGCTCCCGGTACAATCACCTTCACTTATTCCTCTGCACATGCTCAGAAATGCTGACAAGTACATCTGTCACTTTCAAATAAAGCTGTCTGTTTTCTTTTTATATTTAAATGGGGTAAGATACAAGCTTGTGAGCCCAGCCCTCTCATCCAACCATCCATCCCTTGTATGGGGGGGGGGGGGCTTTCTGTCCATACAATTGGAGCTCCTCTGACTTCTTCTGTTTGTAGAGGAGGGTGAGCTCATTTTTGCAGATTTCCTCTCCGGCCCCCACTGCAGACTCACCATTTGCCACCTGCCCTGTTCCTTTGGGTGTGCTGACCTGAAGGAGCAAGGTGTTGCCAGCCTCCAGGTGGGACCTGGAGATCTCCTGGAACTACAACTGATCTCCAGGTGACCAAGATCAGTTCCCCCCGGAGAAAATGGCTGCTTTGGAGGGTGGAATCTCTGGCATTATACCCCACTGAAGTCCCTCCCCTCCCCAAACCCCAAACCCCACTCTCCCCATCCTCCACCACCCAAATCTCCAGAATTTCCCGACCGGGAAGTGGCAGCTCCAGCCCATGGTACTGTGAACATTTCCAGCACAAATTCACCCTGCCCCTTCCCCCAGTCCTGGTGTTTTGGGTAAATGTCACCCGCCTAGGCCGTAGCCGTGTTTCTTTGAGAATGTGGATTTAATCAGGTTGAAATTAGGATCGTGCCCAGGTTGGTGGTGTGTGGGTTGGATTTGCATGTGAGATGGAAGTGGAAATCCCCACCCAGCAGCCGACTCCTGGCTCATTGACCTGGGTCCAGGGTTGCCAGCTCTGCATTGGGAAATCCCCGGAGGCTTGGAGGGCGGAGCCTGGGGAGGGTGGGGTTTAGTGAGGATGGGACCTCAGCAGGTTATAATGCCACAGACTCCACCCTCCAAAGCAGGGGAACTGGTCTCTGTTGCCGGGGAATCAGTTGTGATAGCAGGAGATCTCCAGGCCCCAGTATTAAATGCAGGGGTCATTTTGAGCAGGAATGCGCAGGAACACGGTTCCAGGAGTAAGAAGCCCAGGAGCGGGCACATATGGTGATGTGCTGTGGAAAAATGCAAAAGCAGACTAACTTGACCTTTATTTTCATGCTTCTTGTAGGGTAGCTTCCCTGCAAGAGCAAAGGAAACCTCAAGTGCCTTTCGTCAAAGTGTCAAGCTGGCTCGCCAGCTCTGAGTTGGGAAATGCCTGGAGATTTTTGGGTGGAGCCTGAGTGGTGGGTGTTGCCTTCTGACACACTTCCGGTGATGTCAGGGGGTGTGGCATATGCAACTAAGATATTCTAATGAACTATGCTAATGAGCTCCTGCCCCTCTTTTCTACGAAGTGACCCCTGATAAATGTGAACTGGTGTCTCACAACTGGCCAGAAATATTTTTCCTAAAAGAGGAACAGCCGTCAATGAATTGAACCTCCTGCAGTTTGATGCTCTTGGTTCAATGTTTAAGCAATCTTGGTGGCGCACAGAAAAATCTTTTTTTTGTTTTTTGTTTTTTAAAAACTGGCTTAAGATTCCTTTTAATCCAGTGTTTCCATAGGGAAAGCTGAAATGGAGACCTTTACTCATTTTGTTAAGGGCTGCCTTGTCCCATATGAACCTCCACTCCAGCCATCTTCAGGGGCCCTGCTTAGGGTTGCCAAGTCCTACCGTGGTGTTCGGTGGGGGGAGTCCTTGCTTGCCCGGGATTTCTTCTTGTGCATGCGCAAAGTGCATGCACCGCGATAACGTCACCCAGAAGTGACGTCATTGCGTCGGGCACGTTGGGGTGGGGCCTCTCTAATTTGAGGGAAAACCATAGAGTTTTCCCTCGAATTACAGAGCGTCCCCCCCGGAATGTGCACGAGGTGACGTCATTGAGCCGGGCACGTCTTCGCAGGCTGGCAGTTTGGGGGCGGGTTTCCCCCCAGTGGACCAATTCGGGCCGGCGGGAAATGGGCTGCTGGAGCGGGGGTTTCCCCGCCCCCAAGGGGACTTGGGAACCCCTGCTTTGGTTGCCCCCCACCTTCCAAAGCTAGATGGGGGGGGGGCGCCTGAGAAAGGACCGTCTCAGTTGTGCAGCCAAAACTACTTTGGACCTCCCTCCCCAGGGAGAGTCGTCCTGCCCCTCTCTGTCCTTGTCGTCCGCCAGCTGATGAAGGCTTTTTAATGTTCCATTCGGCATACCCCCGTTAACTGTTCTTGGCCATCCTCCTGGGTTTGGGTGTTGCGTGTTTATATATTTTTAGTGAATTATTTTATATATTATTTTAAATGCTGTTTCCATGTTCAGATGTTTTCACGCGTGTCGCCTTGGGCACCCTATTAGAGGGTGGAAAGGAGGCCTAAAAATGTATTAAATAATAATTATTATTCTTGTGTGTTTTGCCATGATAGTGGAATGAAGTGAAGAAGTACCATATCCCTGTAAACCAAGTAAAACAGCAGTATAGCTCTGAATACTAGGTGCTGGGGAGGGGACAAACTACCGGGGGGGGGGGGGTTGCATTCCCTGGGTCTTTGTGAGCTGCAAAAGGCTGTCCCCTGTTGGAAGCAGAATGTTGGGTTATAGGTTGTCCTAGGCAGACTTGCAGGCACCTACAAGCAAGCCACGAAGACAGTGAAGCCCATGGAAAGCAACAAGGGAACGCAGTGTAATATACTCACACACTTTAATGCTGTTTTCTGTCTTTATTTTCATATCCATAGCAGGCTTTGGGAATGCGCGCTCTCTCTCTCTCTCTCTCTCTCTCACACACACACACACACACATGCATGGACCAAATCTTTTATGAAATTGCAGTTGGGTTTGTCGCAAGGTCCAAAGTGCATTTGTTCTCTGGCTAAGCAACAATAGCCACCAGTGTTTGTCAAGCCCAGTTCCCCTGGCACCGCTCTCTTAGCAGAGAAGTTGGAGGGCAGGTGTATGGCCAGAGGAATGCCAAGTCAGCACACCCCTAGCAGGAGTTAAGAGGAAGCGGGAGGGTTCAGAGTTTATAAGAGTTTACAGGAAAGCGATGCACAGTCAAACAGCAGGGGAGAACCCCCTCAGGAATATTACAGTCCGGGGGTAATGGGGCAATTCCTTAGGGGTGGATTTTAGGAAACCTGAATTCCACTCAGGGTGGTAGGGTGGTTGGAGTGGCAGGCTAGGATCTGAGAGGTTCGAATCTTCACTCTACCATGAGAGCTTGCCGCGGTTGACTGAGGGCCAGTCTCACAGCCTCTCAGCCTAACTTCCCTCGCAGGGTTGCTGTGAGGATCATATGAGGGCAAGAAGTTTGAGGTACGCTGCCTTGAATGGGGAGAGAAAAGAGGCAAAAGGGAAGAAGAAGAAGAAGAGATTGGATTTATACCCCGCCCTCCACTCCCCAAGGGAGTCTCAGAGCGGCTTACAAACTCCTTTCCCTTCCCCTCCCCACAACAGACACCCGGTGAGGTAGGCGGGGCGGAGAGAGCTCTTTCCCAAGCTGTCCTTGAGGGAACAGCTGGTACAGAGCTATGGCTTGCCCAAGGTCATCCAGCCAGGTGCAAGTGGAGGAGTGGGGAATCAAACCCGGTTCCCCCAGATTAGAGTCTGCGCACTTAACCCCTGTGTGGCTCTGATGGGCACGTCACCCATCCCTGCCTTTCTGAGCCTGATGGGCACGTCACCCATCCCTGCCTTTCTGAGCCTGCGGGCACCTTTGGCATTCTGACCGGGGGGGGGGGCACAGCCACAAAATGGCTGCTGCATTCACCCAGGGAAGAGCCTCGCGCTGTGGTGGCACAACCAATCCATCAAATCTCCAGTGCCCTTGCAGGGCAAAAAGCCCCGCCCTCTTCATTGGGCAGGCACCAGGAGCTGTGTGTTGGCGAGGGCCAGCTGTTCTGGGGAGCTGGCGAGGGGGTGAAGCTGAGCCCTTCAGAGGAAAAGCAGATGCAAGGGGCACCAGAGAATAAAGATCAGAGGAGGCACAAGCCATCTTGCGTCTACAGAATATTTCAGATTGGGGGGTGGGGGGGGGATGGGCACTTTGATGCATTTCTCAGTGGGACGATCAGCGTTTTGCAGCTCGACCCTGAAGCATAAACCAGCATCCTCTTCTAGGGCTGATGTGAAAACGGGAGTCTCATTACCCGTTAGCATTTCGGAGGCATTATGGCTGCCGTTCTGTTAAGGTTTAACTAGTGTTCTGAAGTAGATGGTGAATCACCAGGGCCATAACCCCACGACTGTTTTATGTTCTCGGATGCTGGCTTCCCAAGCATATCTGCTTATTTACTGATGAAAACAAGATTCAGTCTGGCATTTGTGCCTTCAAACAGCCTGCAAGAGGCTGTCCGTGGGGAAAGGCGGTGGCTCCGTGGTAGAGCATCTGCTTGGCATGCAGAAGGTTCCAGGTTCAGTCCCCGGCATCTCCAACTAAAGGAAAGGTCAGGTAGCTGAGGATGTCAAAGACAGCTACAAGAGACCCTGGAGAGCCACTGCCAGTCAGAGTAGACAATACTGTCCCTGACGGATCCAAGGTTCTGATTCGCTAGAAGGCCACTTCATGCATTCATGTACTCATTGGTGGTTTATTAACTACAGTTTGGTGTAGCGGTTAGGAGCAGCAGACTCTAATCTGGGAGAACCGGGTTTGAGTCCCCACTCCTTCACATGCAGCTGCTAGTGTGACCTTGGGTCAGTCACAAGTTCTCTTAGAGCTGGTCTCTCAAGGACAGCCCTGGAAAGAGCTCTCTCAGCCCCACCTACCTCACAGGGTGTCTGTTGGGAGGGGATTGGGAAGGGATTGTAAGGTGCTCTGAGACTCCTTTGGGTAGTGAAGGGTGGGGTATAAATCCAATCTCCTCCTCCTCCTCTTCCTCCTTCCTGCCTTTCTTCTGAGAAGTTCAGGTCAGCTTACGCCAGAGGTCCCCGACCTTTCTGAGCCCATGGTACCTTTGAAATTACAACGCAGGGTGGTCGGCACAATCCCAAAATGGCTGTTGCAGAAGGTAGATCCAACGACAAGGTCAGAAGAGGAGTATTAAAAAAAAAAAGAGGGTTGCGAGAGAGAATCAAACTTAACACTGTGGTACCAGGTGCCGCCAAAGCCAAGAAATATTGTCTTAATCTGTACAGCCAATTAGATCTCCAACGGCCAGTCAAAATCCATTGAAATAAATTTTAAATGGAGACTATTTATTTATTTATTAACTTCGATTTGTATCCCGCCTTGCCAAAGCTGGCTCTAGGCAGCTAACAACATAATAAAATATACAATAAATACATAAAATGTCCATAAATCACCAGACATACATTAAAACACATTAAAAGCTAAGCAATCTTAATAAAAGCTAAGATGGTAGTAAATACAAAACCAATATCCAGTGCAGTGTCCACTTTATTTCCCGTCAGGAGGCTCCCACCTCGGTGTTCTAGCAGCGATATATCATGCCGCCTACTAAGGGCCATTCCCTCCGGCGGCAGCCCCAAAAGCCTGGCGGAAGAGCTCCGCTTTGCAGGCCCTGCGGAACTGCAAAAGATCCCGCAGGGCCCTGGTGTTCTCTGGGAGCTTGTTCCACCAGTGGGGGGCTGCCACCGAGAAGGCCCTACTTCTGGTAACTGTCAACCTGGCCTCCCTCAGGCCCGGAAGGGTCAGGCGATTTTCGGTGCCTGACTGCAGCACTCTCTGGGGTATATACGGGGAAAGGCGGTCCCTTAGGTAGGCAGGCCCCAGGCCATATAGGGCTTTAAAAGTTAACACAAGCACCTTGAACCGGATCCGGTACGCTATAGGCAAAAAAGTTAACATTTTCCCCCTCCATAGAGAACAATGGAGGGGATGGGACAATCTGTTTGGGGGCCCATAGAATTGGACCCCGCGGTCCAATCTTCTTGAAACTTAGTGGGTATTTCGAGGAGAGGCCCCAGCAGCTACCCTGCAAGTTTGGAGCCTCTCCCTCAAACCCCCTTTCCTCCAGCCCTTCATATACCCTATGAGTTTTTGCCATTGATTTCAATGGCCCATAGGATATAATGGGGCTGAAACTGACATTCCCTTTCTGACACACTTCTGGTGATGTCAGGGGACGTGGCATATGCTAATGAGTTATGCTAATGAGCGCCTGCACCTCTTTTTCTACGAAAGGACCCCTGAGTAGGTACATCCCGTCACACAGAAAATGGCAGTAATGGAGGGTCGGGGGGGGGGGGGCTTTCAACCCTCACATTGCCCATTGCTCTCCACTGCTTTAATCGGTTTTCTCCAACCTCTGACCCTATAACCAGACAGAAGCTAGGTTGTGTAAGCAAGATGGTTTTCCAAGCATGGAACAAGGTGAGGCCGGGAAGGTGGAGGAATGAATTCCTCTCATGTTTATTTATTTATTTATTGGGATTTCTACCCCGCCTAGCCAGCGTTAACTGGTTCAAGGTGGCTCACAGTAGTTAAAACACAACAATATAGTTTCATAAAATTACAACTTAGAAAATATGGCTAACAACAGGACTCACAGAATTTCACAAAAATTCCACAAACTTCACCAAAAATTTGGCGACCATCATTGCTTCCAGAACAGAGTACAGCGATTTCCAAACCCACGGCCAGGAGCTTGCACCAGCTGATTGATCTCCGTGCTTTCCCAAGGCCCTCGACCCCCAGTGGCGGCTCCGAGTTGAAGGCCTGGTGGAAGAGCTTCGCTTTGCAGGCCCTGTGGAACTGCAAAAGGTCCCACAGGGCCCTGATGTCATCCGGGAGCTCATTCCACCAGTGCGGGGCCGCCACTGAGAAGGCCCTGGTCCTGGTGGTCGTCAACCTGGCCTCTCAAGGCCGGGGAAGGTCAGGCGGTGTTGAGTGCCTGATCACAGTGCTCTCTGGGGTATGTACGGGGAAAGGCGGTCCCTTAGGTAGGCAGGTAGGTGTTCTGTTAGAAGGGAAAGGAAAAGCTTGTCCATTCCTTACATGTGTACTTACTCACTTGCCACAGGAACACACACGCACACACAACACACACAAATAGGAATGTTCTGAATGGCCAGTCCCTTGTTACAGGTATTTCTAAATACAACCAACGTTTCTCAAGCTTGCGTAGCATAAAGGTACACTGTTGTGTATTTATGTGGCCACAAGGATGAGTTTGTTGCCGTGTAATGGGGGAAAGGACTAGGCAATGCGGCGTAGTGTTGATTTAAGGTAGCCAACTCTGATTTGGGAGATTCCTGGAGATTTGGGGGTGAAGACTGAGGGGGTGGCATTTGGGGAAGGGAGGGAGTTTGGCAGCGAATAATGCTGTAGAGCAGGGGTGGCCAAACTTGCTCAACACAAGAGCCACACAGAATAAACACCAGATGTTTGAGAGCCACAAGACATGAACAAATATAACACACACATTGTTTAAAAAATAAATAAATGCAAATTTCCTTTTTATTAACATGAAATGAGATTGCCAAAAATAAAAGCAAAGAGAGGTAAACACAGATATTGATAATGATATTTATTTGTCCACTGATATTTATTTGTTTGCTAATGATATTTATTTGCCTAAGAGAGAGAGAAAGAGAGAGGTGGAAAGAAAGAGAGAGAGAGAGAGAGAGAGAGAAACAAAGAAAGCAAATAGATGGGAGGGAGAGAGGGGGGGAAAGTATGCCTCCTCTTCGCTTCCCCAGCTGCCCTGCCAGGAGCCACACAATATGTGTGAAAGAGCCGCAGGTGGCTCCCGAGCCACAGTTTGGCCACCCCTGCTGTAGAGCTTACCCTCTGAAGCTGTTCTTTTTCTCTAGGAGAACTAATCTCTGTAGCTTGGAGAGCACTTGTAATCCTGAGAGAATTGTGAGCCCCACCCACCCACCCACCCACCCCCGTCCCCACCCACCCACCCACCCACCCCCGTCCCCACCTGGAGGCTGGGATGCCTCATTACTGGCTTATCCTGTGTCAAGAGGTTTATGTGAACCCAGCTGGGTCAGTTGCTCCAGACAGAGTCCCCCTTCTGCTTCTTGTTGTGTTTGGTGCCACGGAGTTTGCTTGCCTTCCCTTCTTCTTTTTTTGCCAAAAATAAATGCGTGCCTCCCAGGTTTTGTGCTAGTTGCCCAGTGAAATGCTCCAGTGGAAACTCCATTAATGATTGATAAAAGCCAAGAGCTGGTTTAATCTCTCCCCCCACCCCCACTTTAATGGGTATCAATAATTTAATGCACTTAACTGTGTGTATTTTTAAGAAATGGTACCTGGGGTTGTTTTTTGTTTTTGTTTTTTTTGTTGTAAACTGTTCTGAATTTAAAGAGGCTCAGATATTTAATGATTAAAATGCTCTTTGGGAGGTCGTGGAAGGGTTTATCCTCCCCCTGTTCATATAAAGTCTGAAGCAGCCAATGGAAACTTTTTTAGGTAAAGTAAAGGTAAAGGTTTCCCTTGCTCGAAAGACAGTCAAATACAACTCTAAGGATGCGGTGCTCATCTCCGTTTCCAAGCCAAAGAGCCAGCGCTGTCCGAAGACATTTCCATGGTCATGTGGCCGGCATGACTAGACGCCAAGGCGCACGGAACGCTGTTAACTTCCCACTGAAGCGGGACCTATTAATCTACTTGCAATTTCTTTGCTTTCAAACTGCCAGGTTGGCAGGAGCTAGGGCCAGAGACGGGAGCTCACTCCATCATGCGGCACTTGGGTCTCGAACTGCTGAACTACCGACCTTCCGGACTGCAGTTCAGCATCTTACCCACCACAGGCCCTGGGAACTTTTTTACCTCCCCCCAAAAGAATGGCCCCCGGACCTTGCTGCTTGCCACTGTTGCTTCCCGAGTTGCCAGCATCCTTTACCACACCGCCAGAATAAAAGAGGAGTTTTGGATTAAGGTTGGAACTGGCTGAAGAATGTTGCTCCCGAGTTCTTCCAAAGTTCAGCATTCAGTCAGATACCCATGTTGGCAGTCCTGCTTTGTAGCGCAATTCAGGGTGGGGCAGCCGGGGCACCCATCCAGGGCACAGCCTGGACCAGACATGAAACAGGCTGTGATTGTGTGCAATATTAACCCTTTCTTAAAGCAAAAGTTAAGTGATGGAACCATTGGCGCCGTATGGAGCAAGTGGAGACCCATGAGACAAATCTATCATTTCGATAGTTTGCTTTCCCTTGTTTTTAAACATCCCTCTCCTACCCTTCCTTTAAAAGAAAAAGAATTTAAATGCAATAATCGCAGTTAACGCTCCTGCAGGATTCTCTGCCCCTTGCAGCATTTACCTTTCCTCTAATTGCAGGACCTTCTTCGGTCTTTGTTTATGGGATTATTTCTTGGATTAGCATAGTTAAATATGGCAAATCTCGATTTACATTTTGAGTTTTTTCTGAAGAAGTGAAGAGGAAGAGAAGAGATTGGATTGGGTTTATACCCTGCCATTCACTACCCGAAGGAGTCTCTGAGGGGCTTACAATCCCCTTCCCTTCCCCTCCCCGTAACAGACACCCTGTGAGGTAGGTGGGGCTGAGAGAGCTCTCTCCAGAACTGCCCTTGAGAGAACAGCTCTGAGGGACCTTGTGACTGACCCGTCTGATGGCTTTGTTGGGTTTCTTTCATCACAGATGCCTTAAATTGCCTTTCAGAGTGGCTCTAATCATTCCTTGGGCCTGGGGGTATACACTGTGTTTTGATAGATTCTTTTCTGTATTTGACAAACAGGTTGCCAGCTCTGGATTGGGAAATACCTGGAGATGTTGGACAGTGGAGCTTGAGGGAGCTGGGGTTTGGGGAAAGGGAGGGATGTAAGGACTGAATGAGGCTTTCATATTTAGGGAGATAAGAAACCAATTTCCCTGTTAAGTCCTGGGGGTTCCATTGTTCTGAGTGTTGTCATAACTTGTAACTCAGCAATTTCCCTTTCTAGTCTGTTCCTGAAGTTCCTTTGCAATAAAACAGCTACTTTGAGGTCACTTATTGAATGTCCTGGAAGAGTGAAGTGTTCTCCTACAGGTTTCTCAGTCTTCTGATTCTTGATGTGAAATTTGTGTCCGTTTATCCTTTGGCATAGGGTTTGACCTGTTGGCCTTATGTAGAGAGCCAAAGGGCATTGGTTGGCATTTAATGGCATATACAATGTTAGACAAGCAAGCGAATGAGCATGAGATGGCATAGTCAGTGTTGTTAGGTCCAGTGATTGCGTTGTCTTGGCTATATGTGGCAGCAAAGTCGGCATCTGGGTTTATTGCAAGCGCTGGTACCAGTGTCTACGTTCAAGTTAGATGGTGTATGATTGTGGGTGAGGAGTTGTTTAAGACGGGGGGGGGGGCTGTCTGTGTGCAAGAAAAGGTCTGGTTCCCCCCCCCCCCCAGTACTTGTGAAAGAGAACTGTTGTTATTCAGTAGAGATTGTAAGCAATTGATACCCGTGTTGAACTGTTTTGTGTTGAGAGCTGTATGTGACTCTTAGTGGTGGTCTGTCATTGTCTTTCTTGGGCCTGTCTTGTAACAGGCTTTCTCTCAGTATCCTTCTGGCTTTGTTCATCTGCTTCTTCAAGTTGTTTGTTTTTGACATCAAGCCACAGCTGAGCTACGGCAACCCCAGAGGGGTTTTCAAGGCAAGAGACAAGCAGAGGTGGTTTGTCATTGCCTGCCTCTGCGAAGCAACCGTGGACTTCCTTGGTGGTGCCCTGTCCAGGACTCCCCAGGGCCGGCCCTGCTTCACCTCTGATACCTGGTGAGATCTGGCTCGCCCGGGCGATCCAGGTTGGGGCAAGTCACCTTTAACTGCCACTCCGTTGTACAGTGTTTCATTACGGCTGATTGGTTTAGTCAGCCTTATTTTGAGGCCACCTTTCCACCCAAAGATCCTACAGGTGCTTTGCAGACAAAATACACACCGTTGCTGAGAACTGATTGTCAGTTCAGCATAAAATAAGTTCAGGGGGATAAACTTCGTCAGGCACTATTCCGATTTCAGTCTAATTCGAAGGTCTTCCAGGACTGGGTCATCCAGGAGGCCTGGAAGGCTAATCCCAACTTCACCTTTCAGGGGTAAAGAGGTCTACAGTCTGGGGATGGTGCCACTAACCCTCGGCTTCTGCTAAGGATGGTTCTTAGAGGAAGGCACTGGGCATGGACCTCGAAGTCCAGGCAGGGCTGTAGAGGCAGTCCTTTACAGGGTCACCATTCCCCAGGTGGGGAACTGGCCAGCAGGAGGAAATCCCCCCCCCCAAACAGTGACGCTGTGTGTGATGCACTAACGTCACCTGGAAGTGACATAAGCGTGTCAGTGACATTGGGGGTGACGCTCTGGTTCGGGGACAAAACTCTATGGTTTGAGGGTGACTTTACCCTAGAGTTCTGCCCCAAAACTAGAGCATCGTCCCCAACATTGCCTGTGTACCAGTGTCACTTCTGGGTGATGTATGCATGTCGTGCGATGCCCCCCCCCCTCCCGGAACACCACCCCCACCCCCACCGGTGTGATGATTGGACCTGGCAACCTGAGTCCTTTAGGATCCAAGCCATTTAGGTTCCTAAGGGAGAAAAACAGAACACCAAACAGAGTCCAGAAACAAATTGTGAACAAATTGAAGAAGCACTGGCTTTACAGGAATTTTGCACATCTCCGTAAGGATCCTCGAGGCTAGATCTGCCAAAGGGCAGCCCCATGTGTGGTGTGGCTTTAGTCAGATTAGCTTTCTCTGGGAACAGATGCCCCGATGAAACCTGTTTGACTAATGACCAGGTAGAGTCCAGAGAAGCACCTCAAAGTTGTGAACCTGATCTTTCAGGGTGAGCGTAGGAGAGGGGACGCTCCTGTTCCTGAATCAGCCTTATTCTCTGCTTGTAGCACTTTTACTTGTCTGGATTGAGTTTCAGTTTATTACCCCTCAGGTCTTTCCCTGTCTCCAGACACTGATTTTCCCTGTCTCCAGACGCTGCCTCCCTGGATTTAGATGGGGTGGTGGTGGTGGAAACTGTCATCAAGTCCCAGTCGATGTATGGCGACCCCTTGGGCTTTTCAGTGCATGAGACAATCAGGTCATCATTTTCATGTATCTGCCCCCAAGCCCAACCACTGCCGGCCACCCCTCTCCCTCCCCTCCTGTAAGATTCAAAGGGTCCTGTAGCTGAACGGCCACCTGCTAATCAGCTTGAGGGCCCTTTAAATCTTGTAGGGGGGGGGGGGAGAAGGTCACACGCCATCCCTTGCTTCTTCTCAAAAGCATTTAAAGGATCCCTTTAAATGCTTTTGAGAATAAGCAGGGGGCCTGTATGCGCAGCTCCCCAGATTCTTCTCAAAAAATCTTCTCAAAAAAACTTCTTTAAAAAATCTTGTGGGGCTGGCTCTTTAAGGAAGGGGCTTTAAGGAAGGAAGCCCCACTGTAGCTATGGGCCAGCCTATATCATCATCACTGCCCTGGATCTCTAGATGATCTGTCGAAGCAGCTTTATGTAGATGTTAAAAAGCGCGAGACGGGGGTGGGGTTTTTTGGGGGGGAGGGTTAAGATTCAACCTCGCGATACTTAGGGTTACCCATGTCAAGGCGAGGGACTTGATTTCTCCTGGAACGACAACAGATCTCCAGACTGCAGAGATCAGTTCCTTGGAGGAAAGGGCCCAGGTTTGGAGGGTGGACTCTATGGCATAACTCCCCCCCCCCAACTTCCTCGCAGCTAAGCATGCCAACCTCCAGGTGGGGCCTGGAGACATCCCAGAGTTCTCCCAGAGGAAATGACAGCTTCTGAGGGTGGGTTCTATGGCATCAAATCCCTGCTGAGTTCCCCCCCCCCCCAAACTCCAGCCCCTAAATCTCCAGCAATTTTACAAGCCAGACTTGTGGACCTTAGTGGCACCCCATCTTTTCGGGGCCTGCCTTGAAAGAAGGAATGAACCCCACATGACCCGTTTCAAGCTTATCCTGGCCTAGTGGTCCAGAGAAGTGCTGTGGTCATTTACATTCACCATCAGTGTCGTTCTTTATTTGCCCTGTGGCTGGTTCCCAGGGTGGGACCTGGAGTCTGCCTTGGGCTTCGGATTCTGGTGGCTATAACAGGGTGGTGAGCCAGTGCGGCATGGTGGTTATGCGTGTCGGACTAGTATCAGGGAGAGCCAGGTATGAATCCCACTCGTGACATGGAAGCTCACAGGGTGGGGACCGGGGCTAGTCACGCCCTCTCAGCCTAACCGACCTCACAAGGTTGTTGTGAAGATTAAAACGGACGGAAGAGAATGATGTAGGCTACTTTGGGTTTTGATTGGGGGAAAAGAGCAGGGTAGAAATGAATTAAATAAATACAAATAAGGATTGACGCTCCCCGTCAGTAATATCCTCGGTGTCTGTTCCCTCTCTCTGAGATTCATTTTCATGGGAGCATCTTCTTGGATGCTTTTTCTAAATAGGCATTTGTGTGGGGGGGGGGAGTTCTTGCTACACAGATCTATTTTTCATATTTTCTTAGTGAAAGATTAAAAGCTAAAAGGCTCATAAGCTTTTACGAGCCAGCAGGGCGGGCTGTAAATCTGAATAAATAAATCCTCAAGGCTGCCAAGCGCCGCCCCCCCCCCCCCCCCCCCCAGTTTAGAAGCACCTGATTTAATTTCGGTTCTTTGGGTCCAAGCGCTGACCAGAAATTACCCTGCTCAGCGGGAGATCTAATGAAATCCTGGCTCCTGCTGGTTTGGCTGCCGGCTTGGGGTTTTTTTTTTTTTTTGCTAATGGCATGGCTTAGGAAGAAACGAGTGGAGTAAACCCATTAGGAGAAAAAATTACAGTTGCAAGATCTTTCTGGGAAGGTGGCGAACACAGCTGCTTTCCCTTCAATTATCACTTAGACTTGATTGGATTGAGCGTTTGGGTTTTCTTGTCACACTGAATGCCCTGTTCTCTAGAGTCTGTTTGCTTACGCATGGTCACTTGGGCGCCTGTATGCACAGGTGCACATTGAGCATACGTCAAGCTTTCCCCCTGTCTCGCAAGGGGGTGGAAATGCATTGGTGTATAAGCTGCAGTGTAGGCAAGGGAGCGCTAAGACTGGTCTTCTGTCCCCATCAACTTGCGTTTTGTTCGTAGTCACTTAGATTAAAGTGGTGTAGCAGTGTTGTTTGAATCTGGGTTTGGCTTAGGGTTGCCAGCTTCAAGGTGGGACCTGGGGATCCCCCGGAATTGCAGCTCATCTCTAGACTACAGAGATCAGTTTCCTTGCAGAGAATGGATGCTTTGGAAGGTGGACTCTGTGACACCGTACCCCACTGAGGTCCCTGTCCTCCCCAGACTCCGTGTCCAAAGCACCAGTAGTTCCCCGACCTGGATCTGGCGACCCCTTAGCCCCCAGAAACCACCAGTGGCTAGGGGGGAACCTGGCAACCCTAGTCTGGGTGGCTCTGAATGAAATCATCTTTCTTCTGAACCAGGGGAGAACACAAACGGAGAACTGGTGAATGTACCCAAAGGGCAATACTATGCTATGAACCAGCATAGATCTCCCACCCCCAGCTCCCGTTGTTAACTGGCACTCTGGTGGCCAGCAGGAGAAGGGGGGGGGGGGGAAATGGCTGTCAGAAGTTCCATGACTTCTGTGAGAATACCTGGATGAGGCATCACAGCACTCTAGGAATCATTGAAAACTCTATGGTTTCTGGCAAGTCCTAGAGCTCTGTGATCTCACTTCTGTTTTTTCCCCCTGGAAGTGATGTAACACTTATCTCCTGACAGCCCCCCCCCCCCACTGTGTCCTCGCCTCTCGAGACTCCTGTTGGTGGCCTCTGGATGGGAACCCGGGTGCTCCCCGCAGACCCGAAGATGATGCTTCTTGGGCTCTTGTGAACTGTCTCCTTCTCCAGCGATATGGAGGAAAGCCACAACTGGCTGAGGATTGGTTCTTTGCTTTGAAGAAAGAGATGCTTTGTGGAAGAAGGAAGTGGGCACTAGGAAACACACTGCTTGGTACCGTGGTGCCCATGGACAGTGCATTGAGGATCGTGGTACATTTAGACCACATGGAGTGGAGTTAGGCTTACCAAGCCCCCCGGGAGGGCGGGGGAAACACCGATTTTTAATGCTTACCCCCGCTTTTTCAAAATTGGCCACCGGGGGAGGCAATGGCTGCCAGCAGGAACGCAGGGGAACGTCGGAGCCTGCCCTGCCCTCTCCCTGCCAGGCCTGAACTGTCTTAAAAGGGAAATGTCTGCAGAGAGCCTGCAGTAAAAAGCCTCACAGACATTTCCCCTTTAAGAGCAGAGCCAGCAAGAGAAACCACCGCCCAGAGATTAAGGAGGGACTAGGCTCTTTGTACTGGAGGGCCTGCTTTTGCATGTGGCTTGCAAGGTTGCTGGGGTAAGTGCCTCTGCCAGCTCTTTTCCTTCTTTCTCTCTCCCCCTCCCCCTTTCTTTCTTTCTTTTTTCTGTCTGTCTGTCTGTCTGTCTGTCTGTCTCTCTCTGTCTCCATCCAGCAGAGGTCTATCAGTGGCTATTATTAGCCACAAGGTCTAAATGGAATCCTTTGTCTGGGGCAGTGATGCTCTGCATTCTTGGTGCTTGGGGGGCAACAGTGGGAGGGCTTCTGGAGTTCTGGCCCCGCTGCTGGACCTCCTGAGGGCACCTGGTATTTTTGGCCACTGTGTGACACAGAGTGTTGTACTGGATGGGCTGTTGGCCCGATCCACTCTGGCTTCTCTCCTGTTCTTATGATATGAAAATCATATTTAGCACTTGTGTAGTACTTAGTGCTTCATATTCTGCCGAGATGAGGAAGGATTCAGTAGGGCCGTTGCTCAGTGATAGAGCATCTGCTTGACATGCAGGAGGTATCAGCCTCTTCAGCTAAAAAAGGATCAGGTAATAGGTGACATTAAAGATCTCAGCCTGAGACCCTGGAGAGCCACTACCAGTCTGAGTAGTCAATACTGACCTTGATGGACCAATGGCCTGATTCAGTATTAGGAAACTTCATGAGTTCATGTGGAAGCAACATCACAGGATGTGACATCACAAAATGATGTCACTTCCTTTCTCCTGGCTCCACCCCCAAAGTCTCCTGGCTCCACCCCCAAAGTCCTCAGATATTTCCGGAGTTGGACTTGGCAGCCCTAAGTGGAGTGCCTACAAACTGGCAGGAGTTCAGATCTCACCTCAGACACAACATCAGTGAGTGGCCCCAGCCAGGGTTGCCGGGTCCACCCCCCCCCCCCCCCCCCGCAGCCACTGGAGGGGGATCGGGAGGGGAGAGTGGCTACATCCAGGTTGGGAAACTTTTGGAGATTTGGGGGTGGAGCCTGGGGAGGACAGGGACCTCAGTGGGGGTACCAATGCCATGGAGTCCACCCTCCAAATAATCCATTTTCTCCTGGGGAACTGATCTCTGTAGTCTGGAGATGAGCTGAAATTCCTGAGGATCTCCAGGTCCCACCTGGAGGCTGGCATGCCTAGGCCCTACGTATACCACAATTCTTCTCAGACCTTTTAATAAGGGTAGTAGTGGAATTACTGAACTTTTACACCAAGTGCTTTGTATGCTTGAAACATGCTGCATAATTATGAGGTATTTAGTGAAATTCCTTCCTTCCTGTCCTCCCTTCTCCCCAACACCCCTTGGAAATTTGAAAACTTAAAATCTTGCGAGTGTTTTCAGGTGTTTCAGATTTAACTAGTGCAGCAGTTTAGTAACTGGCTCTGCCGCATCGGTCTGCATGTAATTTTTTTTTTTTAAGGTCAGGAGAGACTTTTCATCATAACACTGCCTTAAGCATTGCACAGTTATAATAATTAAAATGAGGAGGATATAGTTGATTTATATCACTGAATGCAGGGGATCCCTTTCACACTTTCGCTCCCTCTTTGTGGACTTATTAGTCCGTGTTGCGCAATGGAATCAGGTAGTGGCATCTTAGACCAGGGGCGTAGACTTTTAAAATCCCGGGGGGGGGGGCGGGGGTTCTCTTGTGCGCGCACGCTTTGCGATCATGTCCCCACCGCTCTCCTCCCCCGCCCCAGGGAGCCGCCGCCGCCACTTCCCTCCCCCGGGCCGTGCCCGCCCGCCACGCTCCCCGCCCCCTCCCTCCCTCTCCCCGCTCACCTTGGGCGCTGGCGTCCGGCGTGTCGCCCTTGCGGGCCCCCGGCTCCCGCTCCGCCTCACACTCGGGGCGTGCGGGGGTGGCGCAGATGAGCGCCGCCTCTCTCCCACCCCCGCCCCAGGGAGGCAGGAGGGCAGGCCGGGGGTGGGGGGGAAGGAGAGGTGGCGACCGCCGGCTGACTGGCCACCGGGCGCTCCATTTTGCTGGGGGTGGCTGAGCCCCCCCCGGGAAATTTTTTGGGGGGGGGGCTCGAGCCCTCGAGCACCCCCGTAGTTGATGCCCATGTCTTAGATGACTACCACAACCGTTTGTGGGATAAGTTTTTGTAGGCCGGGGCCCAGGAGAAGGGTTGCCAATTCCCAGGTGGGTCATGGAGGTCTGGTAATAGAGTTGGGAAATACGTGGAGATGTAAAAATTCTGAATTTTTTTTCTATTTTTTTTTCCGGGGGGGGGGGAGGACAGAAATTTTTGGAAAAATTGGAAAAAATGCTACATTAGCACTTCTTTTTTCTTTTCTAAATTGAAAGTCATTCTGTTACTTTAGGAACATAAAATATGACTATGGACAATTCTACTTGGCATGAAATCATCACAACTAGCATATTTAAAATATAGTGCATCCAAACAATTTTTACAAACAGAATTTACTTTTTAAGTAATATTTATTTGCAATTGTAACAAATGTATTTATTTTATGTATTTACTTCCACTTATATCCTGCCCTCCACGCAAGCGGGCTCAGGGCAGCTAACAGAATTGGCACCAATTGCTGTTTAAAACAAATATAACATTTAAAACATTATCAAACAGTAAATGCAGTGCTTCCTAAAATCCTAAAAACAGAGGTGCTGTCCTGATGGCGTACTGAAGTATCTATAGGTGCTGCAATCCAGCTCGATGGCGTCCCGAGTCACTCAGTATCCTGAGCCAGACGTTAACGCTGAGGGCCGGGCTCGTCGGTGGTAATGGAGCAACAATCTCCTGAACTGTCTACCGGTTTATGTGGAACAGAGAAAAAAACCTCCACAAAACATTTTTTTAAAAAAATCCAGAAGTAACAAATATTCATATTTCCTCTCCACAGTATTAAATCAAAATTTTAAAAAACCATTCCCATAAAAAGAATTGAAGAGGGGAGAAGTGTATAGAAGGGAGTGTGGAACTAAGTTTCAATGAGTGGGCATGAAATTTAATCAATCATTTTCTGAGCTGTAATTATCAGTATCTGTTTCAGTCTCTGCTTCTGCAGCTACTCTGTTGTGTCTGTCATTATCACAGTTATTATGGACCTCTAAAAACTGAAGGTTTGCCTAGGACAGGGGTGGGCAAACTGTGGCTCGGGAGCCGCATGCGGCTCTTTCACATATATTATGTGGCTCCCGGCAGGGCAGCTGGGGAAGTTAAATATCATTAGCAAACAAATATCATTGGACAAATTAATATCATTACCAGTATCTGCTTTTACCCCTTTTGTTATTTTTTTTGGCAGTCTCATTTAATGTCAATAAAAAGCAAATTTGCTTATTTTCCAATAAAAGCAGGTAATATTTGTTCATGTCTTGTGGTTCTCAAACATCCGATGTTTATTCTATGCGGCTCTTACGTTAAGCAAGTTTGGCCACCCCTGTTCTAGGTGGCTCTTACGCTGAGCAAGTTTGCCCATCCCTGGACTAGGACTTGTCTGTTCTCAGTGCACAGAAATTAGATTAATCTGATACCATACATATTTTTTTAGAAATGATTTTGAAAATATTTGAACACCTTGTCTTAAACTATTTTATTCATCACGTTAAAATAAAACATTCCATAATCAATTTTTTCCCTTTTCTTTTTTCAATTTTTCCAATTTTTTTGATCAAAAATGACTTCTGGAAAAAAAAGGGAAAAAACAGTTTTTTCCCCAAATTTTTGCAGTTTTTTTCCACGCCTTCACATTTCTAGAAATGTGGGCCTTGAGGAGAGTGGGGTTTGGGGAGGGGACGGACTTAGCGTCCACTTTCCAAAGGCCCCATTTCTTCCAGGGGAACTGATATTTATTGCCTGGACAGCAGTTGCAATCCCAGGAGATCTCCAGCCACCACCTGGAGGTTGGCAACTCCAGCTGATGGAATTATATGTGCTTTCCCCCCTTACCATAGAGATCAGTTCCCCAGCAGGAAATGGCTACTTTGGAGGGTGGTTTCTACAGCTATATACCCTGCTGAGGTCCCTCCTCAACCCTTTCCAGGCCCCACTCCTCAAATCTCCAGGAATTCAACAACTTGGGAGTCGGCAACCCTGCCTGTGAGCCAAACTTCACTGTTTCTGCCCTTGTTTACACTGGTTTCCCCGTGTTCCCCACGCTCACACATCAGCAGGTCTCTGAAGTATTTTCTTCACTTGATGTGAGGGATTGCCAACCTCCAGCTGGGGCCCTGGATTTCTCCTGGATTCAGAACTGATCTCCAGGCTAAAGACCAGTTCCCCTGGGGAAAAATTCCACCTTAAGAAAGGAGGCTGTATGATATTCCATAGATTCTAGATGAAATCCCATCTAGGGCTGCCAAGTGCTGGCAACTTACCGACGGGGGGGGGGGGGGGGTTGTTCTCCCCCCAGGAGCTCTTCTGGTGCGTGCGCTTTTGTGCACGCACCACGGCGACGTAATGACGTCACCCGGAGGTGACGTCATTACACGGGGGAAATCGTCCTCACTGGACGACTTCTGGGGCGGGGTTCCCCCCGCCGGGCGAATGCCGGCCGGCGGATCGGGAACCCCTATAGCAGGGGCTCCCCCCCCCGGGCTGATTTGGCAGCCCTAATCCCATCCCATCCCCCCCCCCCCCGCCCCCACAGGGACTGCCCCCAAATGTACAGGAATTTCCCAGGCTGGAGTTGGCAACGAGGAATCGAAAGCATAAATAAACCCTGCCTGATTGGCCCAAACAGAAGGGGGGAGGAGTTATTACAAAATAAAGCCAGAAGTTCAAGAGAGAGTTAGCAAGAGACAAGCATGTGGCCTTACTCTGCTAACCATATATGAAAACAAGATGCGGTCAAAGGAGTCAGCGATCCCATTGGAACGGGTGTGGACTCCTCCTGTCTGGTAACGAATTAGCACAAGCAAATTGAATCATGTGCCTCTAATGATGGGCAATTATTTTCTGCAGCCAGCTGGCTGCTCCCGGTTTCTATTGAGACCATGCGTGGTAGGGTCAAATCAGCATAGGAATCCCAGCTCATTGGCTTCGTTCTGCTGGGATTCCTGTGCTAATTTGACCCTGCCCTTTTTTGTTGTTGTTGTTGTTGTCAAGGTAATGTTAAAGTGCCGAGCCTCTGGTTTTTGGTTACATTTTTCATGTCTGAGCTGTGTCCGTTTGTTCTCTTGCCTACCACAACCACCTTGTGAGGTAGGCCGGGTTGTGTGGGAGAAGGGGAAAAGATATGCTGAGCTTCGGGGGTGGAATTCTATTAGCAGCCTAGCCTGTCCTAAACAATTGAAATGGGGCAGAAAATCGTAGGATGGTGTGAGGATGTTGGTGTGAGGATAAGCATGTAGGAGTGGAGAAATTATGTAAGCCACTTTGGATCCTGCTGGGGAGAAAGGCGGAGTATAAATGAAGAATTTTTTTTTTAAATACCAGCAGTCCCGACTGGCCAGTGTCAATAGCAGGAGGACATTTTGAGTGTCCAGAGCTGGTCTCATGTTGAGTTAGCATCCTGTCACTTGGATTCCCTGTTAAGGGTACTGGATTTGGTTCCTTGTGATGGTTCCTCACCAGTTGGCCTCAGAAGAGTCAATTATTGCTCAGTTTTTGGCTGTGGTCACACACGCTAAATAATCCCCTTTCAATCCACTTTCCAACTGGATTTTGCTTGTTCACACAGCAAAATCCAGTTGCAAAGTGCACTGAAAGTGGATTATTAAGTGTGTGTGACCTCAGCCTTGGTCAGCAAAATCAGAATTATAATGAGGTAGCTGTTGGGTTGAATCAAGATACTGTATTTACTTGAACTTGACCTGGAAGGCCCAGGCTAGCCTGATCTCATCAGATCTCAGAAGCTAAGGAGAGTTGGCGCTGGCTAATGTTTGGATGGGAGTCCACCAAGGAAGTCCAGGGTTGGTCCGCAGAGGCAGGTAATGACAAGTGACCTCGGTTTGTTTCTTCCCTGACCTGGATGGCCCAGGCTGGGTGGACCTGGTCAGCTCTTGGAAGCTAAGCAGGGTGGGTCCCGGTTAGCACTTGGATGTACTAAGGAAGTCCAGGGTTGCTGTGCAGAGGCAGGCAATGGCAAACCGCCTCTGAACGTCTCTTGCCTTGAAAACCCTACCAGGGTGCCAGAAATCAGCCACAACTTGACGGCAAAAAAATCCCTTGAGAGGAAGATAACCCAGAATGTAAGACCACCCAGCTTAAAAAGAAAAATACACAAAACACGTTTTATTATTGCACATAAATAACTTGCATGTAAATTTAAGACAGCCACCTGTTTTTTGTTTTTTTCCAGTGGCATACGGGGTGTGGGTAGGGTGGACCTAGTCTCACATTTGAGGAAACACAGCAATAGCCCCAAACCACCTGCTTGTAAAAGTGAAAAGCATAAACATTCTGTCTCTGCATGAACGGAGCCTGCCTGCCTGCTTGCCTCATTCATTCTTTGAGATGGGCACACGTCAAATTCACACTTCAGCACCAGATTGACCGAATGTGAGTCCTGACTGCGTGTGGCCAGCGTTCGCTGTGATATTTCTGCCTGTGGTGGATCAATCTCATTAAGTGTCTGTATAAATAAATCGGTATTAGAATGAACCCCTTTCCTGGAAGAGGGAGATGTTTCTTATGTCGGGAGTCCTTGTTTCCAGCTTATATATTCAGACAAAGATATGACTCCTAACTGCTTTCTTTTGGGTTTTTTTTCTGTGTCTTAGGAGAGACCTTCCGCGTCGTGGATGTGAAAAGAGCTCCTGGCTGTCTTCCTCCTCCTCCTGTCTCCACTCCTCGGCCTCTTCAGAGAGTTAAAAGGTAATTATTTGTCTGCTCCGGTGTTCTATTTGCTAAGCTGCTTTGTGGGGTAAGTGGGAAAGATGGGCACGGCCTCTCTCAGTTGGCCTGTGTGGAAATTTTTCTTCTTACATCATCTCTGAGCTCACGGCCATTGCCATCCCTCCCTTCGGTGCATTAAGATGTGTAATACGTTCATGTGAAAGCTCTGAACGTGTTTTGTAGACTGCATTGTGCGTCTTAGACTAGCCGTATTCCTTTTGAGGGCCAATGTGGGAACAATCTTGGGAAGAATCATATCCGTGGTAAAGAGACGGGAGAGACATTGCATGGTCTCCTTCCCCTGATCCTTTCCGAACTGTTTTCATTGGTTTTTTGTTTATTCGGTCAGAAAATGTCTACACCCCCTTGCCAGGGGATTTGCCTCAAGGCGGCTTACAAAATAAAACCGAGTGAAAGCACAAAACGCCATGGGAGTTGTTCATCAAAAATCCAATTAAGGCATGAAAAATATAATGAAACAAATGAGTGTTACAGTTTCCAGGCTAAAAGCGGATCCTAAAAAAACCCCACGGTGTTAAAAGATCATCTTCTGAATTAAAAGCTTGTTAAAAACAAATGTTTTGGCCTGGTACCTAACTGAGAGTTTGGCCTGGTACCTAACTGAGAGTAGGATCGGCGTAGGGCTGCCAAGTCGTACTTACACATTGGTGGGGGGGAGTCCTTCGCCGCCTGGGAGCCGCCCGAAAGCCTCCCTGGCGCGCGTGCAAAGTGCGTGCGCCCGGTGACGTCACCCGGAAGTGACGTCACCACGTAGGGGGCGTTGCCAGGGCAACGCTCTGGCAATCGCCCTGGCAACGTCTCCAACGTGGTGACATCACTTCCGGGTGATGTCACTACACTGGGGAAGTCGTCCAGGCTTTGGGGGTGGGGTTCCCCCCGCCGGCCGAATGCTGGCCGGCGGATCGGGAACCCCTATAGTGGGGGATCCCCCGCCCCCCGGGCTGACTTGGCAGCCCTAGATCGGCGCCTGGTAAACCTCAAAGGGGAGGGCATCCCACAGGGGAGGTGAAAAGCCCTGTCTCTTGGGGGTGGAGCGAGCAGCAGTGAGCTGTGCAGTCATACCCAATACAGCCTCCATGTTGGGCTCCTACAAAAGAATTAAAAAAAAAACGGGCTGCAATTTAAATATCACAGCTTTACTAAAACAATGGGGAAGAATAGAGGAGTAAAAAGTGGCAAGAATCCTTCCAAAACAATGCCTGGAGCAATGCAAGAAAGCCAAAACTCTTCGGATGAAGACTCTCCTTCCCCGTTAGAAATGGATGAAGCAGAAGCTCATGTAAGTGAAAGGAAAAGAGAAAACTCTTTAACCAAAAAGCATTTACAGGAGATGCTGACAGATTTAAAATAAGACTTAAAAGATGAGATAAGAAACAGCATTACTCCTGTTATAAATAAGTTGGAAGAAGTCAATAAAAAGCAACAGGAGGTACAGGAGAAGGCAGAGTCAGCAGTTGCCGGCACCCAAAAGAAGTCTAAAGAAATAGCTGAACTGAAAACTTTTGAAGGATGGACGAAAAGTAAGCTATTGTTGTTGGAACACAAATCATGGGAAACCAAAGTAAAATTTCGTGGAATTTCTTTGAACTTTGAGCTAAACAAGGACCTTACTGTTGCTTTAAATGAATGGTTAGAAGGAATTATACAGCTTCCGAGGCCAGTGGTAAACAATGCTGTCCGCTTAAACCCCTCCTCCCAAATGGGCTCACCAGCGTTAATACCTGTCACTGTGGCAGATCTTAAGGATGTAAAGACTAAGCGGAATCTTTTGGAAATTGCCAGGAAGTACGGAGGTTTGAAGCTTGAAGACACTTTGGTCCAGCTGTACCCCAGTATTCCCTTTGAAATATTAAATGCTAGGAAAAATATGCGCCCAATTGCACAAAAGCTTGCAGAGAAGAACTACAGGTACCATTGGCTTGCACTCGGACATATATCGGTCACACACCAAGGACGTATATTCACAGCCCATGATTTAGCATCTGGTGAGGAGTTTCTGAAGGCGCTGGACTTGGACTCGGGCTAGGAAATCAAGAACTGGTAACCAAAGAAGAGGAACGTACTATAAGACTGTAAAGAACTATGTTGGAGGAGATAGCAACTGTAGAGTTATCATTTTTGTTCTTTTCATATTTTCCCCAAGCGAACCAGCCAGAAATATAAAGCGTAGGGGAGCACGCAGGAAGGGCCATCGGGATCCCCCCCCCCCCCCAGTCTCCCCAGTGGGCAAGACTCTGCTTCAGAACTGCTCTGGTGTCCCGGGGGGAGGGAACACCAATTAGAAGAGCTCCAGTTAAAGAGGAAGAACAGAATTTAGTAAAAAATCTTAAGAGAGCAGAGTAACGAAATGGGAGTATTATTTTGTTTCTATCTTACTTTATTGTGAATCATCTTAGTATATTAGTTTTGATATGAAAATGAAATATATATAGAACATATGGTTATAAACATAAGAAGATCTAATGGGAAACTATGGGAAACAGAGTTTATAATTGCAGATGTACTGGAGTAATTTTGAGAGGCAGAAATATTTTTTTAGGCGTGCCAACATCTATCTGTCTTAATTAATGATTATAATTTACAAATGAAACAGTGGCAGAATAGAGTTGGCAACTTGTAGTAGAAAATGTTTAAAGAATGTTAATTTCATTTCCTGCTGTAAAAAAAATGTAATTAATTTGTAAGATTTTGAAATTAATAAAAAATTTAATTGGGGGGGGGGAAGCGCCCTGTCTCTTCTTGCTATCCACTTCATGGCGGAAGGCCAGAGAGAGCAGGGCTTGTGAGGGAGGCATTAGTTGGCCAGCTGAACAGAGACGGAGGTCCTTCTCGCACCCTGGCCCCAAGACAGTCAGGTAAGGACCAGCCTGGAAGCAAATGAGCAGCCAGGGACTTTAACCATGCTTAAAGTATTATATCGGCACTGAGGAATGCTACCATTCAATTAGCTAGACTCCTCAGGAGCCACAACTGGCTGGCTAGCTTCAAATGCTGGCTCACTTGGGAACCATGGTTATAATTAGCCCTGGTTCGGGACAGTAGTGATGTAAAGCTGGCAGGGGGAATTCACCAGGGTGGGGAGGTTGGACCAAGCCCAGATTGTCATAGGAGTTTTGTGAATGGAGCCCCACTGGGGGTATAAGCTTATGAAGGTCCCTTTGGCAGATACCTGACAAAGGTCATGTTCAGACGGCTCTTTTGAGCCACGCCAGGCACGAGTGCCTGGTGGATTTAAAGTGCATGTCCAGGCATCTACATTTGGGAAACATGCCGTGATCAGCCCATCAATCCCCGTTGGGGAGCCATACTTAAAAGATAGTGGTGAAAGTCCTGTCCTAAGCTGGTCAACAGGCCAATGCCAAACTTTCCACCATCTGGTCATTCCACCAGCGCGCAATCAGCCCGTAGGGATGGTCTCCAGACCATCCTGAATGGCCGCCATTTTAAAAAAGTCTTAGCGATGCACACATAACCACTTAAACATGTGACGCCTGCAGAGCTCCGCTCAAATGATCCAGACAATTTAATGTTTCTGAAGGTCCCCTGATATTTATGCACTTTGTTAACGGAACTGGTACCCAATGGAAGGTACCGCTGGCGGTGCTGTTACCATTTCAGTCCGGGCATGCATGGAAAAACAAGTAGACAGTGAGGCACATATGCGCATGCGCAAACAGGATTTTTTTTTTAATGGCTCCTTAAGGTGGATGTTGTCTAGACAATCCACCACGGAGTCACACACAGCAAAGCGATTCATGGGGGAGCTGTCTGGTCGCGCAATGTTGGATCAAAAAGATCTAGCTCAAATTACAGCTGGGCCAATGGCGGGATTAGCTGTCCGTCTGAATGCACCCAAAGAGAGATACCTGACCTATCTGACAGAAGAGAGCTTTGCCTCTCAAGAGCTCATAACACCATGGTCTTGATCCGTATCACCTGACATTTATTGGTGATGGAACAATTTGTTTTCCCTGTCTTGAAAGATCAGCTGGCCAAACTTTGGGTTGTGATGTGACGTTCCCAGTACCGTAGATCTTCCACTAACTGATCACCTTTTCCAGATTCTTGGCGAAACATGAGTTAAAATTCAGGAAAGTGCAAGATTTTAATGTTGACTGGTGTGGGTCAAAACCAGTTCTGAAATTTACCTGGGGTGAGTGCAAAAGCTTTCCCACCTGAGTGGGAATCTCAGGGGCTGCATGCGATGGCCTGGGCCATCCGTGGCTTCCTAATTGGTTCAGGTTTTTTTCTTGGCGTTTTTGCATTTTTTGTGTGTCTGTCTGTCTGTCTGTCCATGCCTTGAAGCCATGGCGACCTCTGGCGTCTCCTACTGGGGCATGGAGGACGTTCAGAGCAGTGGCTTGATAGCCTGCCTCTGGCCTCCTGAGGGATCACGCCGGCACAGAGTTCCGGAACCTCTTTGGCAAAATTCTTTTCAAAATGTTTAAAAGTTCATGAGTTTTCAGTATACAGATTGAAAACTTCATTCCCCTCTTGAGAGTTCGGGCACCTCTTTTTTTTAAAACCCTGCTCCCATCCAAATACTCGCCGGGGTTGGCCTTGCTTAGCATCCGACATATGACAAGATCAGGCTTGCCTGTACTGGCCAGGTTAGGGCCCAATTAGTTAACTTTTGGTTTGGTTTCCTTTGCCTTAGAGTTGCGTTTAAGGGGAGTCCCAAAGTTTTCTTTCGGGGAGGAGGCTCATTTTGATAATATTGCACAGCTGCTCGTGGTGATGTTGACTGACTACCTCGGTGGTGGAAGCCGATTAACACAGCCTTCACGCGGTACCCTTCCATTTCAAGAGGTAGGAGGAGTGTTGCAATTTCTGTGAAACAGCATGCATGGGCCTGCTTGTTTGTAATGCTGCAACTCCCTCCTGTTGGGTTGTTTGATCTGGGAGACCCATGTTTGAATCCTCGCTCCACTGTGGCAGCCTCCTAGGTGACCGGTCACATACCCTTGACCGGGCGTACTGGAGAGGGTTGTTTTGAGGCTAAAATGAAGGAGAGGAGAACGATATAAGCTGCTTTGGGGGTGCCACTGTGGAGAAAGGGGGGGTATAAATGAAAAGAAAAATAAAACAATCTTATTCTATATACCCTCTCTTAAAGGAGACCTGATGAAGTTAGTTGTTCTTATCTGAAAGATGTATACACCATTCTACCTGAGCAGAGAAGATGATGCTTAGAGTCCCACCATATGCGCAAAAGATCAGGCTGGAATTTGGGGACCTGCAGGGCTTTCTCAGCAGTAGCCCCCAAGGTCAATCAGTTACACACCTTGCAGTAGTTCAAAGATAGCAGCGACGTTGCAGGGCACTTGTGCCCACGCTCCTGCATTTGGATGTGCCTGAGCAACCTGGCACTTAACAACTCAACCGAATACTCCGGTGAGAAAGTGGGAAGTCGACCTGGCCTTTGCAAGGGGCATGGGGGTGAGAAACAGCAGCTTATTACACCAGCTGTACCCCACCACGGTCCTAGTTTGTCCCGGAGCTCCAGTGGGCCTACTCGATGAGAGCGCTGCTTACTGCCCCGTTCTGGCGTGGAGATCTCGGCAGCAGCGGTGCGGTGACTGTCGGTTCTGCGGCTGCCGCTTCACTGATGTGGTGGCCATTTGGGGGACAGAGACGGGACTGGTGGCTCTCCCCCTTCAGAGCTAGCTGCACGCACAGAGGTGGGAGTGACGAGCTTGCGAGTGGCGCGGAGGAGGTTGAGACGTCTTGGAGTGATCGGCTGCCCAGGTGACCAGCAGGTGAGCAGAGGGCCCGGGGCAGTGACAGTGATTGTTGGTTAGCTGCGATCCCGGCAGCTGCCAGGCGGTAAGAACTGTGGCAGCTCCCCCACAGCTGGGCCGAGTGGTGAGTGGTGGGGCTCCCGGTTCGAGGGAGCCTTCCTTGATGGGCCTTGACTGGGTGGCCATGACTGGGGACGACGATCGAGGAGAGGGGACTGGAACTGGCGGGAGATTGGAAGTCAGAGCGCCCCTAGTGGCTAGACCACAACGAATGACCAAGGAAGAGGATGCATACTCCTCCTCCTCTCACTGCGGCTGTGACATCTGTGACAGCAGGAGAAGGAGAAAGACTGGGCAATGTGGAGAAGAACCTGGAGAAGATCTAAGGAGTAACAACAACACAGGCTGGCGGGTGACTTCGTGCTGGATGGGGATAGCCCTAATCATATTAAGAAATTAATGGTTGTTTAGGGTAGGAGAGAGCTAGTTTAGTGATTAGGTGCTAGCTAGATATAGTAGCTGATTTTGGATGGGAGCAGGGGTCCGTTGGAGTGGGAGCGCACAGGAGCGCAGCTCCGGGAGTGAGGAGCCCAGAGGCGGGCACATGACCAAGCCCCGCCCCCTCCACGGCTTCCCCGAGCAGTGCAGAGGCGCAGCGCCCCGGGGAAAGCCCTGCTAGGGTCTTTAATGTTTTGTTTTAATATTGATAATTTTATCATTGTTCCTTTTATGATTGTGTGCCGCTTTTCCAGAGACTTGCTCAAGGTGGCATATACATTTTCTAAGTATACCATTTTTTATCGGGGCACATGGCACATAAGGACTGGAGAAATTTCACCAGCCGTTCAGCAGCTTCCACCCCATCAGTTTGGTGTAGTGGTCAGGACTTGGACTCTAATCTGGGAGAACCAGGTTTGATTCCCCACTCCTCCACATGCAGCTGCTGGTGTAACCTTGGGCCAGTCACAAGTTCTCTCAGAGCTGTTCTCTCAGGAGCAGTTCTCAAAAGACCTCTCTCAGCCCCACCTACCTCACAGGGTGTCTTGTTGTGGGGAGGGGAAGGGAAAGGGATGGGTGGTGCACATGTCCTGGGTATCTCAAGTCTACTTGAAACCTGGTGGTTTCAAGGGAGCAGGAAGAGAATGAGGGTGTGTTCTTTATGCTTATTTTTATTGCACAAAGTATTGGATGGGGAAGGGAATGGAGGAAGAGCAGGTCAGTTTCACTCACCTGTGGAGTGGAGCCTGAGGGGTGGGTGTTGCCTTCTGACACACTTCCTGTAGGTTAGGGGGTATGGCATATGCAAATGAGTTATGCTAATGAGCTCCTGCACCTCTTTTTCTATGAAATGACCCCTGGATGGGAGGGATGTTGACTGTTCAGCTATTGAATTGTCTACTAGATTGTATATAACTACCATGTAGTTGATTTTTAAGGTTGCTAGGGGATTAATTAATTATTAACTATTTAATAGATTAGTTCATGATAGTAGTAACCTTATGGGAGAGTTTAATTAGTAGGACAGGTGGATTTTAAAATCTACCAGCATCAGGAACTGCTGCTCACCACCAGCGAGTATCTCAAGGGCACCGTTGCAGTCTTATCAGCAATCCGAGGCTCACGTGGAGATCGGTGGTGCAGCGATGTCTGGTCGACAGAGTCCAGTGCTTCTGGGGAGGGGAAAGTAGAGTGGTGGGTCCAGGCAGGAAGTAAAGGGAAGGGTGTGGAGAAATAGGTTTGCTTGGCACCCTGCCAGCCTGTGACCCATCCCGAAGGTTGTCGGCAGTGGGGCTAGGATGGATCACCCCCCTCCAGCACTGGTGCTGTGCAATGCCAGATCCATAAACAACAAGACTATGGTCCTTCGGGACTTTGTCAGAACAACAGGCAGATCTGGCTTGCGTGACTGAAACCTGGGTGTGGGACGGGGAGACTGTGGCTCTCTCCCAGCTTGCCCCACCTGGGTTTTCGGTCCTTTACCAATCACGGACCAGGGGGCGGGGGGAGGAGTAGCTATGCTCATTTGGGAGGTTTATTCCTTCAGGGCACTCCCATCACTGGAGATCACAGGCCTGGAGTGTGTTGGTCTGGTATTGGAGGCCAGGGAGAGTGTGGCGATTTGGCTGGTGTACTGACCGCCTAACGTGCCAGCCGATAGCCTGCAAGCCCTGGTGGAGGCCATATCAGGCCTGCCATTGGAACACCCTAGACTGATTGTGTTAATTACTGTGAGCACTTTACTTATTTGTTGATTGCCGATTGTTTTCACTGATTTTACATGTTTTACAGAGCCTCGGGACATTGGGCCAAGCTATGTTAGCTGCTCTGAGCCTGCTTGCAGGGAGAGTGGCCTAAAAATACAATCAGTCAATCAATCAATCAATAAGCCAGCCAGCCAGCCTCTTGAACAAGCTTTCAGAGGTGGTACATTAAGGAGTTACCTCCTTGCTCATGTTCAGCAGATACTTTTTCAGGCAAGAAAGCCAAGTTCAAGTCCAGTTGCATCTTACAGACCAACAAGATTTGTGGGTTACATGCTTTGCTTTCAAAAATCAAAATTCCTTTCATCTAGCCAGTTTGGTGTAGTGGTTAAGTGCATGGACTCTAATCTGGGAGAACCGGGTTTGAGTCCCCACTCCTCCACTTGCACCTGCTGGATGACCTTGGGCAAACCGTAATTCTGGCACAGCTGTTCTTGAAAAAGAGCAGTTTCTGTCAGAGTTCTCTCAGCCCCACCTACCTCGCAATGTTCCCTCTAAGCTGTAGAGTCTTGTGAGCAAAAATTCTACTTTGTGAGCCACTGGCATTCAAGTTGTGAGCGAGCGATTTGGCTGCTGCAGAAATGAGTTTGCTCTGGAGCCATCCTTCCTGAGCTAAGACAAAATGTGTGAGCTGGAGGCTAAAAAGCTGTGAGCTAGCTCACACTAACTCAGCTTAGAGGGAACACTGCTCACAGGGTGTCTGTTGTGGGGAAGAGAAGGGAAGGGAAGGGAAGGGAAGGGAAGGGAAGGGAAGGGAAGGGAAAGGAGTTTGTAAGCCGCTCTGAGACTCCTTTGGGTAGGGAAGGGCGGGGTATAAATCCAAGCTCTTCTTCTATCTTGTATATCTAGGGTTGCTAGGTTTGACGTCCATGTTGGCAGGGGCGGGAGGGAACTTTCTGGGAGTGGGGACAGAGCGCATTAGGTGGAAGTGACATCATCACATTGGGGACGTCACATGGCAACACTCTGGTTTTTGAGCAAAACTTTCTGGTGAAATTGGCATCAATCATAGAGTTTTGCCCAAAACCTGGAGTGTCACTGTGAGATGCCTCCAGCGTGATGATGTCACTTCAACATGATGTCAGCATTTTGGGGATGTCACACACTGATGTTGCTGTTTGGGGCACGGTTTTCCCCGCCAGCCAGCTGGCTAGCAGCGGGCAGGAGCCCTCAAAAGTGGGGAATCCCCCACTCGTTGCAGGGAGCTTTGATGCTCAAAAGCTTCGACCCCCAAAATCTTGTTGTTCTCTAAGGACCTCCTGGACTCAACTCTAGCTTTTCTACCGCCGGCCAGCGTGGCCACCCTCTGAAGCTTTTCAGACAAGCGTTCCAAATTTTGAGCTCATTTTGGTTCACTACACTTTTGCTCTTTTCAGAAGCTTTCTTTCTTTCTTTCTTTCTTTTTTGCTGTAGTTTGGTATTTTAACTTTTATACTAAAAGTATTTTGTAAGTCGCTTTTGTCAAGGGGCGAGGTGGACTGGAATTGGTCCAGATAAAGCCACAGCTGCCGCCACTGGGATATGGGGGAGGGTAGATTGGGGGGGGGGAAGCCTGACACTCTCCCCCCCCCCCGGACCATTCTGTTTTGGGGCAGAGCAGCCGCTGGGTTGGCCAACTTCTCTGAGAGTGGGACGTTGGCCCAGACTCAAGAGAAACCACTGGAATCGGGCAGACCAATTGAAGGTTTCTGATGGAGCCAACTGGATTTCCCCCTGAAGGTTCTGCTGTGTAATTATCTGTCTCTCGCTCTGCCTCCCAGCAGCAGTGCCTGCCAAGGGCAGAGGACACTAATCTCTCCTCCCAGGACGGCCCCTCCCTTTCTCACCCTCTTCAAAATAGCACCCGGTTACCCAACTAGTCTTCACCCCCACCCCCCACCTGAAGAAAAACAAACCCTTTCCTAAGAGAAGGCAATTCCCCGTTCTGGCAGAGTGAGAAAGTCAGCTGCGTCTGGAACCCTGCAACCAGGTGAGCGAGTTCGCATGTCTGGGCGGATCTGGTGAGCCGGGTGGCATCATAGCTGGTGGAGTTCACTGGCAGTTCCCCGATCCTTTCGCACCCGGAGCTGCTGCACAGTTGCACCGGTGATACTCTCCTCTCCGCTTCAGCGACGGGTACCTTCTTTGGCAGGTTTGCCTAACAAGACCCCTTTCACTTCCTGGCTCTTCTTCCCACACCACTCGTGTAGCTGCCTTCTATTGAAGCAGACAGCTCAATCCATCAAGGCCGGGATTGTCTACTCAGACTGGCAGCGGCTCTCCGGGTTTTCAGGCCAGGGGGTCTTTCACATCTCCATTCCTGATTCTGGTGACGCCGGGGACTGAATCGGGGACCTTCTGTATGCTACGCAGATGTTCAGCCACTGAGCCACAGCCCCTCAACCTGCCAGTTTGGTGTCGTGGTTAAGTGCGCGGACTCTAATCTGGGAGAACCGGGTTTGATTCCCCACTCCTCCACTTGCACCTGCTGGATGACCTTGGGCAAGCCTTAGTTCTGACACAGCTGTTCTCGAAAAAGAGCAGTTTCTGTCAGAGCTCTCTCAGCCCCACCTACCTCACAGGGTGTCTGTTGTGGGGAGGGGAAGGGAAAGGAGTTTGTAAGCCGCTCTGAGACGCCGAGTGAAGGGCGGGGTATAAATCCAATCTCCTCTTCTCC
Source organism: Lepidodactylus listeri (assembly GCA_029233225.1). Classification (NCBI taxonomy): domain Eukaryota; kingdom Metazoa; phylum Chordata; class Lepidosauria; order Squamata; family Gekkonidae; genus Lepidodactylus; species Lepidodactylus listeri. The sequence goes on along the minus strand of JARCFY010000005.1, from coordinate 130,042,756 downwards.
TCTTCTTTCTTCCCAGTGGGAACCCAATGCGGCTTGCAACATTCTCCTCACCTCCACTTTATCCTCACAGCAACCCTGTGAGGTAGGCTAGGCTAGGCTGAGTGTGTGTGTTTGTGACTGGCCCAAGGTCACCCAGCGGGCTTCCCTGGCAGTGTGAGGAAGCAAACCCAAGTCTCTCCAGATCCTAGTCCGACACTGTAACCCAATTCCCAATACTCTGTCACATTTTGGTGAGAAAAGTGTGCAGGTAGAGAGGGAAGGAATTGTGCCAGTGTGATGCGAGGTTTTGGATCACCAGGAGTCTTTGAACAGCAGGGTGTGGCCTGAGCTTGTCAATTCTCGGAAGCTGAGCAGGTTTGGTACTTGGACGGGAGACCACCAAGAAAGGCTCTGCAGCGGAAGGAAGTGGCAAACCAGGGGCTGTGGCTCGGGGGCTGATCATCTGCCTAGCATGTAGAAGGTCCGAAGTTCAACCCCTGGCACATCCAGTTCAAAGGGTCTGGTAGTAGGGGATGTACAGGAGGGGAGGTGGCATGATAGAGTCCTGTCTTGGTAGATCTCGGAAGCTAAGGAGGGTCTGTGCTTGGAAGGGAGCCCACCAAGGAAGGCTCCGCAGAGGAAGGCCATGGCCAGCTGCCTTTGCTTGACAAACCACTTGCCGTGAAAGTTCCCTGCCGGGGGTCGCTGTAAGTCGGTTGCGACTTGATAGCACGCCCGTACGTAGGGCTTCCTTACTTTATATTATAACCGTGCATGGCTGTGATTCATTGCTATGTGGGAGAGTTAAAATCCTTCTCTTGGGACTCTTGCCGAAGGCAGCCCTCCACCCAAGCAGTGGCGATGGGGCCAGTCTCCTGTCCCCCCACAACAACAGTGGTATTAAGGGATTGGTGTCTGTGCACAGTGCGGGGGGATAGAGACACTTCACAGATATTTTTTTTCATTATCTCTCCCTCTGCCCATCGTAACGATAGGCTTTTTGCTAGTAGCAATAGATCTATAGGGCTCTCTCTCTCTCTCTATATATATATACATATATGTGTATATGTATATATATATATAGGCTGTATAGATGCAGTGGTTCAAGTGGTTAAGACGCTGAACTGCAGACCAGAAGGTCGGTAGTTCAGCAGTTCGAGACCCGAGTGCTGCATGACGGAGTGAGCTCCCGTCTCTGGTCCCAGCTCCTGCCAACCTGGTAGTTCGAAAGCAAGAAATTGCAAGTAGATAAATAGGTCCCGCTTCAGTGGGAAGGCAACAGTGCTCCGTGCACCTCAGCGTCTAGTCACGCCGGCCACATGACCACAGAAACGTCTTCCGACAGCGCTGGCTCTTCAGCTTGGAAATGGAGATGAGCACTGCATTCCTAGAGTCGGATTCGACTGGCTTTCGAGCAAGGGAAATCTTTACCATTACCTTACACAGGGTGTTAAAAGGTCTTCACATACCTTGGCTCCCATGGAGGATTACTGCTGATTTGTGGTGGTGGTGGTTTACAAATTTCTGATTCACTCCGTCATGTTATTCTTAGCCCTGGGAACAGGATTTCAGGAAAACCTGAGGGATGTGAGAAAGTTCAGACTTCACTGACACCAGTTCTACTGTCAGCGGATATTTTCTATGGGATCCGAGCCAGTATTTCTATGAATTTATTTGAAACCTTTATTCACCACCTTTCTTCCTTACACAGCTCAAGATGGTTTACCATATTAAAAAATGCATAAAACCAGCATTTAAAACCACAATCTAGGACTGCTTTAATCAAATTGCAGTTTTAAATAAAACTATCTTCAACTGCCTTCTGAAGATCATGAGTGGGCGGGAAGGCGCACCTCCCCAGGGAGTTTGTTCCATAATTGTGGGGCTGCCACCAAAAAGTCCCTCTCTCGCATACCCACCAAACAAGCTTCTTTGATTGATGGAACAGTCAGGACAGGACTGTATTTATCTTTACAGTAACCCTGTAAGGTAGGCCAGTATTAATAAACCTACATTACACTTTTGGGGGAACCGAGCCTGAGAAAACAGTGAGTTGTTGAAACTTAGCGCTAATAAATGTCTTCATTTGTGGCTGCAGGAAAAGGAGAACTGGGGACTTCTGGCTCATAGCTCACAGTCGTTTTGGGAGGAAAACATTTTAGGAGGGATTTTAAAATCATATTTCTTTACTTAAGACAGAGGTTCTACAGCGGCCTTTACATAAGAACATAAGAGAAGCCAGTGTTGGATCAGGCCAATGGCCCATCCAGTCCAAACCTCTGTGTCACATGGTGGCCAAAAACACCAGGTGCCCTCAGGAGGTCCACCAGTGGGGCCAGGACACCAGAAGCCCTCTCACTGTTGCCCCTCCAAGCACCAAGAATACAGAGCATCACTTGCCCCAGACCAAGAGTTCCTACCTGTCCCTTATGGCTCATAGCCACTGATGGACCTCTGCTCCATATAAGAACATAAGAAAAGCCAGTGTTGGATCAGGCCAGTGGCCCATCCAGTCCAACACTCTGTGTCACACAGTGGCCAAAAACACCAGGTGCCCTCAGGAGGAGGTCCAGCAGTGGGGGCAGGACACTAGAAGCCCTCCCACTGTTGCCCCCTCAAGCACCAAGAATACAGAGCAAAACTTGCCCCAGGCCGAGAGTTCCTATCTATACCTTGTGGGTGTCTAAGAGCCACTGATGGACCTCTACTCCATATAAGAACGTAAGAGAAGCCAATGCTGGATCAGGCCAATGGCCCATTCAGTCCAACTCTCTGTCACACAGTGGCCAAAAAACACCAGGTGCCCTCAGGAGGTCCACCAGTGAGGCCAGGACACCAGAAGCCCTCCCACTCTTGCCCCCTCCCCCCAAGCACCAAGAATACAGAGCATCACTTGCCCCAGACTGAGAGTTCCTATCTATATACCTTGTGGCTAACAGCCACTGATGGACCTCTGCTTAGCCCTTAAAAACTGGGATTCAGGATTGGGGAATTCCTAGAGGTTAAGGGAGTGGCACCTGGGAAGAACGAGGTTAGGGGGAGGATCTCTGTAGAGTCCACCCTCCAAAGCGGCTGTTTTCTCCAGGGGAAATAATCTCTCTTGTCTGGAGGAGAGCAGTGGTAATTCCGGGAGACATCGAAGCCCCACCTGGAAGTTGGTATCCATGACAGAGGCTGAAGAAACCTCTTTAGGCATTGATACCGTACAGTCCTCAGGACAAGAAGCCTCATGTTGAAAAATGTCAGAAGGGGTACACTCTGCTAAGCATTTTGTGCACACCCTTTTCTATCTGCTGTCTGTGTCTCCTGGCATTGGCATCATTCAAGGACAATCGAGCTGGCTTGCCTGCAGTAGAGAGTCCCAACATCCATACACACAGATGCCTGCATTTTGAGAATTCTGTTGGGCTGTCCTTAGAAGGTTCCTTAGGATAAACTGCATTTTTCCCCCTTCTGAAAATTTCTGCTTCCCCCCCGGAAAAAACTGGGTGTTTTTTCCGAGCTTCAGTATTTTTAGAAATTTTACATCTCTATTAAGGACATCTTTAGAACTTGCTTTGAACAGTTATTTTTAGGTGACTGTGCCATCAATCAAAGAAGCTCCTTTGGCTGGGACCTGAGAAAGGACCTTTCCAGTGGCAGCCCCAGGGTTATGGAATAGCCTCCCAAGGAAGATCTCACTTTCGATCTTCAGGAGGCAGCTGAAGACACGTTTTATTTAGGACCACATTTGGTTATGTCTACTCATGGTGCTGTGTTGTGATCATCAGTTGTGGTTTTTTTTATGTTTTATCTAGGCTGTAAGCTCCCTTGAGCGCAGTAAGGAAGAAAGGCAGCTGATAAAACGTTTTAAATGAATAACAAATACAAGTTGTACATTGGTGTTGGGGGTCCTGTACTGTACTGTTTTTAATCAGGCCTCTATCGATCAGGAGTGTCGAGTGTGGATGCATTGCAAAGGACTCATTTTAAAGTAATGCATATTGTAAATAATGTCCACATTTAGCCCCTATTGCCTTCCGGAAAATGCTAATGGTAGCTTTGGACACCAGAAGAAATGTGTCCGTTATGCACCAAATAACTAAGGCTGTGGCCACACGGCCCCTTTAATCCGGGAGGACTCCCGGATTTAAAGGGGCCGCATTTTTCTACCGCGGGTTGGGATGTCTACACATCCCAACCCCTGTGGCAGTGTCGGCGGCCGCGTTGGCGGCTGCGGTGGAAGCGTCGGCGGCGGGAACGGCAGCGGCAGGAACGGCGGCCGCAGCAGCGGCAGTGGCGGCCAAGGACCCACCAGCCACCTGGGTGAGTTTGGGGGTTTTTTCCCCCCTTTTACACTTGGGCGCTTGAGTGGCCAAGCGCCCAAGTGTAAAAGGGGGGGGGGGGAAAGGCCGGCGGGACTATCTGGACAGCCCTGATCTCGCAATGCTTGCGAGAGAGGGCTGTCCAGATACCTCAAATGCGGGTTCCTCCCGCAACACCCGGGAAAACTGTTGTTTTTCCCGGGGTCGGAAAATGCGGGAGGAACCCGCATTTGAGCCCGCTTCAGCGTGGGACTTGGGGCGGGCTGTGTGGTCGGCCCCTTTAAATGCGGGAGGAAATAGCCCTTCCTCCCGCATTTAAGGCCTGTGTGACCGCAGCCTAATTCAGACAATGCTTGTTTCAAAATCAAAGTCTACTGGGGGAAAGCAAACCATACTGATAATGAAATAGGTGGGATCTCCCCCCCTCCCCCCATTTCTCTTTAATTATCACCAGAGAAGGCTTAGCTAAGTTTCCTTCTTGCCAGTACAGGGTAAATATCCTGTTCTGATGGAACCTGTGGTGTGAAAACATCACTCCATCTGTTGGCTCCGTGGTGTGCTGAGGAAGTTCATGCGCTTCGCCTGCCTGCTTGCCTGGGAGCACAAAAGGAGTGCGATCAGAGGGGCAGAATGACATATATGCCTGACTTCTCCCCTCACCCCTCCTTCCCCATCCAGTTGTAGGGCTGTGGTAGACTGAACAGGAAGCATGGGCAAAACAATTTCTCTAATTCTGCCTTGGAGGACCCCTTGGTTACAGCTGCCAACTCTGGCTTGTGAAGTTCCTGGAGATTTTGGATGTGGAATCCCCGGAGAGGGGAAAGGGAACTCAGCAGGGTGTGATGCCATAGAGTCCAGCCTCCAGAACAGCCAGTGTCTCCAGGGGAACTGACCTCTGTTGTCTGGAGTTAGAATCCTAGGAGATCTCCAGCCCCCACCTGGAGTTTCAGCCCCATACCAGTTTGCTCTGCATTGTCATTAGTTAGCTTGCATTGCAGTCTCCTGGGATCCAGAGATCTCCTGACACTTCCGCCGCCACGGCCTTCCTTCGTCACTGCGTCCTATGATCCAGGGGTGCCATTTTTAGACAGACTTGTTATAAAAGGGAGGAAAATGTAGGCAGCCATGTAGCATTGGCTGGGGGAAGGATTCCATCTTCCCTTTGGGTACAGTTGCAAGAAATGAGGCAAGGGAAGTACTTATTTCTTAACCGACCTTTTGGGTTGCCAGGTACCCCATGGCCACTGGTGTGTGTGGGGGGAGTTCTCAGCTGTGGGGTTTCAGCCATTTTGCCAGCAGTGTGGCGACATCACCAGCTGGCCAGCGGGGCGATCCCCAGCCCCGAAGAGCTCCGCAACTCTGACATGCCCCGCACAGTGACATCATCCGGAGGGGACACCATCGCTCTGGGCACGATCTCAGAAGCTAAGCAGGGTTGCTCTTGCCTTGAAAACCCCGTGGTCCTCGGGTTGCCATTAATTGATTGTGACTTGATGGCAAACACAATTATTGCCCTGACCTGGGTGGCCCGGGCTAGCCAGATCTTGGCAGATCTCGGAAGCTAAGCAGGATTGGTACATTGGTCAGTACATTGATGGGAATTGGTACATTGGTCAGTACATTGATGGGAAACCACTGGAGATGTCCAGGGTTGCTATGCAGAGGCAGGCAGTGGCAAACCACCTCTGAATGCCTCTTGCCTTGACCTGGGTGGCCCAGGCTAGCCTGATCTCATTGGCTCTCAGAAGTTAAGCAGGGTCTGCCCGGCTTGGATAGGAGGCCGACAAGGAAGTCCAGGGTTGCTGTGCAGAGGCAGGCAATGGCAAACCACCTCTGTTCATCTCTAGCCTTGTCCTGAATGGTCCAGGCTGGCCCGATCTCATCAGATCTTGGAAATTAAGCAGGGTTGGCTGCAGATAGTCCTTGGATGGGAGTCTTCTAAGGAAGGATGGAGTTGCTATGCAGAGGACCTCAGTGGAAAACCACATCTGCTCACCTCTTGCCTTGAAAACCCCACATGGTCCTCCTGGAGCCGCCAAGAGTCCGTTACAACTTGATGGCAGACAATCTTTATTAATGTATGTTAGTTACTATTGACTTATGGTTGTGCATAGCTATGCGTCCCCCATATTGGAGTGGTATGGTACAGGCTATCTTAGGGGTACCATGAAGCTTCAGGGTCAAAGGTACGCAGTATGAATGGTGGTTTTCTGAGCATAACCACCCTTAGTAGATTGTTTTACCGCTAAAAGCCCTCTGACCTTCTGGTTAGGCTAAAACAGCCATTTACGTGGTTTCTGCCCCTCCTCCGATGTCAGATTGCAGTTCAGACTAGAGTGGCCCTTGGTTTTAGCACAGTGCATGTTACAAGAGCCCTTAAAATCTCTAATTAGCAATTTACTAAAAAAGGAAAACCTCAGCACTGTCAGACAGATTGTAAAAAGGAGATCAATTTCTGTACCCTAGAGCGAACGAACCCAGAGTAACTAGTTATTATTGGTGCTTTAGAAAATAATGATAATTATAACTTTCAGAGCCGTGGTACAGCTGGATAAATGATTTTGGGCATGAATTGGATTTGAGTTACAAAGCAAAAGTTTGCTTTTGGAGAGAATCAGTAGATGGGTTTATTGCGTGCTTCAGGTTCCAGCAGAACATCAACAGGTTGGCTAGAAGGAACATATTCCAATGACTACTTTCTCTGCAAATTTGACTGGGGCGGGACCGTTGGATTTCCTTACGCTTCTGCTAGTCATCTAGACTGTGCCGGCCTAACGCAGAAGGAAGTCATAGTTGAGCTGCTATGGATCTTTCCACGAGTCTGTTTCCAAATAGTAAAGTATGCATAGCCGAGAGAGAGGCTCTCGGCAAGTAAGCTGTGAAATCGGCAGGTGGCTTTATGGTCCTTGCTCCACATCCAAAATTGCATGACCTTGCAAGAGACTGGGCTGCTTGCTTCACGAGGGTCCCGAACAAGAGCACGGCGGGAAGAGCGCATCTCAGGTGGCTGGAATTCCTACCTGTTTCACATCAAGCATTGATGGTGTCTGATCCTCAGAGAAAAAGGTAGAGCGGACAGACAGCAGACCCAGTGGATCTAATTCTCTGCTGGCACCGTCCGTTTAAAAAAAAAAACCCTTCCCCCCCCCTTACTGCCTAGCAGAGTAGTCAGCCCAATGGATTGTCAACACCTGTGCCTGTCTGTGAAATTAAAATCTCTTCACATTATGTTATAAACATAATATTTACTCTGATGTGGTAGGTAACCAGTGGCCGCCAAGCAGCAGCCTGAAAACAGGATCCGTCCTCTGACACGCTTGTTGTCAGAGAGAGTCAGCATGTTTAAGGTTAAATCTTTGCATATGTTCTCTGAACTCTGCTTTTGCCTGTGGACTGACGATAGGGCTGCCAACCTCCAGGTGGGGCCTGGAGGTCTCCCAGAATTACAACTGATCTTCAGATGACCGAGATCATCACCCCTGGAGAAAAAAATGGCCCCATTTGGAAGGTGGAATCTATGGGATTGTACCCTCCAGTGGCACCTCTAGGACCAACAGAGTTTAATTCTGGGTGCAAACTTTGTTGGTCTTCAAGGTGCCACTGGACTCAGACTTTGGTCACTTTTGCATAGTCTGTGGGAAGGCAGGAGAGTGGAAGCCCTCCTGACCTCCTCAGGCAGGTGCGGGGAGCGGGGGCACAATGGAGAAGACATGTGCGCTGCTCTCTGATCTCCTTCTGCTCGTAGACCCCCCTTCCCCCCCCCCCTCCCCAAGGCAGGCAATCCCGGAATTCTCTCTGTGTGTAGGAATGCGCTTAGTGATTGCCGCTGCTTTGTGCGAAATCCTCTCCCACCCCTTAGAGTTTACATATATGCAAATAATTCAGCTTTACTACACGGAGACTCCTTTCTCACTCCCCCCGCCCTTTCCTGCTTGCGATCTGTATTAAAAACTGTTCTGACAGCGTGGGCTCTGGGCTCCAGAGGGCTTCTCCATTTTTAGGTCAGCTGTGGATTAGAGCATCCTTCCCCTTCATCGCCCTAATAGCATTTGCATGCCACCGTAGCCTGGCTTGGGAAAGCAGGAAGCAGGAAGAGGAGCTTGCAGACCAAGACTGGTCAAATCTAAGAGGCCTGGTAATAAAAAAAGGGAGGCGCGGGGGGGGGGGGGGGGAGAAACAGGTATGGTGGGATGGGTGTGATCCCTGCCTTCCTGGCCGTGCGCGAGGAGCCTCCTGAAATCAAGAGCGCGTTCATTTTAAACCAGAGGTTAATTATCCAAATGAGTGTGTGTGAAATTATCCGCAGCTTTTAACGAAGTCGAGCCGCGTGGATAGCAATAAGCAAAGCAATCCCCCCCCCCACCCCCGTCCTGCTTTTGTTCTGTGGCCGCTTGTGGCTTGGAGGACGCCGGCCGTTTGCCCTTGGCATTGCGGGAACAGGAAGGGATTGCCTTCTTGGCAGGAGAAGAGGTGTCATTTGCGTGGAAAGAGGAGGCGAGGCTTGGCGGCTTCTGCTTTCCAAAGGCTTGGCACCAGAGTGATGTAAGCTCGGAGTCGATGCAGCTGTCCTCCTCTCTTTCACACCAAAATTCCTGAAGTCAAAGTTTTTTCCTAACCCGTGTGCTCTCTGTGTGTGTCTGGAGGAGGTGGAGGATGCATTTCTTGAAGTGTGTTCAGACGGGCAGCTAATCCCACCGTTGGCCCGGCTGTAATTTGAGCTAGATCTTTTTGATCCAGTGTTGCACGACCAGACAGCCCACCCATGAAGCGCTTTACCGCGTGGGACTCCCATGGTGGATTGTAGCCATGTGTTCGGGTTTTTTTTTTTTAAAATCCGGTCTGCACATGCGCATATGCGCCTCACCATATACTTATTTTTCCACACATGGACTAAAATGGTAAAAGCACCCCCAGCGGTACGTCCCTCTAGGTACCCTTTCAGTTTATAAAGTAGATAAAGTTCAGGGGACCATCAGAAACACTGAATTGTTCGAATCGCTTAGCGCAGCTCTGGGGACGTCGCATGTTTAAGTAGTTATGCGTACATCACGAAGAGTTTTTTTAAATGGCGGCTGTTTGGGATGGTCTGGAGACCATCCCTATGGGCTGATTGTGCACTGGAGGTACGACCTGATGGTGGAAAGTTCGACATTGGCCCATTGGCCAGTTTTAGACCAGACTTTCACCACCATCTTTTAAGTACGGTTCCCCGATGGGGATTGACGGGCTACTCACAGAAGTGGCACGATTCCCAGATGTTGATGTCTGGAAGTGCACTTTAAATCCACCAGGCACTCGTGCCTGGTGTGGCTCAAAAGAGCCGTCTGAATGCACACTTGGATCCCTGTCACTCAACCCCAATGATTACTGAGGAGTCGGTGATGTGTATCCTGAAGTCCCCTTCTGTTAGGGTTGCCAGATCTGGAGATTTGGGGAGGGGATCTCAGCGGGATATAAGGCCGTGCAGCCCACCCCTCCAAAGCAGCCATTTTCCCCAAGGGGAATTGATCTGAGTCGTCTGGAGATCAGCTGTACTTCCAAGAGATCCCCAGGCACCACCTGGAGGCTGGCAAGCCAAACTTCTGTTAGTGTGGAAGCAATTACATTAGCATATTTCTAAGAGTCATAGTGCACATTTGTGCAGCAAACACCCCTGTTGTATCCAAAGAGCTTTTTCCACTGGTGCAGCGTCTTAACACCAGAACTAGAATGTTGATCTAATGGGGGGGGGGGGGGGTGTTGTGCAAATTTTAATTTAATAATTGAGTGGAAGGGTGGCATTTCAAAGTAGGAAATGGAAAGCACTCACAATGGCACAAGAGTCATCCAGCACCGCTGGTTGCACAGTGATCCTTGATTTAACAGGACACTGCTCAGTTGGAGATGAACTGCGCTGATTCTTTCTTTCTTTCTTTCTTTCTTTCTTTCTTTCTTTCTTTCTTTCTTTCTTTCTTTCTTTCTTTCTTTCTTTCTTTCTTTCTTTCTTTCTATTTTTTTTAAACTGTGAGCTAGCTCACACTAACTCATCTTTTTAATTAATGAGAATTTTTATTAGTTTTCAAGAGAAAAAAAATAAGCAACACATACACAGAAAAAAGAAAACAATATAGAACATACAACACACACAGTCTGTACTTTAGATTACTAAGTTTGTCTAAATAGAATCTATCTTGTATGCACATATATCAGTTTAAAGTACTGAAAACATGAGTTCAAATTTCAAGTCTTAGTTCTTAAGTTATACCTCCAACTATTTATATAATCTTGACCAGTTTTTTCCCCCAAAGGTTTCTTCTTTTTTATCTTGTGATTGTACAGTTAGTTTGTCCATTTCAGCTGTTTCTAAAAATTTGTAAATTATTTCTTTTTTTGATGGGACTTCTCCCTCCCTCCCTCCCTCCCTTCCTTTCTTGAGACCCCTAGCCAGGCTAGGACATTTTTCAGAGAGGTGGCTTGATTTCCTGCCTCTGCCTCCTGGTCTTGGTATTCCTCTGAGGTCTCCCTTCCAAGTACTTGCCGGGGTCGACCGTTCCAAGATTTGGAAGCTTCCAAGCTTCCAAGATTTGATGAGATCAGGCTTGCCTGGGCTATGCATTGGATATGCGACGGTACATTTCAGCTTCTGTATACCTTGTGATGAACTGAACACACATACTATCCACAGTCACTAACCCGCAAATGCAGATATATGCCAGTGTTATACACAAAGTCTTGACAGATCTGGATTGCAGGCCAGGCTTACCTGGAGGATAGGTGAGCCAAGGTTCTACTCTCAAGGGCAGGTCAACTGTGAGGCGAGTTCCCTGCCATTGCCCATAGCTCCGACCCTGCCTGGGAATCATAGGAACAAAGCCTCTCTCCCCTTAAGGACTTCCTGAACCCTTGAAGGTCTTCTTCCTCTGTGTGAGAGTCTGACCATGGTTGTGGTGGACTCCCACAAGAAGAAGCAATCTCATGCAAGTTTGGGAAGCCCTCTAAGACACACGTGAAGTGAAGGGGGAGAAGGGAGAGTGAAGGGGGAGAAGAATTAGTTCCTCTGGCTCCTGGGGTGGAGGTGACAGTGGTGAGGTTGGGACTGCAGTGGCAAAATTACCATAGAGTTTCTGGCAATTCCTAGAGCTACCCCTTTCCCTTCCAGGTAATTCTAGGAATCACCAGGATCTCTATGGTAAGAACTTCCTGTAAGCAGAGGAGACCTTATTTTTCTTCTAAATTTTTTCTCCTGGGACACTCGTCCTTCCACCCCTCCCACTGGTTGTCGGGGACTGTCTGGTAACCCCTGCAACAAGACTTCAACCTCTGTCGCTCACCAGCTCTGATGTTGCGGCTGGGCTCTGCACACAAGTAAGGACTGGTCTGAACTTTCTCACAAGGTGAACCCACATCTTTCAGTCTGTCACATGGTGCGCAGAAGCCTCCCACTTTAGTCCCCACCCTTGGCCATTCAGGCAATGCTCCATAAAGACCCATCACAGCAGAACTCATGGTCGCCGTTTTCGGCCTAGAGATTCAATGATTCAGTGGCTTTTATCGGGCCATCTAACGTTCATGATGGCGGAAGTGCAAGGTTTTGGAGACGCAGAGCTCGGAGCCTTGGCCAGCATTTAGAATTTTTAACTTTGATGCGGCAGCCAAAGTTGATCAGATCTCTGGAACGGCTTTTTATGATGATTTGTACACTTTGCATTTTCCAGTCTGTCTTACAAGGACTAAAGATTCTGCTCCTGGCCAGATTGTCCTAACTTCTTTGCAGAAAGATCCAGCTGGAATTTTCTTACACTAGTAGATAATATTGTGGAAGCTGGCCAGAACCGATTCTTGACTAGTGTATGTTGCACATTTATCGCTGCTTCTGGAAGTGTCAATATTCTGCATGCATCTAATCTTTGGCTTCCAAGTATTCTGTATAACCGTGCTAGACATGGGAAGGTTCCTTGCTTGCCGCCTTCTTTCTGTTCTCCTGGGATTTTTCCAGTCTATTTCTTGAAACACTGGAGACCTCGGTGCAGGGAGAGGTTTACAGTGCAGCCCTAAGAAGAGCTGCAGCCTTCTAAGTCAAAGGGTATAACCATGCTGAGGACTGCGCCGGTCCCTTCTGCAAGGCCATGAGCCGGTTTATCACTGGGTCCATTGTGGGGGATTTTCACCATTCCCCTCCTTTAACGGCTAGCCTCTGGCTCTTGCTGCCGGCTGTTCCTGGGAGTCCCAGGTGCCTAGCCAGTGGCATTTTAGGGGTCATCCTAAGTCAGCTGTGAGCTTATGGCACTTAATGTACACACATGGAAAAATCAATTGTGCACCATACACAAATTTTATGTGCATTTACTGTCACTTTGAGCACAGTTTGTATGGAGAGGGCTGAAGTGTACAATTCTAAAATTTTCCCCCTCCCCCGAGGCAGAAGTTTATTTGGGGAGAGGAGGCATAGTTTGGCAGTATGACTAAAGAAGGTTTTGTGTACCTGTAGGCATAGGCATAAACTACAAGGGGGCTCAAGCCACTTCTGAAATTTCGGGGGGGGGGGACTGAGCACCCCCGGCGAAACGGAGTGCCCGCCGGCCACCCGCCATTACCACTGCCCGCCACCTCCTCTCCCCGCCTGCCTGGCCACTCTTCCCTCCCCCTCCCTCCTGGGCGAATGCCTAGCGTGATGGCGTCACCTGGAAGTGACGCCATCACTTTGGGCACGTTCCTGGGGTGATGCTCTAGCAATTGTCCCCAAACTCTATGGCGCCATAGAGTTTCGGGGCGATTGCTAGAGCGTCGCCCTGGCAATGTGCCCAGCGTGATGGCATCACTTCCGGGTGACGCCATGACGCTGGCCACTCGCCCGGATGGCCCCCGGAAGGAGGGAGAGGTGGATGGAGGCTCCGGCGGCGGGGGGGACATGGTCCCGGCGTGTGCGTGTGCTTTGCGCGTGCGCACAGGTAAGAGCCCCCGCCCCCCCAGGGAATAAATAAGTCTGCGCCCCTGCCTGTAGGCGTGTGTAGGTGTGTAGGGCTGCAGTGGCTCAGGTGGTTAAAACGCTGAACTGCAGCCCGGAAGGTCGGTAGTTCAGCAGTTCGAGACCCGAGTGCCGTGTGAAGCAGTGAGCTCCCGTCTCTGGTCCCAGCTCCTGCTGACTTAGCAGTTCGAAAGCAAGAACTTGCAAGGAGATAAATAGGTACCACTTCAGTGGGAAGGGAACAGCGTTCTGTGTGCCTTTGCATCTAGTCATGCCAGCCACATGACCACAGAAATGTCTTTGGACAGCCCTGGCTCTTCGGCTTGGAAACGGAGATGAGCTCCACATCCCTAGAGTCGGATTCAACTGGCTTTCGAGCAGGGGAAACCTTTACCTTTACAGAGGTGTGTTTGGAGATGTATTATTGCTGGTGAAGTCTGTTACCTAGCAGGGCCTCTGGCACATTGTGAGCCATGGAGGGGAGGGCTTCTTCGCATGTTCTTTCCCCTCTGCATAAGGGCTACGGAGCAAGCAGTGCCTGTGGGCCATCAAGCATTCTCTCGGTTTGCCGGCTGGCCGTAGTGCCTGTCCGCCAGCTTCCTCTCCATCACTTGCAGATGTTGCAAAGTGGGGGCGGAATCATTTGGAATGAGGTGGATTTTTTTTTGAAAGCTGGAAAATCGATGTTCTGATAAAGAGCGTGATAATAGGCATTAAACACAACTGCAGAAATGCTACGAGTCAAGGCCAACGCACGATCCATAATATTGACAAAATGCTTGGGTTTGGTACAAGTTTAGAAAGGCCGACACATCATTTTACTTCGCTTTTCAGCTGGGTCCTGCCCCCCCCCCCCATCCCCGCCTCTTTGAATGGCAGCCCTTCTGTTTTTAGAAGCCAGTTTTCAACAAGCCTCTCTCTCTCAGTATTAAGTCTTGAGTCAGGAGGCGATGCATCCAATGCCGGCTTTTATTTCTAACATCGTTCAGCTCAGAAGGCAGCTCTGACAAGAGCGGCACTCTAACTTATACTGTTCCAACACGTAACTATATACATTGTAACTAAGGATACGAAATCTGATTGGACCTAAGCAGGGCTCTTTGATTGGTTCCTAGGAAGGATTGGCTTAAGGACCAATGGGAAGTCTTTATTCAGCAGCCAATAAGATTGAGGGAGATAGGATACCAGAGCCCTAATGATGCCATGTAAAACAACATAAGAGAACATAACACTCAAAAAAAAAATTCTGCATGACATTCACAGGAGAGAGGAAGGCACTGCGTCTCCGACTGCTTGAAGAGCAGATAGGTGACCGGGGGGGGGGGGGGGGATCCATGGCTGCGGACAGACTCAAGTTCTGCCACGCCTCTGTGGTGCGGCAGAACAAGGCGGGGGGAACTGCGGGCGGCCTCTGGTGGCGGCGTGCGAACGCCGTGCAGCTCCCCCGGTTGGCACGCATTCACACCCGCCAGAAGCGGGTGGAACGCACGCCGCAGCAGCCGGGACACCACTTTTAAGTGGTGCCCGGCTGCTGCGGGAGGAGCGCGGTGCCGGATGTGTTGCATCCGGGCCGCCTCCTCTGGGCAGATGTGGCAGTCTGGACTGCCGCTCTGCCTCTGCTTTTAAAGCGGAGGCAGAGTGGGCCAGACTGCCAGTCTGTCCTCAGCCCATGTTTATTCAAAGGAATAGAAAGTGGAGGTGGCTTGAAGTTCTGTGGCCAAATTGGCGGGCGGGTACAGGTGAAGTCCTGTGAGCAGCCATTGAGTAGAAAAGCAGTCGGTCGATATTATAAATGCTAGAGACGGCCCTGCCTGCGTTACCCCACTGCATTTCTGTCCGCTTTTTCTCCCAGAACGGTTCCAGTGCCTGAAGCAAACCAGGCTGGGGAGAGCTAGCTCACAGTTTTGAGCTAGCTCACAGTTTTTGAGCCTCTGGCTCACATATTTTTGTCTTACTTCAGGAAGGAGGACTCCAGAGCAAATGAATATATGCAGTGGCCAAATCGCTCACTCACAACTTTAATGCCAGTAGCTCACAAAGTAGAATTTTTGCTCACAAAACTCCACAGCTTAGAGGGAGCATTGCTGGGGGTGGGTGGGGAGGTATTTGTGAATTTCCTGCATTGTGCAGGGGGTTGGACTAGATGACCCTGGAAGTCCCTTCCAACTCTATGATTCTAACCCTAGCTCCCATAGAGAAAATGGCTGCTTTGGAGGATGGAGCCAGTTTGGTGTAGTGGTTTGGAGCGCATCTTAAAGTAGGTCAATTATTTGTTGCACTTCCCCTGTCAGAGTGTCTTGACCCTCCCTATGTCTAGACAACTATGCAAAAGATATTTGCATGAATTATGCAGATCACAAAAGTGTGGAGCATTTCCCATGGTTTGTGGAAAGAGCCCTCAAATCACAACTGGCTTGTGGTGACTTCCTCATTGGTCTCCCATCCAAGTACTAACCGGGACCAACCCTGCTTAGCTTCTGAGTTCTGATGAGATGGGGCTAGCCCTGGCCTTCCACAGTTTAAACAGTGCGGGTGTGGAACTTTGCTTTTTTTGGTGTGTGTTTAGTGCAGTATGCAGACTGCTCTCAGAGTACACATGCTGCATGAACTCCGTGGAGTTTGGTTAAAAGAAATGTCTTGGCGATTGTGCTCCTTACCAACACGTGGGCAAGAGTGTGTTGGAGAAAGCGGAGCGGAGCTTAGTCAGGATTGTAGAAGGCTCAGCTTCCCTGCCCTGCTGAACTCCTTGACCTTTCCTTAGGGCTAATTCGCCTTTCCCTACTGGCCGCTTAACCTTAATCTCCGTGCCTTCTCCCCCCCCCCCCCCCCGCCCCCACCCAGTTCTGCTCCTTGCCCTGCTTTCAGCTGTGGCAGCTCTTTTCAAACAACTTTTAGATGTGCCCATTGCTCATCTCAAGGGCCAGGTTTCCCCAAGTACCTAAATGCATGAAAATAGAATTTGCATAATTTATCCTGGGGCCCGAGATTGCAGATTTGTGTGAATGACGAAGTGCCCCTTAGGGTTGCCAGCCTCCAGGTGGGGCCTGGGGATCTCCCGCTTTTACAACTGATCTCCAGCTGACAGAGATCAGCTCCCCTGGAGAAAATGGCTGCTTTGGAGGGTGGACTCTATGGCATTGTACCATGCTGAGGCCCCTCCCCTCCCCAAACCCCACCTTCTCCTGGCTCCACCCCCAAAGTCCCCAGGTATTTTCCAACCTGGACTTGGCAACCCTAGTGCCCCTAGCCACAGGTGCAAACAGGCATCTGTTACCTGTTTTTTGGTACGTAAGATATTTGCACATTCTCTTTACCACAACTGTACATTTAAAGCCCTATTTAAATACAGGTACCTTTTTAAGTTAACATCTAATTAAGCATATCACCCTATTTTTTTTTTTTTAAAGAAAACTGTCACAAAAGCACTATGAGCAAAAGAAGAGTCTTGTGGCACCGAAAAAGACTGATAGATTTATTTTGTATATACTGTGTATTACGCGTGCAATCCAAAAGAACTCTTTCCTGGGAATAAGTCCCATTGAATAGAATTGCTATAGGAATAGTGGTGCTCTGAATAGGATTGCTCTCTCAGGGCAGGAACGGTTAGCCTCAGTTAGCAGATAACATAATTTGTCATCTTTTGCCCGACTGCAGCAGAAGCATGGGCGGTGGACTGGCAAAACGGTGTAGCGTAATGTCACTTCTGGCAAGGAACCAGGAAGTGACGCCACTGTGCTGCGCAAGGCTTTGAGATTTCCCCACCGTCTCTATGGGGGAAACCACAGAGATCAGGAACATGGCTAGAGTGCCATGCAACGTGATGATGTCACTTCTCAGTTCCCAGACTGGAGCAATGAGGGAGATGGCATTCCCTCCCCCAATTGTTCCATTGGCCATTGGTGGGGGACGGAGAGCACAGCCTGCGATCTTCTGACTAGAAGTGTGCAGGGCATTTTTTTCTGGGGGAACGCACCGGAACAGAGTTCTGGAACCTCTTCGACAAAATTCTTTCCAAAATGTTTAAAAGTTCATGAGTTTTCAGTATACAGACTCAAAACTTCATTTCCCTCTTGAGCATTCCGGCACCTCTTAAAAAATCCCTGGAAGTGGGCATCTGGCAATTCTGAAGTACCCACACATGCCAAGGACAGGCCCCCTGCTAGCAACCCATGTTGCTGGAGCGTCACTCATGAATGGTAAGGTTGCCAGGAAATTCCTGGAGCTTTGGGGGTGGAGCCTGGGGAGGGTGAGGTTTGGGGCGAGCAGGGTAAAATGCCACCGAGTTCACTCTTCAGCTCAGCCACTTTCTCGTGGGGAACTGATCTCTGTCGCCTGGAGCTCAGTAGCGATTCCAGGAGCTCCCCCAAGCCCCACCTGGAGTTTGTTGGGCCTAGTCTAGGGCTGCCAAGTCAGCCCGGGGGGGTGGGGGATCCCCCGCTATAGGGGTTCCCGATCCGCCAGCCGGCACTCGGCCGGCGGGGGGAACCCCGCCCCAGAAGTCGTCCAGCGTGGATGACTTCCCCAGCGTAGTGACGTCACTCGGAGGTGACGTCACCGGGCGCGCGCACCAGGGAGGCTCCCGGGCGGCTCCCGGCCAAAGAGGGACTCCCCCCCGCCGGTCAGTGAGTTTGACTTGGCAGCCCTAGCCTAGTCCTTAGAGCACAACAGTATACAACGCGGCAAGTCTGTTTTCAGAGTGTCACAAGACTTACGATAAGAGCAAAGTTTGAGTCCAGGGGCACCTTTAAGACCAACACAGTTTTATTCAAAGTGCGAGCTTTCGTGTGCAAAGCATACTTCTTCAGACAAATTGGAGTGAAACCTCCTCAAGGGCTACTTGCAGGGGGGGGGAAGAGGGGGGGCAGCCGTTAGGAGGGGGCCACTCAGAGCCAAGAAGCACATGCAGAGCTGGAATGGGATCCGATGGCCGGTGAGAAAGAGATGGTAAGACTCATGATAGTCTGGGACATGATAGCCCGGTACAACAGCTCTGGCTGCACTTGTGGAATAAATACACCAAAACACAGCGGAAGGCCCCAGACCAGAGAAGCCGTCCAACACCCAGCATCTATTTATTTTTGAGCCGCTGCAAGGAATGATCCGGCTTCCAGCTGGTGCTCAAGTGTGGTTTCTTCCTCCCCTTGGCTGAAGCCTGGCAGGAGATTGTTGGGGGCAAATCGTGCCGGTCAGGCACATAACTCAGCTAATGAATTACCAAGAGGAGGGAAAAAATCCTTTGTTTACCCGCCATCACCATTCCTGGCTGTTAAAGATTTCCTTAGAGTAATGCAAGCCTCCTAAAGCTTTGATAAAATCCTGAAGAGCTTAAGTATTTCTTTTGTGGGTGGACTTCCTCACCCTGCATGCCACCCCCAGCTTGATGTGTTGGATTGAAGATTTGGAGGAAAGATAAGTTAGCTTGGTTGTTTTGTTTCTTTTGAGGCAGGGATAAGACATTCGGCTTCCCCTCTTGGAAAGCAAATTGCTACTTAAATGGCTTTGGATGACCCAAGTGCACAGTGGTAGGCTAGGATTGCTAGACTCCAGGTGGGGCCTGGAGATCTCCTGGAATTACAGTTGTTCTCTAGGTCTGGAGAGTCTAGATCTTATCAATTTCTCAATAAACTTTTCTCTTCTTTTGAACGACTGTTGTTGGGAGCTGATTTCTCCAGGAGTCTGACAGCTACAGACATCAGCTTCGCCCAGAGAAAATTGCTGCTTTGGGGGGTGACCTCCCCAGGTTCTACCACAGGAATTTTCCAACTGAGATTTGCAACCCTAGCTAGGACTTAAGATGCCTCCCCTTCCCCTCTTGACCTGGCATTTTTTGCATAGTTTAATTTCTGTCCCCAAACGCACCCAGATGAATGGCTTGAGTTCAAGAAATCTTTGCTCCTGATTAAAACACATCAGTGGTTTTGAGACCGCTAACTGGCAGAGCATGGCCAAGATGTCATCCCGTCTTAGCGTTTGGCACTTAAAAGTTCTCAGGTAAGCAGGTGATGGGAAACTCCTTAAGCCCAGCTGTTGTGCAAACCATTGCTAGTCGCAGTTGGCGGTACAGCTCTAGATGGGTGAATGGATTTGATTCAGAATAAGAAGACGACGAAGAGATTGGATTTATACCCCGCTCTTTACTCAAGAGTCTCAGAGGAACCTACAATCTCTCTTCCCTTTCCCTCCCCACAACAGACACCCTGTGAGGTAGGTGGGGCTGAGAGAGCTCTTTCGAGGACTGCTCGGGAGAGAACAGCTTTGAGAGAATTTGGCTGACCCAAGGTCATCCAGCTGGCTTAGAGTCCACACTCCTAGCCACTATGCCAAACTGGCAGCTTTATGTATTCATACACCAAGTAGATTGGAGTCCAGGAGCACCTTAAGAGACCAACAAGATTTTTGGCCTGTAAGCTTTCAAGAGTCAAACCTCCCTTCGTCAGATACGAAAGTGTTGACTCTCAAGAGCTTATATGATTTATTTAATTATTAGTTAAATTTATATCCCGCCCTTCCCAGAACGAGCTCAGGGCGGGTAACAATAAATTTTTGTTATACAGTGAATGCACACACGATCTGTGTAATTCTCATGTTGCATTCAATGCACGTAAAGTTGAATGTGTGATATAAACCTCATCCTTATCCAGGTCCCTGGGTTTTTGTGCAATGGCAACCAAGTGCTGGCCCTTTCTTACAAACAGATGTAGCTGTGGGATGTTTGTGCGCTCAGTGTAACTTGTAAGTGGAGCCAGTGTCACAGAGATGCTCCAGAGACTTCAGGTGTCTTGCACGGAAATAGAGCGGTGAATTATTGAGCCTGTGGCAAATCATGTCCAGTTCTTTGGGTGTGTTAAATTAGCGTGTCCACGTTTCTAAACCTCCACTTTTTTGCCTACTTAAAATTTAAAGAATGGAAATGCATGCTAGATTCAGGTGGGGTAGCTGTGTTGGCCTGAAGCAGCAGAGCAAAGTTTGAGTCCAGGGGCATCTTTAAGACCAACAAAGTTTAATTCTGGGTCTAAGCTTTTGTGTGGTCAGATGCATACTGTATTGCTTATAAACTTTTAAAAGTGTTGTTCCAAGAGAAATAATTTCCATGTAAAACTTTGAATTGGTTTGCATGGAACATTTAAGTCACATTTGATTGATTTTCTTTTTCCTAATCCAATGATTCGGTTCAAGTATTTTGTCAGTATTGGGGAATAACATTTAAGATGTGGGTAGCTGTAGTGCCTTGTTTACTCGATATGAGTTAACATAGATATGCTAAATTGGATCATGCTATATTTAGGGGAACAGGAATTTTTTCTGATTAATTTGGCCCCCCCCCCCGAAAAACCTGCATCCCTGTGCTGGTCAATGCTTCCTCCAAGTGGTGAAGTCTTTTGAGTAAAAATTCTACTTTGTGAACTACTGGCATTCAAGTTGGGAGTGAGCGATTTGGCTCTTGCTCTGGAGCCCTCCTTCCTGAGCGAAGACAAAAATGTGTGAGCTGGAGGCTAAAAAACTGAGAGGTAGCTCACACCGAGGGGACACTGGTGCTGGTCTGCAGCCAATGATGGCTGGGAGAGATAAAATAATAAAAAAAAAGTAGGATTGCCAGCTCTGGGTTGGGAAATTCCTGGGGATTTAGGGGTGGAGTCTGGGGAGGGCGGGGTTTGTGACCTGGAAATCACTTGTAATTCCAGGAGACTGGCAAACCAAATAAAAATCCTTCTCCACCCTAGCCCAGTTTCCCCAAACAACCTTTCCCTCCAGCCAGGGTTCTCCCCACAAGATTGTGACTAGAGTAAGAGTTGAGCATCCCTGCCTGCTGCTTCTCATTCCAGGGCTATTTTTGGGCAGGAAGGCACAGGAACGGAGTTCCAGCTGGCTCCTGAGTTGGCCACACCTACAACCAAAACCTCTGGCACGCCTGGCTACAGAGCACACGGCCCTCCCCATGTTACACACAAGAGTGGAAAGAGGCATGTCAAAATGCCCTCTTCCCCTCTGGGGAGCCCATGTCAATCTCACTCCCTGCCAGTCAGCTGAGAGTGAAACCGACAAGGAAAAGCCTCTCTCCGCCTTCCCTTCTCTAGCTCACATGCTGCAGCTGGAAAAGGGCAGACAGAGAACCCAGACACATTGGAAATGCCTTTCTTTCCCTCCCCAATCGGATCCCGGGCACTTCAGCAGCGCCTTTCTCCCGGCAGTCTGGTTTGGGGGGGGGGGTAGACAAGAAAGGCAATGCTGAAGTGGGGCGGAGAAGCTCGGGGGGGGGGGAGGCAAGCTTCCATGCCTGCCCTGTGCTTTCCCAGCCCCCCACCTAATGAGCTGTGCTGTCAGGGGTGTGGCCTAATATGCTAATGTGTTTCTGATGTTGGGTGTGGCTTAATATGCTAATGAGTTCCTGCTGGGCTTTTTCGACAAAAAAAAAAAGCCCTGCTCATTCCAAATTCAGCCCCTTCCCTTCAAGTTCACACACTTATATCCCTGCCTCTGAACGAGGACTGCGAGCTTCCCACTGGGGTGGGGGTGGTGATCTCCTGCCCCCCTGGCTCCCATTGCCCATTGCTCAGCTGGTCGGGGGGAAGAAATGCCTGGGCACAATGGGGGAGTGGGGCAGCTGGCATCCCCAGCATAATGAAGTGACTCCCTCACACCGGGGAACTCTCTGCCATTCCCCTGAAACTCTATGGTTTAGCCATGCTAGGGCACCACTGCTGGGACATACAGGAAGTGACACCATTGCACTTGGAAAGCCAGTTGCCCCCCCCCCCCCCTCTGCACTACAGAAACCTCGGTTTCCTCCATTACTTCTGGTTTGGTCCTGAGTTCAGGAAGATGCAAAGGAATGTAAAAACAGTGTTTAGCATGTGCAGGGCGCTCTTCCGAGCTGTTGCAGGGCCGTAGTCAGGATTTTGTAATTCGGGGGGCCTTTAAATAAGTCAGGGGGCACTGACATCTCAAAATAAAAATAGAATTGAAAAAAACTCACTTTTGCGGTGTTCGCACTCTGCCTGCCTAAGCAGGGAAGCAAGCCGTGTTTGGGGAAGAGGTAGTGAAGGGGAGTCCTCTGGGTGGCCCAGAGAGCCGGGGGGCTTGGGGGCTGCATGGAAGTCAGGGGGCCTGGGCAGGAAGTCAGGGGGCCGGGCCCCCAAATACCCCAATGTAGCTACAGGCCTGAGCTGTTGTTTAAGCAGTTCCCTCCCCCCCCAACCCCCCAATTGTACACTTAGGGCTTCCAGGTCAGAAGTCCTGATTTCCAGGTTGCCAGCTCTGGGTTGGGAAGTATCTGGAAATTTTGGGGGTGGAGCCTGGGGAGGGTGGGGTTTGGGGAGGGGCCTCAGCATGGTACAATGCCAGAGAGTCCACCCTCCAAAGCAGCCGTTTTCTCCTGCAGAACTGAGCTCAGTTGTAGAAGTGGGAGGTCTCCAGGTGGATGCCTTGGAAACGAGGCCTGTCTTTTATTGGGGTGAGATTGCAGGCTGCCTTTCCTGCACCACCTTCTCATTGATGAACTGGAAGGGAGAGAAAGGTCATCCATTATGAAAGGATTCGAGGAAGAGGCTTGGAAATAAGAACCTGCCGGCACGGCTTGTGTACATATTTGTCGAAAGGTGGCTGGCAAACGGAGTCTCCTTTCAGCTGTGTTCTTTTCCCCTATCAACACGCCAGAGTTCTCGAGTACTTAATGTTCTGCAGATTGCATAAGCTCTGTTCTGGAAAGATTTGGACTGGCCGGGAGCTCTTGTTTACCCCGGCCTCTTTGTTTTGCTGCTACTTCAGGCGGGATCCCGTGGAGCAGTGGCTGGAATAGGGAGGGGGAATTTCTTCCTTCAGAGAATGTGGACCTTCGTAACTGGGCTGTTAAAAGGCTTCGCCCTGTAAGATTCCTGGCAGTCGTCACTGATGTGGCAATAGCCATTTAGGAATAAAGTTGTGCTAGAAACCTCGGCCCTTAATCCACGGTATCAGGGATTTCTTTCTTTTTAAAAACGGGGGGGGGGGGGGGGGGGATGCTCTTTTGGTTGCATGTGAAATCTTTAATGTGACCAAAGTACACCTCGCTCCCTGTTTCTGACGATACCTGCAAGAGAGGATGAGGAGGATCTCCTTTCTTGAGCTAGTCAACCATAGTGGTAAAAACATGGACTTGTGAACCAAGAAGACCCTGGGTTCAAACCTTGTCTCTGCACTGAATTCACGAGGTAGCCTTAAGCAAACCGGAGCTGGGGTGGTGCCGTGTTTAGAATGCTTGGCCAGTATCTGGGAGACCCTGGTTCCAATCCCCACTCTGCCATGGGAACTTGCTGGGTGACCTTGGGCCAATCACACTATTAGCCTAACCTACCAAACATGGTTGTTGCGAGGATAAAATGGAAGAGAGGAGAAGAATCTAAATGTTGGGTCCCCACTGGGGAGAAAGGCAGGGTACAAATGAGGTACATAAATAAACTGCTATCTCTTGGCCTCGGTTCCCCCCCCCCCTCTGTAATACGTGGCCAACACCCCCTCTAAGCTGTAGAGTCTTGTGAGCAAAAATTCTATGTTGTGAGCTACTGGTATTAAAATTGTGAGTGAGCGATTTGGCTGCTGCATAAATTAGTTTGCTCAGGAGTCATCCTTGAGCTAAGACAAAAAATGTGTGAGCCGGAGGCTAAAAAACTGTGAGCTAGCTCACACTAACCCAGCTTAGAGGGAACACTGTACAAGGCCTAAAGCACTGATCTAAATTACAAGATTGTTGCAGAGATTACAAGACATAGTAAGTTATATGCTCCAGATAATTAGTTAGCTTCCTAACATAAGAGAAGGCATTGTGATGCTAGCTGTTTCATGTTTAATCCCCTTTTTCTAGCTTTGCTTTTTAAAAATTTTATTACAAGTATCAAAATTTACAAATGACACAATGAATAAACAATCAACTATTTTCATAATAGTCGCAAATATTAATACTGGGTAATGGTCTCAGAGAATGCCAGAAGGTTGGTGAAGCAGGGCTTTCCTTTGAAGAAGCCGTGCTGATTCTTTTAACTCAACAAGGTTTGTTCTTCCTTGTGTATAGCAACTGTAGTTGTAATAATGCCTTCCATCAGTTTATCTAAGGCAAATATTATTCACAGCCACCCCTTTAATTGATGTTGGCTGCTTTCCAGTGATATTCAATGATAGTGACCTACTTTTTTTACAAGATGAGTAGTTCATGTTGGAGTTCCTGGGGGCCGTTGAGGTATAGGTATTTGTTCAGTATTTCTTCTGATGCCAAGAATTCTTTCAGCTCCTGTGCGATCTCCTTACCCTGCGGTGATTCTCATCTCTGGCCACTTCCCTGGCCTTCAGTTGGTATCCTGTCCTTGCTCTGACAGGCTTGGGATAGCCTCTGTGGAGATGGCATTCCGATGTATCAACTGGTAACCCCACTACAGAGTTCCAAGCACTTTACATAACGTTATCTGATTTTCTTTTTTTATGACTCAGCCCAGTTAGGTGGTCAGCATTATCCCCAGTTTGCAGACAGGGAGCGGAAGACTGAGGAGGAAGAATGGCTTCCCCAGTGCCGCTCAGTGAGTTCCTGGGAGAGCTGGGATTTCCTCATTCACAGCTGAGAGACTCCTCCCTGGAGCTTTCCAGACAACAGAGATCGGTTACCTCAGAGAAAATGGCTGCTTCAGAGGCATTCTACCCACTATGGCATTCTACCCAGC
Organism: Lepidodactylus listeri; assembly: GCA_029233225.1. Taxonomy (NCBI): domain Eukaryota; kingdom Metazoa; phylum Chordata; class Lepidosauria; order Squamata; family Gekkonidae; genus Lepidodactylus; species Lepidodactylus listeri. The sequence continues at coordinate 130,017,845 of JARCFY010000005.1, read as the reverse complement.
TGAGGTCCCTCCCCCCCTCAAACCCCACCCTCCTGAGTTTTCTCTCCCAGATTTCCGAGAATTTTCCGACCTGGAGTCGGCAACCCTACCCTTTCCCCATAGGAATGGGTCTTTTGCTTTTCTGTCAGCTGCTCTTATGTTGAACAGAATAGTAGATTTTTTTTTTTTTTTAAAAAACCCTCATTGAAATCTTGTTTTCCTTAATGAAAATCTGTTGCCGTAGCATAACAAGCAAGCTTGCTATTTCCCCTTTTCCCCCCGGCAAGTCTTTTTTTTGTTTTAACTTTTCAAAATTTTGTTTTAGAAAATTATAACATTACAGATCGACATTTTAAAAGCTCAAATACAGTAAGTTTTCAGTTAATTTCAACTCAGTATCTATACATTGCACTTAACTAAGTCTATATTCAAGCTAATCTATTATTTAAGACTACTTTTTATGTGGTGTGATGTGAGCTCAGACTAAATCTGTATGAGTCAGAAATGTATCCATTCTAAATAGTTAGGGTTTGATGGCAGAATTTCATTTCCCACAAAATATGTGATCAGAGGGAAAATGGTGCACAAATTTAGCGTGAGAGCCTGTGTATCCATTTGTTTGTCCTTCATATTTATCTGCAATTTTATCCAAGTCTTGAGAGTGTTTCTTCCCTTTCTGTGTTCTGACATGTGCTACTCAACTGAGTCGTGTTATATTTAAACAGATTGATTTTGTTGCCATATCCCCCCCCCCCCCCCCCCCACAATGATCAGTTCTGCAGCACCGGTCCCATTGATTCCCACCCCCCCCCCAGCCCTGAAAAGAGGAGTTGTGTGTTTATGGGGGCAGTTGACGAACTGTGGAGAGATCTCTGGGGAGGGCTTCTTTTGGGGGTTTCTTGGAGGGGCTGGCCTGCTTTCCCCCCTCTCTTCTCTCTGGCAGCGCACAAGGGAATGGGAGCGACTGGAGCGGTGGGGGGAGCACGTGTGCAGGAGTGCGTGTCGGGGACGGAGAGAATATTCTAGCTGAGGTCAGCAGCTGGCTTGTCAGCCAGGGCTCGCGGGCTGGGTCAGACCTCATCCTTTCTACCAAAGAGAACCAAACCCTCAGTGGGACCCTCGGTCAGTTCCATGGCCTCCCACGAGTGCCCCAATAGTCTGGCCTCAGAGTTTACATTCTGTGGACTAGAAAGGGAAAATAATTGGCGTGGTTTATGCTGACTTTGATTTCTTCCTCCTTGATCTTTGTCTGTCTTATGTCGCCAGAGACGAGTGTCGGGGAATTGCAGAGTGAAGGAGAAAAGCCTCCCATCTGCATGGCGGCCGGGAGAGTCGGTTTGTGTGGGGCCTTGCTTGGCTTTTTCGAGCCCTGAATTCCGATCATCAGGGCCTTTGGTATTCTGCTAAAAACAGGGAGAGATACCTGTGAGGTAGAAGTGGCCATGGGGAATGAGAACCGCTGCAGAAGGTAGAGTAAAAGGGACTCCAGATAAGGTTGCCAACCTCCAGGTGGGGCCTGGAGATCTCCCACTATTACAGTTGATTTCTAGATGATCGAGATCAGTTTCCCTGGAGAAAATGGCTGCTTTGGAGGGTGGATTCTTTGGCACTATAACCTGCTGAGTTACGCAACAGCTGGGGAAGAGCACCCTGCACATTCTGGGAGATTTCCCAGAATTAGAACTGATCTCCAGACTAGAGACATCAGTTCCCCGGGGGAAGTGGCTGCTTTGGACTTTATGGCACTGTATCCCTCTGAGCTGCCTTCCCTCCCCAAACCCCGCCCTCCCCAGGCTCCACCCACAAATATCCAGGAATTTAACGCCTCAACCAGGCGTTAGTAACTCTAGCTCCAGACTAGAATGGTATTTTCGCCACTGTCAGCCATGCAAGCAGAAAGTCTTTTAGGTGCCAGGAAACTGCTGTATACTGAATCAGTCTTTCAGTCCGCCAGGGTCAGTCTTGTCTACTCAGGCTGGCAGCCGCTCTCCAGGGTCTCAGGCAGGGGTCTTTCACATCACCTACTTTCTGGTCCTTTCTAAGTGGAGATGCCGGGGGTTGAACCTGGGACCTTCTGCATGCCAAGCAGATGCTCTACCGCTGAGCCATGGCCCCCTCTATCTAGTGGCATCCAGATGGTCAGACTTCGGCCCTGTTCAGTCGTGTGTCTCCCACCCACCTGACAAGTTTGAACAGAAATGGCAAGGGTTTTTCTCCTGCACCAAGCATCTTTCAAATCTCTGGTGGGAAGCAGAGAGAGATTTTGAGTCGTCTGTTTTTTAATCTCTTATCCTCATAATCATTATTAAGTACAAGATGGGTCGGTCTGTACCGGTAGAAAAGGGCAAGAGTCTAGTAGCATCTTAAAGACTAACAACATTTGTGGCAGGGGAGGAGCATTACTGCTCCCTTGTTCAGTGACTCAGGAAAGCTCCCCCCTTGCCACAAATGTTGCTAGTCTTGAAAGTGCTACTGGACTCTTCCTCTTTTCCATTATTAAATACTTCGAGCTTCTCCCCCTGAGCCGCCGGATGCACAGGGGTTTGAAAAAAAAAAAATAGCTGAGATGCGAACTTGGTGGTGCTGTGTGGGATAAGGCCCCCACCTCACCCTGGTTGATTGTTCACATTTGGAAGGATTACTGAAATAAGTAGACCGTCAAGAGAAGGCTATTATTGAGTGGGGAACCTTCTGACACCCACTTGACCAGGATGGGATCAAAATAACTAGGTAATAGGGGGAAAGCCGCTGCCTAGGTCCGAGGTTGTGACCAAGAAACAGAATCCATAGTGGGGTGAGGTGGCTAAGTCCAGGTTGGGAAATCATTGGTGATTTGGAGTGGGTTTATGTAAATGGATGGGTGGAACTGTGGAGATCTGCACTGACTCTGTCCTTAATGGCTCCCATTAAGTACTATGGCACAAGGCTGAACTTTTCAGTACGATGGAGAGGGGGCTTAAAAATGGCACTGACCCTTCATGCCGAGACGACTAGAGGGCATTGTGCTGATTTATCCCTGTTGCTATTCTGTCCTGGGGAGGGGGGTACACTTTATTTGCATATGGGGATAGTGTTGCAAATGGCCTCTCCCTTCCCCATTGCTGGGTTGCCCAGTTGCCACCATAGAGAGGTCCCATGGGTAGGGCTGCGATGTGTCTCAGCGCATGGAGACACATTATACGCGTGTGCACAGAGGCTGAGTCACTGCGATATACCCATCCTGTCTCCATCTTTATCCACCCATCATGGTGGTGGATAGAAAGTGCAGTCAAGTCACAGCTGATTTATGTTGATCCTACAGGGTTGTCAAGGGTTGACATTTGCCTGCCTCTGAAATAGCAACCCTGGACTTCCTTGGTGGCCTCCCATCCAAGTACTAACCAGGGCCGACCCTACTTAGCTTCTGAGATCTGATGAGATTGAGCTAGCCTGGGGCATCCAGGTAAGGGCTTCGCCCATCACAGCTATGGCTGTTTTCCTAGCTAAATCTAAAAAGGGGCTAGAAGTAAGTAATCAAAGCAGGTATAGTGTGTGTTTGCGGGGGGGGGGGGGTTGCCAGGTCCTCCAGAAGCACCTCTGGGGGGATGGGGGGTGTTCCGGGAGCATTGTTGAACAATGTGCCCATGTCACCTGGAAGTGACGTAGGCATGTTGGTGATGTCGGGGGTGGGGGGGTGACGCTCTGATTTTTCGGCAAAACTCTATGGTAAAATCAGCCTCAAACCATAGATTTTTGCCCCAGAACCACTTAAAAAGAAGCCTTTTAGTAGAACAAGCTGGTGTTCAAAGCGGCATTATTTTTGTTTGTTTGTTGCTGAGCAGGTGTCCCTGATGGAGGATTATTGGCCATGCACAAGTTGCGTTGCCGGATCCTCCCAAGCTGGGAAACATGTGGACATTTAAGGGTGATACCTGGGGAGGAGAGGGACCTCAGTGCGGGAATAATAGCATAAAGTCCGCCTCCCAGAACTGCAGTTTTCTCCAGGAGAACTGATCTCTGTAACCCAGAGACCAGCTGTAATCCCAGGAGATCTCCTTCCACCACCCGGAGGCAGGATACCCTACCGGACAAAACATATCCTGAATCACAGGGGAAAAAAATTCTTTGATTCTCTTGACAGAAATGTACACGCAGAGGCAACCCAGCTTGCTTTGCCGCTCAAAGGGTGGTTGATACGAAAGTCACAACGCAACGTAGGTCTGCTCAGAATTCAAACCTGTTTTATTCAGCGGGGTTTGCTTTCAGGAGTGTGTTTGTAGAATTTCGGCTGGAGGGTGCCGTTTCCTTTCCACCCCCATATTAGGTGTGCCTAAATTCCTGCGCCGTTCTGTTATATAACATCAGTTCAGCCAATGGCATTAGGGTGACAGGGCGGTAGGAGCTGGTAAACGGGGTGGGGCAATTGCGAGAGGTCATGGGGTCACCAAGGCAGTTGGTCACACTGCTGGGCTCTTAGCTCGTTCTGAACGAGGTTGCAATTATCAGTCTAGCCTTGACTTTTCTTAACATGCAATGATTTGTTTAAGCGGAATGGACATAATTGCTTCATTTGCTGTAGGTGGGAAAACGTTTCAAGTGGAAGAAATTACACCTACTCTTTTAAAAAATGCTTTTAGATACAGTTATTATTTGCATTTCCGTTAGTAAAGCCCTTTGTATCTGCCTGCAAGCAGGTCTGCTTGCAGGCAGATACAAAAGGCTTTACTAACGGATATATATTATATATATATATATATATTCCTTTTTTAATTTTCCCATTAAACCCATTAAAACCCAAACCCATTAAAACCTGTGATCTAAACTGCCCGTCTTGCAGCATTAAATAAAAAAGAAGGAGTAAACACAAGCATAATATGTAATGTATCCTGCATGGAGGACCTAATTGGGAATTGTTGCTGAACTGCAGAGCTGCAGCTAGTTTGCATATTCTGGTTGCCATTTTAATTAGGGTAATTATTGTTTTGTTCTATTTGGGAGTGCAGCCCCTGCTGCGTCCCTTATTTCCCTAAAAACGGTGCCCCAAAACATAGGCAGTGACATCCAGAGCATGTCCTTGAAAAATCTCAACTGCGAAAATTCGAGAATACTTCAAAAACGAGAATACTTCAAAAACTACAACAGAGGGCATAAACACCTTGTTTTCCTTCCCTGACTTCCACCCAAACCCTTTTGTAAGCTTTTCTGTCATGCTGGTAAGGGCATCTCTTCACCTATGAGAGCTAGAACCCTTAATAGCTGGGAGTTTCTGATTATTTTTTTTTTTTAAAACTCCCTCAAAAATGTATTTATTTATTTAGATATTTATGACCCCACCTTTCCTTCAAACTGGGTACCCAAGGCAGCATTCAAAATCATTTTTCTCGCCTCTGTTTTATCTTCATAACAACCCTGTGAAGTAGGTTAGAACGAGAGTGAATGGCTGGGCCAAGGTTACCCACTAGTATGGTTAACGTGTGTTGAGGTGGGGGGCACTGTGTGACATCACTTCTGAGGGCAGGAGGGAGAAGGGCTGTCAGTTCTCTCTAGGAATCACCAGAAGTGTTATGTTAAAACCATAGACTTTTGATGATTCCCAGGGCTATTTTTGGGCAGGAACGCACAGGAACGGAGTTCCGGCTGGCTTCCGAGTTGGCCACGCCTACAGCCTCCCCCCCACCCCCAGGTTCACCAGGCGCCTCACAAGCTGCGGGGCACCTGGGAAAGCCAAGCTGATCCAGAGAGGGAAGGCAGTTTAAACTGCCTTCCTTCCCTTAGGTTCCCCAGGTGCCCTGCTAGCCACTGGGCACCTGGGGAAGCTGATCCTGGGAGGGAGCTGTGCTGTCAGGGGTGTGGCCTAATATGCTAATGAGTTTCTGCTGTTGGGTGTGGCATATTATGCTAATGAGTTCCTGCTGGGCTTTTTCTACAAAAAAAGCCCTGGTGATTCTTAAAGGACTGATGTCACTTTTGAGGGGGGAGGGACCTGGAAGTGGTGTTAGTCCTCCCTTATCAAAGCATAGTTTCATGTCCTGCATTTATAACAACTGTGGTTTGTATTGGTGAATGTGGAATATGCAACATAAGACCTAAAGAGAAGCCAATGTTGGATCAGGCCAATGGCCCATCCAGTCCAACACTCTGTCACCCAGTGGCCAAAAACACCAGGTGCCCTCAGGAGGTCCAGCAGTGGGGCCAAGACACCAGAAGCCCTCCCACTGTTACCCCCTGCTCCAAGCACCAAGAATACAGTGCATCACTGATGGACTTCTGCTCCATATGTTTATCAAATTCCCTCTTGAAGCCATCCATGCTTGTAGCTGCCGCCACCTCCCGTGGCAGTGAATTCCATGTGTTAATCACTCTTTGGGGGAAGAAGTACTTCCTTTTATCCGTTCTAACCCGACTGCTCAGCAATTTCATGGAGTGCCCACGAGTTCAACCATGAATGCAACCATGGTTAATTGATACAGAAGAAGGAAGAGAAATGCTCCATCGAGGGATGAAGGACATCATAAAGCCCATTAGCTATTTCCAGTTTCTTAACCATGATTAAGAGATCCGCAGACTTAGAGATCAAAGATGGGCTCCAAAGCCAAAACTGTGGTGATTTCCTAAGGAAAAGAATGCGCTGTGTTTTCTTCCAGTTGTTGTTGTTTGGTTGCTGCGGGGCAAACCAGCATTTTATAGAATGACAGCTATAAAATTAGATAATCGGTTAATCACTGGCAAATTAGCCTCATGTCTTTTGCAGAGAACAAATACGGTATTTATGTAAAAGTTGTTAATAGTTTCTGCCTTTTTTAATTGGCAGAAATAAATGCAAAATGCATGATAATTAGGCAGCTGATGAATTCAGTTTTACAATTATGCCTAAAGCTATGCCCCAGCACTTAATGCTGGATGCTCTGAGCAATCAAAGGGAGCTTATTTATATGGTTTATTTATAAAACAAAGTTGCAGACGAAGTCGCAGTGGCAGGTAGACTTCAGGCACGGCAGCTCGAATTCAGCGCTCTACAATGTTGAGATAATTTGGGGTAGGGATAAATGTTATAAAAATATAAACATACATTAGGGTGTACACATAAATAAAACATAATAACATTAAAAGAGTAAATATTTATTTTAATAAAATTAAAAGAAAATTATGTTTTATTTATGTGTACACCCTAATAAATGTTTATATTTTTTATAATAATTCTTTTGTTAGCTTGACCCTCTCGGTTCGCAGCTATTTTTTGGGTTGAGTCCCCCCCCCCCCCTCCCTTTTTCGCTTTTTGTAGGGGGAAATGTGCCAGCAAGTGGGTTTAATTTATTTTTAAAATCATAGCTGTCAAAATTTCTAAAGAATATTATAAAATGAACCAGTGTATATATAGATCAGAGTTGGATGTGTGTCCTGTCCCCCACTCCGTTTCTGTAACTTGTTGGGATTGAGTGGAAATCTGAGAATCCACCTTTAAAGTATTTGTTATAAGTCTCTCAGCCTCATGATTGGAGTGCTTGAAGAAGAAGGCAAGGGATTAGATTTATACCCCGCCCTTCACCACCTGAAGGAGTCTCAGAGCAGCTTACCAACCCCTTCCCTTTCCCCTGCCCACTACAGATACCCTGTGAGCAATGGTCCCTCCAAGTTCCAGTGTTGTGAGCAGAAATTCTACCAAGTGAGCAAAAAAAACCTAATAGCATTAAAGTTGTGAGTGAGTCTAGACTTTCTTGGAGAAGAAGAAGAAGAAGAATATATTGGATTTATACCCAGCCCTTCACAACCCAAAGGAGTCTCAGAGCGGCTTGCAATCTCTTTCTCTTCCCCTCCCCACAACAGACACCGTGTGAGGTAGTTGGGGCTGAGGGAGCTCTCCTGAGAACTGCCCCTGAGAGAACAGCTCGAAAAGAACTTATGACTGACCCAAGGTCACCCCAGCAGCTGCATGTGGAGGAGTGGGGAATCAAACTTGGCTCTCTGAGATTAGAGTCCACGCTCCTAAAATGCAATGGTGAAAACGCAAAATGATCTGGAAATTAGGGAAGCTCACATTCTTTGTAGGGTTACCAGTGCAGGGTTGGGAAATTCCTGGTGGTTCAGAGGTGGAGCCTGAGGAGGGTGGGGTTTGGGAAGGGGAGGGAACTCAGTGGGGATGCAAGTCCATAGAGTCTGCCCTCCAAATCAGCCATTTTCTCCAGGACATGTGATCTTTGTGATCTTATGATTCTGGGAGCTCTTCAGGTTTCATGGGGAGGGTGGCAGCCTTAATTCTTTGGTTTTGATTGGTGTCCTTATCATAATGAACATGATGTGTCTGGCTCCTACAATTTAAACCTGATGTGTCCAAGATAACAAACAGCACCACATGAGTTCCACATTTCTAAAATGTGCCGTGTAACTCCTTCACAGTCTGCTCTGGCCTTTTTCACAGTGGCCCCTTCACTGTGGCACGGACTCTCTTGGGAGCCCCCTGCCCCCATTATCTCACCAAACGGGGCTGTGTTTCATCAGAGGCTAGAGACCGTTCCAGTAATAATTTAAGAATAGCTTCCAGGTGGGGGGCTGTTGGTCGGGAAGGCTCTCACGCTTTGTGGCTTTCCGCAAGCTGTACAAAACTGAATTATTCAAGAAGGCTTTTCTATGCCGGGAGTAGACTTGCAGTGCCTTAAATGATTGACAAAGTTACTTGGATAAATTATTAGGGACTGTGGTCTACACCACGGTGTATAGCTTGTTGGAACTAGGATCCTGCTGAGTAAATTTTACGTCATCTAATGTGTCACGTGGACAGTTACGGTTTGATTCACTTCTCTTTTTAGGCATCTTGTTGGTTCCGCCACCCTAATTCCTGCTGCAGTGTTCCACCGAATACCCCATCCGTCGATTGTATCAATTCGCTCTGTGTCATCCGCCTTGTTTCCGACCGAGTGAGAAAGGCAGACTATAAATAAAATTTGTATTTTATAATGTGTGCTGGATTTTTAATAATTATTTTATTGAGAGTCTCATTATTTTTTAACATTTAGTGTAGCTTTTTCAGTCTTCATGCTGCTTTTAAAGGAGGGTCTTTAGCAGACAATTAGATCCTTGAAGTCAATCCATTGAAAACAATATGCTTAGGAGGTTTAAGGAGAGCCAGCTTGGTGTAGTCGTTAAGAGTGGTGGGATTCTGATCTGGGGAACCAGGTTTGACTCCCCACTCCTTCATATGAAGCCAGCTGGGTGACCATGGGCCAGTCACAGTTCTCTCAGAGCTCTCTCAGCCCCACCTACCTCACAGGGTGTCTGTTGTGGGGAGAGGAAGGAAAGGCGATTGTAAGCCACTCTGAGACTCCTCAGGGTAGTGAAGAGTGGGGTATAAAATGAACTCTTCTTCTTCCTCTTCTTCAACTTGAGAAGGTGCTAGCTGATGTTGTGGAGTGGAAACCAAGCAGTCATGCATTTTGGAAGCACAAATAATGGGCTGGCCTAGCATGTGAAGAGGGTGAGTCCTGGAGTTTCCATGTGGGTTCAACTTCCATTCATGTAAACAGGGTTGTCAGGTCGCTTAACTCTTCGGGGGGGGGGCTTTGGGGGGTTTTCTGGGAGCTGAATTCCCAACATGATTACGTCACCCAGAAGTGATGTCATTGCACTGGAATGTTCTGGTATTTGGCCAAAACTCTATGGTTTTCCCGCCCTCTAAATCATAAAGCTTGCCAAATACCAGAGCGTCTCCCCTTGCATGAGGTTTCTGGTGCAATGACCTCACTCCCAGGTGATGTCATCGCATCGGAGGCAATACTTCAAGTTTTACAGGAAGTAGCCCAACAAGTCATTTGGGGGCGAGATTTCCCCCCATTGGCCAGCTGGCTGCTGGTGGGGAAGCCCCCTCCCAGACCCGGGGAGGGGGCCTGGTATCCCTACATGGAGGGCTCTTTTCCTAGCAGGAACCCCTTTGCATATTAGGCGACACCCCCCTAATGTAGCCAATCCTCCAAGAGCTTACAGAGCTCTTCTTACAGGGGCTACTGTAAGCTCTTGGAGAATTGTCTACATTAGGGGTGTGTCGCCTAATATGCAAAGGAGTTCCTGCTAGAAAAAGAGCCCTGCCTACATGTAAACCAGCGGAAGCCCGACCCGCATGGTAAATCCACATGTTTCCCTCTTCACACAATAAAACGATTGAGTGAATCGTGGTTGTGAAATGGCATGGCCAGTGAGCTCCCACTGTTTGTGAACAGAATAGCAACCTAACTTCAGCAGAAGGCTCCTGTGAGCCACTATTTCCTTGGTTTGAGCCTGGCTTCAGTCAAAGTTGCTTTGAGAACGCGGTGTAAAGGTGATAAAATGAGTCGACGGTACAGCTATTTTCCGCTGCTTGTTACCATGCTTGGAAGCTGCAGTGGGGCAGGGGGAAGAAGTGGGTACCTCGTTGTGATTTCCAAGTTCCGGTACTACTGGAGAGTCATGGGGAGCAAAAGAATGGGCTGTTAGGTTTGGAAAAGGACTTCTCCTCCTCCTGCCCCTCCCCAGTGTCTCCCCAGTGGTGACCCAATGTTGCATACATCCTTCTCCTCTCCTCCATTTATCCTCACAACAACTCTATGAGGTGGCGTTAGGCTGAAAGAGTATGACTGTCTCAAGGCCACCCAGCAAACTTCCATAGCGTGAGTGGGGATTCGAACCCAGGTCTCCCCAATACTAGCCCAGTACACTTAACCACTACACAGCATTGGTATAATGCTACACAGTTCACCTTCCAAGGCAGCCATTTTCTGCCTGAAGCCCAGCTGTGACATTCAAGTGAGGCTGTCTGATATATCTCTGCATGAGTGCCCTTTTTGCCGCCCAGAGCAGGGACTCTTGCAGAAACAGAGGGTAGGCTCCTCTGTGAGAGGGTTTATTCTTCGATGATCCAGAAAGAAGCCTTATAGAATATAAGAATGAAATGTGTCTCCAGTTTGAATCCTGAAAAAGCATGCCTCAGCCATTGGTAGTTTGGGAAACACTGGATTAGTGTATTTTTAAAAAAATATTAGTAAATGATAGGCAGCAGTGTCAGAAGAGCTCAGAAAGGGATCAGATTATGGTCCCTTTTGGGCCATTGTTTGAACAATGGATGTGGTGTCTTTTGTAGGCCTTGAGGAGATATAATCTAGAGCCAAACTGACAGCAGCAGCATTTGCCATAAGCGACTTCTTTTGCGTTGCTGTTTTGTACTCCTAACATTGGACTTTTGGGGAGGAAGAACCCTATTATTTTCCTCCTGACAACCAAGTATTACAAACATAAAAATTTACTAGTCCTAACTGAGTGGAAATTGGCCCTTACCCATCTCCAGGAGAATATTAGACCACAGTACGAAAATTGCTTCTGGGGCGGCTGAAAGGCCGAAGAGGCTTTCAGACACTTCCCTTCCAGTTATTTTTATGAGCTGATGCAAACTTGGCGATCCGTTACTTTAGAGGCAGAAAGGTGTGTTAAAAAGCAGATGGCACATGGGCATCTCCAACTAAGCGAGGGTTGCTAACTCTGGGTTGGGAAATTCTGGGCGCTTTGGGGGTGGAACCTGAGGAGGAGAGGGCCTTGGGGGGGGTATAGGGTTGCCGTTTGCTCGGTGGGGGCAGGGGATCCTCCGATTTTGTGGGCTCCTTCTCATTCCCCCCCAAACAGTGACATCTCATGCAATGTGCTTGCATCATCCGGAAGTGATGTTGACACGCTGGCGATGTTGGGGGTGTTGCTCTGGATTTGGGAGGAAATTCTATGGTTTGATGCCAATTTTACCATAGTTTTACCCAAAGTCCAGAGCGTCATCCCCTGTAACGTGCTGACATCACTTCTGGGTACGATGTCACTGTTTCGGGGAGAATGGGGGGGCGATGTCACTTTTCACTCCCAGAATGTCCCCCCCCCCCGTCCCCTGGTGGCAGGCGAATGGAACTTGGCAACCATAGTGGGGTATAACGCCACAGAGTCCACCCTCCGAAGCTGCCATTTCCTCCAGGGGAACTATAGTCTGGGATCGCATGTAATTTCGGAAGACCTCCAGGCCCCACTTAGAAGTTGGCTGTCCTAACGTTTGTTGTGTGCCTGGCTTTGCAGTTCGTGAAGGAGACCCTTTAGGGCTGCCATTTTCCCACTGTTGGTGAACAAACCACTGCTGGTGCTCCCCTCTGATTTCACCTCTAAATACTGGAGTGCTGGGGGAGGGGGAAATGGGGAGGAGAAGCGATGTCGGAGAACGCACTGACGGACCTTCTGGGTGCAGACCTGGAAGTGATGTCACTGCACCGAGTGATGGTTTAGGAATTCCCCCACTCTTGCGGAAGTTCCTAGAGAGTCACAATGACACCACTTCTGGGGTGGTCAGTCAGTCAGTCCATCATTTGTTATGGTCAGGGACCAGCAGAATAAAGTGTACATTAAGAGACTGATTAGACCCACGAACTGAATGTTGGTTCAACCATCAGTTATTTACTTATTTATTATTCCACTTATATCCCGCCCTCCCTGAAAAGCAGGCTCAGGGCAGCTCACATTCATAAAACGTCTTGCAAAGCACATAAATACACTTAAATAACAATCTAAAACCCAATAAAATCATCCTAAAAATTCAGTACATACAAATAAGAATGACAGTGCTGTTGATGCTTCACCAGTTTCAGAGATGGCATGCGGTGTTATACATTTCTTGACATCATGATGTTCTGCACTCAGGCCAACTATCGAGGCTGGGGTTCGATGGTGGTAATAGTGGGGCGGCTCCTAGTTGAAGGCCTGGTGGAAGAGCTCCATTTTGCAGGCCCTGCAGAACTGCAATAGATCCCGCAGGGCCCTGATCTCCTCTGGGAGCTCATTCCACCAGGATGGAGCCGCCACTGAAAAGGCCATAGCCCTGGTGACAGCAAGCCTGGCAACCTTAGGACCAGGGAGGATCAACTGGTGTATTATATTATATTACTTATATTATTGTATCAGGAATGGATTAGTCAGTCTTTTTGGTCGAAGGGCCCCAAACCTGTGAAGATGTTGGTGTGCCAGCAAACAAAATGGGGGGCGCGGGGTTTAAGCTGGATAAGCCCTGGGCAGCGCTGACAGCATATGCTGGATCGACCCCGGGCTCCGCTGATGAGTGTGAGGTCCAACAGTGACCTTAGGGTTGCCAGCTCTGGATTGGGAGAGATTTTGGGGCCTGGAGCCTGGGGAGGGTGGAATTTGGGGAGGGCCATCGAGTTCCACCATCCAAAGCAGCCATTTCCTCCAGGGGAAACTGATCTCTGGCGTTTGGAGGTCAGTTGGAATTCCGGGAGATCTCCAGTCACCGCCTGGAGGCTGGCAACTCTACAGGAGCTTCATGTTCTCCTTGTTCTTGTAGCCACTCCTTTTCACATATTCCAAGAGTGAACAGGAAATAAGAGAAACAAAATGGCGGCGGTGGGGGGGGGATCACAGAGGCAGGATGCTTGACCCGTCTGTCCGTGCGCGTTGGGATGCAGGGGTTCCCCCTCCACCTCATGCAGTTGGGACCTTCTCCTTTTCAGGTTTGGGGGCAGAACTTGTGAGACATGAGCCATGCCATCTTTTATAAAAGGGCTGCTTGGGAGCTGCTGACCGCTTCATTCCTCTGCCAAGATTTACTGTGTGGGTCACTGGAACCCAGCACAGATCTGGGACCTGCCTGTGGCTTTCTGCCTGTGACCATCCACTGAGCTACTTTGGCCTAAATCTTGTATGCCTTCAAGTTATCCTCTGCGTATGTTCGTACTTCTTTAAATATAGACCTGGTAGATGCTAGTGGTGTTGTTGCTCAGTTGCACAGTCGAGTCCGACTCTTCGCGACCCCATGGCCCACATCACACCAGGCCCCCCGTCTTCCGTTGTGCTCCAAAGTTTGCTTAATGTCATGTTTGTTGCATCAACAACACTGTCTGACCATCTCATCCTTTGCCGTCCCCTTCTTCTCTGATCTTCAGTCTTTCCCAGCATCAGGGCCTTCTCCAGTGAGGGCTCCCTTCTCATTGGGTGGCCAAAGTATTTGAGCTTCAGCTTCAGGATCTGGCCTTCCAGGGAACAGTCAGGGTTGATTTCTTTTAGGATTGACTGATTTGATCTCCTGGCAGTCCAAGGGACTCTCAAGAGTCTTCTCCAGCACCATCATTCAAAAGAATCTATTCTTCGGCGCTCAGCGTTCCTTATAGTCCAACTCTTGCAGCTATACATCACTCCTGGGAATACCATGGCTTTGACCACACGGACTTTTGTTGGCAGGGTGATGTCTCTACTTTTTATTATGCTGTCTAGGTTTGCCATTGCTTTTCTTCCAAGGAGGAGGCTTCTTTTAATTTCATGGCTGCAGCCACCGTCTGCAGTGATCTTGGATCCCAGGAAGGAGAAGTCTGTCACTGCTTCCACGGCTTCCCCTTCTATTTGCCAAGGAGTGATGGGGCCGGATGCCATGATCTCAGTTTTTTTGATGTTGAGTTTCAAGCCAACTTTTGTGCTCTCCTCTTTCATCCTGAGCAAGAGGCTTTTGAGGTCCTCTTCACTTTTTGCCATTAGAGTGGTATCGTCTGCATATCTGAGGCTGTTGATGTTTTCCCCGGCAATCTTAATTCCGGCTTGTGATGCGAGTGACACCCCCCCCCCCGGTGCTATTGTTCAGTGGAGTTCAAACTCTCATCCGACAAGCTGGGTGGTGCCGAAATTCTTATGCATTAGCAAGCTCCGTTTCCGCTTGGATAAAAGGAGGGCTCATCTCAGAGGTCCCCAACAGGATGCCCAGGGGCACCATGCGGCCCGCTGACAAGTTTTTTGGGGAAGTGGGTGAGGCCAGGTAGAGCTTTTGCCCAGCAGGGCTTCTGATTGGCCACTGGAGGATGTGATGGGCTGTGCAGATTAAAATAACATTGCTTTAAAAGCAGCTGCCACCTCAGTGTGGTTTTATTCTCCTTCTCCCTCCGCCGTCCCAGCCTGTTTCTTTAATTATCCCTCTTCTTCCCTGTATTTGGACTTCCTCCCCCTGTGCGCGTGTTTGTTTCTGCCTTCTGCAGCAGCCATTTTGTGGTTGAATTCCGAAAGTGCCCATGGGCTCAAACAGGTTGGGGACCCTGGCACACATCTGAAACAAATGCCAGGCGATGCACACTGTTCTGTTGCCGAGTGTGCGTGTGTGTTTGGAGGGGAGGATCTTGAATTCGGAGCAGAGGGCTCCTCTCGACTCAAAACCGTCCCAAAGCTTTCTCCGTCCCATCAGATCAGTGGTCTCCTAAGGTTCCTTTTTATAGAAACTCTGGAAGGGGGAGAAGGGAAGAAAAAGTCAATGGCCAGAAGGGAGAGAAAAAAGCCGGCTAAACTTTCGCCGGCCCGGATTGGTTTACCGTAGCGTGAGGAGCCCTGAAGAGCACAGCTGCAAGGTTATAAATGTCCAGGCGGGCAAACACGAGTGGCATCCCATCGGCTCTGCCAAAATTCCGGGCAATTAGAACAAACAGCACTTTCAGCTCTTCTGTGAGTTGCTGAGCCGGAGAGTAAACGCCAGCGGAGATGGGAGGGAGGGTGAGGAAGAGAATTCTCACTTTATGAAAACTGCCTGAATGTTTAAATCTCCACCACACTGACCATTCATTCACTCCACAGCAGGCCACGTAGGGTGCCCAACTCTTGTTGCTGTCCTCCAGGCAGGGCCTGGAGATCTCTTGGAATTACAGCTGATTTCCAGACTACAGAGACCAGTTCCCCTGGAGAAAATTCCTCCTTTGGGGAGTAGACTCTGCAGCATTATACACTGCCCTCCCCCGGCTCCACCCCCAAATCACCAGGAACTCCCAAACCCAGAGTTGGCAACCCTGGTGTGTATCTTTTCACAAGTTGCCAGAGAGATGTCTGCCTGATTTCCAGATGTCACATGGGCAGGATGATCCAGACTGAGGAGCAGGGGAGTTGAAAATTCTGAGATGGTGCACTCTTTCCACCCAATCGAAACCCAGTCTCATCACCCAGTTCCTCCAAGCATATAAATAAGTAGTAACTAGTAGTAGAACAGCTTCAGACAGAGGAGCTGCCTGATCCTAAGAGCCTCACTTGGAAGAAGCCTCACTGACGCTTGTGGAATTTCCTTCCTAGAAAGTGTGTAGAACCACACCGAAGTCCCCGTCTACGGAGGCACCTCGGTGAAAACGCCCTGCCTCAAGCAGCAGCCGTGAGATGGCAGCAGCCAGAATCAGTCGTTTTGGCTGTCTGATGGAAAGTCAGTGGTGCGGAGAGTTGGCAGGGAGCTACTGCAGCATGGAGAGGCAGGAGGGGACGCAGATGTGGCAGCAGCCGTTTAGGAAAGGCATTCTTACCTCCTGGAAGTTTGCTAAACCCAGCGTTCCCTAAGCACCGGGTCCTCCACATTCTCCAGCGTTAGCATTGACTTAGTCCCCAAGGGAGCAGTCCTAAGCTAGTCAATACAGGAGTAAAGAAAGTGATCGCAGCCTTACTCCCAGCCAAAGAACCCAGTCTACCTATCAGGTTTTTTAACTTGACCAGTCATGCCTTTTAATCAACTAATCAAAGACATTGAAGTCGGTCTAGGGTTGCCAAGTACCGGCGACTTACCGGCGGGGGGGAGTTGTTCTCCTCACGGGAGCTCTTCTGGCACGTGCGCTTTGCGCATGCGCCACGGTGACATAATTACGTCACTGGGAGATGACGTCATCACGTTGGGGGCGTTGCCAGGGCAACGCCCCCAACGTGATGACGTCACCTCCGGGTGACGTCATTACACGGGGGAAGTCGTCCTCACCGGATGACTTTTGGGGCGGGGTTCCCCCTGCCGGCCGAATGCCGGCCGGCGGATTGGGAATCCCTATAGCGGGGGATCCCCCGCCCCCCGGGCTGACTTGGCAGCCCTAAGTCGGTCTGTTACTGAAACTTAAACATAAGTGCTTTTTTTTCATATGTGTGTGTGTGAGTGTGTGTGCACCTGGAAGTCACGGCGACCTCTGGTGACTGACCCCTACTGGGGGCCTGGGGATATTCAGAGAGGTGGCTGTGTAAATTCTGCCCACCCCCCGCCTCCCACCTTTGGTATTCCAAGGAGGTCTCCCATCTGAGTACTTTCCAGAGTTGACCCTGCTTAGCTTCCGAGATCGGGCTTGCCTGGGCTATCTAGGTCAGGGGACATAGGTGTATTTTTTTTTTGATATGTTGAAAGAAAAAGGAAACAATTCAAAATTCTATCAAAAGCACAATGTATCTTGCATTGCTAGTCCTTGTGATATAGGAATGCAGGACAATGGTTCTGCAGGTGGTGAGCTGCTTTCCCAATCCAAACCATGCCCAGTAACTAGTCCTTAATAAGTAGCTACTAGTCACTAGTAGGGGCTGCCGTGGCTCAAGTGGTTAAGATGCCGAACTGCAGACCGGTAGTTCTAGCAGTTCGAGACCCGAGTGCCGCATGACAGAGTGAGCTCCCGTCTCTGGCTCCAGCTCCTGCCAACCGAGCAGTTTGAAAGGGGAAAAAAATTGCAAGTAGATAAATAGGTACCACTTCGGTGGGAAGGTAACAGCGTTCCATGCGCCTCGGGGTCCAATCATGCCGGCCACATGGCCACGGAAATTTCTTCGGACAGCGTTGGCTCTTCAGCTTGGAAACAGAGATGAGCACCGCATCCCTAGAGTCATATTCGACTGGCTTCTGAGCAAGGGAAACCTTTACCTTTACTAGTTGCTAGTACCTGGCTCCCTGCTGTGTCACAAGGAACAACTTATTTATTAATTTTAACACAATTTGTAGTCAATTTTAATCTGGTTGTGCTAGTGGTAATTAGGGTTGCCAAGTCCAGGTTGGGAAATACCTGGGGACTTTGGGGGTGGAGCCAGGAGAAGGCGGGGTTTAGGGAGGGGAGGGGCCTCAGCTTGGTACAATGCCATAGAGTCCACCCTTTGAAGCAACCATTTTCTCCAGGGGAGCTGATCTCTGTCAGCTGGAGATCAGTTGTGAAAGCGGGAGATTCCCCAGGCCCCACCTGGAGGCTGGCAACTCTAGTGGTAATTTTTATTATTGTTTTTAACTTATAGTTAAATGTTATAGTGGCTGGTTGGTTTAGAGATCTGAAATGGAGGTTCACATCCCTTCTTGGCTAGAAAGCTAAGCAGGTGGGCTTGGTTAAGTCTACTCAACCAACTTTGCAGGGTTGTTGTGAGACTGGCAGTGCAGTCCTAAACAGAGCTGCATGTTTTAAAGACCACTGACCTCAGTAGACAAAGAAGGGTGTGACTCCACCTAGGATTGCACTGTGAGTAAAACACTTAATGTGTGTCCTTTGCAGGTCAGACAGGCCACAGTGTAATAGATTAATTTTTTTTTAATGTGTTCTACTGTTTTTCCTTTCAGAAAGTGCCTAAGAAATTAACTGTACGAGACCCATTTGCCATCAAGCTGTACATCTTGCCAGCATTATTGAGTGCAGGACTCAAATCCGACCCGTAGTTTTCCTTCCTGAATGGTGGATGGCCTGAAGGTAAGGTTTTCATTTGTGATATAAAGAACTGATGTTCAGAATGTGGAATCCATTGGCTGTTTTGTTCCGTGTGCGTGACCATTCCCCCACCCCATTTTTAAGAGGGAGGAGCTCTTTGTAACCGCTATTTCTGCATGTTTTGGTGATGGGAATTGAATACTTGTCAACAATCCCTTGCTGTGAAAGTAAAGCTGGAGGACCAATAAGCATCGCAGGAAAACATTTTTTCCAAGCTGTTTCTTACTCTACTGCAGTGGTTCCCAAATTTATTTGGCCTACCGCCCCCTTTTCAGAAACAAATTACTCAGTGCCCCCCTGGAAATCTACCTTCAAGAAATGTACAAAATGATGCCGTGTCAAATTTGCACATAGTAAAGAAAGATGTTATTGTAAATAAGACATTTTAAAGCTCGAAATCATAAAAGTGCTTTATAAAATCAACCATAGTAACATTTGCATACACACAGAAAATTAAGGTAACAAAGGGTAATATTAAAATAAAAATCACAAATAACATTAAAAATAACCCTAATGAGAAGGATGAACCTGGTGCACTGCTGTCAGTTGATTAATGTTTGGCTCTATTTTTGTCAGCAGCAATCTTAAATCACTGCAATTAGTTATTTGCAGTCGGTTTCTTTTTTTAAGGCAACAGATATGTGACTGCACGGAACCCACGTTCCACTGAAGGCCTGAAGCCAGAGGCCAGCAGCAGCCCCCACACAAGAGCCCAGCAGCAACCCCAGCCTTGCAAGGGGGCACCTGCATGGCTGTGAGGACCCCTCTCCACCTCCACCTCCCTCTCCGATCCCAGGGAAGACCAGGAGAAGGCAGGAAAAGGCTGCTTTAGATAGGTGCAGTGGACTCCTCTTTCTTTATGCTTCCACCCCACCCCCCATATATTTTATTCAGTCCCCACCAGTTGCACCTAGGGCTTCTACTCCCCACCTGGATTGTTCCAGCGCCCCCCAGGGGGGCGGTATTGCCCACTTTGGGAACCAGTGCTCTACAGTCTCCAAGACCATTCGATAATATCATTGATTTGTGCATGAGATGATATGAGAGCTAGCGGTTAAGAGTGTCGGGCTAGGATATGGGGAAACCCAGGTTCGAATCCCCACTTGTGCGATGGCAGCCTGCTGGGTGACCTCGAGCCAGTCACATGCTCTCAGTGTAACCTGCCTCACAGGGTTGTTGTGAAGCTAAAATGGAGGAGAGGAGGCTGGTGTATGCCACCTTTGGTCTCCATTTGGGAGAAAGGCAGGGTAAAAATGAATTAAATATGGTGTCCGCCTGACCTGAACTGGATGCATTCATGGAGGCTAGGTCCAGTAAGTGTTGTTACTCTGGAGCCCTCAGAAGACATCCTGGAAGAGATGGGGTGTCTGTGTAGCCTCTGGCCATCTAAGGTGAGAATGTCTGCTTGGGGGGGGGGGGCAGGGAAGGTAGGTCTTTGGCATGCCGGGAGCCAGGCAAATACTCAATGGCTGCCAGCTTCAGATCGCCAGATAATGGGTGTGAACAGGGGAATGCTAATCTCCCTGTAGAACAACTAGTGGTTACTATTTATTTAGGAAAAGTAATTATGCTGCCTCTCCAGGAACCTGGCTAGATTAGGGTTGCCAAGTCCTTGTGACTTACCGGGGGGGAGGGGGAGTCCTCCTGGGTCCGGGAGCTTCCCCGGCGCACGCGCCGCAATGATGTCACCCGGAAGTGACATCATCACGTTGGGGGGCGTTGCCAGGACGATGCTCTGGCAATCGCCCAAAAACTCTATGGTACCATGGAGTTTTGGGGTGATTGCTAGAGCGTCGTCCCGGCAACGTCCCCAACGTGATGACGTCACTTCTGGGTGACGTCATTACGCTGGGGAAGTCATCCTGACTGAACAACTTCGGGGGTGGGGATCCCCCCACCAGCCGAATGCTGGTCGGCGGATCGGGAACCCCTGTAGCGGGGGATCCCCCGCTCCCCGGGCTGACTTGGCAGCCCTAGGCTAGCATAATGTCTAAATACTGTCCACAGTTTATTAAAAAAGCTTGTGTGTGTGTGTGTGTGTATGTAAAGTGCACCAAGTAGCAGCTGACTTATGGCAACCCCAGCAATGGGCTTTGAAGGCAGGTGAGAAGCAGAGTTGGCTGGCCATGACCTTCCTCTGCAGAGTCTTCCTTGGAGGTCTCCGTTCCAAGTACCGACCCTGCTTAGCTTCTGAGATCTGGCAAGATCTACGCCATGCCACCTTCCCTCCCAATGAGGCGCTTACCAAGTCATTAGTCATAAAATTGGACTCTGGATGGTAACGTCTAATGTTAGCCTTCTTCGGCGGTCAACCATTCAGTGTGCTACACATAAACACTTGAGTATGGACAGACATTCTCAGCAGTGTAGGATTGTACTTTTAGAGATACTTTTATTAATACAGTTATAGACTGTATTTAGATGATGATCCAGCCAATTTGTTTGTTTTATTCTGGAAGTCTTTTTTTTTTTTGAGTTTTCGGGCCAGTGGTACATCCCAGTCATTCCTTACTTGTGAGTAAGCTTGCCAACCTCCAGGTGGTGGCTGGAATTACAAATTAATTTCAGGCAAAAAAGATTTTCTCCCTCTGGAGAAAATGGCCACTTTCGAAGGTGTACTCTGTAGCATTATACCTCAATGAAGTCCCTCCCCTCCCCTCCCCAAACCCCACCCTCTCCAAGCTCCACCCCCAAAATCTCCAGGTATTTCCCAACCCAGAGCTGCCAATCTTATTTGTAAGTTTCCTGCAGGAAAGCATCTGCTAGATGAAGCTGAACCTTGGTCTGATGCCATAAGTGTTACGTTTCTGTTGGTCAAGACCAATGAAAAGACAATGACTGAATTGTTGATATTTTTTCCAGAGATATTTAAAAAATCAATTTAAAGTGCTCGGAGGGCCCTAATGGATCAGAAAAGTGGGATACAAATATTTGGAATAAATAAATTACACCCTGCCTATCTCCCCAATTGGGACCCAAAGAGGCTTACGTAGTTCTCCTCTGTTCCATTTATGTTATATGTCCTCCATCATATTTCCTCATGAAGACTAATGGAAGATTTTTAAAAGGGGTTTTGAACAAGAAAGAGTGAAAACTGTCAGTCGAAGCAACCTCTTTGGCTAAGGCGCTCAATGGTGTAATTCTGAGAAGATTCCCGTTTATGGCATCTGGTGAGGAGACACAGAAGAGGAAGCGGTGCTGCCCGCTGTAGATGGTATGGAGTCAGCTTCCTGCTTGGCTGGAGAGAATGTGTACTGGCCCACAGATGGTTACCGGGCAACCCTTCTATAGCACTCCTTCCTCCTCCTGTGTTGCTTCATATGGTTGCTAGGCAACTGCCCACTTGCCTTCTCCAGTTTCTCCTGTCCTAGAATGGTTGGGAGGCCAACTACTTGGAAGGGGAGAAGGCACGCAACAGAGAAGGTGGGGATTGGGTTAGCCAAAATGTGAGTATCCTGTAGTGGGCCGGAGTTTCTTGCCTAGAAACTCAGGAAACTGAGCCCCAGTAGTCCTACTAGAGGGATTAAGCAGAGCCATTTAATCTTTCTGTATAGTTCAAGGCAGCTGTGTGATGTCTTTCCCAACAAGCAGGAATGAAATCTGGATTTTTAAAAAAAGGAGTAAACACATGTGATTTCCATGTCACTGACCCGATGTTTGCTTTGCATCGATGAGGATTTTGTCCTTTCACGAATTAATAACACTTACTAACATGACGATTGATGAGCTGCTTATTTAAATACAGCCCTCGATATTCCTTTGTAGCCGTGTCATGCTGGAAGTCCTGAACCCCAAGAGTGGGATTGTTCAGTGTGTGTTGCTCCTGATGATGATAGATGACCTTCAAGAAATATGGATCCCTAGGAATTAAGAATCAGCTGATGTGACAGGTCTCCATTTGTTGCGTTGCAAGCTCTATTCCAGCTTTGTGGTGATATCAGAGCTGAAGGCAAGGAAACAGAATTCCTTAAAGCTGCTAAAAGTGTTGAGGGTTTCAAAAAGGGATTAGACAGACTGATGGAGGATAGGTCTATCAGTGGCTACTAGCCATGGTGACTGAGGGGAACCTCCACATTCAGAGGCACTAAGCCTCTGAATCCCAGAGCCAGAAGGCATCATTAGGGGAAGGCCTCTATGTCCTCTTGTTGGCCATTCAGAGGAACTGGTTGGCCACTGGGTGAGACAGGATGCTGGACTAGTAGGGCCATTGGTCTGATCCGGCAGGGCTCTTCTGTTGTTCTTATGAAAGCCATGGCCTCCGTGCTCTGCTCTTGGTGTAGTGGTTAAGAGTGGCAGACTCTAATCTGGGAGAACCAGGTTTGATTCCCCATTCCTCCTCCACATTGGGTCAGTAACAAGTTCTCTCAAGGACAGTTGTCTCAGGGCTCTCTCAGCCCTGCCTACCTCACAGGGTGTTTGTAGTGGGGAGAGGAAGGGAAGGAGAGGTGTAAGCCGCTCTGAGACACCGAGTGAAGGGTGAGGTATAAATCCAATAATCTCCTCCTCCTCCTCCTCTTCTGCTTCCATTTTGTGGTTGTCTGCACTTCCTGTGGCAGATGTTCTGTGTTTGCACCTGTCACCATGTTTCAGAATTCCAAACGTACCCATGGGCTCCCAAAGGTTGGGGACCTCTGCAATAAGCAATAGTTTTGGTGTTATGTTGTGCATGCAGAGATCTGTACCTCCGCAACTGATTACAAAGCTGTCACAGTCTGAAAGCAGTTATGATTAGGGTAGGTGTGCATGCCTGAAATATGTTAGGATACCTTACTTAGGGTTGTTTAGGAAGGGGAAAAGACTGGCCTGTCTGAATCAGCTGATAAGATTCTTGGGCCACCTTGATTTATGGGACGATGCTTCAAGAAAATTAAGTTTCAACCCAATTTTGCAGCTCCTTTGTAATTTGGTAAGGAGCAGGGGGGGGTGCTTGTTTGAAGAATTATCAGGACCTGTATCATCTCTCGAATGCTTGCCTTTTTGTAATTTTTAAAATATCAAATTGTAATGGGATGTAATTTTCATTACTCAAATTATCACGGGTAAATGTCCTTCAGACACTACTTCCAGATGTAAGAATCTGAACGTGTACATTTTGTTCTAGACAGAGTTTTCAGAACTTGTTTTTGCCTGATGAATTTGCCATGTTCTCTCAGCAAAGCCAGTAGCAGATTGCCTCCCTGTTTATTAATATGTTGATATTTAGTAAAGCAAATATTTCATGTTATTGATTTAGGCCAGATAGATTTTTAGCGGGTGATTTGTAGCATGCAATTATTGTGTAGGTTCTGCAGCTCCCATCGTTTTCTGCTTTAGAATTTGTGCTTCGAGGAAGATAAACAACAGATTTCTGCTGAAGGAAGGAAAGGCACTTAGAGATTTTGAGATATTTGGTGTTCCTGCTCTTAATACATGCATTCCTGTATGGGGGAGGGGGGGGGAGAGACAGGAAACAGTAAATGCAAGGCTTAGATTTGTGAGGACAATCTGAAAGGGGAAAGCCAGATTAAGGGGGTGGCGTGAGAACCACCTGCAAATAAAGACCCCCATGAAGAAGAGGCCTAGAATGGTTTGTCAGAATGCATGAGGGAAGAAGGCGCAGTGAGAGCCACTTGTGGTAGAGCATGTTGGATGTCAAGATGGGTTGGGAAATTCCTGGACATTTGGGGGTGGAGCCTGGGGAGGGCAGAGTTTGGGGATGGAGCTCAGTAAGGGCCATGATGCCTCGAATCCACCCTTCCAAGCAGCCATTTCCTCCAGAGGAACTGACCTCTGTCATCTGGAGATCAGTGGTAATTCTGGGAAATCTCCAGGCCACATCTGGATCCTGGCAACCCTAAGATACTTCATAATTACAAGAAAGTTGTTTTGCCATCCCCCCAATGGGCGTGGGGGATCCCCGATTTTGGGGGGCCCAATCCGCTGCTGGCCAACTGACTGGTGGGGAGCTCCCTACAAGAAAGGTTAGACTGAGCATCACACATCCTTTCCCTGGAGAGAACAAGATGGAGCCCAAGCACAGAGCCCAAGTTAACCACCCATTTGGCTGGAGGGTCACAGATCTGAATGGTAAGGTTGCCCACTCTGGGTCAGAAACTTGCTGGAGCTTCAGGGGTGCGGAGCCTTGGGACAGGAGGGTTTGGGAAAGGGAGGGACCTCAGTGGGGCATAATTCCAGAGTCTACCCTCCAAAGCAGCCATTCCCCCCCCCCCCCCCGGCGATACAGATCTCGGTCATTTAGAGATCACTTGTAATTCCAGGAGTTCTCCAGGTACCACCTGGAGGTTGGCAACCCAACAGAAGTCCAAGAACCTCAGCAGCACCTCCCAAGCCAGCTTCCCAGCAGGTCCCAATGCTACAATTGTCTTCAACTCACACATTGACAACAGAGAGTCCGTTTAGGCCAAGTGCTGCCTTAAGAGCTACCGGCCACTGACCCCTAGTGTAGGAAATCCTGCTGTTTCTGGGGTTTTGTTGGCCCGTGAAAGAGTAGCTGCCTGCATGATCCTTAATACCTTTCCTGCTGTGTGCCCTGGAGAAGCCAGCCTATTGGCAAATATGCACAGGAGCCATAGCCAGGACTTGAGTAGCTCTGGGGGGGGGGGGGGGAAGGCAACTGGCCGTCTTTGTGGTACGCGATCCTCAAATTATCCCCAGATTCTCAGTTGACCTTTCCTCTTTCAAAAAGCCTGGCCGTCTATCTGGGGATCTCGGCTCTGTGTTTCTTTCCCTCCGAGGGCCCAGGCTAGCCACAGGCGAGGCGGCTCCCCTGACCTGGAGAGTCGGTGCACGTGAGCGGAGTCCTCTGGGGTATAAATACATCATGTTATAAAAAGGAAGATGACTGCAAGCGAGCGGTGCTCTCTCTGGTGTGTTGATCTCCATCCTGGAACTGCGAGCGATGATTCCCTTCTCCTGAGATCATCCCTCCAGAGTGATTCTGAGGACAGCAGCAGTGTTTGGGCCAGTGGTAGAAAAACCGCAGTAGGAGAGATACAAATGAACCCCTTTGGGAATCCTTGTCCTCTGGGTGGGGCAAAGGAGGGAAGATGCCTGCGGCGTCTCACATGAAGATTTACGCGGGGAAGACTTGAAACGGCTTTAGAACATAGAAAGCTTTGGTTCTGATGGTTTGGTTGGGCGTTTAATATCTCTCTCTCTTTTTGGACTGAAAAAAGCCACTTGCCAGTTAATATCTGACAGCATTAAAAAAAAAAGTAGAGATATCACCCTGCCAACAAAAGTCCATACAGTTAAAGCAATGGTATTCCCAGGAGTAATGTATGACTGCGAGAGTTGGACTATAAGGAAGCCCGAGCGCCGAAGAATAGATTCTTTTGAATTATGGTGCCGGAGAAGACTCTTGAGAGTCCCTTGGACTTCAAGGAGATCTAATCAGTCAATCCTAAAGGAAATCAACCCTGACTGTTCCCTGGAAGGCCAGATCCTGAAGCTGAAGCTCGAATACTTTGGCCACCCAATGAGAAGGGAGCCCTCACTGGATCAAAGACCCTGATGCTGGGAATCATTGAAGGCCAAAGAAGAAGGGGACGGCAAAGGATGAGATGGCTAGACAGTGTCATCGATGCAACAAACATGAAACTAAGCAAACTCCGGAGGACGACAGAAGACAGGAGGGCCTGGCGCGATGGCGTCCGTGGGATCGCGAAGAGTCGGACTCGACTGTGCAACTGAACAACAACAACAGTTAATATGTAAATAAATTTGGGTCGTTCCCCCCCCCCCCGCCCGAATCAAGTCACAGCTGACTTTTGGCAACCCCAAGGGGTTTTCAAGGGAAGAGACATTCAGGGGTGGTTTGCCATTGCCTGCCTTTGCGTAGCGACCCTGGTGGTCTCCCATCCAAATATTGACCAAGGCTGGCATGGCTTAGCTTCTGAGATCAGGCGCGCCTGGGCTATCCGGGCCGGGCATATAAGTAAAGCCAAAGAAAAGATAAGCTATGTGCCTGCAGGGCAAAATTAGACCCTATGTACAGCGTGTGGGCTTCTCTTGAAACGGTCTCGTACATGAACTTAGTGAAGCTGACAAGGTTTGAAGTGTGACATTTCCCATCTCTTCTCCCCATGAAGCCTGCTGGGTGACCTTGGGCCAGTCACAGTTCTGTCTCTCAGAGCTCTCTCTGCCCCGCCTACCTCAGGAGGTGCCTGTAGTGGGGAGAGGAAGGGAAAGAGATTGTAAGCCGCTTTTGAGACTCTTTAGGGTAGAGAAAAATGGGGTATAAAAACCAACTCTTCTTCTTGATAATTAGCAGTATTATGAAAAGTGTGCAATTCTCCAGCTTGGAACATAAGAAGAGATTCTGAGCATGAAGATGTCAAATGTTCAGCAGATTAGACACCCAGTAGTGAGTTTCTGTGTATGCCCATGTAGAAGAAGAAGAGATTGGATTTATATCCTGCCCTTCACTCACTCGGAGTCTCAGAGGGGCTTCCAAACTCCTTCCCCTTCCCCTCCCCACAACAGACACCCTGTGAGGTAGGTGGGGCTGAGAGAGCTCTCTTGAGGACTGCTCCTGGGAGAACAGCTCTGAGAAAACTTGTTACTGTCCCAAGGTCACACCAGCAGCTGCATGTGGAGGAGTGGGGAATCAAACCCAGCTCTCCCAGATTAGAGTCCGCGCTTCTAACCACTGCACCAAACTTTTAAACTATCTCATTGATTACTGACGGGAGTTACATGACTAAGCAACTGTTTGTTTGGCAGGAACCTTCTGTTTTTCGGTCAATTTTCTCCAGTGATGGTCTGAAGGACCACCTGTTTCCCCGCCCCTATCCCAACTGCTGTCTTCTGGTTTCCACCTTCTTGCTGCTCCACTGTATAAGGTGGCAGACTTGGCATCTTTCAGAGCCCATTTGTTCTCTAGGGTTCTTCCTTGCCTTGTGGAAAAGACTTCCTGAGGAGATGGGTGGGGAGTCAATGCTCCCTCTAAGCTATGGAGTCCTGTGAGCAAAAATTCTACTTTCTGAGCTACTGGCATTGAAGTTGTGAGTGAATGATTTGGCTACTGCATGAATTAGTTTGCCCTGGAGCCATCCTTCCTGAGCTGAGACAAAATGTGAGCCAGAGGCTAAAAAACTGTGAGCTAGCTCACACTAAATCAGCTTAGAGGGACGTGGTGGGTGACGTGGCATCCCCGGGCACCATGGATTACTGGATTAAGGAATAGGGGGTGGTGGTGGATCCAAACATCTTCGAAGGAGATTTCTTGAGGCTCAATGAGCCTTCCTCTAACTTAAGTGGTGTTTGTGTTGGAGGAAGACTCCTTACACTGGAGGAAGGATGCATACTTTGCTCGGTGGGGTAAGACATACCCCGGTGACCGGTTCAAGGGTATTCAGCAAGCTTTATGGCTGAGTGGGCACTTGAACCCAGATCTCACCAGTCAAAATCTAAGATCAAGTTACTGTGATTACTACAGCAGCTGACCCTGCGCCTTGGCTCATGTTTGTTTGTTTGTTTAGTTCATCTGTGCCCCACCTTTGTCTCCACATGGGGACCCACAGCGACTCACACTTGCTCTCCTCTCCTCCATTTTATCCTCAAAACCAACGCTCCCTCTAAGAGGAGCCAGTTTGGTGTAGTGGTTAAGTGCGCGGACTCTAATCTGGGAGAACTGGGTTTGATTCCCCACTCCTCCACTTGCACCTGGCTGGATGACCTTGGGCAAGCCATAGCTCTGTACCAGCTGTTCCCTCAAGGACAGCTTGGGAAAGAGCTCTCTCAGCCCCACCTACCTCCCAGGGTGTCTGTTGTGGGGAGGGGAAGGAAAAAGGAGTTTGTAAGCCGCTCTGAGACTCCCTTGGGGAGTGAAAGGCGGAGTATAAATCCAATCTCTTCTTCTTCTTCTTCTTCTTCTTCTTCTCTAAGCTGTGGAGTCTTGTGAGCAAAAATTCTACTTTGTGAGCTCCTGGCATTAAAGTTGTGAGCAAGCAATTTGGCCACTGCATGAATTAGTTTGCTTTGGAGCCATCCTTCCTGAGCTAAGACAAAAATGTGTGAGCTGGAGGCTAAAAAACTGTGAGCTAGCTCACACTAACTCAGCTTAGAGGGAACACGGATGGGGACACCATCTTGAGAAGGAGTCTGCAGCAAGGCTGTTTTGTTTGTGATGGCACCGGAAAGAGTTTAAGCTGCTGGCATTTTCTTGGACTCTTGGGCTTTTTCTGTGTTCTGTATGTTTCAAAGCTTGGAATTGTAGGCCAACTTTGCCCACAAGGGAATGGCAGGCTGTAAATATTTCAATGAATAAAATAGTGCCTTGCAAGTATTTCATGTAGGGTGTGTTTTCTTTTTGGTTCCCCTTTTTGGTGTAGTGGTTAAGTGCGCAGTTTGGTGTAATGGTTAAGTGCACAGACTCTAATATGGGAGAACCGGGTTTGATTCCTCCAATTGCACCTGCTGGATGACCTTGGGCAAGCCATAGCTGTATACCAGCTGTTCTCTCAAGGACAGTTGTCTCAGAGCTCTTTCAGCCCCACCTACCTCACAGGGTGTCTGTTGTGGGGAGGGGAAGGGAAAGGAGTTTGTAAGCTGCTCTGAGACTCCCAAGTGAGTGAAGGGTGGGATATAAATCCAATCTCTTCTTCTTCTTTTTGGATCCAAAACCCTAGCTTGTTCAAAGGTCTGTTTGTAGGGCCATAGGGGAAGCAACTGAGTTTGGTGTAGCGGTTTAGAGCGCAGACTCCAATCTGGGAGAACCAGGTTTGATTCCCCGCTCCTCCACATGCAGCTGCTGGAGTGACCTTGGGTCAGTCACAAGTTCTCTCAGCACTGTTCTCTCAAGGACAGTTCTGAAAAGAGCTCTCTCAGCCCCACCTTCCTCACAGGGTGTCTGTTGTGGGGAGGGGAAGAGATGAGGGAGCATCTTCCAAAAGCTCACCAGGAAGAAGAAGAAGAAAATGCTACTCTAAAGCCACATAAGACAACACACATTTACAAACAACACCACATGCAAACTCTCAGAGCACACTGAAAAGGACAGACTCATTCACCTCCAACCTATAGACAAGCAGAACAACTACAACCAAACTTCATCTTGTGTAATCCAAAAAACAAGGTTTAAATTAAAACGTTTCATAGTATATTTAGTTGTATCTTTAATGTACTTATATCTGAACTTACCTGTTCGAATTGTTAACTTGGAAAAAAATAAAAGTTTGGAAGTTTAAAAAAGAAGAAGAAGAGATTGGATTTATACCCCGTCCTTCACTCAGAGTCTCAGAGTGGCTTACAAACTCCTTTCCCTTCCCCTCCCCACAACAGACACCCTGTGAGGTTGGTGGGGCTGAGAGAGCTCTTTCTCGAGAACTGCTCCTGAGTGAACAGCTCTGAGAGAACTTGTGAATGACCCAAGGTCACACCAGCAGCTACATGTGTGTCACCGACGGGCGGTTCTCCCGGGGCCCCACCGGTGGCCGTAGCTCCGAGACCATGTCAATGCACACCAGACTGTGAGGCGCGGGTCGCTGCAGCACTGGGTCTTGGCGAACACCCTCCCTTCAGGCTGGTGGGGAGTCCGCCCTGAGGAGCAGGGGTCCAAGGCACAGGAGGGTTAAAGGTAGGCGGGGGGGGGGGGGCTCAGACATAGAGGGCCTTCCGGAGGTTACTTTACCTCCCTCGTGCAACCCTCTGGGAGTCAGCTGCTGTCTTCTCTCTCTCTCTCTGGCTCGCACTACTGCCTCCTCCATCGCCTCCTTTTATCCCCTCCTTGCTCCCGGCCTCCCTTCCTCCTCCTGGGCCCTGCCCTCCTCCAAAAGGCAGGACGCTGGCGCACCCTGTTCCAGCCCCACCCCCTTTCTGAGCTGCATGGCAGCTGGCCGTCAGGCGTTCCATGCCACTGCCTCCTCTGCGCCGCCAAGCCCCACTTCCCGGGTCCAGCGGCACCTGCTGCGATCGCCCGAGGTGCTTCCCCCACCTGGAAACCTGAGTTTGGACTGCCATTGCCAAAGTACTCCGATGACAGGACCCGGCAGTTTCCCCTTCCCCTAGTTGTTGAGGCATCCTGATGTATTGTTAACAGCCTCTCTTGGCAGCCATTGTAAACGGTGGCTATTAAAATCTCTGTGTCTCATGTTAAGCCGGCTCTATTGTTTAAATATAGATTACTAATGAAATGCCTTTTTATTACCTTCTCAGCGAGTACTTTCTGTACAAAGTTAATTTGCACTGTTGTGTCAATTCTGTTTAAATTCAATCAAGTTTTATTTTTAATTATGTTTTCTCCACATTAATTCCCATTCGATTTGTCATCTCCTGTGAGGTACTTAAGGGGTTTTCTCCCTCATCTCATTGGTTTCACCTGAAATTAGAGGCCTTCCTATTATGATGAATTAATTTGGTTTCCATTCAAGCAAGGATTGTTTTAATAATGATGAATTGTACGATGGGTAGATGAGAAATACCCGATTCCTATGATAGTGATGAGCAAGAAATGAAACATAATGAAATAAAGGTATGAGTCTGAATCACACTGGGGAATGTCACACTGCACCTTTAAAAACGTTACTGAACCGGCTTGGGATAAACCGGTACAGTGATGGCTGTTTCAGACAGCCCTTCCCCTACCATTTTGGAGCTGTCTTCGAAGCAGTTTGCCATTTCAGGCTGCCGCTTTCTTTTCAAGCCTCTTTTTGCCACACACACGGACACACGGACACACACACACACACACACACACACGGACACACGGACACACACACACAGTGTTTTAAGACTCAGCCTGGATCTCTCTCTCTCTCTCTCTCTCTCTCACCCCGCCCCCCCCCCCCCCCCGCATTTTAAGACTCAGCCTGGATCTCTCTCTCTCTCTCTCTCTCTCTCTCACAGACACACACACACACACACACACACACACACACACACACGGCGTTTTGAAACTCAGCCTGGCCCTTGATCTCTCTCTCTCTCACCCCCCCCCCCCCCGCATTTTAAGACTCAGCCTGGATCTCTCTCACACACACACAAACACACACAAATACACAAACACACACACAAACACATACACATACGGCATTTTAAGACTCAGCCTCTTAAAAAAAAACACGGGGATCGCCAGCGTGGGTGAAAAGAGGCGCGAAAACCCTCGTCATCAAAGGAAGTGCTTCAGGGGCATTTCACACAGCACCCTCTGTAGCGCTTCAGAACCGGTACAAGAACTGAAGA
The DNA here is from genome assembly GCA_029233225.1 of Lepidodactylus listeri. Taxonomy (NCBI): domain Eukaryota; kingdom Metazoa; phylum Chordata; class Lepidosauria; order Squamata; family Gekkonidae; genus Lepidodactylus; species Lepidodactylus listeri. The sequence goes on along the minus strand of JARCFY010000005.1, from coordinate 129,986,211 downwards.
ACACTTGGGAGGAGGTTTCAAGGTAAACCGGCTCAGGAACGCTTCCCTAACGCTTCTGTCTGAAATGGCCAATATGTTCCCTTACTGAACCGGTACTAATACGGTTCTGTGTGAAATGCCTGACAGAAACTGTTACTGAAGAGTTCCTGAAACGGAACATATTGGCTGTGTGAAATGGCCCACATTGAAACTTTCAGTGCTGTGGGTGCGTGTGAACTGGCATTCTTTCATTGTGAGGTTGTTCACGGGTATTTATCAAGAGGTAGCCTTACATGATCTGGACGGCCCTGGCTGGTCCGACCTCGTCAGATCTCGGAAGCTAAGCAGGGTTGGCCCTGGTTGGTACTTGCATGAGAGACCACCAAGAAAGTCCAGGGTAGCAATGCAGAGGCAGGCAATGTCAAACCGTCTCTGAATGTCTCTTGCCTTTTAAACCTCATGGGGGGTCACCATAAGTCAACTAAGACTTCATGGGGGGGGGGGGGAGAGGCATCCATAGCTGTCTCCAGTTCAGTCCAGAAGAACCATGTATGTTCGTGTGGTTTGGTCCTGGCTGCTATAAACTGCTCCTGTGAATGGGGCCAAGATGACGTGTTTAGACCCCATTCTTTACCTTAAGTGGTAAAATGTGCTTCTTCAGCATTATGAACTTCAAACACTGAAGCTGTGTTAAGCATTTCACAATGTAATCATCTGAAAACAAACAAAGAAGTCTTATCTATGGATTTGCTCAGAGCCCAGATAATCTTGGGATGTAACTCTAAAAATGTTCTCATAATCCTGATTTTTCTCCCTTCCTGATCTGCTTTGGCACCTAATGGCATGCACTCAATATTTCCTTTAAAAGAATATTAATTCAGAATCATTACCACTTTTTAAAGTATATTTCAGGAGGGGGGTCTGTGGTAAAAGAGCTAGGTTTGAATCCAGTAGCACCTTAAAGACCAGGAAGATTTCCAGGGTAGAAGCAAAGAGAGGCAAAGTTCCCTTTGTCAGATCTGATGAAGGGAGTGTTGACTCTCGAAAGGTTTTACCTCAAAAATCATATTGGTCTCTAAGGTTCTGCTGGACTCGAATCTACACTTTTAAGGTTTGTCAGTCTAAGCATCTGTTAGAACTTCAAGTCCTGGAAGAGAAGCGTCGGGGCTTGAGGAAACCGTGCTCAAGAGATGTGCTTTCTTCCAGCTGGGTTCATTTCGTTTGGTTGGGTTTGCTTCGAATTTTCTTCCGTTCTGATTGAGATTGGGTGGCCGAGGGGCTGTCGTGTGTTGTGAAAAAGACAGCTGTCCTGTTGACTTGGAGACTGCGTCTGCTCTCTCAGCACTCCCCATATCTCATCTCGTGGCAGCACAGCCTAGGGTTGCCAGGTCTGGGTTGGAAAATACCTGGAGACTTTGGGGGTGGAGCCAGGAGAGGGCGGGGTTTGGGGAGGGGAGGGGCCTCAGCATGGTACAATGCCATGGAGTCCACCCTCCAATGTAGCCATTTTCTCCAGGGGAGCTGATCTCTGTCAGCTGGGGATCAGTTGTAAAAGCAGGAGATCCCCAGGCCCCACCTGGAGGCTGGCAACCCTAGCACAGCCCCCAAAGTACTGCACGCAGATGCATTTTCAAATGGGGGAGATGGCCAGGCCGACAGGTGCACGATTTCTTCCCACTTGGTTGATTAAAATCCGGCTGGTTCATAAAGACTAGCTGTTACCTAACCTGTTCATTGTCAGGCATCGTCCGCCGCCTACACTAGTAATTATTTCTGATATCATGCATATTAGGTAACCCATAACTCAGCAGAATTATTATTTTCCCCTTTTTAAATGCATAACTAGCGTGTTTAAAATAGCGATGGGCCCGTCTGTCAGTTTGTGCTTCCGTGTGGAGCGGTGCTTTTAATCACCACTGGCGAACACCTGAAGAGAGGCGGGGGGGGGGGGAGGGGGATACTCATAAGTTTGAGATTAATTAATATTCGACACCCTAAAATGAATGGCGTGTGACGTGGATCATTAGCCTTGTCGTCTGGATTCTCCCCTTGGGGGACTTAAGTGGTTGGAGAGCAAAAATCCGTCTGGTTGGTATTTTTAAACGTGGCCCGGGATATTCCACTGAGAGCTAGGAATTCCGGAGTCCTGCACTGGGTTATGATTTCCAAGTCTGCTGCCCTTAGAGATGGCCTGGATTTATGCTGACGCCGATTTCTACAAGGCCATTGTCTAGCAGTGGAGGCTGGTGGCAAGGGCCGTGGTCTCATATCAATCAGCACTGGCATAAATTCAGTAATAACAGAATAATTATAATGAAAAATATAGACATTTATTAGGGTGTACACATAAATAAAACCAAATAAAATTAAAAGAGACAGTACAAGCATGAGACATATAAAACTAGGTTCATAAAGAACTAATAGCAGTACATATCAAGCTGATGGATAAAACCTTTGACCTAAGGACCATACGCGTTTCGGCCCCTTTGGGCCTTCCTCAGTGGTTTTATCCATCAGCTTGATATGTACTGCTATTAGTTCTTTATGAACCTAGTTTTATATGCCTGATAACTTGTACTGTCTCTTTTAATTTTATTTGGTTTTATTTATGTGTACACCCTAATAGATGTCTATATTTTTCATTATAATTATTCTGTTGTTGGCTTGACCCTCTCGGTTCGCAGCTATTTGTTGGGTTGAGTTTCTCCCCCCCCCCACCCTTTTTGCCATAAATTCAGTAGTGCCACGGGTTGTGATTCAGACTTAAGAAGAAGAAGAAGAAGAGATTGGATTTATACCCCGCCCTCCACTCACTTGGAGTCTCAGAGCGGCTTACAAACTCCTTTCCCTTCCCCTCCCCACAACAGACACCCTGTGAGGTAGGTGGGGCTGAGAGAACTCTTTCCCAAGCTGTCCTTGAGGGAACAGCTGGTACAGAGCTATGGCTTGCCCAAGGTCATCCAGCCAGGTGCAAGTGGAGGAGTGGGGAATCAAACCCGGTTCTCCCAGATTAGAGTCCGCGCACTGAACCACTACACCAGACTGGCTTAAGATACAGGGGGGAAGAAAGATGACAAAGTAGAGCTGCCATCCCCCCAATGGGGCCAGTTCCCCCCCCCCCCGCTTTCGGGGCCCTAAATCCGTTGCTGGCCAGTGGGAGCGCCTCACCCCCAAAGAGCCCCATTGCCATCTCTTTAAGACAGAGGGTTAGAAGAACTTGTGGATCTGTCCCTCCAACGGTGGCTCAAGGAGCCTTCCCTCTATGAACCTCTGGTGTTGGGGTGGGGGGGGGTCTCCTTGTGCCTCCGGAAAGCGCCACTGCCAGCTGAACAGACCTCTGGAATGCAGCTCAGCATCTCCCTGTAGCTGCCCTGGCAGGGTTTGCAGCAGCAGTGCCAAACAAGAAACTGCTCGAAGGGAAGCGGTCCGGTGAGCTGCCTGCATAGCCCCCTGAGCTTTATTTTATTGCAGAATAACAGGACTGTATTCAGCTGAAGGGCTTTCGGTATTTCCTGGAGGCACAAGGATCTAGTGTAGGTCTAATTCTGGAATGGGGTCCAGAGTTCTTTGACCCCACTTCCCAGCTCCTGGCCTCTGCAGTGGGAAACTTAGTGGTTAAGTGCGTGGACTCTAATCTGGGAGAACCGGGTTTGAGTCCCCACTCCTCCACATGCAGCTGCTGGATGACCTTGGTCAAGCCATAGTTCTGTCAGAGCTGTCCTTGAAAGGGTAGTTTCTGTCAGAGCTCTCTCAGCCCCACCTACCTCACAGGGTGTCTGTTGTGGGGAGGGGAAGGGAAAGGAATTGTAAGCAGCTCTGAGACTCCCAAGTGAAGGGTGGGGTATAAATCCAATCTCCTCCTCCTCCTCCTCCTCCTCCTCCTCTTCTTCTTCTTCTTCTTCTTCTACATTAATCAGAAATGAACCGGGTGGGAGAGAGAGGATTCTGGCTCTCTTTTGTGCAGATAGAACAACCCTGCCTGGTGTTTCTCTCATCGGCCGAGGGGAGTGTGGAGAGAGAAGGCCGAGCAAGAGAAATGTCTCTGGGGCATGACACCAGGAAGGGGGCTATTTAGAAAGGGGCACGTGTCACAAACACATTTGGCTGTCTGTCACAGTGCTATTTTTGTCTCGTTGGCACAAGTGGGAGGATCTGGTGGGGCTGTTTTATTCCCTTTACAACTGGGTTAGGGTGGGTGACATGCTGGGGGGGGGGGGGGGGGGGAACCCAAAAGTGACTTTTTAACATTAGAAGTCCTTGTGGTTGCAAATTGCCCCAGTCTACTGCATGCTTAAAAGTGTTAAAAGTACAAAATGGTAGCTCCAACTCCATTTTCCAAAAGATGTGGCACTAATGAGTCATGTAAGCCATCTGTATGAATATATCACACTAGCATCCGTAAAGACAGCAAACATTGATATAACAGATCCACAAAATATCTATATATCTAATTCCCAAGGCCCCCCCCGTGCGGATATTTAAATCTGCATGGGGGGCACTTGGGGGGCAAGGAGGTTTTCTTGTATACTTGGGGGACTCCCCCATGTGCAGAAAAATCTGAAAAGTAAAAAAAAAACCTTTTGGGGGGGATATTTAAATCCCCTCAAAAGTAAAACAGCATTCCCCACGGACCTTCCAGATCCGTGGCTGGTGCTGCTGGTGGCAGGGGCGAGTGGAGAAGCCTTGCCAGGCCTCACCGGGCCTCGCCATGAAGCCGCGCAGGCCTCGCCATCACTGGAGGGGCAGGGGGAGCAGGGGGAAGAGCTGACGGGGGGAAAGAGCTGGTGGGAAGAGCTTGCCAGGGCAACCGGGGGTGAGGGGGAGATCGGCGGGTCCCTTCTCCCCCCCCCCCCGCAGGTCCCGGCCAGGTCTACCAATATAGTGGCAAGGGCTGGGTAGACCTGGCCTCCAGAGAACAGGTCTACCCACTCCAGCCCACTATATTGGTAGACCTGTTATCCAGAGGAAGAATCGGGGGGGGGGGGATCACCGGGGGGGGGGAGGACTAACCTGGGGCTGCAGACTTTAGGAATCCTCCCCCCCCCCGCGAGTATCGCGGGTCCCTGCCTCTTGTTTCATACCTAATCTGACCGTGACAAAAATATTTAACCGTGTACAATTCAACAGGTATATTCAACAGATCAGTGATCACTCTGTAATCATTCAAATGATCTAATACATATATCTGTTTGGGCCCAAAATACCAATGAATATACTCAGTCCAAACTTACAATTGATTTCACGGTCCCAATAATTGTTCTGAACAAACAATGACAAGGCCATTTCGTCACCTATTTCAGTAAGAAACTTCTTCATAGTCATGAGATATTCCACTTCTGTAATCTCTTATCATGATATCAGTCCTCAGTTACATGAAATAACACTCAAGTATAAATGTGAAGTTCCCTTCCAAAAGCCCAGGAAATACCTGGAGATTTTTGGGGCGGAGCCTGAGGAAGGCGGGGTTTGGGGAGGGGAGGGACATCAGTGGGGTAGAATGCCATAGAGTCCACCTTCCAAAGCAGCCATTTTCTCCAGGGGAAACTGATCTCTGTTGTCTAGGGATCAGTTGTAATCCAAGGGGATCTCCAGCCACCACCTGGAGGTTGGCAATCCTAGTACTAACACACAGTCACAAACATATATATACACACTGATTACTCTTATTGTTACTAAGTTTCATAATGGCAGTTCTTAAAACTGCCCTGCCATTTGACATTGCGAAGAGTGACTTTAGGAAGCAATCCAGTGGAGTCTGTAATAGTACAGAATTTCGGCTTGGTGAGCTTTGGGGGACAGGCTGTGGCTTAGTGGTAGAGCATCCGCTTGGCATGCAAAAGTCTCCAAATTCAATCCTTGGCATCTCCAGATAAAAGAGTCAGGTGGAAAGTGATGTGAAAGACCTCTGCCCAAGACCCTGGAGAGATGCTGCCAGTCTGAATAGACAAGACGGACTTTGATGAACCAATGGGCACATCTCAAGTCTCGATCCAGGTTTATGTCACTTACGGTGGCTCTCAGTGTCCATTTCAGCAGTATCATGAAAAAGAATTTACTTCCATAGAGCTGGGGGGAGGGGGGCAAACGTTGCAAGAGTTTGGCCACAGAGCCAGAAACTTCAGGAAAGGTCTGGGATTCCTATGTTCCTATCCAAAATTCAAGGGGGACCTGTGTCTTCTTGGTGGGCATAGTTCATTTTCAGCTCCATCAGTTCCTGTTGAAACTGGGCCACATTGATAGGAGAGATAATTTGTGATTAATTCTTCATGATGCCCCAGAGTCTTGGGAAAAAAAGGCTAAAAATCTTCAGATGTACTTAGCACAGCACCTTGGATCAGTCAAAAGATCTCAGAGCTGTTCTCTCAAGGGCAGTTCTCAAAAGAGCTCTCTCAGCCCCACCTACCTCACAAGGGTGTCTGTTGTGGGGAGGGGAAGGCAAAGAAGACTGCAAGCCGCTCCGAGACTCGGAGTGAAGGGTGGGATATAAATCCAGTCTCCTCCTCCTCCTTCTCCTCCTCTTCTTCTTCTCTCTCTCTCTTTCTTCCTCCTCCTCCTCCTCCTCCTGGAACTTTTTCGCCTTCTGACAAATGTACGCCTGCTGGGTTAGGACCTTGGATATGCCTCCAGCATTTGGATTTATGAAAACCTGGGGGTAATAAAAGGCAGGGAGGAAAGCTAGAGCAAGGGTGGTGAAAAACAAAGAATCTGATTAGACACACTAAAGCGCAGAGGTCCCCAGCATGGTGCTAGAGGGCACCGTGTGGCTCGGTAGGGCTTTTTTCTCAGCAAGGCTTCGGATTGACTATTGGAGATTTGATTGGCCGTGCCGGTATTTTAAAATATAACTTTGGCAGCAGCTGCCACCACAGCACAAAAATCTGCACTGTGTTACTGAAGTGAGGCTGTAGCAGCCATTTTGTGGCTGGCTCCACCTCCTATGGCAGCCATTTTGTGGAAGCTGTTTTGTTGCTGTGGCCCCCTCCATTTTGTGTCAGAGTTCGAAATGTGCCTGCAGGCTCCAGAAGTTTGGGGACAACTGCTTCTAGCTTATTTTAAGACGTCTCAGTGGTGGGGACAGCGATAAAGGTGGTATGTTTTTCTACGAGCACTGTGTGTTGAGAGTGAACTCTTGTTCTACCCCAACAAAATGAAGGCACTGTCCATAATCAGAAACATGATTAATTGACAAATAAGAGTTATTTATTTATTTATTTATTTATTGTTAAATTTATATCCCGCCCTCCCCACCATTTGGTGGGCTCAAAGTGGCTAACAAACATACCTATAAATAAGAACATAAGAGAAGCCAATGTTGGATCAGGCCAGTGGCCCATCCAGTCCAACACTGTGTCACACAGTGGCCAAAAACACCAGGTGCCCTCAGGAGGTCCAGCAGTGGGGCCAGGACACTAGAAGCCCTCCCACTGTTGCCCCCCACCCCAAGCACCAAGAATACAGAGCATCACTTGCCCCAGACTGAGAGTTCCTATCTATACCTTGTGGCTAATAGCCACTGATGGACCTCTGCTCCATATGTTTATCTAATTCCCTTTTGAAGCTCTCCATGCTTGTAGCCGCCACCACCTCCTGTGGCAGTGAATTCCACGGGTTAATCACTCTTTGGGTGAAGAGGTACTTCCTTTTATCCGTTCTAACCCGACTGCTCAGCAATTTCATGGAGTGCCCACGAGTTCTTGTATTTTGGGAAAGGGAGAAAAGTCCTTCTTTCTCTACCTGCTCTATCCCATGCATAATCTTATAAACTTCGATCATGTCACCCCTCAGCCATCGTTTCTCCAAGCTAAAGAGTCCCAAGCGCTTCAACCTTTCTTCATGGGGAAAGTGTTCCAACCCTTTTATCATTCCAGTTGTCCTTTTCTGCACTTTTCCAATGCTATAATATCTTTCTTGAGGTGTGGCGACCAGAACTGTACACAGTCCTCCAAATGAGGTTGCACCATCGATTTATACAGGGGCATTATGATACTGGCTGATTTGTTTTTAATTTCCTTCCTAATAACCCTCAGCATAGTGTTGGCCTTTTTCATTGCAGTTGCACACTGTCTCGACATTTTCATTGAGTTATCTACTATGACTCCAAGATCTCTCTCTTGCTTAGTCTCCGCCAGTTCGGACCCCCTCAGGGTATATTTATAGTTAGGATTTTTGGCTCCGATGTGCATCCCTTTGCACTTGGCCACATTGAATCCCATTTGCCACACTGATGCCCACTCGCCCATCCTCAACAGATCCCTTCGGAGTGCCTCACAATCCTCCCTGGTTCTCACCACCCTGAACAACTTCATGTCATCTGCAAATTTAGCCACTCCACTGCAGTACTGATCCCTGTGGTACCCCACTGCTTACCTCCCTCCACTGAGAAAATTTCCCATTTATACTCACTCTCTGTTTCCTTTTAGTTAGTCAGTTTTTGATCCACAAAAGGACTTGTCCTTTTATCCTGTCACCATTGAGCTTACTTAGAAGCCTTTGATGAGGAACTTTATCAAAAGCTTTCTGGAAGTCAAGGTAGACACCATCTATTGGGTCCCCCTTGTCCACATGTTTGATCACTCCCTCAAAGAACACTAAAAGGTTAGTGAGACAAGATCTTCCCTTACAGAACCCATGCTGAGTCTTCTTCAAGAGATTTTGTATACATTAAAACTCCAAAAAGTGCTAAAAACAAAATTAAGTTAAAATTACCTTATAAAACCATAGCTACTCGACACATGACTATAATGAAAGATGGTGAGTTGGATTTATACCCCACCATTCACTCAGAGCTGCTTACAATCTCCTTTCCCTTCCTCTCCCTCCCCCCAACAGACACCCTGTGAGGCAGGTGGGGCTGAGAGAGCTCTGAGAGAACTATGACTGACCCAAGGTCACCCAGCTGGCTCCATGTGGAGGAGTAGTGGAGAATCAAAGCTGGCTCTCCAGCTCAGAGTCTGCTGCTCTTGACCACTACATCAAACTACTGTGGGTGCTCTGGTTTAAGTGAGTCTTTGAATACTGAGGTCGACGACTTGGGATTCTCCTGGGTCCATTGCCTCTTTGAGATGGTCAGGTGTCATCTGCAGACAGGTGAAGCCTTCAAATCGTGGCAGGTGGATAAGGATGACATGGCCGTAATTTCTCGTGCCATAGTGGCATCCGTACTGTTGTCATGGCAGACGTGGGGCTGGCTTTCGAAGAATGTTTGGAAATTTCAACCTGTCCCAAATTACTTGCTAAACAGTTGACAGGAAGCAGCTGCTGGGAGTGTGTCACCTTAACGTTTTGTTCTATCTATGTTGTCTCCATTTTCAGAACGTTGGGTATAACTCTTTAATGGTCTAAAAACATTATCCGAGGTCATAGTGTCTCAAGGATCACCTGATATAGACCTGCCTAGACTCCGAGGCCACCTTTGGAGGTTTTTCTTCACATGTCCCATTCTCTGAAGTACCATAGGTGGCTAAGAGAGGGAGGGTAATAGCTGAGGTGGAGTTCTGGGATGCCCTTCCGAGGGACATCTGTCGGCTCCCACCCTTATCGGAATTCTGCAGGCTGGTGGGGACTGTCTCTGCAGTCTACAGACTGAGAGCACAGGTCACAGACGCTTTACATAAATAAACGCTTCTGGAAGGCATGCCAACTCCGGGATATTCCTGGAGATTTAAGGATGGAGCCTGGGGCTGGAGCTCAGTGGAGATATAATGCCATAGAGCAGGGGTGGCCAACCTGTGGCTCGGGAGCCACATGCGGCTCTTTCACACATATTGTGCGGCTCCAGACTTTCTTGGCGGTCTCCCCTGCTCAGCTTCTGAGTTCTGATAAGACTGGGCTAGCCTGAGCTGTCCAGCACACGGTGGATCTCTTCTTAACCTACTTTTAATTTTTTTTAAAAAATTCCAGGTTTTGGATCATGAATCTGCCTTGTTTACCAAATTATCTGGCCGGCATCCAGCATTCTGTTTTGGAGTAGAATTACAGAATAATTCAAAGGCTCTGAGAAGGAATTTAATTCAGCTCTCTCTTTGAAACAAACGTTCAAAGGGAGCAAGTCGAAAGTCTGTGTCTCTCCTTTGGTTAATGTAAAGAGAGATGGTGAGTGGAGGCCCGTATCTTGTGATTAAACTTAATCTGGTATTTACACCCCCCCTTTTATGTTTTAGTGTTCACAATTTGCTGCAAGATTCTCAAGGATTATGTAAAGATTTATTAGTACCATGTGGTTGTCAGTAGCAGGCGGAAATTCTGAAAGGAACCTGTTTTTTCAATTGACCTTTATTTTTTAAAAAAATACTTAGATTAGGCAAGGAAGTTTTTTAACCCAGAATATCTGCTTTAAAGTCACACTATTTGCAAATCAAAGAGTGACCCCGGGCCAGTGCAAATGCTCTCTTTTTAAAGGGATGCTGGTAGGTTAACGTAAAAAGGTGATGGACTCAACATAGCTGGTTCAAAGCATGCCAGAGGCAAGTCAATCTACGCTTTAGAACAAAAACTCTGTACTATAACGGAAGAGTTTATTCCCGACCCCCATTAGAACTGAATCTCACCTCTGCCTGCATTCACAATTATTTTTTGCTAAAAATCTCCAGACGTCCTTAGCCCGGCACCTTCTTCAAGTTCACAATTCTTGCTGAAGGTTTCTTACAACCTGACTTCACCAAGGTGTCTGATAGATGTCCCTACATCCCCGAATGGTAAGCTTCCCTGTCCCATTTCAACACAGAACAAAATTTGAGTCCAGCGGCACCTTTAAAACCAACAAAATTTTATTCTGGGTATAAGCTTCTGTGTACACGCACATGAAAGCTTATACTCAGAATTAAACTTTGTTGGTCTTAAAGGTGCCGCTGGACTCAGACTTTTGCAGCAGTGCATGAGGGCCGGTATACCAAAACACCAGTGACTGAGCGCCTTTGTATATGTGGGGGTTCAGGCCCTGAAGATCTGGGTCCTTACCTCCTGGATTGTCCCCTCTTATTCACTCCCAAGGAAGAAGTTTCTTGGCACAATCGTGGATAAACTGGGCCCTTGCTCCACATCTGGGAGAAGTTTTAACCTTACTTGCAGAAGTGGAGCCAGAGTATTCGCATGAGGTTGTCCTCTTTGCCCTAGCGGCAAAGGAAATCCGCCTCGACGAAATCCTCTCCAGTTAAATAGCCAGGGGCATGTCATTCTCACATTAAGGGCCTTTTTAGGACCCCAAAGCTTATTTTTAGTTTGGTTGTTCTAATTCTTATCTCGTATTATTTTAAGCAGTTTTATGCCAGACGTATATACCTTTACTTTCTGCATTTTATAACTTTTATTGTATTCTGTTGTATTTGTAACAGCCATTGGCCGTATGCAGTAAATCAAACTGAACTGAACTGACTCAGACTTTTGTCCTAATGCTTAAGGCTGAGAGGGCTGCCCACCTGAATCCATTTCAGCACAGGCACTCTCATTATGGGCCCCTTTGATTTTCCATGTCAGAGCGGCAGTGATAACAGAGGTGCATAGAAAGTCATAAACATAAATCTCCACCTACTAATTACGGGATGGGTGCATTGTTAAGGACTAGAGTTGCCAACTGGCCTAGGGAATAATGTCCTGTCCCTTTAACAGACTGTCAGACTCCGTGTGGGGCTGGAGTCCAGGGCTGTCTGCTTCTCCGGGGCTCCTTTCGTAGGGCTTGTCCTAGGGTTGCCAAGTCCGGGTTGGAAAATACCTGGGGACTTTGGGGGTGGAGCCAGGAGAAGGTGGGGTTTGGGGAGGGGAGGGGCCTCAGCATGGTACAATGCCACGGAGTCCACCCTCCAAAGCAGCCATTTTCTCCAGGGGAGCTGATCTCTGTCAGCTGGAGATCAGTTGTAAAAGCGGGAGATCCCCAGGCCCCACCTGGAGGCTGGCAACCCTAGCTTGTCCTGCAGGAAGAACCTCAGAAAAGAGTGAGGAGGTGGGGTTTCACAGCACCTCTCCTGTCAGGAACCTCTCCCTGGCTGCCTTAGGGGAGGTCTGGCCTTTCCTCCCTGGTTCTCCCAGGGTGCACCTTTTAAAGGATGGCCTGGGGGTGGGACAATTCTGGCCTCACCCGCTCCCTCTATCCTGGGGGATGGGCCCCTGTTGGTCTGAAAAGGTGCCATTGGACTCAAACTTTGTTCTGCTGCTTCAGACCAACATGGCTGCCCCACCTGAACTTTTCTTCAGGAATGCACAGTTTCTTGTGCTCACAGATGAATAGTGGAAGGGGGTGAAAATGGGCAGAAGGCAAACAGGAGATGGCACGTAAATATTAGGAGCCGGCTGCACTTTCTGACATTGTTTGGCTCCACCAGAAGACACACACTTTTCACAACGCATACACAGAACTTACCGACGTTTAATATTCATTGGAGCCAAGACCAATGCAATCGATCAGTTAATTCTGTGATCACAGATACAGAAGCTGGGATTGCTGAATCAGGTTAAATCAGCCTCTCCAATACTGAACGTAGTGTTTGTGCTGAATGAAAGGATCTTTATTTGATTGGCAGCTGTCACTTTGCCTCTGAAAGAGCGCTTGGTGTTTGGGCTTAAGGTTTTTTTCCCCTCACACATCCAGAAAGAGAGGGCGTGGAGGGAGGGGATGGACAGCGTCAACCTGGGATCCCACCCAGTGCTCAGTTTTGTACTGTTTTGAGACTTTGTCGAAGTTTGCTTTCAGGGTAATAGCATGCTGTGGTTATACACCAGACAAATTAATAGTATGTTATATATGCCTGCAAATATCTGTCTGTCTTGTCTATCTATCTACCAATTTACGTCTAAGACGTATTTTAGCTTCTTTTTCAAACTTGTGGATTAGTCTGGAATTTTCGAAAAGGCGCGTGGATACTGCAGGCATTAATTGGTTCACCAAAGGGAGCTCTGGAAAATATAGTTGGGCTGGGCGGGCTAGGGAGAAGGACAATTTAACAGAATTCTCAGAAGCATTGTCACCAAATTGGGAAGGACCCATGCCCGTTAAGTAATTGGTATCAAACGGCTAGAAGTTCATATTATAAAATATACCCTTAATATTTTGTTTAGACTGTGAGTCAGGCTCTGCCTGTCTGTCTGTCTGTCTGTCTGCCTGTCTCTCTCTCTCTGTTTGCATGCCCATGCAATGGTTTGTTCTTCCATCTCTTCAAATAAAAATAATTCCGTGCTAAACAGATTTTCCCACTGAAAACAACAACAACTAAGAATCATCCTTCTTAATTGTTCCCAAGACACTCCTTGATATCTTGATTTGATCCCTCAAAGCCATCCAACCAGTAGGACAAACTTCTTTGTTTCTTTGCCCACTGACAGTTTCAGCTTTGACATGCTAAATCAAGCGTTCTGTGCACTGGTGGAAATTTAGTGTGATTTTTTAAAAAAATGGATTGCCCGGTAATCCTGGGAGGAGGAAGTAAATATGATACAAGAAATGCAGAAAGGCTCCTCCTGACCAAATGAAATGACTCCACTAGGAGGTGCTGCTGGGGACCATAGGCGTCAACTTCAGGGGGGCTGGGGAGCTGGAGTCCCCCCCCCCCCGAACTTTTCCAGGAAGTGCTGAGCCTCCACCGGAGACAATGGCCTGTGATGTCTCTGGCCCAGCCCCCGCCCCCCCCCCCCCCCGGGAAACTGGAAAGTCTACGCCCTTGCTGGGGACATTTTTGAGCTCAGAACAGATAAGAGTTTCCTTTTTCTTTAATAATAGCTAGGAATAAGGCCCATTGTGAAAATAAATATGGGCTCTAGAAAGAGGCTCTGGAAGAGTGCCAAGGCCTTGGGCACTCAGTATCAAATTTGCTGTGGCAACCTCAGCAGGGTATAATGACACAGAATCCACCATTTTCTCTAGGGGAACTGATCTCTGCTACCTGAAGAGCAGTTAAAATTCTGAGTGATCTCCAGCCTGCACCTGGAGATTGGCAACAGTGATTCCCCTAGAGGAAATAGCTGGTTTGGAGGGCAAATGTCCATGGCATTGTACCTGTCTGAGGCCCCATCCCTTCTCAAACCGCACCCTCGCCAGGCTCCATCCCTCAGATCTCCAGAAATTGCCCACCTGGAGTTGTCAGCCCTATCTCCTTCCCAGCCAAGCATCAACCTACCTTTATTTTCCCCTCACTCTTCAGCTTTCCATCTCCCCCTCACACCTGCAGCCTCTACCATGCTCTGAAGCCCTGACTGCCACGTCACATTGGCTGTCATGAGGGGGGCATCTCAGCAGGGTATAAGGACACAGAGTCCACCATTTTCTCCAGGGGAACTGATCAATGCCATCTGGAGAGCAGTTGTAATTCTGAGTGATCTCCAGCCTGCACCTGGAGATTGGCAACAGTGGTTCCCCAAGAGGGAATAGCTGGTTTGGAGGGCAAAGGCCATGGCATTCTACCTGTCTGAGGCCCCACCCCTCCTCAAACCTCACCCTCTCCAGGCTCCATCCCTCAGATCTCCAGGAATTCCCCACCTGGAGTTGGCAACCCATTCTCCTTCCCAGCCAAGCATCAACCTACCTTTATTTTTTCCTCACTCTTCAGCTTTCCATCTCCCCCACACACACCTGCAGCCTCTACTGTGCTCTGAAGCCCTGACTGCCATGTCACCCTTTTTCCCCTCTTTCCTGCACTTTTTGGCCTTGGGGCAGCTGGGAACTGTGGGCCATCAGATGAGGAAGCCCCTTCAATCCAGTGAGTGATACCCCTGCAGGCCCCTCTCTGGAACTACAGCTCAATTGAACCTTATGGGGGAACATTTTAAACAAACAACCACAAACAGCAGCCATCTTTCAAACACAGGTTACTGCCATTTCATTTTCGCACATGGTTCCTTTTGAAAGCTATAATTTTGTTCCCAACTTGAAACAAAGACAACAACAAGAGAGCCATTTTGGTGTTGTGGTTAAGTGCGTGGACTCTAATCTGGGAGAACCGGGTTTGATTCCCTCCTCCTCCACTTGCACCTGCTGGATGACCTTGGGCAAGCCATAGCTCTGTACCGGCTGTTCTCTCAAGGACAGTTGTCTCTGATCTCTCTCAGCCCCACCTAGCTCACAGGGTGTCTGTTGTGGGGAGGGGAAGGGAAAGGAGTTTGTAAGCCGCTCTGAGACTCCAAGTGAATGAAGGGCAGGATATAAATCCAATCTCTTCTTCTTCTTCTTCTTCTTCCAATCTCTTCTTCTTCTTCTTCAACAACAACAAAACCCTGTGTTTGGAATCTTAAGATATTAGTCAACTAATAAACTTTCATGAATTTTAAAAGAAAACCCCTGAAATCTGAAGAACTGAGCAGTGAGTCCTGAAGGCTCCTACCCTGCCACTTTTTATTTTAGCCTCGCAGGTGCGACTGGTCTCTTGCTCTTTTCTACTGCTAGGTAAGGTAAAGGTTTCCCTTGCTTGAAAGCCAGTCGAATATGACTCTAGGGGTGCGGTGCTCATCTCCGTTTCCAAGCCAAAGAGCCAGTGCTGTTCAAAGACATCTCCGTGGTCATAGGGCCAGCATGACTAGACATTGAAGCACATGGAATGCTGTTACCTTCCCACCGGAGTGGTACCTATTTATCTACTTGCAGTTTCTTGCTTTCGAACTGCTAGGTTGGTAGGAGCTGGGACCAGAGACGGGAGCTCACTCCGTCATGCAGCACTCGGGTCTCGAACCGCTGAACTACCAACCTTCCAGTCTGCAGTTCAGCGTCTTAACCACTTGAGCCACTGCAGCTCTTTCTACTGCAACAGACAAACTCGGCTACCCATCTCAATCTATCTAAAATTGCTAATTTTCTAATGCATTTTGTATCTTGGGGTATTTTTCTGCCTCCTTTGCCTTAATGTGGGGTAAACCCCCCCCCCCCCCCCATGGCGAAATACATAGATTTCTGGGTGGTTTTATCCCCAAGTTACTCTGTTACAAAAAGTAAACAGTAAGTGGCTGTTCTTGGTGCGGGGGACACACTGCTACCACAAAAAACCACTGCTACCACAAAAAAAGAACATCCATCCAGAGACGGTAGCTAGTTCCCCTGAGGGTTTTCCCAAAGTTAATGGGAACCTGGAGATAGTGGGGGGGGGGGGGACTATGGCTTCCGTTGATGGGCCTATTAACAGGAATTTAATCAAGGGACATCAAAACATTGTTATCTGGTAAGGGTAATTCTTGGCCAATCATGAACAAGGATGATTTTAGTGCTTTAAGGAAAATTAAACATGAAATTGGACATAAGGCCATATTTTTAGTGTAGTGGACTGAAAATGTCCCTTCTTGAATGTAATGGTCATGCTACTGGTTCAGTGTCCTGTATCTCCTTGTCTTGTTGAATGTATTTTAATAGGGCTGCCAACACCACTTTGGGAAATTCCTGGAGATTTAAAGGCAGAGCCTGGGGAAGGTTTGGGGAAGGGGAGGGTCCTCAGCGGGGGGTAATGCCATCGAGTCCACCTTCTGAAACTGCCATTTTCTCCAGGGGAACTGATCTCTGTATTCTGGAGATGAGTTGTAACTCTGGGGGATCACCAGGCCCCACGTGGAGGTTGGCAACGCTCGCTGTGTGTGGACCACAAATTGCTGTCTTGAGCAGCGTTTCAACGGGAGTGCCCCGGTTGAATCAGCAGTGGCCAAAGGAGAAAGAGAGGGCTGTGTCCCAATGTTTAAAACCAGTGGAGGAAGGAGGTTCATCGAGTGCTGTCGCGGGGAAGTGATGGGTTAGGGCAAAACAAAACCCACCAGAGTGGGGAGTGAATCCTTACTGCCCAGGGAAAGGCGCTGCCGCCAGCCCCTCTGGCTAACCTTTCAGCTGAGAGACTGAGGGACTAGGTTCTCTTCACTATGGAAGTGCATAACATGTATAGTGTTTTATGTTTAGCATATGCTGAAGAAGTCTTCGAAGTGAAGAATGCAAGCCAGTGTCTTCATCTCGTCATTTGAAGACATTTGTGGAACTTCTAATTAAGGAGACTTGTCTCTGATTTGCCATAATCTCTTACCTTGTAAAGAGATTTTTTTCTCTTATCTGTATTTGTACTTGTATTTGTGGAGATTTGTCTATCTCTTAGACTGTATTAATTATTTACTGTTGTGGTAAAGATTGTGTTATTCAGTGTTATGTGATTGACTAAGATGCATGGCCACATATTTCTGCAGCGAGCACATGCCCTCAGCCGAGCAAGAACACACTCCCACTCAGGGTTCCTCGAGCAGATGAGATGGAATGCGGGACCCGAACTCTCTCCTGTCCTCAACCTTGGAGTTCCCATGATCTCATTTGCACCTGTGCCCATCTCAACTCTCCCCCCCCCTCTAAAGCTGCACATCATCATGACACGAGCTTCCCAGAAAAGGGAAACCTACTAGGCCCCAAAGCCATGAACCAAAGGTTTTGAAAGGCCAAGAAACCTGTTTCTTGACAAATGTATGGGAGGATTTCTTCCCGCCCTCTGGCCTATAGAAAGAGTTGCTAGGCTCATCACCAGCAAAGGATGATGGGTAATGCACGATCTTGATTTGGGGCACTGCCCTATTTAAACGAGCCTTCCTGCTCCAGCCTAAATCGTTGTACAACACTTGCCGGGGGGGGGGGGGGGAATTCTGCTCACATCACTGAAGTTTTCGGTGCTGGGATTAGCACGGAGCATCCAAATTCTCCCCAGATTGACCTGAAAACGTATCCTGTGTTCACGAAAGAGTAACCCTATTAGAGAACGAGGAGGAAAGCGCATGTATCTCCACTTAATAAAGACGATGCCCGCATCTCATTCATCTGCAAGCTGTGATTTATGGTCTTTATCTATCTTGCTCGGCTTAATCTGTTTAGCTTGCCATTTGTTTATTGTATTTAATTTGTTTTACGATAACAAAGAGTAATAATATTTTTATATCTGTGTAAATAAGGGGGAGGGGAGGGAGAATCTTCATAAAATCTTCAGCGGGGCTCTCGTTTATTGAAAGATTGCTCGACGCATGCAGTAGAGCGATTTCTGTAGTTTCTTTTTCCAAACAGGGTTGCTAGATCCAGGCTGCAAAACTCCTGGAGATTTGGGGATGGAGCCTGGGGAGGACAGGGATCTCAAAGGGGTACAGTGCCACAGAGTCCACCCTCCAAACAATCCAGTTTTTCCAGGGGAGTTGATTTCTGTAGCCTGGAGATGAGCTGTAATTCCAGGGGATCCCCAGAGGCGGGCGGACCTGTTTCCAAAGACTCTGTCTAGAAGAAGAAGAAGAAGAAGAGAAGAGATTGGATTTATACCCCGCCCTTCACTCACTTGGAGTCTCAGAGCGGCTTACAAACTCCTTTCCCTTCCCCTCCCCTCAACAGACACCCTGTGAGTTAGGTGGGGCTGAGAGAGCTCTGAGACAACTGTCCTTGAGAGAACTGCTGGTACAGAGCTATGGCTTGCCCAAGGTCACCCAGCAGGTGCAAGTGGAGGAGTGGGGAATCAAACCCAGTTCTCCCAGATTAGTGTCCGTGCTAGGGTTGCCGAGTCTTCAAAACTCACCGGCCGGGGGAAGCCCTCCTTCGTCCGGGAGTTTCTCCTGGCGCGCGCGCAAGGCGCGCACGCCCAGCAACGTCACCAGAAGTGACGTCAGTACGTTGGGGTGCTGCCAGGGCGACGCTCTGGCAATGCCCCCAATGTGCTGATGTCACTTCTGGTGACGTCATTACGTCGTTCTCGCTGGACGACTTCGGGGGTGGGGTTCCCCCTGGATCGGGAACCCCTTTAGCAGGGGATCCCCCGCCCCCCGGGCTGACTTGGCAGCCCTAGTCCGTGCACTTAACCACTACACCAAACTAGAACTGGTAGGTCAGGGAAAGATGGTCAGACTTCACTGACTTGACTCAGGAGAACTCAGATAAACAGTTTCCTGATATTTGTCAGCTGCCTTCTTGGACTAGTAGTCATGTTTCACGAGTAACTACTGTCCAGTTGAAAACAGGCTCTTTAGAAAGTTTCTGGATTGGCCTGAATAGGATCTGGAAACCTGGGCACACTTGAGCTAAGTAAGGGCCATACTGGATCAGAGCCAAAGATCCATCCTTATACTAGGGTTGCCAGCCTCCAGGTGGGGCCTGGAGATCTCTCAGAATTACAACTGCTTTCCAGACCACAGAGATCAGTTCCCCCAGGGGAAATGGCTATGGCATTATAACTTGCCGAGATCCTTCTGCAGACCACATCCTCATGAGCCCCCCCCCCCCCCGGAATCCTGAGGAATTTCCGAAGCCCGAGTTGGCCACCCGTCTTTCACCCAGCTTTCATTTCTGATTGGTGGCTGATCAGCAATCAGTTGAAGACCTCTAGTGAGGGAGACCTGGCATACCTGCTTGCCCATCTAGGTTTGCCAACCTCCAGGTAGTGACTGGAGGTCTCCTGGGATGACAGCTGTTCTCCAGGTGAGAGAGATCCTCTCACCTGGAGAAAATGGCCACTTTGGAAGGTGGGCTGTATGATATCATACCCCATTGAGGTCCCTCTCCTCCTCAAACCCCACCCTCCTCAGGCTCCAGTTTGGTGCAGTGGTTAAAAGCGTGGACTCTAATCTGTGAGAACCGGGTTTGATTTCCCCACTCCTCCACATGCAGCTAGCTGGGTGACCTTGGGTCAGTCACAAATTGTCTCAGAGCTGTTCTCTCAAGAGCAGTCCTCGAAAGAGCTCTCTCAGCCCCACCTACGTCACAGGGTATTTGTTGTGGGGAGGGGAAGGGAAAAGAGAATGTAAGCTGCTCTGAGACTCCTTCGGGTAGTGAAGGAGGGGTATAAATCCAATCTCCTCCTCCAAAAATATTCAGCTTTCCCCCAACCTGCAGCTGGCAGCCCCTATACCCATCCCTTTAGGTTATTAGTTCGACATTGGGAAGTTTATCCTAATACTCAACTGACATTGATCCTCCAGTAATTCAAGCCCATTAGATTAACTATTGCCCTCTGGAGCAGCGAAGAGCAAGTCTTTGCCCTCTCCCCGTGATGGCCCTTCAGGTATTTGAAGAGCGTGGTCACGTCTCCACTTGTTTTTCTTGTCAGGGGAAACGTAGCAAGATCCTTCAACCCTTTGCTGTAGAACTTATTTTCCAGACTACCAGCCACCTGTGTTGCCCGCTTCTGAATCCATTGCAATTTGTCGTTGTCTTTTATAATTTTATTAAGCCTCTGAAATGTCTTTTTGGATGAATATAAAAATCCCAGTACTTTAGCCATTCCTTGTTAGAAAGGTGCATCTTTAGTTGACCACGCCTGTGCATAGCATTCCAGATCTGGCAGCCGTGGAGGTTAAATGTTGTTAGTAGCAAGGAATTAAAATAGTTCTTTACAGGGCTTGTTCCTAAAGAAGAGATACTGGTTCTTAGAATTTTGAAATGTTTCTCCAGGCTTGTGTCAGTCCAGGACTGTAAAAGGAAGGAAGTTTCATCTAAAAGTGGATTGAAAATCGGGTTGAAGCACTGAATTGGGGGGCAGGGCTGGGAAGCAGAATTATCTTCATATCATATGACTAACTATGATTGAATGCCTGGTGGTTTGCCTTGTATCCTGCTCAGCAGTTGCAAGCAGGGATCCAGTTGTATGGCAAGCTGTTTGACTACATCTGTTTGCATGAATACACTGTTTTGTTTCATGATTAGAGTTTCTGGCTACCACAGCCTCCCTCCTACCCCATCACCCATTGTCTTTTATTTTTGAACAAATACATAATAAAATGTGGGGGGGGGAGATTTTTTAAAAATTGACTTACTACTTAATGCATCTATGTGCCTTGGGTGTCTGTTCATGAACTCAGATCACTTCTAAAAAAGATCCCGTTGACTGTGCAGGTACAAAAAAAAAGCAGGCAGGGTGATCTAGTTGATATTGGTCTTTGAAATAATGCATCTGACAACACACGGGCAAAGAGTTGATGAGCTGCAAGCTATTCTATGTTTTACACAACTTAATCTGTTTAATGAACTGAACAGTTATGACCCTAGGAGATTTTGCAGGTAAATGAAATGATTTACTTCTTGAACTGGGCAAAAGCAACCATAATGCTGTAATAACCCAAGAAACTACCTTGCAGGCACAAAACTATTTGGCGTGGTCTTGTGGTCAGGACAAACTTTGCCAGGGAACATTGAGTCTCATTGGGAGCTTACATCAAGTGTAATCAAGGGAGTTCAAACAGAGTATATTTCCCTGGTGACCTTGTGTACCAAGATGTTCTCAGCATATCTTTGTGCAATGCCAGGGATCTAGTGTTGTATAGGCACTTACAGTGTGACTGGTGAGTGTCGAAGTCCCTAGTTCAAATCTTGCCTGTGTCATGGCTCTTGAATGGCTCTGTGCCTTTTTGTGAGAGTCCAGCAGAGTCAATCAGCAATCAGAGTTCTTAAACAAGAAAACTTTTATTGAAGATAGTTCTGAATGGTCATCCACACTTCTTGTGTTAGTAATGGCATACTGTCATTAGGTTAGGGCAGATATACAGTATTCAAAGATTGTTACAAAGTGACACCTCCAATCCTAGGTCAGATAAAAGGCGCCTAAAAGTACTGGCTAAGTGTTCCCGGAGAATAATGCGGGAACAAAAGCGGTTTGCACCTGAAAGGAAACAGCAGCTGAAGTACAGACAGTCAAGGTCAGCAAAGCAGGCAAGGTGATCAGCGCTCCTGAGAAGGAGGCAGAGACACATTCCACAGACATGAGGCCTCCCCAGACAGGAACCACCTCCCGCCCGGGGGGATGGCAGCATTAGCTGACACTTTTACACAATTCAGGGCTGGATCAACACAACTATCTTGCAAGGTTGTTGTAAAGTTTGCTGAAATTACTGCCTCGAGTCCATATGAAAGAAAGGTGGATAAGAAAGATTTTAAGTTGATTTTAAATAATTAAAGCTACAAAGCACTTTAAAATACTCTGCAAGAATTACGTAAATGCCAAGCATTATCATTAGTCTCACAGTACATCAGCCTGAGACCATAAAGCCTTGGGGGCGGGGGGGGACCCAGTACATACTAGGCGGACGTTCAGGAGACACCATATGCACTTAATGTTTAGACTGAAATGTGCTAAACCAAAACATTGTCTTTATTTAGAAAATGTATATGCTGCAGGGTTACAATTTTCTCTCAGCAAGAAGGGGAACCTCCGCTGACTCCCGTCCATCCCCTGCCGGCACTCGGTGGGGTG
Organism: Lepidodactylus listeri; assembly: GCA_029233225.1. Taxonomy (NCBI): domain Eukaryota; kingdom Metazoa; phylum Chordata; class Lepidosauria; order Squamata; family Gekkonidae; genus Lepidodactylus; species Lepidodactylus listeri. Next base: position 129,964,090 of record JARCFY010000005.1, on the reverse strand, counting down.
GGGGAAGAAAAACGGCCGGGGAAAATAGCATTGTGTGATCCCGTGCTGTCATCTCCGGCCTCAAAACTGGAAGCGATATCTCCGTGTTGTGCAACACTCTAGGAATCCTTCTGATCTCTATGTTTTTTACCATAGGGATCTGTAGGATTCTTAGAGCTTCGCGTAGCACAGTGATGTCACTTCTGGGTTTTTTTTTTTTGCTGGAAATGGCATTGTAGGGTTGCAAAAGGCCATTGTCTTTGCTCCCCCAGTCCTCCTGGCAGTTGCCCACCAAGGACCCACAACCCTAATATGTTGCCTTTCCATGTTTGAGGCAGTGGACAAATCATAAAAATAAACAACAAAAAGCAGCATAAACCCATTAAAATGAACAAGCCAACGAATGTTTAGTGGCACAGAAACAACAATAATGTGAAGTACTACAAGAAACCAGGGCATTTGGCCCAATGAGTTAACAGTCAGTTGCAGCCTTCTAGTAAGATACCAGTGGTGTCACCTGCTTGTGCATCTAATATCCCTGGGAATGGTCTGTTGGGGGTGCTGCTGGGAGAATTTCCATCCCAGCTGAGCGTTGTATGTCAAAGGTTTTGTGGCAGAAGGACATAGCCGTTGGTGGAAACCAAGGCACTGGTGGTTGGGTCTAAAGCCCCATTGTATACGTAGTTCCCTGGCTCAAGAGAAAATGTTGACTGCAAAGAGGTGAACCATTATAATCTGGATGTAGATATTTCTCTTTCCTTTTAGCTTTTCACCGAAGTAGATTTCCTTTTCCACTGCAAACTCTGATGCCCTCCTAGTTTTACTGGGGCAGAGGTGGAAGGTCTCAGCACTTGGTATTAACTGCCCTTTGCTGATCAGAGTGACTATAATGAAAGTGAAAGAAAACCAGCTGTTGGCGTTAGGGTTGCCAGCTTCCAGGCGGTAGCTGTAGATCTCCTGGGATTGCAACAGGGATCAGTTCCCCTGGAGAAAATGGCCGCTTTGGAAGGCGGACTCCATGGCAGGATACCCGACTGAAGACCCTCCCCTCCCCAAACCCCACCCTCCTTGCGCTCCACCCCCCCCCCCCAAATCTCCAGGTATGTCCCAACCCAGAGCTGGCAACCCTAGTCAGCGTTCACCTCTTGTCCCAGGGGAAACCAGACCAAAAGGGGGAATGGAGGCCCCGGGATCGTTGTGCTAAGTTTTTAGACCAAACGGGATCCAGACAGGGGGTGTAATTGCTCGCCTGTGCCACAAAAGGAGCAAGTTTATGCATAACTCTCATAGCATCATTCGAGGCAGAAGCTCTGCTTGGCAGGTCGCCTTTTTAAATGAGCATATTTTTGAAGAGCATTTCCTTGCTTCCGCACGGCTTTGCCCTCCGTCGCACAGTGCTGTGGTGGGTGCTGTTGCCGAATCCATGTTTTTTAAAATCGGCAAAGCCAGTCAGATCTCCAGCGGCCAATCAGAAGCCCCACCAGCCTTGCCCACTTTCCAAAAACAGTTGGTGGGGACCCCCGGCCATAAGCTCCCTGTTCTGATCCCTTCCTGTGGCAACTGACCTCTGAAACTCCCTGCTTCAAGTGTTAGCTCAAACGGCCTTCCTTTCTGTTTGATGCTGTCTGTGGAAAAAGAAACCATCTGCACACAACAAGGAAATTCCTCCTTCGTTCTTAACCTGACTCAAAGGATGCTTGGTTAAGAGTGGCGGACTCTAATCTGGGAGAATCGGGTTTGATTCCCCACTCCTCCTCCAGGTGAAGCCAGGTGGGTGACCTTGGATCAATCACAGTTCTCTCTGAGCTGTTCTCTCAAGTGCAGTCCTCTCAGAGCTCTCTCAGCCCCCCCAGCTCACAGAGTGTCTGTTATGGGGAGAGGTGAGTTAGTTTGTTTCTTATTATGGTCTTAAGACCAACATACAGAGTAGACGGTTGTGGGGAAAGGAAGGGAAAGGGGATTGTAAGCCACTCTGAGACTCCAAGTGCGAGGTGAGGTATAACAAATCCAACTCCTCCTCCTCCTCTTCTTCTTCCCCCCATCCAATTCTGTTGGCAAACGGTGGGTGAACCTGTGCGCTAGGAATTTATCGGACTCTCTTGGATACATGCTTTGATGGTTTTATTAGTTTTTTTTTTTTTAAATGAAAAGGACGGTGTTAGTATTTCCAAAGGTCAGGTAAGCTTTTGTCCAAATGCACTTTCTGAGCTTTAAAGAATGCTGCCTCTTTAATATGATCCCACCGTCTTCTGAAGTATCGGTCCTCTCGTAAAGTTACCCTGTTGATCTGTCAATATCACATCTTCTCTGCCGAAAGGAAAGATGGTTTAAGCGCATCAGGGGGGGCCAGGAGCCTTCTTTTTGTAAGCCAGACCAAGAAAAATAAAATAAATCAAAATTAAATACCATTGATCCTTCCCCGCAGAAGTGTTCTTTTCATAGCTCACCCTCACAAACACCCTGTTGTCCCTCAGTCAAGGGTAATTAGCTAATACTTTAAGGGAAAGGAGACAGCAGATTTAGCCAAATTCATTGTGGGGGGGATGGCAGGGCGGGAAAGCCCTGCAGTAAGTTTTCCACTCCGCTGTTTATTTTCATTTTGAAACACACACACACACACACACACACACACACACACACAACACAGTACTGTTCTTGTGAGGACAGCTATTTGTGGGGGGTTTCTGCTCAGGCTTTATGAACGTTTATGAGAGAGCGGGAGAGAGGGACTTGCAGTTTGCAATCTGGAGTTTGGGCTACTGAGTTAAGTGAGAGCTTTTTGGTCATTTATTGAGTGCAACCCGATACTGAATTATTGCTGCTGCTGCTGCTGCGGGGGGCGGGGGGGGGGATTGCTAGTTCCAGGTTGGGGAACTCCTGGAGATTTGGGGGTGCAGCCTGGGGAGGATGGGGAACCTCAGTGGGGTACAGTGCCATTTTCTTCAGGGGAGCTGATCTCTGTAGTCTGCAGAGGAGCTGTAATTCCAGGGGATCCTCAGGTCCCACCTGGAGGCTAGCATCAATACTGGATTAATTTGAACTTGTGAAATGGCAGAACAAATCGATTCATTTGGGGAGATTTACATGATTCATGTTAAAAAGGTGACAGTCGCCTTTGTCGTTGATGTTCAGTCGCACAGTCGAGTCCGCCTCTTCGCGACCCCATGGACCACATCACGCCCGGCCCCCCTGTCTTCCGTCGTGCTACGGAGTTTGCTTAATTTCATGTTTGTTGCATCCGTAACACTGTCTCACCATCTCGTCCTTTGCCGTCCCCTTCTTCTCTGATCTTCTTATTTTTTGAACATTATTTTATTTTATTTTTTCCCCATTGTTAACATACATTTAACTTTTATAGACATATCCAACTCTATAAAATTACTTGCTTGGTTATAAAAAAAAGAAAAAAAAAATCAGATATTAAATGGTTTCCCACTCCCCCTGCACCATCTCATATATCAATCGGTAAACATATCTTTAAAAATATTCTTATCCTAGGGTAACGTTATTTTGCCTACTAACACCATTATACCTTTTAAAGAAAAGTTTTATCAATTACATCAGTTTGGAACAGTTTAAATTCTAACCTTTTACTCTTACATCTTACAATATATAGTCTAAATAACTTTAATCATCCCTTCTTCTCTGATCTTCAGTCTTTCCCAGCATCAGGGTCTTCTCCAGCGAGTGCTCCCTTCCCATTTGGTGGCCAAAGTACTTGAGCTTCAGCTTCAGGATCTGGCCTTCCAGGGAACAGTCAGCGGGGGGGGGGGGGGAGTTTCCTTTCCTCTTAGTGGTGAGGTTGGTAGTGGTACTGGGGACATACTGCACCTCACTGGACTGGGGCCGGTTCCCGATGCGCTCATGTGCTACTTTATCTAGGGATACCATTGCCCAGGTGGTGGCGGGGGAATCTCCCGGTTATGTGGGCTTATGCCCCAGCCCCGACACCATGTGTGATGCTATGCGCCGACGTCATCTAGAAGTGATGGTAGCACATCGTTGACATCTGGGCGGCGGGGGGGAGGGATGCTTTGGTTTTGGGCAAAACACTGTTTTTTACCATAGACTTTGCGGTTGGTATCCCTAGCTCTTTGGAGTCTGTGCTCTCTCCTAATCACCAACATGTGCCCAGGCACACAGCTCCATAGGAAAGAGGGCTGCCCCAGTCTCTTATGTTCTTATTTTTGTTTGTTTTATTTCTGGTATTGATGATCTGCTTGTCAGCCCCAGTAGGGATCCAAAGCAGCTTTCAGCAGTCTTCCCTCCTCCATTTTGTCCTCACAACAACCCGGCGAGGTGGGTTTGGCTGGGAAAGAGTGACTGGTCCCAGGTCACCCTGTAAAGTTTCATGGCAGAGTGGGGATTTGAGGCCACATCTCCCCAATTCTGGTCTGATACTCCACCTGCTACATCACACAGGCTGGGGGTATTCTGTGTCAGCGATCGTTCATGCACTCTAAAGAGCCCTTATTTATGAAAGGGAAGTTTCTGGCTAATGGAAGCCGCTCCTGGTATCTCCCACTTCTTATAGGTAAAGATTAGTAAGCGTCACAGTGAGACGTCTGAATGTCTCAGTTAACTCTCTCTGTACATTGTGGCCCGTTTTCACTGTGACCATGCATTGGCGTGATTGCATTCTGATTCCCAACTGGTAGTTCAAAGCCTACAGCAGAAAAAGACCCCCTACTAATCCCGAACTATTGATCGACTGCACATTGGGATGCCTATAACAAATGCCCTGACTTTGGCAGACCTCTAGAGGAATAGAGTGTCCATATTGATGGTGGAGAGTGCCGTCAAGTTGCCGCCAACTTGCGGCGATCCCGTAGGATTTCCAAAGCAAGAGAGGTACAGAGGTAAAGGTTTGCCATTGCCCGCCTCTGCATAGCAGCCCTGGGCTTCCTTGATGGTCTCTCATTTAAGTACTGCCCAGGGCCAACCCTTCTTAGCTTCTGAAATCGGATGAGATCAGGCCAGCCTGGGCCACAGATCAGGGCATGCCCATACCAGGGAGCCCTTCTTGGGGTTAGGGGCAAAGAAGAAAACCCAGCATATTGTCTGGGCTCAAGAACCCCCTTTCAGCTAAACTAAGCATCTGCCCGGGGCAAAGGGCTGTGCCATTATATCCTTTGACATATACTTACTGGGTGGAAGCATCGGGATGACATCCACTGCTTAGCGGTGACAGCAGAAAGATTTCACCCTCGCTTCCCGGGTCCCTCGAATGTGCCGCTTGGATCTGGTAACTCCTTTCCTGAGATGCGCTCGTTCATGTCTTCCTAATGTTTGCTCAAGCCTCTTTTTAGTTTGTATAAATTTTCTCTTATTTGAAGCACACACAGGCTGTTGTGGTAGTATGGCTTTTTTTTTATATATAAATAGGATGGTGGGTTTTTTGCTGTTGTTTTTTCCCCAAAACAACTTTTAAGTGCCTCTCCTGTGAAATTCCCAGCAGCAAATGCATCTAATTTTCAAGACTGCTTTCCATCTGTCAGGGTGAAGGGAGGGGTAGGAGAGAGACGCATTAGTAGTCCACACATGAGCGACTTATTAGTTCATTTGGTCTATATGGAGTACTGCGATTCAAGTCTGATTTAAAATATTCATCCACAATTATTGGCGCGGCGCAGTTCAAAGTGCTGCAAAGCTGTGCGTTTGACTGAGAATTTAAAGGGAAATAGTTGCAAATGGCATCTCTGTAATTTAATGAAACATGTTCGTTCCTGTATAAATACTTGATCGCGATTTGTGTGTGCGCGCGCGTGCGTCTGCTTCGTTTCCCTTCTCATATTCAGCACCCGTAAAATATATGATGTCTGTTTGTTTTGATTTTATCCACAGCTCATAGGAATATCGGGCGGTTTATCTCTTGGGTACGCAGAAGTGCTTCCAGGAAAAAAGGAGAATTTGTTTATAGAAGCTCTGAACGGGAGGCCGTAATTGTTCAAGAGTGAGGAAAGCCTCCCCAAGGAGCCATCTTGGCACTACATTAAGTGGGCTGACTGTGTGTGCCCAGCGTTTGGTCACGGACAAGGGTCTCCACGGCCCCAGGATGCCACTTGAGGAGACTCTGATTTTGCAACAAGGAGGTTCAGGCCTCCGGGAGCTAGGGATGCCAGCCTCCAGGTGGGACCTGGGGAGCCCCCAGAATTACAATTCACCTGCAGACTACAGAGATCACTTTCCCTGGAGAAAATGGCTGCTTTGGAGGGTGGGCTCTATAGGGCATTGTACCCCACTGGGTCCCCTGTCCTCCCCAGGCTCCATCCCCCAAATCTCCAGGAGTTTCTCAACCTGGGGCTGGCAACCCTGTCCCCCCCCCCCCCCCCCGCCGATAACCAGGGGGGACCTGGCAACCTTAAAGCAACATGACAAGATTATTGGCAGATTGTCAGTCACAAAGTCAAGCAATGAGAAAACAGTAACAGACCGCATGAAAGAATTCACTTCCCAGCATCGGCAGAGTTAACACAGTGCAAAAACCAATCGAATGTTAATTGTTGTGGGTTATCTTATTATTAACAGTGGTGGTGGAAAGTGTTCTCAAGTTGCGGTCGACTTACGGCGACCCCGTGGGGTTTTCAAGGCCAGAGGCGAACAGGCATGGTTTGCCATTACCTGCCTTGGTGGAGTGACCCTCCCCACCCCAGGCTCCATCCCCAAATCTCCAGGCGTATTCCTACCTGGATCTGGCAGCCCCACCCCACCCCCCCGTTGGTGTCCAGGGGGAACCTGGCAACCTGATTTTTGGCCACTCTGTGACACAGAGTGTTGGACTGGCCAGGCCACTGGCCTGATCCAACATGGCTTCTGTTGCGTTCTCTTAACTCTGCTAAGGGCTCAATATTTCACCCACAGGTGAGAAATTGATCGGAATGAATTTCTTCTTGTAGACCGCGTGGCTCATTCCTCTCTGTCTGCAGGACGCTGCGGATGTCTGTGAATTCCACTGTTACCACAGCTGCTATTTGAGGGCCAGTGAGATGTTTCCTTCCTTTTGCCCGCTCTGGGGAATCCAGCTGCCCTCGGGATGTGATCTCCATCTTTTATTGTATTTCTTGCACTCTTCCTCAAGCACGGGGTGACAAGATAGCTTCCATGGAGTGATTTATATGTTACATCTAATGACGTTGGTCCTGATCCAAGAAGTGCTACGCTACAACACGGTGCCCTTCACACTTTTCCTGACACCTGAGGCCAATGCAGTGTCCCCGTGCCTTGAGAGAGAAGTTGTTCTCCCTCTGAGGTGGAGGACATCTGCATGGGTTATTCCCACCGTGCCAATAGGGTGGCAGGAAGTAAATCATTTCCCCTTCCTGTTGGCGCCTCCGGAATAGCCCCTCCTTAGTTTTGTTCCTGCCTCTTCAGGGAGCAGCAGCAAGGCTAGCGAGCTCAGCTGAAAGCTTAGTTGTAGGTCTAGATTAGAGACCCCTTTTTCTTCCTTTCCCTTCTGTCTTGCCCTTGTCTTCTGCCTTCTGGCGTTTTTTGTTCCTTATTTCTACCTCCTCTCCTTTCCGCTCCCCTCGGAGCCCAACTGCACCGGATCTCCGACCCGAAGAGGAGCCCCGCACCGGCCGCTATGGCGGCGAAGCAAGCCACGGAGGCTTTTTCCTCCGAGGAGGAGGGGGAACCGTGCGCCGCTGCGGCGGCAGGACGCGACGCCGGAGCTGATCCGCCGCCTCGGCACGATCGTGCGCTCCCATCAGCTGCGGCTGGCTCGGCAATGGCCGCGCATGGCCAGAAGCGCCACTGACAGCCCGAAGAGGATCAGCCTGCCTTTTTCCCCGCGCGCGGGAGGAGCGGCGGCCATTTTGAGGGTCCGACCTCGTGTCTTGGTACCCTCCAAGGAGCTTCCCCGGGCATGCTGGAGGCGACTAATGGAAGCCAGAACATCTCCCCGGCTCTCCCGGATGGGAGGATCCTTCGAGGGGTAAGCTCCCCGAACAAGGGGTCCTGATTAACTCTGCTGATCTTATGGCCATGATTTCACAGACTGTGCAGCAGCAAATGGCCTTATTTCACCCTAGATCCTCAGCCTCCTCATCCAAGAACCTCACCCATCAGGGCCCCCTGTTGCCCTCCCTATCGGGTTGGCCAACCAATTCATCTAAAAATACCCCTTCCCCCCGCCACCAGGGACTTCCCAGGGATCCAGGTGGGGATGACACAGCTTCCATTGCCTCTTTGCTGGAGGGAAGGGAAGAAGGTGAATTTTTGTCTGAGGAGGAGGGTGAAGAGTTAAAGCTTCCTGATCAGCCTAACCGCTTTTTCAAGTTGGAAGACTACCAGTTTTTCTTGGCCAAGGCCATTAAGGCTCTTGAATTACATGACCTGCCTCCCTCTGAGTATCAGAAGGCGGCCAGAACCAAATTTAAGTCCAAATCAGGGGGAAACCGTGAATTTTTTCCTCCTGAAGAGCACACTGAGAAAGTGTTCCCATTCCCTGAGTATTTTGAACGCCAGCTCAGGGCCGGGTGGGACAAGCCTGTTGCCAACAGACAGTTCCCTGCATTTGCTAAAAAATTGTACGCTCTTCCTAACTATGCAGAGGAGTTGTTACAGGTGTCTCCTGTGGATGGTGCCGTCGCAGCTCTGCAGACATCTGGCCTGGTATCTGAAGATGGCCTGGGCGTCATCAAGGATCAGACGGACAGGAAGGTTGAAGCAACACTCAGACGAATTCACGAGGCCGTCGCGATGATGGTAAGAGCAGCGGCTACGGCTTCTATCGCGTCTAGGGCAGCCATAGTCTGGTTGCGCAAATTGCTCCAGCTAATACCAGAGGACAATCGTGCTCTACTGGAGGGAGTTTCTAGAGTCCTCAAATCCAACTCATTCACAGCTGATGCCACTTTAGACATCATCTCCTTTGCATCCAAAGCTACTGCCTCCACTGCCGTGGCCAGACGCCTCCTCTGGCTGAGGGCTTGGCAAGCAGATACCCAGTCCAAATCGATTGTGACTGCCTATCCTTTCCAGGGCGACCGATTGTTTGGAGAGTCCTTGGACAACATCCTGGTGGAAACCAGGGACAAGAAAAAAGCCATGCCCAGATCTTTGAAGCGTCCAGATCGACGGACTCCTCAGTCCTTTTGTTCACAGCACACCTTGCCCAGATACCGCCAAGACAACAGGCGCCCGTCCTGGGAGATGCCCAAGCACTACAATAAACGTGGCTCCTTCCCGACCAGGCTCAACAAACCTCCCTTCAACAGAGGGGACAGAGACGCTAAGCCCAAACAGGCATGACGGTGTCCCCATCCCAGTGGGGGCACGACTCTTAAGTTTCGCTCATTCCTGGTCGGAGTCTCAAGCGGACGCTTGGGCAGTAGAGGTCGTGTCTCGGGGATACACGATAGAGTTTCGGCAGTCACCTCCAGAGAGATTCCTCAAATCCCCCGCAAGCAACTCGGTGAACAAGAGATCCATCATTCTAGCAGTGGTGCAACATCTGCTCGACATCCGGGCCATAGAACCGGTCCCCGCAGACGAGAAGGGCCGGGGTGTCTACTCCATATTGTTCATGGTCCCGAAGAAAAACAGAGACTGGAGGGCGATCCTGGATCTCAAGTTCCTGAATTGGTACATCAAGCTGCGTCGCTTCCGCATGGAAACTCTGAAGGCCATAGCCGACTCTCTGTCACCCAACGAATTTTTGACCTCTATAGACCTCACAGAGGCGTACCTCCATGTGCCCATTCTTCCAGCACACAAACGCTATCTCCGTTTCTGCGTCTACAATCTACATTTCCAGTACAGGGCGCTCCCATTCGGTCTTTCCACTGCTCCACGTCTGTTTTCCAAGCTTCTGGTCAACCCAGTTGTACATCTACGCAACCAGGGGATCCATGTTCATCCCTACCTGGACGACCTGTTGGTCTGAGCCAGCTCTCGGGCGGAGTCGGCCCGCCACACCCTGAGGACCATCCAGTGCCTTCAGGACCATGGGTTCCTCATAAATTTCCAGAAGAGCTCTCTGACGCCGACTCAGCGCCTCGAACATCTAGGGGCAATCATAGACACATCTCGCAATGCCCTGTTTCTACCGACCTCCAAGGCTCAGAAGATAAAGGACTCTGCCCTGCGCGTCTTCTGCAGCAGATCTTCAACCCTCATGGAGCTGGCCAGTCTATTGGGGTCCATGATTGCAAGCATAGACATGCTACAATGGGCGCGCCTACATGCCAGACCTCTGCAGACCTTTCTGCGGCCCCATCAGCTTTCCATCATGGAGAAGAAACAGATCAATCTCACGGTACCCCTTTCGGTCAAGATGAGCCTACGCTGGTGGACGAGGACGGACAATCTGTCAGCCGGCAAGGAGTATTATGTTTGCCTTACCAAAGAATTTTTCACAGATGCCAGCCTCCTAGGTTGGGGAGCGACTTTGGAGGGATCTCCGGCCCAAGGGATCTGGTCCCCGACCGAACAGAAGCTCCCTATCAATCTTCTGGAACTCAGGGCAATCCATCTTGCCTTACTTCACTTCGCCCCCCCGTCTGCATCTACAACATGTCCTAGTGCGAACGGACAACATTTCTGCCAAGGCACACCTAAACAAGCAGGATGGCTCTCGATCGTCACGACTGCACAAGGAGGCGATGAGGATCCTTGCCTGGGCGGAGAAGACAGTGGTTTCTCTGAGAGCCGAACACATCAGGGGCATCGAAAATGTCGAGGCGGATTGGCTCAGCAGGGAGATCATCCAGGAGGGAGAGTGGTCTCTTCACCCAAGACTCTTCAACCTTCTGCAGAGCCGGTTCGGTCAACCCTTGGTGGACCTATTTGCATCTCCCAGCAATCACAAGTTACCAAGATACTTCACCCGCTACCATCATCAAAGAGCAGAGGCGACGGATGCTCTCACGTCACCATGGCCCCTCGGGCTCCTCTATGCATTCCCGCCATTTGTCCTAATATCCAAGACAATTCGCAGAATCCGGGAACTTCGAGCGGAGGTGATTCTAGTGACCCCGGGCTGGGCCCGCCGCCCTTGGTTCTCGGCCCTCAAACAGATGGCGACCCTGCCTCCTCTTGTGTTACCAGTGTCTCCGGACATGTTGCTACAGGGACCGATCTGGCACCCAGACCCGGGCTGGCTACGTTTGACCGCGTGGAGATTGAGCGGGGCCAACTAGCAACATTAGGTTATTCTCCGCAGGTCCTGGACACTCTTCTGTCATCCAGACGGCACTCTACTGTCCGCATTTATAACTCCACCTGGAAGGCATTTGTGAGATGGTGTCGGCGTAAGAAGGTTCCTCCCTTGTCTCCTTCCACAGCTTCCATCTTATCCTTTCTTCAGGACGGCCTGGAGACGGGTCTGAGGGCGGCAACCCTCCGCAGACAGATAGCAGCCTTGTCTACCATTTTACCTTCACTTGAGGGCTTTAAACTCACCAAACATCCACACATTCAACTTTTCCTACAGGGGGCCCTAGTCAAGTCCCCCCCTCAGGTGCATCGGTTCCACACGTGGCGTCTCAATGTTGTATTAAATGCCCTCACCAAATCACCCTTCGAACCTCTCCGAGAGGTGGACTTCAGATGGTTGAGAATGAAGGTGCTATTCCTGATAGCCATCACATCGGCCAGGAGAGTGTCGGAACTTGGAGCGTTATCCGCCAAACCTTCCCTATGCGTCTTTCACAAGGACAAAGTAGTTCTGCGCACTGACCCTACCTTTCAGCCCAAGGTGTCCTCGTCCTTTCATCGTGCACAGGAACTATGTCTGCCAACCTTATGCCCTCATCCGCAGCATCCCAAGGAACGACTTTGGCACACTTTGGACGTCAAGCGCACACCCAAGATCTACCTCGCAAGAACTGAGTCCTGGAGGAAGTCCGAATCTCTGTTCATAAACATCGCTCCTCCACGCAAGGGAGATAGAATGTCCAAATCCAACATCAGTTCGGTTCTGAGGTCTTGTATTTCAGAGGCATACAAGGTTTCCGGTCTGGAAATTCCCAATGGCATCACAGCACACTCTCTCAGGAGTGCAGCCACGAACGCAGCCTTCACCAATCGAGCTTCGGTGGAGGAAGTATGTAGGGCTGCCCCCAGGTCCTCTATTTCGACCTTTGTGCGACATTACAAGATCAACACTGTTGCATCTGCCGATGCCGCCTTCGGGAGAAGGATTCTTCAGCACGTCGTGTCGTTGGAGGAAGATGACGACCCACCCGGCTGAAGGGACACTGCTCGGGGAGGTCCCATGCAGATGTCCTCCACCTCAGAGGGAGAACGGACATTGGTACTCACCGTGAAGGGTCCTTCTCCTCTGAGGTCAGGAGGACATCTGGGCCCTCCCTTTGTCATCTTCTTCTATTCTGTGCTACATTCCTTCTCCTTATCTCTCTGGAGTGCCCTCACTCCGGCTACTGAGTTCTTTCAAAGTTATCGTTAACTAGTTCAAGTTATCGTTGTTGGTTCATAGTTATGTTTTTCTATAGGGCAAGACTAGTTAGACTGCATTGCAGATACGGCTTCCGGAGTCCCAAAACTAAGGAGGGGCTATTCCGGAGGCGCCAACAGGAAGGGGAAATGATTTACTTCCTGCCTCCCTATTGGCACGGTGGGAATAACCCATGCAGATGTCCTCCTGACCTCAGAGGAGAAGGACCCTTCACGGTGAGTACCAATGTCCGTTCTTTGCTCACCTAAGTGTTCAACTCCCCACATTGATGCTGTATATTCTGTGCTTGCCAGCTATTGTCAGCTCTTCCGAATTTTACTCTCTGTGTGGGTTGGCAGCATGTTGTTAGGATGGGTGGCCCCGGGATGTATCCCAAAGCTCTTCCTGTTGATCCTCCAAATGAACATCAAGGGCTGCTGGGTCAGGAGCTCCCTTGTGTAACTTCTCCATTGACAAATCATGGAGGACAGTTCTGAGGATCATCTGTTGTAATTGAACAAATTACCCACTGGAGGCGTTTGCTTCTAGCCTTTCCCCCCCTTAGAGATGGAGCTCAGTTCCCCTTCCTCATATCCACCCTTCTGAGGCTCCAGTGATTAGTTTTTCCGTGATGGAATTTGGGGGGAGATGATAAGCCCAAACCAAGTGCTTGGAATCGTGGACCTGAGTGAGGGAACAGGCTTAGTAAGTGACGCTGTGCCCCCATAGTAACCTAAAAATAAAGCACGAGTCCTTGAGGGGGTGGGTAGAGAGGCGTGCTGTCACATGCGCCGCTCTGGTTTCCCAACAGCATGGGAGTGGTTTAACCAAATACATTTGAAGCCGCACACCGCACTGGATTGCAAATGGATAGCTTTTGCCTCAGGAGCACGTTACAGTTAGTATATTCTTGTGAGGTGGGCAGGTGTGGCATAGTGGTTAGAGCATGTGTTTATGTAAAAACTTGCCTGTTTGGCGCATTAACTCTGGGCATCCCTTTTGATGGGGAGAAAGGAGTACCAGTCTGCTTTTAAACTACCAGTCTGTCTCTTGGAGGTTAACCACAGGCTAGTGGAAATGGAGCCTCCAGGCGCTTACTACAGCTAAAAGACTTGTATTAACAACACTGGAAAGATAAATGCTCACCTCCTGTAAATCAATGGATCGAGGACCTTACAACTCTTATCAGTATTTCAGCACATGGTATACAGATGACAATTGTGTATAGACATATTTTTAGATATCTGGAAACCTTTTATAGAAGCTTATGAGTAGAGCAGTCACCACTGTTGTTATATTTTAATTTCTAATCAGTATATACAGGGTCCCCCCCATTAGTTACTGGGTTTTGTGGTCCCCCCCTTCTCGTTCTTTTTGTTTTCTGTTTTCTTTTTGAAAGGAAGAGATTTGTTTAAGTAAGATCAGTTTTGCATGAACAGTAACATTAGGTCTGTTGGTTGTCTGTTCCCAATCCAAGATTACATCTTATTTTTGTGGACAACAGGTCTTTTCTTGGCCTCCTGATACTTTTTCATCTTCAGCCTCTACTAGGGTTGCCAGCCTCCAGGTGGGGCCTGGGGATCTCCCGCTTTTATAACTGATCTCCAGCTGACAGAGATCAGCAACCCTGGAGAAAATGGCTGCTTTAAAGGGTCAACTCTATGGCATTGTACCATGCTGAGGTCCCTCCCCTCCCCTCCCCAAACCTCACCCTCTCCTGGCTCCACCCCCAAAGTCTCCAGGTATTTTCCAACCCAGACTTGGCAACCCTAGCCTCTACGTTGCTTATGTACTCAAAACTACGGTGGATTTAACATAGTGGTTTAGAAAAGGACAGGGGCAGTAATTAGTGAGTAAAAGAGAGATTGGTTTCTTTGAAGGTAAAATTCTCCTAGAGTGGAATTCTTCAGTCAGCCAAGTTTGTCTTTTGGATATTTTTGTCCTCTTTCACACTTTAAAATAACAATTGCCTATAATTGCTACGTGCAACATTAAAAGCACCTTCTGTGTTTTGACGGGTAACAATTTTGGTGTCAAAGAGATGCTTATAGCATTGCACCAGAGAGGGGGAATTTGAATGGTTAAAAACAAGCATGTCTAATCTTGCCTCAGCGTTTATGCACCTATGAGTGATCCTTTCATTTGAAAATTAAGATTGAAGCTTGCATTTAGGTGGGTGGTTAACTGCCGTTATGGAGCAATAATCACCATAAGGAGACACTGGAACCCGCTCGGCCTTCCCCTGGTTTCGCCTAACAGCTCGATCTTGTTCATGCAAATTTGGGGCTTCTTTCCTTGGCCATCCGGCCTTTGCTGATTCTCAAAGCCAAAAGAAAAAAAGGTGCCCAACTTCCTAGTGACTCACCTGTATCAGCATTTTTTGGCTTTGAAGTGTGAATACAGAAAGACTTTTCCTGCTTGCAGTTTCTTCGGCATCTGGGGGCCAAATTCAATGTGTTTTTTTTTTCAGGAGTTGGGTCCAGGTTCTTGTTTTAATGATTTTTTAAATATAATTTTTATTGCTTTTATTCTAAAAACTACAGAAATCAAAAGGGAGGAGATACTAACATCTATGGGAGAAAGAAAAGAAAACCAATAAAAACCCAATATCAGTGGTCATATACATAAACATTTGCTTAAGCTATTGTTTCAGTTACATTAGCCTAAATACAATGAAGCAAACCTCGTGCTGTATTAATATTGTAGTAAAGCAGAAAATTTAACCAAAGAGAGTGTCCAAGAGTTCAGTTTCAATTTACCAAAGATCAAGACATAGAAATATCTAGCTTAAACTTAGTCTTTCTTATTTCTGGGATCGTGTCCTTGTCTGGTCTGGGGAGTTTTGGGGGCAGCTGCCCCAAGTTCAGATTCCGATTCTTCTCCATTGGATTCAGATGATGAGTCTTTTTTGCTTCCTGTGTTGCTATGGTCTGTTGCATTGTCGTCCTCTGCTGGGCCTTCTGTCTTCTCCGTTTCCTGTAGTTACTCCAAAAATGCTTTAGCTTTTGTAACAGAGTCTAAGGCACATTTCTTTCATTGAAAAAATCCCGCGGCACACCTGACAATATCTCACGGCACAGTGGTTGAAAAACACTGACATACCAGATAAATGGGTCATTAGTTGCCTCAGCTCAAGTATTAACTATGACAGTATTACAAATACACGTAATAGCCACTCAACTTGAAATCGTAAGTTACAGATCCAAAGTGTAATGGCTCCTTCCCATAACATTGACCTGAGTTTCAGAAGAAATATAATGTGGATGTATTTTAATACTGCGATTCTGCTAAAAATTTTCAAATAGAGAGTTTAAACTCTTACTCTTATGTGAACGGCATTCCGCTGACCATAAGTGATTTGAAGAGAAACACAGTACACCCATTCTTCGCTGAGGGACAGTTACTGATTTGAACCCCACCCTGACAGAAACAGCTAGCTGTTACCATCAAACATATTCATGTTTACTGGAATGTCTTGGTGCAAATCACCCTACCTCAGGCTGGCCACAGAGCATGCGAGCGGAATCAGCAAGACCGCGCCACTGTTCTTTCTCGCATGCGCAAACGCGTCCCGGAAGGTCAGCCCGGAAGGCACACTTCTTTCATTGAAAAAATCCCACAGCACACCTGACAATATCTCACGGCACACCAGTGTGCCGCAGCACAGTGGTTGAAAAACACTGGTCTAGTCCTCTTTCTAATCTCAAATAGGATGCCTTTTAAAACATTTATTTCCTTGTCCTCGATTCTTAGAGTAGCCCCATTAGTCGCTTTGAGTATCTGGTCTCTGATGTATCTTTTGGAGACTTTCGCAAAGGCAGATTATTTTTCTTGATATATTCTGGATAGGTTCTATAGACCAAATCCATTTCGCTTTGTAGGAAATCTGCTTTTAAATCTGCAACCGACCCCAAGGCATCGCTTAAAGTTTTGTTAAGATTTTCTCCATCGGGCTCTGAGACACCTTGAAATCTCAGTACATAAGTTGATTTTTCCATTTGTAGTTGCGGTAGTTGATATTGATCTAAGGTTCTCTGTCATTCCACAGTCTCCAGTCGTTTTTTAGGTTTCGTTGTCTTGGCATCAACCTTCTTAAGCGATTCTGCTGTTTGTTCTGTTCTGGTCTTTGGTTTTTTTGGCTGTTTTTGTAGCGATTCGAAGTTGTTATTCAATGAAGTTAACTGGTCCAGCAGAGCGCGCAATGCTGCTGCCAGCGTATTGGGAATGTCTGTAGCTACTTCCGGCCTTGTGATCAGAGCAGTTGGGCTGGCATTTCCTGTAGGCGATTTTGTTTTCAGGGCCATTTTTCTCCCAGCCATCTGCGTATTTGTTTTAATGATTTTAATGTGATTTTATTGTAATGAATCTTGAACACTTTTTTTGTGATCTGCCCAGGGTTGCCAGCCTCCAGGTGGGGCCTGGAGAACTCTCACTTTTACAACTGATCTCTAGCTGACAGAGATCAGCTCCCCTGGGAAAAAACAGCAGCTTTGAAGGGTGGACTCTATGGCATTGTACCATGCTGAGGCCCCTCCCCTCCCCAAACCCCTCTCTCTCCTGGATCCACCCTCAAAATCTCCAGGTATTTTCTAACCCAGACCTGGCAACCCTAGATCCGCCCTGAGCCTGGTTTGGGGAGAGCGGAATAAAATAAATAAATAAAATTCCTTCTTCTTGCATTAAAACATTGGTTCTGGCTTCATATCAAAACTTAGGCCTGAAACATGGGTGAAGAGATCGGAGGGAAATATCTGGGATTTGTCATGAGAAAGTTAACAAGTCTGACTTGGTGCCTTTGAATGACAGAGACCAAATGGAGCCACAACATTTGTCACTGAACAGGCACCTCACTCTTTCTGTGGATGCTTGGTTTGCACTTCAGAGGGGAAACATCCTGTGTCATAAGACTTTTCCTCTTCTGAGCCCTTGTTGTCACAGTTCCATGTTAGAAAACTTCAATGGTCTGAATTTTGTTTTGGCTGAAGGGCCATAGCCCATGCAAATCTTAGACTTTAGGAAGTTTAGCTTTCCTGTTGTTCGTTAGCAGTTGGAGCAAGCCAGCTTCAGCTCTCCTGGAGGCAATGGGCTTGACCCTGTCAGGGGCTAAACATGGGCCAGGCACACAAAGAACCCTGGAAAGATGCTTGACTTCACCTAAGGAGAGTAACCTATGGTAGCCAGGGGTCCTTTCGTAGAAAAAGAGCTGCAGGAGCTCATTAGCATAACTCATTAGCATACCTCATTAGCATATGCCACGTCCCCTGACATCACCGGAAGTGTGTCAGAAAGGGAATGTCAGTTTCAGCCCCATTATACCCTATGGGCCGTTGAAATCAATGGCAAAAACTCATAGAGTATATGGGGGGCTGGAGGAAAGGGGGTTTGAGGGAGAGGCTCCAAACTTGCAGGGTAGCTGCTGGGGCCTCTCCTTGAAATACCCACCAAGTTTCAAGAAGTTTGGACCACGGGGTCTAATTCTATGGGCCCCCAAACAGATTGTCCCATCCCCTCCATTGTTCTCTATGGTGGGAAAAAATGTTACCTTTTTTCCTACCATAGAGAACAATGGAGGGAATGGGGGCAACTTGTTTGGGGGCCCGTAGAATTGGACCCCCTGGTCCAATCTTCTTGAAACTTGGTGGGTATTTCGAGGAGAGGCCCCAGCAGCTACCCTGCAAGTTTGGAGCCTCTCCCTCAAACCCCCTCCCCCTCCAGTCGCTTTTAAAGTTGCCGCAATTCAGCAGCAAGCTGAATCATATCAGAGAATCTGATTCAGCCCATGGCTGCCCTAGTGGCCACTCTCGCTCCGGCCCCAACGGACCCCTGATGGTAGCTATAATTTAGGGTATATTGTGTAGCTAGAACTTATGATGTAGACTTCTTGTTTTTCTGTTCATTGCTTTGTTCTTTGGGAAATATTCTTGCGTTCCTTAATAAATAGATACTTTTAATATATCTGGTTGTTCTGTGCCTCAGAAGCTTCAGAATCTAATTCCAGCACCTTAGACTTAAAGCATCCACCTACTGGTTAATTACTAGTGGAAACCCATTCTGCAAGTAACCTACCTTGCAGGGTTGGCTTTCTTAATTAACTCCCAATAAGGTTAGAAACTTGCTTCTGACTGTGTGGGTAGCTCAAGGGGCTGGTGGCAGACTACCATACTGGTGAGTGTGTGGACACCCCCTCCCCCCAGTTTTGTAATTTTGAGCTCTGCCCATCCATAGCAAGGATCCCCTAGGTGAAATAACCCCTCTCCCCCACCGTTATTTCAGCATGGAAAATGTCTTGGGGGTAGGGCTGCTAGGTCCTTCCTGGCAACCAGCATGGGATGGCAGAGGAACTCACCAGGAGAAAGAGAAAGGCCCAGGCTACATTGCTGGTGTCACACAGGAAGTAACATCAACATACCATTGACTTCTGGGTGACACTCTGATATTTGGGCAAAGACTATGGTAAAACCAGCTTTTACCATAGAGTTTTTGCCCAAGCACCAGAGTGTTGCCAGGAAGTCACTCGTGCGATCACTTCCTGTGCAACACCAGCAACATGGCCTAGGCCTTCTTGTTTCTACTGTAAGTCCCCCTGCTGGCTAGCTGCTCTGTGGCTGTGGGGCAGGGCCTGGTGGTGGAGGACCCCCACTGGGGGGTGTCTGGTAACCTTACTTGGGGGAGAAAGCAGGAACCTTTCCTCCTGTGTGGTGCCATTCCACACCAAAATGGATTCTGCTTTATTTTTTAAGAGCCATTCCTCACAGCTGTTGTGTGGCTGTGGGGAATTCGGACCCAACTCTTAAAAAAAGAAGAAGCAAACATCTAGTTTGGCCCTAAGGCTGGCATTGAAAACCATAGTGACAGGAACTTCTCACAACACTCAGGTTTATGGGGTAAACACAGAAGCCCAAGATACTAGCTGTGTAACTCAAGCAAGAATATCCACGCCCACCAACTATGACTGTCAGTGAAATCCAGGTGGGTGGCTGTGGATCTGCATTCACACGAACCAAAGGCTGAAAGCACATGGGCTGCTTCTGTGGGTATTTTTTGTTCGGAGTTGTGTCAGGCCATGGCTGGGAGTGGGCCTACTCAAATCCATTCCTGGTGGTCTTCTGGTTAATGGATCCTGAGATCAGCAGTCTGATGTGAAGTAAGCAAAATGCCCTTCTCTGCTGGTCCCGTGTAGGCAAAAGACCAGCATTGGGGCCTGGCCTGGTCCAGTCTGGAGGCCTCATCCTTCTGCCGGTCGCAGGACTCAGTGCTAAGCACTCTCATAGCCTCAGAGAGGACTTGTGAATGGATTTGCACCTATGCCTCGAGATTCGCAGCTGGTGCCTGGGAGTGAGGAGGCCATACCGTAGAGTCCACCTTCCAGAGCTGCCATTTCCTTCAGAGGAAATGATTTTTCAAGTTTGGAGATCAGATGTAATTCAGGAGAAGTCCAGGCTCCAAGGGGAAGTTGGCAACCCTAGCAATGAAGCCTGCACACCCGCCGTCCTAGCCTCCTCTCTAGGTAAGGTCTCCTCTTCTGTTGCAAGGGTTTTGTCCTCTTTTGTACCTAGCCCTTTACTGTTCTTGTCTCTTGTCTTCTGATTTGCCAGAAGGCAATCCAATTCCTTCGTCATAGACCGGAACCACTCTATTCTCCTCTGTGCTCTTTTCCCAGAATTCTCTGCAGCCCCTTGTAGAATGTATCGTGTTCATAGTAGTGAAAGTGTCAGACTAGTATCTGAAGGAGGAGGAGGAGGAGATTGGATTTATGCCCCGCCCTTCACTAGCAGAAGGAAACTCAGAGTGGCTTGCAATCTCCTGTCTCTTCCCTTCCCCACAACAGACACCAGTTTGGTATAGTGGTTAGGAGTGTGGACTCTAATCTGGGAGAACTGGGTTTGATTCCCCACTTCTCCTCTTGCACCTGCTGGATGACCTTGGGCAAGCCATAGTTCTGGCACAGCTGTTCTTGAAAAAGAGCAGTTTCTGTCAGAGCTCTCTCAGCCCCACCTACCTCCCAGGGTGTCTGTTGTGGGGAGCGGAAGGGAAAGGAGTTTGTAAGCCACTCTGAGACTCCCTTGGGTAGGGAAGGGCAGGGTATAAATCCAATCTCTTCTTCTTCTTCTTCTAGGTGAGGCTAAGAAAGCGCTGAGAGAGAACTGCTCCTGAGAGAACAGCTCTGAGAGAACTTGTCACTGACCCAATGTCACACCAGCAGCTGCATGTAGAGGAGTGGGGAACCAAACCTGGTGCTCCCAGACTAGAATCCACTGCTCCTAACCGCTACACCAAACTGGCTCGAATCTCCTACTACACCAAACTGGCTCGATCCAGGTTCAAATCCCCACTTCTGCCGTGTAAGCTTGCTGGGTGACATTCGGCCAGTCACACACTCTCAGCCTTACCTTTCTCACAGGGTTGTTGTGAGGATAAAATGGAGGAGAGGAGAATGATACAGGCTGCTTTATGTCCCCATTGGTGAGAAAGGCGGAGTATAAATGAAGTAAATAAATATGTGAGGCCTCTGCCTCACATTTTGCTATCAAGGATCCCCCCCCCCCCCCGCTTTTATTCCAGATGACATGATCCTGTCATTTCCCCAAGGCAAGAGCAGGGGACATGGTTACTACATCCACCCAAGATGCTCTTGGGACAACTGGGCTGGCAGGCGGGCCATCCTCGCCCCCCACCCCCCCAATTAGGTATAGACTGCTGAAGCGGCACTTGCTTAGAGAGGGTTTGCTTCAGTTTGAAACTTGACCTGGATGGTGCACACAGAAAGATCTCATTGTTAACACATTTCCTCTTCCCCTTAATTATGGAACACAGCACTGAGTACTACTGGCCGTCTTCAAGAGGCTAATGTCCGGCCATCAGTACTTTAACCCTTAGATGATTATAGTGATGTAAAGGACAGCTTATTAAAATGGAGTGGTGGCGGAAGTGCCGTCAAGGTGTGTGAGGCCCCATGTCGACTCACACAGAGTGCCTACCACCCTCTACAACCTCTCTTGTTCAGGGTATGGGTTGTATGTAGGTCAGGAGGTCACACCCACCACCTTGCTTGTCTCTTAAAATCTAGAAGTAGAAGAAGAGAAGAGATTGGATTTATACCCTGCCCTTCACTACCCAAGGGAGTCTCAGAGCGGCTTACAAACTCCTTTTCCCTTCCCCTCCCCACAACAGACACCCTGTGTGGTGGGTGGGGCTGAGAGAGCTCTGACAGAAACTGCTCTTTTTCAAGAACAGCTGTGCCAGAACTATGGCTTGCCCATGGTCATCCAGCAGGTGCAAGTGAGGAGTGGGGAATCAAACCCGGTTCTCCCAGATTAGAGTCCGCTCACTTAACCACTACACCAAATCTACTCTGCACCAAATCTGCAGAGCCACATCTATCTCAAGCCTCAGGTCCTCTCTCCCACTCCCAGATCCATCCACAGACAGGTTAGCCCAGACCCCTGTAATAGATAGCCGTCACTCACAAGTCTATTGGGGATGGGTTTCAAACCCTGTTCCAACCACTCACTGCCACCATTCATTCGTATCCTAGAACATATGTCCGTAGACCAAGATATTAAGTTGTGTGTGTGCTTCCTCTCCTTAGACACACAGCCCATGGGGTCGATCAGACAATAAAGCTTTTATTTATAAGAACAAAACACAGAGGAAAGTACAGTCTGAGAAACGAGGTTTCCCTTCCATTGAACTTTTGAACTGAGGTCCTATACCTACGACTGGGATCCTTCAGTTACAAATTTACTATTTTCAGCCTGTTTCAGCCTATACTTCTGTGTAGTTCCCTTCAGTCAGAAAAACCTTTTTGTCTGCTCTGCTGCGAACCACCTGTCATTTCTCAACCGCTGCTAGGGCTGCCAAGTCAGCCCGGGGGGCGGGGGATCCCCCGCTATAGGGGTTCCTGATCCGCCGGCCGGCATTCGGCCAGCGGGGGGAACCCCGCCCCAGAAGTCGTCCGGTGAGGACGACTTCCCCTGTGTAATGACGTCACCTCCGGGTGACATCATTACGTCACCGTGGCGCGTGCGCAAAGCGCACACGCCAGAAGAGCTCCTGGGGGGAGAACAACTCCCCCCCGCCGGTAAGTCGCCGGCACTTGGGAGCCCTAACCGCTGCTTTTCCAAGTCTGCCCCCTCAACTTTCTGTCAGCTCTGACTGGTTGCTCTTGAAGAAAGGCGGAACCCAGACTGTCCGTCACAAGAGGCGGCCAACTTATGGCGACCCTGTAGGTGGCTTGCCATTGCCTGCCTCTGCGTAGCAACCTTGGGACTTCCTTGGTGACCTCCCTTCCAAGTACCAATCAGGGCTGACCCCGCTTAGCTCCTGGGATCTGACAAGATCAGGCTAGCCTGGATCAGTTAATTAAATTGAGTAAAACTGCAGAGGGGAAAGGAAGCACAGCTATCCCTAAACAGGGCAATCCAGCTTTTAACGTGGCACCTGAACAATTTCAATGGCCCTTCCCCAGGAACGTGAGTCAGGTGGCATTAAAACTTGTCCCAACAGAGCCCCACAGTTACTTTTCTGGAGTTGTGGGGAATATCATCAAACACAGTACTTATTAAGGGCTCCGTCATGCTCCTGAGTCACTAACCAGCTAGAATGTCAACACTGCACTAAGATTTTAATTTTTAAAATCCTCTTCTCTTTCTGGAAGAGAAGGAGGCACAGTGACTCCGTGGCTAGACAGGGTGGTTTGAGGCCTCCCGACTTCTTAATAAGATCCCTTTAATAGCTGAGGCGTCGGCTTCCTTGCTGCTGCTGCGCTTAAAAAGAAAACGAGTGTCAGACTTTGGCAGTGCCAGAGTCTTGGTGGGATCTTGTACAGCAGAGGGAATGGGCCAGGAATCACGCGAACGCAAGCGAACCGCGGAAGGAAGTGGACACAAGTTAGATTGGTGGTGTCGAACTCATTTGTTATGAGGACTGGATCTGATAGAAATGTCACTTTGTCGGGCTGGGCCATGTGTGCCATAAAATGTAATGCCGGGAATATAAACTGTATAAAGGACAGCAGCTGGTAAGTGCAGAATTGGTATACCCCACTGCAAGTCCTCAAGGGCTGGGAGGGGGGTGCAAAGGAAAACCCAGATGGGTGGACTGGAGGGCCAGAGGTGCAGCCCTGGGCAGACGCTCCCATGCCGCTTGACTGCTGCAGATGAGGCTGTTCCACCACGCTAAAGCCACAGTCGGGGTGGCTCCGCCCACTATCTCCCGTTCTCTACCTTGCGCCAGTTGCTCACAGGCTGCGTAACAGCCGTAGATGGGCCAGTTCTGGCTCCCGGGACTTACGTTTGACACCTCTGCGTTAGATAGCCTTTTTTGATGATCGGATGGTTGTTCAGATGGAAGAACAGCAATGTACCATGGGGTTTATATGGGCGGATATAAGGGACTATTGTCCTGACCTGGATAGCCCAGACTAGCCCAATCTTGTCAGATCCAGAAGCTAAGCAGGGTCGGCCTTGGTTAGTATTTGGATGGGAGACCACCAAGGAAGAGCAGGTCGTGATATGGAGGCAGGCGATGGCAAGCCAGCTCTGAACGTCTCTTACCTTGAAAACCCCGTGAGAGGTCACCATAAGTCAGCTGTTGACTTTATGGCAACAACAACAACAAAAAAGAGAGCGTTCCCCTTGACTCCTTGGGTTGGGGAATTCCCCCCACCCCCCAGGGTCTTGCTTTGAAGGCTTGCCATTAACTTCCTCTGGTCAGCTGCCCTGATAGCACCACAAGTGAGGAGCAATGGCCAGCTCTCAGTTTGAACCCTGTGGTGGTTGCCAATGAGGTAGGGTTCCCAGCTCTTGGCTGGGAAATTCTTGAAGATTTGGGGATGGAGTCTTGGGGAGGATGAAGTTGTGGGAAGAGGAAGGACCTTAGCAGGGTATAGTACCATAGAGTCTGTCCTCCAAAGCAGCCATTGTTGTCAGGGGAACTGATCTCTGTCATCTGGAGACCAGGTGTAATTCCAGGAGAGCTGCAGGACCCACCTGGAAGTTCTCAACCCTACAAGGATGGAGGGATAATTTTGGATCTTCTGCTGTGCATCACAAACTTCTCATCCCACTGGGATGAGGCGAGGCGAGTCTCCTGTTTCAAGTTCTGTAACAGCCATCCAAAAACTTTTCAGACCCACGTGATCCCACACGCCCAACTCCCAGTTCTTGTCTCTAGGCTGACCAGATTTTTAAGAGAGAGAGAGAGAGAGAGAGAGAGAGGACTCCTGTGTCATTTTTTTTCAAAGAAAACCTTGATCCTAAGCAAAGAGAGAAGACCGCTATAATGTTGCCGCTTGATGTGTCTCCTTTTTTAAAATGTAAATATTTTATTTAATCATATAATGTTACAATCTTTCAGTAGAACCGAGTACAATCGTTCAAGTATACAGAATTGAAATATTGAACAGTACAATATGGTTACAAGCCATCGGTAAAACTGAGTGTGGACAACTAAACACAGTAAACTAGAAGTAGCAATGCAGGGCTGAGGAGTTTGTTGAGCAACACAGATTTACACCAGCAGTGGAACAATGTGTTAGTTAGACTAAGGAATAGATACAATCTAGTCAGCCAGAGCAGAGAAGAGAGAGTTGGCTTTTACTTAAAACATAGCAGTCGTCTGAGAGATCAGACCAAGACTTGAGCATTAGAGGTTGCCATGTCTCTGGATTGGCCTGAGGTATCTCTACATTTATCCAGATTGTACGTAATCTTATCCAGGATGAATAAATCCCATAACTTCAAGTGCCATTCTCGCAGCGATGGAATTGATGTAGACTTTCAATTAGATGTGTGATGTGTCCCCTCTTAAGGCAGACTCCAAAGGTTTATGCGTCTCCTCCCTCAAGCAAGCATTCTGCTGATTGTTTCAGCTGCGTCTTTGTGTATTTTGGGTCCAGCCTTGCAAATAAGCTGTTTGTCTTGTCACTTATGCACTGCAAAGAAATTGCCTGTAGGTGATCTGGTAGGAACACTCGTAACTTGGGAGAAAGTTGTTTGCAAAGCATCTTTGTGCCACAGGTGATTAACATGGGCACACACACATGCGGGAGAGGCAAGAGAAAACATTGTGGGCTAATACCCTTGTTGTGAGTGTGTTTGCCCAGCTGTTTTCGTCAGGTGCCGCGTCCTTTGGCCATTTTTGTGTGTTTTAAAATATATATTTATAATAATCTTCTGCCCCGAGCCAAAACTGTACCCCGGCTTTTTATCGAGAATTCATGCTATGTGCAGCTCTACCTAGATTTCTTTGAAACGATGTTAAGAATACTTCTCTGAGAAATAGGGCTGCCAAGTCCTACTTACCAATTGGCGGGGGGGAGTCCCTCGCCGCCCGGGAGCCTCCCTGCCGTGCGCGCTTTGCGCGCGCGGCCAGTGACGTCACTCGGAAGTGACGTCACCACGTTGGACGTCAATGTCTCCAACGTGGTGACGTCACTTCCGGGTGACGTCACTACGCTGGGGAAGTCGTCCAGGCAGGACAACTTTGGGGGTGGGGTTCCCCCCGCCTGCCGAATGCCGGCCGGCGGATCGGGAACCCCTATAGCGGGGGATCCCCCGACCCCCGGGGTGACTTGGCAGCCCTACTGAGAAAACCTGTGCTACAGTCGGACTAGCCTGACCCTGTTGGGAGTTTTTTCCATATGAATATTGTGCAGTTTTCATGACGGTCCCATCCTGAGGAAGACTTCTAGAAACGAAAATGATTACCGGACACTCCGTTGCTGTTGCATTTATGGACCTTTTTTGTTAATATGAATGAGACAAACACTTTTTTTGTATTAAAATCTTTATTGCATTAGTATTATCTGTGTAAGCATCTAACAGCTATATTGTTTCTTTATTATTTTTAAAAGGGGAGGCATATTCCTTCAGGTTGGGCAGACAAATAAGTTCAGCGCTCTCATTACTATTGTGTCAAGCGCGCTTAAATTACACCTTGCTAGGAGCACGTTTTGAAAAGACCTGTTCCACCAGGGTGCCGGAAACTTTCTACTCTGCTGCATTAGCACATGGGAGAGCTTTTTCGTGGCAGTAGCAAGATACGGGTGGTGGATGAAGTGAGATTGCATCAGTATTCCACTGGTATGCGCCTGTCAAAAAATACAGATGCATGCTCACTGGGAACCCCCAACGCACTTTGTTCTCCCTTCAGCACTGCGCCTCTTTCGGGATCTTTTTTCTGGGCAGACTGATGAGGCTGAGGTCTCGTGATGTCACAGTTGAAGCTGAGGGGTCAGGACGCGCAGTGTTCCCTCTAAGCTGGGTTAGTGTGAGCTAGCTCGCAATTTTTTAGCCTCTGGCACAGAGGTTTTTGTCGTAGCTCAGGAAGACTGGCTCCAGAGCAGACTAATTCATGCAACAGCCAAATCACTTGCTACAACTTTAATGCCAGTAGCTCATGAAGTAGAATTTTTGCTCACAAGACTCTGTAGCTTAGAGGGAGCTTTTGTCAGGACACAAGAGGGTGGGTGGGGCCTTTGGTCTTTCTTAAAGATGCAGGAGGGAAGAAGAACGGCTGTTTCATTGCAGCAAACATCCTGACGGTGGCTTGATGGGAGTCATCTGACCCATTTGAGGAAGCAGGGTTAGCTGGTGCATGTGTATACAGACCCGTTATCAGTAGAAAAGAGCAAAAGTCCAGTTGCACCTTAAAGACCAACAAAATTTGGGGCAGGGCAGGAGCTTTCCTGGGTCAGTGCCACAAATATCATTAGTCTTGAAGCTGCTACTGGGTTCTTGCTCTTTTCTGCTGCTACAGACAGACAGACAGACACAGGTACCCTTTACGCTTGCCAGCTCTGGCGCTGGGAAATTCCTAGAGGTTCTAGAGCAGAGTTTTGGGGTCACCAGACTTGGCAGGACACTTTCCCTTCTCCTGTTAAGCAGCTGTTGAAACACTTTGGGCAGTTTTCTGGTTGGAGGAGGGCAGGAGGAGTTGGGGTTGCCAACCTCCAGGTGGGGCCTGGAGATCTCCCTGAATAACAACTGGTCGATAATAATTGTGATCATGACAGACACAACGGAGCAGAAGCAGAGACTGAAACGGATACCGATAATTGCAGTTCAGAAAATGATTCTGATTAAATTTCATGCCCATCCATTGACACTTCGTCCCACACTACACTTCCCCGCTCTTCAATTCTTTTTATGAGAATGGATTTTTTATTTTTATTTAATACTGTGGAGAGGAAATATAAATAACTGTTACTTCTGGATTTAAAAAAAAATGTTTTGTGGAGGTTTTTTTGTCTGTTCCACATAAACTAGTAAACAGTTAAGGGGATTGTTGCTCCATTTGTTACAATTTCAAATAAATATTATTTTAAAAAGTAAATTCTGTTTGTAATAATTGTTTGGATACACTATATTTTTAATATGCTAGTTGTGATAATTTCATGCCAAGTAAAATTGTCCATAGTCATACTTTATTTTCCTAAAGTAACAGAATGACTTTCAATCTGGAAAAGAAAAAAAAAGTGCTAATGTAGCATTTTTCCCATTTTTCCAAAAAAATCAATTTTTTCCCAGAAAAAAAGTTTGTTTTTTTCCAGCTTCAAAATTTCCAGAAATTTGACATCTCTACTTGGAGGGTGGACCCTATGGCATTACACACTGCTGAGGTCCCTCCCCTCATCAAACTCCACCCTCCACAGGCTCCACCCCCCAAATATCCAGGTTGAGTTGGCAGTCCTAGAGGGAAGGCACTTGGTTGGGGGGGTTTGGTTGTATTTAATCAACAACAGGCTGTGCTCCCCAATCCTTTTCAGAGATACGGTGGTGGTGCTCTGTCCTCAGGGCTGGATGAGGTTGCCAATCTCCAGGTGGTGGCTGGCGCTCTTCCACTATTACAACTGATCTCCAGGCAACAGAAACCAGTTCACCTGGAGAAAATGGCCCCATTCGGAAGTTGGGTATGGCATTGTGCCCCAAACCCCGCTCTCTCAGGCTCCACCCCCCCAAATCTCCCCCCCAATATTTCCCATCCCAGAGATGGCAACCCTAAGGCTGGATTATCCTGCAGGTCTGTGGGACTGCAGAAAAAGTACACATTGTGGTGTTGACTGTAACGTGAAGCTTTGCTGAGAATATTCGTTAAAAAATAAAACACGTTTATAGGCCTTCTAGGCTGTGAAGGGAAATTGGTAAGCAAGGCCTTTTGAAATCGGAAATGATAAATACCCCCCCCCCCGGCCGCCCTTTGGAATGGAGCTTCCATCCCTTTTGCAGCTCACCCCCCACCCCAGGTTACCAACTCCAAGTTGGGAAATACCTGGAGACTTGGGGGGTGAAGCCTGAGGACAGCGGGGTTTGGGGATGGGAGGGGCCTCAGCAGGGTACCATGCCACAGAGTCCACTTTCCAAAGCAGCCAGGGGAATTGCTCTTGGTTGTCCGGGGATGAACTGTAATTTCAGGAGAACACCAGGTCCCATCCGGAGGTTGGCAACCTTATACCCCTCCCAATAATTGGCAGAATCAGTCTCTGTTATGGGTGGGGTCGTGCAGATTGGCTTGCTTTATATAGGTTGCAGAAATGTGTTTGGCTGCTCTAGATTTTGGATTGCTTGGACACAACATTCTAAAATTTGTTATGTACGCGCGCAGAACTCACACCCTTAGCTTGGAGAGGTGATATGAGAGGTGATATGAGAACCATCTTCAAGTCCTTGAAGGGCTGTCACACAGAAGATGGGGAGAAGTTGTTTTCTGTTGTCCCAGAAGGTCGGACCAGAACCAAGAGGTTGAAATTAAATCAAAGGAGTTTTCGGCGAAACATTAGGAAGAACTTTGTGACAGTGAGAGCGGTTCCTCAGTGGGACAGGCTTCCTCGGGAGGTGGTTGGCTCTCCTTCTTTGGAGGTTTTAAAGCAGAGGCTAGATGGCCATCTGACAGCCATGCTGATTCTGTGAACTGAGGCAGATCATGACAGGGAGGGCAGGAAGGGTTGCCTCAGTGCTTAGTTCTTGTGGCCCTTTCTTACACGTCCAGGGAAATGCCGATCACCACTTTGGGGTCAGGAAGCCATTTTTCTCCAGGCCAGTTTGGCCAGGGATCCTGGAGGTTTTTTGTTATCTTCTGGGCGTGAAACAGGGGTCACTGGGGGTGTGTGACTAGATGACCCTGGAGGCCCCTTCCAACTCTCTGGTTCTATGATGCCTGGGCAGCCATTATGAAGCATGCTTCACCTTCCCTCCCATGTAAAATGGCTGGCCAGCCAAGTCAAAGCATCCTGCCTGGGCAGGAAGCTCATCAGTCAATCTTGCTTGCAGCCTTCAGGATCTGGGCTCAATGTTACCATCCTTCAGTCGGAGGGCCAGCCCTGATCGGCAAGGGAAGCTGTTTCGCCAGCCTCGTGAGAATTCCCATACCTGCACAAGAACCCGGGGCCTCCTTTATGGGAACCTTGGCATTCGTGTGCCAGTCTTCTACCTTTGCAGTCCTCTGGTGGCCATTTGCACAGATCTCATACAAGAGTGTGAATGTGATGATGGAGAGAAGGGTGGCTCTTCTTTGCTTCTTTGCTTTGCGTGGAGAGGAGAGTCCCCCTTCCCTCTCAAGTAGGTGGTGGAGGAGGAAAGTACCATCCAGTCGAATCCAATTGAATGATCCGTAATGCTGCTCCATGCCACTGTAACCTGCAGGCTACTGACATATGCTCTATGTGGGGCTGCCCTTGGAGACAGCACAGAATCTTCAACTGGCCCAAAATAGAGTGTTTTGAGCATAATCGGCAGTGGAAAGTGCTGTCAAGTGTTAGCCGACTTATGGCGACCCCATAGGGTTTTCAAGCAAGACCGTCTGCATATCTATGATCCAACCTAATGCTGATGTATGTTCTGTTCACTTTCTTTGCTTGTTTTTCTTCCAAGCTGCCCACCCGACAACGTACAATTGCCAGCTCTGGGCTGGGAAATTCCTAGAGATTTGGGGGTGACACCTGAGGTGGGTAGGTTTTGGGGAAGGGAGGGACCTTGTCGGCAGGCTATAAGGCCACAGAATACACCCTCCAAACCAGCCATTTTCTCCATGGGAACTGATCTCTGTCATCTGGAGATCAGTTATAATCCTGAGAGCTCTCCAGGCCCCACCTGGAGGTTGACAACCATACATCAAGATCAGTTTCTCATCATCATTCCTGTTGGCTGGTGCTTGCAGTTGATTAGGATGGGGAAACCACTTGCCAAGCGAAGAGCTTGCACTTGCAAAGAGACAGGAGCTGCTCCCTCTTTTCACCGAACAGCCAGACCGGTTGGGTGGAGGGCACATCAGACATTTTCCCTGCAGAGAATGTACTGAGGCTGTGGTTACTTGGTCAAGGAACAGCACAGCCTCAGCTTTATGGCAACGGAGAAATTCTGTCCTCTGTAAATAGTGAAGGAATAAAATAAACCAGGAATAAAATTAGCATCTTCTTTTGCCTCCACCAGCTGTTTGCTTGCTCCCTCTGCTGGAGAAGCAAGGAAATGCTGTCCGCAGAGCTCCAAGGATAGTAGCAGTCCTGCTAAATCCATATCATCATCATCATCATTTTTATAACTTCCAACACAACATCTTCAGACAGAACACCAAAGGGGAAGAGTACAATCCGAGTCCAGCACAACCTTAGAGACCAACATGATTTCCAGAGGACAAGCTTTTGAGAGTCAAAGCTCCCTTCGTCAGATGCAAAAACTTTGACTCTGGAAAGCTTCTACCCCCAAAATCTTGCTGGCCTCTGGTACTGTTGGACTTGAAGACCAACATGGCTGCCCAACTGGAACAGTCGCTATCCAGCAACCAGCTTGGCCTTTTCTTCTGGCCCATTTGATGCATGTAAAGAAGGGGAAGCCCTTACTCCATACCCCGAGCAGGCCCTGGTGAAGGAAAATCGGGATGCTGTGCCTTTGGGGAAGGGCTAGAGCCCACGGAAGGTGCCAGATCTCACCCCTGATTTCTGCCTTAGACCTTGACATGCTGGAAAAGGCAGTATGCATTTGTTTAGAATTATTTATACACCATGTTGCTGTCACACACTCAAAGCAGCAGGTTATAGACCCAAAGTCGTAGATCCCCTGGATCTGACTCATTATAAAGCAGTTTTCTACGCTGCTCACCCCACCCATTTCTGAGGGTGATCAGTCGTCCGTCTGACTCCGCAGAAGACAGCTCCTTGGTTCCTGCTCTGGAAACCTATGGAAGATTCCAGCATGACTTCACAGACACCTGACAGTTCATAAATATTTTGGGTGGCGTTTCGGGGCTGTGACTCTTTCTGCCTATACGAGGTGGCCGGCGGGGAAGTCCTCCTTGCATGCTGAAGGAACCCCAGACACACGTGTTTCCTGTCAGCAAGCCTGTTGCCCCTTTTCTAGAATTTCTTTGACAACTCGGCCACTCGTCCTGTCCTAGAAGTTGCTGTGATGGGACTGAGTAACC
Source organism: Lepidodactylus listeri (assembly GCA_029233225.1). NCBI lineage: Eukaryota > Metazoa > Chordata > Lepidosauria > Squamata > Gekkonidae > Lepidodactylus > Lepidodactylus listeri. Next base: position 129,932,298 of record JARCFY010000005.1, on the reverse strand, counting down.
TCTAGACCAGAGGTTCCCAGACTTATTTGGTCTACCGCCCCCTTTTCAGAAAAAAAATTACTCAGCGCCCCCCTGGAAATCTACCTTCAAGAAGTGGACAAAAAGATGCAGGTAGAGTCCGCCACGATCCACGCAGCCAGGCAGGCCAAGCCAGGCACAGAGCAACAGCAGCAGCAGCTGAAGGCCTGAAGCCAGAGGACAGCAGCAGCCACCACACAAGAGCCCAGCGGCAACACCAGCCTTGCAAGGGGGCACGTGGCTGTGATTGGCTGTGGGGACCCCTCTTCACCTCCCCCTCCCTCCCCGATCCTAGGGAAGACCAGGAGAAGGCAGGAAAAAGCTGCTTTAGATAGGTTCTGGAGTCTGGACTCTTCTTTCTTTTTTTTTGTGCTTCCACCGCCCCCTCATTTTTATTCAACGCCCCCCCAATTGCACCCAAGGCTCCGATTGCCCACCTGCATCATTCCAGCGCCCCCTAGGGGGTGGTATTGCCCACTCTGGGAACCAGTGCTCTAGACATTGTCTTGCTGCAGACGGGGTGGCTCTTTGAAAACCTTTCTTCAGCGTAGCATCATTTGTGCCTGTGAGTCCATTTGCAGTGCCAAGTTTACAGTGTGCACCGCCAGACACAGCTGGCCCCCATCCATCATTCCTGCCACTTTGTTTTTGCTGCTGTTGCTGAGAGCAGGATCTGTCCCACCCAGCAGGCAGACCAAGCAGAGCTTATCTGTTCCCCCAAATCGAACTGTGCACTGGAGGGGGGGGGGGACACTCACACACTCTGGTATTTCTGTCTCCATCCTTGTTTCCACATGCTGCATTAGGATTGCCAAGTACTCACCACAGGCCAGCGGGGGGGAGTCCTCTTCTTGCCGGGAGTTTCCCGGTGCGTGCGCAAAGCATGCGCGCTGTGATGATGTCACTGGAAGTGACATCATCATGTTGTGCACGTTGCCAGGGTGACGCTCTGGCAACTGCCCCAAAACTCTATGGTACCATAGAGTTTTTGGGGCGGTTGCTAGAGCGTCGCCCCGGCAATGTGCACAACATGATGATGTCACTTCCGGTGACATCATCCCTCTGGGGATGTCGTCCTGACCGGATGACTTCAGGGGTGGGGTTCCCCCCGCCGGCCGAATCCGGGCCGGCGGATTGGGGACCCCTGTAGTGGACTTGCAGCCCTACACTGCATCCAAACATTTACCCACACGAGTGTTGCCAGGCCTGCATCTGAAAATCCTGGGAACTTTTGGGGGATGGGGCATGCGGGAGCAGTGGTCAAGCATGGTGATCTTACTTCCAGGGGAAGACCTGGGAGTGACATCACTGCAACGAGTGGCACTCTAGGAATTTCTCCAATCACTGTGGCGAAGACCATAGAGATTGAGGGAATTCCTATGGACTCGCTCAGTGTGGTGATATCATTTCTGGGTGATTCCCTGAAAGTAACATCACCGCATTATGAGACATTTTGCTCTGTTTTTTTTCCAGCTGCTCCACTGAGCGTGGGAAATAGAGGATGGGCGGGGGGGAGGCCTGCCTGCTAAAGCTGGGCAAATGGTAAGGCTCACTCACACCTCAAAGCCATTACTCAGTGGCCCCTGTTCCCAAGGAACAGCATGGTTCATGTGGGGTTTTTTTGGTTTTTGTGCCGCAATATAATTGAAAAGTTTCCTGGTACACCTTCACCTCAAGTAGTCATTCCACGCACATCTGGGCCTTTCAGTTACTCTGTTAGGACACAGTTATCGATTCTCCTGTGTTCTAAAAAAAATTACGTATCCTTGGATGGACAAGAGCAGGGGCACCCATTGGACTGAGTTGTAGGTCATACACACGTGGTGACGTACGGGGAAAAAGTACACCCTTCCTCCTAGCATGGATGCAAATCCGGATAAGTAGGTTCCACTCATGTTGGCTATTGACCAGGGAAAGTTGGAGACAGACTTCATGGTGGTGATGCTGTGAGATGGTGTCAACATCACTTCCAGTGCAACCTGGAAGTGATGTCATTGTGTAGGAGTGACAGTCTAGCATTTGCCCCAAACTCTATGGTTTAACCCTGTTATCCACTCACCTGTTTCCACAGATTTCAATTCTCTTTCACGAGGTTCTCTGGTGCACCCTGTCTCACTTTCACATTCTGTATCCTCTTTAGCCTGGAGGGAAGGCAGCGTGGTCTAGCCCAGTCTCATCAGACCGAAGAAGCTAAGCGGGGTCAGCATGTGGGAGGGAGACCAGCAAAGAAGACTCTGCAGAGGAAGGTGATGGCCGGCCACCTCTGCTTTGGTGTAGTGGTTAAGTGCGCAGACTCTAATCTGGGAGAACCGGGTTTGATTCCCCACTCCTCCACTTGCACCTGCTGGGTGACCTTGGGCAAGCCATAGCTCTGTACCAGCTGTTCTCTCAAGGACAGTTGTCTCAGAGCGCTCTCAGCCCCACCCACCTCACAGGGTGTCTGTTGTGGGGAGGGGAAGGGAAAAGGAGTTTGTAAGCCGCTCTGAGACTGCAAGTGAAGGGCGGGGGATAAATCCAATCTCTTCTTCTCCTCCTCGCTTGCTGCAGTCACCATAAGTCAGTTGCGTGACCTGACAGTGCTTTACAGACATCCTTTTTAGCATGACTTCTTAGTTCCATATCAGACTGGTGATTACAGTTTCTCTTGCACTATGTGAGAGGAGCTATTTATACAGTTATCTTATGTTTTAGCTGTAGTTTTTATTCATATAGAGGTTTTTAATGTTTTAGCTGTAGTTTTGATAGGATCGGCATAGCCAACGTACCTGAGGGACCGCCTTTCTCCATATATACCCCAGCGAGCACTGCAGTCGGGGTCATGTCACTGACTTCGAGTCCCGGGCCCCAAGGAAGCCAGGCTCACTAGGACTAGGGCCAGAGCATTTTCAGTGGCGGCTCCAACCTGGTGGAACGAGCTCCCGGAAGAGACCAGGGCCCTGCGGGACCTAATGCAGTTCCGCAGGGCCTGCAAGACGGAGCTCTTCCGCCAGGCTTTTGGTTAGGAGCCGCCGCTGACACTGTAACATTGTAAGAACACCTGCATGGAAACTGGCCCGAAGGCAGTCCAGGCCGATAGTGCTGGTTGGAAGTTCCCCCTATTTGATAGGATGCCATCTTGATGAGATCAGAAGCACTTTAATTGGGACGATAGTTTAGATATGTTGTTGTACAACGGAGTTTTATTGTTGTTATTGTTTGTAACTTGTTTTAAACTGTTTTATGGTATGTATGGCTCCTTAGCCCTTGTCAGCCGCTCTGAGCCCGCGTGCGGGGAGGGCGGGGTATAAATACAAAAATAAATAAATAAATAAATAAATAAACCATGTGGCTTCATTACTTTTCTTTTAAAAAAATGGATCATTTTATGTATTTGTGGTTTTGTCCTCCCCCTACCCCCACCCCTGGTTTTAAAAGCTTTTTTTTAAAAAAGAGAAAAAAAAGAGTAGGCTCTCAGTCAGCTCTTAGGCATCATCACCTGAGAAAGATTAATTGCAACTCGAAGGGGCCAAGCTTGCCGGCTATTGTATCGGTGATGGCATCTACTCGTTGTTGTTAATTTTATGAAACAATTAAGGAAGGAAAACGTTTCACCCCTCATTGCTGGTTGCAGTATTAATTTGTGAAATAATAATAGTGTGCATAGATCGGCATTATGTCCTGATTTTTTTTGTTGGGTTGCAGTTGACCTAGTAATTACCTTTTATTACTGTATTTTGCTATCTTGCGAGACATACACTTTTTGCTACTTCAGTGAAGCGGCTTGGCTAATGTTGTGTACCCAAACAGATTTAGAATGTAAAAGCACAAGCCAGGAGTTACGTTCATGTCTTACTAGTAGACCTGCTGAGGTTTCTATGTAGGGTTACCAGGTCCGGGTTCGGAAATTCCTGGAGATTTTGGGGGTGGAGCCTGGGGAGGGGGGGGGTCGGGGAGGGGGGGGGCTTCAGAAGCATATCATGCCACAGAGTCCAACTTCTAAAACAGCCATTTTCTCCAGAGAAACTGAGCTCTGTAGGGCAGAGACCAGTTGTGATTTTGGGAGAGCTGGAGCCACCACCTGGAGGTTGGCAACCTTATTTCTGTGGTGCGTTTCATCCTTATCTCTAGTCGCATTTGGAAGAGCCACATGGTTTTGGGAACTGACCTTGCATCTATTTACTGGCATAATTTTTATCAGTGGGAAAAGTTGCAAAATATAGGCTTAATTTGCATCCGTGCTCCAGTCTGCTGAGTTGCTTAAATTTGTTCTTTGCATAGTTTGAATTTCTTGTTATAGATTTTGAGACTATTATATTGCGATGCGTTCACGGTATAAATATTTTGTGTGTGCTTTATTTCTATGTTTTAATGCATGGCGTGATTTAAAATGCAGGACTGTGGAGTAAGAAGTGGGGGCTGGGTGGGTGAGTGAAGTGTGCTGAGATCAGGTGGCAGCTAGAGGGGCGGGGCAGAGTAGAGTAGCTGGTTCACAGAGGCTTTGCGGGAGAGAGCCTCTAGAGTGTGTGTCTGTGGAGGGGGAGAAGAGAGATTGATGGTGCGGCTGTGACAGTGCTCCCTCTAAGCGGAGCACCTGAGTGTTCCCTCTAAGCCCCAATCAGCAGCAATCCGGAGCCGCACAGGTCTTGCACTGCCCATTGCCCATTTTAAGATTACAGTGTTTATATTGAGGTCACAGTTTGAACTACTCTGCTCAGGAGGGAAAAGAACTTAGCGGGAACATTGGCTGTGGAATGTGAGGGAAATAAGTCTGTGTGGAGGTTAGGAGCCCAAGTGGCAAGGCAGGGGATTAAGCTTTTGTGGCTCAGTCAGTTTAAGAAACTTTAGAGAAACAAGAAGAACTGTACACCTATCTGATACCATTACGCTTATGACATTATCCTGAAACCATTACACTATTCTAAACAAACTTGATATAGGTTTAAGAGAAAACAACTGTTTTACTTAGAGTAACGACCTCCCTTTTTACCTCAGAGCCATCCCCCCACCATGCTGCCAATTCTCTCATTCTGCCATATGCAACTAAGGCTCCCTGTTCTTTAGGTCCAACTAAGAATTTTAAAGCTTTGTAAATAAGGAGGGCACGCTAAAGAAGGCAAGGAAATGGCATAACACACATCAACTCAGAACACTATAGATGGATGCCGTTACAGAGGTTAAGTATAAGAGATCTCTTAGGGTTGCCATCCTCCAGGTGAGGCCTGGAGATCTCTCCATATTACAACTGATCTCCAGAAAACTAAGATCAGTTTCTCTGGAGCAAATGGCGGCTTTGGAGGATGGACTCTGTGACATTGTTCCTGGCCGAGGACCTGGCCCTCTCCAAACCCACTCTCGTCAGGCTTCCCCCCCCCAAACCTCCAGGTATTTCTCCACCCAGAGCTGGCAACCCTAGGTTTCACAGCAGAAGAGTGAAAACTTGGTGGTTAGTGGTAGTCTTTTAGAAAATGTGTGGTAGGTTTTCATGGAGAGTGGGAATCGTAAGGCTCACGGAACAGATTCGCTGAACGTGAGGTGACCCAACAGTGTCCATATGGAAAGGGACTGTATCTCATGCTCGTTGCCTGCTGGAATCCATAACTATACATTCCCAGGAGGTCGCCCTCACCCATGAGGACTAGAAACTTTGCCATGTGTTAAACAAGCTCAACATATTTCGGATTCTATGGAAGCTCTCAGTTTTTGGATTGTGAGATCTATGTCTTGCTTGGCATTAATGTTGTAGGCCTGTAGACTCTTACCACGCTTGGTAACACCATGCTTTTTTGTCATTGCAGGACAACACATTTTGTTATGTGAAGCTACGAAGGGCCTAGTCGTCAGCTCCCGTGGGGTAGGAGGTGAGCGTGGAACACTTAGGTAAGAACTTTTCCTTGACTGATGTAGCGTGTTTTTCTTAGTTATTGATGAATTTATAGTCTGCTCTTATCTAAGGACTGCAAGCAAGAACAAACTGAATATGGGTATACCAGTTAAGGGGCTGTCGAATGCGTCGCTGTGAAGGTGATGAAAGAGGTCCTATGTGGTCCAGTTTCTCCAGATCTCAGTTCTTCTCATTGCGGTACAGACTTCTTAGCTTTGTGGAATGCCTTGATTCGTTTTCTGAGGTTCATATGGAAACAGTGTGAAACTGAGCGACCAATTTATTGCAGTCCGAATGGCACCTGGTGTGTTCAAACTGTTTGGGATGTTACTAAGAGACAGATGTTGCTTGTGGTTGATAATATGGAGAAGAGGTGGATTTCCGGCACAACCTGTGACTCGTCCTGCTAGTCCAGACAGCATGTTAAGGACTCTTAGCTTCTTCGCTGGCCTACTGGCTGTTCCGTACATTTATGAAGCATTCACAAAGACCAGTTTCTGAAGTGGAAACACTTGATTTCTCGGAGCAAAGGTTGCAAGCCCAATGTTAACAGATGCAACTATTTTGAGGATATGGAGTGTAAACTCTGGGCTGATTGCATCCCTTACTACCATATCCTGCTGCAAAAACGAACGTTCCTTTCAGTCGAACCGGGTTGCTTACACGAGGTATTGTAATTATGATTTATGGCAACATTGCAATTCATTTGGGCGGGTTCCAAAACACAATGCAAACCAGTGGTACTTAGGCATCACCCTGGTTGCATAACAGATGGAGGAGGAGTTCGCCGATTTTAATTTGTCCCCAGACTATCCCATGAAGCCGGTCTTCTCCTGAGTCAGACCCCTGTTTTATCTTGATCGGCGCTGTCTCTTCTGATTGGCCGTGTCTCTACAGAGTCTCAGGCAGAGGTCCCACCTTTTCCCTGGAGACTGAACCTCAGAACCTTCTGCATGCATAGTGACCGAGTAGCAGCTCCTCCTCTCTTATAAGAGAGCCAGCGTGGTGGAATAGTTATGGTTGGGCGTGGGCCAGAGGCACCCTTTGTGTCCTCGCTCAGCCGTGATACTTGCTGGGTGTTGTGAGGGCGGCCAGCTCTGGGGTGGGAAATTCTTGAAGATTTTTTTTTGGGGGGGGGGAGTCTAGGGAGGGAAGGGGGATCTCTGTGAGGTAAAATATCTTCGCCTTCCAAAGTAACCATTTCCTCAAGAAGAACTGATCTGTATCCCCTGGAGATCAGCTGTGATTCCGATCATCCTCTGGGCCACACCTAGTCTTGCCAGCCTCCAGGTACGGCCTGGAGATTCCCCGGAATTCAGATTGATAGCCAGATGACAGAGATCAGCTCCCGGGGGGGGGGGGAATGGCTGCTTTGGAAGGTGGACTCTGTGGTATTACATCCTGTTGAGGTCTTTCCCTCCCCAAACTCCACCCACAGTTTCCCAACCTGGAGCTGTTACTCTAAGCCCCAACTGTACGCTGGGAACCCTAGGCTGTTGTGAGGCCTACCACAAAGGCTGTTGTGTGGGGGGAAGAGGGGAAATCCCATGTAGGCCCACTGTGAGTTCCTAAAATACTTCTAAATAGAGTTGCCAGCCCCCAGGTCCGGGCGGGGTTCCCTCACTTTTGGGGGCTACAGTCCACCCCTGGCCAGTTGGCCAGCAGGGGAAGCCCTGCCCCCAAGTGCGATCATTGCCATGCTTCGGCCCTGGGGGGCATGGGGGGAGAGTCCTCATGGTCACTGTCCTTTCTTAAGTGCTTTGATAGCTATGAGTGACCTCTGTTCTTAATTATTCCCAAACTGATTTATACTCCTGCACCAGAGAATTGCGTTTTGTCCTTCCCTTCCCTCAGGTGAGTGCAGAGATGTTAGTATTAGGTAAAGGTAAAGGTTTCCCTTGCTTAAAAGTCAGTCGAATATGACTCTAGGGATGTGGTGCTCATCTCCGTTTCCAGGCCGAAGAGCCTGAAGTCTGAAGACATTTCCGTGGTCATGTGGCTGGCATGACTAGATGCCGAGGTACACAGAACGCTGTCGCCTTCCCACCGAAGCAGTACCTATTTATCTACTTGCAACTTCGTGCTTTTGAACTGCTAGGTTGGCAGGAGCTGGGGCCAGGGACGGGAGCAGGCAGCCATTAAGAATGTTTTAGCGCTCCCCCCCGGTGTATATATTTTAAAAAAACATAACGCACTGATTGGAGTGAGGGGCAGGGGTCAGACGGAGCCAAGGCCAAGCCAAGGCCTCATCTGGTTGGGCATCCTGTTGACGATTGTGGCTGGCAGCCAGGTGTCCACAGGAAGGCATCAAGGCACGGGATTGCCCCAGGTCGCTGCCCCCCCAAGCGGCTGTTTTTCAGGGACACACGAGAGAGGCTTTTTCAGTGGCAGCCCCATGGTTCTGGAGCAGCCTCCCCCAGGAGGTGTGCCTGGCCCCCTCACTTCCACCCGGCAGGAGGGAGCTGAAGACGGTTTGATTCAAGATGGCATTTGATTAGTTTGTCTACCTCTTGGTGGTTTTAAATTGTGACTGTGTGGCATTTTAGGTGTTTTAAAATATTTTTAAATGTTTTTTGTTCTATTGACTCTGTAAGCCGCCTTGAGTTCCGTCAGGTAGAAAGGCATCTAATTCACATTTTAAATAAATCAGTAAGCCAGTCCCCTCCCAGGAAGTCAGTTGCGTTTAGGTATCAAGGTAAGAACCTTCAGTGAATTTTGTGTCATCGTTTTGAGAGCTGGGCTGACGTGGGTGGCCCAGGCGAGCCCATTGGGTCTTGGAAGCTGAGCAGGGTCAGCCATGGTTCATCCTTGGAGGGGTGACCACCTCTGAAGGCACCTCTCTTGCCTTGAAAATCCTACAGGGTCACCATAAGTCAGTTGCAACCAATGCTCCCTCTAAGCTGTGGAGTCTTGTGAGCAAAAATTCTACTTTGTGAACTATTGGCACTGAAGTCGTACGCAAGCAATTTGGCTACTGCGCAAATCAGTTTGCTCTAGAGCCAGTCCTTCCCGAGCTAAGACATAAACGTGAGACCTAGCTCACACTAACTCACCTTAGAGGGAACACCAGTCACAACTTGACAGCACTTTGCACCGTTTTAAAAGCCATCTATGCTGATAGTTGTCACCACCACATTTATAAGACCACCTGTATTGTAAAGCTTACAGTACAGACAACTTGGGGCAGACAACGGGGGCAGACAACTGCTCAGCTATCAGATTCTCGTTGCGAGGTGGAAGTGGACCGTGGAAGCTGGAATGACTCTAGCTGGATAGGTCTTTTTTAGCAGGGGGTGAACACTGCCAAGGCTGCTCAGCTCAGACCTGGCCAGCAGCACCATCGATGGGCACCGTCCCACCCACAGCCTCCACCAGCAGCGAGGCAGGAGGCAACTGGTGGTCTGATGACGAGCATTGCTGGTGCTGACGGGCCGGAGCTGAGTGACTCCTGCAGGGCTTGTGGACTATAACTATATATATTTAAAAGTACATTGTGGACTGCGGACTGACAGGGTTGGAGAAAGAGCTCATGGCTGGTGGTCTGTACCTATGTCTGCAAACAACTTTGACAGGGGTGTTTTTTTTTTAAATCCCCCCTCCCAGAAACCTGCTTTTAAAAAATACCCTGTTTGACCAGGAGTAAGAGTGGAACAAAATAAATGTGGGAAACCCAGCCGCTCTCCCTCTGTTTCTGCTTCTCCGTCCCCCGTGAACTTGGCACACCAGAACGGTCTTCCTGCGCTTTTGATTTCCCTGGCAGTTCAGTTTTGGTGAGCATCACCGTAAGCGGCATCCGGTAATCTGATTTGATAGCTGTCATCTTGAGAGCGGCTGTAATGCAAACAAAAGATGATCACTCAAATGAGGTTAGAGTGAAGAGCCCTTTTCCTGAGCTCAGCCGCTGCTGTGCGGAATCCCCCCGTCGAATTAGAAGAGTGCGGCGTTCCTTCCTCTTCTTTCACCTGGGAGCCTGCCGTTAAAATTCACGCACACTCGCACTCTCGCATTTCAAGTCTGCGACTTGATGGATTCCTTTGGAGACTCTGCCTAAAAACACAGGCTGAGGTCTGGTTCACCTGACTGGGAGTGCTTGTGTGTGCCTGCATGAGTGTGTCAGCCGGGCCAGAGCAGGAGGAACAAACTAAAGATACCTTTAAAAAGCTACCCTGAGCTGGAAAAGAATATCAGAAGAGCCCTGCTGGATCAGACCAATAGTTCATCTAGTCTAGCATCCTGTCTCTGGAGGGCCAACAACAGGGCACAGAGGCTGAGGCCTTCCCCTGATAAAAATCTCAGAAGAGCCCTGCTGCATCAGACCAGTGGTCCATGTAGTCCAGCATCCTGTCTCAGACAGTGGCCAGCCAGTTCCTCTGGAGGTCCAACAACGGCGTAGAGACCGAGGCCTTCCCCTGATAAGAATCTCAGAAGAGCCCTGCTGGATCAGACCAATAGTTTTATCTAGTCTAGCATCCCGTCTCACACAGCGGCCAACAAGTTCCTCTGGAGGGCCAACAACAGGGCATAGAGGCCGAGGCTTTCATAAGAACATCAGAAGAGCCCTGCTGGATCAGACCAATAGTCCATCTAGTCCAGCATCCTGTCCCACACAGTGGCCAAACAGTTCCTCTGGAGGGTCAACAACAGGACAGAGAAGCTGAGGCCTTCCCCTGAGAAGAATCTCAGAGGAGACCTGCTGAATCAGACCAATGGTCCATCTAGTTCAGTATCCTGTCTCACATAGTGGACAGCTAGTTCCTCTGGAGGCCCAACAATAGAGCAGAGAGGCTGAGGCCTTCCTAAGAACCTCAGAAGGGCCCTGCTGGATCAGACCAGTGAGGGTCCATCTGTTCCAGCATCCTGTCTTCTCACTCAGTGGCCAACCAGTTCCTCTGGAGGGCCAGCAACAGGGCACAGAGGCCGAGGCCTTCCCCTGAGGTTGCCTCCTGGCTCTGGGATTCAGAGGCTCTGAATGTGGAGGTTCCCCTCAGTCACCATGGCTAGTGGACACTGATAGACTTATCCTCCATGAATCTATCTAATCCCCTTTTGAAGCTGTCTATTCCTGTGGCCATCGCTGCATCCTCTCAGATGGCCCAAGCCAAGCCGATCTGTTTGATAATGAACCCAACCTGCCATAAATCCATTTTTTTAAAAAAACCTACCAAGCTGTTTCATGAGTTTGCTAAGTGCACAGCGCATTGTTCAAAAAAGAAATCTAAAAAGGTAAAAGCAAGATTAAAATGAAATCCAACAAATGATAGAAGGTGCCACAATCATGAGCCAACTTTTCAAAAGTCCCTCTGATTCAAATCGGAGCAGTCTAGATGGATTAAGACTTTTGTTGAAATAAAGGGGATGCCCCAGGCTAGCCCACTCTCAGCAGATCTCGGAAGCTAAGCAGGGTCGGCCCTGGCTCGTACTTGGAGAGGAATCAACCAAGGAAGCCCAGGGTTGCTACGCAGAGGCAGGCAATGGCAAAGCACCTCTGTTCATGTGATTGTGTGGGATTGCTTTCCAGCAGTGTTTCTGTTGTTCCTTCACCAATGTGGCTTGAATCGCGGCACTACAAAGGGACTGTGCCAGTAGGTTCCCCGCACAGCTATGTGCCGGGGTACCTGTGATGGACTATGTCACAATGCAGTGGTCTTGCTATTCAGCACAGCCAATCACGGAATTAGAGATCAACGTTTTAGACAGGATGGAGCAGGGAACTTTGAGTAGTGCACTAGCTGAGGTTACATGTCCGGCACTAAGGAGATCCAGTCTGCTGAGCTAGCAGAAGTCATAGGAGGTGGGATATCATGTGTGTTAAAGTCTTCCATTCAAAACTTAACTCCGCTGTGCCCTCAGTGGAAGAATTTAAACAAGCTAAACGTTGTCACTCCGAGTCTCAAAAGTACATGTAACTTTTTAAACAAGCAACCAGGATATGTATTAGTGCTCTGGGACTAGTATGATTTTTATTTATCTTTTAAATTTCTATCCCGTCTTAGCAGCAAAATCAAAATTGCATCGAAAAGTGTACACTAAGTCAATGCAAAAGAAAAGATCTTGGAATCCCCTCTTGATCTCTGCCCAGCTCCAACCCAGAGATCACATCATTTGCCTGCCCCCATGGGCCTCCCCAGGGTACCAAAGGCTCCAGGAACGTTCTCTCCCCCCCCCCCCCCAATTCCCCCCACCTCCCAGTTCATATCCGTAGGGTCAAGGGTTCCCTTTTTCCTTGCAAAAATCTCTGGTTTGAGCTTTATGAGGGTGGATGTATTTTTTTTTTAATGTTGTTTTACACACTTCACCGATCCTTGATATTACACATGATACAGCTTTCTGTGCGACCATCTGAAGAAACGGAAAGATGTCTTTCCCTTGCATATCCTGTCAGCTTCAATGTACAGGCCGCTGGACCTATTAAATCTTCCCCTGGGCTCCCTTCTTTTGTGTCTGAGTGAGATCTGTTTCTTGGCCTCCCTTTAATCTCGATTGGTGGCATTAAATTTCCTGTGAGGTAATTACAATAGTATTAAAGGCCAGGAATTCCCCCAGCCACTATGCTGGCGTTATAGGCATGGGAAGTTGGACAGAAAGATGCTGGGGGCTGATTCAGCTTGGGGGCTGATTCAGCTTGATTCCTTACTTGGGAATTTAAAGTATTGGCTGCATAGATGGCCTGTCTCATCCCTGAATCTTGATGTTACCATCAGCTGGAAAGACAGAGGCCCTTTCCGCACTCTCCTTGTAATACATATTCACCGCAGTGTCCTCCAAGCAATTCTGCGCTAAAATTGAATTCAACCTTCTTTCTAACTCAGGGTCTCTCCTCCCCCCCCCCCCCCCCCGCACTAAAATCGAGTTCAACCTCCTTTTTATTCCGGGGGTTTTCCATTCTGCATTACATTCCCTCCCTTCAATAGTCAGCCCGGTTTCAGCCTGCTGCTGCCCCGGGTCATTTGGATGCTGCTTTGCCATGAACTTAAATTGCCTCCACTTGAACACTGAGAAAATCTGGAGTGGCTAGGGCTGCCAAGTCAGCCCGGGGGGCAGGGGATCCCCCGCTATAGGGGTTCCCAATCCGCCGGCCGAATGCCCCAGAAGTCGTCCGGTGAGGACGACTTCCCCCGTGTAATGACGTCACCTGGAGGTGACGTCATCACATTGGGGGCGTTGCCAGGGCAACGCCCCCCCACTGGTAAGTCGCCGGCCCTGGGAGTGGCAGGCAAACGTGGAAAGGACCATAGGGACAGTTGCGCCACCAGTACAGTAGCATGAACTGTGTTATTGGTTTGAGTCCAGTGGCACCTTTAAGACCAACAAAGATTAATTCTGGGTATAAGTTTTCATGTGCATGCATGTCTCTTCAGATATCTGAAGCGGAGTTTTGCATAATTTCTCATAGGTTTCCTAATTCTGGAGGGGTGGTGGTGTTTGCTATCTTGTATAATCTACTCTGTTTTTACTAGTCGCATGGGAGAAGCGACTCAGGGCACTGAAGTTCTGCGGGACCGCCTCTTCCGGTATACCCCCGGAGAGCATTGCACTTGCTGGTGTTCCTAGGGTTGCCAAGTCCTGGTTGGAAAATACCTGGAGACTTTGGGGGTGGAGCCAGGAGAAGGTGGGGTTTGGGGAGGGGAGGGGCCTCAGCATGGTACAATGCCATAGAGTCCACCCTCCAAAGCAGCCATTTTCTCAAGAGGAGCTGATCTCTGTCAGCTGGAGATCAGCTATAAAAGCAGGAGATCCCCAGGCCCCACCTGGAGGCTGGCAACCCTAGGTGGTCCCCGGCCCTAGAGGCATCTGGCTGTCCTCAACCACAGCTTGGGCCTCCTCGACCCTGACTCCAACCTGGTGGAACTCTCTGCCAAACCCCATCAGGGACCTGCGGGATCTCATGCAATTCCACAGGGCCTGTAAGGCAGAGATGTTCCACCAGGCATTTGGTTGAGGACAGCGACAGCTTACATCATGGCTGGCACCCTTTCCGGATCTCCGTCCCCTGAAGGATCTAATTTCCTTCCCCCCCCCCCAATACCCATGAGGCACCCACTGGCCGGAAATGGGAGGGAAGAGAACCACAAATTTTTGCCAGTACTTTAATTAGTGAATTATATCTCTTGATAATGGCTTTTATTGTTTTAAATATTGTACATCGCCTGGAGCCCCACGATTGTGGGGATTAGGCCATTCAGAAATGTAAATAAATAAATAAATAAAAATACCCGCTGGATCTCTTGCCGAACAGCCTGATTAGCACCTGAGATGCTGGGTCCACACACTTCCAAGCCTCTGCTTGCTGCCATAATGGGCTTGAGACGTACTTTCCTGGAACAGAAGGCTGAGCTTCTCAAGTAGCTGAATTCTGCACCCATTAGCAGACGGGCTGTGTGCGTGTGTGTGTGGTGCTCCTGTAGAGCTGATGAATAGACTGCTGTCTTCATGGTTTGCCTTTCTACCCAGTCAAAACGGACCCAACAAGAGAGAGGACTCCTTTGACAACAGTCTACGTCTCAGCATCTGGGGAATGCTGGATTTATAGGAACTGAGGAAAACCATGCTAGGGTTGCTAGGTCTGACTTGGGAATTTATTATACACTGAGACTGAGGCAGCGTTTCAATCAGTGATTTCTTTATTCAGCTCAGAGCATCACATCCAATACACAGAACAAGCCAGCTTATGTACAGTCTGAGCCAGGCAAGCCACACCTCCAGAAACAATAACGTCCAATAGGGTTGCCAAGTCTAATGGACTCACCGGCGGGGGGGAGTCCTCCTGTTGCCCGAGTTTCTTCTGGCGTGCACGCTTTGCGCGCACGCCCGGCGGCATCACCGGAAGTGACGTCGGCACGTTGGGGGCGTTGCCAGGGCAACGCCCCCAACGTGCCAACGTCACTTCCGGTGACGTCATTACACCGTCCTCGCCAGACGACTTTGGGGGTGGGGTTCCCCACGCCGGCCGAATGCTGGCCGGCGGATCAGGAACCCCTTTAGCAGGGGATCCCCCGCCCCCCGGCTGACTTGGCAGCCCTAACGTCCAATCATCAAACAGTGCTGGGGACCAATGAGAACTGTTCCCACCGGAAGTCTTAAGTCTCTCCGGATTGGTCTGTTTGCAACAGTGACCAATCCGGTTGTGCATTTTAGGATACTGGGGCCTCTATGGAGCTGAACTCTTAAGCTCACATCTAATAACACAGTAACTGAATACATAACAGAATTCCTGGATATTTGGGGGTGGAGCCTGGGGGTGGGGTTTGGGGAGGGGAGGGACCTCAGGAGGGTATATTTATTTATTTATACATTAAATTTATAAATCGCCCAATCCAAGATAGAGAGAGAGATATGGTGTCATAGAATCTGTAAAGCAGCCATTTTCTCCAGGGGGAACTGACCTCTGTTGTCTGGAGATCAGTTATAATTTGGGGGGATCCCCAGGCCCTGCCTGGAAGCAAGTGACCCTAAACCATGTGTGTTAGATTTTCTAGTAACAGAAATTCCCGGAACCCTTCCTAGTTTCTTTGTTTGCTTCTGGATTTCTAGGCTACCTTTCACCAGATTAGTCCTGTAGGCAATTAATAATCATCACGTGGAAATGTATTACATGCTTAATTTACTTTTTCCCCAAGAGGTAACCCACATGGCTAGCTTCAGCAGTTCCGGAATAATGGTGGTACACAGGAGATCGTGGAGGGATGTTCTCATGGCTCTCCAGGCCAAGGGAAACCTGGCTTGGAAATGTGAAAAATTAGCTCCGCTGTTGGACTAATTCTGTGAACGAGACAGCAAAACCTGTTCTCGACTTTTACTCGCCACCGTGCTTTCTCAAGATCAGTCCCTGGTATTTTATTGCATGTCTCTCACAAGTCAATGCCAGCTGGCACAAAATGCCGTGGATTATTCTCGCTGATGATATTGTATTGCCACCGAATACTAGAATGCCCACCAAATAGTGGGAATATGTGCTCTCTGTTTCTGCCCTCCATATACCCACATTTTTTACTCTGCACTTTTGGGCCAGAGAAGCATGCCAGTCTTCCCCCCTTGTAGGGCTGCCAAGTCAGCCCGGGGGGCGGGGGATCCCCCGCTATAGGGGTTCCCGATCCGCCCGCCGGCATTCAGCCGGCGGGGGGATCCCTGCCCCAGAAGTCGTCCGGTGAGGACGACTTCCCCCGTGTAATGATGTCACCTCCGGGTGACGTCATATCGTTGCCGTTGCGCGCGCACAAAGCGCACGCACCAGAAGAGCTCCCGGGGGGAGAAGAACTCCCCCCGCCGGTAAGTCGCCGGTACTTGACAGCCCTACCCCCTTGTGTGCAATGTGCGTGTTCATGTATGGAGAAGGGAATTGGTGTGATGGCTGCTGACAACACAGAGGTGTTTCTGTATAGGCAGGGAAGAGGGAATGTGGAGGACTGGTTTTCCAGATGAAGAAAAAAAATCCTCTCTCTTCTTTTTCTTTAGCACAGTTCCGACTTGGTCCTATATTGACTTATTATTGTAATATTTCTGCAATGTTTGGAGCCATTGTGTAATTGTGCTTGACCACTGAAAAAGACTATAAGGCCAAAATGCGTCTGGTCAGTGTCGCGTAAGGTCTTCGTTTGAGAGTACTGTATGTTTTTAATCTAAATTGAGGCTATATTAGGACCTGTAACTGTTTTTTTAAATGTCTTGCAATAAATACTTGTATTGTTGTATAATTTATGTATACTTATATTCTAGATTCATTTATTTAAATACTGAGCCTGCTGATTTGGATTCATTTCTAGGTTCTTAATAGGAAACCTGAAAGTGACTGTCCCTCCTTTGAGAAGGGACAGTTCCCGGGGGCATTCAAGGAAGTGATGGTCTACCCTCGTCTGAAAAAACCATCACTGGACCCAACCGAATTGACCAACTATCGGCCGGTGTCCAACTTGCCCTATTTGGGCAAGATTTTGGAGAGGGCGGCGGCGATTCAGTTGCAGAGTTTCCTGAATGACACTTCTGCACTAGACCCGGTCCAGTCCAGCTTCTGGCCGGGTCATGGGACTGAAACGGCACTGGTCGCCCTCATGGACGACCTCCGATGGCATCTGGATTGGGGCGGCACGGTGGTGCTGGTGTTGTTAGATCTGTTGGCCGCGTTCGACATGGTCGACCACCAGTTACTGACCCACCACCTCGCCGACACGGGGGTTCAGGGGTTTGCCTTACAGTGGCTCACCTCATTCCTCCAAGATCAGGGACAGAGAGTGGTGCTGGGGGAGCAAACGTCCCAGAGGCACCCACTGGTGTGCGGAGTGCCACAAGGGGCAGTGCTATCCCCGATGTTGTTTAACATCTACATGCGCCCTCTTGCCCAGATTGCCCGGAGGCACAGACGGGGTTGTCACCAGTATGCTGATGACCCCCAGCTGTATCTGCTGTTGGGCAGCCAGTCCGGGGCTACCCCAGAAGACCTGAGTCAGGCGCTTCAGGACGTGGTGGGCTGTCTCAGGCTGAGCCGACTGAAATTAAATCCAACGAAGATGGAGGTCCTGTGCCTGAGTTGGAGCGAACCAGGGGTAGGGATCCCATTGCCAGCCTTCGTGGGGGGGGGGGGGGGTGCTGTTGGTACCATCGCCGAAGGTCCGGAGTTTGGGAGTGCTCCTGGATGCCTCTTTAACTATGGAGGCCCAGGTAGCAGCCACTGCCAAGGTAGCTTTTACCATCTGCGGCTGATTCGGCAGTTGATTCCCTTCCTCGAACGCAATGACCTGGCGACAGTGATTCATGCTATGGTCACCCCGAGATTGGACTACTTGATGCTCTCTACATGGGGCTGCCCTTGTCTCAGCACCGGAAACTGCAGCTAGAGCAGAATGCCACGGCCAGGCTGTTGATGGGTCTCTTAGTGCGGGACCACATCCAGCCTGAGGACAGTGCACTGGCTGCCTATAGCGTACCGGATCTGGTTCAAGGTGCTGGTTTTAACCTTTAAAGCCCTATATGGTCAGAGGCCTGCCTAAATAAGGGACCACCTTTCCCCGTATATACCCCAGAGAGCACTGCGGTCAGGCACGCAACATCGCCTGGCCCTCCCCAGCCCTAGAGAGGCCAGGTTATGAATCACCAGTGCCAGGGCCTTCTCGGTGGCAGCTCCGGGCTGGTGGATTGAGTTCCCGGATGACATCAGGGCCCTGCGGGACCTTCTGCAGTTCCGCAGAGCCTGCATAGCGGAGCTCTTCCGCCAGGCTTTTGGTTAGGAGCCGCCACTGGGGGAAGGGGCCATTGGCAAATGCCAGGTTAAATCTCTGGCCGGACAATCAACTGGTGAAATTGCTTGGCCTTGGGTCTGGTATTGCTGCGCTGTGGGGACCCGTGATACTCAGGTGTACCAATAGAGTGGAAAGGGGTGAGTAGACCTGGCCTCCGGAGAACAGGTCTACCCATCCCTTTCCACTCTATTGGTAGACCTGGCCTTCGGAGAACAGGTCTACCCAGCCCTTTCCACTCTATTGGTAGACCTAGCCTTCGGAGAACAGGTCTACCCAGCCCTTTCCACTCTATTGGTAGACCTAGCCTTCAGAGAACATGTCTACCCGCTCCTTTCCACTCTATTGGTAGACCTGGCTCCCAGAGAACATGTCTACCCAGCCCTTTCCACTCTATTGGTAGACCTGGCCTCCGGAGAACAGGTCTACTCAGCCCTTTCCACTCTATTGGTAGACCTGGCCCCCAGAGAACAGGTCTACTCAGCCCTTTCCACTCTATTGGTAGACCTGGCCTCTGGAGAACATGTCTACTCACCCCTTTCCACTCTGTTGGTAGACCGGACCTCCAAAGGACAGATCTACCAATAGAGTGGCAAGGGCTGGGCAGACCTATTCTCCGGAGGCCAGGTCTACCAATAGAGTGGAAAGGGCTGGGTAGATGTGAGACCTTCAGCACCCACCTCCAGGTGTGTGGTGTAATTATTGCTCGCTATTCTCCCAGAGGTGTGATGCACAGAGACCACGAAGAAGATATACAGGTTGCTTACCTGTAATTGGAGATCTTCGAGTGGTCATCTGTGCATTCACACCACCCGCCCTCCTTCCCCTCTGCTTTCGGTCTCCCTTGTACTTTCTTGGAGGCTGCTTGCAGTGGTCAGAAGGAACTGGCGGGATCCTCGTGCCCCTCCCTGGTCATGCGCAGTGGAGCCGGCGCGCGATCGGGGAGTTGGCACGAAAATCCGTTGGCTTTGAAGTTACCGATCGGGATCGGCGCAGGCGCACATTATCCCAGAGGTGTGAATGCACAGATGACCACTCGAAGATCTCCAATTACAGGTAAGCAACCTGTATTTACTCCATCACATTCAGATCATTAGAAGGCATTTTAGAGGATTGAGGTTATTTGGCAGAGAGTCAAGGGTGAATTTTCTAATGTGTTTACTCTCCCCCCTCATCCAAATGAGGAGATTAAAGGCTCTACAGTAACAATTACGCTTTCTGCAGTAACAACTCTTCTCTCCGGCTTACTTTATCCTGTGCTGTCTTTGGGCTGGCTTCATCATTAAATACTTATCTGAATAAATGCTCAGGAGGAGAAAAAATGAACCTTGGAAGGTCGACAATCTAGGGGCTGTGGATGAAGTAATGGAGCAAATGGTTGCTTTTGAAGCTTTTGGGGGCCCTATCCTGTGGAGGAAGGTTTGGGCACTTGTTTTTGATTGGGGGGTACGGATATGGCACTTCGGCGCCTGGTTTCACTCTTCGCTCTCTATTATGGCAACAGAAACAGAATCAGTAAGTCAAAATTCCGAGTCGTATACACTTGAGACTCATTTGCACAAGGAGTGCAGGTTGCAGAAGTTTCCATTTCCTTAGCGCGGACGTGTTTGCATGGGCACAGACTTTAATGTCACCAG
Source organism: Lepidodactylus listeri (assembly GCA_029233225.1). Taxonomy (NCBI): domain Eukaryota; kingdom Metazoa; phylum Chordata; class Lepidosauria; order Squamata; family Gekkonidae; genus Lepidodactylus; species Lepidodactylus listeri. Next base: position 129,912,556 of record JARCFY010000005.1, on the reverse strand, counting down.
GCCTGCCTTAAAACGGTGTCTTATTTAATGGGCTTTGTGACGGCTCCCTATGTATGGAGTCAATTGGATGCTTCTCGGCAGAGTTAAGAGACGTGGCTTCGGCACGTGGACTTCTGGGCTGCCTGGCTGGAGTTTGTTGACTAGGTTGTCAGTTTGTTTCAGTGTTACTTTTGGATGGGTGGGTGGCACATTTGCCTGGCTGGCATTGGACGGAGGTTTTGCATTTTAGCTGGAAGGTGGTGAGGCAATAATAACAATAAGGATGATGATGATAATGTGTTTCTGCAAATGAAGTCCCTGAATAAATGACCAGGGGGTTATATAATGTAAGATTCTATTTCCCCCTGAACAAAGTGCAAGGGGGACGTTCAAGAAGGAGAAAGCTGTGGTCCTAATGCTGTAGTGTGAAGCTGTGGCAGAGGGAGGCTGCTGAATGTATGCCTCACCCTGGGAAAACCTCCTTCCTGATCAAGGTGTATACAACCCTAAAGATGTAAAATTTGCGGACATTTTGAAGCTCGGAAACCCCCCCCCCCCCCCCAGTTTTTTCCCAGTTTTTTTCTGGGGAGAAATGGAAATTCTCGGAAAAATCGAAAAAATGCTGCATTAGCGCACCTTCCCCCCCCCCCCATTTTCTAGATTGAAAGTCATTCTGTTACTTTAGGAACATAAAATATGACTATGGACAGTTTTACTTGGCATGAAATTATCACAACTATTAAAAATAGAGTGTATCCACATAATTATTACAAACAGAGTTTACTTTTTAAAATAATATTTATTTATAATTGTAGCAAATGGAGAAACAATCTTCTGAACTCTTTACTGGTTTATGTGGAAGAGACAAAAAACCCTCCACAAAACAATTTTTAAAAAATCCAGAAGTAACAATTATTCATATTTCCTCTCCACAGTACTGGAGAGTTCAGTTTGTGCCTTAGGACTTGCTTGCCCTCAAGTGCACAGAAATTAGATTAATCTGATACCATATATATATATTTAAAAATGATTTGGAAAATATTTGAACACCTTGCCTTAAATATTTTATTCATCATGTTAAAATAAAACGTTCCATAATCATTTTTTTTCTTTTCTTTTTTTCAATTTTTTTGGAAAAAAACAAAAAGGGCTTCAGGGAAAAAAACCCTGAATTTTTCCAGTTTTTTTCCGTGCCTTCACATTTTTAACCTGTGTGTCAGTCAGGGCAGTTCGGGGATGGGGATAGGGCTGCCAAGTCAGCCCAGGGGCGGGGGATACCCCGCTGTAGGGGTTCCCGATCCGCCGGCCGGCATTCGGCCGGGGGGGGAACTCCACCCCCAAAGTCGTCCAGCCTGGACGACTTCCCCAGCGTAGTGACGTCACCCGGAAGTGACGTCACGACGTTGGAGACGTCATTTCTGGGTGACGTCACCGGGTGCGCACGCAAAGCGCATGCGCCAGGGAGGCTCCCGGGCAGCGAGGGACTCCCCCCCGCCAATCAGTAAGTAAGACTTGGCAGCCCTAGATGGGGATCCCTCTCCCAACCTTCGATGGGCCACCTCTGGTGCCAGCGCCAGAGGTTAGGAGTTGGAGAGTGCTGCTGGACACCTCCCTAACAATGGAGGCCCGGGTAGCAGCCACTGCCAGGTTGGCCTTTTACCAACTTTGGCTGATCAGGCAGTTGGTTCCTTCCCTCGACCGCAGTGACTTGGCCACAGTGATCCATGCAACAGTCACCTCGAGACTAGACTACTGTAATGCTCTCTACATGTCACAAATTTGGAAGCTGCAGCTAGTGCAGAATGCTGTGTCAGGCTCATGATGGGCCTCCCTAGATGGGAGCACATCCGGCCTGTGCTGAAGACACTGCACTGGCTGCCAATAGCATACCGAATTCACTTGAAGGTGCTGGTTCTTACCTTTAACGCCCTGTATGGCCAGGGTCCGACATACCTGAGGGACCGTCTTTCCCCATATATACCACAGAGAGCATTGTGGTCTGGGTCTCAGAACAGACTGACCCTCCCAGGCTCCAAGGAGGCCAGGCTTGCCACCAACAGGGCCAGGGCGTTTTCAGTGGCGGCTCCATACTGGTGGAATGATCTCCCAGAAGAGATCAGGGTCCTGCGGGACCTTTCACAGTTCTGCAGGGCCTGCAAGACAGAGCTCTTCCACCAGGCGTTCGAATAGGAGCCGCCCTACCATCACTACCGTCACACCAACAAGCCCTGGCCCTTAACCTCAACAGTGGCTGTATTCTGTCAGGACTCGGGAAGACCATTGAGTTGGGCATTGCTGGTCTGCCTGTTATGTTTACAGAATATCATCTGATGCACTTTAACCCCATCTAAAGGGATATCAACAGAATTAGCACCTTATGATTTTAGTGTATGAATTGTTTGATTGATTTGATATATTTTATGTTTTTTAATGGTATTATACCAATTGTGTAAGCTGCCCTGAGCCTGCTTGTGGGGAGGGCAGGGTATAAATTGAATTAATAAATAAATAAAATAAAAATTATACAGCCCATGGCTCTAGGACCAAATGTGGCCCAGTACTAGGGTTGCCAACTTCCAGGGGGAGCCTGGGGATCTCCAGGAATTGCAACTGATCTCCAGGCTACATTGACCCTTTCCCCTGGAGAAAATGGCTGCTTTGGCAGGTGGGCTGTATGGCATTAGACCCCACTGGCATCCTTCTTGTTCCCAAACCCTGCCTGCCCTATGCTCCACCCTTCAATTCCCACGGATTTCCCAACACAAAGTTGGCAGCCCTACTTGGTATGGAATGAAGTACGGCTCTTTGAAAATGAAGTGTTTACATTAAGCTCTATTGGAAGGGTGGGAAGGATCGCTAGGATAGCCAGTAAGAGAAGGGAGTGTCTGGCAAAGATTCTTATGGGGCGAAAGGACTTCTTAGAGATGCTTTACAGAAAGGGAAAGGACAGAGGTGGCCAGGAATCCAAGGGGGAGCCAGTCAAAGATTTAGGCCACTGCTCTAAAGCAGTTGGGCGGTGTACCCCTGAGTACGTTTATGACTGTGAAACCTCATGGGTGCCATTTTCTAGAAGAGGATTTGGCAACTACCCGTGCTTGGGCGGTGGAAACTTTATGGGTTCTTATTCAACATGTTGATTATCTGTACAGTTACGTGACTGGGCTTTCTCATACTGCCTCATTGCTGATCTCTTCTTCTGAATGCTGACGTGGTTTGGCTCTTGAAGTTGCCGAGCCCTGGTGTGTAGGATGGTCCGAGGCAACTCGCTGACATGTGCTCCCTGAAATTTGAATTCCAGAGGGCAGAACCAAGCATAGGCGTCAACTACGGGGGGGGGGGGGTTGGGGGCACGGGCCACCACTGAAATTTCCCAGGGGAGACAGAGACCCCTCAGCAAAACAGAGCGCCCACCCGCCGCCGTGCCTCCCCGCCTTCTAGGCCCACCCGCCACCGCAAGAGGCTCTCCCCCCGCCCGGCTCCCCTGCACCCACTCCTCCCTCCATCCCTCCTGGGACCATCCGGGCGAATGCCCAGTGTGATGACGTCACCTGGAAGTGACGTCATCACACTGGGCACGTTGCTGAGGCGACACTCTAGCAATCGCCCTGAAACTCTATGGCACCTATCGACCGCTTTTGCTCTTGGACGCTGGAGAAGCTGGCCAGTCTCTCTGCTGCTAGATCTAAGGAGAGTTCTTTAGAAGAACCAAGCGAGCTTGCAAAACATCGGAGCAGCTAAATAACCAGCATTTTGCAAGATGGTCATTGTGGAGCCAGCTGGCTCAGTGAGACTTCTGCAGGGTTGCCAATCACCAGGTGGGGTCTGTAGATCTAAAGGAATTATAACATCTCCAGACCAATGCTCCCTCTAAGTCTTGTGAGCAAAAATTCTACTTTGTGATCTACTGGCACTAAAGTTGTAAGCGAGCGCTTTGGCTACTGCATGAATTCGTTTGCTCTGGAGCCATCCCTTCCTGAGCTAAGACAAAAACGTGTGAGCCAGAGGCTAAAAAACTGAGCTAGCTCACGCAAACTCATCTTAGAGGGAACACTGCTCCAGACAGCAGAGACCAATTGCCCTGGAGAAAACGGCTGCTTTGGAGGGTGGACTATATGAAATCATACTCCAGTGAGGCCCCTTCCCTTCCCCAGACGGCACCCTCCTGGGCTCTGCCTCCACATCTCCTGGAATTTCCAAACCCAGAGATGGCAACCCTGGACTCCCATTCCAGTTGACATGCTAAGGCCAGGGCTTATAGGTTTGTTTTTTTTTGAAGGAGTTCTGCAGATAAGCTAAAGACAGGCATGGGTCCACAAACTGAACTTCAGTGGGTGGAACTCTACTTAGCATTGCGCTAGAAATTCCACCCTCTGCCATGACTTCACCAAGGAGAGCAATGGTGGCGGCTGGAGATCTCACAGAATTCTGACTGGATCTCCAGGCAAGAGAGATCAGTTCTCCCGGAGCAAATGACTGCCTTGCAGGGTGGACTTGATGGCATTTCACCCTGCTGAACTTCTTCCCGTCCCCAAACTTGCCCTCCCAAGGCTCCACTCCAAAAATCTCCAGGAATTTCCCAACCCAAAGTTTCAACCCTAGCAAACCAGTTTGGTGTAGTGGTTAAGAGCGGCAGATTTTAATCTGCAGAACCGGGTTTGATTCCCCATGCCAGCTGGGTGACCTTGGGTCAGGCACAGTTCTGTCAGAGCTGTTCTCTCATGAGCAGTTCTCTCAGAGCTCTCTCAGCCCCGCCTACCTCACAGGGTGTCTGTTATGGGGAGAGGAAGGGAAGGAGATTGTAAACCACTCTGAGACGCCAAGTGAAGGGTGGGGTATAAATCCAATTTACTCCTCCTCCTCCTCTAGTGACCTACCTTGCTGGGTAATACTGAGGTAATTTATGTACTTGAAACACTTCAGACAACCAAAGAAATGCTTTTCATTTATATAGTGTTTTTTGTACACAGAATTCACAGCTGCTTCTGGTCAAATGGTAGCTTGAGTAATTATTTCCACAAAATGTTCCTGGTAATCTGGAAACAGAATTTCAGCGTTCTTGCCCTTTATGCGGTGCTGATATGTCTGTGCCGTTCTTGCCTTACTGTGTAATAAAATGTTGAATGTGGAGTTTGCTTCTCAGAATCACTGCCACATTCACTGTCTGCAGTTCTTCTCATAAAGGGCGTCATCTCATTTTGTTCTAATGTAGTCAAATGATTTTAAATTCAGGTGGGTTAGCTGTGTTGGTCTGAAGCTCTAGAACAAAGTTTGAGTTTGGTGGCACTTTTAAGACCAACAAAGTTTTATTCTGGGTATAAGCCCAGAATAAAACTTTGTTGGTCTTAAAGGTGCCACTGGACTCAAGACTTTGTTCTAATGAATTTAAGAGAGACTTGTTCTGGGTTTTTTGCCTTTATGAGTTTCATGTTGTCTCAAGAGAAGCATCACAGTTCAAAGTGCTTGTTTTTCTAACACCTTTGATGATGTCTTTCTTATGGAATTGCTGCTTATAGCTTTTTTCGTCTTCTCGACTTGTACCATTTGAAGTCTTTCCCCATTATTCCCCATGTATTAGAAATCAAAACCAGCAATTGTACTGCTGAACCTCTGGGATAATTCAATAGAAGAAAATGCTAGAGATCTCACAGCAATATTACTCGCCACAGCCAGATTAAATATAGTGGCATTGTGGAAATCCCACGAACCACCATCACGGGCGACGTGGGATGAGAAGCTATGGGATCAATTTGTAATGGCCAAAATAACTGATTCCATTCAAAACACTCAGAACAACTCCATTCGAAATTTACCCATGCTTGGGCCCCCAGGCAAAACTTCATGTTCACATACGACCTGCTTCCCGCAAACCCGTTGTATCACAAATGGATATTGTAAGCGAGTGAGTCAGTTCAGACATATAGCAAAGATTTCTAATGACCAAAAAAGCACTGTAGAGTTTTCCTTATAAATGCAAAGCTATTGGAAATAATATAGTATCTTACGATTAAAGTAGTGTACCTTATGATTGAAGTAGAGCCTGTTAAATGACATATTCTGTGTACACCATTTGTCTACAAGGCCTGTTATGTATTGTACAATGCATAATTATAAAATCAATAAAAACAAATTTTAAAAAATCAATTACAAATCCTAACAAACCATGGATCCCCCCCCCCACTGGATATTTCTTTTTATTATCAATATTATTAGCAGTGGTTGTTTTTACAGGGCCTATAAGGAACTGGGTCATATAATGGGGAACTGTAAGTGATTGATGTTCAGTAGAGAGACGGAGGTTGCCTCGGTCCCTCCCTTTTTCACCAAACCAGCTTCCGTTGGGAATCGTGGCTAGCAGTGACTTAGCGATTGCGTTCTGAAGGGTTAACCACACTGGGCAGTTTATTTACCACACTCTTATAATGGCAACAGGAGTGCTGATTTATGGTTCATTAAATGCACGAGCTAATGAGTAACCGGTCTGGTTTTAATTCCAGTGGACGCACGGGCTCGTGAGGGTCAGCACAGAGCTCAGTGAAGCTTTTAAACCAAATTAACGTTACTTTGTTGAGCGACTTGAGATTGGGGGGCAAAAAGAAAAGGAAACGATGAACTAGGATATGTTTTGTCTCCGGAAGGTGCGTGTTATACAGTTGACTTTAAAAAAAAATATGTGTTTTTATTTCCAGTGGTCACCAGGGACAAAGTTGCCAAGTTTTCATGTTACCAACAGGGAAAACTCAGCTGGGATTCCAACCAGTGTGAATATTACCTGTTTACATTTTAGAGAATGGGTTGTCTATTAACTGGTACCTTAGGGAACAGCGGTCCCCGAGGGAAAAGTTCCTACTTCTGTTGCTCCAGGTGCTGCTTCCTTTGCAGGTTGAGCTGATGGTAATGGACACTTCAGACGTGTTTATCTGATGGCTCTGTTTTTTTGGAATTCTCATAAGGATGGGATACGAAGCTGCCCATCTGGAAGATCTCATCTGTACAGCTCATTTGCATGGACAGATGAGGAGACAAGTCAGCCACCCTTGGTACTGCAGACAGGACCAAGGGTTGTGCCAGCTGATTGCTGATGTCCTGTCCACCTGCACCATGGTCCAGGGGTCCACACCTTTTTGAGGCTTGCAGGCACCTTTGGAATTCTGACCGGACGTGGTGGGCACAGCCACGAAACAGCTGCCACAAAATAGCTGCTGCAAGAGGCAGGGCCAGCCGCACAATGGCTACTGTAGCTCACGTTCAGTCACCCAGTGAAGATCCTCGTGCTTTAGTGGCAGCTGCTACCAAAAGAAGCCTTTAAAAAATGTGCATGGCCAACCCCAATCTCCAGTGACCAGTTAGAAACCTTGCTGGGCAGAAGCCCCGCCTGGCCCTGCCCACTTTTAAAAAAGATTGGCGGATGTCAGGAAATGTGTCACGGGAGCTGTGGCCCCCATGGGCACCACGTTGGGGACCCCTGCCTTTGTCACTAGAAGATGATTGTGATTCCTTATGCTGTGATCTGAAGGGAGTATCAGCATGGCATTTCGGCATGTGCCCCATAGGGCTGCCAAGTCAGCCCAGGGGGTGGGGGATCCCCCGCAACAGGGGTTCCCGATCCGCCGGCCAGAATTCAGCCGGTGGGGGAAACCCCATTCCCGAGGTCGTCCACCCTGGACGACCTCCCTCACGCAATGACATCACCCGGAAGTGACGGCATCACGTTGGGGGCGTTGCCAGGGCGTTGCCAGGGCGACTCTATGATACCATAGAGTTTTGGGGCGATTGCCAGAGCGTCACCCTGGCAACGCCCCCAACGTGCTGACGTCACTTCCGGTGATGCCGCCTGGCCGGGGAAGCTCCCGGCCAGCAGAGCTTCCCCCCCCACTGGTAAGTTTCTTACACTTGGCAACCCTAGTGCCCCATGGGTGGCTGAATACGAGGTACTGATCCCAAAAGCCCTCCTTGATGCAGCATCTGTCTCCACCTTAGCTAATATATGGACTACCACATTTCCCTTGATATCTTCCTTCTGTCTTACGAGAGCGCCATGAGTTTTGAGTAGTGCATGTAACAGAGTCCAATAACCACTTCTTTGTCCCAGTGTACCTTGCTGTACAGGAACTTCATACACCAGGCAGTCTAATCAGTCTAACTAGCATTTAGTGCAGCCTGATCCTGAACAAAGGGGGCGGGGGGGGATACGGCTGGTTGAGAGCATACGTTGTTTTAGTTGTTTTTCCCCCCCTAATGTACTGTTTTAAATGTTGGTTTTACAAAATTGTACATGGGGTTTTTAAAAAAAAAAATATTATTATTATTTCAATTTTCAACATGAAAATGAACCGTAAACTAGAAATCACAATAATAATCTAAATAATACATAAAATACAGATAGATAAATAGATTCCTATAGTCTTCTACAGTGATCAACTGCCATCATCTGCAACATCCAAATCACAGCTTAAGCATAAACTACAATCATAAACAATAATCATATTTTAAAACAAAAACTGCAGGTATATAAATCATTATACACACTCACACACACACACACACACTTATTAGAGCTTATTTATGTATAGTCCTAATTTTTTACCTCTATTTAAATATCTTTATTCTATCTGTCGTAGCTTTCTTCATGTCTGATATTTTAATGTAACAGATATAACAAATATAATATAACAAGCATAGCAAACATATATAGCCTTTTCTCTTTTTTCGATTTTTACTTGAAATCATTTCTGATTCAGCTACATAATCAAAAAATACTTTCCGTTTTTCTTGAAATTCTGAAACCAGTTTATTGTGTATGTAAGACGTCAATTTTACCATTACTGCATATTTATAGAATTTATAGAATTTATCCTTCCGTTCCAGGCATCTTTCTGCCTTCCAATTTGCTGCAAAAGTTACTCTTGCTGCTGTCACCATATACTTAAATAATTAAATCTGCGTTCTTGTAATATTGTTCGGTAAGATATTTGATAACATGCTTTTTGGATCCATCACAAACTTTTAATATCTTTTGCATTTCTTCGTGTATCTTTGTCCAATACTTTTGGCTTTGTTATCCACCACGTATGATAAAATGTGGCGTCTGTGTTGTGACGTTTCCAGCACACCTTGTTATACACCCTGTTATACTCTTTATGATTTTTGGCAACGTCTCTGGAAGTAATGTACTACCTATAAAACATTTCATACCAGTTCTCCCTTAATATTTGACATTTAGTGAATTTAATTTCTTTATTCCATAAGTTTTCCCATTGATTCATTCTTATATTTTCTCCAAAGTTTTGCATCCATTTTATCATACATTTTTTTAACTTGTCTGTTTCTATATTATATTGCAGTAACTTTTTGTACAATTTTTCAAACAGATCTCTTCAGTGATTAATTGTTCAAAAGCCAGTTTTCCCTTCAATCGACTTCCTTCTTTGGCTATTTGTTCTCTGAATTTAGAGACCATCTCTTTATATAATAAAGCTGTTTTGGGGTGGCCACGTTCGATGCACTCTCTAATCAGTTGACTGATTAGAGAGCCAGTTTGGTGTAGTGGTTAAGTGCGCGGACTCTAATCTGGGAGAACCGGGTTTGATTCTCCACTCCTCCACTTGCACCTGGCTGGATGACCTTGGGCAAGCCATAGCTCTGTACCAGCTGTTCCCTTAAGGACAGCTTGGGAAAGAGCTCTCTCAGCCCCACCTACCTCACCGGGTATCTGTTGTGGGGAGGGGAGGGGAAAGGAGACTGTAAGCTGCTCTGAGACTCTTAAGTGAGTGAAGGGCGGGATATAAATCCAATCTCTTCTTCTTCTTCTTCTGAAAGAACTGCCACTCCGAACAGGGACTCTGGCCGCTGGCTGTGTTCTCTGACTCCCGCCCACAGAATGAGCGCTGGCCCAAACTTACCTCAGAAGACAGTGGCTTCACTCTGCTGAACACACCTACTGTCTTTGTCCGACCCAAAGCAGCGCCACGCCTCCCCAGCACATTGCTCGTCACTGTGGGGGGGGGGTCTGTGGCTTCCCCCCTTGGATTGACAGCCAGTGTGGAGGAGGGCCCAGCAAGCGGCCTGTCTCAATCGGGCGGGGGGGGAGGGATGAGCCGGGACAGATTGGCCTGCCAGGGCCTTGATTGGGGGGGAGGGATGAGCCAGGGCGGATTGGCTCACCGGGGCCTTAAATGGAGTGGTGGCAGGAAGGATGAGGCCGGGTGGCTTGGCCCACCGGGGACTCAAGCAGCTGTGGTGGAGGGAGACGAGGGGGGCCATGGCCGGGCAGCCAAGCTAGAGCCCATTATATTTGTTGGGACAATGGGCCTTATTCCTAGTCTGATAAAATAGCAGCCATGGTGGGATGTTTTTTCCTTCGTTTTAAAGTTCTTGCCTAGGTTTTATTTTTCCTTGTCTACCCATCATGTGCTCATATTTTCTCTGGTCAATTTTCTTTCTTGTGCTGGTATCCCAGTATGGGTCAACTGGGGAAGTCAGAGCCGAGATTGACGGATTTATTCTGTTTTTTTCACTGAAACCATTGTCTTACTAGTCCATCCCTCAAAGTATGATTACCATCTTGTCTTTGAATAATTCTTAATGATTTCTTAGTCCATAAATAGTTGTGGATTCCTTCTTTCGTATCAGCTACTTCCAGTTTAATATTCCTTCCATATGGATTTATAATCCGGTCTGAAATCCAGACTAATGCAGCTACTTGATGATATAATTTGATATTTGGTACAGCTAAGCCTCCCTCTCCCCCCCCCCAAAAAAATCCTGTAATACTTTAAATCTTATTCTTGGTTTCTTCTAGGGCTGCCAAGTCAGCCCAGGGGGCGGGGGATCCCCCGCTATAGGGGTTCCCGATCCGCCGGCCGGCATTCGGCCGGCGGGGGGAACCCCGCCCCAGAAGTCGTCCGGTGAGGACGACTTCCCCCGTGTAATGACGTCACCCGGAGGTGACGTCATCACGTCGCCGTGGCGCACGCGCAAAGCGCACGCACCAGAAGAGCTCCCGGGGGGAGAACAACTCCCTCCCGCCGGTAAGTCGCCGGGACTTGGCAGCCCTAGTTTCTTCCCATTCCAGATAAAGTTATTTTATCATTTTCTGCCATTTTATTTAGAATTTTTTCTTCTATATGAATTGGTAACATTTGACACAAGGAAGTCACCTTTGGTGATATGTTCATTTTAATCACAGAGATTCTACCTATCCACGGAATCTTCAGTCTTTCCCATCTTTGTAAAATTTTAGTAATATTTGCCCAGACTTTTTGATAGTTGTGCTTATATAGATATCCTTTTGTCCTGTTACATAAATTCGCAAATATTTTAATTGCCCATATGGTTTTGACATTGCTTCCTGCCTTGGGTCCTGAGATGCCTGGGATAAACATGTGTGTTTGTGTGTGTGAATTTAAGTAATTAAATAGGTGTACTTGCTAGGCAGGGCTGGAGGGGTTGCCAGCCTCCAGGTAGACCCTGATGGCCTCCCAGAATTACTACTCAGTTCCACACTATAGAGATCACTTCCCCTCTAGGAAATGGTGGCTTTGGAGGGTGCTATTGTACCCCGTAGAGGTCTCTCCTTCTCCTTCCTAAGCGCCGGCCTGCCCAGGCTCCACTAGGGTTGCCAGCCTCCAGGTGGGGTCGGGGGATCTCCCGCTTTTACAACTGATCTCCAGCTGACAGAGACCAGCTGCCCTGGAGAAAATGGCTGCTTTGAAGGGTAGACTCTATGGCATTGTACCATGCTGAAGCCCCTCCCCTCCCCAAACCCCGCTCTCTCCCGGATCCAACCCCAAAGTCTCCAGGTATTTTCCAACAGAGACTTGGCAACCTTAGGCTCCACCCCTGAATCTCCAGGAGGTTCTTTGAAATATGGAGATCTCTCAGTGTGGACATTACCTTCTCTGTGCGGTAAAGCCGGGAGAGATGGAAAAAGCAGACTGGCGGTCTTTGATACATAGCGTTTTGCATCGGTGTTTAAATGTATATACCATCAGGATTAAACCTGGCACATTGCTAAGGTTTTCTTCCTCGCTGCTGCAATTGCAGTGTTGTGGCTTTTTAAAAATAAAATAAAGCTTTGTAACAGAGTTAGTCTCTGGCAGCCTTCAGAGCAGATAACAGTGGTTTAGATTGTTAAGGGGAAATAGGTGCCATTGAAAGCGTGTCAGTATTTTAAACTATGGCTCATAAAAAATGTGCAGTTTAATCCTATTGAACAAGATAGGAGGAACCTGGACAAAAAAAACAGAAGAGCTCTGCTCAATAAACTGATCATTCTTCAGGAAATTGATGGTATTTCAAAAGCTGTTTCTTCAGATAGCAATCTTTTGGGCCTAAGCTTTGCTAGAAATGAATGTGAAGTTTGGAGCCCTGTGAAGAGTCCCGGTTTGCTTAGAAAGGTCCCTGTTACCTTAGACAGAACTCAGCTTTTATCTCAAAGTAGGATTTTGACACCTGACAGAGCTCAGGATGGCAAGGGAAGAAAATGAGACACGTTTTGAATAGGCTGCCGCTTCCTTGTGTGTCGCTTGATGCCTTTTCTTTTTAAATACATAACATATAAGGATATGCTTTTGTATTATAACTAACCAAACATGAACCGAAAACCCTCTGTTTGATAATATGGAAGTCATAATTGAAGAATACAGATATTACAAGGGAAGTAAATGAGAAAAAAATATAGTTGGTAATATTCGGAATTCTTCAGATAAGGCTGCTGTTCTTATTGAAATACACAAATGGTGTCTCTGGTTGTGTTTCCCCAGCCCAATTTGAGAAAACACATGGCACAATTCCTGTAGAGTAGAAAAAACAAAAAACTTTATCAATAAAGGGGGAGGCACAGGTACAACAGGGCTTTGGACCCTCGAATGCCCACCACCTAGCCCGAAGTTACAATGGGGGACATAGGATTTTACACTCAGTATGACACTTGCACATAAATCATAATTATTGGTTCCATCAAACTTTGTCATACGTCCGCCATAACTTTCTGGTTGGGCTCAAACCTGAGGGTTGGGCTTTAACAGGGCTTTCTCAAGTGAAGATGTTTCAATTTTTTTAGCTAAACAATGGGCCTTCTTCTTCCCAGGCTATGAAGCTCTAAAAAGTATCTATTGTAACAGATATAGGTACAGAGTGCTGGTGTTCTTCATTTAACTAGGCTAACTGACATCAGAAACACGTGCAGTTGTAGCTGGCCAGAGCGAGGCCACACGTCTTGGCTGAATAGCAACTTTGTCAGCGTTTAGACATTTCCCAGAATGCATTTAAGCAATGGACCAAAGCGTACTTCTGAATATGCATTCATGATTGATTTCTGTTCCTGTGGTTAGGATCATCAATGGCACTTAGCATACATGTATGTCTGTCTATGCCAGAAAGAAGCTAAGTGCGCTCACCAAGGTTAGCCATGTCAAGTCAGTGGCAGAGTACAGAGTGTATACCAGTGTTTCATAAACTGTCCTTACAACATTATTGAGTTAACTGTAAAAAAAAAAAATCTATAATTTGTCTCAGAAACATGGAAGTTTTTGCACAGTATTGCTGATTCTCCACATTTCTTGGTTAAGGGAAAAATGCTGTTCAAACAAATTATAAAGATGCTCTGACTCCAGTGGTAACAAGAGAAAGGCATTTTACTTACAAACATAGAAGCACATCTCGACATATTCATGCAGGTGCATTCGACTTATTGTGTGAGCAGATTACCTTAAAAAACGTTAACTTGCTAGAGCTCCAAGCCAAGGTAAGAAGGAGAAGGGAGGTCCTATATAAGATGAAACAGAAGGCAAGCAACGCCCAGAGAGGCCCAACATCTAACCCAACTGCCAAGCATACCTGAGTGGGAGAATGCTCTTAACTCTTTCCCTCCCAGATCCTCTTGCATGCAAGAGTTACAATATCCAACAATTCTGTTGCCTGGCTGTCTGGTGTAGAGTTCATGGAAAGGGAGTGGGAGGCCAAAGGGTATAATGGAGCTGAAAAAAAAATTTGGGTTCCCCGTATATTTCCCTTATTCAAATACCATTCTGATTGGAACTTGAAAATATCAGTAATACTGGTATTTTTCAGGTTCAGTGTACCCAAAACTGAAAAAATACTGTTGTTTTTTTACACCCCTGGTTTACACTGACCACTTTGCTGGTTCACTGGCATGGAGGAGGGCTTTCAGCCATTTTGTTCTTTGGTGCTGTGCCTCACAGGCACATGGGTAAATTAGGTTTGCCAACTCCAGCTTGGAAAATTCCCAGAGATTTAGGGGTGGATCCTGGGACAGGTATGGTTTGGGGAGGGGAGGGACCTTGGCAGGGTATAATGCCATAGAGTCTACCCTCCAGAGGGGCTATTTTCTCCAGGGGAGCTGTTAAACCTCCCCTCTAACAGTAGCAGTATGCATGCTGGGGTAGACCAGGAAAGCTAACCATTTTGCCTCAGCTGCCCTGAGCCTGCTTCAGCAGGGAGGGCAGGGTATAAACTGAACAAACAAATAAGTAACCTTGGCACCACAGAGAGCGGGGTTCTCCGAATGGAGATGGCTTTCATAATGACTCTCTAGGAATCTCCCCTAGTCTCTCACTGGTCATTACCATAAAGATTAGGGGGAATTCCTTGAGCGTTACCAGGAAGAGGCATCACATTTTCCCCAGACTTCACTGACTCCGGGCACTACTTTTCAAAACCTTCCAGCATTTGCCCAGGCAACAACTGGGAACACTAGGTGTGAGCAGTATTGCAGACCTCAGTGAGGTGGACGGGAGGTAGAAGTTATTGTTTTACTTGCTGTCTTGGTGACAGGCAGGATGTATTCAGTGGCAAACATTTTGCTTCCTTCACCCTCAACACCATACCATACAGGCAGAATGCAAAGCTGAAACGCATGTACAGCTAAGCCAATCGAGGGTCTGTCATGGTGGGAGCTAGGGCTGCCAAGTCAGCCCGGGGGGCGGGGGGATCCCCCGCTATAGGGGTTCCTGATCCGCCGGCCGGCATTCGGCCGGCGGGGGGAACCCCGCCCCAGAAGTCGTCCGGTGAGGACAACTTCCCCCGTGTAATGACGTCACTGTGGCGCACGCACAAAGTGCACGCCCCAGAAGAGCTCCCAGGGGGAGAACAACTCCCCCCCGCCGGTTAAGTCGCCGGTACTTGGCAGCCCTAGTGGGAGCTCTAGACACCTTTGGATGGTGGAAAGTGCTGTCAAGTTGCAGCCAGCTTATGGCGACCCCGTTGGGTTTTCAAGGCAAGAGACATTGAGAGGTGGTTTGCCATCGCCTTCCCTTGCTTAATAACCCTGGCCTTTCTTGTTGGTCTCCCATCCAGGTACTAATCAGAGCCAGCCCTGCTTAGCTTCCAAGACCGGATGAGATAGGGCTAGCCTGGGCTGTCCAGGTCAGGCCCTAGACCTCTTTAGCATTCCTTAAAAGCAGCCATAGAGGAGGGTTAACCCTTAAACCTCCTGTGTTTTCCTAGTACAGAATCACTCACATGTACATACTTCAAACTGCTGTTATCCCTGGTAAGGAAGGGAGAGAAAATGACTTTTTCTGGTCATTAAACTGGGAACTAATGAAGACAGGATTGTTGGAAATTTACCCCGTTACAGGGAAGGGATGTCTATTTTTAAACCACAACGGAGTAGTACAAAATCCTGCCCTTTCCTATACCACACTGGTCAGGTCAGTGCTTTCGGAGAGTGTCTCAATAGAGCTACAGTCTTGATTTCTTCTCACTAGGGGTCTTGGGGGAAAGCATTTAAGGAAACAAAGGGCAACAATCGTTTGACCTGTCGGGTTTTTGTTTTGTTTCTTAAGGTGAGGGTTTCTGCATTAGCCCTTGAAGGAGAACAATGTCCACATGAGTGGCTGTTCTGTCCTAAGCAATGGGGAAAAATCTTTCTCCTCCTCCAAGCTGGTCTGCTGCCTTTCCCCCTTTATTAACCCCTCCCCCCCCCGCACGCGCTTCTGCGGACCTTGGCTCCTTTCTCCTGGGTTGGAGGTAGCAGCTGGTCTCGCCACCCCATAATTCTCTCATTCTGTCACAGGGGATTAGATGGGAATGGCAAAGGCAGACTTTCTCAGCAGTAGTCCGCAAGCTGCTACTCTGATGTACAATGAACATATTTGCAATAAAAACAAAAACCCAAAAATCCAAAACCACCCTGTCTTTAATTTTGCTTTGCATCCCGAATTAAATCAGAAGCAGCAGCTTCCGATTGATTAAATAATTGACTAAAACGATCATCTTTGTTTTGAATGGTTGCTTGATTAATCGGTTCAATAAATTTTGCTTTCCCTACCCAAGACTCCGAAGCAGGTCTCTTTTGTGAGACTATGGTAGGATGTGAGTCTCAGTGAGTCTCAATCTGCCACTCATTGTTAGAAGGAAAGGCTCATATCCTTTCTCCTCCTCTGTTGCATTCACCAAAACCAAAACCGCCCTTAAAAACATCCAGACGTTTGGGGCTCACGGTTTCACATTGTCCCTCATTACTGGTAAGGTGGCCAGCCTCCACGTGGGGCCTGGATAGGGTTGCCAGGTCCCTTTTGCCCACCGGCAGGGGGATGGGGAGGACATTCCAGGAGTGGAAAGTGGTGCTGCCCCCCATTCCTCCCCAAAACAGTGATGTCACACATTATGTGCCTGCATTACCTGCATCACCTGGAAGTGACATCAGGGGTGACGCTCTGGATTTTGGGCAAGACTCTATGGTAAAATTGGCATCAAACCATAGAGTTTTGCCCAAACTCCAGAGTGCCACCCCTCCCCTATGTTGCCAATGTGCTAACATCTTAGGCTTATTGCATGCAATGTTGCTGTTTGGGGGGAGGATTCCCTCCCGCCAGCCAACTGGCCAGCAGCAGGCAGGAGCCCACGAAATCGGGGGATCCCTCCACCACCGCTGGGCAAATGGCAGCCCGAGGCCTGGAGATATCCCAGAATCACAACTTTTCTGCAGACTGTAGAGATCATTTCCCCTGGAGAAAATGGCCGCTTCCGAGGGTGGGCTCTGTGGCATCAGGCCCCACTGAGGTCCCTCCCCTCCCCAACCCCACTCTTCTCAGGCTCCACCCCCCAAACCTCCAGGAATTGTCCAGTTTGAATTGGCAGCTCTACAGCCAGGGATTATCAAATTTCTCTTATCGGATCTGTTGCTCGAAGCTGTTGCATCCTAATGGTGATAAACTTCCCGTGACAGAGTTTCCCTTGGGTGTTTAAAGCATTTCAAGTTCATTATCCCAGTAGCCCTTACAACAGTGTCACGAAATAGGCCAGTGCTGTTATCTCTGTATGACAGATGAGTAGGTGGGCTTCCGAAGGCAGGAATCTGAACAATTAAAGAGCCAAACAACATCAAAATTCAGAGTGAGAGATCAACACAGAGCCAGCGTAAGTGAGCCCATTTGCATAACTGGTAATGGGGGTGATGAGTTCTTTATTAGCAAGCAGCATACACAAGGACTCCCAATAAATTATAAATATAGATAGGAGCATGCTGCACAATCGTTTTAGTGCACCACATATATCTGTGCCTGGTTCGTACCTCCAATTTCTGCTAAGTGTTCACTTCTATCCTTTCCCTTTCTCTGAAGCATCTCTAAGAAGCCCGGTAGTCCCGTAAGAATCTTCACCAGACATTCCCAGTGAGGGGCAAGAGGTCTCCCAGCAAAGCAGGAAACCTTGCCTTCCTATTCTTGCCCCTGCAATAGACCTTAGTCCTGACCTGGATTGCCCAGGGCTAGCCCTATCTCGTCAGACCTTGGGAGCTAAGTTGGGTTGGCCCTGGTTAGTCTTTGGATGGGAGACCACCAAGGATGTCCAGGGTTGCTACGCAAAGGCAGGCAATGGCAAACCACCTCTGTTCACCTCTTGCCTTGAAAGCCTTATGGGGTTTCCATAGGTCAGCTGTGACTTGATGGCGTTTTCCACCACTCACCAATAGACTTTTAACTTACAAGATTTGACTTTTTAAAAGAGCAATATTTGGTTCTTCATTGAGCCAGATTTGGCCATAGAATCAAAGGCTGCAGGCTTGAGCCTTAAGGACATCTAAAAAGTTAGAGAATACCAGCTTTTATCACTGAGGTTGAATTCCATAGCGATACTCTTCCCTTCTGCCCATATCTGTGCTTGGGCAAGAACGGCCTTGGGAATGGATAAAGCTGAATGCACAACTGTACATTTCTGAATGTATCTTGTATGAAAGCGAACCGTTGGATGATGATAATAAAAAAAGATTGATTGGTGCAGAAATACGGCTAGCTGATTCTGGTTTTCTTTCTGGGAACATTAATTTCAGTGAAAACGTTTAAACAAAATGCTTTCCTTGCTTATGCCGTAAAGTTTATCGTTAGTGAAGATGTTAGCGCTGATGCCACGGAAAGAAGCAACTCAAACAGCAGGTGCCCGTCTGGTCACTATTCTTCAACAGCAGCACGCTCTGTGTGAGAGGATTCTCGAGCAATGCAGCGCATGTCGGGCACCCGCCACACATCAGAAGCAGCAAATATTGAGTAAATGCTTGGAAGTGAATGACTTGGGGGGGGGGGGGGACTCCCCAGGAGCGGAAGGGAAGCCTAGGTCTCATTGTTAGCGCCATGGTGACATCATTCCTGGCACTCATCGAAATGATGTCATCACATCACCTGCATCGCAACAACACTCTGGTATTTGGTCAAAAACTCAATGGTTAAAATGGCTTCTGCCATACAGTTTTTGCCCAAATACCAGAGCATGTACTGGAAGTGACATTGCTACATCGCCGGTAACAGTGGCCTAGCCCCCCCCCCCCCCGGCGCCAGCTGATCAGTGGTGGGGGCGGGGACCAGAAACCCTAGAATGTCTTAAAAAGCATCAAGAGCTCATGAATTGATTGCAGGAGTCATAAGAACATAAGAAGAGCTCTGCTGGATCAGACCAGTGGTCCTTCTAGTCTCACACAGTGGCCAGTCAGTTCCTCTGGATGGTCAGCAACAGGGCACAGAGGCCAAGGCCTTCGTAAGAACATCAGAAGAGCCCCATCTGATCTCACACAGTGGCCAACCAGTTCGTCTGGAGGACCAAAACCAGGGCAAAGAACCCGGGGCCTTCCCCTGAAGTTGCCTCCTGGCTCTGGGATTCAGAGGCTTAGTGCCTCTAAATGTGGAGATTCCCCTCAGTCACCAGGGCTAGTAGCCACTGGTAGACTTCTCCTTCATTTATCTTATCTAATCCCCTTTGAAAGTTGTTTATTCCTGCGGCCATCACTACATCCTCTAGCAGCAAGTTCCACATTTCAATCACTGTCCGTGTAAAGAAGTATTTCCTTCTTGCATTCTGGTAGAAAATGCGTTCCTAGAAAACGGAGAACTGTTTACTGAGATCAGTTGACAATCAGAAAATTAGCAAGCAAGTGACACAAGTTAAGCACCAGTCATTCAAATGAATAAGTAGTTAGATGAAAAGGCAAGAGTAATAAAATGGTAGCAAACTGTAGTCGCACTTGGAACTCTCTTGTCCAGCATACTAGAGGTAAAAAGGTCCTAAGGGTAGCCCGCCCCCCCCGGTGCTCCTTACAAGCAAGTTTCTTTGTATGTAACTGTCAAGGCTGATTCCAGTCTGGAGGTTCTTGTTATAAGATCTAGTTCTTTCTGCCTCTGAAGGACACAGGATCCACTAGTCTCCCCAAACTACGTACGCGAATGCTGTCTAGTTGCAACCTGCTTGTGGCAACCCCAGTAAGGGGCTTTCAAGGCAACTGAGAAGCAGAGATGGTTTAAGAACATAAGAACATAAGAGAAGCCAATGTTGGATCAGGCCAATGGCCCATCCAGTCCAACACACTGTGTCACACAGTGGCCAAAAACACCAGGTGCCATCAGGAGGTCCACCAGTGGGGCCAGGACACGAGAAGCCCTCCCACTGTTGCCCCCTCCCAAGCACCAAGAATACAGACCATCACTAGCCCCAGACCGAGGCTTCCTATCTATACCTTGTGGCTCATAGCCACTGATGGACCTCTGCTCCATATGTTTACCCAATCCCCTCTTGAAGCTGTCCATGCTTGTAGATGTAATGGCTTGTTTGCCATTGCCTTTCTCTGCAGAGCTTTCCTGGGTGGTCTCCTGTCCAAGTACTGACCCTGCTGAGATGCCGAGATCTGATGAGACTGGGCTGTGCCATGCGCCAGCCCTCCCTCGCCCAAACTACCACTGGCTTTTTCTCCAGGAATGGCATCCCGAGTATACAACCTTTGGGGTTGGATCAGTTTTCCAATGGGGGAAGCTTGTAGGGCAGATGGTCGGGGGGGCTGGCATGCTTCTTCCGACTCTGGCTCCACCCCAGTTTCAGCTTTCTGACTGTGTATTACACGTCCATGGCTTAGCCGCTCCAGAAAGGATTTCACTTTTTAGGGAAACTATTTGGAACCTTGAAATTCTGAACCTTCATTTTTTTAAAAACGAGTTTTGGCCAAAGTGTGGAAACATCTACCTGCTGTCTGGTTGCAGCATGAAATACGTAGCAGGGAGCTCCCGAGTCTTACCAGACAGTGTGGCCGAGCCTCAATCCTTATCCCAAGGCTACGATTCCATGTTGCCTGTTCCCGCTGAAGTTACCTACAGTGCCGTCCTATGCCGAGTTATACCCTTTAAGCCCCTTGGCTTCAGTACACTGAGACGGGTAGAATGCTGCTAAGGAGGTCACTGCGGGTTGTGTCCCACACTCCAGCAAAGAAGAAGGGACTCCAGTTTGTGATGCAGGTTATGACGCTGAACTGCAGACCCGAAGGTCAGTAGTTCAGCAGTTTGAGACCCGAGTGAGCTCCTGTCTCTGGTCCCAGCTCCTGCCAACCTAGCAATTCGAAAGCAAGAAAGTGCAAGTAGATAAATAGGTATCACTTTGGTGAGAAGGTAACAGCGTTCCCTGCGCCTCGGCATCTAGTCACGCCAGCCACGTGACCACAGAGACGACTTCGGACAGCATTGGCTCTTCGGCTTGGAAACGGAGATGAGCACTGCATCCCTAGAGTCGTATCTGACTGGCTTTCAAGCAAGGGAAACCTTTACCTTTACCTAAGAGATCATAATAGTCACCTCCGGAGAAGACAAAACTCCCTAGAGAAGACAGTAATGCCAAGAAGAGTTGAAGGCAGCAAGAAAAGAGGGAAGACCCAACAGGAGATGGACTGACTCAGTCAAGGAAGAAGAAGAGGAGGAGGAGGAGATTGGATCTATACCCCGCCCTTCACTACCCAAAGGAGTCTCAGAGCAGCTCACAATCTCTTTTCCCTTCCCCTCCCCATGACAGACACCCTGTGAGCAATACTCCCTCTAAGGTGTGGAGTCTTGTGAGCAAAAATTCTACTTTGTGAGCTCCTGGCATTAAAGTTGTGAGTGAGTGATTTGGCTGCTGCATATATCAGTTTGCTTTGGAGCCGTCCTTCCTGAGCAAAGACAAAAATGTCTGAGCTAGAGCCTAAAAAACTGTGAGCTAGCTCACGCTAACCCAGCTTCGAGGGAACACTGCCTGTGAGGTAGGTGGGGCTGAGAGAGCTCTCCTGAGAACTGCTATTGAGAGAACAGTTCTGAGAGAACGTGACTGACCCAAGGTTGCACCAGCAGCTGCATGTGAGGGAGTGGGGAATCAAACCCGGTTCTCCCAGATTAGAGTCCACGCTCCTAACCACTCCACCAAACTGGCCTTCGGTCTGTAAAACCTGAACAAAGCTGCCAATGAGGGGATGTTTTGGAGGTCATTAATGCACAGGGTCACCATAAGTCGGAAGCAGCTTGATGGCACATAACATACCCATTGGGTTGCCAACTCTGGGTTGGAAATTCCTGGAGATATGGAGGTGGAGCCTGGAGAAGGCAAGGTTTGGGGAGGGGAGGGAACTTGGCAGGGTATAATGATATACAGTCCATCCCCCAGAGCTGTCATTCCTTCCAGGGAAAATGAATACTGCAGGATGGATATGAGCTGCAATTCCAGGGGATCTCCAGGCTAACAGCTGGAAAGTTGGCAACCCTACACCAAAGACACTGCATAAAGGATCCTGGCAGCTACAATTCCCTCTGCTCAGTTCCCTGCTTCCTTCCCTTGGTGTGCCACGATACCCACACCACTGGGAACCCCAGCACTAGTAGAAGGCCACTTAAGCCTCCTGAAGCTAGAGATTTGATTAATAACCTTTAAAAATACATACACTTTTCCACCAGAAAGACAGTGTTTCCAAAGGGCTAGGGGCATGGGGGAGTAGAAAGTGCAAAGCCTGGACAAGGAAAATAAGTTCTAAGCACGCTAGGCCTGTCAGATTCAATCATGTCACTCCAGCTCGTCCCTGGAACATGCAACACCCGTGCAAGAGCCAGAGGATAATCCTTCGCTCCAAATTGTTCTCTTGCAAGAAGCCAATGCCAGTTCCGTTGTGGCGGGGGCTCTTCTGAGTGCCTCGCTTTGTTTGTGGGCGCAGGCGTGATTTGGAGGTTCAGATATTTGCTCCGTTAATTGTAACCATTCTTAATCCTCTCCCTCTCTCGTTTAATAGCGGAAGACTTTTCAGGGGGAAGGAGCCAAACCCCTCCAGTGAACACTATGGAGCAGTAAGGGACACTAACTGAACTGGGAAAGGAGGGGTTATCCCTGCTCCATAAAGGGCTGGTCTCACTGGTGCCCATAGCGCACATGGAGTTTTGGAGTCGTAGCACAGGGTTCCGCCGTGCTTTTTGTTGCGTGGCTGATAAGCTCTCCATCAGATTTTTTTTTTAATGGAAAGACAATAACATTGGGGGTTTGACTTCAGAAAACATATATACCTTGTCTTCTGTAAGAAGAAAGAAGGTGCATGAAATCAAACGTTTGAAAACGGAATGCAAACGTGCTATCGGAGAGTTTCGCGGTTTTTTGGTACCGTTGAGAGCTAGGCTTTGAGTCAGGAGGCGAGTCCTGTTATTCTTCCAATGGCTTCCTTCTTGAACATCTTCATGTCTTGGGGTGCATTCAGACAGCAGCTAATCCTGCCATTGGTGAGGCACATACGCACATGCACAAACATGATTTCTTTAAAAAAAGCTGACCGCACGGCTCTTTATAGTGGATGCCATCTAGACAATCCTCTGCAGAGTCACGTGTGGTAAAGCGATTCATGGGGGAGCTGTCTGGTCGTGCAGTGCCAGATCAAAAAGATCTAGATCAAATTACAGCCAGATTTTTTTTTAATGGAAAGACAATAACATTGGGGGTTTGACTTCAGAAAACATATATACCTTGTCTTCTGTAAGAAGAAAGAAGGTGCATGAAATCAAACGTTGAGAGGGGGCATTAGAAGTGGAGGAATTGGTGCTGTCTCCTGTCTCAGACCTGAGAAGATGGCACCAGAGAGTTTAGACAGATAGAGAGGTCAGGACATCCTTTCCTTCCTGCTATCTGATACTTTCCTTTGAAGTAGAATGCTACTCTTAGGGGCAATTTCCTCTGCTTCTGTTTCCCCCTCACTCTCTCTCTCTCTCCTCTCTCCTGCACGCACGAAGATGGAGGCTGGACACGCGTCCAGCATCCAACACTATCCAGCTAGTTAGAATAGGTAATCTCTATCCAGGAGTCCGTTGGAGCGGGAGCGCACAGGAGCGCAGCTCCAGGAGTGAGGAGGGCAGGGGGCGGGCACATGACCAAGCCCCACCCCCTCCTCGGCTTCCCCGAGCAGTGCAGAGGCGCAGCGCCCCGGGGAAAGCCCTGCTAGGGTCTTTATTGTTTTTAATGTTTTGTTTTAATATTGATAATTTTATCATTGTTCCTTTTATAACTGTATGCTGCTTTTCCAGAGACTTGCTCAAGGTGGCACATAAATTTTCTAAGTATACCATTTTTTATCTTGGGCACATGGCATATAGGTACTGGAGAAATTTCACCAACCCTTCAGCAGCTTCCACCCCATCAGTTTGGTGTAGTGGTCAGGAGTTGGACTCTAATCTGGGAGAACCAGGTTTGATTCCCCACTCCTCCACATGCAGCTGCTGGTGTGACCTTGGGCCAGTCACAAGTTCTCTCAGCTGTTCTCTCATGAGCAGTTCTCAAAAGACCTCTCTCAGCCCCACCTACCTCACAGGGTGTCTTGTTGTGGGGAGGGGAAGAGAAAGGGATGGGTGGTGCACATGTCCTGGGTATCTCAAGTCTACTTGAAACCTGGTGGTTTCAAGGGAGCAGGAAGAGAATGAGGGTGTGTTCTTTACGCTTCTTTGGATTGCACAAAGTATTGGACGGGGAAGGGAATGGAGGAAGAGCAGGTCAGTTTCGCTCACCTGTGGAGTGGAGCCTGAGGGGTGGGTGTTGCCTTCTGACACACTTCCGGTATGTTAGGGGGTGTGGCACATGCAAATGAGTTATGCAAACAAGTTATGCTAATGAGCTCCTGCACCTCTTTTTCTACGAAATGACCCCTGTCTATATCTATCTCTTACCCGCACTCTCACGCATGTATTTCCTTTAATAAATCCTTATTAGTTTTTAGTCTGACTGCTGACTCCGTGTAACTCTGTAAGTCTGTTGCCACACCGAGCTGTAAGCTTTGCTGCGTTTAAGCCTTTGTGCGCTCTGCTATATTTCTCGTGGTTCCCTGGCACTGTTTAGTCCAGTGAATCCAACAGGTTAGTGGGCCCAGAGACAATAGGTTTCGGCTCCAGAGATAAAAGCCTCAAGTCTTCCTCTCACTAATCAGAACCAAAGGTCAGTCATTAGGGCAAGACAAAAGAGGAGAACGGTGTGTGCTTGGAACGGAGCAGTCAGCAGCAACTAATTAAGGGAGTCAGAATGTCGCTTTATTTAGAAGGAAAACACAGGCTCCTGATTTTGAACCCTGACAACTTTTATGAATGGAAAGCAAGGCTGATCGTGGCATTAGAGGTGGAGAAACTCAAGAAATATACAGCAGAAGAAATTCCTCGAGACGCAACCCCAGCACAGAAAACTGGATTGGCGGATGGCGATTCCAAAGCTAGATCTCTTAATCACGTCTGCAATAAGCTGTCAGTATCTACCTTCTATTATCACCATTACCTCAGCTAAGAAAATGTTTGAAATGCTAATCCGGTCTCATCAGCCGACCTCTTGGACTTTTAGAAGTGGCCTAAGGCACAAATTAGCATCTCTAAAGTTTTGGGAAGGGGAGTGTTTTCAAACGTATATTGCTTCCTTCCAAGATATAGTCATGAAATTCGAAGCGTTGGGGAAAGGGCTGGATTCTGAACAAAAGTTAGCTGATCTTTTTATGTCTTTGCCGAGTGATTTTAAACATGTTATTGGCCAACTAGAGATGCAACCAGATATGAATTTTGATAAAGCAGTCTTCGAAATCTCCTCAGAAGTTCAAAGAAGAAAACTCTTGTCTAATGTTAACGAAATGCCTAAAGGATTTGCTCACAACACATTTATGCATAAACCAGCATTAAAGAGCCCGGGGTGGGAACATAACAGGCCGCAAGCTGCAGACCCACCTCGGCCAAATGGGCCATTTGTTACCAGGGCAACTCAAGGTGTGAATTCTTCCCAAAAGGGAAACCCCAGCCCCTTCAATGTTACGTATGCAAAAGGTGGGGGCACAGAGCTTCACAATGTCAATCAATCAGGCAGAACAAAAGAAATGAAAGTTACTTTACGTTTGCAAAGCAGAAATCCACTACCAAACACAGAACTTTTGTAGGGAACCAAAATGAGGCCAGAGGTGATTTTATCATAGACAGCAGCGCGTCCTCGCATCTGTTGAATAATAAAGATTTGTTCATTGATTTGCAAAAATTAAATAATCCTGCAACAGTTTATCTTGGTGATGGAAGTACAGTAACGGCTTGCTTTAAAGGGAGTGCTTTGCTCAGGCCAGCAAATGGCACTCATCATGGACTGTTACTAAGAAATGCATTATTTGTCAAGCAATTTTCTGATTGCCTAGTATCAATTCCCACCTTAGTCAAAGAAGGATATAACATGACTTTTGAAAATGGGAAGTGTACAGTTTCAAGGAATGGACAAACATGTCTTATTGCAAATGAAACTGATGGACTTTATAGAGTGAGAATTAATCGTGATATTAATGTACCAGATGGGATAGACCACCAAGTCAGTCTCACAGAATCCTGCCAACATGACGAATGCATTTTTCTCTGGCATCGTTGCCTAGGACATGCACATTCACAAGCCACTATTGAGATGGAAAGGAGAGAAATGACTAATGGCCTTGCAATTAAGAAATGCAACAAACTTAACTGTCAGTGCTGCATTCTAGCTAAGAGCACCAGGAAATTCTTTCCCAAGCAGGCTGAATATAGAGCCCAGGAGCCACTAGAGCTGATCCACTCAGATGTGGTTGGGCCTCTCCAGACACCCACAATTGGGGGATACAGATATTTTGTCAGCTTCCTGGATGATTTTTCAAGATATGCTGCAGTATATCTGCTCAGTGACCGTACACAAGTCCTGGAGAGACTTAAGGACTATGTAGCTATGGTGAGCAACAAATCTGGCATGAAGCGCAAAGTGTTAAGAACAGATAATGGGGGAGAATACATTGCAGGTGCAACACAACAATTCCTCAGGGAATAAGGAATTGAGCACCAGAGAACTGCACCCTACAACCCTGAACAAAATGGGGTGGCAGAGAGGAAGAACAAAACCCTCACTGAACTGGTTAGGAGCATGCTTACAGGTGCTCAGCTACCTGACAGATTTTGGGGTGAAGCCCTGACGACAGCTGTGTATACACAAAATAGACTTTTTACAAAAGCTACAGGCTGTACGCCATATGAGTTATGGTTTGGCCACAAGCCATCCATGCAGCACCTAAGGGTGTTTGGGTGTAAAGCCTTCTCTCACATACCAAAAGAGAAGAGGTCCAAGCTGGGCAACACCAGCGCTGAAGGCATTACGGTAGCATACCAAGCCAGTAGCAAAAGCTACAGAATCTTAAATCCCAAGACATATGAGATCACTATCAGTAGATCTTTGCGGTTTCTTGAATCTGCAGAACCACCAGCTTTAGAGGGGGCTCAAGCTGAAATGAAGAGCCGACTCGCGTATCCTGAGATACCTGATGTGACCGCCGTCAGAGAGGAAGTGACAGCTGATCCTGATCCAGGCCTGATCGATGAAGAGACCTCCAGTGATCGGCCAGATGACTCTGAACAAGAAGGTGAGACCACAGAGGTTCCAGTGAGGCAAACAGAGCATTCAAACAGAGGTGTACCACCACCTAGGCTGGCCTTCCTTACAAGACCAGCGGACACACCAGAACCAGCAACACGAGAAGAGACATCCCAACTTCCGCCACCAGAGGCGCAGATGTAGTAGCAAGCTGCAACAACAGTGCAAACAGTTCTGAGTGTGGCTGCAAGCAAAGGAATGCAAGTGGACCACCTTGACATCAAGACTGCATCCTTACATGGAGAACTTGATGAGAAACTGAATGACATGCTGCTTCAAGCAGGCTTTAAGAGAAGTGATTCTGACCCTTGCCTGTATACCAAATGCAGGGATGGCAGATGGACTTACCTTCTATCTTATGCTGGTGACTTACTCTTGGCCTACCAACATCCAGATGACAGCAAGGAAATAGTGCGTCATCTGAGCAAACAAGTTGAAGTGAAGCAACTAGGAAACTATTTGGGAATTCAAGTGCAACGTGAAGAAGATGGAAGTTTTCTCACAGACCAAGAACAAAAGATTGAGGAACTGATCAAATCTATGAGGATGGAGGAAGCTAAACCAGCTCCTACTCCCATGGAACAAAACCACACCAAACAACGAGATGACACTCAACTGCTGCCTAACAGTAACAGATACCGTGAGATCATGGGCAAACTTTTGAATCTCTCTGACCTAACCAGACCAGCTATAAGTTCAGCAGTGGAACTATTGTGTAGAAAGAATGAGAAACCAACAAATAAAGACTGGAATGCAATTAAAAGAATTGTGAGGTACCTGAAGGGCACTAAAGACCTCAAACTCAAACTACCAGCCAGTGGCGATCCTCAGTTGGTGCCATATGTGGACTCTGACTTTGGAGGAGACCTAACAGACAGAAAATCCACCAGTGGAAACATATTCTTCTTTGGAGAAGGAGCCATAAGCCGGATGAGTAAGAAGCAAGACAAAGTAGCAATGTCTACAGCTGAAGCTGAATACGTGCCAGCTGCCTACGGCTGTCGAAAACTAAAGTGGCTAAACTGCCTGCTAACATACCTGGGACTAGAT
The DNA here is from genome assembly GCA_029233225.1 of Lepidodactylus listeri. NCBI lineage: Eukaryota > Metazoa > Chordata > Lepidosauria > Squamata > Gekkonidae > Lepidodactylus > Lepidodactylus listeri. The sequence continues at coordinate 129,884,368 of JARCFY010000005.1, read as the reverse complement.
GTACCAAAGCCCACAGTAATGTATGAAGACAACCAAAGCTGCATTCAAATGTCCAAGCAAGATGGCGTGAACATGTGCACCAAGCACATTGACAAGAAGTACCACCTGGTAAGAGAACTGCAAAAGGAAAAGATTGTCGAGCTGACCTACTGCCCTACGAAGGAGATGATTGCAGACGCTCTTACCAAGTCCCTCCTTAGAGAAAGCTTCGAGACTCTAAGAAGGAAGATGAATCTCATCGGATGAGCCATGAGACTTCGAGAGGGGGTGTTAGAAGTGGAGGAATTGGCGCTGTCTCCTGTCTCAGACCTGAGAAGATGGCAAGAAAGAGTTTAGACAGATAGAGAGGTCAGGACATACTTTCCTTCCTGCTATCTGATACTTTCCTTTGAAGTAGAATGCTACTCTTAGGGGCAATTTCCTCTGCTTCCGTTTCCCCTCACAAACACACACACTCTCTCTCTCCTGCACGCATAAAGATGGAGGCTGGACACGCGTCCAGCATCCAACACCATCCAGCTAGTTAGAATAGGTAATCTATATCTATCCCTTACCTGCACTCTCAAGCATGTATTTCCTTTAATAAATACTTATTGGTTTTTAGTCTGACTGCTGACTCCATGTAACTCTGTAAGTCTGTTGCCACACCGAGCTGTAAGCTTTGCTGCATTTAAGCCTTTGTGCACTCTGCTATATTTCTCGTGGTTCCCTGGCACTGTTTAGTCCAGTGAATCCAACACTTAGAACAGTAAAAATGTTATTGGCCTTCCTTTTTCTTCTGGAATTACTGTTCCCTGTTCTGCTTGCATAACTGTGTCAGACCCTCAAAGAAAAAGGCCTTGTGGATTGGTTTATTTAATCTAGGCCTTCCTGGTTAGACTGTGTGGATAGGGTTGCCAACCTATGGGTGGGGCCTGGAGATCTCCAGACTACAGAGATCAGTTTTGGGGGGGGGGGGGTAGCCACTTTTGAGGGTGGAGTATTTGGCATTATATTCCACTGAGATCTCTCCCCAGCCTCACCCTGCCCAGGCTCCTCCCCCAAATCTCCAGGAATTTCCCAATCCAGAGCTGGCAACCCTTAAAATAGTAGAAAAGAGCGAGAGTCCTGCAGGAGCGCCTTAAGGACTAGCAAAATTTGTGGCGGGGGAGGAGCTTTCATGAATCACTGCTCTCTTCTTCAGATACCAAAGATATCTGAACATTAATTTCTGGGAACATTAATTTCAGTGAAAGCATTTAAACAAAAGGCTTTTCTTACTTTTGCCATAAAGTTTATGTATCTGAAGAAGTGAGCAGTGACTTCCGAAAGCTCCTCCCCTGCCATCAATTGTGTTAGTCTTTCAGGTGCCACTGGACTCTTGCTATTTTTTACCGCTACACACTAACATGGCTACCCATCTTGATCTGTCTCCATGGAAGGCACCACATTTAGCTGTACAGAATGGAAGAAGAAGGAGGAGAAGAAGAAGAAGAAGAGAGAAGAGATTGGATTTATACTCCGTCCTTCACTACCCGAAGGAGTCCCAGACTGGCTTACAATCTCTTTTCCCTTCCCCTCCCCACAACAGACATCTTGTGAGGTAGGTGAGGCTGAGAGAGCTCTTTCGAGAACTGCTCATGAGGGGATTTCCGGTTTTGACTAGCTCAATGGCGGGTGTGATCTCCCACACCTCTGGGGCACATGACCTGGACTCAGTGGTCTGAAGGGGTGCCGAATTGGTTTTGGTCCCTGGGATTCTTGTAGGGGGACCCTGCCTGAGGTGCGAGGGGCAGCCTCTCCTGGAGATGGCGATCTCGGGATTGAGGCTGCCCTTTGCCTCTGTAGGTTCAGCCATCGCAGAGCCTCAGGGCACACATGAATGCATGCAGGAGTCAGCAGGCAGCAAGAAAAGATTTGTTTACCTGGAATGCACTGGCAAAACTGTAAGTGAATGATCTATGCAAAGATTCTCTGATGTGAGCTCCAAGCTCCAAGCGAAGGGGGGTTAAATTCCCCCTCCCCTCCTCTTAAAGAAACAGTGCCACAGAGAATCTGCATTGCTTATGGAGTGGCTGAAGAACAAATGGGATTAATCTAGCTTGTATAACTGAAAAAGAAAGACTTTTGACTAACTTTTGGGAACTTTCCGTTAATGTAAACAAAAAGCAATGACTGGACAGGGAGAAAAGATGGCGGGGAAACTTAGACCTTCTCCTATATCTACGCTTCCGGTTACAAAGTCTGAGACCAGTACAGACTTAACTGCAGCTTTGGCAATAGCTTTGCACCGTCTGATGGATCAACTGAATGGTGTGAATTTTAAGCTGGATTCTTTGCAGCAACAAGTTGCAGATTTAAGCAAGAAGTCTGACCAGACAGCTAAAGCAATGGCAGAAGTTAAAACCAAAGTAGAAAAGACTGATTTAAAACTGGACATGATAGAAAAAGAAAGGATTTCTGACCAAAATAATCTTTTGAAACTTCAGATGGAGAGATCGTCTTTCTTTTTGAGATTTCAAGGCATTCCTGAACAAAAAGGGGAAAACCTTAAAAAGATTCTGAGTGATGCTTTGACTCCAATGACAGATTTTCAAGCGGATCAACTACAAAGTGATCTGGATATGGCCTATAGGACCTATCCTGAATTTGTAAAGAAGAAAACTCTGCCTGGAGAAGTTATGGTGAGGTTCTCCAAAAAATCAACTAGTGACGTGGTGCTAAAGGCCACAAACAGAAATGCCCTGAAGATCCAAGAGGAGGACATTAAAGTGTTAAAGGACATTCCATTTGAAATCAGGAAGAAGAGGAAACCCTACAAAATTTTAACTACATTTCTTCAGAGAGTATTATGTTTCGTTGGCTCATTCCTGAAGGCGTGGTTTTCAACTACAAAGACAAAAGAAGCAAAGAATTGATTCAGCTGCAAAGGTAAAGAAATTTTTGGACTATTGAAAAGAAGGAAAAGAAGGAAAAGATAAACAGAGGACTTTTTAGATCTTCAAGAGAGCATTTATGGACTGGAAAGCTCAGACACATCTGGAAGTAAAAGCTCAGAAGAAGAAAGGTCAGATTCTGCTTTGGGAGCGGCAGCACCAAAACCTCAGAGAGGAAAGAAGAAGAAGAGAAAGCACAAAGAAAAATAAGCTGTTTTTGTTGAAAGTCATATATGTTTATGTATCCCATTCTGAATTTTAGCCATCCATGTATCTCTTAAGCTTTTAAAATAGAATTATTAACATTGTGAAGCCTGTATTGTTAACATTTTCTTGAACAGTTTATAGCAAGAATAACATTCCAGAATATAGTTCTGACTTCTGTATACCTTAGGGTAGAGTAGGTTTTTAGTTTTTTAGGTATTGTAGTATTTTTAGTTAGATGTAGGTATAGAAAATCAATGAAAATATTAAAAAAAAGAGAACTGCTCATGAGAGAACAGCTCTGAGAGAACTTGTGACTGACCCAAGATCACACCAGCAGCTGCATGTGGAGAAGTGGGGAATCAAACCGGGTTCTCCTGGATTAGAGTCCGCACTCCTAACCACTACACCAAACTGGCTCTCCATCAGGCTTGTGAAGGTATCTGAAGAAGTGAATCGTGATGCATGAAAGCTCCTACCCTGCCACAGATTTTGTTAGTCTTTAAGGTGCTGCTGGATTGTTTACTACTGATACTGACAAACACAGCTACCCATCTTGATCTAACTCTATTGGTAGACAAATCCAGGTGGTCAGCCGTGTTGGTCTGAAGCAGTGGAACAAATGTAGAGCCCAGTGGCACCTTTTAAGACCAACCAAGTTTTATTCAAGGTATGAGCTTTTGTGTGAACGTGCACACTTTTTCAGAGCTCATACCTTTGTTGGTTTTTAAGGTGCCACTGGACTCTAAATTTGGCAAATCAGTTGGAACATCTTACTTAGTAGCCACCAGTTGGGAATCTTTATTTTTAAAAATTGTGTTGATGGAAATCAGCTTCTTCTTCTCTAGGAAAGGCAGGACAAACTAAAGCCTGAGTCTGAATTTTATCTTGAGATTAGAACCGTATATGACATCAGAGAGAAAATGGCCTGGTATTGGGGTTTACAAATGTGTACCGAATCTGTATAGGATCCAAGGGACCGTAGCATGAGACAGATCTGTGGTGCCTTTATCGAAGGCTCTCTGCTTTGCAAGGGATCTTGTAAGAAGCGCTGAAGAAAAGCGCCTGCACGGACATAAAGAAGGAACCTATCAATCACATTGGGAAGCCATGTGCCTCAAAATGACCCTGGACAAATCAGCTAGTTCTTGATAGGCGGTTCCCGTCCTCAAAGTATCAGACGCTTTGAAAGCAAAGCCGTTGTATAGAAAGAGGATTCATGAACTGGGTTTTATGTGGCCTGTCCCCTTCCTTACTGGGGAGGGAGGTAACGGGATGCAAAGAGCTGAGGATCCAAGGTACATCCATCCCTGGCTCCCGCTGAGGGGTAAGAGTGGGATTTGCTGTATGTGTGTGCACTGCTGAACGCCCCCCACTGTGTTTATGTGGGGAAAGTGCGTGGGAGGCAATTTTAAATGGTAAACACAACCAGGAGGAGGAGATGAATAGCGTTGCTAGTGGGGTCACGGAAAAAGAAGTCTCCTAAAAGCTGCTGTTAGTAAAATCTTAGGGAAATAAGTGCAATCGTAACAATGGCTTTTAAGCCCCTGTGCATTCCTTAGCCATCTGCATATATACTCCCCGAATCACAAACTCACACAGACGTACATTTGCTAACACCCCCAATTATGGCATTTATGCAGTCCCTCCTTCCTTCACTGTGGCTGCGTCTTCAGCCCAAGAGGAGGATTTATGCGCGCATGCACAAATCGATGCGATCAAGACGTTGTTTTCAGCATCGGGCCTCTCAGGGGGGGAAATTGAAGAGGACTCCCCCCCCCCCCAAATTTGTGAGAGCTCAGAGTGGCCATGTCAGGGCTTTGCTGAGGAATGAAACCCAGTGCGTGAGCAGTCCTCATAACAAGAGTGGGTAATGACCTGCTGGACTCATTGAACCTTGAAAGAGCTCCAGCTCTGCTCCGATAAAAGCTCCAGCGGAACAGAGCCGGTCTTGCGACCCTGACCATTAAACTGTGTGCGCCTGGGGCTCTCTGCCAGACGGAAAGGCTCTGATTTGAAGTCTGTTCACCTGCCTCTTACAGAATCTGATCCTTCTGAAATCCCCCCCCCCCCCCAGCTTCCCCTTAGGAGTTCATTTTTATCAGTTTCGTTTTAGACAGACCTTTTTTTAAAAAAAAGAAAACCCCAAGAACACAACTCTCTGGGACAATAATGCGTCCTCGTGCAAAAAACTCCGGACTTCCCACTAAATCGATGAAAGGCAATCCTGATTGCTTTCAGGGCTCTGGCATTGTTACAAGGTTAACTGAAGGCTAAGGGGACAGATCAGATACTGGCTCGGCTAACTCTGGCAAGGAAAGGAGAGAGGCCGACACTCTGCATTGTAAATGACTCCCAGTAGTTTGCTGATACTGAAGGAATCCTGACCTTTCCTGCACTAAGTGCAAATATATTATCCAGTCTAATAGGTAAGAGGGGACCCCTTTTTCCTTCAGGAAGAGAGACAGCGACCGCTTAGCCCAGTTGGTACTTTGTTAAGGGGGCTGGATTAACTGTGATGAGACGGATGTTGGAGAGTGGACTGGGTAAATCAGGGCTCCGGCAGTTGCTGAGGGCCATGGTGAGCTTGTATCTATGCCATTTCAACTCTGTAATCCCAATTTACAGGAGTCATTTTGAGCAGGAACGCGCAGGAACATTGTTCTGGGAGTAACAAGCCCAGGAGCTGGCACATACGGTGATGCGCTGTGGAAAAAAAGGAAAAGCCTCCTAACTTGCTCTTTATTTCCATGCTTGTTGTAGGGTAGCTTCCCTGCAAGAGCAAAGGAAACCGCAAGTGTCTTTCGTCCAAGTGCAAAGCTGGCTCGCCAGCTCTGAGTTGGGAAATGCCTGGAGATTTTGGGGGTGGAGCCTGAGTGGTGGGTGTTGCCTCCTGACACACTTCCGGTGATGTCAGGGGGTGTGGCATATGCAACTAAGTTATGCGAATCAGTTATGCTAATGAGCTCCTGCACCTTTTTTTCCCTGCAAAATGCCCCTGCCAATTTATATCAACTGTCTCCATATCTTCAGAGTAGCATTTAAACTTAACGAAGGAGGTTCTCAGACTGCTTCTTTCCATAGTGAAGCACCTGTAGTATCTACCACTTATCTGAAGGGCAGTGGACTTTTCCTTAAATCTCTCTCTGAAAGTTTACAAGGTGCTCTTAATTCTCTTAATTCTGACAATAGCTCCCAGGTAGGGCTGCCAAGTACCGGCGACTTACCGGCGGGGGGGAGTTGTTCTCCCCCCGGGAGCTCTTCTGGCGTGTGCGCTTAGCGCGCATGCCACAGCGACGTAATGACGTCACCTCCGGGTGATGTCATTACACGGGGGAAGTCGTCCGGTGGGGCGAGGTTCCCCCCGCTGGCCGAATGCCGGCCGGCGGATCGGGAACCCCTATAGCGGGGGATCCCCCACCCCCCGGTACTCCCAGAGGGTGTTTCTCATTGAAGCCTTTGATAGAACGACTTTTCATTTCCCGTTTACGCCGTGTCCGAGTACACGTCACTGAATTTTCTACCTTGGTTTCTTCTTTCTGATAATATTCGGAGGATAAGCTTCTCGCCGGTAGGGAACTGTGTCTTTTGCTTACAGTTCCCTGGTATGGTTGTCAGCTCCAGGCTGGGAAGCTCCTGTGGATTTGTGGGTGGAGCCGGAGGAGGGACAGGGTTTGGGGAGAAACCTCAGTAGGGGGAACAATGCATAGTATCCACCCTCAAAAGTGGCTGTTTTCATCAGGGAAACTGATCTCTGTGATCTGGAGGTAAACTATAATTCAAGGAGATTTCCAGGTCCCATCTGGAGGTTGGTGACTTTACCTGTCCAATAGCATGTCCATGAATGGCACTTTGGGTAAATAAATAACGTGTGTGAGTGTGTGTGAAGTACTGTCAAGTTGCAGCCGACGTATGGCGACCCCAAGGCAGAGGTGGTTTGTCATTGCCTGGCTCTGCGTAGCACCCCTGGACTTCCTTGGTGGTCTCCCCTCCAAGTACTAACCAGGGCCGACCCGGCTTAGCTTCCGGGATCTGATGAGACTGGGCCAGGCTGGGCCATCCAGGTCAGGGCAGTATCCATTTAGGGTTGGGGTGAACAGCATCGTGTTTTGAAAATAAGTTCCACCTTGAGTTAAAACAAAACTATTTTGTACAATATCATGTGCATCTGGCTTTCTTTGGATTTGCAGCAGCCCTGTTCAGAACTTCATTACTTCAATAGCCTGTTTTGTACATTCAGACTCAGTGAGGAAGGCAGTAAATAAAGTAAATATCATATAAAATATCTATACATTTGACAGGGAATCTGTTGGGCTGGGTGTATTTTTTTGTAAATCTCACTTTGCCTATTTTGAGTTTGCAGGCCCAGAAGTGAGTGAGTTTGTTTATCTAAAAGCTCTGTAAGGCCCACTTTTCTCCTGAGAACCTGGTCTCCAAGGTCTCTAACAGCAAGAAAAATATATGTCATAATTAGATCTAAGAAAAAATGATTAAAATAGTCAGCAATAACATTTTTTTTAAAAAAGTCTAAGTAGTTGTCCTCTGTACTCACTAGAAAAGACAATAATGCTAGGAAAAGTTGAAGGTGGCAGGAAAAGAGGAAAACCCAATGTGAGATGGATCGGCTCAACCAAGAAAGCCGCAAAGTGCTTTTGAACGGATGGGCTGAAAATTGTTCCTCAAAATCCATCATAGAAAGAGTCTCACCAATGCTTTATGCGGCTAAAACTGTCATTGCCTTGCACTGGAAAACGACAGTGACACCCACTCTTTCATAATGGCACAAAAAGATGTGGGATTTATATATAATGGCAAAACTCTTGGATAATCTTACGCGCTTTGACAAGATTCCTACCTCAACCACGTTTGTATCCACTTGGTTTCATATCTTGGAATATCTCTCAAAACAACAAGAGATACCTTCAGTAATGGATGCGTTATGGCTATGGTAGTGCTAGGTAGTTAAAGTTTATAGACTTCTAAAGATGTTAAGAGATATTGTTAATTTTACATTTAAAATAAGCATATGCCAGATGGATTCACAAAGTTCTTGTTTATCTCAAATTAAGGTTTACCTAAGTTGTCAATGTACACAAGACTTGTTACGATGTTAATGTCGTTCATATACCTCTTGCTTGCGTGTCATCTGTATACCTGCTCACTTTGCTAACGTCAAATTTGTAATGTTTTCAAAAATGCAATAAAATACATTGTACAAAAAAAAAAAAAGGAAGCCACAAAGGCCCTCAGTTTGCAGGTCCTGAGAATGGCTGTTAACAAGAGGATGTTTAGGGGGGGATGTTAATCCATAGTGTTGCCATAAGTCCGAAGCAACGACAGCACTTAACACGGACAGGGCCTGTTCCAGATTTTGGGTGGCCCTGGACAGGCAGTGCCCACCACCAGGACCCCTGTGTACAGACAGGTGGCAGGGAAGATATTTTTGGGGGGGGTCAACAACAAAGGGGCCAACAGAAGTCCTGGGCCCTGGAGATTTGGGGGCGGAGCCTGGGGAGGGTGGGGTGTAGGGAGGGACCTCAGACAGTGCCATAGAGGTCACTCTCCGAAGCATCCATTTTCTCCAGGGGAACTGATCTCTGTGGTCTGGAGATGAGCTGTAATTCTAGCGGATCCCCAGGTCCCACTGGAGGTTGGCAACTCTAGCTCAGGCATACCAAGGCGGGATTACTTTAAAAAGCAAACAAATACAGTGTTGAGTTTTTACCAGAACTGACGAAGGGTAGCTCGAGGAATTGCTGGAAACACGATGGTTTTACTTAGAGCTACCCTTTGTGGCTCCCCCCCCCCCCGGAAACCCCTGCATTGTCTTTGGGTGATTCCCCTTCTGTTGGCCTACTGCTTGGCATGGGATGGCACCCCCCCCCCCCCCCCAATTTTGCTACTAGAAGCAATGTTAATGTTAGGCTATCCAATCCACTGGATGTGTACAGTTTTATACAACAGGAGCCTTGCTCCTTCATCAATAGTATTTGCTGATTTCCTCATTCTGTATTCAGTTTTGGACCTTTGAAGCAAGTGGACATACTGCTGGGGAGGGATGGGTCCCCCTTATCAAACATCTGCATTGTATCAATGCCTTTTGCTGCCATTCTTCCCCCTGACTTCTTCTTCTGCCGAATCCTAAGAAGGGAGACGCTGTCCGGAAGAATACTATGGAGAAAACACAGATATATTTGCAGCGGGTCTCAAAAATGGCCCCCAAACGGGAAGTGCTTTTCAACGTGAATGAAAATCTAACCCAAAACACGGGTTAACAAGGATGCCATTCGTCTTCTCTTTCGCCTCCTCTTCTCTTTGGAATGGGAGACAGGGAGGATGCAGCGGATCCCCTTTGAGAAAGGGCAATATAGCAAAATTTTACCCCGACTTATCAAATGCTTGTTGGAAATGTAAAAAAGTTGCTGGGTCCTTTTTTCACATGTGGTGGATGTGTGATAAAGTTTAAAAATATTGGGCCTAGATCCATGAAATGTTACAAAAAATGCTGAAAGATACTATACCCTTTTGACTCCAGAGTTATTTTTATTGAATGTAAGACCAGAAAATTGTAAAAATGCAGATTTCTATTTGATTATTCATGTATTAACAACCACAATAATATTGTATGCAAAATCCCGGAGAAAAGATGAAATACCTTCAAAAGAAGAAATGTTAAGTAAAACACTGGAAACTGAGGAAATTGATAAATTGACTTTATTTTTAAAAGGATTACAGGAAGAGAAATTCTACAATACATGGTTAAGATTTTATATATGGTTAGAAGAATACATGAACTGAATTATATATTCTCTGACTACACTATGAGTCGCTGAATTACTCTTAAAATTTTGCAGACTACTTGGACTATCTTCTTCCTAGGTCATTACATGTATTGGGCCAGGGCTTTTTTGGTGGCGGCCCCGTCCTGGTGGAATGAGCTCCCGGACAACATCAGGGCCCTGCGGGACTTCTTACAGTTCTGCAGGACCTGCAAGACGGAGCTCTTCCGCCAGGCTTTCAAGTAGGGGCCACCTCAGCTTTGTAGCCCCGGCCCGACCACTGAAAACCGCCAATGGTCCATCAGCACTAACGACCAGAAGAAGATTGGGGTCGCCGCTTGGCTAAGGATGATGAATCTCGCCATCACAAACTGTATTTTAAAGTTTGTATTGTTTTTATGTTATGGCTTTTATGGAATTTTATAGGAACCATGTTGTTAGCTGTCCTGAGCCTGCCGGAAGGCAGGAGGGCAGGATAGAAATTTAAATAATAAATAAATATTTAATATAGAAATAGATAACTAGATAATATAAGAAATAATTTTAGAGACATGGTTAGATATATTACCCTCCAGTTTTTTGTATGTAGATGTGTTTGTGTGTTTGCTTGTTATTCATGTTTTGTGTGTTTGAAAAATAAAAAAAACTTATTCAAAAAAAAAGAGAGAGAGGGCAATATTAATATGTACATTTTGGCTGTGTTGGAAAGATAACGAGTTTGGGAAGCTCACGTAAATAGGGCCAGGCTTTGTAGACCGTGGTGCCTTTGTTGCTAAGGGGTTTTGCTGCACGCAAAAGAGACCGGCTGTCTGACTGCTGTTCAGTCAGCCCAGGTTTCTTGCCAGCAACCAGGGGTTGTATCTGACTGGTCATGGCTGTTATTTTGAAACCTGATATTTAATTAAAGGAGTTCTTATTGTTTGGGATGTAGATTCATTCTGCGGTGCGTAAGGGCATGTTGCTGTACTTATCTGCCCATGCTCTTACAACATAGCATATGGAATATGAAGTGAAACTTCCTTTAAACACATCACCACAGATATCTGTCCCTGTGCACAATCTATTAAATGAATAAACCCAATTTTGTATTATTCGTAAATTTCAGAATATATGGGTACCTTTTCTGGAACTCAGAGCTCAGAAGCAAGGCCGGCCCTGGTTAGTATCTAGATGGGAAACCATCAAGGAAGTAGAGGGTTGCTATGCAGAGGCAGGCAGTGGCAAACCACCTCTGCTCATCTCTTACCCTAAAAACCCCATGAGGGGTGGCCATAAGTCAGCTGCAACTGGACAGCACTTCCGCCCCTCGTGGACACCAAAACAACAGAAGGTTACCATCACTTTCCCTCCATGACTAATCTTCAAGGTTCTTCTGTATGCTTTCTTGTTCTATGCAGGTTGTTGGTATGTCGGAGGACTTCTCAGGAGGTGTTGTGTCATTCATTTTTTAAGAAATATGAAAAAAAGAAAACTGAATAAAAATCTTAATTGGGGAGCCAAGCATGGGGTCGCTATTAGTGACACAGAGTGTGTGCAGATGACCTGCTTCTGTCTCAATAAACTACTTCTAGTTAAGAAATGTTGTTGGCATTGGTTGTTGGACTCTGACACCAGGTTCCCCCCTGGCTGTTGGTGGCAGGTGGAGGGGTAGCATTGCCACCTCCAGGTTTGGAAACTTCTGGATATTTGGGGATGGAGCCTGGGGAGGACAGGGACCTCAGTGGGGTACAATGCCATAGAGTCTGCTTTCTCCAGGGGAACTGATCTCTGTAGACTGGAAATGAGCTGTAATTCCAGGGGATCCCCAAGTCCCACGTGGAGGCTGGCATCCCTAGCCAAGTATAGAAGTGATTTTTGATTTAGAAGATAGCCTTGGCCTCATTAAGGAATTTTGTGGTAAGATATTATGAGCCACATAATGAAAATCAAGCAACCGCACAATTGTGGTGGAATATTTGTGGGTTATCTGGTTGATAGTTCTAAAAATCCTACTTGCCGAATGTTGGGAAAACAAGATTAGGAACACTGCCAGAATGGTTATATTTGACGTTTCGTATGGGTCCAGAAAGACAGACAGTAATCTCACAGCGTCTTACCTAGATGGAAACCTTGTATTTGAAATTGTTAAGTCAGATGTGATCTTATTCGCTCTCTCTTTCTTAAGCTTAGGTGTCTAAGTGCCTCAAATGAATAATATATCTAATATATATGTATTTTAGTGTTACGTCTAGAAAGGGAATTGGGTCAGGGGGTTGGAAGGTAGCTGCTGCTTCTTTTTTTAAAGGGCTAACATTTTTTGTTTATTTGAGTTTTTGGCTGTTTGAATAACCTGCGCCAAGAACCGTAACCCAAATGAATCTCTCCCCTCAGCCTGCAAGCATTATTGGCAAATTAAGGCCAATAAGCGCTGGGTAAGGGAAATGATGCGATTGTGGAATTGAATTCCAAGATCCAATAACGCTGCATAAAATATATTCTGTCTTCTGAAATGAGAGCCTGAGAATTTTTTTTGTTCCTTTGTAAGTGCTTTGTAGGACTGGCAGTTCTGGGCTGGGAATACCAGGAGATGGGGGGGGGGGGTGCTGAGGACAGAAAGGTTTGGGGAGGGGACAGGCTTAAATGGGATACAGTGTCCTAGCAGTCCACCTTCCAAGGCAACCACTTTCTCCAGATGAACTGATCCCTGTCTCCTGGAGATCAGTTGTAATCCTAGGAGGTCTCCAGCCAGTACCTGGAGGCTGGCAGCCCTAGTGTAATGCAGACCTTCAAACAGAGTTTGCATAAAGAGACATGTGGACCCTAGTGTTGCCAGCCTCCCGGTGGGGCCTGGGGATCTCCTGCTTTTACAACTGATCTCCAGCTGACAGAGATCAGCTCCCCTGGAGAAAATGGCTGCTCTGAAGGGTGGACTCAATGGCATTGTACCATGCTGAGGCCCCTCCCCTCCCCAAACCCTGCCTTCTCCTGGCTCCACCCCCAAAGTCCCCAGGTATTTTCCAAGCCAGACTTGGCAACCCTAGTGGACCCTCATTCCTGCCGAAGTGTTCTCACCTAGTTTTGTTGGCTGCCGCCGCTCCAGCAAGTATAGTGAGCCTAACGATGAACCCGGCCCTGGTGGTTGCGACCCGTTCTTAAAACGACAGCGAATGCAGTGTATACCAGAGGCCTCTGTAGTGTTTAACATGAAAACTGTTAAGTGTCTCTTGATACCAGAGTGAAAACAAGGCCTTTCTGCGTGGCGGAGATCGCAGGAACGGCACTTCATTGTCATTCCCATCAGCAGAGGAATCTTCTGTCAAGGCAAAGATATTTACATTTATAATACACGAGGGGATGCGACTGTCTGTGTTCCCTTTCAAAGAGGGGTGGGGGATACAGTGTCGTTCTTAATTACATCTTATAATGGACCGACATCTTAATGAGATTTTTAAAATTTTTATTATTATTTTTGCATCAACTCACAGTATCGCTAACCTGGGTACAGTTATTTATATTAAATATAACCAGCAATGTTTCTGGCAGAAACTGGTTGCATGTTGTTGTTTTTGAGATGTGGCATCCTTGAATCTTCTTCTTCTTCTTCTTCCTCCCTCCAAGCCCTATTCTTAATTTAAATGGAGGATCGGTCTAACAACAGCTATTAACGGTGGTGGCTAAACTGTACCTCCGTGATCAAGGGTGGCCTCCCCCCGAATACTTGATGCTAGAAGCAAAGAGCGGAAAGCTTTGCTAATGAAAAAAACACACACAAAACATTTACTGCATGGGTGAGAAACTTTAATGCATTTAATTTTTGTGCTGCTTGATGAAATTAAGTTTGATATGTGCATTATGGTTCATAAATATTTGGTTAACATTTTCTGCAGGGGGAAAACTAATTCCAAATTAGAGTTGCCAGCTCAGGGCTGGGGAACTCCTGGAGATTTTGGGGTCTGGGGAGGATGAAGGTTGAGGAGCAACCTCAACTGCCACCTTCCGAAGCGGCCATTTTCTCCAGGGGAACTGGTCCCTGTAGCCTGGAGATTGGTTTGTAATCCTGGGAGATTTCAAATATTGCAGGTAACTCTTAAATTTTCATCCTAATGGTGATTTCCAGCAAAGTACTAGTCAGGTATATGTTTCCTACTTTCCTTTTTGATTTGGTGGACCAGACTTTTTTTTTAAAGCCTCTTAAATTTATGGTCCGGAGTGTTATTGCGCAATTCATTCATTGTGCTAGCATAAAAACCATGCCTGTTTGTGCATTTCTGGAACAGAAGCCTTTAAAAAGTGATAGGTCGATATGATTTAATACATCTTTATTGATTTTTGAGGCAGAGGAAATGCAGGTTGCTTACCTGTAATTGGAGATCTTCGAGTGGTCATCTGTGCATTCACACCTCTGGGATAATGTGCGCCTGCGCCGATCCCGATCGGTAACTTCAAAGCCAACGGATTTTCGCGCCAACTCCCCGATCGCGCGCCGGCTTCACTGCGCATGACCGGGGAGGGGCACGAGGATCCCGCCAGTTCCTTCTGACCGCTGCAAGCAGCCTCCAAGAAAGTACAAGGGAGACCGAAAGCAGAGGGGAAGGAGGGCGGGTGGTGTGAATGCACAGATGACCACTCGAAGATCTCCAATTACAGGTAAGCAACCTGTATATCTTCTTCGTGGTCTCTGTGCATCACACCTCTGGGAGAATAGCGAGCAATAATTACACCACATACCTGGAGGTGGGTGCTGAAGGTCTCACATCTGAGCTGTCTGCAGAACTGCACGGCCCACCGCCGATCGCTGATGGGTACGGACGTCCAAGGCGTAGTGCCTCACAAACGTGTGAGGAGACGTCCATGTAGCAGCATTGCAGATATCTCCCAGGGGGATGCCCTTGAGAAAAGCTGTCGAGGCAGCCACTGCTCGAGTAGAGTGAGCCCGCAGGGACGCCGGTAATGGCCGCTTGGCCAGGAGGTAGGCGAGCTTTATCGTCTCAACAATCCATTTAGACAGTCTCTGAGACGACAGCTTCTGTCCCTGTCTGGGAAGGGCATGAGCGACAAAGAGAGCTGGAGACTTGCGAAAGGATTTAGTCCGATCCAAGTAAAATGACAGGGCCCTCTTAATGTCGAGGGAATGCAGGCAACGTTGTGTCTGGTCCTTGGGTTCAGGATAAAACACCAGTAGGGTGATGTCCGCTTTAATGTGGAAGTCCGAAACTATCTTCGGCAAAAAAGTAATATCAGGAGTCAGGGTCACTGCGTCCTGATGAAAGTTAAGGTATGGTGGGTCACATCGAAGAGCCGACAGCTCACTCACCCGTCGAACCGAAGTGAGAGCCACAAGAAACGCTACTTTCCACGAAAGAAGCTGCAGGCTACAAGAAGCCATAGGCTCAAATGGCTTGCCCATTAGCTTATGCAGCACTAGAGGCAGGTCCCATGCTGGAACAGGGGTTTTAACTGTTGGGAAGAGACGGCACATTCCCTTTAGGAATTGCTTCGTAGTGGGATGAGAGAAAACGGAATAGCCATCTATCGTTGGATGGTTAACCGAAACTGCTGAAAGGTAGACACGAAGGGATGTGTGGCACAATCCTCTGTCCTTACAAGACAAGAGGAACCCAAAGATGTCATTCAGTGTAGATGGAATGGAAGGTCGTCCTATTGAAGCAAGGAAAGACAGGAACCAAGGTTGCCTCGGCCACCAGGGTGTGATCAGGATTGCTAGTGGTTGTTCTGCAAGTAGCTTCTGTACTACCCTCAGTATCAGTGGAATTGGAGGGAACAGGTAAAGGTGTAATCCCGACCAGGAGAGGAGAAGGCCGTCCCCCAGGGACGTCGGGTCTGTACCTGCCCTGGAGCAGAAGAGGGGACACTTCTTGTTGTCTCTGGAAGCAAAGACATCCACAGAAGGCTGACCCCAGAGGCTGAAGATTGGGGTCAAGTACCGCGGATTGAGCTCCCAATCGTGTAGGGATGCACCCCCTCTGCTCAAGAAGTCTGCTTGCGTATTGAGCTGACCGGGAAGATGATTCGCCACCAGATAGATATCCAGCGATTGGCATTCTGTCCAGAGTTCTATCGCTAACCGGCAAAGACTGCGGGAAACCGTACCACCCTGCCTGTTGATGTAGTACATCGTGGTCATGTTGTCCGTGAGGACAGCCACCGTCTTTCCCGACAGAAGGTGTTGGAAGGACCGGATTGCGTAACGGACCGCTAGTAGCTCCAGAAAGTTGATGTGATTGGGGGCTACTGATGGATCCCACTTGTCGCCTACGCACAGATCGCCGAGATGGGCTCCCCAGCCCCATAGGGATGCGTCCATGGTAATAGTGACTGACGGGGGAGGGCGGCGAAAGGGGGCGCCCGTCTGGAGATTCTGTGGCACCTGCCACCACTCCAGGGCTTGAACCACCAAGTCCGAGAGGCGGAATCTCTTGGACAGAAGGTGTAGGCTTGGCCTGAACCGACGGAGGAACCACAGCTGCAAGGGTCTCATGTGTAGCCGTGCGAAGGGAATGACCATGGTGGTTGCCACCATGAGTCCCAGGAGTCGCAGTATCTGACGAGCTGTCGCCTCCCAGTTCCTTCTCAGATTTTTGAGGAGAGAAACGATGTCCGAGGCTCTGCTGGGAGGTAGGAACGCCCTGCACTGTAGGGAGTCGAGAAGAGCTCCAATGAATTGCACCCGTCTGGAGGGGGTGAGCATGGACTTTTTTGTATTTATTGTCAACCCCAGAGTCTCCAGGGTGTGGAGCATTAGGGAGACGTGGTCTTGCAGGTCTGATGCTGAGGGTGCGATCAGAAGCCAGTCGTCCAGGTAGGATGATAGACGGGTGGAGATGTCGGAGCGGGGGTGGGAGTCAAAAGCTCTGCTTGCTTGGTTTGGGGGGTTTTGCCTTAGACGTCGGAGCGGTTGGGAAACGGGGCTCGTTATTGTAAGGTTTATGTTGATAGGTAGATGGCGGCGACCTCTGCCATTGGGGTTCAGAGGGAGGCCTTTGTGGCTGTTTCTTGGACCATGATCTCTGCCATGTTCTCTGTTTCTGTTGCTTAGGCTGAGATACTCCCAGATTGCGGGAAGTCTTCATGCTCTTATCAAGCTCGTGAAGCACTGTGTCCGTTGTTGAGCTGAAGAGCCCGTCTCCTTCAAATGGAAGATCTTCCACCAAGGTCTTGGTGTCCTGAGGAAGAGAAGTGGATCTCAACCAGGCATGTCGTCTGATGGACACTGCTGAAGTGAGCGTCTTGGAGGTTACTTCTGCTGAATGCTTAGACACCGAGAGTTGAAGCTTGGCCAAAGACATGCCTTCTTTCTGGATCTTCCTGGCATTGCGTAGCTTGTCCTCTGGGAGATGGGCAATGAGGGCAGTCATCTGCTCCCAGAGCGAGTACTGGTATCTGCTCATGCAGGCGGTGTAATTTGCAGTCTTTAGGCCCAATGCTTCCGCTGAATAAATACATCTGCCAAAGGAATCTATTTTGCGTCCTTCTTTGTCCAATGGGGAGGAGTGACCACTACGACCCTTGGTGGAGGGTGTCACGACCACCGAATTGGGTTTGGGGTGGACAAACAAAAATTCTGCCCCAGGCTCCTGGATCCTATACATGTGGTCTAGGCGTTTACTGGAGATGGGGGTAGATGAGGGATGAGGCCAGGATTCTTTGGCCGTAGTCATCAGGACCGATATGAGAGGAAGGGCCACCGGTGTGGACGTATCCATCTGTACTATGTCGAAGATGGAGTCTGTGGTCGTCGGAGTCGGTTGGGCCGTGGCCAAAGCCAGTGAATGTGCCATCCTCTTAATCAGTTCTCCGTAGGGTTTCACATCCTCGGAGGGGGAGATTGGGAGGTTTTCGGTGACTTGCGTGTCCGGAGACGGGTGCGGAAGTGATTCGTCTCCCGACATGGACGATGCCGGGGACCCCGGTGCCGAGTGCTCGGATGGTGAAAGAGGGGTCGGGCTTGACAGGTCTTGTGTTGTCGGCAACGGACGAGGATCGATGTCGGGTGTCCGTTTCGGAGGTACCGATGTAGGTGTCGGTGTCGGTACTGATGTAGGTTCTCGGTACCAAGACACTCTGGAAGAGGTGGATTGTCGATCCCATTCGGTGGGGTACCACTGGGGCGGATGTGGGTAGGAGCCGTAGAGGTATCTCCACTGCTGGATGTCCCACGGCACCGGTGGAGCCGGAGAGCGGTAATCCTTATTCCCTCTCGGTGCCGACGGTGGTTTCGCCTCGGCGTCGGGGGTATCCCGAGGGACCTGTGTAAGGTCTATGTCGAGGTCGGAGTCCGTCAAGGTGATCGGCCGTGGCATCAGGGAGATCGATCTACCCCTGGGTCGCTCGCGATCTTTCGGGTCAAGCTGGTCGAGCCCGGACTGGGCTGAGTCGAGCGCGCCACGCATCGACGAAGCACTCGAGGGTTTCTTGTGCTTCAGCTTGCCCTTCTCCTCCTTGCCCTCTCTGCACTTTTTAGCAGCAGTATCGGGCAAGGGGAGTGATCTTTTCGGTGCCGGTCTGTCGGTACCGATGCTCCGGGATGGAGACGGCATCGGTCCTGTCGGTCCCGTCGGTGAAGACGCCGGAATTTCGGAAGAAGACATCTTCAGGGACAATGCCGACTCGAGGAGGGTAACCCGGAGCCTCGCAGCTCGATTTTTACGAGTTTGCTTCGAGAAAGCCGCACAACTCGCGCAGGAGTCGACTCGGTGGGACTCGCCCAGACAAAGAAGGCACAAGGAGTGCTTGTCCGGTGGGGCTATTTTACTGCCGCACTGCAGGCACCTCTTAAAGAACCCCCACCGCTGGGCCATAGGCCGAGCGGTGAAGTAAGGGGGGGGATTTCCAAAATCAAGTCCAGTTAACAGTCCGAGTTCAAATAGGGGAGAAAAATCAGTCCAAAGGCTTTTTTCAGATAGGAAAGTAAACTACCGACCGGAGCAGGAGAGAAAGGATCCTCACGACGCGGCAGTCAGAAGAGAACTGGCGGGATCCTCATGCCCCTCCCCGGTCATGCGCAGTGGAGCCGGCGCGTGATCGGGGAGTTGGCGCGAAAATCCGTTGGCTTTGAAGTTACCGATCGGGATCGGCACAGGCGCACATTATCCCAGACGTGTGATGCACAGAGACCACGAAGAAGATCTGCTGTTTTTTATATCATAGGATGGGAGGGGGCACAATCCCTTCCCCCCAAGAAACATTAAGAAATGCTGCCCTTAGTTAGTCTTGGTATCCTGAAGAGAAGCAGTGACTAAAGGAATGGTTTATATTCCCTTTCGTCAGAGAAAGAGAATGTGGAGGGCGACTTTGGGAAACAGAAGAAAGGCAGGGGCAAGGAGAGAAGTTTATTTATTGATTTAAACCCTGTACTTGCCGGCTTTCTTCCTTATGGAGCTCATTGTGACTTACAAACATAAATAGAACACATAGAATAAAATACATTAAAAATGTAAAACTGAATTAATTTCGGAATCACAATTGAGGACTGCTTTAGTCGCATGCAGTCCTAAATAAAACCGGCTTCAGCTGCCTCCTAAAGATTGAGTTGGAAGACCAGGTGCCCATCCCTGGGGAGATTATTCTATAATTGTGGGGCTGCCACTGAAAAGGCCCTGTCTCGTGTAGCCAACAGAGGAGCTTTTTCGATTGATGGGGCAGTCAGGAGGGTTTCTCCCTGTGATCGTAATTTCTGGGCAGGAACGTATGGGAGAAGTTTGTCAGGTATGAAGAGCTTGGTGCTGCAGCTGGAAGTAGTAACCGAGTATTTAATAGGCCAAATTAATTCCTGGCACATTTCCTCCCGTGTCTTTGGATTCCACACTACCTGGAGACTTGGCAGGTAGGCTGGAGACTAGCCAAGACTGGTTATCTAGACAGAGGGAACATGTTACAAGAAGCGTTTTGGGGGACTGCCCCATGGCTCTAAAGCTCCCATACTCTGGAAAGGCACTGAAACTTGGTTGTCTTTCAAAAGCGCTAGAAAGTTTTCAGTTCTGAACCCCGATTCTTGTACTAGGATACACTGGACTTTAGATTATGTTGGTCTTCCAAAGTTCTTGTGTCTTCAGAATGTTTGTTTACTTTAAAAAAATTATTTACTTCATTTATACCCCACCTTTCTTCTCAGTGGGGACCTAAAGCGGCATATATTCCTCTCCTTTCCTCCATTTTATCCTCACAACAACTTCCCTGTGAGGTAGATTAGGCTGAGAGTGTGACATTGGGCCAAGGCCACCCAAAGAGCTTCCATGGCAGAGCGGGGATTTGAACCTGGGGCTCCCAGATCCTAGTCGGAACCATTATAACCCACATTAGGGTTTCCACGTATTTTGTGGGCTCCAGTCCGCCGCCAGCCAGCTGGCTGAGTGGAGAAGCCCCACCCCCAAGAATGACCACCAGCAGCCACCCCTCTCCCCCACCTCCTGTGAGGCTTAAATACATGGCCTCTGATCACCTGGAGGGCCCTTTAAACCTTGCAGGAAGGATGGGGTGGCTGCTGGCGGTGCATGCCTTTCCTCCAAGTGCCCCTCTCCCCCCCCCCTTTTAAATGCTGTTTGCAAGAAGCAAGGGCGCTGTCTGAACTCCAGTGGCAAATTCACTGCTTGGAGTTCAAGCGTGCTGGTCCCCAACGTGATCACACCACATCTGTGTGATGTCATCATGTTCGGGATGTCCCCTCCCCCTCCAGGAACACCCCCCCCCCCCAAAAAAGTCCCCTGCCGGCAACAAGGAAGGACCTGGCAACAAGGAAGGACCTACGGGACTGAGTGGGGGGGACTTGTCATCAACAAACCGATGCCTAGGCCTCTGTTGCTGGCAATACATTGATATAACTTCTGGCATGCAGCAGAAGTGACACCATCATGTTGCCGCGGAGAGCCAGTTTGGTGCAGTGGTTAAGTGCGCGGACTCTAATCTGGGAGAACCGGGTTTGATTCCCCCCTCCTCCACTTGCACGTGGCGGATGACCTTGGGCAAGCCGTAGCTCTGTCAGAGCTGTTCTTGAAAGAGCCATTCTCTAAAGAGCTCTCTCAGCCCCACCTACCTCATAGGGTGTCTGTTGTGGGGAGGGGAAGGGAAAGGAGATTGTAAACCACTCTGAGACTATGTGAAGGGTGGGGTATAAATCCAATCTCTTCTTCCTCTTCTTCTTCTGACGTAGGGATGCTCTGATATTTGGGGAGAAAACTCTATGGTAGAAGCCAGTTTTACCATAGAGCTTTTGCCCAAATACCAGAGTGTCCAAGCCTCAGCGGCAACATGATGATGTCACCTCCAGTGTGCATTGGAAATGACGTTGCTGCATGGCCAGCAACAGAGGTGTAGGCCTCAGTTTGCTACTGGTAAGTCATCCCATTGGCCAGCTGAACGGCACCAGGAGGAGGAGCCCCAAAAGCAGAGGATCCCCTGGTAGAAGTACGGAGTGCTATACCACACTCTCATGCCGCTATATGTATATTGAGTAGGGCTGCCAGCCTCCCGGTGGGGCCTGGGAATCTCCTGCTTTTACAGCTGATCTCCAGCTGACAGAGATCAGCTCCCCTGGAGAAAATGGCTGCTTTGAAGGGTGGACTCTGTGGCATTGTACCATGCTGAGGCCTCTCCCCTCCCCAAACCCCACCTTCTCCTGTCTCCATGCCCAAAGTCCCCAGGTATTTTCCAACCCAGACTTGGCAACCCTAATATTGAGTCTATATGGTGGAACTAGGGCTGCCAAGTCCAACTTGGGAAATATCTGGGGACTTTGGGGGTGGAGCCAGGAGACTTTGGGGGTGGAGCCAGGAGAAAGGAAGTGACATCATTTTGTGATGTCACATCCTGTGATGTTGCTTCCACATGCTGACACATGAACTCATGAAGTTTCCTAATCCTGAATCAGGCCATTGGTCCATCAAGGTCAGTATTGACTACTCAGACTGGTAGTGGCTCTCCAGGGTCTCAGGCTGAGATCTTTAATGTCACCTATTACCTGATCCTTTTTTAGCTGAAGAGGCTGATACCTCCTGCATGTCAAGCAGATGCTCTATCACTGAGCAACAGCCCTACTGAATCCTTCCTCATCTCGGCAGAATATGAAGCACTAAGTGCTACACAAGTGCTAAATATGATTTTCATATCATAAGAACAGGAGAGAAGCCACAGTGGATCAGCCCATCCAGTACAGCCCATCCAGTACAACACTCTGTGTCACAACAGTGGCCAAAAATACCAGGTGCCCTCAGGAGGTCCAGCAGCGGGGCCAGAACTCCAGAAGCCCTCCCACTGTTGCCCCCCAAGCACCAAGAATTCAGAGCATCACTGCCCCAGACAAAGGGTTCCATTTAGACCTTGTGGCTAATAATAGCCACTGATAGACCGCTGCTGGATGGGGACAGAGAGAGAGACAGACAGACAGACAGAAAAAAGAAAGGGAGAGAGAGAAGGGAAAAAAACTGGCAGAGGCACTTACTTCCATTTAGACCTTGTGGCTATAATAGCCACTGATAGACCTCTGCTGGATGGGGACAGAGAGAGACAGACAGACAGAAAAAAGAAAGGGAGAGAGAGAAGGGAAAAAAACTGGCAGAGGCACTTACTTCCATTTAGACCTTGTGGCTATAATAGCCACTGATAGACCTCTGCTGGATGGGGACAGAGAGAGAGAGAGACAGACAGACAGACAGACAGACAGAAAAAAGAAAGAGGGAGAGAGAATGAAAAGAGCTGGAAGAGAAACTCACCTTGCCAGCCACATGCAAAAGCAGCTCCTTCAGTCCCTCCTTAATCTCTGGGCGGACCTCTCTTGCTGTGGAAGAAGCTCTCTTGCTGACTTCTTAAAGGGGAAATGTCTGGCGAGGCTTTTTACTGCAGGGCAGGCTCTCTGCAGACATTTCCCTTTTAAGGCAGCCATTTTGTCCCCCCGGTGGCCAACTTTGGAAAAGCGGGAGGGAAGGACTAAAAATCAGTGTTTCCCCCGCCCTAGCGGGGGACTTGGGAGCCCTAGGTGGAACACAAGGACCAAATTGAACAGTCAGTGAATGGCATGAAACAAAAATATCTGCCACAGATCAAGCAGTACGACCTGGTGTGGCAACTCTTATCAGAGGATTCTAGGAGCGCAAAATGGCTCAAGTCAGAGTTAGAGAAATGCACAGCCTCCCACTGAATTAGCCTTTTGTAATGTAACTAAATCATCCAGAGACCGTTCATGTGGGTCTTTTTGATAACACAGGTGTTTAAATGGTAATAGCAATTGGAATTGGAATAGGAGTTGAAACAATAAAGTCATTAGGGTGTTACAACATGAAATTAAACCACCGCTATTCCTGTACAATATTATGAACCCTCTAACCTCCACAGATGACGCAGGGATGTGCGTCTGCAAATGGGAACAATGTCACACCCATTGAACAGAAGTTTGCAGAAGGCACGTAGAGCGCCCTGGGTTTTTGGCTGACATAACTCTGGCAGAACTGGAGTAATGTAATGTTGTGCAGAATACTGAAAACACTGGATGTTTTGCTGAGAGACTTTGTTCCAGTGGAGAAATTCTTTTTTTTTTAAAAAAAAAACCCTCTGGCATAAACCCAAGCTTTTTGGGCTTTTAATGTTCTCTCAGAACTAAACTTTTAAATCTCTGAAACTGAGCTTTTGAATCTTGAAAAAGGCCTTTGCTCAATCCTTCACTTGAAAGACAGCTATTCATATCTTGTGGTTTCCAGAATACTTGTGTCTCTTTTATTTCCTAGCACAGGGCCAGTTAGGGGGACTACCAGTTCTCCAAGCCTGACCTAAAGTTTCAGGGAGCAACCTTCTTCTCCAGGCCTTTAATGGAAATAGGAAAATTTCAGGGACCAGGCCTAGACCAGACCTTCTGTTGGCATCCCCTGACCCCCTCCCCCGTGCAGATCGGTAGGGCAACAGCAGGGAAATGATTGGGGAATTGCCATTGCTCTGGGGGCAGAATGCATCACCATTGCATTAGGTGATTAGGGAAATGCTTTAGGATTCCACTGAAACTCTATGGTAGAATCCTATAGCATTGCCCTAATGCAGTGACACCACTTTCAAAAGTGAGGTTGCACTATCAGAGCAACCAGCCCTTTGCCCAGGTGTTAGCATTTGGCAGATGATGAATTTGCTGCATTTTTCAGTTCTGCCATAAAACTCTGTAATGTAATTGCTGGACTTTTAGGGAGAAGATAATGCTTTATGTGTGCATTCAGATGCGCCGTTTAATCAGGTTTTGTGACTGATCAACAACGGATTTTATGTGCACATTCACATGGCAACATCTGCCTCCCATTCCGATCCATTGGTTTCCTGCTCAACCCCCCCCCCCCCCTTCAGCTGGAGTATTTTGTTACCGGATCCCAAGTGGTGTTTTCTCAGCACTCCTGGTTAAAGCGGCATTTTTCCCTGTGTGATCGCTCCTCCGGTGTCAAGCCACTTCCAATCGTTTAAACCCCCTTCTACTTTTTGTCTGCCATTTTTGTGTGTGTCGGCGGTATGCGCATAAGCGGAGCTCCGCTTCCATGTTTATAAAACCAATGTTTTAATGGGCACTAGTTTTGAGTTCGGGATCCCAAAGAGGCCAGTTTCGGGTTAAAAGTTTAAAGGGAAGTCTTCTGTCACAGTGGTGAAATCACAGTGCTTTATGGGACTGTCAAATGGTTCTGTGCATGTGCGAGGATAAAGTTTTTCAATTCTACAGATGAGCAGTTACGCGCATGCGCAAACTTAGAACCCCCCCCCCCGACACATGCTCCCGTGTGATCACGATATTCCAGAGTAAAAATAATCGCAACAGACCGGGGCCATTTAAACCTGATTAAATGGCGCATCTGAATGCACCCTATGCGTATATACAAAGGCAGAGGACCGTCTTCTGTTGTTCCACAGCTCCTGAGAAATGTATTGTGAGGTAAATGTTGCCATGCTGTAGGACAAGGCTGGGAGTTTCTTCAGATCTGATAGCAACTTTGTAAGTGTACTCCTAAAAAGTAAAAAAAAAATGTATACTATACCTATTTTGAAACCAAGTGCCTCAAGCAGGTATGTTCATGAGTGTTCCTTATTGTTGAGAGTACGCCTAAAAGCAAATTCACTTCTGGGCCGAATAAAGTGCAAAACAGTAAAAACCCCGTGAGTTCGTTGTTGCTGATTTGTTTCCCTTCCTTGAAATAATGCTCTGTTAGGTTGCCAACCTCCAGGTTGGGCCAGGAGTTCTCCCAGGATTACAACTCATCTCCCTACAACAGAGATCAGTTGCTCGGGAGAAAATGGCTGCTTCAGAAGGTGGACTCTATAGTGTTATACCCCACTGAGGCCCTCTCCTTCCCAAACCCTTCCCTCTCTAGGCTTCACCCCCCCCCCCCCCCCAGTCCTTCAGGAATGTCCTAACCCACAGTTGGCAACTCTAGTTCTGTTTGGAGTGGCTGTGTGCAATGACTGTCAAAATCAACCAACCAATTAGATTTTATGCCACTGACAGACTATCCTGACCTGGTCAGACTCTGGAAGCTAAGCAGACTTGGTCAGAGTCAGTGCTTGAACGGGAGACCACCAAGGAAGACTTGAGGTTGCTACGCAGAGGAAGGCGATGGCAAACCAACTCTGTTGGTCTCTTGCCTTGAAATCCCCATGAGGTGGAATTGCATAGCGTCAAATCAAATCAGACCTTTAGTGGCATAAAAACATAAGAGAAGCCAATGTTGGATCAGGCCAGTGGCCCATCCAGTCCAACACTCTGTGTCACACAGTGGCCAAAAACACCAGGTGCCATCAGGAGATCCACCAGTGGGGCCAGGACACTAGAAGCCCTCCCACTGTTGCCCCCCCCAAACACCAAGAATACAGAGCATCACTTGCCCCAGACTGAGAGTTCCTATCTACACCTTGTGGCTAACAGCCACTGATGGATCTCTGCTCCATATGTTTATCTAATTCCCTCTTGAAGCTGTCCATGCTTGTAGCCGCCACCACCTCCTGTGGCAGTGAATTCCACGTGTTAATCACTCTTGGGTGAAGAAGTACTTCCTTTCATCTGTGCTAACCCGACTGCTCAGCCATTTCATGGAGTGCCCACGAGTTCTTGTCTTGTGAGGAAGGGAGAAAAGTACCTCCTTCTCTACCTGCTCTATCCCATGCATAATCTTATAAACCTCGATCATGTCACCCCTCAGCCATCGTTTCTCCAAGCTAAAGAGCCCCAAGCGCTTCAACCTTTCTTCATAGGGGAAGTGTTCCAACCCTTTTATCATTCTAGTTGCCCTTTTCTGCACTTTTTCCAATGCTAGAATATCTTTTTTGAGGTGTGGCGACCAGAACTGTACACAGTACTCCAAATGAGGTCGCACCATCGATTTATACGGGGGCATTCTGATACCAGGATGCAGAATAAACAAAAGCAAATTGTATCCCTGTTAGAATAAGAAGAAAAAGAAAGAAAAAAAGTATACAGTTAAAATTTAAATATAGTGTCAAATCATCACTGTATCTTATCTTGATGAATCTTTATGGCACACTGAAGAAACGAAGCAGCCTTCTCAGTTATGTCAGGAAAGGTATCATTCAGAATATACCAGACCTTGATGTGAGGCAGGCAGCCCCGTCTTCTTTTCAAGTACAGGTTCAAGATACTTAAAACAAGTGTTTACAGAAAAAGGACAATAAAAAAGGTGATGTGAGATTGTTTCTATGCATTTTAACTTGCCTAGGCAAAGCCTAGCTGAAAAAGCAACCTTTTGGGATCCACCCTATAGAACTGCTGACGGCATAACGTTAAATCTGGCCAAGGAAAAGGCTCAGTGCTGTTTGGGATTTTGCAGAGAATAAAAGTAAGGGGCCATGTACCCTACATTGAGTGAAATCCCTAAACTCAAGGGAGAATAAGTTTTGTTTGCAACACTGCAAAGATTTTGTAATTCAAATTTCATAGGGTCTCCATGTGTCGGTTGCAAGATGTCAACGCACTTTACTTACTTAATAATGAGCAGCCCTTGACTTAACAGAGACGCTAACAGGAACAGCAAATCCCTCTTGGAGACAGGCACACCGATTGCCGGCTTCTACTCTTTGAATAGGAGAAACTCCTCCTCTTTTGGTACATTTTCCTGGTTTTCAGTACTCCTCCACTATGTTTTATTTAGAACGCTAGATGGTATGAATGCGTTTCCTGAGGGAAATGCAAAAATCAATCCTTATCACATTTCATAGATGTCCTCATTAATGCAAGAGGTGGATTTGTCCTTGATTTAGTATATAACCTGCATATAGAAAATATGATTGCTCCTCTTTCAAAAACTGTAAATGAGATGAACTTCATTCAGACATGGGAAACCTGGAGTTTTCATTGCCTGAATTCGCTGCACTTGACTGCCGTAGAGCTGATTCCTGTTTACACAGAAAAATAGTACCGAGTGACTGGATAGGGGGTGGGGGTGGGAATGCACCCGCTCCCCCAGCCTCCAAATGTTCAGCTCAATCTGTGAAGAAATCTGATGTGCATCTATATGATATGTGTGACCCTGCAGAGTTCCATGAAAAACAGCAGATCACAAGGTCAGTTATATAGGGCTACACTCTGTTCACAAGCTTCTCTCCCTAGTCCCTACTTAAACCACCCTCTTTTTTGGTAATGGCTGCCAACCTCCAGGACAGGCCGGGAAGTCTTCTGTTCCATCCCATCCCAATGAACAGCTGTGAAATGCAATAGTAAAAGGCGCAAGATGGCATATAATGTGAGAGCAACAAGCCTGTTTCTGTGTCTACCACAAAAAACAACAACTGTGTAACAAACCACTTCAACCTCATTTTCTATGAACTATTAATGCAATGAATTGTTACACCAAATTCTAGTTGTACCTGCAGTACAATCCCATCCAATTCCTACATTGGATTGGATTCATAGAAAATAAGGATGAAGTGGTTTGTTACACAGTTGTTTTTCTTGTGGTTTTCATATTCTACTTTGTACCATCTTGTTGGTTGTACTTGTTTCTGTGTCTAGGCATTAGGGTTGCCAGCCTCCAGGTGATGTCTGGAGATCTCTCAGAATTAAAATTGGTCTTCAGATGACAGAGATCAGTTCCCCTGGAGAAAATTGCTGCTTTAGAGGGTGGATTCTATGGCATTATACCTCTCCAAGTTCCCTTACTTTCCCAAATCCTAGGTTCCAACCCCATAATTTCCAGGAATTTGGCAACCCTACTAGCAGTCAGTTTCTGCTTTAGGGATTCTGTTTGGTAGGTAGATTAGTTTCTTCCAACACAATCCTAAAATTCAGTGGACCCAGAAGGGTGTAACTGTATCGAGGACTGCCCCGTCCGTGTACAGATTTCAGAAAAGCAGGTTTGCGCTTCAACAAGGATTGTCCCTAGTGTAACTTTAAGCAGTGAAGAACAACAGAAAAACACCTCAATAGTTGGCCAAATTAAGGTTTGTTCTGTTTAACTGATCAATAGTTTTTCATGTACATTTGTTTGAAAACGTGTCATTTGGTTTGCTTAAGACTGTTCCCACTGAAGCCCTGGCGAAGGAACGAGATTAAGAAGGAAAGCCTGAAAAATTTGTTTCCTAGGGTTTGTTATTTCATTTTGTATTTCATCGGAAGTGTTTTTCGACTGTGATTGTAAGATGCCTTCAACCACGAGGAAAGGCGGGGTGGAAATGTTTGAATGATTAAATGATTAAAAGGACCAGAGCTGAAAATGTTGGTTTAATCTAAAATTTATTAATAGGCTATTCGCTTGCTTTTTTTTTTTTTAAAAGGAGAATGCATATCTCTCTGCTGCCTTTTGGAGCAGTGCTTAAAACGTAAGAAATACAATCTCACAGTTGATGAATTGGACCAGTGCCGTAATTATGGCTAAATGTGGGTGTAACATTCTCCCACTTCAGGAGCACACCATGCTGTAACTGGTACTACAGAAAAACCTGATTATATTTCCCCGGCGTTCCGTGGAGCTGTTTGGCAGCAGTCTCCCTTTCCCTCTAAAACTCATCTAAATGGAAAACACATTGTCTTCATTATACGCCCGGTGTTGAATGAACAGGGTTGCCATAGCAACAGTCATCTGAGGCCTTGCTGATTTCAGGCCAGTGAATGGGATAGACAAACACCACACACACACACAGTACCTTGAAAAACCAAAAAGGAACACGATCGCCATTCATTCAAGCCAGGGTTAAGATTAGCTGACATCTTTCGACTTAAGAGAGGTGCAGATGAGGATAGAGCAGACAGGACCAAAGTGTAACAAAAATGATCACGGCCCTTAAAAAGTTTCCGGCCTAGTGGCCTAGTACCAAGGATCCCTCTTGGGGGGAGGGAGGAAATGTTTGAAGGGTACGGGAAACAGATCGGTAAGGTTTTGTCTGCGGAAGCCTGGATGACGGTGGCGGGGCTCTTTGGTTCCGTCGTAATCGCCTTCTAAACTCTTGCAGTTGCAAAGTAGTGCAGAACGTTTTAAGTGTACAAAGGCGCCGTTGCGAGCTGGCACATAAGAACGCCAACTGGAGAACTGTTTGACAGTCGCACCCCCCCCTTCCCTCCCCCCCCAAAGAATATGTTATGAAGGGAGAGGGGATAAGCCAGGGGCATGGTGCTGCCCTACTTTCCCAACCGGAGCTATTTTTTCTCCTGCGTTCCATTTGATTGTGATTAATTCTGGAGAAGGTTCACCCGGATCTGCCTGTTTGTTTAGTATAAATGCAGATCTCCCCCCCCCCTCCCCCCATAAGCAGATCCCACCCCCCATTATCCTACCGTTGGAGTCCTAGGTTTTGATGGTAGACACATGTGCAAATCAAATGCTGGTTTTTAGATATACAGAAATGTACGTATGGAATGAATAGTTTCCAGCTATTTATGTGTCTTCTGGAGCCGAGGTGCATAAGTCACACGGATCAGTGGGGACAAATTATTTATGTGGACTGTTTTTCTCTTTGTCTGGGGGGTTGCCAGACCCAGTGGGAGTGTTGGGGGAAGGGTGACATGGGAGACGTTGCTGATGTCATAATGTCACTTCTGGGTACAACCTGGAAGTGACAATGGGTATCTTTAGGAATCACTGGGAGCTCTGTGGTAAAACCACAGAGTTTCCAGAGATGCCTAGAGCTACCCATTGTACCGAGAAGTGATGTACAGGCACAGAGAATGCCAACAATTTTTAAGATATATATTTTTCTCCTACCACTGCACCAGAGAAGACCGGTGGGAGTTTACCTGTGGCATGCCAGCATCCTCATAACTTTTCCATTGAGAAGGTGGAGGACATCAGTTGCTGGCGTGACGGATCCGCTTCACACTTTTGCTCAGGAGATGACAGTTTGCCATGGGGACGTTGTGAGCGACATCCTCCCTTCAGCCACAGCAATAAAGTCATGTATGAAGCGAACATTCCACACAGATTCCTGTTTGGACAGCAGCCTTGATTTTCTAGGGGAAGAAGGAATATTATGTAAATCTGATCTGTGCGGAGTGGAGAGTCCATAAAATACATGTTGCTCATAGTGCACCTCTCCTGTAAAGACTGTCACCACCTGGACATTGTCTGAATGGGCCACTGCCTCACTCCAGGGAGTGCTTCCTTTAAATGCTGGCTTCCGTACAATTCTCACAGATCAGTGGGTAGATTCTGCAAACTGTTACCTCTTTTACTGAGATGGGCTCTATGAAGAGTTTTCCCCGTTGTGGGTCATAAGAACATAAGAGAGAAGCCAATGCTGGATCAGGCCAATGGCCCATCCAGCCCAACACTCTGTGTCACACAGTGGCCAAAAACACCAGGTGCCCTCAGGAGGTCCACCAGTGGGGCCAGGACACTTGCAGCCCTCCCACTGTTGCCCCTCCTCGTCAAGCACCAAGAACACACAGCATCACTTGCCCCAGACTGAGAGTTCCTATCTATACCTTGTGGCTAATAACCACTGGTGGATCTCTGCTCCATATGTTTATCTAATTGCCTCTTGAAGCCGTCCATGCTTATAGCTGCCACCACCTCCTGTGGCATTACACTCCAGTGGCATTCTTCACAAACAGAGAGACCCAGATTCAAATCCCCCTCTGCCTCGAAGCTTGCTAGATGACCTTGGGCCAGTCACTCTTTCTCAGCCTCATCTACTTCCCAATGTTGCTGTGAGCATTAAATGAGGGAGGGCAGGTACCATTGTCCTGTGTTCCTTGGAGAAAGGCTGGGATGAAAATATAATCAATAACTAAATTTGTTAGGCTGTGTTGCTTTATTAAGTTAGGAGGCCCTTTAAAGATGCACCACTGACACTGGGTTTCGATTGGAAAGGTAGTTTCAGATAGATGTCCTAGTGGGTCTGCAGTAGAAGGCACAGGATTTGATTCCAGTAGCACCTTAAAGACCAACATGAGTTCCAGGGGATAAGCTTTGACTTGAAACTGGTCTCTAAGGTGGTACTGGACTCGAATCCTGCATTTCTTTTGGCTGCAGCAACTACATTCTGTATTCTTTAGCTACAGCTAAAAACTAATTCAGTTCATAAAGGATGGAAGCATTGCTTTGATTATCTTAAATACAGAGGCAACTTTATTTTATAAATTCATACAGAGAATTCTGTTTCCAGTTTCATTACATGGGAGGACTGGAAGGTCTCAGCTCTGTGGTGTGTTCCAGCCAACAACCAAGGCCAGAAAGTGTGTGATCTGGGTTTTCCTCCCCTGGTATTGTACCAGGTGCCCCATGACCTGAGGACCAAGTCCAGCTGTGTTCATCTCGACGTGTTTAATTTAGAAATGCACTGTGAAATGCACACTTTATTATTCAGTGGTGGGATTTCGTAGTCTAAAACCACTGATGGAATTTTAATGCAGAGCAAATAAGCGTGTGGGATGATATTTGTCTTGACACCCTGGCATCGAGGACATATTGACCCAAATACAGGGTCAGCAAGATTAAGGACACACTCCGCTGGGAAACTGTGCCACACAAGCCCCACTGAAATGACTAGACGCTGCGCAAGAGCACGGTGCTTCATAACATTGCTCCCTGAGAGCTTCACAATACAAAATTAAACCATAAGCAGCAGCAAAATCTATTAAAATCCTTAAGTCTTCTAGCTAAAAGGAACCTGTTTTTTATATATATATAAAACCATCATAACAGTTTAAAAAGTGCTTTAGAAATAATTAAAACATTTCCCAAGCTGGTCGATTTTACAGAATTAAGAAAAGCCTGAAAAATCTCCTTTCTTCTCTATTCGCTTTCCCACTTCCGAGTAGGCAGTTTAGAATAATGGTTTGTGTGGCTGGAAAAGAGAGCTGAGGTTGATATATAGAAGGACCGCTTGCTAGATTAATTCTGTTCATAGGGCATGTATTACTGCACTTTTGAAAGAGATTTGTGTGCCTCCTTGAGCCTGAGAAGGTAAGGAAGGATAGAAATGTTTTAAATACATGACTATTTGAATTAAATGTTTTAATTAAACAAATGAGGCAGGGGCACCCAGTGTGGTTTTTATAGCCACTCTTTCTCTTCTCTTTTCCTGGTGTCCGCCAAGGGCTTTCAGGAAGTGCATGGGGGCCAACTGGGAATTTGAACCAGCAGGGCTTCTGATGAGCTGTACAGATTAAAGGCATCGCGTTAAACAGAACTTCTGCCTGAAATGTGTAAGAGCTACTATTACAGCTATATGTAATCTCGCTCCCTGACATTTTGTGGATGGCTCCCCCTCCTGTGGCAGCCATTTTGTGTTTGCGTCCACCACCCTGTGTCAGAATTTTAAAGATGGCCAGAGGCTCAGAAAGGCTGGTGACCCCTGAAAATAAGGTGTCTTTCTTCCATGTGTAGTTTTGAAGGGACTAGTTCAGGGGTGGCCAAACTGCGGTTCGGGAACCACATGCAGCTCTTCCGCACATATTGTGTGGCTCCAGCTTTCCTTGCCTCCCTTCCTTCCTCCCTCCCTTCCTTCCTCCCTTCCTTCCTTCCCCATCTATTTGCTTTCTTTGTTTCTCTCTCTCTCTTTCCACCTCTTTCATTCTTTCTTCCCTCCTCTCTCTCTCCTCTCTCTCTTAGACAAATAAATATCATAAGCAAACAAATAAATATCATTGGACAAATAAATATCATTATCAATATCTTTTTGTTTTTATTTTTGGCAGTCTCATTTAATGTGAATAAAAAAAGCAAATCTGCATATTTTCCAATAAAAATGTGTGTGTGCTATTTGTTCATGTCTTGCGGCTCTCAAACATCTGACATTTATTCTATGTGGCTCTTACGTTGAGCAAGTCTGGCCACCCCTGGACTAGTTCTTCTCTTGAGTTTTAGCGGGGTCCATAAATACAGCCACCATAAATCCATAAATACAGCCACCTTTCCCTTCCCCTCCCCACAACAGACACCCTGTGCAGTAGGCGGGGCTGAGAGAGCTCTGACAGAAACTGCTCTTTTTCAAGAACACCTCTGGCAGAACTATGGCTTGCCCAAGGTCATCCAGCAGCTGCATGTGGAGGAGTGGGGAATCAAACCCAGTTCTCCCAGATTAGAGTCTGCGCAC
The DNA here is from genome assembly GCA_029233225.1 of Lepidodactylus listeri. Classification (NCBI taxonomy): domain Eukaryota; kingdom Metazoa; phylum Chordata; class Lepidosauria; order Squamata; family Gekkonidae; genus Lepidodactylus; species Lepidodactylus listeri. The sequence goes on along the minus strand of JARCFY010000005.1, from coordinate 129,850,977 downwards.
TTAACCACTACACCAAACTGGCTCCAGTCCCGTCTAGCCCTGCTAAACCTTTGCTGCTGGTTTCAAGATCATTGGCTTTGAGAACATGTGGGGAGAAGCATGGGGGATTTTGAGTCCCATGAGAAACTTGGTTGGGAGAGTGCATTTCCTGATGCAGTTTATTTTATTTTTATTTTGTTTGTGAGATTTCTGTCCTGCCCGTCCCGCCGAAGCAGGCTCAGACTAGTTCACAACATAAAATCATACAGTAAGATACACAGTATAACGTATTGTCTCTAAAAATCTAAACATCACATTGATTTAAAATTGATAAGTAACATTAAGATGGTGAATATTAATCCTCAGGTCTGGTCAGATGTTTAATAGATAGAGATCTGCTCAATGATGGTTAAGCCAACAATTCAGATAGACAATTGTCCAGCGATTGCAGCTTCAGATGTCTCAGAATGGTAATCTAGGGAAGGAAAGCCAAGGAGCAGAGGCGGAAGGGCGGTGGTGGTGGAAGAAAGTGCCATCGTCACAGCCGACTAGTGGCCACCCCCGTAGGGCTTTCAGCGTAGTGTAGTGGTTAAGAGCAGTGGACTTTAATCTGGAGAACTGGGTTTGATTCCCTGCTCCTCCTCTGCACAAAGCCTGCTGGGTGGCCTTGGGCCAGTCACAGTTTCTCTCAGGACTCTCTAAGCCCCACCTGCCTCACAAGGTGCCTGTTGTGCGCAGAAGAAGGGAAGGCGATTGTAAGCCGCTTTGGGACTCCTTATGGAAGAGAAAAGCAGAGTATAAAAATCAACTACTCCTCCTCCTCCTCCTCCTTCTTCCAAGGTAAGAGATGAGCAGAGAAGGTTTGCTGTTGCCAGCTTCTGTGTAACAACCCCAAACTTCCTTGCCGGTCCCCCATCCAACTGCATCCAAGAAAATATGGAAATGACATCATGTCACTCTTGGAGTTGCCAGAAACTCGACCGTAAAGCCATGGAGTTTCCGGCAAATCCAAGTTCTATGACATCACTTCCATGTTTTCCTTGGAAGTGACATCATGCATGTACATACATACATACATAGCTTTATGACGGTCAAAAGACCAGCAAAGATAAAAAAGCGGAGAAAGAAAAAAAAACAGTTTTAAAAATTGATACATAAAACAGAATAGCGTTAACAGTAATTATAAGATTGTAATTCATTTTCCAGCACTTAACATTTCCTTAGTCAAACAGTTTCGCTTCCTGAGGGTTAATACACAGAATGTTGCTACTACATAAGATATGCGTTTCTGACTATCTCCTAACAGAAAGATCCGAAGAGTTTCTGGGCTGAAATCAATATAATGCTGTAGCGGGTTAAATCTGGAGAGTAAAGGAAATAGTATTTGGAGTCTTTCTTCTTGATAAAATTCAAGGATGTGTGTCATGGACTTGATCACATTACTCGAGCAGGGGCAGCAGCGCAGCTGCATAGGCAGATGGGAGACTCTGCCTTGTAACACAGCAGAGGGAAATGCATCGAATCGTGCTCTTGAAAATGGCCATCTGCATCTCTCATAAGTAATGTCCGAAAGGTAAGAGGGTACTGTGTAACTCAGCTCCGTTTTCAAGCTCCTATAACTTAACGGAAGTATTGCCTCATCATTTTGGGACTCTATATCAGTTAGCCTTTGAGTTACTAAAGCTTTTGCTTTATTCAACCCCATATCAAACAGGGCTTCTGGTTCCAGCCTGATCAGTTTAATTTTATCAATAATCTTTGAAGACCAGGTTGGATAAGGGTCAGAGGCTAACAACAGAGGAATTAAACCCTTTGGTTCAAAATGAATTTTTAACCAATAAGATATTGCATGTTCCCAGATTTTTAGGTCCACTTTGGGAAGACCAGCTTCCTGTCTGAGAATAACATGAGGGGTACATCTAGGTGCATTGAACAGGGATCTGAGAAACTTAGATTGAACTAATTCAAAGATCTTAACACTGGAAGTCAAGCCCATTTGGGATCCGTATAAGAGTCGGGTTAAGGATTTGGCTTGAAAGAGTGTCAAGGCTTCAGGTATAAGTCCTGTACCTTCTTTTCTAAAAAAACCTAAGGATGACATTAGCACTCTTCTCTGCAGCATTTTTGAAGAAATCACATTTGGGCTTGAAGTTGGCTCCTAAAGATGACTCCTAAATATTGCTAGTTCTTAACTTGTTCTGTTGTGTCCCCCTTGATCTCCCAGTTGGTTTTCCTGAAATGTCTATTGAAGTGTATGATTTTTGACTTGGAATAATTTATTGAAAGGAGTTCACTGTCACATTGGTCACTAAATTTTTTTATAGCACGCTTTAGGCCAATTTTTGTTTGTGACAGGAGAACAGCGTCATCAGCATACATCATAACTGGGACCCTTTTTCCTAATAGTTCCAACTTGCCTAGGCACTGGACAGAGAGATCCGAAGAGTTCAGAAGCAGGCCAGCTTCTTGGTCGTACACAGTTTGAGAGAGACAGAGAGACACATTCGGTTTGGAGCCTGTGTATCCTCTCTTATCTAAGGTGTCTGCTCTTGACAAGAGGTTATCTAGAGAACTAAACCAGACCCCTGCATCCCACTCCAGAAAGTATCCCAACAATTCTTTTGACTTTAGGTAGCTCTTTTTTTAGGGGGGGGGGGAATGAAAAGGGGCAGCGTGAGACTCTCCACTTGGTACCGCCAAGGCAAATCAGACGGTGTGATAATAACATAAACCACTTTACCGTGACAGCTGGGGAGTCAGAGACAAGGTGCCTTTGAGAGAAGGAGATCCGATCCCTCCATAATGATAGGCAAATGGTTATCTTGGGAGGCTCGTCTGGAAGATGGAATCTGTCAGGTTTTAGTGAGTTTGCCTAACATATTTCATACGGGCTGGATGTGTCCGAGGGTGGGCAGGTGAGTGGGAATCATAATTAGTGGACAGGACCTGGCTCCATCTCTGCTCTCTGGCATGAACAGCGATCTGATGCTTAACGGCATTCTAATTAGTAGTAATTGGGGGGGGGGGGGAGTTGCAGTCATTGGGTGCTTACAAAGAGGAACTCCGGTTTCTGCACAGGTCCGGAATTACATTCAAGTGTTGGACCGAAGCCTCATCTTTAGAATGTGCCGCGTTACCGGAAAATGATTCTTCCTCAGGAAAAGGAGCAAAGAGGGAAAACATGCAGGTGTTTCTGAAAATGGTTTTTAGGATTTATTTATTTTTAAGGGTAGTATACAATCTAAGACCAGGCGTAGCTGTTCGCTGGTGCAAACTGGGCACGGAGACAGCAAAAGCAGAGGAAGTTTCAGGGAGGGGCCGTGGCTCAGTGGTAGAGCGTCTTTTTGGCATTCAGAAGGTCCCCGGTTCAATCCCTGGCATCTACCATTGAAAGGATCAGGTGATGTGAAAGATCTCTTACCTGAGACATTCTGGTGAGCGGCTGCCAGTCTGAGTAGACAAGACTGACTTTGATGAACCAAGGGTCTGATTTGGTATAAGGCAAGCTTCGTGTGCGTTCATGGAATGCTGACATGACACTGCATCCACCTCAAAAAGTGCTGTTAAGTGATCTCCAGGCCTGGGAGGAGAGTTTGCTTCCCAAAATTAGAAAAAGACACCTTTAAACATTTATCTGCCATTTTGACATGTTTATTGCTTTACAACTGTTGACCTTGTAACCTTAGCTTGTTATTTAGCTCTGACTTTGCATATCTTGGGGCTGCAGTGGCTCAAGTGGTTAAGAGGCTGAACTGCAGTCCAGAAGGTCAGTAGTTCAGCAGTTCAAGACCCGTGTGCCGCATGACGGAGTGAGCTCCCGTCTCTGGTCCCAGCTCCTGCCAACCTAGCAGTTCGATAAGCAAGAAATTGCAGGTAGATAAATAGGTACCGCTTCGGTGGGAAGGTGACAAGGTTCCATGCGCCTCGGTGTCTAGTCATGCCGGCCACATGACCACAGAAATGTCTTTGGACAGCGCTGGCTCTTCAGCTTGGAAACGGAGATGAGCACTGCATCCCTAGAGTCGTATTCGACTGGCTTTTGAGGAAGGGGAACCTTTACCTTGCATATCTTAATCATCGTCATGTTACACGTTAATTTGCTGTTACGTCCCTGTCTATAAGTCTGAACCTTATCTACCTTTCCAGTGCGTTTGAACAAGTGTGCCTTGCACGTGAAAGCTCATACCCTGAATAAACCTTTGTTGGTCTTAAAGGTGCCCCCACTGGACTCTAAATTTGTTCTACTGCTTCCGACCAACCCGGCTGCCCCACCTGGATCTATCTTCATGTAAAGTGTGGAAAGAGATTTGAAAGCGTAGGTCTGTGGAGGAGCGCAAGCTTTTACATATGCAAACGTTTTCAGTCCTCAAGGGGTCTCTAGTTGAAGAATCTCATGTTAGGCAACCTGAGACTTCAGGAAGCCACTGCTAATCCGCTTAGGTAGTCCTGTGCTGCAGTGTGTTTGCCATGGGCACATAACAAGCAGCCTCATATATTCCTGATCGCATCTTGTGCTGCTGCTCTGTTAGCAGAAGGCTTTTCACACACCGCATAAGTAGGCAACGCTTGCCACAGCTGACAGCAATGGCTTAGGCTGCCCAATTTTTCTTGACGGGGCGGCACAAGCTCCTTTGGGGTCCCTCGTTGCCATTCCACACCCTGCCATGGTTCCCACCAAGAGGAGCATTTTGATTATTTGAATGCCTGTATTTAGCACAAGGATGACTGACCCCACTCCATGTTTGCACAGCCCCTGAGCAGTGAAATTGCTTTTGCTGCCCTAATCGCTGCCATGCCGTTCCAGGTCCAGTGCCGAGATTCTTCTAAATGCATATTTAGCATAGCATCCCTTGTGAGAGAACCAAATAACCAGGAGCCGTGTTTCGGGGGGAGCCGGGGGAGGAGGGGGAACACTGCCTGGAAAGCTCCCACTGAAGACAAGCAGATTCTAACCAGATTTCCTCTCTCTGTAATTTCAATGACTCCTGACACTGATTCACATAATGTTATGATCTAACAATGGATGGGCAGACAGCGGTTTCCCTGTCATTCTTAATCCGCAACAAGCTTTGAAACGTGGAAACTTAATGGGAGATTAAAACCCGTCGTCCAAAAACAATTTTTCCATTATATGCAGTGACCTGTCCTGACTCCTTTTATTGGCAAAGGCTCCCCCCTGCATCTAACAGATGCATTAATCCATCTCCTTTCTTTGCAAAGACTGCATTATCAGTGGCCCATCCTCACATGTCAGCTGTATAACATGACCGTCGCTGCAAACATGTGAGCCCAGAGGAAGCCCTGGAGGTCCTGATTTTGGGTCATCTGCAACTGGGAGAGGGGGGGATATTTTATTTATTTTACATTATTTATAGGCCACTTGTAATCGAGGCGAGGGCTGCAATACCGGCTACAGCATAATGCCACTTCTGTTAAAATGGTGGAAGCGTCATAGGTAGCTCCAGGAATCACCGCAAACTCTGTGGTTTTAGCACAGAGTTTCTGGTGATCCCCAGAACTACCCTTTGTCATTTCTGTTGTCCCCCCCCTTCCCCCCCCCCGACGTGATGTGATTCCTTAGCTGGTGTCATAGGTGGTCATGGAGGGGTGGGGGTGGTGGCAGCTATACCTGATTGAGTTCCCAAGAACAACTCTGCTTGGCCAAACCAAGAATCCATCTATTCCAGATTTCCAGCCATTGCCAATCAGAAGGCTCTGGAAAGCGTGGTTACAGAATTTCATGACAAAACCCCTCTTTTGGGACAGGTCACAGAATCACCTGGCCCTCCCTGGGCCAAAAGACGCTGACCGGCCTCTACCAGGGTCAGGGCCTTTTCAGTGGTGGCTCCACACTTGTGGAATGAGCTCCCAGAAGACATCAGGGCCCTGCCTGTAAAACGGAGCTCATCCACCAGGCCTTTGATTAGAAGTCACCACCAATAACATCAAAAAATCACAACTAAGGCCTGTGATATATTGGACATTACCTGCAGTTGCACTTTATGATTATACCATCATGGTCTAGCAAGATACATTCGTTGCCAGCACTTTATCAGCTTTTTATTTAGGATTATGAACTGTTACTGTTATGAGTTTTATCAAATAATTATTCTGTTTTAATGTATGAGTTTTATTGATTAATATTCTGTTTTAATGTATTTATCTTCTGATGTAAGCCGCCCTGAGCCTGCCTTGGTGGGGAGGGCGGGATAGAAGCTGAATGAATAAATAAATATGTATAATTTTTTTAAAAACCCATTGGGGCCTAGTGACTATCACATATTGTTTCAGCGAAATGCAGAAGAGGAGAATATTGTAAGCCACTTTGGATCCCCATTGGGGAGAAAAGTGGGGTATAAATGATAATAAATAAATTTAGTAACACATAATAATCCCCCCCCCCCCCGCTTTGCTCTCTTTGCATGCTTTAATATTTGCTGTGCTGATTTTTGTGTGTGAGTGTTTTGTGCGTGTGCCTGGAAATCATGGTTGACTTCTGGTGACCCCCTAGTGGGGCTTGGATGTTTCAGAGAGGTGGTTTGCTATTGCCTGCCTCTGAGTCCCAGCCCTGGTATTCCTTGGAGGTCTCCCATTCAAGTGCTTGGCAGGGTCGGCCCAGCTTAGCTTCCGAGATCTGATGAGACCGAGCTTGCCGGGGCTATCCAGGGCAGGGTGATATTTGCTGTGCTACTGAATTGCCCCTTTATTGTTATTTTAACGTAAACATGGTTGTTGGCAGCTCTGATTTTGTTGTGTTTTCAGCTGCCTCAGGAGTTCTGTTAAGAGATGGCATACAAATAAAGGCTGTGGGGTACACAAACCAGCCCCCAGTTAGCGATCAGTAAGGACCTTGAACCCATGCAGCTGCAACATTTTGGAATCGTCTCTTTGTGATGTGAGAGCAAGAAAAAAAATTAATTCTTTCCTAGACTCCACAGTGAGTGGGATCCATTTATCTATTTGCTCTGTCAGTATCTTTCCGCAATGCGCCTGCTCTCTGCAACTGACACGTTGATCTCTGGGCTACGCGGGCTGCGCTGGCCGGTGGGGCGGATGATGCACGCTTTGGGCAGGTGTCGGGGTGGTCAGCCTTCCTGCCGCGTGGAATTCTGTGCAACTGAAGGAACGATCGCAAGGAATCAGACTCTGTGTTTGGTGGACTCTGCTAAGTTTGGTTAATGGTATTGCTCTTCTAGGGGGTGGATAATTAAGTAAAAGAAACAATGCCTTTGATTGCCCAGTGGTTGGCAATTAGCACAAAGCTAACAGCCGATATATCTTGGGCTGTCTCGGTATCAATTGCAGGCCACTTGAGAGCAGCCGTCATGCAAGGACAACACAAACATGGCAGTCGGCAACCCGGTGGCAGATTAAGCAAGCGCAGCCGTGGGGATCTTGAAGGGGAGGCCGGGGCGGGGGCCTGTCATTCACTGGGAATTCATTACATGCCTGCTTTCTTCAGGCAGGCGGATAAGGAAGATTTGTGTTAAAGATCTGCAATTCCATTGGCGGCTGATCTACCATGCAGAAAGGCATCACTCCTGATGGGAAATTTTGTGGCCGAAGCAGAATGTATCGAATGTATCGAAGGTGGTAGTGGTAGAGCGTGTTTCCGCCTTGCAGAAGGTTCCAGGTTCAATCCCCGGCATTTCCAGTTGAAAGAACCAAGTAATAGGGGACATGAAAGACCTCTCCTCTACCTGAGACCCGGGAGAGCTGTTGCCGTATGAGTAGCCAGTGCTGACCTTGATGGACCAATATTCTGATTCAGCAGGGCTATTTTTGGGCAGGAATGGAGTTCCGGCTGACTCCGGGGTTGGCCACACCCAGCAGGAACTCATTAGCATAGTAGGCCACACCCAACAGCAGAAACTCATTAGGATTGGCTACATTGGGGTATGTGGCCTAACATGCAAAGAAATTCCTGCTACAAGAAAAGCCCTGGGTTTTGACAACGAACAAGGTAAACAGAATAAGAAGCAAAAAGTGGTTGTGGCTGGATGACCACTCTTCTGGTAATATGGGGGTGTGGCCTAATATGCTAATGAGCTGTGCTGTGAGGAGTGTGGCCTAATATGCTAATGAGTTTCTGCTTTTGGGTGTGGCCTGTTATGCTACTGAGTTCCTGCTGGGCTTTTTCTACAAAAAAAAGCCCTGTGATTCAATATAAAGCAGGTTCGTGTGAGGGGATGCCTCAGTGGACCTGAGTTTTGCTGATACTTTCTTAAGGAATCTGTTGGCATAGAAGAAAGTCCCATATTGCTTTTGGCAGGGGTTGCCAACTCCAGGTTGGGAAATTACTGGATATTTGGTGGTAGAGGCTAGGAAGGGCGGGGTTTGCAGAGGGGCAGAACCTCGGTAGGGTATAACACCATAGAGTCCACCCTCCAAAGTAGCCATTTTCTCTTGGGGAACTAAGGTTGCCAGGCTCAATCTTGTCCCCAGTGGAGGGATCTGGGGGTGTTGCTGGTGCGTGCGGTACCCGCCCTTTTCAAGTGGGGCCACAGATTACTGTTGGGGGCGAGGCTCCCCCCCCCCCCACTGGCCATTTGGTTGTTGACGGGAGGGACGACCCTAAAAATCAGGGGAAACTCCGCCCCACCTGGGGACTGGCATCGCTATGGGGAACTGATCTCTGTAGTCTGGAGATCAGTTGTAAGATCTTCAGACCCCACTTGGAGGTTGAAAGCCCTACTTTTGGCACACAGTATCATTAGCAAGGGGAAGTGAAATGACTGGGCATAACTCTTTTCATTGTAGTGCTGGAAAGTTCCATGTGCGCCCATCTACCTGCAGAGTGGAAAGAGATGTAACAGTGTTGGCCTTTGAAGAAGAAGAAGAGAAGAGATTGGATTTATCCCCCGCCCTTCACTTGGAGAGCGGTTTACAAACTCCTCTCCCCCTCCCCACAACAGACACCCTGGGAGGTAGGTGGGGCTGAGAGAGCTCTGAGACAACTGTCCTTGAGAGAACAGCTGGTACAGAGCTATGGCTTGCCCAAGGTCATCCAGCAGGTGCAAGTGGAGGAGTGGGGAATCAAACCCGGTTCTCCCAGATTAGCGTCTGTGCATTTAACCACTACACCAAACTGGCTCCTCATCTTTGGATGATGAGGAAGTGTTTATATAGTTCTTTTCTTCAATGTTTGAAGAAGTTTACATGCATTGTCTACTCATACATACATGAACATACATGATGCTGTCTTCTACTGAATCAGGGCCCACTCAGACTGGCACTGGGTCTCCAAGTTCTCAGGCAGAGGTCTTTCACATCACATATAACCCGAGCATTACTGGAGAAACCAGGGATTGAACCTGGGACCTTCTACATGCCAAGCAGATGTTCTGTCACTGAACCACAGCCCCTCTCCTCCCCACTTTGATGAGCTAAAGAGGTGGGAAATGGAGTTGCTGCAAACTTTGAAAAGAACACGGTCAACTTACTATGATCAAATTTACGGATGGAGCCATGGTTCAGCGGTGGAGCATCTGCTTTTGGCATGCAGAAGGTCCCAGGTTCAATCCCTGGCATCTCTTGTTAAAAAGACCAGGTCATAGGTGATATGAAAGACCCCTGCCTGAGACTCTGGAGAGTCGCTACCAGTCTGAGTGGGCAATACGGACCTTGATGGACCAATGGTCCGGCTCAATACAAGGCAGCTCATTTATTTATGTGTTCATGATATAATAGTTCAGCCTTGAGATTTGTCAACTATTCTGCCATGGCAAGTGGGGATTGGGTTATGGAGGCTGGGTGAAGCCTGTGTTGCAGACAGATGTCTCCTCCTGGTGTTTGAACTTTCAATTCTTGCTCTCTGTCTTATCTCTATGCCTGCCTGTGTCTGACCTTGGGGCCTGGATGCTCCTATTCCCTTGAGAACCTATAGTCGTTATTTTAGGCACGCTTGCTTGCTTCTTTGTGATTGGCTTCATTCCATCCCGGGGTGCCTTTTGAATTCCGTATAACTTGGAGAGTTATCCCTGACACTAAGTGTGTACAGATGACCTGCCTTTCCTGATCTCAGTAAACTGAATCCTGGTTAAGGACTGTTGTTGGGACTGATTGCTGTGGGACTCTGACAAGATTACAGCATCATGGATCCACATGACTGTAAATCTAAGAGGCAGGGAAATCCTGAAGACCCAACCCAGATGGCAGCAATGCCAACTTTCTTTTTATGGAGGAACACTGGGTCTGGAGAGCCAGTTTGGTGTAGTGGTTAAGTGCGCGGACTCTAATCTGGGAGAACTGGGTTTGATTCCCCACTCCTTCACTTGCACCTACTGGATGACCTTGGGCAAGCCATAGCTCTGTACCAGCTGTTCTCTCAAGGACAGTTCTCTCAGAGCTCTCTCTGCCCCACCCACCTCCCAGGGTGTCTGTTGTGGGGAGGGGAAGGGAAAGGAGTTTGTAAACTGCTCTGAGACTCCAACTGAAGGGCGGGGTATAAATCCAATCTCCTCCTCCTCCTCCTCTTCTTCTTCTTCTTCTTCTTCTTCTTCTTCTTCTTCTTCTTCTTCTTGCACATCCCAGCCTTTAATTTGACCCAGCAATGCCTGGGAGTAGCAAAATCACTCCCTGCGAGGCACCAGCTTTGTCAGCCAGTGTCTCCTCCATCTTCTCTGTATTTAGCTTCATCTTCTTCTCTTCTCATTCTTACGCAGCACGATTTGAATTCCCACAACTGCTTTCTGTCTAGTACATTTGAAACACAAGCAGGACAGAGGTGACGACCGGTAGCCCCAGGAAGAAGCCTTCTCTGTAGCGGCTGGTGACCAGCAGGCAGGTATTCAGAGCCGACACACTTGACTGGAAAGGCGCCATTGCTCTGTCCTTGTGAAAAATCCCTCTTTGTGTGTGCATGTTTATCTCTGTCTTCCTAGCACAGGTCACATCCCAGGCACATTGCAGCCCGCACAGCCCAAACCCCGCCACCTCTGTGCTTTTCTAATCAGGCTGCAGATGTGCTTGATGATTGAACCATTTCTGCACATTGCCGCTCCTGCTCCCAGCGGAGTCCAGCGGCCCTGCTTATGCAAGCTGTCAGCTCTACTCTTTTTCAAAGCTTATGGGGTTGTGCCACCATTCTGGCGGTGTGGGGGGGGGGGGGAGGGCTGTACGTGCATGCCGGTATCTAATAAACATGTACCGGGGCAGGGAAAAAATTAGAAAGCGCAGGGCTGCCGAAAGGTTTCCGCAGCCCGGCGTGACCGCCCTCGCTGGCAGCTCAAGCCGCCATAAATTAAATAAATCCATTCCGACCCCCCACGGCTTGCGGGCGGGCAATGGGCAGGCACATTGACACGCAGGCCTGGCTCATTGGCTTCCCAAGTCCAAAGATGATAGACAGTCTTCTGGGGATTATTGCCCATTTGTAGAGTGACAATGGAAAGCGCAAATATCTATTTTCCCTCGCCGGGCATGACAAGTTCTTCTTCTGCCATGCATCTGGTTGCCGCCCCCCCCTTTAATAGTATCCAGCCAGCAGCGGCTGCTATTGAGTTGCCTGTGGTAAATACAGCTTTCCGAAAACCGACTTCCTCTTCCCCCCCCCCCCAACCCCTCAAGTGTTTAATGATTAAAGTGACCTTTCACCTGACATTTCCAGGCTTTTGAAGTACCACATCTAGGAAGGGGGATAAGAAGGAGTCGTTCAGGGATGGCTGTCCAAACTTCAGGCAGCTGCTCAGGGTTTTTGTTGTTTTTTAGTGAAAACGAGTTCAAGAGCATCTTCTGAAAACTTCATTTAAAATAAGAATTTCTTGGTTGGGATTAATAACTCTTTGTTGTATAAATGGTGGGGATCCGATTGCCTTCCTCAGGCATTACCTCCCTCACAGGAGGGCTGTGAGCAGTGTTCCCTCTAAGCTGAGTTAGTGTGAGCTAGCTCCCAGTTTTTTAGCCTCCGGCTCGCACATTTTTGTCTTAGCTCAGAAAGGATGGCTCCAGAGCAAACTAATTCATGCAGTGGCCAAATTGCTTGCTCACCACTTTAGTGCCAGTAGCTCACAAAGTAGAATTTTTGCTCTCAAGACTCCACGGCTTAGAGGGAGCGTTGGTTGTGAGGATAAAATGGAGGAGAGGAGAGCAAGTGTGAGTCGCTTTGGGTCCCCATGTGGAGACAAAGGTGGGGCACAGATGAACTAAACAAACAAACAAACATGAGCCAAGGCGCAGGGTCAGCTGCTGTAGTAATCACAGTAACTTGATCTTAGATTTTGACTGGTGAGATCTGGGTTCAAGTGCCCACTCAGCCATAAAGCTTGCTGAATACCCTTGAACTGGTCACCGGGGTGTGTCTTACCCCTCTTACCACTCCACCGAGCAAAGTATGCATCCTTCCTCCAGTGTAAGGAGTCTTCCTCCAACACAAACACCACTTAAGTTAGAGGAAGGCTCATTGGGCCTCAAGAAATCTCCTTCGAAGATGCTTGGATCCACCACCACCCCCCTATTCCTTAATCCAGTAATTCCCCAACATGGTGCCCGGGGATGTCACGTCACCCACCAATGGCTTTCAACAGAGCATCTCACTCTGCCTCACTAGAGCAGAAGATGTTTCAGAGGAAACCCAAAAGCACCACTGCTGTCGTGCCTGAGGGGAACACCCGTTCAAGAGCAGTTGCCTCCATCCTACAAGGACGTTTGGCTTGCAGTGTCCCAACATACTTTTTAATTAGACGCAGCACCCCATGGCTTATGGTTTATGTCAGGCATAAGAAGTTTGAGTAACTTGGGGTGGGGGATCTGCTTGGATGCCAGTCCCTGGAAACTCCAGTTAAAAAGACTCAGGCGATACATGAGGTGCGAGACCTCAGCCTGAGACCCTGGAGAGCCACTGCCAGTCCGAATAGACGGTGCTGACTTTAGTTGACCCGTAGTCTGACACAGTTATTATGTTTGTCCTTACAAATGGGCATTTCACCCATGCAGCATTACAGTTTGCGGCAGGACGCTTGAGTGGGGGGAAAGTTGCTTCCGGGATTCATCTTGTTTCCCACCTTTTTTTCTCTTTCTGTTCCGGCTCTGCTTCCTCCCTGTTCACGACCTTTTCTCTTCCTCCTTTGTGACCCTCTCTCAGTTTCATAGCAGAGTAAAGACCATGGAAATTTCCCCAGGCTCCCTCATGAGATCTCGGGAGCCATTTTATGTTGCCTAGGCAACCACGCACAACATCCCTTATGTTTGTCTGTAGTTGCCTAGGCAATCCAAAATGGCTCCTGAAATCTCAGCACTTAAATTTAATTGAAGGGGCAGGGGAATGAACATTAAACGGTTTTAGGTTATTTTTTGCAAACCAAGCATTTAATTTAAGGGGGAGGAATAAACCAAATAGTTTTAGGATTTTTTTTGTAAACCAAGGATTTCATTTAAGGGCATCTTCTGAGTCCATCCCTGGCCCCATTGGGCAGCCGGGGGGGGGGGGGCGTGTTTAACCTGCACGCTAGCTGACAGGTTCAAATTAGTTGTGAGATAGCGTCCGCTCAACTTGCGTGGCTGTTCTAAGGAAAAGAATGATATAGACCACAAGTTGCTGTTGTTGTCTGAGCCTGTGGCAGAGAGGTTTTAGTGTCCCTGCATATTTACAGCTGGTTGCTGGTACAGATGGCTGCCTGTAATAAAGCCTTTCTTCGCGCTACTGTCAGATGTGAATTCAGACTTGTAGCAAAAGATCAATATAGCGATTGCCCGCCGTCTCCCCCCCAATCTTTCCCTTTTAATATACGCTTGATATTTGCTAACCCGTGTATATGAATGATCTCCCTCGCCCCCTTTCCCCTCTAATTCTTTTGGCTATTTGTGTTGAATCAGACCCAGCAAATATATATTTTAAACCGTACAACTTGTCGGGATCTGTGTGGTATTTAGTCTTGACATTAGAACATTGTGGGGTTGTTGGGGTGTTTCTTTTTTGGTTCTGTTTTTTTAATCAAATGGCTCTTGCTGCAAGAGGCAGGCCTTTTTGAGGAGAGCTGTCACGGAGCATGGCTGCGACTCCTTAGCTCTCTATTTGCGAGCGCCGGGAGGTGTGGAAGATGGCAAAGGGGGGGGGGGATAGTTAATCAATAACCACAAGGTCAGACAGACACTGTCAGTTTTAGTGCTCCCTGTTAGGAAGCAGAGACAGAGGATTTGTAGGGACTTGTAAAAGGCTTAAACGTAGAAGGGGAGACACGCTCTCCACCGCTTCCGTAGAAAAGAGAGACCTCTACCGGCTGTGTCTGGGGAAGGGAGGGAAGTGCTTTCCTACCTAGGGGAGCTGGTAAGCAGACGGCTGAACCCACCAACCTCTCTAAACGCCAGCAGGCTTTTTGCACTCAAAGGAAGTGGTGCTCTTTTAACTCTGAGGCTTTTCTGATATACCTACCTGCATACTGAAAATAGGTCTTCGTTTGCATATGAATGTGTGGCAGGGGAGGGGCAAAACAATGCATGCATGTTTGCTTGTTTTTAAGGTGTGTGTTTACTAAATGCGGTGGAGCCACAGTGGCTCAGTGGTTTAGACACTGAACTGCAGACCAGAAGGTCAGTAGTTCAGCAGTTTGAGACCCAAGTACTGTATGACAGAGTGAGCTCCCGTCTCTGGCCCCAGCTCCTGCCAAGCTAGCAGTTCGAAAGCAAGAAATTGCAAGGAGATAAATAGGTCCCGCTTCGGTGGGAAGGGAACAGTGTTCCGTGCACCTCAGCGTCTAGTCATGCCGGCCACATGACCACAGAGATGTCTTTGGACAGCGCTGGCTCTTTGGATCGGAAACGTAGACTAGCACCGCAGCCCTAGAGTCAGATTCGACTGGCTTTCGAGCAAGGGAAACCTTTACCTTACTAAATGCAGCCTTTAGAGGCTGATCAGCAAAAAAAAAAAAAAAATCCCGAAAACAAAAACCTGGCTGGTTAAAGAAGAAAAAAAACGATGAGGCCGGTGTGAGTGGACCTGAATTATGCTGACTCAGGGTGTGAATTATGATTGCTCAGGGTGTGGATTATGCCGACTCAGGATCCAGTGTTTTGTAAGCTCTTGCATAAATGAACTTTGGGAGAAACTTCACACTGAATTTTAAAATAGTATTCATTTAGGGGAAGAAACTGAACCCAAAATTTAGGGATGCCAGCCTCCAGGTGGGACCTGGGGTTCCCTCAGAATTACAGCTTACCTCCAGAGCACAGAGATCAGTTCCACTGGAGAAAGTGGGTGCTTGGGAGAGTGGGTGGCTATGGCATTGTACCCCGTTGGCGTCCTCCCCAGATGCCATCCCCAAATCTCCAGGAGTTTCCCAACCTGGATCTGGCAACCCTACCCCATCATCCTACACCGGTTGCCTGGGGGGACCTGGCAAGCTTAGGATTCAGAGTTTCGTAGTTGATCATTGTGTGTCAAACTCTTGGTAAACTTGTGAACTTTGTGTATCTGTGTGTTTGTAATGTGCAAATGTGCACTGAGATGCTGCAGGCAACACTTGAGTAGTACCAGCTAGTGTACTGTGTATATTGTGAACCTTATTTCGTGAGAAGGAAGAGAAATAAATTCAATATTCTGCGCCTTTTTTCGGGAGGGAGGGGGGGGGGATAAGAACTTGCATGTTCTGACTTGACCAGAAATTTGGGAAGAAAACCCCTCACTTAAATGCAGTTTTCAAACTGGCAACTTAAAACCAAAACCAAAACCGACAACTAAACAAAAGGACAGATTTTACATGTTGAAAACATTTGATATGTGACTGGTCATCAGTCCTGGAAGGAATACCACTTGAAACCTCTTAATTCATCGTAGCCCCCCCCCCCCCGAGTTAATGCTATAATATACACTTTAGAATTAAACTCCGCCCCTTAACTTGAACCAGTTCTTTCCTGATTACTGAACAGATCAATTAGTTGTCAGAGTCTCCTCCCACCCTGTTCAAAGCCTAGCCGGGTGCTTTGTCAAAGCTTTTTAATAGATAGCAATTGTCTGCCCTTGCTAAATGCCTCTCAATATATATGGGGCATAGAACGAATTTTTCAGTTCGGTCTGACTTATGAAACACCTCCAGCTATTTCTAGCACTGGAAATCTTGTGTTGTTTCCATGTCTCCTTTTGCGTAGTGCCAGCCTGGGGGAAAGAAGCATTCTGGGGGCATTTGATGCACAGTGCTCTTGCCAAGAAAGCCACTCTCTCTGTTCATTCCCTAGTGTACTGCTTTCAGGCTTCTTCAGGCCTGGTGCTCACTGGTTGAGCATGGTTGCGGGATGGCTGGGGAGCCACAGGACACTGAACACTCCACGTCTCAAAGGCTATTAGCCATGGTGGCTAAAGGGATCCTCCACGTTCAGAGGCAGTAAATCTATGAATACCAGTGCCAGGAGGCAACATTGGGGGAAGGCCTTGGCATCTCTGCCCTCTTTGTTGTTCCTCCAGAATAACCAACTGGCCACTCTGTGAGATAGGATGCTAGACTAAATAGATCACTGGGTCTGAGAGAGCAGTGCTCTTTTATTTTCTCATATTCTTAAATTATCACCTGCCCCAACCCTTCAAGGACTAGCTACATCAGAATTTTAAGAATAAGAATTGGTTATTCTTAACAGGCCCCAGTCACTGCTATGTACAGTTTTCCATGCTAACAGTGTGGATCCAGCCACTCTGTACTGAACTCCCCCCGCTCCCTATGGAGTGTGCGATGATGTGCATACTGAGAAGGGCCAAAAACAACGGCACGGAGTCGGGATGGCCTGATCAGACTATCCCGACACCATGAGAGTGCACTGGAGTGATCTGATGTGGGAAAGGCCATCTGTGGCCTGTAGCGACCCGTTTGCTACTGAACTTTTCAAGGTGTTTTTTAAATCCACTTGTGTGGCGGAGCAAAGCGGGTTGCCGACGGCTGCGTGGTGCTTACCAGATGTTGTTGTGTGAACATGCTCCTTTAATCCGCCTGGCATTCACACCTGTGTTGGGGCTAATTGTGTGCGTGTGATCGCAACCAGGGTTTTCTTCCAGTTCTTTCTGTGATTACTACCACCAAACTCCCCCCCCCCCCCGCTGATTTGTGGCCCTGTGATATATTGTCAAGAGAAGCAGTTGGATAATGCTTGTCTGACAGGCAGAAAACCCGGTGTATCTTGCTTTTCAGGAAAACGAGGCTTCCTTCAAACGCTTAGTGGATTTTGCCTGCAGATTACGGTTTTACGCTGCTGTCTGTGAAGGAGATACAGTGAGATGGTTAACCCAGTGTTTTCATGACAGGAAGAATGGGGGATGTGTGTGTGAGAGAGATTATGTCTCTCTCTTTCCCCCCCCCAAACAATTGGGATTGAAGCCAATCTTATTTATTTATTTATTTATTTATGGGATTTATATCCCGCCCTCCCCACCCTACGGCAGGCTCAGGGCGGCTACCAACATTTCAATCACAATAAAATAAATAGTAAAACATTAAAACGTTAAATATTCAGTATTACAATACCCCCATTTAAGATGGCGAACTTCACTTCTGTATCGGGGTGATGTCACAGGTGGTAGACAGTTGGTCGTCCAGGCTGGCGGGTTCTAGTAGTAGGACCAGGACTATAGATGTTAGGCGGCTCTACTTAAAAGCCTGGTGGAAGAGCTCCGTCTTGCAGGCCCTGCAGAACTGCAATAAATCCCGCAGGGCCCTGATGTTCTCCAGGAGCTCATTCCACCAGTATGGGGCCGCCACTGAAAAGGCCTTGGTCCTCATAGCTGCCAACCGGGCCTCCCTCGGCCCCGGGAGAACCAGGCGGTTTTGATATCCTGATCGAAGCGCTTACTGGGGACCATATGGGGAGAGACAGTCCTTCAAGTAGCTAGGTCCCTGGCCATATAGGGCTTTATAGGTAAGCACCAGAACCTTATCCGGTATACTATAGGCAGCCAGTGCAGTGCTTTTAAGGCGGGCTAGATGTGCTCTTGCGCAGGGAGACCTGCTAGCAGCCATGCCACCGCATTCTGCATCAGCTGCAGCTTCCGGAATTGGGACAAGGGCCCCATGTAAAGAGCGTTACAGTAGTCCAGTCTTGAGGTGACCGAAGCATGGATCACCGTAGCCAATTCGTTGCGTTCAAGAAAGGGAACCAACTGCTTGATCAGCCGTAGATGGTAAAAGGCCGACCTTGCAGCGGCTGCTTCCTGGGCCTCCATCGTTAACAAGGGGTCCAGGAGCACTCCAGGACTCCTAACCTCCGACGCTGGTACCAACAGCACCCCATTGAAAGTCGGGAGAGGGATCCCTACCCTTGGTCCACTCCGACTCAGGCACAGGACCTCCGTCTTTGTCGAATTCAATTACAGTTGGCTCTGCCTGAGCCAAACAGCCACGGCTTTCAATGCCAGGTCCAGATCACCCGGACTAGAGTCTGACTGGCCGCCCAACAACAGATAGAGCTGGGTATCATCAGCATACTGATGACAGCCCAGCCCATGCCTCTGGGCAATCTGAGCGAGGGGGCACACATAGATTTTAAACAGTGCTGGGGAAAGTACTGCACCCTGTGGCACTCCGCAAACCAGCGGGTGTCTTTGGGAGAGTTGTTCCCCAACTGCCACCCTCTGTCCCCGGTCTTGGAGAAATGAGGGAAGCCACTGTAAGGCCAACCCCTGGATCCCAGTATTGGTGAAACAGTGGACTAGTAGCTGATGGTCGACCGTATTGAACGCCGCCATCAGGTCCAACAACATCAGCACCGCCGTACCGCCCCAATCCAGATGCCTCCAGAGGTCATCTGTGAGGGCGACCAGCACTGTCTCTGTCCCGTGGCCTGGTCGGAAACCAGACTGGAAGGGATCTAATGCGGAGGTGTCATCCAAAAAGTCCTGCAACTGGTCCGCCACTGCCTTCTCGATTAACTTAGCCAAATAGGGTAAGTTAGATACCAGCCGATAGTAGGCCAATTCGGCCGGATCCAATGATGGCTTTTTTAGGAGGGGACGTACCACAGCCTCCTTCAGGGTACTAGGGAACACCCCCTTTACAAGGGATTTGTTGATGATCTACCTAAGTGCTCCTTGTACCCTTTCATGGCTCGCTTTAATTAGCCATGATGGGCATGGATCGAGACTACAGGTGGTTGGGCAGACCGATAAGAACAATTTGTCGACCTCCTCCAGGCAGAGTGGATTGAAATAATCCAAAATGTGACCAGAAGACGTGCTTGGAGGCTCAAGTTCCACTACTGTGTCAACTGTGGCAGGGAGGTCCCGGCGGAGCTACAAGACCTTATCCGCGAAATAGTTCCCAAAGGCCTCACAGCCAATGTCCAATACCCTATCTTTTGACCTGCCCATTGGCAGAGTCGTCAATGCCCGAATTGTCCTAAATAATTGGGCTGGGCGGGAACTCACAGACGCTATCTCGGCCGCATAAAAAACTTTTTTCGCAGCCTTGACAGCCATCTCATAGGTTTTCCTAAACGTCCTATAAGATGCTCTTGCTGCCTCGTCGGGAGCATGACGTCACCGTCTCTCTAGTTGTCTGAGATCCCGCTTCATCTCCCTCAGCTCCCCTGTATACCATGGGGCGAGCCGAGAGCGGGGATGCAGAGGACGCCGGGGAGCGATCTCGTTGATGGCCACCGAAAGACGATGTTGCCAGTCCTCCTTGCTCATCTAATGAGCCACCAGGGGGCCTCAGATCCCGCAGAGCCTCCTGGAATTGCATGGGATCCATTTGGCTCTGCGGGCGAGCTAAAATATGCTCGCCACCCAAACAGGGTTGAAGTGGTATATTCACCCGGGCCTTCAGGGTCTGATGGTCCAACCATGGTACAGCCGTGGCTGTAATCCGGTCCACCGTAACCCCCGCCGCAAAAATCAAATCGAGCGTGTGGCCAGCTCTGTGCATGGGAGTTGTAACAAACTGGGAGAGTCCTAGTGCCGCCATGGAGGACACCAGATCCATTGCCTGCGTGGAGGTCGTGTCCTCAGCATGGACGTTGAGATCACCCAAGACTAGTAGTCTTTCTCCAAATATTATTTTATTTAGTTATTTACTTCATTTATACCGTGACTTTCTCCCCAACGTGGATTCCAACTCTGGTCCCTCCATTTTAGCCTCACAATCAACCAGTTGAGAGTATGCTGTGGCCTGAGGTCACCCAGCAAGCTTCCGTGGCAGACCGGGGATTCAGACTTGGTTTTCCCTTGTCTAGCACTCTGACCACTGCACCGCATTGGTTCCCAGCGACTACTCATGATCACCTCTCCTGACCCTCACTCTAGCACTGGGGGAGGAGAGAGAGAGAGAGAGAGAGAGAGCGAGCTGCCCTTCCTTGTTCCAAGGGTGCCTACTGGTGGCCCTGGTTGCAGGTCTAGTTGGATAGTTTAAGGCAGAGGTTCCCAAACTTATTTGGCCTACTGCCCCCTTTTCAGGGAAAAAATTACTCAGCTCCCCTCTGGAAATTTGTTCAAGAAGTGGACAAAAAGATGCCGGTAGAGTCCACCAGGCAGCCAGGCAGGCCAAGACAGGCACAGAGCAGCAGCAGCAGCAGCTGAAGGCCTGAAGCTAGGGGTCAGCAGCAGCCACCAGACAAGAGCCCAGCAGCATCACCAGCCTTACAAGGGTGCAGTTTGAAAATGCATGGCTGTGATTGGCTGTGGGGACCCTTCTTCACCTCCCCCTCCCTCCCCGATCCCCGGGAAGACCAGGAGAAGGCAGGAAAAAGCTGCTTTAGATAGATGCTGGACTCTTCTTTATGCTTCCACCGCCCACTTATTTTTATTTAACGCCCCCCCCCCCCCAATTGCACCCGAGGCTCCTACTGCCCACCTGGATCATTCCAGCCCCCCCCCCCCCCGGGTGGTATTGCCCACTTTGGGAACCAGTGGTTTAAGGGTTACAGTTAAATGAAATGGAAGCTGTAAAGATCAGCCCTCATGATGACGTGGATGAGATCACATTCAAGATCACATTCAAGACGGTCACTGTGTTGGTCTGAAGCAAGAAAACAAAGTTTGAGTCCAGGGGCACCTCTATAAGAAAAACAAAGTTTAATTTTGGGTGTCAGCTTTTGTGCGCCTGCACACTTCAGCGCACAAAAGCTTATACCCAGAATTAAACTTTGGCCTATTATGCACTCACAGCTTATTGCAGAGTATCCAGACAGTCAAGCCTTTAGGTTTGACTCCAGATTCTGTGCCTGCCGTACACACCCGTCTTTGTTCTCCAATGTATTTATTCTGCCGCTACAACCCAAAAGGCTTGACTGCTTGGATTCTCTGCAGTAAGCTGTACACGCAGGTCAGCCGAGCTTGCTGTGCCTTCGGGGAGCCAGTGGCAGGGTCTTGGTTATTTACTCTCAGCATTCCACAATTAAGGATACCTCTGCCCATCAATCTCCAATTCTGGCATATTTATTTCCTTCCCTATGTTTTCCCCTGGAAACATATGGTACCCATGTAAACTAAGCTTGTTATTCCTGTTTGGTCCTTGAATCTGTTAAACATCTTCATGTATGCTAATTTACTGTTCACCCTCTACCTAAGTTCCAAGTTTAAGTCTATTGTTCATGGCCATCAGCCATCACAATTAAAATATATTTGAAATGATAAAATATATTTGAAACACGTTTACAAATAGACATAGTTAAAATCCTAAAACCTCAACTCACATTCAGTTCAGTATAAGAAGAACAATTCAGTTGGGGACATTCTAAAAGGCACTATTTCACTCTGGTCTTCCTGGCTGCCAGGGCAAAAAGAGCTGGTATGGACGAAACAGAAGGTTCCCCACCAGAAAGCATGAAAGCACCCTCTACCTATAATATGTGTGGACTGTTAATTTCCATTTCATTGTGTCCGAAAAAGTGTGCATGCACGCGGAAGCTTATACTTTGAATAAAACTTTGTTGGTCTTAAAGGTGACACTGGACCAATGTTCCCTCTAAGTTCTGGAGTCCTGTGAGCAAAAATTCTACTTTGTGAGCTACTGGCATTAAAGCTGTGAGCGAGCAATTTGACTGCTGCATCAATTAGTTTGCTCTGGAGCCATCCTTCCTGAGCTAAGACAAAAATATGAGAGCTGGAGGCTAAAAAACTGTGAGCTAGCTCACACTAACTTGCCTTAGAGGGAACACTGCACTGGACTCAGACTTTATTCAGTTTGCAAGCCCGGGAGGTGGGATGGCTGAACCTGTGATGTCAGTACTGTGGATTGTTGCGTTATAGTTCTCGTGGCATGCTTATCGCTCTCCCTACTGCTCCGACCTTGTATCTTTTCATGTATCTTCTCATGTATCTTTTCTTCTGTCTGGCTATAAGTCTTCCCACGGTAAACCAGTATTTCAAGTGCCTTTTTTCCTGACCTAATGATT
This sequence comes from Lepidodactylus listeri, assembly GCA_029233225.1. Taxonomy (NCBI): domain Eukaryota; kingdom Metazoa; phylum Chordata; class Lepidosauria; order Squamata; family Gekkonidae; genus Lepidodactylus; species Lepidodactylus listeri. Next base: position 129,828,696 of record JARCFY010000005.1, on the reverse strand, counting down.
GGTTACAATGCACTACCAGACCTCGCTTTGAATTCTGTAGAACTGTCCTGGTTTCAATAGTGCCCGCCGTTACTAACCCAAGACATGCAGATGACCACAGCAGACCTTTCTCAATAAAGCTTTCCTATTCAAGGACACTTGTTGTTGACTGACTCTGCAGGGCTCTCACACCTGTGTGTGTCGTGGGTGAATGGTTCATTTTTCAATAAAATCTCTCTCAAACTGCAGTTTCAAAAGAGTCCTTGGACTGCATTTACCTATTGAGATACTGGCTCTAGGACAGAGTCACAATAACGCTTGTCTATGAAATGGGCTTTTCCTCCCTTATTTCGCAAAGTGTTTTAATTCATCTAGAAGTGTGCTTTATTGAATCCTCTTGCGTCTGGAGTGTAGGGACGAGGAGCTTGAATTACTGTCGTAAGACCTTGTTCAGCAGAGAGGGATTTCTAGTCCATCAGGAGCCATGAAAGAAGTACTATCAGTGAGGTACATAGACCTCCCGGCAGCTTGTGGTGGAAGGAATAAGTACCTGGGTTTGGTATTCATGGCTAGTGACAGGGATGCAACAAAGCCTTCATCAGGGAGATCGCAGAGTCCACTTAAAGGCCTGAACAATAGCAACACAGTCTATTGCAGAGGCTTATGGGGGGGGGGACTTAATGAGGAAGGCAGGTAGCTCAGTGATAGCTTTGCACGCATAAGGAGCTAGGTGCGGTTCCTGGTGTCTCCAGCGGAAAGATGTTTTAAAATTTATTTTACAGAATTTATATCCCTCCTTTCTGCTCTCACAAGAGCCACTAAGGTGGCTAACAGATTAAAACATAGGCACACAAATCACATTTTAAAACCATTAAGCACCACTGGGAGTGCTTCTGGACACCTCCTCATCTCTGGAGGCCCAGATTGTGACGGTTGCCAGGTTGGCGTTTTCCGACTCCGCCAAGGCAGGTGACTGGTCCCTTACCTCTCTCGCTCCAACCTAGCCACGGTGATCCATTCAACGGTCACCTCAAGGTTAGACTATGGGAACTCGCTCGATGTAGGGCTACCCTTGAAGCTGACCCGGAAATTACAGCTGGTCCAAAATGCAGCAATGTGGGTGCTGACCGGCACCCCTATGATAGCACACATTCAGGCCCGTAGCTACAGTGGGGCTATTTGGGGCTCTGCCCCCTTTCTTGAGGGCACAGCCCCACAGGAATTTGTCCCCAAAACTCTTTTTAAAACATTTTTAAAGGTGTGCACTCCTGCTTCTCACTCCCACTCAGTCACCTATCCAGCCCGGCTCCCTCTCTTCCTTCTCAGTTGCAGTGTTTCGGGGGGGGGGGGGGGTTGGGGGGGGGAGTCCTCTGGACTGTTGCAGCAAAAGTGGGCTCACTTAGGGCTTCTGCTATCCTCTCTGCCTCCTTTCCTTTGGCAGCCCCCTTAAAAATTTGAAAGCCTCCGGAAAAATAAAACCCTAGCTATGGGTCTGCACGCATTCAACCTGTGCTTCGCCAGCTGCACTGGCTTCCAGTTGAGTACTGGATCCACTTCAAGGTTTTGTTGTTAACCTTTAAGGCCCTAAAATGGTCAGGGACCATCGTACCTGCGGGGCCGCCTCTTCTGGTATGTTCCCCGAAGAGCACTATGTTCACAAGATCAAAATCTGCTGGTTATCCCAGGCCCAAGGGATGTCTGGCTGTCCTCGACCAGAGCCAGGGCTTTTTCGGCCCTGGCTCCTGCCTGGTAGAACTCTCTACCTGGAGACATCTGCACCCTGCAGGACCTTGTACAATTCTGCAGGCCATTAAAAACAGAGATGTTCTACCAGGCCTATAGTTGTGGACAGCTTCAGGTTTTTTCCATTCCATCTTATCCCTCGGAGAAAGAGACCACATGCAGAATGCCATCTAGGACTGAAGGTTAATTGTTTCACCAGGTTACTGGAAACCAAAATTGATGGATGGGTTTTAATTTAATGAATGTATACTTTGAAATGTTTTTAACTGGACTTCATTTAAAATATGGTGTACATTGCCCTGAGCCCTCTGAGGAAGGGCGTTGTAGAAATTCAATAAATAATGATAAATAATAAAACCACCAATCCGAACCCCATCAATAACACAAGTAAAACCGGAGCTAAAATACATGCCAAACAAAAACAATTAAAAATGTTGGGCAGGAAAGAGGAATGACTGAGGGAGTGCCCAACGGAAGAAGTCTTCACCCATTGGTGGAAGATGATGGCCACAGAAGGGGGCAGGCAAAAGTTCCGGAAAGTTCAAAGATGGGAAGGCCTTTGATTGAGATGATGGAGAGCTGTTGTTAGGCAGCCTGGGTAGATGAGCCACTCCTCCGACCCCATTTAAAGCCATTTCATACATGAACATTGGGACTAGGAAGTGGGTTGGACATTTGACCAATCAAAAACAATTCAGTCGGTTGACTGGCCGCGTGCTTGTCAAAGGTTATCAACTGCTTGTCATGTTTTAAGATACAAGTAAGAGAATCACTGTCCTAACAGAACAGAAATATGATACATCAAAGACTATGTAGTTCACATAAATATGTTTATCAACTACTCAAAAATGATCTACAATTACAGAACTACTCAAGTTCCTACAAAATATTTCTGAATTGAAGGTATGTTAAGATGTTGTAGAATGCTGACAAAGTTTTCGGAAGAAGACCTTCGAAATGCAAATGTAGTCCGGAAAACTTAGTCAGCATTCTACAACATCTTTTTTTTTTTTGGTAAAACAATTTTTTTATTTTTACTCTCTTTCAATATCTTACACATTGTTATCAATATTATCTCAACAATAATTCACGTATAACTGTGTATCTTGATTACATAGTAAACTTATGGTTTCCCACCCCCCTGCACCATTATTCCATTCATTGTAATTAACAAAATTTATAAGTATTATCTCTTACAAGTAACATTTCTGCTTATAAAGTGTAATATCATATTCATAATAATAACCTTACATCACATACAAATATCATTGTTTCCAAACTGCTTACAAACATTCCCTATATTCCCCTTCAGAAGTTAGACAGTGTAAAAATGTTATTTTTCATGTCCCAGTATTGTTCTAAATAGTCTTTCAAATCTTTCCATTCGTCTAAGAATGTCTCTGAGTCTCGATTGTTCAATTTTCTAGTCCCCTTGTCCATTTCTAGTCCACTTGTCCATGTAGCATTCTACAACATCTTAACATACCTTCAGTTCAGAAATATTTTGTAGGAACTTAAGTAGTTTTGTAATTATAGATCATTTTTGAGTAGTTGATAAACGTTGTCATGCTTTAAAGCATTTGCCTCATTAGAACCTAGAGTTGCCAGCTCTGGGTTGAGAAATGCCTGGAGTTTCGAGGGGTGGAGTCTGGGGAGGGTGGCGTTTGGGGAGGGGAGGGACTTTGGCAGGGTATAACGCCATAGAGTCCACCTTCCAAAGCAGCCATTTTCTCCAGGAGAACTGACCATTATCACCTGGAGATCAACTGTAATCCCAGGCAATCTCCAGCTGCCACCTGGGGGCTGGCAACCCTAATAAAACTACCTGTGTCTCCATTTAATAAGGCTATGGTTATGGTATGGGAGAGGCTGAATGAAAGATCCTTAAAGAACACAGCAAAGCAAGGCAGCAGAGAACGCGGGATTTGTCTCCACTCACCTGCACTTTGCTTTTTTTTTTTTTTTAAATATGCCCCACCCTCTTTTGATGTGAATAGATGAGCACAGTACTTATACAGATAGATCCCCTCACACACCAGTTATGTCTAATTTTGTCTTCGACAGACAGAAGTGTGAAATTCTTTTACACAAATTGTGTTAGGGGCATATCCACTACACCAAGCCAAACTGCAGTGTATCTTGGGGTAGAAAACTGTCACAAAACAAACTGTGTTTCACAATTCCCAGAGGCTGTTTCTAACATCTATCATTATTAATCACAACAGTTTTGTTATTCGCAAGGTAATTTCTCTACCTTCTATCTATGCTGAGGCAAATGTTCTCCAGTGAACTCCGTTCTTAGCACCCTCCTACAGACAGCTGTAATGTTTCACTTCATTCATCAGTTTTTTACTCTAATACGTTAACGTTGGTCGAAGTGAAAAAGGACCCTGCATTAAAATAAACAACTGAAGGGTGATTTCAGGTGTCTGATTTACAAGAAAAAAAAATCTGTAAGTAGGGTATACATTTTGGCACACTGGGGCACATTATTTACTCTGGCAGGGAGGGCGGGGTATAAATCACATAAATAAATAAAGTTCAGATGACAGAATCCTAAAAGGACAAACCTGTAGAAATGCTTCTGTGCATATTCTGTAAAACAGATAAGAATTGCATCAGGGAATGAGTTTGTATCCCAGTGTTTTTCTGAGGGGGTTTATTTAAATGCAGCGGGCTATTTGAGGAATGACGGGCTCCACCTTGTGCTTGGAAAGTATAGAGCACTAATCGCTGCTGCCAGTACAGAAACATTTATTTAGTCGTCTGAGAGGGTATTTCAAATTTCTTGCACAAGTGGTCCACCCTAACAGCTTTAAAGTGTCTTCTCTGTGTTCAGGGTGTTTTGTGTTCACGTGTGTGTTTCTTTCTTCCACTTAACCAAATTAAACCCCTATTTCTAAATACAAAATTATAAGTGTCATGAAAAGTGAGGGAAGGCAAACTGCCGCTGGAAAGGATCCAACCTTCCTACATGTCCGTCAGCTGACTTGGAAACAAAGTTATTTAGAATTGCCTTTCTGTTTTTCACATATGCATGCCAGCCATAGGAGAAGGACTGAAAAACACTTTTTTGGACCTGTGAATTCAACCAAAATGTGTAACAGTATGCATGTTGGACATGGTCTACTCTAGCCCTTTACGTTGCCAGGGAATTCTATGAATGCCAGAGAATTCAGATGTGCTCTATGAATCTTGACACTGACCCTTACCTTCTAAAAATTGGGGTAATGTATTTCCGTTTCTAGCACTGCAAAAATCCATCTACGATTCTCAGCATTTTGAACATAGATAGTATGTGGTAGGTTGTCCAGTCTAAACCAGTTACTGCATCCAGAAATGCCCATATTAAATGTAGTATGGGATATGTTTGGTTTGGGGGTTTTTTGTCATCAAGTTGTAGCTGCTTTATGACAACCCTGTAAGGTTTTCAAGGTCAGAGATGTTCAGACGTGGGTTGCCATTGCTGGCCTCTGCATAGTATCAACCCTGGGTTTACTTGGAGGTCTCCCATCCAAATACTAACAAGGGCTGACTCTGCTTAGCTTCCAAGAACTAATGACACTGGGCTAGCCTGGGCCAAGGAGGCCAGGCACCCTAGCAAGAGAAATTTTTGTCACCATTCCAGTAACTGGCATACTTTTCTTCCCTTCTCACCTTCACACTTCCCAGAAGTGACATAGGTACATCAGAGATGGGGGGGTGCTCTAGTTCTGGGCCAAAACTCTATGGTTGGAGGCCAATTTTACCACAGAGTTTTGCCCAAGAACCACAGCGTTGCCCTCGCCGTGCCTAGGTCACTTCCGGGTAACGCAGGCACAGCCTGCGAAGTCACTTCCAGTGAAGTCGGCACCATGGGGGTGACACTTCCAGCTCTTGGATCATCCCCCCATCCCCCTGCTAGAGTCTCAAAGGCAACCCTATTTCCAATGGCTGGGTTGGGAGAAGAAAGGAGATTGCATGGGGAGAAAGGGAGGTTCTTAGGCTTATGTAGGGCTGCCAACTCCAGGTTGGGAAATTCCTGGAGATTTAGGGGTGAGGCTTGGAGAAGGCAGGGTTTGGGGACATCAGTGGGGTGTAATCCCATGTTCTGTGTTCCAAAGCAGCCATTTCCTCTGGGGTAACTGATCTCGGTCATCTAGAGATCAGTTGTAATTCCAGGGGATCTCCAGGCCCAACCCAGAGGTTGGCAAGCCTAGTATGATGATACATTGTAAATTATAGTGATGGCCTAAACTTAAATGGGGAGGTGGTCCAGAAGCAGGCTTGCTGCATGATACCCCTTGGTTTACAGCTCCCCCCCCCCCCCGGTTATGTGACTCTGAAATGTCATCGTTCCCAGTGAAATGAAAAACCTTTGCACCGAAGACGGCGCTCTTCCGCCCTCTAAGCGGAGAAGGGTCCCTGTTGCTACCACAAAGAATAAGCGGTTTCTGTTTCACTGAGGGTTTGGCCAGACGGCCTCTGACCCTTGTTCCCTTTAATGATCTTTCTCGTTCTCTCTCTCTCTCCTTTTATGTCTTGCAGCTTGAAGGATTTTAATGGCTTTCAGGTAGAATCCAAGTGGGAGACAATCAAAATGAATTCTATGGACAGGCACATACAGCAGACCAATGATCGGTTGCAGTGCATAAAACAGGTAAGCCGAGGAGATCTGAGCTGCTTTTTAATCTAAATCCACGCCAGCTTCAGTGGTTCCCCTACCACCGGGTATAGTAAGCGTTATCTGTTTGCTGTGTATAGTACAGTAACATGTTACAGGTCGCACACCCAGTGGTTTATGTTATCCTGCTCTTGTGACATTTTTTTTATACTTATGTAACGCTGTTTTCTGTTTTGCTTAATCTATATGTCTTATATTCTATGCTTTGTACTGGATAGCTTTAGTCCTATTACATTGTTTATTACAGGGGTTACCAACGTGGTGACCATGGGCACCATGACACCCGTGGACACCTTTCCTGGTGTCCAGCAAGCATTTTTAGAAAGTTAATGGGGCAACTCAGGGCTCTTACCCAGCAGGGCTTTTGACTGACCACTGGAGAGCTGATAACATGTGCAGATTAAAATAACTATGTTTCAGCAGGAGCTGCCACCTCAGTGTTGATTTTAGTCTCTCACATTCCTTCCCCCCCAATAACTTTTTTTTAAAAAACGACTCCTTTTTACCCCTGCACTTTGGCTTCCCCTGTGTGTGTTGTTCTGCCTTCTGCAGCAGCCATGTTGTAACTGGCTCCACCTCCTGTGGCGGCCATGTCGTGTCTGCAACCACCACCATCTATGTACTAATAGTGAAGGTGCCCCCTGCATGCGGATACCTAAATCCGCGCGGGGGGTACCTGGGGGGCAGGGAGGTTTTTCTACACACGGGGGGCACTCCCCCCGTGTGCAGAAAAATCCTAAAAGTTAAAAAAAAAATCTTTTGGGGGGATATTTAAATCCCTCGAAAAGTTAGAGCGTTCCCTGCTCTGGACGCTGTTGGGAAGGGGGTGGGAGGCGGCTTGGCGGGCCTCGCCGAGCCACCGTCTCAGGGGTGGGGGTGGGGAGGGAAGCCAGCTCAGCGGGCCTCGCCGAGCCGCTGTCTCTGGGGTTGGGGGGAGCCGGCTCGGCGGGCCTCGGGCCTCACCAAGCTGCTGTCACGGGGGCTGGGGGGGAGGGAACCACCGAGCACTGTGGGGGGAGTGGTGGCCCGCCGTGGGCCCGGCGAGCACCGTGGGAAGGGGAGGGGGAGAACCAGTGGGCCCGGCGAATGCTGCCAAAGCCCGCCGAGCACCGTGGGGGGGAGGGGGAGAAGCGGCGGCCCCTGGCAGGCCTGGCGAGTGCCGCCGAGGCCCTCTGCGGCCTGTGGGGGGAAAGCGGTGGGCCCAGTGAGCACCGCTGAGGCCCACTGGAGACCGGGGGGGGGGGGAAGGGAAGGGGGGGGCAGACGGGAGCCGGAGGGATCAATGTCTGTTGTATCAATGTCTGTTCTTCCTGTGTATGAAACACTCAGATCCCCGTTTCTCTCATGTTTCTTAAATCTTTATGTCCTGTTTGCAAGCAAAACAGAGTACGAATTCATCTTCATTTCCTTTGTTATTCCTCTCTGTTTCCTTTTCTCTGGTTAACCTTTACAGAGTAAGCTCCTGGCAAACAAAGAATTATCATTTTGTTGGGTTTTTTTACAGTGTACATTTCTGTGTGACCCAATGGTGCTATTAATTTATTTACTTGCTTCTTATATGCTCCTCCTTTCCTCCCCAGTGGTTGACCCAAAGTGACTCACATCACTCTCCTCTCCTCTGTTTTATCCTTACAACAGCCCTGTGAGGTAGGTTAGGCTTAGCATGTGTACAACTGGCCCATGGTCACCCAGCAAGCTTCCGTGGCGGGAGGATTTGAACCTTGGGCCTCCCAGATCCTAGTTCGACACTTTGCAAAGGGTAGAAAAGAACACAGTTTGAATCTAGTGGCCCCTTTAAGACCAACAAAGTTTAATTCTGGGTATCAGCTTTTCTGTGCATGCACACTTCATCACCTGATGTGCGATGGGGACTGGATGGAGGATGACTCCCCCACACATAGGTCTTGCCAGCTCTGGGCTGGGAAATACCTGGAGGTTTTGGGGGTGGAGTCTGGGGAGGGCGGTGTTTGGAGAGGGGAGGGACTAGGGCTGCCAAGTCAGCCCGGGGGGCGGGGGATCCCCCGCTATAGGGGTTCCCGATCCACCGGCCGGCATTCGGCTGGCAGGGGGATCCCCGCCCCAGAAGTCGTCCAGCGTGGACGACTTCCCCAGCGTAGTGACGTCACCTGGAAGTGACGTCACCAAGTTGGAGACGTTGCCAGGGCGACGCTCTGGCAACACCCCCAACGTGGTGACGTCACTTCCAGGTGACGTCACCGGCTCCCGGGCGGCTCCCGGGCGAAGAAGGACTCCCCCCCGCCAGTAGGTGAGTTCGACTTGGCAGCCCTAGGAGGGACCACAACAGGGTACAGTGCCCCCTAGAGTCCACCTTCCAAGGCAGCCATTTTCTCCGGGAGAACTGATCTGTGCCACCTGGAGACCAGTTCTAATTCTGGGAGCTCTCCAGCCACCACCTGGATGTTGGCAACCCTGCCTACACAGCATCCAAAAGGCATTTGGGGCAGCGGTGGAGCAGCATTTTTCACAGTGTTGCCATCCTCCAGGATAGGTCTGGAGATCTCCCAGAATTAGAACCAGTCTCCAGACTACAGAGGTCAGTTCCTCTATGCTTCAGAGGGTGGACTCTACAACATTCGGCCCTGCTAAGTTCCCTCACGTCCCCCTGGTTCCACCACTCCAAAATCTCCAGGAAGTTCCCAACCGAGAGCTGGCAACCCTAGTTCCTCCAGTTGCATAAGAAAATGCATGCTGGGGTTGCAATGGACAGGTTACACCCCCCCCCCCCATCTGTACTCTACTGGGAGTCTTGGAAAACTCAGATTCAATGTCTCTCTAACAACCTCCCGACTTCTTCTTAGCTTCACAAGAAGATTTTTAAAAGGCCTTTTTCTTTTCATGAAAGGAGGACTATGTTTCCCCCCACCATTTACTAGGGGTGCCATTCCACAGTTGGGGGCAGGGGATCCCCTGACTTCGGGGCCTTTTCCTGCCCCCAAATGCAATGTAATAACGTCAGACAGAAGTGAAGTCATCACGTCGATGATGCTGCATAGCAACGCTCGGGTACCAGAGCGTTGCCACATGAGGTCACCGCCATGATGACGTCTCTTCTGTTGGACATCATTAAGTTGTGTATCCCCCCCAAAAAAAACTCCTGGAAAGTCCTGCCCACTCCCCAGTCTGGGATTCCACTGGAAACGTATTAAACAAGTAGTAGAAAGGGAAGCCGAAAGGCAAGTGTTTGGCTTTTAGTAAATACTCATTTCTTAATGTTTCTGGCAATAGCTGGGTGCTCTATGAAGCCAGCCTCTTCATTCCTGCAAAAAAAGCCACAGATAATCTGCATTCTGCCTGAAGTGGATCAGGCTGCAGCCCGAGGGTCTCGGAAGGTTATTTTCTTTTTACCTCCTATGGCACCACTATTGCCAAGTGACTTACCTTCCACAGCGAGGGAGAGCTGATCCTGCTCAGGGACATTCGCACGTGCGCGAAGCGCAATGACGTCACCTGGAAGTGACATCATCACATTGGGCACGTCGCCAGCCGATGCTCTAGCAATCAGCCTGGGAACTATGGACTCATAGAGTTTCCAGGCTGATTGCTAGAGTGTCAGCTGGTGACGTGCCCGGCGCAATGACGTCACTTCCGAACCGGGCACTTTAGGTGCAGGGTTCCCCCCGCTGGCCTGATCCGGACCGGTGGATTGGGGGCCATTTCGGTGGGAACCCCAACCCCCGGGGGACGTGGCAGCCCTACACTGCACTTACAGGGTCTCTCCAGTTCCATAACGTTTTCTGAAGCTGCAAACCCCCCCCCCCCCCCCCCCAGTTTCTGATTGAATATAAATAAACCCAAATCTTTAACCTGGGGATGAGAAGAATACAAGTGTCGCTTCATAACAGAATTAGCCAAAAAAACAAAAAAGATTTGCAGCCTTTGAGAAACCTTCCAGGGCATCCTGAAAACAGCTTGTGTGGTCTGCCTGTAGCCCGGCCTGCCGTGGTCCCTCGTGGGAATGAGCGCTGTGAAAATGAAGCTGTCCTTAAATTGTTGTTTTTCTCAGTGGAAATTTTTTTAGTCCTCCATTTGGGGTATTTTCACCTTTGCCGTCGTGTGCATCAGGAACATCGCTGCTCAAGGGAAAGGGGTTTTGTTTTGCACATCTGGCTCTTCTGAGGCGTTCTGAGGCATCTCCGTCCTGAGGTGGCCGCCTGAAGCAGTGGATTCTGGTTAAGAGAGCTGCAATAGGAGACGGGTGGCTGTAATTCCTGAAGCAGGATCCATTGGAAAGGTTTCTTTCTTTGGGAGGTGGATTCTGGGGAGGGCAGGGTTTGGAGAGGAGAGGGGCTTCAACGAGGTATGATGCCGGACCAATCCACTTTCCCAGTCAGCCATTTATTCCAGACAAGCTGACCTCTGTTGCCTCTGTTGTCATTTCCAAGCGAGCTCCAGCCACCACCTGGGGATTTGCAGTCTTGGTTTCACCCAGGGTGGGATGTGTCTTTGTACTACAGCCAACCTACAGCTCTGCTCACTCTTTATGTACATACACACTGTTCCACGTGAACAGAGTTACTAGGGTAAAGCCATGTACAGCGCGGCCAAGTGAACAGTGAAAGAGAGATCTGTGGGTTGACTAGAACAACTTTTCATATGGGTGGATGAGTGCCAAGGACTTACCCAAATGAGGAAGTACATTCAGACAAGTGATTTTTCTCATAGTGTTTGTGGGGTAGGGTTGCCCTTGTTCATAAGTAACCGTGAACGCACGTACAGTCTGTATACAAAGTGTGCTTAATTTTTTTCTTTATGTGTAATTCTCATGTTACATTGAATGCATGTACAGTGATTGAAACCACACCTGTATCCAAGTACTGGTCCCCAGTTTTGTTTGTAAAGTGAACGTGTGTTGACGCTTTCTTTCAATCAGATATGCGCACTTACATGCGGGATATACATGTATTCACTGGAACGTGTGCGTGCATTCTTCACCTATTTTGTTTATTGCCTGCCTTGTTAATTGAGACTCAAGGCAGATTGCAAAATTCTAAAATTATTTAATAAAGTTAGGGTTGCCAGCCCCCAAGTCCGGGTGGGGGTCCCCCAACTTTTGGGGGCTCCAATCTGCAGCTGGCCAGCTGGCCGGCCGGGGAAAGCCCCGCCCCCAAGAACGGCCACCCACAGCCGCCTCTCTCCCTCCCCTCCTGCAAAGATTTAAAGGGCTTCAGCTGATCGGCAGGGAGGGTCTTTTTGTGAGTGGACCTGCGGCCAGCGACAGCCCCTCTCCCTCCCTGTGAAACATTTAAAGGGCCCTCCAGCTGATTGGCTGGGCACGTGCTCTCCACCGATCAGCTGAAGGGCCCTTTAAATCTTGCAGTAGGGGAGGGAGAGGGGTGGCCGTGGCTTGAGAGCAGGGCTTGGGGCACTCCTGTTCATCCCTGGAATGTGCCCCCCCTTCTTTGCTGGAGTGCTGAGGGGACATGGCATCCCTAAATAAAGTCCAGTGTATTTAAACTCCCCTGTGGCCTAGGGCCAGCATACCTACAGGACTGTCTCTCTTGCACTCTGTTGATGAACACCAACTGGTAGCCAGTGTTCCCTCTAAGTTGAATGAGTGTGAGCTAGCTCAGGAAGCTCAGGAAGGATGGCTCCAGAGCAAACTGATTGATGCAGGAGCTAAATCACCAGCTCACAACTTTAATCCCAGGAGCTCACAGAGTAGAATTTTTGCTCACAAGACTCCACAGTTTAGAGGGAACATTGGTAGCCCCTGACCCAGAAGATGTCCACTTTCTCTGCCCTGGCCCCTTCCTGGTGGAACATGTTCCCACCTGAGATCAGAGCCCTGTGGGACCTATTACAGTTCCGCAGGGCCTGTAAAATGGAGCTGTTCCACCAGGCCTTTGGCTGAGGCGGCAAGTGTTCAATCCCCCTTGGCCTGCCCCACTTACAGAAATACATTAAGAAGGAGGAGGAGATTGGATTTATACCCCACCCTTCACTTGGAGTCTCTGAGCAGCTTACAAACTCCTTTCCCTTCCCCTCCCCACAACAGACATCCTGTGAGGTAGGCGGGGCTGAGAGATCCCTCGGACAGAAACTACTCTTTTTCAAGAACAGCTGTGCCAGAACTACGGCTTGCCCAAGGTCATCCAGCAGGTGCAAGTGGAGGAGTGGGGGAATCGAACCCAGATTCGAGTCCTCGCACTATGGCCTGCTATGGAGTTTGTGTCTTTGTTTGCTGCCATCTGCTTGATTGTTTGGTTGTTTTAACTTGGTTTTATTTATGTTATTGCTATTTTATTTATATTCTTATTGCTGTGGGCCGCCCTGAGCCCCATTTGGGATAGGGTAGGATATAAGGCAAATAAATGAATAAATACAAAGCCATCTAGTAGGGTCTGGATGACACAAACAAGGAGCAGTGAAATGAAGACTGTAGAAGGGGAAAGGCCCATAGACTAGTAAGTTTGCCAGGACCCTGGTGGGGGTGGGTGATCTTCTGGCAACTGGGAGAAAAAAAATGACTGGCAGGCCAACCGTCTGGTGTCGTTTCCAGGGAAAGCCCAGAAGCCCATCACACCTCTCCGGGAATCACCAGAAAGTCTGTGGTTTTACCATAGAGCTTCCAGCAGTTCCTAGAGAGGTGTGATGTTATTTCCAGGTTTTCCTCGGGATTGATGTCACACTGATGCTGCCAAAGGCTCCCCCATCCCCCCCCCAGGACCCTGCTGGTTGCCAGGCTATCTATCTATCTATCTATCTATCTATCTATCTGTCATCGGCTGTGGACAGACTTGAAGTTCAGACTGCGGGCGGCTTCCTACGGCGGCGTGCAGACGCCGTGCGGCTCCCCCTCCCAGCACGCGTTCACACCCGCTCCGGCGATGCGTCCGGGCCACCTCCTCGGGGCAGAAGCAGCCGTCTGAACGGCCGCTCTGCCTCCGCTTTTGAAGCAGAGGCAGAGCGGCCGAGACTGCCAGTCTGTCCTCAGCCATCATCTATTTATTTATTGATGGGATTTATATCCTGCCTAGCCAGCGTGAGCCAGCTCTAAGCGGCTTACAAGATTAATCAATATACATATAAAAGACAGCTAAAATATATAACAACAAAGAATCACAAGATTCCACCAAATTTGGTGGCCAACATTACTTCCAGACGCAAAGTACAGCAAATTTCCAGGCCCGTGACCAGAAGCTTGCGCCAGTGGTATATTCCGGTGCTTTCCAGAGACCCCCTTCCCCGCAGTGGTGTCTCCTAATTATAAGCCTGGCAGAAGAGCTCCGCTTTACAGGCCCTGTGGAACTGCATGAGGTCCTGCAGGGCCCTGATGTCATCCGGGAGCTCATTCCACCAGTAAGGAGCCGCCACTGAGAAGGCCCTGGTCCTGGTGGTCGTCAGCCTAGCCTCTCTAAGGCTGGGGAGGGTCAGGCAGAGTTGGGTGCCTGATCGCAGTGCTCTCTGGGGTGTATACGCAGAAAGGTGGTCCCGTAGGTAGGCAGGCCCCTGACCATACAGGGCTTTAAAGGTTAAAACCAGCACCTTGAACCGGATCCGGTACGCTATAGGCAGCCAGTGCAGTGTCCTCAGCACCAGCTGGATGTGGTCTCGGACCGAAAGGCCCATCAACAGCCTGGCCATGGCATTCTGCACTAGCTGCAGCCTCCAGAGCTGAGACAAGGGCAGCCCCATGTAGAGAGTGTTACAGTAGTCCAGCCTCGAGGTGACCAATGCGTGGATCACTGTCGCCAGGCCTGACAATCTTATAAAGTAGGAATATTTACATTCCTTTCATTCCACCCACTTCTTACTCTGTGGTTCCATTTTGGGGACGTGGGATAATATGTTTTGCCCAAGAAGAAAAATATTCCTTTAAGATTTATTTTAAAAAACAGTTTAACAGGTTTTGGTTGCCTTTTCAAAGACGTATGACATAACAACAGCACCTGTGCAACACAGAAGACAAAGCCCTTCAAAACTCAGTACTTGCGTATTGAATGCAGGTTTTGTTGTATGTTTTAATAGCTGTAGAGTAGAACTGTCTAGTTTTGAAGAGTATTTTAAAGCATGTTTTACGTCATAGGAAAGTCCAACTGTGCACTCCCAGCAACATAAAAAGAGCAACCCAAAGAAAACCTGCAAAACAAATGTTTCTTTCAGGGCCCCATCGTTTCCTTAGTTATTCCTTTTCATTTACAGAATGCAGAGTTCGCACTGGAGCGGTTCATTCTCTCTTTGTTTTTCCTTCTTTTGGGGGAGGCATTCCGGAAATACAACTCTGGAAGCATCTTGGATGCCTACAGGAAGCATTCTTCTCTGCTCTGTCTTTCCCGTATTACGGAACCCAAACCCCAGGAAGAATTTGGGTGGTGACAGATTTTGTGTGCACCCTGAATACCAACATAAATAAATAAGATGCCCTTAGCGCATGCTAGGATTCAGAGTGAGTCAGATCTGGAGGGACTGTGGGCGACTGTCCTTGTTGGGTCCTTTTCAGCAGGGTAGTTCAGGGTGGCTCCTGGGAATTTGCTGGCTAGCTGGGTCTATCCTTAGGAGAATTTGTTGAGGATGTTTAAATGGGCCTTGAAATAAGTTTTGTCTGCCTGACTCCCTGTCTCTCTCTCTGTGTCTCCCTCTCTCTCTCAATCTGTCTGTCTGTCTACCTGTCTCTTTCTCCCTGTCTATCTATGTTTTCCTATATGAACGCTGCACAGCTAGTACGATAGCTAGGAAATTAAAATCCCGGATTCGTATCTCAGCCAAGCACTTGCTAGGTGGTCTCGGGCAAGCTGAAATCCTGGGCACTCTCATCCCTAATACAAGGGTGACCGTAATACTGCTCTACCTTACAGCAGCGTTAGAAGGATTTCTCAGCTACGCAAGGGCAGCGCTTTGAACACTTTGGGAAAGCCCTGTATAAAGCTCTAATGCCACCTCCTTTCCAGTGTCCGTGTGGCAGATGGCTATCACGCGCAGGACCCACCTCCCCAGAGAGTGTTGAAACTGGAGAGAAACAGCAAGGCAATTGCAAAAACTCTGTGGAAAGGCACTCCCTAGCTGTCCTCTGTTTGGCCAGAGATCTCTTGTCTGTGTGGGGAACCAAAAATTCTGCTTCTGTTGCCTGAATCGTGTGATGATACAGATGTCAGGCAGTCGTTCCGCGTGCAATACCGTGTGGAGCCAACCTAATTGGAAGCGCTGCCAATTCTAGCAGTCGATCAAATCTGCCCCCTCTTTCTTCTTTCAAGAAGGGTTTTGGTGAACTGTAACGAAGAGCACACAAGTATCTTTGTTTGTTTAAAACATTTATTAACCACATTTCTACCTTGCAAAACATAAGGCAGCTTGCAATGTAAATAAAACAAGTATTTTAAAATACATAAAAGACCACGTGACTGCTTCAGAGTGACCCACTGGACATTCAGCAAAAATACGGCAAATCAGGATTTAGCTCCACACACACACTTCTCTGCTATTGGCCAGAACATCTTAGAATCCAAAGAATTTCCATTTCCCATTAAGAAAAACAAATGAGTAAGGATGCATTCCAATGAGCATGGAGGACAACTGTGCCCTCTTGGAGAGCCAGTCTGGTGTAGTGGTTAAGTGCGTGGACTCCTAATCTGGGAGGACCGAGTTTGATTCCCCACTCTTCCTCTTGCAGCTGCTGGTTGACCCTGGGCAAGCCATAGTTCTGTCAGAGCTGTTCTTGAAAGAGCAGAGCTCTCTCAGCCCCACCTGCCTCACAGGGTGTCTGTTGTGGGGAAGGGAAAGGTGTTTGTAAGCTGCTCTGAGACTCCCAAGTGAAGGGCGGGGTATAAATCCAGTCTCCTCTTCTTCCAGAGCAGGGTTGCCAGTTGGCAGTTGGAGAGCTCTGGAAAATTATAACTGGTCTCCAGGTTACAGAGATCAGTTCCCCTGGAGAAAATGGCTGCTTTGGAAGGTGGACTCTGTGGTATCGTACCCGGTGAGGTCCCCTACCTTCCTCAAACCCCACCCTTCCTAGGCTCCACCCCCCAGAATATCCCAACCAAGAGCTGGCAACCCTATTTCAGAGGAAGTGGTGGATCAAGAGAGCATTAAAAAAAAAAGCAATCTTTTTGCAGAATCATGCCCATAGATTGTAGCCTGCACTTCAATTATAAGTTTTAAGTATGATGAGGGGAAATACTGAAGGACTCAAAGCCTTGAAAAAATGTAACAAATGTTGTTAGGGTTTTGTAGTTTTGTTGTGCTCTTCCACCTCGTGGGTTTTTATAGATCTTTGCCTGGTGTTTACCCCTGTTGGTGTGTTTGAGGTGTGTTGTTTCCTTTTGAGACACTAGAATAGCACTGAGACACAGTCACATCTGTCTGCAGTGAAATGGCCGCCTTTGGAATGGAATGGATTTGCTTGCCACAGTCTCAGTCGGGGGCCTCTGTGTAAAACTGACAGACGAGAACTGAAGCCCTTAAGCTGGCTTGTGCATCGGGTTCATCCCAAATACCCAAGTGTCTGGTTTTAGGAGCCCCCTTCAGCCTCGGATTCTTTTGTCTCCTTCCCCGCCTGCCTGTCTGTTGGAGTGCAGATCTTTCAGAGTGAAATGTGTTTTGGGAAAGCTGTACAGATAACAGCCAGCCATTCTTGGCTTCCCTATCCAGTCCCAGGCACGCCCGGCTGACAGTGCTGACCGCTTCTGTTTGGGTGGGCAGCCCTTTCTGAGATTGGCAGCCAGGGAGTGGAAGAAAGCTGTCAGGAGCAAGGGCTTCCGATACATACTTGGGCAACGGCTTTGTATACTTGAGAAACGCTCTGGGTTTATTAAAGACCCAGCTCCTCTCTTCTCACTCCTCCCCAGTCATTTGAGCCATTTATCTGTTTATGACTAACATTACAGGCAAATCTCTGTCCTCAAGTTTGACTTCGTGCTGTGTTACAGCTTCTAAATCTTCATGGTCTCTGTGCATCACACCTCTGGGATATAGTGCACCTGTGCCGACCCCAACCAGTATCTTCTAAAGTGAAAGGGATTTTCGCACCCTCTTCCCAGTCACATGCAGGGCTCCAGTGCGCATGACCAAAAGAGGGGCACGACAATCCCACCAATTCTCTTCTGACCGCCACGCTGGTAGGACCCTCCTCGCTTTGGTCGGTATTTTCTTCTTCTTTCTTCACCTTTTCTTCTTGGATTTCCCTAAAGTGAAAGACTCTTTCTGATTTCGGACAGAACTGACTTTGAATACTCTGCCTCGGCAGGTTACTCTCCCCACCACACCTCTGGCCTCTGACCAAACAGTGGGGCTTCTTCAAACGGTGCCTAAAGTGCGGCAGCAAAATGCCCCCCCCCCCCCGATAGACACTTGATTTGCCTTTTGTGCCCTGGGGAAGTGCACCGGGTGGACTCCTGTGCTCACTGTGCCGAGTTCTCAAAGCAGACGAGGAAGAATCCAGCCGCGAGACTCCTGTGTCGCTTTATTAGAACAGGCTCTTTCTCCAACAGCGTCTTTGCAAGAGACGTCCAGCCACACCTCGCTGTCAACCCCAGCTTTGGGACCGACAACTGTTCTGTCTCCAACGCCGAGCATCATCAATGTCAATAGTTCGGTGCTGAAATGACAGAGGTTGACCTCCCAGTCTGATGACCCACACTCCTACAAAAAAAATGCAAGGAGGGCAAGGATGATAGGCAGGGCAAGCAGAAGAAGCACAAGAAGGTGTGACGACAATGGAGTTGTGTTTAGGGTGAATAAACAAAAATTCAGCTCCCGATTCCTGCCCCTTGTACATGTGGTCAATTCTTTTGCTAGAAATAGGAGTAGAACCTGGATGAGATCATGCTGCTTACCAAAGTTGCTTCATCCACGCACACCACGTCGGACACAGCCCTTGCGGGGGCTACAGGGCTTAACCCTGCAGGCCTTGGGCAGCTACAAGGTGACTCCGCCTCACCTTCCCTGCATCCTATCCAATTCACGGACTCTGAACTGGATATGGAGATAACCCAAGTGCCCCGGCCTCCCAGTGTCAAAAGTCTCCACTTGGATCATGACACTGGCGCTTCAGCCGTCTCCCCGCATCGATGGGAGGATCGGGATCGATCATCGGGGCATTATCCCCCGTCTCCTTGGGACGGACGGCAATGGCAGTGCCTCTATGGGGCTTATCCCATGCCCACTGTGCCTTGGTTCCCGCTGCGCACCCCAGCAGATTGGGACCACCAGTCAACATCTTCCCGCTTGTCTCGGTACCCAGATCACCCCCCGACACCGGAATTCATACGGCCACAGCCGCTGGTGCCGATAGGCAGGAAACACAAGCCTGCTGTTCCACCTCCGGTACATCACGCCGTGCAGTCGACACCGATACCATTGATGCCGATGCAACCCATTGCATTCCCCGAAACATCGGAGCAGTCTGAACCTTCGGGATCATCCGCAAACCCAACTCCATTGTCATCACACCCTCCTCTAAGGGCAGATCCAGTCGATCTTCTCCTTCTGATAAGGAGGGAAAGAAACTCGACTCCGTTGGGCGCAGATTCTATTCGGTAGGGGTGTTAGGAATTAAAACTTCCAACTATACAGCCTGCATGGGTAGATACCAGTATGCCCTCTGGGAACAAATGACTGAGTTTATTGCTTCCCTCCCCAAGGACATAAACCGTCAAGCCAGGAGGCTGCAGAAAGAGGGTATGTTGCTGGCAAAACACCAGCTTAATGCTGCCAAACATAATCTAGATGTGGCAGCCAAAACGCTCACATCGGCAGTCATGCTCAGATGTCATGCCTGGCTACGCTCCACGTCCCTACCCAGTGACACTAAAGCCTTCATTGAAGATCTACCTCTCAAAGGTGAGGGCTTGTTTAGTTCCACTGCCGATGCAGTGTTACAAGAACTAGATAAAAGCATCAAGACTTCACGTGATTTGGGAGTCACACAGCCTGCCAAACCATCCAAGCCAAAGTCCTGGAACAAGTCATGGTCACACAGACCCTCCCAGAAGTCCTCTCCGGAACCTCAATGGCAGCCATCTTCTGGTTTTCAGTCATGGCCCTACGGGAACAAACACAAGTTCTCTACTGCCTCCCAGTCAAGGACCAAGACTACCAACCCCCCCCAAACAGAGCCTTTGACTTCAGCCAAGGGGCCAAACCTCCCACCCGTTTGTCCCTGTTCTTGTCTGCCTGGAGGAAAATAACATCAGACAGATGGGCTCTCTCTGTTGTCGCAGAGGGCTACCACATAGAATTCCTTCAGGTTCCTACGGGGTCTCATTTTGTCCCTACACCCAGTTCTGTCACACTATTGGACAAAATCCAGAACCTCCTGCAAAAAGACACAATAGAACCGGTCCCTTGGTCGCAGCTCCATGGGAGTTTCTATTCCCGTTATTTCACGGTCCCCAAGAAGGACGCAGGCCTCCGCCCCATTATGGACCTCAGAAACCTCAATACTTTCATCGTTTACAAAATGTTCCGGATGATGACCTTACAGAAGATAGCAATTGGGGTCGGCACAGGTGCACTATATCCCAGAGGTGTGAATGCACAGATGACCACTCAAAGATCCCCAGTTACAGGTAAGCAACCATTTCCCCCCCCAGGTGCCTGGGACAAAAATGTACTGTTGTTTTCCAGCCAGACGGGTTACAAAAACTCTGGAAGACATCCATGTTATGGGGGGGAAACCCCAAAAAGGCATTCTTGAGGCACCCTAAAATCTCTTGCATATCTGTTGTTGTGTAAGCATTTGCAAATTGTTAAATGGCTGTGCTGCAATAAAGCTTTAAAAATATGTCATGTTTAATCAAAAGAGCCCTCCTTCCCTGAAGTGAGGTGATAAAACAGAACGGCTGCCCATCATGTATCTTCTGGTAGCTTCCGATGAAGTGACCCTTTCTCTCGCAAAGGCTACTGCTTGGGAATTATCTTACCCTGGGAGAGGGAGACCAGTTAGAGCCCCCCGTGCTTAGATAAACTGACTGAAGAGAAGTGAATGCAAGAGTGCTTAATCTGGCAAAAAAAAAAAATCCAGAGCGTGTAATTTAAGCCATCAATTAGCCACAGATGGTGAACCCCGGGAGCAAAAAGGAGATGAGGCCTGGTGTGCTGATGTCACTTCCAGTAAAAACCAGATGTGATATCCCTTGATGCTCTAGGATTTTCAAAAGGCTCTACAGTAAAACCATAGAGTGTTTGGAAATTCAAAAGGTAACTATTGCAAGGGTTTTTTTTTTTAATCCCAGGGGTATATGTATTCTTAGGGCTGCCAAGTCCCGGCGACTTACCGGCGGGGGGAGTTGTTCTCCCCCCGGAAGCTCTTCTGGCGCGTGCACCATGGCGACATGATGACGTCACCTCCGGGTGACATCATTACACGGGGGAAGTCGTCCTCACCGGACGACTTCTGGGGCGGGGTTCCCCACCGGCAGATCGGGAACCCCTATAGCAGGGGATCCCCCGCCCCCCGGGCTGACTTGGCAGCCCTATGTATTCTTGATAATTTTGTCACACGTCACCTTGGGCACTTGCTCATGGTGTGGCATTGATGAATACAATAAATACATAATTAAAACAGGGAAACAGCAAGTATGAGTTTGCGCATGTTGACAGAGTCCAATCTAAATTGCCCCCTGAGATCCCTCAAGGCCTCATTTCAGTCCCTGATACAGATTTCAGCTTTTTTAACCTGCTAGATTTATAGGCCACCTTTCCGCCAACGCCAGTCATGGCAGATACAATCTGAATGTAGGGGTCCCCCCCCCAATCAAATAAATATGTTACAAAAGGGGAAAGATACCAGAGAGGGGGAAAAGAAGAAACTTTAGGGACTAACTTTTACATAACTGTCCAATAAAGTTAAACCATTACCGAAACGGAATGGTCTCTACTGGAAAAGAGCCAGTGTGGTGGAGTCGTTACAATGGCAGACTAGCATCTGGGACACCCAAGTTCGAATCCCTGCCCTGCCATGGAACCTTGGGCCCAGCCACACATGCTCAGCCTAACGTACCTCACAGGGTTGTTGTGAGGAGGAAATGAAGGAGAGGAGAATGCTGTACGCTGCCTTGGGTCGCCACTGGGGAGAAAGGCAGGGTGCAGAAACAAAGTAAATAAACCAAGGCAGGGACCCAGTGCTAGTTGGTCCAAGCTGAGCAAAAGGAGTGGATCGCATTGATCCAGCTTGTCCAGTCGGGAATGGAGGTTTGTTAGCTACCTCTCATGAATTTCAGTGGGGTGACCTTCAGTGCCTTGTTTCCTCTCCTGGATTTCTTTGATTGGGTAAGCTAAGAAAAATGTCTGAACAAATGGAAAATATTTGGAGAACAATGGCGAGTGAGGACTGAGTTGCAGCCTGAACTCATTGTTTGGTCCTGGGTTTCCCTGTTGCCAGCTGATTTGAGTGGAATTATCAATCACATGTGCAGCACATACTGTGAAGGTTAGAGAAGAAGAAGAAGAGATTGGATTTATACCCCGCCCTTCCCTACCCAAGGGAGTCTCAGAGCGGCTCTCCTTTCCCTTCCCCTCCCCACAGCAGATGCCCTGTGAGGGTAGGTGGCGCGGAGAGAGCTCTGACAGAAACTGCTCTTTTTCAAGGACAGCTGTGCCAGAACTATGGCTTGCCCAAGGTAATCCAGCAGGTGCAAGTGAGGAGTGGGGAATCAAACCCCGTTCTCCCAGATTAGAGTCCATGCACTTAACCACTACACCAAACTGGCTCTATGGTTAGCATACCTAAGCTGTGACGCCTGAATCAGCACAGAAGATAGGTGGGATAGGATTTTATTTTTTTAAAAAAAACTAAGGAGCCCACATATGGTTTGTTTTGAGAGGCTTCGCGCCCTGCCCTTCAACAGGTAAAGTGGGGCTGGCTGCTAAGTCTGTCTCTCCTTTGCAGATCTTAGCACTGCAGGCAAGCAAATCCCCCCTCCTACTGAAGCAGAAGGCATTTTTTCCCCCTTAAACTAGGGCCCACCACACCATGGCACTAGTTCATTGGTCAGAGAGCTGCCCTTTCGTGTCAGACTCTTGGACAAAATTAGTCTCAACAACACTCTTCTGGCAGTGATTTGTTTATTGAGAATTAAAGATGTTCCAAGCTAGACTCTTGCTGAGTCAGAACTGATATTCTCTTATAGACAGTTCAAATAGGGACCCCTCCAATCACACAATGCACTGATTCCCGCCTAGCAGTTCATGCTTTTTCTAACCCCACCTGTAAATCACTGTTACGTTATCTCTACAAAATGGCAGAGATGTGGACCAAGGTCATCCCAAAAGGGAAGGCTGTCTTACAAGAGTTACTTTCACCACCACTACAATAGAGCTGTTCTCACACTCAGGCATACACGGCCCTCCCACAGGAATTTCCCTCCCCTATGATTCCCCCCACAATTCATGACCAAAGTGAATGGAGCCATAAAACCACCCCCCACCCCCCCACTGACCAGGGATGTCAGTCTTTCTTCTTTCCTACAGAGGAGGGAGGGGAAGAAATAATTGACTAGTCAGGAGTTCTCTTACTAATGGCTAACAAAGCCCCCAGTGAACTTCTTCACTGGTTCTACCCCCTATTCAGAATCAGGCCTTTATAGGGTTGCCAAGACTTACCTTAAAAAGCAGGGGAGACCTGGTCCCAGTTTGGGACATTTGCGCGCGCACACCCTGGTGATGTCACCCGGAAGTGATGTCATCACGCTGGGCACGTCACCAAGAGACAGTCTAGCAACTGGCTGTCACAGGCTGGGTGCCAGTAGGTCAGACGCCAAGCTGAAGTCCGAGACAGTCCAAGGTCAAGCCAAATCAGGAACAAATTACCAAGTCCAAAACACAAGCCAAACGCAGAGTCAGTCCAAGCCAAGGTCAGAGAGGGAAACTCACGAGCAAATCAGTCCAAGGAGTCAACCCAGAGCTGAAGTCACGAGCCAGAAGGTCCAGAATCAAGCTGAAGTCAGACAGAGCCAGAGTCACGAGCCAGAGGGTCCAGAATCAGGTTTAGCTGATGCAAGCCGAGCGGGTGCAGAGCTTAGCCAGAATGACTTGTTGGTAGTCTCTATGCTGTGCCTAAATACCCAGCCACTTCCTGTGCTTGTTAGCAGCTGACAGCGAGGTCCCGGCTCCTCCTAAAACTCAGGGCTGAGTGATCTGTGACCACGCATGCATGCCTCTTTTCTTCTAGCAGCTAAGTCTTGCCTGGGTCGTGACCTTAGCCGTTCCACCCGAGGAAGTGAATCAGGTGGGCTTGAGCTTGGCTGGGGCTCAGCTGCTGGTGGTGCTGGGGCAATGCCCTGAGAGGTGCTTGCTTGAGCCTCGTCAGCTTCAGGTGGAGGCTCCTCTGGAGCTGGGGACTGATCCTCCACCGCATTTAGGTCCACAGGAGGCAGGTCCTCAGAGGCACCCCTGACACTGGCCTGGAAACTCTATGGTACCATAGAGTTTTCAGGCCAGTTGCTAGAGCGTCGCCCAGGGATGTGCCCAGCATGATGACGTCGCTTCTGGGCAACGTCATCGCGCCGGGCACATCGGCCCGATCTGGCCACTGGATCCAGACCAGCAGATTCGGGGCCCATTGAGCAGGGGAATCCCCGCTCCCCGGGGGACTTGGCAGCCGTAGCCCTATACAACAGACTGCATTCAAAGTGCACCTGTGTGTATGTTTAAGTTTGCACATGCCGATTTCACTCCCCTCCCTTCTTACTCAGAAGGAGGGAGCCATTTTCTGTTTCTAAGAGGGGAAGCCCAGGGCAAGCCTTCTGTAGCCGTTTTCCTGCCTCTGAGGAGGGTGATTGAAGGAAGTTCCTTCAGCAACTCGGTTCTTGAACAGAAGACCAAGGCTTTTCCCTCCCCCCTCCCAATGTCAACTTCCTCCCCCCCAAATAACCTGGGACCTTCTGCATGCCAACCAGAAGCTCTACCACTGAGCCATGCCCTCTCTGTAAGACTTGCTGCCTAAGAGATGCTCATTTATTTGTTCATTCAATTTATAGACTGCCCTCCCCTACACATAGGGCTCAGGACGGTGAACATTTCAATAGATTACAGTCATATTAATAAACAGTTAAAATGACAAAAAATCCAATAGCTATTACAAGATGGTGCTTAAAAGCAATTCCTATTGGTGCCCCATGAGGAAAGGCAAAAGGAGGAGAAGAGCGGGGAGAGGTCAGGCATGGTGGAAACTACTGCTGTCCTCCGCCATAGGCCGGCGGAACATCTCTGCCTTATCGGCCCTGCAGAATTGTGCCAAGTCCCGTAGGGCACGTAATTTGGCAGAGAGTTCCACCAGGCTGGCACCAGGGCCAAAAAGGCCCTGGCTGTGGTCGAGGACAGCTGGATGCCTTTTGGGCCAGGGATCGCCAGAAGATTCTTTTCTCCAGAGCGTAATGCTCTTCTCGGGACATCGCAGGAGAGGTGGTCCCATAGAGACATCATTTGATGATGTCTTCAAAGAGGTCTTCTGCAAGCCTCTGTCCCCCCCCCCCCCCCCCAAATTGTTTGAATTTGCAAAAAAACAACAACAACCCATATTTGGGGACCTTACAGAAACCATGAACCCTGATGTTCTACTTGGAAGGCTGAGGTCTAGGGCTGCCAAGTCTTCAAAACTCACCGGCGGGGGGGAGTCCTCCTCTCGCTGGGAGTTTCTCCTGGCGCGCGCCCAGCGATGTCACCAGAAGTGATGTCAGCACGTTGGGGGCGTTGCCAGGGCAACGCTCTGGCAACGCCCCCAACATGCTGCGTCACTTCCAGTGACGTCATTACGTCGTCCTCGCTGGACGACGTCGGGGGTGGGGTTCCCCCCGCTGGCCAAATGCTGGCCGATGGATCCGGAACCCCTTTAGCGGGGGATCCCCCGCCCCCCGGGCTGACTTGGCAGCCCTACTGAGGTCACACACACCAAATAATCTACTTTCAATGCACTTTCTAACCAGATTTTGCCAGTTCACACAGCAAAATCCAGCTGGAAAATGCACTGAAAGTGGATTAATTTAGTGTGTGTGACCACAGCCAAAGAGTGTTCTTCTTTGTGGTTTCAAAGCGTATCCATGTTGACGTGTAGTAAAACAGCTAGATTCAACTCCGGTAGCACCTTAGAGATGAACAAGATTTCCAGGGTTTTTGCTTCCGTGAGTCCAAGCTCCCTTCCCCAGTTCTTATACCCGGAAAATCTTGACCTGAAACTTGTTGGTCTCTAAGGTGCTACCGGAGTCAAATCTAGCTGATCTTTGTGAGCACAAAGTCAAGCGGTTTCCATTGTGCCCTTTGACAGTCAGTGGGCTCCAGTGGGTGTGTGTTGGTCTTGATAGGAAGGCCTTGCCTGTATGACATAACGGAGCATTTCCTCTCGAGCAGGTTAGACTGGGCTGCAGAAATCTTGCCACACGCTTGCTGCTTTTAGGGCATTGGTTTCTAACTGTCACAGAAGTTGAGATGACACAGCAACCTCCCCCACGAGAATCAAATAGTGCTGTTTCACCAGGGCAGGCAGGGGTGGGTGGGTGGGTGCTTCCTGTTTGGACAAATTACTTGCAGGAAAGCAGCGAAGAAGACGTTCTGTCGCTGTTCAGCAGTATGTTTTCTCTCTCCTTCTCTGGTGTGATTGCTCTGAATGGCTGATTATTTTGCTGGCCGTGACATTCTGGCTCCTTTTCCCTGGAATCTTGAGCTCTACTTTCACATCAGATAAAGGCCTTCTCTGGTTTTCCTGGGTAAGGAAAAACAGCATGGCTTCAAAGAAGAGAGATGGTAGGGCTTGTGGGCCACAGGAACAGCTTGGAGCTTTGGCCGTCCTTTCAAGTCCCAACTTGTTCCTTCAGCTGCCAGAGCAGATTGAGAACCTGCCCGGGGCTAGAAGTATGGTGCCGCCGGATTACCCATTCCTGGCTTCCCTGGCACAGAGAAACCCCGAGGAGCAGGAAAGTCTGCACACGATCCATGTTCTGGAGGAGAGCCTCGGACAGGTAGGCGGTCTTTTAGCCGTCATTTTCTTTTACGTAGAAGACTGAGGGTAGGATGTGAAGCTATGTCTGAAGCCATCCGTAGCATCTCAGTCACATTTCTGGGAGAGTAGGATCAGTGGGCAAGATATGCACATGATGCAGAGAGGGTCCTTGTCTCGTCCAAAATCCTGCTTATCACTTCAAGTCTGAAGCTACTCAACGGAAGCAGCAAGTAACTTGGCTAAGAGATTCCCCTTCCAAGTGGAGCCCTCGAATGGATCTGGAACAGTTTTTAAGTACAGCACAGATCCTTGGAATCCATGAGGATCTGAAAAACTGAGCCACTTGAGTTTTGGCGTGCACAAAATTATCACATTTAACCCTTATCCCTTCTTCAAATTATGTTGACTGTCTGTTGGGAAAGGGCGACGTGGGTTGTAAGGGACCGAGACTGGAGGGATGATATGGTATTGGACTTAGCAGTTGCAAGAGAGCAGGTCCACATAGGATATTTGTGAAAAACTGGAGCAGCTGTCCTGTCTGCTAATATGGTGTGGGTCATTAGTCCTCATATGCCTTTGGCAATTCTGAGGGGTGCCATTCACGGGATTTTGGGGAAGGACAGAAAGCCAAAGAGATTTCAGAGCTGGTGATGGGGAGGCTCTTGGACATATGCAGGGTTAAAGTGCAAAAAAGAAGTGCATTTTAAGAACAGATTTTGATTTCAGTGGCACCTTTAATACCAACTAAAGAGTATTCAAGGTATGAGCTTTCGTATGTGGGCACACTTCCTCAGATACATTGAAATGGAAGTTAATAGGTAGGTAGGTAGGTAGGTAGGTAGGTAGATAGATAGATAGATAGATAGATAGATAGATAGATGCAGGCCGATTTATTTATTTATTTATTTATTTATTCGATTTATACCCCGCCCTCCCCACAAATGGGCTCAGGGCGGCTACATAGGTGAACGGTAAATCAGCATACAACTTAGTGCAGATGTTTTGACATATGCAAAGATCAAACAGCAATAAGAAGCTAAGTTCATACGGTCACCATTTGTTTGGATTTAATGCAGGGGAACAGTGAAGTAATAAATATGTCAAAATAGGAGACAGATGTGTAAAAGTATCTTTCTAAGAGTAATAAACTATGATTGTATTTTAAGAGTTTGCGTTATGGTTACTTTTATTTTTGATAGTAAACAAGAATGGTAGAGTCGTAGTTGCCGGTGACCTGAACAGTGGTGTGAGAATGCCTCGCCTCTTCTCTCTACATGACTTTTATTCTAATAGCCACAGAGGTGTCATGGGAACGGGTCTGAGTACATGTTCGCCGTCGCTACCTTCATTTAACTCTTGTGTTCTAAACAGTGCTTTTTAAAATTCTACACTTGCTTAATTCTTCATACAGTTCTAGAATGTGGTGGCACAAATTGTGTGTTTGTTTCAGGGTAAAGGTACACTCAAAATGGTATCGCACTCATGGCAGTGAAGTCTTATCGGATGAATATAGCTATCAGGATGTTTGCAGACCAGCTTCTGGGAGTGAAGGGAAAGGGTGAACTGGATTGAAATATCACTGAAGCCTTAGGGGGGTAGGAATCGCTTTATGGGGCAGACTTGAGAACTAGGGAAAGGCCCTCATAGAGGTAAGGAAAAGCATCCCAGAGGCACAGTGGCTGAATGAAAACAGTGGACGGAGCGGGAGGAATCTAAGGGGCATTGAGGTGGAAAAGAAGGACCCTAAGGGCAGAGGAGGAGGAGGAGACGGGTCTAATGATTGAGGAGTAGGGTTCTCAAGTCCCTTCATTACGCCACTTGAGGATTTGGGGAGGAGGCGTTCCAGAACATCCTCGATGTGATGACGTCACCCGGAAATGATGTCATCACTAGGGTTGCCTGGTCTGGGTTGGAAAATACCTGGGGACTTTGGGGGTGGAGCCAGGAGAAGGTGGGGTTTGGGGAGGGGAGGGGCCTCAACATGGTACAATGCCATAGAGTCCACCCTTCAAAACAGCCATTTTCTCCAGGGGAGCTGATCTCTGTCAGCTGGAGATCAGTTGTAAAAGCGAGAGATCCCCAGGCCCCACCTGGAGGCCGGCAGCCCTAGTCTTCACATCGGGGACATCGCACAGCAATATCGCTGTTTGGGGGTGGGTTTCCCCCCGCCAGTCAGGAGATTCTAAAATATATTGTGTCCTGGTGGCTTTTATTAAATGTCTGCATTATCTCCCATGGCAAGGAATATATCTATATATCTAACAGCCAAGGCACCCCCTGCGTGCGGATATCTAAATCCACACAGAGGGGGCACCTAGGGGGCAAAGAGATTTTCCTGCACACTTGGGGGACTCCCCGGGTGTGCAGAAAAATCCAGAAAGTACCAAAAAAAATATTCGGGGGATACTTAAATCCACCCCCAAAGTAAAAACCGTCCCCTGAGCATGCACAGGGAATGCAGTTGGAACGATGCCTCACATCTGTTGTGGTGGGAGAAAGAGGGCTTGGCGGCCTAGCGGCTGGGAGCTGCATGGGCCTCGCCATTGCTATCAGGGAGCGGGGGAGAGGGCTTGGCGGGCTCAGCGGCTGGGAGCCACGCAGGCCTCTCCATCACTGCTGAGGGGGTGGGGGAGAGAACTTGGTGGGCCCAGTGGCTGGGAGGGGGGGAGAGCTTGGCAGGGGGCAGGGAAGAAGGCTCACCTGCCGCGGCTTCCTCCTCTGCATGGAACTCTTCCCCCCTGCGAGTATCGTGGGACTCCACTTCTTGTAATACTTCTAACCCCTGCTAACCAGTGGAACACTGAATTGAAACCAGAGGCCTTTTTTGACTCAGCCAACAATTAGTCCAGAGATAAAAATGACCTTGTTTTTGCAGTAGGCTTTAGATAAAGGCTAATTTTTGGCAACAGAAGAGCTCTTCTGCCACTGGCAATTTCCACCAATCCCCCCCCCCCCCCCCCCGTCCCAGTGTGGATCCCAACTTTCACTCTGTGCTGTTCTTGAGAGTTGTACTGATCTTCCCGCCTCCAAGAACAAATGGGGGGGGGGGTCCTCCCAGGCTGCAGCAAAAAAGAGGAAATGGGAATGCATTGTTCCAAGAGCAAGGATCTCATTTAATATAAGACCAGCATCCTGTGCTTTTTAATTTTAAAACTTCAGGCAGCATGGTGTCGTGGATGGACAGAGTGCCAGACTACAGTCTTGGAAACCCAGGTTCGAATCCCTGTTCCGCCATGGAAGCTTGCTAGTCACGCACTCTCAGTCTACCTCACAGGGCTGTTGTGAGGATTAAATGGAGGAGAGGCTACCTTGAGTCTCCAGTGGGGAGAAAGGCAGGGTGTAATGAAGTAAATAAATACATAAATAAATAAATGCTGTGTACATCTGCACGAAGTGCCCAAAGGTATAGCTTAACCCACCAGTTCACAATTTTTTTTTGAAGTGTGACCCATATCTAAACTTGTTCTACTCTTCAAGACCAGCTTAGATAGTAGCTCCATGCGACTTCTTCCACTTCTCCAAAAAGAATCTCCCATGATCAGTTATCACTGGCTGCGATCACACACACACTAAATACTCCGCTTTCAATCCACTTTCAGTGCACTTTCCAACTGGATTTTACTGTGTGAACTGGTAAAATCCAGTTGGAAAGTGGATTGAATGTGGACTATTTAATGTGTGTGATCACAGCCACTGTGTCTTATTTTTTCCACTGTGTCTTATTTTAATCATAAATAAAAACATAAAGAGAAGCCAATGTTGGATCAGGCCAATAGCCAATCCAGTCCAACACTCTGTCACACAGTGGCCAAAAACACCAGGTGCCCTCAGGAGGTCCACCAGTGGGGCCAGGACACTAGAAGCCCTCCCACTGTTATCCCCCCCCCCCCAAGCACCAAGAATACAGAGCATCCCTTGCCCCAGACTGAGAGTTCCTATCTATACCTTGTGGCTAACAGCCACTGAGGGACCTCTGCTCCACATGTTTATCTAATTCCCTCTTGAAGCCGTCCATGCTTGTCGCCGCCGCCACCTCCTGGGGTAGTGAATTCCACATGTTTGTTTGTTTTTTAATAAATTTTTATTGATTTTTCCCTATAACTACAACTATAACGCTACAATCTAAGCTACATATACCTTATACAGAGAGTACTTTATCATTTGCTTAATACTACCTTATTACATAATATAATTATGAAGCATTTAGAGCCTTGGATAAATTTCAATTACTTGTTACTGCTACTATAAAAATCATCAAAACTATTTGGCAAGCACGCCCACCTAGAGAAATACGGTTAATTAAACAATTTATACTACATAAGTGCAATGCTTAATGAAACAGTTTAATCACTATTTCTTCTTTCGTCCTCTTCTTGTCTTAACAGTCTCAACTACTTTTGGAGCTGCAGCTCCTTTTTCCGAGTCAGACACTTCTTCTTCACTCTTTGAGCTATCAAATCCATACATGCTTTCTTGCGAGGCCAGTGAACCATCTGAGTCTCTCCCAGTTTTCTGCTCTTTGCTTTTTTCCAGAAATTTTTTCGCCTGTTGAACAGAGTCAATCTTATACTTCTTATCTTTGATGCTGAAGCATAGTCCTTCTGGAGTATTCCAACGATAGATGATAGACTCAAACTGGAGCCAAGATGTCAATTTTCCATAGGCTTTCCTTCTTTTCCTTATTTCAAATGGGATATCCTTCATCACTTTTACTTCTTCTCCCAGGATCTTCAGAGCTGCTTTGTTTGTGGTCCTAAGCACCACATCTCTTGTAGATTTTTTGGAGAACCTTATCATAATTTCACCAGGCAGGCTTTTCTTTTTAGTATAATCTGGATAGGTTCTGTAAACCATATCCATATCGCTTTTTATATCCGCTGCTTTCATGCCTGTCACTGGTTCAAGTGCTTCACTTAGCAAATTTTTAAGGTCTTCTCCTGTGTTTTCTGGCACATTCTGAAGTCTTAGGAAAAAATTCGATCTTTCCATTTGTAATTTCAAAAGCTGATCATGATGGAAGGCCTTTTCCTTCTCTGCCTTTTGTAGTCTTGCGTCTTGGTTTTTTACTGAAGTTTTTACTTCCAGAAGTTCTCGCTGCAGCTTCTCTGTGGATTTATTCGACTCTTTTAGTTCTAGCTGCATTTTGTCCATCTTAATGTTGAGAGCTGTCATTTGGTCCACTAGAGGTCGCAATAACGAGGAGAACACCACACTCATCTCCGTAGTATCGACCTTTGAACTCGGAGCTGTACTTCCTAGTTTGGGGAAAGGTTTCGGTTTCCCCGTCATTGTTGAGGCTACGCTCTTTGTTTATAGATAGATAAGATGAACGAAAGGAGCAAATTTTCAAACAGCACTTATGTCCTTCTAAAGTTTATATCTCCAAGTGAGCGATGCTGCCATCTAGCAAGGCGGATGGGCTTTTATTCCTGCAGTAACGCCACGTAAAGAGTCTCATAAGTACGCTAGTCCCGGAGGGGGGGGGTGGGTTTCACTCCTCCCGCCGTCTTCCCGCTGTGTTCTGCTTTTCTTACTTCAGACTCACGTTTTCTCCATGCGTAACTGTCAGTTCCAGCCTCATTGCTTCGCACTCTCTGCTGCTTCACGGATTTGCGCTTTCAGCCATACGGCTCCCACGGCGGGGGAACCTATCGGGGTGATGAAAAGGGATCTCAATCCCTCGGTCGCCACCGTAGGGAGAGATCCCCTTCGTGCCACCCCAGGCAGAGCCCCCTCACTGGGGTCTCTGGGGGCTCGGCACCAGTCCAGAGCCCCTTCTTCCCGCCGGGTACGGATCGCGCTCCCCGCAGTTGCGGAGGAGAGCGTCCGCCATTATCGCAAGTCTTGCCAGAAGTCTCGTGAATTCCACATGTTAATCACTCTTTGGGTGAAGAAGTACTTCCTTTCATCTGTTCTAACCCAACTGCTCAGCAATTTCATCAAGTGCCCACGAGTTCTTGTCTTGTGAGAAAGGGAGAAAAGTACTTCTTTCTCTACCTGCTCTATCCCATGCATATTCTTGTAAACCTCGATCATTTCACCCCTCAGCCGTTGTTTCTCCAAGCTAAAGAGCCCCAAGCGCTTCAACCTTTCTTTATAGGGAAAGTGTTTGAACCCTTTTATCATTCTAGTTGCCCTTTTCTGCACTTTTTCCAGTGCTATAATGTCTTCTT
Organism: Lepidodactylus listeri; assembly: GCA_029233225.1. Classification (NCBI taxonomy): domain Eukaryota; kingdom Metazoa; phylum Chordata; class Lepidosauria; order Squamata; family Gekkonidae; genus Lepidodactylus; species Lepidodactylus listeri. The sequence continues at coordinate 129,796,250 of JARCFY010000005.1, read as the reverse complement.
TGAGGTGTATCTATAGCGCTACTAAGTGGGAAGCTGTATTTCTTGTCCATTTAGCAGGTGATATGGAGGCAAACCCAAATTTGCCCTCAGGCCTCCCAGAACTCTATCCCCTTTCTCTGTTGTGGCCTTGGAAGCCACCTGCGAGAGAGCCAGAGTTGCAAAACCACTACCTTCACCCTCTTACCCTCCTACAAGGGGGAAATAATAACCACCTTTTGATTTTTGTTTCACTTCCTGAGAAATACCAACTTTCCACAGTCACGTTTGTCGAATGCCTCCCCTCTTCTCAAAGGTCCCATCTGTTTGTATTTCGAACGCAATTCATGCTTCATCCGGCATCGACGCTCTAGTGCCACGGGAGCCAGGGAACTGTGGGAATTGTGAAAATGTTTCCTGTGCATGCAGAGGAAAGGGTCACCGTACTCTGATGGCGGTCAGCCTCTTAATATCTGGGCCTTTGGAGTAATAAACAAGGTACATTAAAAATTAAAATGAATGATCGTGTGGGTGATTTGCAAGCCATTCCCGGCTTGCTTCTGGTCCTGAGGAAGCTGTTAAATTCAAGTCTAATAACAACGCATTACAAGTGTAAATCACACAACGCACAAAGTAAATCAGATCACACCAGGTGCTGGCTGGCAAAAACTTCTAAGAATTGTGTCTCTGCTGTTTGCAGCCTGACCCTATGCATATTACTTGGAAGTCTGCCCTGCTGCTTGGTTTGTAGCCAACATGCCCAGAATTTTGCAAGCTCAGAGGGGCAATTCATTTTAGATAAAACAGCAGATAGACTAGAAAGCAGGGATAATACACAGAACGCAAGAAGCCCTATGGCTAAATGGTACCCTATTATCAATGAGTATTCTGAAAGTGGAGGGGGTCTACTCCCAAAAACATGGGTAAATAACTCCCCCCTGCATCTGTATTTATAATTGGAGAAAGAGATAATTGCTATTCTACTTATATCATATGTTGCAAACCATATTTACCTGAAAAGTTATAACTTATAGCATAGACTACATTTGAATTTTGTCTGTTTTTTTAATTTGTATTTTTCACTTCTCTCTGAGAAGGATCAACTTATTAACTCCATGTAAAATACCAGGATGCATTGTACATCCCAACATTAATGGTAGCCATGTTGTCTGAGACAGTTACGATAAGTTTATAATTGTTAACCGTCAATAATTTTTCTGTACCCTCTTGAATCCTTAATAAAAATACTTTTTTAAAAAAATAAAAAAAGTTCAGAGGGGCAATTTATTTTCATGCCAGGGATGTCCTTGGTGAAGGTACAGATTTGTCTGTGGCTGGCTCCTGTGAGTTAGATCCCACCGTTTTGATCTGCCGGCAGCCACAGATTCCTCTCGTGCCAGGGGTCTCCCGCTGACGCAAGACCCTGTCACACCAACACGTCTTCTGCATTTTGCTGGTGTGCCATGTATTACATGGGAGTAGGTGCATTTCACTTTGAACTGCAAGGCAATCTGCTTTGCTTGGAGGGGGGAATCTTGGCCACCTTCTGCTGTTACTCCCCCCCCCCCCCCATCATTAAGAACAGATTCAAGAACAGACCTTGGCCATCTCAATAGGAAACCAACGCAGATGCTTGAACGGAGATACAGTGTGCACCTGGTGTTCTTGCACTGCTGGGAGAGTTGCAGGAGTAGAAACAGCTACAGCTTCTGAAAAAGTCTTCAGGGATAACTCTGTGGTCCAAAGCCTTTTTCCTGGGCCGCCTCTTTATGCATGCCCCTTGGTTTTGTGGCTCCTAGATGGCATTTTCCATACACCCCTTTCCGCCTGGTGTCTCCTCCTTTCTGACAGCTACTTAGGTTGTCTCCTCTGAGCCTTTCATTCTCCTAGGATCCACTGAAGATTGCAGACAGTCGATCGTTTATACACTTGTCTCTCCTAAGCCCCCACAGCTCCTTGTTCTTCTTGCTAGGTTCGGGAGCAGGGAGTAAAGGTAGATTTCTCTTTTGCTCATCATCTGTGGCCGTCCCGTCATTTCCTCCTCAGTCTGCCAAAAGAGCAGAGATCTAGTCCAGATGTCGGTCTGGCAGTGGCATAGTCAGGGAGGGTTGGTAAGGGGGGACGTGAACTGGGTAAGGAAAGGTGCGGAAAGAAAGAGTTGTGTTCAGAATACATGAGGAGCATGGAAGAGATGCCATGTCCAGAGAACCCTAATGGGCCAGGCCTGCCCAGAGTAATGGACTGATAGTTTTGAATCAGCCTATATGATAAATCAGTTGTCATGTTCTTGTTGACTTCCGTCCTTCTGTTCTTAAGCTGTTGACTCTCCTCTGTGCCTTGAATGCGGTTGACTGTCAGATATTTTTGGCTCACCCTTTAGATGAGGGGTCCCCAGCATGGGGGGCCGTGGGGGTCTGAGGGCCTGCTAACACCTTTTCCTGGTGCCCACCGAATGTTTTTTTTAGAAAGTGGGTGGGGCCAGGTGGGGCTTTTGCCCGGCAAGGCTTCTGATTGGCCACTGAAGATTTGATTGGCTGTGCAGATTTCTAGAAACTTTGCTTTGGCAGCAGCTGCCACCACAGCACAAGGATATGCACTGGGTGACTGAAGGCGAACTGTGGCAGCCGTTTTCGTGGCTGATTCTACCTCCTGCGGCAGCCATTTTGTGGCAGCCATCTTGTGTCTGCGCCCACCATGCAGTGTCAGAATTCCAAATGTGCCTGCAGGCTCAAAAGGTTGCCCCCCCCCCCCCCCCCCGATTTATATAATACCTCTTTTTTGTAGAGTTCTCTGCACTGGCTTCCTTTTTCTTCATATCAGGTTTCTTCTACTTTCTTTCAGACATATCCATCGTCTGTCATCTTTATAGTGGGCATGTATCCTGCCAAACAGAGTTTGAATCCTTCTTCCAACTTAAGTGGATCTTCATCCAGTGGAAAAATTGCTTAAGCTGGTGGAAGGCTTCTTAGACTGGGAGAGAGCCCTCCGACCTAAGGTCGGATAGAAGCCATCGTCTCCTCTTGTTTTCATATTCTCCTCCCAGACCCTTTGCTCAGTAGCTGTCAGTCTCCTAAATGAGCCTAAGGTAAGCCATTCTGTTCCCTGCATCTCCTTCCCTTGACACCAGAATGGCTGTGCAACAGGCATTTGACGATCACAGCACTTTCAAGTGGCTCCTGAATTTGCATCTCTAGAAGCTGTTTTTCCTATACTCTTCCTCCTTTCATTTGTCTGGGTTTTTTACTTTCCTTCCCTAATAATAATTAAGGGTCACATCTCAACTAATTTATGGTGAGGTCTCATGCAAGTGATGAGCAGAGGTGGTTTGCCGTGGCTTGCCTCTGCATAGCAACCTTGGATTTCTGTGGTGGTCTGCCATCCAAGTGCTAACCTTGGCCAATCCTGCTTAGTTTTCAAGCTCAGGCTATTGAGGCTGTATCATTATTTTCAACTAGATTATGAGTCAGTGGGCAGAGCTGTACCTTTTTTATATTTATGAAACACCTAACAAATGTAGTGCCGGGTCGCCATGTTGGTTCTACTGCAGCATAAATAATTATTTTGTGGCACCTCACAAGATGTTTGTCCAGCATAAGCTTTTGTGGAAGACATCCAACCACCCTTGAAGAAACCTTCCTCCAGACTAAGGAATCCTCCTTTGATAAATGGCTCTTCCTCCATGCTCTAGTTGGAAGAAGTCTTCAAGTTTTGCTCAGCTGAGTGGTAGAATAGGGGTAGGACCCATCCTGTTGCCATTTCTCACGAGGATCCTCTTCCCACTTACAGCTAAACCTAGAAGCGACCGGCTCTATATGACCTCCTGCAATGACAGGGGGTCCCTTTGTGTGTCACCACAACATCTGTCAGAATCTCTGGTAATCAGCACTCAACAACGGTCCTTAAGCAGGTTCAGTTTATTGGAGCCAGTATTACTACTACATCCTCTAAACACTTCAGTGTTAAGACTGGAGAGGGAAAGCAGGAAAGGGATTTTATACGGGGTTCAAATTGGGGTTTCAGGTGGCTACAAGCCAATGAATGTCACATTGCCCTCACACGGAAAATGACGGCTTCAGCTCCCAAGCGGGAAACTCACAAGAGAAACCCGAGATCTTATGTAAGCAGAGACAACAAGGACAAATGGCAGAGGGGAATCGAAAGCAACATTCCAGAGTTAACAACCTTCCCCTCCTTTTTATTTATTACAGCCTAGCTGACATCCTGCCCCCCTAAAGAGGTCCCCCACCCGGCTTCAAAGGATACAGAGAGTGGAAAGCACGTAACAACTCAGGGGCATCTATATGTCAATCCTGGACCCATTCATTTTCTTCAGGACCGAAATCCTTCCACCTAACCAAGTAGAATAGATGGCCATGCCGTATTCTAGAGTCCAGAATCTGAGCCACCTCGTGATGCAGTTCGTCATTCAAAATCAGAGGTGGGGGGGGGGCAGGGGAACAAGGGCGCCATGCATTTGGCCCAGGATCTCGCTTCAGGAGGCTGAAATGAAAGATTGGATGAATGCCCTGAAGGGATTTAGGCAGGGCCAATTCAACAGTCACTTCCTTGATTTTACGCACCACAGGAAAAGGTGACACATTACACCAACCCAGTTTCCTACTGGGTTGAAGCCCCTTTAAGTTTTTAGTGGACAAATACACACAATCCCCCGGATTTATGTCCCAGGGTTCAGTCGAGTGTTTGTCAGCCTGAGTCTTGTAATCAGCTTTGGCCTCATTGAGTGCCTCACGAATGACCGGCCACTGGTCCTGCAGACCGCGCAACCAATCATGCAGGTCCCCCCCTTTTGCAGGGGCATCATCAGACATCAGAGGGAGGGGCACCCCTTCATAACCATACAAAGCCATAAAAGGGGACACCCCTGTGGAAGAAGGCACCGAGTTGTTGTAGCTGTATTCTGCATACGGCAGTAAGTCTACCCAGTCATCCTGCTGATAATTAGTGAAACACCTGAGAAATTGTTCTAGTGTTTGATTAATTCTCTCCATTTGTCCATCAGTCTCTGGGTGATAAGCACTACTTAGTCCTTGTTCAATGCCCAACAGGTGCAGAAGTTCTTTCCAAAATCTGGCAACAAATTGCAATCCTCTGTCTGAGATTACCTTCCTCGGAAAACAATGGAGTTTAACGATGTGGTGCATAAACATCTTTGCTAGCGCTTTTGCAGTAAGCAGCTGCTTGAACGGAACAAAGTGCCTGCTTCGAGAACAAATCCACAACCACCCAAATCACAATATGCCCTTTGCTAGGGGGCAAGTCAGTGATGAAATCCATTGAAATCACCTCCCAGGGCCTGGATGGGGTTTCTAAAGGTTTCAACAATCCAGGGGGTTTCCCCCCTCGTTTTTTGCACGAGAAAGGTAGGGCACGAGGTAACAAATTGTGAGATGTCCACTCGCATATGCGGCCACCAAAACTGGCATTACAGTAAATGCAAAGACTTCAGGAACCCAAAATGTCCAGCTAGTTTGGATTCGTGGCCCCAGCACATCACCTCCCCCCGCATAGAAACAGGCATGAAGACTTTGGACCCCTTATACCAACAGCCGTTGTCGTGTTCTTCTAATCCCAGCGTGGAGGCAAGTTCTGCCCAGTCCTTGTCAGACACACCCTCCTTGAATCTGGTGCTCCACGGAAGCACCTCCTTCTCCCCCCCGCTTTTGCCCGACTGCAAGTCATGACCGCCCCACCTAACTGTGAGAGTGTGAACATAGAGTCAATCACCACTTCTCTCTGACTCGCGTGTTGAGGTGGGCGTGACAGGGCATCGGCCAGGAAGATCGATTTCCTAGGGAGATGGTGGCGGGTAAAACGGAATTTGGAGAAAAACTTCGCCCATCTGAGTTGCTTGGCATTGAGACTTTGGGGGGTGCGTAATACCTCTAAATTCTTATGGTCAGTCCAAACTTCAAACACAACCTGTGCCCCCTCCAACCAATGACGCCACGTTGACAAAGTGAACAGCTTTTTAAGCGTCTCGAATGCCTGTTGGCATTCTGCAGTCCAGTTTAACTTTGCCCCAGGCTTTGTACTCTCCACATCTTTCCCCTTTGTTTTCAGCAAGTCTGTGAGTGGGAGAGTTACCTGGGCAAAATTAGAGATGAAACCCCTATAAAAATTGCAGAATCCGATGGAACGATTGGAGATGGCGCCGGGTGGTGGGTGCTTCCCACCCCACCACGTCAGCTATGTTTTTTGGATCCATCTCTAACCCCTCTGGGAAATGCGATAGCCTAGGAAATCCACTTCCTCCTTGTGAAACTCGCATTTGGACAACTTAACAAACAATCTATGCTCCAGAAGGGTGTGGAGGACCTCCCACACCAATTTGACATGTGATTCCCTATCAGGGGAATACAGAAGAATGTCATCTAAGTACGCTAGCTCCCCCTGGAATAAGTGCTGGTGTAGCACTTCATTGATCAGGTTCATAAAAACTCCAGGTACCCCCTGGAGGCCAAATGGCATAACAAGGTATTCGAATTGCCCCAGGAGCGTGTTGAAAGCCGTCTTAGGTTCATCCCCCTCCCTTATGTGCACCCTAAAGTAAGCATCTCACAGATCTAGCTTAGTGAAGGTTTTCCCTTTGGAAGCCTCTGCCAACAAATCTTTGATCAATGAAAGGGTGTAGGCATTGGTAGTAGACACTGCATTGAGCCCCTGGTAATCTGCACACAGTCTGAGCCTGCCATCCTTCTTCCGGAAGAGAACAGGAGCTGCATAAGGGGATGAGGCAGGACGGATAAAGCCTCACACCAAGTTTTTATCAATGAACTTTCGTAGCTCCCCTTTCTCTGCAAGGCTCATGGAATACAACTTTCCCTTTGGCAACTTGTGCCCTGGCAACAGTTCAATAGTACAGTCACAATTCCAGTGGGGGGGGGGGCAGTTTGTCTTTTTCCACCTCCCCCAAAACCTCCACCAAGTCCTCATACTCGTGGGGGATCCCCTCTCCTCCTCCACTAGGCAAGCAATCACTGGTTCTGCAGGAGGAGACGCACCCCACTCAGGTGACCACACATGGGATTTACACCCTGGATCAACAAAACGCACCACCCCCTTGCTCCACAGGATGTAAGGATAGTGTGCACACAGCCAAGGGCTCTCTAACACCAGCGGGAACCGGGCATTGGGGTTAATCACAAAAAGAGCAGTTGTTAGCCGAATTGCTTTAATTTAAGATGAGCAATTGGCAAAATACTGGGTTACAGCCAACTATACCAGGGTCCCACCCCTCCCGGGAGTTCTCCAGGAAAAAGGCACGTGAGGCAGATAGCAAGTTCAGTGCTGTTTACTGAATGATGTTGTTCAAGCATACACAAAACAGAATCTCTCTCTCACACACACAGGTCTAAGGAAATTTAGATAGAAAATAGCACTGTTGCATTAGCAGGAGTTTCATTAATGGGTGATACTTTACCTATCCTGGAGATGGATCCTTGTTCCAACAGAAGATTAGAGGGATTGGAAAGGAAAAATGGGGGAGCGTGATCTAAACTTGCAGATACACGCTTCTTCCTGGCTGCGCAAACCAGGAATTAAAGATGGAGGCAAGGTAGTGGGATAGCAAGCTGGACATAAGGGGGGGGGGGGGTAAAGCAGATAGGGGACGATGACTCAAGAGACCGATTGCTGGCCGGGCAATCTCTTTTATTAGGTGACTTTGGGGCAGGTCTCGCTGGCCACATCCCTGAACACACCTACTAGGCAGTCCATCCCTTCTGACCCTATCATAGGTTAAAGGTAAAAAGGAGGAGAGGCCGGGGAGTGGTCAGTATTGTGAAACTGAAACTAAACAGGAACTTGACACCTGGGCAAAGTCCGATAACTCACTGGGGCCATGCTATTGTCTCTTAATGGCCCTAGCCGGCTGGCTGATGGCCCAACCATTAGTTGCCAGGTAACCTCGTTTAGCATAATCCTTGCAGGTATGTTGGAGGGGGCAGGGTGACAGAAAGAAAGTTGACCAGCGCAGTGTGACAGAAAGAAACCTTATTGCAAAAGGAGTCTTTGTCTCTGTCTTGTTGAACTATCGTTGGTGCCAGCCTCCTGGAGTGGATTGGAGCTTCTCCTAGCAATGGAGAATGCATGTAGCCCTTGCAGCACAGCAACCCAAGTTCGAACTTATGAATATTAGAATCCATAAGAGCACTAGCAGTGCCTTGCTGGCCAACACAGTGCTCCCAGTGTTCTCCCACCCCCATCAGCAAAAGGACCACCTGGTATTTACACGACTCCTGCATAGAGGAGCTGTCCATCTGGACAAAAACTAACGGCTCTGGAAGTTTTCGGACTGGGGTTCCTAGCCCCGTAACAAGAGACGGGCTGATTATGTCTCTCGCACAGCCCAAGTCGATCAGTGCCCGGACTTGAATCTGCGTGCCCAGGTCTCTGTTTAAATGGTCACAGTCACAAACAGGATGGGGTCAGAACTGCTTACCATAGGCGGCGCCTGTGGCTCTTGGACCTGTTGTTTTGCGCCTCTTACAACAGGTCCCTGGCTTTTCTCCTGTGTTTCCTTGCTGCTTGACAAGGTGTCCTCCAGTCACGCTCCCAGCCACAGTGCTTTGGGGTCCCTGTGGAAAATGATGGCTTCAACTCCCAAGCGGGAAACTCGCAAGAGAAACCCGAGATCTTATGTAAGCAGAGACAATGACAAACACTCCAGGGTTAACAACCTCCCCCCCCCCCTTTTTTATTTATGACAGCCTAGCTGACACATTGTGGAAACCACTTCTGCAGAACCTCTTTTCCCACCTTCACTGTGAATTCTTTAAAGGATGGAGCCCCCATATGTGGGACCGATCACACGGGTCCTTCCCACGTGACACAATTTACTCCGCCCACATGGTTTTGCATTCCCAAGGATGACTACGGCTGTGTGGCAGGAAGTCCCTGAAAGCCACTTCCCTGCCTTCGCCGCGATATATGATGGGGGCCCTCGGCAACCTTTGATTGACACGAATGCGACGGCACTCATTCAGCACTCACATCATTAGACGTGTTGCTGTTTAGCAGTTCAATTAAAGCAAGAAGCAGAGCAGATGTAACTGGGCAAAACAAACAGGCAGCTTGAGTCAGCCTTCATAATTTGGCAAGACATCCCATAAATAAATGCAGCAACTTGCTTAGCATGCTTAAGTAGTTTTCTGCTCGAAACAAGGCCCTGCTCGCATGACATGCCTTTTGAGGAAGAGTTAAGATGTGGCAAATTAGCTTGATGTCTTCGGGAGGCTGGCACATTTCAAAGGATAAGATAACACCCTTTGTTCTACACCACCCTCCACACACACACACACACACACACACACACACACACACACACACCCCAAATACACATTACCTTAATTAAGAGTCTGCACTTATTGTCTCTAGCAACTTCTCAAGCTAAGCAGTGGGCTTGTGCTGAAATGGTCTTGTTTCCATATTGCTCCTGTCAGTCTCGCATGCCAAGATGAGATAACTTTCGAACTGTGAATGCTCTTCATTGAGAATCGCTATTGCTCTTGTGTGGAATCCAAAGCATGGTAGCGTTGGATGATGTCTGCATTGTCTTCTCTGCTTGGAGAAAGGCTTCTCGCTGCTCGTCTTAAACTTTAGTCTACCAGATAATGAAGCTCCTGGGCGTACCCTTCAGGTTTCACCAGCAAAAGCGCACACTTTTATGGAGTTCTGAATTTAGTTTGGAGAGCTGTTGAAAGTGTGTCTTACCCTTTCTTCTGTCCCAGGCCCTCAAACCTTAGTTCCCTTGAAAGTACAACAACATGGGGCTTTCTTTCGATAGTGTTCCACAACATGCTTCCAGCCTGTGCCATTCACATGTTATGAGGTATACTGTTTGTCAGGAACCCCATGGAATGAACACTCATCTGAGGCCATGCAGAATCCCTTCTGAAAGGAGGTGTTAAGAATTTCCTGTCAGGCGGGCCACAAACTCCTGCATTTATTCATGATTGGGTTTGATTAAGTCTTCTGCCTACCAGCAGTGTTCAATTATTGATTTTAACTAGTGGTTTTATACTAGACGCTAGAACTGAAGGACATCCAATGAAGTTGATGGGCAGTAGATTTGGGACGGGACAAAAGGAAATACTTCTTTATGCAGAGAGTGATTAAAATGTGGAATTCGCTGCCAGGGGATGTAGTGATGGCTACAGGCATAGATAGCTTGAAAAGGGGGTTCGACAGACTCATGGTGGATGGGTCGCATTCTGAATCCCAGAGCCAGGAGGCAACAGCAGAGGAAGGCCTTGGCCGCTATGCCCTGTTTTTGAGTGTCCAGAGGAACTAGTTGGCCACTGTGTGAGGCAGGATGCTGGACTAGATGGGCCACTGGTCTGCCCCAGCAGGGTTCTTCTTATTAGGTGACGGCCTCAGCCTCTCTGCCCTGTTGTTGGCCCTCCAGAGGAACTGGCTGGCCACTGTGGGAGACAGGAGGCTGGACTAGATGGACCCTCACTGGTCTGACCCAGCAGGGCTCTTCTGAGGTTCTCTTATGTATCTCACATACCATATTTTATTATTATTTACATTGTAAGCCGCCTTGAGTTCCGAGTTCCTATAAAGTAGAAAGGTGGGTAATAAATGTTTGAAATAAATAAACTTTTAAAAAAGAAAGTTTTATTATTTTCAAAAGTAAAAAGAATAAGAAAAAAGAAATCAACATACAGCATACAACACATACAGAGTCTGTACTTCAAGTAACAAATTATAGGTTTGTCTAAATAGAATCTAACTTATACACCTATTTATCAGTTTGAAAGTTTAAAAATATGAGCTGATATTTCAGTTCTTCAGTATTAAAGTATTCCTCCAACCATTTATGTAGTCTTGTCCAGTTTTTTTTCAAAGGATTCATCTTTTTTTATCTTCTAACTGGAGAGTTAATTTATCCATTTCAGCTGTTCCTAATAACTTATAAATTATTTCTTCTTTTGATGGAACTTCTTCCTTCTTCCAGTTCTTTGCATACAAAATCCCTGCTGTAGTTACAACATGTACAATATATATATATATATATATATATGGTTTTTTTTAATGACTCGAATAATATTCAATTAAAACAATTCTGGTATCAATGATATAGTGTTATGCATCATTTTTTGTAACATTTCATGTATCCATATCCAATATTTCTTAGTTACATTACAGGTCCACCACATATGAAAAAAGAGCCAGTATTTTGTTTGCATTTCTGACATACATTTGACATATTTGGATACCATTTCACTAACATTTCAGGTGTCGTATGCCATCTATAAAACATTTTATATACCGTATTTTTTGCTCCATAAGACTCACTTTTTCTCCCCAAAAAAGTGGGGGGGGGAGTGTGTGCGTCTTAAACCCCCCTCACCTTTCCCAAGCCACGGCACCGAGCGGAGCTGGGTGCGTCTTATGGTCAGGTGCGTCTTATGGAGCGAAAAATACGGTATATTTTCTGAAGGCTGTCGCTTTTGTAAACTTCTTAGCTATACTTCAGATTTTCTGTTTAGTGTGTGTTTGTGTGTGTGTGTGTGTGTGTGTCTTACCTTTCTCAAAAAACTTTAAGCAGCTTACCAATCAGGCACTCAAAATGCAATAGATATACATAATTAAAAACAGCCACATCAAACCATGTAACTCCATAGAAAGCTTGACTCACTACTGCCGGAAAAGATGACTCAGCAAGCAGCCCTTGAAATAAAAGTGCCCGAAGCACCCAGCAAAATGCCCAGAATGAAGGGACCTTCTGCATGTCCTTAGAGTAGACAGTCCTGTTTCATTATATAGGAGCTAACAGAGAAAGTTTGCGGTTTTGCTGAGGAGGCCCTTACTACCCAAATGGAGGACGCAGCTGGAAGAAGTCACTGAGAGGATCTCAGTAGGGGCGTGGGTCTATAGAGAAGGGCTGTGGCTCAATAGCAGAGCATCGGTTCGTCATGCAGAAAGTCCCCGGTTCAATCCTCAGCACCCCCAGTTAAAAAAGATCAGGTAACAGGTGGTGGGAAGGACCTCTCTGCCTGAAGCCCTGGAAGCCCCTCTACCCGTCTGAGTAGACAAGAGTGACCTTGGCGGACTGATGGGTCTGGTTCTCAGTGTGGGGCAGGGTTCCTGCGAAGAGATTTCAGGTTGCTCAGGCAGGTGGGCCCCCAGGTCATTAAGGGCTTTAGTGTTAAAAAAACCCAGCATTATTAATTGAGCCCAGAAGCAAACAGAGAGCCAGAGCAGCTCTTTCAAAACCATTGTCATGTGAGAACTAATTTTGAGAATTATAAAAAAACAAAAACACGTTTCAAGCCGTATGGTTCCTTGTAGTAAAATATTTAGCAGAAAGTGGTACAGTTCCCAATAACTCATATTACCAGAATACGTTGGACTTTTAATTAACCAGAGTCTTCCTCTTGACAATATATATTAGGCACACTTTCTTTCTGTAATAAGTTAGAATAAGAATGCCCTACTACACTCATGTAATAATTATCAGGGCTCTTTTTGTAGAAAAAGCCCAACAGGAACTTATTAGCATAATAGGCCACACCCAACAGCAAAGATGTATTAGCATATTAGGCCACACCCCTGACAGCACAGAAAGAGAAGAGAGAAGGAAAGAAGGAGTAAAAGAGGGAAAGAAAGAGAGAAAGAAAGAAGGAGGGAAAGTAGGAGGGAAAGAGGGAAAGAAAGAGAGAGAAGGAAAGAAGGAGTGAAAGAAAGAAAGAAAGATGGCAAAGAGATGGGGGAGAGGGAGGCTTCCTCACACACACCCCCAATCAAGACAGGAGTCAAATGGGGGGAGGGCCTTCCTAAAAACCACTGTAGTTCCCCCCTCCCCCTGAAAAAGAAAGACTGAGTCCAAGAGCACCTGACTGGTATCACCTCTGCATTGCCTGGATTCAGTTTCAGCTTGTTCTCCTTTATCCATTTGGTCACAGTATTCAGGATGGTGACAGCCGCATCTCAAGTCTTTGCTAATTAAATGCTTGTTGGGGACTTAGTTTTCCATGTCCCTAAAGTAAAAAGGTAAAGGTTTCCCTTGCTCGAAAGCCAGTAAAATCTGACTCTAGGGGGCAGTGCTCATCTTTGTTTCCAAGCCAATGAGCCAGCGCTGTCCAAAGTCTTTTTCGGTGGTCATGTGGCAGGCATGACTAAACACTGAGGCGCACGGAATGTTGTTCCCTTCCCACCGAAACGGTACCTATTTATCTACTTGCAATTTCTTGCTTTGGAACTGCTACCTTGGCAGGAGCTGGGGCCAGAGATGGGAGCTCACTGTATCACGTGGCACTTGGGCCTTGAACTGGTGAGCTACCTCTGAGCCACCATGGCCCCTTCCTTGTCTCCACATCTACCTAAATCTTGTTTATTCTGTTTCCTGGCTGGTGGTCCTTGTGCTTCCCCCCGATGTACCCAAGCCAACCCACCCCAACCTGCCAACCAATATTGTTCATCAGCAAAATAGGTAGCGCCCTGACCTGGACAGCCCAGGCCAGCCCGGTCTCACCAGATCTCGGAAGCTAAGCAGCGTAGGGCCTGGCTCGTACTCAGATGGGAGACCACCAAGGAAGTCCAGGGTAGCTACGCAGAGGCAGGCAATGGCAAACCAGCTTTGAAGATCTCTTGCCTTGAAAACCCTATGGGGTCGCCATAAGTCAGCTGCAGTGGCACTTTCTGCCAGCAGAGTAGATAGGAACACACCTTGCTGAATCCCTTTTGGGGGGGGGGGGGAGTGGATTTTAAAGCGTACGTCCCCTTCTAGTTCAGAAAGGGAGTGATAAGCCCTTTAGCTGATTCAAAACATATACAAAAATATTACAAGGATGAGTGGGAGGAGCTGCGCAGCTAGCTTCTTGTGACGTTACAAGCACTAGCCAGTGGGCGCCCTTGATACGCTCATGTCCTACATAGCTGTTTCGTATACACACTGGATTTGTTGCGCAGAGTGGGGAAAGGGCAGTTTCTCATCAGTTCATAAATCTAAGTATTTGAGTGCCAGGAACTAGCATATCACGCACCCAGTGTGCTGGGGCAACACCCTCTGGGATGCTGTCAAAAATTAGTAAAAGCCCTGGCTGTCCTCCACTCTGAAAAGCCTGGTGTTGTCCAGAAAAGCCTTAATATTAAGTAGGGTGCCAGCCTCCAGGTGGGACCTGGGGATCCCCTAGAATTCCAGCTCATCTCCAGACTACAGAGATCAGCTGCCCTGGAGAAAATGGATCCTTTGGAGGGTGGACTCGATGGCACTGTACCCCACTGAGGTCCCTGTCCTCCTCAGGCTCCCCCCATATCTCCAGGACTTTACCATACTGGATCTGGCCACCCTACCCCACATTCGATGGTCGGGGGGACCTGGCGACCTTAATACTAGGTAGGTGTTGTGGGGGAGCCAGCTAGGCCAGGATTGGGAGCAAGCTGCTTTGTGTGTGGACTCTGGTGAGGCCCTTCATCCAGTAGCATCCATGCCTCACAACGTATAACAATAGCCTTTATGTAGCCTGTTTCAGACATTTACTCTTCCAGCTAGAGATGCAAACTCCTTATGCATTTCTACTGCACATTTCTCATCCATACTTTGGCCCTTCCAAAAAGTTACAGATTACGTAAATAAGACCTAGGGAGAGCACAGAAAATGTGCATGCAAAATAAGCAGCACTCTGAGTATTGTAGAATGTTCCTGGTGCAGAATGATCATACAAAGATATATTAATACCTTTACTGTAGCTGCCCTTCCTTTATCTGTTCATCTTCTTTTGTTGGTGGTGAGGGTGTATTGTTCAGAAAGCCAATTTGGCATAGTAGTTAGGAGTGCGGACTCTAATCTGGGAGAACTGGGTTTGATTCCCCACTCTTCCACAGGCAGCTGCTGGTGTGACCCTGGGTCAGTCACAAGTTCTTTCAGAGCTGTTCTCTCAAGGGCAGTTTCTCTCAGAGCTCTCTCAGCCCCACCTACCTCGCAGGGTGTTTGTTGTGGGGAGGGGAAGGAAAAGGAGATTGTAAGCCGCTCTGAGATTCCTTCGGGTAGTAAAGGGCGGGGTATAAATCCAATCTCCTCCTCCTTCTTCTGTAACAAATGCCAACACTGTGTGTATCTTCCCTAGAAACTTCCTTAAGTTTTATTCCAGTTTATTTATTATTACCTGGCCTGGATGGCCCAGGCTAGCGAGAGCTCATCAGATCTCAGAAGTTAACCAGGGTCAGCCCTGGTTAGTGTTTGGATGGGAGACCACCAAGGAATATCTGTGTTGTGACACAGAGGCAGACAACGGCAAACTGCCTCTGGATTTCTCTTGCCTCGAAAACCCCACGGGTTCTCTAGAAGTCAGCTGTGACTTGACCGGGGGGAGGAGTTATAATTTCCCTCAAAGAATCTTTGGAATCATGGTTGACCAAGAGGCGGGGACCCGCAATACTCGCGGGGGGGGGGCATGTGGAGGATGAGGAAGCCGCCACAGGTAAGCCTTCTCCCTTTTTCCCCCAGCACCAATGGCAAGGCCCACGTGGCTCTGAGCTGCCGGCCGGCCAGGCCTTCTCTCCCACCGACAGCGATGCTTGTGCGGCTCTGAGCTGCTGGGCCGGCCAGGCCTTCTCCCCTGCCTGCCCCCCCCCCCCGACAATGGGGAGACACAGTTCTTAGAGCCTTTTCTATGCATGCACAGGGAACACTCTTCTAGTTTTTGAGGGATTTAAATAGCCCCCGTACCGTTTTTTAAAGTTTTCAAATTTTTCTGAGTCCCCCAAGTGTGGAGGAAAATCTCTCTGCCCCCCAAGTGCCCCCAATTTGCGGATTTAGATATCTGCAAGCAGAGGGAGCACTTGGCTATTAGTATATATACCAGAGATACTGGGGGGGGGGAGGATTCTCTGCAGCCTGGGGGTCAGCTGCAACTCCAAGAGGTCTCCAGGACTCCTCGAGGACACCTTCTGCACCCAAGGACACCTTCTGGCCACAGCAGCGCTCACCTGCTTGGCTTCAGAGGCAGCGTTCATGCTTGTTGGTGTCCAGCGACATCTCATCGCCCTGCCTGCCTCTCCGCCCAGCTGCTAGACCCCCACAACAGCTGGCGGCTCTGGCAGCTCCTGCAGCAGCGGCACTCGGGGGCTGAGGCTGTTCTTGCTGCCGGTGCTGCCTCGGCACACCCGGGTGCAGCTCAGATATATCGCTCCACCTGGACTGCGGCTGCCGCAGATGCCCTGCCGCCTGCCTGCCTGCCCAGGCCTATTTAAGTGGGCATGGCGTGGCCTCTGATCTCCCCCCCCCCCCCGGCACTGGCAGTGAGGCCTCAGCGCCTCTCAGCCGCCAGGCCGCCGCAGAGTTCCAAGAGCACTCTCTGTGCATGCGCAGGGAACACTCTTTTACTTTTGGGGGGATTTAAATATCCCCCCCCCAAAGTTTTTTTTTTCACTTTTAGGATTTTTCTGCACACCTGGGGAGTCCCCCAAGTGTGTAGAAAAATCTCTCTGCCCCCGAGTGCCCCCTCTGTGCGGATTTAGATATCTGCACGGAGAGGGCAACTTGGCTATTGGTATATAGAGGAGGATGTCAAAGTTCTATAGAAATCTAAGTCCCTGAGTTTCCATTTGATAGAATCATTGATAAACCAATTTTAAGCCTGTGATGTAGGTAGCCTATTTTTGTATGGTGCTAGATAGATGTGCAGTATATCCCTTTTGCTGCTCAGTGTGTTTAAATGTAATGTATGTGTGCCAAAGGGATGAATTAGGGTTGCCAAGTCCGGGTTGGAAAATACCTGGGGACTTTGGGGGTGGAGCCAGGAGAAGGTTGGGTTTGGGGAGGGGAGAGGCCTCAGCATGGTACAATGCCATAGAGTCCACCCTCCAAAGCAGCCATTTTCTCCAGGGGAGCTGATCTCTGTCAGCTGGAGATCAGTTGTAAAAGCAGGAGATCCCCAGGCCCCACCTGGAGGCTGGCAACCCTAGGATGAATAGATGTTTGGCTACAGAGATGAAATATCTTTGTAGATAATGTTTGCGTAGTTTAGAAGGTAATAATCCTGGTATCTTTTTCTCACTGAGTTTTAAGGTAAATTATGTAGCGATTGGAAGGCAAAGTCCTTTCCATTTGCTCCATTTCTGGTTTATTTTCACATTAAGAATGCTTTGATGTAAAAGGGTGGAAATTGGTCTCCATATAACAGGGATGTGATTTGGTTAGTCCTGTGGAGAATGAGACAGTCCATCAGAATTCAGTTCATCCTCCGAGGCTAGGGTTGCCAAGTGTATTTAACTTACCGGGGGGGGGGAAGCTCCGCTGGCCGGGCGGCGTCACCGGAAGTGACGTCAGCACGGTGGGGTTGTTGCCAGGGCAACGCTCTGGCAATCGCCCCAAAACTCTATGTTATCATAGAGTTTTGGGGCGATTGCCAGAGCGTTGCCCTGGCAACGCCCCCAACGTGATGGCATCACTTCCAGGTGATGTCATTACGTGAGGGAGGTCGTCCAGGCTGGACGACCTCGCGGTGGGGTTTCCCCCACCGTCCGAATGCTGGCCGGCGGATTGGGAACCCCTGTAGCGGGGGATCCCCCGCCCCCCGGGCTGACTTGGCAGCCCTATCCGAGGCATAATAGGAGATAAAAAATCTCCTTCCTACCAGGGTAGAAGAGCAATGAACTCTCTCTTCTGTACTTTCAGAGGGCAGCCATGTTGGTCTGAAGTACAACAGCTAGATTCGAGTTTAGTAGCACCTTCAAGAACAACAAGAATTGGGGGAGGGATGTATGAGCTTCTGAGAGTCAGATTTTCATTGGTGCATATCTTGCTGCAATAATTGCCCTCTGTTTCATGTTGTTTTATGGGATTTTCCATTTTTCTTCCCTGGTTTCATTTTTCACTCCTCTATCTGTTCTTCCTATAAGAAGGGCAAGTTAGCCGTTCTGGTAATCCCTTCCCCTCTCCTTCCAGTTTTATCTTCCAAACAGCCCCATTAAGATTGTACTGAGACATAGTGAAAGCGGCCAAGGTCCCTTCCAACTCTATGATTCTATGACTCACATTTTGGGTTGCCAGGTGCCTTTGAGATGCCGGGGGGGGGGGACGCTCCAGGAGCCGAAAGCATCGCTCCTGATGTCAGGAAGAGACATCACACGGCATGCCCATGTCACCCAGAAGTGATGTGAGCACATCAAGGGCAATGTTCTGGTTTTTGGCCAAAACTCTATGGTAAAATCACCCTCAAACCATAGAGTTTTGCCCAAAACCAGAGTGCCCCCCCACGCCACCGACATGCCTATATCTCTTCTGCTCTACGTTGCTGTTGAGGGGGGATTTCCTCCAACTGGCCACCTGGCCAGAGGTGGGCAGGAGTCCACAAAACCGGGGGATTCCTCTGCCCCCCAACTGGGGCCTAGCAACCCTATTCACACTTGAGCAGGGATTTCCAGTGAAAGGCCATCCCATTGTGTAAGGATTGGAAAGCAAAATCTAATGATCACATGGTGTAGTGGTTAAGAGTTTGATTCTCCACTCCTCCTCCATGTGAAGCCCGCTGGGTGGCCTAGGGCCAGTCACAATTCTCTCAGAGCTCTCTCAGCCCCACCTGCCGCACAAGATCCCTGTTGCGGGGAGAGGAAAGGAAGGTGATTGTAAGTTACTTTCAGACTCCTTGAGATAGGAAAAAGTAGGGTAAAAAAAGTTTCTCCTCCTCTTCTTCTAAATAATGGGATCAGTGCTCAGGACTCTACTAGATATGGAACACAAGCGAGGGATTTAGACAATCGGTGCCCCATGGTTGCATGCAGTTAACATAATTTCAACCTATTTGTCTTAATGGGCAGTGTGACAGGCAAACCACAGCACTTGGGACATGAATTTAGCAAACCTAAACAGGTCTACTCAGGAGTAAGTCCCATTTTAGTCGGTTGGGCTTACTCCCAGGAGAGTGTCCTTGGATCCAAGAATCTTATCAGCAGAAGGCACTGACTGATGTGGATCTTCTCTGGCTTCCCACCCCCTTCCCCTGCAGTCCTTTCTGACCCTAAAACTGTTCATTCCTGGGGGTTACAGGAGTCGGACCTGCATGGATGAAAAACTGAATGGGTCAAGAGGCTGCACCGGGGGGGGGGGGGGCGGGGGCAGAACTGCAGCACCACTGATGGGAGAAGTAGGTAGGGCTGAAAAGTCTGCCCTGGGGGTGGGGAATCCCCCACTACAGGGGTCCCCAGTCCACCGGCCCAGACCCTACCCCCAAAGTTGTCCGGTCAGGACAACTTCCCCAGCGTGATGATGTCACGCAGAAGTGACATCATCACACTGGGCACATTGCCGGGGTGACACTCTAGCAATCGCCCCAAAACTCTATGATACCATAGAGTTTTGGGGCGATTGCCAGAGCATTCCCCTGGCAATGTTCCCAACGTGATGATATCACTTCTGGTGACATCATCGCGGCATTTTGCGCGCGAGCCTAGGGACTCCTGGCACCAAGAGGACTCCCCCCTGCCGAAAGAACGTACGTACTTGGCAACCCTAGAAGTAGGTGAGGTGATTTTCACCTGTTCCCCCTTCTCAGAGCACACTCCTGGCTCTTGTGGCAATTAGTCCATGTAGGTCCCGCAACCCCAGAAATCACTTTTCCTAGGCTTGGGACAGACGGCTGGGTGAGGGAGGGGGGAGACAAGGAACAATCCATAAGCCTTTGGCGTGTAGATCACTGGATCCAACCTAGGGTGGTTTCTTTTTAAAAAATTGGAAAATAAAAAGGTTAAAAAGTATTTTGCTAACTGCATACTTTCCATTCTGCATATGATCATCCATTAACAATATTCTAATAATGAGATTCCAAGTTTCAGTGAGGTTCCAGGTTCAATAGCGTCACTCCCTTCAGCAATTCTCTCTTAGCTGCTTCCATAGGAAATTGTCTATTTTGGCACTCAATCAACTGAATGAATAGTACCTGCCAGTAGAGGACCTACATTTTTGGGACCCCGAAACTTGAACTGTTATGGGGCCCCTTCTCAACCAGTACAATTACAGGGACATTTTGAGGCCATATGAAATGGGTATTAGAGCATACAAGCAGCGGGGACCTGCAATATTCGCGGGAGAGGGGGAGAGTATTCTACGCAGCTCCCCCGCTGAAGCAGCAGGAGTTCCACATGGAGGAGGAGGAGAAGGAAGCGGCCGCAGGGGAGCCCAGCAGGCCTCCCCCCCCCCCCCCCCCGGCAACAGCAGCGAGGCACAGTTCTTAGTGTGTTCCCTGCCCCACTTTTGGGGGGATTTAAGTATCCCGTGTATAGTTTTTCAAGATTTCAGATTTTTCTGCATACCTGGGAAGTGCCCCAAGTGTGCAGGAAAATCTCTTTGCCCTCTATGTGCCCCCGATTTGCAGATTTAGATATCCGCACAGAGGGGCCATCTTGGCTGATTCTAAGGTCAATATTAAGTACTGCAACCCATTAGCTTATAATTCTGTCACTAAAATAGTCTTATTTTAATAACAAACACTTCAAAAAACTCCATCGATTTTATGGGAAAATTCACTAATTCAAAAAAAAAAAGTTGCTTCAGGGCCCCTCCAGAATTAGGAGCCCTGAAGGTTAAGCTTCATTAGTTTCATAGTCGATCCACCCCTGGTACGTGCACATTTCTCTTCTTATTATAAATTTGCTTCTATGTAGAAATTTTTTCCATGATCATGGACAACCTATGTTCATTTCTTTTTACTTGATTCTTTATTTTTTAGTTTGGAGGGAGGGAGGGAGGGAGGGAGGAAGGAAGGAAGGAAGGAAGGAAGGAAGGAAGGAAGGAAGGAAGGGTTCTAGTGAGAATTCTTAGAACTCCCCAGCTTGGCTTATGTCAGCAACACAGTTAGGTCCAGTTGCCCAAAGCAAAAAAGATTGATATTGAGTTGTTCCAAATAGCTGGAGTTTGACAGGTTGCTCATGGTAATGGTTACAGATTTCAGTTCCCCTCAGTAAGAGAGAAAAGTATATGCTGTGCATCTATTGCTTATGCCAGTCATGCTTATAAAGTACCCAATATTGGGACAGCAAGTCATTGTCTAACTGGGCTTAAATTTCCTCTCTTTCAGCACTTACAGAATCCTGCCAACTTCCACAATGCAGCTACGGAGCTCTTGGACTGGTGCGGTGACCCAAGAGCGTTTCAGAGGCCCTTCGAACAGAGCCTAATGGGATGTTTGACGGTACGTCAACTGCTTATCCAACCCGGTATCTCTCTGCAGATGCCTGATTGTGTCGTGTTTCTTGGGAGCGGGGGAATACCCTTATCTTTCCACCCCTTTACTTCCCTTTTCCCTCAGTACTTAACTGGGAAATCATACAAGGATAGACGTTTATTTAGAAGGGTGGGGCACCGAATCTGTGAAGGCACCGAAGCTGCTGCACCCTTTTTTAAAAAAAGGTCTTTAGAAGGGAGAGGCCGTGGCTAAATGGTCAAGCAATTGCTTTGTCTTTAGAAGGGCCCAGGCTGAATTTCCACTGTCCCCAGTTAAAATGATCAGGTAGTCGGTGATGTGGAAGACCTCATGTTTTGACCATGGAGAGCCACTTCCAGTTGGAATAAATACTGCCCCTGGTAGACAAAGGGCCTAACTCAGTTGAAGCTAGCTTCATGTGTTCATCAGTTTTGTGTATAAGTCAGAAAGGTGTCTTCCCTTGACGTAAGATGCTCAGAAGAGCATCTCGCTTTAGGAGGAACACCTTCTGTCAAAGGAAGTGTGAGGTCCAATGCTTGGGCTCATAGCTGCTGTTGCACAAGCCCTCAAAGGAAACTTGGATCTGTACACAACTTTGGGGGGGGGGGGTGTCTCTCGGTTTCTAGGATCAGCCTGGAAGACGTTCAAAACTTTCACATAATCAGATATTTGAACAAAGGGGTGGTGGCACTAGTTAGCCAGTTAGATCCTGTGTCCTGCAGCACCACGCTCTGCGTTACAGGGTCAGAAAGAGGTTCCACAGGGAGCTCCAGTGCCCAACCAGCCATGGATGGCACCACTGCAAGCCATTACATGGCTGAGGTCAGCCAGGCCTGAGATAATGATGGCCCCACAAGGATGGGCCCCTGCGGGAGGGTGGGGCCAGACACCAACCATTGGGCGGTCTAACGGGAGCCCAGCATCCCAGCAGGGAAGGGGGAAGGGGGGAAGGGTGGTCTGGGCTTTGAGGCATCCAAGTGGCTGGGGCCAGTCACACGAGGGAGGCAGAGGGGACCTGTCAGCATTTGGTGAGGGTCCTCCAACCCTGTAACCTGCCCCAGAAGCCTCAGCCCCTTGCTGGCGTGCTGAGACCCAGGGTTTTGCACAAGTTGATGTACGGGCGGATCTGTGAAGGCACCGAGTTTGAAAACAGCTGACATAGAGATGAATAGGTAGGAGTTAATCATGAGCCTTTTCCTTTGACTGAAGGATTACATTACTTTCTGCACCTCTAAATAATAATTATTTGACTGTTGAATGTATAATTGTTTCTGGTTGGATTTCACCTTTGGCCGCCTACAAGCCAGGCAGGTCTTTTACATTCCTGCAGTCTGGATTTCGGATGAAGCTGGGGAAAGTTTCCCACTTGTAAGTGAGGTAATACCTAGAGAGTGCACGCAGGGCCAGCTCTATCACTAGGCCAACTAGGCGGCTGCCTAGGGGCACAGCTGGCAAATGGGGTGGTGGAGAGACTGAGAGAGACTCAAGCCAGGAGATAGTATTCTTTATGCAAACCATGATTTACCATTATGTCTGAATGCAGCTTTCCATTCAGGCTAAGAACCAAACTTAGCCTTGGGCCAGTGCGGATAGACTTGTAGGCTCTGCGGCCAGCTGGTGCAGGTAGCTGCCAGTGGGGCTGGAGAGCTCGTGAGCCCAGGCAGACAGACAGGTGCTGGGGCCGGGGGGGGGAAGGGCGTCCCTTACGGGCAGGTCTCCGGTGGTGGAGAGAGCGGCTCTGCAGTGGAGGGGTGCTACAAGGCAGCCTCGCCTGGGGGGGGTGCCAAAGGTAGCCTCGCCTAGTGCGCAAAAACCCGTGGGGCCAGCCCTGAGTGCACGGTTGTTGTCCCAGTGGCGAGGCCCGGCGGTGTTTCCTAGAACTTACAGTCTCAGCAGGGGGAAACTTTTGTATGTGCTACTGAAGGCCTATTATGTGATAGCCAGAGTGTCCCAGAGGGGGAAGCTGGTAAAACTCTCTGATTCCCCTAGATGTCTATTGCAAAGTAGACCACGTGGGGTATGGTGGGTAGAGTGTCAGATCAAAATCCGAGAGATCCGGGTTCAAATCCCCATGCTGCCATGGAAGCTTGCTGGGAGGCCTTGGGCCAGTCACACAGCCTGGACTATCTCACAAAGTTGGTGGGGGATAAAATGGAGGAAAGGAGAACCATGCAAGCCTCTTTCGGGGCTCCATTTGGGGAGAAGGGTGGAATGTGAGTGAAGTAAACAAATAAAGTCGTACCAATATTACATCGTGTATCTTTAAAAAAAAAATATCTTGGTCACACTGCAATGTAAACAAGAGATGAATAAGAGCAAGGAGAATGGATGAAGGCAAATGAGGCAGACTTGGTCCTTTAGCTCCCATCCATCATTTGCTTCTCCGGTATTATTTCTCTCCAGTGGGGACCCAAGGTGGCCCACGTGGTTCTCTTCTCCATTTTAGTCTCACAACAGCCCTGCATGGTAGGCGGGGCTGAGAGCGTGTGTGTGCGTGGCCCAAGGCCACCTGGCAAGCTCCCATGGCCCAGTGGGGATTTGAACCTGGGTCTCCCAGATCCTAGGCTGTGACACTCTAACCATTGTACAACGTTCTCACTTTGGTAAGAAATATTAACAGGGAGGGCAGCTTTGAACAGGTTGTTAACAGTTCTTCATTTTTTAATGCCCAAGTTCATAGAATCACACAGAGTCGGAAAGGGTCCTACAGGCCACCTAGTCCAGCCCCCTGCTTAATTCAAGATCAGTTGAGAGCATCCCTGACAAGTGTTTGTCCAGCCGCTGCTTAAAGACTGCCAGTGAAGGGGAGCTCACCACCTTCTGAGGCAGCCGATTCCGCTGCTGAACGGCTCTTACTGTCGAAAAGTTTTCCCTAAGATCCAGCCGGGTACCTTCCCGCCCTTCATTTAAACCCCTTCTTGCCAGTCCTCTCCTCTGCTGCCAACAGGTACAGCTCCCTGCCCTCCTCTAAGTGGCACAGCCCTTCCGATACTCCAAGAGAGCCACCATGTCTCCCCTCAACCTCCTCTCCTTCAGACTAAACATTCCCAAATCCCTTCAGCCTTTCAACCAAGTTGATCTTCTCATGACTGTGAGGGAGAGGAGGGATCCTTGGAGTCTCTGAGGAACAGGCATGAAGTGTCATGTCCACAACCGCTCTTTCAAAACCATTTAAAAACAGAATGTATGCAACTTAACTCCCTTTTCTGCCTCAACAGCCAAAGTGTCCCCATTAAATCTTCAACGCTCGAGTCGAGTGATTTTCCTAAGTATTTGGGGGTTACTGAATTCTCTCTTCAGCTCATTTTCTTAGGAAAAGGTTTCCCATTTGTTACTTGGCTATAATTAATTTTTTTTTCTTGTCCATCGCCAAAAGGAAAACGAAATTACCATCCAGTCTGCAGAATTTTAATTGCAAATATTAATGCTCCCATCTCTGAGCCCTGTTTGGGGTAATTTCGAGTGCATGCAAGTGCCGGAACGCAGAACGCTATCAGTTAGCAATCAGTTGACATTTTTTTCAGTAACCGAGAAGCTAGCAAAATTGAATTGAGGGGGAGGGGGGGAGAATGCATTTGGGTGCCAGGGGGGTGGGGGTGATACTGCACACTTCTCTCTTTCTGCCAGTTAATAGATTCCCCAAGAAGCACCATGATTCAAGAGGAGTTTTGTAAAGAGCAGTTACGAAGCTCTTGCTCAGCAGGAGTAGTGGGGTTAAGGGAGAGATGTGGTCTTAGCAATGGGATGGACTGGCTAAGGAAATGCTGGAAAGGCAATTTTTCTCCAGGCCAGTTTGGCCAGGGATCCTGGAGGATTTTTGCCATCTTCTGGGCATGGAGCAGGGGTCACTAGATATGTGTGGGGGGAGGTATTTGTGAATTTCCTGCATTGTGCAAGGGGTTGGACTAGATGACTCTAGAGATCCCTTCCAACTTTATGAGTATATGGTTGCTATATTTTGTTCTATTTTTGTATTTCTTTCTGTTAGTGATAATTAAATTTATTTTAAATAAAACCCTCTAGAACTTTGTGACTAAGACTCATAATTAACAGGTCTTAACAGACCCAGAAATAGATTCAGGTAGGTAGCCATGTTGATCTGAAGTAGCAGAAGGAAGTTTGAGTCCAGTGGCACCTTTAAGACCAATAAAGTGTTATTCTGGGTATAAGCATGCACACAAAAGTTTCATACCCAGAATAACACTTTGTCAGTCTTAAAGGTGCCACCGGACTCAGCCCCAGAAATATTACCACACCAATCAATAGCTAGGGTTGCAAAACAGAGTGCTCAAAGCAAAAAGAACCAAAGCCTGCTTGAAGACCGACTGACAAGAAAGATTCAAGATGAATCTCAGTGCTTGGCCGGGGTGGTGGTGGGGGGAACATAAATTGACATCTTGGGTTGTGCACCATTAGTCAATCCACCTAGCACTTCTCCAGAGGTGTAGCCAAGTTGGTCTGCAGTAGAACTGCTAGAATTAAGTCCAGTAGCACCTTCGAGACCTTCGAGATTTCCAGGGTAGAAGCTATTGAGAGTCAAAGCTCCACCTTCGTCAGATGGGGACCTCCATTCCTACTTGAATCTGACCGAGGGAACTTTGATTCTCAAAAACTTATACCCCGAATAGCGTGTTGGTCTCTAAGGTGCTCTGGGACTTGAATCTAACCTTTGCACATCTAGGACCATTTCTGACATCACCAATGCAGAGTGGGATCTCCTGCTCTGGATGTCTGGGAGCTTGTGGCCAGGCTGGTGTGGGAACCAGCTGTTTGGTGGACTCCTGCATGAAACAAAGAGCTTCTGAAGTTACAGGAAAGTCACAGGACGGGTACAGCATCAGCTCACACATTAGCCCTGTTCAGAGGTGACAGTGAATGCTTTTATAGTCCGTGTATGTTGCACGCTTGCTTTATCTTTCTGCACACACTGAGTCTTTCTCCTGTTATGTTCAAAGCATAGCCACCCTGGACTTCCTTGGTGGTCCCACATCTGAGTAGTAACCAGAGCTGACCCTGCTTAGCTTCTGAGAGCTGACGAGATTGGACTAGCCTGATTCTGCCATCCTTAGAGCGTCATAAGAACATAAGAGAAGCCAATGCTGGGTCAGGCCAGTGGTGTGAGACTTCTGAATAGATCCAAAAAGTCAGGCCTTGTGGTTTAAAACAAAGTCTTTATTTCTTAATGGTCTTTCAGGAACACTTGCTTTGTTTGTGATACCACATACAGTAGGGAGGGGATTCATATACTGTATTCAAACAGGAACATAAGCATAGGATCAGAAGGAAAATAATCAAGCGCCAAAAATCTACCGTTACTTTCTCAGGGCACGTAAGCTGAAACTAAATTCCCACCCTGACCCTGTGTGAAAGCTACTTGCCGCCCCTGCATAAGACACCTGGAAAAGCAGAGCCCAGTTGCCCAAGGTTACAATAGAAATCAACATAGATAACTGAAGTCTAGCAAAACACATGAGCTCACCCATAGGAGGCTGGAGTGGGAAGGAGGGGGGAGGAGGGGGAACTGAGCCGTCAGAGCAGGAACTGATGCCGAGCTCCCGCCGGGATCTGTGACAGGGAAAGTTACAAGGAAGCAGAACATGACAGGAACCTGACAAATGGCCCATCCAGTCCAACACTCTGTGTCACACAGTGGCCAGAAACACCAGGTGCCCTCAGGAGGTCCACCAGTGGGGCAAGGACACTAGAAGCCTTCCCACTGTTGCCCCCCCACCCGTCAAGCACCAAGAATACAGTGCATGACTTGCCCCAGACTGAGAGCTCCTATCTATACCTTGTGACTAATAGCCACTGATGGACCTCTGCTCCATATGTATATATCTAATTCCGAAGTGGCCCCCTCTGTGCGGATATCTAAATCCATGTGGGGGGGCACTTGGGGGGCATATTTAAATCCCCTCAAAAGTAAAAGCATTCTCTGCGCACGCGCAGAGAACACTTTGGCTGTGGGGGGGGGTGCTCGGCGGGCAGCGGGCCTTGCCGCCACCACTGTTTTCAGGGAGGGCAGGGGGATGGAGGGGAAGAGGCTCAGCACATGGCGGGGGAGGGAGGGAGGGGAGAGAGGCTCACCTGCGGGTGATTTCTCCTGGATGTGGAGCTCCTTCTCTCCCCCCCCCCCCCCCCGCAAGTACCGCAGGTCCTCCTGCTTGTGTTTATCTAATTCCCTCTTGAAGCCGTCACCTGTAGCCGCCACCACCTCCTGTGGCAGTGAATTCCATGTGTTAATCACTCTTTGGGTGAAGAAGGACTTCCTTTTATCCCTTCTAACCCGACTGTCCAGAAATTTCATGAGGTACCCACGAGTTCTTGTATTGTGAGAAAGGGAGAAAAGTACCTCCTTCTCTACCTGCTCTATCCCATGCATAATCTTATAAACCTCGATCATGTCACCCCTCAGCCATCGTTTCTCCAAGCTAAAGAGCCCCAAGCGCATTAACCTTTCTTCATAGGGGAAGTATTCTAACCCTTTTATCATTCTAGTTGCCCTTTTCTGCACTTTTTCCAATGCTATAATATTTTTTTTGAGGTGTGGCGACCAGAACTGTACACAGTACTCCAAATGAGGTCACACCATCGATTTATACAGAGGCATTATGATACTGGCTGATTTGTTTTCAATTCCCTTCCTAATAATCCCCAGCATAGCATTGGCCTTTTTTATTGCAGTCACACACTGTCTCGACATTTTCATTGAGTTTTCTACTACTACTCCAAGATCTCTCTCTTGGTCAGTCTCCACCAGTTCGGACCCCATCAATGTGTATTTATAGTTGGGATTTTTGGCTCCAATGTGCATCACTTTGCACTTGGCCACATTAAACCCCATTTGCCATGTTGACGCCCCCTCGCCCATCCTCGACAGATCCCTTTGGAGTGCCTCACAATCCTCCCTGGTTCTCACCACCCTGAATAACTTTGTGTCATCTGCAAATTTAGCCACTTCACTGTTTATTCCCAACTCCAAATCATTACTAAGCAAGTTAAAAAGCATTGGACCAAGTACTGCTCCCTGCGGTACCCCACTGCTTACCTCCCTCCACTGAGAAAATTGCCCATTGATACTCACTCTCTACCATCTACCCAAATCTACCACCTGAGGTGCGCCCCCTCCCCCCCCAGCTTTCTCATTTTGTTTTAGTGCACTGTGACATCCTACAGTTTTGCGAAGAGCAGACTTGGGCTGACAGACTCCATGATGCCGCAGTCTTCCATCCCTAAAGGAGGCTCATACTGGTGGGACAGATTGACCATCGGCTGGATCTTGTTGGAAGCATGGACTTAGCCCTCAGCAAATTGTTCTGACTACTTTGAACATTCAGTTGTGAAAGGCCTTGCGCCTGAGCTTTCATTGTGCCAGTTGTATCTTTATTTTTTTATCATGAAACACCTGCGGGTTTCCTGATTCCTTTGGAGGACCGGTGCTGTGAAAATGAAAAGGGGAGAGTTCGTAGACAGCTTCCCTCCCATTCTATCATCTCTGCCTTTGACGAGTCTTCTTAGGTAGATTTCTACAGAAGCTGGAATGTAACTTAGGAGGGCTGAATTCGGCAATACTGCTGAAATGCTGGAGGGGAGGGAATAATTTGAAGGGTAGCGTTACCAGTTTGATGATTTGCAGGGGTCATTTCGAGAAGGAGCTTGGGGGAGCTCAGCTTCGGGAGTTGGTGCCAGCACCCGCCCCCCCCCCCCCCCGTGGGGGAATGCCTGCTTGTGTCCTGGCTGCAGCAAAATGACCCCATCCCCTGGAAAGGTCCTTGTTCCTCTGACCAGCCTTCTGAAGGCTTCGGCCTCCACTGAAGCTATCTTCCCAGAATAGTGGTATTTCTGAGGCTTGGATTAGTAGCTGTCCCCTCTCTGCCAGCTCTTTCTTTCTTTCTTTCTTTCTTTCTTTCTTTCTTTCTTTCTTTCTTTCTTTCTTTCTTTCTTTCTTTCTTTCTTTCTCTTTCTTTCTTTCTTTCTTTCTTTCTTTCTCTCTCTCTCTCTCTCTCTCTCTCTCTCTTTCTCTCTCTCTCTCTCTCACCTTCTGACATGCTTCCAGTGATGTCAGGTGGTGTAACATATGCTAATGAGTTATGCTAACGAACTCCTGCACCTCTTTTTCTATGAAATGACCCCTGATGATTTGGGTATCTCAAAAAAGAACCCCACTAATTTTCTGAGCAACTAACTTGTCGAAATTCAACTCAAATTTCTCTACTTCAACAACTGAAAGTTGTAAATACATTCATGTCATGCAGACAGCCACTTGCCTGGACTCCAGTGGTAAGAACACTCTCCAGGCTTTGTTTATTTGTTAGGCCACAAATGACTTACATGAGTCTGTAGACCAAACATCATAAGAACCTCAGAAGAGCCCTGCTGGATCAGACCAGTGAGGGTCCATCTAGTCCAGCATCCTGTCTCACACAGTGGCCAACCCGGTCCTCTGGAGGGCCAACAACAGGGCACAGAGGCCGAGGCCTTCCCCTGACAGGAACCTAAGAAGAGCCCTGCTGGATGAGACCAGTGAGGGTCCATCTAGTCCAGCATCTGGTCTTCTCACACAGTGGCCAACCCGGTCCTCTGGAGAGCCAACAACAGGGCACAGAGGCCGAGGCCTTCCCCTGATGCTGCCTCCTGGCTCGGGGATTCAGAGGCTTAGTGCTTCTGAGTGTGGAGGTTCCTCTCAGCCACCATGGCTAGAAGCCTCTGATAGAATCCTCCAGGAAGCTATCTAATCCCCTTTGAAAGCTGTTTATTCCTGCGGCCATCACTACATCCTCTGGCCGCGAATTCCACATTTTAATCACTCCCTGTGTAAAGTAGTGTTTCCTCTTGCCCATCCTGAACTTTCTTGGATGCCCTCGAGTTCTAGTATTTTGGGAGAGGGAGAAAATGTTCTCTTTTGTCAACTCTCTCCACTCCATGTATACTTTTATAAACTTCTGTCATGTCCCCCCCTCAGTCGTCTCTTTTCTAAACTGAAAAGTCCCGGACTCTTCAGCCTTTCCTCAAAGGGGAAGGTGCTCCAACAAGACTAATTTTAACAAACCCAGACCCAACTCTCTTTCCCCACAGCCGCACAGAAAGTTGTGGGGTACCTCTGTTTAAAACTGTGCCGGGCCCTGATTGAGCTTGGAACCACAGCGCAGGGAAGAGGGGCTCCTGCCTTCCCCCTGATCACCAAGATCCCGCTGAGTTTTAAATGGACAGTCTCTGCAGTTTCTGTGTGTGGAAGGCTGGACCCAACTCCTTTAAAAAGCTGTGTGTGGTTTGGCCCTGCGTAAGCAGGCAAGCAAGTGGATTTTGCTGTGGGGTCGCCTAGAGACAGGCTGTGTCCCGCTGATCATGCCCTCCTGGTCAGTTTAGTGTTACTGTCATGAAAAGAGAAGACACCCAAATAAAATACTCCCTCTTTGTAATATAACTTCCACTGAGCTGAAATCATGGCTCTTTTCCCCCTGGTTTGCCTGAAGTGCATGTATGGTATGAAAAATGTCGGTATTGTCTTGCAGAGAGGAAGCCATTCCAAAAAAGATTTAGCACCCGGGAAGGATGTTTTTCCCAACTGTTTCTGTGGTCCAGGAGGACAGCAGAAGCTAGGCTGAGATGAAGACCGGCAGGCTGCCCCTTCTGTGCCGTTTCCAGCAGGATGGAGGGCTAGGTCTCCTGATGACCCCATCACCCTCCCGGGGAACCTCACATCTTGCACATGGTTATGAGTTGCATGCAGTTTTTAATTGGTTCTAGTAAAAGTTATTTATAATAAGAATTAAAGGTTAAGGTTTCCCTTGCTTGCAAGCCAGCTGAATCCAACTCCAGGGGGCAGTGCTCATCTCCGTTTCCAAGCCGAAGAGCCAGCGCTGTCTGAAGACTTTTTCCATAGTCATGTGGCTGGCATGACTAATCGCTGAGGTGCACGGAATGCTGTTACCTTCCCACCAAAGTGGTACCTTCCCACCGAAGTGGTACCTATTTATATACTTGCAGTTTCTTGCTTTCGAACTGCTAGTTTGGTAGGAGCTTGGACCTGGAACGGGAGCTCACTTGGTCACATGGCACTAGGGGCTCGAACTGCCAAGCTGTTGACCTTCTGGTCTACAGCTCAGCGTTGTAACCTCTGAGCCACCGCAGCCCCTAGAATAAGAATTAGGTGTCATCAAGTCACAACTGACATGGCGACCCTTCATGGGCTTTTCAGGGCAAGAGATGAGCAGAGGCGGTTTGCCACCTCCAGTCTGGAGGAGCTGTGGCTCAATGGCAGGGCCTCTGCTAGGCATGCAGAAGGTCCCAGGTCTAGTCCCCAGCATCTCCAGTTGAAAGGACCAGGCAGGAGGTGATGGGAGAGACCTCTGCCTGAGACCCTGGAGAGCTGTAAAGAGGGGCTGTGGCTCAATGGCTGAGCCTCTGCATGGCTTGCAGAAGGTCCCAGGTTCAATCCCTGGCATCTCCAGTTAAAAGGACCAGGCAGTTGGTGATGGGAAAGACCTCTGCCTGAGACCCTGGAGAGCTGCAAAGAGGGGCTGTGGCTCAGTGGCAGAGCCTCTGCTAGGCATGCAGAAGGTCCCAGGTTCAATCCCTGGCACCTCCAGTTAAAAAGGACCAGGCAGGAGGTGATGGGAAAGACCTCTGCCTGAGACCCTGGAGAGCTGCTGCCTCTCTGAGTAGACAACACTGACCTTGATTTTCTGGTTCAGTAAAAAAGTCAGCTTCATAAGACTCCACGTGACTTTATTGCCTTCCTCTGCATAGCAACCCTGGTCTTCCTTTGGTGGTCTCCCATCCATGAATGGCCAACCCTGCTCAGCTTTTAAGTTCTGGTGAGCTCAGGCTGATCTGGGCGATTCAGGCTGCTAGGGAAAGGTATTCTCTTTTCTCAGTCAGGTTTGTCATTGAATACGTAGGTGGGAATGCGACAGTGGCCCGTACACCGCCAGCCTAGGCGAGAAATACTTCTCTTGTGATAATATAATTATTTCTGGCCACCTTGTCTCCCCTGTAGATTCTAGAAGTGCTCTTGGTTTTCAGACTGCAACAGCAACACACCCTCCATCCGTCGTCCTCCGCATTGCTCATGTTGTGATTCTTTATTGTTAATTAGGAAAAGTGGATACTGGAGGGCCGTTAGGATTAATAAGATCCCCGCAATTGTGCTGACTGCAGAGTAGGAACATTTCATTACCATTTATAGGTTATCACATATCTGTCTTTCCAGCGCTCTTCTGTAATGTTGTTCTTTTTGTTTTCTTTTGTTTTGTTTTCAGCAAGCAGTTGTCAGACACAGATAATTGCAGGCTAATGGGTGCCTTCTTTAATTCTTCAAAGGGGCTTTTGTGCTGAAGCAAAGGTGGCAAACCCCCATTTATTTATTGAATCGTAAGCTCTTTGATGCAAGGCATAACAGGAAAACAAGCGTTGGTGTTAAATGGTTGGAAAAGAACCACTCGATAGTAATAGCCCACTGTTTGTCCATCGCTTTTTGCTTTGAAGTGATCTTAGTACAACTCATAAATGATAATCTTCTAATAGAGTGAGTATTGAACAAGGTGCCTTCTGGGGTAGGAAAACTCTGCTGATCTGATCTGCAGCTGTGGAGGCATCAAGGCCGGCTTCGACAGGTGTGGAGCGCAAGGGCGCAGACTCCATGAAGGCACTCTCCTTTGCCTTCTTTGCATGACTTTCCTGAATTGCCATGTTTTTATTCTAAATTGCAAAATGTTGGTCCCCCCAAATTAGGTGGGTGGGTGGGTGGGTGGGTGGATGGATGGATAGATAGATGGATAGATGGATGGATGGATGGATGGATGGATGGATGGATGGATAGATAGATAGATAGATAGATAGATAGATAGATAGATAGATAGATAGATAGATAGATAGATAGATAGATAGATAGATGATAGCCCATTGCCCTGACCTGGATGGCTCCAGCTAGCCCAGGGGTGGGCAAACTGTGGCTTGGGAGCCGCATGCGGCTCTTTCACATATATTATGTGGCTCCCGGCAGGGCGGCTGGGGAAGCTAAATATCATTAGCAAACAAATATCATTGGACAAATTAATATCATTATCAATATCTGCTTTTACCCCTTTTGTTATTATTTTTGGCAGTCTCATTTAATGTTAATAAAAAGCAAATTTGCTTCTTTTCCAATAAAAGCAGGTAATATTTGTTCATGTCTTGTGGCTCTCAGACATCTGATGTTTATTCTATGCGGCTCTTACGTTAAGCAAGTTTGGCCACCCCTGTTCTAGGTGGCTCTTACGCTGAGCAAGTTGGCCCACCCCTGGGCTAGCCCAATCCCATCAGATCTTGCAGGCTAAATACGGTTAGTATTTGGATGGGAGACCGCCAAGGGAATCTAGGATTGCTATGCAGAGGCAAACAATGGCAAGGCATCTCTGGAGGTCTCTTGCCTTGAAAACCCTACAGGGTCGTCCTAAGTCCGCTGTGACCTGGCGGCTATATATATCCATTTAATGATGTATGAATTACAACCTGCATGCAGGTGCATTTCTCTACTCAGTAGCGAAGGGAAGCGAACACCCCCTCCTATCTCTGAGTAGAAAGGAGTACATGACCTGGGGTGGTTCCAAGTTTGCATGCACCCAGCTGAGCCTGCTATCTGCACCCTTCCACCGGAGTCTGTCCTCTCGATACTGAGCAGAGAAGCGTGCCTAGAAGCAAGGCCATCCTGTTCTGCCTGGCATTTTAAGACCTCGAGCCAGGGTTTCAGACGTAGTAAAACATGCAACAGCTGTCTCTATTTAAAGCTCCTTTAATAGCTTGTTCACTTTCAGAGTTTGCTCAGTCATCTCTAGGTTTGGGAGAACATCAATCTTGTGCTAAAAAGTCCGAGCAGAGGCTCTTGGATGCAGCGCACAGTGTTTTGAGGGAGCTATAAGAGATGCAGAGTTTCGGTGGCTACGTTGTTTGGGGTTTGGACTGGAGTTGATGTCCATGTTCGGAGCTTCGCTGAGCTTCAGCTCTGACATCTCTAGAGGGGAACAGCAATGACCTGATTCACAAGGGCGCTGTAGTCAGTTTAGGATGTTAATGCATCCTAAAAATGTTCTGTAAATAACAGTAGTTACAGAAACGCTAAGGACGGGCCTCCCTGGCTTATATGGCACGCACACCGGGGTAAACGTTAATGCTGCTGAGTACATGTTTTTGGTTTGCAGCATACCTCCTAATGAATGACATCTTTCCCCCCCACTCTCTTCTCAGGTCGTTAGCCGAGTGGCAGCGCAGCAGGGCTTTGATTTGGACCTTGGATACAGGCTGCTGGCCGTCTGTGCAGCGAACAGGGACAAATTCACGCCAAAATCAGCTGGTAGGAAATGCTGGTTTTCTTTCTAAGCACTGGCTCTTTGGTGGCAAGAATCTGTGCAGGACTTGCAATGGACTTTGTTTTTTAGTAGGGGATGGATTGACTTAGCTGCACCGAAACGAAGGGACCTAACATGCCTCGTCCTCTTCTTCCCCGTTTATTTTCCATGCTGGCAGCTCAGTGAAATGCCATACGGAGGTAGTTTAGAAGGGAATGTCGGGCCCAGGCCGAATGGAGAGAAAGCCAGAGAAGTGATTTCACCCAATCTTTCTCCCCCATCCTGTTGTGCATTTCTGTCAAGGAAGTGGTGGTGGGGGGGGGGGGGCATCCCCTTCTTTACAGTACAGACAGCTGGCTCGTAAAAGGAGTTGAAATATCCTCTCTTGGGATTTGGATTGGAAGATTTTCTGCAAGATCGAACCCAATGATTTGGACTTTTGCATTGCCAAAGCTGTATATATTTCGGTAGATGAGCATGCGGAAAGGCAGAAATATCTGCAGGAGTAAAGTGGTGCATTTTGTTCCCAATAAAGAAGTGATTATAAAGCACAACAGCTTTTTCAAGCAGTGTGAGTGGCTATCAGGTGAACCTTCCATTGGGCATGTGTGAGAGTCGTACAGAGTCAGTCAACAACAAGTGTCCTAGAGAAGGAAGTCTTTATTGAGAAAGGTCTGTTGTGGTCATCTGCACTTCTTGTGTTAGTAATGGCTGACACATTCTCAAGCAGGACAATTATACAGAACTCAAAAAAAAGGGCCAGGAAAGGAATTGCAACCAATCACCAAATCAAATAAAAGGCACTCAAAATACTGGATTATGATTCCCAGGGAAAAAAGTGGGAGGGCAGATCCATGATAAAGTCCATAGAAATCACCTCCCAAGGTTGGCTAGGTGTCTCTAATGGTTCCAAGAGACCAGGGGTTCCCCCCTGCCCCGGCACTTACACATAAAACAGGTTTGGCAGGAGCTCACATAAGACAATACATCTCCGCGCATGCATGGCCACCAAAATTGGCATTGCAGCAAATGAAGTGTTTTCAAGTATCCGAAGTGGCCCGACAGTTTAGACTCATGAGCAGAGTACATAACTTCCCTCCGGAGGGAGAGGGGAACAACCAGTTTATCACCTTTGTACCAACAAGCATCAGAGCCCTGCACCACATCGGGGTCTCCCTGTATGTCAGCTCGGTCTGTCTCAGTATAAGCTTGGGCACATTTCACCTGCCAGGCATTTTCAACCACCCGGCTTTTGCTCCTGGTGACTACAACCCCTCCCAGCTGGGTAGGAGTAAACACTGAGTCAGTGACCTCATCCCAGATGCTATCGTGTTGCGGGAGGCATGAGAGGGTGTCAGTGAGGGAGTTTGATTTCCCCAGGAAATGATGGAGCGTAAATTGAAATTTCAAGAAAAATTCAACCCATTGGAGCTGTTTGGCATTCAAAGTCCCATGAGTCTTAACTGCCTCGAGGTTTTTATGATCAGTCCAAACCTCGAATGGGGTGCGTGCCCCTTCCAACCAGTGGCGCCATGTAGTCAGGGCCAGCCAAATGGCGGCAGCCTCCTTATCCCAAACTGCCCAGTTACGTTCAGTCTCCCCGAACTTTCGGGACACATAGGCGAAGGGGTGCACCTTTCCATCATCCCCTTCTTGGAGGATTATTCCCCCCCCCAAAGGGTTGGCTGTCGGTTGGAAAAACGCTTCCTCCATCAAGAGTGGGTCTCCCTTGCAGTGGCCGCATCACCTTGTATTTAGCGTGATGGAGAAAAATTCAGCCCACCGGATTCCATTTTTCAAAAGCTCTACAGACCTAAATATCCCATGCAAGTGGAAAACTAACACAGTACGGGAAGGCCTAAGTTGGCGTAGGGTTCAGTCTCCCTGAACTTTTGGGACACATTGGAGACGTCAAGGGACCTCAGTTCGAAACAAACATTGGAAGTGAACCCGTCCTGCAGCATTTCCATGCCACCCAAATAGACGAGTTCTATTTCTCATCATGCATTCTAGTCATATGTTAAACAATAGCTGGTTAGAAGAAGATGCCACAATCACAGGGAAAATTAATTTGCCGTCCACAATACCTTTGTTGATTTCGAAGCATTTCTTAAAAGAAAAGCTATCAAAACAATTAATATTCTTTGTGAATCGTCAGCCAGCCTGGATGGGCGCAAGACCTTTCTTTGGGAGAGCAAAGATCTCATAGCTGATTATAGTAACAGAATTTTGAACGAATCGCTTGTTTTGGTCTGTGCATTTGGCAGAAAAGAATGCAAACTGCATTCACGTGGTTGTTCCAGAACTCTTTACATTTTTGAACTTGAAATCTAGGTAACTGGATAACTTCTAACTTATAGTTTCATATTTTAGTAGTTACACGTGCAGGGTTTCAGCTGCAAAATGTGCTGTTAACAAGTCAGTTGCAAATTGTGAATGATGAGTTCAAGAGGTAAAAAATAAGCCATAGTGAATGTATAAAATGTGAGCTCTATTTATGGCAGTAGTGTGTATTTTTAAAACAGTCATTCGTGTCTGTGATTGTTTTTAACTGATATTTGTTAGTTTTATTAGGACCCTCAGCTGAGAAAGGCAGTCTAAAAAAAATTAAAATTAATTATAGGGTAGGATCCTGTATTAGTAGGATACGATGATGATGTGTTAGCCAAATTGCCTCAAGTTATTAATAATTTTGGGGAATTGAGATATTATAAAAAAGCAATAGGCAAATATGGGAGCAATCACCTATGTATACAGGGGTCCCGCAGAAATAGATGCAGAGACCCAATTTCAGAATGAAATGGTATCTTTACATAATAAACATTTGCTATCAAACAATATTCAAACATACACTTACACAGATCAAGGAAAAATCAGAAAGAAAGGGTCAGCGACGTTTGCATGAGCAGGATGTTCCGTTGAGGGGTGATATTTGCCTGTCCTCAGCATGATGAAACGATCCACAGGAAAAATGATGGAGACTATAAAGGAAACTAGGGATCGTGTACTGAACCAGCAGAACTCATGGGGACTCTGGCAGCGCTAACCACGAGTCGTGAGGGTAGGGTAGGTCTAGAGGTTAGAAGAGAGAGAGAGAGAGAGAGAGAGCACATGGTGGCTTCTTTTATAAGGGGGCTTTCAGAGGTGGGCTATGCTGGCTACCACCCCAGTACGTCCCCCTTCTAGTCCGTCCCCAAAGCATGATACCTGAAACTGGTTACAGGGGGATGGGGCTAAGGAATTAGGCAATATTGAGTTCTAGTTACTCTGTGGCAGAGGAACCTGGAGGGATGGCGACTCATGCAGCCAAAGCCATTGTTCTGGAGGTTCATCCTTGGTTCCAGGGTGAGTAGAACCGGTTCCTTGATCGCATTATCCAGGTGAAGTCCTTTGTTACCCGAAGGTGGTGGTGGGGGAGGGGGTTGGGTGCCTGCGTTGCAGAGGTTTCACTCGTGGCATTTGAGCTCATCAGTTCAAACAGCAACAGCTGATGGCTTCGGGGTGCTCCATGTGACTAGGGATCCATCTGAGAACAGGCAACCTCAGGAACCGTTGGCACATCATCTCAGGGGAAGGCTTTTCCTCTCCTGGCGTGTGTCTACAGCTGGCGTCACATTTGGTTACCCCACAGCTCAGTCCCTTTTTGGACACCTTCGGCACAGTCCATTTTAACACTTATAGACTAGAGGTCCTTAAGAGCGCGATAAGCGCCTTGCAGGGCCACAGATGATCATGGTTAAATGACATCTTATAGGCTAGGTCTCCAATCCCTTGCTCCCTGGGAAACAAAGACAGCAACTTTTCTGCATTTCATAGAACCCTCCTTCAGGAAAAAGGGTAACCGTGATTATTAGCATTTGTCTGGGGAGTTTTGAGTTCCAAGTTCTTCTATGTCGTTAATCCTTGCAACTAGATGAGGTTGTATATCATCACCACATTTCAAAATACGTGTCTGAGATAGCAACCTGCTGTAGCCAGCCACTAGTGAGTCCACGGCGGAGGTGAGACCCCACCCCCCAGTTGATACTTCACCAATGCTAACCCTCTCAAACTATTTCGGATCCTGCCTCCAAGAGCCTCACCAGGCAGTCAGTCTTGCAACTGGCGTTATTTGTCGTTAGTCAGTTCTCCCGGTCCTTTTATTTGGGACAAGATTCTCAGGTGTGTTTGGGGAGGTCATTCCCCCCTGGTCTGCAGGGTAAGTGCACTGGACTTCCTACCAGTCTGGCTGGTTTCTGCTTCTCCGGGGCAGAGATCCCCTCTGTGTTATGACCCGTGCGCCACGTTTTTACAAGTATTTGCAGATGGAAGTGTTTGTGTGTGAGTGGCTTGGATAAGTGCCTTTAAAATGTACCTGAGACAAATGTGTGTGTGTGTGTGTTTGTGTGTCAGTGTGGCCACAGGCCCTTCCTGAAGAATTCATCCTCCCACATTTTGATTTAAGGGCCTTCATGTTTTATGGCACTCGTCTCTTTTATCTCTTCAGAGCAACAATTCCCTTTTGAGGCCATCTGTGCTGCTAATAATGGTTTTTTTGAAGAGATGCGTTTAAGTCTTCTTTGTTTAGTCTAGCTAATCCCTCTGCTATCCCTGTGGTTAATTTGAATTGTTTTGAAGAGACTGCAAAAGGGAAGTCAAGTGCTGTGACCAAGTGTTTGGAAGCTGGAACACAATCTCATAAGGAGGACACTGTTGTAACTCTGCGCCCCCTTTTTTTTATCTGTTCCACATGACCTGCTGTTTTGATTCTGCATTATTAGCATTGTCTCCTTTATTAATAAAAATTGATGTATGCCACACACACACACAGTCCCCTTAAAACAGCCTGGCGAGGTAGCCGCCTTGAGCCGGTTTGCTGGCAAGGCGGGATATAAATGGAATAAATAATAAATAATAGGATTTGACCATTTCTGTATTGCACAAGGTGGTGTAAGGTTTAGGCTGAAAGAATAATGGCTATGATCACAAGACCAGTTTGGACCAACATAGCCACTCCTCCCCTCCGGATCAAATGGGCACAGTCAGACAGCCACATCTGTCAGGCGTCCCCCAGCCATACTTATCCTGTCATAGGATGACTTGGAGCTGGGTTAAAAAGGCTGAAGTGGTGTTTTTGGTTCCCTGCACAGTCATTGCGCATGGCCGGATGTCTGAATGCGGGGGAGCGCATGCAAAATGGACTGGCGGTCTGAACCTGCAGATCTGTTTCTGCCACTAGGGAGGAGGGGTTTTTTTAATCGCCTATATGTGCATGTGTGTGCGTGCACATGTGTTTTGTAAAAAAAACTGGCAGCATGGTCCGTGGCTGAGGCGCTGCGATAATGTGGATGCTATGGGATGTGCTGTGTGGCTGATATGCCCTACAACACTTTAGACCTGTTCAGTTAGAGGCAGCACCATATCGCGCCAAGCTGCCAGTGTGACCACAGCCAATGTCTTGCTTGGGTGGGTTCAGAGGTGGAATCTGACTAGGGACTTCCCAGCAAAACTCCTGAGAGCCACCATACCCCCTCCCCGACAAAGATTCCCCCTCACACCACCTAATTTACCATAGAGTTTTTGCCCAAATACCAGAGTGGTTCCCCAACGTGATGAAGTCACTCCCAGGTCACGTGGGCAGTGACGTAGACACATCGCTGCATGTTGGCTGGGCCTGCCCCCTTCTCCCAGTAAGTCTCCCCCCATCCCCCACCAGTTGTCAGGAGGGACCTGGCAACCCTAATTACAACTGATCAAAAGGCATTAGAGATCAGTTTACCCGAAGAAAATGGTCGCTTTGGAAGGTGGACTCTATGGCATTCTACCCCATTGAAGCCCCTCCCCTCCCCAAACCCCACCTTCCTCGGGCTCCACATCCCAAATCTCCAGGTATTTCTCTGCCTGGAGCTGGCAACCCTACTCTTACCTAGGCCTTCCTGTACTGTGTTAGTTTTCAACTTGCATGGGATATTTAGGTCTGTAGAGCTTTTGAAAAATGGGATCCTGCCCCTGCGGCCTAAAGTGGGTCCAGCCCTTTCTACGTCCCCCGCAAGAGAGCTGGCATGGTGTAGTGAGTAGAGTCCTGGGCTCAGATCCTGGGAGACCCCAGGCTGAATCTCCTCTCCGCCATGAATGCCCACTGGGTGGCCATGGGTCAGTCACATTCTCTCAGGCCACCCTACCTCAGAGGGCTGTTGTTGTAAGAAAATGGAGAAAGGGAGAATTACATCCTTAAGCTGCTTTGGGTCCCCATCACTGTTCCCTCTAAGCTGAGTTAGTGTGAGCTAGCTCTCCGTTTTTTAGCCTCCGGCTCACACATTTTTGTCTCAGCTCAGGAAGGGGATGGCTCCAGGGCGAACTAATTTCTGCAGCAGCCAAATGGCCTGCTCACAAGACTCCACAGCTTGGAGGGAGCATTGCTCCAGAGCAAACTAATTTCTGCAGCAGCCAAATGGCTCGATCACAACTTTAATGCCAGTGGCTCACAAAGTAGGATTTCTGCTCACAAGACTCCACAGCTTAGAGGGAGTACTGCTCCAGAGCAGACTAATTTATGCAGCAGCCAAATGGCTCGCTCACAACTTTAATGCCAGTGGCTCACAAAGTAGGATTTCTGCTCACAAGACTCCACAGCTTAGAGGGAGCATTGCTCCAGAGCAGACTAATTTCTGCAGCAGCCAAATGGCTCGATCACAACTTTAATGCCAGTGGCTCACAAAGTAGGATTTCTGCTCACAAGACTCCGCAGCTTAGAGGGAGCATTGTTCCCCACTGGGAAGAAGACTGGGATATCAAAAGCGAATGCAAATGCAGGCCTTTGTGTGTGTGTGTGTGTGTGTGTGCTGTCCCAAGTGACTGCAGCTGATCAGGAGGGGTTGCTCACCACCATCCCTTCTTACCGTTACCTCCCCTCCCCTGGTTTCACCTGCCCTGGCCTGATATGGGGCGGTGGGACCTGGGAGACACGGTCTCTGTCTCTCGCTGTCTCTCT
This sequence comes from Lepidodactylus listeri, assembly GCA_029233225.1. NCBI lineage: Eukaryota > Metazoa > Chordata > Lepidosauria > Squamata > Gekkonidae > Lepidodactylus > Lepidodactylus listeri. The sequence continues at coordinate 129,754,806 of JARCFY010000005.1, read as the reverse complement.
GCCCTCCGCCTTGTGCAGGCGGGATCAGGTGCAGCGCTCCGCACCCTGGAGACCAGTGGGGCACAGTTGGCTTTTGTTTTTGACTGCACACAGCATCTGCTCCCAAAACATTTGTCGGGGAGTGCTGTTGACTCGAGACGGCTTTTCAAGTAGGTCACGGGCTTGTTTGTTTCTGGGCCGCGGGATCCGTGCTGTCCCCTTCCCTCCTCCTTTAAGCACAGCCTTAGACTCTCCGGTGCCGATTGTGACAGAGGCTGGGCTAACCAGGGCACGTCTCAGCAGTTCAGGATCAGACTGCCAGCTGGAACCTCTTGGTCGGTGTGCCGGTGTTGTCTTGAGATAAGCCGCCATGGAGGGGAGCAAAGGGGGACGACTTTGTCCCCCACATCCCTCTCCTCTCTTCCCTGTTGCCCACTGGGGCCCTCCAGACTGGCTATAAAGGTTTCTGGCCCAGATGTAAGTCTTTGCCTGGGCAGCTTCCAGACGCCAGCCTTGCCCTGGGTACTGCTGCCTTGCCTGCCTGCTGCTTGCTCCTCTCTTCGCTGGGGAATGAATCCGGGACCTCCTGCATGCCAAGCAGAGCCAGTTTGGTGTGGTGGTTAAGTGCGTGGACTCTACTCTGGGGGGACCGGGTTTGATTCCCCACGCCTCCACTTGCACCTGGCTGGATGACCCTGGACAAGCCATAGTTTTGTCAGAGCTGTCCTCTCAAGGACAGCTTGGGAAAGAGCTCTCTCAGCCCCACCCACCTCACAGGGTGTCTGTTGTGGGGAGGGGAAGGGAAAAGGAGTTTGTAAACCGCTCTGAGACTCCAAGTGAGTGAAGGGCAGGATATACATCCAATCTCTTCTTCTTCTCTTCTCCCTCTCTTCTGCTGGCTTCTCTCCCAGTGAAGCAGTGTCTCGATTGCTCACCTGCCCGCAACCTTCCCGCTGCACTCTTCAGCTCAGCCCTAGTCCACCATTGGGCAGGGTCCATGGCTCAGTGGTAGAGAAGGAGAGAGAAGAGAAGGGATTGGATATATACCTCGCCCTTCACTCGGAGTCTCAGAGCAGCTTACAAACTCCTTCCCCTTCCCCTCCCCACAACAGACACCCTGTGAGGTAGGTGGGGCTGAGAGAGCTCTTTCCCAAGCTGTCCTTTGGAGGACAGCTCTGACAAAACTATGGCTTGCCCAGGGTCATCCAGCAGGTGCAAGTGGAGGCGTGGGGAATCAAACCCGGTCCCCCCAGAGTAGAGTCCACGCACTTAACCACCACACCAAACTGGCTCTGCTTGGCACGCAGGAGGTCCCGGATTCATCTCCAGTTAAAGGCTCTGTCAGCCGGTGACGTGAAAGGCCTCTCTCTGCCTGAGACCCCGGGAGGCTGCTGCCAATCTGAGTAGATAGTATTGACTCTGGTGGAGCCAGGGGTCTGATTCAGTGTAAAGCAGCTTCGTGTGTTCGGGGGACTGCACCTTTGAACAGGGCCTTGTGTGGGGTTTCTCCAGGTCGCCTTTTCAGTCCGGTCCGGTCCTTGCAGGACTCACACTTCAGCAGCCCTCGAGTGGCTGGGCCTAATGTGAACATGCCACACATAAAAGACGACCGTAAGATCATGAGTTGCTTGCACATCCTGTTTTCTTCTTCCTTCGTAATTTCAGAAGAGAAAACACCTGCACTTTCTGCCAAAATGAGACAAGTTTTGGCTGCTGTTCAGCACCACTGTTTTCGGGACGAAGGGTCTCAGGGACCACAAGAACTGGCTACCACCGGTAACCTGGCAGTGCGTTGCTTTCCATTTCTTAAGTATGCGGAGGCATCTTTGTAAATGAAAAATGTGCATCTATCGGTAGATAGAGCCACCTTCCTTTTGGCACTTGTGTCAAAGGTGTGTATTTGGGAGCCTTAAAGGAAAGGAACGAACACTTGGGGAAGCTGAAGCGTTTGTACGAAATAGTTGAATCGGACGCTGCTCTGCTTTGCTCTTGGCAGAAGACCGAGGTGGGGGCCAGGCGCAGGGAGGGGCTCTTGGGTGAGATCACATGGAGAGCTTAGTCAGGGAAAAGACATTGTTCGATATCTCTGCAGTTGGAAGGGGGGCAAGGGGGGGCGGTGACCATAGGATGAGGAGCTGCAGAGATAAAGTACCTTTGCGGATACTGCAGCAAATTAATCTTCCAGCCCACCCGGACAGGCGATTCAATGCGAAACCTTTGGTGGTGGGAACAACTGCAGTCCTGTTGCTTCCTTCAGTCCTAACTGAGATATTGGCCTAATTTTATTTATATATATAAAAATTACCCTGGATTCAGCAGACTAAAAGTATTATCACTTTTTTTTGCAGTAGCATTAAGGATGAGAAAATTACCTACTAATTAAAACGTGTGTTGGTGGTATGTGGCACAGCGAGGGATGCTGGCTCCGGGTTAGAAAATACCTGGAGATTTTGGGGGTAGAACCTGAGGAGGACGGGGTTTGGGGAGGGGCGGGAGTTCAGCCAGGTATAACACCATAAAGTCCACCTTCCAAAGTGGCCATTTTCTCCAGGTGAACTGATCCCTGCCACCTGGAAGTCAGTTGTAATCACAGGAGCTCTCCAGCCACCACCTGGAGATTGGCATGCCGAGGCACCGCCCTTTCTGGACTGTACTACTCTAAGTGGGGGAATCACCTGTTTGAATGTTGTACCATTTTTTAAAAAATCTGTTTCTCTTCTTTGTAGTTAGAAAGCTGCCATGTGAGGGAGAAGGGTTTTAGTCTAGCTTTACCTCCAGTGCTGTAGCTTTCTACGCACCAAACAGCCTCTGCTTATTGCTGCACATGTAAATCAGCCACTGATATGTAATATGTAAAGACTGCTCGTTGCCCCTTCAGCGTATCAAATCTGTTCTCAATGGAATGAAACTCGAGATTTTTAAAAAAAAAGATAAATCAAATATTGCAACTGGGTTTGTTTTGTTTATTCAAGTTGTTTGGTCCTAAGCTACTTGGAGTGTGTCTAGGGATGCAGCATACGGAGCAGAATCTCCTTTCTTTGTGCTTGAGTAGGTCTCTGTGGGTTTTATGTTTTTGTCTGGCATATTAATTTTCTAGCACGCCCCAATTTAATATGCTGAGATATGTTGGCCGCAGAAAAAGAGGGCAGACGCACCCTGAAGGTGGGATTCAGACAGAGGGAGACGTGAAAGAAGCAACACGGGTTTTTGACCAAAAGGACAAATCGTAACAGGGATTGATTCAATACAGAGATGTTCAAGTTTTGTCTGAATCCAGATTTGAATGCTATGCTTATTCCGGGAGTCGTGGATCTGCACTAGGGGTGGAATGCTTACAGTTATAGATGCGGTCCTCGCCCTAGAAGAACCAGCTGAGCATTCATCATTGCGTTGAAACCCATAGATGCTGTCTGGGGAAACAATCGTGATCCCAAGCATCAAGTCCTAATGCACAGAAAGCCAATAACTATTGAGTTCTATTGGCGCTCTTCCGTTTTGACTTGTGGCACGTAACCATGGGGATGTCATTTAACCCCTTTGGTCCTCTTCTCTTTTGATATTAGGAAACAAGGGTTATTAAATGCCTAGGTGAGAGGACTTGTGAAGACTAATTGCCCCTACTGAATATGAAAAAACAGTTTTATGTAACATTTTAAAGTTGTAGTAATACTAGTATTAGTATTATTAATCATTCATTCCTCAGTTTGCAGCTATTTGTGCCTTGGAAGGTTTGATGGCTGTCTATTACAAAGGACAGCCCAGGCTAGCCCAGTCTCATCAGATCTCGGGAACTAAGTATGGTCAGCCTTGGTTACTCCTTGGATGGAAGATTGCCAAAGAAGACTGGGGTTGCTACGCAGAGGCAGGCAGTGGCAAACCACCTCTGGGGCCACCTCTGGGGTCACCCTATGGGGTCACTGTAAGTTGGCTGTGACTTTCCACCACCACCATTACAATTGAAAGTGTGTGTCATAAGTCAGTCTGTGCTGAGTGATGGCTCAGCTTTCTCAGCCGAAGAGCTGCCTGCTAGCCCTGAGCCAGTAATTGAACAGCCGGCTGCAGCCAGCTCGGAGCCAGAAGGAAAACAACGAGACATCAGGTTACCGGCTGATGTCACAGCCTACACCTTGTAGCTCTGAAGCAGTAAGCAAGTCTTCAGAAGCCACTCCCAGCCCACCTAGCTTACCCACACCCTGGCAGTGCTGATGCTGTCGGAGATGCTTAGAGTTGCAAGAAAGGAGAAGAAGTACGAAGCTCATGACCCATCATCAGCTGTCAATTGAAGAAACAAATGAGTAGTTTCAGGATGCCAAGGAATTGGCTGGGAGTGTAGCTCATTAAGACTCAGCTATAAATTCAGCCAGGGGAAGCAACAGTTTGTGGGTGTAGCAAGTGATACTGAGCCACCAGCCTTGCTGCTACTGGGTCTCTGCAACCTTGAACCTCAGACTGGACCTGACAACTGGCTTTTCTGGGACCCCTGACCTCTGTCTGGACTTGCTGCCTGGAATTCCTTGACCCTAGACTGGACTTTGGTAAACCTGCTCTTTGGAACCTCTGACTTTTGGACTAAACTTTGGTTACTCTCTGTACCCTTGCCTGTGACCTGTCCTGCTGGACCCCAGCCTGTGCCTCCTGGGGAAGCGACATCAGTACAGAGAGCAGACATTACAACTGAACATGAGCAGACACCCCATAAGTTTTGATGCTCTTCCAAAGAACACATCCAAACTTGTGCTTCTCCATAGGTTTCTTACTATTAATGAGGGGTTTGCTCTTTATCCCTTAATGTCAAACTGATGCCATCCCCAGTTCTATACTTGTTTACACAGATATGTATTCAGTAGGATTTACCTCCAAGAAAATGGCACATAGGACCACAGCCTCAGCCACTGCTGCCATAATCCAGCAGTATTTCCAGAGACTTCCCGTTACATATATATTGCATTTCAATAAAGGGAGAGATGGTGGTCATGAAGCATTTTGGAGGCAGCACGGTCACTGGTCAGTATTGGCTCAGCTGCTCTGATCCTAGGCAGCCAGACCACGGAAAGAGGGGTAAAGGCAGCGGTGCCAGAGAAGACAGAAAGGAAGAGGGTTGGGCTGATTTCAGATGTCATTGGAGAACCCAAAGTTAATTCACTGTGGGCATGAATTTGCTGATCTACCAAGCTTGTGGTTCTAAGCAGGGTTGGCCACAGTCACTGCTTGGATGGGAGACCACCAATGAAGACTAGGTTTGCTATGCAGCAGAAGGCAATGACAACTTACCTCTGTGCCTTTCCTGCCTGGACGGCCCTGTAGAAGAGATCACCTTGAATCTGCTGCAGGCAGACTGTATGTTTTTCTTTTTGCAGCTCTTACCCACACTTAAAATTTGGCTAACCGTCACAGTTGCCGGGGAAACAACAAACCTCGGCTTGTTACGGTGCCTGCATTCAGACATCGTGACACACTGGATTAGGTGAAGACTTCTGGCGTCACTTTCAACATGTCCCATGAAGGATGGGAGCAGGTGACCCCAGCAATTAATTGGGTTCTTGCCCATAATAAACAAACTTGGGCTTGTTCTGAAGTTCAGGATCAAGGCTAGAAAGAGGGAGGATTAGAAGAAGAAAAGGTCAAAGGGAAAACTCTGAGGCTGCAAGAAATGGAAGGAAGGAAGGAATTGTTGCTGCACTGATTTCACAAAAGAGACAAGTTTCTTGGAGAACGTTTTCCAAAATTGGATGCTAACATGTTTTCAAGTCACCTCCATGACCATCAGTTAATCTAAGACCTAGTTTAAAGGACCAGTTGATCTCATACAAGCCCCACCAGTCTTCCTGCATCTAAAATGTATAAGACCCCATTTTTTTAATTCACTTCCGACTTCATTTTGGAGAGCCTTCAGCATATCAGGCGGCTCCTTGGGGACCTTACCCCGAATATTGAATACCTAAACAAAAAGTAGGACAGTTGGCTTCCTGCATAATGAGCACTCTGAAATCAAATTTGTCTGATTCTCTTCAAGCATCCTGGCCTTTCTGTCATAGGGGAGGGAGGAAAAAACAAATCATATTATTTAATGTGTTCGCTGCAGAAGCAGTTCCATTAAGACCAAAAAAAAATAGCATAGCAGCTTCTAGGATCTCTGTATGAACAAAATGATTTGCTGCTGTTCTAAAATGAGATTGGTAGATGTAAATTGTTGGGAATTTGTAACGGTTGCTGCTTCCCACTGGGAAATATCAAAACAGGCTGCGTGGCCTTGACATAACAAACCGGCAATGTGAAAAGAATATTTTTAAGAGACAGCTGGGGTTTCTCTGGAATACTGCTATCCGAAATGGAACTTCCTCCAAATAATGAGCACTTGTGGAGGCCCCCATCCCTTCCAGAGTGGCTTGCCCGTGCCAAGCATCACTTTGACACACCCAATTCGTTCTGAGTCAGTGGAGACTTGACCAGGCCTTGAAGACCACCGGGGGGGGCGCAGATCCCCAAAGTAGTGCTTCCTAGGGTTGCCAGGTTGCAGCCAGCACTCCCTGGAGGAAATGAGGGGCAGGGCCTGATCCACCAGCATGCTCTCATGACTTCCAGTTAAAACTGGAAATCATATAGGGGAACGCGCTAGCATTCCGCAACAACTCTGTAGTTTTACCATAGAGTTTTTGTGAAATGCTAGCATGTCCCCTCTGTCAATTCTGGTTTTAACCAGAAGTGACAGGAATGTGCCAGCACAACACCAGCATGCATCCCCCCCCGGCTGCAATTTCGCCTCATCAGCACCCAAGATGCTGGAAGGCAATGTAAGATATTTCCAGGAGGTCCCCTGCTGTAGCAGTCGCCTTGGCATCCCTAAACCTCCCACTTTGCACTGATTACATGTGGATGATTAGATCCTGGGGACAGCCGACATCACAAAGGCATTCCCAGACAAGTATCACGCTTCCATTACCATGCAAATGATATTGTTCGGCTTCATTGATTAAATGAAACTTGATTAAATGATGAAGGCCTGCTTATAGTAATAGAACTGTATTTACTGTTACAACCCGTTGTGGCTCTTACGTAATAGTTCGCTAATCAAATTGCTGAATGGGTTGTCTTTTTGCTGTGATCCTCCATCTGCCCGGCTCCTAAATTCGAAAAAACTTGACAAAGGCCACCTTGCCGCAACAGCCTGGTGTAAATGCAGGCTATAATATTTGAACTTCCGCAGCTATTGACTGAAAGAGGTTTTGCATCCATTTGCTGAAACAATCCCAACATGATGAAGTGTTATAGAATGCTTGTAAACATTACAGCTGCTTAAAAAACAAACAACCGCAGGAGGCACATGACCATAGTTGTGTGGGCAGTGTATATTTTGAATGTTGTTTGTGACAAGTCATCTGGAAACGAACAGCAGAAGGTATTGCAAATAGAAAACACACCTGATGGCTTTTGTAAGACTCTTCCTGGAAGGTAAAGGTTTCCCTTGCTTGAAAGCTGGTCAAATCCAACTCTAGGGGACAGAGCTCATCTCCGTTTCCAAACCAAAGAGCCAGCCCTGTCCAAAGATTTTTTTTTCCCATGCTCATGTAGCCGACATGACTAAACATCAAGGCGCACGGAACGTTGTTCCCTTCCCACCAAAGCGGTACCTATTTATCTACTTGTAATTTCTTGCTTTTGAACTGCTAGGTTGGGAGGAGCTGGAACCAGAGACGGGAGCTCACTCCATCATGCAGCATTCAGGTCTCAAACTGCTGAACTACCGACCTTCCAGTCTGCGGCTCAGCGTCTTAACCTCTTAGCCACCATGGCCCCTAAGTCTCTTCTTAGAAATACCTAAATATGACAGACTTCGTAGAGCATCTGCTTTGCATGCAGGAGGTGATGTCCTAGGTTCAGTCCTCAGCATCTCCAGTTAAAATGGACAGGTAGCAGGTGATGTGGTAGTCTTCAGGCTGAGAGCAGTCTAGGGCAACCAGGAGACAACCAGCCCTAGACCCCGTGTTCCCTATCCCCACTTGATAGGGGGAAAATGGGGGTGGGATGCTGTGACATCACTTCCAGCTCAGACTGGAAGTGATGTCATTGTGGTGGTGCAACACTGTAGTTAAACAGTAGAGCTAAACGGTCAAGTTTTGCGCGAACCCTAGAGTGACACGATGTCACTTCTGGTCTGTGCCCACTCAGTATGACATAATCAGCTAAGTCCACAATCCCCTTAGTCTTCCTCTTGGGAACAACGACAGACCAATTTCTGAGACAACAGTATAAGGCAGCGCCATCTCTTCAACTAAATACAGATATTTGACTGTTCTCCAGCAATTGATGGAATGGTGGAAGGATGAATGGGAAGAAAGAAAGAAAGGCCACATAAACCATAGGACAAATTTCTCTGAGGTGGGCGCTTTTTTGTTTTCCGTGCAAACGGCCAGCTTTTCCTTGTTAAATGACATTGTGTCTGTTACGATAGATCCCTAACTTTCCTGGCAAATCTCCATTTCCAAAGAGCTCATGGAAAGAACCAGAGCAACCTTGTTTTTGGAATCTCCTAAGACTGTGCTGACTGGGTTTATTTAGCTCATCGGTTAGAGAGATCTTGTATGTTAGAGTTCCTGACCAGCCAGAATGATGACAAAGGAATACGACTGATGTGTCCAACGAGATGATTGCATGGGCTGCAAAAGCTGAAAGAAGAGGTGAGGAAAGAGGAGAAGGCCACAAATGACTCCTCTAGGCGTTCTGGGGGACATGAATGTGCATGTGTGTTTAGTCACAAATGTACGCAGGCTCATCCGAGTGTAAAATGATGGCAGTCATGTTCATGGCAGGGGCCAGCAGCAACTACCTCTGTTTTCACCTGGTAGCAGAGGCGTCAACTTCAGGGGGGCTAGGGAGCTGGAGCCCCCCCCCCCCCCGTGAACTTTTCCAGGGTGTGCTGAGCCTCCCCCGGAGACAATGGCCTGTAATGTCTGGCCCAGCCCCCCTCCCCCCGGGAAATTGGAAAGTCTATGCCCTTGCCTGGTAGGACGAGACCCTCTGGACTTTTACCAGCCACCACTAGCCCAAAGGCCAGAGGAGGGCCTATGGATGGAGCTCTTCAACTTAAAAGCTTTTAAAATTGGTTTTATGGTCTGTTTTCAGCCTTGTTTTGTGGATATCATTTCAGTCTATGTTGTGTTGCTTAACATTGTCCTGGATGGCCCAGGCTAGCCAGATCTCATTAGATCTCGGAAGCTACGCAGGTTCCCCTGGTTAGTGCCTGGAAGGGGGACCGCCAAGGAAGTCCGGGGTTGCTGTGCAGAGGAGGGCAATGGAAAACCATGTTCATCAGTAAGTTTGGTGTAGTGGTTAGGAGCGCAGACTCTAATCTGGGAGAACCGGGTTTGATTCCCCATTCCTCCACTTGCAGCTGCTGGATGACCTTGGGCAAGCCATAGCTCTGGCACAGCAGTTCTTGAAAAAGAGCAGTTTCTGTCCCAGCTCTCTCAGCCTCACCTCCCTCACAGGGTAGTCTTTTGTGGGGAGGGGAAGGGAAAGGAAAGGAGTTTGTAAGCCACTCTGAGACTCCCTTGGGTAGTGAAGGGCGGGGTATAAATCCAGTCTCTTCTTCCTCATCTCCTCCTTCTTCTTCTTCCTCCTCCATTGAAAACTCCACGAGGGGTCTCCACAAGTCAGCTGTGATGATGGCACTTTCTGCCACAACTACAGCTGCTTATGTGACTTGTTTCAGTATTGATAATTGTATGGTAGTGACTTTCTATCATATTTGTTTTTTTACTTTGTGAGCCCCCTTAATCGATCTGGGGAGAGGCAGCCTACAAATTTTCTAAACCAGTCCATCCCAGATGGTCTCCCACTTGGCTTGGAAGGCTGACCTAGGGTCACATTATGACAGGGAACCACAGTTGAATCTTCCAGTGTGTAGATTAAACTTTAAAGGCAGTTTGGTGTAGTGGTTAAGTGCGCAGACTCTAATCTGAGAGAACCGGGTTTGATTCCCCACTCCTCCGCTTGCACCTGGCTGGATGACCTTGGGCAAGCCATAGCTCTGTACCAGCTGTTCCCTCAAGGACAGCTTGGGAAAGAGCTCTCTCAGCCCCACCTACCTCACAGGGTGTCTGTTGTGGGGAGGGGAAGGGAAAAGGAGTTTGTAAGCCGCTCTGAGACTCCCTTGGGGAGTGGAGGGCGGGGTATAAATCCAATCTCCTCTTCTTCTTCTTCTTCTTATGGGAGGGGGCATATTGGGTTTGGGGTCATGGTACAGAACAACAGTTAGCTGTCTGAGGTCCCCCGTGCTATTTTCTCAGTGGAAACCCGGGGGGGGGGGGGAGCCATTAGCTCTAATAAAGAATATGGGTTTTCCTTCTAAGGATTACTATCAGGCCCTGGGAGGACTTCTGTCTGGGAAAGGGTAAACTCTTCTCTCTTGTGTTGTAAGTCGCCCTCAGCCCTGCTTGCAGGGAAGGGGGGCCTAATAAATCTAATAAAATAAATAAATTGTGTATGGCCCTGATTCAAATTCCTTTCCCCACACACAAGAAAGACACTTCTTCAATTAAATTACACTCCAGGAGATCCAATTCCAAATCCCTGCATAACATGCAGTTTTGGCTCTTAACTAAAATTGTAGGCTTACAACCGGGCCCTTATAATCCTTCTGTGGGCCTCTAGAAATGGACTAAACCTCCAGGTGGGCTCTGAAACTCTTCCAGAATTATAACTGATCTCCGGAGAACAGTTCCCCTGGTGAAAATAGCTGCCTTGGAAAATAGACTTTACAAGGGGAGACCGGCAAGAAACTTGCGGGGAGGGGGCATTTCCCCGATCTTGCCAGGCCCGCTCCTCGCCCCTTCCCCCCCCCACGGGCTCCCGGCCACCCTCGGTGGCTCTCACCGGGTCCACCGCTCCCCCCCCCCCCACAGGCTCCCGGCCGGCCTCAGTGGCTCTCACCAGGCCCGCCACTCGGCCCTTCCTCCCCCCCATGGGCTTCTGGCCGGCCTCGGCGGCTCTCGCTGGGGCCACCGCAGTTCTGAGAGCGTTCCCTGTGCATGCACAGGGGACACTCTTTTATTTTTCGGGATATTTAAATATCCCCCGAATTTTTTTTTTTTAGTTTTTAGATTTTTCTGCCCTGTGTGTAGGAAAACCTCCCTGCCCCCCAGGTGCCCCCCCGGCGCAGATTTAGGTATCCACATGCGGGGGGACACCTTTGCTATTAGTATATAGATGCCTTTATATCTAGGGTTGCCAGCCTCCAGGTGGTGGCTGGAGATTTCCCATTATTACAGCTGATCTCCAGGTGATGGAGATCAGTTCACCTGGAGAAAATCACCGCTTTGGGAGTTGGACTTTATGGCATTGTGCCCCAAACCCCACCCGCCTCAGGCTCCACCCCCAAATTCTCCAGGTATTTCCCAACCCAGAACTGGCAACCCTACATTATGCCCCAACTTCCCAAGGCCCCACCCCCAAATCTCTAGGAATTTGAGCGGCCGTCTCCCTCACAGCTAGAGCCGGTAGGAGAGAGAATGGAAAAGAAGAATGATTTCAGGAGGGCTAGCCATCTTAAACAAGATGCATTTATCCTGCTATTCTTCTTTTAATATTGCATAAATAAATAAATTGAGCACTCCCCAGCTTTAGCTTGTTAAGGAACCAGTAGTAATTTTTTTTTCACTCAGGGGGGAAATGCGAAGGACAATATGATCCTCTCCTTACATGAGAAGCCTTCTCGTGAGGGCCTTCTGTGAGGCCTCCTAAATGAGTTGGGAAATTGTTAAGCTTTTAAGCATTGTTCACTGCTTAAATAACACCGTAAATTTGCCCTGATGTTCTGGCCCGTGGGATTAAGCAGAAAGGGAACTCTGCAAACTATCAGCTCTCTTCCGCTTTGCAAAATTCATGCCGGTGGGATTGATAGGCTGTTGGGGAAGCTAATAAAGTTATCAACAGCAATTAATTCCAATAGGGGAAACCAGGTAAGGACGCTAAATAAAGCATGACTTTTATGTTTAAAAAGAACGTCTTTAACATCCAGATCATTTAGACACGTCTTCTGATCTTTGCCTGGCAGGTGTCCAAGCTACAAGTGGAATACTGCAGGGCTCCGTAAGGAAGTGGAAATGAAATGGGACTGGTGGGAGGTGCATGCATGTTTTAACAAATTATATATGGAACCGGGGGGGGGGGGGGGGTTGAAAGAGGTGCCCGAACTCTCAAGAGGGAAATGAAGTTTTCAATCTGTATACTGAAAACTTTGGAACTTTTAAGCATTTCAAAAAGAGTTTTGTCAAAGAGGTTCCGGAACTCCATTCCAGCGTGTTCCCCCAGGAAAAGTCCTGTATGGGATGTTCACATTTGGTTCTCTGGCTTTGAATGCTTGAGCGTAGTAATGACTCGTGCAAATGTGCTTAGGATAGGGGTGGCCTGGACTTCCCAGTACACAAGGCGGTGCCATCGAGCACATCCTTTGCTTACATAAGGCTCGGTCACCATGTCTGCAGATAAAAGGACTGCTTAGAAGCACCTCTGCATGGGGACCTCAAAGTACATTGTGTTGTGCTAGATGAATTACTGGTCTTGACAATTCACCCAATCTGTAAATAATATGGTTTTCCCCTATCTTTGCAGTCCACTTATGTAATCATAGAATCATAGAGTTGGAAAAGACCTCCATGGTCATCCAGTCCACCCCCTGCACAATGCAGGAAATTCACAAATACCTCCCCCCCCCCCCCCATCCCCACTGACCCCTCTTTCACACCCAGAAGATGACAACAAACTTCCGGGATCTCCAGCCAAACGGGCCTGGAGAAAAATTGCTTCCTGACCCCAAAGTGGCAACCAGCATTTCCCTGGGCATGTAAGGAAGGGCCACGAGAACTAAGCACTTAATACAACCCTTCCTGCCCTCCCTCTCTTATGATCTGCCTGAGTTCACACAATCAGCATTGCTGTCAGATGGCCACCTAGCCTCTGCTTGAACACCTCCCAAGAAGGAGAGCCCACCACCTCCCAAGGAAGCCTGTTCCACTGAGGAACCGCTCTGACTGTCAGGCAGTTCTTCCTAATGTTTAGCCAAAAACTCTTCTGATTTAATTTCAACCCATTGGTTCTGGTCTGACCTTCTAGAGCAGCAGAAAACAACTCCACAACATCCTCTGTATGACAGCTCTTCAAGTACTTGGGTTTTCTGTATTCATAATAACCTGGTTTCACCAACAAATGTGGCTGCTTCACTGTTCTCTTACCCCACCATTGCTAATTTTACTCAGGTACCTTTCTTTGAAGGACTTCATCAGAGCGTTTTTTTAGAAATCCAACTAATGAATGTCTCCTTGTTTGTGCCATCTGCATGTTTGTTAATCTTTTGAAGATGTTCAAAAGGTTGGTAAGAAAAATGTCCCCTTGCAGAGGCCATGCTCATTCTTCCTCAGTAAGGCTTGTTCTTCTGTATATTTAATCATTCTGTTTTTAACAATACATTCTACCTATTTACCTGGAATGAACATTAGGCAAACCAGTCTGTAATTTCTTAGAACTCCCCTGGGTTCCTTTAAAGAAAAGTTTTTATATTGGCTTATTGCGAATCCTGCAATAATGAGGCCAATTTTAATAATATTGCATATTTTGATTAAAAGGTCAGCAATTTTGCATTTGAGGATTCAGAACCCTCAGTTATATGCTATTCCGACTTCCCGAGCTCATGATTTGGTTGCGTTTTGTTGTTTTTGTTTGTTTTCACTTGCCAATGTGTTTGCAAAACTTTATTTGATCTCTATACAGTTTCTTGTGCAGGCTAAGAATGTGAGCTGGGACATTTCTAGTTAAAAAGCTGGTTCACAAACTGCTGCCTCTTTGAATTAACTCCCTTCTATCTGCCACTGCCGTACAATGTTGGAGGGGCGGAGACAACAGGTACACAATCAGCCAGTAGGGAGAAACTCCACTGCTGTTACCTGGCAGAGACCACACGGAAGTCCGGCACCTTCTAAATTGTCTCCATAACTAGACTCAGATGTTATTGAGAGAGTCATAGTTACTCCCACCTTAAAGGGCAGACTCTTATATCTCACTGAAGTCCCTCCCTTTCCCAAACTCCCTCGAATCTTCCACCTGTCCGGCCACTCAAGTGAGCAAAGTTTATTCATTTATTCATTCATTTATTAGCATGGTAACCTTTCCCTTTGGGTCAAGTTTGAAGCCTTCCTTCAGTCTAAGGAGACTTCCTCCAGTTTAAGTGGCTGTTCTGTTGGAAGCGCTCAAGTTAGAGGAAGGCTACTCAGCTCCGCCCTATGGTTAGATCCCCCCTACAATTCCAGCTTAAATTTTGATGTAAGAAAGGTTTTTAACATGGGTACCACTCATGTATCTTCCACTGGTCAGCTGTTGGCTGACACAAAGGCAATTGTCTATATGTCTTAAATTGGCATGGTCTCTCCCTGTCAGTCGACTGAGGATGGGGGACAGTAAGATGGTTTACTGCTGTGTTTCTTTTCAGTTTTCCTTCTGTCTCCTAAACTCCCAGCCTCAGATGTGACATAATTGCAAGACTTTTAATTTCCTTTTTTGGGGGCGCTATGTAATCTTCTAACAACTTTCTTAAATGCTGCCTGCAGATGTTCAAAAAGTGCTCCCTCCCAGTGAAACATCTGCTAAGAAATGTCAAAAGCGTTGGGTGGCATATGTCTGAAGGGCCCAATAAAACGTACGAAGCCTTTTCTCGATGCGGGTGGGTGTATGAGCTAAAATGGAAACTTTCCCTTCTGCCTTGCTGTCGTGGGTACTGGTTCTGTGGAGGCTGACTACTCCTCCGATGAGGAAGAGGCAGGGAGCAACCCAGCCTCCTCTGGAGTCAGCCCAGAAGAGGAACCTCCAACAGTACCTGAGGAGGAAGAAGAGTCCCCAGCAGCTGCACAGGAGGAGCAGCCAGAAGGAGAGACCGATCCTGAGCCTGGCCCAGCACCCCCAGTTGCAGACACCCCGAGGCTGGACTCCCCGCCTAGTTCTCCTGAGGGCCCCAGACGGAGGGCACGCCAGAGGATGACTATGCAGGAGCTAAGAAGGAGTGCCAGACTGCAGCTCCTGCAAAGGCAACGAGAGGAGCTGTAAGCCTTTGCAGATTCAACTCCCAGGGAAGGGAGGACCTGCTCAAAAACACTCGGCGCACCTGCTTCAGCCTGGCAGCAACATTGCACATTCATACCTGCTTCTCTGTGTGTGTAGCAGCCGCTCCTTGTCCTTGAAACCTTGAATTGACTTCCTGGCTATCTGATCTTTGGCTTTGCTATTTACCTTGACTCCGGACTGTGTTTCCAGCTTGCAGTGTGAGTCTCTGTGGCAACCAGCCAAGATAGTACACTTGCCATTAAATGCGCAGATGATGAGAAATTGCTTCAATTTATTGGACTCTGTGGGGGGGACAAATGGTGATGTGACTTCAACTTCTTTTAGTGATAGTCTCCTTCGACTTTCTTCTGTGTCCTGGTGATGGGGTCGCTGTCTCTGTTTCCTTTCCTTTCCCAGGGCTGCTGTGGCTGGAACTATCCATTAAACAGCCAGGTCATGTTGGGCCCTGCCTCTTCTCTCCCAAGTGGCACCAGGAAATGGCAGTCAATATAGTAATCTTCAGTGAACTTCACCAGGAAATGGACTGAAGTTCACCCAAAAGTTCAATTTTTGGCCAGTTTTGTGTAGCCTAATCTTATGTGGTCCAGGCTAGCCCGATCTCATCAGGTCTCAGAAGCTAAGCAAAGTGCTTGGATGGGAGATCACCAAGGAAGTACAGGGTTGGTATGCAGAGGCAGGCAATGGCAAACCACCTCTGAACGTCTCTTGCCTTGGAAATCCTATGAGGTCACCGTAAGCCAGCTGCAAGTTGACAGCACTTTCCACTACCAACAACCTTACACCTCGGACATTGCTCTCATTTTGACTTTGGGCATACCCAAATGCCTCCCTGGCAGGGCTCTTTTTCAGCAGGAATGCACCGGAATGCCGTTCCGGCTGGCGTCCGAGCCTGCCCTGCCCCCTCCCTGCCGGACCTGAGCAGTTTACACTTAAAGGAAAAGTTCCTGCAGAGAGCCGGCAGGAAAAAGCCCGGCCCAGAGATTAAGCAAGGGGCTAGGCTCTTTGCACTGAAAGGCCTGGCTCTGCATTTGGCTTGCCAACGTCGCGTCGCTCTCCCTGCTCCAGTAAGTGCCTCCCCCATCTCTTTTCCTTCTCTCTCTCTCTCTCTCTCCCCCCACCTTTCTTTCTGTCTTTCTTTCTGTCTGTCTTTCTCTCTCTGTGTGTCCCCACCTTCCTTCCTTCCTTCCTTTCTTTTTTTCTTTCTTTCTTTCTCTTTCTCTCTCTCCCTCCGCCTTCCTTTCTCTCTCTCTCCTCCACCTTCTTTCCTTCCTTTCTCTTTCTCATCTATCTATCCATCTTTCTTTCTTTCTCTCTCTCTCTGTCCCCACCTTTTTTTCTTTCTCTTTCTCTCTCTCCCTCCTCCTTCCTTTCTCTCTCTCTCCCTCTTCCACCTTCCTTCCTTTCTCTCTCTCCCCTATATCTATCTATCTATCTATCTATCTATCATCTATCTATCTCCTGCCTTCCTTCCTTCCTCTCTCCCCTACATTCCTTCCTTCCTTCCTTTCTTTCTTCCTTCCTTCCTTCCTTTCTTTCTTTCTTTCTTTTTCTTTCTCTCTCTCTCTCTCTCTCTCTCTCTCTCCCACCTCTCTCTCTCTCTCTCTCTCCTTTGTGTTTTTATAAAAAAAAATTATTGAAAAGGGGGGGATGTAAAAAAGCAGAGAGCCTAGGAAATGCTGCTTTTGACAATACCTTTAATTTTTGAGCATCTCTTTCGTTTTCTCATGGCATCTTCTGCTTAAGAAAAGTACATTTGAAGCCTGAGTTCATTGTTGTGTCTTGTTGGGAATGGCTTGCAAATATATGTGTGTCTAAAGTCTGTATTAAAGTGATTTGGTGCTTACTGTCATGCAAGAGAAAACATCTGAAAAAGTAGCTTCATTGTTGTGTGTGTTGGCAGAACACTTGTCTGTTGCATGGGGGACTTTGGGGGACATCTGCAGAGAAACAGAGATGTAACTAAAAATGAGCATGGTCAGCAGCACTTTGGAGATTGCCTGTTTTGTGAAATTTAAAAAGTGGGCAGAGTTTCTGATGAAGATGATTGTCCCTCTTCTCCTGCCACTGGGCTGACATCTGCCTTTAATGGGCCAGCAAAGTTAATGTTCTTAAACCTCCTAATAAGAGAGATTTTTGCTTCTGAGGCGTTGACTTCCAATGACTGGTGATCTTGTGATGGTAGTGATACTTTTATGTGGTAAAGACCACCTGTTCACAGCATAATTTTACCTGTGGGACAGACTCTGCATAGTAACCACTCCACTGGGGCATAATTGCTTGTAAAAAGTATTATAGTGTAATAATTCAGGTGGGTAGCCGTGTTGGTCTGAAGCAGCAGAACAAAGTTGGAGTCCAGAGTTTCATCCAAGGTATAAGCTTTTGTGTGCATGCACACTTCTTCCATCTGAAGAAGTGTGGGTGGCACATGAAATCTTATACCTTGAATAAAATTTTGTACCTTGAATAAAATAGTCCACAAACTACTCCCATCCAGTGCATCCACAAACCTAGAAGAAGAAGAGGTTGGATTTATACCCCACCCTTTACTACCCAAGGGAGTCTCAGAGCATCTTACAAACTTCTTTCCCTTCCCCTCCCCACAACAGACACCCTTTGAGGTAGGTGGGGCTGAAAGAGCTCTGAGACAACAGCTGGTACAGAGCTATGGCTTGCCCAAGTTTATCCAGCAGGTGCAAGGGGGGGGGAGTGAGGAATCAAACCCGGTTCTCCCAGATTAGAGTCCGCGCACTTAAGCACTACACCAAACTGGCTCCTAGAGTTGTTCTGCCAGTGAACTAGGATTGCAACTCCAGGTTGAGGAAATCCCTGGAGATTTGGGAATGGAGAGTGGGGTTTAGGGGAAGGAGGGACCTAAGCAAGGCATAATGCCATGGACTCCACTTTCCAAAGCAGCCATTGACCTGATCTCTGTAGTCTGGAGATCAGTTGTAATTCCAGGAGATCTCCAGACCCCACCTGTAGGTTGGCAACCCTAAAAAATTATAGTCAGTGCACATTCTGCAGGAAGGCAAGCTGATTTCCATGGGAACCTAAACTTTAGGAATTGATTCCAATCCAGTGTGGGAATAATTGTTGGACATAAGATATTGGTTCAGGCAAGATTTTGTATAGATGGGACAGAAAATAATGTTTTATTGGTTTTGTCAAAACTATTTTGACAACAAGGTAAACAGAATAAGAAGCAAAAGGTGGATGTGGCTAGATGACCACACTTCTGGGAACATCGGGTGTGGCCTAATATGTTAATGAGCTGTGCTGTCCGGGGTTTGGCCTAATATGCTAATGAGTTCCTGCTGGGCTTTTCCTACAAAAAGAGCCCTGCTCCCTGGTATTGCCATCCCACATTTGGGGGTTCCTTACCCCCCTCCCCCGAATGCTACCACTTATCAGATGGGCAGGGGTTGTACCCACATTGATCTGGGCATCCAAATGTTTACCATGGCAGTGTGGGAAGAAGCCACAGGGAGCAGCCAGAGTCACAAAATTTGGAAAACCCAAGCCCTGATACCCTAGCTTTTGGGAAATGCAACTTGAGACAAACTGGGGGGAAGTGACTGGTGAAGATGCTGGCGATAATGACGACAACAACAACATTAAACAAATTAAACATGTACTCTTTTATTTGTATTCTGTATCTCTATGCGGAGGTTTATCCATGCATTCTCTTATAACCATTGCTTCTGCTCAGGTGTGTGTTTTATTTCTTTTTTTACTCCTGAGTGTTGCAGATTTTGTTCAGAACCCACCCACAACCCCCCATTCTGGGTGCCATTTTATCTAACGGTCGATCCCTGGAGCTGACTTGCCATCTGGTCTGTTTCGTTCGTGGATTGAGGAAGTGCCAGCACTAAAAATATGCTGCCTGTCCGTATCCACACTAAGCCCTCCTTTTGGTTCGAAGAGGGGAGGCGGATTTTACAGCATGACTAACATTCCAGTCGTGGCCTGGGTGCTCCCTGGACTGCACAGGGGGAAGAAATCAGGCTGGTGAAAAGAGAATTGTGTTGCCATACCCAGAAGCCACTTCAGAGTAAAGGGGTAGACTAGAGGGCTGGTTTGTGGGCTTTGAAAAGTGATCAGGCTGGTAAGGGTTTGAAAGAGGATATTGGATTAGAAAGACTTTTGGTGTGACACAGGAGGTTGTATGGTTGCCAGCTCCAGGCTGGGAAATTCCTGGAGATGTGGGGTTGAAGCCTGGGAAGAGCAGGTTTTGGGGAGGGGAGGGCCCTCAGCAGGGCATAATGCCATAGATTCCATCCTCCAAAACAGCGATTGTCTCCAGGGGAAGCAGGTTGGCCCTGGTTTGTACTTGGATGGGTGACCACCAAGGAAGTACAGGGCAGGCAATGACAAAACCACCTTGAAACATTGAATGCCTTGATTGCCCCATAGATGGGATCGCCATGAGTCAGCCACAACTTGAGCGTCCAGGGCCCCTACACAGAGACAAACCGACTTTGATCATCTCATCTTTGATCATCTCTTGCCTTAAACACCGTGTGGAGGGTTGCCGTAAATTAGCTGCAGCTTGTTGGCACTTTACACATACACAGGTTGGTTGCCTTTTTCCCTTGTGCCGGTGGATGTGATCCTTCAGCGATAACCCCCCACACGCACACACCTGATTGACAGTTCTTATCACAGAGCAATGTATATTAACCATCATTTGGCGATTAATGTGCATTCAGGATGGACACAAATGATCGAACACACAAATGCCATCCCTTTAAGACGCAGAATGTTTGATGTGTATTTCACGGTGTGGCTGAGGTCAATCGAGGCCGTGGTAGAAAGACACACCAATATGGTGGCAGATAAGCTCAGCATGAGAATGCTGAATCAAACAGAATGGATGCTGAACAAGACAACCTTCCAACAGATACGTGATAGAGTCAATGAGATTGAAGTGGACCTCTTCGCAGTGGAGAACTGCCAGGTGTCAAGATTCATCTCAAAGACAAGATCCCAATGAGCCATAGGGGTAGACGCCCTAAGCTGCGAGTGGCCAGATCTACTACTTTACACCTTCCCTCCCACGCAGATAATACAGAGGGTGGTTCAGAAGATCATAGACCTTCTGGTGGTTGTAGTACAAGTAGCCCCTTTTTGGTCCCACAGGCTGTGGTTCCAGGATCTGACAAAGCTATCAATTATGAACCCATGGCAATACCCAATCAGAGGGGATTGCCTCTCGCAGAGGCCCATAGTGCATCCACAGCCTGAGCTACTAAATTTCACAGCCTGGAGGTTGAGCAGTCGCAATTTAAGAAGATAGGTCACCCGGACAGGGTCATTGACACCTTAGTAGCCTCCAGGAAAGGGTCTGCCAACAGGGTTTATAACAACACCTGGCAGGTATTCCAGGCTTGGTGCTCCAGCATCAGATTAGAGCCCCTTGCTGCCAAGGTGGGAGACATCTTTACCTTCATACAGGAAGGTCTGGAGAAAGGCCTTGGCTTTAGTACTCTTAAAAGGCAGGTAGCAGCCATTTCAGCAGTGAGGGGAACCAAAAAAGGGAAGTCCATATCACAGCTTCCCCATATCAAGAGGTTTCTGAGGGGGACCGCCTTGAGCAGTCCTCCTCCAGTCCATCGTTTTCCCACCTGGAACCTGAATGTAGTTCTCAGGGCTCTAGCTAGGGCACCCTTTGAGCCCATGGCGACAATCTTCCTGGGAGTCATCCCCTCTGCCAGGAGGGTTTCAGAGTCCCTTCAGTGAACAAGGAGCTCTGAGTTTTTCATAATAACTGAATGGAGCTCCGAACAGACCTAGCCTTTGTTCCAAAGGTAAATTCTGTCTTCTATAGGTCCTGTTTTTCCATCCTTTTGCCTGAATCCTAAGCATCGTCAGGAAAAGGAGCGGCATCGTTTGGATGTCAAGAGGGCCTTGAGTTTCTACTTGGATAGGACTAAGACCTTTCGGAAGACTGATTCTTTGTTCGTCTCTTTCAAGTAGTCCTCCATGGGTCACAAGGTGTCCACCTCCATCATTAGTAGGTTGTACAGTCCTCACCTACACGTCTGCAGGCCTAGGTCTCCCTCCGGGCATCATGGCACACTCCCCTCAGAGGGGCAGCAGCCTCGGCAGCATAGAGATCTTTCCTCTCCTTGGAGATCCCTTGATTGAAGAATGGTACACTTCTTCTATCTAGGATGCTTATCCTCTTTTTGACCGAGCGCGCAGCTTCAGGAGGGATGCACATGGAGTGGTGAGGGAGGTAGGGGACACCCACCTAGCCAGCCAGATTAGCCGAATCAACCCTGGCGATCAATAGGGTGACAGATGTCACAGCCAGATCACCCTCACATTGGGAGATCATTTGTAAGGCTGCCACACGGAGGTCCATTTGTTCATTCACCAGGCACTACAGAATTGATAGGCTGGCCTCAGCGGAGGTGGCCCTTGGAAGGAGGGTTCTACCGCATGCGGTTTTGGTCTAGGAATCATCTCTCCCTCTCAGGGACAAATTGCTTTTCTGTGTCCTAGAGGTCAGACTGCCCAACCCCAGGACCACTGGAGAACAGAAGATTTATCTCGCTTATCAGTGAATCTTCCTTCTCGGTGGTCTGGGGATGGGACAGTCTATTCCTGCCCCAGAGTAAGTTTTAGGATGGTTCCCATCACAGAAGGAGCATGCTGTATGCTCCTAGACTTCTACAACCATAGTCCTCCTTTTTGTGGTCTGATGAGAGTCACAGGGAGTGTGGGATGCCTTAGATTTAACGTAAGAACATAAGAGAAGCCAATGTTGGATCAGGCCAATGGCCATCCAGTCCAACACTCTGTGTCACACAGTGGCCAAAATTCCAGATGCCCTCAGAAGGCCCAGCAGTGGGGCCAGGACACTAGAAGCCCTCCCACTCTTGCCCCCTTCAAGCACCAATAATATAGTGCATCACTTGCCCCAGACTGAGCGTTCCTATCTATACCTTGTGGCTAATAGCCACTGATGGACCTCTGCTCCATATGTTTATTTAATTCCTTCTTGAAGCCGTCCATGCTTATAGCCGCCACCACTTCCTGCGGCAGTGACTACTCTGTGTTAATCACTCTTTGGAATGTATTTCTTTGTGTTGTTACCTCAGCATATGCTGTGGCAAGGGACAGCATTGGTTATAGGCTTTATTATTTGGGGAGGAGTTTTCTTATTGCTTCAGGACTACACTGGAGAATGTAAAAGAAGCCCCTCCCCTGCAGGAATCGCAGCAAAGAAGAAGCAGCCCTGCCTGCCTATAGGGAGGAGCTTCTTCCCAGAGGTCATATTGCCCCATTCCTGGACCAGGGAGAAGGGAAATAAATCTTCCGTTCACTACTCTTCCCCTAAGGGAAGACCTTACCTTGCGAAGATTCATAAGGAACCAGATAATATTTCAAAGGGTGTTAGACAGAAGTCCCCCAATCTTTGACCATCTACAGAGGTTGCATTGGCACCTCCACTCCTCCTTCAGGACTAGACATTTGAACTAGAACAGAAAAGTAATTGACACCCAGTAAATTAGCAACATATATACGGCAAGCCGGACAAACCTTTTTTGGTAGCCTGCTTTTAGCAGAAAGCAAAGAGTTAAAACCCAAGAGGTCTGATAAGTGGAGCTAAATGCTGACACAAGGTCTTCTGCCCTTTTTTTTCCCTGACAGAACACCCATCCTTAATTTGCTTGTCCCTTTTGTCCATATAACATTGCACATCTGCCCTTGAAAAGAGCGCCAGCAAGCACTCCCATAGCCAGGGAAGTCAATTTAGCCGAGGTTCCTGTCTGTGTCCTAGCACTGCCGGCAGACAGCCTGGAGCTAGGAGTTATTATCAGCTAAACAGGTATATGAATAATTACTGACAAGCCAGACTTAGGTTAATTGCCGTTTTTAATCTTGTTCTCATAAATTCTTAGATAAATGGAAGGGGGAGATTTTTAAAAACCCAAAAAGCTTCAGTCGGTGTCTTTTCTAGATTCCCGAGGACGTCATCTTTGTTAGTTATAACATCTGCATCACCCTCAGATGGAAGGTGGCCTGGTGTAGCCCAATCTCGCCAGATCTCAGAAGCTGAGCAGGGTCAGCCCTGATTAGTACTTGGGTGGGAGACCTCCAAGGAAGACTCTGCAGAGGAAGGCAATGGCCAACCACCTCCTCTGCTCACACCTTGAAAGCCCCTTGCTGGGGCCGCCATAAGTCGGCTGCGACTTGACGACACTTGACACGCTAACATGTAGTCACCCTCGCTGTACGGGGCCCGGCTGTCGATGTATTTCTTGCCGCACGTTGCACACTTCCAAGCTGCCACTCCTCTCGTCAGCGTTGTGAAGCACCTCTGAGGTTTGACCCATACAACAACCGTGTGAGGCTGGCTAGGTTGACCGATGACGACTGTGCCCAAATCACCCAGCTTTATGGCAGTTGGCATCTAGGGTTGCCAGCTGTCCTCCCCAGGCCCCGCCCCCAATTATCCATGAATTTCCCAAACTGGAGTTGGCAACCCTAGCTTGTAAGACTGTTTCAGAACCAAGACGTCTTAGGCGCCCTTGAGGCCCCAAACAAAAGTAAACTTCAACATCAAGCTAAGTGCAGCCTTTTAAAAATTATTTTTGTGTGTGTGTGTGAGAGAGAGAGAGAGAGAATCTTCTGTCCTCCGTTTCCCCCAGAACCATTTACTTTTAAGAGGCCAGTAGGGGGAGAAAAAATACACAGACAAATAAATGTCACTTATTTCCTGGAACGGGTTCATGGCCCTGGACTTGGTTGCTCAACGAAGTTAGTTTCTTGTAGGTGCCCCTCGGAGTTAATATCCCCCCTTTTCTTCTTCCTTGAGCTGTCTTTGGAACGTCCGTGCCTTTAGTCTTTTTAAATTGTGGAAACAATTTAAAACCTTATGCATTTGGTTTGGCTATGGCTAGGGCCACTTTGCACGTGGCTTTTTCTCTGTTCCTCCACGCAGTGGAGACCATACAGACTAAACATTCTTATGTATGAAGGGTAATGTGAAATCGTATACCAAGCATGCCCTCAGCTTGTGACAAGTGTTCCCTCTAAGCTGAGTTAGTGTGAGCTAGCTCACAGCTTTTTAGCCTCTGGCTCACACATTTCTGTCTTCACTCAGGAAGGGGATGGCTCCAGAGCAAACTAATTTATGCAGTAGCCAAATCACTGGCTCACAACTTTAATGCCAGTAGCTCACAGAGTAGAATTTTTGCTCACAAGACTCCACAGCTTAGTGGGAGCACTGCTTGTGACCCACTGCAACTAGGGTTGCCAGCTCCAGATGGGAAATACCTGGGGACTTGGGGGGGATGGAGCCTGAGGAGGGCAAGTTTTTAGGGAGGGGAGGGACCTTAGTGGGGTGTAATGCCATAGATTCCATCTTCCAAAGTGGCCATTCTCTCCAGGGGAACTGATCCCTGTCTCCTGGAGATCAATTGTAATCCCAGGTGGTCTCCAGCCACCACCTGGAGGTTGGCAACCCTAACTGCAGCCCTTTAGCAGCTCATTATGGGCTTGATTAACCTCCTCTTTGGCTGCCTGTCAGAAAAACAGTATGGGTGACTGGTTATGCTCAGCTTGGTGGCTTACAAATCGCACAAGTCTGGTTTATGTTAGAAGGAGTTCACAGATTAGACAAAGGGAAGGACCAGGCAGTGGAATAAACTTCTTATGTGACAGCCGGTATTTTTCCCCTCTTTAATTAAGGCCGTGTCCACTTAGGAAACAATGTTATATGTGAACTGTCCCCTGCGGTTGCCAGTCTCTTGTGCGTGGGTCTTGAGCTTTCCCAGCCAAGATGGAAGGGAAGTTGGTAACTACCTGGACCTTTCACTGGGCCTCTCAATGGACTGCAGAATTTGTAATTGGTCCGTGGCCTTTCTTTTAACTGACAGATTTTCATGTTACGGGTTCTTTGAAAAAAGCCCACAGGGGAAAAGCCCACAGTCATAAATGCGCACAGGAAAAAGCCCACATGGGAAAATGCCCACAAGGAAAAATACCGTGTGAAGCGCCATAGATATTTATAATTGTGGATAACCATTCATCTCCATTTATGAGACTAAACAGGTATGACTTATATTTTATAGTGTTACTTTAGGATTGAAGCATGTCATATATACATGCAACAATTTGTGTTGTGATTTTATCAATTAAATAATACTTTTGCTATGTTATTAGTAAATTACTTCATCGCTACACAAAAGTGGCCTGCACAAAGAGGGCTTTAATGCTCTTGAGTGTAAAGGCTCGGAAGGGAAAATACAGGAAATAAAAGTGACCATTTTGCTATCAACGAACATTATTAAGAAGGAAAAACAATAGCAACAGAAAGTAAACTCTCTATATACACAGCTTTTGAACAATTATATGGCTTAAAATTCTTCAATTAATTAATATTATTTACGTATTTTGTTATTACAAATTAAAACCATAAGATAACATAAAATAATAAATAGTAAAAGAAGTGGCAACCATGTCATGGAGTGCTCTTAATTCCCTATTCCACTTCAGTCATCCCAGTGTGTGGTGTGTGTTTGATGGACGGCAGAGGGACCTGGCTTGCCACAAACCAACACTGGCTCATGCACAGGCAGGTCGCCTAGAGGTGAAAAAGAGTCACTTCATGACATGGTTGCCATTTCTGTGCAGCATAATGGTCAGGTGGTAGATAAACTTAATCACTTAAGGAGATTGGCTAATTTGCAGTGAAGAATTATCTGAATTATTATTGTTGTTATTAAATGTTGTTATTGCTTTTACTATTAGGGTTGGGTAGTCTCTTGCCATGGCTACTGGGTGTACCACACTGCATTTGTTAAAATACAAGTAAAGGGAAATCGAGCTAGGGAAATCGACTTATTGTTTAATACCAAAATAAGTAAATAATATTAATTATTTGAAGAATTTTAAGCCATATACCATATTTTTCGCTCCATAACACGCACCTGATCATAAGACGCACCTTGTTTTTAGAGGAGGAAAACAGGAAAAAATGAAACAGAAAGAAAGAACAAGAGAGAGAGATAAAGGAAGGAAGGAGGAGGAGAAAGAAAGAGAAAGGAAGAAAGAAAGGTGGGGACAGAGAGAGAGACAGACAGACAGACAGAAAAAAGGAAAGGAAGGAAGGAAGGACGATAGAGAAAGGAAAGAAGAGAGACGTGGGCATGCCATGCAAAGCCAGGCCTTTCTGTGCAAAGTAGCCACGGAGCTTAATCTGTGGGCGGGGCTTTCTGCTGCTGGCTGTCTTAAAGGGGGAAAGCACTTAAAGGGAAAGAGTACTTAGCCTGGTGGGGGTTTTCCTGCCGTTTCCCTTTTAAGTCTTAAGAGCTCAGGCCCAGCAGGGAGGGGCGGGGAAGGCTGGGATGCCAGCCTGAATGGCGTTCCCCTGCATTCCTGCTGAAGAAAGAGCCCTGTTACAGGTAAGAAAAGCTCCATATTCGCTCCATAAGACGCACACACTTTCCCCCCCACTTTTTTGGGGAGGAAAAGTGCATCTTATGGAGCGAAAAATACGGTAGTTGTTCAAAAGCTGTGTATACTAGGCAGGCCTTATTTTTCTTTTCAATTTTTCTCCCCAGGACAATTGCATCTCCCCCCCCCCCCTTTGGACCCAGTTTCTGCTTGCTGATCAGCAGCAGGCAAGGACTAAAACCGGCTGTAGATCTTCCATCATAAGCCGGAAAATGGGAACCCTAAGAGACACTCTTTCTCTATAGTCTGAAGACCCGTTGTAATTCCTGGAGAAGTCCATGCCTCACCTGGAGGTTGGCAAACCTTGGGGAAGGAGAGGGAGTTTTGAAGTGCCACCAAGTTGGGAATCGAGACAGACCCCCACCCTGAAGCATGTTGGCAAGTAGCTGAAACGTCAGTCAGAAAGCAGAGAGCCCACCTAATCAGGCTAAGGCTGGTCATAGTTCAAATGCATCGGGAATCGGCAGTGATGATCAAGACACAAAAGCCCCAGACAGGAAAAACAAGACCAGGATACATCCAAGGAGTTACTGATAGTGCAAAGGAAGCTGCAAACTACAAAGACTAGATAAGAAGAATGACAAAACAGTGACTAAGAATGAGCAAAAATATTTTCCTACAGGGGCAGAATGTGGCTGTTTGGATGTCAGGTGCTGGAGCAGTCAAAAGGGTACTACAGAGATGGGCTGTCTGTTACGTCAGACATATCAATGCGCATAGAGAGACCTTTAAAGCAGGGGTGTCAAACATGCGGCCCGAGGGCCGGAGCAGGCCCTTGGAGGGTCCCAATCTGGCCCTCAAGGACCTGGCTGTTTCCGGCTTCCTTTCCCATTTCTGCTGCCGCCGCCTCCACATCACAGCCTGCTTTACCAGTCTCAGTCACACAGGAGAGATGCATGTTTTATTTAGAGTTTAAAAAATCTTTGTGTTTGTGTTCTTTATAATAAAGTGTATGTCTCTGCTACCTGGCATTACGTTTTATGACACCCATGGCCCGGCCCAACGAGGTCTCATTTATGTCAGATCTGGCCCTCGTAACAAATGAGTTCAGCACCCTTGTTCTAAAGGGCAGCCATGCACTTTCCCATAGCGGGAAGGGAGTTGTTGCTGTCTGGTTTATGATACTAAAGTTTTAGAGGCGAATGGCTGGAGAAAACAGGCCCTTGGTTCCTCTCTTGCTTTTCTGTGAGAACTTGCTTAGTTACCTCATATTGCTTATTCTTGGGTCTGCCAAAGGAGGGGCAGAGGATCTCCTTGGCATGCAGATCCCAGGTTCAATACCAAGCATCGTCTTGTTTTGTTTTTAAATCAGGTAATAGGTAAATACATGAACACACATGAAGCTGTCTTCTGCTGAAATCAGACCCCCTGGGTCCATCAAGGTCAGTATTGTCTACTCTGACTGGCAGTTGCTCTCCAGGGTCTCAGAGGTCTGACACATCACCGACTGGCTGGTCTTTTAGTTGGAGATGCCAAGAGAGACAGGTTCCAGAACTTGGCGACAGACTTATCCAGGCCATTGGGGGCTAACTCCTGAGAGAACTGGCTAAAACCAAAGTTAACTCCTCTGTTAATATAGCTACTATGGCAGCCTGGCCTTATTGACTGAACAAGTTTATATGCCCCCTTTCCGGAGATCTGTTTGGGGCAACTGTTCTTCTGGATGACCCCCAATATGTCACTGGGGAATAGGGCTGTCTGGGTCTGGATTGTCAGCCGCTTCATGGAGATGGCACCGCTTGCCAAAGGGGGAGATCCCGTAACCCTCTCCGTATCCAGTATCAGTGCTGTGCCTTTGATCCTGAGATGGAGAGGGCGGGAGGAGGAGACGCAGGTCCCGTCTTCGATGAAAGAGGGCTGGAAGAATGTTTGAGCAAGATGAACTACGGATATGGAACAGCTAATGTGTGACTGGCCGTGCTTTCCCGAAGCTTTTTATCTTCTGCAAGCACATCACAGATAACAGTCAAGAGAAAACTCCAACTAGTCTTGCAGTGCCAACAGACTTCTGTATTTTTGTTCCCCCCACCCTCCCTCTTATTTTTCCAGCCTCGTTCACGACATAGTCAGGTATGGCTTTCATTCCAAGGCTTTCTCTGTTCCCCCGCCTCCCTGCCCCCTTCTATGATACAGGTTCCCAAGCAGTTCTTCCATTAGTGGAGTCTGAATAATTGTCTGTCTCTGGAGCTCTCTCTCTCGCTTGTCAGCCCAAGACCAGGCGACTGTAAAGCAAGAGAAATTTACCTGCTTTTTTTTCTGGTTGCCCACAAAAGAGGTCTGTGCTTCTCTTTGGCAGAGACTCAACTCCAAGAGGATAAATAGAATCAAAGACTAGGGAAGGTGCTGGCCTCGCGCGTGAAGCAGTCAGGAGGAGGACACAGCACTGCAGATCCTTAAAAAACATTTTATGTGGGCCTCTCTCCACTGGGAAAGAGTTTGGTATCTGCCAGTCTCCCTTCCCCCACACACACATTTGTACCCATTCTAGTTTTTAGCACTTAACTTTATTTACTCCATTTATTTCTCCTGTGTCTGGTTTCTTCTGAAGAGGTGTGGAAGAGGGACAATCTTAGCAAATTACTTACAGATAGGGTTGCCAACTCCAGGATGGTTTGGAAAACTCGTGGAGATTCGGAGGTGGAGCCTGAGGATGGGGGAGCGTGGGGAGAGAAGGAGCCACAGCAGTGTATAATGCTATCCAGCTCACCCTCCAAAGCAGCCATTTCCTTCAGGGGACCTGATCGTTGTAGCCATAATTCCGGGAGATCTCCATGCCCCTGGCAATAAAGAGAAAATGTTATCCTGCTTGCCCTCCCTTTCTGCGGCATCCATCGTATATGTCGCAGTGCAGAATATTCAAGCAAATGCGCTGTTTTAAGAACTCACAAAGTCTTCCGGCCAGTGGTCTCTAAGCAGGCAAATGAGCTGCCAGAGAAACAATAGGGATTGTTTTCATCACGGAGGGTGTCATAATGGGGAGTCCCCTCGTAGAGGAGCCAGTTGCCAGGAGAAAGTAGTGCTGCTGGTTGAGGGGAGCCACCTTACACTTGAGGGGAGCCACCTTACACCCTGCATGGGAGAGCCTTTTTGAGACCTCCGTATTTATCTTGTGCGAAGACAAACTTCCTTATGGAGATTTAAGATGACACGGCCATTGATCTAACACATCTTGCATGATGATAAGGTTGCGTTTTGTGTGCTTTGGGTTACTTGGTTTAGCGTGCATCTCACACGTTGCCTCATGTATACAGAAGGATTGTATGTGTTCAGTATGTTAAATCTACATGAAGAGATGCCCTGACCTGAATGACGCAGGCTAGCCCAGTCAGATCTCAGAAGCGAAGCAGGGTCGGCTTGGTTAGTACTTGAGAGCCAGTTTGGTGTAGTGGTTAAGTGCGTGGACTCTAATCTGGGAGAACCGGGTTTGATTTCCCCACTCCTCCACTTGCACCTGGCTGGATGACCTTGGGCAAGCCATAGCTCTGTACCAGCTGTTCCCTCAAGGACAGCTTGGGAAAGAGCTCTCTCAGCCCCACCTACCTCACAGGGTGTCTGTTGTGGGGAGGGGAGGGGAAAAGGAGTTTGTAAGCCGCTCTGAGACTCCCTTGGGGAGTGGAGGGCGGGGTATAAATCCAATCTCTTCTTCTTCTTGGATGAGAGACCACCAATGAATCCCAAGTTCGCTATGCAGGGGCAAGCAATGGGGAACAACCTCTGCCCATCTCTTGCCTTGAAAGCCCCATGAGGGTCACCATAAGTCAGCTGCGACTCGATAATATTTTCCACCACCGCCCCTTGAATCGGTATGCTGCTAAGCTAACATTCCCGTACTTCGACCATTTTAAAAAGCTACAGTTCTTAGCAATTGTGCATAAATTTTCAGTCGTCAAAGTACTTTGCATATACTATCTCATTACAACAATCTTATGAGGTAAGCAAGTATTATTAGCCACATAGTCCAAATTTAGAGGGGATATATCTGGGGAAACACTGGCTCACCTTAGGATGCCTTCAAGATGGGTAGCCATGTTCATTGGTAGCAGCAGAAAAAAGCAAGAGTCCAGTAGCACCTTCAAGAGTGAGTCCAATGTGGAATTCGCTGCCAGAGGATGTAGTGATGGCCACAAACATAGATAAGTCTTGAAAGTGGGAAGATTCATGGAAGATAAGTCTATAAATGGCTATGAGCCCTGGTGACTGAGGGGAACTTCCCCATTCAGAGGCACTCAGCCTCTGAATCCCAGATCCAGAAGACAACATCAAAGGAAGGCCTCAGCCTCTCTGCCCTGTTGTTGGCCCTCCAGAGGAACTGGTTGACCACTGGGTCAGACGGGATGCTAGACTAGGTGCTCATGTTCTTATGTTGTTATTATCATCATCACATGACCTAATTATTATGCATGGGATAGAGCAGGTAGAGAGAGAGGTACTTTTCTCCCTTTCTCACAATACAAGAACTCATGGGGCACTCAATGAAATCGCTGAGCAGTCGGGTTAGAACAGGTAAAAGGAAGTCCTTCTTCACCCAAAGAGTGATTAACACATGGAATTCACTGCCACAAGAGGTGGTGGCGGCTACAAACATAAACAGCCTCAAGAGGGAATTAGATAAACATATGGAGCAGAGGTCCATCAGTGGCTATGAGCCACAAGGTGTAGATAGGAACTCTCAGTCTGGGGCAAGTGAAGCTCTGTATTCTTGGTGCTTGGGGGGGGGGGCAACAGTGGGAGGGCTTCTAGTGTCCTGGCCCCACTGCTGGACCTCCTGAGGGCACCTGGTATTTTTGGCCACGGTGTGACACAGAATGTTGGACTGGATGGGCCATTGGCCTGATCCAACATTGGCTTCTCTTATGTTCTTATGTTCTCGTAATGTAACATATATGAAAAGGCACAAGTTTAGTTTAAAAGTTTTAAGAGGGAGAAAATAAATGACAATGGAGCTCATGAAGATTGTTGAACAGACCTTAGATTCTGCACTTCTTCTTCTTGTTTTGCCAGCTGCAAGATGGACAGTCTCTCCCCAACCTCCACTTCACTATTAAAAGATTTCAGAAGGCCATTTAAATAGCTATCCCCGTGAGACAACCTTTCCTGTGATGTAATTTGACACACAGTTGTCATTGGGGCTTAAACATAGTAATCTTTGAAAATGATTGGGAATTTGGCCTGAAGGGGGGTGGGGGGAAGGCCTGTTAAGATTAATTTCTCCCAACGATAAACCACTCCTCAACCAGAATGCAGCATGCTATGAAGTGTGATTGAATCCATTTAACTGCAGAGCTTGGCAACTGTGACTCAGATGTCATCACAGAAAAGTGATACTTCAAGTAGCATGGCGGGATTAGAAACCTGCAAAAGATTTGTCAAAGGGGAAAATTAAGTACATAATTTCTAGATAAGTTATTTGTCTGCTCTGAACCACTTCTGCTCCAAGAGTGAGGGAGAGGTTTTTTTAAAAAAAACAAAACCTGAAACCTTCCCCTGGGAGAAGGGATGTAACTGCGGGGGGGGGGGGGGGGGTTGAGGAAAGACCCTTTTTAAGTAATCCTCAAAAGTGTCAATACCACCCAGGTGGAAATTGCATGTATTGGATACGAATTTCCCGGAAATAATGCACAGCCTGTGGCAGTGACCGGGGCTTGTGCGGGAGCTCAAGGGCTTGAAGGTCCTGTTGGCACTGTAGCTTTTATTTTATTTGTTTTGTCGCTAGAGCAGAGTAGGAGAGTGTGCAGGGGGATTGGTGGCCATGGGAATCCTGCATCGTGTAACCCTTTAAAATGCTGGTTCTGTGATTTCCACGTAGGCAAGTGCAGTACAGTGATCCCCAAACTCTGCAACAGTGTGCAGCAGTGTCCTGTGAGAAGTAGGGTTGCCATGTCTTCAAAACTCACCGGCGGGGGGGGAGTCCTCTTCCGGCCGGGAGTTTCTCCTGGCGCGCGTGCAAAGCGTGCGCACCCAGTGACATCACTTCCGGTGACGTCATTACGTCGTCCTCGCTGGACGACGTCAGGGGTGGGGTTCCCCCCGCCGGCCAAATGCTGGCCAGCGGATCGGGAACCCCTTTAGCGGGGGATCTCCTGCCCCCCGGGCTGACTTGGCAGCCCTAGTGAGAAGGGCTGTGGTGGGGCTTGGAAAAGGAAGCCAGTGCTCAGCTGTGGCCCTGGCAGCCGAGGGTCCCTTCCAGCTAGGGCTGCAAAGTGCCCAGTGAGGGCGGGGGATTCTTCGTCCCCAGCGCCCAATGCCCGGTGGGGGGGAGGGGGGGGCGGGGACACAGCAACATTTCCAGTGTGACAGTGTCACTTCCAGGGAAAACCCAGAAGTAACAGCAGGTAGCTCTTGGAATCACTGGAAATTCCATGATTTTACCATAGATATTCTTGGTGATTCCTCAAGCTACTCATGCAACGCTACCCTCCCACACACACGTGTCCCTGTTCCCATCCTGCACCCAACACTGATTCTCCCTGCCCTTCTCTCTGTGCTGGTATATGAGTCTGAGAGTGACATGAGTAAGGAATTACTGGTATTCTCTGAGGGAGTTTGTTTGACAGTGCAAGGGAGTCTTCCTTAGCCCAGGAAGTACAAATCCGTAGGGACTTGAATCCATAGGAACTCTGATTGACTGACAGTGGGATGGAGTGAGGAGGACATCAGGAAGAGCAGTATAAACTGAGTTGTTTGCATGATAAAACGAAAAGCTGCCGCCCGATTATCCCAGCTATAGAAATCGGTGCTTTATTCCACAGTTGACTGAACCACCTTTTAAAGCTGCTGTCTTTTCTCTTTCTCCTTCTTCTGAGATCCATCCGTCCCCATCTCAAAGGCTTGTAGAGACCAACAAATGAAGCACGTAAAGCTGAGTAAAATAAAATAAAATCTTGGAAGTAAAGCAGGCTCACTACTTGGATGGGAGACCACCAAGGAGGACTCTGCAGAGGAAGGCCACGGCAGGCCACTTCTCACTTCCCTTGCCAGCCTTCTGCTGGGGTCACCTTAAGTCACCTGTGACTTGACAATACTTAACGTACACAATACACACATCCCCGTCTGGGGTCACGCGTACCCAAGAACAGTTGTCTGTGGCAGACACACAACAAGTGCCTGTGAGTTTTACAGTGCTTCTGGCTTGGTGAGAACGCCACCCTCATCACTTCCCTTTCTGACCCTGGCACATGAGCGATGTGTCTCTCTTTGTCAGTTTTCCACCTTATGTAGGATGCGCACAAGATTAGACATCAACATCATGTATGGCCTCAAAAAAAATCTATTTTACACCCTTCTGTCTTTTCAAATTTTGTAATGAGTTCAAAAGTGTGCACAGTGTTTGTATCAATTGAGTTGGTCCTAATGAAAGCCATTACATGGATTTCGTGTGTGGACGATGTATCATTCAGAGGGCATTCAGCCCATTATAAGGAGCGGTTGAGAAACGTAGGGTCCAGGCTACTGAAAGCTTTGTGAGGATCCTCCTTGATTAGAAGAAATGGGATCATTTGGGAACACCCATGAGATGTAGCGGTCAGGTCACCAAATATACCCACAGACTATTTATCAATAGATCTAACACGGGGATCCTCAACCTATTTGAGCCTGTGAGCACCTTTGGAACTCTGACACAAAATGATGGGCACAGCCACAAAATGGCTGCGGCAGGAGGCGGAGCCAGACACAAAATGGCTGCTGCAGCTTACCTTCAGTCACACAATGAAGATCCTTGTGTTGGGTGGCAGCTGCTGCCAAAGAACATTTTTTTTTAATCTGCATAGCCAATAAAGTATTCAGTGGCCATTCAGAAGACTTACTGGGCAAAAGCCTCGCCTGGCCCTGTCCACTTTCCAACAACACCTGGCAGGCACCAGGAAAGGTTTTGGCAGGCAACATGGTACCCACAAGCTCCACAATGGGGACGCCTGATCTAACAGTATCATAAAAGATTGGATACCAATGCTGGGGGTAGATAGGGCTGCCAAGTGCCGGCGACTTACCGGCGGGGGGGAGTTGTTCCCCCCCCGGGAGCTCTTCTGGCGTGTGTGCTTTGCGCGCGCGCCACGGCAACGTAATGACGTCACCTCCGGGTGACGTCATTACACGGGGGAAGTTGTCCTCACTGGACGACTTCTGGGGCGGGGTTCCCCCCGCCGGCTGAATGCCGGCCGGCGGATCGGGAACCCCTATAGCGGGGGATCCCCCGCCCCCCGGGCTGACTTGGCAGCCCTAGGGGTAGAGGTGCTGGACTTACCGGTCTGGGCAGTATTCTATTCCAGGCCCAAGTATCCAGAGGTCGGCCTCACACTCCTGATTTGCGATATACCCATGCAGCTGCCCATCCTAATGTGTCGAAGTTGTGAGAGAAAGGCCTGTCGTGTCTCGTCTTGGATAAAAAAAGCGATAGCCCGAAATGCCATCCATTTACAGGGTCGCGCCATAGATGTTGTCTTTACAAATGGTATCCTGTTTTCTTTTGTAGTGAGTGTCCACATTATGCAATGCACAATAACTGCTTGCAAAGAAAAGTGTTGGCCAATTATCTTTTCGTGACACTTTCCACTTATTTTTAAATTGAACTCAGCCAGATAAAATCCCCAGCAAATTTCTCAGTAGGAAGGCTCTGTCGGGTTTGTGAAGGTTACGCTTGGAAAGGAAGTGGCTTTTACCACAGGATGCCGTGTCAGGAAAAAGCTGGTTTTTGCCTGGCCACAACTTAAACGGCCACTTTTCCCTCAGAGGAGGGGGAAAGAGTCATAGCTTCCTGTTTATCTATTGTGTTATTATTAATTCCGTACAGAAGACACGACTTCTTGTAATCTGAGCATCCCCTTTAATCATCTGTTTTTAAGGGCCAAAATTCAAACTTTAAGAAAACAAAGACAAAACTAAACTTGTAAATAAGCAGAGAGGAAAACGGATGAAGGGAGGAGGTTTGGGGGGGGGGGGAAATCATTTTTATGTCTTGTCAAGACAATGGTTTTTAAAATAGCCCAAACGTGTCTGGTAGAAAAAAATATATCCAAAATGCCCCAACTTCCACTCTGAATGTGCTACTCAAAGGAAAAGGCATCGTGTTTTTTTTTCCCTAAGGGTGCAAAGAATTTCTTGTGCGTTGTCTCAGTGATTGTTACAACAGCCCTACAAAGTAAACTACTGTTCTCCAGCTGGTTAGGCCACGCCTCTGCTCGCTCAGGTAAGGGCTATGCAAATTTCGTGTTTCTTCCTAGTGGAGTGCTCAAAGGCTGACCCTCCAGTTTGGATAGCTCTGCTGATTAAGTAGGAGGCTAGAGCTCCGCTCCAAGCCCAGAAACTTTAAAGCAAAGGCTTGGAGTACAGGTAGGGTCGCCAAGTCCCCCGGGGAAGGCAGGGAAGCCCCCGCTCGATTGGCCCGCTCCTTGCCGGCCTGGATTGAGCCGCCAGGGGGAATCCCACCCCCAAATTGTCAGGCTGCGGAGACGTGCCCGGCATGTGTCATGAGTGCTGCCAAGGATGAGCTCCCGGCTTCAGCAGAGCTCGCATCTGATCCCAATGAAATCACCTCAGAGCCCGTTAATGTCTTCATGCCACCCATCCCAGAAACAGCAGTGGATGAGCAATGCTCAGCAGACAGTCCCCCTGATTCACCTCCACAGGTGGTCCGGTTAAGGAACCAGCTCCACCAAGACTTAGCATCCCGGCGGAGGGAGGCGTGCCTGCACAGCTGGCATTCCCTCAGCCCTGAGTTCTAACAGGAGCCGGGATGCTCATGCTGGTCCTAATGACCAACAGCACCTGAGAGGTATTGAGCACCTATCTCGCCCGTGTTCCTGAATCCTGCTACGTGCTTTGACTTTCAGCTCCCTGACCTTGGCTCTGTACGACT
The DNA here is from genome assembly GCA_029233225.1 of Lepidodactylus listeri. Lineage (NCBI taxonomy): Eukaryota > Metazoa > Chordata > Lepidosauria > Squamata > Gekkonidae > Lepidodactylus > Lepidodactylus listeri. The sequence goes on along the minus strand of JARCFY010000005.1, from coordinate 129,718,397 downwards.
ACACCCCAGGTTTGTACTTTGGACTCTGTTTCCTGGGTCCCTGCTTGCTAACCCTCGTTACTGGACTTGGACTTTGTTGCTTCGGCTCCTGCTTGCTAACCCTCGTTTCTGACCTCGGATTGGACTTGGACTCTTGCTCCCTCTCACCCCGCCGGAACCCATCCCATGACAGCATGATGACATCACCTGGAGGTGACATCATCACATTGGACACATTTCCGGGGGGACGCTCTATTATTTGAGGGAAAATTCTATGGTTTTCCCTCGAATTATAGAGGTCCTGCCCCCCAACTTGCCCATCGTGATGACGTCACTTCTGGGTGACGTCATCATGAGACATGCACTTTGCACACGCACCACAAGACTTCCGAAGAGGACTGGGACGCCTCCCGCTAAAACATAAGTTAGACTTGGCAACCCTAAGTGTAGGCACCACGGGGGGGGGGGGGGGCGGCCACCGGTCCTCAACATGATGATGTCACTTTTATGTGACATCATCTCGTTGGGGACATTCCCATTCCCTCCAGAAACACCCCCCCCCAAAAAAAAGTCCCTTGCTAGGGACTAAGAAGTACCTAGCAACTCTACTTGCCATGCGGGGCACAGACAATGAGCAGCCCAGTGGCCCCCAGACCTGGAAAAGCAGCACGGGATGTGACAGAGCAGCACAGGAGGAACTCCAGGCCTGTGAGCACATGTGGTGGGATGACCCCCCCCCCCCCCCCAACAGACGAGACCCAGGGGAATGGATGGTGAACAGAGAAGTATTCATCCAGATCACCTGCAGGTTTAGAGTCCCAGTGATGGACCTACTAGTAACTTCAAGCAACTGCCAAGTACGAAAGTTCCTTTCGAGATTTCATGAGCCCAGAGCAGAGGGCAAGGATGCACTCTCTCACCCATGGCCCAAGGGCCTGCTTTACGCCTTTCCTGCCATGCCCCTTATCAGCAAGATGCTCAACAGGATCAGGAGGGAAGAGGTGGAAGTGATATTCATAGCCCCCTTCTGCCTGAGACAGCCATGGTTCTCGGACCAAGTGCAGATGTCAAGCCTGCCACCCCAAAGCATGCCAAATATCCTGCATCAAGGTCAAATTCTTCACCCAGACCCAGCTTGGCTGCAGTTGACTGCATGGAAATTGAATGAGTGTACTTAGAAGCTCACGGTTTCTCTAGCGGGAATAGTGGATGTTATGCTTCAATCCAGAAGACTGTCTACAAGGCATGCATACACAGCCATATGTGGCAGACGTTTGGGAAGTGAGCTAACAACAAAAAACTGGACCCACTACATCCATCCTACAAGGATGTTGTGGCCTTCCTCTACGATGGTTGGAGACAAGGCCTCCAACCCAACACATTAAAGAGGCAGATTGCAGCCCTCAACTCTATACTGGGCCTTCGTAGGCTCAAGGACCTGTCCACAAACAAGCATATAAAATGCTTCATAATGAGAATAAGGCAATTGGCATCACCTGTCAGGCATAGGTTCCCCACTTGAAGCCTTCCAACAGTCTTGCAAGTGATCATGAAACCACCCTTCGGGCAGTTGGAACTGAAGGCCCTGTCATGGAAGGTAGCATTCCTGATAACAGTAACATCCACAAGGAGGTGCTGGAGATGGCAGCATTATCCTCCAGGAAGGAGCTATCTATCTCACAGAAGGACTCAGTTACACTGAGAATAGATCCTTCATTTGTACCCAGAGTTAACTCAACATTCCATCTTAATCAGCCAATAATACTACCGTTCTTTTGTCTCAACCAAAACATTAAAAAAAAAGGCTTGGCAAAAGCTAGACGTGTGCAGGGCTTTGCACATGTACTTGGACAGAAACAATAACCTAGGAATAAAGGTCACAAAATCCACCATTGCATTCTGGATTAAACAGTGCGTATTCAAGGTATATGAGGAGCAGGCACTGCCACCACCCAGCAAAATCACAGCTCATTCAGCCAGAGCAGCAGCGGCCTCAGCGGCCTGCTTCACTGGAACGGTGGCAGAGGAGATTTGCAGAGTGGCCAGATGGGTATCCATCTCTACCTTCAACAAGCACTATAGAACTGACCGAATGACCTCAGCAGAGACAACCTTTGGCTGGAGGGTCCTACGGCAGGTGGTTGATCCATAAATCGCAAGAGGGATCCCACTCAGATGTACAGCTTGGGTAAAGCTAACCAGCTGGATAACTTCCTCCACTGAAGAAGAATTGAAACATTGGAACTCACCTGAAGGTTTCCTCTCTTCAGTGGGACAAATTCATCCATTTCCCATCCACCCACCCACCCAAAAAGAAAAAAAGAAAAGAAGGAAAAGAGAGAACATCAAGGCAATGGGATCTTAGTAAAGAGACAGAAAGACACAAGTGAAGAATATATGCAGCAGGGCTCAGACACGACAGGAGAGTCAGCCTTTGATCACTTCAATAAGGAGCCATGCAAGGGGGGAGCGCATGGCAGCGCTCATAGAAGATGGCCGCTTAACTTCTCAGCTCCCTCTCCCCCAGATCGATCAGCTGAAAGGAAATTTACATATTTCGAGAACCCAATATATGGGGAAGGACAACCGCTTACCTCTATCGCAGGAATCTACAAAAATAAAGAAGGTACAATCCAAATTAACAGCCTATTCGGGGGCTTTACTTCCTGGGCATCAGCTGGCAGTAACGACCAAAATGGTGCGGGCGACCTCTCAAATGCCCTTCATAAAATGGAAAAAACTATGTTAGAAGATATATCCTCCATATTTAAACCGTTGTATGAATAATTGGATGTCATGCAAAAAAGTACCCAAGATACAAGAGCAATAGCAGAAAACGCAATGAATAATACTCTGGCGAATAGAGATGAAATCCAAGAGATCTATAGGAGTGAAGACGTTCTAGCTGAACAGGCGCTTAAACTCCATCTCTTTCTGAGACAGAATAATTTGAAGCTACGGGGTTTGGATGAAAAAGTTGAAGGGGCTGAGGCTTTATCTGACTTTATATCTAAATAGGGGAAGGGAAAGGAGTTTGTAAGCCCCTCTGAGACTACAAGTGAAGGGCGGGATATAAATCCAACCTCTTTTTCTTCTTCTATATCTAAGTGGATGCTGCATGAAGTTCAGGCTGAGGGGGACACAGTGACAGTCATGACAAAAGCCTTCAGAATTGGCTCTTTAAATGCCCTTAAAAACAGACCCTCCAGAGACATCCTAATCACGGTGTGTGATGTACGATTTAAACAATGAATTTTGTTCAAAGCTAGACAACGAGGGCATCTTCTGTACCAAGGGGAAAAGGTGGAAGTATATCCCAATCTGCCCCCTGAGGCGTTAGAAAAAAGGCGGGAAATGAAACCGGTTACGAGAAGTCTCATGGAAGCGAACCAGCGCTATAAATGGATCTCTCCTTTAATCCTCCAAGTTAATCATATGGGAAAAGTACATCGGATTACTACAATACAGAAAGGCTACAAACTACTTCGATTTTTCGATATTGAAATGCCTATGGATGTGAGTCAAAAATCGTACAAAAGGAAGTATGGAACTTTATCTCCACCATTTGATGATAAACAGCCGGCTCGCTCACCATCATCATTTCGTTCTGCTGCTGCGGATGCTGCTGGGTCCTGGTTGAAGTAGAGTGCACCTCTTTACAGTTCTGTAGTTTGTTGGAGCTCTATATGGTTTTTAGATATAATCTACGAGATTTGTGAGGAACATTACTGAGTTAAACTGGAAGGAGAAAAGTTGCTGTTGAATGATATGTTTATAATTGGATATGTTGTGGATATATAGTGTGTGTTATAGTAGGGGGATTTCTCAGGTAGAAAATAAGAATATTAGAAATTGTTTGTGCCGGTTCTCATATATTGCTTTATAATAGTTAAATTTATATACTTGAATATCACATGAAGGGGGGAGGGAACTTGATAATGGGGGATTGTCTTGCTGTCAGGAAGTATGAGTTTTTCTTTTCTTTCTAAGGTAACAGATCCACAAGACAGATTTATTTTTCTGAATGGCATGCTTGAAAATAATCTAACCATGATAGCTACCATTTATGCCCCCAACGAGGGCCAACTAACATTCATCAGAGACACTGTGGCCAAACTACATTCCTTCACAGAGGGTGATGTTATATTGGATGTGGATTTTAACTTGCTGGTAGATAAACAATTGGACAGATCTCATTACAACCCCCTCTTGAAAAAAGACAGGAAAAGGTTTACTGGCCTTGAAGACATATTCCAGGAAAATGATCTCATTGACATATAGAGAAAGTTAAATCCTACAACCAAGGATTATACCTACTTCTCTAGTAGGCATAATGTCTACACTAGAATAGATTTCATTGTGCTCTCATCTTCCTTACAAAATAGAATTGTGTCAGCATCCACAGAACCCTCACAATGGTCAGACCACTCATGGTTGGGCTGTATCATATCCTCACAGGATCAAACTCCCAAGCAACATCACTGGACTTTAAATACCTTGCTACTAAGTGACCCATTAATATGCCAAGAGATAGATAAAGACATTAAACAATATTTTAAAGAAAATAATCAAACTTTTATTTCTCTGGGAATCAGATGGGATACATTGAAGCCGGTTATTAGGGGTATTCTGATTTCTAAATCTTTGTATCTGAAAAAAACAAAGAAATGCATTAGAATAAAATACACAGGACAACATTAAAAATTCGGAGGCTCAACGTAAAAGTAGTGGCAGTAAACAAATATATAAAAAACTCTTAATAGAGGGTAAAAATTTAATGATGTTGGAGACAACAAAAATTTAAAAAACAGCTGGTTTTTACAAATTAAAATACTGTTTTAGGACTCCTAGATTCTTAAATCTTCTTTCAAAAAAAGTAAAAACTTAAACATCCTCTCATAAGATCTCTGCTGTAGAAAACCCTCGAGGAGAAACTCATACTAAGACTGATTCAATATCAAAAGTGTTTGAAAACTAATTCAAAACATTATATTTATCTAGACTTCAGGGCAAAGCACCAATAAAATCATTTCTAAAGGATAGTGGACCTCTCCCTACTTTAAGTGAGGAACATCGCTCTTTGTTAGAGCAACCCTTTTCTGAACAAAAAATTCTAGATACAATAAAGTCCCTTAAAAAATCAAAATCTCTTGGCCCCGACAGATTCCCATCAGACTTTTATAAACAATTTGCACAGACCCTGGTGGGCCCCCTAATAGAAGCTTGCAATTTGGTTTTACTTTCTGGTATACCTCCTTCTTGGCAAGAGGCACATACAGTGGTGTTACCTAAAGAAGGGAGAGATCCTTTGTTTCCAGCATCATAGAGAGCTATATCTCTCCTGAATCAGGATTTTAAAATTTTAACTTCATCCTTAGCAAAAAGAATTAACACTTTTATTTTGCGTTATATCCACCCTGATCAAGTAGGGTTCATTCCAGGGAGAGATTTGGCTGATAATACTCTGGAAACGTTGACCCTTCTACGTCATTGCCAAATTACTAAACAACCTTACCCCTAGATGTTGAAAAAGCTTTCGACTCAGTGGAATTTGCTTATCTTTTTACACTTATAGAAGAAATGGGGTTTGGACAAAAAATTATCTCCACTATTAAAGCTTTGTATGCTGCTCCCAAAACAAAAATTAAAATTAATGGTATGTACACCAACTCAATATCACTGCTTCAGGGTACCTGACAGATGCCCTTTGTCTCCTTTACTGTCTGCAATTGCTGTGGAACCCTTGGCCATTGCAATTAGATCTAATCCGAACATAACAGGCATCAAAAATCATAATGCTGAACACAAGATCTCATTGTTTGCAGACGATATGTTGTTATATGTTACAGATCCACTTCATTCCCTTCCAGAGTTACATAAGCTATTACAGTCATTTGGCCACTTCTCGGGTCTATGCATTAGTAATGACAAATCCCAATTACTGCCTATTCATTTACCACAAGAAGCTGCTACACAAATGAAAAAGTCTTACAAATTTCACTGGGTGACATCTTCTCTGAAATATTTGGGGATCAACATACGTATAGCTCATTCTGACTTGCTAAAAGTCAATTATCAAGAAATGTGTAATGACCTAACTAAAACTTTGGCCAGTTGGGAGAAGCTAAATCTAAATTGGATAGAAAGATTTAATCTTCTTAAGTCTTTCATACTGCTTAAGTTTATTTTTTTGTCCCGAACAATTCCTATACACATCCCAATCCCATTATTAAACTGGTGGCAAAAAAACTTTGTTGAACTTTTTATGGCGAGGAAAAATCCCTAGAATAAGCTTTAACATTCTGAAGAGGCCTATATCAAGGGGAGGTTTTGCATTACCGGACTTATTGACATATTATCACACAATATTGTTATCAAATGTAATTAAAGTTCTGAGGTCACCTATAAAACCTATTTGGGTGGATATTTGCAATGATATCCTATACCCAAGGTCCGCTGACAATCTAATTTGGTCACTGGAAATGAGTGTTAACTAAAGTTGCAAGCCTATTAATTTATTAAGCTCATCTATTCAATACTGGAATAGAAATGCCAAAAAATTCCTTCCCAAAATTTCTAGATACTCTACTTTTTTAAACCAAAAGTGGTTTCAAATGGGCATGGATCTAAAACTGGTAAACCTCTGGAGAAGTCAAAATGTATCATGTCAGATAGACATATGCTTAAGGCGGGGCATAATGACCAAAAGTGAACTGGATGAGAAGATCGGCCATCCTATTCCCTAGGGTTTTTTAAATTTACAATTAAGTCATATGCACCATCAATTGGATAACAATAACATAATAGCTACTCCCCGAACGGATTTGGGAAGGGGAATAAGTCCTTTTACATCCCAGAACACTGGCCTGATATCAGCTTTATACTCCCTACTGATCAAAGCTGTGTGTATGAAGCCCTTAAAGTATCGAACTTCCTGGCAGGGCAACTGCGACGTCACTCTTACAGATGAATTCTGGTCTGAGGTTTGGACATCGAAAGGTAATAACTCTAACATAATGTCAGTTCGCTTACAGAACCTGGAAATCATGACAAGATGGTATGCCACCCCACATAGATTATTTTATAGCTTCTCAGAGTATTTTCCTTATTGTAATTGGTAATTGTAAATTGGTAATTTTGCTCATTGCTGGTGGGGGTACGAGAAAATTAAAAACTTCTGGATGGAGGTAATTTCAGAAATCAAAACAGTCACCTCGATTTCTGTCCCATTCAAACCAGAGACATTATTTTTAAATTCTTGGCCTGAGGAATTACATTCCTGAGTGCATAAATCCACTATAGAGGTTATGCTGGATGCAGCCAAGACTGCTATAGCGGCTTATTGGAAAGATGAAAAGGCACCAAATATTGAGGTTTGGTTCAGAAAATTATGGGCCCATTATCTTATAGATTCTGTCATGGTTCAACTAAACCCTAATGCTCACTCATCCTTAACACTCCTTGTTCACCAGAAAGTGGTACCCAGTCCTAGATTATCTGTCTCAGCAACAGTTTATTTCATCCAAATGGTCTCAATTTCACAAAGAAATATGAAAAATAGATCTTAAGTATCCTAAAATATGGGTTGTATATGTTGTATAGTATAGTAACACTCGGAACTTAATTAAGTAAGTTAAGGTATAGAAAACTGAAGTTGTTATATCTTGTTATATGGTTGAAATCATTGGATATGCATTATTAATTTGTTTCAAGTGTTGAATCTTTTGTATATGTTCATGGTTATAAACTTTCTAACCGGATTATGGATTTTGTGAATTGTAATGTAATTTTTCAATAAAATGTTTATTAAAAAAAAATAAAAAATAGGGAGCCATGCAAAATTTGCATAGCCCTACCTGAGCAAGCAGATCTAACCAGCTGAATGACTTCGCCCCACTGAAGAGAAGAAACCTTCAGGTGAATTCCAGTGTTTTGTTACTAACTCATATTAGTAGGGTTCACCATTTGTCTGCTTATGGTAGGAGACCTCTAGGTAACTGAGGCCCTTGCCAGCCTGTGTTCACCTGATCAGCAGGTGGTGACCAGAGCCAGCAGGTTGATTGTCCTGGGGAGAATTTTAAAATAATAATAATAATAATAATGCCTTGTCTACTCGCAGGAAGTTCTGACCATAGAGGTCCTAGTCCGCCCCTCTAACAACTACACAATGCTGACTATTGAGAGAGAGAAAGGGAACATGCTGTTTGTTGTGTAGTGGGGAGGAAATCTCTTTTATACAAGGGGCAGGTTTGCCTTTTGGCTCCTTCCAAAGCAGCAGCTTTCAAAACCAGACCCCGTTAAAAAGACTTGACTGGGTTCCCCCCTCCTCCGCCCTGTGGACCGCTCCGCCAGTTCCCGGCACCATCGCTGAATGGTCTTCTGACCCCCCGCCCCCCAGGCTCACCCGTGGTCTCAGAACTGGTTGGGGGAGGCCAGGGCAGGGAGGGTGGTTGAGGTCCTGGGCAGGGAAGGCAGGTCCTGGCTGGGGCTTGCAGGACACTTGACTAGGTAGCCATTGGGACTAGGGAAGTTCTCAGTTGACACCGTTCATTTTCTTAACTGCCAAACTGTATTGGCTTTGGAGTCCTGCCAGCTTCCATTCATTCTCCTTCAGGGCTTTTCTTCCTATCCTTTCCACAGCGTTCTTTCCCGCTCTGCTCTGCTTTGCTTGCTGTACCGCGTTCCGTACCAGGTCCAGTCCACCCTTTGCCCATCTTGTTAGTGTCTCTCAGAATCCCATGTCTGTTGCTTGACTCCTCCTGTGCCCTCCGTGGCCTCTTGTCCTTCTTTCTCCCTTTTTTGGGCCTGTGAGTCGGGGGCCATGGGTATTTCCTCTGCAAAGCTCAGCCGGAATTGCTTCCTTGAGAAGTTGGCCTGGGATCATCTGTCAGTGAGGCCGATCCTGAAACTGAGCACCGTATTTCTGGGTATATATTAAATGTGTTTCTTCCAGCAGTTGCATTGGAATGCCTTGTAAGAGGTGAGCATGATTTGGGGAGAAAGGCAGGATATAAAGATGATGTAGTGGTTAGAGGGTCGAGCTAGAATCTGGGAGGCCCGGGTTCGAATCCTCACTCTGCCACGGAAGCTTGCTGGATGATCTTGGGCCAGTCACACACAACCAAACCTGTCTCGCTGTTTTTTTGTGAGAATAAAACGGAACAGAGGACGATGCGATAAGCCACTCAAGGTGTCCACTGGGGGGGGGGGGAAGTGGGGTATAAAAAAAGTAAATAAATAATAAACAGAAGATACTGTGTGGTGTATTAAATTTCTCATGATCAAAATTATGCACACTGTATGCTTTAAATGGGCACACAGACACCCAGAATTCTGTCTCCAGGCGGTCCAAATTTTGTGCTTGAGAAAAGCCAGACACTCTCACCTTTTTAGTATTATGCAAATCAAATGGGTTTGCATAATTTAACTTTATTTTCTATACTGTGTTCTAAAACGGGAGCTACCTATACGAACGCCCTGACTTCGATAGCCCAGGCTAGCCCGATCGCATCAGATCGCTGAAGCTAAGCAGGGTTGGCCCTGGTCAGTAACTGGATGGGAGACCACCGTTGGAAGTCCAGGGTCGCTACACAATGGCAAACCCCCTCTGAATGTCTCTCGCCTCGAAAATCCTATGGGGTCATTGTAAGTCATTTGCAACTCGACAGCACTTTCCAGCACTACATCACACGCAGTGCCATCCTCAGCAGAGTTACATCCTTCCAAACTTCTTACCTTCAGTGGGCTTAAGAGGGCTTCACTCTCCTTAGGAAAGCTCCCTTCTTGTGTCGCTTCTTGTATTGTGTAGCGGAACAAGGAACTTTGCTCTTCCACAGCCCTATGAACACTTAGCTGCCCCTCGGACTTCATCAGACATTGTCCACATAGGGTTGCCAAGTCCGGTGAACTTACCGGCGGGGGGGAGTCCTCTGTTGGCCGGGAGCTTCGCGCGCGCCGGCTGACATCATCGGAAGTGATGTCAGCACATTAGGGGCATTGCCAGGGTGACACTCTGGCAATCTCCCCAAAACTCTATGGTATCATAGAGTTTTGGGGCGATTGCCAGAGCATCGCCCTGGCAACGCCCCCAACATGATGGCATCACTTCCGAGTGACGTCATTACGTGTGGGAAGTCGTCCAGGTTGGATGGCTCCGGGGGCGGGGTTTCCCCCGCCGGCCAAATGCCGGCCGGCAGATGGGGAACCCCTGTAGCGGGGGATCCCCCGCCCCCCGGGTTGACTTGGCAGCCCTATGTCCACACTACCAAACATGGTCTTTGCAGCCTCAGGGGATTAGAAAGGTGGCCCTTCGTGTAACGAAAGATCTCAAGAAACTGAATTCAGTGCCCGGTCCCATTTTCTGTGTCTTTCCTTCCCTCGCCCAGACCCACAGCATACACACAAGCTGGTGCGCATTCCTAAATGTTCCGCTGTCTTCGGCTGGTTCCCACCTTACAATCTGCCAGTATAAGAGCGTGGAGAGGATAAGTAGGTCAAGGAAAGGTACAATTATCTTGAATTTAGCTATACAGGAACTGGGCTTTTCTGCAATCGAATTCTGCATGTTCATCCTTTTCTGTGATACCTTTCCAGACGTGTGAATGAGGAGCAAATAATTAGGTTGCAGGTGCTTCCCATTTGTACTTATTTGTTTTTTTTGGGGGGGGGGGGGTTGCACTCAGCCTTGGCTACATGAAAGCTTACAAAAAGGGGAAAATGAGCATATTCCCACTGGGGTTACCTGCCAGACACAAAAAAGAAAGCCAAATTAAACCTCAGCCCCGGATCCGCCCAGCCCAACGTTATATTCCGCCATGGTAATCGATTACACGGCTTTTCTTTTTTGTTTTGTTCTCCCAGCCAGTGATTCATGCCAAAATTATGCCAATATGCATTTTGTATTTTGGTACAGGTGGTGTCTGTTCACTCCCCCCCCCCTTTTTTGCGGGGGCTCACGCAGGAAGCCACCAACATTGTTGCCACCACCTAAAAAGCAGAAGTTTCTTCTTTCTGGACGCTTAATTAGCACGGTTACTTTCATGGAGGCAGCCAACACTGTTTCCAAACGGGGAATGGGAGAGAGACCCTCCCCGCTGGCTTTCTCTCCCGGAGAAGCCCCTTTCCTTTTTCTTTTCCTTCTCTTTCCGATCAGGAATTGTTAGACACACTCAAGTGTTGCTTCTGATTCATTGATAATGGCGAGGGGGGGGGGTGATTTTAGCTTTTTGGCTGCGCCCCAGAAACACAAGCCTTTGTCCTGATATCCCCAGTTCCCCACGCCTCCTTGCAAGTTTGAAATGCGAGACGCCTGTATTTTCTCTCTAACCTCCCCCCTCCTCTTTTTTCTCTTCCTTCTGGCAAAGTGGCTGTCTCTGCTTGTGTATGTGTGTATCTGAGTGTGTGCGTGCGTGCTCACGTAAGTGATAGATGGATATGGTGGGAGAGCCGAAGGGATGGACCCACTAGAGACAGCAAAAGGAAAACCAATCATCCCCGTGAACGTGCAAGCCGAGGTGAGCATTTTCCTTAGAGTTTCGTTCTCCCCTCCCACCCCAGTCTCTTATTTAGCAGTGGGGGGTTAAAGGCACCACCTTTCATTATGATGGTGCCGCCACACAAGCGCATACACACATGCTCCCCCCCCCAAGCAGTGTCATGCCAGTGCCACTGCGTGCCCCCCTCTCTGGCTCATTCCAGGTCTACAGTGTGAAGTTCGAAAGCTGATTCTCTCTCTCTCTTTTCCCCCCTCTCTCTCTTTTTTATTGTCTCTGGAGGGTTGTCGCTGGGAGCACAAATAGCCTGTTGGCGTGTACGGCGGGAGCCCATTAGCAAAGGCTCCATCTGTGATTGGTTTTGCCTGGAAACGGGGAGACAAGCGATGAATAATTGATGTGTGTTGTGCAGCAGCCGGACAGGCAAAGGAAAAAAGAGAGAGAGAGGAGAGAGAGAGAGAGAGAGAGAGAGAGAGAGAGCAGGATGCCCTCAGAGGGAGGAGAGAGAACCAGCTTGAAAATAGCTCCTGGCTGCCTTGTGCAGAGATTAAGGTAGTCTCAGTTTTTTTCCCCCCTCTTTGTTCTGCACTCCACGGGTTCTGCCTAGCAGTGTTTTCAGATCCATGGGGCCTTTATTCCCTCCCCGCCACAGAAGAGAGCCCACCCTCCCCGGCTGAGGTTGGGGAGGGGGAGAGCAGAGGACTGGCTAGTTGTGAATGAAACATAACTTGTGGGTAAGTTGGCTTCCTTGGAGGGGAACGGGGTGGTGGTCAGGGTGTGTGTGTGTCTTTACTCCAGCCCTCTGTGTATGTGTGTGTGTGTGCGCGCACTTGGCAGTGTGTTCGTGCATGCGCTTGCTTGCGTGAGAGAGAGAGCATTGTGGGTAGCGGTATGTTGTCAACTGGCAAAGGCAGCACATGGGGATGAAAGACCATCAAACTGGGGCAGGGTTATGCATAGTTTGCACCTGACTGCGTTGCCATTTGTGTGTGTGTGTGAATGCATTTTGACTTCTCTTGTAGTGTGTGTGGGTTTTTGTAAGGCCATTCTGGTCTTTGGACAGTTTTCAATGATAAGGGGAGAAACCTTGTCCTCGATAGCCCCCAAGGATTTGACCCGATGTTTATACTCCTTTTATTCTTTCTTTGTTGGCTTACCTATTTAGTTGGCCAGTAACCATGGTGAACTGTTTGTGTGTGTAAAGTAACAATGGCCTTCCCTGAACTGCTGGCATGCCTGCATTGCCCAAAATTTCAAGATCGCCCAAAGCTGTTAGAATGTTAGTGGCTGTAATTGTGCCTCGACCATTTTACGTTCGTTTGCGTTATTTCAGAAATGAATTCCTCGCTTAAAGGAATTTCTTGCCTAACTCGCGTGAAAAAAAGGCCCTGGAAGAAATTCGTTAAAGGATTTTCGTTGGTGGTGATGACATAGCCTCCATGTCAATGTAGACTGGACTTCCCCCCCCCTCTTTAAAGTTTCATGCACTTCTTTATGATTGTGTGGACGACTTTTAATACATGCATTTGGTAAATCCAAGTCAAGATTCTAGCCAGATCCTATTAGTTGGCTTGTATTTTTTGTTTGTTTGTTTGTGTGTTTGTTTGCTTACTTACAGTTGGATACATTGAAATGTGGGTGAGAAAAACAGTTGTTGTCAAATGGAATCTGAAAACGGCCATTGTGGAGTTTCAGTTGTAGTTGAGCAAGCAGAATCAATGGTTACAGGAGTGTGGTTAAGGATTCCCTGCCAGGGTTGCCAACCCTGGGCTGAGAAATCCCTGAGGATTTAAGGGTGGAGTCTGGAGAGGGCAGGGTTTGGGGAAGGAAGGGAGCCCATTAGGGTATGATGTCAGAGAGTCTACTCTCCCAAAGCACCCATTTTCTCCAGGGAAACTGATCTCTGTAGTATGGAGACCAGTTGTAATTCTGGGGGATCTCAAGACCTCACCTGGAGGTTGTCAACCCTAGGCCCTGCTCATTTGGGGGGCTTGCCCCGAGTGACTTTATGGAGGGGGAATTTCAACTCTGCCACTGTCACATCCATCCCTTCCTTGAGCGCAAGAGGCGTGGCCTGGGAGGAATCGCCTCAGTTGGTGGGTTTCTGCAGCACAGTGGAGCGTTCTTTTGCGCTTGGCCGGGGGCCTCTTACCCCTTATTGGCCGACACTGTTCCAAAGTTGGGAGGCAGGCAATGAGGAGCATCCAATCCGTAGCTGAACTGAAGCCAGACAGGGCCCTGGTCCAAAACCTGTTGCCCTGAATGTTTTTTGGCTGAGACTCTTATCCAAAGTTGGCTTTAAGGGGACTTCAGATGATACATTAGTAGGGATTATCCCCATTCTAATCGGTGCCGGGGGGCGCAAGAAAGATGTTTAGCCCCGTGTTCTTCTGATTCATCCTCTCCCCTGCCTCTGTTCTGACGGGACAGGGGAAGAGAGACCTTGGCTTTGCATTCGGGTCTGAGCCGCCACCACATGGTGGGTCAGGGAAGAATTTTTGGCCTGTGCCCTGCCTGGGGGGAGGGGGCGATATTTTGATCTCACCCATTTTTGCCTTTCCTTCTGCCATGTTGCTGCACCACTTTCTTGAAACATCTGTCTTCCTTGAACCCTGCAAACATTTTTGTGCAAGAAATAACCTGTTTGGGCCTGCTGTTTTCTCATGGGGTACAGTAATTTGGGTAGGGCTGCCAGCTCCAAGCTGGGAAATGCCTGGAGATTTTGGGGGTGGAGCCTGAGAAGGGTGGGGTTTGGGGAGGGGAAGGACTTCATTGGGGTTAAGGCCATAGAGTCCACCTTCCAAGAGTGGCCATTTTCTCCATGTGAACTGATCTCTGTCATCTGGAGATCCGTTGTAATCAGTGTTCCCTCTAAGCTGTGGAATCTTGTGAGCAGAAATTCTACTTTGTGAGCTCCTGGCCTTAAAGTTGTAAGCGGGCAATTTGGCTACTGTATAAATTAGTTTGCTCTGGAGCCGTCCTTCCTGAGCGAAGACAAAAATGTATGAGCCGGAGGCTAAAAAACTATGAACTAGCTCACACTAACTCAGCTTAGAGGGAACACTGGTTGTAATACCAGGAGATTTCTAGTCACCACCTGGAGGTTGGCTGCCCTAAACTTGAATGGTGTGGGACAGTGTATCTCCCCCTCCTCAGGATCCATCAGTAGCTGGCCAGGTCTGCAGACAGAACCTGCCACCTGGCTGCTCGTCTCTTAGGAAGGGTGGCCAAATCCTGGTGGGGCCCGGAGTTTCCCCAGAATTATAAGTCATCTCCAAACTGCAAAGATCAGACCTCCAGGAGGAAATGGCCGCTCCAGCAGGCTGGCTCTGTAGTATTACATTCCCTCCACACTCCCTTCCCTCCACAGCTCCACAGTCCCCAGCCCTGCCCCTGCATCTCCAGGAGCTTCCCAAACTGGAGCTGGTAATGCTGCTCTCCCACTCCCCAGCCCCGCTGCTGATAAACTCCCTGGCAGGGAGACTTAACAGCAGCGGAGGGAAGCTTAGGCCACTGTTGATGGCGATACCATAACGTCCATAATTGCTGTAATCCTAGTCCAATTACATTGTTTACAGAGGTCACATCCTACGGGTTGCATTGACATAACTTTGTAATCCGTCTTGAGTTGGGGTGAGAAAGGTGGACCATAAATAAAATGAATAAATAAACCTGTGTGGTGCTGACAATGCGATAATGCTTATTCTGGTGCATACTGGCAGTGACGTTGCTGGATCACTGGTGAGATCTGGCTAAGCCTCCCTCCCACAGCTGATGCTCCCCCTGCCCCTTGCTGCTTGCAAGGGGGGGGGGGGTGCCTGGCCATCCTATCTTAGGTTTGATTTATACATGCAAGAGAATGTGGTGGCTGCAGGGATAACTCCTCTTCAGACCGTTTCCCTGCATTATAAAAACTCCCTGCAAGTAGAAAACCGGCACATTTCCCCTGCTGTGCTAACTTTCTCGTTTCGGGGAGTGCTTTTTAAAAAAAATGAATAGGAGCATTCAAAGTGGAATCTACACCCCACAGTCTGAAGCGATGTTTCAACGAGCTTCACCTTCTACCACTTCATTATGGAGCATGTACCAGCCAGGCCAGTTTGCCAGCATCCCAGCAGGCGAGGGAAGGGTCTTTCCAACCCAGTCCGTCTGGCCCAGCTGAGCAGCCCCCCCCCAGCTCCCTCTAACAGCAACAGAATGCTTTCCAGGAGACAGCCAGATGGCTGTTTTCATCCATGTGCAATTTCATACTTCTTTTGTTAACCTCCTTGATTTTTCTTCTCAAAAAGAGAAGAAGAAAAGCTGCATCTGAATAGAGTAAATAATCATCTGTAAAGGAGGTTTTTGTGTGGTGTGAACATGGAAGGTTCGTGTGTGGAAGATTTGTGCTGTACAAGAAGGGGGTTGGACTGGACGATCTTCCAGCTGCTCTGAGCCCTGTGAAGAAAGCTTTTTTCCCAAGGATTCTCCGCAGAACGGGTCTTTAAATGACTTGTGTCAAGCTGAGTGATGGGGAGAAATTTTTCCAAGGAAAACTGAATTGGAATTCAAATTTAAATAAATAAATAAATAAATAAACATTTTAAAGTAGCAAAATTTAAATAATGCTCGCATAAGAAAGCTAAACAGTGAGCTCTGAGTCCTACAAGCTTTTTGGGGTAGGGGCTTCCCAGATTCAAAGTTTTTGCATCTGACATAGGGAGCTTTCACTCATGAAAGTTCATACCCCCGGATATCTTGTGGGTCTCTTAAGGTGCTCCGGGACTCATCTGGATGTTCGGCTGTAGACCAACATGGCTATAAGGTAGGGTTGCCAAGTCCAAATTGGAAAATACCTGGGGACTTTGGGGGTGGAGCCAGGAGAGGGCGGGGTTTGGGGAGGGGAGGGGCCTCAGCATGGTACAATGCCACAGAGGCCACCCTTCAAAGCAGCCCTTTTCTCCAGAGGAGCTGATCTCTGTCAGCTGGAGATCAGTTGTAAAAGAAGGGGATCCCCAGGCCCCACCTAGAGATTAGCAACCCTACTATAAGGAGGCAAATGTACCCCATGCAAAAGCCCTTGTGTTGGTCTGTGCGTCATAGCTCACATTCAGCCCATCTAACATGACTGATTTGCAGTGCAACAGCCCTGACAAACTGCGGATAAGGAGACTGTATTTACATATGCGAGGCGGAACATTTGCGAGGCGGAAAAACATAGCACTGGGGAAAATGTCTGCCCCCCATCATTGATAAAGCCCATCACCGTGAGGGGAGTGTCTGTTGGCAGGAGAGGACTGTACATATCAAAGGCTCTTGTGGGTCCGTCACATCTCTGTGTGCCCTGATGACAAATGTGCTCTGAACCCCACACACAACGCTTGGCCCAACCACTCAGTGTCAGGATAGGAGTGTCGGTTCCTGGCTAGCTGAGCCTCTGGGGCACGTGCTCACTGCCAGGTGTTTCTGGAGGGCGAATTAGTTAAACCCTGCCTCCGGCACACACGCATGCACATCTTTGTGCACAGACACATTCTGGCTGTGGCTCAGAGGAGGAGCACCTGCTCTGCATACAGGAGTACCCCAACATCTCCAGGTAAAAGCATCAGGGAACGGCCATCTTTGCCATAGAGTTTTTGCCTAGAGTTTCTCTACGTTGCCAGCTATGTGATGACGTCACTCCTGGTGTGCGCCAGAAGTGACTTTGCTGCTTTGCTGGCAACAGAGGCCTAGTCCTTAATTTGCCGCTGGTTAAGTCCCCCCACCGGCCAGCTGATCAGTGCTGGTGGGGCAGAGCGGGGGATCCCCTGCCGCCAGTGGGGGTCTGGGACCCCTAGCCCAGTGTATAAAGATCTCTCATTTTCTCTCTCCCTCTCCTCTCTGGCTGCTGCACACATCCTGCAAACCTAGAGATTTCCCCCAATCTAGGCAGAGAGCTGCAGCCTGTCTCGGCTGCCTTCTCTGTAATTTGTGTCAGTTTTTCAGAGACTTTTCTGTCATACCGCCTTCATAGATGTAGGTGTACGCCTAAAACTGCATACCCAAGAGCGGCAATGTGTAAAACGGCCGTGTTAGCACCCTGTGGTTGTTACAGCCATTTTCACCTCTTCTGCAGCCCCTGCAGGGGTTCTTCCCAGACACTATGAAGTGGAACAACGCTTTTAGTCATGAGGATATTTTCAGTGTCCTGTGTGATTCCCACCCCCCAATCTGACTCTAGATGGGTGGCAGCCCAAGAAAGGGCCTTCTCACTCCTGGTGCCGAAACTTTGGAGCTCCCTTGCCTGGAAGATTCGTCTGTCTCCCTCTAACATAGTTTTCCCCAAGCAGGTGAAGGCTTTTTTGTTTCGTTTGGCACGCCCCCTTTCACTGTTATTGGCCCTCCTCCCTGGTTTTTGATGTTGTGTGTTTGCGTGTTTATATGTTTTTGTTGAATTGCTTTATATATACTTCATTTTAAATGCTATTTCAATGTTGAAATGTTTTTAATGTTTTGGTGCTCTCCACCCCAGCAGATGCTATTTGGGTGGAAAGGCGGCATAGAAATGTTTTAAATAAGTAAATAAACCTTTTGCTAGCCACCCCACAGGAGGGGCAGAGCAGTGTTCACAGTGGGTAGAAAATCCAGATAGAAAGCTTGAGTTCCAAAATAGATTGATAATATGGGCCCAAGGCCATTAGGTATAAGGTCCAATGCAGCTATGGAAGAGGTCCATGGAAATGCCAAATGTGTACTACTTTGTGTTCATAAGAACATCAGAAGAGCTTGCTGGCTCAGACCAGTGAAGGTCCATCTGGTCCAGCATCCTCCCCCACACAGTGGCCAACCAGCTCCTCTGGATGGCCAACAGTAGGGCATAGAGGCCAAGGCCTTCCCCTCATGTTGCCTTCTGGGTCTGGGACTCAGAGGCTGAGTGCCTCTGAACGTGGAGGTTCCCCTCAGTCACTACAGCTAGTAGCCATTGACAGGCTTATCCTCCATGAGTCTATCTAACCCACTTTTAATACTCTCTATGCCTGTGGCTATCACTACATCCTCTGGCGGTGAATTCCACATTGTAATCACTCTCTGTGTAAAGTAATACTTCCTTTTGTTCGTCCTGAACCGACTGCCCATCTGCTTCATTGGTTTCCCTCGAGTTCTAGTCTTTTGGGAGAGGGAGAAAACCTCTATCATGTCCCCCCCTTGGTTGTCTCTTTTCTACATTGAAAAATCCCAGACTCTTCCGCCTTTCCTCATAGGGAAGGTGCTCCAACCTCCTAATCATCTTGGTCGCCCTCCTCTGTACTTTTTCCAGCTCTGCAGTGTCCTTTCTGAGGTAACGGTGGCCAGAACCGTACTCAGTATTCTAAATGAGGCTGCACCATACATCTATACAGAGGTATTACAATATTGGCCGTTTTATTCTCAGTTCCTTTCCTAATAATCCCGAACATAGAATTTGCTCCAGGAGAAAGATTTTTGTAAAGGAGCACTCGTAAGGGACAATCCATTTCTTTGGCTTCCTGAGATAAGTGGCTAGTGGCTACAGAACTGTCGCATCATCTCTGCTGCTCGAACATGGGGTGCCCAGAGGATGAACCCCGACATCTTCCCTCCTTATAGCTAGGCAGTGTTTCTCCGTTCAGTGTCGAAATAGAATGGTGCCAGAGGTCACCCTGGAAGGTCAGCATCTGCGACAAGCTAACAAAGGGTCAAAAGTGGTTAAATGAGCTGAGCCAGGAAATGCTCATAACCTTAATAGATGGTTGTGCTCTCGTGAAATGAAAAATGTTCCCGAATGACAAGAAAGGCACAAACAAAATAATGCAGTAATCCCTGTTAAGTTGCAGTGAATGGGGCTCATCATTCAGCAGCCATATTAAAACAAGCAAGCTGGTCTGGCACATACCTAGGCTCTCTGAGGACTAAATCCGTGACTCTGTACCTTTGAAGCCATTATTCAGGACATGAATACTGCCTTGTTGGATTGGACCAAATGAGCCCAGCATTTGGTTTCTGATGGCAATCAGCCACACACCTCTGGAAGCTTACTGGCAGGGCATGAAATGGCCTCTGATTATCCCCGTTGGGTCATGCCCAGCGGTTGGTCTGGCAGCTGAGTTGCTTTAGTAGCATCTCATAAAGGGCTGATGCTCTGTAAGAACAGAAGAGCCCTGCTGGATCCAACCAATGGTCCATCTAGTGAGTCCAGCATCCTGTCTCATGTGGTGGCCAACCAGTTCCCCTGGAGGTCCAGCAACAGGGCATAGAGGCCAAGGCCTTCCCCAGATGTTGTCTCCTGGCACTGGTATCCAGAGGTCTACTGCCTCTGAATGTGGAGGTTTAGTCACCATGGCTAGTGGCCACTGGTAGACCTATCCCCCATGTAGTAATGATATCTCCCATATGTGATTTGAGGCAGTGACTGGTCATTTCCACAGGCTGCTTGCTCCGGCACAGATGCTGTTGGGAAGTAGGAATGTTTTATCAGATATGACCAAGGAACTTTTGGTGTCTAAGGCGGAAAATCCAAATGGCATCACCATGGTAACAAAAATAATTAACTAAAAAATTGACAATTTACTGCCTTTTGACAACATCCCAAAAATCTGTTACCAAATGTGGGCCCCCTCGTCCTGCATAATGGTAGAGCTGGATCTTTTTAGATACATCCGTGTTTTCCATAGTGCTGTTCCATATGCTGTATAAAAGGAAACCTGGGTTTGCGATCGAGTATACACTCCACAAAGGGGCTGCAGTGGCTGAAGTGGTTAAGACACTGAACTGCAGAACGATAGTTCAGCAGTTCGAGACCTGAGTGCTGTATGACGGAATGAGCTCCCGTCTCTGGTTCCAGCTCCTGCCAACCTAGCAATTCAAAAGCAAGAAATTGCAAGTAGATAAATAGGTACCACTTCAGTGGGAAGGTAACACCGTTCCGTGCACCTCGGCGTCTAGTCATGCCGGCCACATGACCACGGAAATGTCTTTGGACAGCGTTGGCTCTTTGGCTTGAAAACGGAGATGAGCACCGCATCCCTAGAGTCGGATTCGACTGGCTTTCCAGCAAGGGAAACCTTTACATTTAACCTATACACTCCACAGGCAGTTGCTTCCCAGCTGTGGTTTTCTGATTAGTTGCAACTGTATGATACGCTTGTTTGCCAGTCCAGTTTGCTACATTCACCCTATCCTTTTTCAGTTGGTCACTTATTCACACAGTAAATGTAACAACGTAAGAAATCAACATTAATTTCTGGGGCTGGATTCTGACAGTCATGTCACGAGACCAGTTAAGGTATCATAAACTAGCCAGCTCTAAATATTTAAGCTAGAATGCTGCCCTGAGCCTGCTTTGGCGGGGGTGGGTGGGGTATAAATCAAATAAATACATAAATAAAAATGCTTATATCTGGATTTCTGCAGAGCCTTTATAGTTCTTCGAGCACCAGTCCCCGAATCCACATAGTGTGGCAAACCTCTTTAGAAAATGAGAAGCATTTGTAAACAGGGCCGATGCCAGGTTTTTTTGCACACTAGGCGAGGCTACCATCTGCCCCCTGGATCTGGTGACCTGACTTTTAGAAACAACCACGCTTCTGCTCCAGGTGGTTTCCCCCGCGCTCACATAAGGCAGAGCAAAAACGACTTTCCTGTGGGCAGACACTGGGAAAGGGGATTAGACAGCATCACCCCCCTGTGAGCACCCTCACATGTTTGCAAGAGCCGGGATGGAGAAGCGGAGCTGGCTGCGGCAGCTTGGGCCATGCTCCGGCAAGGCTCGTCCTTGTCCTGGCGGGGGCTCGGGCTGCGCCCCTCTGAGGTCTGCGCCCTAGGCAGCTGCCTTACTGGCCTAATGGTAGCACCGGCCCTGTTTGTAAAGCAGTTTGTGTTATGGAACTTCACCATCTAGTGAGGTTGCCAACTCTATGTTCAGAAATTCATGGGGATTTTGAAGGTGGAGCCTGGGGAGGGTGGGCTGGGCTACAGCAGGATATGATACCATAGAGCCCACCCTCCAAAGCAGCCATTTTCTTCAGGGGAACTGATCTCTGTTGTCTGGAGATCAGCTGTAATTCCGGGAGATCTCCAGGCCTCACCTGGCGCCTGGCAATCCTACCATCTAGAGGGAGGAAAACCGAAGGAGAACCTGAGTGCTGGATAGCCTGTACGATGTGGGACTCTTCTCCTGGTTTTGGTTGCAGTCCCGACAGTGTGTTTCGGTCCCAGCGTCACGTTTTCGCCTCCCTTGCAGATTAGCGCGGTGCCAGGACTTCCTGGAATAGATTGCAAAGGTTGACTTATTCACGCAGGTTCTTCTGCCTTACGGAGTCTTGATATTGCATGATCTGTCAGCAGCGTTTGATTCTATTGATCACGGGGGACGTTATTTGTCTGCCTGGAGCACCTTGCCTGTCTCCAAGGCCTGTTAATGGAGTTTACTTCTGATATTTTTTCTGCTTTCTCATTTTGTTGCTGTCAATAGTTCTGTCTCTGATCCTTTCGCTGTACAAGCTAGTATTGGGGGTGGGGGTGGGTGACATCAGACTTTGTGCTGTTTAGTTAAATATAATGATACCCCAGAGTAAGCATCAGAACCATAAGCTGTTATGGCCAGCTTAATTTATGTTATCTACCCTCACTCACCCACCAGTTTAGAGAATGCTTGCTCCTATCTGCAGATATACCCACTCTCAGGTTGTGTCCAGACTGGCAGTCTGGCCCGATATATAGGCACATTTCACAAATGGATTAAATGGGCCCATTCACACAGCCACATCTGTCAGGTGTGCCCTGGGCATACTCACCCCATCAGAGGACAACTTGGAGCTGGGTTAAAAAGCCACCATCTCCGAAGTGGAGTTTTTGTTTCCTTGCACGTTCCTTGCGCATGGCCGGCTGTCTGAACATGGGGGAGTGTGCGCAGAACGGATTTGACAGTCTGAACCTGCAGATCCGTTCTGCCACTGGAGATGTGCTTTTTTCAAAAAATGGTCTATGTGCACGTGTATGCACATAAGCGCATGCGCGCGCACATGCACACTATGCACACACATGGATTTGGGGGATTTTTGGCAATACACTCCGTGGCTGATGTGCTACAATAATGTGGATGCTTTACCACAGGATGTCTCTGTAGGTAGCCTGCAGCAGGGTGTGCTGTGTGGCTGATACGCCCCGCAATACTTTCGCCCGGTTAAATTAGAAACGGTACCATATTGCGCCAAGCTGCAAGTGCTGCCACAGCCTCAGATGTTGTATGCCCTTTTAATTCTTGACCCTAATAAAACAGCCATGCTTGAGGCTTTGAGTTCATTGTTGCTTTAAGGGCCGTTCAGGGAAGTCAAGAGGGGGAGCGCTGCCCTTCAGTACACGCGTCAGGTCGTGGGTAATAGTTCCCATAACTCCAACCAACTCCACAAGGCCCAGTCAGTGCAGGCTACAGTAATGTCCTTTGCATGATAAGGGCTGGTAACAGGCCATGGGAATGTGCCTGCATCTATTTGAATCACTTGTTCTGAAAAACGGGTGTTTTGTCTGTACAAACATACATGCAGTTCATGCAAACTATAATAGTTCTGTCCATGTCTGGAACATGAAGGATCCTGCATGTTGAGTGACTCTTGCCTAGAACATGTGATTTGCCTGGTTTACGCCAGATACCATTCGCGTGGTGCTAGGTGTGCCCATCATGAAAACCCTGACTATGTGAAGGATGATCCTTTGGGTCCAGGCCTGAGTGACAGTTGACGTAAACAGTTCTACAGGCCTGTATTCTGGGGAAGAAGGCAGCCTGGCGTAGCCGGATCTTGTCAGATCTCAGAAGCTAAGCAGGGTCAGTACTTGGAAAGGGAGAGCACCAAGGAAGGCTCTGCAGAGGAAGGCCGTGGCATCCCACCTCTGCTTTTCACTTGCCTTGAAAGCCCCTCGCCGGGGTCACCATAAGGCTTGATGAGAGACCACCCAGGAAGACTCTGCAGAGGAAGGCATTGGCCAGCCATCTCTGCTTCTCACTTGCCTGGAAAGCCCCTTGCTGGGGTCACCAAAAATCAACTTCAGCTTTGCCAGCGCTAAACACACATGCAGGCCTGTATTCTAGGAGTGGACACCAAAGGAACACATCTCTGTGTTTAAAGGGGATGTGGGGTAAATGCAATTATTTGTTCATTGAAAATGTTGCTTCAGTGAGTTTGAGGCATAAAAATGCTTTTAAAAGTACAGGGCAATTTAATCTTGAATATACCCCAGTTTAGGGTTGCCAAGTCCAAGTTGGAAAATACCTGGGGACTTTGGGGGTGGAGCCGGGAGAGGGCGGGGCTTGGGATGGGGAGGGGCGGGGCCTCAGCATGGTACAATGCCATTGAGTCCACCCTTCAAAGCAGCCATTTTCTCCAGGGGAGCTGATCTCTGTCTGCTGGAGATCAGTTGTAAAAGCAGCGGATCCCCAGGCCCCACCTGGAGGCTGGCAACCCTACCCCAGTTTGTGCTTTTGATCTTTACTCTGAATTCTTTGACCACCCCCACCCCCACCCCGGCGATCTGTAATGTTTCTCCTTCTGGCTCCTCTCTTACACATCTTCCCTTTGCAGTTTTTAAAGGATCCTCTTCAGGAATAAACAAATCCATTGGTTATCTTTGGAAAAATGTTCAAGCTATGCAGCGCAGCCTCTGACCAAGTATGGTGGTTGGTTTGCTTGTTCTATTTTAATCTGCCATTCAGATAGTGACGTTGCTGTGTCCTGTGCTGAACTCTTTTACAAAATA
Source organism: Lepidodactylus listeri (assembly GCA_029233225.1). Classification (NCBI taxonomy): domain Eukaryota; kingdom Metazoa; phylum Chordata; class Lepidosauria; order Squamata; family Gekkonidae; genus Lepidodactylus; species Lepidodactylus listeri. The sequence goes on along the minus strand of JARCFY010000005.1, from coordinate 129,694,200 downwards.
ATCTCCTGATTGGCCTAATGAGGAAGGGAACAATCCAGCCAAAGTTCAAGCGAAAAACACAGAGTGACTTTTCTACTGCAGAAATCAAAGAGACTGAATTCAGCTTACCTTTGGCTGAATTACGGCTTCCTGCCAGAAACCATTTGCAGTACGTCTGTGATTGTGTCTGTTGTCGGCACTGTGGGGCACACAGAACTCCCCTGGCTGTCTGGCCCTGTGAGTGTGAGCGTTTGGTCGGCAGGGAAAGTGGGGAATAGTTTCGCCCAGAGGACAGCAGCCAGACATGAGCAAATTGGTTAATACGTCATGCTAATCAGTTGGAAAATTAGGGAAATTAAATAAATTTTACTTAGGTGTGCACGTATGTAAATATATAGGAAATCTTGGAATGGTGGGAAAATAGACTCTCAAGACCATAAGCGCCATCAATAGATTGTATCTACTTGTAATAAAATTATAAATAAAGATTTAGAAAAAGAAGAACTGCAACGTGGAACCAATTATCACATTTCATTTTTTTTTTTTTTAGGTTTACACCTAATTGTTATTTGTTTGAAATGTTTATGTACTGCTTTTTTTCGAGAGCCAGTTTGGTGTAGTGGTTAGGAGCGCACACTCTGATCTGGGAGAACCGGGTTTGATTCCCCACTTCTCCACATGCACCTGCTGGTGTGACCTTGGGTCAGACATAGTTCTCTCGGAGCTGTTCTCTCATGAGCAGTCCTTGAAAGAGCTCTCTCAGCCCCACCTACCTCACAGGGTGTCTGCTGTGGGGAGGGGAAGAGAAAGGAAGTTGTAAGCCGCTCCGAGATTTCTTCGGCTAGTGAAGGACGGGGTATAAATCCAGTCTCTTCTTCTTTTCCATTTTGCTCAAAGCATTTTCCGTGAATGATCCAGAAACGGTCCTGTCTTCAGATTGTAGTCATTCCAGAAAATCATCACACTGCCTAGTAAGGGCCCAAAACCATATTGGCGGTCATACGTGCTATCAAGTCACAGACAACTTAATGGTGACCTGGTAGGGTTTTTAAGGCAAGAGACAAGCAGTGGTGGTTTGCTATCTCTTGTTTCTGCACCGGAGCCTCTGGACTTCCTTAGTGGTCTCCCATCTGAGTATTAAGCAGGGCCAGCCTTGCTTAGCTTCGGAGATCTGACAAGATCAGACTAGCCTGGGCCATCCAGGTCAGGGCGAAACCAGAGTGACTGAATCAAAAGCCCCATCAAGCAATTCCACTGTGTGCTTTTTCAGAAGGCTGGGAGAAATGTCAGCTGCTCCTTCCATTATGGGCAGCTGATTCCGCAGGGCTGGGACTGCTACAGAGAAAGATCTTGGTTCCCTGTCACATGTTGGTTTGCCACTGTGTTTTGAAAAGACACCCACCCCACCCCTCCCCCGGTATTCCAGAAATGCATGGTTCCAGTAAAACTTTTTTTAAAAGCTTATTTGAAATGACCAGGGGCGGGGGGGGGGGGGGGGGGTCCTGAGTTTGTTAATTTCTTGGTAAAAATCATTGCCTGTTATTTCAGTTGAGTAGCCTTTGGCAAAATGCAAACATGCAACGGGTGTTTAGATTCTATCATATGTTAATTTTGCCCTTCTGCCAAGGTGTTCTGGACAGTATGTGTGGTTCTTCTTGTTTTTTTGCATTTGGCTCTTAAAATAATGGATCATTTTGATAAATAAGCACTGAACACCGAAGCAGAATTGTTTTCAGCATACATTCACATTAAGAACATAAGAGAAGCCAGTGTTGGATCAGGCCAGTGGCCCATCCAGTTCAACACTCTGTGTCACACAGTGGCCAAAAACACCAGGTGCCCTCAGGAGGTCCAGCAGTGGGGGCAGGACGCTAGAAGCCCTACCACTGTTGCCTCCCCCCCCTCCCGTCAAGCACCAAGAATACAGTGCATCACTTGCCCCAGACTGAGAGTTCCTATCTACACCTTGTGGCTAACAGCCACCATAAGAGAAGCCAATGTTGGATCAGGCCAATGGCCCATCCAGTCCAACACTCTGTGTCACACAGTGGCCAAAAACACCAGGTGCCCCCAGGAGGTCCAGCAGTGGGGCCAGGACACTAGAAGTTCTCCCACTGTTGCCCCCCCCCCAAGCACCAAGAATACAGAGCATCACTTGCCCCAGACTGAGAGTTCCTATCTATACCTTGTGGCTAATGGCCACTGATGGATCTCTGCTCCATATAATAACATAAGAGAAGTCAATGTTGGATCAGGCCAATGGCCCATCCAGTCCAACACTGTGTCACACAGTGGCCAAAAACACCAGGTGCCCTCAGGAGGTCCAGCAGTGGGGCCAGGACACTAGACAGTGTCCCACTGTTGCCCCTCCCAAGCACCAAGAATACAGAGCATCACTTGCCCCAGACTGAGAGTTCCTATCTATACCTTGTGGCTAATAGCCACTGATGGACCTCTGCTCCATATGTTTATCCAATTCCCTCTTGAAGCCTTCCATGCTTGTAGCCGCCACCACCTCCTCTGGCAGTGAATTCTATACGTCAATCACTCTTTGGGTGAAAGACATTGACACGGCCTCCTCCCTCCCCTCCCCCAAAAAGTACAAGTATTTGTTGTGATTGTTTTCTTTGGTCATTGAAAGAAGCTAACATTTCTGCGGTTCAGTCATCCCTACTGAATAGTAGGACTTTCTGAATTTCCCTGGATTAGGGCCACCCTTACGAAGCTTGGCGCATGTTAGATTACTCACGTGCGTGCATTGTCAAGTGTTCACAGAACTCTTTGCACAGGCGGTAATATCTCTGCATTGCAGTAAGTATAACAACAACCATAAAATAAAATTAAGAGTTTGCAGTTCCCCCCCCACACACACTTTCTCAGTGTTTGAAGCCAAGATATCAAAGTTTCAGTCACAGTTTATAATTTTTAATTTCCTGAGGCAACACGCTACCTCTCCTGATTGGCAGGCGTTCTTTTACCTCTCATTAATGCCCTCCCTGCTATCTGCAAACTTATTACCTACACATGGTTTGGTGGTCCCATTGTCTGTTTAATGCCATATCTCTTGTTATACATGATGGCCATCCGCTGGAGATTAGGCAGGAGATTAGATCAGCGTTTAAGAGCGAATGTTGCCTGGGTTTTGTTGCAGAAGGGGGGGGGGGGGGTTGAGACTGGAAGGAAACAAATAAGTGGCTATAATTTTGCCAGATAAGGAGTTATTTGCTTTTGCAGTATTGTTCGGCAACAGATGTGCATAGCGGCCGAGTTTACACTGTCGCAGCCGAGCAGTGGAGGCTAATGACAAGCCGGCGCGCCAATCGTAAGTGTGCACAAGGATGCACTCCAAATACATTTAATTAATAGAATGCTGTGAGCCAGGGGTCATTTCGAGCAGGAACGCCGTTCCGGGAGTAACAAGCCCAGGAGCAGGCACATATGGTGATGCGCTGTGGGAAAAAGCCAAAGCATGCTAACTTGATCTGTATTTTCATGCTTGTTGTAGGGCAGCTTCCCTGCAAGAGCAAAGGAAACCTAAAGTGTCTTTAGTCAAAGTGTCAAGCTGGAGATTTTGGGGATGGAACCTGAAAAGTGGGTGTTGCCTTCTGACACACTTCCGGTGACGTCAGGGGGTGTGGCATATGCAAAAAAAGTTATGCTAATGAGCTCCTGCACCCCTTTTTTTACGAAATGACCCCCGCCGGTGTGAGCTGAATGTTAAATACAAGAAAATTAGCTGCTTCCTCCAGCTCCACTGAAGAGGCACGTGAGCCTCTGGTATGTCCCAGACAGGTCAAGAAGAATTGAACACACAGCCAAAGAAAAACGTGGGGCGAGGGAGGCTTGTTCGATTGGTGATGGAAACTGCTGTCACCTGGCAGCCAACTCGTGGCTTCCCCCTCACAAGGTGTTCAAGGCAAGAAATGTAACAAGGGGTGGTTGGCCCTTGCCTGCCTCTGCGTAGCAACCTTGCACCTCCTGGGTGCTCTCCCATCCAAGTACCGGCCAGGGCTGACCCTGCTTAAATCCTGAGATCTGACAAAACGGGGAGGTCAGGGGCGGTCTGTTGAAGCCCACAGTAAAATAAGTGTCGTTACTCTTTAAGGTGCCCCTGGACTTTTGTTTTATAGAGTTCGATGGCATCTTCTTCCTTAGGAAAACCGATTGCAGAGCCTCAGTCTGACCAGGCCAGCCCAGAATACTTGCAGCTGAGTCTTCCTGACACAGTCCAAAATGCAGCTGCTCCAGGGTGGGACTCACCTTCCCAGACCAGTATTTTGAGACCCATTGCAAATGTGTTCCTTGGGAGACTCGTTCGTCAGTTGCTCCCCTGCACAGCCCTCCCAGGGATCCTAACAGGCACTTTCAGCCTCCAGTGGGAGGTGTCTATTGCGGGCTCTTTAAAGCCATCTGACACGTGTTTGGGGGGGGGGCAGCGGGGAAGAGACAGCTGCATGCCTTTTTGTGGGGCTGCAAAGGAAGAGAGAAGGCAGGAAAGGGAACAGCTTAGCAGGGAATCTACTTGAGAACCCCAGCAGAGATGAAAGCCAGCGTGGTACACTGGATGGATTGCCAGGTTAGGACCCTGGAAGTAAAGGTAAAAGTTTCCCTTGCTCGAAAGTCAGTCGAGTCCAACTCTGGGGATGCGGTGCTCATCTCCGTTTCCAAGCCGAAGAGCCAGCGCTGTCTGAAGACGTTTCTGTGGTCATGTGGCCGGCATGACTAGACTCCGAGGCACAAGGAATGCTGTTACCTTCCCACCGAAGTGGTACCTATTTAGCCACTTGCAATTTCTTGCTTTCGAACTGTTAGGTTGGCAGAAGCTGGGACCAGAGATGGGAGCTCACTCCGTCATGCAGCACTCAGGTCTCGAACTGCTGAACTACCGATCTTCCGGTCAGCAGTTCAGCGTCTTAACCACTTGAGCCACTGCAGCCCCATTCACAGGTCTTACCAACTGCTTTAATCCAATCTCAGCTATACTTATCGCCCAGTTGCTTATGTATCTTGACTCTAACTAGCCATTCCTGGCAACTAAACCCACCACCACCAATATGTGTGAGGCTTGAGGAAAACTGTTTCAGTGTATCTGAAGAAGTGTGCATGCACACGAATAAAACACGAATACCCAGAATAAAACTTTGTTGGTCTTAAAGGTGCCCCTGGACTCAAACTTTGTCCTATTGCTTCAGGCCAACACGGCTACCCACCTGAATCTACATTCAGAACAAGTGTCTTTGGTGAGGGGTTTTGTTTTTTGTTTTTAAATCTGCAAAACCAGTCTGGAAGTCGGTATTTAAAAATGCCCACCAAAGAAACGCTTCTCTAGGGAGAGGAAAAGGAGGCCTTCCAGAGCGAGCACAGAAGATAGCATCTTCCTCTGCTGCCGGAGCTGTCTTTGTTTCCCCCTTTAAAAAAAGATGCCAGCCATTCATGGCGCAGTTGGGAGGGAAGCCGAGCTTTAACTAAGAGAGCCACCCCTACCCCCTGCGCAGCCTCTTGTACTCGGCTGCCGTTGGGCAGACCTGACAAAGTGATTTATTTCCAAGCTCTCTTTTGGCCATTTTGACACAGTCTGTATTGCTGTGTCCCTTCCGCTGTGTTGCTTGATAGGCAGACGGACAAACTTCCTCCTTGGTTTTTAGCACCCTCGTGTTGGGGTGCCTTTGAATCGCATTGATTTTGAATGAGGCGAAGGAATGTCTCAAAACAAACAAAACTCGGTTTCGCATCATAGCATCGTAATTCCAGGGGGAATCAGCCTTTGTATTTCCCTTTAACTACGTGTGGGGAAAGTGCCGCCAAGTCCCCACTTACTTATGGTGACCCCAGGAAGGGGCTTTCAAGGCAAGCGCGAAGCCGACGTGGCAATTTTGCCATTGCCTACCTCTGCACTCTCTTCCATGGTGGTCTCCCATCCAGCGACTGACCCTGCTTCATTTCTGAGATCTGATGAGATTAGGCTATCACCTGCCGCCTTCCTTCCCTCCCCTAAACTGTATTGTGCTTTAATTGTCTGCCCTCTTGGTTGGTGGGTGTAAAACATGGAGATTGTTTGCAGAAACAGCACAGTTGCTTCGTTGCGGCAGTGGTTTAGAGCAGACGGCAAAAGAACTCTTCTTATTTTCCCCTTCTAAGCAGAGTTACACCCTTCTGAGCCACTGGAGGGTTAGAAAGGTACAACCGTGTTGAGGGTGACATTATTAGGAGGGTTCATTCAATCATTAGCATGCAAATTGGGTTCATTATGTTTGTGCAAATTCCTAAGAATGCGTATCAACAGCAAATAAAACCCTGAGAACTTTTTTTTTTATTTACTCTGCGTGTTCTTACCCGCTGTACGCAAAGGAGAGCGCTTAACCTGAAAATTTCACGGAGGAAGACCTGAGCTTTGGAGTCACTGTCCACTTAAGCCTCTGTTATTTACCAAATAAGCCACTGGCTTGCTTCCTCTGCATTTGAGTGGGATCTCTTGAAATAGCGCGTGCCTGTTATGTTTACGCTTGGGCCAAAACCATCCTTTCAATTTGTATATGAACCTGTACCAAGAGTCTCTACAAATCCTTGGGCAGGACGGACGGTGGACAATGCCAGTTCTAGATGCCCTGGTATGTGTAGATCAAGATGGGTAGCCGTGTCAGTCTGTCTGTAGCAGTATGAGAAAGGAGCACTCACTGGAGGAGACAGTGTTATCAATGCAACAGACATGAAATTAAGCAAACTCCAGAGCATGACTGCAAAGTACTGGAGTCGGAGACGCGTTGTGGTGATTTCAGCAAGCATAGTTTATTAGCTGAGCAGATGAAGCATGCCAAACCCGGGCTCAGTTTGTGCCTCTTTTATTCCGGCCGGAGCCACACCTCTGACCTCGCCCAATTGTCCCGATAGGACCTTACGATTAAAGTTACATATCATAGGGTCCCTCTGGGATCCTAGGCACTTGATTGGTGGCGGTTTACAGTCCGGCCAGCTATTGTCATTCCTGACCCAACCTCAGGTCACTGGCCTGGCCATGTGCGTTTTGCCTCTACACTATACTACACCCCTCCCCCCATGGTCCGGATCCCCCCATGTAACATAGTCCTTGAGATAGGTGGGATGGTGCCGCTCCCGCCCTGAGTGTCGGGGGTTTGTTGCTCGTGGGGATTGCTCCGGCTCTGGGGGGTCTTCTGCGAAAGATGGAGGGGCTGCTGTTGGTGGAGTCTCATCCCTCGGTGCGGGCCCTGGAAGCTCGGCTAGGTCCTTGGCTGAGTCGGGTTCCTGAGGCAGCACCGGGTCTGGAACATCGCCTTCGCAGTCTTCAGTGATGGTGGAAGCATATGTCGTGACCCGCCAGCGCAACTGATCAATGTGGCAATGCCATACTTGCCCGTCCTTTCCGGATTGTAAGATAGCAGGCCCACTGTGCGGATGATTTGTCCAGGGAGCCATGTGGGCAATCTTGCGTAGTTCCTCACGTTGACCGGGTCTTCCAGGAAGAATCCTCACGGAGCTTTGGGGACGTTGGGCTCCGCGTTGTGTTCGGGAGCGTGGTCCAGATGGAGGCGATCAAGTAGGGTGCCTAGTCACCTGCCCATGAGGATCTCCACAGGGCTGCGTCCCATGGTTGAGTGTGGCGTTTCTCGCTGGCCGAAAAGGAAGACGGCCAGTTTGAACTCCCAGTCACTGTGGTCCATGTGCCACAGGGCCTCCTTGGTCAACCGGACCGTGCATTCGGCTTGCCCATTGGTTGCTGAATGGAAGGGCGCGGAGCGAATGTGCTGCAGGCCAAGGGAGTCCACGAAGCGCTGGAACTCTGTGGACGTAAAAGCTGTGCCATTATCAGTAACTAAAGTGAGAGGCCATGTGTGCAGAAAATGCGCCACATAGCTCTAATGGCGGCATTGGAAGAGGTGGCTCATACCGGCACCACCTCAAGCCCCTTGCTGTAGCTGTCCACAAGGATGAAGAACAGCTGCCCCTGGACCGGCCCCACGAAGTCGAGGTGGAGCCGTGACCAGGGCTTGTGTGCCGATTCCCAGGGGCGCACGGGTGCATGGGGCGGATCAGCCCGTGACTCTTGGCATTTCACACAGCGGCAGACCTAGTCCTCTGTGTCCTTGTCCAGGCTTGGCCACCACACGTAGCTGTGAGCCAGTGCCTTCATCCAGACGATTCCCGGATGAGCCTCATGCAGGACCACCAGTACCTGTTTGCGTAGTGGTTTGGGGATCACCACCCGCGTTCCCCACAGCACGCACCCCTTGTGGGTGGAAAGTTCGTTGCGCTGGGCTGAATATGGTGCGAACTCAGGCCCAGCGTGACTGGGCCACCCCCTCCCCACCCAATCCGAGACCCAGGCGAGCGTGCGATCCCTGGTGGTGCGCTTGGCGACGTCTACTACCTGAACTGGCTGGTCTGGTGGGTCCTCCAGGAGAGCAGTGTGATAAGCTGGGGGTGGATTGGGGTCACAGGATGAGAGAGGCAGGTAGCTCAGCGCATCAGCGTGCCCCATTGACTTGTCAGGGCACTGGACCAGCAAGTACTGATAATCTGCCAAAAAACTGGACCACCGCAACACCCGGGGAGACAGCATCTGGGGAGTCTGGCAATCCGGGGCCAGGAGACCCAGGAGAGGCTTATGGTCGGTGGCGACCGTGAAAGCCCTGCCATACAGGTAGTCGTGGAATTTTTTAACTCCCGTGACTGTGGCCAGGGCTTTTTTGTCTATTTGCACATAATTGCGCTCCGCGGAGGATAGGGTCCGTGAGTAGTATGCCACCGGCACCTCCCACCCATCAGGGAGCCAGTGTCTCAGGACAGCCCCCACCCAGTACGGAGAAGCGTCACATGCAAGAACAACCGGCAATGCCTCATCGAAGTGGGCCAAGACCACATTGGACACAAGCAGGTCCTTGACAGCACAAAACGCTGCTGCGTGTCATGGCCCCGGGACCCAGGGCGCCCCCTTGTCCAGCAGCCTGTGGAGGGGCTAAGGTACCACCGCCTTGTGGGGAAGGAAGGCCTGGTAGAAATTTAATAGTCCCCCAAACGCCTGAAGCGCCGCTTTTGATATGGGGGTGGGAGCTTCCGTGATCGCCACCACCTGCTCTGGAGTTGGGTGGATGTCCACGGTGAAACCTAGAAATGTGAAGGCGGGAACGCCCAGGAGACATTTCTCTTTTTTGACCTTCAGGCCGGTGTCCTGGAATCGCTGGAGAACTTGTCGTAGCCGGGTCTTGAAGGTCGGGACATCCAGAGCTGCAATCAGGACATCATTGAAGAATGGCTGGACACCTGAAATATCTTTTAAAAGTCCATCCATTAATTGTTGGAACAACCCCCCGGGGCCACACTGACCTCAAACTGGAGCCGCTTAACCCTGAATACCCCCCTGTGGGTTGCAGTCGTTTGTGCCTCTGCCGTGGTGTCATCCACGGGGAGTTGCTGGTAGGACTGAGCCATGTCGATCTTACCAAATAACTTGGCCCCTGCCAGGGAGGCGAGAATGTGGCTGATGACCAGCACCGAATATGAGTGCCCCTGGAGTGTCAGATTCAGTGTATGTTTGTAATCCACACAGATGCAGATCTTCCCATTAGCCTTCATGGGGGTGACTATGGGAGTCTCCCATTTTGCGTGGGGGACTGGCTTCAGGACCCCCTAAGCCACGAGTTTGTCCAATTCAGCCTCGATTTTCGGTCAGACCGCAAGGGGCAGTCGCCATGTGGCCTTCAGATGGGACGCACTACCGGATCAAGGTCCAAGGAGACCAGGGGCCTGGTGTAAGAGCCGAGGGATCCATCAAAAACGGTGGGGAACTCCACGCAGACGGACCGGTAGTCTGCGGAGTCCAACTTGTGCACCCCGGTGATTCCCAGACCCGAGGCTGGAACCAGGAGAGGCCCAGGAGGCTGGTGAGGTTGCCCTCCACCACCAGGAGATCCAGAAGTCCATCAAAGTCCCTGAATTGGACCCTGAACTTGCCCAACCCCTTAATAGCCACTGGGTTCTTTTGGAAATCCCGGAACATGAGTCCCGTAGGATTCCGCAGTCACCCCCCCCCCCCCGGGACATTGCTTTTGGAGCATAGCTGCCGAAATGATTGAATAGGAGGAACCAGTATCGAGTTCCCTTTGATCCGCACTGATCGGGGCTTTGATCCCTTTGATCGGGGCCCCTTTGATCCGCACTGGGACCATGATTTTATTTGGGGTATTATGGGGCAAGTTCAGTACCTGGTGGTGGGGTGAAAATGCCATCTGTACGTCATCCGTTTCATGGAGGGCTGCTTGAGAACGGCAGCTGTGACGGGAGCATCAGACCTTCATGATGTGACCCATCTTCCCGCAGGTCCTGCAGGCGGTGTCACAGAAACAGCAGGTCTGACAATCGTGGGTGTCCCTGCAGCTAGTGCACGTTGAGATAGAGGAGCCATGGTGGGAAGTGGCAGTGGCGGCGGCCGCGGTTGCTGGTGGTTGGGAACCTGGATTTCAGAATGCCCCTTCCTGGGGATGACAGCGTAGCTGGCAGACGTCGTCCTCCTCCGATGCCTCAGAGCCGGAGGAATTGGTGCAGTGTGTTGCAGCGGCGGAGCCTTGGCTCTCATCCTGTGCCACCTCGAACACTACCACCGTCTGGAGCACCTTCTCAAGGGAAATCTCTGAGAGCGCCACCAATCTACGCTTCGTGCTCCCGGATCCCACAAATGAAAGCAATCTGGAGGGCGTCCTCCACTGACCCGAATTCACAGCTGACCACCATGCGGTGGAGGTCGGCCAGGAAGGCCACAGTGGTCTCACCTGCCTTCTGAGTCAGGCGGTGGAAGGTTACCCAGGGAGCCATCATCGAGGGCTTCGGCGCAAAGTAGCTGTTCAGCGCCTTCATGATATCATCATAAGGAAGGGATCGCGGGGAGACCAGGCTCTGGGCAACATGGAGCGTGTCCACACCACATGAGCTCAGCAGCCAGGCTCGTTTCATACCTGCGTCAGTGACTCCCTGTACTTCGAAATACAAATCCCAGCTGCACAGCACAGGCTTCCCACTTCTCGGGGTGTGCAGGGTCAAATGGGGTGATCTGTCCCGGAGCGTTGGCCATGGTAACTCATTGAGCGGTGTGGTAAGCTGGATCCTCAGGCTGGCGGTGCTGCGTGGCACTGGAGCCGAGGGGTGCCAGTGCCGGTGTATGTGCGGGGCCCGATGCGGAGCTGGAGTTGGCCGGAGAGTCACTCATCGGGATCCCATCCTTGTCGCCAGTGCAAAGTACTGGAGTCGGAGACGCGTTGTAGTGATTTCAGCAAGCATAGTTTATTAGCTGGGCAGATGAAGCATGCCAAACCCGGGCTCAGGGGCCCTCTTTTATTCCGGCCGGAGCCACACCTCCGGCCTCGCCCAATTGTCCAGATAGGACCTTACGATTAAGGTTACATATCATAGGGTCCCTCTGGGATCCTAGGCACTAGGTTGGTGGCGGTTTACAATCTGGCCAGCTATTGTTATTCCTGACCCAAGCTCAGGTCGCTGGCCTGGCCACGTGCGTTTTGCCACCTGGCGGTTGCCATTGTGGGAGCACATGGCGATCGCCATTACATACACCACAATGACGGAAGACGAGAGGGCCTGGCGTGAGGTGGTCCACGGGGTCGTGAAGAGTCGGACTTGACTATGCGGCTGAACAACAACCACAAGCAGCAGAAAAGAGCGAGAGTCCAGGAGCACCTGAAAGACCGACAGAATGTGTGGCAGAGGAGGAGCTTTCGGGAGCCACATCTGAAGAAGTGAGTTGTGAGTCACAAAAGCTTATTTGTTTATTTATTTATTTAATTCGACTTCTAGGCCGCTCTCCCCGCACAGCAGGCTCAGAGCGGCTTACACAATTAGGTGAACCACGTTCACAATGAAACAGTTAAAAACAGTTAAAACATTATGAGTCATTATTGACATTATTACACAATACAAATATTAAAGGGCTCAATACTATTTGATGGCGTACAATCTGATGTTAACGTACAGTCTGACGTTGGGAGCACACAGGTTCATCAGCGACTAGATGGTAATAGTTATGTTGCGCGTTGGTAGTCACTGGGTGGCAAGGGGGGACAAAAGGGGAGGTGGCGGCCCCTATTCAAATGCCTGGTGGAAGAGCTCCGTCTTACAGGCCCTGTGGAACTGCATCAAGTCCCGCAGGGCCCTAATCTCCTCCGGGAGCTTATTCCACCAGCCAGGGGCCGCCCCCGAAAAAGCCCTCCCCCTGGTGGCAGTGAGCCTGGCTTCTCTTGGGCCAGGTATGGCCAGGCGATGTTGGGCCCCAGACCGAAGTGCTCTCTGGGGTACATACAGGGAAAGGCGGTCCCTTAGGTAGGTCGGACCCAGGCCATTTAGGGCTTTAAAGGCCAATAGCAGCACCTTGAAGCGAATTCGGTACGCCACTGGTAGCCAGTGCAGTGCCTCTAGCGCTGGTCGTATGTGCTCCCGCCTCGGGAGACAGATCAACAACCTTGCTGCGGCATTCTGCCACAAATCTGCCACAAATGTTGTTAGTCTTGAAGGTGCTTCTGGACTCCCACTCTTTTTTTGCTGGTGTCTGTAGGGACCATGCAGGAACGCAGCATCACCCTGTCTGGAACAGCATACTGCTTGCCAGTTGAATGCCCGCTCTCAGCAGTGTGGCAGCTTGGAACGTTTTATAGCCATGCATCTATTTAACCTTTAATGTTTTTTGTCAACATCTATCAGGGCCTCCTGGCCTGCAGTTAGTAAAACATGCCCTTGCGACTGCCAGAAACAGTAATGAAATTAGGGTTCTAAAAAGAATCAAGACCTCTCAAAGGGACTTATAATCCCTCTGTAAAACCATTAAGTGGTTTTGTACCTTTTATGTAAATATATTTCTTACCTAGCGAAAGACTCTCTCTGTGCCTATTTGCTAAAATTTTGCAGCCGCCCACTTAAAGCTTCAGGAAAAGCTTTGGTGGGAGGGGGGGGGGGGGGAGCCCTGCTTTCTTATTTCCCTCCTCAGAGCCTTCGGCTGCATACGCGAGGAAACGTTTTGGGAGGAGATTTCATGCGCTCTTCTTCAACTGCACGTAGGCTTGGCTGCATGGGCACTCCAGGTGCAGGACGTAGAATTTACTCAGCTGGCCCACGTCTCAAGCTGCTAGATCTCGGCACAGTTTATTTCCCCCGGCTTATTCCACCACCAGCCCAGCGCATACAACAATCCAGCAGGCTGACAGTAACATGCCACTGAGACACTATTTCTGTCTCTGAAGGAACGCCCTCCTTTACCAAATCAAGGATAAGGGCTATTTACAAATATTGCCCAAGAGAAATGTATGATGGAAAGGCTTTGAATTTGGATTGGTCTTCTCTATTACCTGGGTTCTGTCATTCACACACATGCCTGCAACTGGGATCACATGTTACCAGATAACAATGATCACATTGATGAAAATCACCAGATTCCAGTGGGCCTCGGATGTCACAGCAATGTGATGTTGGGGTCTCGTGGGGGAATTGACCTTCTCCATCGTCCTGTGATCAGGGGCTTCTGTGTTTTGCATGAAATGGTGATGCAGGAAGCAAAAGACCGGCCTTTTTGTTCAGCTGTAACATCTGAGTCTCCTCTCAGTGAGCCTGGGATGATCACAGCTGCAGGACTTGTAGGTAAAACTGCCAGCCAAGTGGAATGCGACATGCTCGGCCAGTTGCCCAAACAAGAGACGCAAACCCAATCCAGCCAAACCATCATCGCACTAACCTTTCACATGAGACTGCAGCATTTTTTTTAGTGTTGTTCTTGCAGGCACTGCTGAGCACAGATCTATCTAACTAGTACATTTTTATCCCACCCGAACTCCAAGGAGCTTTGGGCAGGACACACTGCATCCTCACAACCTCCTTATGAAAAGTAGGATTGGGCCAGGGTTCCCCAAAGGGATGCCTGGGCTGCCAGACCCCAGGTCTGAGTGGGGGGTGCCCCCCGCTTTTGGGGACTTCTCCCCACCATGGGACCAGCTGGCCTTTGGGGGAAACCCCACATCCTGGACACGATGACATCGCCCGGGCCAGAAGTGACATCATTGCGTTGGGGACACTCTGGTTTTGGGGCAAAATGCTATGGTTTGAGGGCAAATTTACCACAGAGTTTTGCCCCAAAACAGGAGCACCCGCCCCCGCCCCGGCATCACACGATGTCCCCGCCTACCCCCAGGATGCCCCCCAAATCCCCCTGCTAAATCGATGAGGGAACCTGGTGACCCTGCGTGGTGGTGCCCGTGGGTGCCATGGCACCTGCCAGCACTTTTTTCTGGTGCCTACCAAGTGCTTTTAGAAAGTGGGTGCGGCCAGGTGGGGCCTTTGCCTGGCGAGGCTTCTGATCAAGCACTGATTGGCTCTGCAGGTTTTAAACCTGTTGCTTTGGCAGCAGCTGCCACCAGGGCACAAGGATCTTCACGGCGTGACTGCAGGTAAACCATGGCTGGCTCCACCTCCTATGGCAGCCACTTTGTGGCTGTGCCCACCATCCTGTGTCAGAATCCCAAAGATGCCAGCAGGCATGGGTGAGGCTGAGAGAGAGACTGACTGGTCCACGGTCGCCCAGCAAGCTGCCATGGGATAGTGAGGATTCAGACACGAATCTCTCAAACCCTGATCCACTAGAAAGCCACAATGGCTCCCTCTGCAGACACAGGCTAAAGACTGCATGTTATTACAGAGTTCTCAGGTCATGCCCAGGTTTGCAAGAAGGACCTTCAGTCAGATGTTAGTTGCAATGTCCTCACGGGGAAGCCCAAGTACCAGGTCCACAGAGGCCTGATTGTTCCCCCCGCGCCGATTCCTCTACCTGAAATGGCCCCCGTGAGCTACTGCTTGCCCCACTGGAGGAGCCTGCATATGTTACCCCCTCCAGTACGCACGGGGCCTCCACAGACTATTTCAGCTTGGGGAAACCATGCAGGGAAGAGGCATCAGCCACTCTCCCCTTCACAGCATGGTTCCAGTCCAAACTGGACCTCCGTGTGCCCGGGAGTGGGAGGGAACTTGCAGCTCATGACTGATCGGAAGCCCTTGTGACAGACCTGGATATGATCTGAGGACCTTGCGCCACTTCCTGGAGGGTTGCCTCGTGATGGAGAGAAACGTGGAGGTGGACCTTCGCATTCAACAAGACGACTGATCCAGGTGGGGCGGCCGTGTTGGTCTGAAGCCCTAGAACACACTGAGAGTCCGGGGGGGGGGGGGGGGGGGCACCATGAAGACCAACAAAGGTTTATTCAAGGCGTGAGCTTTCGTGTGCAAGGCACACTTTTTCAAATACACTGGAATGGTAGGTAAAGTTCGGAATGTAATGCAAGGACTATTGGTATGTTTTGCTGCATCCACCTCGAAAAAGAAAAAAAAAACGCTGTTAAGTGACCTCCACGCCTGAGCGGAGAGAATGGAGAGTATCAGTTTACTTCCCACAATTAGGAAAGACACCTTTACACATTTATCTGCTATTTTGACATATTTATTGCTTTACAACTGTTGGCCTTCTAACCTTAGCTTGTTATTTAGTTGGTCTTTTCACATCTTCATCGTGTTACATGTTAATTTGTGGTTCAGCCCCTGTCTCTAAGTTTGAACTCTACCTACCATTCCAATGTATTTGAAAAAGTGTGCATGCACACGAAAGCTCATCCCTCGAATAAAATTTTGTTGGTCTTAAAGGTGCCGCTGGAGTCTCAGTTTGTTCAACAAGAAGACTGTACATGTAACTTTGCCAGCTACTCCTGCTAGTAGAAACAGCTGGTTCCATTCACCTGAGGAACTTCCTTTTGTCTCCTGTCAAACCACCTCTCAAGCACCAGTGTCATACCCACTGGATCATCTTTGGGCAATGTGACCTTCACAAAGAAAAGGAGCTCTGCACATGCATAGAGGCACGACACCTGGGTTGGTAGAACTTTTGCAGGCAAAGGGGGCAAAACTCCCTACAGGGCTGCTGGCTTGGGGGCAATGTTCCCTCTAAGCTGTGGAGTCTTGTGAGCAAAAATTGTACTTTGTGAGCTACTTTAGATGAAGAAGAGATTGGATTTATACCCCGCCCTTCACTACCCAAAGGAGTCTCAGAATGTCTTACAATCTCCTTTCCCCTCCCCTCCCCATAGCAGACACCCTGTGTGATAGGTGGGGCTGAGAGAGCTCTGACAGAAGTTGCTCTTTTTCAAGAACAGCTGTGCAAGAACTATGACTTGCCCAAGGTCATCCGGCAGGTGCAAGTGGAGGAGTGGGGAATCAAACCCCATTCTCCCAGATTAGAGTCCGCGCACTTAACCACTACACCAAACTGGCTCTCAACACCAAACTTGGTGTTGTGAGTGAGTGATTTGGCCACTGCATAAGTTAGTTTGCTCTGGAGCCATCCTTCCTGAGCTGAGACAAAAATGTGTGAGCCAAAGGCTAAAAAACTGAGCTAGCTCACACTAACTCAGCTTAGAGGGAACATTGCTTGGGGGAACATTTTTCTGCCTCTTTCTGCAACTGGACTCCCGGTTGGGAAACACCTAAAGATTTTAGGGGTGGAGCCTGGGGAGGGTGGGGTTTGGGTAGGGAAGGGAAGGGACCTCAGCAGGATATGTTGCCGTAGAGGCCACCCTCCAGAGCCATTTTCTGCAAGGGAACTGATGTCTGTCACCTGGAGAGCAGCTGTAGTTCCAACTGTAATTCCAGGAGATCTCATAGAGGGTGACAATTGGGAACAGGACGGATATGACATTATCCCCGCACACCCCCTTCCCCCGTGCATGACCAGACTCTGAACCACTACATGCCTCGCCTCTATCTCTGCCGTTATCTGAGCATCTCTCTTTGGTTATATCGTAAAGTACATGAGCGGGCCGGTAAGCTTTGAACAGCCTGGAATGACACAAGGAGATAAAAACCTACAGGACCTTTTTGTGTAATCATTTCACGACACTGGAGTTCCGGGACCTTTTGAAGACATTAGAGGGCATCACCTGGGGGCTTATCTCGGAGATGCTGCCCACGCAGGGCTACATGGACAGTAGCAGCTGATGGCTGGAGGCAAACCCCCCCCCCCCACCCGACTGCCTTTTTGCAAAGCTCGGTTTAGAAAGGTCTCCGCTGGTAAAATGGCTGGGGGCTTCTTGAGGCATTGCAGGAAGTGTGTGTTCATAGGGGGGGATTTAATTCTTTTTGTAAAGCTAACTTTAAGTGGCTAGCCTGATCTCGCCAGATCTTGGAAGTTAAGTCGGGTTGGGCTGGGTCAGTATTTGGATGGGAGACTGCCAAGGAAGTCCAGGGTCGCTATGCAGAGGCAGGCAATGGCAAACCACCTCCAAACATCTCTTGCCTTGAGAACCATACAGGGTCACCATAAGTTGACTGTTATTTGATGGGGGGGGGACAAACAACAAATACTTTAAGTGACAGGAGTTCTCTGTCACATTACATGCGTGGCTAGTTTCAAGTTTAGTACATAAGAACATGAAGAAGAAGAAGAGGAGCTTGGATTTATAACCCACCCTTCATTACCCAAGGGAGTCTCAGAGTGGCTTACAATCTCCTTTCCCTTCCTCTCCCCACAACAGACACCCTGTGAGGTAGGTGGGGCTGAGAGAGCTCTGACAGAAACTGATCTTTTTCAAGGACAGCTGGTACAGAGCCATGGCTTGCCCAAGGTCATCCAGCAGGTGCAAGTGGAGGAGTGGGGAATCAAACCCGGTTCTCCTAGATTAGAGTCTGCTCTCCTAACCACTACATCAAACTGGTGTCTGTTGTGGGGAGGGAGAAGTTTGTAAATCACTCTGAGACTCTCTTGGGTAGTGAAGGGTGGGGTATAAATCCCATCTCTTCTCTCCTCTTCTTCTTCTTCGACTTCCAGAACTCATAACCACTACACCACACTGATTGTCATTGTTATTATTATTTCTAGTAGTAGTAATAACAGTAGTGGTAGTGGTAACTTATATAGTAACTTAACTTATATGGTAACTTAAGCAGAACCCAGAACCATGCCCCAGGGAGCTTCAGTTTTTTAACTTAGACTAGGGGTGGAGTGAATAAGGAAGAAAAGCAACACTCTCCGTGTCAAGCAAGCTGTGTTGGCCTGGCTGAAAGGTCCATCTTCAGCCAGCCAACAGTGTCCCGCCAGATAGGGTACGAAGGGAGCAATCTCTCCTGCTGGCTGGCTGCCCGTTATTTTGCAATTTATTTCATGGGGCGAGTCCTGACGATGTCATGGCTAATGTCATCCTTTCACATTACAACCTGCTTAGGTTCAATCACGGACAGCACTGGTCCATGAAAACTGTTTGAGTTGCGTACCCCTAATTTACACTCTCAGTCTATATTTGCCTTGTTGTTCCTTTGTTTGGCTTCTGCAGTCATTTTAAGGTGTGCCCCCCCCTCCCCCCGTTCTGGTGGTGGTGGAAAGTGCCCTCAAGTCACAGCCGACTTATGTTGACTCCATAGGCTTTTCAAGGCAAGAGACATTCAGAGGTTATTTCCCATTGCCTGCCTCTGCGTAGCAGCCCTGGACTTCCTTGGTGGTCTCTCATCCAAGTACTAACCAGGGCTGGACCTTGTTTAGCTTCTGAGATCTGACAAGATCAGGCTAGCCTGGACCACCCAGGTCTGGGCCGTCTCTCTTTTAACAGTTAGGGTTGCCAAACCCCCTGGTGTGGGCGAGGTCTCCCAGTTTTGGGCACTCCACCCCCCCCCCCCCCAAATCACCCTGTCTTACAAGCAGGAACCTAGAAATCATCACAATATGCCTACGAAAACCAGAAGTGACTTAGGCACGTGCGAGGGGGATGCCCTGGTTTTTGGGCAAAACTCTGTTATTTGAAGTGTAATCTACCATAGAGTTTTGCCCAAAAACCTGAACGTCCCCCCCCCCAATGACCCTGACATGCCCAGGTCACTTTGGGTTTATGTAGGCATGCCACGATGCTCCTCCCCACTCCTGAAAAGTCTCCCCCCCACACCGCCAGCGCGATGATCAGACCTGGCAACCCTACGACTTCGTCGATATCTGATTTTAATCTGATGGGAAATACATCAAGTGGAAATGTTTTCCTCTATTTTGGAGGTGCAATTAAGCTCAGTCTCTCACGACTTGCAGAGTTTGATAATATCCGTGTTTAGTCTGTTTTCAATACTTCATTAATCCCCGCCACAGTTTCCTGCTGGTGATACATTGAAGTGAATCCAAACTATAAAACGTTAATCTATTGAGCGGCCAACATGCTGAAAAGTGGTAGTGGGATGCTGTTTGGGGTTTGTCTATTTTATGGCGTCTAACTTGCATGCATTTTGCCTTTATTTATTCGTATCCTGCTTTTCTCCCCATTGAAGACTCCAAGCAGGAGGACAGTGCCTTTTTAATTTATCAATTTATGTCCCTCTTTTCTGAGAGCCAGTTTGGTGTAGTGGTTAAGTGCATGGACTCTAATCTGGGAGAACCGGGTTTGATTCCCCACTCCTCCACATGCAGCTGCTGGATGACCTTGGGCAAGCCATAGTTCTGTCAGAGGTGTTCTTGAAAAAGAGCCATTTCTGTCAGAGCTCTCTCAGCCCCGCCTACCTCACAGGGTGTCTGTTGTGGGGAGGGGAAGGGAAAGGAGTTGGTAAGCCACTCTGAGACTCCAAGTGAAGGGCGGGGTATAAATCCATTCTCTTCTTCTTCTTCTTCTTCTTCTTTTCTCCCCAGTGAAGATTCCAAGCTCTTGTTTAAGGGTCGATAACCTCTCTGGAAAAGAGCCTCTGCTAAGCTCCAATGGCACACAAAATTCCTTCTTCTGTAGTGCTTTGCTGCTTCTAAAATATAATATTTTCAATACAAATTTCCTTCTGGTTTGGACTTCACTTTCTGTTGGGGGGTGGGGTGTATGTGTGAGTGTTTTATTTTGGGAATGTCAGAATCAAACTAGGACTGAAGTTGTTTGTTTTCTGAATCCAAACCTGGAGTCTGTCCCTACAGCCCAGCTGACAGAGCAGGGAGCCTGCACCACAGACTGCGGCCAGGTAGAAGAGTGGCCATGAGGGGCTTGGAGATCTCCCAAAATTATAAGTGATCTCCAGACGGCAAGTGAGGTTAGTCCCCCTGGAGAAAATCACTGCTTTGGAGGCTGGACTCAATGGCCTTAGACCTCCACTGGGTTCCCTGGGCTCTTCAGGCGCCACCTCAAAATATCCAGGAATTCCCCAATCCAGAGGTAGAAACGCTTTTTGCAATCCTAAATAGGTCTACCCAGAATCCTACTGAGGTCTTTTCAGTGTGGCTTACTCCCAGGAAAGGGTTCTATAGGATTCTGCTGTGCGTTTATACAGTACGGAGTTAAGACTGCCATGCCGTCCACTGAAAAAAAATAAAATTATGACGGTTTATTTTTTTAAAAAAAATTCAGTCTCTCAGTTTTATGTTTTTCTTGATGTTTACAAGGCTTAATCTTCCTAATCTTACGTTTTAACTTTGCACCTACTGTTTTGGGTTTCATTTGTTTTATCGTGTCTTTTAAAACACACACACACACACACACAATGAATTATATTCTTGTTTGTTAAACAACACTGCCTTGGAAAACAAAGATATTATAAGTACCAGTCATAAACACAGGGAATTACCATACAATTACAGCCTAGAAGCGTCAGCCAAAGATATAATCATGTAGACAAGAAAAATACAGCCATAAATCTAAGAACAATTGTTACAATTTACTGTGGAATTATATAACAAGTTCATTTGAGACATGTCAAAACTGTTAGAATGACTAGGGCAGGTGACTTCAAAACCTACAGTTAGGAGAGTGTCCCCCCCCCCCCCCCCACATACACACACATAAACATGCTTTGGAAAGCACAGTGCTTTCGAACATGGGGTCCTCAGCCTCTTCGAGCCCGTGGGTGCAAGGAAATGTATCAGTGGGCGCCACACTGGAGACCCCTGGTCTAACGTGATTTTTCATAGCGGTTGGATGACAAAGATCTGAAACCCCAAGTCGTGTTGTTTGAGTAGTAACATGATTGCTCAAAAAGGAACTCTCTCCTCTTAGGGCTCCCATATTTGTTTCCATCTTAAACACTCCCTTTATTACCTCATGACCACTCAAGGACCCATTGTAGGCACTGCCAGCTATTTTCCTCCCCCTCCTTTTCCCGCTACGAAAGGAAATGACTGACGGACCAGGGCATGTTATAAATGATAACCTCAAGAATAATCACATTTCTGAATGGGTCATCTTTGACCCGGATAATGTCACAGTGAGGAATGAATACACATACACTTTCAAAAAAATTAACTGAGGTGGCAAACGTTAAAAATTGGTAAAGCCATATGAAATCCTAACGTGACGTGATGGGCTATTCTCTGCTTCGCTTTTCAGAGGGGAACCATTCAGTATTTCCCTCCTCTCTCTCGTTCTCTCTCTGAGGACAGCTTCCGATGTCACTCTTAGTTGTGGCTGCACTCTCACAGCTGGCTCCCATTGCGTGGCTGCCAGCGTTTGAAAACAGCAGAGAAAGACAGAAGGTAGGTTCACGCACATGTGTCTCTCCTGCTGAAGAACTGCAGCATCGATGACTTGAACTCATGAACCAAGCCGCTGTAGTGTTTCTAAGAGAAGAAGGAGAAGAGATTGGATTTATACCCCACCCTTCACCTACCCAAAGGAGTCTCAGAGTGGCTTACAAACTCCTTTCCCTTCCCCTCCCCACAACAGACACCCTGGGAGGTAGGTGGGGCTGAGAGAGCTCTGACAGAAACAGTTCTTTTTCAAGAACAGCTCTGACAGAACCATGGCTTGCCCAAGGTCAGCCAGCAGCTACAAGTGGAGGAGTGGGGAATCAAACCCGGTTCTCCCAGATTAGAGTCCGCGCACTTAACCACAGGTTATCACTGCAAGTGTGGTGTGTTTGTTAATTGATCTCCCTAATCTTTGCTTTCTTTTACCGGTGGTAAGGTGAACGGAGTGTCCTCCATGGAGCTGTTGCAGATGCCATTGTTAGAGCTTCCAAAGGAAATGCTGGTGGGACTGAACCCTCCTGGCATCTGATAACCCTAATCTAGAAGCCTCTCAGCCATAGCGAAGCCTTATGGTTGTATGGCGATCCTCCATGCATACTGAGTCCTGAATGACCTGGAAGCATTTGTCTAGCCAGGTTAGAAGGAACCCATGAACCTGGTGAGGGAGGTGCTGTACCCTGGGAGAACAAAACACCACCACCCTCTTCCAAAGCACACTGAAGAATCCTTGCCCAGGGGGTACCAGGATAGAGACCAGAAGATGCCCAGTTTTGTATCCCAGCCAAACTTGAGCAGGACTAAAAAGAACCCAGTAGGGAGGCTGTGTCTCCTGAGCCCTCTTGTGGTCAACCAGCAAAATATCTCCTACCCCAAGAATTGCAGCAGAACATCAAAGTAAAGGTGCTACCTAGCAATGACATGATCTTCACGTGTTGGAATGCCAGAATATCCTCTTCCGGAAGCGTAGGCATCTGAGTCTGTTGTGCCAAAACCCAAGAGTCTCATGGCATGTGATGGTCCAACAATTTGATTTTGGGCCAAGGTACCGTAGGCAGCAGGCACTGTTGTCAGGCACTTCTTCCTCATCAGCCTTGTTTTCATTTTCACGAAACAAAGAGCAACGGAATTGAAAGTTTAGGGCTTCTGCTCCACAGATTTGCAAAAACTGACATAGGCACACCGGGTCTCCCCGCTCTCCAAAACCAGTTGTTTGCATCATTAATAATTTGGTTGCTCGGAGATTTGGTTTCTCTTTTGATTTATTTAGTTAGTTAGTTCTGCTAAATTCTTTAACTTTGCACAGGGACGGGTTTTTCTTCTGTTGTGTGATTGTGTGATTCGGTTCATTCTTTTGTTGTGTGATTGCGCGCACATGAAAGGCCAATTTACCTTTTTGTGAAATGATCTTATGCCTCATTATAGCCTCATTCTTCCAGTCTTTGAATTAAATAGCCCCATTCTGCTTGTTCCGCTTCTCTTTCAAGGCCTGTAATGTTTCAGCTCCCTCCCCCCCCTCCCCACTGCAGTCTTTTTAAATTTGAGGTCTCTTTCTGGGAAATTGGGACTAATAACCTAAGTTAACTTGATAGAAGCGTATATGACACTAATATCCCTTCTCTTGATATATTTCCTTTTGCAGAGTGAAAATGTATCCTTTCACTTAGCAGTTCTTGGAAACATTGACAGTTGCGGAGAATCTGAAAATAAAATAATACATATGTGCCATTCAGTTTGTTCTCTGAGCAGACCGTGATTTCTTACATATGTGTGCAGGTTCTATCAAGTCACAACCGATTACAGTGACCCCAGCAAGGGGCTTTCAAGGCAAGTGAGGAGCAGAGGGGGGTTTCTATTGCTTTCCTGGGTGGTCTCCCATCCAAGTACTGACCCTGCATAGCTTCTGGAATCTGACAAGATCGGGCTGTGCCATACCGCTTCCCCCCTTGCTTCCTTAGGGCAGGTATTTGTCTGCTGACCTAGTGAGGTCCGTGTATGACTGGCCCAAGGTTACCCAGTGGTGAGAACCAGGAAGGACTGTGAGGCACTCCAAAGGGATCTGTTGAGAATGGGTGAGTGGGCATCAGTGTGGCAAACGGGGTTCAGTGAGGCCAAGTGCAAAGTGATGCACATTGGAGCCAAAAATCCTACCTATAAATACATGTTGATGGGATCCGAACTGGCAGAGACTGACCAAGAGAGAGATCTTGGAGTCGTAGTAGATAACTCACTAGAAATGTCGAGACAGTGTGCGACTGCAATGAAAAAGGCCAACTTTATGCCAGGGATTATTAAGAAGGGAATTGAAAACAA
This sequence comes from Lepidodactylus listeri, assembly GCA_029233225.1. Taxonomy (NCBI): domain Eukaryota; kingdom Metazoa; phylum Chordata; class Lepidosauria; order Squamata; family Gekkonidae; genus Lepidodactylus; species Lepidodactylus listeri. The sequence continues at coordinate 129,670,400 of JARCFY010000005.1, read as the reverse complement.
ACCAGCCAGTATCATAATGCCCCTGTATAAATCGATGGTGTGACCTCATTTGGAGTACTGTGTACAGTTCTGGTTGCCAGACCTCAGAAAGGATATTATAGCATTGGAAAAAGAGCAGAAAAGGGCAAGTAGAATGATAAAAGGGTTGGAACACTTTCCCAATGGCGAAAGGTTGAAGCGCTTGGGGCTCTTTAGCTTGGAGAAATGATGACTGAGGGGTGGCGTGATCGAGGTTTACCAGATTAGACATGGGATAGAGCAGGTAGAGAAAGTACTTTTCTCCCTTTCTCACAAGACAAGAACTTGTGGGCACTCCATGAAATTGCTGAGCAGTCGGGTTAGAAGGGATAAAAGGAAGTCCTTCTTCACCCAAAGAGTGATTAACACGTGGAATTCACTGCCACAAGAGGTGGTGGCGGCCATAAGCATGGACGACTGCAAGAGAGAATTAGATAAACATCTGGAGCAGAGGTCCATCAGTGGCTCATTGGTGCTTGACGGGGGGGCAACAGTGGGAGGGCTACTAGTGTCCTGGCCCCACTGCTGGACCTCCTGATGGCACCTGGTGTTTTTGGCCCCTGTGTGACACAGAGTGTTGGACTGGATGGGCCACTGGCCTGATCCAGCGTTGGCTTCTCTGATGTTCTTACGATGACAGAGTGAGGATCTGAGACCGAGTCTCTCAGATCATACTGCAGCACTCCGGCCAGTGCCAGCACTGTGAAGAATTCTGTTTGGTCACTGGAGCAGCCTAAGGCAAAGGTGGTACTTCGGCTTTATTAAGTCTGCAGAACACACTAATGGCCTGTCCTTGGAAAAATTTCCCCCATCCCTTGCTTTCACCTGGTCTCAACAGGCAGTTGCTTTATAGAGCACAACTTTTTCTGAGCATTCTTTTCACAGCTGCAGATTGGGTGGTATCAGCATGGAGTTTTGATATCTTTAAGATTTGGTCTGTTATATTTGCAAGAGAGGAAATGCCTGCGCACCCAGCATATTGTCACCCATCGTAAATCTTCTGGAGATGGGTTATAAATGGAAATGTCACTTCCAGAATGCAGCTTGGGAACAAATTGTGATGATCTTTGTCAGTCATGGAGGGCTGGTCATTTTCTTTGCATTTATAGTTATCTAGATGTTAAGCAGTTTCTGATCTACAGTTATAATTCCCCTCTCATCCTTAAATTGAAGAGAGGATCCTCACGATAAGCATCGAAGATGTTCTCTTGAATTTCGCTAGGGATTCTAGAAATATAGCCCATTATATATGCATCGTACCGCAGTTCATGGAGTATTTGGCAAGCCTATGTGCCAGCATCATCCTTAATACCTTGCACTGTGCTTGTGTTGTATTTACGACCAGTGCTGTATGCTTTATTAAAATGTGTGCATGAATAATTATAGACTATTTAAAATATCGATAGCCCTCTTTTCTCCTGATTTATGGGAACTCAGTGCAGCTTATGGCAAGAAAAACCACCTTAAATCTAAAAACCACAGGTCAAGAAATACAATACAGATTTAAAAAAAAAAAACAGGGAAAGCACACCATTAATCTGATTGACCTCCCCTCAAGGGTCACTAAAAGCCCTTAAGGGTCACTAAAAGCCCATCGGAAATGGGACTTTCCTTTCCTGACATCCTCGGGGAGGCTGTTCCACAGAAGAAGAGAAACCGCCGAGAAAAGCAGAGCAGAAGTTCTGCCTGTCCCGAGTGAAGGAACAGAAAACAACTCCCTGGTTTGAAGATCTGAGCTACCATACAGGTACACATAGGAAGAATGGCCCCCATACATACAAGACTCCTGGGTTATGAAGGGCTTTGAAAGTTAACGCCAGTGCCTTGACTTGAACATGGAAGCGAACAGGCGGATATTGAACTTGGGGTAATCGGTACAGAATGCTTCATCCCAGTCGGCAGTCTAGATGCTGCACACTTGACCAACTGACACTTCCACATTGCTTTCAAGGGTCGCCTCCTCATGAAGGCTAGGATAAGTTGATTGACAGCAGACTGCAGCCGAGCAGAAATATCAGCAATCTGGTTTTTAAACCTTTGTATGAATTCGGAGCCCTGGCCTGGATGGCCGAATAATGTGAGCTGTCAGGTTGCAGCCAGCTCATGGTGACCCCAGGACCATGGGGGTCTTGAAGGCAAGAGACAAACAGGGGTGAGTTTCAAGGCAAAAGACACTTGGGGCGGTTTGGTGTCGCCTGCCTCTGCACAGCAACCCTGGACTTCCTTGGTAGTCTCCCATCCAAGTACCAGTTTGGTGTAGTGGTTAGGAGTGCATACTCTAATCTGGGAGAACCGGGTTTGATTTCCCACTCCTCCACATGCAGCTGCTCGTGTGACCTTGGACCAGTCACAAGTTCTCTCAGAGCGGTTCTCTCAAGGGCAGTTCTCTCAGAGCTCTCTCAGCCCCACCTACCTCACAGGGTGTCTGTTGTGGGGAGAGGAAGGGAAGGAGATTGTAAGCCGCTTTGAGACTCTGAGTGAAGGGTGGGGTATAAATCCAATCTCTTCTCTTCTATTTACCGGGGTCCGCCCGGCTTGACTTCCAAGCTCTGATGAAATCAGGCTGGCCAGGGCTATTCAGGCGACTGAGCGTGTCACACCACCGGCTAGTAATGCCTGCACTGCTGGTGGTAGGAAGGCAGGGAATGGCTCACAAAGGTCCCCTGTCCCTCACCCACCCTCTCAGACGGCCATAGGACAGACTCACTGCCCCCCCCCCAAGAGGAGCTCCTTTTCTTTCCTGAGCTCTGTGGTCTGAGAGGAAGCCTCCTTTTTAACGGAGCAAAGGGCAGCAGCAGGACAGCCTCGGATTCTGCTAGATACGTGAGTCTGCTCCGGGAGCTGGAACTCGATCGCCCACTCTGCCTGTGATGACTCTCCTGGAGGCTTCTGGAACACGGAGGGGGTCCCGTTGCCAGGGGTGAGGCCGTCAACAGAAGGGGGGCAGAACAGCCGTGAAGAGTGTCAGTTGGGCGAGGCCGGGAGAAGGCCGTGGAGTCTGGCCGCTTCTCTCTAGGTCTTGCCAGAAGAAGGCGGCTTGTTGCCACCAAGGCCCGGTCCGGTGACCAGGAGGCGTTTCAGGACGGAGGGTTCCTGCATTCTGACCCGGAGAGGGGAGCTGTCGAGGTGATGATGGGACATTTTGCGGTTGGGCTGAAACCCTTCTACCTGAGCTGTCAGGTACGTCTCTGCCAGAAACTAAGAGGTGGGAAGAGATGGTTGGCCATTGCCTGCCTCTGCATAGCAACCCTGGGCTTCCTTGGTGGTCTCCCATCCAAGTAATGACCATGGCCAGTCCCGCTTCCAAGATCTGATTAGATCAGGCTAGGTTTGGCTATTTAAGCTGCTAGCTCAGGATAAAATCCTGAAACTAATATCCTTCCGTTTTTTCCCGTGCCCTGGTTTCACCCTCTGTATTACATTTGTTTTAACTGTTTGTTTCCACCCCTTTGATATGGGGAGTAGCCTTCCAAATGCAGACCGAGTGCTGGCCATGTTATTTGCACCCCGGCGCCATTGTGACTCTTCAAGCAAAGAACGGGCTTTTTCACTGGCTGCTCCTGCTAGTCACGTTTTGCTGGTTTCTCTTTACCCTGCTGTTTTGGATGTGTTTTTTTTCTTCTCGCGACTTTAGCAGATACAAACGCAGGCACGTCCTCCTTCCATTGGTTGCCTTTTTTGTTAAATCAAATCATTATCTAAGATCCTGTTCTTGGCTGAGTTGTGTCTCTCATTATCTGCTCTGCCTCCTAATTAGGCATGCTTTGAAACTTCAGTATGTGTGCTGCGTTCGCTGCCAACCGCCTGTCTGTTTCTAAATATTCAACCTGGCTAATTTGGACACTGTATAACCCGCACACGCTGAATGGAGCGCCAGATTCCTAATGCCAATTGCCGGGCAACGCTGCCCGGGAAGAATAGCACTCATTTCCTGCCGCCTGCCTTTCTTTGAATGACTGACGCACATCTTCTGCTGCTTGGCTTCTGCCGTTTGCAGGGTGTTAACGTTTTTGTGAAGAGCCGTAGGTCAATGGTCAAGCATGTGATGTGCATGAATAAAGTCCCGGGTTCCGTTCCTGGCAACTGCATTGAAAAAGGAGACTGGAAAACAAGGCCAGGAAAGATTTCAGCCGAAGGCCTTCCACGGCCCCTCACGAACCGAATACCAGACTGGATGGTCCCATCTGACAGCTTAGTATGTTCAGGATTCCCCCCCCCCCCCCCCCCCCCCCAGTTTATATCCTGCTTCTCTGCCCAGTTGGCAGTCAGGTAGCTCAAAGACAAAAACAAGTTAAAACAAAATGGGCAATTAATTTGATATAATTTTTTAAAATTCTTTTTATTGGTTTTTCAGTAATACAGATACATAGAACTGATTGAATGACAAGTTGCACAAAGTTATTAACATTGTGGTGTTAGGGAAATGTCACAAAAAAACCCAAAATATGAGCTATACTTATCAATAACTAATAGTTAACAATGCTGATAGTACTGATGTAAGTCAGAGCTAGAAGGTAGTGATTATTGTTTTTTAGAGTGAGCTTGTGATTTCCGGAGGGTTTTGGTTTTGTTTAGGTATAAATATTTTTGTTTGTTTGGGTGTTTGTGTATTCAGGTGATTACATGAATGTTCATTGAAGTAGAATGTGATATATAGGTTTATATGGTTGAATATCTGATGCATATAAATATTCCGGAAATGGAGACCATTTTCCTACAAAATTAGAGGGTTTTGGATAAATGTCTGTTTGTTTGATGTAGAATTCGATATAAATTTATATATATTTGATATAATTTAGTTATAAAAGAAATACGTTTTTTTATTTTTCAAACACGCAAAAACATATCTAATTCTCAATGTGGCTGAACCTGTGGTTGCTTAAATACAAAGACTGGAGCCATGCACAGACAAGATGGATCTTCTTGCAAACCTGAGGAAAGCCCTCTGAGGTAACCCCCCCCCCCCCGATAATAGAAGCAGTGCCTGTTTAAATCTTCTGTCTGCCATGAAAGCTCACTAGGTAATCTTATCCCAGGCCCCACACTCAGCCTAACCGAACTTCCAGGGTTGTTGTGAGGATAAATTGGAAGGGGGGAGACTGGTGAGAGCTGTTTTGGATCTCCACTGGGGGGAAAGGCAGGGTGTAAATGAATTAAATGTATAATAAATGTAGCTGAAGACGGGAGCAGGAAAAAGGTAGGTTATTTTGCGGGTGGGAAGGAAGCAAGGACATGAGGCTATGGGGGCTGCCAGGAGGAGGGAAAGGGGAAATAGTGTGGGGAGGAAGGGACAGGGAAAAGTTAGGTGTGCCCTCCAAGTCCTTGTGGGTTCCACACTGCGCAACCGAGCCTGGCCCAAACTGGTGGCCAGCACCTCACAGCTGGGCCTGGCATGGCCCCGACCAGTGGCCAGCACCAAGCAGCAGAGCTTTCCTCTGGAGAGACTGCCTGTGGGAGTGAAGTAGGGTTGCCAGCCTCCAGGTGGGGCCTGGGGAACTCCTGCTTTTACAACTGATCTCCAGCTGACAGAGATCAGCTCCCCGGGAGAAAATGGCTGCTCTGAAGGGTGGACTCTATGGCATTGTACCATGCTGAGGCCCCTCCCCTCCCCAAACCCCGCCTTCTCCTGGCTCCACCCCCAAAGTCCCCAGGTATTTTTCAACCTGGACTTGGCAGCCCTAGAGTGAAGGAAGGAAAGCTTGAATGGAGAGGGGGGGGGAATAAATTGGCTGGCTGGTCTGAAGGAGAGAAGGAAGCAGAAAAAGTGGGAGAGGCTAAGGGGGCTTTCAGGGAAGGAACAGAGGGAAAAATGAGGGAGGTGAAAAATGACATGCCTCTCCTTGCTCACAAGTCCTTGCATACCCCCCATTTATAAAGATATGTAGGCAAAGAGGGCCTTACATCTCCAGTAGAAACTAAGGTCTACAGGAGTTCTTCAGAGGGAGAGGATAGGTGGAGGCGAGCAGGCCTAATTTCAGCAGTTTGGCAGTGTGTTTCTACTAGGGTTGCCAAGTCTTCAGAACTCACCGGCGGGGGGGAGTCCTCCTCCAGCCAGGAGTTCCTCCTGCGCGCTCGCCCAGCGATGTCACCGGAAGTGACATCAGCACGTTGGGGGCGTTGCCAGGGCGACGCTCTGGCAACGCCCCCAACGTGCTGACGTCACTTCCGGTGACGTCATTACGTCGTCCTCGTTGGACGACTTCGGGGGTGGGGTTCCCCCGCCGGCCAAATGCTGGCCGGCGGAATGGGAACCCCTTTAGCGGGGGATCCCCCGCCCCCCGGGCTGACTTGGCAGCCCTAGTTTCTACCCTGTGCAGCCCGAGGGGCCCATTCTGTGATGCACGCTTAGTTACTACAGGCAACAGGTAGGACCCCTTGCGAATCGAGCGGCGGCTCCTTGAAAACACCTTGGAGTTCCCCCCACAAACAAATCAATGTGAACCGGCGTCCGCAAAGAGAAGTTTGTAAACCTCGGCCGTAAACAAGCCATGCAACATTGTTGTTACAGAGACAGCCACAGGGTGCTCGTCAATAAGCATCTAAATGGCAAATCAGCTCTCTGCGGGGCGTCTTTACCTTTTGCACTTTCTCCCAAGACTCTAGTCGCTGGCCGACTTCACGCTTCTAAAAGAGAAATGTCAGCAGCTTGAAAGCACAAGCCTTTTTCTTTTTTGCCTGGTGTGTGCTGTCAAATATTGTTTCACTTTCGCCCAGTATTTAGATGATCAAAGTTGGGGCCTCCACTGCACCGGCAAATCAAAGCTGCTAAATTCATTGGGGGGGGGGGGAGCAACTTGTTGTTTTTTTAAAAATATGAAAACGAAAGAGACCCCGGGTTACGGTGGCATTCGGATCAAAGGAAAGAGGTGGTGATTGCGTCGATACCACCGGGTGCCTTAACCAAGTACAGCCATACGTGTGTTTTTAAAAATACGTGGATGAAATACAGGAGTACGAAACAGTCATTTTTCTCCATGTTCTCTTTCCTTAAGTCAGACTTTGATTCTCCTCTCCTGCTGCCTTCATGTCAGTAGGATGGAAACTGTTCCATCCGGGGAACAATTCGCCTCGATGAATATTTCATGGCTTCCTGGGGTTTATTTGTTTCCATGTTTTGCTGAAGCGTTCCCCCGCCCCAAACTCAGAATCCAAAGGAGAGGGGAAATGTGGGTGCCACAGTTTCATACAAGACCCTCTTTCCCTGCCCCCCCTCTCTCAGCCCAGCTTCCTGTTGCAATGATTGAGATGCTGTGTCAATTAGAGGGGACAGAGGCTTGAGAGAGCTGCCCGAGGAATCGATTCTTGTCTTCCTTTCTGTTCCAGCTGTGTGTGAAGCAGCACATGATGAGATTTTGCACAATTCCCGGCTTAATGCTCTCGTCAGCAGCTTCAAAGGGAAGGAGTCGGAAATCAGGGAGCCTCTCCGCAGCGGTCCCCAGTGAAATCTGGAACACTGAAGCATATCTTTTGGCAAGATTTGTTACATTTGTTTGCTTGTCCAAACACCGGCTCGCTTATCCCATCAGTTGGACCCCCGTTGTTTAAAGTAGCAAGGGGGATTGTGTTATCTTTTGGCACAAAACTGGCCTTATTCAAACACTCTCGTTCTGAGGACCAACTAATCGGCTTTGTTCCGTAGCATACCAGTTTTGGGGGAAGAGACAGACGACCATCCAAAAAGCAACCCTGAGAAATGAGGCAGTCGTTGGTAGTGGGAGACTGGATCCCTAGTCTCTGAATGGGGAATGGGAGGCGGTACTCAGTTTTCCCTTCACAACCTGGTTCTGTTCTTCAGGAATGTTCCAGAACATGACTCGAGAGGAAAGCCTCTCTCAGGACTGCTTGGATTTTTAGTTGGATCTGAGGCACAGGTTTGTTCTGAGATGGGAACATGGCTGATTTCAGTCAGTGCCCAGTTTGGATAGTTAGGACCCCGGACATTAATTGTATTTTCACATGTGAAAAGTGAAAGCTGTATTTAAAGAAATCGTTCCCATTCAGGTTGCTTATTGCATATCAGAAGCCACGATTATTCTTCTCACCCTCCTTTCCCCTTTATACCAGCCGGCCGTTTTTTTATTGCTGTAATAAATATAAGTAATCCACTGAAGACAGAGAGCAAACTTTCAGATCCAAGTGTCTGCAGCTAAGCTGTTAAATCCATATCAGCGCGGGCAGAAGATTGGCCTGTGTTTGAAAAGGGCTGAGCACCTCCCCTTCATTCACTTCAAGCACAGGAGGAGTTCAGCTGTTTGGCGTCTCGTGAAGGAGTTCCCAACAGCACTTTACTTGATGGTTTGAGATCGGCTTCAGGATCTGACTTTAGACTCTGGGTTCTGTCTGGGGGGGCCAAGAATCCGCTCGCCTGGATAGTGGCCACGTGCAGGGAAGCGACCGGGGAAGAGAGAGAAACCTGGATTGAGAGGAGGCCTCCCCACCTGGGGCCACCCCACTGAATAATAACAAGAACAAAGTGCCATCCGGTCCCACCTGATTCATGGCGCTCCCCGTGGGGGTTTTCAAGGCAAGAGGTGAGCAGAGATGGTTTGGCATTGCATTCCTCTGCATAGCAGCCTCAGGTATTCCTTCGTGGTCTCCCATCCAAGTCCTGACTGTGCTCAGCCCTGCTGAGCTCTCGAGCTCTGGCGAGATCAGGGCTATCAGGTTGGGCTACCAGGTTGCTGGCAACGTTCGTAGGGGTCGGGGTATGGCAGTGCCAAAATATACCGTATTTTTCGCTCCATAAGACGCACTTTTCCTCCCCAAAAAAGTGGGGGGGGAGTGTGTGCGTCTTATGGAGCGAATATGGAGCTTTTCTTACCTGTAACAGGGCTCTTTCTTCAGCAGGAACGCAGGGGAACGCCATTCAGACTGGCATCCCAGCCTTCCCCGCCCCTCCCTGCTGGGCCTGAGCTGTTAAGACTTAAAAGGGAAACGGCAGGAAAAACCCCACCAGGCTAAGTACTCTTTCCCTTTAAGTGCTTTTCCCCTTTAAGACAGCCAGCAGCAGAAAGCCCCGCCCACAGATTAAGCTCCGTGGCTACTTTGCACAGAAAGGCCTGGCTTTGCATGGCATGCCGACGTCTCTCTTCTTTCCTTTCTCTATCTTCCTTCCTTCCTTCCTTCCTTTCCTTTTTTCTGTCTGTCTGTCTGTCTCTCTCTCTGTCCCCAGCTTTCTTTCTTCCTTTCTCTTTCTCTCTTCTTCCTTCCTTTATCTCTCTCTCTCTCTCTTTCTTTCTGTTTCATTTTTTTCTGTTTTCCTCCTCTAAAAACAAGGTGCGTCTTATGATCAGGTGCGTCTTATGGAGCGAAAAATGCAGTAATGTTTGCAGAGCTGGGTAAGCAGAGCAAGATCACTTGAGGTCTAGGCCAAATGGCCTTCTTCCCACCCCCATCCCAACTGGTCTTGGGCCCAAGGTCCCTCAGCAAGCGCCACTGCGAGATAGTGATTTGAACCTGGGTCTCTCAGATTGTTGTCTGAGCCCTATACCACAGCGTTTCCCTTGACGTGCGCAGGGTGGATTAAGCAGGATGGGATCTTGAAGCCAAGTGCACAAGGCAAAATGGATGAACAGTGGACTCTGAGTGTGCCGGCTGGGCCCCTTCCACCAACGCTGGACTTTCTTTCCTTTTTTGGGGGGGGGGGGGGGAGGCCTGCCAATCGCCACCCTGATGGTTCAGTCCTGCCTTCTCCAGCAGACTGCTGGTGAAAAATAGGGTGGGAGAGGGGCAAAGGTGGGTCTGAGAGTCCTGTTGGCAGGGGTTGGGGGGGTAAGTACGGTTAGGGGGCAAGGGAGTTCTGTCATTGGTAAACTTCAGGGTTTGGGCTGAGCAGAAAGTCACGTAAAGCAGTTGCTTCTGGCAGCAGTTTCAGCAGGGGAAACAGTGATTTCTCTGCTGCTAACCTTCTCCTTCATGTGTCACTTCAAAATGAGTGGGGGGGGAGGTGTATGTGCCAGGGGGAGAGAGAGAGAGAGAGAGAGAAAATATGCCCTTTTTTTTGCTTTAGATGCAAATATGTCCAAGGCTGTCAGAGAGAATGAGGCTTTTCTGCAGAAGTACTGGGAAGCTCTTTCCTGGAAATAATAATCCAAAATTTGTGCTTTCAGGGGGTGGGGGGGGGTGCACTGCCTCTGCCTATGGTGTGATCCAGTGACAGTGTAATGCTTTCCGCTTCCGTGGATTCCCAAAAGAGAGCTCAGTATACTTTCAAGGACCCGTGGCTCCGTGGTAGAGCATCTGCTTGGCGTGCAGAAGGCCCCAGGTTCAGTCCGCAGCCTTTCCAACTGAATGGACAAGGCAGTGGGTGATGTTAAAAAGACTTCTGCTCGAGATCCTAAAGAGCCCCTGCCCACCAGAGTGAATACAGACTTTGATGGTCTGGTTCAGTATAAGGGTCCTCAGCACCCTTACCGGTGGTTCAGTTGTGGTCCTAGTACATGAGATTGGCTCCTGGGTGTTTCCAAAAACCGTCTGGATTATTTTGGTGCCACCTGCAGGATTTGTTGGCCGCATTTTTAAATTAAATGAAGCAAATCTCGACTGCCTAGATTCCCTGCCTTCACCCCATCCATCCTGTAGGTGATTAAACTGCATTGCATTATTTATTTTTTTTAACATTACCGGGGGGGTCCCTTTTTTTGAAACATCTGTGTGTGTGTGTGTGTGTGTGTGTGTGTGTGTGTGTGTGTGTGTTAAAACCTCTTTGTGGAGATCACAGAAGGCACCAAGAGAACACAGCTGCTTTAAGAGTGAAATGCAGTGTCTTTCTATTGGTACAAACTGACCAGCACGGATTGGGTGCACAGAGTTTATAACTTTTATTCAATCTGTGTCACCACAACGTCAGAGTAGAGTCTGAATCTCTTGCAAGGTATAATTCGGTTGTGCCTTTATGGTTCATTTGGCGCGCGGAGTGTGTGTGTGTGTCCATTTCTGAGATGTGGAATCTGGGCGGATTACAGTTCAGCCCCCCCCCCCCCCCCCCCCAAGTATCACTGTTCACAGTTCTGGCTGTTCGTTCAAAAGAAAACTGTTGAAATTGTTCAGAGGATGGCTTGCCCAACCTGACAGAGAAACATTCTGAAAGGTGGACTTTGTAGTGTAGACAAAAGGGAACCCGGGGCAGTGATAACACGCCAGAGATATATAAAGCCATGACTGGAATGGATGAATTGAACAGGGGAAAATATTCCTGGTTTCTGACCGTGCCAATCATCCAGAGAGCATCCTGATAGGCCAAAAGTTTAAGACCACAGACAGCTCTTTCTTACACAGCGTTTATTAGACCCCACTTTGGGTTCAGGAAGCAATCTTTCTCCAGGTCTGGGGATCCTGGAGGTTTTTTGTCATCTTCCGGGTGTGGAACAGGGGTCACTGGGTGTGTGTGGGAGGGAGGCATTAGTGAGTTTACTGCATTGTGCAGGGGTTGGACTAGATGACCCTGGAGGTCCCTTCCAACTCTTATGATTCTATGATCTAGTGCGGTACAGTAGTTAAGAGTGTTGGGCTAGTATCTGGGAGACGTGGACTGGAATCCCAACTTGTGCCATGGAAACTCTCTGAGTGACCTTGGGCCACTCATACTTTTTCAGCTTAACCTACCCCTCAGGGTTATTGTGAGGATAAAATGGAGAAGAGGAGAGCAATGTAGGCCTCTTTGGGTTGCCACTGGGGACAAAGGCGGGGTGCACATTAATTAAATATAGTGACATTGCCACAGAATGTTGTAATGGCCCCTAGTGAAATTGACTTTAAAAATATATTAGTAAAGGTTAAGGTTTCCCTTGCTCGAAAGCCAGTCGAATACAACTCGGGGGATGTGGTGCTCATTTCAGTTTCCAAGCCGAAGAGCCAGCGCGGTCCAAAGACGTTTCCGTGGTCATGTGGCCGGCATGACTAGACGCAAGGTACACGAAATGCTGTTCCCTTCCCACCGAAGCGGTACCTAGTTATTATCTACTTGCAATTTCTTGCTTTGGAACTGCTGGGTTGGCAGGAGCTGGGGCCAGAGACGGGAGCTCACTCGGTCACGCGGCACTCGGGTCTTGAACTGCTGAACTACCGGTCTGCAGTTCAGTGTCTTAACCACTTGAGCCACTGCAGCCCCCAAAATATATTAGACAGGTACAAAAAGGAATAAATCTGTCAAGTGCTACCTGAAATGATAGCTGGAAGTAAAACTTCCAGGCTAGGATAAAATAAAAGAGGCATCAATATCTTGTCCTGTTTGTAACTGTTAACAGCATGGCCAGTTGTCCTGGGCCAGGAGGAAGGTTCTTATATTCCTGTGCTTGCAAATGCTGCTGTATCATTTGGTAGAAAATCCTGATTTTCAAGCCAGAGTTTAAGGAATTTTCGCTGAATGTATTTTGCCTGAAGTTAACACATTTTTGCCTTCCCTGCACCTCTTAAGGATAGAGAAGCACAGAAGAGAGAGAAATGCCTTGAAATTGTCTAACACAGTTCGTTTGCTTTTAAGTAATAGCATTTGGTCTCCAGAGCTCACCGATCTTCCTGTAGCAGAAGAACTTAAGAGTACAATTGGCAATGCCTGCTGCTTCCCCAAGTAGCAAATAAAGGGACGGGCCCAGTCTGGAGGAATTTTGCAACTGGAAATTCAGTGTTGGAAAGGAGGCAACCAAGAAGGGGGGAGAAATAGAGGGAAGGGTAGCCGGGGCAGGCAGGCATTTGGTCTACATATCGAGGTGCACTTCTGGGTTTGTCAGTAGTCCTACAGTGCTTGCTTTGAATGACAGAGGCCTTTTGAGAGAAAACCACAGCCATTTTTTGTTATGGAATTGTTCGGGCGTAGGGTTGCCAGTTTCATACCTTCCGCGGGCAGGGGGATCCAGCCTGCTCCCCTGGATCTTCACGCACACGCCACAATGATGTCACCATAGAGTTTTTAGCCAAATGCTAGAACATCCCCCATGCAATGTGCCCGATGTGATGACATCCCCTCCTAGGGCTGCCAAGTACCGGCGACTTACCGGCGGGGGGAGTTGTTCTCCCCCCAGGAGCTCTTCTGGCGCGTGTGCTTTGCGCGCGTGCCATGGTGACGTAATGACGTCACCCGGAGGTGACATCATTAGATGGGGGGAGTCGTCCTCACCGGACAACTTCTGGGACGGGGTTCCCCCCGCCGGCCGAATGCCGGCCGGCGGATCGGGAACCCCTATAGCGGGGGATCCCCCGCCCCCCGGGCTGACTTGGCAGCCCTATCCCCTCCAGATGACATGATCAGGCCAGGCACATCAGGGGGGGCTCTTCAGGGGCAGGGCTCCACCCGTCGGCCAGCTGGCGGTCGGTGGATTGATGGCCCCGAAATTGGGGCAAACCTCTCCCCCATCGGGGAATGGCAACCTTAGTGAGGCAAGGTGCACGAGTCTTAAAACTCAGTTCTTACAGATGCTCATGAATCCCACTGCCGCTCCTTTGGCAAGCATACATGTCACATACATGTCACTGAGAGCCGGCATGTCACAGTGGTTAGAGTGTTGTTGGACTACGATCAGGAAGACCCAGGTTCAGATTTGCTCTCTACCACAGACGGTCGCTGGCTGACCTTGGGCCAATTGCGTACTCTCAGCCAGACCTACCTCACAGGGTTGCCGTGAGGAGAAAACAAAGGAGAGGAGAGCGATGTCAGCTTCTCCAGGTCCCCCTGGGGAGATGGGTGGGGGAGAAATAAACATGCCTTTGTCTCTCTTACATGCTTTAGCAAAATGAGACACGTGAAGGCGCATCAGTTTTCCAAAAGGGGGTCACAGAATTTACGTACCGGTCTTCAGAATGAGTTTGGGTTGTTAAGTAGCTGCCATGCCTTCTCCTTGGGAGGAGGCAAGAGTTTCGTAGAATGTCTGATAACAGAAGGTTTTTTGTTGTCTTCTCTGTGGGTCTGTTTGAGACAGGCATACAATAAATATCTCATGTGAATTTACCAAAGCAAGTCCCCAGAACGTGTGGACCGAGGGAAGTCTAGAATTAAGACTGTGTTCAGCCATGAATCTCACTAAGTGGCTTTGGGCCAGCCAGTGTCTCTTCGCTCCACTACCTCACAAGATTGTTGTGAAGAGAAAGCAGATAGCCCCATTTATGTCTGTCTGAATCTTTCGAGGGAAAGGTTGGGACTCTTAATGTGATAGAGAATGGAATAAGGTCTTACTCCACAGTGGTTTAAGGTGTGGCTGACTGCGTCTTCTGTACGTTCCCATTTCCACATTTAATATAATGCTAAGAAAATGCCCTCTTATCCCAAACAACCCCTCCCCACTTTTGCTCTTAGGATTACTTATCGTTTGAGCTTCTGCAACGATGCAGAAAACCTCTCAGTGAACGGCCTCTGCCCATCGTCCCCTTAGCCGACTACTAAACTGCAGTGTGCGGCATCGTCTGTAAAGGATGCCACTTTTTAACCAACACAAAGGGGCATGGACCCATTTGACTTGTGCACAAACCCCTTGGTTTCACACAATGCTACCAGCATCAGCACGGGACAGCCCTACTCGCTACCGCTAAGATGCAGTCAGTGGACAGATGCCTTCATCCCAGCCATAACCTTACCTCGGTTTGGGTTGCTATTATTCTTAAGATTCCCCATAGCGGTTGGGAGGAAACGAGGCTCTGTTGCCTCCTGAACTCCCGCTGCAGCGAGATGCTGTCATCCTATTGTGCTTTCCCCGCTGTCTCCTGGGAAGCAGAAGGCATCGAAATGACTGAGTTGTTGCCCTGCCCCTTTCCCACCTGCCTTTCTCTCCGTAAATACAGTGTCTGCTGATAAATAACAGTGTGCCGCGCCTTGAAGCACGTTTCTTAACAAGAGGGGGTGATTTACCGAGGTGATAAACTGTAACTAATATTAGGGTATCATAATGGGTAAACAGATTAGCACCACAAGCCTTGGTGTTTCACTGGTGTCACATTTAGCCTCTCGTTAGATGCTTACTGCAGCATTTCCCAACGTGGCGGGTCTTTGTGGGGACAGCTCTGGAATCGGCAGCAGCATGTGTTAACCAGTTTAGTCGTTAACATCGATCACTGAGCCTCATTGCCTTTCATCCCGGGTCCTGCCCCCAACCCGCAAGGGGTGTTGATGAGTTCAATTCGTTATTAATTCCCCCAATTAGATACTGTGCCCTGTTGTTTTATCTTGGAGAAAGTATCTTGGAAAGTAGCATGAAAACAACCATAAAAGCCTATAAAAGCCTAGTCTTAATACTGAAATGCGCTCCGGGGAGCCGCACCCTTTTCTCAGGATCTGAAGAAACCGAAGCTTCTGCGCTTCGATCAGGAGATTAATCAAGACAGGACTCAGTTGATTAATCAGGGTTTTTCAAATTTGGATTTCGGGGAGGGCCTAAATACCAGTATTTGCAGGTATTCAGGTCCTTCAATTCTATTTCAGGATTCATGTTTGGGTTTTTCCTATTTCAGAATTATCTGATCCCCTATCCCCTATGAAGAATTTTTGGGGGAGGGGACTGGAGTGGCTGTTTACCAACCAAATGTCACCAAAATTACAGGAGACTAGTGATGCCTGTCCAAGGAAGACTCCCCAAGTTTCAAGCAAATTGGACCGGGGAGCCCAGTTCTGTGGATTCCTGAACAAGGTGCCCCCAGCCATCCTACTGGTATCCATTGTTTTCTATGGGGGGGGAGAGAATTCAACAAAGCCAATAACTAGACACTCAAGAGCAACCACTAGCCAAAAGAGAATTCCAGCACAGCAACATGCCGATGTGGCAAGCCCACCACAACCAATGTCAAACCAGTGAACCCCAGCAGAACCCAGGGCCAATGGGCAAGCATAGCAGAACCAATAGCCCTTTGTCACTGGTGCTCCTGTTCCCTCCCACTCCTATAAACTAGACACACAACAGCAATACAGCATGCATGTACCTTCATTTTAGTGGGTTTTGTGGGATCTTTTTGTGTTTGTTTTAAAATGAGATGCTTGTCTAATTTTCTAACTTCATGTGTTCCAATGATATTTTTGGGGAGCGTTGTCTTTATGGGAATAGTAAGAACATTTTTGGCACTGTATTTATTTATTTTCTGCTCAGATGTGCTCCCCTTAACATCTGGTCCCATTGCCTAGAAGAGGTGCCTCCCTCCCATTGCCAGGAAAACTTGTAATATTGAAGAAAAAATATATTTTCAGATATTCCCAAATATTTCTGGAATTTTTCGGGAATCGATATCCGGTATTCCCAAGAATCTCAAATATCACCCAGATACGTGAATGTACCTGAAGCATGCCAGTGGGGTTTTTAAAAAAAATATATATTCAGTCCAGAAATATCTGAATGCTCATTCCTACTTAAGCGTTTCAGTAGTGCTTTTCCTAAGTGTTTCCCTTTCATTATCTTTGTAATGCTTACCACCGTCTTGGAATGGAGCCAGTCTTACTATCCCATATTCCATGAGTGGGGGCAAAGACTAAAAGAACCGAAACTTACCTGATGCCTTCGTGGTCCAGTTCTTTTTTGGACTTTACTGCTAATCCATGGAGGATTTAGATGTCTGAATGCCTTGCATGTAGTAAACTACATCCTTGGAGCATTCTATTAGAGTTAGCTTTCTCCCTGCAATCTTTTTCTCATGACATTCAGGGATGTTATGATGGGTGGGGGGCATTGTTCAAATATGGAAATGGCATTTCATCCACAGTGGTGGATTGTTTCATCAGCTAGCTCTTTCCCCCTGCTCCTGAAGCAGAACTCAAAATGATAGTAAAAATAAAAACTCAAACACCCAGCCAAGGACCAGTTAGCATCCCGAATTTTGGCCTGTCTTTTTTTTTGGGGGGGGGGGGGGGGTCAAAGAAACGTTGTTCATAACTTGTATGGACCAATCTTCTTGTGTCTGTTTAAACATTTCCACCACTCCAAATTAGCTGTTGTAATGTGCACAGAACATTCCATGGTGGTTTGGGACTAAGGGATGTGACTCCATGGCAGAGCAGCTGTTCGGCATGCAGCAGGTCCCGGGTTCAACCCCTGGCATCTCCAACTAAAAGTTCTTTACCTGAGACCCTGACAAGCCACTGCCAGTCTTAGTAGACAGTACTGACCTGGATGGACCAGTGGTATGATCTGATATAAGGCAGCTTCGTGCGTGATGTGCTAAGCATCTTTCAAGTTTGAGCCCGAAAGACAACTGCCTTAATTTGGTGGGGAGGAAAGACACAACAGCAATGGTTATATTCTTAATTTTCCATTCTGTGACGGCACAGGCCATGGCGGCATAGAGACGTGGCTGAAATCCAATCATTAAACTGCGGCAGAAAGTGGGTCCAAAATGGTCCATCTGCAAAATCTGTGTTTGTGGGGAGGGGGCGGGCGGAGGGGGGGACACAGCTGCTTGGCTGCTCTGTGTGAGAAGGAGAGACTGACTGTTGGCACCATCTGTGGCCGTCTTTTGTACACGCTGCTTTATCTGTTCATTATCGTGTGATGCTGAATTTCTCGTGCTTGGAGTTTCAATGAGTCGAGATGTGGCTAAATGCAGACAAGGTCTAAAAAGCAGCAGCTAAGCACACTGGAAGATGAATAGCGTAATCTGTAAATTACTTTTCAGTTGGTTTTGTCGTACTTGAATGGACCGGAGGACGGTGGCGTTCTTTAGAATCCAGCTGCTGCAGAAGGGTCGGTGGGTGGGCCCCGCATTCAGCCTCCCTGTGCCACGTGCAAACTGGGTAGCATTTCAGATGGAGAAGGGCCCAGAAACGCTTTGGCTTTCTCCTTGCCATTTGGCTGGTCTCAACGGGAACTCAAAAGGTCGCATCTCTCGCTCTTGTCTACATGTGTTCCATGCTCAGACACAGCTATCATGGGTGTAGGGAGAGATCAGCACTGAATACAAATAGGAGCACCGTTTCAGATTTCACTCAGTGGGGGGAGCAAATTTTTTATAAAGGTTGAAAGGCCTTGTGCTGAGTCCATTCAAGATAAGATTCAAGATAAAATATTTATTTTATATCCCATATCTATGGCAAGCCTGGATAGCCCAGGCTAGTCCAATCTCGTCAGATCTTGGAAGCTAAGCAGGATTGACCCTGGTTACTATTTAGAGGGGAGACCACCAAGGAAGTCCAGGGTTGCTATGCAGAGGAAAGCAGTGACAAACCACCTCTGTTTGTCTCTTATACTTTGGGGTCACCATAACTCATAGGTTAGTTCTTGGATGGGAGACCACCAAGGAAGTCCAGGCTTGTTAAGCAGCATAGGTCAGCCAGTTTGGTGTAGTGGTTAAGTGCGCGGACTCTAATCTGGGAGAACTGGGTTTGATTTCCCACTCCTCCACTTGCACCTGGCTGGATGACCTTGGGCAAGCGATAGTTCTTGCAGAGCTGTTCTCTCAAGGACAGTTGTCTCAGAGCTCTCTCAGCCCCACCTACCTCACAGGGTGTTTGTTGTGGGGAGGAGAAGGGAAAGGAGATTGTAAGCTGCCCTGAGACTCCCTTGAATAGTGAAGAGTGGGCTATATATCCAATCTCTTCCTCTTCTTCTTCTTCTTCTAGTACAGCTGCAATTTCACAGCACTTTTCACAACCAATTATGGCAGCAAGTCTTATATATTTTAAATTCTCACGTCCTGCTTTCATGACCCCTCAGGAATGTTATCAGTACTTTTAAGAATGCAATCCCTCCTGCCCCGGGATGTCTATATTTAGTGTATGGACCCATTACAGTGTTTATAATAGTAGCCAAAGAACCTTTGAGTTGGCCAGAGTAGAAAGTGTTCCTGAGGAATAATTGATGTGGTCTGAAAAGTGGGAGGGGCGATGTTCAAGATCCTTGTCAGATCTTGAATGCTAGACAGGGTCAGCCATGGTTACCACTTGGATGGGAGACCACCAGGGAAGTCCGGGGTTGCTACACGGAAGGCAGGTGGTGACAACCTACCTCTGCATGGGGTCACCATAAGGCAGTTGCCGCTTGATGGGACTTTCCAACACCACTTCACAACCTGAGAAAGGCCTGCCAGTGAGGCTTCAGGATAGGGCCTCTGCTGGAATGTTAGCTAGCTTTCCTATGGTTGCCTTGAAAATACCTCCCACATACCTCCGTTCCCAAGTTTAGGTAAAACCAAGGAAACGTGTTTGAGTTTCCTCTCCGCCATGGAAGCCGGCTGGGTGACCTTGGGCCAGTCACACCCTCTCCGCCTGACCTGCTTCACAGGTAAAATGGAGGAAGGAAGAGTGCTGTCAGTAGGGTTGCCAAGGCACTTACCGTGAATAGCGGGGGAGAGTTGGTCCCAGGCTGGGACTTCTGCGCGAAGCACGCTCGCGGCACAGTGACGTCCCCCGGAAGTGACATCACCCGGCGGCCCTAGTTGTAAGCCAAAGAAGTAAACAGATTATATTTGCAGTTGCTGCTGGTTTTAAATGGAGCACTCGGGTGGCCAGCCCCCAGGTCTCAGTGGGGTTCCCCCCACTTTGGGGGACTGTGATATGCTGCTGGCTAATGGGGGGAACCCCACCCCCAAACGGGGACGTCGTTGGGCAACATCTTTGACACGATGACGTCCCCCAGAAGTGACATTGTGGCATTTATTTATTTATTAGCTCAATTTATACCCCACCCTCCCCGCGAGCAGGCGTCAGGATGTCACCCGACAACATCCTGCCCACCCCCAGAATGCGCCCCCCCCCCCCCAAATCCCCCCGCCATGACAGCATGACAGCTCTAGGCAAGTCCTGTACAAAACTTGCTCTGGTTCATTTTCCCATTCGTTCCTCTGAGGTTTCTGCAGGAGACAGGATTGCCAGTTCTGGCCTGGGAAATTTCTGGAGACTTGGAGGCGCTGTCTGCAGAGGGAGGGTTTGGGGGAGTGATTTCGCCTAGGATCTGTGGTGTACCACAAAGTTTGCCCGAGGGAACTGCTGCTCTCTGTCATCTGGAGAGCTGTTGTAATTCATGGGAGAACTCCAGGAGGAGCCCTGTCTGGAGGTTGGCAAGCTTAGCAGGAGAGTGTCGGCAGGTGTGCAGACCCCATGTTGATTTGTGTGTGGAGCGCTGTCTTTGGGCCTCTTCTGAGACACCGAAATGTCTTAGGACAGCCCTGTGTGCAAATGTCAAAAGGTCTGAGAGGAGAAAAGCGTGCCTCCTTGAGGAACTATACGACGGGGTAAATTAGCCAATGCATTGCCTGGAATTCTTCCTCCCTCCCCCCCCCCCCCTCTTTCTGCCTTTCCCTCTCTCTCCAAAAAAAATGTTTTCTACATAGATAGCTCATCTCCAAAAGGGGAGCCACATTCTGCCTTTTTACAATGACAAAACATATACATTGGGTATGTACTTGCCTGGGTCCCGGACAGGATCATCAGCCAAGGTTTTTCCCTGACCCCCACCCCACCCCCATTCTGCTTTTACCATCCTCTTTTCCACCTGCCCGCTCCTCACCCTCCCCCACCAGCGTAGCAGGTTCCTGGCTCTCGTTTGCAGAGGTGTCCCAGAATCATTAGCCTGCTTCCCCCTTTTATCTTTATTTGTCAAGAGCGTCCTGTGCTGGCGGGCGAGGAGCGGCTCCCTCCTTTGCATCAAAGCCCCACTTAAGATGGATGGCTTCCATTCGAACACCGCCGTTGTAATGATGTTCAGCTCGCGCGGAGATGCTCGGCATCCGCTATTATTCCGGCGTGCGTGGCTGCATTTGCAGTTTTGCCCAAACACTTTGTTCATCTCCCCCCCACCGCTACTCTTCCCCCCTCAGAACTCAAGTGGCCGTGGTGTAATGTTAGGCAGTGATTTTTATCTCCAGGCAACATAAAAGAGAGGAGAAAGGAGGGAGGGGTGGCTATCCTTTTCCGCCTGGCACATTAGTAACGAAATGCCAGGGATAAAAAAAGGTGAGTGCCGATTGATCAAACGCTTGTTGACAGATTTCTTGGCTGACAGGGAAGCTGCTCACCGTAGGGCTCTGTGCATAGAAGGTATTAGCCCCACGCGTAGCGGGGATGGCGTCTTTTTGGCAGATGAACGTCTAGCAGATTCAGAGGGGTCCCTGTTAATCGCCCAATGTAATGATGGTGGCTCTAAAGAACAGAGACACTTCTTAAAATGTTCCTGGATGTCCCAGGCTAGCCTGATCTTGTCAGATTTCAAGTGGGGCTAGTCCTGGTTAGTACTGGTCCGTTTCTTACCTTGAAAACCCTGCGGGGTCATAACACGTTGGCTGTGACTTGAGAGCACTTTCCACCAGCACCAAGTGAGCAATAATCGCTGTCAGAGACGGAGTAACGTGGCCATTCTTTTGCTTCTGAAAGCCCAGTGAAAAGACCTGAGCCAGCTCGACTCTCGGCCCCCCTGCCCCCCCCCCCCCAGCCAGGATGAACTAAGGTTATGAACAAGTGATGTCTACTAGCAGGTCAGGTATCCATCATCACCCAGTTTGGGCGGTGTGTGTGTGTGTGTGTGTGTGTGTGTGTGTGTGTGTATAAACAGGTAATAATGCTCAGATCAATCCTCCTAGTGTTTGTTTCCGCTCACGTTTTGGGTCATAACAAACTTCTGAGACACTGAAAATGGGCTGTGCCTCTGTGCTTTTCTATAGGAGCACTAAATCTCATCATTTTTGTCTTTCTAAAACAAGTTTCTGGATCTCATGGTGCTGGAGGACAGTTTTGCAATGTGAGGGCTTTGTTTGAGTTTGAGAAACTATTGAGTGGCATAGCAATGCATTTTTGGCGGAAGCATTAGTGCTCTGTGAACTCAGTATTGCCCGAAAGCCTCACAGTCATGGTTCAAAACACTTTTTTTCTTTCCCCTGTCCCCTTTCTAAATATCCGGTGTAACAAAGAATTCTGAAGATCGCAAAAGCTTGCATGTTGAATTGTGTCATGAAAAGTATGACACAATTTCACGAAAACCATGAAAAGCAGCGCATGACTTTTGTTTCCGGATTTCTCTCTGCCACGGTTACATTTCCTTACCTGTCCGGGACCAGCGTATCATAGTCTCCGCAGGCTTTCCTTTCTTGAGAGCCAGTTTGGTGTAGTGGTTAAGTGCGCAGACTCTAATCTGGGAGAACCGGGTTTGATTCCCTCCACTTGCACTTGCTGAATGACCTTGGGCAAGCCATAGTTCTGACAAGAGCTGTCCTTGAAAAAGAGTAGTTTCTGTCAGAGCTCTCTCAGCCCCACCTACTTCACAGGATGTCTGCTGTGGGGAAGGGAGGGGAAAGGCATTTGTAAGTCACTCTGAGACTCCAAGTGAAGAGCGGGGTATAAACCCAATCTCTTCTTCTTCATCATCATCATACTACAATAATCCAAATGCGGTGTGTGTGTGTGTGTGTGTTCCTGTTTCTAAATGAAAAAAGATTAGGCATAGTGAACACTGGCCTGTGAATCTACTCAGGAATTTGTTTTACATTGGCTTGCCAGCAGGCAGCTGGGACTGAGCAGGTAACCAGAGCAGCATCCATGTGGGGAGAAACCAGGGCAAACCTGGAAGTGATATCATGTTGCTCTATAGTTTTACTATAGAGTTTCCTCCGATTCCTAGAGTGGCATGACATCACTTCTGGTTTTGCCCTGGAAATGACATCATGCCTGTGATTTACTGGGGATTTTTTATTTATTTTATTTCTCTACTGGGTGGAGGCAAATAGCAGCCACTACCAGCGGGAGACTTTCCACTGTAACAAAGGAGATCTGGCAGCCCTAGTTTGACAGGAGGAGGAATTCGAAGAGATGGGCTTGTTCCATTACTCCCGTCCAGGGCTCTTTTTCTAGCAGGAGCTCCTCTGCTTATTAGGCCACACACCCCTGATGTAGCCAATCCTCCAAGAGCTTACAGTAGCCCCTGTAAGAAGAGCTCTGTAAGCTCTTGGAGGATTGGCTACATTAGGGGTGTGTGGCCTAATATGCAAAGGAGCTCCAGCTAGAAAAAGAGCCCTGCAGGTCCTGTCCCTGAAAGTGACCTGCCAGCAAGGTGGCCTGTTGATAATTTTCAGGGCCAAACCACAACGGGGTCACAGGTATAAACAAGAAAACCATACAAGCAAACAAACACTGTGATACAAATGGAATTTAGTAAAAATTATATTGCTTTCAAAACTTTACAAAATTGCAATTTGTCCAACATTCTCAACTTTATAATATTAGAGAAAGGATCCAACATTCTCCTCAATGAGCACCCGGTTATAAACTCATTTCAACAGCAGTCTTCCTCAGGAGTAATTATATTTTGTAAGGAGGTGCCAGCTTCTTGATCCAGTTCAAAATTATAATAGGAGCAAAGCTCTTTCTTTCTTTATTTCCTTCAAAATATCCTGGGAAAAAACCATGGTAAATGGAAAACAACATTTCCCAGGATATTTTGAAGGAAATAAAGAAATAAAGAGCTTTGCTCCTATTATAATTTTGAACTGGATCAAGAAGCTGGCACCTCCTTACAAAATATAATTACTCCTGAGGAAGACTGCTGTTGAAATGAGTTTATAACCGGGTGCTCATTGAGGAGAATGTTGGGTCCTTTTTGTAATATTATAAAGTTGAGAATGTTGGACAAATTGCAATTTTGTAAAGTTTTGAAAGCAATATAATTTTTACTAAATTCCATTTGTATCACAGAGATAATTTTCAGGGGGCTGTTTGTTTGTTTGTTTCCTAGTGGTCCCTTACTGATGTTCTTTAGCCTCTGTGCACAATCCATCCTAAACATTACAATCAGGAGAATAAGGTGCTGGATTAATGAAGAGCGTCAGTTGCTCGGGCACTTGGTTGCAGGGGAGATCAGAGGGAGGGTGAACCATCTCTGATTTTCCTCTCTTTTGCTGCATTCCCCCCACTCCTCCAATTACCTTTTTTGTTCTGTTTCCTTTCCAGCGCTGCTCTCGTCGTGGTGTGAGGAGCTGGGACGGCTCCTGCTGCTGCGCCACCAGAAGAGCCGGCAGAACGACCCCTCGGGGAAGCTCCCCATGCAGCCGCCCATGAACTCCATGAGCTCCATGAAACCCTCCCTCTCACATAGGTAAGTCCTGCACACCTTAGCGCATTTGGCCCGGCACACGTTAGCGCCTGCAGTCCTGCCAGAAAACCCGCAAAAACATGTGACTGGAATGCTTGCAACCAAGTAGGGTAATAGATACTCACACTTATTTCATGACAGAGAGGAGCAGGCATCTGCATAGGCCTCTAGCAGCTGGGCTTTGATTCTGTTCCCTTGACCTCAGACACTGATGTAGGGATGCCAGCCTCCACGTGGGACCTGGGGATCCTCCAGGGTTACAGCTTATCTCCATACGACAGAGAAAATGGATACTTTGAAGGGTGGACTCTCGGGCATTGTAATCTCCTGAGGTCTCTATCCTCCCCAGGATCCATCCCCAAATTTCCAGAAGTTTCCCAACCTGGATCTGGCAATCCTACACCCGCCCCCCCCCCCAAAAAAAATCTGCTGCCAGTGGCCAGGGGGTACCTAGCAGTCCTACACTGATGCGGTGTAGAAAGCGTCTGTGTATGAGTTCCCCTTAAACCCAGACTACAGTTTCCTTAAATCCAGCATTGTTAATGTTCTCTTACCTGGTCAATTCATATTCTTCAGATCTTCAGGAGATTTTTTGACTCCAGGTGTTTAGCGCTAGTAAAGATAAGTGCCATTATAGAAAAGATCAGATGGGCTCTTTGGACTACAGGTGGTCCTGCTACATCACCCTTTCTCCCCGCCCCCCCCCCCCCTTTGTGTGTCCCTCATCACGGGAGCAAACGGGGAGCCCCGGCAGTTCCTTTTTGTGTGGAAAGAGTGGACCCACCCAGCAGCCTTCCCAGCCATGTGTTTGTCTGTGAGAAGAAGGAGCAGCCAGCCTGGGGCTGAGCCCTGTGGGTGGGGAACACCAGAGGGCTCTAGACAGTCTGGGGACTGGGCTGTGTGATATTTCTCCAGGCTGTGCCCCCATCCAGTATTTACTGCCTCTGTTGTTCGGGTGGGGGGGATAGGGTTGGAAATTAGGGGGTTTCCCTCCCCAAGGAAGCAGTGGAGGGGGACTCAGGAGGCCCCTGCTGCTTGACACCCACTGCTGCCCCCTGGTGGTTCATCCTGTCCTTTTCTTAAAATCCAACCACCCTTTTCTATCCCCCCCTCCCTTGTACAATAAACCTTTTTATAAACACATTGGTACAACTTATTTCTCTGGGGTCTTTCTCTGAATCTCTTCCCCATGGGTGAGACTGGCACAGGTGCCACCTAGTTTGCTATAAGGTATTTTCTAAGGTTTCTACCCCCTCATTTCATTATTGCTCTAGGGACTGCACCAGAAGGGAACCTTTTTCAGTGGGTCAGATAAGGGCCTTGACCGGTGGCAGCTGGTTACCTGGACTGTTTTCCAGGGAATTCTTGCTCTAAGGGAGTTTTCCCACAATGAAAGACACCGTCATCCCATCCCCCCCCCCCCCATCCTACTGTAGCAGTTGGCTGGCTTCCTCACTGACCTCTCAATCTCCTCCCTCCCCTTGCTCATTTCTCCCCCCCTTTCTGTTCCGGTCCCTCCTCCAGCTGGGCTTCTGCCACCACATCTCCTGACCTTTTCCTCCACTTTCCTGGCTCCCTCCTGGTCATCCTCAGCGATCCCTCTGCCCACCGAGCCCACGTCCCTCCACGTATGGTTGCACAGCCCTGCCACGAGAGGAGGCGGTGGGCCCCCGAGGAGCCACTTTAAGGCCTCGTACACACTGGCGTGAGTCACCGAACCAAAGTGGTACCATTTTCCTCCCACAACCAAGGTTACAAAAAATCTTTGTTACACGATTGCTCCAGAAAATTTCTGAGATGTGCCCTTATCACAGTTACAAAAGAATGATCAGAGCGTTGTACTTTTTTATCTCAAGCCTAGTCAAAGGCTGTCTTCCCTCTCCTTTCCTGTCTAGCTTGCATTTTCGAGTGATAAATGGCAAGTTGAAAAGAGTATCTGATCACCCAGGGGGATTCTTCTCCCGTAGTTTCATGTACCCCATCAAATGTTACAGGAAAGGTGCAGGGGACCCACCCGTGATTGTAGGCCCAGGATAAGGAAAGCGTGAGAATAGGGCGGATGTGGGCTAGAAAGAATGAGAGGCCAAGGCAATGTACACTACAAATGTTGAAAAGGATGGGTTCGGGAGGACAAGAGAATGGGGGGGGGGGTCATGAACTGAGTCAAGGGTAAATTATGCCCCCTGTTCTTTTAGTGTAAGTGACAAATGTATTCAAGTATTAGCTTAGATAAGGCTGCAGAAACTGAGTCTAAAAACTGAACTCTAGAGATACACCCTGCCAAATGTAGGCAGGCGCCTAGTCCACATTCACTGAGATATGAAATATGATGGGAAACGGACCTTTGCAGAATTCCTCTGGAATCATCAGAATTCACGAGAGAAGGTCAACATTCACCACGTTTTGGGCATTTAGGCTGGAAGTAAAATCCAGGAGTAGGTTCACATATGCTCGAGCCCTGGAGAAGGTTGTGCTGTTGAATGCTCTCCGGGAAGGTATGGGAGGGCATGATTTTGGCGCATACGGGCTGGACCCAGTGTTGAATGCCTGGTAGAATGGTTGTTCCAAGAAAGGGCTATGCCAGCTTTGGTGGAATGGCACCACACATTAGGGCTGCAAGACCCACAGGACTGCGCCCTCAGAGCTGTAGAAATATTACATGATGTTTCACCACCACCACCCCAAAAAAGCCCATTTGTTTGTAAAATGTACCCTTCACAGCGTATGGCTATAAATTTCTCACGTTAAATTTCCATATACTGCAGCTGAGTTAGTTACTATTATTTTAATTCAGCAAGAAAGCAAAATCCGCCCTATTTTGTCCCTTAAGTATTTTAGTGGTGCTCAGGCAAGATTTAAGTCCTGGAAGCAGATGCTTAAAAGACGGAACCCCCTTTTCTTTTCTTTCTTTTTTTGCTTCTTTATTGAATTCATTCCTGGGCTTTACAAAGATACAGGAGGTGGTGGCGGCCACAAGCATGGACGGCTTCAAGAGGGAATTAGATAAACATCTGGAGCAGAGGTCCATCAGTGGCTATTAGCCACAAGGTATAGATAGGAACTCTCCGTCTGGGGCAAGTGATGCTCTGTATTCCTGGTGCTTGGGAGAGGGGCAGCAGTGGGAAGGCTTCTGGTGTCCTGGCCCCACTGCTGGACCTCCTGATGGCACCTGGTGTTTTTGGCCACTGTGTGACAGAGAGTTGGACTGAATGGGCCATTGGCCTGATCCAACATCAACTTCTCTTATGTTCTTATATGTAGCAAGGTCTCGGACTGCACAAAAGGAGACCCTCTAGACCACCCTTTTAAAGTTGGAATAATTGTGGATTATTGTCTTGAGCTCAAGAGAAAGAAATGGGCCTGAGGACATGAGTGTGTGATGTTGCATACGCTCATGTTAACCTTGCTGGATCCAGACTAGTACAGCCTTCTATTTATTTCTAAGACACTGAGAATGGAGCCCTGTAGGAGCTCCATATGCTGGGCTGCTTTGGCCAAAGCAGGACAGGGTGTGGAGCTCCTGCAGAGGGCTCTGGGTTGCTGGACAAGGGGCTGAGCTAAGTGGACACACTACGTAGGAGGTATCAACAGTTGCCCTGTCAATGGGTCTGGTTTAATCAGGGCTGCCAAGAGTAGGAGGGGCTAGGGGGTACAAGATTCCGGGGGCCCACAGAACTAGGCCAAGTGGGAGGTCTACATGGGAGGTCTCATCTGCATGAGAGGTCTCATCAAGCATCCTGTGTGTGTTCTTCTGATATGGTGGGGGAGATGTGATGGGGTCCCGTCTACGGGTCCTTAGTGGCTCTCAGCAGCCCTGGGTGTCATGGTCACCTTGCTCCAAGCATATGGGGTGGTCTAGTTGCCAGAGTGATGGGGGCTGATCTTGGCGGAGTGGGAAACCCAGAAGCCTTGTGAGGGTTCGAGAAAGGCAACGGAGCCTGAAGTACCTATTCAGGGGTGTTTAAACCCTGGCAGGGCTTGGCCAAGGAAGACTCTTCTGCCAGCGAGAGAGAGAGACTGAAAGGGCGGCAGGGAGTGCCGGAGAAGGGCTGAGGTGCAGAAACCTCTTCCCCTCTGAGACTGAGCCCTCAAGGAAGCGGTAGGTGTTCGGGGAAGATCTGTGGTGACCCGAAAGCAAAATGAACAAAATTTGTGGTAGGATCTGAGCTTTCGTGAAAAAGTGAGCCAGTGACTCATGAAAGCTCATCCCCTACCACAAATTTTGTTAGTCTTTAACAGGGCTTTTTTTGTAGATAAAGCCCAGCAGGAACTCATTAGCGTAACGGGGCACACCCAAAAGCAGAAACTCATTAGCATATTAGGTCACACCCCTGACAGCGCAGCTTCCTCCCAGGATCAGCTTCCCCAGGTACCCCGCGGCTTGCCAGGTGCATGGAGAACCCGAGGGAAGGAAGGCAGTCTCTGGATCAGCTTCCCCAGGCACCCTGCAGCTGTGGGGTGTCTGGGGAGCCCGAGGAGAGGAGGCAGTTTCCCTCCATGGATTGGCTTGGCTTCCCCAGGCGCCCCACGGCTTGCGAGGCACCTGGGGAACCCGAGGGGAGGAGGCAATTTAAACTGCCTTCCCTCCTTGGATCAGCTTGGCTTCCCCAGGGGCCCTGCAGCTTGCGAGGTGCCTGGGGAACTCAAGGGAGGGAGGCTGAAGGCGTGGCCAACTCGGAAGCCAGCCGGAACTTCGTTCCTGTGCATTCCTGCCCAAAAATAGCCCTCGTCTTTAAGGTACTGCTGGACTCCTTTCAACTGCTAGAGACAGACTAACCCATCTTCAAAAAAGCAAAAGCAAAACAGTTGCGGACATAGTGCAGTTACACCAGACACTAATAAAGGACGCTTTTGTGTTCGTACTTTGTATTTTTATAGTACATTGAAAGCCCTCAAAGCATTTCACATCCGTGGACTAAGTCAGCATTCCCCCACGTGGTGCCCCTGGGCGCCACGGTGACCCCCAGTACTTCCCTTGGCACCAGCTGAGCTCTTCAGAAATTGGGGTGGGGCTATTGTAAGGCAGAGCTTGTTATGGCTGCCTTCATTCAGATGCAGAGGTTTTCCTCTGGAGGATCAGGAAGACTGGTACGCACCTGGGCTTTCCTTAGTGAGTGTGTAAAATTCCATGTGTAAAATTCCATGTCCCCTTCAGGTTTTCCTTTTCCCCAGGAGGTGTGAGGAGGGAGGTATTCAATTCAGCTCTGCCTCCTGTGGCGGCCATCATGGTTTGGCTCCTCCTGCTGCGGTAGCCATTTTGGGATGGAGCTCACCACCACCCCTGCAGGCTCCGAAAGGTTGGGAGCCTCGGTTGAAGTGATCCTTCCAACACCCCTGTGAGGCAGACTAGTCCTAACCTGTAGTTATGCAGGCCTAAAGAGTAGAAAAATAAGTAAATCGCAGCCTCCCTAAGTGATAATGTGTTGGTGGCTGAAGTGAGGTTTGAATGAGGGACCACCTGATGGCTCACAGGGTGCACAGTTAGCCCCTCAGCAACCCTGACTAGCCTCATTTCTCCCCACATGTGTAATCAGGGGATAGGGCTGCCAAGTCGTACTCACCTACTGGCGGGGGGGAGTCCTTCTTCGTCCGGGAGCCTCCCTCGCGTGCGCGCCCGGTGATGTCACCCAGAAGTGACGTCACCATGTTGGGGGCGTTGCCAGAGCGTCGCCCTGGCAACGTCTCCATCATGGTGACATCACTTCCAGGTGACGTCATTACGCTGGGGAAGTCGTCCAGGCTGGATGACTTTGGGGGCGGGGTTCCCCTCGCCGGCCGAATGCCGGCCGGCGAATCGGGAACCCCTATAGCGGGGGATCCCCCGCCCCCCGGGCTGACTTGGCAGCCCTATCAGGGGAGTGGGGAGACAGGAGAGGTTGTGGTACCACCTCTCAGGGGAAAGAATGGAGTCCCTGGAAACGTCTGAGTGATGATGTAGAATTAATCGTTAGCTGGTCATGAAAGCATAGTGCTCTAATGGAGTCCAGGTTTTACTAATGGCCGTCTCAACGAGGGAGATGGTGTTTTCATCTGCAGGCAAAACTCACTCCGAATTTAAACACAACTGTTTTCCTTGCTCTGTTGTTGTGCTCTCCCCCCCCCCCCCCCCCATTAAAAGTGCTTGTTGCAGCTTGCTTGGCACATGTTAATGCTTTGCCATTGTCAATAACAATGTCTGCAAACACACAGCTGCACTTTGCAGCATGGTCCCCCCCCCCCCCCCCCCCGTTATCACAAGTCGTCTTCTTCTTCTTTTTTTGGCTACATTTTATCTTCCCTCATCCCAGTTTTTTGGTGGTCTTTAGTATGAATTAAGCCGCAGTTTCCTTACCGCCAGTTATTATACTAGAATGCTTTCTTAGAGCAATCAAAACTGATTAAAATAAAGAGATGAAGCCTTTTTTTAAAAAAAAATATAATAGAAGTAATTTGGTTCCAGAGGTTTGATAAAATTAAACAGAAGATCAAATTAACCAGTAATTCAATTAGGTGAATGGGGCTTTATTATTAATTAGCATTATTAGTATTGTTTGACATCCAAGTAGTTACTCTGAACAGCATGGGGGGGGGGGTGTTTACAAGCTCCAAGGATAGAGATATTGTGTGGCTTCCTATTTATTGTTTTGCACTCAAGGAAAAAAAGAGGAATCGCAAAGATTATGAGATATATGGGGTTATAGCTAGAACATACCTTAAAATTCTAAAAAGAAACATCATAAGATACTGGTCATAGTTAGGATGAAATCCTGCAGCTCATGAACGAAATGCATACTATACATGACCACAGTGTGAAACATTCCATTTGTGGTAAGAGCTGAATTTCGGTTCACAGTTCTTTCTCTGGCGGCCTGTGTTTTAATTCTCAGTTTAAAAGACTCTGTTAAATGATCATTAGGTTAAGTGTCATCAAGTTACTTCCAAATTGTGGTGCCCCTATGAATTAATGACCTCCTGAATCCCCCATCGCTGACAGCCTTGCTCAGAGGGGAGAGTTTAAAAGAAAAAGAAAAAGAAACAAATGTTCTGTAGTTTGATGCAACATGGAGTTGCTGTCTGGGGCTGCCAAGTGGTGGGAGACAGTGCGGGGGGCAGAGATATGTAAATTGACATCTCTCCCCCGGCATGATGGCCCTTCGAGCAAACCTGGATGTGACATCATCTTGTTCGGGCAGTCTTTCAGGATTCCACTGGGACATTATGGATTGACCTAAGTTTTACCAAGAACGTCACCCTGCTGCGATGATGTCGCTTCCAGGTTTGTGCTCCAGAAATCATATGATCAGAGCAATGGCATTCCCTCCATGGAAATCCCCCCATCCCCACCACCCCCCGGCCACCCTGTTGAGTGACGACAGAGGATCAAGGCTGCTGGGCTAGAAGTCTGACATGGGAGCGGAAAACCCGGAAACCCAAATGTTTTTGATGTTGCATCTTACATGTATGTAATATATAAGAGAGTGTGTGTGTGCATGTGTGTATTTAACTCCATGCCTAGAGACTATTTGCCTAGAAGCCTGTCTGCCTGTCAGGGAGTGAGCAGTCCTTTTCAGACATTACATTTGGGGGTATCCAGCTGCACGTACTGGGAACACATGCTTCCTGCAGTCCTCACGATACATGCAGCCTTAGTGTAATCTGTTTCAGACAGAAGGGTAACTGCATACTGGGAGGGTCATGCTGAGTGGGTGCTTCCATCATGTACAGTTGGATGCCCCCAAATGTAACATCTGAAAAGATCTAGCTTGAGTAAACCCATTTCAGGCGCTAGGTGATACTCCGGAGGGTAAAGAGGGCCTCAACTGTATGGGGCCATCACTGCTCTCGACTATATAGTTTCAGGACGACTAGATACAAGTCCAGTAGCAGCTTAGAGACCCACAAGATTTTGGGGGTGATAAGCTTTTGAGAGTCAGAGCTCCCTTCGTCCGAGACAAGTTAAAGGGACCTCTGACTCTCAAAACAAAGAAAATCCTGTTGGTTTCCACAGCGCTATCGAACTCAAATCTGGTAGTTCTGCTGCAGACCAACACGAATATCCTCTGAAACTATAGTTTTGGGGAGTGTGTGATATATTAGCTTCTTGGCCTTTGAGCTAAGGCCAACTGTGTATTTGGTACAGCTGCAAGCAGGTATCTTTCTAATAATGATCCTGGATTGTTTCCCAGTTATTCTACACTCAAAGATTTTTTTTAAAAAATATATAGTTATAATACCTTTCCTTTAGTGACTTATGATTGTGGGTTTTTCATTCGTGTTTCTTTCTAACGATAAGACATTACGCATGCCATCATTTTGAAGGTTGCTTCCTTTTGATGTGCACATTTAATACTGCAAGCAGCCCTCAGTTTGTGGTTTAACCGGCTGCGGGTGGGTCTCTCTGGCTTGGGAGATGAGACTTTTGCTTAGCCAAACACTCATGCCATGCCTTGTGAATGGGTTGTTTCAGTTGTGGCTGCTGTGCCAGTCCCACAAACCTTATAAAACTATAAAACTGGAGACTGAGGCAGTGGTGGTGCAGATTTCGGATTGTATGTTAATTTCAGCACACCCAGCTCATTCGCAGGTCCTGCTGCTAAGCTGAAAAGGCTACATCAGAATAAACAGGGAAAGCCTTATTTTACTAATTTTTCACTGATGGTAAAAATGCTGTGAACCTACTTAATACCTAAAGGGATCCCTGATTGTCTAGGGACTGGCCACGGGGCAGGTAATAGGGGGAGAAATGCTAGAGCAGCAGTAGAGGTAGTGGCTGTGAACAGTTACCAAAAAGTGAATGTTTCCATCCCTCTGAAATTACTATTTTTGAGGTGAAAATCAGACCTGGCCAATGCTTGGTTTATTCACCTGTGGCTTTTCCCTTTGCTCTCTAGCCTTTTGAAACACCTCTGAATGAATAGGTGCTTTGTATGGAACATTCATGGGTTTGAAGGAAAAAGGAAACTGAAGGTCTCCCTGCTATGTTCTGGGCCTAGGCGTAGAGTACGGGGGGGGGGGGCTCGAGGGCTCGAGCCACCCCCGAAATTTCCCGGGGGGGCTCAGCCGCCCCCAGCAAAACAGAGCGCCTGCCGCCGCACCTCCCCGGGTCCTTCCGAGGCCCGGCCATCGCTACTGGAGAGGGAGAGGGAAGGGGTGGCCGGGGGGGGGGGGAAGAGAGGCACTGGCAGCAGTGGCTGGCGGGCCTCAGAAGGGCCCGGAGAGGTGCGGCAGTTTCCCGGGGGGGGAGAACATCGGAGCCCCCGCCCCCCCTGGAATTTCCAAAAGTCTACGCCCCTGGTTCTGGGGGGTTTATAAGGAAGAAAAATGTCAATCATGTAAGTAGGGTTGCCAAGTGCTTACCTTCTACTGACAGGGGGGAGTCCTCTTCTTCCCAAGAGTTCCCCGGTGTGCGCGCATAGTGCGCGCACCGCGATGATGTCACTATCATGTTGGGGACGTTGTCAGGGCGACGCTCTGGCAATCGCCCAAAAACTCTATGGTACCATAGAGTTTTGGGGCAATTGCTAAAGCGTTGCCCCAGCAACGTCCCCAATGTGGTGATGTCACTTCCAGGTGACGCCATCACGCTGGGGCAGTTGTCCTGACTGGATGACCTCGGGGGTAGGGTTCCCCCCACCAGTTGAATCTGGGCTGGCGGATTGGGGACCCCTGTAGCGGGGGATACCCCGCCCCCCCGGGCAGACTTGGCAGCCCTAAACATAAGTGCCACTGGACTCAAACTTCGTTTTGTTGCTTCAGACCAACACAGCTACCCACCTGAATCTAATGACAATAAGTGGGTAAGAGATACAAAGAAATCTTGGGTCTTCACTAGAGATGTGAAGGCCCAGGGAAAAACCAAAAAAAATTGGGGGGAAAACAGCTTTTTCCTGTTTTTTTTCTGAAGCCTTTTTTGTTTTTTCCGGAAAAATTTGAAAAATTGAAAAAAGAAAAGAAAATTGATTACAGAATGTTTTATTTTAACATGATGAATAAAATATTTTAAGTCAAGGTGTTCAAATATTTTCCAAATCATTTCTAAAAAATATGTACGGTATCAGATTAATCTGATTTCTGTGCACTGAGGACAAACAAGCCCTAGATTACAAACCCTCCAATGCAAGAACAAGATGCATTTCTTCCTTTAGGAGGTGCTGTTGTCACAAGAAAAGAAAAAAAGTTTCAGTTTTGTTTTTGCATGTGGGTGGGTATACTGGCACTCAGGCTTCACTAGGCCTCAAAGCATTGGAAGAAAATACAGAGCAACAAAAAGAACCAGAAAGTATAGTTTTTAGAGGTCCATAATAACTGTGATAACGACAGACACAACAGAGTAGCTGCAGAAGCAGAGACTGAAACTGATACTGATAGTTACAGCTCAGAAAATGATTCTGATTAAATTTCATGCCCATTCATTGAAACTTAGTCCCACCCTCCCTTCTGTACACTTCTCCCCTCTTCAGTTTTTCTTATGAGAATGTTTTTTTTAACTGAATACTGTGGAGAGGAAATATGAATAATTGTTACTTCTGGATTTTTAAAAATTGTTTTGTGGAGGGTTTTTTGTCTGTTCCACATAAACTAGTAAAACAGTTCAGGAGATTGTTGCTCCATTTGTTACAATTACAAATACATATTATTTAAAAAGTAAATTCTGTTTGTAATAATTGTTTGGATACACTATATTTTTAATATGCTAGTTGTGATGATTTCATGCCAAGTAAAATTGTCCATAGTCATCTTTTATGTTCCTAAAGTAACAGAATGACTTTCAATCTGGAAAAGAAAAAAGAAGCGCTAATGTAGCATTTTTTTTCAATTTTCCCCAAAAATTTCCGTTTTTTCCCCAAGCTTCAACATTTTCAGAAATTTTACATCTGTAGTCTTCGCACAATATGCTGGTTGCACTAAAGACCAGGACAGTGTGTTGTGTTAAAAGCAGCATTGTTTTATTTATTTGTTTGTTTGTTTGTTAGATTTCTTGGCCGTTCTTCCCGCTGTTGCAGGCCCAGAGCGGCTTACAGACTTGGACATGCCAAGATTCATAAAACAATAAATACAACTAGACTTAAAACAGATTAAAACATTATAAACATAAAATGTTCAGTACAGTACAGTACAATTAAGTACAGTCAAGTTAAATGGCGAACTGTCTGCCCCAATGCTTCGCGGCCCCAATGACAATAACATTGTCAAGGAGCCAGATGGTATTCACTGGGCCCCTGTTGATGGTAATAACATGAGGGAAAAGATAGGGGGGCGGCCCCTATTCGAAAGCCTGGTGGAAGAGCTCCGTCTTACAGGCCCTGCGGAACTGCATCAGGTCCCCAGGGCCCTGGTCTCTTCTGGGAGCTCATTCCCCCAGGAAGGGACCGCCACCGAAAAGGCTCTCCCCCTGGTGGCAGTGAACCTGGCTTCTCTGGGGCCTGGTACATCAAGGTGGTGTTGGGCCCCAGACCATAGTGCTCTCTGGGGTATGTACGGGGAAAGGCAGTCCTGCAGGTAGGTCGAACCCAGACCATTTAGGGTTTTAAAGGCAAGTACCAGCACCTTGAAGTGAATTTGGTACGCTATAGGCAGCCAGTGCCCAAAACTGTTCAAAAAGGCATTGTGCTATTGAGTCCAAAGGATGACAGAGGACATAGAGGCTAAGAAGGCAAAAAGAGCCTTCCTTGAGATGAAGGAAGACTGAAGAAGAACGCTGTGCATCATTTCAAGTATTTTTTAAGAGGAAGAAACTGGGATGCACATTGGTGACTTTCAGATGTATACAGAGCTGTCAGAAAGGAGGAGGAGATCATTGTAAGGACAGGACAAATGGTTTAATTTGCAAGGGAAAGTTAAATGAATCACTTAACAATGAGAAAAACAGAACAACTTTCTTCTCAGGATAAGCCCAGAGATATGTCCTTTCCAGCCCTACACGTCTGAGAGCTGCCAGCCGAATTATTTTGGTGTTCACGAGGAAGATGTGTTGGTGATGTCCTTTCTCTGTTGCTTGTGCCCAGTTATCTGGGATCCAGAGAGAGACTGCCTGTGAACATGGAGGTTCCATGAAGAAGAAGAAGAAGAAGAAGAGGTTGGATTTATACCCCACCCTTCACTACCGAAAGGAGTCTCAGAACGGCTTACAAACTCCTTTCCCTTCCTCTCCCACAACAGACACCCTGTGAGCAATGCTCCCTCTAAGCTGTGGAGTCTTGTGAGCAAAAAATTCTACTTTGTGAGCTACTGGCATTAAAGTTGTGAGCGAGCGATTTGACTACTGCATAAATTAGTTTGCTCTGGAGCCATCCTTCCTGAGCTAAGACAAAAACGTGTGAGCCGCAGGCTAAAAACTGTGAGCTAGCTCACACTAACTCAGCTTAGAGGGAACACTGCCTGTGAGGTAGGTGGGGCTGAGAGAGCTCTGACAGAAACTGCTCTTTTTCAAGAACAGCTGTGCCAGAACTATGGCTTGCCCAAGGTCATCCAGCAGGTGCAAGTGGAGGAGTGGGGAATCAGACCCGGTTCTCCCAGATTAGAGACCACACACTTGGTGTAATATGGTATAAATCCTTTTTCTAAACTAAGCTCTCAAGGAAAGTCTTGTAGCCCGCCTGTTCAGCACACCAGAACTACAGGCAGGGACTTGAGAAGTCTGTGCTTAAAAATATACTTCACGGAGGATCTACTTGATCCCAGAAAATCTTGGAGTTAACTGATCTAATCGCCCAAGCTGAATAAACTCTGTATGCAGTGCAAAGTGCTTTTGTGTCCTTTACCAACTTGTTCCTTTTTATTTCTTTTCTTTTCACTGGTGTGAATGTTGTAAGTATCTTGCAGGGATTTGCCCAAAAGAGTTTTTATTTATTTTTTTAAAATGATGTTTTTTGGTAATAAAGATAAAGTAAAGGTAAAGGTTTTCCTTGCTCAAAAGTCAGTCGAATCCAACTCTAGGGGGTGGTACTCATCTCCATTTCCAAGCCAAAGAGCCAGCGCTGTCCACAGATGTTTCCATGGTCATGTGGCCGACATGACTAAATGCCGAAGCGTATGGAATGCTGTTACCTTTCCACTGAAGCGGTACCTATTTATCTACTTGCAGTTTCTTGCTTTCGAACTGCTAGGTTGGCAGGAACTGGGGCCAGAAACAGGAGCTCACTCCATCTCACGGCACTCGGGTCTTGAACTACCGATCTTCCGGTCTGCAGTTCAGCATCTTAACCACTGAGCCACTGCAACCACCAGTAATAGATAGTTACCCAAAAAAAGAAAGTTCTGCACTAAATTAATCCAGTTTCTGCTCCATTAAAATGCTGCAGTGTGTATAATGCGTTGCTGTGATCTTGTGAGGTAGGTTAGGCTGAGAGTGTGTGACTAGCCCAAGGTTACCCAGCAAGCTTCAGTGGCAGAGTGGGGATTCGAACCTGGTTTTACCCAGTTCCTAGTCCAACACTTAACCATTACACCACACTGGCACAGTCTGCTTTGGCACACCACAGAGAGGCCCAGGAAGCTGTGCAGAAATCTCCCTGATCGCTTTAGTCTCACCAGGCCATGGCTCAGAAGTTCAAGCCTATCTTCACAATTTTTGAAGCCTAGGTATGTGGGCCACTCTCTGGGTAAATTAGTCCTGACTTAGAACCAATAAAACCAATGAGATTTAACAACTGTCGGCCTCAGTGACACTGAATCGCAGCTAGGGCTGCCAAGTCAGCCCGGGGGGCGGGGGATCCCCCCACTACAGCATTGGGCCGGCGGGGGAAACCCCACCCCCGAAGTCATCCAGCCAGGACGACTTCCCCAACGTAATGACATCACCCGGAAGTGACGTCATCACGTTGGGGGCGTTGCCAGGGCAACACTCTGGCAATCGCCCCCAAACTCTATGGTATCATAGAGTTTTGGGGTGATTGCCAGAGCGTCACCCTGGCAACGCCCCCAACGTGCAACGTCACTTCCGGGTGACGTCACCAGGCGCGCCTACGAAGCACGCATGCCAGGGAGCTCCCGGGCAAAGGAGGACTCCTCCCCGCCGGTGAGTAGAATCGACTTGGAAACCCTAATCGCAGCCAACTTAGCTGAATTTGGACATTGTGCATCTGGTTTAAGGGAAAGATGCTGAATTCTGCACTTAAACAAAATGTGGGCATTGATGATTAAACAACAAAAAGAATGCATCTGGGAACTTTATTTTCAGTGTGTACCTTTGACAAGTCGGCTAATAAAGTTGACTGTCCCAAGTTAAAGCTATTACCCCCAACAAAATACACATTAAAAAAGAAAGAAAAGTATGTCAAAAGTTTTCTTTAAAGTGCCAATTCTCTTCCATCTGGTTGTTCAGGAGTTCATTTTCAAATAAAGGCTTCCAGATAGATATGGGGCCATTCGGCCTACCGCAAGGGGGAACTCAAAGTTCAGGGGGGGACAAGATTTGTTGGCTAAGCTGTAGAGCCTTTGTGTTTCAATATCAAGAAAACTTCCAGTGAGTAATTGTTTTATGCTACACTATACTTTATATGGAGGGCTGCAGTGGTTCAAGTGGTTAAGATGCTGAACTGCAGACCGGAAGGTTGGTAGTTTGGCAGTTCGAGACCTGAGTGCTGCGTGACGGAGGGAGCTCCCATCTCTGGCTCCAGCTCCTGCCAACCTAGCAGTTCGAAAGCAAGAAATTGCAAGGAGATAAATAGGTACCGCTCTGGAGGAAGGTAACAGTGTTCCGTGCGCTTCGGCGTCTAGTCATGCCGGCCCCATGACCACAGAAACATCTTTGGCTCTTCAGCTTGGAAACAGAGATGAGCACCGCATCCCTAGAGTCGTATTCGACTGGCTTCCGAGCAAGGGAAACCTTTACCTTTACCTTTACTATGCTCTATATGTATGGCATTTATGGCTTTAAGTATATATTTCCTTTTATAGTAATCTTCTTTTAAGGTATTTCATGCCAATAAAAGGTTAACTGAACTGGGGGGGGGGAAATAATAATGGTTTCAATGCTGGTCATTAGTGTTTATTTTTTTACTTACTTTAATTATATCCCACCTTTCTCCCTAGTGGGTAGTCAAAGCAGCCGGCATCCTTCTCCTCTCCCTTTTATCCTCACAACACCCCTGTGAGGTAGGCTGGGCTGAGAGAGCACGACTCACCCAGCAGGCTTCCATGGCATAAGTGTGGATTCGAAACCATGTCTCCCAGATCCCGGTCTGACACTCCAACCACTACACCGCACTGCCTCTCACTGGCTCCCCCCCACGGAGCTGAACTGCACATTTTATGACTTTGGCACAGCTCCAGCAGTATGTGGGTGTGTATACATACTTTGGCAAAAGTTATAAGTAGAAATCGTCTCCATTTTGGAAGGGGTGTACTTTTTGCCCCTCTTTGGACCCACACGCGAGCGTGATCTGTAATCTCCAAGAGCACATCATCCCCTTTCATGTGTGCTGCCTGCTAGCACCTTCTCTGACACCCTCTCCCCAAAGACCATCCTTCTGGTTTCCGTGCAGAGCCCTTTCTTCTTCTCCTCCTCCTCCTCCTCCTCTTTCCCTTGTCTTAAAGGCAAAAAGAAAGAAAGAAAGAAAGAAAAGAAACCAACCTTCCACACACTCACACACAATCCAGACCAGCCATGGGATCTATTTCGGAGGCTCCTTCCCTGATTGTTGTTGCAATCGCTGACCTCCGGGCACTATGAATAAACAGCAGCGCTGGAAACAAAAGGATTCTCCGTGCTGCCATTATCTCCCATTAACATAGCCGAGGCACTGCGGTGTGAACAATGCCAGCCCCATCCACCGATAAACAGCAAGTTTCCAGGCGTTTGGATTACCAAGGCAACAGGCAAGGGTAGGAATGCTGGGTGGGTGTCTTGGTTTTTTTTCTTGTTATTATTGTTATGGTTATCATTATTGAAGGATCAGCCGTCTGTGGGATCCTAGGTAAATTGAGAAGTGCGAGGGTTTTTTTTAAAAAAAACAAAACAATTAATGAATGTCTCGCTACTTTAATAAGGAGGGAATAAACCCAGGAATGATGTTTCAAAATGCCAGCACGTGGGTTACAATAAGTCATGGGTGCAAACAGGGCTATGAAGCGCAATAAAGATGGAATTGGCTCTGTGCCGAGCTGCAAAAGGCACCAGGCATCTTTGAGAGGCAGGTAACAGGTGGACTGTTGATAACAGGTGGGTTTTT
Organism: Lepidodactylus listeri; assembly: GCA_029233225.1. Taxonomy (NCBI): domain Eukaryota; kingdom Metazoa; phylum Chordata; class Lepidosauria; order Squamata; family Gekkonidae; genus Lepidodactylus; species Lepidodactylus listeri. The sequence continues at coordinate 129,630,253 of JARCFY010000005.1, read as the reverse complement.
GTGCCTGTGACAGTGTGTTAGTGTGCCCTAGTTTTCCTTGTGTGACAATAGCCAGGATCTCTCGGGGGGGGGGGGTGTTTTTCTTTAAATTGTCATTAACGGTAATAGATTGTCTCTGTCCTGTGATGTGAAAGGCTTAGCAATCCCACTGAGTCTCTGGGGCTGCCGTACATTTTCGGTCACTGCTCTCTACTTTTCCAGCATAGCTGTGGTGTTGTCTTCCTGGGCGCGCAGTGTGTGTTTGCGCATGCATAGTTTTCAAGGGCTCCTAGCGAGTGATATTGCACTCTGTTGCGTGTTCAGCCCGGAATCCAAAGAGCTACCCAAAGGTTTGGACAGTGGGGTTCCCCCCCACCCCGGTGGTCTTTAAACAGCAGTCCCCCCCCCCCGGTGTCACATCATACACTGTTTCTGGAACACCATCCTTTCCCCAGTTTCAGAACCTTTGGCTGCTGTTCAAGAAAACAAGACTCTTGATGCTTGGAAGTTCCTTGGGCTGTTCTGTGGGTCCCAGTTGTTTCATTTCGGAATTCAGAAGTAGCCAAATTAAGATTCAAATGGAAACTTTGCATCTGGTTCATCATTTCGCTCTGCCAGGGTCACGTCACTGTGTGGTGGTGCAGCACGTAAAGTGCCCATGAAGGGTTTCTAGAAAGGGAATGGGGCCAGCAGCGCTTCTGGTTGGCCACTGAGGATCTGCTTGGCTAATGCGGATTAAAACAGCATGGCTTCGGCTGCACCTGCCGCCCCAGTGATTGCCTTGTTCTCTCTCACCCCTCTTTCCCAGCGTATTTTTAATTGCCCCTCTTCCCCCCTCCCCCGGCACTTTGGCTTCCCCAGCAGCCGTTTTGTGGTGGAGCCCACCACCCTGTATCAGAATTCCAGAGGGACCCACAGGCTCGGAAGGGCTGGGGACCTCTGGATTAGAGTGTCAGACTTGTATCTGGGAGACCAGGGCTGCCAGGTGACTTACCTGGCACGGTGGGGGAGAGTTGGTCCATTCCGGCACATGCGCGCACATGCAAAGCGCGCACGTGCAGCAGGATGACATCACCCAGAAGTGAGGTTATCACACTGGGCAAGTCGCTGGCCAATGCTCTAGCAGTCAGCCCGGTTTCAGGCTGATCACTGGAGCGCCAGGCATGTCGGTCCGAACTGGGCACTTTGGGGGAAGGGTTCCCCCCACTGGCCTCATCCGGACTGGTGGATTGGGGGGCGTTTTGGCGGGGGAAACCCCGCCCCCCCGGGGGGGACCTGGCAGCCCTATGGGAGACCCAGGTTCAAATCCCCACTGATGCCATGGAAGCTTGCTGGGTGGCCTTGGGCCAGTCACAAACTGTTAGCTTAACCTGTTCCACAGGGTTGTTGCGAGGATAAAATGGAGAAGAAGAGAATGACATAGGCCGCTTTGGGTCCTTCTTGGGGGAGAAAGGCAGGATAGAAATGCCTTAAATAAACAAGTACAATATTCCGCCATCTTGGTGCATTATGGATAATACCGTATTCCGTGTGTAACTTCCCTGGAACTAATAAAATGCATAGTGTGATATTTGCAAGTATATCTCACAGCAAGTTTGCTGCTTTTTCATTCAGCATTATGTCTGAACTTTGTAGGCTTTGCCTGAATGTGTCTGATTTGAAGGAAAGGGGTATACTTTGGGGGGTTTTTTAGGTTTCTCCTCAGTTGGGGGGGGGGGGTTGCATTTGTACCCTGCCTTTCCTCCAGGACGTTTGTTGTCATTCGCGGATTTCTCTCCCACCTTTTATTACCACAAGAACCCTGCAAGAGAGGCTGACTGGCTTGGCTAAGGAGGGGTTTTAACCCTGGTCTCCCCAGGCCTGGCTCCTCACTGGTATGGTTTTGAGCAAGTGACTCGACATAATTAGACTTCAGAGAACTGCTGTGGGAATAAGAGAAATAAGAACTTTATAAAGTGGCAAGCGCAATAGAAATAATGGATGTGGAACCTAGAGGCATAAAAAGCGTTGCATCATGAAGATTGAAAAGGAATGTACCAGAAGTGTGCAAGAGCACTGCTGTAATTATGATTTACGAATTTTGATTTCTATGCCCTTGTGCCACTCACGCATTAAAGCAAGATTCTCTTTCTTTTCTTTTTGCTTGTCAGATCCCTAGATTGTCCTGAGACATGTTTCCTTCTTGCCTCCATATGCAGGCAATCAGTAGCAAAATACTTGCTTTGGGACTGACAGAAAGCCCATGCATTGAAAGCTGGCTTTTGAGTTTCTCAGCAGTCTTTTCTCAAGCTGGTTGTTAGAGCAGTGAAGACCTGACAGGTGCAGAAAAACAGTGCTGGTAAAAGGCATGTCTTTGAGGGCCATCAATTAGGGTTGTTCGGAGAACCTTAATTCCTCTTTACCCAGTTCCTCCCTGAAATCCAAGAGTCCATTTCTTTCCTGCTTTTTTTAGGAATTTAGAGTCCGTTTCTAATCAATTCTGTTTTTCTGGAAGATAAATGCAAAGAGAGATGGAGCAGGAAAAGAAGTTCCGCAGTCTGAATTTCACTCTGTAGATGCTCAGAGGCAAGCAACAGTGTCCCAAACCTTCCTGTCCTCCTGCTAGGCCACCCTCTGGTGATGTGTAACATAAACAACTGCAAGGGATGAATTTATAAAAGAGTGCATTGTTACCTCTAAAATGAGAAATCCCCCCCCCCCCCGAGAAGTTCTCCAGAGCTTCACTAAAACAAACAGGAGCTCTTTTAAAGAGGAAAAAAGAGGAATCAAAGGCTATATCAAGAGAAAGTGAATTTTGGAAAAGGAATCCCCCCCCCCCCCCCGCGTGACAACAGTACCATCATCCCTGTGTGATAGTGAATATGGAAGCACCGTCATTTGTCCCAGTCTGTGTTTGGTGTGACCGGAGATCTTCTGCAGTTGGCAACAGCTAAGATAACTGGTCTGCAAGCATTTGTCCCCTACTCTAATCAAGTGAATTGCATTTTGCATTGTACCGTGGCATCCTGATTCCCCTCTCTGCCAGCACCCCCTCACACCTTCTGACGGGGAGAGCAGGGCTCAGGGATCTCCATTCCACCCAAAGGTCACGTGAGCTGGCCACCCAAGGGAGTGGATTTGGGGCAACACTAAGAGGTGCAGACTGGGGGAATGGGCGGATTTTCCGCAAAAGTCTCCACAACCCACCAGAGAGGTTTTCCTGAGCAGCTCCTGTTTGTTTCAGTGAAGCTCTGGAGAACGTCTCGGGGGGGGGGGGGGGATGCACTGTATTAATTGCCTGGAGGAAGGGGTGGCATTTGGATTGTTCAGCTGGGACACCAAAACGTCTTTGTCCCACCCTGCAGCCTCCCGAGGCTGAGCTATCCACACCAGCTCTGTGTGCATTGCAGAATTGTAATAGCAGCAGATAATGTGTGCAAAGAAACCAAATCACGTGGGACAGAAGGTAATACCCTCAACGCAGGTCACTTGCCAACCTGTTCAGGGGGAGGAGTCGGTGGTAAAGCCTCCCCATGAATGGAAGGAGCTCTCCAGGGTGCCAGTAGGGACATTTTGTTGTTCGCCTCCATCTCACTGGGTCCCACAGGGCATTCAAGGTTGCTCTTTTTCAGGCGGCCTTTGGGTGATTGTGATCCACCAGGCAGCTGGTAGGCTTCAGCTGTGTCTTCACAGAGCCAGTTTGGTGTAGTGGTTAAGTGCGCCAACTCTAATCTGGGAGAGCCGGGTTTGATTCCCCACTCCTCCACTTGCACCTGGCTGGATGACCCTGGGCAAGCCATAGCTCTGTACCAGCTGTTCCCTCAAGGACAGCTTGGGAAAGCGCTCTCTCAGCCCCACCTACCTCACAGGGGGTCTGTTGTGGGGAGGGGAAGGGAAAGGAGTTTGTAAGCTGCTCTGAGACTTCCTTGGGGAGTGGAGGGCGGGGTATAAATCCAATCTCTTCTTCTTCTTCTTCTTCTTCACCATCCATGCATCCTATGCTGCTTGATAATGGATAGATTTTAACGGGGATAGATTTTTAATCATTTTGTATTTTAAAGATTATTTATTGTATCTTTGAATTGTTTTTATTGGCTGTATTTTATATGCTGTTAGCCGCCCCGAGTCCTGTTCGGGGGGGAAAGGAGCAGGATATAAATTTGATAAATAAATCTTGATATTTTGGGCATTAATTCGTCTCTCCAGAAGACTGAGGAACTCTTTTCCTCCTGGAGCTCTTGGCTTAAGAGGTCGGTCAACATAGCAAATTGTTAAGCAATTCTGAGTGAAGGTGGTAGCTGAAATTGAGCATATGATTTGTTATAAAACTTGTTATGAAAGATCCCCAGTGTCTTTTGCTGGCTTGACTGAGAGATTATGTAGCTACTGGGATTTTTTTTTTTTTAAAATGACTTCAGATTTGCTTGTGTCTGTGAAAATGGTAATTGCAAAAAATCTGGCAAAATGTGGAACACTTAACCAGCGTGTAAAAGCATACAGACTAACAGATTTAAGGGGCAAAGAACACCTTCTTTTCCCTAGCTGTTTGAGAAACGTTTTTTGGCTTTTGGCACCTGACAATTAGTATAATTATCAGTTTTTATAATAGCCTTTGCTGGGATATAGATTAATATGTTATTCATATGTTAATAGTATAAAAGTTTTAAAAAACAGTGGCCCTCAGATAGTTTTGACATTCTCTGAGAGCAACAAGGGGTTACCCCCCTTGTAGCATTCCCTCTTCCTCTCCCGGCCTCATCCTATTCCTGATGTGGCAGGAGTGTTGTACGCACAGTTTATGAACCACTGGTATACACTCTGTACTCTGCCACTGACTTGACATGGCTAACCTTGGTGAGCACACTTAGCATCTTTCTGGCATAGACGGACATACATGTATGCTGAGTGCCGTTGATGATTCTAACCACAGGAACAGAAATCAATCATGAATGCATATTCAGAAGTACACTTTGGTCCATTGCTTAAATGCATTCTGGGAAATGTCTAAATGCTGACAAAGTTGCTATTCAGCCAAGACCTGTGGCCTCGCTCTGGCCAGCTACAACTGCGCGTATTTCTGATGTCAGTTAGCTTAGTTAAATGAAGAACACCAGCACTCTGTGCCTATATCTCTTACAATAGATACATTTTATTGGAGCTTCATAGCCTGAGAAGAAGAAGGCCCATTGTTTAGCTAAAAAAGAAACATCTTTACTTGAGAAAACCTAACCCTCAGGCTCTGCTGCTGACTGGGCATCAAAGAACAGAACTTAGGGGAAAGGTGGTGGTTAGCCTTGGGCTGAGCCGGATGTTCCCATTTGGCTTTCGTGATATTATAGAACCCAGCAGGAAGAAGCAGCTCTCGTTGTCTGGCATCAGTTTACCTGAGCCCCTTTTGAACTCTGAGTCCTGATCTGCTCCATCCTTGTGGCCTAGAGGTAAGATCTAGACTTCTTAAGACATTAGACCGGAGGTGAGAGCATAACTCTTGTGGAAGGAGCCTAGATTGGACAGAAAGCATCACCTCCTTCGATGACTCCCCTCCCTCCTTTTCTGAGGAGGAGATGGAGACTGACTCTGCTTCTCTGTTTCCCAACAGGAGAGTAGGACTCTCAAGAAGGAGACTTGTTTTGGCCAATGGGTAGACCCAGAGGTGCTAGAGGAGACACCTTCCCTGATAATTCTAGCCCTCTTTCTACCCCTCCCTCTGGGAGCGTCTAGGAGCCAGAGTCTTGAAGCTTTCCTATAGCATCTGTTTACAAATGAAGCTGCCTTTTTTTTGACTGAATCTGACCTCTGGTCCATCAAAATCAGTGTTGACTACTCAGACTGGCAGCCACTCCCCAGGGTCAGGGGCAGAGGTCTTTCCCATCACCTCCCGTCTGGTCCTTTGTGACTCAAAATGCCAGGGATTGAACCTGGGACCTTCTGTAAACAAAGCAAGATGCTCTGTCACTGAGCCCCGGCGCCTCCTTATGCTGCCAAGGAGACTGAAATCCTGCGCAAGTTCAGTTCCCCAAAGGAGCTATCTTTGACCTGGGAACTACTTGGGGTAGCCTCATCAGCCATCCCTCTCTCCGCCTGCAAGGGGAGAGTGAAACTGAAAGTACTGCCAAGAGGCATAGGGGCTGAGATGGCCATCACCATTCCCCCCACCCCCCGCCAAAACTCCATTCCTTCTTGCCTTAAGGAGGCTGCTAATCTGGGAGCCCGAGGAGGTATTACCCCCCCCCCCTTTGTGAAAGTCCTACAAAGTCAGTCAACAACAAGTGTCCTAAAGAAGGAAGTCTTTATTGAAAAAGGTCTGTTGTGGCCATCTGCACTTCTTGTGTTAGTAATGGCTGACACAGTCCCAAGCAGGACCATTATACAGAATTCAAAAAGGGGTCTGGTAAGGAATTGCAACCAATCATCAAACTGAATAAAAGGTGCTCAAAATACTGGTTTACGTTTTCCATGGAAAAAGCAGGGAGAATTAGAGTCAGACAGGAGAAGAGATACATGGGCAGGCACCAGCAGTCTCTCAAGGTTAGAGCAGCTTGGAGAGCGATAAGCATGCCATGAGAAATATAAAAAACAACTGTGAGCTGAATATCCTGCACAAATATACAAAAGAAGACTTCGGTACAGTGAACAATGTATCTAATGTGAAATAACTCTATTCATAATCCATCATGGGAGAATACAGTAGTCAACAAAATCCATAAAGAGCAAATACAGACTCCAAAAGTATAAATATACAAAATAAATATCCAACACTTTTCCCAGGTAGTATTCAGTGTTTTAGACTTCTGGTCCTTCCTCAGGAAAAAAAAAACTACAGGAAGTCTCATTCCATTTCCTGATAGGCTATTATTATTCTGTTTCTTACATATTGGACAAGCTCTCATGAACTTAAGTCAGTTGCTCTAAAGGCTGCTTCTATGTACCAGGACCAACAGATGCCTCAAAGCTTGTAGCATACAGGTTTCTACTTAATGTAGCTACTTAATGTATCTACACTCAAGATCCTACAAGCTGGGCTTCAGCAGTACGTGGACAGAGAACTGCCAGAAGTACAAGTGGGGTTTCAAAGAGGTAGAGGAACTAGAGATCAAATTGCCAACATTCGCTGGATTATGGAGAAAGCAAGAGAGTATCAGAAAAACATCTACTTCTGCTTCATTGACTATGCTAAAGCCTTTGATTGTGTGAATCACAACAAACTATGGCAAGTCCTTAAAGAGATGAAAGTACCAGACCTCCTCACATGTCTCTTGAGAAACCTGTATAATGGTCAAGAAGCGACGGTTAGAACCGGATATGGAACAACTGATTGGTTTAGCATAGGAAAAGGATTATGACAAGGATGTGTACTGTCACCTTGCTTATTTAATTTACATGCAGAGTACATCATGCGAAATGCTGGCCTGGATGAATCACAAGCTGGAATTAAGATTGCTGGGAAAAATATCAACAACCTCAGATATGCAGACGATACCACTCTAATGGCAGAAAGTGAAGAGGACCTCAAGAGCCTCTTGCTCAGGATGAAAGAGGAGAGCACAAAAGTTGGCTTGAAACTCAACATCAAAAAAACTAAGATCATGGCATCCAGCCCCATCACTCCTTGGCAAATAGAAGGGGAAGTCATGGAAGCAGTGACAGACTTCACCTTCCTGGGATTCAAGATCACTGCAGACGGTGACTGCAGCCATGAAATTAAAAGACGCCTGCTCCTTGGAAGAAAAGCAATGGCAAACCTAGACAGTATAAGTATAACAAAAAGTAGAGACATCGCCCTGCCAACAAAAGTCCATATGGTCAAAGCCATGGTATTCCCAGTAGTGATGTATGGCTGCGAGAGTTGGACTATAAGGAAGGCCGAGCGCTGAAGAACAGATTCTTTTGAATTATGGTGCTGGAGAAGACTCTTGAGAGTCCCTTGGACTGCAAGGAGATCAAATTAGCCAATCCTAAAAGTAATCAGCCCTGACTGTGCCCTGGAAGGCCAGATCCTGAAGCTGAAGCTTAAATACTTTGGCCACCAAATGAGAAGGGAGCACTCAGTGGAGAAGACCCTGATGCTGGGAAAGATGGAAAATCAGAGAAGAAGGGGACGGCAAAGGATGAGATGGTTAGACAGTGTTATTGATGCAACAAACATGACATTAAGCAAACTCCAGAACACGACAGAAGACAGGAGGGCCTGGTGTGGTGTGGTCCATGGGGTTTCAAAGAGTCGGACTCAGTTGTGTGACTGAACAACAACATAAAATCTTAGGTCTCCCATTGTAAAATCAGGATAGCCGTTGGGTATTCGAGGGTCCAAAGCCCTGTTATACCTGTGCACCTCCCTTTATTAATAAAGTCCTTGATATTTTCTCTTCTACCGGATTGTGCGGTGTGTTTTCTCAAATTGGGCTGGGGAGACACAACCAAAGACAGGATTTCTAAGTCAAATTCTTGTTCAAGGTCTCTGGGGATCAGAGGGTTTTTTTAAAAAAAAAATCCCCACCTTGCTCTTGCCCCAGTTATTTCTGTAAACCCACATTCTTTCCAAACTTATGGGACAGAGTCTTGGGTCTGCTGTTTGTTACCATTTATTTACTTTTTGGGTATCACCCAGCACTGTGTAAGGCAGGGGTCCCGAATTTGGTGCCTGTGGATGCCTCGCATTCACCAGCTCCTTTCCTGGTGCCCACCAAGTGTCTTAAGGAAGTGGGTGGGGACAGGTAGGACTTTGGCCAGCCAGGTTTCATATTGGCCACTGGACATTTCATTGGCTGTGCTGACTTTTTAAAACATTGCTTTGGCAGCAGCTGCCCCTCGGCACAAGGATCTTCACTCTGTGTGACTGAAGATAAGCTGCAATAGACATTTGGAGGCTGGCTCCACCTCCCGTGGCAGCCATTTTGTGGCTGCTCTCACAATGCTGTCTTGGAATTCTACAGGTGCCCACAAGCTCAGAATTCTTCAGGACCTCTGGTGTATAGTGTGATCCCTCGACTACAGTTCATCCTGCACATTAACTAGAAATATCTGAGCCGATCTGATCACTGTGCTACCTTCTTATCACTCCCCCTTGCCATCTATATATTTAAGAGCCAAGGCGCCCCCTGCATGCAGATATCTAAATCCACACATCGGGGGCACCTGGGGACAAAGAGATTTTCCTGCACACTTGGGAGACTCCCCAACTGTGCAGAAAAATCCAAAAAGTTAAAAAAATTATTCAAGGGATACTTAAATCCCCCCAAAAGTAAAAGAGCGTTCCCTGCCCATGTGCAGAGAATGCTCTGGGAACTGTCCATTGCTGCCACTGCCATCGGGGGGAGAAGGCTTGGTGGGCCGGTGGCTGTGAGCCACTCAGGGCTCGCAGCGGCCGCCACTGTGGGAGGGGGAGAAGGCTTGGTGAGCTGGCCTTGCCGCCGCCACTCGGGGTGGAGGGATAAGGGCCCACCTGCTGCCGCTTCCTCTTCCAGCTTCAGCAGACCCTGAGCTGTGGAGAATAATTCCCTCCCTCCCTCAAGTATCACAGGTCCCACTTCTTGTTTTTCATATTGGTCACTGCTGCCATTAATAAAAGTAAATCTTTGAATGTTCTGTGTGGTCCTCTCATTAGATTTTTTTTTGTAGTAAGTAGGCTGTGCACAGAATAAAATAAATGGTGTGTTTAAGACTTCCTGTTGCTCCAATCTGTGCTGTGATCCACAGGTTAACGGCAAAATTTGACAGTGTCGTTTGTGAAAAAGCAGCATATTTAAAAAAATACCTGTTAATTAATTTGTCATTACACCCACTCCCATCGTTTTCATGTCCCAAACTAATGGAATGCATTAGCTTGTTGGGATTATTCCCCCCCCCCCCGGTCCATTGGGAACTAATACCTGTATCTGCTTGGGTGATTCCCTGTCTTCCTAAGCTTCTGTTCCGAGTGGTATGATGGTGTGCCCTGCAGACTGGGTGAATGGCACAACAAGAAATAAAGTGAATACTGTGATCATTCACATAGGTAAAGTTTCGTATGACCAAAGTTGACCTCTGAGGATAGGCCCACACGGCCCCACAATCATCCATCCAGGATACGTCATTCTTTGAGACAGGTTGGTGTGAATGGGGGGGAGGGAAGAGTTTATGGGCTGAACCAACCACCATCTTTGTGAAAGCAGCTGCCTTTTCTCTCGGGTGTCGATCACAGAACTGGCCAACAGCCATGGATCTGTGTACACAGTTCTTGAAGAAATTCAGTCATGCAAATCAGCTCTTCGGGTTAGTTTTTATAATATGGCCTGCTGGCCATCGAAAGGACCAGGGGAGTCTCAAGTTAACCGTCTGCTTCCCTGATAACCTGAGAGCCATAAACTCACACGATGTTTTTGCATCTCTTCTGTGGAAAGAAAAAATTGGAACTCTCAGTGTGGAAGGAGAAATGCCATCTTGCGTGAGTTTGTGGTTCCCACGTTAGAGTGCTTCTGGATATAACCCACAGAGACACAGTTTTAAAACTAAGTTACCCCTCACATATTTTTAGAATGAAAAAATCAGTGCTCCCCCTAACAAGCTGTTGGGGTTATTAGTTATTATTATTAATGGGGCAAGGAAGCCTCCCTCCTTACAGATATTTAGAAAGGTGCAAATTGATGTTATTTTCCAGGGCTTTTCATGTTTGAGGAGTGTTTCCCCCCCCATGATTTGTTGTATCGGGTGTATTGTCGAGTTTTATTAATGGCTGTGTTTATGGATACCTTACAGTATCTGTACTGTAAACCACCTTGATTCTGTTTTGGAGAAAGGCAAGGTAAAAATACTTTAGATAAGTAAATGGACATTAGCCCAATCTTGTCAGATCTCAGAAGCTAAATGGGGTTGGCCCTTGTTAATACTTGGATGGGAGACCACCAAGGAAGTCCAGGGTTGCTACACAGAGGCAGGCAATGGCAAACTACTGCTGAACGTCTCTTGCCTTGAAAACCCCATAAGGGGTCGCCATTAAGTCAGGTGCAACTCAACTGCACTTCCACCACCAAATGGATGGAGGTTCAGCAGTGTCCTTTTCAGAATAATTTTAGGGGAAATGACAGTCCCCCTACTCTGAGGAGCTTACAGTTTATGTGTTGTCCATGTGGGAAGAACAAATAGTGAGGAAGGAAGTGGAAGGCAAATGCTGGGATTGTGATGAGCAAATCAGGGGTGGACTGGGAGCCAAAATATCCTCAGCAAGGATACCACAGTGAATTTTCCTCAGAACTTTCTCGAAGTTTTAGGCATACCAAGAGACAAATTAACATGAGGGAGAAAATTAACAGACTATTGTTTTACTTTTTTCAAATTGTCAATGACAACCATCATGTGGCAGTTGTATCATCTCATGGATGAACTACATCACATTGTTTTCGATCCACCCTGGGTCCTGTCAGGCAGACGTGAACTGGGAGTTCCTTGTTAAACACTTAATTCTCAGGTTATGAGATTCCAGTTCACCACAGCATGCAAAGTGTTTGGAGAGCTGCGGGGTGCCTCACTGCTGGAAACTGACACGTACTGACCGGCTGCACACATCTGTGTGTAATGTGTAGTTTGGCCCTTGTTTTTAAATGTGACAAAATGTGACTTTTCTTGAATCATTCAGGAGTGAATAAAACCGTTACCCGTGGTAGGGATGAAAACTAGATATGATTTATGGCAAAAAAGGCAGGACAAAAAAAAATTAATTAGGGATTTCAGCCTCCAGATATACCCCAGAATTACAGCTCATCTCCAGAGATCGGCTCCCTTGGAGAAAATGGATACTTCAGAAGGGTGGACTCTATAGCATTGTACCCCACTGAGGTCTCTTTCCTCATCACCCATCACCAAATCTGCAGGAGTTTCCAACCTGGATCTGACAACTCTACCCCCCCCATCCCCCACCGGTGGCCAAGGGCGACCTGGCAACCCTAGTTCTAATCAATAAATGAACCTGCTGACTGTTGTATAATAAAACATGCTTATGCTAAGGCAGCCCAATTCACCTACATTGCGTATGCCAAAAGTCATAACTAATCTGTTTTTCCTGTGTACTTGCTAACAATGCCAACAATATAGGGTAGATTTTGAGAGAGCTTTTTTTCTTTGCACAATGGAACGTAGCCTAAGCATCAGTGGATCTTGGCTGGAATGGTAATTCTCCTCCTGTCCTGTTCTGTGTCAGGGGCCCATCCCGCTGTCTGGCCCCAGTGCTCACCACTGGCATGTGGGGGATCATCAGTGCTCTTGCAAATGGCATCAATACTCCATTAGAAGAAGAAGAGGAAGAAGAGATTGGATTTATACCCCGCCCTCCACTCCCCAAGGGAGTCTCAGACCAGCTTACAAACTCCTTTCCCTTCCCCTCCCCACAACAGACACCCTGTGAGGTAGGTGGGGCGGAGAGAGCTCTTTCCCAAGCTGTCCTTGAGGGAACAGCTGGTACGGAGCTATTGTGAGGCTTCTGCTCAAAGTAGTCAAGGATCAGATCTTCGTTGATGAAACACAGTTCTTTATTTCCGATTTCTACATTGGTACAGGTCCTCGGATTATTGTCAGAGATAACGCATACAATGGAAGCAGGTCTAATATACCCTTCAGTACAATTTGAATTGCCCATAGGTAACCAATCACCAAAGGGAAAAAATGGCGGGCAAAAGGGGTCTCTGGCCGTTTGCTTCCCACAGGAAAGAAAGCTAGGTGTTAAGCTGTAAATTTCCCTTCCCAAACCAGACCCCTCAGATGTAACCATATTCACATAACAAATGCTTCCCTCAAGGCTTTCGCACGTTGATAAGAAATAGTCCCTGTCCTCCCCTTGTCTTCCCAGCCGGGTTGAATGGAATGCGGAGGCAGGAGTGTGAGAGGCCCATTGTTCCCATGCTTTGAAGTTGTCACTCTCCCGGGCAAACAGTTACAAAGACCAGGCCTGGTCAAAGTCATAAACCTGGGGTCACATAGCATACATTTGCAATGGTCTAGCAGATGGCAAAAGGGCATGATTGCATAGTGGGCATAGGGCAACTGATAGCAATAGGCATGTGTATAAACTGAATACATGTACAAAGCAAAGCAACATAGCAACAGGGTATACTATAGCAAAAGAGCAAAAGACCCCAGAAATCCTTGTCTGAATCAGCAGATTCTGACAGCTATGGCTTGCCCAAGGTCATCCAGCCAGGTGCAAGTGGAGGAGTGGGGAATCAAACCTGGTTCTCCCAGATTAGAGTCCGCACACTACCACTACACCAAACTGGCTCTCTCCAGTCAGTCTCCGCCTGAGCCCAGACTGACTTTCTGCCACCACTTCCAGCCCCCGAGTACAATGAAAAATCTTAATTACCCTTATACTGTTCAACACAAACAAGGTTGTGGACAGCTTTCCATTTGGGGTGGCTACACATTCAGTTGGCCATTTTTTTTCCAGGCTAAAAGAAGGATTGGTTCATCATTTTTAAAATTTATTTTCAGCTTGTGATTTGATTTTTGCTGGGACATTTTTGTCCAGTAGTAACACACTTGTGGTTTCACTTCCAAGGAACAGAATCACATTTCCTTGAGTAAAGCTTTACTCAGTGGTAAGCTCCCTCTGGGAGACTTGGTGATGTGGCTCACCTTTGGACAGGATAGCGGTTGATGTTAACTTTTTTCCTCCCATAGAGAACAATGGAGGGAATGGGGGCAACCTGTTTGGGGGCCCGTAGAATTGGACCCCATGGTCCAATCTTCTTGAAACTTGGTGGGTATTTCGAGGAGAGGCCCCAGCAGCTACCCTGCAAGTTTGGAGCCTCTCCCTCAAACCCCCTCTCCTCCAGTTGCTTTTAAAGTTGCTGCCGAATTTCAGCAATTCAGCAGCGGGCTGAATCAGATTAGAGATTCTGATTCGGCCCGTGGCTGCCCTAGTGGCCACTCCTGAGCTGGTGGAGCTTCACTCCGCCTCGCTCCAGCCCCAACGGACCCCCCTGGTTCTGACCCATATGGCCCAAGCTAGCCTGACCTCGTCAGATCTCAGAAGCTAAGCTGGGTTGGCCATGGTTAGTACTTGGATGGGAGACCCCAAGGAAGTCCCAGGTCACTACACAAAGGCAGGCAATGGCAGTGCATCTCTGTTTGTCTCCTGCCTTGAAAATCCTACAGGGTCACTATGAGTTGGCTGCGACTTGATGGCACTTTCCACCACGAGAATGACTTGAAAACCTTCCAAGGATCCGCAGAGTTCCCTAGACTAAACACCGTTTGAGAATCACTGCAGTGGAGAATAGGGAGTTTGAACTTTTAACAGTTGTGCAAGAAAGGGAATATCATCAGGCCTGGTTTTGTTCATCGCTACAAAGCACTGTGCTGTGGCAAGCTGCGCATACCCAATGTCCCTCTCCCGCATATGACCGGTCATCTAAGGTTTCCTTCCAAAATTACCACAATACGTGTCCTTCCTGAACTGCCGTGGTAATGTTAGAAATCCAAGACTAAGTCAGTGACTCAGCTACATTGCTCCTCCAGTGTTGACCTCCTCATGACCAGAGCTCTTAGTGTGCTGGAACAGTGAGAAAAGGAGGAACACGGGTCTCACAGTTAAGGTCAGAAGGGACCCACGATGTATCCCTTTGCAACAGATGTGACCCAGAGTTCTCCTGGGGCATCTTATAAATAAAGCTGTAGGCATTATTATGACTACATAAAACACCATGAGTAAGGTTTATTTTCAATACTTTTCATACAGCACTTTGCATTCACGCTCTATATTTTTAATTATACTTAGGTGTTCAAAGTATGTAATTAAAACTGTAGAGTGTGAACGGGAAAAATGTGTTGCTGTGCTCTTAGAGCTGAGTGTTCACACAGTAGCAGACTAAAACATTTGCAGTGACTTTGAAACTGCCTTTAGAAATATCTCTCAAAATATAGATATATGTATTGGATTTTGTGGCTGAAAGATGTTTTGCAAGTTCATAGCTTCATAATATCCGCTTTTGGCCATAGATATTTGCAATAAATTTTATCCTGGCAGTTTGACATGTAGTTGCTTGGAGAACACTGGAGCACGTCGGGTGGGCTGCAGTAATTGGGTTACAGTTGTTCGTGCCTGATCCTGGCGACCCCAGCTTCTTTTTAAAAGTATTTCAGACTTTTGGGGTGATATCCAACCACACGTACAATTGTGGGAGCATGGACTTTCCACAATCCACCCAATATGTCTATATCTATATCTATATATCTATATATATATAGCTATATATGTTACATGTCATCTGGAATGGGACACCTCGCACATCCGGGGGATCACAGGTCGCTTGCCACTCCCAGTACATGCAGTTGGGTACCCCAAACATAATGTTTAAAAAGTCTTGTGGGATAAAGCGATCTAGAAGCATGATTCAGCCTCCATCTGGAATAGTTTGGCCTTTCTGAGGTGCCATGGTAGGGATGCCAGGTCTTTCCTGGCTGCTGGCAAGGGTCCTCTCGGTTCCTCCTTGAAGATCTTCTGGCGTGCACACATGCCATGATGGCATCACTTCTGGTTTCCGACACTGGGGGGCGATGCTCTAGGTTTTGAGCAAAATTCAATGGGTTTTTTTTTGCCTCAAAACCATAGAGTTTTGCCCTAAATCTAGAGCATTGCCCCCGATGTTGGAAACGCGATGATGTCATTCCCGGGTGACATCATTGCCCTGGTGGCACCGGGAGGGGGCTTCTCAGGGTAGGACTTCCCCCACCAGCCAACTGGGCCACAGCGGATTGGGGGCCCCGAAATCAGTGGATTCCCTGGCTCCACCGGGGGATGGCAACCCTATGCCATGGTTAGCTCACCAGTTTCAATAGCAGATAGTCCACCAACGAGAGAAGCTTTCTCTTTGGCCATCCCTGACAGCACTGTGGATCTGGCAGCCATGCTCATGGCTTCCCTCCATGGCTTTGGAGCCTACAGACAAAGAGACCCATCATAAGTAAGAGAAGGAGGGAGGGGAGAGTGTATAAACAGCAGGGATGGTTCTACATCCTTCCCTCCCAGCCCCTCACTCTGTGCTTTCTCCAACCCAGTACCCACTTGGTTCTGCCTCCCCTTGTCTATTATCTCTCCTGGTTCTGTCTCTCCCTTACAACTGCTTACCCTCTTCTTCCCTCCAGCCAGTGCTCACCTGCTCCCTTACTCCAAGTCCTCAGCGAGAGGCACCATTTCTTGACATGCACCATTGCTCACGTTGCTCCTGGGAGAGACTCACATTGCTTCCAGCCTTCCTGGACACCCAAAACAGAGTACCAATGGCTGCATAGCCAGCTTACCTAAGTGTCCTTATGGTATTCCAGACTGCACAGCCAACTGAGATAACCTCTCGCACTGGCCCTGGATCTGGATCTTCACAAAGTGACGGGCTGAATTGTTGCCATCAACTTTTCAATGGTTCTTTTGCCTGAATTAGTCCAGGGGGGTGCATACTTCCATGCCAGAGCTGTTAATTAGTCCAGCACGGTGGCCCCTGCCAAACGTTGATAGAAAGTGGGTGTGGCCAGGTAGGGCTTTTGTGGAGAGCTGATCGGCTGCGCAGAGTGTTTAAAAGTTGCTTGAGCAACAGCTGCCGCTGCATTTCTGTGCGTGTGTGTGCAAGGAAATGTTTTTTAATGAACGGCACCCTGTTAAACAAAGCTTCTGCCTGAAATGTTGAAGAGCGGCTGAGAGTTACGCATGACCTCACTCCCTGACATTTTGTGATTGGCTCCACCTCTTGCAGGAGCCATTTTTGCGGCTGGCTCTGCCTCTCATGGCAGCCATTTTTGTGGTTGAGCCCACCACCCTGTGTCAGAATTCCAATGTCAGAATGCCCACAGATTGGAAAGGGCTGGGTACCCCTGCTGTATCCTATGGCAGAGAATTTGACATGGGGATGCTGTTTCCTCTGGCATCCCCGAACCTGCCATTGGGCCCTATCTGGACTCTCTGCAGCTTCTTCTTCAGCATAGGTTACTATATAATAAAATATTAGCCATTCAGTTCCCTTCGTGATCAGACAATATGATTGTTTTCATCACTGGTGGTGTAATAATAGAGTTCCATTAACTAATACTGCCATTTTTGCTGTTTGAAAATAGGGTTGTAACCTAAACCGGATGATGCAGATTTCAAGTGAGGAGAGAGACAGGGTGTGTGTGTGTGTGTGTGTGTGTGTGTGTGTGTGTACATGTGTATGGGCATGTATGAGTGCACTTGTCAGTTGCCTGGAAGAATTATAAGCATAACTTAGCCTCGAGAGTTAAATAATGTAATTGTAAAGTCCAGGTATCAAAAAGGGTGGTCTATGTATATTGTTAGGGCTTTCGATTTTGATTCTGGACCTACACTTTCCCTTCTAATTCATAGGTGCATATGTGACGGCTGCCATCTTGACAGACCCCAGAGATTGAAACGGGGACCTCCAGAGCTGAAAGCGTGAGTCTCTGCAGCTTGCGCTAAAGAGCCAGGCTCTGAAATAGGCTGTGATAGGCTCCCTTGTCCTCTATGGGCCAGCCACGGAGGGGGGTACTTCATAAATACAGAGGTTCACTTGAAGCCGATAGTCGCCAGGTTCCCCCCTTCCTTGTCTTTAGTAGATCAGGGATAGTGGTGTCCACTGTGCTTTGTGTTCCCTCTCACCACAGATTATTCTTGCCCTGAGCCCAATTTCTGTCCTTTGGTCACTCCCCCTTTGGGCTGCCGAATCCCCGCCTCCTGTCTCGCTGCTGAGGAAACTCACGGAAAAAGCCGCTTTCATTCCTTCACCTGAGAGGAGAGGCGTAGGCATGTTGAGGATAGCAGAGAAGCGGTGCCTTGGGGTCAAGGGAAATGTCAAATATGGAGGCAGAGCAGCGATTTAACAGGGAAGGGTGGCAGCATTTGCACCCGAAGCTGAGAGGAAATATCCTAAGGATGCTTCAGGAAGATCCAGATAATGAATTAATCATTCAGATTTCTAACCTTCCCTATTGCTAAGGATGGGTAGGGTCATTTTTCATACCTCACTCACACAGTAGCTCCGTGATGAGGCGCGTCCACCTTGTTTGTACGTCACCAGTGGGGATCAGAACCCAAGAGCAAGAGAGGCTTTCCGAGGCTCTCCAGCCAATCCAAGGCTGATCAGGGATTTGAACTCCCCTGGGTGTGAGTCCTGGGCTCGCTGGAACTTTCATAGGAGGTTTTTCAAAGCGGTAGGAGGCATAACTCCTCCCCACTTGCAGAGTAACCTTATTGGTGTTTGAGATCTTACCAAAGCTCCCTCAGGCAAGATGCTACCCAGTAAATTATAGTAGGGTTTGAGATATTAAGGAACAGAGCAGCTAGATTTGAGTCCAGGATCACCTTAGATGCACACAAGATTTTCGGGCTATGATCTTCTTTCAAGAGATACAGCCCCCTTTGTCGGATACAAAAGCTCATACCCTGAAAATCTTGTTGGTCTCTAAGGTGCTACCGGACTTGAATTGAAGCGGGGACCTCCTTCCTTTG
This sequence comes from Lepidodactylus listeri, assembly GCA_029233225.1. Lineage (NCBI taxonomy): Eukaryota > Metazoa > Chordata > Lepidosauria > Squamata > Gekkonidae > Lepidodactylus > Lepidodactylus listeri. The sequence goes on along the minus strand of JARCFY010000005.1, from coordinate 129,611,832 downwards.
GAGGACGAGCCACAGAAGTTGGGGGATAGCGCTGTAGGCTGGGGAAAGGCTACTTGGAAGATGGATGGATCCATTGCCTTTTTTAACGAGTTGGACTGGGGCAATGAAAGGAGAAGAGAAGAGATTTATACCTCGCTCTTCACTACCCGAAGGAGTCTCAGACCAGCTCACAAACTCTTCTCCCTTCCCCTTCCCACAACAGACACCCTGTGAGGAATCAAACCGGGTTCTCCCAGATTAGAGTCTGCACACTTAACCATTACACCAAACTGGCTCTCATCTAATGAGGTTGGGGATGCAGCTCCTGCCTAGACAGAAGCAGCAAGGGAGAGGGAAGTTGGGGAAGGTCAAGCCACCCCATCCCCACTTCAGCATTCTCCCGTGTTAAGTGTCAGACCCCCTTCAAGCACTGCTTGCTTCTGCAAAGTAGACTGGGGTTTTAAGTTGGGTGTGTTATCTGTGGGTTTCCAGCCAGCGATGGAAAGTGGAATCCCAGTGCTACATTCTTGAGCTCTGCAGTTGACTTCAGTGTTCGCTATTGTAGATGAGATTACTTTTTTCATAATACCTCACTGAAGGTGGCATCCTAGTCCTCTGTGTGTCTCAGTGTTCATCGTGGGACTCGTTCCCTTGAGTTGTGCCAAGGAACACAGCCCAAGAATGGAGGCTTCTCTCCAATCATTAGTTAGGGGATCATTAGTTAAAAATAGAAACACTAAGGGAGCATTTTCAGGCCTTGGTATCTTGAGTCAGTGTATTGTCAGTAGACCAGATGTCTTAGGATGCATTGATCTTCAACCTTTTGAGACTCACCCTTAAGTCTAGGTTTAGATGCCCCTTTCTCACATGTATATCAAACTCTCTCTTTCTTTGTGTTTGGCTTCTTTCCCCCCTCTCCCCCCTACATAATAACAAATAATTGGTGGAAGGCCCCCAGTGGCATTCACCAGTTGGAAGCCAATGCATTCATGCTTAGGAAATTGTCCAAGGAAATGCCTTAGGACATCCAACTCCTAAGCTGGAAATTTCCCCACAGTTGCTCATGAGTAATCCATTCCACCCACTGTAAGGTGAATAGTTTTGAGGGAAGTCTCTAAAAAACCCATTGGATTGAGTTTCTGTTCCCATTGCATCTCATGGAGCATTTCCCTCAATCATGCACAGTATCCATTGCAAAGGGATGCCATCCCAGTAACCATTTCTGGTTCAAGTAGATCTCATTGTGAAGGGCATAGATGTTTCATTTGCTCAGTTGTCAACATTCTGTACATCACTCATTTTTTTACAGATGTGACCTGTTGGGTTAGTTTTGATTTTGTCCTGTTGTTACATTTGGATACCCACTGCAGTGCAAGTTTTTAATTGGTGTCGCTCCACCCCACCCCCCGTGCTTTATAGCAATGCTCAGAAGGGAGCTTTTGAACTTGGGGCATTTCCATTATGTGTGTGCCCTGTCACCGTCTTGAATGAAATGAATAATTCAAGGACACTCAAATGCTTCAGCATTGGACATCATGGCAACCAAAGTTAGCTGAAGTCAGATGTTTTAACAAAGCTGCTCTGGCCATCCTTCAGCACCAAATGTCCATATTTTCAGATGTTTATGTATTTCTTGCCCTGATCTGGACAGCCCAGGCTAGCCCAACCTCATCAGATCTCAGAAACCCTGATTAGTACTTGGATGGGAGACCATCCAGTAAGTCCAGGGTGGTCATGCCGAGGAAGGCAATGGCCAACCACCTCTGTTCCTCTCTTGCCTTGAAAACCCCCATGACGGATTGCCATAAGCTTCAACTTGATGCCAGTTTCAGCTAGCACAAGATGGGTGCCTGACATCTATTTTTTCCCCAGGAAAAAATGCAGCATCCAAGTTTGTCCTATTAACACACACAGACACGAGAGAAAATGAACAATCAGGAGGAACTGAGCTTGGAAAGTAAATGATAACGTTTGCAAATGGGTAGTTGCTATGGGCATGATTATGTCCACCAGTGACACATTGTTTGTGTGTGATGGTTTCCAACTGAGCTCACCAGAACCAGACTTTCCCCCTCTTCTGCTATCTGTGAGCAGGAAGCATGATGGGATATTAGAGGGAAAGGAAAATCCAGGTGTCTTTCTGTCCAGCCAAGGGCAGCCAGGTAGGCTGGCAAGCTGGAGGTAGAATGGGTGGAGACAGCCAAACTGGCCAGTACCCAGAAGTTTGGAGTGCAGATCTTCCTTCATGATGGGTTGCCCAGCTTGAATTAACCATTGGCTCTCCAAAATCAGCTGGTTTTCTGAACCAGGAGGGTCACAGTGTATTAAGTCAACCTTCTGGTGGGAATGGCTGGTAGCTCCCTCCTCTGACAAGTATAGTGAGCCTGACCCATAAGGCCTTTGGTTTGAGCCCCGTGGCACTTGTTAGTCCCATGTTCCCCAACCAGTCCAGGCTTTCTGTCTGAACTCAAATATCTTGTAGGCAAAGGATATGCAAGGTATATGAGAGGCGTCACATAACACATATCCCATCTGTGTGCGCACAGGTGGAGATCGGGGTTCTTTTTTCAGTCCCATCAGAATCCTCCACGCACAAGAGCTTCACCTTCAGTGTGAGTGTGGCTCATGCCCATAATCTGTAGATTTTTCCCCTATCATATTTGATCACTGTCTAGCCAGGTGTTTTTTTAACTGATCTCCGAATCAGTATCACCTATGAGCAAGATATATAGAGGTGGGACTGGGTCGTATTTACGTGAGTGTATGGACATAATTGGGGGAAGGGGGAACAGTCAGAAAACATCTAGTTTTATTTCATCAGCATTGAAAGGAGAAAGAGAAAGACACGCAACAAGGGGGTGCGGGCGTTCAAAGTACTTGACATTCTCTGAGGCAGGACACTGCTTTTATCTCCATATGTCAGTTTCAGGGGCCTAGGGATGAAAGACAGTGACTTGCCCAAGGCTACTTCCCAATCCCAAATTTGATGCAGAGAGGCAATTTGAACGTGATGCTTCCTACTTCTCAGTTCAGCTTTAGCCATTAGGGAAGGGCCATGGCTCAGTGGCAGAGCAACCGCTTGGAATGCAGAAGGCCCCAGGTTAAATTCCCGGCATCTCCAGTCAAGTATCAGGTAGGGTGTGATGTGAAAGACCTCCACCTGAGATCCCGGAGAGCTACTGCCAGTGTGAGTAGAGAAAACTGACCTTGATTTGGCTGAGAGTCTGATCTACTATACGACAGGTTTATATGCCTACCAACACAGCATTTACTCTCCTCTTAAGCGCTGATCTGCTGATTGCATTTTCAATGCACTCCTCATCTGATGTGCAATAGGATGCCCGGCTAAACTTGAACTCAAGTCACTGGTCATTGCAGGCCCTTCAGAGGACCTATTAGCACTGCCATATGCCAGTACTGGTCAAACAGGCCAGAGCTGAGACCGGATTGCACTGGGGAGGAGAGCAAAAGCCGTGGTGGGTCCAGAACATAAACATGGAATGACAACATTGGCAGAGCAAAAGTTATGCAAGCACCCACTTTGCTTCATGTGTTACCTCTCGTGTAAAAAAAAAAATCAAGAATGTTGTTGTTTGCCATCACGACAGGTAGTCTAGTTTTGAGAGCAGAATGTGCCATGCTTCAAGTAATTCCATTGCCATTCCCCTCCATAATCGCAGCCATGCGTCTTTGTTCTCCACTGACAAATGTGTTTCTTTTCTTGGCTGATGCAAAAAGCAAAGGTTCTGATGGCAACCAGACAGAAAACGATTCACTTCATGAATGCTATCGCTTATCAGGTAGTTCGCCTAGCGAGCATGTTTGGGGTGATTCCATGAAAAGATTAAAAGATGGCTCTTCCCACTCACCACCCCATCTCACGCACACACACACCCCAGCACTCATTTAAGCTGTACAGCATTATTTGATCTTCCATGCCGGTCTTCTTTTTCTTCCCGCAGTGATGGGTCTTTCCCTTATGATTCTGTTCCGTGGCAGCAGAACACCAATCAACCGCCCGGTTCCCTGTCGGTGGTCACTACAGTATGGGGTGTGACTAATACTTCCCAGAGCCAGGTAAGCTTCCTTGGGCGCACGCCATCCATCATAACCCTCTTTCAGGTCAGACTTGGCGACTGGAGCTGAAAGCTTCTTAAAAACAAGTGACAAACAAGGGTAAAAATCAGAAGAGCGAGAAGACAACGAATATTTCAATATTTGCTTGAAATTCACAGTTCAACAAAGCTGAACGAATTCGTATTTTTTTAAAAAGGAAAATGTCACTTTGATGAACTTTTGCAATGTTTTGGTACTGTTTCCTCCCCCCCCCCCCCCCCCACACACACACTTGATGGCTGCTTTTTCTCAACTCTGTTTTCCTTCCTTCAGGCCCTTTGGCTACGCTTGCCTGTGTTGCCATTTAATTGGTTGTAGTGACCCACATAACTTTTGGCATGGCGGCTCTGCTTGTTGTGTGGGCCAATGAGGCCCAGGATGGGGAATGCCAAAGAGGAAGGAAAGAGCACCGAGGAAAATGGGCATGAAAGCAAAAATAATACGTTCACAAGTGCTGCAAATCCTTGCTTTTTCACGTGGTTGCAAGGTGTTCCATCGCAGGCCTGTTCAGCAGCTGGTGGTATTTCAGCGAATGCCTCCTTGCATGAGGCAGAAATGCTCAAGAGCTTATGTTACAGTGGGGTTTATGTGGAGGAAGCCCCAGTATATTTGGATGGTCTTGTTTATTTAAAGATGGTTGTACTTCTAGATGTTTTGCCTGTTGTTTTATTTTGCCCCTTCTTTTTTTTGGCCCTGATGTATGGCTATTCCCAGAGCTTCTTTTCTGGGGGAATGCGCCAGAACTGAGTTCCAGAACCTCTTTGACAAAATTATTTTGAAAATCTTTAAAAGTCCATGAGTTTTCAGTATACAGATTGAAAACTTCATTTCCCTCTTGAGAGTTCCAGCACCTCTTCCCCCCCTCCCCCCAAAATAAGCCCTGGCTATTCCCTGCTTAGCTCCAAAGAAGCTGTGAGACATTTGCAGTAGTTTCATTTGTTAAAATAGTTTACTCCTGTGCATGTTTGTGTCTTCAGGCAATCTTTAGTGGGCATGAACCCTCGGTCCTGTTCTCTTCCCCCCCCCACCACCTGCAGCGGTAGTAGGAGCACTGGTGTAGTTATTACAAATGTCACAAACAGTTCCTTGGAGCACCAGCACTGTTAGAGGCAGCGCATTGGTTGGCAGGCTGTGGCCAGTGTTCCCTCTAAGCTGAGTTAGTGTGAGCTAGCTCACAATTTTTTAGCCTCCAGCTCACACCTTTTTGTCTTAGCTCAAGAAGGATGGCTCCAGAGCAAACTAATTTATGCAGTATTCAAATCGCTCTCTCACAGCTTTAATGCTCGTAGCTCACAAAGGAGAATTTTTGCTCACAAGACTCCACAGCTTAGAGGGAGCATTGGCCGTGGCAGTCAAAAGCTGTGCTCCAAAGCCCCGTGTGATGTTGCAGAAGACACCATGGCACAAACCTCAGATCAGGTGCTCTTTCTTTGGCGTCAGCTGTTCATGTATTGGAGTTCCCTCAAGCGAATCGCTAACTCGATAAGCTTTATCCGCCTTCACAAAAGGAAGGTGTTGACCAGTCTCCTGAAAACTGTAAGGGCATGCTTTTCTGGAAAGGGTATTCCAAAGAGAGGTGACCACCAAAATAAAGATTCTAGATCTGGCCACTCTTGCGCATGCTTCTGCAAAAGAAGTCCTACTAGAGCTTCCTTGAATAATCTAAACATCTGTAAGCACAAAGGAGGAGATACCTTTACTACAAGGCCTTAAAATCAAATCCAGCGGTTGAACTGCATCTGGATACAAACTGGTAATCTATGCAGACCTTTTGAAGTGGGTGCAATACAGTTGCTCTGGCTAGCCTCCTCCAGGGGCTGTGCAGCTAACACTGAACAGTGTAGACTTTTGTTCCACACCATAACGTCTCCCCCAAAAAAGGATTCTAACCTGGCCTACACCCTGCTAGCTTTCTCTGTGTAAGAATTTGGGGGGGGGCTTTTTTCATTGTGCAAGCCCCCCCTTGCTTCCTGGAGTAGAACAGTCCAAGAATCTCACTTACCTCCATGGCTCCTGTTTGTGATAAATGGGCCCGTTGGCTATTAACAAAAAGGATAATTCTTTCCCTAGACACATATAATATACCTGCCCTTGCCCAGACAGCTCACGTATCTACATTAAACTGTGGACTGCTTTTTAAAATCTTGGATTGGCAATTCTGCCTTTCAGAGTAGGTTTGCCATCCCCCTGGTGGTAGTGGTGGGGGTTTCCTGCTTGTGGGGGCCCAAATATGCCGCCAGCCAGCTGGCCAGTGGGGAGAGCCCCGCCCCCAAAGAGCCCTGTCACGCCCAATGTGCCTGGTACAATGACATCACCCTGAGGTGACACCATCATGCTGGACACATCGTGCAGGGACGCTCTAGCATTTGGTTAGAAACTCTATGGTGTCCATAGAGTTTTTTACTCAAATGCTAGCTCGTCCCCCAAATGACGTGCCCGGCATGATAATGTCACTTCTGGGTGACGCCATCATGCATGCGTGCCAGAAGACCCCAGGAGCTGGCCTGGAGCCCCCTGCCGGGACGCAGGTAAAACCTGGCAACCCTGTTTCAGAGAGCCCCCGGTGCCCTAACAACTACAGTTCCCAGGGTACTGTGGAAGAAATCATGGTGTGTCCCAAGATACTAACTAAAGCCTTGTCCTCACTGAAAATTCTAGCTAACGAGAATTGGATGGCTCTCCTTTGTCCCGGATTTCCCCATTGGACTGTGGTTGACATTAGGAAAGCCTGGTACGCATATGCAGGTTTGAGACACTTGCTATAGAGCCCTTGAATTTGTTAGTATTTGTGGACAGTCAGTACAGCTGGAGACTACGTTTCAATGTGTGCAGCTGTGTAACTGCTTCCCTCCCAGTTCAACATGGCAGCCCCCTTTCAGTACATCCCATCCTTTAAATCCAGGGGGGAAAGGAGTTTGTAAGCCACTCTGAGACTCCCTTGGGTAGTGAAGGGCGGGGTATAAATCCAATCTCCTCCTCCTCCTCCTCCTCCTCTTCTTCTTCTTCTTCCTCTGAGTCCTCACTGTCTGGTCTGTTTTTATTCCTCCAGATAGGCCAATAGTGGTGTAAGGAGTTGGGGCAGCTACAGTCTTCCCGAATCCCTCACCGCTCCTAAAGGAGTCCTTCCCACTAAGATTTCCATGGCTAACATGTAAAGTGAAACCCCTTCATAAAGCCACATCTTTTCCTGGGCTAAAAGGTCTGATCTGTTTTCTCCCTTTCTGTGTCTCCCACTCAGGTGCTGGGCAATCCCATGGCAAATGCCAACAATCCCATGAACCCAGGAGGAAATCCCATGGCTTCTGGGATGACAACCAGCAATCCTGGCATGAATTCTCCGCAGTTTGCAGGGCAGCAGCAGCAGTTCTCAGCCAAGGCGGGCTCCAACCAGCCATACATCCAGCAGAGCATGTACGGGCGTCCCAACTATCCGGGGAGCGGAGGTTTTGCGGGAAGGTAAGACTAGTCAGTGAGGAAAGCCTCAAGTGGGCACGTTGTAGGCAGAGGGGGCTTGTAGGACAGAAACCAGGTCACATGATACTGTTTTAGAGGTGCATGGGCATACCCTGACCTGTATGACCCAGCCCCATCTCATCAGATCTCAAAGATACACAGGATCAGCCCTGGTTAATACTTGGATGGAAGACCATCAAGAAAGTTGTGACACAGAGACAGGCTACAACAAACCACCTCTGTTCGTCTCTTGCCTTGAACATTTATTGGGTCATCGTATGTCGGTTGCAACTTGATCGTACTTCCACCCCCACCATGGCGCATTCTCTCCCTAATAGCGTATGCACAGAAGGGCTGTTTTACTGGATTCAGACCAATGCCCATCCGTTCTAATGTTCTGTTTGTGTAACAGTGGCCATCCGGATATCTGGGAAGTTCTCAGACAGGTCAGGATAACCTTCCTCTGTTGTTTGTTCCTACTATCTGGAATTCAGCGGTATACTCTCTGTCCATGGAGGTTCCACTCAGCTGTAACTGGCAAAAGCCAATGACAAACCCTATCCACTGGATTTAACTTCCTCTTCAGCCTAATTAAGACCATAGTCTGTTTCCTCTTCTTGCATAGTGACTTCCATACTCAGGTAGACGTTTGCAGAAGTAACTGGTGCTGCCTCTTAGCCTGTTCAGGAAGTATTTTGTATCATGGCAGCATCGAAAACAAGTGTTAGGTTCATGTCGTCGTCCCGTCCCCCCCCCCGGCCCCCGAATTCCTCCCCACCCCTCACTTTGGGGAAGAAAACAGTATCAAGCAGGGAAGGACCCACGTTTGCTTGACTGCTGACTTTACAATAAAACACTCCACTTCATGGCAGGTTCTATTCTATAAAGTCGATGAGAATCCTTCAAAATAATTGTGGAGCTGCTATCTGATTTCTGCATCGTTTACCATGGCCATGTTTAAATGCTTATGGTCATGGTCATAGAAATGTTTATACTTTGTTATCGGGTCTGTGTCAGCCGTGTCTCAGATTTCTGCTTGTTTTCAGGTTCCTTCCGTCCAAACTCTCTTGCGCTGTTTATGGGATGTCTCATCCTGTTGACTGTATTTGACTCATGCTATGCAGTCTGCCTTAAGTCTCAGTGAGAAAGGTGGACTCTACATCTGACGATGCTCTTCTCCTTCCCTGGTGAGGAAAGGAGCCTGTGCTCCTGGCACCCACTCTCAGTCTCATCACTGGATCAGGCCCTGGTAACTGCACAAGAAATCTGTTTCACGGTCAATAAAAACCTCAATGATTCAGTGGATGAAAGATCTGGGCAGTACTATAGAAGTAGACAGATGGGCAAAGATTTGGAAAACAACTAAATTTTTAAAGGTTATTAATTATAAAGAAAACATCTACAAAATGTTTTATCGGTGGCATTGGTCACCGGATAAGTTACATAAATGCTATAAAAATGTATCAGCGAAATGTTGGATGTGTAGTAATGGTATAGGCACTTATTTTCACATGTGGTGGATATGTAAAAAACTTTAAAAATTTTGGGTGATGGTTAAAAATATGATATTGGAAGTTATGGAAGTGAACTTTTCAATGGACCCGGCAATCTTTTTCCTGAACATTTTACCGGATGGACTAACTATTGAGAACCAAAAACTGTTGTTGTGCATTATAACTGCAGCACATATTTTAAGGGCAAAAGCATGGAAGCAATCGACTCTGCCAAGAAAAGAAGAAATTTCAAGTATGTTGCTCAACTGGGCCAAGATGGATAAACTAGGAAACTTGTTGAATCCACAAGCTAAAACAGACCCCCTGACGGTCTGGTCTAAGTTTTATGCCTGGTTGGACTAAGTTCGTGGCTCCTTGTATATTTGTTTAGAAATACAATGTGATATGGTTTAAAATCAGAAAATCTAATAAAAATTATATTAAAAAAAGAAAAAAGAAATCTGTTTCACGGAGAGAGAATAGCCTTTTTTTTTTTGCCGGCTGGGCTACTGGAATTTTATTCTTTTTTTCCGGCAGAACAAACAGCAGGGGGTACAGCTGACAGTTGCCCATGTATGTTGTCAGAGAATAACACATCTTGACTCCTCATCAGGGTGTTCTTCAAAATAACCAAGGAGGGTGATTAGGTGCATAAGGAAGGACGCTGGCATCAGAGGAGGGGCAGCGCTTTGGTTGGGACTTTACAGTAGAGCCTGCTTGGCATAATAGTTAATCAGGCCCTCGATACGAGCTCTTTCCTGATTATTTAAAAAGCCCACGGGGTTACTGTAACCATGCCCAGTAAAATTACATTGGTGCTTTTTAAAAAAAGAGACTACTCAGGCTTAAAAGGAAATTAATCACAGTAGCAGGAAATGATTTGCAAATGACTCAGGGTCAATCAATTAGCTCTAATAAACACCTAAAATAAAGTTTTAATTAACACTGGAAATTGTGACACAAAACCGCAGGTTTAACAATGATTAACATTTTGCTAAGCTGGTATGTGAAGGACATTGATGGATCAAAGGGCTGCCGTTTTGCATGGGAAGAACGAACATCAGCCGGCACAGCTTGATTGCGCCAATGTTATGTTTGCTTTAGGCAGAATTGGGCAATCACGGGAATTTTAAGATGTTTGCAACTGAAATTATATGATAGACTTTTGCATGGGTAGGTAACCTTTTGATTCCTAGTGCACTCCCCCCCACCAAAGAATCATCTGCCTGGGACAATGTTGGTCTGCTGGGAGGCAGAGGAGGGGACTGGGGGAGAGATTGGCCAGATAAACCAGTATCAGGCTGAGAATGAGCAACGTTGCCAGTGCCTTGGGGGCAGATGGTGGCAGCACAGATCTGTAAAACTATGGCGGGCATAAGCCGTATCGAACAAAAGTCCAGCGGCACCTTAAAGATGGATGGCATTTATTTCAGCATGAGCTTTTGTGAATCGAAATCATTTGGGGATTTTTTAGATTCAAGCCCAGAAGCACCTTACAGACCAACAAGATTTTTGGGGTAAGGCGAAGGGAGCTTTGACTCTGGAAAGCTTCTGCCCCAAAATTCTGTTGGTCTCTAAAGTGCTACTCGATTCGAATCTAGCTGTTCGACTGCAGATCAACACAGCTGCCGTCTGGAACAGGCAAGGGGAGAGAAGGAGTGGCGGCAGAGAGAGGTTTGGTCTGAATCCTGTTGTAGACCTCTCAAGTGTAATTCTCTATGTATAGGAATGGAACTGGTCTTAGTCCTTCCACTTAAATGGATGGTGAGAGAGGTCAGAGGCTCTGGCCTTTCCTGGGGGTACAAATAAACAATGTAATAAAGTAGGATAAAGACAGCCCATCAGGGGAAAATCTTGCTGAAGTTTTAAGAAAACTGATGACACTGATACAAGATTATAATCTGACTAGGAATAAGGCCCATTGTGGAAATAAACACAATGGGCTCTAGAAAGAGGCTCTGGGCAGGTGCCCTGGCCTTGGGCACTCAGCATCAATTTGATGTGGTGACCTCAGCAGCGTATAATGTCACAGAGTCCACTATTTTCCCCAGGGGAACTGGTCTCTGCCATCTCAAGAGCAGCTGTAATTCTGAGTGATCTCCAGCCCTCACCTGGAGATTGGCAGCAGCGATTCCCCAGGAGGAAATGGCTGGTTTGGAGGGTGGAGCCTATGGCATTGTGCCTGGCTGAGGTCCCACTCCTCCTCAAACCCCACCCTCTCCAGGCTCCACCCCTCAAATCTCCAGGACTTTTCCAACCTGGAGCTGGCAAGTATCTCCTTCCCAGCCAACCATCAACCTGCCGTTATCTGCCCCCTGACTTCAGCTTTCCATCTCTTCCCCCCTCCCTCCTGGAGAGCAGTTGTAATTCTGAGTGTTCTCCAGCCCTCACCTGGAGATTGGCAACAGTGGTTCCCCAGGAGGAAATGGCTGGTTTAGAGGATGGAGTCTATGGTATTGTACCTGTCTGAGGTCCGTCCCCTCCTCAAACCTCACCCTCTCCAAGCTCCACCCCTCAAATCTCCAGGAATTTCCCAACGTGGAGTTGGCAAACCTATCTTATTTCCAGCCAACCATCAGCCTACCTTTACCTGCCCCTGATCTCTACCATCTGGAGAGCAGTTTTAATTCTGAGTGATCTCCAGCCCTCACCTGGCAGCAGTGGTTCCCCAGGAGGAAAAGTAGTCTTTCTCCACAGTGGAGACCAAAGCAGCTTACATCATTCTCCTCTCCCCCTTTTGATCTGCACAACAACCCTGTGAGGTAGGTTAGGTTGAAAGTCTGTGACTGGTCCAAAATCACCCACTCAACTTCCTCAGTAAGAACCTAGGTGGGGTCTATGGCATTGTATCTGCCTAAGGTCCCCCTCTTCCTACTCCTCAGACCCCACCCTCAGTGGGCTTCATCCCTAAAATATCCTGGAAGTTTCCAACCTGGAGTTGGCAACCCTATGTCCTTTCCAGGCAATCATCAGCCTCCCTTTATCTGCCTGTCTGTCTTCAGGTTTACATCTCCTCCCCCCTCCCTGCAGCCTCCACCTAGGGAAAGGGCAGTCTTTCCCTGCAGTGGGAACCAAAGCAGCTGACATCATTCTCCTCTCCCCCGTATGATCCTCACAACAACCCTGTGAGGTATGTTAGGTTGAAAGCCTGTGAATGGTCCATAATCCCCCAGGCAGCTTTTATAACATGAACCTGGGACCTGCACACCATCCTCTGAAGCGCTATCAGGTACATATCAGTGGCAGTAACAGGGTGACTGCTGGCACCTTTTCCTATCATTTTTTGACTTGTGGTATTCTGCTTGTGGTGTGATTTGTTGTTTTGGGGGGTTTTGTGGTGTGGCATGGATGTGTGTATCGGGTTTGTTTCTTTTGAAGGGGAAGTGATGTGTTGTGGGTGAGGACATATTTTACCTCAGGATAACACCAGGTTGCATATTCATCTGACAGTTCCAACTATCTCAGGTGTGTGTGGGGGGGATTGGAGGTGCGGAATGGAGTGAGGTCCAATCAGCTTCCATATGCAAATGACCTTGAAATGCTGGCCCAATCAGAGAAGAGTGGCCTAGGCTGCAGTGGGTGGGAGAGAAGAGCAGACCCAGCACCCATCCAATGCCAACTGATTTCTCTTGAGTGGCAGTTCATATGCCAACGGGTGATGCGGTACTCTTCAAGGGCCAATGGGAGAGCCTGGAATCATGAATAAATTAGTAAGCCTTTTATATATATAAGATAAAACATCTTAGGAACTGCCAATTAAAGTTCCTAAAAAGTTGATCCTGTAGAGCTATCAGCAATTGTAGTGAGTGAAGGGAAATTCAGGTCTTTGTTTAAGCCAGGATGACAGTGTTGGTGCAAAGTGCCACCAACTCACAGCCGATTTATGACAACCCCATAAGGTTTTCAAGGCAAGAGACCTTCAGAGCTGGTTTGCTGTGGCCTACCTCTGCGCAGTGACCCTGGACTTCTGTTGTGGTCTCCCATCCAAGCAGTAACCAAGGGCCAACCCTGCTTAACTTCCCAGATCTGAAGAGTCTGGGCTAGCCTGGGCCATCCAGGTCAGGACGAAGGTGAGAGGCAGTGTATAATTGACTGAGGAGTTCACGCTGTATAAGGCATGCCTGTTTCCTTCCCCTGCTCGGCCAGTCGTTTGGGTGGAGAAACAGTCCTGCAGGCTGCGCAAAGTGGTCTGGTGTGCCACCATTCACCTTGTGTGCTAGGACTTGCCCACCCCTGGGTTTTCAAGTTAGAACTACCTTGCTGAGCCCTGTCTGAGGTCATGGATGTTGATGCAGGTTGGTGTTGTCATCAGTCTGCGTCAGCATGCCATGCCTCAACCCAAGCCCCTTGAGGCCGGGACAGAACCCTCACAGGCTACTGCCCACCAAAGAAGTCTCTTTCTCCATAGACCCATCACTTAGAACAGTGAGGTGCTCAGCAGATGTTGCTAAAGCCCACCTGTATTTCTAAAGAATTCTGAATTCTGGGGGACAGAGAACACCCCCACAGACACACAAACACACATACACAAACAAACCAGTCTGGCTTAGGAGAGGATATTGGTGAAATTACCCTCCCCCCCTTTTCCATCTGTAGAAATCTTACGATGGCTCCTAGCCAATGTGTACAAATGCATCCCTGGTTGTCTGTAGTTTTTGGTGACCCCTGGATGATGTATTGATAAAAGGAACCCCTTCTCAAAATGTTGCTAAACGTCTATAATCTCTCACTTCTGTTCTCTGCATCTTCGTTCCCCATGCTGGTGATTGTTGCCCGAACAGCACCAATGGGGTTTAACTTTATTTCTCTTTCTTACCTCTTAGCTACCCGGGAGGCCCTAATAACCCTGCAGGAATGGGGATCCCGCCCCACACCAGGCCGCCTGCTGATTTCACTCAGCCAGCGGCTGCTGCTGCAGCTGCCGCTGTCGCAGCTGCAGCAGCTACTGCCACTGCCACAGCCACGGCGACCGTTGCAGCCCTTCAAGAAACGCAGAACAAGGAAATGAACCAGTATGGACCGGTAAGAGAACCTCTCTCCCCCTCTCAGGTCTCCTCTCCTTTCTATATTATATAGTTTTGTGAAGTGGTGACTATAGAACTAGCCTATTCCCGGAAGAAGAAGGGGACGGCAAAGGATGAAGTGGTCAGACAGTGTCATCGATGCAACAAACATGAAATTAGGCAAACTCCGGAGCACGACAGAAGACAGGAGGGCCTGGCGTGATGTCGTCCATGGGGTTGCAAAGAGTCGGACTTGACTGTGCGACTGAACAACAACAACAAAAATTCCCGGAAGGCCCTACCTTGACGAAAAGCAATTGGTCGTTCCTTGGGGAAGAAAAAGCAGGTTTAAGTTTCCTTCTTATTCCCATTTTAAAAGTAAAGCAGCAGAACAAAGTCTGAGTCCAGTAGCACGTTTAAGCAGGGGTCCTTTCGTAAAAAAAGAGGTGCAGGAGCTCATTAGCATAACTTATTTGCATATGCCACACCCCCTGACGTCACCGGAAGTGTCAGAAGGTCACACCCCCTGACGTCACCAGAAGTCTGTCAGAAGGCAATACCCACCGCTCAGGCTCCACCCCAAAAATCTCCAAGGTATTTCCCAACTCAGAGCTGGCAAGCCTATCTGATGGGAAAGAAAGGAAGGAAGGAAGGAAGAAAGAGGGAGGGAGGAAGGAAGGAAGGGGGGAAGGAAGGAAGGAAGGAAAGGAACAAGAAGGAAAGGAATAGGAAGGAAGGTAGGTAGGTAGGTGGGGGGAGAGAGGGAGGAAGGAAGGGGGAAAGAAAGGAACAGGAAGGTAGGTAGGTAGGTGGGGGAGAGAGAGGGAAGGAAGGAAGGAAAGGAACAGGAAGGAAAGGGGAGGTAGGTGGGGGAGAGAGAAGAAAAGGAAGGAAGGGGGAGGAAGGAAGGGGGGAGGAAAGAAAGGAACAGGAAGGAAGGTAGATAGGGGGGAGAGAGTGTCGGCGCAATAGAAGCGTGGTGATAAAGTCCACAAGACAGTGCTGGCTAGTGCTCAAATATACAGTGGTTTATTTACATCAAAGTATTTACAGTCCATATATAGCACTGGTAGAATCTTTACAAAAACAGACAGAATGCTATGCAGGCAAATAATAATTCAGAGAGAGAACGTACAGTCTAATTACACTGAATATATACTTGTAAGCACCAATCAGAACACAGTGCTGAGTCACTGTGACTACAGTAAAGCTGATGCAATTCTATCAGGTGACTTGTACACATGATCCCTCTGCTGTCACTCTTAGATCAAGATGATCTACCTATGCTTTACCTGAGCTGTCATCTTGCCTGCATTACAAGATAGTATGCTGACAGAGAGAAGAAAGGAAGGAAGGAAGGAAGGAAGGAAGGAAGGGGGGAAGAAAGAAAGGAACAGGAAGGTAGGTAGGTGGGGGGAGAGAGAGAGAAGAAAGGAAGGAAGAAAGACAGACAGACAGACTAGGCGCTTCTCTCCCCCTCGCTCGGGCTGAGTGGCTGTCAGCCACACGGGCCGGCGTTTCCCTCCCTCTCCCCCTTGCTCTTGCTTGGGCCCGAGTGGCTTAACGCCACTCAGGCCCAGCTTTTCCCTCCCTCTCACCCCCCCCCGCAGCCCGGGAATGGTGAGGGGGTAGGGATGGGGGCTTCTCCCCGGGCCAGCGGTGGCCTGCCATGGCCCAGGAAGGGTGAGCGGGAGGAGGGATGGGGCTTCGCCCCGTGAGGGGATCAGGCCTGGGAGATGTGGCAGACGGGAAGGCAGCCTCCAAAGCTGTCTCCGCCGGGCCTGGAGAATGCAAGGCGGCCCTGCTGGGGGCGGGGCTTCATCATGTGCCCGCCCCCCGGCGTCTTCACTCCCAGAGCGCCGCTCCGTGGTGCACCGGCTTCAGTGGAAATCCCCCCACACACACCTTTAAGACCAACAAAGTTTTATTCACAATATAAGCTTTCGTGTGCAAGCATAGCTCCTCAGATATAGTGGAACCGAACCCCTCAACCATTACTTATAGGGGGTGGGGTGGGGAGTTGTTGTCAGGATGGGCCATTTAGAGTCAAGATGCAGAAGTCCTGGGTGTTTATAGCAGAGATGGGATGTAGGAAAGATTTGGGAATAGCAGTAAATTAGCATACAAACATAAGAGTTAACAAACAGATGTGGGAACGAGGTTTGAGTCCGGTGGCACCCACAAGACAAATAAAGTTCAATTCTGGGTACAAGCCAGAACTGAGAGACTTGGTATCACTCCTTCAGGTTCACTGAAACAGATTTCCTCAAATATTATATACTAGGAGTAAGGCCCGTTGTGGGAAGAAACACAACGGGCTCTAGAAGGAAGCTCCAGGCGAGTGTCCCGGCTGTGGCTGGTGGGCGGGCAGAGGGAAGGGAGAAAATAGAGGGAGGCAAGCCACGTTTATTTCCTTCTGCTCAGCTATGAGGCAGGGCTGCCTCAAGTCCTTTTGCTGCCCCAAGTGGGCAGTATGGGAGGAGAGCCGCATGGTAACAGGTATGGTTCCCTCCACTCCCGACTTATGTGGATTTGGGGCTATGCAGTGGCAGCTAAGGTAGAAAAGCACCTCCTCCTATGCCATGTCTTCTGGGTTCCAAGGCTCTGGAAAGCGGTTCCGTAGCCAGGTACAGGGTTGCCAAATCTGGGTTGGGATAGACCTGTAGATGTGAGGAGTTCAGCAGGGTATAATGCCATAGAGTCCCCTGCCCAAAGCAGCCATTGTCTCCAGGAGAACTGATCTTGGTCATCTGGAGACCAGTTGTAATAGCTGGAAAATTTTCTGTAGGGGAAATGATGTGCTGTGGCTGGGGAACACGGTGATTTCTGGGAAATCTCCAGGCCCCACTGGGAGATTGGCAATTCCAGTCGGGGCCATAGCTAATATGGGGTCCACAGAGCCCAGCCCCCTAGCATTTCTTCTGGGCCCCTCCCTCCCAGGCTAGCACCAGAGTACCTCAACTTACTTCCTGTGCCATGCTGCCTCCAAGCTGGCTGCCAGACAACTGAGCGCCTTGGCTGCTTCCCCACCGGCCTTGCTCCACTCCCAGCCAGCAACATCCAGAACAGCAGCGGCAGAGGAGGCGGCAGTTCCAGCAGCAGGAGGTGCCTGGCTTGCTTGGTGGTGTGGTGGCTGGGCAGGTGGGCTTGCTGAGCTAGCCTGAGTGAGTGAGCTAGGGAGAGTGTCCTGCTGCCTCTTCCCACTCCCACTGTCAGATCTCTTTCTCCCCCCCTTCCCTCCCAGTCCCCCTCCTGGATGCTGCTGCTGCCCACTGCCTGCTTCTCCCTGCCTGGCTTCACAACCTGAGCAGGTATGCAGTGCCCCAGGGGAGAGAGGAAGCTGCGGCTGCTGGGCATTACCCCCCTCACTTGCCCTGGAGTCTGGTGGGGGTGCAGGCTACCTTAGAAGAAGGCTGGCTTCTAAGGAGTTTCACTAATTAACTTTGACTTAATTAGCTGGTGCCCCCCCCAGGCCCCCTCCCAAAAATATTCCTAGCTACGAGCTGACTCCAATGTCCGTTTAAGGATATGTAGTTTACCTCAGGACTCATTCAATGTACAGCAACAGCAAACTGTTTAGAATGTTAGAGGAAAAGGCCAATCAGGCCACATGTGCAAATGACCTGTGTTCTGACTGGCTATGGGGGGGAGGCGAGACTCAGGCAACACAGCTAGTGGATAGGAACAGCTTGAGTGACAGGTCAGGGAGCCAAAGGCTGGGGTGGCGTGTGGAATGTTCAGGATCGTGCCACTACCAACAGAGAATTATGTATAAGAGAGATAGGTGGGGGGGAGTTAGTTGCCAGAAAGAGCTAATTAGAGTCAAGATGCCTTAAGTAACTGAGCAATAAATATAGCTAAGACTGGAATAATAATTTAGACATGTAAATAGCAGTAAGTTGGTATACAGATAATAAAGGAGTTAACAACAGATGTGGGACCTAAGTTTAAGTCCAGTGGCACCTTTAAGACCAACAAACTTTGATTTCTGGATATAAATGAGAAGAACTGAGTGACTTAGCATGTGTCATGAGATAAGAAGCTGATATCTCTGTTAAGTCCTGGGGGTTCCATTGTTGTAATAACTTGTAATTTAGCAGTCTATTCCCATCTGTTTCTGAAGTTCCTTTTCAACCAAACAGCTACTTTGAGGTCCTCCACTGAGTGTCCTGGAAAGCTGAAGTGTTCTGCAGGTTTCTCAGCCTTGTGATTCTTGATGTCAGATTTGGGTCCATTTATCCTTTGGGGTAGGGCTTGACCTGTTTGCCCTGTGTAGAGAACTGAAGGGCATTGTTGGCATCTGGTGTCATACACAGTGTTGGACGAAGAGCAATTGAATAAGCCTGAGGTGGTGTAGTTGATGTTGTGGGGTCCAGTGATTGAGTTTTCTAGGTGTGGGTAAAGTAAAGTAGGTGAGCCAGTTTGGTGTTTAAGTGTGCGAACTCTGATCTGGGAGAGCCGGGTTTGATTCCCCACTCCTCCACTTGCACCTGGCTGGATGACCTGGGGCAAGCCATAGCTCTGTACCAGCTCTTCTCTCAAGGACAGTTGTCCCAGAGCTCTCTCAGCCCCACCTACCTCGCAGGGTGTCTGTTGTGGGGAGGGGAAGGGAAAGGGGTTTGTAAACCGCTCTGAGACTCCCTTGGGTAGTGAAGTGAGGGGTATAAATCCAATCTCTTCTCTCTTCTCTCTTCTCTTCATCTCTTCTGGATAATGCTGCTTCCTAGAGAATTTTAGGTCTGGTTTCTTGTCTGGAAAGCTGGACTTTGAAAGTCCACTGATATGTTAGTTGCCTTTGAAATGTTTTTCAACAGATATGCGGGCAGGCCAGCAAGTGTCCCATCAGAAGCTCTGCTGGGCAAAGCCCCACCCACACTGTGTTGCTCCACCCACTTAGCAAGGGCCAAAGGACGCACACTGGAAGGGAGATGCCTGGGTGAAGAACTCGAGGCCTGCGCCCCTGTCAGGGCTCAGTCTATCGCCCTCGGAACTCGCCCATCTCCAGAAGATGCCGGGGAAATCACCTGAAGCTGTGGGACATCTGCTGGGTCAACCAGGGTCAAGTCATCCCAGGAGATCTTGCGAGATTCGGGGGAAGCGGCAGGGCTTTAGAATGCATTGAAACTCCAGCTCCTGTGATGACCAGACAGGAAGACTGGAAGTGGGAAGGGGGGGAGAAATATCGCTGAGATGGGAAAGGAGGAGGCCTCCTGAGGCAAGCACAAAGCCCTCCGCACGGTTGGTTTACAAAAGGGATTAATGGCATTTTTTGCCAGAAGGTGTCCAAGGCAATGGACAGTAAATCTCTGAAGGGCCTGAAGGACCGTCTCTCTCCATATGTTCCCCAGTGAGCACTACGGTCTGGATCCCAAAACCGACTAGTCCTGCCTGGCTGGCATCAACACGGGCCAGGGCTTTCTCAGTGGCGGCCCCGCACTGGTGGAATGAGCTCCCGGAGAACATCAGGACCCTGTGGGATTTGATGCAGTTCCGCAGGGCGTGTAAAAGGGAGCTCTTCCACCAGGCCTTTTAGGTAAGGGGCCGCCCAGGGCAAACACCTTAGCCCTGGCCCAGCTCCATCTGCCAGTTCTATATGCTGGCAATTCTATCTGCCAGCCTGTGTATGTGCACACAGGGATTACATATGAATGCTGCTCGGACCCACCTGTGGGTAAAATTGAAATGCTGCCAATCTTGTGTAGAATGTGTGGAATGTACTTTTAATGCTTAATATGGAATGTTTATTTTAAATTTACTGTAATTTTAACTTTTGTTGTGAGCCGCTCTGAGCCTGCCATTTGGCGGGGAGGGCGGGATATAAATCCCAATAAATAAATAAATAAATGAAAAGCCAAAGTGCAATGGCACAGTCAAAACAGCTGTTGGTTAAAAACCACAGAAACCTGCAGGTCGGATTGTCACATTATGGAAATCTCAAGCAAACGGCCTGACTCCTCGTAATGAGGAAGCCTCGCTGAGCTTCTAGACCTCTTGAGGAAGCCCCGCTGCTCCACACCCCAAGTTTGTTATGCAGTCCAAGTAAGGGATCCCCAGCGAAGCCCTCCCCTGCTGATCTTAAAGACTCGTTGGGTCCACATCCCCAGAGACCAAATCTCTGCCACGCTGCACCTTCGAGTTCCGTTCGCTTCGCCATTTTGCTAACCCAAAGGCAAGTCCTGCTGTAGTCACTTCCTAACTGAGCATTCACATCGCATGGGAAAAATGTACAGAGCTCCCCTTCTCTGGAGGCAAGAGGGCACCCACCTTCCATATCTGTTGTGTCCGACTTTAGAGTGCTGGACCAGAGACCTGAGAAATAAAAGTCAGCGTGCTTCAGGTAACGGCAGGAGGCAGTCCTACCCATAGTGATGGTTGGCCTGGAGTCGTTGTCTGCTCTTTAAACCTACCTCAGGAGATTTATTTCCTCTTGCAAGCCAATCTTGGACCTTTGCTCCTCAGCTTTTTGTTGTGAAGTACAACACCTGCACTCTAAGAGAAATATTGGCATGCAGTCCCTTTTCACTGTAATCCCAGACATAAATAGCGAGGGTTGTCTGCCCTTGTCCAAAGACCATTCTACAGCGAGGTCTTGTTTGAAAGCCTGTGGTGCATTGCCATAGCTGAAGTGATTCGGGTCAAGGGAGTTTGCTCATAGGATCTTGAAATGTAGATTCACTGGCTTCCAGAATACCCGGTTACTGGATCCTAGGCTTGCAAACCCCTCTGTGACCTCCAAGCAGTCAAGACAGTAAGGACCAGAGGGGACATGAACTACCAATGAAGGAACTCTGTGATATCGGAGCTGATCTGCCGAAGACCCGAAAAGGGGTTTCGGGGCATGCGAAAATTTCAGGGAGTCAGTAAGAGACTGGGAAAGGTTAGAGGAAGAGGGGGGACTCTTAGGAAGGAGTTTTGAATGACACTCATTGCCTGCTGTATATTTTGCTGCCTTTGATGAATATCTATGTGTCTCACTGTCTTTTGAGTGACACTTATCAGTAGGCTCCTGAGCAATTTTGATGGGCTTGATTCAGACATGAAGAGCGTAGTTGCCATTTTTGAGCTAAGATTCAGGCCGGGGAAGCTGGGGTTTGTTGCTGTGAACAAGAGCCGAAAGAACTTCAGACTTGGTCATGTGACCCCCGCTGTCCTCTCACCCTTCAACTCGTTCCCTGAGCTAATTCGTTGCTTCCACGTCCATGGCTAGCCCTCGTTTGCTGTGTGCCCTGCAGACCAGGGTTTCAAACACTGGATGGATCCCCAGTTTGGACTATGCTTTTGCTTATTTGGAAATAAGTAACGGTAAAGGTTTCCCTTGCTCAAACGCCAATCGAATCCGACTCTAGGAGGCGGTGCTCATCTCTGTTTCCAAGCTGAAGAACCAGCACTATCCAAAGACTTTTCCCGTGGTCATGTGGCTGGCATGGCTAGACACTGAGGCACACGGAATGCTGTCACCTTCCTACCAAAGCAGGACCTATTTATCTCCTTGCAATTTCTTGCTTTTGAACTGCTAGGTCGGCAGGAGCTGGGGCCAGAGAGGGGAGCTCACTCCATCACGCAGCACTCGGGTCTCGAACTGCCGAGCTACCGACCTTCCGGTCCGCAGCTCAGTGTCTTAACCATTTGAGCCACCGTAGCTCACGACAAAAGACCCAATCCAAGGGCTGTACAAAATATTAGTTATTATTCAACAAACATCCTTCTACATAGTTTTCTTCATACAAAAACCTTACAAGGAGACACAGCCTCGGGAAGTGGAACACCAAAGCAACGTAGGTTTAAGAACACTCTACAGAGTCCAATATTTCGTGCCCAGGCACACAATTCCAAAATAAAGTCCAACAGTTTAAATTCCACCTTGCCTAATAAAAGGCACAGCCGTACACATGACGTTCTGTTCTGACGGGGCGTGTTGGCCTTCTTGTCCTCGTCTCCCAAAAGAGCTTCGTCTGAGAAGCGACTGTGACCAATCTGTGGCAACACTTTTTCTTTCAACCTTTGAAGCCTTCCATTTTCCTTCCACGTTCTATGGCATTGTAATCCCCCTATTATGGACCTAAAAACTTGCCTGATTTTCTGGTGAAATCGTAACTGAGGCAAGGGACTTCCTAGCTCACACTTAGCCTTGCTACAGCATCAGCTTTAGTTGGCTGACGATGCAATCCTCAGCAGAGACATCCTCTTCTAAGAGCACTGAACGGGCTAAGAAGCGGGCAGCTCTGTTAATAGGGTTGCCAAGTCCCCCAGGGGGGCAGGGGAACCCCTGCTTGATTGCCTGCTCCCTGCCGGCTTGGATTGGGCCGCCGGGGGGAACCCACTCTCAAATTGCTGGGCTCTATCACTCGAGGGAAAAGTCTATGGTTTTCCCTCAAATTACAGAGGTCCCGCCCCCAACATTCCCAACGTGATGACGTCACTTCTGGGTGATGTCATCGCGGCGCGCACGCTTTACGCGCTCACCAGAAGACTCCCAAAGAGGACCAGACTCCCCCCACTTAAATGTAAGTTAGACTTGGCAACCCTATCTGTTAAGGACGGCACAGTCCCTGATGGTTTATGCCAGTGGTTGCAGCAATACTTTTAAGCTATTTTCTTTCTATGTAGATGCCATTTTTGTGCCAAGGCTCAGTCCTGGCAATGCTTTATATTAGTACTGTTAATTACCGCAACTTCTGGAATAAGTTCTGCTTTCTTTATATACGTGCATGAGAAAAAAAGGAAACAGCAGCATCTGCTTACCCTGAGTGTGTGTTTTATGTACACCCACCCACACACACGCGCATGTTTATCTTACCAGTTAGTCAGTAAATCTCTCTTTACAAGTTCCTGCTGTCTGCTCTCTGCAAGCAGATTTGCAGTTCAAAGAGGTCGGTCTGCAGCTTGAGCCCATTTTGTGTGAAATTGTGGCCTTTCGTCAAGCAATCAGTTTGTACTTTGTCGTCTTCCCACCCTAGAGCAAGCCGGGGAGAACCTTGTATGGCTTTTGTAGAATATCTTAGTGGCATATTCACCCGGCCTTGCTCCTTAGCAATAGACCAGCTTTTGATTTTAGAGAGATTACTCCCAATGTAATTTAGATTTCATGAACAAGGATAGCGTATTTCTAGGAAAATGTGTTTATATATTAGTTCGGACATAAATCAACAGCTCCCGGGAATCTCCTCTTTATGAGTCCCCTTCCCTAGACTCTGGAATTGGAAAGGAAATAGGGTTGCCAGCCCCCAGTTGGGGCCTGGGGATCTCCCGCTTTTACAACTGATCTCCAGCTGACAGAGATCAGCTCCCCTGGAGAAAATGGCTGCTTTGAAGGGTGGACTCTATGGCATTGTACCTTGCTGAGGCCCCTCCCCTCCCCAAACCCCACCTTCTCCTGGCTCCACCCCCAAAGTCTCCAGGTATTTTCAACCCAGACCTGGCAACCCTAAAAGGAAATGTGTTTATACTCTTGGTCCCACTGTCATTCTGTCTTGGCATATGGGTTCTGGGTTTCGGCAACTCATGGCTGAGCCTGAAACACAGTCCAGGAATCATTATAGTGAATAAGCTGTCCTCTGATTTGTTCTGTGAATCAGAGGTATGCATTTGCAGCACAGATCTAGTGTTGGGAAGCTGCCATTACTTTCTTGATTATAGGGTCCATAATAATATTGGACCTTAACAAGTTACAAATATTTATTTGCACTAAGTATAGGAGCTCTCTCAGGATGTTTTCTAAATAGAAATGCTAACTGACCAATGAAACTCCAAGAACAGGACATGAGACTGGAAATCTGGAAAACTAGATGTATCAACTGCCTAGGGGGCTAACTATGCACCCTGTGCACAAATCTCTCCATATTATAAAGTTGATTTGGGGTGGCCACGTATGATGCGCTCCCTCAGCTGTAGGCTGAACACGCTGCCACTCAGATGGGGGACACTGGCCACGGTCTCTGATGCCCACCCCACAGACACAGTGCCGGCCCAAATGTGCCCCTCGATTTGTCCATGTCATGCCATAGCCCTGCCCACCCATCCACAGAACTGCCACCCAGCCTCAGTAGGCTGCAAGCCCATGGACAGGGTGCATGCTCTGCTGGTGGCCGAAAGGGGTGGCCACCGATGCCTGGACATCGCAGCACAACAGAGCCAGCCACATGCCGAATCTCAGCCTGTTCCTGTCACAGCCACTGCCTGCAGGGACCTGCCAGCGAGCACAGGTGGCCACATGTGGGGCCTCAGACTGCTCCTGACAGCACCGCGACTGATGCCCACAGGTACCCGGGTGTGCAGCAGGCAGCCATGGGGGGGAACACTGGCGGGCACAGACGGGGGGGCCGCATGAGCCCCGACTGCTGCTAGAGCCCGTTGTATTGCTGTACAATGGGCCTTGTTTCTAGTACATTTAATAAGCCTCTACAAATGATGAGGTCCTTTATATGAAAGGTAGTTTCGAGTGGGATTATGAGTGGAGAATTGGCAGAGGAAGGTGCTTAACCCTCTTCCCTTCCAGTATTTATGTCCTCTGGGTTTCATTCTTTCTGGGTTTCAAACCATGGGTAAACATATTTGAAATCTCACAGGCATGAGCGCAGGGTAGCAGTTTGGAGCAGAGGAAGGAGAGGCGGGGAAAAAGTGAAGAACCTTCTAGCTCCACAGATTTTTTTTACTGAAATTCACCTCCAAAATTATTTTTTTCAAGTTGCATTAGTGCTTCATTGCGTTTCCTTATGAGCAAATTTAGACTGTATTTTATATTGGAAGCTCCTTGGAGCAGGTACATGGTTTGGCTTTGGTTGCTCTTTACTTTACATGCTTTATAAATAAATCTAAATACTTTTTGAAAATACTGGCTCCATTCAGATAGCCCAGTGCCCAGTGGGCCACAGTTCATAAGCAGCGGTCTGAGTTAACTCCGCTTTAGGATGATATCTGAAGGAGGGGTGTCCAAAAAACTATTATTCAAATCCAGTAGCAGCGTAGAGACCAAAAAGAAATTCAGAGGATAAGCTTTTGAGAGGGAGCTTTGACTCTTGAAAGCTTCTACCCCAAATTTATTTATTTATTTATTTATTTATTTATTTGACTGTATATCCCACCTAGCCAGCACAAAGATCTTGTGGGTCCTTATGGTGCTACTAGACTTGAATCTTAGGGTTGCCATTCCCCCAGTGGGGCCAGGGGATCCCCCGATTCTGGGGGCTTCAATCGGGGGGTCTGGTGGCAAGATGGCATCGGAGGCAGGTGCTCAGCGCTGAGCTCCGTGTTTTATTTATGATTTTTAGCTGTTTTCAGCATTTTAAACATTCTGTTTGGAGATTTGCTTCCTTCATGCTTGGATATAACGTCGGGGGCTTCAATCCACCATGGCCCAGCTGGCTGGTGGGGAAGCCCCACCCCCTAGAAGCCCCCTCCCAGCACCCCAGTGCAGTGACATCACCCAGGAGTGACGTCATTGTGTTTCCAACATTGGGGGCAACACTCTAGGTTTTGGGCAAAACTATAATTTTTGAGGCCTGAAAAATCTTAGTTTTGCCCCAAACATACAGCATCGCCCCCAACGTCGGAAACGTGATGACCTGCAGGAAGAATCGAGCATCCCCCCCCCGCCAACAGCCAGGTAGGTCCTGTCAGCCCTATCAAATCTAGCTGTTGTACTGCGAACCAACAAAGCTATCCTCTGAAACTGTCAACAAACTGTGGTGTGTTGGTGGATACTCATTTGTGGTGTTAAACCGGTTGGTTTGCCATGATCTTGAACGCAGAAATTCCCAGTTGTTCAGTAGTGCCCACTCCCCTTGGCCTCTGGCATATAGAGACAGAAGCACAAAGCAACAGAACATCTGGCTGCCGCAGCTGCATTTAGCTAGAGTGGTGCTTTTTAAGTCTCTTCTTCCTTCCTTGTCCCCGTGTCCCGCCTTCCTACAAATGATGCCTCACAAAACAGGAATGTGCTTCACAGACTTCAGCATCACCTGAGGAAGTATTTAAAAGACAATGAATTTAAAGATCTGATTTAATCAAACACTTTTATTCAGTTTCTGGCCGTACACTATACAAAACTGCACCACAAAAGACACTGCTGATGTCAAGAACAGAACAAGATGGGTCTTTGTGTTGGTCCGAAGCAACAGAACAAAGTTAGAGTCCAGGGGAACCTTTGAGACCAATAAAAGTTTGATTCGAGGTGTGAGCTTTTGTGTGCATGCACACTTTGTCAGACGATTAAATGGAATTACGTATCATAGGAGTGGTTTGTTAAATTAGCATGCAAAATAGTGAGGACACTTTTTTTAACAGATCAGAAGAATGGCAAGCTTAGTTCCTGATTATCATCTGTTTTGGTTGGGGGGGGGGGACAACATAGGTAATAAATAGGTAAGAAATGGAGATTGGTGTGTCCTAATTTGTGAGAATCCCATCCTTAGACCCCATCCATCTCCTTTCAAGCATGGAGGTGAATTTTACAGCATCTCAGCTGTGTAGAATGTTTTCCTTGTCCCCAAAACAATAAACTGCATTTAAATCTACCATTCCAAATTACATTACATATTCAATTATATTCTTAATTGCTAAGAGTAGTGATAACATTTTGCTTCAATAAAACATGGAGTTAACTGACAGAATCCTACTCCTGGGGTACAGTGTTATATCAGAAATCAACAAGATATTGTGTTGCATTACAATCGCTATTATAATATACTGTCTCAAGAAAAGAAAAGACAAGAAAAATATCAAAATATAGGGGATGTATGGCCCTTCTTGGTGAGAATACATACGTAAGGATGGAATGAGTTCACATGTGTAATGGGATAAGAAACCAATATCCCTGTTAAGTCCTGGGGGGATGTTTGTTCCAAGTGTTGTAATAACTTGTAATTCAGCAATTTCTTTTTCCATTCTGTTTCTGAATTTCCTTTGCAATAAAACAGCTACTATGAGGTCACCCACTGAATGTCCTGGAAGGTTGAAGTGTTCCCCTACAAGTTTCTCAGTCTTGTGTTTCCTGATGTCAGATTTGGGTTCATTTCTCCTCGGGCGTAGGGTTTGACCTGTTTATCCTATGTAGATTGCCTAAGGGCAATGCTGGCATTTAATGGCATATACAGTGTCAGAAGATGAACAAGTGATTGCACCTGAGTTGGCATTGTAGGGTCCAGCGACTGGTGTTGTTGGGTCCAGAGACTGCAGCAAAGTTGGCGTCTGGGTTTATTGCAAGCTCTGGTACCAGTGTCCATGTTCAAATCAGATGTTGCATTATTGTGGGTGGGGAGCTTAGACCCTGAATTAAACTGGGTTGGTCTTCAAGGTGCCCCTGGACTCAAACGTTGTTCTCCTGCTTCAGACAAACATGGCGACCCACCTGAATGTACCCTGTATTAATAACCCACACACACACACTGACTCAACATGTGGGGAGGGTGATAAGGCAGAAGGACGTTGGCCCCCTCCTTCCCTGTGCGTACTTGACTGGTCGTCTGCAGAGTGTAACTGCATACAGGCTGTGGAGTCATCCCTTCTCCCGTGATCAGCAGTGCTGCTCTCAGAACACTGCTGACCACAGGGAGAGGGTGTTCCAGGGCCATTTTCTCTGCACATTCATGCTGGGCAGACCGCCAGGCAATTCTGAGGAGCCGGGGTGGCACCAGCACACTCATGGCCGCTCTCCCTTCCCAACATGGTAAGTCAATGCGCGTAGGGGTTATCTGTACCAGGGTAGCCTATACAGAGTGAGTCTTTGCTGGCAGCCTGGCAAAGGAAGGCCAGTAACTCTGTCTCTCTTAGCCTGGTCTTCTCCGCAGGGTTGTTGTTCTGAAGATAGAATGGAGGAGAGGAGAATGATGTTGTGAGAGGTGGTGGTGGTGGCTATAAGCATAGATGGCTTCAAGAGGGAACTGGGTAAACATATGGAGCAGAGGTCCATCAGGGGCTATTAGCCACAAGGTATAGATAGGAACTCTCAGTCTGGGGCAAGGGATGCTCTGTATTCTTGGTGCTGGGGGGGGCAGCAGTGGGAGGGCTTCTGGTGTCCTGGCCCCACTGCTGGACCTCCTGATGGCACCTGGTGTTTTTGGCCACTGGGTGACAGAGTGTTGGACTGGATGGGCCGCTGGCCTGATCCAACATTGGCTTCTCTTATGTTCTTATATGGAGCAGAGGTCCATCAGTGGCTCTTAGCCGCAAGGTATAGATGGGAGCTCTCGGTCTGGGGCAAGTGATGCTCTGTCTTCTTGGTGCTTGGGGGGGGGGGCAACAGTGGGAGGGCTTCTAGTGTCCTGGCCCCACTGGTGGACCTCCTGAGGGCACCTGGTGTTTTTGGCCACTGTGTGACACAGAGTGTTGGACTGGATGGGCCACTGGCCTGATCCAGCATTGGCTTCTCTTATGTCCTTATGCTGGATCCCCACTGGAGATAAAAGTGGGGTATAGATATCAGCATAGATAAATAAATAGAACCTTACCTCAGTTCAGTGTGAACTTGGCCCTTCAGGTGACCAGGGTGCCGGATTTTTTGTGCTATCTATACCTGCTGTTCTCTCAGCTGCCCATCTCACAGAAAGAGAAATCGCTACACGTTAACGTCTTTTGAGAAAGCCAGCCACAGCAGTTGTCTTTCTCTAACTTTTGTGCCACGGGGGGGGCACGCAACGCATAAACGTTTGCAACGGATGAGTTATTTTGGCCTCGTTATTGTTCAGAAGATTCAGGTGCTCATTTGATATGGGTTTTTTTCAGGGCTCCCCAGAAAACGGTTGACTTAAAAACCATTCCCTACTTTTCCATTCGCTTTTAGAGTTCCGTTTCTGATTCTCTTAAGCCAGTGCAAAAAGAGAGAGAGGAGGGGAGAACTCTGCAGATGTTTCCAGGCTCTTAATTGGAAACGGGATGCATCTGAACCCTTCCCCCCATCAACTTGGTCCCCCGTCCCGTTTAAATGCATGTCGCATTTTATTCTTTTTTTTTCTTCTGTTGAAGGTTTGTTCCTCTTTCCAGATGGGTCCAACTCAAGCGTACAACAGCCAGTTCATGAACCAGCCTGGCCCTCGTGGGCCGGCTTCCATGTCGGGCAGCATGAACCCAGCCACCATGGGAGCGGGCATGACGCCTTCCAATATGAGTGGGCCCCCTATGGGCATGAACCAGCCCAGGCCGCCTGGAATGAGTCCCTTCAGCCACGGGCAAAGGATGCCCCAGCAAGCCTACCCTGGCCCACGCCCCCAGTCTTTACCCATGCAGGGCATGAAGAGACCGTATCCAGGAGAGGTGAGTAGCCACAGAGTCTTCTCTGGTTCTTCTGCAAACAGGAATGATCATAGACTTTGTAAAGTGGGCATGTTACTACCAGCTGTGGCTCAGTGGCAGCGCATCTACTTTGCAGGCAGAAGGCCCCAGGTTCAATCCCAGGCATCTCCGATTAAAGATCAGATGTGAAAGACCTCCACCTGAGACCCTGGAGAGCTGCTGTCACTCTGAGTAGACAGTACTGACTTCCACGGACCAAGGATCTGGTTCAATGGAAGGCAGCTCCGTGAGTGTTCATTCCCGACCCATGCCGCACAAAACATCCTTTGTCAAAGTCAGGTGTCCCATCAATGGTACAAGAGGAAGAACCTAAATTTCCAAGATATTATGAACGGCAAGAAATTTCAAAGGAAGGAAATCCAAGAAATTTGGTTCGGTGCACAAGCAACACAGAATAACTACTCCCCAGCGATTTTTCATTTTTAGCTTGAACTCCATTTTGTAGATTACTAGCAGCGTGGCCCTAAGAACAGTTTCCGGGGAGTGAGCCCCACTGAGTCCGTGGGAGCAGGATTCTGAGGATGGTACCGTAAGCATAATAGTGAATAACCCAGTGCTTTAGGCCTACAGAATGTGATCTGCTGTTAAGAGGCACGTGGGTTTTACCATGGAAATCATCGTTCCTGCAGCATTTGAAAATGTGTAATGAATGCTGAGTAGGTTATGCTTGCATGTCTCTAATGGGAACATTACTGTTGGAGTTAGGTAGAGGTTTCCCTTGCTCGAATACAGCTCTAGGGATGCGGTGTTCATCTCTGTGTCCAAGCCAAAGAGCCAGCACTGTCCAAAGATGTTTCCGTGGTCATGTGGCCGGCATGACTAGACGCACATGGAACACTGTTACCTGCCCACTGAAGTGGTACCTATTCATCTACTTGCAATTCCTTGCTTTCGAACTGCTAGGTTGGCAGGAGCTGGGGCCAGAGACGGGGGCTCACTCCATCGTGCGGCACTCGGGTCCCCAACTGCTGAACTACGGACCTTCCGGTCTGCAGTTCAGCGTCTTAACCACTTGAGCCACTGCAGCCCCTACCATTGGAGTTAAGCACGTTTAAATGTATATAGTAAATCCAACCTTCCTCCAAGGATAGATTCAGGTGGGGTTCACCATGTTGGTCTGAAGCAGGAGAACAAAGTTTGAGTCCAGCGGCACCTTTGAGACACGAAAGCGTATACCTTGAATAAAATTTGTGTTGATCTTAAAAGGAGCCACTGGACGACTCCTCCAAGTTGACTTCCTCCAATGGAACAACCACAAGTTGAAGGAAGCCTTCCTTAGGCTGGAGAAGAGCACATCAGACTTTAGCTAGTGAGGTAGTAGGATAAGGTTAAGGTTAGGATCCACGCCATAGGCTTTATGGGTGAGATTCAAGGGTCTTTTCCAGTATCTTGCATTGACATATATCAGGGGTGGCCAACCTGTGGCTCGGGAGCCACATGCGGCTCTTTCACACATATTGTGCGGCTCCTGGCAGGGCGGCTGGGGAAGCAAAGGGGAGGCATGCTTTTTCTCTCTTTCGCCCTTCCTTCCTTCCTTCCTTCCCTCCTCCCTCCCATCTATTTGCTTTCCTAGTTTCTCTCTCTCTCTTTCTTTCCACTTCTTTAATTCTTTCTTTCCATCTCTCTCAATATCATTAGCAAACAAGTAATATCATTATCAATAACTGGTTTTCCTCGTTTGTTTTTATTTTTGGCAGTCCCATTTAACGTTAATAAAAAGCAAATTTGCATATTTTTAAAAATAAAAACATGTGTGTGATATTTGTTCCTGTCTTGCGGCTCTCAGACATCTGACGTTTATTCTATGTGGCTCTTACATTAAGCAAGGTTGGCCACCCCTGACATATATGGAACTTCCACTTGCCTTTAGCTATTCTCTAGGTCCTGTGTTCGTAAATATGTCTCTTATGCTGTGCAAAGATCAGTTGCATTCAACTAGAGGCGATATTTTAAAATCTTATTTTTATTATTATTTCTTTTACAAACAGCCAAATTATGGAAACCAGCAGTATGGACCAAATAGCCAGTTTCCATCCCAACCTGGTCAGTATCCAGCTCCCAACCCTCCAAGACCCCTCACATCTCCCAACTACCCGGGACAAAGGATGCCAAGCCAACAAAACACAGGGCAATATCCTCCTCCGACTGTCAACATGGGGCAGTATTATAAGGTGAGCAGAACCTTTGGTTGACGGCCATCTCTCTTTGGGCCAGGAGAATTAATTACATCAAAGTCTGCATCCTCCATTCTTAGAACTTTAAATATGTGCGATGGATCCATTAAACCAGAGCAAGAACATGTAGTAAACCGCACTCAAATAGCTGGCTCTGTTTCAGTTTGCAAAAGGAATGATTGCTTCAGTGTTAACTGTAGGTTGCCCATTGTGGGACCATTAAATGCACTGAAAACCATACAGTTGCAACTCACGAATATTTTCAAGGCGTATAACAATAACAAGAGAGTTGGAAACCTTGAATAAAATTTGTGTCGGTCTTAAAAGGAGCCACTGGACTCCTCCTCCAAGTTGACTTCCTCCAATGGAACAACCGCAAGTTGAAGGAAGCCTTCCTTAGGCTGGAGAAAGGCAGATCAGACTTTAGCTAGTCAGGTAGTAAGATAAGGTTAAGGTTAGGGTCCACCCCAAAGGTTTTATGGGTGAGATTTAAGGATGTTTTCCAGTATCTTGCATTGATATATGTGGAACTTCCGCTTGCCTTTAGCTATACTCTAGGTCCTAGCTATACTCTAGGAGAATGTACGGTAGCCCTGACCCACAATGCACCAGCTACGTAAGGCTGAGCTGTATGTAGATGCCACAGTGTGAATGGGTGTGATTAATTGGCTGGAGGTGTGTGTGTGGGTGTCACATGCATCGCACTATGCATCACACACAAGGCCTATGGCTGACAAATTACCTGCCTTGGTTGGGGAGGAGGTCACTAAAAAGGCTTGTGAGAATGATACCTCCCGCCGCCTCCATCTCTGTGTGTGGTGCAAACAGTCTTGTGTCCTTCCATCCCAAAGCAAGTTGTGTACCTCGGGCAAGGAACCTTTTATGTGTTCAAATAAACACAAGGCTTCCCAAGTTCGTCTTGCGTTGAAGGTGCAGTGAGCAGAACGAGAAAAGGGCGGGGAAGATGTGTCTGTGAGCCCGAGATCCACAGGGAAACATGATGCTGGAACAGGACATAAAATCAGCTTAGCCAAAGACCCGTGAACCATGTCACCATTGTCCAGTATAAATCTGTGCATTGTTACCACACTGCAGATACTCCCATTCTGATTCAGCAGGCACAGTGAGATAGTGTGTGGTGGTCACATGAGAATTTCATGAGATATCAAAAACTAGTCCATGCATTCCACTTCCTTACTAGGTCCTGTCTCGATCAAGAAACAGAACCTGTTGCCATGCTTGGGGGCTCCACCAGGCATTGTGACCACTGCGAAATAGAGCGTAAAGGGGGGGGGCAGAATCATGTGAGAGGGATATGCTAAGCAAGGCAGGGATCATTGCCAGAGTGTCCCTCACACTGTTGCCATCAGGAGCGTACTCTTGAATATCCACAGTTCCAGAAAAAGGGGATGGAGCTAGGCCCCCCCCAAACAATGGTTAAGCAGGGAGCTTTCTTTCCCCTCCCCACTTGCCCAGAGCTAGGCATAGCCGTGCAGACCCACAACACCTGTACTACTAAGCAAATTGGGCCCCAGTTTCTGAGAGGGCGATCAAAGGTATAATTAACTCATTGGCTTCAGGAAAATCACCTGGGGAAGACTTGATCCCATCAGATTTTTATAAAGCTTTTCCCACATGGTGGTCATCTGTGCTGGCCACAGTTTTTACACAAATTAATGGAACAGGTTCAATTCCCTCTGGCGGGAAACTAAGTATTATTGTCCCCATTCATAAGAAAGGGGACAAAACAGATCCACAGAACTACAGACCAATAAGTCTGATAGATATAGCAGCAAAGGTTTATAGTAAATATCTGTTGTTTAAGCTGGATGATTGGGTCTTTGAGAACCGTATCATCCACCCTCATCAAGCAGAGTTTAGGAAGGGTCTTTCCACCATTGACCACGGCCTTACTCTTCATCAGCTGGCTTATGCAAGCTTAAATGGCCCCATAAAGTCATTAGATGTAACGTTTGTGGATTTGGCCGCTGCGTTTGACTCCATCGATAGGAATAGCCTATGGCAAAAACTGGCAGATCTGAACACTGATAAACAGTTGTTATTCCTGTTACTAAGCAAGTTGCTAGTTTCTTAACAAAGATCAGGCAAGAACTCAGCTGGGAGACCACGCAGGACAGAACCACAATACAAAGGCGACAGCACGGTTGCTCAAAAGGGCAGCCCCGTGTTCTCATCTAGTTCTCATCTCTGTTGCCTGCTGTTACAACGTACCCCCATGTTTTGACACCATTGGGGTTATCCTTGCCTTGCTCTCGTTCCACATTGTTGGCTGATGCTGATAAGGGTGAAAAAATACTCATGGTAACGAGATCAAGATACGAGGCAGGTTCCTGTCACAAGGGGCAAGGGAAGAACTCAACACGGGGCTGCCATTTTCTGTGGCAGCCTCGCATTCCATATCATGTATAGTTCTGCACTCTTAACCTGTGTTGTTCTGCAGTCGATCTGGCTTTGCTTCTTTCCCTTCCTGTTTCCTAAATGATTTGGAGGAAATGTGATTGGGTGATTTGCAATAATATTCCAAGCAATTTTGACGCTTGCTTGGAAGGTACTCGTCGTGTTCTCATATTATAGAATTCCAGAAGGATTCTCAGCCTTCAGGTGAAGCCAGAATACAGCTGATATCCAGACTACAGAGATCAGTTCCCCTGGAGACAGTGGCTGATACGGCCTTTTGTGGCACTCTGCCCTGCTGAGGTCCTTCCTCTCTCAAAATCTTACCATCTCCAGGCTGTATCCATAAATCTCCAGGAACCATGTATTAGCCTTGTACAAACTAGGCACCAAGCTAAGCACAGCCCACCAGCCACGTATCATGGTCTGCCCAGTGACTGGTAACCTCCACCGTCCTCCTGTTTTGGGGCAGACTGTCAGAGTCCCGCAGCAATCAGTTTTCCAACAACTTCCAGTCAAAAGAGTAAAGTGTATTGAATGCAGGAAAGGCAGGTCTTCTGTGCATGTTCAGTGTCAGAACTAATGAAAAGCGCATGCAGCAGATAATTATACACAGTTCAAGAGAGGTCCCCTGATGGCCTAGAGCCGATCACGGAGCAAGCAAAAGCCCGCCTAAGCTAACGGGTCTACATCCCCAGTGGAAAGTTACAGCAAGGTACCAAGGTCAGAGGCTGTAGTTACTAAGATAAGAAAAGACAGACGAACCAAAAGTTAAAATTCCATTCTAGGAGTGGGCTTTCTCCCCCACCCCGCTCCCCAGTCTCATGGCTGCTAAGACAGAGGCTTACTTGACACAGACACCCAAACCAGGAAATTTTTAAAGTCCTTGTTGGGCTGCCATCCACGGCTGATAGTCTGACTGGCTTGGTGAAGCACAAGTCATACAGATCTGCCCAACTTAAATCTATTGTTATTATGGGTTGCATCCTGCACAAAAGTTTCTGCTGATGGATGGAAGGATGCTTCTGGAGAAGAGAGGGCTCCAGGAGCTGCATGAGGAGGGAGTCAGAGGTCTGCTGCAGGTGGAGGGAAAAGCTGCCCCCCCGCCCCCTGCCAAATTCTTTTTTTGCTGGCTCCAGCACTGTGTCAAGGTTGTTCACGTCACTCATTGTTTTAGCCCACATTCTACAGTGGTGGGACCAGGGGTCATTTCGAGCAGGAGCTCAGGGGAGCGCAGCTCCAGGAGTTGATGCCAGTCCCCCCCCCATGGGGGAATGCCTGCTTGTGTCATGGCTGCAGCAAAATGACTCCGTCCCCTGGAAAGGTCCTTGTTCCTCTGACCAGCCTTCTGAAGGCTTCAGCCACCACTGAAGCTATCCTCCCAGAAGAGTGGTATTTCTGAGGCTTGGATTAGTAGCTGTCCCCTCTCTGTCAGCTCGCTCTTTCTCTCTTTTGCTCTCTTCTTTCTTTCTTGCCTTCTGGCATACTTCCAGTGATGACAGGTGATGTAGCATATGCTAATGAGTTATGCTAATGAGTTACGCTAATGAGCTCCTGCACCTCTTTTTCTACGAAAGGCTCCCTGGGCGGGACGTTGCAGTAACTGTTTTCTCTCTTGTCTTCTGAATTGTGATTCCCCTTTCACAGCCATCAAGGCCTGTTCCTGTGGCAAATTACCCTCACTCGCCTGTTCCAGGAAACCCCACACCGCCTATGACTCCAGGGAGCAGTATTCCTCCATACCTTTCCCCGAATCAGGACGTCAAACCGCCATTCCCGCCTGACATTAAGCCAAATATCAATGCTTTACCGCCACCTCCAAGTGAGTAACTGAGGAAGCCTCCTCGATGTCCTTTACCAACCCAGCTTTTTCTTCCTCGCAAATTGTATGTCGCGGAAATGGCACTTTTTAAATAGCTGCCTGATTGCTACGTTCTTGACAGAAGTGCTGATTGCCAATTGATGCCTGGAGTGACCAGCAAGCCTTTGAAATTTTTACGGAACTGGGGGAAGCAGAGAAACACTGCAGTCCTACTTGTCTGGATAGGAGTCTCGTCGAAATCAGCAAGGCTTAGCTGGGCAGGAGGAATTAGAATCAGGAAGTGTGTAATACAACCATTTTTAAAAATACCCCCAAGATAGCAAATCCTCAGTCTAAGTTCTTTCCCATTCCCTAAATATATTCTTGGGTTTGCTTTCATCGGATGAAACACCGAGGCTTCTCCAGGTGTTATTTTTGTCCCCAGAAAGGCTGGCTGACGTCTTGTCTTCCCTGTTCCCTCTTGCCCTTTCTGCTCTTCACTCCCCAGTGAAGTACATAGTCATGCTGGGGGATCTCACTGTTATTTTAACGCCGGAGCTCCCTGGGCCCTGAGAGATCACACATCCAAATAACTGTGGAATCTCTGTTCACTTCTGCTTGTAAACAAGAGAGCAGGTGGAGACAAGTAAGCTCCATGCGAACCAGCTTCAGAAGTGAAACGGAGTCTTGAGTCCAGTGGCACCTTGAAGATCAGTGGAGTGTAATTCTGGGCCCCAGGTTTTGTGTGCAGGCACGCTTCTTCAGGGTATCCGAAGAAGTGTGCATGGACATGGAAGCTTGTCTCCAGAATTAAAACTTTGTTGTTCTTAGAGGTGCCCCTGGACTCAAACTTTGTTCGGCTGCTTCAGACCAACATGGCGACCCCACCTGGATCCATATTCAGAAGTGTTCCGGAAGCTGATAGCCACTGCTTTTCACACCACTTAGCCTCACATTTATATTTGGCTGTTTCATTTTTTGGGGGTGCAGTCTGTTCTAATCTGTGATGTTTATTTGTCTCTTCCCGAGAGACCTAGGTCCTCTTCTAGCTTTTGAGGCCCCTTGTGATAATTTAAAACAAAATATAGCAACACACAGTGCACAGAGAAAGGAGATGTGAATCTGACCAAAGTTTGAGGAGTTAACAAAGGAGGCCACACTTTGAGACTCAGTCCCAGTCCCCACCACCACCACCGCCGGCCTGGGTGCTGATCAACAACAAACTCTACAATTTACGGAAGAGCAGAGAATATTCCCTGATGCCATTATTTCTGGTAGATTGGTTTTATGCACCTGTGGCCCACGTGTTTACAGAGAACAGATTATTAGTATTTTTCTTTATTTATTTATGTGCACACAGCAGTTTCAGTGTTGGAGTCTTCATGCATTAAATCTCTAGGGCCGGGTTGCCATCCCCCCAGTGGGGACAGGGGATCTCCTGATTTCGGGGGGCCCAGTCATGGCAAGCCTCTGTTTGTTGGTGATGAGCCTGCACGTGCCTTGTTTGTTGCCCTTGTGCGTTCTCTGCTTCCTCCCTTGGTGTACAGAATGTGACTAAAGTTTCCTGGTTTCGGAAGCTTTCCATCAAGCTCCGTTTGACCTTAAGGCCTGGATGCAAGGACTTGGCAAGTTGAAGTTTGTTTCTTGCCTACAAACTAGGATTCTAAACTGGTGTGGAAGAAGCAAGGTTGCCATGTTGCCCCTCCTGGCAACCAGTGGGGGAGGGGGGACTTACCAGGAGCAGCAGGGAGGCCCATCCAGTGTACAGCAACATATCTATGTCACTGTCCGTGTGACCAAGAAGTGGCGTCATCATGCCGGGGTGACGCTCTGGTATTTGGGGAACAACTCTGGTAAATTTGGCTTCTACCATAGAGTTTTTGCCCAAATATAAGAGTGTTACCCCAACTTTCCAGATGTGATGACATCACTTCCGGGTCATGTTGGCAGTGATGTAGACCCATTGCTGCATGTCGGACCGATCTCCCTCTTTTTCAGGGTAAGTTCCCCCCTGCCGGACAGCTGATTGGCAGCGGGGAGGCGAGGCCTGTCAGCGGGGGATCCCTGCCTCCACTGTGGGGTCTCGCAACCCTAGGAAGAAGCAAACTCCAATTTGCACAGGTATCTGCATTTAGTCCCTGGCCTAGATAAGCCAGAAAAAGCCCAGTTTTGTCAGATCTTGGAAGCTAAGCAGTTAGCCCTGATTGGTACTTGAATGGGAGACCGCCACAGAATTCCGGGGTTGCTACGTAGAGACAGGCAGTGGCAAACCACCTTTGAATGTCCCTTGCCTCAAAAACCCTGTGGAGTCACCATAAGTCGGCTGCATCTTGAGAGCACTTCCCACCACTGCCATCTACATTTAGAAGTCACAAGAACTGGATTTGGATCAAAGGCTTCTGAAACCAGGAATTTTGAATCATTCTTAGCATAGGAGTGGAGAACCAAGGGAATGAATAAGCACCACAGATAAGCCATGGTCACAAATAACCAGAGGTTTGTCTGAATGCACCCCGTTTGGGTTCAAAAGCTAATTTTAATTATTCAAATAAAAATTGAAGTTCTTGGTTGTAACCACAACTCATGAGGTGGAAATCAAATACATCGCACACAAGGGCTACGGCTGACAAATTACCTGCCTTGGTTGGGGAGGAGGTCACTAAAGGCTTGTGAGAATGACACCTCCCCCCGCCTCCATCTCTGGGAGTGGTGCGAACAGTCCTGTGCCCTTCCGTCCCAAAGCAAGTTGTATACCGCGGGCAAGGAACCACTTGTGTGTTCAGATAAACACAAGACTTCCCAGTTCATGTTGCATTAAAGGTGCAGTGAGCAGAACGAGAAAAGGGCGGGGAAGATGTGTCTGTGAGCCCGAGATCCACAGGGAAACATGATGCTGGAACAAGACATAAAATCAGCCCAGCCAAAGACCCGTGAACTGAGTGATCACTGTCCAGTATAAATCTGTGCGTTGTTATCACACTGCAGATGCTAAAGGGAAAGTTCACGCTTTCTCTCCCTCTTCGATCCCAGCCAACCACAACGATGAGCTGCGCCTGACGTTCCCCGTGAGAGATGGGGTCGTGTTAGAGCCCTTCCGGCTGGAACACAACCTGGCAGTCAGCAACCACGTCTTTCACCTACGGCCCACTGTCCACCAGACGCTAATGTGGAGGTAGGTTTCTCGAAGTGCCATGGCGGGGGGGGGGGGGATCTCGTGGCGTTGAGGGGAAAAATGGAGGGCGAAATACTCTCCGTGGCAGGGAGGGTGGAAAGCCATTGTGTGTTTCACCTTGGGACATGTAAGAACAGGGCTTTTTTTCTGGGGGAACGCTCCGGAACAGAGTTCCGGAACCTCTTCAACAAAATTCTTTTAACAATGCTTAAAAGTTCGTGAGTTTTCAGTATACAGATTGAAAACTTCATTTCCCCCTTGAGAGTTCCGAAAGCACATTTAGCAACACATGTAGTGTTCAATTCAGTGTCCAGAAAGGTGCACAGACAACCCCGCTCTCCCCTTCAGAAGCTTAATGCATGACAGTGTGCTGTTTGATGCAAATCCTCTCCCTGGTTTCACAATCCTTTGAGTAACCATAAGAGAAGCAAAAGAGGAGTGAAGGTTCACAAATTAAGTTTCATCTGAAGGATGAATCTGGCTTCAGATGGCTTCTTGTTGTATAACCTGCTATCCAAACTGGTGAGTGATAAAACAATGTTAGCAAACAGTCACCATACCAGCAGCTCAATGACTAAGGTATACAGCCCTGGAATCTGAATGCTAGGATGGAGAACATCTGAGAGGGGCTCCATGCTTTCAGCAGCAATCAAGATTGCTGTGAGGACATCCATGCATTCTCCTTAGAGTACAGACAAGCACACCATATCCTTAATGTTATGTCATGTGCACTGGGGATGCATGTTATGTTCTCTGAGGGGGCCCCAGTTAGGGCTCACAGATTCCTGCACATGGAATTGGTGGGATGATGGGCAGATAGGGTTCCCAAGCAGTGCAAGGGTTGTGGACGGGGAAGCAGACACCGACTGTGGAGTGACATCACTTCCAGTAAAAATCCAGAAGTGACATAGGGTACCTCTAGGAATTGTCACAAACTCTATGATAAAACCAGACAGCTTCCGGTGTTTCCTAGAGCTAACCTCTGCGAACATAAGAAGAGCCCTGCTGGGACTTTTTGGGACTTTAGAGGTAACTTTCCATAAATCGGAATGCT
Source organism: Lepidodactylus listeri (assembly GCA_029233225.1). Classification (NCBI taxonomy): domain Eukaryota; kingdom Metazoa; phylum Chordata; class Lepidosauria; order Squamata; family Gekkonidae; genus Lepidodactylus; species Lepidodactylus listeri. The sequence continues at coordinate 129,571,887 of JARCFY010000005.1, read as the reverse complement.
AACTTAATAGCATTGTGGCCACTGAAGTCCAAGATCACTACCCCTCTGGTTAGCTCTGTTACCAACTGTTCCAGTGCACAGCCATTTATGATGTCCAGGAATCTCATTTCTGCAGCATGACTCAAGCACATGTTTACCCAGTCAATGTGAGGGTAGTTGAAGTCTCCCAGTATAATAACATTATCTGCTTTAGTCACCTCCCTTGTTTCCTTTTCTATCTCAAGTTCAGCCTCAAGGGTTTGTTCAAGTGGGCAAAATACATTTTAAGTAACCATTAGGGCCCAGTATTTCCACCCATATCACTTCTGTTGGAGAGGTAATTCCACTGATGTTTTCTAACTTATTTGAGTCTATGCCGTCTTTGATGTACAACACAATACCTCCCCCAAACTGTCCCTCCCTGTCCTACCTATAGAGCTTATACCCAGGAATGGCTGTATCCTGTAGATTTTCCCCATTCCACCATGTTTCTGAGATACCCACTATATCTAAATTGTCATTGAACACCAAGCACTCCAGCTCCCCCATCGTGGCTTGCTGCTTCCTGGTTTTCCCCAGAAGTGACATAGCAGTGCAGATGATGTTGTGTCTTCTCCCCTAAACTTGTGTCCTTGTGTCTTCTCCCCTAAACTTCTGGCTTGTTGTCAACCTTAATTGTGGAACTACATGCTTCCTGCCCAGATCTCTCCCTGGTTGCAAATACTTGCCATGCATTTCTAGTGGCATTAGCTGGGATTCAAGGTGACACCAGTGCTGCCCTTCGTATGATCCTAGGGCCCTTAAGCACAATCAAGGGACAAGCGGCTGTTAGTCTGCCCCTGTCTTCAGGCCTCGCTGTTGCACCAGCTGGGGGACATTGGCAAATTGGCCGCGGCCACTTTGTCTCCTTTAATTTGAAACGGGCGGCAGTTTTCCACGGGTCATGTCTAAGAGTTAATGCTCTAAATCTGAGATCCTTATAGCTAACTTGCCTTTTATTATCTTGGAGTAACCACAGCAGAGGGAGCCAGTGTGGGTATTTGCGGATTCTGATTAATAAGTAATCACCCCCAGGGTTGCACGGACTCGTTCTGTAGATTTATAGAGCAGCACTCAGGCACAGGGCTGGGTCTTAATGCCTGCAGCTTTTTGAGACAGCCGAACAAAAACAGAAAAGGCTGAGCAAACCAAAGTATATAGACGTATATTTAAATTAATTTTATGCTGCCCTTATGAATAAAATCTTTATTGTTCTTTGGTTTATGGCCTAGTTGCTTCCAGGTTCTTAGGATTGTTGAACCTTATGGATTTAGTCAGGGGTCATTTCGTAGCAAAAGAGGTGCAGGAGCTCATTAGCACAACTCATTTGCATATGCCACACCCCCTAACATACCGGAAGTGTGTCAGAAGGCAACGCCCACCCCTCAGGCTCCACTCCACAGGTGAGTGAAACTGACCTGCTCTTCCTCCATTCCCTTCCCCATCCAATACTTTGTGCAATAAAAATAAGCATAAAGAACACACCCTCATTCTCTTCCTGCTCCCTTGAAACCACCAGGTTTCAAGTAGACTTGAGATACCCAGGACCCAGGCTTTCCCCGGGGCGCTGCGCCTCTGCACTGCTCGGGGAAGCCGAGGATGGGGCGGGGCTTGGTCATGTGCCCGCCCCCTGGGCTCCTCACTCCCGGAGCTGCGCTCCTGTGCGCTCCCGCTCCAACGGACCCCTGGATTTAGTGTAGTTCCTGCCTTTTTCACTGTTTTAATTATTTCTTTGTTATACCTGCTTTTAATGGCTTTGTAACTTTACTGTTGTGAGCCTGCTTGCGGGGACGGTGGGATACAAATTTAAGGCTGTGATCACACAGAGTAAATAATCCAGTTTCAGTCCACTTCCAGTGCACTTTTCAACTGGATTTTGCCAGTTCACGCAGTACAAATCCAGTTGGAAAGTGGATTGAAAGTGGAATATTTACTGTGTGTGAGAGATTGCAGCCTAAATAAATAAATAAATCATTCTAGGTGTTTCACAGTATTAATCCACCCTCAAGAATTTCCCTTCACATCAGGCTAGCCTGGGCCGTCCAGGTAAGGTCCAAGTCCTGCTTCCTTTCGGCCTAGTGCTGTAGGGTGCCTGACCTCATTGCCAGGCACTCATGAGAAGTCTTCACTCCCAAACCCCACGTGCCTCGCATGGCATTAACTTCCTGAGTCTTGAAAGATTAGCCAAATCACCTTCAGCAGCAGAGTTATTGGGAGCAGAGCTTACCTTTTTCTTAACCCGGAGGAGGCCCACCTGATTGTTTTGACACCCATAAAGGTTTCGTGAGCTCAACAAGTACCCCTCCACAGAAACATCCAGCCCTTGTGTTTCCCCACACCACACTGTTAGGGGCACCTGCCCATAGTGGAGCCCGGCTGGGCGGTGGCAAGGCCAGAAGATGTGGTGTTTTGGTGGGCAGTCCCTTCTGAGCTCAGCAGTCTTTAATTAATACAGTTCATAGGCGTCAACTATGGGGGGGTTGAGGGTTCTAGCCCCCCCCCAAATTTCCCGGGGGGGACTGAGCCCCTCTGGGAAAATGGGGCGCTCTCCACTGCGCCTCCCCGGGCCCTTCCTAGGGCTGCCGCCACCTCTCTCTCCCCCCCCCCTGGCCTGGCCACTCCGTCCCTCCCTCCGTCCCTCCAGGGGCCAGCTAAGCAAATGCCCAGCTGGCCCCTGGACGGAGGAAGGGAGGGACAGAAGCAGGAGTGGTAAGGCGGGGAGGGGGAGGCGGTGGCGGGGAGGGGCGGCAACGGCGGGGACATGGTCCCAGCGGGCGCGCGCACGCATGCAAGAGCCCCCCCTCTTGGGAATTAAAAAACTTGATGCCCCTGATACAGTTTAATTAATACACTTAGTACTCTAGTTGTTCTCTTGCCACTGATGGCTTGGGGACTGGTGGGGGAAAGTGGTGTCAAGTTAACAACTGACTTATGGCAACCTCTCATGGGGTTTTTGAGGCAAGAGATGTTCAGAGTTGGTTTGCCATTGCCTGCCTCCGTTTAGCAACCCTGGTCTTCCTTGGTGGTCTCCCATCCAAGTACTAACCGGGGCCGCCCCTGCTTAGCTTCCCTTGGGGATTATGGAGCCACGCATTCTGCTGCAGGGAAAAAAACTGCCTTGGAGGTGAAGCCATTCACATCCTGTAGGAACCAGGCTAGCTTCAGCCATTTTCAAGAGCTCCCAGCAGAGAGCTTGGGTCTTTCTGCATGCTTCAGAACCCACTTCTGTTCAAAGAAAATGGATTTGTATCCCACCACTCTGCTCAGCAAAGTTTAAAGCTTTCCTCAGGCTGAAGTGGCTGTTCAGACTTTGCTGAGGAGAATGTGTAGGATGCAGGCCACCCGGAAAACCATTAAACTTTTCGTATTCCCATCAGTGGTGGTGGGAAGCGCCATCAAGTCACAGCCGACTCATGAGAACCCCAGTAGGGTTTTCAAGGCAAGAGACACTCAGAGGGGGTTTGTCATTGCCTGCCTTTGTGTAGTGACCCTTGACTTCCTTGGTGGTCTCCCATCCAAGAACTAACCAGGGCTTGTCCTGTTTAGCTTCCAAGATCCGACAAGATTGGGCTAGCCTGGGCCATCCAGAGAGATCAAGATGGGTAGCCATGTTAGTTGTTGCCCGAGTGCTGTTGCCTTTTACCACCTACGGCTGACTAGGCAGTTGGTTCCCTTCCTCGAATGCGATGACCTAGCTGCAGTGATCCATGCTACAGTCACCTCAAGACTAGACCACTGTAACACACTCTACATGGGGCTGCCCTTGTCCCAGATCTGGAAGCTGCAGCTGGTGCAGAATGCCGCAGCCAGGCTGCTGATGGGTCTCTCCATGCGGGACCACATCCGGCCTGTGCTGAGGTCGCTGCACTGGCTGCCCATAGCATACCGGATCCAGTTCAAGGTGCTGGTGCTGACCTTTAAAGCCCTATATGGTCAGGGGCCTGCCTACTTGAGGGACCGCCTTTCCCCATATGTGCCCCAGAGGGCACTGAGGTCAAGCTCACAACATCGCTTGACTCCCCAGTCCCAAAGACGTTCAGCTGGCCAGCACCAGATCCAGGGCCTTCTCGGTGGCAGCCCCATACTGGTGGAATGAGCTCCCGGAGGACATCAGGGCCCTGCAGGGCCTATTACAGTTCCACAGGGCCTGCAAAACGGAGCTCTTCCGCCAGGCCTTCGATTAGGAGCCGCCACCGGGAGAAACAAGGATAATATCGCCCTGGAACCGCGGGCCAAACCTCTTGCCGCTGCTCTCACCATTGAACTCTGATTGCTGCCAGTACATATTGTTAGATACGATGTTTTAATCTCTGATATGTTTATCTTATGTTTTAAAACTGTAAACCGTTTCAGTGGTATTTTATTGCTGTGAGCCGCCTTGAGCCAGCTGTCTAGAAAGGCGGGATAGAAATGTGATTGATAAATAAATAAAGTTTGGAGCAGTAGAAAAGAGCAAGAGTTCAGTAGCACCTGAAAGACTAACGAGCCATTGCTCATTTTTTCAGATAACTTCAGAAGGTTGATGAATCCGCATTCTGTACAGCTGAATGTGGTTCCTTCCATGGAGATAGATCAAGATAGGTAGCTGTGTTAGTCAGTCCGTAGCAGTAGAAAAGAGCCAGAGTCCAGGAGCACCTGAAAGACTAACAAAATTTGTGGCAGGGTGTGAGCTTTCGTGAGTCACTGCTCATTGCTTCAGATACAGCTAGAATGTGAGTCCATCTGTCCTTATAGAAGAAGAAGAAGAAGAGATTGGATTTATACCCCACCCTCCACTCCCCAAGGGAGTCTCAGAGTGGCTTACAAACTCCTTTTCCCTTCCCCTCCCCACAACAGACACCCTGTGAGGTAGGTGGGGCTGAGAGAGCTCTTTCCCAAGCTGTCCTTGAGAGAAACAGCTGGGACAGAGCTATGGCTTGCCCAAGGTCATCCATCCAGCAGGTGCAAATGGAGGAGTGGGGAATCAAACCGGGTTCTCCAAGATTAGAGTCCGTACCCTTAACCACTACACCAAACTTGGAGAGTGGGATGATTTCAGATGCCAGTTGACAGTAGCAGGTGAATGACAACAGCAGACATGATTGGATTCGGTGTGATATGCCTAGGGGTAGTAGACGTGGAGAAATCAGCATTGGTAGCAGTAATGGGCCATCAAGGTTGGTGTTGTGTAGCCCTTTGAAATCTAATCTGCATTTTCTCTTTTTTTTTTGAAATCTCAGTGCAAAAAGTACCCGAAATATACATGTGGAACAAACAGTTCATTGGGAATGGCATCTGAGTGTTTAAACAATTGTATTTCCATACAATAGATACTGATGTGCCAATCAGAGAAGGGCTGGAGGCCCACCTCTGCCGTTATTGGAGCCCATTTTTTGTCCTCTCATTTGTCTCAATGTCAGGTAAACTGATATTCTGAATCATGTCAGGGACACTGAACCTGGATGAGAATGCTAGGGGTTTCGCCGGGGGGGGGGGGTTAGTTAGGGCTGCCAAGTGACTTGCTGTCTGCAGCGGGAGAGCGGTGGTCCCATTCCGAGACATCCGTGCACACTGCGATGATATTGCCCAGAAACTCTAGTTTTCAGGGTGATTGCTAGAGTGTCAACCAGTGACATGCCCAGCGTGACGATGTCACTTCCGAGCGACGACATCACACCAGGCACATCAGCCCACTCTGGCCACTTCGGGGGGTGGGGTTCCCCCCACCAGTGGATGGGGGGCCCTTTTAGTGGGGGGACTGTCGTCCTTCCGTGGGACCTGGCAGCCCTAGGTTTAGTTATGGTCCTGTAGTTTGCTGTCTCAAGTATAAACCCTAATTCGTGAGGCACTTCCTGGCTTCACCCATAATCCTTCTCTTCTGACTTGTTCCACAACACGCGTGGCCACCTTTGCATAGAGCGATTTGAGGGCAGCTATTTGAAAAACCATACAGAACTATAATGTACTGATATTATCCTCTCCAGTTTCTAGTTTGTGTGGGAATTGCTCACATCCTTCTTTGGTGGTAGTTGTTTTTGTGAGAAGTTTTGCAGATAAGGTTTGTACTGTACATCTGTTTGCCAGACAAACAGATATTGTGCTGCACAAAGGGAAGGGAAGGAGGATGAGGGACAAATGTCTGTTCAGTTAGGAAATCTAATTTTTTTAAAAAATGGTATTTTCCCCCTCTGTGTGTGTGTGTGTGTGTGTGTGTAAAGTGTCATCGAATCACAGGTGACTTATGGCGACCTGGTAGGGTTTTCAAGGTGAGAGACTAACAGAGGTGGTTTGCATTGTGTGATTCTGTGTAGCAACCCTGGGCTTCCTTGGTGGTCTCCCTTCCAGGACTGTCCCTCCTTAGCTTTTGAGATCTGACAAGATCCGTCTAGCCTGAGCCATTCCGGTCAGGGTTTTCCCCTAGTGCTTGACAAAGCAGGCCCTTTTATTCCGACTAAACGTGTGGCTTGCTCAACAGGTCAGACTTGGAGCTCCAGTTCAAGTGCTACCACCATGAAGACCGGCAGATGAACACCAACTGGCCAGCATCGGTCCAGGTCAGCGTCAACGCCACGCCACTTACCATCGAGCGAGGTGACAACAAGACATCGCATAAACCCCTGCACCTCAAGCATGTCTGCCAGCCGGGAAGAAACACCATTCAGATTACCGTTACAGCTTGCTGTTGTGTAAGTATATTAAGGCCTGCCTCAGCAGTTTGCTTTGGAGTCTTGGCTGACTAAAAAGAGAACAGCATTGGCGTTTTGAAGGCACCATGCTGAACAGTCTCCGCACTTTTCACCTGTCTTGGTTGATCTTTTCAAAGCTCTGCTTTTATGTCGAAGGCACAGTTTGGGAGCTGATGAACTCCAGTTCAGTTTCTAGTCTGAGGTATTGTCAGAGCCCAGAAGGATTAAATTAGTGTCCTGTCATATATCTAGAAGTGGTTAAAAAGATGGTCTAGTAGCATAGGGATAGACTGCAGGCAAGGTCCTCCCAGCCATGAAATAGGATGAAGCAGCCCACCTCAGGTGGCAGATTTTGACATTCAATTCGAAGCCCATAAACAGTTCATCATTTAGGTTTCTGTGATATTTCTTCTGACTTGAAATGGGTACCATCTGAAGGACCCCATATGTTCCTGCCCAGTAATTTAGATCCCAGGGATGGGCCCTCTTGACTGCCTCATCAAAGAAGCTTGTTTGGTGCAGACACGAGAAAGGGCCTTTTCAGTGGCAGCCCCACGATTGTGGAACAACCTCCCCAGGGAGGAGCACCTGGCCACCTAATTTTTTAATCTTTAGGAGGCAGTTGAAGGCAGTTTCATTTAGGACTGCATTTTGTTCAGTTTACTAGAAGTCCTAAATTGCAATTTTAAATTTTTGTCTGTATGTATTTTATTTTATAGATCTATCTATATATCTAATTCCAAAGTGGCCCCCTCCGTGCGGATATCTAAATCCGCGTGGGGGGGGCACTTGGGGGGCAGGGAGATTTTCCTACACGCATGGAGGAGTCTCCATGTGTGCAGAAAAATGCTAAAAGTTAAAAAAAACTTTGGGGGGGATATTTAAATCCCCATAAAAGTAAAAGCATTCTCTGCGCACATGCAGAGAATGCTTTGGCTGGGGGGGCTCAGTGGGCAGCGGGCCTTGCCGCCGTTTTCGGAGAGAGCAGCAGGAGGGAGGGGAAGAGGCTCAGCGTGTAGCGGGTCTCGCCGCCACTGCCATTTTCAGAGAGGGCAGAGGGAAGGAGGGGAAGACGCTCGGCGTGCGGCAGGTCTGCCACCACTGCTGTTTTGGGGCAGGGCAGGGGGAGGGAGGGGAAGAGGCCCGGCAGGCGGCGGGTCTCGCCACCACCGCCATTTTCAGGGAAGGCAGGGGGAGGGAGGGGAAAAGGCTCACCTGCAGGTGATTCCTCCTGGACGTGGAGCTCCTTCTCTCCCCCCCACCTGCGAGTATCGCGGGTCCTTCTGCTTGTATATCTAAATAGCCAAGGCGCCCCCTACATGCGGATACCTAAATCGGCACATCGGGAGCACTTGGGGGGCAAAGAGATTTCCCTGCACCCTTGGGGGACTCGCCAGGTGTGCAGAAAAATCTGAAAAGTTAAAAAAAAAATTGGGGGGATACTTAAATCCCCCCCAAAAGTAAAAAGTTGGAATGATGCCTCGCCTCCGTCGTGGGGGGAGGGAGAGGGCTTGGCGGGCCTGGCAGCTGGGAGCCATGCGGGCCTTGCCATCGGGGGGCAGGGGAGAGAGATTGATGGGCCCGGCAGCTGGGAGCCACGCAGGCCTTGCCGTCAGGGGGGGCAGGGGAGAGAGTTGGTGGGCCCAGCAGCTGGGAGCCATGCGGTCCTTGCCATCGCTGTTTAGGGGGGGAGAGCTTGGTGGGGGCCAGGCAGGGTTAGGGGAGAAGGCACACCTGCAGCAGCTTCCTCCTCTGTGTGGAGCTCCCCCCTCCCCCCGCAAGTATCACAGGTCCCCACTTCTTGTCTTATCTATATTGTAAGCCAGCTTGAGCTCCATAAGGAAGAAAGGCAGCTAATCAATGTTTTAAATAAATAAATATGCATTTTTCCCCCTTGGACGCTAAAGTGTCTTTGCACCATCTGTCTGAAGGGTTCACAGCCCTATAGTTTCCACTACCAGGGAAATGTTTAAAGATGCAGGCTCAGTGTTTTCATGCATTGGGGGTCGCAAACTCCAGAGTTGTTTGTGGTTGTACAAGGAATTGAATTAACCACCAGTTAACTAAATCTGGATTGGTGAAATCCTAGCTTTCTAAAATTAATGACTGAATATGACTCTACCTAGACTGATGATAACCTAGCTGTCGGCCTACACCAATCAAATCAGGGGAGAAAGGCATGTTACCTCTTCCGAAATTATCTTAGGGATTGTTCCATGGCAAATCAACCACATACCCCAAAAGCATCTTTAATGGCAGGAAAGGTAATATGATTGAGGTGGCATCTGTAATAATTTCAGCTAGTTCTTTCCCAAAGTCCTGGGTCATGTGGTAGTTGTACCCAGGGCTTTTTTTGTAGAAAAAGCCCAGCAGGAACTCATTAGCATAATAGGACACACCCAACAGCAGAAACTCATTAGCATATTAGGTCACACCCCTGACCGCAGCTTTCTCCCAGGATTGGTTTCCCCAGGTGCCCCGCGGGTTGTGGGGCGCATGGGGAACCCGAGGGAAGGAAGGCAGTTTCTGGATCGGCTTCCCCAGGCGCCCTGCAGCTGTGGGGCGCCTGGGGCACCTGGGGGGCAGGAGGCAGTTTAAATTGCCTTCCCTCCCTGGGTTGGCTTGGCTTCCTCAGGCACCCCGCGGCTTATGAGGGCCTAGGGAACCCAAGGGGGGGAGGCTGTAGGCGTGGCCAACTCAGAAGCCAGCCGGAACTCCACTCCTTTGTGTTCCTGCCCCAAAATGGCCCTGGTTGCACCACATATGTAGAGACAGGAATTGCTCCATTACCATTATTCCGTTGATCAGGATATCATTTATATAAGACAAGAAAATGATTCTGCCTCAGACTAGTGACTACCCCCAAAGAAATCTTAATTCCTAAAAACATGCTGCTTCTCAGTTATTTGTTCTCCTTATTCCTATCTCCAGTAAACTTTTAGAATTTCGCTTTTCTCCTAAACTCTGAGTGTAGTCCTATGAAGGGTAGCTCCACTCTAAGCCAATTGAATTCACTGGGTTTAGGCCAGGGGTGGCCAAAGTGTGGCTTGGGAGCCACATGCGGCTCTTTCACACATATTGTGCAGCTCCCGGCAGGGCAGCTGGGGAAGCAAAGGGGAGGCATGCTTTTTCTCCCTCCCATCTATTTGCTTTCTTTGTTTCTCTCTCTCTTTCCACCTCTTTCATTCTTTCCATCTCTCTCTTTTTCTCTCTTAGACAAAACAATATCATTAGCAAACAAATGAATATCATTATCAATACCTGTTTTTACCCCCTTTTGTTTTTATTTTTGGCAGTCTCATTTAATGTTAATAAAAAGGAAATTTGCATAAAACCGTTGTGTAATATTTGTTCCTGTCTTGCGGCTCTCAAACATCTGATGTTTATTCTGTGTGGCTCTTACACTGAGCAAGTTTGGCCACCCCTGGTTTAGACTGGAGTAACTCTGCATAGGATTTTACTGTCTATCTGCACTAGGACTTGGAAACCCAGGTTCAAATCCCCCACTCTGCCATGGAATCTTGCTGGGTGACTTTGGGCCAGTCAGACACTCTCATCCTAACCTACCTCACAGGATTGTTGTGAGGATAATAGTGAGGAAAGGGCAATGACGTGAGCCACTTTGGGTTCTCATTGGGAAGAAAGGCAGGGTATAAATGAGGATTGTGCAGTCAGTTATACCGAGCCAAAAAAATAACCAAAAAATACCTTATTGGAATTTCTAGATATTTTTTCAACCTAATATAGAGTTTGGTATTTTTTCAGCTATCTGAAATGGCTGAGCCCCCAAAATCCCAAAAATATCCAGGGTCTTTCAGGACCGCCAGATAGCTGAAGTTAAAGGGCTCCACGTGGCACAGCAGCTCCGGGGGCCTGGTTTAAACCAGACTCCTGGAGAAACCCAGCCAGGATCTCCTGTGCCACATGGAGCAATGTGCTTTGTGCAGCACTGCAACTCCTGCATCTCGCTTTTTCCTGCAGGCATTCAAAAGGATTGCGGTCCCTTCAAACACCTTTTCCAAGTGGCGAGTTCACTCACCTCTTGGAGTAGGTGTCCAAAGGGATCAGTCGAAAAATTTGGCCAGAAAGTTCACTTGACATTTGGAGAAGGTGTCCAAAGGTATTGGTCGAAAAATTCGGCCAAAAAGTTCACTCGCCACTTGGAGAAGGTGTCCAAAGGGATCAGTTGAAAAATTCGGCCAAAAAGTTCACTCGCCACTTGGAGAAGGTGTCCAAAGGGATCAGTTGAAAAATTCGGCCAAAAAGTTCACTCGCCACTTGGAGAAGGTGTCCAAAGGGATCAGTCGAACAACGTAGTTGAAAAATTCAGCCATCCTGATTAGTTCCTGAATCCCACTACTATACTGAAATTGGGATTCGGGAATATTGAGAAATGCCAATATTTTTCGGGTTCAATATACCCAAACCCCCAAAATACAGTTTTTTGTGTGCACACCCTTAGTATAAATGAAGCGCAAATAAATAAATAAACAGATGTAAATTTTAAATAAAAGCCTCCTTGATCTATTCCTGCCTTATTGGATGAATCAGAGAACATCTGCCTTGAAAATATTGGAATAGAGGAGGTCTTAGCTGGCTTGTGTCTTTCCTGTTGCCCTGTTTGCTGTGAAATCAATTAACCTATTCAAAACAAGAAGGAAATGATTTCATATGAATTCTAGCTATCATAACTCTGGCTAGCATAGCAAATTATAAAGGTCTCCCCAGCCCTACCTAAACAAATCTAGCTGTACAAAAGCACATTTTTAAATATTGAGATGCTACGATCGCACAATTGGATCTTTGTGTGCTTGCCAGTTCTCCAGCCAAAACACCTTGTAAGTCTTTCAGCAGGCAGAACCAAAGGTTTTCTAAAAACAGCTAGGGCCGGTCCTCCTGGAGAAGCGGGTTATGGAGAATTGGAATCACCATGGTGTAGACCCTGCACCTTCCCTCCGCTGCTGATGCTTTGCGAAGGACTGGCACCTGGAGAATGGCTTTTCCACAGTGGCCCTAATCCAGGTGCTGTGTGGACCAGTTATGTCTGTGTAATTGACTCTACAATACAGAATACCCAAAGGGCAAGAATGTCCATCAGTGTAATGGCAAATGTGTCCTGCCCAGATGAGTAGATTTCTTCTGATTTCTTTTTCTTTTCTTCTTCTGTTCCAGTCACACTTGTTCGTATTGCAGCTAGTACACCGGCCATCAGTCCGCTCTGTCCTCCAGGGCTTGCTAAAGAAACGTCTCCTTCCGGCTGAGCACTGTATCACCAAAAGTGAGTTGAGCAACACGTCTGATTTCTGCGACCGTGCTCATAGCAGAGCTGCCTGATCGTGGCTTAGAGGCTAAGTAGGGATGGGCACGAACCAGGAAAATGCGGTTCAGTTCGTGGTTCATGTCAGAACCACAAACTGAACCGGGAGGCTTGTTCACTAACTGAACCAGTTCGTGGTTTGTGGCCCTACAAACTCCATTGAAAAGGATCGCAATCCCTTTAAATGGGATTTGCAGAAAGCCTTAAAAACAGCTGAGCGGTGGGGAGCAGCTTTCTCCCCACTGCTCAGCTGTTTTGTGCTGTCTTGTGCAGTCCCTTTATAGTTTAAATGGATTGCAAAAGACAGACCAAAACTTCCCCACTACGCAGCTGTTTTTCGGGTTGCCTTCTCCTTTTAAAGTTTAAAGGGACTGCACAAGACAGCCTGAAACAGCTGAGCAGCAGGTAGCACCTCTCCACAGCTCAGCTGTTTTTGTGGCTTTTGCAGGGACCAAAAGGCAGGGGTTTAAAGGGATTTGGAGTCCCTTTAACCCCCTGCTTTCTGCTTCATCCATGAATCACCATGAACTACACAAACTGCTTTAAGCATTTGTGGAACTTCATGATTGTAGACCCATCACAAACTTCTGTTCCCAAACAGCGAACAGGGCAAAATCCATGATGAATTTTGCTTCGTGATTTGGTTTGTGCCCATCCCTAGTCCTAACTACTTTTTCTGTTTGTGGGTTGGGAGGGTGAGCATTGCCTCTTTTCCTCTCCCCCTGCAGACCTCCATTTCACACCCCATGCCATTCTGGGAGATCCATCAACCCTCCCCCCCAGGCAATATTTTAGGAATGCAACAGAAGGAAGTATGTCAGAAAGATGCCTTCCATGCACACTGGTGTGCTCCTATCATATATGATCCAGAGCACTGAATGAGACCGTTAGCTCCCCATGGTCCTCAGGTAGGGACAGTCCCAGCCCTCTTGGGTCACTGTAATGGAAGAGTACAAAGGAAGGAGCTGTGGCTAAGTGGAAGAGCCTCTGCTTTGCTTGCTGAAAATCTCAGGTTCAATCCCCAGCAACTCCATTTAAAAGATCTGGCAGAAGGTAATGCAAAAGGCCTCTGCCTGGGACTCTGGAGAGCTGCTGCCAGTCTGAGTAGACAATATGGACCTTTCCATATTGAAAGCAGCTTCATGCGAAGATGCCAGGGACTGAACCTGGGTCCTTTGATATTCTCTTGCACTTGGCTGTGGCCCTTCTCTGTTTTGTCTGGCTTCTGGAAATCTTATATTGCATGCAGCGTTGTTGAGATGGCCTACTTAATTCATTGGTGCAAACCTGTGCCATCTTTCCAAAACAGTCAAAAGGAATTTTAGCAGTGTGGCAGCCTCCTCGGGCAATGCAACCCTCAATGGCGAGGATGGGGTGGAGCAGACGGCCATTAAGGTGTCTCTGAAGTGTCCAATCACATTCCGGCGGATCCAGCTACCAGCTAGAGGCCATGACTGCAAACATGTACAGGTGAGCGTCCCCTTTTGTCCTGCAAATGCCAGGCCTGCACACGGGATAGGTAACTCACCACACTGAATGCATCCCACAGAGTGCTTGTCGATTCTTCTGTTTTGGGCTGCAGTTGGTTTGGGGGAGGGGGGGGAGGGGTCCACAAGTTGAGCAGGGCCAACAGTTGCGTGTCTGTTACGTGCCCTGTCGACATTCCTCCAGACAGTTTCTGCAGAGTGGATATGCTGCCGTCTTGGAAAGAGAATGCAGTGAGTTTTGTAGGTGTCTGTTTCACCTTCATTCCTGCAAAATTCCTGCAAAACTGCAAAATAAGTTAGGGAGCTAAGAGTATTGAGGGGAGTGATCCATTCATTTGAGGCAGCAGCAGGTAAAGTCCAGCAGCTTCATGTTTGTCGTAGTGAAATATGTTATTATTACCATTTCTATAGGCATATTGTCTAATTTTGAACAGTTGCTGATTCTTGTCAGTCTGTCGTGAATACTGGGTTGCCCACCCGGAGGCCTTGGCGGGACATGGAGGAAAAAAAGATTTCATCAACACATTGATGATACTTCCAGCTAAAAGCAGGAAGTAAAACCTTGTTGCTCTAGAATCGATTGGTGAAATCCTAGAGCATCCGTGAGGTCACTTCCAGGTTTCAGCCAGAAGTGGCATAAATGATATCCTCGTCGCCCTGCTCATTTAAGCAGGGGCTGGGAAGTGGCGGCAGGACATTGCCCGCCATAGTGGATAAGTTAATGACTCTACATGAATGTCTCGAGCCTGAACACATTCACCTTACCACCGAGCTACCATCTGTCCGGTGGTGACATGTAGAGTAGAAACATCCCGCTGTCATGTAATCTAGGAACAGTTCACAAAAACACAAATTGCCTATTTGTTCTCCTCCTAGGATATTTGAAACTAACATTCTTTAAAGTCAATATACTAGGGCTCAGTCATTTCATGGTTTATATACATTGTGATGTGTCTAAAACCGCTGGAAGCCCTTGAGAAGATGCAGAAAGTGGTATTTCAATTTATTTGAAATTTAGCCTCACTTCTCTGCAATGCTCCTTTGAGTTTCTGTGGCTTTTGTCAGCAAAATTGGAAGGGGGGGGGGGATTAGAATAGATAATTCTATATATCTAGGGGATCCAGGCAGGGGCTTGGGTTCAGAATCAGGAATTGTAGCCATTCCCTGTGCTCAGCTAAGCATGGAACCTTCTTCTAGTACTAGAAGATTTCCTTCAGGAGAAGACACTTATTTATTCATTTTATTTCACAAAATTTATATTCTGTCTTTCTGCCCTCACCAGGGCCACCAAGCTGGCTAACAAACTAAAACATACATAACAAAATTACATTTTAAAACTACTTAAACCAACCAAAACAAAACAAGAATAATACATCGTTAAAGCAATTAAAACCAGGTATAAAAACGACAATTGAAATATTTAAAACAAAACATTAGGCAGTTGAGTGAAATGATAGGATGCAACCAGATCAGTGTGTTTAATGAAATAAACAATGTTTTCATTACTTGCTGGATGAAACAGACACATACATTTCCATACATTCATTCAGGGGAAATATTTCCCCTTTTTAAAACTATATATATATATGTATCTAGCAAAGGAGGGGTAGTTTCCATCATCCGCTTCTTTCATGTTCTTTGCTGTGGTCTCTAACTGTTTTAGCTAATGTGGTTTGTGGTTTCCTCTCCCCTTGCCTGCAGTGCTTTGATCTGGAATCCTACTTGCAGCTGAACTGTGAACGGGGGACATGGCGGTGTCCTGTCTGCAAGTGAGTGCAACGGTTTCGGGGGAGTGCTGCCTCTGGGTGTCTTGAAAATTTAAAATTTCCATTTTATTTGGACAACAAAACCTCACAACAGATAAAGACTGTGTGAAAATGTAATGAAAAATAGGAAAGCATCCATGATGGACATTCCATTTTTTTTATTGTTTAAAGAGACATCCCAGGATCTTTAAAGCGCAGAAGACTTGGAATGGATAGTCTTTCTTTCTTTCTTTCTTTCTTTCTTTCTTTCTTTCTTTCTTTCTTTCTTTCTATCTATCTATCTATCTATCTATCTATCTATCTATCTATCTATCTTTCTAGCAAGTCTTAATCTGTAGGGAACAGCTGCAAAATATGGATGAGGAAAAAAGTGTAGTAATATCCAAAAGAGAGCCAGTGTGGTTGTGTTTGGAGTGTCAGACTAGCATCTAGGAGACTCAGGTTCAAATCCCCACTCTGCCATGGAAGCCTGCTGGGTGACCTTGGGCCCGTCACACGCATTCTCAGGCTAACCTACCTCACAGGGTTTTTGTGAGAATAAAATGGATGAAAGAAGGATGCTGTAAGCCATTTTGGGTCCCCACTGGGGAGAAAGGTGAGGAATAAATTAATTACATAAATGTATAAATAAAAGCCACCTTCATCTATTCCAGACTTATTGAGTGGTTTCGAAATCATCTCAAGATAAAATATTGGAATAGAGGTGGTCTTAGCTGTCTTTCCTGTTGCCTAATTTGCTGTGAAGTTAATTGACTTATTGAAACACAGGGGTCATTTCATAAAAAAAAGAGGTGCAGGAGCTCATTAGCATACCTATTAGCATAACTCATTAGCATATGCCATGCCCCCTGACATCTCCAGAAGTGTGTCAGAAAGGGAAGCAAAGGGGGGGGGCATCTTCAAAAGCCTCCCCTTCCCTTCCCAGCTGGCCTGCCAAGGCAGGGGTGGGGAGCGAAGGGCCCCATAGAATACAATGAAAAGTTCGTGCTGCCGCTGCTGCACAACTCTAAACAGAAGGGGCTAAAACTTTAAACCCCTTCTTGCCTCACTTCCTCCACAGGCCCACTGGGAGCTGGAGGAGAGGCTGCCACCACTGCCATTTGTGCCCACTAGGGGTGTGCAAATAAAAAAAAAATTGGCCCAATTCAGATCGGGCCAAATCAGGCCGCATCTGTTCCGGCTGCCGAATGACCCCCATATGTTAGTTTTGGCAGTGCAAGCCCATTCGGCTGGCCAAATGTCAGTTTCAGCCCCATTATACCCTCTGGGCAATTGAAGTCAATGGCAAAAACTCATAGGGTATATGAGGGGCTTGAGGAGAGGGAGTTTGAGGGAGAGGCTCCAAACTTGCAGGGTAGCTGCTGGGGCCTCTCCCCAAAATACCCACCAAATTTCAAGAAGATTGGACTATGGGGTCCAATTCTACAGGCCCCCAAACAGGTTGCCCCATCCCCTCCACTGTTCTCTATGGTGGGAAAAATGTTACTTTCCCCCACCATAGAGAACAAGGGAGGGAATGGGGGCAACCTGTTTGGGGGCCTGTAGAATTGGACCCCCTGGTCCAATCGTCTTGAAACTTGGTGGGTATTAGGGGGAGAGGCCCCAGCAGCTACCCTGTAAGTTTGGAGCATCTCCCTCAAACCCCCTCCCCTCCAGCCACTTTTTAAGCCGCCACTGAAATTTAGCAGCAATTTGGCGGCAGGCCAAATCTGATCAGAAAATCTCATTCGGCCCGTGGCTGCCCTAGTGCCCACTCCTCGGCTGGTGGAGCGTTGCTCTGCCTTGCTCCGGCCCCAAATTACTGCTGTTGAAACAAGTAAATAAATAAAACTTTCATACAGATTATAGCTGTCATTGCTGCAGCTAGCTCAGTGAGTTATAAAGGGATCAACAGCCCTGCCTAAACTGATGGTTTCTGAAATGAAGATTTTGCTGCGGTGCAGCTCTGTGAGAAATTTCTCCAGTTTCAGCCCCATGATTTCCATGGATGTAGACTTGGTGTCATTCTGCACTGCTGGAAAGTTGCAAAAATCCCTCAGGGGAGGGGATCAGTATTGACGTGAAATGGCATTGCTCAGACTCAGACCGCTTTCCCCTCCCCATCACCAGATTATAAACTCCTAAGGACAGGGACCAGTGTCCCTGCTAAGCTGAGTTAGTGTGAGCTAGCTCACGGTTTTTTTAGCTTCCAGCTCACACATTTTTGTCTGGGCTCAGGAAGGATGGGGCTGCAGAGCAAACTAATTTATGCAGGAGCCAAATCACTCGTTCACAACTTTAATGCCAGTAGCTCACGAAGTAGAATTTTTGCTCAAGAGACTCCACAGCTTAGAGGGAGCATTGGCAGGGACCCTCCTTTTACTGTGTAAAGTGCCCTGTCAGTGGTTCTTAAAACAATAATAATAATTTGTGTACTTCTCCTCCTTCCAGTAAAACAGCTCTGCTGGAAGGCCTCGAAGTTGACCAGTACATGTGGGGAATTCTGAACGCCATACAGAAGTAAGTGGAACTTTACTGTTAAGAAAGTACGAGCATCTCTTTGTTTCTGGCGCTCATAACCTTCTATGTAAGAAGTGGATGTCTTTGGGGGGCACTGTTCCTTAGTGAGTGTGTGGGGGGCGGTTCTCTGAGCTATGTGTTGGTGGCAAGGAAGGGGGAGGGACAAAACGTTCAAGGAAACAGTGGGAGATTCCAGTCTGAAGCGGTCTACCATGGATTATACTCATCGCTCATAAGGCGGCTCTAGCCAAATGATCTTGTCTTAGCCCCGTTCATCTATATAGAGCTGTGAGCCTTTGACAACCAGACCAGTCAAATTAACAAGGCAAGAACAGGCATCCAGGTGAAAGAATCCAGCCACCTTAGCAAGGCCATATCAAGAAGCCTGCACTGCTGTCTACTTGTCTGAAGTTGCTGAACAAATAAGAGTGTCCAAGGGCATAGACTTTTTCAATCCCGGGGGAGGCGGGGGCTCTCTCGTGCACGCGCGCAAAGCGCGCATGCGCACTCGAGATCATGTCCCCGCCGCTCTCCCCCCCCGCCCCAGGGAGCCGCCGCCGCCGCTTCCCTCCCCCGGGCCGTGCCCACCCGCCGTGCTCCCCGCCCCCTCCCTCCCTCCCTCCCTCTCCCCGCTCACCTCAGGCGGCGTAGGATCACTGCTGCTGCCTGCAGCCGGGGGCCGGCGCGTCACCCTTGCGGGCCCCCGGTTCCCGCTCCGCATTTCCCGGGGGGGGGCTCAGCCACCCCCGGCAAAATGAACGCCCGCCGGTGGCCAGTCAGCTGGCCGTCGCCGCCTCTCTCCCACCCCCGCCCCAGGGAGGCAGGAGGGCAGGCCGGGGGTGGGGGGGAAGGAGAGGCGGCGACGGCCGGCTGACTGGCCACCGGTGGGCGTTCATTTTGCCGGGGGTGGCTGAGCCCCCCCCCCGGGAAATTTCAGGGGGGGGGCTCGAGCCCTCGAGCCCCCCCATAGTTGACGCCCATGAGAGTGTCCTAGTCTGACATTTCACAAATGGAATCTTTCAAAGAGATTGTGGACCTGATCTAAGAAAAGACAACAAAGGCAAAGCCAAGACTTAATAGGTATAAAAAGCAGAATCATAACCAACTGGGTATGGGATATCTGATTCAAGACAACACAGCACTTTGGAATAAGAAGAAGTTACACAGGAGTAAAATGAGCAAAGCGTATTGGCAAATGCACAGTAGACTGACCAAATATATGCAAAATAATGAGGGGCACAGGCAAATGATCTTTCCTCCACTGAGTATATGCAAGCTGTAAATTGTGAGAAATGGAGCAATGGTGAGATCCCACATACTCATTTTGATATCTTCGTAATATCTCCTCCAGCTTACATTTAAGAATATATGGAGCCTATTAGAATTTCCCTTTTACACACTGGAAAAGACAAGCATGCTAGGAAAAGTTACGGCAGTAGGAGTAGAGGAAGACCCAACATGAGATGGATTGGCTCCGTAAAACAGCTGGATTTGAGTCCAGTAAAATCAGAGAGATCAACAAGATTTTTTGGGTGTGCGCTTCCAAGAAGAAGCGTATACCCAGAATGGGAGCTTTGACCCTCAAAAGCTTATCTCGTCAGTCTCTGTGGTGCCCCTGGACTAGAACCCAGCTGTTCTACTGAAGGGTCTTAAGGTGGACTTGAATCCAGCTCTTCTACTGCAGACCAATATGGCTACCCTCTGAAACTGACTCAATAAAGGAAGCGACAGCCCTCAGTTTGCAAGATCTGAGCAAAGCAGTTAATGATAGGACGTTTTGGAGGTCAATAATTCATAGGTGGCATGGTATAGCCCGATCTCATCAGATCGCGGAGGCTAAGCGGGGTCAGTACTTGGAAGGGAGACCACCGAGGAAGGCTCTGCAGAGGACAGCAATGGCAAACCATCTCTGATCCTCACTTGCCTCGAAAGCCCTTTGCTGGAGTTGCCAGAAGTTGGCAGGGCACAGACCTCTTCGTTCTTGGTTTTGCCTCGGTTGTCTTGTCTTTGAGGACTTTTCCCTTCTTTTTGACTTTAACCTGATACCAGAAAGGCAGCTTCTCGTGTGAATGTGCTGCATAAAAGCCCAAGCGACAGTGTGGATCCTTTTTGCTTTCGACAGCTCGGAGTTTGAGGAAGTCACCATCGACCCGACGTGCAGCTGGAGGCCGGTGCCAATCAAGTCCGACATTCACATCAAGGACGATCCCGACGGGATGCCCGCCAAGAGGTTCAAGACCATGAGTCCCAGCCAGATGATCCTGCCCAACGTGATGGAGATGATCGCGGCTCTGGGGCCTGGCCCCTCACCTTACCCCTCAATCCCACCTCCACCAGGGAGCACCAGTTCCAGCGAATACAGTAGCCAAGGCAGGTCGAAATGTTTCGTGCATCGGGGGGGGGGGGTGTTTCCTTCCTTTTTTTAAAAAACACACGAATGCAAAGCAGTGACACTGTGCAAGAAAACACATTCTGTGCTGTGGTTCAGGCATAATAGCAAACACATAATACCGTTATGTGAAGTGAGGCTAATAAATCCACCGCTTCCACTTCTGCCCTTTTCCCTTTCCATGCAGCCAGCTAATTAATTACTGTCACTTTCGCAGCATCTTGCTATTCTGTCCAATCCAGAGAACTTTTGCTTTTTCCTGTACACCAGGACTCCAAGACACTAGGAAACCACTCTTTGGACTCACAGTTTGCCAGAGTGCAAACCGTGGTTTGCCGGTACGGTTGCCAAGTCCTTGTGACTTACCGGCGGGGTGGGGGGGAGTCCTCCTGGGTCCGGGAGCTTCTGTGGCGCACACGCCGCGATGATGTCACCCGGAAGTGACATCATCACGTTGGGGGCGTTGCCAGGGTGATGCTCTGGCAATCGCCCATAAACTCTATAGTACCATAGAGTTTTGGGGCGATTGCTAGAGCGTCGTCCCGGCAACATCCCCAATGTGATGACGTCACTTCCGGGTGACGTCATTACGCTGGGGAAGTCATCCTGACTGGATGACTTAGAGGACGGGGTTCCCCCCGCTGGCCGAATGCTGGCCAGCGGATCGGGAACCCCTGTAGCAGGGGATCCCCCGCCCCCCAGGCTGACTTGGCAGCCCTATTTGCCGGGTCAAATGTAACCGTGATTTGTTGAAAATGTACAAGTGACTAATAATTTTGTCATGTGCAAGGGGAAGGGCAAACCTGCATCTCGAACCCTGCAAGGGGAAAACTGGTTTTGGGAGGTGGGGGGGGGGTGTTTCTTTTATAATCTTGCCCCTCCCCCAGGCCCAACTACAGCCGTAAGCACCAATCCGGGGTCAGTTTTCCTGGTTTAAAACAGGCAAAGGTAATGTTATACAGATCGGTGTGCAGTCTGTACTTAGACTCTGTATATCTATCAGTGCTTAGTTCTCGTGGCCCTTTCTTACACACCCAGGGAAATGCCAGTCACCACTTTGGGGTCAAGAAGCAATCTTCTCCAGGCCAGTTTGGCCAGGGATCCTGGAGGGGTTTCCCATCTTCTGGGCATGGAGGAGGGGTTACTGGAGGTGGGGGTGGGGAAGGAAGTTGTGAATTTCCTACGTTGTGCAAGGAGTTGGGACTAGATGAACCTGGAGGTCCCTTCCAACTCTATGATTCTATGAATTATGGGTGTCTGTATTGCTCCCACCTATGTGTTCCCAGGTTAGAGATGTAAAATTTTCAGAAATTGGGAAGCTCGGGGAAAAACCCAGGTTTTTTCCAGGGGTTTTCGGGGGGGGGGGGGATGGGAATTTTCCGAAAAATTGAAAAAAATGCTACATTAGCACTTCTTTTTTCTTTTCCAGATCGAAAGTCATTCTGTTACTTTAGGAACATAAAATATGACTATGGTCAATTTTACTTGGCATGAAATTATCACAACTAGCATATTAAAAATATAATGTATTCAAACAATTATTACAAACAGAATTTAGTTTTTTAATAATATTTATTTGTAATTGTAACAAATGGAGCAATCTCCTGAACTGTTTACCAGTTTATGTGGAATAGACAAAAAAAACCCTCCACAAAACAATTTTTAAAAATCCAGAAGTCACAATTATTCATGTGTCCTCTCCACAGTATTGGAGAGTTTAGTTTGTAACCTAGGACTTGCTTGTCCTCAGTCCACAGAAATTAGATTAATCTGATACCACACATATTTTATAGAAATGATTTGGAAACTATTTGAACACCTTGTCTTAAAATATTTTATTCATCATGTTAAAATAAAACGTTCCATAATAAAAAAAAAACTTTTCTTTTTTCAATTTTTCCAATTTTTCAGGGAAAAAAACGGGGGGGAAACGTGTTTGGGTTTTTTTCGGTTTTTTCTGGGCCTTTACATCTCTATCACAGGGTGCATGCAATCATAGAAGCTAAAACTTTCAAGCTAAAACATGCATGCAATTCCAAGCCTTCAGCTAATTTGGCCAGTCCTGTCTCCTGCTGGATTTCCTACATGGTCCACCTGGATTTCCTACATGGACCACTTGCATGTGCCTTATGTGGTCTTGTACACTGGCTGTATAAATACACATGTGCTTGTTCACACAGCACATACATGCTGTGAAAAAGACCTTGGTGCGTCTCATGTGTGTCGGTATGAGAGTGGCATACGAACCATTCCCTCTTGTGTGAAATGGTTTGGAGTTTAAAATACAACCACTGGGTGTGGATCTTTGAAGCATTTAAGGGGAAGTTCTTGGTTATTTGGGTGGAAAATTCTCTAATGAAGTAGATCGGCAATTATCCGCGTCTCAAAGAGACTGACAGATTTGTCCAATTTTGCAAGTGAGTGAGTAAATGCAATATTAGCCTCGGGAGAAAAGCTTTGCCAGGCTGATTCACACAGGAGGGAAACATTCACGCCCAAGACCGATCTCCAGTTGTTCTGGATTGATTTTTCAGCTCTGTCTTTAAGAGACGTCTTAGACAAAGGGTAAGTAGCTGGCCTCCCAGAAGCTTTGAAGAGGGGCTGTGGCTCAGTGGTAGAGCATCTGGTTGGCGTGCAGAAGGTCCCAGGTTCAGTTGCCAGCATCGCCAGTTGAAAGGAACAGGCAGTAAGTGATGTGAAAGACCTTGACCTGAGACCCTGGAGAGCCGCTGCCAGTCTGGGTAGATTGACTTTGATGGGCCAATGGACTGATTCATTATAAGAAAGCTTCATGTGTTCCATCTCCTCCTCTGACCCTCAGTACAGCCCCAGACACCAGAGCCCTCCTCTGCTTTTTTTCTCCCAATGTGACACCTCAGCAAAGGGCTCTTTATCCTCCGCTCCTCCCCAGGTGGATTCCAAGGGACGTTCTTCCCTCATACACTGCAGCTGCTTACCGCCGTGTGTCAACCAAAGGCAGAGAGGAGGGAGAAGGGAGAGTTCTGTCAAAGCCAAGATTGTCGTTCACATTCTGGATGCTGCTTTGCAGACAAACTGATTTTGAGATAGCTGGCACTTGATTTCCTCTTTGGTCGTTTGGGAAGAGGAAGCCAAAACGAAAGCATGCAATTCAAAGTATACAAACCAGAAGTTGATCATTTTCATTGCTCGTGCGCCCCAGTTAGTTCTTTTTTTTTTCTTTTCCGCACATGTTTTGTTCCCTCTACCAGTCAGTGTGATATTACTTTGCTGTATGTCCAGCTTAAAAACCTGCAGTTTAAATCTACAGGGAGATACATGTCGTGATGTGATATCGAATTGGCCACTAGAGGGAGCAGTACACATGCAGAAAAGAACCCCCCCCCCCCCAAGAAATAGGGACACTCAAAGGACGAAACTGAGAATGAGGAAGAGCCCAGTGTCTCTCTAACACCAAACAGAACAGTCGGATCTCTTACAAGCCTCAGGCCCATAGCCAGAAATTTATTGTTAGGGGGCAATCTTTTTGTTAAGGGGCAGTTTAGCACCATGGAGAGCAGCCCATTAGGTGTCTATACAGAACTGTCTTGCTTAATTATTTAAAAGTATAAGTATGACAGTTCTGTACAGTGGTATATCACACAAAAATGTTTCAAGTTTATTACGAAGATACTTACATGTAGAGCATATTGATTACTTTAACAAGAAAACAGACAACACCCACTTTTAACCTGTTCAACTCTGAAGTTTAACTAGACATGGTATAAGAGGTACTATGAAGGCTATAATCATATATATATATATATAAAAGCCCTAGCGTACTGGCACTTTCCAACTCTCCCATTGGCTGTGCTGTGCACTCCATCAGCCTGTCAACTGCCACTCAAGTACTCGCGTGCCATTGGCTGAGTGCTGGGTCTGCTCCTCTTCCCTGCCCATTGCCAGCTTGGCCACTCTTACCTGTCAGAGTAAACTGCCAAAACCACTGTCTCTCCTGATGAAGACGCTTCTGTTTAGTTCCTCTGCAGCTGGCTGGCTACTGAGGTGAGCCACCAGCTGTCAGAACACTCTCTTCTCCTCCTGCTGTGGGGCTCACTTTCCCCTCAGTGGGTGTTGCTAGGCAACCAAGCTTGGTTCTGTCAGTAAAATGGCATGGGCAGGAGACCCTTTCCAGGCCCACTTTGGTCTTTGTGGGGAACTCCTTGGGTCCAGTCCTGACTAGGGTTGCCAGCTCCAGGTTGGAAAATTCTTGGAGATTTTATGGTGGAGTCTATGGAAGCCAGAGTTTAGGGAGGGGAGAGGCCTTAGCTGAACAGAATACCGTAGGATCCATCCTCCAAAGGAGTTATTTTCTCCAGGAGGAGAGAGATCTGTTGTCTGGAGTTCAGTTGTGATACCAGGCGATCTTCAGGCTCCACCTGGAAGTTGGCTACCCTAGGCCTGGCAGCACCCTCTTGATGACTTGATAACACTTGACTGGCATGACTTAACTAGGCATGGCTGCTTGTTCCTATTCACCAGCAGCAGCCCCCTTAAGACAGCCAGTGTGGCATAACAGTCAGTGCTTCAGAGCAGGGTCTGCTTGACCCAGGTTCTTGCTGTGGAAGCTAAGTGCGTGATTTTGGATAAGTCACAGCCTTTCAATCTCCCAGCTTTCCAATCTCCTACCTCCCAGGGTTGTTGTGCAGATCAAAAGGGGGAGAGGAGAATGATGTAAGCTGCTTTGGACCCCAATGCGGAGAAAGACTGTACTTTTCCGAGGTAGAGGCTGCAGGGAGGGGGGAGGAGATAGAAACCTGAAGTCAGGGGGCAGATAAAGGTAGGTTGATAGTTGGCTGGGAGGGAGATAGGGTTGCCAACCCCAGTTTGGGAAATTCCTGGAGATTTGAGGGGTTGAGCCTGAAGAGGGTTGGTTTTGAGGAACAGCAAATGAAGAGAGACAGTTTGTTAAAAATTGCCAAAAAAGCCCAGGCAAGCCCAATCTCGTTAGATCTTGGAGGCTAAACAGGGCCAACCCTGGCAAGTACTTAGAAGGGAGACCTCCAAGGAATACCAGGGCCAAGACGCAGGGGCAGGCAAAAGCAAGGCACCGCTCTGAAAAATGTCCCAGCCCCACTAGAGGTCATCAGAAGTCACCATGACTTCCAGGTCTCAAGCATGCACACACAAAATATTCACCCCTCAACCCCCCCCCCCCCCCCCCGCTTTAAATACAGCAGGGGGAAAACACATGTTTAGCTTGTAGGTCATGGGGAGTGTGATTTGTCTCAGCTCCAACATTTGTGTCCCGGTGTTGTAAGTAAGTAAGTAAAAATTTATTGTGTAGCCATTAGCCATTACAATTTAAAACAATGTACAGATTAGACAGTTTACAGCACTGGAATTTGAATTAGATTTCAATTATGACAACCTCTAAAAATCTGCACGTTCAGTATTTAAATTAATTAAAATCTTAAATATAGATACCCATCTCCAGAAACACATACACAGCCTCAAACATTGCCGTTTTACAGTTCAATTTCATTATTCTATGTTCTTGGCCCTGATTTTACTGGCCCCTAAGGCAAAGAGTGCTACCCTATAGGAAACTGCATGGTCTGCGTCTGACAGCAGAAATATTAATTTATTGATGTCAGGAAAATCCTGCAATTGATCTATTATTGCAGTCAAGAATTTACATCTCGGTTCCCAGTACAGTGGGCAGACCATGACATAATGAAAAAGATCCTCCACAGAAGTTTTACAGAAAGAAGTAAGCTGTTCCTGGGGTATTTTTACATATCGTCCCAGGAGTAATCCTGTTGGCATAGTCTAGAAATGCAATGCTGTAAATGCTGATCTAAGCTTGTATGCGGTAATATTTACCAGGTATGGAGCTCTTAAATGATCTTTCTTCATGTCTTTGTAGTAGGGAGCAAATTTTGACTGAATGATTAAAGAATAATCTATTATGGCATCTCCATTAAACGGCGTTGTAATTTAGTCTGTGCTGAGTGATGGCTCAGATTTCTCAGACAAAGAGCTACCTGCTAGCCCTGAGCCAGTAATTGAACAGCCGGCTGCAGCTGGCTCTGAGCCAGAAGGAGAACAATGAGAGATCAGGTTACCAGCTGATCAGGAGTCACAGCCTACAGCTGAAACCAAGCCAACACTTTGCCCGCATCTCGCGGCCCCGTCGACCTCTTCCTGTGTCAGAATTACAGTTTCTCTCCCTTCCTCACCTTGTCCTTATCTCCCTGGCTTCCCATTGCTGGAGGAAGTGAATCTTCACCGTTGCACGCCCCAAAACTTCCTGGTTTCCATGGGGAATTCTTTTCACACTGAGACAAATCTTTCTGGGGGAGGGAAGGGAGAGATGTCACCGGCTGTGTGTGTGTGTTGTTGTGGCTTGAGTGCAACCGGCAAAGCCGGCAAGCCTGCTGCTTGCAAACTTCGAGGACGTTTTGGAGAGCTGCGTTCGTAGATTAGTAAACTAAGAATTTGTGAGGCTTGGTGAAACTGACACGACAAATCAAAACCTCAGCATGCTGCATTATACATCTAATGACTTCTGTTCTCCTGGGGATTAAACTGCTTCTCCAAATGAGCTTGTGCTGGAAAGCAAACAGGGTGGGTGTTTCAGTCCCATCAGCCTTGGCTTGAGTACTGTAAAGCTTGCTGGCTCTTCAAGCAGACAAAACTGGATTCCCCTCCAGACAAAGCACGAAAGCCACTCTATTGCTTCAAAGCTCAAAATGATCCCCTTCAAGGGCTTCCATGAAATAGCTTGGTGGTTTTGCTTCTGTTCCTAGTTTGCCGCATGTAAGCCGCAAGAGCTGGTGCTGCCGTTAGGGACTTCAGTGAGGTGCTCAAGAGGTGGTAGCAATAAAGGGGGGAAGAATGCCCACTTTTTGCGGCAGGATTGGGGCCTGTTGGCTTGGGTAGGGCTGGTAATAGGAGCAAGTACAGGGTCAGCCCCGCTTAGCTTCCAAGATCTGACAAGATCGAGCTTCCCTGAGCTATCCAGATCAGTGCCCCTTTGTCACCCTCTTAAGGTTACAAGTCCATGACTGTGTGATGAGACAAACTTCACACAGAAAGAGATTGCATAATGGAGCTTAAATATTTATCCCCACCAGCTTAGCAGGCAAGTACTTACCGAGTCATTCTTCTGCACCTTTCTGTTGCATCATTTATCACCATGCTCCACAACACGACCTAAGGAGAGAGGGTGAAATATCATCTAATAAAATTAAAATAGATGTGCTACCTCTTAAAGAAAGAAAAACAAGTAGTGAATTAATCGTTCCTTAATAAAAGCTGTACTTAAATCCTTACAGAAAGTAGACGTAGACAAATGTTCAACCCCTTCTCTTAAGAGATTTTTAGGAAATCCTGTTCTGCAAACAATGCTGTGTTAACATCTCCTTTGTTTTATGCACGTCCATGCCGGAGCTTCAGCCTCCAGGTAAAAAACTCTGTCTTGCTGCTGTTCCAGCCCCGGATGTCTCCTGCAAGGAAGGAAGGGAGCCCGGGGGGGGGGGGGGGGGGGGACAGGTGTGAAGGTTAGCCTGACCTGGCCAAAGGGTTCCCAAGAGCTGAAGTCACCCTTAGGAACTAGGTGGAACATGGCTGGTGACCAAGTACACCTTTGGCTTGGCCCAAAATGATGGTGATGTCATAGCCTTTGGTGTCTCCATCTGATACTGCCTGTTTGAAGGCAGGGGAGCCGGGAAGATGGCTGACCTTTAGTAGGTGAGGAGGAGGAACAGCCACTGCTGCGAGAAGGGTTGGTGTCTTATGAGGGAGGGCCACACAAGGCATCTTGTCCAAGTGCCCCACCCCTGCATTAGCTCAACAAATCTCCCTCCCTATTGTCCTGAGTAATACACTTCTCACTGTGTGCCTTGAGATTCCTTGCCATTCTTTGCAACCATATTATGGAGGTCCTTTCAAGACTGTGAGAAACATATGCAAATGCAGTGTGCTGCTTTAAACCTGTTTTTCAGACCCAGTGATACTTGTTATTGAGGCTTCCAACACATTGACTAAATAACTAGTTGCTGTTCCGGACAAGAAGACTGGGAAATAAAGAGAGCTCTAGAATACTAAAGAGATTCATTCCAGACTTCTCTATCTGGATGAGGAACAGAAGCAATGTGTGTGGCGGGGGGGGGGGGGGGAGTAGTGAAAAAAATTATTTCCCATGTGACACTGGTTTTGGAACATTGCTAATCACAGGAGAAGGTGCACCTATGAGTCCTTCCTCCACCCTTTTGCCCATTCTGCCACCAGTTTGAGAGCCAGTTTGATGTCATGGTTAAGACCGGCGGACTCTAATCTGGAGAACCGAGTTTGATTCCCCACTCCTCCACATGCAGCCAGCTGGGTGACCTTGGGTCAGTTGCAGTTCTCTCAGAGCTGTTCTCTCTGTTCTCAGAGCTGAGCTCTGGAAGGTAGCAGGAGAGAGCTGCAAGAGGGGTGAGTGTTTTCTTTTTTGCTTCAGCTGAGGTGGTTTAGCTGAGGAGACTGTGTTTGGAAATGTGTGAGTTTTGAGTTGTTGCAGTGCTGGCTGCTTGAGATAGGGTGAGAGAGGGCCATTGTTTGGCTGCTAATTGAGTGCCTGGGTGCATTTGAATAGCAGCTAGCCACACCCTCTGCTGGGGGAGGATTCTATTTAAGGCTCCACCTGACCAGTGGCACAAGCCTCTGGCACGAACCAAAGGGCTGGGCTCTTGGCCTGTGGCTCTTAGCCTAGGGACTCTTAGACTGGGGGCTTGTGAGAAGCCAAGGAAGAGCCAGAACACCAGGGCTGTGGGCTCCTTGGGTTCCCAGTAAGGTAAGTAGACTTCTACAAGGAGAATAGAAAGGGTTTAAAAGGGGGATTATCAGGGGTCATTTCGTAGAAAAAGAGGTGCAGGAGCTCATTAGCATAACTCATTTGCATAACTTATTTGCATATACCACACCCACCAAACATACCGGAAGTGTGTCAGAAGGCAACACCCACCCCTCAGTGAAACTGACCTGCTCTTCCTCCATTCCCTTCCCCATCCAATACTTTGTGCCATAAAAATAAGCGTAAAGAACACACCCTCATTCTCTTCCTGCTCCCTTGAAACCACCAGCTTTCAATTAGACTTGAGATACCCAGGACATGTGCACCACCCATCCCTTTCCCTTCCCTTCCCCACAACAAGAGACCCTGTGAGGTAGGTGGGGCTGAGAGAGGTCTTTTGAGAACTGCTCATGAGAGAACAGCTCTGAGAGAACTTGTGACTGGCCCAAGGTCACACCAGCAGCTGCATGTGGAGGAGTGGGGAATCAAACCCGGTTCTCCCAGATTAGAGTCCAACTCCTGACCACTACACCAAACTGATGGGGTGGAAGCTGCTGAAGGGTTGGTGAAATTTCTCCAGTACTTATGTGCCATGTGCCCTGATAAAAAAATGGTATACTTAGAAAATTTATATGCCACCTTGAGCAAGTCTCTGGAAAAGCAGCACACAGTCATAAAAGGAACAATGATAAAAGTATCAATATTAAAACAAAACATTAAAAACAATAAAGACCCTAGCAGGGCTTTCCCCGTGGCGCTGCGCCTCTGCACTGCTCGGGAAAGCCGAGGATGGGGCGGGGCTTGGTCATGGGCCCGCCCCCTGGGCTCCTCACTCCCGGAGCTGTGCTCCTGTGCACTCCCGCTCCAACGGACCCCTGGGGATTATATAAAACTTTAATGCAATTATGAAGCCAGAATGCCAGCAGGGGGTTGGGGGCTTTTTTGCACGGTGTTTTGCGTGGTGTGTCACATGTATGATTATCTGCCCACTGGTCAGAAGTCTTCGGTGTGTGCCCCCTGGTGCAATGAGCTCCTGGTTCTCAGAGAACAAGTTTGCTCCCTTGAGGCCAAGGTGGCTGACCTGGAGAAGCAGAGACAGTCAGTTAGGCATGTGGAGAAGACTCTCGGGGACTTGTTAGATATGTCCCACTCTGTATCTGGCAGCCCCACTGCTGTCAGGGAGCATGAGGGTCAAGAGGGAACAGGGCACCGTGCTGTGGATAAGGGGAATGTGCTCTCAGAAGGGACCTCTTCTACAGCTGGAACCATCCCTGGGCAGGGAGGGAGGGGGGCTCTTGGTAGTTGTTGATTCGATCCCTAGGCAGGTAGATAGCTGGGTGGCGAAACCGCGTATTGACCATATGGTGACTTGCCTGCCTGGTATGAAGGTAGCAGACATTATGCATGTTTAAATAGGCTGGTAGATAGTGCTGGGGAGGAGCCAGTGGTCGTGGTACAAGTTGGCGCCAACAATGTGGGGAAATACAGTCATGAGGTCCTGGAGGAAAAATGTAGGCTGCTAGGCAGGAGACTCAAGGCCAGGACCTCCAAGGTAGCTTTCTTGGAAGTGCTACCTGTTCCATGCGCAGGGCCAGAGAGACAGGCACAGATCAGGAGTCTCAATGCGTGGATGAGATGATGGTGTAGGGGGGGAAGGGTTCAAATTTGTTAGGCACTGGGATGCTTTTTGGAACAAGAGGGAGCTGTACAAGAGAGACAGTCTCCACTTGTCCCGGGAAGGAACCAGGCTGCTGGCACTTAAAATCAAAAAAGTGGCAGAGCAGTTTTTAAACTGAATATTGGGGGAAAGCCAACAGGAGATGAAAAATCTCTGGTTCAGGATGGTTCACCTCAAAGAGATGAAGGGGTAGCTGCTACTTTCCTACAAGGAAATGGATTAGAATTGTTCTCTGAGACTGTGGCAAATGATAGAGACTGCCTGGCAAGGTCTCGAGGCAGCAAGAGGAAGGTTGTGGGCTTAACATGTATGGAATACTATAGATGTTTATATACTAATGCTAGAAGTGTCTGAGGTAAAATCGGGGAGTTGGAATGCTTGGTGTTGGGGGAAAACATAGACATTGTGGGTATTTCAGAAACTTGGTGGGATGAGGAAAATCAGTGGGATATGGTGATTCCTGGTTATAAACTATATAGGAAGGATAGGGGGGAAGTTGGAGGTGGGGTGGCTCTGTATGTCAGAGAGGGTATACAGTTCAGTAAGATTGAGAGGGTAGGAGAATTGGATTCGCTTCTGGAAATGCTGTGAACTGAATTAGTAGGCCCAAAAGGAAGCTTAACATTGGGAGTTTGTTATTGCCCACCAAATCAAAAGATAGAGGATGATTTTAAAATGATGAATGAATTAAAGATAGTGGCTAGACGAAATAACTGTGTTGTAATAGGTGGCTTTAACTACCCACACATTGATTGGGTCAATATGTGTTCAAGTCAGGAAAAAGAGATTGAGTTACTAGACACCCTCAATGACTGTGCTATGGAGCAGGTAATTACGGAACCATCCAGGGGAGAGGCGATCCTGGATTTGGTCCTAAGTAACGCCCAAGACCTGGTGAGAGATGTTAAAGTGATTGCACCACTTCGGAACAGTGACCATAATGTTATTGAGTTCAACATTTGTATAAATAGGGAGTTGCCCAAAAAGACTGACACAACCACTTTTAACTTTAAAAGGGGTAACTTCTCTGATATGAGGGGATATGTGGGGAGAAAACTGAAAGAAAAAGTAGAAAGGGTCAAAACCATTGGGGAAGCTTGGAGACTATTTAAAATTACAATCCTAGAGGCTCAGAGAAAATATATACCACAGGTTAGGAAAGGCACAAGTAGGTATAGAAAAAAGCCTGCATGGTTAACAAACAAAGTAATGGAAGCTGTAAAAGGTAAGAAGGATTCCTTTAAACAGTGGAAAGCTGGTCTCAGTGAGGCTGATAAAAGGGAACACCGGCTGTGGCAAATAAAATGCAAGTCTGGGATCAGGCAGGCAAAAGGGGAATATGAGGAGCATATCGCAAAAAACATAAAGACCAACAATAAAACTTCCTTCAAATACATTTGAAGTAAGAAACCAGCCAGTGAAGCAGTGGGGCCCTTGGATGACCAAGGGGTAAAAGATGTACTGAAGGATGATAGGGAAATGGCTGAGAAGCTGCCTCTGTCTTCACTGTGGAAGATGAGAAGTGCTTGCCCACTTCAGAACCACTGATTTCAGGATGGGTGTTGAAAGACGTGAGTCAGATTGAGGTGACAAGAGAGGAGGTCCTACAACTGATAGACAACTTAAAAACAAATAAATCACCGGGCCCGGATGGCATACATCCGAGAGTTCTGAAAGAACTCGTGTGAACTTGTGGATCTCCTGACAAAAATGTGAAATCTTTCCTTAAAATCTGCCTCCATTCCTGAGGACTGGAAGGTAGCAAATGTCACTCCCATCTTTAAAAAGGGTTCCAGAGGAGATCCGGGAGATTACAGGCCAGTCAGTCTGACGTCGATACCGGGTAAGTTGGTGGAAACCGTTATTAAGGGAAAAATTAGTAGGCACATCGATGAACAAACTCTATTGAGGAAGACTCAGCATGGGTTCTGTAAGGGAAGATCTTGTCTCACTGTTAGTGTTCTTTGAGGGAGTAAACAAACATGTGGACAAGGGAGACCCAATAGATGTTGTTTACCTTGACTTCCAGAAAGCTTTTGAGAAAGTTCCTCATCAAAGTCTCCTAAGTAAGCTCAGTAGTCATGGGATAAAAGGGCAGGTCCTTTTGTGGATCAAAACTGGCTAATTAAAAGGAAAAACAGAGATAAATGGGCAATTTTCTCAGTGGAGGGAGGTAAGCAGTGGGGTACCGCAGGGATCTGTACTCGGTCCGATGCTTTTTAACTTGTTTATTAATGATTTGGAGTTGGGAGTAAGCAGTGAAGTGGCTAAATTTGCAGATGATACAAAGTTGTTCAGGGTGGTGAGAACCAGGGAGGATTGTGAGGCACTCCAAAGGGATCTGTTGAGGATGGGCGAGTGGGCATCAACATGGCAAATGGGGTTTAATGTGGCCAAGTGCAAAGTGATGCACATTGGAGCCAAAAATGGTAACTACAAATACACGTTGATGGAGTCCGAATTGGCAGAGACTGACCAAGAGAGAGATCTTGGAGTCGTAGTAGATAACTCAATGAAAATGTCGAGACAGTGTGCGACTGCAATGAAAAAGGCCAATGCTATGCTGGGGGTTATTAGAAAGGGAATAGAAAACAAATCAGCCAGTATCATAATGCCCCCGTATAAATCAATGGTGAGACCTCATTTGGAGTACTGTGTACAGTTCTGGTCGCCACACCTCAAAAAACATATAGCATTGGAGAAAGTGCAGAAAAGGGCAACTAGAGCAGGGGTGGCCAACCTTGCTTAACGTAAGAGCCACATAGAATAAACGTCAGATGTCTGAGAGCCGCAAGACAGGAACAAATATCACACACACGTTTTTATTTTTAAAAATATGCAAATTTGCTTTTTATTAACGTTAAATGGGACTGCCAAAAATAAAAACAAACGAGGAAAACCGGTTATTGATAATGATATTACTTGTTTGCTAATGATATTGAGAGAGATGGAAAGAAAGAATTAAAGAAGTGGAAAGAAAGAGAGAGAGAGAAACTAGGAAAGCAAATAGATGGGAGGGAGGAGGGAAGGAAGGAAGGGAGAAAGAGAGAAAAAGCATGCCTCCCCTTTGCTTCCCCAGCCGCCCTGCCAGGAGCCGCACAATATATGTGAAAGAGCCGCATGTGGCTCCCGAACCACAGGTTGGCCACCCCTGAACTAGAGTGATAAAAGGGTTGGAACACTTTCGCTGTGAAGAAAGGTTGAAGCGCTTGGGACTCTTTAGCTTGGAGAAACGACGGCTGAGGGATGACATGATTGAGGTTTATAAGATTATGCATGGGATAGAGCAAGTAGATAAAGAAGTACTTTTCTCCCTTTCTCACAATACAAGAACTCATGGCACTCCTGAAATTGCTGAGCAGTTGGGTTAGAACCAGGGCTGTTTTGGGGCAGGAATGAATGGGAACGGAGTTCCAGCTGGCTCCTCAGTTGGCCACACCCAGCAGGAACTCATTAGCATAGTAGGCCACACCCAACAGCAGAAACTCATTAGGATTGGCTACATTAGGGGTATGTGGCCTAACATGCAAACTAATTCCTGCTACAAAAAAAGCCCTGGGTTTTGACAACAACAGGGTAAACAAAATAAGAAGCAAAAGGTGGGTGTGGCTGGATGACCACTCTTCTGGTAACATGGGGGTGTGGCCCAATATGCTAATAAGCTGTGCTGTCAGTGGTGTGGCCTAATATGCTAATGAGTTTCTGCTGTTGGGTGTGGCCTATTATGCTCACGAGTTCCTGCTGGGCTTTTTCTACAAAAAAAGCCCTGGTTAGAACAGATAAAAGGAAGTACTTCTTCACCCAAAGAGTGATTAACACGTGGAATTCACTGCCACAGGAGGTGGTGGCGGCTACAAACATAAACAGCCTCAAGAGGGAATTAGATAAACATATGGATTAGAGATCCATCAGTGGCTATGAGCCACAAGGTACAGATAGGAACTCTCAGTCTGTGGCAAGTGATGCTCTGCATTCTTGGTGATTGACCGGGGGGGGGGGGGCAACAGTGGGAGGGCTTCTGGTGTCCTGGCCCCACTGCTGGACCTCCGGAGGGCACCTGGTGTTTTTGGCCACTGTGTGACACAGAGTGTTGGACTGGATGGGCCACTGGCCTGATCCAACACTGGCTTCTCTTATGTTCTTATGTTCTCTCAAGAGCAGTCCTCTCAGAGCTCTCTCAGCCCCACCTACCTCAGAGAGTGTGTGTTGCGGGCAGAAGAAGTGAAGGAGATTGTAAGCCTCTCTGAGTGAAGGGTGGGGTGTAAATCCAACTCTTCTTCTTCCTCCTCCTCCTCTTTCCTGGTGAGTGAATACAGGGACAGGATGTCTTGCTAGGACTAGTAATGTGCAATGAAAGTGTGCCAGGTTGCCCTGACCTGGATTTTCCAGGCTAGCCTGATCTCGTCAGATCTCGGAAGCTAAGCAGGGCAAGTACTTGGATGGGAGACCACCTTGGAATACCAGGGCCGGGAGGCAGAGGCAGGCAATAACAAGCCACTTCTCTGACCTTCCAAGCCCCACTAGGGTTCACCAGAATTCAGTCATGACTTCCAGGCACCCATACACACACACACACACACACACACACAGAGTACCAAGAGAAGAAAGTGTGCCGGGTCACATCTGCAGTACATTGCAGTTAACTATTTACCTTGTGGCCAGTTTTTTACACTCTGGAAGAAACAGTGCCAGTACCTCTGTTTTCAAGCTGGAAAGCATTTAGAGTGCCAGAGAATTTAATTGACGGAGCATATCCAGCAGGGATTTGTGGAGTCAGCCAAAAATAAATTTACTTAAGGTCAGCAGAAAAACTACAACAGACAGGGTGATGGGTAGCCTGACCCTCTAAGTATGGTGTTAAAGAGAAGTATTAATCAGACTTGGCATGTCCTGAAGGATATACCTGCTTGGGAGGAGAAAATACTAATTGCTTCCTTACAAAACAATTAAGAATATTAAGGAGCGGCTGGTCCACAGCAATATGTTCTCAGATGTGATTGGAAGCCTTACAAACAAAGACACCATGGGCAGGTTTTCCCTTGGAAATTGTGTATTGCAAACAAGCTATTAGAAAAACATCTGGGTTTGGTAGTTGAATGGGTGACAAAAAAATTCCTTAGGCGCATCAAAGTATGCATCAGAGCCGACCTAATTCATGCAGCTTGTTTTGAACTGAGGGCCAGTAGGGCAGCCATCTTGGTTCCACCCGCTCTTCTTCTCCCCTGTGAACTAAGACGTGCCCCTCGTCTCTATCAGGAATGGAAACCATGCCAGTTCCCATTGCTGGATTTGTGGTTTCAAGAAGGTAACATATTTTGGATACGGAATTAAGTTTTTAAATGTTATGATTCATTCGAATGATTCATTCGAAATCATTTTTATAGTGGACTCTGATAAAGACTTGTATTATACTTGAGCAGCTAGATTCGAGACGAGTTGCTCTTTAGAAACCAACAAGAGTTTTGGGTTATAGAAGCTACCCGGAAAATCTCGTTGGTCTCTGGAGCACTCCTGGCCTGGAATCTAGCCGCTCTGCTGCAGACCAACAATGGCTGCCCTCCGAAAGAATTATCCTTGAGATGTGTCAGGCATCACAATGGAGTGGCGGGGCATAATGGGGGGGAAGGCGCTGCTGTGTGATGCATCAATGCTGTTTTTCTCATGCCCTTCCCTCCTCCCAAAAACTCCTGCCCTTGCCAGGTGCAGACCTGGCAACCCGGCAAGGAAGCCTCTCCGTATCTTTGCAGGTTTCTGTTGGATACCTTTGCAAGCTGACTGATCCTGCACTAATAATAAGGCGTGTAGTTAGTCAAAAAGTGTTCTGAAAGGAAGGCGGCTGTTAGAGTCGGATGCTGCCACCGGGATTCAGTGAGGAGATCATTAATGTTCAATTTTCCAGATGACTGAGTGAAGGTAATTAGGTTTTGGTGGAAACCTGGAGCTCAGTGGTCAGGCCAGAGCTGCGCATCGCAGCTGTTTTTCCATTAATGTGTGTTTCGTGGTCATGTCTGCAAAAGGCGTGTCAGAATACATAAAAACGCTACGAGCAAGCGGCCTTGCAGTTAACTTCCGCACTAAGATGTCCACTCTGTACGAGTTTTGCCCAGCATGGGAGAGTGTTCTTCCTTAGCATGCTTCCTGAATAACCCTTCCTTTTCTTTTTCTCCGCCCGTCTAGGCAACAGTTACCAAGGTCACAGCAATTTCGATTTTCCGCATGGGAATCCCGGTGGAACTTCCATGAACGACTTCATGCACGGTCCTCAGCTGTCGCACCCTCCCGACATGCCCAGTAGCATGGCAGCTCTCGACAAGCCCCTCAGTCACCCCCTCCAAGACCCCGTAAGCTGAACTGCATCTCGGTTTTGTCTTCATTCTCCCTCCCGCCCCCCCCCCCCCAAATGACGCATCTTTCACTTTCTGACTAGCGATATTGCAGCACCATTGTAGGCAAGACTATCACTCGATTATAAACTAGCTTATAGCATCACCAAAAATGGATTTAGGAAGAAATGGCCTTTAACACCCTACATTTGGGATATGATTATTAGATCCTGCTTCTGCGAAGTTATAAGACCAGCGCAAGGTGCAAACAGTGGTGTGGAGGCAGGGCAGAGGTGGCTCATGGGCAGGTTAAAGACAAAAGAACAGAACCATGTACATCGGTTTGTATATGCCATTACTGTTAGCAAAACAGAATAAAGTCTACAAAGGCATTGGTCAGTGTGTATAAATTCTCCTGGTTTACAAACAGTAACTTGCATTGGTTGCAAGGTAACAAAACCCTGTTCCTTGTTCTTCACGCACTGTTCAAAACAATGCGACACTTGAACTCACCACAAGAAGATTATCCAGAATATGTTCACAGAGTGGTGAATGTTGATCAATGAGACCAGATTGCTCAAACAAACCTGGCAAGCATTCTGGTATGTACTGTTTCCAATTTTCATCCTCAGAATCCGAAGGCTTTCTTTAATTGTTTGAGCAATCCGGTCTTATTGATCGACATTCACCACTCTGAACATATTCAAGTGTCGCATTGTTTTGAACAGTGTGTGAAGTACAAGGAACAAGGTTTTGTTATCTTGCAACCAATGCAAGTTACTGTTTGTAAAACAGAAGTGATACATATTGACCAATGTTTTTTATAAACTTTATTCTATTTTGCTAATAATAAGGGCAAACAAACCAATTTACAAGGTTCTGTTCTTTTGTCTCATTCAGACCATGGTCCCTGTGGATATATATCATGACCCGTAG
Source organism: Lepidodactylus listeri (assembly GCA_029233225.1). Lineage (NCBI taxonomy): Eukaryota > Metazoa > Chordata > Lepidosauria > Squamata > Gekkonidae > Lepidodactylus > Lepidodactylus listeri. Next base: position 129,534,012 of record JARCFY010000005.1, on the reverse strand, counting down.
GCAGGAGCAGCTGCAAAGTTCCTTGTCCTGGGGAGAGGGCTTTGGCTCAGCAGTAGAACATCTGTTTGGTATGCAGAAGGTCCCAGGCTCAACCCCCGGTGGCATCTCCAGCTAAAGGGCCAGGCAGGAGGCGATGCGAAAGTCCTTTCCTTGAGATCCTGGAGAGCGTCCACCAGTCTGAGTAGACAATACCAACCTTGATGGTCTGACTGAGCTTCAGGCAGCTCCATGGGTATATTTGACGCATGCCCACATCAGAGAGCAAGTCTAATATGAAGGGATTCATCCTTATCATGTGGCCTGGTTGGCCTACCATAATGCCTGGGTTTTTTCACTGGGTCTGGCTGGTCGGTGTGTAGGGTTCACCTGTGGCCTGGTTTGTCAGTGGTACAAAAGTTGGATTTCTCTACAATGTGTCTCATGCTGGGGGTTTAGGCCTCGCTTGCATGCTCAGGTCATGTAGAAGAACATAAACTACCAAAAGCTTCCATCACTTCCCAGTACTGAAATGCTGTTGCTGCTGCTGCACATTTCTGATTTACGTACCAAAACAGGGCTTTTTTCCTGGGGGAAAGCACCAGAATGGAGTTCCGGAACCTCTTTGACAAAATTCTTTTGGAAATGTTTAAAAGTCCATGAGTTTTCAGTATATAGATTGAAAACTTCATTTCCTTCTTGAGAGTTCTGGCACCTCTTTTTAAAAAAAAATTTTAAAAGCCCTGGAAAAGACAATGCAACAACAGTCAGAAGCCAAGACCCACACTTTACGTTTGTTTGACGCTGAATTTATACTTAATTGGTAGAATTGACCATGGAAATCCCATTCGTTGAGAGATGATCACTTCATAAACGAAGGAGATTCCCACTTTGCAGTTCAACCTCCTATACTGTTAAGAAGTATCACAACTAGATTTGAGTCCAGTAGACCCTGAGAGACCAACTAGATAAGATCTTCAGGGTATACACTTTTGAAGACTCAACGCTACTGATGTAGGGAGCGTTGAGTCTTGTAAGCTTACAACCTGAAAATTGGGCTGGTCTCTGAGATTCTACTGGACTCGAAACTAGTTGTTCTACCACAGACCAACGCGGCTACCCACTGAAAATACCACATGTAGTGGCCATTGTTTTCTCTTCAGGGTCTCTTCTCTAGCAGAGCAGAGCTTGTTCAGAGAGAGAGAGAGAGAGAGAGACTGGGCAATCAGAATGCAGAGGAAGAGGTGGAGAAGTCCTTAGAAGGCCAGAAAGGTTCATCAGGATCTTGCATAGACGGTCTCTCTGTAGTACGTGAGCTATAACACTGTTACACCACCTTTGCAATAAAATGTTATTTACTGAGATTCTTCTGGTTTGCAGACAGCTAGCATCTGCATGAGTATGATCAGCAAATGGCTGTCCCCTGGACAAATATGGCTCATGGAGCGGTTTGGTGTAGGGCTGCCAAGTCCCCCCGGGGGACGGAGATTCCCCCACTCAAAGGGCCCTGAATCCACCAGTGCGGATCTGGCTGGCGGGAGGAACCCCACCCCCGTAGTGGCCAGATCGGGCCAATATGCCCGGCATGATGATGTCGCCCGGAAGTGATGTCATCATGCTTAGCCCGTCACCAGGCAACACTCTAGCAACTGGCCTGAAAACTCTATGGTACCTCTAGAGTGTCACCTGGCGACATGCCCATCGTAATGATGTCACTTCCAGGCGATATCATTGTGGCGCGCAAAGCACATGCGCAAATGTCCCGGACTGGGACCAGCTCTCCCCCACTTTTTAAGGTAAGTTACTTGCCCTAGTTTGGTGCCTGGCTCCTCAGTTACCTAACCAGCTGAGGACGACAATCGTTTTTTTAAAAAAGTTCACATTTTCCTATTTTATTTGCCGGATTAACCTCGGGATACTCATGCGCTGTTTGTTTGTTTGTTTGTTTCCTCATGGCACCAAAGTCAGTTTGCAAGGTGTTTTCCGACACTGAAGGGGGGGGCTCGAGTGACGGAAATGCCTGTGGCAAATTTGGCTAAATGGAACCTCTGTCTGGTTTTTAAAAATGTATCTTTTGGCTTGTTGATAAACTCCATGGATCAAAAAGCCAGCAAACCGGCTCCCCTGCATTCTTTTTCCTCTGGTGGCCAATGACCATCCATGTGGATGCTTTTGCAATACCAGTTTCACGTCACGATGGCTTGTTGAATAATTCACAGCAAAGCGGTTTAATTCATCTGGCCTCCCACCGCCACACGCCCGCTCTTTACCTCACTTTTCCTTTCCTGCTTCTTTTCGTCCTCCGCAGATCCCTCATCCTGGCAGCACTGATCAGTCCCATAGTTCCATGCAGCAAGGTTTGCACGTACCTCATCCCAGCAGCCAGTCAGGGCAGCCATTACATCACAGCGGTCCGCCTACCCAGCAGAGCCGGCAGCCGCCACAGGCCGCTTCGAGCAACCATCCACACAATGACCTGGCCTTTAACCCCTCCTCAGCCTTAGAGGGCCAGGCTGGTGGGCAGGGCGCATCCGACATGCCGGAGCCTTCGCTGGATGTAAGTTGGGGTCACTGGGTCAGTCGTGTGCTGGCCTGGACTTTCTGAAAGGGGTGGGAGAAGAATCTTCTCCGGCAGCTCCCCCGTTATTCGGAGCATGGCTGGCATCGAATCACTGGAGCAGACAAGGCAAAACCAGCTGAGGAAAGACTTTCTGTCAGAAGGAGCAATACGTTGGGTTGAGGGTGCCTTGGGGACATGGGAGGGGGTTCCAGGCAGGAGAAGAGGAACGCTTTGCGCATTTTCATTCAGTCATTACTGACTGGTATTTGTAGAGTGATCCTGAGTTTTATGCCTGGCACTTTACAGAGGAATATTTTTTAAAAGGGAAAGAATCTACATTCTACTTTGGGAGCACTGGGGGAGAGAGAGGAAGGGAGGGAGGGAAAGAAAATAAATATTTGATTATTTATTTCTATGTTGCCTTTCCACCTGATCAGTCAGGGCCGCATTATGACTTCCGGGGGGGCCCGGGCACTTTCGCCTTTGTGGGCCCCTCCCACCACAGTAATATCAATATTAAAAATTATTTTTGATATAACTTTAAATACTTCAACGTTTCATTTTTCCCTGTTTTAGACAAAATGTAATGGATTTTCGTGGGCCCTAAAATTTCCTTTTTTTCCTGATGCGAGAAAAAAAATAAAACATTTCCTTTTGCCCTAAAAGTTCTTTTTTTTCCCTTCTAATTTTAAAAGAAATTTAAATGTTTTCATGGGCCCCTAAAAGTATTGTGGGCCTTCCCTAGGCACTGTGCCCACCATTAGGCAAAGTCAGTCCTGCCGACTGGGGGCCCCCAAGGTGACACACACTAAAAACGTTAAAACATTTGAATAATTCCAAACAGCATTTAAAATTATGGAATAATTCATCACGAACACAAACGAACAATACCAGAATCAGGGTGGAGGGCCAATAACCGTTTAGTGGAGGCATGCCAATCAAACAAAAATGACATTACCCGCTGGTGGAAGATGAAGACACTGATAAAGGGAGATTGACAGGTCTCCCTGGGGAGGGAGTTCCACAGCCACCTGTCTGGCCTCAGATGTGGGGGGGGGGGGAACACAACCAAAGCAGATCCCCTGAGGATGATCGGAGTGAACGGGTGCTTCAAGGACGTGGGTCCCAGGCCATACAGGGCTTTACAGGTCACCGCCAGCACCTCGAATTGAGCCTGGAAGCAAACTGGAAGCCAGGGCAAGGTGGAACAAGACTGGAGTGATACAATCAGTATTACCCATTCCATGAGAGCAAGGGAGACTGAAGAGGGATGGGGAAAGACAAGAATAGCAAGGGATGATTTATTTATGTGTGTGCACACACGTGAATAAGCCCGCACTCACACAAAGTATTTGGCGAGCGTCGTCATTCAAAACGCAGTGGGTGGGATCCCGGAGAGAGAGGATTGCAGCTGATGTAAGGGGGCAGTCATTTGCATCCATTTCCTCCTCTCAGACCAGACCTCCAGTCCCCCCTCCATGCTGTTCCAGGGGTATCCCATCCCCCAAGAGCAGTATTTCCGGGAACAGTTCCTTTTGTAGCAGAACCACAGAGGTGAGAAAGTTGCCCTCTGCTGCTGCTACGTCCTTCTATTAGCTGATATTTTTAGCAGCATCCCAGCTGGTGTGATTTGTAAGAACTTTGTTGATACAGAAGTCACCATTTTAGGTGTCTAAGCTAAGCTGTCGAGACAGGCTTATGCCTGAGTTGGAGGGTCCCATGCTACTTCTTGCTGTCCGTGAGTTCCAATCCATTCTCTGCTTGCTGTTCATTCCCTCTTTGTCAGTAGCCCTGTACAGACATCCTGTGTGCATGTTCACTCACTATGCAGGGAGAGAGAACAAGCAAGAGCCCGCTGGCCTGCCCCACCTGCCTCCGTACAGTCGCCAAGTGGTCTTCACAGGGTGATTTAGGATTACCAGAGCCCTGCTGCCTTCTGCCCTTCAGAGCGATGGCAGGGCAAATATTCTTTAAGAATATTGTGAATCTCTGTTTCTGGCTAGTGTCGTGATGTGGCCCCAAGAGCTTTTCTGCATTCTCATCTTCCTCGCTCATGTGTTCCTGTTGCTTTGGGGTTTTTCTGTGTTTCGCACGTGTTTTGCTCCCTCTAGTGGTCAATTCGATATTACACCAGTTTATGTCAAGATTTAAACTGTAGGGTTTTTGTGCCAGACATAAGGCAAAGCGACAGGAACACACAAGCAAGGAAAGCGAGGATGCAGAAAAGCCCCTAGTGACAAAAATACATGCGTTTTGCAAGGAAGCCATTCATGCCATCGTTACCTGTGGTGGGGTGGGCCCAACTATTTCAAGGCTGTAGAAAAAGAAACTATGGGAAGAAGTAAAGTCATGTGAGAGAAACTTCACCAGAATGTGAACAGTGAGAATCGCTGAGGGAACGCCAGACCAAAACAGAAAAGTCGCTGGCAAAAGATAGTGATAACAGGGGATAGATGAAATTTCCCTGGGGAGAGAATTCTATAACCTTGGTGCCACAACTGAGAAAGCCCTTTCTCAAGTTGCTGCCCGCCAAGCCTCCGTTGGCGGGGGTGTGCCCAAAGCAGGGCTCCCAAAGACAACTGTAGTGGTCTGGTAAGTTCAATGTCAACAGAGGTCGCTACCATTTCATACAGCTCCGCCACATACAAAGTTCCTTGGGCATAATAAAGTACCATAACAGGGAGCACAAAGTAGACCTTTCCCCTGGCCACCCAAGATTCCTACATGTTGTCAGGTTGCCAACATCCAGGTGGGACCTGGAGTTCTGGAATTATAGCAGATTTCCAGCTGACAGACATCAGTACCCTGGAGAAAATGGCTGCTTTGGAGGGTGGACTCTGTGTCAAATATATCCTGCTGATATCCCTCTACCCAAACCCTGTCTCCCAACCTCCAGTTCTAACTCCTAGGACTTCTTTTAGGGATGGACTGACCCTTCCGCTTACCAGGAGCTTTCCCAGTGGGCCTTGACCCTGGAGTGGCCGTGATCATCAAGAGCCCAAGTTGAGCAAAATAACCCCTGCAATGGCTGAGAGAGCCACAGGGCTGGGCTTAGCTCACTCCAGGACTCTTTAAATGTTCTGACCCATCCTGACTGCTTTAGTGTTATAGCTTTGACCACAAATCCCCTGCCCATAGCAAGTCTGAATGCTGTAGAATTTGATATCCTTTTGTTACACGCTTGGGCTTGGTCCCATCTCCGTGCTCCATTCCAGTGGCCCTGCAACATTCCAGTGGAGATGCTCCGTGTTACTGGGCCAATACAGCAGTCCTTTGTCAACCCACCAAGAGTATCTTCAGATGTGTTTATACTCTGCCACAAATGTGAGACTTTACATCTAAATAACCAGGTGGGGCAGCTGTGTTGGTCTGAAGCAGGGGAACAAATTTAGAGTCCAGGGGCACCTTTAAGACCAACAAAGGTTTATTCAAGGCATGAGCGTTTGTGTGCATGCACACTTTTTCAAATACATTGGAAGGGAAGGTAGAGTTCAAACTTAGAAGCTGAACAGCAAATTGACATGTATACTCAACAAGAAGGACTATACATCCTTTGTATTTTAGTGTACTTCTTTTTTAGGATAGTATATTAGAATACTGAATGTAACGCAAGGAATATTGGAATGTTTTGCTGACATAACACTGCGCCTACCTCAAAGAAGAAAAAAATGCTGTTAAGTTACCTCAGTACCCGAGAAGAGATGAATGGAGAGTCTCAGTTTACTTCCCACAATTAGAAAAGATACTTTTACATATTTATCCCCTATTTTGACATGTTTATTGCTTCCCCCCTTAATTAAATTAAAACAACTGTTGACCTTATAACTTTAGCTTGTTATTTAGTTTTGTCTTTGCATATCTTAAAACATCTTCATCGTGTTACATGTTGATCTGCTGTTCTTAAACATGCCATTGGACTCTAAATTTGTTCTACCTAAATGACCAGTGTTTCTGCCAGTACGTTTTCACTGTTTTCAGATTTCCTCTGTCTTCATCCCACAGCTGCTTCCAGAACTTACAAACCCGGACGAGCTGCTTTCATACCTGGATCCCCCTGACTTGCCGAGCAATAGCAACGATGACCTCCTCTCTCTCTTTGAGAACAACTGAAGCCTTCTGTGTTCTGTCCCCCAACACCGGTCACTCGTTTGACACGTCTGTGGCTTCACAGTGAGGAATCCCACACCACCCTTTTTGCCCCCCCACTCGCAGCTGGAGGAGACGATGGACACACGTTCTTCATCTCAGAACTCGCTTGCTTGTGACAAGCTTCACAAATTGTGGGGTAGAAAGAAAGAAGATGAGAAGGTGGAGGGCCTCCAGACCCCGCCTCTCCACATCACGGACTGTTTGCACAGCTGCGGAAAACCTCACTGGTTAGACCTCAAGAGAGAGAAGAGAATGAGCTTTCGGAGATGGCGTAGCATGAAGTATCCTGGTAGAAGTCGGTCTCGCCAAGGGAGGAAAAGGCAACAGAACTATTCTAAGCAACCAGTTTCAGAATGCCCTTCCAACTGTGTTCTTCCGTGTGTTTGGTTTGGTTTCTTTTTCCTTTACGGTGTGGTGTCTGTTCCACTGTGCTCACCCTCCCTACCCCTGTCTGTATGTTTGGGTCAGACGGAATAAGGACAGAATTTATTTGGCAATGCCTTCAGACTAGCCAAACAAACGCAAACCACAAAACACATACCAAAAAAAGCACAACCCCCCCACCCCATAAAGATGTCACAACTAAGATAAAAAACGCAAAACACATCAAAGGGGAGGTGTCTATTCCTCAGACGGTCATTTCTGTGTGATGGGAAAGTCCCGTGAATCTCTGGGCTGTGACAACTGGGTTTTTTTCTAAATTGTAGCAATTTTTTAACCTTGCGGGCCAGGTAGCTGCTTTGCTCCAACACAGATACTTGGTTTTCTTTTACTGTCTCTCTCTTTCCTTTTTCTTTCTTACGGGGTTTGGTTTCAAAGGACCGACCTGTTTGCCATCATGTTAAATGGGAGAGGGAGGGGTTTGACTCAAATTCCCGTATGAAACTATGAAATGTTGGATGTCACTAAGAGTTTCTCTTAACCTGTCCAGTAAGAGAGTCTTAGCGGGGGGGGGGGGAGCTAGGAAGGTGTCAAAGAAGAGGTGACAGATGGCGAAATACCTGCTCCCAGTAGGATTTTACGTGGTTGGCTTGGGAGAGGCATTTGCAGTGGGAGGAAGAAATACCCTCCGCCTGGTATCTGACGAAGGGAACTTTGACTCTTGAGAGCTTCTGCCCTGCAAATCTTGTTGGTCCCCAGTGCGCGACTGGACTCAGCTCTAGCTGTCCACACCCCCTCCCCAGAGTTGTTTTCTTTCTGTTTTTCAGGTTGTGTCATGGAATTCGGCCTTTTGGTTTCCTTCCCCACCCCCCCACCCCCAGGTTTGTTGTATTTTTTTAGCTGCCAGGACTGTTTTCTAAATATATCCATACATACATACATATATGTGTGTGTGTGTATTTTTCCAAGGACGATGGGCATGGGAAGTGTAAGTCCCTTTGGTACCACAGTACCGCGGCCTCTCCTGCCACAGTGCTTCCGTGGTCTTTGTGCTTCTCATGTGGTTTCCTCCCCCCTGCATGAGCTTCCCTTCGCTCCCAGGCCCGTTTCTGCGCTCTTGGTCATTCTCTCGTACAAGTGATGTATAGTATCTGTATGTCAAGACGTGCATGTGTGCCAACTCCGCCCTGTCGGGCCAACATTTCGTCTTCTGCCGACAGCGTGCAAATCTTGGTTTCTCTGTGAATAAAAAAGAAAAAAGAAAAGACCTTGATGGCTTCCTTTCCCTTCCATAAATCAGATCAAATATATCCCATGTTTGGTTTTCAGCAGTAGGCTTTCCATTTTGTGCCCAATGGAACTCATGCTTGTCAGTTTCTGCGTGTAAGCTCCGCCCACCTTGCCCCCTGTGAATGGCGTGACCCGTGCATTCCATTCCTGACCTGCTCTCATCACCAAAGTCATGCTTGTAAATTCTTTGCATATTTTATTTTTAGCATCTACCGCCACAGCTGTATATGCATCTTGTTATATATATATACTAGTTCACAGCACTTTGCTGTAGATATTACAGGAAATGGCAGTTTTAGTTCCTCTATTTTCCAGTAGGAGTGCTGAATTTGTAAAACATTTTATGTAGAGGTGTTTTGACACTTACTTCTCTCCCCATTCCCCTTTTATTGAGGTTTTGTTTTTTGTTTGTTTCATAAGAAGCGCTGTTCATTATGCAAAAATCAATTATTTTAAGAATTGCTATTGTAAATACCTTTTGTGAATATTTTAGTATCGTCTTTGATAATAATATTCAGCATTTTCCTGATCTAGTTATACTTGTGTTTTAAAATGCATAGTCTTTGTGGGGGGAGCATAGGTCCTCTTCTGTTTGTTTGTTTTTTAAGGGTTCTTGGATTGTTGGAGCTTTTTTTTTTTTCTTTTGACAAATTAGCCCCCCACCATTTCTTAATCCAGTTTAATGGATCTGGCCAATGTTCTGAACTGCCCTGAAAAGAAATTGTTACGAGCAAGGATATCAGCTTGAGATTATTTTCTTTAGTCGAACAACAAAAAAGGTAACTTTAAAAAAAATCCTTTGAAAATGACATTGTCCCATATGTAGGTGAGGAGACGGCAGTATATGATTCTTGACACATTGCAAAGGATCTTGGTTATGAACTGGAGGAATAACACGATGTCTCAGTGGTGGTGGGATACCCAGGGGACACTGAAGTCTAGAGCTTCCTCTTATTTCAAGTGTTTTCTGGGTTCCCGCCCCCCGTAGTAGCTTCCCCCTGCTGTCTCCGTCTTTTAAGCATTGAATCTGTTTGTGTGAGCAACTAAGGGTCAGTTGACCTTGCATTGTCCCATTATTCTCATTTGCTTTAAGCCAACTGGCAACCAGCTAAACCTATCACAGCCATCAGAGACTCAAAAGCCAGCTGTTTTCACACCTGCCTCTCCAAACCCAGGCAAGGTAACATGCGTCTGGCAAGTTGTTCAGGCCTATTTTAAGCCATATACTGTATCTTGCCTGTGTTCAGATTTTGGCAGACATTTTACAAAGCTGCTCCTCTGCTAACTGAGCAAGCATCCAGATTAGTGATTTTTGGAAAAAAATATTATTTGAACTGGAAACCGAACCCTTTCAAACCAGATGTGTTGAGGTCGGGTGTTCTGCCGGTGGCAATGTGAACGTGCCATACACAAGGCCCTGCTGAGGAGGAAGAAAAAGTGACGCCCCCATTGAGTATGTTTGGTTTAATCTGTCGTGAGCCCTGACCTGGATGGCCGCGATCTCATCCGAACTCAGAAGCTAAGCAGGATTGGCCCTGGTTAGTACTTGGATGGGAGACCACCAAGGGAGTCCAGGGTCGCTGTGTGGAGGCAGGCGATGGCAGACCACCTCTGAATGCCTTTCGCCTTGAAAACCCCTTGAGGGGTCGCCATAAGTCGGCTGTCCCTTGACGGCACTTTCTGCCAGCACCATTGCTGGGCTTGTTTGTTCATTTGAGCCTGCCCATCCTCCATAAAGTTCGGAGTGGCACGCATGGTTCTTCCATCAACATGACAACCGGTTGAGCTTCATAGCAGGATGGGTCATCGAGCCCAGGTCTCCCCCAGCCCGAGACTCCGCACAGTAACCAAATTCAGTGCTCATTTTAAAACCATCGTTTTTATGTATAACAATTAGATCTGTAGCAAGGGGGCATGACGCTGACCAGATTCAAGAACTCTCTTAGCTGGGTCAGTGTCAAGTAAGAGCAGTAGCCAGGGTTTGGCTGGGCACTTCCTTCATGAGGGGTATTAAAGGGCATATTTATCTAAGGGGCAACCATTAAAAAATCAGCACAGAATGCCCCCTTTCCCATCAGCAGTTACTCATCATCAGGTCGTTAAACCCTAAGATCTGTTTCAGAGAATTTGACACAGTTAATTTGTCATGTACCCACTGCCATTATTTTAGAATGAGGTGAAACCCTACTGGACAATGTGGCGTTCTATTGTGTTGGGTGGCAGAATTCTATTCCCAAAGCATTTTATTATTATTATTATTATTATTATTCCTTTGTTTTGGAGGCATTTTGGTATGGCCCTTTTTTATTGTTTCCCTATAGATGCCCACCTGGAAAAGAACCCTCAGAGATTTATAATTCTACTGCCAAGACATAATATTACTATTATTATTATTATTATTATGGGATAATGAAAACACATTAATGTCTGCAGTGGAGGCTCCAGGGACATCTGTACATATGTAAATGGCAAATAGAGACATGTTAACAGAAATGCATTCATTTTCCTAGGAATGTGCATTTGTTTTTATTTTGCTGAGACAGAAAAATGAAGCTTGAAGATCCATCTTATGTGGGAAATGAATCCTGTTTGTTAGCGTTTGTGAAGTCTCCACGTTTGTTTCACTTCTTGTAATATACTCTGGAAATCCTTTGTGGAAAGAATTTTTTTCCCTTGCATTTTTTGTTTGTTTTTGTTTTACCTTCATGTAATAATTAGCTTAATGTGTACTAGTCTTATCACCTGTGTATTTTTAGGGTGCTACAAAAAATAATGAAGAAAATAAGGGGATTAAATAAAAAAAGATTGTAACCAAATTCATACTTTGTACAATTTTTGATATTGTGATCAGAGGAGAATTTTAAAAAAAAAGTACAATCTGAAGTTACCATGCAAATATGGCCATTGTTCTTGTTTGTACATTGTATGTACAGTACAATGCAATCATTTCATACTTTAAAACTGGTCAGAAAAAAATAATTGTGATTTTTAGTCTTGCAAAACTGTATGTAGTTAGATGATGTGACAACCTAATATTTATCTAATAAATATGTATTCAAATGAAACCTGTATATTAGGTGTTCATGTGGTTATTTTGTATTTAAAAAAATAAATCAGATTGACTATTGCTAGACATTTATATACTTCCTTGTAACACTGAAAGTACTCTCATTTTTGCTCATGTTATTATTTTTTTCCTAAATAAATTTGGAAAAATTATGGATGGTCTAATGGACAGCTTTTTTGTAAATCTGAATTTTCTACTTACTGCAGAAAAGAAAGGAAAAAAGAGTGGGAAGATCTTGGAGTTTTGGTATCAGGAATTTATTCTTTGAACCTGGAGGAGAGGAGCGCAGTCTGGGACAACTGCTTCTTGGTGTATGTACTGGTATACTTAGCTGATAGGCACTGAGTACCAAATCAGGGAAGGAATGGAAGGTTTCCCTACAGGAAGTTAGATTACATAAATCTCTGGATGTGACAATTAGGGATGTGCATTCGGTTCATTTGAACCGAATGCACCCCCGAAAATGGCCCATTCAGCCCCCTTTTGGGAAGCCATGGGCCAAATCAGATTCTCTGATATGATGTGGCCCACCGCCGAATTGCCAACAAAAAAGTAACGTTTTTTCTCACCATAGAGAACAATGGAGGGGATGGGGGCAACCTGTTTGGGGGGCTGTAGAATTGGACTCCCATGGTCCAATCTTCTTGAAACTTGTTGGGTATTTGGGGGAGAGGCCCCAGCAGCTACCCTACGAGTTTGGAGCCTCTCTCTCAAGCCCCCTCCCCTCCAGCCCCTCATATACCCTATGAGTTTTTGCCATTGACTTCAATGGCCCATAGGGTATAATGGGTCCGAAACTGACATTCGGCTGGCGGAGTGACTCCCCAATCGGCTAGCATTGCCGAAACTGACATGTGGGGGTCATTCAGCGGCCGGAACAGATGCAGCCTAATTTGGCCTGATCCGAATAGCGCTGAATTTTATTTTTTTTTGCACACCCCTAGTGACAATTCTCTGCTTTGCACTTGTGCATTAAGGGAAGGAAGTACCATTTTTCTAACAGCTGCTAAAGGGGTTTACTCTACAATCCTAAACAGAGTTACAACCTTCTGAGCCTGTTGACTTCAGTAGATTTAGAAGGATGTAACTCTGCCCAGGATTGCACTGTCATTCTAGCTCAAGAACCTTAGGAATGATAAAGGAGCGGCCATCATAGAACTGTAGTAACTTCATATGCTAACCCACTGGTTCTTAGGGGTTCAAAACATTAAAAAGTCCCAGCAGCATTGTATCTTAATTCCGATCTGGCCCATAGAGTGTGGATCAAAAAATCCACAACATGGGGCCAGAGACAGACCTGTTCTACAAGCCTGCTGGAAGCCCCAGGTTTACAGGAAAATGTGAAATGTTCTTAAAAGTGCATCAGGGGTTGAAAACCCCAAAATCATATGTAAGCCCTGTAAAATGTGTAATTATTAGAATGTTTATGGCCTGTCTTTCCATGCATAGTGGATGTTGCTCTAGGAACACTGCCCTCTATGGAAGCTGGGTGAGGAGTTGCTTGGAAACAGGAAGGAAGAGCACCATGGGTATCAAGGACCCACAGTTTCCCCAACTCTCATGAGAGCGCAAGGTGCTCACTCACTCAGGAGGGAGGGAGGGGAGAATACGGGTGAAAGAAGGCATTCCGGGGAAGGGAAAGCCAGTGGAAACAGCAGGGGAGGACCTCTTGGGACTTTTGCTGAGTGGGGAAAAAAGAACTATTTTCCAGGCTGCAAAGAAAGGGAGACTTTTCTAGACCTTTCCAGGGTTTTTATAGGTTGGAGCCGGAGAGTTATTTCTCACCCCAACCTATTCAATCTCTTTTACTATTTCTCTATTTTGTTGAAGCTTCCGGTTCTTTACTCCCTGTTGTATTTGAATTTAAATGAAAACTGTTTGTTTTAGTGTAGTTCAGGTTATTGAAAAGGGAACATCCCCAATAGTGTGACTACTTGGCCTTACACAGGGTTACAAAAAGAATCAGGGTCTTCTTTTTAAAGAGAAGTGTGCCACTAAGGTCTCGTATTTGTTTGTTTGTTTGTTTATAGTTTGGATTTATGGATCACCAAATCCCTGAATACACAGGGCTGTGGGCCATGAACAACAATAAAATAAAAAACATCAAAACATATTAACAATATAATAAATACTTCATTACATTCTTTTGGGGGGGGGGGCAGCTGCAAAGCAAATGCAACCAACATTGCCAAGCAGGATTGCTACCTCCGGGCTGGAAAATTCCTGAAGGTTTGGGGGGTGGAGCCTGGAGGGGGCAAGGTTTGGGCTGACGAGGGACTGAAGCAAGGTGTAATTCTATAGAATCCGCCCTCCATAGCAGCTATTTTCTCCAGGAGAGCTGATCTCCACAGTCTGAAGATCCGTTATAATTCCAGATCTCCAGGCCCTACCTGGAGATTGGCAGCCTATTGCTGAGGATTTCAAGTGTTGGATGGGGGGGGGGAGACTAAAACCCCCCATAAAAGATAGGAAGAAGAGATGGTAAAGCTGGAGAGGGGAGGGACAAAAGAAAGGGGGAGAGGAACAAAAAGTGGGGGGAGACAGGGCCAGAGGCTGCTGGGGGAGAAATAGTCAAAGAGAGATGGGTAAGTGCATGGGAAAGAAAGAAAGAAAGAAAGAAAGAAAGAAAGAAAGAAAGAAAGAAAGAAAGAAAGAAAGAAAGAAAGAAAGAAAGAAAGGGGAGATGTTGCAGGCGCTGCCAGGGGGAGGCAAAACAGAAAAGTAAAAGGGAGAGAGGGACTGGGGAAATGAGATCCCCCGCCCGGTGAGCCTTTGTGGGTCCCTCACTTGGTTTTATTTTTTATTATTTAAACTCTTTTTTTTTCTCAGCTCAAATTTGCCTCCTCCCCCCTTTTCCCCAATCCCTGCTTCAGAGTCTCAAGCTTGCCACTGCAAAGCCACCACTGCCAGTTTCCAGCTCACCCCCAGGAAGACTCACACCCTTCCAGCGGCCCTTTTGCTTTTTCCTCTCTCCCCCCCCCCCCTCCAAGCCATTGGCCTCACTAGGGTTTCCGGTTGGGGCAGCGGCTGCCAGACTCAAAAGTTTGCCACTAGGGCAAACCTCTTAGGGCCTCATTCTCAAGGCACACCCCCATCAACTGTCTGAGGAGACAATTGTCTTCGAACTCTGTACTAATTTGTCTCCCCAGCTCCTGTTAAGACTGCTCCATCTTCTGCTCTTTCGGTAGACTGGCAGTTTCTGCACGCAGGGACCATTGGTTGACCCTGAGCCACCATTATGATGTAACCAGCCCAGAGTATTCCGCTCGGCGCCTAGCAACACAATATGCCCCATATACTGAATACCACTGATGATTCAGATTGTATTTTAATTGTTTTATTCTGCTTTTATTCTGTTGATTGATTAACTATGATTAATTTATTGTATGTGTACACCACCCTCAGCCCTTCGGGGGAGGACAGGTTTATTATTATTATTATTATTATTATTATTATTATTATTAGATGTAGTTACCTTTCTTTAACTTCATTATAATGTAGTTACCTTTCTTTAACCTCATCCTGGATGTGCCAAGATAGATGACATACCTGTGAATGCTTGAGGCATATAGAGGCTTGCTCATTAATTCATTGTTCTAGAACTTCCAGTGCTAATCTACGCATAGCAATGAGTACCAGGAAAACTGGTTAAACTGCCTCGTACCCAGGCGTAATTGGCCCGTGCCACAGAGTTACAAACATGTATCTAAAATGCAGCTTTCTCGCCACTCTTCCCCCACTATAGTCTCATCAGAGACGTGTCTGGGAGAGCTAATGTTAAAAAATTGTTTGTTAGTACTTGGATGGGAGACCACCAAGGAAGTCCAGGGTTGCCATACAGAGGCACGCAATGGTAAACCACCTCCAATCATCTCTTGCTTTGAAAACGTCTGTCCCGGGGTCTTCTTGAGTCAGTTGTGACTTGATGGTCCATTCCATTGGTCCATGCCACACTATTTGTAGAGATTTCCCTGTAACAATTACCCACTTCAACTATTCAGATGCTCTCCTGGAAATATTGGCCCTCGGACCTGGGGCAGAAAATTCCAGTGAAAATGAAATGGGGTGGGGGGATAACCCAAACTGAACTGAATTAAGAACCTAAAGGTTAAGAAGATCGAAGTGTATAGGCCCAATAATTCCATTAGTCAAATTAAAAATATTAAATATTGACAGATATGCAAAAATATACACATATTTATTATGAAGTAGATTTAAAAACAGATACTGGCCCTGGTGATAACCTGAATTAAGAATCAAATTGTACGGTGACAGCCAAAAATGACCGTTATTGACCCTGACCATACTCGTTTTGGTCCACTGGCCTTCCTCGGACAAGCAATATTACAGAATGGCTCCTGATATTACAATGCACAAATCATTTCTTATAAACTGACCAAGATGAAATTTTTCACTGATTATAGACTGTGACCACAGACAACGATATTAATCAGAGGCCTCGTTCCTGAGAGCCAGTTTGGTGTAGTGGTTAAGAGCGCAGACTCTAATCTGGGAGAACCAGGTTTGATTCCCCACTCCTCCATAGGCATCTGCTGACGTGACCTTGGGTCAGTCATAAGTTCTCTCAGAGCTGTTCTCTCAAGGGCAGTTCTCGAAAGAGCTCTCTCATCCCCATCTACCTCACAGGATATCTGTTGTGGGGAGCAGAAGGGAAAGGAGATCGTAAGCCACTCTGAGACTCCTTCAGGTAGTGAAGGGTGGGGTATAAATCCAATCTCCTCCTCTTCTTCTTCTACTTGATAGCTTGCTTCCATGGTCAGGTGCACTTTCCTATAGTTATGGGTCAGTTGTGTACCTCTTATGCTTGGTCAGAAAGCTTTGATGCAGCCAGGAGCCGATAGTGATGTAATAGTCAGAAAATTCCATGCCACCTTCCTTCTCGTGAATTAGCATGGGACTCTTCATGCTATTAGCTTTCATTCCTTCCTGAACCCTTTTTGGTCCAGCTTCTCTGTGGCAGTAGGGAGGGCACTGTAATAACTGTCAGAGAGCCAGGATTGTGTTTTGGCTAACACAGCTGGCTTCAACTTTATGGCGACCTCACTTCATCTGAGAAAGAGAGGGATTTGTCAACCGGATGGAAACAAGCCCAGGAAAAGACTGGTTCAATTTGACTTCAGCTGACTATATCTTGCATATGATCTTAAATCTGCCTCAACCCTTGTTAATACAAAGGCCACCAAGTGGTGCCTTCTATTCTCAAAGAGAACCACACTTCTTGCCGGGCTTTTCAGAGACTTTTGGACTTTGCTGGCCTTTATTTCTCTAAGGAGATGACTCTTTATTATTTTATTTGTTCCCAGGTTGCAAATGCTGTCATCTAACACAAGCAGCAATTCCATATGGAAGATCTGCTCAGCATCTCACACTGAATGATGGATGACCAAAGCAGGTCTGAAGATGATTATCTGAAAATACTGTTGTCTCCCCAGCTGATTAAAATAAATGGGCAAAGCTTTGAGTCATTCCTGTAGCAATGGACTCTGACCAGTGGAGCACCAGATCAGGTTCAAGGTCTTGGTTTTGACCTTCAAGGCTCTTAGTGATCAGAGACCCACATATCTTCAGGACTGCCTCTCTCAGTATACCCCCAGAAGAGTGTTACACTCTGGGAAAAAGTACCTCCTGGTAGTCCCCGGCCCAAGAGAGATCTGGCTGTCCTCAACAAGTGCCAGGGCCTTTTCAGCCCTGGCCCCACCTGGTGGAACTCTGTGCCAGAGAATATTCATGCCCTGCGGGATTTACTGTATTTTCACAGGGCATGTAAAGCAGAGATGTTTCACCAGGCATTTGGTTGAGGACAGCAATGGGACAGCATAAAATCTGGCACTCACACACTCACACACAGACACACCCTCCACAACACCCCCCCCCCCCCCGGCGGCCTGTGGAAATTAAAATCTCTCTTCCACCCTTTTGGGAAATTTATTTTTTTATTCGCCAATAAGCTATAGGTATTTTAACGTTGGTTTTAACCCGTATTACTTATTGTATTTGCACTGTTGTAAACCACCCTGAGTCCTTTGTGCAGGGAAGGGTTTCCCTTGCTCGAAAGCCAGTCAAATCCGACTCTAGGGGGCGGTGCTCATATCTGGTTCCAAGCCGAAGAACCAGCACTGTCCAAAGACTTTTTCTGTGGTTGTGTGGCTGGCATGATTAAATGCCGAGGCGCACAGAACACTGTTACCTTCCCACCGAAGTAGTACCTATTCATCTACTTGCAATTTGTTGCTTTCGAACTGCTAGGCTAGCAGGAGCTGGGGCCAGAGATGGGAGCTCACTCCATCACATGGCACTCAGGTCTCGAACTGCCAAGCTATTGACCTTCCAGTCTGCAGCTCAGCATCTTAACCTCTGAGCCACCATGGCAGGGAAGGGCAGCCTAATAAATCTAAATAAATAAATAGCACATATGTCCCCAACATGGTACCCATGAGCCACACAGCGCCCAATGACAGCTTTCCTGGTGCCTGCCAAGTGGTTTTAGAAAAAGGGTGGGCCCAGTTCAGGCTTATGCTCAACAGGGTTTCTGATTGGCCATTGGAGATGCTACCACAGCCCAAGGATCTTCACTGTATGGTTCAAAACAAGCTGTGTGTATATGAGAAAATACCAGACCTGAATAGCCCAGGGAAGCCTTGATCTTGCCAGATCTTGGAAGCTAAGCAGGGTTAACCCTGGCAAATTCTTGGATGGGAGACTTCCAAGGAATACCGGGACGCAGAGGCAGGCAATGGCAAACCACCTCTGAACATACTTTTAAACAGCATGTTCATTTTAAAAAGGAGATTTTATCCGAAATGCTGAAGAGTTACTATTAGAGTTATGCATGAGCTCACCAGCTGACAGGGTGTTGTTGGCTCCACCTCCTGCAGCAGCCATTTTGTGGTTGTGTCCCTCACCACACTGTCTCAGAATCCCAAAGATGCCGGTGGGCTTGAAAAAGTTGGCTTTAGCATTTATTGTAGTGGCAGTTGAAAAGAATGACCCTGGTAAGACCTGGCTCAACCAAGCAGAATTGTGGGTTGTGATTCATGTTGCTATCATTGCTGTTAAAGGCACAGGAGCCTGCTGAAGAAATGACCAAATGAATTTGTGTTGTAAATATTAACTCCACTGGCTTGAATTTTCTTGCATTCCCCGAGGCTAATTGGGGCTTCTGTCTCCAGCCTTCTCTCTCATCTCTAAACATCTGGCAAATACTTCATTGTCCCATAAGCTGAGAAACACTGCCAACAGATGGGGTGGCCCTCACAGAAACTGGCACTGAGTTGCTATGAGTCATGGAATGCGACTTATATTCTGGATTCCAAATGACATGTTCCAGACAGAAACCAAAATGCAAATGTCAGAAGTGTGAAAGCCATGTGGGAGACCTGAGTTCTGCCCACACGACTCAGCAGGTAGTTGGCATGAGAATTAATTGCTATGAACACTCTGTCCTAAATCAGTGTTGTTGGTCTTCCGGAAATTGAGATTAAATCTTTTCCCTGAAACGTTTGCAAGGAGCAGTTCATTTCCTGCTGATAATAATTTGGAGAGAGTGAAGAAGCAACACTCACTAAAACTAAGATGAAAACCAGCAGCTGGCTTCTTCCTAGAACAGGGGTCCCCAACACAGTGCTCACAGGGTCCATGGCACCTGCGAGTATTTCTAGAAAGTGGGTGGGGCCCGGTGGGGCTTTTACCAACAAGGCTTCAGATTAGCTGTTGGTAATTTGATTGGCTGTGCAGATTTTTTAAAATGTTCTTCATCAGCAGCTGCTGCCACAGCAGAAAGGTCTTCACTGTGTGACTGAAGTTATGCTGTGGCAGCCATTTTGTAACTGCCTCTGCTTCCTGTGGCAGCCATTTGTGGCAGCCATTTTGTGGCTCCACCCACTACGCTGAGTCAGAATTCCAGAGGTGCCCACAGGCTCTCAAAGGTTGGGAAACATCTGTCCTAGAGGTTCGTTGTATAAACCACAGTTAATTATCCTGGTCTTTCTAAATTTTCTTATGAGACTGTTTCCTCCTGAATGGTTACTGGGTTACCTCAACCACTGTTTGGGACTTCCTTGTTCTCCGATATGCTGTCTGTTGGGAGTCACCCCACACTAGATGTTTGGTGATTATTTTTTTTACAATGAAATTGCTGGCAGGGTAATATTCATCAAATTATAATAATGAATTCCATCACTCCATCTGAAAAGGGAAATTTTAGAGGTTCTAGCCTCGGGGAAGTAAACACACCTTGCTCATGGAACATAGAAACCTTTTGCCCTTCAGTGTCCAGTTCATCAAACATTTCCAGTCCTTTTTCATGCCTGATACTTGTATCTGTGTTTATACAATTTAGGGTTGGCAGCCTCCAGGTGGGGCCTGGGGATCTCTCGCTTTTACCACTGATCTCCAGCTGACAGAGATCAGCTCCCCGGGAGAAAATGGCTGCTTTGAAGGGTGGACTCAATGGCACTGAGGCCCCTCCTCTCCCCAAACCCCGCCCTCTCCGGGCTCCACCCCCAAAGTCCCCAGGTATTTCCCAACCTGGACTTGGCAACCCTAATACAATTACAAGCAGAGAACCTAAAAGGACTTGTGAGGGGGGTGTCTCATAGGGTTGCCAAGGGCAACTTACAGTTTAGTGGGGGGAGTCCTGGCCCCATTCATGGCACGCGCGCCACGATGATGTCGCTCAGAAGTGACATCATCGTGTCAGGCACGGGACCTCTACAATTCGAGGGGAAACCATAGAGTTTTCCCTCGAATGCTAGAGCACCCCCCCAAATGTGCCCAATGCAATGACGTCACTTTCAGGTGACATCATCACACTGGGCACATCTCTGCAGCCCAGCAATTTGGGGCTGGGGTTTCCCTCGGCGGCCCAATCTGGGCCAGCGGGGAGCACGGCAATCAAGTGGGGGTTTCCCTGCCCCCCCGGGGGACTTGGCAACCCTAGTGTTTCAACTTCCCCTCTATCCCCCTTCTGACTACTTCCTCTTTCCCTTCCCAGGCATCCCCCATATCCTGCCCACTTTCCCATAGTTTCCAGCTCCAGGTTGGGAAATTCCTGACAAGTTGGTGGTGGAATCTGAGACAGATGGGGTTTGGGGGAGAGAAGGGACCTCAGCAGGGTACAATGCCATGGAGTCCACCCTCCTGTCCTCCCCCTGGCAGCCTCTCCTGGGCTGGGCCTGCTTGCATGAGATCCAGTGTCACCACCAGGCCATATTGTGTGGGTAGTGAGTCTCCAGTGGTTGCCACTGAGCCTGTCCCCAGGGAATCCTGCTCCATCAGGGAATATAACGGGGGTGGGGAGGGGCCTCTTCCAGGACTGTTTTGCCTCCAAGCCTTGGAAAGTTCAGCCATCTTGTTGTGGTTGCCTAGCAATCTTCAAAATGTCTACTCAGAGAGCAGTGGGTATTGTGTTAAAACAACAGGTAGTCTGTTATTTTGGCAAGTTTCAATACCCTTTTTTTTAGATTTCAGATTTTCTACAAACCTAGATCTTCCTTCATGTTTGTAGAGGAATCCCTGCCATCTGTCCCTAGCTCCATTTTGTGGATCAGTTAATCATATCCCTTATGGCATGGTTTGGAATTAGATGTCTGATAAATTACGCGGCTAAGTCAGGGCAAGACAGGAAGGGGACAGGAAGGAACCTGATATAGGTAGAAAAATGCCAGTCTGACCACATTTGTGATCTGGGCCTCCGTAGAAAGGGTGGCATCCAGAATCACACCTAGTTATCCAGAATAAGTAATTACACAGAATAAATAATTACAATCAATCCAGGTGGAACATCCAAAAGACCGTGTGATAGGATTTAACTCGTTGAAATCTGGAAGCAAACAGAGGTGAAGTAAAACAATAAGTGTCGATGTGACACATTAAACAAATGCAAAGATTACATAGCAGAAGCCTACTGACAGCACCAGATAGTATGAATTAAACAAAGTGGTATGGCCTACCTATGGTCAGGGGCCCTGGAAATGGACCTCCTTTGATACTCCAACAGTACCTACTACTGGATATTGGAAAGCAGTGTCCAGTTTTGCAGAATGGGAGAAAGAAATGTGACTGATTTGCACCGGAAGCGGCATTACAGTCAGAATGCCACATATTTACATGTCCCCTCCCCCAATCTGCCTTCTCCAGTTCTCCATGATTTGGCTATAATTACTATACAAAAACGTATGCATTATATCTAGTCCTGCTATTCATATACAAGAAATCTGAATGTTGTGGGTGCAAGCCAGGAGCAGGAGAGACATGACAGCACTGGATGGAAAGTGTGGGCATCCCAACTAGGGTTGCCAAGTCTTAGGGACTCACCGGCGGGGGGGGGGGGAGTCCTCCTCCGGCCGGGAGTTTCTCCTGGCGCACGCGCAAAGCGCGCACGCCCAGCGACGTCACCAGAAGTGATGTCAGCACACTGGGGGCGTTGCCAGGGTGATGCTCTGGCAATCGCCCCAAAACTCTATGGTATCATAGAGTTTTGGGGCGATTGCCAGAGTGTCGCCCTGGCAACGCCCCCAACGTGCTGATGTCACTTCTGGTGACGTCATTACGTCATCCTCGCTGGACGACTTCGGGGGTGGGGTTCCCCCGCCGGCCAAATGCTGGCCGGCGGATCAGGAACCCCTTTAGTGGGGGATCCCCCGCCCCCCGGGCTGACTTGGCAGCCCTAATCCCAACGAATGTGAGAGTGGTGCACATCAAGTATCACAGTCATAGCTAGAACAACGATCTAAAGAAGCATGCTGAGGCCACAGCCTTTTGTCTCCAGTTGGCTGATCCAATTATCTTATTACAGTACCCAGTAGCTCTGCAGACAATACCAGGGGTCATTTCGAGCAGGAGCTCAGGGGAGCGCAGCTCCGGGAGTTGGTGCCAGCTCCCCGCCCCATGGGGGAATGCCTGCTTGTGCCATGGCTGCAGCAAAATGACCCCGTCCCCTGGAAAGGTCCTTGTTCCTCCGACCAGCCTTCTGAAGGCTTCAGCTACCACTGAAGCTATCCTCCCAGAACAGTGGTATTTCTGAGGCTTGGATTAGTAGCTGTCCTCTTTTCTTTCTTTCTTTCTTTCTTTCTTTCTTTCTTTCTTTCTTTCTTTCTTTCTTTCTTTCTTTCTTTCTTTCTTTCTTTCTTTCTCTTTCCTTCCTTCCTTCCTTCTGACATACTTCTGGTGATGTCAGGTGGTATAGCATATGCAAATAAGTTATGCTAATGTGTTATGCTAATGAGCTCCTGCACCTCTTTTTCTATGAAATGACCCCTGGACAATACAATAATAGTTCTGTAATCATTAATCTAATACTTCATCATGTAAACTGTGTGTTTGTTCTTGCTGCATCCATAGCAAGTATTAGTTTTTGCATTGTAAATATGTAATAGGATGATTATAAATCATAAAGCATGTTTGAAAGTCCTGCATTGGCTTAGGGGGAAGTTGTTGTTACGCCGGTAATTATCATTTTAAAAGCTGCCTTTCGCACTGTAGCAGCCTTTGTTTGTGTTGTCGAAGCTGATAAAACTTGTTTTCTTGGAAGAGAATAATTAAGACATGGTTTCAAAGTAATTTTTTTCTTACCTGAAGTGTGTGTGTGTGTGGGGGGGTTCTGTTTAATAAGCTTTAAAAATACAGGATATCATCAACGTTTCGGATTAGATATAATCACACAGAGGAACAGTGTTTTTATCAGATGCAGGTCACTTTTTTTTTTGCCCTGCTTTTATAAACAGAAGTTAATGAAAAGCCCCTGCCCTGGATAGCCCAGGCTAACCTGAGCCTTTTCTGAGGAAGTCCAGGGTTGCCATGCAGAGGCAGGCAATGGGAAGTCACTTCTGAACGTCTCTTGCCTTGAAAACCCTTATGGGGTTGCCATAAATCAGCTGATTTAGGTATGCTGTCTTCCTGACCAGGCTAGCCCAATCTCATCAGATCTTAGAAGCCAAGCAGGGGGTTGACCTTTGTTAATGCTTGGATAGGAGGCCACCAAGGAAGTCCAAGGTCGTGATGCAGAGGCAGGCAACAGCAAGCCACCTCTGTACATCTCTTGCCTGGAAAAATCCTACAGGGTCCCCATAAGTCAGCTGTGACTTGATGGCACCTTCCACCACCATCTGGTGTACTGTCAACAGAGGGGACCAACAGTGGCCTTGAAAAGGAGTTATCCAGCAGCAGTTCTACAGAGAAGTAGGATTGTATTATGAGTCTAGGCTGTCTCAATTAGAGTAAAAGGGTAACTGGTGTAGGCCAGGAACAGTCAGCAAAAGTAATATTATGTATAGATGAGAATATAAGGAGGACCTGATCAGATCGTACTAATGGTCCACCTGCAATCACACAAACTAAATAATCCACTTTCAATCCACTTTCCAACTGGATTTTACTGTGTGAACTGGCAAAATCCAGTGGGAAAGGCAATTGAAAGTGGATTGAAAGTGGATTATTTAGTCATAGGCTGAATAAATCTAGCTCGTATTTGATTGTAATACCCACAACTAAGCAGAATATGTGTGAATGTATGCACTTCTCCAGAACTGCACAGGCAGACACACTCAGCCATCGCTGTCTTTCTGTAGCGGCCCACTACCACCTCTGAGGGGAAAATATTACAACAGGCCATAGAAAAGGCCCTTCAATGAGATCGAATGTCCAGATTTGAAAGGTATGAAGCTGGGGAGATAATATATTTTGTTCGAGGTGAGGCTAAAAATTTGAAACCCTAGTGATGTCATTCTGCCTCTCTACATCAAATATTCTCTGCTTAACTAGGGCCCTGGCTTGATTTATGGCCATTATCTGCAAGGACTCAGGAGAGAAGCCAAGCATGGATAGCTATAGTCTGTGTGATCACAGCCCTAGTCCACCATCCTGTTTCCGACAATGGACAGTCAGATGTCCCCAGAGGTCCACAGCAGAGACACAGAGGTCAAGGCCTCTCCTGTTGTTCTGCCCCCTGATAAGGTTGCCGGGTCCCCCCTGGCCACAAGTGGGGGGATGGGGGGTTGGGCTGCCTGATCCAGGTTGGGAAACTGGATATTTGGGGGTGGAGCCTGGGGAGGACAGGGACCTCAGTAGGGGACAGTGGCACACGGTCCATCCTCCAAAGCAGCCATTTTCACCAGGGGAACTCATCTCTATAGTTTGGAAGTGAGCTGTAATTCCAGGGGATCCGCAACAGTGGCAGCACCAGGGGAAAAAAATCTGGGGTGGCACAGAAGGGGCAAAGTATATTTCTGGGTGGGCAAGCTAAACAGGGATTTAAAGAGATTTCAGAAAGAAAAATAAAGTACATTTCATGGCAAAACTGCAATGCTGAATATGTTTTATCTGAAATATAAACCATGTGGTTTGGCAGCATTCATTTTTATATCGCATGTATTAATCAAATTCAAGTTGCAGTGGGGAAAAGGGCTTTTAAACAAGTTTTTAAGTTGCTACATAAACATTTCCACAGTACACACATTAAACAGACAGAACACTCGCTAGAAAAGGGCCACTTTTTGAAGCGAGGCAAGCAATGAAGCAATACAGTCTCTCGCTGTAAAGAAAGTGAGAGCAAAGGAAGGCACCCGGTCCCCCATACACAAAATAAACCGAAACGCATGTTGTTTTTCATCCTGTGTATCCAAATAGCCTTCTCTGGCTGTTTGGATCGTCATGTACTGAGAGAGAAAGGATGGTATTCAAGATCTGCAGAATGATTGACAACAGTTTCAAGGACAAGGGTTTCTAGGGCTGCCAAGTCAGCCCGGGGGGCGGGGGATCCCCCGCTACAGGGGTTCCTGATCCGCCGGCCAGCATTCGGTAACCCCACCCCCGAAGTCGTCCAGCCAGGACAATTTCTCCAACATAATGACGTCACCCGGAAGTGATGTCATCACGTTGGGGGCATTGCCAGGGCGATGCCCTGGCAACGCCCCCAATGTGCTGACGTCACTTCTGGGTGACGTCACTGGGCGCATGCGCTTCACGCACGCGCCGGGGAAGCTCCCGGCGGACGGAGGACTCCCCCCCACTGGTGAGTAATACAGACTTGGCAACCCTAAGGGTTTCTGCCATTTTCCCTCCTCCCCCAGTTGCCTGTATGGCAATGCTGCTTAGCCATTCATGACCTATTCCTTAAGTAGGTCTTAGGCTGCAGTCACATGAGCAGTTCACGCTGATCTAGTTGTGCTACCTTAGCAGATGTAAAGAGAATGACCAGACAACAACATCTGCCTTCTGTGCCCCAGTTGTCGGCACCCGGGTCCAGTGCATCCTGGAAGCAGCGTTTGCCAACACCAGAGAAAATCTTTATGTATGCCAGCAATTCCACTCCGCTTTTCCTGATGTCTGAACTCCCCTGTTGTGAACGGATGCCAGGTGGGAAGTTGAATGGTCACTTCCATCTCAGTCATGGGGGGAAGAGAGATTACCTGGGAGGGATGTGTGCATAAGCGCATATGAGCATAAGCGACACCCACTGCCAGCAAGGGCCATGCTCCATGTTTGAGACACAAGTAATATGGATGTTTCAGTGCAGGACCAGCGCACAGAGGAGCCGCCTCAGGGTCACCCCTTCCTGCAACTATTTAGACCACTGCTAATAGAGGCATCTCACACACTAGCAAGGTCATGCAAAAAATCCTACAAGCTGGGCTTCAGCAGTACATGGACAGAGAACTGCCAGAAGTACAAGCTAGGTTTCGAAGAGGCAGAGGAACTAGAGATCAAATTGCCAACATTCGCTGGATTATGGAGAAAGCAAGAGAGTATCAGAAAAACATCTACTTCTGCTTCATTGACTATGCTAAAGCCTTTGATTGTGTGGATCACAACAAACTGTGGCAAGTTCTTAAAGAGATGGGAGCACCAGACCACCTCACACGTCTCTGGAGAAACCTGTATAAGGGTCAAGAAGCGACAGTTAGGACTGGATATGGAACAACTGATTGGTTTAGCATAGGAAAAGGAGTACGACAAGAATGTATATTGTCACCTTGCTTAATTAATTTACATGCAGAGTACATCATGCGAAATGCTGGCCTGGATGAATCACAAGCCGGAATTAAGATTGCTGGGGAAAACATCAACAACCACAGATATGCAGACGACACCACTCTAATGGCAGAAAGTGAAGAGGACCTCAAGAGCCTCTTGCTACAGGATGAAAGAGGAGAGCACAAAAGTTGGCTTGAAACCCAACATCAGAAAAAACTAAGATCATGGCATCCAGCCCCATCACTCCTGGGCAAATAGAAGGGGAAGTCGTGGAAGCAGTGACAGACTTCTCCTTCCTGGGATCCAAGATCACTGCAGACAGTGGCTGCAGCCATGAAATTAAAAGACGCCTGCTCCTTGGAAGAAAAGCGATGGCAAACCTAGTCAGCAAGGGTGTAGACTTTCCAATTTCCCCGGGGGGGGGGGGCAGGGACTGGGCCAGAGGGGTGGGAGGGAGGGGGGAGAGAAACAGGGGTCAAGAGTTAGAGGTTTACCTTTTTAACTTCATTTCTCTGCACAACAGAAAATGGACCACCATAGCACACATGGGGACAGCCTGTGCGGGGTTTGGCGGTGCAGCCCAAAGAGGCCCAGGAGCGGCTTGTGGTCCGTAGCCACGGTGAACGCCCTACCGTACAGGTAGATGTGGAATTTTTTTAACTCCCGCAACTATGGCCAGGGCTTTTTTGTCGATTTGAGTGTAGTTCTGCTCTGCCGCCGAAAGAGTCCTGGAATAATAAGCCACCGGCACCTCCCGCCCGTCAGGAAGCCGATGCCCCAGGATTGCCCCCACCCCGTAAGGAGAAGCATCGCAAGCCAGGATCACCGGCAAGGACTTGCTGAAGTGGGCCAGGACTACATTCAACACCAACAAGTCCCACGGCGGCAGCCATAATTACCAGAGCAGGAGCAGTGCAGCGAGCATTGTCCTCAGGGGCTTGGGGCGTTGCTTCGGAGATTCGGGCCATGTGCAAATGTCCACGTGGCGGTCGCCATTACGCAAGCACGTGGCACCCGCGATATTGATACACAACACTTATTCTCAAGTTTTGTGCTTTTAATTTTCCCTAGAATTCATCTGTTTTCGAAAATTGGTTCGTGGGGGGCGCAAGTAGTTAGCCTCGCCTAGGGCACCAAAAAGCCTGGCACCGGCCCTGCCTATGTAAGCATTGCCTTCATCTGCTTTTCTTTATCTGCATCCATAGCTAGCTAGCTAGCTAGTTAGTTAGTTAGTTAGTTAGTTAATATGGTCAATGACCAGCACAGAATGCCAGAATTATAATAAACCAACAAATAAATAAATGGGCTATATAAAACAATTTAAAATAGGTAATTACAGATTAAAATGAATATTGTTAAAAATTTGGGGCACTGCACAGAATATCTTTGCAAATTTTACAGGTAGCTGCAAAGAACCTTGCATAAGGAGCTGTAGTCTGCAAATTGAGGCCCATAGGAAGCTTCCTTAAACTCAGAGTCGGAGCAGTCCGGGAACTGTCTGAGCAGAGGGAGAATAAACTTGACACATATTTCCTGATAGAACCAGCAAGTGTATCTAACATGTTTGTTTGTTCCAACAACACTGGCAGCACAAGGACGAACCCTCTTTAACATAGGAGTCTGTCTATTTATGTATCCAGTGCAAAGGGAAAATCCACGAAGACCCAGAGCCAATGCCCATCCTGTCCAACGGATACTCAGAAGTTATGAGAGAATAAGGAGAGCTGTGTTAGTTTGTTGTGGCACAAATAAATAGGAGTCTTGTGGCTCCTTAAAGACAAACCAGACTTCATGCCTTGGCCAGAGTCCATTTTGTCAGATTCTTTGGCCGAATTCAGACTGGCGGTTTGGCCCGATATGGGCGCCTTTCTCAAGAGGATTAAGTGGGCCGGTTCACACAGCCACAGCTGCCTGACCCCCTGCCATACTCACCCCATCCTTTAACAATTTGATCCCGCTTTTTAAAAGCACCAGGTGAAAGCTGGGGCAAGCCATGGAGGGCGCGTTGATTGCGCTTCCCAGAAGAGTAGACATAAAAAAGCCATAATCAAGCAGTGCTGGTAATGTGAACCTGCTGAGCCAGCAGGAATGCGCATAACCACCCGTGCGTGGTGTGCTTGAGCGCATAACCGCCCGCGGGGACGCTGCCGGCTCGCGGAGTTAAAGCTCCCAGCCACAGGATCCTGCCCCAATTGTTGCTGCGCCTATGCACCCATGCGCCTACATGCAGGTGGGTGGAGCGGACCAAAGCCGTGTGCAACCGTGGCGGCACCAGGAGACGCCCCGCAGTGCAACTGCCCCATTCCGCCTCCTCCCTGGCATGCTGCCACATCAGTCGGAGCAGTGTGACCGGGCATCCCCGCCACAACTTGGCCCGGGTCGTTTTGCCCTGCCTCCCTTCCGCTTTATGCTGCCAGTCTGTCCTCAGCCATTGTGCGCTTTCCTGCCAAGCCTTCCATCCAAGCCGTCAAAATCCGGACCTTGATTTGAGACTGATTCACTTAAGGGCTTTTCAACTAGTTTCTAAATGAAGCAAAAAATGGAATTATTGTTTTAAGGAGGCACCACAGAGAAACTGGTCTTAACAATGGCAGTTTTTTCATGGATCAAAAACTGCCTTTCAAAAACGTACTTTTATTTTTTGTTTTACTTCATCAATACCCCCACCTTGCTTCCCAAGGGTCGCGTTGCCAGCTCTGGGTTGGAAAATACCTGGAGATTTTGGGGGTGGAGCTTGAGGAGGGAGGGGTTTGGGGAGGGGAGGGGCCTCAGCAGGATATGCTCCCACAGAGCCCACCCTCCAGAGCAGCCGTTTTCTCCAGGGGAACTGATCTTTGTAGTCTGGAGATCAGCTGTAATCGTGGGAGATCTCCACGTGCCACCTGCAGGCAGGCAACCCTACCAAAGGGGTGACCCAGAGTGGCTTACATCACTCTCCTCTCCTCCATTTCATCCTCATAACAGCCCTGTGAGCTGACCCATAGATACAGTGGGGCTATTGGGGGCTCCACCCCCTTCCTTACAGGGCCAGCCCCACCCAATTATTTTTTTAGAAGAATAGAAGGGCACGCGCATGCCCCCCCCCCCCCCGCTTCTTCTCAAAAGCATTTAAAGGGATCTTTAAAAATCTTTGAGAGGAAGCAGAGGATAGCGTGCACCCCTCTCCCTCCCCTCCTGCAAGATTTAAAGGGCCCTCCGGCTGATTGGTGGGCTACGTGCTCCCCGCCAATCAGCTGAAGGGTCACCAGCGGCTGGGCTTGGGGGTGGATTGGAGCTGACATAAAAATAATGTCCCCCCACCCCCGCAAAATAATGTCCCTACCAGAAAATTTTTTGCCCCATAAGCCACAAAATCCTGGCTATGACTGAAATTGAGTGACTGGCCCAAGGCTACCCACGGCAGAGTGGTGATTTGAACCTGGGGCTTTCAGGTCCTTGTTCAACACTCTAACCGCCATACCACACTAGCTTACAAGTTAATTTGGGAAAAAAACACCTCTTTGTAAAGGGAGAATAGAATCCATTTTTTAAAAGTCCAACATCTGACCTTTCAGGCATATATGAAAGGCATGTCCTTAGCTGTTCTGTGGCTGAGCCCTTCTATGCATTTTTAAAATACAAAGAAGCAAATTACCCATGCCACTCAAAAGCGGCCCTGAATCTCAAGCAGAGAATTGTAACTTAAGCCCATGGTATTAACTACTAACCAGAAACGCAACTTTCCATTACAACACGGCTAACAATTACAGGGTGATAATGAATGTGCCGCTGAATAGCTCATCATAAATCATTACCTGAGTAAGATGCAAGAATCACCAAAGGGTTATGAAAGTTCCTTCAGCAGTCCGGACACCTTGTGAAGTATTCTGGGCTGGTATGAAGTCACAACCTGCTGTGTCACAAACAATCAGGTGTGACTCCTTCACTTGTTTCTATTTATACACACCATGTCACAAAAGGCCTGATGCACTGACATATTTCAATGGCTACTGCCACGCATCATGTGATGCTCAGAAACTCTGGCTTTGGAGAGTCACAAATATGATAACCAATCACATTTTCCCAGCGTGTCCTGGGTATGAATGTCCAGCTCTGATCCAGAGAACTTCACATATGGCAGGAATTTGTATATCGGGATAATCCCCCCCTCCCCACACACACACAGCAGATGGATGATACTCTCATAGGACTTCATTTCCTGGAGGCAGGGGCTGTGATGTCATTAAGGTGGCCAACTCAAATTTGGGAAATTCCTGGAGATTTGGGGAGTGGTGCCTGGGGAGGGCAAGGTTGGGGGAAGTGTCACCCCCTATGTAGGCGATGTGATGATGTCACTTCCAGGTGATGTCATCACGGCGTGTGCCCTTTGTGCACATGCCAGAAGATCCCGGAACAGACTCTGGAGCCCCTGCCAGCAGCCAGGTAGGACCTGGCAACTCTGTTTCAGAGGATAGGTCCTCTCTTTCTTTTTCTTTTGGTTTCTGTCCTCTTTTCGGCTCTTTTTTAAAAACTAACAAAAATGTTCTCTTGTTGGGTTGGCAGGTAAGGAATATTCCTAGTTAGTAGCAGTTATCACCAATGCTACCTCTAAGGTGTGGAGTCTTCTGAGCAAAAATTCTACTTTGTGAGCTGCTGGCCTTAAAGTTGTGAGCGGGCGATTTGGCTGCTGCATGAATTAGTTTGCTCTGGAGCCATCCTTCCTGGGTGAAGATAAAAATGGGTGAGCTGGAGGCTGAAAATCTGTGAGCTAGCTCACACTAACTCAGCTTAGAGGGAACACTGGTTATCACAGCTTAAATAGGAGGGGGCATTGAAAGTGAGATTTGTCCGAGGGAACATTTGTTTGAAGTCATCAATCGGGAAATCTGTCCTCTTTCTTTACTTTTCAAAATATGCCCAGGTGGTCAGCCATGTTGGTCCAGTGGCACCTAGAAGACTGACAGTTTTATTCCAGGTTAAATGAAATATAAAAAAGGTGATGCCACTGGACTCTGATTTTTCTCAAAATATGGTAACCCTAAATTAGCAATCCTAGCCAGGTGGCTGAGCCAGGTATGCGACTAGGGCTGCCAGCTTCCAGGTGAGGCCTGGAGATCTCTCGCTTTTACAACTGATCTCCAGCTGACGGAGATCAGCTCCACTGGAGAAAAGGGCTGCTTTGAAGGGTGGACTCTACAGCATTGTACCCTGCTGAGGCCCCTTCCCTCTCCTGGATCCACCCCCCAAAGTCTCCAGCTATTTTCCACCCCAGAGCTGGCAATCCTAGATGCAAGCCCAGCCCCCCCACCCACCTTTGCTTCTAAAGTGTACCTTGCAAGCTCGTCTTGTCTGGGGAAGCCCTTTATGGATGACTGAAGACAAATCTCCATCCACCTTTCCCCAGGGCAGGAGGGTTGGAGGACGTGATGCACAAATCTGTGCCTGCGTGACCCCTTGGCCAAACTGGAATCACACAGTCTGAGTCCAATGAGTTAGATGAATGTCTGTTTAATGCATTCATAACAGGGAATACAGGGACTGAGCACCGTAGCACTTCAGCAATTCCAAGGCTGTATTCTGCCATAACCAGGAAGGGCAGAAGGTCTTATACCCCAAATGACATCACATATGGTTTACACATTAAAGGGTCTCTAATTGGTACCAGGCAGTTAACATCATACAAGCATCATTTGACTTTAAGCCTTACTATTGGTCTCTCCTTATACTGGTCAGTTATGTCAGTGGTTGCCTTCACTTATCTGGTTTCCAGGACAATGGGAACATTAACAGGGGTCCCTTTCTGACCTGCATACAGAGGGCTCACAGATTGGGGGTTATGGATCACAGTAAACTTGCTTGCAGCGTCCTTGCAACCCACACATTACATTTCTATCGCATCATAATCAGCGCCCCCTCTAAGCTGTGGAGTCTTGTGAGCAAAAATTCTACTTTGAGAGCTACTGGAGTTAAAAGTCGTGAGCGAGCGATTTGGCTACTGCATAAATTAGTTTGCTCTGGAGCCATCCTTCCTGGGCCAAAGCAAGAATCTGTGAGCTAGGGGCTAAAAGACTGTGAGCTAGCTCACACTAACTCAGTTTAGAGGGAACACTGAATTCCTTCCTAATTCCTTCCACAGAGGCTTTTAATAATACTTTTTGCTTAATATGGCTTCTTATACAAAAAAAATGCAATTGTAAAATATACAAGCTCTGCTATAAGTTTCTCTAACCAGAAGCTTCTCAGTTACGTACCAGGATCTGGATCTGTTATGATTAAACTTTTGAAGGCACAGCGACACCTGTCAATGCATACCTATCAACAGGGCTATTTTTGGGCAGGAACGCACAGGAATGGAGTTCCAGCTGGCTTTTGAGTTGGCCACGCCCACAGCCTCCCCCCCATAGGCGTAGAGTACGGGGGGGGGCTCGAGGGCTGGAGCCACCCCCGAAATTTCCCGGGGGGGCCCTCAGCCTCTCAGGGGGGAGAACATCGTCCCAGCAAGCGCGCGTGCTAAGGAGCCCCGCCTCCCTTGGGATTTCCAAAACTCTACGCCCCTCCCCCCCCCCTAGATTCCCCAGGCACCTTGCAAGCCACAGGGCGCCTGAGGAAGCCAAGCCAATCCAGGAAGGGAAAACTGCCTCCCCTCCTCGGGTTCCCCAGGAGCCCCACAGCTGTGGGGCATCTGGGGAAGCTGATCCTGGGAGGGAGCTGCGCTGTCAGGGGTGTGGCCTAATATGCTAATGAGTTTCTGCTGCTGGGTGTGGCCTATTATGCTAATGAGTTCCTGCTGGGCTTTTTCTACAAAAAACGCCCTGCCTATCAAGAAGGACGTGTCAGAAATCCCATTCAAAAACCACATTCTTTTCCCCGCGTCCTATAGGCGTGAGGCAGCCGAGTCTCTCTCTCCCCCCCGCCCCCCAAATTTAATCCCCAGCCCTGACGTCACGTCCACGCCACTACCCTTTCCTGCCTGCAGGGGCGCTGTCCGCGCGAGAGCCGGCCGAGGGGCCCTTTAAAAGCGCCAGAGCGGCCCGTCGCTCTCTTAAGTGCGCCGCCTTTTACGCACGCGGAGGTGCGCCTTTTTGGAGACCCGGGCCACGTTCGCAGGACCGACCGACCGACCGACCGCCCTCCTCGCTTATCTCCCGGCAGCCGCGATGCTGGCGCTGAGCTCGGCCCGCCGCCTGGCGCTGCTGCTCTCGCGGAGCCGGGCGGGCGCCGCCGGGGAGCTCCTAGTCGTGCCGCTCTCCTCCCCCGGGCGCAGCAGCCTCGGCCTCGGGCCCCCCCGCCGGCCCTGCAGCAGCCAGAGCGGCCCGCGCGGCGACGAGGACGACGACCACGACAACCCGCTGGTCTACTTGGACGTGGGCGCCGACAACCAGCCGCTGGGCCGCGTGGTGCTCCAGGTAAGCCGCCCGCCAAGGTGCCCTTGGGAGACTGGACGGGGCCGGCCGCTTGGGCAGCGCGCCCCGAGCAGCCGCTCCCCGCGAAAGGGAACTCTCCCCGCTGAATGGCTGCCGGCTCGACTGCTGGCCAAGGGGTCTAGGTCCTGCAGGCAGCCCTTCAAGGTTTCCTTTTGCCCCCTGCAGGCTGGAAGAAGGGCAGCGGAACGGTCTGAGACCCAGGTTCGAATCTCCCACTCTACCGCTGGCGGGGGGGACGGTCACTCGAGGTGGTCGTTTTGGGGATGGGGAGGGAGGACCTTTCTTACAGAGTTGTAAGGAAAGGGGATCACTTGGCTCCCTGATCTATTTGCCCTTCTGGAGCCTTTCCTTTATTGTGTAGCAGTGGCCCTCTGGCTGTGGTACAGAGATTGAATGTTAGGACTTCTCTGGATGACTCTGACGTTTAACAAGTCTCAACTTCTCACCTGGATTGTCTCTGGATTGCTTGTCAGGTGGGGATTATTACTCAGCACAGACAGCGACCCAGCTTTCACTGAACCCTCAAGGGCCAGTGTGGTGTAGTGGTTAAAGTGTCGGACTAGAAGCTGGTTAGCCCCAGGTTCAAATCCCCACTCTGCGGTGGAAAGTTGCTTGGGCCACTCATCACATGCTAAGCTTAACCTCCTCTCGGGTTGTTGTAAGGGTAAAATGGAGGAGAGGAAAACAATGTAAGTCACTTTGGGTCCCCTTTTGTGGAGAAGGGCGGGATATAAACAAAGTAACTAAGTTCTCCATGAATCAGAAATGTGGCAGGCTGATTGGGGTCACAGGGAGGAGAAAAAGCATAAAAGCTTTTGGTTAGACCAACTAATCTCCAACATAATACAACATAGTTTCTTAATTATGTGAAAGTCTTCATAGGATTTGAGTTGCAAAAGGCCCCATGCTTTCTTATCAGGGCAGTGATTAGATAAAATATGTTTCTTGCCTTTCCAAACAAAAATGCAGATAACCAGGGTTGTGTTGCGAAAGTCTGTGGTTTTGAAAAGCTACTTCATGAGCTGATCACAATTATTTACGCCCAACGTGCTTTCAGCAAATAGGAAAAGCACAGTCAGTGTAATGACTTAATTTTTGTTGTTGTGTAATGGCAGTTCACTCTTAAAAGTAACAGTTCTATGTCTTTCTGGGAATCATCTGGTGACAGCTGTCCTCCCCCATCTCCTTGACAAATAGGCACCGTAATATGTAACTATTTATTTAAATAGTTTGCACCTCGCCTGATCTTCCCAGTCACAAGGAGGTTGGAACTGGGCACATCTTAGGACAGACTACCTGGCCGAAAAGATCATGGCCGAGTGAGTTCCGTCACCTCAGTGAAACAAATCGATCCCTGAGTCCAAAATGCCATTAAGGGATCCAAAATGGCTATCTCTGCTCCATACAGTGTGAAAAAGATGTCGGTAGGTTGCCACGGTCAGTTGGTCACACTTGTGTACTTTGTCCCTCCGAAGAGCTGGAGGGATTCTGCATTTTCATCACCGTAACAACCTTGTGAGGTAAATTAGGTGGAGAAGGATTGGCTGGCCCAAGGTTCTTTCCCAGTTTGGCAAGAATTGGGACTCCAGTTCACCCAGTCAGAGGCCCTCGCGTTCTTCTATACCACATTGGTTTGTCTGTCTACTCACACTTGGGTATTCCCAGAGTGGACGTTTTAAAGTTCTAAAGAGCGGCACATCTCCATGCGTAGGGGTGTCCAAAAGCTGCAGTTGTCTGGGCCTATCTTTGCTGTGTGTTTGCGGACACCTCTGCCTCAAAGGCCACACTGTTCACCACAGAAATACACAGCGGATCTGCTTTGGACACTTTGGCTGCAGTCACACACACTAAATAATCTACTTTCAGTGCACTTTCCAACTGGATTTTGCCAGTTCGCGCAATAGTCCAGTAGGAAAGTGCACTGAAAGTGGATTAAAACCAGATTATTTAGTGTGTGTGACCGCAGCCTTTGTGTGTGTGTTATGTGAAGCAATTCCAAATGTGGAGTCCAGGACTTGGGCTGCTGGTGGTGGAAAGTGCCATCAAGTCACACCTTATGGCGATCTCTTGTGGGGTTTTCAAGGCAAGAGAAAAACAGAGCTGGTTTGCCATTGCCTGCTGCGACCCTGGACTTCCTTGGTGGTCTCCCATCCAAACACTAACCAGGGCTGGCCCCTTGCTGAGCTTCTAAGATTTGGTGTGATGAGGCTAGCCTGGGCCATCCAGGGCAGGGCAGGTAGGATCCTGGGAATTCAAGCTTGACCCAGTGGTACTGGAAGATCAGCCTGAGTGAGAATGTGTGGGAAGTTGTTCTGGGTTGGCATGACTGAACTGGGCAGAGAACTGCTTCTAAGGCAAGTTGTTTGCAGCAAGCAAGAATTGTGAGCCAACGAGGGGCAGGGATGCTTTCCGAGGCTTTTATTGGTGTCCCTCAAATTTGACTTGCTTGCTTAGTGGTGTAGTGGTTAGAGCACTGGACTAGGATCTAGGAGGCGCTTGTTTGAATCTCCACTTGTACCTGAGGAACTTGCTGGGTGACCTGGGGCCATCCGCACATGTGGCTCAGCCTAACCTTTCTTTCGTTTATTGGCTTCTATGACCAGAGGTCTTAAGCTCAGCC
This sequence comes from Lepidodactylus listeri, assembly GCA_029233225.1. Taxonomy (NCBI): domain Eukaryota; kingdom Metazoa; phylum Chordata; class Lepidosauria; order Squamata; family Gekkonidae; genus Lepidodactylus; species Lepidodactylus listeri. Next base: position 129,497,575 of record JARCFY010000005.1, on the reverse strand, counting down.
AGAACAAGTCAACCATCAAACATGGGCACACAGCATCAGCCCCAGGACACGAAATATGCAATCAAAGTTTACGATCAAAATAATCTATATACTAATTCCCAGAGGGGTTTTTTTCTGTGTGGATACTTATATGTGCCAAAAGAGAGCTCACTCTCCCCCAACAGCTTTTCCTACGTAGCCAGGGACCTTTCTTGGTCTGCAGAAAAATCCAAAAAATTTTTTAAAAAAAAAACTTCAGGGACCGTTGAATTTTCCCCAATACCTTTTGAAATGGCATCACCTTCAGGCGTCAACTGTGAGAGATTAGAATGTTCGGGGGAGGGGGAGGCTTCTAATGGTTTCTGTCAGTAAAAGGCAGGGTTTTTACTGGCAGCAGTCTAGGGTTGCCGAGTACCCCTCCCTGGCCACCAGATCCAGGCTGGGAAACTCCTGGAGATTTGGGGGTGGAGCCTGGGGAGGACAGGGACCTCAGTGTGGTACAATGCCATAGACCACCCTCCAAAGCATCCATTTTCTCCATGAAAAGTTATCTCTGTAGTCTGGAGATGAGCAGTAATTCTAGGGGATCCCCAGGTCCCACCTGGAGGCTGGCATCCCTAGGCAGCACCTCTGTGTGATTTGATACCACCTGATTTGCATGACGTAATTAGGCCCAGCTGCTTTGCTACTATTCATCAGCAGCCACTCTATGAAAGCCATTGTGATGTAACAGTTAGAGCTTCAGACTGGGATCGCTGAGACCCAGGTTCACATCCCCATCTTGCGGTGGAAGCTGACTGGGAGATTTTGGACCAGTCACATACTTTCAGCCTAACCAACTTCACAGAGCTGTTGTGCAGATAACAAGGAGCTGCTTAAGTCTCCACTGTGGAGAAAGACTGTAATTTTCCTAGGTAGAGGCTGCGGGGGAGGGGGGTGGAGATGGAAAGCTGAAGACAGATAAAGGTAGGTTGGCTGTTGGGTGGGAAAGAAATAGGGTTGCCAACTCCAGGTTGGGAAATTCCTGGACATTTGAGGGGTGGAGCCTGGGGAGGGTGGGATTTAAGGAAGGACTACAGACCAGTATAATGCCATAGACCCTCCAACCCACCATTCCTTCACTTAAACTACCATTGCCAGCCTCCAGGCAAGGACTGGAGAGTACCCAGAATTACAACTGTTGTCCAGGTGACAGAGATCAGTTCCGCTGGATAAAATGTCTGCTTTGGAGGGTTGCTGAGGCTGCTTGCCTCCCTAAGCCTCACTGTCCCAAGGCTCCACCCCCAAATCTCCAGGAATTTCCCAACCTGGAGCTGGCAGCCCTAAGGTGAATTGATCTCTGCCGCTGGGAGATCCATTGTGATACCCAGAGCACTGCCACTGCTGCTGTGGGGGAAGAGGAAGCAGGCTGGAGGCTGGGAGATTGCTTGGGGCAGAAAGAGAGAGTGCTGGAGGGGGGGGGCAGAAAGAGAGAGAAAGAGTGATGAGGTGGGGAGGCAGAAAAACAAAGAGAATGATGACAGGTCAGAAAGAGAGCGGAAGTAGCATACATGGAAGAGAGAGAGAGTAAGAAGGGGGGGCAGAAGGGAGAAAGAGTGTGAGAGAGGTAGGGGAAGAAGGGAGGAAGCAAAGGTGTGAGGAACCCTGGGATAACCATCCTGCAACCATTTCTTGTGGGTCTCCACTTGTCAAATCTAAAAGATCTAAAATGTTAAAACAAGTTGCTGATAAAAACTAAAATTCGTTTTAAAAGATAGTATTATATAAGTGTTACAAATTCTGTTACAATCAGGTCAAGCCAGATTTTTGTTGCTTCACAGATAAAACTATCATTAAAAATCTTGTAACAAAATAAGTAGTTTCGGAATTAATATCTGCCAACAAGTAGGGGACCACCCACAGTTCAGTAGGTAAACGGTGTTTGGTAAGAACTGGAGTGATCCAAATCGATCCAGGAATTGACCATAGGTGACAAAATGGCCAAGTGTTTCCACAACTCCAGTCTCACAATTACATAAGCAATCCGAGTATGGAACTTTGGAAAAGCGACCTTTTAACTCAGCAGTGGGAAAAGAGTTAGGCCTAGCAAGAAGAAGAAGAGATTTGATTTATACCCCGCCCTTCACTCACTTAGAGTCTCAGAGCGGCTTACAAACTCCTTTCCCTTCCCCTCCCCACAACAGACACCCTGTGAGGTAGGTGGGGCTAAGAGAGCTCTTTCCAGAACTGTCCTTGAGAGAACAACTCAAACAGAGCTATGGCTTGCCCAAGGTCATCCAGCCAGGTGCAAGTGGAGGAGTGGGGAATCAAACCCAGTTCTCCCAAATTAGAGTCCGCGCACTTAACCACTACACCAAACTGGCTCTCCGTCTGTAACTAGGTATTTTTAAGGCTCTAGTCTATGAAGGAAGAGACTCCGGAGGAGGAATACCTAAGGCAAGAGTGGAACACACACATCTTGCTCAAGCTCTAAGGTACTGGCCCGATCAAGATTCATCAGCTTTATTCTAGTCTGCTTTAAGGCTTCCTGTAAGTTAAATTATTCCATACTGTTGGGGGAAAGCCCAATAACTCAAGCCGAGCATCTAGATATCTTTCCCAGCTGCTTTTGTGGTTGTCCTCCTTTATCAAGCATAGAAGGCCACCTTGGGCATATGGTACTGAATAGAGGACTTTGCGTCTCAGCCTAACCTTCCTCACAGGGTTGTTGTGAGGGTGAAATGAAGGAAAGGGGAGCAACATGAGCTGCTTGGAGTCCCCATTGGGGAGAAAGGCGGGGTATAAATGTAGTAAATAACATTTGTATATAAAAAAAAGTGAGGACATAAGTTCATTGTAGGGTTGAATGTTGGCACTTGTGGTCTAAGCCTGTATCGTGCACCTCTGCTTGGCATGCAGAAGGCCCCAGGCTCAGTCCCTGGGATTTCTAGTTTAAAAGTGATGTGAAAGCCCTCTGCCTGAGACCCTGGAGAGTCAAGACCAGACAGCTCTTGATGGATAGATGGTCTGGTTCAGAAGGAGGCAGTTTCATGTATGTTTGAACTGTGTCGTTTTTGGTGCTTTGTGCTTTTCACGGAGGCTGCCTCTAGAAAGGCTGAATGGCTGCCATTCCGATGGGATCTTTCTGCATGCAAGGACTTGCATTACATTGTCAATTGCCCTGATGACTCCTCCAAGTGATTTGAGCGGAGTTTCATAGGCGTGTGACATCCGGTGAGGAGCGGGGCTATTAGGAAAAGTGGGAAAGTTGCACAAGGACAGATCTCAGTAGAGGGCATTAGGTAGGTCCCCATGCCAACCTCCAGGTGGGGCTTGGCGATCTCCAGGGATTACAGTTGGATCTCTAGACTTCAGAGACCAGTTCCCCTGGAAGAAATGGCTGCTTTGGAAGGTGGACTCCATGGCATTATACCCTGGTGAGGTCCCTCCCCCCTCCAAACCCCACCCTCCCCAGGCTCCACCCCACAAATTCCCAGTAATTTCCCAGCCCAAAGTTGGCAATCCCTTACCTATACCCCGTCTGCAGCACTTCTGTCCCCCCCTCCACCGGATGGCTGTTCCTGGTCTCAAAAGTCACCAAGAGGCTGACCTAAATCTACAGTTCCAGTAGCCAAGTTCCACTCTTGTAAACCCTCCCTGCCTTTTATGAAGCAAGGTTAAATAATAATAATAATAATATACTTTATTGTCATTGTACATAGTACAATGAAATTAAAACGTGCCATCATTCAGTGACTCACAACATATAATCATGCGCACTCACACAGATCTGCAACGTGTGCAGAATTTCTCTAACAAAAGAAGAGGTCTCCTTCAGCCTTTCCTCTTCCTGGTTCACGTTGACACAAATGTGTCAGGCCTCTTTTACGAGGTTTCCTGAACCTTTTAAAGAGGCTGATGTCGGTCGAGTCCTGGCTGGCTTCCGGAAGCCGCTCTGAGAGCACGGCAGGTTTTATCAGATGAAAGGGCTGTTTTCTCCTGAGAAGTGCTCTCACTTTCCACCCCGTATTAGTCCAGGGTCAGTAGATCCTGAGGGAGTTTTGGGTCAGGGCCCATTCAAAAGGTTTCCTCCTGGCTGGTGTCGTTTTTTTGTTCGGTGAAAAAGGAGTTAAATTTGAGAAGGATTAAGAATTAATCCTGAATGGCTTGCAGGGACATGGTGGTTTAATGTTCACTCCTCCTTTTCCCATCATCCTTCTGTCTGCCCTGAAAAGACATGAAGCCCTCCCTAGCAGATGTGTACATAGTGTGTGTTTGTGTTTGGTAAACATGAGTAAGTGTCAAATAAACCATAGGAAGGCACAGCTTTTGAAACTTGGCCAAACTGCACAGGACTCCACTGATTTATGCAGCAGGTACTTAACTTATGGAACTCACTGCCACAGGATGTGGTGATGGCTGCCAACGTGGCAGTGTGGGATAGTGGTTAAGAGCGGTGGACTCTAATCTGGAGAACTGGGTTTGATTGTCTGCTCCTCCACATGAAGCCAGCGGGGTGACCTTGGCTCAGTCACAAGTTCTCTCAGAGCTGTTCTCTCAAGAGCAGTGCTTGAAAGAGCTCTCTCAGCCCCACCTTCCTCACAGGGTGTCTGTTGTGGGGAGGGGAAGGGAAAGGAGGTTGTATGCGGCTCTGAGATCCCTTTGGGCTGGGTATAAAACCAACTCTTCTTCTTAAAAGGGAAGTGGAGAAATTCATGTAGGATGGGGCCATTGTTGGCTACTTAGTCATGATAGATATCGACTCCCTTCAGTACTAGAGACACTGCCTCTTTGTGTTGGTGGCTGGGGCTCATGGACAGAAGGATGCTCTTGCACTCAACCTGTCTGTGGCCTTCCTGGTCGGCCACTGTGTGAACAGAACACCTGACTGGATGGACCTGTGGTCACGGGTTGCCAGGTGTCTCCCCCCCCCCCCCCCCGGCCATCGGCAGGATATGTGGGTTGGGGCTGCCAGATCCAGGTTGGGAGACTCCTGGAGATTTGGGGGTGGAGCCTGGGGAGGACAGGGACCTCAGCAGGAGACAGTGCCATAGAGTCCAGCCTCCAAAGCATCCATTTGCTCCAGGGGAGCTGATCTTTCTAGTCTGTGTCTGGAGATGAGCTGTAATCCCAGGCTGTAGGCTGGGAACCCAAGGTGTAGGGGGCAAAGTGGTCCGCTGCTGCTCGGTCACTATCCCTCTGAAGGCCACCGTACATGTTGCACGAACCCTTGGGGGATGAGAGTTCCTACCTTGCTCTGCACTCTTGAAACGATGTTTTCTGCCAATTGTTGACATCCTCACAAGCTGAAAGATTAGTCCGCCCTTCTCGTGACGCTACTCACGATGACCACAAGGCCGCCTCCTGGGGAGGGGCCTGTGGCTCGGCAGTAGAACGTCTGCTTCCCATGCAGAAGGTCCCAGCTTCCCTCCTCAGCATCTTCAGCGACAAGCCTCAGTTTGTAGGTGACGAAGACCCGGCAGAGTCTCAACAAGGGAAGACCAGTGGTCTGACTCCGTCTAGGGGAGCTGCCGGGGTTTGTGTTGTGACCTCCAAGGCCAGCCTGGTGAAGCCACCTCTGATGTGCAGCTCAGTGCCTCAGCAGGAGGTGAAGCTCCTGGTGGGCCTGGGCCTCCTCCCCTGGAGGGTCCTCCTCCCTCAGGGCTGCCTGCCCCACCGACCCACAGCTGCAGAGACACTCCAAAAGAGAAAGGGGAGGGGGTGAATGGCATCACGGGGAGACTGGAGAGATGAACTGCCAAGAGAAGGGAGTGAGGAGAGCTGAGTGACTCCACTCTCTGGGGGCCGATAGGGAAGAGGAATCCAGGTCAGAGCAGCCAGTGTGGCTGAGAGATTAGATGGCCCCTCCCCTTAAAAGATGGGAAGCCCTTGGGGAGGACCGGGCCCGCAGTGGGGTACAGGGCTGTACAGTCCACCCTCCAAAGCCTCCGTTTTCTGCGGGGATCTCTGTAGTTTGGAGATGGGCTGTTATAGCGAAGTCGACCCCTCACCTCTTTACCAACCAGTCCCCTAACTCTGACCGACAGCGAGCGAGCGGATCTCCTGTCTTGCTTTGGGTGACGGGGTCCCTGAGGTAACCTGGATCAGCCTCTCTCTAAATAATAATAAACCCGCTGACCAGTTTCCTCCAATTAAAGTAGCCACAGTTTTACAATATGGTCTCTTCAGGGTCTGTTGATTTTTGGTCTCTGCGTTTTGTATCTGAGGTAAATATGGGGGACCCTGTGTCCTTTGGTCGGAAATCCCTTTTCGAAAGGCACCACAGCTCTTCTTTTACTGAATACAACTTTATTGGTACAATTGAGTATAAGTGGAGGGAATTTGCGGAGATTGCTTCTATTGTCCCGATGTTACTGTTCCTGATGTCACATTAAGCTTTACTGTTTTGCAGACTCGTGGTTACTTTGTTGCAGCTGGTATGTTTTGATACGCTTTGCACCCACTCGCTAAGCACTCGGACTTCACCCTCCTGTCCTGCTGCGTGGAGATGTCCAGTTTCTTGGCTTGGCACCCCGGTCTCACCCTAGCCCCCGTGGGCTCTTGACCGTCCTGCCCCTCAGCCTCACTAATCTCCCTTTCAGTCAGGATCCTTGGGTTGACAGTCCTGAATAGCGTTTGTGTGTCTTCTTAAGTTCACTGGTCTGCTCCCACTCTGGCAAGTCAGACACCTGAGCTCTTCTCACTGAGCTTCCACACGCTGTTCGCTCCCACAGAGCACCGAGGGACCCAGACTGCCCTTCTGCTCTCTCTGGCTGTTTTTACATCTGACTTTCCCGCTGGAATCATTCTAGTTCCAAAAAAACCTGCCCACACTTCTGTGCGGTGTGAAACCGTGCTGCTACTGAAATGTCCACATCTACGAATTGCCCTCCTGTGGTCAAGCTAGTATTCAACCAGCTTGATTCTGCTTTAAACAATTGCTGTTGATTAGGGCACTTAGACCCCCTGAAGTGAAATTTCACACCACTGTGAATTCAGCACAGGAAAAGACAGCAGTCAAACTACTTTAGAGGGGAGGTGTAAAATGACCCTCTGAAGTCCCAGGCTGGACTTCCTCTCCACCTCACAGCTCTCTGACTGTTCCTTCCTAACTGACCCCTCCGACAGTTATCTGTCTATCAACAGTGGGTTCCGAGCCCTTGCGGGACCCCCACCTTTTCAAGTCATGTGACTTTCCAGGCATTCTACTCTGCCCCTTTAAGTTCCATTTCGTCACAGCTGTAATTCCAGAGAATCCCCAGGTCCCACCTGGAGGCTGGCATCCCTGCTTGTTCTGATCAACCGTGGCTCTTCTTATGTACTTAAGGTGCCTTTGCTTCCTTTTTCAGCTATTTTAGCCTCCAAACCATCTTTCATTAAAGGCCTTTACAATAGGGGAAAATGTGGTGTGTATGTTCCCCTCGGTGACTGTTAAGGCGTAATTTCCCCTCTCCTTTGGGTCTGATCCCAGGGAGAGGTTTGTATTCCCTTCAGTGCAGGGAGAAGTGAACGGTGAATTGTTCGGTTACTTGAACACAGGTTCTTCTCTGATCTCAGGAGAGTAAACATTCATGTGCTTGAGCCTGCTTGCGGGGGGAGGGCAGGGTATACATTAAATAAATTAAATAATATAAATATGTGCTCCTAGTGTTTCCGAACGCAGGGCAGTTGTAGATTCGGAAACCAGTAGAACTGGGCAGTAGGTGATTTCAGTTAATCTTCTACACATGCATGTGCAGAATTAGTGACTGCAAAAGGTAACATGGGTGTGGTGTTGGAGGTTGTTGAGCCAGGGCAAGAGAGGGTCAGGTTCAAATCCCCATATGGCTGTAGAACTCACTTACTTCAGGCCAGGCACGTATTCCCAATCTAACCTACCTCACAGGGCTGTTGTGAGGATAAAATCAGTGACGGCCCCAGGTGTTTCTGCACACTAGGTGAGGATACATTCTGGTACGGGCCCCCCCCCCCATGCGGGGTGGGACAGGGTAGGCGCCGGAGCCACAGCGGGTGGGCCAAGGGGGTGAGCTGCAAATGCATGCGGGGGGCGGGATCGCTCGAGGGGAGGGGGGGAACCTGTGCCAGGCTGCAGAAGGAGCTCCAAAGAGACCGGGGGGGGGGGGCGGCAGAGGGCAAGCTGCACTTTCCATCATCCTAGGCTGTTCCCCGTGCCTGTCCCCCCCCCCCCCCGGCCGCCGCCGCCTTCTCTTTCTGTCTGGGGGGCTGCAAAGAGGGGAGTCTTCTTGCCGGGGACAGAGCAAGAAGCCGGCAAGGGAGGCTTCCTGTGCAGGGTGAGGAGGGGATGAGGCTAGCCAGAATGGCGCCCTGGGCAACAGTCTAAAACTTAACAATAACAGGCCGGCCCTGGATGAAATGGAAGAGAGGAGAGCCACATATGCTGCTCTGATTTTTAAAATGTGATGGATTCAGTTTGTCATATGAACATATGGTGAAACTGAGATACTGTGAGAGTTCTGCTCAAAGTAGTCAAGGATCAGATCTTGGTTGGTAAACCAGAGTTCTTTATTTCCAATCTCTACATTAGTACAGCTTCTCGGATTATTGTCAGAGATGAAACAGATAATACAAGCAGGTCTATTATACCTTTACAAGGAGTTTGAATTACCCATAGGTAGCCAATCACTATAGGGGAAAAACGGCGGGCAAAAAGGGGCTCTGACCGTTTGTTTCCCACAGGAAAGAAAGTGAGGTGTCAAGCAGTAAATTCCCTTCCCAACCAGACCCTTCAGATGTTACCAGTTCACATAACAATCAATGGCCTCAAGGCTTTTGCATGTGATAAGAGATGAGACGCATCCTCCCTTGAAGTCCCAGCCGGGGCCGATGGAATGCGGAGGCAGCGGTGTGAGAGGCCCATTGTTCCCATACATTGCAGGTGTCACCCTCCCGCTTCAACAGTTACAAAACCCAGGCCTGGTTAGGCACTACAACATGGCATCTGCAAGCATACATTTGTAATACATACATGGCGATAGGATATAACAGGAGAGAATTAAAAAGCACAACTGTAAGAACTAGAAATACTATGTCTGAATCAGCAGATTCTGACAGATACAGGCGTAGATCCCCTGGAGTCAGGGGTGTCAAACGTAAGGCCCGGGGGCTGGAAGTGGCCCCTCCAGTGCTCTTATGTGGCCTGCAAGCAAGAGGCACTCAGATTGTGGCTTCAGTGTGGTGGAACAACTTCATCTGCAGCAGTCAAGCGGTGTGGGAGCGTCTGCCCAGTGCTGCACTGCTGGTTCTCCAGTCTGCCCATATGGGTTTTCCTTTGCACCCCCCTCCCAGCCCATGAGGCCTTGCAGTGAGGACGCACTAACTCGGAGCTTACCAGCTGCTGTCCTTTATACAGTTTATGTCTCTGATACCCGGCGTTACATTTTACGGCACTCTTGGCCTGGTCCAACAAAGTGACATTTATGTCAGATCTGGCCCTCGTAACAATTGAGTTCGACACCCTTGCCCTGGAGGTTTTTCCAAGAGTGATTTGTTCTTGTGGCTGGCAACTCACTCGCTCTTCTCCGTCCACTCCAGACTGAAATGCCCCCACTCCAATCAAACCCTGTTCATGGAGGACCCCTGTCCCTCCCGAGCCGTGTCTCAGTTGGCATTTCAGGCTGATGCGAGAGTGCCGTGTCAGTCTCCTGTCAGAAACCTCTGGGGAGTCTAAGCCAGGGGTGTCAAACGCATTTGTTATGAGGGCCGGATCTGACATAAATGGGAACTTGTTGGGCTGGACCACGTGTGTCATAAAATGTAATGCCAGGTAGCGGAGATATAAACTTTATAAACGACACAGACACAAAGATTTTTTTTAACTTAAAATAAAAACATGCTTAAAACATTAGCAGTCTTGCAATATTTTGTTTATTTAATAGTATCTGATAACTGGCCCCTCTCCTCTGAATGATTGCATCAAAATGTCTGTGCTGTTGCAATCTTGAGTATGCTGTTCAGGTGTGTATCTGGAAGCTGCAAACCTACTGTTCATTTATTGACATTCACCACAGAAATCTCATGCTCTAGAGTTCTGAGTCTAGGACCCAAGGGGGAAACATGAAATGGCTGAGCGATTGAGAGAGTCTGGCAAAGCAAGCTATGATGCAGCAGCAGCAACAGAACTGGAAGCAGGAGATGGCCAGTTCCAGTGCGGGCCTGATAGAAGCCCTCCAGGGGCCTGATCTGGCCCCCAGGCCACATGTTTGACACCCCTGGTCTAAGCCATAACATGGTCTTTAAAATCCTTCTTGCATTTCTGAATTTTTGGGAGAAAAGTGGGCTTAAATATTTTAAATGGGGAAAGAAAAATTTGTCACATGTCACGGAGTGATCGTCTTAGTTGTGCTCGTAAGGGGGTAGTTTCAAATTAAAGCAGTCAGAAAGGTGATTTAAATAACTTTGTGGCCTATCTTAGTAGGATCAAAGGCTGCCCTCAGCAGAGGTTTAATTGTGTTGGTCTCATTAAATCTTTCTGCCACCCTCTTCAATGTCTGTCTTCATTCTGTAATTTTTTTTTAACGTGACTGTCTATTTTAAGCTAAACTACAATGTGTTTTCTCTCTCTTGTCTAGCTGAGCGCTGATGTGGTGCCGAAAACAGCAGGTAAGATTATGCTTTTTGTCAGTACTTAATTAAACAACAATTGTTTAGATCACGTTGAAAGGGGGGGGGATAAGGAAAACTGAAAGGGTTTTCTGAAGCGAATGTCCTTGTTTCAATCAGCATTGTGGTTTCAAGTGTAGGAATTTTATTCCCCACCTCTGTTCTTGGTTAAGAAACAACAGTTCTTTCTTGGGACATTACATTCCGGCTTTCCAGAATGCTAACATCGTCAGTTATTGAGCAACTACAGATTCTGGTTTATGGAGCGGCCCATTGCATAATTGTGTTGATCATACTCTGGTGCCACACAACATCTGATCACTTTTGTCTTACTTGCTTGAACCTATGGGCTTGGGCGGTACCAATTCAAATGACTGGCTGGGGCTTGTGGTGGGAGATCACCAAGGAAGTCCAGGGTTGCTACGCAGAGGCAGGCAATGGCAAACTACCTCTGAATGTCTCTTGCCTTGAGAACGCTCCAGGTTGCCATAAGTTGACTGTGACTTGTTGGCGCTTTCTGCCACCCCACATTGTAAAGCTGTTTATCAGGGAGAAGGGTAGTCTCCCCTCCCCCCCCAATATCTTAGTTGCCTTCATGACATCTAGCTTAAAAACTAGATGTCAAAAAGACAACTGAGCAATCAAACAGAAGCCTACTTATTTCCCCCTTGATGTATAGTTTACAGTGTGGAAGGATTTTTGTCTTACATAGAGAAGCATTTGCTTGCACAGGTCTCTGTCCGCAGTCTCAGGTGTTACAGTGCAGAAAGGTTTACCGCCTCAACAAGACAGTTCTAGGCCCTTTTGTTCCATTCATGCTAGGGGGAGCTACCTAGAGATTTGAAGGCTTGGGAAAAAACTGGGAAAATTCAGAAAAAAGCGTTTTCCCCCTGACCCTAATTTTCAGATGCCTCCATCACAACAGTGTACCTTGAAGTTATTGTGTTCCTTTTAAATGATGTAGTCCATAACAGAGATGTGAAGGCCCAGGAAAAAACTGGAAAAATTCAGGGGGGGGGGGATGGTTTTTTTGTTTTTTTTCCTGAAGCCTTTTAAAAAAAATTTTCTGAAAAATTGGGGAAATTGAAAAAAGAAAAGACAGAAAATGATTATGGAATGTTTTATTTTAACAAGATAAATAAAAAAGTTTAAGACAAGGTGTTCAAATATTTTCCAAATGATTTCTCAAAATATGTATGGTATCAGATTAATCTAATTTCTGTGAACTGAGGACAAGCAAGTCCTAGGTTACAAACTGAACTCTCCAATACTGTGGAGAGGAAATATGAATAAATGTGACTTCTAGATTTTAAAAAATGGTATTGTGGAGGGGTTTCTTGTCTGTTCCACATAAACTAGTAAAGAGTTCAGGAGATTGTTGCTCCATTTGTTACAATTACAAATAAATATTATTTTAAAAAGTAAATTCTGTTTGTAATAATTGTTTGGATACACTATATTTTTGATATGCTAGTTGTGATAATTTCATGCCAAGTAAAATTGTCCATCGTCATGTTTTATGTTCCTAAAGTAACAGAATAACTTTCAATCTGGAAAAGGAAAAAAAAGTGCTGATGTAGCTTTTTTTTCAATTTATCCAGACATTTCTGTTTTTTTCCAGAAAAACCCTGGTTTTTTCCCCATGTTTCAAAATTTCCAGAAATTTTACATCTCTAGAGCTGCCTGGGCACTGGGGGAGAGGAAGGGCAAGCTGCTTGATTTTCCACTTCTCCAAAGCCCTTTTAAACTCTCTGCCTTTAGTTACACATGTGCATCTCAGCAAAGGGCAGAAGGACATTGTCTTTCAATTAGCTTTTCAAAAACCTGTTTTCCTTGAAAGGAGCAGTGATATGGATTTGTTGGGCAATTATTGTTTGTCTTGTAATACACAAAGAGCTTCACAATGTGTGCTTATTTGTTTTCCCCGACTTCTCTTCCACCAGAAAACTTCCGAGCTCTCTGCACAGGCGAAAAGGGCTTTGGCTACAAAGGATCTACCTTCCATAGAGTGATTCCTTCTTTCATGTGCCAGGTAATGAGTTTAAAACTTTCTACCGGTCAGCTTGAAGTGGTGAAAAGCCAGCTGAAGGGACTTGTTTTGTGACTCAGTGAATTGCAGTCAGCTGCTGGAAGGAAGGTTTTGACTGGTGGCCAAAACGCTGATAAACATCCATGACAGGTTCTGTTATTTTTCTTACACGCCGAGCCACGCGAGCTAGGAGAGGCGGGGAGGATGCATAGAAGCATTTATATGCCTCCCTGAGGCTTCCTCTTCCTTGGCTCCCTTTAAGTGCAGGGAGCTGGAGGGAAAGGGCCCCGCACACCTTCCGGCTTCCTGTACTTAAAGGGGCTCTCTTTAAGTGCAGGGAGCCGGCCTTGCTGGTGGGGAAGGGGGTGGCAGTAGTGGGGGTGGGAAAGCCGCCCTCCGTTCCCATCCCTTTGCCCTCTTTCTTTCCCACCTTCTTTCATTCTCTTTCCCTCTTTCCTCCTCTCTTTCTTTCTCTGTTTCCCTCCTTCTTTCCTTCTCTCTCTCTTTGTGCGCTGTCAGGGGTACGGCTTAACATGCTAATAAGATTCTGCTGTTGGGGGTGGCCTGTTATGCTAATGAGTTCTGCTGTGCTTTCTCTACTAAAAGAGCCCTGGTTAGCTGTGACCAAGAGAAGGGCTTTCTCAGTGATGGTCCCTGTGGCCCATGTTCTCTGATGATACCCATGCCCTGCAGGGCTTGTAGAGCCAAACTGTTCACATTGGCTTTTAGAAGTTAACCAGATAACCTGGGCTGGTTATTATTTAATATTTATTTATTACATGGTGTTAGGCTACTGAGACATACATTTTAATATTTTATATGAATTATTTGGTTTTGTTGGTTTTTAACTTCTGCATTATGATGTTTAAAGTGTTGTAAATAGCTGCTATACCCTTCAGGTGAGTGGCGACTGAACAATCTACTAAACAAATAAATCCATTTCCCTATAAACATATAGATGGAGGAAACCACCTTCTGTTGAGCATGCGTTGACTGTTCCTTAGAAACCTGGTGCTGAATCACACCAGCCTTCTACACACAACCTCTCCGTACATTGACTGAATGTGCAGGGAGGGAAGAGCAGGGCAAATCCCCGGAGCGAGTGTCCACGCATACATGTGCTCCTGGGGACAGTAGCCTTTGTAAAGCAGTGTCCCTGATCACAGGGAGGAAACGTACGCGTGAGGGAAGTGCTCTCTAGGTGGCAATCCCGTGGAAGCTGGGATTGGGCCCAGCAGATTAATTCCCACTCCCCTTATCTGCACATTTGATCATTGGTTTAGAAGGCCAGTTATACCAGGTCAAAAGGTATTTCTGTTAACAGAGCAGGTCATTCAAGGCGAAATGTAGACACTAATTTGGGGTGGTGTCGGGATGAATTTTAGAGTGTCTTATAGTGGCAGAAAAGCGCCAGGGTCCAGTAACGCCTTAAAGACTAACAAAAGTTGTGGCAGGGTAAGAGCTTTTGTTAGTTGCGGCTCACTTCTTCAGATACCAAAGTACCTGAAGAAGTGAGCAGTGACTCACACAGGCTCCTATGCTGCCACAAATTTTGTTAGCCTTTCAGGTGCTCCTGGACTCTGGCTCTTTTCTGCTGCAGCAGGCAGGCCAGGACGGCCACCCGTCAGTGTCTTATAGTGGTGAGAGCATCATCTGGCTGACCCAGGTTTGATTCCCAGCTCTGGTGCAGTTTGGAAGCTGACTGGGTGACTGTGCCGGCCGCAGTCTCTTTTGGCCCATTGAACACATGCATGAAGGTGCCTTATACTAAATCCGGCCACGGGTCCAACAGAGTCAGTCTTGTCTACTCAGACTGGCAGCAGCGGCTCTCCAGGGACTCAGGCCAGGATCTCCCACGTCACTCACTGCCTGGTATTTGAAATGGAGATGCTGGGGATTGAACCTGGGGCCTTCTGTGTGCCTAGCAGATGCTCTACCCCTGAACTACAACCTTTACAGGATAATTCTTGTGAGTAGAAGATGTAGAGAACAAAGTTTTAAGCTCCTTTGGTTCCACGTTGGGAAGAAAACAGGAATATAAATATGAACTGAGAGCCAGTTTGGTATAGTGGTTAGGAGCGTGGACTCTAACGTCAGCAAACCGGGGTTGATTCCCCACTTCTCCACATGCAGCTGCTGGAGTGACTTTGGTAGGGTTGCCAAGTATCGGCAACTTACCGGCGGGGGGGGGAGTTGTTCTCCCCCCAGGAGCTCTTCTGGTGCGTGCGCTTTGCGCGCGCGCCACGGCGACGTGATGACGTCACCTCCGGGTGACGTCATTACACGGGGGAAGTCGTCCTCACCGGACGACTTCTGGGGCGGGGTTCCCCCCACCGGCCGAATGCCGGCCGGCGGATTGGGAACCCCTATAGCGGGGGATCCCCCGCCCCCCGGGCTGACTTGGCAGCCCTAGACTTTGGGCCAGTCACAAGTTCTCTCACAAGCAGTCCTCAAGAGAGCTCTCTCAGCCCCACCTGCCTCACAGTGTGTCTGTTGCAGGGTGGGTAAAGGAAAGGAGATTGTCAGCCACTCTGAGACTCCTTCGGGTAGTGAAGGGCGGGGTATAAATCCAGTCTCTTCTCTTCTTCTAAGCCAATAAAATTTTAAAAATGGAAAGTGGAGAAATTCTGTTTCAGGAGGGTAGCCTTGTGGGTCTGGAGTCGAACAGCAGGAGTCGTGTCCAGAAGGTCAACTGGATCCCCAGGGCCTAAGCTTTTGAGACTCACAGCTCCCTTTGTGAGAGACAAAGAAATTACTTCTTGCCACCTAATGAACAGTTTGTAACCGGATATAGCAACTGAGACAACTATGAAGTTGTTTCCATGGATGTCGCTTAGTCAAATAAACAGTAGATACCTGCTGCTTCCCATCTTGCTTTGAGAAACCTGCTTTGTTGTTCTTTGTCCTGCTGGTTTTGTTCTCACAAAAGGAGAGGGGTGCCCTTTGGCCAGGAAGATGGGCCAGGGGTGTTCATGCGGGATTCGAATGCGTCTTGGCCGGTAGGAGACAAATGTTTCTGCCTCTTGTTCCCTGACACCCAAGCCGCGTGCCAGGGTAGGTGTTTCCAAGCCAGTCATCTCCACAGATACCTCGCCTCAGATAAGTAGGTGCTCAATTTGAGTTGCAGTTAAAGTGGTTCTGAGTCAGTGAAACGTGACTTGGAGCACTCATGAAGTGGCAGTTCCTTCTCGTTTGGGTGCTGATTCATTCAAAGTGGCAGTAAAAATGAAGTGCAGAAGATTGTTTGAGAGGTGAGGGTGGCGTACTGGTGATGTACAACTGAGGAAACCGATGAGGAGGCTCAGACGAGGTTGAATCTGTGTTGCTGTGGATGCGGGCAGCCAGTCTGGTGTAGTGGTTAAGTGCGCGGACTCTAATCTGGGAGAACCGGGTTTGATTCCCCACCCCTCCACTTGCACCTGGCCGGATGACCTTGGGCAAGCCATAGCTCTGTACCAGCTGTTCCCTCAAGGACAGCTTGGGAAAGAGTTCTCTCAGCCCCACCTACCTCACAGGGTGTCTGTTGTGGGGAGGGGAGGGGAAAGGAGTTTGTAAGCCGCTCTGAGTGAGTGAAGGGCGGGATATAAATCCAATCTCTTCTTCTTCTCCTTCTCCTTCTTCTTATCACATGGACACTACAGTTTTCCTTGCTCTTGTATGACCTCCATGTGAATTTGAGTGAGGGGCTAGAGATGAGGGGCTAGAGATTTTCCCTGTTTGTGAGGAGCAGACATGCTGGATGGAAGAAACAGCGCTTGCATTTTAAATAAAGTCCTTTTTTCCTGGTGGTAATGGAGGGCTTAACTTCAGTGGAGTATGTGTTGATTCCTGCTGATGTTTTCTGCAACAGACAAACATATTTGCATTCTAGCGCAAACTGTCGTGAACGAGGGCCCACATCTGACTATTAAGATCCTCCATAAATGAATATCTGTTCTACACTTTCCTCCACTCTTAACAGAATAGTCTCCCTGCTTCTCCCTCTCTGCCTTTTCCCGCTCTTGTCAGGTGGCGGCAGTTCTTGTCTTTGCTAAGAACCGGGTAGCTCGTTTTGAAGCAATTCATCATAGAATTTAAATTCAAACTCTGCTTTAGGATTGCCGCATTTGACCTGTAAAGCTGTGGGATGGATGCTTGCCATTCCAGAGACAGGACATGAGATCGATACGACGCAGTTAATTGCTGTAAAATAAGAGGCACTCATTCTTGACTGCTTAAGTATTTTTTATTTTAACGGTAGACGGCACGCTCCCATGTTTGCTCAGGTGCAGGCAAGCTGTATTGCAATCTGGCGTCCTCTGGCACCTCCCACCCACCTAAGCCCAGCCTCTGTATTTGCTCAGACCTGTTGCCTTTGTAGTTGTTCAGGATTCTTTTCTGTAAGTGAAAGTGCAGTGGTGTTTCCAGGGAAAGCGGTCCAAATGTTATGTCAGCATCTGATCATCTTACAGTCATGTAACAGGTTGTGGGTAGGGATGCCCGCCTCCAGGTGTGACCTGGGGATCCCCCGGAATTACAGCGCATCTCCAGCCTGCAGAGATCAGTTCCCCTGGAGAAAATGGATGCTCGGGGTGGGGGGAGACTCTGTCGCCCTGTACCATACTGAGGTCCCAGCCCTCCCCAGGCCCCACCCCCAAATCTCCAGGCATTTCGCAACCTGGAGCTGGCAACCCTGTCTCCCCCACCCCCTGCTGGTGGCCAGAGGGGACCTGGCTACCCTAGTTGGGGGGAGTATCACGCAACAGAACTCCATAGAGGGGGAAGGGGAGGTGGGCCCTTTACCAAAGAGCATTGGGAGATGGTTCCGAAGATACCAGGCACATAGCTGGAACATATATGCAGCTACCAAGTGGCCGGTAGAATCCACTGTGTGAGCACATGTGATGAAATTACTTCCTGGTTCCACTAGCAGCTCGATAAGTGGCACGTCTGCACTGCAACGCAGTCGTGGCCTCAGTATCTCCGTTGCCGCCCTCTGGGAAGCTGACCCGTATGGTTCTCCCTCTTCAGTGTCGTTTGGAGGCAGGAGTTAGGGTGCCCCCTGGACAACCCGCTGTGTGAACTGCTGCTGGGCTCCAGGGCCTGCAGTAATTGCCCGGCCACAGTTGAGAGTTAATCCCTTGGTTGACGGGCGCACCTTGTTCAGACGGACCGAGGACACCAGCCCGCTGGGCACGTGAAGTGTGGTGGTCTAGATATACCCTCTGGAGCCCCTTTAGGTCTTGTTTGTCTCCTGAGGGGCAAAGTTCCTTGATTTTTTTCATAGATCCGGGGGGGGGACGACCTTTTTGAGCCTGTGGGCACATTTGGAAGCCTGATGCAGCATGATGGGCGCAGCCACAAACTGGTTGCCACGACACGGCTCCCACAGCTTGCCTTCAGTCACACAGTGAAGATTCTCGTGCTGTGGTGGCAGCTGCTGCCAAAGCAAAATTTTAAAAATAATAAAATTATTTATTGTTTATTTATTAAATTAGATTTGTAGCCTGCCCTTCCCGCGAGTGGGCTCAGGGCGGCTCACAATTAACGGCAACATGTACCAGTCACATAATCAACATGTGCCAAATCACATAAAACATATAAAAGCAGGATAAAATAATGATACGGTCCCCCCTTAAAGTGCTGTGAGACTGCCCCAATAGAGATAGTCCACAACAGGTCTCCTTAAACAGATAGTCCTTTATTTGTAGAAAAGATCATGTTGGTCAGACACTTCTGTTAGTAATGCTTAAGCTTTGAATTGCAATCATAATTATACTGGATATGAAATATGGCCCAACTACCCTCTACCAATCAATACAGAGAATTCTTGGCGCCCAATTATACTGGCCCAGTGTTCCCAAGGAAAGCGCGGCAAAATGAGTTCTCAGGGAGAAATACTGTTGAACATTTTGGGAGAACAGTTCCCAGAGAAATTAAGAAAACAGAATACATAACACCTCTGGTTCTTGTAACACATAACAGGAGGCACTTCCTTT
The DNA here is from genome assembly GCA_029233225.1 of Lepidodactylus listeri. Lineage (NCBI taxonomy): Eukaryota > Metazoa > Chordata > Lepidosauria > Squamata > Gekkonidae > Lepidodactylus > Lepidodactylus listeri. Next base: position 129,478,990 of record JARCFY010000005.1, on the reverse strand, counting down.
CAAGGTCGTTAGCTGAGGAGGCTAGAGATAAAAACGAATGAGTAATGAGCATGCGCAAAGCAAAGCGAGCAAGGTGAAGCTAGGTGTGTATTCCAGTGGTGGGGGTAGGTCCCTGATGCTATCTCCCGGTCGGGACTTATAACCATGGAATAAAACATTCAGACCCGAAACAATGCAAGTTAAACAGAAAGGCTTAGCCAGATGTAACATTGGAATATTTATGCAGTCACCCCAGTCTATGGCAGTTCACTGACAAGTGCTTGCAGTGATAGGCATTCATTCAATCAGTTTTAGATGGCGTACTATAGGTGTGGTACTAAAGTCCTGGTTCAGCGGTATATCAGCCACCTGCAAAGCTGTGGCTCGATCTCAATAAGGGCCAACCTTTTACCACGATGTTACTAATATTACTAGTTGGTGGTAGTGGTTGGCGGCTCCTAGTTGAAAGCCTGGTGGAAGAGCTCCGTCTTGCAGGCCCTGCGGAACTGTGCAAGGTCCCTCAGGGCCCTGATCTCTGGGACCTCATTCCACCAGGTAGGAGCCGCCATTGAAAATTTCAAAGCATATACAGGTAACCATATATAGAGTACAATCAGCTACGTAAATATGAACAACAGCTGATCATTGAGGGGGTACAGTATTATGGACAACAATTAGACATATCAAATCAGGATTGTTATCTACAAGATGCTGAAGCACTGGGAGCCACCTAGCTATTCCAAAGCAACATTTTTTAAAAATCTGCACAGCCAATCAGGTGGCTTGCTAGGCAAATGCCCTCCCTGGCCCCACCCACTTTCTAAAACAGTCGGCAGGCACCAGAGACTGTGTCTGTCGGAGGGCACTGTGTTGGGGGACCCGTCACAGAGTCTTGCGACCTCTTCCAGAGTTCTAAATCATTTGTCTCCCTTCAAAGCCCTTGCAGGCATTGTCCTGTAGGTTGCAGTTGAGGGGAGTAGAAACGCTTCAAAAAGTCTAGGTTTGTCTCATGTTTTTCTTTAGCTGCCACTACACCCTATTCCCGAAGCATTCTCTTTTCTCCTGGACAAGGTTTCAACCTGAAAATCCTCACCAGAGGTGGAACTTGAATGAAGCCTCAGGTGACAACATGATTCATGCCAAATTCTTTCCAGGTGTTTAACAGTTGTTGCCAAAACTCACATCCCTGTGTCTAGCACTCGCATGACTCTTAGTGGAAACGTCTCGTGATTGTGATGTCATTGGAACGTGTTTCCACGCCACACCCCCTAACCACCAGCTGCCCGGGGTGCAGCAGTCGTGACATCCTGATAGACTCTGAGTTTCCTGCTGGGAGGGGGAGAGTAGTAGAAATGGGCATGTCGTCCTGTCACAGGTTGGCTGCTGCACCTAAGTGATCGCATCCCCCAGGTGAGTATTCAGCCTTGTAACCACAGAAGCAGAGCTGAACTTGCGTAACTAGTCTGCCCAGTGTCTTTGGGCAAGAAAACCAGCAATGCCTATAAGGCACTGGAGGTTTTGTCAGTGGCGAGGCGCACAGCGAGATCGTGAACAGTGAGCTTGAACAGCACTGCATAGCCGTGCGATGACACCGAACAAACTTTTGTTTTTATTATCGTTGGAAGTACTTCAGTTTAAGTGGCAAAAAAGGAGTTTCCCCTCACTTGTGAACAGTGTGTGTGAAATCTAATATCCCTGCTGTCATTTCTGAAACCAGGGACAAAAAAAAGGGGGGGGGGAGACTGAACCTAAAACTACGATCCAGAACCTGAAATAGGCTTGCCAGCCTCCAGGTGGGGCCTGGGGATCTCCCGCTTTTACAACTGATCCCCAGCTGACAGAGATCAGCTCTCCTGGAGAAAATGGCTGCTTTGAAGGGTGGACTCTGTGGCATTGTACCATGCTGAGGCCCCTCCCCTCCCCAAACCCCACCCTCTCCTGGATCCACCCCCAAAGTCCCCAGGTATTTTCCAACCCGGACTTGGCAACCCTAACCTGAAAAGGTTAGTCAAGTAGAATAGAGGGCCAACAATAAAAGCTTAATATAAAAAGATACATGTATTAGCAAAGAATTTAAAAATATATAGGGGCGCAATCACACCTCATGGAAAAACAACTGATTCTAACACACAAGGGCTAATAGACTTGACCTGACGCGTTTCAGCCTGTATAAGCCTTCATCAGAGGTCAAACACAGTGAGGAACATATTGGCTTAAATAATATTACAGTGCAATCATACAGTTATACTATACAGATACAAGATGGACCAGAAAAGAACTGTTCCAAAGTGAAACCACCACTAGGCGCAGAATACAAGTATAAACGAGGCCTCCCAAGATCCAATCACATGCCAAGTGATATTTCACTGATAATTTCTGGTCCAGAAAGTGCCTTCCAATGATTGTTAAGCCAAAGTATCCTCAGTAGAATTGTCCTTAAGCAAAGAGGCTGAAACGCGTCAGGTCAAGTCTATTAGCCCTTGTATGTTAGAATCAGTTATTTTTCCATGAGGTGTGATTGGGCCCCTATATATTTTTTAATTTTTTGTTAATAAATACATGAATCTTTTTATACACTATATATTTAGCTTTTATTGTTGTCCCTCAATTCTACTTGACTAACCCTTTCAGGTTCTGGATGTCAGAAACCAGTACAGCATACATGTGGAATTCACTGTGTCCTTGCCACGGAAACGAGAGAGTGTCCAGAACCACATGGTTACTGTGGAATAGTGTATCTGAATACACATCCTTTGGCAACACTCTGTATGCCAGACATCCCCAATGTGGGTTCCCCGTGGTGCCCGCTAGCACTTTTTCTGGTGCCTAGGAAGTGGGTGGGATAAGCGCTTTTGCCCAGTAAGGCTTCTGACTGGCCACTGGAAATTTGATTGGCTGTGCCGATTTTTGTAAACGATGCTTTGGCAGCAGCTGCCACAACAGCACGAGGATCTGCACCATGTTACCTGAAATTGAGCTGTGGCAGCCATTCTGTGGCTGGCTTCGCCTCCTGTGGCAGCCATTTTGTGGCTGGGCCTATGATGCTGTGGCAGCCTTCCAAATGTTCCTGCAGGCTGAAAAAAGAGCCCTGCCCTGGATAGCCCAGGCAAGCCTGATCTCGTCAGATCTCAGAAGCTAAGCAGGGCCAACCCTGGCAAGTACTTGGATGGGAGACCTCCAGAGAATACCAGGGCTGGTAGGCAGAGGCAGGCTTTATTCAGTCACTTCTCTCAATATCCTGCAGGCCCTCAGTAGGGGTCAGTCACTAGAGGTCAACATGACTTCCAGGTGCATGCGCACACACACACAAATACCCCCCCCCCCCCAAAGATTGGGGACCCTTGCTGCATGCCTTTGAGAAAGAACAATCTTGGTAACTACTCGAAGGCCTTCCTGTGTGATAATCCTGTAAAAGGGGCCGGTATTATCCCCATGTTCCAGATTGGAAAATAATGGCATCTAGAAGTCCACTTAGGAGGTCTCTTGCCCAGTTGAGATTTGAATGCGACCTCCACTCTCTTTCAAACCTTGTATTTGACCAAACAATCATTGCGCTTGGATTCCTCCAAAAAAACAATGTTGCGTATTGCAGTTTTCTCTGGTTGTGAGTTTCATTTAGATAGACCCAATATAAGTTATTACGTGGATCTCTCAATAATTGTAATTCCTTCCAGGGCGGCGACTTCACCAACCACAACGGCACCGGAGGCAAGTCTATATACGGCAGCCGGTTTCCTGACGAAAACTTTGAACTGAAGCACGTTGGGCCAGGTAAACTGACCTTCTGTCCTTCCTCCCTGCCAGAGCGGAGGCCTGCATTTCCAAACCAGCTTACATATTGTTAATAGTACGGCCTGTGGGTGAGAAATCTGGCTGCTCAGGATAAATATTTTGATTGCATTGCCTGATCAGCGGCCCGCGTTGTCGTCCCCAGAAGCCGTGCCGGACCAAACACTGGGGGCATCATACACATGCCTCAGCTGAATCACTGAAGACCGGTTGTGTGTGTGTGACCTAGTTGTTCTGTGAGAGGTGTGTCCCTCTGTGTGGGAAGCAATCTGCTTTTTGTAGTCCTGCCGCTCTCCCTCCTGACCTCGTGTAATAGCAGCCTGATACAGAAGTTGAGCATGTCATGTTTTGGGGAGGGGCTGTAGCTCAGTGGCAGAGCATCTGCTTGGCATGCGGGAAGGTCCCAGGTTCAGTCCCCGGCACAGGCCCGTAGCTATGGTGGGGCTTTTGCGAGCTCTGCCCCCTTTTTAAAGGCACAGCCCCACAAGAGTTTCTCCTGTAAATATTTTTTTCAAATTTTAAAATATTTTAAAGGCGTGTGCTCCTTTAAGCAGAGTGGGGTGCTGTAGTTGACTAATCCCTGCACCGAGCAAGGGGGTTAGAGTAGGTGACCTCTAGGAATCCCTTCTAAGTCTGGATCAAGAAACTGGTCTCCTTTAAGAGAGTTTTTCTGCCTGAGTGTTAGCTTTCTTGACTATAGAAGTCATCACCCCCACTTGTTATCAGAATTGTTGCTTAGGCTGGCAGAAGTGATTAACTTGCAGCTGCTGAGAATTGTCATCTAAAGTGGTTGACAGCTTGCAATTTAGAGATCTATCCTGGTAATAGCTTTCTATTGGCTCAGTGGCTTTTCTTTCTGGCTGAGAACTTCAGCCCCACCAGAAAAAAATTTGCCCCACGAGCCACAAAATCCTGGCTACAGGTCTGCCCCAGCATCTCCAGTGGAAAGGACCAGGCAGTAGGTGATGTGGAAGACCTCAGCCTGTGACCTTCGAGAGCCCCTGCCAGTCTGAGTAGACAAGACTGACCTTGACAGACTGATACTCTGATTCATTATAAGGTAGCATCGTGTGTTCCTGTGTTTTTCCAGGAATGGAGGTCAGTCTCATCTTTTGGGTCAAGCTGGAGTTAAAAGTCCAGGAGCAGAAAAAGGGTTTCAGTAGGCTGGCTGGTCATATTAGACGCTCCCTACTATCTTCAGTCTTTTTTCTGCTTGGCTACTTGATGGTGTTTTTATCTTACTGGAGGCCACCAGAGCAACGGTGATTCACAGGCCAGTTCTAATATTTCTTTCCTGAATTAGGCTGGCCTAATCTGGAAGAGGTTTGATCAAAGGCTGGAATATCTTCTTTCTTGTCAATGGTTGGTATCACTGTGCAGTTCCACTGGAATTTTGTGACTCAGGTTCTCGGACAGGTTGTCCAGCCTAAACCCTAATTAAGTGTAATTAAATGGTGGTTGTCATGTTTTGGATGTATTGTAATCATATGGATGCCAAGCTCTGTGAGGTCGTGCTTGTTCATTAATCAGGGGGATGACCCAGCAAAAGAGACTCCAGAACAATGTGATTCTTTCTTCCTTGAAATGATCCCCCACAAAAGTTGTGTGAGTTTGAGGGTGAAACCCTTTAAATTGCTTAATTGTTTTTGTTCTGACAGACGCAACCACATTTTATTTTCTTCGATCAGGACAGAGGTCCCCAGCTTTTTGGGTCCTGCAGCTCTATTCTTAGCTTCCGTCTGCTGTGCTCTAAGGGTGTGGGTGACACTGAAGGGCTAGAAAAGACCAACTGAGTTTCACCTGTTGGATCAAGGGTGCACCAGCTGTTGCCTGTGAACCCTGACAAACCTGCAGCTCATCGTCCTGCTTGCCGGTTTCTGCTGTTTCAGAACTGGCTACGTGGGGCTTCTCTTCTCCTGAGGAGTCCTTGCTATTGCTGAATCCTAGTTCTGTGTCATCAAGAGAGCTTGTTTCTTGAATAGCTGGTCTCCATGTTATATGGTGACGCCACTTCTGAAGTGGCAGCATGGTAATGTGTCTTGGAAACAGGTCTTTAAAAAGAAAAAAGTCAGAAATCCCCCTGAGAACCCCCAAGCTTTTGGGCATGCTTGAAGTATCTCTTGGGATCTAAGGGCTGATGCGTACGAAGCACTACTTAGGGTTGTTTTGCAAAAAGAGGAAGAAGAGAGGAGCTGTGGGGGAGGGGAAATTAAAAGAAGAATTTTGGGCATGGGGGACAGAGAACTTAATTGGCCCTGCATGTGGAAGTTCTCAGAGTCATGAAATAGTGCTGGATTCCAACTGGAACACTTTAAGAACTCATGTTGAATAGATTGTATTATGAACACTCTGGGAAAAGCGCTCCCCATTCAAGACACAGGCAGAGAACAAGCCGTCCTGTGCAAAAGCAAACTGAATGACTGTGGTGTGTGTGTCTGTGTGGCGTGGTGAATTCAAAGGCCGTCTTGTTGCTTTTGCAGGTGTTCTCTCAATGGCCAATGCGGGACCCAACACCAACGGATCTCAGTTCTTCATTTGCACAGCCAAAACTGACTGGTAAGCATTCTGGCAACGTGCGCACTCTTGGTTCTTTGTAACAAGGCTTTCTTAAAGCATGGTGAACTGCTCAACTTGTGCTCATGGTAGGGGGTGGGGGAGGGGGAGGGAATAAATGACTCTTCCCAAGTTGTAAAGATCTCTCTTGGGAATGGTGGCTGTTCCTAACATTCCTGCAGGCAAGTGTGCTCCTGCTTCCTTCCCGCTTTCAATAGTGGGTTGAATATTTAGGACTGGGTCTCCACCCTGAACCTAGATGGCCCAGGCTAGTCTGATCTCAGCAGATCTCAGAAGCTAAGCAGGGCTGGCCCTGGTGGGTATTGTGGATGGAAGACCACTAAGGAAGTCCAGGGCTGCAGTGCAGAGGCTGGCAGTGGCGAACCGCCTCTGAACATCTCTTGCCCTGAAAACCCCATGAGGGGGTTGCCATAAGTCGGCTGCAACTTGACAGCGCTGAGAGCCAGTCTGGTGTGGTGGTTAAGAGCAGCAGGACTCTAATCAGGGAGAACTGGGTTTGATTCTGTCCGAGTCCCACAGCAATCAGTCCCAACAACAGACCTTAACCAGGATTCAGTTTGTTGAGATCAGGAAGGCAGGTCATCTGTACACACTTTGTGTCAGGAATAACTCTCCAGGTGGGAGTTGGGAAGTTATACAATATTCAAAGGACACCCCGGGAGGGAAGGGAGCCAATCAAAGAAAGCAAGCAAATGCACCTAAAATAACGATTACAGGTTCCCAGGGGAATAGGAGCAACCAGACATCAAGGTTAGACCCAGGCAGAAAGATAAGGCATAGAGCAAGAAATGAAAGTCAAAATACCAGGAGACATCTGTCTTCCATACAGGCTTCACCTGTCCTCAACTACCCAACCCCCACTCGCTATGGCAGCATAGCTGACAGATTCCCCACTCCTCCACATGCAGCCAGCTCGGTGACCTTGGGTCTGTCACAAGTTCTCTCAGGATCAGTCCTCGAAAGAGCTCTCTCAGCCCCACCTGCCTCACAAGATGTCTGTTGCGGGGAGAGGAAGGGAAGGAGATTGTAAGCCACTCTGAGACCCCTTTGGACAGTGAAGGGCAGGGTATAAAAGCGACTCTTCTTTCTATCACCAAGGCTTACTCAAAATTGGAGGAATGGGGAGTGATTTTTACAAAATCCTCCCCTCCTGCGAAATGTACCTGTATATTTTCAGGTGATAGTTAAGAATGTGAGCAAAATTACTCACTTGTCCATAGTTCTTTCAGGCTTAGGGCAGTGTTTACTGCGATCATTCAGTTGTCTTTGTGATGTCTTCTTCATTATGTGAATTGGCTTAGGCCAGGGGTGGGGCAACTTGCTCAGTGTAAGAGCCACCTAGAACAGGGGTGGCCAAACTTGCTTAACGTAAGAGCCGCATAGAATAAACATCAGATGTTTGAGAGCCACAAGACATGAACAAATATTACCTGCTTTTATTGGAAAATAAGCAAATTTGCTTTTTATTAACATTAAATGAGACTGCCAAAATAATAACTAAAGGAGTAAAAGCAGATATTGATAATGATATTAATTTGTCCAATGATATTTGTTTGCTAATGATATTTAGCTTCCCCAGCCGCCCTGCCGGGAGCCACATAATATATGTGAAAGAGCCGCATGCGGCTCCTGAGCCACAGTTTGAAGAAGAAGAGAAGAGATTAGATTAGATTTATATCCTGCCCTTCACTCACTTGGAGTCTCAGAGCGGCTTACAAACTCTTTTTCCTTCCCCTCCCCACAACAGATACCCTGTGAGGTAGGTGGGGCTGAGAGAGCTCTTTCCCAAGCTGTCCTTGAGAGAACAGCTGGTACAGAGCTATGGCTTGCTGTGAGGCTTCTGCACTTAGCAGCAAAAGATCAGACCTTTGTTGATGAAACAGAGTTCTTTATTTTCTCAGTACTGCATGACAGGTTCTCGAATGTTTGTTAGAGATGCCACATACAAAACAGTCAGAGTTAATATACCCTCCAGTACAGTTTGAACCCCGACATTCGACCAATCACAACAAAGGTAGAAAAGCACGGTTAAAAGATCTTAGCCGTTTTACTTCCCACAGGAAAGGTGAAGTGTGAAAGTTATAAAAATTCCCCTCCTGAACTGAGCGCCCCAGATGTGCTAGGCATATACATAACAAAGTAGTTGCCGCGGCCTTTCAAGGTCTTCACATAGCGATAAGACAGTTCTGTCTCTCCGGGGATGGAGGAGGAGGGAATGCATGGGAGGAAAGGCCATTTGTTCTTTGGTGACGTGCAAGTATGCGGGGTCGCCACTCTCCCGGATGAAATGGTTACACTGACCAGACCTTCAAAGAGCAATATAACTCAGAGCAATAAACGGTGGGGGTGAAACAGGAGACAGCTTGAAAGAGATAGCAATGGTTACACTTTTAGCTAAGCGATAGCAAGTCACAGAAAGCACAATGAAAACCCTGTTAGGATCATAGGATCCTGACACTTGCCCAAGGCCATCCAGCCAGGTGCAAGTGGAGGAGTGGGGAATCAAACCCAGTTCTCCCAGATTAGAGTCCGTGCACTTAACCACGACACCAAACTGGCCACCCCTGGCTTAGATGATTTAACTAGAACTGTGAGGGCCAAAGGCAAATTGTGGGAGCAGCAGGAAGGGGAAACAATCACCCATGACCCGGTAACAAAAAGGGATGCTCTTATTGTTCCTTCCATCCAAATAACGTGTGCCAGAAATACTCAAGTTGGCCAGTCAGCGTAATCCTGATGTAATGGATATCCAAGCCAGTATGCTGAATTGAGAGACACTGCAATTTTTGCCATCCCATGTGTTTGGCATGCTGATGGGATGTCAACTGAACCCCGGCCCATTTTGTTTTGGCACTGGACAGCTTGAACACCTGTACTGGGTGTGTGCATTGGGTATTTCCCAAACGGTCCATGTAGGAACCCTTCCATCCCAAACTGGTCAGCAGCCCTTAAGGCTGCTAATGCCGCCTTAGACAGACACCATATTATAGGAGCCAAATGACTCGTTTGCAAGCCCACTTTGTAACCGTGGTTTGTGGCTCTGGTTTGGTAACTGTTTTGCCAACTTGCCCTGGTCCCAAACTCGCGTTCAGCTTTTGTAACTGGTGCGTCCCCTCTCTCCTACCACAAGCTTGCACGTAGTTTTGCATCGCCTTCGCACACATGCGTGGTTCTTGTTTTGTCTTGCAGGCTAGACGGAAAGCATGTTGTCTTCGGCCACGTGAAGGAAGGGATGGACGTTGTGAAAAAAATCGAGAGCTTCGGCTCCAAGAGTGGAAAGCCGTCAAAGAAGATCGTCATCACCGACTGCGGCCAGCTGTCGTAACCGCAGATGTGCCCCCTCCTCTCTGGAGAATCGTCTCTGATGTGAAACGGGACTCCCCCCCCACCCCCTCTGCATTTCTCTCCTGGATGTTGTACTGATAAGAAAATAAACTTTTGCTGAGCCACCATCTGGAAGAGTTGAAATATTTGGGGAAGTTCCACTTTGACAGATCCGATTATGTGTCCAATGTTGTGCTTTCAACTTAACTTAGTTGTACTATTTTTATATAAGTGTCGCGGACTGAAGGTTTGATAATGGGGGAAAAGATGCAAGAAGAAAGGCCGCCAGCCGAAACTCGTTAGGAAGCCACCGAGTACCTCAATCTTCTGCACTGTGAATCTAGCAAATGTGCAAACTCTGAATTGCAAGAATCCTAACTAGCGTGTTCCCTGTCTTCAAGGTACTTGAACTTTGAAAGGAATGTGTTTGACTGCTGTTGATTAACACATCTACTGCAACTGTAGATCGATATTTCAGATACGGGTAGTCAAGTGGTTAACAGTGTTGTTGACCTCTAAAAGTCTTGACGTTGAGTCTCCAGAAGCTCCGTCGAGATGACTTCCTCCCTCGGGTTCATTTTCGTCTGCGTTTGCGAGCAGGCCCATTGCCTGAGTGACGAGTCTTGGAACTACGTTCCGTAGGGTGTCTTCACAATCCGAAAAGATGAGTGTCTCCTGTCCACTGCAGCAGCAGTCGAAGCGCGAGCCACGGCGTGGGTGGATTTCCTACAACCCTCTGGATTCTTCCTTTCTTAAACCACCAATAAGTGAAGAAGGTTAAATTTTTAATATCAGTTGTTTAAAGTGAACATATGTGAGATATCTACCGTTAGGGCTTGACTCCGGAACAGAACACAGCTGTAGGAAGCCTTAATTCTCGTGGGGAAAATGGAAGACAGCCGAATGTGTCCCATTTGCATCTGTGAATTCCTTTGAAATCTGGGATGGGGAAGGGCTCTGTTTACAAGACACATTGGTCAGCCCACCCCTCACATTCTATGCCTCTGTGACGGCTTCTCAGCCAAGCGCTCCCATTTGCGTGGCCTTTGTAACTAATATAATCGCTACAGGTTACTTTGGGGTTGAGACAAGATTGCTCTGCTGTTCTGTGGGTGCATTTTCTCTGGGGCAATGGCACAATTGCCCGTGCTGTCATGTGTCAGGTTAAACCCAGAATAAAAATTCACAAAGCTCTAAGGCGTGGAGATCTTAGTTATGATTATTTTTTGGGGGGGGGGGGAATCCAGGCCTTCATTCTTAACCCTTGACTTGCTTTTCTCTCTAACTTGATCAGCAAGTTCACCTGAAGCGAGTTGAAACAAACCTTGAACCATGAGGCTTCCTTGACTCGATTTTGTTGCGTCAATGCCACAAATGGGTTATCTGTGTTTCTTCCCTAAAGTGCACAAATAATCCTGAGAAAGAGTCTCTTGTTTCTTGCACCCTAAATTAGATATCGAGGTCCCCAGCAAGAAGAGGGAATGAGTGCCTCTCCAACCCGTTCGTAGCATAGATGTGTTCAGGGGCATCAGGTTTTGAAATCCCGGGGGGGGGGGCTTGTGCGCACACGCTCTGAAATGATGCCACCGCCGCCTCTCCCCCCCCTGCCGGCCACTCTTCCCTCCTTCCCTCTCCCGTGTCACGTTGGGCATTTGCCCGGAGCCCCGGGAGGGAGAGGGGAGGAGTGGGTATAGGGGAGCCAGGCGAGGGGGGAGAAAGAGGCTCTGGCGGCAGCGGACAGCGGGCCTAGGAAGGGCCCGGGGAGGCGGGGGGGGGGAGGCAGCGGCAGGCGCTCTGTTTCACCAGGGGGGGCTCAATTCCCCCCGGGAAATTTCAGGGGTGGCCCGAGCCCTCGAGCCCCCCCGTAGTTTACGCCTATGGATGTGTTCTGTACTTCAGGGTAATCCACCGCAGTAACTAGTAGCATTGTCATCTCAGGTATATTAAGATGGGTCCAGAATTCGCAGCCAGCCGAGAGAGATCAAAGGTACTGAGTAAAAGATGCTAAGCAGAAATGCCTTATTATTCTGTGTATGTGAACAAGGCTTGCTGGTGGCGATCCGCTTTATTTTCGATGTCTGAAATAAGTGTTGAGTTCACGTTGAAACCAGTGAGTGGACCAGCCTGTATTTACTGAACTGGCATTTGCAAAATTTATCCATGTGCTTGCGAACTGTGCATGGGAATTTTTTCAGGGAAGCCTTTTTTAAACTGGACGCCTCAGAAGGTGGTTTTTCTGAGCAGCAGCAGAAGGCTTGTCTCTAACTATGCTATAATATGTTACACTGTTTAAAGCCTTTTTAAAGATGATGGGTTGGATTATTGATGTGCAGATGGAAATCAACTTAGGCCCTTTGACACACACTGAATAATGTACTTGCCATGCATTTTTAATGCACTTTTGTGACTATTTGCAAGTGGATTTTGCCATTTCACACAGTAAAATGCAGTTACAAAGTGGATTGAAAGTGCATTATTCAGTGGGGTTTTCTGCATTCCTTTTTTCCCTCCCTTGTAAGTTCCTATTTCTGGGGCAGGTGTGTGTGTGTGTTTCTGTTCAGCATGTGTTTTGCGTCCTCTAGTGGTCAAATTAATATTACAATGTTTTATGTCAGGCAGACATATACGGCATTGTAATATCGAATTGATCCCTAGAGGGAGCAACGCCTGTGCAGAACAGGGGAAAACCCCCAAAGAAACAGGAATTTACAAGCAAGGAAAATGTGGAAAAGCCCAACATGTGTGTGAAAGCACAGTTAGTGTAATTCTGCCTGTGGAATAGATCATGCAAGATGGTGTGCGATGTCTTCTGCTTCTGTGCTGTTTTGCTAATACAATGAAGTCTATGAGTGAGATCTTGTGCAACAGTCTCCTTTCTCTCCTGTATTCATTTCATTTCATTTATTCAATTTTATCCCACGAGTGAGCTCATGGCAGCTTACAACATGAAATCCATAAAACAATAAAACCAATAAAACAGTCAGTGGCACAATAGACAGCATCAGCGATCGCTGTGCCTCATTGTCAGGTGAATATAGATGCTCCAGAGAACTCCACCGCCCAATGGCATTATCTAAAACAGCAAGGCACGGGGGAGGGGGGGCGTATTGTGTCTTGAGGATGCCATTTTGCGAATGAAGAAGCTTCTGGGTTCACTTCCTGAAACCCTGGAATTGTTGCACGTTATCCTGCGCCCGCGGAAATGCAGGTGGAGGTGACTGCACAAGCGGCTGCTGCTTTTTCTTGCGTTATCCCCTTGTGCCAGTCGAAACCTTGTGCTGCTTCCAACTCTTTGTGTTGCGGAAAAGAAGAGTTTGATATGAGCACTTACAATATGAAGGCTCTCCTTTTTTGGGTTATGCGAGTTTACTTTTGTAACGGATGGCAACATTGCAGGTTTAAAATTCTGCATTTTGCTTTAGGCACCGGCATGCTGTGAAAGGCTAAATACCTCTGGTCTGTTGTTCTTGCATTCTTTGAAGTATGTTTGAAATATTCGATTGAAGTTGTTCGGCTTATGTGCAGTGTCAATAAAAATGGTATTTTTGTTACATGCTCTCTCTTGTGTGTATGATCATTTGAGTGTACCTATTAAAAATGGCTATAGTTTGTGAAGGGATCCAGTTGCTGTTCCAGTCCACTTTGCCATAGTTGTGTTTTTGAAAAGTTCTCCTTTCCCCCGATAAGGTCTAGATTTAGCTCCGAACCAAAAACCAACTTTGTGCTTGGGGTTGGCATTTGAAAGCTGATCTGAAACTCCACAAAGAAGGGTATAGCGAGAGAGATCAAATGGGAGCTCTGAAATGCATTGTCAGTAAAACTGGGTTGTTTGGACTGGGGCTTCAAGCTCTGCTTCAAGGAGTCAAATAATTTAAAATATATTGGTTCAATTCTGGCTCTGGCCCAACCGTGGCTGAAACTGTTCTGGCTTTGCTCTGCTTCAAAATAGAACGGATTCAGCCACTGTGGTCACAGTTGGACTAGCAGCATGTTTGAGTTAGCCTTTAATATTGAAAATACTGAAGCCTGAGTGTTACATTCAGGCATATTAATTGTGATTAGAATTAATTAGAATTAATCACATGGAAAACATATCCTTGAAAATGTTTTGTACATAAAATATACCTGGGCCATTATTAATGCTGCCGAGTGCCTTACATCTGAGATGTCAAACTCATTTGTTATGAGGGCCGGATCGTACATAAATGACACTTTGTTGGGCCATGCCACATGTGTCATAAAATAAAAATGTGTATGTGAACAAGGCTTGCTGGTGGCTTTATTTTTGATGTCTGAAATAAGTGTTGAGTTCACGTTGAAACCAGTGAGTGGACCAGCCTGTATTTACTGAACTGGCATTTGCAAAATTTATCCATGTGCTTGCGAACTGTGCATGGGAATTTTTTCAGGGAAGCCTTTTTTAAACTGGACGCCTCAGAAGGTGGTTTTTCTGAGCAGCAGCAGAAGGTTTGTCTCTAACTATGCTATAATACATAAATGACACTTTGTTGGGCCATGCCACATGTGTCATAAAATGCAACACAAAATAGCAGAGATACAGACTTTATAAAGGTGATTTTAGATGTTAAATGGCAATGGCAGGTGAATGACAATAGTAGGCTTGATTGGATTAGGTGTGATATGCAGAGGGAGGGGTAGTAGGGTTGGAGATACCAGCATTGGTAATGAGACGGAAAACCTAGGTTTCAATTCCATCCAGGAGGATTCAGTCCAGGAGGATGCAAAGAATAAATGCAAGTCTGATGTTAGAAGCCACAACATTCAGTTGATGACGAGAGTAGCAGTGCTCTCTCACAAAGGAATTTCAAAGGGAGAGTAGAAAGAGAGATTGCTGAACTGCAATTGATAATGAAGCTCAAGACAATGCATCCTCCAGGACTGGTCTGAGACTTAGGTTTCCTGTCTCATTACCAATGTATGCTATTACCATTTGGCATCTGAAAGCACTCCACTCTCCAAGATATAAGGACCAATCCAAGTGTTCTAATTCCTAAGGGTCTTTTTGAAAGAAAATAAAAACCAGATAGGAACAGAGAAATCCAATCTTTTAAACTTTGCAGAATAAGCCAAAATAATTTATTCAGTGTAAATTGTGCTTGTTAGAAGAATTCATCCCTCCCTCCCTCTGAAGACGTGTACTTGCATACAAAAGCTTATAGCTGGAATAAAACATTGTTGGTCTTAAAGCTGTCATAGGACTCCAACATTGTTCTCTCTCTCTCTCCCCCTCCCTCTCCAAAAGAGGAGGAGCTGCCCCAGGGAAGGAAGCAGAAGCTGTGTGAGAGAGAGAGGCTTGTCCCAAAAGAAGCAGCCACTGAGGGAGTTGTGTGTCTGGGGGTGGAGACAAGAGGCAGGAAACAAAGAGCCACTGAGGGAGCTGGGGGGGAGGGGGGACGCAAGCTGCAGTGCAGCTGCAGCAGCAGCCCTGGGAAAGGAAGCAGGAGAAGAAAGCTGTTCGTGGGCCAGATCTGAGCCCTGTGGGGGCTGGATCCAGCCTTGCGAGCTGTATGCATGGTACCCCTGCCTTACATAAATTTTCATGGTGGGGGTGGAAAGTGTTGTCAAGTTACAGCCGACTTATGGCGACCCTGTAGGGTTTTCAAGACAAGATACTCAGAGGTGGTTTGCCTCCACATAGTGACCCTGGACTTCCTTGATAGTCTCCCATCCAAATACTAACCATGGCCAACCCTGCTTAGCTTCCAAGGTCTGTTGAGATTGAGTTAGCCTGGGCCACCCAGGTCAGGGTATAAATATTTATGCAACATAGCAAGTGGTTGCTGAGTGATGCCTATTTCTGATGTGGCGTCTCTATTCTTCATCCACACCAACCTGTTTGTCCCATATCAGTGGCAGAAGTGCTCCTTTGTTCTTTTTAGTCTTGAACCATCCAGTATGTATTCTTTATCACAGTAGGAGAAGTGAAGCCTCAAATGGATGAACAAATGACAAACACTTCTTTACAACAGATAAGCAAGCAACAACCTTAGAAGGGCGAGGGCTTAACTCTTTGTAGAAGCAGGAGAATTGAAGCCTCAGGTGGACAAGCAAATAAACATTTATTTTTGCAGATTAGCAAACAAAAGCCTCCAGTGGGTGAGCATTTTAAGATTACAAGCTTCCGGAAAAACGCTTCTTTCGAAACCTTCCTCAAGCTAGGTGCGAATCCGCAATAGGTGCAAGCCCTTTATGTAAGGTTCACAACATCATAGTTAGACAAGGCACCAATCAACAATCCTTTCAGAAGATAAAGCGTTCAAACAACTAATACGGTTGGTAAAGCCTTTCTTGGCTTCTCGAATCTTTGGTTCAGGCTTTGGGCCTGGTAAAATTATAGAAGACTTCTCTCCAGGAAATTAATATGATAACTTGCAAGTTCAGAGACAGACAGACACAGATGTGAGCTCCTACCTTGCAGGGCTGATATCTTAACACCCTGCAGGGTTGCAAACTTGGTTTTTCAGTCTCTCAGCTAAGGGTTAGCCCAAGGGACTAGTGGTGGTTACCCTGGGCTTCACTCCCTCGTTTTGTAGCATTTGAAAAGCTAAAAAAAAATGTGGCAGGGTATCAGCTTTCATGAGTCATTGCCCATGAAAAAGTGAGTCGTGACTCTCAAAAGCTCTAAAGAAGTGAGCCATGACACACCAAAGCTCCTCCCCTGCCACAAACTTTGTTAGTCTTTCAGGTGCTCCTGGACTCTTGCCCTCTTCTGCTGCTACAGACAGACTAACCCATCTTGATCTTTCCCCAGTTTTGTGTTTACATTTGTACTGTCACTACACTCTCGACACCACGGAGGACTGGCCACGAGGAGGACCATCCTGGTACTTCTTAGTGGTGGAAGCAGGCCAGGAGTGCAAAAAGAAGAACCCGTCACTTACTCTTTTGATTCAAATGTGTATAATAAGACCTGAGCAGTAACTTTCAGCGTTTCATAGCGCACCAAGCTGTTTGTCTACCAATGACCAGGACACTCTCTGGGGTCCCAGGCACTGGTGATTCATGTCAGCTGCTGCCTGGTCCTTTTAACCGGAGATGCCAGGGATTGAATCTGGGACCTTCTGAATGCCAAAAGCAGATGCTCTTCCACTGAGCTAGGGCCCCTCCCCTGAAGCAGGGCTTCATACATGAATACGCATGAAGGTGCCTTATCCTGAATCAGACCATCAGTCCACCAGTATCGTCTCCTCAACCTGGCAGCAGCAGTCCAGGATCTCAGGCAGAAGAGGTCTTTCATATTGCCTCCTGCCTGGTCCTTTTAAACTGGAGATTGAACTTGGGACCTTCTGCATGCCAAGCAGATGCCCTACCACTGAGCCAGGTTCTCAGGTCAAGGTCTTTCTTATCTCCTACTGCCTAGTCTTTTTAACTGGAGATGCTGGGGATTGAACCTGGGACCTTCTGCAAGCAAAGCCAGATACTCTGCTACTGACACACACTGTCCCTCCCCAATGCAATGGTCAAAAAAGGTCCCATTTAAAGTCCTGGATGTCAATCTTAGTCCTTTCCTTGGTGCAAGAGCTTATATATGCTTGTACCAGGCCACACTGTGAGGGTACAGGGAGTGCTCCAGAAGAACTGGCTCTAGTCCTACAGCATGGCTTTCCTACATCAGGTTCCCTGTCATTTATATGCTTTCTGATTTGTTTTGCTTTCTCCCTGCTGGGGAATGGCGACCCAGTGCCCTCTACGTCATAGTGCTCTCTATCGCACTCTCCTCCTCCTGTGCTTCTCTTAATCTGACCTGGTGAAGTGTAACCTTGAATTGTTTATGTCAGGGGTGGGCAAATTGCAGCCCGCGGGCCACATGCGGCCGCCACAGAGTTTTTTGCAGCCTGCCGAGACAGTCGGCCACAGACATTCACTTGCAGGCTGTGATGAGAATCTCAACAAGCGATCTCACTCCTGATTTTTTTTAAAAAGTAGAAAAGTGTGATAGGGTACATTTGTCTCATTAAACTGATTTTAAAATTAAATGTGCTTGCAGCTATAGAGGATATGAAATTAGCACAATAAATAAATTGAATAAAACTACCACTATTTTATGTAATTAATATTTATTGATTTTTATGATACAATTTATACCTTTTCTGAACTGCAAAATTAACTGATGAATGCAATCATTTTAAAAGGTGCAGCCCTCCGCTAACCTCCGCTCCCACAAAGTGGCCCCCGAGCCAAAACAATTGCCCACCCCTTGTTTATGTAGTAGGAGAGCTCCAGATGGCTGTATGTGTGGGAATCTGAAGTTGGACTTGTGGGAGGGAGAGCTCGGCCGCCAAGCCTAATCAGGATGAACTGTGTGCATTTTTGGTGAGAACGCAATGGCTAGTATTTTTCCTGCTTTATTGTAGGTGCCCTGATTGGTGCTAATATTTCTCCTGCTGTTTGAAGGGTGTATACCTGTAACCATAAGCACAAGTGTCTCTAACACTGAAGCTGCAGACTGCAGGACCATTAAGAATAAAAGGACTTTGTTTAACACTGAGGCCTGGCTTATTGGATCTATCAGTTCCTCACACCCTAAAGGCTCTCCAAAAAGCAGATATATTTTTAGAAAATGTGGTTGCTGGGTGTTTTAATTTACTGACTTTCTTGTACGGCCGATAAGTCCTCTGCTCATGATCTGATCAAACTTCCCGCATGAATTCACCTACAGCCACAGTTTGATATGTTTGAAGTGTTATAGGCAGTGTTGTTTTAAATTGGGTAGATCACCCCTTCCAGAATGCAAATACTGCCTTCCATAGCTAATAAAACCGGAAACACTGCCTGCCTGAGCGAGGCCACTGCCCGTTGACTCCTAATCACCCGTTCATTTCCCATCTTTAGTTAAATCCCCAGTGAGACATCGCTCTGTTTCATAATAGCCCTTCTGGATTCTGCTTAGCCCAAATATGTATTTTAGCTAGGGCTGATCTTGCTCTAATTGGCAGTGCTTGGATCAGTTTATCCAAATGCCATCCCGTGAATTAGTGCATTGGTATCTCTTTTCACAGAGCTTTTTAACATGAAAAGAAGCAAGACTGATGATAATGGTGCAAACGGTCTGCCTTAGGATGAGGCCTCTGACAGGACAGACCTCTTAGGCATCATGCAAATGAAAGGGGAATATGCCCAGAAATAATTAAGGATATATATTTCTGTCATTTATAGTCCCACCTTTCTCCCACTTACATCACTCTCCTCTCCTCCATTTATCCCTACAACAATCATGGTAGGTCAATTAGGCTGACAGTATATGACTGGCCCAGGGTCACCCAGTGAACTTCCATGGCAGAGTTAGGGTTCAAACTAGTCTAACCACTCCACCACAACTGGCTCTCACCTAGAGATAAAGCCCTAGAGGTCTAGATTCGTACAGGTGGGGGGGAAGGCATTGTTTGGGTTGTAATAGCATTCTGGTGTTATCCTTCTGGACTACATCATTTAAAAGGGACACAATAACTTCAAGGTACCCTGTTGTGATGGAGCTGACTGAAATCTAGGGTCAACAGTTATCTACAGCAGAGTTTTCTCTGGGCTTATGCCTGGAAGTCTGTGTGTATGCCTGGAAGTCATGGTTGACTTCTGGCGACCCCTAGTGTGTGGTTTGGATGTTTCAAAAAGATGGCTTCCTATTGCCTGCCTCTGCATCCCAGCCCTGGTATTCCTTGGAGGTCTCCCTTTCAAGTACTAGCCAGGGGCAGCCCTGCTTAGTTTTCGAGATCTCAGGAGATTGGGCTTGCCTGGGCTATCCAGGTCAGGGCAGTCTGAGTAAAACAAAAAAGCCCTTAGTTGAGTTGAGTTTCAACTACAAATGAAGGTGGTAGTGGTGGTGGTGGTGGTAGTGGTAGTAGTAGTAGTAGTAGTTATTATTATTATTATTATTATTCGTATGGCACTGTGTGTGGAATGGCCAGGAAATCCCAGGAGGGATTGTTTGGCTGTTGATTCTGTAGTTTTGTTTGGGCGCCACTAGGTGGTGAGCTACGAAGGCACTGCAGTCTTACCACACTAGAGTTCCACATGGAGACCCACTATTCTTATTTCCAAATTACATGACTGTTTCCTCTGTTATCACAGAAGTCCAACCCAATACCTTCAACTCATCATTTAAAGTTTTACTCAGAAAGGGAGAACAGGGTGCCTCTCACCCTGGTTCTCTCACCTATATTAGTTTAAATATTTTTCAAAAAGGAGATAAGCCATGTGTTTGCAAACTGCACCCCTGTAGATAGAACTGAGTGCAGTATCCCAATAGATGCAGTGTGTTGTCTCACAGCAATTGTATGATTGATTTGTCACATGCAATAACACACACTTTTACTTTATTTTTTTATTTGGGGGGGGATTGAATTGTTGTCAAAGATTGCAGGGATGGGGCGGGAGGGGAAGGAATGCTCTTGCTTGCTATGCGTTAAGGAGACCAGGGCTATTTTTGGGCAGGAATGCACAGGAACGGAGTTCCGCCTGGCTCCTGAGTTGGCCACACCCAGCAGGAACTCATTAGCATAATAGGCCACATCCAACAGCAAAAATTCATTAGGATTGGCTACATTAGGGATATGTGGCCTAACATGCAAATTAATTCCTGCTACAAAAAAAGCCCTGGGCTTTGACAACAAAAAAGGTAAACAGAATAAGAAGCAAAAGGTGGGTGTGGCTGGATGGCCACTCTTCTGGTAACACGGGGGTGTGTCCTAATATGCTAATAAGCTGTGCTGTCAGTGGTATGGCCTATTATGCTAATGAGTTCCTGCTGGCCTTTTTCTACAAAAAAAGCCCTGAAGGAGACAAAACAACAGACCACAACACAGAAGGACCGCAAACATAGTTTTCAATGAAAAGGTAATCTTCTATCACTGTCAGTAGGGCTGGTTCTAGGTTGGGGGAGGGCCTGGACAGAGAGTCTCTACGCCTCTCACCTCTACACCTCTCACCCGCTTGGGTGTCCTTCCAGTGTTTGCTCACAAGGATTCTCACTGTAAATGTTCACAGCTGCCTGCAGACCTTTCCCCAGCGGCACCGGGCAGTGCATGCAGTGATGGAGTGAGTGTCTCAGCATCCCTGGACACTGGAGGGCACTACATCACTCTAAGGGTGTCTAGGTGTTATCTCCTTGAATGGGATCTCTCCCTTTGTAATAACCTGGGAGCTGCCTCTGACCCCTCCTCTCTCTCTCCCTTTGTCCTCTCCCTCTCCCTCTCTCTCACATGGCCTTCCATGGAGACACATGTCTGTGCAAGTCTCTCCTGTAGATACAGTGCCCTCATACTCCCACACACGATGCCAGACATCCTGGCTATTTGTGTCTCTTTAGATTAGACTTGTCTCTCTGGGGAGATGTATTTACTGCTCTCAGTATCACGCATCTAGGACTGGGCAAAACTCTGCTATATTAACCAAATATCCTAATAGCCCCACCTCTGCCCCTGATTGCCAGTCATTACAACAGTAGGAAAATGAATAACAGCGTTTTTTGGGTTTTCTTAATAACAGTGACCCACTGGCACTTTTCTGCTCCGCTGCCACTTGACTGCCATTTCCCACAGGAATCAGTATCGAGAAGCAGGGCTGTGCCAAAGGGACGCCTATTAAGAGGGGGAGTCTGTAAAACCAACCCCCTCTGTTCAATCAGCTTGAAACAGAGGGGGGGGGTCTTTAAGTGGCAATTTGGTTTACAGATATCTTCATAAACAGCTGCCCCAGACCCTCGAATAGATTCCCCGTGAAAAAGAACGGTCCCAAGACTCTGGAGCCCAGAAAACCACAAAGATTTGAATCCCGAATACGTAACGTCTGACCCCAAAATCAGCAGTCACAGAAAAAAAAAACCCCTGCCCTAAATCCTGAATCTAAAATTGGAACAATTTTTCCCCCAGCACCCACCGACACACTCAGAACCACCCAGGGGGTATCCTTGTTGGTCTGTTCACACAGAGAAAGCAGTGTTTTGGCAGGTACTCCCAAATCCCTTCATAAAGGGCGGGTTTGTCATAAAATACCCACTGATTGATTGAAGGGATTTTTGTCAGCAGAGCAGGACTTTCCTGCCCCCCCTCTCACTGCAGCCCCCAAATATCCCCTGAAACGGGGAATCAGAGGTCAGCCCCACCCCCACCCCCTTTCAATCAGTGGCAATTTTTGCTGGATCCAATCCAATGTGTCAGGTCAGAAATCCACACCCCTCATTAAAAACAGGAGTCTTGCTCTGTTCCTCCTTTCCTTACATACAGAATTTAGCTGCAGCACTGGACTTTAGTAATCAAAGCTCTTTGCAGCCAAACTCCAGATATTTTAACTCAAAAGTAACTCTTGCAGGTGTCATGGGTCCCCCCTGACCTGAGTCGTCCAGGCTAGCCCGATCTCGTCAGACCTCAGAAGCTACGCAGGGTTGGCCCTGGCTAGTATTTGGATGGGAGACCTCCAAGGAATACCAAGATCATGATGTGGAGGCAGGCAAACCACCTCTGAATGTCTCTTGCCTTGAAAACCTGCAGGGTTGTCATAAATCAGCTGGGATTTGATGGCACTTCCATAATGAGTTCTGAGTAACCACGTGGAGGATTTTGCAACATCAGTCTTGCAATATTAATATTCTCGGCTTTTACCAAAGTGTGTACATTTTTCTTAGGCACCTTTCATACAAAGTTTCCAAGGAGTAACACATTTGTGGGATCCGGGATTTGTGCCCTGAATTCTTAAAACCCATTGCGAATTCTGGCAGGAAAAAATTTACTCGGCCACTGGATGGCGCCAAAGGATCAGTCAGGGAGCACTGAACAGACACAGCCTTCCCTTTGACAAGTTGATCATGTTCAGACAAGAAATGAAAAGGAAACGGTATATTTAAGAAAAGCTGACTATATGTGTCATTTCTTGAAGAATTGCAACAGACTAGAGGAAGGAATAAATTGCGTCTTTTGGCAATTCCCCTCTGTGAGTTATCTATATATCTATTTCCCAAGCGTGGTCTCTATCTGTGGATATCTAAATCTGTGGATCAGGGCCAGTTACCCAAAACAGACTTTTCTGCAAGCTTGGGTGACCCCCCCCCCCCAAAGTATGCAAGAAAATCTGACATTTTGGCCTTTTGTAAGTCACTGTTCACTTCTTCAGATACCTATCTGAAGAAGTGAGCAGTGACTCACGAAAGCTCCTCCCCTGCCACAGTTTTTGTTAGTCTTTCAGGTGCTCCCGGACTCCGGCTCTTTTTTGCTGCTACGGGCAGACTAACACGGCTCTACCCATCTTGATCAATTCAAATATAGGAACTGGGACATGAGTCACTGGTCTGAGCCCCTTGCAGCTATTATAAAGTCCAAATAAAGATGTCAGAGGTTCCTGTCACAGAGTTCTTGCTTCACGTCTGGTTTGGCTCTCAGACACCCTCTTGGGGAGAGGGCCTTCAGCGTAACTCTTGGCCTCCGTTCTCAGCATTTTCTTGGACGGGCGTGTCATTTTTAAACAACTCTAAGGGAGTTGCTCTTCTCTGCTTCAGAACAATGGTTTGGGAGGCCCTGAAATAAACATTCTGGCCCCTGGGCCAGGGCAGAAGCGAAGCCAAGTAAATTTTGGCAAGCCCAGAGCAAAAACAAACTATTTACCTAATGCGTATAATGATAGAAAGGACAACTTTGCTTATGGGGGGAGCAGTCTTGCTTCTTGCTTTAAAAGTCAAATCCTATTGCTAACTGATGAGGAAAAAAACCCCAGCCTATCCTGCTCTTCTTCCTTTAACATCACTTCAGGCAGCAGCAATAAACAACTGCTTTTCAGGACATGGAGAGGAGCATTGTCACCTGCTTCTAGGGCTGCCAACTTCCAGGTGGGGCCTGGAGTTCTCCCAGAATTACAGCTCATTTCCAGACAATAGCGATCAGTTCCCCAGGAGAAAATGGCTGCCTTGGAGGGTGGACTCTGTGGCATTACATCCCTGTTGAGTTTCCTCCTTTGCCCAAACTCTGCCCCTAAATCTCCAGGAATTTCCAAACTGGGAGTTGGTAATAGGGTTGCCAATTTACAGGAGGAGCATGGAGATCTGCCAGAATTACATCTGATCTCCAGACAATACAAATCCGTTCCACTGGACAAAATGGCACCTTCAGAGGGTGGTCTCCATGGCATCAGCTCCCTCTCCTTCTCAGCCTCCACCCCCAAATCTCCAGGAATTTCCCAACCTGAAGTTGGCAACCCTATTTACTCCCCTACCCATTCCTCCCTGTCTATCAAGTAAGGTTGCCAGGTCCCCCCGGCCACTTATGGGGGGGGGCAGGTGGGTAGGGTTGCCAGATCCAGGATGGGAAATACCTGGAGATTTGGGGATGGAGCCTGGGGAGTGAAAGGAGCTCAGTGGGGTATAATGCCATAAAATCTACTCTCCCAGATTAGGTGGACTCTAATCTGGAGAACCAGGTTTGATTCCCCATTCCTCCTCCACATGAAGCCAGCTGGGTGACCTTGGGTCAGTCACAGTTCTCTCAGAGCTGCTCTCTCAAGAGAAGTTCTCTCAGAGCCCTCTCAGCCACACCTACCTCACAGGGTGTCTATTGTGGGGAGAGGAAGGGGAGGAGATTGTAAGCTGCTCTGAGACTCTGAGTGAAGGGTGGGGTATAAGTCTTTACCTTTAGAGAAATGATAGGAATGCATTTATTAAAAAACTGTGTGGTGTGAGTCTGCTTTCCAGGCTCCATCCCTCAAATCTCCAGGAATTTCCCAAACTGGAGGTGGCAACCCTATCTCCTTCCCAGTCAACCATCAACATATCTTTATCTGCCCCTCTGACTTCAGCTTTCCATCTCCTCTCCACTCTCCGCAGCCTCTACCTAGGAAGAGTACAGTCTTTCTTCACAGTGGGGACCAAAGCAGCTCACATCATTCTCCTCTACCCCTTTTGACCTGCACAACAACCCTGTGAGGTAAATTAGGCTGAAAGTCTGTGACTGGTCTGAAATCACCCACTCAGCTTCCACAGCAAGAACCTGAGTCTGGCAGACCCTGCCTTGAAGCGCTAACTGCTATGTCACACTGGCTGTCATAGGGTGGCCACCTTAGCAGATTATAATGACCCAGAGTATGCTGTTTTCTCCAGGGGAACTGATCTCTGCCATCTGAAGAGCAGTTGTAATTCTGTAATTCACCTGGAGATTGGCAACAATGGTTCCCCAGGAGGAAAAGTAGTCTTTCTCCACAGTGGGGACCAAAGCAGCTCACATCATTCTTCTCTCCCCCTTTTGATCTGAACAACAAACCTGTGAGGTAAGTGAGGCTGAAAGTTTGTGACTGGTCTGAAATCACCCACTCAGCTTCCACAGCAAGAACCTGGGTCTGGCAGATCCTGCTCTGAAGTACTAACTGCTATACCACACTGGATGTGGTATTGCCTGGTATCACAACTGAACTCCAGACCACAGATCTCTCTCTCCCCCTGGAGAAAATAACTGCTTTGGAGAGTGGACTCTATGGCATTCTGTTCAGCTGAGACCTCTTCCCTCCCCCAAACTCTGGCTTTTGAAGACTCCACCACAAAATCTCCAGAAATTTCACAACCTGGAGCTGGGTATCCTAGTTAGGACTGGCCCCAATGACTTCCCCACAAAGACCAAAGTAGGCCTGGAAAGGGCCTCCTGCCACTGCCTTTTTACTGACAGAACCAAGCTTGGTTGCCTAGCAACAGCCACTGAGGGGAGAGTGAGCTGCACAGCAGGAGGAGAAGAGAATTGTTTGACAGCTGCTAGCCCACCTCAATAGCCAGCCAGCCACGGAGGAGCCAAGCAAGAGAAGCATCTTCATCAGGAGAGACAGCCATTTTGGCAGTTTACTCTGACAGAAAAGAGTGGCCAAGCTGACAGTGGGAGAAGAAGAGGACCCAGCCCCCAGCCAATGGCACGGAAGTACTCTTGAATGGCAGTTGACAGGCCAATGGCTGATGGAGCACACGGCACAGCCAATGGGAGAGCAGGAAAGTGCCAAAAAGCCAGGGCTTTTATATATATCAGATGCTGTTAGGTTGTTTTTTCTGTGAAAATGTTTTCTTTTTTGTATTAGGCTGCGGTCAGACATGTCTTTAGATCCGATATAGCAGTGAATGCCTGACAGATCTAAAGGGCACGATCAGACAGCAACATCTTGGAAAGGTCCCGCAGTTGTTGGCAACCCGTGCTGGCCTGCCACAGAAACAGAGTTAAAAGACACCAGGGAAAGTCTGGTCCTAACACTTGCCGACAGGCCACAGATAGATATTCCCTAGTCTGACCACTCAAGCATGCTCTCAAGCTATCGGGATGGTCTGCTCATTCCATCCTGACTCAGTACCTCCCCCCCTCCCTTAGCAGTATGTGCATAAATGCATACTCCATGGGAACCCTCTGTGTGAAAGTTCGATTCCTCATTTATGCGCATGGAGAAAAAAAGGCAAAAACCCTCCCACTACTCACCCTTGGTGGCGTCTGATCACGCAGTGATGGGCTGAGCCCGCAGCACAAAGGGAGGTGTGATCACACGACTGCAAGTCAAATTCCTCCGGAGGCAATTGGGGGGCTTTCCCTTTGTGCCAAATGGCACATCTGACTGCAGCCTTTGTATAAAGATTGATAAATAGACGGTGTGTGGAAGAGATTCTCTGAGCTAGGTTTGCCAGCTCTGGGCTGGGAAATCCCTGGAGAGCCTGAAGAGGGTGGAGTGGCAGGTGATGTGCAAGACCTTTATCTGCCTGAGATGCTGAAGAGCCAGAGTCACCAGTCCGAGTCGATAGTACTGGCCTTGATGGGCTGAGGGCCTGATTCAGTACAAGGCAGCTTTATACGAGTTTGGGGAGGGGAGGGACCTCAGCAGGGGATAATGCTGAAGCAGCCATTTTCTCCAGGGGAACTGATTGCTGTAATCCCCCTCCCCAAACCCAAAGATCTCCAAGCCCCACATGGAAATTGGCAGCCCTGGAGCTGGCCCAAGGAGGTAATGGACTTTAGTGGGGTGTGCCTACAGCATGTCACCGCCCAGAATGTTTGGGGGGGGGCTGCCCCATTTTTGTTCACTGCTCACCCCTGGGCTGCTTATGCTGATAAACTTATCTCTGGGGAAAGGCGAGAGAATGGAGGAGAGTTTGTGTGCTCTTGGTGGGCTATTTTTAACCCTGGCAGATGAAGCAGGTAACACGATCTGCTGCTTAGGTTTTATTTGCTTAAGCGTCAGCAAAGGGCAGAGAGGGAAGACTTACATGTAAGTTTCTGGAAAGGGGTTGACCAGTTTAAGACCTTTCAGTGGGGTTGCCAGCCCCCAGGTGGGGCCTGGAGATCTCCCAGAACTACAACTGATTTCTAGGCTACAGTGATCAGTTTCCCTTGAGAAAATGGCCACTGAAGGTGGACCATATGGTATTATTTGATGCTGGTGTCCCTCCCTTCCCCAGGCTCCACCCCCAAAACTCCAGGAATTTCCCAACCTGGAGTTGGCAATCCTTTCTTCTAGGTTAGAGTGCCCCATGCTTAGACTGGCCTCCTGGGGCATTTCAAAGATGGGCAGGTCTGTGTCCTGACTGGCAGGGGTGATGGCAAACCACGGTGCCTTTTGAGGGCTGCTTGGGCAAAGGTGCCGTCGAGATGCTCTAGCAGGGCAGAGTAAGGCAGTTGGGGGGATTATGTGGAATGCTTTGCCATCTGCTGGGGCTGGGGACTAAAGAGCCAGGTTGCCAAATGACCAGTGAAATCAGGTCTGCTCTGCTGTTGTTTCTTGGACACCTTAATCTGCAGAAACAGGCAGCGGAAGATTTTCCATGGCCCTGGGTGCATATCAAACTGCTGTTAAAAGCAGAGGAGCAGGGGCTTGTTAAAAGTTGACAGCAAAGAAGAAGAAGAGGAGGAGGAGGAGATTAGATTTATACCCCGCCCTTCACTACCCAAAGGAGTCTCAGAGCGGCTTACAACCTCCTTTCCCTCCCCCTCCCCACAACAGACACCCTATGAGGTAGGTGGGCCTGAGAGAGCTCTTTTGAGGACCGTTCCTGAGAGAACAGCTCTGAAAGAACTTGTGGCTGACCCAAGCAGCTGCATGTGGAAGAGTGGGGAATCAAACCCGGTTCTCCCGGATTAGAGTCCGCGCTCCTAACCACTACACCAAACTGGCTGTATTTGTAATTCATTGAAACAATAACATTTATTTGTGTATTTAGTGCATTTCTCCCCCTTTCCCCCTTCCCCCAAGTAGCTCAGGACAGCATCCATTATTCTCCCCTCCTTCACATTACCCAGGGTCACCTAGCAAGCTTCTATGGCAGACTGGGAATTCTAACCGGTTTCTCCCAGAGCATTATGAACCACACCCCTGCTTTCAGATTAGGGTAGCTGCTTGCATCGCTTCAAAATAAGGTGCCTTCCATGAAGACAGATTCAGGAGGGAAGCAGTGTTGGTCTCAGCGCATCTGAGGAAGTGTGTGTGTGCCCACGGAAGATCATGCCTTTGGCAGCAGCTGCCACCACAGCACAAAGATCTCCACAATGGGACTGAAAGGTAAGCTGCAGTAGCCCATTGGTGGCAGCCATTCTGTGGTTAGCCTACCACACTGGGTCGTAATTCCAAAGGTGCCGCTGCCCACAGGTTCAGAAAGGATGGGGACCCCCTGGCCCAGCCAGCTCTCTCTTTGGCCCAATGGGCCTCCAGCCTTTTCTCTGTTGTTTTACTAAACCCACCCTGGAACAGAACGTAACTGACTGTTGGATTCTCGCCATTTTATAACGCCATCGCTAGCACTTTATGTACTGTTTTTAAATTTGGCTTATTGTAATTCTATTCAAGAAATGGTTTTATTTGCTGTCATTTGTTGTGAGCTGCCCTGAGCCTGCTGTGGCGGGGAGGGCAGGATAAAAGCCAAAATGAATGAATGAATGAATGATGCGGCCCAAAGTAAAAGGTAAAGGTTTCCCTTGCTCGAAAGCCAGTCGAATACGAATCTAGGGATGCAGTGCTCATCCCTGTTTCCAAGCTGAAGAGCCAGCGCTGTCCAAAGACGTCTCCGTGGTCACGTGGCTGGCATGAGTAGACGCTGAGGCGCACGGAACGCTGTTACCTTCCCTCCAAAGCGGTATCTATGTATCTACTTGCAATTTCTTGCTTTCAAACTGAATGGCCACAGTCTGGACACTGCCATAAAATCCGACAATCAATCAAAGTGAAAGTGGCATGCAATGCAGAGGGGAATTTCTGTTCCAACATGGGTTTGGTAAAACAGCGGAGCAAATGCTAGATGCAGATTGGTCCTCAATTTAAAAGGCCATTATTTGCTGTTGAATTGTGACCTCAAGTATGGCTAACCTGTAGGGTATTTCAACTTTCATTCTTAGAAATTGTATGTCTGCCTGCTTCTACCACTAGTCTGGGCACCTAGATTTGAAACTCCAAGGAATGAAGGGAACTGGGAGGGGAGAAATAGAAGAGAACTGAGCCAAGAGCAACTGGATACGATATGATGTCACTGCACATTTAAAAATGAAAGCTCTCAATGGAAAAAAAAATTAGCTGGGGAGATTTCTATTTTTGCTTTAGACATGGCTGATAAAACAAAATACACCTTTTAAGATAAGGCAAGGGAGCAAGCAGTTCATCCAGACTCAAGTCCCATTTAGGAAAATGTTTTTAGGATTACAGCCTGAGAAAATTGTAATCCAGAATAGATGGGGAGGCAGGGATCTGTCCCAATATTTATCTTCCCTTCCCTCCAACAGGAGATGGTTCAGAAGGAAGTGCAACAGCAACAAAAAATGCTGGATGGACAACATACTTAGCATTGGGGGGGTCATTCACATTTGACTGAATTTTAACAGGTTAACCAAAAAAAATTTCAGTACAATCAGAATAAGACAGCAGTTTAAATAGCTCTAAAAAGAACCTTGTTACCTACGCAACATTTGCCAGTCAAATGTGCTTTTTTAAAAAAGGATTATCCATGGAGGCGGGGGGAAACAGCAAGAAAAAAGATTAACTTTGAGTAAGAGAGCATTTCTAGAAATGGCTGCTGAATGCTTTGAATTTCTGGCCCTTTTTCGTTCTTTAATGGACCAATCTTTATGGCTTGGAAAGAGTTTTCTCCGTTTGGAGGTGAAGACGATTGTGACTTCCAAAGTTGCCGCATAAGGTGAGAAAGTGACATTGTACACGTTTCACTGAGTTCTGTACCCTTGTACTTTAACATGTAGCCATGGGCTCGTGGCGCCATTTGTTCGTCTTCTGGCAGTGTTCCACATGTCTGCACTGGAACGTCTGACCCCCACATCCACATATTTGGCCGCGGTCACACGGCCCCTTTAAATCCGGGAGGGCTCCCGGATTTAAAGGGGCCGCATTATTCAACCGCGGGTTGGGATGTGCATACATCCCAACCCCTGCGGCAGCACCAGCGGTAAAAGCAGCAGCCGCGGCCGCTGAAGAGGCGGCTGCGGCGGGAACGACTGCCATGGCGGCTGTGGCCGCGGCGGAAGCGGCGGCCGCCGCTGAAGAGGCGGAAGCGTCAGCGGCCGCTAAAAAGGCGGCGGAAGCGGTGGTGGCCGCGGAGCGAGCGGCGGCCGCGGCGGAGGCGGCCCCAGCAGCAGGAGAGGTGGCTGTGGCGGCCAAGGACCGCCAGCCACCTGGGTAAGTTTGGGGGTTTTTTCCCCCCTTTTACACTTGGGCGCATGAATAGCCATGCGCCCAAGTGTAAAAAGGGGAAAAAAATGGAGGGGGGAGGCCATCTGGACAGCCCTGCTCTTGCAATGCTTGCGAGAGAGGGCTGTCCAGATAACCTCCAATGCGGGTTCCTCCCGCGACTCCCGGGAAAACACTAGTTTTTCCCGGGGTCGGTAAAAGCGGGAGCAACCCGCATTGGAGCCCACTTCGCTGCGGGACTCGCTGCGGGGCTATGTAGATGGCCCCTTTAAATGTGGGAGGAAGCAGCCCTTCCTCCCGCATTAAGGGGCCGTGTGACTGCGGCCTTTATCTGATTACAATTCCATTAGCTTGCTGTTATTTCTTTGACCACTTGATGGCGCAATTGCAAAACCCGTGAGCAGGGAACATGGGGATGAAAGTAGGCGTGACCCCAGCAGTGAGTGGACAGCAGAAGGGGCAAGGAAAAAAATGTGAAATCGCAAGAACTGGAACAGACTCACATTCAGTGACACTTATAGTTTGGCACCCCTCCCCTGTGTGCCCTGGTCCTGGTCTGAATTGAGCCCCTACATGTCTGGGAGGCCCAGAACTCCAAAACACATCTTTGGAATGCGTGACTTGGCCTGCAGACTGTCACAGCTGGGGATGCCAACCTCCAGGTGGGGCCTAGGGGCTGTCCCGGAATGACAGCTTGTCTCCAGACTACAGAAACCAGTTCTGCTGGAGAAAATGGATGCTTTGGAGGGTGATGTGAGGCTTCTGCCTTAAGCAGTCAAAGATCAGACCTTTGTTGATGAAACAGAGTTCTTTATTGTCTTAATACTGCATGACAGGTTCTCGGATGTTTGTTAGAGATACCATACACAAAATAGTCAGGGTTAATATACCCTCCAGTACAGTTTAAAACCCCGATATTCAACCAATCACATAAAAGAAAAAAAGCGCGGTTAAAGATCTTAAGCCGTTTTACTTCCCATAGGAAAGGTGAGGTGTTAAAGTTATAAATTTTCCCCTCTTGAATTAGGCGCCACAGATGTGCCCCGTATACCCATAACAAAGGCCATTCCAAGGACTTCTCACAGCGATAAGAAAGTGCCGTGTCTCGGAGGGCGGGGGAGCGGAGGAATGCAGGGGGAAGAGGCCATTTGGTTTCAGGTGACGTGTCAGCGTTTGAGGTCGCCATTCTCCCGGATGAAATTTGTTACATTGACCAGACCTTCACCAAGCAACATAACTCAAGCAATAAAGGGAAGGGAGGAAACCTGAGACAGCTTTGCAAGAGATAGCAAGGGAGTGAAATGACATCTGCACAAACATACTACACAATGCATAAAGAATACTCTGTTAGGATCAAGGATCCTGACAGGTGAATTCTATGATTCTCAGGTCCTTCCCCTCCCCAAACTCCCCTGCTCCAGGCTCCACCCTTGAATCTCCAGGAATTTTCCAACCTGGAACTGGCAACTGTACCCCTCCCCACACACACACTGCTGGTGGCCAGGAGGGACCTGGTGACCTAGTCACAACAATCAGAGGCCAAGCTTATAGGACAGAACCAGCTAGGGTTACCAACCTCCAGAATTGCAAGTGATCTCCAGGCTCCGGGGAAGATTTCCCCTCACTGCTTTGGAGGACAAACTCTATGGCTTCATGCCCTGCTGAGCTTCCACCCCTCCCCAAATTCTGCCCTCTCCAGGCTCAACCCACAAATCTCCAGGGATTCTCCAACCCAGAGTTCTCGGTTATCTGACCACCAACCCATCTTGCATTTAGTTCACCCTTTCCAAGCAGTTTGTCCCATTTAGCTTAATCAGATGGGTCCAGTCTTCCCAGCCTGCACTGCTTCCCTCTTTGAATCAGGTTGTTGTTGTTGTTGTTGCAAATTTCAATGCTCTTCCCACCACAAAATCTTTTCCCTTCTTCTTTTTTTTTTTTTGCAAATAAGATTATTTAATTTTTTCAACATTATAAAAACAACATACCAATAAGTCATTATGGGTAGGAATACATTACATAGTATTAACATAGTACGTAGTATTAACATGTCAGATATATCATCAAGCATTACTATTTCAGTTAACATACATCAAGAACTACACAGTAACAGCTAACACTCATTGAAAATTAAGAAAAATTAAAAAATAAACAAACATTGAACATTAAAACTGACTTATCCAGTCTCTTAAAATACAGTTGTATATCTTGTTAATAAAACAGAAAGTCTCTATATTTCGTTGGTAACCTATATGTATCTTCTTTACTTACAGAAGTATATTCAAAGAAAGGAAACCACTTATCAACAAAATTAGTCACTCTTGACGGATTTTCAAAAACTAATAGTTGAGTTGCCAGTTTTATGAGATACAATAATATCCCAGACTGTTTCTCTCTACTGTATTTTCTTTTCTTTTCCCTTCTTACAGAAAGCTTGCTGGGGATGAAGTTGGCTTCTTCCTGTACTTCGATCGTACATGTTGGTGGGTTTTGGCTTTCCAAGCGGGACAGCATTTAAGAGACCAATACTCAGGGTCGGACCATCATAGGCTTATTTTAGGCAACTGCCTGGAGCGCCCCCTTAAGAAGAATGCCAGGCTGGCCTCCTGTCCTGCCGCCTCCCTCGCCTTGTCAAAAGCCCTGCTGCTCCAGGTAGGAAGAAGGGAAAGAAGAAGCAGAAGCAGCTTCCCAGGGAGTCTCCTGCCCGCTGCTGCCGCTTCCCCCTCCCCTCCCCTCTTCTCCTAAGTCCCGAGCCCTGAGCCGTGCTGAGCTGGCCTGCATCTTGCACCCCTTCGCTGGTAAGCCTGGGGCAGGGCAGGACGGTCACTGCAGTCCTTTCCCCTATGGCCACTGCCTAGCTGGATGCCTTTGGCTTTCTTCGCCTGTCCCGAGGCCTCCCGCAAGCAGGTCGCAGCCCACCGAGGGCCAGGGTCCGGCCACTGCCACGGGGGTGAGGGGCCTCTCTGCCGGGGCTTGCCTCTCGCCGCTGCCACACAGGTGGTCCCCAGCTGCTCGGGAGGGGTGAGAGCACCAGCTTCCCCAGCTAGGGCCAGCTGAAGGGGCTTGGCTGCTTCAAGTTGGCAGCTCTGGTGCGGGGAGGGGGGCTGATACCGCCTGTCCCACCTGCAGCCTGAAGTGCCACGTCCCGGGGAATGCCTGACGGCTTCTACAGACACTCTACACCTGCCTTGAGACGCTGGCTTGGTTATAGAGCTCCAGCCTTCTGGTTGTTGGCAGAGTTCCGGAAATAATCCAATCCACGCCTTGGACTTTGCTTTTAAATTATTTATTGCAACAGGATTTGGAAGAAAGACAATAACTGACTGCAGGCCATGAGTGTAACCGAGGCCTTCGGAGCACATGGACTAACACAGAGCAGGGAGAGAAAAACAGCAAGCGGTAGGCCGAACTGCAAGAGAAAAACATTCAATAAACCCGAAACCCTGGAGAACGCTCCACAGCTCCCCTTAGGGTACAAGCTCTTTCGGCAATCTTTACCGTGTTAGAGGTGTAGCAGGCCGTCACTTCCCCAGCACTGGGCCTATGTTTTATCTGTGCTCAGTGCCCATGGGAGATGTGTGTTGCACTGACAGAGCTCAAGAAACATGTAACTTGGACGCGATAGACATTCATCTTTTCCCCAAGCTCCACGGCCTGGTTGTGCTGAGCCTGTGAAAAGAAGGGCTTTAATATTCTGACCGCTGGCTGCATCCCACTCCATACCTCCCCAGATGTGACAGAGATGCTGAGCCCTTGTCGAAGGAATGTCACGGCTTCATTTTGTGCAGGAGGGGGACATATTTACAGACCCCAGGGGACCTGTCACCTCAGCATATGCTCACACACCCTTTAGTACTGGAGGTAGCCCACAATAAAGCTGATCCATCCGTCGTTATTGGTCTGACAGTGTCTCACGTGCTAGCCAATGGACCTCTAGTGGCCATTCAAACAACCGCCTTCTGGACATCTGTGCCACCTTTAAGGATAGGGTTGCCAGGTCTTACCTGGAGGCCGGCGGGGGGGAACAGACCCTCTTCATGCCCTGGAAGTTTTCGGCAGACGCACAATGACATTACCCGGAAGTGATGTCATCATGCAGGGCCGGGGGGGGGGGGGAGTAGGGCTGCCAAGTCAGCCCGGGGGGCGGGGGATCCCCTGCTACAGGGGTTCCCGATCCGCCGGCCAGCATTCGGCCGGCGGGGGAAACCCCACCCCTGAGGTCATCCAGCCTGGACGACCTCCCTCACGTAATGACGTCACCCAGAAGTGACGCCATCACGTTGGGGGCGTTGCCAGGGCGACGCTCTGGCAATCACCCCAAAACTCTATGATACCATAGAGTTTTGGGGCGATTGCCAGAGCATCGCCCTGGCAACGCCCCCAACGTGCTGATGTCACTTCTGGTGACACCGCCCGGCCAGCGGAGCTTCCCCCCCCGCCAGTAAGTTAAATACATTTGGCAACCCTAGGGGGGAGGCTCTAGCATTTGAGAAAAACTATGGTAACCATAGAGTTTTTCTCAAACACTAGAGTGTCCCGTCCACAATGTGCCCTGCATGATGACATCACTTCTGGGTGATGTCATTGTGCCAGGCATGTTAGCACAGATGGGGCTCTTTGGGGGTGGGGTTCCCCCCATCAGCTAGCTTGGTGGTGGTGGATTGGGGCCCCCCAAAGCAGGTAACCCCCACCCCTGTTAACAGAACACATGGATCCTAAGCAGAGTTACACCTTTCTAAGGCCATTGACTTTAGTGGCCTTAGAAGCATGCCGTTGTGTTTAGGATTCCACAGGAAGTTCTTAACTCGAGGGATTGCAGAGAAAGCACTCAAGCAACTCCAGGGATCCACAAACACAGGGGCAGAGTTCAGCCTGAGGGCATCTCAGGGAGAGTAAGTGTTTTAGGATCAGCCAGGCCACTTAGGGCTGCCAACTCCAGGTCTGGAAATTCCTGGAGATGTGGGAGTGCCTCCTCGGGGAGGGCGGGGTTTGCAGAGGAGAGGGAGCTCAGTGGGGCATAATGCCACAGAGTCCACCCTCCAAAGCAACCATTTTCTCCAGGGGGACTGATCGCTGTCATCTGGAGATCAGTTGCGATTCTGGGAGATATCCAGGCCTTGGAGCTGTTATTTCAGCTGGTGGTTGAAGCTTTTGGCTGCCTTCTTGCAAGAAGTCAATGCTGTTCTACTCAACACACACGACACTGCCTTATAACGAGTCACCCCAGCAGTCCACCAAGGTCAGTCTTGTCTACTCAGACTGGCAGTGGCTCTCCGGGGTCTCAGGCAGAGGTCTTTCACATCATCTACCGCCTGGTCCTTTTACTGATACCTGTTCAGGCACCCTATTATTGGGGGTGCCCTGCTGACGAACAGGTTGTTACCCCCATGCAATTGTTTCGAGAAGCACAATGAAGAGGGTGCCAGCACGCCACAGGCACTTGGCTCGCAACAACAGAACCCATGACTCTTGAGAGCATGCCAGGAGCAGGGGCTCGGCTCAGACAAGGCTGAAGAAGAAGAAGAAGAAGAAGAAGAAGAGATTGGATTTATATCTCGCCCTTCACTCACTTAAGAGTCTCAGAGCGGCTTACAATCTCCTTTTTCTTCCCCTTCCCACAATGGACACCCTGTGAGGTAGGTGGGGCTGAGAGAGCTCTTTCCAGAGCTGTCCTTGAGAGAACAGCTGTGCCAGAACTACGGCTTGCCCAAGGTCATCCAGCCAGGTGCAAGTGGAGGAGTGGGGAATCAAACCCGGTTCTCCTAGATTAGAGTCCGCGCACTTAACTGCTACACCAAACTGGCTCTCTGAAAGGGGTGCGGGAAGCGGCAACAGTTGGACCCTTCTCTAGATGACAAAATACCTTGGGCTAGCCCTGGTTGGAGGCAGGCCAAAACTTTTCAGCAAAACTTCCGCTTGTAGCAAAACCCAGTCTCGTCTCCCAGTGGCGGTGCGGCGGCTTTTGCCTAGAACTGCCTGTCTTTCTTTACTAACGCTTCCTGTGTCAGACAGCCTACTGAGAAGGCACGCACCTGCTTGGCACCCTTTCCCCTTCTAGGCACTCCAGTACAGAATGTCCCCATCACAGCTCCACTGCCGGAGACCAGATGCAGTTTCTCAGCCAGTGACGACCCTGGAGATGGAGATCCAGAACACTGTGGCTGTTGTTGAAGCAATCTTGCAAAATGAAAAGAAGTGCATTTGAAAACTGATTATAACCAAAGTGTTCCCAAGGACACTGCGGTTTCTCCTCTTTTGTTCTTATAAACAGCTTTAAGAGGGGATTAGATAGATTCATGGAGGATAAGTCTGTCAGTGTCCACTAGCCAT
Organism: Lepidodactylus listeri; assembly: GCA_029233225.1. Classification (NCBI taxonomy): domain Eukaryota; kingdom Metazoa; phylum Chordata; class Lepidosauria; order Squamata; family Gekkonidae; genus Lepidodactylus; species Lepidodactylus listeri. Next base: position 129,442,363 of record JARCFY010000005.1, on the reverse strand, counting down.
GGTGACTGAGGGGAACCTCCACATTCAGAGGCACTAAGCCTCTGAATCCCAGAGCCAGGAGGCAACCTCAGGGGAAGGCCTCGGCCTCTGTGCCCTGTTGCTGGCCCTCCAGAGGAACTGGTTGGCCACTGAGTGAGAAGACAGGATGCTGGAACAGATGGACCCTCACTGGTCTGATCCAGCAGGGCCCTTCTGAGGTTCTTAGGAAGGCCTCAGCCTCTCTGCTCTGTTGTTGGCCCTCCAGAGGAACTGGTTGACCACTGTGTGAGAAGACAGGATCCTGGGACAGATGGACCTTCACTGGTCTGATCCAGCAGGACTCTTCTTATCAGGGGAAAGCCTTAGCCTCTCTGCCTCGTTGCTGGCCCTCCAGAGGAACTGGTTGGCCACTGTGTGAGAAGACAGGAGGCTGGCCTAGATGGACCCTCCCTGGTCTGATCCAGCAGGGCTCTTCTGAGGTTCTTATCAGGGGGAGGCCTCGGCCTCTCTGCCCTGTTGTTGGCCCTCCAGAGTCCCTTCATCTGATTTATTTATTTATTTGATTTGTAGACCACCCTCCCCCGCCTGGGGCTCGGGGTGGTTTGACACCATTCAATAAATAGGTAAAGGTAAAGGTTTCCCTTGCTCAAAAGCCAGTCAAATACGACTCGAGGGATGTGGTGCTCATCTCTGTTTCCAAGCTGAAGAGCCAGCACTGTCCGAAGACGTTTCTGTGGTCATTTGGCCAGCATGACTAGATGCCTAGGTGTACGGAATGTTGTTATCTTCGCACCGAAGTGGTACCCATTTATCTACTTGCAATTTCTTGCTTTCGAACTGCTAGGTTGGCAGGAGCTGGGACCAGAGACGGGAGCTCACTCCGTCATGTGGCACTCGGGTCTCGAATGGCTGAACTACCGGTCTGCAGTTCAGCGTCTTAACCACTTAAAGCACTGCAGCCCCTTCATTCAATAAATACATTTCAGTAAATATATTTAAAGTTTAAAACTATGTATTTAAAATTTAAAACGATAAAACACTGGTAATCAGAACTGATCAGATGGCATTTAAACTGCTGTCCTCAACCACAGAAAACCATACAAAACTGTAAGAACACCAGGAAGCAAGCAAACCAACAATATATCACATATGTTATGAATGCTATGCCCAGCTTGAATTATGAAGCAGACCGTTTGGGAGTGAAAAGAGGCAGCAGTGTTCCATTATTTAATATGCCCTTCTGATGAGTGGTATCTGACTAAATTAATAGAAGGTTGTCAGCTCTTGAAAAGGGGTCTTCTCAAACAGTTTTTATCGGTTGTCTGTCAGGATTTGCTCATCTGATAGATTTGTGCTTGAAGTCCTTGTTCTAAACACCATGGGAGATCTACCCGGAGATGGTGTGCATACTGGAGGACTTCTACTTGTATATTGTGTATGATGTACTCATCATTAGGTGGTCCTTAAATTGTTGACGCCGATTGCTTTTTGGATTGTTCATGCCTTGTAGAATATGTTCTGATATCTTCTACTTTATCTTTCCTATTATATAAAGCCGTTTTAAGATTCCAAGGGGCAAGATTCCATGGGGCGCCAAAATCAGTAGGCTGGACGGACTGCCACTCAAAAGGGGGACCCTGGCCACTGCCTGCATTCTCTCCCTGCTTTGCCTTAGTCCCGCCCACAGAGCCACCGGCCAGCATCCCAGCCTCAGTCTGGAGGGAGCCAGCGATGGGGAAGGACCAACTGGGTGCTGGGTCCACTCTTCTCCTCCGCCCACTGCCAGGGGAGTCTAATTGTCCCCTCAGTGGCCTGCTTCTGTCAGTGAAAAGACAATGGACTATCAGCATAACCCTCTCCCCCGCACACTGCCAGCGTGCCCAGAATAAATTGTCAGAATAAACTGTCAGAAATGGGGCATTTCACACAGCACCCCGTAGCACTTCAGGACTGGTACAAAGAACTGAAGAACACTTGGGAGGAGGTTTCAAGGTAAACCGGCTCAGGAACACTTCCACAACGGGAGAGGCACATTTCTGTGAGAAAGGGCCAATATGTTCCGTTAGGGAACTGGTACTAATAAGGTTCTGTGTAAAATGCCTGACAGAAACCGTTACTGAAGAGTTCCTGAAACGGAACATATTGGCTGTGAAATTCCTCAGGCCCTCTGTCCTGCTTAGCTCCACCACGGCTAGCTGGCTAATGAGGTGGGCCAGTGACCACCAAACCACTCCCCTCAACCCCCTGCTGTGTGGCTGACTTCCCCCCAGGGTTGCCAATCTCCAGGTGGGACCTGGAGATCTCCTGCTGTTACAATTGCTCTCCAGATGACAGAGATCAGTTCCCCAGGAGAAACTGGCTGCTTTGGAGGGTAGACTTTATAGCATTACAGCTTGCTGAGTCCTTCTATCTCCCCCAAAATGCTGCCCTCCACAGGATCCACCCCCCAAATCTTCAGGTATTTCCATCACAGGGTTGCCAGGTCTGGAAAATCCCTGGAGACTTTGGGGATGGATTCAGGAGAGGGTGGGGTTTGGGGAGGGGAAGGGCCTCAGCATGGTACAATGCTATAGAGTCCCCCCTCCAAAGCAGCCATTTTCTCCAGGGGAGCTGATCTCTGTCAGCTGGAGATCCATTGTAAAAGCGGGAGAGCCCCAGGCCCCTCCTGGAGGTTGGGAACCCTATTTCATCATCAGAGCTGACAACTTTCTCCTCAGTGTCTGTTGCTAGGCAACCAAGCGTGTTTCTCTGAAAGCCCCTTTCCACACCTATGATGGCCTTCGGAAGAAAACTCATTGGTGCCAGCTGAACAGAATGCCATAGAGTCCCCCCTCCAAAGCAGACACTTTCTCCAAGGGAGGGGGAAATATCTGTTGTCTGGAGTTCAATTGTAATACCTGGCGATCTTCAGGCTCCACCTGGAGGTAGGCTACCCTAGGTGTAGCAGTCAGTGCTTCAGAGCAGGATCTGCTAGACCCAGGTTCTTGCTGAGTGGGTGATTTCGGGCCAGTAACAGACTTTAAGCCTAACCTACCTCACAGGGTTGTTGTGCAAGTCAAAAAGGGGGAGAGAAAAATGATGTCAGCTGCTTCGGTCCCCATTGCAGAGAAAGACTACTTTTCCACCAGTATGGTTGCCAATCTCTAGGCGAGGGCTGGAAACTACTCAGAATTACAAGTGCTCTCCAGATGGCAGAGATCAGTTCCCCTGGAGAAAATGGTGGACTCTATGTCCTCATACCCTGCTGAGATGGACCCTTTATGACAGCCAATGTGACATAGCAGTCAGGGCTTCAGAGCATGGTGGAGGCTGCGGGGTGGGGAAATGGAAACTTGAAGAGTGAGGTTGATAATTGGCTGGGAAAGAGATAGGGTTGCCAACTCCAGGTAGAAAATTCCTGGAGTCGTGAGGGGTGGAGCCTGGAGACAGTGAGGTTTGAGGAGGAGTGGGACCTCAGACAGGTACAATGCCATAAAATCCACCCTCCAAGCCAGCAAGTCCCTCATGGGGAACCATTGTTGCCAATCTCCAGGTGGGGGCTGGAGATCACTCAGAATTACAACTGCTCTCTAGGGGGGAGGAGATAGAAAGCTGAAATCAGGGGGCAGATAACAATACATTGACTGTTGGCTGGGAGGTAGGGTTGCCAACTCCAAGTGGGGACATTCCTGGAGATTTGAGGGGTGGACCCTGGAGACGGTGAGGTTTCAGCAGGGGTGAGACCTCAGACAGGTTCAGTGCCATCGACTCCACCCTTCAACCACCCATTCCCTCATGGGGAACCATTGCTGCCAATCTCCAGGGGAGGAATGGAGATCACGCTGAATTACAGCTGCTCTTCAGATTGCAGAGATCTTCCCCTGGAGAAAATGGTGGACTCTGTGTCATTATACCCAGCTGAGGTCACCACAGCAAATTGACACTGGGTGCCCAAGGCCGGGGCACTCTCCCAGAGCCTCTTACTAGAGCCCGTTGTATTTATTTCCACAATTGGCCTTATTCCTAATATGTTTATAAATTCTATTGAATTCCTATTATTTATTTATTTTAAATTAAATTGTATTCATTTTTTCCATTTACAACAACTTTGTACAAGATAAGTGTGTACTTTTCCATTGTTTAGATTGTAACATTCTATTATTCAAACATTTAATAATTGCAATTTGTCAGCATTTACCGTAGATGAAGAGGATCTATTACATCAGGTATTATTTCTTGAGTAACTAGGTAAGATATAATGGGTAGCCATATACACGTAACTTCGTTATACCCTCCATTAGTTTTTGTTGGTTTCATTGTATCTGAATTTCCCCCCCATTATATATAGATTCCATAGTTTCTTATACCAGAGGTTTACGGTTGGTTTACATTTTGATTTCCATCTGGATGCTATTGTTGTTTTGGATGCAAATAGTAATAAAGCAATTCTTTTCCTTTGTATAATAGATACAGCCTCTTTTGCTCCGGGATTTAAGAGTAATGATTGTGGGGGGTTTTCTATAATATATCCAGTTATGTTTCTTATTTCCTCTATTATTCTATCCCAAAAAGATGTGACAACAGGGCATTCCTATTATTAATTCACTACATGTTGGATTAAATTGTTTTATCATAACATGTGTGATATATTGTTAGTTAGCTTGGCTTACAGTTTTCTATATCATCTACCCATGATCTCCATTTGTATTTTGCTTGTCCTCAACCATAGGCCTGGCGGAACATCTCTGTCTCTGGCATTGCTGGCACAGAGGTCGTTAGGCAGAGAGTTCCACCAGGCTGGTGCCAGAGCTAAAAAGGCCCTGGCTCTGGTTGAGGGAAGCCGGATATCTGTCGGGCCAGGGATGGCCAGGAGCTTCGTCTCCCCAGAGCATAATGCTCATTGGGGAGGGTATACCAGGAGAGGCGGTCCCATAGATACGCTGGTCTTTAGGACCTTAAAGGTTAGTACCAAAACCTTGAACCTGATGGGGCTTTTGGGTTGCCAGGTGTCCACTGCCCACTGGGTGGGGGTAGGGTTGCCAGTTCCAGTTTGGGAGATTCCTGGAGATGGGAGGTGGGGATGGAGCCTGGGGAGGACAGAGACTCCGTGGGGTACAATGCCATCGAGTCCACCCTCCTAAGCATCCATTTTCTCCAGGGGAACTGATCTCTATAACTTGGAGATGAGCTGTAATTCCAGGAGATCCCGGGGCCCCACCTGGAGGCTGGCATTTGAGAACTTTCTACTGTTGAATGGGAGCAGGCTGTGCCACAGAAATAGTGGGGTGTTGGTTCCTTTTTCATTGAATCATCCCGGAAGGGAGAAGAGGAGGTTCACATTAAGGCTGCTCCTGAGGGAGATTGTAAAAGCCCTTGCATTTGTGCATTCAACAAAGTACTTTTGAGGTTTACAGCAACTGAAGAAGAGAAATTAGGGAACAAAGGTGTTGCACCGGGACCTTGTTTTGCTGTTGGGCTATTATTGCTGTTACTGACTACTATGTATTTTGGTTCTGCACTGTTATAATCATTGTTCTTTATCAGGATCACTTTGTATGTACTTCTTGGTCTTTTGACAATTGGCATTTTATCTGTGTTGTATTACATTATTACAAGTGAATACTATTGCGTAACGGTCATGATATGATTACTAGTGTTATTTATGGTTCTCTATCTGTACATCCAGTGGGAGTCTTGGATAGGCAACCCTTTTTCGGAGTTTCTTCTTGTTGATTTCAGCAGTCTTTAATAGAGGCAGGGCTTTTTCTCTGGGGGAACACAGCGGAACGGAGTTCTGGAACCTCTTCGACAAAATTCTTTTAAAAATGTTTAAAAGTTCATGAGTTTTCAGTATGCAGATTGAAAACATCATTTCCCTCTTGAGAGTTCCGGCACCTCTTTTTCGAAAAAGAAAGAAAAAGAAAGAAAGAAGCCCAGGATAGAGGGATATAACAAGAAGATGCTAAAGTTCTCCTAACGGCAGGGCATCATCGCAGTGGGAAAGGGTGAGTGACCCTTGCTGCGGAACTGTGTCACTGCTTGCCAGATCGAGCAGTTGCCAGTGGCAATGAGGCAATAACATTCCACTCCACTCCACTGTTGCCTAAGCAAATCCTGGCTGTATGATCTGAAAAAAGAAGAAAATGTTCCCAGATTTAAAAAAAATTAATCAAAACTTTGCAACCAGTGTTAGAAAAACATGACCTACCCATAACCAGAATGGAACAGTTGAGACAAAAAGTATCTGGACTGCAAGCCACAAAAGTACTTTTTTGGGGGGAGGTATTCTAGATCATCTAGCTCAACGATATCATCTAGAATGGCGCTCTGATTAAATCTCAGGTCAAATTAAATCTATATATCTAATAGCCAAGGTGTTCCCTGCATGAGGATATCTAAATCTGCATATCGGGGGCACCTAGGGGACAGAGAGATTTTTCTGCACACTTGGGGGACTCCCCAGGTGTGCAGAAAAATCCGAAAACTTAAAAAAAAACTATACGGGGGATATTTTAATCCCCCCCAAAGTAAAAGAGCATTCCCTGCTCATGCGCAGAGAACACTCTGGGAACTGTGGTGGGCCAGTGGCTGGGAGCCGCTGAGGCCTTGCCGCCAGTGTCAGGGGAGCAATCGGCAGGCCCAGTGGCTGAGAGCCGCTCAGACCTCGCTGCCACGGCCCGTGGGGGGGGGGGGGAATTGGCAGACCTGGGCCTCGCCGACGGTGCCCATGGGAGGGAGAAGGATTGGCGGGCCCAGGCCTTGCTGTCGCTGCTGGGGGGCAGGGGAGAAGGCTCACCTGCGCGTACTTCCGCCTCCTCGACGTGGAGCTCCTTCTCCCCCCCCCCCCCGCATGAGTATCGCCGGTCCTCCTACTTGTTTTCTCCTATTTCCAGCAGAGGGCAGTAGATAATTCCTCTGTGCCCCATGACGGGGCCTGCAATTGAGTTAATGGGCATTTAGAGTGATAACCTGGCTTGTGGATGAGTGTCTGCAGAATTAGACTGTGTATAATGGTCACACAAGTAGCCAACTAGGCACACTTGTGTGTGTGAGAGAGAGACATGCTGTTAAATCGCTTCTGACCTATGGTGACCCTAGGAATTAACGTTCTCCAAAATGTCCTGTTGTTAACAGCCTTGCTCAGGTCTTGCAGGCTGAGGGCCCTCGTGGCTTCCTTGGTGGAGTCCATTCCATCTCCTGTTGGGTCTTCCTCTTCTTGCTGCCTTCAACTTTTCCTCCCACAATTGTCTTTTCCAGTGAGTCTTCTCTTCTCATAATGTGACCAAAGTATGATAGCCTCAGTTTAGTCATTTTAGCTTCCAAGGAGAGTTCAGGCTTCATTTGATAAGGAGAGTTCAGGCTTCATTTGATCTAGAATCCCTCCTGATTTGTCTTTTTGGTGGTCCATATGATATCCATCAAACTCTCCTCCAACACCACATTTCAAATGGATCAACTTTCTTCCTGCCAACTATCTTCATTGTCCAGACTTCACATCCATGTATAATACTGGGGATACTATGACATGAATTATCTTGATCTAGGGTTGCCCACTCTGGGTTGGGAAATAGCTGGAGACTTTGGGGGTGGAGCCTAAGGAAGATGGGGTTTGGGGAGAGGCGGGGTCTAATGGGGTCTAATGCTATAGAGTCCACCTTCAAAAGCAGCCATTTTCTCCATTCTTCTCTGTTGCCTGGAGACCAGTTGTAGTAGCAGGAGATCTCCAGCTACTACTTGGAGGTTGGCAACCCTATCTTGATCAAAATCCAATCACACCTTTAATGGCATACAGATCTTGGTCACTGTCCATACACTTAAAGTTCTTTTCTAGCTGCTTTGTGGCTACCCTTCCCAAGTCTCCGTTGCCTTCCGATTTCTTGGCTGCAGTTTCCCTTTTGTTCGATGATGGAGCCAAGGCATGGAAAATCTTGTAAATGCCCCTTCTCCCGGGTGGGTTAGTTTCTAGTTTCATAACCTGCTGAGGTCGGTAGTGCCAGAAGGTGTTTGCAGCAAAAAGGGTTGAGCAGCCTTCTCCCCACCCCACCCCAGTCTCCTCTGCAAATGTGCCTCCTCCCCCTCCCCTCTTATTTAGTGTCACGAGGGAATTAGGGCGATGGGAACATGGTGTTTCCCTCGTTAACATCGAACTGGCCCTCTGCCCGCTGCTCTGCTTTGCTCCCAAGCGTGTGCTGACTTTCTTCACTGCGCAGCACGGGCTCACGAGTTCCAGCTGGGTGGATGTAATGTGGGCAGATTTTCAAGCAACCCGAGCTGGGGTCTGTTTGGCCATTGCAGTAATTCTCCTGAGGCAAGGCCCAAGTCAAAAAGGTGTTGCAGGGTCTTTTAAGCACTGCCACCTTAAGCACTGAACATATTAAACAGTCATACAAAGAGCTGATGCTGTTAGTGTGGGGCCGGCAGATCCCGTGAATGACAACGGATCTCCAGGCTATAGAGATCAGTTCCCCTGGAGAAAACGGCAGCTTTGGTGGGGGGTGGACTCTATGGCATTCTACTCCCTGAAGTCTTTCCCAAACCCCACCCTCCCAAGGTTCTGCCCCTAAATCTCCAGGAATGTCCCAACCCTGAGCTGGCAACCCTCTGCAGAGTTGTTTTCCCTTTCCATTAGGTAATCGATGACAAACACACACACACACACACACACACACACACACACACACACATCTAGGACTCTGGTTGCCAACTCTGGGTTTTGAAATTCCAGGAGATTTAGGGGCGGAGCCTGGGAGGGCATGGTTTGCAGAGGAGAGGCCCTCAACGAGATATAATGCCATAGAGCCCACCCTCCAAAGCAGAACTGGTTCTCTGGAGTCTGGGGACCAGTTGTGATTCCTGTGCAAACCTGGAGGTTGGCAACTTTATCTAGGACTTCAGGTTTATAATGTGTGGCTTGTTTGTTTGTAGAAGAAGTTGAGCAGGTCTTCATCATCTGTGGTCGAAGGCAACTAACTTTATGGCATCTCATTTGGTTTTTTTCTCCAAGAGTTATGAAATCAGGATGGTTCTGAGCACAGGGAAATACTGTTCCCGCACGCACAAGCAGTTGTAACGGGACATAACAGAGCAAAACAAGCTGTTTCCTTTAATTGGAATGATTACCTCATCCCTGGAGAACAAGAGGAGGTTTATATAAGCCTTTCTTTTCTCTTTTGAAATTCACAGAAATTGATTTATCTGTGCTTGATTAGAACACAAATTTAATATAATATGAAGGCTTTCTCTTACACCCTACCCAGCCCTTTGGGTTTCATATACAGTTCACAAAGTTTTTCAAAAAAGTATTCAAAACAAGAAAAAAAAAGGATATGACATCTACTTAATGTGTCAAATTTATACAGATCGAAAGAATGAAGGATGCAAACTAATCCTCCTTCCATGATGGGGGGGAGGGGTTAGTGATGGAGAATCTGTTTGGCATACAGAAAGTCCTTTTTACAGTATTGATAGTCAGGCCACAATGAATCAAAGCAAGGCTTTTATTCATCACTCAGCTCTGAACAGCTCTAGCAAGAGCAGCACCTAAGCTTATATGATTTCATCAGTGAACTATATACAATTTAACTATTTACATGAGGTCTTATTGGTCCTAAGCAAGGCTCTATGATTGGTTCCCTAGGGTGGCTTCAGGGACATTGGTTGGTCTTTATTGTGCGGCCAATCTGAACGAGGGAAATACGATACCAGAGCTAAAGCCATACAACATAGAATGAACTCAGAACATAACACTCCTCCCCCTTTGGTTTAGACACAATAGTCTTTCAGAAATGTGGGGGGCCACCCGGTCCGGCTGGACTGACGCGGCAATGGTGTACTCACTGGGGAACGTCTGATCTGAGGGCTGTCTTGACATAAGTCAGGGTAAAACAAACCCGGGGGCTCCTCAGACCGGTTGGAGTCCAAAACTGGGTTGGAGTCCAAGCGGCACGGTGCCAGCCCTACCAGTGGACAGTAAGTCCCAACGCCCTGATCAGGAGACAGTTCAGGAGACAGTTTGCTGGAGACTTCCTGGGTGGGAGCTGGCATTGGTATCTCCTCAGAGGGCTGCCTCTCCTGAGCGCTGACCCTGCATTGAAGCGGGAGGTCTCCTGGCTTGTGCCCAGGAGCTGGGGTGTGTTGCAAGTCCTCCGGAACTGGGGTCAAGCCGTCTTGGTGCGCGTTCATCCCGCTTCCTGGTAATGTGGACTGAAATAAGCCGCACATTAAGCGGTGCCAGTAATGTGAACCTGCTGATCCAGCTGCTGCGCCCATGTGCCTATGCACCCATGCCCCTATGTGCAGTTCGGCAAAACGAACCAAAGCTGTGCACTGCCACAGCACTGCCACCACAGGCCACCCTGCAGTGTGAACGCTCCATTCTGCCTCCTCCCCGGTATGGTCCCGCATCAGTCTACGCAGTGCAAACGGAAAGCCCCGCGACAACTCAGCCTGGGTCTTTTTGCCCCGCTTCCCTTCTGCTTCATTCTGCCAGTCTGCCCTCGGCCATTATGTGTGAAAGAGCCGCATGTGGCTCCCAAGCCACAGTCTGGCCACCCCTGCACTAGATCTAAGGTATAATTGGTCTTGCGGCCTAATGTTTAAAGCTGGAAACAGTAAATACTACAAACAATCTTACCTCACATGGTGGGAGGCAGATAAAGCAGACCTTCATCCTGAAATCTCAGCATTCTTGGAGATTTATACGCATTTCACAAGGGAACAGTAATATAGAGTTGCTATTAGGGTTGCCAGCCTCCAGGTTAGGGTTGCCAAGTCTGTATTACTCACCTGCGGGGGGGGAGACCTCTGTCTGCCGGAAGCTTCCCCGGTGCACACGCTTTGCGTGCGCGCCCGGCAATGTCACCAGAGGTGACGTCAGCACGTTGGGGGCATTGCCAGGGCGACGCTCTATGGTATCATAGAGTTTTGGGGCGATTGCCATAGCGTCACCCTGGCAATGCCCCCAACGTGATGACGTCACTTCCAGGTGAGGTCATTACGTTGGGGAAGTCGTCCTGGCTAGACGACTTCGGGGGTGGGGTTCCCCCTGCCGGCCGAATGCTGGCCGGCGGTTTGGGAACCTCTGTAGCAGGGGATCCCCTGCCCCCCGGGCTGACTTGGCAGCCCTACTCCAGGTGGGGCCTGGGGATCTCCCGCTTTTACAACTGATCTCCAGCTGACAGAGATCAGCTCCCCTGGAGAAAATGGCTGCTTTGAAGGGTGGACTCTATGGCATTGTACCCTGCTGAGGCCCCGCCCCTCCCCAAACCCCGCCCTCTCCTGGCTCCACCCCCAATGTATCCAGGTATTTCCCAACCCAGACTTGGCAACCCTAGTTGCTATTTATGAGCTGGAAATTCCTGGAGATTTGGGGATGGAGCCTGGGGAAAGGGAAGGGGTCTGGGGAGGGGAAGAACCTCGGCAAGGTATAATTCCATGGTGCCCACCCTCCAAAGCAGCCATTTCCTCCAGGGGAACTGATCTCTGACATCTGGAATTCTGGAATATCTCCAGGCCCCACCTGGTGGCTGGCAACCCTAGAATGTAAAAACCTCCATAGGATATTTTCAAAATTTGAATAGAAATTCACAAATGCCCAGGCACTGGCAGTTACCACCGCACACATGTGCTTATGGACATGCACACGTTTTATGTCCCTGCATGTACAGTGACGGCTGCAGTCCAAACACTGAAGCCAGTTTTCTTAGCTGGCCTAAGCAACCAACTGAGCAAGGAACCTTCAATTCCATTATCTTGTTTCTAAGTGATATCATTTAAAAATATATTAAAAGCTTTGGCTGGGAGGGTGAGGTAGAGATTTAATCAATCAAATCTAATCATTTACTATTCAGGTAAATGTCTTTCCCATGTTTTGGTGGTACTGATTGACAGTAGGGTTGTCAGCTCTGGGTTAAGAACATAAGAACATAAGAGAAGCCAATGTTGGATCAGGCCAGTGGCCCCTCCAGTCCAACGCTCTGTGTCACACAGTGGCCAAAAACACCAGGTGCCCTCAGGAGGTCCAGCAGTGGGGCCAGGACACTAGAAGCCCTCCCACTGTTGCCCCCTCAAGCACCAAGAATGCAGAGCATCACTTGACCCAGACTGAGAGTTCCTATCTATACCTTGTGGCTAATAGCCACTGATGGACCTCTGCTCCATATGTTTATCTAATTCCCTCTTGAAGCCGTCCGTGCCTGTAGCCCCCCCACCTCCTGTGGCAGTGAATTCCATGTGCTAATCACTCTTTGGGCGAAGAAGTTCTTCCTTTTATCTGTTCTAACCTGACTGCTCAGCAATTTCATGGAGTGCCCACGAGTTCTTGTCTTGTGAGAAAGGGAGAAAAGGATTTCTTTCTCTACCGGCTCTATCCCATGCACAGTCTTGTAAACCTCGATCGTGTCACCCCTCAGCCATCGTTTCTCCAAGCTAAAGAGTCCCAAGCGCTTCAAGCTTTCTTCATAGGGAAAGTGTTCCAACCCTGTGATCATTCTAGTTGCCCTTTTCTGCACTTTTTCCAATGCTATAATATCTTTTTTGAGGTGTGACGACCAGAACTGTACACAGTACTCCAAATGAGATCGCACCATCAATTTATACAGGGGCATTATGATACTGGCTGATTTGTTTTCAATTCCCTTCCTAATAACCCCCAGCATAGCATTGGCCTTTTTCACTGCAGTTGCACACTGTCTCAACATTTTCATTATCTGCTATGACTCCGAGATCTCTCTCTTGGTCAGTCTCTGCCAGTTCGGACCCCATCAACATGTATTTATAGTTAGGATTTTTGGCTCCAATGTGCATCACTTTGCACTTGGCCTCATTGAACCCCATTTGCCAGGGTTGGAAAATTCCTGGAGATTTGGGGGATGGAGCCTGGAGAAGATGTGGTTTGGGGAGGGGAGGGATCTCAGCAGGGTGTAATGCCATAGATTCCACCCTCCAAACCTGCCCTTTTCTCCATGGGAACTGATCTTAATCATCTGGAGATCAATTGCAATAGCGGGAGATCTCCAGGCGCCATCTGGAAGTTGGCAACCCTAAATGACAGTGAGCCACAAATAAATTGAGCTGCTGGAGAAAAGAGAAATCGAGCACTTCAACAAAGCAAAAACCGCATGCTGTTGGGATAACAAATGACCTCACTTAAGATGGGAATATCTTGGGGTCCCCGTTAAGTGTAGGAGACGTCTTTAGTCCGGGGCATATTGTGGAAATATTATTCTAACCCAGTTGACTGCCTGACACGAAGCTGAGGTACTTTTCTTTGAGGGGCCTACTCTCTAAAGAATAACGTTAGCCAAGTTTACTTTAACTGCAGGTTGTTAACAACAAATGCACGGCAAAGATAAAAGAAGCCATTTCAGCAGACAGGAAGCAAGATGGGATTCTTGCAGAGGGTGAGCAAGCCAGCGAAGACTGATGCTCTGCTTCACATGGACAAAGGACCAAATGGCCTGCCCCTGTGGCATCTCCTTCTGAGTAAGTTCTTCCAATATTCCTGCATAAAAATATCATGCACACAAACCAGCAATGCGACTTGGAAGCGAGTCCCTCTTCATTAAATACGATTTGCTCCCAAATAATGGCCAAGGCTAGCCTGAGCTTGGAAGCGGAGCAGGATTGGACCTGGCTGGGACTTGGGTGGGAGACAACCATGGAAGTCTGAGGTCGCTATGCAGAGGCAGGCAAGGGCAAGCCACCTCTGAACGTCTCTTGCCTTGAGAACCCCACAGCGGTTGCCATAAGTGGGCTGTGATTTGGCCACGTTTTTCACCACCACGGTGCCATCCTGAGGCGAGTTACATCTTTCTAAGCCCATGGTTGTCAACAGATTTAGAAGGGTGTTAACGCTGTTTAGGACTGCCCCACTAATCTATGCCAAAATAACATTTAATACGCCTGTAGATAATTCAGCATTGGCAGTAAATCTGAAATGCTATAAAACCAGCTTTGTAATGGGGTTGGCCAAGAAAAAAAAAAGAGGAATAAAATATGAATGGCAGTGAAATTCACTGTAAATGTATGTAATGGCGGTAGCCATGTGCTCACTGTAACGGCGACCGCCACGTAGCAAACGCACATGGCCAGTCCAGCTACCTGAGCTTGGGTTAGGTAGAACAATAGCTGGCTGGATCATAACTTGCCACCAATCTAGTGCCTAGGACCCTCTAGGGGACCTATGATCTGTAACCACAACCTTAAGGTCCTATCAGGACATTTGGGCGAGGCCGGAGGTGTGGCTCTGGCCGGAATAAAAGAAGGCTCCCGGGTTATCATGCTTCATCTTGACCAGCTAATAAACATGCTTGCTGATTTCACCACAACACATCTCTGACTCCAGATCTTTGCACTGGCGTTGAGGATGGGATCCCGATGAGCGACTCTCCGGTCGAACCGAGCAGCACAGCAGCGAGCATCGATCTGTCCACCCCAGAGGACATTACTCTCCACATCGCTCCCAACTCGGTAATGATGGCCAATGCTCCGGGACAAATCATCCCATTCGATCCCACACACCCCGAGAAATGGGAAGCCTGGGCTGTGCAACTGGGATTCTTCTTCGAAGTACGAAGAGTCACCGACACAGGTATGAAGCGAGCCTGACTGCTGAGTTCCTGCAGCTCAGTGTTGCCCAGAGCCTGGTTGCCCCGCGGCCCCTCATGGAGGTACCCTACAATGACCTCATCAAAGTGCTCAGTGGCTACTTCACGCCAAAACCCTCAATGATGGCTCTACAGGTGAGCTTCAACCGCCAAACACAGAAGACAGGTGAGACCACCGCGGCCTTCCTGGCTGACCTCCGCCGCATGGTGGTTGGCTGAAAGTTCGTGTCAGTAGAGGACAACCTCCTGACCAGATTTGTCTGTGGGGTGCGGGAGCCTAAACTCAGACACATGCTGATTGTGCTCCCAAAGCTAACACTCAAGAAGGCCCTCCAAATGGCGGTGGCATTCAAGACGGCACAGGATGAGCACCAAGGCTCTGCCACTGCCACTCACGCGCTGCGTCTTCCAGATCTGACAGGTTGGACAAGGACGAAATCTGTCAGCTGAACTGTTGATCCCAGAAAGGTGCATCCCGGAATCCCGGGCCTGGTCCCCAGCCATCAGCCACTGCTGCCCCCGCTGTTCACCCCGGCACCTCCTCCACGTGCACCAGCTGTGGGGATACCCATGATCGCTGGACCCGCTGCTTTCGAGATGCCACCTGCTGTGCCTGTGGCAAGACGGGCCACATCATAAAGGTCTGCCGCTCCCATTCCAGCCTCCATTCTCAAGCAGCCCACTGCGAATCCAAGGACATTAACTCAGCATCTTCACCCCAGGTACTGGGGTGAACTTGCCCCATTACACCCCCAACAAAATCACAGTCCCAGTGTGGATCGAAGGGGCCCTCTTCCCGATGGAACTCGATACCAGTTCCTCCTACTCAATTATTTCGGCAGCTACACTCCAAAATCTCTGTCCCAAGGGGGGGCCCCGGTTGCAAAAACCAACAGGACTCAGGCTCCGGGATTTCCAGAAAAACCCAATTGCAATTAAGGGGTTGGGCAAGGTCAGGGTCCAGTTTAAGGACTTTGACGAACTGTTGGACCTTCTGGTGGTGGAGAGTGACCTCACCAGCCTTTTAGGTCTCTCCTGGTTCAGGCCACTGGGGTTGGGGACCATGGGAGTGCATCGGGTCGACTCTGCGGACTACCCATCAGTCTGCATGAAGTGTCCCACTGTCTTTGATAGATCCCTCGGGTCCTATGCCGGGCCTCCAGTTTTGTTGGACCTCGATCTGGCTGTGCAACCCATTCGCATAGCTGCCCGGCAACCTCCCCTTGCAGTCCAGCCCAAGACTGAGGCCGAATTGGACAAATTCGTGGCCCAGGGGGTTCTGGAGCCGGTCACCCCCATGAAGGCAAATGGGAAGATCTGCATCTGTGCGGACTATAAATGTACGCTGAATCTGGCACTTCAGGACCACTCCTATCATCAGCCATGTTCTCGCCTCCCTGGCGGGGGCCAAGGTATTTAGTAAGCTGGGTCTAGCCCAGGCCTACCAGCAACTCCCTGTGGATGACGCCACAGCGGAGGCACAAACCATTGCCACCCACAGGGGGGCATTCCAGGTGAAGCGACTCCAGTTTGGAGTCAGTGTAGCTCCTGGGTTGTTCCAGCAATTAATGGATGGCCTTCTAAAAGATATTCCAGGTGTCCAGCCATTCTTCTATGACATCCTGACTGCGGCTCCAGACATCCTGAACTTCAAGACCCGGCTGCGGATAGTCCTCCAGCACTTCCAGGACACTGGCCTGAAGGTCAAGAAGGAAAAATGCATCCTGGGTGTCCTCTCTGTCACGTTCCTGGGATTCACAGTGGACTCTCATGGCATTCACCTGACGCCGGAAAAGGTGAAAGCGATCACAAAGGCCCCCATCCCCACTTCTAAAGCAGAGTTCCAAGCGTTCTTGGGCCTCCTCAATTTTTACCACACCTTCCTCCCCCACAAGATGGCAATGGCCAAGCCCCTGCACAGGCTCTTGGACAAGGGCACGAGATGGGCCTAGGGACCGTGTCACATGGCAGTGTTTCGGGCTGTCAAGGACTTGCTCGTGTCCAACATGACGCCTCTCTCTATGAGGTGGGGCTGTTTTGGGCCATCGGCTGCCTGACAGGTGGGAGGTGCCGGTGGCATACTACTCATGGACTTTGTCACCTGCAGAGCGCAACTATGTGCAGAAAAACAAGGAAGCCCTGGCCATAGATGCGGGAGTAAAAAAATTCCACAACTACCTGTACGGTCAGGCTTTCACCGTCGCAACTGATCATAAGCCACTTCTGGACCTTCTGGCTCCTGATCACCAAATGCTGCAGATGCTCTCTCCCTGAGTGTTGCGCTGGTCAATTTTCCTGGTGGGATACCAGTACGCGCTGGTCCATCGCCCCGGCAAGTCCATGGGCCACACCGACGCCCTGAGCTGCCTGCCGTTGCCATCCTGCGACCCGGCTCTGGCTCCTGCTTACCACGTTGTCCTTCTTGAGGACCTGTTGGACCACCCCATTCAGGTAGTGGACATTGCCCGGCACACCGCCGCGGATCGCACCCTCTCCCGGGTCTCAGACTGGGTGGGGAGGGGGTGGCCCAGTCGGCCTGGGCTTGAGTTTGTGGCTTACTCAGCCCGATGCAATGAACTACCCACCCACAAGGGGTGCATACTTTGAGGAACGTGAGTGGTAATTCCTGAATCACTCTGTGACCGGGTGCTGGCAGCCCTGCATGAGGCTCATCCGGGAATCGTCTGGATGAAGACACTGGCTCGCAGTTATGTGTGGTGGCTGGGCCTGGACAAAGACATCGAGGACCAGGTCCACCACTGCATGAAGTACCAGGAGTCTCAGCCTGATCCTCCCCATGCCCCTGTACAGCCCTGGGAATCGGTGCACAAGCCGTGGTCATGGCTCCACCTCGACTTCATGGGCCCAGTCCAGGGATAGCTGTTTTTTATTCTGGTGGACAGCTACAGCAAATGGCTCTAGGTGGTGCCCATATGAGCCACCTCTTCTAACACAGCCATTAGAGCCATGTGGTGCATTTTCAGCATGCATGGCCTGCCGGACACCTTAGTAACTGACAACGGCACAGCGTTTACATCCACAGAGTTCCAGCACTTCGTGGACTCCCTCGGCCTCCAACACATCTGATCCATGCCATTCCACCCAGCAACCAACAGGCAAGCTGAGCACATGGTCTGGACAACCAAGGAGGCCCTGAGGCGCATGGACCACAGTGACTGGGAGTTCAAGCTGGCCGCTTTTCTCTTCAACCAGGGAGCAATGCCACACTCCCTCACAGGACGCAGCCCAGCAGAGGTACTGCTGGGCCGGTGTCTTAGCACCCTGCTCAATCGGCTCCACCCGGACCACACTCCAGAACACAGTGCGGAACTTAATGTCCCCAAGGCGCCTTGGGGGTTTTCCCAGAAGACCTAATCTACATGCATAACTATGCGAGAGGGCCCACATGGCTTCCGGGGCACATCATCCACACAATGGGACCACTCTCCTATGAGGTCTCCAAGGAGGAAGGTCAAGTGTGGCGGTGCCACATCAACCAGCTATGCCGACGTCTCCCGGCTTACGCTCCCACTGCTCCCGGGGACTGCGAGGGTGACATTCCAGACCCAGTGCTGCTCCAGGAAACCGACCCAGACATGGATCCAGATGAGCTCCACAGGTCTTCCCCAGCGGCTGAAACTCATCCAACAGCACCCCCTCCATCTCCCAAGGAAGAGCCCCGTGGACCGGTACCAGAGCCAGCAGCACCCGAGCAGGAGCTGGCTCCACAAGCAACGACCCCCCGACGCTCAGGGTGAGAGCGACGCCATCCCACCTACCTAAAGGACTATGTTACCTAGTGGGAGAGTTCAGACCATGGGGGGAGGGGTGTAATGTATGTAATGGCGGTAGCCATGTGCTCACTGTAATGGCGACCAGTGTTCCCTCTAAGCTGAGTTCGTGTGAACTGGCTCACAGTTTTTTAGCCTCCAGCTCACAGATTTTTGTCTTAGCTCAGGAAGGATGGCTCCAGAGCAAACTGATTTATGCAGCAGCCAAAGTGCTCGCTCACAGCTTTAATGCCAGTAGCTCACAAAATAGAATTTTTACTCACAAGACTCCATGGTTTAGAGGGAGCATTGATGGCGACTGCCACATGGCCAACCATATTGTATTTTTTCTTCTGGCAGTTCAAAAATCAAACCAGTTGGTCCTCTTCCCATTGTTTCTTTAAATTGTTTTGTATTGCTTCTTATAAAGTCTTTATCTGGAAGCAGGGTTTCTTGAAGAAGTTCATCTTGGTTAGAATCCTGCTCTTTAGCTGGGTTTGTTAAAGTCGAGTAGTCTTCATTTTTGCTTGCAAGCTCCTTTTGTAAGTTCAGTTCCTTATTATGCAGATTATGAAAAGCGTTCTGGATCTCTTGTCGAATTACAGCCTGAAGCATCTCTTGAAATTGTTGCAGGGTAACTTGTGTGTCTTGTAACTCCATTTTAATTACAGCACAGTTCCAGTCTGTTACTCAAGGTCCGCTCTCTTTTGTTTACTTTCCCAGAGAGTCTCTGAAAGCTTATCATTAATTCAATACGCCACATTCAGTAGCTACGTTCAAATCCAAGAATCTTCTCACATAAACCGAGCCACAAGATATCACTTTATATTTCTCAAAAGCAGTTACTCTAGAATATATCTTAAATGTAAAAGCACAGTGTTAGAGGCAATCAAACCTTCAAAAACAGCCAGAGTCCATTTTAAACAACCATTCTGTTGTAAATGTTAAGCAAAGTCTCTTTTACTTTTAAATCCCATGTAGTAGAAGAAAAGGACGTATTATTAGTTTAAAAGTAACAATTCCACTTAATAAGCACAGATACATCTATTAAGATGTTCAAATGGAAGAATGTAACTCTTTTGGCCCACTATGTAGTTTCGGAGATTTTAACTTCCCAGGCTCTTGGCAGCCACTCAGGAGGGGGAAGGAGAGGGAGGGAGACTCCGCGTCTCATTCACTTACTTTTGGAAAGTTTAAAGGGGCAAGATCAGAATGTCTTAAAAGATGGGTTGTTGTAGTTACAGGTACTCACATCAGGTCTTATCTTCACCGCTGTTATGGTGAGGTGTGGGCTCTCTTAGTTGGGTGTTCACAGCTTATTTGCAGTCATGGCTCCATGACTCTGCCATCCCGCGTTGTGCTTTGGGGCAGCCTCGGTCTTCCAGCCGCTCGCCGCCACTTGCGGGGAGATCAGGGCAAGTCTCCTGCAACCAATTCTCTCTCTGGGAGAATCAGCGGGGTCTCAGATATCCGAGTACCCCCCTAAAGGCGCGAAATGCCAGTGGTGCTTGGGAACTCGCCCAAGTATCAACCGTCTCGTTGTGCTGCCACCCGCTCATCCATATCAAATATGTCTTAATATCTATATACTAATAGTGAAGGTGCCCCCGTGTGTGGATACCTAAATCCGCGTGGGGGGCACCTGGGGGGCAGGGAGGTTGTTCTGCAGACATGGGGCAATCCCCACGTCTGCAGAAAAATCTAAAAAGTAAAGAAAAATTTCAGGGGGATACTTAAATCCCCCCAAAAGTTGGGGGGGAAGGGACAGCCTGTGGGAGGGAGGGGGAGAACCGGCAGGGCCGGTGAGCACCATCGAGGCCTGCTGCAGCCCATGGGGGGAGGGGGAGAACTGGCAGGCCTGGCAAGCACTGCCGAGGCCTGCCGCAGCCTGTGGGGGGGAGGGGGAGAAACAGCGGGCCCGGCGAGCATCGCTGAGGCCCACTGAAGCCTGTGGGGGGAGGGGGAGAACCGGCAGACCCGGCAAGCACTGCCAAGGCCCACTGAGCACCATGGGGGGGGAGTGGTGGCCTGCAGCGGGCCTGGCGAGTGCCGCCAAGGCCCACCGCAGTCCGTGGGGGGGAGGGGGAGAACCGGGGGGCCTGGTGAGTGCCGCCGCAGGCTGCTGAGCACCGTGGGGGGAAGCGGCTGCCTGCAGTGGGCCCAGCAAGCACTACCAAGGCCTGCCGCAGTCCATGGGGGGGGGAGAACCGGCGAGCCTGGCGAGTATTGCTGAGGCCCGCTGAGCACCATGAGGGGGGAAGTGGCGGGCCTGCCAAGCGCCACCAAGACCCGCCGCAGCACGTGGGGGGAGGGGGGAGAAGCGGCAGGCCCAGTGAGCACTGCCGAGGCCTGCTGCAGCCCATGGGAAGGAGCGGGGGGCAGACGGGAGCCAAGGGGTACGAGCCCGGGAGGGAGGGAGAGATCGCCAGCCTTAGCTCCTTCTCCGCCCCACGAGTATTGCGCCCCCCCTTATACTATTATATATAGGATCTTCTGCAAATGCAGCCCTGAACTGATTGTGTTTTCTTCCCAAAACATTGAATTAAAGGCCCATTCCAAATGTGGAAATAATGGCTTATCTTTCATTGTCATTAATATATTGTAGATAGATTACAGTTCTCTTAACTTAAGTTGAATAATTTAAAAGATGACTATAGCATATTGTTAAATTTGCTCATCCTTTTACAGTAACCTTTGAAAGACAGTTGTCACTGAAAAACTGGGTATTCTGGTACTCTAAACCTTAATATGCTAAGGCTATAAATCTCAGCAACAGTACATATTTAAACATGGTACATCTTACATCTGAGTATGGATGCACAGATGCAGGCTGTTAGCCTGAAAATAAATAAATTATTATTATTATTATTAATAATAATAATAATAGATTATGTAAAATTTATAGGTAAAGGTAAAGGTTTCCTTTGCTCAAAAGCCAGTCAAATCTGACTGTAGGGATGTGTTGCTCGTCTCCATTTCCAAGCCGAAGAGCCAGCACTGGCCGGCTTGACTAGATGCTGAGGCGCACAGAACGCTGTTACCTTCCCACTGAAGTGGCACCTATTTATCTACTTGCAATTTCTTGCTTTCGAACTGCTAGGTTGGCAGGAGCTGGAGCCAGAGATGGGAGCTCACTCTGTCATGCGGCACTTGGGTCTCGAACTGCTGAACTACCGACTTCTAGTCTGCAGTTCAGCATCTTAACCACTCTGTAGCATAGCCCAGGGATGGGGAATTGTTTTGGCTCGGGGGCCACTTTGTGGGAGCGGAGGTTAGCGGAGGGCCGCACCTTTTAAAATGATTGCATTCATTAGTTAACTTTGCATTTCAGAAAAGGTATAAATTGTATCATAAAAATCAATACATATAAATTAAATGAAATAGTGGTAGTTTTATTCAATTTATTTATTGTGCTAATTTCATATCATCTATAGCTGCAAGCACATTTAATTTTAGAATCAGTTTAATGAGACAAATGTACCCTATCACACTTTTCTACAATTTTTTTGAAATCAGGAGGGAGATTGCTTGTTGAGATTCTCGTCACAGCCTGCAAGTTAATGTCTGTTAAAGAGCATCTATATTTACTCTTGTTGATCTTCATGCAAGAAAAACTTTGCTCACAAATATATGTGGCCAACTGTCTTGGCAGGCCGCAAAAAACTCTGTGGTGGGCTGCATGTGGCCTGCGGGCCGCAATTTGCCCACCCCTGGCATAGCCCTATTTCTGCTTTCTGCATCCAGTGAAGGGCTCGGGGATTTTGAAGCTTGTTTGCTGTCACCATGGGGGGAAACACTCGGGTTCACTCAAACACACCACACAAGTGTGCATGTTTGAGGTAGGGGAATCCCATCCACTGCTGCCTCGTGTAGCAGGAAGAGAACTGGGGGAGGGGGGAAGTGACTGTAACATCACTTCCACTCATTTAGCTAGGAATCCTCCAAAACTTTTTGGTAAAACAGTAGAGTTTGTGGGGACTGCTAGAATTTGGGAAGACCATTACGTCCTTTTAGGACACTAGTTTGGTGGCTCTGCCATGAGCCTCTCCTTCACAGCAGTGATAATTGCAGACAAGGGAATTATACTTCGTTTCTAAAGATGTGACATATCTAAAAAAGATGTAAGAGGAAGGAGGGTTGTGGTGGTGGGGGCAGCATCTTGGGAGAAAAAATAAAAAGCAAAATAAGACCTCATCTATCTACAGGAAGTTCTGACTGTATTGTTTCTGGCAATTCCTAGAGCTACCCTTATCACTTCTGGGCAGTTCTGGGAATCACCAGGAACTCTATGTAAAGAGATGAGCCTCATTTTTCTTTTTAAATTTTTCTCTCCAGGCCGATTACGCCCCCCCTTTGGCCCTAGTTTTCACCTACCTGGGGATCTCCCACCATGAGTGATCAAATGGGAACCCTAATAAAGAGCCATGCTGGGGTGGAGATACGAAACCATGGAATACAGATGGCAACCATGGCAGATACAACAGAAAACCATGGCAGATACAAAAGCACCTGGAAGAGATTTTTCTTTCGGATTTCAGTCCTTGTGGTTGTTTGCCAAACCTGATCTGGACGGGTACCCATTTTGATTAGGAAAGGCCTTTTTTTAAAAATCTAGGAAAGGAGGTATCCCAGATACTGCTTAAGGTAATAAATATATTTTGCTGGACTAACTGGCACCCAAAATGAATAGTTCAAGGGCCAGAAATAGAAGCCAGGTATGCTAAGCATGTCACTGCTAGAAGAGTTGACATTTATCAGTCCTTTCCACAAAGTGGTCTCTAAGAGACACCACAGTTTCCCTTTGTCCTTAAAATAGGAAATAGTTGTGGGTGGCAGGACAGTACATGTTGGTAAACTCTCATTTATTCTGTCAATACAGCTGTATGAAAGCCACAAAAGAATTGCCCTGCTTCCACAGGGTCATATATTTTTTTTAACTGCTGAAGGAATAACGTATTGGCGGTCAGTCAGGTGAGGAGATTAAGTGTCAGAGGCCAACTTCTTGTCTGTCTACAGCGTTCCCATCTTTTAGAGCTGTTCTTATGACCTCCTTCTATGCTGCGGGCAAGTTGATGGATATTATTTTAGTTAATGTGGATTTTGGGCTATTTTTATAACTTGCTTTAATATTGGTAATTTCACAGTGGTTGTTTGTATGATTTTACTGTACTGTTTTTTCCTCTGTGAGCCACTTTGAGCAGGTCTCTGGAGAGGAGGCATAGACATTTTCAAAATAAATACAGAACCCATATGTGAAAAGAGAGAAAAGAACTGCTGCTAGTTTCCAACTAGAGTTGCCAAACTTCGGGGGGGGGGGGGGCTGGAGATCTTCTGGAATTACAGCTGATCTCCAGATGACAGAGATCAGTTCCCCTGGAGAAAACGCCTGCATTGGATGGCGCACTGTATGTCATCATTGTTGGGGAAAATAGTCAAAAATACTGAAATACTCAGAGGTTGCAATGGATCTTTGCTTCACTGGAGAGGAGACATTTCTTTCTGTTTAAAAAGCTACGCAGGAAAGCTACAAAATAACAAAACATATCTAGAACTACATTTTTGCATCCTATTGCTACAGACACCTGGTCACTCAACAATGGAGATCATTTTCCTTGGAGAAAATGGCTGCTTCAGAGTGTGAGCTCTCTGGCATTATATCCCACTGAGGCATAGGTGTCAACTTCAGGGGGGCTCAGGGGCTGAAGCTACCTCTGAAAATTCCAAGAGGGGACTGAGCTCCCCCCACCCGGGAACCAGGCTGGCAAACTGAGCCACCCCCACCCCATTTTGAAAGCAAAGGAGGGATTTTTCCCTCTGCTTTCTAAGTCTTTGGCAATTGGGATTGCTTCAGGGCTTGCTTCCTGTAAGCTAAGCCCCACCCCCCAACTCCCAGAACCCCTTATTAGGGCAGGGAGCTGAAGGCTGCAGCACATGGTTTCCGGTGTTTTCTCGTGCAAACAGGTAAGGAGCCCATTGGAGGTTGGGAGGGGGGGGGTTGGGGGGTGGAGGAGGCCGGCATCCAGTGTAGATGGCCGGCCTTGGGGTGGTGGACCTGGGCACTGCGACCAGGGCCGCCGCCAGGGTTTTTTTTGCACAGTAGGCAAGACTAAGTCTCTCCCCCCCCCCCCCCGCATACTAGGGTTGCCAGGTTCCTTCCTGGCCACTGGCAGGGGATGGCAAATCCAGGCTGGGAAGCTCCTGGAGATTTGAGGAAGGAGATGAGTGGGCGAGTGGGTATCAACATGGTAAATGGGGTTTGATGTGTCCAAGTGCAAAATGATGCACACTGGAGCCAAAAATCCTCACTGTAAATACACGTTGATGGGGTCCAAACTGGCGGAGACTGCCCAAGAGATAGATCTTGGAGTCATAGCAGATAACTCATTAGAAATGTCGAGACAGTGTGCAACTGCAATGAAAAAGGCCAACACTATGCTGGGGGTTATTAGGAAGGGAATTGAAAACAAATCAGTCAGTATCATAATGCCTCTGTATAAATTGATGGTGTGACCTTATTTGGAGTACTGTGTACAGTTCTAATTGCCACACCTCAGAAAAGAAATTATAGTATTGGAAAAAATGCAGAAAAGGGCAACTAGAATGATCACAGGGTTGGAACACTTTACCTATGAAGAAAGGTTGAAGCGCTTGGGGCTCTTTAGCTTTGAGAAACGATGGCTGAGGGGTGACATGATCGAGGTTTATAAGATTATGCATGGGATAGAGCAGGTAGAGAAAGAAGTCCTTTTCGCCCTTTCTCACAATACAAGAACTTGTGGGCACTCCATGAAATTGCTGAGCAGTCAAGTTAGAACAGATCAAAGGAAGTACTTCTTCACTGAAAGAGTGATTAACATGTGGAATTCTTTTGGAAAGCACCTTCTGTAGAGATGTTTTCCTTTTCCTTTTTAAATTATGTATACTGGGGATGATTTGGAAAAACTAAGGCACAATAACCTAGGAGAATATGTGTTCAAGGGTAATAATATAGGCATTCAAACAATTATACAAGTACGGGTTTCAGGAGCAACTTGGATAGCTTTTAAACTGTAACATGAGAAACTGCATTCACTGCTTGCACAGGTTTAAGTTCACTGACTAGGTGTGAATAAAAGGAAACTGGCGACAACTTCTATGTAACACCACAGCCAACTTCTTATTTTTGTTCACTGATAAGGAATCCTTGGCAGAAAGTGCTGCATGACCCCCAGACTGTTGCTTCCTTTAAGATCTTGCTTCCTTTGGCTAAACTCATTTTCCCGAAAATGGTTGTTGCTGTGTCTCTTAGGTTACTTTTTCTTGACACCAGTTACAGTAATGTATGTGTGTGTGCTTCAAGTGAGCCTGCAAGAGCCGGTTACTGTTTCCACCTCAAGGCCTGTCTGGAAAGGGCCTCACTTCAGTCTTGTCTTTGTTGATGCGGCTGTGGTCTCTCAGTAGGAAAATTCCATTAACAAGTGCCCTCTCTTGGTTGCAAGCAATAATGAAACCTCTCATTCAGCTTCTCAGAGTTTTCGAACATTGCCCAGGCAAATGCTTGGGGCTTTGGGGGGCTGTGACTGGGAGGGCAGAGTTTGGGGAGGATATGATGTCACTTCCAGGTGACACTCTAGGACAGGGGTAGCCAAACTTGCTCAATGTAAGAGCCACGTAGAGTAAATGTCAGATGTTTGAGAGCTGCAAGACATGAATAAATATTACACACATTTTTAAAAATAAATAAATAAATGAAAATTGGCTTTTTATTAACATTAAATGAGACTGCCAAAAATAAAAACAAGGAGGGATAAAAGATGTTGATAATGATATTTATTTGTCCACTGATATTTGTTTGCTAATGATATTTATTTGTCTAAGAGAGAGCGAAAAAGAGACGTGGAAAGAAAGACTGAAAGTGGTGGAGAGAGAGAGAGAGAGCAAATAGATGGGAGGGAGGGAGGGAGAAAAAGTATGCCTCCCCTTTGCTTCCCCAGCTGCCCTGCCGGGAGCCACACAATATGTGTGAAAGAGCTGCATGTGGCTCCCAAACCGCAGTTTGACCATCCCTTCTCTAGGACAAGGGTCCCAAACCTTTCTGAGTTTGCAGGCACCTTTGGAATTCTATGAGGGGGTGGTGAGCAAGGCCAAACTCAATCCTTTCTCCTTGCTTTGTAAAAGGGGGGGGGGGAAGAAACGAAGAAAAGCCTGGGAGAGGGAGGAGGAGGAGATGGGGGAATAAAAAGAAGGAAACACTAAAGAAGGACTGGGACACAAGCCTAGTGTAAACAGCGATGTAATATAAAATTGATCACTAGAGGGAGCAAAACATGTACAGATTACAGACCCCCACCCCACCCCGCAAGCAAGAAGAACTCAAAAGTGAAGAAAATGAGAATGCAGAGAAGTTCCCTGTTGTGGTCCTGCAGTTTGCATAAGGACATGCTTCTAAATGGCTCTGGCGCAACATATTCTTCTAAAGACTGATGTATGCACTGGGATATTTGGTTAATATAGTGGAGTTTTGTCCAGTCCTAGAAGTGTGATACTGAGTGCAGTAAATAAATATCCCAAGAAGCATATTGGAAAAAAGGTAAACCTACATTCATTCAGGTAGATCCAGTTCACATTCAGGCTGCAGTCGAAAGGAGAGCGAGAGAAGCTTAAAGAATACTCTCCCTATCACCAATGACCAGCTCGTCCGGCATCATGTGTGTAGAAATATAAGGGCGCTGTATCCACAGGTGGTTGTTGTTCAGTCGCACAGTTGAGTCCGACTCTTCGCGACCCCATGGACCACATCACGCCCGGCCCTCCTGTCTTCCGTCGTCCTCCAGAGTTTGCTTAATGTCATCTTTGTTGCATCGATAACACTCTCTCACCATCTCATCCTTTGCCATCCTCTTCTTCTCTGATCTTCAATCTTTCCCAGCATCATCAGGGTCTTCTCCAGGGAGTGCCCCCTTCTCATTTGGTGGCCAAAGTAGTTGAGCTTCAGCTTCAGGATCTGGCCTTCCAGGGAACAGCCAGGGTTGATTTCCTTTAGGATTGACTGATTCAATCTCCTTGCAGTCCAAGGGACTCTCAAGAGTCTTCTCCGGCACCATAATTCGAACCCACCTATTCTTTGGCGCTCGGCCTTCCTTATAGTCCAACTCTCACATTACTAACATCGCTTTGACCATACGGACTTTTGTTGGCAGGGTAATGTCTCTACTTTTTATTATGCTGTCTAGGTTTGCCATCGCTTTCCTCCCAAGGAGCAGGCATCTTTTAATTTCATGGCTGCAGTCACCATCTGCAGTGATCTTAGATCCCAGGAACATGAAGTCTGTCACTGTTTCCATGACTTTCCCTTCTATTTGCCAACAAGTGATGGGGCCAGATGCCATGATCTTAGTTTTTTTATGCTGAGTGTCAGTGGCTGAGGACAGACTGGCAATCTGGAGTGGGATGAATCCGGAGGCAAAAGCTGCGGGGGAAAAATCCCCCAGGGCTGGCTGTCCACATTGGCCAGGGTATTGCGCAAGGATGCCGTTACGGAGCGTTCAGACTGCTGCGGAGTGGCCCCAGGTGGGCCGGCCTCCGCAGCTCGTGATAGGGCAGAACGCCGCGTTCGCACTGCCACCTCCACTTGCCTCCCGCCTTCTTCCGGTTCACACTGCCTGGAAGCGGGAGGCAAGCGCAGTACGGCCTCCGGACACCGGTTTCTCCCGGTGTCCTTCTAAAGCGCAAGAAAACTGGCTTCAAAGCGGGTAAGTGCGGAAGGGAGCTGAGGGACAGCTGCGCATGGCTGAACAGGCTCCCTTCCCCCGTTTCCCATGCGGACCTATCCCGGGGCAGATTGCCAGTCTGTCCTCAGCCAGTATCTACAGGAGAGACCTGCAAAGACGTGTCTCCATAAAAGGCCATGGAGATAAGTGAGAGGACAAAGTGAGAGAAAGAATAGGGGTCAGAGGGCAGCTCCCAGGTTAAGACAAAGAGAGGCATCCTATTCCAGGAGATAACACCTGTACACCCTTAGAGTGATGTAGCGCCCCCCAATGGCCAGGCATGCTGTCTCACTCACTCCAGCAGTATGCACATCTGTATAGCTTTCACCAAGCCTACAAGAAATACATCGTGCCTGTTTTCTCCTATAGTTCCAGTAAAGCTTAGCTCAGAGGGAAATGAGAATGTGGTGAAGTCCAGAGACATAAAGCTCACTGAATCAGACTGGCATATGATGGAGCTGCAAGAAGGGTAACCTGCAATGCAAAACTGCTGTTGAAAATCTACCTAGAAGAACACCATAGCATTACCCTTGGGACTGAGACACTGTGAGGAGGCACAGAACTCATGGGGTTGGACTGTGTGTGCTCATGTGCATTCACACTGAAGGGCAGCATTATGAACAAGTCCTTTCGTAGCCATTGCCTGTTGGTATCGCAAATTAGGTTGGCGGCCATAACTCAGAGAGCTGCTGCCGGCTTAATTAGACAATCCTGACTCCAATGGACTGATTCAGTGTATGTTCAGCTCCCCCCAAATGTCAGCCGTTTGGACCTTGCTGGGGTTGGAAGAACTTTTCTTTTGAAGGGATTTCTTTTACCCGATAAATGCTGATAAATGTGGATTTTCTTTTAAAGGAAGTCTCATTGGAATGTATCTGGCTTGCTTTTTTTTTTTTTTGAATCTGATATTGTACTAATTAGCCTTGCTCCAATCTTGGAGGAATGGGTTATTGTGAATGGGTCTATCTGTGAGCTTAGCTGGGGAAAACCAGGGTCTGTGACCAAAGGAATGATGTTTGCTAAAGACTGCCGCTGTCTGCTCAGCTGAGCCTTAATGGTCAGGAACTGGCTCTGTCCAAGTACCCACCAGGGCTTGGAGGAAGTGACAGCCCACCCCCCACCCGAGCTGAAGGACGGGGGCGTACTCTTTGTGTGAAGAAAGAGCAGTTAAGATTAGGGGTCCATCCACTGGCACTTTTCCTGGCACCTGCCAAGTTAGGGTTGCCAAGTCCGTGTTGGAAAATACCTGGGGACTTTGGGGGTGGAGCCAGGAGAGGGTGGGGTTTGAGAAGGGGAGGGGCCTCAGCATGGTACAATGCCATAGAGTCCACCTCCAAAGCAGCCATTTTCTCCAGGGGAGCTGATCTCTGTCAGCTGGAGATCAGTTGTAAAAGCGGGAGATCCCCAGGCCTCACCTGGAGGCTGGCAACCCTATGCCAAGTGTTTATAGAAAGTGGGTGGGGCCTAGGGTTGCCAGCCTCCAGGGATCTCCTGCTTTTACAACTGACCTCTAGCTGGCAGAGATCAGTTCCCCTGGAGAAAATGGCTGCTCTGAAGGGTGGACTCTAGGGCATTGTATCCTGCTGAAACCCTTCCCCTCCCCAGACCCCGCTCTCTCCTGGATCTACCCCCAAAGTCCCCAGGTATTTTCCAACCCAGAGCTGGCAACCCACTGAAACCTGGTGGGGCTTTTGCCCAGCAAGGCTTCTGATTGGCCACTGGAGATTTGATTGGCAGTGCAAATCTTTAAAAGCATTGCTTTCGGTAGCAGCAGCCATCACAGCACAAGGAAGGCAGGCTGAAAGAGCCATTTTGTGGCGGGCTCTGCCTCCTGTGGCAGCTATTTTGTAGCAGCTACCAAATTCCAAAGTGCCTGCAGGCTCTGAAAGGTTGGGGACCCCTGCTGTAGAACCTTGTGGCTGGGCAGACAGAAGCCAAAATGGATGCTGCTATGAACTGGTTTTGAAACACCTGGAGCACAATGCTCCCTCTAAGCTGCGGAGTCTTGTGAGCAAACATTCTACTTCGTGAGCTGCTGGCATGTTAAAGTTGTGAGCGAGCGATTTGGCTCCTGCATAAGTTAGTGTGCTCTGGAGCCATCCTTCCTGACCTGTGACAAAAATGTGTGAGTCGGAGGCTAAAAAAACTGTGAACCAGCTCACACTAGCTCACCTTGGAGGGAACACTGCATGGAGTGTTCTGGATACCTTTCCCTCTCTCTCTGGGAACTGATGCGGACTCATCTGTCACCCTGTAAGAACACCCCCACCTGCGCTCTACTTGCATATTTGTAATAAAGCAAATACTACAAGAACATCATATACCTCTCCAATGCTCACCTCCTCTAAAGCAAACCAACCCCAGTAAGTTGTTATGCCTCCTGGAACTTCTCTTTGCTCCGGGAAGTGGAAAACATGTCGTAATCTTTTTAAAGAAGATGAACCAGATGCTTGGATTATTATTTGACTCCAATTAATAGGGTTGTCAGGTCCCCCCCTTGGCCACCAGCACGGGATTTGGGGGGGGGGGGGGTAGGGCTGCCAGATCCAGGTTAGGAGAGTCCTGGAGATTTGGGGGGGGGGTGGAGCCTGGGGAGGGCAGGACCTCAGTGGGGTACAATGCCATAGAGTCCACCCTCCAAAGCAGACATTTCTTCCAGAGGAACTGATCTCTGTTGTCTGGAGATGAGTTGAAATTTCGGGGATCCCCAGGTCCCACCTGGAGGCTGGTTTCCCTGTATCTTATGGGTTTTGAGAAGTCTCACCACCAATGAGAATTTAGGGCTATTCACAGCTCTGTCTTTTTAGAGTTCAGTGGCTGCATCCTGGAATTACATTTATATTGAATGTCAATATTTATCAGTCTATTTTGAGTTTTCAAAAATCCCTGAATGTCCCTTGAATGCTCCTGAATGCTCCTGTCTGTACATTCTCTGTACACCTGCTCGCCAATACACTTTACCAAAGAAAACGTCAAGTGACCTGAAAGGGCAGCCCCTGTCCCTCTGCCTAAGATGCATTTATATACAGGGACCATTCCCAGGCCTGTCAAAACTGAAAAGTCACGAACAGCAAAAAAGTGGGTCAGTGTGAATTCTCTGGAACTGTGTACTAGGTTTTATGATGAAACCACACCGAACGAATGTATGGAAGAAACAGGAAAGTGCTGAACAGGCGCTGTCTTGCTGAACTGACTGGATAAATATTTCCAGGTGTTATCTACTTACAGCTAAGTGTTATCTGATTTGGGCTGGTATTTCACTTCCCGCTGGAGGAGGCGGGCCAAGATAAGAGGCTGCAAAGACCACGGATCCAACAGAGCCTTCACATAATACTTCAACCCCAGTGCTGTCTGCAAAATTAGCTTTAGGCATGGACATGCAGTTTCCCTCTATTTTTTGTTGCTTATTTTTATTTCTTTGTTTCAATTTATATTCTGCCCTCCCTGCGAACAGGCTTAGGGCATACCACAGAGCAAATCAAGACATCATAACATTACAATACATTACTAAATATAAAAACAATTAAAACCGTATCAAACAACATATATTAAAAACAGGTTGCACTATTCGTATGCATAGATTTCAAGCTGGTGTCATGTTCTTCTTCTTAATCTGAGCCACATAAAGATGGTAAACTTCAGCAGGGGGGGAAGCGAGATTTTGTTGGGTGCCTTGTGGAACTCAGTGGGGTTGCAGTGGCTCAAGTGGTTAAGACGCTGAACTGCAGACTGGAAGGTTGGTAGTTCAGCAGTTCGAGAGCCGAGTGCTGCGTGACAGAGTGAGCTCCCGTCTCTGGCCCCAGCTCCTGCCAACCTAGGAGCCTGAAAGCAAGAAACTGCAAGTAGATAAATAGGTACCACTTCAGTGGGAAGGGAGCAGCGTTCCGTGTGCCTCGGCATCTAGTCCTGCCGGCCACATGACTATGGAGAAGTCTTCAGACAGTGCTGGCTCTTTGGCTTGGAAACGGAGATGAGCACCACATCCCTAGAGTCATATTCGACTGGCTTTTGAGCAAGGGAAACCTTTACCTTGTGGAACTCAGAATGTGGTTCTGCATCCGTATCACCTAAAGCTGAATTAACTGAGGAGTCAGCCTGTATCGGGTTACCCGCCTCCAGGTGGGACCTGGTGTTTCCCTGGAATTACCAATGATCTCCAAACTACAGAGAACATTTCCCCTGGAGGGAATGGCAGCTTTGGAGAGTGGAGTCCATAATGGCACATCCTTGCTGAGTTTCCTCCCCCTCCCAAACTCTGCCCTCCTCGTCCACTGTCTCAAATACCCAGGAATTTCCAAAGCCAGAGCTAACCCTAAGGCTTGTCATTTGCCTGCCATTGGTGGCAAACTCCTCTTGATTCTCCCGCCCCCTCTGGTGCTCACTCAGCGGCAGGGGGGAAAGGACGCTGGTGACTTTTGATGCCACTTAGAGCTGGAACCTGAAGTGACGTCAGCGACACTCTAGGAATATTCCCAATCTCTCTGTTTTTTACCACAGAGATTGGGTGAAATCCTAGGGTGTCAACAATGCTACTTCTGGGTTCCAGCCAGAAGTGATGTTGATGCATCATCAACACCTGCCCCCCTTCCATGTCTCAGCCCTGGGGGTTCCATGCATATGCCGGCAACCCTACCTCTAAAGGGGTTGCTGGATCCTGGCCTTGGAGGACCAGTTTTCCTCTGTGGCATGTAGCCCCTTTTAGCAGCTTTGGCTGATATGCCAATTATGACCCTTCCTTGAAAAGTGTGATTTGGCTTCAGTAATCCACGCTGTGATCATATCCAGATTAGATTACTGTAATGAGTTCTACACGAGGCTGCCTTGGAAAACTGTTTGGAAATGTCAGCTGGTCCAAAACAACGCCAGCCAGGTTATTGATGGGGTGTGTATGTGTGTGGATACAGGGATCGTATCAACTCCTTTACAGAAAGATTGGCATTGCCTGCACACGTGTTTCCAGACACAACCCAGAGCGCTGGTTTTTAACAGTAAATAGCTGGGGGACTTGAAATGGCTGCCCCCTTTCTCATAAAAGTGTATAAGTAACAGTATCTTCTCAATTCTAATTCATATAGGGTTACCATATTTTGAAAAGCCGAAAAGGAGGACAGATTTCCCGACTGACTACTTCAAACAAGTGATCGCTA
Source organism: Lepidodactylus listeri (assembly GCA_029233225.1). Taxonomy (NCBI): domain Eukaryota; kingdom Metazoa; phylum Chordata; class Lepidosauria; order Squamata; family Gekkonidae; genus Lepidodactylus; species Lepidodactylus listeri. The sequence continues at coordinate 129,409,133 of JARCFY010000005.1, read as the reverse complement.
TGACAAAACTCATTTTCAATACCCCCTACTCTTTAAGCTGTGATAACTGCTTAACTAGGAGTGTTCCTAACCTTCCAACCCCAAAAGAGGACATTTTCATAATTTTTTCTAAAAAGCCCCAAAGAGGACGGACACCAAAAAAAGAGGACACGTTAGGGCTGCCAAGTCAAACTCACCGACTGGCGGGGGGGGAGTCCTTCTTCGCCCGGAAGCTGCCCGGGAGCCTCCCTGGTGCCGTCACCCGGAAGTAACATCACCACGTTGGTGCGTTGCCAGGGCGACGCTCTGGCAAGCGCCCCAAATGGGGCGACTGCCAGAGCGTTGCCCTGGCAACGTCTCCAACATGGTGACGTCACCTCCAGGTGACGTCACTACGCTGGGGAAGTCGTCCATGCTGGACGACTTGGGGGCGGGGTTCCCCCCGCCGGCCGAATGCCGGCCAGCGGATCGGGAACCCCTATAGCAGGGGATCCCCCGCCCCCCGGGCTGACTTGGCAGCCCTAGGACATGTCCTCTAAACATAAATTCATAAAGTCCATAAATTCATATGTGATATGACTAGAGATCATAAGATCTGTCACTGTTTCCCACTGGGCAGTTCCTCTTCTCAATTTCAGCCTGTCCTTCTCCAATTAATACTTTAAATAGAAGCCAGTGACATTTATCCTGATTTTTTAAAAATCCTATTTTTTTAAAAAAAAATCCTATTATTTAAATTAAAATTTTATTTCATCTGTTAAAAACGAATGCCTTCTGCTTTTCATATAAGAGTGTACGTCTTCCTAGGAGATCTTGAAGAAAGTCTGCCATCTGAGGATGGGAAGCCCCTTAAACTGAAATATGTGTACTTTCAGGGGTGCCAGCAACGTTCTAAATAAGCCGGTTGTGCAGTTTGAAAGAGCCACTGCTAAAAACCTTCCTCGAGATCTCACAAGTGTTTGTGTTGGAATGTAAACATTGCGGGAGAGTCATGTGAAAAGGACAACCCACTCTTTCCATTCAAGCCGAGGAGAGCTGGATTTGCATCCTGGAGCTTATGTTTGCCTAATTCAGAAATGGGCCTATGAAACTGTTTACTGATGCTCCAGCAAGCCTGGCTTCCAAGATTTTTATGATTAGAAGCTGATGTATTCTGTTTATTACAAGCATGGGGTTCTTTTTTAAAATGAGGATTTAGAAGCAGTGCCAACCAACCAGATCTATACCTGGAATCCCAGTCTTTTTTCCTTTCTTGCTTCTGAGTTGCTTCTGCCTCAGCTTTGCCATTTTAGAACTGGGGGGGGGGGGGGGGGGTTAATCCATATGTGTCTCTGTGTGAATGTGTGTGTGTGAGAGAGTAATAAACATCTCCAGAGGGGCCAGCTCCATGCCAGAAGTCTTCCACTCTGCCGCAGGGCTTTGCCAAGCAATTCAGCTGTGGAGAGTTGAGAAAGGAAGCAGGGAAGGGGGCCGTAAAGCTTGGGGCTGGTTTATTACAAATGTTGTTGCAGTCTAGATCATGGTTTCGTCTGTGGTTAACTACAACAGGAAGACCACCCCTTTTTCCTCGACATAAAAGTTCCTAGTCCTGGAAGGGAGGCCTCAAGTGGCCACAGATTGTGGGGAGCTCAGATGCTTATGTCCCTAGGGCAGTGATGGTGAAACTTTTAGAGACTGAATGCCCAAACTGCAACCCAAAACCCACTTATTTATCGCAAAGTGCCAACACGACAATTTAACCTGAATACTGAGGTTTTAGTTTAGAAAAAAGAACTCATACATTAACATCTTTTGTCTTAAAAGAAAAACACAATAACATAGCTTTTAATGATACAAACAACTTTTTATTGAAAGGTAAAAGTTTGCATTTGGCATGCTTTTGAACAATTAATGTGATTTTTGCTGTTGTATGCATGCTGATAATTTGTCTAACCTTGGCTCGTACTTTGTAAGTTTGAAAGCAACACATGCAGCACTCAGATCATCTGTTGGTCTGTTTCTGGTGTCAGATTTGATATAATTCAAAGCTGAAAACAGATGCTCACAAGCATAAGATGATCCAAACAAAGTAAGGAAAGCAATTCCAAGTGCTTTCATTGACTTAAAATTATTTGGCAGAGAATTCCACATTTTAAGGATTTCATTTTCAGAACTAACTGTGCTGTCCTTTGTCATCCCTTCTGTCTTCCCAAGTGTTTCATGCAGGTCATAGAATTTATTTTTCCAGGTAGAGCTTTCTTGAAATTCCAATAGCTCCATTTCCAGATTTCCTAAATCTAACCAGTGTAAGCAGGAAAGATCAAGTTCTTCAAATTTGGCTTTATCTAGAGAAGTAAGAAAACATAGGGTTGTCTCCATCTTACGGAACTGTAAAAATCTGTTACTAAAATTCACCTTTGCAGCTGCTACAATGCTAGAAAATTCCTTATAGATTTCCTGATGGCCTGTAGGATTGTCTGCAAATGTTGTAGAATTTTCTAAATGCATTTTTAGATTTGGAAAATATTTCAGCTGCCCACTTTCAAGGACTCGTTCAGAAACCTGCAGTTTTCTCTCAAATGTTTTGATATCACAAAATATCCTTTCTGCTGTTTTCCCTACACCTTGTAGTTGTTTGTTCAGTGCATTGAAGTGTAGTGTAAAATCTGTAAAAAACATGAGGTTGATAAGTCAGGCCATATCAGTGAGCTGTGGATATTCCTGCCCTTTTTCATTCATAAACAACCTAATTTCATCCAAGCAGGCTACAAATCTCTTCAGGACTTGTCCTCTGCTCAGCCACCGGACATTATTGTACATAAGTAAACAATTATACTGTACCTGAACCTCCTCAAGAAGTTCTTGAAACTGTCGAAGATTCAGAGCATGGGCCATGATGTAATTCACCATTTTTGTGACATCTTTGAAGACATCGTCAAATTTTTTGCTGCTTTCCCTGGCACAAAAAGCTTCTTGATGTATAATACAATGAAACTGAATGACTTGATGTTTTGTTTCTTTAACAAAGAACTGTATGAAACCAGATGTTGCCCCCACCATAGAAGGTGCCCCATCACTAGTAACTGAAACCACTTTTTCTGATCTTATGTCTTGTGACAAAAAAGCCTCCATCACAGCATTGTAGATATCTATCCCTTGTGTTCTTTCAGGCAAAGACACCAGTTTCACCAGCTCTTCTCTCATGGTGTCACCAACAGCGTAACGCAAAATTACCGCTAGCCTTGCAGGATTATTTATATTTGTGCTTTCATCTAAGCACATGAGTAACAGGCTGCTTTTTGTAAGTCAGTGGTGAACTGCTGACTAACGTCACTTGCTGAAGGGTCTGTTAGGCTAAAACGTCAGTCAGATTTACTCAGAGTCAGATCCCGTTAAGTCAAAAGTGCTGAGGAGTCTTTGTTATAACAACATAAGAACATAAGAGAAGACAATGTTGGATCAGGCCAATGGCCCATCCAGTCCAACACTCTGTCACACAGTGGCCAAAAATACCAGGTGCCCTCAGGAGGTCCAGCAGTGGGGCCATAATTGTTAAATTATGTCATTAATTATGTTTAAAGTTAAAGGTTTCCCTTGCTCGAAAGCCAGTCGAATCCAATTCCAGGGGGTGGTGCTCATCTCCATTTCCAAGCTGAAGAACCAGCGCTATCCAAGGACTTCTCCATGGTCATGTGGCCGGCCTGACTAAACATCGAACTGCATGGAATGCTGTTACCTTCCCACTGAAGTGGTACCTATTTATCTACTTGCAATTTCTTGCTTTTGAATGGCTAGGTTGGCAGGAGCTGGGACCAGAGATGGGAGCTCACTCCATCATGTGGCACTCGGGTCTTGAACTGCCGAGCTACTGACCTTCCGGTCTGCAATTCAGTGTCTTAACCTCTGAGCCACCGCAGCCCCAACTCAGAATTAGATACCACTGAGTTCCCATAAAATTGTTAGGACAGTTAAACTATAGCCAATTTGGTGTAGTGGTTAAGTGTGCGGACTCTAATCTGGGAGAACTGGGTTTGATTCCCCACTCCTCCACTTGCACCTACTGGATGATCGTGGGCAAGCCATAGCTCTGGCATAGCTGTTCTTGAAAAAGAGCAGTTTCTGTCAGAGCTATCTCAGCTCCACCTACCTCACAGGGTGTCTGTTGTGAGGAGGGGAAGGGAAAGGAGTTTGTAAGCCGCTCTGAGACGCCTTTGGGTAGTGAAGGGCGGGGTATAAATCCAATCTCTTCTTCTACTTTTTTTCTATAGATTCAGCTGGGTAGCTGTGTTGATTTGAAGGAATAGAACAAAGGCTGAGTCCAGTGGCACCTTCAAGACCAACAAAATTTAATTCTGGGCATAAGCTTTCACATGCACACTTCATCAGACACATGGATGCACATGAAAGCGTATACTGAAAATTAAACGTTGCTGGTCTTAAGGTGCCCCTGGACTTGAACTTTGTTCTGTTAAACTAGGGTTACCTCAGAAGCAGATCCCATTGAAATCAAATCCAACCCAGACGGTCTGTTAGACTACAGTGCTTGGAAGTCAGTCTCACTGATATCCAGCCAAATTGGTCAGGTGAGTCTGTCAGACTACATTATTAAATGCATTTTCTCAGAACTGGATCCCTGTGAAATCCAGTCAAACTGGTCGGGAGAATATGTTGGGCTACAATATTGGGAAGCAGTGTTTAAGCTGAGTTAGTGTGAGCTACCTCAGTTTTTTAGCCTCCAGCTGACACATTTTTGCCTCAGCTCAGGAAGGATGGCTCCAGAGCAAACTAATGTATGCAGTAGCCAAATCGCTCGCTCACAGCTTTAATGCCAGTGGCTCACAAAGTGGAATTTTTGCTCCCAGGACTCCCCACATTTAGAGGGCACATTGGTGGGAAGTAAACCCCACTGAAAAATCAGGACACCTAGATTAGACCTAGCTGCTAAGTTTCTCTCTTTCGCCTGTTTTTTAAAGATTCCCTCCAGTTCCCCCTCTCCTCAGTGCTTTTCCCTTCCCCTCTGCTCTCTCAAGCTCCTGCCCTCTCTGGGCAATCCCATCGCCATCCCTCCCAACTGCTCATTTACTCCCCTGCCTTTTTTGCCGGGCTGCTAAAGCCAAACTGGACTCTTGATCACTTTGCAATAAGCACAGAATATCCAATGGTGGGGGGGGAGGGGGAGGAAAGTGCTTCTTTCCACTTTATGGCTGCTGAAACCCCCTCCCCAAGGAGAGTGCACCACACCACCGTCCAATATCCAGGCACCCTCCAATGCCCAGGTAAAGGGAGATGCCACCTGAGGGGGAGGGGCGAAAGAGGAGTGGACAGAAAGTTTGCAAACTCCAGGCGAGGCACGTGCGCGCTCACACACACAGGTAGCAGTGCGCACGAGACAGAGGAGGTGCTCACGTGCGTGCACCGTTCCAGTCTTGCACCTGTGGCAACCCAGTCTCGAGTCTGCGTCGTCTTTTTCCTTTTAGAGACTAAGTGCCCAAACTGCGTGCGTGCCCACAGAGAGGGCTCTGAGTGCCCCCTCTGGCACGCATGCCATAGGTTTGCCACCACTGCCCTAGGATCTCTTCATAGTGGAGCTGTCCACGCACATTTGGTCGGTTCCTCTGGTGGGAATGTGAAGAGATATGCCCTCTGTTGCCCTGTAGCTGGTAGATTTTGTGTAAATGTTTAGTGTACTTTTAAGAATAGGGGCTGGCTCGTTTGCAACAGGATGCCACGTGACACTGTTTCCCCCTCGCCATTGGGCAGTTCCTTCCCACTCTGTTATGGCTTGGCCCAACAACATTTTTTCTCCATGTTCTCAAGGGGTAATCATGCTTGCCACACTGGGGGGAAAGTCATAGTCTTTTCACCGGATTTTTCTTAGAAGCTTCAGCTCTTTACTTGTATCCTGCTCAGCCCTAATTATCTTTTTTTATATATAAGAATTTTATTTTATATCAAACAAACAAGAACAAACAAAAACATACATACATACAGATTGGGGGATCCATCTATATCTTTGTTACATCTAATATGTTACCCTCATACATTGTCTATTTGTATATTGTTCATTTTTACCACCATATATTTTTGTATAATATGTACTTTCCGTTATAGTTAAAAATATACTTTGCATTATAGTTAAACATGTAGTTTGTAATTTCTTCTAATATGGTTATATGTCAGTATTGTTTATTTAGTCTTCCAGCCATTTGTAAAGTCTTGACCAAGTATTTTGAAAGTTTCTTTCCTCTTTTCCTCTCCGAATTAAAGTTAGTTTATCCATCTCTGCAGTCTCAAGTATTTTATTTATCATTTTTTCTTTTGAGGGTACTTTGGTTTTCCTCCAATATTTGGCATTGCCCTAATTATCCTGAAGCCACGAAGCTGCCTTACACTGACTGAGACTCTTGGTCCACCAGCATTCAGGACTGTTTACTCAGACTGGCAGAGGCTCCCAGAGCATTAAGGCTGAGGTCTTCACATCAGCTGCTACCTGCTCCTTTTTACTAAAGATGCCAGGGATTGAACCTGGGACCCCCTGCATGCCAAGCAGATGCCCTACCACTGAGCCATGGCCCCTTGCTGTTTCTAATCCGGCATATGCATCATAGGAACCACTAAGTTAGTCTGGACTTTGGGCTTTCTTATTGCATGCTGAAGTTGTGAATAAAGTTCCATTTATACGGGACAGCAGTGTTGACTATCTTGCATATGAGGTCATACCTCAGGGCCAAGAACACGCCCACTGCCAAAGATCCCTTATTATGCTAGTCTGACCGGCAGCACTGTATTCTGGCAGACAAACAGCATATTAGGCTGCGGCCACACGGGCCTTAAATGCGGGAGGAAGGGCAATTTCCTCCCGCATTTAAAGGGGCCGACCAGACGGCCGGCCCCCTAGTCCCGTGCCGAAGCGGGATCGAATGCGGGTTCATCCCGCATTTTCAGACCCCGGGAAAATCAAGTATTTTCCCGGGTGTTGCGGGAGGAACCCGCATTGGAGGTATCTGGACAGCCCTCTCTCGCATGCATTGCGAGAGCAGGGCTGTCCAGATAGCCCCGCCGGCCATTTTTCTTCACTCTTTTACACTTGAGTGCATGGCTATCCATGCGCCCAAGTGTAAAAGAGTGGAAAAAAAAAACACCCCGACTTACCCAGGCGGATGGCGGGTCGGAGGCCGCCACTGCCGCTTCCAGTGCTGCTGGGCCCGCCTCTGCCGCCGTCTCTTCAGTGGTGGCCGCCGCCACTGTATCCGCTGCCGCCACCGTATCCGTGGCCGCCGCTGCCCCCGCTTCCGCCGCGGCTGCTGTTCCCGCCGCGGCCGCCGATCACGCTGGCACAGGGGTTGGGATGTATGGACATCCCAACCCGCTGTTGAAAAATGTGGCCCCTTTAAATCCGGGAGCCCTCCCGGATTTAAAGGGGCCATGTGACCGCGGCCTTAGACTGAAACAGCAAAAAGGATCAGTGCTGGCCTCAGGGATGTTATTTCTTATTATTTATTGAACCCTGGAACACACCAGTTCCCTTCCTAGCCCCAACCCATGGGGGGCAGTATTTATGTACCTCAAAAGTTTGCTTTTTGGTAGCCCTGTCCGAAAGGTTGTTGTGAGTAGCTGCCTGTTCAGAACCTGAGTCATGGATGACGTTATTGCTGTCACACTCTATTCCTACAACCGATTTGGGTTCATAACCTATACTTTCTTGATTTCATTGGTCCTGGCTTCCACTTCCCTAAGGAAATGACATCGTTTCTCTGTTAACCCTTACATGTACACTACCATCCTAAGCAGGTCTCCTAAGAAGTCTACACAAGTCTACTAAGTAAAGCTTACTCCCAGGAAAATGTTCTTAGGACTGCACTGTTAATCAGAAGAGCTGGGGGAAAGCCCAGTGGAATTCAGCCTTCAATCATCCCATTTCCTTATCTCAAACACTTGCTATATTTTCTATCCCACCCAGGCAACCTAGCTGCCCCCCCCCCCCCCAACCTAACCACAACGTTTAGAAATTTGCCTCAGGGGCTACATTTTATGTGAAGGCTCTGCCCTCCTTAATCAAACTCCTCAAAGCATTTTTGCTAGCATCATTAGTACGGTCATAGGAGAGGACCTCAGAATTCTATGAGTTAAGCTTGACTTCAGATTCTCCGCCGGCCAGATGAACCATTCTTTTTTTTTTTGCCAGTGTATTTATCCCACAGCTACAACCAAATAGGCTGGACCGCTTGGAGTCACATTTGACTCTTGAAAGCTCATCCTCCGAAAATCTTGTGGGTCTCTAAGGTGCTGCTGGACTTGAATCTAGCTGTCCTAGTGCAGATGAACACGTCTGCCTTCTGAACCTAACAGTTAGAGCTTATTCCCTTCTTTGTATACAGAGCGGAAAACGAAAAAGATGCTTTAAGGCAAAAAAAGAAGAAGAAGAAGAAGAAGAAAAAGATAACCTACCCTGTGTCAGGCAAATTCAGGCATAACGTTAAAAGTATATTTTTCTTCTTTTCTGTCAGACTAACCTGCTAGTCCTTCAGTGTGTGCATTATATTACCGATTCCCCTAAAGAAGCTTTTTTTTGCTAAACATGTGTGGAATTTTTAACTTGAACGATAAAATAATTTTTATTTGCACAGTCGGTTCTTTCACCTACTTCCCTCCCTCTGTGATTCTGTTTTCTTACTTCAAATCTGTGTGAAAGCTTTTCTGCATCTTGTTTTTCTCTTTTGTAAGTTTCCATTTCTTCAGGTGTGTCTGTTCTGCATGTGTTTTACTCCCTCTAGTGGTCAATTTGATATATCAGTTTATGTCCAGTTTAATTCTGCTGGGAGCTATGCCTGACATAAACTGATGTAATATCAAATTGACCACTAGAGGGAGTAAAACATGTGTGGAGCACCCACTCACCCTGAAGAAACAGGAATACACAAGAATGCAGAAGAGCCCTGAGACAGGATGCTGGACTAGATGGACCACTGGTCTGATCCAGCAGTGCTCTTCTTATGATTCAGGTACAGCCACTTGTAGTCCCAATGTGTCCACTATGAAAGAGTCATTGGAAAGAAACCAAGCAGAACACACTATTCCTTTTGCAGTGTTTTAATACATCATTAAATGGCTATAATACTAAAGGCAAGCCATACACTAGCTGGCAAATAAGGCACGTGTCGGAATGCCATTTTATGGACAAGCCGCAGCAGAGGCTTTGACATTCTTTGAAGCAACACAGTTGAGCTATGTCTGGCACCTCTGAGGTTTATGTCCATAGAAATGTTATTTTTTTTTTAGCTGTACAAGTTAATTACCAGTTACAGGAGAGAAAAATTATACAACTGAAACTGAAAATAAGTCAGTGGGTACAGCTAGGGTATTTTCTTTTTTAAAGTTCGTAAGTAATCAAAATAATCTAACTCTGCAGAAATTAATAGGATAACAGGGTTAGTTTTATACAATGACGGGATCACTGCTCTAAATAACATTTCAAAGGGAAATGCGAATCCAGTACAGGATCAAACAGGATTCCCATTTTAGCATTTAAAAAACAACAACACAAAACACTGGAAAATATAATGGCACTATGTGAAACCATAAAGCGTAAAATGCATACAATATGTGCACATGCATATTCTATCATGCTATGAATTCTTAAAATAAAGCACAAGATGCCTACATCAATCTAACCCTCCCTTTCATTGTGATGGACACAGATTGACAGAATTGTTTGAAGGCTAATACTGCACTGCAAATCTCATGGCGCACTGTTTTTGCAAGCCACAATGAGCATGGCGTTTGTCTGCTCACCCTCCCTGAGGAGAGAGCGTAAAACAAACGAAAGAGCAAATAGAACCCTGTCGCAGAATTTCTGAAAACAAAATAGAGGCTCCTGGTTTCATTTCAAATATTATGATGAATACAGCCATGGTTGCTCTGGTGTACACTCAAACAGTAATCTGTCATCCAGCTCAGTTTTCTGCTGAGCCGACCTGTGTTGATCACATCTCACCCCCTTACAGTTTTCATGTCCGCTTAAAAAAAAAGGTGTATGCTTTAACATTGTAATGTGCGAAATGGCCCTTGGAGTACCTGCAGTTTAATTCTAACACTGCACTGGAGTCTCTGCTATATCCCTATATAATGTGTGGACACAGCAGTCACCGTAGCCTAAGCAAGAAGTTGTTGTTGGACGTTTTTGGAGCTCTAAGTAAGTTTTCCACAAGGCAATAAAGTGTGCGTAACATCTGATTTCCTACCGAATCAGACATAGCTTCTCTACAAAGACAATCCTCTTCAAAATACACATATAAATAAACTGAATAAGCATATTAATATAAGTTCTAAACACCTGAATAACATACTGCTTACCTAATACTGATATTTTCATCCAACCAAAGAACAATAATATGGCTTAAGAATTGCAAGGGATTTTCTTCTTCTTCTTCTTGTCAGAATTATGTACCAACTTCCATATAATATTCTATGTAGACAATATTTCCTTCTTCATGTAGTTCTGTTGCATACTTTATACAGACAAAAGCATTGTAAAAAACAAAAAAAGAAAAAGCAAATTCCTTCCATAAATATTTTCTTGAGGATACACCCTTAATTTTGTATAATACTTAAGAAAACTCTTAGCTCTGTTAGTATTCTAGTAGAAAAAACAGGCCCTTTTTTTGAAAGCTTCAGAGTTGTAAAAACACTTTTTTAAAAAACATCAAACAGAACAAACAATAGGGTTTTTTTAAAAAAAGGCCTTCAAATATATACAAAAAAGGTTACTGCAAAGAGTTTCCAGATAACAATTCAGTATTACGAAGAAATATTTGTAACCATTCAAAAATTTTAAACATCTAAAAAGGTTTTCCAAAATACACACACGGTATTAAAAAAAACAAACAGAAAGGAACTCTATGTCAAGTATAACTCAAGATAAATACACATTTGCAAGAGAAACCGTAAAGTATTTCATAACAAGGGTAAACATTAATATCAATTGACTACATCTATTAACTGCACACGATTGTCCCTTTGATATTCATCCTAAGAAAACGCAAACCTTCATTTATATAGCTACAATTTTGATAGGCTTCACTGAGTGCTTTAGCCCCCTGATATCCCCCCCCCCCCCGAGGCAGTGGTTTTTTGTAGAAATAAAACAGACAGGCACGGAACCCTCAGCTGAGTGCAGAAATACTGTTTCAAAGAATGACATGGGTGTGGATCGTTCTATCACTTAACTAGGAACCCAGTATCAGTTAGGTTACATTTTCACAAGGCCTCCATATGGATTACTTAATGCATTCAATTTTCCAGTCCTTTAAAACAAAGATGCTCCTTTTCATTAAAGGACATTATTGGGGATGACCCAGCCAAAATGTCAACATTTGGAAGTCCCATTCATATTCCACAGATCAAAGGAGATTCTTCGAAGAAGAAGAGATTGGATTTATACCCCGCCCTCCACTCCCCAAGGGAGTCTCAGAGCGGCTTACAAACTCCTTTCCCTTCCCCTCCCCACAACAGACACCCTGTGAGGTAGGTGGGGCTGAGAGAGCTCTTTCCCAAGCTGTCCTTGAGGGAACAGCTGGTACAGAGCTATGGCTTGCCCAAGGTCATCCAGCCAGGTGCAAGTGGAGGAGTGGGGAATCAAACCCGGTTCTCCCAGATTAGAGTCCGCGCACTAAACCACTACACCAAACTGGCTCGAACAAAGTCAGGTGTTGGTCCGTCAAGAGCAGCGCTGTCTACTCTGACAGCCAGCCGCTCTCCGAGGTCTCCAGTGAAAGCTTCCCCTGGGGCCAGCCACCTAAGCTCCCTTTTGAAAGAGAACATACCAAGGATTTAGTTTTGAACCATGTGAATGCAAGTTGTATGTTCAGAGCGCCATCTCTATATGTGTCTGGAAATGTCTCTATAATCCTGTCCTGGAAATGAGTGGGATTTCAAAGTGCTTCGGTTTGGCAGGATCACGCCCATTACCAGTCCCTCTATCCTGATTTTGAAACAAACCAGACAAGATCCCATTTTTTAATTTTAAAGTTATAGTCAGACTAGACGGGGAAGTAAGCCAAGCTGGTTGGCTTCTATGGCACTATGATTCAGCACTTCAGGGACCACTTACATTGGAGTTTGCCAGCAGTTCCAGTGATGGGCACTGGTTAACCCAATGCCCCCTCCAGCAAACTGGCAGTGGTGCAGGAGGAGATGGTGGGTGAGCTAACAATAATATTTGCACCTGAAATGTCTGAGCCCAGTGGCACCTGAGGAATGAATGGAGCTTTGCTGTCCTTACTCTTGGCCACCGGTGGCCCTCGGGGTGGTGGTGGCCCATCAGGAACTACATGGCCAACCTGCCCTGATTAAAGCAGCCACAGGGGACCTTAAATCAAGTCAAGAAAGTGGCACTTCTGTTGCTGGTGGTCAATCTTTCCCTTGTATTGTTTTCCCAATCTAACCTCCCAGCTGTCATTTGTCCCATGAGAGGAGGCATACAGCTAGCATCACAGGTACTTGGACATTTCCCCCAGAGGGCAAAGACTGGTTAAAAGCCGGGAGACTGGTCCTCTTCCAGTGCTGCTTTGCCGACCCAGTTCCGTAATGGAAATTCTGATCTGGCGACTCATCTCATTTGGCCTAATCCTCAGCATATATTTTTTTTTCAGAAATAACATTTTAGTTTCAGCAAAATCTACAGGAAAAGTGGAATTTGGCTCGACAATTGAAGAGCAAATAGGGCTTGTTGGAAGGCTGCAGTGGCCGAGTACAGCCAGTCCACACGGTCTTATGTGTGACTTACGGTAAGATGGGGTTTGCTTTGCCATGGTGCAGGAAGTGGTCACTCAGGAGCTTCAGTGGTGACACCCAAACCAGTGTCCACTTATCTGGTGACACCACTCAAGAGCTTCAGTGGTGACACCCAAACCAGTGTCCACTTATCTGCCCAGATAAGTGGACACTGGTTTGGGTGTCACCACTGAAGCTCCTGAGTGACCACTTCCTGCATAAATGAAAAGGGCTCAAAAGACCACTTCTGGGCTCAAAATTGGGGAAGTTTCTAGGTACGATTTACAGGAAGTGTGTTAGGCACATAACTGGGCTTTGGGGGTGCCAACCACTGCAGTCCTTCATATGCAGCTATCGGCACAACTGTTTGGTGGGTAAAAATGCAGCGTGCAAACCAGGCCTTATTTTTAATGGATGTTGTGAAACAGCTTCTAGATTTTCAAGCTGTTTTGATAGCAAACCATCTTTTTTGTGATGTAACAGCTCTAAAATTTCACTAGAGATCTGTTTGTGTGTTTGTGTGTGTACACACACACACACATACGCACACAGAGGCCAATCAATTGCTACGTGCATTGTTTGATGGGAAAAACATCCGAATCACTACCTTCAGTTACAACCATTGCTAGTTATTGCCTACCATCTGTAGTGCTGGAGAGGTTTCTATTAACACGTATTAAGAAATATTGTAGATGGATTACCAAACAGCTCTCTTGACAAGCGTATTCCTTACAGTTGCTGCCCCGCTCCTCGCTAGTGGAACAGAACTAATATTGAAGTGAAAGTTTTCAAAAGACCCTTGGCCTTTGTTGCACACCTAAGAGGACCACCACGCCAAGGTTAACTCACAGGGCAATCCTGCACAGAGTTACTCCAGTCTATGCCCAGTGAAATCAGAGGGCTCAGAGGGGAATAACTGGGCGTAGGATTGCTCTGTAATCACTTTTCTCAGCAATGACATTCCGGAAGAGGAATCAAAACCTCTTGCTCACTTCTGCTCCTGCCCTCGATCGTGTAAATAAAGCGGAGGCAGGAATACCCAGGTTCTTCTCTCAGACTAAGCGCTCACGTCAACAAGATTTAGGGCAGAAAGGAATTCCTCACTTCAAGGGGTCACCACATCACTCATAAATTCACCTTACCCCATTAAGGAACTTTTATCAATCCAAAATTAAAAACTACCTTACGGCCCTCCCCAAGGTAAAGATATTTACCACCCCTAAGGAGGCAGGCCTTAGTGACTGATCTCACCCCATTTTACTGGGGCCTAGGGAGACCTCAGTTTCCCCTGAAGCTAACAGAGTGGGACAGAATCCACTTGAGTATTAGCTAACACGATGGGCTGTTTGAATTTTTCTGTGGATTCTTAACAGCAAAGATGGCTTGTGAGACATCTGCCTAGCTTCCACGGGGAAAATAAAAGCAATTTATGGGGCTGGCAATGTTTTGCCAAAACACATTAGGGGGGGGGGGGCTTTTTATGTACTGTTTTTCAAAGCAAACCCCAAGAATATGCTTGCTTTGCGATGAGGCCCCTTTCTTAACACTTACGGTGCGACTGTTAAATTTCCCTTCCTCTACACAGTCCTTTCCTAAAAGAAGAAGAAAAAAAAGAAGGAAGGCCACGAAGAGAGCTGGCTTTCTTATGCTTTTGCCTGAAACCCCAAGGGCTGCCTTGGATGCCAGGGAATCAACAGTCAAAGGTGGGACATCATGGTTTTAGCATCAAGTGGCATCGGATGTAGAGTTATTAAGGTGGGCAAATGGGTGTTTTAATTAAGGTTGCGGGACTGATTCCTTCCCCCCCCCCCAATTATTTAAAGTTAATTTGCTTCTTCACTGGCCAGTCTGTTTGCAAGCTGATTTAGTCACCCTGCAGTATTAAATGGGTACCTGCTATACCCTAAGCAACGTTTTACTGGTGCATCAAGTTCTGTGAATCAGCTTTTGTGTAAAGAGCGGCCAAAGAAACTAAGTGAACTGCATGGCGTCATCCTGCCTCGACAAGTTCTATCGTGGGCATACGGATGCTGCCTTATACTGAATCAGACCGCTGGTCCACCGAGGTTAATACTGTCTCCTCAGAGTGGCAGCAGGTCATTGTCTCAAGCGGAGGTCTTTCACATCAAGCATAGGCGTAGAGTACGGGGGGGCTCGAGGGCTCAAGCCACCCCTGAAATTTCCCGGGGGGGCTCAGCCACCCCCGGCAAAACAGAGTGCCTGCCGCCGCACCTCCCCGGGTCCTTCCGAGGCACGGCCGTCACTGCTGGAGAGCGAGAGGGAAGGGGTGGCTGGGGGAGGGAGAGAGAGGCACCAGCAGCAGCGGCTGGTGCGCCTCAGAAGGGCCTGGGGAGGCGCGGCGGTTTCCCGGGGGGTGGGAGAACATCGCCCCAGTGAGCGCGCAAAGCGCATGCGCCAAGGAGCCCCCCCCCCCGGAATTTCCAAAAGTCTACGCCCCTGACATCAAGGACTGCTTGATCCTTTTAGCTGGAGATGCCAGGGACTGAACCTAAAACCTTCTGGATGCCAAGAAGATGCCCTGCTACTGAGCCATGCCCCCCCGGTGCCCTAAGCTCAAGGCCTATTAAGATGGCACCACAAAATGAGGCCACTGAAAAGCCTTTCAAATGCCGTGCTGGTCCGTATCGTGGCTGTCCCACCCGAGTCACTTTTTCCTGACCAAATCAAATGGAGTTTCCCAATGCTGTCCCTACACGGTCACCTTCACTGTGGTTGCTGACCTGGAGATTCTCTGTACTATTTCCTAATGAGATGGGGCGCAGCTACAAAACGGTTTTCAGTGGGCCCTGCATGTGCGTTTGTGTATGGGGAGAAATAATGGCCTAATGCATAAAGCATCTTTTCAGTCATGGATGGAGGTGAAATCTTTTTTCCAGAGCTCCTGAAGGCATGTTCAAGTATATCCCTTGAGTGAAATAATGGATCCTGGTTTTGTTTGGAAGCCTCTGAAATGTTCCTTTTGAGGTGGAGGATATGTACAGTTTTCTGGAGGTGTGGAGAGGACTGTACGTCTCCCGTGTGCCTGCGTGCATGGGGATTGTGGGGCAGTTAGATGCCTGCCCTCTCCTGACCAGCAGTGACAAGGGCTCTCTGCTCTAGGAAAATGAATGGCCAAACTGGGCGACTGGGTAACTGACTGAAAACACTGACGGAGAAGGCCTGCTCTGAGGGATGTGAAATAGCTTTAGCCCTGTTGACTCCATTTGTGCTGCTATAATTTTGGGGGGAAAATTGGCTATGGGGCTCAGTAAAGGCAAGAATTTGGGCTCCCTCCCTCTTGTACAGAAAGGAGCAATTATGACTAGGGGACACTTGGTCAACAACAGCCTTAACGAGACAGGTACCCTGAAACACACTTACTCCGAAGTAGGCTCCTTTGATTCTGAAGTGGAACGTGTTTCTGAGTAAGTGTGTTCGGGGCCTGCTGCCGTACAAAAAAGCTAAATTCCCAGTTGACTCTCATGCCCTGCTCTACCATCCCGTTTCCACGCAAACCCCTCCCTCAAACAAGCGCTCACTTTTCTTTTGAACCCTCGTGTTCTACTAGTCTAACCCCCACTAAAAGTGCCACTTCGGTGTTCCGGAAGGCTTAAAAAGCATGCAGCCACATGGAACTTTTAAACCAACTTTAAAGTCAAAAATAATGGATACTCGCGCCTCCCCCCCCCCCCCGTATCTAGCTTCTCTTTCCCTCCTGTTGCCTTATACATGTACAAAGTTGGGGCCGTTGCCTTGAACGCCCATGGAACCTCTTGTGCTGATGCCTGCAGAAGCCATTAATGTCATCCGTCTATAACCCCCATGCAATTATATACCTCTCTTAACGCAGCGATACTCTCTCTGGGCGGGATACTGGAACTGTGTAAACAATTGACAGAAACCACGGACAGTTCTGTCATGAACGCTGATGGGCTCCATCCCCCAAGAGCGACTACGACACTACCCCTTCTCATTTCAGTGCGGCTTCCGCAAGGTGCCACACCAGTCTCGTGGGAAATGGAGCAAGACTTCGGTGACGCGCACCCTACGTCTGTTTCATACATACATACATATATATGTATATATATATATAAACACCGCATAGTCCTATAAATACAACTTGCATGTATACACATACACAGGAAAAGGGTTACATTCTATTAAAGGTAAGGCATATTATTAGTTTATTGATAGGCGACATTGGCAACGTTCGGGGTTCTCGTCTGCTGTTTTCTCTCCCTTCCTCTTCCTTTCGACTGTGCGTGCTACAAGAGGATCTTGAAAGGTGGCAAGCAGAGGCGATCCCAGTTGGTTCACTGCACGCGGCGGCAGTAGTACCCCAACACTTTGCATTTCTCGCACAGATGCTGAGGGTGTTCTTTACTCTGATCAGAGACATCCAGGCCGTCAGGCTTTTCCAGGGGTCTCTACGCAGGGGGAGAAAGAAGAGGCATTTATGGAAACATTCACATGGGAATAAAGGGAATAATCCATAACCACTTTTTACATTGTGTACAAAAAATGGCTCATGGGTTGAGAGGGCCGTTCGCTGATTTTTAAAAAAAACTCTCACAGTTCCTCGTCGTACTTATGCGTACATTCACTATGCGTTAGGCAAAAGCTAAAACACTCTCCTGGAATTACAATTTATCTCCAGACAACGGAGATCAGTTTCTTTGGTGAAAATGGCTGCTTTGGAGGGTGAGCTCTATGGCTTCGTTCCCCACTGAGATCCTTCTCCTCCCCAAAGCTTGCTTTCCCCAGGCTCCCCCCTCCCCACAAATCTCCAGGAATTTCCAGACCCAGAGTTACCAACTCTAAGACAATAGCAAAGGCTTAGAACCCCCAAAGGTTTTCCCTGGGTGGAGGGATATGCACTTGCAGAGCTCAACTTCCTTTGCCTTCCCCCTCTCACAGCTGCCTGAAATGCCCTCTGAAACAACATTACCGAGGGACAGGAACCCCCCAGGAACAGGCTTTCGCGCTGGAGTGATCATCTCAGCATGCAGGACATGGGGGGGGGGGGGCGCTACATCACTTCAAGGTTGTATGGGTGTTACCTCCTTGAATTTATTTATTTATTTATTTATCTTTGCATTTCTATCCCGCCTTTCCAGCGAACTGGCTCAAGGCGGCTCACAACATAAACATAAACACTGAAGTGGTTTACAATTTAAAATCATAAATACACAACATTAAAAAAAACGACTCACATAGCCGTACTGGCGGCATCTACATGCTCCTGGAGAGTAGCGGCAACAGAAGGTTTGGCCTGTGGAACTAGGGCGATGTTGTCCTGCCATCTCCCCGGTGGCGGCTCCTATTCGAAAGCCTGGCGGAAGAGCTCCGTCTTGCAGGCCCTGCGGAACTGTAACAAATCCCGCAGGGCCCTGATGTCGTCCGGGAGCTCATTCCACCAGTATGGGGCCGCCACCGAGAAAGCCCTAGCCCTGGTACAGGCCAGCCGCGCATCCCTTGGAATAGGATGCCCCTCTTTGTCTTAACCTGGGAGCTGCCCTCTGACCCCTCCTCTCTCTCTCACTTTGTCCTCTCCCTCTCTTCACATGGCCTTCCATAGAGACCCATGTCTCTGCAGGTCTCTTCTGAAGATCTGATGACCTCATACTCCCACACATGTGGTGCCGGACAAGCTGGCCATTTGTGAGAGGGAAACTACTCTTTAGATTAAGATTCTCTCTCTCTTCTTTGGACTGCAATCTGAATGTGAACTGGATCTACTTGAATAAATCTAAGTTTACCTTCTTTGCAATATACTCCTTGGGAGATTTATTCACTGCACTCAGTATCACACTTCTATGACTGGGCAAACTCTTGCTATATTAATCAAATATCCTAATATTTCAGGGGGCATTTCAGGCTGCTGGGGGGGGGGGGGGGGGAGACGAGACCATTGTGCTCCACAAGCACATATCCTTTCACCTCTGGAAACCCTCTAGGGGATCTAAGCCCCTGACCCTTCCAGATGATATCTGGATATAAGCCGAACTGAGCACTTGCATTTAAATATATTTGCATACAACCAGACCTGGCCTGTAGCTACACTGGAGCATTTCGGGGCCTGCCCCCCTGACTTCCTGCCAACCCCCCCCCCCCGACTTCTATACAGCCTGCAGGCCCCCGGCTCTCTGGGCCGCCTGGAGGGCTCCCCACGGCCGCCTCTTCCCCAAGCTCAGCTTGATTCCCCCACATAGGTAGGCTGAGTGTGAACGCTGCAAAAGTGAATTTTAAAAAACCATTATTTTTATTTTTATTTTTTATTTTTTTGTGACGTCAGTGTTTCCTGATTTATTTAAAGGCCCCCCGAATTACAAAATCCTGGCTACGGACCTGAATCAGACTTTCTCCTTTGGACTGCTGAGAGAGGTTTTGTTTACTTATCAGTTACTTCTCATTTATAGAGGTGGGATGGGGACATGGTTTAGTCCAGTCTTGTCAGATCTCAGCAGCTCAGCAGGGTCGTACTTGGATGGGAGACCACCAAGAAAGGCTCAGCAGAGGACGGCAGTGGCCAACCACCTTTGATTCTCACTTGCCTTGAAACCCTAGGGGGTCGCCCTAAGCTGATTGTGGCTTCATGACCCTTATGTCCGTCTCATTTATAGAACGGTCATCTTTATAATATTTTCTTTTGCATTCTCTTTGTCAGTAACACACCAGAATAATCTAAAACTGGCTACCACCAATGGATCCTACGATGGGTTCAGTTGACCGAACTGATCTATTCCTACACACCTAACTTGATTTTAAGTCAAGATGGGTGGCTGTGTTAGTCTGTCCGTAGCCGCCGCAGAGGATGTGTTCATTGTAAACTGCTATTAAAGACCCAAGTTTTCTTTGGCTCTGACCTGTATGTCAAATGTCTTCAAAAAGTAAAACATTTAAAGCGTATAATTTATAACAACAACAACAAAATGGACACAAGGCCAACTGGGGTTTGTGTGTGAATAAGGACTACATCAAAACCAGATCCCACCCCCCTTTATAACAAGTCTTTGCCTGATTTTCTAGTTATCTGTGTATGGTGATGATTATGCAAATATCCCTATGTTTTTAATAATAAGCAAAACTTTGGATTGCTATTACTGAATGACAAGGAATTTACAGTAAGAAAGGATTTAAAAACTGGGTCTTGAATGGATGTGGAGAAATACTTGTATGTTTGAATTTTATTCTGCAAATCGTAACAAGAATGATCATGTTCTCCACACTTACCCTTCGAGCATCTTTTAAATTAATGTAGGTTACCTATTTAATTCCCCCCCCCCCAAAAAAAAATCCCCTCAGCAACCTAATCTGCTAGGCTAGATTTTTAAAATTCAACCTGCTAGAATGTATAAGCAAAATGAATTCCATCCCTTAAGCAACTCCAAACCTTCCAAAGCAGCCCTATGACACAAGAAACATATCCAAGACCAAATTAAAAAGCATAATATTCATAATAAAACACAAGACTAAGGATTACATTAATGTGCATGCCATTATTTTTTATTTATTCATTTTATTTACTTTCACATTTGTATCCCGCCTTCCCCAGCGGACAGGCTCAGGGCGGCTCACGCTAATCAGTAAAAATACCATACATTCACATAGACATTTAAAACATATTTAGAACATTTAAAAGCATTTTAAAACAGCCAGTCAATAATCAAAGTGTTAGATAATAACATTCTGCATCTAGTAGGATGACGTACAGCAAGATTTCCAGATCAGTGATCTTCCGGCTTCACCCGATGATATCGCTCAATCCCCAACTGGGGTCAGGCCAACTACCACAGATGTTGGTGCTAGTGGTAGGTGGCTCCTAATTAAAAGCCTGGTGGAAGAGCTCCATCTTGCAGGCCCTGCAGAACTGCAAGAGATCCCGCATGGCCCTGATCTCCTCTGGGAGCTCATTCCACCAGGATGAAGCTGCCACTGAAAAGGCCCTGGCCCTGGTGACAGAGAGCCTGGCCTCTTTCAGGACTTGGATGGTCAATCGGTGTTGTAAATCCGACCGTAGGGGAAAGGCGGTCCCACAGGTATGTTGGACCCTGGCCATATAGGGCTTTAAAGGTAAGCACCAGCACCTTGAAATGAATTCAGTATGTTATTGGCAGCCAGTGCATGTCAGAATCTGCTAATTCAGACATCATAGTAATCATGCCTGTACCCTCTCTGTCACTCTATGTTTTATTCTGTGTTTGTAACTGCCATGTTCTACTGCTTGACCAGGCCTGGAGTTTGTAGCAATTGAAGCGGGAGGGTGACATCTGTAATGTATGAGAACAAGGAGGCCTCTCACATCCCTGCCTCCGCATTCCAGCTGCCCCGGCTGGGACTTCAAGGGAGGATACCTCTCATCTCTTATCACATGCAAAAGCCTTGAGGCCATTGATTGTTATGTGAACTGGTAACATCTGAGGGGTCTGGTTTGGGAAAGGAAATTTACAGCTTGACACCTCACTTTCTTTCCTGTGAGAACCAAACGGTCAGAATCCCTTTTTGCCCGCCAATTTTCCCCTATAGTGATTGGCTACCTATGGGTAATTCAAACTCCTTGGAATGGTATAATAGACCTGCTTGTATTATCTGTCTCATCTCTGACAATAATCCGAGAAGCTGTACTAATGTAGAGATTGGAAATAAAGAACTTTGGTTAACCAACCAAGATCTGATCCTTGACTACTTTGAGCAGAACTCTCACAGATTGTCAGAGATCTGTGACTGGGACTTAGCCGTTCCTGACCATGTCAGACGACGACACGGTCCCCATCCCTACTACCCCCGAAGATACCCCCACCACCCCGGTGGATCAGGGGAACGGTGGTGGAGGCGGCGGAGGGGAGCCCGAAGTACCGGTGACTACAATTCAGGGGGCTCACTACATCTCGCGCCTACCTCCTCTTCTGAGTGTGACCCCGAAGTACGCCTGGAGCCAGTTCGGTCGTGGGACCGTGGATTCTTGGGTGCACGACCGGAAAGGGGCACGGGTTTCGTTCCCTGGCGACCAACTCGATCGAGGGAGGCCGAGCTACCTGGGAGAAGACTGCGAGCAGATCTACGGAGGAGATCCGCGTTGCCCGCCCATGGAAGGAGAGAGGACCGGCCCGTATGGGCCCGATCCGTACCGGGGAGACCAGATGCCATCCCTAGACCGGATGATGGGAGATTTACAGCTCCAACTCACCGCCGAACTACGAGAATTGGCCCTCGATCTCCAGTACCAATTTCGAGACGCCATGAGGGTCATGCAAGAGGCCCTTCCAGCCCCCGCGACGGGAGTCCAGCAGCCGCCGGCGGCTCTGGGAGGAGTTCCAGCTCAACCACAGGTGCCTGTGCAGCTGAGGCCGCCGCCACCGCCGGCTCCACCAGTCATCCCTTCGCCGGTGCCCGGTCCCGCCCCGGTGCCGGCCCCGGTGCCGGCAGGGCCGATCGTTCGCCCGGCCCCCTCCGACCCTCTGACGGCTACTTTCGATGGGGACCCCGAGAAGCTGCGTTTCTTCCTGTTGGAGATCGAGCGGTTCCTGGACAGCTGGGGCCACCTCTATCCCACCGAGAGGGAGCGGATTGGCTACATAGGGTCCAAGCTGAAAGACACCGCCAGCGATTGGTATGTGAGCCTGCACGATGCCCCCGGTCCTGAGTTACGCTCGCTGAATAACTTCATGTGGGCCCTCCGACACCAATACGAGGACCCCCTGGGGGAAGAAAAGGCCCGGAACCAACTGCGGAAGCTGTTCCAGGGGAGGTCCACGGTGAGGGACTACACTGATAAGTTCCGGCGCATCGCTGCCAAGATTCACGGCTGGCCCGAGGAACTTTTCATAGAAAAGTACCGAGAGGGTCTCAATCCTGAAATATACGAAACCGTCCTACTGGGGGGTCGCCCGGGGACGTTGGCCACCTGGATGCAGGCGGGGGCAGATGTGGAGGAAAGATTCACCCTCATCAAGATGGGGACGTCAGCTGCAGCTGCCAGCAAAGGCGTGCCGAGAGCGAAGTCGAAGCCCAGTGTGCAAGACATCAGAGATGCCCGCTTCCGACAAGGGTTGTGCATGAAATGCGGGGAGAGTGGCCACTTCGCCTCAGCGTGCCCCAGGGGGGGAGGAAAGGGACCGAAGACTTCTACCCCGGTGGCTGGGAGCACTCCTAGCAGAGGGAAAACCCCACTCAAGCCCCGGGCACTGCAACTGGAAGGATCCACGAGCGAACAAGGGGAGCTGGAGCTGATGGAAACGCAGATGTCGGGAAACTCCAACGGCCTGCAGTGAGCGGCGCAGAACTGCAGGTCCCCAGCCAAGAAGCGCCATGTCCGGTGAGCATCCCCGGCCCCTTGTTATATATGGTAGTGACTGTAATGACCCCGGGAACGGGCACTCACATGAGGGTCCGCGCCCTAATTGACTCTGGGTGTGCTCGGGACTTAATTAGCCCTTTAGTGGTGGAAGGGTTGGGGCCAAAAGTCACCCCGCTGGCTGAGCCCCTAAAATTCACGCAAATGGATGGGTCAGAAATGAAAGAAGAGTGTGTAGCTGAAACTGAGGGCCTGATTTTGGGAACCGGGGAGCATTGGGAGAAACAAGCTTTTGTCATCACCCCAAATGCCCAGTTCCCCATGGTACTGGGAAGCCCCTGGCTGAGCTCGCACGACCCCTACATCAAATGGAGTGAAGGGAAAATCTCCTGGGTGGACGACCGGTGCCTGACGCACAAATGGGACTCTGCGTGGGGACCGGAACCACCAAACCCTCCTCCCCAACCGGCTGCCCTCGCCCCCTCCACGGTCCCCCGGAAGTATAGAGACCTGATGGAGGTCTTCAGTGAGACCGAGGCGGATGAGCTACCCCCCCACAGACTGTCAGACTGTGCCATAGAGCTGCTCCCGGGTGAGAAACTCCCCAAAGGAAAACTTTACTCCATGAGCCCTTTAGAGCGGGAGGAGCTACGAAAGTTTCTAGACAAGAATTTGGAGCGAGGCTTCATCCGCCCAGCGAAATCCCCCTTCGCCGCCTCCGTTTTGTTCCGGAAAAAGAAAGACGGGGGGCTGCGCTTGTGCACGGACTACAGGGGACTAAATGCGGTCTCCACTTCTAATGCCTACCCCCTCCCATTAATAAAAGACTTATTGACTGAAGCGGCCAAGGGAAAAATATTCACTAAGCTAGATCTCCGGGATGCTTATTTCCGGGTGCGCATAAGGGAGGGGGACGAGTTCAAGACTGCATTCAATACTCCATTGGGACAGTTTGAATACCTGGTGATGCCGTTCGGCTTAAGTGGCGCTCCTGGGGTCTTTATGAGTTTGATAAATGAAGTGTTACACAAGCATTTATTCAAGGGGGTGTTATGTTACATAGATGATATCTTGATTTACTCTGCTGATAAGAAAGAGCACATGAAATTAGTCCGGGAAGTCCTTTCCACCTTGCTGAAAAACCAACTGTATGTTAAGTTGTCAAAGTGCGAGTTCCACCGTGAGTCAGTAGACTTCCTAGGGTATCGCATTTCACAGAGGGGATTAGAAATGGACCCAGCAAAAGTGGAAGCGGTGGTCCAGTGGGAAGCCCCCCGGACAAGAAAACAATTGCAGAGCCTATTAGGATTTTGTAACTTTTATCGAACTTTCATAAAAGACTTTGCAACAGTTACCCTCCCCCTGACGGATTTGCTGAAAACCAAGGGTAGGGGTTCGGAAGCCGGGAAACCTGGGGAGAGGATTGCCTGGAATGGGGAGTGCCAAAGAGCGTTCGAGACACTAAAAATCCTTTTTACTTCTGAACCCATCTTAGCCCATCCAGACGAAACCAAAGAGTTCATAATCCATGTAGACGCTTCCGATGTGGCAATGGGGGGGGGCCGTTCTACAACAAGGGCCGGATGGGAAGCTACACCCCCTAGCCTACATTTCCAAAAAGTTTAATGACACGGAAAGAAACTGGTCAGTGTGGGACAAAGAAGCCGCGGCTATCCGGCTAGCTCTCACTACGTGGCGGCATTGGCTAGAGGGGGCGCAAACCCCATTTGAAATTTGGACTGATCATAAAAACCTAGAAGCGCTGCGCACGCAGAGATCACTAAATGCGAAGCAGCTTCGGTGGGCTGATTTCTTTTCGAAATTTAATTTTGTGTTAAAACACTTCCCCGGAAAGGCCAACTCCTTAGCAGATGCACTCTCCAGGTTGCCCCAACACGAGAGCTTGAAAGAAGAGGTGTTCGACTCCATGTTCTCCCCCCCAGCAGCTGGGAGGGGCAGTCACTACCAGAAGTCAGCACAAACGAACTCCAGTAAACACTGAGGCGTGCGATTGGGGGGGGGGGGAGTATTCTCCCGAGGAAGTCGAGGAACTGGAGACACTAGCTGAATGTTCGAGGAGGGAAGATCAGTGTTGGTACCATGGGGACAAATTGGTGGTGCCTCAAAGCAAGCGTAAAGACGTTTTATTGGCATGCCATTCTTCCAAACTGGCTGGACACTTTGGGTTTCTAAAGACGCTTAACTTAATTCAACGTCAGTTTTGGTGGCCGCGCATGCGCCGGGATGTTTCCGACTTCGTCTCGGCCTGCCAAACTTGCTTAATGTGCAAAAAGAGGGGAGGAAAGGTTCCGGGACTCTTGCATCCTTTGCCTACCCCTTCCCGCCCTTGGGAGGCGATAGCTATGGACTTCATTACTAATCTACCACCCTCGAAAGGGAAAACTGTAATTTGGGTGGTGGTAGACACATTTTCGAAGCAAGCCCATTTCACCCCCTTCAAACAGCTACCCACGGCAAAGGGAATGGCTAAAGCTTTTTTCAACCAGGTGATTAAATTACACGCTTTTCCTAAGAGGGTGGTATCTGACAGGGGCAGTCAATTCGTTGCCAACTTCTGGCAGGAGCTTCTAAAACTAATGGACATAGAGCCGGCACTAAGCTCGGGTTACCATCCAGAAACCGATGGACAGTCCGAGCGAACTAATCAAATCCTGGAACAGTTCTTAAGGTGCTACACCAACTACCACCAAGACAATTGGGTGGATTTATTGCCATTTGCAGAATACAGCTATAATAATGCAGTGCATTCTTCCACGGGCGTCTCCCCCTTCATGGCCGTGGGAGGTTTTGAGGGAAAGCCGTTGCCCACCATTGAAAATGTGCCCAATTCATCCCCAACGGACTTCAGGAGTTGGTGGGTGACATTACAAGACTCATGGCCTCTAATAGCCAAGGCACTGGACCAAGCGAAAGAGGACTACAAAAAATATGCGGATCGGGGCCGAGCGGTGGGCTGGGATCTCCAGCCTGGGGACTCTGTCTATCTTTCAACAAAAAATATACATGGCTTGCAACCCAGTCGAAAACTGGGATGGAAATATGTGGGACCCTACAAAGTGTTGCGAAAAATTTCAGATGTGTCTTTTGAATTAGAGCTGCCTAAATCACTGAGTTCTGTGCATCCTGTTTTTCATTTCAGCTTGCTGAAGAAAGATCCTGGGCCGAATGCATGGCATCCAATTCCTCCAGTTCCTCCTCCACTGATGAAGGGGGGGGGCCCTCATTTTGAGATAACTGAGATTCTTGATTCTAAGATGTGTAGGGGCCGATTGTATTATTTAGTTAGATGGCTTGATTTTGGTCCCGAACACAATGAGTGGATTCGCTCTGAAAATGTGCATGCTCCCAAACTAGTTAGAGTTTTTCATAAAATGTTTCCTGATAAGCCCAGGTGAAGGTAATTATGGGGAGGCCAGTGTGTCAGAATCTGCTAATTCAGACATCATAGTAATCATGCCTGTACCCTCTCTGTCACTCTATGTTTTATTCTGTGTTTGTAACTGCCATGTTCTACTGCTTGACCAGGCCTGGAGTTTGTAGCAATTGAAGCGGGAGGGTGACATCTGTAATGTATGAGAACAAGGAGGCCTCTCACATCCCTGCCTCCGCATTCCAGCTGCCCCGGCTGGGACTTCAAGGGAGGATACCTCTCATCTCTTATCACATGCAAAAGCCTTGAGGCCATTGATTGTTATGTGAACTGGTAACATCTGAGGGGTCTGGTTTGGGAAAGGAAATTTACAGCTTGACACCTCACTTTCTTTCCTGTGAGAACCAAACGGTCAGAATCCCTTTTTGCCCGCCAATTTTCCCCTATAGTGATTGGCTACCTATGGGTAATTCAAACTCCTTGGAATGGTATAATAGACCTGCTTGTATTATCTGTCTCATCTCTGACAATAATCCGAGAAGCTGTACTAATGTAGAGATTGGAAATAAAGAACTTTGGTTAACCAACCAAGATCTGATCCTTGACTACTTTGAGCAGAACTCTCACAGTGCAGTGCCTTCAGCACCGGTTGGATGTACTCCCGTCTAGGGAGACACATCAATAGCCTAGCCACGGCATTCTGCACTAGCTGAAGCCTCCGGATTTGCGACAAGGGCAGCCCCATGTAGAGAGTGTTACAATAGTCTAACCTCGAGGTGACCATCGTGTGGATCACTGTAGCCAGGTCATTGCGATAGAGGAAGGGGGAAACTGCCGGACCAGCCAAAGATGGTAGAAGGCCGACTTAGCAATGGCCACTACCTGGATCTCCATTGCCAAGGAGGGTTCCAGGAGCACTCCCAGACTCCTAATCATCGACGCAGGCACCAATGGCGCCCCATCGAAGGCCAGGAGCAGAAGCCCCAACCCTAAACTGCCCCGACTCAGGCACAGGACCTCCGTCTTCACTGGATTTATCTTCAGCCAACTCAGCCTGAGCCAACCAGCCATGGTGTGCAATGCCCGGTCCAGATCTTCCGGTCTGGAGCCCGACTGGCTGCCCAACATCAAATAAAGGTGGGTGTCATCAGTGTACTGGTGACACCCCAGCCCAAACCTCCAGGCAATCTGGGCAAGGGGGCACATAGAGATGTTAAAAAGCATCGGGGAAAGCACCACCCCTTGGGGCACTCCACACTCAAGCAAGTGCCTCCGGATTGCGGTTCCCCCAGCGCCACCCTTTGTCCCCAACCATGGAGAAAGGAGGCACGCCATTGCGAGGGAAGCCCCTGTATCCCCACGTCAGTGAGGTGGCGGGTCAGCACCTGGTGGTCGACCATGTCAAACACTGTCGACAGATCTAACAACAACAATACTGCCAAACCGCCCCAATCCAGATGCCTCCGGAGGTCATCAGTAAGGGTGACCAGTGCTGTCTCCGTCCCGTGTCCCAGGTGAAAGCCGGACTGGAAGGGATCTAACATGGAAGTGTCATCCAGAAAGCTCTGCAGCTATATCACCACCGCCCTCTCAATTAATTTGCCCAAATAGGGCAGATTGGAAACCGGCTGGTAGTTGGCCAAATCGGCCGGATCCAAAGATGGCTTTTTTAGGCGAGGGTGGATCATCGCTTCCTTGAGTGTCCCCGGGAACTGTCCCTCCATGAGGGACTTGTTGATAATCTACCATAGGGCACCTCAAAACCCTTCGTGGCTGGCTTTAATCAGCCAGGAAGGGCACAGGTCAAGTTGGGCAGATAGTCCTGAGCAGACTGTCGACTTCCTCCAGGCCGAGTGGGCCAAAGGAGTCCAAAGCCGGAATCGAAGATGTGCAAGGGTCCTCAAGTTCGCTCATTGCTTCAACTGTGCCAGGGAGGTCACGAAGGAGTGCCAAGACTTTATCCACAAAATAGCTCGCAAATGCCTCACAGCCGATATCCAATTCTCTTGCATTTCGTCTGCCCTGTGGCAGAACTGTTATAGTCTGAATCATTCTAAATAATTGGGCTGGGTGTGAGCTAGCGGAAGCAATATCAGCCACATCAAACTCCTTTTTTGCGGCTTTGACTGCCATCTCATAGGATCTCATAAACATCCTGTAAGATGTTCTTGTTGCTTCGTCTCGAGCATGGCACCACCATCTCAGCTCTCTCTTCATGAGCCACAACTCCTGAGCGAGGGTGCAGAGGGTGCTGGGAAGCAATCTTGTCGATGGCTGCGGAAAGTCAGCCATGCCAGTCCTCCACAAGCTCATCTAGCGAGCTGCCAGGGGGCATCAGAGCCCACAGGGCCATCTGAAGCTGCACTGGGTCCACTTGGCTCTGCAAGCAAGCTAAAATACGCTCGCCACCTAAACAGGGTCAGGGTGGAATATTCAGATGGGCCCTCAGAGCATGGTGGTCCGACCATGGTACTGCTGAAGCAGTAATCCAGTCCACTGTCACCCCGGCTGTGAAGATCAAATTGAGCGTGCGCCCGGCCCAGTGAGTGGGTGCTGTTACAAATTGGGAGAGTCCTAGCACCGCCATGGATGACACCAGGTCCATTGCTTGAGTGGAGGTCGCATCATCAGCATGGATGTTGAAGTCACCCAAGACTATAAGCCTAGGGTGTTCCAGTGCCCAGCGTGATACAGTTTCCATCAGGGATGGTAGGCTAGTGGCCAGTGTGTTAGGCGGTCGGTGCACTAGCCAGATCGCCAAACTCTCCCCAGCTTCTCACACCAGGCCGGTGTGGAATCAGTGCCCATGATCTCCAGTGGTGGGAGTGCTCTGAAGGAGTAAGCCTCCCAAATGAAGATAGCCACTCCTCCCCCCTGCCTCCTAGTCCAGGATTGGTGAAGGACCAGGAACCTGGGCGGGGCAAGCTGTGAGAAAGCTACAGTCTCCTCATCCTGCATCCAGATCTCGGTCACGCACGCCAGGTCTACATTCTGCTCCAGCAGAAAATCCCGCAGGACTATGGTCCTTATTATTTATAGACCTGGCATTGCACAACGCCAATGTCGGAGGGGGGTTATTCATCCTAGCCCCTCGTCCAACATCCTATGGGATGGGACACAGGTTGGAAGGGTGCCGAGCTTTTCTGTTTCTCCACTTCCTTCCCTCAACTCCCTGCCTGGTCCTACCACTGTACTTTCCCCTCCCCAGGAGCACTGGAATCCTTTGCCGAAGCACTGTCACACCTTGCGATCTTTGCATTAGCCATAGATCCGCTGATACAGCTGATGAGATGCTCTCGCAATGAGGGTGACCAGCACCGTCTTTGTCCCACAGACGATCTCCGGAGGCATCTGGATCGGGGCAGTACGGCGGTGTCCCATGGCCCGGTTGGAAGCCGGACTGGAACGGATCTAATATAGGGGCATCATCCAAAAAGCCCTGCAATTGGTCCGCCACCACCTTCTCGATTAATTTACCCAAATAGGTAAATTAGATACCGGCCGAATTACAGTCTTTCTCCACAGTGGGGTCTAAAGCAGCTTACATTTTGATTTCCTCCTTGTTATCTGCACAACAACCCTGTGAGGTTGGTTAGGCTGAAAGTATGTGACTGGTCCAAAATCTTCCTGTCAGCTTCCACCGCAAGATGGGGATCTGAACCTGGGTCTCGCAGATCCCAGTCTGAAGCTCTAACTGTTACATCACAGTGGCTTTCATAGGGTGGCTGCTGATGAACAGTAGCAAAGCAGCTGGGCCTAATTACGTCATGCAAATCAGGTGGTATAAAGTCACCCAGAGGGTGCTGCCTAGGGATGCCAGCCTCCAGGTGGGACCTGGGGATCCCCTGGAATTACTGCTCATCTCCAGACTACAGAGATAACTTTCCATGGAGAAAATGGATGCTTTGGAGGGTGGAGTTTAGGCATTGTACCTCACTGAGGTCCCTGTCCTCCCCAGGCTCCACCCCCAAATCTCCAGGAGTTTCCCAGCCTGGATCTGCTGTCGGTGGCCGGGGGGGTACTTGGCATAGGCGTAAACTACGGGGGGGCTCGAGGGCTCGAGCCCCCCCCGAAATTTCCCGGGGGGGGCTCAGCCACCCCCGGGAAAATGGAATGCCCAGGCCAGCTAGCTGGCTGGCCGGCTGCCCCGCCGCCTCCTCCCCCGGGACTGGGCCGCCGGGACTGACCTGGGCCGCCACCTCCCCCCCCAGGACTGACCTGCTGCCGCCGCCGCCTCCCCCCGGGACCGGGCCGCCGCCTGGGCCGCTGGGACTGGGCCACCGGGACTGACCTGGGCCGCCGCCCCCTGCCCCCCCCAGACTGACCTGGGCTGCCGCCTCCCCCCCCCCGGGACTGACCTGGCCCCACGGAGGCAGGAGTGGCCAGGCTAGGCCAGTCTGGGGGGGGGGGGGGCGGCGGGGACATGGTGTCAGCGCGCGCGCACAAAAACCCCTGCCCCCCCAGGGGATTTTAAAAGTCAGCGCCTCTGGTACTTGGCAACCCTAGACTGCTGCTAGGCCTAGGGTTGCCAACCTCCAAGTGGACCTGGAGACACCCCCCCCCCCATTACAACTGAACTCAAGACAGCAGAGATCGGGCTCCCTGGCGAAAATGGCTGCTTTGGAGGGCGGCCTCTGTGGCATTATACTTGCCCAGCCCCTGGATCGCTATGGGATTTTTCTGGAAGTCCCGGAGCCGGAGCCCTGGGGGCATCCGTAAGCAGGGGCCCCCTTCTGGAGGCCTGGGCCGACCAGCTCGGCTTCTTCTTCGACGTCCAGGGGATCACGGATGCCGGGAAGCGCCAGTCAGGGCTGCTGAGCCAGATCCAGGCTGGGAAATGCCTGGAGATTTGGGGGTGGAGCCTGGGGAGGACAGGGACCTCAGTGAGGTGCAATGCCATAAACTCCCCCCTCCAAAGCATCCATTTTCTCCATGGAAAGTTATCTCTGTAGTCTGGAGATGAGCAGTCACTCCAGGGGATCCCCAGGTCCCACCTGGAGGCTGGCATCCCTAGCTGTGTGACCCACATGGTTGTTTCAGTATTATGTAGGGTTGCCATACCCCTGATGGGGCAGGGTTTCCCCTGATTTTGGGCACCCAGGGGATTCCCCTGATTTTGGTCCCCCACATGACTGCCGGAACTGTCAGTTCCGGGACGCAGAGTGCCGGTCATGTGGGAAGACGGGCCACATCACCCGGGCCTGCTGTTCCCGGGCCAACGCTGTACCCTAACCACACATCAAGAATCGGCTGAGCTTCACCCAACGTCATCACCCCGCCACCAGGTAAGGAACTTGCCCCGGGATGCCCCCAGTAAGATTAAGGTCCCCATCCTCATCGAGGGCTCCCCTGCCTTATGGAACTAGACACAGGGTCATTTATTTATTTATTTATTTTTCACATTTCTATCCCTCCTTTCCAGCGAACTGGCTCAAGGCGGCTCACAACATAACATGCCACCGAAGTGGTTTACAATTTAAAAGCATAAATGAACAACATTATAAAACGACTCACATAGCCGTACTGGCGGCCTCTCCGTGCTCCTGGAGAGTAGCGGCAACAGAAGGTTTGGCCTGTGGAACCAGGGCGATGTTGTCCTGCCATCTCCCCGGTGGCGGCTCCTATCCGAAAGCCTGGCGGAAGAGCTCTGTCTTGCATACTCCATCTTGCATACTCCATCATTTCAGAGGCCACGCTCCGGAAACTGTGTCCAGAGGGGGGCCCCCATTTACGGAAGCCCCCAGGGCTCCGGGACTTCCAGGAAAACCCCATAGCGATCAAGGGGCTGGGCAAGTTCACGGTCCAGTTCAAGGACTTTAAGGGGAAACTGGACCTCCTGGTGGCGGCGGGCAACTCACAAACCTCTTGGGACTACCCTGGTTCGGGCCCCTGGGACTGGGAGTAACAGGGATGAACAGTATCCGCACCCCGGACTTTCAAGATATCTGTGCTGAATTCCCTGCAGTTTTTGATGGAGCACTTCTCCTGGGCCTCCTCGCCCCAGACCGCCAGACCCCCCAGATGCTGTCTCCTCGGGTCCTGCGGTGGTCCATCTTCCTTTTACGGCTACCAGTACTTGTTGGTCGATCACCCTGGCAAGTCCATGGGTCACGCTGACGCCCTGAGTCGCCTGCCGCTGCCCGCCTGCAAACTGGATCCGGCTCCTGCCCACCATATCACCCTCCTGGAGGACCTTCCGGACCAGCCCATCCAGGTTGCCGATGTCTCCCAGCGCACGGCTAGGGATCACACCCTCTCCCAGGTCCTGGACTGGGTGGGAAGGGGGTGGCCCACCTGGCCGTGGCCAGAATTTGCAGCATTCATGGCATGGTGCAATGAACTATCCACCCACAAGGGGTGCCTGCTCTGGGGGTCGAGGGTAGTGATTCTCGAACCACTCCACGCTCGAGTATTCAGTGCTCTCCACGAGCACCAGCCTGGCATTGTGCGAATGAAGGCCCTGGCCCAAAGTTACGTCTGGTGGCTGGGGCTGGACAAGGACATCAAGAACCAGGTCTGCCGCTGCAGTAAGTGCCAGGAATCACGACCTGACCCCCCCCCCCCATGCTCCGATCCGCCCCTGGGAATTGGCACAAAGGCCCTGGTCCCGGCTTCACGTGGATTTCACGGAGCCAGTCCAGGGGCAGATCTTTTTCCTCCTAGTAGACAGCTACATCAAATGGCTGGAAGTCGTGCCGGTGAAGTCAACGTCGGCTGAAGCCGCCATCCGAGCCATGTGGCGCATCTTCTGCACGCACAGCTTTCCAGACACGCTGGTCTCCGACAACAGCACAGCCTTCACCTCCACAGAGTTCCAGAGATTTATGGAGCTGCACAGCATCAGACATGTAAGGTCTGCTCCCGCCCATCCAGCCACCAACGGGCAAGCCGAGCAGATGGTCCACACAACCAAGGAGGCGCTGCGGAGGATGGACCAGGGGGACTGGGAGTTTAAACTGACTGCTTTTCTATTCAGCCAACGCTCAATGCCCCACTCCTCCATGGGAGGCACCCCTGCCAAACTCCTAATGGGATGCCGGATGACTTTGCAACTCGACCACCTGAACCCTGACTGAGCGGCAACCGGCCTCAAGGATCCCGACGTCCCCCGGGCTCCACAAGGGTTTTTTCCAGAAGATCCCGTGTTTGTCCGGAATTATGCATGAGGCCCCCTCTGGCTACCAGGCTGGATCATCCGCATCACCAGACCCCTCTCCTACGAGGTTGCTGGCGAGGACGGGCAGGTTTGGAGGCAACATGTGGACCAGCTCCGATGCTGGCTATGTTCCTGACTACACAAGCAAGCATGAGGACGACGCTCCCGACCCGGTCCTGGACGAGGAGGAGGACTGGGGACCCGGCCCTGCAACAGCCGTTGCACCCCAGCATCCATCCCCATCAGACTCAACCACAGAGGCCGCCCTGCTGGACACGGCTTCCAGCACCCCAGCTTCCGCTCCTGCGGCCAAGACTCTGGTTCCATTGCCACCTGCCGCAGCTCTGAAACATTCAGACAGGGAACGAAGAAGGCCGACATATCTCAAGGACTGTGTCTGTTAGGGTGGGCCTGAACTATGGGGGGAGGGGTGTTATGTTCTGTGATTAAATCTGTGATTATCCAATTACCTTGAAACTTATTTAATTACCTTGAGACTTATCCAATTACCTTGAGACTTATCCAATTACCTTATCCAACTGCCTTGTTTGGGCAATCTCAGGGGTGCAGCTTACTTGTGTATATAAGCAGGCCCCCTGACCTCTGTTTTCTTATGCTTCATCTGGATCTGAAATAAACTTGCTCTGCTGAAATCACTACCACCGGCCTCCCGGCTCCAGTACTTTTCATAACCGCTACACCAAACTGGTGTAAGAAATGGCCACGAGAACTAAGCACTGATGCAACCCCTTCCTGCCCTCCCTTCTCATGATCTGCCAATATCATCTTTGGCCAATATAGATTTCATATTCATGTTACACACCAGTTTAAGCAAAATCCCTTTTTAAGCCTGAGATGTGAAAAGGCCCAAAGTAACACAGCAGTCTGGCTCCGACCCTCAGTTCACCTGTGGGCTGTTTCTCTGCTTGGTTGCTCGTGACAATTGAAGTAATGGTACAGGTAAATATTTTAAAACTTTTGACACCTTTACTGATGGCCACAGATGTAGACGGCTTTAACAGGGGAGTAGACAGATTTATGGAACAAAAGTTCATCAGTGGGTACTAGAGCCATGGTGTCTAAAGGACACCTTCATGTTCAGAGGCAATAAACCTCTGAATCCCAGTGCCAAGAGGCAACCTCAGGGGAAGGCCTCGGCCTCTGTGCCCTGCTGTTGGACCTCCGGAGGAACTGGCTGGCCACTGTGTGAGACAGGAGGCTGGAACAGATGGACCCTCACTGGTCTGATACAGCAGGGCTCTTCTTGTGTTCTTAACAAAGCTGAGCGAGAGAACTGCCTCTTGCATGCTCCATCTTGGATTTTGTGGAAAAAATTATTTGCACAGGGAATTACTTTGATTGCAAGGGGGAAAGAAATGCTTCACATCCCCCCTCCTCCTTAAAGATAAGCAGTCTCCAGCAAAGCAACACAGCTACCAGCTGGTGGAGCCTGTACCGGCCTCTGCAGCTGTCATCACAGAGAAAGCCAGAAGGAATCGAGAAAGTGGCTTGACCAGACGCCAACCAGGAAGCAGCCACAGACACCCATGTGCTGCTAGAAAGTGGGAGGGGGGTGGGTGGAGAAGTGAGCATTCAGAGGCTGGCATCTGGGGGGTGAGGCTGCCAAGGATGCCAGGGAAATGGATATGTGTGCCAGCTGAACTGTAGGCCTGGGGTGACGCCAGAAGTAAGAAGGGCAACGAAGAGTGAGCTAGAACAACCTTCTGCAAAGGGGTGAACTCATTTCTGTTAGAGGGCCCCGGGGCCTTTT
The DNA here is from genome assembly GCA_029233225.1 of Lepidodactylus listeri. Lineage (NCBI taxonomy): Eukaryota > Metazoa > Chordata > Lepidosauria > Squamata > Gekkonidae > Lepidodactylus > Lepidodactylus listeri. Next base: position 129,373,792 of record JARCFY010000005.1, on the reverse strand, counting down.
GGAAAATGAAGCATAAACTGAGCACAGCAGGAAGCCAAGTGTTAAAGGTCAGCTCGGAAACTCCCCCGGAGCCATGATATAGCGGGGTGGGCTTTGCTGATTTGCAGAATTACAGCTGCAGTCCTGTGTATTTTTGCAGTGCAGGAAGGACACTTGGGATCAGTAGAATTTACTTAGGAGTAAGCATAAATATATTGGCGTATGTACTAAGTTGGAGTCATGTGTGTATTTGCATTTAGAAGAGAAGAGAGATAGGATTTATACCCGCCCTTCACTACCCGAAGGAGTCTCAAGAGTGGCTTACGATCTCCTTCCCTTCCTCTCCCCACAACAGACACCCTGAGAGGAAGGTGGGGTGGAGAGAGCTCTTTCGAGAGCTGCTCGTGAGAGAACAGCTCAGAGAGAACTTGTGACTGACACAAGGTCGCACCAGCAGCTGCATGTGGAGGCGTGGGGAATCAAACCTGGTTCTCCCAGATTAGTCTGTGCTCCTGACCACGACACCAAACTGGCTCTCCCCAAACGTAGTCCTCTCAAACGCCTCTTCTAGATACCAAGCACGCTGTACTCAGTTCCTTGATAGTTACGTCCCTGCCTTGAGATATCTTGACTTAGAAACCATCACAATTGGGGGTGAGGGAAAGTCACAATGAAAAGAGGCTATTTTTTTAACTTGGTCATTTGGCTCCTGCAAGGGAGATTTGGGATTTCATCATCACCACCGTTTTAAAAATTCTGCAACTGTGAAAGCGAGAGAGAGAGAGAGAGAGAGAGAGAGATTCTGAAAGTTGAAAGGTAAAGAGGTCAGAGAGTGAAGTCCTCAGCCGGGTGACTGCTCCCTAGCACCCCTTAGATGAAGGACTCATCTCATTGCTGGCCAATGCTTAGTACTCTTTAGTCACTACAATTTTGGTGATCCCGCCTCATGTCCCAGGAGAGACGCACTACATGCCTCTTGATTTCCCAGTGGTTTTCCAAGCTTTGTGCATCTACCAGTCATATTTTTCTATCACTGAATCCATAACGAAGTTGACTCGATGCAGCAAGGGAGATTCCTGCGTGCAACTATTATGGATACTTTCTGCAATGTTTATCCGGTTACCGTTGAATGACTGCAACTCACGGGGACTGGATTGAGGTTAAGACAGGTGTTTACCGCCCCCCCCCCCAAAGATCTACAAATATCAGAACTCCAATTGCATTTGCAGTCACTAGACTTTCAGCATGTTGACTGTATTTCGTTTGCTTCCCGGGATGAAGCCAAGAAGAGTCTCATGCTTGATCTGGTGGCATTAGGGAAAAATCCGTCAGGAAATCCATTAATATAGTCCTTGGTGTTTCATTCTACAAAACTGAGTCAGTGTAACAATTGTTGTAATACTGATGATTTCGTTCCAGCGATGGATAGGGACAAAAAACTGTTGCACTGTGGCACGGTTGAGAGGGGAAAAGATCTTGGGGCTACTTCAGACAGCTCGATAACAATATTCAGATGCTATAGAAGAAGAAGAGGAGAGAAGAGATTGGATTTATACTCCGCCCTTCACTACCCGAAGTCTCAGAGCGGCTTACAATCTCCTTTCCTTTCTCCTCCCCACAACAGATATCCTGTGAGGTAGGTGGGGCTGAGAGAGCTCTTTCGAGGACTGCTCTTGAGAGAACAGCTGGTACAGAGCTATGGCTTGCTCAAGGTCATCCAGCAGCTGCTTGTGGAGGAGTGGGGAATCAAACCCGGTTCTCCCAGATTACAGTCTGCACTCCTAACCACTACATCAAACTGGCAGAACTTTTAAAACCGGTGGCTGTATATTACAGTTACCTCTTCTAAATGTTTTCCCTAACTCTTAGGCTACCCTAAGGATGGCTTTTTGGATGGAGAGCAGCACTGAATTTAAAAAAAAACCCACACAGAACCGTACACATTAATTGTAAAGGGAATGGCAGTCTGACAGTAGGAAATTCTGGTTACAGGAAAGGGGCAGTAAGACAATAAGCAGCAGATTAGGGTAAAAGATGGTTGGTGCAGAATGACTGGGTGATTATGATTGACTAGGAGTAAGGCCTGTTGCGGAAATAAATACAACAGGCTCTAGAAAGAGGCTCTGGGAGAGTGCCAAGGCCTTAGGCACTCAGTGTTAATTTGCTCTGGTGACCTCAGCAGGGTATAATGACACAGAGTCCACCATTTTTTCCAGAGGAACTGATCCCTGCTACCTGAAGAGCAGTTGTAATTCTGAGTGATCTCCAGTTCCCACTTGGAGATTGGCAACTATGGTTACCCAGAAGGAAATGGCTGGTTTGGATTTTGAAGTCTATGGCACTGTACCTGTCTGAGGCTCCACCCCTCCTCAAACCTCACCCTCTCCAGGCTCCACCCCTTAAATCTTCAGGAATTTCCCAACCTAGAGTTGGCAACCCTATCTCCTTTCCAGCCAAGCATCAACCTGTCGTTACCTGCCCCTCTGATTTCAACTTTCCATCTCCTCCCCCCTCCCTCCTGGAGATCAGTTGTAATTCTGAGTGATCTCCAGCCCTCACCTGGAGATTGGCAATAATGGTTCCCCAGGAGGAAATGGCTGGTTTGGAGAGTGGAGTCTATGGCACTGTACCTGTCTGAAGTCCCTCCTCTAACCTCACTACCTCCAGGCTTCATCCCTCAAATCTCCAGGAATTTCCCACCTGAAGTTGGCAACGCTATCTCCTTCCCAGCCACGCATCAACCTACCTTTATTTTCCCCTCACTCTTCAGCTTCCCCACCACCACCTGCAGCCGCTACTGTACTCTGAAGCCCTGACTGCCATGTCACATTTACTGTCATAGGGGGGGCCATCTCAGCAGGGTATAAGGATACAGAGTCTACCATTTTCTCCAGGAGAACTGATCTCTGCCATCTGCAAAGCAGTTGTAATTCGGAGTGATCTCCAGCCTTCATCTGGAGATTGGCAGCAATGGTTTCCCAGGAGGAAAAGTAGTCTTTCTCTGCAATGGGGACCAAAGCAGCTTATATCATTCTCCTCTCCCCCTTTTGACTTGCCCAACAACCCCGTGAGGTAGGTTAGGCTCAAAGTCTGTGACTGGTCGAAAATCACCCAGCCAGCTTCCACAGCAAGAACCTGGGTCTAGCAAACCCTGCTCTGAAGCACTGACTGCTAAACCTAGGGTAGCCAACCTCCAGGTGGAAACTGAAGATCGCCAGGTATCACAACTGAACACCAGACAACAGATCTCTCCCACCTGGAGAAAACAACAGCTTTGGAAGGTGGGCTCTATGGCATTCTGTTCAGCTGACAACTCTTTTCTCCCCAAGCCCTGGCTTCCACAGACTCTACCAGAAAATCTCCCTACCTGGAGCTGGCAACCCTCGTCAGGACTGGCCTCAATGAGTTTTCTCCCAAAGGCCAAAAGAAGTGTGGAAAGGGCCTTTTACTGATAGAACCAAGTTTGGTTGCATAGCAACAGGCACTGAGGGGAAAGTAGGGTTCCCAGCTCTGAGTAGGGAAATACTTGGAGATATGGGGGGTGGATCCTGTGGGGGACAGTGTTGGAGGGGGTGGAAGTACTCAGCAGGAATTTCCCAACCTGGAGCTGGCAACCCTAGTCAAGACTGGCCCCAGTGAGTTCCTCACAAAGGTATGAAAAGGGTGTTGTTCCTTTGTCTTTTCACTGACAGAACAAAGCTTAGTTGCCTACCAACAGCCCCTGAAGGAAAAGTTAGTCCCACATAGGAGCCAAGCAGGCAAAGTGCCTTCGTCAGGAGAGAGAGCATATTCTGACAGGGAACAGTGACTGAAGTGGGAGTGGGTGGGGAAGAGGAGCAGACCCAGAACCTGGCCAATGGCATGTCAGTACTCTTGAGTGGCGGCTGATGGGCCAATGGCTGATGGAGCGCACTGTGGGTGGGACACAGGCAACGCAGCCAGTAGATAGGGACAGCTTCTGAGTGACACATCATGAAGCCAACTGATTTAGGAGCATGTGGAATGTTCAGAAAGTGCCACCCCACTACTCAATTATATATAAGGAAAGAATTAGTACAGGATCACATGGTTTATATTGTGAGGATGAAGCCAGCTAACACAGCAACAAGTGTGCCTGAGGGATCATCACAGACTCCGAAGAAAAATATAAATATCATACAAACTACTTCATAGATAATGGATTTTTCCATAACAAAGGGGTTGTTTTGTGGTGTTTCAATTCCCACCTCCTTCACTAAAAAGGCACTGGAGTCACTTAGACCCCAGCGAAAGTAAATGGGGGGCAGAACTCCATGTCCTGAGTATTATGGGTCTAAATGTCTCCAACATAGGGGAAGCTCTCTTTTTAATAACACAAAAATATATTAATGCAGAATTTAAAATAAGGAGGTGTTAGCTATTCTTTTTTTTTTTTTAAAGAGAACCCATGGGCACTCCATGAAATTGCTGAGCAGTTGGGTTAGAACAGATAAGTAAGTACTTCTTCACCCAAAGAGTGATTAACATGTGGAAATCACTGCCACAGAAGGGGGTGGCAGCTACAAGCATGGACGGCTTCAAGAGGGAATTAGATAAAACATATGGAGCAGAGGTCCATCAGTGGCTATTAGCCACAAGGTATAGATAGGAACTCTCGGTCTGGGGCAAGTGATGCTCTATATTCTTGGTGCTTGAGGGTGGGGGAAATGAGAGGGCTTCTAGTGTCCTGGCCCCACTGCTGGACCTCCTGATGGCGCCTAGTGTTTTTGGCCACTGTGTGACACAGAGTATTGGACTGGATGGGCCACTGGCCTGATCCAACATTGGCTTCTCTTATGTTCTTATGTGTACATCTTAAATTTATAAACACCCGACGGCCCTTCTGCTCCCATATGAACCTGTCTGAACACTGTGGTCATCTTCATGTGCCCCCCGCCAGTATGGTGTAGTGGTTAAGTGCACAGACTCTAATCTGGGAGAACCGGGTTTGAGTCCCCATTCCTCCACTTGCAGCTGCTGGATGACCTTGGGCAAGCCATAGTTCTGTCAGAGCTGTTCTTGAAAAAGAGCAGTATCTGTCAGAGCTCTCTCAGCCCCACCCACCTCACAGGGTGTCTGTTGTGGGGAGGGGAAGGGAAAGGAGTTTGTAAGCCGCTCTGAGACTTCCTTAGGTAGTGAAGGACGCGGGATAAGTCTAATCTCTTTTCTTCTCCCTCTTCTGAGACTAAGTGGGTGGCCACCCAGGAAAGAGCCTTTTAGGTAATGGCCCCAAAACTCTGGCACACTCTTCCCAGAGAGACTCAACTGTCCTCTCCTGTTGCCATCTCCCACCAGTGGGTGAAGACCTTTTTCTTTCATCTGGCGTTCCCTCAGTGACCCCTCCTTCCTGCCCTACATTTTTATTGTTGCACACATAAATTTACCTTGGTTTTAATCAGAGATTTATTTTATTTTATTTTTTGAAAAAGAGGTGCCGGAACTCTCAAGAGGGAAATGAAGTTTTCAACGATAACTCATGAACTTTTAAACATTTCTAAAAGAATTTTGTCAAACAGGTGCTGGAATTCCATTCTGATACATTCCCTCAGGGGAAAAAAGCCCTGGTTTTAATGATGTTTTTTTTGTTAGGTTTAATGGTTTTTAAGATGTGTTACTGTGTTGTTTTTAATCTGCTAGCTGCCCTGGTAGACCTGATGAGGGTGGAAAGGTGGGATATAATTTTTGTAAATAAATAAAACAATAAACAAAATGGAATGAAACAGTGTTTGGATGAGATTATCATAAATTGGAAAGAGCCCTTAAAACAGGGGTCCCCACCAATGCTCCCTCTAAGCTGTGGAGTCTTGTGAGCAAAAATCCTACTTTGTGAGCTAGTGGCATTAAAGCTGTGAGCGAGCAATTTGGCTACTGCATAAATTAGTCTGGTCTGGACCCGTCCTTCCTGAGCCAAGACAAAAATGTGTGAGCCAGAGGCTAAAAAACTGTGAGCTAGCTCACACTAACTCAGTTTAGAGGGAACACTGGTCCCCACCAGTGTTCCCTCTAAGCTGAGTCAGTGTGAGCTAGCTCCCAGTTTTTTAGCCTCCAGCTCACACATTTTTGTCTTAGCTCAGGAAGAATGGCTCCAGAGCAAACTAATTCATGCAGTAGCCATACCGCTTGCTCACAACTTTAATGCCAGTAGCTCACAAAGTAGAATTTTTGCTCACAGGACTCCACAGCTTAGAGGGAACACTGGTCCCCACCCTTTTCGAGCCTGTGGGTGTCTTTGGCACAGGGTGGTGGACGCAACCACAAAATGACCACCACAAGAGATGATGCCAACCACAGGATGACAAGAAGTGAGGCTAAGCATAACTCTCATTCTAGCTCTCCCAACATCTCAGGCAGAAGCTCTGTTTAACAGGATGCCTTTTAAAATCAACCGTTTAAAAATATTTCCATAAAAATATTTCCGTGCATATATACATTTTACCTTGTGCTGTGCCCGTGAAGATACTTGTGGTGGCAGTGGGTGCCAAAGCAAGGTTTTTAAAAACCTGCTGAGCCAATCAGAAGCCCTCCTTGGCAAAAGCACCACTTGGCCCCACCCACTTTCTAAAAACACTTGGCGGATGCCAGGAAAGGTGTCGGCAGGCTCTGTGGCACCCACAGTGCCATGTTTGGGACCCCTACCATAAGCATCAATACTGGGACCATTACAAACTCCAATGAGTTGTACCCGGTCCGACAACAAATATTTAATACCACCCCTTAGTTTTTAAACCAGAACGATAAAAGTTCCCTTTTTTAAAAAAGAAAGCAAGTACTAATTTTGTGAAAAACTCTGATTATTTGATTCCCGGCACCAGATTAGTGGGATGGTTTTTACCAAGAATAAACCACACAGTTATATTAGAAATTCTAAACAGGAAGAGTTGGATCTAGTGGTTCACGGGCACATGGATCGAAGTGGTCCTGGATTCCCGGGGTTGTGGGACCCACGTGAACTAAAAGCCATGCAGTCCAGAAGATCCTCAGAGGAAAGGGGCGAAATTGTCCTCTTCTGTCAGCGTAGCTGGGCTGATGGAAGAGCCAGGAAGGATGAATTCTGCTCCACCCATGTGGCTACTGGGGCACACAGATCCTGCAACCCTAGGAATCAACCTTCCTGGGGACAGACGGGATTGCTAGAGGGAGGGGAACACAGGCAGAATCCATACCCTATATGCTTTCCACCATCAGATCGTTGGATCCAGCCCAGTCATTGGATCCAACCCAGGCAGGGAGGGTGGGATAATGATGATGATGATAATAATAATAATAATAATAATAATTTCCTTGTTGCTTTGTTTCTTTTAGAAGCTTGCAATTCCAGTGGGTATTCTTTCAGCATATTCCAAACATGTGGGTTCTAGATAAAAATCAAGCCTGAACTCTCCCTAGGAGCTAAAATGACTAAATTGGAGCTACTGTACTTTGCTCACATTATGAGAATACAAGAGTCGCTGGAAAAGATAATACACCAGTTTGGTGTAGTGGTTAAGAGCACAGACTCTAATCTGGGAGAACCGGGTTTGATTCCCCACTCCTCCACTTGCACCTGCTGGATGATCTTGGACAAGCCACAGTTCTGGCACAGCTATTCTTGAAAAAGAGCAGCTTCTGTCAGAGTTCTCTCAGCCCCACCGACCTCACAGGGTGTCTGTTGTGGGGAAGGGAAGGGAAAGGAGTTTGTAAGCCGCTCTGAAACTCCTTCGGGTAGTGAAGGGTGGGGTATAAATCCAATCTCTTCTCTTCTTCTTCTAATAATGCTAGGAAGAGTGGAAAGCAGCAGGAAAAGAAGAAAACCCAACATGAGATGGATTGACTCAATCGAGGAAGCCACAAGGGCCCTCCGTTCGCAAGGCCTAAGCAAAGCTGTCAACGACACGAAATAAAGCATAATATTAAAGAACCTTTAAAACCTTTTGAACAACGTCTACTTTACAACACGCCTAAGAAAGGCCTCATAGGTCAAATCTACCGTATTCTACTGACGGCCAGTTCAGGTCACACAATGTGCTACCAAACTGCACGGCACTCGACTATTAACAGTCGAGCAATGGGAAGATACGTGGTCCACAATTACAAAAGCTATGAAATCTGTATCTATTCTTGAGACTCAACTCCAAGTAATGTTACGATGGTACACAACCCCCATTGACTCTCTCCCATATAGCTTCTCGGAGCACTCCTCACTGCTGGAAAGGGTGTGGCTGTACAGCAGACTTTATGAATGCCTACTGGTCCTGTACTGATATCTCTAAATTTTGGAAGTTAGTTCTGCACCAAATTGAGGAACTTACTGGCTACCGCTTACCTTTAGACCTTTATCGTTCTAGGTTAGACTTTATATAGTTTAGACTTTATAGTTCTTTTACTCCACTGGCCATAAGAGAAGCCACCCGCTCGCACTTGTCAGTTGATAACTGTATTATTGGCAGCTGTGAAAGCAGTCATAGCAAAACTCTGGAAGACTGAAAAAGGTCCTGCACTTCAGCACGGGTGGAATAAAGTGTGGGACTATTTTGTGGAAGAGAAATGTTTAGTTTGTTTTGACAAGTCACTGTCAGAGAGAGAGCTTTTTAACCCACTGAAAAAGTGGTATCCTTTCATTGATAAGATTGAACGCAATAAGTTCAAAGGTGAAATAGCCTCATTTTGTAAATTTAAGCTACTTTTGTATGGGTAAACTTGGGGTATACCTTAAAGGCTCTAACTATGACACTAAAATATTTCTAGCTAGGTTGTCAGTTTATAAGTGCCGTTTTCTGAATGTAGTTTAATGTATACACTCTCTTAGTTTGTAAGTTTTCTTTTTTTTTTACTTCGTTTTTGTTCTTAGTATCACATAACTGATGCTAAATAAAAGCTATTTGTTTAAAAAAAAAGCTGTCAATGACAGGACTTTCTGGAGGTCATTAATTCCTAGGGTCACCATAAGGTTGCTAGGTCCCCCCTGGCAACTGGCGGGGAATGGGTGGGTGGGTGGGGGCTTACCAGGAGCAGCAAGGAGGCTCATCCAATATGCAGCGACTTTCTACGGCACTGCCCATGTGACCCAGAAGTGATGTCATCACATCTGGGACATTGGGGTGACGCTGTGGCATTTGGGCAAAAACTCTATGGTAAATTTGGCTTCTACCATAGAGTTTCCCCCCCCCCACATACAGGTGATGACATCACTTCAGGGTCACATGGGTGATTATGTAGATACTTCGCATGGATCTCACTCGTTTTCAGGGTAAGTTCCCCCCCTGCCGATTAGCTGATTGGTGGTGGAGTGGTGGGGCCTAGCAGCGGGGGACTTCCTCCTCCACCGGGGGTCTGGCAACACTAATGGCGTATAACACACAGAGTTTGCACTGGTCTCACACGCAGTCTGATCCGTAGTCTTTAGACTTGACCTGTGACAGCCTGGGTGTTCTGGGCTCAGCTTTCCACTTCTTTCTATGTACGCGTTTAACCATCCAAAGTCACTGCTCCAACAGCCCTACCTGCTTGTGAGGATAGACGTTAATGTGGCACTTGATACATTCTTGTCCCATGTTGGCCCAAGAATTCCCGCTCATCCATTTTCTCTTGCATTTGGGACATTTGTATTCACCAAAGCAGCGTTTCTTCCCCTGGTATGGTGTCAGGCCTTCTCCTTTTGGACGGGCCTAAAATATGAATGAGAAGAAAAACACACATATCTGTTAGGATAAGACAGTCTGGAATCAAAAGATCTCTGCGCTCAGTTCCACATGTGCCATTTGGTTTCCAAACGATAGTCTCCCTCCTTCTTGTGTGGCAAATCGCTTTCAAAACTGAAAACAGCGATTCCTGGCTTTTATTTTATTTACTCATTTCATTCATTCGTACCCTGCCATTCTCCCCCGTGGGGACCCAAAGCGGCTTACAGCATTCTCCTCTCCTCTGTTTTACCCTCACAACAACCCTGTGAGGTAGGTCAGGCTGAGAGTGACTGGCTCAGTGTCACCCAGCAAACTTCGAACCCAGGTCTCCCCAATACTAGTCCGACTCTCTCAATTACTACACCACACAGGCATGAGAGGATGATGATCACCAGTTCAAGGAATCCCACTGAACATTCATTTCATTTTATTTAGATATTTATACCCCACCTTTCTCCCCAAAGCAGCTTACAAGCTTCTCCTCTCCTCTATTTGATCCCTGCAAGATCCCAGGAAGGAGGGTTAGAGTGAGGGAGAGCGACTGGTCCAAGATCATCCAGTCAGCTTAAAAAGTGGAAGTGGGCACTCGAACGTGGTTCTCCTAGACCACAGTGCGACACTCTGGTTGCGGTCACACGCCCGAGATAAAGTGGGGGGAAGCCGTTGCGCGATCACACGGGTTTTTGTAGATGTGGGCACAGCCCGCCACTGTGTGATCAGATGCAATCGCCGGTGAGTCGGTTTTTTAAATTTAATTGGTTGTTCCCGATGCGCTTACACGAGGTATCGATAATTCACAGCTCTCCCTATGGAATGTGCGGGGGGGGGGGGAGGTGTGCGCGCACACAGATGCACATACTGCGATGGAAAGGGAAAACAATGGCACAGAGTCGGGACAGCCTGATCAGACTATCACGATGCCCTGGGAGCGCGCTGGCATGATCAGACACAGGAAAGTCCGTCTGTGGCCCGTAGCAACCCATTTGCCACTAGACCTTCTGAGGTGTTTACTCTGCATGAGCGGCGGAGCAAAATGGGTTGCCGACGGCTGCGGGCATATCCCAGACGTGGTGTCTGATCGTGCTCCTTTAATCCACGTGGCATTCGCTCCTGTGTCGGGACACATTGTGCGTGTGATCGCAGCCTCTGCCACTACACCGCCCATGCCCAAGTCCTTCGGTGGGCTTAAAATAGCTCTTTGGATTTAAGCCTGGATATTTTAAAGAGGAGTTTACTTCACATGTCTACTCGTAACACATCTTTCTGAAGTTATACTGGAGGTGATTCACACTCAAAACATCAATGTGTTGAATCCCATACAATGGGACGAGGCACGGAATGCGAAAAGTGTCCTGCGTACCTTGGGGAACGCCCCAGGTATGAGGGGGAATGTGTCTTCCTTTCCCCTTTGCTGGTACATTGGGGGAGCTCCCCACAAAAGTTATTCCTGCAGCCTGCATCTACCCAACCACCAGAGTCGTCTTTCGAGGCCCTGCTCTGAGTGCCGCCACCTTTGGAGATGGGGCGGATGGCAAGCCGGGAGAGGGCCTTCTCGGTCATGGCACCAAAGCTCTGGAACTCTCTCCCCTCAGAGAGACTTGCCTGTCCCCTTCTGTCGCCATCTAGTGGATGAAGACTTTGTTTCGGCTGGCATGTCCTCAGGGATCCCTCCACCCCGCGCTATGTTTGAATTGTTGCTTTCGTGTATAATTTGCCTTGGCTTTAGTTGTTTCAACGGAGTGTTTTGTTTTGCTTAATGGTTTTTAAAATGTGTTTTTACCATGTATGCTTTTAATCTGTTAGCTGCCTTGGTGTCCCCGATGAGAAGGCAGAGAGGGACGAGGGAGTATCAGGAAGACGTAGTTCCCTCCCAGTTCCTCATGGTTTATCCACTTACAGTAAAAGTAAAGGTTTCCCTTGTTCAAAAGCCAGTCGAATCTGACTCTAGGGGGCGGTGCTCATTTCAGTTTCCAAGCTGAAGAGCCAGTGCTGTCCGAAGAGTTTCCCGTGGTCATGTGGCCAGCATGACTAAACACCAAGGCGCACGGAACGCTGTTACCTTCCCACCGAAGTGGTACCTATTTATCTACTTGCAATTTCTTGCTTTTGAACTGCTAGGTTGGCAGGAGCTGGGACCAGAGACAGGAGCTCACTCGGTCAGGCGGCACTCGGGTCTCAAACTGCCGAACTACTGACCTTCCAGTCTGCAGCTCAGCGTCTTAACCTCTTGAGCCACCATGGCTCCTTTATCTACTTATAGTCACCCACTTATAATAATGTTTAGACTACGAGAAGCAAAAACAAAAAGAAAGGATCAGTAGGATTTTTTTTAAACAACCCCACCTGTCAGACCTGAACTTGTAACAGTTGTAAGGTTTTGTACCATTATATCAATCACATTTTTATCCCTCTCTCCCTCCAAGAAGTCCACAGTAGCAGACATGGTTCTCCCCTCTCCATTTTATCCTCACACCAACCCTGTGAGGTAGGTAGGTGACGACAAGTGAGATGGACTGGCCCATGGTAATCCAGTAACCTCAGCAATGTGGGATTTGTGTCCACTTAACCACCACACCACACCGCCACCCAGTTCTGGCAACATTTCAGCATATCTCAGACAGACCATGCAAGTGAGGCAGCTCAGTCAGCAATATTACCCCGCCCCAAGTTCTATGGGACAAAAGACACCGATTTGAGGGGAAGGGGGGAACCAAGTGCATGCATAGTGCATGCATAATGCACCGATTCCAGGTATGCTCCTCAGCTTTCAGCCATACATTAAGAGGCTGCCAATCCCTCTGAGACTGCAATGGGCTACACCCGGGGGCATCATGGGGGGGGGGGGCGGGGATGTGCCTTGCAAGGATACAATGGAGGACAGGAGACCTACACTGGTAAGCTGCCCTGAGCCCGTTCGCGGGGAGCGCGGGATATAAATCCAAAAAATAAATAAATAAAATAAATAAGTATTTGGGTGGGGTAGCTGTGCTGGTCTGAAGCAGCAGAACAAAGTTTGAGTCCAGGGGCACCTTTAAGACTAACAAAAGTTTAATACAAAGGGTAAGCTTTCGTGTGGCAAAGCACACTTCTTCAGACAAATGGAATAAGACCTCCTCAAGACAAATGGAATAAGACCTCCTATTACTTACAGGGGATAAAGGGGGGGGGCAGCCATTAGGCATACGCAAGATGCACACGCAGATTGGATTAGGTGGCCAATAAGACCAATGAAGGGCAGCAAATTAGCACATAAAATTAGGGCTGCCCCAAATTAGAACCCCGCCCCAAAAGTCGTCTGGTGAGGACGACTTCCCCCGTCTGGTGAGGACGAATTCCCCCGTCTGGTGAGGACGACTTCCCCCGACGTTACCTCCGGGTGACGTCATTACGTCCCCGTGGCGCACACGCGCCAGAAAAACTCTCGGGGGGAGAACAACTCCCCCCCGCCGGTAAGTCGCCAGCACTTGGCAGCCCTACATAAAATGCAGGAGTTAACAAAGAGACAAGCGAATGAAGCTAGAGTCCAGCTGTACGCCCAAGACTGGCAGGTATGAAAGTGATTTGCTTATGATCATACCAGGAGTCTTTTGTGCATTTGATGCAGGGGGTTCCTAACCCTTTTTAATCCTGCAGGTACATCTGGAATTCTGACACACGCCGGTAAAAGCACAATCACAAAATGGCTGCCACGAGAGGCAGAGCCAACCACAAAATGTCAGGGAGCAAGGTCATAGATAACTCCAGTAGTGCCTCTTCAACATTTCAAGCAGAAGCTCTGTTTAACAGAATGCCTTTTAATCTGACGCAGCCAATCAGAAGCCCTGCTGGGCAAAACCCCCACCTAGCCCCGCCCACTACCTAAAACCACTTGGCAAGCACCAGGGAAGGGGTGTGTGGTGGGCACCACGGTGTCCCCTGGAGCCATGTTGGGGATCCCGGAGTTAATAAGTTTGCCGACAATCTTAAGGGCACAAGGCTGAACTAGGATCCAAAATGGGGCTGGGAAAGCTGGCGGTGGAGGAGACAGCAACTGAGCAGTACCTTAATTACTACAAGAGAAGATTCCTAAAGTACACCTGCTGTCACAGGCTGGGTTGCCAGTCCAAGGGAGTCCAGAAAAGCCAAGGTCAGGAGCCAAGAAGACAGGGCAGCATCCAAAGCCAAGCCAAAGTCCGGAACCAGAAACCAGAAGTGCAGCCCAAAGCCGAGCCAGGGTCAGGAGCCAGGAACACGGAGCCAAGTCCAAAGTCAGGGGGTCTGAAGGTCTAGGTGCAAGAGCCGAGGTGGATGCAAGCAGCATGAAGCTGACTTTTTTGCTCCCGCAAAGAATACTGCCCAGAGTGTGGCGTTAAATGCTGTTGCCAGTTAGCCAGCTACACGATCGCTCAGGCTCCTGTTAAAACTCTGGGCTAGCTGAGCGCCTCCCTTCACTGGCCTCTCTTCACTTGGTTGCTAAGTTTTGCCGTTGTCACCCCCTTAAACGAGTCACACGAGTCACACGTGGGGGTGAGTCAGGAGGACTTTCAGCTTGCAGTTCATCCTTCTTATCTGAGCCAGGTGTGAAGACTGCCATAGGTGTCAACTATGGGGGGGGGGCTCGAGCCCCCCGGAAAATGGTGTGCCGTCCGCCACGCCTCCCTTGGCCCTTCCTAGGGCTGCCACCGCCACCATCTCTCTCCCCCCCGCACCTGGCCTCTCCAACCCTCCCTCCATCCGTCCAGGGGCCAGCTAAGCAAATGCCCAGCTGGCCCCTGGACGGACGGAGGGAGGGATAGAAGCAGGAGCGGTCAGGCGGGGGGGGGGGGGAGGCGGTGGCAGCATGGTCCCGGCGGGCTTGCTTCGCGTGCATGGAAGAGCCCCCCCTGGGAGTTTTTAAACTCTACGCCCCTGATTAGACTGCTGTTACAGGCACTTGCCAGCTATCCTCCTCTGCTGCTTCAGAGGGGCCAGCTGTGGTTTCTGCAGGCTCAGTCAGCTCATCCTCCTCCATGCCCATGACACCTGCCTGAAAATTATTTCCTCCAACCTAGAAATTAGTCCAAATGTGAGGTAAGCAGATGCGTGTGGTTACGGAGCAATAAAATAAAAAACATGTGCAGAGTATTTGCAGTACTGGCATTCAGAGAAGAGAGCTGTTATTCTTGGCTTAGATTTATCCAGGCCTGGATATTTATGCCCCCTCAGCCCTTTCAACCTTCTGCAGTGAGGAATTTCCTTTCTGGCAGAGAGGCATTCTGGAATTTTTCGAACCTCCCTGAGCATTGTGCCTCTTCAGTAGCCCAGGGGTCCTCGATATATTTGTGAGCCTGCAGGCACTTTGGGAATTCTAAAACAGCGTGGTGGGCAAAGCAACAAAATGGCTGTCGCTCGATGGCTGCCATAAGAAGAAGAGGAGATTGGATTTATACCCTGCCCTTCACTTGTAGTCTCAGAGCGGCTTACAAACTCCTTTCCCTTCCCCTCCCCACAACAGACACCCTGTGTCTGTGAGGCAGGTGGGGCTGAGGGAGCTCTGACAGAAACTGCTCTTTTTCAAGGACAAATGATACAGTGAGTGAACTCGAGGCCCCTTGCATGTCTTCGTTTCCGGGCTTAGATTGGTTCGACCAGCTGGATCTTGAGGAAGTTGACAGACTGCTCTTGACTGTTCGCCCAACCACATGCAGCCTTGATCCGTGCCCGTCCTGGCTTATAAGATCTGGCCACGAGGGGTTGTGAGGTACCGCCCGGGAAATAATTAACACCTCCCTTGTTGAAGGGAAATTCCCGGGGGCTCTCAAGGAAGCGATGGTCCGCCCACTCCTAAAAAAGTCACATCTGGACCCGGCAGAATTGGCTAATTATAGGCCGGTGTCCAATTTGCCCTATTTGGGCAAATTAATAGAGAGGGCGCTGGCGTTACAGTTACAGAGGTATCTGGATGACGCTTCAGTTCTTGACCCCTTTCAGTCCGGCTTTCGCCCGGGCTATGGGACGGAGACCGCTCTGATCGCTCTAACGGACGACCTCCGACGACATCTGGATCAGGGCGGTGGGGCGGTATTGCTGCTGCTCGACTTGTCGGCAGCGTTCGACACAGTAGATCATCGGCTGCTGTCCCGCCGCCTTGCCGATGTGGGAATCAGGGGGCGGGCCCTACAATGGCTCATCTCATTTCTCCAGGGTCGGGGACAAAGGGTGGTGCTAGGGGAGCAGCAGTCCTCGAGGCACCCGCTCGAATGCGGTGTGCCGCAAGGGGCAGTGCTCTCCCCGATGCTCTTTAATATCTATATGTGCCCCCTTGCCCAGATTGTCCGGAGGTTTGGGCTGGGATGTCATCAGTATGCGGATGACATCCAGCTCTATCTGATGTTGGGCGGCCGGTCGGACTCCGGCCCAGACGATCTTGACCGGGCATTGCACGCCGTGGCTGACTGGCTCAGATCTAGCAGGTTGAAATTGAACCCGGCGAAGACAGAGGTCCTGTGCCTGGGCCGCTGTGGTCCGGAGTGGGGGGTCCCGCTCCCGACCTTCGACGGGGTGCCGTTGGTGCCAGCGCCGAGGGCGAGGAGTCTGGGAGTGCTCCTGGAGCCTTCTTTGTCAATGGAGGCCCAGGTAGCAGCCACTGCCAAGTCAGCCTTTTATCACCTACGGCTGGCGAGGCAGCTGGTTCCCTACCTGGACCGCGATGGCCTCGCCACAGTGATCCATGCGACGGTCACCTCGAGGCTAGACTACTGTAACGCTCTCTACATGGGGCTGCCTTTGGTGCAAACCCAGAAGCTGCAGCTGGTGCAGAATGCCGCGGCCAGGCTACTGATGGGTCTCGCAAAGCGGGACCACGTCGGGCCTGTGCTGGCGGCGCTGCACTGGCTGCCTATAGCATACCGAGTTCGCTTCAAAGTGCTGGTTCTTACCTATAAAGCCCTATATGGCCAGGGTCCAACATACCTTAGGGACCGCCTTTCGCCATATCAACCCCAGAGAGCACTACGGTCGGGGTCTGAACACAGGCTACATGTTCCTGGCCCCAGAGATGCCAGGCTGGCCAGAACGAGGACCAGGGCTTTTTCGGTGGCGGCTCCTATCTGGTGGAACGAGCTCCCAGAGGAGATCAGGGCCCTGCGGGACCTTATGCAGTTCCGCAGGGCCTGCAAGACGGAGCTCTTCCGCCAGGCTTTTGAATAGGAGCCGCCACCGACGATATTAGGATACCAGCTGACATCACAACCATCTTGATGTGCCCTGGTCCAACACGGTCTCAGCGGTGGCCGAGGGGGGGGGGGTAGATCAGCCACTTGGTCGCCATCGAACGCTGTTTTATGGAAGCTTTTAGGAGTATTTATTTGTTGAATGTTATTTATTGTTATTTATTGTACTGTTTTTAATCGATTTTACAGGTCAATGTACTGAACCGGCCTTTGGCCCATGTAAGCCGCCCTGAGCCCGCTTGCGGGGAGGGCGGGATATAAATACAAAAAATAAATAAAAAAATAAATAAATAAATAAATAAATAAATAAAGAGGCAGTGCGCAGTACAAACAAAAAGAAGCAAAAGGCCCAGCGAGAAACAGAACTGCTCAGGGGCCATAATCCTGGGGTCCCCGAATCAGTCTGAGGGCCTGGGAACAGGGTTGGCAGACCCCCAGGTCATGGGCGTCAACTACAGGGGGGCTCGAGGGCTTGAGCCCCCCCCCGAAATTTCCCGGGGGGGGCTCAGCCACCCCCGGCAAAATGGAGCGCCCTGCCAGTGGCCAGTCAGCCGGCCGTCGCCGCCTCTCCTTCCCCCCCACCCCCGGCCTGCCCTCCTGCCTCCCTGGGGTGGGGCGGGGCGCGGGGGGGAGAGAGGCGGTGACGGCCGGCTGACTGGCCACCCTCGGGCACTCCATTTTGCCGGGGGAGGCTGAGCCCCCCCTGGGAAATTTCGGCATGAGGCGGAGCGTCCAGAAAAACTGGAACCGCAGGAGCCCCGGGGAGGGTGCGAGCGAGAAGCGCCACCCCACCCCACCCCAACGCAGGCGGCGGCAGCGGCAGCAAAGCCGCGTTCCGGAGGAGCGCAAGAGAGAGAGCGAGCGAGCAAGCAAGAAAGAGGGCTCTTTGTGCGGCTGGCGGGCGGGCAGCATGCTGGGCAGGAAGGGCGTGCGCCACCAGAGGAGGAGGCGGCAACGAGCCAGGGCTTGAGACCGGGCCGGGCAGCTGCTGCTGCTGCAAGGGGGCACCGCGGCAACTGGAGCTGGATGGGCCCGGGCGGCAGCTCCCAATTGGGACCAGATGCTTCCTCCTCCTCCTCCTCCTCCTCCTCCCGGCTGGCCGGCCGGCCTCGCCAAAGCAGCAGCTCCGGAGCCGAGCGCCACCATGGCTCCTTGCAGGTGCAAGGCCGGGGGCTCGGAGAACAAGAGGGGCTCTTGTCTGACTCGCGCGAGGCGGGGCCGGCCGCCAAGGAACTGCTGGGGGGGGGGGCAGTTCCTTCGCAAGCCCTCTCGGCCTCGGTGCTGTAGCCCTGGCAGAGGAGGCGGAGGCAAGACTACAAATCCCGTTAGGCTCCGGGAAGCGGGCCGGGCCGGGCTGTCGTGCGCCTCCCTCCCTCCTTTGCCAATTGCGCCGCACTCTTCCCTGCTGCTGCCGCCGTTGGGGAACACGCGGAGGAGCGTGTGCGGGGCGGCTCAGTGGCCCTTAAATGCGCGGGGTGCCTCTGGCCGCCAGGAGCTGGAGAGGCCCCGTGCCTCCGCTCGCCCCAGCACTGCCTCAAGCAGGCCTCCTCCAAGGGCGACGCGCCGGCCCCGCTTGCAGGCAGCAGCAGCAGCAATCCCCGAGGTGAGCGGGGAGAGAAAGGGAGGGGGGCGGGGAGCGCGGCGGGCAGGCGGGCACGGCCTGGGGGAGGGAAGCGGCGGCGGCGGCTCCGGGGGGGAGAGTGGCGGGGACATGGCGAGTGCGAGAGAGCCCCCGCCCCCCCCGGGGATTTAAAAAGTCTACGCCCCTGCCCCAGGTGGTGGCTGGAGATCAGCTGACCTAGAAAAAACGGCCACTTTTGAAGGTGGTCTCTGTATGGCATTGTACCTCATTGAAGCCCCTCCCTTCCCCAAACCCCACCCTCTTCAGGCTGCACCCCACAAACCTCCAGGTATTTCCCAGCCCAGACCTGACAACCCTATCTGGGAAGCTGGAATCCCAGTACAGGATCTCTTCTGCCTTTAAATGCTTTACTTTACTTTAATGATACTGCTCTTACAGCCAATTCGGCTCTGAACAGTGTCACACTATGACTAAAAAAAAGAAAAGGAAAGGAAATTGATTTAATACATGTGTCTATATAATATAAAATTTAATGATTTTTAATCTTAATTGACTGAGAGAAGAACTTGGCAAGTGCCAATGTAATATTAAAATCCACCCCTGCTAAACGAAACCTCAAATTATCCAATTCACACCTAGAGTCCTGGATATATGGCTTTATCCAGCTATCTCTTGCCTCGTTAAGCAAATCACAGTCAAACAGACAATGCTGAAGGGTGTCTATCTGATTCCGGTTTAATGGTGTTCTGAAGCGGGCGCTGGTCTCGGATGTTCCGTGCCAGCGACTCGGACTACTGTGGGTAGGAGGGGATTCCAGGCTGGCTTGGACCCCCCAGGGACCCCCAGAAAGGGGGCCCTGCTTGGGGCGCACGGAGCTGCCTCTCCAGGGATGGCGATCCCGGGATTGAGGCTGCTCTATGCCCTGTATAGTCCTCCCTCAGTTAGAAACCCTCGGGGTTTTTAAGAGCGGCTACCGGACAGCTTCAGGAGTCCAGAGTTAAAAAGAATTAGCAACTTACTGGAGACGCATGGTGACAACCGTGAATTTTAAAGCAAGATTCTCAGATGTTATTGTGGGATTTAAATCCCCTCCTCCTTTCAACTCTCTGCTTCGGCTAAGAGAAAAATCGCCTTGTGTTAAAATTTGAGAATCGCGGCTTGAAACGGCTTTTGACATTTCAGTGGGAGAAGCTTCAGCAGCACTTTAATGAACTTTAGAGTGACTCGTTGACTTCTTTGAACTTTCTTATCTTCTGGTAAACAAGACGCGATGGCCGGGAGGGGAGAGAAAATGGTGCCGAAGACTAAACCTTCTCCCAAAACAAGCTCTACGTTACCCAGTTCTCTTCCTAGTTCAAAAGGCGAAGCAACAGAGCTCAATTTGGCACTAACAGCTGCTTTGCGCCCCCTGATGGATTGGCTGTCTACAGTCAATCAGAAATTAGACTCACTGCAGAAAGAAGCTGCAGAGGCAAACAGGAAATCTGAGAGAGTGGAGAAGGATTTGTTGGATGCTAAAACCAAAACAGAGAAGCATGATTTAAGATTGTCCAAAATTGAGAAGGAACGATCATCTGACAGAAATGCCTTATTAGCTATGCAATTGGAATGTTCTAACTATTGTTTGAGATTTCAGGGTGTTCTGGAACAACAAGGGGAGAATCTTTAAAAGTTACTCAGTGAATCACTGGCCCCAGTGACAGGGATGAAAGCGGAAGATCTTCAAAGCGATATGGATATGATCTACAGAACATATCCAGAATTTATGAAGAAAAAAAACCTGCCTGGGGAAGTAATGGTGAGATTCTCTAAAAGATTTACAAGAGATGTGGTCCTCAAAACCACCAACAAAGTCACCCTGAAAATCCAAGAGCAGGAGATTAAAGTGCTAAAGGACATTCCTTATGAGATCAGGAAGAAGAGAAAGGCTTATAAAAAACTGACTGTTTGGTTACAATCTGCCAATATTTCTTATCACTGGATTTATCCAGAGGGCCTAACATTCACCTTTAAAGACAAGAAGAAGAAGATAGATACTGTTGCCAAGGCAGATGCTTTCCTGGTTTACTGTAAGAAGAAAGAAGAAAAGAAAGGAAAAGAATCTTCATCCGAGGACTCACTGGATCAGCAAGAAAGTATTTATGGACTAGAAAGTTCATCCTCAGAAAATTTGGGACTTGAAGAGGGTGATTCGGAGTCTGAACTGGGTGCTGCAGGTCCCAAGATCCCGGGAAAGGGGAAGAAGAAGACGCAGAAGAAAGAGAAACCAAAGAAGAAATAGTTTTAAATAAGCGGTTATGTTTATCTCTCTAAAGTTTGATTGTTTTGTTTAAGTATACACTGAATCTCAAAGGTTTTTTTTTTAAACTGAATAGAATTTAGAAAAGAATAAGATATAGATATAGCCTGAATTGTATAACTATTCTTTTTAGAAAGTTTTGTTAAGCATAGATTAATAATTATCTGGACACCTGTCATTATATGGGTAGTTTAGATTTTAGTTATGTAGTGTTTTTTTTCAGGTGATAGTGTAGTTTGGAAAATCAATAAAATCTTTATATTAAAAAAAGGTGTTTATCTGGCACAGTCGCTCTGAGTAAGGCACCTTATTTAAGCATCCTAATAGCTCTCCTGACGGAATAGCATTCAACCTATTGCCAGTTTGGTGTAGTGCTTAAGTGCACAGTTTGGTGAGCCAGTTTGGTGTAGTGCTTAAGTGCGCAGACTCTAATCTGGGAGAACTGGGTTTGATTCCCCACGCCTCCACTTGCACCTGACTGGATGACCTTGGGCAAGCCATAGCTCTGTATCAGCTGTTCTCTCAAGGACAGCTTGGGAAAGAGCTCTCTCAGCCCCACCAACCTCACAGGGTGTCTGTTGTGGGGAGGGGAAAGGAAAGGAGTTTGTAAGCCGCTCTGAGACTCTTAAGTGAGTGAAGGGCGGGATATAAATCCAATCTCTTCTTCTTCTTCTTCTTCAACCTTGCGAGCATAAATAATTGTCTATAGCGTGGAACAGTAAGGAAATCAAAATAGGCTGGAAGAGACTGTGGTAAAATTTAAACCTAAATATAAAGGGGAGCACGCTCTGCATACTCTTATCATGGTACTTCTAGTATCCAATTTTTCCAGGCAGCATAAAGAGAGAGAGCTGCTGACGGCCCTTGTCCTTTCAGATCATATGTGGAGATTCCTAAAGTCTGGATACGACTTTCAACCAGTTTGTTCCATGGACTGTGGTAAGTGTCTGCTTGTAATAGATGTAAGTATCCATTTGACTCCGTGGAGAATAAAATCTTGACCCAAAATCTAAAGGTTGCGGCCCAGATCCGAGTTAGATCTGAGACGTAGTTCTGCCCTCAGTGACACTCCAGCGATGCACTTAGGGGTAAAAAAACCTGTAATTTTTTGGAGAAAATAATTCAGAAGGGAGTCAATTGATTCTCCACAAGTTTCAATTCTGCCTTAATTGCAGCATCTGAATTTATTTTACTTGTTGTGCAGCTCTGCGCTGCGGCCACTAGGGGCACATGGCAGGACGGGTAGAGAAAGCGGCAGCATCTCAGACTTTTTGCTCACGTCTGATGCACTTTTTTCATTTTTTAAAAAACATCTCCATGGCAGCAAACTTTACTGCACCAAGTCTAAGGCAAACACAAGATGCTGCTAATCCTAAAATTTAGGGTTGCCAGCTCTTGCTTTGGGAAATTCCTGGGGATTTGGGGGCCAAGCCTTGGAGAAGGTGGGATCTGGAGAGGTCCACAGTCATCTATCCTCCAGGGGAAATGCTCTCTGTTGCCTGAGGATCAGGTAGAATTCTGGGAGCTCTCCTGCTGTCGCTGCCACCACGAGTCTGGGGCTGGCAACTGCTGGGAATTGGGGGGGGGGGGGGGCGCGGCGGTGGCGATGGGGGTGCTGTCAGGTGACAGTGTTACATCATTATTTTAAAAACCATCAATTAAGTAATATCTATTATTTAACAATCCTGTCCGATTTCTTCCTTTAAGATGCAGGTGGGCAGCCATGTTGGTCTGAAGCAATTTTAAGAACAAATGTTATCCTGTTCATGCTAACAAGAGATATTTGTTTTGTAATGATATGGGGGGGTGTGCAAATGGAATCTTTGTCGGGGTGGGTGAATGGGTGTGCTATGGTGGCTCTTAGTAGCTCTGGAGAGAAAAGGTGATGAAGCAGAATGAGTGGGGTCGAGAAAAGGTTAACTGACTCAGTTCCACCCATTTTGCAGTGTTATGTATTGACCATGCGGTCGCCATGTGCTCCCGTAATGGCGACCGCCATGTGGCCAGAGCACATGGCCAAGAAACTACCTGAGCTTCAGCCAGGTAGAACAAAGGCCAGGTGGATTCAAACCGGCCACCAATCATGTACCTAGGTTCCTCCCAGGGAACCTATGAGATGTAAATAGACTTCTAGTAGCCTATCAGGCCAGTTGGGTGAGGTCAGGGGATTGTCCCTGACCAGCGTAAAAGGAGGGCTCGGAGCCCGGGATTGTATGCTTCATCCGGACCAGCAATAAAGATCTAGCTGTTTCACAGTTCCATGGACTCCCGACTCCAATATTTATCATGCAGCTTCCCCCCCCCCCCCTTCCTTTCCAGCCAACAGGAACAAAAACCATGCGAGTGTTTCCCTTTATGTCTCCACAACCAAAAGGGTCATGAGACTTACTGGCTGCAGTCATGCAAACTAAATAATCCACTTTCAATGCACTTTTCAGCTGGATTTTGCCAGTTCACACGGTAAAAATCCAGTCGGAAAGTGCACTGAGAGTGGATTGAAAGTGGATTATTTAGTGTGTGTGACCGCAGCCTAAGTGTTGTTTTTTTGTGCAAATTAGGGCACATCACACATTTCAGGGAGAGGGCACTCCCCCCTATGTCCTGCATAGCTATGGGCCTGGCTCTCTCTCATGATTGTTTATATCACCACCCTGAACAGGAGGCATTTTGCTGATAATAAATAAGGTCCCCCTTGGTTATCCCCCAAATGTCCAGAATTTCCCAACTTGAAGTAGATTAGTCACATACAGTGATGGTCAATAAACAGAGGGGAATGTCTGCGCTCATGAGGACCCCGAGGCCCAGATGGTTTCTGTTTTGTGTGTTGTCACGCTGTTATCCGACTCCTGGAAACTCTGAATCACCACCCTTTGTGGCACTGAGTGTGTGAAGCTGTTGTCTTTTGAGGCTGCTAAACATTCCCGGATGCAAACCTAACAGATGACTCTTCCTCAGCTGAGAGTCGTTTCTCCCATACAGGAATTTTACGGCGCCATGATACAGACAGGCTCTTTGCTTTGGTTTTGAATGCTGGAGAGTTGTGGCACTGTTTATTGTAGGGGAACTACCACAATAGCTGCAGAGCTGGGTACAAAATGCATTCACAATAGGCTGACATTTGGTTTTATACTTAGGGATATCTAGCATAGGTAAAGGTAAAGGTTTCCCTTGCTCGAAAGCCAGTCAAATACGACTCTAGGGATGCGGTGCTCATCTCCGTTTCCAAGTTGAAGCGCCAGTGCTGTCTGAAGATGTTTCCATGGTCATGTGGCCAGCATGACTAGACGCCGAGGCGCATGGAACGCTGTTACCTTCCCACCGAAGTGGTACCTATTTATCTACTTGCAATTTCTTGCTTTCGAACTGTTTAGGTTGGCAGGAGCTGGGACCAGAGACAGGAGCTCACTCCATCATGCAGCACTCGGTTCTTGAACGGCTGAACTACTGACCTTTCTGGCTGTGGCTCAGTGGCAGAGCATCTGCTTGACATGCAGAAGATCCCAGGTTCAATCCCCAGTATCTCCAGTTAAAAGGACCAGGCAGTGGGTGATGTGAAAGACCTCCGCCTGAGACCCTGGAGAGCTGCTTCCAGTCTGAGTAGACAAGACTGACCTTGATGGACCGAGGGGGTCTGATTCAGTCTGAGGCAGCTTTGTGTGTGTTCATGCTTTGGGTGTATTTTAATGCCCCGACCAGGATGGCCCAGGCTAGTCTGATCTTGGCAGATCTCAGAAGCTGATCAGGGTGGGCCCTGGTTAGTGTTTGGATGGGAGACCACCAAGGAAGACCAGAGTCCCTGTGCAGAGGCAAACAGCAGCAAGCCACCCCTGAAGTCTCTTGCCTTGAAAACCCTATGGGGTCCCCATAAGTTGGCTGTGACTAGAGATGTAAAATTTCCAGAAATTTTGAACCTCAGTTTTTTTTTGGGGGGGGGGGGAGAAATTTTTGGAAATGGAAATGGAAATTTTTGGAAAAATTGAAAAAAAGCTACATTAGCACTTCTTTTTTTCCCCCTTATTGAAAGTCATTCTGTTACTTTAGGAACATAAAATATGACTACGGACAATTTTACTTGGCATGAAATTATCACAGCTAGTATATTAAAAATATAGTGTATCCAAACATTTATTACAAACAGAATTTACTTTTTAAAATAATATTTATTTGTAATTGTAAAAAATGGAGCAACAATCTCCTGAACTGTTTACTAGTTTATGTGGAACAGACAAAAAAAACTCCACAAAGCAATTTTTTAAAATCCAGAAGCCTAGTGAAGCCTGAGTGCCAGTATACCCACCCACATGCAAAAACAGAACTGAAACCTTTTTTCTTTTCTTGTGACAACAGCACCTCCTAAAGGAAGAAATGCATCTTGTTCTTGCACTGGAGAGTTCAAGTTTGTAACCTAGGACTTGCTTGTCCTCAGTGCACAGAAATTAGATTAATCTGATACCACACATATTTTTTAGAAATGATCTGGAAAATATTTGAACACCTTGTCTTAAAATATTTTATTCATCATGTTAAAATAAAACAATCATTTTTTTCTTTTCTTTTTTTCAATTTTCCCAATTTTTTGGGAAAAAACAAAAAAGGCTTCAGGGAAAACCCCGAAAAAACCCCAGTTTCCCCCCCAATTTTTTCCAGTTTTTTTCTGGGCCTTCACTTCTCTAGCTGTGACTTCATGGCACTTACAACCACCACTAAGCACAACATTTGGGAACATGAAGGACTATATCGCTGCGAGACAGGCTGGGCAAACAGGCCAGGATCTCCCAGCCACTTAGTTGCCAGGCCAGCTCTGGGTTGGGAAATACCTGTAGATTTGGGGGTGGAACCTCAGCAGGGTGCAGTGCCACAGAGCCCACCCAGCACGGCAGCCATTCTTCTCCAGGGGAACTGATCTCTACTACCTGGAGATCAGTTGTAATAGTGGGAGATCTCCAGCCCCCCCCGCCCCGAGGTTGGCAACCTTAATCTACTCCTAGGGCTGCCAAGTCAGCCCGGGGGGCGGAGGATCCCCCGATAAAGGGGTTTCCGATCCGCCGGCCAGCATTCGGCTGGCGGGGGGAACCCCACCCCCGAAGTCATCCAGCGAGGACGACGTAATGACGTCACCGGAAGTGACGTCAGCACGTTGGGGGCGTTGCCAGAGCGTCGCCCTGGCAACGCCCCCAATGTGCTGATGTCACTTTTGGTGACGTCGCTTGCGCGCGCGCTTTGCATGCGCGCCAGGAGATACTCCCGGCCAGAGGAGGACTCCCCCCCGCCGGTGAGTCCCTACGACTTGGCAACCCTATCTACTCCCCATTTTGGCTTTCTCTGACTTTACATCTTACATATATCTCCCAAATTGTTCATGCAGTGACTATCATTGGCCTCTTTGGTGTAGAGCCAGTTTGGTGTAGTGGTTATGAGCACAGACTGTAATCTGGGAAAACCAGGTTTGATTCCCCACTCCTACACATGCAGCTGCTGGGTGACCTTGGGACAGTCACAAGTTCTTTCAGAGCTGTTCTCTCACGAGCAGTTGTTGAAGTAGCCCTCTCAGCCGCACCTACCTCAGAGCATGTCTGTTGTGGGGAGGGGAAGGAAAGGAGATTGTAAGCCGCTCTGAGACTCCTTCAGGTAGTGAAGGGCTGGGTATAAATCCAACCTCCTCCTCCTCTTCTTCTTCGGAGTATGCCCTACTGAACAGATCTGAGTAAGATTCCCGGTAGACGTCCTTAGGGTCGCTCTCAAAGGATGTATTTCTAGCACTGCACATAGTTAAACTGTTACAGATGTTCCCCGTCTTGGCTCCCCGCCTGCCCTCCAATGCGTCTCCCTCCCCTGCCTGGTAAATGTCAGCACTCACTTTCTGAGCATGGGGGTTTCATTCCAATACGTTCTGAAATTAAAACTTTTAAATCCCCTTCCGAATATCAGTGTTACAAAGAGATTCCTTCACTGTTGCAGAATTGGCCCTGTGCCGGTCCCAGCAGAGTACAGACCGTTTGGTCTCTTGGCAGTCTGTCGATTCAACCAACTTAGGGCCAGGAGCTGAACTGTTAAAAAGTTCTGGCTTCATTTCTTCAAACCGGGGGTCAAATTACAGATTGATATTTTGCTATAACCCGCATGTAAAGGTGGCATTCCTGGCTGTAGATACATGAACAAATACTTTATTCTCCCAATAACCCTTCGATTGCTTCCCAGATAAGATTCCGCCATGTGTTGAAACGTTTCTAAAATTATCACAGGCTTTCAGTTCATTAGATGCCTGTGGGGAATAAATGGCTTTCCCCAAAGGCTGACAGTAACCCAGAGCGGCCTAGATGGGCCAAAGGCCTCTTTGTTTTCCGTTCATATGACAACCGTTCTGTTATGGGGAGGGGATAGAAAAATTGCAGGAGAAACGTAAGCTTTTCAAAAGCCAAGGGGGGTTCATGGCTTCAGGAAAATGTCTGGTTTCCTCTGGGAATTTCGGCAGTATCTTGGTGTATGGTCCAAATAGCTAAAACTGTGTAGAAGGAAAAGCAGGTGTTTGGCACAAAAACCCGAATATCTGGCAAGGTTCTGACATCCCACAGCTGATGGTGATAGCTCGTGCTGTGTTGTGTATGTGAGAACTTCAGGAAAATCTATTCAGCACTTTTGGTCTGGTGCTAAGAGCAGAAGATGGAATACAGGCTATTTCCCTTGTTTTACTACCTATGGATAACAAAAACACACACAACAGACCATTTCCAGTGCCCATAAAATAGAGAATAGCCTTTTTTTTTTTCGTTTTTAGAGGAAGGATTCACCCTATCTGTAAGGGGCAAGATAGGACAGGTAACACAGCTGAACCAGGGGAAAGAACTTTGGGCAGGATTTGTCCGGAAGCCTCAGGTGAGACAAGCAGACCGGGTCGAGCAGGATTCAGGCTAGGGATGCGGGCCAAGTCTAGGGTTCCGATTTGCCTGCTTTTGGAGGGAGACCTCCAGCCAGTTGCAGCCCTTGCCTGCTGAGGCTCAGCTGACTGGCAGGCGGAAACTGGGGACGAAGGTGGGGGCGTGATCGTCCTGGGAAGAAGAATTAAGAAGAAAAATAAGGCTGTGGCTATGTAAGAACATCGGAAGAGCCCTGCTGGATCAAGCAGCGCAACCCTCTGGGTCCCACACTACCACCGGCTGGGTCTCAGACGAACCTGTGCCTTGTATCTTGTATAGAATGACCTTTGTACAGGATGCAGAGTCTGAAAAAGAATTTTGCTGGATCAGACACATTTGGATCCATCTAGGTCTGCATTATTCCACACAGTGGTCAACCAGTTGCTTGCAGGACCAACAAACTGGGCATCAAGGCCAAGGCATTCCCCTGACATTGCCTCCTAGCACTGGTCTTAGAAGCTTATTGCCTTTCGCTCCCTTTTGTCACTATGGCTAGTAGTCATTGCTGGATTTTTACTTTGCAGCAAAAAAAATCACCTACTTTACGTTGGCATATTGCTCCTATTTATTTGTTGATATATTAATAGCCTGCCTTTCTCTTCCTCACACCAAAGTGGACCCAAGGTGGGTAATAGAAACAGGAAAGCACACCAATAAAAGTACAGTAACAGTAGAACACCCTGACCTGGAAGGCCCAAGCTAACCTGATCTCAAAAGAACATCAGAAGAGCCCTGCTGGATCAGACCAGTGATAGTCCAGCATCTTGTTCCACAGTGGCTATCCAGTTCCTCTGGAGGGACAAAAACAGGGCATAGAGGCTGAAGCCTTCCCGATGTTGCCTCCTGGCTCTGGGATTCAGAGGTTTAGTGCCTCTCTGAATGTGGAGGTTCCCCTCAGTCACTATGGCTAGTAGCCATTGACAGACTTGTCCTCCACAAAGCTCTCTAATCCCCTTATAAAGCTGTTTATTCATGTGGCCATCACTACATCCTTTGGGCAGCAATTTCCCCATCTTAATCACTCGCTGTGTAAAGAAGTCTTTCCTTTTGTCTGTCTTGAACCTACTGCCCTTCAGCTTCATTGGAAGCCCTCGAGTTCTAGTCTTTTGGGAGAGGGAGAAAAAAATTCCTCTTCAGATCTTGCAAGCTAAGCAGGGTCAGCCCTGGCGAGTGTTTGGATAGGAGACCACAAAGGAAGTCCAGGGCTGCTACACAGAGGCAAGCAATGGCAGACCACCTCTGCTTGTCTCTTGCCCTGAAAAAACCCCTGCAAGGTCACCATAAGTCGGCTCGATGGCACTTTCCACCGCAAACAGTAAAGCACACCAACATCCATAACACACACCAATAAAACAAGGAATCTAG
Source organism: Lepidodactylus listeri (assembly GCA_029233225.1). NCBI lineage: Eukaryota > Metazoa > Chordata > Lepidosauria > Squamata > Gekkonidae > Lepidodactylus > Lepidodactylus listeri. The sequence goes on along the minus strand of JARCFY010000005.1, from coordinate 129,344,786 downwards.
AAAAAAAAAGACCAGCAAAAATAAACAGCGTAACTGTCTTCCCCGAGAGGCGTTTCAGAAAGCAGAGCTGCTGAGGGGAAGGGGAAACGGCCTTAGCAGGTTTGCCAACTCTGGCTTGGGAAATTCCTGAAGGTCTAGGGCTCTGTAGTCTGGAGATCAGCTTTAATTCTAGGAGAACTCCAGGCCTTACCTGGACGCCAGTAAGCACTGGGGCTTTCAACATGCTAAATAATGCAGTTTCAATCCACTTCAGCGACTGTTCGCAAGTGGATTTTTGCCATTTCACACAGTAAAATCCAGGTGCAAAGTGCATTGAAAGTGGATTGGAAGTGCATTATTCTGCGTGAAGCGTGGTCTGCCCCTTTTCTAGCCCACAGTCGCTTGAGGGCTGTGAAACCCAGCAGCACTCTTGCTGCACTGGCCAGCCTGCATATTTTCTGGCTCGGTTCCATCCTCCCTTGAGGAAGCTGGGAAAGTCATGGAGACCCGCGCAGCTGTGCTGCAGTTTCAACCAGATGGGAAGTCTCATATGGCTAATAAATGGGTTGCATCATCACCCATGTTTTGGGAATCATTGCTCTTAGTCCGCTATCTCTTCTATCCAGCCATTATGTACTGGACGTCAACACGGAAATAAAGAAACTGGATGAAAAAGTCCCAAACTGAATTAAGAAGAACAAACACAGTCCTTTCTAAACACTTTGTGTTCGTTACAAGGAGAAAACAGGGTATATCCAACCCAACTTCAAGAAGTGGAAATTTCCCGCTTTCCCTTCCCACTGAAAACCACCAAGCCCCATGAATTGTGCTCCTGAACAGCAAAGGGGTGTGTCTGCAGAGGAAGGGGAGATTTGGCAGGAATCTTTGCCCCCTCTTTGAAAGACTGAAGCTTCATGAGGTCTTTGGAACTGGGTGGCTCGATGCAGGCCAGTTTCAAGGTACTATTCCTTGATTTCAGATGAGGTGGAAAGAATGATGGAATGGACTGCGAGAGACTACCTACTGATTTAATGGGAGAGGCAGGATCTGAAATCAGTCCTTCCTAATCCATCGCACAGTCTCTTGGCCATTCTGCTATTATTTTTTAGCACTTGGTGGGTCGGGTGGTCGGAAGTGCTCTCAAGTCGCAGTGCCGGTGTTAGGAGGAGGAGGAGATTGGATTTATACCCCGCCCTCCACTACCCAGGGGAGTTTCAGAGCAGCTTACAAACTCCTTTCCCCTCCCCTCCCCACAACAGACACCCTGTGAGGTGGGTGGGGCTGAGACAGATGTGACAGAAACTGCTCTTTTTCAAGAACTGCTGTGCCAGAACTATGGCTTGCCCAAGGTCATCCAGCAGGTGCAAGTGGAGGAGTGGGGAATCAAACCCGGTTCTCCCAGATTAGAGTCCGCGCACTTAACCACTACACCAAACTGGCTACACCAAACTGAGGAGAAGGAGAACTGTTTCCATCTCTCCCATGTCCAGACCATGTCAACCTTTTGCACATCTTCCCTTAGTGCTGTGTCCTGTCGGAAGGGTGCTCCAACCGCTTCATCATTTTAGGATGCCTCTCCTTTGTATCACGTTCCCAACTCCATGCTGTCTTTTGAGGCGGGGCAACCAGAATGGTCCAGAGGGGTTTAGTATTTCATAGGGCAGATTTCTTGCTGCTTCCCTTGGGTGGGCCCACTGGGCTACGTACTGAGGTTCCCTTTTGCTTCTTGTTAAAATGCGCAGTCACAATCCAGGGATAAGAATGGAATTTGGCAGTCATTTCTGCTCTGTCTTGGTTTTTGCCTCTCCAAGCACAATTACTTGTTTCGTGCCTTGAGGAAGCCCCTTATAAGCAAGGGTCCGTTGGGGCCGGAGTCCGTTGAGGAAGCCCTTTATAAGCAGGGGTCCGTTGGGGCCAGCTCAGGAGTGGCCACTAGGGCAGCCAGGGGCCGAATCAGATTCTCTGATCTGATTCGGCCCGCTGCCGAATTGCTGCCGAAATTCGGCGGCAACTTTAAAAGCGACTGGAGGGGAGGCGGTTTGAGGTAGAGGCTCCAAACTTGCAGGGTAGCTGCTGGGGCCTCTCCTCGAAATAAGTAACACTTTTTCCCACCATAGAAAACAATGGAGGGGATGGGACAACCTGTTTGGGGTCCCGTAGAATTGGACCCTGTTGTCCAATCTTCTTGAAACTTGGTGGGTATTTCGAGGAGAGGCCCCAGCAGCTACCCTGCAAGTTTGGAGCCTCTCCCTCAAACCCCCTTTCCTCCAGCCCCTCATACACCCTATGAGTTTTTGCCATTGATTTCAATGGCCCATAGGGTATAACAGGGCTGAAACTGACATTCCCTTTCTGACACACTTCTGTTGATGTCAGGGGATGTGGCATATGCTAATGAGTTATGCTAATGAGTTATGCTAATGAGCTCCTGCACCTCTTTTTCTACGAAAGGACCCCTGCTTATAAGAGGCTTTCCACGTCTTTCATCATAGAGTCCCTCTCCAAACACCATTTGAGACCACAGGGAGGAGAAAGAGGGCCTTCCCTCTTTACTCATGGCACAACTAGCTCAGCCAACATGACAGAGAATAAGCCACAAACCTCCCACTCTGGGAACTGCAGCACAAGAAGCGCCAGCGATAGCAATAATACATCATGCCCCCTCGACCCCTACCTTTCCTTTTTTTCCTGCCAAAACCACAAATTGGCCATAAGGAGATTTCTGAAGAGTTTAATCCACCCTCCCCCCACTTTTGTCCTGTTGGTGGATAGCCAAGGAGGGCCTATTGGTGTCTGGCGGGCGATGCTGCCAAATGTATTGGCAGTGATTGACATCATGAGAGGTCTTTCCCCTTCCCTGGGACAATTCTTTCCCAAGGATCCTCTTGCAGAATCGCAATCATGCCTCGCTTTGAGGCTGGGCTTTGGAAAAGTAACAAGATGTGTGAGAATTCGCCCCTCTGCTGGGAATGCAAATGGACTGTTGAGTGTATATATCTTTTCTTCTTCTCCCCCTGAACGCTCCAGGGATAAAGCAGCGTATTAGGTTTCCAAAGAGTTTAGAACATGCAGACATGGAGCCAGCAAGACATGGAGCCAGCAAGATACTGGGTGTGCCCTAACCAGAGATCTGCATCCATGGGAATCTTGCATGAGTCAATGCTTATCCCATCAGCATCATAGTGAAAATAATAAACCAGGGATTTGAACAACTAGGCCGGGGCTCCTCAATGTGGTTTCCCTTTGCTGGCACCTGCCAAGTGCCTTTAGAAAGTATGCGGGGCTAGGTGAGCTTTTACCTAGCTTCTGATTGGCCACTGGAGATCTGATTGTTTTGGCAGATTGTTTGGGCAGGAGCTGCCATCACAGTACAAAGATCTTCACTGTGCGGCTGCAGGAAGGCTGTGTGTGCACAAGGCAATATTTTTAAGCAATATGCTTATTTTAAAAGGGCTCCAGCTAAACAGAGCTTCTTGAAATGGCAGAGTTTGAGTTATGCACGACCTCACTGCCTGCCATCTTGCGGTTGGCTCTGCCTCCTGTGGCAGCCATTCTGCGGCTGCGCCCACTGTGCTGTGTCAGAATTCCAAAGGTGCCCCAAAAGGTTGGAGACCCCTGAGCTAGGTGATTTCTACACGGGCCAATGTTTTCTGGGCTACCTTATCTTTCAAGGTGACAGTTTGCCATGGCACGAAGCCTCTGAGCTTGGCTTGTCAAATGGCGGCAGAAGAAGTGTTCATATCCTATCACATCACCTGCTTTTCTAAATGGCATTAAGCAAGCACAGGGGAAGAAATGGGGGGCTCTGTGTTCTGAAGTGTCTGCCAGAGCGACAACAAAAAGAGCTGCTTGTCAGATTTTGCTGCTAAAATGCTACTGAGCATGCTCACTGAGCGATATCACATGCTTGGTAGGGGCAGCTGAAGCCCTTCAACGCTCTTGTTGCCCACAACTGTTCTCAGACTGATCCCTGCTCTAGAGATAGAGAAGTTTGGTTAGTCTTTAAGGTGCCGTGTATATGCCTTCGAGTGGGAACCAAATTATGGCAACCCTAGCATGGGGCTTTCCAGGCAAGTGAGAAGCAGAGATGGCTGGCCATTGAAGTCCTCTGCAGAGCTCCCCCGGTGGTCTCCTGTCCAAGAATCAATCCTGCTTAGCTTCCATGAATGGACAAAACTGGGCTCTACCACGCTTTGTTTTAGTGCTGCAGACTAAAATGGCTGCCCACCTGATACTATATAGTGATGTCAGAGTTCGAGTGAGATGTTCTCACTCTGCCACAAATCTCACTGGGAGACAGGGATGAGTAAGCTGAGGCGGGAGAAGAATGCTACACTCTGCTCCGAGAGCCTTGGAGAAAGGGGGGGATAAAAATGGACTAAATAAATAAACTGAGAAGCCAGGGACTGATCCCCAGGACCTTCTGCATGCAGAGCAGATGCTCTCCCACTCAGCTCTTCCAAATCTCTTGACCACCCCCCCCCCCCCAAATTTGGAAAAGGGCTCCAAGCATGTTTTCGACACCATAGGACTCGTTTTTGATGAACACGTGTCTTTCCTTTCTGGTGTCAGAATACACCAGGATATTAAAAACAGACGGTTAAAATAGTGGAGGAAAGTCAATTAAACCAAACAGCAAACATTCGCTGAAATAGTTTTTGCTTGCTGCCCAAATCTGCAATGTGGTTTTGGCTCCAGAGGCCTCCCTGGAGAAAGTTCCATAGAACACAGAATCACAGAGTTAGAAGGGGCCATATAGGCCATCTAGTCCACGAACCTGTCACCACAGTAGAGAGAGACCGGCTCAGAGAACCCCATGAGTTAAGTTCCCAAATGGAAGACACGCAAACCAGAGATTATTGAGATATTTGGTTCACGTAGCAGAGATTTGCTCAGTCCTAGAAGCATGATACTGAGGTGCAGTAAATAAATCTCCCAAGAAGTATATTGCAAAAAAGGTTAACCTACGTTTATTTGAGGTGATCCAGTTCACATTCAGGTTGCAGTCCAAAGAAGAGAGAGATAAGCCTCACCTAAAGCGTACTTTTGCTCTCACAAATGGCCGGCTTGTCCGGCATCACATGTGTGTGGGAGTATGAGGGCACTGTCTCTACAGGAAAGACCAGCAGAGACATATGTCTCCATGGAGGGCCATGTAAAGAGAGGCAGAGGACAAAGGGAGAGAGAGAGGAGGGGTCAGAGGGCAGCTCCCAGGTTAAGACAAACAGAGGCATCTCATTCTTAAAATTCTGGGAGTTTCTTAAAAGTGAAATACTGAAGGCACAATCACAAACAATTCCTATGAAAAGGGAAAATGGGAGGAGCCTAAAGAAGCCAAGGTGGAACCATTAATACCTTTCTAAAGACTTGAGAAATAAAAAAGCCTCATTCAGAAAAGTGGAAGGAGCTCCTTATAACCAGAGATGAATATAAACAAATAACCAGTGCTTGCAAAGAGAGAGTTAGGAAAGCTAAAGCTCAGTATGAGCTAGCGAGAGACGCTAAAAGCAACAAAAAAGGGTTATTTCCTTATGCTCAAAGTAAGAAAAAGAGCAAGGACATGGTAGGCCCATTGCGGCCTCCAGGCTGCAGACTGCACACCCCACCTCCTCTGGCAGGCTCCCGGGCGGGCCACGGGCCACCCTCTCCAGTGGCCTCACAGCCAGCACAACAACCCAGCTCCTCTGGCGCGCTCCCGGGCGGCCCCACCAGTCACCTCCTCCAGCACCATCCTGGGCTCATCAACAACCCATCTCATCCAGTGGCCTGCTGGGTGCCTCCTCAGGCCACCTTCTTCTTTGGGCTCAGCCTTCCGGCGGCAGTTCTGTAGGGAGATGGGCGGGACTGCGGCACGGCATGGGCAAATTGTGGGGCACGTTCAGGCTGGCACTACATCGTCCAGTGGCCAGGGTCCCCGGGCTGAGTGGCAGCTTGTTCAGCCTATGGCTGAGGGAGCGCATTTTACGTGGGCCACCCCAAATTTGTTTTATAATATAGAGAGATTTGGATAAAGGGACAGAGGGAATGCTTATAAAATCTGCAGATGATACTAAATTGGGAGGGGTAGCAAATACAGGAGAAGACCTAGGGTGCGGTCACACAGTCATTTACAGTGGGTTTCGCCGCTGTTCCCCATCACATTTAAAAGGGCTGACCAGACAACCGCATCTGTTTCCCATTTTGAATCCCGCGCCCTCCCGTGATCTACCGCATTCAATCTCGGATTTTCAAACACCAGCAAAATCAAGTACTTTACGGTTTCTCCTGGCGAGAACCCACAGTTGCACCTGTCTGGACTGCAACCATTCACAACAATCCCAACTTCCCTCTTGCCGAGTTTTTTTTTTTTAAAAAAAAGATCGCCATTGTGCGCATGACTGCTTTTACGTCAAAAAAAATCTATGGAAGCGAAGATTTGTACACGCGCTTGTGCGCATGCTCAAAGAACTTTTGCACGACTGAAGCAGTTTGTGGGGGGATGTGTGGTCATCCCAAACCGTGTTTAAATAATCCCGCTGGAAAATGCAGTGCTAGATACCTGCATTTAAATGACCATGTGACTGCACCCAGAGTCAGGTTGCAGGATGAACCTGACAGGCTAGAAAACTAGGCTACAACAAATAAAATGAGTTTCAATGCAGATAAATGTAAAGTTCTGCATTTGGGTAGGAAAAATCAAATGCATAATTATAGGTTGGGGGAGACTTGTCTTGGCAGTAGTATGTGTGAAAAGGATCTAGGGGTCTTAGTAGACCATACACTGAACATGAGTCAGCAGTGTGATGTGGTTGCTTAAACAGGCAAATGCGATTTTGGGCTGTATCAGCAGAAATGTCGTTTCCAGATTACGCAAGGTGATGGTACCACTTTACTCTGCTCTGGTTAGACTTCACCTAGAGTATTGTGTTCAGTTTTGGGCACCACAATTTAAGAAGGATATGGAGAAGCTGGAACATGGCCAGAGGAGAGCAGTGAAGATGGTGAGGGGTCTGGAGACCAAGTCCTGTGAGGAAAGGTTGAAGGAGCTGGGTAGCTTAGCCTGGAGAAGAGACGACTGAGAGGTGATATGACAATCATCTTCACGTATTTGAAGGGCTGTCATACAGAGGATGGTACAGAGTTGTTTTCCGTTGCCCCAGAAGGTCGGACCGGAACCAACGGGTTGAAATTAAATCAGAAGAGTTTTCGGCTAAACATGAGGAAGAACTTCCTGACAGTTAGAGCGGTTCCTCAGTGGGACAGGCTTCCTCGGGAGGTGGTGGGCTCTCCTTCTTTGGAAGTTTTCAAGCAGAGGCTAGGTGGCCATCTGACAGCAATGCTGATTCTGTGAACTGAGGCAGATCATGAGAGGGAGGGCAGGAAGGGTTGCCTCAGTGCTTGGTTCTTGTGGCCCTTCCTTACACGCCTAGGCAAATGCTGGTTGCGATTTTGGGGTCAGGAAGCAATTTTTCTCCAGGCCAGTTTGGCCAGGGATCCTGGAGGTTTTTTGTCATCTTCTGGGTGTGGAACAGGGGTCACTGCGGGTGTGGAGGGGGAGGTATTTGTGAATTTCCTGCATTGTGCAGGAGGTTGGCCTAGATGACCCTGGAGGTGCCTTCCAACTCTATGATTTTATGATTCAAGGATTCACCATTTGAGTGATGTAGCGTCCCTCAATGTCCAGGTTTGCTGAGGCGCTCACTTCAGTAGAGGTTCCCCAGACATTCTTCAGTTATGGATAATATAGGGAGAAGGCGTTCCCCTCAGATACACGAGACAGCAGGGGTTTTGATCCACTGGGATTGACATAGATGTCTTCAAGAACCATCTGCCGCATTTTGAAACTATCACCCCAACATTATGGTTTCATCAGGAATAAAAAGAAGGGTGTTTTATTACTACAACATTGACCCGGTACCACAGTTTGGCAGCATTTGTCAGGAAATGCTTATATACATTTCCAGATGCTGATTAAAGAGATAGTCACGCTGTGAGGGATGAACTGCGCTGTAGCCAATAAATCTACAGGCTTGGGGGATGCCACAGTATTTGGATTAAGCCCTGCATGTTAGATCTCACAAACGTCTTGGCTATGATGTTTTGGCACAGAGCTACAACGCTTAATTGATTGTTAGAAGCGTTTCACGGAAAATGTCAACTCCGTGTGCGACTGCAATAAAAAAAGGGGACTGCTGTGCTGGGGATTATTAGGAAGGGGACTGAAAACAAATCAGCCAGGACCATAATTGTTGTTGTTCAGTCGCACAGTCGAGTCCGACTCTTCGCAACCCCATGGACCACCTCACACCAGGCCCTCCTGTCTTCCATCGTGCTCCAGAGTTTGCTCAACTTCATGTTTGTTGCATCGATAACACTGTCTAACCATCTCATCCTTTGCCGTCCCCTTCTCCTTTGACCTTCAATGATTCCCAGCCTCAGGGTCTTCTCCAGTGAGTGCTCCCTTCTCATTTGGTGGCCAAAGTATTTGAGCTTCAGCTTCTGTATAAACTTATGGTGAAGCCTCATTTGGAAGACTGTGTACAGTTCTGGTCACCACACCTCAAAGAAGATATTATAGCACTGGAAAAGGTGCAGAAAAAGGCAACTAAAATGATCAAGGGGATGGAACATCTTCCCTATGAAGAGGTGATCCCTGGCCCTTATTGCTACCAACACTGGCACAAAAACACTGGCATTGTGGTGCCATTATGTCACTTCCGGGGAAAACCCAAAAGTGATGTTAGGTAGCTCTAGGAAATGCTGGAAACTCTACGGTAAAACCATAACGTTGTCAGTGAATCCAAGAGCTACTCAATATCGCTTTGAGACTTTCCTGGAAGTGACATCACAGTGCATGGAACTCTGCATATCCCCTCAGGTCCCTGCCCACAAAGTCCCCACTGATGGCCAGGCACAACATTGTGGGAAACCAGCAAGTGGGGGGTTTCTTTGGTTACCAATCTGCTGAGTTCTGCTTCCAGTTGGAACCAGAATCTGGGCTGCAGCTACTAAAAAACAGAAAAAGGAAATAGAGACCAGATGTGCCATCTCCCCCTTGCCTCCCCCCCCCCTTTTTCCCCTGAGGTGATACATGGAAATACCAATTGAGTTGGTCAGCCTGCTTTAAATTACGGATTTTTTTTCAAGCTTAAGAGAAAGAAACTGCCTGCTGCCAAGTCTGAAACATGACCGGGCCCGCCCCCAGCCGACCAAGAGGTGAACCACACCCAGCTGGCTGCCTCACGGGATACATCTGTCGCTGGTTGGGATGACGCTGAGCAGCAGGACAGACACAGCACACTTAGAAGGTTAGCCTCAATATACCCCGGCAGACCCTCGGAATATGTAGATCGTTACGTTTATCTATCTGTTTCATGCAACATAGGGTTGCAGCAGCTCAAGTGGTTAAGACGCTGAGCTGCAGACCGGAAGGTCGGTACTTTGGCAGTTCAAGACCTGAGTGCCACATGACGGACTGAGCTCCCGTCTCTGGTCCCAGCTCCTGCCAACCTAGCAGTTCAAAAGCAAGAAATTGCAAGTAGAGAAATAGATACCACTTCGGTGGGAAGGTAACAGCGTTCCGTGCGCCTCGGCGTATAGTCATGCCGGCCACATGACCATGGAAATGTCTTGGGACAGCACTGGCTCTTCGGCTTGGAAACAGAGATGAGCACCGCATCCCTAGAGTCGTATTTGACTGGCTTTTGTGCAAGGGAAACCTTTACCTTCATGCAACACTCCTGAGGAACGAACTTTATTGATAGTTGGGAGATCCATGATTGGATCTTCCATTTTTCAAATGTTAAAAAGAAGCCGTGCCTCACTCTTGGATCTGGGCTTCAGGACAGGGGTTGAGGGTGGTGTGCCCCTTCCTCCTCGCACCCCTTCTCTAAGAGAAGTCCCCAAAGTTAAAGAAAGAGAGCTACAGGACTTTTTACCTCTTCTTGAAACTCGGCAGAGGGGAAACATTTCAGCTTTCTCGGGGAAGCGTTAACGCTCTCCCCCAACAGCATTAAAAAAATCTACATAAACATCAGGTAACTGCATCATAGATCTTGCACGTAACATGATCTAGATCCAGAAAAGCTGAAAGATCTCTTTGTCCAATAGGGATCCGCCCATTCATTCAGGTCTTCTGGAAACTTCTCTGACTATTTGAAGTGAGACCAGAGAGCAGGACTTCATCCACAGTTCTGGATCGCCGTCCCTTTATATTCCTCCTGGCACTTTTCGAGATGGAGTTGAAGAGCCAGCCAAAAATATGGAAGGGGGGGTGGGTGGGTTCCTTTGGCTTTGATAAAGGTTTGCAGAATTACCCAGAGTGATGGTTTCTGATAGCAGTCATACTCTATCAAAACAAAGTTTGAATCCAGTGGCATCTTTAAGACGAATGAAGTTTTATTCACAATATAAGCTTTCATGTGCGTGCACACCTCCTCAGATACAGTGGAACCGAACCCCTCAACCATTACTTTTAGGGGGTGGGGTGGGGGGTTGTTGTCAGGAAGGGCCATTTGGAGTCAAGATGCAGAAGTCCTGGGTGATTATAGATGATGAGATGTAGGAAAGATCTGGGAATGGCAGTAAATTAGCATACAAACGCAAGAGTTAACAAACAGGTGTGGGAACGAGGTTTGAGTCCAGTGGCACCCACAAGACAAATAAAGTTCAATTCTGGGTACAAGCCAGAACTGAGAGGCTTAGTATGTACACTCCTTCAGATTCACTAAAACAGATTTCCTCAGATATTACATATAGGTGTGTGTGGGGAGGTTAGTTAGTTAGAATCAAGAGGCCTGAGTAACTGAGCAATAAATACAGCTAAGATTGGAATTAACACATTCGGTAAGGCATGTAACCAGCAGTAAGTCAGTATACATATAATAAAGGAGTTAACAACAGATGTGTCCATCTTCTAACATTGTGTATACCATCAAATGCCCTTCAGTTCTCTACACAGGGCAAACAGGTCAAGCCCTGCCCCAAAGGATAAATGGACCCAAATCTGACATCAAGAATCACAAGACATTCCCACAGTGTGCTGGGCACCTGAAACGCGTCAGGTGAACACTAAGAGTTGTCATGCTTACGGAAGCCATCCTAACAGGTGACTCAAATTTCCAGTTAATGTGTAAAAAAATGGGAATTATCAACTCCAGTAGCTCTGCTTTTGAAGGAAGATGCAGCCCTCATAATAAAAATGATTGGTTTCTGGAGTGGGTTTGGTGCTCAGTTGTAGGGAGTGGCTCTACATACTTCAGAAGAAGAGGAGGAGGAGGAGGAGGTTGGATTTATATCCCGCCCTTCACTACCCAAAGGAGTCTCAGAGTGGCTTACAAACTCCCTTCCCTTCCCCTCCCCACAACAGACACCCTGTGAGGTAAGTGGGGCTGAGAGAGCTCTGACAGAAACTGCTCTTTTTCAAGAACGGCTGTGCCAGAACTATGGCTTGCCCAAGGTCATCCAGCAGCTGCATGCGGAGGAGGGGGGACTCAAACCCGGTTCTCCTGGGTTTGAATCTGCACACTTAACCACTACACCAAACTGAGAAAATATGTATCAATCAAGTTTTCTGGGGGAGGGGAGGGGGGGGGTCACTCCAAGGGACTCCCTCTAGTTAGCTCAGTTTCAGAGTTTTTGCGGTGAGCTACACTTTTTTTTTGCTTTGGATAAAAAGGGGGCTTTGTTCTTTCAGCTTGTCACATGGAACCTTCATATGAGCGCTGAGATCTTGGTGATAAAAACGGCGCTGCAAATTTCCTTTCTTAATGCATAATGTCCTAAAAATCGCAAGACAGGGTTGCTTTTGCGTCATTGTTTATGTGCTCTTCTGGTGACAACTTTGTTTTGGTGAGACGTTGGGCGCTTTCAGGCTCATGAAATAACGCACTTTCAATCCACTTTGCAGCTGGATTTTACGGTGCGAAATGGCAAAATCCACTTACCCACGGACGCTGAATTGGATTGAAACTGCATTATTTAGCATGTGTGACAGTGTGGCTGTTGGCTGATCTCATCAAGGATCCTGACAATTCTGCTGCCTTAATTTTAATTATTTTTATATCGGGGCACTAGGGATCTGCCCGTAGAAGCAACCTTCCATGTAAACAACAGGACCCACATCTGCATGGACATAAAGGGCCTGTAAAACAGAGATGTTTCGCCGGGCCTGTGGTTGGCACTTTCCACGCTCTCCTTTTAATCCATGTTCACCACTGTGCCCTCCAAGCAATTCTGCACTAAAATCGAATTCAACCTTCTTTTTATTCTGATCCCTCCCCCCACATTATATTTCCTCCCTTCAGGGGTCAGCCTGCTATTGCCTCGGGTTATTTGGATGCTGTTTTGCTGTGGACTTAAATTGCCTTAACTCGAATACTGAGGATACATTCAGACGGGCAGCTAATCCCGCCATTGGCCCAGCTGTAATTTGATCTAGATCTTTTTGATCCAGCGTTGCACAACCAGAAAGCTTCCCCGTGAATCACTTTACCATGCGTGATTTCACGGTGGTTTGTCTAGATGGCATCCACCGTAAGGAGCCGTGTGGTTGGTTGTTTTTTTAAAAAATCCCATTTGTGCATGCGCATATGGGCCTCACCATTTACTTGTTTTTCCGCGCATGCACAGACTAAAATGGTAAAAGCACCGCCGGCGGTACCTTCCTCTAGGTACCATTTCAGTTAACAAAGTGCATAAATATCACAAGACCACCAGAAACATTAAATTGTTCAGATTGTTTGAGTGGAGCTCTGCGGACGTCGCATGTTTAAGTGGTTATGCACGCATCACTATGACTTTTTTAAAATGGCAGCCATTCTGGATGGTGTGGAGACCATCCCTACGGGCTGATTGCGCGCTGGTGGAACGACCAAACGGGGGAAAGCCCACCATTGGCCCGTCGGCCAGCTTAGGACCGGACTTTCACCACTATCTTTTAAGTACGGCTCCTTGACAGGGATCGACGGGCTGATCACGGAAGCGGCACAATTCCCAGATGTTGTTATCTGGATGTGCACTTTAAATCCACCAGGCACTTGTGCCTGGCACGGCTCAAAAGAGCCATATGAATGCAACCTGAGAAAGTCTGGAGTGGCAGGCAATTGCAGAAAGGACCTTTGAGGACAGCAGTGGTTTACCATTGAGCCTGGCCTCCATTACTCTCCCCCTCCCCCCATGGGAAAGGGTATAAACTGGCATCAAATGCCACCTGGATTAGTATTCCTGCATGTGTTGTATTGTTTTAATTGTTTAAACCGAGTTAACTATTGATTGTTGGATGTTGTGCAATGCCCCAAGCCCTTTGGGGAGGGTGGTCTATAAATTAAACAACAACAACAACAACACCTCCCTTCAAGTTGCCATGAAAATGGGTGGGTAAGTCTGCAGATGAATGGAATATCCTCATTTGGGAACAGACAGTTGAAGAATGAAGCTGGCTTACACTGAGCCAGGTTGTTGGTCTCTCTCCCTCAATTCTGCCTACTCCCACTAGTGGTATTTTTCCAGCTGAGAGGCCACTGATTGAACCCGGGACAAACAAAAGGATGCATTTCAGCAGTCGATAAAATCCACATTTTGGACTTTATTGCCAGTGGATGTTGCAACTTCTAGTGTGGATGGCTTTAAAAGACAGAACCATGGACAGTAGGTACATCAGTGGCTACTAGCCACTGTGACTAAAGGTTATTTGTGGCATCCAATTAAGCTGATGGGCAGAAGATTCAGGACAGACTAAAGTAAACACTTCTTTACACAGCAAGTGATTAAAATGTGGAGTTCACTTCCAGAGGGATGTACTGACAGCCACAGGAATAAACGGCTTTAAAAGGGGATTAGATAGACTTCTCCTCCGTGAATCTATAGCCATTGTGACTGAGGGGAACCTCCATGTTTTGTGGCATTAAGCCTCCGAATCCCAGTTCCAGGAGGCAACATCAGGGGAAGGCCTCGGCCTCTGTGCCCTGTTGCTGACCCTCCAGAGGAACTGGTTGGCCACTGTGTGAGACAGGATGCTGGACTAGACGGATTACTCATCTGATCCAGTAGGTCTCTTCTTCTGTTCTCATGTCCACCATGATAGGTCCCATCCATGGTTACTAGCCACAAGGACTACAGGGAGCCTCCACAGCCAGAGGCAGTAAGAGCCTGGATACCAGTGCTAGAAGGCACCATGCTAGAAGACCTCTGTGCCCTGTTCGGTGGCCATCCAGGACAACTGGTTTCCCACCATCTGAATCAGGAGGCTAGGCTAGATGGACCACTGGTCTGATCCAATGGGGCACCTTATCTTTTCCTCTGACAAGGAGCTGTGTGCAGTAAAGTTGGACTGGGCCCAATGTGTGTGTTTTTAAAGTGCCTTTAGAACGCACAAAGTTGGATCAAACACGATCAAATTAATAAACAATACAGCATCTGCCAAGCTTGTAGACCTGTCTAGATAGGTTGGTTGTCGTGGATCCTTATGGATCAAAGCGTATTACCGTAAATAAAAAAGTATTTCTGGAAGTGATCTGCTATTTTCAGATGGGCTCTTCAGCCAGCTACTAGCATGGATGAGTTCAGAGAGACAGAAATTTTTTTTTTGGTCAGGTCAGATGTTTGGAATTTGTGATGGTTTCCTGCATCAGTCAAGACCCTTCTGCCTGCATACTTTATTTCCTGGAGGCCCTGATGGCTGACACTGAAGAGTTTACACGGCCTCATTTCGTAGAAAGAAATTACAGCTTATTCTGGGACATACTCTTCACTGCGATGCCTACTAGCTTGCTAAGAATACACTAAACTTTTCTGTATCGGGCCCAGGAAACCAGCAAGGCAGGGATTGTATTCAGCGCTCCAACTTCTTTCCAGAGTTCAGTGTTAAAAGTTGTACTTCAGTTGTACTTCAAGCTATATCTACTCAGCCGTCTTCCAAGACAACTGATTACGTTTCTCCCTCCTGCTGCATGTTACTCAAAGGCCAAGGACACAAATGCAATGAATTAAAATTTCATCCAATGTATTAGATTAAAATTGTGCCGGGAACTTGAACCACGATGCTCACAGCCTCAGAGTGCAACCTAGCATCGGGTTGTGCAATGCTCCCTCTAAGCTGTGGAGTCTTGGGAGCCAAAATCCTGCTTTGTGAGCTACTGGCATTAAAATTGTGAGTGAGTGATTTGGCTACTGCGTAAATTAGTTTGCACTGGAGTCCTCCTTCCTGAGCTAAGACAAAAATCTGTGAGTTGGAGGCTAAAAAATGTGAGCTAGCTCACACTAACTCAGCTTAGAGGGAACACGGGTCGTGGGTGTTCCAGCCTCGAACTCCTCGACAGCACTGATCCCACAATTGGGATGCACAGTTGTGGATCTTTACTGCATCCCCTGCCAACTAGCAGTCCTTTCCAACCCTGGGGAAGTTTATTCCCAAGACAAGACCTAATAGGCCAGGTGGGATCAGGAGGTTGCAAACTTATACCCTCTGCTCTATCTTCCACCAGCGGAGCTGTACTGATGGGAGAGGCAGACAGAAAGATGTTGTCTTCTTCTTCCCTGTAGCCACCCAACACGCGCAGGGGCAGGCTTAGTGATTTTGGGGCCCTGAGCAAAAGTCCTGGATGGGAGCCCAGAATCATTGCCAGACCCTACGTGAGAGCCCTCACCCTACATGAGGCAGACATGGAGGGGCCGTGGCTCAGTGGTAGAGCATCTGCTTGGCATGCAAAAGGTCCCAAGATCAATCCCCTCCTTCTCTAGTTAAGAATCTGGGAGTAGGTGATGTGAAAGACTCTTCTCTGCCTGAGACCCTGGAGAGAAGCTGCCAGTCAGAGTAGACAAGACTGATCTTGAGGGACCAAAGGTCTGATTGTTTATTTATTTGTTTATTTATTTCGATTTATATCCCGCCTAGCCAGCTGATGCAGTATAAGGCAGCCTCGATGTTCATTAAAATGGGAGCGATCATGCCCTGACCTGGATAGCCCAGGCAACCCAGATCTCGGAAGCTAAGCAGGGTCAACTCCAATGCTCCCTCTAAGCTGTGGAGTCCAGTGAGCAAAAATTCTACTTTGTGAGCTACTGGCATTAAAGTTGTGAGCAGGTGATTTGGCTACTGCATATATGAATGTGCTCTGGAGCCATCCTTCCTGAGCTAAGACAAAAATGTATGAGCTGGAGGCTAAAAAACTGTGAGATAGCTCACACTAACTCAGCTTAGAGGGAACACTGGTCAACTCTAGAAAGTACTTGGATGGGAGACCTCCAAGGAATACCACTGGCAGGAGGTGGGGGCAGGCTTTATTCAGCCATCTCGCTGAATTTCCTCCAGTCCCCCAGTAGGGGTCAGTCACCAGAGGTCGCCGTGACTTCCAGGTGCACACACACTCACACAAAACATGCAAATATTTTAAAAATGGGCGCTATCACCAGAAGCCACCAGATGGAGCAGGCGTAAGCAGTTGCTGCTGAGAGGGCAGCCCAGGCCCTGCACGCGGTGGACCCAGGTGGGCAACCCTCATGAGTGAGCAATCTGGACAGGTGTAACACCAGTGGGGGCTGGCTCTTTTTCTCCCCCCTCCTATTGGGGGAGCAGGGGCGTGGGCAGTCACAGCTCTCCAGCAAGAGGCATGAGTGGGAGGGCTTCTGGTGTCCTGGCCCCACTGCTGGACCTCCTGATGGCACCTGGTGTTTTTGGCCACTGTGTGACACAGAGTGTTGGACTGGATGGGCCACTGGCCTGATCCAGCATTGGCTTCTCTGATGTTCTTATCTGACTCTAATAGTAACTCTTCAACATTTTAGGCAGGAGCTCTGTTTAAGAGGATACCTTTTCATCTGCACAGCCCACCAGAAGCCCTGCTGAGGAAAAGCTCCATTTAGCCCTGCCCACTTTCTAAAAGCACTTGGCAGGCACCAGGAAAGGGGTCGACAGGCGCCATGCCACCCACTGTCACTGTGCTGGGGTCCCCCCCCCCCCCCCGGTATTAACAACTATTCAATGTGGATGGCCTTTTATGGTGCTGAAAGGAAATTTGTTGTGATCTGCTGCTTCCGGGTACAAGATATTTGAATTCTGCCCTTTCCTATCATTTGTTTGGGTCAGAAGGACTTTTCAGAAGTTTACAGTGTCGTTTATAAAAAAAAATTCACAACACAGACTGCAAACATATATACCCAATGTATATATTTACTTGTAACATTGCTTCTCAAGAATTCTTTTATATCTATATATCTAATAGCCTTAGGGGACAGAGAGATTTTCCTGCACACTTGGGGGACTCCCCAGGTGTGCAGAAAAATCCTAAAACTTAAAAAAACTACACAGGGGATATCTAAATCTCCCCAAAAGTAAAAGAGCATTCCCTGCGCATGCGCACAGAATGCTGTGGGAACTGTGGCGGGCTGGTGGCTGAGAGCCGCTGAGGCCACGCTGCCAGTGCCCGTGGGGGGAGGGGATGGGTGGGCCTGGCGGCTAGAAGCCAGTCGAGCCTCGCCACTGATGCCTGGGGGGGGGGAGAAGGCTTGGTGGGCCCAGGCCTCACCATAGGTGCGGGGGGGGGGGGCAAGGGAAAAGGATTGGCAGGCCCAGGCCTTGCCGTGGGTGCTGGGGTGGGGAGGGGAAGAAGACTCACCTACGGCTGCTTCCTCCTTTCTGTGGAGCTCCTTCGCCCCCCCCCCCTGCAAGTATAGTGGATCCCGCCTCTTGTAACAGCTCTAAACATTTAAAGTGATGAATGCAGCCAAACCATTGGTGGAAGGGGCATGGGCGTTTGCCACATTTCTTTCCCCCGAGGACATTTTTGGTACTAAGACAGTTGATTGGCAGGGTTGTGGAACTTCCTGCCGGAAGGTGGGCAACTTTGCTCCCGTCTTCCCACCAGCGTAGCGCCCCCCCCCCCCCCAACACCATTTTGGTTATTTGTCCATGCTGAATCTATGACCCCAGATATCTATTTTCTTGGAATTAGCAGAGCTGGGGGCAGGGAGCTGAATGTAGCTTATATACAGATCCGTCAGCCTCTTCCACGGAGAAATTGCTGGATCCAATCCAACACGCAATGCAATAGAAATGAAGACTTTAAAACACATAATTTAAGGGACCCAGTGAGTCACTGATTCCAGAGTCTAAAACAGGATATTCTGTCATCAACTGTGGGACAGAAGGCCTGTCCAAACTTTTCAATTCAGGTTGTTCCAGGTCCAGTCCAGTGTTTCTAGTGTACATATCAAACATGACAGATCTTTGAACACAAGCAAAATATCCTCTTATATAAATTTAACCTTTTCTAATCACTCTCTAACTTCAATAGGTAGGAATTTGGCCTCCGATTACATGAACTTTTCATTTGTACCAAGGATAATTTACAAAACCACAAATTAGGATGATCGAGCAAAAAGTTTAGAAATCCACGGTGCCAGGAAATCAGAGGTCCAGAATAAAGACTAAAAGATTATAACACACGTGAAACAATCTATGGCATCACTCCCAGACACATATCGCCATTCAGAACCAGGAGTTTACTGAAAGGGTCTAGACCAAATTTCTCAGAGTGGTTCTACAGGTCCCGAGATGTGTGCCGAATGAATTATTACGATTAGAAGAAGAACAGATTGGAGTTATATCCCGCCCTTTACTCACTTGGAGTCTCAGAGCGGCTTACAACCTCCTTTTCCCTTCGCCTCCCCACAACAGACACCCTCTGAGGTAGGTGGGGCTGAGAGAGCTCTTTCCCAAGCTGCCCTTGAGGGAACAGCTGGTACAGAGCTATGGCTTGCCCAAGGTCATCCAGCAAGTGCAAGTGGAGGAGTGGGGAATCAAACCCGGCTCTCCCAGACCAGAGTCCGCGCACTTAACCACTGCACCAAACTGGCTCTCAATGATTAGAAATGGGCACTCTGAAAATGGAAGTCAAAATTATTCTGAGCTCACTTCAGTACTGGCTTAAAATAAATTTACAGCCAATGGGGCTAACTCATTTGCTCTTGTTGGACAATTTTCAATCAAAATGGTTAAAATCAGTTCATAACAAACTACATGTACTTGGTTTCTCTCCCCCAAGAGATTCTGGCCAAGCGCTGGGACCAGGCAAAGTTATCTCTTAAACAGAGGATGATGGACGTGGAGAAGCAGGCAGATCTTGGTCAATACCCCAACTGTAGAGTGCCTGAGCAAATTAGATACCGCCTGATCCCCACGGACTACTTGTCGCATTTAGACACCTTTAAGTTTAGGAAAGCCTTTACGTTAGCCAGATGTGAGGCTCTCCCTTCCCCAATGCTTGAGGTAGATATAGAAGGGTCCCATTTGACCAGAGACTGCCAGCGTGATTCTGGGGAGGTAGAAGAAGAAGAAGAAGAAGAAGAAGAAGAAGAAGAAGAAGAGATCGGATTTATATCCCGCCCTTCACTCACTTGTAGTCTCAGAGCGGTTTACAAACTCCTTCCCCTTCCCCTCCCCACAACAGACACCCTGTGAGGTAGGTGGGGCTGAGAGAGCTCTGAGACAACTGTCCTTGAGAGAGCAGCTGGTACAGAGCTATGGCTTGCCCCAGGTTATCCAGCAGGTGCAAGTGGAGGAGTGGGGAATCAAACCCAGTTCTCCCAGATTAGAGTCCGCACACTTAACCACTACACCAAACTGGATCTAGAAACCACCGAACATATGCTGCTTAGATGCAACTGGTACAATACGGTCCAAGATAAACATATCACAACTTATGTAAAAGAAACATCTAGACAGACAGACTGGGAGTGTTGTAACCGAATGTTCTCTGACAAAAATCAGACTATTACCGAATTGGAGGCTAAATTTTGGGCGGCATGTTACCGCATTAGAAATGTACGGCTAAATTCATAAAATTGCATTTGCCTTTTATATTTCTTACAGGATTTGTCAAACACTTTAATGGTTTTATATATATTTTATTCCATTTTACCCAGATTTTTATAGCTCTGTATCTTAACATGTTATGGTTATGTTGGCTCAATGCTATAATTAATGTACTGTACTGTACTCAAATCTGCCCTTCCACAAAACTGAGGGGAGGGCATTACATTATGCTAGAGTAATAACCTGTTGATATCTAGGGATAATAAAATCTAAAAAGAGCCTGATATTTGATAAGGAGCTAATCCACAGGGCCAACTCACAGCTGCTTTGAACTTTTGATAACCCAAGCTTTCCACAATGCTCACAAAAAATAGCAAACGGACTTCCCATTCCTTCTTCCAAGGCACGTGCCATAGCTTTACCACCTGGAGCAGGGCCCATTGCCGCATCCTTCCCCTACCCACTCTCCATTACTTGCATTCCCAGACGCATGTGCCACCCCGAGTGGCTCTGGAGAAGGCATGCCCTCCTTTAAAGCAGAGTGGGGTGCTGTAGTTGACTAATTCCTGCACTGAGTGAGGGGGTTGGAGTAGGTGACCTCTAGGATCTCTTCTAACTCTGTGTCAAGAAACTTGGCTGCCTAAAAACAGGTTGCTTACCTGTAACTGATGATCTTCGAGTGGTCATCTGTGGATTCACACCAGTGGGTTTCTGCACCTGCGCCGAAACTCGTCGGTATCTGAAAAGCTAACGGATTTTCGCGCCCAGCTCCACAGCGCACGCGCGGGGCGCCTACCGCGCATGCCCAGTGGAGCCGGGCGCGCACATCCCGCCAGTTCCTTCTGACTGCTGCAACCAGAAGACAGAGGTCCACCTGGCCGCAGAGGGGAAGGTGGGCGGGAGGTGTGAATCCACAGATGACCACTCGAAGATCATCAGTTACAGGTAAGCAACCTGTTTATCTTCGATGTGGTCTCTGTGGTTCACACCAGTGGGAGATTAGCGAGCAGTCTTACCCGGAGGCGGGTGCCGGCCAGAGGTCAATGAGAGACGGTCGACAGAATGGTTCTGCCCATGGCTGCCCGGTCCACTGCTTGAGTGTCGAGGGCGTAGTGCCGGATGAACGTGTTTGGGGACGCCCAGGTGGCGGCCCTACAGATGTCCGATAAGGCGACACCCTTCAGGAAGGCCATGGAGGTAGACATCGCTCTGGTAGAGTGTGCTTTTACGGGACCCGGCAACGGAGTGTGGGCCAGTTCGTAGCACAGTGAAATGAGTTGAACTATCCATCGGGAGAGTCTATGCGATGTGATTTGTGTGCCCATTCTGCCTGGGGCGTAGGACACAAAGAGGCGTGGAGATCGTCTCGTGGCCTTAGTACGTTGAAGGTAAAAAAGAAGAGAACGCTTGACATCGAGAGTGTGAAGTAAGCGCTCCTCCTCCGAGGAATAGTTGGGGAAGAGGTCTGGCAAGAAGACCTCAGAGTGTAGGTGAAATTCGGAGAGTATTTTTGGTAGGAAGGAGATATCAGGGAGTAGGCGAACTCCATTTGGGGGAAAGGAGAGGTAGGGTGCATCGTGTCTGAAGGCCAGAATTTCGCCAACACGGCGGGCCGAGGTGATGGCGACTAGGAATGCAGTTTTCCAGGCCAGAAGTTGGAGGTCACAGGAGGACAGAGGTTCGAATGGTCTTCTAGTGAGCTGCCGCAGTACCAGTGGTAGGTCCCAGAGGGGTGCCGGTGGCTTGGACGGCAGATAGAGGTGTAGCAGACCCTTAAGGAAGCGCTTGGAAAGGGGGTGCACGAAGACTGTGAACCGGTCGATGGTGCCGTGGAATGCGGAGATGGCCGCCAGATAGACCCTGATAGAAGAATGGGACAGACCAGAATCGGCCAAGGATAACAAGAAGTCGAAGATGCGTGAGAGTCCTACAGAGGTAGGGGAGGTGTTGTCTGAGCGGAGAAAGTGAAGGAATTTAGACCATTTGTATGCATATGATGTCCTGGTGGATTGTTTTCTGGAATTCAGGAGAACGTTGGCCACTCCTGGGGAGAAGCCTGGGGGAATATCCTCCACGCCGTCAGCCTCAGGTGTGGGACGTCGTGGTGCAGGAGAGGTGAACCGGTGATGCTGAGGAGAAGTGGGTCGGATGGAAGGTGAATGAAGTGACCCTGAGCCATGAGGAGTAGATGGGAGAACCATGGCTGTCGAGGCCACCAGGGCGCAATTAGGATGCAGTCTGCGTGTTCTGCTCGGATCTTCGCCACGACCCGTGTGAGTAGGGGAAGTGGGGGGAAGATGTAGAGGAATGCTTGTGACCAAGGGAGGAGAAGGCCATCTCCTAGGGAGTCTGGTTGCATGCCTCTTCGGGAGCAAAAGTGGCAGCATTTGGTGTTCGTCCTGGTGGCAAACACGTCTATGTCTGGTTTGCCCCAGCGTTGGAAGATGGGGCGTAGGTGGACGTCCGACATTTCCCATTCGTGTGGGGAGAGGAGGCCTCTGCTCAGGCTGTCGGCTTTGGTGTTCTCACAGCCTGGGATGTGCGTGGCCCTAGGGTAGATGTTGTGCAGTAGGCACCAGTCCCACAGGCGGAGTGAGAGGCGGCAGAGCGATCGAGACACCGTACCTCCTTGCCGGTTGATGTAAGCAACGGTTGTCGTGTTGTCAGATAGGATGGCTACACAGTGACCCTGCAGGAGATCGCGGAAGGTGTGTAGGGCATGGAAGACCGCCAAGAGCTCCAAGTAGTTGATGTGTTTGGAGCGTTGGTGGGTGTCCCAGGGGCCTCCGGTGGTGTGTCCGCAGAGATGTGCGCCCCATCCCCATTGGCAGACATCTGTCGTGAGTGTCCTTGTGGGTGAGGGGACGTGGAAGGGAGCTCCTTGAAGAAGGTTGGGGAAGTGAGTCCACCACAACAGAGAGTTCCATACTCGCGGGGGGGGGGGTGTTCGAAGAGCCGACTGCGGGTCTCGGTTCAGGCGGAAGACTCCAAGGAACCAGATCTGCATTGTCCTCATATGGAGCTACTGGGATGACTGCGGTGGTGGCCGCCATGAGACCTAGCAGACGTTGAATGAGGAAGGCCGAAGTGGAGGGTTGGGTCCTGATCTGTTCTGCTAACGGTGCTAGGACCGAGGCCCTGTCCTCTGGCAGGAAAGCTGTTAAGGATGTGGAGTCTAGGACTGCTCCGATGAATTGGACCCATTGCGAGGGGCGTAGGTGCGATTTCCCTTCGTTGACCTGGAGGCCCAGTCGCGTGAATAGGCCGCGGGTCTGAGCTATGTGAAGAGATAGGACCTCTGGGGAGTCTGCCACCAGCAACCAATCGTCTATGTAGGGGAATATTGAGATTCCCTGCAGGCGAAGGTGGGCAACCACCGCGACCATGGTCTTGGTGAACACGCGGGTTGCTGTGGCAAGGCCAAAGGGGAGGGCCTTGTATTGGAATTGGTTGTTCCTGACTGCGAAGCGGAGGAATCTTCGGTGGTGTGGAGCAATCGTAATGTGAAAATAGGCATCCTGTAAGTCGAGGGTTGCCATCCAGGAGCCTCTGCGGAGGAGGGGGAGGAAGGAGCGTAGGGTGATCATCCGGAATCGTTTGTACTGGATGAAAGTGTTGAGGTTGCGGAGGTCGAGGATGGGCCTCGTGCCTCCGTCTCTCTTGGGAATTTGGAAGTAATGTGAAAAGAAGCCCGTTCCTCGATGGTCTGGGGGAACCGGTTCGATTGCGTCCTTGAGAAGGAGGGTGGTAATCTCCTTGTGTAGGGCCAGGGTGGGAAGGGTGGCTGTGAATTTGTGGTAGGATGGTCGATGAAGGAATTCTATCCGGTAGCCGGAGGTGACGATGGATAAGACCCATTCATCCGAGGTGATCTCGCGCCAAGCCTCGATGAAAGGTGCTAGGCGCGTGGTTTGGGAAGATGGGAAAGAGTCAAAGGCCCTGCTTGGGGCCCCGCGGGAATTTCTGGCGACCTGAAGGTTGTGAGGTGGTAGGTCTTTGTTTGGCCTGGTATTGTGGCCGTTGGCAAGCCGGTGAAGGTCGTGGGCGCCAAGAATGTTCTGGAGAACCGCAGACAGAAGAGCGATGTGACCATGGTCTTGACCAGGTGCGTGATTTGAATGAGCGCGTAGTGGGTGCAGACACTCCCAGGGTCCTTGACGCCTTGATACTCTTGTCAAGGTCCTGGAGCACTGTGTCAGTGGTCGAGTGGAAGAGACCTAGGCCATCAAATGGGAGGTCTTCTATGAGTGTCCTGGTGTCCTGCTGCAGGGCGGTGTTGCGAAGCCAGGAGTGTCTTCTTAACGCTACAGCTGTAGACATGGTTTTGGAGGAAGCATCTAGGCTGTGCTTGGCCGAGTTGACTTGCTGCTTCACCAAGAGCAGGCCTTCCTTTTGAATCTTGCGTAGCGCAAGTCGCTTGTCCTCTGGGAGACCCTGGGTAAGGGCAGAGACCTGTTCCCATAAAGCATACTGATACCTCCCCATGCAAGCGAGGTAGTTAGATGTCTTGATACCCAGGGCTCCCGCAGAGTAAAAGTGTCTGCCAAATGCGTCGAGGCGGCGGCTTTCTCTGTCTGGGGGGGTAGAGTGAGCACGTTTGGATCTGGTGGATGAACTGACCACCACAGAGTTTGGCTTTGGGTGAGTCAGGAGGAACTCGATGCCGTCTTCTTGGAGCCTATACATGTGGTCCAGGCGACGGGTGGAGACTGGAGCGGAGGCCGGCTTGTCCCATTGAGATTTGGTGGCCTGAAGTAGGACCGTAGAGAGCGGGAGTGCCACCGATGGCGATGTGTCCATTTGTACAATGTCGAACACGGGGTCCGACACCGATGGAGGTGGTTGTGCGATGGGGATGCCTAGGGACATGGCCATCCTCTTGATGAGGTCTCCATAGGAAGAGACATCTTCCGATGGTGAGATCGGAAGATTATCCGAGGTGTCTGGTTTGGGGGACGGCCGATCTGGAGAGCTGTCCGTAGAACTGTCATCAGATTCGGTCTCGGAGGACTCCGATATCGATGGGGGCACCAGAGGAGGCAAACGGTGTGGTTGGGCTGGGAGCGTTGACGTCGATGGACATGGCGGTAATGGCGGTGGCGGAGGTGGTGGGGCCGGTGTCGAAGCAGGTGGATGTCTCCGGTGGTCCTGGGTAGATGTCCATACCGGCGGGGTCGTAGAGCGATGACGGCCCCGACGACGATCCTCCATGTCGATGGGACGGTGCGGTGGGGCATCGTAGTCATGCCTTCTGGGGGAACGGGATCGATACCTCTGTGACTCCCATGCCGAGCGAGAGGGCGAGAGCCACGGTAACATTGCGGAGAGAGGGTAGGCGCCATAGGGGTAGTAGCTTCTGGGGTCCCATTGGCGATAATCAGGCCTGGGTGGAGATCGGGGTAGATCCCAAGGCCGAGAGGGATCCCGAGGATATGTCGGACGTTGAGGTAGAGAAACAACCTCAGGGTCCCGAGGTGGGCTGTGAAAGTCCGGGTGGTGTGATCTTTCCGAGCCCGTCGGCGATACCGAGCGTCTCGATCCCGAACGTGATGACGCCGAGCGGGAGCAACGTCCCTGCGGAGACTGGTATGCCGCTGCTGCAAACTCCTGGGTCTGTATGACCGTCTCGGGCGGCTCAGGGCCAGGTGGGCAAAGTGGAGAGTCTAGCAGCTGAATGATCTCCGGTGGCGGCGGAGGTCGAGCGGCGCTCGGAGATTCCGTCGGGGTGGGAGGTCTCACGTCATGCTCAGCCGGAGCACGAGCCTTGCCCTTGTCTCGGGACTTACTGGCTGGGCGCTGCTTCCTCTTCTCTGACTTGTCTTTCTTCTTTTTCTTAGTAGGTGTCGAAGAGGAGGAGTGAGGGACCAGGGGTCTTTTATGAGGACGACGATCAACGTCGGAGGCTGCCTTCGGTATCGGTGGTTTTGATGTCACCATCGAAGTCGAGGCCGACGCCGATGTCGAGGGTTGGGCGGAGTCCATCGTAGTTGATGGTCAAAGAGCGGACTCTAGAAGCACGACTTTGAGACGCGCCGCCCTGTTTTTCCTGGTCTGGTTGGAAAGCTTTGTGCAATGCACGCAAGACTCAGGCCGGTGGGCTTCGCCTAAGCAGAGGATGCACAGGGAGTGTCCATCCAGGGCTGCAAGTTTGCTGCCACAGGAGGTGCAGCATTTGAAACAGCCCCAATGCTGAGCCATGCAATGGGGGTTCGGGTCGGGGAAGAGGAGCAAAAGCTCCCGGAGCTTGAAGAGCCCAGGGAGTTCCGTGGAAAGTGCCGACGTCCGAAGGGCAAGAGAAGTCCAAGGGGTAGTCCGAAGTCAGGAATCCGAAATAAGCTTTAGAATGGAGAAGTTTTCGACGAACCGACGGAAGAGGTTGTTAGCCAAGTGGCGGTCAGAAGAGAACTGGCGGGATGTGCGCG
The DNA here is from genome assembly GCA_029233225.1 of Lepidodactylus listeri. Taxonomy (NCBI): domain Eukaryota; kingdom Metazoa; phylum Chordata; class Lepidosauria; order Squamata; family Gekkonidae; genus Lepidodactylus; species Lepidodactylus listeri. Next base: position 129,318,596 of record JARCFY010000005.1, on the reverse strand, counting down.
CCCGGCTCCACTGGGCATGCGCGGTAGGCGCCCCGCGCGTGCGCTGTGCAGCTGTGTGCGAAAATCCGTTAGCTTTTCAGATACCGACGAGTTTCGGCGCAGGCGCAGAAACCCACTGGTGTGAACCACAGAGACCACGTCGAAGATCTGTTAGCTTTCTTGATTATGGAAGTCGTCACTCCCACCCACCAGCTTGTTACCAGAACTGCTGCTTAGGCTGGCAGAAGTGATTAACTTGCAGCAGCTAAGAACTGTCATCTAAAGTGTTGTCAGCTTGCAATTTAGAGATCGATCCTGGTAACAGCTTTCTTTTGGCTAGATGGTTAATAGGCTAAGGGTGATTGCTAGCATAAGAACACCTATGTAGAACAGACAGCTTGAGAAGACCCAGAGAGAGAAGAGTAGCTGAGTCATAATCCTCAGAATTCTGGCTTTTCTTTCTGCACTGAGACTTCAGCCCCACCAGGAAAAAAACTGCCCCACAAGCCACAAAATCTTGCCTACAGGCCTGCCCAGGGCCTCTGAATAACCACAACTAGATGTGACCTGGAGCTCAACTGTATGGTACATTTTCCCTGGGTCTGTCCCCAAGTCCGGCTGGAAGATCAGGTCTGGGAGTCGTGTGCTTGAAACTCGGATCTCAGGCATGTTGGGGCCCTGATCTGGGTCAGGAACAGCTATGTGCAGTATACATGCAGGCCATCAATGTATGTTAAGTTTCCCCAATTAAGTTCTTTCAGATCAAAAAAAAATTAAGTCTCCTCCCTCCATGGATTCTGAATCAAATCCGGCCCCCATTTTGTCGGGAACGGAGTTCCCAGCATGGAATTCCCAGACCTTGTTGGTCAACTGGATCTGGGGGCAGACTGAGAAAAAGATGTTAGATGTATAAAAATGTTCTGTACTGCTTTGTTAGATATGGAATTGAAAGATGAAATAGTTAAAAACCACAATGACTAAATGGGCACGAAACATAGGTCATAATATTCAACTAGGTCAGTGGGCTAAGGTGTGGAAAATAAATATAAAATTTACCAAAGCTGTCTCATTTAAAGAAAATATACAAAATGTTTTATAGATGATATATGACACCAGAAAATCTAGCTAAATGGTATCCAAATATGTCGAATGTTTGCTGGAAAAAGATTCTATTTAGACAAATGTAAGCAAAAGTAATGAGTGCAGACTCCATATTTGTTGTTTGTTGATTTCTCTTTGTTGTTTATGTTATTTGTTTGCTTCTTTATTCTTTCTGAAAAATAAAATTTTATAAGAGAGAGAGAGAGAGAGAGAAAGCGAGTTGAGTAGTCCAGATTAAAAATGAGCTAGCTGGTTCTGAAAACTGTCTGGATGAGTGACAACATGGTCAGTCTATGAGAATGGCTCTGTGCTCTTTGGAGAAGGGGCAGGGTTCGAATGCACTCTTATCGATCAAGAATGCATCGAACAATTCCAAACTCAAAACAGTGTTCTATAGAACCTTGCTAATACCCTTGTAGAGAAAATGCACAAAACAGTAGATTCACTTTCTTGAATCGACCCATGAGAAGTCTTGGACCCTTTCTATTTCATTTACAAAACTCTGAAATTATGCAAAGAATGAGCTGATTCTTTCAGCTCCACTAATAATGGAGATTTTGCAAGGAAAAATATTCCCTTTGTTTATGCACGTTAAACAAATTGGCGTGCCAAAAAGAAATACATTTTATTTATTTTTGCTGCCATTCCAGAAAACACAGATGTGCTTCTGTACTTCAAGACTGGTCCCGTCTTCCAAAAAACAAAGCCCTTCTTAATAAATGTGCTCCTCGATATAAAAACAACAACAAAATAAAAAAAAGCTGCTTTGGCAGAGTTTTTGGTGTTTAGAGTTTAACAAGAAGGGGGACCCGCAATACTCGTGGGGGGGAGTATTCCAATCCTTCTATCATCCCCCTCCCCAGCGACGGCAGTGGTGGCAAGCCCTGCCAAGCCTTCTCTCCCCCCCTCCCCAGCGGCAGTGGTGGTGAGCTCCACCAAGCCTTCTCTCCCTCTCTTGGCAGTGGCAGCGGCGAGCCCCACCAAGCCTTGTCTCCCCCCTCCCCAGTGACAGCGGCAAGCCTCGCCAAGCCTTCTCTCCCCCCTCCCCAGCAGCGGCGGTCACGGCAAGCCCTGCCAAGCCTTGTCTCCTCCCCTCCCCAGTGGTGGTGGCAAGCCCCACAGAGATTTCTCCCCCTCCCTGCACTGGCCTGAGCAGTCCACAGCCACCGGGCCCACCGAGCCTCGCCACCAATGGCCAGAGCATTCCCTGCGCCAAGCCTTCTCTCCCCAGCGGCAGTGGTGGCGAGCCCCGCCAAGCCTTCTCTCCCTCCTTTGCCAGCGGTGGCAGCAGCGGAGAGCCCCACCAAGCCTTCTCTCCCCCCCCCTCCCCAGCGGCAGTGGTGGCGAGCTCCGCCAAGCCTTCTCTCCCTCCCTTGCTAGCGGCAGCGGCAGCGGCGAGCCCCACCAAGCCTCGTCTCCCCCCTCCCCAGCGATGTTGGCAAGCCCCACCAAGCCTTCTCCCCCTCCCTGCACTGGTGATAGCAAGGCCTGAGCGGCTCACAGCCACCGGGCCCACCGAGCCTCGCCACCAACAGCCAGAGCATTCCCTGAGCATGCGCAGGGAATGCTTTTACTTTGGGGGGGATTTAAATATCCCTATATAGTTTTTAAAAACTTATCCGATTTTTCTGCACATCTGAGGAGTCCCCCAAGTGTGCAGAAAAATCTCTCTGCCCCCCCAAGTGCGATCGCCGCAGACTCCAAGGGAAACGCATCTCTTGGAATAGGAGGCAGGCCCCTTTAAGAGAAGGACCGCTGCTGCCTTCACCCTGTTGAGTGCCCTGACATGCAGGCGCAGTTCACATAATGCCACTCCCCCCCCCCCCCCCGCCTTTCCACTTCGGCATGTCCTCTATGGTCGGAATAGGCAGAAGCCGTACAGAGCGAGAATAATAATGGGTGGCAGGTTGAACTCTTCTGTGAGGGGTAAGGCGGTGCAAGAAGAAAAAACGGGGGGCTGCCATTATTTTTGCAAGCCCCGGGAGGGGGGGGGGGATATGGGTTGGGATTTCTCTTCAGCCTTCTGCCCTTTCTTTTAAGCACTGTGGGAATGGGTGAGCTACTTGTTGCCTTTGCCTAGACTCCCGTTTGGTTGCCTATTCTTTCCGGTCTCCTGGGCCAGGTTTCGGTGAAGAGGAAGGTGAATGAGAGTTTTCCTGTTCTTTCCTTTGCTCCCCTCCGTGGATGGCATCCACCCCACCCCAGATAAGGTAAAGGCCATCACAGATGCCCCGGCTCCCAAGTCAAAGGCAGAGCTCCAATTCTTCCTTGGACTATTAAATTTCTAACATGCCTTCCTCCCCCACAAGGCGGCGGTAGCCGAGCCGCTCCACCGGCTCTTGGACAAAAGTGCTAAATGGACTTGGGGGCCCCGCCACACAGGAGCTTTTCACATCATGAAGGACTTACTGATCTTCAACTTGGTTCTCGCCCACTTTGATGAGACCCTGCCTGTGGTGCTGGCATGCGACGCATCACCATATGGGGTGGGGGCAGTCCTGGGGCATCACCTGCCAATGGCAATTATGCGCAAATAGACAATCGTGGCCGGCATCAAGAAATTCCATGAATTCCTCTATGGGAGGGCTTTTACGGTCACCACAGATCACAAGCCACTCCTGGGCCTCCTTGCTCTGGACCATCAGATGCCACAGATGCCCTCCCCATGGGTCCATCTTTCTTGCCGGATACCAGTACTCACTGGTTGCCCCCCCCGGCAAGTCCATGGGTCACGTGGATGCCCTCAGCCGCCTGCCGCTGCCGTCCTGTGACCCAGATCCTGCTCCTGCCTACCATGTCGCGCTCCTGGAGGACCTTCCTGACTGCCCTGTTCAGGTAGCAGATGACTCCCAGCACACCACCCGGGATCACACCCTTCCCAGGTCCCAGGTCTTGGACTGGGTGGGGAGGGGGTGGCCTAACAGCCTGGGCCCAGAGTTTGCGGCATACTCCGCCCATCGCAATGAGCTCTCCACCCACATGGGGTGTCTGCTCTGGGGCTCACAGGTGGTGATCCCTGACCCACTCCGCAAGCAAGTGCTCACAGCTCTGCACGAGCATCATCCGGGCGTCGTTCGGATGAAAGCCCTGGCCTGCAGCTATGTGTGGTGGCCCAGGCTGGACAAGGACATCGAGGACCGAGTCCGCAGGTGCAGGAAATGTCAGGAGTCCTGTTCAGATCCGCCCCATGCTCCAGTGCATCTCTGGGAGTCAGCGCAGAAGCCATGGTCCCGGCTCCACCTGGATTTCGCAGGACCGGTCCAGGGTCAGCTGTTTTTCCTCTTGGTAGACACCTACAGTAAGTGGCTGGAGGTGGTCCCGGTAAATACCACCTCCTCGGAGGCCGCTATACGGGCCATGTGGTGTATCTTTTGTACGCACGGCCTCCCTGATATGCTGGTATCCAACAACGACACAGCATTTACCTCCACAGAGTTCCAGCGCTTTGTGGAACGACACGGAATCCGGCATGTGAGGTCCGCCCCATTCCACCCGGCAACCAACGGCCAAGTGGAACGCATGGTCCATACGACAAAGGAAGCTCTGCGGCGCATGGACCAAGGGGACTGGGAGTTTAAGCTGACGGTCTTCCTCTTTGGCCAGTGTACAACTCCACATTCCTCAATGGGACACAGCCCAGCTGAGCTCCTCATGGGCCAACGTCTCACGACCCTGCTCGACTGGCTCCACCCAGACTGGGCATTCATGCTCAACAAGGAGCCCAACGTCCCCCGGGCCCCGCAAGGTTTCTTCCCCAAGGATCCCGTGTACGTGCACAACAATCCTGTGTACGTGCCTGGCTGCCAGGAAGAATCATCCCTGTCACTGGACCTCTCTCATATGAGGTTGCCGGCGAGGATAGACAGATCTGGAGGCGACGTGTGGATCAGCTCCGCCACAGGCTCCGCTCCTTCATTCCTGACACCGCAGGTGCCAACGAAGATGATGCTCCCAACCCAGGCCTGAAGGAGGATGAGGATCAGGGCATTGAATCTGCACCTCCTGCATCCCTCTGTCAGCAGAACCAACCAGACGTGTCTCCAGAGCACAACTCCCCGCCGCTGCATGCCGACATGAACACCCCAGCACCTGCTCCCATCACGCCTACCAAGACCCTGGCTCCAGCACCTGCATCCATCCCGAGGTGCTCCGACAGGGAACGGAGACGGCCCACATATCTAAAGGACTATGTCTGCTAGGGTTGTTCCGAACTGGGGGAGGGGAGGGTTGTAATGTATGTAATGGTGATTGCCATGTGCTCCGTGTAATGGCGACAGCCACTTGGCCAAACGCACATGGCCAGGCCAGCTACCTGAGCTTGGGTCAGGAAGAACAACAGCTGGCTGGATTGTAACTTGCCACCAATCTAGTGCCTAGGATCCCCAAGGGGACCTATGACATGTAACCGCAATCATAAGGTCCTATCAGGACATTTGGGCGAGGTTGGAGGTGTGGCTCAGACCGGAATAAAAGGGGGTCCCTGAGCCCGGGTTAGCATGCCTCATCTGACCACCAAATAAAGAGCTTGCTATAAAATCACTTCCACTGGTCTCCCGACTCCGGTACTTTTCAGTACTATAATTAATTGGGTCCACTAAGGTCTTTACTGTATAAGTATATGATTCAATTGAATATATGAAGTTATAGTAGCATATCAGAACTGTGTGTTTTGTTTGAACACGGCATTTCCCCACATTTACTCAACCTTGCCGTGTTTCCCATGTGTTTGTTGATATGAAAGACTGCCTGTAAAACATTTTACAACAGTTCCATCATATATTCCTGCAAAATCCTTGCTGCTCCAGCTCAAAATGTTGTTTCCTAACACCACTCCTACACACTTTTAAATTAGCCATTATCAATTGTGTCTCAATTCATGTCTTCCAGTAGGCTATCAGTGAGGCAAATCAGTGCTCTTTGTCCCATTTGGTTTAGCCCCAAGATGGAGAAGCAGACTGCTGTGTGCGCCACTGCTCCACTCGGCAGCCTCGCTGTGCCTTGGGGCTATGCAGGAAAGGGAGATAGGCTTTAACTCTTCAACCTTTGTTGATGCCTCTGCTTCCTAATAGAAAGTGTGCTCTCTGCTTTTAAAGGAGGGCGGGGGAATACATGGTTTTAAAGACCATGTATTTTCCTTAAAAAACTCATGAGAGAGCCGGGGAGCTTGTTCAGAGGCTGAACGATTCTAATTCCTTATTTAATAGTTTAAAACCTGATTTTCTTCTCAATGGACCCTAAGTGACTTACAGTACCAAACAACAACAAACAGGAGAAGAGGGGAAGGCTTCTGAATGGAGAACATGGAAGACCTGTTCTTTCATTAAGATCTTCCACCCAGCTCTAGGCTACAACCCTCGGAAGGAAACTGTCAAGCAATGGAATGAGAAATTGGTTCAGTGTTTGAGTCCTTGCAATTGTAACCCTTATCCCTCTGGGCAGGACCAGGCCTTAGATACCTGTAAGCAGATGAGAACAAACTCAGCCGAATCTAATTCAGCTGCTGCAGGCTAACTAGCAGGCTCTTCCCCGATCTCTCCCTTGCCAAGGCTGAATCTCCTTTCTTCCCTATCATGGCCCCAAGGCAAACTGAGGCAGCAATGTGCATTTTCTAGATGGAGATGTATAATCTTCTTCACATGTGTTTGAGCCCTTAAGAGAACAATCCTAAACACATCTACTCAGAATCCCACTCTGGTCTATTCAACCTTGAGAAACCATTCTTAGGTTTGCACCATCCAGGACATGCAGAAGAAGAGGAGGAAGAGATTGGATTTATACCCCACCCTTCACTACCCAAGGGAGTCTCAGAGCGGCTTACAAACTCCTTTCCCTTCCCCTCCCCACAACAGACACCCTGTGAGGTAGGTGGGGCTGAGAGAGCTTTGACAGAAACTGCTCTTTTCCAAGAACAGCTGTGCCGGAACTACAGCTTGCCCAAGGTCATCCAGCAGGTGCAAGTGGAGGAGTGGGGAACCAAACCCGGTTCTCCCAGATCAGAGTCCGCGCACTTAACCACTACACCAAACTGGCAGTGCAGTCCTAAAGAGAGTTACACCCTTCTGAGTCCACTGAAGTCAATAGGTTTGATAAGCATACCCAGCATAAATAGGGTGTAACTCTGATTAAGACAGCACAAGAAATTGGTAGACCCTGTTCACAGTTCATTCAACTTTCTGTGAGCTTTGGCTACAAAGAATTGCTTCAAATCTAAGCATAGTGAAACAAATAAGACCTAGTTTGCAGTAACTCTGCATAGGACTAGACCGGGGTCCCCAATCTTTCAAACCTGCAGACACCTTTGGAATTCTGACATGGCATGATGGGTGCAACCGCAAAAGTGCGGAGCCAACCGCAGAATATCCTCAACATTTCAGGCAGAAGCTGTTTAACAGAATGCCTTTTAAAACGAGCATTTCCTTTAAAAATATTTTCAAGGGACCTCCAGGGTCATCTAGTCCAACCCCCTGCACAATGCAGGAAATTCACAAATACTTCTCCACACCTGCAGTGACCGCTGGTCTTTGGTCATGCAGCGAAGATCCTTGTAGCGTGGGGTAGCTGATGCCAAAGCAAGTTTTTTTTTTTTTTAAATCTGTATGGCCAATTAAGTTTCCAATGGCCAATCAGAAGGCCTGCTGGGCAAGAACCCCGCCTGGCCCCACCCACTTTCTAAAAACAATTGGTGGGCCCCATGTTAGAGACCCCTGGACTAGACAGCACTGTGCTGTCAAGCACTGGTTAATTTTCTTAAGAGTCTGATTTGAGGGAAGGTGCTGCCCAAGTGATATTCAGCTGATGCCTTGTTTACTCGTTTTTAAATTCATACTGTGAAATATTCAGGCTGTGACAGACGGACCCTGTTACGTTTCCGGACACTCTTGCTGCGCCAGCACTTGGGGGTTTGGGGGCTTTTGCTCTCTGGCAGGCACAGCTGTCTCTTTTCTATACTCATCCATAGTAATGGGAGGGGGGGGGGGACCCGTGAAAAGTCTCAGAAGGAAACTGCCAGAGTAACAGGTGTGCCCCAGAGTGAGAAATTCGGTCCCAGACAATGCCGGAGTGTTTTGCGGTTGGGAGTGCGCACACTAAGCCTTCAACGACCTCCTTGTCTGAGCTGCGCCTCATCATGTGACCCCCCCCTTTTCCTGCACTGTCTCCTAGCCAGCTCTGGCCAGGATAATTCTCCACTTCGACCTCTCCTCACGCCCAAGGACCACACAGAAATGTCATCCATTATTCTGGCCACTGGTGTTTGTCAAGCTGACTGGAACAAAGAGAACATTCATCGGACAAGGCGACAGAGGGGTGTGAGCACACACTTGTGTGCTTGGGTGTCTCTGTGTATATAGATTTTATCAAAACCCAAAGGAGCTGTCATTTATCTCAGAAACTTGACTGGATTATAGACTGTTGCAGCGCCTCAGATCACGGTGAGGCAATCTTTGGTTTAACTCTCGAGGGTATCAAGGCCCAGTTAACATCCGGGATCATTTCTAAACCACTTTTCAGATACTATCCTGAAGGATCGTGAAGGGTCGGCTCTTTCGAGTCCTTTACGGACACCAGTCCCTCTTGTGGTGGTGGGGATGAAAGGTGCCATCCTACCGCAGACAACGTGTGGAGATCTCGGAGGGTTTTCAAGGCAAGAGACAAACAGAGGTGTTTTGCCACTGCCTGCCTGGACATCGCAACCCTGGACTTCTTGGGTAATCTCCCATACAAGTACTAACCAGGGCTGATCCTGCTTAGCATCTGAGCTCTGACAAGATCAAGATAACCTGGGCCACCCAGGTTAGGGTAGAGTACACAAAATGCTAGATGTCACACAATTCCAAATCCTACAGAACCCTGCACGGTAATCAGCAGTATTATCCTACATGGAAGGGCTGAGGCTGAGAAAGGACTAAAGGCCAAACTCGGCATTATGGTAGACACGGGAATGCTGTCAGAAGCAAGAGTGCCCTGTCAGGTCCCCCTGACTCCATATCATCTAGGACAACCAGATGTTGTCGCCCTCGGATTGTTCTGCTACACGTAACTGGCTGCAGTGGTTGTTAGGAAGTCATAACACAAGTAAGGAAGCCGGAACATTACAGAGTGAGGGGGAAGGGTGGCATAATCTGCAGCCTAGCTATTCCAGCCTCCAGGTGGGGCCCGGGGATCCCCTGATATTACAGCTCATCTCCAGACTACAGAGATCAGTTCCCCTAGAGAAAATGGATGCTTTGGAGGGTGGGCTCTAGGGCATGGTACCCTATCGAAGTCCCTGCCCTTCCCAGGCTCCATCCCCAAATCTCTAGAAGTTTCTTACCCTGAATCTGGCAACTTGACCCCATCCAGTGGCCATGGGGGACCCAGCAGCCCTCGTGCAGTCAGACTCACAGGTCACCTTGTGAGCTTCCTGGCTGAAGTGAGATCTGAACCAGGGACTTTGTAACTTACCCTCATAGCCAATACCCTCCTACCAAATGTTGCTTCTGGCCCAGGCCATAATTTCATTAAAGCACCATAAAACATTTAAGCAAGACAGTTATTTAAAGCAGGACATAAACTGGATTGTCCCTTTGTCAGTCTATCTGTCAATGCAGGCACTGTTTTTTACGATAAGATCTAACAAGACTTGTAGATCACCCAGACAGTTGATTGGCGGGGTGACCATTGGAACCCATTTTTGCGACTCCAAGATGATGCTCTTTCCACTGGCTGCCATCACCCTTGGGGCCGAAACCACACTCTCCTTGTGACACATGTCAGTTCCTCAACATGCTGCCAGTGCACGTGCGGGAAAGTACGGCTCCCATGGCCATTTCAGCTCGTGAAAATGGCGTGGGATGGAAGGCTCCTGAGCTGGATAGGGCCTTGGCATGCGTAGGAAAGTTAGTTCCCCAACACTATGTCTGGCTGCAAAAAGGAGACTGCTGGGCTGGATGTCACAGGTAACTCCTGCCCAATTTGTGTCACAAGTAGCCTATAGTTTGGCTCCTATTTTTTTTATAATTATTTATATCATTTACTTGATGTCTGTCTCTCACTGAGACTCAAGGTGGACTACACAGTGTAAATCAATGTAATCAGTAGGATGAGGCACCTGATAAGCAATGTAACAGGACTAGGATTATGGAAATATGAAACAAAGCATAAAATATTAAGCATGGTAAATTACATAATGCAGAACATGGTACAAGATGAGTATAAAAGGATGCAGAGAGAACAAGGTAGTACATACTCATAGCTCTATTCTGCTATGGTCAGGCCTCACCTGGAGTACTGTGTCCAGTTTTGGGCACCACATTTTAGGAAGGATGTTGACAAGCTCGAGCATGTCCAGGAGAGGGCAACCAGGATGATGAGGGGGTTGGAATCCAAGTCTTATGAGGAAAGGCTGGAAGAGTTGGGTATTTAGCCTGGGAAAGAGAAGGCTTGGAGGGGACACAATTGCAGTCATCAAATATTGGAAAGGCTGTCATGTAGAGGACGGAGCAGATCTATTCTCTCTTGCTCTGGATTGCAAGACTAGATCTAATGGGTGGAAATTACAAAGGAGTTGATACTGCTAAATATCAGGAAAAACTTCCTAACGGTAAGAGTGGCTGAGCAGTGGAACAGACTGCCTCGGGAAGTGGTGGATGCTCCTTCGCTGGACGTTTTCAAGCGGAGGCTGGACGACCATCTTTCGAGTATGTTGTAGGGCTATCTTTCAGCTATGTTCCTGCAGAGTGCAGGGGGCTGGACTAGATGACCTGCAAGGTCCCTTCCAACTCTAACATTCTATGATTCTATGACCCTATACATACTATAAAAAGATAATACACATTATATGGATGAAATACAATAATGCCAGGGAAAGCTGAAGACAGCAGGAAAAGAGGAAGACCCAACATGAGATGGATGGACTCAGTCAAGGAAGCCACGAGGGCCCTCAATCTGCAAGACCTGAGCAAGGCTGCTAATGAGAGGACATTTCGGAGGTCATTAATTCATAAGATCGCAGTGAGTCGGAAGCAAATTGATGGCACCTCACACGCGCAGACACACACAGAGTTCATATTTCTGTTCCCTTTATAAAAGTAACTCCCTGGACCACTTCGTTATAATACAGTCCTATTAGGTAAAGGTAAAGGTTTCCCTTGCTCGAAAGCCAGACGAATACAACTCTAGGGATGTGGTGCTCATCTCCGTTTCCAAGCTGAAGAGCCAGCACTGTCCAAAGATGTTTCCGTGGTCACGTGGCCAGCATGGAATGCCGAGGCGCATGGAATGCTGTTACCTTCCCACCAAAGCGGTACCTATTTATCTACTTGCAATTTCTTGCTTTCGAACTGCTAGGCTGGCAGGAGCTGGAGCCAGAGACGGGCGTTCACTCCGTCACGTGGCACTCAAATCTCAAACTGCTGAACTAGCAACCTTTCGGTCTGCGGCTCAGCGTCTTAACCACTAATGATCTACTGAGCAGAGCTGGGTTGTACACAACACTGATCATAGGGTTGCTAAGTCTGGGTTGGAAAATACCTGGGGACTTTGGGGGTGGAGCCCGGAGAGGGCGGGGTTTGGGGAGTGGAGGGGCCTCAGCACGGTACAATGCCATAGAGTCCACCCTTGAAAGCAGCCATTTTCTCCAGGGGAGCTGATCTCTGTCAGCTGGAGATCAGTTGTAAAAGCGGGAGATCCCCAGGCCCCACCTGGAGGCTGGCAACCCTAACTGATTGCGTTAAAAGCAATCTGATTGAAAAGTAGGTGGGACAGAGAGCTCTTGAGTCTCTGTACACCTTGAAAAAGCAAATTATATCTGCGTGGGGCCCCGATTCAGATCAGGGATATGCAGAGGAGGGGCTTTAACCCCTTTCCTATACACTTTTGCTAACTGAAAATAGGATTTCCCCCCTCCCCCGCCAACTGTCACTAGCCCTTAACAGGAAAGAAGACTGGCACAAGGCTTTACCCCTTTAAATGGCTAATAACTGCAAACAGTTATTGTTTTAATAATCTGATTATTGTTTTAGCTTGCTGTACCCCGCTCTGAGCCTTGCCGCGCAAGGGTGGGTGGTCTAGAAGTCCAGCAAACAAACAAACAAACAAGGCGAAGCTGAAACCATATTGAGATGAAAGGGTTAACCCCCCCTCCACAAAGTTCCAACCTGCAGCTAGGGTTGCCAATCTCCAGGTGGTGGCTGGGGAATCTCCTGGAATCACAACTGGTCCCCAGATGACAGAGATCAGTTCCCTTGGAAGAAATGGCAGCTTTAGAGGTTGGACTCTGTGGTATTATACTTGTCAGTTAACTGCCACGAATTCTTTTCAATAACTGAATGACCGCTACAAGGTGTATTTACATGATCTCTGAAAAGGTTATCGGCTTTCATGTGTTTTACCCTCATGATTGGTGACAGGTCCTGCCTGGGAGTTCTCAACAGAGCCATGACTCCCTCCTCTGAAATGTGTGCTCTGCTCCGCTCGCTTGCTTGCTTGCTTGATTGCTTCGCTTGCGCATGCCCAGCTAAGTTACTTGCTTCTCCCCTGTTCTCTCTTTTGCCCTTCCTTGAACAGGAGTGCTAGCAGTTATGTGTGAGCCAAACTCACCGGTATTTTGTATTCTTCTTATCCATGTCTTGGGAACTGAACTTTAGAGATGTTCAACATCATTATTCTCTGGGAACTCCTTTTCCCACGTTTTCTATGGGAACTTCTGGCCAGTATATTTGAGCGCCTAAAATCCTGCCCAGTGATTGGTAGAATATCCTTAAGCCCTATTTCCTATCCAGTATATCAATACCTGTAATCCCTAAACCCAGTATTACTAACAGTGGAAGTGTTTGACTCCAATGATCTTCTCTACAAATAAAGGACCTACTGCTTAAGGAGACCTGTTGTGGACTGTATCTTTTGGGACATTCTCACAATACTCCACTGAGGCTCCACTCCCAAATCTCCAGGAATTCCCCAACCCTGAGCTGGCAAACCTGTCTGCGGCTTAGCCTCGCGTGGTCACAATTTAAACACAGGAGCAGGCATGGGAAGCTTGAACTTGACTTGGACTGCTGAGACTGCTGGAGGATCTCTCTGTACAGGCAAAGGGGGCCGGTGAGACCTGACTGCTAGATCTGACAAGAGGGAAATGTGTGGCTTGGCTGGAGGTCTCTCTTCTTTGCAGAGAAAGGGAAATGCTGGGGGGGGGGGGGAGAAGAGAGTGCATTAAGTTTCTCCACGTCTCTTCGTTCGTAGATCCTTCAACATCTTAAGCAGGCCAAGCTGGGCAGCTTCCCCAACAAACATGATATGGAGCACGGCTGTTCCTTTGACGCTGCTCTGTCTCTTTCACGACCACAGTGGCTTCCTACTGAGTTCCTCGGGCATTTGGGTCCAACATTCTGCGGCAGAGGGAAGTGGTGTGTTATGGGTGCATAGAAAAACACAGTTTAATTGGAATTGCCACCGAACCGCAAGCTGCATCTTAGATAGCCAGTGACAAGGCTGCCAAAAAAAGAGAAAAGAAACAGCTTTCAGCTGAGACCCATGGAAGAATCCTTCACTCCAGCTTCTCCATTTATAGGTTCAAACTAATAGTCTTCTTCAAGGAAAAAAACTCCCAAAAGTTGTAAAAAGGAACAAAAAGCCTGCACCGCGCTTCATTCCGAAGAGGAATGCGATCCAGCTGTTGCCAGATGTTAGCCAACACCACCAATGAAACCGTGATCTACCACACAGTCGCTGGCCACTTTGCCATAATCTGTAGGGAAGCAGGACTTTTGTTCTTCGATTTGTATCGGACTCACTCACATACGGGCACGTGCAAGCTGAAGTCGGGAGGGCCGGTCTTTTTCCATGTCCCCCATGAATTGAAATCATAACCTTAATCACCCGAAGGGTTCTGCTTGTTAAGTTTTTTTTCCGGAACTGTCAATATATTTTTCCTAGCACATTCTGTGAGAAGATTGACGTACACGACCATTCGATTTGGGCCCCAGTTGAATGAGCAAAAAATGCCCTTTATTATTTACAGATTCATAATGAGAATGAACAGCCAGATTCGATTCCAGTGGCACCTTAGAAACCAACAGGATTTGGGTGGGGGGGGGGGGAGATGAGCTTCTGACAGGCAAAGCTCCCTCCGTCAGCTGTTTCCCACCCTGCAGGCTAATTCTTCCATGGATAAAACAGGAAAACAAATTCAGCGATGTTTAAAAACAGGTGTCCGAATCAAGTCCCTCGAGCGAATCTTTGCGGCCCTTTTTCTCCTAGTCACTTGATGCCACCTGCTGCTTGATGACCACTGGACGCCCACTGAGTGGTCGAAACCACTGAACACGTCTCCTGAGAAATGCAGACCCACCTGGCAACAGAAGTGCCAACTCCTCAGGTGGCTGGACTGCTAGTTGAGGGCTGCCTCTCTTTTTGTGTGGACTGTCTGTTGGAGCGAGCGACTCAGCATCCCTGGACATCGATGGGGGGGTGCGCATGCGCGCTACAGCACTCTAAGTGTGTATAGGTGTCACCTCCTTGAGTGGGGTGCCTCTTTTTGTTATAACCTGGGAGCTGCCCCCTGACCAGTGTTCCCTCTAAGCTGAGTTAGCGTGAGCTCGCTCACAGTTCTTTAGCCTCTGGCTCACACATTTTTGTCTTAGCTCATGAAGCATGGCTCCAGAGTAAAGTCATTTATGCAGCGGCCAAATTGCTCGCTCACAGTTTTAATGCCAGTAACTCGCAAAGTGGAATATTGGCTCACAAGACTCCACAGCTTAGAGGGAATATTGCCCCTTACCCCTCCTCCCTCGCTCGCTTTGTCCGCTCTCACTCTCTCTGCACGGCCTTCCAAGAAGACACACATCCTTGCAGGTCTCTCGTGCGGCGACAATGCCCTCATCCTCCCACACACATGATGCTGGGCAAGCTGGCCATTTGTGACAGAGAAAGCACTCTTTAGATTAGATTTCTCTCTCTCTTCTTTCGACTGCAACCGGAATGTGAACTGGACCTACTTGAATAAACATAAGTGAACCTCTTTTGCAGTAGAACCAATTTAGAGTCCAGGGGCACCTTGAAGACCAAGTTTTATTCAAGGTATGAGCTTTCACGCACACTTTCTCAGATATACTTCTGCAATATCCTTCTTGGGAGATTTATTCACTGCTCCCAGTACCATATCTCTATGACTGGGCAAACTCTGCTATAGTGACCAAATGTGTTGTTGTTGTTGAGTCTCACAGTCGAGTCCAGCTCTTCACGACCCCATGGTCCACATCATGCCAGGACCTCCCGCCCTCTGCCATCCTCCGGAGCTTGCTCAGTTCCATGGTCGTTGCATTGTTGCATCGATTAACCAAATACCCCAATGCAATCCATCTCTCCTCTTCCTGATCTGCTTCTCTTCCTGCCAACATACTCTAGAATCATGAACATCTGATTTGTTGTTGTTCAGTCACACAGTCGAGTCCGACTCTTCGCGACCCCATGGACCACATCACACCAGGCCCTCCTGTCTTCCGTCGTCCTCCAGAGTTTGCTCAACTTCATGTTTGTTGCATCGGTAACACTGTCTAACCATCTCATCCTTTGCCGTCCCCTTCTTCTTTGACCTTCCATCTTTCCCAGCATCAGGGTCTTTGATCCAGTGAGGGCTCCCTTCTCATTGGGTGGCCAAAGTATTGGAGCTTCAGCTTCAGGATCTGGCCTTCCAGGGAACAGTCAGGGTTGATTTCTTTTAGGATTGAATATTTGATACTTACCTGGAATTCCAGTCTTGATTTGGTTCCCTGGACTTTTTGGGATAACATGTTGCAAAATCTGCTTGAGAAATCCAGAATAGGGGACTATGGTTGCTAGGTCTAACACAGTCCTTACGGATATGGATCCGCATCTTAACTACTGTGCCCCGGGCATTGGGTACATGTACATGTACTAAAATCTAGAATTTTGTCTGTATATTTTTCTCAGGGACCAAGAATGCAAGCAGGCGTCTTACTGCAAAAATACCAAACGTGGGTCACATGACTGGAAGGGCAGGATGTCAGAGGAGGATGACCAAGAAAGAAATAGACTGTACTGATCAGACATTCCTGATACTAACTAAAGGAATTCCTGTTGAAGCTTTATTTTTCCCCAAAAGCTGCCCCATGCCTTTTGTCTGTTTTTCTCCACCACCCCTAAGGAAGACACTTTCTATTTTTCTAAAGGGGGTAGAGGTGGAGAAAGACGGGAGAGAATCTACTCAAGAGATTGAATTTCACACCAAGGCTCCAAACAGATGCCAGTTTTCCAGAGACTCAGAGTCACTATTGTCAAGGTATCATCACCTCATCCATCATTTAGTGTCTTGAGCAGTCTCTGGTCTAACAGGCTTTGGTGCTTCAAGCTGTAACCCACCCCACCCCCCACCCCCCACCCTCCAAAGCCAAAGCAAGCTCCCGGAAGTACGGCCAGTGCTACCCCAAACAGACGTTGGCTGCATTTGGTTGCCATGTATGCAGGGGTCATTTCGTAGAAAAAGAGCTGCAGGAGCTCATTAGCATACCTAATGAACTATTAGCATAACAGCTCATTGGCATATGCCATACCCCCTGACATCACCGGAAGTGATGTCAGAAGGGGAAGTAAAAAGTGGGGAGGCCTCTTCAAAAGCCTCCCTTCCCCTTCCCCAGCTGACCTGCCAAGGCCTCCCCTCCCCTTCCCCTGCTCAAGGCCTCCCCCACCTCCCCCCCCAAGCTGCCGCGCCCTCCCCCCACCAGCAAGGCTGGTTCCCTGCACTTAAAGGAAGCTCCCTTTAAGTGCAGGGAGCCGAGGAAGAGGAAGGCAGAGGAAGCCAGGGGGAGGAATCTAAATGCCTCCCTGCACCCCCCCAGGGCCCTTCCTAGCTCGGGTGCGGGGGGTGGGGGCTCTGTGGGGCTTCTTCCTTCTCTCTAGAGTCGCGCAGCAATGGTAGCGCAATCTTTCCATTGTATTCTATGGGGCCATATACAATGGAAAGATCGTGCTGCTGCTGTGGTGCAACTCTAGAGAGAAGGAACACGGGGGCGGGGAGCTGGAGGCGGGGCTTGTGGCCACTGTCATTTGTGCCTGCTCCTGAGGTCCCGGAGCGGCACTCCGGCCCCAAATAACCCCTGCATGCAGGGGTCATTCTGAGCAGGAGCTCAGGGGAGCTCAGCTCCAGGAGTTGGTGCCAGCCCCCCCCCCCCCCGGCGGGGGAATGCCTGCTTGTGTCATGGCTGCAGCAAAATGACCCCGTCCCCTGGAAAGGTCCTTGTTCCTCCGACCAGCCTTCTGAAGGCTTCAGCCACCACTGAAGCTATCTTCCCAGAATAGCGGTATTTCTGAGGCTTGGATTAGTAACTGTCCCCTCTCTTTCTTTCTCTTTCTTCCTTTCTTTCTCTCTTTCTCCTTCTCTCTCTCTGTCTCTCTCTCTCTTGCCTTCTGACATACTTCCAATGATGTCAGGTGGTGTAGCATATGCAAATAAGCTATGCTAATGAGTTATGCTAATGAGCTCCTGCACCTCTTTTTCTACGAAATGACCCCTGCCTACATGTATGTATATTCAATCCCATTCTTCTATCAGATCAGTGCCTGCAGCACTCCTGGGACCAGTGCTTCCCCCCTCCCCCGTAAAAGTTTTCTTTGGTGCACGTGAAAGAGCAGATGAGCATCCATGTATCTGCTCTCTCTGCCCTTGGTGGAACAAAGTGCCATCAAGTTGCAGCTGACTTATGGCGACCCCATAGGGCTTTCAAGGCAAGAGATGTTCCGAGATGGTTTTGCTCTTGCCTCCTCCTTCATAGTGACCCTGGACTTCCTTGGCGGTCTCCCACCCAAGTACTAACCAGGAATGTGTTGGACTGAGCGACTCAGCATGCCTGGACACTGGGGGGCACTACATCACTTGAAGTGTGTCTAGGTGTTATCTCCTTGAATGGGATGCCTCTCTTTGGCTTAACTTGGAAGCTGCCCTCTGACCCGTCCTCTCTCTCTCCCTCTGTCCCCTCCCTCTCTGCACATGGCCTTCCATGGAGACACAGGTCTCTCCTGAAGATATAATGCCCTCATACTCCCATACACAAGATGCCAGATCAGCTTTTGGCCACTTTTGGTAAGGAAAGTACTCTTTAGAATAGGCTTCTTTCTCTCCTTTTGACTGCAACCTGAATGTGAACTGGATCTACTTGAATTAAGCTAAGTTTTACTTTTGAAATATACCCTGGAAAGTACTGGAGTTGGGAGGCTGGTAACAGTCGCCCTGAGAAGCCGCCCTGAGCCCGCTTGCGGGGAGGGCGGGATATAAATCACAAAATAAATAAATAAATAAATAAAAACAGTGAAATCAGCATAGTAGTTTATTTCAGGTCAAGATGGAACATGAGAAACCCCGGACCCAGAGCCCTCTTTTATGCCGGTCGGAGATAAGAAGAAGAAGAAGAAGAAGAGATTGGATTTATACCCTGCTCTCCACTCACTTGGAGTCTCAGAGCGGCTTACAAACTCCTTTCCCTTCCCCTCCCCACAACAGACACCCTGTGAGGTAGGTGGGGCTGAGAGAGCTCTTTCCCAAGCTGTCCTTGAGAGAACAGCTGAGACAGAGCTATGGCTTGCCCAAGGTCATCCAGCAGGTGCAAGTGGAGGAGTGGGGAATCAAACCCGGTTCTCCTAGATTAGAGTCCGTGCACTTAACCACTACACCAGACTGGCTCCCAGTATAATAATCCCCCGACCTCGCCCCAATGTCCTTATAGGACCTTAAATCAGTGGTTGCAGTTCATAGGTCCCCTGCGGGAGCCCTAGGCTCGTGATTGGCAGTCATTTAGGATCCGACCGGCTATTGTTCTACCTGGCCGAAGCTCAGGTACATTCTGGCCATGTGCGATGACCACATGGCGGTTGCCATTACGAGAGTCCCTGGCGACTGCGGTCTTGATACACAACATACTCCTTGGGAGATTCATTTACTGCTTCTATCACGCTTCTATCACGCTTCTATGACTGGGCAGACACTGCTAACTTAACCAGCTATCCTAAAAGACTGACCCTGCCTAGCTTCCAAGATCTGACAAAAACAGGCCAGCCTGTATCATCCAGGTCAGGGCAGCCCTGGTGAGTCTCTGCCCATGGAAAAGTAAAACTCCCAAATTAAAGTTACCACTGGAATTGACTACACCAGGAGCACTTGTGGGCCGATCTGGCCAATTCCGCACCTCTCAAGGATGCTGAGGGAGGAAGGTGGCTTTGGAAACATAACAGGGGCATGAATAAATGGGGGGGGAGTCTGATACGGGGACAGATGTCCCTGTTCAAGGGGCAAGGAGAGGGAAGTGCTAAGAGCACGCAAGAGGTTAAAGGTAGAAAATGAATGGCTGTTTTTTTTCTCGAAACAGCTGTGTTTCATTGTGAAAGGGTCCGGTGCGGAGCCAAGCCAAACAGAAAATAGGAAGGCACACAGATTTGTTAGTTTGAAGTAATTGACCACATGGTGTCCAATGGGTTGTGTTCTCATGTTTTCGGGAGTGGAGTCCCACGAGAGCTGAGGTAGGGAGTTCCAATCCCTAGCACTCTATTGTTTACCCTGATGGTTTCCAGATGTTTGAGACAAGTCCACTGAACTCCCTGGACCGATGCCAAAGAATTGGGAAGACGAAAGGGAAAACGGAGGACTTCTCCGCCCCCCTTCGGTGTTTAAAAAGCCTGTACTTTTTTCTCTTGTGGACAGGGGGAGAAGAAACCCCTTTCATTTATAGACCTCGATCAAACATGTCCTCCTTTTCTCCACCTTAGACTGAAGATTTCGGAGCCCTGCCACCACCTAGATGTGAGAAACGCAGCAAAAGGAGGAATTACGCATTTTGACACGCTAACTCCAAACATACTTCTGCGTACTTTTAAATTGTGCATCAGACAGAAACTAAAATCTGCTGCATTCCTGTCTCCAGGTTTAACAGCAATCCAAAATCTGTATTTGGTGCCAAGAATATACACACCCTGTATCACTAAGTGACATCCACTGAACCATAAGCATTATTATTATTATACCTTGAGACATGGACATGCATGAAGCTGCCTTATCCTGAATCTGACCTTTGGTCTATAAAGATCGGTATTGTCTACTCAGACTGGCAGCATCTCTCCAGGGTCTCAGGCAGGGGTCTTTCACATCACCTACTTTTTTTTAAAGAAACTTTTATTATTTTCAAAAGTAAAAAGAATAAGAAAAAAGAAATCAACATACAGCACACAACACACACAGAGTCTGTACTTCAAGTAACAGATTAGGTTTGTCTAAACAGAATCTAACTTATACACCCATTTATCAGTTTGAAAGTTTAAAAATATGAGCTTATATTTCAGTTCTTAGGTATTAAAGTATTCCTCCAACCATGTATATAGTCTTGCCCAGTTTTTTTTCAAAGGATTCTTCTTTTTTGTCTTGTAACTGTAGAGTTAATTTATCAATTTCAGCTGTTCCTAATAACTTATAAATTATTTCTTCTTTTGATGGGACTTCTTCCTTCTTCCAATACTGTGCATACAAAATCCTTGCCATAGTTACAACATGTACAATCTTATATGTATCTAGTTTTTTTTTTTAATGAATCTGGACTAACATTCAATAAAAACAATTCTGGTATAAATAGTATAGTGGTAGGCATCATTTTTGTAACACTTCATGTATCCATATCCAATATTTCTTAGTTACATTACAGGTCCACCATCACCTACTAACGGTCCTTTTAACTAGAGATTATGGAGATTGAACCTGGGATCATCTGCATGTAAAGCAGAGAAATTTCCACTGAGCCACAGCCCATATATAAGCAACTATAAAGTTGTTTCTTATAGAACAACTTGCAGATAGGTCTGTGCTCCAAGGGACTTACAAACTAAAACAGGGAGGGGCGTGACTGGAAAGAACAGCAAATAATTGAAGGAAGAAGCAGAATGGGGACTTGTCTCCCTTAATGAAACTGAAACGTAATGAAACAGTGCTCATTACAGTGGGACTGGAACACAGTCACAAGAATCTAAGAACAGCCCTGCTGATTCAGACCACTGGGACCATTAAGACCAGCCACCTGAGTCCCAAATAGATGCCCCAGAAGGCCCAAAAGTGGGGCACAGAAGCTGAAGTCTTCCTTCTGCTGTTGTCCCCCTGAAGGCAGAATCCCCGTACACCTGGGGTCCTTACCATGGTGTCCGTGGGCACCTTGGGGGTCCACCAACACAATCTTCCTAGTGTCCACCAAATGTTTTAAGAAAGTGGGTTTTGCCCAGGAATGCTTCTGATTGGCCAATGGAGATTTGATTGCGTGTGCAGATTTTTGAAAAAATGTTGCTTTGGGATAGGGCTGCCAAGTCCCCCCAGGGGGCGGGGAATCCCCAGTCCGCTGGCCCGGATTCGGCCAGCGGGGGGAACCCCACCCCTGAAGTGGCCTGATCCGGCCAACTGCCCCAGCATGATGATGTCACCCAGAAGTGATGTCATCACGCTAGGCATGTTGCTGGGGCGATGCTCTAGCAATCACCCCCAAAACTCTATGGTACCATAGAGTTTTTGGGCGATTGCCAGAGCGTCACCCTGGCAACGTGCCCAGCATGATGATGTCACTTCCGGGAGATGTCATCACGGCACGCACGCAGAACTCCCGGACCGGGGACAGGACTCCCCCACCGTTGAAAAGGTAGGACTTAGCAACCTTACTTTGGGAGCAGCTGACACCACAACACAAGGATCTTCACTGTCTGGTTGAAAGTCAGCTGAGGCAGCCATTTTGTAGCTGGCCCCACCTCCTGCAGCAGCCATTTTGTGGTTGTGCCCACTGCACTGTGTCAGAATCCCAAAGATGCCTCCACAGGCTCAGAAAGGTTGGAGGTTCCCTATGCTAGACCTTTCCTGGTGCTGACTGATATGGAGATCTCTACTACAAAAGGTCTATAAGGAAGGCCGAGCGCTGAAGAATAGATTCTTTTGAATTATGGTGCTGGAGAAGACCCTTTAGAGTCCCTTGGTCTGCAAGGAGGTCAAATCAGTCAATCCTCAAGGAAACCAACCCTGACTGTTCTCTGGAAGGCCAGATCCTGAAGCTGAAGCTCAAATACTTTGGCCACCCAATGAGAAGGGAGCACTCAGTGGAGAAGACCCTGATGCTGGGAAAGATTGAAGGTCAAAGAAGAAGGGGATGGCAAAGGATGAGATCGTTAGACAGTGTTATAGATGCAATGAACATGAAATTAAGTGAACTCCAGAGTACGACGGAAGACAGGAGGGCGTGGCGTGGTGTGGTCCATGGGGTCGCGAAGAGTCAGACTCGACTGTGCGACTGAACAAGAACAACTACTACTAAAGGTCACCCCCTAGTAGAAAATGTGTGAGAGTGAGCAATCTAGAAGTGAAGCCAGAATCAAGTCTGAGAGCAGCAGGATTGATGGCCAAGTCACAAATTGCTCTGACTGAGGGACCAAGCCAGTGGACTATTTGCTCCCTCGTGTCACCTGATAACGGGACCATCCTCTGCCCAGCTGCCCAGAGAGCATCTCAGCGTTCCCAACAGCAGGCCAACCATTCCTTCTTTTCACAAACAGCTACAGCAGAGGGCCCCAACCCTTTGGGACCTTAGGGCACTTTTGGAATTCTTTTTTTTTTCAAACACACATATAAAACATACAAACACACAAACACATAAACATAAAAGAATCGGAGGGTAGTATACCAGATAATATCTCTAAAATATTTTCTTATATCATCTAGTTATTAGTTTCCATACAGATGTTAACCATCCCAAGGGTGGTCGGCAGTGGGGCTAGGATGGAGAACCCCCCTCCAACACTGGTGTTGTGCAATGCCAGATCCATAAATAACAAGGCCATGGTCCTTCGGGATTTCATGGTGGAACAACAGGTGGATCTGGCTTGCGTGACCAAGACCTGGGTGCAGGAGGGGAAAACAGTAGCTCTTTCCCAACTCGCCCCACCCGCGTTTGCGGTCCTGCACCAATCACAGACTAGGGGGTGGGGGTGGGGTGGCGATGTTCATTTGGGAGGCTTACTCCTTCAGGGCGCTCCCGCCGATGGAAATCACGGGCTTAGAGTGTATTGGCTTGGTGCTGGAAGCTGGGGAGAGTGTGGCGATCTGGCTGGTGTACCGACCGCCTAACGCACCGGCCGAGAGCCTGCCAGCCCTAATGGAGGCCGTAACAGGCTGGGCGCTGGAACACCCAAGGCTGATAGTCTTTGGTAATTTCAACGTCCATGCCGATGATGCGGCTTCCATACAGGCGGTGGACCTGACGTCGTCCATGGCGGCGTTGGGACTCTTCCAATTTGTAACAACCCCCACCCACCGGGTTTGACACACGCTCAATTTGATTTTCGCGGCAGGGGTAACAGACCGGATTACTGCTTTGGTAGTACCATGGTCGGACCACCATGCCCTGAAGGCCCATCTGACTGTCCCACTCCAACCTTGTTTAGGCGGCAAGCACATTTTAGCTTGCCCTCGGAGCCTGATGGACCCTAGGCGGCTCCTATTGGCTCTGAGGGACCTGAGGCCCCCTGGCGGCTCGTTGGATGAGCTGGTGGAGGACTGGCATAGCCAGCTCTCCACAGCCATTGACAAAATCACTCCGAGGCACCCTCTATGCCCCCATACTAGGCTTGCCCCCTGGTTTACCCAGGGGTTATGGCTCATGAAACGGGAGCTCAGACGGTTAGAGAGACGGTGGTGACGCGATTGCAACGAAGCTACAAGAGCATCTTATAGGACGTTTATGAAGGCCTATGAGATGGCAGTCAAGGCTGCTAAAAAGGACTATTATGTGGCTGAGATTGCACCCGCTAGCTCACGCCCGGCACAATTATTTAGGACAATTCGGTCTATAACAGTACTGCCTCAGGGCAAACCAAATAATAGGGAATTGGAAATTGGCTGCGAGGCTTTTGCGAGCTATTTTGCAAATAAAGTCTTGGTGCTCCGCCATGACCTCTCCACCATTGTTGATGCAATGAGTGAAATTGAGGCCCCTTGCATGTCTTCAGAACGGGCTTTGATACCTTTGGCCCGCTCAGCCTTGACGAAGTTGATAGGCTGCTTGTGACTGTACATCCAACCACATGCAACCTTGATCCGTGCCCTTCCTGGCTTATTAAAGCTGGCCACGAGGGGTTTCGAGGTGCACTGTGGGAGATTATCAATCGGTCCCTCCTGGAGGGGCAGTTCCCGAGTGAACTCAAGGATGCGATGGTTCACCCACTCTTAAAAAAACCATCCTTGGATCCGGCCGAATTGGCTAATTACTGGCCGGTTTCCAATTTGCCTTATTTGGGCAAATTAATAGAGAGGGCGGCGGCGATACAGCTCCAGAGTTTCCCTACAGCTTTCGCCTGGGGTTCGGGACTGAGACAGCTCCGGTTGCCCTCACGGATGATCTCCGGAGACATCTGGATCAGGGTGGCGTGGTGGTATTGCTGTTGCTTGACCTGCTGGCAGCATTCGACATGGTAGATCATCGGCTGCTGACCCGTTGCCTCGCCGATGTGGGGATACAGGGGCGTGCCTTACAGTAGCTCGTCTCCTTTCTCCAGGGTCGGGGACAAAGGGTGGCACTAGGGGAGCAGCGGTCCCGAAGACACCCACTTGAATGCGGAATGACTCAGGGGGCTGTCTTATCTACGATGCTCTTTAACATCTATATGTGCCCCCTTGTCCAGATTGTCTGGAGGGCGGGGCTGGGCTGTCACCAGTATGCTGATGACACCCAGGTCAATCTGATGTTGGGAGGCCAGTCTGGCTCTGGACCGATCCTGACCGGACATTGCACGCTGTGGCTGGATGGCTGAGGTTGAGTAGCCTGAAGGTGAACCCGGCGAAGACGGAGGTCCTGTGCTTGGGTCAGGGTGGGCCATGGTCGGGGCTCCCACTCCCAGTGTTCGATGGGGCGCCATTGGTGCCTGCGCCGGTAGTTAGGAGTCTGGGAGTGCTCCTGGATCCCTCCATGTCTATGGAGGCCCAGGTAGCAGCCACTGCCAAGTCGGCCTTTTACCATCGGAGGCTGGCGCAGAAGTTGGTTCCCTTCCTGAGCCGTGCCAACCTAGCTACAGTGATCCATGTGATGGTCACCTCGAGGCTAGACTATTGTAACGCTCTCTACATGGGGCTGCCCTTGTCACAAATCTGGAGACTGCAGCTGGTGCAGAATGCCACGGCGAGGCTGCTGATGTGCCTCCCTAGACAGGAGCACATCCGGCCAGCACTGGTGGCACTGCACTGGCTGCCTATAGCGTACCGAATTCGCTTCAAGGTGCTGGTGCTTGCCTTTAAAGCCCTAAATGGCCTGGGTCTGACCTACCTGACCTGCCTTTCCCCATATGTACTCCAGAGAGCACTATGGCCTGGGGCCCAACACCGCCTGGTCACTCCTGGCCCCAGAGAAGCTAGGCTTGCTGCCACTAAAGGGAGGGCCTTCTCGGTGGTGGCCCCTTACTGGTGGAATGAGCTCCCGGAAGAGATCAGGGCCTGCGGGACCTGATGCAATTCCGCAGGGCCTGCAAGATGAAGCTCTTCCGCCAGGCATATGAATAGGGGCCGCCGCCTTCCTTCCTCTCCCCCCATGTTATGCTTACCAATGAGGGGCCTCAGACAAGACCATTTAGCTCCAGTGCTATTAGACACTGGGGCTTGAAAACGCTGGGACAGACAGTACGCCACCTAATTTCATTGTACTACACTGTATGTAAATTGTCATGTTTAACTGTGAATTTTATAATGTTTTAACTGTTTTAACTTTTATTGTATTTATGAATCTTGGTTCAGCCAAGTCTTGTTAGCCGCTCTGGGCCTGCAATAGCGAGGAGAGGGTCCTAGAAACTGAAAATAAATAAATAAATAAATAAATAAATAAAGGAAAGTTTAGCCAAGTAGTCTGCAAAATGTTAACAGTAGTTATGCGACTCAAAGTGTAGCCAGAGAGTATATAGTTCACTTCACGTAATCTTCTAGCCATGTATAAAATCTGGACCATGTATTGTAAAATTTCTCTTCCTGTAATCCTTTCAGAAATAAAGTCAATTTATCCATTTTCGCAGTTTCCAGTATTTTACTTGTGATTTCTTCTTTAGGCGGTATTTCATCTTTTCTCCAATATTTTTGCATACAATATTCTCGCAATTGTTAATACACGTATAATCAAATTAAAAAAATCTTCTTTCTTACACTTTTCTGGTCTTACATTCAATAAGAATAGCTCTGGAATAAAAGGTATGGTATCTTCCGGCATTTTTTGTAAGATTTCATGAATCCAGGCCCAGTATTTTTTAACTCTATCACATGTCCGCCACATATGAAAAAGGACCCAACAACTTTTTAACATTTCCAACAAGCATTTGATAAGACAGGATAAAATCTTGCCAACGTATCTGGTGTCATATACCATGTTCAAAACATTTTATAAATATTCTCTTTATAAGAAACTGCTTCAGTAATTTTTACATTCACTTTCCATATCTGAGACCATTGGTCTAAAGGTATGTTATGTCCAACATTCTGTGCCCAGGCACCTTTGGAATTCTGACATAGCATCGAGGGTCTGGTCATCAAAGTTCCCAGCTCTGATGCCATATGCCAGGACGTACATAAAACTGAACGGTGTTGCTATATTTTGATCGTGACCAGAAGGACCGATTCACCCGCAGCTTTTCAAACCCTTCCTTGCTAGGGAAGTTAGCGGGCCCTCCTCGTTGAATTACCTACCCAAACAACTGTCAAAATGACACATCAGCAACAAGAAATTAAGTTTCAGACGGAAGGAACTTTGGCTTTGATCCTCCTGCTTAAACCAACTCTAGGCGCTCATTCACCTTACATGAAAATCAAGCCAGAAATAAGAGCAGAACTGTTGCTTTAATTAATACAAGAGCTCTGTCTGTTTAAACATTTAATTTTTCTCATACATAAACACATCTGCGGGTGGATATATGACCTCACAGGGACAGAACGGCGAGTTCAAAGTAGCTGAAATGCCCCCCTCCTGGATGTTTTCTCCAGCTTGAAAATTAACTCACTACATAATAAAGCAGATGAGGTGCAAAAAATGCAGCTGGGAGGGGGAGGGAACGCAAATGCCAACACGGGGTGGAAGTTTGCAGAGAAGGCAAAAAGCAGATCCTTCTTCTATTAGGAATTCTGGGGAATGAGGATGGACATATGAAACTGCCTTGCACTGAATCAGACCACTGGTCCATCAAGGTCAGAACTGCCTACTCAGACAAGCAGTGGTGCTCCAGGGTCTTTCACATCACCTCCTACCAGATACTTTTAATTGGAGATGACAGGGATGGAACCTGGGACCTTCTTCATGCCAAGCAGAAGCTCTGCCACTGAGCCACAGCCTGCAACTGGGGGCGTGTTCATATGGCTCGTTTGAGCCACGCCAGGCATGAGGGCCTAGTGGATTTAAAGTGCATGTCCAGATCACAACATCTGGGAATCATGCCACTTCTGTAAGTAGCCCATCGATCCCCGTTGGGGATCCGTACTTAAAAGATAGTAGTGAAAGTCCAGTCTAAAGCTGGCCGATAGGCCAATGGTGGACTTTTCACTGTCAGGTCGTACCTCCAGCATGCAATCAGCCTGTAGGGATGGTTTCCAGACCATCCTGAATGGCCGCCATTTTAAAAGAGTCTTAGCGATGCACGCATAACCGCTTAAAGACGTGATAATCCCAGAGCTCCGCTCAAGCGATCCAAACAATTTTATGTTTCTGACGTTCCCCTGAACTTTATTAACTTTATAAACTGAAAGGGTACCTAGAGGAAGGTACCGCTGGTGGTGCTTTTACCATTTTAGTCCGCACATGCATGGATAAACAAGTATATGTTGAGGCGCATATGCGCATGTACAGACAGGATTTAAAAAAAAAAAAGCCGACCACATGGCTCCTTATGATGGATGCCATCTAGACAATCCACTGCAGGAGTCACATGCAGTAAAGCGATTCATGGGCGAGCTGTCTGGTCGTGCAACGCTGGATCAAAAAGATCTAGGTCAAGTTACAGCCGGGCCAGTGGCAGATTAGCTGCCCATTTGAACACACCCTGAGAAAGCCAAAAGCTGCAAGTTCACTGAGAGAAGATAGATGGATGCAGATGTGCAAAGCTCAGTCCATTCTCCAATTTAATCCCAGAAAAATGAGATTAACCAGTTGGATGCCTGCTCAATGCAGATAGGATCCTTCCTGACCTACCGGTGCTATTCTGCACTTCCTATAGGTCACAATCTCCAGACTGATCTTGGATTCTCCACCACTTGTGGACTGCCCAGTGGCTCTGCAGGGAAGAAATTTTAGTCGGGAGAGCTTGGACCCCATTTTTAATTGTGGCCTCAGGGTCACCAATGGAGGGGGGAGGTTAGAGGGAGCAAAATTTTAGGGCCCTTCTCACATTGGAGGTTGAGAAGTTTGTGTGGTTTGTCTTGATGTGGCATCTCAGTGGTGTGAGCAGAGGTGCCTGAAGGAATTTTGGTCAGGAAACTCATGACAACTCTTGGCGGCCAGCAAGGAAGTTCAGGGTAGCTACGCAGAGGCAGGCAATGGCAAGCCAACTCTGGTTAACTCTTGCCTTGAAAACCCTGCAGGGGTTGCCGTGTCAGCTGTGATTTGACGGGACTTTCTGCCACCAGAGGGAAAGAAGGACGCTGATGGGAATGGAGTGAAGCCTGCGAACGCGAAAGAAATTCTCCTTGGATCTTTAATGTGGAATGCCTTTTGTGTAGACTGCCTTCCACTCCAGAAGCTTTTCACTGCTAATCAGCGTTCCCTCTAAGCTGAGTTAGTGTGAGCTAGCTCACAGTTTTTTAGCCCCTGCTCACACATTTTTTTGTCTTAGCTCAGGGAGGATGGCTCCAGAGCAAACTGATTTATGCAGCAGCCAAATCGCTCGCTCACAACTTTAGTGTCAGGAGCTCACAAAGTAGAATTTCTGCTCACAAGACTCTCCACAGCCTAGCGGGAGCGCTGCTGCTAATACGAGTGCCGTTTTGTTTTGGTTTTTTGGTAAGTGATACACAGCAATGTTAGCATTCAACCTTTGGGATCGTCAGGGGACGATCGTGATTTGGCTGCAGCCCTGTGGCAGAGCACCTGTTTTGCAAGCCAATTCAATCTCTGGCAATGCCAGTTTAACAAAAAGGATCTGGTGGTATAATAAAAAGGATCTCGTGGTACAATCAATGATAAATTATTAATATATCTAAGTCATTCAGCAACTGAAGCGGATAGGGGGAATGGGGGAACATTTGAGAATACTCTTTTGATTTTGTTACATACTGGTGATATGCCCTGACCTGGGTGGCCCAGACTAGCCGAACCTCATCAGATCTTGGAAGCTAAGCAGGGTTGGCCCTGGAAGTACTTGGACAGGGGACCACCAAGGAAGTCATAAGAACATAAGAACATGTGAGAAGCCAATGCTGGATCAAGCCAGTGGACCATCCAGTCCAACACTCTATGTCACACAGTGGCCAAAAACACCAGGTGCCCTCAGGAGGTCCAGCAGTGGGGCCAGGACACCAGAAGCCCTCCCACTGTTGGCCCCCCCCCCGGTCAAGCACCAAGAATGCAGAGCATCACTTGCCCCAGACTGAGAGTTCCTATCTATACCTTGTGGCTACGAGCCACTGATGGACCTCTGCTCCAGATGTTTATCCAGGGGTCCATTGGAGCGGGAGCGCACAGGAGCGCAGCTCCGGGAGTGAGGAGCCCAGGGGGCGGGCACATGACCAAGCCCCACCCCCTCCTCGGCTTCCCCAAACAGTGCAGAGGCGCAGCGCCCCGGGGAAAGCCCTACTAGGGTCTTTATTGGTTTTAATGTTTTGTTTTAATATTGATAATTTTATCATTGTTCCTTTTATGACTGTGTGCTGCTTTTTCAGAGACTTGCTCAAGGTGGAAAATAAATGTTCTAAGTATACCATTTTTTATCTGGGCACATGGCACATAAGTACTGGAGAAATTTCACCAACCCTTCAGCAGCTTCCACCCCATCAGTTTG
Organism: Lepidodactylus listeri; assembly: GCA_029233225.1. NCBI lineage: Eukaryota > Metazoa > Chordata > Lepidosauria > Squamata > Gekkonidae > Lepidodactylus > Lepidodactylus listeri. Next base: position 129,288,506 of record JARCFY010000005.1, on the reverse strand, counting down.
GTGTAGTGGTCAGGAGTTGGACTCTAATCTGGGAGAACCGGGTTTGATTCCCCACTCCTCCACATGCAGCTGCTGGTGTGACCTTGGGCCAGTCACAAGTTCTCTCAGAGCTGTTCTCTCATGAACAGTTCTCAAAAGACCTCTCTCAGCCCCACCTGCCTCACAGGGTGTCTTGTTGTGGGGAGGGGCAGGGGAAGGGATGGGTGGTGCACATGTCTTGGGTATCTCAAGTCTATTTGAAACCTGGTGGTTTCAAGGGAGCAGGAAGAGAATGAGGGTGTGTTCTTTACGCTTATTTTTATTGCACAAAGTATTGGATGGGGAAGGGAATGGAGGAAGAGCAGGTCAGTTTCACTCACTGGTGGAGTGGAGCCTGAGGGGTGGGTGTCGCCTTCTGACACACTTCTGGTATGTTAGGGGGTGTGGCATATGCAAATGAGTTATGCTAATGAGCTCCTGCACCTCTTTTTCTATGAAATGATCCGTGTTTATCCAATTCCCTCTCGAAGCCGTCCATGCTTGCAGCTGCCGCCACCTCCTGTGGCAGTGAATTCCATGGGTCCAGGGTCACTATGCAGAAGCAGGCAGTAGCCAACCACCTCTGCTGGTCTCTTGCCTCGAATGCCCCATAGAGGGGGGTCCCCGTGAGTCTTCTTCTTCTGCCTTGTCAGGGATGGCCCAGGCTAGCCCAGCCTCAACAGATCTTGGAAGCCAAGCAGATTAGTGCTTGGAAGGGAGACCACCAAGGAAATCCAGGTTCCCTGTGCAGAGGAAGGCAATGGCAAACCACCTCCGAAGGTCTCCTGATAAAAGTCTTAAAAGACAGCCAACAAAAACCCCATTGCTGTTCTGGATACTGAGGGATGTGAGTGTGTGCTGAAAGCACTTCCTATGCTGTTCACCTGCAAAAGTCTGGAAAGAGATGAATGGCACAATTCGGACCTGTTAGTCTTTGCCACCTTAATAGGAGCCATCTGAAGTGAGTCACCATCCAGTTTTAAGGAAGCCTTGGCAACATTTCAGTCTCTCGGAGCTTTCAATGCCTGCCAAAGTGCACAAGGTCTGAATTCAGAACTATGCTGGAGTCTCCCTTACTGTAAAAGGCCTCTGCAGTCTGGCAAATAGTTCAGTTCAATATTTCTTATTTTGCTGCTTTAAAGAGGACTCTCTGCCCACCCCACCCCACCCCACCCCCCCGCAGGTCAGAATAAACCCAGGGATACTTGAAAGTGTTCCCTTGTTTCATCTCCCCATCCTGGCTTGTCACACGAATGACTGCCATTTTCAACAAAAGGCTCCTGAAATAATTCTGTTAAGCCTTGGGGAAAGGGGGAGGGAATGAGGAAAAGAGTCCCTTGGGAATAGGCCCAATTCTGCGACTTCTAAAAGAAGATTCTTCATCCTTTTGAAGAAACCTGGTTTAGTTTTACAAATAACTTGTGCCAAATGCGAGTTTTTAGCTTCATAAGCTTCGATGATATACGGGCAATTTAATTAATTACTTTTTTAAAGCTGGGCAGTTCGGAACCCTCCGGATAAAGTATTACTATTGATTATTTACTTCCTTTATACCCCACCCTTTCCCCCAGTGGGGATACAAAGTGGTTCCCATCATTCTCCTCCCCTCTGTTCTGTCCTCAGAACAACCCTATGAGGTAGGTCAGGCTTACAGTGTGTGCCCGGCCCAAGGTCACCCAGCGAGATTCCATGACAGTGTGGAGATTCGAACCTACTGCTATGCTTATACTATAAATTAATTATAATATGTTTATACTATAAATGCTGCATCACTTATTAACATCCATTTTTGCTTCCCTCATCCCCCGCGGGCTTTTCAGTCAAGGAGGAGCCTCCCCACATTCCTCTCCAAATGTTGCCCATTTTGCTCACTACATGGAGGGTTGCTTCACCAACCCAACATTCCTGAGAAGACATGCACAATATAAACATAAGCAGAGTCCTGCTGTATCAGACCGGTGGTCTAGCTAGTCCAGTATCCTGTCCCACACAGTGGCCAGCCAGTTCCTCTGGAGGTCCAACAACAGGGCAGAGAGGCTGAGGCCTTCCTAAGAACACAGGAAGAGCCCTGCTGGGTCAGACATATTAAGTATTGAGTCAGGAGGCGATGAATCAACTGCAGGCTTTTATTTCTGACATCGGTCAGCTCAAAGGACAACTCTGGTAAGAGCGGCACTCTAACTTATATGGTTCCAAACAGCTAACTATAAACGTTGTAACTATTTACAAACAATATCATTGGACCTAAGCAGGGCTCTGTGATTGGTTCCCTAGATTAGCTTCAGGACCAATGGGAGTCCTTATTAGGCAGCCAATAGGAACGAGGGAGTTAGGATACCAGAGCCCCGACTATGCAATGCAAAAACCATTAAGAACACAAGACTAGTGGTCCATCCAGCCCAGCATCCTGTCTCTCACAATAGCCAAGCAGTTCCTCTGAAGGGCTGACAACAGGGCAGAGAGGCCGAGGTCTTCATAAGGACATAAGAAGAGCCCTGCTGGATCAGACCAGTGGTCCATCTAGTCCAGCATCCTGTCCCACACAGTGGCCAAGCAGTACCTCTGAAGGTCCAACAACAGGGCATAGAGGCCAAGGCCTTCATAAGAACACAAGAAGAGCCCTGCTGGATCAGACCAATGGCCCAGCAAGTCCAGCATCCGGTCTCACACAGTGGCCAAGCAGTTCCTCTGGATGGCCAACTACAGGGCAGAGAGGGTGAGGCCTTCCCCTGACAAGAACATCAGAAGAGCCCTGCTGGATCAGACCAGTGTTCCATCAAGTCCAGCATCCTGTCTCACATGGTGGCCAACCAATTCCTCTGGATGGCCAACAACAGGGCACAGATGTTAGCAGTCAGACCCCTCCTCCCTCAGAAGGAGTAGTTTAGCACACAGAGAGAGATAAATGCCTTTCCCATCAATAGCATCTGAAAAATCATAAATATGTACACTGTCTGGCCCAAAGTAATACAAAATAGAGTCAAGCCAGAAACAGACCTGGGGAAATATTTCTTTATTTTTAAAGGTGAGTCTTTTTGGATGGCTAACAATCCTTTCCCACCCTAGGGAAATGCATAATTAGGGACAATGGGTTTCCCAAGAAGCTCTAGTTTCGCTTCTCTCTTGACCCGTTTACCCCAAATTAGCAACACTTTACCCTGCTCTTCAAAGTTGATAGTTTTCCCATCCAGCAATTGTCAGATCATCAAGGAATAGTCACATCTTTAGGTCACCCTCCGAAAAACACATCAAAACCTCTCCCAAACATTTGCCCATCTCCAGAAAACCAATCAAGTTATTGTTTTGGAGCAATCATGGGGTGGTCATGTCAGCATAACCCCAGGGAACATTTTTCCAATATCAGCAGGCTATGTATGTGAATTCTGGACACCATACCTCACACCTGCACTTGTGTGTGGGTCCTCTGTAAAATGCTGGCCATTTCGCAGCTGCCTCCAAGAACCTCTATCTTCAAGACTGATAACTGTATAGCTTTCCCCGAATCACTTTCTCTCACTCCTCTCTTTATCTTCCTCTTAGTTAGCTTGTGTGTTCCCTGTGTATGTTGTGTGTATGATTTGCTCTTTTATTTCCTTTTCAATAAAACTCTTTCCAGTTGCACAATGGACAGCTTTATTTTGGAGAACTTGGTTCTCCCAGATTAGAGTCTGTGCTCCTAAACCCTACACCAGTGGAGGAGCTTTTGTGAGTCACTGCTCACTTCTCAGATACACCATCTCTGGACCCAGCAACATCAGCCATACCACCTCAGGTTCATACTCCTGCTGAATTGCAACTGATAATGAAGCTCAAGACAATGCATCCTCCTGGACTAAATTAAGACCTAAGTTTCCTGTCTCATTTCCAATGCTGATTTCTCCATGCCTGCTACTCCTCTGCATATTACACCTAATCCAATCACGCCTGCTATTGTCATTCAGCATCTGAAATCACTCCACTCTCCAAGTGGCACTATTTTTTGTTAAATTACGTTGGTATGTATGGGGGAAAAGGACAGTGGCAGTTTTGTCCCAAGTATGGCAAAACGAGAACAGAAACTTGAACTACTGAAATGAACCAGAGTTGTTATGAAATCTGGGAGCATATCTATTGGCTATTGGATTCCCAAGAAGCCATTTTGCCACAGTGTTTAAATAAGATTTTTGTTGCAGAAGTTGTTGTTTTCTTGTCCACAGAGGATCCTGCTGCAGTCACAACATCTGAAGTTCTACCCCCATTTTTCAGCTCCTGCGTGGGTTTTCCTCTAGTTTTCAAATCATTTCTGAGTCCCTAACTGGAGGAGCTTTGATTTAATCAGATATGAGAAACTAAGCAGAGTTCCAGCTTGGGCCGTGGTCACACTGGCCTTTAAATCTGGGAGGGCTTCTGGATTTAAAGGGACCAGGGTTTTTTATTTTGGGTTGGGATGATTTCACATCCCAACACCGGCGGGTGGAGGCGGTGGCAGCAGAGGAGGAGGCGAGCAGCGGCAGAGGAGGCAAGTGGTGAGGCAGAGGAAGCTTGCAGCAGTGGCAGAGGCGGTGGCGGAGGCTTGCGGTGATGGTGAAGGCTTGCAGCAGCAGCAGAGACGGTGGTGGAGGCTTGCGGTGGCAGAGGAGAAAGCTGGCGGCAGTGGCGGAGGCGAGTGGAGGGGGAGGCGAGCGGAGGCAGCGGCTGGGGGCACCCTTTCCCGAGCCCCGCCGTCCACTTGGTAATTCCTCCCCCCTTTTTGCATTTGGGCGCTTGAGTGCCCAAGCGCCCAAGTGCAAAAAGGGGAGAAAACAAATCTGGAGGGATGATCTGGACAGCCCTCTCTCGCAATCATTGTGAGCAGGGCTTTTTTTTGTAGAAAAAGTCCAGCAGGAACTCATTAGCATAATAGGCCACACCACTGACAGCACAGCGTATTAGCATATTAGGCCACACCTCCGTGTTACCAGAAGAGTGGTCATCCAGCCTCACCCACTTTTTGCTTTTTATTCTGTTTGCCTTGTTCGTTGTCAAAACCCAGGTCTTTTTTTGTAGCAGGAATTAATTTGCATGTTAGGCCACATACCCCTAATGTAGCCAGTCCAGATGAGTTTTTGCTGTTGGGTGTGGCCTATTATGCTAATGAGTTCCTGCTGGGTGCGGCCAACTCAGGAGCCAGCCGGAACTCCATTCCTGTGTGTTCCTGCCCCAAAATAGCCCTGATTGCAAGAGAGGCCTGTCCAGATCGGCTCAATCGCAGGCTCCTTGCACAACCACTGGGAAAACACTTGATTTTCCTGGGGTTGGAAAATGCAGGAGGAACCCACAATTGAGCCCGCTTTGTCACGAGAGTTGTCCCGGCCATTGTGAACTGTCTCTTTAAATGCGGGAGGAAACAGCAGTTCCTCCCGCTTTAACGGGCTGTGTGACCGTGGCCTTGATGGCACATATATATGTAACTGGAGGGGCTTACACCCCAGAGGCAAACAGGGGCAAAACATCCAAATCACAAGATGTCATAGTCCTGCATTGGTCAGGTCGCATCTGGAGTACCACGTGCAGTTCTGAAGGCCTCACTTCAAAAAGGGTGGGGACAGAATGGAGTTGGTGCAGGGGAGAGCGACAAAGATAATCCGGGGCCTGGAGACCAAGCCCTGTGAGGAAAGGCTGAGGGGTTTGGGAATATTCAGTCTGGAAAAGAGAAAGGGGGGGCATGATTATTCTCTTTAAGTTTTTGAAGGGCTGTCACTTAGAGGAGGGCAGGGAGCTGTTCCTGTTGGCAGCAGAGGAGAGGACTCACAAGAATGGGTTTAAATTATGGGTGGAAAGGTACCGGCTGGCTCTTAGGGGAAACTTCTTTACAGTAAGAGTAGTTCAGCAGTGGAATCGGCTGCCAAGGGAAGTGGTGAGCTCCCCCTCCCTGACAGTCTCCAAGGGGCGGCTGGACAAACACTTGTCAGGGATGCTGTAGGCCAGGGGTGGGCAAATTGCGGCCCGGGGGCCACATGCGGCCCGCCACAGAGATTTTTTGCGGCCCACCAAGAAGATTTCAGGACTTCAAGAAAATAGAGCCTAAATTCAATTTGCTCTCTTATCCCATCACTGCTGATATTGATACAGCACCTGAGGCGCTGCAGCTTGAACTTATTGACATGCAGTCAGATCACACTGGGAAAGAAAGGTTTAATGCTGTGACATTAGTTGACTTTTACAAATCTTTGTCTGCTGAAAAAATTTCCATGTATGAAGAAATTTGCTGGGGAAATGTTCTCTATATTTGGGTCTACATATATTTGTGAGCAAAGTTTTCCTTGCATAAAGATCAACAAGAGTAAATATAGATACTCTTTGACAAACATTAACTTGCAGGCTGTGATGAGAATCTCAACAAGCAATCTCACTCCTGATTTCAAAAAAAATTGTAGAAAAGTGTGATAGGGTACATTTGTCTCATTAAACTGATTCTAAAATTAAATGTGCTTGCAGCCATAGATGATATGAAATTAGCTCAATAAATAAATTGAATAAAACTACCACTATTTTATTTAATTTATATTTATTGATTTTTATGATACAATTTATCCCTTTTCTGAAATGCAAAATTAACTAATGAATGCAATCATTTTAAAAGGTGCGGCCCTCCGCTAACCTCCGCTCCCACAAAGTGGCCCCCGAGCCAAAACAATTGCCCACCCCTGCTCTAGGCTGATCCTACGTTGAGCAGGGGGCTGGACTAGGTGGTCTGTAGGGACCCTTCCAACTCTATATGTCACCTGTTACTGGGTGAGTGGGTGACAATGTGGCAAATTAAGTTCAGTGTTGGTAAAGTGTAAAGTGATGCACATTGGGACAAAAAGATTCCCCACTTCAAATACAGGTTAATGGGGTCTGGACTTGCTGAGACTGAGAGGGAAAGAGATCTTTGGGTCGAAGTGGACAGCTCAATTAAAGAGTCAACCCAGTGTGCTGCAGCAATGAAAAAGGCAAACTCTATGTTACAGATTATTAGGAAAGGGACTGAGAATAAAATGGCCGATTTTGTAATGCCCCCATATAGATCTAAGGCGCGGTCTCATTTGGAATCCTGTGTGCGGTTCTGGTCACCATGACCTCAAAAAGGACACTGGAGAGCTGGAAAAAGGACAGACGAGGGTGACTAAGATGATCAGGGGATTGGAGCACCTTCCCTACATGGAAAGGCTGAAGAGTCTGGGATTTTCCAGTTTAGAAAACAGACAACTAAGGGGGGGGGGGGGACATGATAGAGGTGTATAAAATTATGCACAGGGTGATGAGAGTGGACGAGAGAACTTCTTCTCCCTCTCCCAAAAGGCCAGAACTCGAGGGCATCCAATGAAGCTGATGGGCAGTAGGTTTAAGACAGACAAAAGGAAACACTTCTTTACACAGCGAGTGATTAAGATGTGGCATTCGCTGCCAGAGGAGGTAGTGATGGCCACAGGAATAAACAGCTTGAAAAGGGGATTAGATAGCTGCTAGCCATGGTGACTGAAGGGGACCTCTGAATCCCAGTGCCAGGAGGCAATGTCAGGGGGAGGTCTTGGTCTCTGTGCCCTCCTGTTGGCCTTCCAGAGGAACTGGCTGGCCATTGTGTGAGACAGGAGGCTGGGCCAGATGGACCCTCACTGGTCAGCAGGGCCCTTTTTATGTTCTTCTCAGGGGAAGGCCTCGGCCTCTCTGCCCTGTTCTTGGCCTTCCAGAATAACTGGTTGGCCACTGTGTGAGACAGGATGCTGGGCTAGATGGACCACTGGATTGATCCCACAGGGTCTTTCTTATATTCTTATAACAGATATTCAGGGGTCATTTCGTAGAAAAAGAGGTGCAGGAGCTCATTAGCATAACTCATTTGCATATGCCACACCCCCTGACATACCAGAAGTGTGTCAGAAGGCAATACCCACCGCTCAGGCTCCACTCCACAGGTGAGTGAAACTGACCTGCTCTTCCTCCATTCCCTTCCCCATCCAATACTTTGTGCCATAAAAATAAGCGTAAAGAACACACCCTTATTCTCTTCCTGCTCCCTTGAAACCACCAGGTTTCAAGTAGACTTGAGATACCCAGGACATGTGCACCACTCATCCCTTCCCCTTCCCCTCCCCACAACAAGACACCCTGTGAGGTAGGTGGGGCTGAGAGAGGTCTTTCACTGACTGCCCTTGAGAGAACAGCTCTGAGAGGACTTGTGACTGGCCCAAGGTCCCACCAGCAGCTGCCTGTGGAGGAGTGGGGAATCAAACCCAGTTCTCCCAGATTAGAGTCCAACTCCTGACCACTACACCAAACTGATGGGGTGGAAGCTGCTGAAGGGTTGGTGAAATTTCTCCAGTACTTATGTGCCATGTGCCCAGATAAAAAATGGTATACTTAGAAAATTTGTATGCCACCTTGAGCAAGTCTCTGAAAAAGCAGCACACAGTCATAAAAGGAACAATGATAAAAGTATCAATATTAAAACAAAACATTAAAAACAATAAAGACCCTAGCAGGGCTTTCCCCGGGGCGCTGTGCCTCTGCACTGCTCGGGGAAGCCAAGGAGGGGGCGGGGCTTGGTCATGTGCCCGCCCCCTGGGCTCCTCACTCCCGGAGCTGCGCTCCTGTGTGCTCCCGCTCCAACGGACCCCTGGGTATGGTGACTTTCCAGGGAATGTAGTCGAGGGGAGGATATCCCCCGGTATCTCTGACCTGGCATGGACATTCACTGAATAATTCTGGTTACATTTTCTTTCCATCGGTTCCATGCCGGCACCATTTGTGACCCATCCAGCCGAACGGAGCTTGGTGCCTCACCTCCACCCAGGAGGCCTGGTTTCGTTGTGTCTGTTTCAGGCAGGCCTGCATTCTAGCTGGGACCCACAAAGCTCAACGCAGCCTGCAGGTGTTCGGCAACTGTCATGGTTGTATCCGGCAGGCAGCATAACTGGCGAAGATTACCGAGCCTTTGGCGAGCTGCCGTGCGGAGCCGGTGGTCTGCGCAGAGCACGGTGGGTGGCGAGTGGAGGCGGCCTGCCATACAGGATGCTTTGTGTGAGTGTGAGTGTGTGTGTGTGTGGGGGGTGTTATGAAGCTAGGTTTTTGTCGTCTCCAGTACGGACAGGAATCAGGTGGATTATGCTCGTGATAACAAGCAGCTGCCTCTTTTTGGCTGCAACACCCACCCCGAAGCAGGAGGAAGTCTCTGACCACATGCCTTGGCTCAGGGCTGGAGTCAAAAAGAGACTCCCAAAGGGAAAGGGAAAGGAAGGACAGAAAAGGAGCCTCTTTCCCGCATCCAGTCCGTCAGCCTGTGTGTGGGGGGGGGAGACAACAGACCCTAACCTCAGGGGGGAAAACCAAGCAGAATTATATCCTGAGTTTTGTTCGCTGCGATCTTAAAGGATGCAAATAGAAATAAAATAAATAAATAAAGAGTTGCTTGATTTTGGTCTTCTTGGCTGTCTTTGGAAAACGTGATTTTTCTCTCCCCCCCCCCCCCCCAAATCTTGGTCTGGGAACTGTTTCCTGTCTGGTATTTATGGTGGGAGAGGGCGGCCCTCAGAACGGATGTGTCAAATTGATCTGCAGTACGAGCGCTTCCTAGGAATGTCTGTAAGTTGGATTTGGGGCTCCTTGAGGTTACGTCAAATGCCAGTCTCTAACACACGCCTGCACAAACTTGTGGTTCAACGGAACACATCCCCAAGAGAAAATGGCTGCTTTGGAGGGTGGACTCTATGTAGGGTTGCCAGCCTCCAGGTGGGGCCTGGGGATCTCCTGCTTTTACAACTGATCCCCAGCTGACAGAGATCAGCTCCCCTGGAGAAAAGGGCTGCTTTGAAGGGTGGCCTCTATGGCATTGTACCATGCTGAGGCCCCTCCCCTCCCCAAACCCTGCCTTTTCCTGGCTCCACCCCCAAAGTCCCCAGGTATTTCCCAACCTGGACTTGGCAACCCTAACTCTATGGCATTATAACCCACTGAGGCCCCTGCCCTCCATCCCCAAATCTCCAGGAATTTCAAAACTTGGAGTTGGCACCTCAGGATCGAGCCAGCGACCTCACGTGACGTGCCTACTCATTGGCCTGTACCACGTCCAGCCAGTGAGCAGAATGCTCCCACATATATTTTAAAAACTCGCTGCAAAATGAAAGCTAACTTATCAAGGAAGTTTCAAAGCCTGGCCTTTGTTCTGAGAACTTGGTTGCGTATGGTGAAATACTAACACATCAGTCCTGACCTCCCTCCTGGCAAGCTGAAGTGGTACAGCCCAGCATGAGGCTGCGACTGTGCAGTTTATAACTAGGGTTTCCAATTCCAGGAGGGGAATTCCTGGAGATCTAGGGGATGGAGCCTGGGGAGGGCAGGGGCCTCAGTGGGGTAAATTCAGGGTTTGAAGACGGGAGGGACCTTGCGGGGTATAATACCATGGGCTCCCCTCTCCAAAGCAGCCATTTTCTCCCAGAGAACTAATCCCTGTAGCCTGTAGGTCTGTTGTAATTTTTGGCAATCTTCAGGTCCCACCTGGAAGTTGGCATCACTCCAAACCCTGTGGTCCTATTCAGGACCCTGTCACAGAATCACAGCTCTGCAGATTCCCAGAATCATTGGCTGGCATGACTAAGAAAGGGCCTTGCTTTTCACAGAGGGAAGAAGAAAACTTTTTTAATCGGAAGATTGCCTTCTATCTGTGTGGGCTGGAAGGGACGCTGTGATCCCCCCTCCCTCCGGCCTTCCTTTTTAATCCTCCCCCCAAAAACACTTGCTCTGTTTTTGATGAAACAAGGGAGAAAGGAGCGGGAGCTGAATGGTGCTCTGTTTCGGAGCCTCAAGACAGTTTCTTCTCTTGCCGTACAAGCACGGGTAGAAGCGTTACAGAGGAGACAGCTGCATCAGAAAAGCCCCATTCGCCCTCCGCGCTTCCTGTCTCTTTCTTCCCCGGGCGGGCATGTCGGGAGGCGGGGGCTCCCCAGACAAACGTGCATCTATGCTCCCATTTAGTTCAGAAGGAGACACAGCTGCCAAGTTTGCAAGAATGCCACAGAGGGGCTGCAATCAGCGGGGCTGGGAACGGCACAAACGGAGGATCCTGTTTTCCCATCGCCTGGTCAGGGATGTTCTGAGACAAGGGAACGTTTCCCAGGTTCAGTGTTCTCCTTTCCAAGAGACTCTGAAGCACGTACAAACGGCGGCCTAACCGGACTTGGACTCTCCCCAGACACTTACTCTGGATGCCGCGTACCTGCCATACATTTGAGATCTGGGTAGAAATGTTACAGACAGTAACACCTCATTGGCCTTTGATCCAATTATTTATACTCCCCCCCCCCATTTTGTCCACATCCGTCCATCTGTCTAGGCCAGGGGTCTATACACTTCTGTACACTTGTCAGGGATGCTCCAGAGGCTGATCCCGCACTGAGCATGGGGTTGGACTAGATGGCCTGTATGCCCCCCTCCTCTGCGTATTTGGCTCCGCCTCCTGCAGCAGCCATTTTGTAGCTGCACCCACCACCATGTGTCAGAATTCCAAAGGGGCCTCTGAGTTCAAAAAAAGGTGGGGGATCCCCGTCTAGACAGACAGACGGGTATCAGTGGTCTTGATTTTCCAGGAAAATTTGAATTGGGGGGGAAATCCTTTAAATTTTTCCAGTTTGAATTTAAATATATTGGAATGATGTTAACAAAATTTAAATAATTTTAGCCAAAGATGGCAAATACACCATGTACAAGCACTGTGCTTTGTCCATGATTCCTATCCCATTTCTAGCCCATCTAACATGACTGATTTGTAAGATAGTAACCCTGACAAACAACAGATAAATAGACTATCCTCACAATATTTTTCACCGGGAAAAGAGTTAGGTGGTAGGGTAAGGGATCAGTGCATCATGGCATTCTTTAGCCATATCTCAAAAAGGACATTACAAAGCCAGAAAAAGGACGGAGGAGGGCAACCAAGACGATGAGGGGGTTAGAGCACCTTCCCTACGGGGAATGGCTGAAGAGTCTGGGACTCTTCAATTTAGAAAAGAGACAACTAAGCGGGGGGGACACACAATAGAGGTTAAGAAAATTATGCATGAGGCAGAGAGAATTGACAAAGGAAGCTTTTTCTCCCTCTCACAAAGTACTAGAACTCGGGGGCATCCAATGAAGCTGATGGACAGCAGGTTCAGGATAGACAAAAGGAAATACTACTTTACACAGTGAGTGATTAAAATGTGGGATTCGCTGCCAGAGGATATAGTGATGGCCACAGGAATAAACAACTTTAAAGGGAGATTAGACAGATTCATGGCTCCTAGCCATGGTGGCTGAGGGGGACCTCCACATTCAGAGGCACTAATCCTCTGAGTCCCAGAGCCAGGAGGCAACATCAAGAGAAGGCCTCGGCCTCTGTGCCCTGTTGTTGGCCCTGCAGAGGAACTGGTCGGTCACTGTGTGAGACAGGATGAAGGACAAGATGGACCCTCACTGGTCTGATCCAGTAGGGCCCTTCTTATGTTCAGTTACGGCCGTAAAACCTTGCATCCGCTGGCCCAAACCCGACTGTACCATTCACTGGATGTCCCTCCTGTTGTCTGTACTTGACATACACTATGTAGTCCACCTTGAGTCTCAGCAAGAGAGGTGCATTACATATAATCTATGCATAGGCGTCAACTTAGGAGGGGGCTCGAGCCACCCCCGAAATTTCCCAGGGGGGACTGAGGCCCCCCCTGGGAAAACGGAGCACCCTCCGCCGCGCCTCCCCGGGCCCTACCTAGGGCTGCCGCCACCATCTCTCTCTCTCCCCCCCCACCTGGTCTGGCCACTCCATCCTCCCTCCGTCCATCCAGGGGCCACCCTGGCGGATGGAGGGAGGGACGGAAGCAGGAGTGGTCAGGCGGGGGGGGGGGAGGCAGCAGCGGGGACATGGTCCCGGCGGGCAGGCGGGTGCCCAAAGCGCGCGCACACAGAAGAGCCCCCGCTCCCCTTGGGATTTTCCAAACTCGATGCCCCTAAATCTATGTAAAATGCATTAATTAAATAAAACTAAAAGAGCAGGACAATCCAGAGAGGCAAGATCTATCGTTATTAACCTCAACAGCTAAAAATAAATCCTCCCTGTGCAGAGGCAGTGCGCCACTAAGTGCCGGAGGGTGGGGAAAAACAATGACGGAGGGCTACAAACTTTTTCTCTAGCTTGTGAGCCTCCCATAGGCATCGGTTAGCAGGATAACGGAAACAGAAAGAAAGACCAGATGGACCCTGTTGATCCAGCAAAGCAATTTGTGGTTTCTTATGTTCATATGACCAGGGCATCGTGAGCTACTCAGGGGGAAGGGTGGGATACAGTGTCAGGAAAAAAGTAAAGATCAAGGATGCGTACCAAGGATTCCCGCCCCCAAACTCTGAATTCAACCAGTCTTCTCTTGAAAGTTTTTTTCCCCACGTCAGGCTTCTCCAAATTCACCTTTCAATTTGCTTTGGGCCAATTTCAGTCATTTCTCTAACGAAACACATCAGTTGGGATCTGGGGAACTTTCAGTTACTGGTCAGTCAGCAACAGCTGTGCCAACATTTTACGTGCACACTTCTATTTTGGGCCTTCTCCAGGAACTGGCGGACTTATTTACTGGAAACCCAGACTGGAAATGCATTGCTTGTGCAAGGACTCAAATTAATGCGAACATCTCAGGGGATGAGCGTTACCAAACAGAGCCTCTTGGGATAAATATTTATATCGGAGTCATTTTTTTAAAAAACCGGGAAGATCAGTCCTACAAAGAAACTAGGCCAATCCTCTAGGTTCCACTGAGGACCTGTGTGACGCCTGTGAGGGAATACGTATCTTTGAAGAAGCAGTTGTGAGTCTGGAGACGGCAGGGAAAATAGAAGGAAGCTGGAAAAGCCCATGGCGGTTCAGAGGCACTCAGGTAATGTCATTCTGGCCAACTTTTTGCAGTAATGACCAAGTGATGCTGGAAGGCTCTGGGCACCCAATTACTGGAGACACAAACTCAAGAGGCAGAGCAGAGCAGAGCTGTTTGGAGAACATGCAGACAATGTCACTGTTTACCCAGGATATTCCTGACTGCAAACGTCCAAAAATCCAACAGGCATCGCAAAGGATGCAGGATCTTTTTTACGTTGTTTGGCGTCTTGTGTGAAATTTGAAAGGAGCTCCCCGAACTGTTAATCTGGGGGCTTACCACCTGAACTTCATAGACCCTCCCAGTCTTAGAACCACAGAAACAAAACTCCACAGCTACCTTATCTCATGTAATGTCTCACACCACATTCTAGCCGCCATCTCTGAACTGGTTTCCCAGTGTGCATGAGACAGAAACCATCTGAAAGAAGGAGGTTTTGGTTTGGAACCCTGTATGCTTGGGACAGGAAGCCTCTCCTTCCAATGCCCTTGGAACTTCACAGGAAAACATAACATTCCTTTTCATTAAAAAACTACAAGAGCAAAATCATGTTTGCCCAGGGAGCCAGGACAGTGCAGTGGTTAGAGCATCAGACCATGCGGTGCATGTGTAGGCGGCCTCTGTGCAGGTAATTCCCAACCTGACTTGCTGTCACAGGTCTGATGGGGGGACTCACCTTAAAGAACACTCCGGGGCCTGATTCTGCTCTGGAACAAGGATGGGGGAGAAGGCGCTTTGGCCTTCCTTCCTGCTCTGTTTTCGCAAGCAGAAATGCCTGTGTGGGGGGTGCTGTTTGTTTCACAGTCAGGGACCATGTGACTGTGTTCTTGTGGACCCTGGAAGCAGGGTAAACAGACCCCCCACCCATGGCCATTTCTGCTCGTGAAAGGGAGGGGCAGCTGAAGCTCCTCCTTCCCCTGCACCACACTGTGGAGCAGAATGTGGCCCCACAGTGCTTTTAAAGGTGAGTTCCCCCTATCAGCCATATGTCTGCAAGGCTGTAGTAGGTATCTCACTGACAGTGTCAGAGGCTGTGTTCAGATGAGCAGCTAATCCTGCCATTGGCCCCACTGTAATTTGATCTAGATCTTTTTGATCCAGTGTTGCATGACCAGCCCATGAAGCACTTTACCGCACGTGACTCCCGCGGTGGATTGTCTAGATGGCATCCACTGTAAGGAGCCATGCGGTCGGCTTTTTTTTTTTTTAAAAAAAATCCTGTCTGTGCATGTGCATATGTGCCTCACCACATATTTATTTTTCTGCGCATGCATGGACTAAAATGGTAAAAGCACTGCCAACAGTACCTTCCTCTAGGTACCATTTCAGTTTATAAAGTTGATAAAGTTCAGGGGACCGTCAGAAACATAAAACTGTTCGGATCACTTGAGCGGAGCTCTGGGGATATCACATGTTTAGGCAGTTATGCATGCATTGCTAAGAGTTTTTTAAAATGGCGGCCATTGTCAGTTGACACTGCCACGATCCCGGGCGGGAGATGGGACTTACTGAGCAAGACGATTCACCTCCCTCCCCTCTCCGGAATGTACTCTTACGTCCCGGCTTCTACACTGCCTTATCTCTGTCCTTGCTTGCTTGCTACTTCTCATGGAATTGTTTTGAATTACTAATTGTTTCTTGCAGGTGCAAGCCGTTTTTCCTTTCCCGCTTTTAGCCTGGGAATGCAACAAGTAAACGCATTTAGGTGCCTTTTTACTAGGTCATTGATTGGGGGTTTGCCCTATGACAGCAAGGTTTGAATATTTCATAAAAACACTAACACGTTTCCTTCAGCTCCATTACTAACTCAGCAAGTGTACCCCGAAGATATCCCTCCAATAAAGAAGCTCTTGTTTAAGATCCTTTGCCTGGAGTGGTTGAATCCCGGGTAGACTCACACCGTCCGGGATGGTCTGGAGACCATCCCTACGGGCTGATTGCGCGCTGGTGAAATGACCAGAGGGGGAAAAGTCCGCCACTGGCCCATCAGCCAGCTTTAGACCGGACTTTCACTACTATCTTTTAAGTACGGATCCCTGATGGGGATTGACGGGCTACTCACGGAAGCAGCACGATTCCCAGATGTTGTGATCTGCACATGCACTTTAAATCCACCAGGCTCTCGTGCCTGGCACGGCTCAAAAGAGCCATATGAACACGTCCAGAGGAAGGAACTACAAATGAACAGGATGGAAGGGGAATAGGCAGGGGTCATTTTGCAGAAAAAAAGGTGCAGGAGCTCATTACCATAACTCATTTGCATAACTCATTTGCTTATGCCATACCCCCTAACATATCGGAAGTGTGTCAAAGGCAACACCCACCCCTCAGGCTCCACTCCACAGGTGAGTGAAACTGACCTGCTCTTCCTCCATTCCCTTCCCCATCCAATACTTTGTGCAATAAAAATAAGCGTAAAGAACACACCCTCATTCTCTTCCTGCTCCCTTGAAACCACCAGGTTTCAAGTAGACTTAAGATACTTAGGACATGTGCACCACCCATCCCTTTCCCTTCCCCTCCCCACAACAAGACACCCTGTGAGGCAGGTGGGGCTGAGAGAGGTCTTTTGAGAACTGCTCATGAGAGAACAGCTCTGAGAGAACTTGTGACTGGCCCAAGGTCACACCAGCAGCTGCATGTGGAGGAGTGGGGAATCAAACCCGGTTCTCCCAGATTAGAGTCCAACTCCTGACCACTACACCAGACTGATGGGGTGGAAGCTGCTGAAGGGTTGGTGATAAAAAATGTGCCCAGATAAAAAATGGTATACTTAGAAAATTTATATGCACCTTGAGCAAGACTCTGGAAAAGCAGCACACAGTCATAAAAGGAACAATGATAAAATTATCAATATTAAAACAAAACATTAAAACCAATAAAGACCCTAGCAGGGCTTTTCCCGGGGCGCTGTGCCTCTGCACTGCTTGGGGAAGCCGAGGAAGGGGCGGGGCCTGGTCATGTGCACCCCCCCCCCCGGGCTTCTCACTCCTGGAGCTGCGCTCCTGTGCACTCCCGCTCCAACGGACCCCTGGGAATAGGGATGAGCCAAAGGAAATACATGAACACATGAAGCTACCTTATACCAAATCAGACCATTGACCCATCAAGGTACTGTCTACTCTGACCGGCTGCGGCTCTCCAAGATCTCAGCCAGAAGTCTTTCACATTGCCAATGGCCTGATGTGGAAATAGTGCAGCACAGTGGCTAAGACTGAGCTGGACAATCCCCACCCTCTATTTAATACAGTCACAAGAACCAATCTTTCAGCCCCATCTCTTCTCCCCATTTGCAATGCAGAAGATAACCATACTTACCCCTATTACAGGCCTGTTATAAGGACTACTGAGAACACACGTACAGGTGAAGTACCCTGAATACTTAGAAAGCACTATATAAAACTGAAGTATCATGGCACACAACAAAAAACATTTTATAAATTTGGTATGGGGACTGGACAGACTTCAAAACAAGAGAACAATTTTTTAAAACTCTACACATCAAGATTTTTTTTTAAAAAATTATTTCATGAATTATTTTGTTTGACAGTACGGGGGGGGGGGGGGGGGAAGCAGCAAGAACACCAGGAAGACAATACAAGAAGAGATATAATTTTCTCAGTGTAATTTTCTCTCTGCTCATTTCACCACCCCATCCAATGGGTGGGGTCAAAATGACCCAAATGCCAACAGTATATACACAGCAATTTATTTTTAAAAATTGCCAGTAGAGGAGCATTTCTCTGGGGGAACGCGACGGAATGGCATTCCGGAACCTCTTTGACAACATTCTTTTTAAAATGGTTAGAAGTTCATGGGTTTTCAGTATACAGATTGAAAACTTCATTTCCCTCTTGAGAGTTCCGGCACTTCTTTAAAAAAAAGAAAAGCCCTGAGCAGCAGAGGGTACTGCCGTGGTTAAGACTGAGGGATACACAAAGCTGTCGAAGCCTGGGAACAAAGTTTTATCCTTCCCCCACTCCGTCTCAGGGTTAATATGCTCTCCCTTTCTGCTACAGTAGATTCGGGGGGGGGGGGGGTCGCCATGTTGGTGTGAAGCAGCAGAACGAAGCTGGAGTCCAGTGGCACCTTTAAGACCAATGAAAGCTTACACCCAGAATAAAACTTTGTTGGTCTGAAAAGTGCCACTATACTCAAACTTTATTTTTCTGTTAAGGGTCAGTCATAATTAGCTGGCTTTTGGGATAATTATAATCATCGTATGGCGGGGTTAATATACTCTCCAGTCTCAATTGAACCCCAGCCTTAGGCCAATCAGGAATAGAGGGTGAATGCGGGAAAAAGGAAGGGGACCGTTGAGGTTCCCACAGCAAGGTGAGAAAGTTATAAATTCCCTTCTTGATCTGAGTGACCCACATGTGTGAAGCTAGGCACAACAATTCCAGGCAAGCGGCCATAAAGAAGCGCCCAAGGTCTTCACAACAAGATAACATACTCTGGCCCGGACAAAAGGGAGGGGGGAATGCATGGGAGTGAAAACCATTTGTTTTAGATGACGCCTAGGAATTTGGGTCGCCACTTTCCCGCCCAGAAATTGTAACATAAACCAGAGCAACCAATATACTTCAAAGTGACATTTACAACTGCCCAGGGGAAGGGGGGTAAGACAGATAAGGGATACAGTCAAAGGGTCCACTAGAACAAGGAAAACGAAAGCAAAATACAGAGAGGCTATTGTCAGTTCCTGACAGGTTCCTGCCACCGGCCAAATCTGGACCAGCAGATTGGGGACCTGTTTAACGGGGGAATCCCCGTCCCCTGGGGGGACTTGGCAGCCCTAGTGGCCAAACTTGCTTAACATAAGAGCCACATAGAAGAAAATCAGATATCTGAGAGCCGCAAGACGTGAACAAATATTCTACTCCTCGGAAGAATCTGATATTTGAGTGTTATCGTTTCTGGACTTATAACTGGGAGCAGGGAGTATCAGTGGAACAATTTGCAACTGAACTCAAACTAAAGGCTGCCAGCTGTGAATTTGGCTCGACTTCTGAGGAGCTGATTAGAGATAAGCTGGTCTTTAGTGCTCCGGACAGATTTACAGAGAGACTCTTGAAAGAGACTGACCTTACCTTGAAAAAGACTGTTGAACTCTGCCAGGTTGCTGAAGCTCTGGCCTCTCAATTACAAACAATGACAAACTCCTCAAAACAGCTGTGCGAGGCGACTGCATTCTCCAGACAAGTTGAGGAGATTCCTTCGCAAGCAGTGAGACAGCAAAAGGCACGCCTTGAAGATGAAGATGGTGTTGCGAGAGAAAGGAACTGTTCATATTGTGGCACAGTACACAGGTTTCAAAAATGTCCTGTTTTTGGCAAGATATGTTATAAGTGTGTGGGGGGGAATCATCTTGCCAAATTATGTAAAACAGCTAGGGATAGTGGAAACCAAAATTTCCACAACTCAAAAGCAGATGTGCACAACTTGCCCACAGGAGTGTTATTGTGCCACAGTGTAGGTGACAATCAAGTGGAAACACCTGGGTGGAATGCCGACATAAATTTGAGAGGACTCAAAGTTAAATTCAAGCTAGATACAGGTGCTGAGGCAAATATTTTGCCAGTTAATATATTTAATGCTTTCCCTGGATGGAAGAAGTTATCAAGTAGTAATACAGTGTTGATGGCTTATGGTGGGACACGTATAAGTACCATGGGTACCATTGTGCTCACATGCTCAACACAGCGAAACGAAGCTGAATTAATGTTTTATGTTGCAGATGTTTCAACACTTCCATTGTTGGGGAGGGCAGCATGAGATACCTTGAATCTAGTACGTAAAGCAGATGTTGTACAATCAAGGGAATTGACTTAGGAACAAATATTAAGAACGTACAATGACGTTTTTGAAGGTCTAGGGCAGGGGTGGGCAATTGTTTTGGCTCGGGGGCCACTTTGTGGGAGCAGAGGTTAGCGGAGGGCCGCACCTTTTAAAATGATTGCATTCATTAGTTAACTTTGCATTTCAGAAAAGGTATAAATTGTAATAATAAATATAAATTAAATATAAAATAAATAAATAAATATAAATTAACTAAAATAGTGGTGGTTTCATTCAGTTTATTTATTGAGCTAATTTCATCTATAGCTGCAAGCACATTTAATTTTAGAATCAGTTTAATGAGACAAATGTACCCTATCACACTTTTCTACAATTTTTTTTTGAAATCAGGAGTGAGATTGCTTGTTGAGATTCTCATCACAGCCTGCAAGTTAATGTCGGTCAAAGAGCATCTATATTTACTCTTGTTGATCTTCATGCAAGAAAAACTTTGCTCACAAATATATGTAGACCCAAATATAGAGAACATTTCCCAGCAAATTTCTTCATACATGGAAATTTTTTCAGCAGACAAAGATTTGTAAAAGTCAACTAATGTCACAGCATTAAACATTTCTTTCACAGTGTGATCTGACTGCATGTCAATAAGTTCAAGCTGCAGCGCCTCATCAGCAGTGATGGGATAAGAGAGCAAATTGAATTTAGGCTCTATTTTCTTGAAGTCCTGAAATCTTCTTGGTGGGCCGCAAAAAACTCTGTGGCGGGCTGCATGTGGCCCCCGGGCCGCAATTTGCCCACCCCTGGCCTAGGGGAGTTTGAAGAGTCCCATCATATATATATAGATCCAACAGTTCCCCCAGTAGTTAATGGATGCAGGAAGGTGTCATTGACAATACTGGATAGATTCAAGGACATGCTGGTTCAACTGGAAGAGGCAGGAGTGATATCTAGGGTGGTGGGTCCCACAGACTGGGTAAATAGCCTGGTGATAACAGGAAAAAAAAAGGGGGATTTGCATATGTGTTTAGATCCTCGTGACTTGAATAAGGCAGTTCGAAGACAATACTATACTATTCCCACTGTGGAAGAGGTCCTGGCTCAGTTAGCAGGAAAGAAAGTTTTACAATAATAGATGAAAAGGATGGGTACTGGCAGGTGAAACTAGATAAGTCGTCAGCATTACTGTGTACATTCAATACCCCATGGGGAAGATATTGTTTTAATCGTTTGCTGTTTGGTTTGGTGTCATCTAGTGAAGTTTTCCAACAAAAAAACTATGAGGTTTTTGGTCATATTGAAGGAGTGTTTATGATTGCAGACGATATGATTATAGCGGCAAGGACTGTAGAGGAGCATGATCGAATCTTGCATCAAGAGATGAAAACAGCAAGAGCCAAAAATGTAAAATTTAACAAGGAAAAGATACAGTTTAAGGTGGATTCTGTAAAATACGTGGGGCATGTTGTGACTGCTGAAGGTGTCACCATAGATGAAGATAAGGTTAAGGCCATCAGAGAGATGCCCTCCCCTAAAGACAGACAGGACATACTTAGATTTTTAGGG
The DNA here is from genome assembly GCA_029233225.1 of Lepidodactylus listeri. Lineage (NCBI taxonomy): Eukaryota > Metazoa > Chordata > Lepidosauria > Squamata > Gekkonidae > Lepidodactylus > Lepidodactylus listeri. The sequence continues at coordinate 129,267,234 of JARCFY010000005.1, read as the reverse complement.
ATGGTACAGTACTTGTCAAAATATGTTCCAAAAGAGGCTGAGTTAACGGCGCCTCTATGGGGTCTTTTAAAAAAGGATATTTGTTTCCAGGGGATGCCGGAACACCAGAGAGCTTTTGACATGGTTAAGCAACAGCTATGTCAGGCACCCGTTCTCCAATATTATGATGTAAAAAAACCAGTAACTATCCAAACAGATGCATCAAAAGATGGCCTTGGAGCCTGTCTGATTCAAGAGGGTAGACCTGTTTTTTATGTGTCTGTCAGAATCTGCAGGTTCTAACAAGGATTTCTGGGATCTCTTGGCATATATTGTAACCTGACTTGGCTATGCTGTGCAAACCTGTTCCTGTACCAACTATGTAATCATGCCTATTGCTATTAGCTTGACAATGGTGAATGTATATTCTGTGACCCCAGGGTTATGGCTCTGACCAGGCCTGGTCTATGTATCTGTTTGCCCGGGAGAATGACAACTTCAAAGCATGAGAACAATGGGCCTCTCACACTCCTGCCTCCGCATTCCATTCATCCCGGCTGGGAAGACAGGGGAGGACAGGGACCATTTCTTATCAACGTGCGAAAGCCTTGGGGAAAGCATTTGTTATGTGAAGATGGTTACATCTGAGGGGTCTGGTTTGGGAAGGGAAATTTACTGCTTCACACCTCACTTTCTTTCCTGTGGGAAGCAAACGGCCAGAGAACCTTTTGCCCGCGGTTTTTCCCCCCTTGTTGATTGGTTACCTATGGGCAATTCAAATTGTGCTGGAGGGTATATTAGACCGGCTTCTATTGTATGCGTTATCTCTGACAATAATCCGAGGACCTGTACCAATGTAGAAATTGGAAATAAAGAACTGTGTTTCATCAACAAAGATCTGATCCTTGACTACTTTGAGCAGAAGCCTCACAGTGTCCAGATCTCTTAGCCCAGCAGAACAAAACTATGCACAGATAGAGAAAGAGCTTTTGGCTGTAGTATATGCGATTCGAAAGTTTCATCAATATGTGTATGGCAAAATTGTTTTCGTGAAAACTGATCATAAGCCGCTGGAGGCAATTTTTAAGAAACCAATTGGTGCTGCCCCTGCTTGGCTACAACGCATGCTCTTACAATTACAACGGTACCAGCTTAATGTGCAGTATTCCAGGTAAACACATGTATTTAGCTGATACCTTATCATGAGCTGCAGTGGACCTTCCCACAGGGGATGAAGAACAGGTATGGAAAGAGAAGGTCGAACACAAAGTGGAAATGTTACAGGCCTGTCCTGAAGGGCTAGAGGCTATACAGGAAACCACAAAGCGAGATGAACATCTTCAGTTGGTAATTAATTGCTTAAAGTCAAGGTGGCCACACTATTATAAAGATGTTCCTGCATCTATAAAATCCTTTTGGGCCATCAAGGATGCATTACATATTGAAGATGGCATTGTGTATGTGGGAGAAAAATTGTTCATTCCTGTGTCCTTGAGACAAGATGTGTTAACTCAACTTCATGAATCACACCAGGGCATCCAAAGAACAAAAGCTTGTGCAAAGGGGCTCATGCATTGGCCTGGTATGTGTGCCAATGTTGAAAGGAAGGTTTGGACTTCTTCTGTGTGTGCTAGACTTGCTGTAAGAAATCAAAGGGAGCCACTTATACCCCACGAAATCCCAGATCTACCATGGGGAAAAGTAGGTGTAGACATTTTTGACTATCAGTCCTCTCCATTCCTTATTGTGGTGGATTACTATTCAAAATACCCACAAGTAGTGGCACTCCCAGATAAAACTGCCAGCACAGTGATTCTTAGACTTAAGAACATATTTGCACGTCATGGAATTCCAAGGAAGGTAGTAAGTGACAACATGCCTTTTGCTAGTAAGGAGTTTAGACAATTTGCCCAGGAGTGAACAATGTTTAAGCAATCCTGGATATCCTAGATCAAATGGGATGGGGGAGAGGGCCATCGGCTCCATTAAACAGTTAATGAGGAAAGCAGACTATTCAAAAAAGGATATACATCTAGTAATATTGGAATATCATCATACGCCTGTGACAGGAATGAGGTATTCACCAGCGGAGATGCTAATGGGCAGAGTGTTGAGGAGTAGGTTACCAGCATCCCAGCAGAGATTACGGCCCAAAACAACAAGCAGAGTAAAAGGGGCCTTACAAGAAATCCAGGATACGCAGAAATATTTCCATGATCGATCAGCAAAATCACTGAAGCCATTGAAGAAAGATGAGGTGTGGTTAGAGGGAAATAGGCAGTGGTGCCCTGCAGTAGTAATGGAGCAGTGCCAGCAACCACGTACATATAGGAGGCAGACTTCCGATGGTAACACCTGTCGGCGTAACAGGGTCCATCTTAGATCCTATCAGAAAGGAGTGAGAAGAGGACAGAGGAGGCATGAGGAAAAAGAAAACGAGTTCAACAGGGAACAAGGACTAGATGATAAGGTGTTAGGAGAACCGAATAGTCAAGTCACAGAAAGGGAGAATCAGGAACTTAATAGTTCACAGGTAACAGAAAGGATTCCTAGGTGTACAACGTTTTATGGTAGGCGCGTGTGTGTGTGTACCTTTAAGGAGCTGGCTTTCCATTCTATGGGATGAATTTAACCTGTGGGAATGGGTAGGGTTGGCGTCTCTTGGATGATTGTGATGGTGTTCTTTGCCCTCCACTCCTGGCGTCTCCATCTACCGAATAAAGTTGCTTTATAAGCAAACGACTCGGTGTCGTTGCTCACAAGACTTATCACTGTGGAACATTACAACCACCTTCTGGCCCTTGCAAAAGACCTGTCGTAGTTAAACAGGCTTTTTGATGCAATATACAGATGCCAAAATTGGTTCCAAGAATTCTCTTGTTTTTCTGAATAACTCTCCCTTTCAAACTTCAGTAAACTACTGTTGATGTCCTTACTGGATGGAAAAGCATGGAACCAATTGTCTGTGTATGTGCGTGTCTGCATGTTATTACAGAACAGCTGGCCCAGAAATCGGCTGGCTATGGACCAGATAAGTTTAACTTTTTGTTAAACAAAAGCATTTAAAGGCCCAGTCTTATGCAGAGTTAGCTCATTCAGATCAATGGGCTTAGGTGATCTCAACCCTTCATACCACCAGGCAGTATTTGCTAATTGTGGTGATAGAAAGTGCTGTCAAGTTGCAGCCGACTCATGACGCTTGGGGTCTTCAAGGCCAGAGATGAACAGAGGTGGTTTCCCATTGCCTTTCTCTGCATAATGACCTTGGTATTTCTTAGTGGTCTCCCATCCAACTTCTAACCAGGGCCAACCCTGCTTAGCTTGCTTCTCAGATATAATGAGATCAGGCAAGCGTAGGGCATCCTGGTCAGGGCAGTCAGAGATATTTGGAAGAAGAAAATGTTTCTAAAAGGATGGGTAATTAAAAAGTCACACTTGTTCAGTGGCCATTGCTTGCCTCTGCGTAGTGACCCTGACTTCTTTGATGGTCTCCCATCCAAGCACTGACCACGACCAACCTGCTTGGCTTCTGAGATCTGGTGAGATCAGGCTAGCCTAGGCCATCCAGGTCAGGAGCATTTGCTAATTGCTCAAGCATAACTGTCAGGTGTGCATTGTGGGATCCCCTGCACTCCCAAACATGCAGTGCCCAATTCGGATTGGGGCCACAGCACATGCAAAGAAGGGGCTTTCATAACTTTCCGTGGCAGGGGTGGTAGTGGGTTTGGTGATGGTGGGGGAAAGCCAATCTCTCTCTCCTGGGGTTGCTGGTCTCCAGGTGGTGGCCGGAGATCCCCTGGCATTACACCTGATCTCCAGGTGGACTCCATGGCATTATAGCCCATTGAAGTTCTTCCCCAGTTGAAGAGCTGGATTCTAGATTACAAGCACTTTCTAACATCTCTGTGGTCAAGAAAGTTAAATACTTAGGAATTACCTGTTCAAACAGAGCGAGCACATTAATTGAAGATAATTACAAGGATTGGTTAAACAAGGTTAGAAATGATCTACAACAATGGAAGGATTTAAAATTATCTTGGCTGGGCAAAATAGCTACCACCAAAATGAATGTTCTACCTAAGTTCTTATTTTTGGCCCAAACAATTCCTTTGTTAAATGAAAGAGCTAGTATTTATAAAGATATCAATAAGATTACGAAGCAATTTATATGGTACCCCAAGAGGCCGAGGGTTAAATGGAAGGTGTTGCAAGATGGGAAAGACAGAGGAGGAGTTGGCGTTCCCAATTGGGGGATATATGGTAAAGCTGCTGCCTTAGTTTGGATACGGGACTGGATAAAGTTAGACAACCCTTAGGGTATTGGATTTGGAAGGTCACGATCTCCATATGGGGTGGCATGCATATGTGTGGTATAACAAACATAAAATTCACTCTAACTTCTCGGCACATCTTTTAAGAGCCGCCCTTATGAAGACATGGTTCAACATCAAGGGAAAATTTTACATTAATGTCCCAAGGTGGGTATCACCTCTAGAGGCTTTTATTAAGCCATCCTTGTTAAATCAAAATAAGATTCTGAGGTATGAGTTGTTATTGGACAAGGATGAGAATATTAAAAAGGAATCTCAAATAATAAGAGAAGAGGGGATACATTTAACGTGGTGGGAATATATCCAACTTCTATCTAGATACAAAGAAGATAAAAAGAGGGGGTTTAGTAAAAGTCCAAACGAACTAGATGTAATTTGGTTACATAATTAACTTGATAAAGAAGTTATATAATATAATTCTGAAATATGGAAGGCAAGACGAGGAAATTAAACAAGTAATGATAAAATGGATGGAAGACTTTGGATATAACATTAATGTTGATAAGTGGTTGAAAATTTGGAAGTCTATAAAATACTTGAAAACAGTAGCTTATAAAGAAAATATTTATAAAATATTTTACCGTTGGTATTGGTCACCAGATAGGCTAAACAAATGTTTTAAATCTACATCTAGTCTTTGTTGGTTATGTGGAAGTAATATTGACACACTGTACCACATGTGGTGGTCTGGCAAAGTAGTGCAAAAGTTATGGCTGATGGTTAAAATTTTAATATGGGAAATTCTGGACTATGATTTGGTCTTGACTCCGGAAGTATACTTATTGAACATGCTACCAGATGGCTTGAGGAGATCTGAACAAAAACTAATGGCATCTATACTAACAGCAGCTCGTATATTACGGGCAAAGTATTGGAAAGCATCTACTTTACCAAGTAGGGCAGAAATAATCTACAAACTCTCAGAATGGGCTGAATTGGACAAGTTAAGCTACCTACTGAATACAGATACCAAAAGCGACCCTGCTAATGTGTGGTCCAAATTTATTATATGGTTGGAATAGCTTGTTGCGCTCATTTGTGTAAAGGTTGTTTAAGAATGTGGATCTTTGTATTGATATGAGAAAATCCTAATAAAAAAATTGTTTTTTTAAAAAAAGTTCTTCCCCTCCCCAAACCCTGTGCTCCTCAGACTCCACTCCCCAATTCTCCAGTTATTTATTTCTTTTAAGTATAAGGATAATGGGTGCCCCACAAGAAATCCCCCCCCCACACAAAAATTCTGGCTACAGACCTGGTCTGATCTGCAAGCGCGGGCGCGGGCGCACACACACAAAATACTCACCAAAAAAAGTATAGCTAAGATTGGATTAAAGCAGTTGGTAAAATCTGTGAATAGCAGCAAATAACCAACTGCTTTAATCCAATCTTAGCTATACTTATTGCTCAGTTAAGTATCTTGACTCTAACTAGCCCTTCCTGGCAACTAACACCCCACCACCACCTATGTGCAAGGCCTGAGGAAGTCTGTTTCAGTACATCTGAGAAAGTGTGCATGCACACAAAACCTTATGCCCAGAATAAAACTTTGTTGGTCTTAAAGGTGCCCCTGGACATAAACTTTGTTTTGCTGCTTCAGACCAAGACGGCTGCCCACCTGAATCCACCTTGATTTAGTTCACTGAAACCTGAATATTGTAAAATCCAGGGATACTGTAATAACCTGTCAAAAGTAGTGCTGTACACACAAATACAGCAAACCACTGGCTTGTTGTGTTTTACTATGCTTGTCTGTGTGTGTCCTGTGCAGATGCAAAGTCAGTTTGGTGTAGTGGTTAAGTGCGCAGACTCTAATCTGGGAGAACTGGGTTTGATTCCCCACTCCTCCACATGCAGCCAGCTGGGTGACCTTGGGCAAGCCATAGCTCTGTCCCAGCTGTTCTCTCAAGGACAGGTCTGGAAAGAGCTCTCTCAGCTCCACCTACCTCACAGGGTGTCTGTTGTGGGGAAGGGAAGGGAAAGGAGTTTGTAGGCCCCTCTGAGATTCCTTTGGGAAGTGAAGGGTGGGGTATAAATCCAATCTCCTTTTCTTTTCTTCTGCTTCTTGTGCAGTCCAGCCAATTGCTCAGCCTATGCTTTGAACGCATAACACAGCCAACCGTCTGAATACACAACCAATGAATGAAAAATAGCTGGCCAGATCAGCCCACTGAATAGGGAACCAACAGGGGGGGGGGGGAGCCCAAGATTATTTATCTATTGCATTTTTATTCTGCTCTCCCTCCGTAGACAGAATCTGTGGTTCTTCCTTCCCTCATAATTGGTCATTCTTTGGGGAACAATTAGCCATAGTCTTAACATGAGTGTGCAACAGCTTACCTAGGGCTGTAATTTGAGAAATGCAGGACCAACTGCCTGATACCATGTGCCACAGCAGATCTGTGTTTTGGGTCATGGTGGGTGGGCAAGGGCCCAGTGGGTCTTGAAAGACTACTTAACGCACCTCTGTGTGGCTTGTGGCACCTTGCATAATTTGACTTTTGTTTATCCCAAACAGTTGTGAAGACCTGATTATAAATAAGAGGAGCAAAACAGGGCATGATTAAGCATGCTTACAGCCCTGTATAATCAAATGGCTTTAAGTATCCTTAGACACACATAGGATGGTGGCAAAGCACTTCAGAGTCTAAGAAATACACAAAGACCCTGTACAAAATGCGACTACTGTGTGGTGTAGAGCGGCAGGCTAGGATCTGGGAGACCCAGGTTCCAGTCCCGACACTTCCAGGGAAAGGGAAGTTTGTTGGGTGCCCTTTGACCAGTCCCACCCTCTCAGCCGACCTTACTTCACAGGGTTGTTGTGAGGATAAAACAGAAGAAAGAATGATGTAACCTGTTTTGGGGCCCTCATGGGGGAGAAAGGCAGGATATTAATGAAGTAATTAAACAAATCTCATAATTTCAAACACACCCTACAGGATGTTCTTTCCTCCCAAGCTGTCTGGTCAGAAATTCCACCACATCAGTATCACCAAAGAGAATTGAAAACAGATCAGCCAGTATCATAATGCCCCCGTATAAATTGATGGTGCGACCTCATTTGGAGTACTGTGTACAGTTCTGGTTGCCACACCTCAAGAAAGATATTCTAGCACTGGCAAAAGTGCAGAAAAGGGCAACTAGAATGATACAAGGGTTGGAACACTTTCCCCATGAAGAAAGGTTGGAGCGCTTGGGACTCTTTAGCTTGGAGAAACGACGGCTGAGGGGTGACATGATCGAGGTTTATAAGATTATGCATGGGATAGAGCAGGTAGAGAAAGAAGTCCTTTTCTCCATTTCTCACAATACAAGATCTCGTGGGCACTTGATGAAATTGCTGAGCAGTCGGATTGGAACAGATAAAAGGAAATACTTCTTCACCCAAAGAGTGATTAACACATGGAATTCACTGCCACAGGAGGTAGTGGTGGCTACAGGCATGGACGGCTTCAAGAGGGAATTAGATAAACATCTGGAGCAGAGGTCCATCAGTGGCTATTAGCCACAAGGTATAGATAGGAACTCTCAGTCTGGGGCAAGTGATGCACTGCATTCTTGGTGCTTTGGGGGGGGGGGGGGGGCAACAGTGGGAGGGCTTCTAGTCTCCTGGCCCCACTGCTGGACCTCCTGAGGGCACCTGGTGTTTTTGGTCACTGTGTGACAGAGTGTTGGACTGGATGGGCCACTGGCCTGATCCAACACTGGCTTCTCTTATGTTCTTATGTGCCATGTCTTTCTCTTGTGGCAATGTTTCTGTCCAGGATGGACAGAAACGACGGAGCAGTACTGAACAATTTGTCCACCTCCCAGTATGCCTGAAGAAAGGCCATTTTGTGTAATTTCCCATCTTATTGGAAGGCTCGTATGAGGCAGGCATTTGAGTTGTTATTTCCCGGGTGCATGGATGAAAGGAAACCAAAGTGCACCGATTACAGAACAGACATCCATGCGCAGCTGAGCTCAGAGCTCTCAGAAAGCATCGGGCCCCATAATCTCTCTGTCTATCCTTCCCCTAGAGTTTATTAACATAGATTCCACTGTGTAAAACAAGATGCCAGCCCTGAAACCTGAGGAAATGACGCAACACGGTTCATCTTTAGCCTCATTTACTATTGCGGAGGGATTGTAAACAGTGTTTCCGTGCTAAGAAGGGGAGACTGAGAGCCAGAAATAACATCGGAATGAGTCACCACCACCCTTCCTCCTCCCCCCACACATAAATCTACACACTTACACACACACACACACACACACAAAGTGTTCTCTTCTGACATTCAAGAGGACAGTGACACACACACACACACACGATGCCTCTGAAGATCTGCTCTTATGGGCCCCAGAGATGCCCGCTTTGTGTGTTCGCAGGGCACTGAAGGGAACTTCCAGGCCTCCTGAAGGGCCTTGCGCATGCATGTGTTTACATGGAAACCATGAGCCCCATGAGGGAAACAAAACTAGAGAGGGAATGTTTCTGTCCACCTGCTACAATATGATATAATCTCTGACACTAGGCTGCAGTCCCAAAATAGCTTCGCTCCTCAAGCGTCTAACAAGAACTGAGAGAGAAAGATGCATTGGGGGTGGGGGGGAGTCCAGTCAGAGTTGCCACCTAATTTTCGCCTCGGCTCCAATTTAATATATATATATTGGGGGGGGGGAAGGGGGGGGGAGTCCTTGACCGAATTGTCTGAGGAATTTCAAGAGAAGCCAAAGCTTGCAATTTCTGGGAGGGGTGTGTGTGTGTGTGTTTCCACACATGCCTAGGGTTGCCAGCCTCCAGTTGGGCCCTGGAGATCTCCCAGAATTTGCCTCCAGACATCAGAGATCAGTTCCCCTCAAGAAAATGACTGCTTTGAAGGAGGGACTCCCAGTCATTATACCCCGGCTGAGGACTCTAACTCTCCCCCCAGCCCAGCCCCAGCCCCAAACCTCCAGGAATTCCCCAGCCCAAAATTGTGACATCCCTATGCTGTCATCCAGTTTATCTGAAAGCGGAATTTGAGATAAATCTGGAGTTTTTACTCTTCAGGCAAAGAAAAAAAAATGTGAGAAAAACTTGAGATAAGGCAAAATTGTACTAATATGGAGACAGATCAAGATGGGGAGACGTTTTAGTTTGTCTGTAGCGGCAGAAAAGAGCAAGAGTCCAGAAGCACCTTCAAGACTTAACAACAACAACAAAAAAGACTTAACAAAATTTGTGGCAGGGTAAGAGCTTTTGTGACTCACGAAAAGCTCCTACCCTGCCACAAATTTTATTACTTCCTAAGGTGCTACTGGACGCTTGCTCTTTTCTACTGGCACTAATAGATTAGTGACAGTTTTGTGGACATGGTAACTGAAGGGAACCTCCAAATTCAGAGGCACTAAACCTCTGAATCCCAGAGCAGGAGGCAACATCAAGGGAAGGCCTCAGCCTCTCTGCCCTGTTGTTAGGGCTGCCAAGTCCAACTTGGGAAATATCTGGGGACTTTGGGGGTGGAGCCAGGAGACTTTGGGGGTGGAGCCAGGAGAAAGGAAGTGACATCATTTTGTGATGTCATATCCTGTGATGTTGCTTCCACATGCTGACACATGAACTCATGAAGTTTCCTAATACTGAATCAGGCCATTGGTCCATCAAGGTCAGTATTGACTACTCAGACTGGTAGTGGCTCTCCAGGGTCTCAGGCTGAGATCTTTAATGTCACCTATTACCTGATCCTTTTTTAGCTGAAGAGGCTGATACCTCCGGCATGTCAAGCAGATGCTCTAGCACTGAGCAACGGCCCTACTGAATCCTTCCTCATCTCGGCAGAATATGAAGCACTAAGTGCTACACAAGTGCTAAATATGATTTTCATATCATAAGAACAGGAGAGAAGACACACTGGATCGGCCCATCCAGTACAGCCCATCCAGTACAACACTCTGTGTCACAACAGTGGCCAAAAACACCAGGTGCCCTCAGGAGGTCCAGCAGCAGGGCCAGAACTCCAGAAGCCCTCCCACTGTTGCCCCCCAAGCACCAAGAATGCAGAGCATCACTGCCCCAGACAAAGGGTTCCATTTAGACCTTGTGGCTAATAATAGCCACTGATAGACCTCTGCTGGATGGGGACAGAGAGAGAGAGAGAGACAGAAAAAAGAAAGAAAGAGGGAGAGAGAGAGAAGGGGAAAAAACTGGCAGAGGCACTTACTTCCATTTAGAACTTGTGGCTATAATAGCCACTGATAGACCTCTGCTGGATGGGGACAGAGAGAGAGAGAGACAGACAGACAGACAGAAAAAAGAAAGAAAGAGGGAGAGAGAATGAAAAGAGCTGGAAGAGAAACTCACCTTGCCAGCCACATGCAAAAGCAGCTCCTTCAGTCCCTCCTTAATCTCTGGGCAGACCTCTCTTGCTGTGGAAGAAACTCTCTTGCTGACTTCTTAAAGGGGAAATGTCTGGCGAGGCTTTTTACTGCAGGGCAGGCTCTCTGCAGACATTTCCCTTTTAAGGCAGCCATTTTGTCCCCCCGGTGGCCAACTTTGGAAAAGCGGGAGATAAGCACTAAAAATCAGTGTTCCCCCCCCCCCCCCGCCCTACCGGAGGACTTGGCAGCCCTACCTGTTGTTGGCCCTCCAGAGAAACTGGTTGGCCACTGTGTGAGAAGACAGGAGGCTGGCCTAGATGGACCTTCACTGGTCTGATCCAGCAGGGCTCTTCTGAAGTTCTTATGAAGGCCTCAGCTTGTATGCCACTTTGGCCATTCAGAGGAACTGGCTGGCCACTGTGTAAGACAAGATGCTGGACTAGATGGACCCTCACTGGTCAGATCTAGCCGGGCTCTTCCTATGTTCTTATAAAGGCCTCAGCCTCTCTGCCATCTTTTTGGACCTCCAGAGGACCTGGATGGCCACTGTGTGAGAAGACAAGATGCTGGACTAGATGGAACCTCACTGGTCTGATACAGCAGGGCTCTTCCTATGTTCTTATAAAGGCCTCAGCATCTCTGCCCTGTTTTTGAACCTCCAGAGGAACTGGTTGGCTACTGTGAGAGATAGAGGGCTGAACTAGCAGGACTCTTCTGATGTTCTTAACATGACTGTCATAGCAGGATTGTTATTCTAGAGTCCCTTGCTTACAGGGATGGTGGTAGAACTCAACACCAGTCTGCTCATCAATAACCTCTAGACCACGGGTGTCGAACTCATATGTTATGAGGGCCAGATCTGACATAAATGAGACCTTGTTGGGCGAGGCCATGTGTGTCATGAAATGTTATGCCAGGTAGCGGAGATATACACTTTAAAAAGGACACAAACACAATTTTTTCTTTTTACTTAAAGTAAGAACATGTTTAAAACATTAGCACTCTTGCAATATTTTGTTTATTTAACAGTAAACTGACACCTCTTCATCTCAATTATTGCATCAAAATGTTTGTGCTGTTGCCATCTTGAGTATGCAGTTCAGGTAGGCTTGCCAAGTCCCCCTGGGGGGTGGGGAAACCCCCGCTCCAGCAGCCCACTGCACACTGGCTGGGATTGGGCCACCGGGGGGAACCCCGCCCCCAAATTGCTGGGCGGCAGCAATCCAGAGGTGACGTCATCGCGTCGGGCACATTTTGGGGGGGACGCTCTGTAATTCGAGGGAAAACTCTATGGTTTCCCCTCAGATTACAGAAGTCCCATCCCCAACGTGCCCGATGCAATGATGTCACTTCTGGGTGACGTCATTGCGGTGTGTGAGCTTCACGCACACACCCGAAACTCCCAGACAAGAAAGGACTCCCCCCCACCACAGACAAGTAAGTACTTGGCAACCCTATGTTCAGGTGTGTATCTGTAAGCTGCAAACCTACTTTTGATTTATTGACATTCACCACAAAAATCTCATGCTCAGGGTTCTGAGTCTAGGACTCAGGGGAAAACATGAAATGGCTGAGCAATTGAGAGAGTCTGGCAAAGCAAGCTATGATGCAGCAGCAGCAACAGAATTGAAAGCAGGAGATGGCCAGTTCCCGTGCGGGCCTGATCCGCCCCCCGGGCCACATGTTTGACACCCCTGCTCTAGACTCTTATGCAGACCAGAAATTGAAGGGAGATTTTTAAGCAAGGCGCCACGCAATAGGAAACTGCAACATCCATTCCTTAACAGGGCTGCCATCCATTCATAATGGGCTTCATATACTGTGAGCTTTTCCCATTACACGCAAAAAGCGGTGGGGCCCAGGCTAGCCTGATTGGGGACAGCCTTGCTGGAGGGAAAGATGACTGTGGTTGCTAATTGTGTCTGCCCTGACCTGGGTGGACAGGCTAGCCCAATTCTGGCAGACCTCAGAAGCTAAGCAGGGTCAGCCCTGGCCTATACTTGGATGGGAGGTTACCAAGGAAGTCTAGGGTTGCTGTGCAGAGGCAGGCAATGGCAAACCACCTCTGGACTAGGGTTGCCAGCCTCCAGGTGGGGCCTGGGGATCTCCCACTTTTACCACTGATCTCCAGCTGATAGAAATCAGCTCCCCTGGAGAAGAGGGCTGCTTTGAAGGGTGGACTCCATGGCATTGTATCATGCTGAGGCCCCTCCCCTCCGCAAACCCCACTCTCTCCTGGCTCCACCCCCAAGGTCTCCAGGTATTTTCCAACCTGGACTTGGCAACCCTACTTTGGACACCTCTTGCCTTGAAAGCCACAAGTCACCATAAGTCATCGGCAGCTTGACAGGACTTTACACACATGCACATGTCAATTCAATTACCCATTGGCTAAGTTGGGGACTCAACATTTCCAGAAAATGTAGCCAACAACAGAACTCAGTCTGGGCAAGTTTACGACCAAGCAGAATTCATATGAATGGAAGGAGGGGGTGGGGATGCTTAAAACTCAGAAGGAGGTAAGTACTTTGCAAAAAAAGGAATGTGACTGAAGGGTCATTTGTCTGGTTTTTTTTCAAATGACTGTGGTGACTGGAGCCAGAAATGTTTTGTTTGTTCCAGGACATAACCCGGTTTGCCTGAGCCCTCTGTAGATATTTTCCCTGTTCACTAACCACAGCTGACACAGCTGCTGCATGAAAAACAACTGCACATCTTGAACAATTAAAAGCCAGTATTTTTAGGACCTACTTGGGAGACAGCCTCCACCCTGATAAAGTCCAATAAATCATTTATGTTCCCCTTTAAGGGCTTATTGGGGTAGGACAAGGCCCTCTGCAATCAGGAGTTGTGCAAGGGCACATTTGTACTTGAGCACATTTTAATTAGGCCTGCAAAGATTGTGTTCGATGTTTCTCTCTCTGTTCTGTGTGCATGAGTGCGTATATATACTAATCTCAAACTGATGAAGAAGAAGAGGAGGAGGAGGAGAAGGAGGAGATTGGATTTATACCCCGCCCTTCACTACCAAAAAGAGTCTCAGAGCGGCTTACAAACTCCTTTCCCTTCCCCTCCCTATAACAGACACCCTGGGAGGTAGGTGGGGCTGAGATAGATGTGACAGAAAATGCTCTTTTTCAAGAACAGCTGTGCCAGAGCTATGGCTTGCCCAAGGTCATCCAGCAGGTGCAAGTGGAGGAGTGGGGAATCAAACCCGGTTCTCCCAGATGAGAGTCTGCGCACTTAACCAAACCACTACACCAAAAAGGGAGACCACCAAGGAAGGCTCTGAAAAGGAAGGCACTGGCAAACCACTTCTTCTCACTTGCCTTGAAAATCCTTCGCTGGGGTCGCCATAAATCAGTTGCAACTTGATGGCGCATACACATACACACACACTCACACAAACAAAGGGAATTTGAGCTCACTGTGGGGAAACTTACCAAACTGATTACTTGGTGACCCAGATAACAGCAAAACTAATTGATTAGATAAAAGGGTTGTACTGGAGAATACGGAAGAAGGTACTGTTTTTGTAAAGGAGAACGCCATTAATTTTTTAAAAGAAATAAAAACAAGGAAACAGCAGTTCCCAGGGCATAAAGGAGAATTCAAAGCCGAGGCATTATTTCCACTGAAGGCATCAGAAACTCTGTTCAGGATGAGACAAACAGTTTGAATAGACAATCGAGAGGCTTACTCCTTCAGGGCACTCCCGCCGATGGAAATCACGGGCTTAGAGTGTATTGGCTTGGTGCTGGAGGCTGGGGAGAGTGTGGCAATCTGGCTGGTGTACCGACCGCCTAACGCACCGGCCGAGAGCCTGCCGGCCCTGATGGAGGCCGTAACAGGCAGGGCGCTGGAACACCCAAGGTCTTGGGTGATATCAACGTCCATGCCGATGACGTGACTTCCATACAGGCGGCGGACCTGACATCGTCCATGGTGGCACTGGGACTCTCCCAGTTTGTAACAACCCCCACTCACCAGGCTGGACACACGCTCGATTTTATTTTCGTGGCAGGGGTAAAAGCGGACCGGATTACTGCTTCAGCAGTTCCATGGTCAGACCACCATGCCCTGAAGGCCTGTCTGAGCGTCCCACTCCAACCTTGTTTAGGCGGCGAGCGTATTTTAGTTCACCCCCAAAGCACAATGGACCATGGACGGCTCCTATTGGCTCTGAAGGATCTGAGGCCCCCGGCGGCTCACTGGATGAGATGGGGGAGGCCTGGCATAGCCGCCTCTCCGCAGCCATCAATGAGATCGCTCCCAGGCGCCCTCTGCGCCCCCGTACTAGGACTGCCCCCTGGTTCACCCAGGGGTTACAGCTCATGGAATGGGAGCTCAGACGGTTAGAGAGACGGTGGCATCGTGCTTGTGACAAAGCTTCAAGAGCATCTTATAGGACGTTTATGAAGGCCTATGAGGTGGCAGTCAAGGCCGCTAAGAAGGACTATTACGTGGCTGAGATTGCATCCACTAGCTCATGCCCAGCACAATTATTTAGGACAATTAGGTCCATAACAGTATTGCCTCAGGGCAAACCAAATAGTAGGGAATTGGAGATTGGCTGTGAGGCTTTTGTGAGCTACTTTGAGGATAAAGGGTGCTCCCCCGCGACCTCCCCTCCACAATTGATACAGTGAGAGAACTTGAGGCCCCTTGCATGTCTACGAATCCAGGCTTGGATTCCTTTGGCCTGCTCAGCCTTGACGAGGTTGATAGGCTGCTTGTGACTGTACGTCCAACCACATGCGACCTTGACCCGTGCCCTTCCTGGCTTATTAAAGCTGGCCACAAGGGGTTTCGAGGTGCACTGCAGGAGATTATCAACCCATCCCTCTTAGAGGGGCAGTTCCTGAGTGCACTCAAGGATGCAATGGTCCGCCCTCTCTTAAAAAAACCATCCTTGGATCCGGCCGAATTGGCTAATTATCGGCCGGTTTCCAATTTGTCTTATTTGGGCAAATTAATAGAGAGGGCGGTGGCGATACGGCTCCAGAGCCTCATGGATGACACTTTGGTGTTAGATCCCTTCCAGTCAGGCTTCCGCCCGGGGTTCGGAACCGAGACAGCTCTGGTGGCCCTCACGGATAACCTCCGGAGACATCTGGATTGGGGTGGCGTGGTGGTATTACTGTTGCTTGACCTGCTGGCAGCGTTCAACACGGTCGGTCATCAGCTGCTGACCCATCGCCTCGCCAACGTGGGGATACAGGGGCTTGCCCTACAGTGGCTCATTTCCTTTCTCCAGGGTTGGGGACAAAGGGTGGCACTAGGGGAGCAATGGTCCCAGAGACACCCGCTTGAATGCGGAGTCCCTCAGGGGGCTGTCTTATCCCCGATGCTTTTTAACAACTTGATGCGCCCCCTTGCCCAAATTGTCCGGAGGGCGGGGCAGGGCTGTCACCAGTACGCTGATGACACCCAGCTCTATCTGATGTTGGGTGGCCAGTCTGGCTCTGGACAGGACAGTCTTGACCGGACATTGCACGCTGTGGCTGGATGGCTCAGGCTGAGTAGGCTGAAGCTGAACCCGGCGAAGATGGAGGTCCTGTGCTTGGGTCGAGGTGGGCCATGGTCGAGGCTCCCGCTCCCAGCCTTTGACGGGGCGCCATTGGTGCCTGCGCCGGTGGTTAGGAGTCTGGGAATGCTTCTGGATCCCTCCTTGACTATGGAGGCCCAGGTAGCAGCCACTGCCAAGTCGGCCTTTTACCATCTGAGGCTGCCGCGGCAGTTGGTTCCCTTCCTGGACCGCGCTGACCTGGCTACAGTGATCCATGCGATGGTCACCTCGAGGCTAGACTATTGTAACACTTTCTACATGGGGCTGCCCTTGTCACAAATCTGGAGGCTGTTGCTGGTGAAGAATGTCGCAGCAAGGTTGCTGATGGGTCTCCCTAGACGGGAGCACATCCGACCAGCGCTGGCAGCGCTGCACTGGCTGCCTATAGCATACCGAATTCGCTTCAAGGTGCTGGTGCTTGCCTTTAAAGCCATAAATGGCCTGGGTCCAACCTACCTGAGGGACCGCTTTTCCCCATATGTACCCCAGAGAGCACTACAGTCTGGGGCCCAACACCGCTTGGTTATACCAGGCTCGCTGTCACTAGGGGGAGAGCTTTTTCAGTGGCGGCCTCGTACTGGTGGAACGAGCTCCCGGAAGAGATTAGGATCTGATGCAGTTCTGCAGGGCCAGCAAGACGGAACTCTTCCACCAGGCATATGGATAGGGGCCGCCACCCCTCTTTTTCTCCTCCATGTTATGAACATCAACAAGGGGCCTCAGAGAATACCATCTGGCTCCAGTGCTATTTGACATTGGGGCCTGAAAATGCTGGGGCAGACAGTTCACCATCTAACTCTATTGAGTGCTGTATGGTGTATTTTACATTTTATAATGTTTTAACTGTTTTAACTTTTATGGTATTTATTGTATTTATGAATCTTGGCTTGTCCAAGTCTTGTGAGTCGCTCTGGGCCTGCAACAGTGAAGAGAGCAGCCTAGAAATCAAATAAATAAATAAATAATATAAACAAATTTCTAGGAACTTGCCGCTCAGAGGAAAACATGTGAAATATCCAATCTTAGCTATGCAAATTACTTTTGATAGCTCACGCAGGAAGCCAGCTTTTCTTTTACAAACACATAAAACAGTTTCACTGGAACCTGGGCCAAAAACACATTCGGTTCATTTTCTTTGTCCTCTGGCTCCCACGCTGCCATCATGTTTTCATGGACACAAGTATTACTTAGAAAACTTCTAAGTCGCTTCTTAGGGTTGCCAGCTTTGGGTTAGGAAATACCTGGAGATTTGGGGGTGGAGCCTGGGGAAGGTGGGGTTTGGGGAGGGGAGGGACTTCCATGGGGTATAATCCCATAGAGTCCATCTTCCAAAGGGCCCATTTTCTCCAGGTGAATTGATCTCTGTTACCTGGGGATCAGTTGTAATCCCAGGAGATCTCCAGCTACCACCTGGAGGTGGGCAACTCTATCGCTTCTATGTGGACCACTTGCTTAAGGTGGCCTCCAAGAGTCAGCTGGCTGGTGTAGGCTACCGATCCAGACTAGAGTAGGGGTATCAAAGATAAGGCCTGAGGGCCAGAAGCATCCCGTCCAGGGCTCTTACCCAACCCACAATCAACTGGTATGTATGGAAACATAAGGTACTCCCCCTTTGATGGTATCCCTTGGAAAAAACTTAGTCTGTCATGTGATTAAATACATTTATTGGGCTTTTGTGGGCTCACCAGTAAATCAATTGCTTTCACTGCTAGGAATCAATTGCTTTTGATTGTATTTTAAGTAAAAAATAATATTGTTAATTGGGTTTGCCTGTGTCCTTTATAAAGTTTATATCTCTGGTACCTGGCGTCACATTTTACGGGGCACATGGCCCGCCCCGACACAAAGTGACACTGATGTCAGATCCGGCCCTCGTAACAAATGAGTTCGACCCCTCCGCTCCACTGGATGGAAGCCAGACTGGAAAGGGCCTAGATTATTGCACTTACATCGACAATCATGAAGACCAAAGACAAGAGTGGCTAAAAGAAGTGAATTTAGCCTCAGGTCACACAATTAAGCATCAGCTGTACAGAGACTTTTTTTGTTATAAAACGCTGTAGCAATGTCATTTACTATCAGCAAGGATAAAAGAATTTGTCCTCATGGCTGGGATAAACCTTAGTGGAAAACTTTTAAGGCTCAGTATTTCTTTATTGAGACATTTATACACTGCTTTTCTCCCCAGTGGATACCCGAAGCAGCTTACCATTCTCCCCTCCAGTATTGTAAGCTGGGCTGAGCGAGAGAGCAAACGGGGCCAAAGTCGCCCTGTGAACTTCCATGGTAGAGTGGGGATGTGAACCTAACCACTATACCAGGCTGGATATCTCTCAATGGAATTTTATATGGAATTTCTCATAGGATCAGACATTGTTGGGCAGGGATGCTGAACTATGAAATTATTTTCAATTATTTTGGTTATCTGCTGTCATGGTTATGCCATTCGCTGATGATTATGCCCTGATTATGTATCACTGAAAAGGGTGTGTGTGTGTGTGTGTGTGAAACACTGGCAAAGAGAGACAGTCCCACACCTTTATGCTCACCTGTGGTTTTAACCACATACAGGTGGGATCTCCATTCTATAGCCACAGTTTTACTGCTGGTTTTCACTGGTTTTGTTTTGTTTTGAACTGTGCACTTTAAATGATCTTTTTTTTTTCCCCACTGTTTTGATTGCCTGTTCAGCAGATTGTCAGATCTTGGAAACTAAGCAGGGTCAGCTTGGATGGGAAGTCCAGGGGTTGCTACATAGGGGCAGGCATCGGCAAACCACCTCTGCTTGTCTCTTGCCCCCAAACCCCTATGGGGTCATCATAAGTCAGCTGTGACTTGCTGGGGAAAAAAACAAAAAGCAGAAAGGTAGCCTAAAAATTTATTTGAAGATCTGTGAAAATCTAATACAAAGAATATAATGTGTTTCCAGTACTTCACCCAAAGAGTGATTAGCACATGGAATTCACTGCCACGGGAGGTGGCGGCAGCTACAAGCATGGACGGCTTCAAGAGGGAATTGGATAAACCTATGGAGCAGAGGTCTATCAGTGGCTATTAGCCACAAGGTATAGATAGGATCTCTCAGTCTGGGGCAAGTGATGCTCTGTATTCTTGGTGCTTGGGGGGGGGGGCAACAGTGGGAGGGCTTCTAGTGTCCTGGCCCCACTGCTGGACCTCCTGAGGGCACCTGGTGTTTTTGGCTGCTGCGTGACAGAGTGTTGGATTGGATGGGCCGTTGGCCTGATCCAACATTGGCTTCTCTTATGTTCTTATGTTCAGTGTCAGAGAAGAAGATACCACAAACTGTGGAAGCATTTCTACAGCTTCCTCTTTGGTAAGTACACTTGCCCACCCATAAATTATGTTCTTGGGGCTCTGCACTTCACAGTGGCAGGAGACAGGAATTCACGCAATCACCCATGGTAGAATGCTGTGATGTAAGGGTGTGTTCCATTTCACTGAAAGCAAAGAGAAAAAGAAGAATTCTGAGACAAATTTTGTGACCTTTTTTTTGTATGTCTGGTGATTCTTGAGACAGAACAAATGGGAACGGCAGAAGACATCCGCGGCTATCCGCCGAATCGCAAGTGAACTGCAGGCGGAATCTACGTACACAGCCTCTTTTTCTCCCCCCTTACCAGTTTCGACTTCGGAGGATTCTATAGAAGATATTGTCACCACATTTAACTGTTAATACTTGTAGTTCTGTAAGTCTTTGTACTGAGATACCCTATATTACGTTTCTTCGTTGTCGTTTCACAACATTTATTAATGAGTCTTTATGAGAAATATGCTCTATACTGATATTTCAACACACTGGCAAACTTATTGAATATGATTATCTACCATATTAGTGAACACACACGCTGAAGTAGAAGAAGAGAAGAGATTGGATTTATAGCCTGCCCTTCACTACCCAAAGGAGTCTCAGAGCAGCTTACAAACTCCTTTCCCCTCCCCTCCCCACAACAGACACCCTGTGAGGTAGGTGGGGCTGAGAGAGCACTTTCCCAAGCTGTCCTTGAGAGGACAGCTCTGACAAAACTATGGCTTGCCCAGGGTCATCCAGCAGGTGCAAGTGGAGGAGTGGGGAATCAAACCCGGTTCTCCCAGATTAGAGTTCGCCCACTTAACCAGTACACCAAACTGACATTACTTGCTAATAGTTTGAATATAATTAGCTTTTTAACGCAGCGTCTCTTTGTTCGTTGGGCGTTACCCACCACATCCCCTGTTTTGGCTTGTTTGGCCCTTGACAATGACAGGAGACAGACAGGAATCCAGTCCCTTAGCATTGCCAGACCTCTCTCTTCTAGCCGAGGTCCTACTGCAGTGGACTCGCAGGGGCTCAGAGCGCCTCAGGTTGCCAGAACGGCCCTACTTGCCATGGCCCCCCTGCTAACACTGCCTTGTGGAGACCCCTTAACTGTCTCCCTGCAGAGCCAGTCTCCATGGGATGAGCTTCCTTTAAACTGTGTAGCAACCTGGGGGAACTACCCCAATCCTGCAAAAAGGCATTGAAGGGCTTGTAGGGCTGCCAGCTCCGGGTTGGGAAATTCCTGAAGACTTGCGGGGGGGGGGGGGGGGAGCCTGGAGAGGGCAGGGTTTGCTAAGGGGAGGGACCTCAGCAGGGTGCAACGCCCTAGAGTCCACCTTCCAAAGCTGCCGTTTCCTCCAGGTGAACTGATCTCCTTAAGTCTGGAGATCAGCTGAAATGCCAGGAAGTCTCCAGGCCCTACCTGGAGGTTGGCAATCACAATAGCTTGCCGGGGGGGGGGGGAGCTGCTGTGGAGATATTTAAAACAACCTCTGCTTGGACTGTACTTTTTTGGATGTGAGGCTGTGGCCGTTAAATACATTATAATGACGGAGCTGAAACTAAACCTATTGAAAAACCTTCCGTTGTGTGAGTGTGCGGGGAGGACCAATTCAGAATCCGGCTGCTTTGCGCCTGGCCCGGGCCCCGGGTTTTGTGCATGGGTGGGTAAAGCTTGGGAAGAATCCCTGAGAGCATGCCTTGAACTGTGGACCGCCCGCAGTTCATAAGTGCACCGTTGCAGCTCAGAGCTTGAATTCACTCCTTTTACTGTGGCTCTTGTTCACTTGAATTAAAAAGGGGAGGGGGCTGCGAAGGAAATGGGCACTTCTCCCTGGCTTCAGTTCTCCAGTAACTTTGGATGAAACTAAACAGGGGCACTGGATACGAAGGATGCCTGCCCCCACACATCCCCTCCTCCCAGTAATTTGAGCATGTGATCAAAGAAATAAAATCTCCTTATATGGAGGAATTATTTCTGCACAGTGTGAATGTGTGCAGTTTCCTTTATCTGGGAAATGTCAGCCTTGAGACACACGCACACAACCCAAAGACATACTTGCACACCATTCTGAAGCTAGAAAGGTGTTTTTTTGTGTGTGTACTAAGAGTAGGAAATGGTATGTTTGTGGCAGGCATATTTATCCCACTATCATCTTTGTTGAAAGTTTTCCACAGCGCTTCAGAAACCTGCCTGGTAAGAGCTTGATAAAATCATGCATGGGGTAGAAAAAGTGAGCATTCTGTCTCCCTATCCCATAATACTAGAAGTCACCCGATAAAGTTGTTGAAAAATAGATTCAGAACAGAAAAAAAGGGAATACTGCTTCACTTGACAGTAGTTTCAGGTGGGGAGCCGTGCTGGTCTACAGCAGAAGCGCAAGATTCGAGACCAGGATCACCTTAGACACCACCAAGATTTTGGAGTCATCCTGAACTAGATGGGCCAGTGGCCCAATCCAGCAGGACACCTCCTATGTTCTTAGCGCTTAAGAAATATTGTTGCCTCCAGCTTAAACATTGATGGACACATGAAACAACCTTATACTGAACCAGATCATCAGTCCATCAAGGTCAACTTTGCCCGCTCAGACTGGCAGCGGCTCTCTAACGTCTCATGTCAAGGTCCTTCACATCACCTACGGCCTGGTCTTTTTAACTGGAGATGCCGCCGGGGATTGAACCTGGGACCTTCTGCATGCCGAGCAGAGGCTCTACCACTCAGCCACTCCCCCTCCCTTAAACATTATGTAAATAGTTTTTGTTTTAGATTAATCTTGCCACAGAAATTTTCTCCTTTTAACTAATATTACAGCTGTGGACAAAATAGGGGGGAACGCTTACTCCAGAGCCTATCGGACACTGGGTTAATTCGGCTCTGTCCACGGGATAGCTGTGTAGGTTAGTGGCACGATTGTGGAAGCAAAGAGAGAATAAAGGCTCTGCTTATGCACGCAGCGCCTGCCAGGCTCCCAGAAGAAGCACATAACTCTGCACGGCTGGTTCTTATAAAGCTAAGAAGTTAGCGAATGGGAGTTGTTTACTTTGGGGGGAGGACAGAGGGAGGGCGGCAGGACAGGCAGGGACCTCCTCATAGCCAGCCCAGCAACACCCCAGCACAGGGGGCGGACTTTTTTTAAAAAGGGATTTATGCAGCTGCAGCCAGGGGTCTGATTTCAGGAGCTATGAGCTGCAGGAGCAGGTGAGAGACCCCTGGGCGAGGAATTCAGCCTCAGAACAAAAAGGGGGCTAGAGAAATCTGTCCCCTTTTTTTCCAAACTGGGGAAGGGCCTGTCCAGACATCACTCTGTCGGCTTCGCCTGTCTGCCTATTTTTCAGAAGCACCGAGAATGCTTAGAAAGCCACCTGCTCTCTTGGAGGGTTGGGGGGGGGGAGGGTTAACCCGTGTGGCAGAGTAGCATGATCCTTCCATAATAACAGCAACACCACAGGCCTCAAACATGGTGCAAAGACACCCAAGCAGGGCAACTAAGTAGCCATCAGTCCTATTTTATATCCTCATGTGGTATGGAACTGAATAGCCTTTTATCGGCATCTCACAGTCTTGCGTAGAATCCTGACCCTTCTTGGTCGGTTCCGCATCCCGATGGGAAGGGAAAACCCTGAATTGTTTCCTCCCTGAGAATCCGTACTGGGAGCGGTCTTCGGAAACCCAGCCCACCCCCTTCCCGCATGGCCACGCATGCCTATTTCAATCCCAGTGTGAACTGGTCTCCTCACGTCAGGATTTGAGAGTCCGCAACTCATGTCTGTCACGCAGGGTGACTGTGTGCGTCAGGCCCAGCTGAGAGAGGCTTTTGCACTCTGGGGTAACGAGACACAATTTCTCTGACTCTAGTATCTGAGACCTGCAAACCAACAACTCAACATTCTGATGCTGAACTAAAAAAGCAACAACCTGCGTTTCAGTGTGATTGATCTCGGAGTGAGAAGCATAATGGGGTAGGGATTTGCCAAAGGTTCCCGGCCTCCCTCTTACTATGCCTCCAACAGCTGCAATAACAGCCCAAGCTTTAGCAGGGAAAGCTGTTCCTGCTATGGAAAACCATCCGTTAGCTGTTAAAGGCACAGTAACCCACCACGAGGGGAGGGGGAAGTTTGGCAAAGCCCTTCCCCCAGGAGTCAGAATGAAAAGTACTGGAAGTGGAGTCCGGTTGCAGTGAAATCAGCATACATTTTATTGAGCAGGATCAGATGAGGCATACGGGATGGTGGTCAGGGGTCCTGCTTTTATCTGCAGGCAAGCTGCACCTCTGACCTCATTCAAACAAGGTGATAGGCTTAGGTTCCCGCCAGAGGCTATCATAGGACCATTTGAATATCCTAAGCCCCTGATAGGGTGACAATCAGGATCCTAGTGGCCCACTGTTTCCCGACCCCAAGCTCAGGGCCACCCTGGCCATGTGCTCGGCGGTGGCCATGCAGCCGCTGCCATTATTTGCATTGGATATATTACACCGAAAATGCAATTAAGTCTGTGCGGGTGTCACAAAGTCAATAAGCAGGCGCATGTTTCTGATCACAATCAAAATGTGTGCAAAGGCCTCCGGCTGTAAAAAAATCCAAGGAGTCCTTTGTGTTGAAAGGCTGTGGGGGATCCCATAAGGCCCAGGAGGGTGAAACAAAGCAGCAGTTATGTTAGATTTCCTATTGATATAATTTTAATACCAAAACACTTTGTGGATGTGACTGTACTGGAAATCACAGGGGCTGATATCTATTATTTTTCATTCATTAAACAAAGACGTTAGCTTCTAATCCTCATGGCTGCAAGATCGTTGTTGAAGGCAAGCCCTGAAATGGCAAGAAGGTCCTGGAAGGGTGGCCAGCGTATAGGGAAAGAGGGTAAAGAACATAAGAGAAGCCATGTTGGATCAGGCCAATGGCCCATCCAGTCCAACACTCTATGTCACAGTGGCCAAAACCCAGGTGCCATCAGGAGGTCCACCAGTGGGGGCAGGACACTAAAAGTCCTCCCACTGTTACCTCTCAAGTACCAAGAATACAGAGCATCACTGCCCCAGACAGAGTGTTCCATCTGTACCTTTTGGTTAACAGCCACTCATGGACCCCTGCTCTGTATGTATAAGACCATCCACCCACCCATCGCTCTTCTGAATCCCCTGGGGTTCAGTGTTCAGCTGGAAAAGCACAGTCCCACCACCACCCCAGAAGAAATGGACCCCTGCTGATCAGGTGCACAGATGCAGAGGCACAAGTGGAGCGTGAACAAATGAATCGGGGCTGTGTTCACACATGCCATTTAAAGGGCATGTGTGACCAATCAGGAAGGCACTTCCAAAGGCATAAGTATTAGGTTTCTGGCTCGTGAGAAACAGAAGAACAGTTTTAAATGCTCTTGTATTCAGTTTCTGAATCCACTGATGGCCATGCAGGAAGGCTTATTTACAATCACATTTCAACCTTCCTATGATTCAAAAAATTCAGATGTGATATGGGTCAAAACATCCAAAAAAGAGTCTTCTACAGAGCGACTCAAGTTGCAGCTGACTTGTGGTGACCTGTTGAGGTTTCCAAGGCAAGATATGAACAGAGGTGGTTTGACATTTCCCTGCCTCTACACAGTAACCTTGGACTTCCTTGGTGGTTTCGCATCCAAATAGTGACCAGGGCCAGCCCGGCTTAGCTTCTGAGATCTGATGAGATTGGGCTAGCCTGGGCCAGCTAGGTCGGGGCATTTCCAGCTTGGCATTCTATAAATAAGCCAGCTTCTAGCCTTAGAAACTCAGAATGCAAGAGATTATTAGTGCAAACCTAAACAGAGTTACACCTTTCTAAACCCACTGATTTCAATGGACTTAAAAGGGTGTTAAGTCTACTCAGGATCCCACTGTTAAAGGGGTCTTAGAGAGGTTCCCAGTGTAGAGGGAAAGGAACCTTTCTTTTCATTTTTTGCAATTATGAACCCCCTTTAGAGGGTAAGGCCTTTTATTCCAAAACCCAGTAAATTCTTCCATGTTTCCACCCTTGTGGACTTCTCTTGGTGACTGATGAGACAGGGATATAATGATGTTCAGAGGCCCACATCTTCTGATCCTTATTTCCTAGCAAAAGGGGGAAACAATTTCCCATCTCTGAGAGTGGTTAGGTTGCCAATGAAGCCCACAAAAAATTAGGCATCGTTTGAAATTTGCGCTTCTGTTACAGCGGAACAACGCTCTCCAACCTCAGTGGCTCAAGGGGCAAAGTCATGGCAGATAAGTCTCTGACTGATAAGGTTCAAAATAATTACCGTATTTTTCGCTCCATAAGACGCACCTGATCATAAGACGCACCTTGTTTTTAGAGGAGGAAAACAGGAAAAAATGAAACAGAAAGAAAGAGAGAGAGAGAGAGAGATAAAGGAAGGAAGGAGGAGGAGAGAGAGAGAGAAAGAGAAAGGAAGAAAGAAAGGTGGGGACAGAGAGAGAGACAGAAAGACAGACAGAAAAAAGGAAAGGAAGGAAAGAAGGAAGGAAGAAAGATAGAGAAAGGAAAGAAGAGAGACGTCGGCATGCCATGCAAAGCCAGGCCTTTCTGTGCAAAGTAGCCAGGGAGCTTAATCTGTGGGCGGGGCTTTCTGCTGCTGGCTGTCTTAAAGGGGAAAAGCACTTAAAGGGAAAGAGTACTTAGCCTGGTGGGGGTTTTCCTGCCGTTTCCCTTTTAAGTCTTAACAGCTCAGGCCCAGCAGGGAGGGGCGGGGAAGGCTGGGATGCCAGCCTGAATGGCGTTCCCCTGCCTTCCTGCTGAAGAAAGAGCCCTGTTACAGGTAAGAAAAGCTTCTAGTCTCCTGGCCCCACTGCTGGACCTCCTGAGGGCACCTGGTGTTTTTGGTCACTGTGTGACAGGATGTTGGACTGGATGAGCCACTGCCTGATCCAACATTGGCTTCTCTTAACGTTCTTATGTTCTTAAGGCCTAACACCCAAAAGCCATCACAGGGGAGGTTTGACTCATATAGGTTTCCCACTTGAGGACCAGCATGTGAACTTTGTATTGCCTAATATTCAAAACGGGGGCAGGGGGGTGAGTTGGCGGAAAAATGGCCTTGGAAAAGGGCTATGTACCCCAAAGGAGAGTGGGAGGGATAAAGAGGCAATGTGTCTTCCCAAAAGGCCCTGAGCTGCATGGGAATCAACAGGACTGGATGCCACCTTCCCCACGCCATGTGGGGCTCAGCTGGGCCAAGCACCACTGTCCCCATGGCATGTGGGATTTGGCCAGACCCAGCCTTCACGCCGTCTGTCTTGCCACTGGGATGGCCAGGCAGGGGAAAAGGCCGGTAACCAGCCCACCGGGAGAAGTCCCAATATTCATAACAGGCAACCCACCCCTGCCAAAGTTTGATGCCCACCAAATCAAAGACCCATAACAAACTGTTAACCGTGCGCTTTTAAATATATTATAGTGTACAATACAAAAAGTGATACAAAAATAAAGAATCCAGTTATTCCACAGACGTTTTCCTTGATTTTTTCTGAGCAGTAACGATGTTCTCCGGAATAATATATCGTTTCGATGAACCTTCTTCAAACTGAACCTTGCCCCCCCCCCCCCCCCAAAAAAGTCGTCTTGATGTTCCTCACTTATCGTATTTGCCCGTTGGAGTATCACAACTAGTAATGCAACAGCATATTGAATAACCTCTTGAGGATATCCTATTGTTAATTCTAGTATGAAGTGAGGAACATCAAGATGACCTTTTTTTGCAAGGTTCATTTTGAAGAAGTTTCATCAAAATGATATATTCTTCCGGAGAACATCGTTTCAGAGGGAAGGCTTGTCAAAAATTCTTCTCCCTGGCATTTTTGTAAGGTAAAGGTTTCCCTTGCTCAAAAGCCAGTCGAATACAACTCTAGAGATGCGGTGCTCATCTCCGTTTCCAAGCCAAAGAGCCAGCGCTGTCCGAAGACATATCTGTGGTCATGTGGCCAGCATGACTAGATGCCAAGGCACATGGAACGCTGTTACTTTCCCACCAAAGTGGTACCTATTTAACTACTTGCAATTCCTTGCTTTCAAACTGCTAGGTTGGCAGGAGCTGGAACCAGAGACAGGAGCTCACTCCGTCATGCGGCACTTAGATCCTGAACTGCTGAACTACCGATCTTCTGGTCTGCAGTTCAGCGTCTTAACCACTTTTGTACATGTGGTCAAAGAAGAGCTTTGAGTCATGCAAGCCCGAGACTGCAGCCTGAAGTAGCATGGGTGAGAGTATATATTATTATTCAAAATATTTTTATGCTGCCCTTCTGCCCAATCAGGAACGACAAGGCATATATATTAAGAATGTAACAACTAAGAAGAGCCCTGTTGGATCAGACCAGTGAGGGTCCATCTAGTCCAGCATCCTCGCTCACATGGTGGCCAACCAGTTCCTCTCAATGACCAATGACAGGGCCGAGTAGGCCTAGGCCTTCCCCTGATGTTGCCTCCTGGCTCTGGGATTCAGAGGCTTAGTGCCTCTGACCACGGAGGTTCTCCTCAGTCACCATGGCTAGTGGACACTGACAGACTTATCCTCCATGGATCTATCTAATGCCCTCTGAAAGCAGTTTGTTCCTGTAGCCATCACTACATCCTTTGGCAGTGAATTCTACATTTCAGTCACTCTCTGGGTAAACTAGTATTTCCTTTTGTCTGCCAATCAGTTTCACTGCATGCCCTCGAGTTCTAGTCTTTTGGGAGAGGGAGAAAATTTTTCCCTTTGTCCACTCTCTCCACCCCATGCATAATTTTATAAACTTCTATCATGTTGAGAGATTCCATTTTCATATGGCAAGGAAGCCTGGCAAACAGGCTTACGAAAGAAGGGAGGAGCAAGAGGGAGCACTCAAACTGGCCATGACACCATGAGAGATAACTGGCTCCATCCCAAGTTTCAGGCAGTCTTCCCCCCCCCCCCCCAACTCCCAACTGCAGCTGCTGCTGGCTCCGTCACTGGTTTGCTGGGAAACGGAGAACTTCAGGGAGCTGGTGTGGCCAGGGGGTTGTTGCATCAAAACTCCACTGACACAGGTTATCTTTGCTTTGTCTCTCTGTGATGCAATCCAAGACCCAGAGCTAATGGACAAATTAAAAAGTAACCAAGTTGCAGAAGCCAAATAGCAATTGCCCAACAACAACAAATGGGGGGGGGGGGGGGAAACCCAGCTGAACTATCCGTGCAATCCTAAGAACACTTTCCTGGGAGTAAGCCTCGTCGAGAGAATTCAGCAGGATTCCGAGTCGCCCTGCCTAGGATCGCAACTGTAAACCACGCAATGCCTCATTAAAATGAGATTTCTTGACACCTCTTTTGGAGGGCAGTGATGGTAACGCCGGTTTTTAAAAGCATGGTTATTCAGGACCCACCAGTCTGATTTCTACTTTCAGTTGAATTGGGTAGAAGACATTATGAAGGCTACAGCAGGCACATGTGCTGAAGAACAAGCTTTGCTGAAGAAGAATCAGCATGGCTTCTGAGAAAGAAATTCTTGCCTCACCATCCTTTTAGTAATCCTTTGCGCCTTGTAACAAACCTGTAAAAACGAGTAAGGCTGGTAGACACAGCATTTCAGAGAGGTCAACAAAGGCTCCTAAAGATATTTAGCAATCATGAGGATAAAGGAGACAGGTCCTTTCATGGTCTGGAAAAGGTTGGAAAAACTGGAAGAGAAAATAATCACCAGGTGACATAAGGTAGAGTCAACGATCTCTTAAGGATCTTTGTTAGGTTTGTCAAACTTGGAATTGCGTTTGCCATGACTCTGCATTTCTCTGACTGTGTTTCTCTGACTGTGTAAGTGGGTATTGGGGGAAGGGGGGAACAGATCAGTATGAATGTGTGTATGTGTGAACTGATTTGCTCTCTCAGCTCAGTAACTGTTCTGTTGCCTCTTTGAGAAAACTGAGAAGAAATGGAATTGAAGGTTGACAAGTCCATCAGAGGCTCCATTAGAACGGCCATAAATCATTCACAATTACTGGATTTGGAAGAACAAAGGACATAGGACTGTTTACTACAGCACCAACACTTTAATCTTGGAAAGAACACTTACAGGCACTTTCATTCATCATTAAAATGGAATGTTGATAGTGATAATGGATTGTTTATTGTGATTAAGAAATGTACTGTTGTAGAGACACCTGCACTACATACATACATACATATACCTTTACTGGCATAAATCAGGTTACAGAAAGAGACATAAACGGAAAGAGAGGTAACAAGGAAAAATAAGTTAAGCATGTGTAGCTATGCATTGCGCAATCCATCCTTAATTACCAAATTTAGAAATAAAGCAACCTTTTTGGTTGATTCAGGTGACAGGTCATTCAGGAAACGGCACACCTTCAAAGCATCTGGGCAACCTATCGTATTAGATAGAATTGGGTCTAAAAGAGTAAAACGTATATCGTCATAACAGGGACAGCATAGGAGAATATGGAAAACTGAATCGACCTGATTTAGAATACACGCACAGAGTCTTGCTGAGTATGGAATCCCTTTGTATCTACCATGAGTGACAGCAGATGGAATGGCATTACATCTAGCAAGTGCAAATGCTCGGCGCAGGTGAGGGGCGTGGAGGGCTGGTAAGTAAGAAGGCAGATGGCCAGTAAGTGGGAGAATTCCAAAGTTCAGGGGGGAGCAGGACTTATTTGCATCACTAACTAGTTTCTGCATTTCATTGTCCAGGATTCTGCATCTAAATTAACTGATACAGAAAATCCATGGATATTCCCATTGTAATTATTTTCTTCTCTATGCAGGCAATCCATTTGGACGTGATAGATTCAGACAGCATTTGATGTACATAGCTCCCACAGTCAGCAGTATAGTGCAATTGTGGCCAGTATTTAATTGATATTAACAAAGCCCTGGTTTCTATCATGTTAAGGCCTGCCTCTAAACAAAGAGCTGCGTATGGAACGCAGCATGGCAGACCCATGATTTTTCTTACAAATTTGGATTGCACTCTTTCAATTCCTGTTTCAAAGGCGCTTTATCCATGTCGGAATACCATATAGTATCTGTGGGATCACTTTAGCCTTAAAGACTTTTAAGGCAGCCGGCACAAACTGGTTGCCCCTATTAAAGAAGAAACTTGAGATGGCCGATGCATTATAGATTTGCGATGGTATAACCAGGACATATTATAACTAAAATAGAGACCTGAGTATTTGAAATGCTTGACCTGCTCTATTTCTTTCCCATCAAATGTCCACTTTTGGATTTTGCAGGACTTAGCAAAGACTAATATTTTGGATTTCTCATAATTAAGGAGTTACTTATTCTCAAGGAAATATCTAAGACATCTGTTCAGCAGACACCTGAGCCCCACCCTTGTGCACAAGGATAGTACAGTGTCATCAGCACCTGCACTATAATAAGAAAATACTGAAGACTTGAACTTTCCAATATTCCAAGAAAATATTGAAGACTTGAACTTATAATTTTACGGTTTTTATATATTTTTTATTATACCTTGTTCCCATGGGTCTCTCTGGCTTATATATAGCATTATGAGAGCTATGATGCTCCCCATTTTTTC
Organism: Lepidodactylus listeri; assembly: GCA_029233225.1. Lineage (NCBI taxonomy): Eukaryota > Metazoa > Chordata > Lepidosauria > Squamata > Gekkonidae > Lepidodactylus > Lepidodactylus listeri. Next base: position 129,236,145 of record JARCFY010000005.1, on the reverse strand, counting down.
TCCCACAGCTCACTTCATGGAGCATGGGCAATGGAGGACAGGAGTGGGAATTTGCCCACTGTGGGCAGGCAAACAGTATGCTTGGTGATGGGCCCAGCCCCCAAGGAAGCCATTTTGTGGTGGCACTCACTAGCGTTTATCAAAATTCCAGAAGTGGCCACCGGCTCATCACAGCTGGAGATAGCTGGCCTACGCCAAAAAGATAATTCTTATTTCCTGAATTTAATAGGACCCTAAACCAGTTGTTGGGTGGGAACGAGGCATGGTATAGCCTGATCCCATAAGATCTCAGAAGCTAAGAAACGTTAAATACTTGGATGGGAGACCGCCAAGGAAGGCTCTGCAGAGGAAGGCAATGGCCAACCACCTCTGCTTCTTGCTCACCTTGAAAACCCCTTGATGGGTTTTGCCATAAATCAGCTGGGACTTGACAGCACATATGTACATATGTAGATTAGTTAGTGAAGAACTGTAATCGTCTTGGAAACTACACTGCAACATTTTGACCTCATAACAGGTCTCAGCCAAAGGTTCTGTACCAAATATCACTCAGCTTCGAAAACTTTTTCCAAGGTCAATTAAAATGATGCCTGGGGGGGGGGGAGAGAGAGACTGAAGACATTTTGTGAACATGCTGAATTTAATTATTTTGGCAGAAAGACCACTCATTCTGAGTCACCCAGTATGGGGAGCCATCAGGCCGCATGGAGTCTTCAGAAAAGATGGCTGCTGCTGCTGCTGAAATACATCCAAAATAAATATAAAGGAGGCAACTTCTGACTATTTTTTTAAAAAAGCCTTGCTACATTCCAAGTGTTACCAAGAGGAGTTTCTCTATTTATTATCAAAATATTTGTGCTTTATTCAGTGTGCTTTGATTGAATTTCTAAGAAAACAATCCTTGCAGTTGGTAATGAAATCAGGGTGCTCACCTCACAGAAGGAGACGCTTGCAGCACATTTTTTCATTCTCGGGGACCTCTTTGATATATTGACCAAAACAACCTCCCACTGGGGAGGTATCACCGTCTGAGGTAAGCGCTGAGTCACACGTTGGAATGAATACATGGGTTATGATTATGAAAAGAGGAAGTCATTAACAAGCGCATTTGCAAGCAAGGGTCCTTTCCTAAAACAGTTTCAGAGGGTAGCCGCCAGTGTTCCCTCTAAGCTGAGTTAGTGTGAGCTAGCTCACAGTTTTTTTAGCCTCCGGCTCACACTTTCTTGTCTTCGCTCAGGAAGTCTGGCTCCAGAGCAGACTAATTTATGCAGCAGCCAAATCACTCGCTCACATCTTTAATGCCAGCGGCTCACAAAGTAGAATTTTTGCTCACAAGACTCCACAGCTTAGAGGGCGCATTGGACTAGCCGCATTAGTCTGCAATAGAAAAGCTAGATTTGAGTCCAGGGGCACCTTGGGGACCAGGTGGGATTGCCAGCTCTGGGTTGGGAAATACCCAGAGATTTTGGGGGCTGAGCCTGAGGAGGGCGGGGTTTGGGGAAGGAACTTCAATGGGGTATAATGCCACAGTCTACCTTCCAAAGCAGCCATTTTCTCCAGGTGAACTGGCCTCTGCTGCCTGAAGATCAGTTGTAACAGCGGAGGGTCTCCAGCCACCGCCTGGAGGTTGGCAACCTTATTTCCAGGGTATAAGCTTTTGAGAGCCAAAGCTCCCTTTGAAGGTACTACTGGACTTGAACCTAGCTTTCCTAAAGCAAGATGGCTAGCCGCATTAGTCTGTCTGTAGGAGTAGAAAAGAGCAAAGAGTCCAGGAGCACCTTCACGATTAACAACGTTTGTGGCAGGATGGGAGCTTTCGTGAGTCACACAAAGCTCCCACCCTGCCACAAATGTTGTTCGTCTTGAAGGTGCTCCTGGACTCTTTGCTCTTACCTAAAGCAGTCGCCCTCTTTTCTCTTGCCACGTAACTAGCATTTGCCATATCACATGACCCTCCCATTCCCATGTGTTTGAATCTGCAAGTTCAATTATTTCAGTCATGAAAGAGTTAACCTGTTTACGTATGCTAATTCTTAGTTAGCTTAGAACCAATAAGATGTCATGCTCATATTCCCCCCCAGAGAAAGGGAGGTCATATTCATAATGAAGTGACCTTTAGCCTGGCTACTGGTTGATCAATAATTTGGTGATGTTACCTAGTACTGGGGGGGCAACAGTGGGAGGGCTTCTAGTGCTCTTGCCCCACTTCTGGACCTCCTGAGGGCACCTGGTGTTTTTGGCCACTGTGTGACACAGAGCGTTGGACTGGAGGGGCCACTGACCTGATCCAACATTGGCTTCTCTTATGTTTTTAAGAGCAGAGGTCCATCAGTGGCCATTAGCCACAAGGTATAGATAGGAACTCTCAGTCTGGGGCCAGTGATGCTCTGTATTCTTGGTGCTTGGGGGGAGGGGGCAACAGTGGGAGGGCTTCTAGTGTCCTGGCCCCACTGGCGGCCCTCCTGAGGGCGCCTGGTGTTTTTGGCCACTGTGTGACACAGAGCGTTGGACTGGTTGGGCCACTGGCCTGATCCAACACCGGCGTCCCTTATGTTCTTATGTACCTGAGATCTTGCACAGAAGCATTGGGGGGGGGGGTTCCTCCTTCCTCCCTTTGTTCTAAGATGAGAACAGACAATCCATCATGGAGTAACCAGTGACTAGATAAGATGTAGCTAGTCACTTAGATGGTTGACTGTTTTTATCCTCTCATGTAACCCTCCCCAATTTCTCAGTAAACTTTCTTTAAGCTAATTTACACATGTGTGCGCTGCGTTATTGCTTTTACTCTGCTAAGACACACCACATGTAGTTCAAGGAGAGAATCCATTCAAAAAAAGCTCAGTCTGTGATTTCATTCATTTAACATCTATAATATCAAATTAAAATCAACAGCCAAAAAAACAACGTAGTCCAAGGAGGGAAAGTCTTGCTATTGGGGAAGAGGGCAGAAGTCAGCGGGGTGGGGGGAATAATGCTGGGGTACCATCAGACAGCAGGCCGTCCATTATATACTCGCTTGCTACTTTGACATGCAAGATAATGGGAGGATGGAAAGTCAACCAATACAGTGAATGACCATTGGGAATACATGAGTCTTCTGCACAGAGAAAGGTCTTGCACCCCTCCTACAACTTTGATGCCCACACTGCATTCTCAGTACAGCCCCCTCTCCCTCATATCCTAAATTAGTCCATCTGCTGCCAGCCCAGGCTTGATTTCTCTTTTTTGGTTGCACAAGAGTATAAGAGAATTTTGGGAATTCCTTTTACATAGGTTATATATCTTACTGCCCTGACCTGGATGGCCCAGACTAGCCCGATCTCGGAAGCTGAGGAGGGTCAGCCTGGACTAGTACGTGGATGGGAGACCACTAAGGAAGTCCAGGGTCATGACGCAGAGGCAGGAAATGGCAAAACACCTTTGAACGTCTCTTGCCTTGAAAACACCATGAGGGATCACCATATGTTGGTGTGACTTGATGGTGTTTTCCACCACCACCACCATAGATCCTACCACTGTAAAGGTTGCAATTTGGATGTTCCACTTTGGGCACCAAAACTTCTACAGTCATTTTTGGAGGGGCTAACAGGACTGCCTCTGATTTAATTATACAAGACTCATGCTTTGAATCTCCTGCCAACCTAGCAGTTTGAAAGCAAGAAACTGCAAGTATATAAATAGGTACCACTTCAGTGGGAAGGTAAAAGCGTTCTGTGCGCCTTAGCATCTAGTCATGCCGGCCACATGACCACGGATATGGCTGGCTGTTCAGCTTGGGGGAAGATGAGTGCAAAGACTCTGAAGGAAAGGAAGTTTTTAAAGATAGTGGTGCTCTCCAAATGGCACTGCATTGATCATAGGCACAATCCTGCTCATTCCACTGGATTTTTTACCTTTCCCATGACAAAAGACATGCAGTTGCTGTTCTTCCTGGTGGGTCCAGCATCCACATCTCCAAGCAGACTGGGCTGGCAAATGCAATAGCATCACCAACCATGGGAACACTTCTTGGGACACAATCAAACATTCAGGGCAGGGGTCCCCAAGTTTATTGAGGCTGCCGGGCTCCTCTGGAATTCTGACACGAGGAGGTGGGCACAAGTACAACATGACAGTTGCCAGAGGTGACACCTGCAACAAAATGGCTGTCGCAAGAGGCGGAACCGGCATCAAAATGTCATGGCATGAGGTCATGCATAAGATTAACTCTTCAACATTTCAGGCAGAAAGATACCTTTGAAATGAGCATACTGTTATAAAATATTGTACTGTACACACACCTCTTGCATTCAGTCACATACTGAAGATCCTTGCCCTGTGGTGGCAGCCGCTGCTGAAGCAACTGTTTAAAAACCCACACAGCCAATCAGTACCCAATGGCCAATCAGAAGCCCTGCTGGGCAAAAACTCCGACCCGGCTACTTTCTAAAAAAAAAATGATGCGTGCCAGGAAAGGTATGGGCAGATGCCGTGTAGGCCCATAGCAAGGATTTTGTGGTTTGTGGGGCAATTTTTTTTTCTGGTGGGGCCGAAAGTGCAGGAAGAAAAGCCATTTGGACGGTAGAAAGCTGTTGCCAGGATAGATCTCTAAATTGCAGACGTTGACCACTTTAGATGACAGTTCTCAGCTGCTGCAAGTTAATCACTTCTGCCAGCCTAAGCAACAATTCTGGTAACAAGCCGGAAGGGGGTAATGACTTCTATAGTCAAGAAAGCTAACACTTAGGCAGGAAAAATCTCTGAAAGGAGACCAGATTCTTGACACAGAGTTAGAAGGGTTCCAGAGTTAGAAGGGATCCCAGAGGTCACCTACTCCAACCCCCTTGCTCAGTGTGGGAATTAGTCAACTACAGCACCCCACTCTACTTTAAAGGAGCGAATGCCTTTAGAAAAATGTTTTACGATTATTGAAAAAGCATTTACAAGAGAAATTCTTGTGGGACTGTGCCTTTAAGAAAAGAGGGAACCCCCCAAAAGCCCCACCAAAGCTACGGGCCTGATTGGGGACCTCTTATCTAGAGGCTGTCTTTAACATCGAGTGACAACCCGCATGTATGAATGGACAGAACACAGCACCAGCCAGCTCTGATTCCCTTCCTGGCATGCACTTTTTTTGAGACTATCCAAGACTGCACTAACAGAGAGACCTAACCCTCCATCTTCCCTCATTTGTCTCCGACCCTCTTGCCAACAAGAAGCCCTGGAGGAACCTGGCTTGGATTCCGGATTCCATGCCAGTGAGTGAAGGGGCACCTCTGGCCTGTAACTGCAAACAGCAAACAAAGGAAAGCCACAAGAGAGGAGAGATGAATTCCAGTGTGGGCCGACATGCTTGTGCAAGACATTTTTTTACACAATCAAAGGCACTGTCTAAAGAAACAAAGGCCTAGCCTTGAGGAAGTCTTTTGTAAGGGATAGTTTAAAAATGTTTGTGCTGATTCTAGCTAAACACGGAGAGCCACTGAGTCCGTGTGTGTGTGTCTGTGTGTGTGTGTGTGTGTGTGTGAGAGAGAGAGAGAGAGAGAGAGAGAGAGAGATGAGGGCGAAGACAAGTCGCTCTGTGGCACAAACAGGGAAAAGGCAGCCAGCCTTCCTGAGACGCCAGACTGACCCAGAGTAAACACGAGAACCATCTTTCAGGCTTCTCCAAAGCTTGGTAACAAAACAAAAAAAGGCTTTTGTGGAGAGCCGCCATTTTGTATGTTTGTTGGTGGTGGCTGGATAGGAGGAGGCCATCAAACTTGAGGCGGGCCTGGGCCTAGCCTCCTCCTTGTTCCCCCCACTCTCCCCTCCTGTCTCCAACCATCCATCTGAAGGCAGCTGCCTGGAGAGGACAGGGAGTCCACCGGGGCCACGAGGAGACCTGCCCCAGGATGCTGCGGGAGGGGGAGCCGGGCCCTGGGCGGGAAGGGGGACTCTGTCGGAAGGGGGGAGTCAGTCTGTGGGGGAAGTCTGAGGCCTGTTGGATGGTTTGGCGGGAGTCTGCAGCAGGCAGAGAGAGAGGCCATGTTGGGAGAGATGCGGATCTGACCTCCTCCCCTGAAACGAAGTGGTGCGCCTGCCCTGCTGACCGTATAGACAGGGCCTGAGTGTGGAGAAGGGAAAGCTGGAGCGTTCTTTTTCACATTTATTTTTTTTCTTCAGTTCACTGAATTGTCTGTAAATAGTTGAGTGTTTCCAAATAAACCCTTCCAATATTACAAAGGGGTGGGATCCCTCCGTCCCACCTAGTTCCCCCAGCCGCTTGGACACACCCAAGGACTTTGTCGCCTACAAGGAGGGAGAAGACCCCTCCGTATACCTTTCCAACTTCGAGAAGGCAGCCAACCAGTGGGGAGTTGCAAAGGAAGACTATATGGCTTACCTCTGTAGCATCCTGACTGGGGAACTCACATCCATTTATCACAGCATGCCTATGGAGGGTGGGCGGATAACTTTTGCAGCCTTTAAAGCCACCGTGTTTAAAAGATTCAAACTAGGGGCAGACTACTTTCGGAAGCAGTTTCGGGGCTTGGCCCCACAACAGTGTAAATCATATTGTGAATTTGGGGTAAAACTGAATGAACTGGGGAGGAGATGGGCAGAGGAGGCAAAAGCCCGGGATGATGAGGCTTTGTTCCAGTTGCTGGTCCTAGACCAATTCTACTTCAAACTCCCCAAAGAGTTAAAGTGCACGGTAAAAGATAAGAAGCCAAAAAACACTGCAGAGGCCTCCGAACTGGCGGATGAGCTGGTGCTAAACAGGGAGGGGTTGGATTGGAGGACTTCCCATTCGGGAAGGGGAAGGAAAGGTCCCCAGAGAGATGGGAAAGTACAACCTCCCTCCAAAAGGGAAGGGGCACCTTTTGGGTAGGGTAGGAAGTCCTCTAATTGGACTAATTGGAATCAGCCCCAGGTTTGAAGGTTGACAGCTGTGGGGAGGCTGGGCACATAAAGTTAGCCTGCCCAAAGCTGCAAGCCAAGACCTCCAAACCCACTCCAAAAGCACCAGTTACTCCACGGGGGAAGGAGGAGCACGTTGCAGTGGTGAGCCATGAGTGTCTCTTCACCAGAACGGAGCTAGCAGAAGCCTGGAGTGATTCTGCTGGAACCAGTAAGGTTAAAAGACTGGTTGGTTTTGGGACATGCTGACACTGGCTCTTCAGTAACCTTAGTGAGGGCAGATCTGGTGTCAGAAACTGATATTGTCCAAGATATGGCATTCAGAATCCAGGGGGTTCTGGGACCACCTGCCATGATTCCTGTGGCCCGGATACCAGTGGAATGGCGAGGGTCAGTAGGTCTCCCGGAGGTGGGGGTAATGAAGGAACAGGCGGTTCCAGTGTTATTGGGCCAGGATCTGTTGGCTGGCCGGTACACCATTAATGCAGTGACACGTAGCCAAAGCATCAGAGGGAGGTGGGAGGAGGGAGGCAACTTCAAGGAAGCCAGCTCACCACCGACTAGGGAGGGGGAAGTAGCCTAGACTACTGAGCACGAGGAGAGGGTGGTCACCCATGAGGGGGAGAACCAGCCCATCTCAAGCCCTGAGGGAGGGCATTCCCAAGGGGAAGAAGGGTGCCATTTCACCCAAGAGAAGCTGGACTCTGTGGAACCTTCCAGGCAGGAAGGGATTCAGTTGAGTAATGCTGAAAAACCAACTGAGGGAACTGAGAACACAAACCAAAACTTTGCAGAAGGTCCTGGAAACAGTGGGACTAGGGATGGTGTGTGCATGACTGGCCCAAGGTCACCCAGCAAACTTCTACAGGAGAGTGGGAATTCGAACCCATACCCTAGTGCGACACTAAGAAGGCAGTAAAGGCACATGTTCTTGTTGTGGGCTGGGCTTCCTAAGTATCTCACCTGCTCTAGTCCTTGTAACTAAAAAGATATGTTTGAAAACAGGCAATGCCTGCTAAAGTCCCAGAAGCCAGGGAAAGTCATGCATGATGCAGTTATAAATAGCAGTTACCCACTCCTAAATCCACTAAGTTCAGAAAGGTGTAACTCTACTTATGCCTGGATCGTAACAAGTAATAATGTCAGTGATTGGAGCAGGGCTTCAGAAACTTCACCCCGACCATGACTAACAAACATAGAAGCAATTGACACAGATGTGCTTTACTTAAACAACCAATCTAGATTGAAGGACTGGGTTTTTCTTAGTGCAGAATTTGGATAACCTGGGTGTAGATTTATTTTAAAAGATGTTTTTATTCTGGAGTACATACAACCCTTGTCACAGACCAAAGCTCTTTATGATTCTGACGGCCTCTCCTGAGGCTGCGATCACACACGCTAAATAATCCACTCTCAATCCACTTTCCATCTGGATTCTACCGTGTGAACTGGCAAAATCCAGTTGAAAGTGCATTGAACGTGGATTATTTAGTGTGTGTGTGATCGCAGCATGAAGTTTTATATTCGGGGGCGGGGGGGGGGGGAATTACTGTAATAAATAAACCCCTGAAGCTATTGGGGGAAAAGGAATGCCTTCACTTTGTATTCTGGACAGCAACGGTTCCATTTGTTGGAAAGGGCAATGTCTGGTGTACAAAGAAGATGAGCAGAAGATCCTAAAGGGGGCAGCAAGAACCCAATTAGTGAGGTCAGCACCTTCACTCCTGTTAAGTGTCATTCCTTGTCGCCTCCAGATTGCTACTTTTAGGGAATTTCCCCCTTGGAAATTGGAAGTTCGACACCCTTCTCTCTCTCTCTCTCTCTCTCTCTCTCTCTCTCTCTCTCTCTCTCTCTCTCTCTACTAGAGATGTAGTTAGGACCCAGTCTCTGTCTTTCCTCTCAAGTATGTTAGTTCCTAAATAAACCTTTATCTACTCCTTCATCATGTTGTGTGCCATTGTTGCATTACTCTGCCAACACCTTTAACAGCTTGTTGGCTTCCCAAAGACCTCAACACAACACTTTTCTTACGGGACCCCTTTCTGGCCTTGGAGCCAGTGTCACAGAACAGAACAGCACATGCCAGACAATCCAGCAACCAGGCAGTGGGCGCTTCTGAAGAATGCCAGAGGTCCCCACAGAGTATGTCCACTGACAGAAGTGGCTTGTATTTTCAGTTCCCTCCCATTGACCTATTTATTTCGTTTATTTCATTATTCGTTCAAGAAAGTTACTGACCGCTTTCCCAAGCGGCTCCAACAAACTCCCCCTCTACTGCTGCTCTCGGCAGCTTGCCCAGAGCAGCTCCAGGCAAGCCGGCACAATCTCCTCCCCTCTAGTGGGCTGCAGAAAGACTGGGGTTCCACACTGGGTTCAGCCGGAGTGGGGGATGGGATTTCCCCACCATGAGTCTCACCCCCCCCCCAGGATTCCCAAAAGTCTACACCCCTGCTGATCACAATCTGATATGAAACATGCCCCATTCAAGAATATTGTAAAAGTTCTAAAGCTGAACAAATTTATGTCTATCATTCAGAAGTTGGCAGAAGCCTTCTTATTAGATAGTTGTTCTGGTGCCTTGTTGTCTGGTTTCACTTTCCAAGGCACTGGAAGACATGCAGGCAGAGAGCAAATCACTAGATAACCTAAGTAACAGGGATGTTATCCAACCAGAACGGTTAGCTTATGTTCCCAGCAGACTTCCCCATAAAAGCAAGAAAACAATAAACATTTAAACACCCACAAGAATTATCAGTGTCTGCCGAATTTCAACTTGCCTGACTCAGCAACAACAACCATCACCTTTATTGGCATATCAGATGAAAGAAAAACAAACAGACGGAAAATGAATTCCTAATATCTATATATCCTTTTAGAAGCCAGGTACAGAAAATTCATCACTCTTTCAATAATTACAGCACTTTGGGTGGAAAGAAAATAGAGGGTCTTATGTTCATCAGACTGGCCTATTAGATCCTATAATAATCGATCCAAATACATAATACGAATGTCAGAATAGTAGGTACAGTGCAAAAAAGACACGCTCAGTGCTTTCTACTTCATTCCTGCCACAGTGACACAGCCTTTGCGCATATGGAATCTTTTGAAACCTCCCGTAAAGTCCTGCAGAAGGTAAAGCATTAAAATGGGCTAGCAAACAATAAACATTAAAACACCCACAAGAATTATCAGTGTCTGCTGAATTTCGACTTGCCTGACTCTACGAACAGCTCTTTACAACAAATGCCAAAACCCAGCTGGAACAGGGAGGCCTTGAAACCTCTACCAAAAGCCACCAAAGAACTGGTAAAATGATGGCTGAGGAGTGACATGATCGAAGTTTATAAGATTATGCACGGGATAGAGCAGGTAGAGAAAGAAGTACTTTTCTCCCTTTCTCACAATACAAGATCTCGTGGGCACTCCATGAAATTGCAGAGCAGTCAGCTTAGAACAGATAAAAGGAAGTACTTCTTCACTCAAAGAGTGATCAACACATGGAATTCACTGCACCAGGAGGTGGTGGCGGCTACAAGCATGGACGGCTTCAAGAGGGAATTAGATAAACATATGGAGCAGAGGTCCATCAGTGGCTATTAGCCACAAGGTATAGATAGGAGCCCTCAGTCTGGGGGAAGTGATGCTCTGTATTCCTGGTGCTTGACCGGGGGGGGGGGCAACAGTGGGAGGGCTTCTGGTGTCCTGCCCCCACTGCTGGACCTCCTGATGGCGCCTGGTGTTTTGGGCCACTGTGTGACAGAATGTTGGACTGGATGAGCCACTGGCCTCATCCAACATTGGCTTCTCTGATGTTCTTAACTGCAGCCTCACAGCTAACTCTAGTGCATTGGTGCACCTGCATTCATATATTACAAGGAGTTTAAATCCAGAATTTCTTCATTGCAGGGAAAGGAAGTGGCGGGGGGGGGTGGGGGAGAGAAAGCTATGCACATGGACCAGGAAGTAAACCAGATCTGTGTACATTTAGGCTTAATATGGGCTGCCAGACCTGAGGGCCCCCCCCCCACATTCCCCACTGCCAATTGGCAAAATGGCAAGGGGGGCAAATGAGGGGTGATTCAATGTTGTGAACAATGTGCAACATCACTTCCAACACAAAACCAGAAGTGAGATCATCACATAAGGCTACCACCAGGATTCACCCAAAACTAGCATCGCCGTGACATGATGATGTCATTTCTGGTTTTGCACTGGAAGTGAACACGATGTTGGATACCATATCTCCAACAAATTTTACCACCACACTGCTAGATAGTGTTAGTAACCAGTGTTCCCTCTAAGCTGAGTTAGTGTGAGCTAGCTCACAGTCTTTTGAGCCTCCAGCTCACACATTTCTGTCTTGGCTCAGGAAGGATGGCTCCAGAGCAAACGAATTTATTCAGCAGCCAAATCGCTCACTCACAACTTTAATGCCAGTAGCTCACAAAGTAGAATTTTTGCTCACAAGACTCCACAGCTTAGAGGGAGCATTGTTGGTCAACCTAGCTCAGTATCAATACATCATCATGTCTGAATGCAGCCTCTCTGGATATTTATTTATTTATTTATTTGGATTTATATCCCGCCCTCCCCTTGATGGGCACAGGGCGGGTTCCAATAGTATAAATAATAAATACAATACAGTTAAAACCACAATATCCAAGACTGTGGGCCAATGGATATCCAAGACCATGGAAGGCTCCAGCAAAGTAAAGCCACTAGCTAGCATTTGACAAGCTGCTCCCCATGAGAAGTCCTACACAGTTGTTAGAAGGCAGGGAAGCCTTTGTATTTGCAGAGCTGTTGAGATTGGGGAGTTGGCAGGGGGGAGAGTGGGATGAAAGTCAAGGGGGTTCAATCACCCTAGAAGCCCACAGAACCAATCAAGCTGTGATTTGTTTTCATACAATGTTTGGGTTGGACACGGACGGCCACAAAGTAATCTCTGTCTGGGGATACACAGTGGGATGGTTTTTGGAAACACGAATGTTCTGGGTAGATTCGAGTCCAGTAGCACCTGAGAGATGAACAAGATTTTGGGGGTATAAGCTTACAAGAATCAGAGCCCTCTTCACCAAAGGGAGCTTGAACTCTCGAGAGCTTATGCCTCGGAAATCTCATTGGTCTCCAAAACACTCCTGGCCTCGAATCTAGCAGTTCTACTGCAGACCAACACAGCTACCCTCTGGAACTGGTGCGGGGTTTTTTTGGTCATGCTGCATGCAAATACGCAGGCCAATGTCTAAGAATACCACCAGTTTAGAAGACGGTGGGTTGCTCTTTGCCCTCATTACTTCTGTTGCCACGTCCCAAGAGGAAAAGTGATCTTGAAGGGCCTTGAAATATCCCACACATTCATTCCCACTTCAGTAAAAAGACACTCGGTAGCTTACAGGGACATCGGTGTCTCCCAGAGCAACCTCTTAGCTCGCTTCTTTGTCAACGTGAATGTTTCTGAATAGGAAATCTCTTTATATTCCGGTCCCGTCTTGCAATGGGCGCTTTAAAACAGTTTGCTCTGTTCGTATATTCTTCCTTTATTAAAAAATTAACCTCATTGGTACTGAATTAAATAAGGAGTCTAGCAAGCTAATATGAACCACCACTGCGTTTTGTGGACATAAAAGCACAAAGATAAAAAAATCAGAATGTCTAAATAATCTGAAAGGAAGCCAGGCAGAGCAAAGGAACATTAAACTGTTTACGGGGGGCAGTTACATTTTCCTACACAACTTAAACCCACCTTGTAAATAAGTAGAGATATTACAAACCCACTTGTTCACACATGCCTGCTATTAATTTATCCCCCACTCAAAAAACCAGAGAACCAGGTTTTGTACAGCTTCTGTACCTGACTGATGGTGGAAAACGCCATCAAGATGAAGACAACTTATTGCAACCCTGTAGGATCTTTAAGGCAAGAAACGAACAGAGGAAGTTTGCCACTGCCTACCTCTGAGTAGTGACCCTGGACTTCCCTGGTGGTCTCCCATCCAAGTACTAACCAGGGCCGACCCGGCTTAGCTTCCGGGATCTGATGAGACTGGGCTAGCCTGCGCCATTCAGGTCAAGGCCAGGTCTGATTACATGGAAGTAATTGTTTTACCTGCTGTACGTGACCAGAAGTGTGGTTGTTTCCAAGCGTGATTTATGTTACACCAAATGAATGTTGTGTTGACTGCGTCAAATTCCCCCCAAATACCCAGAGGTTTCATGGTTTAGTGGTCTACTATGAAGATTCACAAACATCTTCTTGAGACATTATCCCCCCACTCCCCCAGAGGTGGTGTTGGAAAAATGAATTGCAGCTCATGTTGCACAAGCTAGTTCCACATCTTGTAAATTCTATTTTCCCTATTTTTTAAGGAGAAATATTTGTCTGTCGTATCTTTAGATGAGTCACTGTCCTGAGTATGTCACAACCTATTCAGAGAGACACACGCCTACCACTTACACAGAAAATCGGAGATGGGATCCTTTTTGTGGATGGAGGATGACTACTTGAACTGGAGGTACACTAGGGTTGCCAGGTGTACTCACCTGGCCGGCAGAGGGCTCTCCCCCCCCCCGACATTATGACATCACCTGGATGTGACATCATCACATTGGGGACATTGGGGGTGACGCTCTGCTTTTTGGGCAAAACTCTATGGTAAATTTGACCTCAAAACCATATAGTTTTGCCCAAAAAGCAGAGCATTGTCAACCAGCATCCCCAACATGATTTCCGGTTTACCTGGACATTGGTTGGGGGAGCGTATGTTTCTGGGGGGGTTCCCCCACAGGCCAGCTGGCGGCATTGGGAAGGAGCCCATCAAATCGGGGAAACCCCTGCCCCCACCAGTGGGCTGGGATCCCCAAGGTACACCAGGAAATGACATGCTGCACAGCAGCTCACAAACAACAAAAATGGAGCGTTTTCTTTTTTCAGGAGGAAGCACTGATGTCCACATCAACTGATTTGACCACCACCAAATGAGAGACAGCTTTTAGATTCAGGATGGGGTTTATCTGCAGAATGTGGGGATGAACATTGGGACAAGAAGAAGAAGAGGAGGAGGAGGAGGAGATTGGATTTATACCCCGCCCTTCACTACCCGAAGGAGTCTCAGAGCGGCTTACAATCTCCTTCCCTTCCTCTCCCCACAACAAGACACCCTGTGAGGTAGGTGGGGCTGAGAGAGCTCTTTTGAGGACTGCTCTTGAGAGAACAGCTCGGAGAGAACTTATGACTGACCCAAGGTCACACCAGCAGCTGCATATAGAGGAGTGGGGAATCAAACCTGGTTCTCCCAGATTAGAGTCTGTGCTCCTAACCACTACACCAAACTGCAGGGCCCTTGAAGTCCAGTTTGATTTGGGAAATCCATCAATTTCTGGCTGATCTGCCTGCCGGGCAGGACAGTTCTACTTCAGGAAGCATACACACTGCCTCCAAAAAAGTGACACACTATGGTGGGTGAGGCCAACAGGGATCGGTGGCACACCTCGCAAGTTTGGTCGTGCAAGGGCATTGCCATGAACTGCTAACTCATCACTTATTCTCCTCCAAATGTTGGTAAGTCACAAACTCCAGAGTTCATCTTTGTAGGTCTAAGAGTGCCACCAATTGTAAATCAGGACAAATAATAGGGCTTGGATTTCTGACAAACTATTTCGCTCTTCGAGAGATCATTCAAGGGAGTTTAAGCTTGCTCCGCCTTCTCCGTGGCTGGTCCTGTGCTCACAAAACTTCTGGACATGTGTGTTTTGCATCTGCACGTACCAGATAGCCCCAATATTAACCTCTACTTTTCAAAGAGAGCCACTGGGGCAGATTTAGCAGCTGCCTGTTTTTATCAGCTGAGAAACAGCTTCCTGCAGGAAAGAAAAATAAATAAATTTCCAGACCAAATGAAAATTTCGGCGGCATGAGATATCTGGCTGCATCACCTGCCTGAGAGGCGGCACAGACGTCCCCAAGACAAGGGCATACATTAAGATGCTCAAAAAGCCTACAGGCTTGTTTCACTGACAACATCTCCTTATAAGAAGATTTCGAAAGGAAGTGGTTCCTCGCATTTAACTATCTTGCCCAGAATGATATTGTTCCTAAGGCTTTAAAACCCCTCAATCTGTTGTTATTTTAATCCGCTGATGTTCTTGCTATAGGCTTGACTCTGGTGGCCCCAAAGATTTTACTTTGCAATGGCTCATTTCACCTTCTGATTTTGGTTGATATAATTGTCCCATCCCGGGCCGTTCACCCCTGGACGCACTCACCCCCCAGGGCCATGGCCCCCATCCGGAGCCGGCCCCCACAGCCAGCAGGCCGCCGCTGCAGCCGCCCAGCTGCCGCCCACAGGAGTGACGAAGGCCGCCGCCGCAGCCCGGCGGCGCAGCGGAACCCGGCAGCCCCCTCAGCCCTTCCCCCCAGCAGAAACGGGCCGCGCACGGCCCCGGGCTTGGGGGCCCCACGCCGAGGCTGCCGCACACCCACCTCTACCCCCAGGAGCAGCCGGCGCAGCGTGCACCTCAGAGGTGGGGCATTTAGCTGACACGGAAGAGGGGCCAGCCAGCGTAGGAAGAGCCGCAGCCCAGGGCAACATGCAGCGGACGGGAGGAGGAGGAAGGGCTGCGCGTCCAGGCTTCTGAAGGGGGCGGGGCTTGAGAGTGGGAGGAGCTGCACATGGGGGAGAGGGGAATAAAAGGAAGTGCCACAGTCG
Organism: Lepidodactylus listeri; assembly: GCA_029233225.1. NCBI lineage: Eukaryota > Metazoa > Chordata > Lepidosauria > Squamata > Gekkonidae > Lepidodactylus > Lepidodactylus listeri. Next base: position 129,220,555 of record JARCFY010000005.1, on the reverse strand, counting down.
GGCCGGGGAGGAGAAGCCGGGAGCCAACAAGGAGAAAGAGAGAGAGTGTGAAAGCAGGCAGCAAGCAGAGAGAGAGGAAAAGGGAGCCTGCGAGGCAAGCTTGGCTCCTGGTGGCGGGAGGGTGACTACGGGTGCTGTTAACCTGCACCCCCCCGCCGTTCTGAGGCCCGCCGGCACACCCATTCCCACCGCCCGCGGGGCAGCGCCTCCCGCTCAGCCCTGAGACCACGGCGACAGGCCACGACCCCCGGGAGGGAACAGAGGGGTGTGACAATAATTTTATTTTTTATTTTTATTTTCGTTTTTAACTTGTGATCCATTGACGTTTTTGCTTTAGGCTTGACTCTGGTAGCCCCAAAGGTTTTCCTTTGCATTGGCCCATTCCACCTTCTGATCTTAGTTAATATAATTTGATATTTTTTTTAAAAAGTTTCTAACTTATCAGTTGTATATTTCTGGATTCTTTGTAGCTGTAATATTGTATAGTCTCACTTGGCACTTCTCTCTTGACTGTATGGTTATTGTATTACCAGTCTCTGTGGGCTGTGGTGGCTCAGAGGTTAAAGATGCTGAGTAGCAGACCAGAAGATCGGTAGTTCAGCAGTTTGAGACCCGAGTGCCACATGACGGAGTGAGCTCCCGTCTCTGGCCCCAGCTCCTGCCAACCTAGCAGTTTGAAAGCAACAAATTGCAAGTAGATAAATAGATACTGCTCCGGTGGGAAGGTAACAGCGTTCCGTGCTCCTCAGCGTCTAGTCATGCCGGCCACATGACCACGGAGAAGTCTTCGGACAGTGCTGGTGCTTCGGCTTGGAAACGGAGATGAGCACCGCCCCCTAGAATTGGATTCCACTGGCTTTCGAGCAAGGGAAACCTTTACTTTACCTTTATTAGCAGTCTCTATAAAAATGAATCTATTAAAAAAGAAGAAGAAGCCTACAGGAATACAATTAAGTAAGGACTGGGGAGGGTGGACCCTTCCACTTATGGCAAAGTTACCCAGTGGGCTGCATCCTTGGTGGGCCACTGGTGGCCAGGAGGCAGCCGAGCCGAGAGTTCTCTGGGGTGCTGGCACTGCTGCGGGGCTGCACCACAGGGGACGCTTGCCTCAGCTTCCACCAGGGCTGTTTTAACTTCCCAGGCCACTCCTCTGAGGGAAGCTTTCTGGCTTACTGCTGGACTTGTTCGGCTACCAGCTAGGCCAGAGGCAAACCACCAAGGTGTTGGCAGTGGTCTTGAGGCTCGGATTGCTTCCCAGGTGTCTGCTGACATACATCCCTCCTCTCTGCCAGCTTCAGTACGCTGGCACACCAATGTCTTCACAGATAGAGGCTAAGGATTTTCTTGGCGCGCAGGCAAAAGAGGTTGCCATTCTTTGCTTGTCTGCCAGGACACATTCCTGTACTATTTCTGCTGGAAAGCGAAAAAATCACAGCCTGGGGTTTACTTTAGACAAGTTTATAAATTTGTTCAAAAATACTGGTGCACAGGGCAGGGACTGGAGCCTGTTAACGTTCCTGCAGTGCTTAGTTTTTAAAGGCTTATTGAAATGTTTTCAGTAATTCTCATTATAATGATACCTATTACAAAGAAACGTGGCAGGCTCAAGCCGAGGAACGGTCTCAAGAAGAAAAAAAATTCGCCTCAGGCTCATAATAAGAGAAAATAAGATTTGTATTGCTTTGCTTTTCAAGGGCCTCATTTTTTTTCAAAAATAATTTTATTATCTCGCTTTCCGTCCTTATTTCCAGTAAGGAAAAAGGAATAACAAAAGAAATAAAAGTGATTTCCTCTTTCCTGAGGGGACAGCTACTTGAACTTTTTACTTCTGGGAGCAAATCCAGAGTAGGTAGCTGAGGAAACCTTTTCTCTTCTCCCTGCTCGAACATGGCTGCTAGACTGAGTTGCGAAGACCTGGCCAGAGTGGTTTTTAATTCCGCCCACACAGCTCCCTCTCAGGATTTTGAGCTTTCCTTATGGTTCCAGTGAGATTTCCACATACCTCAAGGAGGACAAGTGATTCTTTCAAAGATTGTAAATAAGGGCCATAATTAAACAGAAGGTAATATGAACTTGGCAGCCCCACAATCGAAGAGCAACAAGAGCAGGTCGACGCTGCTATTTTTCAAGATGCTTGGGCTCCTCCAGGGTATAGACAATGTTACAGAGCAGTTCAAAATACCATGAGAAAGTCTGGGTTTTTTCCCCTGTGGGGGTGTATGTAAAAATGACCAGCGTGGCCAGAATCAGGCTTTTGAAAAGAGCTTGTTCTCATTTGCTTTCCATCCCAGCCTGACAGGCCTAAGAAAGTCAGATAAGGTTCAGAAAAGAAAGTTTTGGAGTCCAGGCCATTCGTATACGCTCGGCAGTTCGTGAACCTCTACGATGTTCCGCTATAACAGCAACTGTAATTTCTGAGGCTCATCGAAAAGGGGCCATTTTCCTCCTTCATCTGTTCCTTGCAGTGACTTAGACCACACACAGGCAGAGTTGCACTTACAGAAACACTCACAAAACCCCTTCTGCGCCTTGATATTGCAGCCGCCATTGAGCTCCAGACTAAACTAGAGGCCTGCAGCCAAAGTTCTGGCCGCTACTCTCAAATCAATATGTGAACTTCGGCCTTCCTCAGAGTTGCAGCTTTTAGCTAAGCATAACTCCCACCCCAGGTCTCTTTCTCTTTTCCACTTTCCCTCCTAAGGTTGCCAAATTGCACTTGGGATTAGGGCTGCCAAGTGCCGGCGACTTACCAGCGGGGGGGGGGAGTTGTTCTCCCCCCGGGAGGTCTTCTGGTGCGTGCGCTTTGCGCGCGCCACGGCGACGTGGTGACGTCACCCGGAGGTGACGTCATTACACGGGGGAAGTCGTCCTCACCGGACGACTTCTGGGGCGGGGTTCCCCCCGCCGGCCGAATGCCGGCCAGCGGATCGGGAACCCCTATAGCGGGGGATCCCCCGCCCCCCGGGCTGACTTGGCAGCCCTAATTGGGATATCCCTGGAGATCCGGGGATGGACCCAGGGAAGGGCAACGTCTGGGGAGGGGAAGGAACTCAGCAGGATATAATGCCATAGGAGTTCCCAACCCTGCGGGTGCCACAGCACCTGCCAACACCATTCCTGGAGCCCACCAAGAGTTTTTAGAAAGTGGGCAGAGCCAGGTGCGGCTTTTGCCCACTAAGGCTTCTGACTGGCTACTAGAGATTTGATTGGCCATGTAGATTTTTAAAAGCATTGCTTTGGTAGCAGCTGCCACCACAATATAAGGATTTTCACTGTGTGGCGGAAGATAAGCTGCGGCAGCCATTTTGTAACAGGCTCCACCTCCTGCCGCAACCATTTTATGGCTGCCGTTTTGTATCTGCACCCACCACACTGTGTCAGAATTCTCAAGGTGCCCACGGGCTCAAAAAGGTTGGGGACGCCTGTCATAGAGCCTGTCCCCAAAGCGGCCATTTTCTCCAGGCAAACTTATCTCTTGCCATCTGGAGATCAGGTGTAACACTAGGGGAGCTCCAGGCCCCACCTGGGAACTGGCAACCCTAATCCCCTCCCACCTCAGACTTCTTCCAGTCTTCTGCTCCTTCTCAGTCCTCTGGGACACTCTTCTCATCCAACTTTCTTTTTATAGGCCCACACTCCTCTACCCCACCATGCTTGGGATTTTCCATTTGCTCTCTCCTCTCCTTATGGTCCCTCTGGAACCACGTCAATCAGCAACACTTAGTCCCAGATAAAGCCATTCAGTGATAAAAGTCCTGATTTACCATGCCAGAGGGAATCTGCTATGGGGCTTCTTTTCTTCAGCATGTGTGTATAACTCATTTCAGAACAAGTGTGGGTGCAGAAAAAATTTCTGAGAATCTCAGTTATTAGTTTTGAAATACCCCTTATGGCTTTGTAAATATTCTTCAAAAATACTTGGAGGATGCCTTATAGATAGGCCAGGCTAGTCAGATGTTGGAACCCAGCAGGGTCAGCCATGAGCTGTACTTGGATGGGAGACCACTACGGAAGTCCCAAGATTTGCGGAGGCAGGCAGTGGCAAGCCACCTCTATTCATCTCTGGTTTTGAAAACCCTATAAGGCTATCATTATTCAGCTGCAACTTGACAGCAAAAAAAAAAAAAGAGTTACAATAAATTATAACAACTGCTAGGTTTTAAAGGGAGGCCATGATTCCCCGTTAACGGCAGCTCCTGGGGTCCTTTCGTAGAAAAAGAGGTGCAGGAGCTCATTAGCATAACTCATTAGCATAGCTTATTTGCATATGCTAAACCACCTGACATCACCAGAAGTATGTCACAAGGTGAGAGAGAGAGAGAGAAAGAAAGAGAGTGAGTGAGTGAGTGAGTGAGTGCTGGCGGAGAGGGGACAGCTACTAATCCAAGCCTCGGAAATACCACTCTTCTGGGAGGAGAGCTTCAGTGGTGGCTGAAGCCTTCAGAAGGCTGGTCGGAGGAACAAGGATCTTTCCAGGGGACAGGATCATTTTGCTGCGGCCATGATACAAGCAGGCATTCCCCCGCAGGGGGGGCTGGCACCAACTCCTGGAGCTGCGCTCCCCCGAGCTCCTGCTTGAAAGGACCCCTGGCAGCTCCCTTTTGAGTCTTCAAGCTAGCAAACAAAGATGACCATTTTAAGTCCACAAGGGGGGGAGGTAAGACTCCAGTCATCAATTTCTACCTTAATAAAGAAGCACAAAGAACTCCTGCTGTTTCCTGTGAGTATGTAATACATTACAGCTAGGACCTGTAGCCAGTATCAACATGGCAGACAAAAGTTCCACAGCCCCCCAAACATTTATTGGAGAAATGCTGGGTACTGCTTTTGGAAATAGACCACATTCCGTGGGGAGAATATACATAACCCTTTATCACTGCAAGATGAATAGGAAGGATTGTATTTCAGACTGTGCTCTCCACTTGTCAGGGGTGCTCTAGGCTGATCTGGCATTGAGCAGGGGGTTGGGCTAGGGTGCCTGTATGGACCCTCCCACTGTGATTCTATGACTCTATCTGAACAATGTTATTTGGTGTGACTTCAAGGGTATCCTAATCTGACGCCCCCTTGAAAGAAAGGGACAGGAGAAAGGAAGGGGAAAGTACAGCAAGTGTCTGACCTGGATAGTCCAGATGAGCCCAGTCTCATCAGATCTTAGAAGCTAAGTAGGGTCAGCCTTGGTCAGTATTTCGATGGGAGACCACCAAGGAAGTCCATGGTCAGTAGGCAGAGGCAGGTAATGGCAAACCACCCCTAAATGTCTCTTGCCTTGAAGACCTCATGGGATCACCGTAAATTGGCTGTGATTTGATGGCAAAAGAGACCAAAAAACCCCCTGATATGGGTTAAACTATGGATAATCTCCCAACTAGTGGTATTACCTTCCTCTAGTTAGTTACTGAGTACTGGGTCTTTGTGCTTCCCCCTCAAAATCCAGTGGCTAGACAGAAGTATACCATATCGTGACACATTAATTTTTGCAAATTAAGTATATTGGCGTACATTGCTTTATTTATATAACTTATTCTGTCAGAATCCAAACCACAATTTTTACTTGATTTCTTTTAAAAGCAAGAAATGGTAAGAGAAGAAGTGAAGAAAAGACTGGATTTATACCCTGCCCCTTCACTACCCGAAGGAGTCTCAGAGCGGCTTGCAAACTCCTTTCCCCTCCCCTCCCCACAACAGACACCCGGTGAGGTGGGTGGGGCTGAGAGAGCTCTTTTGAGAACTGCTCTTGAGAGAATGGCTCTGAGAGAACTTGTGACTGACCCAGGGTCACACCAACAGCTTCATGTGGAGGAGTGGGGAATCAAACCCGGTTCTCCCAGATTAGAGTCTGTACTCATAACCACACCAAACTGGCACTCAGAAGGGACCACTGGAAAGCCTACAAAATTGGGTTTAGACGGTCTGGTATCAGGACATTATAAGCACAGGAGTAAAAAGCAAGTGATAACCAACCTCAAAGTTCTGTACCCACTAGCAGCTATGGAAGTAGGGTTGCCAACCTCCAGGAAGGGCCTGGAGATCTTACAAAATTACAGCTGATCTACAGAGGTCCACCACGCTGGAGGAAAAGGCTGCTTTGGAGGGTGGACTCTATGGTCTTACACCCTGCTGACCCATCTCCAAATCCCAGCCTCCCCAAGCTCTACCCACAAATTACCAGGACATTCCCAACCCAGATCTGGCAAATTCTATCTACCAGATGCTTAACGCCAACCCAGTTTGTCAAGCCCTGACTTGGCTGGCCCAAGCTAGCCTGATCTCATCAGATCTCAGAAGTTAAGCACAGCTGGGCCCCGGGAGATCACCAAGGAATACCAAGATCGCTACACAGAGGCGGGCACTGGCAAACCGCCTCAGAAGTCTCTTGCCCTTAAAACCTCATGAGGAGTCACTGCAAGTCAGTTGTGACGACTGAACTTTACACGCGTGCACACCAGGGGTCATTTCGTAGAAAAAGAGGTGCAGGAGCTCATTAGCATAACTCATTTGCATGACTCATTTGCATATGCCACACCCCCTGACATACCGGAAGTGTGTCAGAAGGCAACACCCACCCCTCAGGCTCCACTCCACAGGTGAGTGAAACTGACCTGCTCTTCCTCCATTCCCTTCCCCATCCAGTACTTTGTGCAGTAAAAATAAGCGTAAAGAACACACCCTCATTCTCTTCCTGCTCCCTTGAAACCACCAGGTTTCAAGTAGACTTGAGATACCCAGGACATGTGCACCACCCATCCCTTTCCCTTCCCCTCCCCACAACAAGACACCCTGTGAGGTAGGTGGGGCTGAGAGAAGTCTTTTGAGAACTGCTCCTGAGAGAACAGTTCTGAGGGAACTTGTGACTGGCCCAAGGTCACACCAGCAGCTGCATGTGAAGGAGTGGGGAATCAAACCCGGTTCTCCCAGATTAGAGTCCAACTCCTGACCACTACACCAAACTGATAAGGTGGGAGCTGCTGAAGGGTTGGTGAAATTTCTCCAGTACTTATGTGCCATGTGCCCAGATAAAAAATGGTATACTTAGAAAATTTATATGCCACCTTGAGCAAGTCTCTGGAAAAGCAGCACACAGTCATAGAAGGAACAATGATAAAATTATCAATATTAAAACAAAACATTAAAAACAATAAAGACCCTAGCAGGGCTTTCCCTGGGGTGCTGAGCCTCTGCACTGCTTGGGGAAGCCGAGGAGGGGGTGGGGCCTGGGCTCCTCACTCCCGGAGCTGCGCTCCTGTGCGCTCCCGCTCCAACGGACCCCTGATGCACACAATTTGTCAGGCTTTGCAATCCTGCTTGGGAAAGTCTGAAAAAGAACTGCTTGAGGGGCCTCTTTAATTCTGCTGAGGAAGCAATTCTGCTCCAACCAAAGGCATGCACGTTTCTCGCAAATCTAGAAGGGGAGCAGATACCAGTTACTTCCACCCATTTTCCATAAAATTTCTCTGGGTGGAACGACTGTTTATACTTGCAGTTCCTTACAGGCGGGTAAGAGGCTCAATCTCAGCTCTTTAACTAGAGCAAACGGAAGTTGTGGGACTGCTGGATCAGCAAACTAGACTGAAAACTACATCCCTTTATATAACTCGCCACATCTGGCAGGAAACCCCTTGCTTTGACTCTGAGCTCTTGATTTCCTTTTTTTTTGAAGAAGTGGAGTCAATGTGTGGGTGTCTCTCCTCCACTACTCTCTGTCTGGCTCCCATCCCCATTCGGTACACCCCACAAACACCCACACGTGTCAGAGGGTGTCACCTACTTTCCTAATTTAGATTATAACCTCTTAGCCCTTTGCTGGAAATATAAACAGAACTGAATGGCACAATGGCACAGTTAGAACGATTCGTGTGATAGGGCTGCAGCGGCTTTGGACGTCTCTAGTTTCAAGTTTTGATATTTCGCTTGCGTAAGCAAAGAGCAACAGGAAATTTGCCCTTTGACATGCAACAGCAGTAAAGGATTGACCGACGTGCATAGAGAGAGTAATGTTTAGGTATTTTACAAAGCAAGTCCTATCAGAGTCAAAAATCGTTCTCCCCTCCTCTGTTTTCCCACAACAACCCTGTGAGGGAGGCCAGGCTGCGTATATGCAACAGGCCCAAGGTCCCCCAACAAGCTTCCATGGAAGAAATGGGGATTCGAACTCAGGTCGCCCAGGGTCCTCATCCATCACTATGTGACACTGGTCTCCAAACTGTTGGGACTGCTATAAGTCACGTGATTTTTAAACAAAACTGAAGTGAGCAATTACAAGCAAAACAGGACCAGAAACATTTGAAATGACTTGTTCTGTGTCAAGATGGGTCTATACACACTATTCTACCATGTAAATGTCAACATCCCTAAGACAGTTTCATTGGTTTTGCTTTTAGCGTGGCTCAAGAGATGTAAATACATTCTCTCTCGCGCTCCCCCACCCAACACACACAAACACACCAACAACTATTGTATAGTACTGTATAATACTGAATACATACCAAGTACCAAAGAAATACCATTCATTAAGGCCATGATGAACTTTACTACGCAAAGCTTATATTAAATGGAAAATGTAAGGAAGTGACATTTAAGAAGAGCCCTACTGGATCAGACCTTGGGTTCTGGGAATTCTCTCTTCCCTCTTTCATAACTTTACCGAGAGGGGGGAAATGGATACCCACCTAGTGCCTTTCCAAGGGCTACTGGCCAAAAGGGTGGTCAGGCTGGTTTCGATTTGTGAAACTGTGCAGGGGTGAAAGGGTTAACCCTACTCCTCTCCACCCACCCCTTAGCTGACCTTCAGTTTAAAAACACTGGCAGAGATACACAATCTCTGGTTTGACTCTCAGGGAGACAGCCCTCCCAAATTAAGTGTGAAGACAGATGCAACAGTTTGAGAGTGATGGCGGTGATTTGACAGTGCACACCTTTTACCTATACTGAGATGTTCTGGAAAACATAAACCTGGTTCTGGTTTCAGGGGAAAGCTGGAACCTATTGGCTAATGACTGCGATACCACCATAGGTAAAGGTTTCCCTTGCTCGACAGCCAGTTGATTATGACTCTAGGGATGTAGTGCTCATCTCCGTTTCCAAGCCGAAGAGCCAGCGCTGTCCAAAGACGTTTCCGTGATCATGTGGCTGGCATGACTAGACGCTGAGGCACACGGCATGCTGTTACGTTCCCACAGAAGCGGTACCTATTTATCTACTTGCAATGTATTGCTTTTGAACTGCCAGGTTGGCAGGAGCTGGGACCAGAGACGGGAGCTCACTCCATCACGCGGCACTCGGGTCTCAAACTGCTGAACTACCGACCTTCCGGACTGCAGTTTCGGTCTGCAGTTCAGCATTTTAACCACTTGAGCCACTGCAGCCCACCATACCCTCCTACAAATTTCTAGAGGTTTTGAAAACGTTTTTTTTTTTTAATCCCACCTTTTTATAAGGCGGAGGATGACTGTGTGTATACATAAACAGTTTTCATTTAAATAAAATCACTTTTAATCATTTAAACACCCTATCTATTGCTGGCAAGAATGAATATCTGATACTCTGCTTGGCTCAGGGGCCACTCATTGATCCAGCATCCTACTCGGTGGTGTCCACATTTATAATATTCGTTGTGAAGCTGGGTTTGCATTGGGGACAATGTCTGTTTTTGCCATAAAATACCTCATTAAAGAGTTTCCTGTTTCAGGGATTCTGAGTTGCTATTCTTTTTCAGATGTGATATTAGCCAGGGGTGCTTCTGAAATTCTGTATGTCTGTATTTCTACCTGGATTTTGCAGTTCTGAATTATAAAGTTTCCAAAGAAGAATGTGAGGTTTCATGTATTTCCAGGGGTCCGTTGGGGCCGAAGCGAGGCGAAGCGAAGCTCCGCCAGCTCAGGAGTGGCCACTAGGGCAGCCATGGGCTGAATCAGATTCTCTGATCTGATTCAGCCTGCTGCCGAATTCGGTGGCAACTTTAAAAGCCACTGGAGGGGAGGGAATTTGAGAGAGAGGCTACAAACTTGCAGGGTAGCTGCTGGGACCTCTCCCCCAAATACCCACCAAGTTTCAAGAAGATTGGACCAGGGGGTCCAATTATACGGGCCCCCAAACAGGTTGCCCCCATTCCCTCCATTGTTCTCTATGGTAGAAAAAAAGGAAAAAATTTTCCCCACCATAGAGAACAATGGAGGGGATGGGACAACCTGTTTGGGGGCCCATAGAATTGGACCCCGTAGTCCAATCTTCTGAAACTTGATGGGTATTTCAAGGAGAGGCTCCAGCAGCTACCCTGCAAGTTTGGAGCCTCTCCCTCAAACCCCCTTTCCTCCAGCCCCTCATATACCCTATGAGTTTTTGCCATTGATTTCAATGGCCCATAGGGTATAATGGGGCTGAAACTGGCATTCCCTTTCTGACACACTTCTGGTGATGTCAGGGGACGTGGCATATGTTAATGAGGTATGCTAATGAGTTATGCTAATGAGCTCCTGCAGCTCTTTTTCTACGAAAGGACCCCTGTGTATTTCCAAATTTTGTATGAACACCCATGAAGCTGCCTTATAGGGGAAAGGCAGGGAATGGAGTGGGATACAAGTCTAATAAGACAGACAGACAGAGAGACAGAGAATCAGTCTGTATTGTGAAACTGGCAGTGGCTCTCCAGGGTCTCAGGCAGAGGTCTTTCCTATTACCTACGGTCTGGTCCTTTTAACTGGAGATGCCGGGGAGTCAACCTGGGACCTCCTGCATGCCAAGGAGATGTTCTGCCACTAAGCCACAGAAAGCTGGGCAGACATTGCTGGATTCAGTTTTGAGTTCCATCATTCCATTTGTGGGTCCCCCCCCCCACCTTCTGCATTACCAGTTGAAACTAGGAAGGGAAGCCATGAAGGAGCTAGAAAAGACTGATGGCCTTCCATTAATGCATTTTATTCTTTTACAAGGAACCCTACAAGGACCCAAAACAGTTTGGTGTAGTGGTTAAGTGTGCGGACTCTAATCTAAGAGAACCGGGTTTGATTCCCCACTCCTCCACATGGAGCCAGCTGGGTGACCTTGAGTCAGTCACAAGTTCTGTCAGAGCTGTTCTCTCAAGGACAGTTCTGGAAAGAGCTCTCTCAGCCCCACCTACCTCACAGGGTGTCTGTTGTGGGGAGGGGAAGGGAAAAGGAGTTTGTAAGCCGCTCTGAGACTCCAAGTGAAGGGCGGGGTATAAATCCAATCTCTTCTCTTCTTCTTCTGCTTTATCTTATGCTTCCCTCCTTGATTTTATCCAGACAATCAAACTCTGTAAGGTAGGTTAGACTGAGAGCGTGTGGTTGGACCAAGGTGACCCACCAAGCTTTCCTGGCAGAGTGGGGATCCAAACCTGCCCCATCCCCACCTCGATCCTACTCTGACACCCTAACCGCTACACCACACTGGCCACCACTCTTCTAATCCTTTTAAAAGCCATTTAAACTCAAGACCACCACCTCTGGTGGGAAGGGAACCCACGAGGTAATTGCACACTGTGTGGTGAAGGACTTTCTTTTTTCAGCTCTGAGCCTTCAGTCAGTAACCAAATATATGGCTGTAGAAATTTCCATCTCTTCCTGCCACCGATAATTTTTATAACGTTCCATCACTCCCCCCCCAAAATTGGGTATTCACACTTTTGAAGAGTCGATTATTGGTTTAATTACCACATATGCCTCTCATCTGACATAGATAGCCAAGGCTAGCCCAGTCTCACAGGGATGCCAGACCTCCGGTCCGGGTGCAGGTTCCCCTGATTTTTCAGGCTTCTGCCTGCTGCCCCGCCCCCAAACAGGGACATCATGCATCGACATCCCCAATGTGATGATGTCAAACAGAAGCGACATCATCCTGTTGAGACACTGCACACAGTGCTTTGCTTTTTGGCCAAAACTCTATTGTTTTAGGCCAAAATACCACAGAGTTTTGCCCAAAATGCAGAGCGTTGCCACGCAACGTCCCAACATAATGATGTCATCGTGTCTGAGATGTCACAGGATGTCTCCGCCCACCCCTGAAATTTCCCCCAAACCCCCCCCCCCCCCCAATTGGCAAGCTGAGGGGATCTGACAACTCTATGATCTCATCAGGTCTCAGAAGCTAAGCAGGGTCGGCCCTGGCTAGTATTTGGATGGGAGGCCACCAAGGAAGCAAACCACCTCTGTTCATCTCTTGCCTTGAAAACCCCACGAGGGATCGCCATAAGTCAGCTGTGACTTGATGGGGGAGGCAGGGAGAAAGTGGCTGTCCTTGTGTTTAAATTAAAAAGACAACAGTCTGTGATTCTCACAGGTTTATTGAATAAGTCCTTTGGGCCAACTACTTCCAAATCCAGTTAATTGTTTCAAACTGAATCACTGCTGTCACTCCTTAAGGGCGACTGAATGACTGACAGCCCAAACCCTCTGCTTTTGTGACTCTGAAATACTACTGGGCAATGGTGCTTTAAGGACTCTGGAAGGGAGAAAGGTAACCCTGGATAGCGTGAGTAAAGAATGTCTCCTCAAGAAGTCCGGCCAGTCAGGCAAAATAAGAAGGAAGAGCAGCTTTGGAATTCAGCTTGGTTAACCAGCATGGAGTTCTTTTGCTTTTTTTTTTTTTTTTGGCTTTTTTAGGAAAATGGCTTGTTTTTTTTATTTCACACAGATGTAAATAAGCAGAACTGAAGTGGAAGGGAGTCAGATAGAAAAGAAAAGCTATGAGGTCGTGGTGCAGTAGTTCTGCAAGAGTAGGGATATACTCTTATGTGAAATAAAAAGGACGAGCCATTTTCCTAAAAAAGCCACACACAAAAAGAAAAGCAAAAGGACTCCGTGCTGGTTAACCAAGTTGATAGGGTCCCCCCACCTACCCACCCACCCGAGATCTTTCTAACGCTGGCAGATAGAAATTGAGGCTGTTGCCCTCTGCTAGAAAAAGTCAATGGCATTTTTCCTCCACGCTGGTTAAATGGGAGTTGGATATGCCCCATGCTGAGGTAACACTTGGGGAATGCAACACAGCACTCTGCCGTTTGGCTCGAGCTCTCGTATCGCTTACACCAGATGGGAGACGTCAACAGGCAGCTGCGTTCCCTCACCGACACCATCTCTTTCACCACACCCCCACCACATCCTCAAACTCTGATTCACAAAGGTTGCATTTCTTGGCCTATCTTAAAAGCCCAACACACTAGGGGCTGTCAAGGGGGGGCGCAATGTTCCCTCTAAGCTGAGTTAGTGTGAGCTAGCTCACCATTTTTTAGCCTCCGGCTCATGCTTTTTCGTCTTAGCACAGGAAGGATGGCTCCAGAGCAAACTGATTTATGCAGTAGCCAAATCGCTCGCTCACAAATTTAATGCCAGTAGCTCACAAAGTAGAATTTTTGCTCACAGGACTCCACAGCTTAGAGGGAGCATTGGAGAAGACCCTAAAAAATCCTTTTCTGTGACTGATGCTTGAAGATTCAGTCATTTAAGGTAAGAGTGAAGCAGTCAACAGTGGCCCAGATTTTCTCCACAGACTTCCCAAGAAGTCTCGGGAGTAATAACCCAGGTCTATACCAGACCCACTGAATTCCCTCAGAGTGGGCCACAGACTAGCAGGTATGGCCAATGACATCTTAGATTTCCCAGAACCTCTAGAACTACGTAGAAGTTTGAAATCCAAAATGACACAGTGGTTCAGTCCAGGAATTCAAAAGAATTAATGGACTCTGAGCCAGTCAGCTAGCCCAGGCTGCTAATTTACTTCATGTTTTTGCTGAGGTCCCATTTCCCACTTCCAGTGAGCAAGTCACAACAACTAATGATTTTGGTTGAGTGCCCCAGAAGGTCGGACAAGAACCAATGGGTTGAAATTAAATCAGAAGAGTTTTCGGCTAAACGTTAGGAAGAACTTCCTGACAGTTAGAACAGTTCCTCAGTGGGACAGGCTTCCTCAGGAGGTGGTGGGCTCGCCTTCTTGGGAGGTTTCCAAACAGAGGCTAGATGGCCATCTGACAGCAATGCGGATTCTGTGAACTTAGGCAGATCATGAGAGGAAGGGCAGGAAGGGTTGCCTCACTGCTTGGTTCTCGTGGCCCTTCCTTACATGCCCAGGGAAATGCTGACCACCATTTTGGGGTCAGGAAGCAATTTTCTCCAGGCCAGTTTGGACAGGGATCCTGGAGATTTTTTGCCATCTTCTGGGCCTGGAGGAGGGATCACCAGGGGTGTGAGGGGAGGTAGTTGTGAATTCCCTGCATTGTGCAAAGGGTTGGACTAGATGAACCTGGAGGTCCCTTCCAATTCTATGATTCTATTAAATGTCTCCTGGGAAATTCTGAGACTTTGTGAACATTCATGTTTTTCAGTCCTGGTGGTGTCCCTGTTCCCCTTGGACTGTGCTTCTTCAGGGCCACCCACCCCATCCCTACTTCTCCATCCTTCCTGAGGATTAGTCACATGGGGTGACTGAGCTCAGTTCGGGGGATTGCGTCATGAATGGGAGGACATCACACTGATCAGGTTGTGCACTGGTGACAATGTTTGAGGGCAACGTAAATAGATATGCAAACATTTTCAGAAGATGTGATAAGAAATTATACAAAAAAGATGATTTTCAGCATTATAAACAAAGCATTCAGCACTAATCCACTATTATTTAGCACTGATTCACTACTATTCAGCACTAAAACAAGGAATTCATTATTATTCATCATTAATTCATTATTAGGTAAAGGCTTCCCTTGCTCGAAAGCCTGTCGAATCCGACTCTAGGGATGCGGTGCTCGTCTCCATCCTACTCAGCACTAATTCCACAGTTCAGCACTAAAACAAGGAATGCACTATTATTCAACACTAAATCACTATTATTCAGCACTAACAACAAGGGATTCACTGTTATTCAGCACTAAAAACCAGGAATTCACTATTGTTCAGCACTAATTCATTATTAATTAGCACTATAAACAAGGAATTGTTCACTATAAACATGGAAACATTTCTGTGCCCCACTGTTTTTGCCATATTGTTGACTCCATCTTGGGTGTATTCGGTTCACTGCCCTTTTTAAAGAGCTTTTTGCAGTACCCTCAACAATTCTCTGTGTAGGAAACTTAACAGCAACTACCGAAGAACTCGCTGTGGACTGGAATATGAATAACAACCATGCACACACAGTCTACTTCTTCTCCTCTAGGGAATTGCGTGGCCGGAGAAAGCTTGATTTGCTATCAGCTTTTACCTCTCTACCTCCCTTAGAAATTTCTTCAACGTTATTTACTTTTGGGGTTCTAAAGTTTCAGCTGTTCTAGGAATCTCTCCTCCACCACCCCTTTTCCCCCCACTCTTCAAGTAATCTGATGCACCAAATGGGTGGGAGTACTTATTACAGCTTGTTTGGCGGGGGAGAATACGGACATCTGGTTCCCATTAGCAATCTCATGCATGCGGAATCAGGCATGGGAGCTCCAGCCGACGCAGATGAGCGTTGTTCAAGTTTCTTTCAGCACTGTCAAGGAAAGTGTTGCCTCTCTCCTATAGCCCGCCCAGGAAATCTTAAGACCAAGGTAGCCATCTTAATCTTCCTATGAACTCACATACCTCGATGGAAAATAGCCCTGCTTCACATTTTAAAGGTATCCGGAGATGAGAAGGAGAGAGCTCAGCCTCTATTTTATTTTTGCAAGTTTCGAAATGGTGTGGGCAAAGGCAGGAGTTATGCCGCCCCTCACAATGAAAACTACTAGCATGCTAGCTGGAAGTACAATGTTTTCCCTGAGAGGTTTTCATCAGTTTTGTATAGCTGCAACTGCCATGCAGTCCCCCAAGGAATTCTGAGGCAAGTGAACTAAGAAACGAATTCTGAGACTTCCAGAGCCCCCAACAGTTTCCTGAGGAGAGGGAATGACTAATAAACCAGTCCAGAACTGTGTTTTAGATGCATCCAGGACAACTACATTTTCAGTATTTGAAAACAGAACGGAAGGAAAATCTCCCACTGGATCAGCAGCATCTAATAGGTACGAATTACCTGTTGAACACTATGGCTGCCCAGCCCCTGCCAGGAGTGAGGGATTCCCCACCCCCAACCACTGCCCCCACTCCCCCGCCAATCAGCTGGCCAGGAGGGGACGTGCTGGCAGTGGGTGGAGGCTTACCTGGGCGTGGCAGCAATGTTGCAGCAGACGCCTATTCTGATGCACACGGGAAGTGACATCATTGCAGCACCAGTGATGCATGATGCTCTGGGATTTGGGCAAAAACTGTATGCTAAAGCCAGCTTCTACCATAGATCTTTTTGCCCAAATACCACAGCTTCTTACACTGCTGGCAATCCACTGACGTCACTTCGAGTGTATGCTGGAAGTGATGTCACCAGCACTGCTGCTACAATGCCGGGCTAGGCCTGCCCCCACTGCTGGTATGTTCTTTCCCCACTCACCCACCCACACCGCCAGTTGACAGGGGGGCCATGGCAACCCTACTAAATGCACCAACAAACTTAGGCTGTGATCACATGCACAATTAGCCCCGACATAGGAGTGAATGCTGGGCGGATTACAGGAGCGCGATCAGACAGCAACTTCTGGGAAACGCCGTCAGCTGATCAGACCATCCCGGCTCCATGCTGTTGTTTTCTGCCCTTCTCAGTATGCGCATCATCGCACACTCCATAGGGAGCCCTCAGGGCTGAGGTGCAAATCATTGATCCCTCGTTTAAGCACATCGGAGACAAACAGCCAAAAAACAAAAAACAAACAAACCCTGACTCACCCGCGGTTGTGTCTGATCACACAGTGGTGGGCTGTGCCTGCAGCTTCAAATGACTGTGTGAGTGCGCAACTGTGGGTCAACTTCCACCAGAGGAAATAGCCTCCCCCCCCCCCCCGCTTTATCTCGCACATGTGACCACAACCTCATAGTGGTTTTATACTTCTCTATTGTGGCATTCCTAAAAAGAAGTCCCAGTGAGGGGAGCTTTGATTTTCAAAAGCTTATTGTCTGGAAATCTTTTAAGGTACTACTGGACTCACATCTTGCTTCCTCACTGCAGACCAACATGGCTAACCACCTGACACCAGAAACAATAGACTGGCGAGGTATTTAAAACTCTCTCTCGGGGATTCCTTGCCTTCCCTGGCAGCATGAAAACTCCCAGGCCTGGAAAGTGCGCTTGGCAACGAAGTCGATTTATACCTGTGCAGCGTAAATGTATCACTAAACTGCTGTGGAATTATGGCCTGGATTGAGCCTGATTCCTCTGTAAAAACTATAATGCTTTAATTTTTAAAGTATAGTTGAATCTTTGGTTCTGTTTCCCAGGAGGCTACAGGACTCTACTAAGTGCCGTGGCCTTCTGGTACCTATAATAACCTCTGTACATGACTTTTGCCTGAGAGGGTGTTTATACATTCCAGGAGTTGGTGGTGCCACTATCAGAATCAAAATGGATGGGGTGTCTGAAGCTAGCTTCCTTGGCTCTCCTTGGCTTTCTGTGAGCTTCCTGACCCCAGAGATCAAGAGAAGGGGGAGGGATCTGGGTTGGTACACTGGTTCAGTTCTAGTCAGCTCTAGTGTGGCCTGCGTCACATTCATGATAGTCCTACATCAGCAGCTACAGGTCCAAGAAAGATATATACCTCTGGGTTACTAATAGTAAAGGACAGGTCTTCAACAGTTCCATGTGAGACCTCGGTGGCTAGTCCAGAACATTCTGAATTTTATACAAGTGGACTATTTTATGAATTGAGTTTGTGTTGAAATATTCTGTGGAATACTGAAGTGCTACAAACGGTTTTCTGTCTTAAGAGTGTATAATGGAATAAACTGTGCTTTGTTTAAGAACCATTGTCTCTCTCTGTACTAGATGCAACCCCTGTCTCTACTCAACCAATGAAAGAACTCAGGGAAATGGGGGAGGGGGGTGTCCCAGGAATCCCTGGCCCCCAGAATCCCTCAAACTCAAGAGAGAATTCTCCCCCCCCCCAGTGTAACTGGCCCATCAAATCTTAATCACAGAGATGTGAAGTCCACTGAAATCAACAGGATTTCCTTCCAAATTTTCTGTTTGGAATAGAGGTGTTAATATCAAAATGGCTACCTGCTTGTCAAAAACGTCTCTGCACAGACAGTAAGACTTTCTTAACTAACCTTTTAAAAACCGCCTGACCATAAGAAGCTGAGAAGATTTGAATGACAGCCTTTGCACATGTTCTTTCTATTTTTTTTTTAAAAAGAGTTAAGGTATCTGCAGCAAGGTTAGAAGGCCACGAGCCCAAGAGCAGACTTTGGCAGGAGCTGTACACAAACACTTGGGCAACGAAGTCTGAACTTGCTGCTCTTTGGCGAGGGCTCCGCCTCTCAGTCAACAGTACTGCTGGCACCAGGCCACTGATCTGAAGCAAGAATGAGAACAGCAAATCTTTTAAGTCTCCAAAAAGGATTTTTCTTATCTTTTACTAGGTAATAATACTTAGCAATGCATTCATATAGCTTTTAGACAATTTGGACTATAAGAACCTAAGAAGAGCCGTGATCCATCTAGTCCAGCCTTCTGTCTCACACAGAGGCCAACCGGCTCCTCTGGAGGGCCGACAACAGGGCAGAGAGGCTGTAGCCTTCCCCTGATGTTGCCACCTGGCTCTGGGATTTAGGGGACCAGTGCCTCTGAATATTGAGGTTCCCATCCGTCACCATGGCTCATAGCCATTGATAGACCTATCTTCCATGAATCTATCTAATCCCCTTTTAAAGCTGTTTAATCCTGTGACCATCACTACATCCTCTGGCAGCAAATTCCACATTTTAATCACTAGGGACTGGCAATGACAGGAACCTTGCAAAAAATGTCAAAAAAACAGATTCTCAAATCAGTCCCCCATACTCTCAAATTGCTGGAATGTCCACCATTTTAAAAGAGATGTGCAGCTTTTGCATCTGCCCGGGCGGCTGTCTTTACTGTTGTATACGGCAGCTGGCCGACAGGCACTCTGGGCACATGGTCGAAACATACTTGATTCCTTAACCCCTTCCTGTCTGGAGAAACTGCCTTAAGGTGAGTGATTCCTTTAATATTTATTTAGTTCATTTATACCCGCCTTTCTCCTCCCTCCCTTTCATCATTCTCCTTTCCTCCAGTTTTTCCTCACAGCAATCCTGAGAATGTGTGATTGGCCCGAGATAACCCAGCGAGGTTCCGTGGCATGAGTGGGGATTCAAACCCAGTTCTCCCAGAAACTAGACTGACACTCTAACCATGACACCACATTGCCTCTAGCAATTTTTCTGAATCATTTTTCTGAACCTTGAATCACATTCAGTCCAGTCCTGCCACACTCCTGCAAATCCTGTCACATGACAGCCTAAACCAGGGGTGGCCAACCTTGCTTAACGTAAGAGCCACATAGAATAAACGTCAGATGTCTGAGAGCCGCAAGACAGGAACAAATATCACACACACATTTTTATTTTTAAAAATATGCAAATTTGCTTTTTATTAATGTTAAATGGGACGGCCAAAAATAAAAGCAAATGAGGAAAACCTGTTATTGATAATGATATTACTTGTTTGCTAATTATATTGAGAGAGAGAGAGAGAAAAAGAGAGAGATGGAAAGAAAGAATTAAAGAAGTGGAAAGAAAGAGAGAGAGAGAAACTAGGAAAGCAAATAGCTGGGAGGGAGGAGGGAAGGAAGGAAGGAAGGAAGGAAGGAAGGAAGGAAGGAAGGAAGGAAGGAAGGAAGGAAGGGAGAGAGAGAGAAAAAGCATGCCTCCCCTTTGCTTCCCCAGCCGCCCTGCCAGGAGCCGCACAATATGTGTGAAAGAGCCGCATGTGGCTCCCGAGCCACAGGTTGGCCACCCCTGGCCTAAACAATGCCAGCGCCTTCCACCACGCATGAAGTACAGTTCCCAGGTGTCAGTGTGACCACACCCAGGTACTATACAGCCAGTTTGTACACAGTGTCAAACTGTGGTTTGGAATGAGCCCTGTGCTCACGTGCGCCCTCTGCCCCTTGTATGCACAGAGCCATGCAATGACTTTAGTACAAACCACAGTTTGCTACAAGCTCCAAGCTGGCCAACTGCCGCTTGGTCTTCCCCTCCACACCAGGATTGCAAACTGTACTTGAAAGCTAGATTACAATCTTGGGTTTGAACCAAAGGGCAAACCATAATCTGCCCATCAAGAAGTAAAGACAAACTGCAGTTTGGGTTAAAATGGAATGATTACAGGCATACAAGGGGAGGGAGAAGGCAAATTAACCTCGATTTAAAAACAAAACGAACCAGAAAGCAACCCTCCAGATAACATCATGCTACCCTTCTTGCTGAAAAGCATCATACCCCCCCACACAAAAAAATATTTCTAGGATTTATACCTCTGATGTCCCTAAGTTTCCATAACAGCATTTCAAGATCAGCCAAGCGAATAAAAGTTGCATTTTCAGAAGCCATGGAGTTGAGAGCTGTGGTTATGACGTGAAATACCAAAGTAACAGCCAGCTATCATTTTGGAGCAATGCATGCATTCTTTTTCCTTCAGACAACTTAATCCATCGTCTTAAACCCATACCAAAATGTACTCAAGATTCTAAGGTACGCCAACTTCACAGAAGACCTAGCATGAATTTGGATGTCCTTCCTAAAAGCAGGGAAACAAAGGAAGAATTTCTCAAGACATGTTTTTATTGGTTGAATCATTTATAGCTAGTGTTTCCCTTCATCTGGCACCCAAGGCAGTTACAATAAAAATGTGCACAAAAGGAAAAACAACAACACCACACAGACTACACAATAAGGAAATCTAAAAACTCAGCCAGTATAATAATACAGCAGCTAAAAAACTCTCAGCCTTAACTCTTAAACCTGTGACTTACAGAGAACAGTTCATGCAGACGGATTTTGCTATGAGTTGAAGTATTCCTCAGCAATTTTAACAGGAAATCTAAAAAGTGTGTACATTTCGGGCTCTGTCAAATGCCACAAATGCTAAATCTCATGGACAGGCTATGAATCTAGATTAGAAGCACAGCGATCATCTGACAGATCTAGAACCATTTTGATCCTGAAGGGAGGGGAGAGATGCGAAGTGACCCTTACAATATGAAGGGATGGACTAGCTAACGGCATGGGTAAAAATTCAAATGGGGAATACATGCACCCCATCTTTCTGAACGTCTAATAATTTTCTCCTCACCTGAAAACTAATCTTTGTGTTTTCATAAGCTCCAGACAGCAGCGCCCTTTTCCAGTTGCGGCAATTTTGGTGCTTCTGCCTCATGTACCAGGAGAGTGCACTATGCGCGACAATGCATGCAGTTCACCATTTTGTATGAACAGGGCAACACACAGTGTAATAGAAAACCGTAAGAGGCTGTATTTATTTATAAATTAGACTTTTAAAAACCCCTCCCCTGTGTATACAAGGTTCAGGGTGGTCAACAACAGTAGAAAACATTCATAAATTTATGTGAGGCTCTCCTTGACGGCAGCTGATGGACAGTGTGTGGCAGGGGGCCTCTTTCGATAGGAATGAAGGTTGATTAAAACTTGCTGAGCAGAGGTGGTACAGTCCTGAAGTGGGTTGGCTGGGTCAGTTCCCAAACAGTCCCACAAGAACAGGTCTGCAGCGAGAGAGGGCAGAAGTTGCTTCATTCTGCTCCCTCAAATGAGCCATGGTTTGCAAAGCCCTCACTCCTCCTTGGCCAACTTAATAGCCTTTGCGTGCGGGAAGGTGCCTTGCAGGACAGACTTGGCAGCAGCTCTTCACAGTCCCAGAGCCAAAGCAGACTTGTGTGTGACCTGTATGTGTGACAGGAGCCCAATCCAACTCACAACCACACATATTAAATGAGTACCCTGAAAGCACTCTGCTAATCCATTCAACTCTGGAGCTCTCCAAGGTGGGATAGGGGCATCAAGTTTCCCACCCGCGCCACTTTCACCAGAAGAAACAGTCGTGGAGGAGCTCTTATGCCCATTTCTCTAGCTCCACGTGTCCCTCCTCCACATGTCACGTCACGCATATTGTCTACTTTGGCTCTCAGTCAAAGGTCCTTCCCAGTCCAGCAACTATCCTTCAAATGGAGATGGCTAGGAACCCAGTTTGTGAGCTATCATTGAGCAGGGTTGAAGCTACCTGCCAGCCAATCTTTGGTTTCCCCACAAAGATACTAAAAAGATACTAAAAGGATACACCTCCCCTCTTCTTCCCAACAGCCAACCTTTCAGGCCATGAGTGTCCCCCCCCCCCCCCCCACAATCCCTCCAGCACCAGCGTTCAAATTTCAGCTCAGATGTTGCACTTTCCACTTCCTCACAATGCTTTCTGCTCGGAGTAGATGTTACTACGGTGCTGCAAACAAAGTGTTCCATTCACTAAACCCATTGCCAAGAGAGCATGGAAATGCACTCAGCAAACACCATAGCACTGAAAGAGGATGGGAATTTATCAAGAATGATCTTTGAAATGAGAAACTCTTGACAAAACTGCATTAAATGTCTCCAAAGGTCTCTCATTTGAGGTGGAACTCTGGGAAAGTTGGAGAGGGTGTGTGTGTGAGCAAAATGCCAATGCCTTTTCCACCACCACTAAGCCAAGGAGATCTGAACCCAGAAACCTGTCAAAAAAGGCTATTCTGAAATATCACATTTGCTTTCAGCAGCAGGGAACCAGAATGGAACAGACTGTGGCGCAAGTTTTGGCCCTTACCTGGGGGCAGTCCTTGATGTAGTGTCCTTTGTTAAAGCAAAGATGGCACAGGTAGTTCGGCGGTGGTCTCTTGCTGGGCTTTCTCGCTTCCGATGAGAGGGATATGTCAGAGAAATGTTCAGTAAGGGAGCTCAAGCCATCGACGATGTTATTAAGGGAGCCGTAAGGAGAGGCGCTCTTATATAGGCTGCTGCTCAGGGCCTGTCACAGAGAAAAGACAATGCAGTGATTTCCTCATCTGGTGATCTCTCTCAGTGTCAGTTAACAGTTAAAGCAAGATTCTTATCAAAAAAAGGAAAAAAAGAAAAATACAAGGAGCTCAGTCCATCTCCTATCTCCCTATGCATCGTTTTGCACACATGTACGTGTGGGAGGGAAGTGCTTAGTAGTGCACCCGAGCACTTTCTCTCTACTGCCAGTCCTCGGCATAGTGCCAAGTGTACTGAGAGATGATCGATGGTTGCCTTCTCTCGAAGGTCCATCCACTCTTCCCATGCACAAGAAGCTACCAGCTACAGTCACACAAGGAGAGGACAAACAGTTGTGGAGGTGGCAGAAAGTGCCATCAAGTCACACCCAACTTGTGGTGACCCCTCCAGGGGTTTTAAAGGCAAGAGACATTCAGAGGAGGTTTACCATTTCCTGCCTCTGCGTAGAGACGCAGGACTTCCTTGCTAGCCTCCCATCCAAGTCCTAACCAGGGCGCACCCTGCTTAGCTTCTGAGATCTGATGAGATCAGGCTCGCCTCGGCCATCGAGGTCAGGGCAGAGGTGGCTTTGTCATCGCCTGCCTCTGCATAGTGACTCTGGTATTCCTTGGTGGTCTCCCATCCAAGTACTAACCAGGGCTGACCCTGCTTGGCTTCTGAGAGTGGGTCAGAGGAATTGAGGACAAATGGGACACAACATAAATTAGAGTTATGCAATAAAGAAGATAAATCATTCTAACAGTACTATTTATCTGAAGTGCTACAAAAGAGCTCCTTGGCTGAAGAAATGGGGTGGGGTGGGGGTGAGAACTTAACACAGACTGGGAGGGGCTGTGGCTCAGTGGAAGAGCATCTGCTTAGCATGCAGAAGGTCCCTGGTTCGATCCCTGCCTTCTCCAGTTAAAAGGACCAGGCAGTGGGTGATGTGAAAGACCTCCACCTGAGACCCTGGAGAGCCGCTTCCAGTCTGAATAGACAACACTGACTTTGATGGACTGACTGTCTGATCCGGTATAAGGTAGCTTCATGTGTTCGTGTGACTGTAAGCCTCTGAAGGGTTAATTTTCTGGTGTTGTGGCTTTGCACAATCCTGGTGTGTTTAGATCTCGGAGGGGAAACGTCAAAGAACTGGGCCCCTGCAGAAGAGAACATTCTTGGCGTGACTATTCAAAAGGGGCAATTTGAAAACCTGGGAGGAGGAGGAGCAGGGGGAAGAAATAACAAGCAAACTCCCAAAGTAATTGTTCATTTGTGACTGGTTAAAGAGACCTTAAAACACAGTGTTCTGGGTTTTATAGTCAAGTGGTAACAAGGAGAATTCTGATCTACATCTGTCTTAGATTTTTCTGCGGGAAACCTGCTGCGACTTAAGTGTTCCCTTACGAAATGGCCCCTGGCTGTCTTTCACCTCCTGCGGATCTCCCGTCGGCTTTGGCGAGGAGGTCAAACCCAGCAAAACCCAGGATTTGCCATTGCAAACCTTCTAGCCTGCAGGAAAACTCATAATCACTTGGATGGGAATTAATCGTCCTCAGATTGGTAGCAAGTTTTTATTCTCTCTGAGGCCCTTTAAGCAGAGACCTGGGCCTTCATAAAAGGGAGGACCACCCTTTGCAAAAAAAAAAAAAAAACGGAAAGAATGCTTGGCAACATAGAACGTTGCGGGAGACCACACGGAAGGTCGTTGCCTCTAGACTGGGCGGGTGGGGTTGCCTTTAGCATAGCATAGTTTTGAAAATTTGCTCTTCAGAGCTCTTCACATCTGACACCACAAGGACCATCCATAAAATAAACTATGGCACAAAGCAATGCCAGAAAGCAGAACAAGCATGCCTGCAGCCCTGGATTAACCATTAAGCAAAATAAGCATGTGCTTAGGGTACCAAGAGAAGGGGGGCACCACAAAGGGGGGGGGGTTGCTTATACTGTTTACTATTTCATCAAATCAGTCGGAAAGGGCCCTACAGGCCATCTAGTCCAGCCCCCTGCCCAATGCAGGACCAGCCTAGAGCATCCCTAACAAGTGTTTGTCCAGCCGCTGCTTAAAGACTGCTAGGGAGGGGGAGCTCACCTCCCGAGGCAGCCGATTCCACCCTTGCACAACTCTAACTGTCAAAAAGTTTTCCCTAAGATCCAGCCAGTACCTTCCTGCCCTTAACGGTGTCCAACCGGCCCTATTTGGGCAAGGTACTGGAGAGGGCAATGGCAATTCAGTTGCAGAGCTTTATGGATGACACTTCCATGCTGGATCCACTTCAGTCTGGCTTCCGGCTAGGTCATGGGATGGAGACGGCACTGGTCGCCCTCACGGATGACCTCCCAAGACATCTGGATCGAGGCAGTATGGCAGCACTGGTGTTGTTAGATCTGTCGGCTGCGTTCGATATGGTCGACCACCAGTTGCTGATCCACTGCCTCGCCGACTCGGGGGTACAGGGGCTTGGTTTACAGTGGCTTGCCTCTTTTCTCCAGGGTCGGGGACAGAGGGTTGCGCTCGGGGAACAGACCTCCCAGAGGTACCCACTAGTATGTGGTATCCCTCAAGGGGTGGTGCTGTCCCCGATGCTATTTAACATTTATATGCGCCCCTTTGCCCAGATTGCCTGGAGGCATAGGCTTGGGTGTCATCAATATGCAAATGACACCCAGCTATATCTGTTGCTGGGCGGCCAGTCCGATTCTACCCCAGATGACCTGGAGCGGGCGCTGCAGGACGTAGCGGACTGGCTCAGGCTGAGCCAACTGAAACTGAATCCAACGAAGACGGAGGTCCTGTGCTTGAGTCGGAACGGGTCAGGGGTAGGGATCCCACTACCGACCTTTGGTGGGGCACCATTGGTGCCAGCGCCAAGGGTCAGGAGCTTGGGAGTGCTCCTGGATGCTTCCCTAACAATGGAGGCCCAGGTAGCAGCCACTGCCAAGGCAGCCTTTTACCACCTACGACTGATTAGGCAGTTGGTTCCCTTCCTCGAACGTGATGACCTGGCTACAGTGATCCATGCTATGGTCACCTCAAGATTAGACCACTGTAACGCTCTCTACATGGGGCTGCCCTTGTCTCAGATCCAGAAGCTGCAGCTGGTGCAGAATGCCACAGCCACGCTGCTGATGGGCCTCCCTATGCATGACCACATCCAGCCTGTGTTGAGGTCGCTGCACTGGCTGCCCATAGCATACCGGATCTGTTTCAAGGTGCTGGTGCTGACCTTTAAAGCCCTATATGGTCCGGGGCCTGCCTACTTGAGGGACCACCTTTCCCCATATGTGCCCCAGAGGGCACTGAGGTCAAGCTCACAACATCGCTTGACTCTCCCTGGTCTGAGGGACATTCGGTTGGCCGACACTAGGGCCAGGGCTTTCTCGGTGAAACGAGTGGTGAAACGAGCTCCCAGATGACATCAGGGCCCCGCGGGACTTATTACAGTTCCGCAAGGCCTGCAAGACAGAGCTCTTCCGCCAGGCTTTTGATTAGGAGCCGCCACCAGGGGAATTGCAGGATAACATCACCCTGGATCCACGGGCCGAACCTTCTGCCGCCGCTTTTTCACCATGAGAACGAAGATTGCCACCAGTATTCATTGTGTATGTGTTGTTTTAACTCTGGTGTTTGTTTTTATGTTTTAAACTTGTAAGCCACCTCGATGGTATTGTATGTTGGAAGCCGCCTTGAGCCAGCTCGCTGGAAAGGCGGGATAAAAATGTGAACGATAAATAAATAAATAAATAAATCTAAACCCATTCTTGCGAGTCCTTTCCTCTGCTGCCAACAGGAACAGCTCCCTGCCCTCTTCTAAGCGACAGCCCTTCAAAGACTTCAGGGGAGCAATCATGTCCCCCCACAACCTCCTCTCTCCAGACTAAACATTCCCAAGTCCCTCGTTTATTTAGTGTTAAATAAATGATTTTTTTTTAAACCCTTTATATTTAATATAGTAGCGGGGTCTGGTTGGGAAGAAAACTGAATTTTTAGTCTCTTATTTCACCTTCGGCACTTATTGAGTCTTAATGTCTTACCAGTCAAGCAATGGAAGGGCGGAAGATCACCACTGTTGTGTTGTACTTTGGGCATCAGTCGGCCTTAATCCGGGCCTGCATGCAGGCGTACACTGATGGATCTGTCTTCTTCTGTTCCTCCTCTGGCCCAGGCTAGCCCAATCTTTTCAGATCTCAGAAGCTACATCGGGTCAGCCCTAGTTAGTATTTAGATGGGAGACCAGGAAGTCCAGGGCTGCTATGAAGACAGGCAATGGGAAACCACCTTGTTCATCTCTTGCCTTGAAAACCCTGTGGGGTTGCCATAAATTGGCTGCAACTTGATGGCACTTTCCTCCACCACTTCTGCTTTCTCAGCAGCCCAAACAGCCCAGTTTAGCTCAAGCTTGTCAGAGCTTGGAAGCTAAGCAGGGTTGGCCACAGTAAGTACTTGGATGGGTGGCCAAAAAGGAAGTCCAGGGTTGCTATGAAGAGGCAGGCAATGGCAAAACACCTCTGTAAGTTTCTTGCCTTGAAAACCCCATGAGGGTCGCCCTAAATTAGGTGTGAGTTGACGGCACATTCATCTCCTTCTCCTGCTTTCTCATATTTATCGTCTCTCTCATCTGATGCCCCCTTCCCACCTTTGAGACTATCCTCTCTATATGAGAACCACAAAATACAGGCATACAATAACAGGCAAGATTTGGGCTGCAGTCACACTGGGGATTTGCCAAAATCTGAGCGCACCTCTAACTGCACCAGTTTAAAGTGCTGCGGGGCAATCAGCCTGACAGCACACCCTGGGACGGTTTCCCCACGCACTCGTCTGGTGGTCAGGCATACACATTACTGCAGCGCCTCAACCATGGAGCGTGCTGCCCAGTCGTTTTTGTTTTAATGCAGGCGGGTGCATGCGCATATGCAACTCCCTCCCCTCCAAAAAACAGTGGCGGAAACAGATCTGCAAGTTCAAACTTCCCTTCTGCAGCAGGAGAGTTCAGACACCTGGGAAAGCGGAGTGGAAATGCTGGGGCATCCGTTAATACCAGAGGTTCCCCGGTGCCTGACTACTGCGCTTCCAAAGCAGGGCAACACAGGGTGCCGACAACTAGAGCATGGAAGGCAGATGCTGTCAGCTGATTGCGCCTTTTAAATTCGCAAAGGTAACACGACTATATCGCAGTGAACTGCTCGTGTGACTGCAGCCTCACTGCTCCTATCAGTTTCTTCACTAGTTTAACAAAACTGCCAACACCCTAGGAAGCACTAAGGCTGATTTTACACCTCCCCTCTAAAGTAGTTTGACTGCTGTCTTTTCCTGTGCTGATTTCACAGTGGTGTGAAATTTCACTCCAGGAGGTTTAAGTGCACTAAGAAACCACAATTGTTTAAAGCAGAATAAAGTGGTATAATACTAGCTTGACCACAGGAGGGCAATTAGTAGATATGGACATTTCAGTGGCAGCACGGTTTCACACCGCACAGAGGTATGGGCAGGTTTTTTTTGGAACTAGAATGATTCCAGCGGGAAAGTCAGATGTAAAAACAGCCTAAGTTTCCATCAAGGGTTAAGGATGCCAATCAGCTGGGAAATTGTGCTCTGACTAGCAACTGGCGCTGGAATCAGAAAAAACGAAACCCGGATTCTGCTAGGCTCCACACATGATTTCTCCATTTACCGTGACTAGGGAAAGAGTAGTGGCACCGTGGCAAAGCCTCTACTTTGTGTGTAGATAGGGCTGCCAACCTCCAGGTGGGGCCCGGAGTTGTCCCGGAATTATAACTCATCTCCAGACTACAGAAATCAGTCCCCCTGGAGGAACCACGCAGCTCATGATTAGTGGAACTCCTAGAGGGGTTACAGAGAGGAGCTGCTCCAAGACAAGGGTCCCCGACTCGGTGCCCACGGGTGCCGTGCCACCCACCAGCACCTTTCCTGGCACCAAGTGTTTTTAGAAAGTGGGCGGGGCCAGGTGGAGCTCTTGCCCACCAGGGCTCCTGATTGGCTGTGCAGATTTTATTTTAAAAATTGCTTCAGCAGCAGATCCCACCAACAGGACAAGGATTTTCACTGAGAGACTGAAAGTAAAGCAGTTCATATGCAAAAAAAAAAAAATCTTGACAATTTGTTCATTTTGAAAGGTATTCTGAAGAGCAACTATTAGAGTTATACATGACCTCCCCTGCCTGACGTTTTGTAGCTGCCTCCACCTCCTGCGGCAGCCATTTTGTGGTTGCAACCACCATCCTGTGTCACAAGTCCAAAGGTGCCCATGGGCAAAAAAGGGGGGGGGACCCCTGGCCTCAGACTTCCTTTTTTCCTACAGCATACCACAGTCGGACCACACGACCGAATGGCAAAGATGAAGAAGAAGACAAGAAGGAGGAGGAGACGGGATTCATACCCCGCCCGTCACTACCTGAAGGAGTCTCAGAGTGGCTTACAATCCCCTTTCCTTCCCCTCCCCACAACAGACGCCCTGTGCGGTAGGTGGGGCTGAGGGAGCTCTTTTGAAAACTGCTCTTGAGAGAACAGCTCTGAGAGAACTGTGGCTTGCCCAAGGTTACACCAGCAGTTGCATGTGGAGGACTGGGGAAATCAAACCCGGTTCTCCCAGATTAGAGTCCACACTCCTAGCCACTACCCCAAACTGGCTCTCAACAACAACATACCACAGACACAAGGAGAAGCTGACGGACAGTCACCCGCAAGACAGATGAAGATGGCGCGCCAGGTTAGTCTGTCCGTAGCAGTAGAAAAGAGCAAGAGTCCAGGAGCACTTTAAAGACTAACAAAATCCGTGGCAGGAGAGGAGGTTTCGTGAGTCACTGAAGACGTGAGCAGTGACTCCTTCCCTGCCACAAATGTTGTTAGTCTTGAAGGGGCTACTGGACTCTTGCTCTTTTCTACACCTGCAAGACACTAACAGCCAGGGATTAGTTGGGGATTAAGAGAGGTACAGGACTGCCAGGGCTGGTGCATCCATAAGGCAAGGTGAGGCAACCGCCTATGGGTGTGCAGGGTGAGAAGAATGCACTGCTGCCCTGCGGCCTACCCCCTCCCCTCCCCGCCCCTCGCCAAAAAGAGTCGTTCTCATGCCAGTCACCACCAGCTCCCTGCTTCCCCGGCTCTGGCTTGGTCCTCCTGAGCGCGTAGACGGCCTGCCTGGGAGAGAAGGGAGAAGGCAGGGGAGCTGCGATGCTTCCGGAAAAGGCCCGCTGGCTTCAGAATCCCCTCAGCCGTGCGCTGGCTGGCTGGCCTGCTGCCCCTCCCCTCTCCAAAAGCCCTGCTAACCCTGCAGCTCTGCCTTGGCCTGGGGCTCCCGCCTGGCTCCCCCTGGTGCCGCACGGCCCAGCAAGTGGAGCAGAGCGCAGGGCGCACTGGGTCAGTCTCTGCACCCCCAACTGCTGCAAGACAGCCGAGGGATGCAGAAGGTGCAGTAACTTCTTTGAAGGCGGCTCTCCCCACCTGGCTTCCCGCTCTCCAGCCGCCTAATCCATTGTCAGCCAGGTTCCACACATTCCGCTCTCTCCTACCTCCCACCCCCATCTGATTAAGGAGAGAGGCAAAAGAAGCCCCATGTTGCGGCGGCCCTCCAGCCGAGGGCGGATGGAGCAACAAGTCCCAACAATTAGCAAGACACTTTGCAACCCTAGGCATGAAAGGCTGGGTGGGTGACACCTCTCCTGGTCAGGGAAGGCACCAGCCGCACAAATGAACGCAAGAGAGGCTGTCTTATTGTTATTAGGGTTGTTCTCGGTTTCAGGTATTGATTTTGGGAACACTTGATTAAATTAAAGCAGGGGCTTTTTGATGGGAAAATCCCAGATGGTTGTTAGGCCCCAATACATCTTGAAGCCCACCATGCTTTTTGGTTGTTATCGTTATCTCGTTAGCATTACACAGAGCCAGTGTTTTATCTGGCATGAAAAGAACTATTTTTTTTTCATCCCTACTTTCATTCCTACGTTCTAAAATTAATGTCTGTTACTTGCGCTGCCATCATAAGCAGAGTTATACTCTTCTGAGCCCAAAGGCCTTCAAAGACTGGATGTAACTTAGGATGGCACAGTCAACCTGTAAAAGTGTTTGGTGTTTTTTGTTTTCCAACACTGGGGTTTTCATTATCATGGGTAGGGTGGTCTACATTACATGCTCATGAAATGTATTATTATATATTAGGAATAAGGCCCGTTGCGGAAATAAATACAACAGGCTCTAGAAAGAGGCTCTGGGAGAGTGCCCTGGCCGTAGGCACTCAGCATCACTTTGCTGTGGTGACCTCAGCAGGGTATAATGACACAGAGTCCACAATTTTCTCCAGGGGAAGACCTCTGCCATCTGAAGAGCAGTTGTAATTCAGCATGATCTCCATCCCTTCCCTGGAGATTGGCAACAATGGCTCCCCATGAGGGAATGGGTGATTAGAAGGGTGGAGTCTATGGCACTGAACCTGTCTGAGTTCCCACCCCTGCTGAAACCTCACCCTCTCCAAGGTCCACCCCTCAAATCTCCAGGAATTTCCCCACCTGGAGTTGGCAAATCTATATCCTTCCCAGCCAATTATCAACCTACCTTTATTTCCCCCTCACTCTTCAGTTTTACATCTCTCCCCCCCACCTGCAGCCTCTACATGCTCTGAAGCTCTGATTGCTATGTCACATTGGCTGTCATAGAGGGGCCATCTCAGCAGGGTATAGAAAAGTGGGGTATAAAACCCAACTCTTCTTCTTCTTCCTAAATTTAAACTTTAAATTGTGGTGGAAGTGACCTCATAAAGGGAGGAGTTGGGTGAGCTGAACCGTGACCTGAAAGTGACCTCACAAGGAGAGAAATTGCATGACCTGATCTTTGACCTGAAAGTGACCTTACAAGGGGAGGAGTTGGATGAGCTGACCTTCCACCTGGATGTGACATCACAGCCCTGCTGAGCTTCCAGCCTGAACGCCAACCTCACCACGAACAGCCCCCAACAGCAACCTAAGCAACTAACTGGTGTCTTCCCAGCTCTGTGTGTGTGGATGCGGCTTTGTCGGCACTGAGTGTCCACTTACGGTGGTGGTCCCTAAAAGGGAAACCTCATATTGCCCCAGGTTTTTTAGACCCGCTTTCTAGGAGCTTCCTGCCAGAGATCAAATACCACAAGCCGAGCCTTCTCCTCTTTGTCTTTCTTTCCTTTTGAAGAAAGTTCAGAGAGAGTTTTCTTTGTTAATTTGTTGTTTTTTGCTTGCCTTTTTTTTTTAAACAAATGCGCAAAATGTAAACAGTGCACAAAAAGGCCCATGGGGGCAGCAAGGGAGAACTCCTGTGCCACAGCTGCACACCAGATTTCTTTTTCAGCTCTGCCATTGTGAAACTTCACTGCAAAGGCCAGAAGGCAAAACATGCTTAAAAATAGATGCAAGGCGCTGAGAACAAATGAGTTTCTGAAATGAGTTTGAGTTATATTCATCCCAGATCACCCAGTGAAGTTTCGTGTGTAGCCGAGATAATGGGAGGTTAGATTTGTCAGAAGAAGGAAACGGATGGCTGCAGACCTTTCCCGCAACCCTCTCTCTGCCACAGTCTCTTCCAACACCAGGAAAGTCAACTCCCAGAGTTGCAGGCCCTCCGGTCTACTATGGGGGCAAATATCACTCCCTGTACTTTTGCATCAACAAATTGCCCTCCTTCCCCTCCCCAACCTGTGTTAATCCCCATGAGTCCCGTAACCCCAGCTGAAATATACTGAGTTTAGATGCGTAGAGTGATCAGCGCATAGTTTATTTAGTGATTACAGCAAGGAGGAGGAAGAGAAGATTGGAAATGCCTGACCTGAGCTGGGCATTTATGCATGCAAAAGGTTACACCCCAAACACACCCCACTCCCAATGACAGGCTATTTACATTGCATGGTTCTTCTATTGGTCTACTCTAGGATCCTTGTTTCCCTAGTGGTCCATTCTAGGATCCTAGCGATCCATTGTTATGCATCCCAGGCTCAGTCTTAAGAGTCCTTTTGCGAGTAGTTCAGGCTCAAGACATAACACCAGCAATCAATTTTCCTGGATCCCGAAGGGGCTGCAAGGGAGGGGAAAGGAACAGGAAGAGGACTCCTGAGCCAATGGATCACAGGATCCAGCCAAGGGACTAGTCCCATGGCCACACTTGTGCAATTCGTGGATGGCTCAGTGTTGATGTCTGATGGGAAACTGGCTCTGAACAGGGCAGGCATTTAAGGCTGGCTTGATATCCAGGCCTGTGGTTGAGGACAGCATCGGTTTCCATCTAGGCTGACCTCCCTCCCTTCCCCTGTTGGTTATTCTCTGTTTACCATTAAGTATGACTAGGACTAAGGACCATTGTGGGAAGAAATGCAACGGGCTCTAGAAGGAAGCTCCAGGTGAGTGTCCCGGCTGTGGCTGGTGAGGCGGCAGAGGGAAGGGGGAAATAGAGGGAGGCAAGCCATGTTTATTTCCTTCTGCTTAGCTATGAGGCAGGGCTGTCTCAAGTCCTTTTGCTGCCCCAAGTGGGTAGTATGGGAGGACAGCCTCATGGTAACAGGTATGGTTCCCTCCACCCCTGACTTATGTGGATTTGGGGCTATGCAGTGGCAGCTAAGGTAGAAAAGCACGTCCTCCTATGCCATGTCTTCTGGGTTCCAAGGGTCTGGAAAGCGGTTCCATACCCAGTTACAGGGTTGCCAACTCTGGGTTGGAAAATACCTGTAGATTTGAGGGGTAGAGCCTGGGGAGGGCTGGGTTTGGGGTGCAGAGAGACTTCAGCAGGGTATAATGCCATAGAGTCCACTGCTCAAAGCAGCCATTCTCTACAGGAGAACTTATCTTGGTCATCTGGGTATCAGTTGTAATACCGGGGAAATTTTCTGTAGGGGAAATGATGTGCTGTGGCTGCGGAACACGGTGATTGGCAACTCCAGTGACTGTTGAAGGGAAGATGGGGAGATGGGGAGATGTATTTTACCTCAAAACACATTAAATGACTCCCAACAGCAACAGCAAACTGTTTAGAATTTTAGAGACAAAGGCCAATCAGGCCGCATATGCAAATGACCTCTGTGTCTGATTGGCTATGGGGGGGAGGCACAGCAAACTGTTTAGAAAGTTAGAGGCAAAGGCCAATCAGGGCACAAATACAAATGACCTCTGTGTCCGACTGGCTCCGGGGGGGGGTGGAGGGGAGAGTAACAGCAAAATGTTTAGAATGTTGGAGGCAGGACTCAGGCAACACAGCCAATGGATAGGGACAGCTTGAGTGACACATCATGGAGCCAACTGATTTAGGAGCATGTGGAATGTTCAGGAGAGCCCATGACCAAAACACAATTATTATAGAGAGAGATATTTATTCTC
Source organism: Lepidodactylus listeri (assembly GCA_029233225.1). Taxonomy (NCBI): domain Eukaryota; kingdom Metazoa; phylum Chordata; class Lepidosauria; order Squamata; family Gekkonidae; genus Lepidodactylus; species Lepidodactylus listeri. The sequence continues at coordinate 129,186,341 of JARCFY010000005.1, read as the reverse complement.
CCCTGGATGAGGAGCACCATGTACTAATTTTATGTTCTAATTAACCAGTTGCTGGTAGTACTGCAAGAGATTTTTTAAAAATAATTTTAAAATCATGAATATTGTTTATACAAATAATGTTGTCACTCGCTGTGAGTCCTTTTGTACAGGGAGGGGGGGAGTCTATAAATCTGATATATAAATAAATAAAAGGTATAATATTAAAATGAAGAGTGCTCTTGTTGCAACTTTACAGCACTTTCCACCACCACTAAGAAGTGGACAGTTTCTCACTGGCTATTCTGTTCACTACATTCCCCACCCCTAGACAAAGTTTCCAAACAACTTGTGCAGTAAAACCATCAACAGCACCTTGAGTAGCCTTGATTAGCCCAATCTCATTGGATCTTTGAAGCTAAGCAGGGTGAGCCCTGGTTAGTATTTGGATGGGAGACCACCAAAGAAGTCCACTATTGCTATGCAGAGGCAGGAAATGGCAAACCACTGCTATATGTCTCTTGCCTTGAAAACCCCACGGGGTCACCATGTTGGCCGCCACTTGATGGCACACACACAAACACACACTAAAAGGCTTTATTATATTGATTAAAGGTCTAACACAATGCCCATAATTCTAACAGAAGTCATGCGTTTAGAGCCGGCCTTGTAAATGTAAGAGGCACCGAGCTTGCAACAGCAGGCTTTCACACAGTTTAGAAAGGGGACATGATAGAGGTTTATAAAATAATGCATGGAGTAGAGAGAGTTGACAAAGAAATTTTTTTCTCCCTCTCCAAAAATACTAGAACTTGAGGGCATCCATGGAAGCTGATGGGCAGTAGGTTCAGAGCAGACAAAAGGAAACACTACTTTATACCCTGAGCCTGCTTTGCGGGGAGGGCAGGATATAAATCTAATAAATAAATAAATAAAATACAGAGAGTGATTAAAAAGTGCAATTTGCTTCCTAAAGTTGTAGTGATGACTACAGGAATAAGCAGCTTTAAAAGAGAATTAGATAGATTCATGGAGGAGACATATATCAATGGCTCCTAGCCATGGTGACTGAGAGGAACTTCCATGTTCAGAGGCAATAATCCTCTGAGTCCCAGAGCCAGGAGCCAACGTAAGGGGAAGGCCTTGGCCTCTCTGCCCTGTTGCCAGCCCTCCAGAGGGACTGATTGGCCACTGCGTGAGACAGAATGCTGGAGTGGATGGACCACTGGACTGATCCAGCAGGGCTCTTCTGACGTTCTCATGAAGGCCTCGGCCCCTGTGCCCTGTTGTTGGACTTCCAGAGGAACTGGTTGGTTACTGTGTGCGGGAGGATGCTGGACTAGATGGACCCTCACTGGTCAGATCCAGCAGGGCTCTTCTGATGTTCTTATAAATAGTATAAACCCTGAGCCTTCTGTTATTAGATTGGGTGAGGCAGCAAATAGCAGCTATTTATTGACATGGGAGAATGTAAATGATGTGCTTGGGGTGGGGTTGATAACTCCAGGCTGGGAAACTTCTGGAGATTTGGGGAAAAGACTTCTGGAGATTTAGGGGGAAGAAAAGCGAGGGACCTCAGCAAGGATGGGATGCCACAGTCTGCCCTCCAAAGCTGCCAGTTTTCCCCACAGGGAGCTGATCTCTCTAGTCTGAAGATCAGTTATAATTCTGGGAGAAACCCAGGCCCCACCTGGAGGGATGGCAACTCTAGCATGGGGACACCAGGATTTGGGGCCTAAACCTGTATCCAGAGATCTGACCTTAAGCAACGACGCCCCCCAAAGCAGAGGAAAGCAGTGACACAGCCTATTCATTGCCTGGGAGAAGTCAGATTCTCTTCCAGATGGAGGATTCAGAGTTCCCGGAACATAGCGCACTGCTTTCTCCTACCTTCTCAGCATGCAGGCTTGACTCTCTGTTGTGTACTTGGGTATAGGGGCCCAGAAAGCAGACAGACAGGCCCCACCTAACAACTCAGGTGTGCAAAAAGGCCATTTGAAAGCCAGAAACGGAGGTATGAAATTCTTTCCCTCAGTAGGTGGAGCTATAGCCCATAGAGGAGCTCTGGCTCCGTGGTAGAGCATCTGCTTGCCATGCAGAAGGTTCTAGTAGGTGTTATTCAAGACCTCTTCCCAAGACCCTGGGGAGTTGCTGCCAGTCTGAGAAGACAATACTGATCCTCCCCCCGCCCCCGCTCTAACCACCATTGGCTAAAATCCTTCCTACCTGACTATTTAAGACACTGTCCTGATGCTCCAAAGTGAGAAGTTGGATAGGCACAGCCTTCTTTCCCTGCTAACCTTAGGCAAGGAGTTGATATGACTGGAACCCTTAGCCTGGGTTTCCCCCTTTACCCAAACACTTCTTTTTGTACATAAAAAATAGATCCTCCTCCATGCTTCATAGGAGGAGATACACAACTAAAGTTTGGTATAGAGTTAAAGTGCGTGGACTCTAATCTGGGAGAACCGGATTTGATTCCCCACTCCTCCACTTGCAGCTGCCAGATGACCCTGGGCAAGCCATAGTTCTGTCAGAGCTGTTCTTGAAAGAGCCCCACCTACTTCACAGTGTCTCTGTTGAGGGGAGGGGAGGGGAAGGGAAGGGGAAAGAGACTGTAAGCTGCTCTGAGACTCCGAGTGAACGGTAGGGGTATAAATCCGATCTCCTCTCCGCTTCCTTCTAAAATGCTGGTGGGTGATGCAGCCCCTCAGACTCCAGTGACGCTAATTTGAATTGTTGGCCTCATGGCCTGGTACTTCCCACTAACGGCAGATTAGCAATGGGATCGGTGCTATACTGCTTTCGACTGTGACCGACTGCTGATGTCGGGCTCACGTATACAAATGGTGGGACTGAACGGGCAAAATGTTTCCAGGAACAGCCAGCTTCAGACCTCAGGTAACCTTTTTAGCGGCTCCCCTGTCTAAAAATATCCATGGCGTTGCAGCACATTTGGGGAAAGCTTATGCATAAGGAGGCACTTTCAAGACTGCAGCCTTAGTGGTCGAGGGAGGCCCAATCATCGGCAGTTGCTTGCTGTGAATCACGGGGAATTCTACCGGGATGAACATTTCTGGAATTATGTTACAAAGGGGAAATAACCTGGCAACAATTTGTAAAAGAGAAATGGAAGCGCTCTCTCTCTCTCTCTCTGTGTCATCAAGTTAAAGCACACTTATGGCGACCTCCTAAGGTCTTCAAGGCAAGAGACGTTCAGAGGTGGTTTGCCCTTGCCCGCCTCCACGTCACCACCCTTGTATTCCCCGGTAATCTCCCATCCAAATACTAGGCACCCAAATACCATGCAAGGCGCACCCTGGAGCACACTGATGGCAGTCCGAGCCACAAGGGGACTTGAGCTCGAGTCCCCCCACAGCTCAGGCTCCCGCCAGATCTTCTTGCTTCCACAGCCGGCTTCTCAAACTTTGAGACACCAGCTGTGGAAGCAGGAAGGCCCAGCAAGGCGAGCCCTCTTCCCCCCCCTCCTGCTGGCTCACTCACCTCCTGTGGGGGGGGGGGGCTGGGCATATTTGTGAGGGGGCGTTGCCCTCATCAGCCCGGGCCTACGGCCATTCAGAGTCCACAATGCTGACCTTAATTGACTTGTGGTCTGACTCAGCATAAGGCAGCTTCTGGTGTCCGTGTATATACCACGACTCTCTCTGTTTTTCAACACCTGCCTCTGGTATAAAAGAGCACCTCTTGAAAAAAGAGCCTTTGGAGAAAATGTTGGAAACATAAGAATGTTAGGAGAAGCCCATGTTGGATCAGGCCAGTGGCCCATCCAGTCCAACACTCTGTGTCACACAGTGGCCAAAAACACCAGGTGCCCTCAGGAGGTCCACCAGTGGGGCCAGGACACTTTTGAAATCATCTTTTGAAAACATGGTTGGTATGCACACCTGTAAAATTTTGCAGGTTTCAGCCCTCTCAAATAAGAGTGAAACATCTGAGGGAGGAACACTCTAGTAAATGTAAATGCAATGCTAGCAGACTTCTAAAGGCTCACCTTTTTCTCTTCTACCCCTCAATAGTTGCCAATCCAGTCAGCAAACATTACTGAATATAGGACGAAAGTCAGAGCCCAGCGGCACCTTTAAGGCCGACAAAATTTTATTCAGTAGAAGTTTTTGTGTGAATACAACCTTGCTGCTGCCGCTGGACTCAAACTTTGTTCTGCTACTTCAGACCAACACAGCTACTCCACCTGAATTACTGAATATATATCTGAGTTGCCACTATTCTTAATAAACATAAGCAGATCCACTGTAAAATTAAATATTCAATTCATTTTCCTGGACTTAGAAAAAATAACTGTCAGTTTACTAAACCCAGCCTGATTCAGAAGTTACTGCAAAAAAAGCATTTGCAGAACAAAAGAATAAACAGAATACACAACAGGGGTCCCCAAAATGATGCCTGCTGGCATGCTTTCTGGCCCCCGTCAAGTGTTTTTCGAAAATGTGGGGGGCATTTGCCCAGCAAGGCTGCTGACTGGCCACTGGAGACCTGATTGGGTGGGCACACTTAAAAAACAACGTTGCTTTGGCAGCAACTGCCACCTCAATACGAGGATCTTCACTGTGTGTGACTAAAGGCAGGGCTCCGTTGGGGCCGGGGCGCGCTGGAGCGCCGCTCCGGGAGAGAGGAGGCAGGGGGTGGGCACTTAACACAGCCCCGCCCCCCCGGCCTCCCCCTGTCAATGCTCCTGGGGCCGGCGGCGCTCCGCCGGCCCCGGGAAGGAGGAGCCCTTCCCTCCCCCCTCCCACTGCTCCCGGGGCCGCGGCAGAGCGCTGCAGGCCCCGGGAAGCTCCCTTCCTCCCCCCCGCCCCCTCAATACTCCCGGGGCTGGCGGCGCTCCGCCGGCCCTGGGAAGGAAAGCCCTGTCTCTCCCCCCTCCCACTGCTCCCGGGGCCGCGGCAGAGCGCCGCGGGCCCCGGGAAGCTCCTTTCCTCCCCCCCTCCCTTCCTTCCTTCTCTCTTTCTCTCCCCCCACCTACCTACTTTCCTTCTTCTTCCTTCCTTTCCCCCTTCCTTCCTTCCTTCCTTCCTTTCTTCTCTCTCTCTCTCCCCACCTACCTACCTGTTCCTTCCCCTCTCCCTTCCTTCCCCTCTCCCTTCCTTCCTTCCTTTCTTCTCTCTCTCTCCCCCACCTACCTACCTTCCTGTTCCTTCCTTTCCCCATCCTTCCCCTCTCCCTTCCTTCCTCCCTCCCTCTCTCCCCCCTTTTTTCCTTCCTTCCTTCCTTCCTTCTCTCTCTCTCCCCCCACCTACCTACCTACCTTCCTGTTCCTTCCTTTCCCCCTTCCTTCCCCTTTTCCTTCCTTCCTTCTCTCTCTCTCTCCCCACCTACCTACCTACCTGTTCCTTCCCCTCTCCCTTCTTTCCTTCTCTCTCTCTCTCCCCACCTACCTACCTACCTTCCTGTTCCTTCCTTCCTTCCTTCCTTCCTTCTCTCTCTCCCTCGCCTACCTTCCTGTTCCTTCCTTCCCCGTCCTTCCCCTCTCCCTTCCTTCCTTCCTCCCTCTCTCCCCCCTTCCTTCCTTCCTTCCTTCTCTCTCTCCCCACCTACCTACCTACCTTCCTGTTCCTTCCCCTCTCCCTTCCTTCCCCTTTCCCTTCCTTCCTTCCTCCCTCTCTCCCCCCTTCCTTCCTTCCTTCCTTCTCTCTCTCCCCACCTACCTACCTACCTTCCTGTTCCTTCCTTTCTCCTCTCCCTTCCTTCCTTCTTTCCTTCCTTCCTTCCTTCTTTCCTTCCTTCCTTCTCTCTCTCTCCCCACCTACCTACCTACCTTCCTGTTCCTTCCCCTCTCCCTTCCTTCCTTTCTTCTCTTTCTCTCCCCCACATACCTACCTACCTTCCTGTTCCTTCCTTTACCCGTCCTTCCCCTCTCCCTACCTTCCTTCCTCCCTCTCTCCCCCCTTCCTTTCTTCCTTCTCTCTCTCCCCCCCACCTACCTACCTACCTTACTGTTCCTTTCTTTCTTTCTTCCTTCCCCCCTTCTTTCTTCCTCCCTCCTTCCTTCCTTCCTTTTTCTTTCTTCTCTCTCTCTCCCCCACCTCCCTCCCTCCCTTCCTGTTCCTTTCCTTCCTTCCCCCTCCCTTCCTTCTTGCCTTCTGACACACCTGACGTCAGGGATGTGTGGCCTTATGACACTTCCGGTGACGTCAGGGGGTGTGGCATATGCAAATAAGTTATGCTAATGAGCTCCTTCACCTCTTTTTTTACGAAAGGACCCCTGACTAAAGGTAAGCCTTGGCAGCCATTTTGTGGCTGGCCCCGCCTCCTGCAGCAGCCATCTTGTAGCTGTGCCTACCACTCTGTGTAAGAATTTCAAAGATGCCCCCAAGGCTCAGAAAGGTTGGGGACACCTGATAAGAAAGCAAGATCTTTTGCTGGGAAAGGCTGGAAATACACCAGGCCTAACAGCAAAATGCATGCATAAAGCAGGAGAGGAGAGGATTCTAATACACCTTTAGGTATTACTGGGTGCTTCTTCTGGTTAAAACAAAGATGATTAAAACAATCAACCACTTGGATTTTGTTGCTGACGGATCCTTCAAGTGCGCTGATCTAGCAAGAGTAATCATTATTTTTATTCTGCATGCTTGTCTGATGGTATCCCCTTGTAAACCAGAAAAGACACGGCGTTTATTTTCTTTGAAACTGTTTCAGGAGGGTGGAAGAACCTCTAAAGGGCAAGTTACACTGTGCTCCTGCATGTTTATAAAAACTGGCCAGATACTGTTATCTTTCCGTGCTAATTCGCAACACAGCGTTACAGTTTTATGGCCAACACTGTAAACCCCTCTGAAGCTAAGGGGTTTCAATGGAAATTATGACATCACCTGGACCTTAAATCAGAATAATGAAAATATGGTATGTTGGCTACCCAGGCCAAAAAAAAGAAGAAGTATCCTTTGAAAGGGAGGAGGTAAAGACTCCAGTTTCAAGCAGCTTTGGCAGATAGTAAGCACAACTACAAGAAATTAGGCAAGAGGTCAAAAAGCCCAAAAGCTACGTCAGGAAACAAGTATTTGAGACAGGCTCAAACCACAGTTACAAATTATTGTGTTTCACTAGGGTTGCAAGTGGAATCAGAACATCGCACAAAATTATGGGAGGAAGTGGTAAAATGGCAGATGCGTCATTATTTCACTGAACAGAGGTACAGCGTAAAATGGAAATAGGTGAAGATAAATCACACGAGAGTCTCAACTCTGGAATTCTCTTCCCTGGAATGGCCAGATAGCTGAAAACTTTCAAGAAGGGAGTCAAAAATCCTTCTGTGGATCGGGGCCTTTGCAGTCTTGGGGGCTCAGCACAGCACTGTTATTATTATTTAAAATTATTTTCCCAACCTTCTTGAGCCTGTGGACGCCTCCGGAACTCTGACACAGGGCGGTGGGCACAATCACAAAATGGCTGCCGCAGGAGGTGGAGCCAGTCACAAAATGGCTGCCACGAGAGGCACCAACCATAAAATCTCAGGGACTGAGGCTATATTCATAACTCTAAGACCCATTTCGCACATGCCACTTGCCTCTCATTCTCTCTGGAGTTTCCCCGTCAAGATTGCCCAGGAGCATTTTCGTCAATTTCACACTTAAAGCCGCAGTTCCTCATCTGCCCCGAATGTTTCTTTTCGCATTATAGGCTGCTGCCGCCCCCCCCATTCCCCTCCTAGCCCCTCCCTCTTTCCCTCTTTCCCTTCTAGGTTTTTTAACCTTTTTTTAAAAGACGCATGCGTGATTGCGTTATTTCATTATAATGCAAAATGTCTCAGGCACAAAATGGTGGCCCTTTTTTATTTGTACGCATAACTGCTTGAGCAGGGATGGGAAAGACGCGGTGAGGACATTGGAGGAGGCGGTGTTGTTCCCACAGGTCCACCCGGAGAGCCTCTTCGGAGGGCCAGCTCCTGGGAGAACTGACTCCGAGGCCCGCAAGGAGAATATATCACATATATTTCACATATCCTCTATGTGAAACAAGTTCAGTTTATTTCCTCTTGGTTTCATCATAAGAATATGAGAGAAGCCATGTTCCCATCCAGACCAACATGCTGTGTCACACAGTGGCCAAAAATACCAGGTGCCCTCAGGAGGTCCAGCAGTGGGGCCAGAACTCCAGAAGCCCTCCCACTGTTACCCCCCAGGCACCAAGAATACAGAGCATCACTGCCCCAGACTCGCCCCTTTGGAGCTGCAGCCCCTGGTTCTGCTCTGCCTGCCTGGACCGAGTGCTCAGCAGTGGTGAGGGCAGACCCAAGACTCCAGGGCCAGGCGGGCTTCCCCGGCCCTTGATGGGAAAAACAATGGCAAAATCAATGAGGTCGGACTTGGCAGGTGGAGCAAGAGAGGCCCCGTGCCAGCAAAGCCTCCCCAGCCTCCGGTGCCAGGAAACCACCCAGGGCCCCCTTCCTTCAAGGGCCGGCGGCCTGGAACCCTCGCCCTTCTCTGCAGGTCAGGAGACTTGGCCTTGGCAGGCCCCTGCCTGGGGGGGACCCGAAGCCTGCGAAGACCGGCACTGGCCCTGCTGCACTCTCTCCGGGACACGGAGAGAGGTGGTGGGCATGCACACGTGCGCTGGGAGAGAGGTGCCGGCCAGTGTGTTGCCCCTTCCCTTTGCCCCTTCCCTTCGCTGCCCAGATTAGAGTCCTAACTACTACGCCTCAGAGAGGCATGTACAGGAATGAAATGACAGCAGTATCGTTAAGTTTGATCTTTGGTCCTTGGATTGTGATAGCAGGAAAGTTTCAGAGGGTAGCTGTGTAGGTCTGCGGTAAAACAGCTATTTGAGAACAGCAGCACCTTAGCGACCAACAAGGGTCCATGTCCCTTAAATGCTGACACTGCGGGATGGAGGGAACGTCTCTCGGACATGCCAGTGCGGCCTTGCTGCCCTCCTGCAGAAGCCGCCACCAGATTTCAGGCAAAGCGTGGCTGGCTCTGAGCCTGGCTGCCCAGCCTCCCTCTCTCCGACGGTGTGCCAGCTGGCCTAAGCGGGGACTCCGGTCCTCACGCTCTGCCACTATTTCAATATAATGTAATGGGGGGGTTAAAGGAAGGAACTCCCGCCACAGGGCGGGCGAGTGGGCATGGGAAAGGGGGAATGTTCATTTTGGCTTCTCCCTGGAGCAAACAGGAAAATCCTCTAAAAACAGGATCTGTTTGCCCCAGGGAAAAATGGGGGGAAGGGTGATTCTCCGGGGCAAAACGTGAGCCCAGGTCAACTGGTGTGAAATTGACCAGAAGACCCGAGGCAAGCATAAAGGAAATGGCGGGGCAAACGCTAGTGTGAAATCAGTCTAATAGTCCCTATACAACATTTCAGGCAGAAGCTCTGCTGAATAGGATACATTTTAATCTGCACAGCCAATCCCCACCCACTCCCTAAGAGCACTTGGTGGACACCAGTAAAAGGGTCAGCAGTAGCTACATTTGGTGCCCCTGTCCTAACCATTTGTTTCCCATCTTTCCAAAAACAAATTCCCAGAATAGCTAGGATTTTTTTTAACAATTAAATACATAACAAAATGCAAAAATGACAGTCGCAAGAGAAGCTAGCAATGCTTTAAACAATCATAACATAACTGAAAATATCTATATATCTAATAGTCAGCATGCCCCCTCTGTGTGGATATCTAAATCCGCACATTGGGAGCACACGGAGGGTAAACAGATTTTTCTGCACACTTGGGGCACTCTCCAGGTGTGCAGAAAAATCTGAAATGTTGAAAAAACTATAGGGGGATACTTAAATCCCCCCAAAAGTAAAAGAGCATTCCCTGCACATGTGCAGAGAATGCACTTACCACTGGTAGAAAATGGCAGCTGCAAAGGAGGCTGGGAGCCACAGCTGTTGAGGGCTAGAAACCTTGGCAGGCTGGCGGCTGGGAGCCACACAGGAGTCACTGTCATTGCCGGTATCAGGGGGCAGGCAAGAAGCTTTGGCGGGCCCACCTGCTAGGCTCACCTACAGCTGCCTCCTCCATGTGGTGCTCCTGCTGCTTCAGTGGGCCAGACACCCAGGAGCTGCGGGGAATACTCCCCTCCTGCACAAGTATCGCAGGTCCCCACTTCTGTATTAGCTAAACCACAATCAGGTCCCACCCCCCCACACACCCCCAATGGCCTGTTCCATAATTTCACAACCTAATTCCTACTATAGGACTTGGGTATGTATAAAGTGCTGTCAAGTCGCAGCCAACTGTGACCACATATGGTTTTCAAGGCAAGAGATGTTCAGAGGCGGTTTGACACCTGCCTGCCTCTACATAGCGACCCCAGACTTCCTTGGAGGTCTCCCATCTGAATACTAACCAGGGCCGACCCTTCTTAGCTTCCAAGAACTGATAAGATTGAGTGGGGCTGCCAGGTCCCCCCTGGCCACCAGCAGGGGATGGGGGCTAGGGTGGCCAGATCCAGGTTGGGGAACTCTTGATGATTTGGGGATGGAGTCTGGGGAGGGGAGAGACCTCAGTGGGGTACAAGGCCACAGAATCCACCCTCCAGAGCTGCCATTTTCTCCAAGGAAACTGATCTCTCTGTAGTCTGGAGATGAGCTGTAAGTCCAGGGGATAAAAATGGGAACCATATAAACTATATAAATTAAGCTTGTTATTCCTGTTTGATCCTTGAATCTGTTAAACATCTTCTTTATGTTGTATGCTAATTTACTGCTCACCCTCTGCCTCTCTGTATGGACTGGCAACTTCCATGTCAATGTATCTGAAGAGGTACACGAAAGCTTATGCCTTGAATAAAACTTTGTTGGTCTTAAAAGGTGCCACTGGACTCGATCTTTGTTTTACTTTCCCCAATGGTCCAGCCCTTGCCTGACTGCTGGCAAAAGCATCACATTCGTCCCACTCAGATGGCTCTTTTGCCAGGCACGAGTGCCTGGTGGATTTAAAGTGCATGTCCAGACATCAACATCTGGGAAACATGCCACTTCCATGATCAGCCCGTTGATCCCCATCAGGGAGCCGTACTTAAAAGATAGTGGTGAAAGTCTGGTACTAATCTGGCCGACGGGACAATGGTGGGCTTTCCCCCATCAGGTCGTTCCACCAGCATGCAATCAGCCCATAGGGATGGTCTCCAGACCATCCCGAATGGCCGCCATTTTTAAAAAGTCTTAGCGATGCACACATAACCACTTAAACATGCGACAATTGCAGAGCTCCGCTCAAACGATCTGGACAATTTATTGTTTCTGAAGGTCCCCTGATATTTATGCACTTTGTTAACTGAAATGGTACCCAAAGGAAGGTACTGCTGGCGGTGATTTATCATTTAAGTCTGCATATGCGCGGAAAAACAAGTAGACAGTGAGGCACAAACAGGATTTTTTAATTTAAAAAAGCCGACCGCACGGCTCCTTAAGGTGGATGCCATCTAGACAATCCACTGCGGAGTCACACGTGGTAAAGCGATTCACGGGAAAGCTGTCTGGTCATGCAACACTGGATAAAAAAGATCTAGATCAAATTACAGTCAGGCCAATGGCGGGATTAGCTGCCTATCTTAACATGCCCTATATTTTCATTTATTCATGATACTTATAATCTGCCTTTTCCCCCGTGACTCAAGGTATATTGCACAGAGTGAGTCAATACAAACAAAGAGAATGGGGAATTCAGGAGACGATGCAATGGGACCAGGGTTGTTGAACCAACCAGAAGTCTAAAAATCAAACTGAAGCAAAGCCTAAGTATTAACATGACACATTAAATAATGCAAAAATTACATAGTAGAATCCAGTTTACAGCAAACTATACACAATAGTATAGGCCACACTCCCTAATGAGTAATTTTGTGAATAATTTTGCACAGTGCAGCCCTAATGCTCACACAGAAATGTCCTCTTCAATAATTAAGTTTTGCAGAGTTTGCGGAAAGCCAGGAGACAAGCTTTCCTGACCTCCTCAGGTGGGCCATTCCGCAAGGCAGGGGTCACAGCAGAGAAGGCACTGTGTCCGGGCTGTTGTTGATTTTGTCCATTTGCAGGCTGCAGAAAACCCTGCTCAGATGAGCAGAGCTGTAGCGGGGCAGCACAGGGGAGAGGCGGCCTCACAGGTATCAGGGTCCAAGGCTGTGAAGGCCATACATAGATATATAGCCCTTGCCACGCCATTTCCCTTTAATGCTGCCGAAACACTGCTCTTTGCAATCTGCAGGAATGGAATGCCAGCCCTGGTCCCTCACAGCACTTCACAGAGCACCACATCCCCCAGAGTAAGGGAACACCCACATGCATGACAGAGGCAGAAATGGGCAATGCGATATTCAGTCAGATTTTATTAACGGCCCACGGCCAGTATATAAATAAATACTACAACAGTCAAACGTAAGACAGATAATAAAACAATAACATGATTAAAAATATTCAAAAACTGAATGCACAAATTTAAAACTCTGATAAGATGGTTATACATATCAAATTCCCACTATTCCTTTAGAAACTTTGATGGGATGTAATTTTATCGCTTGAGCGCAAAATTTTGCTATTTTCTTTGTAGTCTCCGTGTTCTCATCAGAAAGAAATCTATTAACAATCTCTTCCTCGGAGATTTTGGAACCTTTCGGTAATATCGGCAAAACAAAGGTCAGGTGAATTTCATTGTATATCGAGCAGCGAAGTAAGATGCATGTTATTGTCTCTATCGCATCAACGTCACAAGGACGTACTGTCTCAGCTCGAGGGATTTTGTTCTATCTACCCTCAACAACTGCTGATGGCAATACTGCTAGCCCTGCAAGAGAAAAGGCTCTTCTTTGGTTTGCATTTTCCAAGCTATGTAAGTAAGAGGCCGGTTGGAGAAGGTAGCGTCTTTGAGGGGCCACAATGAAATTTGCTGCTTTGGAAATGTTGGATTGGCGTTCTATGTCTTCCACTCTCTGCCTGAGGAGCTGGCTAGCTGTATCACGACCCAGATGAAGAACTAAATCAGGGGAAAGTCCAACCTGAGCTAATTTTGTATGGACTGCTTTAAGCCAGCTTGACTGAAAATTGTCCTGGAAAATTAACGAAGCAAGACCACAATGCGATATTAACCTAGGATTGCAGCCCTACCCTGAAATCCCAAGTATGTTCAAAAGGACTCCCCCCCCCCCCCCAGATGGTGCACTCAGAATTACAGCTTTCTCCTCACTGCAGGTTAACTGTTCCTTTTTATTACTATTCCCACATGTCCACTGTCACACCAAAGTGGGAACAAGGATGAAAAAAACCTATTATTCCACTTCTGTTAAACTCTAGGTGGAAGGCAGTAGGTAGGGATTCCTCAAATCTCACAGTGAACTTATTCAGCCCTCAGGCTTATCTTGTTTGACACTCACAAGCAAACTGAGTCCATCAGGAATATCCTTAAGAAGGAATATCCTTACAGAGGATATAGACAAGCAGGAACATGTCCAGAGGAGAGCAATGAAGATGGTGAGGGGTCTGGAGACCAAGTCCTACAAGGAAAGGTCGAAGGAGCCGGGTACGTTTAGCCTGGAGAGGAGATGACTAAGAGGGGATATGAGAACCATCTTCAAGTACTTGAAGGGCTGTCATATAGAGGGTGGGGTGGAGTTGTTTTCTGTTGCCCCAGAAGGTTGGACAAGAACCAACGGGTTGAAATTAAATCAGAAGAGTTTTTGGCTAAACATGAGGAAGAACTTCCTGACCGTTAGAGCGGTTCCTCAGTGGAACAGGCTTCCTCAGGAGATGGCGGGCTCTCCTTCTGTGGAAGCTTTCAGACAGAGGCTAGATGGCCATCTGACAGCAATGCAAATTCTGTGAACTTGGGCAGATCACAAGAGGGAGGGCAGGAAGGGTTGCCTCAGTACTTGGTTCTTGTGGCCCTTTCTTACACACCCAGGGAAATGCTGATAGCCACTTTGGGGTCAGGACACAAACAGGTTGTGAACAGCCCGCTGATTAATCGTCTGCCGCACTGCCACTGGAGAACATGGCACAAACGAATAGCATTTGGGGGGGGGGGGGGGATTTAGACAGGGGAAACAGCTCAGGAACCGAAGGCTACGCAGTTACACAGGCTCAACACCATGGCTCCAATCTAAGGCCTAATTTTAAAGTGATGCTGGAGAAGCAAAGGAACTCACACGAAGGGTTCCACACATGCACAACAGTGGGTTCGACTGGGTAGCAGCCCAGTCGAAATAAGACAGTGGGCAAGGATGAAGTCCCACGGTGGCAGAAAGCACTGTCAAGTCTCAGCCAACTGATGGCGACCACCCATGGGGGTTTTCAAGGCAAGAGATGTTCAGAGGTGGTCGGCCATTGCCTGCCTCTCCGTAGTGACCCCGGACTTCCCTGGGGGTCTCCCATCCAAGGACTAACCAGGGCCAGCCCTGCATAGCTTCCGAGATCTGATGAGCTCAAACAAGCCTGGGCCATGAGTTTTTTGGTTGTTGGGGTTTTGCTTGTTTTTGTTGTTGTTGTTGTTGTTTTGCCTTCTCAGATACATATTTAACTCAGGCTTCATCTACAGCCCAAAAGTGGCTTTAAAATAAAATCAAAAATCAAAACAATGAGAAGATCAGATATCGAATTTCCTCTGGCCCTGAGGGGCACTTTGGCATTATCTGACAAAACTGAAAGCTCGGGTGTAGCCATAGTACAAAATTTAATGTCATTTTAATTTTTACAGCTTCCCTCCACGAATTCTGGAGCTACAGACTGATGAAGGCACCGAGAGGTTTTTTTTGTTAGTCTTCTGACAAGCACAGCTTTCCAGGAATGAGGGAATGGCTGTTGGACCAGTTTAAGTCTGTAGTACAGATATGGGACATTCCAGAACCATTGACTGTAGAAATCTAGGGAGCCAGGGTATTGTGAAGTAGGGGCATTTGATCTACCTAACATATTTTATCCATCCCATCTTCCATCCCATGCACGGTTCTCCCTTCCTGTTTTATGGTCACAACAACCCTGCAAGACACCTTCCACTCAGAGATTGGCCCAAGATCATCCAATGAGCTTCATAACAAAATGGGGCTCTGAACCCACACCTCGTAGATCCTAATCTGACCCTCTAACAACTACAACCACACTGGTTCCCTGTATGGCATTCATTATGTGTTTGGGGCTGTAGTTGCCTCTAACAATTTGGGGTGCACCTTTCAAGTTAGTCAATTTGACCACTGGAAAGTATTGGAGTTGGGAGGCTGGTGACAGTGAAATCAACATAGTAGTTTATTGCGGGTCAAGATGGAACATGAGAAACCCCAGGCTCAGAGCCCTCTTTTATGCTGGTCGGAGATAATCCCCCGACCTCACTCCAATGTCTTGATAGGACCTTAAGATAGTGGTTACCAATCATAGGTCCCCTGGGGGAAACCTAGGCTCATGATTGGCGATCGTTTAGGATCTGACTGGCTATTGTTCTACCTGACTGAAGCTCAGGTAGATTCTGGCCATGTGCGATGACCATGTGGCGGTCGCCATTACGAGAGTCCCTGGCAACCGCGGTCTTGATACACAACAACCACCATCCGCCACGTGGCCTGCAGAGCAACCTCCATTTTGTCTGCTCTTTGTACCCTGCCCCACTCCGAGGCTTGGACATGCACGCGAACAATGGGGCATAACAGGCGCACAGAATTAACTTCTGAAATACAATCTGGGGATTCTGGTGGCCAAAATGCTACAGTGTGATAAAACAAAGAGAGAAATTGGATGCCTAAACAGTTCCAAGGAGCAGAGAGAAGAGATGGGGGTAAACTGGGTCATGCTAGAAACACGGTTTATAGCCACGGATTATCACTGTGAGCATCAGAAGGCTAAATCACACCTAACGAAGTCCTCGTGCCTGACTTGTGTCTGGTCAACTAGATATGCTCTGAGAGTGGGCTAGGCATGAGTTTTCCCAAGGGTGCAAATTACAAGCTCCTCAGTCATTTCAGCTTGGGAAAACTGCGCATTTAACTGCGCCCCCGCCCCCCCCCCCCCAGATGCCACAGTTCTGACCTAAATCAGGCCCACATTCACCTGGGGATGCAGTTCTGAGTATGGAACTTCGTAACATGAAAATCTCAAACAAGATATGTGAAGACGATATGTGCACACACGTGCCTAGGAATTAATATCAGAGGGAGAGGCCCTCCTGATTGTCCCATCAGACAAAGAAGCTCTTTTGCTGGGTACATGAGAGAAGGCCTCTTCGGTGGCAGCCCCACAGTTATAGAACAACCTCCCCAGGAAGGTGTGTCTGCCCCCCCCCCCTTTCGATCTTTAGGAAGCAGTTGAAGATGGCTTTATTTAGGAGCACATTGTATTATGTTTACTAGCACGCTTTTTGGGGGGGGGGGTGCAATTTGTGTGTGTGAGTATCTGTGTGAATGTGCCTGGAAGTCATGGCGACCTCTAAAGACCCCTAGGGGTGCACAGAAGATGTTCAGAGAAGTGGCTTGATAGCCTGCCTCTGGCCTCCCAGCCCTGGTATTCCTTGGAGGTCTCCCATCCAAATACTTGCCAGGGTCGGCCCTGCTTAGCTTCCAAGATCTGACGAGATCAGGCTTCCCTGGGCTATCCAGGTCAGGGCTTGTTTACTAGCACCCTTGAGCCGTGGTTTTAAATTTTGGTTTTAATGTTTTAGTGAATTTTATTTTATCTATGGTGTACGCTGCCTTGATTCAAGCTCCATAATGAAGAAAGGTTACCACTAAATGTTTTAAATAAGTAAATTATATCTACATATATGCAGATGTAATTTATTTCTGTATATATAATGTTTGGTTTTTAAAAAGCAACAGGAAATTGGGTGCAAAGGATACCAACTAATGCGACACAGTGGATGCGTTCAGACACGCCATTTAATCAGGTTTAAATTGCCCCACTCTGTTGCAGTTATTTTTACTCTGGACAATTGCAATTACACAGGAGCGTGTGCTGGGGTTTTTAAGTTTTTTTCTAAGTTTGCGCATGTGCATAACTGCTCATCTGTAGAATTGAAAAACTTTTATCCTCGTGCATGCACAGAACCACTAGTGCAAATCACAGCTTTCATCTGACAGTCCCACAGAGCACTGTGATTTCACCGCTGTGACAGAAGACTTCCCTTTAAACTTTTCACCCAAAACTGGCCTCTTTGGGATCCTGAACTCAAAACTAGTGCCCGTTTAAACGTTGATTTTATACACACGGGAGTGGAGCTCCGCTTATGCGCATACCGCCAATGCACCAAAAAAATGGCAGGCAAAAGACGTAAGGGGGTTTAAACTAGCGGCTCA
Source organism: Lepidodactylus listeri (assembly GCA_029233225.1). NCBI lineage: Eukaryota > Metazoa > Chordata > Lepidosauria > Squamata > Gekkonidae > Lepidodactylus > Lepidodactylus listeri. Next base: position 129,169,116 of record JARCFY010000005.1, on the reverse strand, counting down.
ACACCGGAGGAGCAATCACACAGGGGAAACTGCAGCTTTAAACGGGAGAGCTGAGAAAACACCACTTGGGACCCGGTAACAAAATACTCCAGCTGAAGGGGGGTTTTGAGCAGGAAACCAACAGATCCAGACAGGAGGCAGATGTTGCTGTGTGAACGTGCACATAAAATCCATTGTTGATCAGTCACAAAACCTGATTAAATGGCGCGTATGAACGCACCCAGTCTTAGTGGAACTTTCTGGTTCTTGTTCCTCACCTCTGCAGGGAGCCTTTTCAACCAATGACTGTTCAACAAACTACTCATACTGAGGAGAAGCCCTGCGCACATGAGCACTATATTAGGAACAAGGGAAGCTGTTCAGTCTGCAAAAAATGTTTCACACACACACACACACTCACACACTTCCCTCCTGCCTTTTGGCTGCTGAAATCTCCCAGCAGTTACTAGCCACTAACCCCCTTGACCTTTTTCGGAAAAGGGGAGGGGAGACAAGTGAAAAACAACCTTGGCCAGCCTTTTTAAGATTGCTGTTTTAGACTTTAAAAACAAGCACACTGTTCTGCCCTATGTTCGCTGAGGTAGCCAACAATGTGAAGTTAGGAAAAGGAAACAGCAGTGGAAAATGGGCGAGTGAATAGTCACTCCAGCACGTTAATCCCCCTCACTGGATTCTGCTTCAAGATTCTGCTTCCTGAGGGAAAACTTGTCTCAATCTGACCTGAGGAGAGAATAATTATTTTTTAAAAAGAAGAAGAAGCAGGGGCCAGTTTTGCTTCCATGTGTCTGGGCCTTGAAGGCCCCAAATGAAAGAAAAACAGCAGAGGTGAAGAATTACTTCTTCAGGAACATTGTTTTGCCTCCTGCGGTTTGGCCAAGAAAACCTCAGTTGCCATTCTGTTTTAAGCTGTACGTCTGAAAACCATTTTTGTTTACTTTATCATTTCAATTTGGTTGGACTCATTTGGCAGCATAATGGATGCCGCTGCCAAAATTTAAGAGAGATTTGTCTCGAGGTCGCTGTCAGAAGCAGGGGGAATTTTGCTATCTGCCCAGCATATGGTGTGAGCTACACTGTTGGGGTGTCTCGGAGGTAAACACAGGCATCCGGAGAAAAACAGGGAAGCCAGAAAAGTCATTTTTCTTTCCAAGATAGGGAGCCAGCCCATAACATTTTTCAAAGAGCTGCTTCCCCTGAACACATCTGTTGTAATTAGCCCGGTTGCCATCTGAATTAGTGAGGCCTTTGTGCGACAATGATTACTTGAACCATCCACCACATCCAATTTTAAAATGAACAAATAAAAAAAAATGAGGTCCAGTTTTCAAGCAATGTTTAAGAGTTCTTGGAAGCCTGTTTTATTTTCCACCGTAATATCTCGTAATATCTATCAAGAGATCGGGCTTTGTGTTCAGTTCAAGGGAAATAATTGGGCCTGCAGAAATCAAAATATTATCTTGCTCGTACTTCGCAAAAGCTAACAAAACCACTTTAGTGAGCTCACAACTCCAGAGAGTGGCTCAGCATATGCCATCAGTTCCCTGCACTCATTGGCCATTTTAGCCGGAACATCTCTGGACCAGGAAGAGGAGACTGGCTAGCCAAGCAGCATTTTACTTGACTGGGTTGGGATCAAATCTTTCTCCCTGTCACAGAAGTTTTTTTCCCTCTCTACATTAAGGAAGTTTTTCCCGTGGAAGGAGACCCAAAACTGGAATGTGCCTCCTACAAACCGAAGTCCGTGATGCCCCAACCTGGATGGTCCAGGACATAGGCGTAGAGTACGGGGGGGGGGGGGCTCGAGGGCTTGAGCCACCCCCAAAATTTCCGGGGGGGGGGCTCAGCCACCCCCGGGAAAACGGAGCGCCTGCCGCCGCGCCTCCCCAGGTCCTTCCGAGGCCCAGCGGCCGCTGCTGGAGAGGGAGAGGGAAGGGGTGGCGGGGGGGGAAGAGAGGCACCGGCAGCAGCGGCTGGCGGGTCTCAGAAGGGCCTGGGGAGGCGGGGCGGTTTCCGGGGGGGAGAACATCGTCCCAGCGTGTGCGCTAAGGAGCCCCCACCCCCCGGGATTTCCAAAACTCTACGGGAGTAGCTGGTCCTTCTGTCATGCTGGCCAACCTGTGGGCACCTTTGGAGTTCTGAAAAGGATAGTGGGCGCAACTGAAAAAAGGAAGAGGGGGAACATACACCGGAGCCTGAGCCATAGCCACAGATGAATCCCTAGTGAAGGGGGAAGACGGTAATTTAAAATATACACTAGAAAAAAAGCATGAGTGAATAAAACCAACATGGCAGCAGCTGCCACTGCCTCAATTCAATTTTAATCTGTCCAGCCCACCAGATCTGCAGTGGCCAATTAGGAGCTCCGCTGGGTGTGTGTCCCCCAGTGGGCGCCAGGAAGCGGGGGACCCCTGCTCTGTAACATCTACTCTGACTGGCGGCCCACCCAGGAATTTCCCCAGTCAGCTGCAGCCACTGGATCCCCCTAACGTCATCCATCAGTCGTGGCTGGATTAGGCTCCGGCTTAACTACTGTCATCCAGTCCATTACAATCTCTAGAGACTGACTGGGGGGGGGGGGGGGGGGGGGCCTTACCGCCTCCCATAATTCAGGTATAAACGAGAATGAGAGCTGGGTATCATCATCTTGATTGACTCTTAATTCCCAGCAGTTTTGTGTAATTATTAAAACACATGGGCATAATATTGAGCCTTGTGACACAACACTGCAAAAATTCCATGAGAAGAAATAAAAGCCATAAATCCGCAATATTCAGCAGAATGCTGGAAAAAATGTGGACAGGTGGGATCTTATGCACATTGCTGGTGGTCTTGTCCAAAAATAAAGGTTTTTTGGATGGATATTGTAACCCAATTTTTTTAAATTACTGGATATAAGCTAGTCTTTTCTTTGGAATCTATAATTTTAGAGATGGGTTTATTTTCTATTGTTTTGAATAACACAACAAGGCAGGTTTCTATAGTTGTAGCTGTAGCGAGAATAACACTTGCTCAATTTTGGAAAAATGAAAAGGTCCCATCTCTCTACGACTGGCAAAATAAACTTTGGGAGTTTTTTGTGTACAGCCATGTTACTGTAGATTTAACAGAAAATTCACAAAGTTTCAGGCAATTTGGTTCCGGATTGTAAACTATTTATCGAATTGTAAAATTGTTCCAAGGAACCCTTTCTATGACAAATTATTGTTTTTTTGAAAGATATGAATACGGATACTGTAACCCTCCCATCATAACAATATGTTCTTACATTAGTTATACTTTATTCAAACAGAAATATTTGTATTCTGGTCGCTGTCATTTGTTTAGTATATTGAGTTTTGTTAGTTAATGTTAAACAAAATAAAAATTTATTGGAAAAAAAGAAGAAGAAATAAATGCCCTACTCCCCCAACTGTATTCCCTAGGTCTACCTTCGAGGCAGGACTGAGATCACCACAGAGCTGCACCTCTTATACCTATCAAATGTCCCAGAAATATGTTGCAGTCGAGACTCATCTAATAGAATTGTAGCACCAACCTAAGAAAAGTTACATCCATATAAATGCTATAACTCCAATCAGGGGGCAGGCACGCTGTGTACAAAATGCTGGTTTTTATTTCTGAAGAACGCAGCAAACATTGACTAGAGACATTCAGAGATGGTTTGCTATTGCCTTTTTCTGCGTAGCAACCCTGGACTTCCACAGTGGTCTCCCATCCAAGCAGTAATCTTTGCTTTGCTTCCAAGTACTAATGAGACCAGGCTAGGATGACAACTGGATACTGCTTGAATATTTAAGAACAGTGTAAGCCACTGTGGGTCTCCACTAGGGAGGAAAGTATAACGGGGCACAAATGAAGCACCTAACTAGAAGGAGCCAGGAGACATATTCTATCGTGGACCTTTTCAACCACTTAGCTGCATCCTTAGACAAAACCACTGTTTCACTGTGAATGAACCAACTACAACTCTTTGCTGTGGGAATTCCTATACATTTTCTTCGTTAGGCAAAGCCTCAAATAACTTAAAACAGTTGATGCAGCTGAAGTGCCACTACTACAGGACTAAAGCAGGCGCCATAGGACTTTGATTCAGCTGTCAATGGTGGTGCAACGTTTAATTTATTTTTGACACTGAAACGGCCTTTTAAAATCAATCGCATCTGCTCGATCTTACCACAATAAAGGATATTAGCCCAGAACTGAAGAGTTCTGGCCATTCCATCTTGGCATTCAACGGAACGTGCGTGTTTGTGTTTAAGCAAAACATCTGAGCGATTTCAAATTCCTTCCTAGTACAGTCAGGCCAAAAAACTACCATAGCCTGACAGGCAAGGCTAAAATTTACAAGGGATGTGATGAACAGCAGGCGCAGGGATCCATGCCAGAGCTAGCCCCACACAGCTCAGCATTGCCAACTTTAGTTTTATGACTTACCTTGATGTAAGAACAGGCCCATTTGGTATCAGTGTGGTACCAAGGCCTTTTTAAAAAGTTATTATTGGTACTAGCGAATTGTTGACCGTTATCATGGGTAAGAGGAGACAGTGACCCATGTACTGAACAGACCTCTGAGAAGCATAATATGCACAGCAAGCACAGAGAAGCACGGCGTCTCCACAGGGTTCCTACACATAGGCCAGAATGACCAATCCCAAGTGAGCTCTGCCATAAGCAGCAGGGTTACGAACTCCAGGTTGGGAAATACCTGGAGATTTAGGGGTGGAGCCTGGGGAGGGACCTCAGTGGGGTATAACAGCACAGAGTCCAACCTCCAAAGCAGCTGTTTTTCCCCGGGGAACTGACCTCTGTAGCCTGGTGATCAGCTATAACTACAAGAGATATCCAGGCCCCACCTGGAGGTTGGCAACTCTAAATAGTTGATTTGATTCCTATGACAAGATCAGGCTAGCCTGGGCTAGCCAGGTCAGGGCATAGATTGTGTTTTGATTTTTTTTTTAAAAATCCTCAGGACATTTAACTGAAAGTTGGTGTATAAATTAAGGACTAAATCCTAACTGCAGTCTTTATAACATTACTGCCCAAGTATAGTGTCTGAAAACTTCCAATTTAATGCTTAACAGCAATCTCAGTTCCTATCTATTGACTGACCCTTGTTAATTGTATATATTGGGAAAGTTCCACCCTATTGACTGGATTGACTTATTCTGCATAACCTGCCTTGAGTCCCAGCAAGAAAGGAGGAGGAGGAGGAGATTGGATTTATACCCTGCCCTTCACTTGGAGTCTCAGAGCAGCTTACAATCTCCTTTCCCTTCCCCTCCGCACAACAGACACCCTGTGAGGTAGGTGGGGCTGAGAGAGCTCTGACAGAAACTGCTCTTTTTCAAGAACACCTCTGACAGAACTACGGCTTGCCCAAGGTCATCCAGCAGGTGCAAGTGAAGGAGTGGGGAATCAAACCCGGTTCTCCCAGATTAGAGTCCACGCACTTAACCACTGCACCAAATTAGCAGACTATAAATAATTTCAGTCAATAAAAGGCTGTTTCTGTCGTGCTCGAAATCTGCCAGTTACATATCACAGGAATGTGGCAAAGTGGGCATGTAAACAGGAGGGTTGCCAGCAAGGCGGGGCTGAAGCAGAGAGCGGGCCCAAGAGGACTGCTTTCTACTCAGGCTTATTTCGCAGGCAGTTACTGTAATGGGGAAACATCCGAGGGATGGGAATCAGTGTTCCCTCTAAGCTGAGTCAGTGCAAGCTAGCTCACAGTTTTTTAGCCTCCGGGCAACACGTTTTTGTCCTAGCTCTGGAAGGATGGCTCCAGTGCTAACTCGTTTATGCAGCCGCCAAATCGCTCGCTCACAACTTTAATGTCAGGAGCTCACAAAGTAGATGTTTTGATCACAAGACTCCACGGCTTGGAGGGAACATTGATGGGAATGCCAGTTCAACACAGCCGTGTTCTGTGGATGCCGCTGCCTTTTCTCTTCCCGTCCAGTTTCTCCAGTCAGCATGCGAGTCACATCCGCAGGCACTGCCTTGCCAGCCTCATTGAACAGCAACTTCTCAGGGGCTGCTTCCTCCCCCTTTCCCCCAGTTTCTCCTCTAAAACGTCCTTTTCCAAGGCACAGCAAATACTATACCTAGTTACGCGTCAATCCATGCATGGGGCTAAGCCAACCTAAAGCAAAACAGGGCAACTACTAGAAACAGAAAAAAGATAGAAACAACCTCTGCAGGTTAACTTGGTGTTGAGGGGCAAACAGATAGTGAAGGGAAAAGAAGTCACCATTTCCCACCCCCTGTCTCCCAGTGATCCCAACAACTTCCAAGAAAGCAGAGGGAGGGGTAAGCCTCTCTCACACGTAGGGCTGCCAGCCTCCAAGTGGGGCCTGGAGATCTTCCAGAATTACAACTGATCTCCAGACTAGAGAGATCAGTTTCCCTGGAGAAAATGGCTGCTTCGCAGGGTGGACTGACGAGAACACTCACCTCCCTAAACCTTGGCTGCAGTCACACACACTAAATAATCCACTTTCAGTGCACTTTCTAACTGGATTTTACTGTGGTTGCATTCAAACGGCTCTTTTGAGCCACGCTAGGCACAAGTGCCTGGTGGATTTGAAGTGCATGTCCAGACAACAACATCTGAGAATTGTACTGCCTCCGTAATCAGCCTGTCGATCCCTGTCAGGGAGACATACTTAAAAGATAGTGGCGAAAGTCCGGTCCTAAACTGGCGGATGGGCAAAGGCCGGACTTTTCCCCATCTGGTCGTTCCACCAGCATGCAATCAGCCTGTTAGGGATGATCTCCAGACCATCCCGAACATTCGCCATTTTAAAAAAGTCATAGTGATGCGTGCATAACCGCTTAAACATGCGACGTCCACAGAGCTCCACTCAAACGATCTGAACAATTTAACGTTTCTGAAGGAAACGTACCTTCCTGTGATATTTATGCACTTTGTTAACTTAAATGGTACCTAGAGGAAGGTACCGCTGGTGGTGCTTTTACCATTTCAGTCCGCGCATGTGCAGAAAAACAAATATGTGTTGAGGCGCATATGCACATGCACAGACAGGATTTTAAAAAACCAGCCGACCGCACGGCTCCTTACGGTGGATGCTGTCTAGACAACCACTGCAGAGTCATGCGCGGTAAAGCAATTCACGGGAAAGCTGTCTGGTCATGCAACGCTGGATCAAAAAGATCTAGATCAAATTACAGCCGGGCCAATGGCGGGATTAGCTGCCCGTCTGAACGCATCCTGTGTGAACTGGCAAAAACTGAAAGTGGATTATTTAGTATGTGTGACCGCAGCCCTTGCCCTCCCAGGCTCCACCCAAAGTCTCCAGGTATTCCCCAACCTGGACTTGGCAACCCTAAGGCTCCCCTCTCCCCTGCAAACTTGAAGAATGCCCATAGCTCATTAACAGACCTCATGTAATTTATATCTGATAAATTTCTGGCATCTCCTGTTTAAAGGTGGCAATGCTGGGAAAGGCCTTTCTCCACCCGAGGCCTTCAAGAGGAGGAAGAAGAAGAGGAGTTGTATTTATACCCCGCCCTTCACTCAGAGCGGCTTACAATCTCCTTTCCCTTCCTCTCCCCACAACAGACACCCTGTGAGGTCAGTGGGGCTGAGAGAGCTCTGAGCAAACAGCTCTGAAAGAACTTGTGACTGACCCAAGGTCACCCAGCTGGCTTCACGTGGAGGAACCCAGTTCTCCAGATTAGAGTCCACTGCTCTTAACTACTAAGCTGAACTGGTTTTCACCAGAGGGCAGCACAGCCAGTAGTGAGCCAGATGGGCCAGTGGTCTGACTCAGTGGAAGACATGTTCCTACAGCTCTCATGTGATTAAATCTCAGGATCTCGAACCTTCCTGGGTAGCTCCCTGGTCCTACACACATACAACTGAGCTTCTGAAGGCCGCATATAAAACTATAGGCCAAAAGCTGCCCATGCCAGGCCTATTCTTCATTATTGACAGCTTACATGAGCCAGCCAATGACAAATTAATCACCACAGACAGAACTTCCATGCCACCCAGTGTCAATTATATACAACACTTTTCAGTGGAGACAGGTAAGACAAATACACCAGAACCAATGCACATACATGCGAGATATGGCCCATATAAACAGATGCTAGAATGTCAAAAATCAAGTTGGGGCCCCCAACATAGTGCTCATGGGCGCCATGACACCTGCTGACACATTTCCTGGAGTCCAGTAAGTGTTTTTAGAAAGTGGGTGGAGCCGTGTGCGGCTCTTGCCCCAGCAGGGCTTCTGATTGATTTTACAGAATTAAATAACATTTCAGTTGCAGCTGACACCACAGTGCTCGTTTTATTTTTTTTCCAATACTCTTTCTAGTATATTTTTTAAAATTACCCTTCTGCTCCCCCACACTTGGGCTTCCTGTGTGTGTGTAGCTCCGCCTCCTGCAACAGCCATTTTGTCATTGGCTCCACCTCCCGTGGCAGCCATTTTGCCATTGGCTCCACCTCCCGTGGCAGTCATTTTCTAGTGACACCCACCACCCTTTTTCAGAAATCCAAAGGTGCCCACAGGCTAACAAGGGCTGCCCCCCCCCCGATTAGTATGAATAGATTTATATTGTTTTATTGATTTTACACTGTTATATTGTTTTATACTGTTGTAAGCCACCCTGAGCCGCTCTGCTGGAAGGGTGGGGTAAAAGATAAATAAAACAAAATAAAATAAAATGAAACAAAACAAAACAAAATAAAATACATACTGGACAGAAACATTACAAGACACTTCTCCTTGGGGTGAAATGTTAATCTCCCACAGACAAACCTAGACCATGTGTTATGATTACAAATATAGTGGGCATGATACAGCCAAAGCGAAACATTTTTATTTCACACTGATGCGAATGTTAAACATGCACTTGGATCAGTGATTCCCCAACATGACACTAACAGACTTCCTGGGATTCATTTACTTCTCTAAACCATGTTTTCCTCCCTATGCAAATAGCCAGTTTCTTTTTCCTCCATGTCATGGGAACAGGAAGTGCTTCAGAAGAACCCAGGAAGCATTTTCCGCTCTGGCCCCAGCCAGCCCGGGGGGGGGGGGGGCATTTCAGGAGAGGCGGTCCTGAAGGTGCATAGGTTTGTTAGACTGAGTGAAGCACGAAAGATGGGAAAGTCTAAGTTGCACAGTCCTTGCAAAATGTGAGACTGAGTAGGTGTGTGAGATCTCCCCATTACCACAGACACAGTGACGGTGCATCCCTAAAACACATGCAGTGCATTATAAAATCAGTTAAAAAACATAAAAATTCAATATTAAAAACATTCGAAGTTGTCCGAAGCCAAGGTTTTGCAACTGAAAATAGTCCACAAGTGAGAAGGCGGCCCAGGCCCAGGCCGTTCCTCAGCCGCTGACTCATAAGAATTCATAAGAGAAGCCGATGCTGGATCAGGCCAGTGGCCCATCCAGTCCAACACTCTGTGTCACACAGTGGCCAAAAATACCAGGTGCCCTCAGGAGGTCCAGCTGTGGGGCCAGGACACTAGAAGCCCTCCCACTGTTGCCCCCCCCCCATCAAGCACCAAGAATACAGAGCATCACTTGCCCCAGACTGAGAGTTCCTATCTATACCTTGTGGCTAATAGCCACTGATGGACCTCTGCTCCATATAAGAACATAAGAGAAGCCAATGTTGGATCAGGCCAGTGGCCCATCAAGTCCAGCACTATGTGTCATACAGTGGCCACAAACACCAGGTGCCATCAGGAGGTCCAGCAGTGGGTCCAGGACACTAGAAGCCCTCCCACTGTTGCCCCCTCAAGCACCAAGAATACAGAGCAAAACTTGCCCCAGGCCGAGAGTTCCTATCTATACCTTGTGGGTGTCTAAGAGCCACTGATAGACCTCTGCTCCATATAAGAACATAAGAGAAGCCAATGCTGGATCAGGCCAATGGCCCATCCAGTCCAACTCTCTGTCACACAGTGGCCAAAAACACCAGGTGCCATCAGGAGGTCCAGCAGTGGGGCCAGGACACCAGAAGCTCTCCCACTCTTGCCCCGCCCCGTCAAGCACCAAGAATATAGAGCATCATTTGCCCCAGACCAAGAGTTCCTATCTATACCTTGTGGCTAACAGCCACTGATGGACCTCTGCTCCATACGTTTATCTAATTCCCTCTTGAAGCCGTCCATGCTTGCAGCCGCCGCCACCTCCCATGGCAGTGAATTCCGAGGCTGCGGTCACACACACTAAACAATCCACTTTCAATCCACTTTCAATGCACTTTCCAACTGGATTTTGCCAGTTCACACAGTAAAAATCCACTTGGGAAGTGCACTGAAAGTGGATTGGAAGTGGATTATTTAGCGTGTGTGACCACAGCCCATGTGTAATCACTCTTTGGGTGAAGAAGGACTTCCTTTCATCGATTCTAACCCGAATGCTCAGCAATTTCATGGAGTACCCATGAGTCTTGTGAGAAAGGGAGAAAAGTACCTCTCTCTCTACCTGCTCTATCCCATGCATAATCTTATACACCTCGATTATGTCACCCCTCAGCCATCATTTCTCCAAACTAAAGAGCCCCAAGCGCTTCAACCTTTCTTCATAGGGAAAGTGTTCCAACCCTTTTGTCATTCTAGTTGCCCTTTTCTGCACTTTTTCCAATGCTATAATATCTTTCGTGAGGTGTGGCGACCAGAACTGTACACAATACTCCAAATGAGGTCGCACCATCGATTTATACAGGGGCATTATGATACTGGCTGATTTGTTTTCAGTTCCCTTCCTAATAACCCCCAGCATAGCATTGGCCTTTTTCACTGCAGTCGCACACTGTCTCGACATTTTCATTGAGTTAGCTACTACGACTCCAAGATCTCTCTCTTGGTCAGTCTCCGCCAGCTCAGACCCCATCGTGTATTTATAGTTAGGATTTTTGGCTCCAATGTGCATCACTTTGCACTTGGCCACACTGAACCCCATTTGCTATGTTGATGCCCACTCGCCCATCCTCAACAGATCCCTTTGGAGTGCCTCACCATCCTCCCTGGTTCTCACCACCCTGAACAACTTCATGTCATCTGCAGATTTAGCAACTTCACTGCTTACTTGCAACTCCAAATCGCTAATAAACAAGTTGGCCATTGAATGCCACCCAATCAGTAGAGTGACATCACCAGACCATATAGACGGGGCATTTGCCAAGAGCACCTTCTGTATTCTGGCTGGCATCATTACCGCACTCCACATGTGGGCAGGCACAGACCTAAAGATGGCTGGGGTCGACGGCAAAGGAACACCTTGACCCAGACGCACCTGTCTTAGCTGGGGGAAGGGAATCCAGCAGAGCACTTGGCTGACACCACTTCCAGATTCAGCTCGGCATCATGCACATCTTTTGCATGATGTCTGATGGGAGAGATGATTAAATCGAGGGTCTAGTTGCACTGTCAACATGTTTTGCTAAGTGTTACTGAAGCCAAAACTATTCCCACAGATTCAGAGGGGCTGATCGAGCTTCACATTTGCTACAAATCTGGCCCACCCAGCTGAGGTCATCTTAAAACACATCATGGACCGGGAATGAAAATAACATTACATCCACAATCCCTCCTTCAAGCAGATCTTCTCAGCTTCCCCCCCCCCCCCCCCCCAAAAAACCCTCTATCCTTTAGAGGGTTCATGCATGCCATGAACTCTCTCAGCTACAAAAGTACATAATTGTAATAACAGCATTTGGGGTTTGTGCTGAAATGAATATTCATAGCACACAGTTTCAGTGATCTGCACGGCCACCTTCTAATATGGACCACTCCCTGGCATCTCAAGTTAAAAGGATCAGGTAGGAGGTGAGGTGGCCATCTGATCAGTAATTTTAAATGCGACAGTGAACAGTGGTGAAACCCGATCAAAATGTTGGAGTGACCACAGCCTGTGCTCCTACTGTCCTGCTGCCTGCAAAGAGAATAGGAGGCACACAGCATGCAGCAGGTCCCTCAACAAAGCGGCAAAAGAAACACCAGCTTTAGAAGGGCTTGTAACCAATGCTCCCTCTAAGCTGTGGAGTCTTGGGAGCAAAAAATTCTACTTTGTGAGCCACTGGCATTAAAGTTGTGAGTGAGCAACATGGCTACTGCATAAATTAGCTTGTTCTGGAGCCATCCATCCTGAGCTAAGACAAAAAATGTGTGAGCCAGAGGCTAAAAAACTGTGAGCTAGCTCACACTCATTCAGCTTAGAAGGAAAACTGCTTGTAACCCAAGTGAAGAAAGTCCACAACGGAAAAATTATGGTTGCAAATTATGCAGGATATTAAAAAGTGGAAGGTATTGAATTTGTCATTGCTGGGTAGAATTGCGGTGGTTAAGATGAATGTGTTACCATGATTAATGTTTTTGTTTCAAACTATTCCAATTGTGAAAGATGTAAAAACATTCAAATGTTGGCAGAAGGAATTGTCTAAGTTTGTGTGGGGAGGGAAAAAAACCAAGAATTAAGATGAAAATAATGTGTGATGCTAAAGAAAGAGGAGGGTTTCAATTACCAAACCTAAGGTTATACTATGATGCAATATGTTTGACCTGGTTAGGGACATGGACTATGTTACAAGATAGAAAGTTATTGTCCCTGGAAGGTCATGATTGTAGATTTGGGTGGCATGCATATTTGTATTATGGTAAAACAAAAATGGACAATATGTTTAAACATCATTATTTGAGAAGAACACTAATGGATACGTGGACAAGATATAAAAACTTTTTTTCAGAAGAGATACCTATGTGGATTGTACCCGCAGAAGTTTTGAATCCAACATCACGGTACAAAGGACAAGATTGGTTGAAGTATAGAGACTTATTAACAAGACATGGTAAAGACTTCAAATTGAAGGAGCAGCATCAGATGGACTTTGATTATGGTTGGCTAAGATATAGACAAATATATGATATGTATAGAAGTGATAAAAAACACGGTTTTAGGGAAAAAAACAATGAAATAGAACAAGTTTGGGAGGAAGGTGGGAAAAAAATGATTTCTAAAATGTATAAAGTCTTGCTAAAATGGTTTAATGCTGATGAAATGGTAAAAGAACAAATGGTAAAATGGGCGATAAACTTTAACAAAGACATTAAAATGGAATCTTGGGAATTTTTATGGAAAAATGCTATGAGTATATCTACGTGTTATAACTTAAAAGAAAATTGTTTTAAAATGATGTATAGATGGTATATGACACCAAAAAAAATTGCAAATATTGGTCAGAATATGTCTAACAAATGTTGGAAGTGTAAAAAGAAAGAAGGTTCTTTTTACCATATGTGGTGGACTTGTGATAAAGCAAAGATTTATTGGTCAAATATACATGCAGAAATGGAAAAAATCTTGAAATGTACATTTAAGAAGTTGCCCGAAATGTTATTGCTTGGACTTAAACTAGAAGAGATAAATGTAAAAAAAAAAGGACAATAATATGGTATATGATAACAACAGCAAGAATGGTGTATGCACAAAACTGGAAAAATGAAAAAATACCAGAGGTGTGGGAATGGTTGAAAAAACTGTTACATATGGCTGAAATGGATAAATGGACTAGAAAATTGAACGATCTGTACTCAGAGACCTTTTTAGAAGATTGGAAGGATTTGAAAGAATATGTTGAAAAATACTGGGATATGAAAAATTGCATTTATACATGGTTATAATAATATAAAGTAATAGAATTAGAGTATATGAATGTATTAAGGATAATTAGACAAAGAAGTTGTTTTTTATTTTAGAATTATATAAGAATACAGAAAGTAAGAATTAATGTATAAGTATTTTTAAGAAATATGACCGTTACCAGAAATGTAAACATAGATATAAGTATTACTATTTTGGATAGAGTGGAAAATGTGTTATGCTTCAGATGTGGTGGGAAACCGTTAATATAAGATAAAAACAAGATTATACAAACAGAACAAAATGTTATATAATATGGAAAAATGGATTTGTATAAGATAAATGTATTATTTTTAATGTTTGGAAAAATAAAAAAAAAATTACATAAAAAAAAAAGAAAGTCCACAACGCACCTGGGAGTCCTGACCCCCTGGGTTGAAATACCGCTGACCTAGCAAAATCACAGTAAATGCAAGCCAGGGAGTTTCTACTGATGCTCTTGATAGCCCCTATGTATGTTTACTCAAAAGTGAATCCCACATACTACGTATGTTTACTCAAAAGTGAATCCCACCGTGCTGAATGGGGGTTTCTCGCAAGTAAGCATAGGAAAAAACATAACAGCAGCCCCATAGGATCAGACAAGTGGTTCACCCAGTCCAGCAGCCTGTCTCACACAGCGGCCAACTAGTTCCTTTGGAGGTTCAACAACAGGGCACAGAGGCTGAGGCCTTCCCCGATGTTGCCTCCTGTGACAGTTGGATTCAGAAGTTTACTGCCTCTGGCTAGTAGCCACTCATAGACCTATCCATGAATCTAATCCCCTTTGAAAGCCACCTATGCCAGTGGCCATCACTACACCCTCTGGCAGTGAATCCCACATTTTAATTACTCGTGATGTAAAACAGTTATTTCCTTTCATCCACCCTGAATCTACTGCTTATCAGCTTCATTGGATGCCCTCAAGTTCCAGTATTTTGGGACAGGGAGACAAAGTTAAGATTGTATCCTCTGTTGCTGAAGTTACAATCATTTTAAAATCACAGAACTTGATCTCTGGACTTTTTTAAAAAAACCCTCCCCACAAACGTGTCCCTTCAAGCACCCAGAGGTGGACTTTTTAATGCAGCAGCTAAGCTTAATCGCAAACAAGCCTGCGTACACAGGTACTGTATAGATGAGTGTGTACACACAGCCACAAGCCCGGCTTTGTACACCAAAGCAAACTGGTGCAAACCCAGAGCATGTTTGCAGTTACAAATGAGTCTGAACGTAGAAATGTAAAATTTCCAGAAATGTTGAAGCTCAGGGAAAAAAACAGGTTTTTCCCAGGTTTGTTTCAGGGGGGAAATTGAAATTTTTGGTAAAATTGGAAAAAAATGCTACATTAGTTGTTCTGTTACTTTAGGAACATAAAATATGACTATGGACAATTTTAATTGTCATGAAATTATCACAACCAGCATATTGAAAATATAGTGTATCCAAACAATTATTACAAACAGAATTTACTTTTTTAATAATATTTATTTGTAATTGTAACAAATGGAGCAACGATCTCCTGCACTGTATACTAGTTTATGTGGAACAGACAAAAAAAACCCACACAAAAATATTTTTAAAAAGACAGAAGTAACAATTATTCTTATTTCCACTCCACAGTACTGGAGATTCAGTTTGTGACTTAGGACTTGCTTGTCCTCAGTGCACAGAAATTAGGTCACTCTGATACCATACATATTTTTTAGAAATGATTTGGAAAAATTTGAACACCTTGTTTTAAAATATTTTATTCATCATGTTAAAATAAAACATTCCATAATCAATTTTTTTGTCTTTTTTTTTTCAATTTTTAGATAAAAACAAAAAAGGCTTTGGGGGAAAAAAACTATTTGCCCTCCAAATTTTTCCAGTTTTTCCCCCCCAGGCCTTCACATCTCTATCTGGATGTCTGCAAGCATCCACACAGAGCCCCAAATATGACACGTACCACTGCTCTGAAAGAGGCAGCCGTGAGCCACGGAGTCACGTCGCACCATTTAAAGGTCAGGCAGAATGAAAATGCTGGGGAAATTCTTAACCCCACTCCCACTTCAGTCCACGAATCCTGATCCTTAAGCCTTCCTTCTGCTTCTCTTCCCAGAGAAGAGGGTGGGGTTAAAGTCTTGATGGAAGAGAAAAGGACATAACATCATTTCCTATTGGCCAGTGGGAATATTGTGAAGGGCACAGTAGCTAAAAAGCCACATAAGTAAAACCAGGGGCGTAGAGTTTTGGAAATCCCAGGGGGGCGGGGGCTCCTTAGTGCGCGCACAAAGCGCGTACGCTTGCTGGGATGATGTTCTCCCCCCCCTCCAGGAAACCACCCCGCCTCCCTGGGCCCTTTCGAGGCCCGCCAGCCGCTGCTGCCGGTGCCTCTCCCCCCCCCCCCGCCACCCCTTCCCTCTCCAGCAGCAGCCACCAGCCTCAGAAGGACCCAGGGAGGCGCAGCGGCAGGCGATCCATTTTCCCGGGGGTCGCTGAGCCCCCCCCCCGGAAATTTCGGGGGTGGCTCAAGCCCTCGAGCCCCCCCCCATACTCTATGCCTAAGAGTAAAACATCTCTTCCTGAGCAATCCTAAATAGCGTTCTAAGCCCACTGAAGTTCAACAGGATTAGAGGAGGGTAACTCTTCTAGGATTACCCTGTGAGTCACCTAAGCAAGCTTTTCAGAAATGTTATCAAGTTGCAACTGACACAGCAACCCTGGCAAGAGACATCCAGAGGTGGTCGGCCACCGCCTGCCTCGTTGTAGCAGCCCCAAACTTCCTCGGTGGTCTCCCATCCAAATACTAACTGGGGCCGACCCTGCTTAGCATCTGAGATCTGCTGAGATCAGGATAGCCTGGACTATTCAGGTCAGGGACCAAAACAACCTACGATATTGAAAATTATTTCCCCGATCAAGCAAGCAAGCTGAAACTCCCCATGCACAGGAGGGTCAAAATGGATACAGACTTTCTTTAAAGAGTAAATTACACTTGCCAGGAGGGCAGGTGACGCAGTCCAGGGCTGTGGTACAGACAGGTCAACCCTGTTTTCCAGATCCAAAGCTCCTCTCCTCAAGTTGCTACATGCCCCACGGGGATGGGGGGATGTTGTGACAAGAGAGGATCAACTGAAGAGAGATCTCGGATAAATCCCACCACTGGATGTGCCCTTCTTGAGCAAGAAATCCCCAAGAAAGAAGGAAACTAAAGGAAGTGGGACAAAGTAGGAAGTTGGCTGAGAAGGTAGGGGCTGAGGAAACCAGGGATGTTTGAGACCCGGGGTTGGAGAATGCCGTACCTTGGAGGACATAAGAGAAGCCATGCCACCCTGTGTCACACAGTGACCAAAATCCAGGTGCCCGCAGGAGGTCCACCAGCAGCACCAGAAGGCCAAAAGCCCTCCCAGTGTTGCCCCCCACAAGCACGAAGAAGACAGAGCATCACTGCCCCACACAGAGTGTTCCATCTACCCCTTGAGGCTAATAGCCACTGATGGACCTCTGCTCCATATGTATCTCCCCTCTTGACGCTGTCTAGGCTTGTAGCCGCCACCACTTCCTGCGGCAGTGAATTCCACGTGTAAAAAGTACTGGAGTCGGGAGGCCGGTTGTAGTGAAATCAGCATGGTAGTTTATTGCAGGTAAGATGGAACATGAGAATCCCTGGGCTCAGAGTCCTCATTTATGCCGGTCAGAGATAATCCTCCGACCTCGCCCAAATGTCCTGATAGGACTTTACGATTATGGTTACCTGGCATAGGTCCCCTAGGGGAACCTAGGTCCGTGATTGGTGGCCAGTTAGGATCCGGCTCTCTATTGTTCTCCCTGGCTGAAGCTCGGCAGCTCCGCACCTTGTGAGGACAACCATGTGGCAGTCGCCATTACAAGACAGCATGGCGACCGTGATCGTGATACATAACACTGTGGAAATAGGTCAAACTACACCAGGGGCCTAGAGACAGGAATGGCCATGAACTGCTGGCAGGATGGAAAAGGTGGTGGAAAATGGTTCCAATTGTAGGCCGTGAGGACACAGAGTTGTAAGGTCGAGAGTATAGGCTCTGAAAGGGCTGCCAGAGTTTGCACAACAAGGGATTTGTGGCTTTTGTTGTTGACTACAGCATTAGCTGGAGACCTGTGACTCAGTAGTAGCGCATCTGCTTGGTACGCAGAAGGTCTCAGGTTCAATACCCACTATCTCCAGTTTGAAAGATCATACAGTAGATAGCATGAAAGACCTCAGCCTGGTATCCTGGAGATCCACTGCCATTCGGAGTAGACATTGTTGACCTTGAAAGACCAAGGGTCTGGCCCAGTATAAGGCAGCTTCAGGTGTTCGTGTTGACCACATAGAGGCAAGGAGGGCCAAAAAATGAAGGAGGGCTGAAATTCACACCCAGATCATAGCCCATTCTTTGGGGGCCAGGTTCTCAATAGATAAGAGTGCCTTTCTCCTCAATGATGTTGATCTTATGCAGTGCCAGAAGGTTTCTATGGCTCATGTCTTCCCCATATTACGATTACAACTATTTCTATCACTTCACAGATCACATAAGGCTAATGAAGCCACAACTTGACCCATCACTTCACAGATCACATAAGGCTAATGAAGCCACAACTTGACCCATCATATCCCCACCTCGCCCACTGCAGACTCCTCACTATCCACAGGGCCACCCTTGTTACATGCCCTGCAGATGGAAAGCCTGGCTGCAATGGGCAAACGGGCATGCAAAAAAAATTAGGATCAGTTTTGGAACAGGGCACGCCATCTTGACCAGCCTGCAGGATAATGGTGTCTTACTAGACACGGTCCCACAAGAAATAGTTTGCAACTAAGCCCCATTGAAAGTTATGGGATGGGGCTTATCTGTGGCTAGCAAGCTTTCAGCGGGACCTACATGCAACTAGCTTTCAGTTAGCTTTTGCGTCCAAAGGGTAGATATCAAGAGAGCTGGCCTACAGATCAGCTCACATAAACCTGGAAGGAGTAGTAGTAAATAATAACCCAACTTCTTACTGATATGAAGATACTCAAATAGATCATTATACCTCCGGTTGTTTAAACAACCTCTCTTTTCCAAGTGTGAAGAAAGCATTTTTATTTATTTATTTATTTATTTATTATATTTGTATCCCGCCTTGCCAGCGGGATTTAAAGAACTGAGATTCCAACAGACGCCTACAGTGTATCTGGGGGCAGGTACCAATGTATCCCCATTAAAGACCTACTCTGTAGCTGTCAAACTGGTTGTAATGGTTTAGTTCATTGTCTACTGTTCTGCCCCATATAGGATTCTTGAAGAGGAAATTTTTTTGTCTTTTCATCTCTCTCAATGTATTTGCTGGTCATCACAGAATATAATCACTTACCTGCTGGCTGATAAAGATAAAAGTATTTCTTATCATGCTGCATTATAGCAAAGCAAATTTGAAACAGAGGCTGCAAGAGTACTCTTTGTTGTTTTAATACAATAACCCCCACTGGTGTGACTCATGTTTAGGTACATGCTTTCTGTATCTTCCTGTATGTGGAGCCTGTGATTTGTATCAACCATTTTAACCCCTTTTTTTTTTTTTTGCAATGGCCTTTGGATATAGAAATAATATTTGATTGGTCAGCTAGGAGAGACCAGACTACAAATCTGGAAGTCTTGGCTCTGTGGTAGATCATCATGAAGAATCGCTGCATACAGCTTTGAAAAAAAGAATGATTCAGGTTGATGAGGTCAAACATCTCCATGTGACATCACGGCAAGCCAATGCCAATCAAAGTACATAAGAACATAAGAGAAACCAATGTTGGATCAGGCCAGTGGCCCATCCAGTCCAACACTCTGTCAAACAATGGCCAAAAATACCAGGGGCCACCAGGAGGTCCACCAGTGGGGCCAGGACACTAGAAGCCCCCCCACTCTTGCCCCCCCAGCACTAAGAATACAAAGCATCACTTGCCCCAGACTGAGAGTTCCTATCTATACCTTATGGCTAATAGCCATGGATGGACCTCTGCTCCATATGTTTATCTAATTCCCTCTTGAAGCCGTCCGTGCCTGTAGCCGCCACCACTTTCTGGGATAGTTAATTCCACGTGTTAGTCACTCTTTGGGTGAAGAAGTACTTCCTTTTATCTGTTCTAACCCGACTGCTCAGCAATTTCATGGAGTGCCCACGAGATCTTGTATTGTGAGAAAGGGAGAAAAGTGCCTCTTTCTCTACCTGCTCTATCCCATGCATAATCTTGTAAACCTCGATCATGTCACCTCTCAGCCGTCGTTTCTCCAAGCTAAAGAGCCCCAAGCGCTTCAACCCTTCTTCATAGGGAAAGTGTTCTAACCCTTTTGTCATTCTAGTTCACCTTTTCTGCACTTTTTCCAGTGCTATAATATCCTTTTTGAGGTGTGGTGACCAGAACTGTAAACAATATTCCAAATGAGGTCGCACCATCGATTTATACAGGGGCATTATGATACTGGCTGATTTGTTTTCAATTCCCTTCCTAATAACCCCCAGCATAGTGTTGGCCTTTTTCACTGCAGTTGCACACTGTCTCAGCATTGTCATTGAGTTATCTACTACGACACCAAGATCTCTCCCTTGGTCAGTCTCTGCCAGTTTGGACCCCATCAACGTGTATTTAAAGTTAGGATTTTTGGCTCCAATGTGCATCACTTTGCACTTGGCCACACTGAATCCCATTTGCTATGTTCATGCCCACTCGTCCATCCTCGACAGATTCCTCTGGAGTACCTCACAATCCTCCCTGGTTCTCACCACCCTGAACAACTTTGTGTCATCTGCAAATTTAGCCACTCCACTGCTTACTTCCAACTCCAAATCATTATAAAGTAGATTATAAGGAGCTTGATAGACCAGTGGGGTGACTCAGTAGAAGGCAGCTTCATGGATTCAACATTCCTTTGTCGCGAACATGATCTTAGACATGCTATGATCACTGCATTGCTAGTTGGGGACACTACTATTTCCATTCAGGGCTGATCTAGTTCTCAGAGCATACTTCAAGCCCTTCAAACCCGCTGAAGAGCTATATTGCCCCTCCGTGCTAATAAAGCTTCTCCGTCAACTTAAATACGCAGAAGAGCGGAGAAAACAAGGTGTAGAATGACTCATGCACAGAAGCAGATTTAGTTGCAATCTTTATGCACTCTTATCTGAGGATCAGTCTCCTTGAAAAGAGTGTTGCTTCCCACAAAAAAAAATCTGGTTAGGTTCGGGTTGCCACATCCAGGAAGGAGGAGGAACCGACAGTCCCGAGGCACAAATCATGCCCCGGAGGAAGCCAAAAAAGCGCTGCCAAAAAGGTGGCAGGAAAGGAACCTTCTAGAGATTGTCAAATACTTCCCTGAGAACACATCCAACTTTTATTCACGCTGTGGAGGAAAAAGAACACTACCGAACTTTGTATGGAAACCGTCTCTAAAAAAGTAACCCGTTATCAACTTTACCGCAGGATTCAGCCAGAATCTCCAGTCCCGTAAGCAGCTTCGAGATACACAACTTTAAAACGGGGTGAACAAATGGATGTTCAAATCGGGATCAATCACCATGCAAAGGTTTAACCCTTTCCCAGCACTGGAAGCCCCAATGCTTCCAGCTTGTCACCCTTGAAGCAAGAAGTCCTGTTGCTGCTGTTGTCACTTCCAGTCTACAGATATTTCAAATGGAATCCCCAGACTGGCACCAGTAAAACAAGCTCCTCTTCTGGACTCTCCCCATGGCCGTATTTCGGGTTAGCGCAACATCCATGGTGGAAACGGCAGTACCCTAATCTCTGCAAGCAGGACCAAAGCATCACACCAACAATGCCAAGGTCTAGCCTGCTATTGCTTTTCTTTTTTCACTAGCCGGCCTACTCAGACATATGCCTGTTCAAAGAGAACCAACTTCTGCAGAACTGCCCAGCTTGCTCAGCAGGGGTGGGCTGGCGGGGGAGAGATTCTTAGGCCAGGAAAGAAGCCGTTTTCAACACTGGCCCACTGACTGGTATAGATTTGTCAGTGAAAGCCATACCCCGTTTGCCACCTGCTGATTTCCAACAAACCCCTCTAAAGCAAGGCTTTATTTAACACAGCCAGGGCAGGGGTGATAACTCAAGGTTGGGAAATTCCAGGAGATCTGGGGGATGGAAGATGGGGAGAGCAGGTTTTGGGGAGGAGAAGGATCTCAGCAGGGCACAATGCCAGAGTCCATTCTTCAAAACAGCCTTTTCCCCCAGGGGAACTGACATCCAGAGGCGTCGACTTTTAAAATCGGGGGGGGGGGGGGCTCTTGTGCGCACACGCTGGGACCATGTCCCCGCCGGCCCACCACCGGACTGGCCTAGCCTGGCCACTCCTGCCTCCGTGGGGCCAGCTGGGCAACTGCCCAGAGTGCCATGTCAGTCCCGTGGGGGGGAGGCGGCGGTGGCAGCGGCCGGGCAAATGAGGCGGCAGCCCGCGCCTGCCCCGCCACCTCCCCACCGCCTGCTCCTGCCTCCGTTCCTCCGTCGAGCACGCTGGGCATTTGCCCAGCTGGTTCCTGGACGGAGGGAGGGAGGAACGGAGCAGGCGGAGAGGCGGTGGTGGCTGCAGCCAGCCAGTCAGCCGGCCTGGGCGCTCCATTTTCCCGGGGGTGGCTGAGCCCTCCCCCGGGAAATTTCGGGGGTGGCTCGAGCCCTTAAGCCCCCCCGTAGTTTACGCCTATGCTGACATCTGGAGATCAGCTCCAATTCCGGGAGACCCCCAGGGCCCACCTGGAGATTGGCAAGTCTACCACCGGGATATACTGAAGCATAAACTTGCACAAAATTGTATCTGAAGAGCACTTGGGATTTTTTTATATATAGCTGACAACACCTCCCTCAGAGTCCAGCGGCCCCTTTAAGACCAACAAAGTTTTATTCAAGGTATGTACTTTCATGTGCGTGCACACTTTATCAAAATATTTGGACAAGTGTGCCTTGCACACGTAAGCTCAGACTTTGAATAAAACTTTTGTTGGTCTTAAAGGTGCCACTGGACTCTAAATCTGTTCCACTGCTTCAGACCAACACAGCTGCCCCACCAGTGGATCTAATGCAAATCAGGCATCTGTTTCCCTGAGGCCCAAAACATTGTTTTGTAACAATCGGCATTCAATCTGAAGAGATGGCACGTTGGCTCCAAGTATCTATGTGTGCCTAGGATGTAACTGCATGGGGTGTGAAACATGGGGGGAGGGCAGATTCTCATCCTTTGCCCTCCCTAAACGACCAATACAACAGGACGCAAAGAGAGACGGCCTTGCGGAAGCTCAAGTCATTCCATGTGCCATCGTCCATGCGCATGGAGTTCGCCTTCTGGAGGATATCCGTTCCCCCCCCCCCACACACACACACACCCATCACAGGAAATATCTATGAACCATAAAGGCAAACAAACACACTGTTTTCTTCCAGAGTGGATCTTGCAGATTTCAGCCACAGCATAGTACTGGGGATGAACTTGGACGGCCAGTTTAATTTGGCTTGTGACCGAGCGGATCGGAAACAGACAGATTTTCTCTCTGTCTCTTTCCCACTCCATCCCAATGCAGCTGGGCCACTTCGCCTCAGCACTTATCTCCCTGAAGTCTGACCAATACCACGCAAAATTACTTCCTGTCTTTTTTGGGTTTAGACTGCAGTCGCTCTGCACGGGATTGCCCTCATCCATCTATGTAATCGTTTACCAGAATGTCAACAGAAAAACTGATAGCAGAGAGGCAGCCCCTGTCTGTCTGCCGTAGCAGGATAAGCCGAAAAACCAGTCCCCCCCCCTTCAAGACAAAAGAGACTTATTTCAAAATGAGTCTTCCTGAGTCACAGCCTACCTCATCAAACTGCACAAAGGCTCACTATGAAACAATTGTGGTTAATCTTCAAGATACTATTAGGCTTGTTTATTCATTTTCATCACCTATGCCCTGCCTTTCTCACCAACGGGCCCCAAAGTGGCTTACATTGGTCTCCTCTCCTCCATTTTACCCTCACAACAACCCTGTGAGGTAGGTTAGTCTGAACGAGTGTGTGTCTGACCAGCTGGCTTCCACTAACAGAGCAGAGATTCAAACCTGTGTCTCCCAGATAGCTCCTAGTCCAACACTCCTCCACAATGATTCTTGGGTTCTTTAACATCAGTGGGGCCACCACCTTCAGGACACTCCCCCCCCCCATTCATGTGCTGGAGAGGATGGCTCCTCCCTAGATGAAATCTTCTCCCTGAACTTCATGCTATGTCGTGGTTCAGAGCACCAGACCAGTATCTGGGAGAACCAGGTTTGAATCCCCACTTGTGCCATGGAAGCTCACCGGGTGCGCCCTTGGGCCAATCACACACTTTCAGCCTAACCTCTCTCCAAAGGATGTTGTGAGGAAAAAAACCATGGAGGAGACTGATGAAAGCCACCGTGAGTCCCCATTGAGGAGAATGTGGGGTATAAATGAACAAAATAAAATCTGACACCCCCCCCAACCTGAAACACAAACACTGCCATCCTATGCAGAGTTCCCCCCCTTCTCAGACCATTGGAATCAATGCAGTCCCATTTTACGCACTGAAAGGCACCTAAATGGGAATGTGAGAGTCAACTTTGTGGAGAATTCGGGGGATCTTGAAAGAGATGGATGGATAACAATCCACCCACCCACCAAAAGTAGGGTTGCCGGTTCCAGGTTGGGAAACTCCTGGAGATTTGGGGATGGAAAACAAAAGGGGGGGGGGACTCAACCCAGAACGTAACTGCAATCTAAGAGGGTCAAGCTAACCAGTAAGTTAATATAAAAAAATACAAATATTTATTAGGGTGTACACATAAATAAAACATAATAAGGTTAAAAGAAACAGTCAAAAATTCATACTCTAAAAGCTTATTTTATTCAGAACTGATTGTCATACATATCCAATTGATGGATCAAACTTTTGACCTAAGGACCATACGTGTTTCGCTCCCCCCTCCCCCCCAAGCCTTCTTCAGTGGTCAATATTCCTTATTTCACAATGCGGCACATCCAGACCTACATGCACAAAGAATGTTGTGTGCGGGTGACCAGGTGTTGTTTCTGGAATGCTAGGCAGTTGCTACAAATTCCGGATGTGTGTCACTGTGAAATAAGGAATCTTGGCCACTGAGGAAGGCCCATAGGGGCTGAACCGCGTCTGGTCCTTCGGTCAAAAGTTTGCTCCATCAATTGGACTTGGGGGTGGAGCCTGGGGAGGGGCCTCGGTGGGGTGCCACACCAGAGAGAGTCCCTCCCCCCCCCCCCCCCAGCACCCATTTCCTCCAGGGGAAACTGATCTCTGCCGTCTGGAGCGGAGCTGTCATTCCCGGGGGCCCCCGGAGCCCCCCTGGAGGCTGGCCCCGCGGGCCCCGGAGGTTTCCTTTCCCTTGAAGGGCTTCAGCCGCCTGCCGGGACCCCGCTCGCTCGCTCGCTGTCTCCGGGACCCCGCAGGGAGGCCTCGCTCCAGGGAGCCCAGCGCTCCTCGCGCCCAAACCGGCGGCCTCGGCTGTCCCGGCGCTGCCCTGTCGCTGGCTCTGGGGAGAGGAGCCAAGGGGAGGGAGGGAAGGAGCGAGCGAAGGGAGCCCGCCCGCCCGCCGCGACCCGAGGGCAGGAGACGGCTCTTTCGAAGCCATCCTCGGGAAGCATCATGGCGGTGCGCTCGGGAAGTCGGCGGAGCGAACTTTTCGCAAACTTTTCTGCGCTCTCGCTCGCGGGCGTGGGTCGCCCGGGCCGCGCCTCCTCTCCTCCCCCCGGGCGAGCCAGCAAAGGAACATCTCCCCCCCACCAAAAAAAGAACCCCGACCTGTTCTCCGGCCGCCCCCCCCCCTCCACCCACTGGAGCGCTTTCCCTGCAGCCGAGGATCGTGCCCCCCCGCCCGCTGACCTCGTTCCTCTGGAGCTGGAAGAAGCTGCTGAGGTAGCTGGAGCCGAGGGAGGCGCCCAAGTCGGGCGTGCTCTTGCCCGGGTAGCCGAGGTCCGGGTGCGGGGCGGCGGGCGGCTCCGGGCGGAAGGCGTCGAAGGCGCTGGCCTGCTGCTGCTGCTGCGGCGGCTGCTGGTGGGGGGTGGTGTCTTGCAGGGACAGGTAGACCCAGTTGAGGAGCTGCGCGGGCTGGTAGACCGAGGCGGCGGCGCTGGTGTCGATGGCCGACAGCAGGCTCATCCTGGACCCCCGCCCCCGCACGCCCCCCGCCCCCGCGGATCGGGGCCGCCGCCGCCGCCTTTGCCCCAACTTTCTCCCCCGGAGACTTCCCTTCGCGCGGGGAGAGAGAGAGAGAGCGAGCGAGAGAGAGAGCGCTCCCCTCCCTTCTGTCCGGCCCCGCCGCGGGCCTCTGCGGGAGGGAGGGCGGGAGGGAGGGCGGGCGAAAAGGGGGCGCCTTCCCGGCGGGTCTTCTGGCCGGCCCCGGCCAACTCCTCTCGGCCTCCCCTAGGGCCCTCCCAGCTCCGGCCCCCCGTCCACCCCCGGCATAGCAGCAGCCGGCCCGGCTGTCGCGGCCGCAGCAAAAGTTCGGAGGAAACTTGCTCGCGCTCTTGTGCTCTTGCGCTCCCCCGCCCGTCCCAGCGCGCTCCCGCCCCTCCGGGCCGCCTGACCCGCTAGCTGGCTTTATTCTCACTCCCTGCGGCTCCCGGCGCCAGGGCGCGCGCTCATTGGGCTGAGCGGCCGCCCAGGACTTACCTCCTTGGAACAGGCATCGCGTCGTGGAACGCGGGGCCGGCCGCCGATTGGCCGCCCTCCGGCTGGGATATTTGAATGAGGGGCAGCGGCGGGCCAATGGGGGGCGGCGGCCGCGCCTCCTCTCCCCGCCCCCCTTCCCTGCCGGGGCGCGCGGCCACGGGGCGGGCGAGCGTGGGTGGAATGCCCTCGGGCGCTTGTGAGGCAGCCCCGGGACGTGGCTGGGAGTCCTTGGGACGGGAGCGCAAGCGCGAACCCGGGGCTCGGCGGGCGGGCGCCGAGGAGATGCGGTTGGGGGGGAATCACCGGCAGGGCACACTTTCTCTGGACTGAGTGAGGGTGGTTGCCATTGCCGTCCTCCCGGTGGGGACTGGAGGCTCCGGCTGCTTCGAAAGGCGGATTCAGGGTCAGCCCCGGGTTTTTTTGGCACACTAGGCTAGGCTACCTTCTGGCGCGCGCCCCGCCCCGCCGCCCCCCCCCCCCCCCCCGCGCCAACCAATTTTAAATCAGATCTAAACCTAAATCAGATCTAAACCCACCAATTTTAAATCAGATCTAAACCTAGGATGAGGGGGGTTAGACAGATTCATGGAAGATAGGTCTGAAGTCCCAGTGGAGGGTCTGGGCAAAGCCTTGTCAGAGGTGCTCTAGATTGATCCCACACAGGGGTGGGGGTGGGGGGGCTGGACTAGACGGCCTCTGTGGCCCCTTCCAGCTCTGTGTGATGATCCCATGATTCTCGAAGACACACACACACACACACCCAGGCTGTGCTGGTGGCCCAGATCGAGAGACTGACATCCCACCGTCTAGGCGTGCAGGTGTGCCGGGTGGATGGAGCGAGGAGCCCCAGCTCCTGTGCCACAAGGGTTCTCGTGGGTCTGGTCTAGCCCAGCCTGAATGCTCCCTGGGAGCTGGGGATCCAGCCGGGAGTGGTCAAGCGGGAGGTCTAATCAGACCCCCCCCTCAGGGGGAGACAGAGGCCAGACCCAGCCACGCACCCCCCCCCCCGCTTGCACCTGGGCGCAGAACCCCTCCCACCCCCTTGGGCGGGCTCTCTGGCGTTGTTGACGAGGAGGAGGTGCTGGAGGCAGCCAGGGCCGGCGGTGGAAGTGGGGAGGAGGGCACGGGTGGTGTTGTGGGTGGTGCGGCAGCCAAGGGGCTGGGCCAGGTCAGCGGGGAGGGCACGGACAGTGAGGGCCAGTGGAGTGGCTCCTCCAAACGGACCACCATCAGCAGGGCCGAGCCGGGCACCAACCGACATAACACCACCCGCACCATGCTCCGGCCCAGCCCCCACGATGGACCGCTCCTCCTCCTCGCCGCCCCCACAGTCTGGATTGGGTGGGGGGAGTGGCCAGCTGTCAGCTAATGCTGCCACCTCCTGCCCTGGAGGTGGGATGTGTGCCCCTGTGACATCAGGTGTATGGAATGTTATGTTGTACTCCTCATGGCATGCTTTTCTCTCCCTCCGCCATTCTGACCTTGGAAGACTGCTGGTGCCTGCCTATGTGTCTTTTCTTTTGTCTGCCTCTGTTTCTTCCCGCTTTTTCCTTGGGAACCTTGAGCCAGTATTTGGGTGCCTTTGATATGCTCTTATCATTGGTTGCGAGCCATTACCAGACCCCTTTTTGAATTCTGTATAATTATCCTGCTTGGGGGTTGTGCCAGCCATTACTAACACAGGACGTGTAGATGACCACAACAGACCTTTCTCGATAAAGACTACCTTTCCTTAAGGACACTTGTTGCTGATTGACTCTGTAGGACTCTCGTAGAGTGTTAGTGATCTTTACTTTGGGATCCTGCCCTGCACCCAGTAATGGATGGCGAGGAGCTGATACCCGTAACCACCACACCCTCGGAGGGGCTGGTGACTACCCAGGAAGAGATAGTAATTCCCACCACCAGTCGGTGGGTCTACGAATGGCCACACTGGAGCCAATACTCTTGGACGCAGTTTTCCACGACGCCACTGGAAACGTGGTCGACACCTCGGCGGGGGTGGGTCGGGATGAACTCCCAACGGTATTGACTGTACCAGGCCCACCCAGTTAAGCGGTGGGGCCCTCCAGCGAGCTATGGCTCACATGGATCAGAGATTCGAGGCTCTGCAACAGACAGTGCAGAAAGAGCTCACAGGATGTTTCTGGATCTCCCTAGGGTAATCACAACCATAATCAAAAGAGAAGGGGAGGAAGAACCTGTGGCTGTACCCCCCCCCCAGCCAGTACCTCAGCTACAAGGAGCACCCACAGTGCCAGGACCTGGTGAGGCACCCCCAAGACCCACTGTGCCCGGGGCTGGTAGTGCCCCGATGACCCATGCCCCAGAAGCCACAATTGATGGGAACCCCAATAAACTTCAGTTCTTCATGATGGAGACCGGGAGGTTCCTCCAGAATTGGGGCCATCTCTTCCCATCCGAAAAGAATGAGTCAGCTACATCGGGTCTAGGATGTGAGAGGGTGCAGCCGATTGGTACGTGAGCCTCCACAATATACCGGGACCTGAACTCGGGAGCACAGAGGAGTTCATGTGGGTGCTGAGGCAGCAATACGAAGACCCGATGGGGGAGGAGAAAGCCCACAATCGGACCCGCGCATACAGCAAGGGACCAGCTCCGTGAGTGAGTACTCTGATGCTTTCAAGAGATTTGCGGCTAAGATACAGGAGTGGCCAGAAGCCGTGTTTATCGAGCAATATTGGCAGGGCCTTAATCACGATATCTATGAGACAGTTCTCAGAAATGTGAACCCCACATCGTTGGTGACCTGGGTGAGGGCGGCGGAAGATGCAGAAGGCAGATTCCAGATTATCCACATGGATGTCCTGAAGCCCATCCCAGAAACCCCAGCAGCTGCCGGGAAACTGGCCACGCCCAAGCTGAAGAAACCCCTCTGAGACCTCGGGGATCTACAAATGAGGCAGGGGCTCTGCCTGTGTTGCGGAGAAGCCGGTCATTATGCTTTATCCTGTTCGGCTGGAGCCCCAAAAGGAGTCATGACTCCACCGATTGCCGCTCCTCGTAGTATGAAGGGACCCCACATCCCAGAGCCCTGAGCCGTGCAGCTTGAAGCTCAACCAGAGCAGGAACGGGTTGCATTAGTGGAAACTGCTCTGCTGGTGGGAAACGGACAGGACCTGCTCTAAAGGGCACAACCCAGCAGGTCCATGAGCAACCGGCGCCACCAGTGGTGAGCAATCCCACCCCTCCCTTATGTTATACTTACCATAGTCAATCCATACCTGGGGACCCAAGTTAGGGTTCGGGCCCTCATTGACTTGGGGTGCGCTAGAGACCTTATTAGCCCAATAGTAGTCACGGGGTGACAAGTTTGGATGAACCGTTACGATTCACCCAAATGGATGGTTCAGAAATGAAAGAGCCCTGTGCCTATGAAACTGAACCATTGATCGTTGGGACAGGCGAGCATTGGGGGAAAAGGACATTCGTTATTAATCCCCATGCTCAATTCCCCATGGTCTTGGGAAGTCCTTGGCTGGGTTCTCACGATCCTTACATTGTGTGGAGTGAAGAAAAGGTGCACTTTGTCACTACCAGATGTGCTAAGCAACGTTGGCTCCCTGAGTGAGGGTCCACGCCCACATCACCTCCCCTTAATGCTTGCATGGCTATGGAAGAATTTGAGACTATCCTTTTGGAATATCGGGACTTGAGTTAGTTATTTGAGGAAACTGAGGCCGATGAGTTACCTCCTCACAGGAATACTGACTGTGCTATTGAATTGTTGCCTGGTCACAAGCTACCTAAAGGGAAATTGTACTCCATGAGCCCCGCAGAGAAAGGGGAACTGCGCAAATTCATTGACAAGAACTTGGTGCATGGGTTCATTCGGCCTGTAACTTCCCCTTTGACAGCCCCCATTTTGTTCCAGAAAAAGAAGGATGGGGGGCTTAGACTGTGCACGGATTATCGGGGCCTGAATTCCGTATCAGCATCTAATGCATACCCCCTCCCTCTGATCAAAGATCTCCTGGCAGAAGCAGCCCAGGGGAAAATATTTTCCGTTAGATCTCTGAGACACATATTTCTGAGTGTGCATACGGGAGGGGGATGAATATAAGACTGCGTTTAATAAACCCCTGGGTCAGTTTGAATACCTGGTGATGCTGTTCGGCCTTCAAGGGGCACCCGAAGTCTTTATGAATTTAATAAATTAAGTTTTGCACAAGCACCTATTTAAGGGGGTCCTCTGCTAGCTAGATGATATCCTTTTATACTCCCTGGATCGGAAGTCCCATGTGAAATTAGTGCGTGAAGTTCTCGCCACCCTTCGAGCACATAAACTCTTTGCTAAGCTGTCCAAATGTGAATTTTATAAGTCAGAAATTGACTTTTGGGGGCACCGCATATCTTCCCGGGGTTTGGAAATGGACCCTGCTAAAGTGGCAGCAGTGGTGGATTGGGAGCCCCCCAAAACCTGCAGACAACTTCAGAGTTTTTGGGGGTTCATGAATTTTTATCACACATTCATCAAGAATTTTGCCCAATATAGCCTACCCCTTACAGACTTTTTAAAGACAAAGGGGAAGGGGGCAGAGTGCTCACGGCCTGGAGCTCGACTCGATTGGACCCCTGATTGCCAAAAGGCGTTTGAGGCTCTTAAGACTGTTTACCTCGGAGCCTGTGTTAGCACACCCTGATGAAAATTTTAAAAATCATTGTACATGTTGATGCATCGGATGTACCTATGGGGAGGCAATCCTCCAAGAAGGGGACAACGGAAAGCTGCATCCCCTCGCCTCTGTGTCTAAAAAGTTCGGGGAGACTGAACACAACTGGGTGGTTTGGGATAAGGAGGCTGCAGCCATTCAACTAGCACTGACTACTTAGCGCCACTAGTTAGAAGGGGTGCGCCTCTCATTCGAGGTTTGGACTGATCATAAAAACCTTGAGGCACTTAAGACTCATCGAACATTGAATGCCAAGCAGCTCTGGTGGGCTGAATTCTTTTCAAAATTTCAGTTTTCACTTCATCCCTTCCCGGGGAAGTCCAATTCCCTCGCTGATGTGCTCTCCCGTCTCCTGCAGCACAATAGCCTCCACAATAAGGTCATTGACTCGATGTTTACACCAGCCCAGTTGGGAGAGGTGGTTGTCACTAGATGTAAAAGCTGAGCTGCTGACAATCCTTCCCCTAATGCCTGGCAGACAAAATGTGCCCAGGCTTATACCAAGGGGGACTGAACTGAAATACAGGGGGACCCCAAGGTGGTACAGGGCCCCGATGCTTGTTGGTACAAGGGGGGGGAGCTGATTGTCCCCCTCTCCCTCCGGAGGGAGGTGATGTACTCTGCAGATGAATCCAAATTATCGGGCCATTTTGGATACTTAAAAACGCTTCATTTATTACAACGCCAGTTCTGGTAGCCACGCATGCATGGGGATGTATCGTCTTATGTGGGCTCCTGCCAAATCTATTTGATGTGTAAGCATGGGGGGGAACCCCTGGCCTCTTGAAACCATTAGAAACCCCCAGTCGACCTTGGGAGGTGATTTCCATGAACTTCATTACAGACTTGCCCCTAGCAAGGGGGAAATGATCATCTGGGTGGTGGTGGATTTGTTTACAAAACAAGCCCATTTTATTCCGTTCAGGCAAGGGCCCACTGCGAAGGCGTTGGCAAAAATGTTTATGAGTAACATCATTAAATTACACTCCGCCCCGCGCAAGATAATCTCCAACCATGGGTCACAGTTCGTTACCATCTTCTGGCGGGAGTTACTGCAAGTATTAGGGGTGGAGCAAGCGCTCAGCACTGCCTATAACCCAGAGACCAATGGCCAAACCAAGTCAACCAAGTTGTTGAACAGTTTTTACGTTGTTTCTCAAACTATCAACAAGATAATTGGGCTGACTTATTGCCTTTTGTGGAGTACAGTTATAATAATGCCATTCATTCATCTATGGGCATCTCCCCCTTTATGGCTTCTGGTGGATACGAGGGGACCCCCCTTCCACAACTCGGCCCCATTGAACTGGGGTTGGGGGACTCTCAGGACTGGTGGAAAACATTGCGTGACTCTTGGCCTTTGATAGCTAAGACACTAGATAAAGCCAAAATGGATTATAAGAAGCAAGCGGACAAAGGGAGGGATTTGCAACCCGGGGACTTAGTATATTTGTCAACCAAGAACATCAAGGGTCTTCAACCCAGTCGCAAATTGGGCTGGAAGTATGTGGGACCGTTTAAGGTGCTTCGAAAAAATCAGTGAGGTGACTGTTGAACTTGACCTGCCTAAATCATTGAAATCCTTGCATCCCGTTTTCCATTTCAGCTTACTGAAACGGGACCCTGGCCCAAATATCTGGAGGCCCCAGCAACCGATTCCTCCTCCTCTGATGCTGAATGGTGAACCCCACTACGAGACTGCGCAGATTTTGGACTCTAAGTTTAAATGGGGTCACTTGTTTTATTTAGTGCGTTGGAAGGACTTTGAGCCTGAGGATAATGAGTGGGCTGCTGTTGAACATGTTAATGCTCCTACATTGCTTTGTGCCGTCCATAAATTCTACCCACTAAAGCCTGGTGGGGCGGAGGAAGCTTTGGGGGGGAGCAGAATGTCAGCTAATGCTGCCATCTCCTGCCCGGGAGGTGAGATGGGTGCCCCTGTGACGTCGGGTGTGTAGAATGTTATACTTCTCATGGCGTGCTTCTCACTCCCTGCGCCATTCTGACCTTGGAAGACTGCTGGTGCCTGCCTATGTTTCTTCCCGCTTTTTCCTTGGGAACCTTGGGCCAGTATTTGGGCGCCTTTGATATGCTCTTAGGATTGGTTACAAGCCATTACCAGACCCTTTTTTGAATTTCTGTATAATTATCTTGCTTGGTGGTCGTGCCAGCCATTACTAACACAGGATGTGTAGATGACCACAACAGACCTTTCTCAATAAAGGTGTCCCTTTCTTTAAGGACACTTGTTGCTGATTGACACCAACACTCACCAATCGACACCTCCCCCAGTGCTGGGAACCACAAGGAGTGCGCACAAAAGCCAGGGTGGTGCTGCTCTGGGCAGAGAGCAAAACTTTCAAGTTTGGGAGGCGGGTTGGCGCGCCTGCCATGCTGGCTCCTCCTCTTCTCCCTCCACACCGCTTGCCGTCTGGCTTCTGTCACTGTGCTGCCCCCTCTCTGCTGCCACCTGCTGAGCAGCTCTCGGCCGTTGCCGAGCACAGTGATGATGAGATGAGCAGCAGGGCCAGCTGGCTGCTGGGGCTGGCTCTGCTGGGGTCGGGCGGGTGGCAAGCAGGCGACAGGGGCCTCGCTGTGCTCCTTGGAGATCTGCACCCTAGGCTGTCGCTAGGATTGGCCTAATGGAAGAGCTGGCCCTGGGCGGATTAGCATCAGAAGAGCCCTGCTGGATCAAACCACTGAGGGTCCATCTAGTCCAGCATCCGGTCTCACACAGTGGCCAGCCAGTTCCTTTGGACGGTCAATACCAGGGCAGAGAGGCCGAGGCCTTCATAAGAAGCTAAGAGCCCTGCTGGGTCATGCCACTGAGGGTCCATCTCATCCTGCACCCTGTCTCACACAGTGGCCAACCAGTTCCTCTGGAAGGCCAACAACAGGGCATTAGAGGCCGAGGCCTTCCCCTGATGTTGCCTCCTGGCTCTGGGATTCAAAGGTTTAATGCCTCTGAGTGTGGAGGTTCCCCTCACATTCACCATGGCTAGCCGGTCCGTAACCAGGATTTTTTTGGCTTGGGTATATTTTTTCTTCTTGTGGGGCAGCCATTATGTGCAGCTGAATTGATACAGGAGTAATTAGTTTTTTTCAAAGTTTTCTAAGACAGAATTTTGTGGGGCATGGCTGTAAATTAAGGGGGTGTGGCCCCGAGATACCCCACCATAGCTACAGGCCCAATATCTAATCCCATAAAGATATAACATAAGAACAGCCCATAGCATAATTGCATAGGATTATATCTTGCTGAGGTCCCTAACCAAACCCTGCCCTTTCCAGGCTCCACCTCCAAATCTTCAGGAACTTCCCACCCTGGAACTGGCAACCCTAAACCCAAGGGATGTATAAACTCTGCAGAGGGCCCGTGTAAACTCCACCTTTGGAGAAAGCAGCGTTGCCTGTTCCGGGTTGGGAAATTCCTGGAGATTTAGGGGTGGAGCCTGGGACGGGGAGGGGCTTCAGCAGGGTATAATTCCAGAGTTCACTCTCCAAAGCAGACATTTTCCTCCTAAGGAACTGTAGTCTGGAGAACAGTTGTAATTCCAGGAGATCTCCAGGCCCCACCTGGGGGTTGGCAACCCAAGTGAAGACTATTGCAGTGGCTGTACCATACCCTTTCATCAACCCTTCTGCATACACAAAATGGCACCCAAAAGACTGGAGGCCTGACCAGGTACGTGCTGGGAAGTCTGTTTCTGGAGCACTATCAGCAATTAGAAAAACAACAAAAACTTGGCCCTTATAATTCATTTTTTTAAAAGATCACTCAGCCCTCTAGGCACAGAAGCCTCCAACGTTCCCTCTATTTTTTTCTCCTACTGAGTGGAGCAGTTCACATCCTGAGCAGAATATAACTGCTGTAATCCTAAAATGCGTAAAGAAAGGGAAAAAATCCTCTGTATAAATACACCCCCAAAAGTACTCAAAGCACTAAATATAATACTCACAAATTCTATACATAATCAGCAATAACAAACATGCAAAACAGTTGCAATACGAATCCTGGAATTAATATGAATAAGCTGTGCAATAAGGAAAGACCAAAGTTCATGAGTCACAGAACAAAGGATTCAATTGCAAAATCCAAATTCAGAAGTCCACTCCATATGTCATTGGTACTTCAGGTGAGTAGAATCCTCCGTACTTGAAGACTTAAAGTTCTGTTCATATAGCAGCTCAACAAGTTCAGTTCCAGCTAAACTAGTCCCATCTAATCCTAAAATGTCCCAGGAATTCTAAAATGGGCAGTGCGAGACCCTGCACGGCTCCAGATTGCCGCTGAGATGGGCTTCCTGTGTTAATGAGCGGCTGCTCACGCACACAGCTTAGAGGGAACACCGCTCAGCACCTTTCTGGTTTGGCCCCAACAGATTTTCTGAGCACTGACTTTCATAAGTTAGCACCCACATCATTGGATACATGAAAAGTTAGATGTGTGACAATCCAGGGTGCTCCAAGACTCTCCACATGCTTACGCATTCTTTGGGATTTTTTTACCGTGACAAATGAACACAGGCGCCCCCCGCCGAAACATGTTACCTTCCTGAATGTTGCTCCCTTTTTGATCCGTTTCATTTCATCTTAAGAAGATGCCAGAGAAGTTTTTCTGCACTCGAGAGGCTTCCTAAGCTGTGGGAAGCCAACCTGTGACCAGGTATAGTTGCCCAAGAGGGAGTTTCTTCCTCACACTGCTGGTCTGGACCTCCTCTTCTCCCTGCGTCTTTCGTACTCCTCAGTTGCCTGCTCCTTGACTCTGTGGAAAAGATGAAGTACCCCCAAAAGAAGCAATCATAAATAAAACACTAGAAACTGTGGAAATGGACAAACTGACTTTACTTCTAAAAGGACTACAGGAAGAGAAATTTTACAACACATGGTCTAGATTTTATACATGGCTAGAAGACTATATGAACTGAACTATATACTCGAGATAGAATTTTGAGTCACTCAGTTACTTTGAAAGAACTGCAGATTACATGGATAGTTTACCTTATTAGGTCACTCTATTTACTTAATATAAAAATTGTCGACTTGATAATTGTTGTGTACTAGAACCACGTTCGCCTGGTCTCCCGTAATGGCGACCGCCACGTGGTCAGCGCACATGGTCAGAATCTACCTGAGCTTCAGCCAGGTAGAACAATAGCCAGTTGGATCCTGAGTGACCACCAATTACGAGCCTAGGTCTCCCGCTGGGGGACCTATGAACTACAACCACGGACTTAAGGTCCTACCTGGGGGCCAGGTCGGGCATTGTCTCCGGCCGGCATAAAAGAGGGCTCTGAGCCCGGGGTTCCCCATGTTCCATCTGACCCTCAATAAAGAGCTGTACTATGAAATCACTACTACTCGCCTCCCGACTCCAATACTTTCCAATAATATAAGAAATAAGTTTGGAGATAATGCAGACTATACCATCCTCCGCTTACTTTATGTATGTTTGTTTATGTGTTTTAAATGTGTTTGTTTATGTTCTGTGTGTATTTGAAAATAAAAAAAAAACATTATAAAAAAAGCCATCAGGAAGTGGGTGATGTGAAAGACGTGAGACCCTGGAGAGCGGCTGCCGGTCTGAGTAGACAGTACTGACTTTGATGGACTGAGGGTCCGATTCAGTAGAAAGCAGCTTCATGTCATGTTAATGGGACAGGATTTTGGGGCACCAGAATGCAGCACTCCACCCCACTCCTGCAAACCCCCCAACCAATCCACTTTGTTCAGATGTTTAGGATGAGAGTAATTGGTGTCTAGGAATAGGTAACAGAAGCCCTGGGGGCCCCAACCTGCCCCCACAGACCCCTGCACATCTGATCCCCACAGTCTCCCCTCCCTCCACACTAT
Organism: Lepidodactylus listeri; assembly: GCA_029233225.1. NCBI lineage: Eukaryota > Metazoa > Chordata > Lepidosauria > Squamata > Gekkonidae > Lepidodactylus > Lepidodactylus listeri. The sequence goes on along the minus strand of JARCFY010000005.1, from coordinate 129,132,222 downwards.
CATCAAGTGTAATGTCAGCCGAGATACGGCAAAAGGGCTCTTTTGTCTTTTGCTGCATTAACACCGGCAGAGGCCCTGGAGGAGCCCTTCTGTTAAGTACTTCAGCTGCTTATTCCTGGGCACAGATTTTAGCCAAGGACTGGTGTGTGTTTAGTGGTGCGTTTCAATGTAGAACTGTGGAAGAGTCCCTGCTGGTGTCTAGGCTGGGGAAGGGCAGGTTGAAGAGCCCTTTGCCCAAATCTTGGCTGTTGTAGTAGGACGGAGTGAAGCCTGTGTTGCTATCCTTTCAGCCTGTGCTGAAGACAGGATTACGATTAATTACCTGATGAATTATCTGAAGAAGTGAACTGTGGCTCAGGAAAGGTCATCTGGAAATAAACATTACAAGTCTTTAGGTGCCACTGGACTATTATTTTAAAATTAATAGCCAGCCAAAGGTTATACACCTAATACAAACACTGCTTGGTTTACTTTGTTCTCTGCCTTTAACATGCAAATAATACCTATCAGCCAAGTGAGATCTTCTGTACTGTTCATCTTCCACAGGTGGTTTTCTTTGGATTATTCTACAGTGTGGTACAGTGGTTAGAGTATGTGGCCAGAACTGGGTTCAAATCACTGCTTTGCTCTCAGACTGACTCAGTCACCTTGGGCCAGTCATGTCAGCATGTAAGACATAAGCTAGATCTGCTGCATCTAATCTGACAGTTGACAGATCCTGGCTGACAGTCTCAGCAGGAGCAAACCAGATCTGTCCAGTACTGGAGTCTGCTGTCAGAGTGACTCAGCACTGTAAGCTGATTGGATACTGTTATGTATAAATGTATTCTATCTACAGTATGTTTTTCCCTCTCTTGCTGTTTGGTTGCCTGGTGAAGCATTCTGTTGGAGTGTATACTGGCATTACTAACTTATTGTAAATAAAACCTTGTATATAGTTCTTACAAAGGACTGTGTGGACAGTGGATTTCTTGGGTCTGAGCTCACTGTTATAGTTCATCAGTGCACGCTACTCTGCCACTATCATGGACAAGTCTCTTTCTGACAGCCTAACCTACCTCGCAGGGTTGTTGTGAGGCTAAAATGGAGGAGGGGGAGAGCCCCTCTTTAGAGGAAGGACAGGATAAACACGTACTAAAGAAGTCCCCAGCATTAAGCCTTCAGAGAGCCATCTGAGGAGACCCATTTCGCTGTCATAGCAAATAGTTGTTGCTAGATATATCCTCATCTCCTTAAAAAGTAATCTAAACTAGTGGCCATCCCCAAATCTTGTGGCAGTGAGTTTTGTAGGTAAACTTAGCTTGGGGTGAGGACAGGGGTCATTTTGAGCAGGTGCTCAGGAGAGCGCAGCTCCGGGAGTTGGTGCCAGCCCCCTCCCCGCGGGGAATGCCTGCTTGTGTCATGGCTGCAGCAAAATGACCCCCTCCCCTGGAAAGGTCCTTGTTCCTCCAACCAGTCTTCTGAAGGCTTCAGCCACCACTGAAGCTATCCTCCCAGAATAGCGGTATTTCTGAGGCTTGGATTGGTAGCTGTCCCCTCTCTGCCACCTCTCTCTCTCTCTCTCTCTCTCTCTCTTTCTCTTTCCCTCCCTCCCTCCCTCTTCTTTCTTGCCTTCTGACATACTTCCGGTGATGTCAGGTGGTGTGGCATATGCAAACAAGTTTTGTTAATGAGTTATGCTAATGAGCTCCTGCACCTCTTTTTCTATGAAATGACCCCTGGATGAGAGACACTCTTTTGCCTTCTGAACCTACTATGTCAGATGCCAGGGCAGGGATCCCCAATGTGACCCTTTCCTGGTGCCTCCCAAGGGTTTTTTGAAAGTGGGCAGGGCCAGGAAGGCAAATTTGATTAGCTGTGCAGATTTTTTAAAATGCTGCTTTGTCAGCAGCTGCCACCACAGGACAAGGATCTTCACTGCATGACTGAAGGTAAGCTGCAGCAGCCATTTTGTGGCTGGTCCACTTCCTATGGGAGCCATTTTGTGCCTTAGCCCACCACACTGTGTCTAAATTCCAAAGGTGCCCACAGGTCCAAAAAGGTGAGAACCCCTGAGACAGGGGGGCTAACAGGACTGTCCCTAGTTCATCAGGATCATAAGTAATTTTCGACTTACATAACTCTGTGGAAACCTATATTTCCCCCCAAAAAATCCACCCATCTCCTGTTTGTACCTCTGGGAACAAATCCTGCCACTTGTGGTTTCTGCTTGCAGTGTTACAAGGAGTACATTTCATAATCTGTTCCTGTTTAAAAACAATTGAAGGGCTTTTTTAGAAAGCTGGCCAAAGTTTCTGTTTTCCTTTTTTTGGCTTTCTGAATAATTTGAAAAACCTCGGTATGTAAGATGCATTTAATGGCATGCCTGGGAAGAGAATGAAGGGAAATGCTGTTCTGAGAAAGGAAAACGACGATATATCGGGGGGGGGGGGGCATGGAGAGAAAGGCAGGCCGGAGAATGCACAGTAGAAACCCCTATTAAGCCATCAGCCATAAATGTGGAAGATGGATGGATGAGTTTCCCATATGTGGACAGGTTGTTAACTGCTTGCCTATCTAGTTACAGAATTTTAGAAATGGGGATTGTAAACTCCAGAGAGGTGGCGTGAAGGAGGATGGAGTTTGTAAGAACACTCAACTGTGGTGTGCCTTCCTGAAAAGGGGGTGAGGCCTTCGAGGCACCGCTAGGTCGAGGATCCTCTATCGAGGATGGGTGAGTGGGAGTCAGCGTGGCAAATGGGGTTCAGTGCGGCCAAGTGCAAAGTGATGCACATTGGAGCCAAAAATCCTAACTATAAATACACGTTGATGAGGTCTGAACCGGCAGAGATCTTGGAGTTGTAGTAGATAACTCAATGAAAATGTCGGGACAGTGTGCGACTGCAGTGAAAAAGGCCAATGCTATGCTGGGGGTTAAGGGTTGGAACACTTTCCCTATGAAGAAAGGTTGAAGCGCTTGGGGCTCTTTAGCTTGGAGAAACAACGGGTGAGGAGTGACACGATCGAGGTTTGCAAGATTATGCATGGGATACAGCAAGTAAAGAGGTTTTTTTCTCCCTTTCTCACAATACAAGAACTAGTGGGCACTCCATGAAATTGCTGAGCAGTCGGGTTAGAACAGATAAAAGGAAGTACTTCTTCACCTAAAGAGTAATTAACATGTGGAATTCAATGCCACAAGAGGTGGTGGCGGCTACAAGCATGAACAGCTTCAAGGGGGAATTGGATAAGCAGAGGTCCATCAGTGGCTATTAGCCACCAGGTATAGATAGGAACTCTCAGTCTGGGGCAAGTGATGCTCTGTATTCTTGGTGCTTGATGGGGGGGGCAACAGTGGGAGGGCTTCTAGTGTCCTGGCCCCACTGGTGGACATCCTGATGTAGGGCTGCCAAGTCAGCCCGGGGGGTGGGGGATCCCCCGCTACAGGGGTTCCCGATCCGCCGGCCAGCATTCGGCCGGCGGGGAGGAACCCCACCCCCGAAGTCGTCCAGCCAGGACGACTTCCCCAGCGTAATGACGTCACCCGGAAGTGACGTCATCACACTGGGGGCATTGCCAGGGTGACGCTCTGGCAATCGCCGCAAAACTCTATGGTACCATAGAGTTTTGGGGCGATTGCCAGAGTGTCGCCCTGGCAACGCCCCCAACGTGGTGACATCACTTCCGGGTGGTGTCACTGGGCATGCGCGCGAAGCGCGCGCGCCAGGGAAGCTCCCGGGCGAAGAAGGACTCCCCCAGCCAGTACGTAAGTACGACTTGGCAACCCTATCCTGATGGCACCTGGTGTTTTCGGCCCCTGTGTGACACAGAGTGTTGGACTGGATGGGCCACTGGCCTGATCCAACATTGGCTTCTCTTATGTTCTTATGTCTGCTTGCTATAAAGCGACAAGACTGCTGGGGAGGAGCTTAATGATGCAGCTTCTGCCCCGAGGAGTATATATATCCACAAATGCCCAGAATTGCTCACACCCCTATAAAATGTGCATAAATAGTGCTGTGGTGTTTTAGATCTCCTTTACCATCAACTCTATGTTCTATTTACTTTTACATATAATCTGCTAGGCTTTCTAAAGAAGGGCTTTAAAAAGTGGAAACACCACACTGTCATTATATTATTGCCGTATTTAAAATACTGTATACTGCCCTTGCAATCCTTTAAGCTGGAGTTCCCCAACGTGGTGCCCAGGGGCACCGTGACCCCCACCGATATCTCTCCTGACGCCCCACCAAGTTCTTTTCAGAAAGGGGGAAGGGCCAGGTATGACTCCTGCCCAGCAGGGCTTCTGACTGGCCACTGGAGATCTGACTGGTTGTTGAACTTAAAATAACTTTGTTTCAACTGAAGCTGCCACCACAATGTTTATTCTCTCTCATTCCTTTTTCCCAGTGTTTTTTTTTTTTAATTACTCCTCTTGCCCCCTCTCTGTGTGTGTGTCCGGCTCCACACCTCCTGTGTTTGTGCTCACCATCTCGTGCCACAATTCCAAAAGTGCCTTCAGGCTCAAAAATGTTAGGGAACCTTTGCCTTAAGCATAGAGAGGAGAAGGTGTAAGAATGGGAGCCATGTTGGTCAAGGGCATGGAGCACGGGCCTTACCTGAATGGGGCGAAGTGTTTGGAGCTTTCTTAGCTCAGGGAGAAAAAAAAGTACAAAGTTATTAGGGATGAATGTATGTGCCATGCGCTGAACATGTTAAGCTGCTCTTTCAGGAACAAGCTAGCTGCTGTATATAAATGTGCATAAGAATGTGTTTGTTTGTTTGTTTTAAAAAGGCATGAAAAGCTAGGGTTTTTAACCTCCAGGTGGTGGCTGGAGACCTCCTGCTATTACAGCTGCTATCCAGGCAACAGAGATCAGTTCACTTGGAGAAAATGGCCACTTTGGAAGGTGGACTCTATGGCATTATACCCCACTGAAGTCCGTCTCCAAATGCCACCCCTTCAGGCTATACCTTCCAAATCTTCAGGTCTTTCCCAACCCAGAGCTGGCAACCCATGGGGCCCAACTAGGCTATATATCCGGAGAGCTCGGAGTGGTTCTTCCCAGTTTCTTAGTGGAAAGTATTGGAGTCAGGAGGCGAGTAGTAGTGATTTCATAGTAAAGCTCTTTATTGAGGGTCAGATGGAACATGGGGAACCCTGGGCTCAGAGCCCTCTTTTATGCTGGCCGGAGACAATGCCCCGACCTCGCCCCCAGGTCCTGATAGGACCTTAAGTCCGTGGTTGTAGTTCATAGGTCCCCCAGCGGGAGACCTAGGCTCGTAATTGGTGGTCACTCAAGATCCAACTGGCTATTGTTCTACCTGGCTGAAGCTCAGGTAGATTCTGACCATGTGCGCTGACCACGTGGCAGCCGCCCTTACGGGAGACCATGCGATCGTGGTCTTAGTACACAACACCCCTGCCCCCATAGTCCAGTTCCCCCTTGCAAACATAGTCTTTCAAGTACCCCGGCCGGCGACGTTCACGTCCCGAGCGCCGGGGGGTTGCTGGCCGAGGCGCGTCCGTAGTCTTGGGGAGCGGGGTCGCTAGTGGCTCGCCGGGGTCGCTTGCGGAAACATTCGGAGGTGGCTCGGGCAGTGTTTCTTCATTGGGCTGGTCCGCAGGAAGTGGTTCCACGGCCTCCCCTTCGGGGTCAGGGTTCTGTAGTGGGGCCGGTACTGGTTCTGCGGGAGCAGGCGACTCATGGACGTCGGGTGCATTGCCCGGGAGATGCCGCCGGAGCTGGTCAATGTGGCGCCGCCATACTGGCCCGTCTTCAGTGCCAACCTGGTAGGAGAGTGGTCCGGTTGTGCGGATGACCCTTGCGGGGACCCATGTCGGACCTCGGGCATAGTTCCGAGCGTAGACAGGGTCCTTGGGGAAGAACCCTCTGGCCGCCGGCCGGAATTCGTGCTTTGCGTCGCTGCTGATGGCCAGGTCTGGGTAATAGTGCCTGTGAGGGAACCAGAATTCTTTGGCCAAGCGCCGAAGAATAGATGCTTTTGAATTATGGTGCTGGAGAAGACTTTTGAGAGTCCCTTGGACTGCAAGGAGATCAAATCAGTCAATCCTAAGAGAAATCAACCCCGACTGAAGCTGATCCTGAAGCTGAAGCTCAGATACTTCGGCCACCCAATGAGAAGGGAGCACTCCCTGGAGAAGACCCTGAGGCTGGGAAAGATCGAAGGCAAAAGAAGAAGGGGACGGCAAAGGATGAGATGGTTAGACAGTGTTATCAATGCAACTAACATGAAATTAAGCAAACTCCAGAGCACGACAGGAGACAGGAGGGCCTGGTGTGGTGTGGTCCATGGGGTCGTGAAGAGTCGGACTCAGCTGTGCGACTGAAGAACAACAACAGTGTCTGCGAGGGAACCAGAATGCAGGAGGAAAGGGAGCAATCCATTCCCTTTTGGGGTTTTGCTGATAAAACAGATACACATATGCTGTGGTTATTACTCCCAGAAGGGGGGAAAAGACAGGCCCTGTCTGTCTTTTTCCCTTTCCAAGGCTGCTGACAGAGATGCATGGGTGGTTAACTGGAAAAATCCCACCAAGGAAAGGTCAGAAGCCTCCTCTTCCCCAGCCCCCAGCCTTGTTCTGGATTGGGCTCCACCACACAGCTGTCCTTTCCCTTTAAAGAATCTCTGGGAAGATCTATTCAGGGATCTGCCAGGGTCACATCTAATTTGGCTCTTCGGACTGCAGTTTTGAGGAGGGGAGCGGGGAGAGTAGTACTTAACCCTTTCACCAACGGCTGTTTCCCTGCTCAAAATCCACTACCAATTCCCACCACAACTGCTTTCCCGCATCAGGGAAATGCACATTCTTGCAGCACATTTATCTCTTCTCTCTGCAGCTTCTCTGCTCAGAGCTTCCTTGTAGTGCATTTCATTAAGGGGGGGGGGGAGGGAGGAAACATATTGGGACTTCTTCAGATCCGGTAGGGTGGCCAGCCTTCAGGTAGGACCTGGAGATCTCCCACTATTGTAATTGATCTCCAAATGACCAAGATCAGTTCCCCTGGAGAAAATGGCAGCTTTGGAGGGTGGACTCTATGGCATAATACCCTGCTGAGGCCCCTACCCAAACCTCGCCCTCCCCAAGCTCTCCTTCCCCTCCCCCAAATCCAGATATTTCCCCACCCGGAGCTGGCAACAACCCTATTTGTGTTTACATGTGCTAAAACAGAACAAATGGGAAGTTTTCAGGACAAGATTAGTGGCACACAGATATTGTCATTTACTCCTTGAGATCAGACATTACGTTGAAAAATACCCATGGTTGCAACTGACAGTTTTTAAAAACAAATTATTTACTTCATCCCACCTTCTCCGCAGTGGGGTCCCAAAGCGGCTTGCGTTGTTCTCCTCTCCTCCATTTTACCCTCACAACAACCCTGTGAGGTAGGTTAGGCTGAGAGTGGGTGACTGGCCAGAGGCCGCTTGGCAAGCTTTCACGGCAGAAGTGAGGATTCAAGCCTGGTTCTCCCAGATCCTAGTCCAGCACTTTACCCCTATGGCACATTAACTCATGTTCGGAACAGTTATTAGTTAGAACAAATAAAAGGAAGTACTTCTTCACCCAAAGAGTGATTAACACGTGGAATTCACTGCCACAGGAGGTGGCGGCAGCCACAAGCATGGACGGCTTCAAGAGGGAATTAGATAAACATATGGAGCAGAGGTCCATCAGTGGCCATTAGCCACAAGGTATCGATAGGAACTCTCGTTCTGGGGCAAGTGATGCTCTGGATTCTTGGTGCTTTGGGGGGGGCAACAGTGGGAGGGCTTCTAGTGTCCTGGCCCCACTGCTGGACCTCCTGAGGGCACCTGGTGTTTTTGGCCACTGTGTGACACAGAGTGTTGGACTGGATGGGCCATGGGCCTGATCCAACATTGGCTTCTCTTATGTTCTTAGGATGTTGGGTTCCTTCTTTGAACACTGAAAAAAGATACAGCACTGAAAAATGAAGACCTTTCTAGTCACAAACAAGCAACACCCCTGTCTGGTGGTCATAAATTGTCTCCAGCTCCGATCTGATAAGGGCGGGGGGCATAAGAGAGGTTTATAAAATTATGTACAGGGTAGAGAGAGTTGACAAAGATAATTTTTCTCCCTCTCCCAAAAGACCAGAACTCGAGGATGTCCAATGAAGCCAATGGGCAGTAGGTTCAGGATGGACAAAAGGAGACACTTCTTCACACAGACAGTGATTAAAATGTGAAATTTGCTGCCAGAGGATGTAGTGATGGCCATAGCAATAAACCGCTTTAAAAGGGGATTAGATAGCTTCGTGGAGTCTATTAATGGCTGCTAGCCCTGGTGATTGAGGAGAACCTCCACATTGAGAGGCACTCAGCCTCTAAATTGCAGAGGAGACAACAGCATGGAACAAAATGGGAAGATAGCATTGCCAACCTCCAGGTCTCCCACTATAATATAATCTCCAGGTGACTGAGATCTGTTCCCCTGGAGAAAATGGCGGCTTTGGACAGTGGACTGTATGGCAGTATACCCTGCTGTGGCCCCTCCCCTCCCCAAACCCTGCCCTCCCTAGACTCCACCCCCAAAATCTCCAAGTATTTCTCAACCCAGAGCTGGCAACCCTCGAGGAAAGGTCTTGGGCTCTGTGCCCAGTTGTCGGCTGTTCAGAAGAACTAGTTGGCTGCTGTGTGAGGCAGGATGCTGGACCAGATGGACTACTGGTCTGACCCAGCAGGGCTCTTCTGATGCTGGCCTCGACCTCTCTGCCCTGTTGTTGGCCCTCCAGAGGAACTGGTTGGCTGCTGTGTGAGAAAAGATGCTGGGCTAGAGGGATCACTGGTCTGATTCAGCATGGCTCTTCTGATGTTCTTATCTGGGAATGTCAGGTGCAGGGGGAGGCTTATGGCACTTTTTTCACCTAAGAGTGAGATCGGAGCAGTACTTCTGTTCCTCCAGGCCTCAGGCACTCTAAGGTTGCCAACCGTCAGGTGGGGCCTGGAAATCTCCTGGAATTACAGCTAATCTCCAGACTACAGAACTTCGTTCACCTGGAGAAAATGTCAGCTTTGGAGGGTGAACACCAGGGCTATTTTTGGGCAGGAACGCACAGGAACGGAGTTCCAGCTGGCTCCTGAGTTGGCCACACCCAGCAGGAACTCATTAGCATAATAGGCCACACCCAACATCAGAAACTCATTAGGATTGGCTACATGAGGGGTGTGTGGCCTAACATGCAAATTAATTCCTGCTACAAAAAGAGCCCTGGGTTTTGACAACAAACAAGGTAAACAGAATAAGAAGCAAAAGGTGGGTGCAGCTGGATGACCTTTCTTCTGGTAACATGGGGGTGTGGCCTAATATGCTAATATGCTGTGCTGTCAGTGGTGTGGCCTATTATGCTAATGAGTTCCTGCTGGGCTTTTTCTACAAAAAAAAGCCCTGGTGAACACTATGGCATTGTATCTTGCTGAGGTCCCTCCCCTCTCCAAACCCCACCCTCCTCAGGCTCCACCCCCGTAATCTCCAGGTATTTCCCAACCTGGAGCTGAGAGCCCTACCTCTCACTGTTAGGCAGGAAAGCCTTTCAACTTGATATCTAAGGGTGGCTCCCATAGTCACGGAAGCAAGTTCCAGAAGACTCAGAGGATCTGCATACTGGAGAAGGGTCCTTTCAGAGCATTTGCTGTAGCCAAAGGTACAAGCTGTGATTCGTACTACAGTTGGGCTTGCCAACCTCCAGGTGGTACCTGGAGATCTCCAGCTATTACAGTTGCTTTTCAGGTGACCAAAATGGCCTTGTTCGAAACGATCGAGGCTTTCCAGTTAGACATCAGGAGCCATTGGTGGTCATAAACCTCCGGCAGAATCATCCAACCCAAATCATTCCCAAGCTAGACAAAAGGACTGTTTATTGATGTGTTTGTGTGTGTGACCCAAATTAAATGTAAAAAAACAGGCTGGATTCTACAGCAGTAAAACATCTACAGAGGAATCTCTAAATCTAAGCAGTGTTCAAAGATAATAATCCGTACTTGAAACCCATCCTGTATCAACATGGCAGAAACAAGGAAAAACTGGACGGCATACAGTGGTTTTCACTGAAACAATGTTTCCAAGCTGAAACTAGTGATCAATTAACATTGGCCTGGAACATCAAGGCTTGGACCGATACTTACAAAATCCCAAGCGCGTACATGGCCAGGCCAACTAAAAATGATCTTAAAGTTCCTTGGCCACTGTTCAAGAGGTTTGGTTTTCATTAAACTTAACAGCCTTCATTCGCAACGTCCTAGTGTTATGGGGTGGTTGTGACTTTGACCACAGTTCTCTCCATCCCCTGGAAGGGGAGCAAAATACATTGTTTTCATTGACTTTAAGAATATAAGAGAAGCCAATGTTGGATCAGGCCAGTGGCCCATCCAGTCCAACACTCTGTCACACAGTGGCCAAAAACACCAGGGGCCATCAGGAGGTCCAGCAGCGGGGGCAGGACACTAGAAGCCCTCCCACTGGTGCCCCCCCCCCCATCAAGCACCGAGATTACAGAGCATCACTTGCCCCAGACTGAGAGTTCCTATCTATACCTTTTGGCTAAGAGCCATGGATGGACCTCTGCTCCATATGTTTATCAAATTTCCCCTTGAAGCTGTCCATGCCTGTAGCCGACACCACCTCCTGTGGCAGTGAATTCCACGTGTTAATCACTCTTTGGGTGAAGCAATACTTCCTTTTATCTGTTCTAACCTGACTGCTCAGCAATTTCATGGAGTGCCCACAAATTCCTATATTGTGAGAAAGGGAAAAAAGTACTTCTTTCTCTACCTGCTCTATCCCATGCGTAATCTTATAAACCTCGATCATGTCACCCCTCAGCCGTCGTTTCTCCAAGCTAAAGAGCCCCAAGCGCTTCAACCTTTCTTCATAGGGAAAGTGTTCCAACCCTTTTATCACTCTAGTTGCCCTTTTCTGCACTTTTGCCAGTGCTATAATACCTTTCTTGAGGTGTGGCGACCAGAACTGTACACAGGACTCCAAATGAGATCGCACCATCAATTTATACAGGGACATTATGATACTGGCTGATTTGTTTTCAGTTCCCTTCCTAATAACCCCCAGCATAGCGTTGGCCTTTTTCATTACAGTTGCACACTGTCTCAACATTTTCATTGCGTTATCTACTACGACTCCAAGATCTCTCTCTTGGTCAGTCTCCGCCACTTCAGACCCCATCAACGTGTATTTATAGTTAAGATTTTTGTCTTCAGTGTGTATCACTTTGCAGTTGGCCACATTAAACCCCATTTGTCACGTTGATGCCCACTTGCCCATCCTCGACAGATCCCTTTGGAATGCCTCACAATCCTCCCTGGTTCTCTCCACCCCGAACAACTTCGTGTCATCTGCAAATTTAGCCACTTCACTGCTTACTCCCAACTCCAAATCATTAATAAACAATTTAAAAAGCACTGGACTGAGTACTGATCCCTGCAGTACCCCACTGCTTACCTCCCTCCACTGCGGAAATTGCCCATTTATACTCACTCTCTGTTTCCTTTTAATTAGCCAGTTTTTGATCCACAAAAGGACTTGTCCTTTTATCCCATGACTATTGAGCTTACCTAGGAGCCTTTGATGAGGAACTTCATCAAAAGCTTTCTGGAAGTCAAGGTAAACAACATCTATTGGGTCCCCCTTGTCCACATGTTTGTTTACTCCCTCAAAGAATACTAACAGGTTAGTGAGACAAGATCCTCCCTTACAGAACCCATGCTGAGTCTTCCTTAATAGATTTTGTTCATTAATGTGCCTACTAATTTTTTCCTTAATAACAGTTTCCACCAATTTACCCGATATCGACGTCAGACTGACTGGCCTGTAATTTCCTGGATCTCCTCTGGAACCCTTTTTAAAGATGGGAGTGACATTTGCTACCTTCCAGTCCTCGGGAATGGAGGCAGATTTTAAGGAAAGATTACATATTTTTGTCAGGAGATCCACAAGTTCACATTTGAGTTCTTTCAGAACTCTCGGATGTATGCCATCCGGGCCCAGTGATTTATTTGTTTTTAAGTTGTCTATCAGTCGTAGGACCTCTTCTCTTGTCACCTCAATCTGACTCAGGTCTTTCAACACCCGTCTGTTCTGGAGTGGGCAAGCACTTCTCATCTACCACAGTGAAGACAGAGGCAAGAAAATGCATTCAGCTTCTCAGCCATTTCCCTGTCATCCTTCAGTACACCTTTTACCCCATGGTCATCCAAGGGCCCCACTGCTTCCCTGGCTGGTCTCCTACTTCTAATGTATTTGAAGAAAGTTTATTGTTGGCCTTTATGTTTTTTCCAATATGCTCCTCATATTCCCTTTTTGCCTGCCAGATCACAGACTTGCATTTTATTTGCCACAGCCGGTGTTCCCTTTTATCAGCCTCACTGAGACCAGCTTTCCACTGCTTAAAGGAATCCTTCTTACCTTTTACAGCTTCCATTACTTTGTTCATTAACCATGCAGGCTTTTTTCTATACCTATTTGTGTCTTTCTTAACCGACAGTATATATTTTCTCTGAGCCTCTAGGATTGTAATTTTAAATAGTCTTCAAGCTTCCCCAATGGTTTTGACCCTTTCTGCTTTTCCTTTCAGTTTTTTCCTGACATGTCCCCTCATATCAGAGAAGTTACCCCTTTTAAAATGTGGTTGTGTCAGTCTTTTTGGGCAACTCCCTATTTATACAAATGTTGAACTCAATAACATTATGGTCACTGTTCCCAAGTGGTGCAATCACTGTAACATCTCTCACCAGGTCTTGGGCGTTACTTAGGACCAAGTCCAGGATCACCTCTCCTCTGGTAGGTTCCGTGACCATCTGCTCCATAGCACAGTCATTGAGAGTGTCTAGAAACTCAATCTCTTTTTCCCAACTTGAACACATATTGACCCAATCAATGTGTGGGTAGTTAAAGTCACCTATTACAACACAGTTATTTCATCTAACCGCTATCTTTAATTCAGTCATCATTTTATAATCTGCCTCTTATCTTTTGATCTGGTGGGCAATAACAAACTCCCAATGTTAAGCTTCCTTTTGGGCCCACTAATTCAACCCACAGCATTTCCAGAAGCGAATCCAATTCACCTACCATCTCAATCTTACTGGACTGTATACCCTCTCTGACATAAAGAGCCACCCCACCTCCAACTCCCCCCCCCCATCCTTCCGATATAATTTATAACCAGGAATCACGGTATCCCACTGATTTTCCTCATCCCACCAAGTTTCTGAAATACCCACAGTGTTTATGTTTTCCTCCAACACCAAGCATTCCAACTCCCTGATTTTATCTCAGATGCTTCTAGCATTAGTATATAAACATCTATAGTTTCCCATACATGTTAAGCCCACAACCTTCCTCTTGCTGCCTCGAGACCTTGCCAGGCAGTCCCTATCATTAGCCACCATCTCAGAGGACAATTCTAATCCAGTTCCTTGTAGGAAAATAACAGCTACCCCTTCATCTCTTTGAGATGAACCATCCCGAACCAGAGATTTTTCATCTCCTGTCGGCTTTCCCCCAATATTCAGTTTAAAAACTGCTCTGCCACCTTTTGGATTTTAAGTGCCAGCAGCCTGGTTCCTTCTCAGGACATGTGGAGACCATCTCTCTTGTACAGCTCCCTCTTGTTCCAAAACGTATCCCAGTGCCTAACAAACTTGAACCCTTCCCCCCTACACCATCGCCTCATCCACGCATTGAGACTCCTGATCTGTGCCTGTCTCTCCAGCCCTGGGCGTGAAACAGGTAGCACTTTCGAGAAGGCTACCTTGGAGGTCCTGGCCCTTGAGTCTCCTGCCTAGCAGCCTACATTTTTCCTCTGGGACTTCATGACTGCATTTCCTTACATCATTGGTGCCAACATGTACCACAACCACTGCCTCCTCCCCAGCACTATCTACCAGCTTATCTAAAACACACATAATGTCCGCTACCTTCGCACCAGGCAGGCAAGTCACCATACGGTCAATATGTGGTTTCACCACCCAGCTGTCTACCTGCCTAAGGATCAAATCACCAACTACCAAGAGCCCCCCTCCCTCCCTGCCCAGGGATGGTTCCTTGGTACAAAAGGATACCTGTTCACCAGCTGTAGAAGAGGTCCTTTCTGAAGGCACATTCCCCTTATCCACGGCACGGTGCCCTATTCCCTCTCAACCCTCATGCTCCCTGACAGCAGTGGGGCTGCCAGATTGTGAGAATGTCCCAAAAGATACAGTCCACAACAGGTCTCCTTAAGCAGTAAGTCCTTTATTTGTAGAGAAGATAATTGGAGTCAAACACTTCCACTGTTAGTAATACTGGGTTTAGGGATTACAGGTATTGATATACTGGATATGAAATATGGCTTAAGGATATTCTACCAATCACTAGGCAGGATTTTAGGCGCTCAAATATACTGGCCAGAAGTTCCCATAGAAAACGCGGGAAAAGGAGTTCCCAGAGAATAATGATGCTGAACATCTCTAAAGTTCAGTTCCCAAGACATGGATTAGAAGAATACAAAATACCGGTGAGTTTGGCTCACACATAACTGCAAGCACTCCTGTTCAAGGACAGGGCAAAAGAGAGAACCGGGGCGGGACCTGTCACCAATCATGAGGGTAAAACACATGAAAGCTGATAACCTTTTCAGAGATCATGTAAATACACCTTGTAGCAGTTATTCAGTTATTGAAAAGAATTCATGGCAGTTAACTGACACAGATTCAGAGTGGGACATACCTAACAAGTCCCCAAGAGTCTTCTCCATGGGCCTAACTGACTGTCTCTGCTTCTCCAGGTCAGCCACCTTGGCAAACTCATTCCCTGAGAACCAGGAGCTCATTGCACCGGGCACCCACCCAAGACTTCTGCCCAGTGGGCAGATAATCATACATGTGACACACCGTGCAAAACACTGGATAGCCCCCAACCCCCTTCTGGCATTCTGGCTTCATAATTGCTTATAAAATAATTTTATATAATCCCCCTTTTAAACCCTTTGTATTCTCCTTGTAGAAGTCTACTTACCTTCTTGGGAACCCAAGGAGCCTAGGGCCCTGGTGTTTTGGCTCTTCCTTGGCTTCTCACAAGCCCCCAGTCTAAGAGCCCCTAGGCTAAGAGCCCTTCCCTTCAGCTCATGTCTCTGGCCAGGTGCTGCCTTAAATAGAAGCCTCCTCCAGCAGAGGGTGTGGCTAGCAGCTATTCTAATGCACCCAGGCACTCAACAGCAGTCAAATAATGGCCCTTTCTCACCCTATCTCAAGCAGCCAGCTCTCTGCTACAACTCAAAACTCACTCACACACTTGCAAACACAGTCCCCACACACAGTACCCTCAGCTAAACCGCCTCAGCTGTAAGCAAATAAAGAACCACTCACCCTTCTTGCAGCTCTATCTCCTGCTGCCTTCCAGAGCTCGGCTTTGAACATCCAAGAAGAGATAAACATGGAAATGAAGGCCACTGGGTCGGGAGCCAAAGGACAACCTCGTTCTAGCTTTCAAGTGACATTCTTATAGGAATGTCACGTTTTATTTTATTTTTTATAGAAAGTATTAGTGTGTAAATAAACCATGAGGGGCTGTGGTGACTGAAGTGGTTAAGATGCTGTATGGCAGACCAGAAGGTCGGTAGTTGGGCAGTTCCAGACCCGAATGCTGCATGACAAAGTGAGCTCCCGTCTCTGGCCCCAGCTCCTGCCAACCGAGCAGTTCAAAACATAGGCATAGACTTTCCAATTTCCGGGGGGGAGGGGGGGGGCGGCAGCTGGGCTGAGCCAGAGGGGGGAGGGGGAGAGAGAGAGAGAGAGAGTAGGGTTTCCAAATATTACCTTTTTGCTTGGAGTTCCTCGCGCGCGCCTCTGCCACCTCTGTCCCCACCTCTGCCACCGCTGCAAGTAGGGCTGCCAAGTCAGCCCGGGGGGCGGGGGATCCCCCGCTAAAGGGGTTCCCGATCCGCCGGCCAGCATTTGGCCAGCGGGGGAAACCCCACCCCCGACGTCGTCCAGCAAGGACGACGTAATGACGTCACCGGAAGTGACGCAGCAGGTTGGGGGCATTGCCAGGGCGACGCTCTGGCAATCGCCCCCAAACGAGTTTTGGGGCGATTGCCAGAGCGTCGCCCTGGCAATGCCCCCAACCTGCTGCGTCACTTCCAGTGACGTCGATGGGCGCACGCGCAAAGCGTGCGCGCCAGAAGAAATTCCCAGCAAGAGGACTCCCCCCCACCGGTGAGTTTTCAAGACTTGGCAACCCTAGCTGCAAGAGCCTCTCCCCCCTGCCTGGCTCCCCCGCACACCTCTCCCCACCCGCTCCTCCCTCCCCCCCTCTCTCTCCCTCCGGGGGCAACTGCCCAGTGTGATGACGTCACCTGGAAGTGACATCATCAAGCTGGGCACATTGCTGGGGCGACGCTCTAGCAATTGCCTCGAAACTCTATGGCACCTTTGCTTGTAGCTGCCACCGCTTCCTGTGGCAGTGAATTCCACATGTTTAATGATTCCTTGGGTGAAGCATGGACGGCTTCAAGAGGGAATTAGATAACCATATGGAGCAGAGGTCCATCAGTGGCTATTAGCCACAAGGTATAGATAGGAACTCTCAGTCTGGGGCAAGTGATGCTCTGTATTCTTGGTGCTGGGGGGAGGCAACCGTGGAAGGGCTTCTAGTGTCCTGGCCCCACTGCTGGACCTCCTGATGGCACCTGGTGTTTTTGGCCACTGTGTGACACAGAGTGTTGGACTGGATGGGCCATGGGCCTGATCCAACATTGGCTTCTCTTATGTTCTTACATTCTTAAGAAGTACTTCCTTTTATATCTTCTAAGCCTTCTATTCATTAATTTCATTGAGTGTCCACGAGTTCTTGTATTGTGAGAAAGGGAGAAACATACTTCTTTCTCTGCCTTCTCTATCCCGTGCATAATTTGGTAAATTTCTATCATGTCAGCCCTTCAGTTGTCATTTCTCCAAGCTGCAGAGCCTTAACGTCTTCAGCCTTTCTTCATAGGAAAGGAGTTCCATCTAGGGTTGCCAAGTGACTTACCTTCTTTAGCGGGGGAGAGTTGGTCCCGTTCTGGGACATTCGTGCGTGTGCTTTGTGCGCACGGGGCGCGATGACGTCAGCCGGAAGTGACGACATCACACTGGGCACTTTGCCGGCTGACATGCCCGGCGCGATGGTGTCACCTCCTACTGACGTCATCACACTGGGCACGTTGGCCCAAATTGGGCATTTTGGGGGCAGGGTTCCCCCTGTCGGCCTGATCTGGACCGACGGAATGGGGGCCCTTTTGGTGGGAAAACCCCCGCCCCCCCCAGGGGACCTGGCAGCCCTAGTTCCATCCCTTTCATCATTTTAGTTGCCCTTTTCTGCACCTTTTCCAATGCGATCTTGTTTGAGTTGTGGTGACCAGAACTGTATGCAGTATTCCAAATGAGGCCGCACCATAGATTTATCCACCATATATACTTTCCCCATATATACCCCAGAGAGTACTATGGTCGGGCTCGCAACACTGATAGACCGTCCCAGGCCTGAAAGAGGCCAGGCTCTCTGTCACCAGGGCCAGGGCCTTTTCAGTGGCGGCTCCATCCTGGTGGAATGAGCTCCCAGAGGAGATCATCCAGCACTTTGATTATTGACTGGCTGTTTTAAAATGCTTTAAAATGTTCTAAATATGTTTTAAATTTTTTATGTCCCTGTATGGTATTTTTACTGATTCGTGTGAGCCACCCTCAGCCCTCTCGCAGGGAGGGCGGGATACAAATGTGAAATAAATAAACAAAATAAATAAATAAATAGATTACGTTACTGGCTGATTTGTTTTCAGTCCCCTTCCTAATACTTCCCAGCATAGCATTGGCCCGTTTTATTGCAGTCACACGCTGCGTTGACAACTTCAGTGAGTTATCTACCATGACTCCCAAGATCTCTCTCCTGCGTCTCATGTTGCTTTACCCAGCCTCTGGCCCTGTCATGACCCACCAATTATCTGACTCCACCCGTTGGCCAGTAGATTTGAAATGTGAAGCACTAGCTGTCCTTGAGGCTCTGACCCAGAAGCTTGGTAAACTGGAACAATGCAGCCCTCAGAACATGGGAACAGTCAAGCAGAGTTTTTTTCTTTCTTTCAAGAGAGTCTCTGGCTTCTCCTAACAATCCCCTTCCTTCCTTCCTTCCTTCCTTCCTTCCTTCCTTCCTTCCTTCCTTCCTTCCTTCCTTCCTTCCTTCCTTCCTTCCTCCCTCTCTTCCTCCCTCCCTCCCTCTCTTTCTTCCTTCCTTTCTTCCTCCGTTTCTTCCTCCCTTCCTTCCTTCCTTCCTTCCTTCCTTCCTCTCTTTCTCTCATTCTCTCTTTCTTCCTCCCTTTCTTCCTTCCTTTCTTCCTCTCTTCCTCTCATTCTCTCTTTCTTCCTTCCTTCCTCTCTTTCTCTCTTTCTTCCTTCCTTCCTTCCTTTCTTCCTCCCTTCCTTCCTCCCTTCCTTCCTTCCTTCCTCCCTCCCTCCCTTCCTTCCTTCCTTCCTCCCTCTCTTCCTCCCTCCCTCCCTCTCTTTCTTCCTTCCTTTCTTCCTCCCTTTCTTCCTCCCTTTCTTCCTTCCTTCCTTTCTTCCTCTCTTTCTCTCTTTCTTCCTTCCTTTCTTCCTTCCTTCCTTCCTTTCTTCCTCCCTCCCTCTCTTCCTCCCTCCCTCCCTCTCTTTCTTCCTTCCTTTCTTCCTCCCTTTCTTCCTCCCTTTCTTCCTTCCTTCCTTTCTTCCTCTCTTTCTCTCATTCTCTCTTTCTTCCTTCCTTTCTTCCTTCCTTTCTTCCTTCCTTCCTCTCTTTCTCTCTTTCTTCCTTCCTTTCTTCCTCCCTTCCTTCCTCCCTTCCTTCCTTCCTCCCTTCCTTCCTCCCTCCCTCCCTCCCTTCCTTCCTTCCTCCCTCCCTCCCTCCCTTCCTTCCTCCCTTCCTTTCTTTCTTTCTTTCTTTCTTTTTCTTGACCACCCTTCCCTGCTTATACGGGGCTCAGTGCGATTTACAACAGTTCCATTATAAAAGCAGTTAAAACCATAAACATTCAATATTAAAAACATTCCAAGCATTCTAAAAACAAGATGGCAGTGCTAGCCTTCAGTCCAGGGGCGGGGGGTGCCAGGCAGAACTGTCGCTGGCCTCAGCCAGAGGCCTGGTGGAACATCTCTGCCTTACATGCCCTGTGAAACTTTAATAGGTCAGACGGCATGGATGTCATTCGGCAGAGAGTTCCACCAGGCTGGGGCCAGTGTGGAAAAGGCCCCGGCCCTGGTCGAGGCCAGCCAGATATCTTTGGGGCCGGGGACCGCCAGAAGTTTCTTATCTGCTGATCTTAATGCCCTTTGGGGGACATATCTTGTTGGTGTTCGCCTCTCAGTTATTCCCACAAGAAAAAAACAGAAATAGGCTGGAAAAACAAAATAGCCTGCCTCTGCTTCTGGATTCTAACACTGAGGTTTGAACTCCTTCTCTTGAAAACCCTGAGGAGGAGGCTGCACCACTGAAGCTTCAGGTGAAGGCCAGACCTGGTAACTGGCCTCTTGTGTAAGAGCTCCAAGAGAGAGGAGACACACAGGAGTTATAGAAAAAGGAAAAGAAATGTTTACAGTGTCAGACCTCGCACGTACTCACTCCTAGCAACACTCTTCAGAAGTAGATTTGTTTATTGAGATATGCAGTCGTTACAGGTGTAAGCCAACGTGTGTCAGAACTGGTGGGTCTTGGCACCAAGCCCACAGTTATACCCTTTTTGAAATACCCCCCCCCCCGGTGCCATGGTCCAATCAGACTGCACATTCATCCCGCCAAGCAAAAGCGTGGTTCTTGTGCCCCCCCCCCCCCCACTTAGCGTTAAGGCTATCAGATTATCACAGCATTCCTGGCAGCAAAAGGTTTCAAGGACACTTCGTCTTCCCCAGATGGGGAAGTTGCCTGAGAAGAGTTACATGCACCTAGCGAGCGCGTTCCCACACATTTCAATCTGCCCTCACTCCCCACCCCCTTCCCAAGCCAAAGACAGCAATAAGAATCACAGTGAATATGGCAAATGAAACACTGAGTTTGACATACAGATCTACACTTCCCGAGCTCTGCTAGGTCCCCCCAGCCACCAGTGGGGGCAGGAGAGGTATGGTTGCCAGCTCCAGGTGGAAAATTCCTGGAGATTTGGGGATTGAGCCTGGAGAGGATAGTGCCCTAGAGCCCACCCTCCAAAGCATCCATTTTCTCCAGGTGAACTGATCTCTGTAGTCTGCAGATGAGCTGTAATTCTGGAAGCTGGCATCCCTGCCTTTTCTGTTTCTTTGTGCTCTCAACCTTTCTTGGTTTACCCTATCTTTTTTGATTGGGTATCCCCCCCCCCCCCCCCCACACACACACTTTTTGTGGTGTTTTGGCCCAGGACTTGCCAAGTTGCTGATCCCTATCTTAGAGCATCTGAGCACCAGCTTTTGCTAGGAAGAGCTTAGCATAAGTCACTGAGTGGAAGAGGTTCTTCTTCCACTCCATGACTAGGAAAACCAGGATCAACTATCCAAACAGGCTAGCAGACCATTGTTGCAAGCCGGATGCTAGGCAAGTTGGACTTTTGGCAGGGCTTTTTGTATGTTAGGTAGTTAGGTGAGTAAAGTCCTCCTCTAGGGTCCAAACTACATATTACGATTTGTAACGGGGAGGGTCTTCTGGGTTTAAACCTGCAAGGAGGTACGCTGGATGTACAGCACTGTAATATCAACTTGACCATTAGAGGGAGCAAAACACACTGAATAGGGGAAAACCCTTAAGCAACAGGAAGAAGAAGAAGAGATTGGATTTATACCCCGCCCTTCACTCCCCAAGGGAGTCTCAGAGCGGCTTACAAACTCCTTTCCCTTCCCCTCCCCACAACAGACACCCTGTGAGGTAGGTGGGGCTGAGAGAGCTCTTTCCCAAGCTGTCCTTGAGAGAACAGCTGGTACAGAGCTATGGCTTGCCCAAGGTCATCCGGCCAGGTGCAAGTGGAGGAGTGGGGAATCAAACCCGGTTCTCCCAGATTAGAGTCCGTGCACTTAACCACTACACCAGAACACACAAGAGAGGAAAATGAGGATGCTCAAGAGCCCTTTGATTCTTGACAGCCAGACGTCAGGAGTGCAAGGACATGTTTTCAAAATATTTGGGGCCCTAATTCAGATCAGGACTGTAGCATGGAAGGAAAAGGAGCTTCAACCTTCCTCCCCACCTCCATTTCTCTGACCCAAAATAGCCCCAGAGAAAACTATTTTCCCACTGGGGTGCTGCGTATCTACTGACAAGCTACAAATGCAGCCACTCAGGGGGCCAAATAGCATCCCCTTGGGGATTTTGGTTTGGAAAAATGGGGTGGGTAGAGGCTGAAGTGCTACAGTTGCCAACCTCCAGGTGGTGGCTGGAAAGCTCCCAGAATTACAGCTGATCTCCAGACAACCCAAATCAACCCCCCTGGATAAAATGGCTGCTTTGGAGGGTGGACTGTAAAGCATTATACCCTGCTGAAGTCCCTCTCCTCCCCAGGCTCCACTCCAAAATCTCCAGGTATTTCCCAACCCAGAGCTGGCAACCCTAACTGCCCCTTCCCTGCCGCGCCACAGTCCTCATCTGAATCAGGTCACCTCACATTTGGCAGACGAGTCATCCCCCCCCCCCCACACACACACACACTTCTGACATCTGACTAGCCACCTCAGGGGTCCGCAAACCCCAGACATTACAAATTCTAGTGTGCAGTGTAAGACATAGGAAGAGAAGAATAGATGGAAGTTCTTCGGCAAGCACGGGACTGCCAGTCAAGTCAGGCAAAGTAATTATGGGACTCCCGTCAAATTGCTCTAACATGGAGGTCAACCGAAGGAAGGTCAAGAGCTGCATGAAGGCCTGCAACAGCCACAGGGCCTAAGACCAAGGGAGGCCTGTAAAAAGGCTATTTATGTCCCCTGCTGCCGTCTCTCGTTGCAGTTGTAAAATGATACCAGGACATATTAATGACAAGCACGTGGGGCAGCCCTGGGACTGGATACGCTATAGTTTCTGTACAGTTGGATGACCCTCTGGCTGGTCAGACGCCTGAGCCGTTCTGCTGGGCTGCCTGGAATGCGAGTTGCGGCAGGATTTCCTGAATGATCTTGCATGTTTCCCTGCACACATTGACGCTAAACAATTATGCAAAAACTTTGTAATCTCAACATAGCTATTGACTGGAGTTGTAGAATCATAGAATTGTCGAGTTAGAAGGAGCCATAGAGGCCATCTAGTCCAACCAATGGCTCAGTGCAGGATCAGCCTAGAGCATCCCTGACAAGGGTTTGTCCGGCCACTTCTTGAAGACTGACAGGGAGGGGGAGCTCACCACCTCCCTAGGCAGATGATTCCACTGTTGAACTACTCTGACTGTAAAAAAAAATCCTAATATCCAGCCGGTACCTTTCCGCCCATAATTCAAACCCATTATTTTGAGTCCTGTCTGCTGTCAACAGGAACAGCTCCCTGGCCTTCTCTGAGTGACAGCCCCTCAAATACTTAGGCTGATTTTACACCTCCCCTGTAAAGTACTTTGACTGCTGTCTTTTCCTGTGCTGATTTCACAGTGGTGTGAAATTTCACTCCAGGGGGTTTAAGTGCACTAAGAAACCACAATTGTTTAAAGCAGAATAAAGCGGTTTAATACTAGCTTGACCACAGGAGGGCAATTAGTAAATATGGACATTTCAGTGGCAGCACGGTTTCACACCGCACAGAGGTATGGGCAGGTTTTTTTGGAACTAGAATGATTCCAGCGGGAAAGTCAGATGTAAAATCAGCCTTAGAGAGCAGCAATCATGTCCCCCCCTCAACCTCTTCTTCTTCAGACTTGACATTCCCGAGTCCCTCACCCTTTCCTCTCCAAGCCCCTGATCACCTGCTCCATTCTGTCCGCATCCTTTTTGAAGTGAGGCCTCCTTCTTGGATGGAAGAAAGTGGTATAAGCCTGGTCTGAGCTGGAGGCAATTGATATGACTGCCAAACAGTCATACATTTGTTCAGGGATTTTTTTTGTAAAAAAAAAAAAAAGCCCAGCAGGAACTCATTAGCATAATAGGCCACGCCCAACAGCAGAAACTCATTAGCATATTAGGCCACACCCCTGTCAGCACAGCTCCCTCCTAGGATCGGCTTCCCCAGGCACCTCAAGGTTTGCAGGGCGCCTGGGGAACCCTAGATCGACTTGGCTTCCCCCGGTACCCTGAGGCTTGTGAGGTGTCTGGAGAACCTGGTGGGGGGCCTGTAGGCGTGGCCAACTCAGAAGCCAGCCGGAACTCCGTTCCTGTGCGTTCCTGCCCAAAAATAGCCCTGCATTTGTTTATGACTAGTAAGGTTTCCAGACTAGGCCAATCTTGTCAGATCTTGGAAGCTAAGCAGGGTCGACCGTGGTCAGTACCTGGATGGGAGACCTCCAAAGAACATCAAGATTGGGACACAGAAAGAAGTGCTGGCAGACCATCTCTGAACATCTCTTGCCTTGAAAACCCTCCAGGGCCACCATAAGTGAGCTGTGACTTGACACTACTTTCCACCACCAGAAAGGTCTCCACTTTTTCAGTACCAGTTTTCAATTCCTATCCTTTCCCCAAGGCTCAAAGAAGGAGAAGAGTCCCATAGTTTGTCACACTGCAGGAGGTGTGATTGCCAGGGTGGGATGTTCTCCATTTTCAAAAGAAGGAAGCAAATGGCTTTGCTTATAATTCAGCAGCAGTTAAGGTGAGATTTATTTAGTTAGTTAGTTTGTTAGTTCGATTTTTATCTCGCCCTCCCTGCCAAGGCAGGCTCAGGGCGGCTTACAATAAAAATTAAAGTGCATTTAAACACCAGTGCATTAACACAATGCAGGATCGTAAAACTTCTTCTCCAGCACTTAACCTTGCTGGGATTTGCTTCTGAAATTGCCTGTGAGGAACCCTTTCCTCAGATCAACATGAACAGCAAGGCAGTGTATCTCAGTCTCGGTGACCGGCACGAAAAGGAGCAAAATTTGAGCCCGGGCCAATAACACCTTAAAAACGAACAAGATTTTCAGGGTATAAGCCTTCAAGAGTCAAAGCTACCGGACTTGTGTCTTGATCTTCCAGTGCCAACCAATGGGGAGGGTCTGTGGCTCAGTGGTAGAGCATATGCTTGACATGCAGAAGGTCCCAGGTTCAATCCACGGTATCTCCCTTTTAAAAGATCTGGCAGCAGGTGATATGAAAGACCTTGGAGAGCTGCTGCTAGTCTGAGCAGCCCATACTGACTTTGATGTGTATTGGGGAAAATAAAGTGCTGATACACATGGGTCAGGGTCCGTTGGAGCGGGAGCGCACAGGAGCGCAGCTCCGGGAGTGAGGAGCCCAGGGGGCGGGCACATGACCAAGCCCCACCCCCTCCTCGGCTTCCCCGAGCAGTGCAGAGGCGCAGCGCCCCGGGGAAAGCCCGGCTAGGGTCTTTATTGTTTTTAATTTTTTTTTAAAGATTTTTATTGATTTTTTTAATATCTACTTCTACATCGCTACTTTCTAAGCTACATTTACCTTATACAGAGTGTGCTTTATCATTTGCTTAATATTACCTTACAACAAATACTTATGAAGCATTTCGAACCTTGGTTAATTTTCAATTAACATTGTTACTGCTGATATAAAAAAAATAAAAAAGCTATTTGACAGACATGCTCTTTTGGAGGAATGCTTAATTATACAAATTATATGAAATATATAAGTGCAATTTTCAATAAAAACAATTCAGCCCTTATTTCTTCTTTCGTCCTCTTCTTGTTTTAACAGTCTCATCTTGCACCTTTGGAGCTGCTGCTCCTTTTTCCGAGTCAGAAATTTCTTCTTCACTCTTTGAGCTATCAAATCCATACATACTTTCTTGCGATGCCAGTGAACCATCTGAGTCTCTCTCTTTTTTCTTTTCTTTGCTTTTTTCCAAAAAAAATTTCGCCTGTTGGACAGAGTCAATCTTATACTTTTTATCTTTGATGCTGAAGCTTAGTCCTTCCGGAACGTTCCACCGATAAATAATGGATTCAGACTGTAGCTAAGATGTCAATTTCCCATAGGCTTTCCTTCTTTTCCTTATTTCAAATGGAATATCTTTCATCACTTTAACTTCTTCTCCTTTGATCTTCAGAACTGCTTTGTTTGTGGTCCTAAGCACCACATCCCTTGTTGATTTTTTGGAGAACCTTATCATAATCTCACCAGGCAGGCTTTTCTTTTTAGTATAGTCTGGATAGGTTCTGTAAACCATATCCATGTAGCTTTTTATTTCCGCTGCTTTTAAGCCTGTTACTGGTTCAAGCGCTTCACTTAGCAGAATTTTAAGGTCTTCTCCTTTATCCTCTGGCACATTCTGAAGTCTTAGGAAAAAATTCGATCTTTCCATCTGTAGTTTCAAGAGCTGATCAGAATGGAAGGCCTTTTCTTTCTCTGCTTTTCGTAGCCTTGAATCGTGATTTTTTACTGAAGTCTTGACTTCCAGAAGTTCTCGCTGCAGCTTCTCTGTGGTTTTATTTGACTCCTTCAGTTCCAGCTGCATTTTATCCATCTTAACGTTGAGAGCTGTCATTTGGTCCACTAGAGGTCGCAATAACGAGGAGAACACAGCGCTCATCTCTGTGGTATCAACCTTTGAACTCGGAGCTGCACTTCCTAGTTTGGGGGAAGGTTTCGTTTTCCCCGCCATTGTTGAGGCTGTGCTTTTTGTTGATAGTTAGATAAGATGAACGAAAGAAGCAAATTCTACGATTGCGCTTATAACTTTTTAAAGTTCATATCCTCTAAAGCGCGATGCTGCCATATAGCAAGCCGAATGTACTTTTTAGCATGCAGTAACGCCACGTAAAGAGTCTCGTAAGTACGCCAGTCTCGAGGGGGGGGGGGTTTCACTCCACCCATCTTTCCCGCTGTGTTCTGTTTGATTTTACTTCGGAGTCATGTTTTCTCCATGCGTAACTATAAGTTCAAGCTTCAAGGCTTCGCACTCTCTGCTGCTTCACGGATTTGCGCTTTCAGCCATACTGCTCCCACGGGCGGGGGAACCTATGGGGGTGATGAAAAGGGACCTCGATCCCTCGGTCGCCACCATAGGGAGAGATCCCCTTCGTGCCACCCCAGGCAGAGCCCCCTCACTGGGGTCTCTGGGGGCTCGGCACCGGTCCTGAGCCCCTTCTTCCCACCGGGTACGGATCGCGCTCCCCGCAGTTGCGGAGGAGCACGTCCGCCATGATCGCAAGTCTTGCCGGAAGTCCTATTGTTTTTAATGTTTTGTTTTAATATTGATAATTTTATCACTGTTCCTTTTATGACTGTGTGCTGCTTTTCCAGAGACTTGCTCAAGGTGGCATATACATTTTCTAAGTATACCATTTTTTATCTGGGCACATGGCACATAAGTACTGGAGAAATTTCATCAACCCTTCAGCAGCTTCCACCCCATCAGTTTGGTGTAGTGGTCAGGAGTTGGACTCTAATCTGGGAGAACCGGGTTGGATTCCCCACTCCTCCACACGCAGCTGCTGGTGTGACCTTGGGCCAGTCACAAGTTCTCTCAGAGCTGTTCTCTCATGAGCAGTTCTCAAAAGACCTCTTTCAGCCCCACCTACCTCACAGGGTGTCTTGTTGTGGAGAGGGGAAGGGAAAGGGATGGGTGGTGCAAATGTCCTGGGTATCTCAAGTCTACTTGAAACCTGGTGGTTTTAAGGGAGCAGGAAGAGAATGAGGGTGTGTTCTTTATGCTTATTTTTATTGCACAAAGTATTGGATGGGGAAGGGAATGGAGGAAGAGCAGGTCAGTTTCACTCACCTGTGGAGTGGAGCCTGAGGGATGGGTGTTGCCTTCTGACACACTTCCGGTATGTTAGGGTGTGTGACATATGCAAATGAGTTATGCAAATGTTATGCAAATGAGTTATGCTAACGAGCTCCTGCACCTCTTTTTCTACAAAATGACCCCTGCACATGGTCCATTCCTATTAACAAAATCCATGTGTCCTAGTGAGATTCAGAAAAGAGTAACGTCCCGAAAAACAAGTTCACTCCACCCACTTGGTGTTTTTCTGCCCCGTCCCTAGAGATGTGAAAGCCTTAGCAACAGAGATTTTGCCTAATAATCCCTGGTATCACAGTATGATTTATTTTTAAATGTGCTGGCTAAGCTGTAGTTCTTTACTGTTTCGTTCTTTATGTATAATCAAAACATTTCTCTGACTATATTGGGAATATGGCTAAATTATGTTTAATTCTTATTCAAGTTGGTAGTTGTTGTGTAAAACCTTTTGAAAAATTATATATATAAAAAAGAGATGTGAAAGCCCGAAGGGAAGGGGGGACAGAAAAGTCTGAGGATTTTTTTTTTCCCAGCAGAAAAACTGGGAAATTTTGTGAAACATTGGGGGGGGGGGAACACTTTCGCGTGAACAACTCTCTTTTGGGATGAGTGAAATGCTTCTTAAGATAAGGTTTCTTTCACTCTGAATGTACAGTATAACCAGGGGTCATTTCGTAGAAAAAGAGGTGCAGGAGCTCATTAGCATAACTCATTAGCATAACTCATTTGCATATGCCACACCCCCTAACATACCGGAAGTGTGTCAGAAGGCAACACCCACCCCTCAGGCTCCACTCCACAGGTGAGTGAAACTGACCTGCTCTTCCTCCATTCCCTTCCCCATCCAATACTTTGTGCAATAAAAATAAGCGTGAAGAACACACCCTCATTCTCTTCCTGCTCCCTTGAAACCACCAGGTTTCAAGTAGACTTGAGATACCCATCCCTTCCCCTTCCCCTCCCCACAACAAGACACCCTGTGAGGTAGGTGGGGCTGAGAGAGGTCTTTTGAGAACTGCTCATGAGAGAACAGCTCTGAGAGAACTTGTGACTGGCCCAAGGTCACACCAGCAGCTACATGTGGAGGAGTGGGGAATCAAACCCGGTTCTCCCAGATTAGAGTCCAACTCCTGACCACTACACCAAACTGATAAGGTGGAAGCTGCTGAAGGGTTGGTGAAATTTCTCCAGTACTTATGTGCCATGTGCCCAGATAAAAAAATGGTATACTTGGAAAATTTATATGCCACCTTGAGCAAGTCTCTGGAAAAGCAGCACACAGTCATAAAAGGAACAATGATAAAATTATCAATATTAAAACAAAACATTAAAAACAATAAAGACCCTAGCAGGGCTTTCCCTGGGGCGCTGCGCCTCTGCACTGCTCGGGGAAGCCAAGGAGGGGGCGGGGCTTGGTCATGTGCCCACCCCCTGGGCTCCTCACTCCCGGAGCTGCACTCCTGTGCGCTCCTGCTCCAACGGACCCCTGAGTATAACAAAGTCTGAGGACTTTTTCAATTTTTCCAGTGAAAAAATTGGGAAATTCTGGGAAGTACAAAAAAACACACCCGGTTATGAAATATCTTCTCTTTTGAAATAAGTGAAATGGAAAAATTCTAAAAGGGGGGGGGGGATCATGGGAGGTTGGTTTTTTCAATCCTCCCCAAGATTTCCCAATTTAAAAAATGGGAAATTTTGGGGAGAACTGAAAAAGTCATCCTGGTTTCAGAATGAGTGGAATGTTTTTAAAGCAAGGTGTTGTGTATTACTATCACAGTCGCCATGTGCTCATGTAATGGCAACTGCCACGTGGCCATTCACACATGGCCGAAATCTACCTGAGCTTCGGCCAGGTAGAACAATAGCTGGCCAGATCCTGAAAGGCCACCAATCATGTACCTAGGTTCCTCCAGGGGACCTATGCAATGTAACCACTATCGTAAGGTCCTATCAGGACATTTGGGCGAGGTCGGGGGATTATCTCCGACCAGCATAAAAGAGGGCTCTGAGTCCGGAGTTTCTCATGTTCCATCTGACCTGCAATAAACTACTATGTTGATTTCACCACAACCGGCCTCCCGACTCCAGTACTTTTCACAAGGTTTTACTCAAAATGTACAGTAGGGATTTGTTTATATACGACAATGTACAGTATTAGATAATGAAAAGAGGGGGCCCTACAAAACTTCCAGGGAAGAGGATTTTGCCTGCCTGCCCCCTCCCTGCCCCCCTGCTACAGTGGGTCTATTGGGGGCACCCCCCCTTCCTTAAAGGGCCAGCCCCACAAGATTTTTTTGAGAAGACTTTTTTTAGAAGAATCGGGGGGCTGCGTACATGGGCCCCACACTTCTTCTCAACAGCATTTAAAGAGATCCTTTCAATTCTTTTGAGAAGAAGGGAGGGATGACACCAATGCTCCCTCAAAGCTATGGAGTCTTGCGAGCAAAAATTCTATTTAGTGATTTACTGGCATTAAGGTTGTGAGTGAGCAATTTGGCTGCTGTATGAATTAGTTTGCTCCGGAGCCATCCTTCCTGAGCTGAGACAACAGTGTGTGAGCAGGAGGCTAAAAAAAACTGTGGGCTAGCTCACACTAACTCAGCTTAGGGGGAACACTGGATGGCACATGCCCCTCTCCCTCCCTCTTGCACGATTTAAAGGGCCCTCCAGCTGATTGGCTGGCCATGTGCTCCCCGCCGATCAGCTGAAGGGCCCTTTAAATCTTGCAGGAGGGATGGGAGAGGGTGGCTGCTGGCAGTCATGCTTGGGGGCAGGTTGGAGCTGACATAAAAATAACGGCAGTTCCACCAGAATTTTTTTTGCCCCACAAGCCACAAAGTCCTAGCTACAGGCCTGGTTAGCTGTGGAAAGATGGTGCAGGCCCCTGTCTCTCCTCATCCATCCACCCACCTACCTCCAGTATTTTTGCCTTTTTGCTTCCGGGTGGTCACTTTGTTGGGGAATGTGCCAAAATGCCCCCCAAATCCCCTGCCAGCACAGTGGAAGACCTGGCAACCTTAGGGGAAACTGCTCTCTCTATAAAAACAACCCCCCCCCCACTTTTTCTGGTTTGAGATTTTTCTGCAAACCTGGGATTCTCCCAAGTTCAGAGAAAAATCGCCCTTCTCTTAGCATGGCCCCAATCTGCAGATTTCAATATTCACAGACAGGGCCATGCTGACTATTAGATACTGTAGACATGCGCTAAACATGCACTAAACATGTGTTTTACGTTACTAAATCAGTAAAATAAATTTAGGTTCGATAGCAAAATAAGTGTTGCATATATTTCAATTCTCCCCCAATTTCTGTCTCCCACCACAAAAAAAATAATAATTAAATACCTTTTTTCCCTTCTGTGGTGTCAAATTTGCCAGAAGTTTTACATCTCTACCTTTTCCTAGTGTTGGTATGCACATGTACAAAAGGGAGGGGTAATTTCAAACATGCACGTGGGAATTTTCTGAGTCTCTGATGGCCTTGCAGGCAATGCTTCCTCTAAGCTGTGGAGTGAGCAAAAATTCCACTTTGTGGGCTACTGGCATTAAAGTTGTGAGTGAGCGATTTGGCTGCTGCATAAATTAGTTTGCCCTGTAGCCATCCTTCCTGAGCTAAGACAAAAATGTATGAGCTGGAGGCTAAAAAACACTGAGCTAGCTCATGCTAATTCAGCTTAGAGGGAACACTGCTCACAGGTACCTTGATTAACAGTAACATTTCAACCTGCTTACATTTTGTGTGTGTTACCTGCCGTCAAGTCATTTCTGACCTATGGCGATCCTATGAATTAATGACCTCCAAAACATCCTACTGTTAACAGTCTTTTCTGGAGTCCATCCATCTCATGTTGGGTCATCCTCTTTTCCTGCTGCCTTCCACTTTTTCTAGCATTATTATCTTTTTCTGTGAGTCTTGTCGTCGCATAACAGGACCAGAATACGATAGCCTCAATTTGGTCATTTTAGCTTCTGGAGAGAGTTCAGGTTTGATTTGATCTAGAATTCACTTCTACAGTCTACTTATTTATCTTTGTGGCTGTCCACAGTACCCGTAAAACTCTCTTCCAACACCACATTTGAAATGAATCAACTTTCTTCCTGTTAGCTTTCTTCATTGTCCAACTTTCATATAGTAATGGGGAATACTATGGCACAGATTAACTCGATCTTGGTTGCCAGCAACACACCCTCGCACTTAAGGGTCTTTTCTAGCTCCTTCACAGTTGCCCTCCTCAGTTTCAATCTCCTTCTGATTTCCTGGTTGCAATCTCCCTTTTGGTTGGTGGTGGAGCCAAAGAATGGAAAATCTTGAACAATTTCTTCATCAGTAACCTGAAAGTTGTTTAATTCCCCACCAAGTGATTACTTTTGTCTTCTTGATGTTCAGATGTAATCCTGCTTTGGCACTTTCTACCTACTCTTTACAAAACACATATGATTCTGGCCCCCTGTGTGGAGGGAACACACCGAAAAAGCATGGAATTATTTTGTAGGCATGCACACCCCCCCACACACAAAAAAAGGTCATCTATTGTTAGGGCAGGGCAGTGCTAACCAGCTCCTTTGCAGTCTATTTTGGCTTCCATGCCTGTGCCTGCCAGTCTTTCTCCCAGAGAACTTGGTACATACACACCAAACAATTTGAAATATTTCAATAGCAAAAGTGTCTCTGTTGAACCAATCCATGAAAAGCACGCTTCTGCTGTGAGGAAGAAGGGCTGCCTTGTTCCTTGGAGGGATCCGATAAATCTTGTTGTCACACCATCTCAAAGCACAATGGATGGCAGGGAAGATGGCAAACAACGGTCCATTGACTGGCATCCCACTTCTGAAATCTGTGTGCCTCGCCAGCCTTTAGATACCGGGCACAAAATGATGACACTTGTTGTTTGCGCACAGCGTGGTAACCCAGTAACTGGGTGACTAAAAGGAGTCGGGGGGTAGACTATTCCTGCTCCTCCATTGACATTTTGTGGTGCCCTGGTCAGGTGGCTTTGCTTCATACCACTGTGAAGGACAAAGGGGGCCAAGCGATTTGTTCAGGAATCGAAAACAAGCCAGTTCAAACCACAAGAGTCTTTTGATTTAGGTTGGTTGGCTCCACCTCCTGCAGCAGCCATTACATGGCAGCCATTTTCTGGCTGCACCCACCACACCGTGTCAGAACTCGAAAGGTGCCCACAGCCTCAAAAAGGCTGGGGACAATGCTCCCTCTAAGCTGTGGAGTCCTGTGAGAGAGAAAATTCTACTTTGTGAGCTACCACCATTAAAGCTGTGATTATGTGCAAGATAAATTAGTTTGCTTTGGAGCCATCCTTCCTGAGCTAAGACAAAAATGTGTGAGCCGGAGGCTAAGAAAACTGAACTAGCTCACACTAACTCAGCTTAGAGGGAACAGTGATGGGGACCCCCAATTTAGGGGATCCAGACCAAACAAATAATACAAAACATAGAGCAATAATACTCTGATGCATCTCTTCCTTGCCAGCGCTCCACCAACTAACAATGTTTGTATCAAGTCACAATTTACATGTGAGATACACCAAGTAGATATGCTGCTTCCACCCTTGGTGATGATGCCAACACCCTGAGGGCGCTAAGGTTCTTTGACTTGTGTGGCTAGCTGACAAACCACACAATAAAACAATTATCCAAGCAGTAAAGTGTAACAAAAGAATTTATTTGAATAAAGGAACACCTCACAGCTGTAGATGTTCAGTGTGTTACAGCAGGAATCTTGCTTATATGCTCTTCTTGCTCCTCCTCACTTTACATCACTGACATCACTTAGACATGCTCAGTTTAGATTTCTTTGTCTGGCCAGTCATCAATCACATATTTGATAAACAGGATGTTACTTGGCTGCATCTCAACTCTACAATGCAGGTGCTTGTCTTATTAAAATTGATTTATACATTGTTCATTTTCTTGGCTGCCTACATGGACTCCTTTTACCTTTGAATTAACTCTCAGGCTGAGTAAGTGATCTATTACATAAAGCTTTTGTAGATACTCTGAATCTATCCATTTTTATTTTGTCTAAATTGAACCTTCTAATTTGTAAAATATACTATCTTGCTTTGGACAGCAGGGGGTTCCCTTGTATGATACAAATTTTGTATCTCTTAATTGGCTTCTAATGAATGACAATAGCTTTGATTAATGATTTTTGCTCTGGCTGGATTTCCACACACCTGGTCAGCTCTTGATCATTTTCTAACGTTTTGCTTGTTAGTAGTTATGGATCTTTGCCAGGTTAATTTTAAGTGTATAATGGTTTCTCTTTAAGCAAGCATCTTTTTGTCCTAAGTTTAATAACTTTCTATAACAAAGCTTAAAATAATTCAGCTAGCTGCTGCTTCTTACAAATATCTTGGAAAATATTTAGCTTTACACAAAATATAAAGTCTAAAAAACACACACACAAATCAGAAGAGAGATTCTCTGTTACAGTATATAGCTGTCCTCTCATTTACCCCAATTTAGGCTTTGCTAACAACATCTTGATCAATTATTTCTAGTTCCTTTGAAGTAAAAGGCTGGAACATAGATTTTCACTTATGACAGGTCTTAGCTGGGATGACTCATATCAGTCCCATTAAAAAGGTGACATAAGAACACCTGCTCATTAGAACTGAAACACTCCCAGTTGGAAAAAATGCCTTTGATATCAATTAAATTTGATTTAGAACACCTGTTTTTATCATTCTGCTTAGTGGCTAACAGGTTGTTAATTTTCCAGGAGAAGCCCAAAGAATCTCTCCCAAAGGTTCCTGGCAATCAGCAGTAATCAAATTACTTGAACCCTTGAATTGTTCTCTACAGTGAGTTTACAAAGTTTTCTTATTCATTTATTATTCATTCAGAATGGCAAACATGCGTATTGAGAGAATCCCACACAGCACACTGTCCTGGTACTCAAGCTAGGAGAGCCCAAAACTGTAACAACTGAAAAGGGCTATTATCAAAGGGAAGGAAGGAGCTTACAAGGTGGTTGTACATAGGTTGAGGGTAGGAACAGCACACTTGTGGCATGTTTTGAGGGTGACTGTGTTGACAAATCAAGCGATGGAAGATCCAGTGATGGTCACAGATGTATGAATTAGACCATGAAGGCACTTTCACACACACTGAATAGTGCACTTTCAATCAACTTTCAATGAACTTCACAACTGAATTTTGTTGTGTGAAAAGGCAAAATCCCCTTGCAAATGGACTTTTTGGCATTCTCATTCTCCTTGCTTGTGTGTTCCTGTTGCTTGGGTGGGGTGGGGGGGTTCTTGTTAGCCAAATTGCTCAGTTTGCTTTAATAAAAGGTTGGGGAATTATGATATTAATGTGCAATTGGCATGACTACAGGATCATGGCTTTTATATACCAGAGTCCCGCTTTATCCAGGTCACAGAAATAGACACAGAGACTAGATAACTAAAGCAGTGATCTCTTTACTGAAGAATTCTTAAGTCCTTATAAACAATAATCAAACATTCAGACGCACAATACAGAACTAAGGAAATAGAGGTGATTGATAGGGAATAGAGGGGGTGAGTTATGGGGTGATACTACCTGTCCAGATGTGCAGAGGTTCATGAGGAAAGGATTATGGCCTAAACCCAGAGGGTAAAGGGGTGGCCTGCCAGCTGGCATCAGGGCAGAAAACACACACTGTCTGAGGCCATGGACCTAGATAGTTAAAGGCACTGGAAAACAATGCAGACCAATGGAAGGTCTTAGGGGCTGGTCTCAGGTGAGAACAAAAGATTACCTGGGCCAATCAGGTGTCCCAGGAGGTGTGTGACACCAGGATGGGCAAGGCCTAGATGTGGCCAATGAGCTTTCAGAGGAGGCAGAGTCTGGATTAACAACTGGAGACAGGTGTGCTGGGGCTAGCTGAATGGATTTTAAGACCACTGATGGTTCTGCCAAGGCAGTTGGAATAGGTTCCCAGATACAGACAAAAGAGGGAGATGGGCCCCTGATTAGCATCAGGAAGGATCGTTAATAATTTGAATGTTTGGTTGGTTTATCTTGGTATCCTGAGGGATGAAGAGCAAAGAAGGACAAGTACCACACATAGACGTGAGATGACACAAGAAAAGGGCTGGGTGAGGTTCTGGAGACAGAAGGTCTATTTGCCAGATGGCCTCTGGATAGCCTTTAGAAATGTAGATACTTCACCTGTTGGAACCCATTGTTATCCCGTAAACATAATCTCTTCTGGGTGAAGGGGGAAGACTGGAGGTTTGCTTTGAGGGTGCCTTTTGAAACCTGAATGTGAAATCCCTGTTTCCAGAGCTATGGCTTGCTCTGTGTTCCAGGACCAGGAGTGCCCGCCTTGGCCTGAGTTTTGTGGGTCTCTGGTTCAAGTTAGAAGTGGGGTGCCCCTTGCAGTTGGGGCTACCCAAGAGTAAAGACAGCACCTCTGGCAACAGTTCTGTTCTGCATGTGTTTTGCTCCCTCTAGTGGTTGATTCAGTATTATATCACTTTATGTCCGGCATATCTCCCTGCAGATTTAAACTGCAAGAGGCAGAGACAGAGGCAGAGAGAGAGAGAGATCATGGAAACTTCTTGAGCTAAAAAACTCTGTAATGGAGCAAAAGAGGAGGGGGAAAACCTGCCCCGTCATCTGGAGCAGATGAACTCAGCACTCTTTAGTATCTTCCAGCTTATTTCCATTTCCATATCTTTCTGCACTGTTCTGCCTCCCCCTACAGACACACACACACTGCTGCAAACAGAGGGAAAAAACTATTAAGGGATACCAGCTTAGAGTCAAACATTAGCTAATAGTGATGTTTGTTAGAGACCAAAAAGATGCCACTGCATTTATTAGAAAGGAAGATAACTCTGAATGCAAAGTGATCGTCTCTAAAAATGTTATACGCAAAAAGGTTTTAAAAAAAGTACTGGACATAACTGTTATTGTATGCAAATTAAAGATGACACCCTTGTCTGTCTTTCTGTTATGTTGTCTTGTTGATGGCATACCTAGAAAAAACCCTAGTCTTGCATTGCAGAAATGGTGTCTAGCACCAGGTGGTCAGCCGTGTTGATCTGAAGCAGTAGAAGAAATTTAGAGTCCAGTGGCACTTTTAAGACCAACAAAGGTTTATTCAAGGTATGAGCTTGCACGTGCATGCACACTTTTTCAAATACATTGGAAAGGAAGCTAGAGTTCAAACTTATAGACAGAGCCTGAACAGCAAATTAACATGTTACGTGATGTAAATGCTTTATGGCTCTGGTCACACACACACTAAATAATCCACTTTCAATCCACTTTCAGTGTGCATTACAACTGAATTTTACTGTGTGAACTGGCAAAATCTAGTTGGAAAGTGCACTTAGAGTGGATTGAAAGTGGATTATTTAGTGTGTGTGACCACAGCCTAAGATATGCAAAGAAAAAACTTAGGCCGAGGACAGACTGGCAGTCTGGGCCGCTCTGCCTCCGCTTTAAAAGCGGAGGCAGAGCAGCCATTCAGACTGCTGCATCTGCCCGAAGGCGGCGGCCCAGACGCAACGCATCCGGCACCGCGCTCCTCCCGCAGCAGCCGGGCACCCCTTCAAAGTGGTGTCCCGGCTGCTGCGGCACGCGTTCCACCCACTTCCGGCAGGTGTGAATGCGCGCCGGGCGGGGGAGCCGCGCAGCATTCGGACGCGCGCCGGCGGAAGCTGCTCGCAGTCTGGATGCTGTGGGCGGCTTCCTTGCGGCGGCGTGTGAACGCTGCGCGGCGAAGGCAATTCCCCCCGCCTTGTTCTGCTGTGCCGCGGAGGCGTGGCAGAACTCCAGTATGTCCTCTGCCTTAATAACAAGCTAATGTTATAAGGTCAACAGTTGTTTTGATTTAATTAAGGGGGGAAAGGACAGCAAAGTAATAAATATGTCAAAATAGGGGATAAATATGAAAATGCATATTTTCTAATTTTCTTCTACTTCTAGCAATATGTTCTGCGATTGACTTTTAAAACAGCCATGTTTAGAGGGGAGGGGGATTTATTCCAGCTGAAATTCATCGACATTTGTGCACTCAGGGGTGAAGAACACTCCACTTCTGGTGAGAAGCCAGTTTTCGGAAAGCAGTAGAATAGAGTCAGGGTGGGATTCAGTGTGACATTCTACACCCTGCAGGAGGATGCTGGCAGTGGGAATTCCCCCTGTCAAGGTCCCACTCATACTTCCCAGATGGTCCTTTCTTTGCACTGGCACCACAAACTGGCCGCCTCTCTCTCTTTTTGCACTTCTTGAGATTTTTGAAGGCAATGGTGTACCAAGAGCCTTAACAGAATCCCCTTGGAAGATCCTTTCACACACACTGAATAGTGCACTTTCAATCAACTTTCAATGAACTTCGCAACTGAATTTTGTTGTGTGAAATGGCAAAATCCCTTGCAAATGGACTTTTCTGCATTCTCGTTTTCCTTGCTTGTGTGTTCCTGTTGCTTGGGGGTAGGGAGGTCTGTTATGCCTGTGTTTTGCTCCCTCTGGAGCAATGCAGTGAGTGGTGTCCTGTGGGGCAGTTGGCAATGCTGGGTGGCGCTGGAGCTTGTTGGTGCTCGGGTGCTGGAGGATCATTGCTCGGTGCGGTGCTGGAGTTGGAGTCGGTGCCACTCACTGGGTCCAGAGACTCACTGAGTGAAATCAGCTCATAAGTTTATTAGAGAGATCAGAACTAGACTGCCAAGCCAGACTTGCAGGCTTGCTTATATCCCCATTCTCGACCACACACACACACACACACACACCCCACACCCATGATTCGGTATTTACAGTGCTCCTGCATCCTGTAGGTCTATCTATGGATGCAGGTTTCCCCATTGGTCCCAACTTGGATGCTCTGGGTCTAATGTCCCTGGATGCAAAGCTCGATAGCTTTGCTGGCCACATGTTTGGCCGACTGTGTACACAGTTCAGTGGTCAGGACATAACACGAACACTGGGTTGCAAGTTCCCCATTGGAAACGTAGCTCCAAGGCATGGGGAGAGGATTGATTTGGATCCTGAGCCTAACCACAGTGCAATGTCAGAGGGGGGGTGTAAGTCTCCCTCTGCCTTTAACCAGTCTGAAAGGGCCCCAAGGAGTTGCTATTTGCCCGTTGCTACAATTGGCTGCTACAAAATGGCTGCTGCAGGTGGTGAGCTGCAAAATGGCTGCTGCAGCTTCCCTTCAGTCATGCAGTGAAGATTCTTGTACTGTGGTGGCAGCTGCTGCTGAAGAAATTTCTTTAAAAAAAAAAAAAATCTGGACAGCCATTCAAAAGCCTTGCTGGGCAAAAGTCCCACCTGACCCTGATCTAGGGCTGCCAAGTCACCCCGGGGGGCGGGGGATCCCCCGCTATAGGGGTTCCCGACCCGCCGGCCGGCATTCGGCCGGTGGGGGGAACCCCAACCCTGATGTCGTCCTGCCTGGACGACTTCCCCAGCCAGTAGCAGTGAAATCAGCATAGTGGTTTATTGCGGGTCAAGATGGAACATGGAAAACCCCGGGCTCAGAGCCCTCTTTTGTGCTGGCTGGAGGCACACCTCCGACCTCGCCCCGATGTCCTGATAGGATCTTAAGATCATGGTTACATTTCATAGGTCCCCAGGGGAAACCTAGGTACATGATTGGTGGGCATTTAGGATCCGGCCGGCTATTGTTCTACCTGGCTGAAGCTCAGGTAGATTCAAGCCATGTGCGAATGACCACGTGGTGGACACCATTACCTGAGCACATGGCGACCATGATAGTAATACACAACACCCCTCCCAACATAGTCCAGTTCTCCTCTAAGAAACATAGTCCTTTAAGGGTGCGTTCAGATGCTCAGTTTGATCCGCGCCCCTTCCTCTTCCCTGTCGGATTTAAATGGCACGATCAGACAGCAACAGCTACCTTTCGTGCCCCAGTTGTCTGTCTCCCGTTTCCCCCCCCCCCACTATACTCCGTGGCTTTTTGATACCTGAGAAAGTCCAGTGCAGATGAGCGGTGCAGTCTTGGCGCGCACTTCCCGAATGTCTGATCGTGATCTTGCGCGCCAAGACTGCGACCACCATCTTTTAAAAAAACAATTCTCCGCATGCGCACATGAGACATGCGCATGCGCGAATCAGCATGAATCGGTCTGCCCAACAGGGTCATCCGTGTGCATGCATGTTCGCATAGGGGTTTGCTGGTTCACTCGTCTGCTCATGCGCATGCATGGATTTTTTTTATATAAAAAAACAAAAAATGTGGGCTTTGTGGTTACAGCGTGGTAAGGTCTGGACATCCGGTCACAGAACAACTGCGCGCTGAGGCAGGTGAGTGGATCGCCATTTGGATGCCATTCTTTTGGGATGATTTCATTCGGTTTTTTAAAAAACAGGCTGATTGCTCTTCAACGTTGTCGTCTGAACGCAGCCTAAGTATTCTGGTGACCGGCGTTTGCGTCCCGAGCACCGGAGCATTGCAGGTGGTGGAGCCATGTTTGTTTTGGGGAGCGGGGCCGCAGGCATCTGTTCGGGGATGTCTGTAGGCAGGTCCAGAGGCGGCACCGGCGAAATAGGTTCGCTTGTGCTACCTGGGGTTGGCAGATCCACTGGCTCAGCGTCAGGGCTGGATTCGATGAGCGGCCACTGGGCCAGATCCTCAGCTGCAGGGGTCTCTGGGATGTGGGGTGTGGTGCTCAGGATGAGCTGCCGCAACTGGTCGATGTGGTGCTGCCACACCAACCCTTCCTCGGTGAGGACCTCATAGGAGAGAGGCCCTGTGGAGCAGACGACTCTCCCGGGGAACCACGCCAGACCTCTGGTGTAGTTCAGACATAGATGGGGTCCTCGGGGAGAAACCTTGTGGAGCTGCCTGGAACTCTGACCTTGCATTATCAGTGGTGGCATGGTTGGGGTGGAGCCGGTCTAGCAGGGTGCCGAGGCACCAGCCCATCAGCATCTCTGCTGGGCTGCGTCCTGTTCCGGTGTGTGGGGTGGATCATTGGCTAAAACATATAGAACAGAGGTCCATCAGTGGCTATCAGCCACAAAGTATAGATGGGAACTCTCGGTCTGGGGCAAGTAATGCTCTGTATTCTTGGTGCTTGGGGGCGGGGCAACAGTGTCCTGGCCCCACTGCTGGACCTCCTGATGCCACCTAGTGTTTTTGGCCACTGTGTGACACAGAGTGTTGGACTGAATGGGCCATTGGCCTGATCCAACACTGACTTCTCTTATGTTCTTATGTACTCGTGTCTAAAGTGAGAAGTGGGGGATCTGTACCATGGGTGCCAAAGTGCCAACTGACATATTTCCTGGCATCCACCAAATGTTTTTAGAAAGTGGGTGTGTCTAGAAGAGGCTTTTGCCCAGCATGACTTCTGATTGGCTGTGCAGATTTTTTTTTTTTTTAAACACCGCTTTGGGAGCAGCTGCCACCACCGTACAAGTATCTTCCCTTTATGACTGAAGGTCAGCAGACTGTGTATGTGAGAAAATATTTTAATACAATATGTTTGTTTAAAAAGGCGTCCTGTTGAACAGAGCTTTGGCTTGAAATGCTGAAGGGTCACTACCAGAGTTGTCCATAACTCGTCATTTTTGCAGCTGATTCCACCTC
Source organism: Lepidodactylus listeri (assembly GCA_029233225.1). Classification (NCBI taxonomy): domain Eukaryota; kingdom Metazoa; phylum Chordata; class Lepidosauria; order Squamata; family Gekkonidae; genus Lepidodactylus; species Lepidodactylus listeri. The sequence continues at coordinate 129,091,784 of JARCFY010000005.1, read as the reverse complement.
CTGCGGCAGCCGTTTTGTGGTTCTGCCAGCCACCCTGTGTCATGATGCCCATGGGCTCTGAAAGGGTGGGGACTCCTGATCTATATCTGAGCAAAAATAAAATGTGTGTGTTCAAGGGAAGCAAAAGAAGCGAAACCCTAACCCTTCACACACATCTCCTTTGATGGTGCTCCACTGGGCCCAGATTGGGAGAACCATCTATTAAAAGGGTGGCCAAACTGTGGCTTGGGAGCCACATGCGGCTCTTTCACACATATCATGTGGCTCCTGGGAGGCTCCCCATCTATTGGCTCTCTCTATTTCTTTCTTCCTGCCTCTCTCCCTTCATCCCTCCCACTCCCTCTCCCATCTATTTGCTTTCTTTGTTTTTCTCTCTCTTTCTTTCCACCTCTTTCATTCTTTCTTTCCACCTCTCTCTCTCACTCTTAGACACATAAATGTAATTAGCAAACAAATAAATATCATTGGACAAATAAATATCATTATTAATACCTATTTCCCCCCTTTTGTTTTTATTTTTGGCAGTCTCATGTAATGTTAATAAAATGCAAATTTGCATTATTTTCAATAAAAATGTGTGTGTGATATTCGTTCATGTCTTGTGGCTCTCAAACATCTGACATTTATTCTGTGTGGCTCTTACGTTAAGCAAGTTACGTTAAGCAAACAGTCATCTTAAAATTATTTTCTACTTGCTGTAATGGATGGGGGGGTGGGATTACAACCGCCGAAGTAACCTCCAGATCTACCCCAGCCAAAAGTCTCCCTAATTTTCTCCCACTGATGCACCATCAAGTCACAACTTACATGGTGTCCCAGCAGGGTTTTCAAGGCAAGAGATGTTCAAAGGGGGTTACCATCTCACTGAGGTATGGAATAATCCACAAAACTCTCACATTAAGGGACATTCCAGTAAACAATGTGCCACTGTATCACTTTTCCTAGTAGTGCATAAGCAGAGCCTCTCCGAATATTGCACCTTCTGGTAGTGAACATTCATTACTGTCCCGGGTCCTCCCGGGGCTCCCAAGAAGCCGTGGGGGCGGCGACTGGCAGGGAAGCGAGGAAACCCCCCTCCCCCTCCCGAAGAGAGCCGGGTGTACCTGGAGCCAACGTCAGGTCGACAACCGCCGGGAAGCAGGAGCGGAGAACAGCCTGCACGACGGCGATGGCAGCTGGAGGGCCTGGGGTCAGACGAGCCCACGGATGGCTGCGGGAGTTGCGGCAGGGCGTGGAAGAGGCCACGGGGGCCAACAGAGGCATCAACGCATCGGCAGGACTGCTGAGGGCGACCGGGGCTGGCGGAGGCACGGGCGGCGTCTACAGAGCGGCTGGGAGCGGCAGGGAGGAGGGAGGGGCCGGAAAGCAACTAGGGTGAGCGTCCTCGTATTTACTGGGGGGTGGGGCTTGGGCAGAGGTGAAGCCGGGAGAACTCAGCAGGGAATAAAAAGGAGGGGATAGGAGCCGATGAGGAGGGAAACAGGACAGCCAGAGGTGTGAGAGGGAAAGCCAGGAAAGGCACGAAAGAGAGAGAGAAGCGTGCCTGAAGCAGGCTTGTTCCTGGGCAAAGGAGGGGAAGATGACGTAACCCCCCCCCCCCCCATTGCCACATCTGAGGCTCTTCCTAAAGCCTAGGTTCCTTCTTGAGGACCTGGTTCCGTCTCTGCCCGGCTGGCCCCTGTGAAGGTTATTCCAAGGAAAACCCCCCCCCCCCCACAGGTCAGCAACAGAGAGGTCGAGGCGTGATCCTAAGAGGCTGCTGCCATACCCTACCAGTTGGGGGCGCACCCTCGCATGCCCACACGGAGCGCGACAATTACTTGCGATGGTATAGAATCCAACCTCGCAAGCATAAAACCTCTCCTATACTGGGGCTTAAAGTCAACTGCTTAAAGTACAGGGAGAGAATCCCAACTAAGTGGGAGAGCAAACTCTTATGTGTTCTCATATGAGAGCTTAGAAAACCCAAATCTTATAAATGACCCCAAATTACCTTTCTAGTTCTCTCCCAACCCATCGTACTCTAATTCCAGAATTTGAATTCCCAGCATAGGCCCATTACACACGCACATCTTACTGTAGATTTTCAGAGCAGTAAGTTTTTAATCTTGACTTTGGATTCTGTGCCCGCCTTACACACCATTCTTTTTCCTCTGGTGTATTTATTCTGCAGCTACAATTTGTAAAAAATGTGCTTTTCTAAATCAGGGTGGAACATCACTTGTAATGTGTGTGTGTGGGGGGGGGGGGGGGGCGTCCAAAGTGTTTTTATTTAATTTATGCAATTGTCCTATCACAGCTATTCAGTAGCCTCCAGCAAGTACCTTTCATTTACATCCTTGTGATTCAGGTTTTGCACATGCATTTTAGCGTTAGTTCATTGAATGAAAGGGAACAGAAGGAACACAGGCAAAGGGGAAAACCCAATGTTAAAACTGACCAGACTTTTTTTGAAACTGATAAGCAGCTGCAAAGCTGCCTTTTCCATATTGCCAAGCACTAGGGGATTCTCTGCTGTGTTATCGGCCACTGTGAAAAATGGGAAAGAGTCACAAGATCTCATAAGATGAGGGAACATGTTGACTGTACAGAATGCACAGTAGAACCCACTGACACTGGCATTGCAAGCTGTGGTCATTGGCAAATTGCAACATGTGTGTATGTGTATGCACACCTGTGCAAAGTCGGCTGCAACTCCACCATGCTTTGTACAGGGCTGCAATCTGTATGGGAAAGGAGTCCTCTGGCAGAAACTCTGGAGAGCTTTTTTAGTCTTGTGCCACTAAACTGAAAAAAATTGTGGGGTATTTTCACCGATGCCCTAGCACAGCTGCAGAGTAACACTAATTTCCTGCCCTTCCTTGCAAATTTGTGTGGTTTTCTCTTTGTGATTCTCTAATTTGATCCTGCAAACTGGTTGTGATCCTGGCAGTTTTTTTTAGAGCTTGTCCTGTGTGGATTGCACTCTGCCCTCCAAATGGATCGATCCCAAATGATTCTTTAGTTCGGTGGTTTGCAGAAGGTTTATGTGCCTCAGACACCATTTTAATGTTAGGCTTCTGGAGACTACCAAAATGGTTCTCCCCAAACTTTGCTCACTAAAGCATGAAAGGGGAAAATGTTTTCAAAGCTTTAGGGTTCTCATCCCAGCGTCTGTCTCTCTTTACATCTCATGTCAATTTCATTCCATGCCGATGATTCCCCTCCTTTATTTTGTTTGCATGCAGCACTGAAATCCTTTTTTAAATTTCGCACTGATGTTTGCCTCCTCTCCGATCCCCGTTTTTCAACACAATACCAGCAAGGAACTAAAGCTCGCACAGCTCCTTTAAAACTTTCCCCCTGTCATTTTAATGGTTTTTTAATTCAGCGATCCAACACTAACGATTGTCTCATTGCTAGACTCATGCCGCTTGTTAAAAAATAAAATTTTTAAAATGAGGGTAAAATTGGAGCTTGTACACTGATGAAGGGGGGAGGATGGCAGAAGGTGCAGTGTGGATGGAATGACCTCAATGGGAGTGACCTTCGAGAGGCAGCAAAAGGGTGAGGGGGGGGATCTGATGGAATCTGTACACTTATGAATTACCTTCATCTTGGACGCAAAACAAGGGGGAAATCGGCACAAAAGCCCTCTCAGAAAACATAGGAAAACAGCAACCAGAAAGTGACCTGAGCACTGAAGGGAGGAAAATCAATGCAGAACGACAAAGAAAACAATGCAGAACGACAAAGAAAACAAAGAAATGGACATGCCTAGTGAAAGCGAGGGAAAACACCCATGCATATTAGGCCATAGATAATCTAGTTTCTATTAGCTCATATAAGAGTCCTTTCTTAAAAATAAAAGGCAACTGTTATTTTTCTAGAGTGAATACAGTCTTAAGGTGCATCCTACGGATCTTACGGGAGTCCCTAGATCTGTGCAGGGACTGTTTTGAGATCAGAACTGGGTGTTCACTCTCTTGAAGCCTGGTTTTGGGTGGCTGCTGAACGCCCAGTTCTGATCAAACAACAGCTACAGATCTAGGGACTCCTGTAAGATTATGCAAAAACCACATGTTTGTGAATAGGTTACATACAGGTAGACGCACCATGAGGTCGTGGTTGGCTGCAATTGAGTATACATAATAAAAGAAGAAGTAAAACCTAAAATCACATAGGTAAAATTAGGGTGGGTTAAAATGGCCTGCAAATTATAAGAACGGCCCCTGTGAATTTGCTCAGTGTAAGGCATGGGATGCAAAGGAAATGCAAAGTTTGTATTATGTACTGAGATTGAGGCAACTCTTAAACAAGTGATTTCTTTATTCAACTCAGAACATAACAAGTACACAGGACAAGCCAGATTATATACAATTTGAACCAGGACAAACCACACCTCCTAAACAATAACGTCCAATCATACAACAGTGCTTGGGACCAATGAGAACAGTTCCCGCTGCAAGTCAGAGTCCATTCTGATTGGTTGGATATACAACAGCGACCAATCTGATTGCAGGGTTTAGGATACCTGAGGGTGAATGAAGCTTGTGACTGAAGCTCCGGTTTAGATTCAAGCAGGGCTCATTTCATAGCAGGAGCTCCTCTGCATATTAGGCCACACACCCCTGAAGTAGCCAATCCTCCAAGAGCTTACAGTAGCCCCAGTAAGAAGAGCTCTGTAAGCTCTTGGAGGATTGGCTACATTAGAGGTGTGTGGCCTAATATGCAAAGGAGTGTCAGAGACTGCCATTTCCTGCTCGGGAGATGGGATGTAACACAGTAGGCTACGCGCGCCTTTCCCCCCCTCCACTGGAATGAGCTTCTTTTCCCTCGCTCTCACCTCCGCCTGTGCCTTCATTTATCTGTAACCTTGACTGAGTCTTCTCACGGACTTTTTTGCTAATTGGGTTTTTTCCTACAAGTGCAAACCGCTTTCCTTCCCGCTTTTCTGTCTGGGAACAAACGGGCCAATGTATTTAGGCGCCCTTTTTCTTGAATGTTGATTGGGGGGGGTTTCTTTGCTACACTGTGGTTTGAATATACTATAACCAGGGGTCTGATGGAGCGGGAGCGCACAGGAGTGCAGCTCCGGGAGTGAGGAGCCCAGAGGGCGGGCACATGACCAAGCCCCGCCCCCTCCTTGGATTCCTCGAACAGTGTAGAGGCGCAGTGCCCCTTCAGCAGCTTCCACCCAATCAGTTTGGTTTAGTGGTCAGGAGTTGGATTCTAATCTGGGAGAACCGGGTTTGATTCCCCACTCCTCCACATGCAGCTGCTGGTGTGACCTTGGGCCAGTCACAAGTTCTCTCATAGCTGTTCTCTCATGAGCAGTTCTCAAAAGACCTCTCTCAGCCCCACCTACCTCACAGGGTGTCTTGTTGTGGGGAGGGGAAGGGAAAGGGATGGGTGGTGCACATGTCCTGGGTATCTCAAGTCTACTTGAAACCTGGTGGCTTCAAGGGAGCAGGAAGAGAATGAGGGTGTGTTCTTTACGCTTATTTTTATTGCACAAAGTATTGGATGGGGAAGGGAATGGAGGAAGAGCAGGTCAGTTTCACTCACCTGTGGAGTGGAGCCTGAGGGGTGGGTATTGCCTTCTGACACACTTCCGGTATGTTAGAAGGTGTGGCATATGCAAATGAGTTATGCAAATAAGTTATGCTAATGAGCTCCTGCACCTCTTTTTCTACGAAATGACCCGACTATAAATGTACCTTAACATGCCTCCTTTCTCCATTACTGACTCAAGAAGTGTGAACCAGTTGATCCACCATCAAATAAAAGAAGTTCTTGTTTAAGACCCTTTGTTTGCGGTTTGAAATCTCTTGGACTCTCACAAGGAGCTCCTGCTACGAAGTGAGCCCTGGGTTCAAGCATAACAAGTAATCTGAATACATAACAGTTTGTCATCCAAAGACACATAGATTCAACCAGCAAAGACAGTGTACAGATCGCACCCAGACAGGAACGCATCTGGCTGTATTATACGGTGTCCCTTGAAGTCAGTCACGTTTCGCCTACCCTGATGGCTTGCGTGGCACAGCAGAAACAGATACAGGGTTGGACTCCACACTCTGCCATGGAAGCTCACTGGGTTGGCTTGGGCCAGTCATGTTGCTCAGTTTAACCCGCCTTGCAGGGGCAGTTGCTGTGAGAAAATGGAGGAGGGGAGAACAAAGTTGTATGCCACTTTGGATCCTCACTGGAGAGAAAGGTGAGATATAAATACACAGACAACCTCCAGGATCTCAGCTCACAGGAGTCTTTCCCATCACCTACGACTTGATCCTTTTAACAGGAGAGCCAAAGTACCATTTTTCTCTGCCCTAATTTTTTTTCTCAAGAATTCTGATTTTTAGAAAGATGAAGAACAGAGCTCTTTAATTTTCTCGTTTCATTTCATCACCGGCAAGACCCTTAACATGTCCCAGATGGGCAGAGAATGCTCTTCAAGCTGCCCTAACTGGGATCGCATAGGTTCGGTGATAAGCTTCAAAAAGCCGTGAAGGAAAACAGAATAGAGCCACAGAAAGTCTAATCTCTTTCTTTATAATAATAGACTGAAATGGCAAGGAACACGGAGAGATAACAAATGGAAAACATTTCCCTAAGCCTCAATACAGTACAAAGATAAGCTTCAGTTGGCAAGTGGAGCGGGTGAAGCCCAATTACTCTCTCCTGAAATTGGGCAGAAGAAGATTCTAATAGGGGTACTTGGGGGGTGGGGTGGGGGGCACAGTTGCCATGATCAATGCAGAATAACACATTGCCCAAAGAAATCCGCTCAGATTTAGGATAGATCCATGCCAGAACCTTTGTTATCTTCCAATTCAGGAATTTCCCTCACTATTCCGCTACATGTTTCCACATACTTCCCATCGTGGGAATGCCCAGACCTGATAGGGGCTTGCCGGTCCCCCGATCAGAGTGGGCGATCCCCTGCCCCCCAGGTCCCATTGCCTGCTGCTGCTCCAAGCAACAGTGGAAGAAACATTTAAAAAACAAACAAACATGGAGTCACATTCACTGTTGCATCACATCCAGTGAAAACCCAGAGGTGATGGATGGAAGTTCTAGGAAATTCCAGAAACGCTGTGGTTTTACCACAGAGGTCCCAGCAATTCCTTGACCTACCCTATGCCACATCCAGGCTTTTACTGGAAGTGACATCAGGGCATGCATGACATCATGCCCCCCTGTCTCCACCCCCAAACCTCCTGCCAGTTACCAGGCCTGGCAATCCCAGGTGAAAATAAATAACATGTTGTTTTGGGAGCCCAGGATGGGAGGTAGAACTCAGGGATGTTAATTTACCAGGGGAAAAAATTGACGGGACTATCATTTGCCCTTAACAAAAGCTTTATCCAAAGAAATCAGCATTTGCTGTCCTTGGAGATAAGGGTTACTGTCTTTTTTCAAGGGGACAGGAGAAGAAACTGGTAAAAGAAGCTGGCGAGCCTCGCCACTGTCCAGAAACTCCTGAGTGGAGGGGATCAGGTTGCTTTGGCTGCTCCTCTCCCTTCAGGTCCCGCAGAGGGGCAAGGCAGGTGTGAGTCTTTTTTTCTCTCTGGGCCAGCAGTTGCTTGCTTTGAGGGATGGTTAAGAGCCTGAGGCTCTGGGACCTTCGGTCCTCATGAAAGGTGTGTGCAACACCAGCCCTGAGCGTGCTGGGCACTATGGGACCTCTGAATCGGACATGCCCAGTATCCATATGAAGAGGCCGGCTTCTCTTTTCTTGCTTTGCTAACCCAGCCGGATCTTCTGCATCCATTACTCCAATCCCAGCAATTGATCTAGGGGACCCTGGGGACCCTGGGCTGAACTCAACACACCTGAAAACTCAACATTTCCAGGTGCGTTTGGGTGTGGCCACCTGCCATCCTTACCTGATAATGGCCATTCAGCCATACTGTACCCACAGGATCACCAACCTCCAAGTGGGATCTGTGGATCTCTCAGAATTACACCTGCTCTCCAGAGATCAGTCCCCCTGGAGGAAATGCTGCTTTGGAAGGTGGTCAGTATTATATCCTGCTGAGGTCCCTCCTGTCCCTAAAACTTCACCCTGCACAGCCTTAGGGGTGCCAGGTCCCCCCCCCAGGCCACCGGCATGGGATGGGGGGAGGGGAGGGATGCCTGATCCAGGTTGGGAAACTCCTGGAGATTTGGGGATGGAGTCTGGGGAGGACAGGGACCTCAGTGTGTGTATGTGGGTACAATACCATAGAGTCCACCCTCCAAAGCCGCCATTTTCCCCAGGAGAACTGATCTCTGTAGTCTGGAGATGAACTGTAATTCTGGGGGATCCCCAGGTCCCCCCCCCCCCAGGCCAGCATCCCTACCCCAGGCTTCACCCCCAAATCTTCAGGATTTTTCCGCCCCCGGAGCTGGCAACCTTCCCCAAAGGCAGTGTGACTCATAATGTAAACTGCACCCATGCCTGACAACCTCCCTGATTTCATATGCTTGCTAGGCAGTAGTCTCACCTGGGATTCTCATGAGGCTATTGTATGGCTGTGTGTGTGTGGGGGGGTCTCCCTGGCAACCACAGTGTCCCCCCCCCCCCCGCCTGGAGCCTGTACCACCTCGTCTGACAGAGTAGCAGTCTTTATCTACCTGCTGTGTCATTCCCTCTTCATTCACTGACACTCGTGATCAACACTGTATCTGATGTATCTTCATCCGCATGCCCTCCGCAGGTCAGGTATGACCAGTGTTCCCTCTAAGCTGAGTTAGTGTGAGCAACTCACAGTTTTTTAGCCTCTGGCTCAAACCTTTTTTGTCTTAGCTCAGGAAGGATGACTCCAGAGCAGTGTCCCCTCTAAGCTGAGTTAGTCTGAGTTAGCTCACAGCTTTTTAGCCTCCAGCTCACAGATTTTTGTCTTAGCTCAGGAAGGATGACTCCAGAGCAGTGTTCCCTCTAAGCTGAGTTAGTGTGAGTTAGCTCATAGTTTTTTAGCCTCCAGCTCACAGATTTTTGGCTTAGCTCAGGAAGGATGACTCCAGAGTAGTGTCCCCTCAAAGCTGAGTTAGTCTGAGTTAGCTCACAGCTTTTTAGCCTCCAGCTCACAGATTTTTGTCTTAGCTCAGGAAGGATGACTCCAGAGTAGTGTCCCCTCAAAGCTGAGTTAGTCTGAGTTAGCTCACAACTTTTTAGCCTCCAGCTCACAGATTTTTGTCTTAGCTCAGGAAGGATGACTAGAGCCAACTCATTTATGCAGCAGCTAAATCACTCACTCACAACTTTAATGCCAGTAGCTCACAAAGAAGAATTTTTGCTCACAAGACTCCACAGCTTAGAGGGAGCACTGGATATGACACGCCCAAAAGCAGGAGGATGGGAGGACAGATGCCGTCAGTTGGGGCAGTGAAGTAGTCTGGCTCTGGGTTCGTGTTGCAGGCAGGCTGTAGATTCTGCTACCACCGAAAAATGGCAAGATGAGTACCTGAACGAGTTTAATAATGCAAAATTAGTCCATAATATTATAAAGACTATGGGAAGAAGGGTAGGGATAAGAACTAGGAAGACAGAGAAGTCTTCCGTCTAGACCAGGGGTGGGCAAACTGTGGCTCGGGAGCCGATTGCGGCTCTTTCACATATATCAGGGGTGGCCAACCTGTGGCTCGGGAGCCACATGCGGCTCTTTCACACATATTGTGCGGCTCCTGGCAGGGCAGCTGGGGAAGCAAAGGGGAGGCATGCTTTTTCTCTCTTTCTCCCTTCCTTCCTTCCTTCCCTCCTCCCTCCCATCTATTTGCTTTCCTAGTTTCTCTCTCTCTCTTTCTTATAACTGGTTTTCCTCGTTTGTTTTTATTTTTGGCAGTCCCATTTAACGTTAATAAAAAGCAAATTTGCATATTTAAAAAAATAAAAACGTGTGTGTGATATTTGTTCCTGTCTTGCGGCTCTCAGACATCTCTGTGTGGCTCTTACGTTTATTCTATGTGGCTCTTACGTTAAGCAAGGTTGGCCACCCCTGACATATATTATGTGGCTCCCAGCAGGGCGGCTGGGGAAGCTAAATATCATTAGCAAACAAATATCATTGGACAAATTAATATCATTATCAATATCTGCTTTTACCCCTTTTGTTATTATTTTTGGCAGTCTCATTTAATGTTAATAAAAAGCAAATTTTCCAATAAAAGCAGGTAATATTTGTTCATGTCTTGTGGGTCTCAAACATCTGATGTTTATTCTATGCGGCTCTGACGTTAAGCAAGTTTGGTCACCCCTGTTTACTAAATGCTAATTTGGCACAGTCAATATGTAAATGTTTGGTAAGAAGGTCACCTGTATCATCCTGTGTGTTATGTGCCGTCAACTCACTTTCAGCTTATGGCGACCAGATGAATTAATGACCTCCAACAGGTCCTATAATTAACGTCCTTGCAAACAGAGGGCCACGGCATCCTTGACTGAGCTGATCCATCTCAGGCTGAGATCCATCTCATCTTGGGTTTTCCTCTTTTCCTGCTGCCTTCATCTTTTCCTAGTATGACTTTCTTTTCTAGGGAGTCCTGTCTTCAGTATCATTCTACTGAGCATTTAAGAAGAAGAGATTGGATTTATACCCTGTCCTTCACTACCCAAGGGAGTCTCAGAGTGGCTTACAATCTTCCTTTCCCTTCCCCTCCCCACAGCAGACACCCTGTGAGGTAGGTGGGGCTGAGAGAGCTCTGACAGAAACTGCTCTTTTTCAAGAACAGCTGTGCCAGAACTATGGCTTGCCCAAGGTCATCCAGCAGGTGCAAGTGGAGGAGTGGGGATCACACCTGGTTCTCCCAGATTAGAGTCCGCGCACTTAACCACTACACCAAACTGGCTCTCTTTAAAGTCTCTTACTGGATCTCAGTGATAAAAATGTATGCAACAGTAATCACTGAAGCATCCTCTCAGCCTCAGTAGCCATCTCTAGCATCCAGATAACATTGACCAGCTTTTCTGTGCTTTTGTAGGATCTTCTGAGGCCTGGTTCAGGGAGTCTAAAAATAACCACACAGAGTTTCCTAGAACAAAGCTACAAATAGTAATTAATGTCCATTTAGCATAACCACCAGGACCGTAGCTATGGTGGGGCATTTTGGGGCTCCACCCCCTCAAACGGGAGGCACACCCCACAGCAGCTGCAAAATCACCGCTTGGAGATCAGGGAAGGCGTGTGGCTGCCCCGCTCCTTCGCCCTCCCTCCTTTCCCTCCCCTGCTGCCCCACAAAAATTCCCCGTGCCCCACCCACCAGCCCACAAATTCTGGCTATAGGGCTGATAACCACATTGGCAGGTGCCACTTACTCGTGGTGACTCGTATGAGTGGGGTGACTGAAAAATAACCCCCTGCTCTGTTGGCAGAGTTTAAACATGCAGAGGAACGGAGCACCAACTGTTTAAAGAAAGTAACTTGGTTTATTAAAGAATAAATAAACTGATAGAAGAGAGGAGAGGGGGAGAGGCTTAACTAACCAACTAACTGCTGTGAGAGACAGGAACGAAAGGGGAGGGCTCAGTTGGAGCAGGAGCCAATCAGGAGACAGGAAGGACATAATTTGAAATTGTGGGAAGTCCCTAATGTAGCTATGCTAACTAGCAGTCCTTCAGCTATCCCCTATAAACTGTTCTTCTCAGGGGTCATTTCAAGCAGGAGCTCGGGGGAGCGCAGCTCCGGGAGTTGGTGCCAGCCCCCCCCCCCCCATAGGGGAATGCCTGCTTGTGTCCTGGCTGTAGTAAAATGACCCCGTCCCCTGGGAAGGTCCTTGTTGTTCCTCCAACCAGCCTTCTGAAGGCTTCAGCCACCACTGAAGCTCTCCTCCCAGAAGAGTGGTATTTCTGAGGCCTGGATTAGTAGCTGTCCCCTCTCTGCCAGCTTTCTTCTTTCCTTCCTTCCTTCTTTCCTTCCTTCCTTCCTTCCACTCTCTCTCTCTCTCTCTTCTTTCTTTCTTGCCTTCTGACATATGTCAGGTGGTGTAGCATATGCAAATAAGTTATGCTAATGAGTTATGCTAATGAGCTCCTGCACCTCTTTTTCTACGAAGTGACCCCTGGTTCTTCTGGTCTTCTTCAAGTGGGTCCACTATATATCCCAGCATGCTCAACCAGTGGGGGGGGGGGGGGAGGGAAGACTTACCAGCAGTGGGAGGAGGCCAAGACCAGTGTTTGAATGACATTGCCAGCAACACAGCGACATCACTTCCTGCATCACCGCAACACCAGACTAGGCCTTCCTCCGCTGCTGGTAAGTTTCCTCTCCCCATCGGACAGGTGACCAGCTGCAGTGGGGGGCAGCAACTGGGCATGGGGAATCCCTTGCCCCTAACAGCTCTACCCCCTGGACTCATAACTCCTCACCATGATAGCACTACCACAGCAGGTGTTACTTCCCTCCATATGGCTGCATCCATGGGGCACATCAATGGGGAAGGGACATGGCTTAGTGGTAGAGCCCCAGCTTTGCATTCAGAAGGTCAAGTTTTCAGTCCTTGGAATCTCCAGTTAAAAGGACCAGGCAGGAGGTGATGTGAAATACTATTTATTGTCTTCCCCACTGGGGAAAGCCACCATGAGCCACAAGGAAAGGCAGGAAACAATTTTAAAAAAAAATTTATCATGAGTCATGAGCAATACATATCATATAATGTTAGCAGTATTTACAGAGTAATACAGAATAGTTAACCAATACAACAATTGGTGGGGAACAAATGTGGAATCAGGCACTGCATACACGTCCCAAGTAGCTATAAATTTATCTGATCACCAAACATCTACGGATCTGGTGACAAAGAACATGAATATAAGCAGGGGTCCGTTGGAGCAGGAGCACACAGGAGCGCAGCTCCAGGAGTGAGGAGCCCAGGGGGCGGGCACATGACCAAGCCCCACCCCCTCCTCGGCTTCCCTGAGCAGTGCAGAGGTGCAGCGCCCCGGGGAAAGCCCTGCTAGGGTCTTTATTGTTTTTAATGTTTTGTTTTAATATTGATAATTTTATCATTGTTCCTTTTATGACTATGTGCTGTTTTTCCAGAGACTTGCTCAAGGTGGCATATAAATTTTCTAAGTATACCATTTTTTATCTGGGCACATGGCTCATAAGTACTGGAGAAATTTCACCAAGTGTAGTGGTCAGGGGTTGGACTCTAATCTGGGAGAACCGGGTTTGATTCTCCACTCCTCCACATACAGCTGCTGGTGTGACCTTGGGCCAGTCACAAGTTCTCTCAGAGCTGTTCTCTCATGAGCAGTTCTCAAAAGACCTCTCTCAGCCCCACCTACCTCACAGGGTGTCTTGTTGTGGGGAGGGGAAGGGAAAGGGATGGGTGGTGCACATGTCCTGGGTATCTCAAGTCTACTTGAAACCTGGTGGTTTCAAGGGAGCAGGAAGAGAATGAGGGTGTGTTCTTCACGCTTATTTTTATTGCACAAAGTATTGGATGGGGAAGGGAATGGAGGAAGAGCAGGTCAGTTTCACTCACCTGTGGAGTGGAGCCTGAGGGGTGGGTGTTGCCTTCTGACACACTTCCGGCATGTTAGGGGGTGTGGCATATGCAAATGAGTCATGCAAATGAGTTCCTGCACCTCTTTTTCTACGAAATGACCCCTGAATATAAGATGAGAAAGTGTGAGAAGTAGCAGAGAATGGAAGGAAATAGTTTGTAAACAAGGCAGGCCAAACATGACAAGCTATATCTGGGCTATCTTATAGAGGAGAGATGGCCTCTGACAGAAATAGTTTGCTCCCAATCTCCAGTGTGGGAAAGATACCCTGATGGACTTACGGGACACCCTTTGCCCTACTTCGCTGTCGCTGTTAGACTCCGTCGCCTGCCAAGTATCCATTATTTTTGGCCGTCTCAAAATGTCATTACCCCCCTCTGCTGGCCTTTTCATAAACTCTGCAGCATTTCCCACGTAAGGAAAGTCCTTTGTTACATGGTTTTAATTGCAGCCACACAGATTTGACTTTTAGAAACTATCCGGCATTTTTTGCAGATTCACACTTTGTGAATTTACTGGTGAGCGTGTGCAATGTAACTCTTATTTGTGTTTAGATTGCTGAAAATTATGTCACTGAGTCAGAAACCCCATTGGAGGCCTTTCCCATAATCTCCAACGCTGCACTCATTCAAATGAGGATATGTAATGTCCCTTGCTCTTGCAAGAAAGATTACTTTATATTTCTATCGCCAACACCCAGCGTTGCATATGGGTGAAGACTTTTCCGTCCCTGCTGAGCAATGTATTCTTTTACTCCAAAACAATTGCCCCACACTAATTAAAAAGCAAAGAGTGTGCTTTTACTTTTAAGTTTCCTATATTTCCAGTAATTCCAAATAAACCATGTGTGTGAGCATGAAGTACCATCAAGTTGCTTCTGACATAGCGACTCTATGAATTAATGTCCTTCAGAACATCCAGTCGTTAACAGCCTTGCTCAGGCCTTGCAAACTGAGGGCCTTTGTGGCTCCCTTGATTGAGTCAAGCCATCTCATGTTGAGTCTTCCTCTTTTCCTGCTGCCTTCAGCTTTTCATAGCATTATTGTCTTTTCCAGTGAGTCTTGTCTTCTCATATAGGGCTGCCAAGTCAGCCCGGGGGGCGGGGGATCCCCAGCTACAGGGGTTCCCGATCCACTGGCCAGCATTCGGCTGGCGGGGGGAACCCCACCCCCAAAGTCGTCCTGTCAGGACAACGTCCCCATCGTAATAACGTCACTTGGAAGTGACGTCATCACGTTGGGGACGTTGCTGGGAAGACGCTCTAGCAATCACCCCAAAACTCTATGATACTATGATTGCCCTGGCAACACCCCCAACGTGATGATGTCACTTCTGGTGACATCGTCATGGCGCGCACGCAAGCGCGCGCGCCGGGGAAGCTCCCAGCGCCAGGAGGACTCCCACCCGCCGGTAAGTTTTTAGAACTTGGCAACCCTATTCTCATAACATACTACAGCCTCAGTTTAGTCATTTTAGATTCTAGAGAGAGTTCAGGTTTGCTTCGAACCCACTGATTTGCTTCCGAGTTGGCCACACCTACAGCCTCCCCCCCCCGGTTCCCCAGGTACCTCACAAGCCATGGGGCGCCTGGGGAAGCCAAGCTGATCCAGGGAGGGAAGGCAGTTTGAACTGCCTCCCCTCCTCGGGTTCCCCATGCGCCTCGCAAGCTATGGGGCACCTGCGGAAGCTGATCCTGGGAGGGGAGTAGCCTAATACAGGGGTGTGGCCTAATATGCTAATTAGCTTCTGCTTTGGGTGTGGCCTATTATGCTAATGCATTCATGCTGGGCTTTTTCTACAAAAAAAAGCCCTGGCCCACAGTATCCATAAAACTCTCCTCCAACACCATACTTCAAATGAATCAGCCTTCTTCCTGTCAGCTTTCTTCGTTGTTCGACTTTCACATAGTAATGGGGAATGCTGTGGCATGAACTAACTCAATCCTTACACTTCAGGATCTTTCCTAGCTCCTTCACCGCTGCCCTTCCCAGGCTGAATCTCCTGATTTCTCAACTGCAGGCTCCATTTTGGTTGATGGTGGAGCCCAGGAATAGGAAATGCTGGGAAAGAGGAATGAAAGAATACCAACACTGTGGTGGTAACTGCCGCCAAAACATCATTTTAGTCTGCAAAGCCAATTAGATCTCCAGGAGCCAATCAGAAGCCCTGCTGGGCAGGAACCCCACGTGGTCCTACTCACTTACTAAGGACAGTTGGCGGGCATCAGGGAAAACGTCGGCGGGCACCATGGAGCCGACAGGTACCGCGGTGGGGACCCCTGCCCTACATTGTGCTTTAGTGCTCGTGTGCATTAGAAACAGATCCTTCCCTATTCCAGTCTTGGATTATAATTTTTTTTACTTCAAACAAGAGCCCTTAAATGGTTTACAGTGATTTTAATGGACTAAAGAAGGCTGTAACTTTGCTTAGGACAACACTGCTGGATTATTTCTATCAAGCTGTTTGCAGAGGATGGTGGTTAGTTACTCCTTTTCTGCTGTTTGGGATTTATCCTGTAGAGTTACCTCTGCAGAGTTACATCTGTTATCTGTCATGCTTTTGGCTGGGCTGTGGGTGTCATCAATATGCTGACAACACCCAGTTATTTAGTTCTTCATTTAAGCCTCTTGATGCGGTGGTCTCTGTTTTGGATTTGTGCCGTGGCCAGATGGCTGTGGGTAAGCAAACTGAAGCTGAATTCATAGAAGACAGAGTTAGTTGTAAGGCCTGTGGTCTGGAAGCAGTGTGCCCTCTAAGCAGAGTTAGTGTGAGCCAGCGCACAGTTTTTTAGCCTCCAGCTCACACATTTTTGCCTTAGCTCAGGAAGGATGGCTCCAGAGCAAACTAGTTTATGCAGTAGCCAAATTGCACGCTCACAACTTGAATGCTAATAGCTTACAAAGTAGAATTTTTGCTCAAAAGACTCCACAGCTTAGAAGGAGCATTGTCTGGAAGGTATTATGCTTCTGGAGTGAGATTATCACCAGCTGACAGAGTGAAGAGTTTAGGGGCTCTATTAGACCCTGCTCAATTGCTACCAAAGTGAGGTGAAAGCTATGGCAAGAAGTATCTTTTACAGTTTCACAGAGTAAGGGAAGTAGTTTAGCTTATCCATGCCATGGTAACCCAAAACAAAACTACTGTAATATGGTGTACATGAAACTGCCCTTGAAAACAACTTGGGAACTTTGGCTAGTACAAAATGCAAAAGTGCACTTACTATTGGGAGGCGGTAAAAAGTGCAGTCCAACTTATGGCTAAGGTTGGGCACAAACTGGCTTTTGAACTAAAGTTCATCACGAATTTTGGGTGGTTCGTGGTTCGTGAGGCAATAGAACCATCATGAACTTTCATGAATTTTGATGCCGTTTGTGGTGGCTCATGTGGAAAGCAAGGGTTTAAACCCCTGCTTTCTGCCCTTCACAAAAAACAGCTCAGCGGCAGAGAGCTCCCCACTGCTCAGCTGTTTGGTTTAAAGGGATCTGGGGCATTAAAGGGATCGGAGCCATTAAAACCACTCCTTTCTGCTCCCTGCAAAAAGCCGCAGGGAGCAGAAAGCCCTTTAAATGGCTCATGAACCAATACAAACTGGCATATGGGTTCACGATTTGGTTCATGGTTCAGCCACAAACCAAACCACAATGTTGTTTGTGCCCATCCCAACTTATGGCAATCCCATAGGGATTTCAAGGCAAGAGACAAACAGAGGTGTTTTGCCATTGCCTGCCTCTGTGTAGCACCCCTGGCCTTCCTTGGTGGTCTCCCATCTGAGTATTAACCAGGGCCGACCCTGCTTAGCTTCCGAGATCTGACGAGATCGGGCTAGCCTGAGCCACTCAGATCAATGCCACTATTTGAAGCAATTTATTATTCATGCCATGCCTATTTTAATATTGTTTCAGAAGCGGCCTGTTTGCTTCCAGGCTCAACTCCAAATGGTGGTGCTTACCTTTCAAGCCCTTCTTGGCCTGGGAGCCACATACCTACTGGATCACCTCTCCCTGTGTGTTCCTATTAGGCAGTTGTGTTCTTCTGCCAAGAGCATCTTCATTATCCCTCCCCCCTTGCAGACAAATATGGAAAGCTGCAACCAGCTTCCAGGCCTTTTCAGTGCTTGCCCCACTCTGTGGAACAGCCTTCCTGAGTATATCAGGATGATTTCCACTTTGATGTGATATTGAAAGTTACGGAGGGCCGAATCGGAGGCTCTCCCCTGTTGAGGAAACAGCTAGCAGCAAATGTGCAGATATAATGATCTTTGGGGACTTAACGCCAAGTTTGTATGAAATGTGAGACTAAAAATATCTTAAATGAATAAATACAGTGTCTTGAGAACTGGGGAAATAAAACCTAAAAATGGGCATTGCAAGCAACCTGCATCAACAGGTTTTTTTTTTTAAAAAAAGATGTCTGTTGTAGGAGTTAGGGCAGGGCTGTTTGAAGTTTGGTTATGGGTGGGGAATCCCTTTCAAGGAGCCCCCCACCATTCCATCCCCCCCATTCCTTCCCTTCTGCCACCATCAGCCCTGGAGCAGGCAAGGGCCTTCAATGGCTGCCACTTCCGGTTCTAGGGTTGCCAAGAGACTTACTGGCTGTAGCGGTGGAGCGGTGGTTCCATTCCAGGACATTCACATGCGCGCATAGCAGTCAACCCGGAAAACCCTATGGTACCATAGAATTTCAGGGTGATTGCTAGAGCATCGCTCGATGATGTGCCCAGCGTGATGACATCACTTCCGGGTGATGTCATCATGCCGGGCACGTTGGCCCGATCTGGCCACTCCGGGGATGGGGTTTCCCCCGCCAGCCAGATCTGGACTGGCAGATTGGGGGCCCTTTTAGCAGGGGAACCTGGCAGTTCTATCTGGTTCAAGGGTTTGAGTGGGGTCACAGCCCACTTTCTGTATTGACCTAGGAAAGCTACTGTTACTCTAAGATCACTTTGCAAACTTAACCCAAAGCATCAGGATTCAATCTCCTAGCAGGCCCCGAACCTGTAATGTCCAGGATGGGGAATCAGCTGCCATGCCTGTATCCGACTTTGACTAAAGGCAAAGGAAACCGCAAAGGATACTGACAATGGAATCCTGAACTCACTGAATTCAGTGGACTTAGAATGGTATAACTCCACTTAGGATGCATGGCAGCTATTCTGATATCTTTCAAACTTTTTATATTAAGAAGACAGAAACTTCTTACACCAAAGTTTTACAGTTTCTCTCTACTTGATCTAACTGCTGTGGCCAAATTACGAGCTATTCCTATTTAGAACTCTTGGCATCCTCCAGTAGTTAAATTTTTTTAAAAATTCACACCTGCCAAACCAGCAAGGAAACTTAAAACAACCTCATTGAAGTGCTGCATATTTAGAATACCTGCTGATGTGGAATGAAAATTCCTTGTCCAACTGCTCCCAAAGAAAACCAGCTAGAAGCCCTTTGCTCTCTGTGTGAAATCCCCTTTTGGGGGTTTCTAAGTAGGCTAAAGGGGTAATAACAGCTGGATCAGGCTTTGGTTGAATTCATAAAAATCTTGCCAATTCCAGCTGTGTTCGTTTGGTGCAGCCGAAACAGAAAAAGGGATCTTGTGGCACTTTAAAGATGAGCAGACTAATTGTGGCAGAAGATTTATGAAGATAGCCCACCGCTTCTGATGGAATGGCCTCGTGCCCACAAAAGCTCACACAATAAATCTGTTCATCTTTAAGGTGTTCCAAGACTACTTTTTTAATTAATCAAATATCTATAAAAGTTACCAGACTTCAAAAATGTTTATCATTGTGATCTATCAACCACTTCTGGCAGACTGAAAGTAATAACTCTTTCCTGACTTCTGAAGCTTCCCTGCCTGGTTCCCTGGAGACACGTTTTACTCGCCACAGGAGACCAATCAACTGAATTGCTCTTTATAAGCTTAGGTTACAGACATAATTGCAATGGTGGAAAGATTTCCTTTGATTTAGAACACATAGAGAGCAATGCCTGAAACACACTTTCGTTTGATTTTATTATCCCCCTCTAAGTTTTAGATATTTGACATTTTATTTTACTTAATTTCCCTCCCTCTGCGCTGTATTTGATACCATGGTGTACCAGGGTATGTTTGCAAAAATCACATAAAATTGTTTCCTTGTCTGACAGTTGTTGAAATTCCCCTTCTCTACACTGTTTTGGAAATTGTCCACCTTGTGTATCCAGGTTGATTTTTCTCTGTATTAATGATTAGATTTTACCCATGTTTTCATAGATTTCTGTAAATTTTCATAGACAACACATCTACTTCTGCATTACATTTTAGTGTATTAATTAGTTTTTATGGTCCCTCCATTCTTTACATGGTTTATTGGGGGAGGGGGTGTCCATTTTTCTGCAGTTTGTTCATTCCATTGTTAAGCTTTCACACACATATTTAAGAATTTTGCTCTAGTAAACTAAAATCTGCCCTGATCTAGATGACCCAGGCTAGCCTGATTTCATCAGATCTCAGAAGCTAAGTGGGGTCAGTTGTGGTAAGTACTTGGATGGGTACCGAGGGAGTCCAGAGTCTGGATGCAGAGGCAGGCAATGGCTAAATATCTCTTGCCTTGAAAACCCTTACAGCAGGGATGTCAAACATAAGGCCTGGGGGCCAGAACCAGCTCGTCCAGAGCTCTTACCCAGCCTGTGAGTAACTGGGGGAAAACCAGCCCAAATGTGGACCGGAAGGGCCTATATTAGGGCATTATACCCCCTGCTGAGGTCTCTCCCTTCTCCAAATGCAGGCCCTCCTCAGGTCCTTACCCAGATCTCCAGGGATTGCCCAGCCCGGAGTTGGCAACCATAAGGGGCGAGGAGGGCTGGTTTGGCTCCAAGCTCTCCTGAGTAGAGGTGTGGGTCATGGTCAGTGGTAAAATATCTCCGGGACCTGGCATTACATTTTATGGCACAGTAATCAAAGAGGTTAGGGCAAAACCAACAATCAAATATAGCTAAACACGTGGTGCTTATATAAAAATATACAATATATTTTAAGTATGCATAAAATTATTAAAATCACAATAAAAACCACATATCTATGGTTCCGTATAGAAGTACCTGTACCTAATATGAGGACAGCTGTCAGAATAGATAAATACAGGTTAAAAGGTACAAAATGTGTACAAATACGAGATCCAAATGCGTTTTGGCTATAAAGCCTTCCTCAGTGATAAAATACAAGCTGAGCACTCCATAAGTTAAACACCAGTAAATCTCAAACTCATCATATATAGAATGGACCTTGAAAAAAAATCAAAGACAATGTAGACCTTACTCACACAGAGATATCCACCCACGTAGTAAATAGGAATAAATATCCTTAAGATGCAACATGGGCCACTCATCCAAGTGTGTTTTATTTCATATGTCCATAGATCTGCAAGACGGAGCTCTTCTGCCAGGCCTTTGAATAGGAGCCGCCACCATTGGTGCCACGTCATGATTGACAGCCGACGATGTGTGGCCACCCTGGATGCAGCCCAGGCCTGACGACTAGGGAAGGTCGTTTCCGACCCTGATGCCATCTGAATTTTAGTGCCTGGAAGCACTTTATTGAAATTTTATTGTTCTTATGACTTAATTTATGGGTTTTAAATTGATTTTAAATGTTATTGCATTGGATACGGCACACTGTGCCCTTGTAAGCCGCCCTGAGCCTGTTCACGGGGAGGGCGGGGTACAAAAATCGAATAAATAAATAAATAAATAAAATCTGTTTCGTGGGCATCTCTCTATATAATAATTGTGTTTTGGTCATGGACTCTCCTTAGCGTTCCATACACTCCTAAATCAGTTGGCTCCAGGGCTATTTTTGGGCAGGAAGGCACAGGAACGGAGTTCCGGCTGGCTCCTGAGCTGGCCACACCTACAACCAAAACCTCTGGCACGCCTGGCTACAGAGCACACTGCCCTCCCCATGTTACACACAAGAGTGGAAAGAGGCATGTCAAAATGCCCTCTTCCCCTCTGGGGAGCCCTTCCAGATTTCCTTGTCAATTTCACTCCCCAGCAGTTAGCTGAGAGTGAAATTGACAAGGAAAAGCCTCACTCTGCCTTTCCTTCTCTAGCTGAGGTGGCAGCTGTAAAAGGGCAGGCAGGGAACCCAGGCAGGTTGGAAATGCCTTTCTTTCCCTCCCCTTTCTGATCCCAGGCACTTCAGCAGCACCTTTCCCTGGCCATCTGGTTCGGGGGGGGGGGGGGTAGACTAGAAAGGTGATGCTGAAGTGGGGCGGAGAAGCTCGGGGGGGGGGGGGGAGAGGCAAGCTTCCATGCCTGCTCTGTGCTTTCCCAGCCCCCCCTAATATGCTAATAAGCTGCACTGT
The DNA here is from genome assembly GCA_029233225.1 of Lepidodactylus listeri. Classification (NCBI taxonomy): domain Eukaryota; kingdom Metazoa; phylum Chordata; class Lepidosauria; order Squamata; family Gekkonidae; genus Lepidodactylus; species Lepidodactylus listeri. The sequence goes on along the minus strand of JARCFY010000005.1, from coordinate 129,069,975 downwards.
CAGGAGTGTGGCCTAATATGCTAATGAGTTTCTGCTGTTGGGTGTGGTCCATTATGCCAATAAGTTCCTGCTGGGCTTATTCTACAAAAAAAGCCCTGGTTGGCTCCACGATGTGTCACTCAAGCTGTCCCTATCCACTGGCTGCATTGCCTGAGTCCCGCCTCTAACATTCGAAACAGTTTGCTGTTCCTTTCCTCCCCACAGCCAGTCGGAACACGGAGGTCGTTTGCATTTGCGCCCTGATTGGCCTTTGCCTCTAACATTCTAAACAGTTTGCTGTCGGGAGTCATTGAATGTGTCCTGAGGTAAAATACACCTCCCCGTCTTCCCTTCGACAGTCACTGGAGTTGCCAATCACCGTGTTCCGCAGCCACAGCCCATCATTTCCCCTTCAGAAAATTTCCCAGGTATTACAACTGATCCCCAGATGACCAAGATCAGTTCTCCTGGAGACAATGGCTGCTTTGGGCAGTGGACTCTATAGCATTATACCCTGCACTGAAGTCCCTCCGCACCCCAAACCCCGCCCTCCCCAGGCTCTACCCCTCAAATCTACAGGTATTTCCCAACCCAGAGTTGGCAACCCTGTAACTGGGTATGGAACCGCTTTCCAGACCCTTGGAACCCAGAAGACATGGCATAGGAGGAGGTGCATAGCCCCGAATCCACATAAGTCAGGGGTGGAGGGAACCATACCTGCTACCATGCGGCTCTCCTCCCATACTGCCCACTTGGGGCAGCAAAAGGACTTGAGGCAGCCCTGCCTCATAGGAAATAAACATGGCTTGCCTCTATTTCTCCCTTCCCTCTGCCAGCCCACCAGCCCCAGCCGAGACACTCGCCTGCAGCTTCCTTCTAGAGCCCGTTGTATTTCTTCCCACCACGGGCCTTACTCCTAGTATGAAATAAAACACACTTGGATGAGCAGGAGAACATCTCTGTATGAGCAGTTAAAATATATTGTATATTTTTATATAAGTACTATGGGGTTAGCGATATTTGATTATTGTTTTCTCCCTAACCTCTTTGGTTACCTTTCCTGTACTGGGTTGATTCCACCCCCACCTGTTTTTTGGCCTTGACTATTACATTTTACGGCACACATGGCCCAGCCCAACAAAGTGACATTTATGTCAGATCCGGCCCTTGTAACAAATGGGTTTTGACACATCTGCCTTACAGGGTTGCTATAAGTCAGGGGTGGCTAAACTTGCTTAATGTGAGAGCCACGCAGAATAAATGTCAGATGTTTGAGAGCCGCAAGATATGAACAAATATTACACTCATGTTTTCATTGAGAAATATGCAAATTTGCTTTTTATTAACATTAAATTAGACTGTGCGGAAGAGCAGCATGAGGCTCCCGAGCTGGAGTTTGGCCATCCCTGTGATAAGTCAACTGCAACTTGACTGCACTTTCCGCCACCAAATTCAATTCGAGCTTGCCACAAGGGGGCTCTCTGTAGCTTCAGTTCAGAACAGCGGCTTTCAAACAAGTGGCTTTCCGCAAACCTTCTGCAGCTCCGCTGTCAGCCAGGATGGCGCTCTGGTAAACAAAGTTCGAGTTCAGCAGCACCTTTAAGACCAACAAAGTTTTGTTCAAGCTAGAAGCTTCCTTTTGCCTGCCAGCTTTGACCTGCAGCCAAGATGTCTTAGCAAACCCCCCAAGTTTGTCCAGTTCTCAAGTGACTATCTTAAATTGTTCACTAGGAAATAAAAAATATGAACTGGGGGGGTGCCAACTCCAGCTTGGCAAATTCCTGGAAGTTTGGGGGTAGTGTCTGGGGACGGCAGAGTTTGGAGTGGGGAGGGAGCTCAGGGAAGGGGGCAGGACTTGGGTACGAAGACATGAGCACCATATACAAAAATGTCTGGCTTGCATTTTGCTCACACGACACCTGCCAGGTCAAGTGAGTGCTGACCTGCATGTGTGAGTAGGTCATTCACAGATATACCACTACTGATCGACAGTTGCCAACCTCCAGGAGATCTCCTGTAATTACAGGAGTGATCTCCAGACAATAGATATCGATGCCCCCTGGAGAAAAATGACTGCTTTGGAGAGTGGACTCTATAGCAGTAAATCCAACTGATGCCCCTCCCTTTACCAAGCCAAAGGCTCCACCCCAAATCTCCAGGAATTCTCAAGGGTCTGGGACCAGCATATATGCACGACTGCTTCTCCTGGGACCCCCTGCCCCCAAAGCATTATACTCAGTGGATAACAACATCCCTGGCCCAAAAAGTACCCGGCTGTCCTAAACCAGAGTGAGATCCGGGCCCTGCGGGATCTGATGCAGTTCCACAGGGCCTGTAAGACAGAGGTGTTCCACTGGGAAGTGGCTGAGGACAGTGAGGGTTTCCGTGGAGGCTGACCTCCCCCCCTTCCTCCCCCCCCCCCCCCCGGGTCCCTTTCCCCCTCCATACTTGTATTCTCTATTTACCATTCTGTATGACATTTATTAAGGGCTGCCGTGGCTCAAGTGGTTGTACATGTATGACCCTATCGGGCGTTTGGGTGCAGCCAGAGGTCTGGCTCCGGCCAGCATATGAGCGGGCCCTGGAGCCCTGTTGTCCATGCCTCATCTGACCACCAAATAAAGAGCTATGCTGATTTCACTGCTACCGGCCTCCCGACTCCAGTACTTTCCACCAACAAAGTTTTATTCAAGGTTATGAGCTTTTGTGTGCATGCACACTTCCTCAAATACATTGCCAGTCCCTCCTGCAAACCCCGCCCTACTCTAGGCTCCACCCCCAAGATCTCAAGGAATTTCCCAACTCTGAGCTGGCAACCCTATGTACAAAGCAGCTTCCTTATTTCTATGGGGAGATGATACAACTTCCTTCTGGCACACAGGCAGAGAGATTTTAATGTCGTGCAAATTGTGTACTGTGCACTACAGGTAGTCATGCACTGTTTTTTTCAAGATCTTTGTATTTATAAGTGGATTCCATTCTTTTAAAGAAGAAGAAGAAGAAGAGGAGATTGGATTTATATCCCGCCCTTCACTCACTTGGAGTCTCAGAGCGGCTTACAAACTCCTTTCCCTTCCCCTCCCCACAACAGACACCCTGTGAGGTAGGTGGGGCTGAGAGAGCTCTTTCCCAAGCTGTCCTTGAGAGAACAGCTGGTACAGAGCTATGGCTTGCCCAAGGTCATCCAGCCAGGTGCAAGTGGAGGAGTGGGGAATCAAACCCGGTTCTCCTATATTAGAGTCCGCGCACTTAACCACTACACCAAACTGGCTCTACAAACCACTACACCAAAGGTGTGGTAGCTTCAGCATTATTCATTCTTCCACTGAAATAGAAGAAGAGGAGGAGGAGGAGGAGGAGAATGGATTTATACCCCGCCCTTCGCTACCCAAAGGAGTCTCAGAGTGGCTTACAATCCCCTTTCCCTTCCCCTCCCCACAACAGACACCCTGTGAGGTAGGTGGGGCTGAGGGAGCTCTGACAGAAACTGCTCTTTTTCAAGAACAGCTGTGCCAGAACTACGGCTTGCCCAAGGTCCTCCAGCAGGTGCAAGTGGAGGAGTGGGGACTCAAACCTGGTTCTCCCAGATTAGAGTCCGCGCAGTTAACCACTACACCAAACTGGCTCTCTTTTAGTTGTAGCCGGATATGGTGTGTCTTTAACTTTCTTGTTATCTCTCTCTCTCTCTCTCTCTGGGTATGTAATGCTGCCACCAGGAATTCAATTCTGATCTTATTAATTAACCTTTCCCACAGCATCATGTCCAAGCTCTAAGGCCCCTACATTGGACCATGTGGTCCTGAGGGTGAAACTCTTATATTTTACTAATATATGACTCCAGGTTTTCATAAAATAAAATAAAGCTTTATTTGCACAAGAAGTGTATTGGTTTCAAGATGTTGTGCTATTTATTTCTTCCATGGACAATAACCCCCATCTTGAAATAACTCAGGAGAATAACTTTTTGGCATTGTTGGAGCGAGTGACGCAGCATGCCGGGACATGAGGGGGCGGGGCGGGCGCTACATCACTCTAAGGGTGTATAGGAGTTACCTTCTTGCATGGGATGCCTCACTTTCGTCTTAACCTGGGAGCTCCCCTCTAATCTCTCCTCTCCCTTTGTCCTCTCCATCACTTTACATGGCCTTCCAAAGAGACACATGTCTCTGGAGGTCTCACCTGTAGAGACAATAGCCTCATACCCCCACATGATACTGGACAAGATGGCAATTTGTGACAGGGAAAGTACTCTCCATGAATAAAACTGTGGATATTAATAACCTCTGACTAAGTTGTCACACTCTTTCACTTCAAGATGGGTAGCTGTGCTAGTCTGTCTGTAGCAGCAGAAAAGAGCAAGAAGAGAATGGATGTATACCCCACCCTTCAACTACCCGAAGGAGTCTCTGAGTGGCTTACAATCCCCTCCCCTCCCCACGACAGATGCCCTGTGAGGTAGGTGGGGCCGAGAGAGCTCTTTCGAGGACTGCTCTCGAGAGAACAGCTCTGAAAGAACTTGTGACTGGCCCAAGATCACACCAGCAGCTGCAGGTGTACTAAAAATGAACTCAGCCTGAGAGTTCATTCAAAAGGGAAATGAGTCTAGGTAAGCAGCCAAAAAAATGAGCACCTGTATTAATCAAGCACCTGTATTAATCAATTTTAACAAGACAAGAACCTGCATTGTAAAGCTGAGATGTGGCCAAGTAACATCTTGTTTGTCAAATATGACAAACTGACCAGACAAAGAAATCTAAACTAACTATGTGCAATGTCAATAATGATGTCAATAATGATGTAAAGTGGGGAGGAGCAAGGAGAGCATATAAGCAAGATCCCTGCTGTAACACACTGAACATCTATGCTGAATTCTTTGAATTTATTGGCTAGCCACACAAGTCAAAGAACCTTAGTGCCCTCAGGGTGTTGCTTTCAAAATATCCCAGTAGGCATACATCAGCCCGACCAGAACTGTGGAGAAAGGAGCAAGGATGCGGCCATTCCCGGGAATGTGCCAGCAGTGGCCTCAGAACCTGGCAGTCCAGGCACTCCCCCCAGAAGGGAGGCGAGCCTCAGGCAGAAGCCTACATCCAGGAATGGGTCAAAGGAGGAGGCTGACAGCGGCTTGGGCCTTCTCAGGCCTGCAAAGCTGCCTCTTAAAACCTCAGGCAAGGGCCCAGCCAGGAAGGCCATTGGCCCAGATTCCTTCAATCACTGCGGGCCCGTCCCTGAGAAGAGAACATTGGGGGAGTTCAGGGTCAGCCCTGCCCCCCAAACAACCCTTTATTAGGCCAGCCCAGACAGAGCCAAGGAAAAATGGCCAGACCATGCCCTTACAGCCAAAGGACTGGTACAAGGCCAGAGAGTAGGGTTGCCAGACCACCCCGGTGGAGGCAGGGGTCCCCTGCTGTCAGGCCCCACCGCCAGTTAGCTAGCTAGCCAGCGGGGCAGGGGAAGGGAACTTACCAAGAAAAAGAGCAAGGCCTACTCGATGTTGCAGCAACATGTCTATGCAACTCCTGACGTGAAACGGAAGTGACGTCATCACGGCAGCGATGTCAGGGTGATGCTTTGGTATTTGAGCAAAAACTCTTATGGTAGAAGCCAAATTTACCAGAGTCCCCCCCCCCCCAAATCCTAGAGCATCGCCCTAACATCGCTTCAGGGTTGGTTTTTTTAATGGAAATAGCTAATCCACTTTAGGAAACCAACAGCCTGACTTTAAAAAGCTGCGTCCATGAATATCCAGGCATCACCTCTCTGTCTGTGCCTTCAAACCTGTCTCCACAAAGCCAGCGGAGTAATGAGACTGGGAATACAATGGTTTGCTTAGTACGCGAATCCTCAACCTCTCTGCGCCTGCGGGACCCACTGGAATTCTGATACAGCATGATGGGCGCAGCCACAAAATGGCTGACACAAAATGGCTGCTGCAGGAGGTGGAGCCAGCCACAAAAGGCTGCTGCAGCTTACCTTCAGCCACCCAGTGAAGATCCTTGTGCTGTGGCGGCAGCCGTTGCCAAAGCAGTCTTTAAAAGTCGATCAGATCTCCAGTAGCCAATCGGAAGTCTTGCCGGGCAAAAGCCCCACCTGGCCCCATCCACTTCCTAAAAACACCTGGGCAGGAATGGCGCCCGCAGGCACCATGTTGGGGACCCCTGGCCTGGTACTGTCTGCTGAGTCCACGGCTAAGATCTGGTCCAGGGACCTCCTGGCTCACACTCTTTGCAGCCACTACGCTGCACCATCATCCTTAGTGTTCTCACCTTTTACGCTGGCAAACCAGGGACAATCCAGGAGCTCTCAGCATCACTGGGAATGACAGATGGCTGCTTGCCACAGCTACGTTACAGTCGTAGTAACATTGTCGTGTTTTACTTCATTTTTAACATGGACTCTGAGAACAGGTCAGGTCCTCGCGATTATTATGGTAGAAAGTGCCCTCAGGTCACAGCCGACTTATGGCGACCTTGGAGGACGGTTAAGGCAAGAGACAAACGGACGTGGTTTGCTGTTGTCTGCCTCTTGGACTTCCTTGGTGCTCTCCCATACCACGTACTAACCAGGACTGACCCTGCTCAGCTTGCGAGATCTAATGAGATCAGCTAGCCTGGTCCATCCAGGTCAGGGCCCTGGTTTTCATAAGCCCTTATTATGCCATATGGCAAGCAAAACAATTGAATTAATTTTTATCTTTTGTGTTATTTTATCTTTTATGTTATTAAGAACATGCTGAGAGGGCATCCATTGTTAAGATAATTGTTTGCTGCTGGAATTCATTAGTGGGAGCGAATTATAAGATGTCCTCTTGATAGCACAGCTTTCTAGCTTTTGGAATGTAGTATTCATGATTAGAACTTGGAGGAGGAGACGCATCTGCAGCGAAAGGGGAGGGGCAGATAAATGGCTTGCAATTAAATTGTGCAGTAGGCAGAGAGAGGCAAGTGGAGCTAATACACCCACCGGAGACATTTGTTCTCTTTAGAGGTCTAATGCATGGTCAATTGTGTCAAACTCATTTGTTACGAGGGCCAGATCTGAGATAAATGAGACCTTGTTGGGCTGGGCCATGTGTGTCATGAAATGTAATGCCAGGTAGCAGAGGTATGAACTTTATAAAATACACAGACAAGCACAATTATTTTTTTTTAAAAAAAAGTTAAATAAAGCATACTTAAAACACTAGCACTCTTGCAATATTTTGTCTTTTTAATAAAGCCTGCCCCTGTCCTCCCGACTGCTGGTATTCGAAGGAGGTCTCCCATCCAAGTACTTGCCAGAGTCAGCCCAGCTTAGCTTCCGAGATCTGACAAGATCGGGCTTGCCTGGACTCTCCAGGTCAGGGCAAATCCTCAGACTATGGAGGAGTTCTCAAGCTTTGCCCGAAGCCTATTCCTGGGGATACTGTCAAATGCTGCTTTGCAGTACACAAAGGCAGCATGAAGTGCCCTATTAGGCTGAGAGCTGTACTTCTCCACAAGATGGTGCAAGATGTAACGCTGCTCTTAGTGGAACGGCCAGCCCTGAAGCCTGCCTGCTTGTCCATCAATATGTTTTCTCCGTCTAACCAATCAAGGAGTTCCCAACATCGGTGTCTAGAATACAATTGACTAATGACGCCGAGGAGACTGCTTGGTCGATAATTGTCAGGATTCAGCTTTTCTCCGAGGACTACACCTAGGATTGCCAGCTCCGGTCTGGGAAGCCCTTGGAGAAGAAGAAGAGATTGGATTTATATCCCGCCCTTCACTCACTTAAGAGTCTCAGAGCGGCTTACAAACTCCTTTCCCTTTCCCCTCCCCACAACTGACACCCTGTGAGGTAGGTGGGGCTGAGAGAGCTCTTTCCCAAGATGTCCTTGAGGGAACAGCTGGTACAGAGCTATGGCTTGCCCAAGGTCATCCAGCCAGGTGCAAGTGGAGGAGTGGGGAATCAAACCCGGTTCTCCCAGATTAGAGTCCGCGCACTTAACCACTACACCAAACTGGAGATTTGGGGGTGGACCCTGAGGAGGGCAGGGTTTGAGGAGGGCAGGGTTTGGGGAGGGGAGGGACCTCAGCAGGATATAATGCCCTGGAGTCCACTCTCCAAAGCAGCCATTTTCTCCAGGGGAACTGACCTCTGTTGCCTGGAGATCAATTTTAATTCTAGGACATCACCAGGTCCCGCCTGGAGGTTGGCAAGCCTATAACTGCACCGGATGGCTGGCTCACTCTCACCTGCTTCACCGCCGAATATTTCCCAGCTGCAATCCTTTGTGTGCTTACTTGTGGGATTTCTTTTGAGTAGATGTATCTAGGAGGGACAAGGAATTGTGCAGGGGAGAGGGAATAAATCAGGGCATCCAGGCAAGTCTTCTGGAATAGGGCTGCCAGCTCTGGGTTTGGAAATCCCTGGAAATTAGAGGATGGGTTTTAGGAAGGGGAAAGGCCTTGGTAGCGTATAACTACAGCTACAATGGGGCATTTGGGGGCTCAGCCCCCTCAAATGTGAGGCATGCCCCACAACAGCTGCTGCCCCCCTCCCCTCCCCTCCTGTGACATTAAAAGGGCCCTCCAGTGGATGGATGGGAGCAGGCGGCCTGCTGATCAGCTGGAGGGCCCTTAAATCTTGCAGCTGACCTTCTCTCCCCCAAGATTTAAAGGACCCTCGAATCTTGCAGGAGATGAGGGAGAGGGATGGCTGTCCGTGGCACATCTTCCCTGAACTTGCAACTTGGAGTTCAGGTGCAGGGAGGCCCCCCCCCAAAAAACCCAATTTAAAGGGAACCCCTCTCCCGCTCCCCCAGAAAATTTCCCCATACCCCACCAATCCAAAGCAGCCATTCCCCCCCCCCCCCAGGGGAAGTGCAATAAACGTAAATAAATTAATTACCCAGCGATCAGGGTAATCTGGAGCTGGGCTGTAATGCTGGGAGATCTCCAGTCCCCACCTGGAGGCTGGCAACCCGTATTCCCTCTCATCCCCCCTCCCCCGCGGAACAGCTCACACCTGGAGATGAACGTAACTGCTCTGCCGTCTTAAAATGGGCAACGGGGGCCGTGCAAGAAGACCCCGGGGGGGGGGGGGGGGAGGCTCCAGGCCAATGCTCCCTCTAAGCTGTGGAGTCTTGTGAGCAAAAATCCTACTTTGTGAGCTCCTGGCATTACAGTTGCGAGCGCGCCATTTGGCTCCTGCAGAAATTAGTCTGCCCTGGAGCCATCCTTCCTAAGACAGAAAATGTGTGAGCCGGAGGCTAAAAAACGGTGAGCTGGCTCACACTAACGCAGCTTAGAGGGAACACTGCTCCAGGCTGCTGCTGAGCCGGGCTGCCGGCGCGGAGAGGGAGAGGGAGCCCTGTGCTGCGTGCCGACCCGACCCGACCCGACAGGGCTTGCCGCCGCCGCCGCCACCTCTGGGCATCAGCCGGCCTCGCGCCTGGCACACCTGCACCTCTTCCCTTCCCTTCCCGCCCGAGCGCGCAGTCACCGTTTCCACCCCCGGCCGCCCGCCCGCCCAGGCTTCCCTGCCCTCGCCCTGGTGAAACCCGAGGCGCCTCCCCGGCCGGGGAGGGAAAACCAGGCGCGGCGAGGCGCGGCGCCGCCGGACAAGGCAGGCAGGCAGGCAAGGCGAGCTCAGCCCTCGGCTCCTCCTCCTCCTCCTCCTCCGCTGTTTCCTCCTGGGCCGAGAGCGACGCTGCGCCAGAGGCTCCGCCGGGCCCTTTCCCCCGCCTCTCTCCCTGCAGCGCTCCGGGGTGCATCGAGCGGGTAAGCGGGGGTTCTCAGGGCGAGGGTCCCGCCGCCGTCCTCCCTCGGAGGCGCTGGCCTGGGCTGGGGGCTTGACTACGCGACGCAGGAAAGCCTGGAAGGCTGCCTCCCCGCGGGAGCTCCTCTGAGCCGCGGGCTCCGCTGGCCGGGAGTCGCCCAGGATTGTCGGTTGGGCAGCCGCCTTGGGTTTGGGTCGGGCAGGGGCTTCCTCGCCCTGCCTGCGCCCCGGTTGGAGGCGGGGGCGGGGGGGAGGCGGCGGGAGGGCTCCCGGCCCGCGCCCCCCCTTCTTCCGCCTCCTCCTCGGGCGTCAACAGGGCTGGCCAGCGGGGAATGAGCCGCGCAGGGCCGAGGGCGTCTTTCCCGGGGGGGGGGGGGGGGGGGAAGCGCCAGGGCTGCGGTCCCGGTCCAGTGTGAATCTCCTTTCGAAAAAAGATTATTGCGAAGTTCCTGTAAGGCTTAATGTTACAGGAGCTCCGGATTTGGGGAACCCTCCCCAGTGTTCAAGGACTGCAGTGGCTCCAGTGGTTAAGACGCTGAACTGCAGTCCGGAAGGGTCGGTAGTTCAGCAGGTCGAGACCAAGTGCTGCATGAAGGAGTGAGCTCCCCTCTCTGGCCCCAGCTCCTGCCAACCAGTGTTCCCTCTAAGCCGAGTTAGTGTGAGCTAGCTCACAGTTTTCGCTCAGGAAGGATGGCTCCCGAGCAAACTGATTTATGCAGTAGCCAAATAGCTCACTCACAACTTTAATGCCAGGAGCTCACAAAGCAGAATTCTTGCTCACAAGACTCCGCAGCTTAGAGGGAATATTGCTGCCAGCCCAGCAGTTCGAAAGCAAGACGTTGCAAGTAGATCAGTAGGTACTGCTTCGGTGGGAAGGTAACAGCGTTCTTTGTGCCTCGGTGTCCAGTCATGCTGGCCACATGACCACAGAAACGTCTTTGGACAGCGCTGGCTCTTCAGCTTGGAAACGGAGATGAGGACTGGATCCCTAGAGTCGGATTTGGCTGGCTTTCGAGCAAGGGAAACCTTTACCCCTTTACCTTACCCTAATGTTCAGAGCCCTTAAGGTGCATTTTTTTAAAAAAAAATAAAAGATTCTTGCAGCTTTTTGTTGACTTTTCCCTTTTTCTCCCCCATTCGGGCGGTTCGGTCAGATTGCAAGCTCCTTGGGGCAGGGACTTGTCTCTCCCTTTCCCTTGGTGGCGATTCCTCTGCATAGAGTCATGAACGCTGGAGGCCCCGCACAAATAACAAAGGGTGATGATAGCCCAGCCAGTAGTGCACAAGCGGGTACAGGTTCAGATTCTCAGTTTTCTCAGCCTGGCCTAAGTGTGGCTGTGAGGTTAAAATGGAGGAAGGGAGACCTATTTGTGCCTTGGAGGAAAGGTGGGGTATAAATGGTCACCTCGAGGTTAGACTACTGTAATGCTCTCTACATGGGGCTGCTTTTGGGGCAACTCTGGAAGCTGGAGCTGGTGCAGAATGCAGCGGCCAGGTTGTTGATGGGCCTCCCTATGTTCAGCCTATGCTATAGTTACTGCACTGGCTGCCAATAGCATTTCAGATTTGCTTCAAGGTGCTGGTTTTGACCTTTAAAGCCCTTTACGGTCAGGGACCTGTCTACCTGAGGGACTGCCTTTCCCTGTATGTCCCCCAGAGAGCACTGCGGTCAGGAATACAACACCGCCTGGCCCTCCCTGGTCCTAAGGATGCCAGGTTGATATCGACCAGGACCAGGGCCTTCTCCCTGGCGGCACCGACATACTGGAATGAGCTCCCTAGTGAGATCAAAGCCCTACGGGACCTCCAGCACTTCCGCAGGGCCGTGAAAATGGAGCGTTTTCTGACAGGCGTTCTAGTAGGAGTAGTATCTATCGACTGAGCCAGCGCCAATCTGTCAGTAGCAGTTATGTAAAGTGGTTGCACCGTAGAACATGCTCTAGATGCAGTTTATTATATCGTGCCGCCAACAGTATATATTGTGGTTTTAAACAGTTTGTGTAATTTAACTGGTTTTATGTATTTTATAGCGAAATGTATGGTTTTATTGGTTATGTAAGCCGCCCTGAGCCCACTTCGGTGGGGAGGGTGGGGTAAAAGTGAACGTAATAAATAAATAAAATGTACTAAATAAATAATAGAATTAAACCAGATAGATTTCCCCCAGGCTTCAAAGCCTTTAACAGTCTGCATAACTCTAATTATTGTATGGCATTTGTAGAATTGCCAGGAGATCCTGGGATTGTCTGGCAGCCGCAAGTTCTAGCTCTTAGCGTTGTGCTGGTGGCAAGCTAGACTTCCCATCAGCTCTTTAATTTGCATCAAAAGACATGCCAAAGAAATTACAAAATACAGTGAGCCATGAAGCGCATACAAATTACTACTTGACCATATATTCTAGTGTGTATTTGATAGTTGATGTCTGAAGCTGTCTTTGAAGCTAGACTTGTTTTTAGAGGCTGCGAGAGCTCTGAAAGAACTGTGGCTGGCCCAAGGTCACCCAGCTGGCGTCATGTGGAACAATGGGGAATCGAACCCGGTTCTTCAGATTAGAGTCATCCGCTCTTAACCACTGCACCAGACTGGCGCTCTTTCCGCACAACAACCCTGTAATGTAAGCTGACATTATTAGCGTCATATTACCGTATAGGTGGGGGTGAGAGTTCAGCGGTGGTGTTTTGCCCGGGGCTGCCTCATGGAGTTCATGACTGATGGGAGCTCCCTTTGGTCCTGGACCCTGCCCTTGGTGTTCCTCAAAGAGGTGCCGTGCTGGCTTTACCTATGGCAGCTGGGGGCTGGTCTGCCCACCCTCCCCCCACATAGCTCCGTGTGCCAAGCGCGTTCCTCAGGCTGGCCCCGAAGGGTTTTTCAGGCACTTAAGGTAGTTCACCAGGCATGAAGCAGGAACTGAGCCTTCTCTGCTGTGGCTCCTGCTTTGTGGAATGGCCTCCCCGAGGGGCTGAGGGGGCGGCCATCTGGAGAAATGGTTAGGCCGTGCTGCAAGGCCATTTGATTTGCCAGGGCTTTTACTGGTTTGCAAAGTGCAAGTATCTTGTTGGGGGGGCGGGTATTTGAGGTCGTACTTCATTGGCTTTTAAAGTTGCGATGTTTTCAATTCTGATTTGGAAGCTGCCTCGGGCCACGAGGAAAGGCAGAATATAAACATTTTAAGTAAAAAATATATTCTGGGCCGAAACCCAACTGAAAGTTTTTTTTGAAGGCTAGCTTTATTTCTTTACTTTGTTTTTACCCCCAGCTTTCTCCCCAGTGAGAACCTGCAGTGGCTTACATCACTCTGTTCTCCTCTGTTTTATCCTCACAACAGCCCCGTGAGGTAGACTAGGTGGAGAGTGTGTGACTGGCCCCAGGTCACCCAGCCAGCTTCCACGGCAGGATTTGAACCTGGGTCTCATTGTCTGACACTCAAACCACTTCACCGCCCTGACTCTCAATTCACAGTTCACTGGTTAAAAGTATCATGATTTACACTTTGGCTAAACTTACATGGGGTGGCGAGATTGAGAAAGTAAAAAAATGTTAGGGACTGTGCTTGGGACTTAACAGTGGGGCTGGTTGGAGGAATGGGGACAGAATGGATGCCGCATGGATGGTCTAGGGTGGTTCTCATCAATTGTTGTGTGTTGGGGCGTGTGTACCTACGCTAAGGACATATAAGTTTGGAATCTTTTTTTGTTGTGTTGTGGAGGTAAAACAGTGAATGTCCGTGAACATTCCATGTGCCTGAGAAGTAAAGCTGCTAGCTAGAATATCTGCTATCCAGCTTCTGTGTGGGAAGGGGAAAGTTTTCAGTTTGGTTGGGATCAAAACCTCTAGAGAGAGTCAGGAGTAGCTTTGTAGGGCAGGCTGAAGATTGGAAAGAAGTCCTGGCCGGTAGGAAAGCGAGGGGGCCAAGAGTCCCAGAAGCAAGGAGCTTGAAGGAATGATGTAGCGTAAGCAGTGGGATGAGAGACAAGTTGGAGGGAAGGGTAGATGGAAGATGAGGAGGAGGCGGCTTAAGAGAAGTACCAGAGGCCCCAGAACAGTTTGGAAAGGAAGGGGTGATGAGTCAGGAAGGGAAGTTTGGAGGGTTTGGTATGGTGCCGTGGCACTGCTAAACACAGTATCTAGACCCCGGAGAAGGTTGTTGTCCATTAAGGGTTGTTTAGAAGGGGGATTCTGATATTTTGCTGTCAAAGGACTGTTGGGAACTGCCCACCCTAAGGGTACAATGAGGGCTAAGTGAGGGAGGGGATATCGCCCAGCAAAGAACCAGCTAGCTGATTCTGGTGGTGGCAGCGTGGGGAAGGAACAAAACAATAAAACATTTCGGGAACATCAGGTTAACATAAGCACCACATAAAGCAGGTGCCTTGGATTTGAAAAGGGGAGAAAAGCTTCTGTTCCGTGGCTAAAAAGATAAGCTTGTACTTCCTGAGGTGGAGGTTGCTTCAGTGCCCTCCGTATCTTTTTGGCCCTTATCACGACTCCCAAGAAGCAGCAGAGTAAATATGCCCGATAAGCAACAAATTTAGTTCACTTCTGCAAGTTGTGCAGAGTGTAGCTTTTCTTGGCACTTGAATGTAGGTTACTATCACACAAGGACCTCTCCCTGGCCATTGTGGTGTTTGAGCTATGGTGTTCTTACGTATTTTCTGTATTTGTACTGGATTCAGTTCATTTTTCTTTGAAGTGACTGATCAGTTCTGCTTCCTAAAGGCTGACCACTCTATGAAAGTAGTCTCTCTCGATCTTGTTTTTTGAGGATCTAGAAGATGCGGGGGAAATCGGGCGAAGCTGCGGGTCAAAATGCGGCTGCGCAGCACTTAGTGGGAAATGGACGCATGCAGTCGGGGGAAAGGGAATACCGGGGGCAGAGCAGCGGCTTGTGCAAAATCATCTGAGTTTGCCTGTCAGACGTGATCACTGTGAAATTATTGGCGTGGCTAAGTTAACCTTAGCATTTGCGGCTGGAAGCTTTCTACCTCGAATCTGAGCTGTTTCCAAAACGCATTGCAATGTTAATCCCCCCCCCCCCCCCTTTGGTGCCAGTACCTGAACCCACAACACGAAAGCCTGCTGTCAATATCTCATTGAGTTGTTAGCAATAATATTGTTGCTTCTGTTATCTCGTTTCTGGCTGTTCCATTGCAGAAGGATCTGGTTTAGGGTCAGCCATAAGCCTCTTGACGGCTTCTTCCACATCTTCCGGCAGCTGTTGGACCAGGTCTCGGCTGCCAGGCCTCGGAAAGGCCCAGGGAGGCACGGCGGCAGGCGCTACGTTTTCCCGGGGGGGGGGGCTCAGTCCCCCCCCAGGAAATTTTGCGGGTGGCTCGAGCCCCCCCGTAGTCTACGCCTATGTGCTGGGCTTCAAAACTGCTGAGAGAGAAATGGCTGGGAGTGCATTTGTAAGGGAAGTTTCGGTCCGTCCCTCCCCCAGACTTCCCCTTTATCTCAGCAAAGACATCTTGAAGAGCAGGTTTTGCTAAGATAAACTCGAGCTTCTTGTCCAGAGACGTTAGCCCTGTTAGTCTGTTGCTGCAAAATAGTAAAAAGTCCAGGAGCACCTTTAACAACCTTTATTGTAGCATAAGCTTTCCAGAAACACACCTCTCTTCATCAGATGCATCTGTTTACCGTTTCGAGGTTTTTTTGCCATAAAAGTGTGAGCTTAACTTAACAGGGAGGGAAGCGTGCTTTTTAAACCCCCCCCCCTCCCCCCAAAAAAATCTTTCAACTCTTGGAATTTTGAAGTGGACAGAAAATTTAATTGTTTATGTGGTGGCAGAAAGTACTGTAACACGTGGCAGCTAATTTATGGTGGCCCCTTAGGGTTTTCAAGGCAAGCAAAGTCCAGAAGTGGTTTGCCATTGTTGTGCCTTTGCACTTCCTTGGCTGTCTCCCAAATCAAGTACCAGCCTGGGCCTATGCAAAACTGAACTGTTCAAGAGGGCTTTTCTAGGCAGGGAATAGGGTTGCACTGGACAAAATGGTTTTATAGACTTGCTTGGATAAATGATTAAGGATTTTGGTCTATATTGCTGTGTTTAGCTTATTGTAAGTAGGGTCCTATTTATGTAATTTCTGTACTGCTTAATGTGTCATGTGAATACTCATGCTCTGCTTCTGGTGGGTCCAGGCTTCTAAAATCCTAATGCGTTGGTTACTGAATGTCCCATTTTTGTGATTGTACTGGCTCACTGTGTGTAATCTGCATTGACACCTGTGAGAAAGGTGGCTCCTTCCTTCCTTCCTTCCTTCCTTCCTTCCAAAAGCAAACGTCACCCACCTCTTTGTAACTGGATGTGGCTGAGATGTGAAGTACAAACACGTCACATCTAGCCTGCACCTTAGTTTCAGTTGGTGGGAAACCAGTATGGTCTCGATCTGTTGGGGTTTTTTTTGTTCTTGGAGCTGTGAGTCTTGCAGTGAAATTCCTGCTCAGCCGTGAATCACTCTGGGAAAGTTCCAACTTCTTGGTCTCTGTTGCTAAGCAGGGGATTGTATGTGCCTAATAGGGCGGTACTGAAGGTGAAAGAGGGATTGATAAAAGGACTTCTCTAAGAAGAGCATTCTATGAATGTGTCATACTCTTTACAGACACGCACACACCTTTGTATCAAACAGGCAGAAATCTTAGAACAGATCTCATGCAAGATTTTTGGCTTTTAAGTATTTGCTTTTAAGTATTTTTGTAGCCCCGTCTTTCTTCTAACAGGCTCGGAGCCACCTCTGTTGGAAATAACCCCACTTTATCCTGTCGACAGTCACCCCATCTTGTGCCAGGCCGACAGAGAATGACGGACGCCGGGTCACGCAGCAGGGCTTTGTGGCCCCCGAATCAGCTATTAAGTGGATAACTGTAACATTATATTAATGACGGGCTGTGCTATAACTTTAGTTTCAGACGGTAGCCGCGTTGGTCTGCAACAGAACAACCTGATCTGAGGGCAGGAGCAGTAAGACCCAGGAAGGGGGAAACAAACTTGACGCAGCACCTGGAATCAAGAGCCACTAGGGTGAAGAAAGAAGCCGGATAAAGGGCCAGTAGTAAAAACCCAGTGTATACTTAGTATATACAAAAATACGTGTATTTATTAGAAAGGCAGTTAAAAACATATAAGGGCCCAATGAAAGCCTTGTTACAAAATACAAGTGTTTTTAACTGTCTTTCTAATAAATACACGTATTTTTGTATATACTAAGTATACACTGGGTTTTTACTACTGGCCCTTTATCCGGCTTCTTTCCTACCTGAGGGCAGTAGCACCAAGGAGACGAACCAGTTTTTTGGAGTCAGCTTTCGAGAGTAAAAGTCACCCACATCAAAGTGGGAATGGAGATCCCCAAACCCTTATATCTCAGGGATCTCCATTCATAATTGCATCTGACGAAGGGATCTTTGATTCTAGAAAGCTGATAACCCCAGAAATCTTGTTGGTCTCTCAGATGCTGCTGGACTTAAACTTCGTTGCTACAGTTTTAATATTGTAAGGTGCCTGGGAAGCCGTTTTAAGTTGAGAGGGAGAATATCAATCTTTCAAATAGGTAATGTATAAAATAACTTGCAGTGTAGTCCTAAGCAGAGATCCACATTGTCCGTCTTGGTGAGCGGGTCAAGAAGAGGGTAACTCCACTTAAGACTGTGCTGTTAGTGAATTGGGTCAGACATAACGTGAAACCATCATTTATTCAGCTCCTGGATAAGTAAAATTTAGATTTCATCACCAGTGCCGGGGAACAAACCAGGTATGCGCACATCATTTAAAACTGTAGTTAAGGTCAACTGTAGCTGACAAGCCAGCCTAGCTTCAGATCCAGGATTGATAACTCTTAACTAACCATGGTTAGTGGATCAAGGTAGGCAGCTGAGTTGGTCAGAAGCAACAGAACAAAGTTAAGAGTCCAGAGGCACTTTTAAGACCAACAAAGTTTTATTCAAGGTGTGAGTGTTCATGTGCACACACACTGGGCGTGCACTTGAAAGCTCACACCTTGAATAAAACTGTTGGTCTTAAAGGTGCCACTGGACTCGATAACTTTGTTCCATGGTTAGTGGAGTGGTCTGTGTTCAAGCCGTAGTTTCAGATTATGGCTTGGATCCAGCAATAGGCGTCCATTAACAGAAGTGGCTGTATTTCTGTTGAATCTTCCCTTTGATTCTAGATTCACCCCAAATGCTATTTCTGGGTGGGTCCTGCTGTCCCCCAGGAGCAGCATTTCTGGAAGCCCTTTGGGCCGCAGTGAGATGGGGAAGCATGGAAATCCCAGCCTGCTGGTGGAAATCACTACTGCTGGATCCAATCCTATGTCTGATCTGAGTCATTGTATAACGAGCGGAGGAAGTTTCTGTTGTGGAAGATTTTTGCTCCAGAGGAACGTCAGAAAAATCTCTGGCCTGGATTTTGCCCGTCGTAAACATTCATTTAGTTACTTGATAGAGCACAGGAATTGTCTGTGAACCCCACCCCTGTGGTAGAAGTGATCTTGTATTTGTAGAAGGAGGGACTTTCCTGTTTGGAGAAACTGGGAACAGCACACTAACCGAATGTGTTTGGTTTCATTGTCCTCTTCCTCATGACCTCTCGCATGTTTTTCCTCGTGTGTTGCAAGCTTCAGAATTCTGGTAATGGCTTCTCCTTTCCACATGAAGTCATAAATGGCTTATGACACAGTTGCTGGATGTCATGGTAACCATGCCCCCTAACTGGCAGGTCCAGATTCTGAAGTACCGGGACGGTGGTGGAGCATTGGGCCCAGGAAGCACTGCTGCTAGACTTCTTCTGGATCCTAACCTTACTCAATACTGAAATTCAAAGAGGAGGTCAACAGACTGGGAGAAGACAATCCATGGAGGTTGTCCAATGAGCAACTCATAAGGACCAATGGGGGGTGGGGGCTGGTTCCCACTTCTGAAGGAGTTGTCTCTGACCATCCTGGGATACATTAAGATACGGTAGAAAGTTCAGTTCTTGTATAGAGAGAATTGTGGGTTTTTTAAGTGTTTCTCTGTGACAGAGATTCCACTGTCTTCAGGCTATGTGTGCAGTGCCCCATAATTTTCCTAACATTGTTAAGCCCTTGGGTGCTAACTGTACCTTTCCACCTGTCAGGATGGCTGGTTTACAGGCAAAGGAAACTGTCTGGCTCACAGGCTGCCATCTGGAGAACAGTGCATTCTGTCACGGGCTAGGTGCAGGCAGGGCGAGAGAGAGCGAAAGTCCAAGTCCAGCCCGAGGCCAGAATCAAGGGGTAGCAAGCAGGAGCCAAAAGAACAGAGTCTGAAGTACAACCCGAGAGCGTAGTCATTGGAAGTTGGAGTCAAGAGTTCAAAGCACGAATCAGGAATCAGGAGCACGGGCAAGGGAGGTGCAAAGCGTTGTCAAACTCTGACTGGTTTCTGGCACGAGGAACCAGCGTCAGGAGAGGAAGCTACATACCCCTCAGGTGCCGGGGCTAATTGGTGCTCAGCGTGTGCCTCCCGGCTTCCGTTAGAACTCAGGGCTGAGGGACCGCCTGCTGTGCAGGCGCACCTCCCTCCCCCGGGATGCTAAGTCTTGCCTGAGCTTGTTTTGCAAACGTGCCATCGGAGGAGACGAGTCGGGGGGCTGCCTGTCGGGCATTGTTCCTCCGCCACTGTTGCTGGGACAGGTGGTAGGGAGACGCTGGCGAACTCATCAGGGTCAGGTGTGGGCTCTGCTGAGCTGGGAGCATGGGCTCAGCTGGAGCCGGGGCCGCATCCTCAGCAGGACTCATGACACGCTCTCTCTGAGAATATTGCAGTTAGCCTTGCCTGCTTAGAGGGACAAAATATTTAAGGCAGTAGTCTTTTACTGTTGGACTCTGTGGGGAGCTTCTCCACATCGATTTGTCAGTTGAACCCCATTTATGCCAAGTGTTGGTAAGCCCTCTGTGAACGGATAGTGCCCCCCTGGAACACTTCCCTTCCTCCTATCCAGATTTTGAACGATGGTGAAACTGCAAGGACTTTGCTCTGGGATGGCTGTGGGAATTGGCCTTGGCTTTACTGCTAAGCTTGTGCCGTTTGAAAAATCTCTGTTCAAGAGACAGGATCGGCTGCTCGGTCATCCCCACGCTTTGTGGGCCATGTGATGATGTCGCTTGTGGCTCAACCCGCAAGTGCCAGCATCATCACACCGGGGTGACGCTCTAGCACTCCAGAACTCTGTGGAGTCGGGTCCCCCCCCCCCCGCACTGTTTTGTCAGTCTTCTTCCGCCCACCAGCCAGATGAGTGTCTGTGGGCTTTGGCAGTAATTACCTGGAGTTTGCCCGTCATTTATGAGTCTACTTATTCAGCTTCAGTTGCACTGAGCTCTCCGCTCAAGGAGTTTGAGGAAAGCATTTCCCCATTCTCATATGCAGTGTCCCCCCCCCCCCCCCCCCCGCAGCCTCCCTGTGAGGTAGATCAGGCCGAGAGAGGCCAACTAACTTTCAGATGCTGCATGGCTAAGCAGGAGCTGAGTTCAGATTTCCCTATCCAGGGCACCAGACTTGCTCTTAATCTAGAACAGGGTGGCCAAACTTGCTCAACATAAGAGCCACATAGAATAAACGTCAGAGGTTTGAGAGCCACAAGACATGAACAGATATTATACACACGTTTTTATTTTAAAAATATGCAAATTTGCTTTTTATTAACATTAAATGAGACTGCCAAAAATAAAAGGGGTAAAAACAGATATTGATAATGATATTTATTTGCCCAATGATATTTATTTGTTTGCTAATGATATTTGTCTAAGAGAGAGAGGTGGAAAGAAAAAGAGACCGAAACAAAGAAAGCAAATAGATGGGGGGAGGTGGAAGGAAGGAAGGAAAAGCATGCCTCCCCTTCACTTCCGCAGCCACCCTGCTGGGAGCCACACAATATGTGTGAGCCACATGTGACTCCTGAGCCACAGTTTGGCCACCCCTGATCTAGAGTAATTTCTTGGTTGGGTGGTGTTGGAAGTCCTCTCATCATTGCCTGCCACGTTAAACAATGAAAACAAACTGTAACTTGATGGGGGTGGGGGGAATAACTGGACCTTTATAAAAAGCCTCCTTATAGAATCATAGAATCACAGAGGTGGGAGAGGGCCCTACGAGCTGCCTAGTCCCACCCCCTGCCCAATGCAGGACCAGCTTAGAGCATCCCTGACAAGTGTTTGTCCAGATGCTGCTTAAAGACTGCCAGGGAGGGGGAGCTCACCACCTCCCTAGGCTGCTGATCCCACGGTTGCACAGCTCTTACTGTCAAGAAGTTTTTCTTAGTCAACAGAAGAAGTGTTTCATGTGATTCATTAGCAGAGGACAGTGCTTCAGCAGAAGTCATATTGCTGAGGAGTCGTTAACCTAAATATAGTATCTTGGAGTAGGAGAGGAATCGGCGGAATGGAAGTAACAAAAACTTGTGAGGGGCGGGAGGGGAGTTGTTAGTAGTAATCTATACATAGAATTCCTTTCAGAAACTTCAAGGTGGTTAAAACGGCACAGCTAGGGAAGTAAGGCTTTGGTTCTGAAAATGTCTGTATCTCATTCTGCCCCGAGGGTATTTCTGTGGAAACCTTTGCGGCATGAAAGAAATCCTAGTCCTTTTGAGGTCTGTACAGCAGAACTCTGTCTTGAAGTGTAAGAACAGTGACTGTATTAATGGCACCAGGTCAAAAATAGACCCAGTTTGTTGTAGCCAAAATTGCTACAATCCCTCTATTTAGACTTCTAGCCTGGGGTGTGTGTGTGGGGGGGAGGCTCTATTTATTTTGTAAGCACAGCTCTGATGTTAAATGCCCAAACTCTCGACTGCCTTTAGGTAGCTTCAGGTGCTTCCCGCACAGCATGAAGAAATCTATTTATGCCAACATCCTTATGACTCATCTTTTCGCTGTCCTCTGATATTACTTTTTTTTTTTCCCTTGGCAGAATTTTTTCTTTCTAATTGTTACCAAAAGAAAATCCACACTATGCTGCTGGAATATTTTTATAAATATCGACTCCACAAAGTATCTTTATACTAATAGCCAAGGCGCCCCCTGTGTGCGGATATCTACTGTATTTTTCGCTCCATTAGACGCACCTGATCATAAGACGCACCTTGTTTTTAGAGGAGGAAAACAGGAAAAAATGAAACAGAAAGAAAGAGAGAGAGAGAGAGAGAGAGATAAAGGAAGGAAGGAGGAGGAGGAGAGAGAGAGAGAAAGAGAAAGGAAGAAAGAAAGGTGGGGACAGAGAGAGAGACAGACAGACAGACAGAAAAAAGGAAAGGAAGGAAGGAAGGACAATAGAGAAAGGAAAGAAGAGAGACGTGGGCATGCCATGCAAAGCCAGGCCTTTCTGTGCAAAGTAGCCACGGAGCTTAATCTGTGGGCGGGGCTTTCTGCTGCTGGCTGTCTTAAAGGGGAAAAGCACTTAAAGGGAAAGAGTACTTAGCCTGGTGGGGTTTTCCTGCCGTTTCCCTTTTAAGTCTTAACAGCTCAGGCCCAGCAGGGAGGGGCGGGGAAGGCTGGGATGCCAGCCTGAATGGCGTTCCCCTGCATTCCTGCTGAAGAAAGAGCCCTGTTACAGGTAAGAAAAGCTCCATATTCACTCCATAAGACGCACACACTCCCCCCCCCCCACTTTTTTGGGGAGGAAAAGTGCGTCTTATGGAGCGAAAAATACGGTAAATCCACGCGGAGGGGGCACCTGGGGGGCAAAAACATGTTCCTGCACATTTTGGGCAGTCCCCAGATGTGCAGAAAAATCTGAAATCTGTAAAAAAAACTGTAGGAGGGGATACTTAAATCCCCCCAAAAGTTAAAGAGTGTTCCCTGCGCATGAGCAGAGAACGCTCTGAGAACTGCCTCGCTACCATTGCTGCCGCGGGGGGAGATGAGAAGGCTTGGCGGGCCGGCCAGACCTCACCGCCGCTGCTGCTGTTAGGGGAGAGAGAAGTCTTGGTGGGCCGGCCAGGCCTCACCACCACCGCTGCGGGGGGAGGGGGGGGGGAGAAGCCTTGGAGGGCCAAGCTCAGGCCTTGTCACCAGTGCTGGGGGGGGGAGGGAGAAGGCTTGGTGTTGGTGCCGGGGGGGGCAGGGGAGAAGAGGAGAAGGCTCACCTGCGGGGGCTCCCTCCTCCTCCTCCACATGGAGCTCCTTCTCTCCCCCCTGTGAGTATCGCGGGTCCCGCCTCTTGTATATTCTATTCGGCAGACTGTTCCACCCCCCCACAATGACTACATGTATTTAAAAAAAAAAAAAGATTAATCCCAGTTACAGTTGAGTCATTGAAGCCTCTACATCAGGGGTGGCCAGACTTGCTTAACGTACGAGCCACATAGAATAAGCATCAGCTGTTTGAGAGCCGCAAGACTTGGACAAATATTACATGCTGTTATTGGAAAATAAGCAAATTTGCTTTTTATTAACATTAAATGAGACTGCCAAAAATAATAACAAAAGGGGTAAAAGCAGATATTGATAACGATATTAATTTGTCCAATGATATTTGTTTGCTAATGATATTTAGCTTCCCCAGCCGCCCTGCTGGGAGCCACATAATATATGTGAAAGAGCCGCATGCGGCTCCCGAGCCAGTTTGGCCACCCCTGCTCTACATACTGAGACGATAATTATAACAATCTTTTTCCTCCCATTGATTTGTGGCGATGTTATTGAGAGCCAGCATGGTGTAGTGATTAAAGTATTGGGCTAGTATCTGGGAGACCCAGGTTTGAATCCCCACTCATGCCATGGAAGCTCGTTGGGTGACCTTGGGCCAGTCACGCTCTCTCATCACCTACCTCACAGGGCTGTTGTCAGGATAAAAGGGAGGATAACGATGTGAGCTACTTTGAGTCCCCATTTGGGAGAAAGGTGGGATGTAAATAAAGTAAAAAAAAATAAGTAAATAAATTAAAGAATACAAATAATATGAAAGCAACGCTCTCTACATGGGGCTGCCCTTGTCCCAAATCCAGAAGCTGCAGCTAGTGCAAAAAGTGGCAGCCAGGTTGTTGATGGTCTCTCTGTACGAGAGCACGTCCGGCCTGTGCTGAAGGCATTGCACTGGCTACCAATAGCATACCGGATTCACTTCAAGGTGCTGGTTTTGACCTTTAAAGCCCTATATGGTCGGGGGCCTGCCTACCTGAGGGACCGCCTTTCCCCGCATGTTCCCCGGAGAATACGGAGGTCAGGGTCACAAAATCACCTGACTCTCCCTGGCCCGAAAGATGCCAAATTGGCTACCACGAGAGCCAGAGCCTTCTCAGTGGCGGCTTCACACTGGTGGAATGAGCTCCCGGAAAACATCAGGGCTCTTAAGGCCTTTTACAGTTCCGCAGGGCCTGTAAAACCAAGCTCTTCCACCAGGCTTTCGATTAGAAGCCACCGCTGATGATAACATCTGAATCACCATGGCCCGCATAAGAACAATCTTGGATGCTGGCTCTGAGCCTGCTTGCGGGGAGAGCGGCCTATAAATATAACAAATAAAATAAATAAATTGGACCATCATACAGTACCGCCACCTCTATGCATCTGCACTTTGTATTTATGCTGTGATTATGTAATTTTATTGTAATTTATTGCACTGTTAGTGCATCTGTGTTTTATTGGATTTTAACTGTTGTACGCCGCCTTGAGCCTGCTTTGCGGGCAAGGTGGGCTAAAAATCAAAATAAATAAATAAATTTAGATGTACGGTCGGCAGCTCCAAGTTGGGAAATACCTGAAGATTTTAGGGGCGGGGCATGAAGAAGGCAGGGTTTGAGGAGGGGAGGGACCTCAACAAGGTATAGTTCAGAGCAGCCATTTGCTCCAGGGGAACTGATCTCTGCAGTCTGGGGAGCAATTGTTGTAGTGGGGGATCTCCAGCCACCGCCTGGAAGTTGGCAACCCTATTTAAACCTAATGGGCAGAGCAAAGTATGACTGGATAACCCCCCCCCCCCCCCGATATTAGCTTTACCAGTAGAGTTTTTGATGACGTTTAGAAGAACGTCTTGTTATTTCTTGGCACAGTCTTAGCAATGAAAAAACAGTTTATCCTCAAGTGGGGCTATGCAGTTGGAGAGAGAGCCACAGTTCGTACTTTTAAATCTCCTTGATTTAAAGAGAGAACCAGTTTGGTGTAGTGGTTAGGAGAGCAGACTCTAATCTGGGAGAACTGGGTTTGATCCCCCACTCCTCCACATGCAGCCTGCTGGGTGACCTTGGGTCATGCACAGTTCTCTCAGAGCTCTCTCAGTCCCACCTACCTCACAGGGTGTCTGTCATGGGGAAGGAAGGGAAAGGAGATTGTAAGCTGCTCTGAGATTCCTTCGAGTATTGAAGGGTGGGGTAGAAATCCAATCTCTTCTTCTCTTCTAGATCTCAGTGAGAAAGAATTGAGAACATGCATGTTTCCATAGAAATCAGTGGGACTGTAATGCTTAACAGCATTCCAAGTCTTTTGAACTGAGTCGACTTCAAAGGGTGTAGCTCCGCTTAGGATATCGCTGGGCGGGGGGAGAGAATTCCGAGAAAGTTGTCTTGATGAGTCTGCCGTGGCACCAGTAAACGTCTACGGTTTGCTGTTCCTTCGTTGTAGTATTGATCGTAGCTGGAGAGCCAGAGCTAAATAAATGCTGTGCCTTGCAAGTGGCGGTCACGAGGCTGTAAACAGGAAGTGGAGCGTCAAGCTGTGCAAAGTGTGCATTATGTGGCTTCAAACTAGCTTAAGAAGGAAGGAACCCTGCCCTGGATAGGCCAGGCAAGCCCGATCTCGTCAGATCTCAGAAGCTAAGCAGGGCCACCAACCCCGGCAAGTACTTGGAAGGGCAGCCTCCAAGGGCTGGGGCACAGAGGCAGGTGATATCAAGCCACCTCTCTGAAACATCCAAGCCACGCTAGGGGGGTCACCAGAAGTCACCATGACTTCCAGGCTCACAAGTGCGCACACACGCACGCACGCACACGCATGCACACACAATGAAAAAAAGGCTAGCTTAAGAAAGTAGGATGTTATGTTAACCAGAATTTCTCTCGCTTGCATTACACGTCCATATTCTCTCCTGCCTGATCAAAAATCAGGTGTTCACACTTAGAGATGACGAACGCTGGTGTGTGCAGACATTGTTTGCACACAAAGTAGCTCCACATTCATGTGAGGGGAAGGGATCTGCATTGGCTCTTTAACAGCAGCGGTGCAACGGGGAGTGCCCTTTCCCACCCCACTGAATTGCTTTACGCGGTTTCTCTGTCACACTGTGCGCTCTCTCACTTCTGCTCTTTCCAGTTCCTGTTTCTCAAGCTGTGTGTGTGCGCGCACGCATGCATGCTTCCAGACTCTGTGGTGGTTGGCCTGGATGGCCCAGGCTCGCTCAGTCTTATTAGATCTCGGAAGCTAAGCAGGGCCAGCCCTGTTTATTACTTGGATGGGTGACCACCAAGGAAGCCCAGGGTTGCTGTGCAGAGGCAGGAGATGGCAAACCACTTCTGACTATCTCTTGCCTTGAAAGTTCTTTAGGGGAATCAGGATGACAGACGTGGAAGGAAACCTGGGTGAGCTTTGTGTGTAGCAGCTGCAGTGCCTCATGCCTCTTCACCTTTCTGTATTTCTTTCCCACCCGTACCCTGGAGGATCAAGCCAGGACAGAAGTACTGCTAGCACTGGACAGCTTTTGTTCCGGTCTCCTTAGGTCAGGGCGGCATCCCTGTTCTGCCCAGTCCTTATACCGAAGGACCAGGGGTCATTTTGTAGAAAAAGAGGTGCAGGAGCTCATTACCATAACTCATTTGCATATGCCACACCCCCTAACATACCGGAAGTGTGTCAGAAGGCAACACCCACCCCTCAGGCTCCACTCCACAGGTGAGTGAAACTGACCTGCTCTTCCTCCATTCCCTTCCCCATCCAATACTTTGTGCCATAAAAAGAAGCGTAAAGAACACACCCTCATTCTCTTCCTGCTCCCTTGAAATCACCAGGTTTCAAGTAGACTTGAGATACCCAGGACATGTGCACCACCTATCCCTTCCCCTTCCCCTCCCCACAACAAGATACCCTGTGAGGTAGGTGGGGCTGAGAGAGGTCTTTTGAGAACTGTTCATGAGAGAACAGCTCTGAGAGAACTTGTGACTGGCCCAAGGTCACACGAGCAGCTGCATGTTGAGGAGTGGGGAATCAAACCCGGTTCTCCCAGATTAGAGTCCAACTCCTGACCACTACACCAAACTGATGGGGTGGAAGCTGCTGAAGGGTTGGTGAAATTTCTCCAGTACTTATGTGCCATGTGCCCAGATAAAAAATGCTATACTTGGAAAATGTATATGCCACCTTGAGCAAGTCTCTGGAAAAGCAGCACACTGTCATAAAAGGAACAATGATAAAATTATCAATATTAAAACAAAACATTAAAAACAGTAAAGACCCTAGCAGGGCTTTTCCCGGGGCGCTGTGCCTCTGCACTGCTCGGGGAAGCCGAGGAGGGGGCGGGGCTTGGTCATGTGCCCGCCCCCTGGGCTCCTCACTCCTGGAGCTGTGCTCCTGTGCGCTCCCGCTCCAACGGACCCCCTGCGAAGGACAAGGCCGTAGCTGTTAGCGGCACAAGGGCAAGAACATGGAAAAGAGAAGGAACAGTTGTTGATCCTCAGCATGTATTTAAAGGGGTGTGGACTTGGGGAGAGCAGCATGAAAGAACTCAACCCTCTTCCTGCTAGCCTGCTTCTGAAAGTCCCCCCCCCCCTTCTTTTTCTAGCAGACCCTGTGTACTTTTTATGAAGGGAGAAGGGTCAGGTTTTCTCCCTTGGGATTTCCACGTAAGGAGTGATTTATTTATTTAAAACCAGATTGGCCAGGATCAGACTCATAAAATACACAGCTCTTGGAGGGTATCCACTCAAAGAACAGTGCTGAGCAGTCTTTCCGATGCCTTATCACAGCAACTCATCTCTCCAAACAGGAAAAGAAGGTTGTAAAGCAAAGGTCAAGGCTGAGAGGAGAAAGTATTTCCTTTATCGATCAAGAGCTGATAAAAGCATTCTAATTCAGCCTCACAAAGATTAGAAGTTCCTGTCCCAGTGGGGTTTTTAGGTGCCTTTACTGTATGGGGATATCTGAATTTTACTAGTGCTTAAATGCATGTCCATCTACGTACATCACTTAACTTTTTAAACAGGAGAACTCTATAGATCGAGGTGGGGCAGCCGTGTTGGTCTGGAGCAGTAGAACAAATTTCGAGTCCAGTGGTACCTTTGAGACCAGCACCGTTTTATTCAAGGCATGAGCTTTCGTGTGCGTGCACACTTCCTCAGACACATCGAAATGGAAGGTAACCGTTCATTGATATATGTAGAGGGTAAACAGCAAATTAGCGTACAGCATAATGACGATGCTTTAACACAGGGGTGGGCAAATTGCGGCCCGCGGGCCACATGTGACCCACCACAGAGTTTTTTGCGGCCCGCCAAGACAGTCAGCCACATGGTTTCAGTCAGGCCTCTGTTGGGCCCGGAGCGCTGAGAAGCGGCACTCCGGGAGTGAAGTGTCCTGGGGGCGGATTCTAAAATTAAATGTGCTTGCAGCTATAGACGATATGAAATTAGCACAGTAAATAAATTGAATAAAACTACCACTATTTTATTTAATTTATATTTATTGATTTCTATGATACAATTTATAACTTTTCTGAAATGCAAAGTTAACTAATGAATGCAATCAATTTAAAATGTGCGGCCCTCCACTAACCTCCGCTCCCACAAAGTGGCCCCCGAGCCAAAACAATTGCCCACCCCTGCTTTAACAGATGCAGAAAACTAAGCAGAAATAACAAAGTAAGAAGAACGGTATATGAGGTTACTATTTATTTATTTATTTATTTATTAAAAGCCAAAACCCTGTAGGGCAAAGTTTCCTGCGCCACATACAACTCTTGGTTCATTCAAAGCAGCCAGCGTTTTCAAGTGGAGACCATAAAAGGGACAGGCTTAGCTTGATCTGCAAAGTACACGGAGGTATTTCAGGTCTGGCCAGTTGTGGCCTTTGAGGTGTGATAGATAGGGGTGAGCCTACCTGTCCTGCCTGCAGGTCATTCTTCAGTTACCCTCTGTAGCAGAGGGGTCCCTCCCTGACGTGGTGCCCTCGGGTGCCGTGTCACCCACCGACACCTTTCCCGGCGCCCGCTACGTGTTTTAGAAAATGGGCGGGGCCATGTGGAGCTTCTGGCCAGCAAGTTTCTGATTGGCCATTGGACATTTGATTGGCTGCTGTACAGTTTTTTAAATAAAATGTTGTTTTGGCAGCAGCTGCCACCACAGCACAAGGGCCTTCCCTGTGTGACTGGAGGTCAGCTGCTGCAGCAGCCATCTTGTGGCCATGTCCACCACACGTGTCAGAATTCCAGAGGTGCCCACAGGCTCAAAAAGGCTGGGGATTCCTGCTTGTGGCCAATATACAGGAAACTCAATCAGCAGATTTATTGATTGCCTGCATCTGGAAGAGAACGCTTACGAATGCAGAACACTACTACATATTGGAAGACTGTATTCGAACCCAGCACAAGATAACCTGAGTGTTAATAATATCGGGACCCACCGATCACAGTTCTTTTTTTATTAATTCTGACGGGGATCAATACCTGCTGCCTTTCTGGGCATCAAAGTCTGTATAAGGTTCCTCACCTCTGCAGCCCCAGGTAAAGGTAAAGGTTTCCCTTGCTCGAAAGCCAGTCGAATACGACTCTAGAGAGGCAGTGCTTGTCTCCATTTCCAAGCCGAAGCGCCAGCGCTGTCCGAAGAGTTTCCGTGGTCATGTGGCTGGCATGACTAGACACCAAGGCACATGGAATGCTGTTACCTTCCCTCCGAAGCAGTGCCTATTTATCTACTTGCAATTTCTTGCTTTCGAACTTCTAGGTTGGCAGGAGCTGGGGCCAGAGACGGGAGTTCACTCCGTCATGCAGCACTCGGGTCTCAAACTGCTGAACTACCGACCTTCCAGTCTGCAGTTCAGCGTCTTAACCACTTGAGCCCCAACTATAGGCCAATTTGGTAAATTTTCCATACTACCACTATCGGCTTCTTCATGAATAAGTATGCCTTTTTAGGATTGATTTATCTACTGAATTTTCAAACATACTTAATCTAGGGTTGCCAGGTCCCTAACTTTTGGCAGCGGGAGGCTCCTGGCTCCTTTCCGGGATCTTCCTCTCCACAGGGGGGCGATTTAGCATTCAGCAAAGAACTCCGTGGTCACCATAGAGTTCTTTGCTGAATGCTAGAGGGTCCCCCCACAACGTGCCTAGCGTGATAACGTCACCTCTGGTTGACATCTTTATGTCGGGTGCAGTGGAGCTCTTTGGGGGCAGATTGGGGGGCCCGGAATCAGGGGAACCCCCACCCTCATCGGTTTTTTGCACTTCTGTATCGTTACTAAGAAAGTGATGGCCTTTGGCTAACAATGGACATTTACAGGTCTCTTTCAGATCAAACCACCTGAGTGAGGCAAGGCCTTCCTACAGGGGCCTGGGGGAGGAGGAGAAACGGGTTCTTGAGGCTCGCCTACAGCCACACAGACCTGCAGAGATCAGAGGGGCTGAAGTCAATAGAGCAGGGGTGGGCAATTGTTTTGGCTCGGGGGCCACTTTGTGGGAGCGGAGGTTAGCGGAGGGCCGCACCTTTTAAAATGGTTGCATTCATTAGTTAACTTTGCATTTCAGAAAAGGTATAAATTGTATCATGAAAATAATTAAATAAATATAATGTGCCCGCCCCCTGGACACTTCACTCCCGGAGCGCCGCTCCTCTGTGCTCCGGGCCCAACGGAGGCCTGACTGAAACCACGTGGCCAACTGTCTTGGTGGGCCACAAAAAACTCTGTGGCGGGCCGCATGTGGCCCGCGGGCCGCAATTTGCCCACACCTGCAATAGAAGTCTAAACCCAGACCTCTCACGGTGGGCCTTGGATAGCAGGGGTGTGGTTTCATCCTAATGCGACTGACAGTGTGAAGTTGCATGCAACTTGTGCTTTCCCCAAAGACTTGGGGTATCACTGAGCTCTGACCCTGCTTTCTGCAGGCTTGTCCCTGTCCCAAACAGCATAAAAACGAAGTGACCGGCCAGGGCGTGTGAGCGAGCAGGCCACACCCAAGGCCACGCCCAAAGCACCATGGCCTCATGCTAACAACACATTGGACCTGCCGGCTCCTGAATCAACATGCCCGGCTGTTTCCCTTCTGGCCCGTCCTCCCTCTGTCAATATTGTCCCTTCAGTTTAAAAGTTTATTCAGAGACTGGGCTCACCAGACGTTGCATAAGCAAATGGTCACAACAGCTAACAGTGAAGCTCTGGGAGACTGTGGACCAGCTCCTTCTCGAGGGCCTGTCTTCTCAGCGTCCATCAAAGATCAATCCAGGTGGGCAGCCGTGTTGGTCTGAAGCTGCTGAACCAAGTTTGAAAAAGTGTGCATGCACCCAGAAGCTCATACCTTGAATAAAACTTTGTTGGTCTTAAAAGGTGCCGCTGGACTCAAACTTTGCTCTAGAGAGCCAGTTTGGTATAGTGGTTAAGAGTGTGGACTCTAATCTGGGAGGACCGGGTTTGATTCCCCACTCCTCCACATGCAGCTGCTGGTGTGATCTTGGGCCAGTCACAGTTCTCTCAGAGCTCTCTCAGCTCCATCTACCTCACAAGGGTGTCTGTCGTGGTGAGGGGAAGAGAACAGGATTGTAAACTGCTCTGAGGCTCCTTCGGGTAGTGAAAGTGAAGGGCGGGGTATAAATCCAATCTCCTCCTCCTGTCAAAGAGGTAGCTCTCTATTTCAAAGAGCTTGTTTTCCTCTTCTTTTTTTGAAGATTACAAAAAAATTAATCTTTGAAATGCTAGTTTCCCAGCAACGTTCTCCTAGCTCTGATGTGCATATCTTTAAAAGTGTTATGTGGGCCACCCAGATTGAAACCACATGTGGCTGGCCACTCCTGCACGAGGCTTAGTTAGCTGGAAAGGAATCATAAATCGCCACCCCCCTCCCAAGCCCTGTTTTCATTTTGTGTTTGGCAGTGCCTGGGCGGGAGGGTGGGAGGGCTACATGGCAAAGAAGCTTCTCACAAGCGTATTGCAGAGTGGAGCCACTCCGTCAGATGCTGCTGTTTGCAAGCCTGGGTGGGGTCTCCGTATAATCTCGAGGCCAGGTCTTGATTACCTGGGAAGAACTGGGGGTCTCCATTGGCTGTCCAAAGAGGAAGATAACTCTGGCTGCATGTGACCTTGGGCCAGTCACGGTTCTCGCAGAACTCTCAGCCCCACCTACCTCACGGGGTGTCTGTTGTGGAGAGAGGAAGGGAAAGGAGATTATAAACTTCTCCGAGACTCCTTCAGTAGTGAAGGGCGGAGTATCAATCCAGTCTCTTCTCTCTTCTTCTTCTTCTTAAAGGCATTGAAAAATGCTGCCATTTTTTGGTTGTCCTGCAGTCTCCTGAAGCTCTTCCGGAAGGCCCTCTCTCGTAGAAGCACAATCTCATAACTCGTATAGTGATAAGTTATTCTCCATTAATTGGGTGTTGAGTCTTAGACAATCAAGACCTGGGGGAGAAGCCTCCATCGCTTGTGGGTCTGCTCTCTAGGGTCTGAACAGGGAAATATTTAGGGGGTGGAGCCTGGAGAGGGTGGGGTTTGGGAAGGGGAGGGGCCTCAGCTGGGTATCATGCCATAGATTCCATCCTCCAAAGCAGCCATTTTTTGCAGAAGAAATGATCTCTGTAGTCGGGAAATCAATTATAAAATCGGGAGATCTCCAGGCCCCACCCGGAGGCTGGCAACACTGCCACTTTCCCTGGCAGGGAAGTTGGTGTTGATTGGATATAACTCCTGTATAGAGATTGGATTTATACCCCGCCCTTCATTTGGAGTCTCAGAGCGGCTTACAAACTCCTTTCCCTTCCCCTCCCCACAACAGACACCCTGTGAGGTAGGTGGGGCTGAGTGAGCTCTGACAGAAACTGCTCTTTTTCAAGGACAGCTGTGCCAGAACTATGGCTTGCCCAAGGCCATCCAGCAAGTGCAAGTGGAGGAGTGAGGAGTCAAACCCAGTTCTCCCAGGTTAGCGTCCGCGCACTGAACCAGTACACCACAAACAGACATCCAGAATGTTCAGGCTCTGTCCTGTGGGTCAGAGGCACTGGATTTCATGTAACAGGGAACAGGCTGGAGGACACAACCTTTCTTGAGCACTTGTGTGGGTTTGTGCGCACTGACTGGGTTTGTACAAACATCTGGGATTTAAATGATCTCCCCTTACCGCCACCATTCTGTTTTTAGACTGCTGAAAGGCCAGTTTTGGCACAGGGTGGGCTGAGAGATTATGATGAAGTAGCTTCTACAGTTTCCGTCCACTGTTGCTTTTGAAAGGCTGTGGTTCTTGCTTAACTGAAACAGGTGCCGGGGGGGGGGGGGGGGGAGGGGGCGCATTGTCTCCTCAGCAGGCATTTTGGGGGACCTGCTGCCTTCACCAGAAAGCAGGGTTCGATACCCAGGCTGTAGTTTTGGCTCAGGAGGCATCCATGTTGTTTAAAATGTGGGTGCCCCCCCCTCCCAGTTAGGGGATTTGAAGGGAAATCTTGCATTCGCAGGGCACCAGTGGCCCTAAGTGCCCAGCAGAGCTCGGAAGCTATGCAGGGTCGGTACTTGGAGGAGAGACCTGAGGTTGCTGTGCAGAGGGAGGGGATGGCAAACTCCCTGTGCTCACCTCTGGCCTTGAAAGCCCCGTAAGGTGGAATTTCGTGTGGCTGCAATGAGTTGGTTGTGACCAGGGGTCCGTTGGAGCGGGAGCGCACAGGAGCGCAGCTCCGGGAGTGAGGAGCCCAGGGGGCGGGCACATGACCAAGCCCCGCCCCCTCCTCGGCTTCCCTGAGCAGTGCAGAGGAGCAGCGCCCCGGGGAAAGCCCTGCTAGGGTCTTTATTGTTTTTAATGGTTGGTTTTAATATTGATAATTTTATCATTGTTCCTTTTATGACTGTGCTGCTTTTCCAGAGACTTGCTCAAGGTGGCATATAAATTTTCTAAGTATACCATTTTTTATCTGGGCACACGGCACATAAGTACTGGAGAAATTTTACCAACCCTTCAGCAGCTTCCACCCCATCAGTTTGGTGTAGTGGTCAGGAGTTGGACTCTAAACTGGGAGAACCGGGTTTGATTCCCCACTCCTCCACATGCAGCTGCTGGTGTGACCTTGTGCCAGTCACAAGTTCTCTCAGAGCTGTTCTCTCATGAGCAGTTCTCAAAAGACCTCTCTCCGCCCCACCTACCTCACAGGGTGTCTTGTTGTGGGGAGGGGAAGGGGAAGGGATGGGTGGTGCACATGTCCTGGGTATCTCAAGTCTACTTGAAATCTGGTGGTTTCAAGGGAGCAGGAAGAGAATGAGGGTGTGTTCTTTATGCTTCTTTTTATTGCACAAAGTATTGGATGAGGAAGGGAACGGAGGAAGAGCAGGTCAGTTTCACTCACCTGTGGAGTGGAGCCTGAGGGGTGGGTGTTGCCTTCTGACACACTTCCAGTATGTTAGGAAGTGTGGTATATGCAAATGAGTTATGCAAATGAGTTATGCAAATGAGTTATGCAAATGAGCTCCTGCACCTCTTTTTCTACGAAATGACCCCTGGTTGTGACTCAACAGCCCATTTACTTTTACAGTTGCCGAGTGAGAGTTAGAGTCACCCGAGCGTCTTTCTTTCCTCCCCTCAGTTAAAGAGGCCACGCACCTTCATCTCCTTTCGCCTGTCAATGCCCGCCTGCCGTCAACGAACTGTCCATTCTTGTGCACAGCTGTGCCATGTTGTGTTAGATGGACATGTCCCATACGCAGCAGAAGCTAAATATATAATGTGTGTTCCTAAGAACTGCCCGCCTTTCCCATCAATGTCCACGGCAGCTGTTTTTGCCGTTTATCGGGAGCCCCTGATCCACAGCCCTCTTTCCCCTTGGGTGTTGGCAATTTCAGAACAGGTGTCAACTGCAAACTGGCACTCCCTAGGCAGAAACCTCTGGAGACTGGAGATAGGGTGAGGTATGTTCTAACACCTAGCCAGAAAGTCCTGATTTTGATTTAGAAACATTTCCTGTCCCAAAGTCCCATTTTAACGACTAGTGTCTTGGTTAAAGAGAAGTAACTGTGATTCGGAGACAATTCTAGTCTCAGCTCAGGGCTGAGCTACGAGTTATGTTTTTGGTGAATCGGTTCCCCAAACCTGACATGCTTTCCCTGTGGTGACACCAGAGCTGCAGGGGAAGGCATTTTTTAAGGCTGCGGGAGCCAAATTCTGCTTGGAATTGTGGCGTGGGGGGAAGAGGGGCTGCGGCCTTCCCTTCCACGCCTGTGTGTGGAGTATTCCAAATATGTGGAGCTCCAAAATTATGCAAGAAACTTCCTGCTGGGTTTCTTTTGACTTGGGAAGATGCTGTAGAGCAAAAGGCAGGAGCCCTCTGCTCCCCCCCCCCCCCCCCCCGCACTTCAGAGCAGAAAAGGGGCTCCTGTGGATTTTAAAAATGCCTTTTCCCTTAGTTGCTGTGTGATTGCAGGAAAAACATATTGAATTCAGGGAATCCTGACCCAACTCACCCCAAAATGTAACATGTTGTTCCACCTTCATCTGTGAATCTCCTCGGGAGCTGTAGGCCAGCTACTGTCCGTCCCCTTCTCTTCACCTCACTCCATCTACATCATGGGCATAATAGTGGACTTTAGCATACCTAACAGAATTGCCTGTGTTAATGTGTGTGCTTTGTGTCAGTTTGTTGTAGCGGTTAGGAGCGCAGACTCTAATCTAGGAGAACCGGGTTTGATTCCCCACTCCTCTACATGTAGCCAGCTGGGTGATTTTGGGTCAGTCACAGTTCTTTCAGAGCTTTGTCAGCCCCACCTACAGGGCGTCTGTTGTGAGAAGGGAAAGGAGATTGTAAGCCACTCTGAGACTCCTTCGGGTAGGGAAGGGCCAGGTATATATCCAATCTCTTCTTCTTCTTAGGCACCTTAAAGTTATCTACATGGTAAATGAGATTATTGACTTAGCAAGTGAAGACTTTGTTACATAACCTGCCAGTTCAGGATTCTTGATGTCTACGTCACGTGTGTACCAAAACCATACCTCTGTTGACAACTGAGATATGTAAATGGCAGTTGTTGAGCAGTTCATTTCGGTCCCAGCTGGAAAACCCTTCCCGGTTCTCTAGGGAGCCAGGAAAGATGTAAGACGGCAGGGTAATGCAAGGCACTTTCCTTGAACTTTGGGATATCTCTGTGACAGTTGGTATGACATCAGTTCTCTGAAGCTGAAGCATCAGCTCAGCTCCACGTGTGGCTTTGTGTGTATGGCTGCGGTCACACGGGCCCCTTTAAATCCGGGAGCCCTCCCGGATTAAAGGGGCCACATTTTTCTAGCTCGGGTTGGGATGTCTACACATCCCAACCCCGGTGGTGGCGGAAGTGTCGTCGGCCGCGGAAGAGGCAGCGAGGGAGGTGGCCGCGGCGGCAGTGGCCGCGGAAGAGGCGGCGAAGGAGGCAGCCACGGCGGCAGCAGACGCGGCGGCGGTGGGAGAAGCAGCAAAGGACCTGCCAGCCGCCTGGTAAGTTTTGGGTTTGGTTTTTTTCCCCCTTTTGCACTTGGGCGCTTGACTGCCCAAGTGTAAAAGGGGGGGGGGGAATGGCCGACAGGACCATCTGGACAGCCCTGCTCTCACAATGATTGTGAGAGAGGGCTGTCCAGATACCTCAAATGCGGGTTCCTCCCGGGAAAACTGTTGATTTTCCCGGGGTCGGAAAATGCGGGAGGAACCCGTTTCGGTGCAGGACTTTCTACGGCCATTATAGACGGCCCCTTTAAATGCAGGAGGAAATAGCCCTTCCTCCTGCACTTAAGGGCCGTGTGACCGCGGCCTATGTGTGGCAGGGATGGCCCAGGTGCTTTCTCAGCTCCCTAACTTCTCTACTTACACCTTCCCATAGCAGTGACCGAGTTGGTTTTAGTTATGGTGCGTTCCAAATGGTCAGTGAGGCGATGTTAATATATAATGTTAATATATAACTGTGCTTAATTACATGCTATTACAGAGGAGGTGGGGGGAGGAGGGTTAGAATAGGAATAGGAGGTAATTTTTACTCTTCCCCCTCCTCCAGAGCAATTTGCACCAACACCTTCATTTCACCACAGAAAGGTGTAAGTTTATTGTCTCTTCCTGTGAAGGGCTCATGCTTAGTGGTGTAGGGGATAAGACAACGGATGTTAGAAGTTGTCGGTTATTTACACAAGGGACAGCAAAACCTCTGCTTTAGAACAGTTTCCATCTCACACAGCCATAGCTGTGTTGAGCTGTCAGGGTGGTTCTGTCAGAGAGAAAGAGAGAGAGAATTATTTCACTTGGAACTTGTACTTAAATTCAAGAATCTCAGCATATGGAAGTACTGTGGGTTGTCTCTTGGGCTATTTCCCTCAGTCCCCTCAAAAATCAGCAACCCGCTAGTTTTGTAAGGTAACATAGGATACCTGCTCTATTCCCGCCTCTCTGTCAACCCTGAGCCCTGTGTACCTATGCTATAGAAAGACTAGAATGGGAGATTGCTGAATTACAAGTTATTACAACACTCAGGACAATGGAAACCACCCCCCCTTGGACTTAACAGAGATATCGTGTTCCTATCTCACTACACATGCTAATGTCATTCAGTTCTCACATCTTTTTGTTAACTCTTTTTATTATCTGTATGCTAATTTGCTGCTATTCACCGGTTTTACCAACCGCTTTAATCCAATCTTAGCTATACTTATTGCTCAGTTACTTATGCATCTTGACTCTAATTAGCCCTTCCTGGCAATTAAAAAAACAAACAAACCCCAATATGTAATGGTTGGGGAAGTCTTGTTTCAATGTATCTGAAGAAGTGTGCGTGCTCACAAAAGCTTATACCCAGAATTAAACCTTGTTGTATGCACACGAAAGCTTATACCCAGTATTAAACTTTGTTAGTCTTAAAGGTGCCCCTGGACTCAGACTTTGTTCTATAGAAGTCTGAGTTCTTTTCCTTTACTGGGCGAAGGCTAACTTGTTTAACTAACTACCGACCTATTCTTCTAGTAGCTTTTCCCTGTTTCTCTGTTGTTTCCCAAGCCCTATCTGAGACAAGGACAGACTCCCCCCACCCCACTTATCTCTCCTCCCCAGTCACCCCCATAGGTTCCACAGCCTCTCATTGGCTGACGCAAATTAGTGGTTAAGTGCACAGTGCAAGTGGTGTAGTGGTTAAGTGCGCGGACTCTAATCTGAGAGAACCGGGTTTGATTCCCCACTCCTCCACTTGCACCTGCTGGATGACCTTGGGCAAGCCATAGTTCTGTCAGAGCTGTTCTTGAAAAAGAGCAGTTTCTGTCAGAGCTCTCTCAGCCCCACCTACCTCACAGGGTGTCTGTTGTGGGGAGGGGAAGGAAAGGAATTTGTAAGCCGCTCTGAGACTCCTTTGGGTAGTGAAGGGCGGGGCATGAATCCAATCTCTTCTTCTTCCACTCCCCCTCTAGGCAGGGATGGGTTGGAACTAGAGGCTGTCCGTCACAGGGGGAGAGGCAAAATGCGTTACGGAAACGTTATCTGAAGGCCTAACTATTATATATTGATCACTGTCAGCACTGGGGACGCTAAATTTTTTCTTTTCTTTTTCTTCTCCTTTTTTGGCCAGTGATGTGAATTTAAGCAGATGTTCAGTGTAGAACAACAAAATAACAACCCTTCCTGGAGTGCAGGATTGAGATTCAAGGTTGGAAAAAGCGGATTGAAATGGAAAACTGAAGGCACCATAATCGTAGGGCTGAGTGGTATCCTTTTATGAACTGTACGAAGCTCAGAATAGATCTCTCTCCAGCCCACTTAAAACTGCACAGGTCATTTATAGCTTGAAAGAAAACAGCTTCAGTTTCAGCGAAGCTTCCCTGCCAGGTGACCTGGTGGCTGTTTTAGTGGAGAAGTCTGCCGTTCCCTTCCTTCCCTTGTCCTGCAGTTCTTTTTCTCTCAACCCATTACAAGATGGGCAGACACGTTAGAGGGGCCACGGTGGCTCAGA
Organism: Lepidodactylus listeri; assembly: GCA_029233225.1. NCBI lineage: Eukaryota > Metazoa > Chordata > Lepidosauria > Squamata > Gekkonidae > Lepidodactylus > Lepidodactylus listeri. The sequence goes on along the minus strand of JARCFY010000005.1, from coordinate 129,031,194 downwards.
GGGGAAGACGCTGAGCTGCAGACTGGAAGGTCAGTAGCTCGGCAGTTTGAGACCTGAGTGCCGCATGATGGGGTGAGCTCCCATCTCTGGCCCCAGCTCCTGCCAACCTAGCAGTTTGAAAGCAAGAAATTGCAAGTAGATTAATAGGTACTGCTTCGGTGGGAAGGTAACAGCATTCCATTCACTTCAGTGTTTAGTCATGCTGGCCACCTGACCACGGAAAACATCTTCGGACAGCACTGGCTCCTCAGCTTGGAAATGGAGATGAGTACCGCCCTCTAGAGTCAGATTTGACTGGCTTTCAAGCAAGGGAAACTGTTACCTTTACCTTATCCACATTAGTCTGTCTGTAACAGCAGAAAAGAGCAAGAGTCCAGGCGCACCTGAAAGACTTAACAAAATCTGAGGCGGGGAGGAGCTTTCGTGAGTCACTGAAGAAGTGAGCCATGACTCACAAAAGCTCATTCCCTGCCACAAATTTTGTTAAGACTTTCAGGTGCTCCTGGACTCTCCCCCCCCCCGCCCCCGGCTGCCCCGAATTTGAGACATGGGCTGTGGTCACACACACTAAATCCACTTTCAATCCACTTTCAGATTGGATTTTTACTGTGTGAACTGGCAAAATCCAGTTTGAAAGTGGATTATTTAGGGCAGTGGTGGCAAACCTATGGCACGCGTGCCAGAGGCGGCACTCAGAGCCCTCTCTGTGGGCACGCATGCAGTTTGGGCACTCAGTCTCTAAAAGGAAAAAGACGACACAGACTCGAGGCTGGGCTGCTCTCAAACTTACAAAGTATGAGCCAAGGTTAGACAAATTATCAGCATGCACACAACAGCAAAAATCACATTCATTGTTCAAAAGCAGGCCAAATGCAAACTTTTACCTTTCAGTAAAAAGTTGTTTGTATCATTGAAAGCTCTGTTATTGTGTTTTTCTTTTAAGGCAAAAGATGTTAATGTATGAATCCTTTTTTCGAAACGAAAACCTCAGTATTCAGGTGAAACTGTCGTGCTGGCACTTTGCGATAAATAAGTGGGTTTTGGGTTGCAGTTTGGGCACTTGGTCTCTAAAAGGTTCGCCATCACTGGTTTAGGGGGTGTGACCGCAGCCATGGTGAATCTCTGAGTGGTTTTTATAATGTCAAGGCTTGTTGATTATTTTTAAGAACTAGAGTTTTAACTGTAGTCCCGAAATTATGAATTAAGAGCAAAAAAAAAAAGAGTCACATGAATGCGCGTGAAACACAATTGAAGCTGCCTAGTATTCAATCAGACCCTGGGTCCTTCAAGGTCAGTCTGGTCTCCTCAGACTGGCAGGGGCTCTCCAGGGTCTCAGGCAGAGAAAGGTCTTCCACATCCCCTTCAGCCTTATCCTTTAAGCTGGAGATGCCTGGGATTGAACCGAGGGCCTTCTTCGTGGCACGGAGCCATTGGCCCCTCCCCGAATGGCCATTTCAAGGCTGGTGCATTTACTGCGGCACAAGCTGTTGTGGAGTGGAGCTGCTGTCAGCGCCTGCATGATGTAAAAGCGCTGGCCTGTTTAGGGAGGCTTTGAGAGAGCTGGATGTAATAGGAACTGTCAGGGCTTTTTTGTAGAAGAAGCCCAGTAGGAAATCATTAGCATAATAGGTGACACCCAACAACAGAAACTCATTAGCATATTAGGCCACACCCCTGACAGCGCAACTCATTAGCATACTAGGCGGGGGCTGGGAAAGCACAGGACAGGCGTGGAAGCTTGCCTCTTCCCCCCCCTAAGCTTCTCCACCTTTCTAGTCTCCTACCCACCTTTGCCTTTCTAGTCTCCTACACACACACACATCCCAACCAGACAAACGAGGAAAGGCAGTACTGAAGTGCCCAGGACCTTCTCCAACTCCCCACAACAAGATTGGGAAGGGAAGTAGGCATGTTTGCCTGGTTACCCTCGGTCTCCCCAGTCAGCCCACCAAGGCACACAGGTTGGGGAGACCGAGGGCAGCCAGGCAAACATGCCCCGTTCCGTCCCTGAGCCTCTCCGCTTTCACAGAGAGACTCGGGGAAGTGCAGGGACGGGGCATGGGTAAATGCCTTTCTCTCCCCCCCCCCCCCCCCGATCAGGGAGGGGAAGAAAGTCGTTTTCAATGTGCCTGGGTTCCCTGCCCTTTTCCAGCTGCGAATGTCATTCCTATCTTTAAAAAGGGTTCCAGAGGAGATACAGGAAATTACAGGCCAGTTAGTCTGGCGTCGATATCGGGTAAGTTGGTGGAAACTGTTATTAAGGAAAAAATTAGTAGGCACATTGCTGCACAAAATCTACTGAGGAAGACTCAGCATGGGTTCTGTAAGGGAAGATCTTGTCTCACTAACCTGTTAGTGTTCTTTGAGGGAGTAAACAAACATGTGGACAAGGGGGACCCAATAGATGGTGTCTACCTTGACTTCCAGAAAGCTTTTGATAAAGTTCCTCATCAAAGGCTCCTAAGTAAACTCAATAGTCATGGGATAAAAGGACAAGTCCTTTTGTGGATCAAAAACTGGCTAATTAAAAGGAAACAGAGTCAGTATAAATGGGCAATTTTCTCAGTGGAGGGAGGTAAGCAGTGGAGGTAAGGGTACCGCAGGGATCAGTACTCGGTCCAATGCTTTTTAACTTGTTTATTAATGATTTGGAGCTGGGAGTAAGCAGTGGAGTGGCTAAATTTGCAGATGACACAAAGTTGCTTAGGGAGGTGAGAACCAGGGAGGATTGTGAGGCACTCCAAAGGGATCTGTCAAGGATGGGTGAGTGGGCATCAACGTGGCAAATGGGGCTCAGTGTGGCCAAGCGCAAAGTGATGCTCATTGGAGCCAAAAATCCTAACTATAAATACATGTTTATGGGGTCCAAACTGGCAGAGACTGACCAAGAGAGAGATCTTGGAGTTGTAGTAGATAACGCAATGAAAATATTGAGACAGTGTGCGACTGCAATGAAAAAGGCCAACGCTATGCTGGGGATTATTAGGAAGGGAATTGAAAACAAATCAGCCAGTATCATAATGTCCCTGTATAAATCGATGTTGCATTTGAAGTACTGTGTACAGTTCTGGTCGCCACACCTCAAAAAAGATATTATAGCATTGGAAAAAGTGCAGAAAAGGGCAACTAGAATGATAAAAGGGTTAAAACACTTTCCCTATGAAGAAAGGTTGAAGCGCCTGGGGCTCTTTAGCTTGGAGAAACAATGGCTGAGGGGTGACATGATCGAGGTTTATAAGATTATGCATGGGACAGAACAGGTAGAGAAAGAGGCACTTTTCTCCCTTTCTCACAAGGTAAGAACTCGTGGGCACTCCATGAAATTGCTGAGCAATCAGGTTAGAACAGATAAAAGGAAGTACTTCTTCACCCAAAGAGTGATTAACATGTGGAATTCACTGCCACAGGAGGTGGTGGCAGCTACAAGCATGGAGAGCTTCAAGAGGGAATTAGATAAACATATGGAGCAGAGGTCCATCAGTGGCTATTAGCCACAAAATATAGATAGGAACTCTCAGTCTGGGAGGCTGGGGCAAGTGATGCTCTGTCTTCTTGGTGCTTGACGGAAGGTGGGGGGCAACAGTGGGAGGGCTTCTAGTGTCCTGCCCCCACTCCTGGACCTTCTGAGGTCACCTGGTGTTTTTGGCCATTGTGTGACAGAGTGTTGGACTGGACGGGCCACTGGCCTGATCCAACATTGGCTTCTCTTATGTTCTTATGTTATGTGACAGGTCAGCTAGAGAAGGGAAGGCAGAGAGAGGCTTTTCCTTGTCAATTTCACTCTCAGCTGACTGGCAGGGAGTGAGATTGACATGGGCTCCCCAGAGGGGAAGAGGGCATTTTGACATGCTGCCTTTCCCTCTTGTGTGTAACGTGGGGAGGGCAGGGTGCTCTGTAGCCATGCATGCCAGAAGTTTTGGTTGTAGGTGTGGCCAACTCAGGAGCCAGCCGGAACTCCGTTCCTGTGCCTTCCTGCCCAAAAATAGCCCTGGGAAGTGCCATGGTTTCAGTTCCAAGTGTTTAAAGTATCTTGAAAAATGGCAGGACTCCAGCAGTGTTATAATAGTGTTGCTCATTCTGGATTGGGAGATTACTGGAGATTTGGGGGTGGAGTCTGGGAAAAGGAGGGACCTCGGTACCATGCCACAGACCCCATCCTCCAAAGCAGTGGTTTCCTCCAGAGGATCTTGTTCTCTGCAGCCTGGAAATTAGTTTTTAATTCCAGGAGGTCTTCAGGCCCCACCTGGACCCTGGCAACCATGGACCACTGCACAATGTTTGACTCGCCAAGCCAAACGCTGCCTGCTTGTGACTTGTTTGGGCAGTCCCAGGCAAGCAAGGGAAAACAGGAAGCTCTGATATGCTTGTGTGCTGCCAGATACAGTCTTATGGCGATGCACTGGGGCGATGGTCACAAGCTGTGGTTGGTTTGCTGCAGCAGATGATGGAAAACACCACAACCTTTTGTGTGACAGCCCTGCAGTATCTCTCTTAAACAGCGAAAGAAATACTCTTTCTCTCTTTTGACGCATCTGTTTCTTTTGACCTGAGAGAACTGGGAAAGGAGGAAGGCGTTTCAACCGCGTCAACTTCCTTCCCCCCCTTTTTCCTCTCCAGTTTACCATGGCTGGGAATGGCTTTCCTTTGGGTCTGGAAAACTTAGATGAGGTTTAAAATTCCGCTGCAACATCCTGTTGATGAGAATTGGGCTTTCTTTGCTGTTTCCGACTCTCTTTCCCAACTGATAGCAGGGCTGCCATGAGTTCATTTGCAACTAATAAGGGGCAAGCCGTAGTTCTGGCACAGCTGTTCTTGAAAAAGAGCAGCTTCTGTCAGAGCTCTCTCAGCCCCACCTACCTCACAGGGTGTCTGTTGTGAGGAGGAGAAGGGAAAGGAGTTTGTAAGCCGCTCTGAGACTCCTTTGAGTAGTGAAGGGCGGGGTATAAATCCAATCTCCTCCTCCTCCTCCTCTTCCTCCTTTTTCTCCTCTTTCTCCTCCATGGAAATGAAAAAAAGGGGGGAGATTACCAAACTTTCGCAGACTCACAGTATATGAATGTAGGCTGTGGGGGAGGGGACCAGTGGCTCAGCGGTAGAGCATCTGCTTGGGATGCAGAAGGTCCCAGGTTCAGTTCCTGGCATCTCCAGTTTAGAAGGCTCAGGTAGGAGGTCATATGAAAGACCTTTGCCTGAGAACCTGGAGAGCGGCTGCCAGTCTGAGTAGACAATACTGACCTTGATGGACCGAGGGTCTAATTTCAGTATAAGGCAGCTTCAAGAGTATCCAGCTTGGTATTGAGATTGTGCAGGCCTTGATGTAACTAGAGGTTATCCTTGAGGTTGGGGTGCAGGGAGAACAACTGTGGTGTGTCCATGCCAGATTAGTATATCAGGTCTGCTCCACATTTTAGTCCACTAATCCGCCTCTGCTTCTAGCCATGGTTGTGAGAAAGTGGGTTCCTCATGACACTTGCTTTCCTCTGATGTTCCTTGAAGAGCTGGAAACCAGCAGTTGAATTTCAGTTTGTGGAAATCTTGGCTTATTTACTTCATTTATTCTCCACCTTTCTCCACAATGGGAACCCAGTGCGGCTTCCATCATTCTCCTCACTTATATTTTATCCTCACAACAACCCTGTGAGGTTGGTTAGGCTGAGAGTGTGTGACTGGCCCAAGGTCGCCCAGCCAGCATCCATGGTGGAGTGGGGATTTGAACCAGGGTTTCCCATATACTAATCCAACAGGGTTAATCACTACATCGCGTTGGCTCTCTGATTCATCATTAACATGTATAGTCCCTATGCACATATACATTATTATGGGAGAAGAGGGGAAATTTACATGTGAGGGGGAGGGATCTACGCCAGACCAATGTAACTGTCCTTGAAGATGAGAGTCCAAAGTGGCTGTAAATGTCTCAAGTCTCGCAGCTACATCTGAAATACGATGATCTTGAATATTTCCCTGTTTCCCTCCTCTGTTGATGTATTCCATGTGTAATTTCAGAATTTAGCACCATCCCAATTGAGACTGGAATACGTTCTTTACAATGTTAGCTCAGTTCTTGGAGCCAGCCAGGGGCTGGAAAGTTGACCTAGTAGAAGGCTTTGGGTTTTACAGGGCTGTCAGAATGAATCCCAAACTCCAGGTATGCAGCTAAATCCACAAACTTTCCCCCTGCTAAGTCCCAATAACAGTGACTCCCTTGTGCCTGCCTTAAATCACTGGCGTTCAGTGACTGGTAGGAATGAATAAGCATATTATGATCACTTGTTTGTAGAATTCGTTTTAAAACCAGTAGTTCTTACAGTGTTTAAAGGGTGGGGAAGCTAAGTATAGCATGGCAAACGTTTTCTCTCGAATGTCCTTGCACTATTAATGGCACAGATGTGGTAGGTGTGCCACATCTGGATAAAGTGCTGCCTGTTTACTAGTGAGTAGGAAAAAGACAGAGTAATACTGGGTTCATGTGATGCAGTTTTAGTAATCTACCCAGGGCTGTAGCCAGGATTTTTGACTTCAGGGGGCATTTAAATAAGTCAGGGGAGGCGCTGTGTCAGGAGTGATGAGAGAGTAAAAGGTTAAAAAAGCAATTGGGGGGGGGGGGGATGGAGTAGGAAGCAGACCTGGCCGGCAGCATGCCTCGCCTGCAGCCAGCCAGAGGTACAGCTCAGTGCAGCTGTGGCGTGTGCAAAAAATAAACCAGCTGCATGGGAAGCCAGGAGGCCTGGGTGGGAAGTTGGGGGGCATGGCCCTGAGATGTCCCACTGTAGCTATGGGCCTGAGTCTTCCTCTGATGAAAGAGTAATACAGGTGAATTCTTGTTCTAGTTTGAATTCCTTTCTCTTTACTTATTTCTGTTTACTTCATTTATACTCCACCTTTCTCTTCAGTGGGGACCCAAAGCAGCTCACATCATTCTTCTCCCCTCCATTTTATCCTCACAACAACCCTGTGAGGTAGGTTCGGCTGAGAGTGTGTGACTGGCCCCAGGTCACCCAGCACACCTCTACAGCAGAGTGGGGATTCAAATCTGGCTCTCCCAGATCCCAGTCCGACACTGAACATAGATTCACTTGCTCATATATTCTTTCACTGTCCAAAACATACAGCTGGGAGCAGAAAATTCTTGGGAAAACGGCTGTTGAGATTCTCACCCTTTTCAGAAGCTACAAGGCTGAGATACCTGTTGAGTAGTTTGTGCCAAAACTGCATAGCAGATGTGGCACGGCTCTCCTGTACTGTATTCTTGAATGTTTAAAATCTTTTACATTTTTATGGCGTATGGCCGATGGGCTTTTAAAACCAAATAAACTGAACGGATTGAACCTTATTCTTTAAGAAGCGGAACCTGTAAATATGGCCCCAGGTAGAAATATTTTCTGCTCTAATTCCAGTGAAAAGGAAGCTGTTTCTGTACAGGAGTTTTTGTCCAATTATCCGATTTTGAGTGGAATCTAGCATCCTTGAAGTAGTATTAACCACAGGAGAAGCAGAAGGACACCTCCACCATGAGCGATATTGTTTCCGTGATGTATGTACTCTTGACACGCATACTAGAATCATTTTGTGGCAATCCTCATTTGAGTATACATCTTTTTTAAAAAAAAGGTGGGAGATAAATATTTTAATAAAATTATCGTGTAAGTAAAATCACAATGAATCCTTGTGAGAACATGTACCACCATGGGCTGGCAGCCACTGAAGCTGATGGGCCGTGGATTCAGGACTAACAAAAGGAGGTACTTCTTTACATAGCGAGTGATGAAAAGATGGAATTTGTGGCCAGAGGGATGCAGTGATGGATTCATGGAAGAGAGGTCTTATCAGTGGCTGCTACCCATGGTGACTAAAAGGAATTTCCACATTCAGAGGCAGTAAACCTCTGAATCCCATTGCCGAGAGGCAACATCAGGGGAAGGCCTTGGTCTCTACGGTTGGCCACTGGGTGAGACAGGATGCTGGACTGGATGGACCATTGGTCTGATCCAGCAGGGCTCTTCTGATGTTCTTCTGAAGGCCTTGGCTTCTATGCCCTGTTGTTGGTCCTCCAGAGCAACTGGTTGGCCGCAGTGTGAGACAGGATGCTGGACTAGATGGACCACTGGTCTGATCCAGGAGGGCTCTTCTAGTGTTCTTATGTGTTCAAGTTCACATGCCAGGGCTCCTCCATATATGTGTATCTGTACCTATGTAACACAAGAAGTGGCCCTGAGAGAAAGTGATGTGCTCCCAAGCTGGCGAGTGATTACATTTGACAGACTGAAGATTGGCACTTAGGAGCTGGATGAATGTGTGAACGTATGAGTTAGAACATACTGTAGGACTTGAAGACAGGAATCCGCAAACCTTCACCCTACTACTTAGGATGTATTAGACCACAGTGCTGTATAAACTGGGATCTAAGTCTTGGTGTTCAGTGGAGGACTGTGATTGCCATGTCCTGTGGCAAGATCTCACACAGTTCTGGTAGAGTTTGGCGGGATGGATCAAATGTGTTTGTCAGATTTGTGTGCCTGCTACTCTCACCTGTGTCAGTTGCCTATTAGGGAGTACTCTCCTTGGTAAGGATAATATCAGGGGCTGCTGATATTATCCCAGTCAGTTCATGTGAATTGGAATTCAAGAACCTTCGTTAGTTTTGCTGGATTTTCCTTTAGCACTCTGCAGTATTAGTAAAGGTCTGGTTGTTGGGTGATGGTTTTTAGGTGCAGTGGTTAAGTGTGCGGTCTCTAATCTGGGAGGACTGGGTGTGATTCCCCGCTCCTCCACTTGCAACTGGCTGGATGACCTTGGGCAAGCCATAGCTCTGTATCAGCTGTTCTCTCAAGGTCAGTTGTCTCAGAGCTCTCTCAGCCCCACCTACCTCACAGGGTGTCTGTTGTGGGGAGGGGAAGGGAAAGGAGTTTGTAAGCCACTCTGAGACTCTTAAGTGAGTGAAGAGTGGGAAATAAATCCAATCTCTTCTTCTTCTTCTTTAACATCTTAAAACACACGTGCTTATTATGGGCCGAGAAGTCATTTCCGACCTATGGCAGCCCCATGAATTAATGTCTTGCAAAATGTCCCATAATTTTTTTAAAAATTATTTGATTATATACAGAAAAGGGGGGGGGGGAGGAAGGAAGAAAAGAAAAATACAGCAATATTTAAAAATTCCAATTTAGCATTCTGCATGCATAACTTCTCATTACAATTTCACAGCTACTTCATGTGTCATTCTTATTGTTCTTCACTTAATCTTATTTTCTCAATACTTAAGTTTTAACCTGTCATAAAACGCCCTCCAGGGTCCCATAAATCTTCTTCTTCCATTTTTCCTTTTAATATATTTGTCAACTTGTCCATTTCAGCACATTCCATAATCTTCAGTATCAACTCATGTAGCGTTGGAATCTTCAAGGTCGTCCATGCCATTGCAAATAAAATTCTGGCAGCTGTTATAACGTGTAAAATAAAATATCTGTAATTCTGATCTAAGTCATCTGTCCTCTCATTAACAGCCTTGTGCAGGTCTTGCAAATGGAGGGCTGTGGCTCTGTTGGGTCTTCCTCTTTTCCTGCTGCCACCCACTTTTCCTAGCATGGTTGTCATTTCCAGTGGCTCTAGTCTTCTCATATTATGACTGCAGCACAATAGCCTCAGCTTAGTTATTATATCTTTCAGGGAGAGTTTTCTTCGTCGTCCAGCTTTCACACCCACACATCGTAATGCACCCACACCCACCTTTTGAGTTTTGCCTTCAGCAGCGTGCCTTTCCTTTTAAGGATCTTCGAGGCTGCCCTTTCCAGTCCAAGTCGCCTTCTGCTTTCTTGGTTGCAGGCTCCTAAAAACACTGGACTCGTCGTACCTTCCTCCTTACCCACTGCCTGTTCAGAATCTCCCCACTCCCTTTCTGTGTTGACTGGCCAGCAGAGAATAGTTCACAAGCACTGGGACTAAGAGAGGCATCTCTTTGCGACCTCTGAGGCGCCAGAGTAATGTTCGTACAAGGCCCATCCCACATCATCTGGTAGCAGCCCCGTTACTGTGATAATGTATACTTTTGCAGTGGTGGCCAGTCATTCCGGGCTGTTTGAACTGTGTGCCTTTATACATGTCACAGTGTTTAATTGTACACTTTAAAAAAAAAAAAATCATAAATTGAAACTTATTTTTGCAGGTGTTCAGAATATGAGCTACACCAGCTATGAAAACGGTTATTTTTTGTTCTTGCTAATTGTGCGGTTAGCCCTGACCTGAATAGTTCAAGCTAGTCTGATCTTGGAAGTTAAACAGGGTCAGCCAAGCCTATACGGGAGCACATCCGGCCTGTTCTGAAGGCACTGCACTGGCTGCCAAAAGCATACTGAATTTGATTCAAGGTGCTGGTTCTTACCTTTAACGCCCTATATGGCCAGGGTCCGACATACCTGAAGGACCACCTTTCCCCATACATACCCCAGAGAGCACTACGGTTGGGGTCACAACACTGACTAGTTATTCTGGGCTTCAGGGATGCCAAGCTCACTGTTACTGGGGCCAGGGCTTTTTCAGTGGTGGCTCCTTACTGGTGGAATAAGCTCCCAGAGGAGATCAGGGTCCTTTGGGATCTTGTGCAATTCCACAGGGCCTGCAAGACAGAGCTCTTTCACCAGGCCTTCAACTAGGAGCCACCCACCATCACTACCATCAATGGCCACTAGTAACACCTGTGGCGTAGGGCTGGCCGTAGCTGAGATCGATCCATACCATCCTGAGAAGTTGGGAGACCGCTGAGTTGGGAACTTTGGGTGCTGTATTATATGGGACGCCATCTTGATTTAATGAGTACCGTGAGCATTTTAACTGTAAATTGTTTTGATTGTTTTAAATGGTTTTAAATGTTTTACATGAACTTGGTACATTGTGTTAAGCAATGTAAGCCGCCCTGAGCCCACTTGCGGGGAGGGCGTGATATAAATGTAACTAATAAATAAATAAATACCAGGGTTATGACGCAGAGGCAGGTGATGGCAAACAACCTCTGAACCTCTCTTGCCTTGAAAACCCCCCTGGCTTGCCCAAAGTCAGCTGTGACTTGACAACAAAAAAATGTAAAAAGTGTGGTTGCAGAAAGGACATTGTGGGGCTCTGTAACTTTTCATTGTGGGGCATGTGTGGTCTTTTCTTAGGTTTTTTATTCATGCGTGCAAGCTCTCTGGGACAGGTATAAATGGACGGGGTATAAATCTGTCAGATTATTTTTTGGATATATTTCATAGGGCTGCCCATTCTGGATTGGGAAATTCCTGGAGGTTTGTGAGGTAGAGCCTGGGGAAAAGAGAGACCTCAGTGGGGTATGATGTCTTCGAGTCCACCCTCCAAAGCAAGGAAACCGACCTCCGTCACTTGGAAATAAGGTCTGATTCTGGAACATCTCCAGGCCCTACCTGGGGCATGGCACTCTATTAGCTGGGTTTATGCCGCAGTTCTCTCTCCAGCATTTTGGATCCAAGCAAGAACAGTTTTAGAGCAGGCCCTTTGGAGAGGTGTCCTCCCATTCAGCCCCTGCTTTTGGGTGCAGGTAGTTATTGGAGTCCTCTTGAAGTTTCCCTTGTTACCAAAAATACCCTGCCTGACTGAATCCATTTGAAGTGGCCTGAGGTTCATCTGTCATTTATCTAGTTTTAAATTTCCATACTGTTCTTCCAGCTTAACAGCTGCCCGGAGCTGGGTCCTAAGCCCCCCCCCCCCCCAAAAAAAAGTCCACAAACATTGAGACTCTAAAATACGTAACACTGTACAGAATTGTGTGATCTGGTGCCTGGTATTGCTTGGTGAATCCTCGCTCAGCTACTGAGTTGTTCAGTGCCCTTGGGTCTCAGCCTGACTTGCCTCGGAGGGTTTGTTGTAAGGCTACCGTTGGCTGGTGGGGACAGGGGGAAAGAATTCAGTATGCCTACTTGGGCTCTTCAGGTGAAGGGTGGGAGACAGAGAATGTAATCAAGTCAGCAGTAAAATGTCAAAATCCAAAGACACCAGCAGTGGTTCTTCATGTGTCTGTGTGCTGTGGTGGTGGAAAGTGCCATCAAGTTGCAGCCGACTTATGGCACCCTGTAGGGTTTTCAAGGCCAGAGACGCTCAAGAGGTGGTTTGCCATCTGTGTAGCCTCTGTGTAGCAACCTCTGTGTAGCAACCTGCCTCTGTGTAGCAACCCTGGACTTCATTGGTGGTCTCCCATCCAAGTACTGACTGGGGCCGACCCTGTTGAGCTTCCAATATGTAATGAGACTGGGCTAGCCATCCAGGGCAGGTCTCTGTGTTGTAGGTGGCATTAAAACCCCCCTGCATTATATTAAACAAAAGCCTCTTTTGGTTTCAGGTCTGAAGAATGAGTTACCCAGGTTATCCACCTGCCGGTGGATATCCACCAGCTGCTCCAGGTAAGTTTAAAGTGTGTTGCTGGCTGTGCTTTCCCAACCCAATTTGCGAAAACTCACAACACAGTCCTGTAGAGGAGAAACACTAAAAAAAAAAAAAAAAGATTAATTAATAAGGGAAGAGTACAGGTAAACAAGGTTTTGGGACCCCTAGATACACATGGACTCCTCTGAAGTTACAATGGGTGACATAGGATTTTATACTCCTTATGATATGAACCAGGAAAGCATTCCGATTGGTTCCATCAATCTTCGTCATCTATTTCTAATTGGAATAAAACCTGTGGGTTGGTTCTTCCCAAGCAGAGTTTTTCCCCCCTTTTTAGCTAAACAGTAGGCCTTCTTCTTAGGCTATGCAGCTCTAAAAGTATCTATATAACTGATATGGGTTCAGAGTATTATTTTTCTCCATTTAGCTAGGCTAACTGACATCAGAGACATGCACAGCTGTAGCTGACCAGACAAGGCCACAAGCCTTCAGCAAAATATCAGTATGTCAGCATTTTCGTTCTCCCAGCATGCATTTAAGCAATAGCCATTAAATGAACCAAAGTTAATATCTGAATAAATGTTCATGGTTGATTTTCTGTTTATGTGGTTAAAATCATAAATGGCACTTAACATCTATATATCTAATAGCCAAGGCACCCCCTGCGTGCGGATATCTAAATCAGTGCGGGGGGGGGCACCTGGGGGGCAGGGAGATTGTTCTGCACACTTGGGGGGCTCCCCTCATGTGCAGAAAAATCCTAAAGGTTAGAAAACTTTTGGGGGATATTTAAATCCCCCCCCAAAGTAAAAGCGTTCCCTGCGCACGCACAGAGAATGCTTTGGCCGTTGGGTGTCACGGCAGAGCCCAGTAGTCCAGCTGGACAGACAGGCTGGCAGGCACGTCCCGGGTGTGACTAGGATGGAGAAAGTCAGCAGAGCGTTGCGGCAAGTCCCAGTCTCAAAACACGAGCGTAGTCAACACGTACCAGAGGTCAGAGTCCGTAAATCAAGCCGAAGTCAGTCAGCAGATCTGAAGCCGGAGTCAAGGAATGCCGAGGGTCACAAGCCAGAGTCCAGGATCAGGAAGCAGAGGTCGGAAGTCCACGAAGCAACCCGGGTCAGAGGCCAGAGAATCAAACAGGATCAGAGGCAAGGTGCGCACGGAACGGACGGTTCTGCCAACGATGTTGCCAGCACGAATTGCTTGTGGCCGGCAGCCTTGTTAAATAGCGTTCCGGCTCATTAGCCACTTAGCACCGCTGTGCAAAGTCCTGGTTTCTGCTAGTACTGAGGACTTAATGATCGTCAACCTTGCCTGCGTGCTTCCTTGCGTCGCCTATTCAGCTCTTGACGCCTCCTTTCACAGAGCCTGCTGACAGGTGGAGGCGAGTCTGGTGGTGAATTGCTTGGCCCAGGCACTGCCTGATCAGCCTCAGGTGGGTCTTGCTGAGGACTTGGCTGTGGATCCTCTGCAGGACTTAAGTTTTCCTCAGTTAACTGAGCCAAGTCTTCCTGTCCTCGGCTGTCAGGCACTGGTTCTGGGGCTAAGTCAGGGGCAGGCATGACATGGGGGGGGCTCGACGGGTGGTGAGCCTTGCTGCCGCCGCCGCTGATGGGGAGGGCGGGGGAGGGAGGGGAAGAGGCTCAGCGCATGGTGAGGGAGGGAGGGGAGAAAGGCTCACCTGTGGGTGCTTCCTCCTCGACGTGGAGCTCCTCCCCCCCCCCCCACGAGTATCGCGGTCCTCCTGCTTGTATGTATATATATGTATCATGGAAGTGTTAAGTGTACCTACTAGGTTAACCTGTTAGGCAGTGGCAGAGTACAAAGTGTATAACAGTGTTTCATAAACTGTGCATACAACACTGGGATGTAGGGTTGCCAGGTCCCCCCGGGGCAGGGAAACTCCCGCTCGATGGGTCCATTGCTCACTGGCCCGGATCAGGCCCCCACCCCCAAATTGCCAGGATCACAGAGACATGCCCAGTGTAATGACATCACCCGGAGGTGACGTCATCGCGTTGGGCACATTGCGGTGGGATGCTCTATCAGTTAAGGGAAAACTCTGTGGTTTCCCCTCAAATGCTAGTGGTCCTGCCCCAAACATGGCCGACGTGATGACATCACTTCTGGGTGACATCATTGTGGCGTGTGTGCAAAGCACGCGTGCCAGAGAACTTCCAGAGACGGCCAGGACTCCCCCCACTACAGATTAGGTAGGACTTGGCAACCCTACTGGGATGGGTTGTAGTGGGGCCTGGATCAGTTGATGTGTAGATGACCCACCTTTCTGCTCAAGGGCCACCAAAGCAGCTGACAAAACGCACCTAATAAAATCACATCTTAAAAATCATTACAACAAATTAGAAACACATCATTACAACTGTGGAGAGACGCCATTTTGTGTGTGGTTTGAACTTCCTGTGGGCTGGATGGGAGGAGACAATCAGACTTTAGGTAGATCTTGGGCTAACCTCCTCCTCATTCCCCCCCTCTCCTCCTGTAAGGGGAGGACAGGATATTCATCAAGGCTATGAGGAGATCTGCCCCAGGATGCTGCCGGTGGGAGAGCCAGTGCCTGGGTGGGGACGGGCTGTTTATATTATGGAGTTTTGGGGCAGGAAGCCAGTCAGGAGTCAAGTCATTTGGTCAGTCGGTTGGAGGCTGCAAGAGACCAGAGGCAGGCCTAGCCCTGCTCCTGCTCCTAGGCCAGAGGCAGAGGCCATTTTAAGGGACGAGTTTGTCCAGCTTACTCCAGAGTCACAAAGTAATGCGCCAGCCCTGCATACCACCTAGATAGGGCCTGAGTCTAGAGGAGGAAGAGAGATTAAGCGCTTTAGTCAACATTATTTTGTTTCTTCCGTTCGCTTCAGATATGCCTGTATATTAGGGTTACCAGGTCCCCTGAGCGGGCGGGGTTTGCCCTGGCAACGCCCCCAACGTGGTGACGTCACTTCCGGGTGACGTCACCGGGTGCGCTCGCTTCGCGCGCATGCCAGGGAGGCTCCCGGGCGGCTCCCGGACAGCGAAGGACTCCCCCCGCCAGTGCGTGAGTACGACTTGGCAGCCCTAGTGGGCAGAGCAGGGTGTGCCAGCTGACACAAGCCCAGCCCACCACAAAAACCAGACTTTAATGCTTACAAAAACATAAAAACAACAATTAAAACTTCTTCTTTTTTTTTTACTGTCCACCTTAAATTGTATGATGACATTGTCGGCATTGGCTTTTAAGTGTGGCTTAGTTGTGCAGTTGCCTGCTGTGGAGAACTCTAGTGGAAGACGGAGTGCAAATATTAAAATGAAAAGTGGGTGTGCCAGTCTGGGGACTGGAGGATGTTTTGTTTCGCAGCTATTACCGCCTGTACTCTGTAAAAGAAACTAACAAACCCCCCATGTCTCTTTTCATATCTTTTATGCTGATGCCTGCTGTGAACCCACTGAATAATTTTCAAATGGGAGATACTCTTGTTTGCTGGCCTTCAGAATGGGTGGATGGTCGTAGCATTTCTGCCAGTATACTGCCACTGATACTGGCACGTTTATAGCTCTGGGTAGTGTTTCTATGATGGGGGAGCCTCTACTGAGGCTAGAACTGAATTACTTTAATGATGCTGCTGATTTAGCCAGCAGGCATTGAGCAATGTCACACTGGAAACAACAAAAATTAGGAATTTAAATAAGCAACCAGTTACCACACTCGAGATCCTTTGGATTTAATTGTATGAGCAAAGAAATTGGTTATGGGGGATGTAACTCCTAAATCCATGCCTGCCAAGAGTTTCTTAACCTTATTGGGTGTTAGCAAGCGCTTATTATCTCAGAAAAGGGGAGTGATTCACAAATCCCTAATACTGCAAAAGGTACCATAAGAACATAAGAGAAGAAATGATGGATTAGGCCAATGGGCCATCCAGTCCAGCACTCTGTCTCACACAGTGGCCAAAATCCAGGTGCCATCAGGAGGTCCACCAGCGGGGACATAACTCCAGAAGCCCTCCCACTGTTGCCCCATAGCACCAAAAATACAGAGCATCACTGCCCCAGACAGAGTGTTCCATCAGTACTTTGTGGCTAATAGCCACTATGTCATGAGCCAGCCAGGGCTCAGCGGTAGTGAGAACTCCTTAGAAGAGGACCCCTTAGGAGAAAAGTAATCCCATGTAGCCAGCCTTGAGTTAACAGAAGCTGACCAACAGGAAAATATGCTGCAGGCTTGTCAGGATTCACAGCGAACAGCTGGTGCAGAGCTACTGACACCCTCCAGCCCTGATTCAGTTAATGAACCTCAGTTGGCCATTCGCAGCCCACCATTATCATCTACACCCTTAGAGTGCTACAGACAGAGGCTGAGAACTGAGTTACAGACAAGACAGCAAAGTGCACACCTCCTGGCCCAATGCCAGCTGCCTGCTGACAACAAAGATGAGTAGTTGCAGGATTGCTTCTGAATAACTGGTTGCAAACATGACCCTTAGACGTGGGGCTATAAAATCGGCTGAGGCTGTTAGGCATGGACACAACCTGTGCGATAGACACTAAACCACTGACTCTGCCTGGCCTGACTTCTGGACCTCTGACCTTGGACTGAATGACTCCAGTTTGCCTGACTTCTGGACCCCCGACCTTGGACTGAACCAAACCACTGTTGCTTGACTTCTGGACTTCTGGATCTCTCACCTTGGACTGAATGACTCTGCTTTGCTGACTTCTGGACCCCTGACCTTGGACTGAATGTCTCTGCTTTGCCTGACTTTTGGCACCTCTACTCCATATGTTTATCTTGAAGCCCTCTTGAAGCTGTTTCTGCTTGTAGCTGCCACCACTTCCTGTGGCAGTGAATTCCACATGTTAATTACTCTTTGATCTGTTCTTAGCCTACTGCTCACTAATGTCATTGAGTGCCCACGAGATCTTGTATGGTGAGAAAGGGAGAAAAGTACTTCTTTCTCTACCTTCTCTATCCCGTGCATAATTATGTAACTCTATATGTCAGCAATGTTCCAAAGTTTCTAACTCTCCAGAAGTACTCTTACAAAATCTGTCAGATTATGGAGTCCTTTGCAGCCGACCTTGAATTTCTTGGGAAGGAACAGAGTTTAATCTTGCAAGCATAATTGTGAGGTTCTTGCTATTTGGGGAAACGGTTTTACCTTTAAACACTCTCTGTATATAAACTTGGTAGTTTTCTGCTGCCACCAGGACTTAAAAAATCCAAATCTCTCTCTTTTGGTAGAATGACCTAGGGTCTGAGCACTTCAGAGCACTATGTGGCCCTGAGGAAGTACTGTACTGATTTCTGGGATAAATTTAAACAAAAATAAAGAAAAAAATATATATTTCTGGTTATTTTGAACAGTTGCTGAAGACAGGAACTTGTAAACTTAACTGGCAAAGCTTGGTGCTACAAACAGTCTCTCAAACTCCAAACTCCACTCTGACAGGCTTATATATCTCTCTCTTATATATATAGCCACACAGGCTAATCTCTTTGTTTTATTCACATGGAATAGAATCAACCCTCTTAGTCACACAAACTAAATTGTTGGTCTTATTAACTCAGAAAAAGACTCAAAATCTCAGTCACACAGACTATGCTCACTCTTTAAATTTCACACACAGAATCCTTCATAGACATCCACACACAGATTCCTCTCAGACCATCTCCTCCCACACTCTCAGTCATCAGCCAATCAAAATCACACTTATCTCCCCCATCACTCTTCTTACATTACTGCAGTCACACTAAACATTTAAAGACACACACACCAAAGCATGAAATCATTGCAGTAATGCTCTATATCAAGAAACAGTTTAAAAATCTAAATAAGGTAAAGGGTGCCTTTGGACAAGACAATCTCAGATGTAAAGGCGAGCATACCCAACAGGCTCTCTTTGTGTTGTTAATAAAGTCCCAAGATCTACAGACATTTATTCAGTGTATGCTGCTGATCTAGAACTGAATTAAGTGGGAATGAAAAACTGGACTGTATCAAAGATTCGCAAAACAGTGTTTTTACTTTTTTAAAATGTAAAAAAAGTCTGAAATGGAAATGTGTGCAGTAAAATGCCGAAATCCAGCTGTTCTATTTGTAGTAATTTTTTTCTTTAACGTTTCAGGTGGTAATCCTTGGGGGGCCCCTGGCTATCCTCCCACAAATCCTCCTCCAATTGGGCTGGAAAATGTTGGGAATTATATTAACCAGTTTAACCCAGATTATATGGCAAGCATGGTGAGTACTTTTCAGTAGTGATTTAAAAAAAATAAAATGCTGAATTCATTTTTTTCCCTGCTCCACCCCGCCTTTCTCTTCATATTTCCTTCCTAAATATTTTCCCCACTTGTTGAGATGGTTTACTTAAGTATCAAAAGATGCAGCTGACTTCACTATTAGAGTATAAAATAGAATCATTTAAATAGAGAATTCACAAATTAGGAGATGTTATTTGCCATTTTTTTTAAACCCACATTTTTATACATTCTTTACAGGGAAAATTAAGCTGGAAATTCTAAGACCGATTTCCCATGAGGCGCTGCTCCATCTCCACTCTTCCCTTTCCCCCGACTGTGTGTGTCAATTTCCCTCTATTTGCCCCGCGCCGCATTTTGACCTGCAGCTTCACCCGTTTTCCCCCACGGCTTCGTGATCCTCAAAAAACAGGATCATGAAGCCGCGGGTCAAAATGCGGTACGGGGTAAAGATTCTGCATACATGTTTGAACACATTGCAGATTAAGTTGATATGGGGTGGGTCATGCCACCACAAAATAATATTGTAACCTCCCTAGTGTCTGGGGCATTTGTCTGGGAAAAGAAGAGCCCTGCTGGATCAGGCTGTTTTTAATCCTTTGTATCACTTTTAATTGTGGCCATTGCTCTTCTGCAAGAAGGGAACACTTGCTGTGTTTTCCAGTAAAGCAAAAGGTTGAAGTGGGTGACTGTGGAGGTGCTTTTCCTTTTCTGTGTTCTGTTAAGGACTGGTGAGCTCTCTCCCTCTTGTATCTGGTGTGTCTTGGCCTTTAAATGGGTAGAATCATTTTCCAGGGAGTGGTTTGGCAGCCCTGAGGGAAACCCATAAGGGGTAGGAGACTGAGTTAATTAAGTAGTCCTCAGTTCCAGTCTAACCTCATTTGGTGGCTTTCTACAAGTGGTTATCACTCTGCCCTTCTCCCCACCCACATCTGCAAAACGTTAATCCAGGGGTCCCAATGTGGTGCTGGTGGTTGCCAGAGCATGCAGCAGTACCTTAGGACTTTAGGAAGTGTATTTAGGAAGTGGGCGGGGCCACGTGGGGCTTTTGCCCAGCAAGGTTGGTCACTGGAGATCTGATTGGCTGTGCAGGTTATCAAAAATGTTGCTTTGGAATGGCAGAAATGGACAAATGGACAAGAAAACTGAATAATCAAGACTCAGAGAGATTTCTAGAAGAATGGAAAGACCTGAAAGAATACCTAGAACAGTGGGATATGAAAAATAATATTTTTACATTGACTAATTACTGATTTTTGATGTTTAAAAGAAGAAACAATTATTTTTAAGAGAAATATACTGAACGATTGAAATGATAAATATAGAAACTAGCATATATATTACAGATATCTAGATATTACTTTTAAATGTTTAAAAATTACCTTTCTTTTTTTATTGTTGTAACCAAATTTGTTACCTGTAAAACCTAATAATTTTAAATCTTTATAATTGCTATTAGATATATAATGGTGTAGGTGAGGCGGGAAGTCCCAAAGTTTCTGAATTATAATCGGAATACATAGCTATATAGAAAAACGGATAGTGATGATAATATTTCAGAAGTAACTATGTAAAGTTTTGTAACGGAAAAATAATAAAAATTTGTTTAAAAAAAAAAGTTGCTTTGGCAGCAGCTGCTAACACAGCACAAGGATCTTCATTGTGTGACTGAAGGGAAGCCGTGGCAGCCATTTTGTGGCTAGCTCCACCTCCTGCAGCAGCCATTTTGTAGTTGCACCCACCACCCTGTGTCAGAGTTCCAAAGGTGGCCAAAGGTTCAAAAAAGTTGGGGACCCCTGCATTAATTAATACTGACCTGAGTGTGAATACAATTAGTGTGAAATTATCTGCATACTCTAAAACAGTATATTGATACTATGTGTTTGCTACATTGTTGCAGGCTTCTAATATGTCAGGAACTTTTGGTGGTTCCAACGTGCCACAGGGCCCGTACCCTCCTGCTTCTGGCTATCCCCCCGTCCCTCCAGGGGGCTTCGGGCAGCCTCCACAGGGACAGCAGCCTTCTTATGGAATGTACCCGCCAGCTCCAGGAGGGAACCCTCCTTCAGGAATGCCATCTTATCCAGGGTATCCAATGCCACCAGCGGGACAGCAACAACAGCCGATGACATACCCCGGTCAACAGCCCATGCCACCTCCAGGGCAACAGCCCCTGCCAAGCTATCCTCCTGGCCCAGCGGTTAACCCTTCGATGCCGTCTTATCCAGGACCTACAATGCCGACGGTTACTCCTGCACCAGTAAGGGAATCTCTGTTTAAATTGTCCGTGTTTTGTTTTTTGTTTTTTCCCTCTCCCCCTCCCTTTTGTTGAAAAGCAGAGATAAGGCGAAACCTGGTGTTTAGTGGTGGATTCTGGGTTTGGATAGGGGGGAATGAATCTGGTGTGGTTGTGAGAAAGCTGCAAAGCATGAATCACAAGCCTTTACAGAAAAAGTAGAAGAGTTTTAATTCAGTGTGCTGGTTCTCACCTTTAAGGCCCTAAACTGCTCAGGGACAGGGTAGCTGAAGGACCATCTCCGACCATTATTGTTCCGCCCTCCAATTCAGATTTGCCTCATAAGCCCTGCTCTCTGTGCTTTCCCTTCAGAGGTGAGGGGGGGCAACTAGAGACAGGGCCTTTTCGGTGGTGGCCCCTCACCTTCAGAACGCCGTCTCCGTTGAGGCTCACCTGGTGCCTACTTTAGTTTCTTTTAGGCACCAGACCAAAATACAGCTTTTTACCCAGGCTTTTAATGAGGGGTTTATCTTACATAAGAGAACATAAGAGAAGCCATATTGAATCAGATCAGTGGCCCATCCAGTCCAGCACTCTGTGTCACACAGGTGCCCTCAGGAGGTCTACCAGCAGGGCCAGGACTCCAGAAGCCCTCCCACTGTGCCCCCCAGCACCAAGAATACAGAGCATCACTTGCCCCAGACCGAGAGTTCCTGTCTACACCTTGTGGCTAATAGCCAATGATGGACCGCTGCTCCATATTTTTATCCAGTCCCCTCTTGAATTTGTCTATGCTTGTAGCTGCCACCACTTCTCGCGGCAGTGAACTCTGCTTCTTTAAGACTCTTCGGGTGAAGAAGTACTTTCTTTGATCTGTTCTAAGCATACAGCTCATTGATTTCATTGAGTGCCCATCTTGTCAGCTTTTAAATGGTCTGTTCTGTTTTACGGATCGTTTTTAAGTTGCTTATATCTTTTTTAATAGCTTTGTTTAATCCTGTGGTTTTTCATTGTAAACCGCCAAAAGCATGACTATGAAGAGGCAGCATAGAAATTTTAGAAACCAACAAATAAACACTAAAATAGCCTGTCCCGGGAAATAAGTCCTGTTTGCCTGTTTTGCGTCAGACTTTTTAAGTGACCGGTGCAATTCTGAGCAGAGGTACATCTTTACTAGCCCACATTGACTTCGGTGGACTTAGAAGGGCCTAACTCTGATTAGGACGGCACTGTGAAAAAGCCTTATTAAAACCAGTCTTTTACTTAAATCCTCCTGAGTGCTGAAGATGTGATTAGGTCAAGTAGCTTAGTAACCGGAGCTTTATAATTTTCCAAGGGCTGTTTGCATGGAAAACGTTCAGTGGGTGTCTTTATTTTTCTTGGGTCAATATAGGCTGGAAACCGAGGTACCATTCATGATGCTCCATCGTTTGACCCTCTGAGAGATGCAGAAGTCTTAAGGAAAGCCATGAAAGGATTTGGTGAGTGGGGGTCAAATTTGGGATCCTGTATTCTCCCGCCCCGTTTCTGCAGTGGAATGCCCTCTTCGTCCCATCTTTGATCTTATATGCTCAGAGCCTGTTCACACACTGCTTTATATAGACTTTATAACAGTCGCACATAGATTGGTGAATAACTTGAAAGAGAATGTGATAATCCTCTGTCCTCACGACACCACCTGTGACCGCAGCTGCATACGTTTAATTTCATTTCGGCATTCAGTCTTCTCGGCATTCAGTCTTCAAAGTCATGAGGACTTCCAATCGCTTTTTATTTTGTCTGATTTCTTCAGAGCTGTTTGAAACATGTTTTCCCAACCTTTTACAATATTTCCATTTTCTTGCTCACCCGCGTTTGTCTTGTCTCTCCCTGTGCCTTGCTGTACGTATTGTACGCTTGCCTTAACTGGAGATGGCCTAAAAACTGGGCAACAAAATGGCCCCGGAAAGACAGGAGAGCAGCCATCTCTGGTGGGAATAGCAGCGGGTTAATTCCATCCCTGGTAGCAAAGCATGAGCGCAGAGAATATGTGCACCCCCCCCACCCCACCCCACCCGGCTGAAATAGAACATCTTCTGGAACACGCGTATTCTCAAGAGTGTGTTTCGGAGCTCTTACTTTGTTTGAACACATCTGCCATAGACTTGGGCCTTTAAAAAGTAATGCTGAAAAGTGGGGGGGCCTTCACATGAAGCTGCGTTATCCTGAGTCATCCCCTTGGTCTGTCAGGGTCAGTCTTGTCTATTCAGACTGGCCGCAGCTTTCCAGGGTCTCAGGCTGAGGTCCCTTCCCATCACCCGCTGCCTGGTCCTTTTAACTGGAGACGTCACTAGATATCGAACCTGGGACCTTCCACATGGCAAGCAGATACTCTGCCAGTGAGCCACAGCCCCTCCCCAATAGCAGTGGGGTATTCTGAAGGCATTAATTCTCCCTTAAGGGCAGGGAAAAGCCTATGAAAGTAATATTGCAACCTTCTGTTTTGATTTACTTCGTTTTTAATCTGCCTTCCTTGCCGAGACTCAAGGTGGAACAGGAAAGTTTACAGTGTTAACGTTACACCTTTTACACTGTTCAGTGGAGGTGGCTGCGTCTCAGCCCCAGCTGTGCTTCACAGTGTCACTAGTAGTCAGAAGAGGAACAGCGTATTTGTATCTGTAAAACTTCAGTGGAGTATCTTTTTCATTATGTCACGGTCTGCCCACTGTACTGGGAACCGAGATGTAAATTCTTGACTGCAATAATAGATCAGCTGCAGAATTTTCCTGACATTGATAAATCAATATTTCTGCTATCAGACGCAGACCCTGCAGTTTCCTATAGGGGAGCACTCTTTGCCTTAGCAGCTAGTAAAATCAGGGCCAAGAACATAGAAAAATGAAATTGAACTGTAAAAGGACAATGTTTGAGGCTGTGTATGTGTTTCTGGAGATGGGTATTGTGCTGTCTTGGCTGGTTGCCACAGAGACTGCACACTGCAAGCTGGAAATATGGTCCAGAGCCAAGGTAAATAACAAAGCCAAAGGTCGGATAGCCAGGAAGTCATTTCAAGGTTTCAAGGACAAGGAGCAGCTGCTACACACACAGAAGCAGGTGTGAATGTGCAGAGTTGCTGCCATGCTGAAGCAGGTGCGCTGAGTGTTTTTGAGCAGGTCCTCCCTTCCCTGGGAGTTGAGTCTACAAAGACTTACAGCTCCTCCCGTTGCCTTTGCAGGAGTTTCAGTCTGGCACTCCTTCGTTCCTGCATAGTCAGCCTCTGGCGTGCCCTCTGTCTAGGGCCCTCAGGAGAACTAGGCGGGGATTCTAGCCTTGGGGTGTCTGCAACTGGGGGTGCTGGGCCAGGCTCAGGATCAGTCCCTCCTTCTGGCTGCTCCTCCTGTGCAGCTGCTGGGGATTCTTCTTCCTCCTCAGGTACTTTTGGAGGTTCCTCTTCTGGGCTGACTCCAGAGGAGGCTGGGTTGCTCCCTGCCTCTCCCTCATCTGAGGAGTAGTTTTTGTGGGTTAACTGAAATCCTGGATGAGTTTAGGACGAGCTCCTGTTGGACACAGCCTGAAGAATGGAAACTAATAGAAAGAGACTGTGCTAAGCCTGTGGGGCGCCTTCTCTGTATTTGCAGGGACGGATGAGCAGGCGATCATCGATTGTCTTGGAAGTCGTTCCAGCAAACAGCGTCAGCAGATCATCCTTTCCTTCAAAACTGCTTATGGAAAGGCAAGTCTCGGAAGAGCTCTCTGTGTAAAATAAAAACGAGAGAGAAAATGAGGGGATTGGGGGGGGTGTTGTGTGAGCCGTGTTTACATGGGGCACAACTTGGTCAGGGTTACCTGCTGTGGATGAAAAGAAAAATTCTTCTGTGGAAGCAGCCTTGCTTGTGGTGCTTTGTGGAGGGCCATATACACTGATGGAGGTGGTGGAAAGAGCAGTCATGACGTATGGAGGCCTGGTAGGGTTTTCAAGCAAGAAACATTCAGAGGTGGTTTGCCATGGCCTGCCCCTGAGCAGTGACCCTGGTAGTCCTTGGGGGCAGGGCTTTTTTTGGTACAAAAAGCCCAGCAGGAACTCATTAGCATAATAGGCCACACCTAACAGTGGGAAACTCGTTAGCATATTAGGCCACACCCCTGACAGCACAGCTCATTAGCGTATTAGGCGGGTGAGCTGGGAAAGCACAGGGCAGGCATGGAAGCTTGCCTCCCCCCCCCCCCGAGCTTCTCTACCCCACTTCAGCATCATCTTTCTAGTCTAACCCCCCCCCCAACCAGACGACCGGGGGAAGGCACTGCTGAAATGCCTGGGATCTTTCTAATCCCTGACACTTCAGCATCACCTTTCTAGTCTCCTACCCCCCCCCCCCCCGAAAGATCGGGAAGGGAAGCAGGCATGTCTGCCTGGCTGCCCTCGATCTTTCCAGCCAGCCTGTCAAGGCTGGGAAGACTGAGAGCAGCCAGGCAAACATGCGCCGTTCCTTCCCTGAGCCTCTCCGCTTTTGAGAGACTCGGGGAAGTGCAGGGACGGGGCATGGGTAAATGCCTTTCTCTCCCTCCCCCAGATCAGGGAGGGAAAGAAAGGCGTTTCCAACCTGCCTGGGTTCCCTGCCTGCCCTTTTCCAGCCGCCACATGTCAGCTAGAGAAGGGAAGGCAGAGAGAGGTTTTTCCTTGTCAATTTCACTCCCAGCTGACTGGTGGGGAGTGAGATTGACATGGAAATCCTGAGGGGCTCCCCAAAGGGAAAGAGGGCATTTTATCATGCTGCCTTTCCCTCGTGTGTGTAACGTGGGGAGGGCAGCGTGCTCTGTAGCCACGCAGGCCAGAGGTTTTGGTTGTAGGCGTGGCCAAATCAGGAGCCAGCCGGAACTCCGTTCCTGTGCCTTCCTGCCCCAAAATAGCCCTGCTTGGGGGTGTCCTAGCCAAATACTATACAGAGCCGACCCTGCTTGGTTTCCGAGATCAGGCGAGCCTGGGCTGTCCAGGTCAAGGCAAGAGCGGAACAGAGGTGGTTTGCCACTGCCTGGCTGTGAGTCATGACCCCCCCCCCCACACACGCTCCCTTGGCTGGTGGCCTCCCATCCACGCACTCACCAGAGCCGACCCTGTATAGCTTCTGAGATCTGATGAACTCTCGCTAGCCTGAGGCATCCAAGTCAGTGCACATACACGGATGGAGCTCTATACATATAGGCAGGGGTCCGTTGGAGCGGGAGCGCACAGGAGCGCAGCTCCGGGAGTGAGGAGCCCAGGGGGCGGGCACATGACCAAGCCCCTCCCCCTCCTCGGCTTCCCCGAGCAGTGCAGAGGCGCAGCACCCCGGGGAAAGCCCTGCTAGGGTCTTTATTGTTTTTAATGTTTTGTTTTAATATTGATAATTTTATCATTGTTCCTTTTATGACTGTGTGCTGCTTTTCCAGAGACTTGCTCAAGGTGGCATATAAATTTTCTAAGTATACCATTTTTTATCTGGGCACATGGCACATAAGTACTGGAGAAATTTCACCAGCCCTTCAGCAGCTTCCACCCCATCAGTTTGGTGTCATGGTCAGGAGTTGGACTCTAATCTGGGAGAATCGGGTTTGATTCCCCACTCCTCCACATGCAGCTGCTGGTGTGACCTTGGGCCAGTCACAAGTTCTCTCAGAGCTGTTCTCTCATGAGCAGTTCTCAAAAGACCTCTCTCCGCCCCACCTACCTCACAGGGTGTCTTGTTGTGGGGAGGGGAAGGGGAAGGGATGGGCGGTGCACATGTCCTGGGTATCTCAAGTCTACTTGAAACCTGGTGGTTTCAAGGGAGCAGGAAGAGAATGAGGGTGTGTTCTTTACGCTTATTTTTATTGCACAGAGTATTGGATGGGGAAAGGAATGCAGGAAGAGCAGGTCAGTTTCACTCACCTGTGGAGTGGAGCCTGAGGGGTGGGTGTTGCCTTCTGACACACTTCCGGTATGTTAGGGGGTGTGGCATATGCAAATGAGTTATGGTAATGAGCTCCTGCACCTCTTTTTCTACGAAATGACCCCTGCATATAGGAGATGGTCTTTAAATGCATGGGGTCAGTAGCTAATCTTGTGACCGAAAAGACGTTCAGAGCATTGGCACTTCTTAATTGGGAAGAATTTCTCATAATGTCTATGAATGTTGTAAAGTAGCTGACATCCACGAAACTTATTTTATTTTAAAAAAACCCGAACAGGATCTAATCAAGGATCTGAAATCGGAGCTCTCAGGCAACTTTGAGAAGACCGTCTTGGCAATGCTGAAGACACCTGTCATGCTTGATGTTCATGAGATCAAAGATGCGATCAAGGTTGGTATGACTGACAAACTACTGTTGCTGTAGCCAGTGCGTGTGCTTCTCCTGGGTGGTATTGCTTCTCTGCCTCTCTTCAAACCTGTCCTCACGACACACCTTTTATGGGAACCTGTTTCTTTAACTGGTGCCCATACCCAACTGAAGCACAGCTAGGATACACGGTACATCTATTCATTCACGTTCATTCTTCCTCAGCCTACTCTGTCTTTTGTCTCCACTCCAGTGTACATTGTAAATTTAACTTTGGAGCAGAGAATTCTGCAAAAAACCCAGACTCTTTCCTATCTTTGTGTCTTGTTTGGGGAAGTGGATTGCTCTCCAGCTGTAAGACTAGGGAGCCCGATTGCAGATCTTCAGACTCTGCGACCTGTGCCGAGGGCATCCTTGGTCAGTCCCTGCTGGCCTCCCCAGACCCGCCTGTCTCATGGGAATGGGTGCTAAACTGGCGCAGGTTCTGCAGTTATCTAACAGAGATTAAAACATGTACGGGCTACTTTTCGTATGCCGAAACTGGCTTGCAAAAGATCTTTTTTTAAAAAATCCAACACATGGAACAGCTGATGGAAGCAATTGAAGTTGGTCCAACAAGAAAGGACATTTAAAGTAAAAACACTGTGTCACTTACTACTCTAATACCCTGCACCTTGGTCTCCCCTCAAAACTGGTTCAGAAACCCCAGTGGGTGCAGAACGCCGCAGCTCGGCTGTTACCAGGAGCTAGATGGAGCATGCACATTACTGCCACTCTACAGTCACTCCACTAGCTGCCCATCAGTTACCAGGCTCAGTTGATTATATACAGAGCCCTTCGCAGCCTTGGACCCTCATATCTGTGGGACCATCTCTCCCCCTAGGCCCTGCCATGACAGCTCCGCTCATCTGAGCAAGGCCTTCTGCAGGTGCCAGCCTGCAAAGGGGCAAAATCAGCAATTGCCCATACGCAGTGCCTTCTCCATGGTGGCCCCCGCCTTGTGGAACGGTCTGCCTGAGGAGCTCAGAAAGGCACCCCCCTCTCCTAGCTTTCCACAAACTATGCAAAACTAAATTATTTTAGAGGGCTTTTTTATGTGGCAATAGAGTCACAGGCAATAGAGTCACAGATACTAAATAATCCACTTTCAATCTGCTTTCCAACTGGATTTTACTGTGTGAATGGGCAGAATCCAGTTGGAAAGTGCATTGGAAGTGCATTGGAAGTGGATCATGAAGTGTGTATGTCCGTAGCCACAGTGTACATAAGGCTTCACAAAGGCTTCACAAAGGCTTCACAAAGTCACTTGGACAACTTATTAGGCACTGGGGTCTATACTACTATATATCATTTGCTGTAAGTTGAATCCTACTATGTAACCTTCCAACATTTAATGTGTCAAGTTAGTACTTAGGCTTTAAGAACATAAGAGAAGCCGATGTTGGATCAGGCCAGTGGCCCCTCCAGTCCAACACTCTGTCACACAGTGGCCAAAAACACCAGGTGCCCTCAGGAGGTCCACCAGTGGGACCAGGACACTAGAAGCCCTCCCAGTGTTGCCCCCCCCCAAGCACCAAGAATACAGTGCATCACTTGCCCCATACCGAGAGTTCCTATCTGTACTTTTGTGGCTAATAGCCACGGATGGACCTCTGCTGCATATCTATATACTAATAGCCAAGGCGCTTCCTGCATGAGGATACCTAAATCCGCACAGAGGGGGCACCTGGGGAGCAAAAACATTTTCCTTCACATTTGGGGCAATCCCCAGATGTGCAGAAAAATCTGAAATCTATAAAAACCTATAGGGGGGATACTTAAATCCCCCCAAAAGTTAAAGAGTGTTCCCTGCGCATGTGCAAAGAACACTTTGAGAACTGCCTTGCTTCCATTGCCGCTGCAGGGGCGGTATGAGAAGGCTTGGCGGGCTGGTGGCTGTGAACCACTCAGCCCTTGCCGCTAAGGGGGAGGGAGAAGTCTTGGCAGGCAGGCTAGGCCTCACCACTGGTGCTGGAGGGGTGGGAGGAGGGAGAAGCCTTAGCATTGGTGCCTGGGGGGCAGGGGAGAAGACTCACCTGCGGGGGCTTCCTCCTCCTCTTGCACATGGAGCTCCTTCTCTCTCCCCCTGCAAGTATCGCGGGTCCTGCCTCTTGTCTATATATCTAATTCCCAAGTCGCCCCCTCTGTGTGGATATCTAAATCCACGTGGGGGGGCACTTGGGGGCAGGGAGATTTTCTGACACATGTGGGGGACTTCCCACATGTGCAGAAAAATCCTAAAAGTTTTTTAAAAAAACTTTGGGGATATTTAAATCCCCCGAAAAGTTAAAGAGCGTTCCCTGGTCATGCAAAGGGATCGCTCTGGGAACTGCCGGGGCAAGTGGGGGCGGGGGGGGGGGGGGAAGAGAGATTGGCGAGGCCCATGGCTCTGCACCGCAAGGGCCTTGCAGGGGCAAGCTGGGGCATGGGGGGGAAAGGATGGCAAGGCCCACAGCTCTGCACTGCACAGTGCAGTGAGGCACTGGGGCAGGGGGGAGAAAGGATGGCGAGTCCCATAGCTCTGCACCGCACAGGCCTCGCCGGGGCAAGCCGGTGTAGGGGGGGAAGGTTGGCTCCTTCTCTTCCCCCCGCAGATCCCGTGGGTCCTGCCTCTTGTGTTTATCTAATTCCTTCTTAAAGCCGTCCATGCTTGTAGCTGCCACCACCTTCTGTGGCAGTGAATTCCTCGTGTTAATCACTCTTTGGGTGAAGAAGGACTTCCTTTTATCCATTTGTAACCCGACTGCTCAGCAATTTCATGGAGTGCCCACGAGTTTTTGTATTGTGAGAAAGGGAGAAAAGTACTTCTTTCTCTACCTGCTCTATCCCATGCATAATCTTATAAACCTCTATCTTGTCACCCCTCAGCCGTCGTTTCTTCAAGCTAAAGAGCCCCAAGCACTTCAGCCTTTCTTCATAGGGAAAGTGTTACAACCCTTTTATCATTCTAGTTACCCTTTTCTGCACTTTTTCCAATGCTATAATACCTTTTCCAATGCTATAATACCTTTTCTGAGGCAACCAGAACTGTACACAGGACTCCAAATGAAGTTGCACCATCAATTTATACAGGGGCATTATGATACTGGCTGATTTGTTTTCAGTTCCCTTCCTAATAACCCCCAGTATAGCGTTGGCCTTTTTCATTGCAGTCACACACTGTCTCGACATTTTCATTGAGTTATCTATGACGACTCCAAGATCTCTCTCTTGGTCAGTCTCCGCCAGTTCAGACCCCATCAACGTGTATTTATAGTTAGGATTTTTGGCTCCAATGTGCATCACTTTGCACTTGGCCACATTAAACCTCATTTGCCATGTTGATGCCCACTCGCCCATCCTTGACAGATCCCTTTGGAGTGCCTCACAATCCTCCCTGGTTCTCACCACCCTGAACAACTTCGTGTCATCTGCAAATTTAGCCACTTCACTGCTTACTCCCAACTCCAAATCATTAATAAACAAAAAGCATTGGACCGAGTACTGATCCCTGCGGTACCCCACTGCTTACCTCCCTCCACTGAGAAAATTGCCCATTTATACTCACTCTCTGTTTCCTTTTAATTAGCCAGTTTTTGATCCACAAAAGGACTTGTCCTTTTATCTCATGACTGTTGAGCTTACTTAGGAGCCTTTGATGAGGAACTTTATCAAAAGCTTTCTGGAAGTCAAGGTAAACAACATCTATTGGGTCCCCCTTGTCCACATATTTGTTTACTCCCTCAAAGAACCCTAACAGGTTAGTGAGACAAGAACTTCCCTTACAGAACCCATGCTGAGTCTTCCTCAGTAGATTTTGTTCATCAATGTGCCTACTATTTTTTTCCTTAATAACTGTTTCCACCAACTTATTCTGTATCGACGTCAGACTGACAGGCCTGTAAATTCCCGGATCTTCTCTGGAACCCTTTTTAAAGATAGGAGTGACATTCGCTACCTTCCAGTCCTCAGGAATGGAGGCAGATTTTAAGGAAAGATTACATATTTTTGTCAGGAGATCCACAAGTTCACCTTTGAGTTCTTTCAGAACTCTCAGATGTATGCCATCCGGGCCTGGTGATTTATTTGTTTTTAAGTTGTCTATCAGTTGTAGGACCTCCTCTCTTGTCACCTCAATCTGACTCAGGTCTTTCAACACCCATCCCGAAATCAGTGGTTCTGAAGTGGGCAAGCACTTCTCATCTTCCACAGTGAAGACAGAGGCAAAAAAATGCATTCGGCTTAGGGCTGCCAAGTCAGCCCGGGGGGCGGGGGATGTGTATTGTTACCTGTTGTTAGCCGCCCTGAGCCTGCCATTTGGCGGAGAGGGCGGGATGTAAATCTTAGCGGCAAGGGCTGAGTGGTTCACAGCGTGCCGCCGGGCACGCGCGCTTTGCGCCAGAAGAAACTCCCGGCAACAGGAGGACTCCCCCCCCACCGTCGGTGAGTCCATTAGACTTGGCAACCCTAATTCATCTTCTCAGCCATTCCCCTGTCATCCTTCAGTACACCTTTTACCCCTTGGTCATCCAAGGGCCCCACTGCTTCCCTGGCTGGTCTCCTACTGCTAATGTATTTGAAGAAAGTTTTATTGTTGGTCTTTATGTTTTTTGCGATATGCTCCTCATATTCCCTTTTTGCCTGCCTGATCACAGATTTGCATTTTATTTGCCACAGCCTGTGTTCCCTTTTATCAGCCTCACTGAGACTAGCTTTCCACCGCTTGATGGAATCCTTCTTACCTTTTACAGCTTCCATTACTTTGTTTGTTAATCATGAGGATTTTTTCTATACCTATTTGTACCTTTCCTAACCCGCGGTATATATTTTCTCTGAGCCTCTAGGATTGTAATTTTAAATAGTCTCCAAGCTTCCCCAATGGTTTTGACCCTTTCTACTTTTCCTTTCAGTTTTCTCCTCACATATCCTCTCATATCAGAGAATAAAGTTAAAAGTGGTTGTGTCAGTCTTTTTGGGCAACTCCCTATTTATACAAATGTTGAACTCAATAACATTATGGTCACTGTTCCCAAGCGCTGCAATCACTTTAACATCTTTCACCAGGTCTTGGGCGTTACTTAGGACCAAATCCAGGATCACCTCTCCCCTGGTAGGTTCCATGACCATCTGCTCCATAGCACAGTCATTGAGAGTGTCTAGAAACTCAATTTCTTTTTCCCGACTTGAACACATATTGACCCAATCAACGTGTGGGTAGTTAAAGTCACCTATTATAACACAGTTATTTTGTCTAGCCGCAATCTTTAATTCATTCAACATTTTATAATCCTCCTCTATCTTTTGATTAGGTGGGCAATAACAAACTCCCAATGTTAAGCTTCCTTTTGGGCCCACTAATTCAACCCACACCATTTCTAGAAGCAAATCCAATTCTCTTACCCTCTCAGTCTTACTGGACTGTATACCCTCTCTGACATAAAGAGCCACCCTACCTCCAACTTTCTCCCCCCTATCCTTCCGATATAATTTATAACCAGGAATCACCGTATCCCACTGATTTTCCTCATCCCACCAAGTTTCTGAAATACCCACAATGTCTATGTTTCCCCCCAACACCAAGCATTCCAACTCCCCGATTTTAACTTGGACATTTCTGTTTTTAGATTTCTGGCGTAAGTTCTGTTTTTAGATTTCTGTTTGGTTCAACAACCCTAATCCTATTTCATCCTGTCTGGCGGTTACTAGGGCCAGGGCCTTTTCGGTGGCGGCCCCGCGCTGGTGGAATGAGCTCCCAGATAACATCAGGGCCCTGCGGGACCTTTTACAGTTCCGCAGGGCCTGTAAAGTGGAGCTCTTCCACCAGGCCTATAAGTAGGGCCCGCCAATAGCTCCATCTTGGGCCCTGATCCCGATTTTCTCCGCCAGTATGCATGACCGTCTTTTGTGGCTAACATCTAGGCGCTACTCTGATGCTCTAAACTGAAGAACTGCCATCTGTATTAGGTTTTCTAATTTTATATGTTTTAATGTTTTAAATATTGATGTGTATTGTTACCTGTTGTTAGCCGCCCTGAGCCTGCCATTTGGCGGAGAGGGCGGGATGTAAATCTCAATAAATAAATAAATCCTGTTGATTTGTATTGACTCAGTTTATGGGATCTGCCTTGAGTCCCAGTGAGAAAGGCAGGATATAAACGATGTAAATTAAAAAACAACAACAGCAACAGTAGGCTAATGGTAAGCATGCTGGCTTGCCAGGCTCAGCATGGAAGTATTGCTTCTTGCAAAAGAGTTCATTGGTCAGTCTTTGCTTTAAAAGGGGGGAGCAGGGGCTTCTGTTCGGCAGTGAGATGAGTTTCCTTGTTTAACCTTTTATTTTTCTATAACACAAACAGACAAATATACATACAAAACATACATGGGGGTAATCACTCGGTAATCAGATTACAGTTTTAAATAGCCTTCTGCCTAGTTATGATATTTCAAATGTTTTACCTTGTAATATTAAACTAGTATATAAAACATTGCAAATCTTATCCTGTTGAAATCATGTATGATCTTGACAGTTTTTGCATATTTGTTTTCTATTTATAATAGTCTTCATACCAATTATGAAATCTTTTCCAGGTATTTTTGAATGTAGATTCTGGTCTACCTTTCAAAATTAAAGTCAATTTATCCATTTCTGCTGTTTCCAAGATTTTGTTTATAATTTCATCTTTCTTAGGTATTTCTGTTCTCCAATATTTAGCTCACAATATTCTGGCAGTTGTAGCAATATACAATATAAGATTAAAATCGTCTCTTTTACAATCTTCAGGTAAAATACTCAACAAAAATATTTCTGGTATCAAAGGAATAGTACATTTCAAAAAAAATTTTTTGGAGCATTTCATGAATCCCAGCCCAGTATTTTTTAGCTTTATCACATAACCACCACATATGATAAAAAGATCCAGCCTTGTTTTGACGTTTCCAACAGATATTTGAACATTTGGGATCAAACTTTGCCAACTTATCAGGTGTAATATGTCATCTATAAAACATATATATTTTCTTTATATGAGATTGCTTTTGTGATTTTTATATATTTTTTGAGATGAGTTTCCTGACCTCCCCATAGGGTGCTGGCACGGATGAAGCCTGCCTGATAGAGATCCTGGCGTCTCGCAGCAACGAGCACATTCGGGAAATCAGCCAGGCCTACAAGACAGGTTCGTTTGAGGCTGCGCTGTGTCTGTCATCCTTCTGGCTACAGTTCTGTTGCTTTTAAAAGGTGGTGTTGAACAGAAGGAGGAGGAGTAATTGGGTTATGGCCACTGGCGAACAGATGTTGTGTGTTGAACATCTGTGTGTGTTTTGCTTCTGACTAGAGAAGACTAGAGACAGTGGCTCAAGTGGTTAAGACGCTGAACTGCAGACTGGAAGGTCAGTAGCTCAGTAGTTCGAGACCCGAGTGCTGCATGAAGGAGTGAGCTCCCGTCTCTGGCCCCAGCTCCTGCTAACCTAGCAGTTCAAAAGCAAGAAATTGCAAGTAGATAAATAGCTACTGCTTCAGTGGGAAGGTAACAGCATTCCATGCGCCTCCGTGTCCAGTCATACCGGCCACATGCCATGGAAACATCTTCGGACAGCGCTGGCTCTTCAGCTTGGAAACGGAGATGAGCACTGCATCCCTAGAGTCGTATTTGACTGGCTTTCAAGCAAGGGAAACCTTTACCTTTACCTAGAGAACATCGGTGTCCTGGATAAAGCTGTTAAAAGTAAAAACGAAAGGTAATGTTAAATGGCTGTCCATGAAGATTGTTTCAGAGAGCAGCTGTGTTGGTCGGCAGTAAAAAGAGTGGATTCGAGTCCAGCAGCACCTTAGAGACCAACAAGATTTCCAGGGCAGGAGCTTTCAAGAGTCAACGCTCTTGATGGGACCCTCAAAGGGAGTGACTGACGCCTCAGACCTCTCCGGGGGAGCTCCGCCTCTCGGAAGCTGGTACCATTAGAAAGAAGGTCCTGCTGAGCTCTGAAGTGCAACTGAACTCGAATCTTAGCTGTTCGAAAGGGCTTCTGGGGATGGCAAAGCAGAGGCCCTGAAGGGCTGCCAGACAGCAGGGAGCCACTTGATCCTGGAGTTGGTGCAAGGAGGACACAGTCTGAGAATTTGTACCTGTTTCTCCCCAGAGGAATGGCGATTCAAACAATTTTATGTTTCTGACGGTCCCCTAAACTTTATCAGATTTATAAACTGAAATGGTACCTAGAGGAAGCTACCGCTGGCGGTGCTTTCACCATTTTAGTCTGTGCATGCATGGAAATCAAGTATATGTTGAGGCGCATATGCGCATGCGCAGGTAGGATTTGTTTTTAAAAAAAAACCCCGACCACACAGTTCTTTACGGTGGATGCCATCTAGACAATCCACTGCGGGAGTCACGCACGGTAAAGCGATTCATGGGCGAGCTGCCTGGTCATGCAACGCTGGATCAAAAAGAGCTAGCTCAAATTACAACGGGGCCAATGGTGGGATTAGCTGCCCATCTGACCACACCTTGAGTGGACAATATTGATCTTGAGGGACTAAGGGGGGGTCTCATTCAGTAGAAGGCAGCTTCAAGTGTGTTCATGTCTACTCAGACTGGCAGCAGCTCTCCAGGGTCTCAGGCAGAGGTCCTTCGCGGCACCTACTATCTGGTTCTCACTGGAGATGCTGGGGATTGAACCTGGGACCTTCTGCACACAAAGTGGATACTCTGCCACTGAGCCACAACCTCTCTGTGATGCTCAGACTGGGCTTTTGGAGGAAGTGCTGCTGGCACCAAGACTCTACTAGTCACTCTTGCAAAAGCCTAGCCCAAGGAAGGGGAAATGCCCCCGTGGGAGGGGCTGGTCAGGTTGTCTAGGTTTTTCTTTACTGGTTTGTCACCTTTTATATTCTCAGCATTTATGCTCGCTCAATTAAATTCTTTTCCCTCAGCCATACCGAACTGAGTTTGTAAATGTGGATCTGGTCAGTTTGAGTCCTTAGAACATTTTTTATTGGAGTGTGAGATCGGGTCTGATTTGAGAGAAAGGTATTTGTCCTCCCTCTTAATAGGTTTTGTGAATTTATTATCTCATAGCGGCCTAGAGCCGCTATGTTGGTCAGGCGGGATATAAATCTAAATAAATAAATTAATAATAATAAAAAATCTTCAATTTTTTCCTTATAGATGAGGGTCGGAAAACTACCTTAGCAGTTGCTAAATATTTAGCTGCAGCGATTGCCTGTAAGAGGACCAGTCCTAGATCTGTTCAAGACCCTTTTGAGTCAAAAGAACAGTAAGATAAGAAGAAGGCTGTTCTTTCCCAAAAGCCTCCGTGCTTACGTGTGCGCCTTTCAGTGCAAAAAATCGAAAAGAGGTTTTCTCTCGTTGTGTCTTCCCCCTTAACCTTCTGCCAGATCCCAACAAAACCATAAAAACATTTACACAACGATGGTCATTTGCATGTTTCTTGCAGAATTTAAGAAAACGCTGGAAGAAGCCATCAGAAGCGACACATCTGGGCACTTCCAGAGGCTCTTAATCTCTCTTGCGCAGGTACGCGCAGGCTCGTTGAGTTCCACCACGGTTGCGCTGGTTTTTCTAAGTCAGGGTGTTCGCTGCATCACCAAGTTGGTCCCCTGGGAAAACTGGTCACACGAGGAAAAGTCTGACTTGTATTCATCCCTCAGTTGTGTAGGGGGGTGAGGCCGATGTCTCTGTGTTGTGTTGCTTACATGCTGCTGTTGAGTCTCCGCAGGGGAGTTTGCCTGGTAGTGTCTGCCTGGCCCTTTGGGGGAACTGGATGCTGCGCTAAAGGATCCAGCAAAACAAGTCCTAGGCCAGGGGTCCCCCATGTGGGTCCCACCACCACCTTTTCCAGTGCCCACAGAGTGTTTTTAGAAAGTGGGCGGGGCCAAGTGGGGCTGTTGCCGTGCCAGGCTTTTGACTGGCCACTAGAGATTTGATTTGCGGCGCAAGTTTTTAAAAGTATTGCTTTGGCAGCAGCTGCCACCGCAGCACAAGGATCTTCACTGTGTGATGGAAGGTCAGCCGTGGCATTCATTTCGTGGCTTTTCCCAGACTTGTACTGTTTTTTTGAGTCGTTCCATGCTCAGGCTGGTGTCGACGTTTATGGTGTCTAGCCGTCATGTTCTTTGGCGGCCCGGTTTCCTTTTGCCGCTAACCAGTCCAAGCAGTTGTATGAATAAGTGAGAAGGCTCCACTGCACCTAACTGTAAGGTTCCCCCCCCCCCCGGTGTCAGTTGCTAAAACGGGGAAACCAGGCCACCTGTAGACAAGGGATGGGTTTCTATATATTCAGGGGACTCCTCTGGTAAGCAGGAAAATATAACTTTGTAAATTAACCGGGGGGGGGGGGACGGGGGGGACGGGGACAACCAGCCTGAGGAAGACTGAAATTGCTTGAAGAGGACAGGATGTTAAGGGTTGCTGGGAGGCAGTTTAAGAACGAAGTGGGCAGGATGAAATGGGCTTCCCCAAGGACTCAGAGACCTGGCAGAGTGCTTTGTGTGTGTGTGTGTGTGGGGGGTGAATTCTAGAGGTGGGGAGGGATTTCCAAATTGCTCCCACTCCCACAGTTCCTCATCCACCTCCCTCTTACCAAGGTTGTTTCTATACTTTTCCTTTTACCTTTGCTGAAAACGGGAATCACGCTTCAAGTGCAGAATGGTTTGACAGCCTGCGATCTAATACTTAAATTTTCCAGGCAGATATCCCATGGTGTTATTGTCTATATTTTCCTCACTGTAAATTGGGGGAGCAGGGTGGGGGGAGGAGAGACATCAAGTTTGTATTCGAATTTGAAACGTAGAATATGGCTGTCCATGTACAATCAAAAATCCCATACAGACCTGATTCCACCCAAAAATGCTCTCAGACAGCAGCAGACAAATGTCCTGGTAACTGCAGGGGTTAAACTAAAGGCCTCGCGTCCCTGACTTGACCCCACTGTCTCTGCTATAGGGGCTGTCAGTCCTTACTATATTTCCTTTAAACCTGTGGTTTGAGTGTGTTAAATTCTGCCATTTTGGAATTTCTTTCAGGGAAACAGAGATGAAAGCACCAACGTGAACATGTCGCTTGTCCAAACCGATGCTCAGGTCAGTATGATCAATCCAAGCCGACAACAGCATTTCTGTGTTATTTTTAAGGGTCATGCAGCCAAATGGGTGTCAAGCAGAAATTTCAGGATTAGGGTTTGAGTCCAGTAGGACTTATAGACCAACAAGAGTTTCAGGGTATGTGCTTTCGAGAGTCAAAGCTCACTTTTATTAGACACATAATGCTCCCTCTAAGAGAGCCAGTTTGGTGTAGTGGTTTAGTGCGCGGACTCTAATCTGGGAGAACCGGGTTTGATTCCCCACTCCTCCACTTGCAGCTGCTGGATGACCTTGGGCAAGCCATAGCTCTATACCAGCTGTTCTCTCAAGGACAGCTTGGGAAAGAGTTCTCTCAGCCCCACCTACCTCACAGGGTGTCTGTTGTGGGGAGGGGAAGGGAAAGGAGTTTATAAGCCACTCCGAGACTCCAAGTGAAGGCGGGGTATAAATCCAATCTCTTCTTCTCTTCTTCTTCTTCTAAGTTGTGGAGTCTTGTGAGCAAAAATTCTACTTTGTGAACTGCTGGCCTTAAAGTTGTGAGCAGGTGATTTGGCTACTGCATAAGTTAGTTTGCTCTGGAGCCATCCCTTCCTGAGTGAAAACAAAAATGTGTGAGCTGGAGGCTAAAAAAACTGTGAGCCAGCTCAACTCAGCTTAGAGGGAACACTGGCAGCAGAGGGGGAAATGTTCTTTTCTTCCTTGCCAGAAGGTGGGACCTGAAACTCTTGCCGGTCTCTCAGGACTCAAATCTAACCGTTCTATTGCAGACCAACACGGCTCCCCTCTGAAACTACTTTCCATAAAGGTTCCACTTTCTTTAAACATTCACTCCTTTTATTAAAAAACACATCTCAAACTTTTAATTGTGAAAATGGGTAGAAAGGTGGGGTCTTAGTCTCACCTCTGTGTTCCAAAAGCCCCCTCTCCTTCTCCCCCTCCACCTACACTCTAGGCTGCTGTGGTTTCCTCTGTTTCATACCTTCTGGGGCAGAATCCTAGAGACTTGTTCCCTTGGACAAGTTGGCTCAAGTCAAAGAGCACACGTGAACACATGAAGCTGCCTTATACTGCATCAGACCCTGGGTCCATCAAAGTCAGTATTGTCTACTCAGACTGGATGCAACTCTCCAGGGTCTCAGGCTGAGGTCTTTCCCATCACCTCCTGCCTGGTCCTTTTAACTCGATATGCCAGGGATTGACCCTGGGACCTTCTGCATACCAAGCAGAGGCTCTACCACTGAGCCATGTCCCCTCTTTACAGCTCTCCAAGGTCTCAGGCGGAGGTCTTTCACATCACATCCTACCTGGTCCTTTTAGCTGGGGATGCTGGGGATTGAACCTCGGACCTTCTGCATGCCAAGCAAATACTCTGCTAGTGAGCCACAGCCCCTCCCTCAAAAATGAAATAGCAGTGTATACAGGAGGAAGAGAAACCTGCTTTTCTGCCCTCTTCAATAACTAAATAAAAAGTTAATAAGTCACCAGAGCATCTATCATTAGCTTCACAGCAATAACTGGGCATCTGGATTTTTGTTCGCCTTCTCTTTTAGCAGGAAGTAGTATCAAAGCAATGGGATTTCTAATTTCCTTTAGCATGGGCTTTTAAAATCAAAAAAATGGAACAGGAGGCTGAATGGAGAGAGACTCAGGAACTGTGTTCCCTGTTATATGTGTTGCACTTTATGTAAGATGAAACGTGAAGACAAAATGGAGGAGAGGGAAAACAGTGACCGATTTCCCACAGCCGCTGCTCCACCCCCGCACTTCCCTTCGCCCTGATCGTGTCAATTTCCCACTATTTGCTGCACGGCCGCATTTTGCCCTGCGTCTACTCAGTCCTCAAAAAACAGGATCGAGTAGATGTGGGGGAAATTGGGCGAAGCTGCAGGGCAAAATGTGGCTGCACTGCAAATAGTGGGAAATTGACACGATTGGGGCAAAGGGAAGAGCGGGGGCGGAGCATCGGCTGTGGGAAATTGTTCAGTGTAATCTGTTGACATAAGCTCCTCATTTGGGAGGAAAGCTGATATAAATGAAGAAGAAGAAGAGATTGGATTTATACCCCGCCCTTCACTCACTTAAGAGTCTCAGAGCGGCTTACAAACTCCTTTCCCTTCCCCTCCCCACAACAGACACCCTGTGAGGTAGGTGGGGCTGAGAGAACTCTTTCCCAAGCTGTCCTTGAGGGAACAGCTGGTACAGAGCTATGGCTCGCCCAAGGTCATCCAGCCAGGTGCAAGTGGAGGAGTGGGGAATCAAACCCGGTTCTCCCAGATTAGAGTCCGCGCACTAAACCACTACACCAAACTGGCTCTAAATGAAGTTAGTTAAACAGTGTGGCTGCTGCCTCCTGGTGACTGTGTCCTGTGGGGTGCCAACCCTGGCAAAATCATGTGGGTTGTTGGCAAAACCACATAGTGGGGGAGGAGGTAATCAGGGACTGAGCTGGGGGGGGGGGGTTTAGCATGGGAACATACCTGCCTGTTTTGTGAGATCTCATTCTTCAGACATTACCAAGGACACGAGATCCCAACCCCAGGGAAGTGGCTAGGGTTGCCAGCCCCCAGGTGGGAGCGGGGAATCCCCTGATGTGGCAGGCTCCAATATGCCGCTGGCCAGCGGGGGGAAGCCCCATGCCCCACACCCAGCACAACGACCCCAGCATGATGATGTCACACGGAAGTGAGGCCATGACGCTGGGGATGCCATGTGGGGTCACTCCAGTATTTGGGGTAAAACTGTACGGCGACCACGCCTGGAGAGCTGCCTCCCACCCCCAGCCGGGGAGTGAAGGTTCTGTGCCATCCCAGGAATGCATGGATTAGGTAGATAAGCACACATCGATTATTGTGGGAGAACTGCCTCCTTTCTTTCCTCCCTCCCTCCCTGAATTTACATTTATTTCTAGCATTTCCTACAAATACAGCCATTCCCCTCCCCACTGGCTCACCTGACTAATGCCACCCCCCCCCAGCTTGTTCACAAAGGACCCCACTGCCTGGGGGGGGGGGGAAGTGTTCTGACAATGTTTGTTTCCCCACCTGTAAACAATGCCAAAAGAACTGTGCAGCAAGACCCTATAAGCATAATTTACTACAGTATGGCCACATCCACTCTGTCACTTTAGTCGCTCATTTCTCCCTATTGCTTCAGGTTCCCCCACTCTCCCCATATGTTTTGCTCTCTCTAGTAGTCTCAGAGGGAGAAAAACACATGTGGAAAAGGGGGGGAACCCAAAGCAATAGGGAGAAATGAGCGACAAAAGTGACAGTGTGGACGTGGCCTGTAGTATGCAAAATCCACAACTGCAGTATACAATTAAAGGAAACTTATGAAAAATGCTAAATACAAACAATTCACAACAATGTACACAAACAGACAAGTGGCCAGTAAGGTATTAATATCAATACATAAGTTTACTATAAGACCAGTGGTCTAAGGAAGACACTAATGCTACAAGAATAATTGCAAAGGACTGAAAGGTCTACAGAAGCCGTGTGCCTGAAAAACAAACAAGTCCAATTGAATTGAACGGGTAAGTCGAGAAGAAGGAGGGCCTGGGAAGTCCAATAAATGGACTTTGATCATTCCAGCACTTTAAGGTTGTGGAGGTTTCCCCTATGAGGTTTTGACTGGGTGCCCTGTTGAATATTATGGAAAGCTGTTGTTGATGTTTACTGAAAAATTGATGAGTCTAGATAGAAGTTTCTTGTCAGCCTCAACTGAGGAAGAATGATCGAAATGAGGTCCTAATATCCGGATTCTTTGTCTCTTCATCTGCTTGTTCCATTTATTGGACTTCCCAGCATTTTTCATAAGTATCCTTTAATTGTATACTGCTTATGCAGTTGTGGATTTTGCATACTGTACTGTGGTAAATTATGCTTATAGGGTCTTGCTGCACAGTTCTTTCGGCATTGTTTATGGTATTTACCATGTGATCGTTTTGGTTATTGTTTCCCCACCTGGCCATGGGGGCCCTTCATTTCCCAACATGGAGGAGGAAGCGATAGCCATAGTAACTAGGCCGGTGAACGAGTGTCGAGGGCAGGAGCTGACACATCAGAGGGTTTTTTGAATGCTGCCGATCGATGCAAATCCAAAACCAGAGTTCTTAGCGCACTTAATGGTCTTTATGTATTGGGCAAGTCCTCCATCTTTACTCTTTTCTCTTTTTTTATAATCTTCATAATACCCTCACAACAGCTCTGTGAGGCAGGTCAGGCAGAGCGGGTGTGCCTGGCCCCGGGTTTCCCAGCAAACTTCCATGGCACCAGTGGGGATTCGAACTTGGGTTTCCCTGCACTGTAACCATTACACCACACTAGTTTAGGCTGTTTGTGAGTGAAGAGGACAAAAAATACCAAATGTGGGCTGAGAGGAGGATTAATGGGTCGCCCGGGTCTTGTCACAGGATTGTCCATTTGGGGAGCAGCCCATCATTTCCCCACACTTAGTCCACCAAAGGGGAGGCTGTCCAATACGCAGAGAATCATATGGATAAACAAAGGGAACCACTGCGTCATCATTAACGGATTGGCCTGGAAGGTATAAAAATATAATTCTGAAAGCCAGTAAACCCCAGGCAAGTTGAACAAGCCTGTGGTTCTTTCTAGGCACTGTATGCAGCAGGAGAGAATCGACTTGGGACGGACGAGTCCAGGTTCAATGCAATTCTTTGTGCCAGAAGCAGAGCTCACCTGAGAGCAGGTAACGTGGCCCCTGTGCCGGCGTCCGGTGTGGCTAGCAGTTTAAAAAGTCAGTTTTTCCTGTCCTCCCTTGTACGACTGGCCTGCAGTTTAGGAAGAAGCTTTGCATGCTCCTAATTTCTCTTTCTTCTAAAATACACAGTCTTCTTTTCAGATAGCAAGTAATATTTTGGATTTTGACAGTGCCAAGTGGGCTTTGCCTGCTGGGGTCTGAAGAGGACCTTGTCAGCTCCTTGCTGGCTTTGCTAGAGGGCCGCTTTGAGAAGAGGGTGGTCCAGGCCCCATCATCCAAAGTGCCTTACTAGTTGTGCCCACTGACACAGCTGCTTTTACCTCTTGGTGGGCAACTTGGAGGCCAGGAAATTTTACGTTGAAAAGATTATATACTGCTTGGGCGCCAGGGGGAATGCTTAAAGTGGATTATAATAAAAGCTACCTTCCCCCTTCCTTGGAAGGCAGGATGTAGCCTCCCAGTCCCCGAATCCTGATCCCTACTTGAAGCACCATCAGAAGGAGAACTTTTGGCAGGGGCATCTTCTCCTGTCGCAGCGTTGTCACCCACCATGCAGGCAGCTGTCCTTGCCCCGGTACCTGTCTCTAGGCAGCCAGCCAAGGCTTAGGAGCATCTTCCAAGAGCAGGGATTTCCTGCCTTTAAAGTTAATGCATATTTTATTTATTTTATTTTTCGGATTTATATTCCACCCTCCCCACAAGGGGCTCAGGGCGGATCGCAAGACCATTTGGCATCACAATATAAATACATTAATAATCAGATTAAAACAGTTAAGAAGAGTAATTTAAAACAGATTGCACTGTTTGTTTGTGCCGACGCCTCCATATGAAAAGTGATTACTCTTTGTGTCCCCCCCCCCCTTTCACAGTTTTCAATGAATACCAGCGAATGTGTAACCGTGACATTGAGAAGAGCATAAGCAGAGAAATGTCTGGAGACCTTGAACATGGGATGCTGGCAGTAGGTGGGTGTGCCTCTCGGGGATAAAAACAACGGTAACTTAAAAAAAAAATTGTGGTGGTATTAGTTTGAAAGGGCTG
This sequence comes from Lepidodactylus listeri, assembly GCA_029233225.1. Taxonomy (NCBI): domain Eukaryota; kingdom Metazoa; phylum Chordata; class Lepidosauria; order Squamata; family Gekkonidae; genus Lepidodactylus; species Lepidodactylus listeri. The sequence continues at coordinate 128,987,169 of JARCFY010000005.1, read as the reverse complement.
TCACTGCGCGTATCACCTAAAATGCACTTTGAAGAAATGGTTTTGTTGCTTTCCAGTGAAAAGCTCCTTGGTGTTGAGCACTGACTGGCTAGCAGTTGTGACTTTACCAACCTAAGAAAAGTTTTATAACTGTTTGCGAATCTCTCTCTCACTTACTCTCTTTGGGTTAGGCGAAAGATAAATAAGTATATAAACACAGATAATATCATTTTAAAATATGGGTCTTTGGGGAGGTTAGCAGCACAAGACTGAAAGCTGATCCAGGATTTGGCTTGTATATGAGCAACAGGAAAGTCATGAAACTGAGTTCTAGTGGCAGGCGATGACTATTACCTTGGCCTCCACCCAGAACAGAAGAAATAAAGACAGTAAGGAAGGTTTGCTTGCTCATTTCTGCCCTTTTGTAGAGAGAAATATATTTCCTGTTGTGTGTGTTTTGAACTGGGATTGGGAGGTACGTGTGCCATCGCAAAGATCCTTTCTAACAATGTAGATTAAATAATGTCCTGGATGAAAGAGCCACCTGCCTGTATCACAAGCGCTCGAGTATCAAGTTGCAAATCTAAAATTTGCAATGTAAAATGCATCCAGTATCGGCGTCTGCAAACTGATCTGCCCTTGATATTTTTTTTAAAGGAAAATGAAAGTAATTCATGGAGGCCATTGTGTTCTGCAAGTTAGACAAGCCCAAATGACTCGAGAAGCTGACCTGTCATTAAGGAAGTCTTTAGTTCAGGTCTTGCTTTAGACATGCTCAGAAGCTAGCCTTGGGCAAGCTTTTAGCCCGAGCCCTCCACCAGTCATGTGATGCTAGTCCTACTGGCCTATCTTGCAGAGTTGTTGTGAGGATTGCCGAGATGGGTGTATGTGAAATGTCTTGAAATGTAGTATGTCAGTACTAAATGTTGATTGCCCTTAAAAATACTTCTGCCCCCTTTGCAGTGTGCCTGCCAAGCCTAACTGAACCTGTTATGTGCTTCTCTTTGGCTACGTTAAAGCTTTCAGGACTGTGTGAATGGTAATCTTACATTATGCTGTTGCAGTGTGAGTGCCTGTCACTAGTTGCCGTGCGTTATCTGGTTATGCTGTGTAATGTGTGCCATGTCCATCAACATGTACAACCTTTAGCATCGCTGTCAAAATCAATGACATTCCTTTCATTTGGTGGCCATAAACTTTTGCATCGATTACTTCCACCTCCATAAAACGTTAACAGAAAAAGAGACATGGGTTGATATCTGTTTGGATTGCATGCCTTTGTGTGTATTGTATAAAAGATGGGTTTCTGTCTTTATTTTGGAGTGCGGTTGATATTTTCTTGGTTTCGTTTGCTGGCAGATCTCAACTCTCAGGCAAGTTAAAGAGAAACAGATTTAGACAAACACATGATAGGATTTTAGTGGCCTCTTCTGTATGAATTAAGTTGTTTGAAAAATAAATTGTGAGTTCGTTTTATCTTTGAGTTAGTCTGAAAATGGACAATAGCTTTTCCAGGTGGTGGTGGGGGCTCTGCTTTTTTGCTTAAAGAAACTAACGTTAGCATGAGAGAATGGTTGGTGTCAGTCATGAGAACAGTCAGTCCTTTATTATTAAAGATGCTTTGCAGGTTTTGGAACACTAAAACCTTCAAAACCTGTATGACAAGTTGAACATGATGAAATGAGTGTGCCCAGGGTTTTTGGGGGGTGGGAAGAGGTGCCGGAACTCTCAAGAGGGAAACGAAATTTTCAATCTGTATACTGAAAACTCATAAACTTTTAAACATTTTAAAAAGAATTTTGTCGAAGAGGTTCCACAACTCCATTCCGGGGCGTTCCCCTCGGAAAAAAAGCCATGTGTGTACCCATGATGGACACTGATTATTTTTGCTGTTTAAGAAATTGTAACACATACCCCCACCTTTCTGCAAAAATGATCTCAAAGCAGCTCACAAGATTAAACATTGTACCCCAAAAATGCACACATAGCGGCAGGCAATCAATACATACAAAAAATCCAGGGCAGAGAATTTAAAGTTGCAGCTCTCTTCCCCCCCCCCCCCCCCCCCCCCCCCCGTCTGTGTGTTCAGGCCGAAGGCAGTGGCCAAAAGAAAGCCATATCATTAAAGGAAGAGAAAGTTCCAGCTGCAACTTTATAAAAGCAGCTGAGATTAATAAAACCTTGTGGATCAAAACCAACAAGAGTCAAAATACGAAAACTCAAAATGTAAACAGAGAAGAATAAAACTGGTTTGGACACGAATAAAAGTTTACAGTTGTACAGAACCAGTTAAGGAACACTAGATGTTCTGTGTTTCCTCTAAACTGTGCGCATGAGCGGCTGCTCATTAACACAGAAAGCCCCACTCGGCAATAGTCTGGGGCCACACAGGGTCTTGCACTGCCCATTGCCCATTTTTAAGATTACAGCAGTTACATTCTGCTCAGGATATGAACTGCTCTGCTCAGTGGGGGGGGGGGGGGGGGGAATAAGAGGGAACATTAGGTCCCTTCTATTAGTTTAAGTGTCAAAGGCCTTTTCAAGAAAGAGGGACATTTTAAGAAGTTCACAGGAAGGTCATCAGGGAGGCCAACTGTCATATTTCTGCGGGGGAGGAAATTCCATAAAGTGGGGACCCCTGTTGTTAAAACTGAAACCCATATCCACCAGCAGCTCTGTCAAAAGCTATTGTCTGTCTCCATCCTTTTATCATATAACATATGGGGGAAAGCACTAGATTTTTGCACTGAAACCTTCAAAGAAATGTCGGGAGATGGTTTGAGTGTAGTGTAGTTTGGTGTACTGATTAAGAGCATGGAATGATTAAGAGCATCTGGGAGAACCGGGTTTGATTCCCCACTCTTCCACATGCAGCTGCTGGTGTGACCTTGGGTCAGTTACAAGTTGTTTCAGCATTGTTCTATCATGAGCAGTCCTCGAAAGTGCTCTCTCAGCCCCACCTACCTCACAGGGTGTTTGTTGTGGGGAGGGGAAGGGAAAGGAGATTGTAAGCCGCTTTGAGAATCCAAGTGAAGGGTGAGGAATAAATCCAATCTCCTCCTCCACCTTTGCTTGAGGATGGAGCTGGGAAACAAGGGGTTGAATTCACTGACAAGACAAATCCCGTGCTCCCAACAAAGGCCAGATATTCTAATTTGGAGCTGGACTTCTGGATCAATTTCACACAAGCCGCTGCTCCAACCCCACTCTTCCTTTTCCCCCGATTGCACGCGTCAATTTCCCACTATGTGCTTTGAGGCTGCATTTTGACCCACAGCTTCGCCTGATTTCCCCCGTGTCTTCACAATCCTGTTTTTTGAGGATCTAGAAGATGCAGAGATCAGGTGAAGCTGCGGGTCAAAATGCAACCGTGGAGCACATAGTGGGAAATTGACACGTGCAGTCAGGGGGAAGGAAGAGCAGGGGCAGAGCAGCTACTTGTGGGAAATCAGTCCTAGTTTTGCTGTAGTATTTTTCACCTTGCCGGTAGAAGAATGCTAGGTATGTTTTTTTCCCCCAAATGATGCCCACTAGTTCATTTTCTGAGGTGCAAACCTGAATTTTGTGCCGCGGTCAGAATGTAACCAGACCCTTGGGTTTCCTAAACCTAGCTGTTGGTGACCCATCATCTCAATTTCCTTTGCAGTCAAGTGCCTGAAGAACACACCCGCTTTCTTTGCAGAGAGGCTGCATAAGGCCATGAAAGTAAGTAATGTTTGGAACTGCATCAGCCTTTGGATTAATCTGCTCTGACATCCATGTAGGGCCCCGCTGTCCGCTGACCTTATTTCCGGCACCCAACAAAGGTTTTTAGAAAGTGGGCGGGGCCAGGTAAGGCTTCTGCCCAGCAAAGCTTCTGATTGGCCGTTGGAGATTTGATTGGCGGTGCAGATTTTTTTAAAATGTTGCTTTGGCAGCAGCTGCCTCTGCAGTACAAGCACCTTTGCTGTGTGACTGAAGGTAAGCTGCGGCAGCCATTTTATGGCTGCCTCCACCTCCTGCAGCAACCATTTTGTGTCAGCCATATTGTGGCTGCACCCACCATAATGTATCAAATTCTAAAGTCACCCACAGTCTCAAAAAGGTAGGGGACCCCTGCATAGGGATACTTCTTTACAATTTTGTTAATTTTGTGGGTCTTTTGGGAAACTGGCCTGAAAGAGGACTGCAGATTTGGTGGCCCAACTGCAGTATTGCTATAAACGGGGGGGGGGGGGGGGGGGCCTTAAAGCTTGAAGCGCCACGCTGGGAGAGGGAGACTGAGTCGAGAAGCAGCATGGGGGTGGTAGCAACTAACCCATCCCTTTCCCTACCCACAATTCCCCCTCTCTGAATCTCCTTCACTAAGTTTCCCACAGTATAGTTTCCAACAGTATTTTTATCTCCCTGAGCAGAAAAGCTGCTAAGGTGGGCAGTGACTTGGAGGTAGTAACAGCTGTGTGTGCCTTATCCTGCCCCTTTCCCATTCTCAAGCACTCCCTCTTGAAGCAGTTTTCCATGCTAAAAAGGGACATGGCGAGGCTGCTGGGCTCAAGTTACACATATTTGCATGTATTTTGTAGCTTAGCTAGGGTGGCCAACTCCGGGTTGGGAAGTTCCTGGAGATTTGGGGGAGGGGAGGGGCCTCAGCTTGGTACAATGCCATAGAGTCCACCCTCGAGAACAGTCATCTTCTCCAGGGAGACTAATCTCTTGTCGTCTGGAGAGTAGTTGTGATTCCAGGCAGTCTCCAGGCCCCACCTGGAAGTTGGCATCCCTAACCTTAGTCCTTGATCCATTCACAGAGAGCCTTGGGGTTAGCATTTGAACTCATGAAGCTCCCCTATAAAGCCCTACATGGCGTGGGACTAGGGAATCTCAAGAACTGTCTTCTCCTAGATGTTTCTGCCCGGGAATTAGGATTCACCGGGAAAGGCCCTCCTGACTGTCCCACCAATCAAAGAAGCTCATTTGGTGGGCACAAGAGACAGGGCCTTTTCAGTGGCAGCCTCACAATTTATGAAACAACCTCCCCAGGGAGGGGTGTCTGGCCCCCCTGACTTTCGATCTTTAAGGGGACAATTTTGTTCAGGACTGCATTTGATTACGTCTACTAGCAGTCCTGAACTGTGATTTCAAATTTTACTTTTTATGTTTTAATGAATTTTATTTTTGTGGGTTGTATCTGTGTTGTAAGCCACCTTGAGCTCCACAAGGAAGGAAGGCGGCTAACTGTCTCGAATCAAATTTATTGTTGCAGTCAACGACCAGCACACCCAGTCATTTTGCATAAAAATATTCAAATAAGAAATATGGAATAAAACCACCAGTGGCATTCTTAAAATTTAAAATCTGTGGCTACATAGAATAAAGCAAGGCTCGTGTATAATTTAGACAAAAGATTGGAACTTGATCTAATTGCCATGCATTTTACGTTCCTTATAAACCTGGGCTCAAAACCAAGCCACCTGTCTTGTTGTCTGATGGTTCCTGCCAGACAGGAGGTAGTCAAGTTTAGTTTTATTTGATCTGCCAGGAATCCTTTCTAACAACGGACTAATAGTCTCCATGCGTTATGGTACACACAGTTAAAGAACATATGTTCCGGGGAGTCTATTTCATGGGGGGCGCAGGAGCAGAACCTGAGTGAGCAAGGGGTCCCTTTAAACCTCCCTTCCAATACTACAGATGTTTAAAATAAATAAATTATGTGGAGCCTAGCAAGGGCAGTCTGGTCGACACTGACTGGCGGCAGCATTCCGGGGTCTCAGGTTATCATCACCTGCCGTCTGGTGCCTTTTAAGTGGAGATGCCGGGGACTTGAACCCGGGACCTTTGGCATGCCGAGCAGGTGCTCTACCACTCAGCCGTGTGTCCGAGCCAAAGCGGAAGGAATGTCACACACTCGGTTAGCAATCTGCTAACCACTCACCCAACTGGAACAAAATGACTGTTGCCCGTTTTGGGTGGGAGTTGGTACAGATTTGACACGCCCTTTGTGTGTTCTTCTCAGGGGGCAGGGACCAAAGACAGAACTCTCATTCGGATCATGGTATCACGCAGCGAGGTTGACCTGCTGGACATTCGGCAGGAATACAAGCGGATGTATGGCAAATCTCTGTACACAGACATTACGGTAAGATGGCAGGGTTTTGTTCCCACCCTTTCTTCCTTTTTGCATGCCAGCTCCGGGGCAGAGATTAACTAGAAATGTATTTTTATGTATTTACTTCATTTGTACCACACCTTTCTTCCCAATGGGGGATGTTTTAGAAGGAAGGGGGGGGAAGATGCCCTTGCTCGCTGGGAAACCCCTTGCATCAGGGTGTCATAAAACTGCCTTACACGGAATCAGACCGTCGGTCCATCAGCATCGGTATTGTCTCCTTAGACTGGAAGCAACTCTTCAGGGTCTCAGGTCTTTCACATCACCTCCTGCCTGGTCCTTTTAACTGGAGATGCTGGGGACTGCATCCGGGACCTTCTGCACGCCAGGCAGAGGCTCTTCCACGGAGCCACAGCCCCTTGACCAAGGGTTCCCCAGAAAGGACCCTGGTAACCAGCTGCCACCACTCAGGGACCGCCTGAGAACGTCTAGACTCATCTGCTGAGAAGGTGTCCTTCTAGCTCAGTTCTAGACTAATAATGAAGCAACCCTGGAAAACTCCTTATAATAAACTTTGCTGTGCCCGTGCAACCTAACATGTAGAGGAGAGGTTAAGAGAAATATGCCAGAGAAATTGATTGAACTAAATGAAGCAAGAAAGAGAAGCTACTGAAGAAATGAGCCGTGGCTCACGAAAGCTCAGACCCTGCCGCACAGTTTGTTGGTTTTTAAGGTACTGCCGGACTCTTGCTGCTCTTTTCTAATGTTACACGAAAAAAAGTCTCTATAAAAAGGTTTATTATAAAAGAGAGGGGGAAAGGGGTGATTGGATTCAAACAGAGGTGGAAAAAAAGGGCAAAACAAATTACAGGGGGAAAGGGTGCACACAATAACTATGAAATTGGGGAAATAATGCTCACCTGCCTTATAGGCTGGTTCTGCATCTGGCATTCGCTCCACATTTTCTCAGCACTGAGGAAAAGGGGCAGCTCAAAACCACATTCAAATACCCCGGCGCAGCACCATGCTGACTGCAAAGACACCTTTGAACGGCCATAAAACGGCCATAAATCTATGCAGAAGGTCCCATAAAACCCAATGATAAAAGGAAGTGTAAGTGGCATGCAGTGCAGAGGGGAATTTCTTTTCCAATGTGGGTTTGAACAACTTTAATTGACTTGGGCAAATCAAATTCAAAAGTCACCTCATTGATTTTTTTTACAACTTTGAATGGGCCTACATATTTCCAACCCAATTTCCGACTGGGTTGCAATCCTTTGATATTTTTTGTGGACACATACACCGAGTCCCCAGGGAGTAGATCCCAGCCAGGGCCCCTCCCCTTGTCCGCATATTTTTTGTAATCAGCCTTGGCAGCTTCCAAAGTCGTCTTAGCAATAAGGTCTACCCAGTTGTCTTGTTGGTAGTTAATATAGCAGCGCAAAAATTGTTCAAGAATTTGGTTCACACGTTCCGTTTGGCCATCGGTCTCTGGATGATAAGCGCTACTCAAGGCGGGTTTTACCCTCATGACCTGCAAAAGCTCCCACCAGAAGTTGGCAACGAATTGTGAGCCGTGATCAGAAATTATCTTCCGTGGGATAGAATGCAATTTAATCACTGTAAGCTGCAGGCTTCACGTTCTCTATCAGGATGTTTAAGTTCAGGCTTTACACTCCTGTTCAGTAATCAGGCAAAAGTGCTTTTATTATTAAAGAGGAGGCAAGGCAACCTTGATTGGCGATAAGCAGATGAACAAAATAGAATTCAGTGTCCTTCAATGGTTGCCAAGACACAAATAAACATTAAAATCAGCTGAAACTTAACACAAACTCCAAAAGGTAGAACAAATCCTGCCCAGCAGACATGCGCTTCCCACCCCGCCTCCAGCTCTTGGCTTTTATCCTTTGACTGCCCTGCTAGAATTCTATCCCTCCCTCTATCCCTTTGGTGGTAGAATGACCCTTTCACAGGGATCGCCTAACCATGGCTCTTTTTGGGCCAGAACGCACCGCCCCTCCCCTCCCCGCCGGCAGGAAAGGGCCCCACGCTCGATCGAGTGCGAGGTCTGGCCTCCCGGCTCTTTGCCCTCAAAGGGAGCTTTCCCTTTAAGGGCAAAGAGCAGGGGTTGCTGGGGCTGGAGCCCCACCCTCTGCTTCCAGCAGACCTTCCAGCAGGGGCCACGAGGAGGAAGAAGCCAGCAGGTAAGTCAATGGCTGCTTCCCCCTCCCTGCCGCCGCCTTTAGGGCGCTCCACCATTGCCTTCCCGGGGCTCCACGCCGAAGCGCAGAGCCCAGGAAAGGCGGCAAAAGCCACCCCCCCTCCTTCCCTGGGCTCCACGCCAAAGTGCAGAGCCCAGGAAAGTCAGCAAAAGCCACCTCCTCGCCACCTTCCCTAGGCTCCGCTCCAAGGCGCAGAGCCCAGGAAAGACGGCAAAAGCCACCCCCTCGCCACCTTCCCTAGACTCCGCTCCGAGGTGCAGAGCCCAGGAAAGGCAGCAAAAGCCATCCCCCCAACACCTTCCCTAGGCTCCGCTCCAAGGCGCAGAGCCCAGGAAAGACGGCAAAAGCCACCCCCTCGCCACCTTCCCTAGGCTCCGCTCCGAGGTGCCTCCATCAGGAGATCTTGTATTAGTGGCAACAGGTAAGCATTTGATGCCAAGACTGCATTCAGACCCCTGTAGTCAGTACAAAGTCTCATACCCCCATCTTTCTTTTTTCTGAATAAGACAGGGGCTGCAAAGGGGGATTTGGCTGGCCTGATAAAACCTTGATGCAGGTTTTTATCTATGAAAGTTCGAAGCTCCATCTGTTCGCTCGGGCTCATGGAATACAGTTTCCCTTTAGGGAGTTTACATCCCGGTAAAAGTTCAATGGCATAATCAGTGTTACGATGGAGGGGCAATTCATCCACTTCAGCCTCGCCGAACACCTCCGCTAAATCGTGATAGGCAGTAGGTATGGATAAAAGTTCCTCTTTTGCAAGGCACACAGGTTTGAGGTAGGCGGAGGCCCCCATGCAGCCTGCCACTTACGCCCTTTGCATTTGGGAGTGACCCAACGTATCCTCCCCTCACTCCATTTAATATAGGGGTCGTGGGTGCTTAGCCATGGGCTTCCTAGTACCATGGGGAATTGGACATGGGGTGTAATGACGAAAGCCCTTTGTTCCCAGTGTTCACCCGTGCCCACCAATAATGGCTGAGTCTGAAACATACACGGTTCTTTCATTTCTGACCCGTCCATTTGTGTAAATCTCGGGTTCCTCCAAAGAGTTAATTCCCACCCCTAGCCCATCAACAACTATGGGGCTTATTAAGTCCCTAGCACACACCGAGTCTATTAACGCTCGAACTCAAATTTGGGTGCTCGAGCTAGGGTTAATTAAAGTCACGATTATATAGAGAAGGGGGGCAGGAGAGCTCACCGCTTTCGGCACTGCCAGGATGGGGACCTGCTGCAGCACGCCTTCTAGAGCAGGTCCCTGGTGTTTCCTGTCGGCTGGGAGGGTTCCACCATCGCCACCTTCTCGTCTTCTGCAGGGGTATCCAGCTGCAAAGCCCTTGGTTTCATCGATTGGGGTCCCTTGGCCGACAGAGGAGTTGCCACAGAGGGGGAAGGGCTTCCCCGCGGGGAGATGGCTGGGCACATGGAAGCATAATGCCCGGCCTCCCCACACCGCATTCATAACCCCTTTTTCATCCAACAGTCCCTTATACCCTTCAAAGGGGGGGTTATTTTTGGCCTCGTGGGGGTGGATGTTTGGCCAGGGTTCGCTCGAGTCCCTGCCGGGGTGCGAATCTTGATGAGGGTAAAACGAGCCTCCGCTTCTTCAGCTGCTCGTACCCATGCCGCCAATGTAGTGGGGTTAACATTTCGCAAAATAGTCTCGTACAAGACCACGTTCAACCCCTGGCAGTACTGCTCAGCGAAAACTTTTTCTGGCCAACCCCGGATCCGGGCAGCATGATGTTTGAAAGCCGCCGTGTATTCTCGCGCGGAGTCTTTCCCTTGGATCAGTCTCTGAATTTGATTTCGCTCCTTCTCCTCACTCCTAGGGTCCTCATATTGGCGTCTGAGGGCCCACATAAAATCATCAGTACTGTCGAGCTCAGAGCCTGGGGTGTTATGAAGACTCACGTACCAATCGGTAGCCTCGTCCCAAAGTCTCAAACCGATGTAGCCCACTCGATCCCTTTCTGTGGGGAACAGGTGGCCCCAGCTCTGCAAAAACTGGCCTGCCTCAGTGAAAAAAAATTGCAGCTTGGATGGATTCCCATCAAAAGTTGCCATCAGGAGCTCATGTGGGACGGGACGCCTGTCTGGTCCCAGCGCGGGAGCAGCAGGCCCAGGTGGCCTGGGTGCCAGGGTGACAGGTGGCCCTACAGGTGGTTCTTGGCCTGGTTGTGGCTGACCCTGTCCGCCTCCGTCCCCAGCTCTGGCTCCACCGTCACCAGCTCCCGCTCCCCCGCCTTGGGCTCCATCAATCATTTCCTGGATCACATCTGGGAGCCCCTCCAGGAGGGTAACATCTACCGTTCCAGCCTCTGCTGTGTCACGTTGAAATGCCAGTCCATCTGGGACCATACATCCGCAAACTCGGGCCCTCTGGGTCATCCTGAGTCCCAGAGCTGGGTACGATCCTGCTGACGAGCCCCTTCCCAGAGCTCGCCTGCTATCCCCAGACCCATGCCTGGACTCTGCCGGGGAGCCCAGGTCTCAGTGGTCTTGGTTCCGAACACTGCCCATGACTGCCTAGCTCCTCTTGGCGAGCGTCCACCCAGCTGCAAGTAGGCACCACGATAGGCTCTGTGTCTGTGGGCACCGGTAGTCCAGAGTCAGTTGTGGTTGGCGGTTTGGCACCGTCTTCCGACGACATAGCCAGGAACGGGCGATCTCTCCAAAATAGGATTACTGACTCTCTGTGAGAGTCTAAGAGATTTCAAACTGCAACCAGAAGTTCTTAACCAGAAAGTCTTTTATTGCCAGTGGATCTGATAGTCGTCTACATGTCCTGAGTCAGTAATACTGGGAAGGGGGAAGAGGGGTACAGATATAGTGTATTCAAACAGTGTAATGCAAAGTGGAACCTCCAATCACTACATAGAGAAAAAGGCATCCAGATATGCTGGACAGTTCATTCCCAGGCTTAAAGTGGGAGAAGAGTTACAGTTAGCACACGCAAAACAGAAGCAGTTAGGAGGCTGTGAATGGCAACATTTTCAAGGTTAGGGAGGTGCAGCGAGATAAGCAACGGCTGGTGAGAGTCAAGCTACATTCTATAGGTGGGGGTATGAGGCAATGACATGGACGAGAATGAAGTGCCATCTCCTGGCCAGGAATGACAGCCATAGCTGACAGCAGGACCAAAACTGACCACTGGTCTGATCCAGCAGGGCTCTTCTTATGTTCTTAGTAGCACTGGTCAATGAGGATGGAGCTCTTGCTGGGATTCTCACAAAGTATGCTCTACCAAAGAGGCACCTCTTGTTCTCCTAAGAGTGTTTTGGAGCACTTAAAGCTGTTTGGCACTTGTCTCAGTTGTTAAAAGTCCTGATGTGATTTTTGATGTGGAAGCTGATCAAAACACATCAATAGACTTGGATTCTGGGTTTTTTTCTGTTGAAAAAGGGTAGACAGCACGAGAAAGCCCAGTCCTGCATCCTCATTTTCTTCATTTTTAAGTTCCTGTTTCTTTGGACATGTTTCCTGTTCCAGGTGTGCTTTGCTGTCTTTAGTGGTCTGTTTGATATTACACCAGTTTATGTCCAGCGTATCTGCCTGCAGACTTAAAACTCCAGGTTTTTATGCCAGACATAGTGTAATATCGAATTGACCACTGGGGGGAGCAAAACACATGTGGAACAGGGAAAAAAACCCAAACCCTGAAGAAACAGGAACAGGAAGCAAGGATGAGAATGTAGAAAAGCTTGCTTTGTAAATGCTATATGGTGGGGGGGATGCCACCCCTATTGTTCATGCATCAACAGCTTGGGAAATTCAGCTTTTCCGATCAGTCCTAAGCAGGGGTTATTTCGTAGAAAAAGAGGTTCAGGAGCTCATTAGCATAACTCATTAGCATAACTTATTTGCATATACTACACCACCTGACATCACCGAAAGTATGTCAAAAGGCAAAAAAGAAAGAAGAGAGAGAGAGAAAGAGTGAAAGAAAGAACTGGCAGAGACGGGACAGCTATTAATCCAAGCCTCAGAAATACCACTATTCTGGGAGGATAGCTTCAGTGGTGGCTGAAGCCTTCAGAAGGCTGGTCGGAGGAACAAGGACCTTTCCAGGGGACGGGGTCATTTTGCTGCAGCCATGACACAAGCAGGTATTCCCCTGCGTGGGGGGGGGGCTGGCACCAACTTCCGGAGCTGCACTCCCCCAAGCTCCTGCTCAAAATGACCCCTGGTCCTAAAAGAGATTAATTTTATTGGATTATATGGGGGGGGGGGGGGGAGAAACTAATTTGCCTTGCAGACACAGAAGCTCCACGCAGTATCATCCACATTTCCCAGTTAAGAGGAAATGCTGTTCAAACAAATCACAAAGATGATTTGACTCCAATGGTAACAAGAGAGAGAAATTTTACTTACAAAAATAGAAGCACATCATACATGACATATTCTTGTAGGCAGATTTGACTTATTGTGAAAGATCAACTTCAAAAAAGGTTCACTTGCTGCAGCTCCCAGCCCAGGTAAGAGAGTGGAGAAGGGAGGTCCTGCGTAAGATGAAAAAACAGAAGGCGAGCGAGGGCCAAAGAGGCTCCATGTCTAACCGATGCGGGGGGGGGGGGGGGGGACTGCCAAGTGTACCTGAGTGAAAGAATTCTCTTAATGCTTTCCCTCCCAGATCCTCTTGCATGCAGAGTCACAATATCCAACAAATTTTGTCTGCATCTGTTGTGATAACAGATGGGTTGGGGCTTTTCACTTTTCGCTAACAGGTTCTTCTGTTTTGGTTTCTATCGCCAGGGTGACACTTCAGGAGACTACCGGAAAATCCTCCTCAAACTGTGTGGTGGAAACGATTAAGTGGGACTTCCTGGATTCCTGTTTTTCACTTGTTCAAAAACATCAGCTGTTGAAACTCCAACTTTCCAGAGGATTCTTTGTATACAGTGCCACACTTATTATCCCAATATATTCTGTTCTTTAAAAACAGCATCACACATACAAGTGCAAAAATTCCTGCTACAGTAGAGGCCGCACTGGATAGTTTAGGTCGTAAATGTTTTTGCGCCCTTTATGGAAGAAATCTTTTTAAAAAATTGTCTGCATGAAAGACAATCTTCTTGAGTTGCATGAAAACTTCTTCACTTTGTGTGTGTGTGAGCAAAAAAAATGACATGTAACGTTGTTCTAAAAAGTATAAAAGATTGGTGTGTCTGTGTGGCGGATGACAGATGCTTTGCATTTATATACCATCTAGCCTGAATTCAAAATGCTTTTTCTCGAGAGCGATTGGGTAGATTATCTCATGGGTTGCATTCGGACTGGCAGTTTGGCCTGACATAGGCCCCTTTCACAAACAGATTAAATGGGCCTGTTCACACAGCCACAGCTGTCAGGCATTCCCCGGACATACTTACCCTGTCAGAGGACGACTTGGAGCCGGGTTAAAAAGCCACTGCCTCCGAAGTGGAGTTTATTGTTTCCTCGCGCATTCATCGCGCATGGCCGGCAATGCTCCCTCTAAGCTATGGAGTCTTGTGAGCAAAAATCCTACTTTGTGAGCTACTGGCATTAAAGCTGTGAGCAAGCAATTTGGTCAGTGCATAAATTAGTTTGCTCTGCAGCCATCCTTCCTAAGCTAAGACAAAAATGTGTGAGCCGGAGGCCAAAAACCTGTGAGCTAGCTCACACTAACTCAGCTTAGAGGGAACACTGATGGCCAGCTGTCTGAACACGGGGGAGTGCACACAGAACGGATTTGGCAGTCTGAACCTGCAGATCCATTCTGCCACTAGTTGCATCCTTCTGCATCATCTTTCTCCCCTCCCTTCATTTCATCCACATACAAATCGCAGCTCAGAAACTTCATGCCAGAATTTTGTAATGTCCCCATGTATCTACACAATGTGTGTGTGTGTATGTGTGACCATTTGTTCTAATGGGTTTTGCTTTGGTTGGACCATGCCAATAGGAACTGAAGGAACTTGTCTTTGCACATTAGTTATGAGAATGTGGCTGCTAGTAATGGCAAAGCTTTCTTTTCTGGAGTTTTTTAAAAAAAAACTGTGCCTTAAAATCAGATCTACATATCTTTTAAACACAGATTTGTACAAATAAAGCAATCTATCTCATCCTTCCTCAGCACCTGTTTTGTTTCGTGGGTACTCTGTTGTCCAGCTCTTATCTGAGGGGACTGGATAATCACCCCCTTGAAGATCTTCAGTTTGAACCTTTTAGAATTCCCTCAGGGAACGGGGCTGTGTCTGGACCCACTGCAGACTGCTGAATTGCTATTTCTCGGCTTTCGATTGCTTCCTGAACAAATGCCATTGAGGCATTCTAGTTTACGGAACAGCCAACAGTGATGTGCGTGCATATATGTGTAATTCCACTGTAGCTGCTTGCAGTTTTGGGGGCTCTGCTTTTTAGAGCTCTCCTTTGGCAGCCACATCAGACAAAAAGGAAGCTGGGAATGCAAGAGACTGAATTTCAGAGATGGCTGTAGCTGGCCACACGCACACCCAGGAAGCTGCCTTCGACTGAACCAGCCCCTCAGTCCATCAAGGCCAGTCTTGTCTACGGTTTTCCAGTCTTGTCCAGCGGCTTTCCAGGGTCTCGGAGGACTTTCCCGTCACCTCCTGCCTGGTCCTTTTAACAAGATGCTGGGGACTGAACCTGGGACCTTCTGCATGCCAAGCAAATGCTCTGCCACTGAGCCACTGGTCCCCTCCCTGTGTGCCCTCTTTCCAGCATAGGCCAGTTCCAGAGGTTTCAAGAAGTTTCCGCCAGCGGCAGGCAGCTCCTTTTGGCAAGCACGCTATGTGCCATGTTCCGAGTATAAGCGCCTGTTACAGCACATACACAGTCTTTCCATGCGTTGGCCTGGCCTTGAGTTCAGAAGAAGAGCTCGGCTGGATCAGTCCAAAACACAAGTCATCTGTTTCCACCTCTGTCCAGCCAGCTGGACCTGGTTTCCCCTCCCTCATCCTACTTTTCAGCCAAAGTGGGTTTCAAACCAGCTTACAGAAATCAACAGCCCATACAAATGCCCCGTATGGCGGGGAGGGCGGGATATAAATCTCAATAAATAAATAAATAAATGTCAAGTCAAAATGTATATAAATACAGCCCTGACCTGGATAAGAACATAAGAGAAGCCAATGTTGGATCAGGCCAGTGGCCCATCCAGTCCAACACTCTGTGTCACACAGTGGCCAAAAACACCAGGTGCCATCAGGAGGTCCAGCAGTGGGGCCAGGACACTAGAAGCCCTCCCACTGTTGCTCCCCTCAAGCACCAAGACTACAGAGCATCACTTGCCCCAGACATAAGAACATAAGAGAAGCCAATATTGGATCAGGCCAATGGCCCATCCAGTCCAACACTCTGTGTCACACAGCGGCCAAAAACACCAGGTGCCATCAGGAGGTCCAGCAGTGGGGCCAGGACACTAGAAGCCCTCCCACTGTTGCTCCCCTCAAGCACCAAGACTACAGAGCATCACTTGCCCCAGACTGAGAGTTCCTATCTATACCTTGTGGCTAATGGCCCCTGATGGGCCTCTGCTTGGACCCAGGCTAGCCTGATCTCGCCACCTCTCAGAGGCTAATCAGGGTCGGCCCTGGCAAGTACTTGGATGGGAGGCCACCAAGGCCACTTCCACTCTGTCACTTCTGTCACTCGTCTGTCCCTCTTGCTTCAGGGTCCCCCCCCCCATTGTGTTTTGCTCTCTCTAGTAGTCCCAGAGGGACAAAAATGAGAGTGCGGAAGTGGCCTAAGGGACACCAGGGTCACTGCACCGAGGCAGGCAACGGCCAACCGCCTCTGAAGGTCTCTTGCCTTGAAAACTCCGTGGAATCGCCAGAAGTCGGCTGTGACTTGACGACACTTTTCACCACCATATAAATACAAAATGTTTCTCATTCAAGATGAATCTTGGCCTCTGGGGACCTTGGCAGAGGCTGGGAGAAGCTGCAGGGAGTGGAGGCTCTCAGCCAGGGCCTGATCCTGGGTCCAAAGAGGGGTGAGAAAGAGACTTACAATGACTGGGAGTGCCACTCCGTTCCTCCGGCACCTACTTTCTGGAGGCACCACGTGCATGCGTTGCTTGTAGATCCAGTGCTGCCAGACTCACTGTAGACGGCTACTTTAAACCCTATCCGAGTGTTGCTGTCTATCCCTATCATCCATTCCTAGGCCCTCTCCATACTTGCCTTTTAATCCATGTTCACTGTGGTGTCCTCCAAGCAATTCTGCACTGAAATCAAATTCAACCATCTTTTAAATCCAGGTTCCCCCCCCCCCACTAAAATTGAGTTCAACCTTTTTATTCCGTTATTCCCCCCATTCTCCATTACGAGACCTCCCTTCAGCGGTCAGCCCGGTTTCAGCCTGCTGCTGCCCCGGGTTGTTTGGATGCTGCTTTGCCGTGGACTTAAATTGCCTCCACTCAAACACTGAGAAGATCCGGAGCAGCAGGCAAATGCGGAAAGGACCCTAGATGGCAACGATTCAACAAGAGAGGGGTTTTTCTGCTCTCTCATTTTCCTCACTTGTGTATTCCTGTTGTGTGCGTGAACGGGGGTCTGTTCTGCACGTATTATACTCCCTCTAAATGGTTGATTCTATATTACCTCGCTTTACGTCTGGCATAAAAACCTGCAATTTAAATATGCAGGGAGATAAGTTGGACATAAAGCGATGTAATATCAAACTGACCAGTAGAGGGAGCCAAATGCATGCAGAACAGAAAACTCCACCCCGAAGCACTAGGAACACACATGCAAGGAAAAGCCCCCTACTAGCAGTGCATCTTCTGAATGCAGATTCTCTTGTTGGACTGAGCTCATACAGAGTAGAGCTGCATCGTAATGCACTTTCAGAGACTAGGTAGATATTGCAGTTATGCGACTGCAGTTCCAAGTATTGCCACGGAGAGCGAGAGCACTTCTAGGGCAAAGGGCGGTCTTCTTTACCGAGTGCCTTGTTGGCTGGTGACACGGCCATAGCCGATGCGAGGAGCCCTCCCTCTCAAGGCCTGCAGAAAGACCACAGAGCCACGCCCGACAGTGGCTACCCTGGAATCCTTTTCTCGAAGAGAGCTATTTTTGTAACTAGCTTTATTCTGTTCATTATTACTGTGCAATAAACCCACATGTTATGTACTTGAACTGGCTGGAGCCTGAATGGTGAAAACTCCCTCCCTTCCCTGAAGTGGCCCCAGGGCAAATTGAGACTGAACAAGCTGAAAATTTTACATTCTGTGGCTGGGAAGAGAAGTGTGATCTCAGACTCTGTATGTAGGAGGTCAGTTGTCACAAGATTATGGGGTTGTTCTTTTTTAACCACCCAAGGCAAGCCGGTTTCAGTTTAATTAGCCAATGGGGTGGCAGCTTTCCAGGGTGTCACACTACGCTCTTCCCCATCACCTCCTGCCTGATCCTTTTAGCTGGAGATGCCGGGGATTGAACCTGGGACCTCCTGCAAGCCATGCAGAGGCTCGGCCACTGGGCCACAGCCCCTCTTTGCAGCTCTCCAGGGTCTCAGGCAGAGGTCTTTCACATCACCTCCTGCCTGATCCTTTTAGCTGGAGATGCCGGGGATTGAACCTGGGACCTCCTGCAAGCCATGCAGAGGCTCGGCCACTGGGCCACAGCCCCTCTTTGCAGCTCTCCAGGGTCTCAGGCAGAGGTCTTTCACATCACCTCCTGCCTGATCCTTTTAGCTGGAGATGCCGGGGATTGAACCTGGGACCTCCTGCAAGCCATGCAGAGGCTCGGCCACTGGGCCACAGCCCCTCTTTGCAGCTCTCCAGGGTCTCAGGTTGAGGTCTTTCACATCACCTCCTGCCTGATCCTTTTAGCTGGAGATGCCGGGGATTGAACCTGGGACCTCCTGCAAGCCATGCAGAGGCTCGGCCACTGGGCCACAGCCCCTCTTTGCAGCTCTCCAGGGTCTCAGGTTGAGGTCTTTCACATCACCTCCTGCCTGATCCTTTTAGCTGGAGATGCCGGGGATTGAACCTGGGACCTCCTGCAAGCCATGCAGAGGCTCGGCCACTGGGCCACAGCCTGCCTCCATTTTATCTTCACCCAGTTTTTCTTCTGGGTGGCATATGCAGTTTTCCACTCCTTCATTTCATCCTCACAACAACGGCTAGGTTAGGCTGAGAATGTGACTGGCACAAGGTCACAGAGGGGAAGTTATCTCTCAGTGGGGATTTGAACCAGAGCATCCCAAGTCCTCGTCCGAACCTGTAAATCACACCGGCTCTCAGTCGGATGCCAATGGAGCTTCTGAAGATGCTAACAACGCAAAGGATCGTCACACTCTATTTTAAGAAGGTGGGTATCTTTAACCCTTTATAACTACCTCCTTTTTGAGGGGGGTGGGGAGAAATCAAGTTTCTTCTGAATTAATGTCTTTTTTTTTTTATTGTGAGTGAATTTTACTGAACAACTTGCAGGAACTCGCTGTGAAATGTTGTCCGTCCCAAGACTAAATATACCATTTTAGATGAAAAGCTTCTGGAATGGAGTGCCGCTGTATGAAATCTTCAGATGGGTTGTGCATATTTTGGAGCTGTCCTGTTATCCCCCCATCTTTGCGATGTTCAGCTGGGATCTAGAGGTAGGGAGAGAGAAAGAGAAGATGGTGCTTGGTTCTCGACTTCCTAATTATTCGATACAGTACAATTGCCTTTTCGTTCGTGCGTCTTCTCCCACAGCCCGATTCACTGGGGAGGGTGTGTGTGTGAGTATTTTTGTGTGTGTGTCTGTATGTGCGTGTGCCTGGAAGTCCTGGTTGACTTCTGGCGACCCCTAGTGGGGCTTGGATGTTTCAGAGGGGTGGCTTGCCATTGCCTGCCTCTGCGTCCCGGCCCTGGTATTCTCTGGAGGTCTCCCTTCCAAGTCCTTGCCAGGGTCTGCCCTGTTTAGCTTCCAAGATCTGATGAGACTGGCTTTGCCTGGGCTATCCAGGTCAGGGCTGCCTGATTCACTTTGGTCTGTCTCCCCCACACCCCCATTTTTGTTGCATAACTGCAGACAACGTATTTGACCACATCTTATGAATATTTACATTGTAAGCCAGCCGCGTTCGATACAGTCGACTGTGATCTGTTGACCCTCTGCCTCACCGACACAGGAGTTCAGGGGACTGCCTTGAAATGGTGTTCCTCCTTCCTCCATGGTTGGGGACAGAGGGTGGCGCTGGGCGAAAGGGTCTCCCCACACTACTCACTGGAATGTGGAGTGCCGCAAGGGGCAATCCTTTCGCCAATGTTATTTAACATCTATGTGCGCCCCCTCGCCCAGTTAGTCAATATGCCAATGACACCCAGCTATATCTGTTAATGGACGGCCATCCATCTTCTGTCCTGGAAAATCTGGCTGAGGCTTTGGACACTGTGGCTGGATGGTTGCGGCAGAGCCAATTGAAGT
This sequence comes from Lepidodactylus listeri, assembly GCA_029233225.1. NCBI lineage: Eukaryota > Metazoa > Chordata > Lepidosauria > Squamata > Gekkonidae > Lepidodactylus > Lepidodactylus listeri. The sequence goes on along the minus strand of JARCFY010000005.1, from coordinate 128,967,484 downwards.
CAAATCCATCAACGACGGAGGTCCTCTACTTGGGTCAGGGGGGGAATGGATATGGGTATCAGACTCCCCATCCTGGAAGGGGCACCTTTGGTAGCCCAGACAGTGAGGAGTCTGGGAGTAACACTGGATGCCTCTCTCGCTCTATGGAGGTCCAGGTTGCTGCCGTCACCAGATCTGTATTTTTCCATCTTAGGCAGATTAGGTCACTGTAGCCCTATCTTTCCCCCCAGGAATTAGCTACAGTAACCCATGCAATGGTAACTTTCAGGCTTGATTACTGCAGCTCGCTCTACGCAGGCTTGCCCTTGAGGCTGACCTGGAAATTGCAACTGGTGCAAAATGTGGTGGCCTGTGTGGGCTCATGTTCAGCTTGTGCTCCGGCAACTGCATTGGCTGCCAGTTGAGTACCACATTCGCCTCGGCCTGGGACCGACATATCTAAGGGACCACCTCTTCCCGTATATGCCCCAGAGAGTGTTGCACTCTAAAGATCAATACCTCCAGGTGGTCTCTGGCCTGAGGGACGTCTGTCTTGCCTCAGCCAGGGTCTTCTCTGCCTAGGCCCCAGCCTGGTGGAACATGCTCCCTGTTGAGTTCAGGGCCCTGCAGGATCTTCTTCAATTCCGCAGGGCCTGTAAAATAGAGCTGTGGTTGCTGACATCTACCCACTGATAGCTGGCCACTGTTCCATCTATATCAATGGGCCAGAACCAGTGTTCCCTCTCAGCTGAGTTAGTGTGAGCTAGCTCTCAGTTTTTTAGCCTCCGGCTTGCACATTTTTGTCTTCGCTCAGGAAGGATGGCTCCAGAGCCAACTGATTTATGCAGGAGCCAAATCACTCACTCATAACTTTAAGGCCAGCAGTTTACAAAGTAGAATTTTTGCTCACAAGACTCCATAGCTCAGAGGGAGCATGGGCCAGAACCCATTATAGCCAGCTGAACTTTTTGCTTTTAAGCTGTAGCTACCAATTTTAATGTTTTATATTTTGACTGTATTTATTAGAAATGACGGTAGCCGTCCTGAGCCCATTTGTGGGATGGGTGGGATATAAATACAAATAATAAATACGCAGTAAATAAGGTGGAAAGATGGCTAATAAATGTTTTAAATAAAATAAAATAATAAATGGCTTCAATAGACAACATCCGTCACCAATAATAAATCAGTAATAAATGCTGGGGTGGATCTAACCAGCTCTTGCACTGAGGAAAAAAGGAGGAAAGGTTCCGTCTGACTACCCAAAGAGGTTTGGCTGGAAATCACGGGACCTGCATGGAGAAAAGTCATGTGAGACAGTGAGCTGTAGTAAAGTAAGGAGTAAAGTTGTAGTAAAGTAAGGAGTAAAGCTGTAGTAAAGTAAGGAGTTGGGCAACGTTGAATGATAAAGCTGGTTGGATCCACTTCGCTGTTGTTAATAAAAGTCCTACTCTTCCGTGGAGATGTAGATCAAGACAGGTAGCCGTGTTTGTCTGTAGCAGTAGCAAAGAGCAAGAGTCCAGGAGCACCTTAAAGACTAACAAATTTTTTGGCACGACAGGAGCTTTCGTGAGTCATTGCTGCTCACCTCTTCAGATATCTGAAGAAGTGAGCAATGACTCCCAAAAGCTCCTCCCCACCACAATTTTTGTTAATCTTTAAGGTGCCACTGGACTCTTGCTCTTCCCTACGACCCTTCTGTATTCAAGGAGGCCTTATTGATGCAGATGGCAGCCAATCAATTTGCCTCAACAGTGTCTTCGTGCACTAGATTTTGCAAACACCTCCTGCAAGCCGATTTATCAGGCGGTTTGGAACAAATTAAATAGGCTTGGCGATCAGCTCATGTCCGATGGTCATCTTCAAAGATGGTAAGTATAACTGTTGAATATGTTTGTGGAAAAATTCGCTGTATCCCTACATATGACACATGCCACGTATACCTTTGAAGAGATCCATGAGTGGCGTTCCAGGAGCCAGAGGGACATTCCATGCTGTTTCACTTACGGCACTGAGTAAGGACTTGACTTCCGATTCCAGGTGGTCGACTGTTTTTTCTACCTTCTGGTGGAGAGAAGAGAAGAGAAATTGGGGGGAGGGTCCCGTGAACATCCATGAGCATCCATCTAAATTGGAGTACACTAGGAGCTGAGCACCACATGAGGCCATATTATGCTAACCAATGACCAGCTCCACATGACATCAAGGTTTGTGGCCTTGCACCTTGTGGTCACGAAGTGGTCACGATCCCCCACATGGGAAACTTGGCAGAAAAGTTCTCACTGCAGTTACAAACTGGGATTTGTCATGGACACGTCAGGCTGTGCATGACCCTCCACACAGAAACAACTTTGGATATAGAAAAGCAGCCATGTCAAGGAGAGCAGTTACAGCAGGGGTTCCCAAACCCTTCTGAGCCTGCAGGCACCTTTGGAACTCTGGCACAGTGTGGTAGCCACCGAGCACAGCCACAAAATGGCTGCAGCAGGAGGTGGAGCCAGCTACAAAATGGCTGCTGCAGGAGGTGGAGCCAGCTACACGTGGAGCCAATTTGGTGTAGTGGTTAAGTCTACAGACTCTAATTTGGGAGAACCAGGTTTGATTCCCCACTCCTCCACTTGCAGCTGCTGGATGACCTTGGGCAAGCCATAGTTCTGTCAGAGCTGTTCTTGAAAAAGAGCAGTTTCTGTCAGAGCTCTCTCAGCCCCACCTACCTCACAGGGTGTCTGTTGTGGGGAAGGGAAGGGAAGGGAAAGGAGTTTGTAAGCCGCTCTGAGACTCCTTCGGGTAGTGAAGGGCGGAGTATAAATCCAATCTCTTCTTCTACAAAATGGTTGCTGAAGCTTACCTTCCATCACACAGAGAAGAGTCTTGTGTTGTGGCGACAGCTGCTGCCAAAGCAATTTAAAAAAATGGCACTGCCAATCCGAAGCCTTGCTGGGCAAAAGCCCCACCCAGACCTGCCCACTTTCTAAAAACAGTTGGTGGGTGCCAGGAAAGATGTTGGCAGACACCACAGCATTTACAGGCACCGTGCTGGGAGTTCTTTCCTGTTTACATACAGGCGGGAAAAGCACCATTAAGTTGTGCCAAAAGTGCAGGTGACAATTCCGGCTTGAATGGATGAAATAAGGGGCAATGAAAAATGCACCCTCAGGCAGTCCTGAGTCTGAAGTCATGAAACCGATGCAAAACAGGCTTGCCCGAGGTAGGGCTCTACCCCTTGCATTGTACCCTAGGGTCGCCAGCTCCAGGTCTAGAAATTCCGGGAGACATGGGAGGGGTGGAGCTGGGCAAGGGCGGGGTTTGGAGAGAAGAGAGACCTCAGCAGGGTATAACGCCACACCCTCCAAATCAGCCATTTTCTCCAGGGGGACTCATCTTTGTGGTCTGGACATCTCCAGGCCACACTAGGTGGTTATATAATCCACAGAGATCCACGGGAGCAAGATATAGTTAAAAAAAATACAAAAACAATGAAATCATAACTATGACAACTTCAGTAGTTCAGTATTTTCTTATGATAGTACATATGTCTCTGTCAGAGTCCCCAGTAATCAGCACTCAACAACGTTCCTTAAACAGGATCAGTTTATGGGTCAGGTTACTACATCGCTCTAAACATTATCTGTGTTAAGACTCCAGAGGAAAAGCGGGAATGGGATTTTATACGGGGTTCAAACTTGGGTCGTCAGATGGCTACAAGCCAATGAATGCCAGGTCACCTTCGCACAGAAAATAATGCCCCCTAGTTCCCAGCGGGGAAACTCGCAAGAGGAGCCAGAGACCTTGTCAAAACAAAGACAAATGCTAGAGGAGAATCGAAAGCTAGCATACCAGTGTCAACTTCCTCACCCTCCAACTTCTTTATGGCAGCCAGCCTCCCTACCCCCACCTTCTTTATGGCAGCCTAGCTGACATTCTATATAACAGTATATATCTTAGTCACAATAAAGAGTTCATTATCATCATCAACAGTCCATTCTTAACTATTCATATGACGAATAGAAGTCCCTGTAAACGTTCTTTCCAAGATGAAAGTGCTTGTGCTGTAGTAAACGGTCTTATGTCCTTTGTTTTCCTTCTGAGAAAATTGTGCTTGTTAAATTCTTGTCTGTCTTTGAATGATAATCGGATATATGGATTTTGTTCTGCCGCCTCTTTGAGAAAGCTGAGAAGAAACGGAACTGAAGGGTGAAAGGTCCATCAGAGGCTGCATTAGAATGCATTAGAGCCACTGGATTTGGAAGAGCAAAGGACATAAGACCGTTCACTACAGCACAAAGCACTTTAATCTTGGAAAGAACATTTACAGGGACTTCTGTTCATCATACGGATAGTTAAGAATGGTCTGTTGATGATGATAATGAATTATTTATTGTGACTAAGGTATGTGTTGTTATAGAGACACATGCACCATCACAAGAAAATACTGAACTACTGAAGTTGTCATTGTTATAGCTCCACGGTTTTTGCCTTTTTTGGACTATACCCACTTGGTGGATAGCAGCATGAAGGAAAAGGGATGCCTGGAGAAGGATTCTGTGGCCTTTGAGAGCAAAGAAATAACCCTTTTGCAAAGCGCAGGTACCCTCACCTGGCTGTCCCAGGTAGCTGGATCTTATCAGGTCTCAGAAGCTCAGCAAGGGGTCAGCCATGGTTAGCACTTCGATGGGAGTCCAGGGTTGCTATGCAGAGGCAGGGAATGGCAAAACCACCTCTGTTTATCTGCCCAGGCCTGGATGGCCCAGACTTGCCCAATCTCAGAATCCAAGAAGGGGCAGTCCTGGTCAGTATTTGGATGGGAGACCCTCAAGGAAGTCCAGGGTTGCTCTGCAGAGGCAGGCACTGGAAGACCCCTACAGGTTTGCCGTAAGTCAGCTGCGACGACAGCAATTTATATTAGTGTTGCCGGCATAGGAAACACACACACGTGCGGTATGGGAGCTGGGCTGTATGGTGTTGTGCTGCCCTCTGGTGGATGAGAGTAATGAATGTTTATCACTGATTGCTTGACTAGCAGCAGCCTACATGGCTGGTGCTCAAATGCACAGCCGCCCTGAGCCTGCCATTTGGCGGGGAGGGTGGGATATAAATCTCAATCAATCAATCAATCAATCAATAAAAATGCAAGTGTGGCAACATAAGAGAAGCCAATGTTGGATCAGGCCAGTGGTCCATCCAGCCCATCACTCTGTGTCACACAGTGGCCATCAGGAGGTCTACCAGTGGGGGCAGAACTCCAGAAGTCCTCCCCAAGCACCAAGAAGACAGAGCATCACTGCCCCAGACAGAGTGTTCCATCTATACCTTGTGGCTAATAGCCACTGATGGACCTCTGCTCCAGATGTTTATCCAGTCCCCTCTTGAAGCCATCCATGCTTGGAGCCACCACCCCTTCCTGCAGCAGTGAATTCCACATGTTAATTACTCTTTGGGTGAAGAAGGACTTCCTTTTACCTCTTCTAAGCCTACTGCTCATTAATTTCATTGAGTGCCAACGAGTTCTTGTATTGTGAAAAAGGGAGAAATGTACTTCTTCCTCTTCCTTCTCCATCCCGTGCCAAAGTCTATAAACCTCTATAAAGTCACCTCTATCATGTCAACATGTATGAATGCCATGTGGATACAGACTCAGGATGGGAACACAAGTCACAGTTATGGAGGGTGTCACGAGGAGTTGCACTGGGCTCCCTTTGGGATATTGGTGGTTGCTGACCCGCCCAACTTTTTTTGGGGGGTGGGGTGGGGTGGGGAGATTGCAACTGTATCACCAAATTGAGCATTTTACTTTCTCCCCTAGAAATTAATAGTTAACATATTTATTTAGGTAAGAGGAGGCAAAGGGGTGGGAGTTGTTGGAATACGCAAGGTCTATAGTGCATCCTTGTGAAGAAGACCTGAAGATCACCCTAAAGGGGTACAGCTGAAGGACTGGTAGTTAGCATAGCTAGATTAGGGACCGCCCACTATTTCCAATCATGTCCTTGCAGTCTCCTGATCGGCTGTTCTGGAGACTTCCTGCTCCTGCAGCGCTTCCTCCTTCTTGTTGTTTCTCCCACAGCAGTTAGCTAAGTCTCTCTCCCTCTCCTCTGCTCTATCAGAATTTATTTCTTCTTTAATAAACTGGGTTACTTTCTTTAAACAGTTGGTGCTCTGTTCCTCTGCATGTTTAAACTCTGCCAACAGAATTGAGGCCACTGATACAGCACAAGAAAGTTTATGTTTACTCCCTCCTAGGGCTCTTTTTGTGGAAAAAGCCCAGCAGGAACTCATTAGCATATTAGGCCACACCCCTGACAGCACAGCTCATTAACATATTAGGCCACACCCAATGTTACCAGAAGTGTGGTCATCCAGCCACATCCACCTTTTGCTTCTTATTCTGTTTACCTTGTTATCAAAACAGTTTTGACAAAACCAATAAAAACATTATTTTCTGTCCCATCTATACAAAATCTTACCTGAACCAATATCTTATGTCCAACAATTATTTCCACACTGGATTGGAATCAATTCCTAAAGTTTAGGTTCCCATGGAAATCAGCTTGCTTTCCTGCAGAACTAGTACGCTGAATATGAATTTTTAGGGTTGCCAACGTACAGGTGGGGTCTGGAGATCTCCTGGAATTACAACTGAGCTCCAAACTACAGAGATCAGGTCAATGGCTGCTTTGGAAAGTGGAGTCCATGGCATTATGCCTTGCTTAGGTCCCTCCTTCCCCCAAACCCCACCCTCCTCAGGCTCCACTCCCAAATCTCCAGGGATTTCCTCAACTTGGAGTTGGCAACCCTAGTTCACTGGCAGAACAACCCTAGGAGCCAGTTTGGTGTAGTGGTTAAGTGTGCGGACTCTAATCTGGGAGAACCGGGTTTGATTCCCCACTCCCCCCCTTGCACCTGCTGGATGACCTTGGGCAAGCCATAGCTCTGTACCAGCTGTTCTCTCAAGGACAGTTGTCTCAGAGCTCTCTCAGCCCCACCTACCTCACAGGGTGTCTGTTGTGGGGAGGGGAAGGGAAAGGAGTTTGTAAGATGCTCTGAGACTCCCTTGGGTAGTGAAGTGAGGGGTATAAATCCAATCTCTTCTTCTTCTAGGTTTGTGGATGCACTGGACAGGAGTAGTTTGTCGACTATTTTATTCAAGGTACAAAATTTTATTCAAGGTATAAGATTTCATGTGCCACCCGCACTTCTTCAGATGGAAGAAGTGTGCATGCACACAAAAGCTTATACCTTGGATGAAACTTTGGACTCCAACTTTGTTCTGCTGCTTCAGACCAACACAGCTACCCACCTGAATTATTACACTATAATATTTTTTACAAGCATCTATGTACCAGTGGAGTGGTTACCATGCAGAGTCTGTCCCACAGGTAAAATTATCCTGTGAACAGGTGGTCTTTACCACATCAAAGTATCGCTACCATCACAAGATCACCAGTCGTTGGAAGTCAACTCCTCAGAAGCAGAAATCTCTCTTATTAGGAGGTTTAAGAACATCAACTTTGCTGGCCCATTAAAGGCACTTGTCAACCCAGAGGGCAGGAGAAGAGGGACAATCATCTTCTTCTGAAACTCTGCCCACTTTTTAAATTTCACAAAACAAGCAATCTCCAAAGTGCTGCTGACCATGCTCATTTTTAGTTACAACTCTGTTTCTCTGCAGATGTCCCCCAAAGTCCCCCATGCAACAGTCAAGTGTTCTGCCAACACATACAACAATGAAGCTACTTTTTCAGATGTTTTATCTTGCATGGCAGTTAGCACCAAACAACTTTAATACAGACTTTAGACACACATATATTTGCAAGTCATTCCCAACAAGACACAACAAACACTCAGGCTTCAAACTGACTTTTCTTAAACAGAAGATGCCGTGAGAAAACTAAAGAGATTCTCAAATATTAAAGATACCATCAAAACCAGCATTTCCTGGGCTCTCTGCTTTTTTACATCCCCCTCCTTTTCCAATAATTTTTTTTTACAAAAGCACAAAGAACAAAATGAAACAACAAGAAAGAAAAGAAAGAAAGAAAGGAAGGAAGGAAGGAAGGTAGGTGGGGGAGAGAGAGAGAGAAAGAAAGAAAGAAGGTAGGTAGGTAGGTAGGTGGGGAGAGAGAGAAAGAAAGAAAGGTAGGTAGGAGAGAGAGAGAGAGAGAGAAAAAAAGAAAAAAAGAAAGGAAGGAAGATGGGGGAGAGAGAGAGAAAGATGGGGAGAGAGAGAAAGGAAGGAAGGAAGGAACGTGGGGGGAGAGAGGGAGAAAGAGAGAAAGAGAAAGGAAGGAAGGAAGGAAGGTGGGGAGAGAGAGAGAGAGAAGGAAAAGAGATGGGGGAGGCACTTACCGGAGCAGGGAGAGTGTAGGTGCGGCGACATGACGTCGGCAAGCCAAATGCAGAGAGCCCAGGCCTTTCAGTGTAAAGAACCCAGGCCCGGTGCTTAATCTCTGGGCAGGGTTTTTTTCCTGCCAGCCCTCTGCACTTAGAGGCAAAGCTCCTTTTCAGTGCAAAGAGGCTCGGTGCTCAATTTCCAGGTGCGGCTTTTTCCTGCTGGCTCTCTGCACTTAAAGGGAAAGCTCCCTTTCAGTGCAAACAGCCCAGGTCCGGCGGGGATGAGGCACGGCGGGCTCAGTGTTCTGGCTGAAAAAGAGCCCTGCTCCCTCCACTACTGAGAATCCAACCTGGTCCTAATCTGAAGAAGTGAGCAGAGACTCACAAAAGCTCCTGCTCTGCCATGAATTTTGTTAGTCTTTAAAGTGTTCCTGTACTCTTGCTCTTTTCTGCTGCTCCTAATCTGATCTGCACAGTTCCACCTTGGTTTCCTTTTCTTGGTCATCCTGGAATGTTGCATTTTTAAAAGGTTAAGTATAACAATGGGGAGTTGCTTTCCAAACCTTCTTGCAAATATTTTTGTACACTTTTGAGGGTTTTCTTCCGTAATCATGAGGATTAGGGACTTCAAAAAGTAAATAACCAGATTTTATTTTGGGAGCACCAATATAGTGCTCTGAATCTTCTCATTGGGACCCATGTTTTGTGCAATTGAGATATGCAACATTTGCATCCTGTTGGGATTGTAGGAATGAGCGACTCAGTGCCTGGACAATGGCAGGCGCTGTATCACTCGATCTGTATATAGCTGCTGTCTCCTTAAATGGGATGCCCCTCTTTGTCTTAAACTGGGAGCTGCCCTCTGACCCCTCCTCTCTCTCCCTTTGTCCACTCTCTTGTTCCTCATGGACTTCCATGGAGACACATGCCTTTGCAGGTCTCTCCAACTGTAGAGACAATGCCCTCCTACTCCCACACACATGATGCCGGACAAGCTGGCCATTTGTGACATTTGTGATCCTTTTTAGATCAGGCGTGTAATGATTTCATGTTTAGGTGTGTATGTTTCTTTAAATGTTTAGCGTGACTGCAGTAATGAGAGTGATAGAGGGAGACAAGTGTGATGTGATTGGCTGATGACTGAGTGTGGGAGGAGAGATGTCTCTGAGGTGATTCTGTGTGTAAAGTTTGGAGACAGAGCATAGTCTGTATGACTATGAGAGTTTAAGTGTATTATGTGTGAATAAGACAAAAAGTTTAGCCTGTGTGGCTATATATATATATATGAGAGAGATTAGACTGTCTAAGCCTGTCAAAGTGGAGTTTTGGAGTCTAAGAGACTGCGTGTGATGCCAAGCCTTGCCAGTTATATTTACAAGTTCTTTTCTTCAGCAACAGTTTAAAATAATCAGAAACCTATTTTGTTCTTTTCTAAATAAATCATTATTTGTTTAAACCCTATCCCAGAAATCAGAAGAGTTCCATTTGAAGTTCTTTAAAAAAAATTTCTTTAGCTCCATTCGGAGCATAAATGTTCACAATCAAAGTTTTCACTCCTTGCAGTAAAATTTCAATAGCTAAATATCTTCCATCTTTGTCTTTGAATATTACTTTGGGTTCCAAATCTTTTTTGACATATGTTACAACACCATTTTTTTTGTTGCTTGCTAAAGAATAAAATTCTTCTCCCAATTTTTTCCTTATTAAATATTTATGGTCTTGGTTTTTAAGATGAGCTTCTTGCAAGCAAATTATATTACATTTTTGTTTTTCCAACCAATGACCTACCATTCTACGTTTTTGGGGTGAATTTAGTCCATTTACATTCCATGTAAGTATTTTGTAATCCATTTTGATATATTCTTAAATATCTCCAAAATCATCTTTATTCTCTCCCAGGAATGCATACATTTCTTCTGTGCTTTTAATCACTACTCTGGATTTGCCATAATAAAAACTTAGTCCTTGAGGTATTTCCCAACGAAATCTGATTTTTTTCTCCTTCAGTTTATCCGTCAGACGCTTGAATTTTTTCCTTTCTTGCAGTATTGCTCTAGGCAATTCTTTCATTACTATGACTTTCTTTCCATCTATTACAAAGGGGTCAGTAAAGCACTTCCTGTAGATTTGTTCTTTTGTTCTTTTCATTGTAAATTGGACAACCACGTCTCTTGGTATGTTTTTGTCTCTTGCATATGTAGAATTAACTCTATAAACAAGATCCATGTGTTCTTTAACAACTTCTTCCTGTTCTTGTAAAAAATCTGCTATTGCTTCTTGCATTCTTGTAAAAATATCCTCATTCAATTTTTCCTCAATCCCTCGAAATCTCAAGTGGTTTTGCATATCTTTATAATGCATCATCTTTTCCATCCTCTCGTTCTCTCTCATTGTCTTATGGGTGTTTTCTTCCAGTTCTTTTACTTTAGTTTCTATATCTTGTGTTCTTGTGGATAATTTTTGAAATTCTGCTTTTAATTCCATGCAATTTTTATCTGCTTGAGCCGCTATATTATTCATTTTAACATTTACCTCTCCTATAGCGTCTAACATTTTCTTTTCCATTGCTTCCATAACGGCTAGTAGCTCTTTTTCTTTTTTTGCTGCCATTGTAGGAGAGGACCATGTGGCTGCTCTCGATCTTAGTCCGCGGTCCGTTTTACCTCTTTAAAAAGATCGATTTTATCTTGTCTTCCAAATCAAACACCAATTAGTGCATTCAAACAAGCTAATCTTGCCAAGTCAAATTATGTTGGTTTCAGCCTTCTACGTTATATAATCTTTGAGATATTGCAGTTTAAAAATTTTATAAATCCAAAATGGCGGCCGCGACTTCTCTATGGTTAATGTCAAAGGTTATAGTCTTTTTACCTTGCTTCTGGCTTGCCGTAGTTTCCTTTTGTCCCTTCCTTTTCTTTACTTGTCTGCTCTCTGCACGTCACTTCCTGTTATGGTCTTTCTGGTCCGGCAGTATTTAGAGTCTCCTTTCTGGTCCGGCAGTATTTAGAGTCCCCTTTCTGGTCCGGCAGTATTTAGAGTCCCCTTTACCTTCTTCCGGTTCTTCTCCTTTTTCCTTCTTGTCTGCTCTTCTAGCCGTCACTTCCTGATTCAGTCCTCACGTCTTAATCTCGCGATGCTTGGTTCCCTTCTCCCTCTTTGTCTCGCGATGCTTGGCTTCCCCTCCCGACTCCTTTTAACCGCAGGAATGTTAAACAACTTGTTTTTTTGGCTTTTTAAGTTCAAATTCGGTTCTTTAGCACTTCAAAACTGCTCTCATCCAATCAACATCAGTCTATTGCTTCACCCGATCTGTTTTTCATCTTTCAAAACGCGGCAATGGTAAGGCAAAAAACTTTTTTCCGTTACCTTTTGTTGTTACTTCGCTTCAGATGTGGTCCCAACGTTTAAACTTTGTCTTCTTTGTTAAGGAATCAGGGGAATTGGAGGTTTTATGCTGAATTTTTCAGCTCAGCTCGGCTCCTTAGAGATACTCGCAAGAATCCTCTTCGGCTGCAGTGCTCAAGGTGTCGGAAAAGTCTCCTCCGAGACTTTCCCTTCACCGAGGTTGCTCAAACCTGGATTATATTGCTTGCTGGTCCTCACACTACCTGTGTGAGGTTGCGTCGGGTGGATTAACCTACCCAAGCTGTCAGGAAGAGCCGCTGTCCGCCTTGCACATTTGCAAAGCGTGTCAGACCTCCATTCTCCCAACCGGAAACTGTTCATGCTACCAAATTAGAGAGAGTTGGAATTTTTAATTTCTGGTGGCAGCAGAAACCTACCAAGTTCAGGTTCACCGAGTGTGTTTTAAGGGAAAATCAGTTTCCCCAATAGCAGGCACGTCGCAAGGCTCCTCCCTCTCCTTCAACTGCACCCTGAATATGAACTGGATCTACTTGAATAAATGTCAATTTACCTTTTTTTGCAATATACTCCTTGGGAGATTTATGTACTGCACTCAGTATCACACTTCTGTATTAACTAAACGTCCCAGTAGTGATAACACAGGCCAAACCCCCTATCACAGTAAGTAAGGAGTACCAAGAGAAGCTGTGGTCTGCAGTACAGAGTCTTGCTGGTGCGTACGGATCCCTTACCTCTTGGATGTTATCTAAACGCCGGTGGATTGTATTGTGGCTGTCACACCAGTCATTCCGTCCTGGGTTGCCGTGGGGGTCGATGGGTACCGGATCAGCTGCAACTGCAGGAAAACATTTACGGGTTTTTCAAAGGTGTCTTCCTTTTTTTTTTAAATCCAAGCTGTTGGCATTTGGGTTCCACAAACTGCTAGATGCCTTGCTGTTTAGAAATATTCCCTGCGGTCCTTGCATGTTTTCCCTCCACCAGCCAAATAACAGGGCTGAAGGCTTCAAATCAGAGAAAAGGGCATAAGGAATAGGCTCTGGGCTGGGAGATTCCTAGAGATTGGGGGTGGAGCCTGGAGAGGGCAGGGTTTGGGGAGGGGAGGAACTTTTAAGGAGGAGTTTAAGGCCATAGAGTCCCCCCTTCCAAAGCTGCCATTTCCTCCAGGGGGTTGATCTCTGTCATCTGGAGATCAGCTGTAATTCTGCAAGGTCTCCAAGCCCCACCTGGAGGTTGTCAACCCAACTTAGGCTCCCCTCCTCAAGTCCCATGGTTCCAATTGGCACTCCCATGTCTGCTTTTATTTGTTTATTTACTTCATTTACACACTGCCATTCTCCACAATAGGGACCCAAAACAGCTTATGTTGTTCTCAACCCCGTATTATCTTCACAACAGCCCTGCAAGGTAGGCTCCTTAAACGTAGTTCTTCTCCACTTGCCCCCGGAAGCTTCCCAGAATTGAGCAGGAATGGGATTTCCTTAGCCAAAAGCAGTGACACACCAAGAGTGGCAGTAGTCACCCCATGCCTTTCTACTGTATAGGGTTGCCAGCAGGGGTCATTTCGTAGCAAAAGAGGTGCAGGAGCTCATTAGCATAACTCATTTGCATATGCCACACCCCCTAACATACCGGAAGTGTGTCAGAAGGCAACACCCACCCCTCAGGCTCCACTCCACAGGTGAGTGAAACTGACCTGCTCTTCCTCCATTCCCTTCCTCATCCAATACTTTGTGCAATAAAAATAAGCATAAAGAACACACCCTCATTCTCTTCCTGCTCCCTTGAAACCACCAGGTTTCAAGTAGACTTGAGATACCCAGGATATGCACCACCCATCCCTTTCCTTTCCCCTCCCCACAACAAGAGACCCTGTGAGGTAGGTGGGGATGAGAGAGGTCTTTTGAGAACTGCTCATGAGAGAACAGCTCTGAGCGAACTTGTGATTGGCCCAAGGTCACACCAGCAGCTGCATGTGGAGGAGTGGGGAATCAAACCCGGTTCTCCCAGATTAGAGTCCAACTCCTGAACACTACACCAAATTGATAAGGTGGAAGCTGCTGAAGGGTTGGTGAAATTTCTCCACTACTTATGTGCCATGTGCCCAGATAAAAAATGGTATACTTAGAAAATTTAAATGCCACCTTGAGCAAGTCTCTGGAAAAGCAGCACACAGTCATAAAAGGAACAATGATAAAATTACCAATATTAAAACAAAACGTTAAAAACAATAAAGACCCTAGCAGGGCTTTCCCCGGGCGCTGCGCCTCTGCACTGCTCGAGGAAGCCGAGGAGGGGGCGGGGCTTGGTCATGTGCCCGCCCCCTGGGCTCCTCACTCCCGGAGCTGCGCTCCTGTGCGCTCCCGCTCCAACGGACCCCTGGTTGCCAGTCTTCTGATGGGACCTGAAGATCTTCTGGCATTACAACTGATCTCCAGACTACAGAGGTCAGTTGCCCTGGAGAAAACGTCAGCTTTGGAGGGTGGACTGTACAGCATACCTCACTGAGGTCCCCCCCCCCCAACCTCACCCTCCCCAGGCTCCATCCCCAAATGTCCAGGAATGTCCAGCGCAGTTGGCAGGCCCTATTTTAGACGTTTGTATTTGTTTCCTACTCGTTTCTTCCTGCAATTTGCCCAAGCGCCACTAGAGGGCGCCTGTTCTAACTGCTAAACAACCAAAACCGCTAAAATCGAAAACAAGTTTGCCAAATCTGTCCTTTTCTGCAACCTTTTCAGAATCATCTGGCTAATAACCGGACGGAGCATCAAAAGGCAAGAATAATGGCAGCGGCAGCAACAGAGATGTGCAAAAACAGTGTAGGCTTGGCCACCATTGTAGATTTATCTCCAAGATCCCAATTTAACATGTTAAAAACACAGAACTAGACCTCAGTGAGGATTATGCTCGTCAACAGACATTCCACAGTGTCCAGCCTAGGGAGACAACAGGAACTGCATCCTACCAGGGCCGATTTACCCATCTGGCACAGTAGGAGATAAGAGATTGGATTCACTCGAAGTCTCAGAGCGGCTTACAATCTCCTTTCCCTTCCCTTCCCCTCCCCACAACAGACACCCTGGGAAGTAGGTGGGGCTGAGAGAGCTCTTTCACTGACTGCCCTTGAGAGAACAGCTCTGAGAGAACTTGTGACTGACTCAAGGTCATACCAGCAGCTGCATGGGGAGGAGTGGGGAATCAAGTCTCCCAGATTAGAGTCTGCACTCCTAACCACAACACCAAACTGGCACTGTGCCTAAAGGCCCACAATACTTTTAGGGGATCACAATTTTTTTTTTTAGATTTCTTTTAAAACCAGAAGAAGAACATTCTTATGGTCGAAGAACATATTTTAATTTTTTTTTTCTCATATCAGAAAAAAATGAAATGTTTAGGACCCACAAAAATTCATTACATTTTGCCTAAAGCAGAAAAAAATAAAACATTGAAGGTTTTAAAGTTATATCAAGAACAATTTTTAATATTGATATTACTGTGGTGGGAGGGGCCCACGAAGGCAAAAGCGCCCTGGGAAGTCCTAATGCACTCTGGCATCCTACAGCTCTAATCAAGCCGTCATCGAAATGGCTGTCATTACTTTTAGGGTTGCCAAACCTCCAGGTGGGGCCTGGAGATTCCCCAGAATTACCACTGAACTCCAGACGCCAGAGATGATTTCTCCTGGACAAAATGGCAACTTTGGAGGGTGGACTCTATGGCATTGTACCCCATGGAGGTACCTCCCCTTCCTAAACCCCACCCTTCCCAAGTTCTACCCTAAGATCTCCAGGAATTTCCCAACCCAGAGTTGGCAACTCTAATTTCCTTATAAGGTTGCCAATGGGCCTGCTCTTGTGATTCTGACAATGGACTCATTTTCTGACAATGGACTCAGACAAAAGCTGTTAGGTGAAATCTTTCCTGATGTCTGCAATTAAGGGCTGCTGAAAACACAGTTATTCTAAATATTATTTAAAGTTGGACTTTCGAGTAAACCACCTTTTTCTTTCTAAATAAATCCATGCAATACAGTTCTATTTTTACTTTAGAGCGTGCCTTTCTCCTCCACAGGGACCCAAGGTAGCTTGCATTGTTCTTCTCTCCTCCTTTTTATCCTCACAGTCACCCCTGTGAGCATAGGCGTAGACTATGGGGGGGCTCGAGCCTCCCCCGAAATTTCCCCGGGGGGGACTGAGCCCCCCACCGGGAAAACGTAGCACATGCCGCCGTGCCTCCTGGGGCCCTTCTGAGGCCGGCAGCTGCTGCTGCCGGTGCCTCTCCCCCCCCCCGCCTGGCCACTCTTCCATCCTTCCCTCTTCCTCCCTCTTTTCCCGGCGAAGGGAGAGGGAAGGAGTGGGGGGGGGGGAGAGAGGCCCCGGCAGCAGTGTCTGGCGGGCCTCGGAAGGGCCCGGGGAGGCACGGAGGTTTCCCGGCGGGGGGGGACATCACCCCAGCGAGAGCCCCCACCCCCCTCGGAATTTGCAAAAGTCTACGCCCCTGCCTGTGAGGTAGGTTAGGCTGAGTGCGTGTGACTGGCCCAAGGCCACTCAATGAGCTTCCATGGCACCAGTGGGGATTCAAACCCACGTCTCCCAGATCCTAGTCCGGCACCCTAGCCACTACACCACACTGGCTTTCAAATGACAAAAGCCCTAGATCAGTCGGAGCCTACAAATTTGAAATAAGAAGGATACCAGCAAACTATTCATTGTGTATTATTTTGCTTTATTTGACTTCTAGCCCTCCCTCCCCCACAAGCAGTCTTGGGGCCAGTTACAACAATACAATCTCTCCTCATTATATAAAGCCGTTTTCAAGTGGCAAGATTCCATGAGGCGCCAAAATCAGTTGGCTGGAAGGACTGCCACTCAAAAGGGGTCCCTGGCCACTGGCTGCATTCTCTCACTGCTTTGCCCCAGTCCTGCCCACAGAGCCACCGGCCAGCGTCTCGGCCTCAGTCTGGAGGGAGCCAGCGAAGGGGAAGGACTGGGTGCTGGGTCTACTCTTCTCCTCCGCCCACTGCCAGGTGGGTCTAACTGTCCCCTCAGTGGCCTGCTTCTTTCAGTGAAAACACAATGGACTTTCAGCATAACCCCCTCCCCCACCTGACTTTCTGACCTTCCTGTCAGAATAAACTGTGAATATTCCTGTCAGAATAAAGGCTCTCTCTCCTGCTTAGCTCCGCCATGGCTGGCTGGCTAATGAGGTGGGCCAGCAACCATCAAACCATTCCCTTCAACCCCCTGCTGGGCGGCTGACTTCCTCCTAGAGTTGCCAATCTCCAGGTAGGACCTGGAGATCTCCCACTGTTAACAATTGATCTCCAGATTACAGATATCAGTTCCCATGGAGAAAATGGCTGCTTTGGAGGGTAGACACTATGGCATTATACCCTGCTGAGTCCTTCCATCCCCCCACAAAACTGCTGCCCTCCACAGGATCCACCACCCAAACCAACAGGTATTTAGGGGCTGGCAACTTCTTCTCAGCGCCTGTTGCTAGGCAACCAAGCTTGCTTCTCTGAAAGCCCCTTTCCACACCTATGTTGGCCTCTGGGAGAAAACTCATTGGGGCAGCTGAACAGAATGCCATAGCGGCCACCCTCCAAAGCAGTCATTTTCTCCCGGGGGGGGGGGGGATCTGTTCTTTGGAGTTCAGTTGTGATACCTGGCGATCTTCAGGCTCCACTTGGAGGTTGGGTACCCTAAGTGTAGCAGTCAGCACTTCAGAGCAGGATCTGCTAGACCCAGGTTCTTGCAGAGTGGGTGATTTTGGGCCAGTCACAGAGTTTAAGCCTAACCTACCTCACAAGGTTGTTGTGCAAGTCTAAAGGGGGAGAGGAGAATGATGTCAGCTGCTTCAGTCCCCATTGTAGAGAAAGACTATTTTTCCTGCAGGGGAACTATGGCTGCCAATCTCCAGGTGAGGGCTGGAAATCACTCAGAATTACAAGTGCTCTCCAGATGGCAAAGATCAGTTCCCCTGGAGAAAATGGTGGACTCTGTGTTCTTGTACCATGCTGAGATGGACCCCCTATGACAGCCTATAATCTATAATAATCTATATTATATCATAATTATTAGAACAGTATATCTCAAGGAGTCCCCCACATGTGCAGAACAATCTCCCTGCCCCCCGTGCCCCCCCATGCACGGATTTAGATATCCGCACGGAGGGGGCCACTTGGCTATTAGATATATAGATTGTATAAGGAAACATTGTTCCTGTGAATGTATGTGTACCTTGTTGCCATCAGAAGCAGGTTTTGCAATTAGAAGCAATTGTATTAGTCGCTTCTGAAGAAGGACCCCGAAAGGAAGTGTATATCTGGATTCTTTGTTCCCTCTAAGCTGTGGGGTCCTGTGAGCAAAAATTCTGCTTTGTGAGCTACTGGCATTAAAGTTGTGAGCGAGCTATTTGGCTGCTGCATAAATTACTTTGCTCTGGGGCCCTCCTTCCTGAGCTCAGGCAAAAGTGTGTGAGCTGGAGGCTAAAAAACTGTGAGCTAGCTCACACTAACTCAGCTTAGAGGGAACTCTGGCTCCAGTGTGTATTGATCTTCCATATATTGTTGTTCTATTGATGACATTGTATTACACCGTTTGAGAGTGTGTAGTAGCATTTTTTTGTCACACAGCTTCTCATTGCTTGTTGCCTGGCAGTCCCTGGCATATTAACCTCATAATTTGTGACCTCAGCTGGTTTCATTCAATTTGTCAATCTTTTCCCCCCTCCAGGAGGGGACAGCTTCTCATAAAACTAGGGTTGCCAAGTCCGAGTTGGAAAATACCTGGGGACTTTGGGGGTGGAGCCAGGAGAAGGAGGGGTTTAGGGAGGGGAGAGGCCTCAGCATGGTACAATGCCACAGAGTCCACCCTCCAAAGCAGCCATTTTCTCCAGGGGAGCTGATCTCTGTCAGCTGGAGATCAGTTGTAAAAGCGGGAGATCCCCAGACCCCACCTGGAGGCTGGCAACCCTACATAAAACAGAGATATTTTTAACACCCTCGGGCCATTCACACACTCTTGGCCTGACCTACCTGATAGGTGAGGATAAAACTAGCTCAGCCACTTTGCCATCCCCACAGGGGACCAAAAGAAGATATAAACAGAGATTTTTTTCCCCGTTCAGCGAGCAGGAACTGAGCCATGTCTCAACCAGCGGACTATGATGTTGGTAACAGAGCCCTCATTTGCTTTTAGCCCATCAGCTTGGGAGAATCCTGGAGGTTTTTTTGGGGGGGCAGAGCTTCAGAAAGGCAGAATGTGAGATGGAGAGGGAGATCAGGAGGGATACGATGCCACGGAGCCCACCCTCTGAAGCCCCCATTCTCTCCAGGGGAGCTGATCTCTTTTGCCTGGAGATCCGTTGTGATTCCGGGAGATCTCCAGCTGCCACTGGAGGCTGGCAACCCTTGCTTTAAAGCAATGTGTACAAACCAAATTGTTGTGGCATTTTCTTTTTTTTGAGGGGGGGGGAGTCTGGGAATGTTCCTTGAAAGTAGACGCAAAGCAAAACCAGTTCTGGGCACAGGAAAATGTTTTGGAACTTCGAGAAACGAGTATAACTTAATAATGACTTCCTGGAATACGTTTGAGAAGAGTCACTCTATAAATTATGCAGAACATTTTCAAGATGTTGCCATTAAGTTTAAAAGCTGCTGGATTAAGACATGTTTAGACTGCTGGCCAGCTGACGGAGCCATAGGAGCACGTGATGACAATGTGGTCAACCCCACATGTGACAGCGACTCATCACACTTGGAAGGCGGGTTGAGGAGAGGCGGCTGGAGACCCACTGCAAGTTTGCTATCTCTAGTCAGGGGGGCATGCCACTGCAACACGAGCTTCATGAGCCAAAGCGGTTTGTTTTGCACCTAAAAGTTTATGGTGGGTTGTGGCTCACGAACCGGGCGCGCCGCAAACCATGAACCAAAACGAACCGCATTTTCCTGGTTTCTGCCCATCCCTAGCGATCACTTCCCTTGAAGGAAATGGCTGCTTTGGAGGATGGACTCTATGGCATTATACACCATCCCTTCCCGGGCTCAACCTCCAAATTTTCAAAGAATTTCACAACCTGGAGCTGGCAACGCTAAGTTGCACATAAACAGACCTGTTTTGCATGGGCGACAATGCACCTAGCACAGGGGTGGGCAAATGGCGGCCCGAGGGCCACATGCGGCCCGCCACAGAGTTTTTTGCGGCCCGCCAAGACATGAAGATTAACAAGAGTAAATATAGATGCTCTTTGACAGACATTAACTTGCAGGCTGTGATGAGAATCTCAACAAGCAATCTCACTCCTGAGTTCAAGAAAATTGTAGAAAAGTGTGATAGGGTATATTTCTCTCATTAAACTGATTCTAAAATTAAATGTGCTTGCAGCTATAGATGATATGAAATTAGCACAATAAATAAATGGAATAAAACTACCACTATTTTATTTAATTTATATTTATTGATTTTTATGATACATTTTATACCTTTTCTGAAATGCAAAGTTGAGTAATGAATGCAATCATTTTAAAAGGTGCGGCCCTCCGCTAACCTCCGCTCCCACAAAGTGGCCCCCAAGCCAAAACAATTGCCCACCCCTGACCTAGCACATAGGTAGCTGGAGGTGTTCTCCCTGCCATAGCCCTGTATGGCAACATTTTGTTTTTTAATACAGTCTTAGTCTGAAATTTATGTAATAATCAACATGAGTCAGTTTGGTGTAGTGGTTAGGAGCATGGACTCTAATCTGGGAGAATCGGGTTTGATTCTCTACTCCCCCACATGCAGCCAGCTGGGTGAGTCACAAGTTCTCTCAGAGCTGTTCTCTCAGGAGCAGTTCTGGAAAGAGCTCTCTCAGCCCCACCAACCTCACAGGGTGTCTGTTGTGGGGAATGGAAGGGAAAGGAGATTGTAAGCCGCTCAGAGACTCCTCCGGGTAGTGAAGAGCAGGCTATAAAAACCAAGTCCTCCTCCTCCTCCCCTCCTCCTCTTCTTCTTCCGCAAGGAGAGCCTTCATAGCTCTGAGATACAAACTGCACACAGCTTTGTGTGTGTAACTGTTTCCACATGCGATGCTAACATCTGCTTGGAATTTCTTGGGCTGATGAGTATGAAGTGAGGCACTCCTTGGCAGCGTGCGCTCTCTCTCCCCCCCCTCTCCCCCCCCCCCGGACCTCTTGGGAGTATGCTTGAGTAAAATCTTTCTGTTCTCAGTTGTGCCAGCAAAATAGCTCCAGCTTTAAAATCCCTGGTTTCAAATGCCTTGTAAAGGAGCGAAAAGCAGCGTAACACCGTGCTAGAGTGGAACCTCAGCCTGTGCCGATTTGTATGACGGGGAAGAGATCACATGACTACAACCAATGAGGGCTAGAAGCATTTTTTTTTAAATGCAAGCTGACTTTGTGGAGGGGCTGGCTGACACAGGGGAGCAAACTGTACACAGCTGCTCTGCAAATAGGGTTGCCGGTCTCCAAGTGGCGCCTGGAGACCTCACGCTACTACAACTGAACTGACAACCAAAATCGGTTCCCCTGGAGAAAATGGCTGCTTTGGAGCATCCAAGCAAGCACAGGAGTTTGTGCAGAGAGGGAGTTTTAAAACTACTACATTGTAGAATGGACTGTTAAAGTCGGTGCTTCTGAGACTTTAATACACATTCTACAGGCACAGCATTCCAGGCGGGCCCTCCTCCCAGAATTGCAACTGATCTCAGGATTACAGAGCTCAGTTCCCATGGAGGAAACGGTAGCTTTGTGGGGTGGATTTCATGGCATTTTACCTTCCCGAGCTCCCTCCAAACCCCATCCAATCCCCTATCCCCAGGCTCCACCCTAAAAATTTCCAGGAATTTCCCAACTCATTGTTGGCAACCCTAAGTGTTTCTCGATGCCTTGATCTCCATGCCAGGAAAAGCTTCACCCACTGTGTGCCTCAGAAGCTCCTCTTGAGGGCGCAGGAGCCGGGACTGCAGAATGTGGGCCCCTGGGAAAGTCTGGTTTTGACCTGTCTGTTTCTTTCCGTGATTGGCAAGCTGTGTGCAGCGTGGCCTCCTTGAGCTTCTGGTTGGTTGCTTGCTTTGCAGAGAGGGAACACCCCATCTCTTGTTGGAACAAAACACAGATTGGGAAAGGTGGCCGGTAGCCAAGGGTGGGGAGCTGCTCTCTGCAAGGAAGACGGGAGTTCAAATGGAAGCTCTGAGGTCTGTTACTCTCTGTTCCTCAAGACCGGTTTGTGAAATGCAGAAGGTGGTTGTTTAGCTCAAGGGCCTGCTTACAAAGCGCTGCGTGCGCGTGTGTGGTTTTTCCAAGCTAAGTTCCAAGGAATCCTGAGGTTTCTTAGACATGGATCTTCACTATGCTGAGTATTGACAGAGCATCATACTTTCCTGGGACACTTTGCCCTTGCACTGGCCAGGCCTCGGGGCAAGGAAGTGAGGTTTGGGCTGTGTTCTCAGTCCAGTGCTTGTGCTGTTACATCACTTCAAGAATGGTACCTCAGCAGGGTATCATGCCATAGAGTCCACCCTCCAAAGCAGCCATTTTCTCCAGGGAAACAAATCTTGGGTTGCATTCAGATGTCTCTTTGGAGCCATGCCAGGCATGAGTGCCTAGTGGATTTAAGGCACATCAATATCTGGGAATCAAGCCGCTTCCGAACCCCATCGGGGATCCGCACGTAAAAGATAGTGGTGAAAGTCTGATCTCCAGACCATCCGAACAGCCACCATTTTAAAAAAGTATTAGCGATGCACGCATAACTGCTTAAATATGTGATGTCCGCAGAGCTTTGCTCAAATGATCAGAACAATTTAATGTTTCTGAAGGTCCCGTGATATTTATGTAGTTTGTTAACTGAAATTGTACCCCGCCTTTCTCCCCTCCCCAATGGAGACTCAAAGTGGCTTACTGTCAGCTAGTGCTGCCATCTCCTGCCCGGGAGGTGGGATGAGTGAACCCTTGACGTTGGGTCTGTGGAATGTTATGTTATACTTCTCATGGCATGCTTATCGCTCTTCGAGCTGCTCTGACCTTGAGAGACTGCTGGTGCCTGCCCATGTATCTCTTCTCCTGTCTGACTCTAATTCTTCCCTCTTTTTCCCTGGGAACTGTAAACCAGTATTTTGAGCACCTTTTTGCTGACATGGTGATCGGTTGCATTACATGCATTACCAGACCCCTTTTTGAATTCTGTATAATTATCCTGTTTGTCAGCCGTTACTAACACAAGAAGTGCAGATGATCACAGCAGACTTTTCTCAGTAAAGCATTCCTGTTTAAGGACACTTGTTGGTGACTGACTCTGTAGGACTCTCACACTTACATTGTTCTCTTTTCCTTCACTTTATCCTCACAACAACCCTCTGAGGTAGGTTAGGCTGAAGATATGTGATCAACCCATGGTCACCTAGCGAGCTTCCATGGCAGACTGGGGATTTGAACCTGGAGCTGCCTAGATTGAGTCCAACAATCTAATCACTACAGCTGTTATGTAAGCCTGTGTTTGTAGCCCTTTTGACATACGGGGAATTCAGTGGAAGAGCCACCGTGCAAGTTCATGAGAGAGCTGAGATGGGAACATCTGAATCCCTAGCTAAGTCTCTTAGCCACAAAGGATCCCTCAGGATGAGTTTGCGAACTACTTTGGTTAATCACACGGGAATGAGATATTAGGGCAGAATGTGGAGAAACACAATGGTTTCTGCTTGACAAAGGTTTCAGACAAGGATGTAGTTTATCTCCCTATCTGTTCAATTTGTATGCAGAACATATCATACAGAAAGGTGGATTGGATTTAGATGAAGGTGGAATGAACATTAACTATCTGAGGTATGCAGATGGCACCACATTACTGGCAGAAAATAGTGAAGACTTGAAACAGCTACTATTGAAGGTTAAAGCAGAATGTGCCAAAGCAGGATAGCAGCTGAGCATCAAGAAGACAGAAGTAATGACAGCTGAGGAATTATGCAGCTTTAAGGCTGACGATGAAGAAACTGAAACTGTTCAAAGATTTTCCATTCCTTGGCTCCACCATCAACCAAAAGGGAGGCTGCAGTCGAGAAATCAGAAGGAGACTGAGAATGGGGAGGGCAGCCATGAAGGAGCTAGAAAATATCCTTTAAGAGTAGGGTCACTGCCAACCAAGATAATTCATGCCACAGTATTCCCCATTACTATGTATGGGTGTGAAAGATGGACAGTGAAGAAAGCTGACAGGAAGAAAGTTGATTCATTTGGAATGTGGTGTCGGGGGAGAGTTTTACAGATTCAGGAGACCACCAAAAAGACAAATCAGTAGGGGTTCTAGAGCAAAACAAGCCTGAACTCTCCCTAGAAGCTAAAATGACCAAGCTGAGGCTATTGTACTATGGTCATAATATGAGAAGTCTAGAGCCGCTGGAAAAGACAACCATGCTAGGAAAAGTGGGGGGCAGCAGGCAGAGGCGTAGAGTTTTAAAACTCCAGGGGGGGGGGGCGGGGGCTCTTCTGTGTGTGCGCGCAAAGCGCGCGTGCCCACCGGGACCATATCCCCGCTGCCACCACCGCCTCCCCCCCGCCTGACCACTCCTGCTTCCGTCCCTCCGTCCGTCCAGGGGCCAGCTGGGCATTTGCTTAGCTGGCCCCTGGACGGACGGACGGAGGGTCGGAGTGGCCAGGCGGGGGGGGGAGAGAGGCGGCGGCGGCCCTAGGAAGGGCCGAGGGAGGCGCGGCGGAGGGCACACCGTTTTCCGGGGGGGGCTCAGTCCCCCCCGGGAAATTTCGGGGGTGGCTCAAGCCCTCGAGCCCCCCCCGTAGTTGACGCCTATGGCAGCAGGAAAGAGGAAGACCCAGCAGGAGATGGACAGACTCAATCAAGGAACCCTCCATTTGGAAGACCTGAGCAAGGCTGTTAACAGCAGGACGTTTTGGAGAATGTTAATTCATAGGGTCACCATTGGTCAGAAACAACTTGATGCCACTGAAACCCCCCCCCACGCACCCACACCCACAATAAGAGGTGCTGTTGGATAAGCCAAATACATGCTGGTATTTAGCCATGTAAATCCTTGCCTGTATACTGAGTAACAGGTACCTGCAGGCTACAAAGTAGGGAAGCTTTTCTAAACCAGTTTGGTGTAGTGGTTAAGTGTGCAGACTCTAATCTGGGAGAACCGGGTTTGATTCCCCACTCCTCCACTTGCAGCTGCTGGATGACCTTGGGTAAGCCATAGCTCTGTCAGAGCTGTCCTTGAAAAAGAGCAGTTTCTGCCAGAGCTCTCTCAGCCCCATCTACCTCACAGGGCGTCTGTTGTGGGGAGGGGAAGGGAAAGGAGTTTGTAAGCTGCTCTGAGACTCCTTTGGGTAGTGAAGAGCGGGGTATAAATCCAATCTCTTTTCTCTCCTCTTCTTCTAAACTGCAAGATGGGTGGTTCTCCCTTCCTCCCTCCCCCTTCAGGCTATCAGCATGCCACAAACAACTAAAGTTGTACACACACTGAGTTTTTCCCTTCCACCTTTGCTTCCACACAATATCATCCTCTAATTGTCCCCTTGCCAGATTCCCCCCATCCTCTTTCAAACCAAGGACAATCCTTGCAGAAAGAATGCAGTCCGAGCACACTAGCCAGCTGTCTGGACAGGAAGATGCACATTTTCAAAGGTCCCACGCACATGGATCCCGTTTACTTTTCACCAGTCCCTCAAAGCTTCCATTTCCCCGGCTGTGCCATTTGGAAGGCTTTTTGAGGTCTTTTCAGCAATAGGTAAAGGCAGGGCTCCGTTGGGGCTGGGGTGCGCCAGAGTGCCGCTCCGGGAGAGAGGAGGCGGGGGGCGGGCACTTAACAAAGCCCCGCCCCCCACCCGCCCCCCACCCGGCCTCCCCCCGTCAATGCTCCCGGGGCCGGCGGTGCTCCGCTGGCCCCAGGAAGGAGCCCTTGCCTCCCCCCTCCCAGTGCTCCCGGGCCACGGCAGAGCGCCACCGGGAAGCCTCTTCCTCCCCCCCGTCGATACTCCCGGGCCAGCGGAGCGCTGCCGGCCCCGGGAAAGAGAAGCCCCCCCCGTGAAGAAGCCGGGCCCCAGTGGGCTGAAGCCACTCAGGCCCAAGCAAGGGGGGGAGGAAACGCCGGTCCCAGTGGGGTGAGAAGCATCCCTCCCTCCCTCCCTTCCTTCCTTCTCTCCCCCCACCTACCTACCTACCTTCCTGTTCCTTCCTTTCCCCTCCCTCCCTCCCTTCCTTCTCTCTCCCCACCTACCTACCTACCTACCTTCCTGTTCCTTCCCCTCTCCCTTCCTTCCCCTCTCCCTTCCTTCCTTTCTTCTCTCTCTCTCCCCCACCTACCTACCTACCTTCCTGTTCCTTCCTTTCCCTGTCCTTCCCCTCTCCCTTTCTTCCTTCCTTCCTCCCTCTCTCCCCCCTTCCTTCCTTCCTTCCTTCCTTCTCTCTCTCCCCCCACCTACCTACCTTCCTGTTCCTTCCTTTCCCCCTTCCTTCCCCTCTCCCTTCCTTCCTTCTTTCCTTCCTTCCTTCCTTCGTTCCTTCCTTTCTTCTCTCTCTCTCTCCCCACCTACCTACCTACCTTCCTATTCCTTCCCCTATCATTTCCTTCCTTCCTTTTTTCTCTCTCTCTCCCCCACCTACCTACCTATCTTCCTGTTCCTTCCTTTCCCCATCCTTCCCCTCTCCCTTCCTTCCTTCCTTCCTTCTCTCTCTCCCCCCACCTACCTACCTACCTTACTGTTCCTTTCTTTCTTCCTTCCTTCCCCCCTTCCTCCCTTCTTTCTTCCTCCCTCCTTTCTTCCCTTTCTTTTTCTTTCTTCTCTCTCTCTCCCCCACCTACCTACCTTCCTTCCTTTCCTTCCTGTTCCTTTCCTTCCTTCCTTCCCCCTCCCTCCCTTCTTGCCTTCTAACACACCTGACGTCAGGGATGTGTGGCCTTATGACACTTCCGGTGACATCAGGGGGTGTGGCATATGCAAATAAGTTATGCTAATGAGCTCCTGCACCTCTTTTTTTACGAAAGGACCCCTGGGTAAAGGTGAAGGTTTCCCTTGCTCGAAAGCCAGTTGAATACGACTCTAGGGATGCGGTGCTCATCTCTGTTTCCAAGCCGAAGAGCCAGCGCTGTCCAAAGATGTTTCCGTTGTCATGTGGCCGGCACGACTAGACGCCAAGGCGCATGGAATGCTGTTACCTTCCCACCAAAGCAGTACCTATTCATCTACTTGCAATTTCTTGCTTTCGAACTGCTAGGTGGACTGGAGCGGGGGCCAGAGATGGGAGCTCAGTCCGTCACGCGGCACTGGGTCTCGAACTGCTGAGCTGCCGACCTTCTGGTCTGCAGTTCAGCGTCTTAAGGGGATGGCTATTGCACTCTGAGCAATAACTTTGCGCTGATCTGTGGCTGTGATTAACTAGTGCCTCTGAAATCCCAGTTTTTGTCTTTTTAAAAAAAATTAAATAAATGAAAGCTGGGAATTCAGAGGAAACATTCCACTGTGGCAAGAGATTATTATAACATTATTGCGCTATAGTGGAATACCAATTACCGGTTTTTAAAAGCCCTCCAGTGGCATGAGAGGGGGAATGGGGGCTGATAAACAAAAGTGCTTGCAAAACTCTACTGTGGATGCCCCATTGCAGATAATGACAGGGAAACAGAGAACCTTTGCCTAATAGGCACAGGGGTGGGAGTGGGGGGGGGGGTGAGCAGGGTAGGAAAACGCTGCCTGGCCATTAACCTTTGTGGTCTTATTTGCAAGGCTGATTGATTGTGTGCAACAGTTAGAATTACTGATGGACCAGTGCCTCTTCCTCTGAGCACGGAGACCCCAAATGGGAATCATTCTGGGGAAAGAGAGAGGGATTGTGCAGATCGCTGCCATGAGATTTATTCAGGCTTGCCAGACGCCTGCTGGGGCAGAGCACCCCCCACCCCCAGTGGCACTGGGCACTTCCCTGCTGACGCTCAGCTGGCTGGTGGGAGGGGAAATGGTGGCCAATGGTGGGAGACACCATGTGCATCCCAATGAGTCTGGAAGCAAAGTCAGTGCATGGCTGGGTGCACTAGGAATGCCCTGGCATTTGGCCAAAACTCTATGGTTTAACCATAGAGTTTTGTCCAAATGCCAGAGTGTCCCTGGCAGGGACGCTAGCCTCCAGTTGGGAGCCGGAGATCCCCTTGAATTTCAGCTCATCTCCAGACTACAGAGATCAGTTTCTCTTGAGCAAATGGATGCATTGGAGGGTGGACTGTACAGCATTGTGCCCAACTGAGGGTCCCTGTCCTCCCCAGGCTCCACCCCCAAGTCTCCAGGAGTTCTCCAACCTGGAGCTGGCAAAAAAAAAAAACCCCACACACCTGCTGGTAGCCACAGAGGACCTAGAAAACCTAGTGGTCCCTCTCAGTCCCCCAGCAAAATGCTGATGCCACTTCAAGGGACGCAGCAGTGATGTCACCAGCGATGCCATTATGTCACTGCTGAAACCCACCAATAAGTCCCTCTACCGGTTGCCACGCCTGCCCGACCTGCCTGGCAACCTTGCATTTATGTGGAAACATTTTCTGGAAAAGTCCAGATTCTGCAAGTGCTTTGCTTCACAAAAAAACGACCATCATAGGGTTGTCAGCTCTGGGTTGGGAAATTCCCAGAGATTTGGGGGTGGAGTCCAGGGAGGGTGGAGTTTGGAGAGGGGAGGGACCACAGCAGGGATGTGATGCCGTAGAAGCTGGGGATCTGACCTCAGCAGTCTGGTGGATGGCTGTAATTATTGGAGGGATCGACTCAGCATGCCTGGACACTGGGGGGCGCTACATCACTCTAAGGGTGTGCAGGTGTTACCTCCTTGAATGGGATCTTTCCTTTTGTCTTAACCTGGGAGCTGCCCTCTGACCCCCTCCCCTCGCTCCCTTTGTCATCTCCCTCACTGCACATGGCTGTCAGAGTCCCACAGCAATCAGTCCCAACAACTTTCCTTCAGAAGGATCAAGTTTATTGAGTACAGGACAGGCAGGTCATCTGTGCATACGTTCTGTGTTAGTACTAACCAACAGGGCAGGAGAGGGGAAGGTATACAGGTTGCAAAGTAGGGTCCCCTGATGGAGCTGAGCCAGTCAGAGGATGCCTTGCAACGCGCCTCAACGAACGGGTTCACATTCCCGGGGAAGAAGCACAGAAAGTTACCAAGGTCAGAAGCCGAGGCTAGAAGATAAGGCACAGGGAAAGAAAAGAGACTTAACGTTCCAGCACATTAAGGAGTTCACCCAGCAGCCTCCTGCCTCTCCCCACCAACGATGGCCTTCCATGGAGACATATGTCTCTGCAGGTCTCTTCTGTAAAGACAGTGCCCTCCTACTCCCCCCCCCCCCCCCACGTGATGTCAGACAAGCCGGCCACTTGTGGAAAGGACTCTTTAGATCTGGCTTCTCTCGCTCTCCTTTCGACTGCAACTGGAATGTGAACCGGATCTACTTGAATAAATGTCAGTTTACCTTTTTTGCAATATACTCCTTGGGAGACGTATTTACTGCATTCAGGATCACGCTTCTAAGATTGGTCAAAACTCTGCTATATTTACCAAATATCCCAATAGTAATTCCTGGAGGTCTCCAAGTCCCATCTGGGGCTTGGCAACCCTGGGCTGACACCATGAGCTGTGTGTTGAGAACACTGATCTTGGGCAGGGGTCATTTTGTAGAAAAAGAGGTGCAGGAGCTCATTTGCATAACTCATGAGCATCACTTATTTGCATATGCCACACCCCCTGACATCACCAGAAGTATGTCAGAAGGCAAGAAAGAAAGGAGAGAGACAGAGAGAGAGAGAGAAAGAAAGAAAGAGAGAGATGAAAGAAAGAAAGAAAGAAAGAAAGAAAGAAAGAAAGAAAGAAAGAAAGAAAGAAAGAAAGAAAGAAAGAAAGAAAGAAAGAAGAGCTGGCAGAGAGGGGACAGCTACTAATCCAAGCCTCAGAAATACCACTATTCTGGGAGGATAGCTTCAGTGGTGGCTGAAGCCTTCAGAAGGCTGGTCGGAGGAACAAGGACCTTTCCAGGGGACGGGGTCATTTTGCTGCAGCCAGGACACAAGCAGGCATTCCCCCACCGGGGGGGGGGGGCTGGCACCAACTCCCGGAGCTGCGCTCCCCCGAGCTCCTGCTCGAAAGGACCCCTGATCTTGGGTATTATTGTTTCATTGTTTTATTTTGAGTGAATCCAGACTACAGCGTGGACCTCACCGAATGCATCTCCCCCCTGCCACCCCACCTCCTGCCAACGTGGTGTAATGACTACATCTCCCTGAAGGACTACTCCCTGAAGGACATCTCCCTGAAGGACTACATCTCCCAGCAGCCCCTGACACTGACCTAAGTAACAGTTGCCTTTTCCTCGCAGGGATGAAGGAGAAGGGAAGACCATAAAGGGCCTGTTGTATTATTTAATGTGTTATATGTGGACTTTTGGAGCAAAAGATTCTCCTGAGGGAGCAGCACTAGCAGTGTTCCCTCTAAGCCGAATTAGTGTGAGCTAGCTCACAGTTTTTTAGCCTCCAGCTCACATTTTGTCTTCGCTCAGGAAGGGTGGCTCCAGAGCAAACGAATTCATGCAGTAGCTTGCTCGCTCGCTCACAACTTTAATGCCAGGAGCTCACAAAGTAGGATTTTTGCTCACAAGACCCCACATCTTAGAGGGAACATGGAGCAGCAGCATGAAATCAACGTAAATTATCCGTTTTAAAACATGAGGCTGTTTTAAAAAATAGAACACAGTTGGAGTCCAGGGGCACCTTTAAGACCAACAAAGTTTTGTTCTGGGTATAAACTTTGGTGTGCGTGCACACTTCTCCACATGAAAGCTGATGCCCAGGTCTTAAAGGTGCCACCGGACTGAAACTTTGTTTTCTTGCTGCAGACCCACACAACAAACCCACCTGAATCTAAAAAAATTAGTAAGATCAGAGAACAAGAACTATAGATCCTGTTTATCCACCCAAGATGGAGCATTTATTCCATCCGTGTTTGACGAAAACCTGACTCTCCCCCCGACCCCCATCCCATAAAATCAGGACTGTTCCTCTGGAGTAACTTTGGGATAAAATCCTGATTGGTTCCCACTATTAGAAAGCACCGAATACAAACATTCCAACAGAAGACAGGTTTGTGGTTACGGTGGGAATATAAATGTTTGGACTGATTCAAAGGAAATGCCATTTGAAATGGCTTTCCAACCTTATCTATACATTTCATTGGGCTTCTCCAGTGGTATTAAAATGGAAAGAGAGCGCAAACGTCTGCTGCATCTGGCCATCTTTGTATGGAACCCTTCCGTCCATGTTAAGGTTTTTTTTCTGGCTTTAACACCAAAGCAGTTGACATCTGTGCCTATATCCTGGCAGGTTGCAATTACTCACTCTGATAGCTCCTTACTTAACTCAGGTGAATGACCTTTAACCCTAACTAATCAGCAGGAGCTCACAGCTCCCCCCCCCCAACCCCCCTATTTTAGCCATTCTCAAGAAGTTGTAAGCTGGGGCTAGGGATGCAAGCCTCCAGGTGGGGCCTGGAGATACCCTGGAATCACAGGTCATCTCCAGACTACAGAGATCAATTCCCCTTAGAGTTGCCAGCTCTGGAGTTGGGAAATACCTGGAGATTTGGGGGGGGGGGTGGAGCTTGAGGACAGTGGGGTTATGGGAGGGGAAGGACTTCGTTGGGATATAAGGCCATAGAGTCCAGCTTCCAAAGCAGCCTTTTCCTCCAAGTGAACGGATCTCTATTGCCTGGAGATCAGTGGCAATCCCATGAGACCTCCAGCCACCACCTGGAGGTTGGCAACCTTAGTTCCCCTGGAGAAACGGGATGTTTTGGAGGGTGGACTCTATGGCATTGCTACCCACTGAGGCCCCTGTCCTCTTCAAACACCACCCCCAAATCCCCAGGAGTTGCCCCAATCTGGAGCTGGCACCCCTAACCCCTCATCCACCCCCCCCCCCGTGGCCAGAGGGCACTCAGCAACTCTGTGGGGCTTTTGCCATGTCACAAACTGCTTTGAATCATCCCCTAAGGATAGGGTTGCCAGCTCCAGGTTGGAGATTTGGGGGGTGGAGGGCAGCGTTTGAGGAGGCGAGGGACCTCAGCAGGGTATCATGCCCTGGAACCAACCCTCCAAAGCAGCCCTTTTCTCCAGGGGAACTGATCTCTGTCGTCTGGAGATCAAGTGTAATAGCGGGTGATCTCCAGGCCCCACCTGGAGGGTGGCAACCTTAGCACAGGGCCACCAAGCACCATGAAGGTACCAGTCTCTGTGGGTCTGCCCTACTCCGTACAGAAAGGGTGCCTGTGCACGGGGGGGGGGGGATGATTTTCAGGGCACAAGAGTTTCGGGGTGATGAGAATGGAACAGTTCCCAGGCCTGCCATTCATCTCCCCAGACTTGCGGAGAGCGCTGTCGAGTTGCAATTGACTTATGGCGACCTTGTACAGTTTTCAAGGCCAGAGACGCTCAGAGGTGCTTTGCCATTGCCTGCCTCTGCGTAGCCACCCTGGACTTCCTTGGTGGTCTCCCATCTGATGAAACTGGGCCAGCCTGGACCATCCAGGTCAGGCCCAATCCCCCGCGGCAGGGCTTTTGAAATGGAAAACTGGGAAGAGCACCATGCTAGATGGTGGTGATTTGCATGCACAATGCACCCCGCTACAACACAATGACATATCTTCCTCATGTGTGTGTGTGTGTGTGCACACACACGTTGTTGTTTATTGTTTAGAGCCAGTATCTATGGCATTTTCCAAGTTGTGCTAATGTTCCATTTTCATTCCTTTGTTACAGGGTTTTTTCCTGATGTCCAGACAACGTCATGAACATCCCCTGCTCCATCCTGGTTTTTCCTCGTCTTTTCCCCGTTCTTCCCTAAACTAGTTTTTTTAAAAACCTTTTTTTCCCCATCGTGGAATGAATTTGCAAGATAGCCTCTTGCTCGAAAACTGAACAGTTTTTTTCTGTCTCATGGACTGCTGTCCAAACCTGCCCAGAAATGGCAGGATTGGGTGGCGATTTTTTTGGAAAAATTGCATGCCAGCATTTTAGCATTTCAGTGTTGGAAGGGGCCTGTGGTGAAACAGAAGTTCAATCCCATTCAGAGGCCCGACACCAGCAGCCAACCACTGCTTTCCTCACCATTCCTTCATTCACACTCAAGAGCAGATTCTAGCACATCCCTGGGCGCCATTTCTAAATACATCTTGCGGTGCTTGCAGCTACCCTGAAAACGTGAAACCAGGGCTTTTTTTGGTAGAAAAAGCCCAGCAGGAATTCATTAGCATAGTAGGCCACACCCACAACAGAAACACATTAGCATATTAGGCCACATCCCTGACAGCACAGCTCATTAGCATATTAAGTGAGGGCTGGGAAAGCACAGGGCTGGCATGGAAGTTTGCCTCTTCCCCCGCAAGCTTCTCTGCTCCACTTCAGCATTACCTTTCTAGTCTACCGCCCCACCTCCAAACCAGACAGCCACAGCCGACAGGCTGGGGAAAGGAAGGCAGGCATGTACACATGCCCATTTCTTCCCTGAGCCTCTCCGCTATTGCAGAGAGACTCAGGAAAGTTCCAGGGGGGTGGTGGTTAAATGCCTTTCTCTCCCTCCCCCAGATCGGGGAGGGAAAGAAAGGCATTTCCAATGTGTCTGGATTCCCTGCCTGCCCTTTCCCAGCTGCCACATGTCAGCTAGAGAAGGGAAGGCAGAGAGAGGCTTTTCCTTGTCGGTTTCACACTCAGCTGACTGGCAGGGAGTGAGATTGACATGGGCTCCCCAGAGGGAAAGAGGGCATTTTGACATGCCTCTTTCCACTCTTGTGTGTAACGTGGGGAGGGCAGTGTGCTCTGTAGCCAGGCGTGCCAGAGGTTTTGGTTGTAGGTGTGGCCAGCTCAGGAGCCAGCCGGAACTCCGTTCCTGTGCCTTCCTGCCCAAAAATAGCCCTGCGTGTAACTGAAGGAAACAAGCTGTTGTGAACTGTGTACTGATGCAAGTCAGGGAAAGGAATTCAAAAGGGGGGGGGAGCTAATGAAAGAGAATGTGCGGACTCTAATCTGGGAGGACCGGGTTTGATTCCCCACTCCTCCACTTGCAGCTGCTAGATGACCTTGGGCAAGCCATAGTTCTCTCAGAGCTCTTCTCTCAAGGGCAGTTCTCGGGAGAGCGCTCTCAGCCCCACCTACCTCACAGGGTGTCTGTTGTGGGGAGGGGAGGGGAAAGGAGTTTGCAAGCCGCTCTGAGATGCCTTCTGGTAGTGAAGGGCGGGGTATAAATCCAATCTTCTCCCCCTTTTCAAATACGGGAAAAGAGGAAACCAAAAAGGTTTCCTTACATACACCAGGTACGACTCTCATGTGTGGTGTGGTGGGCAGTGAATGTACTCTGTCGTAAGGGGATTTCTCGGCCCCTTGAGGTGCTGAAGTGCTACAACGCTTCAGTGCATGCACAAAAAGAAAAGGAAAAGAAACCTGGTAAACTAACCCACAGTGTGAAAGTGAACAGATGGAACACTGACGGGGGGGGGGGGGGGGGAATGAAGAAAACATGTAAGGGTGTGTTAATCAATAGAGTGATCATTGGAACCACCACCACAAGAAGAAGAAGAAGAAGAAGAAGAAGAAGAAGAAGAAGAAGAAGAGATTGGATTTAAACCCCGCCCTTCTCTACCAGAAGGAGTCTCAGAGGGGCCTACAAACTCCTTTCCCTTCCCCTCCCCACAACAGATACCCTGTGAGGTAGGTGGGGCTGAGAGAGCTCTCCTGAGAACTGCCCTTGAGAGAAGAGCTCTGAAAGAATTTATGACGGACCCAAGGCCACACCAGCAGCTGCAAGTGGAGGAGTGGGGAATCAAACCCGGTTCTCCCAGATTAGAGTCTGCGCTCCTAACCACGATGCCAAACTGGCTCTACACCAAACACCAATGAAAACCCGGAAAGTGGCTGCTATCTGGAAAATGCCTATGCCACAGATTGGGAGAAAACCCTCAAAACTGGGAATTTGACAGCGGCAATGCAGAAGACTTGGATTTATGAACTGCAGAGAGATGGAAAGTCAAAATTACTCCAGGGACAAATTACTCAGCAGAGTCAAAATTACTCCAGGGACAAACTGCAGAAAGGGAAGCTGCAGACAGGGGGAGGAGGAGGAAGAAGAAGAGTTGGTTTTATACCCTGCTCTTCACTATCCGAAGGAGTCTCAGAGTGGCTTACAACTGCCTTCCCTTCCTCTCCCCACAAGAGACACCCTGCGATGTAGGTGGGGCTGAGAGAGCTCTTTCGAGAACTGCTGTTGGCAGAACAGCTCTGAGAGAACTGTGACTGACCCAAGGTCACCCAACTGGCTCCATGTGGAGGAGGAGTGGGGAATCAAACCCGGTTCTCCAGATTGGAGTCCACCGCTCTTCATCACTACATCACACTGGCTCCACCGAAGCACACTGGAGGGTTCAGCACATTGTCTTGTGTGTTCCTTTTGACACGCTCCCAAAAACGAAAATAAAATCTGATTAGGACAGACCTGAGTTTAAAGAAATAGGGCATCCCAGCTGAACAGAAACAGACCTGACTGGCACATTTCTGTATAGTTAGATCGAGGCTACAGAATTTTTCCTGAGTGATTCATCTATATTACCCCAGTAAAGCTTACAACAGTAGCTCTGGGATTTATTTATCTGCTTTCTTCGTTTTATACCCTGCCTCTCTCCCCAACGGGGACCCCAAGCAGCCAACATTATTCTCCACTCTTCCATTAACCTTTACAACAACCCTGTGAGGTAAGTTAGGCTCAGAGTATGGGACTGGCCCAAGGTCACCACGTGAGCTTCCATGGCAGAGTGGGGATTCGAACCTGGGTCTCCCAGTTCCTGAACAATTGATTAAAATGTGCAGTTCGCTGCTGGAAGATGTAGTGAGAGCCCCAGGTACAGATTAATTGAGGGTAAGTTTCTAACGCGAACCTCCATGTTTGCAGGCAGAAAATCTCTGCCAAGAGGCATCATTGGGGGCTGGCCTTGGCCTGTGAGCCTTGTCTGTCAGCCAGTCAGTCTTTATTGCATCAGTGAATCGGCCGTTGTAATGACACAATGATTTGCCCTGTTTTTTTTGTTTTTGTTTTAAAAAACCATCCCTGCATGTGGTTGGCTGGTGTATGAAACAGGATGCTGGACAAGACGGCCCCGTGGTCTGATCCAGCAGGGCTCGTCTGATGCTCTAGATCAGGGCCCCCCAACCTTTTTGAGCCTGTGGGTACCTTTGGAATTGTGATGCAGGGTGTTGGGCACAGCCACAAAATGGCTGCCACAGGAGGTGGAGTCAGCCACAAAATGGCTGCCACGGCTTACCTTCAGTCACGCCATGAAGAGGCTTGTGCTGTGGTGGCAGGGGCTGCTGTCGAAGCAACTTTAAAAAAAAAATATCAGCACAACCAATCAAATCTCCAGTGGCCAATCAGAGACCCCTGTTCTAGTCTGATGCTCA
Source organism: Lepidodactylus listeri (assembly GCA_029233225.1). NCBI lineage: Eukaryota > Metazoa > Chordata > Lepidosauria > Squamata > Gekkonidae > Lepidodactylus > Lepidodactylus listeri. The sequence continues at coordinate 128,931,328 of JARCFY010000005.1, read as the reverse complement.
AACCACTGCACTACACTGACCCTCAGTGGACTGAGGACAGCAGTTGTCTTAGGTCATGTAGGGTCTATATCTGGGCTGGAGAGTTCCTTGGTCCCTTAGAGCTTCGGCACTTGGCTACTTCTAAGCAAGAGATAGGTACGGCCCTAAGCTAAGTCATGCGCTACTAAACTAGTGACTTCGATGAATTTAGAAGGGCACAACTCTTCTTAGGACTGTACTGTGGACTGTACTGTGGACTGGCAAGTAATTTTTTGGTGTGATAAGTAGAGAGAAGACAGCTGTGGCTGGATAAATTCATTCATCCTGCGAGGATTTTGAGAGAGAGAGAGGGGGGGGGACTATATAAGGTTTTTGGACATGATCAAAAATCAGTCTCTACAGATTTCCAGACAGCATTAAGCATTCTTATGTCCCATTAACTTCAGCAGGAAAGAGAAGGTTTGTGAACCGCTCCTCCAAGCCAGGTCCCTCCAGATGTAAGAGCCAGAACATTAAACGGCATTGATTCCCAAAGAAGAGAGCACAGAACAGCAGCCCTTATAATGTGTACCTCTGGCTGGATTTTGCCCTTGCATACCCTTATCTGACACAAAACTATATATTTTTTTCCCCTTAAAAAAAAATCACACACATACTAAATCAAAGCTCCAGCTCTCTGCAAAACATTTTCCTTCTCTACTCCCTTTCCCCATACAAGAAAACTAAAAACACAGCGTTGTTAAACAAGAGAGGAAAAAAAATAAAAATCAGTTTATGAGAATTTTTTGGTTACTATTTCCTAAGTTTCCCCTAGTGGGATGTTGTTCAGGGAAGCCACAGTGGCATTCACAAGGGGGGGGTGGCATCACAGCCACTATGCCATCTTCTTGGGGCCACTTTGGCAACAGCTCAATGTATTGAGTATTTTTTGTAAGCCCTGGAAGCAATTAAATGGCTACATAAAGTGGGATCGCTATTGAAATAGGGCTGGTTGCCTGTACCGGACGTCGCTGCAATTGAACTTGGCTTTTCAAGACCCAGCACCAGCACATTTTAAAACTTGTTTCTTCTTCTCTCCCTTTAAAAGACAGCCATTCCTACACCACTGCCTTCCAAAAACTATGAAAACACTTACCCGATGCTTGCTCATTCAGCATTAAAATGAAAAGCAGAGCCCATGTATAAAGCATAGTTCCCAGATCTCAGCTTGGAGAAGTCTCTCTCCTGGTCCAGCAGAAGGGAAGAAGTGAGCGGCTTCTCCGTCTCTGCCACTTTGAGCGGTTTTGCTGTGGGCCAGCCAGTGTTGAAGGAAACCGAAGCCGGCCGAGCCAAGATTCTGAGGCAGACCTCTCCTTCCTTCCTTTTTTTTCCTTTCCCCCACCCCGCCACTAAAACCCAACTGTAATTCTCTGCAAAGGGTCCAAAGGCACACTCTAGGCCAAAGCTTTTTTTAAAATCTTATTTATTTATACTGAGTGTGAATAGAATGTGCTGAACAGGCTACTCTGTGCAGTTTTTAAAAATCATTCTGCAGAAGACAGAAAATCAGAGAGTGTCCATATAAAACATGTTCTTATTTGCTTTAAACTTTTTTTAAAATGCCACCATCTCCCAAAAGCTCAGGATGGATTCCAACATTTCCGACATGTTTTGCACACATTAGAATACAGAGAAGCCAATTTAAGCTTCTCCACAGAAAGGGTTGTACCCCTTCTTCCAAAGGGGCCTTGGGGTTATCATCGGGTTAGTTTAGGGCTGCCAAGTCAGCCCGGGGGGTGGGGGATCCCCTGCTACAGGGGTTCCTGATCCGCCAGCCAGCATTTGGCCGGCGGGGGGAACCCCACCCCCTTCCCCAGCGTAATGACGTCACCCGGAAGTGATGTCATCATGTTGGGGACGTTGCCGAGACAACGCTCTAGCCCTGGCAACACCCCCAATGTGATGATGTCACTTCTGGTGACATTGATGTGGCGCGTGCACAAGCACACATGCCGGGGAAGCTCCCGGCGGCAGGAGGACTCTCCCCCGCCAGTAAGGAAAAAGGACTTGGCAACCCTAGGTTAGTTTCACAACAGCCTTGTGAGGTGGGTAAGGTGTTAAAATAATGGCTGAGGACAGACTGGCAATCTGGAGCGAGATGAATGCGGAGGAAACTGCTGCGGGGAAAAACTCCCCGGGGCTGGCCATTCACACCGGCCGGTGTATTGCGCAATGGTGCCGATACGGAGCGTTCAGACTGCTGCGGAGTGGCCCCACGTGGGCTGGCCTCCACAGCTCGTGATAGGGCTGTTTTGCCAGTTTGCGCATGTGCGCATGTGTGCACGTGCGCACATGCACAAACTGGCAAAACGCCCGTTCACACTGCCGCCTCCGCTTGCCTCCCGCCTTCTTCCGGTTCACACTGCCTGGAAGCGGGAGGCAAGCGCAAGACGGCCCCTGGACACTGGTTTCTCCCGGTGTCCTGTTAAAGCGGATGGAAAGCGAGTGGGAGACGGGTAAGTGCGAAACGGAGCCGACGGACAGATGTGCATGTCTGAACGTGCTCCCTTCTTCCACTTCCAACGCGGGGCTGTCCCGCTTTACATTGCCAGTTGGTCCTCAGCCAATGACTGGCCCAAGATCAGCCAATGAGCTTCCTGGGTCACCCAGGTCTCCCTGATCCTTGTCGAACACCCTCTCTCCTCTGTGGTCACACACGCTAAATAATCCACTTTCAAGCCACTTGCCAACTGGATTTTGCCAGTTCACACAGTAAAAATCCGATTGGAAAGTGCACTGAAAGTCGATTATTTAGCATGTGTGACTACAGCCTATGACTGGGTCTCCCATATTTATGACATCTAAATGCCTTTACAGATTACCAACAACAGCTGTGTTTTAGAGACAGCGTGAGACAATTTACATGTTACTTAAATTATCTCTGTTGTCAGAATGAAAGATAACTTTGAATGTTTTCACTTTTATTCCCTCTCTCATGAAGACAACAGGAACAAGTTGTAGAAGGGTGAAAACGACATTTTATCTGTTTCTCCCCATTTTGGGAGGGTCAGTTTGATTCCCCTATTTTGTAAATGGCCTCAATAACAACAAAGCTGCAATTATTGTAATTATTCATATTTTGTCCTTGTAACCAACAGTTCTCAAAGAACCAAACAGTAATAAAGTTGGGTTTTTGTTAAAGACTGCAGTATTAAAACAACGATGCAGTTATTGATCATACCGAGAGCCAGTGTGGTGTAGTGGATAAAAATGTTAAACGACTGTCTGGGAGAGCCAGGTTCGAATCTCCATGCATGCCATGGAAACTCACTGGGTGTCCTTGGGTCGGTCACAGTCTCTCAGCCTAACCAACCTCCCAGGGATGTTGTGTGGATAAAATGGAGGCGAAGAGAATTCCGCTTTGGGTCCCCATTAGGTGAGAAGGTCAGGGTATAAATGCATTACATAAAATATAAAAATTAAAAAGAATGCACAACCCACCCACCCACCCCCATATGTGGCAGCTACATTGTCAGTGTGCATGCCGCTGCACTGTCAAAACAATATGGGAACAATAAATTAGGGTTGAGACAACTCCAGACCAGAGTTCCCTCTAAGCTGAGTTGATGTGAGCTAGCTCACAGTTTTTTAGCCTCCAGTTCACACATTTTTGTCTTCGCTCAGGAAGGATGGCTCCAGGGCAAACTAATTTATGCAGTAGCCAAATTGCTGGCTCACAACTTTGATGCCAGTAGTTCACAAAGTAGAATTTTTGCTCATGAGACTCCACAGCTTAGAGGGAGCATTGCTCCAGACAAGTAAATTCTTGGATATCTGAGGTTGGAACCTGGGGAGGGGAGGGTTTGGGGAGGGGAGGAACCTCAGTCTCTGTTGTCTGGAGATCAATTGTAATTCCAGGAGACCTTCAGCCACCATCTGGAGGTTGGCAACCCTCTCAGCAATATGGGGAATCCTTGCCATGAGGAAGCAGTAGGGTGTCAGGGTCCCACTGCAATCAGTCCCGACGACGTTCCTTAATCAGGATCTAGTTTAAGGCAGGTCATCTGTGCATACATTTTGTGTCAGGAATGACTCTCCTGGCGGGAGCGGGGAAGTTATAAAGAATACAAAGAGAAACCCCTGGTGGATGAGAGCCAATCATAAAGAGCAAGCAAGACCGCCTAAACCAGGGGTGGCCAACCTTGCTTAACGTAAGAGCCACATAGAATAAACGTAAGAGCCACATAGAGATGTCTGAGAGCCGCAAGACAGGAACAAATATCACACACACGTTTTTATTTTTTAAAATATGCAAATTTGCTTTTTATTAACGTTAAATGGGACGGCCAAAAATAAAAACAAACGAGGAAAATCGGTTATTGATAATGATATTACTTGTTTGCTAATGATATTGAGAGAGAGAGAAAAAAAGAGAGAGATGGAAAGAAAGAATTAAAGAAGTGGAAAGAAAGAGAGAGAGAGAAACTAGGAAAGCAAATAGATGGGAGGGAGGAGGGAAGGAAGGAAGGAAGGAAGGAAGGAAGGAAGGAAGGAAGGGAGAAAGAGAGAAAAAGCATGCCTCCCCTTTGCTTCCCCAGGCGCCCTGCCAGGAGCCGCACAATATGTGTGAAAGAGCCGCATGTGGCTCCCGAGCCACAGGTTGGCCACCCCTGGCCTAAACTAACGAATACAGGTTCCCAGGGGAAGGACAACAACCAGACACCGAGGTCAGAGCTAAGCAGGGAGATAAAACAGACAGCAAGAAAGGAAAGCTTGAATTCCAAGAGATCCAGGTAGGGCTGCCAAGTCAGCCTGGGGGGCGGGGGATCCCCCGCTATAGGGGTTCCCGATCCACCGGCCGGCATTCGGCCGGCGGGGGGAACCCCGCCCCAGAAGTCATCCGGTGAGGACGACTTCCCCCGTGTAATGACGTTTCCCGGAGGTGACGTCCTTACGTCGCCGTGGCGCACGCACAAAGCGCACGCACCAGAAGAGCTCCCAGGGGGAGAACAACTCCCCCCCCGCCGGTAAGTCGCCAGTACTTGGCAGCCCTAGATCCAGGCATTCACCCAGGCGCCACCGTCCTTCCCCCCTCCACAATGGCAGCATAGCTTCCATTTGAAGTCCGGTATTTGAACAAGCATTCACTTCCCACGTGTTATTCCAAAGGTGGTGGTGCTGATAACAGTAAAACATACCAGCAGGATAGTACACATTTTTGGCTCACAATAGACTTTCTGAAAAGAGAACATTCCTTCTTATCTTTAGCCGAAATGTAGTCTAATAAGCTGAGAAAAATCGTGTGAATTAGAGAGATGAGTAAAAGCCAGTATTTATCTGAGTTTTCCCAAAAGCCAGCAGCCACAGGGAATTATGTATCCCAAGCGTGAGCATGCAGAGTTGCCAACATGCTGGTAAAAATAAAGTCCTATTAACAGAGGCTTAATGGGCAGGGTTTTTTTTACCGGGTGATGTTACATATCTTCATTCCATGAAAAGCTGGATCTGCTCATTTCCATGCATAAAGATTGAGAGGCTAGATTTCTCTACTGCCTGTTGACAGGCCTACCGAGGGAGGGGGGAGCTCGTCAACATTAGCCCAGTGCTTGATGTCACTTCCTGTGCAAAACTAGACGTTCTGGCATCACGTTGGGGGATGCTCTAGGATTCACCCCAAACTCCATGGTTAAGATTCTGTTAAATGGGCCAGGCTTTTTTTTTCCTGCAGGTTGTTGGCAACCCTAGGCATTGCGGGGAGGGTGGAATACAGACTGAATAAAATAAATAAATAAATAAATAAATTCTGAAATGTGAAACTTCCATTTCGGTGGATGCCTCTGTCTGCTAGTGGAAAGTGCCATCAAATTGCAACCAAATTACGGCCAACCCTCACAGGGTTTTCAAGGCAAGAGGTGCTCAGAGGTAGTTTGCCATTGCCTGCCTCTGCAGGGCCACCCTGGACTTCCTTGCCAGTCTCCCATCCAAGTACTAACTAGGACTGACCCTGCTTAGCATCCGAGAACTGACAAGATCCGGCTAGCCTGGCCCATTCTGAGTGAACTGCCATAGACTGGGGTGACTGCACCAACATTACAATGTTACATCCGGCTAAACCTTTCTGTTTAACTTGCATTGTTTTGGGTCTGAATGTTTTGCTCCATACTTATAGGTCCCGGCCGGGAGATAGCATCGGGGACCTGACCCCCACTCCTGGAATGCACACCTTGCTTCGCCTCGCTCGCTTTGCTTTGCTCATGCTCATTACTCATTCGCTTTTATCTCTAGCCTCCTCAGCTAACAACCTTGAAAGGAAGTGCCTCCTGTTCTGTGTTACAAGAACCACAGGTGTTATGTATTCTATTTTCTTAATTTCTCTGGAAACTGTTATCCCAAAATGTTCCACAGTATTTCTCCCTGAGAACTCATTTTGCCGCGCTTTCCTTGGGAACACTGGGCCAGTATAATTGGGCGCCAAGAATTCTCTGTATTGATTGGTAGAGGGTAGTTGGGCCATATTTCATACCCAGTATAATTATGACTGTAATTCAAAGCTTAAGCATTACTAACAGAAGAAGTGTCTGACCAACATGATCTTTTCTACAAATAAAGGACTATCTGTTTAAGGAGACCTGTTGTGGACTATCTCTATTGGGACCGTCTCATACCCATCCAGATCAAGGCAAAAAGCAAACAGAGGTGATTTGCCACTGCCTGGCTCCACGTAGCAACCCTGGACTTTCTCAGTGGTCTCCTATCCAATCAGGGACGATCCTGCATAGCTTCTGAGATCTGATGAGCGTGGACTAGCCTGGGCCTCCCAGCTTAGGCTGGCCTCTTTTTAACAGCATAGAAATATGTAGATGGAAGAGTTTTCAAAATTGGTTCAACAAACATGGTGTTAGAAAATCAAGGTTTTTTTTAAAAAAAATTATGTATTTATAGTCTGTCTTTCTCACTTGGACTCAAGGATGATTACACAGAGTAAATAAATATAATTGACAGGATAGGACATTCAAAAAACAATACAGTAGTATTACAGTTGTAGAACCAATCAGAAAACTAAAAACAGAACTGAAGCAAAGCGTAAGTATTAACATGATGCATTAAATGATGCAAAAATCTACTATTGTGTAATGGGTTCGACGCATGGAAAGTCCAGACTACGATGTAGGGATCAGCATAGGTTTACTGAGTACACAACAACGAACAACAACCAGCCGAGATGGCCAATTATATACGACTCCTCGGACACACCCAATAGTCCTAATGGCGGGTTTGAATTTCCCGCCAGAATTCTTATTGGAGGAGTAGTGGTGGTCTAGGATCCTTGGCTCCTATTGTTCCAAGAAGCCTAGCTCTGACTGTATGCCACTGGCACCCAGTGATGGTCAGTGGACATAACACCCCTCCCCCCATAGTTTGAGCCCACCTATGTGACATAGTCCTGTAAGCAGGCTGGGGGTCAGTGCTCCCTCTGGGAATGTCTTGGCGCTGGCACTGCGATGGCGTCCAGGGCCCTCTGGCGAACTTGCCTGGACACTCAGCTGCAGGATCGGAGGCCCCTCGACTGGCACTGGGCTGGAGACCGGTGCTCCTTCGGTCGGTTCAGCCTTGGGAATGAGGGCTAACTCCGGAGCCGTCACATCCAGAAATTCGGGTCCGGGGTCGCCGTTGCTGGTCCCTGGAGCAGGAACATTGGCTGAGGCCGGGAGCAGGCATCTCCTCAGTTGGTCGATGTCCTTCTTCAGGACCTGGCCGTCCTCTGTGGAAACCTCATATGACACTGGTCCTGTGTGGCGAATTATTTGGGCCGCAAGCCACGGAGAGCTTTTGTCAAAGTCGTGGACGTAGATGGGGTCCTCGGGAAAGAACCCTCTAGGTGCCTCCTTCTGCTTGGACATGCTACGTGACTCTGGGGCCCTGTCTAGATGTAGCTTATCCAGTAAAATGGCAGGCCACTGTCCCATTAGGAGTTCAGCTGGGCAGTGCCCGTTTACCAGATTCGGAGTGGTCCATTGCGCCAATAAGAAGCGGGTGATATGGAATTCCCAGTCGCCTTCCATGAGATGACTGAGTGCTTCTTTAGCGGTCCACACCATCTGCTCAGCTTGACCATTGGTCACAGGGTGGAACGGGGTGGACCTTACATGCCGGATCAGGTTGCTGCTGAAGAACTCCCGGAATTCCTCTGAGGTAAATGCTGTCCCATTGTTGGAGACGATGGTGTCAGGCAACCTGTGTGTCGCCAAGATCCGGCGTAGCACCCGGATGGTGGCCCTGGAGGACGTGGCTGAAACTGGGCTTATCTCCAGCCATTTCGAGTAGGAGTCTACCATGACCAGAAAGAGCAGTCTGTGGAAGGGCCCCACAAAGTCTATGTGCAGTCTGGACCACAGTGTGCGGGTGGACTCCCAAGCTTGGGTGGGTGTGCTAGGCAGATTCGGTTGGACCTCCTGGCACATTTGGCAGTGCTTGACCCAAGCTCTGACCTCCGCATCAATCCCTGGCCACCACACATAGCTCCAGGCCGCAATCACCGCACAACACAATGGCAGTTGCTCTGGAAGCGGGACTTGTCCCTCCGTTCAACTCTGCGCGGCCTCAACACTGGGACGCCTGGGTTGAGGGACTCAAGTCCATCCTGATATTCTATCAGGTCACAGAGGAGGTCACAGAGGAGGATCGCTAGAAGGGTCTCCTCATCGGCCCCTGCGGCCCTGCCACTGTGGAGCTGGCCCACAATCTGCTCACCCCAACGAAGCTAGCCGAGACATTGTTTGAGCAGATCATCAAGGCACTCCAGGATCACTTTGTTCCTCAGCCCCCAGAGATCGTGTGCCACGTGGCCTTCCATTACCAACTGCTGCAACTGAGGGAATCTGCTGCGGCATACCTGGCGGAACTCCAGAAGCTCACCACCGAGTGTAAGTTCGGGGCTCAGCTAGAGATGGCCCTGCGAGATCAGCTAGTCTGTGGCATTCAGGATGAGAAGCTCTGGAGGCACATCGTGGAGGCAGAGAACTGCACCCTTGCCTCCGTCCTCTCCACTACCAACGCTTGGGAGAGATCGCATCCAGCCACAACCGGGGCCGTGACCACACACCAGTCCAGCACCAACCCCATCGACACCAACGGGGAAGAGGTCCACTGGACACAACAGGCCACCAGGAGGCAAGATCCTGGAGCCATGCCCCACACCGTCCCTGTCCAGGAATCTGCCCAATGGGAGTGTGCCAGCTGTGGGGACCGACATGACTGGGAGAAGTGCAGGTTCCGGGATGCCACTTGCCGGAGCTGCGGCCACTCCAGCTACATCGCATGGGCTTGCTGTTCCAGGGGGTCCCGAGCCCCTACAACACAGCCACCCCAGTGCTGCCAGGCCTACACACACCGCGAGGAGGACACAGCCGCCGAAGACCTCTACCTTCTCGAGACCAAACAGGTACTACGGCTTCCCAGCCAGACCTCTGCCCCTAAAATCCAGGTCTGGGTTAAAATAGAGGGGTCCCCCTACACCATGGAGTTAGACTCCGGGTCTGCATTCTCCATCATATCAGAGGAGACCCTGAAAAGATTGTGTCCACATGGGGGACCCTGCCTGCGGCTGTCGCTTGTGACCCTAATGGACTTCCATAGAGAACAATGGAGGGGATGGGACAATCTGTTTGGGGGCCCATAGAATTGGACTCCCTCAAACCCCCTTTCCTCCTGTCCCTCATATACCCTATGAGTTTTTGCCATTGATTTCAATGGCCCATAGGGTATAATGGGGCTGAAACTGACATTCCCTTTCTGACACACATCTGGTGATGTCAGGGGACATGGCATATGTTAATGAGGTATGCTAATGAGTTATGCTAATGAGCTCCTGCACCTTTTTTTCTACAAAAGGACCCCTGCAAATACCATGTTAGTGATATTGCTTACCTGTTTGAGAAGGTCTGTCCACTTTCTCCCCAAAGCCTCCACTCTCCTCTCCATGGTTTCACCCTCTGTCTGTGTGCCAACACCGCACTGTGTTAGTCGTGCTGGTTGAATACGGCAGAATGCCACCGAGTCAACAATCCATTGCAGCCACCTTCTAAGGTCTGGGGGTGACCTGCAATCCCACAGGAGCCACATGTCCCACCTTGAGGCTGGCATATAAGTGCGGGCTCAGCATAGAGGGAGACGAACACTGTCCTTATGCGGACTTCAAGAACTTTATGTAACTTTGGAGAATCCACTGGGAAAATAATCGACCGTCATTCGACAGCACAAAACCTATTTATGAAATTAGTGAACGTCGTCAAAATGCAAAACGGTATCAAGTGACAGGGTAATTTGAATAGACAGTACATGACACATTGGTTGTCGTTAGAAGTTAAAACTGTGGTCATAAAAAAAAATTCAAACCACAATAGCTCATAAACAGGCATATGGCGTTTATGCTTTTTGGTGGCTTCATCACCTTTGGCGCCTTTGCAGCCAGTGAGTGAGTGCCGAATGCGCAGCCTGCCCCTCCTCCATCTGGTGCCTCTTGTCTAATCATCCCGGACCCGGCGGCTCAGTCAACTCAGGGAGAGGGGGGGCAAGGTACAGCTTTTGCCGAGCAAGGCTTCTGACTGGCTATTAGAGATTTGATTGGCTGTGCAGGTTATTTTTTTTCAAATGTTGCTTTGGCAGCAGCTGCCGCCACAGCAGGAGAGTCTGCACTGTGTTACTTAAGGTAAGCTATGGCAGCCATTTTGTGGCTGGTTCTGCCTCAAGCAGCAGCCATTTTGTGGCAGCCATTTCGCTTTTGTTCCACCCAGGTCCGTAGCTACGGTGGGGCCTCCCAGGGCCCAGCCCCCCTGACTTCTTCCCAAGGCCCCACGAATTTTGGGAAGAAGCCAGGGGAAACTGTGTGCGCCTGCACTTCTCCCCCAAAACATTTATGCTTTGAGGGAGAAGCGGGGGCTGCATGCAGGGGGCCGCATGCAAATTCCAGTGCCCCCTGACTTTTTAAAAGCCCCCTCCCCCAACTAAAAAGTCCTGGCTGCAGGCCTGGTTCCAGCCATGCTGTGTCAGAATTCCAAATGTGTCTGCATGCTCAAAAAGTTTGAGGATCCCTTAAAAAATGGGGACCCCTTAAAATTGTACTTTACAGGCTGTGTGTGTATCTTGGCATTTTTTTTGAAAGACATCTGTCTCTCCCTTAAACCTGCTGATATGTGCCTGGAAAATGTGTTGGTATTTCCTCCTGTAATTTCAAAAGCCACAGGGTAGCTGAATAAGATTTCTTGTAACTCAGATGGGGGCTTCCGTGCCTTGAAAAGCTCTCTGCCTCTCTGCATGACTAGTGAAAAATAACAAATGGCAGAATAAGTGACAGAAAATACAGGAAACATAAGCAATTTGTGCAATGGACATATAGTTACCAACCTCCAGGTGAGGCCTGGAGATCTCCCCAAATTACAACTGATCTCCAGATGACAGAGATCAGTTCCTTTAGGGATACGGTGCCCCTCTCCATTTCCAAGCCGAAGAGCCAGCGCTGTCCGAAGATGTTTCCATGGTCATGTGGCTGGCATGACTAGACACCGAGGCACATGGAATGCTGTTACCTTCCCACCAAATCGGTGCCTATTTATCTACTTGCAATTTCTTGCTTTCGAACTGCTAGGTTGGCAGGAGCTGGGACCAGGGACAGGAGCTCAGTCTGTCATGCAGCATTCGGGTCTTGAACTGCCGGCCTACCGACCTTCTGGTCTGCAGTTCAGCATCTTAACCACTTGAGCCACTGCAGCCTCTTCATGGCAGGATAGGGTTGCCAATTCCAGGCTGGGATATTCCTGTAGAGTTGGGTGTGGAGCCTGGGTTTGGGGAGGGGAGGGACCAAAGCACGGATGTGATACAGTAGAGTCCATCCTCCAAAAATAGCCATTATCTCCAGGGGAACTGATCTCTGTAGTCTGGAGATGTAATTCTGGGAAATCTCTGGGCCTCATTTGGAGGTTTAGCAACTAGGGCTGCCAACCACAAGGTGGCACCTGGAGATCTCCCAATACAACTGAACCCCAGGTGACAAGAGATCAGTTTCCCTGGAGAAAATAGCTGGTTTGGAGGGTGGAATCTATGGCATTATATCTGCGCTGACTCTAATCTGGGAGAACTGGGTTTGATTCCCCACTCCTCCACTTGCAGCTGCTGGCTGACCTTGGGCAAGCCATGGTTCTGTCAGAGCTGTTCTTGAAAAAGAGCAGTTTCTGTCAGAGCTCTCTCAGCCCCACCGACCTCACAGGGTGTCTGTTGTGGGGAGGGGAAGGGAAAGGAGTTGGTAAGCCGCTCTGAGACTCCCTTGCATAGTGAAGGGCGGGGTATAAATCCAATCTCTTCTTCTCTTCTTCTTCTTTCTGCCCCACATCAAATTCCTCCTTCCAAAGCCTCTACCTCCCAAAATCTCCAGGGATTTCCCAACCCAGAGCTGGGAACTCTATTGGCACCCTTAGGGCAGGAACGCAATAGCCTGCTATAGCTCTTTCCCCCACAACTGCCCAATTTTTAATCAAGGCCAACCCCACCATTGGAAATCAGAAGAACAAATCAGCTGTTTCATGCCAAGTGTATCAGAGCACATAGCCAATTTGATGGGAACCATGTGTCACAATTGGGGGGGGGTTGATACAAGTTATGTGTTGTATCCTGGAACGAACCTCCTTTGGATGCCCTGCCCTGTTCCAGAACAATACAGTGTGTGCTATGTCAGGAGGTCCTGGCAGTGAGAGTGTGCCTGCTTGCTGAATGGGTGTACCGTTGGCTGAACCTGAAAGAATGCGATAGCCTCAGGTTTGCATTGTGGAATGGCAGGGCCTTTGAACAAACTTTGCTGAGAAGCCAGTGGAAAGCAGATGTGAGTTCCAAGATCCAGACGTTCCGGGGTGAATCTGTACTTGCCCGTTCTTGTGACACTTGCAACTGCTGAAGCAAAACTGGTCAGCTGTGCAAAGGCAAAGCTGGAGTCAGCCTATCCCAATGTGGGGCAGTGGGGCCCCCCTGCTCCTGGCAGATATGTCCTTCTTCGCTTGACAGTCTTTTTGCCACTCATGTTTCTGGCCACGTGTCGCCTGGCGCTTTGGAGTGAATGGTGTGCCTGTGAGCATGGACAGTGGGAGGACTGATGGGAAAGAACAGTTTGGGGGTTGGGCATGTGGGGGGGGACTTCTCTGCCCAGGCCCCCCCACACACACACCTGAAACTGGCCCTGGACAACCTGGTGTGAGGCTTCTGTACTATCATCAAAAGATCAGACCTTTGTAATCAAACAGAGTTCTTTATTTTTCAATTGCTGGGACAGGGTCCCGATGTTTGTTAGAGATGACAAATAAAGAAGCTGTGGGTTAATATACCTACAAGCATGGTTGCATAAACAAATCCCACCAATCAGTATTCATACAAAAATGCGGGAAAAGGGATGGAGACGTTTGTTCCCTCCAAAGGTGAGAAAGTTATAAAAATTCCCTTCCTGGCCTGTGTGACCCAGATGTGTTAACTCCTAGGCATAACATTTGGTCAGTGACAATAAAATAACCTTCAAAGCTATGCCTGCTCAGATAGCACCCTGAGAAGTTTCAGCAGGGGGAGGAAACCATGGCAGATAGCCATTGTTTATGTGACGTGTTGGAATGTCCGAGTCCATCCTCCCGGAGTGGAATTGTAGCATTAAGCAGGACTGCAATTTCTACTTCAAGGCAAGCCATAAAACACTTGGGTGATAGCACAGTACAAAGAAATAGAAAGTAACATTTTAGAATAGCATAGCACAAGCAAACTATTGTCAGCATCCTGACACCTGGATGCAGTGTCCATTCCAGCGTTAGATAAGGCTGTAAAATGAGTTAGAACCAGAGCTAGGAATGCAACTTTTCCAGCACCTGACAGGTACAGGGATCTCCCCTAACTTTCACAGAAGCCTTCTGAGAAAATGACTGAACAGGTTTAATTTTTTAAAAAAAACTTCTTAAGATACCAGTGTTCAAGCTCTTGAAATTTATTTATTTATTTACTTCACTTATATCCCGCCTGTGGGGACTGAAAATGGCTTGTATCATTATCCTTGCCTTCATTTTATCCTCACAGCACCCCTGTGAGGTAGGTGAGGCTGAGAGAGTATGATCGACCCAAGGTCATCCTGCGAGCTTTCATGGCAGAGTGGGATTTAAACCCGGGTCTCTCAGATCCTGGTCCAGCACTCTAACCACTACATCACACCCCCTGAAGAAGTGAGCAGTAACTCACACAAGCTCCTCCCCTGCCACAAATTTTGTTAGTCTTTAAGGTGCCACTGGACTCTTGCTCTTTTCTACAACTACACCATGCTCAGAAAAAGTTCTGCTACCTAGACGGGTCCTGAGACACTCCTAGGGTTGCCAACCTCCAGGTGGGGCCCAGAGATCTCCTGGAATTATCTCCAGATGGCAGAGATCAGTTCCCCCAGATAAAGTGGCTGCTTTGGAGGGTGGGCTCTGTGGCATTGTATCCCACTGAGGTCCCTCCCCTCACCAAACCCCTGCCTTCCCCAGGTGCCACCTCCAAATCTCCAAAAAGTTCTCAACTTGGAGTTGGCAACCCTTGGCACTCATCCTGACAGATTTGGATTGATGTAGAAATGGAACCCAGTGCAATGCTTTCCATTCAGCCATGGTATATTAGACTAGGAAGGAAGGTGGTATTGTAAGCCAGCAGAGCATTTTGATACACTCTTATGAACTTTGATAACATAAGTTTGACCTTTGGGGTTGGTTCTCTGCCTAAGGCAAAAGCACTCTCTACAGCCATGAGAGGCTCCAGCCCACAGCGGGAGACTGCCTCCATAGCTCACACTTGCATGAGAAATCAACCTCCATTTCAAAGGTATCTCTCTCAGGAAGAGCATGAGAATACGCCTCAAAGAACACTCTCAAGAAGAAGTCGAAATACATTTTAGAAATCATTTTTTTCCCACCTTCCTCCCAAACTTGTTCTATTTCATTATTTTTTTCCCTGAAACCGTGTTTTTTATCACTTCTATACAAGTCATATATTTGTCTATATCTTAACCAACCATAATCAAAATCAATCTGATGCTGCTCCTTCAGTTTGAAATCCTTGCCATGTCTTATTAATAAGTCTCTATACTTCAGCCAATCTTGTCCTTTATATCTTGATATTGGATGTAAGACTTCTGCGGGTACAATCCACATGGGTATCTCTTCTGAAAAAAAGTTTTTATATCTTGTCCACGTATCCATTAGTGTTCTTCTCAAATAATGATGTTTAAACATATTGTCCATTTTTGTTTTGCCATAATACAAATATGCATGCCACCCAAATCTACAATCATGACCTTCCAGGGACAATAACATTCTATCTTGTAACATAGTCCATGCCCCTACCCAGGTCAAACATATTGCATCATGGTATAACCTTAGATTTGGTAGTTGAAACCCTCCTCTTTCTTTGGCATCACACATTATTTTCATCTTAATTCTTGGTTTTTTCCCTCCCCACACAAATTTAGACAGCTCCTTCTGCCAACATTTGAATGTTTTTACATCTTTCACAATTGGAATAGTTTGAAACAAAAACATTAATCGTGGTAACACATTCATCTTGACCACCGCAATTCTACTCAGCAATGACAAATTCAATACATTCCACTTTTTAATATCCTGCATAATTTGCAACCATAATTTTTCATAATTATTTTTATAAAGATCAATATTTTTCATAGTTAGGTTTACACCCAGATATTTTGTCTTTTTCACCACCTCACATTCTGTAAGTTTTTGTAACTTGTTTTGTTTCTTATTTGACATATTTTTGCACATTACTTTCGATTTGTTTTTATTTACATAAAATCCTGCTAAGTCACCAAACTCTTTTACTCTCTGTAACAAATGTAGTAATGTGGATAAGGGGTCTTCCACTATAAACATCACATCATCTGCAAAGGCCCTATATTTGAAAGAAAAACCTTTAGTTGTTAAGCCTTTAATATCTTTGTCTTCCTTCACATTTAACAGTAGAACTTCTAAAATCCAAATAAATAGCAGCGGCGAAAGC
Organism: Lepidodactylus listeri; assembly: GCA_029233225.1. Lineage (NCBI taxonomy): Eukaryota > Metazoa > Chordata > Lepidosauria > Squamata > Gekkonidae > Lepidodactylus > Lepidodactylus listeri. The sequence continues at coordinate 128,915,308 of JARCFY010000005.1, read as the reverse complement.
GGGCATCCTTGTCTTGTTCCTTTTTCAACTTTAAAATCGTCTGTCTTTTCAGTATTAATTATTATTGAGGATTTCTGTTCTTTATATATTGCTTTAATGAAGTTAAGCATATATTCACCGATCTCAAGATGTTCTAAAACTTCAAACATAAAATCCCAGTTTAAATTATCAAACGCTTTCTCCGCATCTAAAAAGAAAAAGCCCACTTCCTTTTCAGGATGTTTGTCGTAATATTCTATAGCGTCCACTACTACTCTTAGATTGTCCCTTATTTGTCGATTAGGTAAGAACCCTGCTTGTTCTGTTTGTATAGTCTCTTTAAGGTGCTCTTTTAGTCTATCCGCTATAATCTTAGCAAAAATCTTATAATCATTATTCAGTAAAGAGATCGGTCTATAGTTCTTAACATTGGTCAAATCCTGATTTTCTTTCGGGATCAGTGAGATGGATGCATCTTTCCAGGTTTCTGGTACCTCTCCAGTAACTCTTATATTGTTCATCAATAGCAGTAACACCGGTGAAACTGACTCCTGTAACATTTTGTAGAACTTCGCTGTAAATCCATCCGGTCCAGGTGCTTTACCTAATTTTGAGTCATTTATTGCATTTTTGATCTCTTGTAATGATACTGGATTATTAAATAGTTCTTTAATTTTCTCTGTTGGTTTTGGTAGCTTTAATGTTTGCAGGTATTCTTTAATCTTTCTTCTGTCTTTGTTTTCCTTCTTAAAAAGTTTTGCGTAGTATTTAAAAAATTCTCTTTTTATTCCTTTGTTATCTATTATCTCAATATTATCTCTTATCACTTTAGTGATAAATTTATTTTCACGTTTTTTCTTTAATTGCCATGCTAAGTATTTTCCGGGTTTATTTGCACCTTCAAATGCTTTTTGTTGAAGTTTTTTTAAGTTCCAGTACATCTCCTGGTTCAAAATGGCTTTTGCTTGGTCTTGTAGCATCCAAATTTCCTTTTGCAGTTTCTTTTTCCCTGGTTTCTTCTTCAGTTCTTCTTCCTTTGTTTTAATGGCTTGTAAAATATTTTCATATTGCTCTTTTTTCTTTTTATTATCTTTAGCATTTAACGATATCAATAGTCCTCTCATCACTGCTTTATATGCATCCCATACGGTTTGAATTTTAACTTCTTTCTGCATGTTTACTTGGAAGTATAGGTCTGTTTCTTCAAGTAATTTTTTAATTATTTCTTGATTATCTAATAAGTCCTCGTTTATTCTCCATCTCTTTTGTTTTTTAATCTGCCCAGCTGTCCATAAACACGGATTGTGATCTGAGATTATTCTGGGTAAAATTTCCACTTTTCTTGTCTTAAAGGTTAGGTTAGTAGTCATCCAAATCATGTCAATTCTTGAATGTGAGTCATGTCTGTTAGAGTAAAAGGTAAAGTCTTTTCCTTGTGGGTTAGCTTTCCTCCAAATATCTTCCAACTTTTCTTGTTTTATCAGTTCAAAAAAGTTTTTTGGAAGCTTCCCTAACGTCTCATCCTTTCTTTTAGAGCGCCTGTCTAGTTTATTATCTACAGTTCCGTTGAAATCTCCTAACATCATAATTTGATCATAGTTTACATTGTCCAATTCCATTTGAAGTTCTTTAAAAAAAATTTCTTTAGCTCCATTCGGAGCATAAATGTTCACAATCAAAGTTTTCACTCCTTGCAGTAAAATTTCAATAGCTAAATATCTTCCATCTTTGTCTTTGAATATTACTTTGGGTTCCAAATCTTTTTTGACATATGTTACAACACCATTTTTTTTATTGCTTGCTAAAGAATAAAATTCTTCTTCCAATTTTTTCCTTATTAAATATTTATGGTCTTGGTTTTTAAGATGAGCTTCTTGCAAGCAAATTATATTACATTTTTGTTTTTCCAACCAGTGACCTACCATTCTACGTTTTTGGGGTGAATTTAGTCCATTTACATTCCATGTAAGTATTTTGTAATCCATTTTGATATATTCTTAAATATCTCCAAAATCGTCTTTATTCTCTCCCAGGAATGCATACATTTCTTCTGTGCTTTTAATCACCACTCTGGAGCTGCCATAATAAAAACTTAGTCCTTGAGGTATTTCCCAACGAAATCTGATTTTTTTCTCCTTCAGTTTATCCGTCAGACGCTTGAATTTTTTCCTTTCCTGCAGTATTGCTCTAGGCAATTCTTTCATTACTATGATTTTCTTTCCATCTATTACAAAGGGGTCAGTAAAGCACTTCCTGTAGATTTGTTCTTTTGTTCTTTTCATTGTAAATTGGACAACCACGTCTCTTGGTGTGTTTTTGTCTCTTGCATATGTAGAATTAACTCTATAAACAAGATCCATGTGTTCTTTAACAACTTCTTCCTGTTCTTGTAAAAAATCTGCTATTGCTTCTTGCATTCTTGTAAAAATATCCTCATTCAATTTTTCCTCAATCCCTCGAAATCTCAAGTGGTTTTGCATATCTTTATAATGCATCATCTTTTCCATCCTCTCGTTCTCTCTCATTGTCTTATGGGTGTTTTCTTCCAGTTCTTTTACTTTAGTTTCTATATCTTGTGTTCTTGTGGATAATTTTTGAAATTCTGCTTTTAATTCCATGCAATTTTTATCTGCTTGAGCCGCTATATTATTCATTTTAACATTTACCTCTCCTATAGCGTCTAACATTTTCTTTTCCATTGCTTCCATAACAGCTAGTAGCTCTTTTTCTTTTTTTGCTGCCATTGTAGGAGAGGACCATGTGGCTGCTCTCGATCTTAGTCCTCGGTCCGTTTTGCCTCTTTAAAAGGATCGATTTTATCTTGTCTTCCAAATCAAACACCAATTAGTGCATTCAAACAAGCTAATCTTGCCAAGTCAAATTATGTTGGTTTCAGCCTTCTACGTTATATAATCTTTGAGATAAAGTCTTGCTAAAATGGTTTAATGCTGATGAAATGGTAAAAGAACAAATGGTAAAATGGGCGATAAACTTTAACAAAGACATTGAAATGGAATCTTGGGAATTTTTATGGAAAAATGCTATGAGTATATCTACGTGTTATAACTTAAAAGAAAATTGTTTTAAAATGATGTATAGATGGTATATGACACCAAAAAAAATTGCAAATATTGGTCAAAATATGTCTAACAAATGTTGGAAGTGTAAAAAGAAAGAAGGGTCTTTTTATCATATGTGGTGGACTTGTGATAAAGCAAAGACTTATTGGTCAAAAATACATGCAGAAATGGAAAAAATCTTGAAATGTACATTTAAGAAGTTGCCTGAAATGTTATTGCTAGGACTTAAACTAGAAGAGATAAATGTAAAGAAAAGGACAATAATATGGTATATGATTACAACAGCAAGAATGGTGTATGCACAAAACTGGAAAAATGAAAAAATACCAGAGGTGTGGGAATGGTTGAAAAAACTGTTATATATGGCTGAAATGGATAAGTGGACTAGAAAATTGAATAATCTCTACTCAGAGACCTTTCTGGAAGACTGGAAAGATTTGAAAGAATATGTTGAAAAGTATTGGGATATGAAAAACTATATCTATACATGGTTATAATAGCATAAAGGAATAGAAATATATTATATGAATGTTTTAGTTAAAATTAGACAATGAAACTGTTTTTATTTAGAAATACATAAGAGTATAGAAAATAAGAATTGGTGTATAAGTATAAGTATTTTAAAGCTATATAACCGTTACCAGAAACGAAACATAGATATAAGTATTACTATTTTGAATAAAATGGAAAATGTGTTATGCTTCAGATGTGGTGGGAAACCACCAAAACAAGATAAAAATAGAATGTACAAATAGAACAAAATGTTATCTAATATGGAAAAAGGGATTTGTATAAGGTTAAATGTATTATTTTCGATGTTTTTTTTTTTGAAAAATAAAAATTTCTTTACAAAAAAAAAAAAGAAGAAGTCGAAATACATTTCAAAGAGCTCTTACATCTACCTCACATGAGAACCACCATTCTACAAGACCAAGACTCCATTTCAAAGAGTCCCTTTTCTCTATACACTGGCCCTCTTTCACACCTGCCCCCAACAATTCCAGTAAAGAGATTAGTTGCTTAGCAACTGATCGCTGCCCATCAAGTGACCTGGCCGAAGCCATCACGAAGCCATCACGAGACCAGAGATTGGCGCCAAGAAGACTGACCAGTTGGCCAGGTGTTAGTTCCTGATTAGCATTTTAGTGTTGCAATATTGCCCACTCCTTCCTGCCCCCTTCTAACTATGACACTAACCAATAGCAAGCCTAGAAAGGACGGACAACCTAGTGGGTGTGACAGTGGGACGTGGTCAGCGCAACCCGTCCAAATGCCACCTGATAAAAGTTCTTGCACAAAGTTTTAGTTTAGCTCTCCTAGCCCTTTTCCTACCCTCTTCGACCTCTGTCTTCTTGACTAATTACCTGGACTCCATCTTTAATCCCTGGTTTGCGCAGCCAGGACTGGAGCGTGTGTTTGCAGGTTCAGACCTCGCTCCCTATACTTTCCAGGTGAGTCCCAGAGCAGACTCACATATCTAGCAGAATCAGAGGCTGTCCTGCTGCTGCCCTTTGCTCCATTAAAAAGGAAGCTTCCTCTCAGACCACAGAGCTCAGGAAAGAAAAGGAGCTCCTCTTGGGAGGGGGGGCAGTGAGTCTGTCCTGTGGCCGTCTGACAGGATGGGTGAGGGACAGGGGACCTTTGTGAGCCATTCCCTGCCTTCCTACCACCAGCAGTGCAGGCATTACTAGCCGGTGGTGTGACACGCTCAGTCGCCTGAATAGCCCTGGCCAGCCAGATCTCATCAGAGCTTGGAAGTCAAGCCGGGCGGGCCCTAGGTTAGTACTTGGATGGGAGACCACCAAGGAAGCCCAGGGTTGCTATGCAGAGGCAGGCAATGACCAACCATCTCTTCCCGTCTCTTAGTTTCTGGCAGAGACATACCTGACAGCTCAGGTAGAAGGGTTTCAGCCCAACCGCAAAATGCCCCATCATCACCTCGACAGCTCCCCTCTCCGGGTCAGAATGCAGGAGCCCTCCGTCCTGAAACACCTCCTGGTCACAGGACTGGTCCTTGGTGGCAACAAGCCACCTTCTTCTGGCAAGACCTAGAGAGAAGCGGCCAGACTCCACGGCCTTCCCCCGGCCTCGCCCAACTGACACTCTTCACGACTGTTCTGCCCCCCTTCTGTTGACGGCCTCACCCCTGGCAACGGGACCCCCTCCGTGTTCCAGAAGCCTTCAGGAGAGTCATCACAGGCAGAGTGGGCGATCCAGTTCCAGCTCCCGGAGCAGACTCATGTATCTAGCAGAATCCGAGGCTGTCCTGCTGCTGCCCTTTGCTCCAGGACAGGGATATTAAAAGCTAGTTCTTGGATGGGAGACCAGTAAAAAGTCCAGGACTGCTATGCTGAGGCAGGCAATGGCCAACCGCCTCTGAATGTCTCATACCTTGAAAACCCTATGGGGTTGCTGTAGGTTGGCTGCAACTTGACATCATTTTCCACCATGAGGTACATCTCTGTTGTTGCAAGCAAGAGCTCCTTCTCCAAGGCGTTGACATAGCAGAGGCAAGAGACCCTGAAATTGTGGGTCCCTAGGCAGCAGTATGGTTTGCCCCGATAGTTGAGCCAGCCACCCCTGCATATCTTATGCCCAGGGTCATTTTGTAGAAAAAGAGGTGCAGGAGCTCATTAGCATAACTCATTTGCACAACTCATTTGCATATGCCACACCCCCTAACATACCGGAAGTGTGTCAGAAGGCAACACCCACCCCTCAGGCTCCACTCCACAGGTGAGTGAAACTGATCTGCTCTTCCTCCATTCCCTTCCCCATCCAATACTTTGTGCAATAAAAAGAACTGTAAAGAACACACCCTCATTCTCTTCCTGCTCCCTTGAAACCACCAGGTTTCAAGTAGACTTGAGATACCCAGGACATGTGCACCACCCATCCCTTCCCCTTCCCCTCCCCACAACAAGACACCCTGTGAGGTAGGTGGAGCTGAGAGAGGTCTTTTGAGAACTGCTCATGAGAGAACAGCTCTGAAAGAACTTGTGACTGGCCCAAGGTCACACCAGCAGCTGCATGTGGAGGAGTGGGGAATCAAACCCGGTTCTCCCAGATTAGAGTCCAATTCCTGACCACTACACCAAACTGATGGCGTGGAAGCTGCTGAAGGGTTGGTGAAATTTCTCCAGTACTTATGTGCCATGTGCCCAGATAAAAAATGGTATACTTAGAAAATTTATATGCCACCTTGAGCAAGTCTCTGGAAAAGCAGCACACAGTCATAAAAGGAACAATGATAAAATTACCAATATTAAAACAAAACATTAAAAACAATAAAGACCCTAGCAGGGCTTTCCCCGGAGCCCTGAGCCTCTGCGCTGCTCGGGGAAGCCGAGGAGGGGGCGGGGCTTGGACATGTCCCCGCCCCCTGGGCTCCTCACTCCTGGAGCTGCACTCTTGTGCGCTCCCGCTCCAACAGACCCCTGCTTATGCCCCTCTGATAGTATTTTTGACCCACCTGAAGCCTGTAATCTTTCTCAAAGACGGTCTCTTGAGATTTATATACAGTCCTGGGTTTAGGATACCCTGTTGTGGCTATCATCCTTAAAAGTCCCGCCTCTCCTCCGGGGCTCTGAACCAGTTCTTGTGAATTAGGCCTCATGCAAATCTCAATGATTGTCAGCCAATCAGAGCCCAAGGAACACCACTGGAGGGGAAGGGCAGAGCCAGCCTCAGCGGCCTTAAGAAAAGGGGATTGGGTGGCCCTGGAAAGGAGCACCAGCTTAGCCAGCCTTTTACTTGGCTTTTTAGTTAGGGTTTGGGGGTCGGCGTAGGGAAGAAAGCTTATTTTAGTGTGACAAAGAAGAATCCTATTAGGGGTTCCTCATTGCTCACTGGTGTGTAGGGGTTTGGCAGTAGGGTGCCCCGTGGGGCCTATCATGCACAGGTGTTTAGCCTCGCTTTCACTGTGCATGTCCTTTGGGTTTTCCTTTTCATTCTGCATTGTTTTCCCTCCCTCCAGCGCTCAGTTTGCTCTCTGTTTGCTGTTTCCCCGGGTTTTCTGAGAGTGCTTTTGTGCCATTTTTCCCCCTTGCTTTCGCTTCCAAGCCAAAGGTTATTCAAAAGCATACAGGTTTCCCTCAGATTTCCCTCCCTGCCCTTTTCCTGCCCCTCAAAGGCCACTCCCACATCCAGGTCATTCTGCCCACTCTGTACCTTCCACAGTTCACCAGTGTGTCCCTCCTTTTTTGCATTTTTTTTAAATGAACAGCATGCCTCTAGCGATATGAGACTATCACTAGTCTCAAGCTGCAGGGGAGAAAAAGAAAGGACACCCGGCTGGGCCGCCCATTCCTGCTGCCCAGTTGTCAGGTTCCCTGTCATTTTCTGGCTCTTCCCCTTTTTATTTTCAGGTCCTCCAGTCGGGAGGTTGGTGTCTGGATCTAGTCCACGTCACCCCTGCCCCCTCCCATCCCTGTGTTGCTAATTTGTTTTGCCAGCTCTGCTTATCTGTATTGCTGAACTGTTAGCCTTGAGATGTCTCGCTCTGGGTTCTTCCAGGTGTCTATGTGTGGGAATGCAAGTAGAGTGCACTAAGGGGCATGGGGAGGGTGGAGTTATGCTTTAGCTTGCACGCTTTTTTCATGGGAACATAACGGTTGCGGGTTTTCGCGCTTCAGGGTTTTACACCGATTGGTGCCTGTGAGTTAAGTGCCTTTTGAATACTGTATAAGACTTCCTAGCCTCATGTGTCTGGTACCACTAACAAAAAAAGTGTTCCTGAAAGACCATTAAGAAAATAAAGGACTTTGTTTTCACACGAGGCCTGGCTTATTGGTTCTCATCAAAAGTCTCACACCAGTTTAAACCGGGCAACAGGAGAGGGCATCCCAGCCAGGATCGCTGCTGAATGAATGCACCCTGAAATCTCCAGGAGTTTCCCAGCCTGTATCTGGCAGCCCTCCCACTCCATCTCCTGTCAGTGGCCAGGGAGACCTGGCAGCCCTAGATATTCTTCAGTCCAGAAGGGAATTGCCTCTGAGCATTTTCCACTGCCCCTTGCTCTGTAGCTGCCAGTCCTTTGTTTCTTGTTGAGAGCGACATCGGCCCGGTCTGCTTATCCAGTGTCAACTCCAGTCCACACTGTCTCGGACATAACCTGTCTCGGACATAACCTCCCTGCAGTAGTTCAGTGTCCTCGAACCCTGGGGCCTCACAAGGGCCAAACAGGTCCTGTGTCTGTGGTGGGGAATTGTAAACACTTAGCAAAAGAGGAAGGGAAATGCACTGAGGGCTGCTAGATTTCTCCATGGGGAATTTACAGGATTTGGCAAAGCATGGTTGTCGTTTTTCGCTCTGTGCTTGAAGGCTCAGTGAGCAATTGGACATTCAGTTATTCTCGTCAAAGTAATAGGCAGCGAAGTCACGCGTGAAAGCTCATCGGGATCAGTGAGCTTAAAATAAGCCAAGTCCTTCTTTGTGTCTGCATGTTAAACACTCTGCTTCTTAGAGCCAAAGTAAAGGGACAGAGAGGCCTCCTGGGGCTCAGGTAGACTTGGCTCGCTTCCCTGAGCTAGCTGAGATATGTGTTGATAGGTAGCCATTTTACTCACGTACAGGGCTGGATTGGCCACTAAGGCCATTGGGAAAAGCCTTGAGGGGGCCAATGACCTGGGGGGCTACCCCCTGACAGGGCCAACCTGGCCCCAAGTGAGCTAGCCAACCTTGCCCCTATGTGGGGTGGGGTGGGCATGAGCCTGCTCTTCCCCTCTCCCCCCTGGCTGCTTTCGAGTCTACCCTCCAAAGAGGCCAGGGTATAACCCCATAGAGTCCACCCTCCAAAGCAGCCATTTTCTTAAGGGGAATGGATCTCTGTTGTCTGGAGATCAGCGGTAATTCTGAAAGATTTCCACGATCCGTCTGGGGGCTGGCAAACCTACTGGACGGCAGGCCCAAGCAGCGCCAGGAAGGGGTCTGTTTGGGTTGTGGGGAACTGAAGGAGAACATGGGATCAGAAGAAACCAGGCCTTTGGGACAGCAATAGAAAGCTCACCGGAATAATCTGACACCTACCAATAATGGCATTAGTTACAAAGGAAGGAGGCTGAACATCCTGAGAAGGCGCCGAAGGAAGGAGGCGGCGGGAAAGTCCAGATTAGTAAAAGGCTGCCCTTATTGTGGAGAGGATTTGCCCGGGATTATGACAGGAAGAGAGCAGGGTCAGGGTTAGGGAAGTATCATGAGGTACATTACAAAAACCTGCCCACAAGAGTTGGGAAAATGGTCATCCCCGTCCCCCGTAGTGAGAGAACCAAGGTTTGCACAGGGCGGCTGTGGAGGAAAGTTCTCTCTGACCAGGAATTGATAAAGTGGTATTGAGACAATGAAAACCAGGGTCAGAGGATTTACCAGCAGCGGTGGAGTTTGTCTAGCAGGAATGAAATGGTTAGTACAATAATAGCTCCTTTAATGGTTTACCTGACATTAAGAAGATCAGTAGCTCTCAATATGACCGCAGGTAATTTTTAACCAAGTATGGCTGCTCAGCACCTTCCAGATACAGCTCGGCCTGTTCCCGGAGTTAAAACTTTGTGTTTTCTGACAAGTTCCATCCCAAGACTTTCTTGGTTCCCAGAAGGTTCCAGAGTATCATATTTCTCTAGAAAACTTGTGATATGAAATTTCCATCAGCTGACATAAATGAAGGGGTTGTACAATGGAGTCTGAAGCACCATAGCCAACCCACTCAGTCTGGGGTGTTTAGGTCACTCCACTTGGGCTGGGGCGATTTGGACTGCTTCCACATGGAAGTTTTGCTCTGGGTTTGTGTCTAAACTGGAGTGGTGTCCCCAGCCCCAAGCAGCCGTGTGATGCCATCCCTTACAGCCAGTTTGGTGTAGTGGTTAGGAGCGCGGACTCTAATCTGGGAGAACCAGGTTTGATTCCCCACTCCTCCACATGCAGCTGCTGGTGCGACCTTGAGGCAGTTACAGTTCTCTCAAAGCTGTTCTCTCAAGAGCAGTTCTCCAAAGTGCTCTCTCAGTCCCACTGACCTCACACAGGGTGTCTGTTGTGGGGAGGGGGAGGGAAAGGAGTTTTTAAGCCGCTCTGAGACTCCTTTGGGTAGTGAAGGGCAGGGTATAAACCCAATCTCTTCTTCTCACGAAAGAGATCAGTTCCCCTGGAGAAAATGGCTGCTTTGGAGGATGGCCTCTATGGCATTATATCCTGCTGTGGTCTCTCCCTTCCCCAAAACCCACCCTTCCCAGGTTCTACCCCCAAATCATCAGGAATTTCCCAATGGTGTGTGTGTGTGTGTGTGTGTGTGTGAGTGTGTGTGCATGTGTGTGTGTGTGCACGTATGTGTGCCTAGAAGTCATGGTGACCTCTGGTGACCCCCCCCCCCCCAGAGGGGCTTGGACATTGCTATTGCCGGACATCTGCTTCCTAGCCCTGATCTTCCTTGGGGGTCTCCCATCCAAGGACTTGCCAGGGTCCGCCCTGCTTAGCTTCTGAGATCCAACGAGACCGGGTTAGCCTGGGCTATGCAGGTCAGGGCTCCAGCTCCCAGTTCTGATGGTTTGTGTGAGGAGGCTGTGGCTAAGTGGCAGAGCACCGTCTTGGCATGCAGGAAGTCCCGGGATCAGTTTCCCGGTATCTCCACTTAAAAGGGCCGGGCAGCAAGCAATGTGGAAGACCTCTGCCTGAGGACCCTGGAGAGCGGCTGCCAGCCTGAGCAGACGATATGGAGCCTGATGGACCGAGGGGGGCCTGATTCAGCATAAGGCAGCTTCATGTGTTCGCTGGAGGCACTGTTCAGACATTCCACCAGGTTCCTTCCAAAGGCACCAGTAAACCAACGTTCCATAAAATCCCTGAACAAATCCCCCCCCCAAACAAACACTTTGGAGCCCTTTAACCAACAGGAGAACTGTCCTGAAGCGTCTGAAGTAGAGGTTGAAACATTCAGCAAACCGAACGCCAGCTAAGCGTAATCCAGGCCCTGACTCAAATTGACAGGGACAGGCTGGGCAGTGGAATAATCTCTTTAAATAGCGGCAGCCAACCTTCAGAGTCATCTCTCTCTCTCCCGTCTGCAGTGGGAGAACACCGGTCGGCCAGCAACCCGGTCGGGCCCATTTCCAGGGATCCACCACCCTTCCCGGCAGTATTTGGAAAGGCAAGTTTGGCCCATTGCCTGGGACTCTCGCCATTTCAATAACAACCAAGGAATTGGCTATGAATTTTGCGGCACAGTTTTTCTACTCCAGGGGTATAAGGAACCAAGAGCCCAGGGAGCGCTTTGAAGAGGAGGAAGAATATGATCCTTTCTGGCAAAGGTTGGAGAACATGGTCATGTGACGTAGACCTAGTGTTGGTTTCTCCCCCTTAGGAAGGATGGACTCCCCCAGGGTTGTACCCGGGGCCCGACCCCTGGCCGACACCTCCCCCGGACCCTCCCTGCCTCCTTACGGTGCTGTAGTTGGAGTATTGCTTCGCATCTGTGTTTATATCATTGTCGTGCTTTATAGGTAATGATAACTACAATGTCTTTTCCTGCTTTTTCCACTCCTCGTTCTGTAAATATTACAACAAGCACATCAATTTTTAGAGGATTTACAATGTTCATTCGTTCTTGAATACATCTGTTAGGAACTCACGGCGCTTTTCTCTGAAACGGAATCTGTTTCTTCCAAAGGGAAAAGTAAAGTCCTAAGAAAATCACAGAGATTTAGGCTAATTTTAAATCTTTCTGTGCTTTTCTTACTGCTAAAGTGTAAAGTTTCTGCAGGAAACAGGTGGAACGGGGTCAGGAAATGATGGCCATTATGAGGGTTGCTATGCATTTTTTTTTTGCAGGTTTTTCATTTATATGCATCTCCTGAAGTTATTGTCACAAAAAGGAATTGGAAATATACTGCGACTGGGAATGATGAGCTGCTAATTGTATTGTGTCCAGAGCCATCAATTGAGATTAAAGAGCGATTGTGGGAGGTTCCTTTACCTGCTAGGGAGGTCAGCCTCCTGGTGGGAACTGGTATCCCCTGGAATTACAGCTGGACTACAGAGATCAGATCCCCTGGAGAAAATTGATGCTTTGGAAGGGGTCTCTATGGGTACCCCACTGAGGTCCTCCTCCTCCCCAGGCTCCACCCCCAAATCTCCAGAAGTTGCCCAACCTGGATCTGGCAACCCTCCCCCTCCCCACCTGTTGGTGGCCAGGGGGGACCTGGGAACCCTATATCACCTCCCAGATCTTGAGAAAGGTTCAGGTTACACGGAAGTGCATTTGAAGCACCAGAGCCTAGGGTCTCAGCCTCCCTAGTCACATGGATGTCATTGAGGATGCTTTCATGGTAAGCCCTTCAAATTACCCTTACGTAATATCCTTATGCTAGAGCCAGGATGGCCAATTTGCATCTCACAGGCCAGATCTAATTTTATTTAGTCCTTGACAGCCTTACCAAATTGCAGCCAAGGTGCAGTTCAAAAAAGAAAGACATCACCCAAGACTTGGTTCATAACAAAAAGGAAAAGAAAAGAAAGTGGTAAGAGGAAGAGGCATTCCATACTGCGGTGGAGCATTGTTCTTGAATGACCCAACGATGTCTGAGTGCCAGAAATGTACAGCTTTTATTGCTAGGTGGTGCCGACGTGCTTACAGAGCTTATCCAGGGGTAAAGGGTCAGTTTGTATGACTCTGGCTTTTTCAGAGCAGGTTAAGAGCTGGGGAGTGCCCTGCCCTCTGAAAAGCTGGTCGGCAGGGTGGCCAAGAGCACCTTGTATGAGCTGCGCCTGTTTTGCCAACTCTCTCATTAGCTAGACTCACCCAGTCTGGCCACACTGACCCAGGCTTCTGTAACCTTGTGGCTGGATTACTGTAACGCTTTTCTGCATAGGGCTGCCCTTGATGACAGCCCGGAAACTACAACTGGTCCAGAATGCGGCAGCCTGACCGTTTTCAGGGGCTAGTCGTTGGGAACACACGTTGCCCGTTTTGAAACAGCTACATCAGATGCCTGTCTGCTTCCTGGTTCAATTCAAGGTGCTGCTTATGATCTTTAAATCCCTTCATGACGTGGAACCCCACATATCTGAAGGACCATCAGCTTCCTTATGTCCCTCTGCTCTGGCTATGGTCAGCAGGCAGCCATCCCACAACCAGAACCTGGGCCTTTTCCACTGTGGCTCTATGGACTCTCTGGACTGGCCCCCTCCTTGGAGATCTTCAAGAGGCATAGCAAGACCTGCCTGTTTGCCACAGCTTTTGAGGGGTTTGAATGGGCAGGCATCTTTGGGGAGGGGGGAGAGATTGGGGGTTTGCTATTTCATTTTTGGTTTTAAACTGAACATGTTTAACTATTATTGTAAGCCACCTTGAACCATGAGGAAGCGTGGGATATAGTTGTTCTGACAAATAAAAATAACCCATGGGCTAGTCTTTCCAGCTCTGGGTGGGGAAATACCTGGAGATTTTGGGGGTGGAGCCTAAGGAGGGTGGGGTTTGGGGAGGGGAGGGTATGTTGCCATAGAGACAGCCATTTTCTCTGGGGGGAGCTGATCTCTGTTGTCTGGAGGTCAATTGTAATAGCGGGAGATCTCCAGGCCCCTCCTAGAGTTTGGGAACCCTACCCATGCCTCTGGAACCATTATATACAGAAGAGAGGGGTCACCAAGACTATGGAGGCTGGCTATTTGCCAAGGAATGTGTTAACTCCCTAGAATGGCTAAATTGTTTCCTGGTGGTGATTTCCATACCACAACGGCAGGGTAGACCTCCATAACAGCTCCCCAGGCCCCAGCCCTGAGGCTCAAGAGGGAGGTGTTGTGTTTCCTTGAGAAGTCACTGCATGATCTGAGATCTTCACCTGGGTGCCTCTCACCACTGTTACCAGTGGTCGGATTAGGGTTGCCAGCCTGCAGGTGGTGGCTGGAGATCTCCTGGGATTACAACTGATCTCCAGGTGACAGAGATCCACCTGCTAAATTAGGGTTGTCAGCCTCCAGGCAGCACCTTTCGCTATTACATTTGGTCTCCAGACATCCAAAATCAGTTTCCCAGGAGAAAATGGCTGGTTTGGAGGGTGGACTCCATGGCATTACGCCCTGCTGAGGTTCCTCCCCTCCTCTCACCAAACCCCACCCTCCCCGGTCTCCACCCACAAAATCTCCAGGAATTTCCCAACCCGGAGCTGGCAAGACTAGTCCAATTAGAGAAAACGGTCGGTTGGAAGGTGGACTCTATGGCACTATACCACATGGAAGTCCCTCCCCTCCCCAAACCCTGCCCTCCCCAAGCTCCACCCCCAAAATCTCCCGGTATTTCCCTAACCGGAGCTGGCATCCCTAGGCACAGTGCTTGGTATATATGATTTTTGGTTGATACAGCCACCACTGCCACAGTTTTGTGGAATCTGGTGACTGCATTACTTGGCTTGACATAAAGTGATGAGACTCATCAACCCAATCAGAGTTGTTTGACGCATGGTTGAAAGCCATGTGATTTGTTTGTTTGTTTTTTAGAAAATATTCCCCTTTTTCAAAAGATGGCTTACAAAGTCTGAGGACAGACTGGCAATCTGGGGTGGGATGAATCCGGAGGCAAAAGCTGTGGGGGAAAAATCCCCCGGGGCTGGCTGTCCACATTGGCCAGGGTATTGCGCAAGGATGCCATTACGGAGCGTTCAGACTGCTGCGGAGTGGCCCCAGGTGGGCCGGCCTCTGCAGCTCATGATAGGGCTGTTTCGGCAATTTGCGCATGTGCGCATGAGCACTCATGCGCAAACTGGCAAAACGCCGCGTTCGCACTGCCGCCTCCGCTTGCCTCCCGGTTCACACTTCTTCCGGTTCACACTGCCTGGAAGCGGGAGGCAAGCGCAAGACGGCCTCCGGACACCGGTTTCTCCCGGTGTCCTTCTAAAGCGCAAGAAAACCAGCTTCAAAGTGGGTAAGTGCGGAAGGGAGCCGAGGGACAGCTGCGCATGACTGAACAGGCTCCCTTCCCCCGCTTTTCATGAGGACCTATCCCGGGGCAGATTGCCAGTCTGTCCTCAGCCAAGGTATACTTGGACGTGGCTGGCCAAAAAAAGCCTCGTAGTCTTTCTCTCTCCTGCTGCTGACAGGGTGGTCTGGTTGCTACTGTGTGGTGGCCCAGGGAGCTGGGGGGGGGGGGGGGGGGGACATGTTTTCATTTCCATGTGTTCTTTTACCCTTTCATTTAGAATATGTCCATGTTTTTTTTTCTGTGCTTTCTCCCACCCTTTAGCTCTGCAAAGAAGCTATTTGCAAAAAAGTAGGTTTTAAAATTATATTGCATGCTTTACTAATCCCACTAAAACTGTAATGGAAAATATATACAGAGAGAGAGAAAGATTTAATAGGTTTATTTTTTCTCTTGCAAACATTAAATATCTGCATTTTTAAAAAACCAATAGCAGCAGCATTATATACAGATCCAGGTGGGTCGCTGTGTTGGTCTGAAGCAGCAGAACCAAGTTTGAGTCCAGTGGCACCAACAAAACTTAATTCTGAGTATAAGGTTTCATGTTTATGCATGCACACGAAAGCTTATACCTAGAATAAAAATTTGTTGGTGTTAAAAGCGCCACTGGGCTCAAACTTTGTTCAGCATTGTATACAGAATGCATGGTATTTTAGTGTGTGGAATTGTTGCTAGATAAACTAACTCTTTTTTAATATAAATTTATTTTCATTTTTTCATGTGTTACAGTTATCAATTTAAGAGATGTTGCTTATAATTTGTTACATTATTTAACACGTATGTTTTTGATGTCTGAGGCAGGGCCCCTACAAGCCGCCGCCTCTATTACTCAAGTTACATACATGGATTATTTCTAGTATCTTATAAAGAGCTATAATATGATATATACCAGAATGTATTAGTTACAAAAAAAGAAGAAAGCAACAAGAGGGTGTAATTCAACAACTACCCATGTAGTAAAATACTGTCCTATTATTCTACAAATTGTGAGTCTACATTTTAAACCTAGTCTATATCCATTCATATACCTTAGTCCATCTTTCCCAGAACTGAATTTCACCTTTCTTTACCCATACTGAATTCAACCCATCCATTTCAGCTAGTTCCAACATTTTACTGGTTAGGTCTTCTCTCATGGGAAGTTTTTCCAATTTCCAATTTCTTGCCAATAAAATTCTTGCAGAATAATAACATAATATATGTTATTAAATACGAGTTTAACTTAAAATCCTCTGGGATTATATTTAATAGATAAATCTCTGGTTTAAGTGGGACATCTAACTCCAATATTTCATAGATAATTTTTTGTACTTTATACCAATATTTCTGTATTTTTGGGCATCTCCACCACATATGATAGAAGGAGCCTATGTTATTTTTACATTTCCAACAGTTTTTACACATATTAGGGAAACATTTTGCAAGTTTGTCTGGAGACCAATGCCACCTATAAAACATCTTTAAAATATTTTCTTTATATGGGATTGACCTCATATATTTTACTGATTTCCAGATCCCAATATCTATGTCTATCGTATATCCCATGTCATTCATCCAATTTATCATTGATGGTTGAACAGTCTTGTTACACATGTAGTCCTCAAGCAAGAGATTATAATTTTTTTTTAACCATGTTAGTGGTATCTACAGTTAAAATTTTATCTATTTCTTTCGGCTTGTTTTGGAAGCCTGTTTTTTTATCTTCTTTAAATCTAGCCTTTAATTGTAGATTTTCTATCCATGATAGATCTAAGTTTTGTCTTCATAATATTTCTTTTGCTTTTAACTCGTTATTTTTATCTAATAAATTCTCATAAGTTTCCTTCTTTTCTAATGATAAAATGACGGTTTTATTAAGGCTTCTAATGGTGAGACTCATTTTGGGCTTTTTCGATACATATATTCTTTTAACTCTACCCATATTTTAATTAAGGCACTTCTGATAATATTATTATGGAAGTTCAAATGAATTTTCTCTTTTCTATACCAAATAAAAGCATGCTAACCCATGTTTAGATCACTACCCTCCAACTTTAATATTCTTGAGTTTTCTAGAGTTATCCACTCTTTTATCCATACTAGGAATGAGGCAAGGATGCCCATTGTCTCCGTTACTGTTTATTTTCACACTGGAAACCTTGACAGACATTGTATGAGAGAAAGACCAAATCAGAGGTTTAAAAATTAAAGGAGAAACATTTAAGTTACAAGCCTTTGCCGATGATCTGGTCTTTATATTGGAAGAACCAGTAGAAACCATTCCATTCTTAATACAGGAATTGCAAAATTATGGCAAAATAGCAGGTCTAAAAATTAATTTCTTAAAAACCAAAATACTAATGAAAAATTGCACACAGAAACAAATTTAAAAAATTCAAAAATCTCATCAATGGAGGTAGTTAAAAAAGTTAAGTATCTTGGCATTTTGATATCCAAAAAAAACTTCAACACTATATGAAGACAACTACAGGGCTATTTTTGGGCAGGAACGCACAGGAATGGAGTTCTGGCTGGCTTCTGAGTTGGCCACACCCAGCAGGAACTCATTAGCATAATAGGCCACACCCAACAGCAGAAACTTATCAGGACTGGCTACATTAGGGGTGTGTGGCCTAACATGCAAATTAATTCCTGCTACAAAAAAAAGCCCTGGGTTTTGAAAACAAACAAGGTAAACAGAATAAGAAGCAAAAGGTGGGTGTGGCTGGATGACCAATTTTTTGGTAACATGGGGGTGTGTTCTAATATGCTAATAAGCTGTGCTGTCAGTGGTGTGGCCTAATATGCTAATTACTTTTGGCTGTTGGGTGTGGCCTATTATGCTAACGAGTTCCTGCTGGGCTTTTTTTTTTTTTTTACAAAAAAAAAAGCCCTGGACAACTATATCACTCTATTTAAAAATCTGAAAAAAGGTCTACTAAACTGGAATAATTTGCCTATCTCCTTTATGGGGAGAATTGCTGCTATCTAGATAAACTAACTCTTCATAAAGTTGACTACAGTGTTGGTGCTAGTGCAAAGAAATGCATCCAGTATTTTTTTTTAAAGAGTGATATTAAAATATGGTTATTTGTTTATCTCAAACTTGAACATGCAAAAGGGTGTTCCCCCTCCCCCCGAAGCTCTCACATTTGCCTTGGCCTTTATCTGAAGGGGGGGGGTGTGTGTGCGAAATCTGGTGGGGAGTTTGTTCTAGGCAAGGGTCCCTGGGGACAGAAGATGCTAGCACTGTGCACACACACACATACACACCCGACTGTAGGAGCAGCTTGCATATCTACTCTAACTGTAAGTCTAAACCAGGGTCCCCCAACATGGTGCCCACAGGAGCGATGGTGCCTGCTGGTACTTCCCTAAACCCTACTGGCATTTAGTGTAGCAGTGTTTCCCAACCTGTGGGTAAGTACTTAGAAGTGGGTCCTGAAGCCTCTGAAAGAGATCTGCATGCCAGTCCTTCCCTAATGGCCATCGCTGCCCTTTGCATTGCCCCCCCTCCCCCTCCCCCTCCCCCCCTTCCTTCGTGACAACTGTTCACATTCTTGCCACTCCCGCCCTTTGGGACAATAATGAGGAGAAAGAAGCCATCCAGCAACTAGTGACTTTACCGAAGTAACTGGAAGAAGGTTTTTAAAAGGCTGGAGAGGGTATGAGTTGTTCATCAGGGCAAGGAAAAACTGGAAGAGGAGCAGTTCTGTAGCCTGGAGTTTGTGGCTTGTGGGGCAATTTTTTTCCTGGTGGGGCTGAAGTTCTCAGTGCAGAAAGAAAAGCCATTGAGCCAATAAAAAGCTGTTACCAGGATAGAGCTCTAAACTGCAAGCTGTCACTTTAGACGACTGTTCGGCGCTGCTGCAGGTTAATCACCTCTGCCAGCCGAAGCAACAGTTCTGATAACATGCCAACAGGTGGGGGTGATGACCTCTGTAGTCAAGAAAGCTAACACTTAGACAGGAAAACTCTCTTAAAGGAGACCAGTTTCTTGACGCAGAGTTAGAAGGAATCCTAGTGGTCACCAGGGGTCCGTTGGAGCGGGAGCGCACAAGAGCGCAGCTCCGGGAGTGAGGAGCCCAGGGGGCGGGCACATGACCAAGTCCCGCCCCCTCCTCGGCTTCCTCGAGCAGTGCAGAGGCGCAGCGTCTCGGGGAAAGCCCTGCTAGGGTCTATATTGTTTTTAATGTTTTGTTTTAATATTGATAATTTTATCATTGTTCCTTTTATGACTGTGTGCTGCTTTTCCAGAGACTTGCTCAAGGTGGCATATACATTTTCTAAGTATACCATTTTTTTATCTGGGCACATGGCACATAAGTACTGGAGAAATTTCACCAACCCTTCAGCAGCTTCCACCCCATCAGTTTGGTGTAGTGGTCAGGAGTTAGACTCTAATCTGGGAGAACCGGGTTTGATTCCCCACTCCTCCACATGCAGCTGCTGGTGTGACCTTGGGCCAGTCACAAGTTCTCTCAGAGCTGTTCTCTTATGAGCAGTTCTCAAAAGACCTCTCTCAGCCCCACCTACCTCACTGGGTGTCTTGTTGTGGGGAGGGGAAGGGAAAGGGATGGGTGGTGCACATGTCCTGGGTATCTCAAGTCTACTTGAAACCTGGTGGTTTCAAGGAAGCAGGAAGAGAATGACGGTGTGTTCTTTACGCTTATTTTTATTGCACCAAGTATTGGATGGGGAAGGGAATGGAGGAAGAGCAGGTCAGTTTCACTCACCTGTGGAGTGGCGCCTGAGGGGTGGGTGTTGCCTTCTGATACACTTCCGGTATGTTAGGGGGTGTGGCATATGCAAATGACTTATGCAGATGAGTTATGCTAAAGAGCTCCTGCACCTCTTTTTCTACGAAATGACCCCTGGTGGTCACCTACTCCAACCCCGTTGCTCAGTGCAGGATTTAGTCAACTACAGCACCCCACTCTGCTTAAAGGAACACACGCCTTTTAAAAAATGTTTTTAAATTATTGAAAAAGCATTTACAGGAGAAATTCTTGTGGGGCTGTGCTTTTAAGAAAGGGGGGCGGAACCCCCCAAAGTCCCACTGTACCTATGGGCCTGAAGAGGAGAGAACCAGGCCTGTGTGTGCTCCGCCAGTAGCCTAACCTCTTGCTCAACCTGTAGCTCATCTTAATAAAGGAGACTAGAGGGAGTTACAGAGAAGAAGAGGCTGGAATATAGCCCTCATAAGTGGAAGGCATGTCCTGCAGAATGCCACTTTCTTGGGGTTCATAGAAGGTTGCTGGTTTTGTTGGTTTCTCAACAGCATCTGGTTGGCCACAGCAGAAAACGAAATGCTGGACTACATGGGTGCCAAGGTCATAGTTTGCCTAGGATGCCAGAAAACCTTGGGTTGACCCTGGATGGGTCACTGTACTGAATAAAGTGTTGGACTTGTTGGTCGCCATATTGAAAAGGTTGGAACCATGGCAACCGGCAATGCAGGATACAGACAATGGGCCTAAAACACTGATGTTTTGAACACTGATGTTCTGAAGAATTTGGAAGCTAGTGCTCTGTTCTGTGTTACTGTAAAAAGTATTTTGTAAAAAGTATTTTGGTTCTGGGGCTGATTGCCTGGGTTCCGGTGTATCTGGCACAGAACTGGGACACGCCCACTGTGATTTCTTGAGTCACCTTGTCTTTTGATTCTCTTGTGTGAAATTTGAGGGGGTTCGTTTGTCTCCTGCAGCTTGGAGTAAAAAAATGTGGGTTTGCCAAAACTGATTAGTGTGGTTTCTCCTCTCCATCGAGGTTAGTTGGCTTGTCTGTGGACTGTGAACAGAGTCATCCAGTCCATTCTCCAGGAAATGGTTAGAAGATCCAGACAGTTAATCTGTGCCTTTCTCCAGCAAATGGAAATGGTTGGTTGGGAGATGCAGACGGTTCATCAGCCATCTTGGTGGTGGTTCAAAGTTGGTTGGACTCAGGCAGGGGTAGCAATTTATCCTGCATAGGATGCCAGGTCTGGGTTCCTGGTGCCAATAAATGGAGCAGTGGAAGGCAACATCGCGGGGGGGGGGGGGAATGCTGCCACACACCGCTCTAGGAATTTCACAGATCTTTATGGTAAACAATGGTCTGGCACACAGCCAGAAGTGACATCATGGCATTGTGTGGCAGTTTGCAGAATCTTCCCTGCACCAAATGCTCCTATGGGTTCCCAGACAAAGGCAACTTAGATAAAGACCTGTGGTACAATTATGATGATCTTTCTGTGCTGTTTGAAAGGAGAAAGTAATCTGCAGAAAGCAGGTTGGTGTGATATAGTGGCTGGGTTTAGACCAGCTTCAATAAATGCTACATGACCATCTAGCATAGAGGACCTTCGGACAGCAATGCTGATTCTGTGAATTTAGGCAGACCAGGGAGGGCAGGGAGGGTTGCCTCATTCCTTAGTTCTCGTGGCCCTTTCTTATATGCCCAGAGAAATGCTGGTTGTCACTTTGAGGTCAGGAAGGAATTTTCTCCAGGCCAGTTTGGTCAGGGATCCTGGAAGGTTGTTTTTTTTTTTGCCATCTTCTGGGCATGGAACAGGGGTCACTGGGTGTGTGTGTGGGGGGGTGGTAGTTGTGAATTTCAAAAGGTGGGGGGGTTTCAACCCTTCCTGAGGGTTTTTTTTTAATTGGGTTTTTCTGCAGACCCAGGGAGTCCCCTGAGTGTGTGGAAAAACCTGTTGGGGGAGAGTATGCCCTCTGTTTGCAGAAACAAGTATCTGCAGGCAGAGAGGACTGTTGAGAATTAGATATATAGATGCTGGTTTCATTGACTGCAGGAGACACTGTAGTTCAGTTGTAGGGCATCTGCTTTACATGCAGATCCCAGGTTTAATTCCCAGCATCTCCAGTTAAAGAATTATCAGGTAGGAGGTGATATGAAAGACTTCCACCTGTGACCTTGGAGAGATGCTGCTGGTCTTTTCTGGTCCATTTTGTATCCATGTTGCATAATGTATAATTGTATTGTGTTATGATATAAGCCAACTTGTTCCTCATTGTGTTTGACCTCTGAAGACAGTGTATACAGGCCGAAATGCGTCAGGTCAAGTCCATTGGCCCTTGTGTGTAAGATTTTGGTATTTTTACATGAGGTGTGATTGGGCCCTTATATGTTTTTTTAACTCGTTGCTAATAAATACATTAAGTTTTTAGTGTTGGCCCTCTATTCTTACCTCTTTTGGTTCTTGATCCCAGGTTTCAGGGTTAAGTCTCCCCCACCCCCTTTGTCCCTAGTTATTTCTTATGTTTTCTACAGTGTGAGTTAGATATGCTTGTGCAAAGGATGGTTATAAGCCCCCGATGAAGGCTTTGTGCTGAAACGTGTTTGCCACTGTGTGCTAGCTTACTGTATGTTCATGTGTATTTCCTGTTTTTGACTAGTTGACATATTTAATTACTGGTGTTGTGTTTTGTGCACATAAGTGAATTTGTTCATTTCTGTATTACGTCATCCTACTTTTTTTTCGTTTCTTGTGTTCCCAACTTCTTCAGTTTACCCTATCTTTTTGAGTTGGGTATTTCCCCCATTGTTCTGGTGAACACAGGAACACACAAAGCTGCCTCAAACTGAATCAGACCCTTGGTCCATCAAAGTCAGTATTGTCCACTCAGACTGGCAGCGGCTCCCCAGGGTCTCAAGCAACGGTCTTTCACATCACCTCGATCCTTTCAACGGGAGATGCTGTGGACTGAACCTGGGGCCTTCCGCACGCCAAGCAGATGCTTGATTTAATTTAAACTATTGCTAGTTTAATTTAAACTGTGGTTTGGCAGGGTGTCTTAGCCAAGTCCAAGTAGGTGGGAATCTGCCCTGGCTATGCTTTGATGATGTAGCACAGTCACATATAGGTAACCCAGCATGGGAGTAGGTCAGACAGAATAAGCACCCACCTGTGTCCTTCCTTTTTATGTACCCATATAAACACTTCAATTTGGCTGGATTGTGCTAGCCATCTCTTGGTTGGGTAATCCTTGGAGAGTTGGGGGTGGAGCCTAGGGAAGGTCATGGGAGGGGCCTTGGAAGGATATAATTCCATACAGTCCATCCTCCAAAGCAGCCATTAGCTCCAGGGGAAACTCACTGCCACAGGAGGTGGCGGCAGCTACAAGCATGGACAGCTTCAAGAGGGAAATAGATAAACACATGGAGCAGAGGTCCGTCAGTGGTTATTAGCCACAAGGTATAGAAAGGAGCTCTCAGTCTAGGGCAAGTCAAGTGATGCACTGTATTCTTGGTGCTTGGGGGGAGGGGGCAACAGTGGGGGGGGCTTCTAGTGTCCTGGCCCCACTGCTGGACCTCCTGAGGGCACCTGGTGTTTTTGGCCACTGTGTGACAGAGTGTTGGACTGGATGGGCCACTGGCCTGATCCAACATTGGCTTCTCTTGTGTTCTTATGTTCTGCTGCATGGAGATCAATTGCAATGCCAGGGGATCTCCAGCCCCCACCTGGAGGCTGGCAACCCTAGACAGTACCCTTTATTTGTAGATGTTCTGTATTGTGTGTTTGATCACCGAGCGTTACAACCTGCCCCAACTTTCCAGAGAACAGTTATTTGGAAGTAAGACCATTTGAGCTCCCTGGGAGTCCTCTAAAAACATGGGCTGAAAACCAGAAAATGGTTATCCGTCGTTGCAAATCCTTTAAGCAAACAGATGCACTTGTGGTTATTTTCCGTGGCCGCAGAAGATTCCTGCGGAATGGAGGTCATAATTGAGCCACTGCAGCTGGTGAAACTAAGGGCATGCCTCAGGGTTGCCGGGTCCCCTCTTCCCACCGTTGGCGTGTGTGTGGGGGGGTTATTTACAGCAGCCTGGGCTCATTTCCTTAACCCCCCCCCCCCGGAATCTAGGGAACAAGGTTCTATAAAGGGGAGGAGGAAACTGAAGCCTGGTTTACAGATGCAAAAATAAATAAATGAGGCAGTAGGATGTTCAGGTGGTAGAACGCACTGGACCACAAGTGGAAATGATCACGTTTTGGAATGTTCCTCCCTGCAGGTAGATAACTAGTGGAGCAAACAAACTCCCTGCAACACTATCTTTCTGCTTGCATGGAGCTTTTCATGTGAAGGAGCATTCAGAACTGAAATCTATCCGTTGCATGTAACAGGGAGCATGGGCCATTCTGCCTCTTTCACACTCTGATACCCCGTTCGGCTACATGTACAAAGTGGGCCTTGGTCTCTATCAGAGACTTCTCAACACCAAACAGATTCTTTGAGGGAAGTTAAACTAGTGATACGACTTCCTGTGGTTCATATTTTTGCCCATAACCAACTCAATTACTATTGATATCTAAAAAATGTGATTTCTTGACCTCAATCTATTTTTCCATATTCAAAAAACAAAGCAAACGTTGCTTGATGGGATTTGGCTACAGAATGCTTCCTTAAGTTATCATTTGCTCCCTCAGTCCCTCTCAAAGTGGAAGAACCAGGTTGGGGTGGACCGTGCCTGTGTGTGCCTGTATTTATTTGCTTCGTTTTGTAGTGCGCCTTTCTTGTTGAGACTCAAGGTGGCTTATAGAATCAGAGAAACAATGTAATAAAATTTGATTACAAAAGTAAAGGATGATGAAATAACAAAAGTACAATACATCCCATAAATGATGCAGCATAAAGAGGAAGGGGGGAAAAAAAAGAAAAGTGCCCCAAAATGCTCACAGGGAATTAGCTACAACAACCCACTTCCCTTTCAAAAATGCCCTTTTGTACAATTTGGTTGTACCACATCCCTAGTTTTATTTACTTATTTTTTTTACAAAATTCCTTCCTGATAGTAAAAATAAAGGTAAAGGTATCCCTTGCTTAAAAGCCAGTCGAATCCGACTCTAGGGATGCGGTTTGATTCCCCACTCCTCCACTTGCACCTGCTGGATGACCTTGGGCAAGCCATCGTTCTGGCACAGCTGTTCTTGAAAAAGAGCAGTTCCTCTCAGAGTTCTCTCAGCCCCACCTACCTCACAGGCTGTCTGTTGTGGAGAGGGGAAGGGAGGGGAGGGGAAGGGAAAGGAGTTTGTAAGCCACTTGAGTGAATCTGCATTCAGACGGCTCTTTTGATTGATTTGCCTGGTGGATTTAAAGTGAACGTCCAGATAACAACATCTGGGAAATGTGCCGCTTCCGTGATCAGCCTGTTGATCCCCGTCGGGGAGCCATACTTAAAAGACAGTGGTGAAAGTCTGGTCCTAAGCTGGCCGACGGGCCAATGGCAGACTTTCCCTGTCTGGTCGTTCCACCAGCGTGCAATCAGCCCGTAGGGATGGTCTCCAGACCATCCCAAATGCCCACCATTCTAAAAAAGTCTTAGCAATGCGCGCATAACCGCTTAAACATGCAATGTCTGCAGAGCTCCGTTCAAACAATCTGAACAATTTAATGTTGCTGGTGGTCTTGTGATATTTATGCACTTTGTTAACTGAAATGGTACCTAGAGGAAGGTACCGCTGGCGGTGCTTTTACCATTTTAGTCTGTGCATGCGCGGAAAAACAAGTAGATGGTGAGACACATATGCGCATGCACAAATGGGATTTTTTTAAAAACAGCCAACCGCACAGCTCCTTATGGTGGATGCCATCTAGACAATCCCACTGTGGAGTCACGCACGATAAAGTGATTCACGGGGGAGCTGTCTGGTCGTGCAATGCTGGATCAAAAAGATCTAGATCAAATTACAGCCGGATCAGTGGCAGGATTAGCTGCCCGTCTGAACGCACCCTGAGACTCCTTTGGGTAGTGAAGGGCAGGATATAAATCCAATCTCCTCCCCCTCCTCCTCCTTCACTCCATTCCCATACATACACTAGAACTTGAAAGATTCCCCTTGACGAAGCTGTACACCAAACGTGTCGGGGCTCTGTAATTATTAAAGATTCATTTCCCTCTGCACCAGCATGACCCATGAGCCGTATCTGAAACCAACGGAGCTTTTCTGATGCTTCCTTAACATATTGCTGACTTGCCACTCGTTCCGACAGTCAGTGTTGCCCCCTCCCCTCCGTACCCGAGGCACTATTTTGCACTTGAAGATACTGTCACTTCTTCTGCTTTGATTGAGTGCCTAAGGCTTCCTTGATTTGCTCAGGAGCTCAGCTGTCTCCTGTAACCAGTCTGCATGCAGCACTATTTTTTGTGAGATGTGCAACTGAGAATGTGACTCCCAAAGAACGCTGACGAAATATGGCCACGGGGCCTATGGCCACTCTCTAGTTTTGGGTGTTAAAGGCCAAATTGCAGAGGACTTGTTCCCCCAGTTGGGTCTAGCTTAGGGTTGCCAACGCTGGGTCGGGAAATTCCTGGATACATGGGGGTAGAGCCTGGGGAGGGCAGGGTTTGGGGAGAGGAGGGGCCTCAGCAGGGTATAATGCCAGAAAGTCCACCCTCCAAAGAACTGATCTCTGTTTTGTGGAGCTCAGGTGTAATTCTGGGAGATCTCCAGGCCCCACCTGGAGCCTGGCAACCCTACTGGCTTCCCCTGAATAGACACTCCCATCAGTCAGACATCAGATGTTCCAGCACTAGTTTCCCAATAGGGTTGCCAGCTCCGGGTTGGGAAATGCTTGGAGACTTTGGGGGATGGAGCCTGGAGAGGGCAGGATTCTGGGAAGGGAGGGACCTCAGCCGGGTATAATGGCATAGAGTCCACCTTCCAAAGTGGCCATTTTCTCCAGGGGAACTATCTTATTTATTTATTTATTTATTTTATACCCCCACACACACCAGCCACGGCCGGCTCAGGGTGGCTTACAGAAAGAATAAAATAACAGTAAATAACTTAAATAATCCTAAAACCCTAAAACAATTTCAACATTAAAAGCTGCTTACAGATTGACAATTTGAATTACATTTAAGATGGCGGTCGGCCTTCATTATACCCTCCTAGTGATCGACCCAGATCTAACATTGTGTGGCTGGCACAGGCTGTTCAGGGGGCATCTTGGTCAACTGGAGATCAGTTGTCATAGGGGGAGATCTCCAGGTGTCACCTGGATGTTGGCAACCCTAGAAGCAGGCTTCTGCCACACTTGATCCAGCTTGGGGGGGAGGAGTCACTTCTACTTTGCCCGAGGTGCTCCGTCTGCCACTTAACACCGATCTTTCTTGTCTCCCAAGGGATGAAAGGAAAGTGAGAAAACTGGAGGCCCCCACTCACTATGACCACCATTGCTTTAAGGATGGGCCAATAAGAAACGGTGTCATTGGGCAGCGGCCACCCTCCATCAACCCCGAGAGACTGAAAGATTTTGGAGAGGAAGACTACCTCAACGGGGGCGTGAAGACGTGGGAAATGAAGATCGTGAGCCACAGCGAGGAACTGCTGAGAGACTCCGCCAGCCGCCCGGATAGGATTAGCTTGGCGGCCTACAATCAATATATTCGATTTGAAGATATCAGCGCGGCGGCTTTCAAAATCCAGTGCGGAGTCCAGAAAACACCCTGTATGGTACGGTGCTTGTTTTTACAATGCGAAGCCTTCAAAGCCAACCTGGAAATCACTTATTTGTCAGATAGCTCATTGATTTCAGGAGAGTAACGGTTACCTGTTCGAAGGTCTGTGGCTTCATTTGGAGCTTGTGTTTGCAAAACAAGAATTATTTCAGGCAAGGTTAACTGGGATTTCTTATTATGGTTGCCAACTCTGGGTTGGGGAATTCCTGGGAATCTGGGGGAAGAGCTCGGGAGGGTGAGTTTGAGCAGGGGAGGGACCTGCACAGAGTACACTGCCATAAAGTCCACCCTCCAAAGCAGCCATTCCCCCCCCCCCACCCGGGGAACTGATCTCTGTGGTCTGAGGATCAGTTGTAGTTACAGGAGATCTCCAGGGGCTCCCTGCAGATTGGCAACCCTATAATCCCAACACTGCCTAGGCAAATGCTGGGAGACTGGGGAAAGAAGCATTTCACCGGCACCACAGTGTCATATGGCATGAACCTGGAAGTGACATCACTGCATCAGTATGATGCTCTAGGTTTCACCCAAAACTCTACGGTAAAACCATAGAGTTTGGGGTGGATTCTAGAGTGCTGCATCAAGGCAGTGATGTCACATCCAGATTTGCACCAGAAGGGATGTTGTGGAGTCAGCATGTTACCATATCCCTCCCCCTCATCTTTTTGTTCCTCGGAGCCCAAGGCAGGAAGTTTCCCGCCAAAGCAGGAGACATAACCAGTTGTGTGGAAAATTGACTGTTGGGTTGTTTTAACATCTGTGCCAGAGTCTGTGCATCAGGACCAGTGTTCCCTCTAAGCTGAGTTCGTGTGAACTAGCTCACAGTTTTTTAGCCTCCGGCTCACACATTTTTGTCTCCGCTCAGGAAGGATGGCTCCAGAGCAAACTAATTTATGCAGTAGCCAAACTTCCATGTGGGGACTTGAATTACAGCTGCTCTCCAGACTACAGAGCTCTGGAGTCCCCCTGGAGAAAATGGCTACTTTGGAGGGGGGACTTTATGGCGTTATACCCCCCTGAGGTCTCTTCCCTCACCAAAGCCCACCATCTCCCGGCTCCACCCCCCAAACCTCCAGCTATTTCCCAACCTGGAGCTGGCAACCCTAACTTGAATGCATGAACTAGAGTTTCTCAGGATGTTATTTGATGCAAAAACCTCAGGAAGCGCAGACGACCATCTACCGAAAAAACCTGAGCCAAAAGGGTGGTAATGCGCCTCTCTCACATTTTAAGAACTGGGACAGCTGGCTTTCAGCTGGAATACCTAATATGGCAATGAAGAAAGCAAGTCATGTTGAATTCATACATTTTTTTAGCTAGGTGCCAGGGCATACTATATAAATCATTTTCTATGATTTCTGCTTTGTTCAAATAACAGCTAAGTTGCTGGTTATTCAGTGCACTCCTGGAAAAAAACCTAACACCCTACAAAGTGTGGCAAACACAACTCTCCCTTGAAAGCTGGGCTTAAGAGGTGCATTTTTCAGCAGAGGAACGAGAGATGAACTGCGTAACTGGAAAGTGCAGCCATCGCTCAATGTAGGTGTGGAACATTGATGCATAGCTGTGTGCCAGACTGTTCCCTACAAATTTAACAGGGTTTATTATCAATTGGATGAGCTGAAACCTTACCGCCACTGGTAATGTAACTCCTTTTAACATTCCCGTTTAATTTCATTTGGCTTCCATGGAATGATTCCTGATAAGTATTGGAGTTGGGAGTCCATGGAGTAGTGAAACAGCTAGATCTTTATTGCTGGTCCGGATGAAGCATACAACCCAGGGCTCGAAGCCCTCCTCTTCATTTGGGCTCCATCCTCTTTTTCCAGAACCTGGAAAAGTCCGAGGTTTATGGATTCCCAGCAAAGTTCCGTGTGTCTCTGGACTCCCCCCCGAGCAATCGAGCTGCTATGGAAGAAAACCGTCCCTTCCATTTCAGTGCTGTTTTCTCCTCCCACTTAGCGATATGCGCATAACCGCATAAACGCCCCTGGGATTTAAATCAATGCCTGTGCACTCTTGCTCCGGAGTACCTTTTTGGGATTTGGAGGGGCGCCCCCTGGGGGAGGGTTGGTTGCTAGCAGGAAACGAGGAACACTACCCTTTCTCTTGTTGCTGGAGGTTGGACAGCTTTGAAAATAGTCCCTAGTCGAGGTTGCATTTCAGGGGCCATTTTCCTCATCCAGAACTAGAGCCAGTCAAGTGACAGTGTTTCTCTGGTGGGAAAAACTCACTCTCTTTTTTATTATTAAAATTGTTACACTTAACAGCATATACAAAAGTGAACAAACAACAACTGAGTAACAATAGTGAGAAGTATTGGAGTCGGGAGTCCACGGAACAGTGAAACAGCTAGATCTTTATTGCTGGTCCAGATGAAGCCTACAACCCAGGGCTCCGAGCCCTCCTTTTATGCTGGTCAGGGATAATCCCCTGACCTCGCCCAACTGGCCTGATAGGCTATTATCAGTCTATTTACATCTCATAGGTTCCCTGGGAGAAACCTAGGTACATGATTGGTCGCTGGTTAGAATCCACCTGGCCTTTGTTCTACCTGGCTGAAGCTCAGGTAGTTTCTTGGCCATGTGCTCTGGCCACATGGTAGTCGCCATTACTGGAGCACATGGCGACAGCATGGTCAATACATAACAATTCCCATGTATGCAACTTAGATGGAAATCACTATGGGCACCCTGCCCAAAGATTGTTTTGCAATGTGCTGAATTGGGAATCCTGGGTAGATGGAATCCACGTGATCTTCTATAATCTAGGGTTACCAGACATCCTCTCTTTAGAGGGCATGTTCTCTTCATTTGGGCTCCATCCTCTTTTGGGCTCTTTGTAAAATCTGGGTAAAAATGTCCTGTTTTGGAGTTGGAAGGTTAGGAATATATCTAGTTAGTAGCAATTATCCCAGCTTAAATGGTAGGGGTATTTAAAATGAGATTTGTCATAGTGATCTTAGAATCACAGTTGGAAGGAACTTCCAGGGTCATCTAGTCCAACCCCCTGCACAATGCAGGAAATTTACAAATACCTCATAAGAACATAAGAGAAGACAATGTTGGATCAGGCCAATGGCCCATCCAGTCCAACACCCTGTGTCACACAGTGG
The DNA here is from genome assembly GCA_029233225.1 of Lepidodactylus listeri. Lineage (NCBI taxonomy): Eukaryota > Metazoa > Chordata > Lepidosauria > Squamata > Gekkonidae > Lepidodactylus > Lepidodactylus listeri. Next base: position 128,884,737 of record JARCFY010000005.1, on the reverse strand, counting down.
CCAAAAACACCAGGTGCCATCAGGACACTAGAAGCCCTCCCACTGTTGCCCCCCCCCCAAGCACCAAGAATACAGAGCATCACTTGCCCCAGACTGAGAGTTCCTATCTATACTTTGTGGCTAATAGCCACTGATGGACCTCTGCTCCATATGTTTATCCAATTCTCTCTTGAAGTTGTCCATGTTTGTAGCCGCCGCCACCTATGGCAGTGAATTCCATGTGCTAATCTCTCTTTGGGTGAAGAAGTACTTCCTTTGATCTGTTCTAACCTGACTGCTCAGCAATTTCATGGAGTGCCCATGAGTTCTTGTCTTGTGAGAAAGGGAGAAAAGGACTTCTTTCTCTACCTGCTCTATCCCAGGCATAATCTTATAAACCTCAATCATGTCACCCCTCAGCCGTCATTTCTCCAAGCTAAAGAGCCCCAAAAGCTTCAAACTTTCTTCATAGGGAAAGTGTTCCAACCCTTTTATCATTCTAGTTCCACTGTTCTGCACTTTTTCCAATGCTATAATATATTTTTTTGAGGTGTGGCTCCCCCCCCCCCAGTGACCACGCCCACGCCCAGAAGATGACAAAAAACCCCTCCAGGATCTCCAGCCAAACTGGCCCTCAAAAGAATTGCTTCCTGACCCCAAGTGATCACTTGTTTAAAGTAGCCAGTTGGGAAATATGTCCTCTTTTTTTGCTTTTCAAAACATGGTAACCCTATTATAATCAAAATGAATGGATGTGCCATTCAAACAGAATGTTTCCACACCAACGGAAATCATTCCAGCCGTCATCCTGTGGGGATGCTGGAACATGCCTATTCGTGGCTGCCTGCTACTCCCAAATCCCAGTGTGCCTACACCTTTGCGATTTCTTTGTCGGACCACCCTGTCTTTTCACCTTAGTGGACTACAAGACTGTTCCCTCTGAGTAAAGAACAATTTTCCTGGCACTGAAGGATAAACAACAGTAGCAAAAAGTGCTCGGAACTGCATGTATTCCACACAGACAGAAAAGTGCAGATTTCAGCACAAGATTCAGCATTCTGAGAACTTCAGTGAAAGAGATGTTTCTGGCCCTTATGGCAGGGGTCCCCGACATTTTCGGGCCCATGGGCAAATTTGGAATTTTGGGAGGAAGCAGTGAGCACCACTCCAAAATGGCTGCCGCAGGATGCGGGATGTGGAATGGAGGACCTCCTTCCTCACACCTCCTCAGACCAAAGGGGAAATGGGACCATGGTAACTAAGGGAAGCCCGGGTGCTTACCAGTTCTCATACTCCTTTGGTGGAAAACCTTTTCCTTTGAATGAGGGTAGCCAGGAAGAAGTTCTGCCATACAGTAGGCCCACCAAGAGGAGCACTGGCAGAGGCCCAGGGGCACCATTTTGGGGGACCCTGCCTTACAGTTTCAAAAATAAACAAGTGGGCAACACCTTACAGAATCTTATGGTTTCAAAAATAAACGAGTGGGCAATACCTTACAAAATCTTGGAAGCCAGAAGAAGGCTCAATACGTTGGCCAGGAAGCAGGGCTGTAGCCAGTGGTGGGGTGCACGGGGCAGCGTCCCCTTTAGAAACTGCAGTGCCCCCCCCCCCCCGGGAATCTTCAAGTTGGAATCTTGGCAGGACAGGGACTGTTTAAGCTGCACCACGCCACACACTGCCATCAGCCCAAACCCTTTCTCTAAGCTTCCTTCTGTCTGCTGATCCCTTACCCCAGGAGGAAGCAGCATGTGGCCTGGAAGGAGGAAGGAAGGAGGGTTAGAGAAATTGCTTTGGGCCAGTGGTGGCGCGGCTTAAACAATACTGGCCCACCAAGAAGCAGCAGGAAGAGCTGTGGGTGAAAGATTGGGGTGGTGGTAGGGCTGCCAAGTCAGCCCGGGGGGCAGGGGATCCCCCGCTAAAGGGGTTCCCAATCCACCGGCCAGCATTCGGCTGGCGGGGGAAACCCCACCCCCGAAGTCGTCCAGCCTGGATGACGTAATGACGTCACCGGAAGTGACGTTAGCATGTTGGGGGCATTGCCAGGGCAACGCTCTGGCAATTGCCCCAAAACTCTATGATACCACAGAGTTTGGGGGCGATTGCCAGAGCGTCACCCTGGCAACGCCCCCAACGTGCTGACGTCACTTCTGGTGACGTCGCCAGGCGTGCCAGAGAAACTCCCGGACGGAGGAGGACTGCCCCCCGCCGGTGAGTTCTTTAGACTTGGCAACCCTAGGTGGTGGTGGTGGTGGAAACTGCAGCGTGGGACAAGGGAGTGGGGCTGCCAGGGTCCCAGGAGTGTGGGGCTGCAGGGCTCGCCCTTTGGGAGAAGGATCCACACACCAGAGCTGGGCCAGTTGCTTCACGGGGTCAGAATGGCCAAGGAAGCGCTTCACCCAGCACGGAGGAGGGCGATGGCCACAGCCCATGCACTCATGCCTACCCGCCGCCTCCATTTATTTAATTTAAATTTAATTTTGTTCAGCTTAAATTAATTCTCCCACCCATTATGTCCAGGCCTGTAGCTACAGTGGGGATTTGGGGGGGGGGGGCTCCGCCCCCTTACTTAAAGGCACAGCCCCACAAGAATTTCTCCTGTAAATGCTTTTTCCAATCATTTTAAAACATTTTTTAAAAGTTGTGTGCTCCTTTAAGCTGAGTTGACTGTAGTTGACTAATTCTCGCACTGAGCAAGGGAGTTGGAGTAGGTGACCTCTAGAATCCCTTCTAACTCTGTGTCAAGAAACTGGTCTCCTTTAAGAGTTTTCCTGCCCAAGTGTGAACTTTCTTGACTACAGAAGTCATCACCCCCACCTGCTGGCTTGTTATCAGAATTGTTGCTTAGGCTGGCAGGAGTGATTAACTTGCAGCAGCTGAGGACTGTCATCTAAAGCGGTCAACGTCTTGCAATTTAGAGATCTAGCCTGATAATAGCTTTCTATTGGCTCAATGGCTTTTCTTTCTGTGCTGAGAATTTTTGCCCCACCAGGAAAAAAATTGCCCCACAAACCACAAAATCCAGGCTACAGACCTGAGTATATCTGCATGTAGAACAAAATAAAATAAAATGGAATGAATGGGGACAAGATACCAGGAGGAGGTAAAGAAATTGACCTGCCCCCCTCTTGTCCCATCTTCATTCCCTACAGCACAGAAAAGAATGATTGGACAGCGTTCTTTTTCTTTCATACATTTGAGATCAAATGTATGAGATCATCTATGAGATCAGTTTTCATCTGGAGATTGTAACGAGGAGTTTCAGGCGAGCGAGAAGGAGCCACAGCTCATGCTTGGTATGCAGAAAAATGCAGCCCCTAGCACAGTGATGGTAAACCTTTTAGAGACCAAGTGCCCAAACTGCAACCCAAAACCCACTTATTTATTGCAAAGTGCCAACACGGCAATTTAACCTGAATACTGAGGTTTTCGTTTTAGAAAAAACAACTCATACATTAACATCTTTTGTCTTAAAAGAAAAACACAATGACAGAGCTTTCAGTGATACAAACAACTTTTTATTGAAAGGTAAAAGTTTGCATTTGGCATGCTTTTGAACAATGAATGTGATTTTTGCTGTCCAATCTTGCAAACTCTGTGCCGGGGCGATGCCGTGCGTGCCCACAGAGAGGGCTCTGAGGGCCACCTCTGGCACGCGTGCCATAGGTTTGCCACCACTGCCCTAGCATTTCCAGTTCAGAGGTTGAGAAGGACATGACCTAGGGGTGCCAGCCTCCAGGTAGGAGCTGGGGACCCCCCAGAATTACAGCTCATCTCCAGACTACAGAGAACAGTTTCCCCTGGAGAAAATGGGTGCTTTGGAGGGTGGGCTCTATGCCATTGTACCTCACTGAGGTCCCTCTCCTTTCCAGGCTCCATCCCCAAAGCTCCAGGAGTTTCCCAGTCTGCATCTGGCAACCCTATTCCCCGTTGGTGACCAGGGGGACCTGGCAACCCTAGCAAGACCTCAGGGAGGGATTATTCCTTTGGTTTCTAAGGGACGCAGGAGGGTGTGCAGTCTGCATGTGTTCCCACACCAAGGCTGTGCTTGACCTCCTAAAAATCCACATGGTGCATTACACTTCTTGCCAACTCTTTCCAAGCTCCTTTTTACTTTCCCATTGCAGGGAAGAGGGAGACACACTCTTACCAAACTCTCGTGGTAGGAAAATATGTGGCTTTAAACTCCCGTGGTAGGAAAATATGTGGCTTTAAAGCCGTATATGGTCAGGGTCCTACATACCTAAGGGACTGCCTTTCCCCATATGTTCCCCAGAGAGCACTGAAGTCAGAGATCCAGAATCGGTTGGCCCTCTCAGGCCTTAAAGAGGCTAGGTTGACAGTGACCAGGACCAGGGCTTTCTTGGTGGTGGCCCCAGCCTGGTGGAATGAGCTCCCGGAGGAGATCAGGGCCTGTAAGATGGAGCTCTTCCGCCAGGCTTTTGGGAGCTGCCGCCATCACCAATGAAGAACACCATGTGGTGGAAGGTGTGAGGGCCTTGGATGCTGGAAATCACCAACTACAATCTGTAGAATAGAACCTGTTGTATGGACAATCAAATGGACACTGCGAGCTGACTGTACGCTGAGAACAGTGAACAACGGATAACGAAGAACAATAATTGATTACTAGCACTTTATAGTTTTAAAATTGTTTTAATGTAATTTATGTTTTAATGTATTTTATCTGGTTTGTGTAAGGCTGCAGTCACACGGCCCTTAAATGTGGGAGGAAGGGCTATTTCCTCCCGCATTTAAAGGGGCTGACCACACGGCCCACCCCAACTCCCGCGCTGAAGCGGGCTCAAATGCGGGTTCCTCCCGCATTTTCCGACCCCGGGAAAAACAACAGTTTTCCCGGGTGTTGCGGGAAGAACCTGCATTTGAGGTATCTGAACAGCCCTCTCTCACAATCATTGCGAGAGCAGGGCTGTCCAGATAGACCCGCCGGCCATTTCCCCCCCCCCCCTTTTACACTTGGGCGCTTGACCACTCAAGCGCCCAAGTGTAAAAGGGGGGGGAAAACCCCAAACTCACCAGGCGGCTGGCGGGTCCTTGGCCGCCACCGCCGCTTCTGCCGCCGCCGCCGCTGTTCCTGCCACCACCGCAGCCACTTCTGCTGCCGCAGGGGTTGGGATGTATAGACATCCCAACCCGCGGCAGAAAAATGTGGCCCCTTTAAATCCAGGAGCCCTTCCGGATTTAAAGGGGCCGTGTGACCGCAGCCTAAGTTGCCCAGAGCCAGCCTTGGCTGGGAGGGCAGGGTAGAAATGTGAGAGAGAAACAAACAAACAAACAAAGAATGGTTAAAAACAGTGGGCGGTTTAAGGTATAAGACAGAACATCGCATGTAGGGAGAAATGGTCTTGTGAAATAGATAGTCAAAGTCATACAGGGGATCCGAGCAGGAAGCTTTCGCAAACGTCTCTTATAGACTGAAGTTTATAAATGCCCAATGCAGTGGTCCCCAGGATGGCACCTTTTGGCACAATGGTCCCTGTTAGTGTATGCTGTGGAACTCACTTGCTTCTCCCCCAAAGGAAAGAACCAGTTCTGGCTTTTCTTCACTGTACTGGAGGTCCTTCAGAATGTTGGCCGAGTAATTAACACAGCAATGTTGCACAACCTGATTAAAGTGTAGATAAAGGTTCATTGAGGAACTAACATACTTGATAGGAAAGAGGTGAGACAGAGGTAGGTTCCTAACTTCATCTCTAGCTGAGAGAGAGGATAAGACTGAGTGTGGCACTTCCAAGAAGGAGGAGGGAATTGCCCTGAGAGTAGCAATCTGGAGACAGACAAGGAATAGCACTTAACAGGAGATAAAAGGTGCTGACCTCACTATCCTATCTAATTTTCCTCTTGCTGCCCCCTGCAGGGTCTTCTTCACTTCTTCACTGTACAACAGACATTGCCTTTTCTAACACAGAACAGCCCAGAAGACATCTTCACTGAATATGCAGGGAGCACCCACTCAGAAACATCTGCCTCCATAACAGGAGGATGCTCAGCTAACCATCTAACATTTTGTGACTGCCATCCTATGGCAGCCATGTTGTGATTGGTCCTGCCTCCTGTGGCAGCCATTTTGTGGTCACACCTACAACTAGGGATGGGCAGGAACCAGCACACGAACTAATTTGTGATGAATTTTGGGCGGTTCGTGGTTCGTGAACTGAAATTCATGGCAGGTCAACACAAACTTTCCACGAACTTTCAAGCTGTTCATGGGGGGTTCGTCGTGGTTCACGTGGCTACATTTTCAGACTGTCTCTGCTCAATCTAAATGTTTACCAAACTTCAAAGCAACAGGGGGGCAGAACTTGGAGGGCATGTAGAGGAGCAACTTGGGAAAATCCCCCACAACTTTGATGTCTCTAGCTTGCACAGGATCCATTCTATACACTCTTGAACCTCCTGAACCTGTGCCTGTTATTTCCCCAGAAAGCACTTTCCTGGGGGCACCTAACTCAGACCCCATAAATCCAATCCTCACCAAATCTGGAGAGCAGGTAGAGTCAGCTGGAGATCTCCTGTGAATTTGGTGTCTCTAGCATGCAGGGGGGAGGGGCTCTACTGCATCATGAACCTCACCAGTTTGTTTGGTGGCTGAAAGTTCATGAGGGTCCATGATTTGCAAACTGGGCATGCCATGAACCAAACTACATTTTCCCAGTTCATGCCCATTCCTACCCAGAACCCTTTCTCAAAATTCCAAAAGAGCAGGGGGCCTTGAGGGGATGGGGAGGAAGGTAGTTGTAAATTCCCTGCATCGGGGTTGGGATTAACCGCCTTCCGACACTGGTGTTGTGCAATGCCAGGTCCATAAATAATAAAACCTCTACCCTGTGAGACATTTTGCTCAAGCAGGGGGCGGACCTGGCATGCGTGACCGAGACCTGGGTGCAAGATGGGGGGACAGTAGCTCTCTAACAAATGGCTCCGACTGGGTTCTCGGTCCTCCACCAATCACGGACTGAGGGGCGGGGGGAGTGGCACTTTTCATTCGGGAGGCTTACTCCTACAGGGTGCTCCCGCTGCTGAAACTTGCAGGCATAGAATGTTCTGACCTGGTGTGGGAAGCCGAGGAGAGTTTAGCTATCTGGGTGGTGTACCGGCTGCCCAATGTGCCACCCCCTAGCCTGCCATCTCTGATCGATGCCATATCCGGCTGGGCGTTGGAGCACCCTTGGCTTATAGTCGTGGGGGACTTCAATGTCCATGCCGATGATGCAGCCTCTGGGCCGGTGATGGATCTGGTATCAGCCATGGCAGCACTAGGACTCACCCAACATGTAACGGTGCCCATGCACTGGGCTGGGCATATGCTCAACTTGATTTTTGCAGTGGGGGTTACAGTGGACCAGATTGCTGCCTTGGCAGTACCATGGTCAGGCCACCATGCCCTGAAGGCCCGTCTGGTGCCACTCAGACCCTGTGTGGGTGGCGAGCATATTTTGGCTCGCCCACAGAGCCAAATGGACCCCCAGCAATTTCTGATGGCTCTGCAGGATCCCATGCCCCCTGGCGGCTTGTCAGATGAGCTGGTCGAGGACTGGCAAGGCTGGCTCTCTCGGCAGCCATCGATGAGATCCCCCCCCCGACGCCCTCTGTGCCCTCGTTCTAAGCGGGGTCCCTGGTACACTGGGGAGCTGCAGCAGATGAAACAAGGACTCAGATGGCTAGAGAGACGGTGGCGGCATGCTCGCGACGAAGCATCAAGAGTATCTTATAGGATGTTTATGAGATCCTATGAGGTGGCAGTCAAGGCCGCAAAGAGGCAATTTTACACGGCCACGATTGTGTCTGCAAGCTCACACCCAGCATAATTATTTAGAACTATTCGGTCTCTAACAGAGCTGCTGCAGGGCAGACTAAATAATAGGGAATTGGACATTGAGGCTTTCGCGAGCTATTTTACAGATAAAATCCTGCTGCTCTGCCGTGAACTACCAGCCACGGTTGAGACAGTAAGCGAACTCGAGGCTCCATGCATGTCTTCTAGTTCCATTCTGGATTATTTCAGTCCACTCAGTCTGGAAGAAGTCAACAGACTGCTCTCAACTGTACGCCCAACCACATGCAGCCTTGATCCGTGCCCTTCATGGCTTATAAAAGCTGGCCGCAAGGGGTTGCGAGGTGCCCTTAGGGATATTATCAACAAGTCCTTCAAGGAGGGACTGTTCCCAGAGGCACTCAAGGAAGCAATGGTCCATCCTCTCCTGAAAAAAACCATCTTTGGACCTGGCTGAATTGGCCAACTATCGGCTGGTTTCCAACTTGCCCTATTTGGGCAAGATCCTGGAGAGGGCGGCGGCGATTCAGTTGCAGAGCTTTCTGGATGACACTTCCGCGCTGGACCCATTTCAGTCCGGCTTCCAGCCAGGTCATGAGACAGAGACGACACTGGTCGCCCTCATGGATGACCTCTGACGACATCTGGATTGGGGGGGGTATGGCAGTGCTGGTGTTGTTAGATCTGTCAGCTGCGTTCAACACAGTCGACCACCAGCTACTGATCCACTGCCTCACCGACACGGGGGTTCAGGGGTTTGCCTTGCAATGGCTTGTTTCCTTCCTCCAGGGTTGGGGACAGAGGGTGGCGCTGGGGGAGCAGATGTCCCAGAGGCACCCGCTGACATGTGGAGTGCCACAAGGGGTGGTGCTATCTCCGATGCTTTTTAACATCTATATGCACTCCCTCACCCAGATCACCCGGAGGCACAGGCTGGGCTGTCACCAGTATGCAGATGACACCCAGCTGTATCTGTTGTTGAGCAGGTGGTCTGAAGCCACCCCAGATGACCTGGATCGGGTGCTTCAGGATGTAGTGGGCTGGCTTAGGCTGAGCCGAGTGAAATTGAATCCAATGATGATAGAGGTCCTGTGCCTGAGTCGGAGCGGGCTGGGGGTAGGGATCCCATTGCCGGCCTTCGGGGGGCACCATTGATGCCAGCGCCAAGGGTTCAGAGTTTGGGAGTGCTCCTGGATGCCTCCTTAACCATGGAGGCCCAGGTAGCAGCCATTGCCAAGGCAGCCTTTTATAATCTACGGCTGATTAGGCAGTTGGTTCCCTTCCTCGAATGCAATACCTGGTGACAGTGATCCACGCAATTGTCACCTCGAGGTTAGACTACTCCAACGCTTTCTACATGGGGCTGCCCTTGTCCCAGCTCTGGAGGCTGCAGCTAGTGCAGAATGCCGCAGCCAGGCTGCTGATGGGTCTCTCAGTGCGAGACCACATCCAGCCTGTGCTGAGGATGCCGCACTGGCTGCCTATAGAGTACCGGATCTGGTTCAAGGTGTTGGTGTTAACCTTTAAAGCCCCATATGGTCAGGGGCCTGTCTACCAAAGGGACCGCCTTTTCCTGTATATACCCCAGCAAGCACTGCAGTCAGGCACTCAACATCGCCTGACCCTCCCTGGCCCTAGGGAGGCCAGGTTAATGACCACCAGAACCAGGGCCTTCTCAGTGGTGGCTCCTTACTGGTGGAATAAGCTCCTGGAGGACATCAGGGCCCTGCGGGACCTTTTGCAGTTCCACAGGGCCTGCAAAGTGGAGCTCTTCCTCCAGGTCTTTAATTAGGAGCCGCCACTGGGGGAAATGGCCTCTGGAAAAGTGGCTGGTGGAATCTTTGGCCCACGAAATCAGCTGGTGGAAGTTTCCTGGCCTGTGACCTTTAGGCTGCTGCTTTTGTGTTGGTTGTTATGCACTGCATTTCTAACCACGTTTTTTCGGTATTCCCGCCATCTTTGCGGTCTTATTTTGTTAATTTTATATTGATGGATTTATTTTTAACCTATGCATGAATGTTGATTTTAATGTTGTTAGCCACCTTGAGCTGGCATAGCTGACTAGGCGGGATATAAATCTAAACAAATAAATTAAATAAATAAATTCGTGCAGGGGGTTGGCCTAGATGACCTTTGAAGTCCCTTCCAGCTCTGTGTTTCTTTGACATCTTGTCCAACCTGTGGGCTGAAGAGGCAGCCGGTGGCTAACCTAAGCAATGTTCTATTGCTTTCAGTATTCTCGACTTTCAAAGCAATATGGAATGGACCTATATCTAAAGAAAGAGTTTCTCCAGTATACAGGGTCCGTGAAGGAGCGGGGAGCGCTGTACCTTCTGACGTCTTTACAGCAGGTAGGAAAACCTGTGGGGCGAAATGTGAGTATCTGAGCAAAAGAGCTTGTTCCTAAATGAATTTATTTCTGACCTTTATATCCTTCCTTTTCTCTGTGTTATACAACCAGGACAGTTGGCAACCATAGCAACACCTTCCATGTATTTATTTTTATACTAACTATTATCACACATGGCATGAGCCATCATGCTAATAGTTACACCCATTATTAAGTTCTTTTTATTAATTAAAACAATTCTACCCAGCTTCTCCTTGTGTTTTTGCCATGGTTCAAGTTCAAGTACAATTTATTGGCCTCTCACTGGATTCTCCAGCATTCATCATTATGACTACACATGTGTGTTTTGTGTGTGTGTGTGTGTGTGTATGCACAGACAGAGAGAGATTGGGCTCTTCCACATTGTCATTTTCATCACTTGTGTCCTTATTGCTTCTGGGGGGGTGGGTTTCCTTTTCAGCGTGTGTTTTTCTCCCTCTAGTGGTCAATTCGATATTACATGGCAGTATGTCTGTCATATTTCCCTGCACGGAAATTTAAACCTGCAGGGAAATATGCTGGACGTACAGCCATGTAGTATCAAATCAACCACTAGAGGGAGCAAAACACATGTGGAGAAGAACAAAGCAATGGGGACATGTCAAACTCAGTGCCTCATTTGCTATATGTCTGATGGGGGGGAAGCATGTGAGGGGAGTGTGTGAGAATGCTTTGTTTTGCTTTGCTTAGTAACTGCCTCTGATGGAAAGCACCTCCCCCCTGGGAAGAAGCAAGTGACCTTAAATGCCGTCTCTGCTATGCCTAGCTGTGCCTAGCTATGCCTAGCTGTGATAGATAAATGCATGGGTGAATTATAGGTGGGGAGAGGTAGGAATGTTACATTCTGGTGGGCTGGATGCAAAGGCTGATTGGTTGGGACCTTTAGGGGGGGCTTGCTTGAATTATGTATATCTATGGGGTTCGCGCCTTAATCTTTAGTTCTGACCCAAAGTGTCCTGACTGGAACTTACCAATGCCTCACTAAACATATCACTATCTCAGAGAGAGTGTGGTTGAGAGCAAGTTTGTCCAGAAATCTGACAGGACACAAGGGATGAAAATTAGAATGTGGACGAGCCCAGAGAGAGATAGACAGAGACGGAGAGATGAGATCAACTTTATTTGTGCGTGTATCTAAGGTAGATTTCACCTACAATTATGACATTGCTGTATTTTTAGCATTTGGGGATTATAATCTTTTCTCTGGATTTTTGTATTTTAAACTTGGAAAGGATGCACAGTTCAAGATTCCGTCTGTGCATAAATGTATTTATGCTTTTCTGCTCTGGGGGTCTGGTTCTGGGGGGATTTTTTGTGTTTCTGGTTTCTGCTCTGCGTGTTCGTTTTCTCTTCCCCTCTGTTTTTTTCTTTCCTTCTGGTTCAACCCCGCTCTGTAGTCTTACAGCAGCTGCAGAGACGGTGGCTGGCAGTCCCAAAACATGATTATTCCCCTGAAGATAACCTCTGGTCTCCAGTTGTCAACCCAGTGGAAGTGTGTCATTGGAGGAAGTGGTAGCCAAGGGCTGCCAATACCCCATATTTGGAGGGGATTGCACCCCCCCCCCACACACACACATGGTTCTTGTCTCTTCTCCGACCAGCCCTGCAGTAGAACTACCTGCTAACTAGAGTCCCCCATGTTTACACCTTCGTGTTCTGCAGGAGCAGCAAAGGAAAGGGGTGATTGTCGCCTCAGACAACAACTTCTCCATGGCGGTGGCGTACCATGCCTCGGAGCACCGCATCCCTGTGTTTGTCATCATGTCCACCAGCACCTCGCCTGCCAGAGTGAAAATGTGCCGTGACTACGGGGCCATGGTAATTTCCTATGGCGCCTCCGCCAGAGATTCCCAGCTGCATGCCAGGAGGCTGGCTCAGGAAAATGGCTACCTGTACCTTGAAGAGTAAGTGGGTATTTTTCAGGTAATAGCTACACGCCCCTGCCTCCCAACAGACTTAAACAGGGCCCATCAGAAGAATTCAGGTTTTTTCATTAGAAGTTTGGCTCGCTTAAGGTTTAAGCTGAGGGAATCCTTCAGGGCCGCGAAAAACCTCTAAAAATAGTCAGTAGCCAAGTTTGCCTTGACTCGGATGGCCCAGGTTAGCCTGATCTCATTATATCTCAGATGCTAAGCAGGGTCAGCCCTGGTTAGTACTTGGATGGGAGACCACCAAGGAAGTCCAGGGTTGCTACGCAGAGGCAGGCAATGGCAAACCAGCATGGTGTAGTGCATGGGTGGCCAAACTGTGGCTCGGGAGCCGCATGCAGCTCTTTCATACATATTGTGTGGTTCCCGGCAGGGCCACTGTGGAAGCTAAATATCATTAGCAAACAAATTTTCATTGGACAAATAAATACCATTATCACTATCTGCTTTTACCACTTTTGTTATTATTTTTGGCAGTCTCGTTTAATGTTAATAAAAAGCAAATCTGCATATTTCCCAGAACAAATGTGTAATATTTGTTCATGTTTTGCGCCTCCCGAACATCTGACGTTTATTCTGTGTGGCTCTGAGATTAAGCAAGTTTGGCCACCCCTAGTGTGGTGGTTCAGAGTGGCAGATTCTAATCTGGAGAGCCGGGTCTCATTCCCCACTCCTCCTCCTCCTCCACATGAGGCCTGCTGGGTGACCCTGGGCCAGTCCCAGTCCTCTCAGAACTCTCTCAGCCCCACCTGCCTCACAAGGTGACAGTTGTGAGGAGAGGAAGGAAAGACATTTGTAAGCTGCTATCAGTACCCTAAGGAGACCCTAGGGAGAAAAGCAGGGTATAAAAACCAACTCTTCTCCTTGTCCTTCAAACCAACCCTCTCCATCTCTTGCCTCGAAAACCCCATGAGTGGTCACTGTGAGTTCGCTGTGACTTGATGGCACTTTCCACCACCAGCAGCTGAGCTTGGGATTCAGGGCATCCACAGTTTTTTGAAAAAGCTAGAAAAGAGCTAGAGAAGTACATTCTTAACAAAAATTGGGAATTCAGAAGGATTAGTAGATGATGGCAAAAGATCATTATAATGCTTCAGTGCTATGGGAGTCTAGCAATTACCCATACCCCTGATCTGGAATCTACAAAGGTCAGGCTATGTCTACTCAGGTCGTGGACACACTGCCCTTTAAATCCAGGAGCCCTCCCGGATTTAAAAAGGCCGGGGTTTTAAATTTTGGGTTGGGATGTTTACACATCCCAACCCCGGCGGCAGTGGCAACAGAGGAGGCGGTGGCGGGTGGTGGTGGAGGAGGAGGCAGGCAGCAGTGACAGAGAAGGAGGCAGTGGCGGCAGAGGCGTGCGGCAGAGGCAGTGGAAGAGGCGTGTGGCAGAGGTGGTGGAAGAGGCATGCAGCAGAGGCAGTGGTGGCGGGCAGTGGAGGAGGAGGCTGGCCACCTGGTAAGTTTGGGGGGGGGGGTTCCCCCTTTTGCACTTGGGCATTTGAGTGCTCAAGCGCCCAAGTGCAAAAGGGGGGGGGATGGAGGGCTGTTCAGATAGGCTCAATTGTGGGTTCCTCGCGCGACCTCTGGGAAATTAGTTGATTTTCCTGGGATCGGAAAACGCAGGAGGAACTCACAATTGAGCCCGCTTCGGCGTGGGACTAGCCGCGGCCGGTGTGATCGGTCCCTTTAAATGCGGAGGAAACAGCACTTCCTCCCGCATTAAAGGGTTGTGTGGCCGCGGCCTCACTGTCAAAGGTGACCTTGCAGCCCCAGCCTCTGAGAATGATGCCTGCAGAGCTGCAGTTAGGGAATTTCAGTCCTCTGGACTTCATGGTTGTCAGCTGGCCTCCCTTTTGATTGCGATATATACTCCTTTTTTTGTATTTTTCAGTTTGGCCAGTTTGGTGTCGTGGTTAAGTGCGCGGACTCTAATCTGGGAGAACCGGGTTTGATTCCCCCACTCGTCCACTTGCACCTGGCTGGATGACCTTGGGCAAGCCATAGCTCTGGCACAGCTGTTCTTGAAAAAGAGCAGTTTCTGTCAGAGTTCTGTCCCCGCCTACTTCACAGGGTGTCTGTTGTGGGGAAGGGAAAGGGAAGGCGTTTGTAAGCTCTGAGACTCCCTTGGGTAGTGAAGGGCGGGGTAGAAATCCAATCTCCTCCTCTTCTTCTTCATCATCATATGTGCGTGTGTGTGTGTTTGTGTGAGTGTACCTGGAAGTCATGGTGACCTCTGGTGACTGACCCCTACTGTGGGCCCGGAGGATATTCAGAGAGTGGCTGAATAAAACCTTCCCGCTGCCTCCCAACGGCTGGTATTCCAAGGAGGTCTCCCCTCCAAGTACTTGCCAGGGCTAACCCTGCTTAGCTTCCGAGATCTGGCAAGATCAGGCTTGCCTGGGCTATCCAGGTCAGGGGTGACTGAAACATATACTAATTTATTTACCTCAATTAGACCCACCTTTTGTTGGAGAAAAATAGTCAAAATACTTAACTATTGAGAGGTTTCAATAGATCTTTGCTTCCCTGGCGAGAAGACATTTCTTTCTATTTGAAAAGCTTTATTTCTAAGGGTAAGGGTTCACAGGAGACCTACAAAATAACAACATATCTAGGAGCTACATTTTGCATCCTACTCTTTGCAAAGCATGGTCAGACAATAATGGAGAATCTGCTTCTTCTAGAAGGAAGTCACCTGATTACATTAATCAAGCAATACCAGTAAAGACACCTAGATTCCCAGGCTTACAAAGCATTGGCTGTCTGCCAGGTTTCCTTCCAGCTCTGCCTAAACAATAGAACTGAAGGTAAAGAGATTAACCCTATAATGGCTGGCAGGGGTCATTTCGTAGAAAAAGAGGTGCAGGAGCTCATTAGCATAACATTTGCATATGCCACACCCCCTGACATACCAGAAGTGTGTCAGAAGGCAACACCCACCCCTCAGGCTCCACTCCACAGGTGAGTGAAACTGACCTGCTCTTCCTCCATTCCCTTCCCCATCCAATACTTTGTGCAATAAAAAGAAGCGTAAAGAACACTCCCTCATTCTCTTCCTGCTCCCTTGAAACCACCAGGTTTCAAGTAGACTTGAGATACCCAGGACATGTGCACCACCCATCCCTTCCCCTTCCCTTCCCCACAACAAGACACCCTGTGAGGTAGGTGGGGCTGAGAGAGGTCTTTTGAGAACTGTTCATGAGAGAACAGCTCTGAGAGAACTTGTGAATGTCCCAAGGTCACACCAGCAGCTACAGGTGGAGGAGTGGGGAATCAAACCCGGTTCTCCCAGATTAGAGTCCAACTCCTGACCACTACACCAAACTGATGGGGTGGAAGCTGCTGAAGGGTTGGTGAAATTTCTCCAGTACTTATGTGCCATGTGCCCAGATAAAAAATGGTATACTTAGAAAATTTATATGCCACCTTGAGCAAGTCTCTGGAAAAGCAGCACACAGTCATAAAAGGAACAATGATAAAATTATCAATATTAAACAAAACATTAAAAACAGTAAAGACCCTAGCAGGGCTTTCCCCGGGGCGCTGCGCCTCTGCACTGCTTGGGAAAGCCGAGGAGGGGGCGGGGCTTGGTCATGTGCCCGCCCCCTGGGCTCCTCACTCCCGGAGCTGCGCTCCTGTGCGCTCCCGCTCCAACGGACCCCTGGTGACAAGTATCCTGAATCCTGGTTTGGATGCGGCATACAGTTACCCAAAAGCCAGTTTGTAATTTTTTCCGTTGTCATCCTGCAGGTTAACAAAGGAAAAATAGCTTTTAAGAAATATTTCTTTCCAATTTTTCAGCCTTGACACAGCCTTTCCCTCTTTTAAGTGTTGTTTCCTCCTAAGTTTGCTCCTAATCTCCTCCTCAGAGCCTTCAGGGAGGTCCTCCAAGTATGAGGTTAAGGTAGACAATTTTTGGCTGTCGGTTGTGGAAAGACCTACGTGGTCAATTGCTCAATTCTCTTTAAACTGAAAGCTCCAATTTCCTGGAAACTGCTCACTTATCCCAAATGCTAAATTTCCTCCACCCCTCATCATGGAACGAGATGGAGGTCTGAAACTATATTGCTTCTCCTGCTTGCATTTTGCATGAAAACAGAAAACAGATGGCCAAGAGCAAGAGTTCAGAATGCCCCCCCACCCAGAAATCCAATTGATTTTGTATAATACTTTTCAGCAACGAGCTGTCTTTTACCCTCCCTCTCCAGGGGACACTGGGAAATGTAGTAGGGATCTCCAGCAAAGAATTATGCTTCCTTCCCCTCACCTACACACAAAATCCTCAGCACTATCAAGTCTCTTTGGGTGAAATCAAGACAATAAAACAGAACCAATATATTGGTTTTTGGATCTGTCTTGTCACCTTTCCTATGCAATCCCGTCTACCTCTTTGAGGGAAGTGAGAATTTCGGCCCAATACAAGTGGTTTGCAACTTGGGGATCAGGTCTCCTTAGAAATAAGTCCCATTGTATTCAATAGGGCTTACGCCTGGGAAAGTATTCTTCAGAACACAGTTTGGTATTGCAACTGTAAGGTGGCGTCCGTGACACCCCCATCACGTTTAAGTTCTTTTCATTCGGTCTTTTTCTGTGCTTAAAACAACTCAGACGTCTCTGCAGCTCTAGAAATCTTGACAAAAATGTTGACAAAAAATACATTCAAAGAGGGTCCTTCCATTCTAGAAGAATTTGTAACTGCTTTAACAACATACCCACGAAAGTTAAGGTTGTCATTCTTTTCAGTTTAAAAAACAAAAAAACCCAGAGTGTCCTATATGCTATTCTTCAGTCAATCTTTCCTTTCTGCTTGCTTTTGCAGGGAAGACAATGCCGTGTATCTATCAGGGCTGGGAACCATGGGAATGGAAGTCTACGAGCAGGTGCCAAAACTGGACGCGGTGATCTTCCCAGCTGGGGCACACTGTGGGTTGCTAGCAGGCTCAGCTGTGGCGTTAAAACACTTGAACCCAAATATTTCTGTAATCGTAAGCACCTTTATATCTTTATCTGATGTGTTGGAGATGAGCAATATATGTCCAGGTGGGACCCGGGAAGGACCAGAATTACAGCTCATCTCCAGACTACAGAAATCAGTTCCCCTGGATGCTTTGGAGGGTGGACTCTTGAGGCATTGGGTCCCACTGATGTTCCTGTCATCCCCCAGACTCCTCCCCCAAATCTCCAGGAGTCTCCCGACCTGGAGCTGGCAACCCTACTTCCCTGCCGGTGGCCAAGCGGGACCTGGTGACCCTACATTATTTCCATCTCTGATCATGTTATTTCCGTCTCTGAATATGGTGATCCCGATAATGACAAAACCGGCAGCTCTAACAGAACAGCAGATCAAAATGGCTCCAAATACCTGACTTGCATCGGTACTCAAAACATACAACCCAATCCGGATTTAGGCATGCTTCAAAAAGCGGGGAGGGGTTTGTGCCGCACCACAAACAAATGCAAAAACACAAGAAGAGCTGTGCCGGATCGAACCAGCGGTCCGTCTAGTCCAGCATCCTATTTCATTCAGCAGCCAATTAGCATGCTATATTTTTAATTTATATTTATTTACTTAATTTATATCCTGCCTTTTCCCCTGGGGGAGACCCGGTGGCTTACATTGTTCTCCTCTTCTGTTTTATCCTCACAACAACCCTGTGAGGTAGGTTAGGCTGAGTATATGTGACTGGCCCAAGGTCACCCAGCAAACTTCCTGAATTCGAACCCAGCTTTCCCAGATCCTAGTCTGATACTTTAACCAGACATTAAACTGGCAGGCCATGAAGGAGAGTTTTAGCCTCCCCTTCTTCCTGACATTAGTCTTTCTGTGAACTTTATTCGTATGGGTAAAAAACTAATCCTTTGAACTCTCAGTCGAGCGAAAGCAAAGTTCAAATAGTAACTCCTTACGAGTGTTTATACGTAACTGCAGCTAGTAAATCCAGTTTTCAAAATGTCTTGGAAGAGTTTCTAAACTGAGACATGCAAGTGTTTGTGAAAATATTTGACATTTTATCTATATCTATCTTATATTCTAATAACTAAGTCAGCCGATTGTGGATACTCAATTCTGTGACTGGGCCTGTGAATGGGCAAGACTGATCTTTCTACAAACCAGGTTTGCATAAAAATCTGGAATCTAAAAAAGACATTGGGGGCTTCAAAAATGATAAAAGGAGTGCCTGTGGTTTTAAATTACAGATTCCCTCAGTGGATGTAGCTAGGCAACCACAGAATTCCAGGCTGGGTTCTGTCAGTAAAAGCGGGGGGGGGGGGGGGCATTTCCAGGCCTGTTTTGGCCTTTGAGGGCAGACTCATTAGAGCCAGGCCTGGGGCTACGGTTGCCAGGTCCAGGTTGGGAAATTCCTGGAGATTTTGTGGTGAAGTCTGAGGAGGGCAAGGTTTGGGGGTGGGTGGGCAGAGAGACCTCAGCAGAATATAATGCCATAGAGGCCACCTTCCAAACCAGCCATTTTCTCCAGTGAGACAATTCTCTGTCATCTCCAGGTTTCACCTGGAGGTTGGCAACCCTGGGCCAGGGAGCAGCCTCTGAGTAAGGAGAAGAAGAGATTGGATTTATACCCTGACCTTCACTTGTAGTCTCAGAGCAGCTGTCCCAGTTCTTAAAATGTGAGAGAGGCGCATTACCACCCTTTTGGCTCAGGTTTTTTCGGTAGATGGTCGTCTGCGCTTCCTGAGGTTTTTGCATCAAATAACATCCTGAGAAACTCTAGTTCATGCATTCAAGTTAGGGTTGCCAGCTCCAGGTTGGGAAATAGCTGGAGGTTTGGGGGGTGGAGCCGGGAGATGGTGGGCTTTGGTGAGGGAAGAGACCTCAGGGGGGTATAACGCCATAAAGTCCCCCCTCCAAAGTAGCCATTTTCTCCAGGGGGACTCCAGAGCTCTGTAGTCTGGAGAGCAGCTGTAATTCAAGTCCCCACATGGAAGTTTGGCTACTGCATAAATTAGTTTGCTCTGGAGCCATCCTTCCTGAGCGGAGACAAAAATGTGTGAGCCGGAGGCTAAAAAACTGTGAGCTAGTTCACACTAACTCAGCTTACAGGGAACACTGGTCCTGATGCACAGACTCTGGCACAGATGTTAAAACAACCCAACAGTCAATTTTCCACACAACTAGTTATGTCTCCTGCTTTGGCGGGAAACTTCCTGCCTTGGGCTCCGAGGAACAAAAAGATGAGGGGGAGGGATATGGTAACACGCTGACTCCACAACATCACTTCTGGTGCAAATCTGGATGTGACATCACTGCCTTGATGCAGCACTCTAGAATCCACCCCAAACTCTATGGTTTTACCGTAGAGTTTTGGGTGAAACCTAGAGCATCATACTGATGCAGTGATGTCACTTCCAGGTTCATGCCATACGACATTGTGGTGCCGGTGAAATGCTTCTTTCCCCAGTCTCCCAGCATTTGCCTAGGCAGTGTTGGGATTATAGGGTTGCCAATCTGCAGGGAGCCCCTGGAGATCTCCTGTAACTACAACTGATCCTCAGACCACAGAGATCAGTTCCCCGGGGGGGGGGGGGGGAGGGAATGGCTGCTTTGGAGGGTGGACAGCTGTGCCAGAACTATGGATTGCCCAAGGTCATCCAGCAGCTGCAAAAGGAGGAGTGGGGGAATCAAACCCGGTTCTCCCAGATTAGAGTCCGCGCACTTCACCACTACACCAAACTGGCACTTAATCACTACACCAAACTAGTAGTAACTTGATACTATCTGACTTGTATGACTCACCTAGGTCTGGCCGCTTGCTACTGTTTAACTGGATAATTTTGGACAAGTCCATATTTTCAGCCTAAACTACCCTACTGGGTTGTTGTGTGGATAAAAAAGGAGGCGAGAAGAATAATGTAAGCTGCTTTGGTCCCCACTGTGGAGAAAGGTGGGGTATAAATGAAGTAAATAAACACTAAAGATAGCTAAAGATGGGAGTCAAATAAAAGATAGGCTGGTGAGTGGAGAGAGCGAGGCAAGTAAAGGGGAGAGGCTAAGGGGGTTGCCGGTGGGAGGAAGGGGAAGCAGTGTGGAAAAGGGGATACAGGCGAAATTGAGGCACCCGCCCACATCTTTGAGGGCTCCCTACCATACAAGTGGGGCTGGCCATAGGTTTCCATAGGTTTTCTAGGCAGAGGCTGACAGACTCAGGGAGAGGGACCGCAGACTGGTTGGCTGTTGGGTGGGAAGGAGATAGGGTTACCAACTCGAGATTGTGGGATTCCTGGAGATTTGGGGGTGACGTCTGAGGAAGGACGGGACCTCAGAGGGATATAATAGACTCCATCCTACAAAGCAGCCATTTCCTCCAGGGGAACAAGGGTTGCCAACCACTAGGTGAAGGCTAGAGGTCACCCAAATTGCAGCTGCTCTCCAGATGACTGAGAGCAACTCTCCTGGAGAAAATGGCTGCTTTGGAAGGTGGATCCCATGGCATTCTACCCTGCTGAGGTCGCTTCCATCCCCAAACCTTGCACTCCCAAAGCTCCACCCCCAAATCTCCAGGAATTTCCCAGCTTGGAGCTGGCAGCCCTAACTGGGGAGCTGATTTCTGTATTTGGGAGCTCCATTGTGATTCCAAGAGATCTCCAGATTGGACATCCTAGAAGGAAGCAGGAAAAAGAGAGAGGCTTCCAGGAAAGGGAAAGTGGGGAGGGAATGAGACGCCTCCCGCAAATCCTTGTGGGCTCCGACTTGTATCTATATAATATCATGCTCTAATCTGGATAGCCCAGGCTAATCCAATCTTGTTATATCTCAGAAGCTAAGCAGGGCCAGCCCTGGTTAGTATTTCGATGGGAGACCACCAAGGAAGTCCAGGGTCACTGTGCAGAGGAAGGCAATGGCAAACCACCCCTAAATGTCTCTTGCCTTGAAACCTCAGAAGCTAAGCAGGATCAGCCTTTGTTAGTAGTTGGATGAGATCTTCTACCACAAAGGAAGTCCAGGGTTGTTACACAGAGGCAGGCAATGGCAAGCAACCTCAGCAGGTCCCTTGCCCTGAGTTTGTTGTAAGTTGTTTGCGACTTGAAAGAACTTTCTACTGCCATATAACATTATATATCTATATTGTATATAGATATATATTTATACAGAAAGTTACCAACATCACTTCAAGGGAAAGTGTCTTCCTGCAAGCGAGAGAGACAGAACTTCTAGAAGTGTAATTCAGCCATTTTGCTTAACTGTACTGTAAGGCAGAGAGAGTTTCAAACTGCATCCAACAGGACACTGGCATTCCTTAGCAACCTAAAAAAGACCCTTCTATAAGAAAACAGTTCATAGTTGGTAAAATACACCAAAGGACTCTTTTGCCTCATAGTTTTCCCCTCAGAGTACAACCACATGTTGCGAACACTGAAAGTTACACAGTTGTTTCCACACAAGTGATGACAATGAATCTGGCCAGTTCCCACTGTGAACAACTCTTTACACCATAGAAGGATCCAGAATCCTCTTGAAAGTTCCCTCTCATGGACCTGCATGGGTTCCTTGGTTGACAAGTCAATGTGGAAAAGATTCTTCAGACATACAAAGCTTGAAAAACCACTGAAGCAAGGTAACATATAACACTTGGAATCACAGCTTCAGAAGGTAACCACCTTGGCCTGCAGCAGGAGCTAGATTCGAATCCAGGGAGCACCTTAAAGGCCAACAAGATCTCCAGGGCATAAGCTTCCGAGAGTGAAAGCAGTATCTTATGAAGGTAGCTTTGACTCTCGAAAGCTCATAAGAACATAAGAGAGGCCATGTTGGATCAGGCCAGTAGCCCATTCAGTCCAGCACTCTGTGTCACACAGTGGCCAAAACCCAGATGTCATCAGGAGGTCCACCAGCGGGGCCAGAACTCCAGAAGCCCTCCCACTGTGCCCCCCCCCCCCAAGCACCGTGAATACAGAGCATACCCTTAGTGAAGCAGTGAAGAAACTAAAATATCCATGCCCCTTCTTCCTCTATTTACCATGGAAATCCTTTTTTCCCCCCACCTCAAGGGTGTGGAGTCAGAGGGGTTCCCAGTACTGCAACAGTCCTTAAACATTGGCCAACCTGGTGAAGATCGCTCCCAAAGCATCCAGCCCTTTTACAGAGGTAAGAGAGTCTTGACTGGTTTTGAAGGCTACACACCTCATAGAAGAAAAACAAAAAACAGCCGTTATAGTTCACAACTCTTTATCCATAGTAGCTGAGGGCCGGGCATCTTTTAAAAAAAAAAAAATGTGGAGGGGTCTTTTGCACGTTTTACCCATGTACAGTTTTTTTAAAACACAAAACATAGCAAAATAGGATAACGTGACAATATATACATGAGTGCTGGCTCTTTAAAGACTTATATTTTAAAATAAATGCTACATCACAAACTTTCATGGACTGGAATCCACTTAAAGCAAGGGGCCCCTAACCCTTCTGAGTCCGTGGGCACCTTTGCAATTCTGACATAGCGTAGTGGGCAAGTCACCTAATGGCTGCTACTGGAGGTGAGGCTAGCCACAAAATGGCTGCCACAGCTTACCTTCAGTTGCACAGACATATTCATGACGTGATGGCAACTGCTGCCAAAAATGCTGGAGAAACAAATGGCCACACCAGTTGGGGGGGGGGGGGGAAGCAGGTGCAAGGTAAAAATATTTATTAGAGCTTCATAGATCCCTGCGCGTTCCGCTGTTAAGCTTCTTCATTATGTATGACTAGGAGTAAGGCCCGTTGTGGGAAGAAATGCAACAGGCTCTAGAAGGAAGCTTCGGGTGAGTGTCCCGGCTGTGGCTGGTGGGGTGGCAGAGGGAAGGGGGAAATAGAGGGAGGCGAGCCATGTTTATTTCCTTCTGCTTAGCTATAAGGCAGGGCTGTCTCAAGTCCTTTTGCTACCCCAAGTGGGTAGTACGGGAGGAGAGCCTCATGGTAACAGGTATGGTTCCCTCCACCCCTGACTTATGTGGATTTGGGACTCAGGCTCTGTCCCTTTGAGGCTTTTTAATTCCTTCTGGGAGCCCTGGTGCGGAGGGGTAAGCAGGAAGTTGTGGCAGGAAACGCTGTGGGGTGGGGAACAATCACAGAGGCCTAGCGCCTCTCCCTCCCTTGCCCAGGTCCTCCTCTGGGCTCTCACATTAGCCCTTAATGGCCAGTCTGCTGAGATAACAGGGAAGCAGAGCCAACCACTGCCAGAGTTGTTAACATCACAAAAACAGTTTACCTCAGTGCTATTTTTGGGCAGGAATGCACCGGAACGGCGTTCCAGCTGGCTTCTGAGTTGACCACACTTTCCCTTGGCTTGCCTGTGTGCCCTGTGGCTGCGGGGAGTGCAGGCAAGCAGGCCCTTGGAGGGAAGGCGGTTTAAGCTGCCTTCCCTTGGCTTGCCCATGTGCCTATTGTTAATAGGCCCATGGGTGTGGCCTATTATGCTAATGAGTTCCTGCGAGGCTTTTTCTACAAAAACAGCCCTGGTTTACTTCATTATGTGCAGCGTAGTGGGAAAGTATGGAGGAAAACTATGTCATTGTTCTCATTTCTGTTTGCAGACTGTGGGGGAAATTAATTACTATATATACCCATTTCCTTTTTGTGTGTGTTTTTCTTTAACATGCAGATGTGAGTGGACCCTGTTTTGCTTCCAATTCTTTGCAACTGACTGAGAAACTTGTTGACAAGGTTGTAACAGTGAGGTAGGTACAGGAAATACAGTCATGACATGAAGACTGTGGTCTTGGTTGGGTTGCCACTTATCAGTTTCAGTGGGGGGGTGACCTCTCAGCAAAACTTCCCTCCCCTGTCTGTGCTCAGTTGAGTGGTGGGGGGAAATGGGGTTAGTGTTGATTGACAACGGCATATTAATTCCTGTTTCAGAACAGGAAGCAATGTTATAATGCTCTACGAATTTTCAGATTGCTATGATAAAAACCATAGAGACTTGGGTATTCCTAGAGTGTTCTGTCACTTCCTGTTCTGAAAGAGGCATATAAGGGATGGCATCCTTATTCTTTTCTAAGCTCAGTATGTACTGCAGGAAAGCATGACAAAACTTTATGGCACCTTTGGCTTCTACCAAAGAGTTTTTGCCCAAGTACCTGTGAGACTTCTGAGCTGACACTATAAGACCAGACCTTTGTTTGAATCAAAGTTCTTTTATTTCTAATAATGATTCAGGTTCTCGATGTTTGTTAGAGATACATGACAGCAGGTAATCTGGGTTAATATACCTTTAGGCATAGTTGAATACAGGCATTGGACCAATCAGAGGAGATACAAAGAAGCGGGAAAAATGGCAACCGTTTGGTTCTCACAGTAGAGGTGAGAAAGTAATAAAAATTCCCTTCCTGCCCTGTGCGACCCAGATGTGTGAACGATAGGCTAAACATTTGGTTAGAAACAATCCGAGAGTCTCCAAGGTTAGAATAGCAAGATAAAATGCCTCAAGCCTCAAAGGCTGGTGGGAGGGAATGGATACGATAGTCCCAGTTGTTTATGTGACGTTCAGGAACGTAGCACGCCATCCTCCCGGCAAGGGACAGTTACATTTAGCAGAGCAGATAATATACTTCAAGGCAAGCAGTAAATAACACATGGCTACAAGATAGATCACAGGCATAGGAAAACAAGCATACTATTGTCAGATTCTGACAGTACCAGAGTGTCGCCCTGACATTCCATATATGATGACATCACTTCTGGGTCATGTGGACAGTGATATAGACATGTCACTGCGTGTCAGATGACTCTCCCTCTTTTTCTCTCTCAGCCCCACCTGCCTCACAGAGTGTCTGTTGTGGGGAGGGGGAGGGGAAGGGAAAGGAGTGTGTAAGCCGCTCTGAGACTCCAAGTGAAGGGCGGGGGATAAATCCAATCTCTTCTTCTTCTTCTTCTGGCTAAGTTCCCTCCCCCCAGTGAGTTAGCTGATTGGCAGTGGGGAGGTGGGGCCTGCCAGTGGGGGACCCCTGACTCCACTGGGGGGTCTCGCAACCCTAATGTAATGTGCACTTTATACTTGGGCATTTCTTATATCTGACTTTTTAAAAAATTAAAGTCTGAATCAATGTTTACTGAAGTGACTAGAAGTCCCCTTTCAGCCCTTCCAGTAACCAGATTTATGGGTCCCTTCAGTGTCCTCTGTTCCTTGCAAGACCACATGGATGGCTTCCTAATGGAAGGACGAGAGACCCTGAGAAAAACAGATCCATCTTTTCCTAGGATACTCTTAATTTTTTTCAGTTGTGCTCCGTGACAGCCAGGTAGTTTTGGTGTTGAGCATTTATGACAGTGGCAATAGGATCAAATGGAACAGTGGACAAATTAGACGGTTTATGCACTGAAGTAGGAGAGTGGGGCCCAGGATACGATTGCCAGCTCCAGGTTGGGAAATTCCTAGAGATCTGAGGAGTGGAATCTGGGGAGGGCAGGGTTTGAGGAAAGGACTAATCCGGGGGGGGGGGGGGTGTACAATGCCATAGAATCCATCTTCCAAAGTGGCCATTTTCTCCGGGTGAACTGATCTCTGTTGTCTGGAGACCAGCTGTAATGGTGGGAGATCGCCAGCTACCACCTGGAGGTTGGCAACTCTAGCCCAGAAAACAGCACTGAAGTAATACTGGTTTGTTCTCAAGTGTAAAGCAGGGGGAGGTGCTTGTTGATCTTCACATTAACCCCCCTCCCCAAAAAAGTAATGAAAACGGTGTGTGCCCCACCATACTTTCATATCACCGCAAAGGACTTCTCAGTGGATTTTGCTCACACATAGGGTGTGTTCAGACACGCCATTTAATCAAATTTCACGACTGATCAACAACGGATTTTATGTGCACATTCACATGGCAACATCTGCCTCCTGTTCCAATCTGTTGGTTTCCTGTGCAAACCCCCCTTAAGCTGGAGTATTTTGTTACCGGGTCCCAAGTGGTGTTTTCTCATCTCTCCCGGTTAAAGCCTCAGTTTCCCCTGTGTGATCGCTCCTCTGGTGTTGAGCCACTTTCGATAGTTTAAACCCCTTTCCACTTTTCACGTGCCTTTTTTTTTGGTGCAGCAGTGGTATGCGCATAAGCGGAGCTCCACTCCCACATTTATAAAACCAGCATTTAAACAGGCACTAGTTTTGAGTTCGGGATCTCAAAGAGGCCAGTTTTGGGCAAAAAGTTTAAAGGGAAGTCTTCTGTCACAGCAGTGATATCACGGTGCCCTGCAGGACTGTCGAATGGTTCTGTGCATGTGCAAGGATAACATTTTTCAGTTCTACGGATGAGCAGTTATGCACATGCGCAAACTTGGGGGGGGGGGGGGGACCTGACACTTGCTCCCATGTGATCGCGATTTCCGGAGTAAAAATAATCGCAACAGAGCAGGGCCATTTAAACCTGATTAAATGGCACGTCTGAATGCACCCATAGGCTGTGCTTTGAATGATTAAACAGTGAGAATTCAAACGATGTGGCCCTTCATTTGGACATTGTTCCCACGCCCCCGCTCCCTTTTCAGAGAAGAGGACATTCTCGTTTCCATGCTGAGGCTGTTGGAGTTTGAGCGTGCCACTGTAGACGCAGAAGGGGCCATCGGGCTTGCAGCAGTGCTTGCTGGGAAACTGCCAGAGTTGAAGGGCAAAAGGTACAGAAACTATCACCTAGCTAGCGAAGGAAAAAGAGCATTGTGCTTTCAGACACCTCGTCCATCATCCTGTGTCGTTCATTCTCCTTGATTCCTGTTTACTGTGAGGCAGAACACATCCGGAACCAAAAGCCTGTTTGTCATCAAAATATCCAAAATGAACCCAGCTGTTCCATGCTGTTTCTTCTCTAAAATCGTTGCCCTGTTACTCCACCCAAAGGCTATGGATTCCAGTGTTAAAAAGATTCATGGAGGATAGGTCTATCAGTGGCTACTTGTCATGGTGACTCCAAGGAACCACTGTGTTCAGAGGTAGTACACCTTTGAATGCCAGTGCCAGGAGTCAGCATCAGGAGAAGGCCTCAACCTCTATGCCCTGTTGACAGACCAGCAGAGGAACTGGCTGGCCGCTGTGTGAGACAGGATGCTGGACTAGACGGACCACTGGTCTGATCCAGCAGGGCTCTTCTGATGTTCTTATGAAAGCCTTAGCCTCTGGGCCCTGTTTTTAGCCCTGCAGAAGAACAGGTTGGCCACTGTATGAGACAGGATGCTGGACGAGATGGACCATTGGTGTTTTTGATGTTCGTATGGTCAGTGGACTTCGCCTGGAGTAACTCTGCTAGAATGGACCCTGCTTGGTGCAACTTGGCTTAGAATTACACTGTAAAAATTATTAAAAAACAAATCTGTCACCTAGCTACTGTCTTAACTGATCAAAACATTTAATTGATTAATGAATTGATCAACTAAACGTTCCCGTCCTCAGTGGGTGTAACAAGAGGTTCAACCTTTGTTTTTTAGCAGTTGCATTCTTGCGTTACCCCCACTAATAACTACCCTTTTTGGTTGGTTGCTCAGTAACTGTTAAAAAAAATCACACCAAGTTACACCAAGCAGCTCCAGCTCTGGAGATTGTGTGTATAAACAAATAGTGCAATCTGTTTAAAAACTGTTGTTCCTGTTTTAAATTGTCCATTAATGTGTTTATATTGCGATGCTGAATGGCTTTGTGATCCGCCCTGAGCCCACTTGTGGGGAAGGTGGACTATAAGTCTGAAAAAGTCAGTCAGTCAATGTATCACACTAGTATATGCAGGGGTCCTTTCGTAGAAAAAGAGGTGCAGGAGCTCATTAGCATAACTCATTAGCATAACTCATTAGCATATGCCACGTCCCCTGACATCACCGGAAGTGTGTCAGAAAGGGAATGTCAGTTTCAGCCCCATTATATCCCCATTATATCCTATGGGCCATTGAAATCAATGGCAAAAACTCATAGGGTATATGAGGGACAGGAGGAAAGGGGGTTTGAGGGAGAGGCTCCAAACTTGCAGGATAGCTGCTGGGGCCTGTCCTCGAAATACCCACCAAGTTTCAAGAAGTTTGGACCACGGGGTCCAATTCTATGGGCCCCCAAACAGATTGTCCCATCCCCTCCATTGTTCTCTATGGAGGGAAAAAATGTTAACTTTTTTCCTACCATAAAGAACAATGGAGGGAATGGGGGCAACCTGTTTGGGAGCCTGTAGAATTGGACCCCGTGGTCCAATCTTCTTGAAACTTGGTGGGCATTTCGAGGAGAGGCCCCAGCAGCTACTCTGCAAGTTTGGAGCCTCTCCCTCAAACCCCCTCCCCTCCAGTGGCTTTTAAAGTTGCCACCGAATTTAGAGAATCTGATTCAGCCCATGGCTGCCCTACTGGCCACTCCTGAGCTTCGCTCCGCCTTGCTCCGGCCCCAACGGACCCCTGAGTATATGTTGAAAAAGATGTTGAAAAGCATGGGAAAAAATCATCCAGCCTCTTATTCTCCCCCCTCCCCTTTCAGAGTGGCTGTTGCTGTGTGCAGTGGGAACCTGGAACTCCCCCTGATGCGGCAGTGCATAGACCGCGCCCTCACCATTGACAACAGAGTGTGCAAATTCTCCATCCTGGTTTCTAGCTCGCTGGGAGATGTCTCCAAGCTCCTTGAGATTTTGGCTCGAGAGGAAGCAAGGTAGCCTAGAAGGATGTCTTTGAGCACACAGCAGCACTTGCCAAGGGGACTGTCATTCCAGATGGGGGGCGGGGGGGGACACACACACCAGAGAAATGTCACATCCAAAGAGGAAGAAAATGGGGGCTGCTTTTGGTTGTGATTTCTCTATTGCTTTTCCTAAAAAAAAGTTCAAGATGGCTTCTGAAAGCTGTGTGTTTATGAGAAATAATCAGCTAATGCCGTTTTTAAAATACAGAACACTCAAATGGCGAATGTTTAAAAATAACTGACAGTTGGTCAAAGCAGCAGATACAACTTTAATTTAAAATCAGAATCAGTGGCTTTTTACAAAATAGGACCGCTGGATTTGAGTCCACCTATTCAATACTGAACATTCACTCCCCAAGGGAGTCTCAGAGCGGCTTACAAACTCCTTTCCCTTCCTCTCCCCACAACAGACACCCTGTGAGGTAGGTGGGGCTGAGAGAGCTCTGAGACAACTGTCCTTGAGAGAACAACTGGTACAGAGCTATGGCTTGCCCAAGGTCATCCAGCAGGTGCAAGTGGAGGAGTGGGGAATCAAACCCGGTTCTCCCAGATTAGAGTTTATGCTCCTAACCACTACCCCAAACTAGCGCTCTGTACTAAGCAGGCTTGGCTTTGGTTAGTACTTGGATGGGAGACCACCCAGGAAGATTGGTGGTTGCTCTGCAGAGCCAGCCAATGGCAAGCCACTCCTGCTTCTCTCTTGCCCTGAAAACCCGACCAGGTTGCCATAACTCAGCTGCAACTTGACGGCACTTTCCACTGCCACCATATGCTGACTACTGGAACTGTTTGACATTACATGCCAGAGAGCCAATCTGATGTAGTGGTTAAGAGCGTGGACTCTAATCTGGGAGGACTGGGTTTTGATTCCCCACTCCTCCTCCACATGCAGCTGTTGGCATGACCTTGGGTCAGCCACAAGTTCTCTCAGGGCTGTTCTCTGAAGAGCAGTACTCAAAATAGTTCTCTCAGCCCCACCCACCTCACAGGGCGTCTGTTGTGGGGAGGGGGAGGGAAAGGAGTTTGTAAGCCACTCTGAGACTCCCTTGGGTAGTGAAGGGCGGGATATAAATCCAACCTCCTCCTCCTCCTCCTCCTTCTTCCAGTCTTCTGTGTACAAAAGCAATGGGGGATTTTTTAGAGAGAGAAAAAGACATGAAATAGTTCCATTTGGCCCCGTACGCATCATCAAGAGAAGATCCCAAACATTCGTGTTTTGTAAACTTCCTTGATTTGTGTACATCATATATCCTGTGAGAAAATAAATGTGGGATCTCCCGGGACACTCACGGCCTTTATTTCATAGCGAGGGGATTGTATGTGGGTGGCCCACCTCTGATCTCACCGGTGGGGTTGCCAGCCTCCAGGTGGGGCCTGGAGAGCTTCCGGAATTACAGCTGATCCCCAGACAACAGAGGTCAGTTCCCCAGGAGAAAACAGCTGCTTCGGAGGGTGGACTCGATGGCACTGTACCAGGCCAAGGTCCCTCTCCTCCTGAAATTCTGCCCTCTCATCTCTAGGAATTCCCCGGTCAGGGGCTGGCAACCCTACAGTCACTCGGGATAGAATCACAGGGTCCAAATAATAACAACGGGCGCATGAAAGTGCTGCGGCAGGGCTGCCATTACCAGCCTTACACACATCCACCTGTTATTCCTTCAGTCAATGCAGTTTGGTAGATCTTTCTAGCTAGATTCTGGGAAAGCTTTAAATTAGCTTCTAAGGGGCATGTTTTGGTCAAACTTGAATGGCCAAGGGTGGAGACTTTCCAATTTCCCAGGGGGGGCTGGGGCTCGGCCAGAGGCATTGCTGCGCTAGGTCCTTAAAAGAATTGAGGCCCAGTGACGTCGTAGGGAGGACCCAGTGATATCACAGCCCATTGTCACTATCTATGGAGGCAGAGCCATGTAGAATTTAGGAAGGGGCTCCCAGAAACTTACGGGGCCTGGGAACCCTTGGGTACCCCCCCTAGCCATGCCCCTGGGCTGGGCTAAACCCAGGAAAAGGTGGGAGTTGGCCAGTGGTTATAGTGGTATCTCAGTGGTCTCCTGCTGTGTCCTTTATTTAAATTCACTTTTAGAACAGTAACTTTAAAATCTGCAAAAGTGCGTAAGACAAACCATGTGCATAAGACAAACAAATGGTCACAAGTTGGAAAGTCAGGAGGGCAACACAGAAAAGCCTGTAGGGGAACATTTTACATGTTTTCCTGGACATTCATTTACAGGAGTCTTGTTTCTGCCCTATTCATAAGGGTGACTTTGTAGTTTGTACTGAAATTTACTAAGTCATGGCATCACAGATGCCATCATTTGGTAAATGCAGGGCTGGAGTCTCTGAGCCAGAATACCAAACAGTTGCTGTACGTTCAGTTTCTGAGCAATGTACAGAGTTCAGAGTAGCAGAGTAGCAGCAATCCTCACTTCTTCTCCCAGACAAAAGGAAATACTACTTTACACAGAGTGGTTAAAATGTGGAATTTGCTGCCTGAGGATATAGCGATGGCCACAGGAATAAACTGATTTAAAGGGGGACTAGATAGATTCATGGAGGATAAGTCTATCAGTGGCTACTAGCCATGATGATTATGGGGAACTTCCACGTTCAGAAGCAGTCAACCGCTCACTGAATCCCAGAACCCGAAGGCAACATCAAGGGAAGGCCTCGGCCTCTGTGCCCTGTTGTTAGCCCTCCAGAGAAACTGGCTGGCCACTGTATGAGGCAGGATGCTGGACTGGATGGACCGCTGGTCTTTCTTGGGGCAGGATCCAGCCACAAGAACCCGTGCCCAGGCTGGACTTCTGCAACACTCTCTTCATATGGGGACTCTGCAAACCTCTGGAAGGTTCTGTGGATCAAATTCCCCTCCCCCTTTTATTATTCACAGATGCACTAATACTCTCTGGGATAGGCTTGCTAACCTCCAGGTGGGGCCTGGTGCTCTCCCAGTATTACAACTGATCTCCAGGAGCCAGAGCTCTGGAGCAAATGGCTGCTTTGGCAGATGGACGCTACGGCATTATATCTGCTGAGCTCCCCCCGCCCCAACTCCACAGTCCCCAGGCTCCACCTCCCCAAACTTCTAGGCATTTTCCAACCCAGAGTTGGCATCCCGAGCTCAGTTTGGGACCTCATTCCCCCCCCCCCTTTCATCTCTGCCTCTGTCTCCATTCGCCACCCTGCCTGCCTCCCTCCGCCCACACCCCTTCCCTCCTTTCATTACTTCGTCTTTTCACCCAAGTGCATTTGCAACTCACCAGACTGGGGGCAGGGGGGGAGGGGCTGCCCGGCGGCGGCGGCGGCTCCTCCTCGTGAGGAAACACCTGGCAAATTTTCCAGTGGGTGGATTGAGAGATGTAGCACTTCTAGGACTGCAGACCCTCCCCAGAAATACCAAGAAGGGACCCCCACCCCCTTTCCCCCTCGGCTGGCCATTTTTATCTCTGTTTTCATGCATTCCCTGTCAACTGATTCCCCCCTTTCCAAAACTCCTCAGTGCAAAAAATGCAATACTAAACCAGCCTCGGGACAAGAAGGAAAGCTTACCGGAGGTGGCCAGGCAGCAGGATTTGTCAGAATGGGCGGGGGGGGGAGGATACATTCCAGCATAGGTGTAGACTACGGGGGGCTTGAGCCACCCCCGAAATTTCCCGGGGGTTCTGAGCCCCCCCTCCCTGGAAAGCGTAGCGCCTGCTGCCATGCCTCGCCGCCATGCCTCGCCGGGCCCTTCTGAGGCCTGGCAGCCACTGCTGCTGGTGCCTCTCTCCCCCCCCCCCCCAGCCTGGCTACTCCTCCGTCCTTCCCTGTCCCTCTCCTTCCCTCTTTTCCAGGCAAAATGCCCGGCATGGTGGCGTCACCCAGAAGTGACGCCATCACGCTGGGCACGTTGCTAGGTGACACTCTAGCAATCACCCTGAAACTCTATGGCACTATAGAGTTTCAGAGCGATTGCCAGAGCGTCACCCTGACAACGTGCCCAGCGTGATGGTGTCACTTCTGGGTGACGCCACCACGCTGGGCATTTCACCCAGAAAAGAGGGAGAGAGAGGGAAGGAGTGGCCAGGGCGGGGGGGGGGAGAGAGAGAGGTACCAGCAGCAGTGGCTGGCAGGCCTCGGAAGGGCCCGGGGAGGCATGGCAGTTTCCCAGGGGGGGGGACATTGCCCTAGCGAGCGTGTGCGCAAAGCGTACACACTAAAGAGCCCCCGCCCCTCCTGGAATTTACAAAACTCTATGCCCCTGCATTTTGGATCCTACAAAGCCCCCCCCCCTTAAAGTTAAGTCAGTCCAGCTCCACTTCCTAGAGAGGAAAGGACGAAGGCAGAAAGGCACACCCTCCATTGTAAGCCTCCATTGCTCTCCCCTCTAGTCCGCTATGCCTTTTCAGAGTTCCTTTTTGCCCGGGGGGGCGGGGGGGCTCAGTCCCTCCCAGAAAATTTCAGGGGGGCCTCAAGCCCCCACACCCTCACAAAGTCTACGCCTATGATGGAGACCATGATTAAATACTCTGAATGAGCAGGTGGGTTTCAGCTATGTAGGAAGGCTAATTTCTTCAAAGCAAGAGCTTTCTCATTACTTTTGCGCATTTACCAAGCTGCTGGAGTTGAATCAGGCTGCCCTCACTCCAGTTGTTATGTAGCACTAATCAGCACACCGCTTCTGCCCCAAAGAAGGGGGCAGAGCTAGATTCGAGTCCAGTAGCACCCTGGAGAGCAACAAAATTTTGGGGGTAGAAGCTTTCACAACTCAAAGCTCCCTTTGTCAGCTACAGGTTGAAATGGATCTCCATTCCTCCTTGTCTCAGATGAAGTTAGCTGTGACTCCTGAAACAGGGCAACTGTCAGGGGATGGGGGGGGGGGGGGGAGACTTACCAGGAGTCCCATCCAACATATAGCAACATGTCCACATCACTGACCACGTGACCTGGAACTGACACCATCATGTCCAGGACACTGGGGTGACACTCTGGTATTTTGGCAAAAAACTCTATGGTAAATTTGGCTTCTACCATAGAATTTTTGCCCAAATACCATAGTGTCTCCCTGACATCCTGGATGTGATGGTGTCATTTCCTGGTCATGTGGGCAGCGAGGTAGACACGTCACTGCACGTTGGATGGATCTCCCTCTTTTGGGGGGTAAGTTCCCCATCACCACCACTGGCCAGCTGATTGGTGGAATCAGTATGAGGGTTTAATCCAGCTTCACCAAACAGAGAATACAATCTGTGGGACTGAGGCTCTGCTGCAGACTTACCCTGAACCGTACCTTGTTTTGATATGTCTTTCATGCCAGTGCTGCCAAAAAATATTAGTATTGTCCAAAAGCTGATAGTGTGAGACTGTGCCTGGATCTGTTGTGATCTGACATTTTTTAAAAAAAAATCTATTTCGTTCCAGAGTTTTGGACATCAAACAAGAACACTCGTACATAACATCTGATCTGTTTACCAGCGAGGTAAGGAAAAACTTGGTCCTGAGGGAAGAAGGCGAGGTATAGGCTGCCCATGTCAGATTTTGAAAGCTTAGTCGGGTCAGTGCTTGGATGGGAGGCCACCAAGGAAGGCTCTGCGGAGGAAGGCCATGGCCAACCACCTCTGCTTCTCACTGGCCTCGCAAGCCCCTTGGCTGGGGTGGCCATAAGTCGGCCGAGCCTCGACAGCTCTTATGTAGATAAGGGAAAGCCTGCGGTTGAGTTTTGTGATGACGGTCCCTGCACAAACTGAGCTGGGACTGCATGTCAGCGTATGGAGCTGCCTTACACTGGCAGGCCGCAGGTCTTTCCCAGCCTTGTTATGGGAGATCCAGACAGTTTCCACCCCCTCTCACCTTCTTCTCCCTCCCCACTGCAGTTTCCCAACTCACAAGGCTCTTTGACCCACAAGGGTCCCGCGATCCCAGGAATACGTTTTCCTGGGGTTAGAAAGGACTGCTGGGTGGAGAAGGGGAACATGGGAAAGATCAGCAGTCCGTGCATATACAGATTGCCTGATCCGGTCGAAAGCACTTGTCATCCCTAGGCTTGCCAGCCTCCAGGTGGGACCTGGGGATCCCCTAGAATTACAACTGATCTCCAGACTACA
Source organism: Lepidodactylus listeri (assembly GCA_029233225.1). Lineage (NCBI taxonomy): Eukaryota > Metazoa > Chordata > Lepidosauria > Squamata > Gekkonidae > Lepidodactylus > Lepidodactylus listeri. The sequence continues at coordinate 128,849,944 of JARCFY010000005.1, read as the reverse complement.
TTTTGTCCCCTGGAGAAAATGGCTGCTTTGGAGGGGGGAGTCTATGAGACTGTGTCCCGCTGAGGTCCCTCCCCAAACCCAGCACTCCCCAATCTCCACCCCTCAATCTTCAGGAGTTTCCCTACCTGGAGCTGTTAACCCTCTCCCCCCATCCCCCTCCAGTGGCTAGGGGGGGCCTGGAAACCCTCATCGTCCCCCAACTCTTGGCTCTTGTGAAGGCCTTTAAGCAAATGAGCATCAGCCGCGCTCAATGGTTTGTGTTGGCCCCGAGTCCTGCTTTCTCTCTGGCCATGCTGCAGAATCTAAATTTGTGAGCTGACAGCGGCTCAAACATTACACATTTTACTTTGGGGGTGGGGTGGGGGAGGCTGCACATTTCCTGGCTCATGTGGGTGGGTGGCTGGTGGAGTGGTTTGGTTTTCTTGTTTTACGTAGCGCTTATTCAGGAGGCATTAAGTGATTTTGGCTGGCCCTGGACAATTTTAACAATTCCCATGGGGTCACTTTCATTTTGTTGGGAGAATGCCACACAGCAATATTTATAGCTGAAGTCTCCAATTGGTTCCAGATTTCTGGAGCTTTTCACAGCCAGCAGGGGGATGCATCCTAAAAGATGTTTTTTAAATTCACTCGGCTTTCTGTGGAGGAGATAATTTTTGCAGAACAGTACTGGGGTTCAAGGAAAATGGATCTTCACTTGCAAAATTAGAGGTCTTGCAATATACGCGCCCAGCTCCAGACCCAGTGGACTTGGTTTTTCCCCTTGCCAATGAGAGATGGTGGGGCAGGTGCTTAGCATGGGGGGGGGGGGGCAACAATAATCACCACTGCAAGATGACATCGCTTCCAGCATGACCCAGAAGCACCAGCATCGCGCCAGAAGTGATGTCATCACACAGCAACGACTGTCACTCCCCTAGGGTTGCCAAGTCTCTTATCCTTACCGGCAGGGGGGAGTCCTCTGCTGGCCGGGCGACGTCACCGGAAGTGATGTCAGCTCGTTGAGGGCGTCTCCAGGGCGACGCTCTGGAAATCGCCCCCAAACTCTATGGTATCATAGAGTTTTGGGGCGATTGCCAGAGCGTCGCCCTGGCAACGCCCCCAATGTGCTGGCGTCACTTCTGGTGACGTCGCCCGGCGCGGGGGAAGTCGTCCAGGCTGGACGACTTCGGGGGTGGGGTTTCCCCCGCTGGCCGAATGCTGGCCGGCGGATTGGGAACCCCTGTAGCGGGGGATCCCCCGCCCCCCGGGCTGACTTGGCAGCCCTACACTCCCCCCTCCATTTGGCCGGCCTGTCTCTCCCCATCGACCAGATGGGCTTTAGTGGGCACTGGCCAAAATTGTCAGGAGTTTGCCTGCCATAAGAGGGCACCTGGCAGGACTACTGCCATCTACACCAGCTTCCAGGTGGTTCCTGAAGGCATTGCCCACCTGTGGAATACCCCCAACTGGCCTGCCTGCTCTAGCAGCCGGTGGACCAGGCATACTGCCTCAGGATGACCCACCCAATGGGGAGGGCATGGCAGAGGCCCCTGGATAGCCTCAGGCAGGCAATACAAACACTGTGCAGCCACCGGCTGGCTGCCGTCATAATGGGGAGCCAAGATGCGTCCCGTTGCCCAGCTGGCAGCGAAGAGGCAGGATGGAGGGGCAGGAGAACCTTCTGCAAGGCCCAGAGTAGGCCAGGAGGAACGAGGGCGAGGGGTCTGTGCCCCAGGAGTGGGAGGGGCTGCCCCAAGCCCTCAAAGGCTCGCCCATGGAGGAGGTGTGGGTGGAGGGGGGAGGGATAAAAGGGGCCTAGTCACCAGGCCAGGGAGGAAGGCAGTCAAATCTCTTTCGGTGCCGAGAGGTGCTGACTCGGAGGAGAAGGAACCAAGCGAAGCAACCTCCTGGCCCCCCCACTTCTGAGGCTGTGGGGCCCCTTGCTCAGGAAACGCGAGGGCTCCGAGCATGGCCACGAGGGGCTCCACAGTATGGTTTTGTCGAAAAAGGGGGAAGTGCCTACATCAAGCTGAACAACACAAAATGTACCAAGTATTGATACATCAAATTTAAAAACGCCTTGAATGAAGTACAAATTGGGTCTTATACGTCACACTACAAAAAATAGAAGTCTGTATTCAGGCAGATCCAAATTCTGAGGGGAAGAAATACTGAATTCCAGGGCTATTTTGGGGCAGGAAAGTACAGGAACGGAGTTCTGGCTGGCTTTCGAGTTGGCCATGCCTACAGCCTCCCCCCCCCCCCCGGTTCCCCAGGCTCCTCACAAGCCGCGGGGCACCCGGGGAAGCCAAGCTGATCCAGGGAGGGAAGGCAGTTTAAACCCTACTAGGGAAGCTGATCCAGAAACTGCCTTCCTTCCCTCAGGTTCCCCATGAGTCCCGCAAGCCACGGGGCACCTGGAGAAGCCGATCATGGAAGGGAGCTGCGCTGTCACGTGTGTGGCCTAATATGCTAATGAGTTTCTGCTGTTGGGTGTGGCCTATTATGCTAATCAGTTCCTGCTGGGCTTTTTCTACAAAAAAAAGCCCTGCTGAATTCTATATCCTGCATAGATTATGCAAATTTGCTCTCTTGCACCCACATATTTCAAGCAGCTTCTCATTACCAGTAAGGGCCAGAAACCTGCTTTTTAAGTAGGTAAGCTGAGATTCTCAGGAAACTGAATTCAGTGCCCAGAATCTCCATCTGTGCCTCTGCAGAGCTGGGACATAACGCTGTTCCTGTTCATTCCATGTTCCCCAAACAACATTGCTTTCATGACAGACATTAACCTTTTCCCTGCCTTTTAAAGGCAGATATAACTAGTTAATTTTGATACGATCTAAACAAACCCTTCCAATTTTAAGGAAGCAGTTGTTTAAAGTTAGAGCCCCCTATCTGCCTCCAATATTTTGAGATTTTAGCTCTGGAAACCCCGTTCAATGCCAAGTCTCAATGTTTAACTCCTTTTAAAAAAGCCTCTTGGGTAGTATAATATATTTCAAAAATATAATTATATATAATATAATATTATAATAACAAAAAAGAACAAAGGTTCAGTAACTGCTGTACATCCAAGAACTTTCACAGTATTTTCAGCTAAATGATAAAAAACTCTCCTACAGTGTTTATCTAGTATTTTTATACCCCACCGATCTACTATGTATATAGAAAGGCCTCTCACCCAAAGAAAAACCCCCAAAACTGTATCAACACATCACATAATAAAATGGGGGGAACTTCAGGCTGGAACACTGGAGATTTTGGGGATTCAGCCTGGGAAAGGCAGGGTTTGGGGATAAGAGAGACTTCAATGGGTGTTCTGCCATAGAGTCCACCCTCCAAAGCATCCATTTTGTCCAGGTAGGGCTGCCAAGTCCCCCTGGGGGGGGATTCCCCCGCTAAAAGGGTCCCCAATCCACCGGTCCGGATCTGGCCTAGGGCTGCCAAGTCCAACTTGGGAAATATCTGGGGACTTTGGGGGTGGAGCCAGGAGACTTTGGGGGTGGAGCCAGGAGAAAGGAAGTGACATCATTTTGTGATGTCACATCCTGTGATGTTGCTTCCACATGCTGACACATGAACTCATGAAGTTTCCTAATACTGAATCAGGCCATTGGTCCATCAAGGTCAGTATTGACTACTCAGACTGGTAGTGGCTCTCCAGGGTCTCAGGCTGAGATCTTTAATGTCACCTATTACCTGATCCTTTTTTAGCTGAAGAAGCTGATACCTCCTGCATGTCAAGCAGATGCTCTATCACTGAGCAACAGCCCTACTGAATCCTTCCTCATCTCGGCAGAATATGAAGCACAAGTGCTACACAAGTGCTTAATATGATTTTCATATCACAACAGGAGAGAAGCCACAGTAGATCGGCCCATCCAGTACAGCCCATCCAGTACAACACTCTGTGTCACAACAGTGGGCAAAAATACCAGGTGCCCTCAGGAGGTCCAGCAGCGGGGCCAGAACTCCAGAAGCCCTCCCACTGTTGCCCCCCAAGCACCAAGAATGAAGAGCATCACTGCCCCAGACAAAGGGTTCCATTTACACCTTGTGGCTAATAATAGCCACTGATAGACCTCTGCTGGATGGGGACAGAGAGAGAGAGACGGACAGACAGACAGACAGACAGACAGAAAAAAGAAAGAGGGAGAGAGAGAAGGAAAAAAAACTGGCAGAGGCACTTACTTCCATTTAGACCTTGTGGCTATAATAGCCACTGATAGACCTCTGCTGGATGGGGACAGAGAGAGAGAGAGACAGACAGACAGAAAAAAGAAAGAGGGAGAGAGAAGGAAAGGAGCTGGAAGAGAAACTTACCTTGCCAACCACATGCAAAAGCAGCTCCTTCAGTCCCTCCTTAATCTCTGGGCGGACCTCTCTTGCTGTGGAAGCTTTCTTGCTGACTTCTTAAAGGGGAAATGTCTGGTGAGGCTTTTTACTGCAGGGCAGGCTCTCTGCAGACATTTCCCTCTTAAGGTAGCCATTTTGTCCCCCCGGTGGCCAACTTGGAAAAAGCGGGGGAAAGCACTAAAAATCGGTGTTTCCCCCGCCCTACCGGGGGACTTGGCAGCCCTAATCTGGCCGGTGGGGGGAACCCCACCCCTGGAGTGGCCAGATCGCGCCGACGTGCCTGGCATGATGATGTCGCAAAGAAGTGACGTCATTATGCTGTGCATGTTGCCGGGCGATGTTGTAACAACTGCCTGAAAACTCTATGGTACCATAGAGTTTTAGGGTGACTACCAGAGTGTTGCCCAGTGACGTGCAGTGTGATGACATCACTTCTGGGTGATGTCATTGCAGCGCGCATGCGCAAAGCATGCACAAAGGGACTCCCGGAGAGGGCCCAGGACTCCCCTGCTATTACTTTGGTAAGACTTGGCAACCCTATGTCCAGGGGAGCTGAACTCTGTTGTCTGGAGATCACTTGTAATTCCAGGACATCTCCAGACTCTACCTGGAGGTTGGCAATCCTATCAGTGGATTGTTTTTGCCATATCCTCTGAAAGGTGGATGAGAAGTGAGGTAAGTAAGTGAAAAGGGCCTATGGCAGTGAAATAAAAACATAAGAAGATCCCTGCTGGATCAGACCAGTGAGGGTCCATCTAGTCCAGCCTCCAGTCTCACACAGTGGACAACCACTTCCTCTGGAGGGCCAACAACAGGGCAGAGAGGCCAAGGCCTTCCTAAGAACATTGGAAGAGCTCTGCTGGATCAGACCAGTGAGGGTCCATCTAATCCAGCATCCTGTCTCACACAGTGGCTAGCCAGTTCCTCTGGAGGGCCAGCAACAGGGCATAGAGGCCGAGGCCTTCCCCTGATGTTGCCTCCTGGCTCTGGGATTCAGAGAATTAGTACCTCTGAATGTGGAGGTTCCCCTCAGCTACCATGGCTAGTAGCCACTGATAGACCTCTCTTCCATGAATCTGTCTAATCCCTTTTGAAGTCTGGTTATTTCTGTGGCCAGCACTACATCCTCTGGCAGTGAAATAAGAACAACAGAACACCAGCAGCAGAAGTGAAAGGAAGCTGGTACGGTACAGTTCATACTAGCAGTAAGAAAGCGGCCAAAATGGCACCTCCCCTTCGTATACCCTGGCTCCATTTAAAAGGCAGCACTAGTAAGTAATGTGCCTTACTGTCACCTCTGAGGCTGAATGAGAATGTGCTGAGCAGCCTCCTGGTCACAATGGGGATGAACTCTGTTGTCACAGAGGGACTCAGCCCTGGCAAGGGCCTCATAGGTGCTCTGAGCCCACTGGTCGCCATCCACTGAACTGGGCTCATTTGGAGAGTCTCTGGCCACCAGGACTTGAATATTCCCTGACCCGGCAAAGCGGTAAAGGCAGAAGAAGGAACAAATTGGTAACACTTAGGAAAGAAAGAAGTGGGTGGAGGGTGTGAGAATGTCCCAATGAATATAGTCCACAACAGGTCTTGTAAATAAAAGTCCTTTACTTGCAGAAAAGATTTATTGGAGTCATACACTTCTGTTAGTAATGAATTGCTTTGGGTTACATGCATTGATATACTAAACTCATAAAATGGCTACAGGTGTTCTACCAATCAGACTACAGTACTTTAGGCGCACAACCAGAAAGAGTAGCAGTTCCCACAGAATACGCTGGAAACCCTTTTCTCAGGGAATAATGATGCTGAACATTCTAAAAACCAATTCACAGAGACCTGAGATCATAACATCAGAATAGTTTCTCTCCACATGAGAGCCTTTCATGTTCAAGGACAAGACATAAGATAACCAGCCAGAAGGGAAGGTAGCTAGGCGTTTGCGCAGGCACTAGGAACAAGCCAAGCAAAGCATAAGCAAAGCGGAAGCAAAACAAGAAAGGAGGCGGGGGTTGCGGGAGGAGCGCTGGCTGACTCCGCATTCCTAGGGGCTGGGTAGGAGTCCCGTTGTGAACTCCCGGGCAGGACCTATGGGGAGGCTAGAAGCAAGGTTAAATGTAGGTAGGCTGAAAGCAAGATTAACATACTGGTATGGCATAGATGTAAAAGAATGTATGGCAGGCACGGAATATATGGCAGGCACTGACAGAGGGGAGAGGGAGGTAAAAAACTAAAGGCAAGTCCAAAGGAAGCAGGGAGTGGACTGAGAGACCAAGGCCAGAGAGACGAATCTGGGAGCCAAACTAGATGTGATGGCCTCTGTCATGGCTGCCACAAGGACGCCATGATTTGCCACCTCTGAATTGGGGAATTCCTGGAGATTTAGGGGCGGGATCTGGGGAGAGTGGATTTTGGGGTGGGGAGGGACCTCAGCAAGGTACAGGGCCATAGAGCCCACCCCCCCCCCCCCAAAGCTGCGATTTTCTCCAGGGGGACTGATCTTGGTTGTCTGGAGATGAGCTTTAATTCTGGGAGGTTTCCAGGCCTCAACTGGGCATTGGCAACCCTAGGGCCAAAGCAGCCAGGGCGGGGGCTGCAGCCTTTTCGGCACTTGAGAAGGTACTTGGGGGAAGAATGAGCACCTCAGCCCACTGTGCTGCGGGCCCAAGTGGGATCAGGCCCTCATGGTACCTTTAAATACTTTAAAATGGCAGCAGTGTCCCCTGGTGGCCACGAGGCTGCTGCTGCTGCATCTAGTTTGGCCCTGAAAGAGAGAGACATGGCTGAGAATGGGTGGAGAGGGAAAAGGGCCTAGGAGGCCACAGAAGCAGACCCAGTTAAAGTTTACATTGTGGTTTGGAATAACCAGCCAGATCTTTGGCCTCTTCTGCACTGACAGCTTGCTCTGGAGAATCCGAGGAGTCAGGCCTTAAGGGTTGACTTCACAGTCACACGCACTCCCTCTGCACTGGTTCCCCCCCCTCCAGTTTATTTATCTGTGGATTCTGTATGCATTCTGCATCTACTAGCAAAACCTGTGTTTTTTGAGCTAACTGGCTGCCAGCCCCTTCCTCCCTCCCTTTCTGATTCTGCAAAAAGAAAGGGAAGGGAGGGGAAAAATCCAGACCCACAGATGCAAGACTGACACACATCTGGGAGCAGGGAATCCCCCAGTCCTTTCTATTTACTGGTTCCTTCTTATGCTGTCTCTCTGGCTTTTTAAAAGTTTGCCTGAGTGGGAGGACACGTCCTCTTTTGTCTTTGGAGACGGAGGAAAAGAAAACAGAACAGGGAAGGCGTGTCAACCTGGGCAGCAGAGGAGAGGACTCACAATAATGCATTTAAATTAAAGGTGGGAAGGTACCATCTGGATATTAGGAAAAACTTTTTTACAGTCAGAGTTGTGCGACCGCGGAATCAGCTGCCCTGGGAGGCGGTGAGCTCCCCCTCCCTGCCAGTCTTCAAGCAGCATCTGGGATGCTCTAGGCTGGTCCTGCATTGGGCAGGGGGTTGGACTAAGTGGTCTGTATGGCCCCCGCCCACCTCTGTGATTCTGTGATTCTAGAGAGGCAGAAATGGGGGAGGGCAGCCGGCAGCACTTAAATACCCACAGAAACAATTCTACTTTAGAAAGGATTCACGATTTGAAAGCGGATGAGAACAAAGTATTTCAGCAAAAGCAGTTTTGGTAGCTGTGGGGCAACAGTGTGCTGGAAGCAATCTGAATGCAGATTCCTGTAAAACAAATGCAGAAACAAGAGGAAGTGCTGACATAAGTGAAAGCGGGAGGGAATGCAGACTGGAAGAATAGGATGTGCTCAGAAACAGAGGCAAAATACAAGTGCAGAAAGGGCCAGAGACTCTCCAGTCCTGCAGACATTTCCAGCACTTGACACTGTTGGGATATTTGGTAAATATAGCAGAGTTTTGCCCAGTCCTAGAAGCATGATACTGGGTGCAGTAAATAAATCTCCCGAGAAGTATATTGCAAAAAAGGTAAACCTACATTTATTTGAGGTGATCCAGTTCACCTTCCGGTTGCAGTTGAAAGAAGAGAGAGATAAGCCTCATCTAAAGAGCACTTTTCCTCTCACAAATGGCCAGCTTGTCCGGCATCACATCTGTGTGGGAATATAAGGGCACTGTCTCTACAGGAGAGACCAGCAGAGACATATGTCTCCATGGAAGGTCATGTGCAGGAGAGGGAAAGGACAAAGTGAGAGAGAGAGGAGGGGTCAGAGGGCAGCTCCCAGGTTAAGACAAAGAGAGGTGTCCTATTCAAGGAGAGAACACCTGGACACCCTTTGAGTGATGTAGCCTCCCCCCCCCCCCAGCTGAGCTGCTCACTCCAACACTCGTGTGCTTTTTGTACATCTCTAGAGTTCTTTAAAGGGTGCATTTGCAGCTCATTCCAGGTTCAGCCCTCGTCAATTTAGGCTGCATGAACTGCGCCTTGTCTCTAACAGTGAATCTGTCTGGGGGCTTTCTGGGCTACGGGATTAACCCCTGCTGAGCCTGCCTTCAGCTCCTTATTAATCAGCTTGATACTTCCTCTGTCTCCCTTGCTTAAGCCTCCTACAGCTTTAAGGTTGCCAACCTCCAGGTGGGGCTTGGAGATCTCCCAGAATTACAATGGATTCCAGCATACGGAGACCAGAGTTCCCCTGGAGAAAATGGGGTGGACTGTAAGCCATTATAGCCAGCTGAGGCCCGCTGCCCTCCCAGGCACCAGCCCTAAATATCTAGGAACCTCGCAACCTAGAGTTGACATCCCTAATCCTCTTTGCTGTCAGCCATCTAGCTATCAGCTAGCTCTCTGCTCTTTAGGGTTGCCAACATCCAGGTGGGGCCTGGAGATCTCCAAGTAGTCTCCAGATGACAGAGTTCATGTCTCCTGGAGAAAATAGCTGCTTTGGAGGGTGGAATGTTTTACGCGGTACCCCACTGAAGATCCACCCCATGCCCGACCCTGCCCTCCCCCGACTCCACCCCCCAAATCTACAGGTATTTTCCTACCCTTGTGTCTCTATTCCACCTTCTTGCCAAAAATACCCGGTCTTCCTTGTTCTGTTTCCAGCCATCTCTGTTTGCTTGCAGAGTCTGTGCTTTGTCAACATTCTAATAAGACAACTTCCCCCTGGTGGTTCATGAACATTCCGTGACATCACAAACACTCACCCAGGCCGCAGTCACACGGCCCCTTAATGCGGGAGGAAGGGCTGCTTCCTCCCGCATTTAAAGGGGCCGTCTACATAGCCCCGCAGCGAGTCCCGCAGTGAAGTGGGCTCCAATGCGGGTTGCTCCCGCTTTTACCGACCCCGGGAAAAACTAGTGTTTTCCCGGGAGTCACGGGAGGAACCCACATTGGAGGTTATCTGGACAGCCCTCTCTCGCAAGCATTGCAAGAGCAGGGCTGTCCAGATGGCCTCCCCCCTCCATTTTTTTTCCCTTTTTACACTTGGGCGCATGGCTACTCATGTGCCCAAGTGTAAAAGGGGGGGGGGAAACCCAAAACTTACCCAGGTGGCTGGCGGTCCTTGGCCGCCACAGCCGCCTCTCCTGCTGCTGGGGCCGCCCCCGCTGCGGCCGCCGTTCGCTCCGCGGCTGCTGCCTCTTCAGCGGCTGCCGCCGCTTCCGCCGCCTCTTCAGCGGCTGCCGCCGCTTCCACCACAGTCGGTCCCGCCGCAGCCGCCTCTTCAGTGGCCGCGGCTGCTGCTTTTGCTGCCGGTGCTGCCGCAGGGGTTGGGATGTATGGACATCCCAACCCGCGGTTGAATAATGCGGCCCCTTTAAATCCGGGAGCCCTCCCAGATTTAAAGGGGCCGTGTGACCGCGGCCTACATGGCTGCAGGGCAGGCAGCAGGCTGGCAACAGCTTTAACCTATTACATGTTCTTGGACTCCAAACTTTCTTCCAACTGCTAGATCTCAGTTTCCAGCGAGTATGTGTAGCAGTGCCAAAATACACATGAACTAAAGCAGGTATGGGTTAAAATAATTTGCAAACTCAGTCCAGCTGCCACAAGCAATTAGAAATGCACATTTTCTTGCTGTTTAGAAATCTCTGTTTTTGTTTTTTCAGCTGTAACTTTCTCTGGCTGTCTCATTCATGGCTGCAAAACTTTATAGCTGAAGGACATATATAATATACGCGGTCAAATAGAAGAAAACGAACGAATAGCAGATGTTAGATCAGAAAAATTCCCCACAGATAGGCTGCTTTGAAGTTAGGGAGGCAGTACACGTCTAAAATGAAATCAGACTGAAATCAAAGACATTTAAAAATGGCGTAAGGGTCCAGTCCTGATCAGGCCTGCAGAGTGACAGCTTCTTGCCCTCCCCCCCCCCCCTTTGCACCTTATCGAGCACTGGAACGACACCCCCCCCCCCGCTGCTTTTGCACTTGAAAAGTCACCGGTGGGGGGGGGGGAGATGCTGTGCCGTGGGTCTGAGGCCCCTCACGGCATTTTTAATTGACTTAAATGGTGGCAGCCCCACGGCCCCAGTTGCCCCTGGTGCTTGGAATTTGCAAACATGCCGATAGATTGGTTTGCACACACTCCTATAGCACATATTCCCCAGTCCATTGTTTTCCCTCCTCCCTTGCATTTCTGTCAATGTTTTCTATGCAGTGAAAGGGCTCAAAGGTAGGTTTGCCAAACTCCAGGTGGGGCCTGGAGATCTCCTGCTATTACAACTGATATCCAGATGACAGGGAGTAAATGGCTGCTTTGGAGGATGGGCTCCGTATTCTGCTGTTGCCCTCCCCTCCCCAGCCCTGCCTTCCCCAATCTAGTCCCGCACTCACAGCTGGCACCCTACAAAAAGGAAGAAAAGAACAGATTTGCTTTCTCAAGGACACCTGGATTGTCGTTAAATTTATCCAGCATATGTTTATCCTGCTGTTTCTTTAAGGAGTTCTGGGATCTTTCCCTTCTTCCTGTTATTCTCACAACAATCCTGTGAGGTAAATTAGGCAGAAAGAGAGAGTTCAAAGTCATTAAGGGAACTTGGTGTCACAGTGGAGACCTAAATCAAGGGTATCCAGGTCCTAATCGGTCATTCTAGGCACTGTATCACATTGGTGATAGAGATTGGGAGCCGAAGAAAGATTCCTAAGCCTGCCCTGGTTTTATCAGCAGCTGATTTTAATCTTTAGCAAAAATTAAATTACATTTCCTTTGCAAATAAGCATTTTCCCAGAATCTGTTTGCTGGTAACATGTTTGTGGGCAGTAGCAGAAGGTGGCCCTGACCTGGATGTTGGGTTGCCATCCCCCTGATGGGGACAAGGTTTCCCCTGCTTCCAGGGCCAGCGGGGTGAGCCCCACCCAAGCAGCCCCGTCTGCACCTGATGTGCCCAACACAATGATATCACCCAGAGGTGACATCATCACACAGGGCACATTGCATGGGGGACACTCTAGCATTTTTTTGGGGGGGGACTCTATGGTAACCATAGAGTTTTCCCCCAAATGCTAGAGCATCCCCTGCAGAGTGACGTCACTTCTGGGTGATGTCATCATGGCACACACATCAGAAGACTCCAAATGATGGAGCCCCCTGCCAGAATGCAGTAAGGACCTGGCAACCCTACCTAAATGGCCCAGGCTAGCCCGATCTCATCAGATCTCAGAAGCTAAGCAGGGTCAGCCCTGGTTAGAACTTGGATAGGAGGCCACCATGGAAGTCCAGGGTTGCTATACAGAGGCCGGGAATGGCAAGCCACCTCTGAACGTCTCTTGCCTTGTCTTTTAATCTTTTTATTGAATTTTTACAAAAGCAAAGAAAAAAAAAACAAGAAAAAAAACATGGAAAGATAAAAAAAACATACAAACAGATACAGAGTCCGCACTATATGTATCCACATTAATATTTCTACTAACATCAATATCTAATTCACCAAATCAGCTTATCCTCATTTTATAGGAGCATATAATTAGAGTTAATTCATTTTTATAGTGTTCATCCAACCATTCATAAAACTTTGACCAGTTATTTTCGAAGATTTCCTCTCTTTTGTCTGCTAATTTCAATGCTAAGTTGTCCATTTCTGCAGTCCCCAATAGTTTATAGATTATTTCCTCCTTAGAAGGAACTTCTCTTTTCCAATACTATGCATAAAGAATTCTAGCAGCAGTTATTACATGGATAATCAGATATTTATCTAATAGGACTTCCGGTTTTTGGCGGCTCAGTGGCGGGCTAATCTCTCTGCTGCTGCGGGAGACACAACCCGGTCTCAGTGGTTTAGAGGGGGATCCGAACTGGATTCGGACCCCCAGAGACCCCCTGAAGGGGGACTCTGCCTGAGGCGCTTGAGGGAGTCTCTCTCCGGGATGGCGATCCCGAGATCGAGGCACCCTCCTAGCCTCCATAGGCTCTACCGCTGCAGCAGCCTCCGGGCAAGAACGAGCGCTCTCTGGACGGCTGCAGAAGCTGAATAGCTTCAAGGAAAAACCTACTCCCTGAGACGCGTGGCAAAATGTGAGTGAGGAATTTATCCTTCTTTACATTCGGGAAGATTCTCTGTTGTGAGCTTAACAGCTCAAAGCGAAGGGGTGGGGTTTAAAGTTTAAATCCCTCCAACTCCTCTTAAGAACCCGAGCTACAGAGAATCGAGGGGCTGGAGAGTGACTGAAGATTGAATGAGATGCATTAAGTGGTTTAAGTTGGGGAAAAAAAAAAAGAAGACTTTTGACCTACCAGTGGGACTCTGTTGTCTATGTAAATAAAAAAGCGATGGCTAAAAGGGGAGAAAAGGTGGCGGGGAAAGTAAAAGCTTCTCCAAAAGCCACGTTGCACCTCTGGGAACAAAGTCCGCGTCTAGTACAGACCTGTCTGCAGTACTGGCAATAGCTTTACGCCCCCTGATGGACCAGTTGAATACGGTTAACACTAAGCTGGATTCTCTGCAACAGCAGGTGTCAGAGGCAAACAAGAAGTCTGAGCAGACCGCACAAGGGCTGGCTGAGGTTAAAACCAAGGTTGAAAAGACTGACATAAAGCTAACTGTAATGGGAAAAGAAAGGATTTCTGATAAGGATAATTTGCTGAAACTTCAGATGGAGAGGTCTTCCTTTTACTTAAGATTCCAGGGCATACCTGAACACAAGGGCGAGAATTTCAAAAAGATCCTTAATGATGCTTTAGCTCCAATGACAGATTTACAAGCGGATGAATTGCAAAGCGATTTGGATATGGTTTATAGGACCTAGCCTGAATTTGTAAAGAAAAAAAAATCTGCCTGGAGAAGTGATGGTGAGGTTCTCTAAAAGGTCAACTAGAGATGTGGTGCTCAAGGCCACTTAACAGAAGTGCCCTGAAGATACAAGAAGAAGATATTAAAGTGTTAAAGGACATTCCGTTTGAGGTGAGGAAGAAGAGGAAACCCTATAAGAACTTGACTGCATTTTTGCAAACAGAAAACTACATGTATCGTTGGCTTATTTCAGAAGGCGTGGGTTTTACCTATAAAAATAAGAAGCAAAGAATTGATACAGCTGCAAAGGCTAAGAAATTTTTGGGCTTTTGCAAAGAAAGAAAGGATAAAGCACCATCAGAGGACTTTTTGGATTTACAAGAGAGCATTTATGGTTTGGATGATTCGGACAATGCGGAAGTAAAAGCTCAGAAGATGAAGAATCTGACTCAGCTCTGGAGGCTGCAGCATCGAAACTCCAGAAAGGAAAGAAGAATAAAGGGAATAACAAAGAAAAATAAGCTGTTTGGTTGAAAGTCTTATATGTTTAAACTCATTCTGATTAATAGTCACTCTTTGTTGTAAACTGTTTTACCTTGTATTATTAGCAATTTAAAGCCTTGTTTTATCTTAGTTTTCCTTTGAAAGAGAGAAGATTGTTTATTAACTCTTTTTACGACTTCTGTATACCATAGGGTAGATTAGAATTTTAGTTATAGTAGTGTTTTTAGTTGTTGTAGTTATAAAATCAATTTAAAAAGATAATTTGTTTTAAAAGTTTCTGGAATCATAGTCAACAACAAAAAAATCTGGCACAAATGGTATAGTCAAATGTAATATATTTTGCAATATTTCATGAATCCAGGTCCAATTTTTTTGTACACATTTACACATCCACCACATGTGAAAAAAGGAATCAACAGTTTGTTTACACTTCCAACACTCATTCGACATGTTTGGATACCAGCTTGCTAAGTTCTTGGGTGTCGTATACCACCTATAAAAAATCTTATAAATATTCTCTTTAAACGCCATACATTTTGTAAATTTTATATTTGTTTTCCATACATTCAACCATTGCTCTAATTGAATATTACGCCCTATATTTTGTGCCGATTTAATCATAGCCGTTTTTACTATTTCATCCTGCATTCTCGTTTCTAATAATAGTGTATAAAAGGCTTTTATATATTTAACATCATTTGCCAACAATATTTTATCTAGCCCATTCGGTTTTTCAGCAAAACCATTTGGTTTATCTTTTGCAAATCTAGAGTCAAGTTGCACTCTTTCCCACCAGTTTAGATTAATTCCTTGCCCTTGTAGTGTGACTTGCAATTTCAAAGAGTTATCTTTTTGTAAAAGTTCTTGATATCTCCAAAGTTGTTCTTTAGTAAAAACTGTGGGATATATGAATGCTTCCAACGGTGAAATCCATTAAGGAATTTTTGTATAAAATGTGTTTTTAGTCTCTTCGCATACTTTTAAAAGGGATGCCCTTAACATATGTTGTTTAAAATATTTATGAGCACCACTCTTCTCATACCATATAAAGGCATGCCAGCCCAGCTTCAAATCATGTCCCTCTAATTTTAGCAATGTTGAATTTTCTAGAGTGGCCCATTCTTTCAGCCATGTTAAAGTTGCTGCCTTGTAATAAAGGTGCCAATTTGAACATCTCTTGCCTTGACCTGGGTGGCCTAGGCTAGCTGTGAGAGTCGTACAGAGTCAGTCAGCAACAAGTGTCCTTAATCAGGAAAACTTTATTGAGAAAGGTCTGCAGTGGTCATCTGCACTTCTTGTGTTAGTAATGGCAGGCACTACAGCACCCAGTACAGTTATACAGAATTCAAGTATGGTGGTCAGACAGTATAATGTAACCAATAATCAGATCAGAAAAAAGGCGCTTAAAATACTGGTTCTTTGTTCCCAAGCAGAAGGCGGGAAGGATATTAGCTAGACAGAAGAAAATATACATAGCCTGGTAACCACAGTCTCTCAAGGTCAAAGCAGGAGGGAAAGCGATAAGCCTGCCTCTGAGAAGTATAACATAACATTTCACAGCAGTGACATAGAGAGGTCAACTATCCCACCTCCTGGGCAGGAGATGGCAGCAATAGCTGACACTAGCCCGATCTCATCAGATCTCAAAAGCTAAGCAGGGTCAGCCCTGGATAGAACTTGGATAGGAGACCACCATGGAAGTGCATGGTTGCTACACAGAGGCAGCCAATGGCAAACCACCTCTGTTTGTCTCTTGCCTTGACAACCCCATGGGGTCGCTATAAGTTGGCTGCAACTTGGTGGTACTTCCCTCCACCACCAGCAGAGGGTATTCACCTCTCCCCTCGATTCTGTGTCTGAGCTTGGCTGGAATGGGGGAAAGAAGAAGAAAACCCATCAGTTGGGAGAAATTGCAGGGGGAATTAAATGCTGCAGTTTTCACACTGGGTCTTTCTGACAACCCAGAACACATGTGGCTTGTGCGGATGGTGGCCTCTTGCCAAGTAGCTGGGTGGAGAGCGCAGAACTCCTCCACAGGCAAAAGTTTCCCAGCCCTCATTTATTTTTATTTTCATTTTTATAAGTGGAACTTGCCAGGTCTGCAGATGTCTTCATCTGTATCTGTCTTGTTAAGCTCGGCATACTTTGGGACCGGTGTGTGACAGGCAGCTCTTCCCTGCTGAAGCCGAAGGTCGTAGCAAAACAGGAGCATTTAGCACAGGAAGATAACATCCAAGAGAGGTTCAGTGCAGCAGTTCCAAGACACAGACGAAATTGTCGATTCAGACTACCTTGGCATCACTCTCAAGGAGACTGCTCTGTGCCAAATGACCACCTGGACAAGGCACCACAATAGATCTGACACACCTTTTCCCATCACTTCTACATACAACTAATGTGGTGTCGTAGTTAAGAGTGTTGGACTAGGATCTGGGAGACCCAGGTTCGAGTCCCTACTTGTGCCATGGAACCTTGCTGGGTGACCTTGGAACAGTCACACTCTCAGCCTAACTTACCTCACAGGGTTGTTCTGAGGATAAAATGGAAGAGAACAGCAGAGAATGATGTGAGCCACTTTGGATCCCCTCTGGGTAGAAAGGCATGGTACAAATGGAGCCAATAAATAAATAAAAATTTACCTTTATCAATAGAAAAGAGTTAAGAGTCCAGTAGCACCTTAAAGACCTTTCTGAAGGTATCTGTGGAAGTGAGCGGTGACTCGCGCAAGTTCCTCCCCCGCCACAAATGTTGTTAGTCTTTAAGGTGCTCCTGGACTCTGGCTCTTTTCTACATGCTACAGACAGACTAACACGATCAGTATTGACCAATATATAAATAATCCTGCCAAGATCTGAAACCCCAGAGAATTCTCTGAACTGTCCTGTAAGGACTAGACTTGTCACTCTGCTGTGGTTTTAAAATAAAAATTGCCAACATTTCTTTTGGCTTTGGAATTTAAAAATAATTTAAAAATATCTAAAGCAGAAAAACACCATTGACTTCCTCCTATATTTGTTTACTGTTATTACCCAACAGTCACCCTCCGTGGGTGCACAGAGGGCTGAAAAGAGTGTTGCCAACCTCCAGGTGGGGCCTGGAGATCTCCTGGAATTGCAATGGGTCTCCAGACTACAGTGATTAGTTCCCCTGGAGCAAATGGCTGCTTGGAAGTCGAACTCTCTGGCACGGCACCCCGCTGAGGTCCCTCTCCTCCCCAAAACCCTGCCCTCCCCAGGCTCCACCCCTCTAATCTCCTGGAATTTCCCATTCCAGAGCTGGCAATCTTAGACGAAAATGAGGCAGGGTTCACTGGAGCTTAGCACATGTGCCAAAGACCAATAATTGTAATAAAAAAATAACCAAGTATTTTCAAGTTTGTATAACTTGCATTCCCCTCGTATCCAAGAATCCAGAGCCTCCATACATCTGGTCTAATGGGGTACATGGTGCTGCCAGAGCAATCTCAGGTCCAGAAAACAAACGTGAGGGAAAGGCTAAGCAGCTTCTCCTCGAGTGCCCTGGTCCTGACTTGAATCAACTGGGAACTGAGTTCCCAGCAACGAATTCGCAACACATCTCTGAAAGTCCTCCTGGGAGACTTTTATATGCCCCAAGAACTTCGTAATGTGAAGTTTGGCCCGAAGCAGAAGAAGGACTGCTGTCTTGAAGAGCATGTCTTCTCTTGCGTCCTGAGATCCAACACTTCTTGTTTAAGAGATGTAGACATTGTTGGAATATACAAGGTCTATAGTACACTTAGGGTGCGATCACACGGGCATTTAAACCCGGGTTCTCCCGCGCTGCTCTTTCAAGCGCGATAGGTACTTGTTTTTCCTGGTGGTTGGAAAAGCGGGCTCGAGTGCGGGGGGGCGGGGGGCAGCTTCGAGACGGGAGACAGATGCGGCCCGTCTAGTCAGCCCCTTTAATTGTGATGGGGAACAGCCGTGAGGCCCGCAATAAACGTCCGTGTGATCGCAGCCTAAATTGAAGAAGATCAGAAGCACAGCCTACAGGGGACAGCTGAAGGAGTTCTAGTTAGCATAGCTAGATTAGGGAATTCCCACAATTTCAAATTATGTCCCTCCAGATTGGCTTTTTGGAGACTTCCTGCTCCAACTGAGCCCTCCCCCTTCGTTCCTGTCTCTCACAGCAGTTAGTCAGTTAGTTAAAGCCTCTCTGCCTCTCCTTTGTTCTATCAGAGTTTATTTCTTCTTTAATAAACTAAGTTATTTTCTTTAAGCAGTTGGTGCTCCAGTCCTTTGCATATTTAAACTCTGCCAACAGAAATATCCACCCACCATGATCCCAAGATAGGGTTGCCTGCTCTGGGATGAGAAATAATCTGGAGATTCTGGGGGCGGAGCCTGAGGAGGGTGGGGTTTGGGGAGGGGAGGGACTTCAGCAGAATGTAATGCCATAGAGTCCACCTTCCCAAGGAGCCATTTTGTCCAGGGCACTGGTTCCCAAAGTGGGCAATACCACCCCCTGGGAGGCACTGGAATGATCCAGGTTGGTGGTAGGAGCCTTGGCTGCAATTGTGGGGGGGGGAGGCGTTGAATAAAAATAAGGGGTGGTGGAAGCATAAAGAAAGAAGAGTCCAGAACCTATCTAAAGCAGCTTTTTCCTGCCTTCTGGTCTTCCCTGGGATCAGGGAGGGAGGGGGAGGGGAAGAGAGGTCCCCACAGCCAGTCACATCCATGTGTACTCTTGCAAGGCTGGTTTTGCCGCTGGGCTCTTGTGTGATGGCTGCTGCTGGCCTCTGGCTTCAGGCCTTCAGCTGCTGCTGCTGCTGCTCTGTGCCTGCCTTGGCCTGCCTGGCTGCATGGATCCTGGTGGACTCTACCTGCATCTTTTTGTCCACTTCTTGAAGGTAGATTTCCAGGGGGGCGCTATGTAATTTTTTTCTGAAAAGGCGGCGGTAGGCCAAATAAGTTTGGGAACCTCTGGTCCAGGGGAACTGATTTCTGTAACCTGGAGACCAGTTGTAATACCAGGAGATCTTCATCCACCACCTGGAGAAAGGCAACCCCGTCCCAAGATCATCAGAGAGCAAATAAATGTGTAAAAATCACATCTGCCACTGCAGACTGGTCAGATGTCATTCACCATGCCCACATTCAGACCAGGCGGAAAGACACTTAGAGCAGATTCACATGAAAAACGTACGATATAAGAGCTCTCCTGCCTGATGAAACCTGCTTATCTGTAATGAATGAAGTTGTGATTAGCTGATCATAATTTTCTGTTGGAAATTGTCCTCTGAGGGCATGGAGGGAAGATGAAAACTCGGGTATATTTTAGGGAACAACTGACTTCTAATGGTTGCTCTGACTAGGATTGTTTCAGAGGGGTGTGTGTTCATTTATCGGTAACATGTATATGCCACTTCTAGCAATAGTTCATCCCATTATCAAACTGGTATGGTATAGTGGTTAAAGTGTTGGATTGGAATCTGGGAGATCCAGGTTCAAATCCTCACTCTGCCACGGAAGCTTGCTGGGGTGACGTGGGTGACAACTTCATTCATTCACTCTCGGCCCAATCTTCCTCACAGGGTTGTTGTGGGATAAAATGGGGGAGAGAATGCTGTAAGATGCTTTGGGTCCCCAATGTGGAGAAAGGTGGGTTATCAATGAAAGAAAGAAAAGACAAACAGCATAAAAACAATCTCAGCACAGATCACAGTACAGCAGTTCAGGGTGTTAGAAGCAGGCAGCTGGAAAGGGACTAAAACAAATGATTTCATATAATCCCATGGTGATTGTTTCATGTACAGATGCTGTGCCGACAGTAGACTGAACTGGGCCTTAGCAATTTATCTTGAGATAGGCCTTTGTGGTCTGAAGCTGCGAGAACGTTGCCATCAGTTCAAATGCAGTTCATTCATCTTTTTTTCCCCCCAAAGGTCACCTGCATCGTAGAGACCAGAGACAGAATCCATACTGCTCAGTTAAGAAACATCCTAACAGACCGCTACCCAATGATGACGTGGATGGAACGGTGACGCGCACAGCGGACAGAAGTGCACCAACGAAGTAACTATGAAGACACCTGGAATCCTGTCTTTGATTATTTAGAAGTCAGAGGCCTCCTAGCATGGAAAAAAAGATTATAGACTTTGGTTCTTTCTTTGAGCGTGTTTTCCTGTGATGCTGGTATACCTTCCATCATCCCCCAGAGAACGAAATATGTTTCTATCTGGTTCTATCGTTTTAGGTGATTCTCACTGCATTCAATATTTAAATTTTTGTTCCTTTCGTTGATAATGTTAAGGCTGTTTCAGTGTATAGTCTCAACTCGACCTAGTTTTCATAGTCCTTTTCAAATTTTTAATTAAAATTTAAAAAAAATTAAAAACCAAGATATTCAGGGTATAAGCTTTCAGGAATAAAAGCTGTCGGAGCTCTGACTCTTGGAAGCTTATATCCTGGAAAATCTTATTGGTATTTAAGGTGCTACTGGAATCTAGTTGTTCTAATCCAGACCAGCAACAGTTACTCTCTGAAACTGTCCCATGTTAGTAATTTTTGGTACATGGACAATTCAGAAGGGGGGAAAGGGAGAATTTGCTCTCTTCCTGTTTTCCAAAAGGCTCCCTGCTCACTCCACCCATGGAAATTTCTACCTGTCACAGAAAGCAAGTGATTATAGATAAGCCTGGTTGCTTCTCCTTCAGATTCTGTCTTGATACTTTGCATCCATCCAGCAGCTGTAGAGGATCTCTGCCTTGCTGTGAAGATACGAAAAGATCAGTGCAAGATTAAAAGCAAACGTTACTGGATGAGAAATGATCAGTATTGGGCACAGACACAACAGCTTGGAGGGAAACTGGCACAGTATAGCCCGGTTTCGTCAGACCTTAGAAGCTAAGCACGGTTGGTACTTGCAAGGACCACCAAGGAAGACTCTGCAGAGGAAGGCAATAGCAAACTACCTCTGCTTCTCACTTGCCTGGAAAGGCGGTTCCTGGGGTCGCCATAAGACGGGTGTGAACTGGCCACACTTTACACACAGACCTAATAGCTTCCCCATATGGTTTACTTCAAAGTCCCTAGATGCTTCTGCATTCTTATTTTTGTCACCTGTTTGTCCCTATTGCTTTGGGGGTGGGGGTTCTTTTACACGCATGTTTTGCTCCCTCTAGAGGTCACTTTGATATTACATTGCAGCATGTCCATGGTAAAAAGATGTCTGGAGATGTGCCAGACATACAGGGATGTAATATCAAATTAGCCACTAGAGGTAGCAAAACATGTGCAGAAAAGAAACCTCCCTTGAAGCAATAGGGATACACAAGCAACAAAAATGTGAACGTGGAAGAGCCCCCCGTTTTAAACTAAGATGTGACAGCACTAAAAAAAATAGTATGCTCGATTTCAGTTGCAACCTTGTGGCACTTGGAACAAATGGGGGAAGGGGAAGCAGTGGGGTATTGTGCTTTACATTTCCTCGGAAAGGGAATCCATGACAAGAAAAGGAAGAGATTGGATTTATACCCCGCCCTTCACTCAGAGTCTCAGAGCGACTTACAAACTCCTTTTCCCTTCCCCTCCCCACAGCAGACACCCTGTGAGGTAGGTGGGGCTGAGAGAGCTCTTTCAAGAACTGCTCTTTCAAGAACTGCTCTGACAGAACTATGGCTTGCCCAGGGTCATCCAGCAGGTGCAAGTGGAGGAGTGGGGAATCAAAAGCGCTTCTCCCAGATTAGAGTCCGCGCACTTAACCACTGCACCAAACTGGCTCTCAGGTAAGGGGTGTGTCTGCCAGCTTTCCACATTGTATCAATCAGCTGGTAGATGGATAACCACATAACACATACCATAGACTTGGCCAGGAGACAGCTGGCCTCTTTGGTCCTGATCTAATCAAAACAATCTGATATCAAAATTACGACAGGGGAGCTTGCGTAACTTCTGGCAATTGTTTGCTTCTGATCCTCTACAAAGGAGATCTGTTTGACATGGCAATTCGTGCGTCGGCAAGTTTAAAGCAGGGAATGTTAACATTGATGTAGTTACTACATCATACACAGGCTTTTTCGTTCATTCCCTCTTAAGTAACAGAGTATTAATATTTACGTTTCCCAAAACTGAGGATCGCGTTGCTTAAGTGTATAAGGTTGCCAGCTTCCATGAGGGGCCTGGAACTACAACTGATCTTTAGACTACAGAGATCGGTTTACCTAGAGAAAGTGGCTGCTTTGTGTGTGGGGGGGGCTCTAGCATTATACCCTATTGTCCATCCCCAGCCTCCACCCCCAAATATCCAGGAATTTCCCAAGCCAGAGTTGGCACCCCAGTAAGGGCACCCATTGCAGCTGAAGCTACGGCATGCTAGAGTCACCTCTCTTTCTCTGTCCACAGACCCCAGGAATCCATGCAAGCAAGCTGTTAGAATGGTGTGCTTATTTTTTAAAAAATATATTCAGTAAATAAAATTGTGTCTTTTGACCAGAGCACTTAGGGGCCAGAGAGCTGGTTCCACACACTTGAGGTCCTTTGTCTTTGCCCTCTGGACCTTGGTTTTGTGAATCCCAACCCTTTCCCATGATCTACAGTGAGAAAAGGGGAAAGGCTCTTTAAGAGCACAGCCGTAGGTGGCCACCTAGCTTCTGTATTCCTTCAAGAGGGCTCCCCATTTGATAGTTCACCTGCTTAACTCAGCTTGTTGGAAAGATACTTGCCTCTCCCAGGATATTACAAATGATGGGAATGGTTTTACTCGTTTTAATTATGTGTTTGTAGGCTGGTTGTCATGTCTTTTAAGATGATATTTTATGTATGTTTTAATTGGTTGTCTGCCTCGGTGACCCGATGAGGGCAGGAAGGTAAGGTATACATTTTACAAAAGTAAATAAATAAGAGAAATAAATAAAGTGAGCCTTGTGAGATCACCAGGGCAATTTGCCCTCCCTCTCATGGCACCCTTTAGAGGCCTCTAAGATCTGTCCTATAATCTTCTGGGTACAACTCAGGAAGCTAACGACAACTCCCTAATGGTTTAGGCCATCTATCTTGTTAGATTCACTGGTATGGTACAGCCAGGAATCTCTATATATAGCAGAGTGCACTAGTCTAGACGCAGCAGTAGCTTCTGAGTACTGTGTGCTAGAAAACTTATAGAGTTACAGTTGTCTGTTTCAAAGTAATAAGAATCCTTTATTCAAGGAACTACATTCTAGATAGTGCAGGTTGAGAGATAGTGAGAGAATCTAATCTAACTAGCTGGATGTATACAGATGTAGAATGCATCAGCATCCATGGTGCCAAAGATGGAGAGCAGCGTGCCTCCTTCTTTGTGTGTCTCAGGATCTGTAGTCTCTTCTTCCTTGATGTTGGTCACATCAGGATACACTAGTTGGCTGTCCACTTCAGTGCTGGCCCCCTCTGAAGCTGGAGGTCTTTCAGTTTCATCAAAGTGGACAGATCTACTCACTGTGACATCGTTGGTCTGTGGATCCAGAATTCTGTAGCCTTTACATCTAGCTGAATAACCAACAAAAAATCCTTCTGTGGCTCACTCAGCCACTAACTTGGATGACCTCCTTTCTTTTGGAACATATGAATATGCCTTGCTTCTAAACGCTCTCAAGTGTTCCATAGAAGGCTTGCGTCCATGCCATAGTTAATATAGTGTGGTGTTTGTTGCCTTTATGATCAGCCTATTCTGTATGTATGTGGCTGTCATTATGCTTTCCCCCCAGAACTTGTGGGGAGTCCTGCATCCAAAAGCAAGTATCTTACCGTCTTTAAGAGGGTCCAGTTCTTTCTCTCTGCAACTCCATTCTGCTCAGGGTTGTGGGGAACTATTCTCTGGTGCTCGATCCCTTGTTCTCTCAGGAACTCCTGTGTTGCAGCTGATATATATTCATCTCCATTGTCAGAGCGAAGAACCTGTGGCTTTCTCCCAAAACTTGTTGGACTCCAGCACTATGTAGTATTTTATTTTGTCCAGCATCTGTGATCTTTCACTGAGCAGAAAAGTGATTTAGTATCTGGAAAAATTATCAATGAATGTAAGAAAACACCTGTATACATCAATAGTCGATGGCAGGAGTCCACAAATATCGCTGTGTATTTAAGTCCAGTGGCTTCTGGGTCTTCATTTCACTCTGTTTTTGGAAAGGACTGGTTAATTGCCTTTGACTAATACAACAAACACAAGTAGGTTTAATTCCACATTCTATAACAATGCAATTGGTAAGACCTTTTCTCTGCATGTCCAGTATAGCTGAATAGCTTTTATGACCTAAACTGCAATGCCAGAGGCACACACATGCAGCATGGGAACATGACTTGGTAAGCTTCCTGTTCCATTTCAGCATCAGAGTGACAGATTTCAGTTTCACTGTCTGTGTCTGACATTGGCACATCATTTTCCTGTATGCTATAAAGACCTTTATCTCTCACACCAACAATATACACTTGTCCATTTCTTGAAATAGTACAATTAACATCAATAAAATTGATCTCATAACCTTCAAAGGCAAGCTGACTGATTGAAATTAAAGAACTGGTGAATCCAGTGGCCGGAGAAGCATGTAACCCTTCTCAAATGCAGTGATACAATTGCCATTCCCCAAATAGACTTACAAAAAGTGTGAAATCCTTTCCAAATTAAAGAAACATTCTTTGGCATTAAAAATATGCATTATCGCTCCACTATCAAGTATGACATTAGTATTCTCCTTTATTAAAAAAGCAGTGGAATTATGATGCTTAGATTCACTGTTTGTAAGGTTGGAGTTCCCTTTATGATCTCTCTGCCTTTTGGCCATCAGATATTCAAAGGATTTATGACCCACTCCTTTACAAGAAAAGCATCTCAGCTTGGATTTTTTGCTAGACGTAGGAACAGCCTCTTCCCTCCCCTGCTGGGTTCCCTTGGTAACAAATTGCTCTCTTAATCGTTGCGAATGTCCAAGCATTGCCAACTTTCTTATTCTGTGCTCTGTACTACTGTCTGGAGCTTTGTAACAATCCCCTCTCAGAGAAGCTTTATGCACAAAGATTTCATGCAACCCCTCTGATTCTCTTTGCCTGGTTAGTACTCTGTGGCAATCTGCCTCCATCTGCAGCTCATTTACAGTCTTGTCAAACTAAGATTATCTTTCAATTCCAAGTAAGAAATGATATGAGCACAATCTGCTGGTAAAGCACTGGTTCCTAAAGTGGACAATACCACCCCCTGAGGGCTGGAACAATCCAGGTGGGCGGTAGGGGCCTTAGGTGCAATTGGGGGGCATTGAATAAAAATAAGTGGGTGCTGGAAGCATAATGAAAGAAGAGTCCAGCACCAATCTAAAGCAGCTTTTCCTGCCTTCTCCCGGTCTTCCCTGGGATCAGGGAGGGAGGGGGAGGTGAAGAGGGGTCCCCACAGCCAATCACAGCCATGTATTTGCAAATTGCAAATGCAGGTGCACCCTTGCAAGGCTGGTGTTGCTGCTGGCCTCCTGTGTGGTGGCTGCTGCTGGCCTCTGGCTTCAGGCCTTCAGCTGCTGCTACTGCTCTGTGCCTGCCTTTGTGCCTGGCTGCGTGAATCATGGTGGACTCTACCTGCATCTTTTTGTCCACTTCTTGAAGGTAGATTTCCGGGGGGGCACTAAGTAATTTTGTTGTTGTTGACTGCAGATTCTTAATCTGAGAAAGATAATTTGAATTTACAGTTGAAACCAGAAGACCTTGGGCTTTCCAGTCTTTGCATTTCCAAGCCTTCATCTGCTCCTTGGTCAGGAGGAGGTTGGTCAACTGGAGGCACAATAACCTGTTAGATTCAGTGGTATGATACAGCCAGGAACCACTATATGTAGCAGAGTGCACTAGGCTACATGCAACAGTAGCTTCTGGGTACTGTGTGTGCTAGCAAACTTGCAGAGTTACACAGAGCCACTTGTCAGTTTCAAAGTAATAAGAATCCTTTATTCAAGGAACTACATTCTAGATAGTGCAGGCTGAGAGATAGTGAGAGAATCTAATCTGACTAGCTGGATGTATACAGATGCAGAATGCATCAGCATCCATGGTGCCAAACATGGAGAGCAGCGTGCCTCCTTCCATGTGTGTGTGTGTGTGAGAGAGAGAGAGAGAGAGAGTGTGTCAAGCTGGAAGGAAGGAACTCTTGTCCCTAAGAACAGCCTTCTGCTTCAAGGGGATAGTATCTGATAACAGGAAGGAAAGGATGCCCTGTGTCCTGACCCCTTCCATCTAAATCTATGGTGCTACCTCTCTGAAGACTGAGGCAGATGACAGAATACATTCCTCCCCCTCTAACATATCTAAGGCAGGGGTCCCCCAACATGGTGCACATGGGCACCACTGCACCCACCAACACCCTTCCGGGCACCTGCCAGTTCGCTGTAGTGGTTAGAGAGAAGAGAAGAGAAGAGATTGGATTTATACCCCGCCCTTCACTCACTTAAGAGTCTCAGAGCGGCTTACAAACTCCTTTCCCCTCCCCTCCCCACAACAGACACCCTGTGAGGTAGGTGGGGCTGAGAGAACTCTTTCCCAAGCTGTCCTTGAGGGAACAGCTGGTACAGAGCTATGGCTTGCCCAAGGTCATCCAGCCAGGTGCAAGTG
Source organism: Lepidodactylus listeri (assembly GCA_029233225.1). Taxonomy (NCBI): domain Eukaryota; kingdom Metazoa; phylum Chordata; class Lepidosauria; order Squamata; family Gekkonidae; genus Lepidodactylus; species Lepidodactylus listeri. The sequence goes on along the minus strand of JARCFY010000005.1, from coordinate 128,823,324 downwards.
GAGGAGTGGGGAATCAAACCCGGTTCTCCCAGATTAGAGTCCACGCACTTAACCACTACACCAGACTGGCACAGACTCTAATCTGGGAGAACCGGGTTTGATCCCCCACTCCTCCATGTGCAGCCAGCCGGATGACCTTGAGACACAGTTCTCTCAGAGCTGTTCTCTCAAGAGCAGTTCTCTCAGAACTATCTCATCCCCACCCACCTCAGAGGGTGTCTGTTGTGGGGAGAAGAAGGGAAAGAAGTTTTTAAGCTGCTCTGAGACTCCTTTGGGTAGTGAAGGGCGGGGTATAAATCCAATCTCCTCCTCCTCCTCTTAGAAAAAGGGCAGGGTCAAATGGAGCTTTTGCCCAGTAGAGCTTCCGACTGGCCATTGGTTTTGCAGGCCCTGCAACCGTTTTTGTTCCCCACCCCACCCCTTCTGAACACATTCATGACTGTCTCCATCTTTCTCAAAGTGTGGAGCCCAGGACTGGACAGGACAACAAGTAAAGTGTAGGAGGGAGGACTGTGGAACGGTTTGGTGACCCAGCAAGTGGCTGTTTGCTAGCCTGGTTTGCAGGGAAACATATGCCAAAGGCTACACATGCTTGGTTTATAGACACAGGCTCAACACATTTAAAATGCCCCCTAAAGGAGTTCACCACATTACATTAATCTTCTTGACAGTGATAAAATGATGCATGAAGCAGGTCCCTTGTTGGCCCCTGAAGGTGTGATGAGAAAGAACTCCAATGATATACATTGCTAAAACATGTTGTCCGTTCATCCCACTGCTTGCACATTTTCAACATCCCCCCCCCCCCCATCCCCGTGAAATTTCCAAAGGCCTTTCATCGCTCCTCAGGTTTACTGAAATGGTGCAACAGAGAGAGGAGGTTTGGCTCCGTCTCACATACCCCAGAACCAAATCATTCCACTGTTGAAACCCCAACAACAGCCATTGCTTTGACTCCCTCCAAGAAATTTCTATGGCTCTGGCCCAATCCAAATACCCAGGAATACAGTTTGGAGCTGAGCAGTGTCACATTACTTTCTGAATTCATTTAGCCATTGAACAGTTTCTCTGCTCATAACACATGTAAGGAAAGGAGGGAGGGGGAAAGAGAAGGGGGTGGGGAGGAAAGGAAGCTCCAATTAAATGATGGGCATAAACTGAAAACAGCTTAGCCAGGGATATCCCAAGTTCCTTCCCTTAGTTTGTTTTTTAAGTCTCTAGCTTCTCCTAGGGAAAACACACACACACACACAAACACAGAGAGAGAGAGTGAGAGCGCTGCCAAAGAGCTCTGAGAAAAATTAAGCCAGCTCTACCATTTCAGTACTTTGACTACTGAAAGGTATTGGATTCAAATTCCATTTACTTGTATTAAACAGAGGTCTCCCCCCCCCCCGGTTGGTTTAATGTATTTAAAATATTCACATCTGGTGAACTGGCGTTCAAGGCAGCTCACTGCAAATACAGACCTGAAAAGTGTCATGAACTCCATGCAAAGTTGGTCTCTTCTGTACTTGCATATCCGCTTCCTGTGGTCACTCAAAGCCAGCGCCTCACTCAAAAGTGGCATAAGAGGTTATGACTAGGTTGCCAACCACCAGGTCGGGCCTGGAGTTCTAGAATTACGGCTGATCTCCAGACAGAAGAGATCTGTTCCCCTGGAGGAAATGCCAGGATGGAGCTGGCAACCCTCTATCGTGGGGCCAGGTAATTTGAGAGAGGGAGAGAGTGTCACATTAATACACATGAACACACAGAGTTCCCAGGCTCCAGGTGGCACCTGGAGATCTCCCACTATTACGACGGGTTTCCAGATGCTCAAGATCAGTTTCCTGGGAGAAAATTGCTGCTTTGGAGGATGGATTCTATGGCATTATATCCTATCCTGTCTGCCTCATACTGCTGCTTAACTTATTAGTTTAAAGCAGATTACTAAAAAAAAAAAAAGGAAAAGCTAGACCCCATTTGAACAGCTGCAAAAATCTATCACAGATGTGTAAAATTTCACAGCTAAAAATCATAGGTCTGCTATTATCTTCTTAATTAAAGAGGTAACGTCTCCATATGATCTATATTCTGGAACGAAGGAAGAATTAAAGGATTTCTAGGCTCAGAGAAGTAACTACATTCAAAGGTCCCGTGATACAGGGTGTGTACACCACCTGCACCACAATTGCATACTCGATCAGAGGGCGGTATCTCGAGATCCCTCCAAGGCAAGCTGACAGCACTAAGGCATGCCAACATAAAGGCACACCTTTAGCAAGGAACAATCTAATATAGGCAGTATTTGGGAAACTCTCCAGGTGGAAGAATACCAACAAATTGAGTAGAACAGACATGTCATGCTGTACAGATTGTACTGTTATAATCAGGGGTCTGTTGGAGTGGGAGCACACAGGAGCGCAGCTCCAGGAGTGAGAAGCCCAGGGGGTGGACTCATGACCAAGCCCCGCCCCCTCCTTGGCTTCCCCGAGCAGTGCAGAGGCGCAGCACCCCGGGGAAAGCCCTGCTAGGGTCTTTATTGTTTTTAATGTTTTGTTTTAATATTGATAATTTTATCATTGTTCCTTTTATGACTGTGTGCTGCTTTTCCAGAGACTTGCTCAAGGTGGCATATAAATTTTCTAAGTATACCATTTTTTATCTGGGCACATGGCACATAAGTACTGGAGAAATTTCACCAACCCTTCAGCAGCTTCCACCCCATCAGTTTGGTGTAGTAATCAGGAGTTGGACTCTAATCTGGGAGAACTGGGTTTGATTCCCCACTCCTCCACATGCAGCTGCTGGTGTGACCTTGGGCCAGTCACAAGTTCTCTCAGAGCTATTATCTCATGAGCAGTTCTCAAAAGACCTCTCTCAGCCCCACCTACCTCATAGGGTGTCTTGTTGTGGGGAGGGGGAGGGGAAGGGATGGGTGGTGCACATGTCCTGGGTATCTCAAGTCTACTTGAAACCTGGTGGTTTCAAGGGAGCAGGAAGAGAATGAGGGTGTGTTCTTTACGCTTATTTTTATTGCACAAAGTACTGGATGGGGAAGGGAATGGAGGAAGAGCAGGTCAGTTTCACTCACCTGTGGAGTGGAGCCTGAGGGGTGGGTGTCGCCTTCTGACACACTTCCGGTATGTTAGGGGGTGTGGCATATGCAAATGAGGTATGCAAATGAGTTATGCTAATGAGCTCCTGCACCTCTTTTTCTACGAAATGACCCCTGGTTATAATCATACTTAAGTGTTTCATAACTGTCCTTCTGGCTTCCTGTCTAATACCTGCATAAAGAACATCCAAGGAAAGACTGAGGAGCTGTAGTTGTTGTCTGACAAGTTTATCACAGTGAGAAATATTGAGAGTCCTCTCTGACTAAGCCGAGGTAGCCTCTTGGATGTTGGAGTGTAAAATTTATCTTTAAGGAGAAAAGACTTCAGCCAAGACCGAGCTTCAAGAAATGGTTGTCCCAATTCAGCTCAGAGGGTCCCAATTTGGAATTTCACAGATGGTCCCTCCCCTCCCCCAAACCCTGCCCTCCTCAGGCTCTCTCCCCCCCCCCCCACATCTCCAGTTATTTCCCAACCCAGAGCTGGCAACCGTAACACACTGAAGCTGCCTGACACTGGATCAGACTCTTGGTCCATCAAAGCCAGTCTTGCCTGCTCAGCCTGGCAGTGGCCCTCCAGGGTCTCAGGTGAAGGTCTTTCGCATTACCTATTGCCCCATCCTTAAATCATAGGTGCCAGGGATTGAACTTGGGACCTTCTGCATGCCAAGCAAATAGTCTCGAACTGAACCATAGCCTTATGATCCTGCTTATATGCTAGCTGGCATCTGTTAGCAGCAGAGGCCCTCCTTGGGCCTCTGTGGTAGTCTCTCTCCTTCAGCATGCGCTACCTGGTGGCGTCCGTGGGAGGGGGGCAGTACTTCCTGTCAGGTTCTCAGGAAAGAGGCCACAGCTTTCCCATTTTCTCAGATGTTTGGCTTCTAGTGGTGAAGGGGAGCTGGCCAGGGCCCAATTGCAGGGGCAGCCAAAGTATTAGAGTTAGCCAGAGATGACTGCCTGGTCCACCAGCTAGTTGAAGGGGATAGCGAAAGGCAGGAGCCAGGTCTGGGGTCACAAAGGCAAGAGCGAGGTCTGGCGATTTTTCCAGAGAAACTATGGCTTGAGGTGTAAAGAAAGGGAACCCATTTGTGAGCCCTTGATTAAAGGCCTGGGGAGACCAAGGAAAACTGCCCGATGGCTAAGGAAGAGGAGAAGGCCGAAGAGCCTTTTCCCTCCATGGCTCATCTGACCCAATAGGTTTCTCCTGTGCCATGACAACGGGACGCCTAGATTCGAGTCCAGTAAACTCCTTAGAGATCAACACAATTTTCAGGGTGTAAGCTCTCGAGTCAAAACTCTGATGGCGGCCTCAGTCACAAACACTGAATAATCCACTTTACGTGCACTTTGCAACTGGATTGTACTGTGTGAACTGGCAAAATCCAGTTGGAAAGTGCGTTGAAAGGCCATTGAAAGTGGATTATTTAGTGTGTGTGACCGCAGCCGAAGGGATTTGACATGGGATGGTAAATGGAAATGGGCCAAATAGCCAGATTTCCTACTGAGCAGATATTAAGGTGGCACTCATCATTTCCCTCTGAAATGTGTCTACTCCACCTGATTTCACACGCAAAACACTGCCACAGTTAAGCCATTAAACTGGGTACTGTGCAGGTTTGGCTATCCAGTAGCACTCAAAGGATGAATCCCAAGAAAAAGCTTCGTTCCAGAAGAAGAAGAAGAAGACGACGACGAAAAACTTGCATAAAAATACCTTCTTGCATAAGACGTGAGGGCTTGTGTGACTCAGCAACACGACGCATGCTTCAGCTGCAGAAGAGCCCAAGTTCAGCCCCTGGCATTGCTGGCTAGAGGATTATTAATGAAGTCTCTTCCCGCCCTGAGACCCTGCAGAGACACAGCCAGAGTAGACTGTGTGCAACATGATAAACCAACATTCTGGTCCTGCACAAGGCATTTTCCAAGGGATTTTCCTATTGGCTGAGGCCTGCAAAACAGCCCATGAGGCCCGTTGAGAGAGGAGGAAGGAAGATGGGGATGGAAGGGCAGGAGTGGCCTTTAGCCATTTCATCCTTTTTTTTTTATTATTGTTACATTGCAATTTAATTCCAAATTTCTTTTGATGCTCCTTTTACCCCCGTTTTTCCCTCCCCCCCTAAAGTGGCCACCATCATAATTTTCAAGTTACATTTTCAACCATGAGCATATTCTTTCCAACTTTTCAAATATAATTATATTGGCTTCCCCTTTATAAACCCATTCAAAATATACCAACCATTTCTTTTTTATCTCCTCCATTTTTACAGTCCATAACTTATCTTGCTTTAAACATTCCAATATGTCCGATTGTATATATTCATATAGATATTCGTTCCATTTTTCTAAAGTCCATTTTAAGTTCTCCTTCCAACCATATGCAATCACTGCATGCGCTGCTAATAACATTGCCTTAAAAATATTCTGATTTTGTTTCTCAATTCTATGATTTCCCAACACACCCATAAATAATAAATCCACATCTATTTCCAGGTTAACTTTACATAGTACTGCTATTTTTCCCCGTATCTTTTCCCAGAAATCTATCACCTTTGGGCATTCCCACCATAAGTGAGAGTACCACCCTTCTTTTGCATTGCAGTGCCAGCAATTAGGTTTCATCCCTTTGATCATATATGCCAGTTGGGCAGGGGTTCTATACCACTTCAAAATTATTTTTCTTTCAAGTTCTCTATACTTTCCTAGCTTGATTTTCTTCAAATTCTCCATTAACCTATTAACCTCCTCAGTAGTAATTTGTTTTTCTTTATTCCATTTGTTTTTTAAAATTCTGAACATAAATTCCCTATCTTTCACCAGTTCTAAGTAAATCTTTCCTGCCAAACCTTTCTTTATTTCTTTCACATATAGTATTTGTTCTATATTATTGTCTTCCCTTTTAATCGCTTCTCTATATTTATCTTGTTTAATTAAATGATGTAATCCCATTGAATTTAACCAGTGTCTATTTCCTAATTTTTGATTTAATTCCTGAAGTGTTAATACATTTCCTTGGCTATTATACATATCCTTCACTCTTAATATTCCTTCCTCCTGCAGATCTTCCCAAAATTTCGGGCTCACCTCCTTCTCCCATATATACTTAAGTGGAGTCCATTTCGAGATCTGAGGGATCAAAACCTTTTCCCACCTTTTCCAAACAATCAAGGCTATTCTCCTTGGTCCCTCTGCTTGCCTTATTTCTTTTCGCAGTTCCCTAGTATAAATTCCATAACTTCCTGCTCCCTTATTTACCTCAGATTCAAGTCTTACCCACTTATCCCCTTTCCTCCATTCTAACTCCATCAATACTTTTAACTGAAATGCGTCGTAATAGGCTTGTATACATGGTAACCCCCATCCTAAGTCATCTTGGGGCATATATACTAATTTTTTTTAAATTCTTGCTTTTTTGCGTCCAAACACCCAGTTTTTAATATGTTCATCCCATTTCCTTACCACTGCCTGGTCCAGTTCTATTGGGAGCACCTGAAGTAAATATACCATCTTTGGGAGTATAAAAATTTTTATTGCTCTAATTTTCCCTAAAATGCTCAGGTTCTTGTTTTTCCACTCCTTCAATTTCTTTGTTATCTTTGACCAGACCTTATTGTAGTTAATTTTTTGCAGCCTCTCTATATTTTTGTCTAGATATACTCCTAGATATTTGATCTTCCTAACTCCTGATTTCATCCCTGTTAATTCTAGTATCGCTCTCTTTGTTTCTCTATCTACATTAATAAACATTATTTCAGATTTCTTAATGTTTATTCCAAGCCCCGAGCTTAACTTAAAGTCTTCTAAAATAATTAATAATTCTCTTATTGCCTGTAGTGGATTACTTAGTGTCAACAATATATCATCCGCAAAGAGATTCAATTTAAGTTCTTCCTTGCCTATTTGGAATCCCTGAATTCTACCACTATTTCGTATCCTATCTGCTAGGGGTTCCATTGCTAATACAAATAGCATAGGGGACAATGGACACCCTTGCTTTACTCCTCTCTCAATTAGAATTTCTCTAGTATATCCGTTGTTTATTCTAATAACTGCTTTACCTCCCTATACATTTCCCTTATAACATTCAAATATGATCCCTTAAAGCCAAATTTTTCCAATACCTGCATTAAATAATTATGATTTAAAGTGTCAAACGCCTTGTAAACATCTAATTTTAATAAGGCTAGTGTTTTCTTATTTTTACAAAACAAAACATTTAATATATTTCTCAATGGGTGGGCTATAAATCTATTTTGGACAAATCCATATTGATCCTCCTTAACTAATTTTGGGAGCTGTTTTTTCAATCTATTAGCCAGAACTTTTGTAAAAAATTTATAATCTTGATTCATCAAACTAATTGGTCTATATGAATTTATATCTAAAGGGTCCCTCTGGGGTTTTAATATTGGTAATATTTCAACTTTCTTCCATGAGTCTGGGATTTTACCTTCTTTTAGAATATAATTAAATAAACTTTGCATTTCTGGAATCAGTATCTCCGCCATTTCTTTATAATATTCTGCCGTAAACCCGTCCAATCCGGGAGATTTCCTATTTTTTAAACCTTTTAGTACTTCTACTATTTCCTGTTGTGTAATTTCTTCATTCAGTCTCTCTCCCTGTTCTAACGTTAACTTATTATCTAATTGTTCCTCTAATTTTTGGTTTTCTCCGGATTTAAATAGTTGCTGATAGAATTTGGCAAATTCCTCTCTTATCTGGATATTTTTATAAAGCTGTTTCCCCCCCTCCCTCTTGACACATCCTATATTTTGTTTTTCTTTTCTTAATTTTAAATAATTGGCCATTCTTTTCATTGTATTCATATTAATTCTATGATATTCATTTTTTATAAATATTTCTTTTTTCCACATAGATAAGGAGTCTAGATTCTCTAAATCTTTTTTAAGTTTTTTAAATAATTGCTGAGTCTGCCTACTATAGTTCCCCTGAAGTTCCTTTTGTTTTAATATGATTTCATTTACTATCCTGCTTCTTTCCTTATTATTTTCCCTTTTAATTCTGATTTCCTTAGCAATGTAAGCTCCCCTTATAACTGCTTTAGCTGCATCCCAAACTACTTCTTCCGTAGCTGAGTTCCTATTTTCTCTAAAAAAAAATTCTATATCTTTTCTTAAATCCATCCTATCCTTCTCTGTTAAAGGCATATTAGCCTTGTATCTCCAAATAAACTCTTTTCGCTCATCACTTAATTTAAATTGTACTATCAAGGGAGCATGATCCGAAATCCATATAGGCTCAGTTATTGTTTTCGTCACCTCTATCTCATTTGTTTCCTTTACTAAAACATAGTCTATATATGAAAAGTTCTTAAATCTATTTGAAAAGTATGTTGGTTGTAAGGTTTTCCCTCCATACATAAATGCATCCGTTAATTTCCATTTCTTAAGCTTCAAGGTTTTACTTTTCTTAAAATCATAATTAACATCTTCTGCCACTACCAATTCCCCTTCATAAAAGTTCTGCAATTTCTGAAATATCTTATTCAAGAATCTTACTTGTCCTGTGTTTGGTGCATATATAGAAGCTATTGTAAACTTCCTATTATTCATCTTAAATTTCAAAAAGGCATATCTTCCTTCTAAGTCTGATATTTGATCTAACACTTCTATCTTCCAGCTAGAATGTATAAGAATTGCCACCCCTCTTGCTTTCTTAGTTCCTCTTGCTTCAACCTTTGTTTCCCATACTGGCGAATTTATCAAAGGTTTTTTGTCCTTTTTAGCTTTGTGGGTTTCCTGGAGACACACTATATTTATTCCATGTTTTTTAATCAAATTTTTTAGTCTATATCTCTTTAAATCTGAAGCCAACCCATTTATATTTAATGATAATAATTTCATTGTCTCAACCATTTTCATTTATCCATTTCTTATATCTTTGCTCATGTCTATCCTTTTTTACTTCGATGGTCACCCTCATTCCCCTTCCCCCTCCCCGAAGAGCCTCCCCTAAGGGGTATACAGGTGGCATGCACCCCCTGACCTCTTCGCTTCTTGACTGAGGTCTGCGTTCCCAATTACCCCCTCCCTTATTCTTTCAGTCATATAGGTTACAAAATAAGCCACCATACTTATTTCATATAGTATCCTATCAAAAGTATATTCAAACTATATAAACTATATTAACACCATCCTATATCTCTATACAAGTCCTTATTATAAGATGCCAAATACATTCTATGAACTGCTAGTGCCCTTTCTCAAACGTTTTGATTGGCTTTGCAATGACTGGCTCGATTCTCCTTCTTCTTCACTACTAGATGTGATAATGCCAGGAGATTCCTTCTGTTGGGCTTCTTGTTCCTCCATATTTTCTGATTCCAATGACGGCATACTTTAGCCATTTCATCCTTACCAAAAAGAGTGTTTTAAAAAACACACATGAAGTGTGGCAGTGGAGAGATCCTTGAAGAGCATTTGGGAGCTACAACTACTGGAGAACAGGACCACCTTAGCTCCTAAAGAGCTCCTAGGTAAAGGTTTCCCTTGCTTGAAAGCCAGTCAAATCTGATTCTAGGGATGTGGTGCTCATCTCCGTTTCCAAGCCAAAGAGCCAGCACTGTCCAAAGACGTTTCCATGGCCATGTGGCCGGCATGACTAGACACCAAAGCACACAGAATGCTGTTACCTTCCCACCAGTGGTACCTATTTCTCTACTTGCAATTTCTTGCTTTCGAACTGCTACCGTATTTTTTGCTCTATAAGATGCACCTGATCATATGATGCAACTTTTTTTTTTGAGGAGGAAAACAGGAAAAAATGAAACAGAAAGAAAGAAAGAGAGAGAGAGAGAGATAAAGGAAGGAAGGAGGAGGAGAGAGAGAGAGAAAGAGAAAGGAAGAAAGAAAGGTGGGGACAGAGAGAGAGACAGAAAGACAGACAGACAGAAAAAAGGAAAGGAAGGAAGGAAGATAGAGAAAGGAAAGAAGAGAGACGTCGGCATGCCATGCAAAGCCAGGCCTTTCTGTGCAAAGTAGCCACGGAGCTTAATCTGTGGGCGGGGCTTTCTGCTGCTGGCTGTCTTAAAGGGGAAAAGCACTTAAAGGGAAAGAGTACTTAGCCTGGCGGGGGTTTTCCTGCCATTTCCCTTTTAAGTCTTAACAGCTCAGGCCCAGCAGGGAGGGGCGGGGAAGGCTGATGCCAGCCTGAATGGCGTTCCCCTGCATTCCTGCTGAAGAAAGAGCCCTGTTTCAGGTAAGAAAAGCTCCATATTCGCTCCATAAGACGCACACACTTCCCCCCCCCACTTTTTGGGGGAGGAAAAGTGCGTCTTATGGAGCGAAAAATACGGTATGTTGGCAGGAGCTGGGACCAGAGACGGGAGCTCACTCCATCATGCAGCACTCAGGTCTCGAACTGCTGAACTACCGACCTTCCGGTTTGCAGTTCAGCGTCTTAACCACTTGAGCCACTGCAGCCCCCAAAAAGAGCTCCTAGGCTGCACTAAATGCTGGCATCATCATCATATAGGGGCTGGGAATGTTTTTGCCCAGCTTTGGCTGGCGATTCAGCTGCATCTGTTCCTAGTTCAGTTGGATCTAGCCACAATGGTCTATGCCTTGGTTACTGCTAGACTGGACTACTGCAATACACTCTGCTTGGAACTGCCCTTGAAGAGTGTTTGAAAGCTGCAGCTAGAACAGGAAGCTGTGGCTGGACTGCTGATCAGACCAAGCTATTGTCAGGAACTGACAATAGCATCTTTGTATTTTGCTTTCGTTTTCTTTGTTCTTGTGAATCCCCTGCCTGCACCCCTTATCTGTCTCAACCCCCTTCCCCTATGCAGCTGTAAATGTCACTTTGAAGTATATTGGTTGCTCTGGTTTTTGTTACGATTTCTAGGCGGGAGAGTGGCGACCCAAATTCCTGCACCTCACCGAAAACAAATGGGTCTTCACTCCCATGCATCCCTCCTCCCTCTTTCTGGGCCAATGTATGTTATCTTGTTGTGAAGACCTTGGGCGCTTCTTTATGGCCGCTTGCCTGGAATTGTTGTGCCTAGCTTCACACATGTGGGTCACTCAGATCAAGAAGGGAATTTTTATAACTTTCTCACCTTGCTGTGGGAACCTCAACGGTCCCCTTTCTTTTCCCGCGTTCACCCTCTGATCCTGACTGGCCTAAGGCTGGGGTTCAATTGTGTCTGGGGAGTATATTAACACTGGCTGTATTTCATTAAGCATCTCTAACAAACATTGAGAACCTGTTTGCAGTATTAGATAATAAAGAACTTTGATGCAACAAAGGTCTGATCTCTTGCTCTCTATTCAGAAGCCTCACAGCTATCAGGAGCATGTGGACCTGATTGATACTGCAGCCATTCACCGGCTACCGATTTGCTCTTGACCCCAATTCAAGGGGCTGGTTTTGTCCTTTAAAGCCCTACAGGGCTTGGGACCGAGGTACCTGAAAGACCTCCCAAAAATTCCTGCTCAGGGATTAAGCTGACAGGGAGAGCTCTTCTGGATGCTTGTGTGGTGGGTACATGAGAGAGAGCCTTTTCAGTGACAGCCCCATGATTACAGAACCACCTCCTCAAGGAGATAACCCTCACTTTCCATCTCCAGTGGACAGTTTTATTCAGGACCAAATTTGACTTATTTAGTTTTTATTTATTGGCAGTGTTAATTGGAGTTACTGCATTGTGGTCTCGTGTGGTTTTTTATTTATATGGTAAGCCGCCTTGATTTCCACGAGGTAGAAAGGTAGCTAACACATGTTTTGAACACCCAAATGAGAAGATAAATCAAATAATAATTTGAAACATTAATATTTTATTATTTTTTAAGATTGTTTAATAGATGCAAGCTTGGCAGTCAAACAGGTCCCAGATTAGAGTCCGTGGACTTAACCACTACACCAAACTGGCTCTCAGAAAGAAACAGACTTTTAAGAAGAGATTATAATAGCAGAGGTACATGATTTCAGAAGGCAAAAGGGCTTTCCCAAGCAACGGAAGAGCATCCACTGTTCTTAGGAGCTGTCCCAAATACAAAGGTACAGGAGGAGCTTCAGAAAACATCACAGTCAGGGGTCATTTCGTAGAAAAAGAGGTGCAGGAGCTCATTTGCATAACTCATTTGCATATGCCACACCCCCTAACATACGGGATGTGTGTCAGAAGGCAACACCCACCCCTCAGGCTCCACTCCACAGGTGAGTGAAACTGACCTGCTCTTCCTCCATTCCCTTCCCCATCCAATACTTTGTGCAATAAAAATAAGCGTCAAGAACACACCCTCATTCTCTTCCTGCTCCCTTGAAACCACCAGCTTTCAAGTAGACTTGAGATACCCAGGACATGTGCACCACCCATCCCTTCCCCTTCCCCTCCCCACAACAAGACACCCTGTGAGGTAGGTGGGGCTGAGAGAGGTCTTTTGAGAACTGCTCATGAGAGAACAGCTCTGAGAGAACTTGTGACTGGCCCAAGGTCACACCAGCAGCTGCATGTGGAGGAGTGGGGAATCAAACCCGGTTCTCCCAGATTAGAGTCCAACTCCTGACCACTACACCAAACTGATGGGGTGGAAGCTGCTGAAGGGTTGGTGAAATTTCTCCAGTACTTATGTGCCATGTGCCCAGATAAAAAATGGTATACTTAGAACATTTATATGCCACCTTGAGCAAGTCTCTGGAAAAGCAGCACACAGTCATAAAAGGAACAATGATAAAATTATCAATATTAAAACAAAACATTAAAAACAATAAAGACCCTAGCAGGGCTTTCCCCGGGGCGCTGCGCCTCTGCACTGCTCGGGGAAGCCGAGGAGGGGGCGGGGCTTGGTCATGTGCCCGCCCCCTGGGCTCCTCACTCCCGGAGCTGCGCTCCTGTGCGCTCCCGCTCCAACGGACCCCTGATCACAGTGTTTGAGACACACCTACAGTACTGATTAGAGAGTAGCTGCCTATGAAAGGCTAGCAGCACAGCACACTGGAACAATGCAACATTTCCTCATAGCACCCACTTTGGCCCAGCTTCATGAACCAATCCAAGGTCCACAATGGCCCCACTGCAGATCTGTTACTGGTCCTGAACCCATAGATCTGGCAATGCTATGCAAAGTCATATCCTGCGTGTGAAGATCCAAGGGAATGAGGCAGCACAGCAGCCCCCTAGACGCAGCAGCATCAGATTCCTGGAAGTTTGGCTGGGAATGACAGCCACATACCACCTACTGCAAAAAGTGGGCTTCCTCCGACCACGGGGAGGAATCTCCCAGAAAGCAGCAGCATTGTGTTGATCTTGCTTCCTGGCTAAATCCAGTTTGGTCCTAGCGCTCCAAGAGATGACCTGCCACACCACAAAAACAGACCCCGCTGAACAGCGTATTTAGTGCAACGTTTATCATTTCATAGCGACCAAAGTCCTGGGTAGCGAAAGAGTGCAAGAAGGGGCCAACCTAGATATGACAGCATCCTTGCGACCACTGCAAGGGCGCTGTCACCATTTTAAATTAATTTTCAAATGCTGCGAGGGCCCAATTCTGATCAGGCATGTAGTGCTGCACTCTTCACCTCCCCCCCCCCCCGCCCAAGGCTTTTCAAGTGTGGAAACAGCCACTTTAGCGGTTGGTAAGAAGCAGGAGGGAGGGGGAGAAACAAGAGCCCCTCACCCCACCGCACTGCAGGGCCGACTGGGATTGGGGCTCTGCGGCAGTGTTCCCTCTAAGCTGAGTTAGTGTGAGCTAGCTCACAGTATTTTAGCCTCCGGCTCACACATTTTTGTCTTAGCTCAAGAAGGGGATGGCTCCAGAGCAAACTAATTGATGCAGTGGCCAAATCGCTTGCTCACCGCTTTAATGCCAGGAGCTCACAAAGTAGAATTCTTGCTCACAAGACTCCACAGCTTAGAGGGAGCATTGCTCTGCGGCATTTTAAAATCACTTTAAACCTCCACCGGGCAGCCCACAAAGACACCGCCATGCCCAGCTTGGCCCCAGGACAACAGGCTCTGGAGGCTGCCATCCTAGCCCTGCCCGCTTTGGAGGTGGTCCCAGTACACACATCGGGACTTCCACCTGAGAGCTGGGGTTTGCCATGTTATTCTGGTTTTCACTGCAAATGTTTTTAACTATGACTATAAAGCTGCCTTGAGCCATGAGAAAAGGCAGGATATAAACTTGAGTACAATATCTATGAGAACAACAGCTATGGAACAAGTTAAGAGCAGAGAATCATACAGCTGTGACAACACACTCTCCTATTAAAGCATATGCATCAACAATTTCAAAAACATTCAACAATATTGCAAAATATGATTAATTTAATATAATAGGTGATGGGGGTCCAAAGTCATCAACAACGAAACATCCGGTAGATACATTCGTTTCCAAAAGTCTTCATCAGGTGTGGACCAACAATTAGAATATCTTCAAACACAATAAAGGTACTTCTACCATATCTGGCTGACTCAACAATGGCAACTTTCAACTCACAGCGTGTCTGGAATACTCCTATGTTAATGCACGTCACTGTAAAGCCTTTGAGTGACGTGCATTAACACAGGAGTATTCCAGATATGCTGTGTTGAATCAGCCAGATATGGTAGAAGTACCTTTATTGTGTTTGAAGATATTCTAATTGTTGGTCCACACCTGATGAAGACTTTTGGAAACGAATGTATCTACCGGATGTTTCGTTGTTGATGACTTTGGACCCCCATCACCTATTATATTAAATTAATCATATTTTGCAATATTGTTGAATGTTTTTGAAATTTTTGATGCATATGCTTTAATAGGAGAGTGTGTTGTCACAGCTGTATGATTCTCTGCTCTTAAAGGATATCAACTTGAGCCATGAGGAAAGGCAGGATAACACTTCAGCCTTAGACCCCTTCCAGTCCGGCTTTCGCCCGGGACATGGGATGGAGACAGCTCTGGTCGCCCTTACTGACGACCTCCAGAGGCATCTGGATCGGGGCAGTGTGGTGGTGTTGCTGTTGCTTGACCTGTCGGCTGCATTCAACATGGTCGATCATCAGCTGCTGACCCACTGCCTCGCCGACGTGGGGAGACAGGGACGGGCCTTGCAATGGCTCGTTTCCTTTCTGCAGGGTCGGGGACAAAGGGTGGTGCTAGGGGAGCAGCAATCCATGAGGCACTCACCTGAATGTGGCGTGCCCCAGGGGGCAGTGCTCTCCCCAATGTTGTTCAACATCTACATGCACCCCCTTGCCCAGATTGCCTGGAGGTATGGGCTGGGATCTCAACAGTATGCTGATGACCCCCAGCTCTATCTGATTTCGGGTGGCCAGTCGGACTCCAGCCCAGAAGACCTGGACTGGGCACTGCACGCCGTAGCTGGTTGGCTCAGGCTGAGCCGGCTGAAATTGAACCCGGCGGTTTAAAGGTGCTGGTACTTACCTTTAAAGCCCTATATGGCCAGGGTCCAACATATCTGAGGGACCGCCTTTCCCCATATATACCCCAGCGGGCACTTTGGTTGGGACCACAACACCGACTCTGCGTCCCGGGCCCTAGGGAGGCTAGGCTCACTGGAACCATGGCCAGGGCCTTCTCGGTGGCGGCTCCTGTCTGGTGGAATGAGCTCCCGGAGGAGATCAGGTGTCAGGTTCCCTGTCATTTTGTTTTTCAGTTCCTCCATGCTGTTTATTCCCGGCGGGAGAATGGTACCCTGTTTCTTCCCACGTCAGAGTGCTCTTACCCAACCCCCCCTCCCCTCCCCCTGCGTCTCGCCAGCTCTGCTAATCTGTTTTGCTGTGAAGTTAACCTTGGGATGTTTCTGTGATGGGTTCCTCCAGATGCCTGTGTGGGAATGTGAAGTAGGAGTTCTCGCGGGGGGAGTGGTTTCTAGCTTGTGCGCCTTTTCTCTGGGAAAGTAACTGCTGAGAAGACCGAGAAAACCACCCTGGAAGTGGTAGCTGAGCAGCCGTCAGGAAACTTCCAAGACCTGCAGTAGGAGGCGCGAAACTGCAGGTCCCCCCTCCGACCGCGCCACCAACAGTGAGCACCCCCGGCCCCTTACTCTACATGGTTGTGACTGTTATAGCACCTGGAAGTGGCACCCACATTCGGGTGCGAGCCCTCATTGACTCGGGGTGTGCCTGGGATCTAATTAGCCTCCTGGTAGTAGAGGGTTTGGGACCTAAAGTAAATCCCTTGGGAGAGCCCTTGCAGTTCACCCAGATGGATGGTTCCGCGATGAAGGAGGTATGCATAGCAGAGACGGGAGCCGTTGATTTTGGGGACAGGGGACCATTGGGAGAAACAGGCATTTGTAATAACTCCACATGCCCAATTCCCCATGGTGCTGGGGAGTCCTTGGTTGGGATCTCACAACCCTTATGTCAAATGGAGTGAAGGGAAAATCTCTTGGGTCGACCCCCGATGTATGCAACATAAATGGGACTCCACATGGGGCTCAGGACCCCCCTCGCCTGTTTGGTCTCGGAAGAACTTGCCAAGATCCCTCCAGTATACCAGGATCTTGCAGAGGTGTTCAGTGAGACGGAAGCGGATGAACTCCCCCCCCCCCATAGACTTACGGGCTGTGTTACTGAACTATTACCAGGGGAAAAGCTTCCCAAGGGAAAATTGTACTTGATGAGTCCTGCAGAGAGAACTGAACTGCGAAAGTTTCTAGACAAAAACCTAGCACTGGGTTTCATCCGTCCCGCCAAATTCCCGTTTGCGGCCCCCATCCTTTTCTGGAAAAAGAAGAATGGGGGATTACGGTTATGCACGGATTATAGAGGGCTGAATGCAGTCTCAGCTTCCAACGCCTACCCATTGCCTCTCATCAAAGACTTGCTAGCAGAGGCAGCAAAGGGAATTTTTTTTTCCAAATTGGATCTACCGGAAGCCTACTTCCGTGTGTGCATCAAAGAGGGGGACGAGTATAAGACTGCTTTTAATACCCCCCCGGGGCAATTTGAATATCTAGTCATCCCATTTGGCTTGGCTGGCGCTCCTGGCATTAATGAATGAGTCTTATTAATGAAGTGTTGCACAAGCATTTGTTTAAAGGAGTGCTTTGGTAGCTTGATGATACCATAATCTACTCACAAGATCTGGATTCCCATGTAAAATTAGTGAGGGGGGTGTTATCCACGCTCAAAACCCATAAACTGTATGCTAAGCTGTCCAAGTGTGAATTTCACCGCACAGAGATTGACTTTTGGGGGTATCATATTTCTCCCAGGGGTCTGGAAATGGACCCAGCTAAAGTTGAAGCAGTAGTCTCATGGGAGGCCCCCCGTACACGCAAACAATTAGTCTCTACTCAGATTTTGCAACTTTTATAGAACATTCCTCAAGGACTTTGCTAAAGTCACTTTGCCCCTTACTGATCTCCTGAAAACAAAAAGGAGGGGTCCTGAAGCTGGCAAGCCCGGACAACGCTTGCCCTGGTCAAATGAATGTCAAGCAGCATTTGAGACTCTAAAAACATTGTTCACCTCAAAACCCATTCTAGCCCATCCCAATGAAAATCGGGAGTTTATTGTTCATGTTGATGCTTTGGATGTGGCAATGGGGGGAGCGATCCTGCAGAAAGGTGAGGATGGGAAGTTGCACCCGTTGGCTTACATATCAAAGAAATTTAATGACACTGAGAGAAACTGGTCAGTTGGGATAAGGAAGCTGTGGCTATCCACCTGCCGAGACATTGGTTAGAAGGGGCTCAAATGCCTTTTGAAATATGGACTGATCATAAGAACCCAGAGGTGTTACATACTAGACAGGCTCGCAATGCTAAACAGCTCCGGTGGGCTGATTTCTTCTCCAAGTTTAATTTTAAACTGCGCCATTTCCCGGGGACAGCTAGTTCCTTAGCAGATGCTTTGTCCAGGCTTCCCCAACATGAGTCTCAGAGGGAAGAAATTTTTGATTCCATGTTTTCCCCTGAGCAGTTGGGAGGAGCTGTTTTACTAGGAGTCAAAAGCAGCAGTCTGGTGCAGTTCCCTTAACCGAGTGGATTACAAAATGCGCCCTGGAATATTCCCAATAAGATTTGGATGATTTTGGAGCAGAAAGAGAGGCGCATAAACGCTCAGACGGTTGCTGGTACAAAGGGAATAAACTTATAGTGCCAAAGTCTCTTAGACTGTCTATTTTGCAGGCTTGCCATGAATCCAAGCGCTCAGGCCACTTTGGATACTTAAAAATGTTGGATTTGCTTTAGGGACAGTTTCGGCGGCCTCGGATGCGAGGAGATGTTTCAGACTATGTGACCTCTTGCCAGACCTGTTTAATGTGTAAAAAACGAGGGGGGAAAACCCTGGGGCTTTTACAACCTCTACCCACCCCTTCTAGACCCTGGGAGGTAATTTCCATGGACTTTATAACTAACTTGCCTCCCAGCAAAGGGAAAACGGTTATTTGTGTGGTGGTGGATTTATTCTCCGAACAGACACATTTTGTTCCGTTTAAACAACTTCCCACGGCGAAGGGTTTGGCTAAGGTGTTTTTCGCTCACGTGGTGAAACTCCATTCTTTTCCTAAGCATATAGTTTCCGATAGGGGGTCTCAGTTCGTTGCTACCTTTTGGCAGGAGCTTCTGCAAGTCATGGGAATCGAACCCGCCTTGAGCTCCGCCTACCATCCAGAAAGTGATGGACAGTCCGAACGTGTCAATCAAATCCTGGAACAGTTCTTGCGTTGTTACTCCGATTACCATCAGGATAATTGGGTGGATCTTCTCCCCTTAGCAGAGTATAGCTACAACAATGCTGTCCATTCTTCTAATGGTGTATTCCCATTTATGGCTGTGGGGGGCTTCAAAGGCAATCCCCTCCCCACCATCCCCTCGCTGGTTGATGAGACCCTGTCTCAGTTTGGATTATGGTGGACTTCTCTTCAGAACTCTTGGCCCCTCATTGCTAAGATTCTAGATCGGGCCAAATCAGATTACAAAGTTTAAAGTTCTGCGTAAAATTTCCTCTGTCTCTTTTGAACTTGAACTGCCAAAGTCACTTAGTTCTGTGCATCCTGTTTTCCATTACAGCTTGCTGAAGAAGTGTCCTGGGCCGAATCCCTGGAGACTGGATCCTCCTGTTCCTCCTCCTCTGATGAAGGGGGGGGGAGCCTCACTTTGAAATCTCCAGCATTTTCGACTCTAAGCTTAAACGGGGCCGTTTGTATTATTTGGTTCAATGGGTTGATTTTGGTCCTGAATGTAATGAATGGGTTGTTGCAGAGCATGTCCATGCTCCCAGATTGGTTCATGAATTTCACAAGTGTTATCCTTCTAAACCTGATGGAGGGTGATTTTGGGAGGGGCAGGGTGTCAGGTTCCCTGTCATTTTGCTTTTCAGTTCCTCCATGCTAACTATTCCCGGCGGGAGAATGGTACCCTGTTTCTTCCCACGTCAGAGTGCTCTTACCCAATCCCCCCCTCCTCCCCCTGCGTCTCGCCAGCTCTGCTAATCTGTTTTGCTGTGAAGTTAACCTTGGGATGTTTCTGTGATGGGTTCCTCCAGGTGCCTAACTGTGTGGGAATGTGAAGTAGGAGTTCTTGCGGGGGGAGTGGTTTCCAGCTTGCGCACCTTTTCTCTAGGAAAGTAACTGCTGGGGTTTTTCGCACTTTTTGCCTATTACACTGATTGGTGCCTGTCATTTATCTGCTGCTTGAAAACTGTGTAATTGCTTTGAGTCCTATTGATCCGGTATCACTGTCAATGGACGTGTTCCCTGAAAGACCATTAAGAAAATAAAAGGACTTTGCTTTTACCCTGAGGCCTGGCTTATTGGATCTAATCAGAAGTCTCACATCAGGGCCCTGCAAGATCTTATGCAGTTCCGCAGGGCCTGTAAGATGGAGCTCTTTCATCAGGCCTTTGACTAGGAGCCGCCACCGTTAGCACCATCTTCCATTGCAAGTAACACCAGCAATGAGGGTTGGCCCTGAATGCAGCCCAGGCTGGACGGTCATAGGGGGCCAGACTTCGACCCATCTGAACACTGACTACTGTTATGACTGGAAGCACTTTAATTGTAATTGTTTTATCATTGTTACTGTATTTTAAATGTTTTAAGCTGTATTGGGTTTGGCACTGTGTGCCCTTGTGAGCTGCCCTAGCCCGCTTGCGGGGAGGGCGGAGTAAAAACGTGAAATAATAAATTAATAAAATAAATAAATATAAAGGTTTTAACAGATAAATAACAAACATGGAGACTCTTGGGCTGCCAGGGGCGTTGTTCCTCAAGTCGCATGGGGAGGTGAAAGCAAGGCCGATCACCTGCTGATACTGCAGGCCGCAGAGAGACTCCTGGACACACACACAAAAGCAGCAGCAGTGATCAGTCAGATCGTGACTCGGCCCTGGAACCTCGCTGGGTGAGGCCCTTGAACTGCTTTTCCCTCTCCCTCAGCCTAACCTACCCCCCTGGGTTGTTGTGAGGGTAAAACAGAGGTGGTGGGACTGATGCATGCCACTCTGAGCCCCTTGGGGGGAAGGGCAGGATACAAACGCGCTAAATTAATGGCACAGCAACTCAGTGTGGGGCAGGGCGGGGGGAATATTAGCCATTATTCAGTCTTCACACGTCTCAGAAATGGAAGTTCTAGCAGTACGCTCTCATGCCCCTATAAGGCCACTGGTAGAGGGGGACTTTTGCCTTTCGTCCTCTGACCAAATTATAAAGGCCCTTGTTTCTCAAGAAAAACTTCATAAGCTCCTTTCTTCGCTTCTAGAGTTGCAATACCAAGAGACACCTCTAGAGCAGGGGCGTCAAATTCATTTGTTATGAGGGCCGGATCTTACATAAATGAGACCTTGCTGGGCCGGGCCATGTGTGTCATTAAATGCAATGCCAGGTAGCGGAGAGATATAAACTTTATAAAGGACGCAAACACAATTAAAGATTTTTTAAAACTTTAAATAAAACATGCTTAAAACACTGCCAATCTTGCAATATTCTGTCTATTTAACAGTCTCTGATAACTGACACTTCTGCTCTGAATTATTGCATCAAAATGTCTGCACTGTAGCAATCTTGACTATGGTGTTCAGGTGTGTACCTGTAAGCTACAAACATACTTCTGATTTATTGACATTTATTACAGAAATCTCATGCTCAGCATTCCTATTCCTAACCTAGGACCCAAGGGAAAACATGAAATGGCTGGGCATTGCAAGTTTTTGTACGTAAGTTGCTTCATGTGGTGGCCAAGAACATGAGAAGGCCTCCTGACACAGACTGAGGGCCATGTGTTCGTCTACAAAACTATATTCTTCCCCAGAGAAATTACTACACCTTCCTACCAAGGGGGTGAACTTGGTCTGGGCACACGCTCTCAGCCTGATCCACCTCACTGGCTTGTTGTTATTCTTCCTGTAAAATAGTTCACATTGCTTTCTTACTGAAAAGACTGGATCATTAGGGCATGAATACAGTGAAAAGGGGGAGGGAACCCAGTTGCACCCAGGAGAGCCCTGGCATAAAGTAAAAAGTAGGAAACAGCCAGGGCCTTGTGGGCCTGATTGGGGCCCTCAGAGGGCCTGATCCGGCCCACGGGACATGTTTGACACCCCTAGAAGATGGGAAACTTTTCCAAGCATGTGAGTATTTAGCAATACCTCCACCCTCAGACAGAAAACAATACCCAAAGCCCTGACTGTATTTTTTAGTTTTCCTTTTTCTTCTGGTCGGGTCCTTCATTGGTGTCTTCCTTCTTCGGTGGGGTGTACATCAGCAAGAGGTAAATGGAAGTCAGACCAAAAAAAAATGTTTGCACGGCCCACCGTAACTGGGTTGACACATCTGTGATGCCCTTATCCCTGCAGGGAAGACACAAGCCAGCCCGCTGTCAATTGCTATTTATACTACACAAGTCTAGATTGGGAAGGGAGGTGGAGAGGGGCACGGAGCCCTCCCATCAACAACAGAGAGGTGGGACTGGAAATCAACAGTTACGGCAGCGCCCCTCGACAGTGATCAAAAAGGGATTAAAATGTGGAATTCACTGCCAGAGGATGTAGTGGTGGCCACAGGAATAGTAAAGGTAAAGGTTTCCCTTGCTCAAAAGCCAGTCGAATACGACTCTAGGGATGCGGTGCTCATCTCCGTTTCCAAGCCAAAGAGCCAGCGCTGTCCAAAGACATTTCCGTGGTCATGCGGCTGGCATGACTAGACGCCGAGGCACACGGAATGCTGTTACCTTCCCACTAAAGTGGTACCTATTTCTCTACTTGCAATTTCTTGCTTTCAAAATGCTAGTCTGGCAGGAGCTGGGACCAGAGATGGGAGCTCACTCCGCCATGCAGCACCCGGGTCTCGAACTGCTGAACTACCGACCTTCCGGTCTGCAGTTCAGCGTCTTAACCATTTGAGCCACCACAGGAATAAACAGCTTTAATTAGACCTACATCAGGGGTGGCCAACCTGTGGCTCGGGAGCCACATGCGGCTCTTTCACACATATTGTGCGGCTCCTAGCAGGGCAGCTGGGGAAGCAAAGGGGAGGCATGCTTTTTCTCTCTTTCTCCCTTCCTTCCTTCCTTCCTTCCCTCCTCCCTCCCATCTATTTGATTTCCTAGTTTCTCTCTCTCTCTTTCTTTCCACTTCTTTAATTCTTTCTTTCCATCTCTCTCTTTTTCTCTCTCTCTCTCAATATCATTAGCAAACAAGTAATATCATTATCAATAACCGGTTTTCCTCATTTGTTTTTATTTTTGGCAGTCCCATTTAACGTTAATAAAAAGCAAATTTGCATATTTTAAAAAATAAAAACGTGTGTGTGATATTTGTTCCTGTCTTGCGGCTCTCAGACATCTCTATGTGTCTCTTACGTTTATTCTATGTGGCTCTTACGTTAAGCAAGGTTGGCCACCCCTGACCTACATGAATCTATCTATCAGTGACTACTAGCTCTGGTGACTGAGGGGAACCTCCACGTTAAGGGGCATCATTCCTCTGAATCCCAGAGCCAGGAGGCAACATCAGCAGAAGGCCTCGGCCTCTGTGCCCGGTTGGCCACTGTATGAGACAGGATGCTGGACTAGATGGACCTTCACTGGTCTGACCCAGCAGGGCTCTGCTTATGCTCTTATCAGGCTGTGCACAAAACTAACCGGGAAGGGAGAGTGTAAATCTAGAACTGAAAAGGCAGAAACTCTCCCAAAGAGTTTTTAAGATAAATAGTAATAGTCATATGTGTATATTGAATATTTGAGCACATACTGCATTTCAAAAGAATGTTCAAAAGAATGCAATGCACATCATACGATCACATAAACTAGACTGATGATACTTAAAGTGGTACAATCCAAAATAGAGCATAAGCCCTCCTAGGGGAATTAATAGTCAACTCTTTTTGCCTTCTAGACTTGCTACCACTGAGTTGTGACTGTGCGAAGGGGCTTTGGACTCCACTTAATATGAAATAGCATTTTGACGTGTGCAGCGTCATTGCACCTACCTTGACTCACTATACCCTTTGCTAAAGGATTGTCTTTGAAACGGTCTTACAGTAACGTATGCTACTTGTCGACTGTTATCGCCCCTAGAAGGGTTTATGCACTATTTTGGATTGTACCACTTTAAGTATCATCAGTCTGTGGTTTACGTGACTGTATGATGTGCACTACATTCTTTTGAAATGCTGTATGTGCTTAAATGGTGACTGCAGCCGTGAAATTAAAAGGCGATGGCAAACCTAGACAGCATAACAAAAAGTAGAGACATCACATCGCCCTGCCAACAAAAGTCTGTATGGTCAAAGCCATGGTATTCCCAGTAGTGATGTATGGCTGTGAGAGCTGGACTATACAGAAGGCCGAGCGCCGAAGAATAGATGCTTCTGAATTATGGTGCTGGAGAAGACTCTTGAGAGTCCCTTAGACTGCAAGGAGATCAAATCAGTCAATCCTAAAGGAAATCAACCCTGACTGTTCCCTGGAAGGTCAGAAACTGCAGCTGAAGCTCCAATACTATGGCCACCCAATGAGAAGGGGGCACTCACTGGAGAAGGCCCTGATGCTGGGAAAGATTGGAGGTCAAAGAAGAAGGGGATGGCAAGGGATGAGATGGTTAGACAGTGTCATCGATGCAACAAACATGACATTAAGCAAACTCTGAAGCACGACAGAAGACAGGAGGGCCTGGCGTGATGGCGTCCGTGGGATCGCAAGGAGTCGGACTCGACTGTGCGACTGAACAACAACAACGTGCTTAAATACTCAATATATGCCTATGAGTACTATTTGTCTTTAAAAACTCTTTGGGAAAATTTCTGTCTTTTCATTCTTATCAGGCTGCGGGCACTTCCACATTCTTGAGAAAGGGCCGAGGGTGCCACCACTGTATGATCACCATGAGGTGGGGCCAGTCACAAATAGCTGCCATGGGAGGAGGGGCAATTACAACAGGAAACCACAGGCCAGTCAGGCTGACGTCGATATCGGGTAAGTTGGTAGAAACTATTATTAAGGAAAAAATTAGTAGGCACATTGCTGAACAAAATCTACTGAGGAAGACTCAGCATGGTTCCTGTAAGGGAAGTTCTTGTCTCACTAACCTGTTAGTGTTCTTTGAGGGAGTCAACAAACATGTGGACAAGGGGGACCCAATAGATGTTGTTTACCTTGACTTCCAGAAAGCTTTTGATGAAGTTCCTCATCAAAGGCTCCTAAGTAAGCTCAATACTCATGGGATAAAAGGACAAGTCCTTTTGTGGATCAAAAAGTGACTAATTAAAAGGAAACAGAGAGTGAGTATAAATGGGCAATTTTCTCAGTGGAGGGAGGTAAGCAGTGGGGTACTGCAGGGATCAGTACTCAGCCTGATGCTTTTTAACTTGTTTATTAATGATTTGGAGTTGGGAGTAAGCAGTGAAGTGGCTAAATTTGCAGATGACACAAAGTTGCTTAGGGAGGTGAGAACCATGGAGGATTGTGAGGCACACCAAAGGGATCTGTTGAGGATGGGCGAGTGGGCATCAAAATGGCAAATGGGGTTCAATGTGGCCAAGTGCAAAGTGATGCACATTAGAGCCAAAAATTCTAACTATAAATACACGATGATGGGATCTGAACTGGCAGAGACTGACCAAGAGAGAGATCTTGGGAGTCGTAGTAGATAACTCAATGAAAATGTCGAGACAGTGTGCAACTGCAATGAAAAAGGCCAACACTATGCTGGGGGTTATTAGGAGGGGAACTGAAAACAAATCAGCCAGTATCATAATGCCCCTGTACAAATCGATGGTGTGACCTCATTTGGAGTACTGTGTACAGTTCTGGTCACCATACCTCAAAAAAGATATTATTGCATTGGAAAAAGTGCAGAAAAGGGGAACTAGAATGATAAAAGGGTTGGAACATTTTCCCTATGAAGAAAGTTTGAAGCGCTTGGGGCTCTTTAGCTTGGAGAAATGACGGCTGAGGGGTGACATGATTGTGGTTTATAAGATTATGCATGGGACAGAGCAGGTCGAGAAAGAAGTCCTTTTCTCCCTTTCTCACAATACAAGATCTCGTGGGCACTCCATGAAATTGCTGAGCATTCAGGTTAGAACGGATAAAAGGAAGTACTTCTTCACCCAAAGAGTGATTAACACGTGGAATTCACTGCCACAGGAGGTGGTGGCGGCTACAAGCATGGATGGCTTCAAGAGGGAATTAGATAAACATATGGAGCAGAGGTCCATCAGTGGCTCTTAGCCACAAAGTACAGATAGGAACTCTCAGTCTGGGGCAAGTGATGCTCTGTATTCTTGGTGCTTGGGGGGAGGGGGCAACAATGGGAAGGCTTCTAGCGTCCTGGCCCCACTGCTGGACCTCCTGAGGGCACCTGGTGTTTTTGGCCACTGTGTGACAGTGTTGGACTGGATGGGCCACTGGCCTGATCCAGCATTGGCTTCTCTTATGTTCTTAACGTGACTGTGTGACCTGACTCTAGCCAGAGGCAGGACAAGCACGGCAGAGCTGGAAAAAGGACAGAGAGGAGGGCGACCAAGATGATGAGTGGGTTGGGGCACCTTCCCTAGGAGGAAAGGCTGGAGAGCCTGGGACTTTTTACGTTAGAAAAGAGACGACTAAGGAGGGACATGATAGAGGCTTATAAAATTATGCACCGGGGGGGGGGGGGGGGAGAACGCTGACAAAGAAATTTTTCTCCCTCTCCCGAATTACTATAACTCGAGGGCATCCAGTGACGCTGATGGGCAGTAGGTTCAGGACAGACAAAAAAGACATCTTACTTTGCACAGAAAGTGACTGAAACGTGGGATTTGCTGCCAAAGGATGCAGTGATGTATTGATTTATTTTTGCTATTTTTATCCTGCTCTCCCCCACAAGCGGGCTCAGGGACAAACAGCTTTCAAAGGGGATTATATAGATTCAGGGACGATAGGTCTATCAATGGCTAGTAGCCCTGGTGACCGAGGGGAACCTCCACATTCAGAGGCACTAAACCTCTGAATCCCAGAACCAGGAGGCAACATCAGGGGAAGGCCTCGGCCTCTGTGTCCTAGTGTTCACCCTCCAGAGGAACTGCTTGGCTGCTGTGTGAGACAGGATGCTGGACTAGAGGGACCCTCACTGGTCTGACCCAGCAGGGCTTTTCTGAGGTTCTTATCAGGGGAACGCCTCGGCCTCTCTGCCCTGTTGTTGACCCTCCAGAGGAACTGGCTGGCCACTGTGTGAGACAGGATGCTGGACTAGAGGGACCCTCATTGGTCTGATCCAGCACAGCTCTCTTCTGATGTTCTTATCAGGGGGAGGCCTCAGCCTCTGTGCCCTGTTGTTGGCTCTCCAGAGGAACTGCTTGGCCACTGTATGAATTCAAGATACCAAAAACTGTATAGTGCACATAAATATAATAAATTCAATATCAGTGATTTACAAATAATACAGAAATGATACAAAACAATTCAAGGTCCTATTTATATGCTGTGCTAGATGATAGCTTGATGGAAATGTTTACAGCAATGGCTTAGCCTTCAAGATTATAAGAAATTTTGCTGACAGTTTCCTGAGATGGTTTGCCGTATGTACTGAGGGAATGAATGTTATACCTGGAAGCGGCTGTTCATATGTCCATGTAATTGTAAAGATTTCATGATTTTGATTGGTCCTAATGTTCAGAGGAAGGATTTTCAAAACGGAACCTTATTCCGGAAATTTTCGTCAACTACATCAAGCTATCATCCAGCACAGCTTATAGATAGGAACTTGAATTGTTTTATATCATTTTTGTATTATTTGTAAATCACTCATATTGAATTTATTATAAGTATATTTATGTGCAGCACACAGTTTTTGGTATCTTGAATTCATTTGCTGGCCACTGCGTGAGACAGGAGGCTGGACTAGATGGACCCTCACTTGTCTGATCCAGCAGGGCTCTTCTGAGGTTCTTATCGGGGGAAGGCCTCGGCCTCTCTGCCCTGCTGCTGGCCCTCCAGAGGAACTGGCTGGCCGCTGTGGGAGACAGGAGGCTGGACTAGATGGACCCTCACTGGTCTGATCCAGCAGGGCTCTTCTGAGGTTCTTATCAGGGGGAGGCCTCAGCCTCTGTGCCCTGTTGTTGGCTCTCCAGAGGAACTGCTTGGCCACTGTATGAATTCAAGATACCAAAAACTGTATAGTGCACATAAATATAATAAATTCAATATCAGTGATTTACAAATAATACAGAAATGATACAAAACAATTCAAGGTCCTGTTTATATGCTGTGCTAGATGATAGCTTGATGGAAATGTTTACAGCAATGGCTTAGCCTTCAAGATTATAAGAAATTTTGCTGACAGTTTCCTGAGATGGTTTGCCGTATGTACTGAGGTAATGAATGTTATACCTGGAAGCGGCTGTTCATATGTCCATGTAATTGTAAAGATTTCATGATTTTGATTGGTCCTAATGTTCAGAGGAAGGATTTTCAAAACGGAACCTTATTCCGGAAATTTTCGTCAACTACATCAAGCTATCATCCAGCACAGCTTATAGATACGAACTTGAATTGTTTTATATCATTTTTGTATTATTTGTAAATCACTCATATTGAATTTATTATAAGTATATTTATGTGCAGCACACAGTTTTTGGTATCTTGAATTCATTTGCTGGCCACTGCGTGAGACAGGAGGCTGGACTAGATGGACCCTCACTTGTCTGATCCAGCAGGGCTCTTCTGAGGTTCTTATCGGGGGAAGGCCTCGGCCTCTCTGCCCTGCTGCTGGCCCTCCAGAGGAACTGGCTGGCCGCTGTGGGAGACAGGAGGCTGGACTAGATGGACCCTCACTGGTCTGATCCAGCAGGGCTCTTCTGAGGTTCTTATCAGGGGAAGGCCTCAGCCTCTCTGCCCTGCTGCTGGCCCTCCAGAGGAACTGGCTGGCCGCTGTGGGAGACAGGAGGCTGGCCTAGATGGACCCTCACTGGTCTGACCCAGCAGGGCTCTTCTGAGGTTCTTATCAGGGGGAAGGCCTCGGCCTCTCTGCCCTGCTGCTGGTCCTCCCGAGGAACTGGCTGGCCACTGTGAGAGACAGGAGGCTGGACTAGATGGACCCTCACTGGTCGGATCCAGCAGGGCTCTTCTGATGGTCCTATGAACTTTGGCTGCCTAATCTGCTTGGGAAACTGTGGAGAGTAGCAAACGAAGTAATTAAACAGCAGCCTCTGCATGAGCCTCCTCCTCTTCCTCCTCCTCGTTAGCCTCATTAATTCTACTGCATCTCCACTGCGAGGGACTGTCATGCAATCACACCCCTGTAGAGATTTCCAAGGTTTCCTGGTCTTGAAAAGGCACTGACTCATGAAAGCTTATGCCTTGACAAACCTTGCTGGTCTTGAAGGTGCTACTGGATTCAAATCTAATTGAGAAGGCACAAACTGCCATTGCGGACCTGACTTTATGATCAGGAAGTACATCATAACTCTCACCGCCAATCTCAATTTTTTTAAAAAAATTGGTAAGACAACTCCAAAATCTGTTCCGGGCAGAACTTAATTTAGGCCCAGGCTTAGCAATAAAACCTTGGGCTGGATAGTTTTACTTCACACTTTGTGACGAAAGGCTCTCAACACCCCACAGATCCCTTCCCATAGAAAGCCAGCATGTCAGGGAGAGTGTAGAACAAGACTCCCCCCCCCTCCCCCCTCAACATAGCACTTCCTAAGTGCGGGGAGTGTTTTTGTATAGGAGAGCTCACATCTGGAGTGGTACAACCCTGTATAGCGTTTTTCACCTCGTCTGGTGTTTCTGAAACCTTAAAAGGGAGGGGGAGAGAGAGAAAGAGAGACAGACAAGGCACTTACCGGCACAGCTTGAGACAGTAAAGTGCTTCCACAATATGAATTAGCCAGACAATGGCATACCTGAAAATGAGAGGGAAAAGCATTACTTTTGGACTATGTTGCTTCCTATCTGGCCTGAGACATTCCAGTGCCCAAGGAGGAAGTCTGATGGGTGCATCCCTCCCCAAAATGTAATTAAAATGTGGGGGCTCTCCTGCCCCTTACTGAGCTGTACCCTTCATGCAGCTCCAGTTCATGCTGACCCAGGACTTGGGGGGTGGGGGGGATTGCATCTACAACCCTCCAAGACCTAAAGCACCCAGGTTTGTACCCCAAACTGCATTCCCAAGCATGCTCGACCAAGACCATGCTCTTTTACCGAGCTGCTGACCCTTAAGCCCCCATCCCCACCTCTTGGGTAACCAGGAGGGCAAAGTCACGGAGTACGGAAACCGGGGCTCCTTTTCCTGAATTCAACTTACCCGACATCAACAAAGATCTTGTGATTGTCCACCAAGTATCTTGTGACGGTGCCTATTGGTCCCATGAAGTCATAGGGAAACGTTTCCGGTGAAAACACCGTCCACTACGAGAGAGGGAAAGGAGACAGGCCCATTCCTGAGCATTGGTTAGACATTTCGACATGGCCTTATCGTTCCCCTCACCACCATTTTACCCTCCCAAGCAAACCTGTGAGGTAAGTATGGCTGAGAGGATATGACTGGCCCAAGGCCACCCAGCAAGCTTCCTGTCACGGGTGGGGGATTTGAACCCACGTCTCCCAGAGGCTGTTAACCACTACACCACAAGGGTCTCCCTTGTTAAGTTAAGGTCTTTATCGGCAGTGTGTGATCAATGAATTTAAGGAACTCAAAGGAATCCCAAGGGGACTATGATTATGTGCCTCGGTTCAGATGTTTGTCCCCTGCTGTTCTCCAGAGCGGCAACCTAAAGTAGCTTACAGTTTTCTCTGCCTCCAACTGTATCCACGCAACAACACTATGAGGTAAGTTGGGCTGAGAATGTGTGAGAATGGCTCAGGGTCACCCAGCCAGCGGCCATGGCCAAGTGGGGACTGGAACCTGGGTCCCTCAGACCTAAGTCCGAGACTCTAACTGCTGGACCCCAATGGATGTCAACAGCAGCAGTCCGCACTCGCTCTAGTCTCTTTAAGTCTCAAAATGTCCAGTTCTTAATCTCTGCTTTCTGTTGGCTGTTTACCCCCAGCAGCGAAGGTCAAAACTGCTTCCCCCTCAGAGTCCATTCTCACTTTAGTCTTCGGTATGCTGTCCACACTTTTATCTCAGAATTGCCTTCCTTTTCACTTCTGAGGAAGAATTTTTACTTAAAGAGCTTCCCAGTACCAAGGAACTCCCCAGTCAAATAAGGGTCTTAATGAAGCACTTCAATTTCCCATCAGGGTTTCCTCCAGTCTGTTTGATGTTTCTTTCACCCACTCCAACCCTTGTCCTATCAAGATAGATCCAGGTGGGGCAGCCGTGCTGGTCTGAAGCAGCAGAACAAATTTAGAGTCCGGTGGCACCTTTAAGACCAACAAAAGTTTATTCAAAGTATAAGCTTTTGTGTGAACACGCACACTTCTTCAGATACACTGGAATGGGAGGCGTGCTCATCCCTTGTATAAACCTTGCGCAGCATTCCATCATGTCTGGTGTCCACTAGTCTGGCCAAACTAGCCAAACAGTTACCACCCTGTGTGTGTTTCAGGCTTCATTTGAATTTTACATAATTACACCTCACCCTGTACTTCCTGCACTCCATGGAAATTTTGCCGTTTATCTTCTTGGTGACTTCAGATATAAATACCTGCTCCTCCCATGCATCTGATGAAGGGCCCCCAGGCAACCCAAAAGCCAGGAGATTTGCAGCCTGTTTTCCCTCAGAAACATTCTGCTGCCCGACTCCAGCTGTTGGCCTTCAAGGCACGCTGCACAATACTTATTGTGGTATGTACCAAGGGAATTAACCTCAAGCCTAGCCTTATTCTGATAAAACCAGGGGTTTCTTCCGCAGAGCTGCAGGACTGCTAGACTCAGGAATAAACAAGTTCTGCCACCTTGTCCAAGATCTCTGCTTGGCACAGCAATTACGCTGACACCTGATCCACGCCCGAGCCCAATTCAAGGTGCTGATTTTGACCTTTAAACAGCGGCATAGCCCGGGTGTTTAAAGTCAGGGGGCATTTTAAAGTTGGGGGTAGGGGAGCAGCCGCAGCAGGAGTCCTCACTGAGCTGCCGGCTTCCAAGGAGATGGGGGCGTGGCCCCGAGACGCCCCACCATGGCTGCAGGTCCGTCTTCAAAGCCCTACGTGGCTTGAGACTGGGGTATCTGGGGGACTGTCTTCTCCAATCTGTTCCTCCATGAGGACAAATGGCAGAGGGAGGATCCTCTTGACTTTCCCCTCAACCAAAGAAGCTGGTGGGTACACAAGACAGACCCTTTTTGGCGGAAGCCCTGCAACTATGGATGGGAGCCTGGCCCCCTCACTGTCCATCTTTAGGACCAGCAGTTGAAGACAATTATATTCAGGACTGCATTTGGTTAGTTTTTCTGCATGCTGGCAGTTTTAAATTTATTTTTAACCAGCTTCTTAAGGTATTTCATTGGATTTTATGACTTGTAGACCATCTTGGGTTCCTCTTAGGGTTGCCAAGCCTTCAAAACTCACCGGCGGGGGGGAGTCTTCCTCCGGCCGGGAGTTTCTCCTGGTGCACGCGCGAAGCATGCGCGCCCAGCGACATCAACGGAAGTGACATCAGCACGTTGGGGGCGTTGCCAGAGCTTCGCCCTGGCAACGCCCCCAACGTGCTGACATCACTTCCGGTGACGTCATTATGTCGTCCTCACTGGACGACGTCGGGGATGGGGTTCCCCCCGCCGGCCAAATGCTGGCCGGCGGATCGGGAACCCCTTTAGCGGGGGATCCCCCGCCCCCCCCCGTGCTGACTTGGCAGCCCTAGTTCCTCTAAGGGGAAAAGATGGTTACCAAAAGTTTTCAATAATCAGATCCCTTATCAGACGGGAGAAGACTGCGGTTTTCGTGTCACGAGCACACTCCCTGCCTTGTCCTGTCCTCACTACCTGAGAGGAAAAATGGAGGAGAGGAGGAGGATATAAACCACCTTGAGTCCCCACTGGGGAGAAAAGCGAGGTATAAATGGATTACAGACCTGGAACCCTGCTGTGCAGAGAGAAGCCAAGCCCAGTCCTATTGCCCTCAGCTCCTTCAGTCGGGATGCTGTAGGATAGGACCCTTGTAAGAAGAAATGTAAAAGAATGCAGCCCAAGGCTTGAGCCCACCAGCGCATGCCAGCCGCCCACAGAGCACAACTTTCTCACCTCAAACCTCCGCTCAAAATGCCTTCCCCTGGGGAACAAGAACAGCAGGGGGGGGGGGCATATTTTTGACTGCAGTGGGAAGGGAGAAAGCTGCATTCCATGGGCCACAATCCTTCCCTCCACAAAAATGCTCTAAGGGACCGAAGCCAAGAGGCTGATGCAGAAAGGAGTCTCATGACACCTTCGAGACCCATCAATTTATGCCAAGGCAAACGTCTGCAGGCCTTCAGCCTTTTAGGTGGTACAAGACCCGAGCATGACGCTGCAAACTCCTAAATGTTGTCAGAAGATGTTCCCAGTCACCCACGCCCCAATCTCTGGGAAGTAAACACTTTCCCTCTTGTGATCAGCAACCCGTGCCTGCTTGGCAAGGGCGGGGGGAATGGAGGGAGGGAATGAAATGTAGACTGTAAACTCCTTGTGGGGAAGAAGGACCAGTCCTTTTTAAAAAATGGTATTTGGTGATGTACCACGCGCACCGGTGCTCTGGATATACTAGAGGCTGCCTTATGCTGAATCAACAGAAACAAACAGCTGCATAAAACCCATAAAACTGTACTGGCAATTAATTAATGCATCTCTAGTTATTTATGACATTGAACAATGTTTCTATAACCCATATACATAATTTAGCATATGATGATAAATACAGAGATCATAGGAAACAATCATAATTCAATAACAGTACCATATTATTGTTATTGTCAACCTTTATTATACCAACCACATAGATTATACCATTCTGACGAAGAAATTCAAAACGCTGGCCAAATCTGGAAGCGACGTCTTGTTTCTCTACATGACCACTGGATTTGGCCTATTTGGGACTGACTCTCACAGCTGGTCAGTGGCTTTGGGAAGTACGTGCCAAAAAGAGGCCTGAAGGACGGCTGCACTGAAGTGTGGTTCCTCCTTATACACTCCCTTTTTTGGGGGGTTACTGAATTACGATTGTTTCCTATGATCTCTGTATTTGTTTAAATAGGTCATTAGAGCCTAAATCATGTATGTGGATTATAGAAATATTGTTCAGTGTCATAAATAACTAGAGACCCATTAATTAATCGCTAGTACAACATTTATGGGTGTCATGCAGCTGTTCCTTATTGTTGGTTACTGCCTATATTGTTAGTAATTGTCATCCCTGTCTAGAAGTTTGAACCCTGCTTTCCATTCCACTGTATTTGAAAAAAGTGTGCCTTGCACATGAAAGCTCATAACCTTGAATAAAACTTTGTTGGTCTTAAAGGGTGCCACTGGACTCTAAATTTGTCTGACGACTGTTGATTCTTTTTTGGATATTATACTGAATCAGACCCTTGGTCCATCAAAGTCAGTATTGTTTACTCTGACTGGCAGGAGCTCTCCGTGGTTTCAGGGCAGTGGTCGCCCTTAGCTCCCCCCACTGCTTCCTATGTGGCTGCCCAGCTGCTGCCTCCTTGCACCCCACCCCACTCTCTGATTGGTCAGCTGCAGAGCTCAGTGTTCTGAGGTAAAAACGGTTACAGGAGACTGCAGAGAGCTAATGACAGTTGAGAAAATCAGGAATGGCCAACCACCTGTGAGATGCAGCAATGCTGCTGGCCCAGCCTCCCCAATCCCTTCAAATATGCTCCCCCACCTCCTATACCTAACAAGTAGCTGTCTGTCAGGTGCAGCAGCAGGTGCAGGGTGCTTAAAACCATCAGGGAGCCCACCCCAGCAGTAATGCCTTAGTGATCCTGCTGGCCCAGCCTCCACAGTGGCATGCAATACCCCTCCCCCCTACACTGGACAAGCAGCTGCCTGTCAGAAGTGGGAGGAGTGGGATGCTTATAGCAGTCAGGGAGGCTTGCTCAACAGGACTGACTTAGCGCTGCTGTTGGCCTAGCAACCCCAATGCCTTTAAACACACTTCCCTCAACACCAGATAGGCAGGTGTCTGTCAGGTGTAGGAGCAGGGCCACGGTACTTTAATGCATCAGGGAGGCTGCCCAAGCAGAAGCACCTTAGCAATGCTGCTGAGCCAGCCTCCCCCAAAGGCTTTAGACACACTCCCACCTACTCCTCCTCCAACTGACCGGTGGATGTCTGTCAGGTGTAGGAGCAGGGGCAGAGCATTGAAAGCCATCAGGGAGGGTGCCCAAGAAGCATCACTTTGGCAATCCCACTGGTCCAGCCTCCCCAATGCCTTCAGATATGCTACCCCTGACAGACAACCACCTGTCAAGGATTGGAAGGGGTGCAGAGTCCTTAAAGCCATCAGGGAGGCTTGCTTAGCAGGACTGCCTTAGCACTGCTGCTGGCCCAGCCTCCCTGATGCCTTTAAACACAATCTCCTCCTTATACCAGACAGGCGGATGTTTGTCAGGTGCAGAGCCAGGGTACTTTAATCCATCAGGGAGATTACCCTTTAGCCACACTCCCACCCACCATGACAATATATCCCAAATTTGTAGAAAAGTGGTTTCCTGTATTAGGTTATTTAACTTCTCACAATCTGGGTTATGGAAAATTGATTCATATGAACTGGCTTAATATTTGATTGCTCAGATGTTGCTTTGAATACATATATGTCCCACTTCTTAAATGTAACATAAATGAGAAGCATTTTTGTGAAAGGAAAAAAAAAGATATTACCTGCACTCAAAAAGTAATTTAATGCCCAGGCCAAACCCCTGTACCAAGAAACCCAAAATAAGGGGACTGCATTCCTACCATGATGTCAGCCCCCACTACGAAGAGATTTCTGAGAAACACAAGCCCTAAGTGGGTAAAAAAAGGGGGGAAATATGTCCCCCCAATTGTTTTCTATGTAACTGGCAGACTGCTGCTTCCTTGCCCACCCCCCATTGGTTAACTGTGTAGTTCTGAGTTCTGAGATAAAACCTGCCTGCTTGCACCCACCTCCCTCTGATGGCTCAGCATTGGATCTCAATGTTCCGAGGCAATAACACAGTTAAAAGAGACTGCAGACAGTTGAAGACAGTTACAGAAATCAGCGATTCAAGACTCCTGAACTGACATTTCTCATAACAGCCAGCATGGCAATCAAGGGGGGACGGGGGACACACAGTATGTATGTCTCACTTCATTTTTTACACTACAATCTTCTCCAGTAGAATTCCTACAACAAATGTTACATTTCAAACTTCACATCATCAGTATTATAACTGGCTTTACGGAACTTAAATACCATAGTGAAGCACGGGGATCAGGCTAGTTCCTATATGAAATGATTGAGGAAATTCTGTTTCACTATACCTGAAGAAGTGTGCTTACACAAAAAAGCTTACATCTTGAATAAAATGTTGGTCTTAAAGGTGCCACTGGAATAAACTGCAATCATAACTTCTCCTTTTCACATAAAGTCAAGGCTTTTATGGGCATATTTATATATCTCATCCCTCAACAACCAGGTCTTATTTAACACAAGAGAGAGGAATCAACGAAATGTATATAAGAAGGACTTTGTATGGACACAACCTGTTCTCCTCCCACACCACCTGGAAACAAACGGGCTTGTAATGGCTGTCCTAGGAGAAATAGCAACCTGTTCTCTTTGAGAATGAAAGGGGGATTATATGGTTTTCTGCACCTGATACAGAGCCAGCCAGCAAGTTTTCACTAGTCTCTTGAAAGCAACTGATGAATCAAGTGTTTATATATTTGCTTCATTTATACCCTGTCTTTCTTCCCGATGGGGACTCAAAGTGACTTCCACTGTTATCCCCTTCTCAGTTTTACCCCGTGAAGTAGGTTAGGCTCAGAGTGTGTGACAGGCCCATGGTCGCCCAGCGAACTTCCATGGCAGAGTGGGGATTCAAACCCAGGTCTCCTAGGTCTTAGACTCTGACCATTACACCACACTGAGACAGCCCCATCTTCTTCGGCCCAATTTAACCCCACAATAATGTCATCCATTCCCTGACTTGCTTTGGCAGAGGGCTCCAGCCGATCCCCACCTGGGACCCAGTGATCTGCAAGCACATGACAGGAAACCACATGACATTGGTCACAACTAGAGGCAGGTGGACTAGAGTTAGGAACTTCCCCACGGTCAAGGCCAGGACTTCAGAAAGGACATTAAAACACCTGGGGACAACTCGTCTTCACTGCTAATCAATGGAATAGTATCTGGGAATCATATCTTTATACCACCAAATCTTTGAACATAAAATTACAAAACTTATATGTTCCAGGTGGTATATTACACCAATGCATTTATTTCAATGTAAATTTAAAAAGAGACCTGGCTGTTGGAAGCGATGTGGGCAGCCAGGAACCTTTATACACAGTTGGTGGAAATGCCCAAGGATTTTTAGTTTTTGGTCATCTATAATTTCTGTACTAAATAAAATGTTGGGGCAACCTATACCTAACACCCCTTTTTGGCCTGAGCAATCTTTTTCAAATATAAAACTGAGTTAGCCTCCATATTGCTTATTATAGAAGCTAAAACTTTGCTGGCTCAAAAGTGGAAACTAAACAAAATACCCACTTGGAAACAATGGTTTTCCAAAATATGGGACATTGCAGCAATGTATAATAATCGCAATGCAACTGGTTGTGACCAAAACACCTACAAAGAAATATGACTTTGTTGAGAAATGGTTTGCTTTCTTTGAATATGTTACGTATATGTACGTTGCCGAAAAAATATATGGACTTTGTATTTTATTAATTATAGAAATGTCTTTTCTCCTTATTGTAATTTAACCACATAGCAGGGAAATACCTGTTTCAATGTGTTGTTTCTTGTTATTAACTTTTTAATTGTAATTCTTTTAAAAGAAGAAAGAACTTCATGTGAAAAAAAACCACACCAGGGGACAGGAAATGCCAGGGGCTGTACCTTATTGAGGGTCAGGCCTATGGCGGAATCTTCTCTGCCACAGAGAGATCCCATGTCATCATGCCACTGCTCTTCCGAGCAAGCCTGCAAAGAAACACAGCACTCCTGCCTCTTTACCCAGCAGGCACTTCGAGAAGGCTCACAAAAACAAAGCACCAGCCCTCCAGGGGTTCAACTACCCAGCAAGGGGGGCTCTGGACCCAACCTGAGGGCCCCGAACGTGTCATATATACCCTGCCTTTCTCCCTGCTGGGGACCCAAAATGGCTGACAACTCAGTCAGTTCAACGTTTTCCCACTAGGTTGGCTAATCGGCACACGTGGATCTGGCATAAGTGGTATAAGAGCGATTTGGCAGAGGCCCATTCTGAACTGGAGCAGCTGCCGTCACTCCTCACAACCAAGCCTGGAGATTCAGTGGATTGTGCATAGAGCAGGTTAGTGCCAAGGGAGCTCAAGACCCGCTATTGCTAAGGTCGCCCTCCCTGACCTGGATAGCCCAGGCTAGTCCAATCTCTCCAGATCTCAGAAGCTAAGCAGGGTCGTCCCTGGCTAGTATTTGGATGGGAGACCTTCAAGGGTCGTGACGTGGAGTCAGGCAATAGCAAACCATTTCTCAACAAAGACGTGACGTGACGTGGAGTCAGGCAATAGCAAACCACCCCTGAACATCTCTTGCCTTGAAAACTCTCCAGGGTCTCCGTAAGTCAGCTGTGACTTGACAGCAAAAAAGAAAACGGTCGCCCTGCTTTGCTTCCCCATGGCAGCTGGTTTAATACCCCATCCAGCAGGCCTGCTGGTTTAATACCCCATCCAGCAGGCCTGCAAGGCTGTTCCAGTGGATCTGACGCTGGCAAGGCCTGAGTTTTAATCTAGAAGATCAAGGACCCACCCTCAAAGGTATGTTAAGCTAATAATATGCATTGTTCCGGTTAACTGTAATTGTGGTTTCCCTTCTTACCTGGAAGTCAAGGAAGTTATTATGTGAATGCGCACGCTTCACCCTATTGAGACACAGACTTTTCTTAAGCCAGAGCAAGAGAGGGAAATCGGCTGGTTATGTCAGGAGAAACTTCTACGGACACAAACTGCCCCCCCCCCCCACGCTTTGGAGCAAGTAAGACAGCAATAAGTGTTCTGGGACTGTCCGGTCTCGAACCTTTTCAGGAACGGCCTCTCACTTGTGGAAGGGTCCCCCAGGCATCCTGTTCGTGCAGATGGCTTGGTCTGTATTAGGGATCGCTTCTGCTATTTTGGAACTACAGCTGTGCTTCCCCTGTTTTTACTTTTAATTGGGTGTGGAACTGTATACTGTGATTCGCTTTAAGAAAGGCAGGCGAGCCCTAGTGTGTCAACAAGCCGCCTAGAGCCGCTTGTGTTGGTCAGGCGGGATATAAATCTAAATAAATAAATAAACAAACACCCCATGTGTATTTAATTTATTACGCAAAAGTTACACCCCACCTTTCTGCCCTCATAAAGGCCCCCAGAATAGAGACCCAGTTTAATCCAGATGATGAACACATGTGGCGTCGCACAGCTGTTTCCAACAATTATAAAACAGCCAGGCAGCCTGGATCCAGACACCAGTGTGTCCTTTCCCCACACACCCCAGCTGCCTGGAGGCAGTGGTTCCCAGCCTTTGTGGTATGGTGACCCACAAGTCCAAGTTTACTTGGCATGACAGCTCCCTTAAAAAACCCCAAAAGACTGCTCAGGTACAAATCAATAAACCACAGGTGCAATTATGAAAATCTGTATATAATAAGAGAGCACTGAGTGAGATACAAACAAAATCAATACCCTTTGAAAAACTTATTTATGGATGTAAAGAGTCAAAGGCTGTGATCACACACACTAAATAATTGAAATAATTTCAATGCACTTTCCAACAGGATTTTTACTGCGTGAACTGGCAAAATCCAATTCAAAAGTGCACTGAAAGTGGATTATTTAGCGTGTGTGATCACAGCCAAAGGATCTTGCCGTAGCAGTTTGTAAGATCTAAAATCAGGATTCTGTTTTAGAACAGGAAATGGTAAGGAACAGCAGACAATATTTCTGATAAGCAGTGGCCATTTATCTTTAGTTCTAATGCAGTGGCATCTATTAGCGTATCTGAAGGGACATTATTATAAGGTACAACAATGACATCTGACTTCTCATAGATTAAATCGAATCTCTGGAACTAGCCATTATGTAATGGTGGAAATGTGGCTCACATACAGCTGATGTCGAACATATGTAAAAAAGTTTGGGACAGAGGGTTGTGTGGAATAATCAAATGGCTGGTTCCTATTTTCCTGATGATCCTAACATCTGTGATAATGCTCCCATTAAACACAGATCTATGATACAGTACATATTTACAACTGTGGCACAAGCTAGCCAGGTTTTGTCAGATCTCAGAAGCTAAGCAGGGTTAGTATTTGGGTGGGAGACCACCAAGGAATATCAGGGTTGTGACCTGGAGGCAGGAATGGCAACCACCTCTGAACGTCTCTTGCCTTGAAAACCCTACAGGGTGGCCATAAGTCAACTGCGACTTCATGACACTTTCTACCACATATACTTACTGCTGGCAAAGACGATGATCGTAAGCCGCTGGGGGGGAAATCTGGCAGATGACAAAATTATAGCACCTTGCTATAGATTTGTATAACTGTGCTATTGTTTTTCTTCTGAGAAACAGACTTCAAAGGTATGGGCTCAGAAGTACTGTTTAACTCACAGTTCCGGGCAGATGTGGCTAAATGGGATAGGGAAATGAAAAACCGGAAACTACACTCGCAGGAGATGATGTGTGGAAGAAAAGGTATGTGTTGAGGTAAGAGATACAGGTGTTATCATATATAATGACAGCACAGGTGAGGAGATGGAGAATAATTTTACAACTATGTTGTTGTGTCCTCCTACGATTCATAGTTAGCTTCTCTTGCTGAGCAGATCACTTCATTTAAAGATAATTGTTCATAATTTACCTGACTAACTGACAGCCAGTTGCTTACAGGCTGCGTGACTCATTGTGATCTGTAAGACTCTCATAGAACACGTCTCTATTGGATATCTAAAACGAGACTATAATTTAAAAACAAAACAAAACAACAAACCTGCCGAAACCTGGGGGCCCCTTTCACAGGCTCCAAGGCCAACTTTTGGTACAAGGAAACACAGGATGGAAAATGGCTCACTGCACCGACTCATCAGGGGAGGAAAAAACCACTCCTTACATGCTCAGAGGCATACAAGCCAAAAGCCGACAAATGGTGCTTGGGAGTAAAATTGTTTTCCTTGCCAGGAGCCAACTCATTGCTCAGTCTTGCTCCGCTCAGCCGTTCCCACCCCGTTCCGTCTGTTTCCTTGCTGCCTGATTAGGTTTCCTCAGCTTCGTGGCTGCTGTTTGTGTTGCCATCCCTATGCTACGACTGCTTTTAAATGACTTGACAGCATCCTGTTGTAGAGATGCTTCTTTTTAAGGCTGATTTGAGGTTGAAAGGAGGGCGCTAAAGATCCTCTGAATAAACTCCTTCCAACATTTAAAACATAAGTTCCAGGAGGTGTTTGTAACACTCTGGTTTTCACGGATCTCTACATAAGCAAAATTTTTGACTGTGTGGGATCCTAAGAACATAAGAGGAGCCCTGCTGGATCAGACCAATCGTCCACCTAAGTCCAGCATTCTGTCTGACACAGCGGCCAACCGGTTCCTTTGGCATAGAGGCTGAGACCTTCTCCTGATGTTGCCTCCTGGCTCTGGGATTCAGAGGATTAGCGCCTCTGAATGTGGAAGTTCCCCTCAGTCACCATGGCCAGTAGCCACTTATAGGCCTCTCCTCCATGAACCTATCCAATCCCCTCTGAAAGCTGTTCATTCCTGTGGCCATCACGATGGCGAATTCCACATTTCAATCACTCTCTCTGTAAAGTAGTGTTTCCTTTTGTCCATCCTGAATCTACTGCCCGCTAGCTTCATTGGATGCCCTCAAGTTCTAGTATTTTGAGAGAGAGAGAGAAAAAAAATCCCTTTGTCCTCTCTCTCCACTCAATGCATAATTTTATCAATGTCTCTCATGTCCTCCCTTAATCGTCTCTTTTCTAATGTGAAACGTCCCAGACTCTTCAGCCTTTTCTCAGAGGGAAGGTGCTCCAACCCTCTGATCATCTTGGTTGCCCTCCTCTATCCTTTTTCCAGCTCTGCAATGTCCTTTTTGAGATATGGTGACCAGCACCATAGACAGTATTCCAAACGAGGCTGCACCATAGAGCTATATAGGGGCATCACAACATTGGCCCTTTTATTCCCAGTCCCCTTCCTAATAATCCCTAACATAAGAGTTTGCCTTTTTCACCACTGCAGCACACTGAGTAAACACTTTCATTGAGCTATCCACTATGACCCTAAGATCTTTTCCCCAGAAAAACTATAATTGGTTTGAAAAGAAATGGATGTGCCACAGCATCTGATCGTACTCTGGACAAGAGGCCAAACAGAATGGTTTCCAGCTGGCAAAGGGGTCAGACAAGGATGTATTTTTCTCCCTATCTCTTCAATCTATAGACAGAATATATCACAAGGAAAACTGGATTAGATTTAAATGAAGGTGGAGTGAAAATTAGCGGAAGGAACATTAATGACATAAGCAGATGACACCACATTTCTGGTAGTAATTAGTGAAGACTTGAAATGACTACTGCTAAAGGTTAAAGCAGAAAATGTCAAAGTTGAACATCAAAA
This sequence comes from Lepidodactylus listeri, assembly GCA_029233225.1. Classification (NCBI taxonomy): domain Eukaryota; kingdom Metazoa; phylum Chordata; class Lepidosauria; order Squamata; family Gekkonidae; genus Lepidodactylus; species Lepidodactylus listeri. The sequence goes on along the minus strand of JARCFY010000005.1, from coordinate 128,781,074 downwards.
AGACAAAAGCAATGACTACTGGGGAATTACACAACTTTAAGGTTGATGATGAAGAAATTGAAGTTGTTAAAGATTTTCCATTCCTTGGCTCCACTGTCAACCAAAAGGGAGACTGCAACCAAGACATCAGAAGGAGATGGAGACTTGGGAAGGGCAGCCAGGAAAGAGCTAGAAAAGATTCCTAAGTGTGAGGATGTGTCGCTGGGGACCAAAATCAAGTTAATTCATGCCTTAGTATTTCCCATTACTATGTATGGGTTTGAAAGTTGGACAATGAAGAAAGTGGACAGGAAGAAAATTGATTCATTTGAAATGTGATACTGGAGGGGGATTTTGTACATACCCGGACTGCCAAAGAGACAAATGAGTGGGTTCCACATCAAATCAAACCTGAACTCTTCCTAAAAGCTACAATGACTAAACTGAGGCTATCGTTCTTTGGTCACATTACGAGAAGATAAGAGTCGCTGGAAAAGACAATAATGCTAGGAGAAGTTGAAGACAGCAGGAAGAGGAAGTGAACAGACAGCACTCAACACACACACACACACAGATGCTATATTAGCCTCTCCCAGCAGTCACAGAGAGTTTCAGAGGGGGGCCCCATGTTTGTCTGCAATAGAACAAATAGATCTGAATCCAGTAGCACAGTTCCCTCATCAGATACAAGGAGGAACAGATATCCATTCCACCTTGTATCTGATGAAGAGAGCTTTGACTCTCAAAAGCTTATACCCCCCAAAATGCTACTGGACTCAAATCTAGCTCTCCCATCAGTTAACACCGTACTTCTCTGAAGGTACTTTCCTGCTGGCTTTTATTTCATTATTATTTATGTCATTTAATTTTGCATTTGCTCAGCAGCTAATTTAAAATGGGCTCAGTATCCATGCAATGGTGGATCCTGTGCTGGCACTTATGAGGCTGTTAACTCAGGGCAGAGCAACAGCTTTACATTCAGAAGGTCCCAAGTTCAATCCCCGTATCTCGAGGTTAAAGGATCAGGCAACAGGTGATGCGAAGGACCTCTGCCTGGAACCCTGGAGAGAGTAGGGAATAAGCAACCTAGATAAAACAAGACTCTGAGACTACATGCAAGTTAATACATTACACATATGAAGCTGGATTGCACTGGGCTTGTACATGGATAAATCTTCCATTCTGCTAGCATCACATTTAAACCAGGACACATCTCTGTACCTCCACACTATCACACTGTGCCATTCAAAGAATTAACTTCTAGGAAATTGGGGGGAGGAGGAAGAGGTGGGCAAGGTTGTCATCTGAAGAATGACCCAAGTTGTGCCATTCATGTTCTCCAGGGTAACAACCCAGTATTTCTCCAACCCCTTCATATGTCAGCAGCAACCAAAAATAAACGGAGGAGCAAGTGTCCAGTAGCACCCTGAAGACTACCAAAATTTACAGCAAGGTATGAGCATTCGTGAGTCACTGCTCACTTCTTCAGATAATTTGGTATCTGGAGAAGTGAGCAGTGACTCACGGAAGCTCCTACCCTGCCACCATTTTTATTAGTCTTTCAGGCGCTCCTGGACTCTTGCTCTTCTCTGCTGCTACAGACAGACTAACACGGCTACCCATCTTGATCTGTCTCCATGGAAGGCACCACATTTAACCATACAGAACGGAAATCCACCAGCTTTGTGAAGGTATCTGTGGAAGTGAGCAGTGACTCAAGCAAGCTCATGCCTGGCCATAGATTTTGGTAGCCTTTAAGGTGCTCCTGGACTCTGGCTCTTTTCTCCTGCTACAGACAGACTAACAGGGCTACCCACCTTGATTTGTCTCCAAAAAAAAAAAAGAAACAGGAGGGGAAACTACCCAGGTTGCAAACAAGCAACACCATCCAACCTTGGGACCCCAGCGCAGCACTGAAGGGATCGTGGCTCAACTCCCTTCTCTGCCATAAAGCTCATCTGGCGCTCCTGAGCCTCCCTCTCAGCCTCACCTACCCCGCAGGGCTGGTGTCAGCAGAGAGGGCAATCTATGGCCACCCTGACCTCTCTCTCTCTCTGGACAAACGAGGGCAGGATAAAAACCCACAGTACCCAACAAGAACGACCCTCTCCCACTGGAGGTAACGGACCTGAAAACTGCTCCTCCCGACCTAAAATAGAGTACCTCAGCCCCGACTGCGCACACAGAAGAAGCCGCGGCCTTAAAACCCGGGACTGACCCGGGTGAAGCGCTGCAACAGCCCCCCCCCCCGCCCCCCACTCCCCACACACACTTTCCCAGGCAGGGCCTTGCGAGGGGTGGCCCCGCTCCGGCCTCACTCACCCCGTGGTACACCAGGCCATACAGGACAACCGCCATAAAGATCGGGGGGGTTTGCCGGAAATAGGCGCTGGGGGCGCTCCGCGGGCCGCCGCTCAACACCATCTTCGCGCCGGTCAGGCAGGACTCCGCTCGCCGCGCGACGGACACGGAGTTGACCCAACCGCCGCCAAGAAGACACCGCCCCCCCACCCCAGCTCGGCCCCGCCCCCTGGGGCGGTGGGTGTGCCCCGGGAGGGAAGCGGCGGGCGGGGATTGGAGGGCGCCCGAGGCGGGGGCGTGGCCACACGCGGCAGCGTGGCGTTTCAAAACAGAAGCCGTAAATTGGGAGGGGGGGGGAGGCGGGGAGCGGAGGCTTTTTGACGAGGGAAACGCGCCCGCCCGCCCTCAGTTGCCCCAGATCCCCTCCTCCCCTCCCCTCCCGCCCGGCCTTCCTTCCGGTGACCCTCGAGGGGCCTGTTTCCCGCCCCCCCCCCAAATGCCCTGTGGACCCATTCTGGTTCGGCTCCGTCTCCCTCCAAGCGCGGTGGGAGTGGCAAGTGGGGGGGATTGGAAGCTTCTCCCGGGGCCAGTGGCCTGCCGCAACCCGGGAATGGCAAGCGGGGGGGGGGGGGGGGGGATGGGATGGGGAGCTTCTCCCTGGGACGGGATCGGGCCTGGAAGACGTGGCAGGGAGGGGAAAGCAGCCTCCAAAGTTGTCTCCCAGGCCCGGCATCTGGCGCTGTGCCTGGAGAACATGGCGGCAGCCCTGCTGGGGGCAGGGCTTCGTCATGTGCCCGCCCCACCGGCATCTTCACTCCTGGAGCGCTGCTCCACGGCGCACCAGCTCCAATGGACCCCCCCCCCCCCGGGTAGGTAAGTAGATAAATGGATGGTAGGTAGGTGGGTAGGCAGGTCGGAAGGATGGGAGGATGGATGATAGGTAAGTAGATAGACAAATGGATGGATGGTAGGTGGGTAGATATGTGGATAGGTAGGAAGGATGGAAGAGAAGGAGAATGGATGATAGTAGGTAAGTAGATAGATAAATGGATGGTAGGTGGATAGATAGGTGGGTGGGCGGACAGACAGACAGATAGATGATTAAGCTGGGAGAAAGTCTGAGTTTAATTCGGGGGATAAACTTTCATGTGCATACACACTTCTTCAGATCTGTAGGGATAAGGCAGGGTTACCAGATGTCCTCTTTTTTTGTGTATCCATCCTCTTTTGAGCTCTTTTTTTTTTTTTTTTAAAGGCTAATGAAAATGTTCTCTTTGGAAATTGACAGGTCAGGAGTATTCCTAGTTGGTAGCAATGATCACAGCTTAAATAGGAGGGGTATTGAAAATGGGATTTGTTGTCAGAGTGATCACTTGTTTGAAGTACTCAGTCAGGAAATCTGCCCCTTTTTTGCTTTGCAAACGATGCTAACCTAGTTTCAGTTTCTTATTATTACGATCCGAGATCAGCAGTCCTGGATATCAACAATTCATAAGACACATTGGATGCATAAAATAGATATTCTGTACAGAAGATGTATAATTAATAGTAATAACAAAATTATTAAACCATGTTCTTCTGCCTTGTTGAGCATGCCAGAGTATAGAATCTTGCTACTTTAATGGAAATGTCATTCAAACAGTTGGCAAGAAAAGAAGTATAAAAATCATTTGATCTACCTGGATGTTTGGACAAAATTGGGGTACGGTATGTATTCCAAATGTCCTGGTAAAATCAGCAGTGTAAGAGAACATGTTCAATTTCAAGAGGGAATTGGATAAAACATATGGAGCAGTGGCAGTCCATCAGTGGCTATTAGCCACAAGGTATAGATAGGAACTCTCAGTCTGGGGCAAGTGATGCTCTGTATTCTTGGTGCTTGGGGTGTGTGTGTGTGTGTGTGGCAACAGTGGGAGGGCTTCTAGTGTCCTGGCCCCACTGGTGGACCTCCTGAAGGCACCTGGTGTTTTTGGCCACTGTGTGACAGAGTGTTGGACTGGATGGGCCGCTGGCCTGATCCAACATGGGCTTTTCTTATGTTCTTATGTTTCTACCATTCCAGACTGACATGGGCAGAGACATTGTACATATGGGATATGTTCATATCTCCCTTCAAGAGGGGCAGATGAGAGGACTTTAAACTGGGCCAGAGTGAAAGCTCTGCGGTGTTTGGGGAACTCTAATGTATAAAGGTAATTTGATGGAACAAAATTTTTGTTACAGTTCTCCACTGCCAGACCAGTATGGGCCCACGCTCTGTCAACTTGAAGGGCAGTGTCCCAGAGTCTCTGTTTGATTAGTGTGCTGGCTCTTTGGTACCCAAGATGCAGTAAAGCTGTACAGGACAAACAAAGTAGTTGCAATTTGTCCTCTATTGCTGTCACCCACTATAAAGTACTGAGTCCAGAGACGCGTTGCAGTGAAATCAGCTCATAAGTTTATTGATGGTATAATTCCAGGCTGCTGAACGGGGCTCGGGGGTCTGCTTAAATATACGTCTAAACCACACCCCCGGCTTTGCCCAAACTCCCTGATAGGATTACTCCCTGATAGGATTAGTCATGAGTTACCTTAAACCATAGGTGGAACCTGGGTGGCTGCTTGGTCTAGTTTACAATCCAGCCAGGCTATTGTCTCCCAAAGCAAAGCTCCGGTAGCCAGCCCGGCCACGTGCGTTTCTCTGACCGTGTGCACGGTTGCCATTAGGACTTAACATCCACCGTGAGTAATGAAGTTAATTGGGGGGGGGGGAGGTTTAACGAGCCAGAAGCATATAGGTTGGAACCTGGCACATACTTGGAACCAACCCTGCTTGTAGCCTCAGCAGGGCACTGGGTACACAAAGAGGTACTCCAAATAAGGATCTAAGGAATTTGGATTGGATTGCTTCTATTTTACAGTAGTCATCGTACAGATATGTTGGAGAAGGAGGAGGAGAATGGATTTATACCCCACCCTTCACTACCAAAAGGCGTCTCAGAGCAGCTTACGATCTCCTTTCCCTTCCCCTCCCCACAACAGGCACCCTGTGAGGTAGGTGGGCCTGAGAGAGCTCTTTCGAGAACTGCTCATGATAGAACAACTCTGACAAAACTTGTCACTGACCCTACTGGTCACACCAGCAGCTGCACATGGAGGAGTGGGGAATCGAACCCGGTTCTTCCAGATGAGAGTCCACACCAATGCTCCCTCTAAGCTGCGGAGTCTTGTGAGCAAAAATTCTACTTTGTGAGCTACTGGCATTGAAGTTGTGAGCGAGCGATTTGGCCACTGCATAAATTAGTTTGTTCTGGAGCCATCCTTCCTGAGTGAAGATAAAAATCTGTGAGCCTGTTATGCAGGGGTCCTTTCGTAGAAAAAGAGGTGCAGGAGCTCATTAGCATACCTCATTAGCATATGCCACGTCCCCTGACATCACCAGAAGTGTGTCAGAAAGGGAATGTCAGTTTCAGCCCCATTATACCCTATGGGCCATTGAAATCAATGGCAAAAATTCATAGGGTATATGAGGGGCTGGAGGAAAGGGGGTTTGAGGGAGAGGCTCCAAACTTGCAGGGTAGCTGCTGGGGCCTCTCCTCGAAATACCCACTAAGTTTCAAGAAGATTGGACCACGGGGATTGTCCCATCCCCTCCATTGTTCTCTATGGTGGGAAAAAATGTGAACTTTTTTCCTACCATAGAGAACAATGGAGGAAATGGGGGCAACCAGTTTGGGGGCCTGTAGAATTGGACCCCCTGGTCCAATCTTCTTGAAACTTGGTGGGTATTTCGAGGAGAGGCCCCAGCAGCTACCCTGCAAGTTTGGAGCCTCTCCCTTAAACCCCCTCCCCTCCAGTTGCTTTTAAATTTGCCCCCGAATTTCAGCGGTAATTCGGCGGCGAGCTGAATCAGATTAGAGAATCTGATTCAGCCCATAGCTGCCTTACTGGCCAGTCCTGAGCCGGCGGAGCTTTGCTCCACCTCGCTCCGGCCCCAACAGACCCCTGCAGTTATGTATCGTGATCACGGTCGCCATGCGGTCTTGTAATGGCGACCACCACATGGTTGTCCTCACAAGGTGCGGAGCTGCCGAGCTTCAGCCAGGGAGAACAATAGAGAGCCAGATCCTAACTGGCCACCAGTCACGGACCTAGGTTCCCCTAGGGCAGGGGTGGGCAAACTTGCTTAACGTAAGAGCCGCATAGAATAAACATCAGATGTTTGAGAGCCACAAGACATGAACAAATATTACCTGCTTTAATTGGAAAATAAGCAAATTTGCTTTTTATTAAAATTAAATGAGACTCCCAAAAATAATAACAAAAGGGGTAAAAGCAGATATTGATAATGATATTAATTTGTCCAATGATATTTGTTTGCTAATGATATTTAGCTTCCCCAGCCGCCCTGCCGGGAGCCGCATAATATATGTAAAAGAGCCGCATGTGGCTTCTGAGCCACAATTTGCCCATCCCTGCCCTAGGGGACCTATGCCAGGTAACCATAATCATAAGGTCCTATCAGGACATTTGGGCGAGGTCGGAGGATTATCTCTGACCAGCATAAAAGAGGGCTCTGAGCCCGAGGATTCTCATGTTCCATCTTACCCGCAATAAACTCCCATGCTGATTTCACTACAGCCGGCCTCCCGACTCCAGTACTTTTCAGAGCCAGAGGCTAAAAAATTGTAAGCTAGCTCACACTAACTCACCTTAGGGGGAACACTGGTCCACACTCCTAACCACTACACCAAACTACGCCATACATGAGCTTGCCCTGAAAGACTTTCAATGCATATGGTATGGGAGAACCTCCTTTTGAGAAGAAGAATCTTAAAGTTGTTGTAGCTGCTTTTTGGGCAGACTCACTTACATGGGAAAGTTGAGCTAGTTAAGGGTTGCCAACAGACTGGAGAAAAAAAGTGCCCTGCCCCTTTAACAGAAGCTTAAAGGGATCTTATTTACTGGGTGGTGTCATTTACCTCCCTGTCATGAAAAGCCTCATCACCTCCCCAGTTCCACACATTAAGCCTCCATTAAAAGAGGCAGGACATTTCTCTCTCTCTCTCTCTCGGTTGTTGACAATCCTAGGATTCATCCTTGTTGTCTCCTGCATTCAGACAAAGAACAGAAAGCCAGAAAGAAAGGTGAGGTGCCTTCCCTCAGCGGAAGCTCCTCTGCTTGGCAGGCAGAAGGTCTCAGGTTCAATCCCCAGCATCTCCAGTGTAAAGGACCAGGCAGGAGGTGATGGGAAAGACCTCCAACTGAGACTTTGGAGAGCGGCTGCCAGTCTGAACAGGCGATACCAACTGTGAAGGACCCATGATCGGATTCTTTATGATGCACCTTCATAAGTGTTCATGGTGTCAAGCATGACTTTTTGCAAAAGTCTGAAAAGCCCCATTCTGTTATCTAAAGAAGTGAGCGGTGACTCACGCAAGCTCGTGCCCTGCTGCAAATTCTGTTAGTTTTTCAGGTTCTACTTGAGTCTTGCTCTTTTTTGCTTCTGCAGACAGACTAACAGGGCTACCCATCTTGATCTATATCAGTCATGACAATGATAAATTGACACATGACTCAGGCTCCTAATTGGCCCACTGAAGGTGTGATGAGGAAGAACTCCTATGCTAGATATTGCTAAAACATGTTGCCCATTCATCCCCATAGCATGCAACACACACGCCACCTACTGTGAAATTTCCAAAGGCCTTTCATCACCCCTCAGGTTTCCTGTGCCAGCACTTCAGGGAGAGGAAGCTTGGCTCTATCTCACGCACCCCAGAACCAAGTCATTACACTTTTGAAACCCCATCAACATAATATACATTCCTTTGTCTACATCAGCCAGGAAATTCCTGTGGCTCTGGCCCAATCCAAACACCCAGGAATATAATTTGGTGCCAAGCTTTCTGAATTCATTTAGGGGGCGGAAACTCTAGTTATTTATTTCTTTATTGGACTTGTACCCTGCCCTTCCCACAAGCAGGCTCAGGGCAGGTCCATCAATATTAATACAATTTACAATAACAATTAAAACCAATTTAAAACCACATGATTAAACAATACAGTAATCATAAAACCATAAAATAAAATACCGTGCAGTATCTAATCAATGACTCAGTAACTAAAATGGGACAATGGTGTATTCCCAGGTGGTTGTTCAAATTCAGGGCACTGATAGGAGGCCAACCAAAGGGGGGACACCCGCTGCCTCAACTGAAAGCCCAGCGGAAGAGCTCTGTCTTACAGGCCCTGTGGAATTGTAATAAATCCCACAGGGCCCTGATCTCATATGGGAGCTTATTCCACCAGGTAGGGGCCAGAGCCAAAAAGGCCCTGGCCCTAGTCGAGGCAAGTCGGATGTCCCTGGAACCGAGGACTACCAAAAGGTGTTGATTTATAGATCTCAGTGCTCTATGGGGCTCATATGGGGAGAGGCGGTCCCGAAGGTATGCTGGCCCCTATCCATAAAGGGCTTTAAAGGTAAGCACAAGCACTTTGAAACGGATCCAGAATTCAATATGCAGCCACTGTGTAGATGTGAGCCCACACAGGCATCGCTGAGACCACCCGCAATGCCACATTCTGCACTAGCTACAACTTCCGGAGCAGAGTCAAGGGCAGCCCCACATATATAGTTACAATAATCCAGCCTGGAAGTGACCATTGCATGGGTCACTGTAGCCAAGTCCCAGGGGGTGAGATATGGGGTCAACTGCCTGATCTGTCTCAGATGGAAATAGGCAGACCTGGTGGTGGCGGTGACCTGGGCCTTCATAGAAGGGGAGGCATCTAGGAACACCCTTTTCGATATTGGCACCAGTGGAGCCCCTTCAAGGGCTGGGAGCCTGAGTCCCAGTCCCAGTCCCCCACAACTCAGGTGCAGGACCTCCATGTTCGATGGATTTAACTTTGGTCGGCTCCATCGCAACCATCCAGCCACAGATTGTAAAACCCTGTCCAGATCTTCTGGGGCAGAGTCCAGGCAGCTGTCCATCAGTAGACTGAGTAGTTAAATGATGGGCATAAACTGGAGGCAGCTCCTCCAGGGATATCCCAAGTTCCTTACCTTAATTTGAATTTATTTCTAGTTTAGTTTCTCCCAGGAAAAAAAGTACAGGCAGTATTCTGCCCATGAGCTCTGAGAAAAATTAAGCTCGCTATATCTTTTCAGTGCTTTGTGTGTGTGTGTAACAAACTCTGGAACATGACAGAAGACAGGAGGGCCTGGCGTGATGTGGTCCATGGGGTTGCGAAGAGTTGGACTCGACTGTACGACTGAACGGCAACAACAAGTGGAGCAAACAACGAACACCCAATTCCATAGAATATTCAGCCATCTGGGCTGGACATTTTCGCTGCCACTGTGGTCTTCCTCTTTGGCTCAATTCAACTGCAATCTCAGCAGAGACAACCTCTTCCACAGGTAACTCAGTAATAAGATCAGCACTTCCTTGCGATGAAGGAGAGTGATCCTTATTGGCAGGATGTGAGATTGTCCCAAAAGATGCAGTCTGCAACAGGTCTCCTTAACCAGAAAGTCCTTTATTTGCAAAGAGTTACTCATTGGAATGGTTACACTTTTCCTGTTAGTAATGACTTTATTGTAAACAAATAGTTAGTTTTATACTAAGCAATTGGAAGTTCCCTCACTTCATCTAAACCAATCGTAAAATGTAAAAGGTTATTCTCACCCCTGAATAGGTTTCACACAAAAATGGCAGCAAACAGGTTATTATGCTTTAGTTCCCAGGGAACTTCTACTAAATGTTTTCGAGAGCAGCTGCAAAGGGAATAACATCATTGGGGAGGATTTGTCCCAGGCCTTGAACAAGCTGGGAGCAAAGCAAGCAAGCTAGGAGCATAGCGAACTAAAGCGGGGTGTGATAAGGAAGCCAGACAGCTAAACAGCACATGAGCACATTCCAACGGGCACCATCACTGGTCGATTTCAACTCCCGGGCGGGATATGACAGCGTAGCTGACACAGGATCAGAATGGTCTCCTCCAGTTAATTCTGAACCTGATGTTGGTGGGTTGATTTCCTTAAAAGGTTCCTTTGACGAATTAGGAGCATCTGTGTGACCACACAGTCCATCTGTTCTGTGACTTCCACTGTTCCAGATGGAACCCACTGTAAACTGTTTCCATAGTTCTGAGCCCATACTGGTTCCTGAGGAGAGAAGGAATGCAGATGCCTAGATGTCAAAGCAAAATACAGCTCCTGTTCTTTTTTAGACTGTAAGTCACTTTCAATATCAGGATGGACATGATCCTGAGATAATATCCCATAAGGAACTTAGCTGGGCTGGACCCAGTTAAAGGCCATGTTGTGCCAAAGGAATCTTGCCAAGGAGTCTTGCGCCAAAGGAATCTGGTTGCCCACTCCCCAGAAATTATCCTTTTTAGTGCATCTTTTGTTGTCTGTACTATTTGCTTTGCTTGCCCATTTGCCTGGGGTCTACGTGGTGCTACTGTCATCGCTCTAATGAAATTTTTATTAGCAAAGTCTTGGAAAATTATAGAGGTGAAAGCAGTGCCGTTGTCTGAAACAATTGTGTCTGGAATTTCCTGAGCTTTAAAAAGTTGATGGAGAACTGTGATGGCAGCATTCAAGGTTACAGCTGGGACAATGGCTACGTCAAGCCATTTTGAAAATGAATCCACAATAATTAGGAAGGTTTTGCCTTGAAAGGGGCCAGCAACATCTATGTGGAGATGAGACTAGGGCTCTTTCTGCACAGAAAGCTTGCTCCAGAGAATCCAAGGAGTCAAGCCTTAAAGGTTGACTTCGCAGTCTCACACATTCCCTCTGCACTGGTATTTCCCCCCTTTGGTTTATTTATTTGTATATTCTGTATGCATTCTGCATCTACAAGTAAAAGCCAAATTTTTTGAGCTAAATGGCTGCCAACACCTCCCTCCCTCCATCTCTCTGATTCCGCAAAAAGAAAAAGAAGGGAGGGGGAAATCTTGGCCCACGCATGCAAGACTGACACATTCGGGCACAGGGAATCCCCTAGTCCTTTATATTTAATGATTCCTTCTTATGCTTTCTCTGTTTTTTTAAAAGTTTGCCTGAGCAGGAGGACACAGCCTCCTTTGCTTTGGAGAAGGAGGAAAAGAAAACAGAACAGGGAAAGAGCATCAACCTAAAAAGAGAGAGGTGAAAATGGGGGAGGGCAGTGGGCAGCACTTAAATACCCGCAGAAACAATACTACTTTAGAAAGGATTAGCAATTCAAAAGCGGATGAGAACAAAGAATTGCAGCAAAAATAGCTACAGAGCAACAGTGTGCTAGAAGCAGTCGGAATGCAGATTCCTGTAAAACAAATGCAGAAACAAGAGAAAGCCCCGATACAAAGTGGAAGTGAAAGCGGGAGGGAATGCAGAACAAAAGAATAGGATTTGCTCAGAAACCAAGGCAAAGGACACAAGACTTCTTTGTCACTTCCCAAGGAAAAATTGGAGCTTTTGGTAGATTGTGGCAGGTAGTTTGACATATGCTGCGTTCACTCAGCCCTTTCAATATCAGTGTCCAGTCCTGGCCACCATATGTAACATATGGCCAGTGTGCATCATACCATACTTGCATGTAGAGTTCTTAGTAAGAGTCCTGTTTTTGGAATGACCACCCTGTTTCCCCATAATAAACAACCCTTATAAGTTGACAGTTCATAGGGATGGGATGACAATGGCCTGAATACGTCAGCCAGTTTTCCTGTGGGCCAACCCCTCGATACCCAGTTGAGAACTGGGATTTTTTTTGTTATTTATTTATTTATTTATTGTTATTCTAGCAACTTGTGCAGCTTGAAAAGGAGGTTCTAGCATGGATTCTAGCATAAGGTCTTCCATGGGTGGAGGAATGGCACAGTCAGGTATTTGCAGAGGTAGACAAATTAAGGCATCCAAGTTTGCATTTATTTTGGCCTATAAGTGAGATTATAATTATAAGCATTTAGCATAATATTTTAATGTTGCACACAGGAAGATAAAATGGGAGGCGTTGGCTTGTTTTTGGTGAAATTTTAAAGAAGTGGCAAGGGGTCTGTTTGGATTTCAAAAGGATGACGATGTACATAATTATTAATTTTAAAAATTTCTGCTGCAATAGAATCCTTTTATTAACTTGAGCATAGTTCCTTTTGTGATCTCATGGTGGTAATGAAATAAATTGCTGTACTCAACGGGAGTTGCTGAATGTAACACAACTTCTTTATTGCAACTAACTTCCAACTAAACACACAGAAACTGAAAGCAGGAAAATAAAACAGTTCAGGGGGTGGAGTTCTCCTCCAACCCATAATCAGGTTCCGGTTAACTCTTGACTTTCCATTTTACTACATCCCTCCCCCTTTAAGTTTATTTTTTCTTCTTCTTGAGTAATCACCTGAATATATTCTTTCAAATAACCAGGAGGTCTTCTTGCTCTCTCTGGATAGTGCTGTGCTTCTGCGGCCTCATTATCCCTGAACCTGGAAAGACCAATTTCTTCAGAATCTTCCTTAATTGGTGGCCTGGAAAGGGGCATCAAATTACAGTGGGCTTCGGTTTCTGAAATGCCACAGGGACTCTGGATTTCCAGGCATTCATGTTCCTCTTCCAACTTTCACAGATTCTTGCACATCGGTTCTCCTGTAGATGTGGTCTTGATGTTGCCTGATGACCTGGCCATCAGATAACCCAATCTTAAAAGATAGAGGCCCCATCTGTGTTTGAATCCTACCTGAGATCCTGATAAGTTGGGAGGTACTAAAACTCTTAGTATAGACATGATCCTGTACTCCTCGTCTCGTTCCATCGGGTAGAGGTGGCCCCATGTCGCCAGGAATCTCTTGATCTCGATGATGAAGAATTGGAGCTTTTCCGTGTCCCCGTCAAACGTGGCCATCAGTGGGTCGTTAAGGGCCTGGCGGATCATCCGATCCCCGGGCAGCGGGGCCCTTGGCCCCGGCTGGGGTGGACCCCCAGGTGGGGGTACCACAGGGTGTGCGGGCTGCGCTGGTACCTGGCCGGGTGGCACCATCCTGCCACCCCCCCATCCTGGGGGGGGTGCTGGTACTGGGCCACCACCAGCTGCGATAGCTCCCATCAGCTGCTGCGGCATCTCCAGCATGGCCTCTTGCAACTCCACGGTGAGGTGGTCGTGCATCTCGCCGAACATGTGGTCCAGCACTCGTCCGAGTTCCTCTCCCATGGGATCGGCGCCTTGGAGCCCCCGGCGTTCCTCGTCCTGGAAGCTGTACCACCAATCATCCGGGCCCCTCGGGAAACACTGATCCTTGTCTGGCAGGCTTGGGCGGCCGATCTTGGAATGATCTCCGCTGAAGCTGACTCGGGCCCCTTTCCGGTTGTGGATCCATGACTCGGAAGTACCAGCCCCAAACGTGGCCCATGAGTACCTAGGGGAGGGTGGCCAGCCCACCCCTAGTCCTGGGCATGGGGCCCTGTACAAGTCCTGGCCCGAGGTCACTGGCACCGGCTGCTCACATGGATCGCTAGGAGCAGTGGACACCAGGGTTCCTCCCTCAGTAACGGGAATGGTCTCATCGTCTGACATTGTCAGGTATGAGAGGTCCCAAAAGCAGGATCTCTAACAATCTGTGAGGCTTCTGAGCTGACACTATCAGACCAGACCTTTGTTGAAAGCAAAGTTCTTTATTTCCAATAATGGTTCAGGTTCTCGATGTTTGTTAGAGATACATGACAGCAAGCAACAGGGATTAATATACCTTCAGTCACAGTTGAATACAGGTACTAGGCCAATCAGAATGGATACAAAGAAGCAGGAAAAAGTGGCAACCATTTGGTTCTCACAGGAGAGGTGGGAAAGTAATAAAAATTCCCTTCCTGCCCTGAGTGACCCAAATGTGTGAACGATAGGCTAAACATTTGGTTAGAAACAATCCCAGAGTCTCCAAGGTTAAAACAGCAAGATAAAATACTTCAAGCCTCAAAGGCTAGGGGGAGTGGACGGATGCAGTAGCCCAATTGTTTATGTGACGTTCAGGAATGCGACAAGCCACCCTCCCGGGGAGAAGACAGTTACATTCAGCAGGGCAGATAATATACTTCAAGGCAAGCAGTAAATAACACATGCCTACAATGTCGAACACAGAACTGGAAAAACAAGCACACTATTGTCAGATCCTGACACCTCCCAGGTCTCTGTCCTTAGCCCGGTTACCTTTTTGAAGAGTCTGTTTCCTTTGCACTTCCTCTTCTATTTTGGGATACATTAAATCCAGGTGGGTCTGTAACCTCCTTCCCATCAACAACTGGGCTGGACTCATCCCCATGGTGGTTGGCGGGGGTGGGGTTGATTCTATATTTCAAGAGAAACTGAGCCAGCCTTGTCTCCAAAGTCCCATGTCATCTTTTTTACCCCTTCTTTGAAAGTTCTGACAGTTCTCTCAGCTAAGCCACTGAAAGCTGGATGATAGGGAGATGTTTGAATGTGTTTAATTCCATTCTTCTGCAGGAACTCCTTAAATTCCTGGTTGGTAAAATTTGGTCCATTATCTGTGACCAGTACCAGTGGAAGTCAGTGACAAGCAAAGATCTATCGAAGCTTGTCACAGGTTATAGCTGAGGTTGTGGAGTTCATTGGGTGGACTTCCATCTGTTTGGAGTAGGCATCTACTATAATCAAGAACATCTTCCCCAAAATGGGTCCTGCAAAATCTAAATGTGTCTGAAACCAAGGTTTTCCGGGCCACTCCCATGGATGTAAAGGTACCAGTGCTGGTGCCTGTTGGTGTTGTTGACATTGGACACATTGCTTACATTCATGTTCTAAATCTTCATCTGAATGGGGCCACCAGATATAGCTGTGAGCTAAAGCCTTCTTGCAAGAGATTCCAGGATGGGCTTCATACAATTCCAGTAGAACCTGTTGTCTTCCTTATGGAGGGATCACAATCCTTATGCCCCACAATACACCCTCATTTTCCACACTTAATTCAGCCCTCCTGCTCCAATAGGGACAAATTGCTTCTCCAGGATTCTGTGTGGGCCAGCTGTGCAGAATGAACTGTGTTACTTGAGACAGAATTGGATCCTTCCTGGTCCAGACTCTGATCTGAGAAGCTTTTACTGGTGTTTGATTAAGATGCTCCATCAGCAGTACTACTTCCTCAGGGACATCTTCGGTCCTGGTTGCTTCTGCTATTGGTAATCTGTTCAGGGCATCAGCATTTCCCCTTTACCTGAAGCAAGCCGACACCCTCTGGAACCTATTGTCACAATAAACAAGGAAAGTAGATATTCTAACTTGGTTGTGTCATCAGACGCACCTGAATTAAATACGGTTCATTGAAGATCCCGCCAGTAACTTAGAGAGCCATACAGCAGCATCTATACTAGAGGGATATGACCACTTGAATACCCAATTAGATCAGATGAAAGCTCAACCTTCAATATCACCCTAAACAAGAAACGAAGAGTTCTTTTTTAGCAAGTATTTTCTTTATTTTCACAAATTTTTACAGTTGTTTACAATGCAAACTTTCAAATAGCTAACAGCACAATAAAAATGCGACAAGAGGGAGGTTATAAAAGTTTCCCTTACAAGAGTACATGGAGTATATGTAACGGTTCACAGAAAATCGAGTTGCTTATATAGCTTATTAGCCAGAATAATCTTGTTGACTGTTAAATATTGTAACACAGAGAGCCAAATTGCAACAAATTTGTCTTGGTATTGTCTGCTATCTGGAGGAGACAAATTTAGACATAACGAACTGATCTCGTGCCAGTGACATATCAATGGGTGGATTAGATTCTTCCATCTAGAAGCAATTACCAGGGCTGCAGCTGACAACAAAATTGCAATCAGCCCTTTAGTAGATTTAAGGGCTTCTAGATCAGGCCAGTGTTGTAACATATATTGCTTCTGGAGTAAAGGGAACGTCAACTAGGGTAATTAACTTAATTTGAGCAATAACTGCTTTCCAGAAATTTTGAATAAAAATTCCCACCAGCAGTGCCGATAAGAGGCCACCAGGCCACATTGCTTCCAACAAAGCGGGGAACAGAATGGAAACTTGTTTAAGAGACATTTCGGAGTGTAGTACTAAAATGAAAGAAGCTTATAAAATTGGAACTTATCATTAAGAATATTAGAAGTGTTACTCGGAGAGGACCAGATGGATAACCATTTATGATCTTCTACTGGGAAACCAAACTCAGTATTCCATTGTTTTTTATATCTAATTACCTGATGGGACTCTATCACAGAAAACCATTTATACACATTAGAAAGTAGACCTTTAGCTTTATAACTGGATGCTTTACAAAATAATTCAAATTCAGTAAGAGGCCTCAGGGAGACCCCTAGATTTACCAAATGTTGTAATATGTGTCCTATCTGAAAATACTGAAACCAAGGTATTGCTGAATCTTTAATATTTTCAATTTGAGCCTTGTCTAATATCTTCCCTTTGTGCAGTAAGTCTACAATACACAAGTTTCTAAAGGCTAACCAGTTTTCGGAAAATACTTACGTTGTCTGCTCTAGACCATTGTTGGTTTAACAATGGAGGGAGCTGAGAGGGCTCTGGAGCTAAGAATTTGTGAAAAGCATCCCATATTTTCAAGGAGGCTAATAAAAAGGGTTGTCTCTAGTTGTTGAAACTCTTTGAGCTGGAGATTGCCAGATCATTTCACTCAAAGTAGCCAGAAACGTAAATTCACTTTCCAGCTTGATCCTATCCTTGGAGGGTTCAGGGTCCAACAGTTTAATGATATTACACAATCTTGCTGCTCTATAGTACTTTAATAAATCAGAGAAATTCAGGCCACCTAATGAGGTAGGTCTATATAGAATGTTTCTTTGAAATCTTGCTTTTTTATAACTCCAAGTAAAGTCCACTAAGGATTTTTGCCATTTGTTCAAAAGTTGTTCTAAGATATCTATCGGAAGAGCCATAAAAAAGAAATAAAAACTTTGGTAAAAGGAAACTTTTTATCAGTTGTATCCTGTCGGGCCATGAGAAGCCTTGACTATCCCAGGTTTTTAGTTAAATGCATGATTCTTGATAAATTTTAACATAATTATGAAGAATGAGATTTGACAGTTGTAATGGGAAATTAATTCCCAAGTATTTTCAAGTGGTGGTAACCCATTTATAAGGAAAGTTATTTTTAATCTGTTCTTCAAGAGATTTAGGAATATTAAGAGGAAAAATTTCATATTTTGATTTGTTCACTTTCAGACCAGAAATAATTTCAGATTCTTTTAACTCAGTGTGTACAGCCTTCAGAGACATGAGAGGATCAGAGAGAAACAGGACCATGTCGTCTGCATATAGGGAGATTTTATGTTTCTTTTAATGCTGTGAGGATACCCTTGACTTGTTGATTCGACTGAAGGGACTCTGCCAGGGGTTCTAGAGCCACTGCAAATAAAAGAGGAGACAGTGGGTCACCATTCCTCATTCCTCGTGATTATAAAAAGGAATCTGTGTAGGCTCCATTAACATGAACTTGTGCTGCGGGATGATCATAGATTGCTGAAATCGCATGAAGGAAGGCATCTCCAACATTCATCTGAGATAGCAGTTCTTTCAAATACCACATCTCTAGCGAGTCAAAGGCCTTTTCTAGATCTAAAGAGAGCAACAAGGCCTGTTTCTGATGTTTACTACACTAGTTAATTAAATTCAGAGTTTTCCTGATGTTACTGAAGAGGTTTCTTATTTGGCATGAAGCCAGTCTGGTCTGGCACAATATAGTCTGAAATTATCATCTTGAGTCTGTTTGCCATTATAGCTGAAAAAAATCTTTGCATCTTGATTGATCAGGGCAATGGGTCTATACAGGGGTCATTTCGTAGAAAAAGAGGTGCAGGAGCTCATTAGCATAACTCATTTGCATAACTCATTTGCATATGCCACACACCCCTAACATACCGGAAGTGTGTCAGAAGGCAACACCCACCCCTCAGGCTCCACTCCACAGGTGAGTGAAACTGACCTGCTCTTCCTCCATTCCCTTCCCCATCCAATATTTTGTGCAATAAAAATAAGCGTAAAGAACACACCCTCATTCTCTTCCTGCTCCCTTGAAACCACCAGGTTTCAAGTAGACTTGAGATACCCAGGACATGTGCACCACCCATCCCTTCCCCTTCCCCTTCCCCTCCCCACAACAAGACACCCTGTGAGGTAGGTGGGGCTGAGAGAGGTCTTTTGAGAACTGCTCATGAGAGAACAGCTCTGAGAAAACTTGTGACTGGCCCAAGGTCACACCAGCAGCTGCATGTGGTGGAGTGGGGAACCAAACCCGGTTCTCCCAGATTAGAGTACAACTCCTGATTACTACACCAAACTGATGGGGTGGAAGCTGCTGAAGGGTTGGTGAAATTTCTCCAGTACTTATGTGCCATGTGCCCAGATAAAAAATGGTATACTTAGAAAATTTATATGCCACCTTGAGCAAGTCTCTGGAAAAGCAGCACACAGTCATAAAAGGAACAATGATAAAATTCTCAGTATTAAAACAAAACATTAAAAACAATAAAGACCCTAGCAGGGCTTTCCCCAGGGCGCTGCGCCTCTGCACTGCTCGGGGAAGCCGAGGAGGGGGCGGGCTTGGTCATGTGCCCGCCCCCCTGGGCTCCTCACTCCTGGAGCTGCGCTCCTGTGCGCTCCCACTCCAACGGATCCCTGGGTCTATAAGAACCTGGGTCCGACTTTATTGTCTTTCAGAATAAGTACTAAAAGTGAGTCATTCCAAGAAAATGGCATTTGTTTAGTTTGCAAGATCTGGTTTGCCATCTTAGTAAGTGGATCAATAAAAAAAGGCATTAAGACTTTATAAAACCCAGAGAGTAGCCCATCTTTACCCAGAGCTGTGTTGTTTTTGAGGTTTTTGATAACCTCTCTGGTCTCTTGAGTTGCAATAGGATAGTTGAGTAACTTTCTGTGAGCCTCTGTTAATTGTTTAATGTTTTTATGGGTGGATAAGTAACTGCGAATTCTGTCTAAAGATGGATTTTTAGTTTCATATAAGTTGCCATAGTAGTTCTTAAACACCTTCAAAATGTCTTGAGTGGAGGATAATAGGTGATCTCTGTAATATTGATCTGTCAAGTTGTTGTTGTTTGACCATCCAGGCCAATAATTTAAGTGGTTTAGGTGTTTTGTGCCAATATGTTTGTCACGTATAGAGTAGATTTTTCTGTATTTTAGTTAAATCTAAGCTTTCCAGGCATTTACGTTCTGCTAAAAGTTGTTTGTGTATCTTTTTTGAGCAAGTGTTTTTGTTAATATTAACAAAGTGTTAAGTGTTAATATTACCTATAATTTCTGCTCTCTCTTTGGTTTGTTGTTTCTTTAGAAACGCTGACTGGGAAATAAATTCACCCCTCAAAACTGCCTTCATAGCAATCCCACACCACCGCACAAGATAGCTCTTCAGATTCATTCTCAGAAAAATAGTTTTTAATATATTGTTCAAATTCTTCCCTTAGACTTTGTTTAAATAAAAGAGATTTGTTTAGTGACCAACAGTTGTTGCGCTGTTTTATTTGGCTACTTGCCAATTCACTGAGCACCCAGGCATGGTCTGTTGAAAGCTTCTGGCCTATCTCTGCTGTAGAAACTAAGTCCAAGAGTTGTTGAGACATTAAAATATAATCTCTTCTAGTATGAACCCGGTGGTGAGGGGAATAATAGGTAAAATCTTTGGTCTCAGAGTTTAAAACACGCCAGACATCATACAGGTGAAATTTATCAAAGAGGTCTTGTAGTTTAGATTTAGAAGAAGGCAAAGCTTGTTCGTGCCTTTTACCAGAACAATCTAAATTTGGATCTGCCATGAAATTCAGATCACCTCCAATAATTACCTCTCCTTCTAAAAAAGCCTGCAGTTTGTTAAAAAGATCATGCAAAAATTGTATTTGTCTTGAGTTAGGAGCGTAAATAGAAGCCAAAGTTATCTTTTTATCATCTAACAAGCCTTTGACAAAAATATAACACCCTAAAGGGTCTGTTTCCACTCCCTCTAATGTGAAATTTAGGTTTCTTGAAAGCAAGATCACAACACCCCTAGGCCTAGATGAGTCTGGAGCTTGAAATTGTTTAACAAACCATGGGGATTTCAACACTGGTTGCTTATCAGATCTAAGATGAGATTCCTGAATAAAAAGTATATCTGGATGTAGATTTCTCATACATGCTGCCACACATTTCTGTTTAATCTTGTTTTGTAACCCTCTAACATTAAGCGAGATAATTTTCCATGCTTGAAACATGATTCAGTGACCAAATAGTCTTTATAAATGAACTGTAACTGCTTACAATATAAAGGGGCTTTAAAGCACACAACTATATTTAGGTCTAAGCACTGACAAAATCACCTAAATTACAACTAGTAAAGGAAACTTATAAAGTACCTAAGTAACTGAAAATGAGGAAGTAACTAAGCTATTTGAAGCTCCCACAATACACCCCCACCCCTGCTTTCCCTACCCCCTCCCTAAAGCCAACAAAATACTTGAAACAACAATAGATTTTTCTTATGGCTTAACACTTAGGCCGAGGACATACTGGAGTTCTGCTGCGCCTCCGCGGCACGGCAGAACAAGGCAAGGGAAATTGCCCCCACCATGCGGCGTTTGCACACCGCTGCAAGGAAGCCGCCTGCAGCATCCAGACTATGGGTAGCTTCCGAATCCGAATGCCAGCATCCGAATGCCACGCAGCTCCCCCGCCCAGCGCACGTTCACACCCGCCGGAAGCGGGTGGAACGCACACTGCAGCAGCTGGGACACCACTTTGAAGTGGTTCCCAGCTGCCGCAGGAGGAGAGCAGCGCCGGACGCGTTGCGTCCAGGCCGCCTCCTCCGGGCAGATGCGGCAGTTTGAATGGCTGCTCTGCCTCTGCTTTTAAAGCAGAGGCAGAGCGTGCCAGACTGCCAGTCTGTCTCGGCCTTAGATTCACAAAAGCTAGGATTAAAGAGTGAACTAACCAAGACTCTCCCCTAGTACAGGAAGAGAGCCCAAAGGGCCAGCCCTTCAACTGGGACACTCACACCGGAGGAGACTAACAGACCCACCCCTTTAGAAAGCTTATCTAATGTTATAAAATACAAAAAAATTAAAATAACGCTTAACATCTATTAATCTAAACCATAGAAACTAGCAGATTAATTGGAACCACCAAATAGTTCCATAGTTGGTTTAGGACTCATCCTGAATCAGGTTTCCTCCATCGGTGCCTCAGGACGATTTGGGATCTTGCGATCTTGTATAGGTGAAGCTGAAAATTGCAGCTTTCTTTTGGATGAGCAATGGTCCAGCCCCTGTTCGGGATCCGAAAGTAAAGCTCTCAGGGCCAGGTAACCAGATTCTTCATCCAAGATCTAGTACCTCACGCCTTGATGAAAGAAATGAAGCCTTGCAGGGGAAATCCAGCAATACTTTATATTAGCCGCTAGAAGTTTAGATGTGAAAGGTTTGAGTTCTCTCTGTTTTTGTATAGCGTCTGCTGGAATGTCAGGGAAAACTTGGATTTCTTTGCCTTGGAACTGTAGATGTCCTCTTGTCCTTGCAGCCTCCAAGAAGGTCTCTAGGAGATTTCCTGTTAGGGTTATTCATAGGGCCCCTCCGGTATGCATTGGTGATTACAGGAGCAATACCATCTTCAAGCTTTAATTCCGAAGCCAACCAAGAGGACAGGAGACATATCAAATCCAGATTAGCTTCAGCCTGTTCCTCAAACCCTCTAAATTTCAAGTTTCAGGGTTTCAAATCTGATTCTAAGAGCATAACTTTTTCCTGAAGCTGAAAGTCAGTTTTTTGTAGTGCCGTAACGTTTTCCTGCAAAAAAAAAAAGTTTTCTCCATAGCACTTTTTGCCATCTGAGATGATTGTTTCACAGAGGCCTTTATTTCTTAAAACTGAGCCTTTACTGGATCAAAAAGAGCAGAAAAGGTGTCCAAAAGCTTTTTCTCAAGTCCGGAGATAGAGGCACTAAAGGCTTCAGTGGTGAGGGAAGGGCCCGAGGCTGACTGCGTAGGTACTTTAGAGCCATCCGCCATCTTGGTTTCCTCGCTGGCCTTTGCACTCCGAGTTTCTTTCTTGTCTGCTGCTGGGTAGAAAGTAGGTAATGCTTTAAATTTTTGCGGTGAGTGTTTCCCGTGTGTTCCGCCAGCAGTTGACATAGCTTAAGAACAAGTCCTGATGAGTTTGTCTGTGTAGCGATCACAAAGGGGGAACAGGGAGCCAGAGAACCACGTTCAGGCATCCACGATCTTACCCGGACGCCAGCCCCCCCCCCAAGAAACAAAGAGTTATTGAACAAAAGGGCTTCATTAGTTCCCCCCAAATTTAATATCTGACTATCAAAAGTCCCTGGGGGAGTTAGAGCTATTTCCTGGAATATAGCGAGGTGGCATTCTAAACTTGGGGACAACAGTTTTGAACAATATCTAAGGAATTTCAATGTCATCTTTCTTCAGGAAGCATGGTGTCTGGATTCCTCACTGCCCATCTTGCAAGGTTTTCAATCTCTTATATTACCAGCTACTAAATCTGGCCCTTTCGGGAGGGCCAGTGGTGGCCTAGTGACTTTTATTTCAACTGCCCTAGAGGGAGAATTTCAGCTTCTGCCTTGGTCTGATAGTAATTATCTTCAGGTTATCCTAATTGCCAACAAATATTTGGGTTGCATTCTTTGTATTAATGTTTATATGCCTCTATGTAAGCATTCTGTGTTATGGAACCAAGCCTGGAACTCCCTCCAAACAGTCCCAGAGAAAGCTGTGTTTTACCCAAATGCTGACATCCTGTTAGTGGGAGATTTTAATGCCAGAGTGGGTCAAGATATTAGTAGTTTTATTTAAACGCAACAAACTTACATACAGGACCCTTGGTATTTGTCATGGTCCTCTTTGGATGTAACTTTGAATAGGAGTGGTGTTCTTCTCTTAAACGTAGCTTTTAGATTTGGTTTGTTTAGCCTCCATGGTATAGAATGTGATGTACTATACTTTCAAAGTTCTTATGGTGCTAGTACCATTGACTATTTACTCCCCCCGCCATTACTGTCGAGGATTCAGTATTCTGATATACAGAACAGAACAGAAAGTGATCATCTTTCCCAGGTGCTATCTCTTTCTATTCTTACGATTCTGTCACCTAAGCTTTCCAATGCTGGTTCAAAGCTGGGTAAGCACTGCTTAACATGGAGTGCTAATCTAGATAATAAAATTAAAATTCTCCTTAATTCCCAACAACTAATGGACCTAATGGAAGTCTATGAATTCTCCTAGTTTTGACATTTTTGATATCTTTTTGATGTTGTTTTATATCTTTTTGATATCAAATATTAGCAAATATTATCTTTTTGATATCAAATATTAGCAAATATTATCTCCTCATTAAATCCTTATTTGACCATAGATCAGGGGTGGGCAAATTGCGGCTCGTGGGCCACATGCGGCCCGCCACAGAGTTTTTTGCGGCCCGCCAAGACAGCAATCTCACTCCTGATTTCAAAAAAATTGTAGAAAAGTGTGATAGGGTACATTTGTCTCATTAAACTGATTCTAAAATTAAATGTGCTTGCAGCTATAGATGATATGAAATTAGCACAATAAATAAATTGAATAAAACTACCACTATTTTATTTAATTTATATTTATTGATTTTTATGATACAATTTATACCTTTTCTGAAATGCAAAGTTAACTAATGAATGCAATCATTTTAAAAAATGTGGCCCGCCGCTAACCTCCGCTCCCAAAAAGTGGCCCCCAAGCCAAAACAATTGCCCACCCCTGCCAGAGATAGTCAAGCCAACCTGGGTCACCTCAGAAAATCTTGGTTTGATCAAGAATGCAGGGCTATGAGGCATTCCCTACGTTCATTACAAAGTAGAGTCAGAGCATTTAGGACTAACCTAGCTTTTGTACCAGTTTCATTCTTTCTATAAGCAGTTCCTGAAGAGGAAAAAACTTGCTTACTATAAATCCCAGAGGGAAGAGCTGAGTTTTTCCATTCTACAAAAAAATAATGAGAGATTTGTGGTTTCACCATTTTTCCACTCTTTACAATAATACTCAAAATGAGTTACCTGCCGAGTATTCACATATAGCTTTGGAGATTCTTCCAACATGGGCCCCAGTTACAGTCTCAGAATGTAAGCAGTTGATTGATTCCTTACCTACAGGTAAAGCTCCAGGGGAAGATATGGTGCCCTCAGAGGTATTTAAGTTAAATTCACTGTGGTGATGCCCAATTCTAGCCAGACTTATTTTGGAAATTGACCATACCTGCACTATCCCTTCTAACTGGAAACACAGCATCGTAATTCCTAATTACAAAAATGGTAATAGGCAGAGTCCGTTGGAGCAGGAGCACACAGGAGCGCAGCTCCGGGAGTGAGGAGCCCAGGGGGCAGGCACATGACCAAGCCCCGCCCCCTCCTCAGCTTCCCCAAGCAGTGCAGAGGCGCAGTGCCCCAGGGAAAGCCCTGCTAGGATCTTTATTGTTTTTAATGTTTTGTTTTAATATTGATAATTTTATCATTGTTCCTTTTATGACTGTGTGCTGCTTTTCCAGAGACTTGTTCAAGGTGGCATATAAATTTTCTAAGTATACCATTTTTTATCTGGGTACATGGCACATAAGTACTGGAGAAATTTCACCAACCTTCAGCAGCTTCCACCCCATCAGTTTGGTGTAGTGGTCAGGAGTTGGACTCTAATCTGGGAGAACCTGGTTTGATTCCCCACTCCTCCACATGCAGCTGCTGGTATGACCTTGGGCCAGTCACAAGTTCTCTCAGAGCTGTTCTCTCAAGGGCAGTTCTGGAAAGACCTCTCTCAGCCCCACCTACCTCACAGGGTGTTCTTGTTATGGGGAGGGGAAGGGATGGGTGGTGCACATGTCCTGGGTATCTCAAGTCTACTTGAAACCTGGTGGTTTCAAGGGAGCAGGAAGAGAATGAGGGTGTGTTCTTTACGCTTATTTTTATTGCACAAAGTATTGGATGGGGAAGGGAATGGAGGAAGAGCAGGTCAGTTTCATTCACCTGTGGAGTAGAGCCTGAGGGGTGGGTGTTGCCTTCTGACCACTTCTGGTATGTTAGAGGGTGTGGCATATGCAAATCAGTTATGCAAATGAGTTATGCTAATGAGCTCCTGCACCTCTTTTTCTACTAAATGACCCCTTGTAATAGGCAAGTCCCTGCATTCTATTGACCTCTCAGACTATTGGATATCTCTTCTAAATTGTATACCAACAATCTTTTGCTCAAATTGGAAGAATGGGCAGAATCAATAAGTCTCTTTTACCCTGAACGCTGGCTTTCGCAAGGGCCATAGTGCTATTGATCATTGTTTGACCTTCAAGGCCTTGGTCAATAAATACTCTAATTTAATTTAATTTAATTTAATATTTATTTATTTTATTAAATTTATATCCCGCCCTCTCCACATAGCAGGCTCAGGGTGGGTTCCATACAAACTGATCTGCACGCAGCACAGATTTACAATTAAAATTAAAAACATATACATCAATTACAATTAACCAATAAATTAATGACTACACAATACAATATGCCTCGACATAATGTTAATACTAGCAATGCAGGATCTGCTGTCATTAGGGGGAGAGGCCATATCAGATGGATGCCCGCTGCCTCAACTGAAGGCCTGGTGAAAGCGCTCCATCTTACAGGCCCTGTGGAACTCTAAAAGGTCCTGCAGGGCCCTGGTCTCATGAGGGAGCTCATTCCACCAGGTGGGGGGCAGGGCCAAAAATGACCTGGCCCTAGTTGAGGCAAGTCAGACATCCTTAGGGCCAGGGGCTACCAGGAGATGCTGGTTTGCAGGGCTCTATGGGGAGAGGCGGTCTTGAATATATGCAGGCCCCTGTCCGTATAGAGCTTTAAAGGAATTAACATGCTATCGCTCTGTAGGTGTTCCAGCTGCCTCAGGGGCTGAATCAGTGTGCCCCACTCTTGTCTCCAAAGTTGTAGTATTCTCAACCAGGGTGCTCACATATTCCTCACTACCAGTCTCAAGTGGTAAAAATTGATTTGCTGTCTCCACAGCATAGATAGGAGCAGGGGTCCGTTGGAGCGGGAGCGCACAGGAGCGCAGCTCCAGGAGTGAGGAGCCCAGGGGGCGGGCACATGACCAAGCCCCGCCCCCTCCTCGGCTTCCCCAAGCAGTGCAGAGGCTCAGCGCCCCGGGGAAAGCCCTGCTAGGGTCTTTATTGTTTTTAGTGTTTTGTTTTAATATTGATAATTTTATCATTGTTCCTTTTATGACTGTATGCTGCTTTTCCAGAGACTTGCTCAAGGTGGCATATAAATTTTCTAAGTATACCATTTTTTATCTGGGCACATGGCACATAAGTACTGGAGAAATTTCACCAACCCTTCAGCAGCTTCCACCCCATCAGTTTGATGTAGTGGTCAGGAGAAGGACTCTAATCTGGGAGAACCGGGTTTGATTCCCCACTCCTCCACATGCAGCTGCTGGTGTGACCCTGGGCCAGTCACAAGTTCTCTCAGAGCTGTTCTCTCATGAGCAGTTCTCAAAAGACCTCTCTCAGCCCCACCTACCTCACAGGTTGTCTTGTTGTGGGGAGGGGAAGGGGAAGGGATGGGTGGTGCACATGACCTGGGTATCTCAAGTCTACTTGAAACCTGGTGGTTTCAAGGGAGCAGGAAGAGAACACATGAGAATGTGTTCTTTACGCTTATTTTTATTGCACAAAGTATTGGATGGGGAAGGGAATGGAGGAAGAGCAGGTCAGTTTCACTCACCTGTGGAGTGGAGCCTGAGGGGTGGGTGTTGCCTTCTGACACACTTCCGGTATGTTAGGGGGTGTGGCATATGCAAATGAGTTATGCAAATGAATTATGTTAATGAGCTCCTACTCATTACTTTTTTTTCACCATGAGAACAATGGAGGGAATGGGGGCAACCTGCTTGGGGTCCCGTAGAATTTGACCCTGTGGCCCAATCATCTTGAAACTTGGTGGGTATCTGGGGGAGAGGCTCCAACAGCTACCCTGTAAGTTTGGATCATCTCCCTCAAACCTTCTCCCCTCCAGCTGCTTTTTAAGCTGCTGCCAAATTTCAGTGGCAATTTAGTGGCGGGCCGAATCAGATTTGGCCCATGGCTGCCCTAGTGCCCACTCCTGGGCTGGCGGAGCACCGCTCTGCCTCACTCCAGCCCCAATCGACTCCTGCTCCTACTTTTACTTTCATTTGAGTTTAAAAAATCTCTAATCCTGGATTGTTTGGGGGCTGGAAATGGGGCAGCCTCCTCTGCAGGCATTATAATACATGAAGAATGGGAGAAGGAGAGAAAGAAAAAAAAACCCCTCTTAATTAAGATAATTTCTTAGTGTTCTCTTTATTGTAGCAGACCAACTAATTACCGTATTTTTGGACTATAAAACGCACCTAGTTTTAGAGGAGGAAAACAGGGAAAAAAATATTCTGAACCAAATAGTAGGTAGTTGGGGGGGGGGGGAAAGAAAGAAAGAAAGAAAGAAAGAAAGAAGGAAGGAAGGAAGGTAGGGGGGAGAGAGAGAAAAGGAAGGAAAGAAGGAAGGAAGAGAAAGAAAGGAAGGAACAGGAAGGGAGGGAGGGAGGAGAGAGAAAAGGAAGGAAGGAAGACAGAAAGAAAGACAGACAGAAAGACAGAAAAAAGAAAGAAAGAGAGAGAGAAAGAAAGAAAGAAAGAAAGGGTGTTTCCCTCCCCCCCCTTGCTTGGGCCCGAGTGGCTTAACGCCACTCAGGCCCAGCTCTGCCCTCCCTACCTCCCCCCCTGCAGCCCGGGAAAGGTGAGTGGGGGAGGGAGGGGGGTAAGTAGGGGTGAGAGAGAGAGAAGGAAGGTAGGTAGGTAGGTAGGTAGGGGGGAGAGAGAGAGAAGGAAGGAAGACAGAAAGGAAGGAAGGAAGGAAGGAAGGAAGGAAGGAAGGAAGGAAGAAACAGGAAGGGAAGGAGGGAGAGAGAGAGAGAAGGAAGGAAGACAGAAAGAAAGGAACAGGAAGGTAGGTAGGTAGGGGGGAGAGAGAGAGAAGGAAGGAAGGAAGACAGAAAGGAAGGAAGGAAGAAACAGGAAAGTAGGGAGGGAGAGAGAGAGAGAAGGAAGGAAGACAGAAAGAAAGACAGACAGAAAGGAACAGGAAGGTAGGTAGGTAGGGGGGAGAGAGAGAGAAGGAAGGAAGGAAGACAGAAAGGAAGGAAGGAAGAAACAGGAAAGTAGGGAGGGAGAGAGAGAGAGAAGGAAGGAAGACAGAAAGAAAGACAGACAGAAAGAAAGGAACAGGAAGGTAGGTAGGTAGGGGGGAGAGAGAGAGAGAGAGAGAGAAGGAAGGAAGGTAGGTAGGTGGGGGGAGAGAGAGAGAGAAGGAAGGAAGGAAGGAAGGTAGGTAGGTAGGTAGGTAGGTAGGTGGGGGGAGAGAGAAGGAAGGAAGACAGACAGACAGAAAGAAAGGAAGAAACAGGAAGGTAGGGAGGAGAGAAGGAAGGAAGGAAGACAGACAGAGAAAGAAAGAAAGAAAGAAAGAAAGAAAGAAAGAAAGAAAGAAAGAAAAGGTGTTTCCCTCCCCCCCTTGCTTGGGCCTGAGTGGCTTAAAGCCACTCAGGCCCAGCTCTTACCTCCCTACCTCCCCCCCCCCCCGCAGCCCAAGAATGGTGAGGGGGGGAGGAATGGGGCGGGAAAGGTGAGCAGGGTAGGGAGGGGGCTTCCTCCCGGGGCGGCGCTTGCCATGGCCCCGGGAGCTTCTGAGAGGGGTGGGTGGAAGGGGAGTTTCTGAGGGGGGGGTGGGGGGCTTCTGAGGGGGGAGAGAGGGAGGGGGCTTCTGAGGGGGGTGGGAGAGAGAGGGGCTGGGAGGGGAGCTTCTGAGGGGGGTGGGTGGGAGGGGGGCTGGGAGGGGAGCTTCTGAGGGAGGTGGGTGGGAGGGGGGCTTCTGAGGGGGGTGGGAGGGAGGGGAGCTTCTGAGGGGGGTGGGAGGGAGGGGGCTCTTGATGGGGAGGGGGGCTTGATGGGGATCTTGATGGGGAGGGGGGGTTGCTCCCGGGGCCGCGGCGCTCGCCATGCCCCGGAGATCTTGATGGGGAGGGGGCGGGGACGGGGAGCTTGCTCCCGAGGCCGCAGCGCTCGCCGCGGCCGGAGATCTTGATGGGGAGGGGGGCGGGAAGGTTGCTCCCGGGGCTGCGGCGCTCGCCGCGGCCCGGGATCTTGATGGGGAGGGGGCGGGGACGGGGAGCTTGCTCCCGGGGCCGCGGCGCTCGCCGCAACCCTGGAGATCTTGATGGGGAGGGGGGCGGGAAGGTTGCTCCTGGGGACGCGGCCCGGGATCTTGATGGTTAGGTGGCGGGGACGGAGATCTTGATTGGGTGGGAGGGAGGAAGGGAGCTTGCTCCCAGGGCTGGCGGCACTTGCCGCGGCCCCAGGAGTTTGTGGGGGGGGAGGGAAGGGGGATTCCTCCAGGGCGCCGCGGCCCCTGGAGGTTTATTCGCACCATAAGACGCAGGCACTTCCCCCCCACTTTTTGGGGGAGAAAAAGTGCGTCTTATGGTGCAAAAAATACGGTAAGCCTCCCAGTTCCAGAATAAATGACAGAGGAGGCAAACAAATTAGAGTCAGGAAGCTAGTAGCTGTCTTAAAAACTTTCTCGCACTGAAGAAAATTCCATACGAGATAAGCTAAAAACAATTAAATGGATATAAAATAAGATTAAAATACTATTCCATTTGGGTAGCGCTGCGGCTCAGACGTCCTCCCTCGTCAGCCGCAACCGGAAGAAACCCCCCCTCCAATTTAGCACTTTTATTTAACGGGCAATGGAGGGGTTCTGCTATAGTGGCTTTGTTTTTTAATATGATTTCATTAAAAAAAATAGGAGTTTTAGAAATGCCTGAAGATTTTCTTTGCATTTTGGTAGGGTGGATATCAGCTGCTTATCTCATATTCCAGGAATGTGATACTGGGAACTCCCAGCCGGCGTTTCTCTTTCTTAATTGTGATGCCTGAAAGATTAAACTTCTGCAGAACCTTTTTGAGTTGATTTATGAGTTGCTCCGAGGAGGAGGCTATAATTAACACACCATCAAAGTAAGGCACAGCCCACGGCATACCTGCTAATAAAGTTTCAAAGAAGCGCTGAAAGATTCCTGGTGCCACTAATATTGTAAATTGAAGGCATGTCACATGAAAAGCCTCTCTGTGTGTAATAATGGTTTGGGTATCTGCCGCCTTGTCATCCACTATCATCTGCAGTCTTGTCATCCACTATTGTTGCTAGGCTCGAGCACGGTCCAGTTTAGCAAAAACTCCCTCCAACTAGGGCAGACAACAACTGGATTATGGCAGGCACTGGATATGGGACTTGCTTGAGTGCCTTATTTACAGTACATTTGTAATTCCTACAAAGATGTATGTTGCCATTTGGTTTCAAGACCAGAACAATAGGGGTGGCCCGGGTTGCATGAGTTGCGGGCTCTGTGACTCCATGGGCAATCAGTTGATCAAGTTCTTCATTGATCTTTGGTCTCAGGGTGAAAGGAACATTCCGGGCCTTCAAACAAATAGATATTATGGTACGGGTCCACTTGAGAAGTCACTGTTGGAACTCTGTATGCTCCTCATGCCTTAGTGAATACATGTGGGAACTCAGATACCAGTTCTTCCAGTATTGCTAGACAGATACTATGTACTCTTTGATCACTGTTCACCAAGGGTGTGAACCAGTTTCTTCCCAGCGGGCTTTTACTAATCCCTTTTGTAACCAGCAAGGGGAATATCTGTCTGACCGGTCCATGGCAAACATCTGCATCACAGCTTTACAGGATCTGAACAATCTGTCCACTGTAGTCCCAAAGGTGACATTTGGATCTATGTAATTTTGGAGAATGGTCCTGGAATAGTTGTGGAAATTTTTATGATGGTGGAACTAGCCCCAGAGTCAACTTCCATCTCACACTTCTGACCATTTATCTCTACGGTGGCAGTCATTTTTGGGCATTGCTCCTTGACAGCATGAATATATTGAATGGAGTACAGTGTTTGTACTTCTTCCCCGGGGAAACCCCCCCCAAATTATGGGCAGTTTCAAGACAGGTACCTTTTCCCGGCTCTCTTTGTTTCCTGGGATTAGCCCTTGACTGACAAACTCTTTCTATGTGACCCCTTTTTTTGGCAAGGGTGACACTCAGCATTCCTGAATTTGCATTCAATTCATTTATGTTGCCCTCCACAGCTTAAACATATAGATGCATTACTTGATTGACATAATCCCACTCGACTTGCCGTTCCCCAGGGGGGGCGGGTTGCCTGCTTTAGGGGCCCTTACGTCATCATGCCAAGCAAATTGCCAGGGGGATGCTCTAGCACTCGGCCTAAAAACTCTACAGTACCATAGAGTTTCTGCCCAAATGCTAGAGTGTCCCCCTGGCAATGTATCTAGCATGATGATGTCACTTCCAGGTGATGTCATTGTGGCGCTCGCACACCAGAAGATCCAGGAAAGGAAGCTCCATCTCCCTGCCTGGCAATCCTAAATCCAACCAGTGTAGACGTGAGCCCCTGTACTTGCTCCTCATCTGATCTCTGGGTTTGCTGGAGAATGTGGGCGTCAGTAGGGTGCCTGTTGCGAATTTCTCTGACATTACATGGAGCGGCTTTGGCTGCTAATGCTTGTTGCTGTGCCCCAGCAAAAATCAGATTCCGTTCAGCGAGGAGGCACTGCTGGACGGCCTCATCGTTCACTCCATAGATGAGTTGATCTCATAACAAGCCTTCCAGAATATCCCCAAATTCACCATGTTCAGCAAGGTGACGGAGCTCTGCAATGTATTCTGCAATATTTTCACTGGCTTGCTGATCAACACTTTTCTTTAAAAAAAGGACCTCTATGGAGTAACTGATGTCTTCAACAGAGCTATCAGTTCATCATATGTTTTTGTACTTGGGGCAGCAGGGGTTGTCAGAATGAACAAGAGCAAAAGTAAAATTGCGCACTTTTGTTCTGCCGCTTCGATCTTATTAACTTGTAGTTAGTAAGATAGTCTTTCTGTGTAAGAAGAAGAAGAGGTTGGATTTATACCCCACCCTTCACTCAGAGTCTTCTTCCCTTCCCCTCCCCACAACAGACACCCTGTGAAGTAGGCGGGGGCTGAGAGAGCTCTTCCGAGGACTGCTTTTGAGAGAACAGCTCTGGCAGAACTGTGACTGACCCAAGGTCACCCAGCAGCTGCATGTGGAGGGGTAGGGAATCAAACCCAGTTCCCCCGGTTTAGAGTCCGCACACTTAACCATTATGCCAAACTGGCTCTCTGTCCCCAGAGGTGGGTTGACTTACATCAGTTTTAATGTATGGCCCAGTGCAGCCATTTCTGTAGTGAGTCAGCGCTAATGTGGAAGGCAAGGAGCAAGCTAGTCTGATTTCAACTTGTTCCCACAGCTTCCTGGGTGTTTTAATAGCAGGGGGATTCCCACACGTTTTGTGTAGTGGAGCAAACAACAAACACCCAGATCTGTTTGGCTGGAGGCCTCTTTATTAACAGTAACTGTAGGGCAGGTAACTTAGCCGTTGGACTAGGGAATAACAATACTTAACTAAGGTGTTTCTAGAGCTCTGGAGCAGGGTTGTTTTTAAGTATTGAGCGGGAGGCGATGAATCAAACAAACAGGCTTTTATTCAAACACATTGCTTCAGCTCAAAAGACAGCTCTATGAGAGCGGCACCTTAATTTACACTGTTTCCTACTCATAACTTCAAACAATGTAACTATGTACAAACAATCCTATTGGACCTAAGCGAGGTTCAGCAATTGGTTACCTAGAGTGGCTTAAGGACTAATGAGAGTCTTTATTTGTAGCCAATCAGAAAGGGCCTTTTGGGACTTCCGGAAGAGACGCGCTCAATGGCGGACGCCTCTCTCTGCTCATGCAGGAGAGGCGATCCGTGCCCGGTAGGGTGAAGGGGTTCTGGACAGGTGCCGAACCCCCAGAGACCCAAGTGAAGGGGCTCTGCCTGGGGTGGCACGAGGAGGAGACTCTCTTGATGGTGGCGACCACAAGATTGAGACCCCACTCATCACCCCCGTAGGTTCCCCTGCTGAGGAAGCCTTCGGGCTGCGTAAGCGCGACCGTGAAGCAGCAGAAAATGCTTGGCGGAGAAACAATCAACAATCCTGATATGCAATGGTGAAAACCGTGAGTTGCAAAACCCAACAATAAATAAAGCGACGGGGAGGGAAAGGGAGGATCGCGTTCCCCCCCTCTCCTTACCGAAGTGGATGAGACTTTCCCACGGCATCACTGCAATTACAATGGCGCTTTGAAAATGCTAGAGGGCTGGATCGCATACATGGAGAAAAAACCTTTCAAAAGACATTAGTGCGACTACGATTGCTTCTTTTACGGCCCTTCTTATCTAAGTGTAAACAAAAGCATAGCTGTAACAATGACGGGGCGGCCAAAACCCTCCCCTAAACTAGGAAGCGGTCCTCCGAGTTCAAAGGGCGATACCACAGAGATGAGCTCAATGTTTTCAACATTGCTGCGGCCACTAGTGGATCAGATGACTGCTCTCAACACTAAGATGGATTTAATGCAAAATGAACTGAAAGAATCTGGCAAACGAACAGAACAGCTGCAATGGGACCTCTTGGAGGTGAAAGCGACTACCAGTAAGCATGATTCAAGACTGCAAAAAATTGAGAAGGAGAAGGCTTTTCAATGTGATAATGTCTTGAAATTGCAGATGGAACGTTCAAGTTATTTCCTACGACTTCAGAATGTTCCTGAAAAAAAAGGGGAGGATCTTAAAAAGCTAGTGAGTGAAGCTTTGGCACCAGTGACAGGTTTAAAAGCGGAAGAAATAATAAACGACATGGATTTGGTTTACCGGACCTATCCAGAGCTAGTCAAAAAGAAAAACCTGCCAGGTGAAATTATGATAAGATTCTCCAAAAGATCAACAAGGGATGTGGTTTTAAGAGCCACCAACAGAACAACGCTGAAGATCCAGGAGGAAGACATCAAGGTACTAAAGGACATTCCATTTGAAATAAGAAAAAGAAGAAAATCCTACAGAAGTTTAACTACATGGCTCCAGTCTGAATCAATTATATATAGATGGATAATTCCAGAGGGACTATGTTTCAGCTACAAAGAAAAGAATGTTAAGATTGATTCTGTTGAACAAGCGAAAGCCTTTTTGGAAAAATGCAAGAAAAAGAAAAGAGAGAGAGACTCAGATGATTCGCTAGTGCAGCAGGAAAGTATATATGGCTTGGACAGTTCAGAAAATGAAGAAGATAACTCAGACTCGGAGAAAGGAGCTGCGGCTCCAAAACCTATGGAAGAAACTAAAAAGACAAGAAGAGGACGAAAGAAGAAATAAATTTTATATTTGTTGTTAAAAGTCGAGCACTAAGTATATGTTAATGGGAAATAAGCGTGCTCCAAAGTTATGTGTACCAGCAAATCAGTTATGTGATCTTTAGAAGCAGTAGTATATGTAACTAGTTAAACCAAGAATTTGGGTTTCTCAAATTTATTAATCTGCTAAAAATGATTATTTTACTCAGCATTTTCTGTATAAGGTAATTTAGCTTAGAATTTAGCTGTGTAGTTATAGAAATAGTTGAAAATTAATTTAAAATTTTTTAAAAAAAAGAAAGGGCCTTTTGCATCCCAAAGTCTCTGCAAGCTGTGGCTGTAAAATAATAAGAATACAACAGTTGTCCTCCTGGCCTGGCTCTCTGCGGATTCCCAGCAGGTCCCGTCCTGCAGGCTGCTAGCAGGGGGAGGGAGATGAGGAAGAGAAGCTCCGAGGCCTCCCCACCCTGCTTGCTCCGAGGCCTACTGGGATACCCTCTTCGAGAGGCAGGACACAACAGCAGTGGCCACTGAAAGTGAAGGTGCTGGATTCAGATTACATTTACTTGTGTGAAACCGAGGGTTGATATATATTTTTTTATATTGATTTACACTGGCATAATTACACCTAGTTAACTGGCATCCAAGCAATAAAG
Source organism: Lepidodactylus listeri (assembly GCA_029233225.1). Lineage (NCBI taxonomy): Eukaryota > Metazoa > Chordata > Lepidosauria > Squamata > Gekkonidae > Lepidodactylus > Lepidodactylus listeri. The sequence continues at coordinate 128,745,793 of JARCFY010000005.1, read as the reverse complement.
ATAGGCTTTAAAAGTGCCGTAAACTCTACACGAAGCCCATGCTCCAGTGGAGGACTTTTGCTGAGGATAACTTGCAGCCGGAAACAGCTGCCACCGGCCTGTCTGTAGTAACAGACCTTGCCCCCCCCCCCCCCCCCCACCTTTCCCAGGATCACAGGGACAGGGCAGTGATGGAATTCGCTTTTTTCTCCTAAGGGAAATTTCAGCGTCCAGCATGAGTCCTGCTTAGGGCTGCCAGCTCCAGGTTGGAAAACAGCTGGAGATCTTGGGGGTGGAGCCTGAGGAAGTAGTTAAAAATTCTATGGTTAAATGGGCACAGAATGTCGGACATAACATACCTTGAGACCAATGGTCTAAGATATGGAAAATGAATGTAAAAATTACTAAAGCAGTTTCTTATAAAGAGAATATTTATAAAATATTATATTTTATAGATGGCATATGACACCAGATATGTTGGCAAGATTTTATCCTGTCTTATCAAATGCTTCTTGGAAATGTAAAAAAGTTGTTGGGTCCTTTTTTCATATGTGGTGGACATGTGATAGAGTTAAAAAATATTGGGCCTGGATTCATGAAATTTTACAAAAAAAAATACTGAAAGATATCATACCTTTTACCCCAGAGCTATTCTTATTGAATGTAAAACCAGAAAAATGTAAGAAAGAAGATTTTTATTTGATTATGCAGGTAATAACAACTGCGAGAATATTGTATGCAAAATATTGGAGAAAAGATGAAATACCTTCTCAAGAAGAAATTATAAGTAAAATATTGGAAACTGCAGAAATGGACAATGACTTTATTTTTGAAAGGACTACAGGAAGAGATATTTTACAATACATGGTCTAGATCAGGGGTGTCAAACTCATTTGTTGTGAGGGACGGATCTGACGTAAATGAGACTTTGTTGGGCTGGGCCATGAGTGTCATAAAATGTAATGCCAGGTAGAGGAGATATAAACTTTATAAAGACACAAACACAAAGGGTTAAAATAAAAACATGCTTAAAGCATTAGCACTCTTGCAATATTTTGTTTGTTTAACGTTGTCTGATAACTGGCTCCTCTTGCTCGGAATTATTACATCAAACTGTCTGTGCTGTTGCAATCGTGAGTATGCTGTTCAGGTGTGTATCTGTAAGCTGCAAACCTACAAGGACACAGCAGCAGCCAGCCAGTTCCACTGAGGGCCTGATAAAAGCCCTCCGGGGGCCTGATCCGGCCCCCAGGCTGCATGTTCAACACCCCTGGTCTAGATTTTATACATGGCTAGGGGAGGGGAGGGACTTCAGTGGGGTGTAGAGCCATAGAGTCCACCTTCCAGAGCAGCCATTTTCTCCAGGGGAACTGATCTCTGTCACCTGGAGATCAGTGGTTATCACAGGAGATCTCCAGCCGCCACCTGGAGGTTGGCAGCCCTAGTCCTGCTGCCTGGATCCAAGCACGCAAGCCGAGCATCTCAGTTTGGAAAAAGGACACGGGGACTGGATGGACCAGGAGTCTTATCTGGGGCTCTGCAGCCCATAGTCCTATAGCCAGGTGGTGTAGCTTCCTATGGAACTGGATATGGCTCCTTGGAAAAGAAAAGGGACATGTTTAAAGTTCAGGTTCACTGAAGAGGTCCTGGGGATGCCACAAGGGCCAGTAGTGAGGAGGGATTTGAAGGGCTTCTTAGAGATGTTTTATAGAAAGGGAAATGATAGACAGTGGCCTGGAATCTGAGGGCAAACCACACGTGGATTTATTAAACAGTTGGCTGGTATGTGGTCTGTGCGGCTTCCTCATGAAGGACTCCCACCTTGCAGTGTTTGGACTGCAGCACCTTTATGGATTACTAATCACTATTTTCATTTATCAAGAATGTTTGGCAACTACCTTCTAATTCTGACTCAACCTAATTTGGCATTCAAGTCACAGTTCTTTTTGATTATTGCAAACTTTATTGAAGTTGATATATCTTTGTTTTATCATTGTAGTTGAATTGTTTATGAACTTATGCAATGTATTTTTTTATGCTGTTATGGTGTAGTGGTTAAGTGCGTGGACGCTAATCTGGGAGAATCGGGTTTGATTTCCCCATTCCTCCACATGCAGCCACTGGTGTGACCTTGGGTCAGTCACAAGTTCTGTCAGAGCTGTTCTCTCAAGGGCAGTCCTTGAAAGAGCTCTCTCAGCCCCACCTACCTCACAGGGTGTCTGTTGGGGGCGGGGAAGGGACAGGAGATTGTAAGCCGCTCTGAGACTCCTTTGGGTAGTGAAGGGTGGGGTATAAATCCAATCTCTTCTTCTTCTTCTTCAGTTGAAAGCTGGCCTTTTAAGATTCAAGACCATGGGAGTGATGGACTGTCTAACCTGGACTGAGGAGCTCTGGGTTCGAATCCCCAAACAGATGAGAAGTAGCCTATTTTTTAGACTTTATAGAGGACACAGGCCAGGTCCAGGGTTCCCATCCTTTGCCCTGTCAGATGTCAGTTGTGAGGTTCCCTTGATTTCCTATGTTCTTGGGATCCAGCTCAGATCGTGACTGTGTGGTACAATCAGTCTTCTTTTCCTGTGCCATTTCCCTGACCTAAAATAACTGGAGGGGGAGGGTTTAATAGCTGACATGTGGGTTTCCTCCACAAGCCAATTGCAGCCACCGGCCACTGGGAGAAGACCTGAGCCACTTCCCAACTGATCTCAACTGGGCACATGGGAATTGAGGAGAAGCCGCAATCAAACCTGGTAGTCACACAGGTGTGTGTTTTACACACGCCTTAGTGATGCCTACTTAGCTACACAGGTGGATTTCTGCTTCTGCACACTGATGACTTTTGTTTTGTGAGATGTGCCACCTTTCTTGCAGCCTCCCACACAGATGATAAAATCCAGGGGTCCATTGGAGCGGGAGCGCACAGGAGCACAGCTCCGGGAGTGAGGAGCCCAGGGGGCGGGCACATGACCAAGCCCCGCCCCCTCCTCGGCTTCCCCGAGCAGTGCAGAGGCGCAGCGCCCCAGGGAAAGCCCTGCTAGGGTCTTTATTGTTTTTAATGTTTTGTTTTAATATTGATAATTTTATCATTGTTCCTTTTATGACTGTGTGCTGCTTTTCCAGAGACTTGCTCAAGGTGGCATATAAATGTTCTAAGTATACCCTTTTTAATCTGGGCACATGGCACATAAGTACTGGAGAAATTTCACCAACCCTTCAGCAGCTTCCACCCCATCAGTTTGGTGTAGTGGTCAGGAGTTGGACTCTAATCTGGGAGAACCGGGTTTGATTCCCCACTCCTCCACATGCAGCTGCTGGTGTGACCTTGGGCCAGTCACAAGTTCCCTCAGAGCTGTTCTCTCATGAGCAGTTCTCAAAAGACCTCTCTCAGCCCCACCTACCTCACAGGGTGTCTTGTGGTGGGGAGGGGAAGGGGAAGGGATGGGTGGTGCACATGTCCTGGGTATCTCAAGTCTACTTGAAACCTGGTGGTTTCAAGGGAGCAGGAAGAGAATGAGGGTGTGTTCTTTACGCTTCTTTTTATTGCACCAAGTATTGGATGGGGAAGGGAATGGAGGAAGAGCAGGTCAGTTTCACTCACCTGTGGAGTGGAGCCTGAGGGGTGGGTGTGGCCGTCTGACACACTTCCGGTATGTTAGGGGTGGCGGCATATGCAAATGAGTCATGCAAATGAGTTATGCTAATGAGCTCCTGCACCTCTTTTTCTACTAAATGACCCCTGTGCACACTGATGACTTTTGTTTTGTGAGATGTGCCACCTTTCTTGCAGCCTCCCACACAGATGATAAAATCTAACAGCTGAGGTCTATAGGGACTGTGAGGGATTCAAAAGCAACTAGTAAAATGAGTTGCCCCGAATCTGGATGTTATGTATTGCGATCACGGTCACCATGCAGTCTTGTAATGGCGACCGTCACATGGTTGTCCTCACAAGGTGCGGAGCTGCGGAGCTTTAGCCAGGGAGAACAATAGAGAGCCGGATCCTAACTGGCCACCAATCACGGACCTAGGTTTCCCTCGGGGACCGATGCCAGGTAACCAGAATCATAAGGTCCTATCAGGACATTGGGGCGAGGTCGGAGGATTATCTCCGACCAGCATAAAAGAGGGCTCTGAGCCCGAGGAGTCTCATGTTCCATTTTACCCGCAATAAACTCCCATGCTGATTTCACCACAACCGGCCTCCCAACTCCAGTACTTTTCACTGGAACACAGAGGTTCTTCACAATAACGTTGACTCCCCGATGAGGCCAGAAAGGTGGGGTGCAAATTACATCAATCAATGATCTCACAGTGGTTTTCACTGTGGAGTGGCACAGGCTTGTTACAAGCAGGCTTGTTACAAGCTGTCCCAGAGAAACAATATGGTGTTGTTAAGTCCAGGTGGTCAGCCGTGCTGGTCTGAAGCAGTAGAACACAGTAAGAGTCCAGGGGCATCTTTAAGACCAACAAAGTTTTATTCAAGGTTGGAGCTTTCATGTGCAGGCACACTCTTTCCAATGGTAGGTTGGGTTCAGACTTATAAATGGGCTGAACAGCATTTTTTTTTTCTTTGCACATCTTCATCATGTTACATGTTAATTTGCTGTTCAGCCCATCTATAAGTCTGAACTCTATCTTCCATTCCAATGTACTTGAAAAAGTGTGCATGCACACGAAAGCTCATACCTTGAATAAAGCTTTGTTGGTCTTAAAGGTGCCCCTGGACTCTAACTTGTTCAATATGGACCGATTTCCCATAAGCAGGTGCTCCGGGCTGGCTCTTCTCTTTCCCCTGATTGCATTAGTCAATTTCTCACTACTTGCCCTGGGGCTGCGTTTTGACCCGCAGCATCCCCCAAGTTCCCCCGCGTCTTTGCCATCTCAAAAAACAAGTGGGAAATTGACTAATGCAGTTGCTTGTGGGAACTCGGTCATGGTGCAGTGCTCATCAAGTGTGTAGGAGATTTTTTTTAAAGTTGCTTTAGCAGGAGTGGCCACTATAACACAAGGATCTTCACTATATGACTGCAGTAGGGTTACCAGAGGTCCTCTTTTTAGAGGACAAGCCCTCTTTTTTATGTGTCTGTCATCTTTTGGGCTTATTTTTTAAAAAAACTGATGTCCTTTTGGGGGGTTGGAAGGTCAGGAATATTCCTTATTAGTAGCAATTACCGTAGTTTAAATAGTAGGGGGATTTAAAAGGAGATTTGTCAGAGTGATCACTGGTTTGAAATCATCAGTTGGGAAAGGTGTCTGCTTTTCTGCTTTTCAAAACATGGGAACCCCAACTCAAGATCAACCGTGTGTAGGCAAGAAAATGTCTTTAAACAATAAGTTCCTTTTAAAAGGCATCCCTGTAAACAGTTCTTCTGCCTGAAATGTTGAAGGGTTATGTATGACCTCATTCCTTGAGATTCTGTGGTTGGTCTACCTCTTGCGGGCAGCCGTTTTGTTGTTGGTTCTGCCTTTTGCGGCATGCATTTTGTGATTGCATTTGCGGCATGCATTTTGTGATATACTCCAGAGAGCACTGCAGTCAGGCACACAACATCGCCTGAGCCTTCCTGGCCCGAGAGAGGCCAGACTGGTAACCACCCGGAACAGAGCCTTCTCAGTGGCAGCCCCCTACTGGTGGAATGAGCTCCCGGAAGACATCAGGGCCCTGCCGGACCTTTTGTAGTTCCGCAGGGCCTGCAAGAGGGAGCTCTTCCGCCAGGCTTTTGGGGCTGCCGCTGGGGAAAATGGTCACGGGTAAGTGGCCAATGAAGTACTGGCTCAGTACATCTTCAGGTGGCTACCTCTCTGGCTGGGGGGATGTAGTAGCAGATGCGGCTATTGTCTGGTGTTGGTTTCTGTAATTGCCGCCATTTTAGTGAGTTCTGTGATTTATATGTAATTTTAATGGTTAATTGAATTTTGTATGTGGTTTTAATGTTGTGAGCCGCCTAGAACGGCTTTGTGCTGGCTAGGTGGGATATAAATCTAAATAAACAAATAAATAAATTGTGCCCACCATTCAGAATCAGAATCCCATTATTCCATGATTCCAGTGGTGCCCGCAGGCAAAAAACAGTGGGCACCCCAGGTATAGTGGCTAGTGGCAAATTACGGTTGGGGCTCATACCTCCACTCTGCTAATACAGCCTGCTCAGTGACTTTACATCAATTTCTCAGGCTAACCCAGTTCACAGGATTGTTGTAAGGTGATTATGGGGAAAGGAAAATCATGTGGGGTGCTCAGAGGTTCTTGGGGGAAGGGAAGGAGAAAAATGGGCTAGATTTCTCAGTGGAGTTTTGGAAACAAATTATTTAAAAGTTCGGCTAATGGGAAGAATAACTTTTGTGTCAACATTTGGTTTAGCTTCAGGCTACAAAACTGCTGTGTGTCCCCCTCCCTCCATCACATGCTGCATTCATTTGTGAGCAAGTGCTTGTACACAAATGGCGAGCACAGTAAATCTCTGGGTAGAAAAGCAAACATGACGGGATGTTTCAGAGCTGAGATGTGTTGCCAGGAAATCTGTTCCTCAGAAGAATCAAGACTGAATCAGCACCGTATCTAAGCCCCCCCAGTCCAAAAATGCAGGCATTTGCAATGCAGTCCCAAGCAAAGTTACCCCCTTGCTAGACCATTGACTTCCATGGACTTCCAAGGGGTGTGGCTGTTTAGGATAGCACTGCCACGTGATCAACAGAGCTCAAAATTGGGGGTGGTGGCTGGTTCTGCTAAAACAGGGCTGGAGATAAATTCTTTGTGTAGAATTAACCCCACACACACACCAATTTTCAATTTAAATAGCATTAAAAATGGATTGAGAGGGGCTTCATCCAGTTACCTCTTGGCTTCGTCAACAAACTGATATTGTTCAGCCATACCTGATTCGGGGCTCCAGCCAATGATTTATTTACAGGAGAAGGGAAGGTACCACGGACAGAAGAGAAGGCACCGTGGGTTCTTCACTTACATTGTCAGCCTGGCAGAGAAGGAGGGGGCAAACGGTGGCAAATTGCCTCAGGATCCCACAAGCTTGCAACCTGACTGACCTTCAGTCTTTGACCTTCAGGGCAGTGCCACTGAGTCCGAAAGGCACCGTACAATAATTGCCTTACAATTTTCAATGAATTTCACTATACTACATAGTGCATTTAACCACATCAAGGTTCCATGAACCTAAATACACTAAACAGCTGAAGAGTACCGGACACGGGAGGCCGGTGAAGTGATTTTCAGCATAGCTCTTTTATTAGGTGGTCAGGAACAAGCATATCTGAGGCGGCCTGGGGTTGGCTTTTATGCACAGAGAAGCCTCGCCCAAGTCCGCACCCATACATAGTGACAGGACACCATTCCTGCCAGAGACTCAGGTAGGTACATTTGAATATTCTAAGCCTCTGGTAGGTGGATGTCCAGGATCCTCTGGTGCTATTGTTTTTAGACCTCAAGCTCAGGCCATTACTTGGCCATGCGCTCGGACCATGTGGCCGTCGCCATTACGCGAGCGCATGTCTGCCATTTCGGGTATGTGGACTTAAGTTAACTCTAGAGAGTCTTTAAGTTCAAACCCGAGAATCGTGTACAGAACATAACACCCCTCCCCCCATAGTTCAGGCACCCGTTAACGAACAAAGTCTTTGAGATAAGTCGGTCTTCTTCGTTCTCTGTCCAACTGACGTAGAATTGTAGCAGGCGGTACCAGTACTGGAGCTTCTGCCTCAGGAACGGGTGCGGCCGCAACCGGGGGGGGTCAGGGGTAATGTCCGGCTGGCCAGCCGCTGGGGTTGCGTCTGGCAGCGATGTATTCTGGGTTGCGATGGTTGGTGTAGGGTCAGGACCTCAGTCTTCTTCGTCCATGCTGTGATCTGGAATGGTGCTCTTGTACCTCTCTGTGGAATAAGGGATATTTGTGTGGAGCCAGCGTCTGAGTTGGTCTACGTGACGCCGCCATAGTTCCCCGTCCTCGGTAGCAACCTCATAGGAGAGGGGTCCGTTGACTCGGGTTATCTGGCCGGGCACCCACAGGGGACCCCGTGCATAGTTCCTCACATACACAGGGTATTCTGTGAAGAAACCTCTCAGGGCTTGCGGAGTGTTGGGTTCCTTGGAATGGCTGGCTGCTCGATCTGGGTGCAGGCAGTTGAGCTGGGATGTTAGCTGGCTCCATGAGGAGTTCTGCCAGGCTGCGTTCGGTGGCGGTGTGGGGCGTTGCATGTTGGCTGAATAGGAAAGCCGTCAGCTTGTACTCCCAGTCCCCTGGGTCCATTCTCCGCAGCACATCCTTAGTTGTGCGGACCATCCTCTCAGCTTGGCCATTGGTAGCTGGATGAAAAGGAGCAGACCTTATGTGTCTGATGCCATGCAGCTCTGTGAATCGTAGGAACTCAGAGGAGGTGAAAGCCGTGCCGTTGTCGGAGACCAGCGTGTCAGGCAACCCATGTGTGCTGAAGATGCGCCACATTGCTTGGATGGCGGCTTCTGATGATGTAGCCTTCACGGGAACAACCTCCAGCCACTTGCTGTAACTATCAACAAGAAGGAAGAACAACTGCCCCTGGGCAGGCCCCGCAAAATCTATGTGGAGCCGGGACCATGGGGGGGTCAGGACGGGACCCTGGGAGGGTCAGGACAGGACTCCTGGCATTTGGCACAGCCGCAGACTTGATTTTCAATGTCCTTATCCAGCCCCGGCCACCATACGTAGCTGCGGGCCAGGGCTTTCATTCTCACTATCCCGGGGTGATGCTCATGAAGAGCGCTGAGCACCCGGGCGCAGAGTGGTTCCAGAATCACCACCCTGGAACCCCATAGCAGGCACCCCTTGTGGGTTGACAGTTCGTTGTGCCGGGCTGTGAATGTGGCAAAGTCAGGCCCCGGAGACGTGGGCCACCCCCTTCCCACTCAGTCCAAGACACATGAGAGCGTGTGATCCCGGGCCGTGTGCTGGGAGATGTCAGTTATCTGGACTGGCCGGTCTGGAAGCTCCTCCAGGAGCGCGATGTGGTAGGTGAGAGCCGGAGCCGGGTCGCAAGTGGGCAGCGGTAGGCGACTCAGGGCATCCGCGTGCCCCATGGATTTGCCCAAGCGGTGGACCAGGGAGTACTGGTAGCCCAAGATAAAAATTGACCACCACAGGACCCAGAGAGACAGCATCTGGGGGGTCTGACAGTCTGGGACAAAGAGCCCCAGCAAGGGCTTGTGGTCGGTGGCGATCGTGAAGTCCCAGCCATACAAATAATCATGAAACTTTTTTACCCCGGCCACAATAGCCAACGCCTCCTTGTCTATCTGTGCGTAGTTCCACTCCACAGAAGACAGGGTCCTAGAGTACCTCCCGGCCGACAGCCAAACGGTGCCCCAGAACAGTGCCCACCCCATAGGGGGAGGCATTGCAGGCCAGCACTACTGGGAGGGACCCATCGAAATGGGCGAGCGCAGCATTTGAGGTTAGGAGGTTTTTCATGGCCTGGAATGCAGTCGCGTGGTGGGGACCCCATTCTCATCTCACGTTCTTATCTAAAAGTCTGTGTGGGGCCGCTTCATTCGGTCGCCGGGTGAGAACTGGATCCGCCTGGATAGTGGCAGATCTGGAGTGCATCATCCTCGTCTGATGCCTCCGATTTGGAGGCGGAGACGGTGCGGTGTACGGTGGCTGAGCTGCAGGACCTGTCTTTTTGGGAAACCTCAAAAGCACATGCCGCTTGGAACATAGTTAAGATAGCGTCAGTGATTGCCACGAGCTTTCTTCACATCTTTGGTTCCCGGACCCCACAGATAAAAGCAGTTAAGAGCATGTCGTCAACATTCCCAGACTCACAGCCGACTACGAGCCGGCGGAGGTCAGCCAGGAAAGTGGCCACGGACTCACCCTTCTGCTGAGAGTGGTTGAAAAACGTCACTCGCTGGGTGAGTTTTAATGGTGTGGGTGTGAAGTAATTATTCAAGGCCCCCGTGATCTTGTCATGGGACGCCTCAGTAGGGGTGCAGGGAGAAATTAAGCTTCTTACCAAACGCATGGTGGCAACCCCGCAGGAACTCAGCGGCCAAGATTTGCGTTTGCTGGCGTCTGTGATCCCCTGAATGTCGAAGAAGAATCCTATCTGGTCGGACCAGGTCTCCCAGAATTCGGGTTTGGAAGGGTCAAAAAGCTCGGTGCGTTGTCCTGGAGCAGAGGCCATCTGGACGACTTCTGGATCAGCGATGCGAGGAGTGGGGTTCTCTGGGGCTGGGAGCGGCGATGTGGCGCAGGAGGCTGAATGGAGCCGGGAGTGGCCAATGACCCGGGCTCGAGCGGTGGTGAAGTCAGAGGCTGGAGATTTGCTCATCGGGATCCCACCTTCATTGCCACTGAAGAGTACTGGACTCAGGAGGCCGGTGAAGTGATTTTCAGCATAGCTCTTTTATTAGGTGGTCAGGAACAAGCATATCTGAGGCGGCCTGGGGGTTGGCTTTTATACACAGAGAAGCCTCGCCCAAGTCCGCACCCATACATAGTGACAGGACACTATTCCTGCCAGAGACTCAGGTAGGTACATTTGAATATTCTAAGCCTCTGGTAGGTGGTTGTCCAGGATCCTCTGGTGCTATTGTTTTTAGACCCCAAGCTCAGGCCATTACTTGGCCATGCGCTCGGACCGCGTGGCCGTCGCCATTACGCGAGCGCATGTCTGCCATTTCGGGTATGTGGAATTAAGTTAACTCTAGAGTGTCTTTAAGTTCAAACTCAAGAACTGTGTACAGAACATAACAATATCATTGCTATCATTAAAGATTATATAAAGATTGAAGGTCAAAGAAGAAGGGGATGGCAAAGTATGAGATGGCTAGATAATGTTATCGAAGCAACAAACATGAAATTAAGCAAACTCCGGAGCACGACGGAAGACAGGAGGGCCCGGAGTGATGTGGGCCATGGGGTCACGAAGAATCGGACTCGACTGTGCGACTGAACAACAACACAAACTATCATTTGGGAAGGGGGTCAGAAGGAAACTGCCACATGACTATGTTTTGCCCCCATGACCATGAGTTGGGCTTTATAATTTATTTGTGGGGTTGCCAACAGGCCTGGAGAAATATGTCCCTTTCTTGCCAAAATGGGGTCATTAACGTGGCATAATGCTGTTCCAATTAACACACAAGCGAGGCACTCAGTTGAATAGGGGAAAAAACCCTTTATTCCAGAAACAAGAGGGATACAGAAAGGCAAACCAACTCCACCCGTTTTGGTACCCCTTGACTGGAGCTGGGGTGGGCTTTTATGCCCCTAGACAGGCAACTTTTCTTTACACATGCGCAAGCTGCATTTTGTTTTATTCCCACGGCTAATTTCTGCCTGTCAGCAAGCCAGCAGAGAAGCTTCTCATCCCGTTTGAGGCACACTGAGACCCCTTTATTCCCCTCCCCTCCCCACTTCCTTGGCCAGCATCTTCTCAGGATGTGTCTGTTTCGAGCATTCCAGAGAACTGTGTCAAGATTCACGAGGCTGGGTGGAAGTACTCGGGACGTGCAACTGCTGCTCCACTTAAAGCTCACAAAATGGCATTACTCTTGCTCATCGCCTTTATCAGAGATCTTATGTGTGGAAGTGAGCAGGCGAGGCTTTTCCTGGCATGCAGGTAAACAACACCCTCACCTGTTCAGCCTCCTTTAATGGGACAGGACTTCCCCCCCCCCCTCCGGAAGCTGATAATTTTACGCACGACTCTCTGTGTTTGTGCAAGAGCTCAAGCAATGGCAAAACTGCTCCAGCCAGTCTATAAACATCCTACAAAGCGAAAGAATGCAGGCAGGCAGTGTCTAGGTATTTGTTTGGCTCGGCTGTGCCTGTTCGGCTGTTTTTTGGGTGGGAGGGATCAGGAAATGCCCATTTTGGAAATCTGTTAAAAAAAAATGTGGGCTAGATGCAAGTGAAGTCAATTTTGCTGGCAAATTAAGTAATGCTTTGAAGGGCTTGTGTTGGCCTTGCTAAACGGGAGCTCCCTCTGCTGACCTTTGTGCAATTTTGCTCCCACTGAGAGGACGGGCAGTCAAAGCAGCAAAAAGTTCTCCGCTGTAAAAGATCCAGGAATAGCCATGGCAGCCTCAACTCAGGCCATGCTGGGCAATATCAAAATCCCGAAAAACAGACAGGAGACTGAAGGCCCAGCCACGGCATCACAGGAGAGACCAGAAAAGCCCCTTGCAGCCGTATCAGTGACAGGTGAAGCATCCTGGTGGAAGGGCACTGCTCCCCATCTTTCCAGCAAGAGCAGCACTTCCTTTGTCCAGACAAGGATAGTCACATATCACTATGCAGTTCTAAGCGGAGTTACACCTGTCTAGTCCATGAAGATTAATACTGGGGGGAGAAAAAGAGGGATGGTTTCCACGGTGCCAGTAGACTCCCGATTGTTTACTCTCGCCCATATTTTGTCCATTCTCTCCCTTCGTGTCAAATTTTAGATTTCCAGCTCCTCCTGGTCCAGATATTGTCTTTTCGTACTCTGCAAAGCACCATATGCGTTAAAATATCACACCAGCCAAGGAAGAATGCCAGCGAGGAAAATTTGACTTGGCTGCAAATGGATTAAAAATAGCTGTTAAAAATTCACCTCCTGTGCTGGCATTCCCAAACAGTTCTCCTCCTTATGAACATTTGAAGCTGCCCTCATATGAATCAGGCCACAAGTCCGTCCAGGTCAGTCCTGTCTGTCAGTGGCTCTCCAGGGTCTCAGGCAGAGGTCTTTCCCATCACCTACTACCTGGTCCTTCTATCTGGAGATACCAGGGATTGAACACTGGAACCTACCTGAAGGTTTCTTCTCTTCAGCGGGGCAAAGTAATGAACATCCCACCACCACCATCATCAAAATCTGTTATGGAGCGGGCTATACTAAGACTGGAGGGTCAGCCTCCCTCTGAGGCAATACAGTCTGCACAAATCTGCATAGCTCTGCCTGGAGCGAGAGGAGGTGTGACGCGACCAGCTTGGATGACTCTGCCCCACTGAAGGGAAGAAACCTTCAGGTAAGTGCCAACCAGTGTTCCCTCTAAGCTGAGTTAGTGTGAGCTAGCTCACAGTTTGTTAGCCTCCGGCTCACACATTTTTGTCTTAGCTCAGGAAGGATGGCTCCAGAGCAAACTAATTTATGCAGGAGCCAAATCACTGACTCACAGCTTTAATGCCAGTAGCTCACAAAGTAGAATTTTTGCTCACAAGACTCCACAGCTTAGGGGGAGCATTGGTGCCAATGTTTCATTCCCATCCCCTCTTCGTGAACGTCCCTCAGTCCCACACCAAGTTCTGAAAACAAACTCAGGTTTTATTTAATCCCACATAGGTCCTTTCCACACTTGGATCTCATCCCTGGTTTTATCAGAGTTCAACTCGCAACACAATACTTTGCTTTTAGCCCTGGTTATAATAGCATCCGTTTATCCCAGGACAAGTGTGGGGTGAAACTGGGGTGACCTCGATGTAATGTGGAAACAAAAAAATACCCCAAGATAAATACAGGGGTGAACTTGTGTGTAATATAGAATGTAAGCTCAGGGACAGGGCTGAACCAGGATTTAAGGTCTAGTGTGGAAAGGACCATAGAGGCAGCACCGCAGAGACTGTGGTACATTAAGTTCTGCAAGATTTCTCAACAAGGCCTAGCAAAAAAACAAACACACACAAAACATTGGGAAAGGACACACACAAAACATTGGGAAAGGACACCTGTGCTGTGCTGTGCTGATGTAAAAAAATAAAACACTCCCCCCCCACCCCCAGATCATGGGAACTGGTCCTTCAGCATTTATGCTACACCTTTCTGTTATCTGATGTCCTTTCTATAGCATGGGGCAAACATGATTTGATTCTCCCTGATGGCAGTCGCATTCATTGACATATGGGATGGGAGTTAAGTCAGTTCTTCACACTCCCCTCTTGGAAAGCTCCTCCAGTCCTACAGCAGAACTCCTACCCCTGCATTCTATGGGGTCTCACTAAGGGGTCCTGCTACACACCCCTCGGTGGCTTGCTTTGTTTTGAATCCATTTCATTGCTCTCACAATGGCTTTATAACATAACCTGATTTATTCAACCGGACATCATGTGAATATGCTCTAAATGTTTCATTTTATAAGTCAGTGACAGGCTACTTCACCAGAATTCACACAGAAAACCAACATCACCACAACTCAGCCACTAAAACTGGAAGTACTGATAACTGATCAAGCAAGTTTGGCAAATCAGCGGCACTTAGAGCACATTAAGCATGAATACATTTATGTCTTTCAGCTCTGGTTTTACTTTAATAGTGGGGGTTTTTTGTGTGGTTTTGAAGGTGTGGTGACCTTGCAGAGCCACAGCCAGAGTAGACCGTGGGGGGCAAGGAAAACCAACACTCTGGCCCCCTACAGGGCATTCCTCAAGGGAGTTTCCTACAAGATGGGCCTACCAAACAGCCCATCAGGTCCACTGAGAGGAGGAAGGAAGGAAGGAAGAGGGTGAATTCACTGCCAGAATATGTAGTAATGGTCACAGGCACAGACAGCTTCAAAAGGGAGTAATGGATTCACAGAAGAGAGGTCTATCAGCGGCTACTAGTCCTGGTGATCCAGGGGAAGCCTCCACATTCAGAGGCACTGATCCTCTGAGTCCCAGAACCAGGAGGCAACATGAGGGGAAGGCCTTGGCCTCTATGCCCTGATGTTGGCCCTCCAGAGGAACTGGCTGGCCACTGTGTGAGACAGGTTGCTAGACTAGAGAGACCACTGGTCTGATCCAGCAGGGCTCTTCTTGTGTTCTTATGAAGGTCTCAGCCTCTATGCCCTGTTGTTGGCCCTCCAGAGGAACTGGTTGGCCGCTGTGTGAGACAGGACGATGGACTAGATGGACCCTCACTGGTCTGATCCTGCAGGGCTCTTCTTATGTTCTTATGTGATGGAAGGCCTTTGGTCACTCTATCCCTATCAAAAAGAGTAAAAAAATCTGAAACATGGAATGCGACAGGGGAGACAGAGACCACCTCAGGAGTTCTTGAAGGGTCTGACGGCTCCTAGACCCCGTGTTCAACTCTCTTGCATTAAATGCAGGCATAACAACAACAACAAATACTTTGTAACATTATCAAACATTTTATTTTTGGAAAGATTGTTCTTTGATTCAAGGCTGACAGCAAAACACCCGTCCCAAAACACGACACCACAAGAATAAATCAATTCATTGTTCTCCTGTATTGATGATAATAAGCCACAAACTCCAAAAGGTATCTGGAGTTGCTTTTCTATACTTACAGGACAGAAAATAGGAAGAGTTATCCGTCAAAAACAGACAGTCCTAAGGAGACCGCTTATAATAGCAGAGGCACATGATTTCAGAAGGCAAAAGGGCTTTCCCAAGCAACGGAAAAGCATCCACTGTTCTTAGGAGCTGTCCCAAATCCAAAGGTACAGGAGGAGCTTCAGAAAACATCACAGTGTTTGAGACACACCTACAGTACTGATTAGAGAGTAGCTGCCTATGAAAGGCTAGCAGTACAACACACTGGAACAATGCAAACATTTCCTCATAGCACCCACAACTGAGATGTAAAATTTCCAGAAATTTTGAAGCTCAGAAAAAAACCCATTTTTTTCCCGGGAAAAATAGAAATTTGGGGGGAAATTGAAACCCCCCCGCTATATTAGCGCTTTTTTCTTTTCCAGATTAAAAGTAATTCTGTTACTCTAGGAACATAAAATGTGACAATTTTACTTGACATGAAATTATCACAACTAGCATATTAAAAATATAGTGCATCCAAACAATGATTACAAACAGAATTTACTTTTTATTTGTAATTATAACAAATGGAGCAACAATCTCCCGAACTGTGTACTAGTTTATGTGGAACAGACAACAAAACCTCCACAAAACAATTTTTAAAAATCCAGAAGTAACAACTATTTATATTTCCTCTCCACAGTATTGGAGAGTTCCGTTCGTTACCTAGGACTTGCTTGTCCTCAGTGCACAGAAATTAATCTGATACCATACGTATTTTTTTTAGAAATGATTTGGAAAATATCTGAACACCTTGTCTTAATTTTTTTTATTCATCGTGTTAAAATAAAACGTTCCATAATCATTTTTCTTTTCTTTTTTCAATTTTCCAGAAAAAAACCAAAAAGGCTTCAGGGGAAAAATGGGGACAAAATGGCTTTTCCCTGAATTTTCCCAGGTTTTCCCCGGGCCTTCACATCTCTACCCACCCTTTGGCCCAGACTTGTGGACCAACGGCCCCACTGCAGATCTGTTATTGGTCCTGAACCCATGTAGCCGGCAACACTACGCCAAATAGTGCTGTCAGCCATGGAAAACACCTACTGTAGGTCAAGGAGCTTGAAAGCTGAAAAGGGAAGAGGAAGGGTATTCAAACTCCACTGGGGCACATTCTCCGCTGGGGCACACCCCTTCTCTGTACCGGCTTCACGCTGTTTCTGCCCTGGTGGTAGCAAAAAATCTCTCCAGGGATGCAGGGCCAGATGAAATTTCCCCCAGTGCCAAGCACTGCTGCCCCTGCGAGCGCTGCTTTACAAATCATGAATTAAATCAGTGTTGGCCTGCAAGTGTCCTACGTCACGGCATCTACAAGAAGCATGCCTTCCAAGAACTTGTTGCTGCGGTGTCTTAACCCCACGGATTAGCTCATACCAGCAGGAAGATCAGATCACGGGGGTAGATGAGATGTGTGCCGGCTTAATTAGGAGAGAGACAGCACAGAAGCCAGGAAGGGAAGAACTTCTGGATCCAGCAGCAGCAGCTGCCAGGACGTTTGGCTGGGAATGTCGAAGGGTTGAAGGAAGCCTGCTCTCCAAACTTAGCCTCCACCCAAAGTAGCACGTAGGCTTCTGACAGCCACATATCACCTACTACACCCAAAGTAGCACGTGTCCCTGACGACAGCCACATACCACCTACTACAAAAAGGGGGCTTCCTCCAGCCACCGGGAGGGATCTCCCAGAAAGCAATTGTGTTGTACTGATCTTGCTTCCTGGCAAAATCCAGTTTGGTCCCATCACTCCAGAGACGAGCTGCCGTATCGCAAAAACAGACCCCGCTGTACGGTGTGTTTAGTGCAACGTTTATCATTTCACAGTGACCAGACTAAAGGGCTGGGGGGGGGGGGGGGAGAAAGAGTGCAAGGAAAATGGCAAGCTTTTGAGCCTGCAATCCTAGTCACATTTGGAGTAGGTCCCCATAAAGGGACTTCCTTTTGAGTAGAGACAGAGGCTCTTGGGCTCTAAGAAGCGTGAGTTCCTCAAGTTGCTAGGGGAGGGGCGGGCTGGTACTGCAGGCCCCAGAGATGCTGCTGTAAACAGAAGCTGCAGTGATCAACCAAATCCCGACTCTGCCCTGAGACACTGCGTAGGTATCTTGGGCCTCTTTCTCGCTGTCTCCCTCTCTCGGCCTAACTGACCTCCCTGGGTTGTTGGGAAGGTTAAATGGAGGGGGTGGGACTGACGCGTGCCCCTCCCCCCCCCCCGAGCCTCTGGGGGGAAGGGCAGGATACAAACACACAAAATAAATTAATGGCATAGCAAGTCGGTGGGTTTTTTTTGGGAAGGGGAATATTAGCTCTAGTCAATCCTTATGTGCCTCAGAAATGAATGTCTGGTGGTAAGCTCTCCTGCTCCTATAAAGCCGCTGGTGGAGGAGGAGATTTGGATTTCCTCCTCCGACCAAATTATAAAGGTCTTCGTTTATCAGGAATAATTTTATAGGCTCCTTTAGAGTTGCAATACCAAGAGACAGCTTTAGAAGATGGGAGCCTTTCCCACGCATATAAGTATGTAGCAATACCTCCACCCTCAGAATACAACACCCAGAGTCTTGACTGTATTTTTCATTTCTTCTTGCAGCCGAGTCCTTCACGGGTGTTTTATTTCCTTCCAGGGGTCGTAATTCAGCAAGTGAGTCAGGGAAACAATTCCACACAAGAGAGTCTGAACGGCCCACTGGAACTGGGTCCACTTGTCGGTGATGCCTTTCTCCCTGCAGGGAAGATACAAACCAGCCCACTGTCAGTCGCCATCCACACTTACCCAGCTCCACGTGGTGAGGGGAGACACCTCCAAAGCCCTCCGATCCACAAAGGGAAGGCTGGAGATGAAATCGGCATGTATGGCGGCAGCGCTGCTCAACTGTGATGGCCCTGTGGGTGCTTTTGGACTCTTGAGAAAGGACTGTGGGTGTCACATCAGTAAGACTCCCCTGGGAGGGGGAGGCTCTTTTGGGGTACATTTTGGGAAGTTCCCATCCAAGCATCCTACAACAGGAGCAGCATTTTCCCTGAATGGGTGTTCCCAGCTGACCACAAGGGGGTGCGCCTCCTAGTCTCTTCCAAAGCCCCTCCTCTAAGGAGGTGGAGGAAACTTAAGATTGGCTATTTGCTTCTGGGGATAAGCAAGCAGTATCAGACTCAGGGACAGTAGCATTTGGGGGCCTCTGTGTACGATTTGCAGCTGAGTAACTACTTCCACCCCCATTCCACACAGATCCACGATATACAAAAAGTCGGGGGGAGGGGGGAATTGCAATAATCTGTCTCTGGCTGGCATCCAATCATCATCATCGCACACGACTACAGAGGCACTTCTCCAGAGTAATGTGTGTGTGTGGGGGGGGGGGGGGAGTATTGGCTCGGAAAGAAACGTTGTATATTATGAATCTATTGCCAGTTGTGCTGACGTGAACTGCGCAGTGCCTTTGCAGCGTGCAACCGGAGAATGTGCATCCTGACTCGGCAGTGCGTGAAATACGCAAGTGATGGTCAGATGCGGCACACCCTGAAGTGTCTGGAGGTGACGTGTAACAAGCCAGGGAATGTTCGAAGTCCCAACAGTGCAATTTTTGCTACATATTTTCATCAACGTTACGGTATGAGGTAACTTAAGAGACAAAATAATGATGTACATGGAATCCCCCTGACTATGTCTGTTTTGGGTTTTTTTTGTCTCCTTTAAAAAATAAAATGTTTATTAAAAAGGAAAAAGGTGAACATGAATACAGGCTGTTTTTTTGGCTGAGGTGAACCACAGCCCCTTCAGGGCCTCCTTGACACAAGGCTGAGGAAAGTAAGGCCCCTGCCTCAATTAAGTTGTGCTACAAAACGCTAGAACAAATTCAGAGTACCCCGGGGGGGGGGGGCACCTTGAAGACCAACAAAGGTTTGTTCGAGGCCTGTGCTTTCGTGTGCGTGCACCCTTCTTCAAATACACTGAAATGGCAGGCAAGGTTCAGACTCATAGCCAGAGAAGGAACAGCAAATTAACATGTAACAAAGTTGCTTTAAAACTGTTGACCTTAAACCTTAGCTTGTTATTTAGTTTTGTCATTGCATAACTTAGAACACCTTCATCCTCATAACATGTTAATTTGCTGTTCAGCCTCTGGCTATAGGTTTGAACTTTGCCTGCCGTTCTAATGTATTTGATAAAGTGTGTGTGTGCACACGAAAGCTCATACCTTGAATAAACCTTTGTTGGTCTTAAAAGGTGCCACTGGACTCTAAATTTGTTCTACTGCTTCAGACCAGCACTGCTGACCAACTGGAGCTACAAAACCCTGACACTGCAGCAGTCCCATAAGCCACCATGCCTGTCTCCTAATTTCACAGTCTGAAATCTGCCGCTGTAGAAGAAAACCAAGGCCCCAGGAGCGCAGTCGGGAGCACGCAACGTTAGCCAAGCTAATGGCAGCTGCTCCCCACACCTCTGAGCCAGCTCTTGCTAAGGTGGTACATCTGTCAGGGGAAACTCTCACGACCCGAAAGCTCCGTCTAAAATAATAATTATAAAAACTTCTCCATGTGGAAATGTGAGTGCAGTAGTGTGAAAACTAGGCCAGGACCCTTCGCCGGAACATGCTTGGTTTTGGGGGGATCTGTCATGTGACCAGTCGGAAGGGGTAAAGCCTGGAGAACAGGACTGCTCGCATCCATGAGAACTAGCGTATTGTCCCGCCATGTTCTAAACAATAACCACTTTGAAAGGAAAGGGGACCTCACTGGATAACACACCAAATATGTTTCTCCACAGGAAAAGGGGTGTAACGCAGGAAGCTTAAAGCCTATGAAGAGATGTTAAGGAGGAGGAGGAGGAGATTGGATTTATACCCCCCCTTCACTACCTGAAGGAGTCTCAGAGCAGTTTACAATCTCCCTTCCCTTCCCCTCCCCACAACAGACACCCTGTGAGGTAGCTGGGGCGGAGAGAGCTCTTTGGAGAACTGTTTGTGAGAGAACAGCTCTGAGAGAACTTGTGACTGACCCAAGGCCACACCAGCAGCTGCATCAAACCCAGTTTTCTTAGAGTCCATGCTCCTAACCACTACACCAAACTGGCTCTCTGTGTGCACAGACTCTGTGTGACATGAAGAAGAAGAAAAGAGAAGAGAAGATGAGATTAGATTAGATTTATATCCCGCCCTTCACTTGGACTCTCAGAGCGGCTTACAAACTCCTTTCCTGACTGTAAGCCAGGGTTCCCCAACCTTTGTGAGCCTGTGGGCACTTTTAGAGTTCTGACACAGCGTGGTGGGCACAGTGACAAAATGGCTGCCATAGCTTACTTTCAGTCACACGGTGGAGACCTTGGTGTGGCAGTGGCAGCTGCCACCGCCAAAGTAACATTTGTAAAAATCTGGACAGCTGCACAGAAGCCCTGCTGACCAAAAGCCCCGCCTCGGCCCCGCCCACATTCTAAAAACACTTGGAAAGTATCAGTGGGCACCAGGCATGACCCCGGACCCCCTAACCCGCTTGGAGAAGGATGAGGAATAGCAAGCGAAGAAACGAAATGGCAGGCTTTAAACAGGCCTCCTCCTTATCTGTCTCCTCCATTCTACCGCATCTTATGCAGCTGCACTCCACCTCATCTGGAGAAGGCACGGGTTCTACAAAGCTTGTCCCCTGAAAATTGTGTCGGTCTCTAAGGTGCCAACGGACTCGAATCTAACCGAGACAGCATGGAATTCCTATGGTGGGCCTGTCTCATTAGGCTCAGGAGACGCATTGGAAGCGGCAACGCAGTGATACCCCAGGACTTCTGAGAGAGCGAAGAGCCCAGAACATCGTGTGCTCACGTGTTATGAGGCCACCAGGAAAGCAAACAGCGGAAGACAGCAGCTCCTCTCTGAGAGGCTCGCACAATTCAAGGTCACAGCTGGCTCCTTCCACACAAGGAAGAAAGAAGCACGTTTTGTATTTGAAGAAAAGAACACTTATTCATCTGAAGACAATAATTCGAAATGTGCCACCAGCGGCCGTAATACCTGCCGTGCACCCGATTTCCACCTTCATGATTTCAGTGATATCATTCAGTTCCTTTGTATTTTTCTCGTTCGTGTTTTCTCTTAAGTAGTTACTGGATTTACTTGTGTCCTGATGCACATATTTCTCCTGTGTAATTATCCACATCTTCTAAATAGATTTTTTTTAGTACATCTTCGATTGTTGGTGGATAGTTGGTTCCCCCCCCTTCGCCTTTTGTGGTGCTTTACTTACAAAGAAACGGTGGCATTTTGAAGGGGCCCTATTCCAAGTGAGCGTGCCCAGGATCACACCCCCTGTGGATGAGGAAACTGGCTTAAGATCCTCCGGGGCCTCCCTCAGAACAATTCTAACCTGGGTGAATCTATGCAGGTATCCAGAAGCCTAAGCGGGGGGCGGGAAGAGGGTCTCAAACGCGTCCCACCCTTGGAGACAATCATCCCTTGCCTCCTTCTCCTCTCCAGCCACACAAAAGTAGCCAAAGATGAGGATTTCATAGGCACATTAGCAGTGTTCACAAGTTACGGGGAACTCACACGCAATCTGTGTACCACTCACACTTGATTTTCCTTTGTATGCGTGCTAAGCAAGTTTCATGTTACATTCAAGACATGTACAGATTTAAACCCCTCACCGATCCAGGTACAGGTCCCTGGTTTCATCAGTAATGGGAATGCACGTTGGTGTCAGCTACATGGCCATAGCTTGAGGGGGTTGGAGGCTGGGTGAAGCTAGTATTGCATGCCGATGTCTTTAGGCATGTTAAGTTTTGGTTTTAGCACTGTCTTTCTTACTGCCTGTGCGTGACCTTGGTGCCACGGCACTTTTCCCCCCCTGGGAAACTGCTAGGCGGTTTTTTCTGGAGCACTTGTGTGCTTGCTGTGACTGGCTCCATCCCATCCTGGGGTGCGCTTTGAATTATGTATAACTTCCCAACTCCCGCCTGGAGAGGCATTACTGACACAAAGTATGTTCTAGATGCCTGCCTTTACTGATTCCAATAAACAGCTTACGGGTTAAGACTGAGTGTTGGGACTGATTTCTGCGGGACTTTGACAGTTGGCTCTTTCTTACACGCAAATGTCTGCGTGTGAATTCAGAATGTGCGCACCTTCTCTGTAACATGCTGGCAGGGCAGGCAATATCAGGCTGGCATAAGGGTTGCAAGAAACTTGACTTGCGTGTGCTTCCAAGCCCAACGGAGCCCCCTGCCTAAAAGAAGGAAACCTCAGAGACCACCCATTTTCTCACATGCTCTGGGGGAATGAAGTTCTCTGCGCATGGTCCGCTGTTCCCTCCCACCCAAAGGATTCTATTACTACTGAAAAGAGACTCAGAATCGTAGAGTTGGAAGGGGTCCTACAGGCCATCTAGCCCAACCCCCTGCCCAATGCAGGACAGTCTAGAGCATGTCAGGATCTGACAATGATGCCTCTGTGTCTGACAATGATGCCTCTGTGTTTTCTGCATTTTGCTTTCGATTCCTTTGTTCTCGCAGACCCTCGCCAGTACCCCTTATCTGTCTTATTCCCCCCTCCCTCCTGACAGCTATAAATGTCGCTTTGAAGTATGTTGGTTGCTCTGGTTTATGTTGCAATGTCTAGGCAGGAGATGGCGACCCACATTCCTGGGCGTCATCTCTAAACAAATGGTGGTTACTCCCTTGCATTCCCTCCTCCCTTTTTCCGGGCCAGTGTATGTTATCTTGTTATTAAGACCTTGAAGAGTTCTTTATGGCCGGGTGCCTGGAGATGTTGTGCCTAGGTTCACACATGTGGGTCACTCAGATCAAGAGGGGAATTTATAACTTTCTCACCTTGCTGTAGGAACCTCAAAGGTCCTTTCTACTTTTCCCGTGTTCACCCTCTTGCCCTGATTGGCTCAGGTCTGGGGTTCAATTGAAAGCCTGAGAGTATATTAGTACTGTCTGTATTCTATTAAGCATCTCTAACAAACATTCGAGAACCTGTCTGCAGTATTGGAACAATCAAGAATTTTGCTTCAACAACAAAGGTCTGATCTCTTGCTGTCTATACAGAAGCCTCACAGATTGTTAGAGATCTGTGTTTGGGACTTTCTCATTCCTGACCATGTCAGATGATGAGACCATTCCCGTAACATCAGCGGAAGACACTGTGCCTGTGGAGAGCGTACCCACCGGCCCGGCGAATCCGGTGACCTCGGCTCAGGGAGCCTACCAGATTCCACGCCCAGGATTGGGGCTGCACTGGCCACCGGTATCGCCCCGGTATTCGTGGTCCAATTTTGGCCACGGGACTTCCGAGTCATGGATCCACGACAGAAAGGGATCCCGCGTGCGGTTCAGTGGGGACCGCACAGAGTTTGGCCGTCCCAGCCTGATAGAGGAGGAACGGGGTTTCTCCAGAGGCCAGGACGACTGGCGTTACCGCTTTCTGGACGAAGAGCGTGCGATGCCATGTGGTCCTGATCCTGTGGGCGAGGATCTGGGACGAGTGCTGGACCGGAGGTTCGGCGAGATGCAAAACCGCATCACAGTGGAACTACGGGAAGCTGTGCTTGACATGCAGCAGCAAATGCGGGACGTAGTGGCTGCAATGCAAGCACCCGTGCAAGATCCCCCTCAGGGAGGAGGAGTACCGGCCCCGGTTCCCGGGCCTGCGGGTGGCGCACCGCCCCAACAGATACCTCCGGCTGGCCCGCCCGCGGGACCCCCTCAGCAACCGGCACCTGGGGACCCCGTGGCCCCAGACTGGATAATCCGGCAGGCCCCCACCGATCTGTTAACAGCCACATTCGATGGCGACCCGGAGAAGCTCCGTTTTTTCATCATCGAGATCGAGAGGTTCCTGGCCGCTTGGGGACACCTGTATCCCACCGAGAGAGACCGGGTTGGTTACATCGGTTCGAAGCTTCGGGACACCGCAAGTGATTGGTATGTCAGCCTGCACAACCCCCCGGGCCCTGAACTACGTACTGTTGATAATTTCATGTGGGCCCTGCGACAACATTATGAAGATCCTCTGGGGGAGGAGAAAGCTCGGAACCAACTCCGGAAGCTGGTGCAGGGGAGGTCCTCGGTAAGGGAGTATACCGATCGCTTCTGTCGTATATCGGCCAAGGTGCAAGGTTGGTCCAAAGACCTCTTCGTGGAGAAGTATCGGGAAGGGTTGCACCCGGAAATCTACGAGACCGTGCTGAGGGGGGGACGGCCCATGTCACTGGCCGCTTGGATGAGGGCAGCAGCGGATGTGGAGGAGCGTTTCACCCTGATCAAGCTGGGAGCTTCTGCGACGGCTCAACCGAAAGCACCCCAGAAGGCGAAAGGGAAGTCGGTGTTCCAGGAGCTGCGAGATATCCGTTTTAAGCAGGGGCTCTGCATCAAGTGCGGGGAGAGTGGCCACTTCGCATCTTCCTGCCCCCGAGGCGGCACGAAGGCGCCCAAGACCTCCACCCCCATGGGAGCCGCCCCTCGTCCTGGCAAAGTGTCATTAAAACTCCGGGCTCTACAGCTGGAAGGGGCAAATTGTGAGCAGGGCGAGTTGGAGCTGGTCGAGGCACAGCCGTCGGGAAACTTCAGCGACCTGCAGTAGGAGGCGCAGAGCTGCAGGTCCCCCCATCCGGCGCGCCATCCCTGGTGAGCATCCCCGGCCCCTTACTGTATATGGTCGTGACTGTGGTTGTCCCCCGCACAGGAACCCATGTGCGGGTGCGTGTGTTGATAGACTCGGGGTGTGCCAGAGACTTAATTAGCCCCCTAGTAGTGGATGGGCTGGCCCCAGAAGTAAAACCCCTGGGGGAACCCCTCACCTTCACTCAAATGGACAGTTCGGAGATGAAGGAGGCGTGTGTGGCAGAGACTGAACTTTTGGTGGTGGGCACGGGGGAGCATTGGGAAACACGGGCATTTGTCATCACCCCAAATACGCAGTTCCCCATGGTGCTGGGGAGCCCATGGCTGAGTTCCCACGACCCCTTCATAAAGTGGAGTGAGGGAAAGATCTCCTGGGTAGACGAGAAGTGCATCCATCACAAGTGGGACCCTGGTTGGGGCCCGGGGCCCCCAGTCCCCCTCAAGGCGGCAGCTCTGGTTCTGGTGCTGGTGCAGATTCCCCCAGAATATAGAGACTTGGCAGAGGTATTCAGTGAATCTGAGGCAGATGATTTGCCACCCCACCGCCTCTCTGACTGCGCCATCGAGCAGCTACAAGGGGAGAAATTACCCAAGGGAAAATTATATTCTATGAGCCCAGCCGAGCGAGAGGAACTAAGGAAGTTTTTAGACAAGAACTTGGGGCGTGGCTTCATCCGTCCTGCCAAATCCCCTTTTGCCGCCCCAGTGCTTTTTCGGAAAAAGAAAGATGGGGGTTTGAGGCTATGCACGGATTATTGGGGACTGAATGCGGTGTCCGCCTCAAATGCCTACCCCCTCCCTCTCATCAAGAATTTGCTGGCGGAAGCGGCTAAGGGGAAAATTTTCACAAAACTAGACTTGCGGGATGCCTATTTTCGTGTGCGCATCAGGGAGGGGGATGAATATAAGATGGCGTTTAACACCCCTTTGGGACAGTTCGAGTACCTGGTGATGCCATTCGGCTTGAGTGGCGCGCCGGGAGTTTTTATGAGTTTAATCAATGAAGTGTTACATAAACATCTGTTTAACGGGGTGCTCTGCTATCTAGATGATATCTTGATTTATTCTACTGATAAGGGATCCCACGTGGAACTAGTAAGAGAAGTGTTAGCCACGTTGCTGGAGAACCAGCTCTACGCCAAGCTGTCCAAGTGTGAGTTCCACCAAACAGAAGTCGATTTCTTAGGTTACCGAATCTCCCAGCGCGGGCTGGAAATGGACCCAGCCAAAATAGAAGCGGTGGTGCAGTGGGAGGCACCCCGCACCCGAAAACAATTGCGGAGTCTGTTGGGATTTTGTAACTTCTACCGCACGTTCCTCAAAGACTTTGCAACAGTCACCCTACCCCTTACCGAACTATTAAAAACAAAAGGGAGGGGACCAGAGGCAGGGAAGCCTGGGGAACGCATAGGGTGGAATGGAGAGTGCCAAGTGGCTTTTGAGAAACTTAAGAGACTGTTCACTTCTGAGCCCATCCTAGCCCACCCAGATGAAACCAAGGAGTTTGTGATTCATGTTGATGCCTCCGATGTGGCCATGGGGGGGGGGGGGGCGATTCTGCAAAAGGGCACAGACAATATCTTACACCCCCTGGCGTATATTTCAAAAAAGTTTAACGAGACTGAGAGATACTGGTCGGTGTGGGATAAAGAGGCGGCTGCCATACGGTTGGCTTTAACCACATGGTGGCATTGGCTAGAGGGAGCGCAGAAGCCGTTTGAGATCTGGACTGACCATAAAAATTTGGAGGCTTTGCGGACTCAGAGGTCTCTCAATGCCAAGCAGCTTCGGTGGGCTGATTTCTTCTCGAAATTCAATTTCGTATTGAAACACTTCCCTGGGAAAGCCAATTCCTTAGCAGATGCATTGTCCCGCTTACCCCAACATGAATCCCAGAGAGAGGAAGTATTTGACTCCATGTTTTCACCTCAACAATTGGGGGGGGGCAATGACCACACGGAGCCAGAGTAAAGCCACCCTCGAGCCCCCAACCTGGACGGAAAGGTGTGCGGAGAAATACATTGGGGAAGAGATAGAGGAGTGGAGGGGAACTAGCGAGTGCTCTATCCACGAAAATAAATGCTGGTATCATGGGACCAAGCTGATAGTGCCCCAGTCCCTACGAGGAGAGGTGCTCAAGTCGTGCCACACATCTAAACTATCGGGACACTTTGGATTCCTTAAGACTCTTAATTTAGTCCAGAGACAGTTTTGGTAGCCGCGCATGCGCAAGGACGTGTCGGACTGTGTGACTGCATGTCAAGTGTGCCTTATGTGTAAACGCCGGGGTGGGAAGACCCCGGGACTGTCGCATCCTTTGCCGACCCCCACCAGACCCTGGGAAATTGTGTCTATGGATTTTATCACGGGGCTCCCGCCCTCAAGGGGCAAGACAGCCATTTGGGTGGTCGTGGACATGTTTTCCAAGCAAGCTCATTTTGTCCCTTTTAAATAGCTGCCTACTGCAAAGGGGCTGGCTAAAACCTTCTTTAATCATGTGATTAAATTACATGCTTTTCCCAGGAGGGTGGTATCCGACCGGGGAAGCCAATTCGTTGTCAACTTCTGGCGGGAGCTTCTCAAAGTGATGGACATTGAGCCTGCCCTAAGTTCGGGTTATCATCCAGAGACTGATGGACAATCCGAACGAGTTAATCAGTATTGGAACAATACAGTATTGGAACAATAAAGAACTTTGCTTCAACAACAAAGGTCTGATTTCTTGCTATCTGCACAGAAGCCTCACAGAGCATCCCTGACAAGGGTTTGTCCAGCCGCTGCTCGAAGACTGCTAGGGAGGGGGAGCTCCCCACCTCCCCAGGCAGCCGATTCCACTGTTGCACAACTCTGACTGTCAAAAAGCTTTTCCTAAGATCCAGCTGGTACTTTCCCGCCCTTAATTTAAACCCATTATTTCAAGTCCTCTGCTGCCAACAGGAGCAGCTCCCTGCCCTCCTCGAAGTGACACAGCCCTTCAGATACTGAAAGAGAGCCATCCTGTCCCCCCTCAACCTCCTCTTCTCCAGAGTGAAAGAAACAAAGAGAGACCGCTTACCGGCACAGCTTGAGAGCATAAATGGTTTCAGTGATGTGAATTAGACAAGCAACGCCATACCTGCAAACGAGGGGGAAAAGCACTATTTTTGGACCACGTTCCTTCATATCCGGCCCGAGACATTCCAGCGCCCAAGGCTGATGGGTCCATCCCCCACAATATAATCAAAATGTGGGGGCAACAAGGAGGGGGGGGGCTCTCCTGCCCCTCACTGAGCTGTACCCTTTGGGCAGCTCCAGCTCATGTCAACCCAGGACTTAAAAGGGGAGGGGGAAGGTACTGCATCTACAACCCTTCAAGAGAAGAAGGAGAAGAGAAGGAAGGGGAAGAGATTGGATTTATACCCCGCCCTTCACTCGGCGTCTCAGAGTGGCTTCCAATCTCCTTTCCCTCCCCCTCCCCCCAACAGACACCCTTGTGAGGTAGGTGGGGCTGAAAGAGCTCTGAGAGAACTGCTCCTGAGAGAACAGCTCTGAGAGAACTTGTGACTGACCCAAAGCCACCCAGCTGGCTGCATGTGGAGGAGTGGGGCATCAAACCTGGTTCTCCCAGATTAGAGGCCGCCGCTCCCAACCACTGCACCAAACACCCCAGGGTTTGTACCCCAAACTGCATTCCCAAGCAGGCCCGACCAAGACCTTGCTCTTTTACCCAGCTGCTGACCCTGACCCTTAAGCCCCCATCCCCACCTCTTGGGTGACCAGGAAGGCAAAGTCACGGAGCACGGAAACCGGGGCTCCTTTTCCTGAATTCAGCTTACCCAATGTTCAGGCAGGTCTTGTAATTCTCCACCAAGTATCTTGTGAAGGTGCCCAGGGGCCCCAAGGAGTCATAGGGGACGGTCGCGGGTGAAAAGACAGTCCACTAAGAGAGGGAGAGAAGGAACAGAAGCATCGAATCATGGCGTCCAGGGTCATCTAGTCCAACCCCCTGCACAATGCAGGGAATTCACAACTACCTCCCCCCGCACACCCCTGCTCCATCCCCAGAAGATGGCTCTCCAGGATCCCTGCCCACACTGGCTTGGAGAAAATTGATTCCTGACCCCACAGTGGTGACTGGCAATGTAAGAAATGGCCACGAGAACGAAGCACTGAGGCAACCCTTCCTGCCCTCCTGCTCCTGATCTGCCCAAGTTCACAGAGCTGGCATATTCCAGAGCATTTTACACATCACCTTCCAAGCCCAGGCTTCTCCATAACAAATCAATTTCAGGGACCCGAAGGACATGTCTTTCTCACACATCCCCAAGAGGGGAAAGGGTTTCACACCACACGCCCCCCCCCAATAGCTCTGCCAACCAGCTCCCTCTTTAGCCTGGCTCTAGAGACACAGCATGCAGAACTGGGGCCCAACGTAGAAATTAACTGCTGCCTGGGAAACCCAACATAATTATCCCAAGTAAAAGTTTGTAGCCATCATGGCTGGAAAATAACGAGCAGCGCAAGAGTTAATGCTAAGAACGGGAACTCGAGGGAATCTCACGGGACGCCTATCCCAGGAGGAGGGGACTCTGAGTATTCATATCTGTTTTGGGGTTTATACTCTGCTTCTCTCCCCAGTGGAGACCCAAAGGATCTTACGCAGTTCTTTGTAACACCAACTGTATCCTCACAACAACCCTTTAAGGTAGGAATCTTCCCCACCACTGAGAGATCTCACCTCACTGTTCTGCTCCTCTTCAGAGCCAAGCAAAAATAGAGAGGGAAGATACACAGCAAGGGAACAAAACAAAAGATAAAACTGTGTCCTGGGTATGCCAGCAACAAAGGCAAAGTCACTCCAATAATTACAAAAGACGGGATAGTCAATATATTATATCAGAGTGTTGTTCTGTTAAGCCCGTGTGAAATGCACAAACATAAGACTTCACTGAAGTCCATAATAGCAAGGAATTCAGTATAGCCACAGCTTCATGTGCCGGTTCCAAATGATTGTATCTACGGGTTGACCGGCTGCATGGCCACGTTTCGCCGTGAAGCCTTTGTCAAAAGATGAAGGGATGCTGCGCTGTATTCCAATCCATTTTGTTTACTTGGGAGACTTCAGTTAAGTCTCGCAATTGTGCGTTTCACACGTGTCTAATGCAACAGTACTCTGATGCAATATAATGGCTGTCTTGTCTTATTTGAGTGGTTTTGCATTCGTCGTTTGCATTCCCAGGACACAGTTTTATCTTTTGTTTTGCTCTTCAGAGCCAGCCTGCAAAGAGACACTGGAATTACGGCCCCCTCATCTCTTTACCTAGCGCTGATGCCTGGAAGGCTGCTGAAAACGAAAGCACCAGCCCTCGACTGTAGGGGCTCGACTACCCGGCAAGAGGGGCTCTCTGCACCCCACCAGAGGCTCCCAAACCCTGGGTTTGACCACGGGGCTATTGACTCAGTCCTGTGCAATGTTAGCACACAAACACCACAGATCTCCAGCCCACATGAAGGCTGTGCTGGCGGATATGGGCCCATAGGTCAGGGGCAGAGAATCCGCTTGGCATGCAGAAGGTCCGAGGTTCAGTCCCCGGCCTCTCCCAGTTAAAAGGTTCAGAACCTTGGAGACATGAAAACCCTCCATCGGAAACCCAGGAAACGATAGGGACCTTGACAGACCGAGGGTCTGACTCTATGTGCAACCTAACATGGCACAGGTGTAGCAGGACCACATGCATGCGCTGGGCTTGCACAGGGGTGCATTCTTCCACTCTGCCAGCATCACTTTTAAAACTGAGTGCATCTCTGTACCTCCTCCCTGTCCCATTCCAAGAATTAACTTCTAGGAAATTGGGGAGGGGGGAAGGAAGAGGTGGGCAAGGTTGTAAACAGCCAGGTCTTGCCATTTATGTCCCCCTTGGGCCACAACCCTGTGTTTCTCCAACCCCTTCATATGTCACCAAAGACCCCCCCAAACAAAACAAAAACAAGAGGGGAAGCTACCCAGGGTGCAAACAAATCATGCCTCCAGAGCTCGGGAGCCCGGGCAGGGGCCGGGGCTAGGACCCGAGGGGTCCAGGTCCAAATCCCTGCTCACCGGGTGCCCTTGGGCCCCTCTCTCAGTCTCACCTACCTTGCAGGGCTGTTGTGAAGAAACGCTTTAGGCCGCCCTCATCTCTTCGGACAAAAAGCAATGCCCTTGTTATTACTATGCCTAGGGTTGCCAGCCTCCAGGTGGGGCCTGGGGATCTCCCGCTTTTACAACTGATCTCCAGCTGACAGAGATCAGCTCCCCTGGAGAAAATGGCTGCTTTGGAGGGTGGACTCTGTGGCATTGTACCGTGCTGAGGCCCCTCCCCTCCCCAAACCCCGCCTTCTCCTGGCTCCACCCCCAAAGTCTCCAGGTATTTCCCAACCCGGACTTGGCAACCCTAAGCTATGCCAATTAACAGTAGCGTCTAGCATTGTCAGTGCACTATTATTATTAGGAACAGATAGTATTGCTAATAATAATTCCATCCATGGCAACGCTCCAAGCGGCTTCAGTAGGGTTCGGCTGTCCGGGAGGAACGGGCTCCGTGCTCCGGGCTCCACCCCCCCACCCCCCGGGACGACTCACTCCGTAGTAGCCCATCGCGGCCGCGATCAGCAGCACCCACACCGGGCTGATCCGTCGGAAGTAGGTGGCAGCGCCGGGGGGGAGGGTCCTGCCGCTGGTGCCAGGGCTGCTCCGCCGCCTCCCCCTCCGCGGGGTCTCGCCGCCGGCCGCCATCGGGAAGAGGAGCTCCGCCGCGCTCTCCCGCCCCCGCGCCAGACGCCGCCGTCCCCACCACATCTCCCCGCCCCCCGCCCCCCGAGGGCGCGGCCTACCGCGGAGAGGAGGAGCCGGCGCGGCCGCTCCGCCCACGGCCCGGTGGCGTCACAGAAAGGGGCGGGGACGCCGGGGAAAACGCGGGGGGGGGGGGCCCGTACCATTCTTCCGCCGCGGGACGGGGGAGGAGGGGAAATACACCCCCCCCTCCGCCCCCCAAATCCTCTCTCCCGCTGCCTTCGGCCGCCGGGAGAAGCCTTGGCGTGGAGGTGACGAGCGGCAGGACGCTAATCTGGGGGGACCGGGTCTGATTCCCCACGCCTCCACTCGCACCTGCTGGTGTGACCTTGGGTCGGTCGCAAGCTCCCTCGGAGCTGTTCTCTCAAGGGCAGGGCTCGGGAGAGCTCGCTCAGCCCCGCCGACCGCACGGGGTGTCTGTTGTGGGGAGGGGGAGGGAAAGGCGGTTGCAAGGCGCTCTGAGACCCCTTCGGGTAGGGACAGGCAGGCAAGGTGGAAATCCCATCTCTTCTTCTTCCGCACAGGGGAATGCCGCCCAGCCTGGGATCGGGACGGAAGGCACCTGGCCGGGGTCTCCAGCGCCCCTCCTGCCCTCCCGGGCTGCAGTGCAGGCAGTCACCCACCCGCACCAGAAGCAATCCGCTTTCAGTCCACTTTCCAACTGGATTTTGCCAGTTCACTGCACAGGCTGATTTCTGCTTTAGCTTAGCCGCTTTTCCCTCCCCTGTTTCAGCAAACCCACATGGCAGGACAGAAATTTTCCCCTCTGCCTGGGGTGTCACTTCCGCTGGAGAAAACACCTGTTCAGAGGGAGGATGCTGCCGAGGCCCCTCCCCTCCCCTCCCCAAGCCCCACCCTCCCCAGACTCCATTCCCCAAGCCGCAAAGTCCGTCCCAGCCCGGAGCCGCAGTGGCAACCCCAAAACGAGAGCGTCCACGGGGATCCGTCTCAACCCGGCGTTTACTTTCCCCGCTTTTCTACTACAGACCGCCAGGGTGACCGACCCTTGGAAACTGTCTCACAGAGCAGATCCAGGCGGGCGGCCCTGTTGGTCTGAAGCAGCAGAACAAAGTGAGAGTCCAGGGGGGGCACCTTTACGGCCAACTAAGGTGTATTCAAGGCGTGAGCTTTCGTGTGCGAGGCACACTTTATCAAATATGTTAGAATGGCAGGCAAGGTTCAGATTTATAGCCAGAGAATGAAGATTCCCAGTCACTTCCCACAATTTAGAAAAGACACCTTTAGACATTTCTCTGGTAGTTTGACCTATTTATTGCTTTGCAACTGTGGACCTTATAACCTTAACTTGTCATTTAGTGTCACTTTGCATATCTTGATCACGTTGCATGTTAATTTGCTGTTCGTTCTCTGGCTAAAAGTCTGAACCTTGACAGCCATTCTAATATGTGTGAGTGTGCACCTGAAAGCTCATACCTTGAATAAACCTTCGTTGGTCTTAAAGGTACCACTGGACTTGAAATTTGTTGTTCTGGGTATAAGCTTTCATGTGCATACAACAAAGTGCACCACAACTGAAAAGTACTGGAGTCTGGAGGCCGGTGGAGTGATTTTCAGCATAGCTCTTTTTATTAGTGGTCAGGAACAAGCATGTGGGAGAGTGGTCGGGGAGCCTGCTTATATTTACAGGTAAACCACACCCCCGACTTCTCCCCCCACGGGGGAGTGGGTGAACAGGGATTAAGTTCCCGCCAGAGGCTATCATAGGTCCAGTTGAATATCCTGTGAGGTAGGTGGGGCTGAGAGAGGTCTTTCACTGACTGCTCCTGAGAGAACAGCTCTGAGAGAACTTGTGACTGGCCCAAGGTCACACCAGCAGCTGCATGTGGAGGAGTGGGGAATCAAACCCGGTTCTCCCAGATTAGAGTCCAACTCCTGACCACTACACCAGACTGATAAGGTGGAAGCTGCTGAAGCGTTGGTGAAATTTCTCCAGTACTTATGTGCCATGTGCCCAGATAAAAAATGGTATACTTAGAAAATTTATATGCCACCCTCAGCAAGTCTCTGGAAAAGGAGCACACAGTCATAAAAGTAACAGTGATAAAATTATCAATATTAAAACAAAACATTAAAACCAATAAAGACCCTAGCAGGGCTTTCCCCGGGGCACTGCACCTCTGCACTGCTCGGGGAAGCCGAGGAGGGGGCGGGGCTTGGTCATGTGCCCGCCCCCTGGGCTCCTCACTCCCGGAGCTGCGCTCCTGTGCGCTACCGCTCCATCGGACCCCTGATAATGGGAAGGGGAAGTAGGTACGCTCACCATCCCTGGAGCACGAGAGCTCAGAAGTGCAAAACTGCAACAGATCACCCCCAGGCAGGAGACAGGGCAACCAGGCAGAACTTGTAAATGGCAGTGCAGATCTAGAGTGCTAGATGTGCAACTCTGTTGAGCAGGAGATATTCTTAGAGCTGATGATGTCAGAGACTGATAGTTTGTTTTTGGTAACTTCTAGAAATCTGGGAAAGGGGCAGCATTGCCAAGCAGAGATCCAAGACATCCCCTGGGCTAAATAAGTGATGGGGCTTAACCAGGCATTTCACAGAGACTCCGTGAAGGCCGGGTCAAGGTGTTGACTGGCCTATATCTGTGTGCCACTTTCTCTTCTATCTTCTCTAACCATTTAGAGGATAAAGTTCAAGTCCAGTGGCACCTGTAAGATACCTTTAGAGGATGAGAGAAGAAGAAGAGATTGGATTTATACCCCGCCCTTCACTACCCAAGGGAGTCTCAGAGTGGCTTACAAACTCCTTTCCCTTCCCCTCCCCACAACAGGAGGTAGGAGAGGCTGAGAGCGCTCTGACAGAGACTGCTCTTTTTCAAGAACTGCTGTGCCAGAGCTATGGCTTGCTCAAGGTCATCCAGCTGGTGCAAGTGGAGGAGTGGGGAATCAAACCCAGTTCTCCCAGATTAGAGTCCACGCACTTAACCACTACACCAAACTGACACAATGAGACTTCAAACTTTGATTAAGGCTCCAGTGCTGGATGGTGAGACGGGGGTTTATTTAATATTGCATTGCCTTTTGAGGGCATTTATTTGCCTCAGCCTTGTGCCTTAGTTCTGCATTTGATGCAATCTGTTTAGGTTTACCAATCCCCCAGTGGGAGACAGAATGTAACAATGGCTGCCAGTCCTACGGTGTGATGTCAGTTCTGGGGGGAATCTAGAAATGACGTCAGTCCTCTCTAGGAATTGTTGAAAATGCTGTGGTTTTACCTTAGAGTTTCCAGTGATTCCTAGAGACGCTTGACATTACTTCTGGGGTTTTGGACAGGAAGTGGTGTTACCAGGGGTCATTTTGTAGAAAAAGAGGTGCAGGAGCTCATTAGCATAACTCATTAGCATAACTCATTTGCATATACCACACCCCCTAACATACTGGAAGTGTGTCAGAAGGCAACACCCACCCCTCAGGCTCCACTCCACAGGTGAGTGAAACTGACCTGCTCTTCCTCCATTCCCTTCCCCATCCAATACTTTGTGCAATAAAAATAAGCGTAAAGAACACACCCTCATTCTCTTCCTGCTCCCTTGAAACCACCAAGATACCCAGGACATGTGCACCACCCATCCCTTTCCCTTCCCCTCCCCACAACAAGACACCCTGTGAGGTAGGTGGGGCTGAGAGAGGTCTTTGAGAACTGCTCATGAGAGAACAGCTCTGAGAGAACTTGTGACTGGCCCAAGGTCACACCAGCAACTGCATATGGAGGAGTGGGGAATCAAACCCGGTTCTCCCAGATTAGAGTCCAACTCCTGACCACTACACCAAACTGATGGGGTGGAAGCTGGTGAAGGGTTGGTGAAATTTCTCCAGTACTTATGTGCCATGTGCCCAGATAAAAAATGGTATACTTAGAAAATGTATATGCCACCTTGAGCAAGTCTCTGGAAAAGCAGCACACAGTCATAAAAGGAACAATGATAAAATCATCAATATTAAAACAAAACATTAAAAACAATAAAGACCCTAGCAGGACTTTCCCCGGGGCGCTGCACCTCTGCACTGCTCAGGGAAGCCGAGGAGGGGGCGGGGCTTGGTCATGAGCCCACCCCCTAGGCTCCTGACTCCCGGAGCTGCGCTCCTGTGCGCTCCCGCTCCAACGGACCCCTGGGTGTTACACTGTTGCAGCTGCCCTGTCCTTGGCGATCCTAAATCTTTTAGAGTTTCTGAGTTACCTATCTTAGAGTAGATTGATTTATTTCCAGACCTCCCCCCCCCCCTTTCACACCCTGTCCCCTTACCTGCTAGCAGTCTTCCTTTTCCTCAAAGGGAAAAGGGGCCTGCAGCCTTTCTGCTATCTGAATACCAGCTCCTGAAGAAACAAAAAGCAAGGTAGTTCCTCATGAGCTCGAACCCAAAACGTAAAAAAAACAATGGAGTCAACAACCAGTGGAATTACGGATTAAGGTAAAGTACAAGACTAGAGCAGTCCGCTGGTGTTAACACACAAGGCTTCGATGTCAAAGTTTTGTCAGCTGCAAATTATCACAATGAAACTTGATAAGGAATGGATCCTGAAAACCACAAAAGTCAGTGAAGTCTGAATTTAGTGATAGCTAATCAGTAGTCAGTCTCTGAACAGTTGTTCAGCCAATCTGTGACAAGGGCCATCAAAGAGTCTAGAAGTCCTCCACATATTGGCACGCAATTAAAGAAATACAATTCTGCCAATTCTAGTAAGAGTATGAAGCATTTCATGTAGCCAGTATCGAAGACCTGCAGAGAAGAAACCAGAAATAAAGCTTCTTCTGCAAACACATTTTCAAATTTCCAAAGAACCGTTGGTAGTATAAAAACCAATCATTATATAAGTTTGAGAGCACCAATATACAGCTTGTTCAAGGAACCAAAAGAGCTCACTAGGATGTTTTGTGGCTTTGTAATACAGTCTGGAGTACTGAATTCTTGTATATTGTAAACATGGTTCTGATACTATAATAATATGATTGTCCTTGGTATATAACAGGTTCTTAAGAACTGCATATTCCGTAAGGGTTCAAGTGCTGTTTTTAAAATGGGAAAAATATGTTTTGCATTTAAAATTCTTAACTTACTCCTCCCAGGCAGTATAATGGTGGAGGAAATTGTCAGCTGTACATATGTACACCCTTTGGCCATCAGGGGGAGACAGAGAACAAAAAATCCCAAACATCTGCTGTGCTTTACACACTCTTCTCAGAGCCAGGTGTGTGTGGTGGCTTGGGGGGGGGGGGGGAGGCTCTGAGGCCTTCTGGACCGAAGAATATCCAGTGCCCCACTCTGAAACCTATAGATTCTTTATACGCCAACTGCCCACAATCAAATACAAAGGGGGACACAAGCTTTAAATTATAGATTCTTAGTGTCTAAGCTATGTGGTCTCTAAAGGTCTCTCGTTTGCAAACCTGCTAGACTATAGCTGTACTTATAAGTCAGTTAAATAGAGATCATGTTTTCTTAGATATTTGACTTGACGGACAAGACAGAGATGGATTAGTGAATCCTGTGTCACCCCACACATTTGGTCATTGACAATTATGGGTTCTAAACACTCCCTCTTAACTCCCTCAGTCCATACAGATGAAACAGTGGGACACTTTTCCTCAGAAGCTGTTGTTAACTGTGTCTCCTGCTGCTTTTTTTTCCAGATTCTATCTTCTTAACACCATTCAGTTGTTTGACTGGGTCTGAGTTAGTTTTTAATTTAGGACAGTTGATGCGGTAATGCCCGGCTTTCCTACAGTAGAAACAGACAGGTTCATTTGGCGCCCCTCTGGACTGAGGTGCCTTCTCTGCAGGGCTGGTGTTTTGAGGAACAACTTTTTTTTCTGTGGAACCTCCTCCATGTCCTCTGCTAAGTGCCTTGTCAAACTGTTACAAGCTAACGAGAGTGGTTAGTTTTTTGGACTGTGTCAGTCCCACTTCCCTCAATCCACCTGTGTAAAACTCTGTCTAGTTTTACACATTTCATGTTGTTGTTGTTGTTTGTCGTTTGTCTGAACTCTTCCCTGCTAAGGCCTGGTAATGAACCCAATTTCTGTCCCTTTCTCTGAAGCGATGGTAATTTTTTGCTTCCTCTGTTCTCATCTGGGAGTATACCTGCTCAAGTTCTTCATGAATTTGAGATCTGAGGTACTTTATGCAATCTCCATAATCAATTCCATAGTCCTCACATGTTCTCTCCAAGCTTCTTCCTCGCTGCCTTTATGAAATTTAGGGAACCTGTTCATATGTGTTCTGGGACTGTCATGGTGCATTTCTGACACCCCTAGTCCAGCGCATACCTTTGTTTGTTCTAATTATAGTTTCTCTGACTGACCCTCACTTTCCCTCTGAGCCTGTATTTTCATTTCTGTCAGCTTTAGCTCCCGCTGCGTTTGAGCCAGCTCATACTCTTACTGTATTTTGGCCTGCTCTTGTTGTATTCTAGGCAGCTGTCTAGCTTGTATTGTGTTTGTTCACTCCTTTCTTTAAGTCTCAAAATTTCCAGTTCTTTATCTGTATTTTCTGTAGGTTGTTTATCCCCATAAGCTGATGTCGAAACGGCTTCCTCCTCAGATCCCATTCTGCCTTTATTCTTTGCAGCCATGCTGTCCATACATTTAACCTCAGAATTTCCCTCCTTTCCACTTCTGAGAGAAATTTTTCCGTAAAGAATTTCCCATGACCGGGGACCTCCCCAATAAAATAAATTGTTCAGAACCTTATCTTATTAACTCCTTGATGATAGATCATGCTGGGCAGTCATGTTGGTCTGAAACAGTAGAACAAAGTTTGAGTCCAGTGGTACCTTTGCTGGTCTTAAAGGTGCCACTGGACTCAGACTTTATTCCCACCTTAATCTCCTGTCAGGATTTTCTCTTGTCTGTGTGGTGTTTATTTTACCAACTTCAGTCCTTGTTTTGTCAATCAGGACTGAATCACGCCTAGGGCTGCCAAGTACCGGCGACTTACCGGTGGGGGGGAGTTGTTCTCCCCCCGGGAGCTCTTCTGGCACGTGCGCTTTGTGCGCGCGCCACAGCAACGTAATGACATCACCCGGAGGTGACGTCATCACGTTGGGGGCGTTGCCAGGGCAACGCTCTGGCAATCACCCCAAAAAGGGGCGATTGCCAGAGCGTTGCCCTGGCAATGCCCCCAACGTGATGACGTCACCTCCGGGTGACGTCATTACACGGGGGAAGTCATCCTCACCGGACAACTTCTGGGGCGGGGTTCCCCCCATTCGGCCGGCGGATCGGGAACCCCTATAGCGGGGGATTCCCCGCCCCCCAGGCTGACTTGGCAGCCCTAATCACACCTCTGCCTCTGCTTTTATTGTAGTGACTGTGGGATGAGGGGGGAGGCTCTGAGGCCACTGCCTTCTGGACTGAGCAATGTCCAGTCCCCCGCTCTGTCCTCTCCTATAGATTCTTTATACCCTAGCTGCCCACAGTCAAACTGAAAGGGGGACAACAGGCTTTAAAATAAAGATTGATAGCATGTAAGCAATGTGCTCCCTAAAGGTCTCTGCCAGACTATGGCTGTGAGTTAAATAGAAATAACTTTTCTCAGATTTTTGACTAGACAGAGAAGACACAGATGGAAATGAACAATAAAGGTTTATTTTTGTTGTTGTTGTTTTTCAGTTGCACAGTCGAGTCCGACCCTTCGCGACCTCATGGACCACACCACGCCAGGCCCTCCTGTCTTCCGTCGTGTTCCGGAGTTTGCTTAATTTCATGTTCGTTGCATCGATAACACTGAAAGGTTTATTTAACAGAAAGTAAAATATTTAATAAGGTAAATATAACATAGATACAATAAAGTAAAGCTGGCTCTCAAAGTAAGTAACCCCTGAGGAGAGATTCGATTCCCCTTTCTGTGAACACGTGATTACCACAGCAGGTTCAAGGCTGCTCTTTTCTCTCACAGAGCCCCTTTCCACAGAACCTCCGCACGCCAGTGAGGGATGAGGAGCCCTTAACAGTGTGTTCATTGGTCACAATAAAATCTTTCTTCCCTTGCCCGCCCCCCAAACCCTAACCAAGAGCCTGGCTCAGCTGAGCCTCCTTTACAGAGCCCCGAAATCCCCGCCTGAAGGAAATAAGTTTTTCTTTTTAAACTGAGGCTGGCTCAGCCCCTCCCACCCCAGTGGTGTTCCCTGGGCTCTAATTGGCTGACAGTCACCGGGATTTGCATGAGGCTTCAATCACAAGGATTGGCTCAGAGCTCTGTGGAGAGGTGGGACTTTTAAGGATGATTGCCGCAGTGTGTTAGCTGAGCATTTCCATATGGATTCACTGAGGTTGAAAGAGATTGAGACTGAATGATTCACATACAAAAATCTAGGCAGGTGTGCTTTGACTTTCTGTGCCCAGTGTTTATATCCCAAATCACTTCTGCTGCAGATTTGTCAGTGCATTTGTATGGTTTGGGGAGGGCGGGTATTTTTCTGTTGCGAATGAAGGCAGTGCGTAAACGTAGCTTCAAGCCCATAGGTCTGCATTCTTCACATCCAGCATTTTATTGGGCACATGAACCAGAGCGCTGCTTTCATGGCAGGTTTCTGGCCTGCCTGCTTGCAAGCGCTTTGAGCTGAAAGTTGCTGGCATCAGAATTTTTTCCCCATTTTTATAGTTATGATTATACCATCAAATCTGGGATGTGGCTTCTGGTGTAGTCTTCT
This sequence comes from Lepidodactylus listeri, assembly GCA_029233225.1. NCBI lineage: Eukaryota > Metazoa > Chordata > Lepidosauria > Squamata > Gekkonidae > Lepidodactylus > Lepidodactylus listeri. The sequence continues at coordinate 128,705,443 of JARCFY010000005.1, read as the reverse complement.
GAGAATCCTACAGGCCTTTGTTTCTGTTTTAAATAAGCCTGAAAAATAAATCAGAGGGACACTGAGACAGAGTTTCTGATAGGAAGCAGATCATCTTTGCTCCACAAAAGGTCAAGGCTCTGGCCCCTGGTTTTTCTTCTCTTTCTACACATTTCTGCCATCTTCTTCATCCACCAGTCTGGCAATTCTGATTCTTTTCTCCAAGTCTCACTGGGGCCATGAGGCCCTGTGAAGCTGTTCAGCAAACACAAAACCTCTCCTGGGTTCCCACCAATGTTCTCTCTAATCTGAGTTGGTGTGAGCCAGCTCACAGTTTCTTAGCCTCTGGCTCACACATTTTTGTCTTAGCCCAGGAAGGATGGCTCCAGAGCAAACTAATTCATGCAGGAGCCAAATCGCTTGCTCACAACTTTAATGCCAGTGGCTCACCAAGTAGGATTTCTGCTCACAAGACTCCACAGCTTAGAGGGAGCTTTGGTTCCCACCTAAAACCCTCTTGAGAGATTACTTTGTAGTGTATTAAGAACATAAGAGAAGCCAATGTTGGATCAGGCCAGTGGCTCATCCAGTCCAACACTCTGTCACGCAGTGGCTAAAAACACCAGGCGCCCTCAGGAGGTCCAGTAGTGGGGGCAGGAAGCGACATGTTAGGGATGGAGTGTGGACTGTAGCCCAATAGGTGTGCTCATGTGATTAAGCTATGTGTGCGTGGGGGGGGTGTTCTTTTTATCTATAACATACACACCACTCTTCCCTGACCTGCATAGCTCAGGCTAGCCTGACCACAGATCTGAGAGCTGTTCCCTCAAGAGCAGTTCTCTCAAAGCTCTCTGAGCCCCGCCTATTTCACCCTTGTGGGGAGAGGAAGGGAAGGAGAGTGTAAGCCCCCCTTGAGATTCTGAGTGAAGGGCAGGGTATCAATCCAACTCTTCTTCTTCTTGTCAGACCTCGGAAGCTAAGTAGGGATGGCCCTGGCTAGTATTTGGATGGGAGACCTCCAAGGAATACCAGGGTCATGATGCGGAGGCAGGCAATGGCAAACGACCTCTCAACATCTCTTGCCTAGAAAACCCTATGGGATTGCTGTAAGTCAGCTATGATTTGGCAGCAGAAAACACATCACTCTGCCTCCTGAGCTTCCAGGCCGCTCTTCCTAACTTCTGATCAGAAAGTATCCTGGGAATGAGCATGCACTCACTGGTGTCTGAGGGTGCGTTCAGACGGCTCTTTAAAGCCACGCCAGACATGAGTGCCTCATGGATTTAAAGGTACTGTCCAGACAGCAACATCTGGCAAATGTCCCTCTTCCATGAGCATCCCCGTTTTGTCGTGCTTCAGAGTTGTCATTAAAAGGTACTAGTTTAAATTTAGAGTTTTCGGTTCCCAACGGGCCAATTGCGGACTTTCCCTCATCTGATCAGTTGTTTCAGCGTGCAATCCTCTCGTCGGGGTGGTGACGTCAGACCATCCCAAACGGGTGCATGCGTGGATCAACAAGGACGCGATGTCACGCCTATGTGCATGCGCAAACTGTGGGTCTTTTTAAAAAAAGCACAACCCCACTGCGCGTGCCTCCTACAATGGATGCTGAATAGACAATCCACAACGGAGGCAGCGCGCGGTAAGATGATTCACTGGGGGGGGGGCTGTCTGGTTGTGCAACGACGGATTGAAAAGATCGGGATCAAATTAGAGCTGGGCTAATGGCGGGATTAGCTGCCCGTCTGAATGCACCCTGAAACCGGTAACTTGCCCTTTCAGAGGAAACATCCGGCTTTTTGTAGACCCGGGGTGAGGGGTCGTAGCTCCCCCCCTCCACCTGGAAGGTATGCACTTTCTTCAAGCCCCAAGGCAAGTCTGTGTAGCCCTAGGTCAGGTGTTCTACCACTGCAGGGTTGCTGGTAAGGAATGGAAGTCTGCTAATACTTCTTATAATAGCTGTTTTCTTTTCCAGGACAACCTACTGGCTTCTGGAGCCAACAACTCTGAGATTTACATCTGGGATCTGAATAACTTCAGTATGCCAGTGACTCTGGGGACCAAATCACAGGTGGGGAGCTCCGTCACCAAAGAAAAAGCTACCTGGGAAGACTGGGGATAGGAAAGGGAGGAGGCGTTGTGAGCAAGGAAGCAGTCTGTTTGCCTGTCTAATTCAGGCAACGTGAAAAGAATAACACTAATTCCATTGCAAACTGGGAAATTTTCTTTTTTAAAAAATTTAATTTTATTCATTTTTTCCCATTTACAACAACTTTGTGTAAGGTAAGTGTGTACTTCTTTTCCATTGTTTAGATTGTAACATTCTATTATTCAGACATTTAATAATTGCAATTTGTCAACATTTACCATAGCCAGTTTGGTGTAGTGGTTAAGTGCGCGGACTCTAATCTGGGAGAGCCGGGTTTGATTCCCCACTCCTCCACTTGCACCTGGCTGGATGACCTTGGACAAGCCATAGCTCTGTACCAGCTGTTCTCTCAAGGACAGCTTGGGAAAGAGCTCTCTCAGCCCCACCTACCTCACAGGGTGTCTGTTGTGGGGAGGGGAAGGGAAAAGGAGTTTGTAAGCAGCTCTGAGACTCCGAGTGAAGGGCGGAGTATAAATCAAATCTCTTCTTCTTCTTCTCTTCTCATAGATGAAGAGTATCTATTACATCAGGTATTGTTTCTTGAGTAACTAGGTAAGATATTATATTATATACACATAAATTCATTATATCCTCCATTAGTTTTTGTTGGTTTCATTATATCTGAAATTTTTTCCATTATATATAGATTCCATAGTTTCTTATACCAGAGGTTTATGGTTGGTTTACATTTTGATTTCCATCTGGATGCTATTGTTGTTTTGGATGCAAATAGTAGTAAAGTGATTCTTTTCCTTTGTATAATAGATAGAGCCTCTTCCGCTCTGAGATTTAAGAGTAATGATTCCGGGTTTTTTTCCCTATAATATATCCAGTTACGTTTCTTATTTCCTCTATTACTCTATCCCCAAAAGATGCAACAAAAGGGCATTCCAACCAGCAATGTATGTTGGTACCGTTTTCTTTGCAACCCCTCCAACAGAGGGGGTTTAAGTTATGTGTGATGTGAGAGATTTGTTATAGAGTCAAGTACCATTTGGTCATTATTCTAAAATGTTGCCATTTTTGTGAGAGGACGAGAGAGCTATTTTCATAAGTTTTCCAAATGTTTAACCATTCGTCTTGGGTGAGTTTTGCATATCTTTCCCAATATTTTTGAGAAGATAATGTTGTGTTCTCTTGTAACGATGTTAGAATGGTGTATGTCTTGGATATAACCACCCTTTTTGCTTTCATCTGCATTTCTTATAAGAGCTTCAAAGGGAGTTAAGGGTTTGGAAATTTGGAAATTTTTGAGTGACACAGGAGGGGAGGAGGTAGGTGAGTCCAGAGGTTTCCCAGGCTGCTTTAATTCAGGGGTCATTTGGGGCTGGAGTGAGGTGGAGCGGTGCTCCTCCAGCCCAGGAGAGGGCACCAGAGCAGCCACGGGCTGAATCAGATTCTCTCATCTGATTTGGCCCACCACAGCATTGCCACTGAAATTTGGTGGCGGCTTAAAAAGCGGCGGGAGGGGGTTTGAGGGAGAGGCTCCAAACTTACAGGGTAGCTGCTGGAGCCTCTCCCCCAAATACCCACCAAGTTTCAAGAAGATTGGACCAGAGGGTCCAATTCTACAGGCCTCCAAACAGGTTGCCTCCATTCCCTCCACTGTTCTCTATGGTGGGAAAAAAGTAACGTTCCAGCTGGGGAAGGGAAGGGGAGGCTTTTGAAGATGCCCTCCCCTTTGCTTCCCTTTATGATACTCTTCCGGTGATGTCAGAGGGCGTGGCATATGCTGAGTTATGCTAATAGGAATGCTAATGAGCTCCTGCACCTCTTTTTCTATGAAATGACCCCTGCTTCTGCTCCATGTTTATCTAATTCCCTCTTGAAGCCATCTGTGCTTGTAGCCGCCGCCACATCCTGTGGCAGTGAATTCCACGTGTTAATCACTCTTTGGGTGAAGAAGTACTTCCTTTTATCTGTTCTAACCCAACTGCTCAGCAATTTCATGGAGTGCCCACGAGATCTTGTATTGTGAGAAAGGGAGAAAAGGACTTCTTTCTCTACCTGCTCTATCCCATGCATAATCTTATAAACCTCAATCATGTCACCCCTCAGCCGTCGTTTCTCCAAGCTAAAGAGCCCCAAGCGCTTCAACCTTTCTTCATAGGGAAAGTGTTCCAACCCTTTTATCATTCTAGTTGCCCTTTTCTGCACTTTTTCCAATGCTATAATATCTTTTTTGAGGTGTGACGACCAGAACTGTACACAGTACTCCAAATGAGGTTGCAACATCGATTTATACAGGGGCATTATGATACTGGCTGATTTGTTTTCAATTCCCTTCCTAATAACCCCCAGCATAGCATTGGCCTTTTTCATTGCAGTCGCACACTGTCTCGCCATTTTCATTGAGTTATCTACTACGACTCCAAGATCTCTCTCTTGGTCAGTCTCTGCCAGTTCAGACCCCATCAACATGTATTTATAGTTAGGATTTTTGGCTCCAATGTGCATCACTTTGCACTTGGCCACATTAAACCCCATTTGCCATGTTGATGCCCACTCGCCCATCCTCGACAGATCCCTTTGGAGTGCCTCACAATCTTCCCTGGTTCTCACCACCCTGAACAACTTTGTGTCATCTGCAAATTTAGCCACTTCACTGCTTACTCCCAACTCCAAATCATTAATAAACAAGTTAAAAAGCATTGGACAGAATACTGATCCCTGCGGTATCCCACTGCTTACCTCCCTCCACTGAGAAAATTGCCCTTTTATACTCACTCTGTTTTCTTTTAATTAGCCAGTTTTTGATCCACAAAACGACTTGTCTTTTTATCCCATGACTACTGAGCTTACTTAGGAGCCTTTGATGAAGAACTTTATCAAAAGCTTTCTGGAAGTCAAGGTAAACACCATCTATTGTCAGGGGTCCTTTCATAAAAAAAGAGGTGCAGGAGCTCATTAGCATAACTTATTTGCATATGCCACACCCCCTGATGTCACCGGAAGTGTCAAAAGGCCACACATCCCTGACATCATGGGCAGTGTGTCAGAAGGCAAGAAGGGAGGGAGTGAGGGAGGGGGAAGGAAGGAAGGAAGGAAAGGAACAGGAAGGTGGGTAGGTAGGTGGAGGAGAGAGAGAGAAGAAAGAAAGGAAGGAAGGAAGGAAGGAAGGAAGGAAGGAAGGAAGGAAGAAAGAAAGAAAGAAAGAAAGAAAGAAAGAAAGAAAGAAAGAAAGAAAGAAAGAAAGAAAGAAAGAAAGAAAGAAAGAAAGAAAGAAAGAAAGGGAGGGAGGGAGGGAGGGAGGGGGAAAGGAAGAAAGATAGGAAGGAAGGAGGGAGGAAGAAAGGGGGGAAGAAAGAAAGAAAGAAAGGAAAAGTAAGATAGGTAGGTAGTTGGGGGGAGAGAGAGAGAAGAAAGGAAGGAAGGGGGAGAGAGGGAGGAAGGGGGGAAGGAAGGAACAGGAAGGTAGGTAGGTAGGTGGGGGAGAAAGAAGGAAGGAAGGAAGGAAGGAAGGGGAGCTTCTCCCCCCACTGGGGCTGGTGTTTCCCTCCCCCCCCCCTTGCTTGGGCCTGAGTGGCGTTAAGCCACTCAGGCCCGGCTTCTCCCTCCTTTGCGCCCCAGGAACAGTGAGTGGGGGAGGGAGGGGGCTTCTTCCCGGGGCCGGCGGCCAGCCGCGGCCCTGGGAACAGTTGAGTGGGGGAGGGAGGGGGTGCTTGCCACAGCCCAGGAAGTGGGAGGGGGGAGGGATGGGCTTCTCTTTGGGCCAGCAGCGCTTGCCGCAGCCTGGGAAGAGTGAGGGGGGGAAGGATGGGCTTTTCCCCAGGCTGGCGGCGGCCTGCCGCGGCCCGGGAAGGGTGAACGGGGGGGGGGGGGAGGCTTTCTTCCGGAGTGCAGCCCGGGGGGCGGGGCTTTGTTATGTGCCCGCCCCCCCGGCCCCTTCTCTCCTGGAGTGGCGCCCCGGCGCGCCCCAGCCGGAGCCCTGTCTATTGTGTCCCCCTTGTCCACATGTTTATTTACTCCCTCAAAGAACACTAACAGGTTAGTGAGACAAGATCTTCCCTTACAGAACCCATGCTGAGTCTTCCTCAAGAGATTTTGTTCATCAGTGTGCCTACTCTTCAATAAAGATTTCCTGTTTAAGGACCCTTGTTGTTGATGGACTCTGTGGCCTCTCACACTGTTGTGGGGAGAGAAAGGGAAGGTGATTGTAAGCTAGTCCGAGACTCCTTCAGGTAGAGAAGGCTGGGGTATAAAACCAACTCCTTCTCCTCCTCATGTGCAACATAATTGTGTGATGTCAAATAAGTCTTTTAGAACCTGACAGCAGGTAGATTTTGGGAAGGTTCAGATTGAACGGAGCCCAGAAAGCATTCTGCAGAGCTGAAAGTTTAGTGGACGCTCAGAACAATAACCTGCTCTTCTCCCGCATTTTTTAAGAAGTGGAAATACCCAGTTCTTCCCATCTTTAGGGCTGAGATCTGCATGTTTTCTTAGCTGAAGAATCAGCCTTAGCAAATGCTAAGGAGGCTGCCATGGAATCCCTGTAAATCCCACCCTCCAAAATGCTGGTCTACAGCTTTCTTTCTCCTGGTAGATCTCCGTGGCTAGAAAGAACTCTCAGTGGTTTTGTTGGTTTATTAGTTCATGCCACCTCTCCAGGGAAACTGCTGAGAAAATACCCCTGGCTCTTAGATACCTCCCAGCCCCACCAAGCCCACCCAGCCACCACTGCTCTCCAGTGAAGAACCATCCTGTCTGGTGTCATCCACTCTGCCTCCCGCTGTCATTGCCAGCCAGAGGTAGGAGGCTGTCGGGGGGCTTCAATGCCATCGCCTTTTCCATCTGGCTGCACTTCTGAAGCGGAGCACATGGTCCCTCTTCCCACTTTCTGTTCTCTCCCCGGGGTCAGGGGGCAGCCACTTCCCTTCGTCTGCGGGCTAATCTCTTGCTGTCTCGGGCCCGCAGCCGTGTTCACCTGCCTGCTCCCATTGCCTTGCGGTGGCTCTGATGGCCGATCACATGCCCGGCCAGCCCAGACTGTGAGACACCCATCCAAGAAGCCGAGCTGTCCAGTAGAGGACCTCTGCGGAGAATCCCCATCCGGGGGGGGGGGGGTGCCCCTAGCCGGCTGGCCTTCTTCAGCTTTGCAGGCTGACTCAGGGAGCTGCACCATACTATTGTGTATGCCGCAGGCATCTCCCATTCCTTTCTGCCACTCTCCCCCACCCCACCCACACTGCAGTTCTGAAACTGCTTTAGCAAGCGGAGAAGCAGAATTTGGACATGGAGTGGTGCCAGGTTGTTGGTTCATCCCTGGCAACAGATAGTTGCATAGAAGGCAGTTCGTTGCACTGCAGGGATTGGTATCACATCCAGGCCGGCGTGTTCCTCTAGGATATTTGCTCTTGAGATTATTCCTCCCGCCCAGGCCATTTCCGGCCGGATCATTGGAAGGGCCCTGGCAGTGTAGAGTAGAGCATGTGGCTTAGTTTTGACAGAATGATCAACTGTACTTTGCTGCTCTACGAAAGACCCTTCAGGCTTCAGGCTTGCGTGCCAAAGGAGCTGCAGCTCACTGGCCCACAGGAAGTCCCGGGTTCAAACCCTAGTAGGTCTAGTTTAAGAAAAGGACCAGGCAGGAGGTGATGCAAAAAGACCTTTCTCTGCCTGAGACCCTGGAGAGCCGTTGCCAGTCTGAGTAGATAAGACTGACCTTGCTGGACTGATGGCCTGATTCAGTAGAAGGCAACTTCATGCGTATTAATGAATGAAGCCCTGCTTTAGGGGAGGGGCTGCGGCTCCGTGGAAGAGCCTCTGCTTGGCATGGAGAAGGTCCCAGGTTCAGTCCTCGGCATCTCCAGTTAAAAGGACCAAACAGTAAGTGATGAGAAAGACCTCGCCCTGAGACCCTGGAGAGCCACTGCTGGTCAGAGTTTGGTCCTTGATGAACCGAGGCTGTGATTCAGTAGAGGGAAGCATCATGAGATCGTCCTTGCTACCCCTTCCTTTCTTCCATAGGACATGGAGAGCTGATGAGGTGCTGCTGCTGCTTTTTGAGCAAACCAGAGTTTGCCACAAGTTCTAGAGATGTAAAATTTACAGAAATTTTGAAGCTTGGAAACCCCCCTCCCCCAGTTTTTTTCTGGGGGGAACGGAACTTTTCAGAAAAATTGAAAACAATGCTACATTTTCCAGATTGAAAGTTATTCTGTTACTTTAGGAACATAAAATACTAGGAATAAGGCCCGTTGTGGAAATAAATACAACAGGGTCTAGAAGGAGGCTCTGGGAGAGTGCGCTGTCCTTGGGCACTCAATGTCAATTTGCTGTGGTGACCTCAGCAGAGTATAATGACACAGAGTCCACCATTTTCTCCAGGGAAAGATCTCTGCCATCTGAAGAGCAGTTGTAGTTCAGAGTGATCTCCATCCCTCCCCTGGAGATTGGCAACAATGGTTCTCTATGAGGGAACGGGTGGTTTGGGGGTGGAGTCCATGGCACAGAACCTGTCTGCGGTCCCACCCCTGCTAAAACCTCACCCTCTCCAGGGTCCACCCCTCAAACCTCCAGGAATTTCCCAACCTGGAGTTGGCAACCCTATCTCCCTCCCAGCCAACTGCCAACATATTGTTATCTGCCCCCTGGCTTCAGCTTCTCATCTCCTCCTCCCTCCCTCTTACAGAGCAGTTGTAATTCTGAGTGATCTCCAGCCCCCACCTGCAGAGTGGCAACAATGGTTCCCCATGAGGGAATGGCTGGCTTGGAGGGTGGCGTCTATGGCATTGTACCTGTCTGAGGTCCCACCCCTCCTCAAGCCTCACCATCTCCAGGCTCCATCTCTCAAATCTCCAGAAATTTTCCACCTGGAGTTGGCAACCCTACCAGGACTAGCCCCAATGAGTTTTCTCCCAAAGGCTAACATAGGTGTGGAAAGGGACTTTTACTGAGAGAAGCAAGCTTGGTTGCCTAGCAACAGGTGCTGAGGAGAAAGTACAGTTGCCAGCTCTGATTAGCAAAATACTAGGAGATTTGGGGGGTGGATCCTGTGGAGGGCAGCATTGGGGGGGATGGAAGGGCTCAGCAGGGTATAATGCCATAGGGTCTACCCTCCAAAGCAGCCATTTTCTCCAGGGGAACTGATCTCTGTCATCTGTATATCAATTGTAACAGCGAGAGATCTCCAGGTCCCACCTAGATATTGGCAACCCTGGGGGGAAATCAGCCGCACAGAAGGGGGTTGAAGAGAATGGTTTGATTGTCGTTGGCCCACCTCATTAGCCAGCCACCCATGGTGGAGAGAGTTGTTTTCAGTCTATTCTGACAGGAAAGTGACCAAGCTGGCAGTGGATGGGGGAGGGGTTATGCTGAAAGTCCATTTTATTTATTTTATTTATTCACATTTTTACCCCACCTTCCCCACAAGCAGGCTCAGGGCGGCTTACAAACGACACACATAGTGCCTAGACAAGATAACAATTTAAAACAGTTTAAAATACATTTCAAAATACAGCAGCAATAAAACATCTACAAACGAATGATCGTAACATTGATGATGATCAGCCTTCCGATGGCGTCTTGTGATTTCCCTTTGAACCAGTATCAGGATCAGAGTCCAGCCTTCTAAGGCCTCCCGGCTCAGGCTGTATTCAGGGCCAACTCACATCGCGGATGTTACAGGCAGGGCTCGGGGCCCGGAGCACAGGGCATTTTTTCCCCCTTTCTTGCACTTGGGCGCTTGAGTGCCCAAGCACCCAAGTCCAAGAAAGGGAAAAAAAAAACCCGGAGGGACGATCAGACGGCCCTTCTCGCAATCATTGCGAGAGAGGGCTGTCCAGATCGGCTAAACCCCGGGTTCCAAGCGCGACTTCTGGGAAAATACTTGATTTTCCTGGGGTCGGAAAATGTGCGAGGAACCTGGGATTGAGCCCACTTCGACGCAGGAGTTGTCACGGCTGGTCTGATCGGTCCCTTTAAATGCGGGAGGAAACAGCAGTGACTCCCGATTTAAAGGGCCGTGTGACTGTGGCCTAATATTTGCAAGATGCAGCGGTAGAATTTTTTGTGACGAGAAACACATGACTTGCCCTGATCCATCCTTTGCTTCTGTGCATGGCTCAGGTGGTCTATGAGCTGCACACGCCAGCCCAGTGGTGCTTCGATGTCCAGTGGTGTCCTCGGAATCCCTCAGTCTTCTCCGCTACTTCTTTTAACAGGCAGCTCAGCCTTTATTCTGTGATGGGCGGCAGCCTGGAGGCTGTGAGACTTCTGATTAGATCCAAAAAGCCAGGCCTTGTATTTCAAAGCAAAGTCTTTATTCTTAATGGTCTTTCAGGAAACACTTGCATTGTTAGTGATACCAGATACAGAATGGGAGGAATTGATATACTGTATTCAAACAAGGGTGAAAGCGCGGGTACCAATGAGAATAAAACTATAAAGCGCCAAAATGTGCTACCATTACTTTCTCAGGAAAAAAGGCGCATAGGCGGAGCTAAATTCCCATCCCTGGCCCTGTGTGTGTAATCTACATGCATTCCCACGCAAAAGACACCTGGAAGAGCGGAGGCCCAGTTGCCCAAGGTTACAAGTGCAGCAACAGAGATAACTGAAGTCTAGCAAAATATCTGAGCTCATTCTGAGGAAGGAGGGGTGGGGAACCGCCAGAAGGGAAGCTGATGCCGATCTCCCGCCAGGACCTGCAACAGGGACTGCAAAAGGGAAGCAAAACACGACAGGGAACCTGACAGAGGCACAGCAGAAAAGCCAGGCGGACAAGGTGAGAACACACACAGCTGTCACTGAGCAGGTGCGCTTGAAATCGAGGGCTGTGTTGTTTTGCCAGCTTTTTCCAGTTGCAGTTTGGGGCCCAAAAATCCAGATCTTGCAGCTGTAATAAAACAGGCTTGTGAAGTACATTTCTGTGATTTATTTATGGAAGCGGCTGAGCTTTCTTTTAAACAGAGATTGAAAGAGTTCTGTGTGGCCCAAAAGTTTGCTATTCTGCCAACACACTTCATTAAGTTACACAGTATTGTTATTTTATTATTTAATATTCACTTCATTTATACCCAGCTTTTCTCCCCCATGGGGACCCGAAGAGGCTTATATCGTTTTCCTCCCTCACACCATTTTGGTGCAGTGGTTAGGAGCGTGGACTCCAATCTGTGAGAACTGGGTTTGATTCACCACTCCACCACTCCACCTTGGGTAAGTCATAAGTTCTCTCAGAGCTGTTCTCTCAAGGGCAGTTCTCAAAAGAGCTCTCTCAGCCCCACCTACCTCACACGGTGTCTGCTGTGGGGAGGGGAAGGAGAATGTAAGCCGCTCTGAGATTCCCACTGGAGGGTGGGGTATAAATCCAAGCTCCTCCTCCTCCTTTTCCCACTTTATTTTCACAACAGTCCTGTGAGGTGGGTTAGGCTGAGAATGTGTGACTAGCCCAAGGCCACCCAGCATGAGTGGCGGCTGGAATCAGGGCCTCTAGCTGGCTCTCTTCATTCCAGCAGTAACGTTCCATTGACCTTGGAGCCAACTCTGCTTTTTTGCTGTCTGATATTCCTAATGGGCTGGAGATGAGGGCACGATCACAGAGCTCTTTAAAGAAAAGGATCAGTGAAAAACAGGTACCTGCATTGTCCACCTCGGAGCACAGTCCAGAGAACCGTGTGGCGGAGTGCTGGAGCTCTGCTTTTTGGACCAGCAGGACTTGGAGGGGACTCAGAAGCTGATTGTGATTCAGCACGGAGCGTCATCATGTTCCAAGGACAAACTGTTCCTCTTGTGAGCCCTCGAGGGTTTCTGAATGGTGGCCTTTGTCATGTTCAGCCGTGCCCAGGAATGAAAGCGGGGGGGGGGGGGGGGGGGGGGCGGGGTCTAAAGGGCATGTGGTCCAGCCCCTGTTGGATTTCCAGGTCAGGTTTCATAGCTCGCAGTTGGAACAGGAAGCCAACTGTCCATTTCTGCTTATGACGCCAACGACACCCAGGCACATCCACACACACACACACAAAGTGACTCTTGCGGTGGCTGTAGTGTTAGAAAGCGGGAGTCTGCATCTCTGATTTTATATTTATACCCCTTGGTTTTCTTTTCAGTCCAAGGCAGCTCTCAGTGTGTGTTTAACCCTAAGAGTCCTTGTATTTTCTTCCAATTCAATCTGACGCTAAACTCTTTAAAGATGAGATGTCGGCATTCAAAGAGAAATCTTGAATCTAATTGGGATATAGAGTAGAGTGCATGGACTAGTTTCTGGTTCTGCAGAACCTGGGAATTGTATAACATTAAAACAAGAGAGACAGTGTGGTGTCGTGGTTAGAGAGTCAGACTAGGATCTGGGAGTCCCAGGTTTGAATCATGGAAGCAGGCTGGGTGATCTTGGGCCAGTTTCTCTCTCTCTCTCTCTCTCTCAGGCTGACCTGACTCACTCTTTTTTCCTATGGATCAGGCCATTCCACTAAATTCACAAATTCAGTGTAGAGCAAACGTCATTTTCCAAGACTTTCCTAAACCGACCTCACAACCGTCTTGGAAAATGATGTTTGCTCTACACTGAAAAAAGAGTGCATACAGTGTAGACATTAAGCTTGTCTGATGGTCCCCTTCTGATGAAGAATTTCTTTGAAATGGAAACTATTACCAGATGTTCATCAACTACTGAAACTGTATTGGACCCTTGTATCTATTGTATTGTGTATTAAATAGCACTACTGTAAATCACATCACTGTTAGTGCATTGCAGCTATTTTGTTTTTTGTTACTAATTTTTGTAATAGCTGTGGTTTTTTGCTCACAGGATAAAGTGGCAGGGAAGACCGGTGCTGTAAGTAACTTTGGGTCTCTACTAGGGAGAAAAGCATGGTGTAAACAGGGGTCATTTCGTAGAAAAAGAGGCGCAGGAGCTCATTTGCATAACTCATTTGCATATGCCACACCCCCTAACATATCGGAAATGTGACAGAAGGCAACACCCACCCCTCAGGCTCCACTCCACAGGTGAGTGAAACTGACCTGCTCTTCCTCCATTCCCTTCCCCATCCAGTACTTTGTGCAATAAAAATAAGTGTAAAGAACACACCCTCATTCTCTTCCTGCTCCCTTGAAACCACCAGGTTTCAAGTAGACTTGAGATACCCAGGACATGTGCACCACCCATCCCTTTCCCTTCCCCTCCCCACAACAAGACACCCTGTGAGGTAGGTGGGGCTGAGATAGGTCTTTTGAGAACTGCTCATGAGAGAACAGCTCTGAGAGAACTTGTGACTGGCCCAAGGTCACACCAGCAGCTGCATGTGGAGGAGTGGGGAATTAAATCTGGTTCTCCCAGATTAGAGTCCAACTCCTGACCACTACACCAAACTGATGGGGTGGAAGCTGCTGAAGGGTTGGTGAAATTTCTCCAGTACTTATGTGCCATGTGCCCAGATAAAAAATGGTATACTTAGAAAATTTATATGCCACCTTGAGCAAGTCTCTGGAAAAGTAGCACACAGTCATAAAAGAAACAATGATAAAATTATCAATATTAAAACAAAACATTAAAAACAATAAAGACCCTAGCAGGGCTTTCCCTGGGGCGCTGTACCTCTGCACTGCTCGGGGAAGCCGAGGAGGGGGTGGGGCTTGGTCATGTGCCCGCCCCCTGGGCTTCTCACTCCTGGAGCTGCGCTCCTGTGTGCTCCCGCTCCAACGGACCCCTGGGTGTAAATATCTAAATAGAAGGAGGAGGAGGAGGTGGTGGTGGTGGTGATGGTTTATACCCCACCCTTCACTCGAAGTCTCAGAGTGGCTTACAATCTCATTTCTATTCTCTCCCCACCATGGACACCCTGTGAGGTAGGTGGGGCTGAGAGAGCTCTGGAAGAACTGCTGTTGAGAGAACAGCTCTGAGAGAACTGTGACTGACCAAAGGCCACCCAGCTGGCTGCATGTGGAGGAGTGGGGAATCAAACCCAGTTGTCCAGATTGGAGCCCGCCACTCTAAACCATTACACCAAACTGATAACTTGTATGTATTAGTAGTCTGTAGAAACTGTTATTCAACACCTTGATCGTAAGCACATTTTCTCCGAGGTCTGATCAGCCTTCCTTGGAAACCCAGGGGCCTTCCTTTGGGCATTAAGAAGAAAGTGTCCACATAATATGAGGTTTTCCACCGAAGTATGCTCCTCTTTTCTTTTCTTTTCTTTTCTTTTCTTTTTTTAGCACAAAATCCCTTTTAGGTTCTGAAGATTCCATAATTGTAGAGTAATCTCAGCCATGCAGGCTCTGAGCCCCTGCCCTTAGTGGGCTGTGGCACATCTTTGTCTTCTGTATATGAACAAATAGGAACATCTCCAGGTGGTCATCTCTGTATGGACAAGGCAATATGGGAATTCATGTAGTCACGACTACAACTAGCCATGATTCCTGTCCTGATTTGGTTCATAGTCATAGAGTTGGAAGGGACGTCCAGGGTCATTTAGTCCAACCCGCTGCACAATGCAGGAAATTCACAAAGACCTCCCTCCCACACACACCCAGTAACTACTGTTCCATGCCCAGAAGATGACAAAAAAAAACAACCCCAGGATCTCTGGCCAAACCAGCCTGGAGAAAAATTGCTTCCTGACCTCAAAGTGGCAATAGACATTTCCCTGGGCGTGTAAGGAAGGGGCACAAGAACTAAGCACTGAGGCAGCCCTTGCTGCCCTCCCTGTCATGGTCTGCCTAAGTTCACAGAATCAGCATTGCTGTCAGATGGCCATCTAGCCTCTGCTTGAAAACCTCTGAAGAAGGAGAGCACACCGCCTCCCCAGGCAGCCTGTTCCACTGAGGAACCACGGTCAGGAAGTTCTTCCTCATGTTTAGCCGAAAACTCTTCTGATTTAATTTCAACCCGTTGGTTCTGGTCTGACCTTCTAGGACGACAGAAAACAACTCCACTCCACCCTCTATATGACAGCCCTTCAAGGACTTTAAGATGGTTCTCATCTCACCTCTCACTTGTCTCCTCTTCAGGCTAAACATACCCAGCTCCTTCAACCTTTCCTCATAGGACTACTCCAACCTTTCCTCATAGGTTCAGTTGTCTATGAAATTATAGAGTGTTTTGAATGTGTTGATCCTCTTCTGTGAACTGGCCTTCTATTGAGCCATTTCAAGTCTATAGGAGTGGGTGGCGCATTCATAGGGCGCTCCTGCACACAGTGACTCCAGTCCAAGCCTGTTAAAATCAGCAGGTTTCGACTGGAGTTGCTTTTCTTATCCCTGACCTGGATGGCCCAGGCTAGCCCAACCGGTGATTGGTGGGCCCAGGCCAGTATTTGGATGGGAGATCACCCGGGGTGGACCACCAGGTTTGTGAGGCAGAGACAGGTAATTGCAAGCCACCTCTCTCTATCTCTTGCCTTGAAAAACCTATGGAGTCACCACCATAAGTCGGCTGCCACTGGTTGGCACTTTCCACCACCACAAACTTTTCTCAGGTGAACACTGTTGGTTTGCCACTTGTCGAAGGCAATAATACTGACTGGGTGGGCGTTCCCTGAAAAGCAACAGTAAACCTTTCTTTCCTTCTGTTGGCTCTCAGATCTCCTCCTCTTTCAGTCCCACGAACCCTTTTGGCCCAGGACTGAGCCTCCTGCCTCTGCAAGTGCCGGCACACGTGGCTCAGGGAACCCTGACCCTGTCTTTGGAAAAGCCTCCCAAGTGGTTCCGCAGACCGACAAGAGCATCGTTCGCGGTAAGCACAGGCAGCATTCCTCCAAGAAAAATACTGGGGAAAGGAAGGACTGGCCGGAGAGGGTGGTGGGTTTAACTGCCCCGGAATCTCGGGGGTCCCTGCTTCCATATCAGCCAAGGGGGAGGGGGCCTCTGCAGGCAGGTGGTGGATCTTGGCTTGATGAAAAGGACATTTATTTATTTATTTTGATTTTTATCCCGCCCTCCCTGCAAATGGGCTCAGGGCAAGTTACAAGATCACACAATCCCAGCAACAACAATAGTTAAATAATTACAACGATAATTTAAAACAATAATAGAAACAGCAATCAAGCTTTGCGTGGCTATACTCAGTTGAGGCTGATCCTAAAGCCAGCGATTTCAGTAGGCGAGGCCAGAAACGGGTTTTGGATGTTCGCCAGCTCAACCGGAAGCCCAGTGGAACAGCTCTGTTTTACCGGCCCTGTGGAATTTGGCTTGCTTTCCTAGTGTGCGTTTATTTTATTTCTAAAGGGAAAAATAGTGCTCATTTTCCTGGTGCAATTTTATTTTATTTTATATTTGATTTGCAAAATGTGTACGCTGTCTTATCTGCCCAATCAGGGCCCCGATGGCCTTTGGGAACACCCTGCTTGATAGGAGAGAGTGGTTGCTGCGGCTGCCCAGTGACTGGGGAACAGCTGGCTGTGGTTCCTAGCGCAGCATCCGTGGGCTTCATTTTCCTCACTGCTTGGTGCCGAAGGATTCCCGAGGAAAAGGGGATGCCACAAAAATTTAGGCCTCTGTGTATGTTGTCTAGGGCTGCCAAGTCCCCGGGTAGGGCGGGGGAAGCACCGATTTTTAAAGCTTTTCCCCGCTTTTTCAGAATTGGCCACCGGGGGAGGCAATGGCTGCCAGCAGGGAAACGTCGGAGCCTGCCCTGGCCTCTTAAAAGGGAAATGTCTGCAGAGAGCCTGCCCTGCAGTAAAAAGCCTCAACAGACATTTCCCCTTTAAGAAAGAGCAAGAGAGTCCCGCCCAGAGAGGCTCTTTCTGCTGAAGGGCCTGCTTTTGCATGTGGCCTGCTGCTGGAGTAAGCTGCTTGGGGTAAGCTGCTGGGGTCTGCCAGCTCTTTTCCTTCTCTCTCTCTCCCCCTCCCCCTTTCTTTCTTTTTTCTGTCTGTCTGTCTGTCTGTCTCTCTCTCTCTGTCCCCATCCAGCAGAGGTCTATCAGTGGCTATTATTAGCCACAAGCTCTAAATGGAACACTTTGTCTGGGGCAGGGATGCTCTGCATTCTTGGTGCTTGGGGGGGGCAACAGTGGGAGGGCTTCTGGAGTTCTGGCCCCGCTGCTGGACCTCCTGAGGGCACCTGGTATTTTTGGCCACTGTTGTGACACAGAGTGTTGTACTGGATGGGCTGTACTGGATGGGCCGATCCACTGTGGCTTCTCTCCTGTTCTTATGATATGAAAATCATATTTAGCACTTGTGTAGCACTTTAGTGCTTCATATTCTGCCGAGATGAGGAAGGATTTAGTAGGGCCGTTGCTCAGTGATAGAGCATCTGCTTGACATGCAGGAGGTATCAGCCTCTTCAGCTAAAAAAGGATCAGGTAATAGGTGACATTAAAGATCTCAGCCTGAGACCCTGGAGAGCCACTACCAGTCTGAGTAGTCAATACTGACCTTGATGGACCAATGGCCTGATTCAGTATTAAATAAAATGATTCCATGGCACTGCAGGGTTTTGAGCCAGGCTCTCCCAGATCCCAGCCAAACAAACTGACTGCTACATAACACTGACTCTTGTTCAGCGACAAAAAACAGTGGCATAAAAGTCACAGTCTGGATAATGCTGCTTGCAAGCCTATAAAGCTCAAGGCAGCAGCAGAAGCTCAGTATTAGGAAACTTCATGAGTTCATGTGTCAGCATGTGGAAGCAACATCACAGGATGTGACATCACAAAATGATGTCACTTCCTTTCTCCTGGCTCCACCCCCAAAGTCTCCTGGCTCCAAGTTGGACTTGGCAGCCCTAATGTTGTCTGTGTGTGTACACACATGCACGCCCAAGTATTGAGGTGGACGAGTGGATTCTGGACAATGAGGCCCCGGGGCAACAGCTGGATAAATACAATAAGAAGAAGAAGAAGAAGAAGAGATTGAATTTATACCCCGCCCTCCACTCCCCAAGGGAGTCTCAGAGCGGCTTACAAACTCCTTTCCCTTCCCCTCCCCACAACAGACACCCTGTGAGGTAGGTGGGGCTGAGAGAGCTCTTTCCCAAGCTGTCCTTGAGGGAACAGCTGGTACGGAGCTATGGCTTGCCCAAGGTCATCCAGCCAGGTGCAAGTGGAGGAGTGGGGAATCAAACCCGGTTCTCCCAGATTAGAGTCCGCGCAGTTAACCACTACACCAAACTGGCTCTCAGTTCTTCTGTGTAACACAGTTTTTGTTCCCCTCCTTGTGCTCTCAAGCCTATATTCTCACTCCCCCTCAACCTCCCCCACCCAGATGCATCCAGTAGATCCATCCCATAAACTTGGATGCTTTTCGTCTTACACCGGCCTGTTAATAACACATAAACTCCATGGAACATGCACATATTGTGGGGTTGCCAAGTGTCTAACCTTTTTTAGCGGGGGAGAGTTGGTCCCGTTCAGGGACATTTGTGTGCACGCGAAGACGTCACCTGGAAGTGACATCATCACGTTGGGCACATCGCTGGCTGACGCTCTAGCAATCGGCCTGGAAATTCTATGGTGCCATAGAGTTTTCAGGCTGAATGCTAGAGCACTGGCCGGCGACATGCCCAGAGCAATGACCTCCGGGTGACGTCATTGTGCCAGGCACGTCAGCCCATATCAGGCACTTTGGGGGCGGGGTTTGAACCAGTGGATTGGGAGCCCTTTCAGCGGGGAAACCGCCGCCCCCCGGGGGACCTGGCAGCCCTTAAACATTGCCGTACATCCTAGGAAAGGGACAGTGCATTACATGGTCTGCCAGTGAGGAATGCGGGGGAGGGCTTGGGGGGCAGTGAAAGCAATTGGTGTGGGGGAGGGGTCCTCGAACAGCACTGTGCTAAAATGGCAGTGGCTGTGTTTGTCTGATTGTGAAGCACTGACAAAAAGAGAGAGAAGCGGACATCCTGAGAAAAGGCCCCGCTTCTCACAAAGCCACCTGGCCCTTAACGCATGTTGAAACCGGAAGCAGGACGTTTGTTGGCACTCCTTGGGGAGGTTTACATGGGTGATGGCATTTCCAAAGATAATCAGCCTGTTCAGAGATTTATAGCTCAAAACACACCCCTTGTATTGCTCTTGGAAACAAATGGATAGCCTACACCAGGGGTGGGCAAACTTGCTCAGCGTAAGAGCCCCCTAGAACAGGGGTGGCCAAACTTGCTTAACGTAAGAGCCGCATAGAATAAACATCAGATGTTTGAGAGCCACAAGACATGAACACATATTACCTGCTTTTATTGGAAAATAAGCAGTTTTGCTTTTTATTAACATGAAATGAGACTGCCAAAAATAATAACAAAAGGGGTAAAAGCAGATATTGATAATGGTATTAATTTGTCCAATGATATTTGTTTGCTAATGATATTTAGCTTCCCCAGCTGCCCTGCCGGGAGCCACATAATATATGTGAAAGAGCCGCATGCGGCTCCCGAGCCACAGTTTGCCCACCCCTGGCCTACACAGTTATTTCCACACAGCAGACTCACAACTTGTGCCTGTCATTAGTCAGGCAATGGCATTCTGTTTTTTTTTTTTTTTGTAAAGAAATTTTATTTTTCATAACATTAAAATTAATACATTATCTTATACAAATCCTCTTTTCCATATTATTTAACATTTTGTTCTATTTGTATAATCTTATTTTTATCTTATATTGGCGGTTTCCCACCACATCTGAAGCATAACACATTTTCCACTTTGTCCAAAATGGTAATACTTATATCTATGTTTACATTTCTGGTAACGGTCATATATCTTTAAAATACTTATATACTAATTCTTACTTTCTATATTCTTATATCATTTTAAGATAAAAAAACAACTTTATTATCTAAATATCCTTAGTACATTCATATACTCTAAATCTATTCCTTTATGTTATTATAACCATGTATAAATGTAGTTTTTCATGTCCCAGTGTTTTTCAACATATTCTTTCAAACCTTTCCAATCTTCTAAAAAGGTCTCTGAGTACAGATCATTCAACTTTCTAGTCCATTTATCCATTTCAGCCATATATAACAATTTTTTCAACCATTCCCACACCTCTGGTATTTTTTCATTTTTCCAATTTTGTGCATACACCATTCTTGCTGTTGTTATCATATACCATATTATTGTCCTTTTCTTTACATTTATCTCTTCTAGTTTAAGTCCAAGCAATAACATTTCAGGCAACTTCTTAAATGTACATTTCAATATTTTTTCCATTTCTGCATGTATTATTGACCAATAAGTCTTTGCTTTGTCACAAGTCCACCACATATGATAAAAAGAACCTTCTTTCTTTTTACATTTCCAACATTTGTTAGACATATTCTGATTAATATTTGCAATTTTTTTTGGTGTCATATACCATCTGTACATCATTTTAAAACAGTTTTCTTTTAGGTTATAACATGTAGATATACTCATAGCATTTTTCCATAAAAATTCCCAAGATTCCATTTCAATGTTTTTGTTAAAGTTTATCGCCCATTTTACCATTTGTTCTTTTACCATTTCATCAGCGTTAAACCATTTTAACAAAACTTTATACATTTTAGAGATCATTTTTTTCCCACCTTCCTCCCAAACTTGTTCTATTTCATTATTTTTTTTCTCTAAAGCCAGATTTTTTATCACTTCTATACATGTCATATATTTGTCTATATCTTAACCAACCATAATCAAAGTCCATCTGATGCTGCTCCTTCAATATAAAGTCTTTACCATGTCTTGTTAATAAGTCTCTATACTTCAGCCAATCTTGTCCTTTGTAACGTGATGCTGGATTTAGACCTTCTGCGGGTACAATCCACATAGGTATCTCTTCTGGAAAAAAGTTTTTATATCTTGTCCACGTATCCATTAGCGTTCTTCTCAAATAATGATGTTTAAACATATTGTCCATTTTTGTTTTACCATAATACAAATACGCATGCCACCCAAACCTACAGTCATGACCTTCCAGGGACAATAACTTTCTATCTTGTAACATAGTCCATGTCCCTACCCAGGTCAAACATATTGCATCATGGTATAGCCTTAAGTTTGGTAATTGAAACCCTCCTCTCTCTTTAGCATCACACATTATTTTCATCTTGATTCTTGGTTTTTTCCCTCCCCACAAAAACTTAGACAATTCCTTCTGCCAGCATTTGAATGTTTTTACATCTTTCACAATTGGAATAGTTTGAAACAAAAACATTAATCGTGGTAGCACGTTCATCTTAACCACCGCAATTCTACCCAACAATGACAAATTTAATACATTCCACTTTTTAATATCCTGCATAATTTGCAACCATAATTTTTCATAATTATTTTTATAAAGATCAATATTTTTCATTGTTAGGTTTACACCTAGATATTTTGTCTTTTTCACTACCTCACATTCTATAAGATTTTGTAACTCATTTTGTTTGTTATTTGACATATTTTTGCACATCACTTTCGATTTGTTCTTATTTACATAAAATCCTGCTAAGTCACCAAACTCTTTTACTCTCTGTAACAAATATGGTAGTGTAGACAAAGGGTCTTCCACTATGAACATCACATCATCTGCAAAGGCCCTATATTTAAAAGAAAAACCTTTAATTGTTAAGCCTTTAATATCTTTGTCTTCCTTCACATTTAACAGTAGAACTTCTAGAATCCAAATGAATAGCAGCGGCGAAAGTGGGCATCCTTGTCATGTTCCTTTTTCAACTTTAAAATCGTCCGTCTTTTCTGTGTTAATTATTAGAGAGGATTTCTGTTCTTTATATATTGACTTAATGAGGTTAAGCATATATTCACCAATTTCAAGATGTTCTAAAACCTCAAACATAAAATACCAATTTAAATTATCAAACGCTTTTTCCGCATCTAAAAAGAAAAAACCCACTTCCTTTTCAGGATGTTTGTCATAGTATTCTATAGCATCCACTACTACTCTTAAATTGTCCCTTATTTGGCGATTAGGTAAGAACCCTGCTTGTTCTGTTTGTATAGTTTCTTTAAGGTGCTCTTTTAATCTATCCACTATAATCTTAGCAAAAATCTTATAATCATTATTTAGTAAAGAAATTGGTCTGTAGTTCTTAACATTAGTCAGATCTTGATTTTCTTTCAGGATCAGTGAGATGGTTGCATCTTTCCAAGTTTCTGGGACCTCACCAGTGACTCCTATATCGTTCATTAATAGCAGTAACACCGGTGAAATCGACTCCTGTAGCGTTTTATAAAACTTCGCTGTAAATCCATCTGGTCCAGGTGCTTTTCCTAATTTTGAGTCATTTATTGCATTTTTAATCTCTTGTAATGATACTGGATTGTTAAATAGTTCTTTAATTTTCTCTGTTGGTTTTGGTAACTTTAATGTTTTCAGGTATTCTTTAATCTTTCTTCTGTCTTTGTTTTCCTTCTTAAAAAGTTTTGCATAGTATTTTAAAAATGCTCTCTTTATTCCTTTGTTGTCAATTATCTCAATATTATCTCTTATCACTTTAGTGATAAATTTATTTTCACGTTTTTTCTTTAATTGCCATGCTAAATATTTTCCGGGTTTGTTTGCACCTTCAAATGCTTTTTGTTGGAGTTTTTTTAAGTTCCAGTACGTCTCTTGGTTCAAAATAGCTTTTGCTTGGTCTTGTAGCATCCAGATTTCCTTTTGCAGTTTCTTTTTCCCTGGTTTACTCTTCAGTTCTTCTTCCTTTGTTTTAATGGCTTGTACAATATTTTCATATTGCTCTCTTTTCTTTTTATTATCTTTAGCATTTAATGATATCAATAGTCCTCTCATCACTGCTTTATATGCATCCCATACGGTTTGAATTTTTACTTCTTTCTGTATGTTTGCTTGGAAGTATAGGTCGTTTTTTCATGTAATTTTTTAACTATTTCTTGGTTGTCTAGTAAGTCCTCATTTATTCTCCATCTCTTTTGTTTTTTTACCTGCCCAGCCGTCCATAAACACGGATTATGATCTGAAATTATTCTGGGTAGAATTTCCACTTTTCTTGTCTTAAACGTTAAATTAGTAGTCATCCAAATCATGTCAATTCTTGAATGCGAGTCATGTCTATTAGAGTAAAAGGTAAAATCTTTTCCTTGTGGGTTAGCTTTCCTCCAAATATCTTCCAGCTTCTCTTGTTTTATCAGTTCAAAAAAGTTTTTTGGAAGCTTCCCTAATGTCTCATCCTTTCTCTTAGAGCGCCTGTCTAATTTGTTATTCACAGTTCCATTAAAGTCCCCCAGCATCATGATTTGATCATAATTTACATTGTCCAATTCCACTTGTAGTTCTTTAAAAAAAATTTCTTTGGCTCCATTTGGAGCATAAATGTTCACAATCAAAGTTTTCAGTCCTTGTAATAAGATTTCAATAGCTAAATATCTTCCTTCATTATCTTTAAATATTACTTTAGGTTCCAAATCTTTTTTGACATATGTTACAACACCATTCTTTTTATTACTTGCTAAAGAATAAAATTCTTCTCCCAGTTTTTTCCTTATTAAATATTTGTGGCATTCTGAACTAGTTAAAGTGTCTGAATTGTCTTCCACTCTCTTTTCAATCTGTCCTGTTCCTGAACTCCCCCCCCCCCAAAAAAAAAAGTTTGGAGGTAAATTAATCACCTTTGACCATGCCAAGGCCCTCATACCGCTGGGGCAGCCGGAGCCGGTATTTATCAGCCAAGTCACCTCCGAGGCTGAGTTCTTGTCCTGCTCCCGGCAGCTGCAAGACGCCCTGCAGTCAGGAGGTCTTCTCAACCTTTGCCAAAAGAAGATCGAAGCAGCTCAGGAACCGTCCAAAGGGAACATCTGGAACTTCCTGAAGGGAGGACCTCTTTGACCAAGGTCAGAGACAAGTTTTTGCAGAATGGTCCGAGGATTGCCTCAGTTTGTTGACGTTAACTAGTTTTTTAAAAAAAATTCCTTTTCATTGTATATTTTTTGAAACCACAATCCAGATGAACAGAACTAATTTAAAGATTACAACATGAGAAGTATAGCATAAATTAATGAGATGAACGTGTGATATAAATCTAAAACAATCCATACTGATTCATCGATTTCAGTCAGATAAGAGTATCCAAAATACTTTATAGTTACCACAGACATAAATCATCAGTCACATCTGGGATTCTATCTCATTTTACTAATGGGAAACCAAGTCATAACAAAGTTGGTTGAGGAAATCTGAGAATCAAGATAGGATAGGTTGTCAGTTATTTTTGCCATAATGTATTGGTCCCATAGTTTTTTGTGGCACAATGATAAATCTGGGGTGAATGTACTTCTCCAGCATGAGGTGATTGCAGTTTTAGCAGCGAATAAAAGAACTGAAATGGTGGCATATGCCACACCCCCTAACATACCGGAAGTGTGTCAGAAGGCAACACCCACCCTTCAGGCTCCACTCCACAGGTGAGTGAAACTGACCTGCTCTTCCTCCATTCCCTTCCCCATCCAATACTTTGTGCCATAAAAATAAGCGTAAAGAACACACCCTCATTCTCTTCCTGCTCCCTTGAAACCACCAGGTTTCAAGTAGACTTGAGATACCCAGGACATGTGCACCACCCATCCCATTCCCTTCCCCTCCCCTCCCCACAACAAGACACCCTGTGAGGTAGGTGGGGCTGAGAGAGCTCTTTTGAGAACGGCTCATGAGAGAACAGCTCTGAGAGAACTTGTGACTGGCCCAAGGTCACACCAGCAGCTGCATGCGGAGGAGTGGGGAATCAAACCAGGTTCTCCCAGATTAGAGTCCAACTCCTGACCACTACACCAGACTGGTGGGGTGGAAGCTGCTGAAGGGTTGGTGAAATTCCTCCAGTACTTATGTGCCATGTGCCCAGATAAAAAATGGTATACTTAGAAAATTTATGCCACCCTGAGCAAGTCTCTGGAAAAGCAGCACACAGTCATAAAAGGAACAATGATAAAATTATCAATATTAAAACAAAACATTAAAATCAATAAAGACCCTAGCAGGGCTTTCCCCGGGGCGCTGCGCCTCTGCACTGCTCGGGGAAGCCGAGGAGGGGGGCGGGACTTGGTCATGTGCCCGCCCCCTGGGCTCCTCGCTCCCGGAGCTCCGCTCCTGTGCGCTCCTGCTCCAACAGACCCCTGGCATTTGTTGTACTTTGCGCTGGTCCATGCCTGACCCTTCCTTCCTGTTTAATCTTGACTCATGGAAGAAGGGAACTGACTGGGGGGAGAGTCCTTGAGCTCTTCCCCATCTTTCTCCCCACCCCACCCCCATTCCAGAAAGTGGTGCATTGTGTCCCACTGTGATTTCAAGTGTCGCTTTTTATAGTCCTGCAGTGATTCCGTGTTGACTGAACAGAACTGGGCTGCTGATGGCTTCCCATCTGAGCCAGCCCTGTGACTGTAGCCCCCATCCCCCAGAGGGAAGAGCAGGGCACACCTGAACCCGCCCATCTCCTCATGCCCACATAGTCCTTGGTATCCAGGTAAACTTGGAGCCAGAATGCAGGACCAGATGGCTGAAGCTGCTGGGCTATAGCAAAGAAGACTTGCAAAAAAAAATGCGAGTAGCCTCCAGGCAGTGTGGTGTAGTGGTTAAGAGGAGCGGACTCTGATCTGGAGAGCTGGGCCTGATTCCCCACTCCTCCTCCACATGAATGAAGCCTGCTGGGTGCCCTTGGGCCAGTCACGGTTCTCTCAGAGCTCTCTCAGCCCCACCTACCTCAAAGGGTGCCTGTTGTGCGGAGAGGAAGGGAAAGGTGATTGTAAGCTGCTCTGAGACTCCTCAAAGAAGAGAAAAGCAGGATATAAAAACCTCCTCCTCTTCTTCTTTTGAAAGACTGGCTGGCCCGTGGGAAGGGGCAGCAAAGGCAGCAAAGGAAGAGGCTTCAGGGCTCACATTCAGAGAAACAGGCACCTGCAGCAGCCCGCTTCTGTGAGCTCCTTAGACCTCAGCCAGCCAGCCAGTGACCCTGAAAGCAGGTCAAGACTGCTGGAGGGCCGGAGGGGAGGAAACTTGAATCCTGGCGGGCTCGGCTGTCTCTGACGCTGATGCTGCCCCTATGCCGCTCCCGTGTGTGACTGCACTGCTATGGACTCAGTGAGGAACAGTCAGGGATTTATTTAATTTCATCTATTTTTATGATGCTTTTCTCCCTGATTGGGGACCCAGAGGGGTTTTTCACATCGTTTCTCCCCCCCCCGCCCCACCACTTAGTCCTCACCACGACAACCTTGTGAGGTAGGTTAGGCTGAGGGATTGTGATGGGCCCAAGGTCACCTGGTGGGTTTCCATGGTAAAGCGGGGGATTCGAGCCTGGTTGTCCTGGGTCCTGGTCCGACATGCTGACCCCCTACACTGCAGGAGACCTCACTAAGCGCAACCCTGCTGAATCGCATAACTTCCCAAGGAGCCAGTCTGGTGTAGCGATTAAGAGCGCAGACTCTAATTTGGGAGGACCAGGTTTGGTTCCCTGCTTCTCCTCCACATGCAGCTACTGGTGTCGCCTTGGGTCAATCACAAGTTCTCCCAGAGCTGTTCTCTCAAGGGCAGTCCTCGAAAGAGCTCTCTCAGCCCCACCTACCTCACAGGGTGTCTGTTGTGGGGAGGGGAGGGGAAAGGAGTTTGTAAGCCGCTCTGAGACTCCTTTGGGTAGTGAAGGGCAGCGTATGAATCCCATCCCATCTCTTCTTCTTAACTTCCCTGTGTTGGACGTAGTGCCTGTGTGGTGCTGACGGTGTCCAGCTAGGGTCTGGGAGACCTGGGTTCATGTCTGCCACTCTGCTGTGAAGTCTACACTGAGCAATGAGGTCAGCCTGCAAATTTTATGCATTGTTGGTGGTCCTACCCATTGATACAAGGTTTCTGGATTAAAATAACCTTACAAATAGAAGAAATAACTTCAGGAAGCATTCCCCTGAAACCAGAAGTGACCATGGACTGAAAAACAAGTTCCCTCCATTCAGCAATGGCTGATAAAAATATGGGGCTATTTTATTTTAAGCAAAATGTCTTATACTATGAATAGTGATTCAGAGACACAATACCAGAACCAAGTAGTATCGGTTTGGTTCCCTATTGTAAGTTACTTAATGGAGAAAAAAAATATTTTTTCCAAAAAATCCTCTGTATAATGATTTGGTATATTTTTAATTGCCTTTTGAAAAACATACGTAATACATTATATTGGTTGTTTTGTTATGGATGTAAAA
Organism: Lepidodactylus listeri; assembly: GCA_029233225.1. Taxonomy (NCBI): domain Eukaryota; kingdom Metazoa; phylum Chordata; class Lepidosauria; order Squamata; family Gekkonidae; genus Lepidodactylus; species Lepidodactylus listeri. The sequence continues at coordinate 128,678,272 of JARCFY010000005.1, read as the reverse complement.
ATGTTAAATCTTGTTAATAATTTTTTTTTAAAGTCTGCAGTGTGGGCTTGCGCCAGTCGCCCCCTGTCCTGCCTGCCCCCTTGCAGGGTTGAGAAGGGTGCGGAATTCCATTTGAAGCACCTCCCAAGGCTGTGATGCTCTGTGCATTTTTCATCTTCTCCGTGGGAGGTCAGTGCCCAAACGGCCTCTTCTTTCTTCCTAGATTGCCTCGTACTTGGGGGATGGGGTTTTGGACAAACAGCCTCCTCTTGGAGTTGAGGACCTCGTGCAAACCACACAAACCATTCAGGTGTGTCCAGGTTTCCTGCCTAGTAACGGAAAGACTCTCCCACACGACCATCCAGAAACCGGCCTTATCCTGAAGGCCAGTCTTGTCTGCTCAGACTGCCAGCAACTCTCCAGGGTCTCAGGCAGAGAAAGGGTCACCCACTACAGGACCTTGGAAAGCCAGTTTGGGGCAGTGGTTAAGAGCGGCAGTCTCTAATCTGGGAGACCTTGGTTTGATTCCCCACTTCTCCACATGCAGCTGCTGGATGACCTTGGGCAATGCTCCCCCTAAGCTGTAGAGTCCTGTGAGCAAAAATTCTACTTTGTGAGCCGCTGGCATTAAAGTTGTGAGTGAGTGATTTGGCTCCTGCATAAATTAGTTTGCTCTGGAGCCAGCCTTCCTGAGCTGAGACTAACATGTGTGAGCCCGAGGCTAAAAAACTGTGAGTTAGCTCACACTCACTCAGCTTAGAGGGAACACTGACCTTGGGTCAGTCACAAGTTCTCTCAGAGCTGTTCTCTCAGAGCTGTCTCAGCCCTACCTACCTCACAGGGTGTCTGTTGTGGGGAGGGAAAGGGAAGGGAAGGGAAGCTGCTCTGAGACTCCTTCGGGTAGTGAAGAGTGGGGTATAAATTCAATCTCTTCTTCATCTTAACTGGAGATGCTGCTGGGGATTGAACCTGGGATCTATTGCATGCCAAGCAGATGCTCTTCCGCTGAGCCACAGCCCCTCCCACAGGGCCTGTCTCATTCTTTTTTACAAAGGAAATGAATGGGGGGAGGCGTTGCTATTTGAGCACTGCAGGTTCTTCTGAACCGTCATTCAATGGAACCGTACTAGAGGATGAGAGAAGGTCTAAAGACAGAAGCGTGCAGCGGTGTACTGAAGAGCCATTTTGCTTGGTCTCGGTTCCTTGCGGTCATCTGAAGCTGCCCCCTGTGTGCCCCCCCCCCCCCCCGTGGGATCCCCTTGGCCAACTGGTAACTTGTCTGTCCCTTCCTTCACTGTGGAAAAAAGGAAAAGCTTTCCTTTTTCCATGCTTGTTGTGGGGTAGCTTCCCTGCAAGAGCAAAGGAAACCTCAAGTGTCTTTAGTCAAAGTGTAAAGTTTGCTCGCCAGCTCTGAGTGTGGAAATGCCTGGAGATTTTGGGAGTGGAGCCTGAGCGGTGGGTGTTGCCTCCTGATACACTTCCGGTGATGTCAGGTGGTGTGCATATGCAAATAAGTTATGCTAATGAGCTCCTGCACCTCTTTTTTGTACGAAATGATCCCTGGACATGGAGATTTCCTGGAATTATAACTGATCTCTAGGGATCAGTTCCCCTGGAGAAAATGGCTGCTCTGGAGGGCGGGCTCTATAGCATTAAACCGTGCTGAGGTCCCTCCCCAGGCTCCGTTTCCAAATCTCTAGGAATTTCCTGACCCAGAGTTGACAGCCATAGTGGGTGGGGCTTGGAGGTGAGTCACATCCCTTGCCACTTGGTCTTAGTTTTGAAAAATGAAGTGGAAATACCAGCCCAGGCATGCGGTGAAGGTTAGCAGGGTGTTGGCAGAGTAATTAACACAGCAACGGTGCACAGCCTGATTGAAGTGGCGCACTTGGAAGAGCCGATGCTTTGCATGCAGAAGGTCCCAGGTTCCATCTGTGCATCTCCGGGTCCACCCCCAGCATCTCCAGTTGAAATGAACAGGTAGCAGGTGATGTGAAAGGCCTGCCTGAGACCCTGGAGAGGGAGCTGCTGCCAGTCTGAGTAGACAGGACTGACTTCGATGGACCGAGGGGGGGCCTGGTTCAGCCTGTGGCAGTTTCATGTGTGTTCCCCTCCATAGGGCCTGGGGGACTCCGCGGGCGAGGCTGCTTCATCTGCACACAGAGAGAGAGAGAGAGAGAGGAGGAGGAGGAGGAGGAGGAGGAGGAGGAGGAGGAGAAGAAGAAGAGGAAGAGGAAGAGATTGGATTTATATAGGGCTGCCAAGTCCAACTTGGGAAATATCTGGGGACTTTGGGGTGGAGCCAGGAGACTTTGGGGGTGGAGCCAGGAGAAAGGAAGTGACATCATTTTGTGATGTCACATCCTGTGATGTTGCTTCCACATGCTGACACATGAACTCATGAAGTTTCCTAATACTGAATCAGGCCATTGGTCCATCAAGGTCAGTATTGACTACTCAGACTGGTAGTGGCTCTCCAGGGTCTCAGGCTGAGATCTTTAATGTCACCTATTACCTGATCCTTTTTTAGCTGAAGAGGCTGATACCTCCTGCATGTCAAGCAGATGCTCTATCACTGAGCAACGGCCCTACTGAATCCTTCCTCATCTCGGCAGAATATGAAGCACTAAGTGCTACACAAGTGCTAAATATGATTTTCATATCATAAGAACAGGAGAGAAGCCACAGTGGATCGGCCCATCCAGTACAGCCCATCCAGTACAACACTCTGTGTCACAACAGTGGCCAAAAATACCAGGTGCCCTCAGGAGGTCCAGCAGCGGGGCCAGAACTCCAGAAGCCCTCCCACTGTTGCCCCCCAAGCACCAAGAATGCAGAGCATCACTGCCCCAGACAAAGGGTTCCATTTAGACCTTGTGGCTAATAATAGCCACTGATAGACCTCTGCTGGATGGGGACAGAGAGAGAGAGAGAGACAGACAGACAGACAGACAGAAAAAAAGAAAGAAAGGGGGAGAGAGAGAGAAGGAAAAGAGCTGTAAGAGAAACTTACCACAGCAACCTTGCAACCTTACCCCAGCCACATGCAAAAGCAGCCCCTTCAGTCCCTCCTTAATCTCTGGGCGGAGCTCTCTTGCTGACTCTATTCTTAAATGGGAAATGTCTGGTGAGGCTTTTTACTGCAGGGCAGGCTCTCTGCAGACATTTCCCTTTTAAGGCAGGGCAGGGCAGGCTCTGACGTTCCCCTGCGTTACTGCTGGCAGCCATTTTGTCCCCCGGTGGCCAATTTTGAAAAAGCGGGGGTAAGTATTAAAAATCGGTGTTTCCCCCGCCCTACCGGGGGACTTGGCAGCCCTAGATTTATATCCCGCCCTTCACTCACTTGGAGTCTCAGAGCGGCTTACAAACTCCTTTCCCTTCCCCTCCCCACAACAGACACCCTGTGAGGTAGGTGGGGCTGAGAGAGCTCTGAGACAACTGTCCTTGAGAGAACAGCTGGGACAGAGCTATGGCTTGCCCAAGGTCATCGAGCAGGTGCAAGTGCAGGAGCAGGTGCAAGAGAGAGAGAGAGAGCAGCTGTTAGGACAGTTTGCAAATGTCTGAGCCATGCATTAGCAGGCATGGGAGTGTAATGTAGTATGCTCTGTGTTCTAACCAGCCTGCCATGTGCTCCCAGGTAATGGTGCCCGCCGCATGGCCAGAGCACATGGTCAGGCAGAGAGGGGAGCTTGAATCTGGAGGAACAACAGACATCCGGATTCAAAGCCTCCACCAATGTGGGACCTAGGTTCTCCCTGGAGAGCCAATGCAATCAAAGGCTCCTCCAGGGAACCTATGACAAACATGCACATATGTAAAGCCCCTATCAGGTCTTTTGGGTGCGGCCGGAGGTGTGGCTCCGGCCAGCATATAATGAGGGCCCTGGAGCCCTGGAAGCATGCTTGTTCTGACCATCTACTGGGCATGCTGAATCACTCAATAAAGGCTTCATGATTTCAGCGTTCCTGGTCTCCTGAGTCCAGTACTCTTCAGGGAGTTTCTGTGATTCATTCTCCTTTGTCTGCCTAATGCAGATCCTTCAGCTTTCATCTGATTTTTTTTTAAAAATGCAAACTTCTAATCCTGAAAACGGGTGCCCCTGCCCACAGAAACAACCTGATTACCCAGTACTTGCCCCTAGAATGTTCTACGCCCGCTGGCCCTTGGGAGAAGTTTGCGAGCTCCTCTTGAGGTCTGAGGCTGGTGTGTGGTGGTGTGCCCTCTCTTCTCCTCCCCCAGACACGGACGGGCTGATCAGCCAAGCCCTGCTCCTGGGCGACTTCCCAAGCGCTGTGCAGCTCTGCGTGAGAGCAGACCGTTTTGCTGACGCCCTCGTCCTGGCTCTCTCTGGCTGGGAGAAGCTGCTGCAGGAGACGCAGAAGCAGTATTTTGCCCAAAAGAAGACCAAGATTTCTCCAGTAAGTGCCCCATAAGCTAACAACTCCTTCTCTAGGGTGGAAGAGGTGGGGTTTATGGGGTGCTGTGGAGGCCTCTTGGGTCTAAGTGTCGCTCTGCCTAGGCCACTGAGACATTACTGCTAGGATAGGGGGAAAGTTGCCAAAATGCAGCCGAGACACATGCGCCTCACACATTTGTGAGCAGGAGTAGAGGAGGGATTAGAGCAGTCAGTCAGTCAGTCAAGTTTATTGTCTTGGCCATTGGCCATAACAAAACAAAACAAAATAAAACAGATAAAACAAAATACAACAGACATTATAAACCAAAATGGGATAGGCCCTTCAGTAACTTGCTGCAAATCCAAGACTTAGTCTTATCTTTTTTGCCACCAATGCAAACAAAGCCATTCTGCTGGTAATATATGTGTCATTATCAGAGAGCAAAAAAACAGTCATGTCCAGATCTGAAATTCCATTATGCAAAGGTATAATGGGGTAAATAAACCTTTGCCTAAGTGATTCATGCCAAGAGCATCTCATAATATAATGCTCGACGTCATCCACTTCGCCTACGCCACACTGACATATTCTAGAGACAGGAGGGGAGCCCAAGAAGCGACCAATACAGACCACTGAAGGTATGGCATGAAACCTTAGGGCGGTAAAAGCCCTTCTTAGATCAAGAGTGGTTAATTTCTCGAGGTAATCAGTCCTACAGTGATCTCTTTTAAATATCCTATACAAGGGGGCTGTACAACAACTTACCACCGCTTGGCGGTTCAAAAGCCCATCCTTATTAAATACCCATTCCTTCAATTTGGACTTTGGACTTTCACTGTCCCATATATCGTCTGGAATTGAGTATTTTAGTAAAATAGAGGTCAGGTGGTCACCCAATCTTTTGGAGGATTTCAAAAGCAATATAAAACTTCGGACACCTAGGATATCCTGGGGATGTTTTAAGCATTTCCTCCAATAAGAAAGAATTCTCACATTTACCCTGGCTTCCAAAGATACCATACCCAGTTCAGCCCTCATCAGTGCCACGGGTGAGCCTTTGGGTAAAACCAGGATCCGCCTCATAAAATAATTTTGCACGATCTCTAGCAGAGACCGCAGTGGCTCATCCCAACCCCAAATCTCTACCCCATACAACATTGCTGAGGTTATCTTACTAATGTATAGTTTGACAACCGGATCTATCATACCTCCGCCCCTGGAGAAGATTAGAGCAGAGATTAGAGCAGAGGTGCCCAATGCGGCACCCGTGAGAGCACCGTGGCACCTGTGGACGCCTTTCCTGGGACCTGCCAGGTGTTTTCAGAAAGTGGGCCAGGCAGGGCTTCTGATTGGCTGTTGGAGATTTTTTTTTAAAAAAAATTGCTTAAGCAGCAGCAGCTGCTGCCAGGCCCATAGCTATGTGGGGCTTTGGGGGGCTGTGCCCCCTTTCTTAAAGGCATAGCCCCACAAGAATTTCTCCTGTGAATGCTTTTTTTCAATCATTTTTAAACATTTTTTTTAAAGCTTGTGCTCCTTTAAAGCAGAGAGGGGTGCTGTAGTTGACTAATTCCTGTACTGAGCTGGGGGGTTGGGGTAGGTGACCTCTAGGATCCCTTCTAACTCTGTGTCAAGAAACTGGTCTCCTTTCAGAGAGTTTTTCTGCCTGAGTGTTAGCTTTCTTGACTACAGAAGTCATCACCCCCACCTGCCGGCTTGTTACCAGAACTGTTGCTTAGGCTGGCAGAAGTGATTAATTTGCAGCAGCTGAGAACGATCATCTGAAGTGGTTGACAGCTTGCAATTTAGAGATCTGCCCTGGCAACAGCTTTCTGTTGGCTCAATGGCTTTTCTTTCTGCACTGAGAACTTCAGCCCTGCCAGAAAAAAATCTGTCCCACAAGCCACAAAATCCTAGCTACGGGCCTGGCTGCTGCCACAAGATGAGTTGTGTGTCTGCAATAAAATATCCTTAAACTATGTATTCATAGTTCTGCCTAAAATGCTAAAGAGTTACTATAAGAGTGATGTGTACGCTCACTTCCTAACATTTTGCAGTTGGCTCCGCCTTCTGCAGCAGCCATTTTGTGGCTGCGCCCACTCCCACCCTGTGTCGGAATGCCACAGATGCCGCGCACGGGGTCAGGAAAGTTGGGGAGCCCTGCATCAGACTATAACCCCAGACTGTGGAAATTAGCTTATACTGGGCACACTCACTTCCCTTGGGGGGGGGGGGGGGATGGTCGTGCCTCAGCCTTGCCCGCTCACCTGCAGAAACGGAACGGGCATCTCACAAGTTGGTCAGGAGGACCGTTGCAGCAGGTGATTGGTGCAAAGTCCTTTGCCGACAGGAATTTCAAGCTGAGAAACAAAAAGCATAAAAGGTCGTTGGTTGTGTGGAGGCAGGTTTCCCCTCCGGCTGTTCCTGGGGTCTGCCCTTGAGCTGCTTGCACTCTCCAAGGTGCTGGTCCTTCATTTCCCCACTTCAGTGTCTCCGTTCTTCCTTTGGAACATGAGACAGTGTGAACAGGCGCCCCAGGCTGTCTCCCATCAAGGCCCAGACCAGAGATGGCCGCTTGGTGTCCACTGTGGGAGGCCTCTTGGGGGGGGGGGAGGCTATTTTTTTATTTTTTATTTTTTTTTAATCCAGTACGTTTACAAAAGCAAATTAACAAACCATACAGCAGATTCTATATCAGATATCTCCTACAAACAAGCTTTAAAAAATTACCTTGGTCCAACTAGAGAGCCACTTAACATCTTCGTGACTACTAATAAAGCTAAGAAATGGAAACTGTAACACTTCAAAATCTGATGTATAGGAGTCATTTTCTTCTTCATGTATTGACATAGAAATTTCTATCATGCAGACGTAAATCACATACTTTACTAAGCCAGTCCTGGGTTGAGGGAGGCACCCAGTCCCAGCCAATCCTGCTTCAGATGCCGCACATAAAATCGCAACTAATTCCTGGTTTTGCTTAGGTATAGTATGATGATACAGCCCCAAAGGGCATTTGTCTTTTTAGCTACTGCGTCACACTGCTGGTAGCCTGTCCAGAGCAAAAGAAGAGAGCGTAAGAAGCTGGGTGGGACCAAGGGATCCATCCAGCACTGCCTTGTGTTTCATTGGTGGCCAGCCAAGAAGCCCCTGTGCAGCTCGTAAGAGCAGCAGCCATTTCCGGTCACCCAGAGGTCCATGAGCTGTCGCTTCTGGGCACGGGGACCCCAGGCAAGCCCTGGAACAAACAGTCATGAACAGCCCCTTCCACCAAGAGTTCCTTCAACTGCTCTGCAACTTCCTCTCTCATCTTTATGGGTGCGTTCAGATGGGCAGCTAATCCCACCATTGGCCTGGCTGTAATTTGAGCTAGATCTTTTTGATCCAGCATTGCATGACCAGACAGCCTGCCTGTGAATCGCTTTACCACACATGACTTCGCAGTGGATTGTCTTGACGGCATCCACCTTAAGGAGCCATGCAGTTGTCTTTAAAAAAAAAAATCCTGTTTGCGCATGCGCATATGTGCTTCACTGTCTACTTGTTTTTCCACGCATGCGTGGACTTAAACAGTAAAAGCACCGCCAGCGGTACCTTCCTTCAGGTACCATTTCAGTTAACAAACTGCATAAATATCATGGAACCTTCAGAAACATTAAATTGTCCGAATCGTTTGAGCGGAGCTCTGCAGACGTCGCATGTTTAAGTGGTTATGCGCGCATCACTAACACTTTTTTAAAATGGCGGCCATTTGGGATGGTCTGGAGACCATCCGTACAGGCTGATTGCATGTTGGTGGAACATCCTGATGGGGGGAAAGTCCAGCATTAGGTCATCGGTCAGCTTAGGACCGGACTTTCACCACTATCTTTTAAGTACAGCTCCTCAGTGGGGATCAACAGGCTGATCACGGAAGCGGTACGATTCCCAGATGTTGATGTCTGGACGTGCACTTTAAGTCCACCAGGCACTTGTGCCTGGCGCAGCTCAAAAGAGCTGTCTGAACGCGACCTATGATTCAAAGGTCCAGTTGCCCCTGCAGGCTAGTTACTTGCTCCTGAAGTATTGAAATAAATGAGAGGGGCCGTGTGGTGTAGTGGCTGACCTCGGGCCAATCCCACCTTCTCTGCCCAGCCTAACTCACAGGGTTGTCGTGAGGATAAGATGGAGGAACAGAGAATTCGGTAACCACTTTGGATCCCCATTGGGGAGAAATGTGGGGTATAAATAAAGAAAATAAATAAGTGCTTTTGGCCTGCCCTTGATGGGTCTGCTTCTCACGTTCATCCTTTGCTTCCTTTGTCATCAGTGGACAATTCGTTTGCTGCCGTTTCTGTGCTCTCATCGCTTCGTCTACAACTTTGACTTTTGCCAGGTTCAGGGAGCCAGTTTGGTGTGTCAGGGAGCCAGTTTGGTGTCGTGGTTAAGAGTGTGGACTCTAATCTGGGAGAACTGGGTTTGATTCCCCACTTCTCCACATGCAACTGCTGGGTGACCTTGGGTAAGTCACAAGTTCTTTCAGAGCAGTTCTCTCACGAGCAGTTCTTCAGAGAGCTCTCTCAGCCCCACCTACCTCACAGGGTGTTTGTTGTGGGGAGTGGGAGGGAAAGGAGATCGTAAGCTTCTCTGAAACTCCTTCGGGTAGTGAAGGGCGGGGTATAAATCCAATCTCCTCCTCTTCCTCCTCTTCTTCTACTTTTACTTCTTTTTCTTCTTCACCGCTGCTTGGCCAGAGCTGGCTGTACTCCTCCTTCGCTCACTCAGAGCATTTGTAACTTAGGATATACATTTCACCTGAGCCGTATTATAGAGGGTTTAATTAACCTTCAGGCCTCCTGAAGTGCTGCCATTTAATTAATCCCTTCATTTTTGTGTGTGCATGAGATTTCCTCCTCTGAAATTAAATGTGACTCTTGTGACTTCCTGGGCAATTTCCCAGCTGCCTGCAGTATCTGTTGACTTGGTATTGCTGGGGCTACTCCTCGTCTCACTCAGACGGGTCACCTTTGCATTTGGGCAGAGACTGGTATCAAATCTGGGGTCTCCTCCCCTCTCGTTGGCGCCAGGACCCACTGACCAAAGGCATGGGCTTTTGTTGTATCTGATGCGACCGGAATATTTCCCCAAGTCATATGGGAATAACTGCAGTCCCCTATTAGTGCAACACTTTTTGTTGTCTCCTTGGAGAAGGAGGGCTTTCTGGAAAGAGGATTACTGTACTTCCCACGAACTGGGGGCCGTGTTTGATGTTAAGTTGCTGCTCTCCTGTTCTCAGTTCCCATCCCTTCTCAGACAGGAGGGCGGGCTCTCTGGAAAGCCACCATTTTCTGTATGGTCGGTAGCTGCTGCCTTCATCTTCCCCCTTGCTCCTTCCCATGGGCAGGTGTTTGGGTATCAGGAAGGACGGGAAACAAACATGTACCCTATTTTTCGCTCCATATGACACACTTTTCCTCCCCAAAAAAGTGGGGGGGAAAGTGTGGATGGAGCGAATATGGAGCGTCTTATGGAGCGAATATGGAGCTTTTCTTACCTGTAACAGGACTCTTTCTTCAGCAGGAACGCAGGGGAACGCCATTCAGGCTGGCATCCCAGCCTTCCCCACCCCTCCCTGCTGGGCCTGAGCTGTTAAGACTTAAAAGGGAAACGGCAGGAAAAACCCCACCAGGCTAAGTACTCTTTCCCTTTAAGTGCTTTTCCCCTTTAAGACAGCCAGCAGCAGAAAGCCCTGCCCACAGATTAAGCTCCGTGGCTACTTTGCACAGAAAGGCCTGGCTTTGCATGGCATGCCCACGTCTCTCTTCTTTCCTTTCTCTATCGTCCTTCCTTCCTTCCTTCCTTTCCTTTTTTCTGTCTGTCTGTCTGTCTGTCTTTCTGTGTCTCTCTCTGTCCCCACCTTTCTTTCTTCCTTTCTCTTTCTCTCTCTCTCTCCTCCTCCTTCCTTCCTTTATCTCTCTCTTTCTTTCTGTTTCATTTTTTCCTGTTTTCCTCCTCTAAAAACAAGGTGCGTCTTATGATCAGGTGCGTCTTATGGAGCGAAAAATACAGTATTCAACCCTGGCAAGTACTTGGATGGGAGACCTCTGTGGAATATCAGCAGTCGGGAGGCGGGGGGCAGGCTCTGTTCAGCCACCTCTCTGAATGTCCTCCAGGCCCCCAGTAGGGATCAGCCACCAGAGGTCGCCATGACTTTCAGGTATGCACACACATGCTCATATGAAAAATGCAAGAGAAGCAACAGGATGGGGCATACAGCAAACAAAGCGATAGGATGTGGATTATAGCACCAACCAGAAATCAAGATACAGAAGTGAAGCAAAACATAGGGATTAACATGACACATAAATGATGCAAAATTCCATAGGAAGGCCCTTGTTTCAGAAAGTTGTCAGCAGTGAAGTGGCTAAATTTGCAGATAACAGGAAGTTGTTCAGGGTGGTGAGAACCAGGGAGGATTGTGAGGCACTCCAAAGGGATCTGTCAAGGATGGGCGAGTGGGCATCAACGTGGCAAATGGGGTTCAATGTGTCCAAGTGCAAAGTGCTGCACATTGGAGCCAAAAATCCTAACTATAAATACACGTTTGATAGGGTCCGAACTGGTGGAGACTGACCAAGAGAAAGATCTTGGAGTCGTAGTCGATAACACAATGAAAATGTCGAGACAGTGTGTGACTGCAATGAAAAAAGGCCAATGCTATGCTGGGGGTTATTAGGAAGGGAATTGAAAACAAATCAGCCAGTATCATAATGCCCCTGTATAAATCGATGGTGCGACCTCATTTGGAGTACTGTGTACAGTTCTGGTAGCCACACCTCAAAAAAGATATTATAGCACTGGAAAGAGTGCAGAAAAGGGCAACTAGAATGATAAAAGGGTTGGAACACTTTCCCTATGAAGAAAGGCTGAAGCACTTGGGGCTCTTTAGCTTGGAGAAACGACGCCTGAGGGGTGACATGATCGAGGTTTATAAGATTATGCATGGGATAGAGCAGGTAGAGAAAGAAGTCCTTGTCTCCCTTTCTCACAAGACAAGATCTCATGGGCACTCCATGAAATTGCTGAGCAGTCGGGTTAGAACAGATAAAAGGAAGTACTTCTTCACCCAAAGAGTGATTAACACGTGGAATTCACTGCCACAGAAGGTGGCGGCAGCTACAAGCAGGGACGGCTTCAAGAGGGAATTAGATAAACATATAAAGCAGAGGTCCATCAGTGGCTATTAGCTACAAAGTATAGATAGGAACTCTCAGTCTGGGGCAAGTGATGCTCTGTATTCCTGGTGCTTGGGGCAGGGGGTAACAGTGGGAGGGTTTCTGGTGTCCTGGCCCCACTGCTGGACCTCCTGAGGGCACCTGGTGTTTTTGGCCACTGTGTGACAGAGTGTTGGACTGGATGGGCCACTGGCCTGATCCAACATTGGCTTCTCTTATGTTCTTATGTCAAATAGACCACAGTCCCTAATGATGTATCCAAGTAACTGTGTGGACCTTTTTGTCCAGCACAGCCCTGATGCCTGTGTAGAAAAGCCCTCTTGAGTAATTCACTTTTGCATCGTTTGCAGGAAGCTAGGAGAGAGCCGGAGCCTTCCTGACTCTCAGATTCCTGTGAAGAGAACGGTTTGGGGATACGAGTCCCCTCTTTCTCCCTGCCTAGAGTCACCTTCTGTAGCCCCGGTAGGGCATGTAGACTGTGCCAAGACTGGCCGGCGGGGAGGGGGAGGTATAAACAGACGAGTGACTGCCCCTGTAACAGCTTTGGCATAAGGGGTGGTAGTTTCGACAGCAGGGTTATTCAGGAGCAGGGACTGGGTGAGCTTTGGTAGGCGATTTTATGTGCTTATTTAGAAAACTTATAGATTGCCTCACCAGAGACTTGCTCCCAGTGGCTAATGAGACAGAGGCAGTTCCGCTATGAAATCATAAAACCCACATGGAACAGAAAACCAATCAGTAGCGAAACTAGCAGTAAACATGCCGGGAGCATTAAAAATGGCATAAAACTGGCAAGCAACAATCTGACGGCATGCAGGCCATGAAAGGCCGAAAAGGACAGGATAACCCTGCCACCAGTTTGGTGTAGTGGTTAAGTGTGTGGACTCTAATCTGGGAGAACTAGGTTTGATTCCCCACTCCTCCACTTGCACACTACCCTGACCACATCACACCAGTTCTCTCAAAGTATTTGTATCCTCTTTATGCCACTTGCTGCCATTTTCAGAATTTGGCATTCAGGGTCTCACCGGGGGGGGGGGGGGGGAGGGCAGCGAATGGTTCCCCATTTCTCTCGCTTGACCAAAGTGAGATAAATTTTTTTTGGTTTGGCTCCCCCTGAGGAGAGAAAGGCCATCGCGCTTCTTTGCTCTCGTCACAAGGTGGGGACCTCGCTTCTAAGCACGCAACATGCAGTGGATTGGCTCTAGATTCCCAAGAGGCCATGGAAAGTAACTTGTAGCGCAGTGTGTGATGGGTTTACAGAACTCACTGCCTATAAAGGACTGAGTCCAGAGACAAGTTGCAGTGAAATCACCTCATAAGTTTATTGATGGTACAATTCCAGGCTACTGAACAGGGCGTGGGGGTCTGCTTAAATACACGTCCAAGCAGCACCCCCGGCCTTGCCCAAACTCCCTGATAGGATTACTCCCTGATAGGATTACCCTGATAAGATTACGCACAAACTTCCTGATAGTATTAATCATGAGTTACCTTAAACCATAGGTCCCCTGGTGGAACCTGGGTGGCCGCTTGGTCTAATTTACAATCCGGCTGGGCTATTGTCTCCCGAAGCAAAGCTCCAGTAGCCAGCCCGGCCACATGCATTTCTCTGACTGCGTGTGCGGTTGCCATTAGGACATAACACTGCCGCAAGCTCTGATTCAAGGAGGATAGGTCTGCAAGGGTCACATATTAGGGAGCCAGTTGGGTGCAGTGGTTAAAAGTGTCAGACTAGGATCTGGTAGAACCTGGGTTCAAATCCCTGCTTGTGCCATGGAAGCTAGCTGGGTGACCTTGGGCCAGTCACACTCTGTCAGTCTAGCCTACCTCACAGGATCGTTGTGAGGATAATTGGGAGGGGAGGAGAAGGATGCCAGCTGCCTTAAGTCCCCATTGGGGAGAGAGGTGGGGTATAAATTAAATAAATGGAACATCCACAGCTCTTCTCTGTGCCTCCTTGCTGTGTGTGTGTGTGTGGAGGGGGACTTTGGGGGTGGAGCCAGGAGAAGGTGGGGTTTGGGGAGGCGAGGGGCCTCAGCAGGGTACAATGCCACAGAGTCCACCCTTCAAAGCAGCCATTTTCTCCAGGGGAACTGATCTCTGTCAGCTGGAGATCAGTTGTAAAAGCGGGAGATCCCCAGGCTCCACCTGGAGGCTGGCAACCCTATTCCTGGAGCAGCCGTGGGATGGAGGTCATTCACTGCACACCTGCTGCCTTCCTCTCCGGAATCGAACCCTGATTCCCCTGATTCCAATTACACGGCCTCAAAAGAATTCTGTAGGGTTATTTTTCCGTCACGACTTCCCCTGGTCGGGAGTGGTGCAAACTAACCACTCCCGGCCAGGGGAAGTAGTGACAAAAAACTCTCTCAAGGCCCTGTAGTTCGAATGAGGCCATTAACTGTGCGTCATGGGAGAAGGAGACTCCGTTGCGCCCCCAGGAAACAGGGTGGGTCTGCCTGACTGGCCAGCCAGGGAGCGTGCCGCCACATTTCTGAGCGAAAGGAGGCAAGCGGCAACTCCTCAACTCTGAGCCAGCCACACCCACTGAGTGCCCACCTCACCCTTTGCCCCCTTCCTTTTGCAGCAGGTTCCCAGCCAGCTGCCATTCACCCCACCGGCCCTCACTCAGCCCCCGGGGCCTTCGGCCTACACGGCTCCAGCCGCACCAGCGATGCCTCTGCCCAGTGCAACCCCACCTGCGCCTGTTTTTTCCTGCAGAGGAGCACCCCCACCTTATGCCCAGGGTGGCTCTGGCGTAGGGTTGCCAGCCTCCAGGTGGGGCCTGGGGATCTCCTGCTTTTACAACTGATCTCCAGCTGACAGAGATCAGCTCCCCTGGGGAAAAGGGCTGCTTTGGAGGGTGGACTCTGTGGCATTGTACCATGCTGAGGCCCCTCCCCTCCCCAAACCCTACCTTCTCCTGGCTCCACCCCCAAAGTCCCCAGGTATTTTGCAACCCAGACTTGGCAACTCTACTCTGGCGTCCCGCCCACTGCCGCTGCCGGACTGAGTGAGTATGGCTTTGCAAGATGTGAGTACCTTGTTGCCTGTTTTTAGGGCCACCTTTGCAGAGGCCCAGGTGTTGTAGTTTGGGGGTCTGATTCCTGGCAGTTCCAGCATCTCCCCAGACTAGGGTTGTCAAGTCTTCAAAACTCACCGGCGGGGGGGAGTCCTCCTCTGGCCGGGAGTTTCTTGTTGTGCGCATGCAAAGCGCGCGCGCCCAGCGACGTCACCAGAAGTGACGTCAGCACGTTGGGGGCGTTGCTCATAATTTATTGCTAGATGGAAAACACAAACTGCTGAGCCTGACTCGGGGGTCTGCTTATATGCAGGTACAAACCACACCCCCGGTCACACCCGTTCCCTATGATAGAGCTATTTACAAGATACTATAGACCATTGGTCCCCTGCGGGATCCTGAGTAGCCAATTGGTCCCATTTACAATCCGATCGGGCTACTGTTTACCGAGGCAAAGCTTTGGTGATTTGCTCAACTGTGTGTGCAGATCCCGGCCACGTGTGCGGTTGCCATTAGAACACAACACCCTTCCCCCCATAGTTCAGAGAAAAAAAAACCCAGCACACAAAGTCTTTTTGGTACGTGGGCCGTCTTTGTTCCCTGGTCGAGCGGCGTAGTACTGGTTCTGTGGCAGGCTGCTCGGGAACTACCTCTGCGGGTTCAGGGGATGATTCCGGTCTGTTGCCTGAGGCCGGTACTAGAGGGATGTCTTGGGCCAGTGCTGGAGGGATGTCTCTGTGTGTGTCAGCTGAGGTGTTCGGCCAGGGGTTTTCTGGCATAGATGGCTTGCTTTCAGTTTCCTTGCCTGGTTCTGAAGCTGGTGCTTCATCCTCACTCTCCCCAGGTGTGTCAGGGTCGACTGGCAGGAGACGGCTGCGCAGCTGGTCAATATGACGCTTCCACATTTGACCGTTTTCCCCTGATACCTCATAGGAGAGGGGCCCTTTCACCCGAACTGCTGGGCCCAGTAGCCAGGCGGGACCCTTCACAAAGTTTTTTGCATAGACCAGGTCCCCCAGGAAGAATCCACGGGGGGCTTCCTATTGATCTGGGGCCATGCTGTGTTCCCGGGGTGCAGTCGGGGCGTAGGTGGTCTAACCTGGTTGTGGGTCACCTCCCCATGAGGAGTTCCGGAGGACTTCACCCGGTCGTGGTGTGAGGAGTGGTTCATTGGCTGAACAGGAATGCTGCTAGTGTGTAGTTCCAGTAGCCATGATCCATGCGGCACAGGGCTTCTTTGGTTGTGTGCACCGTGTGCTCAGCCTGGCTGTTCGTGGCTGGATGAAATGGGGCAGAGTGTCCATGCTGAATCCCATAGTATTCCACAAACTCCTGAAACCCCAGGAACTCCACCGAAGGCACTCCCAGGAGGCACTTTTCCCACTTCACCTTCAGCCCTGTGTCGTTGAAGCGCTGAAGAATGGATTGCAGGCGCATGGCGAAGGACTCCACATCGGGGCTGCAATTAAAATGTCATCCAAAAAAGGTTGAACGCTGGGGATTCCCTTTAATAGACTGTCCATCAACTTCTGGAAAATCCCCGGAGCCCCGCTGACCCCAAATTGCAAGCGCTGCACCTTGAATGCCCCTCGGTGGGTCACAATAGTTTGGGCTTCTGCCATGGCATCGTCCACTGGCAGCTCCTGCTAGGCCTGTGCCAGATCCAGCTTCCCAAAAATCTTGGCTCCTGCTAGAGAAGCGAGAACATGTAGTCACCCGAGTGACTACAGGGGTTTAACACTTGGTGTGTGGTAATGGTTCAAGAACCCCTTGTTCTACCAGGTGGTCCAGTTCAAGGTCAATTTTGGGGTGCAGTGCAAACAGTGTCTAGCCTTCATGCGGATGGGCTGGACCAAGGGGTCGAGGTCAAGGGTAACGGGGGACCCTGTATACTTCCCCAGCTGGCTGTCAAAAATGGCTGGGAACTCATTACAGACCACATTAAAGTCCATAGCCCTCACGTAGTTCACCCCGGTCACCCCAAATCCCAACGGCCTAAATCAAGACAGGCCCAGTAAGCTAGTGAGCTTGCCTTCCACCACGATCAAGTCTAATAGTCCATCAAAGTCCTTGTATTGAACCCGGAACTTGCCTCACCCCTTAATAGCCACTGGGTTCTTCTGGAAGTCCCTCAGTGTAAGTCCATTGGGTTTCTTGAGGAGGGCCCCCCCCTGTGGACACAGTCTCTTAAGGGTGTCAGCTGAGATGATGGAGAAGGAGGACCCCGTGTCCAGCTCCATCTCGCAAGGGGACCCCTCAACCTGTATCGTTACATGGATTTTGGAGGTGCCACCCCGGGGGAGGTTCAGTACCTGCTGACAGCTGCGGTTGGTGGTCGTTGTGTGGGGGTCCGCTGATTCCTGATGTGCCGTTGGTTGTTGGCAGGATCTTCAGGAATGGCAGACCTTGGTGAAGTCTCCCAATTTCCCACAGGACGGGCAGATGGCGTCTCGGAAACAGCAGGAGCGGTCTTCATGCTGATCCCCGCAGCTGGTGCACGGTGGAGGAGCGGATGAGCACGCTGGTTGCGGAGTGGCAGTGGTGAGCGGTTGAGATCCCCTGCGGTTGGGGTGGTGGACTTGCAAGACATCCTCCTCAACAGATGCATTGGAGCCAGGGGCGGCAGCAGACATGTGGTGTCTGGGCCTTCTCGAAAGCTGTGGCTGCTTTCAGGGCTTGCGGCAGAGTTTCTGCTCTTGGACACCCCCTACAAAGTGGGTCAACAGGGTGTCCTTGACGGCGGGGAACTCGCAGTTGACCACCAGCTGGTGGAGGTCAGCCATGAAATCCGTGGCCGCTTCTCTGGAGTTTTGCGAGCGCTCATAAAAGTCCATGCGCCTCACCATCTTGGATGGTTTTCGCGCACAATAGTTCCTGAGCATGGTTACCAGCTCGCTGAAGGTGGCATCATCGAGGTTCTTGGGTGCAATGAGGCTCTGCAACAACTGGATCGTGACTACTCCACATGTGCTGAGTAGCCAGGTTTTCTTTTTGTTGGCTTCTGTGATGTCCTGGACCAGGAACACGTAGGTTAGTTGTTCGACCCAGGCTTCCCACAGCTCGGGGCGAGCCATGACTCATGAGGTGCTGGATGAGCAGGGAAGCGAAGATATGCCGGATCAATGCGAGGCGAGGGCCCTGGAAGCTGGTGCCGGTGCGGTGCTCATTGCAGTGGTGCTCCGTTCAGCATTCATTTGGCGGAGAGTCGCGCAGCAGGATCCCACCTTCGTCGCTAGTGTAAAGTACTGGGTCCAGATGCTCAGAAGTGAAATCAGCTCATAATTTATTGCTAGATGGAAAACACGAACTGCCGAGCCTGACTCGGGGATCTGCTTATATGCAGGTACAAACCACACCCCCGGTCACACCCATTCCCTACGATAGGGCTATTTACAAGATAATATAGACCATTGGTCCCCTGTGGGATCCTGAGTAGCCGACTGGTCCCATTTATGATCCAATCAGGCTATTGTTTACCGAGGTGAAGCTTTGGTAATTTGCCCGACCGCATGTGCAGATCCCGACCGCATGCACGATTGCCATTAGAACACAAGGGGGTAATCTGTTTTTCCGTTTTGTAGCGATAGCTGCCCTTGCTGCAGCGAAGGCCCTTTTTAGGAAGTGGGTGGGGCCCAGTAGGGCTTTTGCCCAGCAAGGCTTCTGATTGGCTGTGCAGATTTTTAAATTTCTTTTTCAAACTTATATCCCACCCTCCCCACGAGTGGGCTCAGGGCAGCTCACGGGGCCATTCAGCATCACAAAGTAAATACATAAGAAAACAAATTAAAACAGTTAAGAACAATAATTTAAAACAGACTGCACTATTTAAACCGTTGGTTTAGCAGTAGCTGCCACCACGGCTCAAGGGCCTTCACTGTGTGACTGAAGGTCAGCTACGGCAGCCATTTTGTGGCTGGCTCCACCTCCCATTGGCTCCACAGCTATTTTGTGGCTGTGCCCACCACACTGCATCAGACTTCTTGCCTTCATTTGGGCTTATCCCCAGCCCGAGAAGTAAATTATTTGTGTACCAGTTAGAGCACAGCCCGCGGGTGGGTGGCAAGGCCATGAGATGCCTGCGTTGCCTCTCTCATCCTGTTTGGGGGTTCGATTCCAGGAGTCAGGAAAGGGGTGCCAGCCCTCTCCCATCCCCAGAATAGCAAGAATTCCCCCACAATATGTCTCGGGGGCTTTCACAGTGAAAACTGCCTCTCTAACCCTGCATTTTACTCCTGCCATGTTGAATCAATTGTGAACTGTTTTCTGAAAATGCTTCTTTTCCCCACTGATGCTGAGGTGGAGCTCCCTCCTTTCCAGTTCAAGGAGGTTATGGCTATCCTCCTCACAGACATACACACATACCATTTTAGGGTGGGGGGAGTTATAATATAGCAACTTGTAAACTGTTGTGTGCAGGGGTCCGTTGGAGCGGGAGCGCACAGGAGTGCAGCTCCGGGAGTGAGGAGCCCAGGGGGCGGGCACATGACCAAGCCCCACCCCCTCCTCGGCTTCCCTGAGCAGTGCAGAGGCGCAGCGCCACGGGGAAAGCCCTGCTAGGGTCTTTATTGTTTTTAATGTTTTGTTTTAATATTCATAATTTTATCATTGTTCCTTTTATGACTGTGTGCTGCTTTTCCAGAGACTTGCTCAAGGTGGCATATACATTTTCTAAGTATACCATTTTTTATCTGGGCACATGGCACATAAGTACTGGAGAAATTTCACCAACCCTTCAGCAGCTTCCACCCCACCAGTCTGGTGTAGTGGTCAGGAGTTGGACTCTAATCTGGGAGAACCGGGTTTGATTCCCCACTCCTCCACATGCAGCTGCTGGTGTGATCTTGGGCCAGTCACAAGGTCTCTCAGAGCTGTTCTCTCATGAGCAGTTCTCAAAAGACCTCTCTCAGCCCCACCTACCTCACAGGGTGTCTTGTTGTGGGGAGGGGAAGGGGAAGGGATGGGTGGTGCACATGTCCTGGGTATCTCAAGTCTACTTGAAACCTGGTGGTTTCAAGGGAGCAGGAAGAGAATGAGGGTGTGTTCTTTACGCTTCTTTTTATTGCACAAAGTATTGGATGGGGAAGGGAATGGAGGAAGAGCAGGTCAGTTTCACTCACCTGTGGAGTGGAGCCTGAGGGGTGGGTGTTGCCTTCTGACACACTTCCGGTATGTTAGGGGGTGTGGCATATGCAAATGAGTTATGCAAATGAGTTATGCTAATGAGCGCCTGCACCTCTTTTTCTATGAAATGACCCCTGGTTGTGTGTCGCAGGACAAGAGGAGCAAATGGGAAGTGTCAGAAAACTGATTTCCACTAAAGGGGGGGGGGGCTTTGAAAGTTGGTGACTTTCGCCTCCAGTGCTCTAAGCTGCCTCTTCCAACACAGATTGGGGGTCACCTTGTCAGTCCAGAGCAACAGAAAGTCAGGTTGTGCTAGGATCAACAACAGCATCTCAAACCCAGTGTGCAAACTTCCAAAAACCACAGAACTCTTCACCTGACTGGATGTTCAGTACAAAGTCTGAAAATGGGATCGGGGATGTGTTGGATTATGCATCTATTCAAAAGAGGATTCCAGAAGCACCAAAGTCTACCTGTCAGAAAAGAGAAGCACCAGGAGGGTGTGATTTGGGATTGGGGCCATGACTCAGTGATAGAGCCTCTGCTTGGCATGCAGAAGATCCCAGGTTCAATCCCCGGCATCTCCAGTTAAAAGGATCCAAGTAATAGGTGATGTGAAAGACCTCTGCCTGAGATCTGCTGCCGTCTGAGAAGACTGACCTCAATGGACCAAGGGTCTGATTCAGTGTGTTCATGTGTGCCCCCGGCCACCTCTTCCAACACCAAGGAAGCCATGCCCAGGAGGGGAAATGAAGAAAACCTCTGCAAGGAAAAATGAACTTGCGGGACCAAAGCTTCCACTTTAGGGTTAAGAGGAGGAGCTGTGAATAGGTTGCAAAGATCCCCTGAAATGAGTTGTAGAAATGCATGGCCTACAGTTAAAATTACTCCCCAGCACTGGTTTCTTCATCCCACAATTTCTTGGCTAGTTACCTTCCTCTACATATTTATAGTGTCCTGATTAACAGAATGAGCCAGGACACCTGTGAGAGTCTAAGAGATTTCAAACTGCAACCCAAAGTTCTTAACCAGAAGGTTCTTTTATTGCCAGCAGATCTTATAGTCATCTACACATCTCGAGTCAGTAATGGAGGGGTGAGGGGAGAATGGGTACAGTTATAGTGTATTCAAAAAGGGTAATGCAAAGTGAAACCTCTACATATTTATAGTGTCCTGATTAACAGAATGAGCCAGGACACCTGTGAGAGTCTAAGAGATTTCAAACTGAAACCCAAAGTTCTTAACCAGAAGGTTCTTTTATTGCCAGCGGATCTTATAGTCATCTACACATCTCGAGTCAGTAATGGAGGGGTGAGGGGAGAATGGGTACAGTTATAGTGTATTCAAAAAGGGTAATGCAAAGTGAAACCTCCAGTCGCCACAAAGAGAAAAGTGCGCTCAAATATACTGGACATTTCTTCCCAGGCTAAAAGCGGGAAAAATTACAGTTAGCACCTGGGAATGAGAAGTGGCTGAGAAGCGGTGAAAAGCAACACGCTCAAGGTTAGGGAGGCGCAGAGTGATAAGCGGCCGGGAGTGAGAACAGAGGAGACATTCCAAAGGTGGGGGTTAGAGGGGGGAGTGACATGCCACCTCCCGCCCAGGAATGGCAGCAGTAGCTGACAACACCCCTTGTCAGAATTTTCCCTGGGGGCCGGCATACCTCACAGGCCTGTAGCAGAAATTACTGAGAACCCACGTGGAGCATGTTGAGCTTGGAAGTTGTTCAGTTATGTATTATTCTGGTGCGTCTAGCTGTGACTTTGCAAAGCTTAAAGTATCCCCACAAATTTTGTGGATTTTGTGATTTTGGAGCAGCCTTTGACAGAATGCCTAAAGAAACTTGTACTGAACACTCATCGCATTGCTTTCTTTTTCTGGCAAATTTTGTGATTTTGGAGCAGCCTTTGACAGAATGCCTAAAGAAACTTGTACTGAACACTCATCGCATTGCTTTCTTTTTCTGGCAGTCCAGAAAAGAAATTGTCTCTCTGGGTGCATTCAGACGGGCAGCTAATCCCGCCACTGGCCTGGCTGTAATTTGATCTAGATCTTTTTGATCCAGCGTTGTGCGACCAGACAGCTCCCCCGTGAACTGCTTTACCACGCGTGAGTCCACAGTGGATTGTCTAGACGGCACCCACTGTAAGGAGCCATGCGGTCAGCTGTTTTTACAAAAATCCTGTTTGCACATGCACATATGTGTCTCACCATCTACTTGTTTTTCCACGCATGCACAGACTAAAATGGTAAAAGCACTGCCAGCGATACCTTCCTTTGGGTACCAGTTCAGTTAACAAAGTTCATAAATATCACGGGACCTTCAGAAACATTAAATTGTCCGAATCGTTTGAGCGGAGCTCTGTGGACATTGCATGTTTAGGCGGTTATGCGCACATTGCTAAGACTTTTTTAAAATGGCAGGCATTCAGGATGGTCTGGAGACCATCCCTACAAGCTGATTGTGCACTGGTGGAACAATCAGACGGGGGAAAGTCTGCCATTGGCCCGTTGGCCAGCTTAGGAGCAGACTTTAACCACTATCTTTTAAGTACGTCTCCCCGACGGGGATCGATTGGCTGATCATGGAAATGGCATGATTCCCAGATGTTGTAGTCTGGATGTGCCCTTTAAATCCACCAGGCACTCATGCCTGGCATGGCTCAAAAGAGCCATCTGAATGCAACTTCTGTCACCCTGTTCTGTGTTCAAGTGCTGAAATCTAGACCTTTGTAAAGAATTTGAGCACCACAAAAGCCTCCTCATTAGAGGTTAGTAGCAAAGAAGAACAGAAGATAAAGCAAAGATTGAGGAAGAGTCCAAATGTTTTGTGTAAGCAGTCAACCATTTGTAGATCATCTCAAAATGTTTTGGATAATATGCAGATCACAGTATCAGTGTAATTAAGCATTTTTCAAAGGTAAAGCACATAGATAAAAATGCTAAAATTATGCCCTGAGCTGGATAGTCCAGGCAAGCTCAGTCTCATCAGATCTTGGAAGCTAAGCAGGGTTGACTTTGGCAAGTACTTGGAGGGGAGACCTCCAAGGAATACCAGCAGTCGGGAGGCGGGGGCATGCTTCATTCAGCCACCTCTCTGAATATCCTCCAGGTCCCCAGTAGGGGTCAGTCACCAGAGGTTGCCTTGACTTCCAGGCAGCGTTCCCTCTAAGCTGAGTTAGTGTGAGCTAGCTCACAGTTCCTTAGCCTCCGGCTCACACATTTTTGTCTTCGCTCAGGAAGGATGGCTTCACAGCAGACTAATTTATGCAGAAGCCAAATCGCTTGCTCACAACTTTTAATGCCGGCAGCTCACAAAGTAGAATTTTTGCTCACCAGACTCCACAGCTGAAAGGGAACATTGCTTCCAGGTGCGCACACACTCACATGCACACACACATGCACATATGGGAAAAAACCCAAAAATGCTAAAATCATTTGGCCAAAAGGTCTTTATCAGTGGTGGGAGCATGTGGCACAGATATGTTAGAGTTTAAAAACATCAGTTACTGACATTCTAACAAGCTATGAGGATTATGTCACAGTAAAAGCTAATTCATGGCCCTTGTGAAGATGCTAATGGTTCATAACCTTGCATGGGTCCCTAAAAAAGCTTATAGGAAATGACTGTCTTTATCATGGCTGTTTTAAAAACGGAGGACTCCTTGGGATTATAAAGAATGTTCTCAGCAAGAGTCTGAGGGGAAAGAAAGCTTCTCCCAGCCCATGAAAAATGCTTCTGGGATGGACGCATGAAAAGTTAGATCACCCAGGACTTCCAGGGAACGTGGCAATCTGATAAGGAGCACTTTCAAAGGCTCCATTCCTTTCTTGTTGTTGGGAGAACCATGCCAGGAAAGGAAGGGATTTACTTCTTTATCCTTACCTCTCTCCCGTGGAGGAGACCCAACTGACAGGTGAACCCAGGGCGGGAGGGCTTGATAAGTCAAGTTTCCACCTGGGCTCTGGAAATATCAAGGGCAGTTGAGATAAGAAAGGCTTTTTGCCGATAAGGTCAGCTGACCCCAGCCAATCTTTTTCTTTTTCTTCCTTCCCCCCCCCCTGAACAAATCTTTGCAATATTTTGGACTCACGGAACTGCGATTTGGATATTTTTGGACTCCCGGAACTGCGATTGTAATTGAAAAGACTGGCAGTCTTCCAGCAGCATTTTAAGTCAGCTTCTAAGAGGAGACCCTCTTCAAGAGGCAAGAGGAGACCCTCTTCAAAAATGTATGGCTCTTATCGCAAGGCCGCTGATAATTTTTGATCTTTAATGACAACTGTTCAGCAAAAGATTTATGTAACCAGTTTTGCAGAACTTTATTTTGGCAGAATGGCACTTGGCTGCTTTCCAAGAAAATCTCAGCTTCAGTAGTAGAGTGAAAATAATAAGTGAATCATAGAATCATGGAGTTGGACGGGACCCCCAGGGTCATATAGTCCAACCCCCTACAGAATACAGGAAATTCTCAAATACCTCCCCCCCAACAAATCTCCAGTCATTGCTGTTCCATGCCCAGATGATGACAAAAAACCTTCAGGATCTCCAGCCAAACTGGCCTGGAGAAAAATTGCTTCCTGACCCCAAAGTGGCAATCAGCATTTCCCTGGGTGTGTAAGAAAGGGCCACAAGAACTAAGCAGTGAGGCAACCCTTCCTGCCCTCCCTCTCATGATCTGCCTCAGTTCACAGAATCTGCATTGCTGTCAGATGGCCATCTAGCCTCTGTTTGAAAACCTCCAAAGGAGGAGAGCGCACCACCTCCCGAGGAAGCCTGTTCCACTGAGGAACCACTCTAACTGTCAGGAAGTTCTTCCTCATGTTTAGCCAAAAACTCTTCTGATTTACTTTTAGTCCGTTGCTTCTGGTCCGACCTTCTGGGACAACAGAAAACAACTCCACCCCACCCTCTAGATGACAGCCCTTCAAGTACTTGAAGATGGTTCTCATATCCCCTCTCAGTCATCTCCTCTCCAGGCTAAACATACCCAGCTCCTTCAGCCTTTCTTTATAGGACTTGGCCTCCAGACCCCTCACTGTCTTTGTTGCCCTCCTCTGGACACATTCCAGCTTGCCTATATCCTTCTTAAATTGTGGTGCCCAAAATTGGACATAATACTCTAGGTGAGGTCTAACCAGAGCAGAGTAAAGAGTAAAGAAGTTAAAACTATATAAAAAAAAGAGGTTACGGTTAACCCAAACTATGTTCCTCCCATGTGGCCAATCCAGAGCAAACCAACCCTGAGGAAGATGGGTGACAGGGACCGAGTGGCGTGGTGGGATAAAAGGGGGAGGCAACTGAGACCGGAGAGAAGGCAATTGCTGGCCAGGTGAGGATTCTGTAGGGAAGGCAAGTGAGCTGTAAGGCAGACCAACGAGAATGGGAGATCGATGAGCAAAGAGGCAGCAGGAAAACATGAAGCATTAAGATTTGGGAAGGAAAGTAGCATGGGAGAGAAGAAGATGTACTCTGCCTGTCCAGTGGGGAAGGTGTGTGGCTGCCAGAGGTGCTTTTGCAGCAGCTCCACACGCTCTCCATCACACCTTTCCAGTAACGAGGGACAAAGTTGATTTTAGGTTATGGCGTGGGTTTGTAAGTGGCCAGTATGGAGATTTTAATAACTGCTGGATTAGATGCTGCTAGCACAGAGGAAGCCTGGGGAGGAAGAATCGGAATCAGAGGTACTTTAGACTACTCCTGTAGTGATTCACACCAACATGTCCTTTCACTGCCACAGGAAGTGGTGGCGGCCACAAGCATGGATGGCTTCAAGAGGGGACTGGATAAACATCTGGAGCAGAGGTCCCTTAGTGGCTCTTAGCAACAAGGTGTAGATAGGAACTCTCAGTCTGGGGCAAGTGATGCTCTGCATTCTTGGTGCTTGACCGGGGGGGGGGCCAACAGTGGGAGGGCTTCTGGTGTCCTGGCCCCACTGCTGGACCTCCTGAGGGCACCTGGTGTTTTTGGCCACTGTGTGACACAGAGTGTTGGGCTGGATGGGCCATTGGCCTGATCCAACATTGGCTTCTCTTATGTTCTTAAACATATGGAGCAGAGGTTCATCAGGGGCTATGAGCCACAAGGTATAGATAGGAACTCTCGGTCTGGGGCAAGTGATGCTCTGTATTCTTGGTGCTGGGGGGGGGCAACAGTGGGAGGGCTTCTAGTGTCCTGGCCCCACGGCTGGACCTCCTGAGGGCACCTGGTGTTTTTGGCCACTGTGTGACACAGAGTGTTGGACTGGATGGGCCATTGGCCTGATCCAACATTGGCTTCTCTTATGTTCTTAAACATATGGAGCAGAGGTTCATCAGGGGCTATGAGCCACAAGGTATAGATAGGAACTCTCGGTCTGGGGCAAGTGATGCTCTGTATTCTTGGTGCTGGGGGGGGGCAACAGTGGGAGGGCTTCTAGTGTCCTGGCCCCACGGCTGGACCTCCTGAGGGCACCTGGTGTTTTTGGCCACTGTGTGACACAAAGTGTTGGGCTGGATGGGCCATTGGCCTAATCCAGCATTGGCTTCTCTTATGTTCTTATGACACAAAACAAATTTATTCTCTCTCCTTCAGAAGGGCTCAGCGCTTAGCGGTTTGGTGGATATGGCAAGGAATGAGACAAAAGTTATTGTTCGTTTGCAGGAAAGGGACCGCAGAACTCTGCTTCAGAATAGCCACAATTCCACACACCTGCAGCTTTAACTGAACCGACAGGATGTTTCTGTCAAGGAGAGAGGAAGAAGAGTTTTAGCTGGAACTCCGCCTTAGACTGAAGAATCTCAGCCAGTTGAAATAGGGTCAGATTGTCTCTTCGGGTCTTTCCCTCAGTCCCCTCACAAGTCCTTCACCTACTATTTCCCTCAGGTGACACAGAATACCTACTCTATCCCTGCCCCTTTATTGGCCTCTGAGCCCAATGTACCCATCCTAGAGATGTCTGAGTTCTGTCCCTGCACCTAACTGCCTTATTATTCTCCTGGTAATTCCCCCCCCCCCCTTTCTCTGTGGCTTCTCTAAACCGTCTCTGAGGTGATGACTGACTTTCCCTCCACTTTACTCTCCTACCCCTCCTCCAGAGGTTCTACAGCCTCTCATTGGCTCAGGCCCCTTGGTGTCTGCATACACCCCCCTGGAGGGCGGAGCCAGAGGCCATTCATCACACCCCGCCACATGGCCCTTTCACCATCCCCACTGCATCCCCCCCTTCTCTCCCACCTACCCACCCACCCACTGCAGCTGCCATTCCACCTCCCCTTTCCTGATCCTCTCTCCAGCCTTTCTCTTGGTTCCTCCTCCCATTGGTGCAGCGGTTAAGAGTGGCTGACTCTAATCTGGAGAACCAGGTTTGATTCCCCACTCCTCCACATGCAGCCAGCTGGATGACCTTGGGTCAGTCACAGCTCTCTCAAGGGCAGTCCTCGAGAGAGCTGTCTCAGCCCCACCAACCTCACAGGGTATCTGTTGTGGGGAGAGGAAGGGAAAGGAGAATGTAAGCTGCTCTGAGAATCTGAGTGAAGGGCAGAGTATAAATGCAACTCCTCCTTTCCTCCCCACCATTTTCCTGGCCTCATGTGACCCACCTCCGTGCTGGTGTTTGCCCCCTTAAGGGGAAACGTGTGTGTATGTGAAGTGCTGTCAAGTCACTGCTGATTCCCTGAATCTAACCCCTCCCCATGATAAACTCTTCTAAAGGCTTCAGTGTGCATTAAGTGCCGTCAAGTCACTTCTGACTTATAGCGGCCCTGGAAATGACTGACCTCCAAAACACCCTTTCTGTTAACAGCCATGCTCAGCCCTTGCAGACAGAGGGCCCTCGTGGCTTCCTTGGTGGAGTCCATCTGTCTCCTGTTGGATCTTCTGTTGGCCACTTTTCTGGCTCCTGTTGGCCACTTTTCCATCTGGCTCCTGTTGGCCACTTTTCCGGCCGCCTTCCCCTTTTCCTAGCAAGATTGTCTTTTTCAGGGACTCTGTCTTCTCATAATATGACCAAAGTACGATAGCATCAGTTTAGTCATTTTAGCTTCTAGGGAGAGTTCAGGCTTGATTTGATCAAGAACCTACATATTTGTCTTTTTGGCGGTCCATGTGGTATCCGTAAAACTCTCCTCCAATCCTGCATTTCAAACGATCAACATTCTTCCTGCCAGCTGTGAGAGTTCTGCTCTGAGTAGTCAAGGATCAGATCTTGGTTGGTTAACCACAGTTCTTTATTTCCAATCTCTACATTAGTGCAGCGTCTCGGATTATTGTCAGAGATGAGACAGATTATACAAGCGGGTCTATTATACCATTCCAAGGAGTTTGAATTACCCATAGGTAGCCAATCCCCTTAAGGGAAAATTGGCGGGCAAAAAGGTGTCCTGACCGTTTGGTTCTCACAGGAAAAGAGTGAGGTGTTAAGCAGTAAATTTCCTCTCCCAAACCAGACCCCTCAGATGTTACCAGTTCACATAACAATCAATGGCCTCAAGGTTTTTGCATGTGATAAGAGATGAGAGGCATCCTCCCTTGAAGTTCCTGCCGGAGCAGCTGGAATGCGGAGGCAGGGATGTGAGGCCTCCTTGTTCACATAATTCATTGGTGTCACCCTCCCGGTCTGGACAAGCATCATTACATTACAGTTACATGGAGTCCCCATACATGACAGTTACATAGGAGAAATAAAGGCATA
The DNA here is from genome assembly GCA_029233225.1 of Lepidodactylus listeri. Taxonomy (NCBI): domain Eukaryota; kingdom Metazoa; phylum Chordata; class Lepidosauria; order Squamata; family Gekkonidae; genus Lepidodactylus; species Lepidodactylus listeri. The sequence continues at coordinate 128,649,867 of JARCFY010000005.1, read as the reverse complement.
CATATTGAGTAACATAATGGAAGCCTGACTAATATAATGTCTGAATTAGCAGATTCTGACACACTGGCCTCCTCATAATTAACTTCACCTAGCTTTATCAGGAAACATTTTGTGGAACAGTTTCACCAGTTTGGGAGCGTGAACATTTTCTGAGCGAATCCATTCATTGTGTTCCGGGCCGAAATCAAGCCATCTAACTAAGTAATATAATCGGCCTCTCCGCGTTTTGGAATCAAGGATTTCAGTTATCTCGAAATGAGGGGCCCCCTCCTTCATCAATGGAGGAGGAGCTGGAGGAACTGGATGCCAGGCATTCGGCCCAGGATCTTTCTTCAATAGGCTGAAATGAAAAACAGGGTGCACAGAACTCAATGATTTAGGCAATTCCAGTTCGAAAGACACATCCGATATCTTACGCAACACTTTGTAGGGCCCTACATATTTCCATCCCAGTTTCCTGCTGGGCTGCAAGCCATGTATATTTTTCGTGGAGAGATAGACAGAATCCCCTGGTTGGAGATCCCAGCCTGCCGCTCGTCCCCGATCAGCATATTTTTTGTAATCCTCTTTTGCCTGGTCCAGTGCTTTGGCTATCAATGGCCAGGAGTCTTGCAAGGTAGTCCACCAACTTTTAAAATCTGATGGGGAAGCATTGGGTTCATTTTCAATGGTAGGCAATGGTTTCCCTTCAAAACCTCCCACTGCCATAAAAGGAGAGACTCCCGTGGAAGAATGCACAGCGTTGTTGTAACTATATTCCGCAAATGGCAACAACTCCACCCAGTTGTCTTGATGATAATTGGTGTAGCATCTTAAAAATTGCTCCAAGATTTGATTAGTTCGTTCGGATTGGCCATCGGTTTCTGGGTGGTAACCCGAACTCAGTGCCGGTTCTATGTCCATCATTTTCAGGAGCTCCCGCCAGAAGTTGGCAACGAATTGACTGCCCCTGTCGGATACCACTCTTTTCGGGAAAGCGTGTAATTTTATCACGTGGTTAAAGAAAGCTTTGGCCATTCCCTTGGCCGTGGGCAATTGCTTGAAGGGGGTGAAATGAGCTTGCTTTGAAAACGTGTCTACCACCACCCAAATAACCGTCTTCCCTTTTGATGGGGGTAGATTAGTGATGAAATCCATAGCTATGGCCTCCCAAGGGCGAGAAGGGGTGGGTAAAGGGTGCAACAGTCCCGGAACCTTTCCCCCCCGCTTTTTGCACATTAAGCAAGTTTGGCAAGCCGAGACAAAATCGGAAACATCTCGGCGCATGCGCGGCCACCAAAATTGACGCTGAATTAAATTAAGCGTTTTTAGGAATCCGAAATGCCCTGCTAGTTTGGAAGAGTGACATGCCAACAGTACATCTTTACGTTTGTTCAGTGGCACCACTAGTTTGTCTCCATGGAACCAGCACTGGTTTTCTCTCTTTGAGCATTCCTCTAAAGCCTCCAATTCCTCCACTTCCTCGGGAGCATAGTCCCCCCCCCCCAATTACATGCCCCGATGTCCAACTGCGTTTTCTTTAGTTGGCTCCGAGTGACTACTGCCCCTCCTAATTGCTGGGGGGAGAACATGGAATCAAACACATCTTCCTTTACACTCTCGTGTTGAGGCAATCTGGAGAGTGCGTCTGCCAAGGAGTTTGCCTTCCCAGGGAAGTGTTTTAGTACAAAATTAAACTTGGAGAAGAAGTCTGCCCACCGCAGTTGCTTGGCATTGAGGGATCTCTGTGTGCACAACGCTTCCAGGTTTTTATGATCAGTCCAAATCTCGAATGGGGTTTGCGCTCCCTCCAGCCAATGCCGCCACGTAGTGAGCGCCAATCTAATAGCTGCAGCTTCCTTGTCCCACACAGACCAATTCCTCTCCGTGTCATTAAATTTTTTCGAGATGTAAGCCAGGGGGTGTAACTTCCCATCCAGCCCGCTTTGTAGTATGGCCCCCCCCATGGCTACATCGGATGCATCTACATGGATTATAAACTCTTTGGTCTCATCTGGGTGGGCTAAGATGGGCTCGGAAGTGAAGAGGGTTTTTAAGGTTTCGAAAGCCCTTTGGCACTCTCCGTTCCAGGCAATCCTTTCCCCTGGCTTTCCAGCCTCGGGCCCCCTCCCCTTAGTTTTCAGCAAATCTGTTAGCGGGAGAGTGACCGTCGCAAAGTCTTTTATGAAGGTTCAATAGAAGTTACAAAATCCTAACAGGCTCTGTAATTGTTTCCTTGTTCGCGGAGCCTCCCACTGCACCACCGCCTCCACTTTGGCTGGGTCCATTTCCAGCCCCCTCTGAGAAATGCGATAGCCTAGGAAGTCTACTGACTCACGATGGAACTCACACTTCGATAACTTAACATACAGCTGGTTTTGCAGCAAGGTAGAAAGGACTTCTCGGACTAATTTCACATGCTCTTTCTTATCAGTAGAATAGATCAAGATATCATCTATGTAACATAACACCCCCTTAAACAAGTGCTTGTGTAATACTTCATTGATCAAACTCATAAAGACCCCAGGCGCGCCACTTAAGCCGAACGGCATCACCAGATACTCAAATTGCCCCAGGGGGGTGTTAAAGGCCGTCTTGGGTTCATCCCCCTCCCATATGCGCACCCTGAAGTAGGCATCGCGCAGGTCCAGTTTGGTAAACACCTTCCCCTTAGCTGCTTCAGTCAATAAGTCCTTTATTAAGGGGAGGGGGTAGGCGTTAGTAGTGGAGACCGCATTCAGTCCCCTATAGTCTGTGCACAGTCTCAGCCCCCCGTCTTTCTTTTTCCGAAATAAAACGGGGGCGGCAAAAGGGGACTTGGCTGGTCGGATGAAGCCGCGCGCCAAATTTTTGTCCAGAAACTTTCGCAGCTCTTCTCGCTCTAAAGGACTCATGGAATAAAGCTTCCCCTTAGGGAGTTTCTCACCCGGGAGTAGTTCAATGGCACAGTCCGACAATCGGTGGGGGGGTAACTCATCCGCCTCGGTCTCGCTGAATACCTCCAGTAAGTCTCTATACTCCTTGGGCACCCGGGTGGGGGTAAGGGCGAGCACGGTGGGTTGGGGAGGATGAGTCGGCAGTCCTGGGCCCCATTCCAAGTCCCATTTGTGCGTGTGGCACCGGTCATCCACCCAAGAGATCTTCCCTTCACTCCACTTAATATATGGGTCGTGCGAACTGAGCCAGGGGCTTCCCAACACCATGGGGAATTGTGCATTTGGGGTAATGACAAAAGCTCGCTTCTCCCAATGCTCCCCTGTCCCCAGAATCAGGCTCTCGGTTTCCGCTATGCACTCTTCTTTCATTTCCGACCCATCCATTTGGGTGAACTTCAAGGGCTCTGCCAGCGGGGTAACTTTTGGTCCCAACCCTTCCACCACCAAAGGGCTAATTAAGTCCCGAGCACACCCAGAGTCAGTTAAAGCGCGGACCCTCATGTGGGTGCCCGATCCCGGGGTCACTACAGTCACTACCATATATAATAGGGGGCCAGGGATGCTCACCGGAGATGGCGCTTCTTGGCGGGGGACCTGCAGCTCTGCGCCGCTCACTGCAGGCCGTTGGAGTTTCCCGACATCTGCGTTTCCATCAGCTCCAGCTCCCCTTGTTCGCTCGTGGCTCCCTCCAGTTGCAGCGCCCGGGGTTTGATCGGGATCTTCCCTCGGCTAGGAGTGCTCCCCGCCACCGGCGTCGAGGTCTTCGGCCCTTTCCCTCCCCCTCTCGGACACGTTGAGGCAAAGTGGCCACTCTCCCCACATTTCATGCACAGCCCTTGGCGAAACCTGGCATCTCGGATGTCTTGTACGCTGGGCCGCGGTTTCGATCTCGGCGCTGCTTTGCTGGCCGCCGTAGCCGAGGTTCCCATCTTAATCAGGGTAAATCTTTCTTCCATGTCGGTTGCTGCCCTCATCCAGGTAGCCAACGTTCCCGGGCGGCCCCCCAGCAACACCGTCTCGTAGATCTCCGGGTTAAGGCCCTCCCAGTACTTCTCCATGAAGAGTTCCTCTGGCCAGCCGTGGATTTTAGCCGCGATGCGCCGGAACTTGTCGGTGTAATCCCTCACTGTGGATCTCCCCTGGAACAACTTCCGCAGTTGGTTCCGGGCCTTTTCCTCGCCCAGGGGGTCCTCATATTGATGTCGAAGGGCCCACATGAAGTTGTTCAACGAACGCAGCTCAGGTCCGGGGGCATCGTGCAGGCTCACATACCAATCGCTGGCGGTGTCTTTCAGCTTGGACCCGATGTAGCCAATCCGTTCCCTCTCTGTGGGATAGAGATGACCCCAGCTGTCCAGGAACCGCTCTATCTCCAACATGAAGAAACGCAGCTTCTCGGGGTCCCCATCGAAAGTAGTCGTCAGAGGGTCGGATGGGGCTGGGCGTGCAATTGGGGCGGCCGGCGCCGGGACCGGTGCTGGGGCGGGACCTGGCACCTGAGGAGGGACGACCGGCGGGGCCGGCTGCACCGGCGGCGCGGGCGCCTGAGGCTGAATCGGGGCTCCTCCAGGCGCTGCCGGCGGTTGCTGAACTCCCATCCCCGGGCCGGGGAGGGCCCCTTGCATGACCCTCATAGCGTCGCGGAATTGGTGCTGGAGATCGAGGGCCAATTCTCGTAGCTCTGCGGTAAGTTGGAGCCGTAGATCTCCCATCATCTGGTCCAGTTGGGGCATCTGATCCCCCCGGTCTGGACAAGCATCATTACAATCTGTGAGAGTTCTGCTCTGAGTAGTCAAGGATCAGATCTTGGTTGGTTAACCACAGTTCTTTATTTCCAATCTCTACATTAGTGCAGCGTCTCGGACTATTGTCAGAGATGAGACAGATTATACAAGCGGGTCTATTATACCATTCCAAGGAGTTTGAATTACCCATAGGTAGCCAATCCCCTTAAGGGAAAATTGGCGGGCAAAAAGGTGTCCTGACCGTTTGGTTCTCACAGGAAAAGAGTGAGGTGTTAAGCAGTAAATTTCCTCTCCCAAACCAGACCCCTCAGATGTTACCAGTTCACATAACAATCAATGGCCTCAAGGTTTTTGCATGTGATAAGAGATGAGAGGCATCCTCCCTTGAAGTTCCTGCCGGAGCAGCTGGAATGCGGAGGCAGGGATGTGAGGCCTCCTTGTTCACATAATTCATTGGTGTCACCCTCCCGGTCTGGACAAGCATCATTACATTACAGTTACATGGAGTCCCCATACATGACAGTTACATAGGAGAAATAAAGGCATACATATTGAGTAACATAATGGAAGCCTGACTAATATAATGTCTGAATTAGCAGATTCTGACACCAGCTTGTCTTCACTGTCCAGCTTCCACACCCATATAAAGTAATGGGGAGCAATATTGTATGAGTTATCCTAATCTTTGTCACGAGTGACACATCCTGACGCTTACATACAGGCTGCCCAGTTCCTGCTATGGGACCTGGTAGAGTGGTGAGGGAGGGGGCAGTCCCGGAGACGCCCTGGTCTCAGACTGTTTAGGGCTCCAAAGAAGTGCTGGCTCTGAGCTTCCAGTGGTGCTCAGGGATTAATGGGGAGCCAGTGCAGATGATGCAGGATCGGAGGAAGAACTCTCTGTGGCTCATTGCAGTCGACATCAGTCCTAGCAGTGGCATTCTGAGTCCAAACCTGCTCCCCCAAACCCTCTCTGAGGCAATGACTGACTTTCCCTCCACTGAACCCTCCTCCCCCTCTTCCAGGGGTCCCACATTGGCTCAGGCCACTTGGCATCCACCTAACACACACACACACAAACACCCCTGGGCAGGGATTGGCTAGGTTGCCTGGAAGATGGTTGTCAGATTCTGACAATGCTATGCTTGTGTTTCTGTTTCTGTGATCTATACTGTAGCCATTTGTTATTTACTGCTTGCCTTGAAGTAGGTTAGCTGCTCTGCTGAATGTAACAATCTTGTCCCGGGAGGATGGCGTGCCACATTCTTGAATGTCACATAAACAACAGGGATTATCACATCCGTCCACTCCCACTGGCCTTTGAGGTTCACAGAATGTTATCTTGCTGTTCTAACCTTGGGGCTCTTGAATTGTTGCTAACAAAATGTTTAGCCTAGCGTTTACACATTTGGGTCACCCAGGGCAGGAAGGGAATTTTTATTACTTTCCCACCTTCTCTGTGAGAACCAAACGGTTGCCATTCTTTCCCGCTTTTTGGTATCCCTTCTGATTGGTCCAAAGCTTGTATTCAACTGGGGCTGAGGGTATATTAATCCTTGTAACTGTCAGAATCTGCTGATTCAGACAAGGTATTTATATTGCCACAGCTATGTCCTTGCTATGCTGCTTACTGTCATATCTGTATGTCATATTATATTCATATTGCCATGTATGTCTGATATATGCTTCTGTGACACCTACTATGTATTTGCCCCTCCCTTAGGTAAACCTTTGCTTTGCCCAGTATGTATGTAGACTATGTGACCCCAGGTTTATGACCCTGACCAGGCCTGGTTTGTGTAACTGTCAGAGCGGGAGGATGACAACTTCAAAGTATGGGAACAATGGGCCTCTCACACTCCTGCCTCCGCATTCCTTTCGTCCCGGCTGGGACTCTAAGGGAGGACGAGTTCCATCTCTTATCAACGTGCGAAAGCCTCGAGGCCAGCGATTGTTATGTGAAATGGTAACATCTAAGGGGTTTGGTTTGGGAAGGGAAATTTACAACTTAATACCTCACTTTCTTTCCTGTGGGAAGCAAACGGCCAGAGACCCTTTTTGCCCGCCGTTTTTCCCCTTTAGTGATTGGCTACCTATGGGTAATTCAAACTGTCTTGAAAGGTATAATAGACCTGCTTCTGTCATATGCGTTATCTCTGACAATAATCCGAGAAGCTGTACCAATGTAGAGATTGGAAATAAAGAACTGTGTTTCATCAACAAAGATCTGATCCTTGACTACTTTGAGCAGAAGTCTCACAGTAACCTGCTGTCATGTATCTCTAACAAACATCGAGAACCTGAACCATTATTGGAATAAAAGAACTTTGCATTCTACCAAAGGTCTGGTCAGATAGTGTCTGCTCAGAAGCCTCACAATGGTTCTGGACGGGAGGAGGTTGAATATTTATTTATTTGTTTGTCTGTCTCGATTTATATCCCGCCTTGCCTGCATATGCAGGTTCAAGGCCGCGTACAACGTGTTAAAATACAATAAATATATCAAATGCAATAAAATTCATATAACACACAATATAAATACAAAGTGCAGTTAATACCGATGGCCGTTGTTGTATAAGAGTCCATATAGCACAACCCGGCAGGCCATAACGGTCCAAGTCTGAATCGCTCGTTTATCCGTCATCAGAGGTCATCAGTGGTCAGCGGCAGCCATGCCTTTGTTGTTGCAGTCCAGCTTCCCTGCCGAGTTTGGATCTGCAGTGGGGATTGGACCAAGGGTGCATGGTCTTGTTTCCCTTTGGTGGATTTGGATTTTTAGTGATGTGTACCCAGGGGAAGTGGAAACCAGATATTGGGGATTAAGTGGGATGAGTGGATTACCTGAATGAGAGACTGTCTCGGACCTGTTCAGCAAAGACTGAGCCGTGGTTTGGTGGCCTTCCCTACTGAAATGGGGCGCTCTGGGAGGCTAAACAAAGAGACCCTCACTGCCACTCTCCTGCAGCATTCAGGAAGTCAGTTGCTCCTGACCGGGAGTATCCTATGTGGAATCCCTGCATTACTTGAGCGACCCGGTTTTAACAGCACAGTTGATGGATGCCATCCCTTCACCTCTAGCACCTTGCCAAAGCATCTTGGGACACCAGAGGGTGTGAGGGGGTCCCTCTGGATGACAAAATATGGGGTAACGCCAGGGGTCATTTCGTAGAAAAAGAGGAGCAGGAGCTCATTAGCATTGCTCATTAGCATAACTTATTTGCATATGCTAAACCACCTGACATCACCAGAAGTATGTCAGAAGGCAAGAGAGAGAGAGAACTGGCAGAGAGGGGACAGCTACCAATCCAAGCCTCAGAGATACCAAGATTCTGGGAGGCTAGCTTCAGTGGTGGCTGAAGCCTTCAGAAGGCTGGTCGGAGGAAAAAGGACCTTTCCAGGGGACGAGGTCATTTTGCTGCGGCCATGACACAAGCAGGCATTCCCCCGTGGGGGGGGGGGGGGCTGGCACCAACTCCCGGAGCTGCGCTCCCCCGAGCTCTTGCTTGAAATGACCCCTGGGCAGGGGTCATTTCGTAGAAAAAGAGGTGCAGGAGCTCATTAGCATAACTCATTTGCATATGCCACACCCCCTAACATACCAGAAGTGTGTCAGAAGGCAACACCCACCCCTCAGGCTCCACTCCACAGGTGAATGAAACTGACTGGCTCTTCCTCCGTTCCCTTCCCCATCCAATACTTTGTGCAATAAAAAGAAGTGTAAAGAACACACCCTCATTCTCTTCCTGCTCCCTTGAAACCACCAGGTTTCAAGTAGACTTGAGATACCCAGGACATGTGCACCACCCATCCCTTTCCCTTCCCCTCCCCACAACAAGACACCCTGTGAGGTAGGTGGGGCTGAGAGAGGTCTTTTGAGAACTGCTCATGAGAGAACAGCTCTGAGAGAATTTGTGACTGGCCCAAGGTCACACCAGCAGCTGCATGTGGAGGAGTGGGGAACCAAACCCGGTTCTCCCAGATTAGAGTCCAACTCCTGACCACTACACCAAACTGATGGGGTGGAAGCTGCTGAAGGGTTGGTGAAATTTCTCCAGTACTTATGTGCCATGTGCCCAGATAAAAAATGGTATACTTGGAAAATTTATATGCCACCTTGAGCAAGTCTCTGGAAAAGCAGCACACAGTCATAAAAGGAACAATGATAAAATTACCAATATTAAAACAAAACATTCAAAACAATAAAGACCCTAGCAGGGCTTTCTCTGGGGCGCTGCACCTCTGCACTGCTTGGGGAAGCCAAGGAGGGGGCGGGGCTTGGTCATGTGCCTGCCCCCTGGACTCCTCACTCCCGGAGCTGTGCTCCTGTGTGCTCCCGCTCCAACGGAGCCCTGCCCCTGGGTAACACAAAGGGGGGGGATAGGACCTCAGAGAGCTTTGGGGTGGCAGCACTCTTCCAGAGCTGTGGAGTACCCCGTGTCGGTTATGCTTGAGCCCACCTGCTGTCTCTTGCAACTGCGGAATGTAGAATCATTTTTATTTATTTACTTATTCCCCCCCCCCTCTATCTATTATCCCGCCCTCTGAGCTTAAGGCAGCCTACAATTGATAAAATTCTACACATGTATAACAAAAACACGTCAATATAAAGACAGTATTAAAACTCAATATTAAAACCACAGGTAAAATAATAAAGTGCTAGTCATCGGGACGTCGACTCCGTTTGGCTTCAGATGACATAGGAAGGTGCTTCGTGTCCTAAGTCCATTCGGCTTCAGATGCCATAAGGTGCTTCAGGTGTCCTAGAGGGGGGTCAGCTCGGATGGTGATTAGGGATCCAGCGGAGCAGGGCTCTTCCAACATGAGATGACCTATGAGAGTTGGAAGGGGCCCTGTGGGCCATCTGGGCTCAATGCAGGATCAACCTAAAGCATCCCTGACGAGCGTCCGCCCAGCCAGACATGGCTCAGTATTTCCCATGCCCCTCTCTTGGCTCTTTGCAGGCCGCCCTCCAGCAGATGGGGAGGCAAGGATGGATCCTGAAATATACGCATAGTTCAGATGCATAGAATGATCAGCTCATAGTTCATTAAGCCAGAACAAGACAACACCACCAGGGCCGAAGCTCTGCTTATATGCATGCAAAACACTCCACTCCACCCACACACTCTCCTCGTGATAGGCTATTTACAAAACATTACTACTTGATTGGGTTACTCCAGAGTCCTGGTCGGCTATTGTTCTTGTGCTCCAAGCTCAGCCAGTCTCTAGGGTGATTCAATCAGGGATGATTCAGTCCCGGTACATAACAGATCCCAATCACCGTAATGCCGACTGTGAGCAAGAATATGGCAGTGAGTGCACCTGGCTGCTCGGCTGTGGGGTTGCCCCCTCTATTCTGTTATTTCCGGGTTCCGGTCCAAAATCATCAGCTACTGATCAGTAGAGTGCCGTAGCAGCCAGCTTTAGGGTTGGGCTGCCACTCCACTGACACGATGGTAAAAAGTTTAGGGCTGAGACTGGCTCCAGACACCAGCTTGGTCTAATTGGATGCTGTAATACTAAAATGCAAATTGGAAGGGGGGGGGTGCGGCGGAACTGGAGGAGACAGTGTCTTTTATTATTGATTTATTTATTTAATCTATTTTATTAGATTTGCGTCTCGCCCTTCCCTCAAGCAGGCTCAGAGCAGGTTCCATCAATATTAATTTACAATAATTAAAACCAATTTAAACAAAATTAAAACAGTACAAAAGTCATAAAATACCGTGCAAGATCGAATCAAATGTCTCAGCAACTAAGATGGAACAGTAGTGTGGGTTCCCAGGGGGCTGTTTGAATCTAGGACACTGATGGGAGGACAGCCGGGGGATTGCCTCAACTGAAAGCCCAGCGGAAGAGCTCCGTCTTGCAAGCCCTGCGGGATTGTAACAAGTCCTGCAGGGCCCTGATCTCATGCGGGAGCTCATTCCACCAGGTAGGGGCCAGAGCCGAAAAGACCCTGGCCCTAGTCGAGGCAAGTCGAGAGTCCCTGGGGCCGGGGACTACCAGAAGGTGTTGGTTTGTAGATCTCAGTGCTCTACGGGGCTCATATGGGGAGAGGCGGTCCCGAAGGTATGCTGGCCCCTATCTGTAAAGGGCTTTAAAGGTAAGCGCCAGCACCCTGAAACGGATCCAATATTCAATAGGCAGCCAGTGCAGTTCACGCAGCACTGGATGGATGCGAGCCCGCACAGGCGTCGCTGTCAACTAGGGTTGCCAAGTCTTGAAAACTCACCGGCGGGGGGGGAGTCCTCCTCTTGCTGGGAGTTTCTTCTGGCACGCGTGCGAAGCGCGTGCGCCCATCGACGTCACCGGAAGTGATGCAGCACATTGGGGGCGTTGCCAGGGCGACGCTCTGGCAATCGCCCCAAAACTCTATGGTATCATAGAGTTTTGGGGTGATTGCCAGAGCGTCGCCCTGGCAACGCCCCCTACGTGCTGCGTCACTTCCAGTGACGTCATTATGTCGTCCTCGCTGGACGACGTCAGGGGTGGGGTTCCCCCCGCTGGCCAAATGCTGGCCGGCGGATCGGGAACCCCTTTAGCGGGGGATCCCCCGCCCCCCGGGCTGACTTGGCAGCCCTACTGTCAACACACATATTGCCACGTTCTGCACTTGCTGCAACTTCCGGAGCAGAGTCAAGGGCAGCCCCACATGGAGAGCGTTCCAATAATCCAGCCTGCGTGGTGGACTGGGACTGCAGTGCTGGCAGAGCTTTTGCTGCATTGGGGGGGTGGGGGAACAGCATCACTGTTCGCAATATCTTCCATTGGGAAAAGTGCCTGCTCTTAGAACCTGACCAGTGGGGTCCACCCAGCCGGTCCTGTGAGGATACCTCTATTTGCAATTATCTTTGCCGACCAGCAGGGAGGCCTGTGAGAATGCCGCATCCCCCGGACGGAATGCAGAGTGCCTATGAGATAGCTCGGGGTCTCTCTTTGGGAGAGATTGGTGTGTGTCTGGGCGCTGGACGTGGGGGGGGGGTAGGTCTGGAGCATTCAGCAGTATTTGTTTGTAAAGGCACTTGCTCTGAGCATAATACTTGCACTAACTTCTATTGAGGGAACAGTGTGAGTCCCCACAAAGTCCTTTCCCAAAGTGTCTTTGAAGCCAAGAACCCATTGAAAGGAAGAAAGCCCTGAAGAGGGGATTAGTTTGTTCAGCAGCTGTGAATTTCAGTGGGAGGTTGATGAACTCCAAAGTCTTTGTTTAATTTTTTCCCCTCTCCCCCCCCCCCCCTTTAATGGCCCTGCTGGAGTGAGAGACCCACAGCACTAAACAAGGGGGAATCCAAGCCGCAGGGCGCTGTGTACCCGCCACAAGGATTTTTCCCAAACACTTTTGGAAAAAGGTGTTGTGAAGAGAGCCGTGGGGATTAGCATGTGAAATGGACTTTCCATTGACTCCATTGGAGGGAAGGGGGGAGGCCGGTGGGTGTCTCGGATATTAGACTTTTGTTCCCTCGTTTCGCCCCCCCCTCCCGGAGCCCGCTAAAGAGGTTTTGATTGGGAGGCAGCTGCTTCGGTGTCGTCTTGTATGGGGGTGACCACCTGGGAAGTCAAATGTAAATATTTCTCCTCAGAGGAATGCACCTTCATTAAGAGGAAATGAATATGTGGAAGCGTCCAATACTGGCACACAATGGCGCGCGGCCTTTGCCACCGGGAGGCCTGTTGCTCCAGCCGACCCCGGCCTGGCCCGGACCCGCTGTGAGGGTCAGCGTGTTTTGCAGCTGTGGTGATGGCATTTGTGGCGCAGAAAGGAGTGGGTGGAAGGGGCGGGGTGGGCTGGCGGCAAAGCTCCCAGCGGGTTGCCAGCTTGCCGCGGGCACGGAGGGGACCAGTGCTGCCCCTCGCCTCCAGGTGTCACTGTGCTGAATGAGGGGCCACTGGCGGGCAAGGGAGCCCCGAGGTGGCCATTGTGCCTGGGAAGAATGATGCTGGCTGGGAAAGAGGGGGCTCCCACTGGTGGAAGGCTCGGTCCTGTCTGCATTCCAAAGGGTGTGGAAGAGCCCCGTGGCGCAGTGCCCCCTTTGCCCCTCTCGAACGAAGAGGAGGAGGCGGGGGGAGGCGGATGGAGGTGGGGGGAGGCAGCGCTCCATTGCCATACTCTTTGTCTAAGCGCTTGGGCCCCGCTCTGCTTCACATACAGTGTCTCTTGGAGATAAGATGGAATTTGTCTCAAAAAGGAGGGGGAAACCAGCCAGAGGAATGGGAAGCCATGTCTGCCGCAAGGTGAGGAACGAGTCCCCCTCCCCCCCCCTTGTCATACTTTATTTCCCCTGACTGGGACTCTGCTAACAGTCTAACCTTCCCTACAAATACGAAGTTTTAAGTACCTTCTCTTCGCATCCCTTCCCCATCGCCACCACAGCACCAACTGGGCCCGTTGGCAAATGCCATGTTGACGTGACAGGGTCCAGGAGAAGCGTTGGTGATCTGGCTGTCTTCCCTTCATGAATGGAAATGGAAATGTGCCACAGGCAATCACCAGCCCCAACATCCCACTCACCTGCACTGGGCTGGCGATGGAGTTGCCAGCCTCCAGGTGGGTCCTGGGAACGTCCCAGAATCGCAATTGATTTCAAGAGTACACAGCTCACTTCCCCTGGAGAAAAAATGGCAGCTTTGGGGGGGGACTTGATGGCCTCACATCCCTTCCTCAGACCCTGCCCTCCTCATGCCTCACCCCCAAATCTCCAGGAATCCTCCAAAGGAGACACGAGTTCTGTGACTGAGCTCCCAAGGGGGTCTGTTCTTTCTAAAAGGAGGCATGCGGCGGGCCCCATTTTGGATTGGGACTGTGGCATGATGCCCGTGTAAACCATCCGCCTGTTTAATTTTCCTAATCTGTAATGGACGTATGGAGCTACTATTTGTCCCCCACCCACCCACCCACTTATCATTTTGCAGTCTCAATCCAAAGTGCATTCAAAAAAGAGGGGGGGGGGGAGAGAGAGATGGGAGCTCGTTCACAGCACTTTGAGCATCATGCCTGATTTGATCCTAAGGCTGCTGAACGCACATGAAAGCGAGTTAACCACATTAGGCCTGAGTAGCGGATACAGCACACACACACCCCACACCCCACACACAAGGGCTTCCTTGTGATCTAGCAATTGAGATGAAAGCTGCCAAAAGTCTAATGCACCTCGTTCTCATTTAATGCCATCGGATTTTCTACCTCCTCAGTTCCTCTGTCTTTTGAACTGTGTTTAAGTCTAGCATGTTCCAGGTGGTTGGAGGTTAACTGGCTTTAGACCACCCTTGGCACAAGCAAATGTTTGAGAAAGAGAGATGCCACAAACTTATTTAGAGTAAAAAAAAAAAACCTATCTTGTACAGTGACAACAGGACCACCAGCAGATTTGATTATAGTGTTAAACTTTATAACAATTAAACACTGAATTCTTCAATAGCATATTATTAGCTATATATCTAATAGCCAAGGCGCCCCCTGCATGTGGATATCTAAATCCACACATCAGGGGCACCTAGGGGGCAGAGAGATTTTCCTGCACACTTGGGGGACTCCCCAAAAAATCAAAAAGTTAAAAAAAGTATTCGGGGGATACTTAAATCCCCCCAAAAGTAAAAGAGCGTTCTCTGCACATGCACAGAGAATGCTCTGGGAACTGTCCATTGCCACCGCCACTGGGGGGAGAGAGAGAAAGCTTGGTGGGCCGGCCTCACTGCTGCCACCGCTGGGGGGAGAAGGAGAAATTGGCAGGCCAGCCTCGCCGCCACTGCCGCTAGGTGGAGGAGAGAGAAGGCTTAGTGGGCCAGCCTCGCTGCCACCACTGCTGGGGAGGAGGGAAAAGGCTTGGCAGGTTGGCCTCGCCATCCCTGCCATTGCTGGGGGGGGAGGGAGAAGGTTTGGTGGGCCGGCCTCGCTGCCGCCGCTGGGGTGGGGAGGGATAAGGGTTCACCCGCTGCCGCTTCCTCCTCCTCCAGAGATCCACCGGCTTCAGCAGGCCCTGAGCTGTGGGGAATACCCCCACCCAGCCACAAATATCGCAGGTCCCGGTTTTTGTGTTTATCTCATTCCCTCTTGAAGCCATCCATGCTTGTCATACGTATTGCTGCAGATTTATTGTGAGCAAAATTAGTCACACTTAAACAATAAACATATCCTTGAAAATACGTTTATTATCATTCATTATCATCATTATATAATGTTGTAGGTTGTCGTACATACAAATCTTCCAACCACACAATCTGAGTAAAACCTTATCTTCAAACGCATCCCATTAATTCAGAACAAGAGACTATAAGATTTTTTTTTTTAAAAATGTTCCTCAAAATGTTTTGGTTTTGTGTACCATTCTGTCCACAGACCTTCTCATTTCTCAACCCCTCGGATTTTTCAACTGCGTCTATAGTGGGGGTCTCTCATTTATATATACTACTTATATAAATTTCAAACCAGCATGCTGGTCCACAGAGAAATCCCCAAAGCAAAAGTCATTGTTCTTAGGATCCCCCAGCAATTTCTAAAACTTTGTGCCTCTCAAAACCATGGGTGAGGTTTGACGTACTCTGAAGCCTGGATGGTCAGTACCAAAAATGAAAAGGGGGGGGGAGCAGAGAGCCCATTTAAGGGCATACATAGCCCAGAGGGTGCATTTGTGCTCATGAAATGGCCAACAGGATTTGCAGCAGACTAAATTGGATGAGGTGAGGCTGGATGCAAAGCTGGTTTTCAAGTACCACCAACTGCTGCCTTCTGTATTCACTGAGGGAAAATGTCTTCTCTCTCTCTCTCTCTCTCCCCCCCCCCCCCCAACTTTGTCTCAGGAGTCACTGGGTGCATTCAGACAGGCAGCTAATCCCACCGTTGGCCTGGCTGTAATTTGATTTAGTTCTTTTTGATCCAGCTTTGCACGACCAGACAGCTCCCCTGTGAATCGCTTTACCGCACGTGACTCCGCGGTGGATTGTCTAGACGGCATCCACCATAAGGAGCCATGCGATTGGCTGTTTTTTTAAAAAGAAAAAGAAAAATCCTGTTTGCGCATGCGCATATGTGTCTCACCATCTACTTGTTTTTCTGCACATGCGTGGACTAAAATGGTAAAAACACTGCCAGTGGTACCTTCCTCTAGGTACCATTTCAGTTAACATTTCAGTTGAGAGCCAGTCTGGTGTAGTGGTTAAGTGCACAGACTCTAATCTGGGAGAACCGGGTTTGATTCCCCACTCCTCCACTTGCACCTGCTGGATGACCTTGGGCAAGCCATAGCTCTGTACCAGCTGTTCCCTCAAGGACAGCTTGGGAAAGAGCTCTCTCAGCCCCACCTACCTCACAGGGTGTCTGTTGTGGGGAGGGGAAGAGAAAGGAGTTTGTAAGCCGCTCTGAGATTCCAAGTGAGTGAAGGGCGGGGTATAAATCCAATCTCTTTTCTTCTTTTCAGAATGCATAAATATCACGGGACCTTCAGAAACATTAAATTGTTCGGCTCATTTGAGTGGAGCTCTGCGAATGTTGCGTGTTTAAGCAATTATGCGTTCATCGCTAAGACTTTTTCCAAATGGCGGCCATTTAGGATGGTCTGGAGACTATCCCTATGGCCTGATTGTGAGCTGGTAGAACAACCAGACAGAGAAAAGTCCGCCATTGGCCTGTCGGCCAGCTTAGGACTGGACTTTCACCACTATCTTTTAAGTACGGATCCCCGACAGGGATTGACAGGCTGATCACGGAAGGGGCACGATTCCCCGATGTTGTTGTCTGGACATGCACTTTAAATCCACTAGGCACTTGTGCCTGACACAGCTCAAAAGGGCCGTCTGAACGCAACCGCAGATGGACCTAGCTTGATTAAAAGTTTTAGGGCTCAGCATTGGGTAAGATGTTTTCAAAGCTGTGGACCATGTTCTCCGCTATCCAAATTGTATAAGGATGCAGTCCCATATTCCCCTTCTGGGTCATCTAAAGCAATATTCAGATATCCTTTAAAATCTTGATTCAGGTGGGTCACCATGTCAGTCTGAAGCAACAGAACAAAATTTGAGTCCAGTAGCACCTTTAGGACCAACAAAGTTTAATTCTGCATATAAGCTTTTGTGTGCATGCACATGAGTCTTAAATCTGTGTGTGCACATGAAAGCTTATACCCAGAATTAAACTTCTTGGTCTTAAAGGCATGTGTGCACAAGAAAGCTTATAGCCAGAATTAAACTTCGTTGGTCTTAAAGGTGTGCTTGCACACAAAAGCTTATACCCAGAATTAAACTTCGTTGGTCTTAAAGGCGTGCATGCACCAGAAAGCTGATACCCAAAATTAAACTTTGTGGGTCGTAAAGGTCCCACTGGCCTCAGACTTTGTTCTTTAAGATCTTGTTTAGACTCCAAAGAATCTGATAATAAACTTCTCGCAGTGAAATGCAGATTGCCTGATCCTCAGACGTGTGGCCTGAACTGCATGTGGTTCGGCCCATTTCCACAATCTTGCCTTCAAAAAGGAAGTGCATAAAGAAAGCAGAGAGTTTTCAAATGGCATCTGTGTCAGTTCATTTAGATCACACGTTGATTCATGCAAATGGTGGCATCATGAACCAAAACAATCAAGATAGCTTTCTGTCTGTGAGGAAACCTAAACCACAATGTAGAAAAGAAAGTTTGCTGGATCTGAGCCCAACAGACCTCTTAAAAATCTTTGCCCTATTCAGGTAATTACCAGCCTTCTTTTGCTGGGGATATCATTTGTTTGGGGATTTTGAGAGGTGCTTATCAAATGTAAATGAACGTCTGGTTGTGAAGACTCCTCCTTGGCTTATCTTGAAGGGTCCTCCATTGCTTCTTTGAAGTGTTAACCAGGCTTGCCTGTTACTCTAATCTAAATTACGTTTGGGAATCCTATTTAGCTACCATCAGATAAAAGCTGAGTTTTTCTCCTGAGGAAATTAATTTTACTGCCCTCCTGACTGTGTACTCAGGAAACCACATGGTTTCTGGGGTCTTCTACCTTTCCAGAGCATGAGAGTAAAGAAACAGGTAGAGGTTTGGTGCCAGCCTTTGGAACTGAGTCCCAGGAGACATGTTTGCTTCAACATGTTGAACCTGAAGTCTTAATCTGGAGGTTCTGTTACCTGAAATTTGCAACTATTAATTTATTTACATAATTTATAGTCTGCTTGGACTCAAAGTGGATTACACAGTGGATTACACAGCGTGAGTCAATACAATCGATGGGACGGGACAGCCAATAAACTGATGCAATAGGATTAGGGTTGTAGAACCAAACAGAAGTCTAAAAACAGAACTGAAGCAAAGTGTAAGTATTAATATGACAGGCGATGCAAAAATTGCATAGTAGGATATAGAATAAGAAACTTCTGATAAACTGTTTTGGTGGTCTTTGCAGTAGTCAAAGACCAACAAAACTGAGATAATGAGGAATTTCACACAGCCAACATGTTCCGTTTCAGGAACTCTTCAGTAACGGTTTCTGTCAGGCATTTCATACAGAACCGTATTAGTACCGGTTCCCTAACGGAACATATTGGCCCTTTCACACAGGAACGTGCCTCTCCCACTGGGGAAGCGTTCCTGAGCCGGTTTACCTTGAAACCTCCTCCCAAGCGTTCTTCAGTGCTTGTACCGGTCCTGAAGTGCTACGGGGTGCTGTGTGAAATGCCCCAATGTCTGTATGTATCTATATATCTAATTCCCAAGTACCCTCCCCCGTGCGGATACCTAAATCCGTGTGGGGGGGCACTTGGGGGGGGTTTCTACACATGGGGGGCACTCCCCCCGTGTGCAGAAAAATCCGAAAAGTTAAAAAAAACCCTTCAGTGACCATAGAATCCCCCAAAATACTTTTTGAAATGGCCTCAACTCCAGGCGTCAACTGTGAGGAGATTAGAATGTTCGGGGGAGGGGGGGAGGTTCTAACTGTTTCTGTCAGTAAAAGGCAGGGTTTTGACTGGCAGCAGTCTAGGGTTGCCAAGTACCCCCCCCCCCCCCCGACCACCAGCAGCGGATCCAGATCCAGGCTGAGAAACTCCTGGAGATTTGGGGGTGGAGCCTGGGGAGGACAGGGACCTCAGTGGGGTACAGTGCCATAAACTCTAACCTCCAAAGCATCCATTTTCTCCATGGAAAGTTATCTCTGTAGTCTGGAGATGAGCAGTAACTCAGTGTTACTGAGGGGGAGAAGAGAGGAAGCAAAGGTGTGATGAATGGGATAACCATCCCGCAAGTTTCTTGCAGGTCTCCACTTGTTATTATATATTTTTAAAAAACACAAATGCCTTTAAATATGTATTATTTTCTGTACTTAAGATTTATGTAAAAATAAGCTTGCATCTATTCTCCTGAAGTTTAAGAGATAGCTAATACCAGTTCTCTAAGGGGCTGCGGTGGCTCAGAGATTAAGACACTGAGCCACAGACTGGAAGGTTGGTAGCTCGGCAGTTCAAGACTCGAGTGCTGCATGATGGAGTGAGCTCCTGTCTCTGGCCCCAGCTCCTGCCAACCTAGCAGTTTGAAAGCAAGAAATTGCAAGTAGATAAATAGCTTCTGCTTCGGTGGGAAGGTAACAGCGTTCCGTGTGCCTTGGCGTTTAGTCATGCTGGCCACATGACCATGAGAAAAAAGTCTTCAGACAGCACTGGCTCTTTGGCTTGGAAATGGAGATGAGCACCGCCCCCTAGAGTCAGATTCGACTGGCTTTTGAGCAAGGGAAACCTTTATATTTAATATCAGTTCTGGTCATTTGGCAGTTTCCTTAGTAAAGTAACAGGAGGAGAGGCCATTCCAAGTTCAGCAGCACCCTATCTTGTGACTGAAATGCACACTCCTGTGGCCTAGTTTTGCTCCAGGCCCTATGTGGCATGGTAAGAGCTCGGATATCTGAACTAGCTGTAAGTGTCCAAGGTGCCTGCTCTGCTCCCCTCACCCCCTCTCTTTCCTCTCCTCTGTGGGCCACTGCCACTTCTGCATCTTTGCCACCCTCTGTTTGTGTGGCCTGCCTCTTTCTGTATACCAGCAGGAGAAGGGCACCAGAGCAGCACAGACAACTGTCGACTGGTGCTAAATGTTGTCAGCACAAGGGAAACATGTCACTGGGTTGCCAACCTCCAGGGAGAGGACTGGAGGTCTCCCAGAATTATAACTGATATCCAGACTATACAGAATTATAACTGATAATTATAACAGGAAAAATGGCTGCCTGGGGGGGTGGACTCTGTGGCATTATACCCTTCTGAGGTCTCACCTCAAACCCTGCATTCCTCAGGTTCCAGCCCCAAATCTCAAAGAAGGAGGAGGAGGAGAAGGAGGAGATTGGATTTATACTCCACCCTTCACTACCCGAAGGAGTCTCAGAGCAATTTACAATCCCCCTCCCCACAACAGACACCCTGCGAGGTAGATGGGGCTGAGAGAGCTCTTTTGAGGATTGTTTTACATCCCTGTTCCCATACCCTCTGAGGTCACTGTCTAGCATCTTCTAGGAAAGAGTCAGAAAACCATTGCTTGAATACTGTCTAAGGTGGAAAGGGCTGTTGTGCTGCTGGGAGGGGAGGAAGCCAAAGAGCCAGTCCTCCCCTCCCCCCCCCCCCCCGCTTCTCTCATAAAAGACCAGCTTAGCTGCTTTTCAGAGTGGAGGTCATGAATTCTCCTCTCAGACTGGAGCAGAGCCATAGCCAGGATGTTTTTTTGTTTGGGGGCTTTTAAATGTTTAAGGAGGCATTAAATTACAGCTAATTAAATTAATCTCAATGCCTGTCTTTAAAGGGGGAGGCTCCAAGCCTGTTTCTAGCTCTTCCTTTCAAGGGACAGGACAGTGAGTGCATCAATTCCTAAGAAAAAACAGGGGGCATTTAATCACCTTCAGAAGGCATTTAAATGCCTTTTGAGTTCCCTTCCACAGTGCAAGAAATTTGCATGTTTCTGTGAGAGTCCTACAGAGTCAGTCAACAAAAGTGTCCTAAGGAAGGAAATCTTTATTGAGAAAGGTCTGCTGTGGTCATCTGCACTTCTTGTGTTAGTAATGGCTGACACAGCCTCAAGCAGGACAATTAAGTAATGGCTGACACAGCCTCAAGCAGGACAGCCTCAAGCAGGACATTGGAGCCCTACACCACATTGGGGTCTCCCTTTATGTCAACTCAGTCTGCCTCAGTATAAGCTTGGGCACACTTTTCCTGCCAGGCATTAATGGTAGGATTTTTAACCGCCCGGCTTTTGCTCCTGGTGATCACCACCCCTCCCAGCTGGGCAGGAGTAAACATTGAATCAATAACCTCATCCCAGATGCTATCGTGTTGTGGGAGGCAGGAGAGGGCGTCAGTGAGGGAGTTTGAAATGATGGAGTGTAAATTGGAATTTCGAGAAAAATTCAGCCCACCGAAGTTGTTTGGCATTCAAAGTCCTATGCGTCTTAAGTGCCTCAAGGTTTTTATGATCAGTCCAAACCTCGAATGGGGTGCGTGCCCCTTCCAACCAGTGGCACCATGTAGTCAGGGCCAGCCGAATGGCCGCAGCCTCCTTATCCCAAACTGCCCAGTTATGTTCAGTCTCCCCAAACTTTTGGGACACATAGGCAAGGGGATGCAGCTTTCCATCATCCCCTTCTTGGAGGATTCCTCCTCCCATGGCCCCATCTGATGCATCCACGTGTACAATGAATTTTTTGTTTTTGTCAGGGTGCTCTAACACAGACTCAGAGGTAAACATAGTCTTAAGAGCCTCAAACGCCTTTTGGCACTCAGGGGTTCACTCGAGTCGCGCACCAGGTCATGTAAACTCTGGTCCCTTCCCCTTGGTTTTTAACAAGTCTGTGAGGGAAAGGCTATATTGGGCGAAATTCTCAATGAATGTGCTGTAAAAATTCGCAAACCCTAAAAAACTCTGGAGTTGTCCACGGGTTTTGGGGGGCTCCCAAACTACCATGGCCACCTTGGCAGGGTCCATTTCTAAACCTCGGGGAGATATGCAATACCCCAAAAAGTCAATTTCCAACTTGTGAAATTCACATTTGGACAGCTTAGCAAAAAGTTTATGTGCCCGAAGTGTGGTGAGAACTTCACGCACCAATTTCACATGTGACTCCCGATCCGGGGAGTATAAAAGGATATAATCTAGATAGCAGAGGACCCCTTTAAACAGGTGCTTGTGCAACACTTCATTTATTAAATTCATAAAAACTCTTGACGCCCCTTAAAGTCCGAATGGCATCACCAGGTATTCGAACTGGCCCAGGGGTGTATTGAACACAGTCTTATATTCACCCCTCTTGGATGCGCACTCAGAAGTATGTATCCCAGAGATCCAATTTGGAGAATATCTTTCCCTGGGCCGCCTCTGCCAGGAGGTCTTTAATCAAGGGAAGGGGGTATGCATTGAATGCCGATGCTGCATTCAAACCCCTATAATCCAAACACAGTCTTAGCCCTCCATCCTTCTTTTTCCGAATCACAACAGGGGCTGCCAAAGGGGAGGTTGCAGGTCGGATGAAACCCCGTGCCAAGTTCTTATCAATGAACTTGCGTAACTCCACTTTCTCAGTAGGGCTCATTGAATACAGTTTCCCTTTAGGCAGCTTGTGACCCGGCAGTAACTCAATAGCACAGTCAGTATTTCTGTGAGGGGGTAACTCATCAGCCTCGGTTTCCTCAAACACCTCACTCAAATCTCTGTATTCCAAGGGGATAGTTTCAAATTCCTCCATAGCCAAGGAGGCATTGGGGTGGGTGAAGTCGGTGCCAGTCCCCACTCGGGAAGCCAGCAGTGCTCTGCACACCGGTGGTTACAAAGCATACCTTTCCTTCACTCCACACAATATAGGGATTGTGAGACCCCAGCCAAGGGCTTCCTAATACCATGGGGAATTGAGCATGGGGGTTAATAACAAATGTCCTTTTCCCCCAATGCTCCCCTGTCCCAATGATAAGCGGTTCAGTCTTATAATCACAGGGCTCTTTCATCTCTGAACCATCCATCTGGGTGAATTGTAGAGGTTCGGCCAACCTCATCACCTCAACTCCCAGACCTGTGACTACTATTGGGCTGATAAGGTCCCTAGCACACCCCGAATCGATTAGGGCCCACACCCTGACTTGGGTTCCCAGGTCTGGGTTGATCATGGTAAGTATAACATAAAGGAGGGGGTGGGATTGCTCACCACTGGTGGTGCTGGCTGTTCATGGACCTGCCGGGTAGTGCCCTTTAGAGCAGGTCCCATCCATTTCCCACTGGATGAGCAGTTTCCACAGCTGCAACCCGGTCCTGCTCTGGTTGAGCTTCAAGCTGCAGGGTCTGGGGCTTCAGGAGGTGAGATCCTTTCTTGCTACGAGGGGTGGTGACTAGTGGAGTCAGAACTCCTTTTGGGGCTCCAGCTGGGTAGGACGAAACATAACGGCCAGCTTCTCCGCAACACAGGTAGAGCCCCTGCCTCATTTGTAGATCCTGGAGATCTCAAAGGGGTTGCTTGAGCTTGGGCCTGGCCAGTTTCCTAGCAGCTACTGGGGGTTTGGGGACTGGCTTCGGGACATGCATGTGGATCAACTGGAATCTGCCTTCTGTATCTTCTGCCACCCTCACCCAGGCCGCCAACGATGTGGGGTTCATGTTTCTGAGAACTGTCTCATAGATATCGTGATTCAGGCCCTGCCGATATTGCTCGATAAACACGGCTTCTGGCCACCCCTGTATCTTAGCCGCAAATCTCTTGAAAGCATCAGAGTACTCATTCACGGAGCTGGTCCCTTGCTGCAGGGTGCAGATCCAGTTGCGAGCCTTTTCTTCATCCATGGGGTCTTCATACTGCCGTCTCAGTGCTCACATAAACTCCTTGGTACTCCGGAGTTCAGGCTCCGGCGTGTTGTGGAGGCTCACGTACCAATCTGCTGCCCTCTCTCGCATCCTCGACCTGATGTAGCTGACTTGTTCTTCCTCGGATGGGAAAAGAATGGCCCCAATTCTGGAGGAACCACCCAGTTTTGATCACAAAGAACTGAAGTTTATCGGGGTTCCCATCAAACGTAGCATCTAATAATTCCTCAGGCATGGGTTGTTGGGGTACCACTGGCCCCAGTGCAGCCAGTCTCTGGGATGCCTCACCTGGTCCCACAGGCACACCTTGTGCGACCTCCTCTTCCCCTTCCCCTTCCCCTTTGATCACAGCTGCGATCACTCTCGGGAGGTCCAGAACATCTCAGTCATCTTCTTCTGCATTGTCTGTTGCATAGCCTCAAACCTCCAATCCATGTGAGCACATAGCTTGCTGGAAGGCCCCGCTGCTTCCCTGGCAGGACCCGATACAGACAATACTGTTGGGAGCTCATACTGACCCAGGGAAGACCCCTGCCAGGGAGTCAACCAGGTTTCCAATGGCATCATGGAGAACTGTCCAGGAGTATTGGTTCTGGTGTGGTCTCTCATAGACCCACCGACCGGTGGCGGGAACCACTATCTCCTCGGGGGTAGTCACCGGCCCCTCTGATGGTGCAGTAGTTACGGGTATCTTTTCTTCACCATCGATTTCTGGGTGCGAGGCAGAATCCCAAGATATAGATTACTAACACTCTGTGAGAGTCCTACAGAGTCAGTCAACAACAAGTGTCCTAAGGAAGGAAATCTTTATTGAGAAAGGTCTGTTGTGGTCATTTGCACTTCTTGTGTTAGTAATGGCTGACACAGTTTCAAGCAGGACAATTATACAGAATTCAAAAAGGGGTCAGGTAAGGAATTGCAACCAATCACCAAACCAAATAAAAGGCGCTCAAAATACTGGTTTACGGTTCCCAGGGCAAAAGCGGGAAGAATTAGAGTCAAACAGGAGAAGAGATACATGGGCAGGCACCAGCAGTCTCTCAAGGTCAGAGCAGCTCGAAGAGCGATAAGCATGCCATGAGAAATATAACATAACATTCCACAGACCCGATGTCAAGGGTTCACTCATCCCACCTCCCGGGCAGGAGATGGCAGCATTAGCTGACAGTTTCCCAAAGGCTCATGGGAATGCTTTTTGAAAGACTCACCATGACCTAGGTGGTCTACAGCAGGACTGGGCTTGCAGAAAAGGGGGTTGTTGGAAATGTACTGAAGGTGCCACCCTTGAGTACCCTTCTAAGCTTTGCTGCCCTGTGGAAGGGAACTCAAAAGGCATTTAAATGTCCTCTGAGCTGTCTTTCCCTGGGTCCCATGGTGCCTCCCCCAAAATTCCACAGTGAGAGGGAGAGGGAAGCCCCACTGCCAGCAGCGTGGGGGTCTCTCTTCAAAGTCAAGGTTTCTGGCATGGCTATTTATGGGGTGGGGGCTCTTAATTAAGGGGGCAGGGCCCCAAAATACCCCACTGTGGCCACGGGCCTGGACTGAAGATCCCAGATCCCTCCTCATCTAAAAGCAGCCCTTGAATTGAGCGCTCAGAGGAGGGGTGGCAGATCCCACAACCTGCTGGGTAACATCTTGCTCGGCTCTGTTGCTTGAAGCCTTTCATTTTCTCCAAATAAGTCCATCGGCTCTTCAATGGATACTGGGCACAGGGGCCTCATCCATACATTGCTGCTGGCAGCATTCAAGGCTGGTGATGTGATATCTGGCTACTGTACTTGCCACAAGCAGAGCTATTTTGGGGCAGGAATGCACAGGAATGGAGTTCCGGCTGGCTCCTGAGTTGGCCACACCTGCTACCAAAACCTCTGGCACGTGTGGCTACAGAGCACACTGCCCTCCCCACGTTACACACATGAGGGAAAGGCGGCATGTTAAAATGCCCTCTTCCCCTCTGGGGAGCCCCTCCAGATTTCCTCCTCAATTTCACTCCAGGACATTCAGCTGAGAGTGAAATCGACAAGGAAAAGCCTGTCTCTGCCTTAGGGCTGCCAAGTCCAACTTGGGAAATATCTGGGGACTTTGGGGGTGGAGCCAGGAGACTTTGGGGGTGGAGCCAGGAGAAAGGAAGTGACATCATTTTGTGATGTCACATCCTGTGATGTTGCTTCCACATGCTGACACATGAACTCATGAAGTTTCCTAATACTGAATCAGGCCATTGGTCCATCAAGGTCAGTATTGACTACTCAGACTGGTAGTGGCTCTCCAGGGTCTCAGGCTGAGATCTTTAATGCCACCTATTACCTGATCCTTTTTTAGCTGAAGAGGCTGATACCTCCTGCATGTCAAGCAGATGCTCTAGCACTGAGCAACGGCCCTACTGAATCCTTCCTCATCTCGGCAGAATATGAAGCCCTAAGTGCTACACAAGTGCTAAATATGATTTTCATATCATAAGAACAGGAGAGAAGCCACAGTGGATCGGCCCATCCAGTACAGCCCATCCAGTCCAACACTCTGTGTCACACAGTGGCCAAAAATACCAGGTGCCCTCAGGAGGTCCACCAGTGGGGCCAGAACTCCAGAAGCCCTCCCACTGTTGCCCCCCAAGCACCAAGAATACCGAGCATCACTGCCCCAGACAAAGTGTTCCATTTAGAGCTTGTGGCTAATAATAGCCACTGATAGACCTCTGCTGGATGGGGACAGAGAGAGAGAGACAGACAGACAGACAGACAGACAGAAAAAAGAAAGAGGGAGAGAGAGAAGGAAAAAAAACTGGCAGAGGCACTTACTTCCATTTAGACCTTGTGGCTATAATAGCCACTGATAGACCTCTGCTGGATGGGGACAGAGAGAGAGAGAGACAGACAGACAGAAAAAAGAAAGCGGGAGAGAGAAGGAAAGGAGCTGGAAGAGAAACTTACCTTGCCAGCCACATGCAAAAGCAGCTCCTTCAGTCCCTCCTTAATCTCTGGGCGGACCTCTCTTGCTGTGGAAGCTCTCTTGCTGACTTCTTAAAGGGGAAATGTCTGGTGAGGCTTTTTACTGCAGGGCAGGCTCTCTGCAGACATTTCCCTTTTAAGGTAGCCATTTTGTCCCCCCGGTGGCAAACTTGGAAAAAGCGGGGGAAAGCACTAAAAATCGGTGTTTCCCCCGCCCTACCAGGGGACTTGGCAGCCCTACTCTGCCTTCCTTTCTCTAGCTGACATATCGCAGCTGGAAAAGGGCAGGCAGGGAACCCAGGCAGGTTGGAAACGCCTTTCTTTCCCTCCCTGATCTGGCATTTACCCATGCCCCGTCCCTGCACTTCCCCGAGTCTCTCTGCGAAAGCGGAGAGGCTCAGGGACGGAACAGGACATGTTTGCCTGGCTGCCCTTGGTCTCCCCAACTTGCACGCCTTGGCAGACTGGCTGGGGAGACCGAGGGCAGCCAGGCAAACATGCCTGCTTCCCTTCCCGATCTTTTGGAAGGGAGGGGTAGGAGACTAGAAAGGTGATGCTGAAGTTCAGCAGTGCCTTCCCCCGGCGGTCTGGTTTGGAGGGAGGGGTAGACTAGAAAGGCGATGCTGAAGTGAGGTGGAGAAGCTCAGGGTGGGGGGGAGGCAAGCTTCCATGCCTGCCCTGTGCTTTCCCAGCCCCCCTAATGTGCTAATGAGCTGCGCTGTCAGGGGTGTGGCCTAATATGCTGATGAGTTTTCTGCTGTTGGGTGTGGACTATTATGCTAATGAGTTCCTTCTGGGCTATTTCTACAAACAAAGCCCTGGCCCACAAGTAAAGATCACTGCAAGTGATGGGTGGTGTTGCATGCTGGGATTTTTTTAAACTGTCCCATTGCAAATGTGTGTCCCTGCCCAATACCTCAGAGGCAGCATATCTCATGTCATTTCAGATTTCCTGAAGGAAGCAGTGTGCATATATCCACATGCCATCAAGTCGCAACAAATGCATGGTGACCTCAGCAAGGCATAGGGTTACCAGCCTCCAGGTGGGGCCTGGACATCTTCCATAAAGATCAGTTTCCCCTGGAGAAAATGGCTGCTTTGGAGAGTGGATTCTATGGCATTGCAAAACCCCCCCCCCCCCATCTCTCCCGTCCCCAAACCCAGCCCTCCCCAGGCTTCACTCCCAAATCGCCAATCTGGAGTTGGCAACCATAAGCAATGAGCTTTCGAGGCAACTGAGACGCAGAGGTGGTTTGCCTTTGCCTTCCTGTACAGTCTTTCTTTGTAGTGTCTCATCCAAATACCAGCCTGAGATCTGATGAGCTTGTGCTATGCCATGCGGCCTTCCCCA
The DNA here is from genome assembly GCA_029233225.1 of Lepidodactylus listeri. Classification (NCBI taxonomy): domain Eukaryota; kingdom Metazoa; phylum Chordata; class Lepidosauria; order Squamata; family Gekkonidae; genus Lepidodactylus; species Lepidodactylus listeri. The sequence continues at coordinate 128,622,130 of JARCFY010000005.1, read as the reverse complement.
TGAAGGAAGTTATGGAAGCCATTCTTTTGAAGGCGAACCACAGATGCATAGATGGCTAGATAGTCTATTTTTTTTTGTAATTAATACTTTATTGTTATATCCACAAGCAATACATACATTTAATCTTAGATACAAACAGTTCAGAATATCTTCAAACCTTACAATATGTGTTGTTAACAAAATTACGAAGGTTCATTAACTTGTTAAAACAGAATTGCTTATATCATGTATATGCATCTATTCGAGGTCAACAACCAGTTTTAGAATTTCGTTTTGCAACTTGAGATATTCAAGTATAGGTAACCAAATGGTTGGGAAAGTGGAGTGCACAGAGGGTTGAGAGAGGTACATTAAGTCGTCTGTGATTTTGGCCATGACATACAGTTTCCATATCTTTTGATGCCATTGTGCGAGAGTAGGAGGTTTTAGAGATTTCCAGTTCAATGCTATAGAGCAATGATGGCGAACCTTTTAGAGACCAAGTGCCCAAACTGCAACCCAAAACCCACTTATTTATCGCAAAGTGCCAACACAACAATTTAACCTGAATACTGAGGTTTTCGTTTAGAAAAAAGAACTCATACATTAACATCTTTTGTCTTAAAAGAAAAACACAACAGAGCTTTTAATGATACAAACAACTTTTTACTGAAAGGTAAAAGTTTGCATTTGGCATGCTTTTGAACAATGAATGTGATTTTTGCTGTTGTATGCATGCTGATAATTTGTCTAACCTTGGCTCATACTTTGTAAGTTTGAGAGCAGCCCAGCCTCGAGTCTGTGTCGTCTTTTTCCTTTTAGAGACTGAGTGCCCAAACTGCATGCGTGCCCACAGAGAGGGCTCTGAGTGCCGCCTCTGGCACGCGTGCCATAGGTTTGCCACCACTGCTATAGAGTTTCTAGCTGCATATAGTAAAAGGAATACTTGTTCTTTGGTAGAATAGAAACTAACTTTCCTTCCCCAAGTTTTTAATAATAAGAGATCCTCTGGTGTAAGGGCTAGATCTACTATAGTGACTGATGTGATTTGTGATAACAACTGATTCCCAAAAGGGGGTGACTTTGGGCCATAATATCCAACAGTGTACACAGTAACCTATGTCGCCGCATTCCTTCCAGCACATTCGGCCATCCTGAGCCCTTCATCCCATCTGCACAGTGGCTGGACAACCTCAGAGGTTCCAGAATGATGCAGATTGTTTTGGCTTGTTCCAACCTGGTTTCAGGCCTGGTCACAGGACTGAACTGGCCTCGGTTGCCCTGGGGGATGACCTGCGCCAGGAGATGGATGGGGGTGTGGGAGGTTCTTGATACCAACAGTCATGCTCTCGTTCTGGACCACCTTTCAGGGCTGGAGCTGGGAAGGATTGCTCTGCAGTGGTTTCAGTCCCACCCCGGAGGGTGGTCCTGTCTCAGAGGGTGGTGCTGAGGGACTGCAGCTTTGGCGTCCAAGGTCCCCCAAGGCTCCATCTGGTGCCCTTTTCAGCATCTGTGTAAGGACGCTGGGAAAGGTCATCTGGAGTTCTGGGCGGAGTTGTCGCCAATATGTGGATGATACTCAGCTCTGTCTCACCCTTATGGCAGATTCCAGGGAGGTTGTGGAAACCATGAACAGGTATCTGGATGCACTTTTGGGATGGATGAGGGCTAAAGGTAAAGGTTTCCTTTGCTCAAAAGCCAGTCGGATCCGACTCTAGGGGGTGGTGCTTATCTCTGTTTCCAAGCCGAAGAGCTGTCCAAAGATTTTTCCATGGTCATGTGGCCAGCATGACTAAACACCGAGGTGCACGGGATGCTATTACCTTCCCACCAAAGCAGTACCTATTTATCTACCTGCAATTTCTTGCTTTCGAACTGCCAGGTTGTCAGAAGCTGGGGCCAGAGACGGGAGCTCACTCCACGTGGCACTCTCGAGCTTACCAATCTTTTGGTCTGCAGCTCAGCATCCTAACCTCTGAGCCACCGTGGCCCAGAATGAGGGCTAAACAAACTGAAACTTAATCCTAGCAAAAGGGGGGTGCTGCTGGGTGGGTGGGGGAGATTTGACCCAGGAATGTGGATATCTCTTGTTCTGGAGCTGCTGTCCCCCTAAAGTGGAGAACTGAACAACTTGTGAAGTTGTGTAGGCTGTTACCACATTAGAAACTCTACTGGTGATTCCCTCTTGTCAACTGAATGTTCTAAATTATAAGAAATATGGAGCCAGTTTGCCCTTCTATTGCACTTCCTGAAAATTTGAGTCATAAGCAGATATTTGAAGCTGTAAGATCTGACAAAGATGACAGAAACGGGATTCTTGTTACCTGCTCCCCTTAGTCTTGCAAGCTTCTTTTTGCAATTTTTGGAAATAACTAGAGTCTTTGAAGTGTTACATCTAAATCTGTACACTGCGTTTTGTTTTTCATAATTTAGTTGTGTATACTCTGTACCTCTCACCAAAAATATAATTATTGCTTATATTATTTAAGATATTCTTTCAACTGGTGTGTAAGTTTACTATATATGGTGCTTAAGCTATTGTTTTAAAGTCCCCCAAAAGGAGCAGGTTCATAGCTTGGGTGTGCTGCTGGACCCATGCTTCCAATCGGATGAACTGCTACTAGTATTGGCTAGGAGTGCCTTTCACCAGCTCCAGCTGGTAAGCCACCTGCAGCCTTCCCGGACGGGAAATATCTTGCCACTGTGGTGCATGCCCTGGTAACAACTAGATTAGATTACTGCAGTGTGTTCTGCGTGGGGTCGCCCTTGAAGACTGTTCAGAGGCTGTACAGAATGCTCCAGACAGAATGTTGACTGGGGTTGTCATGCTAGAGATACTGACTTACAGAATCATTCCTGATAGGAGCCTGTAAGTGTAGTCAGAATCAAGATGTTCTGTAAATCTAAGTATGGGAAGCAGCTGGGTCAAGGCAGCAATCCTCAATTAGCCTAGGACGGGGATTGGGGAAGCTAAGAATAAGAATCCAGTCCTAGAGGCAGAAGGAATCTTTCTATTCATTCATGAACTTATCTGAAGATGCACACGTCCACCCGTTTGAAGGAGCAAGGAAACCAGAGCTTCTGGCAGCTTGACGAATGCCAGGAAGGCTGCACGAGGCCGTGAGGGAGCCAGAGGTTGCGGCAAGAATCTTCCTGAACTGCTCACCGTGAGGTATTGTCCGGGTGCAGGGACTGCTTGCATTATAGCAAGCATCTGCAAGCAAATAAGTCTGGGCTGCGCAGAAGGACCGAAGGAAATCCCTTGGACGGTTGGAACCAGGCTGGTGGCAACAAGCTCTGGGAGGCGTGGCCCAAGTTGTAAACCAAGCCCAAAGCTAAACACCAGGCAAGAGGGAATTGCATTCCCAGGAAGCAAGAACCTCTTACAGCATGTTTGTAGATTAGTCAGGGTTTTGTCTATTGTCTGTTTTATCCCAAACTCCCCCTATTTGTTTTATCTCCTTAATAAACTGTATGTTTTATGAGCTGGGAGTCTGAAGAAGTTTTTGGGCAGTAGAGACTTGTGCCCTTCCCACTCTCCTAAACAGAGCTCATTTGTTCAAGGAAGATCCTGTAATACTGGGACTTTAGAATTTGCCTGTGATAGGGGTGGACTGCAGGGACCGTATCACTCCAGTCTTGTTCCATCTGCACCGGCTCCCAATCTGCCTCCAGGCCCAGTGGCAACCCGAGGTGCTGGTATTGACCTTTAAAGCCCTGTACGAGTGTAAGAACATCAGAAGAGCCATGCTGGATCACACCAAAGCCCCATCAAGGGCAGCCTTCGGTTGACACAGCGGCCAACCAGCTACTGCCAGGAAACCCACAAGCAGGAAGGCTGGAGCACTATTGTGCCGCCTTTGCTCCCCAGCAACTGGTTTAAAGCCTCTGATCCTGAAGGAAGTAGATATCCATTATGAGCAGCCACTGCTTGCCCCCTCGTCCTTGAATTTGTCCACTCCCCTTTTAAAGCCTTCCAAGTTGGTGGCCAGTTCAATGTTCCCTCTGAGCTGTGGAGCCTTGTGAGCAAAAATTCTGCTCTGTGAGCTACTGGACATAAAGCTGTGAGTGAGCGAGTTGGCTGCTGCATAAATTAGTTTGCTCTGGATTGGAGCCATCCTCCCTGAGCTGAGACAAAAAGGTGTGAGCTGGAGGCTAAACAACTGTGAGCTAGCTCACACTAACTCAGCTTAGAGGGAACACCGGCCATGACCAAATCCTGTGGCAGCGAGTTCCATAAATTAACTATACGCTGTGTGGAGAAGTGCTTCTTTTGGTCTGTCCAGAATGTCCCACCCTTCAGCTGCAGTGGATGACTCCTGGGGGGTTCTAGTATTATGGTAGGGGGAGAAGAGTTTCTCTCTGTCCATTCTCTCCACGTCATCCATCATTTTATAAACCTCTGTTGTGTCTCCCGTTACTCACGTTTTCTAGGCTAAAGGGTCAACTGCTCACAGGTCAACTGCTTGAGCCCTCTGATCATTTTGGTTGCTCTTTCCTGCACCATTTCAAGCTGTACAATATCCTTCTTCAGATGCCATGACCAGAACTGTACACCAGGGGTCCTTTCGAGCAGGAGCTCGGGGGAGCTCAGCTCCGGGAGTTGGTGCCAGCCCCCCCCATGGGGGAATGCCTGCTTGTGTCATGGCTGCAGTAAAATGACCCCGTCCCTTGGAAAGGTCCTTGTTCCTCCGACCAGCCTTCTGAAGGCTTCAGCCACCACTGAAGCTATCCTCCCAGAAGAGTGGTATGTCTGAGGCTTGGATTGGTAGCGGTCCCCTCTCTGCCATTTCTTTCTTTCTGTCTTTCTGTCTTCCTTCCTTCCTCTCTCTCTCTCTCTTTCTTTCTTTCCTTCTGACATACTTCCAGTGATGTCAGGTGGTGTAGCATATGCAAATAAGTTATGCTAATGAGTTATGCTAATGAGCTCCTGCATCTCTTTTTCTACAAAATGACCCCTGCTGTACACAATATTCCAAGTGTGGCCTCACCATAGATTTGTAAAAGGGCAGGATGATAGTGGCAGTTTTGTTCTCTGTCCCTGTTCTAATTATGGCCAGCATGGAAGCAGAAGAGAAGAGATTGGATTTATATCCCGCCCTTCACTCACTTAAGAGTCTCAGAGCGTCTTTCAAACTCCTTTCCCTTCCTTTCCCCACAACAGACACCCTGTGAGGTGGGTGGGGCTGAGAGAGCTCTTTCCCAAGCTGCAGCCACACAGTGGGTTGACATTTTCATCAAGCTATCCACTACCAACTAGGGTTGCCAAGTTCCAGGGGGTGGCTGGAGATCTTCTGGGATTACAATGGACCTCCAGGCAATATAGATCAGTTCACCTGGAAGAAATGGCCATTTTGAAAGGTGGACTCAATAGCATTATGCCCCACTGAAGTCCCTCCCCTCCCCAAACCCCGCCCTTCTCAGGCTCCACCCCCCAAATCTCCAGGTATTTCCCATCCCAGAGCTGGCAGCCCTACTACCAACCCAAGGCTCTTTAAGAACTCGAGGATGGACACCATCTGGGGTTGCCAGGGGGACCAACCTGGCAACCGATGGGGGATGGGGGTGTGTGTAAGGCTGCCAGATCCAGGTTGGGAAACTCCTGGAGATTTGGGGATGGAGCCTGGGGTACAATGCCACAGCCACAGAGTCCACCCTCCAAAGCATCCATTTTCTCCAGGGGAACTCATCTCCGTAGCTGTACAGAGCTGTACAAATGAGCTGTAATTCTGGGGACCCCCAAGTCCCATAAGAACGTAAGAGAAGCCAATGTTGGATCAGGCCAGTGGCCCATCCAGTCCAACACTATGTGTCACACAGTGGCCAAAAAACCCAGGTGCCCTCAGGAGGTCCAGCAGTGGGGCCAGGACACCAGAAGCCCTCCCACTGTTGCCCCCTCCCCCCACGCACCAGGAATACAGAGAGCATCACTTGCCCCAGACTGAGAGTTCCTGTCTATACTTTGTGGCTCATAGCCACTGATGGACCTCTGCTCCATATGTTTATCTAATCCCCTCTTGAAGCCGTCCATGCTTGTAGCTGCCACCACCTGGAGGATGGCATCTCAGATGGCATCAAATCCTGGTGATTTGTTAGTTTGCACTCTGTAAGTTCTAGAACTTCCTCCCTGTATGGCTTGAGGCCAGCATAGCTTCTCCTTTGTGATCCTGCCCATCCATGCCAGTCACCTTGGGAGGCCCTGTTTCTGGTCCCCCTACCACCTAAGGCTAGAGGGGCGGCGACCTGAGAAAGGGCCTTCCTTGTCATGGCGCTGAAATTTTGGAACTGCCTCCCAAGGGAGACCCCTCTGTCATTGTCTTCCAGCAGCAGGTGAAAACTTTTTGTTCCGTCTGGTGTCCCTCCCCACCCCCCCAGTAAAAGTCTTATCAGTCCTCCCTGGCTGTGTATGTCTGTTGTTGGTATATCTATATGTTTTTATTGCATTGTTAAATATCTAAATATACATTTTTAATGGTGCTTTCACATTTGGATGTGCCCAGCTTTGAGGACCCTATCTGGGTGAAAAGACAGCATATAAATGTCTTAAATAAATAAATAGTGGTGGGGATGTTGCAGGGGAAAATGTATTTCCCACCGAAAGCAATGAAAATAATTGCAGATGGCTGGCTAATCCAAATTGCCATTATTTTAAGAATCTGAATTACATTAAAAGACACAAATCTGAACCTGAATACATTTTACGTTCACATCCCTAAACCAACAAACAATCCCCCTCCAAAGAAACTGCTCAGACACCTTAACTGTTAGGAAGCGTGGCTTTCAATTTATTGATTATTGAGTTGACTAACAAGCTAGAGGTCTACTGGCCAGTAAGAGCTAGGTAGATTGGTTTAGGACCATCCTAATATTGAAAAGTCACATCAGAAGCTTCAATAGATGAATTATTTCCCTGGGGACCACAACTGCTTCTTGGTCTCACATGCCCCATGGAGAATTTCCTGGGTCCCATGATAAAAGTACTTCTGTGTACCCCATTGCATGGTCAAATATGTCTTCTATCCAAACACTTACAAAGCTTTCACTAAGCATCAAGACAGGCGAGCGTTACGTATACATCACAGTTAACTGTGCAATAAATTAAAACTTCAAAGTGCTTAACTCCTATTTACAACATAATTCCCCTGCATCAAAAGAGAAGGTTTTTGTAAGAGGCATAGCGGACGAGAAGAAATTTGAATCGTGCATGCTCCCTCCCACGAGGCATTGACTGCAGTGGATATAAAACACCGACTTCAGTGGTCCTCCAAATGTAATCTTGGGCATGATGTGGGGTCCTCGTGGCCGATACTGCAAGCAATTGCTTATGCCTACGGCAAGCCTGCTCGAGTTGGCTCCCTTTCCTTCTGGGCTCAAAATGTGCTCGTTCTAAGTGAGATGGCTCCATTCAACAGAGGCTATGATTTACATACAATCCCCCCCCCCAAAAAAAAAACAACCCCTACTCAGCCTGCCTCTGACAAACTGGTTCAAAGTCGCAGTCCCAGGGAGCCTGGCTCCAAGATCTGCCTCTGCCGGCTCTCAGACCAGGCTCGTAGCCATGGTGGGACTTTTGGTGGCTCTGCCCCCTTTCTTAAAGGCAGAGCCCCGCAAGAATTTCTCCTGTAAAGGCTTTTTTTCAATCATTTTAAAACATTTTTTTAAAAGTGTGTGCTCCTTTAAGCAAAATGTGGTGCTGTAGTCGACTAATTCCTGCACTGAACAAGGGGGTTGGAGTAGGTGACCTCTAGGATACCTCAAGAAACTGGTCTCCTTTAAGAGAGTTTGTCTGCCTAAGTGTTAGTTTTCTTGACTATAGAAGTCATCCCCGCCACCACCTGCGGGCTTGTTACCAGAATTGTTGCTTAGGCTGGCAGAAGTGATTAACTTGCAGCAGCTGCGGACTGTCATCTAAAATGGCTGACAGCTTGCAATTTAGGGCTCTATCCTGGTAACAGCTTTCTATTGGCTAAGTGGCTTTTCCTTCTGCACTGAGAACTTCAGCCCCACCAGGGGGAAAAAAGTGCCCCACAAGTCACAAAATCCTGGCTACAGGCCAGTCACGGACCCACAGCCTCTGTATGCTTACAAGTCCTGACCGTGCTCCCATTTGTTCTGCCTGTTTTTGTGATGGTGTTGAGAGGGGGGGGGGGGGCTTATTCCGCAGCATAACTGGGGGGCCAGATGCATTGCAGAGGCATGAGAGAATGAGTCACGGGATCCCTAAACCGGCATGCCGGAGACGGCAGCTGATTAAGGAGGTCAAATGGCACCCTGAACTCTTCCAGCCAGAGCTCCTAAAACCCTTATTCACACCGGGATGCACTGCTGAGCACTGCGGAGATGATCAAAGGGAGGGACGGGGCAGACACGGCACCCTCCGCAGCCCAGCCAGGGAGGGAGGAAACATGTGGGGAGGGGGGTTTTACTAGATACTTTCTAAGAAGTCCTCAAAGCGGAAGGTTTTGCGTCTAATTTTACGGTACAAAACGAAGTTCAGAAAATGAAAGGTTTTTTTTTTAAAAAAAAAAGCTTTTCAGAAAAATCTGGCAAATTTTTGTCTGTGAAGGAAGCATGGAAACATCCAAAATGTAAGTTGTTAACTTTCCCAACTATGTGTCTTGCTCCGGTCCCTCTTCCCCTTCCAGACAGGGTTATCCTCCAACTGCAAAGGATTCTTAGTTCCCGTTCCTCTGGTTTAACATACAAGGTTGCTTCTCTTCCTAATTCCAGCTTGCCCCGACCTCTCCGGGGGCCCTTTCCCGATTCACCTGTCCCAAGGAGCCTCTTAATGCAATCAAGACCACCGAAATATCCCCCCCCCCCCAAACTCACTTCAAACCCTGAGTTGTTCATTTGATTAAGGACTAATCTGGATTTTGAAGCAGAGGTCAGGAAAAATAAGAGACTCCCCACAGAAAGAAAAAAAAAGGGGGGGGCCCTCTTTGTCCCATCTGGTTCTGTGAAGAAATGGAGAATTCTGACCCCAGGAGGAGGTGGGCTCTGAATCTCGAGCTCCCCTCACCGGACCGAGGAGCCCCCCGGCTGGATCTGGTTGGAAGCCTGGGTAGAGTCCCTGGGATGCTTACTAGCTCCTGGTAAGGTTCGGCTGGCCCCATAAGGTTGCCAACTCTGGGTTGGGAGATTCCTGGAGATTTGGGCAAGTCATTTGGGGAAGGTAGGGTTTGGGAGGCAAAGCACCTCAGTGGGGCATAATACCACACTGGGGTTATAAAGCATCCAAAGCTGCCATTTCCTCCAGAGGAATGGATTTCTGTCACCTGGGGATCAGTCAGAATTTGGGGGGGATCTTCAGGCCCCACCTGGAGGTTGGCAACCATACCCCCTAAGATCCCAGTTAACAGGACCACTGTGTTGGCCTGCTCGGGGAGATGGACCATTGTCAACCAGTTCAGAATCACACTTGCTTCACAACACTCTGTGAGGTCAGGAATGGCTTCGTCTTTGTTGTGACGCCGGGACCCACCTTCCCTGTGGACAGCCCAGACTGGGGACACCTGCTCTACTGTGTAACTATAATGCCGGCAGAACCTTCTTTCCTCAGTGCTGTCTATACACACAGAACGCAAAAGAAATGAAGCGATGCATAGGAAGGGGGGTTGGGGTTGGGGTTTTTTTTCCACAAAATGACCAGGGGTGGACACGGACATTAGGGCTGCTTCTTTCTGAGCCTGCGGGGCACCCCGCCACCCCCGCTGCGCTCCCGTTTCTCCTTGCGGACGCAGTAGTACTTGGTGACTCGCTTGCGGCACTGCTCGCAACGGACAGCGCAGCACCAGTGAAACTTGCAGTTACAGCTGGACACCATCTCGGCCCGCCGCTCCTCCACCGCCAGCCCGCAGTCCCCACACAGGCGCTGGCAGCTGCGCTTCTCCCACTTGCTCAGGGCCTTGCCCTTCTTGAGGCACTCTCGGCCCTCGGTCCCCAGCAGGCCCAAGGTCTTGTTCTCCAGGCAGTAGTCGGGCGAGTCTTCCAGGTGGACCAGCTCCTTCTTAGAGATGGAGCTGAAGGTCTCAGCGATTGCCCCCCGGCTGGCGGCGCTGTTGCCTGCCCCTTGGAGCAAGTCCACTTTCAGCGCTTTGTGGTACTTCTCCTTAAGGTACGAGCCCACTTCTCTAAATTCGGGCAGCTGAAGCCAGCAGGTCTGGGTGGTGCAGCTGCCAGACACCCCGTGGCATTTGCAGGTCCTCTTCATGGTCCCTTTTACTGCCTAGAGGTGAAGGGAAAGACCGCCAGGATGTCATGCAACAAAACTAAATAGACCAAAAAAAAAAAATGGTAGAGAACAATGGAGGGGATGGGACAACCTGTTTGGGGGCCCATAGAATTGGACCCCATGGTCCAATCTTCTTGAAACTTGGTGGGTATTTCAAGGAGAGGCCCCAGCAGCTACCCTGCAAGTTTGGAGCCTCTCCCTCAAACCCCCTTTCCTCCAGCCCCTCATATACCCTATGAGTTTTTGCCATTGATTTCAATGGCCCATAGGGTAGAATGGGGCTGAAACTGACATTCCCTTTCTGACACACTTCTGGTGATGTCAGGGGACGTGGCATATGCTAATGAGTTATGCTAATGAGCTCCTGCACCTCTTTTTCTACAAAAGGACCCCTGTATATATCTAATAACATGGCTCTGACTGTGGATACCTAAATCCATAGACTGGGGCCGTTTGAGAGAAGAGAGGTTTTCCTCCATACTGGGGGGCCCCTCCAGGTTTGCAGAAAAAACCTAAAACTTCAAAAAGGGTAATGTTGTCTGTGCTTTTGCTGCAGGGAGGGGGAGAGACGGGGGGGAGTTCTTTCTGTCAGGGACTCCCCTTAAAAACTGCTTGGCCGCTCAGTGTGGCAGAGGGACTGAGCAATTTTTTAGGAAAGAGGAGAGAAAAGGTGGATGGAGGGAGAAGAGAGTGAGAGATAGATGGAGTGAGGGAGAAGGGCTGGGGAAAGAAGGGAGAAAGCAAAAGCAGGGGGATGGGATGCTTCCTACCCTCAAGTTCCCCATTTGTTTATTTTCTTAAAATGAAAAAAATGTATACCCCACCTTTCCCTTATATCTCAGGGCAGCTTAGACTCCCAAGATTTTTTTTAAAAAACACACACATACAAAGTACAATTTAATGCAGTATAATCCTTGAGCTTTAGCTACTGGCTGGGTTCTCCAGCTGTGACTGAGGGCAGAGTACTTACCTTCCTGCCAGCCTCGTTATTATGTAGATTCATCGCCGCCCTGGCATCCTGCCCTGTTTCAAGGGCATCCACAAACTGCTTGGAAATGGCCTCCCCAAAACCCACATTGTCACTGCAGCCTCCCCACAGCCATCCTTGTCCTCCTGTGGAGACAGACCAGCCGTTAGAAGGAATCACCCAGCAGGCATGCTGATAACTCCTCCCTCTCCCTTCCACTTCCCCTCGCAGTTTCAAGGTGGCTCTTTCTGCTGAAACAAGAAGAGTTCGTTTTTATACCCCGCTTTTTTCTACCTGGAGGAGTCTCAGTGGCTTACAATTTCCTTCCCCACCTCTCCCCACAACAGGCACCTTGTGAGGCAGGTGGGGCTGAGGGAGTTCTGAGAGAACGGTGACTGGCCCAAGGTCACCCAGCTGGCTCCACGTGAAGGAGGAGTGGTGGAATGAAACCTGGTTCTCTATATTAGAGTCTGCCACTAGGGGTGTGCACTCGGTATATATCGAGCCAAATAAACACCCAAGAAATACCTTATCAGTATTTTCCAAGAATCTGATTTTTTTGGTTTTTCATTCAGCCAGTTCAGATTTTGGGCTATCGATCTAGCTGAGCCCAAATACCGTATATTTCGCTCCATAACACGCACCTGATCATAAGACGCACCTTGTTTTTAGAGGAGGAAAACAGGAAAAAATGAAACAGAAAGAAAGAGAGAGAGAGAGAGAGAGAGATAAAGGAAGGAAGGAGGAGGAGAGAGAGAGAAAGAGAAAGGAAGAAAGAAAGGTGGGGACAGAGAGAGAGACAGAAAGACAGACAGACAGAAAAAAGGAAAGGAAGGAAGAAAGATAGAGAAAGGAAAGAAGAGAGACGTGGGCATACCATGCAAAGCCAGGCATTTCTGTGCTTAATCTGTGGGCGGGGCTTTCTGCTGCTGGCTGTCTTAAAGGGGGAAAGCACTTAAAGGGAAAGAGTACTTAGCCTGGTGGGGTTTTTCCTGCCATTTCCCTTTTAAGTCTTAACAGCTCAGGCCCAGCAGGGAGGGGCGGGAAAGGCTGGGATGCCAGCCTGAATGGTGTTCCCCCGGCATTCCTGCTGAAGAAAGAGCCCTGTTACAGATAAGAAAAGCTCCATATTTGCTCCATAAGACGCACACACTTTCCCCCCCACTTTTTTGGGGAGGAAAAGTGCGTCTTATGGAGCGAAAAATACTGTAAAAGCCAATATTATTCAGCTTTTATTCGGGCTCAGCCAAAGCGGTGTGAATTCACCCACCTTTTCGGTGAGCTTGTGCCACTTCCAGGTTCCTCGTGTGTTAGGGCTGCCAAGTCCAACTTGGGAAATATCTGGGGACTTTGGGGGTGGAGCCAGGAGACTTTGGGGGTGGAGCCAGGAGAAAGGAAGTGACATCATTTTGTGATGTCACATCCTGTGATGTTGCTTCCACATGCTGACACATGAACTCATGAAGTTTCCTAATACTGAATCAGGCCATTGGTCCATCAAGGTCAGTATTGACTACTCAGACTGGTAGTGGCTCTCCAGGGTCTCAGGCTGAGATCTTTAATGTCACCTATTACCTGATCCTTTTTTAGCTGAAGAGGCTGATACCTCCTGCATGTCAAGCAGATGCTCTATCACTGAGCAACGGCCCTACTGAATCCTTCCTCATCTCGGCAGAATATGAAGCACTAAGTGCTACACAAGTGCTAAATATGATTTTCATATCATAAGAACAGGAGAGAAGCCACACTGGATCGGGCCAACAGCCCACCCAGTCCAACACTCTGTGTCACACAGTGGCCAAAAATACCAGGTGCCCTCAGGAGGTCCAGCAGTGGGGCCAGAACTCCAGAAGCCCTCCCACTGTTGCCCCGCAAGCACCAAGAATGCAGAGCATCACTGCCCCAGACAAAGGGTTCCATTTAGACCTTGTGGCTAATAATAGCCACTGATAGACCTCTGCTGGATGGGGACAGAGAGAGAGAGACAGACAGACAGACAGAAAAAAGAAAGAAAGAAGGAGGGAGAGAGAGAGAGAGAAGGAAAAAAAATGGCAGAGGCACTTACTTCCATTTAGACCTTGTGGCTAATAATAGCCACTGATAGACCTCTGCTGGATGGGGACAGAGAGAGAGAGAGACAGAGACAGACAGACAGACAGACAGACAGAAAAAAGAAAGAAAGAGGGAGAGAGAGAGAAGGAAAAGAGCTGTAAGAGAAACTTACCACAGCAACCTTGCAACCTTACCCCAGCCACATGCAAAAGCAGCCCCTTCAGTACCTCCTTAATCTCTGGGCGGAGCTCTCTTGCTGACTCTATTCTTAAAGGGGAAATGTCTGGTGAGGCTTTTTACTGCAGGGCAGGCTCTCTGCAGACATTTCCCTTTTAAGGCAGGGCAGCAGCCATTTTGTCCCCCGGTGGCCAATTTTGAAAAAGCGGGGGTAAGTATTAAAAATCGGTGTTTCCCCCACCCTACCGGGGGACTTGGCAGCCCTATCGTGTGTGGCTGGCTTTGCAAAAGCCATTTAAAGGGAAAGTTTTGTAAAGCCAGGCCATGCACGTACCTTCCCTTCCCTCCCCAAGTTGCGCCATGGTGGGAGCACGCATCAGTGTGTGAAGGGAAGGCATTTAAAGCCTTCCCTTCCCTTGTTGAGGTATGCCGCCTCCGCGGCACGACTCGGATGGGAAGGTATTTAAAATTTAAATACCTCCCCTTCCTTCTCTGAGTCATGCTGCAGTGGAGGCATGCCTCAGCAAGGGAAGGGAAGGTATTTAAAGATATCATGGTCTCTTTAAATGAATTCCCTTCAGTTGCTGAGGCATGCTGCCACTGCGGCATGACTCGGGGAGGAAAAGGAAAGTACGGAGCCAAATAAATCGGCAATATTGATCATTTCCCAAATCCCAATATTGGGATTCAGGATATATATACCGATATTTTTCAGGTTTGGTATACCAATTTTTTTTGGTGCACAGCCCTATCCACCACTCTAAACCACCACACCACACTGGCTCTGAAAGTATGAGATGCATCGTTCAAACAGCAGGATGAGACTCAGGAGTTTCATGAGAAAGCCTTGTCCTTTCTGGGGAAAGAACAAATTTCACTGGGGACCAAAGTTAGGTATTTTGTCATCATTTGGATACTGGCAAGAAATGTGGCACATCTGCAAAATTAAAGGTGGGTAGTTTTACAGTGCTAATTTCCATACGCAAGTGTAAAACTTGACGATCGGAGTAATAATATTCCAATCCCATGGACTCCACAAATTAATTCCAGGCCTCGCTAGAATGCTCAAGTCCCACACAAACTGCACAAAAACAATTGGCACATTCCTGGTGGATGCAACATTAACATATGTCTTAAAGGTCCCATCAGACCATGGATCCAGCAGTATTCTCTGCTATGAAATTTTTGGCATCGTTTAATGGGTCATGTAAATAACTTCTGCTTTGCTTCACTTCTCTTTTAGATTTCTGGTTGGCTTCAGATTTCTCAGTCCCAATCCTATCACATCTAGGGCTGCCAAGTCAGCCCGGGGGGCGGGGGATCCCCCGCTATAGGGGTTCTCGATTCGCCGGCCGGCATTCGGCCGGCAGGGGGAACCCCGCCCCAGAAGTCGTCCGGTGAGGACGACTTCCCCCGTGTAATGACGTCACCTCCAGGTGACGTCATTACGTCGCCGTGACACGCACGCGCCAGAAGAGCTCCCGGGGGGAGAACAACTCCCCCCCGCCGGTAAGTCGCCGGCACTTGGCAACCCTAATCGCATCATTTATTTAATGTCCCATCATGTTGACTGAATTGATTGCATTAAGTCCCCATGAGAAAGGCAGACTATTAATAACGTAAATGAGTAAAGATAAATATTCTGAGGGGAAGCAACTTGCCACTGACTTGCCACAGACTTTCCCAGCACTTCCTACCAAGGATCCTTTCAGAGGAATTCATCCCAGGGACTGAACCCAGGACCGTTGGCAGTTGCTGCTCTGCAAAAAGATTCAAGTTGGGAAGCCATAATGGTCTGAAGTAAGACAACAAAGTTCAAGTCCAAAGGAACCTTCAAGACCAACAAAATTTTACTCTCTTTGGGTATAAGCTTCTGTGTGCATGCACACTAAGACTAGCAAAGGCTAATTCTGGGTATAGGCTTTTGTGTGCATGCACACCTTTAAAAACAACAAGTTTAATTCTGGGTAAAAGCCTTTGAGTGCATGCACACCTTTAAGAACAAAGAAGTTTAATTCCGGATATAAGCCTTTGTGTGCGTGCACACCTTTAAGAACAAAGAAGTTTAATTCCAGATATAAGCCTTTGTGTGTGTGTGCACACCTTTAAGACCAATGAAGTTTAATTCTAGGTATAAGATTTTGTGTGTGTGCACACCTTTAAGACCAACAGTGTTTAATTTTGGGTATAAGCTTTTGTGTGCATGCACACCTTTAAGAACAAAGAAGTTTAATTCCGGATATAAGCCTTTGTGTGTGTGTACACCTTTAAGACCAACAAGTTTAATTCTGGATATAAGCTTTTGTGTGCGCACACACCTTTAAGACCAACAATATTTAATTCTGGGTATAAGCTTTTGTGCAAGACCAACAAAGGTGAAACAGCTTTGTATACAACTTGAAAGTTTAAGAAATTTATTTTGCCACATGCTTGAATCTACATATGCATAGCCAGTATTATTTGAAACTTATTATCACATTTCAGTATTTAGTATTTTGCTATATGGGGAATTTTATTCATATATATTTTAAAACGATTTATATTCTTTGCTTTAATTAGGGATAGTTGTATAAGTGTAGGGATAGTTTTTTATAGTTTGTTGAAAATTAATTTAATTAAAAAAAAAAGACCAACAAAGGTTAATTCTGGGTATAAGCTTTCGTGTGCATGCACACCTTTAAGAACAACGAAGTTTAATTCTGGCTATAAGCTTTCGTGTGCCTGAACACCTTTAAGAACAAAGAAGTTTAATTCTGGGTATAAGCTTTCGTGTGCCTGAACACCTTTAAGAACAAAGAAGTTTAATTCTGGGTATAAGCTTTCGTGTGCATGCACACCTTGAAGACCGACACAATTTAATTCTGGGTATAAGCTTTCATGTGCACACATGTCTTTAAGACCAACAAAGTTTAAGCTGGGTATAAGTTTTTGTGTGTGTGCACTCCTTTAAGACCAATGAAGGTTAATTCTGAGTATTGGCTTCTGTATGCATGCACACCTTTAAGACCAGCAAAGTGCACACGAAAGCTTATACCAAGAATTAAACTTTGTTGGTCTTAAAGGTGCCACTGGACTCAAACTTTGCTCTGCAGAAGACTTTCTCGCTGCCCATAATGAGAAAACAACCCCCTCCCTCCATACACTGTGTATAGCAAGATGGGGGGGGGCAGCTCATTTTTCTTTAAGGCTCTAACTTTGCCCTGTTATTATGGGCAGCCTCCCACTGAGAGGCTCAGAAGAGGTGGTTTTGTCCAGAGGCAAGGAATGGAAAGTGGATGTACCCTAAAAAGCATCTGGTGAATAATGGAAGGGACCTGCAGAGTCATCTAGTCCAACCCCCTGCACAATGCAGGGAATTCACAACTATCTCTTTCCACACCCCTAGTGACCCCTGCACCATGCCTAGAAGATGGCAAAAAACCCCTCCAGGCTCTCCAGCCAAACCGGCCAGGAGAAAAATTGCTTCCTGACCCCAAAGTGGTAATCGGCATTTCCCTGGGTATGTAAGAAAGGGCCCTGAGAATTAAGCACTGAGGCAACCCTTCCTGCCCTCCCTTCTCATGATCTGCCTCAGTTCACGGAATCAGCATTGCTGCCAGATGACCATCTAGCCTCTGCTTGAAAACCTCCAAAGAAGGAGAGCCCACCACCTCCCGCGGTCGCCCAACACATCTGGTAGCTCAACACATGCTCACTGCTTATGCAAACATGACTTCTCCTTTGACCCTCTGAGAGGCTGCAGCACAGACAGCCTACAGCCCAGCCGGATGGATGGATGGGTGGGTGGGTGGATGTTTGCTGAAGGGAGCCTCTCCTGTGTTCCTCTGTCCGGGGAAGTGGAGAGAGAAGGGGTCACCCAGGATGGTCCTACCCAGCTGTCCATTGCGGGAGTCGTCACATCCACAGTTGTCAAAGTCGCCGAGGCTGCAGTTGCGTGTCAGTGTGTACATGACTCCAGCAGAGCTGATCGCGTGGACAAAGGCTGTTTCTCGGTTTGCTGTGGAGCGGAGACAGGAGAGAAAGAGCTGCAGAAGTGGCACGAACGGAGTGCCCCTAGCAGGCGCCTGCATTTTGGAGCGGCCATGATGACGGAGGCCAAAGGGAGCCTGGAAGGTTGGGGGGAGGGGCAGAGAGCAGACAAACGGCTGGCAAGGAAAGGGTTAAACAGTTCCATCTCTCTCCATCTTTTCCATTAGGAAAAAATCAAGGGAAATATTTGTAGCCTGGCCCTAAAACGGCAACATTCCCCTGAATGAGAGAGACAGCCAAGGGTCGAGCGGGAGGCTTTGTGAAGCCCTTTTCTGCTACAATATGGCAGCCGGCCCTTGTCCGGCGAGACTCAGCCAGACCACAACAGGGTGGGTTGCCAGCCTCCAGGTGGGGCCTAGATGTCTCCTGGGATTACAAGGGATCTCCAGACTACAGAGATCAGTTCCCCTGGAGAAAACGGTCAGTCTGGAGAGCGTATGCCAGAGCACCACGTCCCAGCTGAGTTCCTTCCCTTCCCCAAACTCCACCCTCCCCAGGCTCTGCCCCGAATTCCCAGGAATTCCTTAACCTGGAGCTGGCAACCCTAGCAAATAGGTAATTGATCGGGAAACCTGATCATAGCTGTGATGGCTATAGGGACATGGAAACTTCTTCCCCAACTGGTGACTATTGTGACTTTTCAAAACACACACACACACACACACACACACACACACACAGCTTGAGTCCAGTGGCACCTTTAAGACCAACAAAGTTTTATTCAGAGGTTGAGTCCAGTGGCACCTTTAAGACCAACAAAGTTTTATTCAGAGGTTGCGTTCAGACGGCTGTTTTGTATCAGCTAGGCTGCCATAAAGGAGGTGGGGCTGAGGAGTCTGACACTGGTATGCTAACTGTGAACTGCTGGGGCATAAACTCCATGAGCCCTGCGGAGAAGGGGGCACTGTGAAAGTTCGTTGACAAAAATTTGGCGCGGGGTTTCATCCGCCCTGCCTCCTCTCCCTACACGGCCCCTGTCCTTTTCTGTAAAAAGAAGGATGGTTGGCTCAGGTTGTGTACAGACTATCAGGGGCTCAACGCGGTGTCAACCACCAACGCATATCCCCTCCCTTTGATTAAAGACTTGTTAGACTGTTTGCCAAGCTGTCAAAATGCCAGTTTCATAAGGAGGAGGTGGATTTCCTAGGCTACTGCATTTCTAGCGGGGGTTTGGATCCCCAAAAGGTGGCGGATCTAGTGGGGTGGGAGGTTCCCGCAACTAGACGGCAGCTCCAATCATTCTTAAGATTCGCCAGTTTTTACAGAAATTTCATCTCCAATTTTGCCCAAGTTGCCCTTCCTCTTACTGACTTGTTAAAAACGAAAGGGAAGGGTGCAGACAGTATGAAACTGGGGGCTAAACTGGACTGGTCTGGGGAGTGTCAGGAAGTGTTTGAGACACTCAAGAGACTGTTCACTTCGGAGCCGGTCTTAGCCCACCGTGATGAGAATAAAAAGTTCAGTGTTCAAGTGGACACTTCAGACGTTGCTATGGGAGGGGCCATCCTGCAAGAGGGGCTGGATGGGCGACTCCACCTCCTTGCTTACATCTCTAAGGAATTCAACACCACTGAGTGCAATTGGGCAGTGTGGGACAAAGAAGCTGTGGCTATCAAGTTAGCCTTGTCAACGTGGCATCATAGGCTGGAGGGGGCACGGGTGGCTTTTGAGGTTTGGACTGCTCATAAGATCTTAGAGGCATTGCGCACCCCCTGGAGCCTCAACGCTAAACAGCTCCAATGGGTGGAGTTTTTCTCTAAATTCTGTTTCACCTTCCACCATCTCCCTGGGAAGGCAAACTCTCTGGCCGATGCCCTGTCACGCCTACCTCAACATGTGAGCCAGAGGGAGGAGGTGATAGACTCAATGTTCACACCCTTGCAGCTGGGAGGGGTGGTCATGACTCGCAGTCAGGTGAAGGCGGCGGGGGAGAAGGCGGGGAATCCGTGGATTGTCAAATTCAAGGAGGGTGTGTTTGACAAAGACCATGAGGAAGTTGCTTCTATGCCGGGACTGGAGGAAAATGAGAATGGCTGTTGGTATAAGGCGTCCAAAGTGTTTGTGCATGAATCTTTGCGGGGGGGGGGGGGGGGGGCGGTGATGTGCTGGGGCCACAAATCCAAACTGGCTGGACATTTTGGGTTTCTTAAAACTTTGCCTTTGCTACAACACCAGTTCTGATTTTATTACTGACTTGCCTCCAAGTAAGGGGAAAGACTGTGATTTGGGTGGTTGCAGATTTATTCTCAAAGCAAGCCCATTTCATCCCTTTCAAGCAACTGCCCATCGCTAAGACTTTAGCAAAGATGTTCATGCACCACATTGTTAAACTCCACCCTTTGCCGAGGAAAGTAATCTCAGGCTGGGGCACACAATTTGTTGCAAAGTTTTACACCTTTTAGACACTGAACAAGGACTCAGCAGTGCTTACCATCCAGAAACTGATGGCCAAACAGAAAGAATTAATCAAATTTTGGAACAATTTCTCAGGTGTTTTACCAATTATCAACAAGATGATTGGGTGGGCTTGCTGGCTTATGCAGAGTACAGCTACAACAACTTGGTGCATTCTTCCACTGGGGTGTCCCCGTTTATGGCTTTGTATGGTTATGAAGGGGCTTCCCTCCCAGTGATGCATGCAAGGTTGGTGAAAAGGACTGCAGGATCAGTGGCCAGTGATTCAAAAAGCACTTGATAAGGCCAAAGCAGATTACAAAGCTCAGGTTGACAAGCACCGGGCTGAGCCATGGGACATCAAGCTGGCCGATTGTGTGTACTTGTCCACAAAAAGTCTAAGGGGGCTACAACCCAGTAGAAAACTGGGTTGGCATTATGTGGGACCTTTTCCTGTGGTGTGTTGTAAAATCAGCAAGGTGACTGGTGAACTGGCCCTGGCCAAGTCTCTTAAGGGCATTCATCCAATTTTTCATTTCAGCCTCCTGAAGCGAGATCCTGGGCCGAATGCATAGCATCCTCGTCCTCCTGCCCCTCCACCTCTGATTCTGAATGACGAGTCACATCAGGAGGTGGCACAGATCCTGGACTCTAAACTACAGCATTGCTGTCTGTTCTACTAAATTCGGTGGAAGGATTTTGGCCCTGAAGAAAATGAGTGGGTCCAAGATTGTTATGTCCATGCTCCTAAGTTGTTGCATGCTTTCCATTCTTTGTACCCTTTGAAGCCTGGAGGGCCCTCTTTAGGGGGGCAGAATGTCAGCTAGGCTGCCATAAAGGAGGTGGGGCTGAGGAGTCTGACACTGGTATGCTAACTTTCGATTCTCCTGCAGCATCTATCTTTTGCTTTGACAAGGCTCGACCTTGGAGACGCTCTCCGTTTTCCCACTGGGAACTAAGGGCTGTTAATTTCCGCGAGAATGTAACCTGTTGCTCATTGGCTTGTATCCATCTGAAGACCCAAGTTTGAACCCTGTATAAAATCCCATTCCCGCTTTTACCCCAGTAGTCTTAACACAAAATGTGTTTAGAGTAATGCAGTATTCCGAGTCAACAAACTGATCCTGTTTAAGGAACGTTGTTGATTACTGATACCTGGGATCTCTGACATTTTAAGCCGCGCCAGACATGAGTGCCTGGTGGATTTAAAGTGCACGTCCAGACAACAACATCTGGGAATTGTGCCACTTCTGTGATCAGCCCACTGATCTCTGTTGGGGATCCATACTTAAAAGATAGTGGTGAAAGTCCAGTTCTAAGCTGGCTGAGAGGCCAATGCCAGACTTTCTGCCATCTGGTCATTCCACCAGCGCACAATCAGCCCATAGGGATGGTCTCCAGACTGCCATTTTAAAAAGTCTTAACGGTCCGTGCATAACCGCTTAAACATGCGACGTCTGCAGAGCTTCGTTCAAACGATCTGAACAATTTAATGTTTCTGAAGGTCCCATGATATTTATGTACTTTGTTAACTGAAATGGTACCTAGAGGAAGGTACCGCTGGCGGTGCTTTTACCATTTTAGTCCGCGCATGCGCGGAAAAACAAGTAGATGGTGAGGCACATGCGCAAACAGGATTTTAAAAAAACCAGCTGACTGCACAGCTCCTTAAGGTGGATGCGGTCTAGACAATCCACCATGGAGTCATGCGCGGTAAAGCGATTCACGGGGGAGCTGTCTGGTCATGCAACGCTGGATTAAAAAGATCTAGATCAAATTACAGCCAGGCCAATGGCGGGATTAGCTGCCCATCTGAATACACCCAAAGTGTAAGTTTTTGTGTGCAAAGCTTACACTCTGAATAACAAAAGCTACACTTTGCCCACAAAAGCTTACACTTTAAATAAAACTTTGTTGGTCTTAAAGGTGCCACTGGACTCAAACTTTGTTCTGCTGCTTCAGACCAACAGGGCGACCCATCTGAATTTCTCTCTCTCTCTCTCTCTCTCTCTCTCTCTCTCTCTCTCTCTCTCTCTCTCACACACACACACACACACACACACACACACACACTGGAAGACCTACCAGATCCCAAAGAAATGCAAGTCAGTGACATCCAGGGTTCAGGCTACAACACTGACTGTGCAAAACACGACTTGTCTTTGGCCAGTGGGGTCAGGAGCCTTGGCTTACTTACCACTCCGTAAACCTCCATGGCTGGAGAGCTGCAGAGCTCTCTCAGGACAGTTCCAGCGATCCCAAGCAAACTGGAACTTGCACTCCTCAATTCCGCTCTGCGCCCCCGCCGCAACACTGCTGGAGTAGATGAGGTATGCCTGCAAAGGAAAGACGGACAGGAGCACAATGGCCTGGTCCAAATCTGGCCCTGCGGCACATTTACTCATGAGTTGCCACCAGGACTAGCAGGTACAGTATAGCTGCAAGTTTCCGTAGTGAACTGTGTAGTCGGTAACATAGGATCATAGAGTTGCAAGGGATCTCCAGGGTCCTCTAGTCCAACCCCCTGCACAATGCAGGAAAGTCTCAAATATCTCCTCCTACCCCACCCCATACCCCCCCACCCAGAAGACGAGAAAAAACCTCCAGGATCCCTGGCCAAACTGGCCTGGAGAAAAATGGCTTCCTGACCCCAGGGCGGCAATCAGCATTTCCCTGGGCATGTAAGGAAGGGCCACGAGAACCAAGCCCTGAGGCTTGGAGGGAAGGGAGCAGCACCAACATATTCGTATGTTCATTTGCAGCTGTCAGTTCACAAAGAGGGTTGTCCGTACTACTCCTGCCTCGAAAAGGCCTCTCGAAACACAGCTTCAAGCTGGCATCTGGGCTGCAGGATGCTTTTCAACAGGATTCAAAGCTGCTTTGATCTGAATATAATGCTGAGGTGTGAAATGCATCCCCCCCCCCCCCTTCTTAAGAAGATTCTTCCCTTTTGTCAAACTCTTCACAGTTGGGACTTAACACTCCTGGGTGAATTTTCTGAATTAATAACAAACAGAGACTGTATTTTCCTATGGGACACATTGAATATTTTCATACGTTTTGCACTGTTTGTGTGGAAATTACATAAAATTATAAAAATGAATTTGTAAGTAATCATTATTAGTTAGTCCATCATGGTTTAATCTTATTTGTTATAAGTTCACCGAATCTGCATTGCTGTCAGATGGCCACCTAGCCTCTGCTTGAAAACCTCCCAAGAAGGAGAGCCCACCACCTCCCGAGGAAGCCTGAGGAACCGTTCTAACTGTCAGGAAGTTCTTCCTCGTGTTTAGCCAAAAACTCTTTTGGTGGAAGGTATTTGATAAACAGATCCCATGTTCTTGCCCCTCTTCTTACCTCCCTCAGCCTCACTTTGGGGCCTGCAGAAAATGTAGATACCACCCCATCAGCCAGGCTGTTGGACCCGTGTTCAAATCCCTGCACAGCCATGAAGCTTGGGGGAGGGGGGGAACCTTGGCCGAAGTGTTCTCCCTCAGCCTGACATAAGCCTGTGATTGCGGTGAGGGTAGATGGGCACAGCCACTGCCCCAGACCCTTTATGGATAGAACGGGACAGAGATGGACGCACAATTCCAGCTTAATGTAGGAAAGCCTGAAGTGAAAGCACTCTTTGCAGGCTGAAGAGGCCGGAGGCGAGGAGGTGTAAACTCAGGCCAGCCGATCTGGGCTAGCCGAAAGGCAGATCAAAGGGGATGGACTTACCTTGGGGCCAGTCATCAGGAAATTATTCACTGACCTGGAAGGCAGAGAGGAGTTCATCAATGGGGAAAATGCCTGGAATTCTTCTGCTCCATCCCCGTCCACCCCCACCCCCACCCCTCGCAGCCCCTCGAGAGGTTTCTCCTCTCCTGCCTTCAAATCAGACATGCTAAGTATTGCCCACTGGATCCTGCCTCACAGCTGAGAACAATTCCAGACAGGTCATCCCTATCCCCCCCCCCCCCCCGCACCCAACTCATCAATAAATATTGTTGGGTATGGTCAGATATTTGCCCTGGATATAAAAACCCTGTCTTGGGTTTGCTTATAAAGTAAAGAAAGAAATACTATTAACAGAGTTGAAATGAGAAAACTCATTTCTTGCTGTCAGGGGTCCTTTCGAGCAGGAGCTTGGGGGAGCGCAGCTCCGGGAGCTGGTGCCAGCCCCCCAAACCGGGGGAATGCCTGCTTGTGTCATGGCTGCAGCAAAACGACCCCGTCCCCTGGAAAGGGGTCCTTGTTCCTCCGACCAGCCTTCTGAAGGCTTCAGCCACCACTGAAGCTGTCCTCCCAGAATAGTGGTATTTCTGAGGCTTGGATTAGTAGCTGTACCCTCTCTGCCAGCTCTTTCTTTCTCTCTTTTGCTCTCTCCTTTCTTTCTTGCCTTCTGACATACTTCTGGTGATGTCAGGGGTGTGGCATATGCTAATGGGTTATGCTAATGAGCTCCTGCACCTCTTTTTCTACAAAATGACCCCTGCTTGCTATTATCAGTGGTTGCTATTATCATTGCGGCTAATATTACTGTTGCAGATACAAGACAGCTAGGCACTTAAGAACGGGGGCCGTGGCTAAATAGGTTCGCAATCTAATTTAGACTCCAAAACCGAGATGCGAATTACTTAAAAACTGGCGGAAGAAAGGAATACGCTGAAAATCTCCACCTTCCCCCCCTTGAAACAATTGTGGTGCCCAAATCTCAGTTTTGGAACTGAAGTCTGAACGTGGAGACTGGAGACCTCCCAGAGGGAGAACTGATCTTCAGGCTACAGAGATCAGTCGCCCTGGAGAAAATGGCTGCTTTGGAGGGTGGACTCTGTGGCATTACGCTCTGCTGAGGTCCCTCTCCTCCCTAAACCCCTCCCTCCCCAGGCTCCACCCCCCCCAATCTCCAGGAATTTCCCAACCAGGAGTTGGCAACCCTACTTTAAGTACATAAATATGCATAATAAGGTACAGGAAAATCTGAGAAGCGATACTATCACTGCACCACATGTCAGGTTGCCAGTTCCAGGTTGGGAAATATCAGGAGATTTCGCAGGGGTGGAGCCTGGGGAGGGTGGAGTTTAGGGAGTGGAGAGACTTCAGTGCCAGAGAGTCCATCTTCCAAAGCGGCCATTTTCTGCTGGGGAATAGACCTCTGTCACCTGGAGACCAGTTGTAATCCTACAAGATCTCCACCTACCACTCAGGGTTTGGGAACCCTATGAGACCACATTGGAAGTTTTCAATGGATTTCATAGGAACCCTCATTCTGTGCAGATGGATCAAGAAGGAATAGAACCATCTAGAGGGAGTAAGCTTTTAGTTAGCAATTAGGATTTTAAAAAGCCTTCTACTCTACAAGCAGCTCATTCAAGAACTGAATTACCCCGGCCCGCAAGGCTGCTGTGTCCGGCCAGCCTGAGGAAAGGATTG
Source organism: Lepidodactylus listeri (assembly GCA_029233225.1). Taxonomy (NCBI): domain Eukaryota; kingdom Metazoa; phylum Chordata; class Lepidosauria; order Squamata; family Gekkonidae; genus Lepidodactylus; species Lepidodactylus listeri. The sequence goes on along the minus strand of JARCFY010000005.1, from coordinate 128,596,880 downwards.
CTTTTCTTTGGTGTATTTCCATGCCACTGCCTTCAAAGTACACAACCACACAGAAGTCAAAGATAAAAACTTGAAAATTCAAATGTTAATATTTACATGCTGGCACTGAACTTTGGGCTGAATCTCATGATGGCCAAGTTATTCTTAAAATTCATTATAGGCACAGTGAGGGATTCACATGAAACACTGAGACCGATTTCCCACAGGCGTTGCTCCGGCATCTTTCTTCCCTTTGCCCCAATTGTGTGCTTGAATTTCCCACTATTTGCCCCGTCCTGCATTTTGACCCGCGGCTTTGCCCGAATTCCCCCACGGCTTCAGTGATCCTGGTTTCTGAAGATCACTGAAGCCGTGGGGGAATTCGGGCGAAGCCGCAGGTCAAAATGCTGCACAGGGCAAATAGTGGGAAATTCAAGCACACAATCGGGGCAAAGGGAAGAATGATGACGGAGCAGCGCCGCGTGGGAAATCAGTCTGAGATGGCCAGGAGGTAGGGTGGCTGGGTCCCCCGTGGCCACCAGTGGAGAATAGGGGGGGGGGGTAGGGTTGCCAGACCCAGGATGGAAAACTCCTGGAGACTTGGGGGTGGAGCCTGGGGAGGACAGGGACCTCTGTGGGGGACAAGGCCATATAGAGTCCACCCTCCAGAGCATCCATCTTTCTCCAAGAACTGATCTTTGCAGTCTGGGGATGAGCTGTAATTCCAGAAGTTCTCCAGGCCCTACCTGGAGATTGGAAATCCTACCTGGTACCAATGCAGTACCACCAGAGCCACACATTCCTCAAAGTTTCAGAGGGGAGCCGTGTTGGTCTGCAGTCGAACAGGTAGATTTGAGTCCAGTAGCACCTTAGAGACCAACAAGAGTTTCAGGGGGTCAGCTAGGGATGCCAGCCTCTGGGTGGGGCCTGGGGATCCCCTGGAATTACAGCTCATCTCCAGGCTACAGAGATGGGTTCCCCTGGGGAAAACAGATACTTTGGAGGGTGGACTCCATGGCATTGTCCCCCACTGAGGCCTCTGTCCTCCCCAGGCTCCACCCCCAAATCTCCAGGAGTTTCCCAACATGGATCTCGGAACTCTACCCTCCCCCCATCCCCTGCCGGTGGCCAGGAGGGACCCAGCAACCTTATCAGGAGGCAAGAACGTAGGAGGAGCTGAAGCCCACTCCCAGTACAGGAGGACAGGGGGACATGAGGGGTGCCAGTCTCCAGGTGGGACCTGGGGATCCCCCAGAATTCCAGCTCATCTCCAGACTACAGAGATCAGTTCCCCAGGAGAAAATGGATGCTTTGGAGGGTGGACTCCATGGCATTGTACCCCACTGAGGTCTCTGGCCTCCCCAGGCTCCATCCCCAAGTGTCCAGGAGTTTCCCCAGCCTGGGTCTAGCAAGCCTACCCCCCCATCCCCTGCCAGTGGACCAGCCACGGCTTGTAATGCCCTGTCCAGATTTTCTGGGGCAGAGTCCGGGTGGCCATCCATCAGTAGATAGAGCTGGGTGTTGTCCGCGTATTGGTGACAACCCAGCCCATAGCTCTGGATAATCTGGGCAAGGAGGCACATGTAGATATTAAACAGCACTGGGGAGAGAATTGACCCCTGCGGCACACCACAGTCTAGCTGGTATCGCTGAGATAACACCCGCCCCAAGTGCTACCCTCTGTCCCCGACCTTGGAGAAAGGAAGTCAGCCACTGCAAGGCAAGCCCCCTTATCCCCACATCGGCAAATAGGTTTCAACTCTAGTTAGCAAGTGGAGAAACTCGGAAATCATGCTGAACTCTCACTGTTTCTCTTAGAATTCAAATTTATTAGTATAATAAACCAGATCGTTTGGCCTCTAAGAACAGAAGTCTTAAACCTTACATTTTAAACTTGTAAAAAAAAAACACCTTCAGTATAAAACCACCTGGATAAATGAAAACTTACTCTGAAATGAAACTCAAATACGAAACGCAGGAAAATCTACAATATTTTCATTTATTTCATTTCGAGTTTGTTTCTATCCTTTCAGCCTCATTCGTAAAGAGGCTGGCATATGTAAGAATACAACTGTAAAACATAAAGAACTGTGAGACAAGCCCTTGCACAACTGAACGCCTCTTAAAACCCCCAAGGTTGCGTTCAGACGGCCCTTTTGAGCTGTGTCAGGCACAAGTGCCTAGTGGATTTAAAGTGCATGTCCAGACAACAACATCTGGGAATCGTGCCGCTTCCGTGATCAGCCCGTTGATCCCTGTCGGGGATCTGTACTTAAAAGATAGTGGGGAAAGTCCGGTCTAAAGCTGGCTGATGGGCCAATGGTGGACTTTCCCCCATCTTGTCATTTCACCAGCATGCAATCAGCCCGTAGGGATGGTCTCCAGACCATCCCGAACGGCCGCCATTTTTAAAAAGTCTTAAGCGGTGCATGCATAACTGCTTAAACATGTGACATCTGCAGAGTTCTGCTCAAACAATCTGGACAATTTAATGTTTCTGAAGGTCCCCTGATTTTTATGCACTTTGTTAACTGAAAAGGTACCTAGAGGTAGGTACCACTGACAGTGCTTTTACCATTTTAGTCCACGCATGCGCAGAAAAACAAGATGGTGAGGCACATATGCGCATGTGCAAACAGGATTAAAAAAAACCCAGCAGACCGCACAGCTCCTTACAGTGGATGCCGTCTAGACAATCCACCACCGTGGAGTTACACGCTGTAAAGCGATTCACGGGGGAGCTGTCTGGTCATGCAATGCTGGATCAAAAAGATCTAGATCAAATTACAGCTGGGCCAATGGTGGGATTAGCTGCCCGTCTGAACGCACCCTAATTCACATTCAAGAGACCACAACCGAGAAATGCCAAGAGACCATCACCAAACCCTGACCACAATATAGCCAGCTCAATGCCAGCTGACACGAAGCACAGCAGACTGACTTTGGAGCAATGGGGGGGGGGGGGAGCCCGGTTCCCTATTGCATACCCTTACCGGTTTTATTTTCTTGCAGGCCCCCATCAGTTGACCCTAGAAGGGGAGGAAACTCATCCATCCAGGGCACTGAAAGCTTTAAATATCAACGCCAGTACTTGGAGGTGGAACGGTAGCCAGCGCTGGTGAGGAAGAACCACCTATATTCATAGAGCATCTGAATTCAGCATCTCCTTGGTTTCTGAAGGGCATCCCCGACATCCCATTATGGTCACATGCAAATGTGTGCAAGGAATATGAATTTCAACGTGGAAAATTTCCAGTGATAGCCTCCATCTCCTCTCGCCCACCCAACAATTGAGTTCACCACGACCACAGAAGGCTCTGAAGAGTAAGGTGATGGCAAACCTCCCCTGCTTCCTACCTGCCTTGGAATCCCCTTGCTGGGGTCGCCAGGCATCAGTTGCAACTTGATGGCAGATATATACCCATGCTACATGTCGGCACGTGTATGCCCATATGTACCCAGGTTAGAAAGGTCACAATGCATGTGAAGTGTTCCGGACACTCTAAAGTACTGTAAGACACATTTAGGAAAGGGCTAGGGGAGGGGAGATCCCTTTGCCCCCCACCCCCTCTAGCCTGTGTAGAGAGTGTTTGGTGTAGTGGTTGGGAGCGCGGACTCTAATCTGGGGGAACCGGGTTCAATTCCCCACTCCTCCCCATGCAGCTGCTGGGGTGACCTTGGGTCAGTCGCAAGTTCTTTCAGAGCTGTTCTCTCAAGGGCAGTCCTCAAAAGAGCGCTCTCAGCCCCACCTACCGCACAAGGGTGTCTGTTGTGAGGAGGGGAAGGGAAAGGAGCATGTAAGCCGCTCTGAGACTCCTCCAGGTAATGAAGAGCAGAGTATAAATCCAACCTCCTCTTCATCTTGCTTCTCTACACCTGGCCACCTGTCCGCTCACTTCTCCACCCCAACTTCACACTGAAAGTGACAGAAGCGAGCAAGTGGGAGCAAGTGGCAATCCGCATGTGCACCAGACACACATTCTCCCACTTTGCCGTACCCTGTGGATCTGCATTTCACTTGGCCAGGGCCTCTGTTCTTGTGAGTCAGGATGCGTCATCTTCAGAGTAAAGCCGGTCTGGGACACAGTATCTTGAGGACCGAGAAAACTTGAGGAAAGGACAATTAGAGCCCAATGCTCAAAAAGGAGCTGCAGTTTGACAGTTCAAGAGGCAGTAAGGACTACAGGGCTGTTTCCTTATAGGTCAGTTTCCTAGTTTGGGGGTTGAAACAAGAGCGTGGGGGGGGGCTGGGCCAGAGGGGGGGAGGGCGGGGGGAAGGAAAGAGAGAGAAAGGGAGGGAGGGGAAAAAGAGGGAGAAAGAAAGAAAGAGCGATAGAGGGAAGAAAGACAGATTTTGGTGGCAGCTGGTCTTGGCATGAGTGAAGCTTTTTGTCTGCAGAGCGGTGCGTGCTTCCCGCTTTGCCTCGCCTCTTTCCTTCTCGAGGCGCTGCTTCGCTGTCACTCTTCTCCGCTGTACTCTGTGGGAAATTCAAGCTCACAATCGGGAAAAGAGAAGAGCGACAGTGGAGCAGTGCCTTGAGAAGGAGGCTGTGGTCATATGGCCCCTTTAAATCCGGGACCCCTCCCGGATTAAAGGGGCTGCATTTTTTACCTTGGGTTGGGATGTACACACTTCCCAACCCCTGCGGCAGGCAGCGGCAGGTGGAGGAGGAGGCGGAGGAGGAGGCAGCAGTGGTGGTGGAGGCGGAAGAAGCGGCAGTGGCATTCTCGGGTGTTTTGCGGAGGAGGAGGCTGGCGGTGGCTTTTCTTTGGCAGTGGTGGCAGTGGCGGCTGGGGGAGGCACCCTTCCCTGAGCCACGCCAGCCGCCTGGTAAGTTTGAGGTCCCCCCCCCCTTTTACACTTGGGCGCTTGAGTGGCCAAGCACCCAAGTGTAAAGGGGGGGGGGGAATGGCGGACGGGACCATCTGGACAGCCCTGCTCTCGCAACAATTACGAGAGAGGGCTGTCCAGATGGTTCAAATGCGGGCTCCTTGCGCGACTCCCGGAAAAACACTTGATTTTCCGGGGTTGGAAAACGCGGGAGGAATCCTCATTTGAGCCCGCTTCGGCACGGGAGTTGTCCCGGCCGTTCTAAACAGTCCCTTTAAATGCGGGAGGAAACAGCTCTTCCTCCCGCATTAAAGGGAGGCGAGGCAAAGCGGGACAAAAAGCCTCGCTTGAGCCAAGACCAGGCGCTGCCGAACCGCCCACACTCACCATCGTCCCCTGTTTCTGGCCCTTGTCCTCCACCACCACCGCCATCTGGGTCTCCCCCACGATATCCCTTCAGCAGGTGGAGTGGAGGGGGAGGCACCGGCAGCAGCAGAGGAGACGTCCAGGGGTTGCCGAGGGGGCAGATCCTGTGGGACAGCCCTGTACTACCTCCCTGGTTGCCCCAGCCACAGTGCCTCCCTCTCCACTGGTCTCCAGGCAGCTAGCTGAGCACCACCTCATTCTCCAGCAAGGGGGTGCCAGTGCCGGGAAGGCCAAGCAAGTCGCCCCCGGGGCTTGGCGCAGCTTCCCTGCGAGGCGCGGCAGCTGGAAGTGGGGCAGGAAAGGCAAGCAGGGAGGGATGGTGGGTCCCCCCTGACCTGGCCGCCATGCTAGCCTGTCTGGAGCGGGACCAGGGCCCGGCCAGCCCCCAGAGCTCCGGCCTTGGTAGGAGGCAGCAGTCACCAGCCACCTTCGACCAGCGGTGGGAAGAGAGGCAGAGTCATGGACCATCCGTGCTCGGCGGCAGTCTGCAGATCGGCCGCTGGGGAATGTTGCTGGCTTGTGGGCCTCCTGGAGGCATTGGGGCCCCCAGGCCCGGGCACTCCTCCTCCTCCTTGGGGCAGCTGTCCCTCCGCCCGCCCACCCCCTCCCCCACTGGTGGCGGCTTTCTTGGCTGGGGGCCTGCGCCTCATTCCCCACCGGTGTCCTTGCTGCTGGCACAGCTGCCTTCGCTGTGGGAGGCAGGCAAAGAGAGGCACCGCCATCCCTCAGAGCACCCCCAGGCTGGCAGAAAGAGCCCAGGAGGAGTCCGAGCCCCTGCCCACAGTCTCCCCCCTCCACCTGTCCGGGGGGCTCAGCCCAGAAGTCCCACCACAGCCCTGCTGGAGCGCAGAGACCGCGTGTTCTCCAGGGCAGGGACTGCGCCAGCCCCGGTCTTCCACGGCCTCCCAGATCGGGGCTCCAAAGAATGTCCTGGGAACGACCAGTGCAGCAGGGGGAATGCGCCCCAAAAGGCCTAGGCGGGGGGGGGGGGTCCATTTCCAGGAGCAATCGGCCTATGGGCTCCTGCAAACGGAGCTCCGTTTCGCCCGGGGGAGGCTCAGTCCCCCCTGGAAAATTTCATGGGTGGCCCGCGCCCAACGCGTAGTTGACTCCTATGGGTTAAAATGGGGCCAAAGGATTATTTCCAAGCCCCAGAAATGGCAGTCTGCCTGTTCAGCCCCCAAAGCTGGGGTATTTATCTCCATAGAGAAACTGTGACATAGCCCCGGGATTGGTGAGGGTGATCAAGGGCAGACAGGGGCATAAAAGCAATGCAGGGAATTGAACCTGACCCTAGTCGAGCACTCTGGCTGCTCTGCCACCCCCCGGCTCTCTTGAACTCAGGATCCTGCCCCACTGGGGCTGCGGGTGGAGGAAGGCGAAGAGCCAGCCTGAAACAGGCTCCGGGGCTCTCGCTGAATGAGCTGCTCTGGCAGGGATCGCCTGATTATCGAACTTTGCCGGCATTGCCGGGGAGGGAGGGGGAGAGAGAGCAAAATGGAAGTGTTTATCCAGGACTCATGTGCAGGTGAAAAGTAAGACCAGGGTATAAAGGTATTGGTAAAAAAACAAAACTCAGATTAAAGATTTTCTCTGCAACCAAGAATTCGGGAGGAAACTGAGACTGTGGAGGGCAGCCATGAAGGAGCTAGAAAAGATCCCTAAGTGAAAGGATGCACCACTGGTGACCAAGATCAAGTTGATTCATGCCACAGTATTCCCCATTCCTAGGTATGGGCATGGAAGCTGGACAGTGAAGAAAGCTGACAGGAGGAAAGGTGATTCATTTGAAATGTGGTATTCAGGGAAAGTTTTACAGATTCGGGGGACCGCCAAAAAAACAAATCAGGAAGGGTTCTAGATCAAATCAAGCCTGAACTCTCCCTAGACGCTAAAATGACCAAACCGAGTCTATCTTACTTTGGTCACATTATGAGAAGACAAGGGTCACTGGGAAAGACAATAATGCCAGGAAAAGTTTAAGGCAGCAGGAAAAGAGGAGGCACCAAGAGGAGGTGAATGGACTCAACCAAGGAAGCTGTATTGCAGGACTTCAGTGTAGCTGTTGATGAAAGGATGTCTTGGAGGTCATTCATTCATAGGGTTGCCATACGTGACTGTGAACCTTGAGGATTTGTGGCTGGCGTGGCCACACACTGCATCTATTGTTACTGCCCAGCCTACCGAGAACTTTTCTGCCGGGAATTTTGCCTTTAATAGAAATCTTGCCCCCCTGAATGCAGCTGCCCCTCTATTGTTTGATCCGTGCTCTTGAAGCGACATCTGTTGGGATGCAGTCATTTCCAGAAACAGTACTACTCGCATGGTGGTTCCCAGAGATGGGAATTACATGACGCCATTTGATCACCCACAGGATTTATCCCTTTAGCTACCGTCTCACGAAGGGCAGCACTCCAGCTCCTTCACAGGAAGCCAGTTGCACATATGAACCATCTGCTCAACACATAGGACTAAGGTCACTCTGGACTTATCCTCTACTGGAAAATCCCTTTCAGGTTGCTTTCCTGCCTTATTCTCAAACCAAGCAGCCTCCTCCAGTATACCCCCAGGAGAGCATTATGATCTTCACTGAACAACTCGCTGGTGGTCCCCGGCCCTAGAGACATCCGGCTGTCCTCGACCAGGGCTAGGGCCTTCTCGTCCCTGACTCCAACCTGGTGAGACTCTCCACCAAATAACATCAGGGCCCTGCAGGATCTCATGCAATTCCGCAGGGCCTGTAAGGCAGAGATGTTCCGGCAGGCGTTTGGTTGAGGACAGTGACAGCTTACATCATGGCTGGCACCCTTAACGGATCTCTGTCCCCTGAAGGATCTAATTTCCTTTCCCATATCCATGAGGCACCCATAGGCCGGAAGTATGGGAGGGAACCACAAAGGCCGCAGTCACATGGGCCTTAAATGCGGGAGTAAGGGCTATTTCCTCCCACATTTAAAGGGGCCGTCCACAACAGCCGCAGAAAGTCCCGCGCCGAAGCGGGCTCAAATGCGGGTTGCTCCCGCATTTTCCAACCCCGGGAAAATCAACAGTTTTCCCGGGTGTTGCGAGAGGAACCCGCATTTGAGCCATCTGGCCAACCCTCTCTCGCAATCATTGCGAGAGCAGGGCTGTCCAGATGGCCTCCCCCCGCCATTTTTTCCCCCTTTTACACTTGGGCGCTTGGCCTCTCAAGCGCTCAAGTGTAAAAGGGGGAAAAAAACCCCAAACTTACCAGGCGGCCGGGGGGGCTCGGGAAAGAGTGCCTCCCCTGGCTGCCGCTGCCAAAGCCCCACCGCCGCAGAAAACGCCAACGCCGCCACACGCTTCGAGGCTGGCCGGCCACCGCTTCTTCCGCTGCTGCTGCTTCCACCGCCGCCTCCAGCCGCTGCCGCCTGCCGCCACCTCATCCTCCTCCCGCTGCCGCCCACCTAAACATCCCAACCTGAGGGGAAAAAATGCGGCCCCTTTAATCCCGGGAGGGCTCCCGGATTTAAAGGGGCCGTGTGACCGCAGCCAAAATGTCACCACTTGACTTTGATGTTTTGATAATGGTTTTTATGGTATTTAGTGTTTTGAATTTGTACATCGCCTAAAGCCTCCCTATCGTGGGGATTAGGCGATTTTAAACATATAAATAAATAAATATATTGATTGATTTCCTTGAAACATAGGTATGTCTATGAAAAGGCTGCAAAAAGGTTGACTGATTATGCAGCAGCTGTCAGCTGGAAGATAAACTGGAAGATTAATCTAAACTGATCAACTAAGGACTGAAAACAACAAATGTTCGGTTCGTACTCCTGGGCCAGAAAGCCACTGAAATGCACAGATCGGGGGGGGGGGGGGGGGCCTTCAGGAAAGACCATCTCTCACACATGAACATATGAACCTGCCTTTTGCTGAATAAGATCATCAGTTCCATCAAAGTCAGTATTGCCTACTGAGACCGGCAGCAGCTCTCCAGGGTCTCAAGCTGAGGTCTTTCATATCACCTCCTACCTGATCATTTTAACTGGAGATGCTGGGGGCTGAACCTGGGACCTTCTGCATGCCAAGCAGAGGCTCTGCAGAGCCTCCATGGCTGACAGATATTTTGCATTCCTGGCTTTCCCTCTAGGACTAAGAGCCTCAGACAAATTAAGCTGAAATCAAGACTGCATCCACACACCGTTGGAGGCACACAACAGCTTATCCCCAGAATTAAACTTTGTTGGTCTTGAAAGTGTCACTGGACTCTAACGCTGTTCTGTCACTGAGATTGGAATGTTTTCATTTTAAGTCATTCTGGCTTTGCTGTTTTACTATACTGGAGCATGCAAAGAAACAATAAGACCAAAAAAAAAAAAGGTGGAGGGTATTTCTCACACCTAAGAAAAATTATTTATTTGATACATTTTTAAAAAATTCTTGCCTTCAGAAACCTTAAGGTACCCAAATGGTGTTGCCCAACATTCACACTTGATTTAAGTTTAAATAGTTTGTACTATAAGTCAATAATTTAAGCCCTGTTAATTAGAGAAATGCTGTCTCTGAATCTAGGGATGCCAGCCTCCAGGTGGGACCTGGGGATCCCCCAGAATTACAGCTCATCTCCAGACTACAGAGATCAGTTCCCCCTGGAGAAAATGGCTGCTCTGGAGGGTGGGCTCTATGGTACTGTACCCCACTGAGGTCCCTGACCTCTCCAGGCTCCATCCCTAAATCTCCAGGAGTTTCCCAAACTGGATCTGGCAACCCTGTCCCCCACTGGTGGCCCGGGGGCCCTGGCAACCCTTCTCTGAACATGCAGATGAATATTCAGCTAGGATAAATAGTAGCATTTATAGTGACTCAGGTGTTGAACAAGAACCAGGGTTCCACTTTCCCTATGAAGAAAGGTTGAAGCGCTTGGGACTCTTTAGCTTGGAGAAACGACAGCTGAGGGGTGACATGATCGAAATGTATAAGATTATGCATGGGACAGAGCAGGTAGAGAAAGAAGTACTTTTCTCCCTTCCTCACAAGACAAGAACTCGTGGGCACTCCATGAAATTGCTGAGCAGTCAGGTTAGAACAGATAAAAGGCAGTACTTCTTCACCCAGAGGGATTAACACATGGAATTCACTGCCACAGGAGGTGGTAGTAGCTACAAGCATGGACGGCTTCAAGAGGGAATTAGATAAAACATATGGAGCAGAGGTCCATCAGTGGCTATTAGCCACAAGGTATAGATAGGAACTCTCAGTCTGGGGCAAGTGATGCTCTGTGTTCTTGGTGCTTGGGGGGGGGGGGGCAACAGTGGGAGGGCTTCTAGTGTCCTGCCCCCACTGCTGGACCTCCTGAGGGCACCTGGTGTTTTTGGCCACTGTGTGACAGAGAGTTGGACTGGATGGGCCATTGGCCTGATCCAACACCGGCTTCTCTTACGCTCTTATGTTCACTTTCCTCTCAACCACGAGCCCACTGGGTGACTGTGGGCCAGGCGTGCTCTTGGAACCTCACTGACCTCAAGAGTTGCTGAGGGGACAAAATGGCAGAGCGCTCTACAGGCCGCCTTCAGCTCTTTGGAGGAAGGGAGGGACAGAAATGTGAGCAATGCCTTTAAAGACAAAATGGGGGGGGGGGATACTGCTGGGTTTTTAAGACAATTTGCTGCCCCCTTGAGCAATGTGAAGTTGGTCCCTAGTCGTCAAAAGGGATGGAGCGAAGGTCAGGGGACTGAGGTTGAAAACAGTCCTACAGCTGCCGCGGTTATGATGTTGGTGGTGTGCTTCACTGAAATTCTACACACCTGCTTTGTAGCCACGTTTTACAGGCCTCTTTACACGAGGATGTCGTTGTGAGACTCCATTAATTGGGCAAACGGTTTTTCATTAGCAGCGATAGGAGAGCGCCGGTCCCATTTCCCCTCACAGCTAGGACTCTCACCCACCCGCAATGTCACGACCAATCTTTGAAGGCAACGATATCGTGTCCATCGGTTTCACGCGGCAAATTAGATTGGCTAGAAAAACCTCTGGGGACTATAGTTGTACTCGTTTAGGCAAACAGCATTCGCAAGAAGGAAGCTGCTTCGGCCTAAAGTAAACCTCAAGTCCTCCTCTTCAAGCGAACAAAAACAGGGCTTCAGAAACCGCAAGCAAGAAGCTAAATATGGAGCCCATCTGGAAGCGAACAAGGACCAAGGCCTGCTGTTCACAATTGACTCCGTTTCCATCTCTGGCCTCTCAGTTCCACACCGATGCGTTTATTCTGGTTCAGGAATTTCAGTCGAATTTTCTCACCGCAAAAAAAAAAAAAAAAAAAAAGCTGAGAATTGTTTCAGCAGCACTGGAAGAAATAATCTCTCAGATCATCCAGATAGAACTGCTGTCTCAAACACATTACATGGATAATACACTATATAATATCAAAGAATAGGGGGGGGAATAAAAAGAAGACTGCACACAGAAGAAATTCCTGCTGACTTCAATGGACTGTACACCCAGATGGCCACACTAATCTGTAGCAGAGGAAACATCGGGACTCCCTCTCTCTCCCCAGCAAGGGGGGGGGGGGGCATTTGGCTTGGGTGTGCAATGCAAACCTTTGGCCTGGAACTTTCTCACGTGCAAGACCGGCAGCTCTGAAGAGGGGACTCATCTTGCTCACAGCAACCGCTTGCAACCAGGCTCGCCACTACTAGGGCCAGGGCCTTTTCAGCAGCAGCTCCATACTGGTGGAATAAGCTCCCGGAGGAGATCAGGGCCCCGTGGGATCTATTGCAGTTCTACAGGGCCTGCAAGACGGAGCTCTCCCACTACTACCACCAACTAGCCCGGCCCGTAGTTTCAACATCTAACCTCTACTTACTGCGTGACTCAGGTAGACCTTTGAGTTGGTAAATCTGTCTGGTTACAAGTATTTTCAGCACACCATCCTAAGTAACCAATGTACCATCACAAGCACTTTGTGATTCTAAGATTTTATTGCACGTGAATTGTTTTAAATTGTTTTTATGTGGATTTTAATGGTCATTTATGGACCAACTATGTAAGACACCCTGTGCCTGCTTGCGGGGAGGGTGGGGTATAAATAAAATAAAATAAAATAAATTGCAAGTAAGCAAGCCGCATCCAGAACCCTGATTCCGCTTGGGAACTGCCTCTCGCTGGATGGGGCAAATGCATTCAGAGACAGAAAAGGGGCACGTTAGTGAGTCATCCATTACTTAAAAAAAAAAACAGATAAGGTTCTGAAACAGTTAATGGCCCCACAGATGACATGAGATTATTAAGGAGCAAGGATATTGGATGATGCCCCAGTTTCAGATGGGAAACTGTCTGAGTTGGTCTGCCGCAGAAGAGCCAGATTCGAGTCCAGAAGCACCTAAAAGGCCGACAAGATTTCCTGGGCAGAAGCTTTCAAGAGGCAACGCTCTTTCTGTCAGACAGGGAGCGGTGGCTCTCGAAAGCGTATTACCTGATGCAGGCTGCTTTGACTCTGGAAATCTTCCAGGTCTTTAGGGTGCTTCTGGACTCAAATCTAGATGATGTCCCGTGCAGACACAATAACAGTTGACTTGAAAAACAAAGTCCAGGGGCACCTTTAAGACCAACAAAGTTTTACTCTGGGTATAAGCTTTCATGTGCATGCTTATACCCAGAATTAACCTTCATTAGTCTTAAAGGTGTGCATGTACGTGAAAGCTTATACCCAGAATTAAATTGTGTTGGTCTTAAAGGTGCCCCTGGACTCAGACTTTGTTCTGCTGCTTCAGACCAAAACGGCTGCCCCACCTGAATCTATCTTCATGGGAGCTGCCTTGAAAGCTGCCCTCGGACATTTTTATAACAAACGGTGGATGTACAACCGGGAAACGGGAAAGGGTGGTGTGCCTTAAATTATGCCTGAATATAGCCCTGCTTAGCACAGATCACCACCTTGCATCCATAAACATTTAAACACATTTTGTTGAATAAGAGATGAAACAACTAACAGTGTTTAAATAGGAGGTTCTCCACTTACTCCACTTAATCCTTCAGACAGCATAGAGCTTATATAACATGTTTCTGAGATCCCTTTAGTGCTATCTTATTATTTCCAGCTCAACCTATAGCAGCGTTAAGGCACCCTATTTGGTTTATGACAGTGTGTCCCTGGGGAAAGCAACAGGACTAAAACAAGTTGGATGCAATCAGGTTTAATGCCCTCTGGTTTCAATGGGACCATGTCAGCTTCAGCCTAACAACTGACCCAAAGTGAGTTTAAAACTGTATATTTTTTTGCTGCTTAAGTCACGTCAGTCTGAGTTTGTGTGAATGAGTTTCCAGGAATCAGAAAAGCAGCAATTTTTTTTCTGTCTTTGCAGCATAAGTATGTAATCTGTAGGGCAGATTTCTTTTAAAAAGAATTTGGAATTGAATTAGGAGTCTAAATATGGAAAGGGCAGAGATTTAACAGAGAGATCTTGTGAGGTAAAATGCAGTCTGGAATCATCGCCATGGCTTCACATGGATTCAAATGTTTGAAACAAAGAACAAATAAAGACATAAACCCATGAATAAGACCCTAAAACAAGCCCAGCTGCCAGCTCTGACCCCAAATAGTCTCAGGCAGAAAGACCAAATACAGTCGGGGAGCTTTCACCCGCTCACTCTCCAGTGTAATATGTGCCATCATTTGCCAAAAACACCCAGAGTTTGAAACAGGTCAGCAGAAGAGGAAGCAAACAAATTTAACTCCAGAAACAGATACTTCCAGAAAGTAGCGAGAGAGCGTTGTAATTGCCCAGAACACCTTGTGGCACAACAAAAGCACTTTCAAAAAGGCAATATTAATTCAGTGTGGACTTGCTGGATTGGAATTTATCAGCCAATCTAACCCAATTCATGCGGGCTTGGACAGAGATGAAGGTTTCCTCAATCAATACATATGTTAAATCAGTTCGACGAAACTTGGAAGTCAAACAAATCGCTAACAAGAAAGCTGTTGAACTTAAAGAGGCCACAAAATTCCATTTGCTTCATCCCCAGACTTCCTTTGGACATTAAAGCGGCTGCTCTTAGGTGGATGCAGCTCAAAATGCAACTTTCTATCACAGCAAAAGAGATTTCTTCTGCTTAGCAGCTGTATTCCCTCTCAGGTGAGTTAGTGTGTGCCAGCTCACAGTTTTTTAGCCTCCGGCTCACACATTTTTGTCTTAGCTCAGGAAGGATGGCTCCAGTCCAGAGCAAACTAATTTATGCAGCAGCCAGATTGCTCCACTCACAACTTTAATGCCAGTAGTTCACAACGTGGAACTTTTTTGCTCGCAAGACTCCACAGCTTAGAGGGAACATTGCTTAGCGGTCTCTTGGTCCTAGGTATAAGCAACTGGAAGGATTCGAGACAGTCATTTTGCAGCTGGTGTGGCTGATTTCCCCACTTCCTAGGTAAGGGGATGTCAGTAGAGTTAAGGTGGCTGAAAGGGACACTTGATACGTGCACGCCTGACCTCGACAAACTGCAGACACCCAGCTTGCTCACAGCACGGCCAGCAAGACTCTGGCTCTTGCTTAACTCCTCCGACAACTGAACGCCACCGGGATTTCTCCATGCAGGGAAGCTAAGCAAGACCAAGTGAAGGGAGAAAAACAAAATCCTTGTTCTCCGAGTTCATTCTGCCCGGTGATGAGCCCAGTGCCACTTGAAATCTGGCCAGAGCCTGTGCTAGCAAACACCAGTGCCCAGTTTTGGAAAACTTCAGCAGAGCTCTGTCCTGCTCCCACATCTTTTGCAAAAAAATAAACCATGAAGCAAGCGCACAATTCCCCTGCAGTGCAGAGCTGCACAAGCCCCGCACTTTCGGTCCAGCAGTGCAAAACTCTGAAGCTGCTTTTCGTCAGGCTGACTGCTTTGGCTCTCCCAGGACTCTTCCAGCACCTTCAACGCCAGGCCTTTGAACGGGAGATCCCAGGGACTTCCTGGCTGCCAAGAAGGCACTCGGCCTCTGGTGTCGGATCCCTCGCCACCTGTGCCAGGCCATACACTGAAATCATAGCCAAACACAGCCACAGGGCCCCGCAGAACAACTCCCTGTTGATGGGAGAAAGGCGAAGCATTGCTGACTGTCACGGGATGGGGCCAGAGAGACCAAACTCTGCTCTTAAAAAGATGCTGCCAAAAGTCAGGCTCTCCTCTCAGGAGATTACTCCCCTTGATCAGCCCTAACTTGTGTCAAGAGAAGAAGCCATGAATTTCAGCTGCCCCACAGGAAAGGGGCACTGCCAACAGTACTGGGGGAGGCTGAATGGCTGATGACTTGGGGGGGGCCTAAAATTGGAGACTAAAGCCTGAGCAGAAGAGCTGGAGAAGCCCTCGGCCCCGTAGAGCGATGAACTCATCTGGCAAACTGGAAGTGATGGCCAGGATCCTTTACAAGGAGGTCCCCTGGGACTCCCGCTGATTTATCGCAGCAGCCGGTCGGGGATTCTGAAATTCAAAAGGGATCTGCTGAGATCTGTCTCGTAGTGAACTCAGGCTTTACAGAACAGAAAACGTTATGAATTCCCAAGGGAAAGAGAAAGAGAACCATTGCTGGTCTA
Source organism: Lepidodactylus listeri (assembly GCA_029233225.1). NCBI lineage: Eukaryota > Metazoa > Chordata > Lepidosauria > Squamata > Gekkonidae > Lepidodactylus > Lepidodactylus listeri. The sequence goes on along the minus strand of JARCFY010000005.1, from coordinate 128,581,099 downwards.
GTGAAGGGGAGACCAGGACGGCATACCCCGCACTGCTGGGTCCCATCTAACTCTCTAGGGAGCAAAGCAGGAAGCTGGGGATACTCACCAAGGGTGGCTGAAGTGGAAGAAGGAGATGAGGAGCACCGTGGCTGGATAGGAGCCCATCCGAAACATAATCCCAAAAGACAAAAAGGGGGGGGGGGAGAGGGAAGGGAAGGCAGACGGACAGACAGACAGGAGTGCAAACGAAGGTCTTAAAATGCTAGGATGGTGATGGGGGGGGCGGCTGAGAAGAGAAAAGGAGCTTCTTGCCTCTGCTCCTCAAGTGAGAGGAGAAGTTGAATGACCCCCAAATTCAAACCACGCTGAAGGACAATCTGTCCTGAAGTGCAGGCAAGGGGTGTGTGTGAAATGGAGCCACCGAAAATTCGTAAGAAGAGATTATCTACTTAATTAAAGATTTTTTCTCTCTCTCTCCCCCTGTAAGTCCTTCAGCCAATCAGGACTCAAGTGCCAGAGAGAGACTGAAGTGATCAAAAGAACACCCCAGGTTCCTCAAAGACAAATGCACCAAGGAAAGGGATTGGGGGGGGGGGAGAGAGAGAGAGAGAGGGGGGAGACAAAGCAAATCCTTCCAATCGTCTCTGGATGCAATCTCCACCATCAGTCCCTCTGCGGCAACTCCAAAGGCAACTGGGAAAGACTGATTACAAATCCTTGATCTTTTGGCTTCCTTTGCAAGAGGGGCTTGTGTGGGTATTTGGGGTGAACCTCAGGAAAACCAGCCTGGGTATTCAGAGTCTGGAAAGGGGTGGCAGAGAGTGGAGGCCCACTGGAGGCCAGGGACAGCCCTCCCATCCCAGAGAAAGGCCGGGAAGGAGTCAGTCCCAAGAGGCCGGGGACTTTCTCCTTTCTCCCTGATCTTCCTTTTGGCCTTTGCAGTACCCTTTGTTGAGCACCTGACCCAGAGGGAGATGACAACAACCCTAGTGGGGCCCGGGGACCATCAAACTACTGAAAATCTACCACATACCGTTCCCCCAAAATAATTTATTTTGCAAAAGCATGAAGAGGAACAGATGGTTTGATGAAAAGGCCGCCTAGAGCTTCTACTTGGTGCTGGTTGCATCTGGTATTCCTGCCCCTGCTGTGAATCCTCTTGCTATATAAAACAAGATAAGGCACAACTATTTTGTTGTCAACTCTCATAAAGTTTTACAAAGAACAAAGTTTGAGTCCAGCGGCACCTTTAAAACCAACAAAGTTTAATTCTGGGAGTAAGATGCATGCACACGAAAGCTTAGACCCAGAATAAAACTTTGTTGGTCTTAAAGGTGCCGCTGGACTCAAACTTTGTTCTTTTGCTTCAAACCAACATGGCTACCCACCTGAATTTAAGTTTTATACAGGGGGTTATCCTTCAGTGTCTACTATGTGACAAAAGCACTTTCTGAAAAGCCCCTGGTGCCATTAGCTACTTTAGAGAACTGCTCAATTAACGAATGGATCATAACTGCTCAACTGGCCAATTTCAGAGAAACTGAAACTAGAAACGCACATGTCAAGGATATCTGATACATATCTTTTTATCCCCCCCGCCGTCCCTCCTTTGGAAAGTACATAAACAAACTCAGCCACCCCACAACTCAACTATTACGGGCCTTCATCTCTCTATAGTCACCTGAATTTGATGACTGGCATTAATTGATGTCTATCTGACAAGTGAAACCAACTATTTGTTTTCAAACATTCACATTTCCCCGTTGTTTTATTAACATATGAGCAGCAACAGTGGCTTCATTTCTGTCACTAAACTAGTTCATGAAGCATTATTTCTTTAGAACATTTATATCCCACACTTTCCCAAGATGCAGGAGGGCTTACAAATTTAAAATAGAAAATAAATAAGTAAATAAAACCCAGACAAAAAGTTAAGACATCAACAGTCACCTCACAGTGCCGGCCCAGCAGAACAAACCCTATCACACCCCCAAAGCCCTCAGAAATAGGGTTGCCAACTCTGGGTTGGGAAATACCTGGAGATTTGGGGGGTGGAGTCTGGGGAGGGTGGGGCTTGGGGAGGGGAGGGGCCTCAGCAGGGCACCATGCCATAGAGTCCATCCGCCAAGGCAGCCATTTTCTCTAGAGGAGCTGTTCTCTATTGCCTGGAGATCATTTGCAATAGCAGATCTCCAGACCTCACCTGCAGGCTGGCAACCCTGCCTCTGAAAGAAAAATATTTTATCCACCTTCCCAAAAAAGCCCGGAGAGGAAGAAGACTGTGTCTCTTCTAGAGGACTGTGGGAAAAGACAGTGGCCTTCCAGTCAGCCCACGGCTTCCACTGGGAAAGCCAGGAAGGAAGAGGAGGAGGAGGAGATTGGATTTATACCCCACCCTTCACTTGGAGTCTCAGAGCAGTTTACAATCCCTTTCCTTTCTCCTCCCCAGAACAGGCACCCTGTGAGGTAGGTGGGGCTGAGAGAGCTCTCCCGAGAACTGCCCTTGAGAGAACAGCTCTGAGAGAACTTATGACTGACCCGGGGTCACACCATAGACTCCACCCTCCAAACCAGCCATTTACTTCTAGGGAACCATTGTTGCCAATCTCCAAGTGAGGGCTGGAGATCACTCAAAATTACAACTGTTCTTCAGGTAGCAGAGATCAGTTCCTCTGGAGAAAATGGTTGTCAGCTAGGCTGTCATAAATAAAAGGTGAGGGTAAAGAGAGTGACCTCTATAAAGAAAAGGGGGGGAAGGTTGTTGACACTGGAATGTTACTTTCGATTCTCCTCTGACATTTGTCTCTGTTTAGATTCTCCTGTAGCATTTGTCCCTGTTTACATAAGATCTTGGGTTTCTCTTGTGAGTTTCCCGCTTGGAAGTAAAAGCCATTATTTTCCATGCGAGGGTAATGTGGCATTCATTGGCTTGTAGCCATCTGACACCCCAGTTTAAACCCCGTATAAAATCCCTTTCCCACTTTCCCTCTTTAGTCTTAACACAGATAGTGTTTAGAGAATGTACAGTAAACTGACTACAATAAACCGAACCTGCTTAAGGAACGTTGTTGAGTGCTGATTACTAGAGATTCTGACAATGGTGGATTCTGTGTCATTATCAGGGGTCATTTTGTAGAAAAAGAGGCGCAATAGCTCATTAGCATAAGTCATTAGCGTAACTCATTTGCATATCCACACCCCCTGACATCACCGGAAGCTACCCTATAACAAGCATGAAAATACAGATCAAGTTAGAATTGCTATTTATTTTTGTGATAGTTGCTATACAAAGCCTCCTGGGTTTAGCTTTTTAAAGTCCAGTTTTCTTAGAAGGGCAAATTAGCAGTGACCTTTGCTACATATGAGTGGGGTTGGTTTGTTTTGTAGAAGGAAATTACATTTTTATCACACCAATGTCCCTGTATAGTTACATGAAAAATAAATTATTCCAAAAAAAACCCTGTCCAAATAAATGGTCGACTTGTATGAACAGTGTGACCTTAGAGAGAACAGGACTTGTGCAAGATCGCAGCTTTTTTTAATATGCTCAGCAAAAACTTTTAATAATGGAAGAAAAGCCACAGTCTCATGCAAGTTTCTCTTTCAGACACTTGCAAACACTCCAGCAAGTGGTACACATTCGGCATGCTTCGTGTTTCACAGGGCTAGCAGATCTACTATCTGGAAAAGACCCCCTCCCTTCTCTAGTAAATTATGAATAACCTGACCCCTTGAGAGAGAGGTGTGCCCAAAACAGAGTCACACATACAATGCATATAATAACATTAAATAATAATAAATACATAACCAAGTTGCCTTCTTCAAGTGAATACAGGCTAAGCTTTGCCTGTTGCTCTGAGCAAGACAATTGGGCTTTTTTTCTGGGGGAACATGCCGGAATAGAGTTCTGGAACCTCTTTGACAAAATTATTTTTAAAGGACCTGTTGAAGACATCATTAACCTGACCCCCTTTGAAATGCAGTGATTATCCCAATTAAGAGGTCCTCAAAAGTGCCAGCATTCTGTTGTTGCCCCGGCCTTGTCAGACCCTCTGAAACTAAGCAGCATCAGCCTTGGTTAGTACTTGGATGGGAGACCGCCAAGGAAGCCCAGGGTGGTTGTGACGCAGAGGCAGGCAATGGCAAAACCACCTCTGAACATCTCAGAAAACTTGATGGCACTTTCCGCCAACTGTTTTGTGGTGGTGCAAGAAAAAGGCCTCGCAAAACCCTTGGGGCTGTGCATTTTGCGTCTCTCTGGAACCTTAAGTCACGTTGCCCTCTTTCAGCCTCATCTAGAGACAACCACCACATGGGCCCAGCCACAGAAAGTCACTTAAATCCGGGATGTATTAAAAGGAAGGACAGGATTGCCCATTGGGAAAGGACACTAGTCACAGAACACAGCTGCTACCCCCAGGGGCTGTCATTCCACTCTGGGGCCTCTCGTTCCAGTCCCAGTGTAGTCTATTGGGGCCCAGAGACCCTAATGGGAAATCCATTCCGCATTTTCTTTGCAACTCTACTTGTACTGTAATGTGTTTCAGTAAAGAGCATATCACTGCCCCTGCCACTAAACGCACCGCTGAAGGGGCTGGAAGAAGCACCATCCAGAGGGCGGTGGGAGGGCAAACAGGCACGCAGGGCGATGGCTCAGTCTGAGGCTGCCCCGAGAGCAATTATGCAGCACTTCTGCAGCAGCCCCGGGGAAGGAGGCGGCAGCAGCAGCCCGCGGAGAAGGAGGAGAGTTCAGAGGGCCAGGGCTCCTGTGTGCTAGCAGCACGGCAGGTTTGGGCCACCTGCGAGAGCCCTTACAGAGGGCAATGGGGGTGGGAGAAGGGGCGGGGGCCAGATCACCACCACCCCCCACGCGCACATGGCCGGCACACACAGAGGCTTAGGGGCAGCAGGATCCCCCCCCCCACTTCAAGCCTTCATGTGCTGCCCAGACAGCTGGGCGACGAGGGTCCAGCAGCTGCTGAAGCCCCAGGCAATGATGCTCCACCCACCCCCTGCTGCCACCACTAAATCCAGGCCAAGGCCACCCCCTACCCCCATTCCCCCCCCCCACCGTTCAATCCAGGCCCACGCCAGAGTGCCAGGCCTTAAGGCCGCCCCCCACCACCACCACCACCGCTGTTTTTTCCAGGCCCAGTGCTCTGGTCTGGGAAAAGGGGGTGGGGGCAGAAAAGTGGCGGGGGGCAGCCTTAGCCAGGCCCGGTGCTTTGGTGTGGGCCTGGGTTTGGTGGCGGTGGGGGCAGAAAACTTACCTGCCTGCAGCTTCTCCTGGTGGCTGAGTGAGGGAAGCAAGGGGCAGGGCTTCTGTGCCCACCGCCTGGGAACCTTACTGGCGCTCTGCCATGCTCCGGCCCAAAATGAGGCCTGGTCATTTACCCTGCTGAGGTCGCCACAGCAAATTGATGCTGAGTGACCAAGGCTGGGGCACTCTCCCAGAAGAAGAGAAGAGATTGGATTTATACCCCGCCCTTCACTCCCCAAGGGAGTCTCAGAGCGGCTTACAAACTCCTTTCCCTCCCCCTCCCCACAACAGGCACCTTGTGAGGTAGGTGGGGCTGAGAGAGTTCTTTCCCAAGCTGTCCTTGAGGGAACAGCTGGGACAGAGCTATGGCTTGCCCAAGGTCATCCAGCCAGGTGCAAGTGAGGAGTGGGGAATCAAACCCGGTTCTCCCAGATTAGAGTCCGCGCACTTAACCACTACACCAAACTACACCAGAGCCTTTTTCTAGAGCTCGTTGTATTTATTTCCACAACGGGCCTTATTCCTAGTAAACAAATAAATAAATCACTTTTGAACAAAGTGGCTGCCGATGGTAAAACCTTTTTTGGCAAGCAATAAAAAAGTGATATCGCAGAATAACAATAACGAAACAAACCAAACACTGCAAATGACACAATCAATAGCTATAACCAGGGGTCCTTTCCTAAAAAAAGAGGTGCAGGAGCTCATTAGCATAACTTATTTGCATATGCCACACCCCCTGACGTCACCGGAAGTGTCAAAAGGCCACACATCCCTGACGTCATGGTCATTGTGTCAGAAGGCAAGAAGGGAGGGAGGGAGGGAGGGGGAAGGAAGGAAGGAAGGAAGGAAAGGAACAGGAAGGAAGGTAGGTAGGTAGGTGGGGGAGAGAGAGAGAAGAAAGAAAGAAAGAAAGAAAGAAAGAAAGAAAGAAAGAAAGAAAGAAAGAAAGAAAGAAAGAAAGAAAGAAAGAAAGAAAGAAAGAAAGAGAGGGAGGAAGGAAGGAAGAAAGAGAGGGAGGAAGGAAGGAAGGAAGGAAGGAGGGAGGAAGAAGGGAGGGAAGGAAGGAAGAGAGGAACAGTAAGGTAGGTAGGTAGTTGGCGGAGAGAGAGAGAGAAGGAAGGAAGGAAGGAAGGAAGGAAGGGGGGAGAGAGGGAGGAAGGGAGGAAGGAAGGTAGGTAGGTGGGGGAGAGAGAGAAGGAAGGAAGGAAGGGGAAGGAAGGGGGAAAGGAAGGAACAGGAAGGTAGGTAGGTAGGTGGAGGGAGAGAGGGGGGGCGCTTCTCCCCTCACTGGGGCTGGCGTTTCCCTCCCTCCCCCCCCTTGCTTGGGCCTGAGTGGCATTAAGCCACTCAGGCCCGGCTTCTCCCTCCCTTGCGCCCCGGGAATAGGTGAGTGGGGGAGGGAGGAGTCTTCAGTGAGTGGGGGAGGGAAGGGGCTTCTCCCGGGCCGGCGGCGCTTGGCCCGGGAAAGATCATGGGGGGGGGGCTGAGGGGCTTCTTCCGGGCTGGCGGCGCTTGCCGCCAGTCCCGGGAAAGATCGGGGGGGCTGATGGGCTTCTCCTGGGCTGGCGGCGCTGGCCGCCAGTCCCGGGAAAGATCGGGGGGGCTGATGGGCTTTTCCCGGGCTGGCGGCGCTGGCCGCCAGTCCCGGGAAAGATCTGGGGGGGGGGGCGGGGCTGAGGGGCTTCTCCTGGGCTGGCGGCGCTGGCCGCCAGTCCCGGGAAAGATCTGGGGGGGGCGGGGCTGAGAGGCTTCTCCCGGGCTGGTGGCGCTTGCTGCCAGTCCCGGGAAAGATCTAGGGGGGGCGTGGCTGAGGGGCTTTTCCCGGGCTGGCAGCACTGGCTGCCAGTCCCGGGAAAGATCTGGGGGGGGGGCTGATGGGCTTCTCCTGGGTTGGCGGTGCTTGCCGCCAGTCCCGGGAAAGATCTGGGGGGGGCAGCAAAGGGCGCACCCGGGAAGGGTCTGCCGGGGGGGGAAGGAAGGGGCTTCTCCCGGCCGGTGGCACTTGCCGCGTGGCCAGTAAGGGTCTGCTGGGATGGGTGGGAAGGAAGGGCCTTCTCCCCAGGCCGGTGGCACTTGCCGCCGGCCCGGGAAGGATGAGCGGGGGAGGACGCTTTTTTCCAGCTCCACGCCGAAGCGCGGGCCGGGAAAGTGAGCTGGGGGGCGGGGCTTTATCATGTGCCCGCCCCCCGGCTTCCCCTCTCCCGGAGCGGTGCTCCGGCGCGCCCCGGCCCAAACGGAGCCCTGGCTATAACAAAATACAGACAAAAATGAATTGATATAATAATGTGCATACTAACAACAATTGACATAACATAACACAGAATATACAAATGAAGCTGGCACAAAGAACATAGTTAGTTGATGAAGATTCCGGATTTCTATCTTCATTTCGTTGATACTTCTTTGATAGTACTGTGCAGCTTCAATTAGTGACCAAAGTAACAGAATCCGTCAAATTATACAGGACAAAATATCCACCATTCACATCAGTATAGTCAGGTGTCATTTCATAGAAAAAGAGGTGCAGGAACTCATTAGCATAACTCATTTGTATAAGTCATTTGTATATGCCACACCCCCTAACATACAAGAAGTGTGTTAGAAGGCAACACCCACCCCTCAGGCTCCACTCCATAGGTGAGTGAAACTGACCTGCTCTTCCTCCATTCCCTTCCCCATCCAATACTTGGTGCAATAAAAAGAAGCATAAAGAACACACCCTCATTCTCTTCCTGCTCCCTTGAAACCACCAGGTTTCAAGTAGACTTGAGATACCCAGGACATGTGCACCACCCATCCCTTCCCCTTCCCCTCCCCACAACAAGACACCCTGTGAGGTAGGTGGGGCTGAGAGAGGTCTTTTGAGAACTGCTCATGAGAGAACAGCTCTGAGGGAACTTGTGACTGGCCCAAAGTCACACCAGCAGCTGCATGTGGAGGAGTGGAGAATCAAACCCGGTTCTCCCAGATTAGAGTCCAACTCCTGACCACTACACCAAACTGATGGGGTGGAAGCTGCTGAAGCGTTGGTGAAATTTCTCCAGTACTGATGTGCCATGTGCCCAGATTAAAAAATGGTATACTTAGAAAAATTATATGCCACCTTGAGCAAGTCTCTGGAAAAGCAGCACACAGTCATAAAAGGAACAATGATAAAATTATCAATATTAAAACAAAACATTAAAAACAATAAAGACCCTAGCAGGGCTTTCCCCGGGGCGCTGCGCCTCTGCACTGCTCGGGGAAGCCGAGGAGGGGGTGGGGCTTGGTCATGTGCCCACCCCCTGGGCTCCTCACTCCCGAAGCTGCGCTCCTGTGCGCTCCCGCTCCAACGGACCCCTGAGTATAGTACCAGCAGAGCAACTGATCATCAACTGGAAACACTTTTATCCTTCTCTTACATCGTCAGGCTGCTCCAGCACCCCACAGGTCAGGTCCCAGAATGAGAATTTTGTTTCACCAACTGGCAGGGCTCTTTTTGTAGAAAAAGCCCAGCAGGAACTCATTAGCATATTAAGCCACACCCCTGACAGCATAACTCATTAGCATATTAGGCCACACCCCATGTTGCCAGCCATCTCACTTACCTCCGGCCTGCTGCAGTAAGATTTCAGCTGGGTTGTGCGGTTTCAGGCCTAGTGTTGAGAGCGGAGTTCCCGAACGTAGGGACAGAAAGAGACAGGCAGAGGAAGACACACACACAGAGGGACAGAGAGAGAAAGACACACACAAAGACAGAGAGAGACAGACAGAGGAAGAAACACACAGAGGGACAGAGAGAGACAGACAGATAGAGACACAGAGAGACAGACAGACAGACAGACAAACAGAGAGAGACACACAGGGGAACATAGGGGGAGAGAGAGAGAGGGTGGGGTGGGCTTTCCCGGAGCATCGTGCCTTAGCGCAGCCCAGGGAGGGTGAGGGTGGGGTGGGCAGGGGCCAGACAGGCCTTCCCCAGAGTGCCACGCTTTGGCGTGGCCCAAGGAAGGCAAGGGTGGGATGGGTGGGGGCTGGACAGGCCTTTCTCGGAGCACCGCGCCTTCATGGGACCCGGAGAAGGCAAGGGTGGGGGTGGGCGGGGCTTCCCCAGAGTGCTGCGGCCCCAGGAAGAGGAGGATGGGGGAGGGAAGGTAACTTACCTTCCTTCTTCTGCTTCCTCGTGGCCCAACAGGGCTGCTGGGAGCAGGGGGCATGGCTTGGTAATGTGCCCGCCCCCTGGGCATCTCATTCCTGGCTTTTGCCCTTAAAGGGAAAGCTTCCTTTGAGGGCAAAGAGCCAGGAGGCCTGACCCCACGCTCGATCTCCGCGTTGAGATACGGAGTGTGGGGCCCCTTCCCAGCTGCTCTTTGCCCTTAAAGGGAAAGCTCCCTTTGAGGGCAAAGAGCCCAGAGGCCAGTCCTTGCGCTTGATCTCCATGCGGAGATCCAGAGCGTGGGGCCCTTTCCTGCCAGTGGGGAGGGAAGGGGCGGGGTGGGCTCAGATGCCAGCCGGAACGTCATTCCAGTGCGTTCCGACCCAAAAAGAGCCCTGCCAACTGGACAAAAAGGACCCAGTCTGTCAGAAGACAGGGCCTCCTATTGATTGCTGCACCTGGCTTCCCCCACGGTAGATTCATATGATGGGAAGGGTTTTTTAAAATGTCCAATTTTCAGGCTTTTTAAATTGGAAACATATTGCATGCACTCATATCACACATGTCTTCAGACCTGATCACTGATCAGCTATTATACAAGTTAGCAGAATGACAGAGGAGAGCAAAAGCTCTGTGACAGAGGTCTGCCATTGCTTTGGGGCCCCACCTTCTATTTCTTACAACACGGTTGTCAGGCTGACCATGTGAGGTTACTTCCAGGGAAATCTCAAAATGGATGTCAGTACTGTCTAGGAATAATCAGAAACTCTATGGTTTTACCACAGAGTTTCTGGAAATTTCTAGATAGGTGAAGCCATGCCTGGAAACTGGTGGGAGGGTTGTGTGGGGCAGCATCCTAGGAGAAAAAAAATACAAATTTAAAAAAAAAAATTGGGACAAACAATGAAAACATCTAATTTCTGGTATTTCTTCCTCGTCACTCTTTTTGAACCAACTGTGGTTTCCCCTAGGTGTAGAGACTAAGGCCTTTTCAAACTGATGTAGTGTGGACATAACTCACATATCAGAGCTCATAGACAAAGGGAAACTGTTGGATAAATTGCACCTGGAAGCTAAATTAGGGGAATCGATCCTGTGGTTCAGATATTTTCAAATTAGGAATACAGTGCGTAAGTATTTCTTTCGAAATGAAACAAATCAACCTGTCTCTGAATTTGAACTCCTGCTGAAACACAGTAAATTCTCTACAGAGGGTTTGGTATCTAAATTGTATAAAATATCACTAGCTAAAGCACACACTAAACCAGCTCATAATTTTTTATAACTATATATTTATTGAACTTTTAAATAATTTTTTAACAATATACAACACAAACAATATACAAACAAAAAAAACATCAACATTAACTTTACAATTAACCAACAACAATTATCTTTCAAAAAAGAAAAATAACATTAAAATATATTCAGCAACTGTTCAAAATGACATATATGAATTTTGTCAATAGCTATTGCATCACAATACAATATAAACTCTTTGTATTTCGCAGGTAGCTTAATTACATTGTTTACATTCGTTTCTATAAAAGTTTCTATAAAACCATTTTCCCATAAAGTTAAGATTCTTGGCAGAGTCTTCTGCAGTCAATAATTGAGTTGCTATTTTGTCTCGTATTATTATATCCCAAATTTTGTGATACCATTGCTGAAGTGTAGGAATCTTAGTTTGTTTCCAATTTTGTGCTAATAAAATCTTTGCAGCTATTAATAACAGTGCCACCACTTCAACTTCATTTTTAGTCAAAGATAAAGAATCCCAACGATTTAATAACACTGATTCTAGTGTTTCCGGGATGTTTTGTTCTATGATTTTGTTCACATTTCTGAGAATAACTTTCCAAAAGGACCTCACATGTGGGCAAAACCACCAACAGTGAAGACAAGTTCCAGGTTGTTTGCCACATTTCCAAAATGTAGGAGTGTTTTTTGCTCAACTATAAAATAGTCTCACGGGTGTAAGGTACCACCTTGAGTATATTTTAAAGTTTTGTATTTTAATATATAGGGATTTGGTTGTGTATAGGGGGGAAGACCAGATATTTTGCCATTGGATGTCTGTAAGTTGGAGTTGGCAATCCTTATGCCAAGCCCTCTGTTGAGTAGTGAGGCCGTCCCATTTTTTTTTATTTAGTTGATGATATATCACCTGTATTGTACCCTTTTTGCTACATGTATCATTTTTAATCAATTCTTCAAATGCCGTCAACGGTCTAGTTCAGGGGTGGGCAAACTGTGGCTCGGGAGCCGATTGCGGCTCTTTCACATATATTATGTGGCTCCCGGCAGGGCGGCTGGGGAAGCTAAATATCATTAGCAAACAAATATCATTGGACAAATTAATATCATTATCAATATCTGCTTTTATCCCTTTTGTTATTATTTTTGGCAGACTCATTTAATGTTAATAAAAAGCAAATTTGCTTCTTTTCCAATAAAAGCAGGTAATATTTGTTCATGTCTTGTGGCTCTCAAACATCTGATGTTTATTTTATGCGGCTCTTACGTTAAGCAAGTTTGGCCACCCCTGTTCTAGGTGGCTCTTACACTGAGCAAGTTTGCCCACCCCTGGGCTAGTTAATACAGTTGTCAAGTCATTGGCAGCAGCCATATGATATAATTGGTGGTACTGTAGCCATGATATAGATAAGGAATTTTTTCCCCCAGCTGTTCTTTGGACCATATTTTCCCATTAATACTAATTTGGTTTAATCTAAAAATTTTCTGTTTCCTCTAAGATTTAAAAGAGTCCCTGCTTAAGCCAGGTTCAAACCATTTCTGTGCCAAAAAAGGTGACACTGGAGATATACCAGGAGCTAACAATCTAAACTCATCCCATAGCTTTAAGGTAAAGTCTAAGAAGGGATTGGCTAAATCTTTTAGGGCTCTTTGTTTGGGAGTGTTCCATAAAAGTTCATGCAAATTCAAGGGTGTAACATATTCCGATTCTATTTGCACCCAGGCCTTATAAATCGTAGGTGAAGCACAATATAACACATTTTTTAATTGTGCTACCAAAAAATATATCTTTAAATCTGGTAAAGCAAGACCACCCAGTTTTGTAGGGCGAGTTAAAAGAGTGTAACTAAGACAAGAGGGTTTGTTGTCCCATAAAAAAGGATTTCCACTGCACATGCCATTCTTGAAATATTTTGGCTGGTATTTGGACTGGCAAATTTTGAAAAAGAAACAAAAATTTAGGAAATAATATTGTTTTTATTAAGTCAACTTTCTCTAACAAAGTTAGATTAAATTTAGACCATTTATTTATTAAATCTTTCGCTACTTGGGTTAAAGGCATATAATTGGTGTCCAGAAGTGCTGATAAATGTAAAGGAATATTGATTCCTAAGTGTTTCCAACATTTATGGACCCCACTTAAAGGGAAAATGTTTAGTAATAAAATCTTGATCCTCTTGTGAAATAAACACTGGGTATAATTCTGTTTTATTAAAGTTAATAGTAAATCCAGACACTGAGTGAAATAAAGTTATTTTTTCTAGTAAAAATTGTAAGGATTCTCTTGGATTCTTCAAATAAATTATAGTGTCATCAGCAAACAGCTCCAATTTATAGACATCCGGTCTGATGGCCCATGCCAATGGCTCTAAAGACAGTGCAAAAAGGATTGGGGAAAACCAGCTCATAATTTGAAGTTATGGTGTGTTGATTGCCAATAAAGATTACAAGCAAGATTGGGATAAAATCTGGGATACTCCTTGTTTCACCTCTGAAATTTTAAATGTTAAGTTTCAAGCGCTTAAAACGACCACACACTGGCACTATTCCCCAAAACAATTATATAATATAAAAGTAGCAAAAAACTGCAGATGCTGGGGAAATTGCGGCCAGGATAGTGACTTTTTACATTCTTGGTGGTCTCGTCCTAGGGGCCATACTTTCTGGGAACATGTTGTAAATGAAATCAAGACAATTACAGGGCAATCTCTCCCGTTCTTCCCAGGAACAGTACTACTGGATTGGTGACCAGGTGCTCTCTCTCATGAAATGAATGCAGAAAGAATTGCGTTATTATCGGCAACAGTAAACAGTTAGCGTTATCTGCATACTTGAATAGCAATACACTACCTTCCATACTAGTCTGGAGATTGCGGATATGGGATTATTTCCTAATGGGTAAACTTTATGCATTTAGTTCTAATTTACAGACAGAGCACAGTCAAGAGAAATTTATTGTCTTTTGGCTCCCAGTAATCTCTTATCTAACAAAAAATGACAGCCGCCCCAAAAGCAAATTTTATCATGATCTAATTTATTTTTGACCTCCCTGCTACATTTGAGCACTGAATGGATTTGTCTTTATGAGAATATCTGCTCTTCACAGATTAAAATGATGTAAATGGGGTTGAAATGTTGGCTCTTTGTACTTATCTGTTTTACAGTTATCACACACTGTTCCTAGTTTGCTTGGTTTGGTTTGCTGACAAAAATGGTAATAAAAATAAAATTAAAAAAATGTGTGCATATGAAGTGTTGTCAAGTCACAGCCAACTTATCCCAACCCCAGCGAGGGGGGCTTTCAAGGCCAGTGACTCAGCAGAGGTCGTTCGTAGGCCACTGCCTTGCTCTGTAGAGACTTCCTTGGGGCCTTCCCCTCCAAGTATTGACCCTGCTTACCTTCCAAGACAGGACGAGATAAGTCTATACCATGCTGCCTTCCTTCTGAGGTAGGATACAGGTTTCATTTTTTTTTAAAAAAACATCTCAGTGATCAGGAATAACTTTGTTAGATGGTGGTTAAGATGCTGAACTGCAGACCGGAAGGTCGGTAGTTCAGCAGTTCGAGACCCGAGTGTTGCATGATGGAATGAGCTCCCATCTCGGGCCCCAGCTCCTGCCAACCTAGCAGTTCGAAAGCAAGAAATTGCAAGTAGAGAAATAGGTGCCGCTTTGGTAGGAAGGTAACAGCATTCTGTGTGCCTCGGTGTCTAGTCATGCCGGCCACATGACCACAGAGAAATCTTTGGACAGCACTAGCTCTTCGGCTTGGACATTTCGAGGAGAGGCCCCAGCAGCTACCCTGCAAGTTTGGAGCCTCTCCCTCAAACCCCCTCCCCTCCAGTGGCTTTTAAAGTTGCCGCCGAATTTCAGCGGCAATTCGGCAGCGAGCTGAATTAGAGTCATATTCGACTGACATTCGAGCAAGGGAAATCTTTACTGTTACCTTACTTCACAAACACAATGGCAGCCAGTAAAGAACAGGTTCATCACCACCACATTACAGGCTTGCCAACTGGCTCTCTGGTGTGGTTGGTGGTGCCAGCTGGACCAGTCCTTTTGCTTCACCTTCTGTGGCTGCCTGGCTCTGTGAGTCTTGGAGAAAGTGCCTCAGAGAAATTATGTGGCTGGTGTCCATCATCTCCCTACAAAGGCTGTCCTAAAACAAAGAAATTGGAACAGGAACAAATCTTAGATAACATATCCTGTCTTGGCTCAAGAAAGGCAGTAAAGAATATATAATTCCCTGGGTAAAAATTGAGAATCTCCAGGGTATCAGAATGGTTTGGGTGAAACCAGGGTTGCCAACTCCAACCCAGGAAATTCATGGAGATGGGGGTGGTGCATGTGGGGGGCAAATCTGAGGAGGGATATCACCTAGAACAGGGGTGGCCAACCTTGCTTAACGTAAGAGCCACACAGAATAAACGTCAGATGTCTGAGAGCCGCAAGACAGGAACAAATATCACACACACGTTTTTATTTTTAAAAATATGCAAATTTGCTTTTTATTAACGTTAAATGGGACTGCCAAAAATAAAAACAAATGAGGAAAACCAGTTATTGATAATGATATTACTTGTTTGCTAATGATTTGAGAGAGATGGAAAGAAAGAATTAAAGAAGTGGAAAGAAAGAGAGAGAGAGAAACTAGGAAAGCAAATAGATGGGAGGGAGGAGGGAAGGAAGGAAGGAAGGGAGAAAGAGAGAAAAAGCATGCCTCCCCTTTGCTTCCCCAGCCGCCCTGCCAGGAGCCGCACAATATATGTGAAAGAGCCGCATGTGGCTCCTGAGCCACAGGTTGGCCACCCCTGACCTAGAATCTATAGTATACCATAGAGTTTGCCCTCTAAAGCTGCCATTTTCTCCTGGGGACCTGATTTCTGTAGTCTAGAGATCAGCTGTAATTCTGGAAGGACTCCAGGTCCTGCCTGGATATGTTTATCATCTAGATTAAGAAGAAGAGTTGGTTTTTATACTCCGCCCTTCACTACCCAAAGGAGTAGAGCGGTTTACAATCTCCTTCCCTTCCTTTCCCCACAACAGACACCCGGTGAGGTAGGTGGGACTAAGAGAGCTCTTTCGAGACCTGTTCTTTCAAGAACAGCTCTGACAGAACTATGGCTTGCCTGAGGTCATCCAGCAGCTGCAAGTGGAGGAGTGGGGAATCGAACCCAGTTCTCCCAGATTAGAGTCCGTGCATTTAAGCACTACACAAGCTGGAGAAGGGTCTCCTTTGTATTGGGACACCGTTGGTGAAATATACCCAGAGCTGAAGTCAACCTGTTGAGCTCTTTTCAGGACCACCTTTGATTTCATTGTGCCGGAAGTCTTTCTGTTGCCACCCCTATGGCAATTTGGTCTTTACCAGGCCGTTAGGTTGCCAGCCTCAAAGGTGGAGTCTGGAGACCCCCTGGAATTACCACTGACCCCCAGATCACTTTCCCTGGAGAAATGGTTCCTTTTGGAGGGTGGATTCTATGGCATCATACCCTGATCAGGTCCTTCCCCAAAATCCCATCATCCCCAGGCTCCCCCCCCCCCCCCCAAAAAAATCTCCAGGTATTTCCCAACCTGGAGCTGGCAGCCCAGCCGTTAGCCAATGACTCCTGAAGGCAGGAAAAGGCACAAAGGTTTTTGCTGGCCTTTTACCATTGCAAGCTCAGTAACCTGGGCTTTAATATGAGATTTCTGTCCCCACATAATTTTTTTTATAAAGAATGTTATTGCTTTTCTTCTACAAACACTAAAAACCTACAAACACTAAACTAAAAAAAAAAATAACTAAACAAGAGTTGTGCAGTGTGATTAATTACTTTGCTTAAATATCGTTTCCCTCTAAATTACAATTAATATAGTGCAGCATATTTCTTAATGTTTCTGTTATAAACTGGTATATTGTCAGGTTCCCTGTCATGCTCTGCTTCCCTGTGGCTATCCCGGTTGCAAGTCCCGGCGGGAGATCGGCATCAGCTTCCGCTCTAACGGTTCCTTCACACACACCCCTTCACCCCTCCCTCCTCTGGGTGAGCTCATATGTTTTGCTAGACTTCAGTTATCTATGTTGACTACTCTTGTAACCTTGAGCAACTGGGCTCTGCTTCTCCAGGTGTCTTTTGCGGGGGACTGCAAGTAGATTACACACAGGGTCGGGGTGGGAATGTAGTTTCAGCCTGTGCGCCTTTTTTTCCCTGAGAAAGTAACGGTAGCATTTTGGCGCTTGATTCTTTTTATTCTGATTGGCACCCAAACCTCTGTTCTTGTTTGAATACAGTATATGAATCCTTTCCCCACTGTATCTGGTACCACTAACAACGCAAGTGTTTCCTGAAAGACCATTAAGAAATAAAGACCTTGTTTTGAAATACAAGGACTGACTTATTGGATCTTATCAGAAGTCTCACATATATGAGTAACTAAATCAGGTGAATACAGTTTAGAGGTTTCAAATTTTCAAGCTTAAAAAATAACCAGATTTTGCATTATTTGTTTTTTTTTTCCTCCACGTTTCCATTTATCAAAATCCCATTTGACTTTCAGGGTGTTTGGAGCAGCCGCCCCCTTTTTTGATCTGGAGTCCTCCTCAGGAGTGCTGCTCGCTGAACTTTCTGAGCCTCCCAGTCCATGTATGGTGCTCTCTTCCTCTTGTTCCTCTTCCTCTGCTGGCTTTTTATTTTTCGTTGGACTTTGCTGCTGTTCCAAAAACCATTTAGCTAACAGAGTCAGTCTTTTCTTTTTTCTCTTTATAATTTTTAATCATGAACTGGTTGGTTCATCCCCAGTTCCCCTGGAAAAAAACAGATGCTTTGGAAGGTGGACTTGATGGCCTTGTCCCCCACTGAGGTCACTACCCTCCCCAGGCTCCACACCCCAATATCCAGGAGTTTCCCAACCTGAATCTGGCAACCCTACCCTCCCACCCCTTGCCAGTGGCCAGGAGGGATCTGGCAAACCTCGGAGAGAGGTACAGTTTGAACAGCATGGAGAAGATATTCCCACCCTCATCGTACTTATGCCGCTGTCTGGGTGTAGAGTTGCCAGGTTCCCCCTGACCACCAGCGGGGGATTGGGGGTAGGGTTGCTAGATCCCGGTTGGGGACCTCCTGGAAATGTGGGGATAGAGTCTAGGGAGGACAGGGACCTCAGTGGGGCACAATGCCATACATTCCACCCTCCACCCTCCAAAGCTTCCATTTTCTCCAAGGGAAGTGATCTCTGTAGTCTGAAGCTGAGCTGTAATTTCAGGGGATCCCCAGGGCCCACCTGGAGGCTGGCATCCCTTTCTGACAGTGTTTTGTGGGTTCACTGCACACTAAAGGCCCTGTGCCTTGCTGCTTTCCCCAGCAGTTTGCTTTACAGCAGCTTTACGCACTATGGGTGTGTTCAGATGTGCCATTTAATCAGGTTTAAATGGCCCTGCTCTGTTGCAGTATTTTTACTCTGGACAATCACGATCACATGGAAGCGTGTGTTGGGGTTTAAATTTTTTTTCTAAGTTTGCACATGCGCATAACTGCTCATCTGTAGAATTAAAAAAACTTTATCCTCACACATGCGCAGAACCACTAGGGTGAATCACAGTTTTCGTTTGACAATCCTGCAGAGCACCGTGATTTCACTGCTGTGACAGAAGACTTCCCTTTAAACTTTTTGCCCGAAACTGGCCTCTTTGAGATCTCGAACTCAAAACTAGTGCCCGTTTAAACGTTGGTATTATACACATGGGAGCGGAGCTCCACCTATGCGCATACCGCCAACGCACAAAAAAAATGGTGGGTGAAAAGTGGAAGGGTGTTTAAACTATTGGAAGTGGCTTGACACCAGAGGAGCAATCACATAGGGAAAACTGCGGCTTTCAACAGGAGAGCTGAGAAGACACCACTTGGGACCCAGTAACAAAATATTCCGGCTGAAGGGGGGTTTTGAGCAGGAAACCAACAAATCTGGACGGGAGGCAGAAGTTGCTATGTGAACGTGCACATAAAATCTGTCTGAACACACCCAATGAGGCAGCTTGCTTTCCATTGTAGCCAGTTTGGTGTAGTGGTTAAGTGCACGGACTCTAATCTGGGAGAACTGGGTTTGATTCCTCACTCCTTCACTTGCAGCTGCTGGATGACCTTGGGCAAGCCATAGTTCTCTCAGAGCTGTTCTCTCAAGGACAGATCTGAAAAGAGCCTTCTCAGCCCCACCTACCTCACAGGGTGTCTGTTGTGGGGAGGAGAAGGGAAAGGGATTGTAAACCGCTCTGAGACTCCAAGTGAAGGGTGGGGTATAAATCCAATCTCCTCCTCCTTCCTGGCTTTCCCAGTGGAAGCCATGGGCTGACTGGAAGGCCACTGTCTTTTCCCACTTCTTCCCTCCTGTGAAACAGTCCTCTAGAAGAGACACAGTCTTCTTCCTCTCTGGGCTTTTTTGGGAAGGTGGATAAAATATTTTTCTTTCAGAGGCAGGGTTGCCAGCCTGCAGGTGAGGTCTGGAGATCTGCTATCGCAAATGATCTCCAGGCAATAGAGGTCAGTTCCCCTGGAGAAAATGGTCTCTCCCGAGAACTGCCCTTGAGACAACAGCTCTGAGAGAACTTATGACTGAAGGTGGCAGGAAAAGAGGAAGGCCCAACATGAGATGGATTGACTCAGTCAGGGAAGCCACGAGGGCCCTCAGTCTGCAAGACCTGAGCAAGGCTGTTAACGGTGGGATGTTTTTGAGGACACTAATTCATAGGTTTGCCATAGGTTGAAATTAACTTGACAGCACTTCCCTCCCCCTTCCTCTCCCCCTCCCTCTACCTTGTAAGCTACCGTGAGTACGCTGTAATGCTTCAAGTGGTTACCCCGTGTGTGATTATACAGACCGGATTCCTACAACTGAAAGAGGAGGGGGAGAATTGGCCTCATTTCTGCAGTAACTCCAGCACTGTTATCTCATTAGGGGGCTGTACTTGAACCTGGGTTCAAAAGCTCCCAAAGGGCCTAGGGTTCCCATCCTCCAGGTGGGGCCTGGGGATCTCCCGCTTTTACAACTGATCTCCAGCTGAGAGAGATCAGCTCCCCTGGAGAAAATGGCTGCTTTGGAGGGTGGACTCTGTGGCATTGCACCCGGCTGAAGTCCCTTCCCGCCCCAAACCCTGCCCTCTCCTGGCTCCGCCCCCAAAGTCTCCAGGTATTTTCCAACCCAGACTTGGCAACCCTAATAGGGCCTGATCTCGTTTAACATCTGCAAAATGGGCCTAACTAGTAGCTCCCTCAGGCTGCTTTAGGTAGAGAAAAGTCACAGGGGAAGGAAGGGAGGACCAGAAAATTCCTGGAGATTTTGGGGGCGGAGCCTGAGGAGGACAGGGCTTGAGGAAGGGAGGGAATCTCGGTGAGATATAATGCCACAAAGTCTACCTTTCAAAGCAGCCATTTTCTCAGAGGAACTGATCTCTGTAATATGGAGATACGTTGTAATTCTGAGAGAATTCCAGGTCCCACATGGAGGTTGGTAACCTTACGTACTCCCCCCCCCCCGGTTATTTTACCAATTCTGCTGCTCCACATACTCCCCCTGCATGGTTTGCACACGAATGAACTGCCTGGAGGGGAGGGTGAAATGGGAGCCCTTCTGCACCCCACAGCCCTGTTCCAAGCCCATTCGGGCTCTCCGTTCTGGTTTTACAAGCAGTTCCCCCCAGCTTCTGTGTGGCTACAGGGAACCTGGGGAAACTAGCGTAAACAAGCGATGAAACATAGCGTGTTGCTGATCACTTCGAAGGGCATCACTTTGCTTAGGTTTGCGCTGTCCTTCACAATGCTCTGTGACATTTCATTGAGTGTTCCTTGCCACATAAAGTCTAAAGACTGTTGGAATCCAAACCAGTACAATTCTTTGAAGAGAACCAAGGGTGCATAAAACTTGCACAGATGGAGAAGATCAACTCAAGAACTAAACATCTGGATGTGAAGCATTGCCTAGTACAGGGGTGGGCAAATGGCGGCCCGCGGGCCACATGCGGCCCGCCACAGAGTTTTTTGCGGCCCGCCAAGACATGAAGATTAACAAGAGTAAATATAGATGCTCTTTGACAGACGTTAACTTGCAGGCTGTGATGAGAATCTCAACAAGCAATCTCACTCCTGATTTCAAAAAAAATGTAGAAAAGTGTGATAGGGTACATTTGTCTCATTAAACTGATTCTAAAATTAAATGTGCTTGCTGCTATAGATGATATGAAATCAGCACAATAAATAAATTGAATAAAACTACCACTATTTTATTTAATTTATATTTATTGACTTTTATGATACAATTTATAACTTTTCTGAAATGCAAAGTTAACTAATGAATGCAATCATTTTAAAAGGTGCGGCCCTCCGCTAACCTCCGCTCCCACAAAGTGGCCCCCGAGCCAAAACAATTGCCCACCCCGGCCTAGTAAGAAACATGGAAGAAGAAGGGGTTGAGTTGGAACACTATCCTACAGAGGAAATGACTGCAGATGCTCTCACCAAGCCACTTTCTCAAGAAAAGTTTGAAAGTCAACATAGAAGATGAATCAGGTGGGATTTGTACAGTAGACCTTGAGAAGGGGTGTTGGAAAAGGCAATGCCTGGTGTACAAAGAAGAAAACCCTGTAAGGGGCAGCAAGAAGACAAGTAGATACGACAAGTGGGGACCCGCAAGAAACTTGTGGGAGCAACTATCCCATTCCCCCCATCTCTGCTTGTTCTCCTCTCCCCCTACTTCTTTCACTCCCTTTCTCCTTCCAGCCATCCATTTTCTTTCTCTCTCTCCCCCCTCCATGCTTGTCACTTCCTTTCTGCCCCCACCCCATCACTCTTTCCACCCCCATCACTCTCCCAGCCTCCCACCTACTTCCTCCCTCCCACAGCAGCAGTGGCATCAGCCGCTTTCCTGGAATCATGGATGAGTGCCCAAATACAGAGATCAGTTCCTTTTATGGTTGCCAGCTCCCTGTTGGGAAATTCCTGGAGATTTGGGGGTGGAGCCTTGGGGGATGAGGTTTGAGCTTGGAAGTGACCTCAGCAGGGTATATTACAGCAGGGTATAATATAATATAATATAATATGCCCTGAACCTGTCAAGGGGAGGGTGGGATATAAATTCAAATAAATAAAAATAAATAAATAAATAAATACAGTAAACTCCACCCTCCAAAGCAGCCATTTTCTCCAGGGGAACTGATCTCTGTCATCTGGAGATCAGTTGTAATTCCAGGAGATCTTCAGCCCTCACCTGGAGGTTGGCAATATTAGTTCACCTGGAGAAAATTACTGCTTTGGAGAATGGCGTCTATAGCAAGTTCAAAAGTTACATTATTGATTTTCCGAAGCACCGGAAATGGCCCCACATATTTCCAACCCAATTTGCGACTAGGTTGGAGGCCCTTGATGTTTTGGGGGGAGACATACATAGAGTCACCTGGAGAGAGATCCCATCCTGGGGCTCTCCATTTATCAGCATGTTTTTGTAATCCGCTTTGGCCACCTCCAAAGTCTTAGCAATAAGCGGCCAGGAGTCACGTAAAGTGTTCCACCATTCAGCAAAGCCCCCCGGACTTGGGGTAGCCGGCCTCAACAAGGGGAGGAGGACTCCCTCGAAGCCACCAGCAGCCATGAATGGTGAGACCCCTGTTGAGGAATGGACGGCATTATTGTAACTGTTTTCCGCAAAAGAGAGCAAGTCTACCCAATCATCTTGCTGATAGTTAGTGTAACACCACAAAAATTGTTCCAGCACTTGATTAACCCTTTCCGTTTAGCCATCGGTTTCTGGGTGGTAGGCACTGCTCAGTGCAGGTTCCACCCCCATAATTTGGAAAAGTTCCCTCAAGAAGTTGGCAACAAATTGTGAGCCGTGGTCGGAGATTACCTTCAGCGGGATAGAATGTAATTTAATGACATTACATAAAAAAGCTGTCGCCAGGGCCTTGGCCGTTCAAAGTTTAAATGGGATGAAATGTGCTTCTTTCGAGAATATGTCTACAACAACCCAAATCACTGTTATGCCTTTGCTTGGGGAAAGATCAGTAATAAAATCCATAGAAACAGTTTCCCACGGTCTACTTGGGGTCTCTAGTGGCTGTAGGAGACCCAGTGTTTTACCACCATGATTTTTGCACGTTAGACATGTTTGGCAAGAGGACACATAATCAGACACATCGCTTCGCATACGGGGCCACCAAAATTGTTGCTGAAGTAAATGTAAAGTCTTAAGGTGGCCAAAATGCCCTGACAGTTTCGATTCATGAGCCACATGCATAACTTCTTTCTGCAATGCAAGAGGGACAACCAGTTTGTGTTCCTTAAACAAACACCCATCTGGGCCCTGAGAAAGGGTGGTGTTAGAACGATAGTCTCTAAGTTCAGTCTCTGTATAGGAATTGGAACACTTAGTATTCCACTCTGTGGGTTCCGGCAATACAGTTCTTTTTGTTTGACTCCTTGTCAGTACGGCTCCCCCTAATTGCGTTGGGGTGAAGCGTCCCTCTGCTTCCTCTGCCGCCCTCACCCATGCTGCCAGTGTCGTGGGGTTTACATTTCTCAGAATAGTCTCGTATAAGTCCAGGTTCAACCCCTGATGGTACTGCTCGACAAAGACAGCCTCCGGCCAGCCTCTGATCCTGGCCGTGTAGTGCTTAAACGCCGCGGTGTATTCCTGTACTGAAGTTCTCCCTTGGGTCAGGGTTCGAATTTTGTTGCGAGCCTTCTCTTCACTCATGGGATCTTCATACTGGCATCGCAGGGCCCACATGAATTCATCGGTTCATTCTAGTTCTATGCCCGGGGGGTTGTGAAGGCTTACATACCAGTCTGCCACCTCCTCACATAGTCTTGAACTGATGTAGCCCACCCGATCTCTGTCAGTAGGGGAAAGATGGCCCCAGGTCTGTAGAAAGCATCCCATCTTGATAATGAAGAACTGCAACTTGGCAGGGTCTCTGTCGAATGTGGCCGCCAGGAGTTCTTGTGACATGGGATGTCAGTCCCCTGCCGGTGCAGGTGCGGCTGGTACAAGGGGTCCAGCTCCTGGAGCTGCAGGTGCCCCTCCTCTGGCTGGTGGCTGGAGGGATTGCTGTTGTCCCGCCCCAGCTCCTGCCCCGTCTCCAGCACCAGCACCTGCTCCACCAGCACCATCAGCCGGTCTCTCGTCTCTCCGAACCACTCGCTCGATCACAGCAGGTAGATCCGCCAGTATTGCTGTTACCTCTCGTTGTAACAGCTGTTGCATCGCCTCGAACCAGTGATCCATGTGAGCCCAGATCTCTCTGTAGTATGTGGACTCCCACGGCCTTGCCCCCGCCTGGGGTTTGGCATCCACTCCCAAACTCATGCCTGAGTCTCTGTGGGGGGTCCGGGTTTCAATAGGTTCAGTCCCGAAATGAGCCCACAAATACCTGGGCCCCCGAGGTCATAGGTCAACCCAACTCGACATATGGATGAGTATCGGCTCCTCAACAGTAGAAACCAGTATCTCCGATGCAGTGGTCTTTGGAGGTTCGCTACCATCATCCGACAAGGTGGGGTACGGTGCACAAGTCCTTGGTTAGTAGAAGATTACTAACACCCTGTGAGAATCCAAGGGATGGCACTCAGCAACAAGTGTTCTTGAGCAGAAAGTCCTTTATTGCAAACAGGTCCAATAGTCATCTACGTGTCTTGTGTTAGTAATGCTGGGCATTCATACATTCAAGGTAGATATACTGTATTCGAACGGTTAGAGCATAATTGCACTTCCAATCATAGGGAAGATAAAAAGGCACCTAAAATATACTGGTCATTTGTTCACAAGCTATAAGTGGGAAAAGTTACAATTTGCACCTGAACGCAAGAAGCGGCTGGGAGTCAGACACTAAAGGTCAGGGAGGTGTGGGAGATGATAAGCTAGCTGCTAGGCTGAGAACAATGAGCACATTCCAGAGACGGGGGCTTGGCCACATGGGAACCAACTCCCGCCAAGGAGATGGCAGCATTAGCTGACACCAGGCCTGGCTCCAAACCCCCTACTGTTTAGCCATTCATATTGCAAGGGGAACCCTTCCCAATCCCAGATCCAGTTCTGCTTTTTTTTCTTTCTCCTGCCCGGCTATCTCTCACTGTTGATATAGTGGGGCCTAGAGTAGATCCCTGTGGAGGCCATCTTAAAAGGTATTGGTGGGAATTCAACCCTCCTCAAGTTTGTTTTTTTTAAACTTTTTTGATTTTTCTGCAGGACCAGGGAATCCCCTGCGTCTGTACAAAAACCTGTTGGGTATGCCCCTATCTGCAGAAATAAGTATCCGCACACAGAGGGGACTGTTGAGAATTAGATAGGATAGTGAGGTCAGCACCTTTTATCTCCTGTTAAGTGTCATCCCTTGTCTGTGTCCAGATTGCTACTCTCAGAGCAATTTCCCCCTTCTGCTCAGAAGTGCCACACTCATTCTTACCCTCTCTCTTAGCTAGAGATGTAGTTAGGAACCTATCTCTGTCTCTCCTCTTTCCTATCAAGTATGTTAGTTCCTTTAAAAAAACTATCTACTCTTTAATCAGGTAGTGCACCGCTGCTGTGTTAATTACTCTGCCAACAAAGACATCCTCTGTCATGTTATTAAAACAGATCTACTCACTTCAAGTGGCATAGTAATTGGCAAAAATAAGATCATAGGCAAAGCATTCATCTTGATCGCATTCTTTCCATCCAGGTCAGTTTTAATCTGGACTCTTGTTCTAAATTCTCCTTGACAACTTGACACAATTGCTTGTGATCTATTTCAGTCAGCTTATCTAGGTTTCCTTCTATCTCTATGCCAAGATACTTTCACATAAAAAAAGAAATTCCAAAAGATACATCCCAGTCAGATTAGTCTTAACATACTCAGACATGTTAAATCCTATCTGTTCTGATTTCAGAAAATTAGCTTTCCAGCTATGTTGGGTCCAAATTTCTGCAGTGAAGATATACAGCATGGCCTGGACAATCTAGATACTGTGAACACTGGGATACCGAAGGGTCTTATGGATCTGAAAGTAAACTTTTACTCTTTGTATTGCCAGAGTATCTCTGAAAGGTCAGTCAATACAGAGAACAAAAAGGAATTGTGACATCAAGCACCTGTCTTGAGCCATTCAATCCCTCCTCTACATTAAGAAAGAGTCTGGTGGGAAATAATTGCTATAATTACTGGAAACCATTTTCTAGTAATTCATTTAATATCTCTTACAGGTACGGCTATTCAATCCTATCTAAGGCCTTCACAGTATTTCAAAGGGCAAGGCCCCAACTTTTTTTGAGTGCTTCAGTTAACCTCCTGACATAATGTGAGAATCGTCTTCTCTTTATAAATTCCATCCGGTCATTCACAATGGAATTTTTTCCATTACATTTTTAAGCTAGATTTTAAAGCCTAAATTTAAAATCTTAGCGCAATAATGAAATAGGTCAATAGGAAAGGGTCTTTCTGGGACATTGCTGTAATTTTTGTCCTCATCAGCTTCTCATTATCCTGAGTGCATTTTTCTCAGGCTTCTGAAAAAGGCAGCTGATTCCTGTTTTAAATGTAGCCCAGTTTATTGATCATAGTAAGCCAAACACTGTTCAGTTGAAACTATTGTACTGAATTTTGCTTCACTTCCGATCTAATGTGTCAGCTGAAAACAGTGCATTATCTCAATGGTATGATTTGGGTGGCCTGGCTAGCCTGATCGCAGGAGCTAAACAGAGTTGGCCTTGGTTAGTAGGCGAATGAGAGACCACCAAGGAAGTCCAGGGCAGTGTTTCCTCGAAGCGGAGTTAGTGTGAGCTAGCTCTCAGTTTTTTAGCCTCCAGCTCACACATTTTTGTCTTCGCTCAGGACGGATGGCTCCAGAGCAAACTAATTTATGCAGTAGCCAATTCCCTCACTCACAACTTTATGTCCAGTAGCTCACAAAGTAGAATTTTTGTTCACAGGACTCCACAGCTTAGAGGGAGGATTGGTCCAGAGGCAGGCAATGGCAAACTTCCTCTAAAGGCCTCTTGCCTTGAAAACCCAGGGTGGAGTCACCATGAGTCAGCTGTGGTTTGATGGCATTTTCTACCACCACTACCAAGATCTGTTTTAATAGCCAGTGGGAACCAATGATATGTATTAGGAATAGATCTGATACTGGTTGAGTAAATCAGAGGCCCCGATCACACACAGAATTAGCCGCACGATAGGCACGACTCCCAGCTGGATTTTCAGGGCATGATCACAAGCGTCTGATCACAAGGGCATGATCTGACAAGCGTCCCGCACCTGCTGGCAAGCCGTTTTGCTCCGCCGGAGAAGTGGAGTAAAAAAACACTAGCAAAAATCCAGTATCAAACGGGTTGCTACGGGCCACAGATGGACTTTCCCCGTGTGATCACTCCAGTGCGCACTTGTGGCATCGGGGATAGTCTGATCAGGCTATCCCAATGCCATGCCATTGTTTTTCCCCCTTCTCAGTATGCACACCATCACATACTGCCATTGGAAGCCCTCAGGGTGGAGATGCAATTCATCGATCCCCCATTTAAGCGAATTGGTAATGAACGACAAGAAAAAACCCAACTCGCCTGTGGTTGCGTCTGATCACGCAGTGGTGAGTTGCGCCCACAGCTTCACAGAACTGTGTGATCACGCAACTGCGGGTCAAATTACTCCGGCACAAATAGCCTCGCTTCCCTCCACCACTTTATCTTGTGCATGTGACCGCAGCCAGAAAGCTGCAAAAATGAATCAGTCTTGGGTTAGGATCAATGTCTCAGTCATAATTGCAGCTAGACATTCCAACTATTTTAAGGACATGGTAACAAATTACCACCATATTTAACTGTCATCAGTAGGGATGGGCACGAACCGCATTTTTGTCATTTGGTTCATGGTTCGTGACCGAACCACAAACCCATATGAACCAGGAGGTTGGTTCATGAACCATTATGAACCAACCTGGTTCATAAACCATTTAAAGTTCAAACCCGTGCTTTGTTTCCCTTGGCTTTTCATGGGGAACAGAAAGCAGGGGTTTAAACCTCTGCTCTTTGCTCTTCATGAACCACCACAAACTGCGTCAAAAATTTGTGAAAGTTCATGGCGGTTCTTCAGTTTGCGAACATTGCTTTGTGAACCACAAACCAGCCAAAATTTGTGATGAGCTTTAGTTAGTTAGCCAGTTTGCACCCATCCCTAGTCATCAGATTGGGGAGTTAGTCTCCTTATTAACATCTCGTACTATTATCAACCTCCAATTCTGAAATCTGATTTAAGGTTTTTGTGATATCTTTTGAAAGTCCCTTTTGATTATTATGAGAAGCAGTTAATATTAAATTTATGATCAAAGCTTCTATTAGAAAAGTGTAACATCCACAATGCTATTGAAGAATTAATACTAGAGTAACTGGAGCTAGCCTTAAGCAGGCTGCTGCTCTCCGATTGATTTAGCTGCTCTAAAATAAATATAAAAGAGGCATTTATCCCAAGAGTGATCAATCTCAGCTTTATTTTACTATTATTTATTTATTTATTTATTTTATTAATTTAATTTATACCCCGCCCTCCCCTTCTTGGGCAGTTGTTTTTGTTATAATGTTAATGGCCTTCAGCCATAAACAATACATTTTACCTACCTGCCTACGTGTGTGTGTGTGTGTGTGTGTGTGTGTGTGTGTGTGTGTGTGTGTGTGTGTAAAGTGCCAACAAGTTGCAGACGACTTATGGTGACCTTGTAGGGTTTTCAAAGCAAGAGACCAACACACAAGGTTTGCCACTGCCTGCCTTCGTGTCACAACCCTGGATTTCCTTGGTGGTCTTCCATCCAAATACTGACGAAGGCCATCCCTGCTTAACTTTCGAGATCTGACAAGATCAGGCTAGCCTGGGCCATCCATGTCACAGCATCTACCTACCTACCTACCACAACTGCACAGTTCTCTTGTAAGTAAATTAAAGGAGAAGTCACCATGGCCTTCCTGGTAAACTTTTCCACATTTTCAGGCAAACCTCTTATGGAGCAGTCAGAAGCAAGTATTCAGTGGGGCTTACTGTCAGCTAGGCTGTCATAAATAAAAGGAGGGGAGAGAGGGAGTGGCCTCTATGAAGAAAAGTGGGGAGAAGGTTGTAAATGCTGTTGTAAACTCTGGAATGTTGCCTTTGATGCTCTTCTAGCATTTGCCCCTGTTTACATAAGATCTTGGGTTTCTCTTGTGAGTCTCCCGCCTGAATGCTGAAGCCATTATTCTCGGCCCAACGGTAATGGGGCACTGATTGGCTTGTAGCCATCTGACACCCCAGTTTGAACCCTGTATATAATCCCTTTCCCGCTTCCCCACTTTAGTCTTAACACAGAAGTGTTTAGAGAATGTGTTAGCAATACTGACTCCAATAAACTGAACCTACTTAAGGACCATTGTTGAGTGCTGATTGCTAGGGAACCTGACAGAGTGTTAAGACACCTCATCACTGGACTGAATCTGGGGTGGGGAACGGTGGAGACCAGCCAGTCTCGGAGGCAGAGATTGCCATCACCATGGTGAGTGAGATCCCCTCGACAGGGGCGCAGACACCGGCTCTCAGGCAGGGGCCGGGAGGAGGTACTTGGACCCAGGGGAGGGACTTGTATTCGTGGGCGCACCTCTCTACTGCGATGAGGGAATTGTGGATGCTAACTCCCTGGGTGGCTGTGCCAAGCTACTACGACAGGGCGCAGCCCAGCCGTCTGGAATCGCTGGGCTGGGGTGGAGGCAATGAAGTAGAGGCTTTGGTTGAGCACATGGGAACGCACTTGTGGGACCAAGTGCAGGAAGAAATTTTTGAACTCACTATTAAATTACCACAGATGATCACAGACGTGGTGAGGGGTGAATTGAGGCAACAGGCTCCCCTCCAGCCAGGGGCAGTCACGACACCTACGGGGCAGCCAGACGGGCAGCTGAGAGCCCCTCCTACGCAACCTGAGACACCCGCCAGGACCCCTGGGGTTCCTGTGATGCCAGAGCAACCGGCTCAAAACCCCAGTCCTGGGGTCCCCAGACTGCAACAACCCAAGGAGTTGCTGGAAGCTGTCAGGAGTACCTCTGAGGATCTGCCTCCTGTGGACCTAAGTGAGGTGGAAGATCAGCTCCCAGCTCCAGAGGAGCCTCCACCTGAGCCAGATGAGGCTCAAGCAAGCACCTCCCAGGGTTTCGTCCCAGCACCACCAGCAGCTGAGCCACAGCTAAGCTCAAGCCCACCTGATTCACCTCCTCGGGTGGAATGTCTAAGGTCCCAATGCAGGCAAGACTTAGCTGCAAGAAGGAAAGAGGCATGCATGCGTGGTCGCAGATCACTAAGTCCTGAGTTCTAGAAGGAGCCGGGACCTCTCTGCCAGCTGCTAACAAGCACAGGAAGCAGCTGGGGATTTAGGCACAGCACAGAGACTACCAACTTGTGCTAGCAACAAGTCTTCTCGGCTAAGCTCTGCACCTGTTTGGCTTGTGATAGCTAACTTGATTCTGGACCCTCTGGCTTGTGATTCCGGCTTTGTTTGACTTCGGCTCTATTGATTCCCTGGACTGGTCTACTTGTGAGTTTCCCTCTTTGACCCTGGTTTGGACTGACTCTGCTTTTGGCTTAATGTTTTGGACTTGGCGTCTCGTTCCTGATTCAGCTTAACCTCGGACTGTCCCGGACTTCTGCTTGACTCCTGTCCTATTGGCATCCAGCTCATGACAAAAGCTACATTTGATTGGACCCCTGAAAAGTTAGCGTTCTTTTCATATGGGCACTGAGGAGGCAGTATGAAGACCCGCTGGCCGCCAAGAAGGCAAGGGCATGCCTCCGTTCCTTGAAGCAAGGCAATCGCCTGGTGCGCAAGTACTCGGAAGAGTTCAAAATGATCGCTGCAAAGATCCAAGGCTGGCCAGAGCCCACGTTGATGGAACATTTCCAGATGGGGCTCAGTCACCAGATTCTTGATACGGTTTTGCATAATCTGCAACCCCTCACCTTTGCTGCCTGGCTGCGAGAAGCAGATGATGCGGAGAATTGCCTGCAGATGATCAAGACGCGAGCCCCGCAGGCGTACCTTAAAACCCCGGGGGCTCTCCAGAAGATAACCCAGCCCAGAGGAAAAGACCACATTAAAGACCAGCGGATGCGGCACGGACTTTGTCTTAAATGTGGAGAGGCTGGCAATTTCGTGTGCGCTTGTACGTTGGGCGCAACTTTAACCCCTCCGAAAACTAGAGAGAAGGAAGCCACGGAGACCCCAAAATGACCGAGCAGTGAGAAAGGAAAGTTCCCAAAAGCACTGTGGCTGGGAGCAGGACT
Source organism: Lepidodactylus listeri (assembly GCA_029233225.1). Taxonomy (NCBI): domain Eukaryota; kingdom Metazoa; phylum Chordata; class Lepidosauria; order Squamata; family Gekkonidae; genus Lepidodactylus; species Lepidodactylus listeri. Next base: position 128,550,172 of record JARCFY010000005.1, on the reverse strand, counting down.
GGAGGACACCTCGTCAAGCAGCGAGGAAACACAGGAGCCATCGGGAAAAGGCAAGGACCTGTTGTAAGAGGTGCAAAACAACAGGCCCGAAAGCCGCAGGTGCCGCCTATGGTAAGCAGTTCTGACCCCATCCTGTTCGTGACTGTGATCATTTTAAACAGAGACCTGGGCACACAGCTTTGAGCCCGGGCACTGATCGACTCGGGGTGCACAAGAGACATAATCAGCCTGTCCCTTGTTACGGGGCTGGGGACCCCGGTCCAAAAATTTCCAGAGCAGCTAGTTTTTGTTCAGATGGATGGCTCCCCTATGCAGGAGTCATGCAAATACCAGACAGTCCCTGTGCTGATGGGGGCGGGAGAACATTGGGAGCGCCACTCTTTTGTGATTAACCCCAATGCTCGGTTTCTGCTGGTATTAGGAAGGCTTTGGCTGTGTGTGCATGATCCTTACATCCCGTGGAGCAAGGGGGCAGTGCATTTTGTTGATCCAGGATGCAAGCCCCGTGTGTGGTCACCTGAGTGGTGTGAGTCTCCTCCTGCAGAGCCAGTGATTCCTTGCCTGATGGAGGGGGGTATCCCCCACGAGTATGAGGACTTGGCGGAGGACGAACTACCCCCACACACACACCCACACCGGAATTGTGACTGTGCTACTGAACTGTTGCCGGGGCACAAAATGCCTAAGGGAATGTTGTATTCCATGAGCCCGGCAGAGAAAGGGAGCTACAAAAGTTTTTATCATTGATAAAAACTTGGCGCGAGGCTTTATCCATCCTGCCTCCTCCCCTTACGCAGCTCCTGTCCTCTTCCGGAAGAAGAAGGATGGCGGGCTCAGATTGTGTACAGATTACAGGGGGCTCAATGCAGTGTCTCCTACCAACGCCTGCCCTCTCCCACTAATGAAAGGCTTGTTGGCAGAGGCTTCCAAAGGGAAACTCTTCACTAAGCTTGATTTACGGGATGCTTACTTTAGAGTGCGCATAAGGGAGGGGGATGAACCTAAGACGGCTTTCAACACGCTCCTGGGGCAATTCGAATACCTTGTTATGCCGTTTGGCCTCCAGGGGGCGCCTGGAGTTTTTATGAACCTGATCAATGAAGTGCTACACCAGCACTTACCCCAGGGGGCGCTAGTGTACTTAGATGACATTCTTCTGTATTCCCCTGATAGGGAATCACATGTCAAATTGGTGAGGGAGGTTCTCCAGACCCTTCTGGAGCATAGATTGTTTGTTAAGTTGTCCGAATGCGAGTTCCACAAGGAGGAAGTGGATTTCCTAGGCTGCTGCATTTCCCAGAGAGGGTTGGAGATGGATCCAAAGAAAGTAGCAGATGTGGTGGGGTGGGAAGCACCCACCATCCAGCGCCATCTCCAATCATTTATCGGATTCTGCAATTTTTATTGGGGCTTCCTCCCTAATTTCACCCTGGAAACTCTCCAGCTCACAGATTTGCTGAAAACAAAGGGGAAAGGTGTGGAGAGTACGAAGCCCGGGGCAAAGTTAAACTGGACGGCAGAATGTCAGCAGGCATTCGAGACACTTAAAAAGCTGTTCACTTCTGAGCCAGTGCTTGCCCACCCCGACGAGAATAAGAAATTCATTGTCTAAGTGGATGCGTCGGATGTCGCGATGGGAGGGGCTATCTTGCAAGAGGGGGTGGATGGATGACTCCACCCCTGGCTTACATATCTAAGAAGTTCAACACTACGGAACGTAATTGGTCAGTGTGGGACAAAGAACCCCCGGCTATTAAATTAACTTTGTCAATGTGGTGTCATTGGTTGGAGGGGGCACGGGTTGCATTTGAGGTTTGGACTGACCATAAGAATTCAGAGGCACTGCGCACCCCCCAAAGCCTCAATGCCAAACAGCTCAGGTGGGCAGAGTTTTTCTCCAAGTTCCGTTTTACCCTCCACCATCTCCCCAGGAAATCAAAATTTTTGGCCAATGCCCTGTCCTGCCTACCCTAACACGCGAGCCAGAGGGAAGACATGATTGACTCTGAACTATGTTCACACCCTCACAGTTTGGTGAGGCAATCTTGACTCACAATCAGGGAAACGCGGGGGGGAGGTGGTTCCATGGAGCACCAGATTCAAGGAAGCTGTATCTGACAAAGACCAGGAGGAACTCGCCTCCACGCAGGGGGTAGAAGAACACAGACGGCTGTTGGTATAAGGGGTCCAAATTCTTCGTGCCTGTTTCTATGCAGGGGGAGGTGATGCCCTGGGGCCATGAATCCAAACTAGCTGGACATTTTGGGTTCCTGAAGTCTTTGCATTTACTGCAACGCCAATTCTGGTGGCCATGTACGAGGGTGGACATTTCCCAATATGTTACCTCGTGCCCTACCTGTCTCATGTGCAAACGATGAGGGGGCAAACCTCCTGGACTGCTGAAACCTTTAGAAACCCCATCTAGGCCTTGGGAGGTGATTTCGATGGATTTCATCACTGACTTGACCCCCAGCAAGGGAAATACTGTTATTTGGGTGGTGGTAGATTCATTTTTGAAGCAGGCACATTTTGTTTCATTCAAACAGCCGCCCACTGCTAAGGCTTTAGCAAAGATGTTTATGCACCACATTGTTAAACTACACTGTTTTCTGAGGAAGGTAATTTCAGACAAAGGATCACAGTTTGTTGCCAGGTTCTGGAAAGAACTTTTGCTCCTGTTGGACATTGAACAAGGACTAAGTAGTGCTTATCATCCAGAAACCGATGGCCAATCAGAGAGAATTAACCAAACGCTGGAACAATTTCTCAGGTGTTTCACCAATTATCAGTAAGATGACTGGGTGGACTTGTTACCGTATGCAGAATACAGCTACAACAACTCGATGCATTCTTCCACTGGGGTCTCCCCTTTCACGGCTTTGTATGGTTATGAGGGGACACCCTTCCCCATGATGTCTGATGACACCCCTGGGAATGGGGGGTGGACTTGCGTGATTGGTGGTGTAGTCTGCAGGACCAGTGGCCGGTGATTCGTGAGGCATTTGATAAAGCCAAAGCCGATTATAAGACTCAAGCTGACAAGCATTGGGCAGAACCTTGGGACATTAATCTGGGTGATTGTGTATATTTGTCCACTAAGAACTTAAAAGGGCTGCAACCCAGTAGGAAGCTGGGTTGGCGTTATGTGGGACCTTTTCCAATTGTGCATAAAATCAACGAAGTGACTGTTGAATTGGCCTTGCCTAAATCCCTTCGGGGCGTTCATCCAATCTTTCATTTCAGCCTCCTGAAGCGGGATCCTGGACCAAATGCTTGGCGTCCTCATTCCCCTGCCCTTCCTGATTCTGAATGACGAACCGCATCACAAGGGGGCTCAGATTCTGGACTCTAGAATAAGGTGTGACCGTCTTTTCTATTTGATTAGGTGGAAGGATTTCGGTCCTGAAGAAAATGAATGGATGTAGGATTGTCATGTCGATGCCCCTGATTTATTACGTGCTTCCCAGTCCTTGTACCCATTGAAGCCAAGAGGAACCTCTTTAGGGGGGCAGAATGTCAACTAGGCTGTCATAAATAAAAGGAGGGGAGAGAGGGAGTGGCCACTATGAAGAAAGGGAGGGGAGAGAAGGTTGTAAATGCTGTTGTAAACTCTGGAATGTTGCCTTAGATGCTCTTCTAGCATTTGCCCCTGTTTACATAAGATCTCGGGTTTCTCTGGTGAGTCTCCTGCCTGAATGTTGAAGCCGCTATTCTCGGCATGAGGGTAACGGGGCACTGATTGGCTTGTAGCCATCTGACACCCCAGTTTGAACCCTGCATATAATCCCTTTCCTGCTTCCCCTCTTTAGTCTTAACACAGAAGTGTTTAGAGAACGTGTTAGCAATACTGACTCCAATAAACTGAACCTACTTAAGGACCACTGTTGAGTCCCTGATTGCTAGGGAACCTGATACTTACCCCATGAAAGTGTTATTAGATTGCAACCTTCACCTTAAATTATAATGTCTAATTTCATGTCTAATTCTTAAATGCTCTAAATTAAGATAAGAATATGAGAAGAGCCCTGGTGGATCAGACCAGTGAGGGTCCATCTAGTCCAGCCTTCAGTCTCACACAGTGGCCAGCCAGTTCCTCTGGAGGGCCAACAACAGGGCAGAGAGGCTGAGGCCTTCCTAAGAACCTCAGAAGAGCCCTACTGGGTCAGACCAATGAGGGTCCCTCTAGTCCAGCATCCTGTCTCACATAGAGGCCAACCAGTTCCTCTGGAGGGCCAACAGCAGGGCAGAGAGCCCGAGGCCTTCCCCTGAGAAGAACACCAGAAGAGCCCAGCTGGATCAGACCAGTGAGGGTCCATCCAGTCCAGCCTCCTCTCTCACACAGAGGCCAACCAGTTCCTCTGGAGGGCCAGCAACAGGGCAGAGAGGCCGAGGCCTTCCCCTGAGAAGAACGTCAGAAGAGCCCTGCTGGATCAGACCAGTGAGGGTCCATCCAGTCCAGCCTCCTGTCTCACACAGTGGCCTCAGCCAGTTCCTCTGGAGGGCCAACAGCAGGGCAGAGAGGCCGAGGCCTTCCCCTGATGCTGCCTCCTGGCTCTGGGATTCAGAGGATTAGTGCCTCTGAATGTGGAGGTTCCCCTCAGTCACTGTGACTAGTAGCAATTGATAGACTTACCCTCCACAAAGCTCTCTAATCCCCTTTTAAAGCTGTTTATTCCTGTGGCCATCACTACATCCTCTGGCAGCGAATTCCACATTTCAATCCCTCTCTGTGTAAAGTGGTCTTTCCCTTTGTCCATCCTGAACCTCCTGCCCATCAGCTTCATGGGATGCCCAATGATATATTTTCCCATGCCCAGTTTTACAAACTTTTAAAAGTTGTCTACTGCCCTACTTATGATCATATGATTGTTCCTTAACAAACTAACCAGATTTACATCCACTTTTAATTAGGTATTGATTTACTTCACACTAGGGCTGCCAAGTACCGGCGACTTACCGGCGGGGGGGAGTTGTTCTCCCCCCGGGAGCTCTTCTGGTGCGTGTGCTTTGCGCGCGCGCCACGGCGACGTGATGACATCACCTGGAGGTGACGTCATCACGTTGGGGGCGTTGCCAGGGCAACGCTCTGGCAATGCCCCCAACGTGATGACGTCACCTCCGGGTGACGTCATTACATGGGGGAAGTCGTCCTCACCGGACGACTTCTGGGGCGGGGTTCCCCCTGCTGGCCGAATGCCGGCCGGCGGATCGGGAACCCCTATAGCGGGGGATCCCCCGCCCCCCGGGCTGACTTGGCAGCCCTGCTTCACACACATATTGAATGGGTTATAAATGGGGATCCAAAAAACACCTAATAATTATTCCCTAGACCAAAAACTGGATGACAGTTCCCCTCCCTTATACTTCCCCCTGCAGCAGTTTCTAAGCAGACACGCAAATATCATGACCCTGAACATTCTGTGTGTGTGTGTGTGTGTGTGTGTGTGTGTGTGTGTGTGTGTGTGTAAGTGCTGTCAATTTGCTTCCAACCTAAGGTGACCCTAGGAATTCATGTCTTCCAAAACCTCGTATCTTTCACAGCCTCGGCTCAGGTCTTGCAAACGGAGGGCCCCTGTGGCTTCCTTGGTTGAGCCCATCCATCTCCTGTTGGGTCTTCCTCTTTTCCCGCTGCCTTCAACTTTTCCTGGCATTATTGTCTTTCCCGGTGACTCCTGCCTTCTCATCACATGACCAAGGTATGAATGCCTCAGCTGAGTCATTTTAGTTTCTAGGGAGAGTTCAGGCTTGATTTGGTCTAGAACCCACTGATTTGTCTTTTGGGGCGGGCCACGGTATCCATAAAGCTCCAACACCTCATTTCAAAAGAATGTTTCCCAACGTGCTTATTAACACGTGGTGGTAGAAAGTGCCATCAAGTCCCAGCCAATTTCTGGTGACCCTGTCGGGGTTTCGATGCAAGAAATGTATATCATGATATAAACGCAAGCCTGGGTCGCAAACACATGCACAAGCAGCCCCACCATAGGCACGAACGCCAGGCAGACTTAAAGGGCACGATCAGACGCAAACATCTGGCAAGCGCCCTGCAGCTGTCGGCAAGCCGTTTTGCTCCGCCGGAGAAGCAGAGTAAAAAGAACACTAGTGAAAGTCCGGTAGCAAATGGGTTGCTATGGGCCAGAGACGGACTTTCCCCAGTGTGACTGCTCCAGTGCGCACTCATGGCGTCGGGATAGGCTATCCCAATGCCCTGCCATTGTTTTATTGCCCTTCTCAGTATGCACATCATCGCATACTGCCATAGGAAGCCTGTTTAATCGGGGTGGGGGAACAGCAACCCCCCTTCCCGACTCAGCGGCAGTTGTGTTCCATCATGCAGTGGCAGGCTGCACCAACATCTACAAAACTCTGTGTGGTCGCGCAACTGTGAGTCCATTTCTTCCGGAGGAAATAGCCTCGCTTCCCCCTCGCTTTATCTCGAGGGTATGACTGCAACCCCGGTCTAACAAATACAGGTAGCTTTTAGGGCATTTGAGTAGACTGATATCTATTTGCTTGCCCCCATGCAGTTTTCAAGAAGAGGGCACTCATGACTTAATTTTGCATTAATAATAATAATTTGGGGGCATCAAGTTGCAACTCACCGACAGCAACCTCAGGACCGTGGAGTTTTCAAGACAAGAGGCACTCAGAGGTGGTTTGCCACTGGGCTCCTCTGCACAGCAACCCCACCTGTCTTTGGTGGTCTCCATTCCAAGTATTAACCAGGGCCAACCCTGCTTAACTTCCGAGGTCTGATGAGATCAGACTAGGCGAGGCTAGTAAGATGCTAATTTTGCATTGGAAACCTTTTATTTTATCGTGTGTTTAAATATATTACCTGCCTTTCAACCCCATGGGGAAGGAAGCATTATCAAAGGGATATAGAACCCTGGGTGGATGAGAGCCAGGGGTCATTTCCTAGAAAAAGAGGTGCAGGAGCTCATTAGCATAACTCATTTGCATAACTCATTTGGATATGCCACACCCCCTAACATACCGGAAGTGTGTCAGAAGGCAACACCCACCCCTCAGGCTCCACTCCACAGGTGAGTGAAACTGACCTGCTCTTCCTCCATTCCCTTCCCCATCCAATACTTTGTGCAATAAAAATAAGTGTGAAGAACACACCCTCATTCTCTTCCTGCTCCCTTGAAACCACCAGGTTTCAAGTAGACTTGAGATACCCAGGACATGTGCACCACCCATCCCTTCCCCTTCCCCTCCCCACAACAAGACACCCTGTGAGGTAGGTGGGGCTGAGAGAGGTCTTTTGAGAACTGCTCATGAGAGAACAGCTCTGAGAGAACTTGTGACTGGCCCAAGGTCACACCAGCAGCTGCATGTGGAGGAGTGGGGAATCAAACCCGGTTCTCCCAGATTAGAGTCCAACTCCTGACCACTACACCAAACTGATGGGGTGGAAGCTGCTGAAGGGTTGGTGAAATTTCTCCAGTACTTATGTGCCATGTGCCCAGATAAAAAATGGTATCCTTAGATTAGAAAATTTAGATGCCACCTTGAGCAAGTCTCTGGAAAAGCAGCACACAGTCATAAAAGGAACAATGATAAAATTAACAATATTAAAACAAAACATTAAAAACAATAAAGACCCTAGCCGGGCTTTCCCCGGGGCGCTGCGCCTCTGCACTGCTCGGGGAAGCTGAGGAGGGGGCGGGGCTTGGTCATGTGCCCGCCCCCTGGGCTCCTCACTCCCGGAGCTGCGCTCCTGCTCCAATGGACCCCTGATGAGAGCAATCAGTTTGGAAGTGAAGATTTGTAGGCCAGGAAGAAAGGTAAGACTCCACTTTTGTTCCTGTGAGTGTGTGGAGGCAACTCAGCTGAAAACAAGGGGCGGAGAAGGTCAGAGGGAAGAGAAGCAAGGCAGGGGCAGAGGTGGCCAAGGGAGGGCTATCAGCCACACTGGCGTTCATCCTTCTCTCCCTGACCCAGACAGACAGACAGACAGACAGGGGGCCTGCAAGACATACGCTGAACCCGTTCATGTCAGCAGCAAGTCATGCAGTTTTGTCACATGATGCTTGGATTAGTCTGGGCAGCACGGGAACGATCCAGAAGGATTTTCTGTTTTCTCAACAAACTTGTGAAGATGCCTCCCCAAACACTCTTTGCTGGGAACGGATTCATAACCAGGGACTGTTCTCCCTGGACTAGAGCTCCACTGCTAGAAAAGAGAGCCAGTTTCATGTAGCGGTTAAGAGAGGTGGACTCTAATCTGGAGAACCGGGTTTGGTTCCCCACTCTTCCACTTACAGCCAGCTGGGTGACCTTAGGTCAGTCACAAGTTCTCTCAGAGCTGTTCTCTCAGGAGCAGTCCTCGAAAGAGCTCTCTCAGCTCCACCTACCTCACAGGGTGTGTGTCGTGGGGAGGGGGAGGGAAAGGAGATTGTAAGCCGCTCTGAGACTCCGAGTGAAGGGTGGGGTATAAATCCAACTTTTCTTTCTCATCTTATTCTCTCAGAAATTTATTGTACACAGAAAAGTAATTGGTGACTATGGTTGCCAGCCTCCAGGTAGGACCTTGAATTCTCCTGGAATTACAACTCATCTACAGAAGACAGAGATCAGTTCCCCTGGCTAAAGGGACTGCTTAGGAGGGTGTACTGTTTGGCATTATACCTCATGGAGGTCCCTCCCCTCCCTAAACCCCACCCTCCCTTGGCTTCTCCCCCCCAAATCTCCAGGAATTTCCTAATCCAGAGTTGGCAACTCTGTTCATGTCAGCAGAAGAGGTCTAAACTGCCATCTACCTTTTCTATCAGGAGAATTTAAACAACAGGGAGGGGCAATCCATCACGAGACCACCCCCTTCCAAACTGGCTCACTGACACCTCCATGAGGACTAGCCCCCAGAACAGAAATATGAATTTTAGGAATATGTGTCTTGATTTCATTGACATCCCTTTCATTTGGCAGCTGTGACAGCGGTAGCGGAGAGGGTGGAACTCAGGCCTAGATGTTCCGGATTTGTCTAGGAGATGTCTGGATGCCTTGAAATTTATCACTTATTATGTCAGAACAAATTGAGAGTCCAGCGTGGGCGTCTTTAACACCAGCAAAGGTTTATTCAAGGTATGAGCTTTCGTGTGCAAGGCACACTTTTTCAAATACCTCAGTGTGCCTGGTGTTTTCCTGAGGTTGCTGCTACCACAGCTTGTGCCACCAGTGGGCGCTCCTGGCTAGTTCAAATGTTTACTTCAGAAGACTTTCTAGTCCATTATTTCTGACAAGAGTCGAAAGGGCTGGTTTTCAGAGAATGAGTGGCAGGCACACAGTGTTTAAACTGTGCCCTCTTCTGACAACGTGTGTGTCTCAACAAAATTCCCCCCAAATGGCCTTTTTGGAAACAGCTCTGTGCCTGCGTTACTCACCACCCTCTTGCTTTGCCTTCCTTTCTGCCAGGAGGGTTGCCAACTACAGTCTGGGAAATTCCTGGAGATTTAGGGGGTGGAGCCTGGGGAGGGAAGGGACTTCAGCAGGATGTAATGCCACTGAGAGTTCACCCTCCAAAGTAGCCATTGCCTCCAGGGGAACTCATCTCTCTAGTATGGAGATCAATTGTAATTCTGGGTGGTCTCCAGTCCTCACCTGAAGGTTAGTGTTGTGTACTAGAACCACGTTCGCCTGGTCTCCCGTAATGGCGACCGCCACATGGTCAGCGCACATGGTCAGAATCTACCTGAGCTTCGGCCAGGTAGAACAATAGCCAGTTGGATCTTGAGTGACCACCAATTACGAGCCTAGGTCTCCCGCTGGGGGACCTATGAACTACAACCACGGACTTAAGGTCCTACCTGGGGGCGAGGTCGGGGCATTGTCTCCGGCTGGCATAAAAGAGGGCTCTGAGCCCGGGGTTTCTCATGTTCCATCTGACCCACCATAAAGAGCTGTACTATGAAATCACTACCACTCGCCTCCCGACTCCAATACTTTCCAGTTAGCAACTCTACTTTCTGGTCATGTGCCATGTGAAATGTTAGACATACGCATCCTGGCCTTCGTTTCACACACACACACACACACACAGGGTGGAGCTGTGGCTGAGCCTCTGCTTGGCATGCAGAAGGTCCCAGGTTCAATCCCTGGCATTTCCAGTTGAAAGGATCAGGCAGGAGGTGATGTGATCTGAGAGCCACTGACAGTCGAAGAAGAAGAAGAGGAGGAGATTCGATTTATACCCTGCCCTTCACTCGGAGTCTCAGAGCGGCTTACAATCTCCTTTCCCTTCCCCTCCCCACAACAGACACCCAGTGAGGTAGGCGGGGCTGAGAGAGCTCTTTCGAGAGCTGCCCTTTCAAAGACAGCTTTGAGAGAACTTGTGACTGACCCAAGGTTACCCAGCTGGCTGCATGTGGAGGACTGGGGAACCAAACCCGGTTCTCCAGAGTAGAGTCCGCTGCTGTTAATCACGACACTAAACTGGCTCTTAGATGAGACTGACCTTGAGGGACCAAGAGTCTGATTCCGCATGAGGCCGGTTCCAGGTTTTGCAGGGCCCAGGCCGAGAGGCCTCAGGGGGCCCCCTTCCCACTCATTCGCCCACGTCTTTCACTTCCTGCCTGTGCTTCCTTCCCTTGACCAGTTCGTAAGCTCTCCCACTGCCCACGCTCACAGCTGTCTGCACTGCCTGCAGCCCTGCCCCTGGCAGCCCCTGGCAGCACGTGCAGCTGGATGCATGGGTGGCGAAGCACTCGCCAGTGAGCTGGGAATGAAATGGCATGTGGCGGGGCATGGCCGCAGTAAGCCCTGCCAGAAGCCCTGGGCCCTGGCAGCTGCTGTGCTGGACGGGTTGTGGCGCCCGCCCTGCACATCCCCGTGTCAACCCAAGTGGTCTTTGGACTGCAGCAGCTGCCGCTGTTGGTCCCCGTGGCCCTGGGATTACAACTGCACATGCACCAGTGGTGCTCATCATACAAGGGGATCCCCCCCCCCCCCTTCCCACTGTGTTCTGCCACCTGGGCTTAGTCAGACACGGCTGGGCGACTTTCCGTGACTTTGGGGGAGACATTGCCGCTTCGGAGAACATCATGCACGTGAGCCCCCGTGGAGACTGCCTCGGCAACCCTCAGGCTGTCCTGCGGAACCAAATCTCCGAAGCAAACATGCTGCTAAAGGCTATTCATTCTTCGAGGGGAAGCATCTCCCTCAAACAAGGGCACAGCGTCCACTGGAGTTTGAGAGCAATGCCTGAAGGGGGCGCTGTCCCACAGCAGGAATGATCTCTAACCCTCCGTCCAGATCCTATTTGATCACGGATCGAATTTGCGAACTGAGCGTTTGATTTGTGTTCCAACTTTTAAAAAACCGATTTTCTGACAATACTAAAACATTAAATAGCTATAATTTCCTACGCTAAAACGTGTGAGATTTGCCACCGTCATTTTGAATGGGAGCGTGCCTTTTTCCCAAGGAGTTTGGGGCGTATTCATGATGCGCACATCCTGACAAATTTGGGAATGATCCTAAAATCATTAAAAATCCTAAAATTATTGATTGTGTACCTTTTTTAAAAAAAAAAATTCAATCTTTAAAATTATGTATTAAAAACCAACCGATCCATCAGTTTTCCTATGAGAAATATGTCAAGACAAGCAGGAGGACCTGCGATACTCCCGGAGGGGGGGGAGTTCCACGTCGAAGGAGGAAGCAGCTACAGGTGAGCCTTCTCCGCCGCCTGCCCCCCCAGCACCAAGGCCCGGGCCTGCCAATCCTTCTCCCTCCCCACAGGCACTGATGGTGAGGCCCAGGCCTACCAATCCCCCCCCCCCCGGCTCCGGTGGTGAGGCCTGGATGCCTCCCAACCCCTGGGCCTGCCGCAGAGTTCCCAGAGCATTTTCTGCACATGCGCAGGGAATGCTCTTTTACTGTTGGGGAGATTTAAATATCCCCTGTATAGTTTTTTAAAGTGTTCGGATTTTTCTGCACACCTGGGGAGTCCCCCAAGTGTGCAGGAAAATCTCTCTGCCCCCCAAGTGCAGGGGGCACTTGGCTATTAGTATATAGGTTATAGGGAAGAATTGCAGGTTCAGAGATAAATTGGAACATCTGGATCTTATTTGATAAAGACAGAGAGGGAATATGACAACAGTTTAATCTTTCAGTGGTAAAGGTGTTTGGATTAGTATCAGGAGGTATCGTTTTATTCATAGGATATGTAAGCTAAGGGAAGAGGAAGATGTGATGGCAGGGGCACCATGCTGGCAGTCCTGGCCAGGTGTCCGGTTCCCTGTCATGTTTTGCTTCCCTATGTCTATCCCGGTTGCAGGTCCCGGCGGGAGATCGGCATCAGCTTCCGCTCTGACGGTTCCTTCCCCCCCCCCCCTCACCCCTCACTCCACTAGAATGAGCTCAGATATTTTGCTAGACTCATATTATCTCTGTTGCTGCACTTGTAACCTTGGGCAACTGGGCCTCCGTTTTTCCAGGTGTCTTTTGCGTGGGAATGCATGTAGAAAAAAACCACAGGGCCAGGGATGGGAAAGTAGCTCTGCTTACGTGCCTTTTCCCTGAGAAAGTAACGGTAGTACATTTTGGCCCTTGTTTGTTCTTTTTTCATTGGTACCCACGTTTTTACTCTAGTTTGAATTTACTATATCAATTCCTCCTCTTCTGTATCTGGTATCACTAACAACGCAAGTGTTTCCTGAAAGACCATTAAGAAATAAAGGCTTTGTTTTGAACTGCAAGGCCTGACTTATTGGATCTAATCAGACGTCTCACACCAGGGAACCAGCAGGCGACCAGGCGGCGGGGGGGTGGGCAGGGACACTGAGGGCACCCATCAGAGATGGCACAGCATCACTTCCAGGGAGATCCTTCAAAACAAGAGGCAGGAAAAGTCATCTGAGAATGGACAAGCAGTAAATTAAATCCATGCTGGAAGAAGTGGAGGAGGTGGAGGAGAGTTGGATTTATACCCAACCCTTCCCTCCGAGCGGCTTACAGTCACCTTCCCTTCCTCTCTCCACCACAGACACCCTGTGAGGTCGGCGGGGCTGAAAGAGCTCTGAGACAGCTATCCTTGAGAGAACAGCTCTGAGAGAACTTGCGACTGACCCAAAGTCACCCAGCTGGCTGCATGTAGAGAAGTGGAAAATCAGACCCGGTTCTCCAGATTAGAGTCCGCTGCTCTTAATTGCTACACCAAATTAGTTCACAACTGATTGCACAACACTCGGCAGACATTGCCCTAAGGTAAAGGCCAGGATAAGAGAGTTATCATCCGAGACACTTTTCGCAGAAGAGAATAAAATAGCTCGGGGAACAAGCAGTCATTTGGCAACATCCACAACACCCACGCAACCACCCCAACGTGTCCCTGAAACCTGCACGGCCACCTGCCAATCGTGACACAGTTCCCCAAGGACATCTGCACATCAGCTGTCAACATCAGTCCACCCTTGGCAATGGCGGACTGACCCCATGATGTCACCACCCAAGCTGGAGCATCCATGCATTCCACACAAAATGCAGAACCAAGCAGACAGGGAGCAGGGTTGCCAACCTTCAGGTGGTGACTGGAGATCTCCTGGAATTACAACCGATCATCAGATGACAGAGGTCGGCTCCCTTGGAGAAAATATATATATTTACAACAACTTAAGGAAATTGATTAATAGAGTAGAACATATGTAACGTATCATCAAATAAAGCTCCAAAGTAGTCCAATTCTTAAGCAATTCTTTGTTATCATGTTCTTATATACTATTCAAAACAATGGGTACACAGACAAGTTAAGAACTTGAAGGAAACGTAATAATCCCAGGAAAAACCGTCACTGTTCCAAAGTGGAGAAAAGGCTTCTCAGTTCCAAACTGGAACAACCCAAATGTCCATAAAGCAAGTGAATCCAGTCCTGGAAACTTGAGGCAAACACTCAATCATGAGCTGCAGTCGACCCATTCTCCAGGTTTTCAGTGGGTCATCCATCCCTTTATCAGGACTGCCTTATCAGGATCCCTTTTTCAGGACCTCAGATCTGGGGGGGGAACCCTGGGGAGGGTGGGGCTTGGGGCAGGAAGAAGAAGGGAGGAAGCTCAGTGGGGTATGAAGGCCACAGAGTCCCCCCTCCAAAGCAGCCATCTTCTCCTGGGAAACTGATCTCTGTAGAGAGAGAGCCAGTCTGGTGTAGTGGTTAAGTGCACGGACTGTAATCTGGGAGAACCGGGTTTGATTCCCCACTCCTCCACTTGCACCTGGCTGGATGACCTTGGGCAAGCCACAGCTCTGTACCAGCTGTTCCCTCAAGGACAGCTTGGGAAAGAGCTCTCTCAGCCCCACCTACCTCACAGGGTCTCTGTTGTGGGGAGGGGAAGGGAAAGGAGTTTGTAAGCCGCTCTGAGACTCTTAAGTGAGTGAAGGGCGGGATATAAATCCAATCTCTTCTTCTCTTCTTCTTCTTCTGTAGTCTGGAGATCAGTTGCAATTCTGAGAAGCTGGGGATGAATTCGGGTTACCAACTCGGGGCTGGAAAATTCCTGGAGATTTGGGGATGGAGTCTGGGGAGGGTGGGGTTTGGGGAGGGAGATCAGTGGGACATGGTGCCATAAGACCCCACCTTCCAAAGCAGTTGTTTTCTCCAGGGACACCGATCTGTGTCACCTGAAAATCAATTGCAACTCTGGGGTATCTCCAGGCCGCTCCTGGAGGTTGGCAGCAGTGCTCCCTCTAAGCTGTGGAGAGTCTTGTGAGCAAAAATTCTACTTGGTGAGCTGCTGGCATTAAAGTCGTGAGCGGGCGATCGGGCCACTGCATAAATTAGTTTGTTCTGGAGCCCTCCTTCCTGAGCTAAGACAGGAATGTGTGAGCCAGAGGCTAAGAAACTGTGAGCTAGCTCACACTAACTCAGCTTAGAGGGAACACTGGTTGGCAGCTCTATGATTTGACCAAAAAAAGAGGCCCTAATGCACAAAAGATGATGCTCGCATCGGTCTTTGAGACATCGCAAGATTCCTGCTTATTTTTGCAGCAACAGACTCCTGCGGGGACCCCTCTGTCTTCTCTCTTAGTATGTTTCTGTGCAACTACGTAGGAGCCCTTTTGCGCCTCTCTAGGGAAAGGTGAGAGTAGTCTTTCTGCCCTCTTTACATAGAAAGGGCTGATCTGGTCAATTGGGGAATAACCCTGGCCACCTCAGCTCCATTCAGACTGCTCGTAGGTAACAGGGAAGCACATCTAACATTTTCAGTGGGCGGAAGCAGGCTGGAAGGAACACGGACTGGCTGTCGGAATGCAGAGAATAGCGATTCCTGCCACAGCCCCTGGAGTCAGAGTTTGGTGCAGTGGTGAAGCGCGTGGACTCTAATCTGGGAGAGCCGGGTTCGATTCCCCACTCCTCTGCTTGCACCTGCTGGGTGACCTTGGGCAAGCCGTAGTTCTGTCAGAGGTGTCCTTGAAAAAGAGCAGCTTCTGTCAGAGCTCTCTCAGCCCCACCTACCTCACAGGGTGTCTGCTGTGGGGAGGGGAAGGGAAAGGAGTTTGTAAGCCGCTCTGAGATGCCCCTGGGTAGTGAAGGCTGGGGTATAAATCCAATCTCTTCTTCTTCTGCTGCTGCTGCTTTCGCCCTAAGAGTCCAGTCTTCACTGGTCTTCTTATGCACTGAAAAGCTGGTCCAAACTCAGGACAGCCTCCGCTCTCCCCAGGAGCACGGATTTAACCAAACCCGGCTGGCTGGCTGGCTGGCAGAAAGGGTCATAATCGTGTACTAATTTTAATAATTAATAATTCTTATGTTTTTCCTTTCTTCTCCAGAATAATCTCACCTTGGTCTGTGCTTAAGAAATGACTGTATTAATGTGATGTCTGGAGCCATTCTATAACAACATTGTCTGACCAGGGGCAATAATGGTCTATCTTTGGGATTAAGGTAGAATTTTATTGAGGCGAGGAGAAGGAGGAAGAGGAGGAGGAGGAGGAGATTGGATTTATACCCTGCCCTTCACTACCTGAAGGAGTCTAAGAGCAGCTTACAATCTCTTTTCTCTTCCCCTCCCCACAACAGACACCCTGTGAGGTCGGCGGGGCTGAGAGAGCTCTCCCGAGAACTGCCCTTGAGAGAACAGCTCTGAAAGAACTTGTGATTGACCCAAGGTCACACCAGCAGCTGCATGTGGAGGCATGGGGAATCAAACCTGGTTCTCCCAGATTAGAGTCCGCACTCCTAACCACTATACCAAACTTTGGCCTATATTTGTTTTTATTGAATCTAATACATACTTTTATATTTTTGTATATCTGGTAATACTGAAGTTTCATGTTCAGACACAGAACTATTGGGCCCTTATATTCTGAGTTCCCGTAACCTTTTGGTTCTTCATTAGGGTTGCCAGCCTCCAGGTGGGGCCTGGGGATCTCCCACTTTCACAACTGAGCTCCAGCGGACAGAGATCAGCTCCCCTGGAGAAAATGGCTGCTTTGAATGGTGGACTCTGTGGCATTGTACCATGCTGAGGCCCCTCCCCTCCCCAAACCACGCCCTCTCCCAGGTCCACCCCCAAAGTCTCCAGGTATTTTCCCACCCAGACCTGGCAACCCTACTCTTCATTCCATTCATTTGGGGTTAAATTCTCCCCCCGCCCTTTGTCTTGCACTACCTGAAAGGATTGGCCTCGCTATCAGCATTCGGCCTGCTGAGAGAAATCTTCTGCGCCTTTTCGCTGACCAGCTGGAATGCTCCTACGTACAGCTGGAGTTTCTCCAGTTCCTTTATAAATTTATCATGCAGCAATACATCTCAAATGCTCGGCCACTTTGCAGTAATGAATTGCAACTTGGCATGGGAGACAGTGGGCTGACGTGAGGCGGTTTCTGTTCAGAGCTTTGTCCAGCCATCCGTCTGTCTAACGCTTGGGGTGGCCCATGTGGATCTCCAGATCCAAGGATGGCCCGATGTTTGCTGCACAGCCTCATTTTTAGGGTCCCGAGTGGTACCCACTTATGCCCTCGTATTCTCTGAACTGAAGAGGGAAGCTCCCAATAGCAGTGCCTGAGATATCTGACCAGATACAGGAGGAAAACCCTCGATGGAATAAAATTGTGAGCAGAATTGCACAATGTGCTACCGGACAAGGCAGCCCACAGAGGGTCCTGGAAGTCTTAGCTTCATATGTTATTAGGAAGGGAATAGAGAACAAATCAGCCAGTCTCGTAATGCCCCTGTATAAATCGATGACGCAACCTCATTTGGAGGACTGTGTACAGTTCTGGTCGCCACACCTCAAGAAAGATATTATAACATTGGAAAAAGTGCAAAAAAGGGCGACTAGAATGATAAAAGGGTTGGAACACATTTCCTATGAAGAAAGGTTGAAGCGCTTGGGGCTCTTTAGCTTGGAGAAACGACAGCTGAGGGGTGACATGATCGAGGTTTATAAGATTATGCATGGGATAGAGCAGGTAGAGAAAGAAGTCCTTTTCTCCCTTTCTCATAATACAAGAACTCGTGGGCACTCCATGAAATTGCTGAGCAGTCGGGTTAGAACGGATAAAAGGAAGTCCTTCTTCACCCAAAGAGTGACTAACACGTGGAATTCACTGCCACAGGAGGTGGCGGCTACAAGCATAGACGGCTTCAAGAGGGAATTAGATAAACATCTGGAGCAGAGGTCCATCAGTGGCTATTAACCACAAAGTATAGATAGGAACTCTCAGTCTGGGGCAAGTGATGCTCTGTATTCTTGGTGCTTTGGGGGAGGGGGCAACAGTGGGGGGGCTTCTAGTGTCCTGGCCCCACTGCTGGACCTCCTGAGGTCACCTGGTGTTTTTGGCCCCTGTGTGACACAGAGTGTTGGACCCAACGGGCCATTGGCCTGATCCAACACTGGCTTCTCTTATGGTCTTATGTTAAAAAGGATTCCAGCCATTGTGAGGGCAGCCAGATTTCTGAAGAATATATCGGTGTATTGCTGCTAAAATACAGTGGAAGAGCATGGCAGAAGGATCTGGTGTCAGAGGGATAAAATGGTTTAAGAACGCAGCACACCTTCCAGACCTTTTGCTGCCATTCCAGCAGCTTCAGGTCCTTCTTTCCCAGTATCCCTCCAAAAGACACAAAATTCAAAAATCCTCAACCCAAACCTAGGTGCCCAGCATAAAAATGGTATGCATTCTTATTTTGCATTTATCATATTCTATTTCATCATATACATATATTTATATCTTATACTTAAATGTATATATATTTATCACACACCAGTTTAAGTCAGATTCAGGTGGGACAGCCGTGTTGGTCTGAAGTAACAGAATAAAGTTTGAGTTCAATAGCACCTTTAAGACCAACAAAATTTAATTCTGGGTATCAGCTTTCGGGGGCATGCACATGAAAGCTTATACCCAGAATTAAACTTTGTTGGTCTTCAAGGTGTGCATGCACATGAAAGCTGATACCCAGAATTAAACTTTGTTGGTCTTCAAGGTGTGCATGCACATGAAAGCTTATACCCAGAATTAAACTTTGTTGGTCTTCAAGGTGTGCATGCACATGAAAGCTTATACCCAGAATTAAACTTTGTTGCATGCACATGAAAGCTTTATCCCCAGTAGTAAACTTTGCTGGTCTTAAAGGTGTTCAGGCACATGAAAGCTTATACCCAGAATTAAACTTCTTTGTTCTTAAAGGTGTTCAGGCACATGCATAGGCGTCAACTACGGGGGGGCTCGAGGGCTCGAGCCTCCCCCGAAATTTCCCGGGGGGGGCTCAGCCACCCCCGGCAAAATGGAGCGCCCGCCAGTGGCCAGTCAGCCGGCCAGCTGGCTGCCGTCGCCACCTCTCCTTCCCCTCCACCCCTGGCCTGCCCTCCTGCCTCCCTGGGGCTGGGGGGGGGGGGGAGAAACGGCAGGGACATGGTCCCGTGTGCGCGCGCGCAAAGCACGCGCACACAAAAGAGCCCCCCCCCCGGGGATTTACAAAGTCTATGCCCCTGGGCACATGAGAGCTTATACCCAGAATTAAACTTTGTTGATCTTAAAGGTGTGCATGCACACAAAAGCTTGTACCCAGAATTAAACTTTGTTGATCTTAAAGGTGTGCATGCACACGAAAGCTTAAACCCAGAATCAGGGGTGTAGAGTTTAAAAACTCCCAGGGGGGGTGCTCTTCCGTGCACGCGCGCAAAGCGCCCGCGCCCGCCGGGACCATGTCCCTGCCGTTGCCGCCGCCTCCCCCCCACCTGACCACTCCTGCGTCTGTCCCTCCGTCCGTCCAGGGGCCAGCTGGGCATTTGCTTAGCTGGCCCCTGGACGGACAAAGGGAGGGGCGGAGTGGCCAGGCCGGGGGGGGGGGAGAGGCGGCGGTGGCCCTAGGAAGGGCCGAGGGAGGTGCGGCGGAGGGCGCACCGTTTTCCCAGCGGGGGCTCAGTCTCCCCCGGGAAATTTCGGGGGTGGCTCGAGCCCTCGAGCCCCCCCCGTAGTTGACGCCTATGCCCAGAATTAAACTTTGCTGGTCTTCAAGGTGTGCATGCACACAACAGCTTATACCCAGAACTGAACCTTTTTGCACGCTCACGAAAGCTTATACTCAGAATTAAGCTTTGTTGGTCTTCAAGGTGTGTGTCAAGCCTACCTTCAGACTGGAGAGGTTAGTTCCTTCGGAGGAAAGGGCAGCCTTGGGCTGTGGGATCTCTGGCATCAGGTCCCCACTGAGCTCCTCCCCCTCCCTAGCTGCGCCCTTCCCCGGCTGCGACCCCGGAGCTCCAATAATTCCCCAACCCATGGTTGGCAGCTCTGGAGACAAGATAATACTCTGGCATCCATGTTCCCATGTTAGGTTCATCTGGTTTCCCCCCATACCTCTTATTAGGGTAACCCTTTAGCGAAGTCTTCAATTATCCCAGTCTCCCAGCCTAGATCACTTTGTGTCCCGTTCCTATACCACTGAAGTTTGTCCCAGAAGAACCACAGAGTTAGCATGGGCCTTACAGGCCACCTAGTCCAACCCTCTGCTCAATGCAGGATCAGCCTAGAGCAGGGGTGGGCAAATGGCGGCCCGGGGGCCACATGCGGCCCGCCACAGAGTTTTTTGCGGCCCGCCAAGACAGTTGGCCACTGTCAGCACCTGAGGAGCTGCAGCTTGAACTTATTGACATGCAGTCAGATCACACTGTGAAAGAAATGTTTAATGCTGTGACATTAATTGACTTTTACAAATCTTTGTCTGCTGAAAAGTTTTCATGTATGAAGAAATTTGCTGGGAAAATGTTCTCTATATTTGGGTCTACATATATTTGTGAGCAAAGTTTTTCTTGCATGAAGATCAACAAGAGTAAATATAGACATTAACAGACATTAACTTGCAGGCTGTGATGAGAATCTCAACAAGCAATCTCACTCCTGATTTCAAAAAAACTGTAGGAAAGTGTGATAGGGTACATTTGTCTCATTAAACTGATTCTAAAATTAAATGTGCTTGCAGCTATAGATGATATGAAATTAGCACAATAAATAAATTGAATAAAACTACCACTATTTTATTTAATTTATATTTATTGATTTCTATGATACGATTTATACCTTTTCTGAAATGCAAAGCTAACTAATGAATGCAATCATTTTAAAAGGTGCGGCCCTCCGCTAACCTCCGCTCCCACAAAGCGGCCCCCGAGCCAAAACAATTGCCCACCCCTGGCCTAGAGCATCCCTGACAAGGGTTTGTCCAGCCGCTGCTCAGAGACAGCCAGGGAGGGGGATCTCCCCCCCCCCCCCGGCAACCCATTCCACTGCTGAACTACTCTTGACTGTAAACCCCCTCCTCAAATACAATAACGGCGGTTGCCAGTTGTCCTCAGTTGGCAGCTAGGGAAAGCTCCACTCCTTGAATGCCACGCTGTTCCTTTCTTCCAGGCAGAGAGAGAGAGACTTTCTTTTTAAAAATCTGAGATCAACTGTTTCTTGCTGTGTATCTCCTGTAAACATATCCTATGAGAATTTTGCCTTGCATTTCTTTAATTGCAACTGCATGTATATATCCAATCATCTAACTAGCTTCTTGATCAGGGGCAAATTCATATGTTAGGAAGTCCACCACACATCCCCCCACGTAGAGTTGCCAATCTCCAGGTAGAGCCTGGGGAATCTCCTGAAACTAAAACTGATCACCAGGCTACAGTGATCAGTCTCCCTGGAGATCAGTCCCTTCCTCTCCCCACAACAGACACCCTGTGAGGTAGGTGGGGCTGAGAGAGCTCTGAGAGTACTGCTCTTGAGAGAACAGCTCTGAGAGAACTTGTGAGTGACCCAAGGACACACCAGCAGCTGCAAGTGGAGAAGTGGGGAATCATACCTGGTTCTCCAGATCAGAGTGGTCTCTCTGTGGCACCGTGCCCCGCTGAGGTCCCTGTCCTCCCTAAACCCTGCCCTCCCCAGGCTCCACCCCCCGAAATCTCTAGGAATTTTCCAAACCTGAGTGAGTAGCCCCAATATTCATCATCCAGTGTCAGCTAAAGCTGCCATCTCCTGCCCGGGAAGTGGGATGAGTGAGCTCTCTACGTAACAGCTGTGAATGTTATGTTATAATTCTCATAGGCAGGCTTATCGCATTCCCTACTGCTTTGACCTTGAGGGACTGTGGGTACCAGGCTATCTATTTTCCTTCTGTCTGGCTGAACAGCTTCCCGCCTATTCCTTGGGAACAAAGAGCCAATATTTTAAGCACCTTTTTCCTTCGATGTTGATTGGTTACATTTTACTGCCTGACTGCTCTTGAATTCTGTATAACTGTCCTGGGTACCATAGTGCCCGCCATTACTAACACAAGAAGTGCAGATGACCATTGCAGACCTTTCTCAATAAAGCTTTCCTGTTTAAGGACACTTGTTGCTGACTGACTCTGTCGGACTCTCACACCCAGCCATAGTGGTTCACAATCTAATAGTCACAATTAGGGATATGGGCACGAACCAAAAAAAGGCAGTTCAGTTCGTGGTATGCCCCATTCACGAACCGCAGACCATCAGTAACGTTTAGCCACCTCACAAACCAGTAGAATGCCCCCCCCCAGCATGCCAGAGACACCAAACTCACAGGGGATCTCTGGTTGACTCTCCCCTATCTGCCCCCCCCCCCAAGTATGGTGAGGATTGGATTTACGGGGTCCATGTTAGGGGCCTCCCAAGGGGGTGCTCCCAGGAAAGTGCTTTCTGGGGAAATGACTGCAAAGCATGAACTGACCAAAAACTGTTATAAACTTTAGTCCATGAGCTCGTTCGTGCCCATCCCTAGCTCAGAATACCAAAGGGGGAAGGGAAGGGAAGGAGAAGAAAATAAGCCAGTTGCGGTATCAAGTGTTAAAATGCAAACAGGTGTGAACGAATGCCCCTGTGGGAGAAGAGTGGTGCCTGTGCTGGGCGGCTGTGCCAGGCAGGCCTATGGAGCGTGCCCCACTGCGATGCCCACTGGCACAGAAGCGGTGGAGTGAGGCAGACTGTTATGCAAGCGGAGGAAACAACAGATGGATTGCCTCATGTACAGAAAGGTCATTCTTTTGACACAGCCTCAAAATAGTTCCACCAATAAACACTGGCAACTATTTGTGGCAACAAAGCTCAACCTTGCCCTGTTCAGTCACTTCCTGCCGACTCTGACCGGAGGGCACAAGAGATGCCCCTGGAAAGGGCGCATCATCCCTTGGCTTGGCAGGCCTCTTATCATCTGCAAAGTTTACTGAACGCCGAGTTTTCAGCTCCTGGGAACAGCGCTGCCCACCTCCCTCTCCTTGGCACCCAGTCTGGCTTTGAAATCCTGGGTAAACCAAAGTCCAGCCAAAGCCGGGGCGAGATTTCCTCATGCCAAGGGTGCAAACGCTGTCCAGGGAGCCCGAGCACCTGATGTTTGGGTTGGCTCAGGGGGTGTATCGCACAGCCACCCAGCATTCCTGGCTTGGAAGATCTGTCCAGCGAGCACACTTTGGCCCACGAGAAGGACAATCTAAATGGCACCTCGCCGCGAGTCACAATCACAATACACAACTCAGCAGTTGACGTTGTGGCGGCCTTTACTGTTCCTCACAAAATCTACTGCCTCAAAGGGATTGCCTTCATATTTTTACTTATTCACTGGCTGAATGTATTTCTACCCTGCCGTCTAATAACTCCCCATTGCTCTCCTCCCAATTATTCCAACTTGACACGGAGAAGGTATTCTGTGGCTCCAAGGAAGCAAGGCCCGTGTGCCTCTCTAGCTAGCTAGCCTCTCTTGCCCTGAAGTTGGGAGGTCTGAGACAGGGGACATTTTGCACCTGGAACTTCCAGCACAGGGGACATAACTAGGGTTGCCAGCTTCCTACCTTCTGCCGGTGGGGGACTCCTGGCTCAGCTGTACCACGATGACATCACCTGGAAGTGACATCATCATGCTAGGCCTGTCACCGGGGGAGCACTCTAGCATTCTTGGCCGAGGACTAGAGTTGTCCCCCCCCCCCCCCCAGCAACATGTCATCACACTGGGCACGTTGGTGTGATCCTAGGACTTTGGAGGCAGGGTTTTCCTGGCCGGCTGGATCCAGGCCAGCAGATCAGGGGCCCTAAAAGCAGGCAAACCCCCCCCCCCCGGGGGAGATCTGGCAGCCCTAGACATGACAGACCTGAGACCCTGGAGAGCCGCTGCTAGTCTGAGTGGACAGGATTCTTGATGGACGGATGGTCTGGTTCAATGGAAGGCAGCTTCCCATGTGCTCACTGCTCTGTGGTCCCCGCTGCTGCAACCATCCCTGCCTGCTGCCATGCTCAGCCACTGAGACTTCTTATCCCCTCCAGACCTGCCAGGGTGTCAGAATCGCACAAGCAAGAGGTGCCATGCAGTTCTCTTCCCTTTCGTAGCCCTGTCCGTCTGCGGCAGCAAAACTGAAACTGAAGTGGGATGGGTCTGTTGCTCTGAACGGCAGGGACACTTATTTGGACGCATACCCATAGGGCAGGGGTGGGCAAATTGCGGCCCGGGGGCCACATGCGGCCTGCCACAGAGTTTTTTGCGGCCTGCCAAGAAGATTTCAGGACTTCAAGAAAATTGAGCCTAAATTCAGTTTGCTCTCTTATCCCATCACTGCTGATATTGATACAGCACCTGAGGCGCTGCAGCTTGAACTTATTGACATGCAGTCAGATCACACTGGGAAAGAAAGGTTTAATGCTGTGACATTAGTTGACTTTTACAAATCTTTGTCTGCTGAAAAAATTTCCATGTATGAAGAAATTTGCTGGGGAAATGTTCTCTATATTTGGGTCTACATATATTTGTGAGCAAAGTTTTTCTTGCATGAAGATCAACAAGAGTAAATATAGATGCTCTTTGACAGACATTAACTTGCAGGCTGTGATGAGAATCTCAACAAGCAATCTCACTCCTGATTTCAAAAAAATTGTAGAAAAGTGTGATAGGGTACATTTGTCTCATTAAACTGATTCTAACATTAAATGTGCTTGCAGCTATAGACGATATGAAATTAGCACAATAAATAAATTGAATAAAACTACCAATATTTTATTTAATTTATATTTATTGATTTTTATGATACAATTTATACCTTTTCTGAAATGCAAAGTTAACTAATGAATGCAATCATTTTAAAAGGTGCGGCCCTCCACTAACCTCCGCTCCCACAAAGTGGCCCCCGAGCCAAAACAATTGCCCACCCCTGCCATAGGGAATAATGCAGGCAGCCCAAGCCGGAATCAGCTGCATTGTGGGCATTCGCAAATGGCTTTTGAATTTTTTTAAAAAACCACTGAAACTATTCCACATCTGCCAATGAGGTCTCCGGGGGCTGAGAAAGGGAGGGCAAGGAAGTCCACAGCAGAAGGCTACTCGTGATCGGGGGACATCCACATTCCCGCCCCCCCAGCTTCTCTCCATCCTAAAACCTCTCTCACCCTAAATGCAAAATTGCCCAGGAATTCACATTTGATCAGTTGTGAGGATAGAATCATAGAACTGGAAGGGGTCCTACAAGCCACCTAGTCCAACCCCCTGCTCAGGGCGGGACCAGCCTAGAGCATCCCTGACAAGGGTTTGTCCAGCCGCTGATTGGAGACTGCCAGGGAGGGGAAGCTCGCCACCTCCCCAGGCAGCCGATTCCACCCTTGCACAAGTCTGACTGTCAAAAAGCTTTCCCTAAGACCCAGCTGGGACTTTTCCACCCATAATTTAAACAATAATTTAATTTTTTTTGCTGCCTTGCCCTGCCGTTGTCAGAGAGCAGCCAGTGCATGGATCTTTCGAAAGACCTCCAAAGTCCCTTCTTACGTAAAGCTTGCTCCCAGGCAGGAGGACACACTCTCTGTTCCTCTTCTTGGCAGGTCACTTGTGGCAAGAGGGTTCCATTTTGTGCAACTATTTTTAGGTCGACAGCGCCGTTCAGACACTCGGCGCAAGAACACAATACGTCCAGCTTAGCCCTCGCTTGGACCTCCTGTTCTGCGGACCTTCAGTTCTCATTTGACCAGAGGAGACTGGAAGCTGGGGGTCAGTGGATCCCTGGAAGATTTCCCAGGAGTCCATGCACGGATGAAGACTTCAGTACCGATCTGGCCAAAGTGGTTTACATTGTCATTTCTTTGTTGATTTAAAATATGTACGTTCTGCCTTTCTGCTAGTGCGAGGCAGCAAACAGACAAGTTTAAAAAAAAATGAGGATGAAGAGGACGACATGAACAATATGTTATCATACAGCCCCCTCCCTCCCCCAAATTCATCGCATGCCCCCAGCAAAACTTCCTCATTGGCCTTCCCGGGTGTTTGCAGCCTTTGGCAGGAAGAGATGTCTGTGGGCTGGGTGGGCGTTTGCAGGTGGCACATGGACTGAGCAGAGAATTCCAGCGTGAGCTGGATCTCCCCATCAGTCTCAGGGCAGCAGAGCTCTTTCTCCCTGCCTCCATCTTAGTCTCACAACAACCCTGTGAGGCAGGGTCTGCTGAAAGGGAGCAGATGGCCCGAGGCAGAGAGTTGGAATTCACTGCCCCAGGAGGTGGTGGCGGCTACAAGCATGGACGGCTTCAAGAGGGAATTAGATAAACATCTGGAGCAGAGGTCCATCAGTGGCTATGAGCCACAAGGTATAGATAGGAACTCTCAGTCTGGGGCAAGTGATGCTCTGTATTCTTGGTGCCGGGGAGGGCTTCTGGTGTTCTGGCCCCACTGCTGGAGCTCCTGAGGGCACCTGGATGGGCCACTGGCCTGATACAACATTGGCTTCTCTTGTGTTCTCTTATGTTCTTATGTAGCACCGAGGTCTTCTGCTGTGAAGCCATTTAATGCCTACATGCTCTGCAGACGCTGAACGTAAGAGAGGTCTGCTGTACCCCCACTGATTGATGACTGAGCTTGTCAGCAGCACCCTGCTGAGTTTGCAGGGAAGGGTCACAAGCCACACACACTGGTAGGTCTTTTCAGCCTTGCTTGGTCTGCAGTCCATCCCCTTCCCTTTCCACTGTGTATGAAAATCTCACTGGCACAGCATGCATTTTGTGCATCTGACCAAGACCGCTGGAGCCCACAGAAAAAGTCTGCTACAAATAATTGGTTAGTCTTTTACTGCACTCCACAACCCTCCTCGTGATTTGAAACCAGGGCCTCCTACATCACAGCTCCTTCCTTCAGCTACTGGGCCATGTCAGCTCTGCAGAACTCCATATGGACTCAGGCAGGGCTGCCAACCTCCAGGTGGGGCCTGGAGATCTCCAGGAATCACACCTAATCTCTCCTGATGATGCAGATTAGCCCCCCTGGAGAAAACGGCTACCTTGGCAGGTGCGCTTTGTGGCTTGACACATCCCTTCTGAGGTCCCTCCCCCTCCCCAGGCTCCACCCCTATAAACTCTAGGAATTTATATAAGCTCCACCCCTATAAACTCCACCCCTATAAGCTCTGGCGACTCTGGGCAACGACACCCTTAGCTCTTCCAGGGCCAGTTTCCCCTGGTTTGGGGGTCAGGGTCCAAATGACACGGGCTGATTCTGCATTGGCTTTTCCCTCCATTGTTCTATGAAACCCACCTCGGAATGGAAATTCCCCTCTGCATTGTATGCCACTTTTGCTTCCTTTAATCATCGGGTTTTATGGTACCTTCTGCATAGATCTGTGGCTGTTTTATGGCCATTCAAGGCCAGGTTCCCTCTAAGCTGAGTTAGTGTGAGCTAGCTCACAGTTTTTTAGCCTCTGGCACATAGATTTTTGCCTTAGCTCAGGAAGGATGGCTCCAGAACAAACTAATTAACGCAGCAGCCAAATCACTCGCTCACAGCTTTAATGCCAGTAGCTCCCAAAGCGGAATTTTTGTTCACAGGACTCCACAGCTTAGAGGGTGCATTCATTCAGGGGGGTGACTTTGCAGCCTCAGTACAGTGTTACATTTTCCCCACCCAGTTGAGAAAATGTGGAGCAAATGTCAGATGCAGAATGACATGATCGAAGTTTATAAAATTATGCACGGGATAGAGCAGGTAGAGAAAGAAGTCCTTTTCTCCCTTTCTCACAAGACAAGACCTCATGGGTACTCGATGAAATTGCTGAGCAGTCGGGTTAGAACAGATAAAAGGAAGTCCTTCTTCACCCAAAGAGTGATTTACACGTGGAATTCGCGGCCACAGGAGGTGGTGGTGGCTGCAAGCATGGAGGGCTTCAAGAAAGAATTGGATAAACATCTGGAGCAGAGGTCCATCAGTGGCTACTAGCCACAAGGTACAGATAGGAACTCTCAGTCTGGGGCAAGTGATGGGGCATTCTTTCTTGGTGCTTGGGGGGGGGGGGGGGGGACAGTGGGAGGGCTTCTAGTGTCCTGGCCCCACTGCTGGACCTCCTGAGGGCACCTGGTGTTTTTGGCCACTGTGTGACACAGAGGGATGGACTGGGTGGGCCACTGGCCTGACCCAACATTAGCCTCTCTTATGT
Source organism: Lepidodactylus listeri (assembly GCA_029233225.1). Classification (NCBI taxonomy): domain Eukaryota; kingdom Metazoa; phylum Chordata; class Lepidosauria; order Squamata; family Gekkonidae; genus Lepidodactylus; species Lepidodactylus listeri. The sequence continues at coordinate 128,522,280 of JARCFY010000005.1, read as the reverse complement.
TCTTCCGTTCAGAATCGCCCACGGATCACGAAGAGGCAGCCCCGGGCAGACTCTCTTCGGCAGGTGGCGCGGCTCCTTTCCGCCAGAGCAAAGCACCCCCGCCGCCGCCCCTTCTGCCCTGCAAGCACAAAGTTCGAGTCCAGAGTGGCACCTTCAAAGCCAAAAGTTGTCTTCCAAGCGCAAACTTTTCCGCGCCCACACTTTCTCCTGCGGCTTCCGACGCACCCCGGACATTCTGCCGCGCGGGGGAGGCGAGGCGAGGCGAGGCGAGGCGAGGCGCGTCGCGCGGAGGGGTTACTGCCGGTCACGGGCTCCCCGCGGCGAGCACAACAACAGCCTACAGCTCCTGACCGCGTCCCAGCCAACCGGCGGCGCGGCTCCCTTGTCTGACTCCGGCCTGGCCAATCAGCGGCGGCGTCTCTGTGTCACGGTCTCGCCGCCTCTCTGTTCGCCGCCGCGGCCTCGCGGGGTCCGTCCCGTCCCCCCGTCCCCCCCGCGCGCGTGCGCTCAGCCAGCCCCGGGCATGGGCATGCAGGGGCAGCCAGCCAGGCTAGGGTCTCGCTACACGGGGTTGCTGCCCGTTGCAGACGGGGGGGGGGGGGGGGGGGGATGCAGGCTGCAGAGGGCCTGGGTGCCAGAGTGACAGCCACTCTCCTCTAATCCCCCCTGCTCAGGCCACCCCCGCCCCCCAGGTCCCGAGGCAGGGAGTAGGGCTGCCAGCCTCCAGGTGGGGCCTGGGGATCGCCCGCTTTTACAACTGATCCCCAACCGACAGAGATCAGCTCCCCTGGAGAAAATGGCTGCTTTGAAGGGCGGACTCTACGGCATTGCACCATGCCGAGGCCCCTCCCCTCCCCTCCCCAAACCCCGCCCTCTCCTGGCTCCACCCCCAAAGTCCCCAGGTATTTTCCAACCCGGACTTGGCAACCCCAGCAGGGAGCCCTGCTTGCATGAAGAGGTGGAGGGGTCTCTCCTTCAGTTATCAACCACATTGGGCGGCGTGGGGGGGGCCACATCATGGTTCAGATTAATTGGGTCTTGTTTGGCCTGGCTTCATAAACACACATACAGCTAGAGGCACTAGGGTTGCCATGGGCAGTGTTCCCGCTAAGCTGAGTTAGGGCGCACCAGCTCACCGGTTTTTTAGCCTCCGACTCACACGTTTTTGTCTCAGCTCAGGATAGGGTTGCCAAGTCTGGGTTGGAAAATACCTGGAGACTTTGAGGGTGGAGCCAGGAGAAGGCGGGGTGCGGGGAGGGGAGGGGCCTCAGCATGGTACAATGCCATAGAGTCCGCCCTTCAAAGCAGCCATTTTCTCCAGGGGAGCTGATCTCCGTCAGCTGGAGATCAGTTGTAAAAGCAGGAGATCCCTAGGCCCCACCTGGAGGTTGGCAACCCTAGCTCAGGAGGATGGCTCTAGAGCAGGGGTGGCCAACCTGTGGCTCGGGAGCCACATGCGGCTCTTTCACATATATTGTGTGGCTCCTGGCAGGGCGGCTGGGGAAGCAAAGGGGAGGCATGCTTTTTCTCTCTTTCTCCCTTCCTTCCCTCCTCCCTCCCATCTATTTGCTTTCCTAGTTTCTCTCTCTCTCTTTCTTTCCACTTCTTTAATTCTTTCTTTCCATCTCTCTCAATATCATTAACAAACAAGTAATATCATTATTAATAACTGGTTTTCCTCATTTGTTTTTATTTTTGGCAGTCCCATTTAACGTTAATAAAAAGCAAATTTGCATATTTTTAACAATAAAAACGTGTGTGTGATATTTGTTCCTGTCTTGCGGCTCTCAGACATCTGACGTTTATTCTATGTGGCTCTTACGTTAAGCAAGGTTGGCCACCCCTGCTCTAGAGCAATACTCCCGCCAAGCTGTGGAGTCTTGTGAGCAAAAATCCTACTTTGTGAGCTTCTGGCATTAAAGTTGTGAGCAAGCGATTTAGCCCCTGCCTAAATTAGTTTGAACTGGAGCCATCCTTCCTGAGCTGAGACAGAAATGTGTGAGCCAGAGGCTAAGTGCTCCAGAGCAAACTGATTTATTCAGGAGCCAAATCGCTCGCTCCCAACTTTCATGCCAGTAGCCCACAAAGTAGAATTTTTGCTCACAGGACTCCATAGCTTAGAGGGAGCATTGGTTGCCAGCTCTGGATTGGGAAGCAACTGGAGATTTTGGGGGTGGAGCCTGAGGAGGACTGGGTTTGGGACATAGTACCGTAGAGTCCAACTCCCAGAGCAGCCATTTTCTCCAGGTGAACCAGTTTCTGTTGCCTGGAGATCGGTTGGAATGGCAGAAAACCTCCAGCCACCGCCTGGAGGTTTGCAACCCATATAGGCACAGTAAAATCAAATTAATATGAAAACTGAATCATCCTTCCCTTTGTCAGTGCCACAACATGAAGAAAAGGGGGGGGGGGACATCAGGTAGCCATGAAGAAGTACCAGCTCTTGTTTGTTATGGTTCCATGTGTGGGTATCCAGAGGCGATCCCAACTTTGAATGCCAGTGTACCTTCAGTCAAATGGTAGATGGACGTTCTCTGCTCATTACATAAGAACATAAGAGAAGCCAATATTGGCTTAGGCCAGTGGCCCATCCAGTCCAACACTCTGTCACACAGTGGCCGAAAATACCAGGTGCCCTCAGGAGCCAGAACTCCAGAAGCCCTCCCACTGCCACTGTCACTCCAGTGTAGAAACACAAGAAGTATATCTAGGGTAATCATAAGCTGAAATTCCTAGGATAGAAAAGAAATGGGCTATGACTTGTCTCGTCGCCATTTACAAGGAGGCCATGGGTTATTAATTGTCTGGTCTGAAAGGCTTCCCTCATGGTTTGAATCTTAATGTTCTGGTAATCTGAGGAGGGAGGGAAAATGGCATGGTATGGCCCAGTCCTGTATCTTGTTAAATACTGGGTTCTGGACGCATTGCAGTGATCAGCTCTAGTTTATTTAGTGATTTCAGGAACACTACAAGGACAAAATCCAGGGCTCGCTGCCTGTTTATAAAGCATGCAAAGCCACACCCCACTCACAACAATAGGCTATTTATATAATACTACATCTCTATTGGCCCACTCCTGAATCCTGGTAAGCTATTGTTCTGGGGTAACAAGCTCAGGGATGACTCATGCTCAGTACACAACGTATCTCGAAAGCTAAGTTGGGTTGGTATTTGGATGGGAGACCACCACGGAAGACTGCAGAGGCAGGCAATGGCAAACCACTTCTGCTTCTCGCTGGCCTTAAAAACCCCATGCTGGGCTGTGACTTGAGGACACTTATGTATATAATCTAAAAGGGATCGAAGGAGGCTGAAAAATCAGGAAACCTCTCACCTCTGCCTGCGAGATGGATGTGTTGCAAGCTGTGCTGATATATTGGCCCAAGAAGCCTTGCCAGCCCTGTATCACTGCCTTCTGGAGAAATGGATGGGAGATTTCAGTCAGGGTCAGAGACAGTGGACCTGGAATCTCTTCAGCCAAAAGATCTAGGTGAAGTTGGATCACTTATCACTGATGGACAAGGGACAGGTGAAATGTGTTGGGAGATCCCACTTGCCAATGACTTTGGGAGCCCCCTCTGATGTATTTGTCACATCCTGGTGGAGGGCTTTACAAGTGAATCGATTGATGGGAGTATTTGACAGATGCAACACAGGCAAGCCCAACCAAAAGCACAACCAGGAAATTGCATGGCCAGAGTTGTGGGTTTCTAAGAAAGGTAATAGGGGTGTGCCTTTGCCATCTAAGTGGGAGGATTTCCTGTAGCACCCAGAAAACGGAAGTTTCCTTTGCAAATATCTGTCTCCTGTCAGAATCTATGGATTCTAACAAGGGTTTCTGGGGCTATATGCTATATTGTGTAACCTATCCCTGTATTGGCTATGTAACCACTTGTGATGCTTGTTTGTCTCCGCATTCCTTTCCTCCCTGCCGGGGAAGACGAGAACTACTTTCTTATCAACGTGTGAAGGCCTTGGAGAAAGTCATTTGTTATGTGAAAGATGGTTACATCTGAGGGGTCTGGTTTACGAAGGGAAATTTACTGCTTCACACCTAACCTTTTTCCTGTGGGAAGCAAATGGTCAAAGGACCTTTTAGCCCGCGCTTTCCCCCCCCTGTTGATTGGTTACCTATGGGCAATTCAAATTGTGCTGGAGGGTATATTAGTCCTGCTTCTATTGTATGTTTTATCTCTGACAATAATCCGAGGACCTGTAGTAATGTAACGATTGGAAATAAAGAACTGTGTTTCATCAACAAAGATCTGATCCTTGACTACATCGAGCAGAAGCCTCACAGATTGTCAGAGATCCGTGACTGGGACTTGACCGTTCCTGACCATGTCGGACGACGGTACTATTCCCATCCCTACAACCGAAGGACAGCCGGTGACCCCGGAGGACCAGGGTGCCGGTGGTGGAGGTGGCAGCGGGGAGCCCGAAGTGCCAGCGACTACGGCTCAGGGGGCTTATTACATCCTGCGACCACCTCCTCATCAGAGCATGACCCCGAGGTATTCGTGGAGCAACTTCGGTCGTGGGACCGTCGACTCGTGGGTCCACGACCGGAAGGGAGCGCGGGTCTCGATCCAGGGAGACCGCACCGAGCACGGGAGGCCGAGCTTCCTGGGAGACGAGCGCGAACCGATCTACGGAGGAGACTGGCAGGCCCCGCCCTTGGAAGAGGAGAGGGGCGCGACATACGTTCCCGATCTCTACGGGGAAGATCAGACCCAAGCCCTAGATCACATGATGGGAGATCTGCGAATGCAACTCACCACGGAACTGCGAGAGATAGCGCTCGATCTGCAATACCAGTTCCGTGACGCCTTGACAGCGGTTCAGGCAGCCCGGCCGGTCCCAGGAGGGGCCGGAGCCCCAGGAGGGGGAGTCCCGCCACAGCCGGCTCCTCCCGGGGGAGCTCCCGTGGGGGTCGTCCCGCAGCAGGCACCGCAGCAGGTTCCGCAGCCCGTTCCCCTCCCAGTTCCCGCACCCGTGCCTGCACCAGCCCCAGGGCCCGTGGGACCGATGATCTGCCAAGCGCCTGCCGATCCATTGACGGCTACTTTCGATGGGGACCCCGAAAAGCTATGGTTTTCCTCATAGAAATCGAGAGGTTCCTAGACACCTGGGGACACCTCTACCCCACCGAGAGGGACCGGATTGGCTACATCGGGTCCAAGCTGAGGGATACCGCCAGCGACTGGTACGTGAGCCTCCACAATGCCCCCAGGCCTGAGTTGCGCTCCGTGCACAACTTCATGTGGGCCCTCAGGCAACACTACGAGGACCCCCTGGGGGAGGAGAAGGCTCGGAACCAGCTGCGGAAGTTGACCCAGGGGCGGGCCTCCGTGAGGGAATACACCGACAAGTTCCGGCGCATAGCAGCTAAGATCCGTGGCTGGACCCAAGACCTCTTCATCGAGAAGTACCGAGAAGGTCTTAACCCCGAGGTGTACGAGACGGTGTTGCGAGGAGGGAGACCAGGCTCGTTAGCCACCTGGATGAGAGCGGCTGTGGACGTGGAGGAACGGTTCACCCTCATCAAGATGGGAACTTCGGCGGCTGCCCAAGCCAAAGCCCCCCAGAAGGTGAAGCCCAAGCTCAGCGTCCAGGAAATCTGAGACAACCGGTTCAAGCAAGGGCTCTGCATGCGGTGCGGGGAGAGCGGTCACTTCGCCTCGGCGTGCCCCTGTGGGAGCGGAAAGGTCCCAAAGACCTCCACTCCGGTGGCGGGGAGCACCCCCAGCAAGGGAAAGACCTCGTTCAAACCCCGGGCATTACAGCTGGAAGGGGCAGCGAGCGAGCAAGGGGAGCTGGAGCTGACGGAGGCTCAGATGTTGGGAAACTCCAACGGCCTGCAGTGAGCGGCGCAGAACTGCAGGTCCCCAACCCCGACGCGCCATCTCCGGTGAGCATCCCCGGCCCTTTATTGTATATGGTAGTGACTGTAATAGCCCCCGGGACTGGGACCCATGTTAGGGTCATTTGTTATGTGAAAGATGGTTACATCTGAGGGGTCTGGTTTACGAAGGGAAATTTACTGCTTCACACCTAACCTTTTTCCTGTGGGAAGCAAACGGTCAAAGGACCTTTTAGCCCGCGCTTTCCCCCCCTGTTGATTGGTTACCTATGGGCAATTCAAATTGTGCTGGAGGGTATATTAGTCCTGCTTCTATTGTATGTTTTATCTCTGACAATAATCCGAGGACCTGTAGTAATGTAATGATTGGAAATAAAGAACTGTGTTTCATCAACAAAGATCTGATCCTTGACTACATCGAGCAGAAGCCTCACATCTCCCAGCAACAGATATTCTAAACACTAACAAAGGGCGGGGGGAGGCCATGGTCGATGGCTTTGGCAGTGAAGAGAGCGTGGGATTTTCTGTTCTGATGCAGACACCAAGAGACGAGAGCCCTGTCACCAGCGATTTAACACGAGTTGCTCCTTCTCTGCTATGTTGCAAGTTAGGCAAGGAGTGCCGTCGATGCCTGTAGAACTGATCTCATTTCACTGCAGACTGGTTTCCACAGCATTTCATGTCCCAAACTCAAGCTCAAAGAGGAAAACATTTCCTGACTCAGTCCACTGGGGAGCAATTACCATTCTGACAAGATGGGTGAGAGGCCACTCCTGCCTTCCGTGCTATGGCTGGCTGGCCATACCACCTCCACCCTGGCAGGGCACAGCAGGAAATCATGCTTCCTCGTGCCACTGGAACCTTCTGAAAGGCCAGTTTGGTGTAGTGGTTAAGAGTGGTGGACTCTGATCTGGGAGAACCGGGTTTGATTCCCCACCCCTCCATATGCAGCTGCTGGGTGACCTTAGGCCAGTCACAGTTCTCTCAGCCCCACCTGCCTCCCAGGAGAGGAAGGGAAGGTGATTGTAAACCCCTCTGAGACTCTGGGTGAAGGGCCAGGGTATAAATCCAATCTCCTCCTCCTCTCTTCTTATTCTTCTCCTGCTCCTCTTCCTCCTCCTTCTCTTCCTTCACCTCCTCCTCTCTTCTTATTCTTCTCCTGCTCCTCTTCCTCCTCCTTTTCTTCCTTCACCTCCTCCTCTCTTCTTATTCTTCTCCTGCTCCTCTTCCTCCTCCTTCTCTTCCTTCACCTCCTCCTTCTCTCTTCTTATTCTTCTCCTGCTCCTCTTCCTCCTCCTTCTCTTCCTTCACCTTCTCCTTCTCCTCCTCCTCCTCTCTTCTTATTTTTCTCCTGCTCCTCTTCCTCCTCCTTCTCTTCCTTCACCTTCTCCTCCTCTCTTCTTATTCTTCTCCTGCTCCTCTTCATCCTCCTTCTCTTCCTTCACCTTCTCCTTCTCCTCCTCCTCCTCTCTTCTTATTCTTCTCCTTCTCTTCCTCCTTCTCTTCCTTCACCTCCTTCTCCTCTCTTCTTATTCTTCTCCTGCTCCTCTTCCTCCTCCTTCTCTTCCTTCACCTTCTCCTTCTCCTCCTCCTCCTCTCTTCTTATTCTTCTCCTGCTCCTCTTCCTCCTCCTTCTCTTCCTTCACCTTCTCCTCCTCCTCTCTTCTTATTCTTCTCCTGCTCCTCTTCCTCCTCCTTCTCTTCCTTCACCTTCTCCTCCTCTTCCTCTCTTCTTAGTCTTCTCCTCTTCCTCCTCCTCCTCTTCTTCCTTTTCATTCTCCTTTGGGAACAAAATATCTATGAAAGGGTTGTGTCTGGAGGTTGAAGTACCGGAGTTCTGGAGTTCCAGTACTACTCTGGGTATTTATTTATCATTTAAAATAGCTATGCCCCGTCTACTAACCGACAGGGAACTCGTGCATCTGGTCTGGCACATTTCGGACTGTAGGTTGGAAATTGTGCATGAGTGGTCCGTCCCTTGCCTTAAATAAAAGCTTCCAAGCACACAGGAAAGTAGCACGACGGAGGAGAAGGTTTTTCCAGAGTTTGCCACGGTATTTACCTGCAAGGAACCCCACCACCCCCAATGGTATTCACAAAGGGTTTTTTATGAGTATTGGGTGGTTGGTGTCTGTTGACACCCCCTCCCCCCAGTGGGGCTGGTACGTTTCAGAGAGGCGGCTTGCTACTGCCTCCCCCTGCGTCCCGGCCCTAGTACTCCTTGGGGGTCTCCCTTCCAAGTACTTGCCAGGGTTGGCCCTGTTTAGCTTCTGAGATCAGATGAGATTGGGCTTGCCTGGGCTAGCCAGGTCAGGGCTCACAGTATTCCCCCCCCCCCCCATGGGAACGGAGAGTTTGAAGTAACAACATGAAGCCACCCACCTGCTGTCGGTAAAGTAGAGCCACAAGAACTCTGTACTGATTAATAATGTATCGGATCGAATAAACCAGGCCCTGTTCCATATTAGCCACTTCAGTACTGTGTACAGAGCAAGCCAGTTCCTGATTTTACTCTTTCAGTCCTCAAAACTGGACATGAGACATTGGGACAGAGAGTGAAACTTAGACCATGGAGGTGTTACTAAGTCATTGGCTTTAATCACCTGGGGGAACTTGGAATGTGTTAGAGGATAGAAAAGCCTGCTCTTGAAATTAGATTCTGCTTCAAATATAGAGGAGCATTCTTCTGTGTGAGAACTGAGCACTGTTTCAGGGGTGGGGCCACTCTGGCATCCCAGCTGTCAGCACCTCCCCGGGTAGTCATTATGGTCCCTTCTTTCATCAGGATCTTCCATGCTCTTGGATTTTGAGGGTTGCAGTTGTGCTTGAGAGCCGGTTTGGTGTAGTGGTTAGGAGTGCAGACTCTAATCAGGGAGAACCGGGTTTGATTCCCCACTCCTCCATATGCAGCTGCTGGTGTGGCCTTGGGCCAGTCACAAGTTGTCTCAGAGCTGTTCTCTCAAGGGCAGTTCTCGAGAGAGCTCTCTTAGCCCCACCGACCTCACAAACTGTCTGTTGTGGGGAGGAGAAGGGAAAGGGGATTGTAAGCCGCTCTGAGACTCCTTCGGGTAGTGAAGGGCGAGGTATAATCCAATCCCCCTCCCCCCGCTGGAGATCTCCTGTAATTATAACTTGATCTTCAGGCTACAGAAATCAGTTTCTCTTCAGAAAATGGCTTCTATGGAGGGTGGACTCTATGGCAGTACACACTGCTTTGGTCCCTCCCCTCCTCAAACCCCTCCATCCCCAGAAGAATCCCCAGGAATCTCCCAACCTGGCGTTGGCAACCGTACTTCCGGTAGCTTCTTCCTTGTGATTATAAAATGCCCCATAGTAGATTAACAGTGCATAGAGTTACTCCAGTATTGATTTCAGTGGCTCCGGACCTGAGTTGCTCTGCCTTCGGTACACCCACCCAGTCGACCTGGAAGGGAGCGGTTTCCCATTTTGGGGCGCGTCCACCAAGGTGAGTTCCATTCGGAGAACCCTGTATGCTGCATGCTGCGTTCCCATTGAGAAGAGCGTGGGCCGATCCTTCTGTTTCCTTCATTTTGTAACAGGAACCTGTGGCTCGACCCTTCCTTTTCCCAAGGGCTGGAACTAGAAGAAGTCTGGAGTCTGACAGAGAAGGAAAAGCCACTGGTCTTATCCTTGAGAGAGAGTTTTGTTTGTTCCTGAGACTGCCTTTAACAACCACTTTGGCCCGAAGAAAGAGCGAGCTGTGGAGGGTGATCATTATTAGCTTAATTGTAGATCTCTGCTGGGCTAACTGCAGGTTGCAGATGCTGCCTTTGTGCGCTCTGGCCTGCACTGGGAAGGGGGGCCGTGGGCAGGCGAAAAGCCTGGTTCAGAAGGAAGAGTCCTCCCTGCAAGGCTGGCAGAAGAAGCCGGGCTCCCCAGTTTGTGGCTCCCCAGGAGGCAAGACTCCTGAGACAGCAGGCCTTGGGCCAGGGAACCTCACCCGGAAGTCTCTGTAAAGCCCAAGCTTATCAGGGGAGAAGGGCAATGCTCCTGGCGGCTCTTCTAAAAGCAAACTGGCTACCAGCTGATCTCCAGATGGCAAATTATCAGTTCCCTTGGAGAAAACAGCCACTCTGGAGGATGAACTCTGTGACATTATATCCCACTGAGGTCTCTCCCCTCCCCAACCTTCACCCTCACCCAGTCCCCTGCGAGATTGGGGCACAGGATCCCAAGGCAACCCTTTTAGATACAAGGCATCAGTCCAGGGATGGGGTGGGAAATGTGCATAAGCCCATCCTCCAGTCCCCCCCCACACACACACACCTTCTACAGTATACTAAGAAATTTGGGAGTGGGTTTCTCTCAACTCTGGTTGGGTAAAACAGATAAAAGGAAGTACTTCTTCACCCAAAGAGTGATTAACACATGGAATTCACTGCCACTGGAGGAGGTGGCGGCTACAAGCATGGACGGTTTCAAGAGGGAATTGGATAAACATATGGAGCTGGGGGTGGGTGGGCAACAGTGGGAGGGCTTCTAGTGTTCTGGCCCCACTGCTGGACACCTGGTGTTTTTTGGCCACTGTGTGACAGAGTGTTGGACTGGATGGGCCATTGGCCTGATCCAGCATTGGCTTCTCTTATGTTCTTATGGGTTTTTGCAAAAGGCAGAAACACTTTGTTGCGTGCACACGAAAGCTTAACCCTAGAATTAAGCTTTGTCTGATGCACACGAAAGCTTGCACCCCAGAATTAAACTGTGTTGGTCTTAAAGGTGCTACTGGACTCCAACGTTGTTCTGCCGCTTCAGACCAGCACGGCTGACCGCCTGAATAGTAGATTAGTAAACCAAGCCCAGATTTGTGGACCTCACTCTGGGAACCACTGGCATACAGTTCCATAGTTGGCAGTGCTTTGTTCTTCGTCCTGATCTGGATGGTCCAGGCTAGCCTGATGTAGTTGGATCTCGGAAGCGGAGCAGGGTGAGCCCTGGCGAGTCCTTGGATGGGAGACCCCCAGGGAGGTCCAGGGTCGCTACACACGGGCAGGCAACGGCAAACCACCTTTGAGCGTCTCTTGCCTGGAAAATCCCAGGATGGGGTTGCCTTAAGTTGGCTGCGACTCGAGAACACTTCACACACACACACATATACACATACACAGAGAGAGAGTGGCAGCAACTTGTTCATCAAGGTTTGTCTTACAAGGGGTGGGGGAAGACTACACTGAGTGGAAACAGGAGAGGGATATGGAACAGGAGTCACTGGGGTGGGGAGGGGGAGGTCGTTGTAGATTTCCTGCATTCTGCAGAACTAGATGCCCCTGGATGCCCCTTCCACCTCGATGATTCTACGAGGGTTTTTAAAACCCTATATGGCCCAGGTCCAACATACCTGAGGGACCACCTTTCCCCATATATACCCCAGAGAGCACTGCTATCAGGGTCACAGCATCAGTTGACCCTCCCAGGCCCCAAGGATGCCAGGCTCACCGCGACAAGGGCTAAGGCTTTTTCAGGGGCGGCTCCACACTGGTGGAACAAGCTCCCTGCGGGACCTTCTGCAGTTCCGCAGGGCCTGCAAGATGGAGCTCTTCCGCCAGGCTTTCAACTAGGAGCCGCCCCACGAGGACCATCAACGAGCCCGGCCCTCAGTTTTGACATCTGGCTCACGACACTGAATGATTTAGGACAACACTGAGCTGGAACATAGCAGCTGGAGACATACTTGGCACACCATCGTTACATTAATAGCCCCTATGTTTCTTATGATTTTAGAACTTGTTGGTACTGTAACGTTTTATAATGTTTTAATGTCCTATTTGGTTTTATCGGCGCTTGGTGCCAATGTTTGTAAGCCACCCTGAGCCTGTTCATGGGGAGGGCGGGGTAGAAACAGAAGAAGAAGAAGAAGAAGAAGAAGAAGAAGAAGAGATTGGATTTATACCCCGCCTTTCACTCCCCAAGGGAGTCTCAGAGCGGCTCACAGACTCCTCTCCCTTCCCCTCCCCACAACAGACACCCTGTGAGGTAGGTGGGGCTGAGAGAGCTCTGAGACATCTGTCCTTGAGAGAATAGCTGTGCCAGAGCTATGGCTTGCCCAAGGTCATCCAGCAGGTGCAAGTGGAGGAGTGGGGAATCAGACCCGGTTCTCCCAGTTTAGAGTCCGCGCACTTAACCACTACAACAAACAAATAAATCGAGCACATTTCTCCTTCCTCAGTCTAGGGAAAGCTGTGCCTGCTAAAACCTGTCCTGCTGTCTAAGTCCTGAAGGCAGAGGAGCAATTCTCCCCCCCTCCCTGTGCCTCCGCCCCCCCCTACTGAGGAGCAGAGAATCCTGCCTCTGGTTGGTCTAGGTGACATCCTCAGAGACCCTGACAAGAAGGAATCAGGGCTCCTGTCCCGGCCGGTGGGAAATCCAACCCAGGTGGCTCCGTTTACAAGGCTCGGTTCTCTGTGCCTCTGAGGGAGCTGTGGGTGAGGGAGGGGGACACCTCAGGTTGGCACAAAGCAGGTGGGGTGGGGTGCAGGTGAAGCCGGGCACTTCGGTTTCCCTTCCGGGATCTTCTTGGCTCAGCGGAGTCAAAACAGGGCTGCAGGAGGAGGAAACGTCTTCCCGGCTCCCTCCCACTCTGCAGTGTTAGGTGACTGAACTGGAGTAACTTCTTGACTGGGGCCTGGCTGGGAGCCACAGGCTGAGAAGATGACGTGAGGCGAGCCGCTCTGGGTATTGTGCTCAGCACCACAGCCCTGGCAAACAGCCCAGCCTGGCCTTAAAGCAACAGAAGACTCCGCTTGGGCTAGGCACTGGAAGCGCTGCGCTGTCGCAGCTGACTCAGAGCAACTCCACGGGGTCTTCAAGGCAAGAGATGTTCAGAGGCTGTTTCCCCGCCTCTGCGTCTGGACCTGGGACTTCCTTGGGGGTCCCCCATCCAAGGACTAACTGGGGCCGACCACGCTTAGCTTCCGAGATCTGATGAGACTGAGCTTGCCTGGGCCATCCAGGTCAGGGAGAGAGACATACGGAGGTGATTTGCCATTGCCTGCCTCTGTGTAGTGACCCTGGACTTCCTTGGGGGTCTCCCATCCAAATAGTGACGAGGGCTGACCTTGCTTAGTTTCCGAGATCCAATGAGATTGGGCTTGCCTGGGCCACGCAGGTCGGGGCCACCTCTGCCCAGGCCCGTAGCGACAGCGGGGCATCTTGGGGCCCTGCCCCCTTCATTTAAACCCCTGCCCCCCTCAAATAGCCATGCCAGAAACCTTATTTTTGAGGACACACACACACACACTGCATGCTGCTGACATGGGCTTCCCTCTCCCGCTGGAATTTGGGGGGGTATCATGGGACATGCCTTTTGAGGTCCCTTCCACAGGGCAAGAAAGACTCAAGGGTGGCATCTCCGACAATCCCCCTTCCTGCTAGCCCAGCCCTGCTGAGTAAGAAGTACTGAAAGTATTCACTCTTAAGTGCCCTTCTAAGCTTTCTTGCCCCATGGAAGGGAACTCAAAAATGCACTTAAATGAAGGCACTTAAATGCTCTCTGAGCTGGTTTTTTTCCCTAGGAACTGATATGTTCATTGCCCTGACCCTTGAAAGGAAGGGCTAGAAACAGGCTCGGAGCCTCCCCCAAGACAGGCGTTCAGATTAATTTGATTAATTTTAACTCCCCCCTTAAAAATGTAAATGCCCCCAAACAAAACGGGGATGCCTCTGCCTTTGTATGTCCAGGAACCAGGACCGTCGGGGCAAACAAAAGGCATTCCCAGGGCCTCTCTCGTCCCACTTAAAAAGGTCCCGTGCCTCTCCCAACCGCTCTGCAGGGCAGACTGGGCCTCACAGTCCCCTCGCACATGCAGATGGACACACGAAGCCAGCTTAAATCGAATCAGGCCCTTGGCCCGTCAGTATCGGCCCTGTCTGCTCAGGTGGACAACTGCTCTCCTGAGGTTTCTCACATCACCTACTGGCCTGGTCCTTTTAACCAGAGAGGCTGGGGGCTTGAACCTGGGACCTCCTGCATGCCAAGGAGATGCTCTCTGAGCCACAGCCCCTCCCCAGAAGCAAGGCAGGCAGGGAACATTGAAAGGCAAATTCAGTGCAGTTGAAAGAAGGTTGCCTGGGCTGGGAGCAGTGCAGCCATGAAATGGGCGGCTTCACAACGCGGTGGAGTGGGGCGGGGGGAGAAGGCTGGCTTCCCTGGGCTCAGAGAGGAAGACCAGAGCACAGCGGACCCCCCTGAGCATCGCCCCCGTTCCGCGTGAGAGCCAGGGCCACCCTGAATCCCACCACCCCGTCTGGTTTCTTCTTCAAAGACCCTGTAAAACTCTTCAGGATGGGGATTCTGGAACCAGGGCCATGAAGTCTGGGGGCAAGGATCTGTGGCCTTCACGGAGCACTCGCTGAGGATGTGTGCGCGGGGGTCCTTAACTCCCAGCACTTCCGTTAGCAACTCAGAAACGACAAGAGACAATCTGTCAAAGTTGAAAATCAGCCTTTTTTTTTATTGTAAAGAAATAAAGCTCCAGCTCAGCATAGTCAGATATTCAGTTCCATGTTAGTAGAAATTGTCAGTACACAAAAATATGGAAATATTAGAAGTGGGAAACTGAACCAAAACAAAACCCTGTGCACAATTCCAAGCGCATCAGAGCACGGACAATTCACAGATTAATCTTCACAGATTCTTCGCCATTCATACATCGATTTCCAGTTTGGGGGGGGGGAGGGACCCCAATTGCTGGCTGCAATCTGATTGTTTGCTGTTGTCGTTGCTACTTGAAGAAGGCTTGAAATCAATGGTCAGTCCGGCACAAACCAGTTAAACCAGAGGGACTGCAGAACACGCCGGTTTAGTCCCCCAAACAGCTTTCATCGCAGTGCGCCTGGTGTTACCCGGATTGCTCCTCAGGCCACGCGAGTAGGCGTATGAGCGTCCCTTTTAAGGTTGGAAACTAACTCATGAAGCAATGGAGGCACAGGAGACCAGAAAAGTCTCGCCTGTGGCTTTCACAGCAAAGTACCAGCTGGAGCAGATGCCCGCCAGTCTCCAGGCTGTGACTGTAACTGGTTCTTATCAACACCAACTGTTCATTCCAGGGCACACAGCAATACACACACACACACACACACACCCCAACCAACCAAGAGTGCATCTTGGAGCTAATCTGTACCACACACAACAGGAAAGAAACTACAGCTGTTTTCAAGCAATACAACTATTCCTTAACTTATCAGAAAAATCAACTCTTATGTTCAAAACAAAAACAAAAACCCCTTTAACCACAAATGAATGCAGGTAGATAATTAATATAAAACACCCCTGAAAAGTTCTTTTTAAAAATAATTTAGCACAGCTGAAAATAAAATACTGCGGAGTCCGTTGATACTCCTATGTCTGTTCAAGAAAATCTTAAGGCACCCCAAAACATTTGCTCCTTTGCTCCGCAGAGCGTCTTAGAACGTCCCTAGGGGCAGTTTGGTTACTCCAGATCTGCCCAGCCCAGGACGCACAAGCAAGGTTCAACCAAAGGCCCCGTTCTCTCTCGGGAGCTCCACCGTGAACACGGAGATGGGATTTGCAGGGAGGCTGGGGAGGGACCGTGGGTGTCCCTGTGTAAGGAGAGAGAAAGGCGCCTTCAGCTGGCCCTGATCTCTCCCAGGAACTCTGTGGAGCAGAGTTCGGTTTTCACCGGCCTGGCGTTATTAGGAGAGAAGCAAAAAGCTAGAACTGAGCTGAAACTGGTGGAGAGGCATGTATTGTGACCAATTTGGCTTCTTACAAATCGTGGTCCCTTGTTTTGGCAACAAAGGGCTGTTTTGTGGAGGGGGAGAGTTCTCCCGTTCGGAGGAACATTGCTTTGCCTTCTGATGTGCCCAAATTTGAGGGGCTCATTCGGCAATCACCCCAGTGGACAGCAAGAACAAATTCTCCTAATTGGGGGGGGGGAGGCACCAAGGAAGCCGCTGAGGGGGTCAGCATACAGAAGTGAAACAGAGCCATAAAAAATGGAGGACTCGCTTCGAGAACGTTTTGGGACTCCCCAAACCGCCTTCCTTCCAGTTAAAATGGTTTTTTGCATGAAATTTGGGCTCAGCTCTCCAAAGAAGCCGATCCGCAGCTTAGTTGAGCGCATCGTCGTCGCACCGAGCAAGTCAGGCCTTTCACCCAAATGTCTACTGAACACTGAGTGGCCTGCACCAAATCCAACACTAATGGGGGGGGGGGGGGGGGACGGGGGGACAATGCTGTGTGGAGTTTCCAGAGCTTCCTCAGTAGGAGTCCGGCCAGTTCCCCCTACAGCACAGGTAGGCAACCAAGAGTCCCTCCCTCCAGCTAACTGCAGCCAATCCTGTACTTCTCCAAACACCTCTTTGCCACATTCATGTTTTGCTTTCGAGGCGCATGCCCCAGAAGTCAGAGGGACTCAGCCTAAAAAAGGTGACGTCTCCAGAGGTCACAAAGCTCTCTCTTCCGAGCCTCCTGCCAGCAGGGGATAAGTGCAGGTGTACTGTACACGCCCGGGGAAGCGATGCAGCCGTGACAAATGCTGCCTTGCTTTTCCAGGTGCCTCCCCTGCCCCACGTGGTGGGAAAGCATTCCAAAGGGAATCTATCCCTCTCCAGGGGCCCTCTGACACCCATCCTTAGCTGGCCCTCGGTGGGATGAGACTGAACATCAGCGGCCATGACGTGCTGAACAGAACACACGCAGCACTGCTGTCCGCCCCCAGAGGAATCGGCTCTCCAGCCTGAGCGCGGCCGTGATCCCTCTGCCTCCTTTCTGAGGCAGAACCCCCCTCCCTTTTCATCCTCTAACGAGTCCCCACCCTGCGTGTTTCCCTCAACCAAATTGGTTCCCGTGGAACCAAACCATTTTGCTTTGCTGTGCGGCATTCCCGGGTGGGGGTCTCAGCCACTGACATCTACCTCTCACTTTCGGTGGCGAGAGAATGAGAGGAGGAGAACTGCCGCGTCTCCAAGACCCACCTCCTGCTCCTGGGGGTGGGGGAGCAGGGTCTTCCTCCTTTCCATTCCTACTCTAACCCTCACAGCACACATACCTCTTCTCAAGTCTCCAGGAGACACCAGAACTCCTGGCGCAAGAGATCACTCTTCAAGGAAGACGAGAGGAGAAAGGACCACTCTCTAGCTTCAGGAGCTAGAGAGCCAGCCTTGTGTGAAGCATGTGCTAGAGCTGTTTCTGGGGAAGGAGGTCCCTGGCTTTGATGCAGCCACTTTCTGGAAGGGGGGTAGTTCCTCGACCCCTCTGATTGGCTGTAGGGATATCAGCTGGTGCGGGATGCTCTACCAGCTCCTAATGAGAAAAGAGGGACACGCACACAGAAAAGTCGTTTTCTTTTTAGCCAAGGGGGCTGGGAGAAAGACCGCTCCTAGACTGAGAAAGAGAAAGTGACAGGTTTCGAAAACATCAGTTCAAAAGAGAGAGCCACGAGGGGGATGGGGGGCACAGTTAGAGTCGTCACCTTAAAGCATCCCAACAGCATTGCTTGGAAGTTAGTGAACGGAACATTGAAACGCAGGCCCAGGTGGTTCGAAGGATGAGAAGGCGGTTGGGGGTCTGGGAAGGGGCGGCTGCGGGCCTTCAGCCCGTCTTGTGGCTCCCGTCCCCAGTCCGAATTTTCCGCGCCAGGACAGTCGTCTTGCCCACGCTCTTGGGGTCTCTTGCCAATCCGAGGTAGCACATGAGGTCGATGAAACTCGTCGTGAAGTTCCACCGCCAGCCGTACTCGCTGGTGGAGTAGTCAAAGGGGAACGTGTGGTGGTAGTTGTGGAAGCCTTCACCTGCGGGGGGCAGGAGAGCAAGAGAAATGTTCAGGGACAAGCAGGGCCGGCAGCGTTCCTCCGCAGCCCCAGAGGATGACTCCCTTTGCTTTGTGGTTTGGCAGAGTGCTCAGCCAGGTATTTCACCAGGGGTAACTGAGGGACAAGTGCCTCCTTCTAAGAACACGGTAGCACTTGAGAAGCAACGGAGGAGGCACGGGAGAGCTGCTTCTCTTAAATAAAGAGTTCAGTGCAGTTCTCTCAAGAGGAACCTGCATTCCTGTTCCCTGATATCTTCCCTCCCCTTTCTATCAGAAGAGTAGAAAATAAGCTGAGGGTCAGTTACGGCCAGAGAACAGCAGTGCCACTCTCTGATACAGAGGTCTCCCAGACTTATTTGGCCTACCGCCGCCTTTTCAGAAAAAAAATTACTCAGCGCCCCCCCTGGAAATCTACCTTCAAGAAGTGGACAAAAAAATGCAGGTAGAGTCTGCCACGATCCACGCAGCCAGGCAGGCCAAGGCAGGCACAGAGCAGCAGCAGCAGCAGCTGAAGGCCTGAAGCCAGAGGCCAGCAGCAGCCACCACACAAGAACCCAGCGGCAACACCAGGTTTGCAAGGGTGCACGTGGCTGTGACTGGCTGTGGGGACCCCTCTTCACCTCCCCCTCCCTCCCTGATCCCAGGGAAGACCAGAAGGCAGGAAAAAGCTACTTTAGATAGGTTCTGGACTCTTCTTTCTTTATGCTTCCACCCCCCCCTTATTTTTATTCAATTCCCCCCCCCCAAATTGCACCTAAGGCTCCTACAGCCCGCCTGGATTGTTCCAGCGCCCCCCAGGGGGCGGTACTGCCCACTTTGGGAACCAGTGCTCTAATCCCACTGAAGAGAAAACGGGCCTAGACTTGCCCACAATGACACTGCGAAAAATCTCCCCCGAAGCCCCCGACCCTTCACAGCTCACCAAGTGTGAGACCAGACATCGGCAGCACTTTGCCACCCCATTAATCGTCGATATTCAACCGGCAGCAGACTCACAAGTGGCGCATTTGTTTCTAAACCGGTTAAATACACGACATCTGAACAGGGGCTCGCCTCTGGAACCCCATTTGGGAATACCAGCTCCACTCAGGGTTCCCGTTCTCTCAAAAGTGATATCACAATATCACCAAGAGAAGGCAAGCCCTGCAGTGGCCCCGGGTGTTTCTAAAGGCAGTGCCTGCTAAAGCAAAGTGGTTTTTGGAGAAGCAATAAAGTTCAGCGAAAGAAAAAAGAGCAGCAGAGGAAGAAGAAATTAGCATGCATGATCCAGAAAGTCCAGAAAACTCAAGACAGCAGTACTCCAGAAGAGGACTCCGACTCAGAAAAGGGGGCAGTCGCCCCAAAACTCTTGAAAGTCAAATGGGACTTTGAGAAAGAGCAACATAAAGGGAAGAAAAAGAAAAAGAAATGAAATTTTGAAAGTCTGAAAATTTGAGAATCTTAAATAGGTATTTACTTGACTTAAATCTTTAAATTCCCGTCTGTAACTAGTAATCTTGAGAAACAAGTTTTATTCCATTTCTTACTGAGAAGAAATCTTTGCCTAAGCAAAGTCGCAACCAGACTGTATGACCCTTGTTTTGCTTATGTTTTAGCCTAGTGGTTTAGTGTTTGCAGCGTTTAGTGTCTGTAGTGTTTGTAGTGGAAAAATAATTTAAAAATTATATATAAAAATTAAAAATAGAGGTGGTCCCTGCTAGAGGCTGAGGCAGTAGTTCCCAGCACCCCGGAGCAGAAACCGGAAGTCGAATCAGCCAGGATAAACAGTGCCAAGAATTCTACTTCTAAACCCACGGAATAGTCCGGCCAGCCCTGTCTCTGATGACTGAGCCACAGGAGAGGGGAGAAACCGCTGAGATAACTCTAATTAGTACGGTGTCATCAGCATGCATTACACTTTATGGCCTGAGGATGAAATGACATAATCACCTCACAAGATTACAAACCAAAAACTTGGCTAGGGGAGGGAGAACACGAAGGAGGACGAGGGGAGAAGTTGAACTGCTGTTGCATAATTCGGCTGTCACAGAACAAGGAGCGAAAGATAAGGGCACTGAAGCAGCTGCCATAAAGTTTATCAGAAAACAACATCTGGTGAATCCAGATCCAGCGGCCAAATATAAAACACAACACGCTCTGTGGATGCTGACTCTCCAGGGTCTCAGGGTAAGGTCTTTCACATCGTCTAGTGATGATGTGAAAACTGGAGATTCTGGGAATTGAACCTGGGACCTTCTGCATGCACGCAGAGGCTCTTCCACTGAGGCACAGCACCGTATCCTGTCTTAGAAACGTCACTAAATTCCAGCAGTTCTGGCAGTCCGATGGCGAACATGACTCAAGGCTCTTTCCCAGGATTGCGTAAGTTAGAAAATTTATATCCTGGCCTTCAATCGCAAAATTGATAAGCCCCAGATAAGGTGGGACAAAGTCAAGGGTATTGCTTGGTCAGTTCCGGGGTCCATGTTAATAATGTTTTAATTGTTTTATCTCGATGTTTTTAGGAACAATGTACACCGCCCAGAGCCCTGCACTGCGGGGACTGGGTGAGTAACAAATTTAATATAGAGATATAAATAAATAAACTGATGACACCCAGCCCCCAACCAAGTCCCTTGATTGCTCAGTCTAACACCACCGCAATGCTTTACCATCCATTTGAAAGAGAGAAGCTCCGACAAATTTGAGAAACACCAACAGCACAGAACACTCCGGGGACGGGGAATTGTGCCGTTAACGCAAAACCCTTTGGGACCTTCAAACCAGACCCTTGGCGGAGGGACCACCATTTCAGTGGAGGGACTTCCCTGAAGCAGTCTGGGCCGGCCATTTCTCCCAAGTGGCAATTACACAACCTATTATCATAAATTGATCCTTGATGGATCCTCGGGACGACTCTGACATCACATCTTCCCCTGCACCCATCACGTTCCCTCCTGAAGCCATCGGTCCATCAAGGTCAAGACAGTCTACTCTCCAGGGTCTCAGGCAAAGGTCTTTCCCATCACCTGCTGCTTGACCCCTTGAACTGGAGAACTTGGGACCTTCTGTATGGCAAGCAGGGGCTCCACCACTGAGCCACAGCCTTCCCCCAAAGCGGTGCTGGGTCAATGAAGAGCCCTGGGCTGTGATCTTGCCCTTTCAAGAGAGACTGCAACTCCATCCAGGACAGATCCTGTCCTTTGTTGGTCAATCAGAAATCTGCTTTGACTGTCTACAAAAATGGCTCCTGTCACTACTGGACCTCAACCTGACACTCAAACTTCACCCGTCTGTAGCCGAGCGGGGACAAAACTTTCCCACGCTGCCGCCAAATGCAATTAAATGCAAACTCAGCGCAGAACTTGTCGGCTGTCTGAATCCACCTGCAGAAGACTCGGCTTTGTTCTTATACTAATGCAATAATTCAGTATATGTTAGGAGGAAACCGTTCGGACGTCTCCATCTTTGGCACAACCAGGGCTATTTTGGGGCAGGAACAGAGTTCCGGCTGGCTCCTGAGTTGGCCACGCCTGCAACCAAAACCAAGGGGCACGCTGCCCTCCCCACCTTACACACAAGAGGGAAAGGCGGCATGTCAAAAGGCCCTCTTCCCCTCTGGGGAGCCCATGTCGATCTCACTCCCTGCCAGTCAGCTGAGGGTGAAACCGACAAGGAAAAGCCTCTCTCTGCCTTCCCTTCTCTAGCTGACAGGTGGCAGCTGGAAAAGGGCAGGCAGGGAACCCAGGCAGGTTGGAAATGCCTCTCCTTCCCTCCCCAATCTGGGGGAGGGAGAGAAAGGCATTTACCCATGCCCCTCGCGCTTCCACGAGTCTCTCAGCATAGGCTTTCTTTCATTTAGATCCCAGGCACTTCAGCAGCACCTTTCCCCCGGCCGTCTGGGAGGGGGGGGGGTAGGAGACTAAAAAAGTAATGCTGAAGTGGGGCGGAGAAGCTCGGGGGGGGGGGGAAAGCTTCCATGCCTGCCCTGTGCTTTCCCAGCCCCCCCCCGCCTAATATGCTAATAAGCCACACTGTCAGGAGTGTGGCCTAGTATGCTAATGAGTTTCTGCTGTTGGGTGTAGCCTATTATGCTAATGAGTTCCTGCTGGGCTTTTTGTACCAAAAAAAAAAGCCCTGGGCACAACACTCACCCCAAATTACAGTATTGGTTGCTGAATAATTCCTTCCTGCTGAGCATGCTCTGGTAAAGAAGGATGCAAAACGATATGGCCAAGAGGTAGTTTTTGTGCCAGATTATATCGGCATGCCTAATTTGCCTCAGTTTCTTCCACGTGATTTGAGGATCCTGTTTGTGGTGCACACTGATGGCCTGGATGGCTTCCCCACAAGTTCTGTCCTTCGGGGGCCCAGGAAACGGAAGGAATCCCCCGGCCGTTCTACTCAGAACTTACCGAGGAGTCTAAAGGCAAAGGGTCCTTTCCTAGTCACACCTGTGGAGGGAAAAAACAGCCCCCTCACCTCTGGGCCCCTCACATACCTAGAGCTCCAAAGACAACGAAGTGGTTCTCCCTGGGGTTGATGTGCTGGTCGTAGGGCCGATTGCCGTACATGTGGGCGGCGCTGTTGACCAGCCAGCTGGCATTCAGGATAACCGTGTAGCGGAGGATGGCGGCCATCAAGAAGCTGTTCCAGAAGGCTTCTCCCCAGAAGTACCAAGGCACAAAGGAAGGGAACAAGAAACACAGCAGCACCACCGAGGTCTTGTAGTACCTGCCAGGAGAAGAGGACGAGTTGCCACGGACTGCACGTTTGGAGGCAGGGATCACGGTGGAATTCTTAAGACTTAAAACTGGGAATGACTTCAGCCCACAATAACTATTTGCGTAAAATATACAAGGTTCACCTCCGAAACCAGGGGTGCCAAAAATTCAGACTACAGAATATTCAGCGGTGGGAATCAACAGATCTTGAGCTGAACCATGAACACTTAGAAGATTTTGAAGGTACGCGAAATAGCATACATTCCTTGTCGTCTCCCCCCCACCCACCCCACACACACCCTTTGCTCACCTCCTTTGGAACATCACAACTTTGTCCGCCTTCAAGTCAGAGAGGTCCAATTTCTTGCCCTTCTCAATGACGTCTGGGTGTTTGCGCACCAGCAGCCAGCCAACGTGAGAGAAGAAGAAGCCCCGGCTTGCATTGTGGGGATCTGCATCCGTTTCAGAGAACTTGTGGTGGACACGGTGGTCTCTGGCCCACTCAAAAATATCATTCTGGTGAAAAACAGCCGCAGGGCCAAGCATATTAATTGCATTCTGTGCTGCACAATCTGGCTTTCTCCTGGCCTTTCGTTCAAGTTCCCTCCAGTTTATTCCACCCCCTACCCTGTTCTCAATACTTCCTGGTCCCGAATCCTTGATGTAACCCAAATTATTCCCAGTTTACAGAAGGGGGAACTGAGGCTCACGTGGCCTTGGAGAGTGACCAGGCAAGGCCAACCCAGGTACTCGGCGATAAACCAGGACTTGGACCCACATCTTTAACACTCTGGTACACATGGAGGAGGAGGAGGAGGAGGAGATTGGATTCACACCCTGCCCTACTTTTTATCATTTTTTGAAGACCGTTTCAATGATGTTAAAAGGACAGAGGGCATGTAGACCAGGCCGCATGCAAACACGGAGAGTACGGAGATCCGGTGTTGTACCCTACCAGCTTTTCTGGGCTTTGCTCACCTCTGCCCCATCTAAGCACTGCCCCATGCGTCTTTTGTCAACACCGGCCCCACAGTCCCCAGACAAAAAGGGCCTTCCCCCCGCCCCTTCTGACATGCAGCCTTGCCCGACTGCCTGGAATTTGGATAGACCGCTCTCCTCCCTTACACCTTTCTTACCTGAAAAGCCATGGAGTTGGCAATCGCCAAGAAGATCCGGAGAGGCAAGCTCGCTTTGTACGACCGATGACTCCAGAGACGATGCGCCCCAGCTGTGACTCCCAAACCACTTATGAGGAAGCACACAAATGCTGCAACGGGTAAAGAGAAGAGTCAAAAGGAAGTCGCGCCGGCGCTTCAGCATCATCCAGCCGAAAGATCCCCATTATAAGAGCTTTCCACCAACACACACACTCCCCCTTGCACCCCTGCACTAGTTCCCAGAACACCCCACGTGGTAAAAAGGAGAGTGGTTTCGGTTTTCGGAGTCTGGGACTGCCATGCCTTGGAAGGAGATGGTGCCTTTGAGACCGCGCAGCAAACGGACAAAGAATGGAGGATACAGCTGGAATGGAGCAGCCCAGAAAACCATCACTTGACACCAGAGCACGAAAGCGAAGCTGACTGCTGGCTCCCATATCGTAGAGGATGCCAGCCAGATCCAGTCTTAACGCCATGGCCTGGAAAATTTGCACTTGCCCCTCCCCCCTGCCCTTTCAGATTTGGTAACATCCAACCTGATGGAAGAGTTTTGGGGAGCTGGGAAGGCTGCACAATGTTTTGTGTGTCAATCAGGTGGGTTCTAATAGAAGGCTCAGGACCATACTGTAAAGCTCTCTTTGGCAGAAAGCTACTCTTTGTCAAAACAGAACTACAAATTTTAATTTCAAGCAGGAGGAACCAAGAGGCAAGACAGAATGAACACAAACATTCTGGAAGAAAACCAGCCTGGGTTTCGGGCCCCGGCCCCTGATGCCAAGTGGTTTTTCTGAGGGGAAAAAAATGTAATGAAAGGTGTAAATCAGTTAGTCTGGTCACTTCTCCATGAATTTATAAATTGAATTACCTGTTAGTTCAACTAAAAGAAGAGGGATTCAAATGCCCTGCCCCCGAAGAACATTAAAGTCACCGATTTATTTGGCCCTGGCAAGAAGAACCGGGGAGGTTCAAATCTTGAGTGGAATTATCTTTAGTTAAATAACTGATTAAGACCTTTATTCAAGAAAAATCTACGTTTTCCAACTCCACAGAAGTACCTGCTTGACACAAGACCCCTCCCAACAAGGTTGCTCAAATATTCTTAACAGCTGCCAGGATTTGCTCTAGAAGCAGCCACCTCAGAGGTCGGCCCATCCCAGGCCTCGCGAGCCCACAACGGCCATCACTAAAGCCCCAGGTCTTGAGGCAAGACCGACTGAGAGGTGAGTCTAGGCCGGAGGCCAAACACCTTGCAGTCAAAGGCTCGGCATTCTGCACCTTTGTCCCTACAAGACTCAGTCCACACAAGACTGCTTGGAGGAAAACCGAAAGGAAAGATCTTTTAATGGTTCAAATGGGGAACCAGGTGGATCTTCAGAGTCCCACAGCAACCAGTCCCAACACGCGGTCTTAACCAGTAAGCTGTTTATTGGAATCAGTAAAGGCAGGCATTTAGAACATCCTTTGTGTCCGTAATGCCTCTCCAGGCGAGAGTTGGGAAGTTATACATAATTCAAAGCGCACCCCAGGGTAGGGTGAAAATAAGATCAGGCACAGGCAGCAGGAGAGATAAGATAGTGCTAAAACCGAAACTTAACATACCTGAAGACATCTGTAAGTAATACTAGCTTCACCCAGCCTCCAACCCCCACAAGCTATGGCAGAGGCATCTCATATAGGCCCCAATACACTTTTCAACCTGTTTAACAGCCTGCAAGAGCCCGTTTCCGTGTTCGCCGGCAACAATTAATCTCCCCCAAAGCCCTTTGAGAGCAAAGCTGAGCGTTATGCTGAGAAGAGTGAAATCCCACTGAGCTGAACAAAAGGGCAAGGGACAGAGCAAAACAATGAGACAGTTCTGGAAAGGGACAGAGAGAAACCCCATACTCACTCCACAACAAGGTGGCGAACTTTGCAGAGGGAATGACGCAGAGGGAGTAGAGGGCAGCTGCATGGAGTGAAGCCATGAGGATGATGTTCCTCCAGACGTAGACCTTGGCAGGCTTGGGGCCACTCTTCTCGCGGTAGGTCTCATCGAAAATGTCGTCCGTCATGCCCCGCTCTGCTCCCAAGTCTTCATATGCAGGGATTTCTTTCTCCACGTTGGCTGCCCCATTCTGGACCGTGGGAGCAAAGATGGTGGAGTAACCTGGAGGGAACTGGAAAGAAAAGCAACCAAGTCGTGTCAAAGCTCCAGAGAAGACTGAGAATCAGTTGCGGCCGGCTGTCCACACAGGAGCACTTCAAGTCATCTCCAGGGGGGACCCCAGGAAAGACCATCAGGAGACAAGCGGCAGGGAAAAGAGAGACTCTGGCATGTATTCTTCCAGTCTGGTGTAGCGGTTAGGAGCAGCAGGCTCTAATGTGGGAGAACCGGGTTCAATTCCCCACTCCTCCACGTGCAGCTGCTGGCGTGACCTAGGGTCAGCCACAAGTTCTCTCAAGGGCAGTCCTCAAAAGAGCTCTCTCAGCCCCACCTGCCTCACAGGGTGTCTGCTGTGGGGAGGGGAAGGGAAAGGAGGTGGTAAGCCGCTCTGAGACTCCGTCTCTTCTTCTTCCACTAATTCTTCACACAAAGGCGGCCAGAAACGAACAAGGCCGCAAAGGGGCTAGGCACATCTTTGCTTTATCTCATAGTGAAAGCACAGTCCTAAGGAGAGTTCCAGCCTTCTAACTCCCACTGATTTAAATGAGCTTAGAAGGGAGTGATTTAGGATTGCACTGTAACCACCATAACACCCACCCACCCCACGCAACACACTGCCCCCTAGAGCCATGTCCAACAAAGCTGGCCCCACTGCTGGACCTTCTGAGGGCACCTGGTGTTTTTGGCCATTGTGAGCCACAGAGTGTTGGCCTGGATGGGCCACTGGCCTGATCCAACATTGGCTTCTCTTATGTTCTTATTTTTTTTCTTATCCATTGTGTAGAATGAATGCTCAGAATCATAGCAACTTCTTGAAGGTAAAATGAAGGCGAGTCCTTTTTTCTAGACAGAACGGATGTTTGAAGTCGTCTCCGTTTCTAGGAATGCTAACCTTAATACTCTGTCTGATGAAGCGTTAAGGTAAAGGTTTCCCTTGCTCGAAAGCCAGTCGAATACGACTCTAGGGATGCGGTGCTCATCTCCGTTTCCAAGCCAAAGAGCCAGCGCTGTCCAAAGACATTTCCGTGGTCACGAGGCCGGCATGACTGAACACCGAGGCACACGGAACGCTGTTGCCTTCCCACCGAAGCGGTACCTATTTCTCTCCTTGCAATTTCTTGCTTTCGAGCTGCTAGGTTGGCAGGAGCTGGGGCCGAAAACCGGAGCTCACTCCATCATGCAGCACTCGGGTCTCGAACTGCTAAACCACCAGGTCTGCATTTCAGCGTCTTAACCACTTGAGCCACTGAGCGTTTAAGGCACCTCCAAAGCCCACACCTTTCCCCAGCATGAATTCATATTAGCCTGGATGTAAGTTTTGCAACCCAGCCACAGGGAAACACTTTATGAACCCCACTGCGCATTCATTCAGAGAGCCAAGCATGCGCTTCAGCCCAGTAGTGGGGAGACGAGAACTGCCGCATCGGAGCAGGCAAGCCCATGAAAGCAGCGGGGCAGGAGGCGGGGACTCTCCAGCGCTGCTGCTGCTGCTGCTGCTGCTGCTGAGGGCACTGCTGGGTTGCTGCAAAGCTGTCCCCCGATCCGCTCTGGGGGCGACGCTCCCTCTAAGCTGTGGAGTCTTGTGAGCAAAAATTCTACTTGTGTGAGCTCCTGGCATTAAAAGTTGTGAGCGAGCCATCCGGCGCCTGCCTCCTTTAGTCTGCTCTGGAGCCCGGCTGTCCACACGAGCCCGGGCAAACACCGGAGCCACCGGTCCATGGCGTGAAACGAAACCTGGCCTGGCGGTGGAGAACCCTTAGCGGCACCAAGGTCCAGCAGAAGTCGAGCGCCCCCCGGGCCTATGTGCGCCGCCACCTCCATTTGTTGGGCCTCTGAGAGGGGTCAGCCCGGGCGGCCCCTGCAGGCAAGCAGCCGGCCGCCCCCCTCTGCCCGCCCAGGCCCAGGGTGCCCCCTTGCAAGCGCAGGGAGGGGGCAGGTGGGCACCCGGCCGGCCCCCTCCCTGTCCCCAAGGCGGCGTCACCCGCCGGCCTCCCATTCCCGCAGGGCTGCCGCCACTGCAGTGGGGCCTCGGGAGCAGCAGCCGGCTCCTTCCCCACCCCCCACCCCGCCCCGCCTGCCGAGCCGGGAGAGGTCTGCGGGGCAGTGGCGCAGCTCACCTCCTCCTGGACGAGATGGGCCGGCATCGGGGGAGCCGGACGGGGCGCTGCTGCTGCTGCTGCCGCCTCTTTCCTGCCTGCCTTCTCGTCGCTCGTGCGCTCGCCGCCGGCTTGCCCTGTTCGGATGCGGAGAGGCAGAGGAAGGCACCCGGCTGGCTGTTGGAGCGAAGCTGAGGTGAGCGGGACCCTCGATGGCAGTGCGGCCAGTGCCGGGGCGCAGCTATTTAAGCGCCCGGCGCTGAACTGGAGTGACCCTCGCCGGCCAGTCCCCTGTCGCAATCCTTCCGGTGCCGGGCACGCTGCGGCGGCTTGCACTTTGGCTGCGGCTGCGGCTGCTGCTGCTGCTGCTGCTGGAGCCGGTTGCCGGAGCCGCGCGGAGCAGCCGAATTGCCGGCGAAGGGGCTGGCGGCGCCTTTGGCACGGCGGCGCGCGGCGCCCATTGGCTGGCGCGGCTTTGGTGCCACCTCGACGCCTCTTCGGCATTGGCTGCGCGCGGTCTGCTGTTGGACGGCGGGGGAAGGGGCCGGCCATGCGCCCGGCGCAGGATCCGCGGCGCCCGCCCCTAGGCGCGAGGCATGCACGCCGGCAGGCAGCCGGGAGGGCGCTGACCCAGAGTGACCCGGCCCGGCCGAGGCGCCCCGGGCGGCGGCCAAAAGACCGCGTCCTGTCAGGAGGGAGGCATGCCAGCCTCCAGGTGGGACCGGGGGACCCCCGGGAACTGCAGCTCATCTCCAGGCGACAGAGATCCCGCCCCCCTGGGGGGAAACAGATGCTTTGGCGGGTGGGCTCTCGGTGGCATTGGGCCTCTCCTCCCCAGGCTCCATCCCCAAATCTCCTGCAGTTCCCCACCCTGGATCTGGCAACTGCTCCCATCCCTCATCCCCTGCCGCTGGCCAGGGGGGACCCGGCAACCCTCTCGGAGGCGAGAACACGGGAGGAGCTGAGGGGATGGGGGGGACAGTCCAGGAGGATGGGGTGGGGGACAGCAAGGGGGGGCAGCCTCCAGGTGGGACCTGGGGGATGCCCAGAAATTGCACCTCATCTACAGACTACGGAGACCAGTTCCCCTGGAGAAAATGAGTGCTTGGGGGGGGGGGGGGGACACGACTCTGTGGCACTGTGCCCCACTGAGGAGGTCCCTCTCCTCCCCCAGGCTCCATCCCCAAATCTCCAGGTGTTTCCCGAACGGTATCTGGCAACCCTACCCCCCATCCCCTGCCGGTGGCCAAGTGGGGACCTGGCAACCCTGTCAGGAGGCGAAAATGCAGGAGGGGCTGAGGCCCACCCCCAGGCCAGGAGGATGGCGGATACAAGGGATGCCAGCCTCCAGGTGGGACCTGGGGATCCCTGGGATCAGTGTCCCCTCTAAGCTGAGTTAGTGTGAGCAGTTTTTTAGCCTCCGGCTCACAGGTTGTTATCTTAGCTCAGGAAGGGGATGGCTCCAGAGCAAAGTGATCGATGCAGCAGCCAAATCGCTTGCTCACAACTTGAATACCAGTGGCTCCCAAAGTAGAATTTTTGCTCACAGGACTCCACAGCTTAGAGGGAGCAGTGCCCAGGATCCGCAGGAATTACAGCTCATCTCCAGGTGGCAGGGATCAGTTCCCCTGGGGGGGGGGGGAATGGATGCTTTGGAGGGTGGGCTCTGTGGCACTGTGCCCCACTGAAGAGGTCCCTTTCCTCCCCAGGCTCCATCCCAAAATCTCCATCTTGAAGCTGTCAATTCTACCCCCCCCCCCCCCCCCCCATCTCCCACTAGTAGCAGAGGGACCTGGCAGTCCTGGGGGGATTGGTGGGGAGTTGCTGAGATGTGGAGACAAGACTCATAGTCATAGAATCACGGAATCGTAGGGTTGGAAGGGACCTCCAGGGTCATCTGGTCCAGTCCCCTGCACAATGCAGGATATTCACAAATACCTTCCCCTCCGCACTCACAGTGACCGCTGTTCCACACCCAGAGGAGTGGTGCGAATCACTGGGATAAGAGGCAAAGGACTAGAAAAGGCCCGTCCACAGGGGCCTCTCTGCCCACTAGGACATGGGCGCGGGGTTGGATTTGTGCACAGTTGAAGGCCTCAGATTATGAGGGGCGTCTACCTTTAAAAAACCTCCTAAATTGCCATTTCCTTGGCAATGCAGTGGGGTCCACTAAGCTTGACGCCGTGTAGGCCCTTCATCCAGGCCCGAATGTGAGTTCCAGGACTCCTGCAATGTCTGAGGCTAAGCCAGGACAGAATTTTATTGATTTGTTCATTTACGCCCCGCTTTTCTCCCCAGCAGGGCCTCCATTTTATCCTCGCAACAGCCCAGTGCAGTAGGTTAAGATGGGAGTGTGTGACTGGCCCCAGGTCACCCAGCAAGCTTCCATGGCAGAGCGGGGATTTGAACGAGGGGCCAGAAAGGCTGAGCAGAAGCAAGATAATAAATTAAACATTTTGAAGCTGGGTCTGCCAGGTCCTAGCCCTCCAGGACTCTAACCATTATACCACACCAGCTCTCAGATCCAGACTTGTGTTCTGGAGGGTGTCAGAAGCAACCCACGACTCTCACCTCATTGTGAGCACTTGTGAGCTTCTTGGGGGTGCTGCCGGACACACCAGTGGCTGGCTGGCTGGTAGTGAGAGCTGCTCCCAAGAAGGTCAAGGAGTGGGGATGGGTGTCTTCACTGGCCATGGGGTATACAGAATGAAAGGGGGGGGGGGTGGCAAGATCACAGAATCGTAGACTTGGAAGGGGACTCCGGGGTCCTCTAGTCCAACCCCCTGCACAATGCAGGAAATACACAAATACCTCCCCCCCATACCCCCAGAGAAGAAGAAGAGGAGGAGGAGGAGATTGGATTTATACCCCGCCTTTCACTACCCGAAGGAGTCTCAGAGTGGCTTACAGTCTCCTTCCCTTCCCCTCCCCACAACAGACACCCTATGGGGTAGGTGGGGCTGAGAAAGCTCTCCTGAGGACTGCCCTTGAGAGAACAGCTCTGAGAGAACTTGTGACTGACCCATGTTCACACCAGCAGCTGCATGTGGGGGAGTGGGGAATCAAACCTGGTTCTCCCAGATTACAGCCCGCACTCCTAACCACTACACCAAACTGGCTCTCCTGCTCCGTGCCCAGAAGATGGCAAAAAACCCCTCCAGGATCCCCAGCCAAACCGGCTGGAGAACAATTGCTTCCTGACCCCAAAGTGGCTATCAGCATTTCCCTGGGCATGTAAGGGAGGGCCATGAGAACCAAGCAGTGAGGCAACCCTTCCTGCCCTCCCTCTCGTGATCTGCCTCAGTTCACAGAATCAGCATGGCTGTCAGATGGCCACCTAGCCTCTGTTTGAAAACCTCCCAAGAAGGAGAGCCCACCACCTCCTCCCGAGGAAGCCTGTCCCACTCAGGAGCTGCTCTGTTGCGAAGATGTACCCTTGCCATTCCCGTCAGTGAGGCCAGGGGGCTGTTGAACTCCTAGGGGGCCAGAATTTTCTCCAGACCCCACCCCCACAGTCAGGAAGTGCTCCACAACACCTGGCCCCTTTGCGGCCTGAAAAGTGGAGAGAGGGTCAGTGACTTCTTTGGCTTGGTTTTGGTCTGGACACGGTTGCGAAAAGAGAGCTTGGCCAAGATGGAATATTTCCACAGACTGTTTGCTTTGCAGCCGATTGGCTCAGAACACCTGCTTTGCAGGCAGTTGGTCTCAGTTTCATCACCCAGCTAAAACCATCTGGGACCGTAGGAAGAAGTGGGGGCGGGGCCCCCCTCTGGGCACTTCACGAGCTGCTACCCATCGGAGCAGACAAAACTTGGCTACTGTGGCTGGCCAGTGGCCCGACTTGGTAAGAGACAGTGTCATTTATCATTTATTCGTGTGCCCTCCCCTCCACACAGGTTAGAGCACGCTGCAGATGGCATGCCCAGGCATTGTATGATGCTGGCCTTAGGCTGACGTTTGCTATGGGCAGATGAAAGGCCTGCCCTCTCTGTCCTGCCCCGGTCTCTTGAAGCTTGCAGCCCATGGCTTTTCAAAGCAGTCTTTTATGTTCAGGGAGAACAAGTGCGGGAGGGGGCTGGCTTAGTTGGTTTTCACAGGCCTTGGGAAGACAGAGAGAGTGCTTGGCTTCAGGCTTCCTTGTGTGACTCTTTAGAAGGTCCCCGTTGCTCTAAGAACACAAGAAGAGCCCTGCTGGACCAGACCAGTGGTCCATCTGGTCCAGCCTCCTGACTCACACAGTGGCCAATCAGCTCCTCTGGAGGGCCAACAACAGGGCAGAGAGACCGAGGCCTTCTCCTGATAAGAACATCAGAAGAGCCCTGCTGGGTCAGACCAGCAAAGGTCTATCTAGTCCAGCATCTTCCTCCACACAGTAACCAACCAGTTTCTCTGGAGGCCCAGCAACAGGGCACAGGGGCCGAGGCCTTCATAAGAACATCAGAAGAGTCCTGCTAGATCAGTCCACTGATCCATCCACTCCAGCATCCTGTCTCACCCAGTGGCCAACCAGTCCCTCTGGAGGGCTGGCAACAGGGCAGAGAGACCGAGGCCTTCATAAGAACACGAGAAGAGCCCCGCTGGATCAGACCAATAGTCCATCCAGTCCAGCATCCTGTCCCACACAGTGCCCAAGCAGTTCCTCTGGAGGGCCAACAACAGGGCAGAGAGGCTGAGGCCTTCCTAAGAACCTCAGAAGAGCCCTGCTGGGTCAGACCAATGAGGGTCCCTCTAGTCCAGCATCCTGTCTCACATAGAGGCCAACCAGTTCCTCTGGAGGGCCAACAACAGGGCAGAGAGGCTGAGGGCTTCCTAAGAACCTCAGAAGAGCCCTGCTGGGTCAGACCAATGAGGGTCCCTCTAGTCCAGCATCCTGTCTCACATAGAGGCCAACCAGTTCCTCTGGAGGGCCAACAACAGGGCAGAGAGGCCGAGGCCTTCCCCTGAGGTTGCCTCCTTGTTCCAAGATTTAAGTCACCAGGGCTAGTAGCCACTGATCAACCTCTCTTCTACGAATCTATCTAGTCTCCTTTTAAAGTTGTCTATTTCTGTGGCCAGCACATCCTCTGGTAGCAAATTCCACATTTTAATCACGCTCTGACCAATTTCCCACAAGCTTTTTAAACCTTTTCCCCGCCTGCCATTTCTCCACTAAAAATTGTCCCTGCCACCCTCCGTTCCCCTCCTCTGGAGAAAACCTCCAGACATGGAAGTAAACTGGGAGAGCGGCCTGAGAAATTTCCCAGAAGGGTAATGACCCTCCTGGGTCTCCACGAGGGTTGCCAGGTCTGAGAGAGGGATTGCCTGGAGATTTTGGGGTAAAGTCTGAGGAAGGCGGGGTTTGGGGAGGGGATTGACTTCAATAGAGTATACTGCCACAGAGGCCATTTTCTCCCGTGGAACTGATCTCCGTCACCTGGAGATCAGTTGCAACCCCAGGAGATCTCCAGCCACCACGTGGAAGTTGGCAACCCTAGTTGCCGCGCAGATTGCAGTGCCAGCAGCTTCTGCCAGCAGAAGGCTGCAAGGCCAGAACCACAACTATCGGGTGCCTTCCTTTGGAAATATTTGCCAGCGGCTTATACTTCCTCAGTCAGTCTGGTGTAGTGGTTAAGTGCGCGGACTCTAATCTGGGAGAACCGGGTTTGATTCCCCACTCCTCCACTTGCACCTGGCTGGATGACCTTGGGCAAGCCATAGCTCTGTACCAGCTGTTCCCTCAAGGACAGCTTGGGAAAGAGTTCTCTCAGCCCCACCTACCTCACAGGGTATCTGTTGTGGGGAGGGGAAGGGAAAAGGAGTTTGTAAGCCGCTCTGAGACTCCCTTGGGGAGTGGAGGGCGGGGTATAAATCCAATCTCTTCTCTTCTTCTTCTTCTTCTCTTGGTCAGGCACACCACTGCCGGGGAGGTTTTCCCGGTTTTTGTCTTCTGGTCCTTTCATTCTTGCCTTTGCTCTCTGCAAGCACCATCGCCTCATTGTGGAAAAAACCAGTGTTCCCTCTAAGGTGAGTTAGTGTGAGCCAGCTCACAGTTCTTTAGCCTCCGGCTCAGACATTTTTGTCTCAGCTCAGGAAGGGATGGCTCCAGAGCAAACTAATTCATGCAGTGGCCAGATTGCTCGCTCACAACTTTAAAGCCAGTAGCTCGCCAAGTAGCATTTTTGCTCACAAGACTCCACAGCTTAGAGGGAGCAGGAGTCCTGGGTCCAGTGTTCCCTCGAAGCTGAGTTAGTGTGAGCTAGCCCACAGGTTTTTAGCCTCTGGCTCGCACATTTATTTTTGTCTCAGCACAGGAAGGGATGGCTCCAGAGCAAACTAATTCATGCAGTGGCCAAATTGCTCGCTCACAACTTTAAAGCCAGTAGCTCACCAAGTAGAATTTTTGCTCACAAGACTCCACAGCTTAGAGGGAGCATTGGCAACCATGTTGTCGCCTTCACCAACACGACTTTAGAATGTGACTTGGAAATGGGTCCTTCTCTCGCCATCTCATCTTGTGAAACCCCCTTCCCCCAAGTGCGGGATCCCTTAATTTAAACCTGTTGCTTCCTCCCTTGCCCCTTGCCAAAACAAAGCTCTGTGGACCAGCACTGGGCGAGTCCAGGGACGTAAAGAGATCCCCTGGGAGATGGTTATCTGGAACAGGTGAATTCGTCAGGAGAGGCCAATTAGAAGGCGCAGCTTCAGTGTGGGAGAATTCTAATGCTGTGCCCTGAATGTATTTCTTTTAATTGGTGCTCCCTGGCTCCTTGTAACACATTTGCATTCATTAATGTGATTAAGATCTGTTTCTTCTTGATTACTTTTGAGCTGTGCTTGTTGGATGTTGATCTTCTGAGGTTAAGCTCCACCCCTTCCTCAAATTTGACCCCGCTCCTGCTTGCAGAAGCCAAACACCTATGTACCTGAAGTGACTCTCCGGGTGGGGACAGCGAAGGGTTAAGCAGCCCCCACAAGTGACTCTGTCTGCTTTCCCCTTCAAATCCCAGCAGCAGTGGCTGGATTTTATTTAAAAAACTAAAATGTCCTTTAACAAAATCCCAGCAGTTTACACAACCTGTAATTCTAGGGTTGCCAGCTCTGGGTTGGGAAATACCTGGAGATTTTGGGGGTGAAGCCTGAGAAGGGTGGGGTTTGGGGAGGGGAGGGGAGGGACTTCAGTGGGGTACATCGAGTCCACCCTGCAAAGCAGCCATTTTTTCCAGGGGAACTGATCTCTCTCGCCTGGAGATCAGTGGTAGTACCAGTAGATCTCCAGGCACCACCTGGAGGCTGGCAACCCTATGCAATCCTATCCTTAGGCTGCCTATCTGTGTTGGGCTGCATTCACCCACAGCTGGGGCCCCTGCAAGTGGGGGTCATCATCCTTTTTGAGGCTCGAGGAAGGCTCCTTTGAAATTCCAACAGAGGCACAGGAACAAAATGGCGGCAGCTGCTGCTGGAGGCAGAGCCAGCCTCAAAATGGCTCCTGCAGGGAGTGGAGCCAGCCACAACCTGCCAGCAGAATAGGCCTGAGTTCTAATCGTGACTCCAGCGCTTCAGGCAGACGCTCGGTTTAACAGCATGGCTTTTAGAATAAACATATTGTTTAGAGTATTTCCTTTCACACACACACAGCTTATCTTCAGTCAAACCGGAAAGATCCTTAAGCTGTAATGGCAGCTGCTGCAAAGCCAGGGTTTTTTGAATCGGCACAGACCGTGAGATCTCCAGTGGCCAATCAAGAAGAAGAAGAAGAGATTGGATTTATACCCCGCCCTTCACTACCCAAAGGAGTCTCAGAGCAGCTTACAAACTCCTTTCCCTTCCCCTCCCTACAACAGACACCCTGTGAGGCAGGTGGGGCTGAGAGAGCTCTTTCAAGGACTGCTCATGAGAGAACATCTCTGAGAGAACTTGTGACTGACCCAAGGTCACACCAGCTGACTGCATGTGGAGGCATGGGGAATCAAACCTGGTCCTCCCAGATTTAGAGTCCGTGCTCCTGACCACTACACCAAACTGGTTGCTGGGCAAAAATCCCCATCTGACTTCACCCACTTTCAAAAACACTTGGGGGCCATCAGGAAAGATGTTGGCGGGTGCAATTTATTTACTTATTTATTATTTGGGCTTTTAGGCCACCCTTCCCTGCGAGCGGGGCTCAGGGTGGTTTACAACAGAATGGGACAATAAATAATCTGGATTAAGTTAAAACCAGTAATAAAGCATAATGCAGAGTCAACAAGTAAAACAAGCTGTTCTAAGGTGGCGAAGAACTTCAACAGAAGAATTGTAACCCAGGGGTGCCGTGCTGGGGACCACTGCACAGAATCATTTGCAACTGGACTGACTTGTCCGCAGAGGAAAACATAAACCCGAATGATTGCTATTGGGCAGTGCTTGAGTAATATCCGGCAATTTGTGGATGCAGCTCTAGAAAGCTGTAGGGCAGAACTGTTGAAGTTCAAAGGAAGCTGCTCAAAGGACAAAAAAGAGCACCGTGCGTTTCCTGTTAAAATGGATTCAGAGCCCTGTCACCTGACCCCAAAGTTCTGTTAAAGAGATCCCACACCCACCCCAGTAAGAGGAAAGGACATTTCAAGAGCGGGGCGGGGTGGGGAGTGAAGGAGGAAAAGAGATTTCTGGAGTGGTGGCAAGACTCATTCCTGGCATGCTCTTGACTTTTCTCCAAAGGAAGTGGTTTGGTTTGGTTTTAAAGCTCACATTAATACTGTTGTTGCGATCCATCTTCCAGCTCAGATCTGGAGATATCCTGGAATTAACATCTGATCTCCAGATTACGGAGGTCAATTCCCCTGGAGAAAATGGCAGCTTCATAGGGCAAGCTCTATGGTACAAAATTAATTCTAGCTGAAATCCCTCCCCAAATTCCCCCCTCCACAGGAAACCCCCCCCTCACAAATCTCCAGGAATCCCCCCAGCTGGGGTTGGCAACACTAGACCACCTGTTGCAGGCCAAATATACAGGAGAGCAGTGGACCAAGTCTCCGGATTCTTATGTGGGAATGGGATCTTGTTAGTCTTGAGGGGGCTGCAAGGGTCCTCCTTATTCTTCATCTCAGGAGGCCAGATCTACAGTAGCTTTGGTTGCGTTCAGACGGCTGTTTTGAGCCGCACCAGGCACGAGTGCCTGGTGGATTTAGAAGAAGAAGAAGAGATCGGATTTTTACCCTGCCTTTCACTACCCAAGGGAGTCTCAGAGTGGCTTACAAACTTTTCTCCCTTCCCCTCCCCACAACAGACACCCTGTGAGGCAGGTGGGGCTGAGAGAGCTCTGACAGAAATGGCTCTTTTTCAAGAACAGCTGTGCCAGAACTATGGCTTGCCCAAGGTCATCCAGCAACTGCAAGCGGAGGAGTGGGGAATCAAACTTGGTTCTCCCAAATTAGAGTCCGCTCATTTAACCACTACACCAAACTGGCTCTCTCAATTTAAAGTGCACGTCCAGACAACAACATCTGGGAATCGTGCTGCTTCCATGATCAGCCCATCAATCCCCATCGGGGAGCCGTATTTAAAAGATAGTGGTGAAAGTCTGGTCCTAACCTGGACGGCGGGCCAATGGTGGGCTTTCCCCTGTTTGGTCGTTCTACCAGTGTGCAATCAGTCTATAGGGATGGTCTCCAGACCATCCCGAATGGCCGCCATTTTAAAAAAGTCTTAGCGATGTGCGCATAACCACTTAAACATGCAACGTCCGCAGAGCTCCGCTCAAATGATCTGAACAACTTAATGTTTTCGAAGGTCCCATGATATTTATGCACTTTGTTAACCAAAATGGTACCTAGAGGTACCTGGCGGTGTTTTTGCCATTATAGTCCACGCATGTGCAAAAAAACAAGTAGATGGCGAGGCACGTATGCGCATGCGCATACAAGATTTTTTAAAAAACAGCCGACCACACAGCTCCTTACGGTGGATGCTGTCTAGACAATCCACTGCGGACTCGCGTGGTAAAGCGATTCACAGGGGAGCTGTCTGGTCGTGCGATGCTGGATCAAAAAGATCTAGATCAAATTACAGCCAGGCCAATGGTGGGATTAGCTGCCCGTCTGAACGCACCCTTAATTAGGCTTTTCTGCACGTCCCCCCAGTCAGATCTAAACCCATACTGCTTCAGTTTATGCCTTGATTTTTCACTTTGTTTTTCTTTTGTCCCCCCCCCTTATTTATTTATTTATTCATTATTTATTTATTCATTTATTAAGTTAGATTTTTAAACCGCCCTCTCCTATAGAACAGGGCTCAGGGCAGTGCACATTAGTATAAAATAATGACACAGAACCATATTTAAAATCCGTAATATATTATACCACCATAATAACCTATGACTACTCACCTGGCAGTGGAACTGACAGGGTACGCCAGTGCCTCATGGGGGGGGGGGCAGGAGAAACAGGAGTGCCAGCAAGATGGAAAGCCATCGCTGCCCTCAACCAAAGGCCTGGCCGAACGTCTCTGCCTTCCATGCCCTGCAGAACTGCATTAAATCCCGCAGGGCACGGATGTTGTTCGGCAGAAAATTCCACCAGGTTGGGGGCAGAGCCAAGAACACTTGGGCCTTTTTCCCACTGACATTGTGCCAGCGTTCTGCCTCCATTTGTCCCGGCGCTGGGTGTCAATTTCACACCCTTTGCTGCGGCGCGTGTGTTAATACGGGGCTTCGCGCCATTTTCTCCGCACCTTCGGTAAACCTAAAAAAAAAGGTTTACCGAAGGTGCGGAAAAAATGGCGCGAAGCCCGGTATTAACACACACGCCGCAGCAAAGGGTGTGAAATTGACACCCAGCGCCGGGACAAACGGAGGCAGAATGCCGGCACAATGTGAGTGGGAAAAGGCCTTACAGTCTGGCTTTGGTGGAGGACAGCCGGATGTCTCTCAGGCCGGGTACCACCAGCTCTTTTGAAACCACTGATCTAGATGTGATCTGGTTGAATAATAATGATAAATTAATTAATAAACTATAAAACTTCTTATTAAACCAAGAAATGCAAGTAGAAGCAATAAAACCAACAATGATTCATTGAATGAGGGATTTTGGTAGTAATGTAGATATAGATAGTTGGACCAAGATTTGGAAGTCAGTTAAATTTTTGAAAATAGTTAATTATAAAGAAAATATCTATAAAATGTTCTACCGTTGGCAGTGGTCACCTGATAAATTGCATAAATGTTATAAAAATATATCAGATAAATGTTGGGTTTGTGGGAGTTGTATAGGTACATATTTTCATATGTGGTGGTCGTGTAAAAGGGTAAAAGAGTACTGGTTGATGGTTAAAAACATGATTGGGGAAATTATGGCGTTAGACTTACCTTTGGACCCTGCAATATTTTTACTGAATATGGTGCCGGACGGGCTACCAAAAGAAAATCAAAGACTGTTATCTTACATTGTGACTGCAGCTCGTATTTTACAGGCAAAACTATGGAAACTATCGACTATTCCAAGACAGGAAGATTTAATTAGCATGCTGTTGAACTGGACTGAAATGGACAAATTAGGATATCTTTTGAACTCACAAACCAAGATGGACACATTGGAGGTTTGATCCAAATTCTATGTTTGGTTGGACTAAGCGACTGGCTCACTGTATATAAGTATATTTTGATTGTGTTGTTAAGTTAAGTGTAAAAACCTAATTAAAGTATAATTAAAAAAAAGAAAGAAACCACTTTTATCCCAGTGTTTTTGGGGCACCCCAGTGTTTTTCTGAAAGGCTTTCCCCAAGTGTGGCATGTTTTCTTTGGATTTCTTTGTCCCACCCTCCTCCAGCTCCCCCGGTTTTCAATGACTGGAGGGCTGTAATTGTTACTCCCCCCACCCCAAGTCTTAGAGAGAAAAGGGAAAAGGCATATCTCCACAAAGGAAGAGGATAGTGACATTTAACAAAATGAAAGCTGGGAGTTCAGAAAACCTGCTTAAACTATCATTGCAACACGACAGCGTTACGTCGCTATTTTAGGGCCATTTTAAAAAATTAAGTGGGGGGTGCTGTGATGCCACTGATAGCACTGATGAGGCCAGCACCCTCCTTTGAAAATACTTACTATTTAAGCCACGCGAGGAAGAAAATAAACAGACTCCACAACTATAAAAATGCTTTGGGGGGGGGGGGGGAGAACTGCATAAGAGCCCTGCCTAAACTGATTCCATTACTTGTGGATGGGCTCCCAAGAAAATCAGGAGTAAACCATGCATGCAGGAAGGATCATTCTAACCCTAGCAACCCCTTTAGGAAGGTTGGGAGGGGAGAAAGCCCGTCCCACACACCTCTTAGCATGGCCCCTGCTTTCCTAAATGATCCGGTTAGATGGAGAAGTGGCAGTGTTAAAGAATGGGATTTTTTTTTTGCCTATGCTGGAAAGCCTTGAGTTTTTTCAAATGGAGAGAGGCAGAAAGTGTTGAACACACAGTAATTAAGCAGTTTGCTAATGGGGTCCTCAAGTAGAAGAGGTGGGAGTGCGGGAGGCAGAAGGAGGGGAGATGCTCAGAGGCCACCCCCCAAAACACGATCCTCCTTTTGAGAATTTTCACAGCCCATTAGCTAGTATTTGATACCTGACATGACACAGGGTTTATGATTTATATCTGCTGTTACCAACAAACTACATAGATCAGGAAACGTAGTTAAGAGCGTGGATTCTAATTTGGGAGAACCAGGTTTGATTCCCCACTCCTCCACATGCAGCTGCTGGTGTGACCTTGGATCAGTCACAAGTTCTCTCGGAGCTGTTCTCTCAAGGACAGTTCCAGAGCTGTCTCAGACCCACCTACCCCACAAGGTGTCTGTTGGGTGGAGGGGAAGGGAAAGGAGATTGTAGACCGCTCTGAGATTCTAATCTCCTCCTCCTCCTCCTCTTCTTTGAAAGCTCACATTCAAAAAGTAAACTTGCATCTCAAGACTGAAATTCTGTATTCAGCTTTAAATCGGATGAGCTCTTGCAAGCATGTTCAGTTGCTGTCCTTGTCCCAGTCTTTTCCACGTGGCTTATTTGTGTTGGAGAGTGTAACTTTGCATGCAAGAGGATCTGGGAAAGGGTTCAGAGAATTATCTCACTCGGGGACACTTGGCAGTTGGCCCCCACCCTCCTCTCATCAGTCAGGTTTTCAGCCTCTTCGGCCCTTGCTTGCCTTTTCTTTTGTCTTATATAGGACCTCCCTTCTTCTCTCTCTCACCTGGGTCTGGAGGTGTAGCAAGTGAACCTTTCTGAAGTTAATCTGTTCAGAGTAAGTTAAATGCACCTACATGAATATGTCATGTTAAGATGTGCTCCTATTTTTGTAAGTAAAATTTCTTTCTCTTTTCACCACTGGAATCATGTCATCTTTGTAATTTGTTTGTACAGCATTTTCCGTTCAACCAGAAAACGTGAAGAATCGGGGATGCTGCGAAAAAGCTTCTGTGCTTCCGTGGCAAGTTATATATATATTTACATTTAACCCAATCATTTGCCCTGCGTTCAATGCTGTCAGAAAATGGATCTTTCCCCAACTTCCCCAAGCATTGTGTTAAATTTCTGCACCTCCCAGGATTTCGCCATGTTTTCTCTGATCTTTCCCAGACCTGATTTGCTACAGTATTTTGAGGGAGATCACAGAAAACAGATGGAATGTCAGCCCACGTGGGTGGGGAAAGGTATCTTCCTGTCCACAGAGGGGCCAATAATTAGCATATAGATAAAAACTGCTGTGAAGTCACAGCTGACTTACGACGACCCTGTAGTGTCTTCAAGGCAAGAGATGTTCAGAAGTAAGAAGAAGAAATTGGATTTATACCCCACGCTTCACTACCTGAAGGAGTCTCAGAGCGGCTTACAAACTCCATTCCCTTCCCCTCCCCACAACAGACGCCCTGGGAGGTAGGTGGGGCTGAGAGAGCTCTGAGACAACTGTCCTTGAGAAAGCAGCTGGTACAGAGCTATGGCTTGCCCAAGGTCATCCAGCAGGTGCAAGTGGAGGAGTGGGGAATCAAACCCGGTTCTCCCAGATTAGAGTCCACGCATTTAACCACTACACCAACTGGCTTTGGGATTTGCCATTGCCTGCCTCTGTGTCATGACCCTGGTAGTCCTTGGAGGTTTCCCATCCAAATACTAGCCAGGGCCGACCCTGCTTCGCTTTCAAGATCTGACAAAATCGGGCCAGCCTGAGCTCCACATACTGACACATTGTCAGGTCCTGATTAAAAAAATGCACAAAAAATAACCTTTTTTGGCATCTGTGGCGGGAATGGCCGTTGTGGGAGCTAGGAAAGGCAAAACGCAGGGATAACAAAAGCCATTTTAACTTTAAGGCTCTACCTGAAGGACCATCTCTTCCCATCCTATCTAGCCCAACAGCTAAGATCTGCCTCTTGGACCCTGTTTGCTGTGCCCATCCCTTCAGACGGGAGTTGGGTGGCAAGTAGAGGCAGGCTGTTTTCTGGGGGGACAACCAATGCTCCCTCTGAGCCGGGGAGTCCTGTGAACAAAGATTCCACTTTGTGAGCTACTGGCATTAAAGTTGTGAGCAAGCAATTTGGCTACTGCATACATTAGTTTGCTCTGGAGCCATCCTTAGCTCTGTACCAGCTGTTCTCTCAAGGACAGTTGTCTCAGAGCTCTCTC
The DNA here is from genome assembly GCA_029233225.1 of Lepidodactylus listeri. Lineage (NCBI taxonomy): Eukaryota > Metazoa > Chordata > Lepidosauria > Squamata > Gekkonidae > Lepidodactylus > Lepidodactylus listeri. The sequence continues at coordinate 128,479,918 of JARCFY010000005.1, read as the reverse complement.
GGCCCCGCCTACCTCACACAGTGTCTGTGGTGGGGAGGCGAAGGGAAAGGAGATTGTAAGCCACTCTGAGACTCCGTCAGGTAGTAAAGGGCGGGGTATAAATCCAATCTTGTCCTCCTCCTCCTCCTCCTCTTCTTCTCCTCATCCTCTTAGGTCCCCTACATTCCCCCTTTGCCCTCTTGCCTCGATGGGCTGCTGCCTCTGCTACGTCTTCCCCCTTTCCACAGGTTCCTTCCACCTCCCACTCTTCTTTGGAACAAATATGTCAGAGGTTGGTTATTCTGGAAGAAGCAGAGCTCCCTGGGGATAAGTACCACTTACCAGATGCTGTAGTGAGAAACCACAAACCACTTTCTGTATGGCAGTCACACAGTCAGTGTGCAACACCCCCACCCCGCCATTACACATAATTTTGTGCCCTCACACATGAGGCTCACCCGTTTTGGGAAGGATCCTTCTTCTGAATGCCTAGGGCTGCCTGCTTACCTCTTCCAGAGAAGTGTTGGTTTTGTTTGCTTCAAAGGTGCAAAACTCACTGGACTGGCAGGGAAGAGGCTGTGGCTCAGGGGCAGAGCATCTACTTGCCATGCAGAAGGTCCCTGGTTCAATCCCCGGCATCTTCTGTTAAAGGACCAGGTAGGAGGTGCTGTGAAAGACCTCCGCCTGAGACCCTGGAGAGCCACTGCCAGTCTGAGTAGATCAGGGGGCCACCTCCCATATTGTCGCCCGGGGCCCCAACTTGACAACCAACAGCCTGGCAAGATCTCAGACTATCTGCATGCTGAGAGACGGTTGCCACCGTATACCAGCATTGACGTGTACTAGCGCCGATGATTTTATGCTGTGGTTTTATTTAAGTTTGTGTTTTAATACATTCTATTGTTTTATATATTTAGATATATAAATATATATTGTAAGCCGCCCTGAGCCTGCCTGCCTGGGCAGGCGGGACATAAATTAAACACATAAAATAAATAATAAATAGACAAGACTGACCCTGATGGACTAAGAGTCTGATTCAGTATAAAGCAAAGTCATGTGTTCATGTGACGGCTTTGCACATATGACAACTGACGTGCCATAAGAAGTGCTTAGACAAAGGCCCTGTGCAAGGTTGTGATGCATTAACTTTGTGGCGGTAAAGGCACCTTTTGCTGTGAGGGCTAAGAGAATAGTCCAAGAAAATCTAGATGTTTGTGGCACAAGCACAGCATCAGTGGGATGTGGCTATACCAGGATATTAAGGCTGTGGTCACACGGCAAGCTTATCGCGATTTGTTCCCACTGCATATCTGATTGGGGATATTTTGTGATCACACATCCGTCCCTGAACTGCTTGCGTCACACAATGAAGCTCCGGGCACTGTCCAGATAGCCACGCTGCCCAAGCAGTGGTGCAGCACAAGGTTTTTTTAAAAAATTCTTTGCATATGTGCATGGCCAAATCACCACTCCCACTTCGATGCGGTGCACTCCCTTGTTTTTGCAGTGTATGTCCCCCCCAAAAAACAGCAAACAAAATGAACCACCAAAGTACAACCGAGCGCTGGAGTCTATATATGTGCGCTTGAATGTTCATGCATTGAATATATTCTGCACAGGATTGCTCATGCACACAATGGCAAAAGCGGGGGGGGGGGGGATTCAGTGCAAGAAGGATGTTCAGACGACCTATTTGCATTCATAGCAAGAGATGGCTGTCCAGATTGGCGAAATTGCAGATTCACAGTGCAAATATTTGGAAAGTACTTGATTTTCCTGGTGTCAGAAAACTTGCCAGGAAACCGGGAGGATTGTGGGGGAGACATATGTGGCCATCTGATCAGCCCTTTTAAATGCGATAGGGAAGAGTGGTAAAACCCGATCAAAATGACCGTGTGACCACAACCTAACTCTACAGGAGGGACAGGGGGAATCATACGGGGAGGGTGTAGCTTTGTATCTCAAGGAGCTAGAAAATGCGAAAGGAATAACACACACACACACCCTCCGAATGACTATGGGTGGAAATACCAGGCCCCCAAGGAGCTTAGTTCTGGGGACATGTGATCGAGTCCCTGGACAGAAGTTTGGATGTTGCACTCCGGGTAGAGAAAGCCAGCAGAGAGGCAGTCAAAGGAAAATGTGTTGAAAGAATGGGTGATTTCAGCTCCTGCCCACATGGTCTGGGTACATTCAGGTCACAACAAAGAGGCAGAATTCCTTGATACAATAAGTGATTATGCCTTGGAACAGTTAGTGCTGCAATTGACTAGAAGAGTGGCAAGCCTCCATTTCTTTCCGAGGGCTTCTCGGGATCCGGTGTTGTCGAACCACTTGGAGGTATTAGTCACCCTGTGCAATCAAATGCCGCACATTTGGAAGTGGAAAGTTACCCAGAAAGTCTGATGTGTTCACAGTGGATTTCAGAAGGAGAAAATTCTCAGAAATGAGAGGATTCATTAGAAAGAAGCTGAAAAGTCACCTCTTCTGCAGACCTGGAGGTTCTTTAAAACCACGGTAATGGAAGCTCAGAGAGAGGGTTATCAGGTCCCTTCATCATGCCGGGGGGGGGGGGATTGGGGGGGCATTCCGGGGGTGGGCAGGGGCATCACACAAAGAGCTGACGATCACCCAGAAGTGATGTCAGTGCACCAGGGATGTTGGCAGCGACGCTTTGCTTTTGCAGCAAAACTCTATGGTAAAAATGGCCTCAAATCATAGAATTCTGCTCAAAAAGAGCGTTCCCACCCCCTCGGTCACCGATGCACTGACTTCACTTCCAGGTGATGCCAGCACATTGCGCACAGTGTCGGGGTGAGTGAATTTCCTCCTGCCAGCCCGTTGGCCCACAGGAGGCAGGATCCACAAAAGTGGGGGATCTCCGCCCCCACCTGGGGAATGGGACAACCAAATCTACCCTGACTTGGGTGGCCCAGGCTAGCTTGATCTCACCAGATCTCAGCTGCTAAGCAGGGTCAGCCCTGGCTGGAACCTGGATGGGAGACCACCGAGGAAGTCCAGGGTTGCTATGCAGAGGCACGCAACGACAAACCACCTCCGTATGTCTTTTGCCTTGACTTAGATGGCCCAGGCTAGCCCAGTCTCATCAGATCTTGGAAGCTAAGGAGGGTCAGCACTGATCAGTATTCAGATGGGAGACAACCAAGGAAGTCCAGGGTTACTATGCAGAGGCAGGCCAAAGCACCTCTGAGCATCGCTTGCCTTGAAAACCCTGTGGGGTCACCATAAGTTGGCTGTAAGTTGACAGCACTTTCCACCACCACCACCACCAAATCCAGGTGGATGCCAGCATGGTTAATGAACCACGTCAAGGAGCTATAAAGAGTAAGAAGGATTCCTTTAAAAGTGAAAGTCTTGACCAAATGAGAATAATAAAGGAGCACAAATGTTGACAAAAGAAATGTAAGTTACTAGCAGGCATACAGAAAGAAAGAAAAAAGAATTCCAGGAGCCTATTGCAACAAACATTGAGGATGTCTTTAAATACACTGGAAACTAATCAGGGAGGGGTCAGACAGTTGTCTGTGTAAAGTGTGAGTAGATAATGAAGCACTGGAAGATTGCAGAATGACTTCTTCATAACAGATGTTGGACCGATGTCCACCCGCGAATAGCCTTTTTGCAGGACGGGGTCTGTGTGTGTCTGAATGAATAATTAAAACAAAGTTTGAGTCCGGAGGCACCTTTAAGACTTGCAAAGTTTAAGTCTGGGTATAAGCCTTTGTGTCCCATGCATGTTTATGCCCAGAATTAAACCTTGTTGGTCTTAAAGGTGCCCCTGGATTCAAACTTTGTTCTGTTGCTTCGGACCAACAGGGCGAACCCCACCTGAATCTAAAACAAAGCTCTGATTGCCAACTAATTAAGTTGATTATTGTGATCTTATTGTATTGTTAATGTTTTAATCTAAATATCATTTGATTATTTAATACGATGATGGTTTTATTTAGTGTTGTACACCCCCCTGAGCCCTGTTTACAGGGAAGGGTGGCATAAAAACTGAATTGAATAAATAAATTAAAAGGAAATTAAAAGAGATCCAAGTTCTGGGGGAAGGGTGCCCGAAGGAGTGGCTGTGGAGGCCACAGGGCCTGCCCACATCTCCCCTGGAGTTCAACAAGTGAATTTTAGAGGGTGAGTCAGGCCAGGCGGGATTCTTGCCCAGCAGGGCTTCCGATTGGCCCTTCCTGATCATCTGACTGCTTTTGCGGGTTCTTTAAAAAATGTTGCTTTGGCGACCGCTGCCGCCATGGTGCTCTGACTGAAGGTAAGCTGTGTGTAGGCAAGGAAGTATTCTTAAGCAATATGTTCATTTTAAAAGGAGTCCCATTAAAGGGGGCTTCTGCCGGTACTGTGAAGCGTTACACACGATGTCATTCCCTGATGGGGTTGCCAGCTCCCAGGTCCCATTGGAGGTTCCCCCGCTTTTGGGGGCTTCGATCCACCACCGGCCAGTTGGCTGGTGGGGGAAACTCCACCCCCAAACACGAACGTTGTCATGCTGTGTCCTCAACATGATGCTGCTACATGGAAACACTCTTGAGTTTTTGGCAAACTATGGTTTTGAAGGCAAAAAACTCAGAGCGTCGTGCGCAGTGTTGCCAACACAATGACACCACTTTTGGGTGACATCACCCAGCCTGCCTTCCTCAGACGTCTCTCGCTCACCTTCCTGTCTGCAGTCAGTTCTGTCCCAGGGACATCACGCACAATGTCCCACCCACCCCTGGAAAGCCCCCAAGCACCCCCCCCCCGTCATCACAGCGAGGGGACCTGAGAGCCCTGTGCCCTGATGTTTTGCGGTTGGCTCCACCTACTGTGGCAGCCATTTTGCGGTCACACTCTCCACCTGCTGTCAGGATTCCAAAGGTGCCTGCAGGCTGGATAAGGCTGGAGACCCCTGTTCTGATGAATGAAGGCATCCGGACTGTGGCCCCGTGTGATTGGGAGGATACTTTTTTCTCAGACACATCCACGTAAATGGCACCAGTTTCCATTGTGGTCCAAGTTTCCCACAGAAGCAAGAGAGCCTTCCCTCACCGTTGCCCAGGGGCGTAGACTTTCTAAATCCCCGGGGGGGGAAGGGGCTCTCTCGTGCGCGCGCGCACGGGACCATGTCCCTGCCACTCCTCCCCCCCCCCCGGCCCCAGGGAGGCAGACCCGCGCAGTCTCGGCGGCGGCGGCAGCCAGCTGGCCGGCTGACTGCCGCCCGCACGAAGCGCGGGACCATGTCCCCGCCGCCTCTTCTCCCCCCCCCCGCCCCAGGGAGGCAGGAGGGCAGGCCGGGGGTGGGGGGGAAGGAGAGGCGGCGACGGCCAGCTGGCCGGCTGACTGGCCACCGGCGAGCACTCCATTTTGCCGGGGGTGGCTGAGCCCCCCCGGGAAATTTCGGGGGAGGCTCGAGCCCTCGAGCCCCCCCGCAGTTGACGCCCATGCCGCTGCCCACTTGGAAGAGCTGCCAGCCTAGGGTCTCACCTGGATCGAAGGAACACTCCCCCCCCCCCCAGTCTGAGCAAAGACCAACACAAGAAGCAACCCAGCAAAGGATCGCTCGTGGCACCAGAGCCTGTGTGCGCATTTGGAACTCTGACACAAGGCAGGTCGGCACAGCTGCAAAATGGCTGCCGCGGGGGGGTGGAGCCACCCGTGCAGAGGAAGCCCAAGAGAGAAGAGGAGTAATTTTTAAAAAACACGTGGGGACAGAGGGGTGAGAGAGAATCAAAATACTACGGTTGTGCCAGCTGCTGCCGAAACAACACTATTTTAATATGCACAGACAATCAGGTCTCCGGTGGCCAGTCAACAGCCGCGCACAGCCCCACCCGCTTTCTAGAACTGCTTGGTTGGCACCAGGAAATGTGTCAGTGGGTACCATGGCACCCACGGGCACTGCACTGGGGACTCCAGTCCCAGCACAAGACTGGAAGGCGCACAGAGTATTGAGATATAATGAAATCAGAGATGGCTCGGGGGAAGTAATTAGCACTCGAGGACACATGGTAACCACCGGGGTACAATAACAATGTCCACAGCAGGGGAATGTAACGCCACTGAAGCTGCCCATTTCTCCTGGGGAAATGATCTTTGCAGTCTCAAGACCGGTTGTATTTCTGGGAGAACTCCAGATCCACCCACTTCATCTTGTTGTGATCAATGCTCCCTCTAAGCTGTGGAGTCCTGTGAGCAAAAATTCCACTTTGTAAGCTCCTGGCATTAAAAGTTGTGAGCAAGCAATTGGGCCACTGCATAAATTAGTTTGCCCTGGAGCCACCCTTCCTGACCTAAGACAACAATGTGGGAGCCAAAAAACTGAAAAGTACTGGAGTCGGGAGGCCGGTAGCAGTGAAAACAGCATTATTGTGGGTCAAGATGGAACATGACAACCCCGGGCTCAGTGCCCTCTTTTATGTAGGTCGGAGATAATCCCCCGACCTCACCCAAATGTCCTGATAGGACCTTAAGATAGTGGTTACAGTTCATAGGTCCCCGGGGGGGGGAACCTAGGCTCATGAATAAGGATATAGCAATGTCGTGTTGGGAATTTTTGTGGGAAAATGCTATGAGTATATCTACATGTAATAATCTTAAAGAAACCTGCTTTAAAATGATGTATAGATGGTACATGACTCTGGAAAAAATTGCAAATATTTGTCAAAATATGTCTAATAAGTGTTGGAAATGTAAACAAAAAGAAAGATCGTTATATCATATGTGGTGGACTTGTGATAAAGCAAAAAGGTTTTGGTGTATGATACATGCTGAAATGGAGAAAATTTTGAAATGTAAGCTTAAAAAATTGCCCGAAATGTTGTTGCTTGGTCTAAAGTTAGAGGATGTAAATATAAGTAAAAGGACTGATTTGGTATATGGTAACGACAGCAAGAATGGTTTATGCACAAAGCTGGAAATCGGAAAAAACTCCAGAACTATGGGAATGGCTGAGAAAATGGCTATTTATGGTAGAAATGGACAAATGGACAAGAAAACTAAACAATCAAGACTCAGCGAAGTTCTCAGAAGATTGGAAAGACTTGAAGGACTATATGGAGCGAGAGTGGAATATGAAAGACAATATTTTTACACTTTCTAACTACTGAAATGAGGGACAGAATTATAACACAAAAAATGAATTTTTAGTTGGCTGCGAAATTAAACCTTTTTTCTTTTTTAACCAATATAATTTTTAAATGTATAAAAGTTATAATAGCTCAAAATGTTACCTTAGGAGGCAAATACTTTTAAAATACATGTTTACCGGTTGATATATATGAAGTTGCAGGTGGAGTGGGAAGTCATTTAATGATTATATCTTTTTAGCTAAATATGCAATTTTATAGAGAATGGAATATGTATAAAAGCTAATTGCATTTGAGAATAATGGAAAAATAAAAATTCTATTGCAAAAAAAATGATTGACGGTCGTTTAGGATCCGACCAGTTATTGTTCTACCTGGCCGAAGCTCAGGTAGATTCGGGCCATGTGCGAATGTCGATGTGGTGGTCGCCATTACCCGAGCACATGGCGACCACGATCTTGATACACAACAAAAACTGTGAGCTAGCTCACACTAACTCAGCTTCGATTGGACACTGGTCATGATACTTTTCAAGGTGAAAACAGCATTGTGTGGATTGGATACGTACAGTATGAAGTGGCCCAGGTCCCAAAGGCTTGCTACCAACCAGCCAGAGAACTTGTCCTCAGTCTCTCCCCAATGGGAAGAACGGACGACTCTACCCGTAGCAAGTTACAACGTAGTAAATTAGAGCTGCATTAAATCAGCAAATTAACAGTGCAAAAAAATGCATGAAGTCCTGGGAGACAGAGCTGCCCCAGTGACTTCTGGCCTTCCCGCCCTTCCTGCTCTGCCTGTCCTCCTCCTCCTCCCATTCCTCCAGGTAATTTCTGGGATCCATTCAAGATCCATTGATTTACAGCAGTCAGGAAGACAGGCTGGCTGTCCCGTATCTGAGGAGAGGTGGTGGCAGCTGCAAGAGTGCCGTTCTAAAATCGCCCCCTCGTTATCCGAAGCCTCCCCAAACGCTGGGCCAGCACAGTCTATCATGTCTCCCAAATGCTCTGTGCATGCCTGCAATATCTCCCTGATGCTCCTCAGGGCTAGAAGCACTGCCTGTCCCCGAGCCAAACACACATACACACTTACACACACACAAACACGGTCCCCGGCCGTGCTGTCTAGCAACCCGCAGCACCCTGGGAGAGCTGGAATGGGCCACACCGGTGTTGTGTAAACGAGGTGCACAATGCTCACCATTGTTAACTCTGGCCGGTCGCCCTCCTCCAGGGATGAGCTCACAGCCCCTCCCCCCCTGGCCTGTTTCCGTGGCTCCCGGGAGATGTGGAATGATGTCTTTGGATGGGAGCAAATTGCTCCTGAGGAAACAGTGCGCTCATTGTGCAGCCGCTGCCTCCATCCACATTACACACCAGCAGCACAAGCCGATGGGAAGTGTTCCTAGGCAAGGGATGCAGGGCTGCCAACTCTGGCTCAGGGAATTCCTGGAGTTTTGAGGATGGAGCCTGGGGAGGGTGGGGTTCGGGGAGAGGAGGAGCTCCGTGGGGGCATGATTCCATCCAGCCCACCCTCCACAGCAGGGGAACCGGTCTCTGTTGTCCGGACATCAGTTGTAATTCCGGGAGACCTCCAGGCCCTGCCTGGAGGCATGAAAGTAAGAGAGATCATGGGTTGGAATGGTCAGGCAAACCAGATACTCCGTGAGGGTTTAATAAACAAGACCAGGGGTCCGTTGGAGCGGGAGCGCACAGGAGCGCAGCTCCGGGAGTGAGGAGCCCAGGGGGCGAGCACATGACCAAGCCCCGCCCCCTCCTCGGCTTCCCCCAGCAGTGCAGAGGCGCAGCGCCCCGGGGAAAGCCCTGCTAGGGTCTTTATTGTTTTTAATGTTTTGTTTTAATACTGATAATTTTATCATTGTTCCTTTTATGACTGTGTGCTGCTTTTCCAGAGACTTGCTCAAGGTGGCATATACATTTTCTAAGTATACCATTTTTTATCTGGGCACATGGCACATAAGTACTGGAGAAATTTCACCAACCCTTCAGCAGCTTCCACCCCATCAGTTTGGTGTAGTGGTCAGGAGTTGGACTCTAATCTGGGAGAACCGGGTTTGATTCCCCACTCCTCCACATGCAACTGCTGGTGTGACCTTGGGCCAGTCACAAGTTCTCTCAGAACTGTTCTCTCACGAGCAGTTCTCAAAAGACCTCTCTCAGCCCCACCTACCTCACAGGGTGTCTTGTTGTGGGGAGGGGAAGGGGAAGGGATGGGTGGTGCACATGTCCTGGGTATCTCAAGTCTACTTGAAACCTGGTGGTTTCAAGGAAGCAGGAAGAGAATGAGGGTGTGTTCTTTACACTTATTTTTACTGCACAAAGTACTGGATGGGGAAGGGAATGGAGGAAGAGCAGGTCAGTTTCACTCACCTGTGGAGTGGAGCCTGAGGGGTGGGTGTTGCCTTCTGACACACTTCCGGTATGTTAGGGGGTGGTGGTGGCATATGCAAATGAGTTATGCAAATGAGTCATGCTAATGAGCTCCTGCACCTCTTTTTCTACGAAATGACCCCTGAACAAGACCGAAACCAGCAGCAAGCCGGGAGTTTATATAAGGAATAACAATGGAATATGAAAACCTGGAGAAACCATTCTACACGGGATTGGCCCCGATGAATCATTGAAACGGGGTCCGAGCCGTCCCATCGTGGAAACTGCAGGAGGTGCCGTGTAAAACTACAACACAAAAAAGAAAAGAAAAGAAGAAAAATGGACCACAAAACAGGACAGTTTGCATTAATGTATCTATTGGCATGGATTCGTCCTGAGAAGTTTGGCGGATTGTTGTTTACCTACCTGGAGGTGGCAACCCTCCCAAGAAGCTCTCTGGTAACAGAGAGGAGGCAGCACACAAAAGGGCGTAAGGGTGCCTTCGCCCAGGACTCCCCAACAGAGCAGACTTTAAATTCAGGATGTTCCCCTAAGCAATAACCAAGTTGCAGGGAACCAAGCAGGAGCGCCAGGCTTTATCTTCGGGCAAAGGCCAGGAGACTGGTAAACAGAGATGATGCCCACCCCTCCACCGGCGACAGGGATAGTGCCACGGCATTTGCACCTCTCTGGACCGTGGCTTTTGCTTTCTTGAGGGTCCCCAAATGCAAAGGAGGGCATGGGGACTCCTGTGCTTTGTATGGAAGAGGGAATTCTCCAGAGAAGAAGGACATCTTGGGGGGGGACTGCCATCCAGCTGTGGAGGCGGGGCTACCCACTAAGCTTCCTGCCTCCCCCCCCCCACATCACTTGCTGCCATCTCGAGAGCCAGTGTGGTGCAGTGGTTAGGAGTGCCGACTCAGATCTGGGAGAACCAGCTATGATTCCCCACTCTCTCCACTCACATGCAGCGGCTGGTGTGACCTTGGGCCAGTTACAAGTTCTCTCAGAGCTGTTCTCTCACAAGCGGTTCTCGAAAGAGCTCGCTCAGCCCCACCTGCCTCACGGGGTGTCTGTTGTGGGGAGGGGAAGGGAAAGCCGCTCTGAGACTCCGAGTGAAGAGCAGGGTATGAATCCAACTCTTCTTCTTCGTTTTTAAGGGATCACTGCAGTGTAGCTTAGTGGGATAGTTCCCAAGGAGGCCGCTGGGAGTAATGGAGGTGGGGGGCAGAGATTTATCACCTAACAAGAGACAAATCCCAGGCAGGACTGGAGCTGCCAACTCCTGGTTGGGAAATTTCTGGAGATTTTGGGGTGGAGCCTGGGGAAGGCAGGGATGGGGGGAGAGGAAGGGCCTCAATGGTGTATGATGCCCTAAAGTCCACCGTTCAATGCAGCCATTTACTCAAGGGGAGACTGATCTCTGCAGTCTGAAAATCAGTTATAATCCTGGGAGATCTCTAGGCCTGGCCTGGAGGCTGGCAACTTTAGACAGGAATGCAGCAGGTCAACATCTGCCCTCTCCCCACTCCCAAGAGAGAAGAAGAAGAAGAGATTGGATTTATACCCCACCCTTCGCTACCCGAAGGAGTCTCAGAGCGACTTACTATCCCTTTCCCTTCCCCTCCCCACAACAGACACCCTGGGAGGCAGGTGGGGCTGAGAGAGCTCTGACAGAAACGGCTCTTGTTCAAGAACAGCTGTGCCAGAACTATGGCTTGCCCAAGGTCATCCAGCAGGTGCAAGTGGAGGAGTGGGGAATCAAACCCGGTTCTCCCAGATTAGAGTCCGCGCACTTGACCGCTAAGCCAAACTGGAAAATGGATTCCTTGCAGGGAAAATTCTAGGGAGGATCATCCCATTCCTAGAGTATTTGGCACTTCAGCTGAGGGAAGAATTGTCCAATCTTGTGTCAACTTTTAGGAATTGCACCTCCCCCCCAGGTCCACAGTCTTCCCATCCCTAGCAGACAGCCCAGCCACGGCCTCCAGACGCTGGATGGAGTTTGGCTGTCTGAGCCAGGGAAGAATCACAGCAGGAGTCGGAATGGCTGAAGGGCCAAGAGGTGATGACGGGGCGCTTTGTTGCTCCTGGGAGGAGCCGGTGTGTGCACCTAAGTAGGGCGCTCCTTGCTTGGATTGCATGGAAAACAGGAACTTGGCTGGAGGGAGAACTGGAAGAGCCACGTTTTCATCCCCCCCCCCCCACCTTCTCCTCCCAAGCCAGGTAGCTCACTCTTATTGGCTGGAGCTGAAGTATCCTAGGGTTGCCAACCTCCAGGTGGTACAATCAAAAGTACAACACCGTGAAATTATCACTATGACCAGGGGTCTGTTGGAGTGGGAGCAGACAGGAGCGCAGCTCCGGGAGTGAGGAGCCCAGGGGGCGGGCACATGACCAAGCCCCGCCCCCTCCTCGGCTTCCCCGAGCAGTGCAGAGGCGCAGCGCCCCGGGGAAAGCCCTGCTAGGGTCTTTATTGTTTTTAATGTTTTGTTTTAATATTGATAATTTTATCATTGTTCCTTTTATCACTGTGTGCTGCTTTTCCAGAGACTTGCTCAAGGTGGCATATAAATTTTCTAAGTATACCATTTTTTATCTGGGCACATGGCACATAAGTACTGGAGAAATTTCACCAACCCTTCAGCAGCTTCCACCCCATCAGTTTGGTATAGTGGTCAGGAGTTGGACTCTAATCTGGGAGAACCGGGTTTGATTCCCCATGCCTCCACATGCAGCTGCTGGTGTGACCTTGGGCCAGTCACAAGTTCTCTCAGAGCTGTTCTCTCATGAACAGTTCTCAAAAGACCTCTCTCAGCCCCACCTACCTCACAGGGTGTCTTGTTGTGGGGAGGGGAAGGGATGGGTGGTGCACATGTCCTAGGTATCTCAAGTCTACTTGAAAGCTGGTGGTTTCAAGGGAGCAGGGAGAGAATGAGGGTGTGTTCTTTACGCTTATTTTTATGGCACAAAGTATTGGATGGGGAAGGGAATGGAGGAAGAGCAGGTCAGTTTCACTCACCTGTGGAGTGGAGCCTGAGGGGTGGGTGTTGCCTTCCGACACACTTCCGGTAGGTTAGGGGGTGTGGCATATGCAAATGAGTTATGCAAATGAGTTATGCTAATGAGCTCCTGCAGCTCTTTTTCTACGAAATGACCCCTGACTATGACAGACTTCAGTGTTAAGTTTCCATGAACCTCCAGGTAGTGGCCAGAGGCCTCTCAGAATCATGACTGATCTGCAGGCGACCGAGATCAGCTCCCCTGGAGAAAAGGGCTGCTTTGGAGAGTGGGCTCTGTGGCATCATACCCTACTGAGGTCCCTGTCCTCCCCAAACCCCACCCTCCCCAGGCTCCGACCCCCAAAATCTCCAGGAGTTTCCCAACCCAGAGCTGGCAACCCGACTGATCTCTTGATCTGACTCAAAGAGAGATTTGCAGCACTGATTGCCCATTGCCCGTAGACAGTCGGGAAGAGTGGAGGATAATCGGGGGGGGGGGGGTTTCCTCACAGCATTGCCCGGACTCAGCACTCTCTTCTGCTTGGGTTGCCATCTCTGGGTTAGGAAATCCCTGGAGATTTGGGGGAAGGTGTCTGGGGAGGGTAGAATACAGGAAGAATCCAGCCCTATGCTTCCCAGGCGACAGAGGCCTGATTCAGACTGGGCAGTCGGGGGGAGGGTTGCCAGGTTCCCCCTGGCCACCGGCATGGGATGGGGGTATTGAGTTGCCAGAACCAGTTTGGGAAACTCCTGGAGATTTGGGGATGGAGCCTGGGAAGGACAGAGACCTCAGTGGGGTACAATGCCACAGAGAGTTCACCTTTCAAAGCATCCATTTTCTCCAGGGGAAACTGATCTCTGTAGTCTGGAGGTGAGCTGTAATTCCAGGGGATCCCCAGGTCCCACCTGGAGGCTGGCATCCCTAAGAAGGGGGCTTAACACCCCCCCCCCCTTCCACCATCCCCCTACAACAGCCCCAGGGACTGGGGCATAAACTCCCTCCCCCTGTGTGCTGTTTTCCCAATCAGAACTGGGCCTGGGAAGCACAGAACTGCAGAACTCGACCTGACCCACGAAGTCCTTCCCCAGGGAAAGCACGATGCCTAGTCAGGCCCTAAGGAGGAAGAGGGGCCCTGCTAAGGAGTCCGTAGTTTCTGGAAACTACTAATACCTAGAGTTGCCAGCTTTGACTATTAAGATACTGATGCAGAATTGACTGGTAGTTGTTATATTGAATGAACTGAATATTATTATACTGAATATACTGAATGTATGACAAGGATGTTATAATAACACAAAATGCACTTTATAGAACAATAGTTATAAATAGAACACATTAATCTACAAAAGTTTCTTGCAGGGTATATTTTTTGTTACTTGACTCTCCTAACACTGCAGCTCAGGTTCCTACAGCGGCTTTTTTCGAACATTCCCCTGGTGGGGCCAGGAGATCCCCCGATTTCAGCTGCATGGCGGGTTAAGCCCAACCCCCAAGAACCCCCTCCCAGCACTGCCGGCACCAGCATGATGACATCACACGGGAGTGACATCATCGCGTTTCTGACATCAGGGGTGACACGCTAGGTTTTGGGCAAAACTCTATGGTTTTGAGGCCCCCAAAAAGCACAGTTTTGCCCAAAACGTAGAGCGTCACCCCTGATGTCAAAAACGCAGTGACGTCACTTCCAAATAGCATCATCGTGGCCCGCGGGGGAAGCAAAGAACTACAGGAGAGATCGGGCGTCTTCCCACTGAAAGACAGAAATTTTGTCTCTGGTTGTGTTTCCCCAGCCCAATTCGAGGAAACACGTGGCACAATTCCTGTAGAGTAGAAAAAACAAAAAACTTTATTAATAAAGGGGGACACACGCTTTGAACCCTCGAATACCCACCGGCTCTCCCAGAGTTACAATGGGAGACATAAGATTTTATACCCACTATGGTATCACACAAACAAGGCAAAGCTAGTGGTTCCATCAAACTTTGTCAAATATCTGTCATAACTTTCTGATTGGGCTCAGACCTGAGGGCTGGGCTTTCTCAAGTAAAGATGTTTCTTTTTTTGGCTGAACAATGGGTCTTTTCCCCCCAGGCTATGAATGTTATGTCTTGTTTGTTATGATGCACTGCATTGTCAGGGTTCTGGTAGTTCCATCTCCTCAATCTTATTGGCTGCCTAATAAAGACTCCTTATTGGTCCTGAAGCCAATCCAGGGTACCAGTCACAGAGCCCTGCTTAGGTCCAATGAGACTGCATGTAAATAGTTACAATGTAAGAACATAAGAACATAAGAGAAGCCAATGCTGGATCAGGCCAGTGGCCCATCCAGTCCAAAACTTTATCACACAGTGGCCAAAAATAACAGGTGCCCTCAGGAGATCCAGCAGTGGGGCCAGGACACTAGAAGCCCTCCTACTCTTGCCCCCCTCCATCAAGCACCAAGAATACAGAGCATCACTTGCCCCAGACTGAGAGTTCCTATCTATACTTTAATACTCTAATAGCCACTGATGGACTTCTGCTCCATATGTTTATCTAATTCCCTCTTGAAGCCGTCCATGCTTGTAGCCGCCACCACCTCCTGTGGCAGTGAATTCCACGTGTTAATCACTCTTTGGGTGAAGAAGTACTTCCTTTTATCTGTTCTAACTCGACTGCTCAGCAGTTTCATGGAGTGCCCACGAGTTCTTGTACTGTGAGAAAGGGAGAAAAGGACTTCTTTCTCGACCTGCTCTATCCCATGCATAATCTTATAAACCTCAATCGTGTTATCCCTCAGCCGTCATTTCTCCAAGCTAAAGAGCCCCAAGAACTTCAACCTTTCTTCATAGGGAAAGTGTTCCAACCCTTTTATCATTCTAGTTGCCCTTTTCTGCACTTTTTCCAAGGCTATAATATCCTTTCTGAGATGTGGCGACCAGAACTGTACACAGTACTCCAAATGAAGTCGCACCATCAATTTATACAGGGGCATTATGATACTGGCTGATTTGTTTTCAGTCCCCTTCCTAATAACCCCCAGCATAGCACTGGCCTTTTTCATTGCAGTCACACACTGTCTCGACATTTTCACTGAGTTATCTACTACGACTCTAAGATCTCTCTCTTGGTCAGTCTCCGCCAGTTCGGACCCCATCAACATGTATTTATAGTTAGGATTTTTGGCTCCAATGTGTATCACTTTGCGCTTGGCCACATTAAACCCAATTTGCCACGTTGATGCCCACTCGCCCATCCTTGACAGATCCCTTTGGAGTGCCTCACAATCCTCCCTGGTTCTCACCACCCTGAACAACTTCATGTCAATGTATATAGTTAAGCTGTTGAAACCCTATAAGTTGAGTGCCGCTCTTGCTAGAGCGGTCCCAGAGCTGAATGATGTCTGAAATAAAATCTTGCATTTGATTCATCGTCTCCTGACTTCAATACTTAAAAATGAAGCTCTAAAATGTATCTATTGTAACAGATATAGGTACAGAGTGCTGATGTTCTTCATTTAACTAGGCTAACTGACATCAGAAATACGTGCAGTTGTAGCTGGCCAGAGCGAGGCCACACGTCTTGGCTGAATAGCAACTTTGTCAGCGTTTAGCCATCTCCCAGAATGCATTTAAGCAATGGATCAAAGTGTACTTCTGAATATGCATTCATGATTGATTTCTGTTCCTGTGGTTAGGATCATCAATGGCACTCAGCATATATGTATGTCCATCTATGCTTGAAAGATGCTAAGTGTGCTCACCAAGGTTAGCCATTTCAAGTCAGTGGCAGAGTACAGAGTGTATAACAGTGTTTCATAAACTGTGCGTACAACACCAGCAGCAGCCAGGTAGGACCTGGGGACCCTGTCTCCAGGCAACAGAAATCTGTTTCCTTGCAGAAAGAGGCTGCTCTGGAAACTGGACTCTGTAGCGTTCTACCCCATTGAAGTCCCTCCCTTCCAAAACCCCGCCCTCCTCAGGCTCCACCTCCAAACCCTCCAGGAATTTCCCAACCCAGAGCTGGCAATCCTACAAATCATAACTATTAATGAGATGATGTCTGGGATGTAATTTGAGCAGCAACGCCTAAGCACGATCGGAATGCCAGCTCAAAGGCTACTGTAGTGCGGCTGATTTTAATCAGCGCTGATCTCGCATTTCAATAAACGCTGCAGGCGTAAACCTGATCCGACCAGTGGGCGAAAGCATTTCCCCGTTCAACTCTGCACAGGCCCAGAGTTTCATTCAAATGGGCCTGCAGCTTCTGTAAAGCAGTTCTTGCACCCTGGGGATGCGGGGCGGGGGGGGGGGAGCCTGTGCTGAGATGCAAAGCGCCTGTAGCAGCTGCTTCTCACGGGGTGGGGGGGAAGAGCCCTAGTTTAAAAAGACACATGAGTGGGGGCTTTGGCTCGATTCCAGGAAGCACAGTTAAATCAGGTCCAAGTCCCATTGAATCCCGTGGGCTTACTTATGAGGAAACATGCTTAGGAGTTGTCTGCGTGTGTTTCGTGTCGGCTTTCTGCCAGTGTTTACCGTCTTTAAAAAGGGATGGATGACTTCTATCATTTCCCCCAGCCACTGATGTAGAAAAGCAGCAAAGAACATGAAATGCCTCCTGTTCAAGTTTTACCTTGGGGAACAGTCTCTCTCGGAGGCTGTGGGAAAGGCTGCCCTTGCGCAGACTCGTCCTTGAGCCCCTCCCAAGATCCGCTGTGTGGTGGGAATAGCGCTGTCCAGGGGCGTAGCTAGAAAATTTTGGTTGGTGGGGCATGGGAAAATGGGGGGGGGGGGTTAATTTTATTTTATATTTTTGCATTTTTAAAAACCTATTTATTTTTTGTCCTGGAAAACAAGAAAAGGAGACTGAAGCTTCCCTGGCTGTGCCCAGGGTCATTTCGGGAAACCCTACACCAGGGGTGGCCAACCTTGCTTAACGTAAGAGCCACATAGAATAAACGTCAGATGTCTGAGAGCCGCAAGACAGGAACAAATATCACACACACGTTTTTATTTTTAAAAATATGCAAATTTGCTTTTTATTAACGTTAAATGGGACTGCCAAAAATAAAAACAAACGAGGAAAACCAGTTATTGATAATGATATTACTTGTTTGCTAATGAAACTGAGAGAGATGGAAAGAAAGAATTAAAGAAGTGGAAAGAAAGAGAGAGAGAGAAACTAGGAAAGCAAATAGATGGGAGGGAGGAGGGAAGGAAGGAAGGAAGGAAGGAAGGGAGAAAGAGAGAAAAAGCATGCCTCCCCTTTGCTTCCCCAGCTGCCCTGCCAGGAGCCGCACAATATATGTGAAAGAGCCGCATGTGGCTCCCGAGCCACAGGTTGGCCACCCCTGCCCTACACGCATCTTACTTAAAAAAAAAAAAAAAAGATTATTTTTTTTAAATTGGGGGGTTTTGTCTGAAGGTCTGTGGGGGGCATTGCCCCCAAATGCCTCCTATGGCTATGGGCCTGGTGTCCTACCTCACATGGTTGTTGTGAAGTTTACACAGTAAGATATGTTATCTTCTTTGAACCCTGAATGTTATGTTCGTTTCATTCCTGGTGTCTAGATGGCTTTTAAATGGTCTTTAGGTGTTTCATGAAGAAATAATGGCTTTTTATGGAATCTTAGCATTCTGAACTACCTTGGATACTTTTTGTGGCAGAAAGGCAGCATGGAGGCAGACACAACAAATCAATAAATAAGCACTAAGCAGAGATAACTGAGTGGCTGTGGAGTGTCAACCCAGGAATGGGGAGACTCAAGTCGCAGCTCAGCTGCAAAGCTCCCTGGGTGACCTCGGGCCAGTCCCTTATCACTCAGCCTAACCTACCTCACAGGGTTGTTGTGAAGAGAAAACGGAGGAGGGGAGAGCCACGCACACCATTCTGAGCTCTTTGGAGGAAAGGCAGGATAAATATGCGCTAGCCCTGCTATGCATTCGTGCACGGCACGTCAGACTTGTGTGTACATCCGAACAAATTTAGAGCCCAACAAAGGTTTGCACATGAAATCTCATACCTTGAACAAACCTGTGTTGGTCTTAAAGGCGCCTCTGGACTCTAATTTGTTCATTTCATGAAGTGCTTAGAGAGGCCGCGACTGTTGGAGCCTCCCAAAGGCCAAGCTCAGTAACGCAGCAGGCCTCTTTGAACCATTTTCTTCTCAGGTCTATGTATTTTATTCGGGGGTTTATTAGCAGTCTTTTACGCTGTCATTTTATGGCTTTTCCCCCACCTCTTTTGTAAGCCCCTTGAGGGCTTCCTCCGAATGGGAAGCAAGTCACTTCTGATGTACCGTGATGTATGGTGGTGTTATGTGCTCAGTTTATGAAACACTGGTATACACTCTGTACTCTGCCACTGACTTGACATGACTAACCTTGGTGAGCGCACTTAGCTTCTTTCCGGCATAGACAGACATACATATGCTGAGTGCCGTTGATGATTCTAACCACAGAAACTAAAATCAATCATGAATACATATTCAGAAGTACACTTTGGTCCATTGCTTAAATGCATTCTGGGAAATGGCTAAACGCTGACAAAGTTGCTATTCAGCCACGACGTGTGGCCTCGTTCTGGCCAGCTACAACTGCATGTGTTTCTGATGTCAGTTAGCTTAGTTAAATGAAGAGCATCAGCACTCTGTGCCTATGATATCTACAACAGATACTTTTTAGCGCTTCATAGCCTGGGAAGAAGAAGGCCCATTGTTTAGCTAAAAAGAAACATCTTTACTTGAGAAAGCCCAGCCCTCAGGTCTGAGCCCAATCAGAAAGTTATGACAGAAATTTGACAACGTTTGACGGAACCAATAGCTTTGCCTTGTTTGTGTGATATCATACTGAGTATAAAATCCTATGTCCCCTGTTGTAACTTCAGGATAGTCAGTGGGTATTCGGGGGTCCAAAGCCCTGTTGTACCCGTGTGTCCCCCTTTATTAATAAAGTCCTTGAAATTTCTCTTCTACAGGATTGTGCTGTCTGTTTTCTCAAACTGGGCTGGGGAAACACAACCAGAGACAGGAATTCTGTCTTTCAGTGGTGACCCTGTGAATTAAGGCTCTCCAAAATGTTAACAGCCTTTCTCAGGTCTTGGAAATGGAGGGCCTTTGGGGCTTCCTTGGTTGAGTTCATCCCACTCCTGTTGGGGCTTCCTCTTTTCCTGCTGCCTTCTACTTTTCCTAGCATCGTTGTCTTTTCTGGTTACTCTTGTCTTCTCACAATGTGACCAGGGTATGATAGCCTCAGTTTGGTCATTTTAGATTCTAGGGAGAGTTCAGACTGGATTTGATCTGGAACCCACTGATTTTTGGCAGTCCCCCAAATCTGTAAAACTCTCCCCCAACACCACATTTCAAAGGAATCACCTTTCCTCCTGTCAGCTTTCTTCATTGTCCAACTTTCACACCTATACACAGTAAGGGGGGATTTTTGTGGTTGTTGTTGTTCAGTCGCATAGTCGAGTCCGACTCCTCGCGATCCCACGGACCACATAACGCCAGGCCCTCCTGTCTTCCATCGCGCTCCAGAGTTTGCTTAATTTCATGTTTGTTGCATCGATAACACTGTCTAACCATCTCATCCTTTGCCGTCCCCTTCTTCTTTGACTCTCCCCGTCTTCTTTTACCTTCAATCTTTCCCAGCATCAGGGGTTTCTCCAGTGAGTGCTCCCTTCTCATTGGGTGGCCAAAGTATTTGAGCTTCAGCTTCAGCATCTGGCCTTCCAGGGAACAGTCAGGGTTGATTTCTTTTAGGATTGACGGATTTGATCTCCTTGCAGTCCAAGGGACTCTCAAGAGTCTTCTCCAGCACCATAATTCAAAAGAATCTATTCTTCAGTACTTGGCCTTCCTTATGGTCCAGTTCTCGCAGCCATACATTACTACTGGGTCTACCATAGCTTTGACCATACGGGCTTTTGTTGGCAGGGTGATGTCTCTACTTTTTATCATGCTGTCTGGGTTTGCCATTGCTTTCCTCCCAAGGAGCAGGCGTCTTTTAACTTCATGGCTGCAGTCACCGTCTGCAGTGATCTTGGATCCCAGGAACGTGAAATCTGTCACTGCTTCCATGAATTCCCCTTCTATTTGCCAAGGAGTGATGGGGCCAGATGCCACGATCATAGTTTTTGATGTTTCAAGCCAACTTTTGCACTCTCCGCTTTCACCCTCAGCAAAAGGCTCTCGGGAGGTAATGGGGAATACCGTGGCATGAATTAACTTGATCTCCGTCGGCAGCAACTCGTCCTCACACTTAAGGGTCTTTTCTCGCTCCTTAATGCTGCTCTTCCCAAGTCTCCATCTCCTTCTGATTTCTTGGTTGCAGCCTCCCCTTTGGTTGATGGTGGAGCCAGGGCATGGAAAATCTGAAACAATTTCAGTTTCTGCAGTAGCAAAGAGCAAGAGTCCAGTGGCACCTTAAAGACAAAACAAAATTTGTGGCAGGGGAGGAGCTTACACCAGTCACTGCTCACCTCTTCAGATATGAGTCACTGAATGCATTTTGTTAGTTAGGTGTGTGGCTGGACTCTTGGTCTTTTCTGCTGCTACAGACAGACTAACAGGGCTACCCATCTTGATCTAGCTCCATGGACTTTCTGCCTTAAAGTTGCCTAATGAATCATCAGCCTTAAAGTTGCGTAATTCTCCAGTAGTCATTCTTTTGCCTTCTTGAGGTTCAGCTGTCATACAACTTTGCAGGGCTTTTTTTTGGTAGAAAAAGCCCGGCAGGAACTCATGAACATAATAGGCCACACCCAACGGCAGGAACTCATTCGCATATTAGGTCACACCCCTGGCAGCACAGCACATTAGCATATTAGGTGGGGGGCTGGAAAAGCACAGGGCAGGCATGGAAGCTTGCCTCTTCCCCCCTCGGAACTTCTCCGCCCCACTTCAGCATCATCTTTCTAGTCTCCTACCCCCGCCCCCCCCGAAAGATCAGGAAGGGAAGCAGGCATGTTTGCCTGGCTGCCCTCAGTCTCCCCAGCCAGCCCGCCTAGGTGCACAGGCTGGGGAGACATGCCCCGTTCCTTCCCTGAGTCTCTCCGCTTTTGCGGAGAGACTTGGGGAGGGGGGCGCGTGGTTAAATGCCTTTCTCTCCCTCCCCCAGATTGGGGAGGCAAAGAAAGGCATTTCCAATGTGTCTGGGTTCCCTGCCTGCCCTTTTCCAGCTGCAGCATGTGAGCTAGAGAAGGGAAGGCGGAGAGAGGCTTTTCCTTGTCAGTTTCACTCTCAGCTGACTGGCAGGGAGTGAGATTGACATGGGCTCCCCAGAGGGGAAGAGGGCATTTTGACATGCCTCTTTCCACTCTTGTGTGTAACATGGGGAGGGCCGTGTGCTCTGTAGCCAGGCGTGCCAGAGGTTTTGGTTGTAGGTGTGGCCAGCTCAGGAGCCAGCCGAAACTCCGTTCCTGTGCCTTCCTGCCCCAAAATCGCCCTGCTCCTTTGGCACTGTCTGCTTTAACTTTCAGTAGTAGTCCTTTCAAGTCTTCACTATTTTCTGCCAGCAATGTGGTATTATCTGCGCGTCTCACATTGCTAACGTTCCTTCCAGCAATTTTCACTCCACCTTTATCTAGAGCTAATCCAGCTTTCCGTATGATACGTTCTGTATATAGATTGAAGCAGGGGTCATTTCGTAGAAAGAGAGGTGCGGGAGCTCATTAGCATAACTCATTAGCATAACTTATTTGCATATGCTACACCACCTGACATCACCGGAAGTGTGTCAGAAGGCGAGAAAGAAAGAGGAAGGAAGGAAGGAAGGAAGGAAGGAAGGAAGGAAGGAAGGAAGGAAGGAAGGAAGGAAGGAAGAGCTGGCAGAGAGGGGACAGCTACTAATCCAAGCCTCAGAAATACCACTATTCTGGGAGGATAGCTTCAGTGGTGGCTGAAGCCTTCAGAAGGCTGGTCGGAGGAACAAGGACCTTTCCAGGGGACGGGGTCATTTTGCTGCAGCCAGGACACAAGCAGGCATTCCCCCATGGTGGTGGTGGGGGCTGGCACCAACTCCTGGAGCTGAGCTCCCCCGAGTTCCTGCTTGAAATGACCCCTGGACTGAAGAGAGAGGAGATAAAATACATCCTTGTCTGAGACCTTTGTCAATTGGAAATCATTCTGTTTCGCTGTATTCTGTTCTAACAGCAGCCTCTTGCCCGGAACAGGTTGTACATCAGAATACTCAGATGCTGAGGCTCACCCATTTCCTTTAAAACCTACCATAGTTTATCATAATCTGCACAGCCAAAAGCTTTGCTGTAATTTATGGAACACAAGCTGATTTTCTTCTGAAATTCTCTCGAATGCTCCAACAACCAATGTAAATTTGCAATATGATCTCAAGTGCCTCTTTCTCTTCTGAATCCATCTTGAACATCTGGCATTTCTCATTACATATTCTTGTCAAGATTTTGATGGACTCTGTTTCTGTGGCTTGGAATAGCTCGATTGACATCCCTAGTGGCTTGTGTCTCCCAATCGCTCTCAGTGCAACTTTCACTTCACTTTCTAAAATTGTAGGTTCTTCTTCAAAAGTTTCTTCTTGGAAGGAATCTGAGATATCTATATACTAGAATCATAGAGTTGGAAGGGACCTCCAGGGTCATCTATTCCAACCCCCTGCACAATGCTGGAAATTCACAAATACCTCCCTCACACACACCCACAGTGACCCCTGTTCCATGCCCAGAAGATGACAAAAAAACTCTCCAGGATCCCTGGCCAAACCGGCCTGGAGAAAAATTGCTTCCTGACCCCAAAGTGGCAATCAGCATTTCCCTGGGCGTGTAAGAAAGGGCCACAAGAACTAAGCAGTGAGGCAACCCTTCCTGCCCTCCCTCTCATGATCTGCCTCAGTTCACAGAATCAGCATTGCTGTCAGATGGCCATCTAGCCTCTGCTTGAAAACCTCCAAAGGAGGAGAGCGCACCACCTCCTCCCGAGGAAGCCTGCTCCACTGAGGAACCACTCTAACAGCCAGGAAGTTCTTCCCCGTGTTTAGCTGAAAACTCTTCTGATTTAATTTCAACCTGTGGGTTCTGGTCCGACCTTCTGGGGTGACAGAAAACAACTCTGCTCCATCCTCTGTATGACAGCCCTTCACGGGGCCGGTTCACCCACTAGACAAACTAGACTACTGCCTAGGGCGCCCCCTGGTGGTGACTCACTGGTGAGTGCTGAACTGGCCTTCCAAATTCTGTCTGAGTCGCCCCCCCCCCCCTTTAAGAGACGTGACTGGCCCGCCACCCCTAGGCCAGGCAATTTTTTTTGGGGGGGGGGAGTACCGCTGCTTCTTTAGAAAGGTCTTTAGAAAGGTATTTATGGTGCCACCTTGGCTTCTTTAGGCTCCTCCCATTTTTCCTTCTCATAGGAATTGTTTCTGATTGTGTCTTCAATATTTCCCTTTTAACTCCCATCCCTCTTGAACTCCCTTCTCCTTAAGTATTTCTGACCCTGGGATTCTACCCAGCATAACTTTAAGTTTGTCAAAATTTGCTTTCCTGGAGTCCAACCTATATGTCTGACTACGTACAGCTCTTGCCTTCCCCAAGATTGTAAATTCCAAAATTACATGGTCGCTACTACCCAGGGTGCCCACTGCTTTCACCTCGTCAACCAGTTCTTCCCTCTTGGTAAGAATCAAGTCAAAGATAGCAGGTCTACTTCTTTCCCTCTCCACTTTCTGGGAAGCGAAGTTGTCAGCAAGACAAGTCAGGAATTAATTGGGCTTTTCATTTTTAGCAGAGTTGGACTTCCAACAGATATCTGGGTAATTGAAATCTCCCATGACCACTGTGTCCCATCTCTTTGAGAACTTTGCAATCTGTTCTAGGATTGGCTCATCCAAGTCCTCTGCCTGGCTTGGTGGACTCTAGCAAACCCCCACCATAATATCACTATTATTTCTTACTCCTTTTATTTTTACCCAGAGACTCTCAACTAGATTTTCATGCTCAGATTCATGTATTTCCTCACAAGTATATACCTCCTTTACATATAATCCAACTCCTCCACCCTTTCTTATTTGTCTGTCTCTTTTAAACAAGTTGTATCCCTCAGTCCTAATATTCCAATTGTGTGTGTCATCCCAGCAAGGTTCAGTAATGCCTATTAGGTCATAGTCCCCTTCCTGTATTAGGACTTCAAGTTCCTCCTTCTTGTTTCCCATACTCTACGCATTAATGTAGAGACATCGGAATCCATGTTTTATGCACCCTGAGGTTTTTGCTTCTGTACTGACACGTGAGTTAATGTTACCTAGCATACGTGCCGCTCCCCACAAAACTTTAGAGCTCTTATCTCCAGTTATTGGCATCATACTGCATTTTTGTCTCTCCCCACCATAGGATTTAGTTTAAAGCTCTCCTTATTAGGTTTGCAAGACTGTTTCCAAACACATTTTTTCCTCCCCTCCCGACAGAAGAGCTTCATCTCTATGGTCCAAAAATCCAAACCTTTCCTGATGACACCGTCTAGGTAGCCAGGTATTGATCTGTAGGATTCTTCTTTCCCTTCCTAAGCCATGGCCTTCAACAGGAAGAACTGACAAAAAAACAACCTGTGCTCCCAATTCCTTCACCTTTTTACCCAAAGCGACATAGTCTCTTTTAATACGCTATGCCTGGTGGTATCATTTGTTCCCATGTGGATGAGCAAGAAGGGATAATAATCTGTGGGTCTGATGAGTCTTCCTACCCTTTCCGTCAGATCCTGGATGTGTGCACCCGGTAGACAGCATACCTCTCGAGATGACAAGTCTGGTTGGCACACGTTAGCTTCTACTCCTCTCAGTAGGGAACCTCCAATTACCAACACACACCTTCTCCTATATTGGGGAACAGAAGTTTGAAGCCTCTTGTCCACAGGGACAAATAGCAAAGCTGGCCAAATCTTTGGATACTTAAATCCAGTGACTGTGAATGGGCAAGACAGATCTTTCTACAAACCTTTGAAAGACCCCAGGTTTGCAGAAAAATGTGAAATCTTTAAAAAAAATACATTGGAGTTTTTAAAAACTCGAAAATGATAAAAGAAGGAGCTGTCGCTTTAAGCAATGGATTCCGTCAGTGGCTGTTGCTAGGCAGCCACAGTATTCCGGGCTGGGTTTTTGTGAGTAAAAAGACCAGAGATTTTGTGGTGGAGTCTGAGGACAGCAGGGTTTGGGGAAGGGAGAGGCTTCAGCCAGATATAATGCCACGGAGTCCACTCTCCAAAGCAGTCATTTTCTCTAGGAGGGCAGATCTCTGTTGTCTGGAGTTCAGGTATTATTCATTCATTTATTCATTTATTAAATTTATAAATCACCCTTCCCAAAGGGCTCAGGGACGTGAACAAGTTAAAATACACAACAGTAAATTAGTTATAAATTACTGACTATAAATTACCATAAAATCAAACATTAATTGGTGGCTTGAAATGCAGTTTGCTTCCTCCCCGGGCAGACCAAGGGCCGGTCGTGGAGGAGGCCACAGTGAGAGCCACAATGCTAACTGTTGCTGTCCTCAACTATAGGCAGAACATTTCTGTTTTATTCTGGGATGCCTCCAGGTCCCACCTGGAGGTTGGCAACCACAGGCCTGAAAGCAACCTCTGAGTGACTTGATAACACCCGATTTGCATGACCCACCTGCTTGCTAATATTCCACAGTAATCACCCAATGAAAGCCAGCGTGGTATAGCAGTTAGAGCTTCAGAGTAGGGTCTGGGAAACTCAGGTTCAAGTCACCATCTTGCTACAGAAGCTCAGTGGGTGGTTTTGGACCAGTCACATACTTTCAGCCTAATCTACCTCACAGGACTGCTGTGCAGATAAAAAAGGATAGGAGAATAATGTAAGCTGCTTTGATCCTCTCTGTGGAGAAAGGTGGGGTATAAATGTAGTAAATAAATAATAAATATAGCTGAAGATAGGAGGCAGATAAAAGAACACAAGAAGAGCCTTGCTGGATCAGAGCAGTGGTCCATTTGATCCAGCCTTCTGTCTCACACAATGGCCAACCAGTTCCTCTCGAGGGCCAACAACAGGGCAGAGAGGCCGAGGCCTTCCCCTGACAAGAACGTAAGAGCCCTGCTGGATCAGACCAGTGATCCAGTCCAGCATCCTGTCTCACACAGTGGCCAACCAGTTCCTCTGAATGGCCAACAGCAGGGCATAGAGGCTGAAGCCTTCATAAGAACATCAGAAGAGCCCTGCTGGATCAGACTAGTGAGGGTCCAGCTAGTCCAGCCTCCTGTCTCACACAGTGGCCAACCAGTTCCTCTGGAGGGCCAACAGCAGGGCATAGAGGCTGAGGCCTTCATAAGAACATCAGAAGAGCCCTGCTGGGTCAGACCAGTGAGGGTCCAGCTAGTCCAGCCTCCTGTCTCACACAGTGGCCAACCAGTTCCTCTAGAGGGCCAACAACAGGGCAGAGAGGCTGAGGCCTTCCCCTGATAAGAACCTCAAAAGAGCCCTGCTGGATCAGACCAGTGAGGGTCCAGCTAGTCCAGCATCCTGTCTCACACAGTGGCCAACCCGGTCCTCTGGAGGGCCAACAACAGGGCAGAGAGGCTGAGGCCTTCATAAGAACATCAGAGGAGCCCTGCTGGATCAGACCAGTGAAGGTCCATCTAGTCCAGCCTCCTGTCTTCTCACAGTGGACAACCAGTTCCTCTAGAGCAGTGTTTTCCAACCTTTTTCGAGCTAAGGCACATTTCTTTCATTGAAAAAATCCCGCGGCACACCTGACAATATCTCACGGCACAGTGGTTGAAAAACCCTGAAATACAAGATAAATGGGTCATTAGTTGCCTCAGCTCAAGTCTTAACTATGACAGTATTACAAATCCACGTAGTAGCCACTCAACTTGAAATCGTAAGTTACAGATCCAAAGTGTAATGGCTCCTTCCCATAACATTGACCTGAGTTTCAGAAGAAATATAATGTGGATGTATTTTAATACTGCGATTCTGCTAAAGTTTTTCAAATAGAGAGTTTAAACTCTTACTCTTATGTGAACGGCATTCCGCTGACCATAAGTGATTTGAAGAGAAACACAGTACACCCATTCTTCGCTGAGGGACAGTTACTGATTTGAACCCCACCCTGACAGAAACAGCTAGCTGTTACCATCAAACATATTCATGTTTACTGGAATGTCTTGGTGCAAATCACACCCCCCCCCACACACACACACACACAACCCAGGAGCCAGGCACTGGAAGAAACCAGCTTACTCTGCTGGAGGAGTGAATGCCCTTGGTACCGAATGTTCCTGTCCTCTGTATTAACATCCACAGGTCTAGCATGACTCTGATTCAGCACACGAGTCCTCCTCATTCATTTAAAACCATCTGCTGTGTGCGAGCCTGCCTCCGGCCCCCATGAACTGGATACTGCTCGAGTCCGCCGCCTTGCCCTGCTCATTCTCCAACACTCAGGCGGGCATCACCCGACTGCCGCCGCCGACACACGGCTTGGAGGCGGCCAACATCAGCACCAGGGCCAGAGACGGAAGAAGAGCAGCCGTGAAGCGGGACCCGCGGAGGCCCACCTCCACCTTCCGGGCTGAGAGGCTACACAGAAGAAGACAGCCCACACCTGGAAAAACTCAGCTGCCCCCTCCGAGGCTCGTGGGGGGGGGGGTGGCGCAGACGAGCCAGGGCGTTGGCTCCATCGCGGCCAAGTGGAGGCTGCGACGGCGGGGCCCATGGGGGGCGCCGTGCGTCTCCTGAGGAGGACCCCCCTTCTCCTCCTCCCCCCCAGCCACTCACCGCTTTCATGGCCACGGCCATGTCGTCATATCTCTCCGCCTGCTCGGCCAGGTGGGCTCGCTGCAGCAGCTGCTCCCAGTCGCTCATGGCTGCTGCCTCCATCGTGGCGCTGGCAGGTCGGGTGGGCGAACAGACAGTGCCCCTTGGCACTCTCCCTCCCTCCCTTGAGTCCTTGCAAGGCCAAGGGGAGCTGCGCCTCAACGGTGGCTCCCTCCTACCTCAGGCAGGCCACAGAGCGTGCGAGCGGAATCAGCGAGAGCGCGCCACTGTTCTTTCTTGCATGCGCAAACGTGTCCCGGAAGGTCAGCCCAGAAGGCACATTTCTTTCATTGAAAAAATCCCGCGGCACACCTGACAATATCTCGCGGCACACCAGTGTGCCGCAGCACAGTGGTTGAAAAACACTGCTCTGGAGGGCCAGCAACAGGGCAGAGAGGCTGAGACCTCCCCCTGATGTTGCCTCCTGGCTCTGGGATTCAGAGGATTAGGTAGGTTGGTGAATGTCTGAGAAGGAGAGAAGGAGACAGGTAAAGGGGAGAGGATATGGGGGTTGCCAGGAGGAGGTAAAGAGGACATAGGAAAAGGAGGGGGATACAGGGAAGATGAGACTTCCCCACACAAGTCCTCGAGGGTTTCCCTACTGTGTAAGTGGGCCTGGCCCACACAACTGGGCCATGGTTTTCCTAGGTAGACACTGCCCAGGTGAGGGGAGAGGGACTGATGAAGACAAAGGGGCAGATAAAGGTAGGTCGGCTGTTGGGTGAAAAGGAGATAGGGTTGCCAACTCCAGGTTAGGAAATTCCTAGAGATTTGTGGGGGGGTGGAGCCTGGAGATTGCAGGGTTTGAGGAGGGGGTAATGTCTCGCCCTCCAAAGCAGCCTCCAGGGTAACTAGAGTTGCCAGTCTCCAAGTAGGGGCTGAAGATCACCCAGAATTGTTCTCCAGATGACAGACCAGTTCCCATGGAGAAAATGGCCACTTTGGAGGGTGGGCGTTATGGCATCAACACCCTGCTGAGGTTTCTTCCCTCCCAAGGCTCCACCCCCGAATCTCTAGGTATTTCCCAGCTTGGAGCTGGCATCCCTATGGGGGAACTGAACTCTGTTGTTCAGAGATCCAATGTGGTTCCAGGAGATAGCCAGGTCCCACCTGGAGGTTGACAGCCTTAGAAGGAGGGAAGGGAGGAGGAAAAGGGCAGAGACCACGAGAGCTTTCAGGCAAGGGAAAAAGGAAATTGTGAGGGAGGGGGAAATGAGATGCCTCCTGCAAGCCCTTGTGGGTTCATATTTGTATGTTCATGAAATGAATGAATAAATGCCCCTAGAAATGCCTTTAGAAGTGGCTTTAGCTTGGTTTTGCTGCCACTTACTGGGCAAAGTTGTCATTACATTATAATATAGTCAAGGTACTTCGAGTTCTTCCCTTCCGTTTCCTCAGTGACAGGCCCGAAGCCAGGATTTTGTGGTTTGTGGGGCAATTTTTTCCCCTTGTGGGGCTGCCATTTTTTGCTGCTGGCATGCACCTTTTAAAAAGAATACATGGGGGTGATTGCAGCATCCCTGGGTCCACTATATAGGATTGTAATCTCAGCAGTTTTGTGATTTGACTATTTCACTCGATGGAAGTGACACACATCCTAACGAATGGGAGATTTGATACCAGGTCCGTTGCCTATTTAAATATCCTTTGGGAAAATAGTTTTAGGCTAAATTAATTCTGTATCATATTAACTTTCAACTCTAATAATTATGATTATTTCATTTTTATCAAGACTAATTTGGAGAATTCGCGCAGCTATCACAGGCTTATTTTACTAGTTGTAGCAAATACATAGCATTCAAGGTAATCCCAGCGTAAATTCATTTCTCTTATAAAATCTCTTATTACATATATTTATTGTTTACACAAAAGTAATCTGGCTTTATTCCCTCCCCCCCTTTTCCCCCTACAATTTCAGACAGCAACACCTGGTCTTATTTATATAAGCATATACAAAACTCTGGATAGGGTTGCCAAGTCCAAGTTGGAAAATACCTGGGGACTTTGGGGGTGGAGCCAGGCGAGGGCGGGGTTTGGGGAGGGGAGGGGCCTCAACATGGTACAGTGCCATAGAGTCCACCCTTCAAAGCAGCCATTTTCTCCAGGGGAGCTGATCTCTGTCAG
Organism: Lepidodactylus listeri; assembly: GCA_029233225.1. NCBI lineage: Eukaryota > Metazoa > Chordata > Lepidosauria > Squamata > Gekkonidae > Lepidodactylus > Lepidodactylus listeri. Next base: position 128,449,549 of record JARCFY010000005.1, on the reverse strand, counting down.
CTGGAAATCAGTTGTAAAGGCAGGGGATCCCCAGGCCCCACCTGGAGGTTGGCAACCCTAATTCTGAATGCATGTATTTTTGGATGTGTATCATTTTATAATAAGGAATATTGACCACTGAGGAAGACCCATAGGGGCCGAAACACATATGGTTCTTAGGTCAAAGGTTTTATCCATCAGTTTGATATGTACTGCAATTAGTTCTTAATTAACCTAGTTTTAAATGTCTGATACTTGGACTGTCTCTTTTAATTTTATTTTGTTTCATTTATGTGTACACCCTAATAAATGTCTGTATTTTTCATAATAATTCTTTTGTTAGCTTGACCCTCTTGGTTTGCAGGGCCTAGGGAAGTCCTGGTTGCTAAGCAGAAATCAGGTTATAATAGTCAGCTTGCTTGTTGTATGGGAAGGGCTGCCAACCTCCAAGCGGGGTCTTGAAATCTCCCACCATTCCAGTTGATTTCCAGACAACAGAGGTCAGTTTCCATGGAGTAAAGGGCAGCTTTGGAGAGTGGGCTCTGTATGGAGTTACATCCCCACTGAGCTTACTCGCTCCCCCCCAAGCCCCCCCCCCCCCCAGCTGCTCCACTGCAGACCAACATCGCTTAGGCAACTGGTATGTTTTTATTGTTTTAAACCATTTTAAAATTTATTTATTTATATTATTTATTAATTTTATTTGTACTCCACCCTCCCCGCAAACAGGCTCAGGGCAGCTTACAAAAATTGGTAACTGGCACCATAAAACCATATACAAATTATATTTCTTATCAATTTACCATGGTTTACACTGCCCTGAGCCCTGCCCTGGTAGTGGGAAAGTGGTCTAAAACAGGGATGGCCAAACTGTGGCTCGGGAGCCACATGCGGCTCTTTCATACATATTGTGCAGCTCCCGGCAAGGCAGCTGGGGAAGCAAAGGAGAGGCATGCTTTTCCTTCCTTCCTTCCTTTCCTTCCTTCCTTCCTTCCTTCCTTCCTTCCTTCTGCTTTCTCTCTCTCTCTCTCTTAGACAAATAAATGTCATTAGCAAACAAACAAATATCGCTGGAAAAATAAATATCATTATCAATATCTGTTTTTACCCCTTTTGTTTTTTGGCAGTCTCCTTTAATGTTAAAAAAAGGTAAATTTGCATATTTTCCAGTAAAAACATGTGTGTAGTATTTGTTCAGGTCTTGCAGTTCTCAAACATCTGATGTTTATTCTATGTGGCTCATACACTGAGTAAGTTTGGCCACCCCTGGTCTAAAATCTAATGAATCAAACAAATAAACATGGCTTTCTCAGAGCATGTAAATTTGGGTGTAGAGCAGGGAGCCCCACTGCAGCTCTTTTTATGTTCGGGGGAGGGGCTGTGAGGACCATTTAGGGTCACCAACCTCCAGGTGCAGCCTGGAGCTCTCCCAGTATTACAAGTGATTTCGGACTGCAGAAATCAGTTCCCCTGGAGAAAACGGCTGCTTTGGAGGGTGGACTCTACTGCGTTATACCCCACGGAGGTCCTTCCCCTCCCCAAACCCCTTCCCTTCCCCAGGTTCCACCCCCAAACCACTAGGAATTTCCCAACCCAGATATGGCAAACCTATATGGGAGTGCCCCCAGGGGAAGTGGCTGCGCATACACCCCCTCCCCATGATCAGCAGTGCATGGCGACCAAAAAGCACCACCAAGCATTATGATTCCTTTTGTCATGCGCATAGTTTTTAAAAAGTGTAAATCCAAAAAAAGCTTAGTTTCACACATTTATGGAATTCTTTTGGGGCAAGACTTAAAGAAACCTTTAACGCAGGAGTGGGCAATTGTTTTGGCTCGGGGGCCACTTTGTGGGAGCGGAGGTGAGCGGAGGGCCGCACCTTTTAAAATGATTGCATTCGTTAGTTAACTTTGCATTTGAGAAAAGGTATAAATTGTATCATAAAAATCAATAAGTATAAATTAAATAATATAGTGGTAGTTTTATTCAATTTATTTATTGTGCTAATTTCATATCATCTATAGCTGCAAGCATATTTAATTTTAGAATCAGTTTAATGAGACAAGTGTACCCTATCACACCACGTGGCCGACTGTCTTGGCGGGCCGCAAAAAACTCTGTGGCGGGCCGCATGTGGCCCCCGGGCCGCTATTTGCCCACCCCTGCTTTAACGTATCAATCCATCTGGAATAAAGAATGTCGCTGCAAACTACCAGATGATATTTGGTCCTCCATTTGGGCCACATCTCCTTTCCATTCCAAAATTATAGATGTACGCATAAACTCCTTTAAATTAATTTCGCACTGGTATCCCACCCCTAAAAAATTAGCTCACACTTCCAAAGCATCTAGCCCAAAATGTTGGGGAAATTGAGGGGAAATAGGAAGCTATCTTCATTGTTGGATCTCCTGCCCCAAGATTGCCCCCTTTTGGGACTCTATTCTAATAAAGGTTAAATCCATTACAAATCTAGACCTTACTACTACGCCAGAGCATTTGCTCTTGGGAGACCAGAAATCCTTGACGTGCTCATATTCAATTAGAGAAAGGGTGTCTCTATTAATATATGCAGCAAGAAACACTATTGCCCTAGCCTGGAAATCATCACAACCACTTACAATCTCTCAGTGGCATCAAAAACTTTGGAAATTATACATCACAAGAAGTGGGGACCCATGATACTCACTGGGGGGGGGGGGGAGAATATTCCACGGGGCTCCAATGCTGAAGCTAGGGCTGCCAAGTACCGGCGACTTACCGGCGGGGGGGAGTTGTTCTCCCCCCGGGAGCTCTTCTGGCGCGTGTGCTTTGCACGCACTCCACGGCGACGTAATGACGTCACCTCCGGGTGACGTCATTACACGGGGGAAGTCGTCCTCACTGGACGACTTCTGGGGCGGGGTTCCCCCCGCCGGCCGAATGCCGGCCGGCGGATCGGGAACCCCTATAGCGGGGGATCCCCCGCCCCCCGGGCTGACTTGGCAGCCCTAGCTGAAGCAGCAGAAGCTCCACATGGAGGAGGAGGAGGAGGAGGAAGCAGCCACAGGTGAGCTCAGCAGGAAGGCTTCTGGCTAGCCAAGCCTTCTCCCCTTCTCCGGCAACGGCAGTGAGGCACAGTTCCCAGTGCGTTCTCTGCACACACACAGGGAATGCTCTTTTACTTTTAGTGGGATTTAAGTATCCCCCGTATAGTTTTTTTCAACATTTCAGATTTTTCTGCACTCCTGGGGAGTGCCCCAAGTGTGCAGGAAAATCTCTTTGCCCCCTATGTGCTCCCTGTTGTGTCCTGAATGAAATTCTAGGGTTAGATGAACAGCGATACTCTAATGTCAATATAGGTGTGTGTAGCAATGGTCTAGCAGCCCTGTAATGGCGCCGGCCATGCGGTCTGACCGCATGGCCCAAGAAGGTCCGAGCTTGAGGCTAAAAGACAATAGTGCTCAGGCTCCTAAAGATCCTCCAGTCAGGGACTTGTATATATTTAAATAGACCAGTGTATGTCTGTGGTGGGAAGGGCAACCTATCCCACAGTATGGGTGCGGTCAGGGCAAGGCTTTTGCTGTGCATATAAACCAACCCCTGGGCCACCTCAGGTATGCTTGTTCTGGACCTGAATAAACTTGATCATGCTTGAAGTCACTTCACCGGCCTCCTGACTCCAGTACTTTTCACTCCCGATGTGTGGATTTAGATATCCGCACGGAGGGGCCATCTTGGCTATTGGATATATAGATGGCAAAGCTCACAGATAAACTGGATAACGTTCTTAAGCCCTCTAGACAGTCCTATTTCTCCTCTATATGGCTTCCTATACTGGTCGTCTCAAGGGGAAATTCCCCAACTGGTTGTTGATCTTGGAATATAATGTGTTTACATCTTACTAAGAGATTACACAGCTGTAATTCAATATAGATCAGTTAGACTGAGTATTGTCTACTCACCCCGTGACCTGGTATGTTGTTCTGTGTTTTGTTCTGTTTTACGCATTGCAGGTACTCTGTTCTATTTGATCACACTGTATGTATGGTGTTGCTTGTTTGTTATTTCTCAATAAAATTTTAATTGTAAAAAAAAAAAGTGTCACTGGATCCTAGCACCCCATGGCAGCCATTTTGGGATGGCACCCCACTCCTCGTTCTCAGAGGTCAAAAAGTATCCACTGGTTCAACAAGATCGGGGACCACTGCTTCTAAATAGGAGGTTAGCAACCCTAAATGATCCTCACAGGGCTCCCCCACACACATAAAAAGAGCTGCAGTGACCAGTCACCGTCCTCTCAGAACTCTCTCAGCCCCACCTACCTCACAAGCAGTGTTCCCTTTAAGCCGAGTTACCGTGAGCTAGCTCACAGTTGTTTAGCCTCCAGCTCACACATTTTTGTCTCGGCTCAGGAAGGATGGCTCCAGAGCAAACTGATGCAGTAGCCAAATCACCCGCTCACAGCTTTAATGCCAGTAGGTCACAAAGCAGAATTTTTGCTCACAAGACTCCACAGCTTAGTGAAGTGGAACTGAAGTGATTGGATCTATACCTCACCCTTCACTACCTGAAGGAATCTCAGAGGGGCTTAGCATCACTTTCCCTTCCCCTCCCCACAACAGACACCCTGTGAGGTAGGTGGGGCTGAGAGAGCTCTGCTGAGAACTGCCCTTGAGAGAACAGCTCTGAGCCAACTTGTGACTGACCCAATGTCACACCAGCAGCTACATGTGGAGGAGTAGGGAATCAAACCCAGTTCTCCCAGTTAAGAGTCCACTCTCCTAACCACCACACCAAACTGGCTCTCTTAGAGGGAGCATTGTTCACAAGATGACTGTTGTGGGGAGAGGAAGGGAAGGTGATCGTAAGCTGCGTTGAGACTCCTTAAGGTAGAGAAAAGTGGGGCATAAAAAACCTGCTCTTCTCTTCTATTTACTCAATGAATGAAGTACTTCTTTGTGACAGTCCCAAATCTACTGACCATCAACTTCACTGGGTGCCACAACTGACTTCTGGAATTATGCAGGGAGAGCTTTCTCTTTGTTCCCTTTCTCCACTCCGTGCTGTCAGCTAGGCTGCCATAAATAAAAGGTGAGGGTAAAGAGGCTGGGTGCCATAAAGAAGGGGGGGTAGTTAACACTAGGATGCTAGCTTTTGATTCTCCTCCAGCATTTGTCTTTGTTTTGACAAGATCTCTGGTTTCTCTTGTGAGTTTCCCGCTAGGAACTAAGACTTGTAACCGGGCATTCATTGGCTTGTTGCTATCTGATGACCCAAGTTTGAACCTTGTATAAAATCCCATTCCCGCTTTCCCTCTTTAGTCTTAACACAGATAGTGTTTAGAGAATGTATAGTAAACTGACTAAAATAAACGGATCCTGATTAAGGAACGTTTGTTGAGTACTGATTACTGGAGACTCTGACAGAGTGTTAAGACTACTCATCCCCGGACTGCGCCCCACACCCTGAATCTCAACATGAGCGCGGGGAACAGCGAAAACCAGCCAGTCACGGAGGCAGAGACTCCCGTCACCGTGGCGATCGAGGTCCCCACGATGGGGACACAGACACCGGCTCCAGGTTGAGAGCTGGTGGGAGATGCTTGGCCCCAAGGGAGAGACCTGTACTCATGGGCACACCTCTCTACTGCTCCGGGGGAGTTATGGATGCTGGCTCCTTGGGTGGCTGTACCAAGCCACTATGACCGAGCGATCCCCAGCCATCCAGAGTCACTGGACTGGAGTGGAAGCAGCGAGGTCAAAGCACTAGTCGAGCACATGGGAACATGCTTGTGGGAGAAAATGTAGCAAGAGGTTTTTGAACGAATGACTAGATTACCCCAAATGATTTCGGAAGCAGTGTGGGATGAACTGAGGTAACAGGCTCCCCTCCAGCCAGGGGTGGCTATGGTGCCACCAAGGCCGCCAGCTGGGCAACCAGGAACCCTTCCTGCGCAACCTACGGCACCCGCTGGGACACCTGGGGTTCCTGCAGGGCTGGGGCAACCGGCTCACCCCCCGGCTCCTGGGGTCCCCGGACTGCAACAACCCAAGGAGTTGCTTGAAGCTACGTTCGACGGGACCCCTGAGAAGTTGGCGTTCTTTCTAGTGCAGGTACGCAGATTCCTAAGAGACTGGGGCCATCGGTTCCCAGATGATGAGCACCAAGTTGAGTTCATCAGCGCGAAGCTGAGGGATCGGGCAGCAGACTGGTACATGGGTTTGCACGAGATCCAGGGTCCCGAGCTACGGGGTGTGCAGGCCTTCATGTGGGTGCTACGAAGACAGTATGAAGATCCACTGGCAGGCGAGAAGGCGAGGGTGCGCCTCTGTACCTTGAAGCAAGGCAACCGTACGGTGCGTGAGTACTCGGAAGAGTTCAAAATGATCGCAGCAAAAATCCAGTGGTGGCCAGAGCCCGTGTTGATGGAGCACTTCCAGACGGGGCTCAGTCACCAGATTCTTGACGTGGTTCTGCGAAATGTGCAACCCCTCACCCTGGCTGACTGGATGCGAGAAGCAGACGATGCAAAGAACCGCCTGCAGATGATCAAGATGTGGGCCCCACGGGTGTACCCTAAAAACCCTGGGGGGGCCCCAGAAGACGACCCAGCCCAGAGGAAAAGATCCAATTAAAGAACAGCGGATGCGGCAAGGGCTTTGTCTCTGGTGTGGAGAGGCCGACCATTTCGCGGCGGCCTGCCCAACAAGCGCAACTCCAACCTCTCAGAAAGCTGGAGAGAAAAAAACTACGGGAACCCAAAAATGACTGAGCAGTGGGAAAGGAAAGTTCCCAAAAGCACTGCAGCTGGGAGCACAGCTGGAAGGCATCTCGTCAAGCGGCGAGGAAACACAAGAGCCATCGGGAAAAGGCTAGAACCTGTTGTGAGAGGCACAAAAAACAGGTCCGAGAGCTGCAGGTGCCACCTATGGTAAGCAGTTCTGACCCCATCCTGTTCATGACTGTGACCATTTTAAACAGAGACACGGGCACACAAATTCGAGTCTGGGCGCTGATCGACTCAGGCTGTGTGAGAGACATAATTAGCCCATCTCCTGTTATGGGGCTGGGGACCCCAGTCCAAAGACTTCCAGAGCCGTTAGTTTTTGTCCAGATGGACGGCTGGGAGCACTGCTCTTTTGTGATTAATCCCGATGTTTTTTCCCCCCAGATACAGCACCAAAAACCACGCACAATATTCCAAATGAGGCTGTACAATAGATCTATACAAGGGCATTACAAAGAGAGCATTACAAGGAAAAGTGGGGGTTTTTTTTAAGAACCCATGTTCCTGATCCAAGTTGGGTATGTGGTTAAACAACCCACACAGGCCCTTGCTTATTCCAGGAGGGATGAGGAATCTGCTTGGCCAGCCCCAATATCAATCTAGTGTGAGAATGTCCCAATAGATATAGTCCACAACAGGTCTCCTTAAGCAGTAAGTCCTTTATTTGTAGAAAAGATCATTGTAGTCAAACACTTTTCCTGTTAGTAATGCTGTGCTTAGGGATTACATGTATTGATATACTGGATATGAAATAGGGCTCAAGAGCTACCATATTTTTCGCTCCATAAGACGCACTTTTCGTCCCCAAAAAAGTGGGGGGGAAAGTGTGTGCGTCTTATGGAGCGAATATGGACTTAACAGGGCTCTTTCTTCAGCAGGAATGCCGGGGGAACACCATTCAGGCTGGCATCCCAGCCTTCCCCACCCCTCCCTGCTGGGCCTGAGCTGTTAAGACTTAAAAGGGAAACGGCAGGAAAAACCCCACCAGGCTAAGTACTCTTTCCCTTTAAGTGCTTTTCCCCTTTAAGACAGCCAGCAGCAGAAAGCCCCGCCCACAGATTAAGCTCCGTGACTACTTTGCACAGAAAGGCCTGGCTTTGCATGGCATGCCCACGTCTCTCTTCTTTCCTTTCTCTATCTTCCTTCCTTCCTTTCTTTCCTTTTTTCTGTCTGTCTGTCTTTCTGTCTCTCTCTCTCTGTCCCCACCTTTCTTTTTTCCTTTCTCTTTCTCTCTCCTCCTCCTCCCTTCCTTTATCTCTCTCTCTCTCTCTCTCTCTTTCTGTTTCATTTTTTCCTGTTTTCCTCCTCTAAAAACAAGGTGCATCTTATGATCAGGTGCGTCTTATGGAGTGAAAAATACGGTATCTACCAATCACTAGATAGGATTTTAGGCGCTCAAATATACTGGCCTGAAGTTCCCATAGAAAACGCAGGAAAAGGAGTTCTCAGAAAATAATGAAGTTGAACATTTCTAAAAGCTAAGTTCCCGAGAAATAAAGAAAAGGAGTACATAACACCGGTGAGTTTGGCTCACACAGAACAGGAGGCACTCCTGTTCAAGGACGGGACACAAGAGATAACACCAGGGAAGCAAGGAATGGAGTCAGGCATGCGCAAGCGAGGCGAGCTAGCACACCTTCCAGAGAAGGGGGTCATGGCCCCATTGCAAACTCCCGAGCAGGACCTGTCACCAAACTTCGGGGAAAAAGCATATGCAAGCCTGTGACCTTTTCAGAGACCACGTAAATACACCTTGAAACAGTCATACAGTTACTGGAACAAAATCATGGCAGTTAACTGAAATCTAGACCCCAATGGGGAGTTTACCTCTCCAGCATCATCCCTCCCATTCCCATTCCCAAACAGGTTACTCTTGGCTGCCACAAACAGGCCACTAGGAGCACTGCAGTCTGACAGCCTGTCATCAGACTTTTCCAAATCCAAAATCTCTTTTCCTATTCCACGTCAAATGTGAAACAGGGAAAGCTTTGAAATTGCCCACTTGGGATATTATCAGAGAGCTGAGCAGGCTTCGACTGCTCTCTTGTAAACTTGATATGTTAAAACAAAGCAGAAAAGGGTGTTAGAGTGGGAGCAGGGCATTAACATGCAGCAAACAGATAATGCATTCTATATGCCATGGCCTAGCTCACACTCCCATTCCTTGTGGGGGGAGGAACTTCCTGAACCATTCCATTGTAATATAGGCCTATTGTCTCGATGGAAATGCCCTCCTGGACCATTCTGTTTTGCACAGTTTGCAAAAGGGCAGAAACTTGAGAGCTTTCGTGACCTTCTAGAGCAGGGCGTTTCACAAGGTGGGAGCCAGAACAAAGAACAGTACAGGCAGCTGTCACACTTGCCCGTTGGGGGGCACCCCCCGAAAGGCTCCACTCAGATGAACAAAGCTGTCATGGCTGACCACAGGAGGAGAGGCACTTTTGTAAACATGAGTGTCCAAGGCCATGAAATACCTTGTCTGTGATAGTCGGAGTGGGGGGGGGGGGAGCCAAGCCCTCCCAGGAGAAGCGCCAGGCCCGCGTCCCCACTTTTATTTTATTTGCAATAGAACATAAGAAAAGCCATTTGCCTCCTCCTGGCGGTCCCCATATCCTCTCCCTGCCTCGTCCTCTCCTTCTCAGCCACTCACCAACCTACCTTTGATCTGCCTCCCATCTCCAGCTATATTTATGTCTTATTTACTTCATTTATACCTTACCTTGGGGCTGCAGTGGCTCAAGTGGTTAAGATGCTGAGCTGCAGACCGGAAGGTTGGTAGTCTGGCAGCTGAGTGCCGCATGACGGAGTGAGCTCCCGTCTCTGGCCCCAGCTCCTGCCGACCTCGCAGTCCGAAAGCAAGAAATTGCAAGCAGATAAATAGGTACCACTTCGGTGGGAAGGGAACAGCGCTCCGTGCACCTTGGTGTAGAGCCAGTTAGGTGTAGTGGTTAAGTGACTCTAATCTGGGAGAACCGGGTTTGATTCCCCACTCCTCCACTTGCACCTGCTGGATGACCTTGGGCAAGCCATAGTTCTGCCAGAGCTGTCCTTGAAAAACAGCAGTTTCTGTCAAGAGCTCTCTCAGCCCTGGCTGCCTCACAGGGTGTCTGTTGTGGGGAGGGGAAGGGAAAGGAGTTTGTGAGCCACTCTGAGACTCCTTTGAGTAGTGAAGGGCAGGGTATAAATCCAATCCCTTCTTCTTTTTCTTCTAGTCATGCCGGCCATATGACCATGGAGCAGTCTTCGGACAGCGCTGGCTCTTCAGCTTGGAAACGGAGATGAGCACCACATCCCTAAAGTCAGATTCAACTGGCTTTTGAGCAAAGGAAACCTTTACCTTGGGAACCAAAGCAGCTTCCATTATTCTCTTCTCCTGTGAGGCGGGTTAGGCTGAAAGCATGTGACTGGTCCAAAACCACTGAGTCAGCTTCCACAGAAAGATGGGAATTCAAACCTGGGGGGCGGGGGGGGGGGGTCGCAGATGCTACTCTGAAGTTCGACCCACTACACCACACTGGCTTTCATCGGGGGGCTGCTGTTGAAAAGTAGCAAGAAGCCAGGCCTAGTTCAGTCGCGCAAGTCGGGTGGTCTTGGGTCACACGGAGGTTGCTTCCAGGCCTAGGGTTGCCAGCCTCCAGGTGGTACCTGGAAATATCCCAGAAATTATACCTGAACTCCAGACAACAGAGACCTGTCACCCTGGAGGAAATGACTGCGGTGGAGGGTGGGCTCTATGGCGTTATACTCAGCTGAGGCCTCTCCTAGGGCTGCCAAGTCAGCCCGGGGGGCGGGGGATCCCCCGCTAAAGGGGTTCCTGATCCGCCGGCCAGCATTCGGCCGGCGAGGGGAACCCCACCCCCAAAGTCATCTGGCGAGGACGACATAATGACGTCACCGGAAGTGACGTCGGCACGTCGGGGGCGTTGCCAGGGCGACGCTCTGGCAATCGCCCCAAAACTCTATGATACCAAAACTCTATGATACCATACCCGCCGGTGAGTCCATAAGACTTGGCAACCCTAGCCTCTCCACTACCCCAGCCCCACCCTCCTTAGGCTTCACCCCCAAATCTCCAGGAATCTTCCAGCCAGGAGCTGGCAACCTAGCCAGGCGTGACCCCAATCAGTCCTCTCTCCAAGGCCAAAATAGGGCCGGAAAAGTCCCTGCGCCCTCCTCCTCCTGCCTTTTTACTTACAGAAACTGAAGTCTGGCATACTGTGTTTGCCTAGCAACAGCCACTGAGGGGATCCTTTGCTACAGGCGTTCCTTTTATCATTTTTTTAAAAAAATTTTAAGCTGCCCAGTGTTTGGGTTTTTTTTTATAGATTTCACTTTTTCCTACAAACGAAGGCCCGTTTCAGGATTGTAGAAAGATCTGTACACAGCTCCAGCCACCGTATTTAAGTATCCAAAGGCATCTTGACTTCACTATTCGAAGATATTGATTCGCGTGATTGTGAGGGTCGCAGCCAGGTATCGCAAGGGAGGAACCCGAAAGTCTCCAGAGCTCGAGGCAAGCAATTCCAGGCAGTTGGCAACTCAGTTCAGGACACCTTAACAAGCTGCAGGAGGCAAAGTGCCGGGTGCAAAAACAGCACAGGATGGAGGAAAGCAGCTGCCCACGTGGTGGGCCCTCTAGGAAAGGAGCTCTGAGTCTCCTGCCTTGCACTGTCTTCAGTTCCCCTGAAGCTGGGAACGGGTTCATCCATCTGCAGCAGGACTTCTTGTCCTAGGCCTCGAGGTGTCTCGGATGGTGCCTGGAAGGCTTCCAGGCACAGGCTGGGTTTCTCTTTGTGCCCCAAACATCACAAGCTAATGGCCCATCAGAGCTCTTTTATACCTTGCCCAATAAATCGATGCCAGCATTTTCAGACACTTCTCTGTGCACGCACCCACGGGCATGCCACCCCTTTGCCAGAGCCGGGGGGGGGGGGGGCTCCTCCAGAAAGCACAAGTGCGGGGGTGGGGGGAGGGAGGGGAGGGGAGGGGCAGGACAACAGAGCGCCTCCTCCACTCTGCCAGGATATCTGGGCAAATCAGACGGCACACGCCCAGCAAGTGCGGGAGGAGGGGGGGCAAGGCTGTCGAGCAGCTGCTGGGCCTCTAGCTGATAAGGCTGCCAACTCCGTCCTGGGAAATCCCTGGAAGTCTGTGGGTAGTGGCCAGGGAGGGCGGAGTTGGGGACTGGTCAGCAAGGATGTGACATCATACCCAGGTCAAAGGTCAGCTCCCCAACCATTTCCTTCCTTATGATGTCACTTCCCCCACCGACATTCAGAGGCACCTCTTCCCACCACATCTCGCCACAGTGTTCCCTCTAAGCTGAGTTAGTGTGAGCTAGCTCACAGTTTTTTAGCCTCCCGCTCACACATTTTTGCCTTAGCTCAGGAAGGATGGCTCCAGAGCAAACTAATTTATGCAGTAGCCAAATCGCTCGCTCACAACTTCAATGCCAGGAGCTCAGAAAGTAGAATTTTTGCTCACAAGACTCCACAGCTTAGAGGGAGCATTCCACCACACACACACCCCCCCTCGCATTTCCCCTCCCACCTTGCATTAGATGTCAGCTTCCGTATGTACGTGTTCTCTGTGTCACATGAATCCTTGGACCCTCCGCATTGGTGCTGGTGCAGGAGGCTGCTCCCCGGACATGTTCCACGCTCAGCCCAAGGAACCCCCCTCCAAATCCTCTTCAGGTTCCTTTCATTGGCAAGGAGAAAAATCCACTCTGAAGGCTCCCTGGCGGATGCCAGCCAGCAGCAGGCCCAGACCCCCCTCGCCCCCAGGGGCTGCAAAACCCCAGGCCTTTAGGGTCTTCACAGGCGATGGTGGGTTAAATACTGGGTTCAAGGCGCATTGCAGTGAACAGCTCTACTTTATTAAGTGATTTCAGGAACAAGACTGAAACACCAGGGCAACAGCCCTGTTTAAATAGCATGCAAAAACCACACCCAGCTCCCAACAATAGGCTATTTATATCACATTAGTTCCTCACTAGTCACTTCCAGAGTCCTGGTGGGCGATTGTTCCAGCTCCAAGCTTAGCCAGTCTCTGGGAGACAGTCCTCGGATGTTCCAGCCCTAATACACTCTACCACAGAGTCAGCCCACCCTCTCAAGCCACCATTCCCCCCTGGAAGCGGGCCAACCCACTCCCTGATAAACCACCAAGGAGCATGGCTCTTGCAGGCAATACTCCCTCTAAGCTGTGGAGTTGTGAGCAAAAATTCTACTTTGTGAGCTCCTGGCATTAAAGTTGTGAGCAAGCAGTTTGGCTACTGCAATAAATCAGTCTGCTCTGGAGCCATCCCCTTCCTGAGCTAAGACAAAAAGGTGTGAGCTGGAGGCTAAGAAACTGTGAGCTAGCTCACACTAACTCAGCTTAGAAGGAACATGGCTCGCAGGTAAATCGTTCTTCTGACGCTCTCCTCTGCCTGGGTGGCACAGCGGCCTGGGACAGTGGTCCTGTGCCAATGGGCGCCTCCAGCAGCAGGTGAGGGGGGTCTCCATTCCAAACAGCTGCCCCCCCACCCCCTGCAAAGACTATCAGGCAGGTCTACTCCAGGGATGCAGGCAGCCACACAGGGATCACAGCCGGCATGAATGAGGCAGCAGCAAGCAAAACAGCCTCCTAAAGGACCGAAGTCTTAGGGTTGCCAGCTCAGGGTTGGGAAATACCTGGAGATTGTGGGGCTGAGGCCTCGAGGGTGGCGTTTGGGGCATAATGCCATAGACACCAACTTCCAACGCAGCCATTCTCTCCAGGTGAACTGATCTCTGATGCCTGGAGATCCGCTGTAATAGCAAAAGATTGCCAGCCACCCCCTGGAGACTGGCAACACTAGGGTAGAGGGCGGGGTTTGGGGAGGGGAGGGGACCTCAGCCAATTATAATGCCACAGAGCCCACCCTCCAAAGCCGCCATTTTCTCCAGGGGAACTGGTCTCTGCTGTCTGGAGAACAGTTGTAATTCCAGGAGGTCTCCAGGCCCCACCTGAAGGTTGGCAGCTGCCTTCTTCCATCCCAAACCAGTTTCTGCTAGGTAGCCAGGCTCTCTCTCCAGTTGCTTCACATTGAAAAGCTGCCGTTTCTGAACCCGCAGGCAAAAGACTGTATAACAGACTTGTCTACAAGATATTGCATAAGGACGCCAACCTCCACTTAGGGTCTGCAGTTCTCCTAGAACGGAGCTCCCCGAGAGCTCACTTCCCTAGAAGAAGTGGCTTCATGGGAGGGTAGACTCTTAGGCCTTATACTTAACTCAGGTTCCTCCCCTCCCCAAACCTCCCCCTCCTCCAGGATCCACCCCCCAAATCTCCAGGAACTTCCTGAACTGGAGCTGGCAGCTCTGGTTATCAGACCATGCATCATGTTGGCAAGGCGAGCTCCCTGTCGATTTGTGTGGAAGGCAAGAGGAGAGAGAAAAACAAATGTACCTCCCTGAGGATTCGGGCTTTAGATTTGCCTCGGGAGATTGTTTAAAACGGAGAGGTGATTTCAGCCCCACACATACGAGAGGCAATTCCAAGGCTTCGAGGTGGCACCCCATCCCCCCCCCCCAAAGGATGGGAAGCCCAAGAGTAGAGAACTGAAAAGTGTCCCTACAATGGGAAGTAGGGTTGCCAAGTCCAGGTTGGAAAATACCTGGGGACTTTGGGGGTGGAGCCAGGAGAAGGCGGGGTTTGGGGAGGGGAGGGGCCTCAGCATGGTACAATGCCAGAGAGGCCACCCTTCAAAGCAGCCATTTTCTCCAGGGGAACTGATCTCTGTCAGCTGGAGATCAGCTGTAAAAGCAGGGGATCCCCAGACTCCATCTGGAGGTTGGCAACCCTAATGGGAACAGTCAGGGAAGTGCTTTCCATAAAGAATATATTTTCCCAACTCGTCCTGAGGCCAAACTTTTCCACGCTGAAGCTCAGGAAGTTGAAGGCAAACTGAGTGCCTTTCCAACAGACACCCCCGGGACTAAGACTGCGTCCAGGACAGCTCAAGTCTCTGGCAGTGGAGGAGGAGGAGGAGGACCTCTTCAGCACAGACAGCTGGTTAGAAGAGCGGCAGTGTGGCCTGGCCAGTCACAAGCAGCCAGTCCTGAAAAAGAATCCCCTCTGCGATCCTGTGAACGCTTTGCGCCTTTCACTTGGTCACCATGTGCCATAACCAAACCTTCACTGCATCTTTAGCAAACGGCATCTGTTTGGTGAAGTGGTTAAGTGTGCAGACTCTAATCATGGAGAACCGGGTTTGATGCCCCACTCCTCCACTTGCACCTGCTGGATGACCTTGGGCAAGCCTTAGTTCTGGCACAGCTGTTCTTGAAAAAAGGGCAGTTTCTGTCAGAGCTCTCTCAGCCCCACCTCCCTCACAGGGTGTCTTGTGGGGAGGGGAAGGGAACGTAAGCTGCTCTGAGACTCCCTCAGGTAGTGAAGGGCGGGGCATGAATCCAATTTCTTCTTCTTCTTCTTCTTCAAGTGAAACAGAGCAGAAGTTTCTACCCCAAGTCAAAAACCAAAAGCCACATCCTACCATTTATTCAGATCAACCCCAAAACACAACACAGTGGGCAAAGTTGGGACTGGAGTTCTGCAGCACTCTTCTCACCAGGTGTGTGCACTGCGGAACACCAAATGAAGACTTCTGGAGAATTCGCAAGCGTGCACGTCACGCCGCATCCTTGTCAGGGGTCTTAGCAAAAGGCCGGGTGTGGCCTTTTCTTCCTGGACCAAGGCCATTTCCTTCATCTTTTGTCGCACTGAATCAGCGAGTTTTTAAGGGCTCCGGTTTTGGACACTGGTTTCCGAAAACACACCTAGAACATGATTTACAGATCTCAAACGATCCCTTTTGGCGCCGCTCTATTTAAAACCAGCCTTGAGTGTTTGGGGACGTGCCAGGTGCCACTCACTCCCCACCGCCTGCAGCCTGGAGTGTCCAATGAACATCTTGCCCTTTTTCCGTGCCCCCCTCCCCCGGTTGAGAAGCCAGGTCTCAGGACCGAGCCAGCACTGGAGCAGCTTTCTCTCCTCAGGCAGGTTTTCCCCGACTGTTGCCTGCAAGGAGTCAGGGATCTCCCCCCACCCCAGCCTTGGAGAATAGACCTTACAGCTGTTCGCAACAATGGCCCGGCCTTCCTTTCTGTACCTGTCACCCAGCAGACTGATATAAAAGAGGCAACTGAGCAGAGCGCAGTGACACACCCCCCCCCACACACACACACAGAGTCCCGTGGCTGTCCGGCCTGCCCTCTCGCCATTCAGATTTTCATCTGTGCTCCTCTGAGCAAAACTCTGAGACCAGAAGGAAACCTCTGCTGGGATCATACAGCCATGAGCGTTTCTCACTTGAACAACCGAGCAGAGAGCCATTTCCAGACACGAGAGGAGCACGAGTTGGAGACATTGGGGAAGAGAGCCTGGGACAACCCAGTTTATAACGGCTCGCCTTCCTCCTCGCTGAAGATTCGGGCCATCTACAACCCCAAGTCCGTCCTGGAGAACCCCTATGAAAACCCCGAGAGACCGAGAGACCCCCTGCCCTACCAGGATGAGGGGAAAGCCATGGAGGGAGCCGAGAAGAAGGGGTCTGTTCCCGGCTGCTGTTTCCATGTTTTCAAAGGCATTCGAGGTAACCTTCTGGAGGGGGGGGGGGGGCGCAAAGCTGGACTGGTAAATTCTTGGGGGGGGGGGTCTGCCTGCCATATATGTCGGATCCACTGCTGAGCAAGAGCATAACTTTCGTATGCTGGGTGGGACGATGGGACAGTCTCAGGTATCTATTGTTGAGTGTTCCCTGCAGCCTGTCAACCGCGTTGTGTGATCAACAGGTAGTGAGGCAGGGCGACAGGTGGAGCCTCCTAATTTCGCAGGGCCCGGCCAGAGCTTACTGACAGACATTGGGGCAAAGCTTGAGTCCAGGGCCCCCTTCAAGACCAACAAAGTTTAATTCTGGGTATAAGCTTTTCTGTGCCTGCAAATACAGGGAAGCTGATACCCAGAATTAAACTTTGCCGGTCTTAAAGGTGCCACTGGGTTCAAACTTCGTCCGGTTGCTTCAGACCAGCGTGGCTGCCCACCTGATAGATATCAATTTCACTTGAGCATCACAAGGAGACAAAGTGAGTCAACGGTGTCAAACGTCTGCCTGATCTTGGTGCCTTTTTTGTAACTGTTTGTTTTAGTGCCTTTTGAAAAGCTGGGGGGGGGGGGGGTTGCATGAATTCTGGTACAAGGAGGGTGTTATGAAGCTAGGAGAGGGGGGTGATAAACTGTAGGCAGCGTCAACTGCGTAGATGGGGTTCAGTCTGCTGCCGTCAGGCTCAAGGTCTGTCTCATTTGGGGCCAAGAGGAGGAGGAGGAGGAGGAGGAGGAGGAGGAGGAAGAGAGTGAAGAAGAAGAAGAGATTGGATTTATACCCCACCCTTCACTCCCCAAGGGAGTCTCAGAGCGGCTTACAAACTCCTTTCCCTTCCCCTCCCCACAACAGACACCCTGTGAGGCAGGTGGGGCTGAGAGAGCTCTGACAGAGACTGCTCTTTTTCAAGAACAGCTGGGACAGAACTACGGCTTGCCCAAGGTCATCCAGCCAGGTGCAAGTGGAGGAGTGGGGAATCAAACCCGGCTGTCCCAGATTAGAGTCCGCGCACTTAACCATTACACCAAACTGGCTCTATTGGATTTGTATCCTGCCCTTTACTACCCAAAGGAGTCTCAGAGCAGCTTACAATCTCCTTTCCATTCCCTTCCCCACAACAGACACCCGGTGAGGTAGGTGGGGCCGAGAGAGCTCTCTTGAGAACTGCTCGAGAGAATAGCTCCGAGAGAACTTGTAACTGACCCAAGGTCACATCAGCAGCCACATGTGGAGGCGTGGGGAATCAAACCTGGTTCTCCTGGATTTGAGTCCACACTCCTAATCAGTGCACCATGGAGGATTTCCTCCATGATTGGGTAGAGGATCACATTTATTTTGCTTAGGGTTTTTTGCAGTATTTATTCGGATAAAGGGCAGAAAGGCAGCATGGGAGAGCCCAGTCTTGTCAGATCTCTGAAGCTAAGCAGGGTCAGTCAGTCGGGGCTAGTACTTGGATAGGAGACCACCAATGCTCCCTCTAAGCTGTGGAGTCTTGTGCACAGAAATCCTGCTTTGTGAGTTACTGGCAGGGGTCCGTTGGAGCGGGAGCGCACAGGAGCGCAGCTCCGGGAGTGAGAAGCCCAGGGGGCGGGCACATGACCAAGCCCCGCCCCCTCCTCGGCTTCCCCGAGCAGTGCAGAGGCGCAGCGCCCTGGGGAAAGCCCTGCTAGGGTCTTTATTGTTTTTAATCTTTTGTTTTAATATTGATAATTTTATCATTGTTCCTTTTATGACTGTGTGCTGCTTTTCCAGAGACTTGCTCAAGGTGGCATATACATTTTCTAAGTATACCCTTTTTTATCTGGGCACATGGCACATAAGTACTGGAGAATGAGGGTGTGTTCTTTACGCTTTATAGCACAAAGTATTGGATGGGGGAGGGAATGGAGGAAGAGCAGGTCAGTTTCACTCACCTGTGGAATGGAGCCTGAGGGGTGGGTGTTGCCTTCTGACACACTTCCGGTATGTTAGGGGGTGTGGCATATGCAAATGAGTTATGCTAATGAGCTCCTGCACCTCTTTTTCTACAAAATGACCCCTGGTTACTGGCATTAAAGCTGTGAGCAAGGGATTTGGCTGCTGCATAAATTAGGTTGCTCTGGAGCCATCCTTCCTGAGCTAAGACAAAAAGGTGTGAGCCGGAGGCTAAAAAACTGTAAGCTAGCTCACACTAACTCAGCTTAGAGGGAACCCTGGAACCCACCCAGGAAGGCTCTGCAGAGGAAGCCAATGGTAAACCACCTCTGCTTCTCATTCGGCCTCTTGCTGGGGTTACCCAAGTCAGCTGCAAGATGATGGCACTTATATACGTACATACTCAAATACAAGACCAGGGTTTTTTCCAAGAAGAAGAAGAAGAAGAGATTGGATTTATACCCCGCCCTCCACTCCCCAAGGGGGTCTCAGAGCGGCTTACAAACTCCTTTTCCCTTCCCCTCCCCACAACAGACACCCTGTGAGGTAGGTGGGGCTGAGAGAGCTCTTTCCCAAGCTGTCCTTGAGGGAACAGCTGGTACAGAGCTATGGCTTGCCCAAGGTCATCCAGCCAGGTGCAAGTGGAGGAGTGGGGAATCAAACCCGGTTCTCCCAGATTAGAGTCTGCGCACTTAACCACTACACCAAACTGTTTTTTTCCAGGTATGTCATCAAAAAGAAGAAGAAGGGGTCATCTTAAATTTGCAAACAAGTTAGTTATATCCAATACTAAAAAAACCCCACATTTTTGTGTATAACATTTGTGGCGGGTCATCTTACATTCTGGGTCGTCTTCCTTTTGAGTAAATACGGTATTTGCCTTCTATTGTGAATTGTGACTTGACTCACTTTTCACTTTTTGAGCTACCTGAGTTCACTCCGCTGACCCCTCTCCTGCAGGGCACCCACTCTGTTTATGGCCCAGGTGTCATATCAGCTGATTTCTGAGCAGAGGGCAAATTGGTTTGCAAGATCAAGGGACCAAATGGAGGGAAGCATACTTTGTCGTTGCTAGGCAACCTTAGGACATCTTCCCCACCCAAGTACTCTCCCCGTGGCAAGGCCGTGGCAAGTGAGGCAGGAGCTGTCCCGTCAGGAGTGCATTGCATGATGGGAGCTGGAGGCTTTAATAAGTAGCAGCAGGACCCAGAGCGAGTTGCTGGGGAGGGGAGGGTTGCCAACCTCCAGGTGGGGCCTGGAGACCTGGAATTTCAACTGATCTCCAGACTTCAGAGATCATTTCTCCTGGACCTGGAGGAAATGGCTGCTTTCAAGGGTGGACTCTAGGGCATTATACCCTGCCAAGATCCCTCCTCTTCCGAAATCTCCAGCAATTTCCTGACCCAGAGTTGGCAACCCTAGGGACAAGAAGAGGAACCTGGGCAGAAGAGGGAGAAGTGTCTTCTCCTGTTGACAGAGCCTGCTGGCTAGGAGGGGGTCTGGGTAGCAGCACAAGTGCACCCTGCCTGACTTTATAGGGTCACGAGCGCTCGCTGGCGATAAGCTTCTTCCTGGGCACTGGGATCTTGTCCCAAGGGAGCCCGCAAGGATGCTCCTGTGGTCCCTTGCAGAAGTGAGCCAGCTCCTTTGCAATCGTTTACAGAGGCACCAACCGTGGCTGTAGATTCTTAGAAAGTCATCTGGGCATCCAGCCCCAGAATTCCACACAGCCCCCAGCATCATCCTAGGCTGGTTCCCCCCCCCCCCTCCCCGCAGAAGTGTTCCTTCTCAAAATGGCAAAGAGAAAACAGAAGGACTGCACCAGTCACAGAGATTAAAAATATGCAACAAGCCAACACGGCAAACGAGGAGGAATATTTTATTATTCGGGAAAAAAACAAACTGCATGAGTTCTCCACAGAGACGTGCAGCCGTACTGTAGTTGCTAGTTTGGTGTAGTGGTTAAGTGCACGGACTCTAATCTGGGAGAACCAGGTTTGACTCCCCACTCCTCAACTTGCACCTGCTGGATGACCTTGGGCAAGCCATAGTTCTGTCAGAGCTGTTCTTGAAAGAGCCATTCTTAAAAGAGCTTTCTCAGCCCACCTACTTCACAGGGTGTCTGTTGTGGGGAGGGAAAGGGAAAGGGGTTTGTAAGCCACTCTGAGTGAAGGACGGGTTATAAATCCAATCTCTTCTTCTAGTTCGTAGTGGCAACTTGTGAGGAAACACACAGCACAGTCCAATCTGGACCAAGACCATTGCATGGGAGAAGGAAGGATTTTTGGCAGCTAAAACAGCCTGGAAGCCAGGGGTGGGACCGTTATTTTCTCTGTGGGGAGCCAGAAGCCCACGCTGACTCTGAACAGAGCAAATCACTCTCCATCCCTGCAGCGCCTGGGCACTTTCAGCTGCCAAAAACAGCATAGGAGAGAAGGCAGGAATTCCTCCTTCTCCTGCACAATGGTACCAATCCGAATCAAGCCCTGTCATGCAGTTTATTACCGAGATGCCACCAGGAACTAAAAAGAAGAAGAAGAGATTGGATTTATACCCTGCCCTTCACTACCCAAAGGAGTCTCAGAGTGGCTTACGATCTCCTTTCCCTTCCCCTCCCCACAACAGACACCCTGTGAGGTAGGTGGGGCTGAGAGAGTTCTGACAGAAACTGCTCTTTCCAGAACAGCTCTGAGAGAACTGACTGACTCAAGGTCACCCAGCTGGCTGCTTGTGGAGGAGTGGGGAACCAAACCCAGTTCTCCCAGATTAGAGTCTGTGCACTACCACTCCTAACCACTACCAAACTGGCAGTACAGCTGCAAGTCCCCCTGGTGAACTCATGGAGTTTATAACATTTAGTTAGGATTTTAGATCAGTTGCTAAATGATGCCAGAACTCCCCCGAGGCATGTTTAGGGTTGCAAGGTCTTACCTGGCTGGTGGGGGGGGGGGTTCCATTCTTGGTCCCGGAGGTGACGTCATGGCAAGGGACACATCAGGTAGAATGCTCTAGCATTTGGGCAAAAAACTCTATGGTCACCATAGAGTTTTTGTCCAAATGCTGGAGGGTCCTCCGTGTGACATGTCCCATGCAATAACATTACCTCCGTGTGATATCATTGCACTGGGCGGGACGCAGCTCTTTGGGGCCCCTGAAATTGGGGAAACCCCTGTCCCCATTGGAGGAATGGCAACCATAGGCACATTGGAGCTGTGTTCAGCAACCATGCACAAATCAAATATTGGAAAACTGGGGTAAGATTCTTCCCCAGCTATGCACACCCTGAAGAGCTAAAGAAAGACAGGACTTATGTTCTACTATGCTGCTCAGCAAAGACTGAAGCCTCTTCCATTGCTGGCCCTTCATGCTTGGCTAAGAGCAGAAGTCAGGGGCCACCTGTAATTCTTTTTTCCAGGACAGAAATATATGTTGTAAAAACAATTAACTATCCAGAAACTGTTCACATGTTATCATCTCAATTCTGAATGCAAAGACTGGGATTTTAAACGGGATTTTGTGTCGGGATCTTACTTCATCATCGGACACTGCTTGAATCTTGTCAGTCTGGCATTAAATTCTGGCAAGCTACAAAGCTCACCAAATACCAAAGCTCACATGAACAATCACATATTGTCAGATTCCTGAATATTAGGGTGGGTGATTTTTACCACCTAAAGACTGCCTTCACAGGCTTCACAGTCTCTGCAACTTGAGGTCCCCCCTTTTGAGTACGAGACTGGTCACAGGACAATCTCTACAGCACGGTAGAGATTGCTCCTAAGTTCTGAGGCGGAGCTGGCTTATTTTTAGGTTTACCAACTGCCAGGTGGGGCCTGGAGATCTCCTGGACTTACAGCAATCAGTTCCCCTGGATCAAATGACTGCTTTAAAGAATGGACTCTCTGGCATTATATACTCCGCAGGTCCTTCCACTCCGCGAATCCCAACCTCTCCAGGCTCCACCCAAGAGTTGGCAACTCTGTTTTCAAACCAGTGACCCATCCAGCCCAGTCCTGCCCACTTTGATTGACAGCAGGCGCCCTCTGTCTCTTTCCCAGAGCTGCCTGAGATCTCTTTAAATTGTAACCGCAGCCCATTTTAAAGAAATAATCTGCTCAGAAACAGGTAT
Source organism: Lepidodactylus listeri (assembly GCA_029233225.1). Classification (NCBI taxonomy): domain Eukaryota; kingdom Metazoa; phylum Chordata; class Lepidosauria; order Squamata; family Gekkonidae; genus Lepidodactylus; species Lepidodactylus listeri. Next base: position 128,427,135 of record JARCFY010000005.1, on the reverse strand, counting down.
TTAGGCCACGCGTCCATCTCTTACCCAGTTTATACCATCTGTGGCTAAATGCCATTGTGTGCTAATAGGGTTACCATATTTTGAAAGGCAAAAAGGAGAACAGATTTCCTGACTACTTCACACAAGTGATCACTATGACAAATCTCGTTTTAAATACCCCTACAGTGGCTCAAGTGGTTAAGATGCTGAACTGCAGACCAGAAGGTCAGTAGTTCAGCCGTTCGAGACCCGAGTGCTGCATGACGGAGTGAGCTCCCGTCTCTGGCCCCAGCTCCTGCCAACCTAGCAGTTCGAAAGCAAGAAACTGCAAGTGGAAAAATAGGTGCCACTTCGGTGGGAAGGTAACAGCATTCCGTGCGCCTCGGTGTCTAGTCATGCCCGGCCACATGACCTTGGACAGCGCTGGCTCTTCGGCTTAGAAACAGAGATGAGCACTGCATCCCTAAAGTCGTATTTGATTGGCTTTCGAGCAAGGGAAACCTTTACCTTTACTTACTATTTAAACTGTAATTGCTGCTAACTAGGGCTGAAGACAGACTGGTAGTCTGCCGCGCCTCCGTGGCGCGGCAGACTAAGGCGGGGGGAATTTCCCCCGCGGCGTGGCGTTCGCACGCCGCCGGAAGGAAGCAGCCCACAGCATTCAGACTGCGGGCGGCTTCCTACGGTGGCATCCAGACGCCGCGCGGCTCCCCCTCCCGGCGCGCGTTCACACCCGCTCCGGCGGGTGGAACGCACGCCGCAGCAGCCGAGCACCACTTTGAAGTGGTGCTCGGCTGCTGCGGGAGGAGCGCGGCGCCGAACACGATGCATCCGGGCCACCTCCTTGGGGCAGATGTGGCCGTCTGAACGGCCGCTCTGCCTCCGCTTTTGAAGCGGAGGCAGAGCGGCCGAGACTGCCAGTCTGTCCTCAGCCTAGGAATATTCTTAACCTTCCAACCCCCAAAGAGGACATTTTCATCAGTTTTTTAAAAAGAGCCCAAAAGAGGACAGACACCAAAAAAAGAGAACCTCTGGTAACCCTGACTAACCATCCCACTTCATTTTAGTTCAAGGTCCCCCCCCCCCCCCCATCAGAGATAATTACCCGGGAGGGCAAATGTCATATGGGAAGTGGGGTGGGGTGACCTCTCGGGGCAATCAGGTTCATGCAGCTGGCATTTCGTACCGACGCACAGTATGGCTTTCACACCACAGCGATAGTCCTGATCCTTTTGTAGGCGAAAGTCATGTGTGAAGCCATTTCAGCTACAACGCACTTGTTTCTAAAATTAGAAAAATTAAAACAAAATAGTTCTGAGAATTAATAAAATAACGCTACCTGCCCAGGCAGGAGGGGAAGTAAAGCAAGCCAACAGTACCAACCTCAAATGTATTCCCCAGAAGATATTTTCTCGTTACTGGAACCATATCCAAAATACATGCTAAACCAGAGAAAGGGAGGGCTAGCTTCCCTTGTAGATTTAGAGTCATGTATTTTCCCCTAACATAAACCCTGGCCCATCGTAGGTGACCAGATTCTCACCTCCTGCATTGTATCCTCACATCAGTCCTGTGAAGAGGGTTAGGTAAGACTGAGTGGCCTGAGGCAGTGTTCCCTCTAAGCTGCGTTAGTGTGAGCTAGCTCACAGTTTTTTAGCCTCCAGCTCACACATTTTTGTCTTCACTCAGGAAGGATGGCTCCATAGCAACCTAATTTATGCGGCAGGCAAATCACTCGCTCACAACTTTAATGCCAATAACTCCCAAAGTAGGATTTTTTGTTCACAAGATTCCACAGCTTAGAGGGAGCATTGGCCTGAGGTGACCAATCGAGCTTCATGGTTGAGTTGGGCACTGAACCAGCTTTCCTTTTCTGGTTTCCCCAGGGAAATGTCCAGCGAGCTGTTGTTAGTGATTCTACTTACAGGAGAGAAAGGCTTGACAAAATCAGGGAAACCCATCAGCCACTGAATCGTGAGGTTGAAAAGTGTGTGACGTTAGGAAATCTCGTATGCTGAGCAAGAGTTGCTGCTGCACTTTCAGTACCCTTGTGTAACCTAGGTGGGTAGAAACATTTAAACGTGATTTTCAATTATTTTAGGTTTTAGATATTGCATTATATTAGATTTTCAGTTTTATGAATTGTGTCCTTGAGGCCTTTAAATCCTCACGGGGTTGTCAGCCTCCAGGTAGGGCCTGGAGATCTCCCAGAATGACAGCTGATCTCCAGACTACAAAGTTCAGTTCCCCTGGAGAAAATGGCTGCTTTGGAGGGTGGACTCATTGGCATTATACCCCACTGAGGTCCCTCCCCCCCCAAACCGCACTGTCTCCAAACTCCTCCCCCCCCCCCCGCCCAATCCCCATGAGTTTCCCAACCCAGATTTGGGAGCCCTGGAGACACTCAGTGGGGCAGGAAGCTCAGACCTTCAGGCCAGCAGCCAGTACCAGTGGTTTCAGAGTAGACAAGGTAAATGTCTGTTCCTCCCAGGGTGGCCTGCCCACTAGATGGTCCTAGAGAGCCACCGGGGGCAGCAGCTGGTGTTGCAAGTTGGGCAGTCCCTGGAGATCTGGGGGTGCTGCCTGGGGACAGTGGGCCTTGGGACCTCAGCGGGGCTCATCCTCTAAAGCAGCTCCTTCCTCCCGGGGAACTGACCAACCCCTGTGGTCTGGAGAGCCCTTGGAATTCTAGGCCAGTCTCCAATATTGCACCAGGAGGCTGGCAATGGCACTGCGGGGCACCCAGACCCAGGGGGGCTGCCAGTGAGTGCCTGGTCACCCAGGAAGGAGGCAGGAAGAAGAGGAGGCAGCCCCCCCGTTCAGACTCCCCCCGCCCCCGATGGCCTGCATGCAGGCAGACCCAGGCATAGGGCTGTCAGCTTCAGGTCGGGGAAGGCCCAGAGATTGGAGTGGGTGGAGCCTGAGGGGAGGGGCTTGGGGAGGGGAGGGGCTTCAGCTGGGCCCAATGCCACAGAGTCCGCCCGCCCCCAAAGCAGCCATGCCCTTCGGCAGGGAAGGGGGGGCTGAGCTCTGTCTCCTGGAGATCCAACGTCGCCCAAGCAAATCTCCGGGCCCCTCCTGGAGCCTGGCAAGCCTGCACAGGCAGCAGTTTGGGGACAGGCTCAGGGGGCACCCCCAGCCCTGCATACCCCAGACCCCATGGCAGGGCCCCCAAGAGGCTGCCGGGGGGGGGGGGCTGTAGGACAAGGGAAAATGAGTGTGATTTTTGAACGTGATTTCTGAGACTTTCTCCTTGATATCTATATAATTCCCAGAGGTTTTTTTTTCTGAGTGGATACTTATATCTTCCAAAAGAGAGCTCACTCTCCTCCAACAGCTTTTCCTACATAGTCAGGGGCCTTTCTTGGGTTGCAGAAAAATCCAAAAAGTTTTTTAAAAATTCAGGGACTATTGAATTCCCCCCAATATCTTTTGAAATGGCCTTCACAGGGATCTAACTCCAGACATCAACTATGAGAGATTATAATGTTTGGGGGAAGGGGGGGGCTCTAACTATTTCTGTCAGTAAAAGGCAGGATTTTTACTGGCTGCAGTCTAGGGTTGCCAAGTACCACCCCCCCGCCATTAGCAGCAGATAAAGGTAGGTTGGCTGTTGGGTGGGAAGGAAACAGGGTTGCAACTCCAGGTTGGGAAATTCCTGGACATTTGAGGGGTGGAGCCTGGAGAGGCTGGGAAACTCCTGGAGATTTAGGGGTGGAGCCTGGGGAGGTTAGGGACCTCAGTGAGGTACAATGCCATAAACTCTACCCTCCAAAGCATCCATTTTCTCAATGGAACGTTATCTCTGTACTCTGGAGATGAGCAGTAATTCCAGGGGATCCCCAGGTCCCACCTGGAGGCTGGCATCCCTAGGCAGCACCCTCTGTGTGACTTGATACCACCTGATTTGCATGACTTAATTAGGCCCAGTTGCTTTGCTACTATTCATCAGCAGCCACCTTATGAAAGCCATTGTGATGTAACCGTTAGAGCTTCAGACTGGGATCTGCGAGACCCAGGTTCAGATCCCCATCTTGCGGTTGAAGCTGACTGGGAGATTTTGGAGCAGTCATATACTTTCAGCCTAACCAACCTCACAGGGTTGTTGTGCAGATAACAAGGAGGAAATAATAATGTAAACTGCTTTAGTCCCCATTGTGGAGAAAGACTGTAATTTTCCGAGGTAGAGGCTGTGGGGGAAGGGGTGGAGATGGAAAGCTGAAGACAGATAAAGATAGGTTGGGTGTTGGGTGGGAAGGAAACAGGGTTGCCAACTCAAGGTTGGGAAATTCTGGACATTTGAGGGGTGGAGCCTGGGGAGGGTGGGATTTGAGGGGGGACTACAGACCAGTATAATACCATAGACTCCACCCTCCATACCAGCCATTTCCTTCACTTGAACTACCATTGCCAGCCTCCAGACAAGGGCTGGAGAGCACCCAGAATTACAACTGTTGTCCAGGTGACAGAGATCAATTCCCCTGGATAAAATGTCTGCTTTGTAGGATTGAGTCCATGGCATTATACCCTGCTGAGGCTGCTTGCCTCCCCAAGCCTCTCTGTCCCAAGGCTCCACCCCCCAAATCTCCAGGAATTTCCCAACCTGGAGCTGGCAGCCCTGAGGTGAATTGATCCCTGCAGCTGGGAGATCCATTGTGATTCCCAGAGCACTGCCACTGCTGCTGTGGGGAGAGAGGAAGCAGGCAGGAGGCTGGGAGAGTGATGGGGGCAGAAAGAGAGGGTGATGGAGTGGGGGGGCTGAAAGAGAGAGAAAGTGATGAGGTGGGGAGGCAGAAAAACAAAAAGAATGATAATGGGTCAGAAAGAGAGAGGAAGTTACATATATGGAGGAGAGAGAGAGAGTAAGAAAGGGGGGTAGAAGGGAGAAAGAGTGTGAGAGAGGTAGGGGAAGAAGAGAGGAAGCAAAAGTGTGAGGAATGGGATAACCATCCCGCAAGTTTCTTGTGGGCCTCCACTTGCCTATATTCTAATTCCGAGAGGGTTTTTTTTCTGTGTGGCTACTTATATCTGCCAAAAGAGACCTCACTGTCCCCCAACAGCTTTTCCTGCATAGTCAGGGGCCTTTCTCGGTCTGCAGAAAAATCCAAAAAGATTTTTAAAAAAACTTCAGGGACCATTGAATTTCCCCCAATACCTTTTGAAATGGCATCAGCTCCAGGCATCAACTGTGAGAGATTAGAATGTGGCGGGGGGGCGGGGGGGCGGGTTCTAACTGTTTCTGTCAGTAAAAGGCAGGATTTTTACTGGCAGCAGTCTAGGGATGCCAAGTATCACCCCTGGCCGCCACCAGCAGATCCAGGCTGGGAAACTCCTGGATATTTCGGGGGTGGAACCTGGGGAGGACAGGGACCTCAGTGAGGTACAATGCCATAAACTTGTATATATATATATATATATATATATATATATATATATATATATATATATATTGACAGCTGTCACTGTGACTTCAAAAGTTTAATCCTGGTGTGTAACCGAGAAGCTACTGATTAGAGAAACTTATAGCAGAACATGAATTTATTAAACAGATATTCATCTAACTCGTTGGACTCTGGCTGTGGGATTCCAGTTTGGCCAAGGGGTCACACAGGGCACAGATTTATGCATCAGAACCAGGGCTGGGTGCGCAGCAGGCAGCCAGGGTGGGGGAGTGCTGAGTGCTTTCGATCGGTGATGAGGTGCTCTCCCCACCCATCCCCCTGGGGCATCTCACAGGCACAAGAGGAGAGGAGGATCGTAATGCCCCTGTATAAATCGATGACGCAACCTCATTTGGAGGACTGTGTACAGTTCTGGTCGCCACACCTCAAAAAAGATATTCTAGCATTGGAAAAAGGGCAGAAAAGGGCAACTAGAATGATAAAAGGGTTGGAACACTTTCCCTATGAAGAAAGGTTGAAGCACTAGGGGCTCTTTAGCTTGGAGAAATGATGGCTGAGGGGTGACATGATCAAGGTTTATAAGATTATGCATGGGATAGAGCAGGTAGAGAAAGAGGTACTTTTCTCCCTTTCTCACAAGACAAGAACTCGTGGGCACTCAAATGAAATTGCTGAGCAGTCGGATTAGAACAGATCAAAGGAAGTACTTCTTCACCCAAGGAGCGATGGACACATGGAATTCACTGCCACGAGACAGCTGCAAGAGAGAATTAGGTAAACATACGGAGCAGAGGTCCATCAGTGGCTCTTAGCCACAAGGTATAGATAGGAACTCTCAGTCTGGGGCAAGTGATGCTCTGTATTCTTGGTGCTTGACGGGGGGGGGGGGCAACAGTGGGAGGGCTTCTAGTGTCCTGGCCCCACTGCTGGACCTCCTGAGGGCACCTGGTGTTTTTGGCCACTGTGTGACAGAGTGTTGGACTGGATGGGCCGCTGGCCTGATCCAACATTGGCTTCTCTTATGTTCTTATGAGAAGCCAGAAAGGCTCTTTTTTGGGCTCTCGACGGGCTGCACCGACGCTGCTTTCAAGGGGGACTGGGGGAAGTGGGGGTGGACCGGCCAGGAGCAGTGGTGTGAGGACAGGGGCGGACCCCCCCTGCTCACCTCTCCCCACCCTGCCACTGGCAGGAGGAGGGGTAGGGTAGTGTTCCCTCTTAGCTGAGATAGTGTGAGCTAGCTCACAGTTCTTTAGCCTCCGGTTCACACATTTCTGTCTCGGCTCAGGAAGGGATGGCTCCAGAGCAAACTGATTCATGCAGCAGCCAAATCGCTCACTCACAACTTCAATGCCAGTAGCTCACAAAGTAGAATCTTTGCTCACAGGACTCTACAGCTTAGAGGGTAGGGGTTGGGGGGGAGGGCAGGGGCCTCCTCAGTGGGGGGCAGTGCCATAGAGAGGAGTCCACCCTCCAAGCAGCCACAGTAGGGATGCCAGCCTCCAGGGGGGACCTGGGGATGCCCCGGAATGACAGATCATCTCCAGAAGACAAAGATCCGGTCCCCTGGAGAGAATGGAGGCTCTGTAGGGTGGGCTCTATGGCATTGTGCCCCACTGAGGAGGTCCCTGCCTTCCCCAGGTGCATCCCCGAACCTCCAGGAGTTTCCAAACCAGGATCTGCAAACTCTACCCTCCCATCCCCAGTCAGTGGCTGGGGGGGGAGGGAACCCGGCAACCCTAATTTCCTCTGTAGTCTGGAGACAAGCTATAATTCCTGGAGATCCCCAGGTCCCACCTGGAGGCTGGCATCTCTAGTCAGAGCCAAGTGTGGCTCAGCCTGGAGGGGTGAGTGGGGTGCTGGAACAACCAGTAGCTGAAGAGAAGGGCAGGGGGAGGTTTTTACAAGTCTAAAGGGCTTCTTCCCTGACCTGGATGGCCCAGGCCAGCCACAGGTTCTTGGGTCTTAGAAGCTAAGCAGGGTCGGCCCCGGTTAGTCCTTGGAGAGGGGAGACCACCCAGAAAGTCCAGGGTTGCTGTGCTGAAGCAAGTGATAGCAAACCACCTCTTTGTCTGTTGCCTCGAAAACCCTTCAGGGTCGCCCTGAGTCGGCAGTGACTGGATGGCCTCTTCCACCAACACAATAGATAAGAAGAAGAGGAGGAGGAAGAGGAGGAGATTGGATTTATACCCTGTCCTTTACTACCCGAAGGAGTCTCAGAGTGGCTTACAAACTCCTTTCCCTTCCCCTCCCCACAACAGGCACCCTGTGAGGTAGGTGGGGCTGAGAGAGCTCTGACAGAAACTGCCCTTTTTTCAAGAACAGCTGTGCCAGAACCAGGGGTCCGTTGGAACGGGAGTGCACAGGAGCGCAGCTCCGGGAGTGAGGAGCCCAGGGGGCGGGCACATGACCAAGCCCCGCCCCCTCCTTGGCTTCCCCGAGCAGTGCAGAGGCGCAGCGCCCCGGGGAAAGCCCTGCTAGGGTCTTTATTGTTTTTAATGTTTTGTTTTAATGTTGATAATTTTATCATAGTTCCTTTTATGACTGTGTGCTGCTTTTCCAGAGACTTGCTCAAGGTGGCATATAAATTTTCTAAGTATACCATTTTTTATCTGGGCACATGGCACATAAGTACTGGAGAAATTTCACCAACCCTTCAGCAGCTTCCACCCCATCAGTTTGGTGAAGTGGTCAGGAGTTGGATTCTAATCTGGGAGAACCGGGTTTGATTCCCCCCTCCTCCACATGCAGCTGCTGGTGTGATCTTGCGCCAGTCACAAGTTCTCTCAGAGCTGTTCTCTCATGAGCAGTTCTCAAAAGACCTCTCTCAGCCCCACCTACCTCACAGGGTGTCTTGTTGTGGGGAGGGGAAGGGAAAGGGATGGGTGGTGCACATGTCCTGGGTATCTCAAGTCTACTTGAAACCTGGTGGTTTCAAGGGAGCAGGAAGAGAATGAGGGTGTGTTCTTTATGCTAATTTTTATTGCACCAAGTATTGGATGGGGAAGGGAATGGAGGAAGAGCAGGTCAGTTTCACTCACCTGTGGAGTGGAGCCTGAGGGGTGGGTGTTGCCTTCTGACACACTTCTGGTGTGTTGGGGCGTGTGGCATATGCAAATGAGTTATGCTAATGAGCTCCTGCACCTCTTTTTCTACAGAATGACCCCTGGCCAGAACTATGGCTTGCCCAAGGTCACACTGCCAACTGCAAGTGGAGGAGTGGGGAATCAAACCCGATTCTCCCAGATCAGAGTCCGTGCACTTAACCACTACACCAAACTGGCTCTCCATAGCCTCCAAGGGGGACCACCAAGGAGGTCAGAGGTCACTACGCAGAGGCAAGCCGATGGCAAACCACCTCTGCGCCTCTCTTGCTCGGAATGCCTCACGGGAGGGGGGGGGGGCCATCAGTCTGCTGTGACTCAACCGCATATTTCTCTTCTGCCCTGACCTGGATGGCCCAAGATCGTCCAGGCTTTTCAGCTCTTGGCAGCTAAGCAGGGTTGACCCTGGTTAATACTTGGGAGGGAGACCAGCGAGGGAGTAGAGGCAGGTAATGGCCACCCACCCCAGCTCCTCTCTTGTCCTGGAAACCTGGCAGGGTTGCCAGAAGTCAACAGTGACTTGACAGCACTTCCCACCACCCAAGGGCTGCTTGGGGATGCTTCACAGACAGGGGAATGATAGAGGTGCACGGTGGCCAGGAGTCCAAATGTAAACCATGCGCAGGAGGTTTTCTTCTCTGCCTCCTTTGCTGCACCGGATACTGCACCACTGGGAAATGAGGGATTGATCCAGCATCTCTAGTTGGGCGGTGGGCTGTCTGCTGGGCGGTGGATCACCTTGGCAGGTTTCTTAAAATGCCAACCCCTGACTCGTTATCCCAAAATTTTTCCACTATAAATGAATCACAATAAATGAGTCTGGATATTTTGGCTCACCTCATCTGTTAGCAGTATCCTGAAGCCGGACGAAGTTCCAGAAAGCATCCCCCTTAAGCTTTGAACTCTGGACCGCTCACACCAGGAATGGGGATGGCTAGCCCCCAAACTAGTGTCCGTTGCAAAAGTGGACGGCCCTGTAGAGGACAATCACCATCGCTGCGCTTCCTGAAAGAGCAGGCAAGGAAACCCCAAAGCACAATCATGACCTTTATCGCTCTCTCTCCAGGACTGTGGGGCACGACTCTGACTGAAAACACCGCTGAAAACCGCGAGCTGTACGTGAAGACCACGCTGCGTGAACTTCTGGTCTACATTGTATTCTTGGTGGATATCTGTTTGTGTGAGTAGCGCATGTTGGTGTATTCCAGTGAAGGGCCGGCTTTTCGGGGCCCACGAAAACGTTTTAATTTCTTTTAAAATCAGAAGAAGAAAAAGGAATTTCCACCCTAATACATACTTCAGCTGCGTTGGCATAAAGACAAATATAATCCAGCCTGGATTATATTTGTCTTTATACCAACAACGCTATAAAAGATAATTTTAATATTTTTTATGGAGGAAGGGGCCCACAAAGGCAAAAGTGTCCAGGGCCCACAAAAGTCATAACACAGTCCTGCTCCAGTGATATGTGTGTTGCATAGGTAAAGGTTTCCCTTGCTCGAAAGCCAGTCGAATGCGACTCTAGGGATGCAGTGCTCATCTCCGTTTCCAAGCCGAAGAGCCAGTGCTGTCCAAGGTCATGTGGCCGGCATGACTAGACACCGAGGCGCATGGAACACTGTCACCTTCCCACCGAAGCGGTACCTATTTATCTACTTGCAATTTCTTGCTTTCAAACTGCTAGGTTGGCAGGAGCTGGGGCCAGAGACGGGAGCTCACTCCGTCATGCAACACTCGAACTGCTGAACTACCGACCTTTTGGTCTGCAGCTCAGCATCTTAACCACTTGAGCCACTGCAGCCTCCACGAAAACCCTCTGGTTCGGCCCCATGACCTGTCTCAGTGGGGGAACAGCAGAGGCCTATGTGAGCATATCACCTGGGCACATCCATCACAAAGTGGCAGGGAAAGGGAAGGCGTAAATGTCCATTCTCATCCCTTAGAGTTATGCCAGATTTTCTCAGGTTTTAGTTTTGGGGGATAAAAAAAAATAACCATTTAAGAACAGTTCTGGGGGGCAGCGGTGGGAACCAACCTTTGACTATATAAATATTCACCTTTTTTTCCATTCTGGTCCCTGTAATTTTTCCCCTGGGCTAATCAGGCTTTGATGCCATTCCCGCCCCCCACCGCCCCTTAAATAGTTTCAGGAGAGTAGCCGTGTTGGTCTGCAATAGAACAGCCAGATTTGAGTCCAGGAGCACCTTTCGAGACCGACTAGATATTCAGGGTAGGAGCTTACGAGAGTCAAACTTCCCAGGCTTTGTCAATTCCCCCCCCCCCCCCAAGCTGTTGTTTGTTTTTTATTCCCAGATCAACCACAGTCCAAACCAAACCAGTCGGTGATAACTGTCTTTATTGACCGCTTTAACAGCCCTCAACCAGTGATGGCCCCAGGTTTTTCCACCCACTAGGCGAGGATACATTCTGCCCCCCCCCCCAGTCCTACTATTGCATAAGTATTAGTACTCAACACACACAAAAATGGTGGTATAGCTTTCATTTATTAATTACAATGACATATGAGTTTGTAATTAGTAAGTCTTCATGGCATAATTTTTTTGGTAGCTTATTTCCGTGATTCTCATTTTATTCCTTAATGCAGGGGTGGGCAAATGGCGGCCCGGGGGCCACATGCAGCCCGCCACAGAGTTTTTTGCGGCCCGCCAAGAAGATTTCAGGACTTCAAGAAAACTGAGCCTAAATTCAATTTGCTCTCTTATCCCATCACTGCTGATATTGATGCAGCACCTGAGGAGCTACAGCTTGAACTTATTGGCATGCAGTCAGATCACACTGTGAAAGAAGTGTTTAATGCTGTGACATTAGTTGACTTTTACAAATCTTTGTCTGCTGAAAACATTTCCATGTATGAAGAAATTTGCTGGGAAAATGGTCTCTATATTTGGGTCTACATATATTTGTGAGCAAAGTTTTTCTTGCATGAAAATCAACAAGAGTAAATATAGATGCTCTTTGACAGACATTAACTTGCAGGCTGTGATGAGAATCTCAATAAGCAATCTCACTCCTGATTTCAAAAAAGTTGTAGAAAAGTGTGATAGGATACATTTATCTCATTACACTGATTCTAAAATTAAATGTGCTTGCAGCTATAGACGATATGAAATCAGCACAATAAATAAATTGAATAAAACTACCACTATTTTATTTAATTTATATTTATTGATTTTTATGATACAATTTATACCTTTTCTGAAATGCAAAGTTAACTAATGAATGCAATCATTTTAAAAGGTGCGGCCCTCCGCTAACCTCCGCTCCCACGAAGTGGCCCCCAAGCCAAAACAATTGCCCACCCCTGCCTTAATGGAAGACACTAGTAGCTGTGCCAGTGAGGGCACCGGCAGCCATGTTGTTAGCCAGCGTATGGGATTCTCCCTCGCTAGTCCCCCCCCCCAAGCCATGTGCGGAACCAGCAGTGATTTGGTAGGAGTCCCCCCTACAAGTATCACGGCTCTCCACTTGTCTTCTCTATCACTAATGCCCTAGAAGCTGCCTGTATTTGCTATAATATTTATTTATTTATTTGATTTATACCCGCCCTCCCCACCGAAGCAGGCTCAGGGCAGCTTACATAAAAGGTTAAAACAGTTTTAAAAAAACATAAAACGTGTAAGGTGCTAATTATACACAGAGGGTGGCAAAACACAGTTTCATTATTAGCCATATTGGGCAATAATCAGTAGTAATTATAAGACTGTTGTCCAAGTCCCATAATATATTTCAGTTGTACCAGCGCAGCACTGGCTGCTAATAGTGCTTTCCAGGGCACAGGTTCAACCTCTGTTGAACTATTAGATGCAGGTCCTCAGTCGAATGCCTGGTGGAAGAGCTTCGTCTTGCAAGCTGTGCGGAATTGCAATACATTTCTGAAGATGCCTTTTACTGAATCAAACCCTACGGGGTCGCCAGAAATCGGCCTCAGTTAGATGGCACTTTCCACCATCATGTGTTAATAGGCACTCTGGATAGGGTTGCCAGTCTCCAGGTGGGGCCTGGGGATCTCCCGCTTTTACAACTAATCTCCAGCTGATAGAGAACAGCTCCCCTGGAGAAAATGGCTGCTTTGGAGGGTGGACTTTATGGCACTGTACTATGCTGAGTCCCCTCCCCTCCCCAAACCCCACCCTCTCCTGGCTCCACCCCCAAAGTTTCCAGGTATTCTCCAACCCTGACCTGGCAACTCTAACTCTGGAAAAGATCTGGCTAAATTGCAGGCAATTGCATTGGATCCAAGTCATATGATGCTGCCACTTTTCAAAAATGTCAACAATTTTTCCTTGAAGCTTTCTGGTGTTTGAGATGTGCAGTTCAAACTTCTATGAGGCCATGAGGTTTCCTCTTTAAACCCCATGGGTGGCCGGGCTGATAACGCAGAGGGCCCTTCCCATTGTTCTCTCTCCCGGGATGGATTTGAGGCAGCTGCATGCCAAATACTAAAGCACTTTGTATGGGCAGAACAAAGGTTGTTTGTTTTAGGAAGATTCATTGCTATCTCAAAGGAGCACCTGTGGTGTCTCATAGGGCAGCGGGTCATATTTCATGCCTCCTGCAATGGAGTCGGCACACCGGCGATCTTTATCGCTTGCCAGCAGGGGGACAAAACGCCAATCCCTCTTCTGGTACAGGCGTAATGTTCTGACCTGTGCAAAACAGACGCTTTCAAAGTTTGTTGATGCCTGTCAGAGTTCCCCTGAAAATCGAGCAATTGATGTTTCAGCGAAGTGAGCACTTGTGTCTCTACGTGTGGATGTGTGCATGCGATAAGTGCATTACATCCCTCTCACAGATCCCGTCTCTTGCCTGCGTAAGCAGAGCCAGACCCTCCACGGAATGGAAGAGCCTTTTGTTCTGGGAGTCTGGCCAGCAAACCTGCTCCTGGCCAGTACAGAGTCAGAGGCCCTGCAGCCTCCCCGGCTGCTCCTTCACGGCTCCTGTTACGGCCCTCCGTTCTTATGGCATCACGAAACAGGGAAAAGAAAGACAGTTGTGCCTTGCCCTGGAAACATGAGATACAGGGCACAACTGTCCAGTGGCCAGGAGTGGGGGAATGTGTAGAACTAGAGTTGCTAGGCCTGGCCTAGCAACCAGTTGGAGAGCAGGGGGGTGGGACATGGGGGTGGCCGTAAGCAACAGTGTGATATCCTTTCCAGGAAAAACATGGAAGGGATATCGCACCTCTCTAGGCATTGCTGGAAACTCTATAATTTTACCTGATATGTATTGGCATTTTACCTGTTATGTATATGGACACTGCGACATGTCTGGGCATGTTCACCTGTAATGGTAAGCAATACCAGCTGAACTTCAGTCCCCAGAGAACAATAGACCCTAGGATTCTGATTGTCCCCCTATCAGAGGCTTAAAATATTCAAATGGTCCTATGATAGCCTCTGGTGGGAAACTAATCCCTGCTTACCCAATCCCCCAGGGAAGGGCGAGGTCAGGGTGCGGTTTACCTGTGAATATAAGCAGGCTCCCCGATCCCTCATGTTCCATCTTGACCCACAATAAACCACTATGCTGATTTCACTGCTACGGGCCTCCGGACTCCAGTACTTTTCATTACCATAGAGTTTCCAGTGCTGGCACTTGCAGGCTTTTCCCAGAAGTGATGTTACGCCATTGCCCCAACAGCACTGTTCTTGTTGTTTTAATTCTTTGCTCTGGACAGTGGAGGGAAACAAAAGGCAGGAGATCAGCAGTGCTCAGGACAACCTTGTGAGGTAGATCTCTCCTCCTTAGAAATAAGAAGAGATTGGATTTAAACCCCACCCTTTACACGGAGTCTCAGAGCATTTTACAATCTCCTTTCCCTTCCCCTCCCTGCAACAGACACCCTGTGAGGTAGGTGGGGCTGAGAGGGCTCTTTCAAGAACTGCTCATGGAAGAAAAGTTCTGAGACAACTTGTGATTGACCCAAGGTCATGCCAGCAGCTGCATGTGGAGGAGTGGGGAATCAAACCCTGTTCTCCTGGATTAGAGTCTGCACTCCTAACCACTACACCAAACTACCACTACAGCATACAGTATGCTTCTGAATGGCTCTAAAAGAGGGAACACCATAAGCCCAAGTATCAGTGTTGTATGGAAAGTCTGGGACCACTGCAAAACCCTAAAATTGGTATATAGGCAGCTTGTTTATCCCATCTATTGGCCACCCAAACTTTGCCTCCCAGTCTGTCACAGAGACGTTCGCTCTGATTCCACGCTGGATGGGTGGCACTGTGGCCCACCACCCTCATTTATAGTCTCTAGCAGTTGTATGTCTTTGCTGTGGGCCTGTCATGCATTTCCCCAATCAAAGTCTGGGTTGGTCGCTGAAGTCACCCATTATTACAATACTTTATTCTTTGGCTGCTGATCCCATTGATGTCTTTATCCACCTCAAGATCACCTCAGAGAGAGTTGTGACAAAGAGGAGTTAGTTATGTTCAGGGGTCCTTTTGTAGAAAAAGAGGTGCAGGAGCTCATTAGCATAACTCGTTAGCATAACTCATTAGCATATGCCACGTCCCCTGACATCACCAGAAGTGTGTCAGAAAGGGAATGCCAGTTTCAGCCCCATTATACCCTATGGGCCATTGAAATCAATGGCAAAAACTCATAGGGTATATGAGGGGCTGGAGGAAAGGGGGTTTGAGGGAGAGGCTCCAAACTTGCAGGGTAGCTGCTGGGGCCTCTCCTCGAAATACCCACCAAGTTTCAAGAAGATTGGACCACGGGGTCCAGTTCTATGGGCCCCCAAACAGATTGTCCCGTCCCCTCCATTGTTCTCTATGGAGGGAAAAAATGTTAACTTTTTTCCTCCCATAGAGAACAATGGAGGGAATGGGGGCAACCTGTTTGGGGGCCTGTAGAATTGGACCCCCTGGTCCAATCTTCTTGAAACTTGGTGGGCATTTCGAGGAGAGGCCCCAGCAGCTACCCTGCAAGTTTGGAGCCTCTCCCTCAAATCCCCTCCCCTCCAGTGGCTTTTAAAGTTGCCACTGAATTTTGGCGGCAATTCGGCGGTGAGCTGAATCAGATTAGAGAATCTGATTCAGCCCGTGGCTGCCCTACTGGCCAGTCCTGAGCAGTCCTACTGGCCGCCTCGCTCCGGCCCCAACAGACCCCTGGTTACGTTTGAGGCCTGATGCTAAGTTACGTTTGAGGCCTAGTCTTTACACCCACAGCAGCTCTGTGGAGGACCTTCTTCTTCCTTTAGAGTTTCCTAGTTTACTTGAATCTCTGTCCTCTTTGGCATAGAACGCCACACTGTCTCCGGCGCACCCTTTACTGCCCTTTCTGTTTCCCTCTGCATCTCTCCATCCCATCAGGTTTCCAGGAAATGCCCGGGGCATTTATGTTCTTACTTAGCACGAGGGGCTGCAGCCCTTGCATCTATGCACGGAGGTTTCGAACATCAGTGTATCCTTTGCAGAGGTCCTTTGTGTGCAGGTTACACTCTACAGCCCTTTAGTCTTCTCAAGCTGCTGTCATTTCTTATGGTTTACGGCCAGATTCTGCCTTAGGAGGGAGTGGCGTGGAACCAGGTGCTCTACAGGCCGACAGCCCCCCCCCCCCAGAAATGAGCTTAAAAATTCTCCATCCTTTCTTTTTTAAGCTCCATCATTCCGATTTCATTATGGTTCAAGTGAAGCCTGTCTCCTGTAGATACTGCACAAATATGTTTACTACTCTGGTTCTACAGAAGAATGCACATGAATTCTAGATCAGGATCTACAAGAGATCAAGTGGGGCAGGGACATGGGTGGGGGTAGCCATCAGCGACAACATGGCACCACTTCTGAGAAAACCCGGAAGTGCCATCACACCTCTCTAGGAATTGCTGAAAACTCTATGGTTTTACTGGAAGTTCCCTGGAGGTGATATCACACCAGTGTTGACAGTAATTTTTTAATGTTTTCTTTTTCTTGCCCGTTTCTGGCCATGTGGGGGGGGGGCAGAAGATGTCCAGCCCCCAGCCCTAGGGTCTATCAGTTGTGTACATTCATGATCCACACTCAAGGGAAGAATTACAGGTTAGAATAACGGGAGAAATGCAGGACTTAATGAGAGTCAGTGGGATTAGTATTGAGGGGTTCTTTCAGATGCCGACGTCCAGTGATAAAACTCCAGTCTTTCATGTTTTAGTTAGCTGAGGTAATTTCTGTTTCCACCTTGTCTAAACATGTGCAGAGTGTCTTTGTTTTCTGATTTATTTATTTGTCAAACTTCTGCCCCGCCCTCCCAGCCAAGGCTGGCTCTGGGTGGCTTACATGAAATCGTCTCAGAAAATTACAATAAAACAGTTAAAACAATGCTAAAACCATTAACTGTCTGAATTAATAAGTGCTACTATGTTGTCCTATGAGGAAGGCCGAGCACCAAAAAATAGATTCTTTTGAACTGTGGTGCTGGAGAAGACTCTTGAGAGTCCCTCGGACTGCAAGGAGATCAAATCAGTCAATCCTAAAAGAAATAAATCGTGACTGTTCCCTGGAAGACCAGATACTGAAGCTGAAGCTCAAATACTTTGGCCACCAAGTGAGAAGGGAGCCCTCACTGGAGAAGACTTTGATGCTGGGAAAGACTGAGGGTCAAAGAAGGAGGGGACGGCAAAGGATGAGATGGTTAGACAGTGTTATCCATGCAACAAACATGAAATTAAGCAAACTCCGGAGCACAGCGAAAGACAGGAGGGCCCTGGCATGATGTGGTCCATGGGGTCGCGAAGAGTCAGACTCAACTGTGCGACTGAACAATAACAAGAACAAAAACTATGTTGTCATTAAATTTAATTTTAATAATGGCTGCAGTACGCTTCCCTGTATCAGGGTGTGTGTGTGTGTGTGTGTTCCTTAGGGTATACATTACATACAAAAAGTCTGTCTCTCTTTTTATGAACACTGCAAATGCTGGAAAGTCAGAGTATGTCTGTCCTTCCTTCATAGGGTTGCCAACTCTGGGTTGGGATATTCCTGGAGATTTGGGGATGGTGAGGCTTGGGGGAGGGAGAGGGACCTCAGCAGGGTACAATGCCATACAGCCCATCCTTTGAAGCTGCCATTTCCTCCAGGGGAAACTGACCTCTGTAGTCTGGTGAACAGCTGGGATTCTGGGAGATCTCCAGGCCTCACCTGGAGGTTGGCAATCCTAATCCGTAGTGTCCTTAAGTTGCTTTAGTTCATTTTGTATGTGACAGACTCTTTAACAGCGTGTGTGTCTGTAACAGTTCAATCCTAACAGTGCAATCTGATGCCGAGGTACCTCCATCTAAGCCCATTGACACTGGAGTAGCTCAGCAGAATGTGCCCTTCAACTGTGGCAGAGACAAGATGCCATGCCTGAGCTACCACCCTGTAGGCTGGTCTCCTGGTCTGCCTGGGAGATACTGGTGAAGGTCTGAGGCCCTGGCTGGGACCCTCCAGAAAGCCACCGGTGGTCCAGATGTTTTCTTCTTTCTCTTGAATTCTCCTTACAGTCAGTGCAAAACTGTTCAGCTGTAATTGACTTGTGTAGATGTCGTTGGCTTGGTCTGAAAGAGTATAAAACAGAAAAGACCTTACCTATTTCTATTGCCATAGGAACAGTCCGGATTCTGACTTGGTTGTAGAATCTCTGATTCCATATCCTTAGAGCAGGGGTGGCCAACCTTGCTTAACGTAAGAGCCACATAGAATAAACGTAAGAGCCACATAGAGATGTCTGAGAGCCGCAAGACAGGAACAAATATCACACACACGTTTTTATTTTTAAAAATATGCAAATTTGCTTTTTATTAACGTTAAATGGGACTGCCAAAAATAAAAACAAACGAGGAAAACCGGTTATAAGAAAGAGAGAGAGAGAAACTAGGAAAGCAAATAGATGGGAGGGAGGAGGGAAGGAAGGAAGGGAGAAAGAGAGAAAAAGCATGCCTCCCCTTTGCTTCCCCAGCCGCCCTGCCAGGAGCCGCACAATATGTGTGAAAGAGCCACATGTGGCTCCCGAGCCACAGGTTGGCCACCCCTGCCTTAGAGGAATATTGTCTGATGAAGATTTCCCTGACTTTCAGACCTAATACATTCTTACACTGGTAGATTTTGCTCTGGTAAAAGACACCGACTTCCTATACCAGCCTTGCTTATTTGAAGCCAGTCCTTAACGCGGAGTAAATCATAGAAACTAGTTATGGCCCATTTTTCAGCTGTTGATGTTTTTCTCCCTAGTGACCTACGGGATGACAAGTTCAAATGCCTACTATTACACCAAAGTTATGTCTGATCTCTTCTTGCACTCCTCTTCAGACAACAAAATCTCCTTTCAGTCCATTGGCAGCATGGCGGATTTTTGGGCCGTGAGTATCAACGAGGTTTGCATGCACAACACTTCCTGAGTCAAGCCACTGAATAAAATGAGCCAAGCAGGGAGTTCCAATCTGTCTCGAAGACTGTCGTATGGTACCCAGGGTCAGTAGAAAGGAGCTAGAGTCCAGGAGCACCTTAAAGACTAACAAAATTTGTGGCGGGGGAGGAGCTTTTGGGAGTCACTGCTCACTCACGAAAGCTCCTCCCCTGCCACAGATATTGTTAGTCTTTCAGGTGCTCCTGGATTCTTGCTCTTTTCTACCAAGACAGACAGACAGACTGACACGGCTACCCACCTTGATCTATCTCCAGGGCCAGCATGGGAAAACTGATCTGACTCCCTTTTCAGTTTCTGCAAAATTGAACTATTTCTGAATTGGACACACAGTAATTGGGGGAACCACTTGTGGGCAAGAATCAGTTGCCATGTGCGCAAGTTGGCTGTGTGCACAAGTTGGTATCTGAAGAAGACCCATCTTGCCACTGTACGTTATGATTAGTGTGCCGGTCCCAAAAGAGGCAGTTTGTTGGTCCCTCAGTGTGCATGCCGGTCCCAAAAGAGGCAGTTGTTGTTCCTTCAGTGTGCATGCAGCATGCCTGTCCCTCCCCCTCCCACCCCCTAGACAGCAGTGCCTTTGTTTCCCCTTCCATTCCCTACCCTAGTCTGTCACACAAGAGCCACAAACTCTTCCCATTTCTGAAGAGAGATTCTCCTGGAATCCCACAATGCCTCCTGTCCCAGGTAGGCCAATGAGAGAGGCCAATTGGCCTGGCAGGATTCTCTCTCTTCAGGTTGGAAGCTGATTCAGTCGACTTCCTGGGGTGTGGCTGTCTCCAATCACCTGCCTTTGTTTCCCCTTCCTGTATATTTCCACAGTATACGCAGGGCCCCTTATTGGAAAGTTTGTATTGGACCAAATGGTACAATAATGAATCACTGGGTCAGAACACTCAATCCTACATCTATTACGAGAACTTTCTCCTTGGTGTCCCACGGCTGAGGCAGCTGAAGGTCCAGAACAATTCCTGCATCGTGCACGAGGATTTCAAAGATGACATTTTCGGCTGCTATGATGTGTACAGCGAAGAGAAGGAGGACAGGTCTCCCTTCGGGCTCCTCAATGGAACAGCGTGAGTGGGATAAATAACTAGGGTTGCCAACTCAGGGCTGGGAAATCCTGGAGATTTGGGGGGTGGGGCCTGGGGAGGGGAGGGATCTCAGTATGGCATAATGCCAGAGAGTCCAACCCCCAAATCAGCCATTTTCTCTATGGAAACAGATCTCTAGAGCAGGGATGTGTGCTGCTTCCTGCCTCTTGTTCCTTACATCACAACTCCTTTTGGCCAGTCTGTCCTATTTCTTGCTTCAGAGGAGAGAAAGCTTCCCTCAATTGGCTGAACGTTCCTCCTCCCCCCCCCCCCCGGTGAGGGAGGGAAAGGGAAAGAGCCAGGGAGAGGGGGGAAATGCTCTCGTGGGACTTCTAAGAAGACCAGAAACATTTTATTCCAGGTATAAGCACACTTTTTCTTCAATGGAGGGAGGGAGAAAGAGAGAAAGTCCTGTGTTAAAAACCAAAAAATGTTTTATTCCAGGTATGGTGGGGGAGTCCTGTGTTTAAGACCAAAAAACATTTTGTTCCAGATATGGAAGGGGGAATCCTTTGTTTAAGACCAAAAAATGTTTTATTCTCAGTACGGTGGGGGAAGAGTCCTGTGTTTAAGACCAAAAACATTCTATTTCAGGTATTGTGGGGGGAGGCCTGTGTTCAAGACCAAAAAACGTTTTATTCCAGGTATGAGAGAGGGAGAGAGACCCCATCCCATGGCACTTGGAGACATCCTCCTTTCCATTTCATACAGATGAAGGGGACAGAAACCTAACAGAACACCTTGCATTCCTTATTAGTGAAAGGGAGCCAGAGTACAGCAGCACCTTAATGACTAACAAAATTTATGGCAGGCATGAGCTTTCATGAATCACTACTCACTTCTTCAGATACAGCTGCAATGTGAGTCCATCTGTCCTTATATCTTGGAGAGTGAAGTGATTTCAGACGCCAAAAGACAATAGCAGGCATTGGTAATGAGAGAAGAAACCTAGGTCTCAGTTCAGTCCAGGAGTTTGCATTGTCTTGAGCTTCATGATCAGTTGCAATCCAGCAGTCTCTCTAATCTCCTTTTGACATTCCTTTGTAAGAGAACTGCTACTCTTAGGTCAGCAACTGCATGCCCTGGAAGGTTAAAATGTCCCTCTAACTGGTTTTTGAATGCTGTGGTTTCTAATAGTGGTAAAAAGAGTAAGAGTCTGGTAGCACCGTTAAAGACTAACAAAATTGTGGTAGGGTATGTGCATTTGTGAGTCACTGCTCACTTCTTCAGACTTATTTCCATTTATTCCTTGCATCCTCCAGGACTGAATCCTCCTGTACCAAACTGAGACCTAGGTTTCCTGTCTCATTACCAATGCTGATATCTCCACCCCTCTGCATATCACACCTAATCCAATCATGCCCGCTATTGCCATTCGGCATCTGAAATCATCTTTATAAAGTTTATATCTCCAGAACTTGGTATTACATGTTATGACACATGTGGCCTGGCCTGACCAAGTGACATTTATGGGGGGGCATGGCTTCCTTGACTGAAGCTGTCCATCTCCCGTCGCGTCTTCCTCTTTTCCTGCCGCCTTCCCCTTTTCCTAGCACGATTGTCTTTTCCATTGGCTCTTGTCTCCTTATAATGTGACCAGAGTACAGTAGCCTCAGTTTGATCATTTTAGCTTCTAGGGAGAGTTCAGGCTTGATTTGATCTGGAACCCACCGATTTGTCTTTTTGCTGGTCCGCTGTGGGGTAAGTCTGTTCATGTAATATTCAGGTCAAAGAATGCAAACGTACTTTCTACTTTTGTGGTCCTTGATATATTAGAAGAGTGTTGCTTGTTGATATGGAACAGAAAGAGGCTACAAACGTTACTGCTCCTGCTGCTGATGGACCAGTAACAGTGTGTGCAGCATCCATGCCGTGCTTTATCAAGGGTTTTTGTTTGCTTGCTTGCTTTGGATACTTCACAGCGTTTGTCTCTGCATGTGTTGTGTGTGTGTGTGTGTGTGTAATGTTTCCATCTTAAAGAACTGTGTGGGCTGGGGGGAAAGGATTCTAAGTAAAAACATGGAGTCAGGGGCATAGAGTTTTGTAAATTCGGGGTGGGGGTGGGGCTCTGTGTTTCCCGGGCCCGGCTGGGAAACCTCTGCGCCTCCCCGGGCCCTTCTGAGGCCTGCCAGCCGCTGCTGCCGGGGCCTCTCTCTCTCCCCCCGCACTCCTTCCCTCTCCCTTCACCGGGAAAAAGGGGGAGGGAGAGGGAAGGATGGAAGAGTGGCCAGGCGGGGGGGGGGGGGAAGGAAGGAGAGGCACCGGCAGCAGCAGCTGCCGGCCTCAGAAGGGCCCTGGGAGACGCGGCAGCAGGCGCTACGTTTTCCCGGGGGGCTCAGACCCCCCCAGGAAATTTCAGGGGAGGCTCAAGCCCTCGAGCCCCCCCGTAGTCTACGCCTATGCATGGAGTAGTGTGATCAGGAGCACCACAATATGATTAGGTGTCAAACTCATTTGTTACAAGGGCCAGATCTGACATAAATGTCCCTTTGTTGGGCCAGGCCACGTGTGCCATAAACTGTAATGCCAGGTACCAGAGATGCAAACTTGATAAAGGACACAGGCAAACCCAATTATTTTATTTTTTTACTGAAAATAGAAACATGCTTAAAACAGTAACACTCTTACCGTATTTCCTTAAAGTATCTCCCTGACGCCCAACCTCCCTCTTCCACCACCTGTTCCTCATTAGCACGGGGACAGGATACAGGGACATAATTCCTAGCCTCTGTCATCTGGCAATGAAGGTCATGCCCAGTTGCTTGTGGGCTGGATAAGAGCCCTGCACATTGATGAACAAAATCTACTGAGGAAGACTCAGCATGGTTCCTGTAAGGGAAGATCTTGTCTCACGAACCTGTTAGTGTTCTTTGAGGGAGTCAACAAACATGTGGACAAGGGGGACCCAATAGATGTTGTTTACCTTGACTTCCAGAAAGCTTTTGATGAAGTTCCTCATCAAAGGCTCCTAAGTAAGCTCAATACTCATGGGATAAAAGGACAAGTCCTTTTGTGGATCAAAAACCGGCTAATTAAAAGGAAACACAGAGTGAGTATAAATGGGCAATTTTCTCAGT
The DNA here is from genome assembly GCA_029233225.1 of Lepidodactylus listeri. Taxonomy (NCBI): domain Eukaryota; kingdom Metazoa; phylum Chordata; class Lepidosauria; order Squamata; family Gekkonidae; genus Lepidodactylus; species Lepidodactylus listeri. The sequence goes on along the minus strand of JARCFY010000005.1, from coordinate 128,404,072 downwards.
GGAGGGTGGTAAGCAGTGGGGTACCGCAGGGATCAGTACTCGGTCTGATGCTTTTTAACTTGTTTATTAATGATTTGGAGTTGGAAGTAAGCAGTGAAGTGGCTAAATTTGCAGATGACACAAAGTTGCTCAGGGAGGTGAGAACCAGGGAGGATTGTGAGGCACTCCAAAGGGATCTGTTGAGGATGGGCGAGTGGGCATCAACATGGCAAATGGGATTTAATGTGGCCAAGTGCAAAGTGATGCACATTGGAGCCAAATATCCTAACTATAAATACACGTTTGATAGGGTCTGAACTGGCGGAGACTGACCAAGAGAGAGATTGTAGTAGATAACACAATGAAAATGTCGAGACAGTGTGCGATTGCAATGAAAAAGGCCAATGCTATGCTGGGGGTTATTAGGAAGGAAATTGAAAACAAATCAGCCAGTATCATAATGCCCCTGTATAAATCGATAATGCGACCTCATTTGGAGTTCTGTGTACAGTTCTGGTCACCATACCTCAGAAAAGATATAGCATTGGAAAAAGTGCAGAAATGGGCAACTAAAATTATAAAAGGGTTGGAACACTTTTCCTATGAAGAAAGGTTGAAGCGCTTGGGGCTCTTTAGCTTGGAGGAACGACAGCTGAGGGGTGACATGATTGAGGTTTATATGCATGGGATAGAGCAGGTAGAGAAAGAAGTACTTTTCTCCCTTTCTCACAAGACAAGAACTCGTGGGCACTCCATGAAATTGCTGAGCAGTTGGGCTAGAACAGATAAAAGAAAGTACTTCTTCACCCAAAGAGTGATTAACATGTGGAATTCACTGCCGCAGGAGGTGGTGGCAGCTACAAGCATGGACAGTTTCAAGAGGGAATTAGATAAACATATGGAGCAGAAGTCCATCAGTGGCTACTAGCCACAAGGTATGGATGGGATCCCTCAGTCTGGGGCAAGTGATGCTCTGTATTCTTGGTGCTTGACGGGGGGGGGGGCAACAGTGGGAGGGCTTCCTGCCCCCACTGCTGGACCTTCTGAGGGCACCTGGTGTTTTTGGCCACTGTGTGCGACCTCATTTGGAGTACTGTGTACAGTTCTGGTCACCACACCTCAAAAAAGATATTATAGCATTGGAAAAAGTGCAGAAATGGGCAACTAAAATGATAAAAGGGTTGGAACACTTTCCCTATGAAAAAAGGTTGAAGCACTTGGGGCTCTTTAGCTTGGAGAAACGACAGCTGAGGGGTGACATGATCAAGGTTTACAAGATTATGCATGGGATAGAGCAGGTAGAGAAAGAATTCCTTTTCTCCCTTTCTCACAATACAAGAACTCATGGGCACTCCATGAAATTGCTGAGCAGGAGGCTTAGAACTGATCAAAGGGAGTAGTATTTCACCCAAAGAGTGATTAACATGTGGAATTCACTGCCACAGGAGGTGTTGGTGACTACAAGCATGGATGGCTTCAAGAGGGAATTAAATAAACATATGGAGCAGAGGTCCATCAGTGGCTCTTAGCCACAAGGTATAGATAGGAACTCTCGATCTGGGGCAAGTGATGCTCTGTATTCTTGGTGTTTGGGGGGGCAGCAGTGGGAGGGCTTCTGGTGTCCTGGCCCCACTGCTGGACCTCCTGCGGGCACCTGGTGTTTTTGGCCACTGTGTGACAAAGTGTTGGACTGGATGGGCCACTGGCCTGATCCAACATTGGATTCTCTTATGTTCTTATGACCGGCCAGTTCCAGCCCGCAAGCCGTATGTTTTGACACCCCTAGATAGGGATGCAGTGGCTGTCCATGTGGGGTTTTTAACATCCAAAACAAAAATCTCATATTCACAGTACTAATAAGTGTCCTGCAGTCTTTCACCCACTGATAACCAGCCATACCTAGTTATACCAATGAGCTGGATTCTCCCTACAGCAAGCATGACTATTGGTTTTATGTTTTAACATGTGTTAAATTTTATTGTATTTATCGAAATGGTATGACCCGCCCTGAGCCCGTTTACTGGCTAGGAGGGATATAAATGCGAAAAATCTCACTATATTATAAAGCCGATTTGGGGTGGCCACGTATGATGCGCTCCCTCACCGTAGGCTGAAGGAGCTGCCACTCAGCCTGGGGACCCAAGTCACTGGCCGATGTGGTGCCAGCCCGAATGTGCCCTGCTATTTATCCATGCCATAGTCCCACTCACCTTCCCACAAAACTGCCACCCAGCCTCAGTAGGCTGCGAGCCCATGGATGGGGTGCATGCTCTGCCAGCGGCCGAAAGGGGTATCCAATGCCTGGATATCACAGGACAACTGAGCCAGCCGGATGCCACACCTCAGCCTGCTCCTGCCACTGCTGCGGCTGATGCCTGCAGGGACCTGTTGGCGAGTGCAGGTGGCCGCATGCAGGGCCTCAGGCCATTCCTGATGGTGCTGCAACCGACGCCCACAGGTACCCAGGTGGGCAGTGGGCAGTAGCAGGGGGAACGCCGGTGGGCACAGGTGGGGGGGGGGCGCACAAGCCCTGACGGCTGCTAGAGCCCGTTGTATTGCTCTACAATGGGCCTTTCTCCTAGTAAATAAATAAATCCAGTCTGCTTCATTTTATTTATTTATTTATTTATATTTATTTGGGATTTGTATCCCGCCCTCGCCGCAAGCGGGCTCAGGGCGGCTCACATGGGCCCGTGGCCAATCAGACATTAAAACATATAAAATCATTAAAACGTTCATGTATAACTATAATACAGTTAAATACAATAAAACATATAAAAGCTTCCGTAATATCGTTCTGATGGCGGCTAGTTGGCAGGCATACCCCCCCCCTCACCGTGCAGGACCGTGCAGGACCAGGGTCATCATGGATGTTAAAATGATGGATGGTATCATCGGTGGCGGCTCCTATTTAAAAGCCTGGTGGAAGAGCTCCGTCTTGCAGGCCCTGCGGAACTGCATTAGATCCCGCAGGGCCCTGATCTCCTCCGGGAGCTCGTTCCACCAGATAGGAGCCGCCACCGAAAGTGCCCTGGTCCTTGTCCTGGCTAGCTTGGCGTCCCTGGGGCCAGGGACAGATAATCGATGTTCAGACCCCGACCGTAGTGCTCTCTGGGGTATGTACGGAGAAAGATGCCTTGTGAAAGATGGAGAGAGGATCAGACTAGACGTTCCAGGAGCCACAGCAGACTGCCTTCACAGAGACGGATTTGGCCATTTCAAAAGATGCCACATGGGTCCCCATGCCTTTTCAAGTGCCAAAACCGCTTCCTGGTGATTCCTTCAGTACTGGAACAGGGGAACAAGGATCACCTGGTCCCCTCACACTATAGGCCCAGTCAGGATTGGGTCCTTATGGCATTTTTTTTAAAAGGCCCAAATCCTTCTCTAAAATGACCACGACAGCCATGGGCAGGGCCTGCAGCCACCGTAGTGTCTAGTTTGGTTCAGAGACAGGACACTTTGGCAGTACTGAAGGGAAGCCTTCTGGCACTTCTCTCTAATCACAAAGGAATTCATTCCACACGTGCTCAGAGGTATTTTATGCTATCGATTAACAAGTCCAATTAAGTCAATTGCCACTATTACCAATGGGCCCCAGTGAGCCCCTCAACCCATGAAGGCTGTTTGGGAAATTCATTTGAGCCAGAATTCGGCAGCTCCCCTAATACTGGAGAAGTTCTACAAATTCGTTTATGGGATCTTTCAGGGCAACTGGTTTTTCCCCTCAAAGCCCTCAGTGGACCATGTCTGGGCTGCTGGAGGGAGCTCTGGAATTGACTTGACTGCCTTCAGTCCAAAATCTCTCTCTCCTGTCCGGTGTCCAACTCTTTTAAAGGGTAATGTTGGAGTCCAGTGCCACCTGAAGACCAACGAAGTTTAATTCTGGGTATACGTTTTTGTGTGCGTTAATTAAACTCTGTGGGTCTCAAACGGGCCCCTAAAACTTTGTTCTGTTGCTTAGACCAACACAGTGACCCACCTGAATCTATCTTTTAAAGCAGGGGTCCTCAAACTACGGCCCGGGGGCCACATGCGGCCCGCCGAGAGCATTTTTCTGGCCCGCCGGGTGTGCCGCTGCCTGTCCTCCAATTCCCAGCAGCACACAAAGCAGCGGAAAAATTGCCGCCGACTCGTCCCGGGCCACATGACAAAGCCCCGCCCCCCTGCTTCCAGTCAGCCAGGAGGAGGCAAAAGGAAGACTGGAAGAGGGTAAGTGTGGGGTGGCAGGCGCTCCGGCTGGCCCCAAGTCTCCTAGCCGGCTGAGAGGCCTCTCAGCCGGCTAGGAGACCTGCGCCAGTCCCGAGAGCCGGGTGGGGGTCTTTTTCGAGGCTTTTTGTGCTGCTGGGGATCGGAGGGGGGGAGAGAGAGAGAGAGAGAGAGAGGTCTCTCTTTCCCATCATGATGCCTGCAGTAGTGGAGTTTCAGGGAGAAGCAGCTGGGGGCTTGCTGCCTTAAAAAGTCTGTGAGGATGCCGAGTTCTTTGTTTCTTCGGAGAGGGAAAGAAAACAGCCCTGTCAAGGGTGCCTTGCTTGCACGCCCCCCCCCCCCCCCCCCCGTGCGCCTTCCCTACCTGCGAAATAACATCTGAAATCTCCAACCAGATCTAGACTAACTGATGCACACTTGCATCACTTGTTACGACTAGCAGTGACAAATATGGAACTGGACATTGACCATCTCGTTAGCCAAAAGCAGGCCCATAGTTCCCATTGAAATACTGGTAAGTTTGTTGATTTAACTTTACTTGTTCTTCATTTTAAATATTGTATTTGTTCCCATTTTGGTTTTTTTACTTCAAAATAAGATATGTGCAGTGTGCATAGGAATTTGTTCATAGGGTTTTTTTTAAAGCATAGTCCGGCCCTCCAATGGTCTGAGGGACAGTGAACTGCCCCCGTTTAAAAAGTTTGAAGACCCCTGTTTTAAAGGGTGTTCAACTCCCTGCCCGCATAACATGCAAATCCAAGATCAGAGTATATTTGCTTCCCTTCAGCTCTCTCTCTCTCTCCCCCCCCCCCCAACATTGCTCTTCTGCAGGTGGGAGTACCACTCAGAGGAAGACCTTGACGGCTCCTCTCACTGGGGCAGATTAACGAGTTACAGCGGAGGAGGGTATTATGAAGATCTCAGGATGACCCGGGAGGAGAGCGTCGCAGCGCTTCAAGTCTTGAAAGAGAACTTGTGGCTGGATCGGGGAACCCGCGCGGCTTTTATTGACTTTTCCGTTTATAACGCCAACATCAATCTCTTCTGCGTGCTCAGGCAGGTGGCCTCCCCACCGACCCGGCCAGCTTTGACGCTTGGTCCTTCAAAGCGACAAGAGGTCACGGGTGTTTGATAGCAGCGGTGCTTGGTTTTCCTCCCCCATAACCTTCCTCAGAGCATGGAGCTTTCTGGAATATTGGGGGGGGGGGGGGTACATGGGAAAGAAGCCCCTTTTTCTGCACAGTACCTGTGTGCCCTGTAGCTCCTTTTTGGGAGACAGTACAAGTAGCTGCTGAGGGAGGAAGCATTGTGACACCAGTACTCAGTAACCACATGTGGCAAAGGGGAGGGAGGTGCTGTGGCTCGGTGGTAAAGGATGAAGTCATAGGTGAGGTGAAAGACCTCTGCTTGAGGCTCTGGAGAGCTGCTGCCAGAGTGGCAATACTGACTGTGATGGACTATGATTCGTTGTAAGGCAGCTTCGTGTCTGGAAGGGCACACGGGAGACCTTTGCAGCCGTCAAACTTTGAGGTCCCACCTCCCTCGGCTACCTGTGTGAGATGCTTTGTAAGTCCAGTTGTAGTGCCTGTGTTGCCATGCCAAAGGGGCCGTGAGATGCATTGTTGTTCCATCCACAGTTTAGGGCTGCCAGGTCAACTTACCTGGCCAGCAGGGGTCTCCCAACATCCTTCCGGGAGACTGGAAGTGATGTTGGGCATTTTCGGGCCTACTTACGGTTTCGGGCCTGCTTCCAGTCAGGGGTGACACTCTGGTTTTTGAGCTTTGGAGCCAGAGACCCCTGGGGATATCTCCAGGCCCCACCTGCAGGTTGGCAACCCTGTTTGTTATTTGGCTGCCCGGTAGGGTTGCCAAGTCCCCCCGGGGGGCGGGGAAACCCCCACTCCAGTGGCCCGCTGCCCACTGGCCAGGATCAAGCTGCCGGGGGAACCCCACCCCCAAACTGCTGGGCTGAGGGGACATGCCCCGTGCAATGACATCACCCGGAGGTGATGTCATCGCGTCGGGCACGTTTCGGGGGGACGCTCTGTAATTCGAGGGAAAACTCTATGGTTTCCCCTCGAATTACTGAGGTCCTGCCCCTGATGTGCCCAACACGATGACATCACTTCTGGGTGATGTCATCGCGGTGTACACGCTTTGCGCACGCGCAGGGACCCTCCCAGAGTGGCAAGGACTCCCCCCCTCTAAACGTAAGTAGAGACTTGGCAACTCTACTGCCCAGTGATCATCTTCATCCTCTTCCCTCCTGTCTCCCTCCAGCTTTTTCTTCTGCCTCACCAGCCGACGTTTTCTTTTTGCGATTTCCCCACACTCTGGGTCCAGGGAGCATGGCCATCCTATTCAGGTGTGTGTGAACACGCAGCATCGGCTTTTCCCAACACCTCCCTTTCACTGCTGCTCTAGGTTGGTGGTTGAATTCCCGGCCACCGGTGGAGCCATCCCCTCATGGCAGATCCGAACCGTCAAGCTCCTCCGGTATGTCAGCACGTGGGACTTCTTCATCGTCGCCTGCGAAATCATCTTCTGCGTCTTCATCTTCTACTACGTCATAGAAGAGATTCTGGAACTGCACATTCACAGGCTTCGGTACTTCACCAGCATCTGGAACATCTTGGATATCGTGGTCATATTGGTGAGATGAGATTTCTTTAGGGTTGCCAAGTCCTTACTTTTCTGCAGTGGGAGGGAGGCCTTTTACAGCCGGGAGACCTCTGGCGTGCGTGCCGTGATGACATCACCCGGAAGTGACGTCATCGTGTCGGGCACGTTGGGGCGGGACCTAATTCGAGGGAAAAACGTAGAGTTTTCCCTCAAATTATAGAGCGTCCCCCCAAAACATGCCCGACATGATCGCACCAGGCTCGTCGCTGCAGCCTAGCAATTTGGGGGTGGGGTTCCCCCCGGCGGCCCAATCCAGGCAGGTGGGGAGTGGGCCGCTCAAGCGGGGGTTTCCCCGCCCCCCGGGGGGACTTGGGAACCCTAGATTTCTTGCAATTAGTAGTAAGAGAGGAGAAGAAACCAAGGTTGACAGGTCCATCGGAAACGCCAGCAGGAGGATGGGGGGGGACATTCTGGGAGCCGGAAGCATTGTCATGCAACATGCCTACGTCACTGGAACGTCACTGCCCTCGGGGACAACACAGTGGTGTGGGGGCAAAACTCTGTGGTAACATCAGCCTCAAACCACAGACTTTCGCCCAAAAACCAGAGCATCACTATCCCCCCTATGACATCACCAACGTGCCTAAGGCTGATTTTACATGTGCATTTTTGTAACAGCTTCATTCCAGCACTCCCTGCTCCGGTAACACATTGAGTCAAAGCTGTTGTAGGGGAATGCCCACATCTGATTCAACTGGAGTGAAAGGGGTCGTTCTTTTGAAGTGCTGTTAAGAACAGGATTTGTTTACAGAGGTGTGAAGCCAGCTTGAGAGCTAGAGGGCAATTAGCAGATATGGACAGTTGAGAAGGAATGCAGATTCACACTTGAAAGAGATGTGGGCGAGTTTTTTTGGAAGTAGAATGATTCCAGCAGGAAAGGCAGATGTAAAACCAGCCTTAATCACTTCCGGGTCATGTAGGCACATTGCGTTTATTTCTGACAACGTTGCTGTTGGGGGTGGGGGGAGTTTTCCTGTGAGTTAGTTGGTTAACTCATTGCCTGCAGAGCAAACTCACAGGTTTGAACACTCAGGAGGCCCGTGTTTCAGATCTTGCCTCTGCCACGGACACGCCAGGTGATCTTAAAAAAGCCCCTCTCTCTCCACACCCAGCCCTCACTGGCAACCTGGGGATAATGTCCTTGGCCTACCTCATAGGATTGGTGTAAGTATTATAGGAAGCTGGAATGTGGAGATATAAGGAGTCCTATGGTTATTATAAGCGTGACTCTGGGGTGGGGTGGAAGGATGAAGGGAATGTAAGAAACAGTCCTGGGAATGTCCTGCGGCACAGTATGTAGAGGATTTGCCAGTTTGTGTGAAAATGAAGATGCCCAAGGAAGAGCAAAGAGCAGACAGCCCTGGTGCTGGGCGAGGAGACAGGCATGGAGTGGGCTCTTGGCGCTGTCTCTGTCAACTTCTGCCAGTCGCAGGCTGGGAAATTCCAGAAGATTTGGGGGTAGAACCTGCAGAGGGCAAAGTTCAGTGAGGTAACACAAGGTATAGATAGGAACTCTCAGTCTGGGGCAAGTGAAGCTCTCTATTCTTGGTGCTTGATGGGGGGGGGGGGCAAGAGTGGGAGGGCTTCTAGTGTCCTGGCCCCACTGCTGGACCTCCTGAGGGCACCTGGTGTTTTTGGCCACTGTGTGACACAGAGTGTTGGACTGGATGGGCCATTGGCCTGATCCAACACTGGCTTCTCTTATGTTTTTATATGGAGCAGAGGTCCATCAGTGGCTATGAGCCACCAGGTATAGATGGGAACTCTCAGTCTGGGGCAAGTGATGCTCTGTATTCCTGGTGCTTGGGGCAGGGGGTAACAGTGGGAGGGTTTCTGGTGTCCTGGCCCCACTGCTGGACCTCCTGAGGGCACCTGGTGTTTTTGGCCACTGTGTGACCCAGAGTGTTGGACTGGATGGGCCACTGGCCTGACCCAACATTGGCTTCTCTTATGTCCTTATTTTCTTATGACCGCTGCAGTCCACCCTCTGTAATCTGGAGATCAGTTGTAATTCCAGGAGGTCCCTAGGCCTCACCTGGAGGTTGGTATCCTATTAACAGCCTGTTTTTTAATTCCTCCTTGGCTTTAGTCCACCACATAAAGGCTTGGCCTTGCATTACAGGATCCAGGAAGGGTGGCCCAGCATTGCCCAAGAGCGGGAGGGTTGTGGGGAGCAGCATCCCAGTAAATAATTTTTTAAAAGGAAAATAAGGCCTTGTTGGCTCATTGGAAGCTCTTGCCATATTGTTTCTGGTGGTTCTTAGAGTTACACCTTTCATCTCTAGGTAGCTCAAGGAAGTGCCAGGAATTCTATGGTAGGAACTTCCTATAAGCAGAGGATATAGTGATCATCTTATTTTCCTTTCCAATTCTCTTCCAGTGTCAGGGCCTGTAGGCGGGGAACCCCCAATCCCCTAATCAGGCAGCTTTTGCTACACAAGAGCAAGAGAGGGATGAGCCTCTCTTCGCTTTGCACTAATCATCATTCAGAGGCCTGACCCTGGGGGACAGGCAGGATGGTTAGTCGTTGCCCCCAGAAGCAATCTCTCATAAGGCCCCTGGAAACACTTAGCCCCTCTCTGCTGAATCGCCAGCCACTGAGTCCCAGCTCTTTCCCTCAGCTCTCTATCGTAGCCGTCGGATTCCACATCTTTCGCACCATGGAAGTCAACAGACTGATGGGGCAGCTGCTGAAGAATCCCAGTATTTACGCCGACTTTGAGTTTCTGGCTTTCTGGCAGACCCAGTACAACAACATGAACGCTGTCAATTTATTCTTCGCCTGGATCAAGGTAGCTTGCTGGATCCCTTAACCCTCTATGACTACTATCCTCTGCCGGTTGTCGATGGCTTGGACCACTGTTTGGAGGGGTGGGGGTGCGGATCAGATCTTTAGGCTAGAAAGCTGAAGTGGCACTGAGAAGAACTCCTTGTCAGGCTCTTGGACAAAATTACTCCCAACAACACCCTCTGGCAGTGATTTGTTTATTGAGAAATAAAGATGTGCCAAGCTGAGACTCTTGTCACGTCAGAACTAAAATTCCGGCACGAAACCCCAAAGTTATAGATAGTTCAAACAAGGCCCCACCAATCAATCGCCGCATCCATCCTGCCTAGACATTTGTGCCCTTACAAACCGCACTTGTAAATCACTATAGCATTATCTCTAAAGCGGAGCAAGCAGGGATGTGAACCAAGGTCACCCCCAGAGGAGAGGTTGTCTTAGGAGTTACTTTCGCCACTACGAAAGCTGCTCTCTCTCTCTCTCTCTCTCTCTCTCTCTCTCTCTCTCCCCCCCCCCTTCTCTCTCTCACACACACCCCTGCAGGAATTTGCCTCCCTAATAGTCCCATCAGAAATCATGGCAAACTAGAGGCGAGTTTGGCACTCCTTCACCTAACCAATGGTCTGGGTTTGGAATGCTGTAGGTGATATTCAAGAAGACCTCTGCTTAGGATCTGCAAGAGCTGCTGCCAGCCAGAGTAGACAATACTGACCTTGATAGACCAAGAGTATATCAGGATAAATAACACCTCAGGATAAGAGCAGCTCCATGTATGTCTGGGAGCCATGGATCAATGAAAGAGTGTCTGCTTAGCGTGCTGGAACTCCAAGGTTCAGTCCCCAGAACCTCTGGCTGAGACTTCAGAGAGACACTGCCGATCAGTGTAGGCAACACTGTCCATGGGAAACAATGTCCTGGCTCCGAAGAAGGCAGCTTCAGATGTGGTCCAGTGGGGCTTTAACTTGCTGCTGTCTTTTCTCTCCCACCCCCCAGATATTTAAATACATCAGCTTCAACAAAACCATGACCCAGCTCTCTTCCACACTGGCCCGCTGTGCCAAGGACATCTTGGGCTTCGCCATCATGTTCTTCATTGTCTTCTTTGCCTACGCACAGCTGGGATACCTTCTTTTTGGGACTCAAGTGGAAAACTTCAGCACCTTTGTGAAATGCATGTGAGTGCACCCCTATCCCTCCCTCCCCTCCCCTCTAAGGTCTCGGTCACGCATGCTCTGCAATGATGCAAGCACGGCAGTGAGTGGGGTAACAAACTGGCCCTCTGCTTATGGGACATGGTGCTCAGGTTTCTGTGGAGTAGAGGAGGCGATGGCCCTGCCCCTGGGACAGCAGGCGGGATGCGAGGTTTATTTATTATTTTTATTTATTATGTTCGGATTTCTTATCCCGCCCTCCCCAAAGCGGGCTCAGGGTGGACCACAACAAAACAGAGTCAGAGGCTCATGACAATAAAATTACGGTACATTAAAATCATCAAAAACAATAAAATGCAAAAGGTAGCAGCAGTTACATAAAGAAACCTGTTAGGGCCACATAGGTGGAATCCAGTGTTCCCTCTAAGCTGAGTCAGTGTGCGCCAGCTCGCAGTTTTTTTAGCCTCTGGCTCATGCATTTTTGTCTCAGCTCAAAAAGGATGGCTCCAGAGCAAACTAATTTATGCAGCAGCCAAATCGCTTGCTCACAACTTTACTGCCAGCAGCTCACAAAGTGGAATTTTTGCTCATAGGACTCCACAGCTTAGAGGGAACACTGAAGATCAGTTCTCCTGGAGACAATGGCTGCTTTGGGCAGGGGACTCTATGGCATTATACCCTGCTGAACTCCTCACATCTACAGGTCTATCCCAACCCAGATTTGGCAACCCTGTACCTGGCTAGGGAACCGCTTTCCAGACCCTTGGAACCCAGAAGACATGGCATAGGAGGAGGTGCTTCTCTACCTTAGCTGCCACTGCAGAGCCCCAAATCCACATAAGTCAGGGGTGGAGGGAACCATACCTGTTACCATGCGGCTCTCCTCCCATACTACCCACTTGGGGCAGCAAAAGGACTTGAGACAGCCCTGCCTTATAGCTCAGCAGAAGGAAATAAACATGGCTTGCCTCCCTCTATTTCCCCCTTCCCTCTGCCGCCCCACCAGCCACAGCCAGGACACTCACCCGAAGCTTCCTTCTAGAGCCCATTGTATTTCTTCCCACAACAGGCCTTACTCCTAGTAGTTAATATAGCAAAGTCATAGATGCATGGTATCATGTGCAGTAAATATTTATTTATTTATTTATTCACATTTTTACCCCGCCCTCCCCGTGAGCGGGTTCAGGGTGGCTTACACAGTGGCACAACGCCAGGTTAAAAACACGGTTAAAACAGTTTAAAACATCACTATAACCAGGGGTCATTTTGAGCAGGAGCTCAGGGGAGCGCAGCTCCTGGAGTTGGTGCCAGCCCCCCCCCCCACCGCAGGGGAATGCCTGCTTGTGTCATGGCTGCAGCAAAATTACCCCGTCCCCTGGAAAGGTCCTTGTTCCTCTGACCAGCCTTCTGAAGGCTTCAGCCACCACTGAAGCTATCCTCCCAGAAGAGTGGTATTTCTGAGGCTTGGATCAGTAGCTGCCCCCCCTTCCTTCCTTCCTTCCTTCCTTCCTTCCTTCCTTCCTTCCTTCCTTCCTTCCTTCCTTCCTTCCTTGCCTTCTGACATACTTCCGGTGATGTCAGGTGGTGTAGCATATGCAAAATAAGTTATGCTAACGAGTTATGCTAATGAGCTCCTGCATCTCTTTTTCGACGAAATGACCCCTGATTATAACAGTACATACAGGGGTCCTCTGGGGCCAGGGCGAGGCGGAGCGATGCTCCACCAGCCCAGGAGTGGCCACTAGGGCAGCCATGGGCCGAACCAGATTCTCTGATCTGATTCGGCCAGCCGCCGAATTGCCGCCGAAATTTGGCGGCAAGTTTAAAAGCCACTGGAGGGGAGGGGGTTTGAGGGAGAGGCTCCAAACTTGCAGGGTAGCTGCTGGGGCCTCTCCTCGAAATGCCCACCAAGTTTCAAGAAGAATCCCAGTAACATTTTTTCCCACCATAGAGAACAATGGAGGAGATGGGACAATCTGTTTGGGGGCCCATAGAATTGGACCCCCTGGTCCAATCTTCTTGAAACTTGGTGGGTATTTCGAGGAGAGGCTCCAGCAGCTACCCTGCAAGTTTGGAGCCTCTCCCTCAAACCCCCTCTCCTCCAGCCCCTCATATACCCTATGAGTTTTTGCCATTGATTTCAATGGCCCATAGGATATAATGGGCTGAAACTGACATTCCCTTTCTGACACACTTCTGGTGATGTCAGGGGATGTGGCTTGTGCTAATGAGTTATGCTAATGAGTTATGCTAATGAGCTCCTGCACCTCTTTTTCTACGAAAGGACCCCTGAGTACATACATTTCAATAAAGTGATCACAGTGATGGTAATCAGGTTATATCCAGATGGCGACCTGCAATTTCTCTTTGTGGTTTAGTGTGGGTTCCTTCAGGCCAGCCCTCATCTCCTATGGTAATGGAGATGATTGGCGGTAAGTGGGTGGTGGCAGCTCCTAATCAAAGGCCTGGCGGAAGAGCTCCGTCTTGCAGGCCCTGCGGAACTGCATAAGGTCCCGCAGGGCCCTGATCTCCTCTGGGAGCTCATTCCACCAGAGCGGAGCCGCCACCGAAAGGACCCTAGCCCTAAATAAACTCCAAGCAAGTATAGTGCAAAAAGGTAAAACTGAAATAAATTTCAATTTGCAGTCAAAAGGAGAGAGAGAGAAGACTAATCTAAAGAATACTGTTTTCCATCACAAGTGGACAGCTAAATCTGGCATCACATGTGTAGAAGTCAAAGGGCGTGACTTCTACAGAGGAGACCGAGGAGTCAGAGAGAAGCGCCCATGTTAAGACAAAAAGAGACATCTCATTCGTTAAGAAGAGAGCACATATCCAGGGCAGTAAAAGTGGGGATCCACAATACTCACTAGGGGATCCCCTACCCATCACTGCCAATTCCCCACACCTACACCGCCATAGCCTGGCCCAGAACGGCTGCCAACACCCTCCTCCATCGCTGCCCGGTCAAAGTGGCTGCCAGTGTCCTCTGACACAGAACACACAAATGCATTTGGAGTGGATTTATCCCTCCCTATATATTTTAATGTTGCATTCAGATTTTTCTGCAGACCTGGGGAATTCCCTCAAGTTTGAAGAAAAATCTGTTGACCATCCGTGTCAGCCCAATCCACAGATTTAGGTATCTGCAATTAGTATATAGATAGCACCCCTCCAATGTCCAGGCATGCTGAGTGTTGGGAGAATGAGGGGTGCAGGAACCTTTTCATGCACTCCCACCTCCACTGTGTTCATTTTGGGGAGGGAGAGAAGCTGGCTTCCCAGTTGCAGAGAGGGAGAGGGGGAGAGAGAGAGAGAGAGTTGTTCCCAGCCAGAACTCTGTTTATTCCATCACACAGAGAACACACTTCTGTAGCATTTCAACATTTAACACAGAATATTTCAACACAGCCCCAATGCATAAAACAGTGCACTTGAACTTCTATCATGGATATCCTTGGTTGCTCTGCCAAGACCCATAACGGAAGGGTGGCTGGCCAGAACAACAACGAACAAAACTAAATCCAGACATTAAGTACCTTTTCCCACCCATACAAGCTAAGGTAACTGTCAGTCAAGTCTGTGACAAGCATTTGACATACATCTCTGATGTGCACGACGAAGCTCAGCCCCTTTCTTTCTGTCTCTGGGGCCAGGAAAGTCAAGGAAAGCCAGGGTTAAGCTAGGTTGACCCAGAGAGTTAAGGGTCGCATTCATATGGCTCTTTTGAGCCACGCCAAGCATGAGTGCCTGGTGGATTTAAAGCGCACATCCAGATAACAACATCTGGAAATCGTGCGGCTTCCATGATCAGCCTGTCAATCCCCGTCGGAAATCCGTACTTAAAAGATAGTGGTGAAAGTCTGGTCCTAAGCTGGCCAATGGGCCAATGGCAGACTTTTCCCCATCTAGTTGTTCCACCAGTGCACAATCAGCCCATAGGGGTGGTCTCCAAACCATCCTGAACGGCCGCCATTTTTAAAAAGTCTTAGTGATGCGCACATAACTGCTTAAACATGCAACATTCCCAGAGCTCTGCTCAAACGATCCAAACAATTTTATGTTTCTGATGGTCCTGTGAACTTGATCAACTTTATTAACTGAAATGGTACCTAGAGGAAGATACCACTGGTGGTGCTTTTACCATTTTTGTCTGCACATGCGTGGAAAAACAAGTAGATGGTGAGGCGCATATGCGCATGAGCAAACAGGATTTTTTTTAAAAAAAGCCGACTGCATGGCTCCTTATGGTGGATGCCATCTAGACAATCCACCGCTGAGTCACACGTGGTAAAGCGATTCACGGGAGCTGTCTGGTGGTGCAATGTTGGATCAAAAAGATCTAGATCAAATTACAGCTGGGCCAATGGTGGGATTAGCTGCCTGTCTGAACACACCCAAGTCTGACTAAGAGAAAACCCGGGAAGCTAGCTACAGATACTCTTATCTATTTAGAATTTGATAGTGACTCCTGACTTCTGCAAAGTATAAACATTCCCAGGAGCCAAAAGTCCTGTCCAGAGTTATTGGTACCAGACGGCCTCAGCACTTAGCAGAGCCCTGAAGCCTCCTTGGAGAAACAGAACCACAGATTCAGCTATAGAGGCTAATTGCTATAGAAATCAAAGGTGTACCAGGGGTCTAGAAGAGGTTTAGTTAATTGCTACCACTCAGGCATGGAAAAGGGCTATATGTGGGGGGACCGGGGAGGGCGTGTACACAAGGTGCTCTGCACCCCCTCCTCCCTGTAACTGATAGTAAAGTCAGGAATTTCTGGTCTGTGTGTGTACAAGTGGTCAGGCGCCATAGGTGAGACTTTTGGACACAATCTGAGATCTCTAAAAGGAAAAATGATCTTTATAAATGAACATACAGTCCTGATTTACTAGGGCCCAAGGGTATTGAAAAACTCTTATCAAAAGTTGTAGAGCTAGGAGAAGTAACAAAAACATGAGGCTAACTAAGTGGTACCCCTCACTGAGGTTGCCTTGGAGTTCCTGTCCCTGGAATGGACCCAAGCCCACTGAAACACTGACGGATCAAGGATACTTGAAAAGTACTGGAAGTGGAGGCCGGTTGACGTGATTTCAGCAAGCATTTTATTCAGCTGGTTCAGGTGAGGCATGAAAACGGAGGTCAGGGGGCCTGCTCATATACACAGGTAAGCCGCACCCCAGACCTCACCCAAACAATGCAATTGGATAAGGTAACTGAATAAGTTCCAAGATAATTGAATAAGTTTCAAGGTAATAGGATAAGTTTCTCTCCAGAGGCTATCATGGGACTATTTGAATATCCTAAGCCTCTGATATGTGGACAATGAGGGTCCTAGTGTACTATTGTTCTCTGGCCCCAAGCTCAGGGCCATGTGCTCTACAGGGGCCAAGTGGCTGCCACCATTACATATATTACAATGCTCATGAGAGACTTCCTTCGTGGTTGGACTAGATGATCCTGGAGGTCCCTTCCCACTCTATGTCTGAGGACAGACTGGCAATGTAAAGCGGGGGCAAAGTGGAGGGAACTGGTGCGGGGGAAAAACTCCATGGAGCTGGCTGTTCATACTGGCCAGAGCAATGCGCAGTGGTGCTGATATGGAGCGTTCAGACTGCCGCGGAGCCGGTGCACTTCTTCCGGTTCACACTATTTGGAAGCGGGAGGCATGCGGAGGACGGCCCCTGAACACCGGTTTTACCCGGTGTCCTGTTAAAGCGGATGGAAAGCAACTGGGAGACGGGTAAGTGCGAAATGGAGCCGAGAGACAGATGCGCATGTCTGAACGGGCTCTTTTCTTCCACTTCCGACGCGGGGCTGCCCCGCTTTACATTGCCAGTCTGTCCTCGGCCTATGATTCCATGATTCATTGTCTTCCTCAGGGCTATTTTTGGGCAAGAACACACAGGAACGGAGTTCTGGCTGCCTCCTGAGTTGGCCACACCTACAACCAAAACCTCTGGCATGCCTAGCTACAGAGCACACTGCCCTCCCCACGTTACACACAAGAGAGAAAGGCGGCATGTTAAAATGCCCTCTTTCCCTCTGGGGAGCCTGTGGGGATTTCCTTGTCAATTTCACTCCCCACCAGTTAGCTGAGAGTGAAACTGACAAGGAAAAGCCTCTCTCTGCCTTCCCTTCTCAGGATGACATGTGGCAGCTGGAAAAGGGCAGGCAGGGAACCCAGGCACGTTGAAAATGCCTTTCTTTCCCTCCCCAATCTGGGGGAGGGAGAGAAAGGCATTTAACCATCCCCCCCTGGCACTTCCCCAAGACTCTCTGCAATAGCAGAGAGGCTCAGGGAAGAAAGGGGCATGTGTGCATGCCTTCCTTCCTTTCCCCAGCCGGTTTGCCACAGACTAGAAAGGTGCTGCTAAAAGGCACTTCAGCAGTCACTTTCCTCGGTTGTCTGGTTCGGGGTGGGTGGGTGTAGGAGACTAGAAAGACAATGCTGAAGTGCCAGGGATCTGAAAGCAGCACCTTTCCCCGGCTGTCTGGTTGGGGGGGGGGGGAAATAGCTTAGAAAGGTGATGCTGAAGTGGGGCAAAGAAGCTCGAGGGGATAGAGGCAAGCTTCCATGCCTGCCCTCTGCATTCCCAGCCCCCGGCTTAATATGCTAATGAGCTGTGCTGTCAGGGGTGTGGCCTAATATACTAATGAGTTTCTGCTGTTGGATGTGTCCTATTATGCTAATGAGTTCCTGCTGGGCTTTTTCTACAAAAAAAATGCCCTGGTCTTCCTGCTCCCAGACCAAGGGAGCACACATGCTCGGTTTTGTCTTGATGCTTGTGCACCACTGACAGGAAGTCTGGACCTTTTTTTAAAAAAAATTATTTATGGAGTTTTACACCACAAGGGATATTATACATTCATATAATTACCATGAATACAGTAGGAGTCTATTTGACAAAGTCTTTCTCTAACCACTTATAAAATTTCAACCATCTATTCTTATGTACATAATCGTCTTTACCTTGCAGTATAATAGTCAATTTGTCCATTTCAGCTAAATCTAGTAGTTTGTCACTTATTTCTTTTCTGGTGGGGATATGTTCCGTTTTCCAGTATTTTGCTAAAACTATCCTAGCTGATGTCACTATGTAAGTCAAAAATCACTGTATCATCATATCCATATCTTCCTGAAGTCATATTTAATAAATAAGATTCCGGGGTTATCCTTAGTTTAATGTCCAACATTTCTGCTATAATTTTCTGAATCATCTGCAGTATTTTTGTATTTTTGCACACTGCCACCACATGTGATAGAAAGTACCCACATTTACCTTACATTTCCAACATAATTTTGTGGCATTTGCATAACATCTGGCTAATCTATCTGGAGACCAATACCACCTATGGAATAATTTATATACATTTTCTTTGTAAGCCACAGCTCTTATATATTTAGTAAATTTCCATATTTTAGCCCAGTCATCAAATTCGATACAATGACCTATATCTAGCATCCATGCTATCATTGGGCTTGTCAGTCTCTCATCCTGCATATAGTCTTCCAATAAAAATTTATATAATTTCTGTATTATCTTATCACTGGAAGACAACCAGATTTTATCTAGGTCAGTCTTAATATCATGAAAACCAACTTTTTTGTGTGGCTCATATCTCGCTTTTAGTCGCATTGTTTCCCACCAAGAAAGTTTAATATTATTTTGTTGCAATAGAGTTTGCTCAGCTTTTAGATTATTTGCTTTATCTAATAACTTCCATTATTATCTTCTGTGAGAAGCGAAGGTTTTATAAATGCTTCTAAGGGTGAGACCCATTTGGGTATTCTGCTATAATATTTTTTCCTTTATACTGTTCCAAGTCTCTAGTAAGCACCCCTTAATAGATGGTTCCTAAAGTTGGAGTGAATCTTATCTTTGCCATACCAGACATACTCATGCCAACCCATGCAAAAATCATGGCCTTCAAAGGATAACATTCTTTTATCCTCCAGTATTACCCATTCTTTTATCCAACCCATTGCTGCTGCTTGATAGTACAATTCCCAGTTGGGTACTCCCAAGCCACCTCTTTCTTTTCTGTCTTGTAGGTTTTTCCATTTAATTCTTGCTTTTTTGGGGTGCCAAATAAATTTTTTCATTACTCTATCCAGTTCCATAACCATGTTTCTCTTTTTTAAAACTGGTAGGGTTTGTGCTAAAAATAGGCAGTATGTTCATTTTGATAGTTGCTACTCTACTCAGAATTGAGAGTTGTACATCCTTCCATCTTTCTAAGTCTTTTTTTACTTCTTCTAGAAATTTGAAATAATTATCATGTACTAAGATACTGGCCGAGGACAGACTGGCAATGTAAAGCGGGGCAGGCACGCTTCGGAAACGGAAGAAAGGAGCACGTTCAGACATGCGCATCTGTCCGTCGGCTCTGTTTCGTACTTACCCGTCTCCCAGTCGCTTTCCATCCGCTTTACCAGGACACCGGGTAAAACTGGTGTTCAGGGGCCGTCCTCCACATGCCTCCCGCTTCCAAACAGTGTGAACCGGAAGAAGCGGGAGGCATCCGGAGGCGGCAGTGTGAACGCGCCGCACAAAGTTATGCGCAGCGGCGCGCGCGTGCCGGCTCCGCAGCAGTCTGAACGCTCCGTGGCAGTCTGAACGCTCCGTATCACCGCTGGTCCGCATTGCTCTGGCCAGTATGAACGGCCAGCTCCGTGGAGTTTCCCCCCCGCACCAGTTCCCTCCGCTTTGCCTCCGCTTTAGATTGCCAGTCTGTCCTCGGCCACTGTTTTTGCTTGACTTTTTCAGTTATTTCCATTCCTGATACTCTTACTATTTCTTGAATTATATTTGAAGAGCAGTTTTTAGTTAGTAGTTTAGTTTTCTGAAAGTTAATTTTAAGACCAGCCACTTCATCATAGTTTTGTATAACCTCCAGCAAGTTTGGAATGGAGTTTAACAGATTTTCCAATATAAACAAGTCATCTGCAAAAGCTAATACTTTGAAGTCATCTTTTTTTATTCTTAGTCCTTTAATCTGATTATTTTCTCTCACTTGATCATTCAGGGTTTCCAATGCAAATATAAACAACAATGGTGATAGAGGGCAACATTGCCTTGTGCCTTTCTGTATTGCTATATTTTGTGTCATATCACCATTTATTGAAATCTTTGCATATTGTTCTTTATAGATTGCACCAATCATTGATAGAAATTGTGCTCCACTACCCCAAATTTCAAGCTTATATTTCAAAAAGGTCCAAGATAAATGATCAAAGACTTTCTCTGCATTAACGCCAATTGTTTTTCTGAATGTAACTCATAATATTCTAACATCAATAATAGTCCTTATGTTATTTTTCATATGTGTTCTTGGTAAGAATCCAGTCTGATCCTGATGGATAATTTTGGCAAGGACTTTTCTGAATCTGGTTGCCAGAATATTAGCAAAAATTTTATAATCTGCATTTAATAAAGAAATCGGTCTATAATTCTTAATCAAATTTCTTTCTGTATTGGGTTTGGGTATCAATGTAATTATAGCCTGTAACCAGAAACCCAGTAGCTTTCCTACTGAACATATCTTTTGGAGTAACTCTTTGAATGGCTTAGAAATTTCATTTTCAAATATTTGGTATAATTCCACTGGTAACCCATCTGGCCCTGGTGTTTTCTTCCTTTTCTGTTTTTTGACAGCTTCTACTATCACACACATTGTAATTGGATCATTAAGAATATTTTTCTGATCTTCTGTAAATTGCATTTTATTATTTTTTTCCAAATAGCCTTTCAGTTGTGTAACATTTTCTGTTTTCTGTTGATAAAGATCTTTATAAAAACTCTCCACTATGTTCTTCATTTCTTGTAGTTTAAATTTTTCTTCCCCTTTTTCATTTTTTAAAGATAATAGTGTATGTTTTTCTCTTTCTCTTCTTAACCTATAAGATAGCCACCTTGTCGGTTTGTTAGCGTTTTCAAAGTAATATTGTTTGGTGAATTTTACATATTTGGCTATTTCTTGTGTTAAAATTATGTTAATTCTATGCTGCAACAATTTTATCTTTGTTAGGGTCTCCTCCGGTTTTGTATTAGTCTTCAATTTATTTTCCTCTATTTTAAGTTGGGAGTTAATTTGATCATAGATTTTTCTTTTTTGTTTCCATTTCCAGGCCTCTTAACTTATAAACCAACCCCTAATAAATGCTTTGAAGGCATTCCATGTTATTTCTATAGACATATCTGGTTGGCTATTTCTTTTTAAAAATTCTTGAATCTCCACTTTAGTTCTTTTAAACAAAGTTTTGGTCCCTAAGAAGTCCTGTATTTAAGCTCCATCTTGTGTTATTTTGTATGTCTTTATAAGATAGTAAATGAAAAGTCACTGTTTAATGCAGAATAAATACATCCAATATAATTGCCCAACAGGGTCTATATGTATAATAAACAACCCACAGGTCTATAAGCAAAACACATAAATCTCTATTATACAGAATATCATCAAACAAATACACATGATTTACAAACAAAGAAAATAACCACTATAAGTTGCCCAACAGGGTCTATATGTGTAATAAATGACCCACAGGTCTATAAGCAGAACACATAAGTCTTTCTTAAACAAAACACATGATCTTCAGACGAAGGACGAAGATGCCGGCTTTGATCCTTCATTTCATCAGGAGCTTCTTCAGCTTGAACCTCCTCTGTACAAGGAATCCAACTGCTATTATATTCAATTCTATTCAGATTATTATTCCCAAAACAAGAGCATCACCGGGCAACCGATCATCAGGGCCACAGCCTCACCTAGTCGGCATGCCTTATAAGATAGTAAAATAAGGCTGTGATCAGCAAACATCTTCACCAGAATGTTGACTTCTATTAGTTCCTTTAGCATTGCTATTGATAACCAGGCCATATCTATTCTCGACCATGAATTATGTGTAGTAGAGTAGAAAGTATAATCTTTCTTGTCTATGTTCCTTGTCCTCCAGGCATCTACTAAGCTATACTCCTCCGCGATCTGCAAAAACTTCCTGGACAGTATTGTTTCTAGTTTCCTACCTCTTCTTTGACTCATTCTATCTAATTCCGGGTCTAGAACTGCATTGAAATCTCCTATTATACAGATATTACTGAATTCTTTTATCGAATGGACTTTTTGTATTTCATTGAAAAAAATATCCTGAGTTTGGTTTGGTGCATATATATTAAGGACTTAGGTTTCTCTGCCTTGTCTGGAAATAACAATAGCTACAACCCTTCCATCTTCCGAGGTATAAAAAAGTTCTGGATGCAAATGATCTTTTGCGTAAATTACAACTCCTCTTTTCTTAATGGTATCTGAAGCAATAAAAGGATGACCCAGTTTTACATTTCTTAGATGTTTCATGTCTTCCTTTTTAATATGAGTCTCTTGTAAGCAGATTATGTCTGCTTTATATTTTGAAATTTGGTGAAAAATCCTTCTCCTTTTTTGCGGGAGGAGGAAAGAATTTGAAGTTTCTTAATTTTCTCCATTTTTTTGTTTTCTCTTGCTTTGTAGTGGTATCTTGTTAGCATTTGGAAAGGCGTCAAGTCTGGTCTTTTTCTTTCTTTTTTAACAGCGTTTTACTCTTTTCTATTCCATCTTGTTCCTCTTTATCTTTTTCTTCATCTAAGTCTTCCTCCCTGTCTTCTTCCTCACCTTTTTGCCAGTCTCAATCTTTACCATATTTCTCAAGAAAATTTTCTGCTTTAAATATAGAGTCTAGTCTGTGTCTTTTACCATCATACTTGAAGAAAATTCCCTCAGGCAACAACCATCTATAAGCAATCCCCTTTGCTCGCAAGAGTTCAGTTATTATTTGATAATTTCATCTTTCCCCCCTTACTTTCCAAGGGATCTCTTTTCGAAGTCTTACCTCCTCGCCTTGTAGAACAAGCTTATTCTCATTTGGGGCTCTCTTGTCTTTTGTTTCTCTCTTCTAGAATTTGTTGTGAACTTCATGGGGAACCTTATTTTTCCTAGCATATGAAGGGTTGTGTCTGTATATGGCTTCAATTTCTGCTGGAAGTTCTTCTTTAGATCCTATTTTTAGTTGTTCTGCTATGTTATGAGATACTTCTTTTAAATCTTTACCTATGTTTTGGCATTTTAGGATGAAAGCTGGCTTATCCATTTTCAAACTGATTAGTGTTTACTCCATTTTATCCAATTTGGTTCTTATATCATATGTCTCATAATCTAGCTCTTGTAATTTCCTATTGACTTTGTCATTATTTTTGGTCATTTTGTGTATTTCCTGTTTATTGTCTAAAATTTGTTTTTTAATTTCCTCTGTCTCTGCATTAATTTGATTCTCTGTTTCCTCCGTTTTGCATTGAATAGGCTCCATTTCTTTCATTATAATAGGTTCCACTTCCTTTTTTATAAGTGCAGGTAGGGTATTTTCTTCTGTTGTCTTAAACATCTGAGCTACACTTTCCTGAATCATTGCCCTAATCTCTTTCATGGATGATTGAGAGATATTCATTGTAGCAGGCGTCAATTGGCTAGTACCTCCAAGTTGACCCTGTGAAGTTAAAGAGGATTTCCTGGATCCACTGCCTCCTGTGCCCATCAGTATTAATTTTAATAATTTAAATTTTTGGGTTTTATGTAATGATTGATATTAATATTCGAGTATATGTGTTTAAGTAGGATGAATTGTATATAAACCTTTCGCTCTATTTTTAACTCAATGAAAAAACAAGAACAAGCACACACACACGCACAAAAAAAACCAGCAGAAAAATAAAAATAACTTCCTATTCCTAGTGGTGTGTGTTTTGTATTTTTTTTAATAAGGTCCTCTTCCTCAAACCTATATATCTGTATTTTTTCTTTGTATATTACTTTATATTGAACTTAACACAAAACTACACCATAATAGCACTATATGAACCTTTGACTACTTTTATATTTATTTCTCCTATCTTCTTCTATTCATCTTTCAGTGTCCTCTTCCAGTGTCCTTTTCACTCTCTTTACTCTTCCTTAGTCCTCTATCTCCCTCACCTTTTTTCCGGGGCTAGCTTCTCTATTTTTACTTATTTTAAACTCCGTTTCCGTAAAAGCTTAACATTCTTTACATCCTTTACATCTTTTATATATCTTCTGTGGCTCTTCTACATACGTTCTGTATATCCTTTAAGTCCTTTACGTTCTTTATGTGTCTTCTATGGCTCTATCATTACTTCTTCCATTTCCCTCCTCTTTGTCTAGCGTCTCAATGTCGCTGGCTTCCATATTTTCTGCCTGCTATGCTTTTAATGTGTCCTCTACCACTAAGCTGTCTTCCCCCACACTTCTTCTGTTGGCACGTTGTCGTGTCGCTATGTCGTTCCCTGCCTTCCACCAGTCCTGGGGACCTCCCTCCAGCCTCGATCGTGCCGCACTTCAGTGTCCTTTGCCGTTCTGCCCCATCACTACTGCAGAAATGGTGACTTTAAAGGGATATACTGAAAAGCAAGGAACACACAGAAGGTTTTATTGACGCTAGGTTCTTTCACCTTCAACTCTCGTCTCCTGAAAAACAGTCTATCCCCCTCTTTCCCAGTCCTATATTCTCTAAAATAAGGAAGTAGCTGCTCTTCTGGGAGGGTCCCAGCTGGGACTCTCAGACAAAGCCGGGAATAATCACCACTCCACAATATGCTGCTCCCCCACCCCCTCGGTAAGTAGATTTTAGCAAATGGTATTTCAACTTAGCTTTGCATGTGTCTTTTCATCCAGTTGATTTCAAGGAAGGATGACTCCAGGGTACCCCAGGGCTCCTCTTGTGCTTGGCAGGACAAAGTCTGGACCTTTTGACCCTTTCTGGCCAATCAGGAATTTGGGAGTGGATGCCCACAGATACTGCTCTCTGCACCCTTTCTCCTATCCAATTAAGGCCCACCTCCTGGGATTGTTATGGCCCTGCTCAAAATCTCCAGATAGCCATATATCTGGGCACTTCCAGGCAGGTGGGCAAATGATTGTCTCCACAAAGGAAACTCGCCTCCTCTCAGCCTGGAACTTGGTGAGTTTACAGCTTTGTCCCCAGGAAAGAAGGTTTCCTCTGAGATGAGGGTGTCCCTGAGTGTTAATCATGGGTTTTCCTGAGTGTCCTCTGTCCTCACAATTACCATGTTGCTCCGCTGCATGTGAAGTGAGGTTGCCAGCTCCTGGTTGGGAAATACTTGGAGATTTTGGGGGTGGAGCCTGAGAAGAGTGTGGTTTGGAGAGAAGAATTACCTTGGTGCAATATAATTCCATAGAGTTCACCTTCCAAAGAAGTCATCTCCAGGGAACTGATCTCTCTCACCTGGAGATCAGTCGTAACCCCAGGAGATCTCCAGCCACCACCTGGAGGTTGGCAAATGTGTAAACTGGTGCTGACCTTTCTTCAACAGAAGCCAATCTGCAGAATGCTTGGCTAGCAATGATAATTAAGACAGTGAAAAGCAAAGTGGTAAATCCTTTGCTCCACTGAACTCTAACAATGCTTGACTTCCTAGACAATATTAAGTCTTACAGGAGTGTGAAGCCATGAAACATTAGAGATATTGTGACTTTGTCTATGCCAGGGGTCCCCAAACTGTTTGAGCCTGTGAACAAGTTTGGAATCCTGACAGAGGGTGGTGGGTGCAGCCACACCGTCAGGCTCGTGGCCAGGATTTTGTAGTTTGTGGGGCAATTTTTTTCCTAATTTCCCAGTGCAGAAAGAAAAGCCATTGAGCCAACAGAAAGCTGTTACCAGGAGAGATCTCTAAATTGCAAGCTGTCGACCACTTTAGATGATAGTTCTCAGCCGCTGCAAGTTAATCACTTCTGCCAGCCTAAGCAACAACTCTGATAACAAGTCAGCAGGTGGGGTGATGACTTCTGTAGTCAAGGAAGCTAACACTTAGGCAGGAAAACTCTCTGAAAGAAGACCAGTTTCTTGACACAGAGTTAGAAGGGATCTTAGAGGTCACCAACTCTGAGCTCCTTTTTCAGTTCAGGAATTAGTCAACTACGGCATCCCACTCTGCTTAAAGGACCGCACACCTTTTTAAAACTGTTTTAAAATGATTGAAAAAAGCATTTAAAGGAGAAATTCTTGTGGGGCTGTGCCTTTAAGAAAGGGGGCAGAGCGCCCAAAAGCCCCACTGTCACTACAGGCCTGTGCACAATGGCTGCTGCGGAAGTCGACGTCAACCACAAAATGGTTGCCATGAGAGGGAGAGCCACATACACACCTAGAGGAAGTCCCAAGTGCAGGGGTGAGGGGTAACATGAAAATACACCGGGAAAGAGGAGGGAGATCGTGAATGAAATCAACACTGCAGTGGCAGCTGCACAACCAATCAGATGTCCAGTGGACCCTCAGAAGCCATGCTGGGCAAGAGTTCCCCCGGGCTATACCACCTTTCTGATAACACTCAGCCAGTGCCAGGAAAAGTGCTGGTGGGCACCGTGGTCCTCCTGGCCCCCCTTACCACGACCATCCGGGTATATATATAATTATTTGCTCACCAAAAATGGGTAAGATGGTAAGAGCAGAATTTTGTGGAGGGGCCCTGGAATTTCAGCCCTCTGGATCCCTGGAACCTGTCTAACTTTAAAGTGTGTGGGTGTGAGGCAAGAGCCGAACGTCCAAGGGAGCATCCGCCAGCCTTCTGACCACCCTCCTTCCCACTGTCCAGCTTTACCCAGTTCCGAATTATTCTCGGCGACTTTGACTACAACGCCATCGACAACGCCAACAGGATCTTGGGGCCGATATATTTCGTGACCTACGTCTTCTTTGTCTTCTTTGTCCTGCTGGTAAGGAGACTTTCTTTTTAAAAACTGCTTCCTATTGGATCTTGTCGGTTCTTGAAGGGGGCCAATAAAGTCTACTCACTGGGGCTTTGTGTCCTGCAGACGGGGCGATTAATAAATCTAAATAACAATAATACTAACAACAACAACTGTGTTGTTAACATCGCACATGAGGTGTCAAATAACAGGATTACTTGGGTCACTGGGAAGAAGAAGAAGAGGAGGAGGAGGAGATTGGATTTATACCCTGCCCTTCACTACCCGAAGGAGTTTCAGAGCGGCTTGCAAACCCAGTTCTCCCAGATTAGAATCTGCACATTTAGCCACTACACCAAACTGGCTCTCAGGAGGAAGGAAGGAAGGAAGGAAGGAAGGAAGGAAGGAAGGAAGGAAGGAAGGAAGGAAGGAAGGAAGGATTGGATTTATACCCCGCCCTTCACTACCCAAAGGAGTCTCAGAGCGGCTTGCAAACTCCTTTCCCTTCTCCTCCCCACAACAGACACCCTGCAAGGTAGGTGGGGCGGAGAGAGCTCTGACAGAAACTGCTCTTTTTCAAGAACAGCTGTGCCAGAGCTATGGCTTGCCCAAGGTCATCCAGCAGGTGCAAGTGGAGGAGTGGGGAATCAAACCCGGTTCTCCCAGATTAGAATCCTCACACTTAACCACTATGCCATACTGGCTCTCACCATAACTGCTTCCAAGCGAGGCTCTTTAAGTCATTCCTCTCCCATCACCTGCCGTCACTGGCAGAATAACAGAATTCCCCACAGCAAGGAATGCAGCGCCTCCTTCAAGTCCCGCCCATAACAGCAAAGATAATCAGACTAGTGGATCCAGACAGCATCATACAGGCATATGTTGACCTTTCTATTTGATGACAGTTGATGACATACAGAAATCTATTCTGTATTAATTTTGGGTATCTCTGTTTGGTTGTTCCACAAGACCAGGCAGATAAGAAGGAGAAGGAACGAGCAGAGAATATAAATCACTGGATAATGTAGACAGAAATAATTTGTCTCTCTCTCATAAGTACTCAGAATTGGGGTCAACCGTGTGTTGGATTGTAGGTGCAGAACATGGAAAAAGAAGCTATTATTTACACAACACTCAATCAGCATGGGATCCAAATGCCACAAGATAGCTTTAAAACAGAATCAGACAAATTCATTATGGACAGGTCTATCAACAACTGTTAGCCATGATAGTCAAATGGAGTCTCCATGTCTAGAGGCAGTATATCACTGAACACCACAGGTTGGGGCAAACAACCAAGTGGGTGACTGCTCTTTGGGAGCCAGTCTGGTGCAGTGGTGAAGAGTGGCGGATTCTAACCTGGAGAAGTGGATTTGAGTTCCCACTCCTCCTCCACATGCAGCCAGCTGGGTTACCTTGGATCAGTCATAGTGTTCTCAGAGCTGTTCTCTCAAGGACAGCTCAGTCAGAGCTCTCTCAGCCCCACCTACCTCACGGGGTGTCTGTTGCAGGGAGAGGAAAGGAAAGGAGATTGTAAGTCTCCCTGAGATTCCGAGTGAAGGGTGGGGTATATATCCAACTCTTCTCCTTCTTCTCCTTCTCCTTCTCCTCTTCTCCTCCTTCTTCTCCCTCTCCTCCTCCTCTTTCTTCTTCTCCTCTTCCTCCTCCTCCTCCTCCCTCTCCTCCTCTCCTCCTCTTTCTTCTTCTTCTCCCTCTCCTCTCCTCGTCCTCCTCTTTCTTCTTCTCCTCTTCCTCCTCCTCCTCCTCCCTCTCCTCCTCCTCTTTCTTCTTCTCCCTCTCCTCCTCTCCTCCTCCTTTCTTCTTCTCCTCTTCCTCCTCCTCCCTCTCCTCCTCCTCTTTCTTCTTCTCCCTCTCCTCCTCCTCTTTCTTCTTCTCCTCTTTCTCCTCCTTCTCCCTCTCCTCCTCCTCCTCTTTCTTCTTCTCCTCTTCCTCCTCCTCCCTCTCCTCCTCTTTCTTCTTCTCCTCTTCCTCCTCCTCCGTCTCCCTCTCCTCCTCTTTCTTCTTCTCCTGCTTTTCCCTCTCCTCTCCTCTTCCTCCTCTTCTTCTCCTCCTCCTCCTCTTTCTTCTTCTCCTCTTCCTCTTCTTCTCCTCCTCCTCTTTCTTCTTCTCCCTCTCCTCTCCTCCTCCTCCTCTTCTTCTTCTCCTCCTCCTCCTCCTCCCCTCCTCTTCTTGGAGACTGAATGTTAAAGGAGAGTGGCCTTTGGTCTGACCAAGCAGGAATCTCCTATCTTTTATGATCTGGGGGGCAGCAGGGAAGCCATCCTGAGATGAAAGAAGTATTGTACGATCACAAAATGGCCCTCCTGTATTCTCACTTGTTCAAGCTGCTTGGATGAAGGCCATCTGACTGCACGTTCTCCTCTCTACAGAACATGTTCTTGGCTATTATCAACGACACCTACTCAGAAGTCAAGGAGGAGCTGTCCAACCAGAAGAATGAGTTGCAGCTCTCGGACATACTGAAGCAGGTTTGTCAATTCCAGTAAAAGCGCACAAGCAGCTGGCCAACAGGGACCCCCTTATGGGGTTTTCAAGACAAGAGACCAACAGAGGTGGTTTGCCACTTATTTATTTATTACTTATTTATTACTTTCAATTTATATCCCGCCTTGCTGGGCAAACTGGCTCAAGGCAGCATACAACAAATAAAATGCGATACACAATAAAATACAATAAATACAATAAACACAATAAAATTCATGTAGACAACAAATTACATAAAGTGCTAGTAAGTACAGATGACGGTTTCTATACGTAGTCTGACAGAGAAGGCAGTCTCCAGCATTGTAACATCGGGCCACGGCATGTTCAAATTCCAGTGGCGGCTCCTAATTGAAGGCCTGGTGGAGGAGCTCCATTTTGCAGGCCCTGCAGAACTCCAGAAGGTCCCGCAGGGCCCTAATGTCTTCCGGGAGCTCATTCCACCAGTGTGGAGCCACCACTGAAAAGGCCCTGGCTCTAGTAATAGCCAATCTGGCGTCTTTCGGACCAGGGAGGGTCAGGTGGTTTTGCGACCCTGACCTCAGTGCTCTCTGGGGAACATATGGGGAAAGGCGGTCCCTCATGTAGGCAGGTCCCTGACCATATAGGGCTTTAAAGGTCAAAACCAGCATTGCAGCCCTGGAATTCCATGCTGGTCTCCTATCCAAGTTCTAACCAGGGCTGACCCTGCTTTGCTTCCACCGTTTAACAATCCCCTGGTTGTACAGCTCGTCTCCAGACTACAGAGATCAGTTGCCCCGGAGAAAATGGAGACTCTGAAGGGCAGATTCTGTGGCACTGTCCCCCACTGAGGTCCCCATCCTCCCCAGGCTCCACCCCCAAACCTCCAGGATTTTCCCAACCTGGATCTGGCAACCCTGTGCCCGGGGGGGGGGGGGGGCGCCTAGCAACCCTAACTGCCTGTCTCTGTACAGCAACACTGGATTTCAAGACTGGGCTAGCCTGGGCCTACCAGGTCAGGGCATCCAGGTCCTGTACCTCGAATTACATTTGGCAGGGCTTGCTTACAGGGTGAATAGACGTGCCTTCGCCCTTGCAGAAAGTGATGGTTATTGGGGAGCTGAGGCTTTTGTGAGAGTCTTCTGAGAGATGCCTGAGAAAACCAGACAGAGCAAAGTGGTGACTCAGAAGCAGAAGGCCCAGACCTGGAGAGGCCACAGAGCAGGGAGATAAAGGTTCACCAAGAGGCTGCTGAAGCTGGAGAGCCATTCCCAGGGGTCTTTTCGTAGAAAAAGAGGTGCAGGAGCTCATTAGCATAACATTTGCATATGCCACACCCCCTGGTATCACCGGGAGTGTGTCACAAGGCAACACCCACTGCTCAGGCTCCACCCCAAAAATCTCCAGGTATTTCCCAACTCAGAGCTGGCAAGCCAGCTTGACACTTTGGCTAAAGACACTTTAGGTTTCCTTTGCTCTTGCAGGGAAGCGACCCTACAGGCACATTCATACGGCTCCACAACATCTGGAAATTGTGCCGCTCCCATGAGTAGCCTGTTGCTCCCTGTCGGGGATCCATACTTAAAAGATAGTGGTTAAAGTCTGGTCTAAAGCTGGCTATGGGCCAATGCCGGACTTTCCACCATCACGCTGTACCTCCAGCACACAATCAGCCCGTAGGGATGGTCTCCAGACCATCCCGAACAGCCGCCATTTAAAAAAACTCTTGGCGATGCGTGCATAACCGCTTAAATACACAATGTCCCCAGAGCTCCGCTCAAGCGATCCGAACAATTTAATGTTTCTGACAGTCCCCTGAACTTTATAAACTGAAATGGTACCTAGAGGAAGGTACCACTGGCAGTGCTTTTACCATTTAAGTCTGCGTATGCGCGGAAAAAACAAGTATACGGTGAGGCGCATATGTGCACGTGCAAACAGGGTTTTAAAAAAAAGCCAACTGCATGGCTACTTATGGTGGATGCATCTAGACAATCCACGGGAGTCACACACGATAAAGCGATTCACAGGAAAGCTGTCTTGTTGTGCAACACGAGATCAAAAAGATCTAGATCAAATTACAGTTGGGCCAATGGCGGGATTAACTGCCCGTCTGAACACACCCTACAACAAGCATGAAAATACAGATCAAGTTAGTATGCTTTGGCTTTTTTCCACAGCGCATCCCCATATATGCCCGCTCCTGGGCTTGTTACCCCCAGAACGGTGTTCCTGTGCGCTCCAGCTCAAAATGACTGCTGGCCATTCCACACCGTAGCTTGCAATTCCTCGTGGGATGTTCTGTGTCTAAGGGCAGTCAGCAGACAAGCTGGTGGGTCACCCTCATGATTTGAGGGACAAGCTACGCAGAACAAAATAGTGGGCTGTCTGAAATATATGCCTCACCCCGATCACCAAACTCTCAGCAAGCGAGGACTTCCTTTGCCGCTTGCCCAAAGCATTTTTAGATGTGCTTTGGAGCGCGCTGGGAGCTGCCTACGGAAACTCCTTGTTTGACTCCTTTTCCTGGCCAGTTATTTTCTTTATTTACAACTTCTTTATGTTGCCTCTTCTTAGTCCTACTCCAAGTGGCCAATGTGTAAAAAGACCATCAACACACAACATAGTTATCAGTTTATCGCCACAGAAAGCAAAACATTGAGCCAGAGACAGAAAAACAGCATAAAAACATCCACCAAACAGACCAGAAGCTGTCCATAAAGTGGCTGAAAAGACACAACCCTTAAGTTAAAAGCCTGGGTAAAATGTTTTGACCTGGTGTCTAAAAGACAAGCAGACGCCAGGGTGGCTTCAAAGTAGGGTTGCCAAGTAGGGTCTACTTACCGGTGGGGGGGGAGTTGTTCTCCCCCCGGGAGCTCTTCTGGCGCGTGCGCTTTGCGTGCGCACCACAGCAACGTGATGACGTCACCCGGAGGTGATGTCATCACATTGGGGGCGTTACCAGGGCAACGCTCTGGCAATCGCCCCAAAACCATAGAGTTTTGGGGCGATTGCCAGAGCGTCGCCCTGGCAACACCCCCAACGTAATGACGTCACCTCCAGGGGACGTCATTACACGGGGGAAGTCGTCCTCACTGGACGACTTCTGGGGCGGGGTTCCCCCCGCCGGCCGAATGCTGGCCGGCGGATTGGGAACCCCTATAACGGGGGATCCCCCGCCCCCCGGGCTGACTTGGCAGCCCTACTTCAAAGGGAAGGGCCCTGTCTCTAGTCACTTGTGAAGGCAGGAGCAGCGGGAACGAAGGCCTGTGTGTCTGGCTTAGATTTTGTCATCACAGTGTGTCATTCCGGCGTGTTGTCGGTGCTGCGGCTGTTGCGCTCCTTCGTCCTCAACATACGAAACAGCAGCAAAGGCCTAACTTTTGCCATCCTCCCTTGATTCCAGGGCTACAACAAGACCCTCATGAGGCTGAAGCTGAAAAAGGACCGGATCTCTGACGTGCAGAAAGCCCTGCAGAAAGGGACCAAGGAGCTCGAGTTTGAGGATTTTAAAAACAGCCTGAGAGAGTAAGTGAAGCGCCTTCAGAGCGTGCCAGGAACCAGCACTCCAGTTCGGGAGACTGCAGTCCATTTTATTTTATGCTGGAGTCTCAGTGGAGGAAAGAGGGGGCCTCCCCAAGGCCAAACGAAGATGAAAAGACAAATGGTGCAAAGGAGAAACTCTTTCCCGATTGCATAACCCCGTGCTGGAGTATCATATGTACTTCATGGAGTAATAATAATAATAATAAGCCTGAAGGGCTTTACAATCTGCCAGTCAGCATCTCCTGGTAGTCCCCCGGCCCCAGGGAAGTCCATCTTGCCTTGACTAGGGCCAGGGCTTTTTTGGCTCTGGCCCCTCCCTCGTGGAAAGAGTTCCCATTGGAGACCAGGGCCCTCCAGGACCTTTTGCAGTTCTGCAGGGCCTGTAAGACGGAGCTCTTCCACCAGGCTTTTCGTTGAGGCAGCAGGTGTCCCCCCCCCCACCCTCTATTGGGCCTCCCCTTCAGCAGGTCTGATTTATGTTTACCATCTAGGAACCCCAATCTGAAAAAACCTCCATCTGTTGAGGCCCTGAATAGCACATAGGAATACGGTTGTATTTTTATCTGATGTATTTTAATTTTTTTAAGCTTTTGTATATAGTAATTGATGCAACCCGCCCTGAGCCTGCTATGTGGGGAGGGTAGGATACAAATCTCATAAAATAACAACTAAAATAAAAACAATATTTTATACTTGCATTTATTAAAGGGATTCCATACTTGATGGCTGCGTTCAGACTGGCAGTCTGGCCCAATATAGGCATCTTTCAAAAACAGGTTAAATGGGCCCGTTCACACAGCCACAGCTGTCAGGCGTTCCCTGGACGTACTCACCTCATCAGAGGACAACTTGGAGCCGGGTTAAAAAGCCACCGCCTCCAAAGTGGGGTTTATTGTTTCCTCGCGCATTCATCGCGCAAGGCCGGCTGTCAACACAGGGGAGCGCGCACAGAACGGATTTGGCAGTCTAAACCTGCAGGTCCGTTCTGCCGCTAGAGAAGCGGCTTTTTAAAAAATGTGCATGTGCGCACATGAATTTTGGCTGTTTTTGCAGTGCGCTCCGTGGCTGATGCGCTATGATCATGTGGATGCTTTCTCATGGGATGTCTCCGTGGGTAACCCGCAGGAGGGTGTGCTGTGTGGCTGATACGTCCCCCAACATTTTAAACTGGGTCAATTAGAGGCAGCTCTATATCGCGGCCAGCTGCCAGTCTGTTTGCAGCCTCTGAAAGGGATTCCAAAACTGTTTTGCCAAGATCCTCCTTTGGGATATAAATTTGCAAGGTGCTATAGGGTTGCCAACCTCCAGATGGGGGCCTGGGGATCTCCTGGAATTACAGCTGATTTCCAGACTGCAGAGGTCATTTATCCTGGAGGAAATGCCTGCTTTGGAGGGTGGACTCTATGGCATTATACCCTGCGGAGGCCCCTCCCTTCCTCAAGCCCTGCCCTCTCCTGGCTCCACCCCCCCCCCCCCGATCTCCAGGTATTTCCCAGTCCAGAGTTGGCAACCTTCAGTTGTGCAGGTAGGGCTGTCAAGTCAGCCCGGGGGGGCGGGGCGGGGGATCCCCCGCTAAAAGGGTTCCCGATCCGCCGGCCAGTATTTGGCCGACGGGGGGAACCCCACCCCCGAAGTTGCCCAGCGAGGAAGACGTGATGACATCACCGGAAGTGACATCAGCACGTTGGGGGCGTCGCCAGGGCGATGCTCTGGCAATCGCCCCAAAACTCTATGAGTCCCGATGCTCTGGCAATCGCCCCGAAGTCGTCCAGCGAGGACGACGTAACGACGTCACCAGAAGTGACGTCAGCACGTTGGGGGCGTCGCCAGGGCGATGCTCTGGCAATCACCCCAAAACTCTATGAGTCCCGATGCTCTGGCAATCGCCCCGAAGTCGTCCAGCGAGGACGACGTAATGACGTCACTTCTGGTGACGTCGCTGGGCGCGCGCGCAAAGCGCACGCACCAGGAGAAACTCCTGGCCAGAGGAGGACTCCCCCCCGCCGGTGAGTCCCTAAGACTTGGCAACCCTACGTGCAGGCCTGAATCAACTTCTCTCTCCTCCCCCCTCCCCAGGCTCGGCCACGCCGAGCATGAGATCACGGCAGCCTTTGCGAAGTTTGATAAAGATGGCAACCAGATTCTCGACGAAGAGGAGCAGAAGAGGATGAGGAACGACTTGGAGGAGAAGAGGGTGAGGCCGAAGGGGAAGGGGCGAGTCCAATGAGCCCCGGCCGGACTTTGGCTTGTTGAGCCCCTGTGGCTGGCCAGGGAGTGGCGGGAGAGGGCCCTTTCCCCAGTTCCCCCTCAGGAGTGATGGCTCTGGCGCCGAGGTGCAACATGGGGGGTGAAAAGGGCACGGTGGGAAGGGCCATCAAGTCACAGCTGACTTTTACGGTGACCCCCTGAGCGTTTCAAGGCAAGAGACTAACAGAGGCGGTTTGCCGTTGCTTGCCTCTGCGTAGTGACCCTGGAACGCCATGGTGGTCTCCCATCCAAGTACGAACCAGGGTCGACCCTGCTTAGCTTCACAGCTATGATGAGATCTGGACTATCCTGGTCAGGGCTAATAATTATTATTATCATCATATGGCAGTGGGTGTAGTCTAGCCAGGAGACTGCAAGATTGTCTGACAGCCAGGAGTTCTAGTTCTTTTAGCGTTATGCACCACTAGGTGGCGAGCTAGAGTTGGGGTTTTTTAGGGTGAAGAAGAGATTGGATATATACCCCACCCTTCACTACCCAAGGAGTCTCAGAGCAGCTTACAAACTCCTTTCCCTCCCCCTCCCCACAGCAGACACCCCGTGAGGTAGGTGGGGCTGAGAGAGCTCTTTCCAGAGCTGTCCTTGAGAGAAAAGCTCTGAGGGAACTGTGGCTTGCTCCAGGTCATCCAGCAGCTGCAAGTGGAGGAGTGGGGAATCAAAACCAGTTCTCCCAGATTAGAGTCTGAGAGAATGGTGACTTTAGGTCAGGGCTAAAAGGGACAAAGGCCTTGCTAATAGCAAAGGGAGAAATGAAAGGGGCAGAAGGAACAGAAAGAGGGAAAGAGGGTTAGGAACAGGAAGAGGGTTATTATGTGCGTGGCCAAGCTGCTCCGTGTCCAGAATTTGGAACTGAGCTTCACTAAAAGACTCAGCTATGCTGATCGGGAGGCTGGTAACAACCACGGAAGCTGCAAGCAGCAGAAGAAACAGTGGGGCACCAGAGAAGTCACTCCTAATCTTTTGGGTCTGGCAGAAGGCGGTTCATCGCTTGCTTTGAGCACCGAAAAGCCCAGCACCCACCAAGCAAAGAAAAACTTAGCAAGAAACGATAGCTCCGAAAGG
Organism: Lepidodactylus listeri; assembly: GCA_029233225.1. NCBI lineage: Eukaryota > Metazoa > Chordata > Lepidosauria > Squamata > Gekkonidae > Lepidodactylus > Lepidodactylus listeri. The sequence continues at coordinate 128,368,189 of JARCFY010000005.1, read as the reverse complement.
AGGGGCAGCATGGGGTAGTGGTTAGAGTGTCAGCCTATGATTCGGGGGTTTGGATTCTCTGCCATGGAACCTTGTTGGCTGACCTGGGGCCCATCGCACTCCCTCAGCCTGACCTACCTCACAGGACTGTGGTGAGGCTCAAGTGGAGGAGGGGAGAATGACGTAAGCTGCTTTGTGTCTCCGCTGGGGAGAAAGGTGGGGTATAAATGAGGGGAATAAATAAATAAAATGAAGCAGATTCCAGTGACTCTCTTAAGACTTTGGGGATGGTAGTAGATTTTTAGAGCAGTAGTAGAGGGGTCATTTCATAGAAAAAGAGGTGTAGGAGTTCATCAGCATAACTCATTAGAATAACTTATTTGCATATGCCACACCCCCTGACATCACCAGAAGTGTGTCAGAAGGCAACACCCACTGCTCAGGCTCCGCCCCAAAAATCTCCAGGACCGATTTCCCACAAGGCGCTGCTCCACCATCACTCTTTCCTTTCCCCCGATTGCGTGCGCCCATTTCCCACTATTCGCCCCATGCCGAATTTTGACCCACGGCTTCACCCAATTTTCCCTGCGGCTTTGTGATCCTCAAAAAACAGGATCACGAAGCCGCGGGGGAAATCTAGCGAAGCTGCGGGTCAAAATGCGGCGCAGGGCAAATAGTGGGAAATTGACACATGCAATCAGGGGAAAGGGAAGAGCAACAGCGGAGCAGCGCCTCGTGGGAAATTGGTCCAGGTCTTTCCACACTCAGAGCTGGTGAGCCAGCTTTACACTTTGACTAAAGACACTTTAGGTTTCCTTTGCTCTTGCAGGGAAGCTACCCTAAAACAAGCATGAAAGTACAGATGTTAGTACTTTGGCTTTTTTCCACAGCACATCCCCATATATGCCCGCTCCTGGGCTTATTACTCCTGGAATGGCGTTCCTGTGCATTCCTGCTCGAAATGACCCCTGATGTAGAAGTATTTGCAATATTACAGGAAAATCTGCCGAGGAAAAAATGTCTCTTCTCGTCTCCTTTCCAGGTGGCGCTGAACGCAGAGATTGAGAACCTGGGGAAATCTTTCGGGGGCAACAGCTTGGAGGATCCCCTCGCAGAGAACAATCAAGAAAACAAGTCCAGCTTGGGATCCAAGGAAGAGTTCCACGTGTGGGTATTAAGAGCGCCAAGGCAAAGGGCGTGGCTTTCCTCCTGAAGGGCAGGCAGTAGCTGGTGAAAGTGGTGGGGCAAAGGGGGGGAGAGTCACTTGGGGGGGCTGCCAGGTCTCCTGAGACACGAGGGGCCGAACCCGGGGTAGGTTTGGCAACATCCAGGAGGAGCCTGGAGATTCCCCAAAATTACGACTGGTCCTCGTGCTGTGGTGGCCGATGCTGCTGGAACAATTGTTTTTGGAAATGCACACAGCCAATTAGACCTCCGGTGGCCAGTCAGAAGGCCTGCTGGGGAAGAGCCCCCCCCCCCCCCCCCGGGCCTGTCTGCTTGGTGAGCCTCCGGAAAGGGACGGGCAGCTACCACATGGGGTTGGGCCCCCCCCGGTATAATCTACCTCACAAGGCTGCTGTTGTGAGGGTAAGGTGGAAGAGGGCAGAAAAATGTGATAGAAGAAGAGGAGACTGGATTTATACCCCACCCTTCACTACCCAAGGGAGTCTCAGAGCGGCTTGCAAACTCCTTTTCCCACAACAGACACCCTGTGAGGTAGGTGGGGCTGAGAGAGCTCTGACAGAAATGGCTCTTTTTCAAGAACAGCTCTGACAGAATTACAGCTTGCCCAAGGTCATGCAGCAAGTACAAGTGGAGGAGTGGGGAATCAAACCCGGTTCTCCCAGATTAGAATCCACACACTTAACCCCTACACCAAGCGGGCTCTTGGGTCCCAATTAGAGGGGAAAACAGGACATAAGTGACAAATAAATAACAAGCAGATCAAGGCAAACGTCAAATGTCAACTCTGGGGATTATTTGCTATCGGGGGGGGGGGGGGGACAGACAGACACCCGACCGCTCACTGATGAGACCCTCCCTCCGAATCTCCGCCACCTTCACTGGAGCTCCACCAGCAGGAGGGGAGCCGCCCCAGGCCACCTCCTTGCCCAGCCGCCAGCCCCACACCAGTCCTTGAAGGAGAGCGTCTAATAAAAGTCCCCCCTGTCTCTTTTCACAGACTCCTCAGGCGGGTGCTCCAGTTGGAAGACGCCATCGGCAGCCTCGTGGCCAAGATCGAAGCAGTGGGCAGGAAGCTGGAGACCCTGGAAAGAAGCCAGGTGAAGAAGAAGAAGGGGGCGGGGCACACCCACACAAACACACACCCACACCCACGCACACATGGGGGGGCAGGCTTCTCAACTGCAGGAACGAAGTTGGCATCCTAACCCCGGGATGCTGTGGGCCCTGCCTATTAAGGCTGCCCACTCCAGATCGGGAAATTTGGGGGGTGGAGCCTGGGGATGACAGATCCTGGGGAGGGGGAGGAGCTCTGCGGGGTCTAAGGCCACGGAGTCGTTTTCTCCAGGGGAACTGATCTCTGTACTCTGGGGATCAGCTGTCATCCTGGAAGATCTCCAGCCCGCCCCCCCCCCGGACTTTGGCAACCTTATCTCCACTAGATGTACCCTCTGCCTAGGGCTGCCAAGTCAGCCTGGGGGGCGGGGGATCCCCCACTATAGGGGTTCCCGATCCGCCAGCCGGCATTCGGCCGGCGGGGGGAACCCCGCCCCCGAAGTCATCCAGCGTGGACGACTTCCCCAGCGTCACCACGGTGGAGACGTTGCCAGGGCGACGCTCTGGCAACGCCCCCAACGTGGTGACGTCACTTCCGGGTGATGTCACCGGGGCCAGGGAGGCTCCCGGGCGGCTCCCGGGCGAAGAAGGACTCTCCCCCGCCAGTAGGGGAGTTCAGCTTGGCAGCCCTACCTCTGCCTTGTGGAGCATGCCCAAGACTGTATGTAATGCGTTCTTCATGTGGCACACCGGGGGGTGGGGGGTGGGTTTCTGGAAAGCATGGTGACCAGCAACAGGGATGAATTCAAAAGAGGCCAGCCTCTTGGTCCTAAGGGTCCTCTCCTGCATGCTGAAATATCTGATTACAGAATCAGGGCTAGTTCCATGGTGGCACTGAAAGGAAAGATGCCGCCCTTGCTCCTGACGAAGAACACAATCTGTGTAGCAAACAACACATCACTGCGCCATGGTACCCTTTCCCACGTGTGCCCTGGGCCTGATTTCAGCCTGGGGTGTCTGCCCCCTTTCCCCAGTATCCTTGTGGAAGGAAGCGTGCAATCCGTCGGCTTACAAGGTCTATCCTCCTTTCTTCTGGTGAGAGCCAGCTTGGTGTAGTGGTTAGGAGCGCAGACTCTAATCTGGGGAGAACCGGGTTTGAGTCCCCACTCCTGCACATGCAGCTGCTGGCATGACCTTGGGTCAGTCACAAGTTCTTTCAGAGCTGCTCTCTCAAGGGCAGTCCTCAAAGGAGCTCTCTCAGCCCCACCTGCCTCACAGGGTGTCTGTTGCGGGGAGGGGAAGGGAAAGGAGGTTGTAAGCCGCTCTGAGACTCCAAGTGAAGGGCGGGTTATAAATCCAATCTCTTCTTCTCTTCTTCTTCAAAAGGCCTCCAAATGAGCAGGCGCCTTTTCTCTTTTCCTTGTTTGCAGGAAGAACTCAGCCACGATGATCTGATCCGTCAGAACCTTGAGTGGGTCCCCGGAGAGGAAGATGGAGAAAGGGAGGTGCCGCGCAGGGCAGAGAACGCCAACATGAACTTGCTGAATGCCAGCCATGCCATCTGCCCTGCCCTGCCCAAGACGGGGTTGCCAGCCTCTCAGATGCGCAAGAACTTCCCACTACAGTCTAACATGAACTTCTAGCACGTTGCTGCATCTCCTCACCACGACACTCAAAAAGCAAAAAGCCGACCGTTTCTCTTCTGTTAGGCTTTCCAGAGCAGATAAAACCCCCGGCACCATAACTGAGCTTATTCGTCTGTGTACGTGCAATCAGGAACAAGGCAAATGCAACCTCTGGGATCGGGGGGGGGGGGGGGGGATTTCAGATCTCGATCTGTATTTTACGGCTGGCCCCTGTATGTTTCAAATTGACCCCAATCAATGCAGTGTTTGGTGTAGTGGTGAAGTGCGCGGACTCTAATCTGGGAGAACCGGGTTTGACTCCCCACGCCTCCACTTGCACCTGCTGGATGACTTTGGGCAAGCCATAGCTCTCTGTACCAGCTGTTCCCTCAAGGACAGCTTGGGAAAGAGCTCTCTCAGCCCCACCTGCCTCACAGGATGTCTGTTGTGGGGAGGGGAAGGGAAAGGAGTTTGTAAGCCGCTCTGAGACTCCCTTGGGGAGTGGAGGGTGGGGTATAAATCCAATCTCTTCTTCTTCTTTTTCTTCTTCTTCTGCTCCCTCTAAGCTGTGGAGTCTTGTGAGCAAAAATCCTACTTTGTGAGCTACCGGGCATTAAAGTTGTGAGCAAGTGATATGGCTGCTGCATAAATTAGTTTGCTTTGGAGCCCCATCCTTCCTGAGCTGAGACAAAATCTGTGAGCTGGAGGCTAAAAAATTGTGAACTGGCTCACCCTAACTCAGCTTAGAGGGAACACTGGCCCCAATCCCAGCCGCGTCTGAAGTCTCTGGGAAATCTGCTATTTGGGATTGCCTCTGCACAGTATTATTTTCCTAAATGGAAGCTGCGGGTCTGCCGGAAAACTGCTGCTCCGAGACAAGCCATGCCTATGCATGCACTTTCTTCTTCTTTAGTCCTTGAGATAGATGTGTCTTTAAAAAAAATTTTAAACCCCCTAAAGAACATATTGACCTCTTATGTTTATTAGAATACAGAAAGGGGATTCAACACCAGCTCATTTCAAATTGGGCAAATGGCGGGGGGGGGGGGGAGGAACGCTTCACTCTCCCTCCCCTTCTGCCAAACCCTCCCCCTGTGCCTGACCTTCAGAGAAAAAGAATTCCTGTGGGCTGTGTTCACAGAGCTCTCCACATCACATAGATTTGATTCCAACTGAAAGCCAGTTTGATGTAGAGGTTAAGAGCGGCCAACTCTAATGGAGAACCAGGTTTGATTCCCTGCTCCTCCACATGGAGCCCACTGGGTGGCCTTGGGTCAGTCACAAGTTCTCTCAAGACCAGTTCTCTCAAAGCTCTCTCAGCCCCACCTACCTCACAGGGTGCCTGTTGTGGGGAGGGGAAGGGAGACTGTAAGCTGCTCTGAGACTCCGAGTGAAGGGCGGGGTATAAATCCAATCTCCTCCTCCTCCTCCTCCTCCTCCTCCTCCACTGCTACCTTTTGGGGGAGACACCTGATGTTCTTTTTCTGGTGTACAAACGCAAATTCACTTTGCTGTAACCAGTCCTCTTCTGCACTTTTAGCCAGTCTCCAAATGGCCCTTTCCCCTGTGCTTCTGAGCTCTTGTTTGTTGTTCGCAACCTGGGAATCATTCCTAGCCATTGGAATGAGGATGGCTCAAAAGTGCGCGGGTGGAAAGAGTTCCTCACCATCTGTTCTCAAGGACCAGTTTTGGAGTGGCCAGAAGATCAGCAGAAGGGGCAGGCTCACGATCACAATGGTCTCTGAACATGGCCCAGTGCCGTATGGAGGGGAGCCCGGCTCGCCCAGGGCTGGATGCATACCTGTTCCTGGCAATGGGATTTCCTGTGTGCCTCTGATCCCTCCATAATCCCTTACACAAGGAAAGGAGCCCTGGTGGGTGTTTTGCGTGTGAGCACTGCAGTCAGATCTTTAAAATGCCTTTGTGCCCTTAGTGTAGGTTTATTCTGACCCACTCCGTCACGTCTTGGATGTACCCTGCATGCGGCGTGTTTAGCATGTGGTGTCACAAAGATGCTGGGTGGGTCGATAAGACCGGATTGCATGCCATGCCCCACCCACCCCACACTGGCTGCTCTCATGTCGGGTGTGATGGTCGTTGCCACCTCGTTCCTCTGTGACTCTTGCTGTACGATGCCACCCTTTGGCGTGTTTCCCGCTCTGCCTTCTTGGATTCTTGTCATAAATGTTGTTGCTTTGGCTGTAAGGCATTGTGTTACTTGAAAGGAGTAAAGTATTTTTCAGGGAGGCCCGAGTGCCCAGCCTCAAGTGGTTTCTCCTCTGCCTTAGAATGGATCAGACAAACAGCGTTTCTGTCCCAACAGAAGCCAAACCAGCATGCAAATTCAAAGCAATGCGAAGAGTGGTTGAAATGTCTCAGCCCCCACATGGAGATTTACCGAAAAGTGTGGCGGGTATAACCTCTCTGCCTCTGTGAAGTACTTCAGCTATTACAAAAATTAGTAACAAAAACCAAAATAGCTGCAATACACTAACAGTAACGTAGTTTACAGTAGCACAGTTTAATACCCAATACAATAAATATAAGGGTCCAATACAGTATTAATATTTGACGAATATCCGGTAATAGTTTCCATTTCAAGGATTCTTCATCAGAAGAGGACCATCAGACACACTTGATGTCTACGCTGTAGAGATTCTTTTCCTATGGATCAGGCCATTCCAATAAACTTACAAGTTCAATGTAGAACAAACATCATTTCCCAAGACTTCCCTAAACCGACCTCATGGTCTGTATAATCTCTACAGTGTAGACATTAAGCGTGTCTGATGGTCCTCTTCTGATGAAGAATCCTTGAAATGGAAACTATTACCAGATGTTCGTCAAATATTAATACTGTACTGGACTCTTATATTTATTGTATTGTATATTAAACTGTACCACTGTAAACTACATTACTGTTAGTGCATTGCAGCAATTTTGTGAAGTTCTTAGCACAAATACACGCAACATCACACCACCTCCAGGGGGCACCAGAGGTCTATGGCATTGTGTGGGAAAACTGCATGCATTTGTGCAGAAACAAGGAGCAAGAGGCTTTAGGACATGCCTGCGTGCATCAAACGGGGTGCCGCCCCACGGAAGCACTTTATAGTCTCCACACTGGGCCTCGAATGCTAACACCATACCTTTCTGTATCCCACGTTGAGGTTGTTGCAGGTTTCTTGCAGTGAGCCAGTAAAGGTCCCCATTCGACAACCCAAAACTGCCTTGCATATTCCTTTCTGAATAAAACACCTGTTTCTCACTGATAACAACAGCTTCTGGCAAACGTTCCTGGTAGTATTGCAAGCTTGGGTGTGCCTGAGCTGTCACCTGCCTCCGCATTTTCATAGGACTGGGTGTACTTTGTCTGGTTCGGACACTGGAGGCGCACAATACATTTATAGAGGACAGAGGGTCACTGGAAAAGCTTCTGGAAAAGAGAGCCAGTTTGGTGTAGTGGTTAAGTGCACGGACTCTAATCTGGGAGAACCTGGTTTGATTCCCCACTCCTCCATTTGCACCTGCTGGATGACCTTGGGCAAGCCATAGCTCTGTACCAGCTGTTGTCTCAGAGCTCTCTCAGCCCCACCTACCTCACAGGGTGTCTGTTGTGGGGAGGGAAAGGGAAAGGAATTTGTAAGCCCCTCTGAGACTCCAAGTGAAGGGCAGGGTATAAACCCAATGTCTTCTTCTTCTTCTTCTCCCCTGTCACTGGAGGCAGGAAAATGTTTCCCCCATCTTCAAGAAGGGGGAAAAGGAGGATTCAGGTAATTACCGACCCATCAGCTTGACGTCTATACCTGGAAATGTTTTAGAACAAATAATCAAACAGACAGTCTTTGAGCATTTAGAAAGGATGGCTGTGGTTAGTGAGAGCCAGCATGGGTTTCTCAAGAACAAGTCATGTCAGACTAACCTTATCTGTTTTTTGGGGAAAGTTACTACCTTGCTGGATTAGGGGAATGCTGTAGACATAGTTTATCTTGATTTTAGTAAGGCTTTTGATAAGGTTCCACATAATATTCTTGTTGACAAATTGGTAAAATGTGGTTTGGATCCTGTTAGGTGGATCTGTAACTGGTTGACAGATTGCACGCAACGAGTGCTTGTGAATGGTTCCTCATCCTCTTGGAGAGGAGTGATAAGTGGAGTGCCTCAAGGATCTGTCCTGGGACCTGTTTCGTTCAACATCTTTATGAATGATTTGGATGAAGGGACAGAGGGAATGCTTATTGCATTTGCAGATGATACTAAATTGGAAAGGGGAAGCAAATATGGTAGAAGACAGAGTTGGGATACAGGATGATCTTGACAGGCTGGAAAACTGGGCTAAAACGAATAAAATGGATTTCAATGAGGTTAAATGTGAAGTTCTGCATTTAGGTAGGAAAAATCAAGTGCATAATTATAGGATGGGGGAGACTTGTCTTGGCAGTAATATGTGCAAAAAGGATCTAGGGGTCTTAGTAGACCATACACTGAACATGAGTCAGCAGTGTGGTGCAGTAGCTAAAAAAGCAAATGCGATTTTGGGCGGTATCAACAGAAGTATAGTGTCCAGATCACATGAAGTAATGGTATCACTTGACTCTGCTCTGGTTAGACCTCGCCTAGAGTATTGTGTCCAGTTTTGGGCACCACAATTTAAGAAGGACATAGACAAGCTGGCATGTGTCCAGAGGAGGGCAACGAAGATGGTGAGGGGTCTGGAGACCAAGTCCTGTGAGGAAAGGTCGAAGGAGCTGGGTATGTTTAGCCTGGAGAGGAGACGACTGAGAGGTGATATAACCATCTTCAAGTACTTGAAGGGCTGTCATATAGAGGATGAGGAGGAATTGTTTTCTGTTGCCTCAGAAGGTTGGACCAGAACCAACGGGTTGAAATTAAATCAGAAGAATTTTCAGCTAAACATTAGGAAGAACTTCCTTGGGAGGTGATGGGCTCTTCTTCTTTGGAAGTTTCCAAACAGAGGCTAGATGGCCGTCTGACAGCAATGCTGATTCTGTGAACTTAGGCAGACCATGGGAGGGAGGGCAGGAAGGGTTGCCTCAGTGCTTAATTCTCAGGGCCCTTTCTTACACACCCAGGGAAATGCTGGTTGCCACTTTGGGGTCAGGAAGCAATTTTTCTCCAGGCCAGTTTGGCTGGAGACCCTGGAAGTTTTTTGTCATCTTCTGGGCATGGAGCAGGGGTCACTGGGTATGCGTGTGGGCAAGAGGTATTCGTGAATTTCCTGCACTGTGCAGGGGGTTGGACTAGATGACCCTGGAGGCCCCTTCCAACTCTATAATTCCTCTGACAGCATGCGGAAGTGTTATCACAGAGGCCTCCACAATGCGCAAGGCCTCTCCATAGATGCGTCGCCTCCTTCACACTATGAACCCTGAAAAAACACCAGTCTTTCTCTATGTGTATAAGGTAAAGATTAGATCCCATCCTTGGAATCCATTTTGGAGCCCTAAGGACAGACCCACCAGCCACTGGACTCCAGAGAAGTGGTTTGCATAATTTAATTCACTTAATTCACTTATTTATAGCCTGCCTTTCTCACTGATGAGACACCAGGCGGATTACACAGAGCAACTCAATATCATCCATGGGCCGAGCCAAGCCATATAATAGGGCTGGGATCTCAGCGATTTGAAACAAAGCATCGAGAATTAGACATGATATGTTCTGCTGCTGCTGGGCCATTTCTGGCTCCCTTTCCCCAGATGCTGCATGCTTTTATCTGCCTCCACCGTGTCCTCTCCAGTCCAAGATTATTCCCCTTTTCAAACATGAACGTGCGTGAGAAGTTAAGGATCCAGGAGCAGTCGTAGGGAGTCAAGTTGTGGCCATTCCTGTGTTGGGTTGGTGCCTCTTGGACTTTGCTCTTGAAAGTCTCAGCCGCCGCCTCTCTGGAGGAAGGTGTTGTGTCACCTCTCACATCCTACCAGGAGAGGTTCCATTAAAAGGTGATTTATTTAAGCACACAAAAGGAGGGCCAGTCTCCTTGGCAAAACCTTTGGTCCACACAAATAAAGGCGGCAGTTCAGATTCCCCGACTGTCAAAGCATGGCTGCCTGCGCAGAACAAGCTCGCGCCACAAAAGCTTTACAGAGACTAGCTGCTGCTCGTGTTGCATGTACATCATGACGCCAAGCCAGAGAACGTCACACACGGGTCCTGTTGAGATCACGAGGCAACTTAGCTCCAGCTAGGGCACAGGAACCCCACTGGATGTGCAGCTGAACCCTCCGCATCCCTCTTCTGAGAGTTTGCCCTGGATGATGGACCCAGTTCAGATTCCCCAAGTTCACTGGCGACTTTGGGCCAGCAGCCCTTGCTGAAGAACCAGCCAAACACGATAAGGCTGACACGGCCATTTGTGTGGCTCCCACATCTTGGGAAACTTGGCTCCCAATCTTTCCCTCAGTAGGGCTCCGTTGTCTCCAGCAGCCATATCTGAAATCAGACCTGAGCCATTTCCTCTAACACTGCAGGGACATGAGGCGCAAGTCTACCTGAAGAGTACTGGACTCAGGAGACCAGGAATGGTGAAATCATGAAGCCTTTATTGAGTGATTCAGCATGCCCAGGAGATGGTCAGAACAAGCATGCTTCCAGGGCTCCAGGGCCCTCATTATATGCTGGCCGGAGCCACACCTCCGGCCGCACCCAAAAGACCTGATAGGGGCTTCACATATGCGCATGTTTGTCATTGGTTCCCTGGAGGAGCCTTTGGCCGCATTGGCTCCCCAGGGAGAACCTAGGTCCCACATTGGTGGAGGCTTTCAATCCGGATGTCTATTGTTCCTCCAGATTCAAGCTCCCCTCTCTGCCTGACCATGTGCTCTGGCCATGCGGCGGGCGCCATTACCTGGGCGCACATGGCAGGCTGGTTAGAACGCAGAGCATACTACATTACACTACCCCTGCTGTTAAAGGCACAGCAGGGCTGGTTTTCAAAAAGGCTGGCAATGCCATTGCTATATCCGGAAGCCTGGTCTCCCCTATGTGGCCCACCAGCCAACGGGGGCGGGATGAGGGAATGGGGGGGGGGGGTGCCAGCATTGCACCAGTGTACGACATCACTTCTGACAAAAACCGGAAGAGAGGTCATGAACAGTGGGGGTGGCACTCTCAGCATTGGCAAGAACTCTATGGTTTAGAACAGTGGAGGCAAACCTATGGCACGTGTGCCAGAGGCAGCACTCAGAGCCCTCTCTGTGGGCACGCACGCAGTTTGGGCACTCAGTCTCTAAAAGGAAAAAGATGACACAGACTCGAGGCTGGGCTGCTCTCAAATTTACAAAGTGTGAGCCAAGGTTAGACAAATTATCAGCATGCATACAACAGCAAAAATCACATTCATTGTTCAAAAGCATGCCAAATGCAAACTTTTACCTTTCAGTAAAAAGTTGTTTGTATCATTGAAAGCTCTGTTATTGTGTTTTTCTTTTAAGGCAAAAGATGTTAATGTATGAGTTCTTTTTTCGAAACGAAAACCTCAGTATTCAGGTTAAACTGTCGTGCTGGCACTTTGCGATAAATAAGTGGGTTTGGGATTGCAGTTTGGGCACTTGGTCTCTAAAAGGTTCGCCATCACTGGCTTAGAATGTTGGACAATCCTAGAGCATGACCCTCGACTAGGGCCGCCAACTCTGGGTTGAGATTTGGGGGTGGAACCTGAGGAGCCTGGAGTTTGGGGAGGGGAGGGACATCCGTGGGGTATACTGCCATCCAGTCCACCTTTCAAAGCAGCCATTTTCTCCAGGGGAACTGATCTCTGCAACCTAGAGCCCAGTGGCACTCCTGGGAGAACTCCAGCTGCCTCCTGGAGACTAGGAAACCAAAACGGGACTCTCAGCCTGTGAGACGGAGTCAAAAAACCAAAAATGCTGAGAACAAACCATCAAAGCTGTAAACAGACAGATACGCATTAAAAAATATTATTATTATACTAATCCCAGTGTCTTCAATATTATCCTAAGCCAACTTTACTGTGTAAACTGTGTGAAGCCGTGCTCCGAGTAGCTTCTTCAGCTCAAAGATGAAATGTCCAAAGGAACCCAACTTTCAGTCTGTCGACATGTCGCGACCATGCTTATATTGGTGGGTTTTCTGCAGGAAGTTATACTGTGTTGGGAGTGAGATCCACCCGCTCACATTTGCCCCGGGGCGTGGGCTGACCTCTCCTGCACAGACACAGGGTGGGATCCAGCATGAGAGGAGACCGCCTGCAGCGAGTGCCCTCCTGCAGTCTGAAGTGGGGCATTCTGCCCCCTCGGCAGCACTTGCCCCCCCTCCTTTCAGCATGGAGTTGCCAACCTCCTTGTGGGCCCTGGAGACCTCCCAGAATTACAACCGATCTCCATAGCAGCTTTGGAGGGGGGGGGGGACACTATGGCTTTATTCCCCACTAAGGTCCTTCCCCTCTCCCAAATGCCACCCTCCACGGACTCCACCCCCAAATTGCCAGGAATTTCCCAACCGAGCTGGAAATGGCAGCTGCACCATAAATTCCAGGTTAAATCCCTCCCCAAATTCCCCACTGCACAGGCACTGTCTCTAGGTCCCCAGGGATTTCCCAGGATGATGTTGACCACCCTAATTATTGGCACGCATGTGCCAGGGCTATTTTTGGGCAGGAAGGCACAGGAACGGCGTTCCGGCTGGCTCCTGAGTTGGCCACGGCCACAACCAAAACTTCTGGCACTTGTGGCTACAGAGCATGCTGCCCTCCCTACGTTACACACAAGAGGGAAAGGTGGCATGTTACAATGCCCTCTTCCCCTCTGGATTTCCTTGGCAATTTCACTCCTCCCCCAATCAGCTGAGAGTGAAACTGACAAGGAAAAGCCTCTCTCCGCCTTCCTTTCTCTAGCTGACATGTCACAGATGGAAAAGGGCAGGCAGGGAACCCAGGCAGGTTGAAAATGCCTTTCTTTCCCTCCCCGATCTGGGGGAGGGAGAGAAAGGCATTTAACCATCCCACCCCCGGCACTTCCCCGAGTCTCTCCGCAATAGCGGAGAGGCTCAGGGAAGAAACAGGGGACGTCTGCATGCCTGCCTTCCTTTCCCCAGCCTGTCCGCCACGGATTAGAACAGATCTTTCAGATCCCAGGCACTTCAGCAGCACCTTTCCCTGGCTGTCTGGTTTGGAGTGGGAGGAGTAGACTAGAAAGGCGATGCTGAAGTGGGGCGGAAAAGCTCGGGGGGGGGGGGGGAAGAAGCAAGCTTCCATGCCTGCCCTGTGCTTTCCCAGCCCCGCCTAATATGCTAATGAGCTGTGCTGTCAGGGGTGTGGCCTAATATGCGAATGAGTTTCTGCTGTTGGGTGTGGCCTATTGTGCTAATGCTGCAAAAAAAAGCCCTGCCAAGCTTAAACCACAGACAGAGGCATCAGGCTTGTAGATCTACTAGTGTACATTACTGGCACCCCAAGGTTCAGCAGCCAGTGGGGGAGACGGCTCGGGGAGCAGCAAAGCCAGATGCCCAATGGTGGGGGCACAACAATCAAATGGCCTTCAAGCACCCCGCTAAACAAATACATGGAGGGAGCTGCTCTCCCACTAAAAAAAGGAACACAGTTACAAACATGGCTGCCAACCCCCCCCAAAGGGTAGGATTCAAAGAGCTTGAACAGTTTGATGGTCAGACCCTGTGTGTGCTTGGCAGACTTGGCAAGGCAAAGGGGTACAACTAGCACTGCCTGCTTCCAGGTGGGGCCTGGAGAGCTCCCAGAATCATCATTTATCTCCAGATCACAGAGGTCTAGGGCTGCCAAGTCCAACTTGGGAAATATCTGAGGACTTTGGGGGTAGAGCCAGGAGACTTTGGGGGTGGAGCCAGGAGAAAGGAAGTGACATCATTTTGTGATGTCACATCCTGTGATGTTGCTTCCACATGCTGACACATGAACTCATGAAGTTTCCTAATACTGAGCTTCTGCTGCTGCCTTGAGCTTTATAGGCTTGCAAGCAGCATTACCCAGACTGTGACTTTTATGCCACTGTTTTTTGTCGCTGAACAAGAGTCAGTGTTATGTAGCAGTCAGTTTGTTTGGCTGGGATCTGGGAGAGCCTGGCTCAAAACCCTGCAGTGCCATGGAATCATTTTATTTAATACTGAATCAGGCCATTGGTCCATCAAGGTCAGTATTGACTACTCAGACTGGTAGTGGCTCTCCAGGGTCTCAGGCTGAGATCTTTAATGTCACCTATGACCTGATCCTTTTTTAGCTGAAGAGGCTGATACCTCCTGCATGTCAAGCAGATGCTCTATCACTGAGCAACGGCCCTACTGAATCCTTCCTCATCTCGGCAGAATATGAAGCACTAAGTACTACACAAGTGCTAAATATGATTTTCATATCATAAGGAGAGAAGCTACAGTGGATAGGGCCAACAGCCCATCCAGTACAACACTCTGTGTCACACAGTGGCCAAAAATACCAGGTGCCCTCAGGAGGTCCAGCAGCGGGGCCAGAACTCCAGAAGCCCTCCCACTGTTGCCCCCCAAGCACCAAGAATGCAGAGCATCACTGCCCCAGACAAAGGGCTCCATTTAGACCTTGTGGCTATAATAGCCACTGATAGACCTCTGCTGGATGGGGACAGAGAGAGAGAGAGAGACAGACAGACAGACAGACAGACAGAAAAAAGAAAGAAAGGGGGAGAGAGAGAGAAGGAAAAGAGCAGGCAGACCCCAGCAGCTTACCCCAAGCAGCTTACTCCAGCAGCAGGCCACATGCAAAAGCAGGCCCTTCAGCAGAAAGAGCCTCTCTGGGCGGGACTCTCTTGCTCTTTCTTAAAGGGGAAATGTCTATTGAGGCTTTTTACTGCAGGGCAGGCTCTCTGCAGACATTTCCCTTTTAAGAGGCCAGGCCAGGCTCCGACGTTTCCCTGCTGGCAGCCATTGCCTCCCCCGGTGGCCAATTCTGAAAAAGCGGGGGAAAGCTTTAAAAATCGGTGCTTCCCCCGCCCTACCCGGGGACTTGGCAGCCCTACAGAGGTCAGTTCCTCTGGAGAAAATGGCAGCTTTGGAGGGTGGACTCCATGGCATTATACTCCACTCAGCTCCCTCCCCTCCCCCAAACCCCGCCCTCCCCAGGCTCCACCCCCAAATCTTCAGGAATTTCTAAACCCAGAGCTGGCAACCGCATGTACAGCTGCAACGGTCTCTGAATCTTCCAGGCCCACTGAGGTGCGAGCATCCAGCAGGAAGCCATGTTTTCTCAGAGCCAGAGGGATGGCACAGCTGGTGCCAAGGCCAGTACGGTGGGAAATGGGTAAGAACATAAGAACATAAGAGAAGCCAATGTTGGATCAGGCCAGTGGCCCATCCAGTCCAACACTCTGTGTCACACAGTGGCCAAAAACACCAGGTGCCCTTGGGAGGTCCAGCAGTGGGGCCAGGACACCAGAAGCCCTCCCACTGTTGCCCCCTCCCCCAAGCACCAAGAATACAGAGCATCACTTGCCCCAGACTTAAGAACATAAGAGAAGCCAATGGCCCATGCAGCCCAACACTCTGTGTCACACAGTATGTTGTGAGCCGCCTTGAGCCAGTTCACTGGAAAGGCGGGATAGAAGTGCAAAAATAAATAAATAAATAAACAGTAGCCAAAAGTACCAGCTGCCCTCAGGAGGTCCAGCAGTGGGGCCAGGACGCTAGAAGCCCTCCCACTGGTGCCTCCCCAGGCACCTAGGAGGGGCATCAGAGGGGGCCACAAACCAAGGGTTAATTCCTGGACGTTTGGGGGTGGAGCCTGGGGGATGGAGTCTGGGAATGAGGAAGACCTTGGAGGGGTACAAGGCCATAGAACAGGGGTGGCCAAACTGTGGCTCGGGAGCCACATGCGGCTCTTTCACACATATTGTGTGGCTCCCAGGAGGGCAGCTGGGGAAGCAAAGGGGAGGCATGATCTTCCTTCCTTCCTTCCTTCCTTCCTTTCCTTCCTTCCTTCCTTCCTTCCTTTTGCTTTCTCTCTCTCTCTCTCTTAGACAAATAAATGTCATCAGCAAACAAACAAATATCATTGGAAAAATAAATATCATTATCAATATCTGTTTTTACCCCTTTTGCTTTTATTTTTGGCAGTCTCCTTTAATGTTAATAAAAGGCAAATTTGCATATTTTCCAGTAAAAACGTGTGTAGTATTTGTAGTATTTTTCTTGCGGCTCTCAAACATCTGATGTTTATTCTATGTGGCTCTTACACTGCCGCTGCCATAGAGGCCACCCTCCAAAGCATCCCCTTTCTCCAGGGGAATTAGCCTCTGTAGTCTGGAGCAGAGTTGTACTTCCGGGGGATCCCCAGGTCCCACCTGGAGGCTGGCATCCCTGCTCTGTAGACTGGAGTCCAGTTATGATCCCAGGTGGACTCCGGGCCCCAGCTGGAGGTTGGCAACCTCCCCCTACCGGCAGGCCCTTCAGGACATGGGGGGGGGGGGGCTCCCTGGTTAAGCGAAGCAGCACGTTCCTCCGGCCCATTATCAGCCCGCCACAGAAGGAAAGCAGAGCGGGGTGGGGGCCTTTCTCCGGCTCCTTCCCCAGGAAGGAAGGGCTGGCTCCCTGGCCTCCACCCTCTCAGTCTGAGTTCGCCGGTTTCTTTCCTGAACCCTCTCTGAAGAAACTCGTGGCGACTCTCTGCTCTTCAAGTGTTTCTCCCCCATTGATCTCCACAGGGGACGGAGACACCCTGGCCACATTTTGAGCAAGAAAAAGAAATCTCTGTTTCCCGGAGAGCAGCGGTAGTAGCAGGAGGTTGGCAGCCCTGCTTCCTTCCATGCTTCTCTGCCTGACTAGCCATGCTGTGGAAAGGCACTGCTTGGTTTTGTGAGAGTTCTGCTCAAAGTAGTCAAGGATCAGATCTTGGTTGGTTAACCACAGTTCTTTATTACCTATTCCTACATTAGTACAGCATCTCGGATTATTGTCAGAGATGAGACAAATAATACAAGCGGGTCTATTATACCATTCCAAGGAGTTTGAATTACCCATAGATAGCCAATCCCCTTAAGGGAAAATTGGCGGGCTAAAAGGTGTCTTGACCGTTTGGTTCTCACAGGAAAAAAGTGAGGTGTTAAGCAGTAAATTTCCTTTCCCAAACCAGACCCCTCAGATGTTGCGAGTTCACATAACAATCAATGGCTCCAAGGTTCTTTTGCATTTGATAAGAGATGAGAAGCATCCTCCCCTTGAAGTTACTGCCGGAGCAGCTGGAATGCGGAGGCAGAGATGTGAGGCCTCCTTGTTCTCGCAAATCATGGTTGTCACCCTCCCGACCAAGACAGGAATAATGCATTACGGTTACATAGGTTCAAATATACTTTAGATACATAGGATAGCTAAAGACATGCATGCAAAAATACATTGGCTGAATTGGCAGATTCTGACACCCTGCCCTCCTCATAATTTTCTTCACCTAGCTTTATCAGGAAACATTTTATGAAACAGTTTGGTTAGTTTAGGAGCATGAACATGTTCTGAGCGAATCCATTCATTGTGTTCCGGGCCGAAATCTAGCCATCTAACTAAGTAATATAATCGGCCTCTTCGCATCTTGGAATCAAGAATTTCAGTTATCTCGAAGTGAGGGCCCCCCTCCTTCATCAGTGGAGGAGGAACTGGAGGAGCTGGATGCCAAGCATTCGGCCCAGGATCTTTCTTCAACAGGCTGAAATGAAACACAGGGTGCACAGAACTCAGTGATTTAGGCAGTTCTAGTTCAAAAGACACATCAGATATTTTGCGTAGCACTTTATAGGGTCCAACATATTTCCATCCTAGCTTTCTGCTGGGCTGCAACCCATGGATATTTTTAGTTGAGAGATAGACAGAGTCCCCGGGTTGAAGGTCCCATCCTGGTGCTCGCCCGCGATCAGCATATTTTTTGTAATCCTCTTTGGCATGGTCCAATGCTTTGCCTATTAGAGGCCATGAGTCCTGGAGACTGGACCACCACCTTTTAAAATCCGAGGGGGGAGCTTGGGGGACATCTTCAATAGTAGGCAATGGTTTCCCCTCGAAACCCCCCACTGCCATGAAAGGGGAGACTCCCGTGGAAGAGTGCACTGCATTGTTGTAACTATATTCTGCAAATGGCAGCAGTTCCACCCAGTTATCTTGGTGATAATTAGTGTAACATCTCAGGAATTGCTCCAAAATTTGATTAGTTCGTTCGGATTGGCCATCGGTCTCTGGGTGGTAACCCGAGCTTAGGGCGGGTTCAATGTCCATCATTTTCAGGAGCTCCCGCCAGAAGTTGGCAACGAACTGACTACCGCGGTCGGAAACCACTCTCTTCGGAAAAGCGTGTAATTTAATCACGTGATTGAAAAAAGCTTTGGCCATCCCTTTGGCGGTGGGCAATTGCTTGAAAGGGGTGAAATGCGCTTGCTTCGAAAATGTGTCTACCACCACCCAAATAACTGTTTTTCCCTTTGAGGGGGGTAAATTGGTGATAAAGTCCATGGCTATAGCTTCCCAGGGTCTTGACGGGGTGGGTAAGGGGTGCAACAATCCCGGAACTTTCCCCCCCCGCTTTTTGCACATTAAACAGGTCTGGCAAGCCGAGACGAAATCGGAGACGTCTCGGCGCATGCGCGGCCACCAGAATTGACGCTGGATCAAATTAAGAGTTTTTAGGAAACCAAAGTGCCTGGCTAGCTTGGAAGAGTGGCAGGTTAACAATATTTCTTTGCGTTTGGCCTTCTTATCAGTAGAATAGATCAAGATATCATCTATGTAACATAACACGCCCTTAAATAGGTGCTTGTGCAACACTTCGTTGATTAAACTCATAAAGACCCCGGGCGCACCACTTAAGCCGAACGGCATCACTAGATATTCAAATTGCCCCAAGGGGGTATTAAAGGCAGTCTTGGATTCATCCCCTTCCCTGATGCGCACCCTGAAATAGGCATCCCGTAAATCCAACTTGGTAAAAATCTTCCCCTTAGCAGCTTCCGCTAAGAGGTCCTTTATTAACGGGAGGGGGTAAGCGTTGGTAGTGGAGACCGCATTCAGCCCCCGGTAGTCAGTGCATAGTCATAAACCCCCATCCTTTTTCTTTCGGAACAGCACCGGCGCCGCAAAGGGGGATTTGGCTGGGCGGATGAAACCCCGCGCTAAATTTTTGTCCAAGAACTTTCGCAACTCTTCCCGCTCCAACGGGCTCATGGAGTATAATTTCCCCTTTGGGAGTTTTTCTCCTGGGAGTAGTTCTATGGCACAATCCGACAGTCGATGGGAGGGCAACTCGTCCGCCTCAGTCTCGCTGAACACTTCCAGCAAATCTCTATACTCCTTGGGCACCATGGTAGGGGTGAGAGCGAGCGCGGGGACCGGGGGGAGAGGGGTCGGAGGTCCCGGTCCCCATTCCGGGTCCCATCTATGTTTAAGGCAGCGTTCGTCCACCCACGAGATCTTCCCTTCGCTCCATTTAATATAAGGGTCGTGCGCCCCGAGCCAAGGGCTGCCCAACACCATGGGGAACTGGGCGTTTGGGGTGATGACAAAAGCCCGCTTCTCCCAGTGTTCCCCCGTCCCCAAAATTAAGCTCTCAGTCTCTGCTATGCATTCCTCCTTCATTTCCGACCCATCCATTTGAGTGAACTTTAGGGGTTCCAACAGCGGGGTGACTTTTGGTCCCAGCCCTTCCACCACCAAGGGGCTGATCAGGTCTCGCGCACACCCAGAGTCAATTAGAGCGCGTACCCGCATGTGGGTACCTGATCCAGGGGTCACTACAGTCACTACCATATATAATAGGGGGCCGGGGATGCTCACCGGAGATGGCGCTTCTTGGCGAGGGACCTGCAGCTCTGCGCCGCTCACTGCAGGCCGTTGGAGTTTCCCGACATCTGCGTCTCCATCAGCTCCAGCTCCCCCTGGTCACAAGCAGCTCCTTCCAGCTGCAACGCCCGGGGTTTCATTGGTGTTTTGCCACGGCTAGGGGTGCTCCCCGCTCCGGGGGTTGAGGTCTTCGGGCCTTTCCCCCCCCTCTTGGGCAGGCGGAGGCGAAATGGCCACTCTCCCCACACTTCATGCACAACCCTTGTCGAAATCTCGCATCTCGGACGTCTTGCACACTGGATCGGGGCTTCGCTCTAGGGGCTGCTTTGCTGGCCGCCGTCACCGACGCTCCCATTTTTATCAGGGCGAACTGCTCCTCCATGTCGATGGCAGCTCTCATCCAGGTGGCCAAAGTGCCCGGGCGGCCCCCCAACAGCACGGTTTCGTAGATCTCCGGGTTCAGGCCCTCCCAATACTTCTCCATGAATAGCTCCTCCGGCCATCCATGGATCTTGGCCGCGATGCGCCTGAACTTGTCAGTGTAGTCCCTCACCGACGATCTCCCCTGGAACAGCTTTCTTAGCTGATTACGGGCCTTTTCCTCGCCCAGGGGGTCCTCGAACTGATGACGGAGGGCCCACATGAAATTGTTCAGGGAACGCAACTCAGGTCCTGGGGTGTCGTGCAGGCTCACATACCAGTCGCTGGCAGTGTCTTTCAGCTTGGACCCGATGTAGCCAATCCGTTCTCTCTCGGTGGGATAGAGGTGGCCCCAACTGTCCAGGAATCTCTCTATCTCCAGCATGAAGAAACGTAGCTTCTCCGGGTCCCCATCGAAAGTGGTCGTCAAAGGGTCGGAGGGGGCTGGGCGGGCGACCGGAGCGACCGGGGCCGGGGCAGGCACTGGAACGGGCCCTGGCGCCGGAACCGGAACGACCGGCTGGACTGGTTGTGCCGGCAGAGCGGGCGCCTGTGGCTGAACCGGAACCCCTCCGGACGCCGCTGGTTGTAGTGGGGCTCCTATCCCTTGACCAGGGAGAGCTCCTTGCACTGCCCTCATAGCGTCTCGAAATTGGTGCTGGAGATCGAGGGCCAACTCGCGGAGCTCGGCGGTGAGTTGAAGCCGCAACTCTCCCATCATCTGATCCAAGGGGACCGTCTGCTCCTCGCGGTACGGATCGGGCCCATACGGACCCGTCCCCTCTCCTTCGAAAGGCGGGCGACGCGGCTCTCCACGGTAGATCGGCTCGCGGTCGTCTCCGAGGTAACTCGGTCTCCCTCGATCGAGCTGGTCTCCGGTGAGCGAAACCCTCACTCCTTTCCGGTCGTGCACCCACGAATCCACGGTCCGATGACCGAAATGGCTCCAGGCGTACTTGGGGGTCACGCTCTGATGAGGAACCCGGCGCGGGATATAGTGAGCCCCTTGGCTCGTGGTCACCGGCACTTCGGGACCTCCTCCGCCGCCACCACCCCCGTTCCCCGGATCCTTCGGGGTAACGGGAGTCTCTTCGGGAGTAGTAGGTTTGAGGGGGACCGCGTCGTCGTCTGACATGGTCAGGAACGGCTGAGTCCCAAACACAGATCTCTGACAATCTGTGAGAGTTCTGCTCAAAGTAGTCAAGGATCAGATCTTGGTTGGTTAACCACAGTTCTTTATTACCTATTCCTACATTAGTACAGCATCTCGGATTATTGTCAGAGATGAGACAAATAATACAAGCGGGTCTATTATACCATTCCAAGGAGTTTGAATTACCCATAGATAGCCAATCCCCTTAAGGGAAAATTGGCGGGCTAAAAGGTGTCTTGACCGTTTGGTTCTCACAGGAAAAAAGTGAGGTGTTAAGCAGTAAATTTCCTTTCCCAAACCAGACCCCTCAGATGTTGCGAGTTCACATAACAATCAATGGCTCCAAGGTTCTTTTGCATTTGATAAGAGATGAGAAGCATCCTCCCCTTGAAGTTACTGCCGGAGCAGCTGGAATGCGGAGGCAGAGATGTGAGGCCTCCTTGTTCTCGCAAATCATGGTTGTCACCCTCCCGACCAAGACAGGAATAATGCATTACGGTTACATAGGTTCAAATATACTTTAGATACATAGGATAGCTAAAGACATGCATGCAAAAATACATTGGCTGAATTGGCAGATTCTGACAGGTTTGCCCCGAGAGTACTCCGTTTGAATTTGAAATCCACAATTTTATCCCTCCCTTTCTCCAGGAAACTCAGGACAGCATGTGCAGTGCCCTCTTCCCCCATTTGACCCTCAAAACAACCCTGCAGGGTAGGTGAGACTGAGAGAGCAAACAGTGAGTGGCCCAAGGTCATCTAGAGCATGCAACAAAGTTTAATTCTGGGTATAAGCTTTTGCAGTGTGCAGGCACACGAAAGCTCATCCCAGGAACTGAACCTCGTTGGTCTTGAAGGTGCCTGACTGGACCCAAACTTTGTTCTGCTGCGGCAGACCCACAGGGCCACCCACACCTGGATCCATCCCCAAGGACATCTAGTGAGCTTCATGGCACGCTAAGGATTTGAACCCAGGTCTCTTAGGTCCTCCTCTGACATGCTAAACGAGGGACGCCAGACTACCAGGAGGGGGCTTTCAGGGGCAGGACAAGGGGAGAAGATGACTGTTGTCATGTGATTATGTTGACATCACAGCTGGGCAAAAAAACCCACAAGGGCCCAACCCAGCCAAAGGGCAGGGACCCAGCCAGGGAGCTGTTTGGCTGGGAGGGGACTGTTTGAAATGGATGCGTTTGCAAGAGCTCACATTCCAGGCATTATAGGGTTGGCTTGTTTACCTTCAGGGCTGTTGTTTAGACTGACCAGGAAGATGAAGCAGAATCAGTACTCATTTTGGCTGGCTGTAGCAGGAACTTGCGGGGTTAATTCGGAGGAGGAGGCGGAGTCCCAACTGGAGGGATGTCGTGGGAGCCCGACTGGTCCAAGCAATGAGGGGTGGAGCATATAAAGGCCGCAAGAACCTATGTAAACCCTTTCAGCATAGGGTTCAAACTCTGGAGATGTGAGGGTGGAGCCTGAGGAGGGAGGTTTAGGGAGGGGGGGACCTTGAGATGGTATAATGCCATGCAGTCCACCTTCCCAAGCGGCCATTTTCTCCAGAAGTGGAACAGAGGTTTTCAATACATGTTATAAAGCGATCCATGTAGTCCGGAGATCAGTTGTGCCCGAGGAGGAGGAGGAGGAGAGGTTTGGGGGCTGCTCCTGGCACACAGAAGGGAGGGGGGGACCCTGCTGAACACAATCCCCTCCCCTCTCCACCTGCAGGACCTAGAGGCCCAGACGCAAACACACCCCACAGCGGGGAACCAAGAGAAGGCTCTGGCTGCTGGGCCGAGCTCCTCCCTCCTCCACTCCACTCCCCCTAGGCCAGGGCAGTGCCTTCAGGTGGGGCCCGTAGACCTCTCGGCATCCCAACTGATCTCCAGACGGCAGAGGAAATGGCTGGACTCTCTGTGCCACGAGGTCCCTCCCCAGCCCTGCCCGCCCCAGCCCTGCCCGCCCCTCTACTGCCACAAGCACAGACGTGCTCCGGGGTGTCGAACTCATTTGTTACGAGGAGGGCTGGCTCTGACATGAATGGCACTTTTTTATGGCACATAAATGGCCGTATGGGCCCTAAAATGTCATGCCAGGGATGGGAGATATAAACTGTATAAAGGACACGGGCAAACCACGTGGCCCAGCCAGACAAAGTGACATTTATGTCAGAGCCAGCCCTTGTCACAAAGGAGGTTTAGGGTTGCCAACCTCCAGGCGGGCGCTGGAGATCACCTGGAATCACATTTTATCTCCAGACCACATCAATAGCTTTTAAAAAATGATTGAGAACATTTGTTCCGCTTCTCCTGGAGAAAATGGCTCCCTTCTGTGAACCTCCAGGGGGTGGCTGGAGATCTCCTGGGTTTACAACTGATATCCAGGAGTCTATGCACTGGACCCCACTGAAGTCCCTCCCCTCCTCAAACCCCACCCTCCTCAGGCTCCAGTATTTCCCAAGTGCAAAGTGATGCACACTGGGACCAAAAAATCCTAACTGTAAATACACGCTGATGGGGTCCGAACTGGCGGAGACTCACCAAGAGAGAGATCTTGGAGTCGTAGTAGATAACTCACTGAAAATGTCAAGACAGTGTGCGACTGCAATGAAAAAGGCCAGCGTGTCAGCTAATGCTGCTATCTCCTGCCCAGGAGGTGGCATGAGTCGCCCTGCCACGTAGCGTCCTTGGAATGTTCCGTTTCGATTCTCACAGCTTTGCTTATCGCTCAGTGCCTGGTTCTGACCTTGGAAGCCTGTCAGTGTCCGGCAATGTATCTTCCCGCTTTTTTCTATGAGAACCTGTAGCCAGTATTAAGGGCGCCTTTTTCCTGATTTATGTGATTGGTTGCATTCCTCTTCGAGACCCTCTCTGAATTCTGTATAATTGCCCTACCTAAGGATTGTTCTAACCATTACTGACACAGAATGTGTAGATGACCATAGCAGACCTTTCTCAATAAAGATCACCTTCTTTAAGGATGCTTGTTGTGACTGACTCTGTAGGACTCTCACACAGCGCTATGCTGGGGATTATTAGGAAGGGAACTGAAATCAAATCAGCCAGTCTCATAATGCCCCTGTATAAATTGATGGTGCAACCTCATTTGGAGTACTGTGTACAGTTCTGGTCGCCACACCTCAGAAAGGGTACTGTAGCATTGGGGAAAGTGCCGAAAAGGGCAACTAGAATGATAAAAGGGTTGGAACACTTTCCCTATGAAGAAAGCTTGAAGCGCTTGGGACTCTTTAGCCTGGAGAAACAATGGCTGAGGGGTGACATGATCGAGGTTTATAAGATTATGCATGGGATAGAGCAGGTAGAGAAAGAAGTCCTTTTCTCCCTTTCTCACAAGACAAGAACTCGTGGGCACTCCATGAAATTGCTGAGCAGTTGGGTTAGAACAGATAAAAGGAAGTACTTCTTCACCCAAGGAGTGATTAACATGTGGAATTCACTGCCACAGGAGGTGGTGGCAGCCACAAGCATGGACAGCTTCGAGAGGGAATTGGATAAACATATGGAGCAGAGGTCCATCAGTGGCTATTAGCCACAAGGTATAGATAGGAACTCCCAGTCTAGGGCAAGTGATGCTCTGTATTCTTGGTGCTTGAGGGGGAGGGGGCAACAGGGGGAGGGCTTCTGGTGTCCTGGCCCCACTGCTGGACCTTCTGAGGGCACCTGGTGTTTTTGGCCACTGTGTGACACAGAGTGTTGGACTGGATGGGCCATTGGCCTGATTTAACTTTGGCTTCTCTGATGTGCTTACGTTCTAACCCAAGCCCTACTCCAGGCTCCACCCCCCCCAAAAAAATCTCCAGGTACTTTTCAAGCCACAGCTGGTGACTCTCCTCCACCCCCAGATTTCCAGGGATGGTTTCCATGTGTCTCGGGTAGCCAGGAGATCCTACAATTGCCTGGCTGCCAGAAGTTCTCGCTCTTTAGCATTATTCCGGGTGCACCAAGAGGAGGCGAGACTCTCTCCAGCTGCGGCTGAGTGGATTGAAAATCTAGATATGAGTATTTCGGGGCATTGCCCAGTTGGTTGGCATACCCGTTGTATCAGCCTGGTTCCACGTTTTATATTGTTATATACATACTTCCTTGTATAACTCTGCCATACGATGCATAAATCTCCAGGGATTTATTTCCAGCTTGGAGCTGGCAAGTGGACGCTGCCTTTACCAGTGGCCCTGCACTCATGAGGGCGCTGGGGAAGCCACCCTTTCCTCTGCGCACTGACAGTTTCATCCTCCCAATCTGGTTCCACTCAAGAGGATGCTGACGGGACATGAAAGTTGCTGAGTCATACGCTGATAGGGCCATAGACACGAGAGGGTGAGGAGTGCCCCGGAAGACGCCCAGCCCCTCAGCAGGCCAGAATGGAAAGCAGAAGTGAGCATTAGCATTTCTCCTGCCGGCTTGGGTGACAAAACCAACACACCCGACTTCCATTTCTGCTGAGTCACGCTGAGCCAGCAGAAAAATGGATCCGCCATTCGGTTTATGGGCTTTTTGTCAGGAGGCTGAAGTTGGTTCCTTATTCGCATTTCCTTATTCAATCCTTGTTCGTTACTTATTCGCAAATTCATCCATAAAACACTGTGGAGATATGGAAAACTCTGAACCCCAAAACAAGGTCTGGACCACCCACGACATATTATATACCCCCAGGTTCACAGGACTCTCCCCTTCAAGAAGATATATCCTGTTTCCTGGTCCAAAGCGCAGTTCTTGGGCCAGCTGCTCCAAAGCATGGTGCCCCCAGGCATAGGCGTAGAGTATGGGGGGGGGGCTTGAGCCACCCCCGAAATTTCCCGGGGGGGCCTCAGCCACCCCTGGGAAAATGGAGCGCCTGCCACCGCTCCTTCCTGGGTCCTTCCGAGGCCCGGCGCCACTGCTGGAGAGGGAGAGGGAAGGGGTGGCGGGGGGGGGGGGGGAGAGATACCGGCAGCAGCGGCTGGTGGGCCTTGGCAAGGCCCGGGGAGGCGGAGTGGTTTCTGGGGGGGGGGGGGGGGAGAACATCACTCCAGCAAGCGCCCCCCCCCCCAGGATTTCCAAAACTCTATGCCCCTGCCCCCAGGACAATCACACAGGCAGACGCTGGGGCTGGGCTGCACCCCAAAAATAATCTTTGGACCACCCCAAATGACACATCTGGGGACTGTCCCCTGCAAGATGACATACAGCACTGCCCGGTCCAAACTCTGGTTCTGAAGACACAACTCTCTATTTGGAGTGCTTCCCAGAGGTCTGTATTTCAAAGGAGATTTGAATAAGGTACTGGTTGCCCTTTATAACCCAAAACAAGGTTTGGACCCCCACACCTCAGTGTGTCAGTGGGAAGAAATGCAGTGGCCAATGCTGATTGTTTTGAAATGCGAGTGATGAGGTTTTTTGCATGTCTTGCTTAGGATGTGGGGTCCACTAGAGTGGGAAATCCACCCCACCACTCTTACTAGGGCGGAGGCAGAACAAAGTTTGACTCCAGGGGCACCTTTAAGACTGACGAAGTTTTACTCTGGGTATAAACTTACATGTGCATGCGCACGAAAGCTTATACCCAGAATAAAACTGTTGGTCTTAAAGGGGTGCATGCACACGAAAGCTTATACCCAGAATTAAACTTTGTTCGATGCACACGAAAGCTTATACCCAGAACTAAACTTTGTTTGATGCAGTGCATTGCATGCACACTTCTTCAGGTACCCAGAATAAAACTTTGTTGGTCTTAAAAAGATGCCCCTGGACTCAAACTTTGTCCTGCTGCCTCAGACCAACAGAGCGGACCCCCTCCCCCCCCCCAGATCTCAGCTGGAGGCAGGAAGCTGCATGAGATCCTCTTGTATAAGCCACAGGGAGGAGCCAGAGCGGAGGCGGTCTTTGCTCATTTACAGCCAGTTTGTGAGAAACAATGGAAAGCTTGCCAGGATTTACGAGGTTGTTTCATAATCCTCATTTCCCCTTGCCACATAAAACATGACCTCTGGCTTTCTTTCCATCTGTCAGAGATCCAGGATGACGGTTCCTGCTGCATCGTCTGCTTTCACAGGGGCTGCATCTGTGATCCCAAGCCAGCATCTTTCTCACCCTCCTCCTCCTCCTCCTCCTCTCCCCCACAGCCAAACTGTTTGGTTTTGTGGCCATGCCGTCACTGCAGAAGCAAAGGCTGGAGATTTCAACTTCCTATTTTTCTGCAAAGAGGAGGAGGAGATTGGGATTTATACCCTGCCCTTCATTTGGAGTCTCAGAGCAGTTTACAAACTCCTTTCCCTTCCCCTCCCCACAACAGGCACCCTGTGAAGTAGGCAGGGCTGAGAGAGCTCTGAGAGAACTGGGACTGGCCCAAGGTCACCCAGCAGGCTTCATGTGGAGAGGGAGTGGGAAATCAAACCCAGTTCTCCGGATTAGAGTCCACCACTCTTAACCACTACACCAAACTGGCTGTGAAACTGTAGGTGGGTCTGAGAGAGCACTGAGAGAACTGCCCTTGAGAGAACAGCTCTGAGGGAACTGTGACTGGCCCAAGGTCACCCAGCTGGCTGCATGTGGAGGGGGAGCAGGGAATCAAACCCGGTTCTCCAGATCAGAGCCTGCCACTCTTAAGCACTACACCAAACTGGGAGGAAAGTGGTTAAAGTGTCAGACTAGAGCAGGGGTGGCCAAACTGTGGCTCGGGAGCCACATGTGGCTCTTTTACACATATTGTGCGGCTCCCAGCAGAGTGGCTGGAGAAGCAATGGGGAGGCATTGTTTCCCTCCCTGGGTAGGGTTGAGGTGAGGAGAAAGAAAGCAACTTTAACTTGGAGAACGCATCTGTCTCTTTAAATCCCTTCTCCAAGCCAAGCTAGTTAGCTTGGGGGGGGGTGTCTTAGAGGATGCATTTAAAGTGGCTTTCTTTCTACAACCCCCCCCCCCCCCGTCTATGTCTGTTTGCTTTCTTTCCACCTTTCTTTCTCTCTCTCTCTCTTCCATCCCTCCCCATCTAAAGTTATCAATTTAATGTTAATAAAACACAAATGTGCATATTTTCCAGTTAAAACGTGTGTGTAATATTTGTTCCTGTCTTGCGGCTCTCAAACATCTGGTGTTTATTCTATGTGGCTCTTACGTTAAGAAGAAGAAGAGGAGATTGGGTTTATATCCTGCCCTTCACTCACTTGGAGTCTCAGAGTGGCTTACAAACTCCTTTCCCTTCCCCTCCCCACAGACACCCTGTGAGGTAGGTGGGGCTGAGAGAGCTCTGAGACAACTGTCCTTGAGAGAACAGTTTTGATAGAACTATGGCTTGCCCAAGGCCATCCAGCAGGTGCAAGTGGAGGAGTGGGGAATCAAACCCGGTTCTCTCAGATTAGAGTCCGCGCACTTAACCACTACACCGAACTGGCTCTCTTAAAAGCACGTTTGGCCACCCCTGGACTAGGGCGTGGGAAATCCAAGTTCAAATCCCCACTCATGCCATGGAAGCTCCCTGGGTGGCCTTGGGCCAGCCAGTTAAACACTCTCAGCCTAACTGACCTCACAGGGTTGTTGTGAGGATGAAACACAGGATCAGAGAACAATGCGAGCTGCTTTGGGTCCCCACTGGGGTGAAAAGCGGGACGTAAATAAAGAAATAAATAATGTCCTTTCCCTCAGAACCTGAAATATGGGGCTCCTTTTCCTGGGGCTTCTCCCCCCCCCCCAATCCATTCTGACCCCAGCCTTTCTTGGAGGAGCTCAGGATTCTTTTCACCTCACAACAGCCCTGTGAGATAGGTTAGGCGGAGAGAGTGACTGGCCCAGGGTCGCCCGACTTCCTGGCAGAGGGAAGAGTTGAACCTGCGCTTCCCCAGGTCCTGGTGAGAACCAGGAAGCCACACTGGTTGTGGTGCCAGGTTGCCAGCTCCAGCATGGGGCATTCCTGGAGATGTAGGGGGAAGAATTTGAGAAGGGGAGGGAGCTCCTCAGGGATTTAATGCCACAGAGTCCACCCTGCAGAGCTGCCATTTTCTCCAACGGATCTCTGGGGCCCAGAGAACAACTAGGCTTGCCAGTCTCCAGGGGGTGGCTGGAGATCTCCCGCTCTTACAGCTGATCTCCGGGCGACAGAGATCAGTTCACCTGGAGAAAATGACTGCTTTGGAAGGTGGACTATGATGGTTTTATGCCACACTGAGGCCCCTCTCCTTCCCAAATCTCACCCTCCCCGGGTTCCACCTCCCCCCCCCCCCACAGCTCCAGGAATTCCCCAACCCAGAGTTGGCCACCCAGTGATGAATTCGCACTGTCATAATGATGAGTACAAAATCTGAGTCCAGGGGCACCTTTAAGACCAACAAAGTTTTATTCACGGTATAAGTTTTAGTGTGTATATGGCAATTTAGACCATGAATCGTACCATGAATCGTTGTGTCTTAAAAAGGTGCCCCCTGGACTCAAACTGTTCTGCCGCTTCAGACCAACACGGCTGCCCCACCTGACAATACCTTCATTATAGAAGATGTATTCTCTGCCAGCCTTCCTTCTCAGCGGCACACCGTGGCCTTTGCATTAGTCCTCCCTTCCTCCAGTTTCTCCTGCTGTGAGGCAGGGTTAGGCTAAAAGCCAGGGACTTGCCCAAGGTCCCGGAGTGAACTCCATGGCAGAGTGAGGATCTGAACCCAGACCTTAGTCTGGCCCCTGGGCAGGGCCGGCCCACACATAAGGCAAATTAGACTTTTGCCTAGGGTGCCCCCTGGAGATGAGCGCCGAACTGGCCTGCCACTCTCCCCCCCCCCCCCCCCGCCCCCACCAAAAGCCACTGGGCCACCTGCCTCTGAGGCCATTTTCTTGCCCCCCCCCCGGATCAATCTGCCGTGGATCCCTTATTTATAGCACCTGATTCATCTCCCCAACATCAAGGAGATGTCCCCGTAGAAACCCCCGCATGCCTGGTGCACCTTTTCATTCATGATAAGAACCAACTATACGATGCACTTTCCCTGGTTTGGTTTCCTGGTCAAATAAACCACGGTACTCTGGGAGATCCTTGTGTTGTGTAAGTTCTCAGAATTAAATAAAAGAAAGGCATTAGCTGTAATGTCCTGTGCTTTATTATACAATGTCGCCTGCCATGTGCTCCTGTAATGGCAACCACCATGTGGCCGGAGGACATGGTCAGTCAGCGACCGGAGCTTCAGTCTGGGGGAACAGTAGATACCTGGATCCGAAGTGGCCACCAATAAGGAACCTAGGTTCTCCCTGGGGAACCTATGGCAATTCATGTAAATATAAGACCCTATCTGGTCATTTGGGTGCGGCTGGAGGTGTGGTTCCGGCCAGCATAAAAGCGGGGGTTGAAGCCCCCATATGCCCTGCCTCCTCTGACCACCAGATGAACTATGCTGATTTCACTGCTACCAGCCTCCGGGCTCCAGTACTTTCCTATTAGCCAATGTTGTGTTTTTCATTCTTCCTAAAATGCATGTAATTTTGAAAATTGGTGGGCACACCCCGGGGGGGGGGGGCGCGATGCAGGCACCAGAAGGCATCCTCACCAGTGTTCCTTCTAAGCTGAGTGAGTGTGAGCCAGCTCACCGTTTTTTAGCCTCCGGCTCACACTTTTTTGCCTTAGCTCAGGAAGGAGGGCTCCGGAGCAAACTGATCTATGCAGCAGCCCAACCGCTCGCTCACAACTTTCACGCCAGTAGTGGCCCACTTTGCTCACAAGACAGATTGGGGGGGACACTGATGCTCACCCAGCGCGCAAAAAGACCTGGGGTCGGTCCGCCCTGTGGCCCAGAGGGTTGGCCGGGGTGGGCCACTGGCTGTTCTCATGCCGGCCCCTGGAAGTCCGGGACCGGCGGCGGCGGCGGGAGCAGCGAGAGGCCCAGCTGGGGGGAGCCATGGCCGCGCGCAAGCCGCCCACCGGGTTCCTCCGGAGGGGAGGGGAGGGGAGGGGGAGGGCAGAGACACCCCGCCGCCGCCGCCGCCACCCCCCCCCCCCTCGACCAGGCACCCCCTCCCCGAGGGCCCTGCCCCAGGCCGCCTGGATCCCCCCACCCCCGACGGGGCCGCCGCGCCCTTTCCGGGCCACGCGGAGTCTGCGACGGCGACTTTTCCCCCAGTAACCTCGGCCGCTAACCGCCCCGCGAGGGAGACTCCCCGCCGCAGTTCGACCGTCGCCTCGCCAGACACCACATCGGCCACGCTGCGGGAGGGAGCCGAGCCCCGGGGCGGCCGGGCCAGTGCGAGAGAGCGCGCCCAGCCTGCTTGCCTGCCTGCCTGCCTGCCTTCCAGGCTCTCTTCCAGCCCGGCGCCCGACAGCCCGGCCGAGGAAGCGGTAAGGGGGAGCCTCGGGGGCCGCTTTCACTTGCGCGCTTTCGGCGCTCTGGGCAGCCGGCTTTTGCAAAGGCCACTTGCTGCGCCGCGGCCGGCAAAGGCGGCGTTTCTTTCCGCGCGACAGCAAAATCATTGGGAACAGGCCCGCGAGCTCCTTGGAGTCGATTGACTGCGGGCTCTTAGTTTACTAGTAGCTCCTATTTGAGAACGAAGGAGCAAACATCTGAACTATCCCCAACGAAATGCTTTTAACGCCGACGAATTACGCTGTATGAATTAACCTTATAGACTAGAGCGCTAAAAAGGAAATCAAACGTAATTTAGAAAAAAAAAACAATCCTAAAACGATCACTGAAACGATAGTAGAGAGATTTTCAAAACGGAGAAATGGCAAGGCTGAGCGGCGTGATTTCACAGGTGGGGAAGCGCCGGCAAACTCCTCGCTTTGGCTCCCGGCTCAGCGGCTTGGCGGGGGGAGGCTGCGGCCGGCGCCGGAGGAGCAGGCGGCCGTGCCCTGGAGAGGCTTGTGCGCCCCTGCTTCGGGAGGGTCAGTCGGGGGACTTCGGGTGCAAAGCCCTCCTGAACTGGGGAGGAGATGGGGCCGTCTGGCGCCCCAAGTCCAGCCTTGACAGCAGCCGCGAAAGAGGGGCAGGGTTCGAATTCGAGTGACTTGCTGGTACCTGGAACGTCTGCCGCAGTGATCCCCAGAAGCGGACCCAGGGAAAAGCTCTTCCTTTGTATATCAAAGCCCCCACCCCCCTCCCCGGGCTTTTTGCCTCTGGCCTCCCATTCGCCTTAGGCAACAGACCGCAACGCGGGCGGATCGAAGCAACTGGCAATAATATTTAGTGTTCCCATCGAACTTTTAGTGTTCAGATTGCGTCTCTGATGCTTTCTCAGTCATTCCTCCAACTATTGTGTAAAATAAGCCAGGGAGCTGCTGTGGTGTGGTGGTTACTAGGGGTATTGGGCCAGGATCTGAGACCCAGTTTGGTGTAGTGGTTAAGTGCGCGGACTCTAATCTGGGAGAACCCGGTTTGATTCTCCATTCCTCCACTTGCACCTGCTGGACGACCTTGAGCAAGCCGTAGTTCTGTCCCAGCTGTTCTTGAAAAAAGAGCAGTTTCTGTCAGAGCTCTCTCAGCCCCACCGACCTCACCGGGTGTCTGTTGTGGGGAGGGGAAGGGAAAGGAGGTTGTAAGCAGCTCTGAGACTCCTTTGGGTAGTGAAGGGCGGGGTATAAATCCAATCTCCTCCTCATCTCTCTTCTCTGCCATCAAAACTCAATGGGCAACCTGGGCAAGTCACTTTTTCCCAGCATGACCTACCTCGTAGGATTGTTGTGATGATAAAATAGATGAAGGAAGACGACTGTGGGATATCTCGAGCTTCTTAGAGGAAAGGTAGGGGGAAATCACGACAGATAAATACAAATCTCCCTATTGCTGTGGCAGGATTGGCTCAAAGAGTCCATGGCAGAGATGAGGTCTGGGCTCACGGGCTTTACCACCTCGCAGAAGAAATTTCCCAGCTGAGATGAACACGTCCATGGAAAGGGAAATCCTGAAATGTGTAGACTTTAACTGACTGTACTAGTAGAAACAGTAGAAGGCAATTCACCTTATTGACAGTGGCAGTGGTCATATGGTACTGGGTTGCCGACTTGCCAACTCTGGGTTAGGAAGATCCTGGAGATTTGGAGATAGAGCCTGAGGAGGGGACGGACCTCAGCAGGCTCTAAGGTCCAAGAGTCCCCTCTTCCAAAGGAGCCGTTTCCGGGGGGGGGGGGGGAATGGGAGACAATGATCCCTGCAGTTGTAATTCCAGGAGAACCCCAGCCCCCCCCCCCCCCCGGGAGACTGGCAGCCCTGGGATTATCTCTCGCTCACTCCCCACGGAGACAAATGGAAGCCACACGGTGGATTGTGTCTGTGGGCTTCCATTTGTTTCCGTGGGGAGTGAGCAGGAGATAATCCCAGGGCTGCCAGTCTCCAGGTGGGGCCTGGGGTCCTGGCCAAACGTTCAGCTCCTACTGAAAAAGGAGGAGGACCATCTGTTTGCTCCTTCCATACGACAAGCAAACCAGTCCTCCCTCACCCTCAGTTCCCAGTCGCCAAGGCAGGAGATAGTCATGACCCAAATCACAAAGCTGTGTGAGAGAAGGCAGCCCGGAACTGAATCCTGCACCTTAAAATTGCTGTGTTGTTGTTGTTCAGTCGCACAGTCGAGTCCGACTCTTCGCGACCTCATGGACCACATCACGCCCGGCCCTCCTGTCTTCCGTCGTGCTCCGGAGTTTGCTTAATTTCATGTTCGTTGCATCAATAACACTGTCTCACCATCTCATCCTTTGCCGGCCCCTTCTTCTGTTACCTTCAGTCTTTCCCAGCATCAGGGCCTTCTCCAGGGAGTGCTCCCTTCTCATTGGGCGGCCAAAGTATTTGAGCTTCAGCTTCAGGATCTGAAAACTGCGGTAGAGATTCCAAAATTGCTGACGATCCTCCAACTCCCGAGGCCTCCGGTGGTTAAAATTTAGACGCAAGCATTCTGTTCACAACTGAACTCCACCCACTTTGACCTTTCAGGCGCTTCGTCCGGATGGGGACTGTCGACAGCGTCAAAGACTTTGTGAGCATCGGCCCTGTGGAGTTCAGCACCTGGGGCAAAAATGCAGCGGTGACTGGCTTATCCTACCAGGCCACTGGGGACGAAGGCGGGCACGTGGGCACATTTAAGCGTTCGGTGCCAACCAGGGAATCTCTCCGGTGCCCTCAGGGGTCAGTCGTGAGTTTTCACAACATCCAGTATTCCATTAAGCGGTCCCATGGGCTCCCGTGCAAGCGCAGAGTGGTGGAGAAGAAAATCCTCCAGAACGTGTAGTAAGTTGGCGCGGCTTTCCGGAAATCGGTGTGTCTGTTGTGGCGGAGGGGCTGAGAATAAAACGGCCAATATTGGGGTTGGAGCACCTTCCCTAGGAGGAAAGGCTGAAGAGTCGAGGGGGCGGACATGACCGGGGTTTATAAAATTATGCATAGGGTGGAGAGAGTTGACAAAGGGAAATTTTTCTCCCTCTCCCAAAAGATTGGAACTCAAAGGCATCTGATGAAACTGATGGGCAGGAGGTTCAGGATGGACAAAAGGAAACAGTTCTTTACGCAAAGAGTGATTGAAATGTGGAATTTACTGTCAGAGCGTGTAGAGTTGGCCATAAGCTTTAAAAGGGGATTAGATAGATTCACGGAGGATGAGTCTATCGATGGCTACTGGCCCTGGTGACTGAGGGAAACCTCCACATTCAGAGGCACTGAGCCTCTGAATCCCAGAGCCAGGAGGCAGCATCAGGGGAAGGCCTCGGCCTCTATGCCCTCCTGTATACCTTCCAGAGGAACTGGTTGGCCACTGTGTGAGGCAGGAGGCTGGACTGGATGGGCCACTGGTCTGATCCAACTTGGTTCTTCTGATGTTCTTATCAGGGGAAGGCCTCGGTCTCTCTGCCCTGTTGTTGGCCCTCCAGAGGAACTGCTTGGGCACCGTGTGAGATGGGATGCTGGACCTGATGGACTATTGGTCTGATCCAGGAGGGCTCTTCTGATGTTCTTATGAAGGCCTCGGCCTCTATCCCCTGTTGTTGAATTTCCAGAAGAACTGGTTGGCCACTGTGTGAGGCAGGAGGCTGGACTAGATGCAATGGCGTAGACTTTCCAGTTTTTGAGGAGCAGCTGGGGCTGGGCCAGAGGCATTGCTATGATAGGTGCTTAAAACAACCGAGGCCCAGTGACATCATAGGGAGGACCCAACTTTGCTTTCAATATATGAGTGTGACTGAACACCTACGGTGTGACTGAACACCTTATAAAATACGTATAAGTATAAAATACTTATAAAAATATTTTTAATCCAAGAACCAAAATATTTTTAATCCAAAAAAGTAATTAACAATATGGAAGAAATAATAATAATAAAAAACATAACCACCATCAAGACAGGCGTAGCCAGCCAATGACATAGCCATTTTCTTTAAAACGCAGCCCTCAACATCAGACACAAAGAACGGTCAAAAAGCCCACGGAAAGAAGATGGCCTTGCACATCATCCTAAAAATAGGTAAGGAGGGTATCTGCTGAACCTCCTCCAGAAGGCCATGCCAGGAAGTTGGCCCCATGACCAAGAAAGATCTTTCCGCAGCAGTGAAAGCATTTGAAAGGGCACCGTGAGCAAATGCGAAGCACTGATAAATTTCACTTAAGAGTTTGCAAAGCAAATAGTAGCTCTCATTGTCTGTATATAAATTCAGTAACAATAATTATCATTTGCTCCAACTTGCCCAAAGCGGCTCAGACCAGATGGTTGGTCATTGTACACCAACGCAAGAATCGGAAGACCCCCGTTAGACCCAGTAATGCATCAGTGGAAGGCACCAACAGTCATAGATCTTTGCATGGGTTTAAAAGTGCTTCCCCTGGATACAACTATGATCTGCAATTCCATTTCATTGTCTGACTAATTACTTTGCCTCTGGAGAAGAAAGGGATATAAATATTTTAATAGATTTGATAGGTGCGTCATAAAAATAGAGTATTAGTATCCGGATAAATAAATAGGAAATATAAATACCAAGTCCTGTTATTCCGTTACAGAAAGATGGCCAACTTAAGTGCAGATGTCTTTAATCAGATGTGTAACATAAATAGCTTGTTGAGTTCCAAAGGGATGCCAGGACTACTTGCTATTGAATGAAAGGTTCTTGGATTAAAAATATTTTTATAAGTATTTTATGCTTATAAGTATTTTATAAGGGCGGCTGTAAGTGTTCAGTCACACTGGTCTGATCCAGCAGGGCTCTTCTGATGTTCTTCTCAGGGGAAGGCCTCAGCCTCTCTGCCCTGTTGTTGACCCTCCAGAGGAACTGGTTGAGGCCACTGTGTGAAACCGAATGCTGGACTAGATGGACCCTCACTGGTCTGATCCAGCAGGGCCCTTGTGATGTTCTTGTCAGGGAAAGGCCTCAGCCTCTCTGCCCTGTTTGTCTGGCCCTCCAGAGGAACTGGTTGAGGCCACTGTGTGAAACCGAATGCTGGACTAGATGGACCCTCACTGGTCCGACCCAGCAGGGCTCTTCTTATGTTCTTATGAAGGCCTCAGCCTCTCTGCCCTGTTGCTGGCCCTCCGGAGGAACTGGCTGAGGCCACTGTGTGAGACAGGAGGCTGGACTAGAGGGACCCTCACTGGTCTGATCCAGCAGGGTGCTTCTGATGTCCTTATCAGAAGGGAAATAAACATAACAGCTAGAAAAATTCGGAAAAGGCTTCAGAGGCGCCTTTCCTGGATGTGTTGCCAATTAGTTCAAGGAGAAAATATTCATATTTTGTGTCCCAAGTTTTTCCAACCTGATACTGGAACTCAGACGAAAACCCAGCCAAGAAGTTCCTTGAAGATGTATTTCTGTGCTTTGCGTCAAAAACCACTCCACTTGCGCACACCCATGGAACCCAGGGCCCGCCTTCCCTCGCCGGCTGGCTTGTTCCAGTATAGGGCTGCTCCGTCCGCCTTCCCCAGGACAGCCCAGAGGTGGTTTGCTCCTACTTGCCCTTAAGTCTCTGATTAAAATTGGATATGAGAAACCTGAAAACTTCAGAAATAAACCAAAGACCTCGCCCCAGCTGCCGCCTAAAAGTAACACTAAAAGGGACAATTCCTGTAAATTCACTGAATTTTTTACATAATCTAAACCTGCAAAAGGAGATATTGAATGTATGTTGGCGAAGGTATATTTTGGGTGGACACAAAAATGGTTGAACGCTGCAAGGACAACATAAGATTCTGCTAAAATCTGGCAGAGTATACCCAGGCCCTCTCAGAGGTAGGGTTACCAGCTCTGGGTTGGGAAATACCTGGAGATTTTGGGGGTGGAATCTGGGGAGGGAGGGACTTCAGCAGGGTACAGTGCCGTAGAGTCCGCCCTCCAAAGCAGCCATTTTCCCCAGAGGAATTGATCTCTATCATCTGGAGATCTTCAGGCCCCACCTGGAAGTTGGCAGCCCAGCTCAGAGGCCAAGGTGACCTCCAGCTTTTGAGATCCCCCCACACCATAATATAAAAAATTAAAAACAGAGTGTCGTATTTAGGTCCGATAGGACTGCGCATAAGATCAAGTTGCAGACCTTGCTGAATGCCAAACAATTAACACGTCTCTAAATTGAGCTTGAAGACTGGAGCAAATCCACCCACCCTCAACTGGGCCTGATTAACCTCTCACTGGTTTGATTCTGAATGCCAAACTTCATGCAAACAGAACAAGGCATCTTGATCTGATACAATGGACGGAACTGTTCCACTGGGTCACGGCAGACTGCTGAAGGAGCCCTCCGCCCCCCACCAACTCAGAATAATACATGGAAGTCCCTTTTCATTCCTTTTCCTTCCAGTGGAATTATGAAGCCGGGCATGAATGCCATTCTGGGTCCGACAGGCAGCGGCAAATCATCGTAAGTATATTTGGGGCTGCCCCATTGTGTTTCTGCCACACAGCGTGCTAAGCCACAGGGTTGTTTCTTGACACAAAAATACTGTTCTAAGGCTGCCTGCTCTGATTTGGGAGGAAGCACCATATTAATTCAATGGAACTGACTGCTGAGTACACGCAGGGGTCATTTCGTAGAAAAAGAGGTGCAGGAGCTCATTAGCATAACTCATTTGCATAACTCATTTGCATATGCCACACCCCCTAACATGCCGGAAGTGTGTCAGAAGGCAACACCCACCCCTCAGGCTCCCCTCCACAGGTGAGTGAAACTGACCTGCTCTTCCTCCATTCCCTTCCCCACCCAATACTTTGTGCAATAAAAAGAAGCGTAAAGAACACACCCTCATTCTCTTCCTGCTCCCTTGAAACCACCAGGTCATGTGCCCGCCCCCTGAACTCCTCACTCCTGGAGCTGCGCTCCTGTGCGCACCTGCTCCAACGGACCCCTGAGTATGCGTAACGCTGTGGAGTAGGTAGGAGCCTCTAGGGAAACTTCTTTAATGCATCGACCACTGGCTACTGAGTAGAGAAGCTTCCCAGCAGTTGGTCAGACTTGAGCTCAGGGATTTTACAGCTGTTCTCCTCCAGCTTCATTAGGTCAGAAGGAATCCCGTGGCGCCAGTGTGGTACACTGGCTAAGAGTCTCAGGCTAGGGGCTGAGAGCCCCGGGTTCAAATCCCCTCTCCACCATGGGTGACCTCTAGGGCTGCCAAGTCAGCCCGGGGGGCGGGGGATCCCCCGCTACAGGGGTTCCCAATCCACCAGCCAGCATTCGGACGGCGGGGGGAACCCCACCCCTGAAGTCGCCCAGTCAGGACGACTTCCCCAGTGTAATGACGTCACCTGGAAGTGACGTCATCATGTTGGGGACGTTGCCGGGACGACGCTCTAGCAATCGCCCCAAAACTCTATGGTACCATAGAGTTTTGGGCCGATTGCCAGAGCGTCGCCCTGGCAACGCCCCCAATGTGATGATGTCACTTCTGGGTGACATGACTCCCCCCCCGCCAGTAAGTCAGAAGGACTTGGCAACCCTAGTGACCTCAGGCAGGTCACACTCTGCCCTGACTTGGATGGCCCAGGTTAGCCGGATCCCGTCAGATCTCGGAAGCTAAGCAGGGGCGGCCTTGGCTAGTATTTGGAAGGGCAACCTCCAAGGAATACCAGGGCTGCGAAGCAGAGGCAGGCAATGGCAAAACCACCTCTGAAACGTCTCTTTGCTTAAAAACAAGTCTAGCTCACCACCTCGTGGGGCATGACTCTAAAAGAGCTAGAATGGCTGGCTGCCAGACAATTTTAGGATCTCTTGGCTATTCTACACGCCCTGCCATATGATAATTATTATTAGTCACACACTCTCGGCCCAACCTGCCTCACAGGGTTGTTGTGAGGATAAAATGGAGGAGAGGAGAAGGGTGTTAAAGCACATGGGTCCCTATGGGGGAGGAAAGCGGGGCAGGGGGTGTAAATGGAGTAAATAAAGAAAAGAAAAAATGATGTTCTAACAAGCAGAGAAACTCTTCCTGTCTGCAGTCTCCTCGATGTCCTGGCTGCTCGGAAGGATCCTGCCGGCTTGTCTGGGGATGTTCTTATAGACGGTGCCCTGCAGCCTCCAAACTTCAAGTGCATCTCGGGATACGTCGTCCAGGTTTGTGTCTCACAGCAGCAGGGAAAAAAGAGGGGGGCGGGGGGGGGGGGAGGTTATGAGCCAAGTTGTTTATACCCTCTCCATTCTGACAGGAGCCCAAGGAAGTTTTACTTTGACTGCATCTTCCGTCTGACCTTTCCATTGTCAGAATCAATGCTCCCTCTAAGGAGTCCTGTGAGCAAAAATTCTACTTTGTGAGCTACCGGCATTAAAGTTGTGAGCAAGCGATTTGGCCCCTGCATCAATTAGTTTGCTCTGGAGCCATCCTTCCTGAGCTAAGGCAAAACTGTGTGAGCCGGAGGCTAAAGAACTGTGGGCTAGCTCACAGTAACTCAGCTTAGAGGGACGACTGGTAGGTTTGTAAGGATGGGCACAAAAGATTCCACTCGTCAGAGGCCTCCGCAAATACACGTAGGGTTTTTAAAAGAGTTTCTTTTTTAAGGCATTGTGTTATTTCTGTACAGCACAGCACCACCTGCGTTCATCAAAATAAAATTAGAAGAGGGTAGACTAGAGAATCTTGAAGGTTAGAAGGCAATGGACATGTTTGGTGTGAAAGGAAAACCACAGCAGAAAACAGATTACCCAACCTGACCGGGATGGCCCAGGCTAGCCTGATCTCGTCAGATCTTGGAAGTTGAGCAGGGTTCGGCTCTGGTTAGTGCTTGGATGGGAGACCTCCAAGGAATACCAGAGTAGTGACATGGAGGCAGGCAGTGACAACATCTGAACTTCTCTTGCCTTGAAAACCCTATGGGGTCAGGGTCACCGCCAATGTTCCCTCTAAGCTGTGGAGTCTTGTGAGCAAAAATTCTACTTTGTGAGCTACTGACATTAAAGCTGTGAGCAAATGATTTGGCTGCTGCATAAGATAGTTTGTTCTGGAGCCATCCTTCCTGAGCTAAAACAAAAATGTGTGAGCTGGAGGCTAAAAAACTGTGAGCTAGCTCACACTAACTCAGCTTAGAGGGAACATTGGTCACCGCAACTCAACGGTGACTTGCCGGCATTTCCCACCATTTATTTATTTATATATTATTTATTAGTTGAGTTTATATTTCGCCCTTCCCGAAGTGGGCTCTGGGCGGGTGACACCAGAGCGCACAAGCAACCAAAACCACATTAATATAGACAGTTCTTAAAAACAGCTAAAACCGTCAAACAATTAAAATATGGCGAGATAAACCTAGCAATTCAAGCGCCCCATGAGCCGGCCTGATGGTAACTGGAGTCACACCAAGCTCATGGATGTGAGATTGTCCCAAAACATGCAGTCTGCAACGGGTCTTCTGAACCAGAAAAGTCCTTTATTTGCAGAGGTTCTTATTGGAATGGTTACACTTTTCCTGTTAGTAATGGCTTTATTGTAAACAAACAGTTAGTATTGTACTAGGCAATTGAAAACCCCTTCATTACGTGTACATCAATCACGAAGATTAATAGTGGCTCCAACCCCCTGAACGACACCAATCATAAAACATAAAAGGTTGCTCCAGCCCCCAAACAAGTTTCACACAGAAATGGCGGCAAACAGGTTGTTGTGCTTTTTGTTCCCAAGGAACTTCTATTAAATGTTTTTGAAATGGCGGCAAACAGGTTGCTGCGCTTTTAGTTCCCAAAAGAACTTCTACAATTGTTTTCGAGAGCAGCTGCAAAAAGAGTAACATGGTAGGGGAGGATTCGTCTCAGACCTCGAGCAAGCTGGGCGCAAAGCAAAGCAAGCTGGGAGCGTAGCAGGCTAGAGCGAGGCATGAGAAGGAAGCCAGGCAACTAAACAGCATACGAGCACGTTCCAACGGGTGGGGTTGCTGGTCGAATCCCAACCGGGCGGGAGATGGCAGCGTAGCTGACAATGGAGCACTGAGACTCACCAGAGGTCAGATGGTCAGGGCAGCTTCTGTGCGGAGAGGCCCAACTGGTGGGGTGTCCACCGCCTCAACCAAAAGCCTGGCAGGACAGCTCCATTTGTGGAACTGTAGTAAGTTCCGCAAGACCCTGATCTCGAGTGGGAGCATGTTCCACCAGGTAGGGGCCAGGACAGAAAAGGCCCTGCCCCTGGTTGAGGCTACGTGGACATCCTTTGGGCCAGGGATAAGCAGTAGATGTCTGTCAGTGGAGCACAAGGCTATGGGGGGTGTATGGGGAGAGGCGGCCCCTCTCTACCAAAATGGGTTACCCAGGGCTGTCTGGAATCTCTGTTGCAGTGGCGATTTCACACAGAATTGTATCAGCAACCAGATGACGATGGTGTGCGAGCGGCCCAGGGCGGCCACTCTTCTATCCCATTCCCCCAGTCAAAGTGCTCCCTCTCCCCAACGATGCCGGGGTGGGGGAGGGCCGTCTGATCCCCCTTGGTTCTGCACAGATGCAGGAGGGAGAAG
Source organism: Lepidodactylus listeri (assembly GCA_029233225.1). Taxonomy (NCBI): domain Eukaryota; kingdom Metazoa; phylum Chordata; class Lepidosauria; order Squamata; family Gekkonidae; genus Lepidodactylus; species Lepidodactylus listeri. Next base: position 128,326,132 of record JARCFY010000005.1, on the reverse strand, counting down.
GGGAAGGAGTTGGGGTTAGGGCTGCAGCGTTGAGTGGCGCAGAAATAGGTGTCTGGGGGGGACCTGTTCTCGTCCCGCTTGCTGATGCTGCCGGGGCACGGGAACACTTTCTGAAAGGCTTTGTTCGTCAGTAACAGTCATGATACAGAAATTTTAAAAATGTATCAAAAAGTAAATAATATTGTTATCTAATAATAGAATGAGAAAATCAATGGTGTGTTACATATCGGTTAAACTCACCTAATAAAGTAAACAGGGGCTGCAGTGGCTCAAGTGGTTAAGACGCTGAACTGCAGACTGGAAGGTCGGTAGTTCAGCAGTTCGAGACCCGAGTGTCAGCTAGGCTGTCATAACTAAAAGGAGGGGAGAGAGGGAGATGCTGCTATGTTGAAAGCCGTTATTCTCAGCGCGAGGGTACCGGGGCACTGATTGGCTTGTAGCCAGCTAGCACCCCAGTTTGAACCGTGTATATAATCCCGTTCCTGCTTCCCCGCTTTAGTCTTAACACAGGAGTGCTTAGGGAATGTCTTAGAAATACTGACTCCAATAAACTGAACCTACTTAAGCACAGTTGTTGAGTGCTGATTTACTAGGGAACCTGACACCGAGTGGTGCATGACAGAGTGAGCTCCCGTCTCTGGTACCAGCTCCTGCCATCCTAGCTGCTCGAAAGCAAGAAATTGCAAGTAGATAAATAGGTACCGCTTTGGTAGGAAGGTAACAGCGTTCCGTGCGCCTCGACATCTAGTCATGCCAGCCACATGACCACAGAAACGTCTTTGGACAGCGCTGGCTCTTCGGCTTGGAAACAGAGATGAGCACCGCAGCCCTAGAGTCGTATTCAACTGGCTTTCAAGTAAAGGAAAACTTTACCTTTAATAAAGTAAAACAATCTGCCATCATACACACTAAATAATCCCCTTAAAATCCACTTTCAATGCACTTTCCAGATGGATTTTACTATGTGAACTGGCAAAAGCCAATTGGAAAGTACATTGAATTAGATTATTTAGGGGGGGGTGTTCGCAGCCATAATGTGGCAATAATAAAATTTAACTTTACGAGGTACTTCCTATGAATTCCAAGAGAGGGGCGTTACCTTATACATATACAATTATACAGTTAAAACATCTATAGGAGAAGAGAAGTTAAACAAGGATTCATTGCTAGAAATAAAATCAAAGAATGGAAACCGAGTCCCTACAAAACGATTGCAACGATTCAGAGTGTTCTTGTTTTAACTGAGCTGTTATCCCCCCCCCCCCCCCCCCGTAATCATAAAACCCTGCACCTTTTTATACCAAGAAGAGAAATCAGGTGGGTTAACCCCTTCCCAGGAGGTTGCTGTTACCGCCTTAGCTGCAGCAGAAAAAAAAGCAATTTTTATGAACAGTGGGTATGTTATTCTTGCACCAATGGTTTAATAACATTGTTTTGGGATGTAAGGGAAATTGGCGGCCAGCAATTTGCTCGATCTGGAGGTGAACTGAGGCAGGGGAGCATTTTCATAACCCCAGCTGGAAGTAGGGCTGCCAAGTCAGCCCGGGGGGCGGGGGATCCCCCGCTATAGGGGTTCCCAATCCACCGGCCGAATGGGGAACCCCGCCCCAGAAGTCGTCCGGTGAGGATGACTTCCCCCGTGTAATGACGTCACCTCCGGGTGACGTCATTACGTTGCCGTGGCGCGCACGCGCCAGAAGAGCTCCCGGGGGGAGAACAACTCCCCCCCCCCCGCCGCCGGTAAGTCGCCGGCACTTGGCAGCCCTAGCTGGAAGCAAAGTTTCTGATGGGGTTTGTGACCGGCAGCTTAAGCATACTTCAAGAGGAGGGGAAGTGCAATTATAATTTTGTGGATGGCTCTCCAAACTACATATTTCATCACTGACCCCAAAAATTTGGATGAAGGGTCAGGATTTCTTGGTCAGGAAAGGATTGTCTTCCGATTACATCAGAAGCCTCGCCGCTCTTTCTTTATAAAGCATGCAGCAGCTTGAGCAGTTAAACCAGCTGCTAAAAGGCCATCCTGGGAAAGAACGGGTTGCAGGACATAAATAAGCAGATTCCCCAAATATTTTGCTAGTAAGGAGCCTCTGCCCAGTGGGACACAGATCTCCTCCCGACACGCCAAAGACAAACAGCCTCAAAATATCATGTCAGTCGATGGATGACCTCCATAGCAACAGCGAAGTCTAGAATGTGCAGGGGCCCTGTGCTGATTTAACAGCCCAGAGAGATAAAATTAAAGCCTATGAAAGCTGGCAAGTTAATCATTTCCCAGAGGTTGTATGGGATTTGAAAACTTCAGCCACAAGGGACAGGAGCTGTTGTTCTTTAAAAACTTGGGCTGCCAACTCTGGGTGGGGAAATCCCTGGAGAAGAGGGGGTGGAGCCTTGGGAACACAGGTTTGGGAAGGGGAGGGATCTTAGTACGGTAAAATGCCATAGAGTCCACCCATCCAAGCAACCATTTTCTCCAGGGGAGAAAATGCAATTTTCTGATCTTAGTCGTCCGGAGACCAGTTGCAATTCCAGGAGATCTCCAGGCCACACCTGGAGGTTGGCAACCCGACTAAAACAACCTACCAACTACGGTGTTCTGAACTTACTATTAAAATCTCCAGTTTGCGTTCCAAGATTCCAAGGCGGCGTTTCCCGCTTGATCTCCACGCCAGGAAAGGATTTACCTGCGGCTAATCTCTGCCTGCCAGGTTCCTGTTAAAAGGCCCAGGGGTCGATTTTCAGATCCTGGACCCAGGAAGGTTTGCGCAAGGGCTTTCTCACCCAGCCAGGACTCTGTGGCTTTCAGGATGACGTCGTCATGGGCACAATGACCGTGCGGGAGAACCTGCTCTTCTCTGCGGCCCTGAGGCTCCCGAGCTCTATCAGCTTCCAAGAGAAAGAAGAGCGAGTGACCCAGATCATCAGCGAGTTGGGGCTGAGCAAAGTGGCGGATGCCAAGGTGACGTCCTCTTGGGAGGGGGGGGGGTGCTCTGGCGCCTGGAGTGCTCGTAGCAAACTCGGAGCTTATCGGCAAGCTGCCCTGAGGCCTTCCTGCAAAGACCCCCAAGTTTTTAATTGCGGAACTCTTTGTTACACACAAATCCGCCTCTCTTCCCTCTGGCCTGTCTACACGTTACGCTGTCCTCATGTCCCCCCCCCCCCCCAGGCCTGCGTGAGCAGAAGTGCATTCCGAATTTTGATGCTCAGAACGAAATCTCCAAGCACATAGGGGCCGATTCAGACTAGGACTGCAGCACACGGGAAGAAGGTGCTTAATCCCCCCCCCCCCAACACAAACACACATATACCATTTTCTTGACCCGAAATGGTTCTGGGACACCTTTGGTTGCCCCTTTGGGGAAAACTGCATGTGGCCCATCAGTAGACGTGGCTTGGGGAGAGCCAGTTTGGTGTTGGGAGAACAAGGTCTGATTCCCCACTCCTCCTCCACATGCAGCCAGCTGGGTGACCTTGGGACAGTCATAAGTTCTCTCAGAGCTGTTCTCTCAAGAGCCGTTCTCCCAGAGCTCTCTCAGCCCCACCTACCTCACAGGGTGTCTGTTGTGGGGGGGGGGAGGGAAAGGAGTTTGTAAGCCGCTCTGAGACTCCCTCGGGCAGTGAAGGGCAGGGTATAAATCCAATCTCATCCTCCTCCTCCATTGGGAAATGCTGAAGCCTTTGGTTACAATGAGAGGGAAAACTCCGCCTACTTCCCATCACTGTTTTTTTTTTTACCAAGTAAGCACAGGGATTTGAATATCCCAAACGGAAAAAAGACTAAGTGATATATTGGTAGATTCAGGTGGGCAGGCATGTTGGTCTGAAGCAGCAGAACAGAGTTTGAGTCCAGGGGCACCTTGAAGACTGAGAAGGTTTTATTCTTGGTATAAGCTTTTGTGTGCATACGCACCCAGAATTAAACTTTGTTTGCATGCGGATGAAAGCTCATACCCAGAATTGCACTTTGTTGGTCTTAAAGAGAGCCAGTCTGGTGTAGTGGTTAAGTGCACAGACTCTAATCTGGGAGAACCGGGTTTGATTCCCCACTCCTCCACTTGCACCTGGCTGGATGACCTTGGGCAAGCCATAGCTCTGTACCAGCTGTTCCCTCAAGGACAGCTTGGGAAAGAGTTCTCTCAGCCCCACCTACCTCACAGGGTGTCTGTTGTGGGGAGAGGAAGGGGAAAGGAGTTTGTAAGCCGCTCTGAGACTCTTAAGTGAGTGAAGGGCGGGATATAAATCCAATCTCTTCTTCTTCTTCTTCTTCTTAAAGTGCCCCTGGACTCGAAGTTTCTTCTGGTATGTTGGTGTTCCATGTTTCACTTCCTCAGATGCATCAACTGTGTCTTCTGTGGGCACAGAGGAAGTAACAGTAACCAGTGGGGCTAGAAGTGATAGGGGTGGGTGGAGGACTACAGTGATACTTTCAATGGCAACCTTTCCTTTCATAAATTTAGTTGCCAGGTTTGCGTTGCTAATGTATGCAGAGAGAGAGAGAGAGAGAGAGCTTCTTCCTGATGTCCGTGATCCTGGTCTGACCACGTGGCTTCTTAGATGAGCCTGTGCTGTGTCACCCACCTTGAGTTTCTGTGAGAAAAGCGGACCGCAAATCGCATCAATAAACAAAACCCCTTTACTTCCCCACCATTTTCTCACTGGGAAAAGCTACCCTCTTGGCGGCCAGTGGGTGGCGCCTGCAGGGTCTAAGCTGCTGCCCGGTGGTGATACCTTCCACTCCTCTTATGCAGGTCGGAACCGAACTGATCCGAGGGGTATCCGGCGGAGAGCGGAAGAGGACCAACATCGGGATGGAACTGATCACAGAGCCCCCAGTCCTGTTCCTGGATGAGCCCACCACCGGCCTGGACGCAAGCACGGCCAACGCGGTGCTTCTCCTGCTGAAGAGGTAAGAACTGGCCCTCCTGGAGGAAGCCCTTTCGGATCATCCTGTCAGGTTCTGACTGTCCCCGGGCGGGAGATGGTTTCCGTTGCCTCTACACATCTCTATGCTCTCTCAGCTTCCCCCCCCCCCCCCCTGCTCATTATGTCTTCGCCTCTCTTATCTCCGGTTTGAGCCAGCAACCTTGAATTATTATTCTAACTGTACTGACTCCAGGTGGCTCTTGGTCTGGGAAACACTGGGGAGGTTTTGGGGGAGAGGGGGGAAGGAATGCCAAGTCTGCATTTGCCCATTTAGGCGCCTTTTTGCTGGGAACTCAACAGATGTGTATTTTGCGCCATTTTCTATTTGCCCTGATTGGTGCCCTTCTGTCATGCCTGTGTTTGAATCCTGTATAACTTACCTACTGCCCTATGCTTGGTATCACTAACACTGAAAGTGCAAACTACTTTAGACCATTAAGAAATAAAGGACTTTCATTTCTACAAGGCCTGGCTTATTGGATCTACAAGGGTTCTCACACATCCTCCTTTGGGAGAAAACCAAACAGCTTACAACTCCCAAGGTCCAGAAGTGAGTTTTGTACCCCATAGCTCCCCTTTGTCCCTTTTTTTCAAAGATGGTACCGAGGGTGGGGGGGCGGGAGACTCTTAGAACAAGACTGGGACCAGTGTTCCCTCTGAGCTGAGCTAGTGTGAGTTAGCTCAAAGTTTTTCAGCCTTAGCCTTGGTCTCAGCTCAGGAAGGGGATGGCTCCAGAGCAAACTGATTCATGCAGTGGCCAAATTGGTCGCTCACAGCTTTAATGCCAGCAGCTCACAAAGTAGAATTTTTGCTGACAGGACTCCACAGCTTGGAGGGAGCGTTGACTGAGACACAGGTCACCCCGACTGTATTCTGGAAGATGTCCCTTTACCAAGCAGCATAACAGGCGGAAATTCAACTGGGTCAGCTTTTTGTGGCATTTTTTTTGCAATTGTTACAAAGCGAGTGATGTAAGAGATTTTGAAGTGGGGAAAATTTTCCAGTGCTTTATTGTGATCTGTTCTGGTTTGGCGAGAAAATAAAACCACAGAAATATGCCTTGTTGGTTTTTCATGCTGGATAAACTGCTCCCCCACCCCGAATAGCCAGAAATAGTTCAACTGAAATATCTGATTAGGAAAAAACATCCTCTAATCTACATTTTTCCCACACTGGGGAAATTTATGATAACCCTGAGCGGGTTTTTAAAAAAACTATAGTGCTTCTTAATCTGGGTGTGTCCAGATACCCACAGTGTGCACTTAAATATTGTAGTCAAACAACTTCAAAGCTTTATTTATTTATATTTATTGAAATACTTCTAAATGTGTTTAGGCATGGGAAACTCAGTGGCATACGCTTCCCTTGAGTTATTTAAACATTTAAGAAAACTGTAATGCTGAAAACCATGACCGCCATTCTGTTTAGCACTCTGAAAAAGCTGTGCATATATACAATTGTTGTCACTTTAATTTTGGTTTGTCGCTTCTTGTTTACACATCAGCGGACCCTGTGTATGTGTGAATGAGAGACAGATACCTCTGCCCTTGAGATAGTCACCTGAAAAAGTTAATTCAAACAGCCATTTTCAACTGGTGTTGTAATAATTCAGTATGTATTTGATTTTATAAAACACTGCATTTTTAGAAATGGAAAATGGAAAAGATCTGTTGAAATAATACACACACATATATGTATATGTTCTGAATTCAGATTTCTGACAGACCGATTTCCCACAAGCTGCTGCTCCGGGCTGGCTCTTCCCTTTCCCCTGACTGCACGCATCAATTTCCCACTATGTGCTGCACAGCCGCATTTTGACTTGCAGCTTCGCCCGATTTCCTCCACGTCTCCTAGATCAGCGGTTCACAACCTGTGGGTCGGGACCCCTTTTGGGGTCGAACGACCATTTCACAGGGGTCGCCGGCTGGCATCCAAGCCCTCCCCGCCCCTCTCCGCCAGCAGAAAAGAGCCCCGCACTGGATCGAGTGCGAGGTCTGGCCTCCCGGCTCTTTGCCCTCAAAGGGAGCTTTCCCTTTAAGGGCAAAGAGCAGGAGTTGGTTGGGGCCGGAGCCCCGCCCCCTGCTTCCAGCAGCCCTTCCAGCAGGGGCCACGACGAGGAAGAAGCCAGCAGGTAAGTCAATGGCCGCTTCCCCCTCCCCGCTGCCACCTTTAGGGCATTCCGCTGTTGCCTTTCCTGGGCTCCACGCCGAAGCGCAGAGCCCAGGAAAGGGGGCAAAAGCTGCCCTCCCGCCGCCTTCCCTAGGCTCCGCACCAAAGCACAGAGCCCAGGAAAGGCAGCAAAAGCCCCCCACCTACCTACCTTCCTTCCCCCCCTCTCCCCCCCACCTTTCTCTCTCCCTCTCATCCCCCTTTCTCTCTCTCTCCCCCCTCTCTCACTTCCCCTTTCTCTCTCTTTCTCTCTCTTCCCCCTCTCTTCCCCCCCTCCCCCCTACCTGCAACAGCCTCTCCCCCCCACCTATCTTCGTTTTCTCATGGCATCTTCTGTTGAAGAAAAGTAAGTCTGAAGCCTGAGTGTTTGTTATGTCTTGCTGGGACTAGCTTGCAAATGTATGTGTGTCTAAAGTTTGTATTAAAGTTGTTTGGTGCTAACTGCCATGCAAGAGGGAACATCTGAAAAAGTAGCTTCATTGTTGTGTGTGTTGGCAGAATTTTATGGTTGGGGGTCACCACAACAAGAGGAACTGTATTAAAGTGTCGCGGCATTAAAAAGGTTGAGAACCACTGTTCTAGATCCTAAAAAACAGGATCATGAAGACACGGGGGAAATCGGGCAAAGCTGCAGGTCAAAATGCAGCCGTGTTAGCCCAATTGCCTTGATTGGTTATTAATATTAGGGAAGTATAAGCTTTAAATAATTGGCAGTAGGCAAAACGGGTTATCACCTCTGCATACAAAGGTTGTGCCTCTTCCAGAGAAACCAAGAAGTAGACAAGGAGACTGAAGTCAGTACTAAAGCAGTGTTTCTTAAGCAGTCTTAATCAAGCAAACAATACAGATTCACTCACACACTTATACAGATCCTAAGAAATGTAGATAGGGCAAAGACATGTGCATTAGCAGGAAATCACTGGTATTCGTTGAGGGCAATAATTACCTGTCCAGAGAGCTGGTGTGGTCCTGCTGGAAAAATAAGGGAGGGGGGAGGGGCACGTGGCCTGAACCAGCAACAACACATGTTAGACTCTGGCTGGGCAACCAAGAGCCAGGGGGAAAGATGGAATGGGAGATAGCGAGGCTAGAGAGCGCTCCGGTTGCTGGGAGCCTCCTTTTATCGGGGGTCACTGGGAGGCTGACTTGGCCGGATACCTCCCCCGGGAACACCCCTTGGCTGGTCCACCCTCTAAGTCCTGACCACTAAGAAAGGGACACGTGGGGATGGTCAGTGTTTGATTCTACCTTGTGGTCTGGGGGATACCTGGGCAGGAAGAGGATGACTCATTGGTTAGCGTCTTTGTTTCACTGATGGGATTAGTTTCTCTGGTCAACCGAAACTAATTCTTAGAAAGGTCCAGAGTCCTTGTGGAATCGGAAACAATCATTGTTCTCTGGAGCAAGGAATGTTGGAAGGGGGGGGGGGTATTGTCTGTGACACGGAAGAGAATCCTGCGCTTAATGGAGTTTGAAAGCACACGTTTCAGCCAAAATGACAAGATGGCTATTTCTGTGTAAGTGTCTTTGTGTTATGGGAAGCTCTAGAGGCTGGCAACCTTGGGAACCACTGACACACCGTTTCAAGCATCTGCTGGGGTCTGTTTGCAGCTGGCATTTCTCCCTGGCCATTTGGCATCACAGTTCCTCTAATACACTTAACAACACAGTCCATTATTATCACTTACGGATTTCACATCCATAAGAGTGCAAAAGCACCTTGCAGGGCCAACAGCCATGCAGCACGTAGTGGGAAATTGACGCGTGCAATCAAGGGAAAGGGAAGAGCGGGGGCAGAGCAGCGGCTTGTGTGAAATCGGTCACAGTCAGGAATGGTCAGAAACTTTTCTATCTGACTGCTATGCTGTGGCTCACTGTTGGTTTCATTTTCCCAGGAGGGTCAGCACAAAACAAATTTTGTAAAGATCTAATACTAATGTAATACACTAAATCTTTACTCCTTACAAGAAACACTTGCACACTATATAACACTCAATCGTGAACAACCCAATTCAATGTTAAAAATACTAGAGATACAACTACTAGATATATTGGAATAACCAAAGGTTAGTATAAGAAAATAGAAATAGGAATAGGAAACGGTCTATTGGTAAATTGTTAAATGCTTTATTTTAGATGTCAACTATTTTTGAACAATGTAACAGCTATGTAAACAACCACCTCTGCTGTATGTTATATAAATATCAATAAAGTTTATTTATTTAAAAAAAAAAAAAAGATATGTACTTGACAGAGGCATCATCCAACCAGAACAGTTAGCTGATCTCCCCACCAAACAAGGTCACTATACTTGGCATTTCTATGCACAGCATTTCCACTTTCCTTCAATGATTGCACCGCTGGGAGGGTTTTCTGTATACGACTGTGACTTTTGCTGACGTGAATTATTTCATTCTTTGGGGCTGCACCAACCAGCCAGGGCGAAATCTTTGTTTTTTATTTGCAGGGCATATGTGGACTGAGAGAGGCTTTACCCTGCTCCTCTAGCAGGCGACCAGCCGGCCTGTCCTTCAGGAAGCAGAATCAAAGGCTTTGCTTGCACGGGTTGGTAGGCAGGGAATGCTGCAGAGAGAGAAGGAGGGAAAGGTGTCCCCCCCACCCCGAGACAGGCAGCTTATCTGCCCTGCAAACAAGAGGGGTGCTGTTTCCACGGCAGTAGCAAACATGCACACACTTAGGAGATGTGAAACATCAGTCGCTAATGAAGAATCAGGCTCTCTCTGTGTGAAGCAAACCCCCTCCCCCCCCTTCCAGGGTCCAAGGTCTCTCAGGAGCCTTTTTTTGCACTGAAAAGCTGGGGAGGGGGCTGAATTTGCATGGGTCCCCCTATTCACACACACACAAAAAAAACAGGGACTCACTTGTTCAGTAAAACTAGGATGTGAGGCGCCCTGACCTGGATAGCTCAGGCAAGACAGAGCTCAGAAGCTAAGCAGGGCCAACCGTGGCAAGTACTTGGAGGAGAGACCGCCAAGGAATACCAGGGCCGGGACGCAGAGGCAGGCAATCAAGCCACCTCTCTGAAAAACGTCCCAGCCCCACTAGGGGTCATCTGAAGTCACCATGACTTCCAGGCTCGCAAGCACATACACACACACACGCAAATACTCACAAAATATCCTACTAGGGCAGGGGTGGCCAACCTTGCTTAACATAAGAGCCACATGGAATAAACGTCAGATGTCTGAGAGCCGCAAGACAGGAACAAATATCACACACACGTTTTTATTTTTAAAAATATGCAAATTTGCTTTTTATTAACGTTAAATGGGACTGCCAAAAATAAAAACAAACGAGGAAAACCGGTTATTGATAATGATATTACTTGTTTGCTAATGATATTGAGAGAGAGAGAAAAAAAGAGAGAGATGGAAAGAAAGAATTAAAGAAGTGGAAAGAAAGAGAGAGAGAGAAACTAGGAAAGCAAATAGATGGGAGGAAGGAGGGAAGGAAGGAAGGGAGAAAGAGAGAAAAAGCATGCCTCCCCTTTGCTTCCCCAGCCGCCCTGCCAGGAGCCACACAATATGTGTGAAAGAGCCGCATGTGGCTCCCGAGCCACAGGTTGGCCACCCCTGTACTAGGGTGTGAGGGCAATGGCAGCTTCCCCTGCTTGGCCCCCTTGCCTTAATTTGTTGCCGTCTGCGAGCTGAAGCACGTTTTCTCCTGTCAAGATCCGCAGAAGGGGAGTGGAGCAGCAGCAGCAGAGAAACCCCCCCCCCCCCCCACTGCATCCCCTTCCACAGTCCATTCCCACAAGCCATGGTCATATACAGAAAACCCTCCCAGTGGTGCAATACTTGATGGAAAGTGGAAATGCTGTTCATAGAAATACCAAGCACAGTGACCTTGTTTGGTGGGGAGATCAGCTAATCGTTCTGGCTGGACGATGTCTCTGTCAACTGCATGTCCCCTGATGCACGTGGTTACTGATACCCACATATAGCATTTGCCACTCCAGGAGGGTTTTTACAGCTTGCCTCTTTTTGCTCATAGCATTGTGGACTGCTAGCCTCGTCTCTCCCTCGCAGGCTCTCCAGAAGAGGTAGAACGATCATCTTCTCCATCCACCAGCCTCGGTATTCCATCTTCAAGCTTTTCGACAGCCTGACTTTGCTGGCTCTGGGGAAGGTCCTCTACCACGGCCCGGCCAGAAACGCCCTGGAGTATTTCCGTTCCGTGGGTGAGTTTGCTGGGCTCTCCCGAGAGGCTGTCAAAGCTGGGGTGACTTGCTGGCACGCCGGCTCTGCCTGTGACCTGCAGAGACGCCAGATTGCCCTGCGATAAGGGCTTGCTGGAGCTTTTGCACCAGATTTGGTATTCATCTTTCTGGGGTTTTATTTCTCCTTTTTTGTTTTGGAGATCTCCTTTTCATGGAGGAGTTCAGCTTTGGCACCGACACTTAAATATTGGTCTGTAGACCATGTATGTCGCCCCAACAGCCCAGGCTAACCCGATCTTGTCAGACCCCGGAAGCCAAGTCCTTGGATGGGAGACCCCAGAGACATCCACGGTTGCTACACAGAGGCAGGCCACGGCAGACCACCTCTCTTTGACCCTTGCCTTGAAACCCCCAGGAGGGTCACCGTGGGCATATTTGCCCTGAACTGGATGGGCCAGGCGAGCCCGATCTCATCAAATCTCAAAAAGGGTCAGTACTAGGCTGGGAGACCACCAAGGAAGCCCAGGGTTGCTCCACAGAGGAAGGCAACGGCAAACCACCTACGTTCGTCTCTTCCTTTGAAAACCTCAGGCGGCCACCGTGAGTTGATAGAAGAAGGAAAGATTGGATTCGTACCCCGCCCTTCACTACCCAAAGGAGTCTCAGAGCAGTTTACAATCCCTTTTCCTTCCCCTCCCCACAACAGACGCCCGGTGCGGTAGGCGGGGCTGAGAGAGCTCTCCTGAGAACTGCCCTTGAGAGAACAGCTCTGAAAGAACGTGTGACTGACCCACGGCCACCCAGCTGGCTTCATGTGGAGGAGTGGGGAATCAAACCCAGCTCTCCCAGATTAGAGTCCGCCACTCTTAAGCACTACACCAACACAGAAAGTGGAATTACCAGATACAAGGCAAAACAGTTAAAGCAAGTGATACCAGCTAGTATGGTGTAGTGGTTAAGTGCACCGACTCTAATCTAGAAGAACTGGGTTTGATTCCCCACTCTTCCACTTGCAGCCAGCTGGTTGACCCGGTTCTCCCAGATTAGGAGTCCACACTCTTAACCACTACACCAAACTGGCTCTTGAAGGCAGTGATATGATTTTGATACGATCTAATCGGAAACCAAAATTTACTCATTTTGTTGCCTTCGTGCTCTTTTTTTAAGGGCCTCCTATTTAACATTGAATTTTAGCTCTAAACGTATGACATATACTCCAAGAGAGGCTGTGGAGGAGGAGAAATGAAGAGCTTAAGGAGACCCTGAGCTCTCTGGGCCTTTGTTTTGAAGTGGGCAACAACTGTATTTACCTTCTCTCTTTCCCCCTCGAGGGTATGAGTGCGAACCATTCAACAACCCAGCTGACTTCTTTCTTGACGTGATCAATGGTGACTCTACGGCTGTGGCTGCAGGGAAAGGTGCTCAGAAGTCCAAGGGTACAGATGTGAAAAGCCACACTGGTAAGAACATGGGTTAGAGGGACTCTTGCTTGTCGCTAGGAATGGGAGTTCGGCCTTCCCTGAGGTTAAAAGACATGCTCCCAACCTTTAATAAAACTTCAGAATGAGAAAAGAGTGTGGTGAGAAGAACTATGACAAACTGGGAATGTTATTCTGAATCAAGTGACGTTGAGGCATTGTTTGGTGCTAGTGCGCTTGGTTGTTTCCCCTCATCTGCCAATGATATTTCTGTGCTTTATGTTTTGGTCTTCTTTTTTTAAAAGAATTAAAAAGGTGTGCTCCTGTCCATGGCAAACTGACATGGATGTCAGCCAATGCTCCCTCTAAGCTGTGGAGTCTTGTGAGCAAAAACTCCACTTTGTGAGCTACTGGCATTAAAGTTGTGAGCCAGCCATTTGGCTGCTACATAAATTAGTGTGCTCTGGACAGGGGTCATTTCGTAGAAAAAGAGGTGCAGGAGCTCATTAGCATAATTCATTTGCTTATGCCACACCCCCTAACATACCGAAAGTGTGTCAGAAGGCAACACCCACCCCTCAGGCTCCCCTCCACAGGTGAGTGAAACTGACCAGCTCTTCCTCCATTCCCTTCCCCATCCAATACTTGGTGCAATAAAAATAAGCGTCAAGAACACACCCTCATTCTCTTCCTGCTCCCTTGAAACCACCAGGTTTCAAGTAGACTTGAGATACCCAGGACATGTGCACCGCCCATCCCTTTCCCTTCCCCTCCCCACAACAAGACACCCTGTGAGGTAGGTGGGGCTGAGAGAGGTCTTTTGAGAACTGCTCATGAGAGAACAGCTCTGAGAGAACTTGTGACTGGCCCAAGGTCACACCAGCAGCTGCATGTGAAGGAGTGGGGAATCAAACCCAGTTCTCCCAGATTAGAGTCCAACTCCTGGCCACTACACCAAACTGATGGGGTGGAAGCTGCTGAAGGGTTGGTGAAATTTCTCCAGTACCTATGTGCCATGTGCCCAGATAAAAAATGGTATACTTAGAAAATTTATATGCCACCTTGAGCAAGTCTCTGGAAAAGCAGCACACAGTCATAAAAGGAACAATGGTAAAATTATCAATATTAAAACAAAACATTAAAACCAATACAGACCCTAGCAGGGCTTTCCCCGGGGCGCTGCGGCTCTGCACTGCTCGGGGACGCCAAGGAGGGGGTGGGGCTTGGTCATGTGCCTGCCCCCAGGGCTTCTCACTCCCGGAGCTGCGCTCCTGTGTTCTCCCGCTCCAACGGACCCCTGGCTCTGGAGCAATGCTCCCTCTAAGCTGTGGAGTCTTGTGAGTAAAAATTCTACTTTGTGAGCTACTGGCATTAAAGTTGTGAGCGAGCGATTTGGCTGCTGCATAAATTAGTTTGCTCTGGAGTGTCAACACATCAGTTGTGCTGATTGAGTGCCTTCATTTCAGAGACCAATGATGAGAATGCTGTGGAGGAAGAGGAGGAGGAGGAGCAGAAGGGTGCGGTGAAAACCGTGGTGGACTCTCTGCATGAGAAATACATAACCTCCAGCCAATACCAGGACCTGATGAAAGAGCTACAGATCTGGGAAAGCACCAGGGGCATCGCTAGGAAGAAGCCAAGGCTTGGGACTCAAGTGACATATGCAAACAGTTTCTTCACCCAGCTCTACTGGGTATCGCAGCGCTCCCTCAAAAACCTCGTTCGAAATCCTCAGGCTTCAGTGGCACAAGTAAGGAGCAAGATTCTGGGACGAGAATGTGTGGATTGTTCTGCAGAACAAAGTTTGAGTCCAGGGGCACCTTTAAGACCAGCAACATTTAATTCTGGCTATAAGCTTTTCTGTGCGTGCACACTGTATCTGATGAAGTGTGCCTGCACACGGAAGCTCACACCCAGAATTAAACTTCGTTGGTCTTAAAGGTGCCCCTGGACCCAAACTTTGTTTCTGTTGCTTCAGGCCAACGTGGCGACCCACATGGACTATTCTGTGCCCATCTATCATTCCCACATGTCTGGGACTGGGGGACTTGAGGGACCCCAGCCTTTTCGAGCCAGTGGGCACTTTGGAATTCTGACAAAGAGTGGTGGGCACAACCACAGATGGCTGCCACAGGAGGTTGCCAAGCCGTAGCCAGCGGTGGGGCATTCCCTGACCCTGCCTCCCATTTCCCAGTGGGGGGAAATTAATCTAAAAAAATGGCTGATGGGCAACAGCATGATGACACTTCCTGGAAAAACCTGGAAGAGACAGTAGTCCTCTCTAGGAATCACCAGGAACGCTAGAGTTTCCGGCAATTCCTAGAGAGGACTGACATCACTGTTTTCCAGGTGGCATCATGCTAGCAGCACCCTCCCATGTTGCCAAGCTGCCCCTTCAGCCTCCCACTGGTTGCCCGGCCATGACTAGGAAGCCTTCTGCCACAAGAGGCAGAGCCAGCCACAAAATGTCCGGGAGTGAGGCCATGCATAACTCCCGATAGTAACTCTTCAACAATTCCAGGCAGAAGCTCAGCTTAACTGGATGCCTTTTCAGACGAATAAGTTGTCCCCAAATATTTTCTTTTGTGCTCACAGCTTTCCTTCAGTGAAGGTCCTTTCCCTGTGGTGGCAGCGGCTGCCCAAGCAACACTTTAAAAATCTGCACAGCCAATCAAACCTCCAGTGGCCAGTCAGAAGCCCTCCTGGGCAAAAGCCCCACCTGGGCAAAAGCCCCACACTTGGGGCGTGGCATGTTGGGGGCGGGACCTAATCTACACACTATGAAGTCCTGCTGTTTCTTAGGGAACAACACAGGGATTTTGTATTGGGCACACAACGGGAGTTTTGTGCCTCCTAGACATATGCCTGCTCGTTTCTTTTTGCGACCGCAGCGGGTGGCTAGAGGCAGCCACGGCATCACTCCCTCCTGCTGTTTTCGCATCCTCCAGCTGCTCTGTGGAGCCGTTGCTGGCACCACTGTGAAACTTAAATGTAGCCACGTAAGTAATGGAGCCAGCAGTGGCTCTGGGGGTAGTTGGAGACTGTGAAGACAGCAGGCAGGGGGAGGCAGCAGCCACCGACTCTGCCTTGCCTGACGGCTGAGACCTGATACTCAGAGCCCACAAGCCAGTTCACCCACCCCCTGCAAGCTCCACCCCCCAAATCTCCCCAACCCAGAGCTGGCAACCCTCCTTGCTGAGACCAGAGAATCACACTACACTGTAAAGCCTTTGAGCAACATGCATTAACTTAGGAGTGTTCCAGATATGCTGTGAGTTGAAAAATTGCCATTGTTGAATCAGCCAGGTATAGTAGAAGTACTTTGATAACGTCTGAAGATATTCTAATTGTTGGTCCACACCTGATGAAGACTGTTGGAAACGAATGTATCTACCGGATGTTTCGTTGCTGATGACTTTGGGCCCCCATCACTTATTATATTAAGTTAATTATATTTTGCAATAATTTTGGTATGTTTTTGAAATTTTTGATGTATATTCCTTAATAGGAGAGTGTGTTGTGACAGCTGTGTGATTCTCTGGTCTTAACTTATTCCATAGCTGCTGTTCTTGTAGATAACCCGCCTTGCTGGGCAAGATTTGCCTTCGTTGGCGCTGCCCTCTTTCCTTTTTCACATACAATAAAGTTTATTGACATTTTGAAATTTTTGTGAACCTTACAAAAATCGAAGCTTTCAAATAGCAAAAGTAACCAACAGGTGGAATAGCAAATGGAAACAAATACTGTGTTATGTAATAACAAGAACAAGAACATATTTAACCGAAAAGTAAGGGACCTGAGGCCCCATTTATAATTCTAGCGTGTATTTATTATACCTTGAAGCAAACATTGTAAGTCTACTGGAGTTCGATGAAAAGCATTACCATAACCACAGATCGTTCATTACTTTGGGGATGTCTTGTTTCTTAGTTAAGTATTCCTAGGCCGAGGACAGACTGGCAATCTGGAGCGGGAGGAATCCGGAGGCAAAAGCTGTGTGGGGGGGGGGAAATTCCCCAGGGCTGGCCGTTCACGCTGGCCTGTGTATTGCGCAAGGATGCTGCTACGGAGTGTTCAGATTGCTGCGAAGCGGCCCCGGGTGGGCCAGCCTCCGCAGCTTGTGGCAGGGCTGTTTCGGCAATGTGCGTATGTGTGCATGAGCGCTCATGCACAAATTGCCGAAACGGCACGTTCATGCTGCCGCCTCCGCTTGAATCCCGCCTTCTTCCGGTTCACACTGCCTGAAAGTGGGAGGCATGCGGAAGATGGCCCCAGACACCGATTTCCCCCGGTGTCCTCCTACAGCGAGAGGAAACCGGCTTCAAAGCGTGTCAGTGCGGAAGGGAGCCGAGGGACAGCTGCGGATGTCTGAACGGGCTCCCTTCCCCCGCTTCCCAAGCGGAGCTCTCCCGGGCCAGATTGCCAGTCTGTCCTCGGCCCAAGATAGGAAACCATGTTGAAACAAAGGTAGTAGGGGCAGGAATCTTATCAAAACGCGTAAGATTATCCAAGAGTTTAGCCATGATGTACAAATCCCGCCATTTTTTATGCAGCTGTGAAAGTGCGGGTGTCATTGTCGTTTTCCAGTGCGTGGCAATGACAATTTTGGCATCAAAAAGCATTAGAGAGCCCCTTTCCATGATGGATGCTGAGGGCCCTGCCCTCTTTCTAAAGGCGCTTAGCAGGCACCTGGAAAGGCATTGGTGGGAACCTCGGGGCGGCGGGGGGGGGGGGGGGCTGCTTTAGAATTTTGACTTTTTGCCACCAGCTTGACTCTCTGCTGGACAAATTAATCATTTAACATGTACGTTTGAGATGCTCGGCATTTCTCTCTTAGATTGCGACACCCGAGACCACTTGCCCTTTGCAAACAAACCTGATCTGGGGCGAATGGGAAATATTCTCACTGGCATTGAATTCTTCAGAAACAGGCAGACCTCTTTCGGATTTTGAAGCCGCTGCGTAAATGAGTTCTTTGAGGAGTTCCTCCTCCTTCTTGTTCTCTTCCAGGTCTTGGTGACCGTCATCCTGGCGCTTATTGTGGGCGCCATTTTCTTCGGCGTGAAGCTCAACAACAGCGGCATTCAAAACCGGTAACCACTCAGCCCTGGGTTGAAACCGCTCGCTCCCCTCTCTTGAGAAACACCAACCCGGCACTACCAGTAAATCAATTGATTGGGAGGGGGAAGGTGCAAAATCAACAGACATGTTCAAAGACTAGCAGTGCCCTCAGAAACAAGGTTAGGCCCTTCCAGGCTCATTGATTTCAATGGATTAGAAGGGTGTAACTCTGCTCAGGATGGCTAAAATTGCCAGATCTGAGCTGGGAAATTCCTGAAGATTTGTGGGTGGAAGGGTGAGGCCTCAGTGGGGTATAACGCCATAGGGTCCACCCTCCAAAGCAGCCATTTTCTCCAGGGGGGCTGAGCTCTGTAGTCTGGAGATCCACTGTAATTCCAGGAGATCTCCAGGCCCCAGCTGGAGGTTGGCAACACTGAGGATGGCAGTGCATGTTCCCTCAAGGGTGTTCATGGGGAATCTTTTGCAGTAGCCATGGATAAAGGGTGAGATGAAGCTTCTCAGAGTACTCGGCGCACTTCATGTATATTACCTTGATGTCGTGCTTGCAAATATCCTCTAAGGCAGGTCAGGGAAAGGAGTTTGTAAGCCGCTCTGAGAAGGGTGGGGTATAAATCCAATCTCTTCTTCTTCTTCTTTGTCTTCTTCTTTGTCTTCTTCTCCTCCTTCTCCAGTGTCAGCTAATGCTGCCATCCACCGGACGGGAGGTGGTTCCTGATCCTGGTGGGCCTCATTTCTGTGGAATGTTTTACCCGCTCTGTTCTCATGGCACGCTTATCGCATCGCCTGCTTCTCTGACCTTGGCAGACTGTAATGCCAGCTGCTGTATCTTTTCATGTCTGGCTATGTATCTTTCCTGCTTATACTTCGGGAACAAAAGGCCAGTATTTTAAGCGCCTTTTATTCCTTCCTTTGATTGGATATGTTACACTATAGAGTCCTTTTGAATTCTGTATAACTTTCTTGGTCCCACACCTACCCGCCATTACTAACACAGGAAGTGCAGATGACCATTAAGACCTTTCTTCAATAAAGCTTTCTTGATTAAGGACACTTGTTGTTGATTGACTCTGTGGGCTCCGTCCCTCCCATGCTTGGGTGTGTTCTTTTTGTTTTGACAAAGGAATGAGATTCCTAGTAATTTAAACTTAAAAAAAAAATAAGAACAAGTTTCCAGTACTCACTTTTTGACAGAGCCCTCTGAAATTGTGCAGGCAATTTCTGCCGAATGTTCTAGGGTCCAGGGAATGCAGTTTCCTCGTCCTGCACAGCAGCCTGGGTTTTCAGGGACTCTGGTCGTGTCCCCCACCCAACAGGAACTTCTCCTCAGCTGTTTGTCGCTGTCCACCTTCTGCCAAGTTCTCCCTGGCAAAAATAAAACCCCAAAAAAGAAATCTGCAAATAGTTCTAACTTTAGAATAAAGTATGCAAATATCACATGTTTACTCCAAGGGAAGGAATTTTATATGTTCGTAAATATTTTATTGTGAGCACAATGACATTTGGGGACATTCTGGCAGAGAACAGATCTGTTTCTAAGGGAACTCATGGTGGTGTCTGACTCCATTTTGGTTCTCTCTTTCAGAGTTGGATCCTTGTTTTTTGTAACCACAAACCAGTGCTTCTCCAGTGTGTCTTCCATCGAGCTGTTCATCAGGGATAAGAAACTGTTTATGTAAGTCTCAATCCTCACAAGGGAATGCCAAATTAACACTATGGGCCAATCCAGTCATAAAAATCGGGAAGGAATCTTTTTTATGGAAGGAAGGTCAGTAGTTCAGCAGTTTGAGACCCGAGTGCCTCATGACGGAGTGAGCCCCCGTCTCTGGCCCCAGCTCCTGCCAACCTAGCAGTTCGAAAGCAAGAAATTGCAAGTAGAGAAATAGGCACCACTTCGGTGGAAAGGTAACAGCATTCCGTGTGCCTTGGCGTCTAGTCACGCTGGCCACATGACCATGGAAATGTCTTTGGACAGCGCTTGCCCTTCCACTTGGAAACGGAGATGAGCATCACATCCCTAGATTCGTATCCAGCTGGCTTTCGAGCAAGGGAAACCTTTACCTTTACCTGGACCAATAGGGGAGTTTTTACATTGGACCAATTTATAGATTATGAGCTCAAAGCTCTCTTAGCCCCCCTTACCTCCCAGGGTATCTGTTGTGGGGAGGGGAAGGGAAAGGAGATTGGAAGCTGCTCTGAGTGAAGGGTGGGGTATAGATCCAACTCCTTTTTCTCTGTCTAAGCACTGTGATCCCAATTCAAATCAAGCTAGGCCTCCCCCCCCCCCCCCAACGTGCTTGGGAAGTGGAGTTCCCAGCACAAAACTCCAGGCACGCATCTCTGGGAGTCCACACCCTTCCGCGCTATGTGGACTTTATAATGTGCAGATCACGCCTCAATCTCATGCTAAGACAGAGCAGCAGTGGCCGAGAGTCTGGTGGAATGAATAACCTCTTACAAAAATCGGGTGTTCTTTACCTCCTGATGTGCACCTCCTCCTAGCGTGTGAGCCACGTCCTGTTCTGTCCCAACAGCCACCAGTACACCAGCGGCTATTACCGAGTGTCGGCCTATTTCCTTGCTTTGATGTTTGGAGACCTGCTGCCCATGAGGACCATGCCCGCCATTATCTTTTCATGCATCAGCTACTGGATGATCGGTAAGGAAGCGGCTGCGGAGGCATAACGGGGGTGGGAAGGGCCCAAGGGCAGGCCAGCACTCTATCCCTCCTCCTGCCTCTCACTTCCAACTTGGTTTGCCAGGGCCCAGGTAGGGCCTGAAGATCTCCCAGAATTACAACTGATCTCCAAATGAGAGCGTCCACTTCCCCTGAAGTAAATGGCTCTCTTGCGGGACAGACTCTATGGCCTCCCCAAACCCTGTCTTCTCCAGACCCCAAAACTCCAGGAACTTCCCAACCTGGAGTTGGCAACACTACTTCCAACCCATCTCACTCTTCCAAAGGGACCACCACTACCTATTATCGGGGCAGTGAACAGAGAGACAGGTCTTTCTACAAATCTGAAATATACCCCGGATTTGCAGGAAAAAATTGAAATCTTAAAAAATATATATACATTGGGGGTTTTAAAAAACCCAAATGATAAAAGAAGCACCTGTCGCTTTACAAAATGGCTGCCCTCAGTGGCCATCACCACCATATTTTTGCCAGCATTCCAGGTTTGGTTCCTGTCAGTAAAAGGCAGGGGAACCGGGAGCAGGCCCTTTCCATGGCTGTTTTAAAGCCTGAGGGAGGACTCCTTGGGGCCAGGCCTGGCAGCAGCCATTGCTACCACTCAACTGGCATGACTTACCCAGGCCTTGGTGCTTGATACTGTTGAACAGCAGCCACCCCATGGCATGGACGCCAGCACTGTGTAGTGATTAGCATTTCCGAGCGGACTAGGATCTGGGTGACCCAGGTTCAGATCTGCTTTCTGCCACGGAAGCTTACTAGATGACCCTGGGCGAGTCATACACTCTTAGTGTAACCTACCTCACAGGGCTGGAAGAGAACAATGTAAGCCGCTTAGGGTTCCCACTGAGGAGAAAGCCATGGTATAAATGTGGGGAAAAATAATAAATGTAGCTGAAGATGGGAACAGATAAAAGGAGAGAAGGAAGCAGGGAAAGGTTAGGATATGGGGGCTATCAGGAGGAGGGGAAGAGAGAACAGTGGGGGCGGGGGAAATGAGATGCCCCCCGCGTGTCCTTGTGGGTCCCCCATTTGTGTATGTGGGTCCATGCAGCCGTTTCCATCACAGTTAACTAATCCATGTTCCTGCCTGCCCACCCGCCTGCATATGCGCTGTGATCCTAGCAGGGGACTCAAATCGCTGTGCCGTGCCTTGCCTCGCTTCAGCATAACTTGTGACCAAGGGACATAAATGGGAGCAGGAGAGTCGTGCAGTCAGTCCCCAGCAACTCCGGGCTGAAAGATCCGGTCGTATGGGATCGGAAAGACCTTTATCTGCCTGAGGCCCTGGAGAGCCCTGTCTGAGTAGGCAGTGCTGACCTTGATGGACCAAGGGGGCTCTGATTCAGTATAAAGCAGCGTTGTTCAAGATACAAGTGGAATGGGGCAGCGGGGGGAAGTATTTCACACTGATATGAACCCCTGACTCCAGAACCGGCAACAAAGAACCTTTGCCCAGAAATGAGTAACCTTCCTCAGTGCAGCTAGTGGGGCCAGGAGATCAGTCTGGTGCAGGGAAGTGCAGTCTGAGATCTGATCACTGATTCTACCCCCTGAGGTCCCTGTGAGGCTTCTGAATAGACAGCAAAAGATCAGACCTTTGTTGTTGAAGCAAAGCTCTTTATTATTCCAATACTGCAAACAGGTTCTCGAATGTTTGTTAGAGATGCTTAATGGAATACAGACAGTACTATTATACTCTCAGGCTTTCAATTGAACCCCGGACCTGAGCCAATCAGGGCAAGAGGGTGAAAGCGGGAAAAATTGTGGGGACCGTTGAGATTCCCACAGGAGGTGAGGAAGTTATAAATTCCCCTCTTGATCTGAGTGACCCACATGTGTGAGCCTAGGCACAACATTCTTCCAGGCGTCCGGCCATAAAGAACTCTTCAAGGTTTCAATAACAAGATAACACCCATCTGCCCGGGAAAAAGGGAGGAGGGAATACAAGGGAGTAGTCACCATTTGTTTAGAGATGACACTTAGGAATTTTGGTCGCCATCTCCCGCCCAGGCATTGCAACCTTGTCGCGCTCCGCCTTCGACCCCGGGGGCGGGCCCCCTGTCGCCGTGTTCCCCCTTTGCGGACAGCAGCCCCAGGAAGGAAAGGGGCTGAATTGGGGGCGAACAGAGCCTCAGAAATGACAGGGGGCGGGGTTGAAGATCACCCTTGTCGCCCTCCTGTCTCCGGGTGCCAGTGGTCACTCTCTCTATGCGCCACTTACTCCAGTGGCTTCCCCGGCATCTCCTCCTCGGCCCTTTCCTTCTCCTCCTTTTATTCATTCCCCCACCTTTCCCAGAGCTCCCCTGTGCCACCCAGCCCTTCCTCCGCTCTAGCCCCGCCCCCCTTAATACTCGAAGACACCCAGCCTCGTCCCGGGCTTGTGGGCGTGACCGCTCCCTGGGATGCGCCTTGCCGGGACGCCGCGGCTCCGGCTTGCTCCTCTCGCGTCTGGCTGCCCCGGGGCCGCTCGGGCTTGCTTCCCCGCTTCTCTGTGTCGGCCGTGGCGTCAACGCCCCCTTTCCCAGTGGGCGCCTGGGCCCGTCCTGCTGCTGGTGCGGCGGTCCCCAAGCTCCGCGGGGCCCGCCGCAAGACGCGGGCTCTGGCCGGTCGCGGGGGCGGTGCCGCGAAGCTGTCACTCCATCCTACTGCCGGCGGGACAGCCGGCTCTTCTCCGGACTCCTCCGCGTCGCTCGCTCTTCTGCCGGGGGTTGGGGGCTCGTTGACTCGCTGTTCTTCCCTCCCGGGTAAGTTGGCCACGGGGACGGCCCCCGGGGGGAAGGCTCCCGGTCCCGACCGCCCGGATCGGGACAAACATTAACCAGAGTAGCCCTCATACTTCAAAGCAACCTTTATAGCTAGCAGGGGGGAAGAGTGAATGATACAGATAAGGGGCAGCTGGTAGGGTCTGCTAGAACAAAGGAATCGAAAGTAAAATGCAGGAGCACAGAGACATCATTGTAAAATGCAGAAAACGTAGGGGCATCATTGTCAGAACCTGACAGTCCCCCCCCTTCCCAAACCTCCTCAGTCTCCACCCCCAAGTCTCTAACCAAATCTCTAACCAAGTCCAACCTGGACTTGCCAACCCTGGTTTGATATCAGTCATTTGAGCAGTTATAAGGTGTCAGCTAATGCTGCCATCCCCCGGACGGGAGGTGGTTTCCCCCTTGGATTAGGCCCCCTCTCTTAAATTTGTGCCCACTGTTCTCAGGCTAGCAGCTCGCTTATCGCCTCCCTCGCTTCCCCGACCTTGAGTGCCTCGCTCCCAGCCGCTTCTTCCCTCCAGGTGCAAACTGTCACTTTTCCTGCTTTTAGCATGGGGACAAATGGCCAGTATATTTCAGGCGCCGTTTTATCTCTCTAGGATTGGAGCAGCCATTATGAACTAACCTTTGAATACTGTAAATCAGTCCTGGGTGTATGAACGCCCAGCATTACTAACACAAGAAGTGTAAGTGACCATCAAGACCTGTTTGGCAATAAAGGACTTTCTGTTTAAGAACACCTGTTGCTGACTGCATCTTTTGGGTCAATCTCACAGCAGGCAGGAGCCCACAAAACTGGGGGGTTGTGGGCCCCCACCAGGCAATTGGCAACCCTAGTCAGAGGTCCTTCCTAAGTGCTCCAACCACACCCTGTGCCTTCCAACCACACGCCTGTGCCCCTGTCCCACTGATGCAGAAGACAAGGGCGAGTTTTGGGTTCCCTCCCTTCCTCGCTCCTGTCTTTCCTAGAGAGCCTTTCCTTTCCGGCAGTCATCCTTGGCGCTCCACCACTCACTGGGCCTCTCTGTCCTGCTGTTTTCAGGCTATCAAGCAGACGCCGGGCGGTTCTTCTTCTTCATGTTCACACTGGTGCTCGTGTCTTACACAGCCACCTCCATGGCCCTGGCCATCTCTGCCGGGATGGACGTGGTGGCCATCGCTAACCTGGTCATCACAATTTGCTTCGTCTTCATGCTGGTAAGCCCGGCCTGAATCCATGCCAGTTTGGGAGCCCTCCTGTTAACGTGCCCACTTAGTCTGTAAGTTTGTTTTTGAAATGCCCATCCATGAATTCTGGCCTCTTCCACAGGAACAATGTCAAAGGTAAGGCCGATGGGCTGGAACTGGCCCACCCAGGGTTCTTATCCGGCCCCCGAGTAACTGGTTGTTACCTTCATTGCCAGATGACAGAGACTGTGCATTGTGTCCCTGTATCCTGTCCCAGGGCTGATGTATAATGGCCAGGGGAAGCGGGAAGGGTGGGCGTCAAGGAGATACTTAAAGGGAACACGGTAAGAGTGTTACTGTTTTAAGGATGTTTGTATTTTGAGTACAAAATAATATTGTTTGTTGGGTTTGCCTGCGTCCGTTATAAAGTTTGTATCTCCCATACCTGGCGTTACGTTTTATGACACACGTGGCCTGGCCCGACAAAGTGACATTGATGTCCGATCCGGTCCTTATAACAAATGAGTTCGACACTTCTGAATGACTGCCAAAGGAGGCGAGTGTGGATGGGTGGTTCCTTCTAGGCCTGAGTTTCTTTGACCGAAGACGTTCTCCTGAAGAATATATTGATGTATACATTTTCTCCCCCCTCGAAAATTCTAGATCTTTTCAGGCCTACTGGTGAATCTTCCCTCTGTGATGGACTGGCTGAACTGGCTGAAGTACTTCAGCATTCCTCGATACGGTCTGACGGTTCGTATGGGCCTTTTCTGTGTGTTTCCTTCTTAAAAATTTCTTCTGGTATCAGGATTGATAAGGTTTTGTAAATGAAGCGTCAGTTCTCTGAGCAGTGTGGGGAGGAGAGGAGAAGAAACAGGTCTCTTTGTTTGGGCACCGACATGCTGAGCGCCATTGTTGTTTTGGCCTGAGGTTGCCAATTCTGGGGAGGGCAATTCCTGGAGATTTGGGGTGTGGAACCTTTGGACAGTGAAGTTTGGGGAGGAAAGGGAACTCAGTAGGCATGCGATGCCACAGAGTCCACACTGGGGGGAAAAAGAGGGGGGGGGGACTCAATCAAGCTGACAAGTAAATTAATATTAAAAATACAAATATTTATTAGGGTGTATACATAAATAAAAATGAGGTTTAATGAGGTTAAAAGAAACAGTCTAAATTTCAGACTCTAAAAGCTTATTACATTCAGAACTGATTGTTATACATATCAAATTGATGGATAAAACTTTTGACCTAAGGACCATATGTATTTGGGCCCCTATGGGCCTTCTAGGGTTGCCAGCCTCCAGGTGGGGCCTGGGGATCTCCTGCTTTTACAACTGATCTCCAGCTGACAGAGATCAGCTCCCCTGGAGAAAATGGCTGCTTTGAAGGGTGGACTCTATGGCACTGTACCATGCTGAGGCCCCTCCCATCCTCAAATTCCACCTTCTCCTGGCTCCACCCCCAAAGTCCCCAAGTATTTTCCAACCCAGACTTGGCAACCCTAGGGCCTTCCTCAGTAGTCGGTATTCCTTATTTCACAATGACGCACATCCAGAATTACATGCACAAAGAATTGTGTGTGTGTGAGAGAGAGAGAGAGAGAGAGCGCAGGTGTTGCTTTCTGAAATTGGTGAAAAAAGGGGAAAGAAAAAAGGCCAGATTATTATATATCAACTGCATATACTGGGGTTACTTTGAATGCTCTGCAGTTGCTACAAATTTGTATAATGAGCCTGGAGATCAGCCTTAATTCCAGATCTCCAGTCCCCACCTGGAGGCTGGCAACCCTGTTTTGACCTCACATGCAAGAAGATATTGGAAAGCACCTTATTTGAATGCAACATTCAATATTTCCAAAGGGAATCGTGATTGTTCTACGCCTTGCTTGAAAATGGCATGTTTTTTAGAGGTCAAGCACACCACACGGTCTGAAAATTCAGACCATTTAAGATATTTAGACTGGGGCAGGCAAAAACCAAAGCTAAATCCATCTCCTTGTATTAAATAGTGAAAGGCTGCTTGGTGGGTTTACGCTTGATGAACTGATTGTGGATTTATTAAAGTCCACCAATACTGAATGTGCAAGACAATAGCATTCAAGACGGCATTTTGATTAGAGATTAGAAGTGAAGTAGAACTATCAGTCTTTATTCTGGAATAGGATTGTAATCCACTGCAAAGATTATTGAAGAAGAACAGATTGGATTTATATCCTGTCCATCACTCGGAGTCTCAGCGCGGCTTACCATCTCCTTTCCCTTCCCCTCCCCACAACAGACACCCTGTGAGGTAGGTGGGGCTGAGAGAGCTCTCCTGAGAACTGCCCTTGAGAAAACAGCTCTGACAGAACTTGTGACTGACCCAAGGTCACCCAGCTGGCTGCATGTGGAGAAGTGGGGAATCAAACCCAGTTCTCCTAGATTAGAGTCAGTGCACTTAACCACTACACCATACTGGCTGGTATCACTTGCTTTTACTGCTTTGCCTTGTATCTGGTAATTTTACTTTCTGTGTTGGTGTAGTGGTTAAGAGTGGCGGACTCTAATCTGGGAGAGCTGGGTTTGATTCCCCACTCCTCCACATGAAGCCAGCTGGGTCAGTCACAAGTTCTTTCAGAGCTTTTCTCTCCAGGGCAGTTCTCGAGAGAGCTCTCTCAGCCCCACCTACCTCACAGGGTGTCTGTTGTGGGGAGGGGAAGGGAAAGGAGATTGTAAACTGCTCTGAGACTCTTTTGGGGAGTAAAGGGTGTGGCCGGGGTATAAATCCAGTCTCCACCTCCTCCCCCTCCTCTTCTTCGAAGTATACCTCAATTTAGATGGTTTGTTTTCTGCACTGTTCTGTAATTCTGCGATCTCAGTCCTATTACATAGCTCATGGTTTGTCTTATGCTGTCTGTCCTTGCTGGGGGCTGCAGTGGCTCAAGTGGTTAACACACTGAACTGCAGACTGGAAGGTTGGTAGTTCAGCAGTTCAAGACCCTGAGTCCCACGTGGCAAAGTGAGCTGTTGTCTCTGGCCCCAGCTCCTGCCGACCTAGCAGTCCAAAAGCAAGAAATTGCAAGCAGATAAATAGGTTCCACTTCGGTGGGAAGGTAACAGCATTCCGTGCACCTCAGCATCTAGTCATGCCAGCCACATGACCACGGAAATGTCTTCGGACAGCGCTGGCTCTTTGGCTTGGAAACAGAGATGAACACCGCATCCCTAGAGTCGTATTCGACTGGCTTTCCAGCAAGGGAAACCTTTATCCTGCAACCCGCCTGGAGTCTCAGGGAGAAAGGTGGGCTGTAAACAAAGTAAATGCATCGAATAAACATAGTAGGCTAATTTGGGGGTTCCTCTCGTTTGGTCTCTGGTTTCTTGCACAGGCCCTCGAAGTGAACGAGTTTAGAGGCCTGTATTTCTGTGGCAACGATCGGCTGAACATCAGTGAATCCGTGGCCCTGAGCAGCTGTTCCCAAAACACCTCCCAGCTTGGGCAAAAGTAAGCGTCAGCCTCTTGCATTTGGGGCTACCAAAACGATGGGTCCTCGATCGTCTTAAATTTGGGTTGCTCATTGCTCACAAAAGTAACTCCTCCCGAGCGCACATACCATTTGGTACTGTGGAAAGCTCCGTTGAAGCAGAATGATTTTTCTGTCGCAGAAACGCCTACAGAAAGGGGCCAAGAGAATAACATTCCTATAGGGGCCGACAGAATAAAGTTCTGACTTGGTAGCCACCATATCTTCCAACCAAAACTGACTCAGATTTAATTTCAAAATGGATATGAAAGACACTAGGACGGCTTCCAGTAAAACGGAAGCATGTACAAATCCGGGCTGACATCTCTGGGGCGTAAAGAGGGAATGTTATCATGACAATGACCATTTCAGCGGTGGCCTTGGCTTCGTAAACAACCTTTGCGTTTGGGACTGGTGAAAAGGTTATTTTTGTACAGATAGAGCACTCGTCTAGTTAATGCATAACTCCAAATTATTATTTTTTTAACAGTTGCTTTGGGGAACAATATCTCTGCAGCCAGGGAGTGGCACTCACCAACTGGGCCATGTGGGAGAATATTGTCGCCCTCCTCTGCATGACCGTCATCTTCCTCACGATAGCCTATGCCAAACTCCGGTTCATGAAGAAGTTCACCTGACCTTTAGGAAGTCACACCTTCGCCCAGTTTGGAGGGTGGCATTGCACCAGCCACTGTTGACGTTCACTGCTGGGGATATGGCTTTTGAGGGAACATTTCCCCCCGTCCGCTGCCAACTGCCTCTTCACCTAGGGATCAGTTCCAACTTCCTAAATATCTTACACTGACTATTTTGCTGGTAAGAGGAAATACACCTTTGGAACATTGCTTCGGTTTTGATTGTTAAAACCACGGTCTGTCTGAATCGGGATTTCACTCTGCAGCCATTGTATTTTCCTAGTAAACATATTACATATCACAATGAATCATTGCAAATATCAACGAGTGGAAACTGATGACCCTACGTTTGAGCAGTTGTTGTAACAACTATTGTTATACACTGGCCCATGACTACAGTTGGGACTGCGGACTGTATCTTTTCAAAGTAACATTTTACTAAAGTTGGATTCAGATCCTGGCTTGAAGATCTCAGGGGAATGAAGCCCAACGCCGTCTTTGTGCTACTGATGGAAATGCCCTTAAATTATGTGCTAGTAACAGAGAAAGCATCTCATGCTTTAAGATATATGATCTTTGCCTTAATTATTTCCACCTTTAAATATATATCGGTTCCAAAAATCTTTAAAAATTAAAATGAAACCTTAATAAATCTAAAACTGCTTATTCACAGGTAAGGAGAGGCTGAGTGTGGCCACACGTTGTAATGGCAAGACAAGTTCCCCAGTGTAACGACATTGTAACATGTCAGGGGTCATTTCGTAGAAAAAGAGGTGCAGGAGTTCATTAGCATAGCTCATTAGCATAACTTATTTGCATATGCCACGCACCCCTGGCAAAGGGCAGGCATGCCAGCATGCCTAGGTTCCCTGCCTGATCTTCTCTAGGTGCCCTGCGCCACACTTCCCCGAGTTTCTCCGCAGAAGCGGAATGCCGTTCCTGCTCGCTTCCCCCGAAATGACCCCTGGTAACATCCAACTGCATGGTCACCTGGGAGTATTTAGATTACATACATCATTCTCTGGCTTCCCTGTGAAATAGGTTAGGGTGAGACACAGCAACTGGCCCAAGGTCACCCAGTGGCCAAGAAGGGGGTGGAACCCAAGTCTTCCTGGTTCTACACATGAACACAAGAAGTTGCCTTTTTCGGATTGCCAGCGGGTGGCTGGCAGCCAGTGCGGGAGGCACAGGAATGGTGTGGCATGAGGTCACTTCCAGTATTTGCCACCGTAGGGTTTTGCCCATCATACTTAACATTGACATCGTAACATCAGTTCTGGGCCTTTGCAGGAAGTATCCTATCACTGGCATGATTTTTAAAAGCACTGAGAAGTGGCAGGTATCTCCCTGAAGCTGAGGAGCTGGTTTCCCTGTCTGACTCCGATCCAAGGTTGCCAGCCTCCAGGCGAGGGCTGGAATTCTTCTGGAATTACAGCTGATCTCCAGACTACAAAGACAATTCCCCTGAAGAAAATGGCAGCTTTGGAGGGCAAACTCTTATTAGTAGACCGTAGAGTCTAGCTTAAATCCCTCCCCAAATTCCCCCCTTCACAGGCACCATCTCTAGAGCTGCCAGTTCCCTCCTAGTCACCAGTGGGGGATGGGGGCATAAAGTTGCCAGATCCAGGTTGGGAAACTCCTGGAGATTTGGGGGTGGAGCCTGGTGAGGACAGAGATCTTACTGGGGTCCAGTACCAGAGCTCACCCTCCAAAGCATCCGTTTTCTCCAGGGGAACTGATCTCTGTAGTCTCAGGATGAACTGTAATTCTGGGGGGTCTCCAGGTGCCACCTGGAGACTGGCATCCCTAACACCCCAAATTCCATGTATTGCCTGGGTTGGAGTTGGCAACCTACTCAGATCCTTAGTCTATCAAGCCTCTGCTGTCTACTCTGTTTCCAGTAGCTTTTGGGGGTTTCAGGCAGAGGTCTTTCCCATTCCGTACTTCTTGTTGTCAGTTGCACAGTCAAGTCCGACTCTCCGTGACCCCGTGGACCGCATCACGCCCGGCCCTCCTGTCTTCCATCGTGCTCCAGAGTTTGCTTAATGTCATCTTTGTTGCATCAATAACACTCTCTCACCATCTCATCCTTTGCCGTCCCCTTCTTCTTTGATCTACTTTCCCTCACTACCTGGTATTTTTTGCTGGAGATGCCAGGGATCAAACCCGGGGCCTTCTACATGAAAAGTGAATCGCTACTGCTGACCGATCTAGGATTGCCAACTCTGGCTCAGGAAATTCCTGGAGACACGGGGGGGGGGGGGGGGGCGGTGCTTGGGGAGTGTGGACTTCGCAAGGGGAGAGTTCAGCAGGAATGTGATGAGTTCACATCCTGAAGTTTCCATTTCCTCCAGGCAGGGTTCCCATTTGCCTGTTTATGGCAGGAAACCTTTAAGGCAGTTGCAGCCTTGACCACCGATGCTCACCTGATCCGACAGGTGAAAACTGGGGCAAAGGCAGGGGACTGTCCTAGGGAGAAATTTAAAAAAGAAAAGGCCTCATCTGCTTACAGGAAGTTCTGACCACAGAAGTGACAAGAGTAGCTGTAACCGGAAACCACAGGGTAATCTCCCACCCACTGTCACCTGGCAACCCTCCCTCCAGGTGACCTAAGAGAATAAGAGATTGGAGTTAAATTCCGCCCTTCACTACCCAAAGGAGTCCCAGAACGGCTTACAAACTCCATTCCCTTCCCCTCCCCACAACAGGCACCCTGCGAGGTATGTAGGGCTGAGAGAGCTCTTTCCAGAACTGTCCTTGAGAGAACAGTTTTGATAGAACTATGGCTTGCCAAAGGTCATCCAGCAGGGGCAAGTGGAGGAGTGGGGAATCAAACCCGGTTCTTTCAGATTAGAGTCTATGCACTTAACCCACTACACCAAACTGTGTTCTGTAGCCTGGATGTCTGTCAGTTAGCACTGCCATAGGTGTGGGTATGATCAATGTATTGCTGAGTTATCAGTACTGAATGTTTTATCCTCAAGTTATGATGTCATAACATTGCTTTGTGTTCCAAGGCTTCTTTCAACCCCTTTAGGTCCTTCCCAGGAGACAGCATCAGTATCCCGACTCCCACCTTTGGAATGCGAGTCTTGCTTGCTTGCTTTGCTCGCTTGCTTGCTGCACATGCTCATTACACATTTGCTTTCCTACCCTTCTTATCTCTAGCTGACTATTCCTTGGCTAACGACCTTGAACAGAAGAGCCTCCTGTTATGTGTTACATGAATCACAGGTGTTAATGTGTTTCTTTTGCTTCGTTTCCTCCGGAAAATTTTCTCCCAAAATCCTCAACAGCATTTTTTTCTGAGAACCTATTTTGCCGCGCTTTCCTTGGAAACATTGGGCCAGTGTATTTGTGCGCCAGTAATTCTCTGTATTGATTGGTAGATGGTAGGCAGGCCATATTTCATACCCAGTATAATTGTAATAGCATTACTAACAGGAAAAGTGTTTGACCAACATGATCTTTTCTACAAATAAAGGCCTTTCTACTTAAGGAGACCTGTTGTGGACTATATCTTTTGGCCCAGGGGTGGGCAAATTGCGGCCCGCCACAGAGTTTTTTGCAGCCCGCCAAGACAGTCGGCCAGATCAACAAAAGTAAATATAGATGCTCTTTGACAGACATTAACTTGCAGGCTGTGATGAGAATCTCAACAAGCAATCTCACTCCTGATTTTAAAAAAATTGTAGAAAAGTGTGATAGGGTACATTTGTCTCATTAAACTGATTCTAAAATTAAATGTGCTTGCAGCTGTAGATGATATGAAATTAGCACAATAAATAAATTGAATAAAACTACCACTATTTTATTTAATTGATATTTATTGATTTTTATGACACAATGTATACCTTTTCTGAAATGCAAAGTTAACTAATGAATGCAATCATTTTAAAAGGTGCGGCCCTCCGCTAACCTCCGCTCCCACAAAGTGGCCCCCGAGCCAAAACAATTGCCCACCCCTGTCTTGGCCCATTCTCACAATGTCAGTCAATCGTTTCTTTCAATACAAAATAATCTCCGAAGAATCAGCAATAATAATTTTAAAAAGGAACAGAAACAAAATAAAAGGATAAAGTAAAATGTATTTATTTATCAGATTTCTAGGCCGCCCTCCCTTGCAGGCAGGACTCAAACTGGCTTACAACAGGAATATACAATAAATATATGTTTTTTTAAAAAACCAACGAGAAAAAACACAGTCCTTAATACAAAGGTAAGTGTCACATGCAGTGCAACGGAAATTTGACACCAAGCACAAATGATGGCGTGGCGAAGAGGTACTTTCCTCCGACTGGGAGGCTGTTTCTGGGCTTCAGTCAGGCGTCTGCATATCCCATGTAGCCAATGGCAAAATTTTGCCACTTTTATTAGTTGTCTCCTGGGAAAAGTCTGCAAGGAGGGAGACATATAGTTGTTCAGATCTTCCTGGTAAAGTTGACAGAACTGGAACTATATATTGAGATCGGATATCATTGTAAACCGGGCAGCGCAACAGAACATGTTCGACAGACTTGCATGGCGTGGGCAGAGCCATTGAGAGAGCGGGACGCAATGGTGTCTGCCTTCCAGGAGGGCCGAGGGTAGAAAGTTAAAGCACACAAGGGTAAAGATTCTCTGGTATTTGGAGATTATGAGGGATCTGAGGAAATCTGCTAGTTGAAAGCATTTAGTACACTGCAGATTAACTGGATGTTTCCATGTCTGTGCTCTGTCCGATTGTAGAGCTTGATCCAGAAACGCTGTTGACCTCTTTCTCTTGCTCTGTTGCCCAGGGCACAATACGAGCGGGGAGGGGGGGAGGCCAGTCCACTGGAGTTTTCCCTCTCTCGCTCTTTGCCAGGTGGGTGTGGCCATCATCAAGGGTCATGGGAGCGAAACCCACCAGATTGAAGACAAGGCTTAACCAGTAGGTGGCTGCAAAGAGCCACATTTGGGTCTCCAAGGAGATCATCCCAGTCTCTCATCTTAAGGAGGGTGTTCGGCAGGGGAGGTATCACAGGACTGGATATCAGTCATAATGACAGGAGACCTCCAGGCCTGCTGGTGGACGGGGATCTGGCCACCAGTGGCCTGTCTCTTAAAGTTCCATGTCCCACATGCTAAACATTACATCCCAATTGCTGTCTTCTCAGAGACTCTCAGACAGGGTTGCCAGCTCAGAGGTGGTGGAAATTTGGAGATTCTGAGGGTGGAGCCTGGGGAGGGCAGGGTTTTTTGGGTGGGGGAACCTCAGCAGGGCACAGTGCCACAGAGTCTACTCTCCAAAGCAGCCATTTTTTCCCCAGGGAACTGATCTTGGTCCTCTGGAGGTCAATTGTAATAGTGGGAGAGCTCCAGGTGTCACCAAGAGGTTGGCAATCCTACTTTCAGGTGCTGCTGTACATCACGGGCTTCTTTAGTCTTCTCAGTCCAAAATATGTCCAGGCCTGGCTGCTATGTGCTTGAGGACTAAGGAGGGTATGGAAGACCAGACCAGTGACGAGAGCTTTCTGGGAAAGCACGAATCGGAAGAATTTCCATTAAAAAATTCCAATCACCTAAATAAGAGTGTGATTGTCAAACTCGGGAACTTGTTTGCCATCCTGTATGCATTCTGTGTTGGGGCACGGGGACTGATGAGTGAAGGAGGAGGAATGCTTAGTTGCTTCGCAGCTGTTTTCTTAAGAGGCCTCCAGATGCAAGATGTGAAACGACCTTGGATGCCTATCTCTGCTAGCCAGCCTGTCATAGATAAACTAACTGTAGGAGGCAGGTGGGGAAGGAGGGCTAATGGTGTGTGCTAGGTTTAGGCAGGCTGAGTGAATGGATTGATTGGACAGGTCGCTGGGGGGAGGGCTTGTTTGAATCATGTATAATTCCAGAACTGGTGCCAACCTGGTCAGTTCTGACACAAGATGGTCTTAGCTTGGGACATCCTGATCTCTCAATAAACAAATCACTGCTAAAAGAGTGTTGTTGAGAGTACATTTGTTCAAGAGTCTGACAGTGATCAGATTTAAAGCATACCATATTCATTTTATGCTCCAATAGTTATTAATTCCTTAATATTTGATAAAATAAATGTGTAGTTTAAATATTATATACAAACCAATACAAACAAAACTTAATGTAACAAAGTTTGAGTCCATAGGCACCTTTAAGACCAGGAAAGTTCAATTATGGGTATAAGCTTTCCTGTGCATGCTGCCCTGAGCCTGCTTTGCAGGGAGGGCAGGATACAAATCTAATAAATAAATAAATAACAAAGTTTAATTCTGGGTATGAGTTTTCGTGTGCATGCACACAAAAGCTTGTACCCAGAATTAAACTTTGTTGCATGCACAAGGCAAGCTTGTACCCAGAGTTAAACTTTGCTGCATGCACACGAAAGCTTGTACCTAGAATTAAATTTTGTTGCATTGCACCCAGAATTAGACTTTGTTGCATGCACACGAAAGCTTGTACCCAGAGTTAACGTTTCTTGAATGCACATGAAATCTTATACCCAGAATTAAACTTTGCTGGTCTTAAAGGTGGGCATGCACACGAAAGCTTGTACCCAGAATCAAACTTTCTTGGTCTTCCAGGTGCCCCTGGACTTGGACCATATCCTGCTGCCTCAGACCAGCACGGCGACCCCACCGGCTCCTCTCTGCGAGGCCGCCGTAGCCTGCACCCCCTCTTTCCAGCCGCCCCAGCCCCACTCCCCATTACGTGAGGCGGTCTCTCTCAGCGTCTTCCCAACAAAAAAAGAAACAATTCCATTTCTCCTTCCCTTTTCTCACATCCGACAAAAGGAGAACCCAGCGACGCCGAAAAGCACCCGGAAGTCTTCAGTGCAGAAAGAGCACCGGGGCCTCTTCAGCCTCTGTCGTCACGCCCCGCAGCCAATCACCCAGCACGTTGCTCGCACGCATGCGCAGCTAGACATGCAGTGGGCGTCAGAGCGCGATGGCGAGGGGCACCCGGAAGTAGCGCTGTTCTCTGGCGGTGGGGGCTGGTTGTCATGGCGACGGCTGCAGCGGCGGCGGCGCCCCCCGAGGAGGCCGCAGAGATCCGGCCGCCGGGCGCCAAGCGTAAGGAGGGCCGGGGGAGGCCTCCTCTGGGCGGGGAGACGCCAGTTTGCCGTGTGAACCCCCTGACGCGTGGGAAGGGCCACACGCGTGTCTGCTTGGGCGTGCGGGGTGGGGAGGGTGGGGAGAGGCTGTGTCTAGTTGAGCCTTGTTTGGGGGGGGGGGGGGAAGAAGTTTGCCGTGAACAAAATCGTTTAAACCTAGATACTCAGTACGCAGAAGGTGTGTGCGCAATATTTAGGGTTGCCAACAGGCCTGGAGGAGGGTTGTCTGGTCTGGGGTGGGAAACACCTGGAGACTTTGGGGGTGGAGCCTGGGGAGGGCGGGGTTCGGGGGGGGGGCTCAGCATGGTCCAATGCCACAGAGTCCACCCTCCAAAGCAGCCATTTTCTCCAGGGGAGCTGATCTCTGTCAGCTGGAGCTGAGTTGTAAAAGCGGGAGATCCCCAGGCCCCACCTGGAGGCTGGCAACCTACATCACTAATGCTAGCCTCTCATTGGCCCAGGCTTGCCAAGCATTTTGCATATGCTTGCTGGGTCTGGGTTGGAAAATACCTGGAGACTTTGGGGGTGGAGCCAGGAGAGGGATTGGGGAGGGGCTTCTGCATGGTCCAGTGCCCTAGACTCCAGCCTCCGAAGCAGCCATTTTCTCCAGGGGAGCTGCTCATTATTACCTGGAGATCACTTGTAAAAGCGGGAGATCCCCAGGCCCCACCTGGAGGCTGGCAGCTGTATTCAGTAGAGTCCTGATGTGTGCAGATCGGCAGCTGGAGCTCTCCATGGCGTGAAGCTAGATAGCGCCGCCTGCTCCCAATGATCTGCCACTGAGCCCCTACTCAAGGGATGGGAGAGGATTTCCTCCAGCCTGTTGGCAACCTACACAAGTATGTATGTCCTATACAGATGGGGCTTTAAGGGTTCTGGCTTTCAAAAAGCAAATCGTATTTATTTCAAACATTTTTTCTGGTTGTGTTGATAACTTATTTCAGGTATCAATAGGCTGGGTTTAAAAAAATTCTCAAAAAAAGTGGGATATAGAAAGGAAGAGGGGATAGGGGAAAATATAGATTCATCAAGTTTATCAAATATTATGAGTTGTTGCACACAACAAGTACAATCAAAGGTATCATCTTTCCTTATTATATAAAGCCGTTTTCAAGTGGCAAGATTCCATGGGGCGCCAAAATCAGTAGGCTGGAAGGACTGCCACTCAAAATGGGGTCCCTGGCCACTGGCTGCATTCTCTCGCTGCTTTGCCTCAGTCCCACCCACAGAGCCACAGGCCAGCATCTCGGCCTCAGTCTGGAGGGAGCCAGCGAAGGGGAAGGACTGGATGCTGGGTCCACTCTTCTCCTCCACCCACTGCCAGGTGGATCTAACTGTCCCCACAGTGGCCTGCTTCTGTCAGTAGAACACAATGGACTTTCAGCATAACCCCCCCTCCCCTGTCCACTGCCATTTCACACAGCACCCCGTAGCGCTTCAGGACCGGTACAAGAACTGAAGAATGCTTGGGAGGAGGTTTCAAGGTAAACCAGCTCAGGAACGCTTCCCCAGTGGGAGAGGCACGTTTCTGTGTGAAAGGGCCAATATGTTCCATTAGGGAACCGGTACTAATACGGTTCTGTGTGAAATGCCTGACAGAAACCGTTACTGAAGAGTTCCTGAAACGGAACATATTGGCTGTGTGAAATTCCTCAGGCTCTCTCTCCTGTTTTGCTCTGCCATGGCTGGCTGGCTAACGAGGTGGGCCAGCGACCATCAAACCATTTCCTTCAACCTCCTGCTGTGTGGCTGACTTTCCCCCTAGGGTTGCCAATCTCCAGGTGGGACCTGGAGATCTCTTGCTGTTACAATTGATCTCCAGATGACAGAGATCAGTTCCCCT
The DNA here is from genome assembly GCA_029233225.1 of Lepidodactylus listeri. Lineage (NCBI taxonomy): Eukaryota > Metazoa > Chordata > Lepidosauria > Squamata > Gekkonidae > Lepidodactylus > Lepidodactylus listeri. Next base: position 128,288,648 of record JARCFY010000005.1, on the reverse strand, counting down.
GGAGAAAATGGCTGCTTTGGAGGGTAGACACTATGGCATTATACCCTGCTGAGTCCTTCCCATCCCCCCCCCAAAATGCTGCCCTCCACAGGATCCACCCCCTAAATCTCCAGGTATTTAGGGGCTGGCAACTTTCTCCTCAGTGCCTGTTGCTAGGCAACCAAGCTTGCTTCTCTGAAAGCCCCTTTCCACACCTATGTTGGCCTTTGGGAGAAAACTCATTGGGGCCAGCTGAACAGAATGCCATAGAGGCCACCCTCCAAAGCAGTCCTTTTCTCTGGAGGGCGGGGAGAGATCTGTTGTCTGGAGTTCAATTGTAATACCTGGCATTCTTCGGGCTCCACCTGGAGGTTGAGTACCCTGGGCATAGCAGTCAGTGCTTCAGAGCAGGATCCACTAGGCCCAGGTTCTTGCTGAGTGGGTGATTTTGGGCCAGTCACAGACTGTAAGCCTAACCTACCTCACAGGGTTGTTGTGCAAGTCAAAAGGGGGAGAGGAGAATGATGTAAGCTGCTTTGGTCCCCATTGCAGAGAAAGACTACTTTTCCTCCAGGGGGGTATGGTTGCCTATCTCCAGGCAAGGGATGGAGATCACTCAGAATTACAAGTGCTTTCCAGATGGCAGAGATCAGTTCCCCTGGAGAAAATGGTGGACTCTTATGTCCTTATACCTTGCTGAGATAGACCCTTTATGACAGCCAATGTGACATAGCAGTCAGGGCTTCAGAGCATGGTGGAGGCTGCAGGAGGGGGGAGATGGAAAGTTGAAGAGTAAGGTTGATGATTGGCTGGGAAGGAGATAGGGTTGCCAACTCCAGGTGGAAAATTCCTGGAGATTTGAGGGATGGAGCCTGGAGACGGTGAGATTTGACAAGGGGTGGGACCTCAGACAGGTACAATGCCATAGACTCCACCCTCCAAGCCAGTGAGTCCCTCATGGGGAACCATTGTTGCCAATCTCCAGGGGAGGGATGGGGATCACGCTGAGTTACAACTGCTCTTCAGATGGCAGAGATCTTCCCCTGGAGAAAATGGCGGCCTCTGTGTCATTATACCCTGCTGAGGTTGCTACAGTGAATTGAAACTGAGTGCCCAAGGCCGGGGCACTCTCCCAGAGCCTCTTTCTAGAGCCCGTTGTATTTATTTCCGCAACGGGCCTTATTCCTTGTTAGATATATTACATATTTCAAATAGAGAAGCAGACATTAAAACATTGATGTTAACACTGTTTGAGGACAGATTTTTTCTTTAAAAGAATAAACAAAAGACTTTCCCAATGTTAGCGATCGTCTATTAACAAGAAAAGAAATTACATCTTTAGCAGTTGAACGTAGATAGGCTGGTTTAAGTTTACGTAGGGATGCCAGCCTCCAGGTGGGACCTGGGGATCCCCTGGAATTACAGCCCATCCCCAGGCTACAGAGAGATCAGTTCCCCTGAAGAACGTGGCTGCTTCGGAGGCTAGACTCCTCTCTATGGCATTGTCCCCCACTGAGGTCACGGCCCTCCCAGGTTCTACTCCCAAATCTCCAGGAGTTCCTCAGCCTGGATCTGGCAACCCTAAAGTTCAGTGAGGTTGACATTTTTTTTTTAATGAAGCTGTGTTTTAAATCCTATATATACAGAAATGTGATTGCTTGGAGCAGAGAGCCAGGAGGAGCTGCCAGTCCTGGGTTTTCCTCTGGCCATCCTCTCGGAAGGTAGCCAAGGGCTGCCCCAGGACAGGTTATATCAGGTCTCCTTCGTAGGGTATTGGGGGGGGGGGGGGAGAAGGCTTCATTCACTTCAGCACAGTTGTAACCCCATACCTATTTCTATATGCAGCTGTCGGAACTTTAGTCAAAGCTAAAACATTTATTCATTTATTTTCATAAAGAGCCTTGTGATAGAATATTTAATTATGTAATGTGTAAATAGCGTAACATAGAAGTGCCAGAAGTTTACAGATTAAGGGTTTTGGGGTTTTTTTTAAACAACTATGGAATGCAGCTCAGTTTTAGAAAAAACTTGGCATTCTTTATTTAAAAAGAGGAATCTTTCATACCATGCATATACTGATAGTTTGGAGTGTGGCCGGCCAGCTCCTTCCCCTTCTCAGCTGGTAAAAGGCATTCCTTTCTCCAGTGCACACCCAGGATTTTTTATGTAGGGTTTGGTCCCCCGAGTGTGTTTGGTCCTGGCTGTCCCCAAGTCAGTTTACTCCTTTGCTTTCTTACAAACCTCAGTGGTACACAAATGTGGCTTCAGTGGTGGGTTTACTTCATAGAATTATAATGTAATTTCATGTGTCTTAACAGTGTTTCTCTACTGTTCTGCTTAATGCACGTATTCCTCATGTGTCTCCAGTTCTCAAACATCTCCTTGTCCTTTGCTTCAGCCACTTAATTCTGCTATTTATTGTTTATTGAAAATTAGGATGCTGACCTTGTCTTGTTTAGGAATAACTTTGTTCTTTTTTTATTTTTTCCATTTTTTGTATAAATCAGCATACAACATCAACCATGTAGATAAAACTAAAATATTGACCAAGCATCAAAGAATCATAATCAGAGATGTGGGGTGGAGAGTTTTCCAAAAAGGAAACAGTGCTTTATTTTTCCATTTATAAGGATTCCTTTTTTTCCGTAAAATTAATAACAATGAACGGAGGCCATTGCTGGTACAATGTTGATTGGTGAGGGGAGGGGGGATAAAAACTCACATACATATAACAACCCAAATATAAAAGCAGGTTATCCATTCAGCTGATTGGCTGTACAGGTCAAATCAAAACCAAATTCTTAGTTCTACAGTGGAATGATATTGTACTCACTGCTACCAAGTGGGACTAATGCATCTGTTGCTACCGGCAGTCGCAGTGTAACTAAATAGCTCAGGGTGGGCAATGCTGTCATGATATTTAATATTGGTAATGGTTAAGGTATTACCCATTTTCCCTTTGGAATTGTAACAACATAATTGAGTGGTATTAACTCTAGAATACTAAGAACCTCTGCACTAAAGAGACAAGATGCTCGAAACCATTTCCCAGATTCTTTGCATATGAGGAATGGCCTCGTTCACGTTCTGTATCTAACCACGCCGCTGCATGTGAGCTCTCCATAGCTCTAAAAGCTCTGCAGCGTAACTTTCCCCCACTCTTTTATCTGCACAGAGGATCCTGCTATTGAGACAGCAGAAGAAGCCACTGAACCGGCAGCGGCAGATATCAATGAACTTTGTAAGGATATGTTCAGCAAAATGGCCATTTACCTCACAGGTGAACTGACAGGTAAGCTTATGGGAAGCCTAAACAAAGGCATGCTCTACCTAGGAGCACTTCCGACTTTCCTAGGAGTTCACTGAAAATTCTGTGTCTTCCTTGGGCGTTTGCTCTCCAGTTACCTGACCCATGAATGGTCTTAGCTAGAACTAAACCACTAACACTCCCTTTCCGCATGGCTGCCCTTTCTCTTTGTGTCTGCAGATTGCTCGGAGTAAATCAAAAGATGTTTGCTGGAGCTGAGGGGAGTTTTTCAGGCCTGCTGTTGTGAGTGACTGGGCAAGCAACCAGTTGAGACAGCAGCCCTGTGATGAAAACTGTGTCATGTAAATGCCTCTCTCCCTAAGTCGTCGTTTCTCGTTCTTTCTGCTCCCCCCCCTCCTTTCCCCCTTTTTAAAGCCACCAGTGAAGACTACAGACTCCTGGAAAACATGAACAAGCTCACGAGTTTGAAATACCTGGAAATGAAAGACATCGCGATAAACATCAGCAGAAACCTGAAAGACTTGAATCAAAAATGTAAGGCGAGAGAGACTCAGTCATTTGAATCAGATCCATGTTTTGAGGTGTGCATCTAACCCTCAGTCGGTCACAAGGTTCTGTTGGCACATCAGGGTCATGCACCAGAGGAGCCCTGTGGTGGGTGTCAGACCTGTGGGCCCAGCTGGGGTTTTCTTGGGTGGCTTTCTGCGGCGGCCAAAGAGGCAAGAAGGTCCCTTTGAGGAAGAGGAGCTGCTGGGACAGACCCTGGGGAGGAAGCTCTGGCTCGGCATGCTGCTGGTGTCCTCTGTGAAATATACAGCCCTTGTCAGCTGTCCGCACCACTGTGCATCCAGGCGTTGGTCACTGGCATAGTTCTGAACCATGGTGATTTCTCTGTCAGCTTTAGGGTGCCCCTCCCAGTTGGTGTGGCCTCCACCCCTTCCTTGTAGCTGTTTAAAACCAGTCGATGTAGGGTCAACTGTGTTTGTGGGGCAGCTTCTTCACACAACCCAATTATCAGTGAGTCAGTTCCTCTCTGAAGATGATGTGGGTATTGATTCTCTGGAGAAGTACTGTTGTTTTATTTTATAAGGGTCTTACGGCTTTCACTAGAGGTTCGTTTTTCATAGAATCATAGACAGTTGGAAGGGGCCATGCAGACCATCTAGTCCAACCCCCTGCCCAATGCAGGACCAGCAGCCTAAAGCATCCCTGACAAATATTCGTCCAGCCTCTTCTTGATAGCTGCCAGTGAAGGGGAGCTCACCACCTCCCTAGGCAGCTGATCTGAACCACTTTTGAACCACTCTGACCATGAAAATCGTTTTCCTAATCTCCAGCCAATACCTTTCTGCATGTAATTTAAACCTGTTGCTTCGGGTCCTATCCAGTGTTCTCTCTAAGCTGAGTTAGTGTGAGCTAGCTCACAGTTTTTTAGCCTCTGGCTCACACATTTTTTGTCTTTGCTCAGGAAGGATGGGGCTCCAGAGCAAACTAATTGATGCAGCAGCCAGAGGGCTCGCTCACAACTTTAATGCCAGGAGCTCACAAAGTAGAATTTTTGCACACAGGACTCCACAGATTAGAGGGAGCATTTAGCCTCTCCTCTGCTGCCAACCGGCAGGGCTCCTTGCCCTCCTCCAAATGACAGCCTTTCAGATATTTAAAGGGAGCCATCATGTCCCCCCTTTTGTTTTTCCATCAAGTTGCAGCCGACATACAGTGACCCCATAGAGTTTTCAAGGCAAGCGGTAGAACAGAGGTGGTTTGCCATCGTCTGCCTCTGCATAGCCACCCTAGACTTCCTTGGTGGTCTCCCATGGGATTGGGCTAGCCTGGGCCATCCACGTGAAGGCAAGTAGGGCATTACAAGGAACTATCCTGTATTTAATGGCTTGATCCCATCTCAGTTTCCAGGGGTGCAGGGAACGGAGGTTGATTTTTGCCAGCTCTCCCCCACACTGGAGACCTCCAGTTTCAATTCCCAAGCTATTCTTGGGGGTCCCCTGCCCCCCAGAAGCAACATTTCAGAGAATGTTAAGGCTTCCCTGGAAAGAGGAAATTGGCAAAAGCTGACAAACCCTCCCTGCACCCCCCGGAAATCGACACAGGATCCGACTCACAAACTCTCCACACCATCAGAGCTTCTGTGGGGCAGTTGCTCTCCTGCAAGATTTCTGAAACTTATCAGCTTTCACAGCACAGGATTTAGGATCATAGAGAGGTCTTACCTTTGTTTACAGAAAATCTCAGGATCGGTTTCTGGTGTCTGCAGTTACCGGACCTCTAGGAACAGGCCTAGAAAATACCTTGGAGAGCCGCTGCCAGTCAGGGAGGCATCCCTCCTTGTGCCTTTGGAACTGTGGCCACGTCGACATCTTGATCACGTTCTTTAAGGCTACTGACTTAAGAGGCGGAATAAGGCATTCGCTCTGAGTGAGGCAGAAACTAATCTCCGTTGTTTTCTATCCCTCCTTCCTCCAGACGCTGGGCTGCAGCCGTACCTGGATCAGATCAACTCGATCGAAGAGCAGGTGGCAGCTTTGGAGCAGGCGGCCTACAAGCTGGACGCGTATTCCAAAAAGCTCGGTAGTTACTTCGGATACTGGCCGGCGTGGGGCGGGGCCTCTCCCCCTTCCCATCCCCAGGCCAGCATGCAGGAGGGAGGAGTTCTACCCGCCAAGGCTTGCTCAGAGAAATGCAGGGCAGGGGTCCCATGACCCTCTAAAACCGGGGTTCCTAACCTCTCTGAGCCTGCGGGCACCTTTGGAATCCTGACGCAGGGCAGTGGGAGCACAGTCACGAAAGGGCTGCCACAGGAGGCGGAGCCAACCACAGAATGTCAGGGAGCCGGGTTCGGGAGGACTCCTAATGGCACCTCTGCAAGATGTCGGGCAGAAGCTCTGTTTTACAGGGCGTCTCTTAATCTGCACAGACTCTCAGAAGCTCTGCTGGGCAAAAGCCCCGCCCAGCCCAGTCCCACTTTTTAAGAGCCCTTGGTGGGCATCAGGAAAAGAGCAGGCAGGTGCCACAGCTCCCACGGGCGTCACGTTGGGGACCCCTACTCTGAAAGGAGGTGCTGGGCTACGTGTCGGTCACTGCAGCACAGTGTCCAAATGCTGGGGGGGGGGCGCAGGAACCTTTTCATGCATCCTCATTCCGGCTGTGTTCATTTGGGGGAGGGAGAGAAGCTGGCTTCCAATTGCACAGAGTGCGAGAGGGAGTGTTGCTCTAACCCAAAACCCAAGTGTGTTCCATTACACGCTCTTAAGCCAGAAAGTTCTATAAAGCATCCTTGGTTGCGCTGCCAAGACCCATCGTGACAGGGCAGTTGATCAGAACATCCAGGAACAAAACTGAATTTAGACATTAAATCTTTCACCCACTGGAGCTAATGTAACCGTCAGTCAAGTCTGTGATGAGCATTTGACACGCATTGGATGTATACAGCAACGCTCAGCCCCTTTCTTTCCATCTCTGGGGTCAGGAAAGTCAAGGAAAGTTGGGTCAGGCCAGGGTCGACTCCGAGAGTCAAGGAAGCTAGGTCCAGATACTCTTTTATCTGTTTAGAATTTGATAGAGACTCCTGACTGCTGCAAAGTATAAACTTTCCCAGAATGCAAAAGTCACGGGAGGCAAAATCATGCCCAGGGTTATTGGTACTAGAAGGCCCCAGCGCTTAGCAGAGCCCTGGAGCCTCCTGGGAGAAACAGAACCACGGATACAACGATAGAGGCGAATTGCTATAGAAATCAAAGTACTGTGTGTGTACCAGAGGGCTGAGGCTCAATCCAGCCCTAAGTCCTGTTGCAGTGGTGCCGCCCGTGGGAGCTCGTCATGTGGCTGTCCAAATGATAACCGTTCCTTCCCACAGCAGCTAAGGGTTGCCAGGAGCTTGGGGGTGGTGGAGGCGGTTCTGAGCTGCCAGCTCGACTGGCCCGTGTGAGTGTTCCCACTGCACCGTGGGGCGCGCCTCAAATGTCTGGGCGAGCTGGGGCAGTGCTGACGGGAGTGCACGATTTCTGCAGAGCCTCACGTCCCCCCTGGGGTGGTGGAAATTCCAGAGTCTCCGAGAGAGATCCTTGAAGCTGTAGCTGAAATGGCCGGCTGGCCAACTCCAGGTATAAGGGCCAAGCCAGATGTGAAGGTGTGGCTGCGGCTGCCATGAGGACACCACTGCCATTTTGAAGTCATGTAAAAATGCTGTGAGGGCCCAGTCAGGACCAGAGCATGGTGCTTTTGTCCCCTCCCCCCGCCCCAACACACATCTTTTCATGTGCCGAAACAGCCATGGCAGGGGAGGGTCTCTGCCATTTTAGCCCTTGAGAAGATGGAGGGGGTGGGGAGACAAGAGCAGCTCAGCCCGCCCATGCTGCAGACCCAAGAAGGACCCTGCAGCGGTTTTAAAATGACTTCCAGAGCACAGCAGCATCCTCGTGGGGGCCATGAGGATGCTGTCATGGCTGGCTTGAAGAGGAGGAGGAGAAGAGACTACCCGAGGGAGTCTCAGAGCGGCTTACAACCTCCTTTCCCTTCCCCTCCCCACAACAGACACCCTGTGAGGTAGGCGGGGCTGAGAGAGCTCTTGAGAACAGCTCGGAGAGAACTTGTGATTGACCCAAGGTCACGCCAGCAGCTGCATATGGAGAAGGAGTGGGGAACCAACCCGGTTCTCCCAGATTAGAGTTCGCGCCCCTAACCACTACCCCAAACTGGCTCTGAGGCTTGCACTGACGGGCGTGTGTGCTTTTCTTTTCAGAAGCAAAGTACAAAAAACTGGAGAAACGGTGAGAGAAGCCCTTTCTGTAACGGGCCTCCCCCCCCCCACCCCCTTCTGGAATCCTTGACTGATTTCCAAGCAGTCAGAAAACGCATCCCGGACTGTGCAGAACGCGTAGGGTGAAAATGCTCCTGACCAGAATCGTGGCAAGACGCCTGGAGCAGGGACAGCTGCTCTTTCCTGAGGCACAAACCGTCTTCCTCCCTCTCCTCGGAGACACTGGGGCCCCTTGCCCCTTTTCTTACACACTTGGCCGAGAGCTGATCCACAAGCCGCCGTTCACAGCCACTGCTTCAGCTCGTCCGCCCCGATAACTCCCTTTCCCCTGCAACTCTGAGAATGGCCGCACCTGCTTGCCCGTTCGTGACTCTGGTTCGAGCTGGAGCACGGCCATTCCTGTGGCCCGGAAAGCCAGGCTCAACTTGTGTCCGCACTGAAGCACAGTCTTGCAGGAGCAGCGGCGTGGCCTAGCAGAGCATCCTCCCTGCTGTACTTTTCTTTGTGCCTAATAAAGAACACTTGGAAAGGAAGGTGCTCCTCTCCTGGACTGGGTTTTTTTTTGCGGGGGTGGTGGTGGAGAAAATGTCCTTCCTTGTGCAGTCAAGGCTGACTCTCAGTCATTCTTGCGAATAGATTCAGGTGGGCAGCTGTGTCGGTCTGAAGCAACAGAATAAAGTTTGAGTCCAGGGGCACCTCTATAAGACCAACAAAGTTTAATTCTGGGTATAAGCTGTTGTGTGAAAGCCGATACCCAGAATTAAACTCTTGTTGGTCTTAACACGTGCCCCTGGACCCAGACTTTGTTCAGTCGTTCTTGAGGCCTGCAGAACCAAGTTTGAGTCCAGTGGCATGTGTTGAGACCAACAAGAGTTTTATTCAAAGTGTAAGCTTTTGTGTGCAAAGCAGACTCCTTTAGACAAATGGGAATGGAGTCTTGGAATGGCCGACACGGCTACCCACCTGAATTTTTCTTGAGGTTTGTTTATTTCATGTAGATGTAATTTTTTTTCCTTGCTCGTGTTTGGGTGGAGGATACCTGTGGGGAACTGGTGGTTGGAGCGTCTCCATCCCCAGTTATTTGGCAAGGAGGTACAGACAAACTGGCAGCAATTCCACATGCTGCTACTGTCCCTGTTCATTTTCAGACTTCGATTGAGGTAATGCACTTCTATGCCTGGGTGTTACATGGCTATCAAATTTCAACATTCATGTGGGAAACACTCTTGACAGTTCTGATACTTGTACAAGTGAGTGAGTCAGGATAGCGACATGTGACACACAAGTATGTGGAGGGAAACTCTGAATGCTGGGGGACGGGGACAGGGGGGACAGCCTTTTTAATGTGCCTGTCATAAAATAGGAAGAAAACGAAGACAGAGTGTTCTTAAGACACTAGGCCAGAAATCACACACACTTTTCCATAAAGTTTGAAATGGAATCATAAACCGCCCTTTCCTGCATGGCGAACTGCTCCGTTCCGAAACTCACTGGAAGCTCATTTAGAACGGAATGCGTCGCCTCCTAACAAGTATAAAAGCATCGCTTCTAAACAGAAAAGCAACTTTAGAAAAGGGGAATGCAACATGTGGAAGGTGATACTTCATCCTTTCCCCACTCACTATTTTTCTGTTTCAAAGTTCCTCAGAGAAACACACAGGGAGCTTTCCGGGACCATTTGGAGCAAAAATGGATGAGGGAGCATGAGCCAGCAGCCCGGCCCCCTCTGGTTTGGGGCTCTAAGTTCTCTTCCAAAGCTGTCTTTCAGTTTAAAAAAACATTGCTGGGGTCCTTTCAGGTGACAAGGGTCGTGTGTGTGTGTGTGTGTGTGTGTGTATGACACTTTGTGACACATACAGGGTGTGGAGGAAGAGGAATTTCACTCCCTTGCTTTAGGCTGTAATACGCATGCAATAAGAAAACCGACATCTTACTGTTTTCAGCTGGCGTCTTACATTTCTTTTAATACGGTACGGTATGTATTATATAAATATATTTATGAGAATACAGAATGTAAAAAAAGGCAAGTGCGTTTCATAAAAGCTATGCATATAAGAGTCAACAAATGTTTTATCAGCTTACATGGCTATTAGAACATTTTTGCCAGTCAAATGATGTGCTGTGATTCCGTGTGCAATCTCAGGGACTTCTTCAGAGGTTAACATAAGAACCTCAGCCAATGTTGGATCAGGCCAGTGGCCCAGGTCTGTGGTTTTGCCTTGCCGTGACGTCGCCTATAACATACAAGTATCCACTGGTGGCGAGGGGGACAAATCTCAACACTTTGGCCAATTCTGGGCATGTGCACCCTCGCCCGAAACCTGGCTGGTTTTCCCACTTTAATTTTTACCTTCAGTCATTCACAGAGGAATCCAGTCACATATCCCTTTGCTGGATAAAGCTGGAGAGATACATGACAAAGGACAGCTGGGAGCTCAAGTTCAGAGGGTGGCCTTGTCGGTTTACAGTAGAGCAGTAGAGTTGGTTTGTGGTGGAGCAAGTAGCTTCAAGACTGGAGGAGAGCTTATCAATGGCCATGGCGACAGAGGAGAATCTCCACGTTCAGAGACACTAAACCTCTGAATCCCAAAGCCAGGAGGCAACCTCAGGGGAAGGCCTCAGCCTCTATGCCCCTATTGGGTGCCCTCCAGGGGAACTGACTGGCCACTGTGAAATGGGATGCTGGACTAGATGGACCCTCACTGGTCTGATCCAGCAGGGCTCTTCTTAGCTGAGGAAAAGCTAAGCAACATTCCTGTTTGATATATCCTACAGGGTTTGATTCCTACAGGGTTTTGTTGTTGTTTTATTCAGCGAAATTACTGGGAAAGCCACCTGAGACTTCTCTGATCGCTTCAGAGGCTGTGCTTTATAAGTGCAATCCTAAACACACTGGGAAGAAAGTAAGATAAAATGGGATTTATTTTCCCCAAAAAAACTATTTAGGGCTCTTTACACCACTCCAGGAAATGCAAAATGCTGTCCTTTGTTTCCGTTCTTGGTTCAATGTTCAATCAAAATGCTTTTATAGTATGTTGCAAGAACTCCATTTCTGCTTAGTACAGACACTTTCACAGCAAAATAAAAAAGCATTCCTAAATATTCAGAGACTCCATCCATTGCGGCTCTAAAGACGACTATGGCTATTTTGTTTTTATAGGGATACAACAGATTACATGCAGGTCGTCTCCCAGTGTGGGGTGTTACAGATCACTCCCATGTCCTTCCAGGTCATGCCATCCACCTGGCAATCGGTGACGTGCAATTTCTCCCTCTCGTCAAAAGGCCCTCGGCTTCCATTAAGCTTGTGTGAAGATGTCACGGTTGCTTAGCTCCTATTGAATAATGTCTGTGTTGTCATTTTAGTTTGGGCCTTGTGGGGGGGGGGGGGATGTATTTTCCAGGACAAGCAGTTTCCTTTCTCTAGTGCTGAAGCATTCACGGAGCCAGGAAAAGTGGCAAGTTCAAGCAAAGCAGCTCCTCTCCTGCAGCAACCCTTGCCCTTTCAAAACCTTTTCTACTTTCAATTTCCTCTCTCTTTCTCTCTCTGCCTCTCTCTCTATCCCTTCACCTCTGCCCAGTACAGTTGGCTATTTTGGTTCTTTAAAGAAGAAGAGATTGGATTTATACCCCGGCCTTCACTACCCAAGGGAGTCTCAGAGCGGCTTACAAACTCCTTTTCCCACAACAGACACCCTGTGAGGTAGGTGGGGCTGAGAGAGCTCTGACAGAAGCTGCTCTTTTTCGAGGACAGCTGTGCCAGAACTATGACTTGCCCAAGGTCATCCAGCGGGTGCAAGTAGAGGAGTGGGTAATCAAACCCAGTTCTCCCAGATTAGAGTCCGTGCACTTCATCACTACACCCAACTGGTTAAAGAAACGAATAGACTAGCTCACTTCCTCTAACACCCCAGCAAGTTTCTTCCCTTTACCATTACATTCAAAGCACTGTTAACACTACAGCCGCAGGATCAGAGCTGGCATGAAGGGAGCACTAAGAGGACCACCGAGAGTAGCTTTCCCTGGAAGATTAATTCCAATAAGTGGGGGCCTTAGTCTATACCTGTGAGGGCATGCATATGCTCATGTGCACCTGTCTGTTCAGGTAACAATCCATTCACCTGACACTGTGGTTCCCCAAAGCATAAGCCACAATAGTTTTGCGGGTCTTTCAGGTGCCACGGAATTCTCGTCGGATTTTTCTAGAATCGCCTCACCCCGCTCTCCTTCTGAGATTGCTTGGGAAGTAACTTTGTCAACCCACAATGTTTTTCGACATGCACATTTTAAATTCGCGAAGAGACACCTTTCGCAGGGTTCTCATGATTTCTTTCCCTCCCTCTGCCAATTAGGAGCAGAGTCCTCCCTAGCAGGGTTTCACCTTCCAAGCGCACGCTTCCTCAGAATACGAAGGTATTTTAGTCAATGTCTTTGGTTTGCGTCTTCAAGACCAGCGTCCCTACAGATCCTAAAAGAAATCACATCACAGCTGAGTGAGCTGCTGCGTAGACTAGCTACTCATTTGGCAGATGAAGACCATTTGCCAAAAGATCACTTCTGAGCTGTTGTCTTTGGGAAATCCCGTTTCTCTCCATCCCTGTCACACTCAAGACAAGAGGTGATTTCGAGTGGCTTCCTTCGCTCACCCCATAAGTGCCGCCGAGGAGTCCTTAGAGGGTGAGGTCTTCAGCAGGGGCTCTCCTCTTTCCTCGAACTGCTCAGGCTGCTTCAGGTGGGTCGCCCCGTGTTGGTCTGAAGCAACAGCAGAAAATCCAAGACCGGGGCACCTTTAAGGCTGACATCCAGGAGGCAGCCAGAAGGGCAGGGTCAGGATACCACAGAGTACCTGGGCAGGGGGGCAGTCTCCTCACACCCCCTGGGGCGCTTCCTCTCCCTCCAGCCCCTCCAGTCAGAAAGGCCAAGCGCCTTCACTCCTCAAGCCCAGTCCCAAAGCGATCATGGAGTTCCTCTCCGCTTTGCCCAAATCCGAAGTCGCAACATCGGGCCTGAACGCACAAAGGGGGGGGGGGGGAGAGATGCCATCAACATTTTGCAACATCAAAAGCATGGCATGTTGTAAGAAGAGAAGAGATTGGATTCATACCCCGCCCTTCACTCACTTGGAGTCTCAGAGCGGCTTACAAACTCCTTTTCCCTTCCCCTCCCCACAACAGACACCCTGTGAAGCAGGTGGGGCTGAGAGAGCTCTTTCCCAAGCTGTCCTTGAGGGAACAGCTGGTCCAGAGCTATGGCTTGCCCAAGGTCATCCAGCAGGTGCAAGTGGAGGAGTGGGGAATCAAACCCGGTCCTCCCAGATTAGAGTCCGCGCACTTAACCACGACACCAAACTGGCTGCTCTAAAGCAGCACACAGCTACAACCTGGGACTTCCCACCCAGACAAGCATTCTCAAACAGACGCTCCCAATTATTTGTGGCAACTATCAAGCAAACACGGACAGAACAAGCAGCGTTGAAAACAGGCATGGAAAATAGCAGGCCAGCTGCACTGTGCCCTTGTCCGGAAGGCTGTGGACCAGGGGTAGAGGTGGCAGGGGAGGGGCAGAGCTTTGCTCTTATCTTTTATTTGCCCTTCCCTTCCCTTCTGTCTGGTGAAGCCGGGAGGTGCTGAATGGATCGTGATCAAACTCCCCCCCCCCCAGTGAATTTTGTGGCTGAGCCGGGATTTGAACCCCAAACCTCCCTAGCCAATGCTTAAATTCATGCCATTATATCACGTCAGACTCAGAGGTGTCAAACTCATTTGTTACGAGGGCCAGCTCCAACGTAAAGGTCACTTTGTCAGGCCAGGCCAGACGTGCCACAAAATGAAATGCCAGGTAGTAGAGATATCAAGTTTATGAAGGACACAGGCTAACCCAATTCATGATATTATATTGTACTCAAAATACAAACCTGCTTTAAACATGAACACTCTTACCATATTTCCTCAAAGTATCTCCCTCTTCCACCACCCATCGACACGGGGACAGGATACAGGGACATAATGGCCAGCCACTCTCATCTGGCGATCAAAGCAATGGCCAGTTGCTCGTGGGCCAGATAAGAGCCCAGATGGGCCGGTTCTGGCCCACGGGCCGTGTGTTTTACACCACTGTCTTCGGTTCTGGGAGCTAAGCCTCGTTTCCGTTCATGCTTAGGGGTTGCCAGCTCCGGGTTGGGAAAATCCTGGAGATTTGGGGGTGGAGCCTGGGGAGGGCAGGGTTTGAGGAGGGGAAGGACCTCAGCAGGGATGTGATGCCATAGACCCCGCCCTCCAAAGCCGCCATCTCTTCTAGGGGAGCTGATCTCTTTCGTTTAGACACATGAAGCTGCCTTATACTGGATCAGACCCATGGTCCATCCTGGAGGGCTTCCAAGAGGTAACTGGTTGGCAACTGTGTGAAAAGAATGTCGGACTAGATGGGCCTTTGGTCTGATCCAGCAGGGCTCTTCTTACCTTCCTCGAAGTCAGTACTGTTCACTCAGACTGGTAATGTCTCTCCAGGGTCTCAGGCTGAGGTCTTTCCCATCACCTCCTGCCTGGTCCTTTTAACTGGAGATGTCGGGGATTGAACCTGGGACCTTCTGCATGCCAAGCAGAAGCTCTGCCGCTGAGCCACAGCCCCACCCTAACAGTTGCCCTTCAAGGAGATCTCCAGGCTCCACCCTTCCCAGCCTCTGCCCCCAAATCTCCAGGAATTTTCCATCCCAGAGTTGGCAGCCCTAGTGTCAGGTTCCCTAGTAAATCAGCACTCAACAACTGCCCTTAAGTAGGTTCAGTTTATTGGAGTCAGTATTTCTAAGACATTCCCGAAGCATTTCTGTGTTAAGACTAAAGCGGGGAAACGGAAATGGGATTATATACATGATCAGGGGTCCTTTGGGGCCGGAGCGAGGCGGAGCTCAGGTGTGGCCACTAGGGCAGCCATGGGCGAATCAGATTCTCTGATCTGATTCAGCCCACTGCCGAATTACCGCCGAAATTCGGCGGCAACTTTAAAAGCAATTGGAGGGGACGGGGTTTGAGGAAGAGGCTCCAAACTTGCAGGGTAGCTGCTGGGGCCTCTCCTCGAAATACCCACCAAGTTTCAAGAAGATTGGACCACGGGGTCCAATTCTACGGGCCCCCAAACAGGTTGCCCCCATTCCCTCCATTGTTCTTTATGGTGGGGAAAAAGTAACACTTTTTTTCTACGAAAGGACCCCTGTACATGATTTAAACTGAGGCGACATTGCAGAGTTTACAACAGCAATTACACCAAACCTTCTCCCCCCCTCCTTTTCCGTATAGCAGCATCAAGTTTTCTTGACTATAGGGTCATCACCCCCACCTGCCGGCTTGTTACCAGAATTGTTGCTCAGGCTGGCAGAAGTGATTAATTTGCAGCAGCTGAGAACTGTCATCTAAAGTGGCCGACAGCTCGCAATTTAGAGATCAATCCTGATAACAGCTTTCTGTTGGCTAAATGGTTTTTCTTTCTGCATTGAGAACTGCAGCCCCCCCAGAAAAAAAATTGCCCCACAAGCCATAACATCCTGGGCCCAAACTGTGGACTGTGCAGCTGCTCTTTACTCAAGTAATTTGGCAAGAAATCAGCTGTTGATATTACATTATAACGCAGTTCCTGCTTTGGCAGGAGGTTGGACTAGATGACCCTGGTGATCCCTTCCAACTCTGAGACTAAATTAAGAAATAAATACATTAAAAGCTCCCTCAACATATCCTCTAACACTGCCCTGGATTTGCAAAGCAACTTGATTCTTGTGTTTGCCCCTTCTCCTTGACAATTGTCCATCAGTGGCTGACAAATTCTTTTAAAGCCACAAGGGCATTTATTGTGACCAGAGTGAAGAAGGCTCTCAGAGGGAGTCTTGTTCGCTCAAACCAACCTGGCAGAAAAGAGCTAGAGTCCCGCAGCACCTGAAAGACTCAACAAAACTTGTGGTCGGGCGGGAGGAGCTTTGGTGAGTCTGGCAGTTGGCTGCAACTTGACCCCCAGGACATCCAGTTGATTCCATTCTTAGAAGAAAGAGCCAACCGAAGACCCAGAGCTCCTTTCGGCAGTAGAAGCCCCTTCAGAGACATCCACTTCTGCCCTTCCAAACTAAAACCGGAGGGGGTGAAAGAGCCTGTTTTCATTTACAGGTAGCTGAAAAACTTCTGGAGATTTGGGGGGTGGAGCCTGGAGAGGGCGGGGCTTGGGGAGGGGAGGGACCTCAGTGGGCTGTAACACCATAGAATCCACCTTCCAAAGCAGCCATTTCCTCCAGGGGAACCAGTCTCCATATTTATTTATGTCCTTTATTTATATCCCACCTTCCTCCCCCATGGGGAACCAAAGCGGCCTACCTCCTTCTCCTCTCCTCCATTTTATCCTCACAACAACCCAGTGAGGTAGGCTAGGCTGTGTGACTGGCCCCAGGCCACCCAGAGAGCTTTCATGGAACGAGAGGGAATTCAGAGACAGGTCTCCCAGGTCCTAGTCTGACACTTTAACCACTGCACCATGCTAGATCTCTGCTGTCTGGAGATCAGTTGTAATTCCAGGAGATCGCCAGGTCCCACCTGGAGGTTGGCATGCCTATTTGCACCATAGTTTTTGCAGCTTTTGAAAAAGAGCACAGATCTTGGGTCTGTCACAGGAATCTTCTTCCTCTAGACCACTGGTTCCCAAAGTGGGCAATACCGCCCCCTAGGGGGCGCTGGAACAATCCAGGCGAGTGGTAGGAGCCTTGGGTGCAATTGGGGGGGGGGGAGCATTGAATAAAAATAAGGGGGTGGTGGAAGCATAAAGAAAGAAGAGTCCAGCACCTATCTAAAGCAGCTTTTTCCTGCCTTCTCCTGGTCTTCCCTGGGATCAGGGAGGGAGGGGAAGAGGGGTCCCCACAGCCAATCACAGCCATGTGCACCCTTGCAAGGCTGGTGTTGCTGCTGGGCTCTTGTGTGGTGGCTGCTGCTGGCCTCTGGCTTCAGGCCTTCAGCTGCTGCTGCTGCTGCTCTGTGCCTGCCTTGGCCTGCCTGGCTGCGTGGATCGTGGTGGACTCTACCTGCATCTTTTTGTCCACTTCTTGAAGGTAGATTTCCAGGGGGGCGCTGCGTAATTTTTTTTTCTGAAAAGGGGGCGGTAGACCAAATAAGCCTGGGAGCCTCTGCCCTAGACAGTCCTGTGCAACAGCCAGGGCAGCCCCACCCCTCTCCTCCGCAGTGAGGAAATGCTCCCACCTGGGGGTCTCGCAGCATCTCTATGGCTTTGCCCTCCTTGAGTACCCACAGCTCTTTGGACCAGTGAACGAGAAGTCACAGAGTTCAAGCATGTCAGGGTCACCCAAAGTCAGCCCGTCCCACTGAAGAGAATCAAGAAGTCATGAATGTTGTGAGCCAGCTGCAAGTGGAGGCTGAGGGCTGCCCTGGTCCTTCCAGCCCCTCCCTGCACAAAAAACATCTAGCCTCTCAGGGAAAGTGTTTCATCCCACCGACTGCCTGTTTACACTCTTCTTTGTGGAGGGACCTATTTTTTCTTTCACCTCATTCAAAAGTGCGACTCTCCACACCTGACGTTTACTATTTGCTTTTTTTAAAAAAACATTTTTTTAGTGAAGCTCTCAAAGCCAAAAACAATAAAATGCTTCCATTAAATTATTAAAAAAACAACGGCGGGGAAAACTCATCGTTTCCCGCTGGATGATGGGAAAGGGTAGACTCAGACCAGGACCTGGGTCAGCTCCACCTTCTGGAAGTTGGGCTGTGGTGGTGGGGTGGGGTAATCCCTGGAGCCTGCCTAAATTTGCCAACCTCCAGGTGGGGCCTGGAGACCTCCCAGAATTACAACTGATTTCCAGATGACAGAGATCAGTTCCCCAAGAGAAAAGGACTGCTTTGGAGGGTGGGCTCTAAAGGATTAAACCCCTCCGAGATCCCTCCCCTCCCCAAAGCCCACCCTCCCCGGGCTCCATCCCCAAATCTCCAGGGATTTCCCAAGCCAGAGTTGAAAACACTACTCTGCCCTCTCCCCCGCCAATCAGCTGGCTGGGGGGGGGGGCTACTCGTGTTGGGGAGTGGCCTAGGCTTCCCCTGTCACCAGTATGCCCCCCTCACCTCCCACCAGTTGCCCAGAGGGACCTGGCGACCAGTGTTCCCTCTAAGCTGAGTGAGTGTGAACCAGCTCACAGTTTGTTAGCCTCCAGCTCACACCTTTTTGTCTCAGCTGAGGAAGCATGGCTCCAGAGCAAACTTAACTCATGCAGGAGCCAAATCACTTGCTCCCAATTTTAATGCTCCCAACTTTAAAGAAGGATTTTTGCTCACAAGTCTCCACCGCTTAGAGGGAGCATCGCTGCCTACCCTATGGAATGCCCCATGACACTGGGGGGGGGGGGAGGGGGGAGGCAACAGCCAGCAGCTGGGGGCCAGCCCAAATCTCAGCAAATGTTTCCCTCTGTTTCTGTCCTCTCCAGCTGTTATTGCCGAGGGGGCCTCTTTTGATCTCCTCTCAGGGCTTTGCATTTCTCTCAGTTGTGAAAACAATAGCAGGAAGCCGGTTTGGGCTGGCCCAGTTTTCTTTTCCAGCTGCAAAACTAATAAAAACTCCCTGCAGCTGCAGCTGGCGCTTCGCAGACTCCCATGTGCGGATAGATATATTTGGCTTGTTTATGCGCCCAGGCCACGCGGGAGCCAGGGCAAGCCAGGGATCCAGCAGCTGACAGACACCTGCAGCGCGTTCCTGGAATCTACCTGGCAGAGTCGCCAGCTACAGAAACACAGGGAAGGGCTCACAGCATTGAACCCTCCCCCCCCAAATTCTCCCCTTGCCCAACTCCAGAAACTGAGATCCCTCTCGGGACATACAGCCCAGCAGCGCAGTCTCCTGTCCATGGGGGGAAAACCAATCTGTGAGTGACAGGTCATCATTGAGCCACTGGCCACACTTCTCCACGGGAACCAGACTGAGTTGGCATCACATCCCTTGTTATTGCTATGGTTCATTAAAAAAAATTTAACTATTGGCATAGATTGAAAAGGGCTCCAGCAGACCATCTTGCCAGCCTTCGTTTCTCTGAAAGTCCCGAACTGGCAATCTAAGTATAATATGGTCCTCCAGACATATAATCTGCCAGAAGCTGTCCGTGGATCCTTCCAGGCCGATTTTGAAGGCAAAGTGCAGATATGCACACGTGATGCTGGTCTAGATACAGAAGTTATACTAAGAAATAAAACACCTCCTTGGTATAAACTGATTAAAGTGGATTATCGCAGGGCACACTATCTGACTAAAATCTCTTTCATTAACCTGCATACAGCCCTTACATCCCTCCATTCCAAACTATGCAAACAGCAGTGCGTGACAGTGTGTATCGGAACACCAGCAACTGAGCGCCTTTGTATATGTGGTGGTTCAGTCCCTGAAGATCTGTGTCATTACCTCCTGGACTGTCCACTCTTTTCACTCCCAAGAAAGAAGTTTCTTGGCACAATCGTAGATAAACTGGGCCCTTGCTCCACATCTGGGAGAAGTTTTAACCTTACTTGCAGAAGTGGAGCCAGAGTTTTCGTATGAGGTTGTCCTCTTTGCCCTAGCGGCAAAGGAAATCCACATCAAGTTGTCTAAATCCTCTCCAGCTAAATAGCCAGGGCCTCATCAAGGTATTTAAGGTCTTTTTTTAGTAACCTTACCCCAATCCTTATTTTTATTTTGTATGTTCTAATTTTTATCTTGTCTCAAGCAGATATATATATATGTATATATGTACTTCCTGTGTTTTAATGCAGATCCTGTTCTGCATTTTATAACTTTTATTGTATTGTATTGTATCGTATCGTATTTGTAATGGCCATTGGCCATATGCAATAAATCAAACCGAACTGAAGCTATGGTTCTTTCTTTCTATCTATCTATCTATCTATCTATCTATCTATCTAGGGGTCCGTTGGAGCGGGAGCGCACAGGGGCGCAGCTCCGGGAGTGAGGAGCCCAGGGGGCGGGCACATGACCAAGCCCCGCCCCCTCCTCGGCATCCCCGAGCAGTGCAGAGGCGCAGCGCCCCGGGGAAAGCCCTGCTAGGGTCTTTATTGATAATTTTATCATTGTTCCTTTTATGACTGTGTGCTGCTTTTCCAGAGACTTGCTCAAGGTGGCATATAAATTTTCTAAGTATACCATTTTTTATCTGGGCACATGGCACATAAGTACTGGAGAAATTTCACCAACCCTTCAGCAGCTTCTGCCCCATCAGTTTGGTGTAGTGGTCAGGAGTTGGACTCTAATTTGGGAGAACCGGGTTTGATTCCCCACTCCTCCACATGCAGCTGCTGGTGTGACCTTGGGCCAGTCACAAGTTCTCTCAGAGCTGTTCTCTCATGAGCAGTTCTCAAAAGACCTCTCTCAGCCCCACCTACCTCACAGGGTGTCTTGTTGTGGGGAGGGGAAGGGGAAGGGATGGGTGGTGCACATGTCCTGGGTATCTCAAGTCTACTTGAAACCTGGTGGTTTCAAGGGAGCAGGAAGAGAATGAGGGTGTGTTCTTGACGCTTCTTTTTATGGCACAAAGTATTGGATGGGGAAGGGAACGGAGGAAGAGCAGGTCAGTTTCACTCACCTGTGGAGTGGAGCCTGAGGGGTGGGTGTTGCCTTCTGACACACTTCCAGTATGTTAGGGGGTGTGGCATATGCAAATGAGTAATGCAAAGGAGTCATGCTAATGAGCTCCTGCACCTCTTTTTCTACGAAAGGACCCCTGTATCTATCTATCTATTGTCCTGACTGTCTCGCCGATCAAAGAAGCTGGGGGGCACATGCGAAAGAGCCTTTTCAGTGGCAGCCCCATGATTATGGAACATTTGCCTCCCCCCCACATACACTTTCGATTTTTAAGAAGCAGCTGACAACAGTTTTATTTAGGGCCACATTTGACTGATTATTTTTTTTATTTATTGGTGTAAAGAAATGCATTTTTTTTCTTTGGAGGTTTGAAAGGAGAAAGACCTTCCCTCTGAGTTTTAAAAGTCTCTCCCCCACCCCCAGGCAGAGAGCAGGCTGGAAAGGGGGGGAAGGCAGTCCAATTGCTTTCCAGCTCACCTTCACACAAATGCTAATAGCTCTAGTAGGAGAGATAATCGGTGGGTCAGGTTCTCCCCCCTTCTCCAAGCAGGGAACAGAGTTTTGGAGGAATTAGATACTAGAGAGGCTGCAGGACGGAAAATGCTAGAGATATTAGGAAGAGGTTCACTGACCTGGCCTGACCAGACCAGGTCAGTGGGCGGGGAAAAGAGAGTTGATAAAAACTCCTTGCAGCAAGGAGGAGCTCTCTTTCATGCTGGATCCATCAGGGGGACAGAGCTCTTAAATGAGGTCTGAAGGAGGCAGCCATTGACCATGTGCTGCCCCCAGAGAGCGACAGAAAGCTCCAAGGTAAGGTAACTCTGTAGAGATTTGTAACTTCCTATGCCTCGGGACCATGTCTTATATTTTAACATCTGATAGGGCACAGAGAGAGAGGGAGAGAGGATTTGCATTTTACCCATTTCTTTTGGAATCCCTTGCTCAGTTTGGTACTGTGCTAAAATTATACTTGTGAACATTTTCTTTTAAACAAATACTTTAAACATTTTGGATGCTGGGAGTGGTACACATAGACCTCCACTGTCTTGGACATGCTATTTTAAAAGGGGCGCCAGGGGGGAAGGCAGGTAGCTGGCAAGTGGTCATTCCACCAGGGGGCGCACAAGGCAGCAAACAGTTCCCACGGTGACCAGGTGCTGGGCAGTGGGAGACCCAGAGGCAAGGCCTCCGAACTGGGGAGGGAAGCTGGGAGTCCCGACTCTCCCAGCGGGCAATTCCTTACCAAGGCCAGGGGGTTGTTGGTGGGCTACCCAAAAGAGAAAAGAGAAAAGCCTCTCCAGGTGTTGAGAAAACTTTGGACGTCAAGGTGGAACACGGCCTGTCCCCCCACAGGCAGTCCTAATGGGAGAATTTAAATTGTGGCCTTTGATGTGTTTTTTAAATAAATGTTATTTTATTTGCATTTAAAGCCACCTTGAGTTCCACAAGGTAGAAAAGCAGCTGACACATCTTTCTAAAAAGTAAAATAAAGAAATCCTTCATCTTTTAGAATGCTAACTATCCGGTACTTCTTGACATTGCAATTAAATCTGAGAAGTCGCCCTGACCTGGATAGCCCAGGCAAGCCCGATCTCGTCAGATCTCAGAAGCTAAGCAGGGCCAACCCTGGCGAGTACTTGGATGGGAGACCTCTTTGGAATACCAGCAGTCGGGAGGGGGGGGCAGGCAATAGCAAGCCACCTCTTTGAAACATCCAACCATGACTTCCAGGCACACACACACACTCACACACAAAATACTGACAAAAAAATTAACTGTGAGAAGTCAGTAAGCCAGTTTTATGGGAGAGGTAGTTACCGAATTATCCAGGATGCCTACTGACTCCTGGGTGGGGCAGGACTTTGAACTTGGATGGACTCAGGAGACCCAAGTTGAGGTCCACAAATCCAGCTCCTGGAGCTCACCGGCTTCTCTGACAGTGTGTCATAGAGATGGCCTCCCCAGAATCCCTCCTCCTCCGCCACCACCACCACCACCTGGCAGTAGCTCAAGCGAACCCTCCGATCCCAGGATGCTCACCTGTAGAGCTGAGGGCAGGACCTTTTCAAGGCCACTGATGCCAGCCCCAGCCTGCTCTGGTGGCGTCCCCTGGTCTTCCGCACAAGGTCTCTCATTCTTCCCCAGGCGTGACTCTCACCCTGCAGAACAGGCACAAAGGCACAGTTCCAGTGCTGCAACGTGAGGAGAACACATGAAGCTGCCTTATACCGGATCAGACCAGCGGTCCATCAAGGTCAGCGCTGTCTTCTCAGACTGGCAGCGGCTCTCCAGGGTCCCAGGCAGAGGTCTTTCATGTATGGCCTGATCCTTTTTGACTGGAGATGCCGGGGATTGAACCTGGGACCTTCTGCATGCCAAGCAGAGGCTCTGCCGCTGAGCCACAGCCCCTCTCCTAAAGAAGATGTCCCGGGCGCATGTGTTCTTCCCAGAGGTACCACGCCTGCCTGAAAAGTGGTACTCTACCCTTTCTCAAGAGATGTTCAAGGCAGCCACTTAGCAGCCAGTTTTCTTTAGACAGGAGAGCGGCTTTGAGCAGGGAACGGGGCAGGCACCCCACAACTCTGAGCACTGTTTCCAGAGGCCAGGGGGGGGAAATTGCTGGTGAAAGATTATGGGGAATACCCAACACAGGAAGATTCTGCAGTAACTGGGATTTTGCCACTGGCTCAGCTGAGGGAGAACAGAACAACCAACTATATTTCTGGAGCTTTCCTGTCTCAAGAGGACTGCAATCAAACCAAGGTCCAGGGGTACCTTAAAGGCGAGCCACATTTATTTCTAGGTGGGGTAGCCGTGTTGGTCTGAAGCAGTCAAACAAATTTAGAGTCCAGTGGCACCTTTAAGACCAGCAAAGTCTTTTTCAATTTATTCAAATACTTTGAATAAAACTTGGTTGGTCTTAAAGGTGCCACTGGACTCTAAATTTATTCCACATTTATTTCAATAGGGGCTTTTGTGAGCCTTTCGGAGGGCTGCCGCCACACCTCCCCGGGCCCTTCCAAGGCCCGCCAGCCGCTGCTGCCGGTGCCTCTCCCCCCCCCCCCCCGGCCTGGCCACTCATCCCTCCTTCCCTCTCCCTCTTCCTCCCTCTTTTCCGGGCGAAATGCCCAGCGTGATTACGTCACCCGGAAGGGACGCCATCACGCTGGGCACGTTGCCAGGGCGACGCTCTAGCAATTGCCCTGAAACTCTATGGCACCATAGAGTTTCAGGGCGATTGCCAGAGCGTCACCCTGGCAACGTGCCCAGCGTGATGGCGTCCCTTCCGGGTGACGTAATCACGCTGGGCATTTCGCCCGGAAAAGAGGGAGGGAGAGGGAAGGAGTGGCAGGCCGGGGGGGGGGGGAGAGAGGGGCACCGGCAGCAGTGGCTGGTGGGCCTTGGAAGGGCCCGGGGAGGCGCGGCGGCAGGCTAAAGAGCTAAAAAGCCCCAGCTACAGAGCTCCTGCCCCCCCCCCCCCGGCATTTACAAAACTCTACGCCCCTGGGTTGTCACTCCAAACAGCTTAAGTAGTTTGCAATTTTGACAGTGGGGGAGCACAGAGGAAGGGGCAAAAGTTAACTGGGCAAGAGAAAAGGGCAACCAGGGGGCTTTTCTGTGTGAATATATTTGACATATCAATTACTTACCAACAGGGCTCATTTCGTAGCAGGAGCTCCTTTGCATATTAGGCCACACACCCCTAATGTAGCCAATCCTCCAAGAGCTTACAGAGCTCTTCTTACAGGGGCTACGGTAAACTCTTGGAGGATTGGCTACATCAGGGGTGTGTGGCCTGATATGCAAAAGAGCTCCTGCTACGAAATGAGCCCTGCTTACCGAGACGCTTCTGCTGATGTCTGAATCCTAGACATGGCCAGAGGAAAAGATGTAATTCATATGGAGTAGGATGGATGTTCATACCATGCCATTTTAAGATCAATAAGGACTGCCCAGTTTTTCTCTGTCTGCAGGCTTGTAAGGGGCCTGTCTGGGGTCAGAGGGACACTGGACTAACCACCATCTCTTATGTTTCCAATTGCCTTCTTCCTGGAATACCACACACGGGGTGCATGCTTTTAAAAAAATGCATTTATTTATTTATATCTTGCTTTTCTCCCCAGCTGGGACTCAAAGACGCTTAGAACATCCTTCTCGCCTCCTCCACCCTGTGAGGCAGGCCAGGCCAGCAGTCTGTGACGGGTCCAGGGTCAGCCAGCGAACTTCCATGGCAAAAGTGGGGATTTGAACCCAGGTCCTGGGAGCCTAGTCTGCCACTCTAGATGCCAAGAAACGAGCCTTGAGATGCTGGCCTGAAACATCCCTTTTGCTCCCCTTTTGCCTCTTGGATTGGCCCATGAAAGTCATTCAGAGACATCTGAGTTGGCGCATCCCAAGCAGGTAACCTCTAATTCGGACCCGTCCCCAACACTTGCCCCATCTCTGCCAGTCCGTTTTGCCAGGTACCCTCTGCACAGGGACATGGCATTACAGGCTTCAGGCAGCCCCTGCTGGTTTCGGACAGGGATTTCACAGGAGGACATTTTGAATGCTCTACAGTAAAATCTCCTCCCCTGGGCCTGATCCTAAAAGGTGCTTGGAGACTATGTCAAATATGAAGTGCCTGCATTTCCCTTGGCTCCAGTTTGGTGTAGTGGTTAAGTGTGCAGACTCTAATCTGGGAGAACCGGGTTTGATTCCCCACTCCTCCACATGCGGCTGCTGGATGACCTTGGGCAAGCCATAGCCAGGGTACCCAAGTCCCCTCGGGGGCAGGGAAACCCCCGCTCCAGCGGCCCACTTCCCACTGGCCCGGATTGGGCCGCCGGGGGAACCCTGCCCCCAAATTGCCGGGCTGCATAGACGTTCCCAGTGCGATGACGTCACCTGGAGGTGATGTCATTGCGTTGGGCACGTTTTGGGGGGGGACGCTCTACAATTTGAGGGAAAACTCTATAGTTTTCCCTCGAATTTGAGAGGTCCCTCCCCCAATGTGCCTGACACAATGACGTCACTTCCGGGCGATGCCATTGCAGTGCGCGTGCTTTGCACACACACCAAGGGACTCCCAGGAGCGAAAGGACTCCCCGCCACTGCGATCGGGTAAGTACTTGGCAACCCTAGCCATAGCTCTGGCACAGCTGTTCTGAAAAAGAGCAGTTTCTGTCAGAGCTCTCTCAGCCCCACCTACCTCACAGGGTGTCTGTTGTGGGGAGGGGAAGGGAAAGGAAGTTGTAAGCCACTCTGAGACTCCCTTGGGTACTGAACGGTGGGGTATAAATCCAGTCTCTTCTTCTTTTCTCAGTGGTGCTGTCCTTTCTCTACACATTCACATCCTGAATCAGAATGTGGGCACACACACGCACACAAATCCCTCAGATTCCACAGGGGATCACCAGGTTAGTCCACTGCAAGAAAGAACCTGTGGGAAGTCCCCGGCTTGTGGGTCCTTTGGGCCTTCCCCTTTAACTGGGAAGGGGGAAGAGCCAGCAGTCCAGCTCCGAGGGAAGGTCGCGGAGGCGGAGAAGAGACCTCAGACCTGGAGCTCCAAGGGGTTGTTGTGTCACAGCCCCTGCTCCCCCAAAGCACCTATTCAGGTTTCTGGAGTTTAAAGAGACACCCTTGCGCCCCGGCTTTGTTTCTCTGTCTCTTTCTCTCTGCCCCTGGGGTCGTAGGGTTTCTCCCGTCATCACTCTGTCCGTCTCACACATAGGCTTCTCGGCTCATCCTCCCGGCTCTCTCTCACCCCTCTCTTTTATTCCCTCATTGCTTTCAGCCGTCCCTCCTCCCTGATTAACCCTCTCAAGCCCTGCTCTTAGCCGGGAAAGGGCATCCTTTCCACACCTGGCTGGTTTCCCATCTGCCCCGCCCTCCATCCCTCTGGGCTGGGCCGCTGCAGATCTGCCAAGCAATTTGGGATCGCAGGGGTGGGTCTCCTCAGCTTCTATCTATGTCCTCCTCATAGAGGAATGCCTCCAGCCAGGTATCTGAGAGGGGAGGGGTGCTTGCTGGTCCCTCGCCCTGTACGTGCATCGGCAGGAGAGGTCCCCCCAGCCTCCCCTCCTGACAGAACCTTGGCGTCTATTCAGCCAAATTTTTAGTAAAACAAAGATTGTTAGGACCAGGGGTCATTTGGGGCCACAGCGAGGCGGAGCGGCTCTCCGCCAGCCCAGGAGTGGGCACTAGGACAGCCACAGGCCAAATCAGATTCTCTGATCTGATTCAACCTGCTGCCGAATTGCTGCTGAAATTTGGTGGCAGCTTAAAAAGTGGCTGGAGGGGAGGGGGTTTAGGGAGAGGCTCCAAACTTACCGGGTAGCTGCTGGAGTCTCTCCCCCAAATACCCACCAAGTTTCAAGAAGTTTGGACAAGGGGGTCAAATTCTACAGACCCCCAAACAGGTTGCCCCCATTCCCTCCATTGTTCTCTATGGTGGGGAAAAGTTATGTTTTTTCCCACTATAGAGAACAATGGAGGAGATGGGGCAACCTGTTTGGGGACCCGTTGAATTGGACCCCGTGGTCCAATCTTCTTGAAACTTGGTGGGTATTTTGGGGAGAGGCCCCAGCAGCTAAGCTGCAAGTTTGGAGCCTCTCCCTCAAACCCCCTCTCCTCCAACCCCTCATATACCCTATGAGTTTTTGCCATTGACTTCAATGGCTCATCTCTCATTATATAAAGCTGTTTTCGAGTGGCAAGATTCCATGGGGTACCAAAATCAGTTGGCTGCAAGGACTGCCAGTCAAAAGGGGTCCCTGGCTACTGGCTGCATTCCCTCGCTGCGTTGCCTCAGTCCCGCCCACAGAGCCACCGGCCAGTGCCTCAGCCTCAGTCTGGAGGGAGCCGGCAAAGGGGACAGACTGGGTGCTGGGTCCACTCTTCTCCTCCACCCACTGCCAGGTAGGTCTAACTGTTCCCTCAGTGGCCTGCTTCTGTCAGTGAAAACACAATGGACTTTTAGCATAACCCCCTCCCCCGCCCACTGCCTTTCCTGTCAGAATAAACTGTGAAAATGCCTCTCTCTCCTCCTTAGCTCTGCCGTGGCTGGCTGGCTACTGAGGTGGGCCAGCAACCATCAAACTAGGCCTGCCAAGTCCCCCGGTGGGGCGGGGGAAACACTGATTTTTAGTGCTTATCTCCCGCTTTTCCAAAGTTGGCCACCGGGGGGACAAAATGGCTGCCTTAAAAGGGAAATGTCTGCAGAGAGCCTGCCCTGCAGTAAAAAGCCTCGCCAGACATTTCCCCTTTAAGAAGTCAGCAAGAGAGCTTCTTCCACAGCAAGAAAAGGTCCGCCCAGAGATTAAGGAGGGACTGAAGGAGCTGCTTTTGCATGTGGCTGGCAAGGTGAGTTTCTCTTCCAGCTCTTTTCATTCTCTCTCCCTCTTTCTTTTTTCTGTCTGTCTGTCTGTCTCTCTCTCTGTCCCCATCCAGCAGAGGTCTATCAGTGGCTATTATAGCCACAAGGTCTAAATGGAAGTAAGTGCCTCTGCCAGTTTTTTTTCCCTTCTCTCTCTCCCTCTTTCTTTTTTCTGTCTGTCTGTCTCTCTCTCTCTCTCTGTCCCCATCCAGCAGAGGTCTATCAGTGGCTATTATAGCCACAAGGTCTAAATGGAACCCTTTGTCTGGGGCAGTGATACTCTGCATTCTTGGTGCTTGGGGGGCAACAGTGGGAGGGCTTCTGGAGTTCTGGCCCCGCTGCTGGACCTCCTGAGGGCACCTGGTATTTTTGGCCACTGTTGTGACACAGAGTGTTGTACTGGATGGGCTGTACTGGATGGGCCGATCCACTGTGGCTTCTCTCCTGTTCTTATGATATGAAAATCATATTTAGCACTTGTGTAGCACTTAGTGCTTCATATTCTGCCGAGATGAGGAAGGATTCAGTAGGGCCGTTGCTCAGTGATAGAGCATCTGCTTGACATGCAGGAGGTATCAGCCTCTTCAGCTAAAAAAGGATCAGGTAATAGGTGACATTAAAGATCTCAGCCTGAGACCCTGGAGAGCCACTACCAGTCTGAGTAGTCAATACTGACCTTGATGGACCAATGGCCTGATTCAGTATTAGGAAACTTCATGAGGTCATGTGTCAGCATGTGGAAGCAACATCACAGGATGTGACATCACAAAATGATGTCACTTCCTTTCTCCTGGCTCCACCCCCAAAGTCTCCTGGCTCCACCCCCAAAGTCCCCAGATATTTCCCAAGTTGGACTTGGCAGCCCTACATCAAACCATTCTCTTCAACTCCCTGCTGTGTGGCTGACTTTCCCCCTAGGGTTGCCAGGCTCCAGGTGGGACCTGGAGATCTCCTGCTGTTACAATTGATCTCCAGATGACAGAGATCAGTTCCCCTAGAGAAAATGGCTGCTTCGGAGGGTAGACCCTATGGCATTATACCCTGCTGAGTCCTTCCATCTCCCCCCCCAAATGCTGCCCTCCACAGGATCCAGCCCCCCAAATCTCCAGGTATTTCCCTAATCAGAGCAAGCTTGGTTGCCAAGCTGGCGGTGGGCGGGGGAGGGGGTTATGCTGAAAGTCCATTGCCTTTTTACTGACAGAAGCATGCCACTGAGGGGACAGTTAGACCCACCTGGCAGTGGGCAGAGGAGAAGAGTTGCCAATCTCCAGGTGAGGGCTGGAGATCACTCAGAATTACAAGTGCTGTCCAGATGGCAGAGATCAGTTCCCTTGGAGAAAATGGCAGACTCTGTGTCCTTATACCCTGCTGAAATGGCCTCCCTATGACAGCCAATGTAACATAGCAGTCACGGCTTCAGAGCATGGTAGAAGCTGCAGGTGGGGGGGGGAGAGATGGAAAGCTGAAAGTGAGGGGAAAATAAAGATAGGTTGATAACTGGCTGGGGAGGACATAGGGTTGCCAACTCCAGTTGGGACCTGGAAATCTCCCACTGTATAATTGATCTCCAGATGACAGAGATCAGTTCCCCTGGAGAAAATGGCTTGGGGGGGAATCTGTTGTCTGGAGTTCAGTTGTGATACCTGGCGATCTTCAGGCTCCACTTGGAGGTTGACTACCCTAGGCGTAGCAGTCAGCACTTCACAGCAGGATCTGCTACACCCAGGTTCTTGCTGAATGGGTGATTTTGGGCCAGTCACAGACTTTAAGCCTAATCTACCTCACATGGTTGTTGTGCAAGTCAAAAGGGGGAGAGGAGAATGATGTCAGCTGCTTTGGTCCCCATTGCAGAGAAAGACTACTTCTCCTCCAGGGGAACTATGGTTGCCAATCTCCAGGCAAGGGCTGGAGTTCATTCAGAATTACAAGTGCTCTCCAGGGGGGAGATGGAAAGTTGAAGAGTGAAGTTGATAATTGGCTGGGAAGGAGATAGGGTTGCCAACTCCAGGTGGAAAATTCCTGGAGATTTGAGGGATAGAGCCTGGAGACGGTGAGGTTGGATGAGGGTGGGACCTCAGACAGGTACAATGCCATAGACTCCACCCTCCAAGCCAACCAGTCCCTCATGGGGAACCATTGTTGGCAATCTCCAGGTGGGGGCTGGAGATCACTCAGAATTACACCTGCTCTCTAGGAGGGAGGAGGGAGGAGATGGAAAGCTGAAGCCAGGGGGCAGATAATGATACATTGACAGTTGGCTGGGAGGGATATAGGGTTGCAAACTCCAGGTTGGGAAATTCCTGGAGATTTGAGGGGTGGACCCTGGAGAGGGTGAGGTTTCAGCAGGGGTGGGACCTCAGACAGGTTCAGTGCCATAGGCTCCACCTTCCAAGCCACCTGTTCCCTCATGGTGAACCATTGTTGCCAATCTCCAGGGGAGGAATGGAGATCACACTGAACTACAACTGCTCTTCAGATGGCAGAGATCTTCCCCTGGAGAAACTGGTGGACTCTGTGTCATTATACCCTGCTGAGGTCGCCACAGCAAATTGACGCTGAGTGCCCAAGGCCTTGGCAGTCTCCCAGAGCCTCTTTCTAGAGCCTGTTGTATTTATTTCCAAAACAGACCTTATTCCTAGTAGGGTATAATGGGGCTGAAACTGACATTCGACCCCCGGAATGACTCCCCAACGGGCTTGCATTGCCGAAACTGACATGCGGGGGTCGTTTGGCAGCCAGAACAGAAGCGGCCTGATTTGGCCCAATCTGAATTGGGCAAACAAAATTTTATTTGCACACCCCTAGTGGGCACGAATGGCAGTGGTGGCAAGCCCCTCCCCAAGCTCCCAGTGGACCTGTGGTGGAAGCGAAGCGAGAAGGGGTTTAAACTTTAACTGTTTAGAGTCCCATGGCAGCTCATTAGCATATGCCACGCCCCCTGACATCACCGGAAGTGTGTCAGAAAGGGAAGCAAAAGGAGGGGCATCTTCAAAAGCCTCCCCTTCCCTTCCCCGGCTGGCCTGCCAAGGTGGATGGGGGGGGGGGAGCAAAGCAAGAAGGGCCCCACTGAGGATTTCTCCCATGCCACATTCCAGTGCCCAAGATTCGAGGCTAAGCGTAAATGATTTCTAAGGACCAGTCTGTCTCATGCCCCAGGAAGGAGAGATCAGCATAAATCAGCATTGCTGCTGGCAGATAAGGATAAATTTCAAAGTTTGCTGTTGCCATTGTAAAGATAAGGATGATGATGACAAGGCCGGGGCTGAGGTATGCATGGTTGATCGGCACATTCCGACTGCTCCACTCTGGACCAGCCTCCAGATGGATTGTCAGTCAGGTGGTTTTATTCTGAGATATGTTAAATGATCCTTATGAATTTTAATTTTTCCTGTGAAAATGTCTGGACCTTTTAATGGTTTTATTGTTGTTGCAGTGGCTTATCCATTGACGCAATAAAAACAAAGACTTTTAAAAACAACTAATTTTCTGTGCAGTTTCTGGGGGCTAAAGCTTTCTTGCATCTCGCAAACAGGCTCGCTTTCATGGACGTTTATGCTCTGTGTGTGTGTGTGTGTGTCCATCACTTACCCTCAGGGGTCATTTCGTAGAAAAAGAGGTGCGGGAGCTCATTAGCATAACTTATTTGCATATGCCACACTCCCTAACATCACCAGAAGTATGTCAGAAGGCAAGAAAGAAAGAAGAGAGACAGAGAGAGAGAGAAAGAGAGAGAGATGAAAGAGAAAGAAAGAAAGAAAGAAAGAGAGAGAGAGAGAGAGAGAGAAAGGAAGGAAGGAAGGAAGGAAGGAAGGAAGGAAGAAAGAAAGAAAGAAAGAAAGAAAGAAAGAAAGAAAGAAAGAAAGAAAGAAAGAAAGAAAGAAAGAAAGAAAGAAAGAAAGAAAGAAAGAAAGCTGGCAGAGAGGGGACAGCTACTAATTCAAGCCTCAGAAATACCACTGTTCTGGGAGGATAGCTTTAGTTGTGGCTGAAGCCTTCAGAAGGCTGGTGGGAGGAACAAGGACCTTTCCAGGGGGCGGGGTCATTTTGCTGCAGCCATGACACAAGCTGGCACCAACTCCCGGAGCTGAGCTCCCCCGAGCTCCTGCTCGAAAGGACCCCTGCTTACCCTTTTCACGACTGGCTCCTTTGAGAGATTAGCTTGACCATCGATTGTGCTACAACCTTCTCCACGCCCCACTTCAAGGCTTCTCCTTCCGCTGGGCAACTTTAACCCCATCATCAGCTGGTGGTGCCCCAGATCCACATACGTGTCTCCCTCTGCAAGCACAAGCACAGTTGAGATGTAGACCGTGGCATTCTCTTAGCCATGCCATCAACTGGTACCTTTGGGGGCGACAAAGGGTCTTTGTTTGAGGCTCCCACCCAGTGGGATGGCCCGACACCTCTACTTTTGTCATCTTGCAGAAAGGATAAAACGAAATTGTGTTTAGGAGGATCTTCTAATAAATACCATTTTAGTGTCTGAACAATTTGAAATAATCATTTTGGGTAACATGCAAACACACCAGAAGACAGAGATAGAATTCAGCGAGATCTGAACATACCGGAAAAGTGGTTGGATATGAACAAGATACAATTATAACAAAGATAAATGCTGAGTTCTACATCTGGTTAACAAAAACGAGACACACACATACTGTGTGGGGGGGATACACTTTTGGGTAGTGGTGTGTGTGAACAAGATCTTCGGGTACAGGTGGACTGAAAGCTAAATATGAGCAGCCAATGTGATGCGACGACAAAACAGGCGAATGCAATCCTGGGGTGTATCAACAGAGAAAGAACATCCAAATCGTAAGATGTCAGAGAGTCCTGCTGTACACTGCATTGGTCAGGCCCTACTTGGAGTATTGTGCACAGTTCTGGAGGCCTCACTTCAAAAAGGATGTGGACAGAATGGAGCGGGTACAGAGGAGAGTGACGAGGATGATCGGGGGTGGGGGGGTGGGGGGGTGGAGACCAAGCCCTACGGGGAAAGGCTGAGGGACTTGGGGAAGTTCAGTCTGGAGAAGATGAGGCTGAGAGAGGGGACATGATTGCTCTCTTGAAGCATCTGAAGGACTGTCACTTAGAGGAGGGCAGGGAGCTGTTCCTGTTGGCAGCAGAGGAGAGGACTCACAAGAATGGGTTTAAATTAAGGGTGGGAAAGTACCGGCTGGATATTAGGAAAACCTTCTTTACAGCAAGAGTTGTGCAACAGAGGAATCAGCTGCCTAGGAAGGTGGCGAGCTCCCCCTCCCTGGCAGTCTCCAAGCAGTGGCTGGACAAACACTTGTCAGGGATGCTCTAGGCTGACCCTGCCCTGAGCAAGGGGTTGGACTAGGTGGCCTCTAAGACCCCTTCTAGCTCTGTGATACTATGATTCTATCATTATAACAAAAGTGTAAAAAAAAAATCAGTGGCAACCATGGCCATTTGTGCCTCTTGCATCTGGTTATCTGGTTTGGAATCCATGGAGATAAAGTGGAGGGGAGATGTAACTAACACGGAGCCTTTTCTCTCCCACCCCCCACCCCCCGGCTGCCTTGTTGTGCCACTGGGATGGGGGAGGCAGAATTCCACAGGCCTTGGTCAGCCTGGAGGCTCATGGGGACGGCCGGATGAGGGGCCTGTTCCCAGATAACATTCAGGCCAGGACTGTGTGATGTGTGAGGCAGAGGCCCAATGGAAACTGTTGCTGCCACAGGGCCACTGGGATGGGGGAGGCAGAATTCCACAGGCCTTGGTCAGCCTGGAGGCTCATGGGGACGGCCGGATGAGGGGCCTGTTCCCAGATAACATTCAGGCCAGGACTGTGTGATGTGTGAGGCAGAGGCCCAATGGAAACTGTTGCTGCCACAGGGGGCTTTCCAGCACTGCTGGTGCGCCTAACTGAGGAGGGGGGGGCACAAACTGACAGGCCAGGAATCTCCCCACCCCCACCACCTTGCCTCCCTCAGTGCCCTCAGACACAGCCAAGACACAATACCTCAGTATCCCCTAGGCCAGTGGCTCCCAAATGTTTTGAGTAAAGGGACCCCTTTCTAACATTAAAAAATTATCTGAAGAAGTGAGCAGTGACTCACAAAAGCTCTCACAGATTTTGTTAGGTGCTACTGGACTTCTTGCTCTTTTCTATTCAAAAATTGAACAGACACCCACCCACCTCACTGCCCAGTTGCTATCAGGGCTTTTTTTTTGGGGGGGGGGGGGGGGGGGAATGCGCCATAACAGAGTTCTGGAACCTCTTCAACCAATTCTTTTTAAAATGTTTAAAAGGTCATTAGTTTTCAGTATACAGAAAACTTCATTTCCCTCTTGAGAGTTCCAAAAAAGAGGCGAGCAAGCAAGGCGGTGTATAGACGCTAAACAAACAAATAATAATCCAATTATATACAAAATAGATATTATGGTACTAAGAGTAAGTTCCCATGCTTGCAAGGGAAAACATGGAGGCTACATTCTGAATTCTTCTTGCTGAATACGTTGAACATGGTGACCTGTTCACAGATTTTTTGATTTGCCTTTCAAACTTCTTCTTGCATGAAGACTGGTGATTTGTTACCTGTATACAGACTTGTTCACAAGAAGAAAAAATGATTTTTGCAGATTGACGTCCCATATCGGTCCTGCTCAGAAGAGTCATGAAACGAACATAATATCCAGAAGTTTCATTGCAATTATGCACCTTACTGAACATGTTATATAACACTTCTTATTGATTCCATATTTCATAGTAACATAATATATATTTCGTATATAATTGGCTCATTATTTGTTTGTTTAGCATCTATACACAGCCCTGCTTTGCATCTTTTTGTTATTCAGTGGCTGTGGTTCTCTGTTTCTGGTTGCTCTTGAGAGTTCTAGCACCTCTTTTTCAGAGAGAGAGAGAGAGAGAGAGAGAGAGAGAGAGAGAGAAAGAAAGAAAGAAAGAAAGAAAGAAAGAAAGAGCCCTGTTAGTTATGTTATTAGTATCCATCAACTGAAAAAATACATGATGTCAAAAAGATCAAAAATGATAATGCTCGATATACATGTGGATTGGCAGAGTTGCAAAAACTCCACCCCACCCCACCCCAGGGGTCCCTGGCCTCAAAGCTGGGAATAGGGTTGCTCCCAGAATTACAACAGATCTCCAGACTACAAAGATCTGTTCTCCTGGAGAAAAATGGCAGCTTTGGAGGGTGGACTCTGTGGCATTGTACCCCACTGAGGTACTTCCCCTTGCTTAACTCTGCCTTTCTCAGCCTCCTCCCCCAAATATCCAGGAATTTTCCAACATGGAGTTGGCAACCCTAGGTAATGTAATCCCAGGGAAGGCAGAGAGACGAGCAGACAGTGGTGGGGAAGGAAAGGGGAGGGAAAGATTAGGAATGAATGAAATGCAAACAACCTGAAACACAAATACCATTTTTTATAAATAAAATAAAACAATTTCACGCACCTTCCTCTTACTACTGAGGAAAGCACTGCCCCTTCTCAGTCTGCTAGGAACGGAATAAAAACTATGGTTCCCTACAGCTTTTAATAGAGGCCTTTATTCTCCCACCCCACCCCTCAAAATTACGCAACCACCACACTTTCAGACAAGCTTTTAAGTATGTTTGCTCAGAAGAAAGATTCAGGTGGGGCAGCCGTGTTGGTCTGAAGCAACAGAACAAAGTTTGAGTCCAGGGGCACCTTTAAGACCAACAAAGGTTTAATTCTGGGTATCAGCTTTCGTGTGCATTTAAGCTTTCGGGTATAAGCATTCATGTCTCTAGTTATTCTTGGAGAGACTGTCATTTGAGTGTGTGTGTGAGCGTGTGAGAGAGAAGTGGTTAAAGGCCTATTTCATAGAGAGTTCATATTTTAAACTAAGGTTGTTTGTCCAAAAGAAAGCAGTGTACCTTTACAGCAGCCTGGATCTTCTCCGCTCCTCGCTCCTGTTTCTGGAATGCTCAAGAGGTCGGACACGTTTCCGTTCTGGGCCAAGAGGCTGTGCGGTCTGCTCTTCCCAGCAAAGACATTCTTCACCTCCTGGTGCGAGCCAAGCAAGATGCTGGCAGCGCTGCACGAACATTGCTGTAGAAAATACTCCTACACCAAAAGAGAGGGTGGAGAGATGCAGGCAGTTGTCAGAAGAAGAAACTGGCGCCACAAGTTATCACAGATGAATTGCCGGCATTCCTGGGGATAGATGGGCAGCCTCAGCCTCAAGACCCGTTGGGCCAAAATGAACGTGTCTAACATGGTTGAGGAATCCAGGGGACAGAAGCGCCACCCCACACCTTTTAGCATTGCCAACTTCCAGGTGAGGTCAAATCTCCCAAAATTATGACTGATCTCCAGACAACAGGGATAAGTTCCCCTGAAGAAACTGTCTGCTGTGGAGGGAGGCCTCTATGGCCTTGTACTCTGTTGCGGACGGTCCCACTTTCCCCCAAACCCCTGGCCTCCCCCGGTTCCACCTTCAAATCCCCAGGGATTTCCCAACCCAGAGCTGGCAACTCCTAGGCCTTTTGCATCTACTCCCTGTATGTTTGCAATAGTACTTCTGCAACTAATACATCTGAATAAGGTCATCTTGAAAAGACACCAGGATTCTACTCTAGAAGTCACTTTCCACATTGAATCCTTGTTATGACTCCCTACAGCCAATAAAACACCCCTTTGTTCATCGTTTGAACATTTGAAAAGTTGCACAAAACAGCCAAATGTTGGCCGGTATGTCCTCCGTGTTGATAAACTGAAAAGGGAAGGATGTTTGTTCTACAGTACCCAAGGAATTAATCAGATTATGGAATTACTCCTGAAAGGAACCTGATACATGTTTTTGTGTGGGCAGCTATTCTGTCCCAATCTTGAATGGAAGAAATGCAAAAAAAAAAAAATTAAAAATAAGAGAAATAACTTTTCAACTTGGTATCAATATTGCTTCTGCGGAAAACAAGAAAAGGTGATGCAGTCTTAAATTCTTCTTGATGGGATGTCAGATTCACATCGGGGTGTTTCTAATTTTCAATTGTTTGCCCAAGCAATGTGGCACCGGCTCTTCCACACTTCTACACAAAAGAGATGCCAGAGAATCCAGCAAGGTGGCTAACAGATTTAAGACATTCATAATAAAAACCTGGTGTCCTTTCATAGAAAAAGAGCTGCAGGAGCTCATTAGCATAACTCATTAGCATACCTTATTAGCATATGCCACGTCCCCGGACATCACCAGAAGTGTGTCAGAAAGGGAATGTCAGTTTCAGCCCCATCTATATATCTAATAGCCAAGTGCCCCCCCGCGTGCGGATACCTAATTCCGCGTGGGGGGGCACCTGGGGGCAGAGGGGGGGTTCTGCAGGTGGGGAGTGACCCCCCCCGCCTGCAGAAAAATCCTAAAAGTAAAAAAAAACTTTTCGGGAAATATTTAAATCTCCTCGAAAGTAAAAGCGTTCTCTGCACACGCGCAGAAAACGCTTTAGCTGTGGGGGGGTTGCCGCGCGGCGGCCCTCGCTGCTGCCGCCGCCGTTGAAGAGGGCAGGGGGAGGGAGGGGAAGAGGCTCGGCGTGCGGTGGGTCTCGCCGCCGCTGCTTTCAGGGAGGGCAGGGGGGAAGAGAGAGAGGCTCGCCCGAAGCCCACTCACACCGCCGTGGAGTGAACGGGGGACAGGGTCCAGGGTGGG
The DNA here is from genome assembly GCA_029233225.1 of Lepidodactylus listeri. Taxonomy (NCBI): domain Eukaryota; kingdom Metazoa; phylum Chordata; class Lepidosauria; order Squamata; family Gekkonidae; genus Lepidodactylus; species Lepidodactylus listeri. The sequence continues at coordinate 128,251,015 of JARCFY010000005.1, read as the reverse complement.
TGGGAGGCGGCTCCATCGGCACCCGCAGGCGATGGTAAGTGAGCTGCTCTACTTGCTGCTGGTGCAAATTAGCCAGGAGAAGCTGGTGCTGCAGTTGCTGCATCTGCTTCAGGGCCAGCAAGGCAGTGTCGGGGCCAGGTTTGGCGAGGCGCTGTCCGATCCGCAGGTCCATGGGGATGGTCTGTGGGACCCGCAGGGAGACGCAGAGCTTCACGGCAGCTTGGATGGAGGCGCCACTCTCGCCGGCCGGGCTCACGCCCTTCTCCTCTGCCGCTCGCCCTCTAAGTCCATCCCCGGCACTCCTGGGCCCCGGGAACGAGGGAGGAGTCCGCCCGACGAGGAAACAACAGCGGGAGGGAGGGAAGGAAGGAAGGGGAGGAAGGCCCACCGGGAGTCTCTGGGGGGGAGGGGGCAGAGGAAGGGGGGGAAGGGGGCGGAGGAAGGAGGAGCAGCTGTCAGCTTCTCCTCCCCCCCCGCGAATATCGCAGCCCCCCCCCCCTTGTTATACCCTATGGGCCACTGAAATCAATGGCAAAAACTCATACATAGGGTATATGAGGGGCTGGAGTGGCTTTTAAAGTTGCCGCCGGAATTCAGCAGCAATTCAGCAGAGGGCTGAATCAGATTAGAGAATCTGATTCGGCCCGTGGCTGCCCAAGTGGCCGTTCCTGAGCTGGCGGAGCTTAGCTCCGCCTCGCTCCAGCCCCAACAGACCCCTGATAAAAACACATCTTCAAAAATCATTGCGCTGGTGAATTAAAACCGAACAAAAACCTATCATTAAAACAATTCTTTTCTTTCGTTTATTAGCTTCTAGGACCAAAGGTCTTAATCTCAGCCAAAGTAAAACCAAGTTCCTGTGCACCCAACAATACAATAAAAGACAAATAAATCAAATTGACATCTAAAACAAAGAAGGCGGGAAGGAGTGATCGCTGAGAGAACACCAGGTGAAGCAGGAATGTCTTCAGACAGTTGGCGGAAGATGACGGCAGGTCTCCCTGGGAAGAGAGTCCCAGAGTTTTGGTGCCACAACCGAGAATGCCCTCTTCCTGGGTTGCTACCTGCATACTCTCAGAAGAGAGGGGCACCCAAAGCTGGTCCTCCAAAAATGACCTTAGTGGCCAGGTAGGTTTCTAGGAGAGTAAGCAGTCCTTCGGATATGCTGGTCTCCAGCTACGTAGCGTAGGGTGTTCAAGGTCAACACTGGCACCTTGAATTGTGCCCAGAATCACACTGGGAGCCAGTCTAGTTGGGCCAAGACTGGAGCTGTTAAAGGGTTGCCAACTCCCAGGTGGGTCTTGGAGATCTCCCACAATTACATCTGATCTCCAGAATACCAGAATGATACCAAAGGATGACCTGCTACAAGATAGGCCCAGATGAAACCACAACAGAACACCACTGGTGGGCACATACAGTTCTCAGCTCAAACTGGTTCAATACATCATTAATGACCTACAGCCTATGCTGGAAAATAATACTCCTCTTTCACAGGTGTTGGGAGGCAAACCTTGTCTTGCCCACAGACCGCCGCCAAACGTTACATGACTTCTCACCCACAAGAATGCCCTTCCTAACATGGGCATGGACTCTGGGACCAGGGCCTGCAACAAACCAAGAGGCCAAATGGGTTCCCATCTCCACTCTGACAACACAATCACCGAACCTAACAACACCAGCCATACCATCGTGGGTTCATTCACTTGTTCACCTTCCAATATTATAGATGCTATCAAATGCCAGCAATGCCCTCTCGCTACATCATACAAAAAGCTCCGCAAAAGAATAAATGGACATAAATCTGACATTAAAAACCACAACACTCAAAAACCAATGGGAGAACATTTTAATCTTCCAGGTCATTCCATTGCTGACCTAAGAGTGGCAGTCCTCAAACAGAGAAGCTTCAAGGGGAGATTGCTGAACTTGAGTTCGTTCACAAGTTCAGAGCAATGGACCCCCAGGGCTGAATAGGGACGTAGGATTCTTATCTCACTATAGATGCTAGTTTTCTGTCCCCAAGCATTCCCTCTCTGCTTTAGTCAAGATGATCAAAATATGCATTATACCAGTTTATCCCGAGTCCCTTCTCTGCAACACCCCTTCCACCCTCTGAGTGGGATATAAGGGATCTCCATTCCAACTTGTATCCGATGAAGGGAACTTTGACTCTTGACAGCTTATACCGTGAAAATCTTGTTGGTCTCTAAGGTGCTACTGGGCTTCAGTCAAGCTGCTGCTAACCAACACGGACACCCTCTGAAACCTGATCTCTGTAGTGGGAACGGATCTCTGCAATGGCTGCTTTGATGATTAGACTCCATGGCATTATACCCCACTGACCTCCCCCCCTTCCCAGGCTTCATCCCCAAATCTTCAGGAATTTCACACACTGGAGTTAGCACTCCTAAGTTATATGTTCTCTACGATCCACCCCAGTCTGTAGGGGTTAACTGGTGTGGTTAATCCAGTTCCCACTAGTTAGCAGAGTGCTTATATCAAGCTACAGATGCAGGAGCATCTCTTAACCAGGTTACTCAGCTTACAAAGCTACACAGAGCCACACTGCAAGTTTAGAAGAGAAATACTTCACTCTTTATTTGAGAAGTACACTTTTGGATAGGAAAGTGTAGGGACATGATAGAGTACTAACTTACTAGCTAAAGGATGGAAGCAGATGGCAAGAAGCCCATCTGCCTCATGGTTCCAAGAGAGGACCGCATGTCTCTTTCCCTTGGTGTGTGCAGGGAGAGAGATCGTCTTCATCTGAACTGAGTGAGAACGGAAGGAAGGGAAAACGGTCCCTGAGAACACAATCTATATTTTAATGGGGACAGTGGCAGAAGAGTAAACACAGGCAGGAAAAGTCAGTGTGCGGATCTAGCTATCTAGGCTCTATTGCCACTTGCGTCTGGAGGTCTGAGACAGGGGACAGCGCCATTCCAAGGGCAGCCCTGCATAGAGAACATTGCAGTAATCTAACCTAGATGTAACTGGGGCACGCACCACAGTGGCCAGATCTTTTTTGCCCAAGAAAGGCCACAGCTGGCTAACCAGTTGAAGCTTGTAAAAGGCCCTTTTGGCCACAGCTGCCACCCACTTCTCTCTCAGCAGGCCTGGGTCCAAGAGCAGCCCCAGACGACAAACCGGTTCCTTCAAGGGGAGTGCAACCCCATCCAGAACGGATTGCACATCAAATCCCAGGTCAGACCTTCTGCCTGCCAGCAGCACTTCCGTCTTGCTGGGATTAAGCTTCATTTATTAGCTCACATTCACTCCAAAACTGACTCGTGCGTGATGCACATGTATCCACCCGCTCATACTCGGTCATAATGAAAGAAGGATATAACGGAGATCCTGGCTAGGGAGGCCCCTTCCCTGTTATGTATTGGGATTGAATCATCCCTGATTGAATCACCCTGATTGAATCACCCTAGAGACTGGCTGAGCTTGGAGCACAAGAACAATAGCCGACCAGGACTCTGGAATAAACCAGTCAAGTAGTAATGTTTTGTAAATAGCCTATCACGGGGAGTGTGGGGTGGTGGTGGTGGTAATGGTGGAGTGTTTTGCATACATATAAGCAGGGCTTTGGCCCTGCTAGCATTGTCTTGTTCTGGCTTAACTCATTTAATAAACTGTGAGCTGATCACTCTACACGTCTGAACCCAGTATATTTCATTCCCCTTGGGGACAGGCTGCCCGTTTGACTTACTGGGAATGTTGCCAGTGGGCCACTGCTCTGAGTTGCCAATTCTGGGCTAGGAAAATCCTGGGGATGTGGGTTTGGGAAGGGAAGGGGGTATAATGTCACAGAGTCCATCCTCCAAAGCAGCCATTTCCCCCCAGGGGAACCGATCTCTGTCATCCGAAGAACAGCTGTAATGCTGGGAAGGAGGAGGAGGAGGAAGAGGAGGAGGAGGAGGAGGAGAAGAAGAGTTTGATTTATACCCTGCCCTTCACTTGGAGTCTCAAAGCCCTTCCCTTCCTCTCCCCACAACAGACACCCTGTGAGGTAGGTGAGGCTACGAGAGCGCTGAAAGAACTGCTCTTGAGAGAACAGCTCTGAGAGAACTGTGACTGACCCAGGGTCAGCCAGCTGGCTGCATGTGGAGGCATGAGGAATCAAACCCAGGTATAATGCCACAGAGTCCAGTCTCTGAAGCAAACTTTTTCTCCAGGAAACTGATCTTGGTCATCTGATCTTGTAATAGCGGGATATATCCAGGTGCCATCTGGAGGTTGGTAACCCTAGCCCAGGGGGCTGTTGGGCTCCGCCTCCTCCAGGGCAGTTTTTCGTGCCAGCCCCTGTCCCTAGCCCTGCATGGTTCCCTCAGTCTGTGTGATCTTGGAAGAGAAACATGAGCCCACTTGTGCAGCCTGACCTACAAGAGAGTCTTCGGCTGTGAAATTACCCTGGTTCATTTAGGTAAATGTAAAGGTTTCCGTTGATCGAATACGACTCTAGGGGGCGGTGCTCATCTCCGTTTCCAAGCTGAAGAGCCAGCGCTGTCCAAAGATGTTTCTGTGGTCATGTGGCCAGCATGACTAGAGGCCGAGGCACACGGAACGCTGTTCCCTTCCCACCGAAGTGGTGCCTATTTATCAACTTGCAATTTCTTGCTTTCAAACTGCTAGGTTGGCAGGAGCTGGGGCCAGAGACGGGAGCTCATTCCATCATGCAGCACTCGGGTCTCGAACTGCTGAACTACCAACCTTCCGGTCTGCAGCTCAGCGTCTTAACCACTGGAGCCACTGCAGCCCCTTCCAGTTCATTTCCAGGGCCTCAAATGACAGGGAAACCAAACGGAATGCAGCGCTTACATGAACATCCGAAGCCTTTGCAATCTTTGAGAAAAGCTACGGGGTGCTTGATATGTAGGGGTGTGTGATCTCATTCTGGAGCAATTCCCACAAGTCTATACATGAAAACGGTTTCTCTGATCAAGTTTGGCCATGCCCCTGCCTCACAGCCAATTGCAGGGGGCTGTTGAAGGCACTAGGGTGTTGGGGGCACTAGCTCTACTAGTGTGGCGAATCCATTCCAAAATAGCCTGCTAGCCGTCAGAATCGCATCCAGAAAAGTCCAAGATAAGATTCACACCAGGGGTTTTCCCTGTCCACAGCTCAGTCTTTCCTGGCATAGTTCTCTAAAGCCTTGCTAAATTCCTCTTGTCTATTGCCCCAAACGGAAATGGCCTTAGAAGATAATTATATGTCATTAAGTCAGATTCCATAGGGGTCATGGTTGCAGTCAAGACAAGAAAGAGAGTCTTCTGCATCTGAAAGGCAAGCAGATGTATTGAGGCAGAAACTGGCAATGTATGCATCTCTGTGTGTAACAACACCTACGTGACAAGAAATAATTGTCAACAGTCGATCCCAAAAGCTGCGATAGGCAAGAGATCTGCAGGTATCCACAGGTGAATTCCAGCACTCATTGCTGGAAATGTCTTCCTAAGAATTCGAAGCTAACTTAAAACCTGCAGTCTTGAGGGGAAACCATTGCCTCTGCTAAGTCAAAGCCCTGCATGGTTTGGGACCAGAGTTCCCTCTAAGCTGAGTTAGTGTGAGCTAGCTCACCGTTTTTTAGCCTCCAGCTCACAGATTTCTGTCTTAGCTCAGGAAGGGTGGCTCCAGAGCCAACTAATTCATGCTGTAGCCAAGTTGCTCACTCACAACTTTAATGCCAGTAGCTCACAAAGTAGAATGTTTGCTCACCAGACTCCACAGCTTAGAGGGAACATTGTTTGGGACCAACTTTTCCCTTTCCCCCCCTTGGATAATAAACTTTTTTTTTATAAAGACATTTGTTTGGCTTCCAGTTCAGTCCAGTGCATTTCTCTCGGATACTTCTCTTAATTAATCTCTTCCCCAGGGGTCATTTTGAGCAGGAGCTCGGGGGAGCACAGCTCCGGGAGTTGGTGCCAGCCTCCCCTCCCCCCCACGCAGGGGAATGCCTGCTTGTGTCATGGCTGCAGCAAAATGACCCCGTCCCCTGGAAAGGTCCTTGTTCCTCCGACCAGCCTTCTGAAGGCTTCAGCCACCACTGAAGCGGCCCTCCCAGAAGAGTGGCATTTCTGAGGCTTGGATTAGTAGCTGTCCCTTCTCTGCCAGTTTTCTTTCTTTCTTTCTCTTTCTTTCTTTCTCTTTCTTTCTCTTTCTTTCTTTCTCTCTCTTTCTCTTTCTCTCTTTCTTTCTTTCTCTCTCTCTCGCCTTCTGACATACTTCCCATGATGTCATGTGGTTTAGCATATGCAAATAAGTTATGCTAATGAGTTATGCTAATGAGCTCCTGCACCTCTTTTTCTACGAAATGACTCCTGCTGTTCCCCAAATGCTAGATTATATGGATCCTACAAAGTTTTCCAGAAGGTATTCTTCAGGGTTTAGACCTATGGAGAAAGCAAGAGGGTACCAGAAAAACATCTACTTCTGCTTCATTGACTATTCTAAAGCCTTTGATTGTGTGGATCACAACAAACTGTGACAAGTCCTTAAAGAGATGGGACTACCAGACCACCTCACCTGTCTCCTGAGAAACCTGTATAAGGGTCAAGAAGCGACAGTTAGGACCAGATATGGAGAAAACATCAACAACCTCAGATATGCAGATATTACCAGTCTAATGGCAGAAAGTGAAGAGGACCTCAAGAGCCTCTTGCTAAGGTTGAAAGAGGAGAGTGCAAAAGTTGGCTTGAAACTCAACATCAGAAAAACTAAGATCATGGCATCCGGCCCCATCACTTCTTGGCAAACAGAAGGGGAATTCATGGAAGCAGTGACAGACTTCACCTTCCTGGGATCCAAGATCACTGCAGACGGTGACTGCAGCCATGAAATTAAAAGATACCTGCTTCTTGGGAGGAAAGTTATGGCAAACCTAGACAGCATAATAAAAAAAAGAGACATCACCCTGCCAACAAAAGTCTGTATTAAGTATTGAGTCAGGAGGTGATGAATCAATAGCAGGCTGTTATTTCTGACATTGTCAGCTCAGAGACAGCTCTAACAAGAGCAGCACTTAACTTATAGTGTTCCAACAAATAACTATATACGTTGTAACTGAAAACACACAGTCTCATAGGACCTAAGCAGGGCTCTGTGATTGGTTCCTTGGATTGGCTTCAGGACCGATAAGGAGTCTTTATTTGGCAGCCAATAGGAATGAGGGAGTTAGGAAACTGGAGCCCTGACAACGCAATGCAACATAACATAAGAGAACATAACAGTCTGTATGGCCAAAGTGATGGTATTCCCAGGAGTAATGTATGGCTGCGAGCAACGGACCATAAGAAAGGCTGAGCGCCAAAGAATAGATGCTTTTGAATTTTGGTGCAGGAGAAGACTCTTGAGAGTCCCTTGGGCTGCAAGGAGATCAGATCAGTCAGTCCTAAAGGAAATCGACCCGGACTGCTCCCTGGAAGGCCAGATATTGAAGCTCAAATGCTTTGGCCACCCAATGAGAAGGGAGCACTCCCTGGAGAAGACCCTGATGCTGGGAAAGACTGAAGGTCAAAGAAGAAGGGGACGGCAAAGGATGAGATGGTGAGAGAGTGTTATCGACACAACAAACATGAAATTGAGCAAACTTGGGAGGGCGGTGGAGGACAGGAGGCCCTGGCGTGATGTGGTCCACGGGGTCGTGAAGAGTCCGACTCGACTGTGCAACTGAACAACAACACTTCTGCACTGGTCTTTTACTGCACTAAAAGGAACATTAGTCTAGATGTCCTCAGGAGGACCCTCAGCAGGGTTTCCAAGTCAAACTTACTGTTTAGCGGGGGGAGTCCCGTCCCTGTTCGGGAGCCTTCTTGTGCGTGCGCTTTGCGCGTGCGCCCCAATGACATCCCCCAGAAGTGACGTCATTGCGTCGGGCCCGTTGGGGGTGGGACCTCTATAATTCAAGGGAAAACCATAGAGTTTTCCCTCAAATGATAGAGCATCCCCCCCCAAAAAATGTTCCCAACGTGATGACGTCACCTCCAAGTGATTCACCTGTGATGTCATCACACCAGGCACGTCTCCGCAGCCTGGCAATTTGGGGGTGGGGTTCCCCCCGGCAGCCCAATCCGGGCCAGTGGGGAGCAGACCAATCAAGCAGGGGTTTCCGGGGTCTTGGCAAACCTAATCCTCAGAGAGGTGGCAGCAATGACCAGGTTCTTTCCAAGGAAGCCTCAGTCTAAGGCAGCTTCCCAGCAAGGAAAGCATCTTTACCCCCTTCCTTCTGTCACAGACTCCAACAGGAAATGGCCATCATGCCAGCTGAAAGGCAACCATAGTACAATTAGGGGTGCCAACCTCCAGGGAGTGGCTGGAGATCTCCTAGAATTATGACTGAGATCAGTTCACCCGGAGAAAATGGCCGAAGGTGGATTCTGTGGCGCTATAACCCATTGAAGTCCCTCCCCTCCCCGAGCCCCGCCCTCCTCAGGCTCCAACCCCAAAATTTCTAGGTATCTCACAAACCCGGAGCTGGCAACCCCAATACAGTATGCAGACGGGGGTGGCAGGGACTCAGAGGGTGGTACAGGCAGGGGTGAGGAGAATTATGCAGTCAGGTGGTGGGGTTCTTATCCTTCGGTACCTCTTTAAGCTGATTCATCTTCTGCTCCTTCTGCAAACCGCAGACTTGCTTCTGTAGGCGCAGGTTGTGTTCTTGCAGCTGCCCAATTTTCTCAATAAGCTGGCAGATGTGCTCCAGATATCCCAGGCCTGAGCCCAGAGCCTTGGCGTTCCCTTGATTCACCTGCAACGAGAAACCCGCCTCACAGAAATTAGAGCATGGATGCCAGCAGAAGCAGTGGGAGAAGGAATCGAAGCAGTTCACTGTGGCCCAGTTAAAACTAGCGCCGGAGAGGTGCCCTGTTTCAACTATCTATTGCAAAAGTTGTCTAGAGAGGTTGAACGTTTTTAATAAAGTGTATACGATATCTAATTTAGCCCTGACCTGGATGGCCCAGGAAGGGCTGCCAACTCCTCCCATGGGGGCGTGTTTCCTCCCACTTTCCACCCCCCTCAATCCCCTGCCGGCCAGCTGGGGAGCCTTTTTTTTTTTTGAATAATTTTTTATTTATTTTCTACAACTACATAACACAACTAAAACCACTACATTAAACTAAAACCCTTCTCTACCCTAAGGTGTTCAGGAGTCAGAATACTATACTGGCATAACAACCTTACTTCAAGATTCAAGAAAATGTTAAACTATTCAGGCTGAAAAAACAATTTGCTAAATATTGCATATCTAAAGGCTATATAAAAATATAATAATGATTGGGATTCATAATGGGATACAATAGATCATATATGACTTTTAACGTATCAGAGTTTATTTTTCATTATATCTTCCCATTTTTCTTCTTTTCTCTCTTCTGGGGTTTTGCCGCCATTGCTCCCAAAGCTTCATCCAACCCTTCTTCCTTCCGAGCTTTTGCTTCCAGATGCTTCTGAGCTTTCCAGTCCATAAATGCTCTCTTGATGTTCTAAAAAGTTCCCTGAGGTGGCTGCATCTTTTTCTTCTTTGCAAAAGTCCAGAAATTTCTTGGCTTTCACAGCTGAGTCGATCCTTTGCTTCTTGTCCTTATAACTGAAGAGCAGACCTTCGGGAGTAAGGCACCAATAAATGATGCCCTCAGCTTGTAAAAAAGCAGTTAAATTCTTGTAGGGTTTCTTCTTCCTTATTTCAAATGGTATGTCCTTTAACACTTTAATATCTGCTTCTTGGATCTTTAGGGTATTTCTATTTGTGGCCTTAAGCACCACATCTCTGCTTGATTTTTTTGAGAACCTCACCATAACTTCTCCAGGCAGGTCTTTCTTCTTTATAAATTCAGGATAGGTCCTGTAGACCATATCCATATTGCTTTGCAGTTGATCCGCTTGTAGATCTGTCATTGGAGCCAAAGCATCACTCAGAGTCTTTTTAAAGTTCTCACCTTTCTGTTCAACAATACCCTGGAATCTCAGAAAAAAAGACCTTTTCATCTGAAGTCTCAATAAATTATCTTTGTCAGAAATCCTCTATTTCTCCATCACATCCAGTCTTAAATCAGTTTTTTCCCCTTTGATTTTGACCTCTGCCAGTGCTTTTGCTGTCTGGTCAGATCTCAAGCTTGCATCTGAAACTTGCTTTTGAAAAGAGTCCAGTTTAGAGTTAACAGCAGTCAGCTGATCCATCAGGGGGCGCAAAGCTGTTGCCAATGCAGCAGTTAGGTCTGTAATTGTCTCAGACTTTGTAGCAGGAAGTGTTGATGAAGCTTTAGGAGAAGGTCTTAATTTCCCCGCCATCTTTTCTCCTCGTCCAGTCATTGCTTTTTGTTTATAGTTAGGAAAGCTCCCAGAAAAAAGTTAAAAGTCACTCTTTTTTTCAGTTCAAACAGTTAGGTTAGTCCCATTTAGTCTCCAGCCATTCAACAGACAGAGAGATTCTCAGTTGTGCTGTTTCTTTAAGCCAAAGAGAGAAAGGGGGGGTTAAACTTTAAATCCCCCTCGCTTTGAGTTGCCATCAGAGAATCTTGTTGCAGGGGAGCCACTTACAGTTTCGCCGCGTGTCTCAGGTAAGTATTCTTTTCTTGTAGCTTTTCTGGCTTCTGCAGCCGTTCGGCAAGCCTTTAATTGTGCCCGGAGGAGGCACCGTGGAGGCAAAGGGAAGCCTCGATCCCTGGGTTGCCACCCCAGGGGTCGCCACCCCAGGTGAGGCTATCCCTCATTCCTCATGGCAGGAGCCCCCTCCAAGGGCTCCAGGGGGGTTGAATCCAGTTCAGAGCCCCTTCTTGCCGCTGGGTCCGGTCACAACTCCCGGAGCTACAGGAGATCATGCCTGCCATTAAAGTAGCCAAAACCGGAAGTCCCCCAGCAGGGGAGCCTCACCCCCAAAGATGCCCAGGGCACCCAAACGTGCCCAGCACAATGACAACACCTGGAGGTGACATCATCATGCTGAGCACGTCGTGTGGGGGACACTCTAGCATTAGGGTAAAAACTCTATGGTGACTACAGAGTTTTTTTAGCCAAATACTAGAGCATCCCCCACACAACATACCCGGCAACGGGGCTCTTCGGGGGCAGGGCTGGAGCCCCCCGCCAGGACCCAGGTAACACCCGGCAAGCCTACACCCAGGCCAACCCAAGCTCATCAGATCTCGGAAGCTAAGCAAGGAAGCTCTGGTTAGTACTTGGACAGGAGACTAGCAAGGAAGTCCCGAGCAGCTACACCAAGGCAGGCCATGGCAAACCACCCCTCTTCACCTCTTGCCTCAGAAACCCCACAAGGGGTCATCTTAAATTGCCTGCTGTTTGGTGGCACTTTCCACCACCAGTGTCTGCATTTAGTGTAGCTGAGATATAACTAAGCCAGTCTGTACACTTGCTAGCAAGGGAAGGGAAGTCAACTAGGCCTAGAGGCCCCAGTCGACCTCCAGGTGGGGACTAGAAGAGATCTCCTGGAATGACAGACTACATGCAGGGGTGTCAAATATGTGGCCCATGGGCTGAAAATGGCCCATCCAAGGCTTTTATACAGCCCATGGGCAACTGATGTGAGGGAGGGAAGGCAGGAGGTTGCAGGGGAGGTGAGCGGATGCACGCGGTGAGGTGTGTGTGGCGAAGCTGCCCAGAAATAGCAAGGAAATGGCTTGGGGACAGTGGAAGGGGGGAAAGAGCTATATATACAAAACGTAACTCATTTGTATGGAAATGTAAGATCCCCCCTCTCTTTATGGTATCCCTTGGAAAAAACCTAGTCTTGCATATGATTAAATACATTTATCAGGGGCGTTGTGTGTTCCCCAGTAAATCAATGTGAGGCTTCTGTGTCGACACTATTAGACCAGACCTTTGTTGAAGCAAAGTTCTTTTATTTCCAATAATGGTTCAGGTTCTCAATGTTTGTTAGAGATACATGACAGCAAGCAACAGGGGTTATTATACCTTCAGTCACAATTGAATACAGGTACTGGACCAATCAGAGTGGCCACAAAAAAGTGGGAAAAAGTGGCAACCGTTTGGTTCTCACAGGAGAGGTAGGAAAATAATAAAAATTCCCTTCCTGCCCTGTGTGACCCAAATGTTTGAACGATAGGCTAAACATTTGGTTAGCAACAATTTAGGAGTCTCCAAGGTTAGAGCAGCGAGATAAAATACTTCGAGCCTCAAAGGCCAGGGGGAGTGGACGGATGCGATAGTCCCAGTTGTTTATGTGACGTTCAGGAATGCGACAAGCCATCCTCCCGGAGAAAGACTGTTACATTAAGCAGAGCAGATAATATACTTCAAGGCAAGCAGTAAATAACAGATGGCTACAACAGAGATCACAGAAACAGAAAGTAAGCACTCAATTGTCAGATTCTGACAATCAATTGCTTTCACTGCTAGAAATCAATTGCTTTTGTTTGTATTTTGACTAAAAATATTTTCCGTTGGGTTTGCCTGGGTCCTTTATAAAGTTTATATCTCTGGTACCTGGCATTACATTTCATGGCACACGTGACCTGGCCCGAAAAAGCTACATTTAATTTTTTTTTCTTTCCTATATCTACAACTAATACGCTACAATCTAAGCTACATATACCTTATACAGAGAGTACTTTATCATTTGCTTAATACTACCATGTTACATAATATAATTATGAAGCATTTAGAACCTTGGATAAATTTCAATTATTTTATTACTGCTACTATAAAAATTATCAAAACTATTTGGCAGGCACGCCCACCTAGAGAAATACGGTTAATTAAACAATTTATAATACATAGGTGCAATGCTTAATAAAACAGTTTAATCACTATTTCTTCTTTCGTCCTCTTCTTGTCTTAACAGTCTCATCTACTTTTGGAGCTGCTGCTCCTTTTTCCGAGTCAGACACTTCTTCTTCACTCTTTGAGCTATCAAATCCATACATGCTTTCTTGCGAGGCCAGTGAACCATCTGAGTCTCTCCCAGTTTTCTTTTCTTTGCTTTTTTCCAGAAATTTTTTCGCTTGTTGAACAGAGTCAATCTTATACTTCTTATCTTTGATGCTGAAGCATAGTCCTTCTGGAGTATTCCAGCGATAGATGATAGACTCAGACTGGAGCCAAGATGTCAATTTTCCATAGGCTTTCCTTCTTTTCCTTATTTCAAATGGGATATCCTTCATCACTTTTACTTCTTCTCCCAGGATCTTCAGAGCTGCTTTGTTTGTGGTCCTAAGCACCACATCCCTTGTAGATTTTTTGGAGAACCTTATCATAATTTCACCAGGCAGGCTTTTCTTTTTAGTATAATCTGGATAGGTTCTGTAAACCATATCCATATCGCTTTTTATATCCGCTGCTTTCATGCCTGTCACTGGTTCAAGTGCTTCACTTAGCAAATTTTTAAGGTCTTCTCCTGTGTTTTCTGGCACATTCTGAAGTCTTAGGAAAAAATTCGATCTTTCCATTTGTAATTTCAAGAGCTGATCATGGTGGAAGGCCTTTTCCTTCTCTGCCTTTTGTAGTCTTGAGTCTTGGTTTTTTACTGAAGTTTTTACTTCCAGAAGTTCTCGCTGCAGCTTCTCTGTGGTTTTATTCGACTCTTTTAGTTCTAACTGCATTTTGTCCATCTTCACGTTGAGAGCTGTCATTTGGCCCACTAGAGGTCGCAATAACGAGGAGAACACCGCGCTCATCTCTGTGGTATCAACCTTTGCACTCGGAGCTGTATTTCCTAGTTTGGGGGAAGGTTTCGGTTTCCCCGCCATTGTTGAGGCTGCGCTCTTTGTTTATAGATAGATAAGATGAACGAAAGGAGCAAATTTTCGAACAGCACTTATGTCCTTTTAAAGTTTATATCTCCAAGTGAGCGATGCTGCCATCTAGCAAGGCGGATGGGCTTTTATTCATGCAGTAACGCCACGTGAAGAGTCTGGTAAGTACGCCAGTCCCGGAGGGGGGGGGGTTTCACTCCTCCCGCCGTCTTCCCGCTGTATTCTGCTTTTCTTACTTCAGACTCACGTTTTCTCCATGCGTAACTGTCAGTTCCAGCCTCATTGCTTCGCACTCTCTGCTGCTTCACGGATTTGCGCTTTCAGCCATACGGCTCCCACGGCGGGGGAACCTATGGGGGTGATGAAAAGGGATCTCGATCCCTCGATCGCCACCGTAGGGAGAGATCCCCTTCGTGCCACCCCAGGCAGAGCCCCCTCACTGGGGTCTCTGGGGGCTCGGCACCAGTCCAGAGCCCCTTCTTCCCACCAGGTACGGATCGCGCTCCCCGCAGTTGCGGAGGGGCACGTCCGCCATTATCGCAAGTCTTGCCGGAAGTCCGAAAAAGCTACATTTAAGACAGATCCGGCCCTCATAACAAATGAGTTCAACACCTCTAGACTACAGTTTGCCTCCCCTGTTTTCTGTGCTGAATATCTCTTTATAGAGTTGCCAACTCTAGGTTGGGAAATTCCTGGATATTTGGGGGTGGAGCCTCGGGAAAACACTGTAGGGATGCCAGCCTCCAGGTGGGACCTGGGGATATCCCCCACCCCCTGAATTGCAGCTCACCTCCAGACTATGGATATCAGTTCCTCTGGAGAAAATGGATGCTTTGGAGGGTGAACTCTATGGCACTGTACCCCACTGAGGGTCCCTGTCCCCCCTAGGCTCCATCCCCAAATCTCCAGAAGTTTCCCAGCCAGGATCTGGCAACCCCAACCCCCAACCCCACCCCCCATCCCCACCAGTGACAAGGGGTGAACTGACAACCCTAGAAGGTTTGGGGAGTGGAGGGACTCAACCTCAGTGGAGAATAATGCCATAGAGTCCACCCACCAAAACAGCCATTTTCTCCAGGGGGACTGATCTCTGTCATCTAGAAATCAGTTGTAATTTCAGGAGTTCTCCAGGCCTCACCTGGAGGCTGGCAACCCCACCACACCCTTAGCAAAACCTATTTCCTCACTGGCTGCCTTTGTCAAGTTTTATGTGGGACCAAAACCAGGTGGGGGGGGGAGGTTCTTTCTTAAATTACATTGTAATGCAAATGTAAAACTTTCGAAACACAAACCAGCTCTAAAGATCATCTTGGACCAGGACAAATGCAGGAAGCTCACCTGGTCTCCTTTCCCTCCAGAGGTTGCATTTTTGTGGAAATGCCAGCCGATTGGCTCTTTCCTGACTTTCTGTTATCGGAGGAGCAGGGAAGCCCTTCCCAGACCCCAAAACAAAATAATGCATGAGGATTTGAAGCAAAACATCAAGACGCTCAAAGTCAACATGGCATTTATAAAATATTTCGTACAGTTGAGATTGTTTGGAATATAAATCGGGATCTCAAAATTCTTAGCAACCAATCCTCTGCGTCTAGATTGCCATGGGAGATGGCAGTCTAAGGGCACTTCTCACTCTAGCAGGGGTCATTTTGTAGAAAAAGAGGTGCAGGAGCTCATTTGCATAACTCATTTGCATATGCCACACCCCCTAACATACCGGAAGTATGTCAGAAGGCAACACCCACCCCTCAGGCTCCACTCCACAGGTGAGTGAAACTGACCTGCTCTTTCTCCATTCCATTCCCCAGCCAATACTTTCTGCAATAAAAATAAGCGTAAAGAACACACCCTCATTCTCTTCCTGCTCCCTTGAAACCACCAGGTTTCAAGTAGACTTGAGATACCCAGGACATGTGCACCACCCATCCCTTTCCCTTCCCCTCCCCACAACAAGGCACCCTGTGAGGTAGGTGGGGCTGAGAGAGGTCTTTTGAGAACTGCTCATGAGAGAACAGCTCTGAGAGAACTTGGGACTGGCCCAAGGTCACACCAGCAGCTGCATATGGAGGCGTGGGGTATCAAACCCGGTTCTCCCAGGTTAGAGTACAAGTCCTGACCACTACACCAAACTGATGAGGTGGAAGCTGCTGAAGGGTTGGTGAAATTTCTCCAGTACTTATGTGCCATGTGCCCAGATAAAAAATGGTATACTTAGAAAATTTATACGCCACCTTGAGCAAGTCTCTGGAAAAGCAGCACACAGTCATAAAAGGAACAATGATAAAATTATCAATATTAAAACAAAATATTAAAATCAATAAAGACCCTAGCAGGGCTTTCCCCGGGGTGCTGTGCCTCTGCACTGCTTGGGGAAGCCGAGGAGGGGGCGGGGCTTGGTCATGTGCCCACCCCCTGGGCTCCTCACTCCCGGAGCTGCACTCCTGTGCGCTCCTGCTCCAACGGACCCCTGCACTCTAGTATGCATTACACCTCTTTCCAGGAGACAAGCAGAATTTCTAGACCAAGCTGAAAAGCCAAACAACAGAACAAATGACCGGCATTCCATGACCAAACGAATTTAGTGATATAGTTATAAGAATCAGGGCTGGCTCCACATATTTAACCATTTCTATTCATTTATTCCACTTATAGCCCACCTTTCTCTCCCAAAGCAGCTTTCCTCCTCCTCCTCCTCCAATTCATCCTCTCACAGCAACAACCCAGTAAGCTTCCAGGGCAGAGTGAGAATTTGAACCTGGGTCTCCCAAATCCTTGTCCAACACTCTAACCACTACCCCGGATAGTTCAGGCTAGCCCAATCCCGTCAGATCTCAGAAGCTACGCAGGTCCTGGCTAGTATTTGGAAGAGCGACCTCCAAGGAATACCAGGGCTGCAACACAGAGACAGGCAATGGCAAAACAACCTCTGAAATTTCTCTTGACTTAAAAACAAGTCTAGCTCGCCACCTAGTGTTGCATAACGCTAAAAGAGCTAAAACTTCTGGCTGCCTGACTATTCTACACACCAGGGGTCCGTTGGAGCGGGAGCGCACAGGAGCGCAGGGGAAGGGAAGGGAAAGGGATGGGTGGTGCACATGTCCTGGGTATCTCAAGTCTACTTGAAACCTGGTGGTTTGAAGGGAGCAGGAAGAGAACGAGGGTGTGTTCTTTACGCTTATTTTTATTGCACAAAGTATTGGATGGGGAAGGGAATGGAGGACAACCAGGTCAGTTTCACTCACCTGTGGAGTGGAGCCTGAGGGGTGGGTGTTGCCTTCTGACACACTTCCGGCATGTTAGGGGGTGTGGCATATGCAAATGAGTTATGCTAATGAGTTATGCTAATGAGCGCCTGCACCTCTTTTTCTACAAAATGACCCCTGCTACACACAGATATGAAATATATATATACAAGAAGCGGGACCCGTGGGACCTGCAGGGGGGGAGAGAAGGAGCAAAGGTAAGGCCCCGGGCCCGCCGATCTCTCCCCCCTGCTTCCAGTTGCCCTGGCGTGGCCCGCGCGGCACAGAGCCACGGGGCCCACTAGTTCTCCCTCCACCAGCTCTCTCCCCACCAGCTCTTTCCCTCACTCCACACACCCCACCAGTGACAGTGAGGCCCTGTGGCTGGAAGCTGCAGGGCCCACCAGCTCTCTCCCCCCGCCAGCTCTTTCCCCCTCCCCAGTGACATCAAGGCCTGGCAAGGCTTCTCCACCTGCCCTGGGGCCAGCAGCAGCAGCAGCAGCCACAGATCGGAGAGGTAAATATCTCCCCAAAAGTTTTTTTACTTTTCAGATTTTTCTGCACCCGGAGGAATTTCCCCTCGTGTGCAGGAAAATCTCCCTCCCAAGTGCCCCCCTATGCAGATTTAGATATCCGCATGGAGGGGGCCACTTGGCTCTTAGGTATATAGATACAGATATGTGCTAGATGCCCACAGAATAATACAATGACAAAAGAGACTAGATTAAAGCCATAACATCATTTAGTGTCTGGCCATAAAAAACAACCACCACAGAAGAAAATAATCAATGAAATTTCACATAGCAGTCTGCTCCAGGTACCCTCAGTCCATATCCCTCTAACAGTACTGTGTGCACTGGATTGTAATTTAGACCAATGATGCACTTCGGATCCTAAAACGAGCCTATAACACGAAATTGCGGGAAATTGACCCTATCGGGGTTATTGGGCGAGACTGAGGGCGCGGCTAGAGTGAGAATATAAGCGGGGGCCCGGACCTCCATCCAGCATGTCATCTTCTCCAACCCAGTAAACTTTGAGCTGATTTCACTAGAAGAGTCTCCGACCTCAGTACTTTATACTGGCGATGATGATAGGATTCAAATGAGTGAAGCTCCAGCCGACTCCAGCACCGGATCAAGCACCGACTCGTCCGCTCCCTGCATTGAAGGGCTCCAGCACCTCCCCACTCCATCGCCAGACCACAGCAGCACACAGAGTGTCGATCTGCCTGCTCCCAGCACCGCAAGGCTCCAGCACCTCACTGCACTGCCATCGAACCCCAGCAGCGCATTGCCTGCCAATCCGCCCGCTCTGGACAACACAAGGCTCCAGCACCTCCCCGCACTGCCATCAGACCACAGCAGCAGATCGAACGCCGCTCTACCTGCTCCAGACAATGCTAAGCTTCAGCGCCCCGCTGCATCACCAGCTGCTGCTCCAGACCTCGTTCACCGCATCACTGCGAGTCATGGCTGCCGCTGCCACTCCAGGTCAGATTTCTGCATACGACCCTGCCTGTCTTGAGCTCTGGGAAGCATGGGCCAATCAGCTCGGGTACTTTTTTGAAGTACAGGAGGTCACAGACTCCGGCAAGAAAAAGGCTTGGCTCCTGAGCACATGTGAGGTCAACACTCTGCACTTAGTTAGAAGCCTCATCTCACCCCACACCTTGGCCGAGACCTCGTATGATGATATCATCAGGGCGCTGAACAGTTACTTCGCACCCAAACCATCCATGATGGCCATGTGCATGGACTTCTGCGGCCACTCACAGAAGCAAGGAGAGACTGTGGCTACATTCGTGGCTGACCTGCACAGACTAGTGGTCGGCTGCGAGTTTATGTCCGTTGAGGACAACCTCCTGACAAACTTTGTCTGGGGGGTCAGAGAACTGAAGCTACGCCGGAAGCTAGTCGCCCTCACCTACGTAACCCTAGAGAAGGCATTCCAGGTTTCCTGCGCATTCAAAAAAGCACAAAAAGACCGGCTCGGCCCCTCCACCTCTACATATCGCACCACTGCCTCATCAGGCTCTGAAGCCTCCGGCGAGAACGATGTCCTGCAGCTCCGCCGCTGCCCACAGAAAGCCTCACACAGGACCTCCACGGAGAGAAGCACCGCCTCCGGTTCCATATCTGCTGACCTAAGTGGATCAGTCCCCAGCTCCAGAGGAGTCTCCACCTGAACCAGAAGAGGCTCAAGAAAGCACCTCTCGGGGCATTACCCCAGCACCAGCAGTAGTTGCGCCACAGCCAAGCTCAAGCCCACCTGATTCACCTCCTTGGGTGGAACGGCTAAGGTCACGATCCAGGCAAGACTTAGCTGCTAGGAGAAAAGAGGCACGCATGCATAGTCACAGATCACTCAGCCCTGAGTTCTAGAGGGAGCCGGGACCTCACTGCCAGCTGCTAACAAGCACAGGAAGTGGCTGGGTATTTAGGCACAGCACAAAGACCAACAACTTGTGCTAGCAACAAGTCATTCTGGCTAAGCTCTGCACCTGCTCGGCTCGCATCAGCTAAACCTGATTCTGGACCTTCTGGCCTTTGACTTCGGCTCTGTCTGACTTCGGCTTGATTCTGGACTCTCTGGTTTGTGACTTTGGCTCTGTCTGACTTCGGCTTTTGGTTGACTCCTTGGACTGGTTTGCTCGTGAGTTTCCCTCTCTGACCTCGGCTTGGACTGACTCTGCTTTCGGCTTGTGTTTTGGACTTGGTAATTCGTTCCTGATTTGGCTTGACCTTGGACTGTCTCAGACTTCGACTTGACTCCTGACCTACTGGCACCCAGCCCGTGACAGCCATGACGTCTGGTGCGGTGATCAGAATGTCATCAAAGAAGGGCTGGACCCTTTAAGTAAGTGATCCATTAGTTTCTGAAATATCCCCGGGGCGACACTGACCCTGAATTGCAGCCGCTGGGCCTTGAACACCCCCCTATGAGCTACAATTGTCTGGGCCTTGGTCGTGGCCTTGTCAACGGGGAGTTGCTGGTAAGCCTGAGCCAGATCCAGCTTCCTGAATACCTTGGCGCCAGCCAGAGAAGCAAGGACATGGTTGATAACCGGTACTGGGTAAGCATGGTCCTGTAGCGCCTTATTCAGTGTGCACTTGTAATCTGCACAGACACAAATGTCCTCGTTTTGCTTCATTGGGGTCACGATAGGGGTTTCCCACCGGGTGTGGGAGATTGGCTCTAACACCCCCTGGGCGACCAGCCGGTCCAACTCTTTGTCAATTTTAGGTCGGACTGCCAGCGAGGGTCGCCTTACCGCCAGGTGGATTGGCCGGATTGCTGGGTTGAGGTTTAGTGACACGGGGGGGGGGGCTGTGTAAGAGCCCAGCGTGCCGTCAAACATGGCCGGGAACTCATCACAGACTGCCTGGAAGTCTGTGCTGTGAACCTGGTTCACCCCTGTGACTCCCGGTCCCAAGGGATTCCCGGTCCCAAGGGACTCCCAGTCCCAAGGGACTCCCGGTCCCAAGGGAACCACGACAGTCCTAACAAGCTTGAAAGCTTGCCCTCCACCACAAGGAGGTCCAGAAGTCCATTAAAGTCCTTGAACTGAACCCTGAGCTTGCCCAACCCCTTGACTGCTACCGGGTTTTTCTGAAAGTCTCGTAGCCTAGGCTTCCGTAACCGGGGCTCCCCATGCGGGCAGAGTTTTGCGAAGGGTATCTGCCGAAATAATGGAATAAGTGGACCCCTTGTCCAGTTCCATGTGGCAGGGGGACCCCTCTATGGTAATGGGGATGAAAATCTTGTTAGGGGTGTCTTGGGGCAAATTCATTACCTGGTGGTGGGACAATGAAGCGGAGTGCAGATCTGTGGACTCCAAATGAGCTGCTGGTGAGCATCAAGAGGGCCTGGAGCGACAGACCCAAGCGATATGCCCGGTCTTTCCACAGGATTAGCAAGCTGCATCCCGTAAATGGCAGGTCTGGCGCTCGTGTGGGTCTCCGCAGCTGGCACACATGGTCGCTGAGCTGTGGCATGGCGTTGTGGTGATGCATCACCCTACGGGGTTGGGGCTGTCCTGGGACACCGCCTGGTGGACAGGCAAGAGGTCCCCTTTGCATATTTCTCCGTACCTTGTCCCTGGCCGAGCACAACTACACGCAAATCGACAAAGAGGCACTGGCCATGGTGGTGGGAGTCAAAAAGTTTCGTGAGTACTTTATGCAGAGGATTATAAAACTGAAAGGTATTTGTTAACATATATTTTAACTTCAGCAAGAATTTTAATTGCAGAAAAGTTGGAAGCTTGAAAAACTCCCCTCAAGAGAAGACTTAGTCCAAGAAGTGTTGGACCTGGCGGAGATGGATAGATTAAATATAGCACGCTCAAATAAAAATGAAGAACTATTTAGGAAAATATGGTAATGTGTATACGAGTGGATAGAGACAAAAGTTTAAATTTAGACTCGAACTGTATGTTACATGTTAAGATAACAGAAACACATGTAATGTGTCGTGTGATTTACGGTAAAGTAATACATGTAAATTTTAATGTGTATTGGATACAGGTGGAAATAAAAGGAAAATAAAATAATAAAAAAAGTTTCATGAGTACCTCTATGGCTGGCCCTTCATCATCACCACGGACCACAAGCCCCTGCTGGGGCTCTTAGCGCCCGACCATCAGACACCCCAGATGCTACTGCCCCGGGTCCTGCGTTGGTCACCGTGCTCCAGATGAAAGCCTTGGCCCAAAGCTACATACGGTGGCCAGGGCTGGACGCGGAGATAGAGGAGCAAGTCCGGTAATGCTGCACCTGCCAGGAATCCCAGCCCGGGGATGACAGCTCACAACCAGGCTAGATCGCTTACACCCCAATTGGGCTCCAGAACATAGTTCAGCCCCGGAACATAGTTCAGCCCCGGAATAGCATAAGGCCCCCCGGGGGTTCTTCCCCGAAGACCCCATATACCTATGGAACGACACCAAAGGCCCCACGTGGCTACCAGGCCGGATCGTATGGGCCACCGGACCCCTCTCCTATGAAGTCACGGGAGAGGAAGGTCCAGTATGGAGGCATCATGTAGACCAACTCTGCTGTAGACTCCTGTCCCCCGATTCCGACATGCACAAAGAGGCCAAGGAAGAGACTCCGATAGGGGCAGAACCCCAGAGACCATGGCAAAAATACCACAGCAGCCATCCCCAGTCGACACACCTTGGGACATCCCTTGGACACCAGAGCCAGCGGTACCAGTCCTGGAACCGACCAACGTCGTCTCTGCCCCAGCCCCGACAGCAACAATCCCTCGCCATTCCGATCGAGAATGACGGCGGCCATCCGACTTGAAGGACTCTGTGTGTTAGGATGGGTCCGAACTATGGGGGGAGGGGTGTAGTGTCTTTAATGGCAACCACCACGTGGCCGCCCCAATGCACATGGCCAGGCTAGCTGCCGGAGCTTCGGTCTGGCAGACAATAGCCCGGCCGGATCGTAATTTAGACCAACGATGCGCTTCGGATCCTATGTTAGATCCTCTGCCATTAATTGTTAATTGTTTAAGCGGGGTCTCCATCAGTAATTTATGGCTAGCCTTGAGGTTTATTGCCTGTCCTGCTTAATGTGTCTTTTTCTTCCCCGGGAGGATGGCTTGCCGCATTCCACTGCGTCACATAAACAGTCTGGCTATCTTCCCTTGCCTCCTCCCTGTTTCTCTCTCGAATCTCGAATGTTTTATCTTGCTTTTGTAACCTTGGAGAACTGTTGAACTGTTTCTAGCCAGGTGCCTGGTCTGTGAATTGTAAGTAGAGGTCACTAAGGGGGGGGGGGGGAGTTTTTAGTGCTTTTGCGCCTTTTCTGTGAGAACCAGCGGTTGGGGGGTTTTTGCGCTTTTTTTGTATTTGTTCTGATTGGCTCTTTGCCTGCTCTTACCTTACTGTGGGGGGTATATTAATCCCTGATGTCTGTAACCAAGTTTCTCTAACAAACATTGAGTACCTGAACCATCATTAAGAATAAAAAGGACTTTTGCTTTTATCAAGAGCCTGGCTTATTTGATTTGTCTCAGAAGACTCACAAAAACGAGCCTATAACACAAAACTGTGGGAAATTGACCCTATCGGGGTTACTGGGCAAGGCTGGTGGTGCGGCTAGAGTGAAAATATAAGTGGGTCCCCGGACCTCGGTCCAGCATGTCATCTTCTCCAACCCAGTAAACTTTGAGCTGATTTCACTAGAAGAGTCTCCAACCTCAGTACTTTATAAAAGCGGAAGTGTGTTGCATCGAAAATGAATGGGTGTTGAGTCTTTTAAGAGGCCGCAACGTGGCAAGTTAATGCAGGAACATATAGAGATTGACCTGGAGGGGAAAGAACTTCAGCTTTGCACACAGACACTGGACCGGGAAATTCCTGGAGATTTGGGAGTCGAGCCAGGGAAGGGCAGGGTTTGAGGAGCGGAAGGAACTCAGCAGGGTATAATGGCACAGAGCCCACCCTCCAAAGCTGCCTTTTCCTCCAGGAGAACTAACCGCTGTAGTCTGGAGATCAGTTGTGATTCCAGGAGATCTCCAGGCCCCACCAGGAGGCTGGCGACCCTAACTGACGCAGCCTGACCTGTGCAGCTGACCACAAAAGAGATCTTGAGGTTGTGGAAACGATGGCTCGGCCTGTGGCTGTGGTGGGAAGGGAAGACTCTGGGCCAGGGATTATTAGGAAAGGGATTGGAATGGAGACAAAACTGGTCGGTATCCAAAATGCCTTTAAAGAGAAACTGCATATAGTTCCAGTCACCGCATCTCAAAAAAAAGGAAGAGGATACTGTAAGCTGGGAAAGGTGCAGAAAAAGGATCACGGGGTTGGAACTGTTTAGGAGGAAAGGGTCGGAAATCCATGGCACATAGTGGTTTATAAAATCATGCACAGTGTGGAGAAAAATCGACCCAAGCACAGTGTTTGCAAAAAGCTAACCAACAAACCTGCCCTTGCATTCAGAAGGACCCGGAATGGCCACCGGGCTGAATGTAAATTCCACTGTCCTCCGGCCACGTCTGACCTTTGTGGTGCCCCCCCCCCCCCCCGCAAATCTGGGGATGAAGAGGCCCTTATTTTTCCGCCGCCCACTCCTTGAGTTGAAACTGTCCTTGTCCGTCCTGACTGACTGCTGTCTTCCTTATCGGGAGTCAGGCTGGTGTGTAATTTCATTTTCGACATACCTGAGGCTAAATGTAATTGTTGTTGAGAACTGAATGTTTCTCTTGGGTCATCAAACAAGCCCGCTCCCTACTTACTTTAAGGCCATATATTCTTCCAGGAATTCCTGTCCTGGTAGTGAAAATGCCAACGCTGCCCTCTTCAAGTGTGTCAGGTTGCTAACTCCAGGTTGGAAAATTCCTGGATATTTGGGGGGTGGAGCCTGTGGGACGGCAGGGTTTGGGGAGGGGAAGGACTTCAGTGAGGTATAATGCCATCCAGTCCACCCTCCAAACAAGTCATTTGTTCTGGAGGAATTGAGATCTAATTTGAAGATCAGGTGTAATTCAGGGAGATCTCCAGACCCTGCCTGGAAGTTGGCAACCCTACTTTCCCCATGGGGTTTGGAATCTCCTGTTTTGCTCCAGTTTCCTGCAGGAGGAGTGAGGAAGAGGAAGGGTCGGGGTTGCTTAACCCTCTCCCTACCACTTTTAACCTTTTCCAGGAAGTGCTGCTTAACCTGCCTGCCATTTACCCATTCAAAACCATCCCAACCCACAGTGGAAAAGACAGAGAGTCTGCAATTTTTGCCTCCAGGGAGAGAAACCAGAAATGTAAAGCAAGAAGAAGAGGCAGGACTGAGCCCTTCTGCCGATCCTCCACTCAGATTCACAGCCAACCAAGGAGACTTTTCAATAAAATCAAACCTCTGGGAGAAGGAGGCATGCCACGCCACGCGGCTGGCACGTCTAAACTGGCATCGCGTGGCAGTCTGCTCTGCTTGGCAGGACAGCATGCTTCTGTGATTCCTGACTGGCAGAACTGTGTCATCAATACGAAAGACACTATTTATCCAAACAGTGGCAAAGCATCTGCCCAGAACAGGAGTGAACCAATACCAAAAGGCAAAGTTTTAGGATAAACTTAAACCCACTTTTCCGTTTCCTTTCTTGATATTACTATTGTGCTGCTAACGACCCAAATGGTTGCAAAACAGGTCCCCTTCAAGCAGGGCTTCTGTTTCAATACACTGAGTCCCCAAAACATTTTGTTTTGCAAACAAAAGGCTCCGTGTTGGTCTTGCGTGGCTCCAGCACACCGTGAGAACTGAGAGAATATCTAGCCGTGTGTTCAGCTTCTGTCCAGCTCTGAACCTGAAGACTGGGGAACTGCTGTGCCTCAAACCACACACAATAATCCCCTGTCCCTTTCTGGGTTTTTGGACAATAAACTGTGGAATACTGATGGACAGCAGACTCAGGAAGCATTAGGCCGAAAATGATGCAATGAAGGGCATAAGTTAGCAAAAGGCAACTGCAAAGATACCAAGCCTGGATTTGGGTTGGGGCCGGGAGGGCGAGGAGAATTATCTTCAGCAACTGAAACTGGGTGCCACTCTTGTTCTGCTATTGTCAGTAATTAGAGGGGAAATCTGTGCTGTTAAAAGGACCACACGGGGCAGTTTTGTTTCGCACAACTGAGTGGGAACTGATCCATTAGAGGGGCCCCTTGCCCCGCCTCAACCCAAACCGGGGCTATGTTGTAGGGTTGGAAAATACCCGGAGATTTGGGGGTGGAGCCTGGGGAGGGTGGGGTCTGGAGCTCGGTGAGGGTGTGATGAGATAGAGTCCACCCTCCAAAGCAGCCATTTTCTCCAGGGGAGCTAATGCCTGTTTTCGGGAAAGGAGCTGTAGTTCCAGGAAAACTCCAGGAACTCACCGAGTGGTTGGCAAACCTCCAGTTTGCCTTTTCCAGATGACTGGTCATCCCTGATCTTTGTCGCTGGAATTGCTTTGATCCCACCAGCTGCCTAATTATGAGGCAGAAAGGGATCATTTGTGGTCGGCGAAAAAGGAAGTTGTTCTTTTGTGATCTTCGGAGAGGCTGCTGTTGTGCGAGGGGGGGTAGCACTGCTCTGTGTGTTTCCCGCGTCACATTTTAATTAATAAACAGAAACTGCAAATAATGATGATTTAAACTGCCAGCATTTTCTCTTGAGCAACATCTCTTGGGATTATGGTTCCGCTAGTCTTCGTACTCTGAAATATTGGTTAGGACCATCGAACCATCCGTGTATACTGCTACTACCACTTTGAACTCTGAGCAAATGTTGTTTTTTCCTACCAATACATAAAAAGGGAAGCACAGTGCAAATATCATCGGGTTTAGGCAGGATCTGAGTAACAGAAAGAAAATGCAGGGGGCTAAACTCTGAAAGTCCAGATGTCACCTAAAGGGAACAATTGCAGTCACTGTGGCTCAGCCCATTCTATATGAAGGAGAAGAAGAAGAAGAGATTGGATTTATACCCTGCCCTTCACTACCCAAGGGAGTCTCAGAGCGGCTTACAAACTCCTTTCCCTTCCCCTCCCCACAGCAGACACCCTGCGAGGTAGGTGGGGCTGAGAGAGCTCTGACAGAAACTGCTCTTTTTCAAGAACAGCTGTGCCAGAACGGTGGCTTGCCCAAGGTCATCCAGCAGCCACAAGTGGAGGAGTGGGGAATCAAATCTGGTTCTCCCAGATTAGAGTCCGTGCACTTAACCACTACACCACGCTGGTCCCTCTTGTCTTATGACAAAAGAAAGGGTCATTATCAGTGTTCCCTCTAAGCTGAGTTAGTGTGAGCTAGCTCACAGTCTTTCAGCCTCTGGCTCACACATTTATTTTGGTCTTCGCTCAGGAAGGGATGGCTCCAGGACAAACTACTTCATGCAGCAGCCAAATCGCTCACTCACAACTTCAATGCCAGGAGCTCACAAAGTAGAATTTCTGCTCCCAAGACTCCACAGTGTAGAGGGAACATGTCATGGGTCTCGATGATGGCTGATAGTCCTTCATTTGTCCTTAACTGGACCAAGTGCTCACCAGGGCTTGGAGAAAGTGATGCCACCCAGTTGGGGGGGGGGCATAAATGTTAGATATTGGGAGAGAAAAGAAAGACAAGCAGGCAGACTTTGTTTGGGAGTGCAGGCTCCTCTCACCCATGTATCTCCTCTGCATCTCCACCTATGCTCTACCTTTATATTTACAAATATTATAAAAATGCCATCAATCTCCAGGGCTCCCTTCACCAAATATCAGCCCCCGTAAGCTCTGTTCGTCCTGGAACTTCGCAGCACTCGAAGATCTGGGCTGCCCAGAATACTGTAACACAAGAATCACTGATGGTGGGAACTGCTGTCAAGTTGCAGCCGGCTCATGGCAGTCCTCTGTCGGGTTTCCAAGGCGAGAGATGGACGAAGGCGGTTTGACATTGCTGCCCTCTGAGTTAGCAACCCTTGATTTCCTTGACCATCTCCCGTCCAAGCGCCAACCAGGGTCAATCCTGCTTCGCTTCTGAGATCTGACAAGATCGGGCTAGTTTGGGTGATCAAGTCAGAGTGACAATAACAGTGAGCAAACCTCCGGGAATGATCTGGATTCTGCACTAGGGTGGACTAGCATAGCCCCAGGTTCTCGCTCCCCATCACAGGGTTTTGAATGGGGCAGATAAACCTGTGGATGGACACCCACCCACACATACACACAGGCACACATGTGTGCATTTCCTAGGTACATTGTTGACTGCAACTTTAGGTGGCACCAACTGCACATTACTAGCCAAGGGCAACCTGTACCACTCATAGCTCCACACACTGTACATACCTCACCTGCTCTCTCCTGACAGTCCCAGGCAGACATCAGACCAGGATCAAGGCCCGTAGGCAGGATTTTGTGGCCTGTGGGGCAATTTTTTTCTGCTGGGGCTGAAGTTCTCAGTGCAGGAAGAAAAGCCATTGAGCCAACAGAAAGCTGTTACCGGGGTAGATCTCTAAATTGTCAACCACTTTAGATGACAGTTCTCAGCTGCGGCAAGTTAATCACTTCTGCCAGCCCAAGCAACAGTTCTGATAACAAGCCACCAGGTTTGGGGTGATGACTTCTATAGTCAAGAAAGCTCACATGTAGGCACAAACACTCTCATAAAGGAAACCAGTTTCTTGACACAGAGTTAAAACGTATCCTAGAGGTCACCCACTCCAACCCCCTTGCTCAGTGCGGCAATTAGTCAGCTAAAGCACCCCACTCTGCTTAAAGGAGCTCATGCCTTTAAAAAATGTTTTTAAATGATTGAAAAAAGCATTTGCAGGAGAAATTCTAATGGGGCTGTGCCCTGAAGAAAGGGAGCAGAGCCCCCCAAAGCCCCACTGTAGCTATGGGCCTGACCAAGATGCTTACTGTGCTCTTGGCTGCACCCCAGGTATGTTGTCCATCAAACAAGTCATGTTCAGCATGGTGGATCACAAGTTCTCATTGATCTTACCTAGTATCATCCTAACTTTTGTTGAAAGATCTTGCAATCTTCTCTTCAGCCTTATGGAATTTTCAGAGATTAGCGTTTGCCCCCTGGGTAGAGCAGTGCTGGTTGTTTTGGCTGTCTCTACCTGAAATGCAGAAGGGTTCAGCCCTCGGAATAGGATAGGACAGATAAAGTGTGCCCGTGGAAGCAGACAGCTTTGCTAGGAGCCCTGAAAGACAGGAAAGGCCGGGATTGTTCTGTACATTTCCCGCTCTCATCCGGTGTGTTGTTATCTTGAACTGTTTCCCATTAACTGCTGTGAATAGTAGATGCAGGAGGTTTCTTCAGTGTGGGATGGTGCCCATGAAGGATTCAGTTGCAACAGTTTTTCTCCCCGTGTGTGAAGGGGGATTTCTGTTTGGTGAGACGAGTAACCTGGAGGACCACCACAACTCACGAACACGTGAGAGCTACCTTACACGGAGCCAGACCCGTGGTCCATCAAGGTCCATATTCTCTTCTCAGACCAGGTCTGACATATCACAGCCTTTGGGTGTTTGCTGACATACAGATTCAGTGCTGTCAAGGGATTGTGGAGCTGTGCTCATACCGTTTGAGTCACACAAAAAAACTCCTATGAACAATCAAGCTCCGGAGAAACTGGCTCCAGTACTTTCCAGAAGCCATTTTGCACAGTGCTGCAGACTGGCTGGCTCCTCCCTCCTCCAAGCAGTTTGGTGTAGTGGTCAGGAGTACGGACTCTAATCTGGGAGAACCGGGTTTGATTCCCCACTCCTCCTCCACGTGCAGCCAGCTGGGTGACCTTGGGGCAGTCCCAAGTTCTCTCAGAGCTGTTCTCTCAAGGGCAGTCTTCAAAAGAGCTCTCTCAGCCCCGCCTACCTCACAGGGTGTCTTGTTGTGGGGAGGGGAAGGGAAGGAGCCACTCTGAGACTCCTTCGGGTACTGAAAGGGGGGGTATAAACCCAATCTCTTCTTCTTTTCAGTTTGTTCCAAGGATAGGGAGGGAAAGGGGCTAAAGGCTCCCCCCCCATCACTGCTAGTGGGGTGAACCATCCCATTGGACCCCAAGGCATGGAGAGAGGGGGGGGCGAGAGCAAGGTGCAAGGCAAATCAACAGGAGTGAAAGGCGGCAAGATGGGAAAAATGGTCAGCCATTAGCTAACTCTGCAGTCCCAAACACAGCAGCATCCTTCTAAGCCCACTGAAACCAACAGATGGGAACCAAAAGATGTAATTACCCTGCAAATGATGTCACTAGGGCCGCCTGTCTGCTTCTCCTCAAGGACGCCCACGTATTGGTGTGTCCTCTCAACTGGTTGACCCCGACCGCATCCAGGGTGCACAGCAGAAACTTCCGAAACACTCCGCCTCTTCCCCAGGGTTGGTATATGGGGCTGGCCCCTAGCTGATTCTACAACCCGGGCTGCTGAGACCCCGCCCATGTGGATATCCAGTGGTAACACCAGACCAGGCTTTCCTTAACAAGGGCCTGTCATAATGGAAGCGGGATCTTGCAAGTGGAAAACTAACTCTGCAGATCCAAAAGTTCATTATGCAATTGATGAAGGGAGACGCTTCTCCCTCTAACCTGCCTATCTTTGATATGATGAAAAACTAAAGAAAAAGCATTCCTGAACCATAAGCTGGGTTGCAGGCAGGTCTTTCCAAAAACTTTGGCAGAATTCATAGCTGATGACGTACTTTTTTTTTTTTTTTGATTTGGTGAACATGATTCATTGGTATAACATCTAACACCCCACCCCCCAAAAATCAAAAGACAAACAGATTTTACTCTAACCAGCAGATCACACGGCAAGATATATACATGTGGTATTTAGCATTACATAAATTATATAAAGTGTGTAAAGATAGAGGGCGTGAATGCTGAAAATGCAGGAAGAAATCTGTTATGTTCTGTACACGATTCCCTCGTTTGAACTTAAAAATTCCCTGTATGCATCCTGTGACGTGTCTGGGCATGTTCGCCTGTAAGGCCGAGCGATACCTGCCAGAGCTTCATTCCCAGAGAACAATGGACCCTCGGATCCTGATGGTCCCCCTATCAGAGGCTGAGGATATTCAAATGGACCTGTGATAGCCTCTGGCGGGAACCTAATCCCTGTTCACCCAATCCCCCATGGGGGGGGAAGTCGGGGGTGCGGTTTACCTGTAAATATAAGCAGGCTCCCCGACCACTCTCCCACATGCTTGTTCCTCCACCCATAAGAGGTGCCTGCTATGGGGATCCAGGGTAGTGATTCTAGAACCCCTCCACACTCAGGTGCTATGCGCTCTCCATGAGCACCACCCCGGGGTCGTGCAAATGAAAGCCCTGGCCCGCAGCTACATGTGATGGCCAGGGCTAGATAAGGACATTGAGGACAGTGTCCACCATTGTGCAAAATGTCAGGAGTCTTGTCCTGATGCCCCCCATGCACCAGTCCGCCCCTGGGAGTCAGCTCAGGGGCCATGGTCCCAGGTCCACGTTGATTTCGCAGGACATGTCTAGGGGCAGTTGTTCTTCCTCCTTGTAGACAGTTACAGCAAATGGCTGGAGGTCATCCCCATAAAGGCTACATCATCCAAAGCCACCATCCCCACAATGTGGCACATATTCAGCATGCATGGGCTGCCGGACATGCTGGTCTCCGACAATGGCACAGCCTTCACCTCCTCCAAGTTCCTGCGATTCATGGAGCTGCATGGCATCAGACACATAAGATCTGCTCCCTTTCATCCAGCTACCAACGGCCAAGCCGAGAGAATGGTTCGCACAACGAAAGAGGCACTACAGAGGATGGACCATGGGGACTGGGAGTACAAGCTGACAGCCTTCCTTTTCAGTCAGCGCACGATGCCTCACAACGCCACCGGTCGCAGCCCAGCGGAACTCTTCATGGGACGACAGCTGACATCCCAGCTCGACCACCTGCTCCCAGACCAAGCAGCGAGTGGCACAAAGGAGCCCAACACGCTCCGAGCTCCAAGAGGTTTCTACCCAGAAGACCCCGTGTATGTGAGGAACTACGTGCAGGGCCCCCTGTGGGTTCCGGCCTGGGTCACCCGCATCAATGGGCCTCTCTCACATGAGGTTGCCACTGAGGATGGGCAAGTATGGCGACGCCACGTAGACCAGCTACGACGCTGCACAGACTCTCCCCCTTCTACAGGTTGGTTCGGGGCTGACATTCTGGACCCGAGCATGGATGATGAGGATGACCGAGGTCCGGACCCTTCTCCCGCGGCTGTCCCCCAGGAGTCCCCACTGGACTCACCGACCCCAGCGGCCAGGCAGCTGGAGGCAACTCCCAACACCCCGGCTCCAGCCACCCTGGCTCCCGTGATTGAACACCCAGTACCGCCCACTACGAGCCTCCGTCAGTCAGAAAGAGAATGGAAAAGACCAACCTACTTGAAAGACGTTGTTTGCTAGGGTGGGCCTGGACTATGGGGGGAGGGGTGTTATGTTCTGTATATGATTCTCTAGTTTGAACTTAAAGATTCCCTAGTGTAAACTAACTTCCTGTACGCACGCTGCGACCTGTCTGGGCTTGTCGCCTGTAATGCCAAGTGGTACCTGCCGGAGCTTCACTCCGAGAGAACAATGGACCCTCGGATCCTGATGGTCCCCCTATCAGAGGCTGAGTATATTCAAATGGACCTATGATAGCCTCTGGCAGGAACCTAATCCCGGTTTACCCAATCCCCCATGGGAGTGGGAAGTCAGGGGTGCGCTTTACCTGTAAATATAAGCAGGCTCCCCAACCACTCTCCCTCATGCTTGTTCCTGACCACTAATAAAAAGAGCTATGCTGAAAATCACTCCACCGGCCTCCCGAGTCCAGTACTCTTCAAAATCCTTTGATTATCTCTGTATGTAGTAATCGTGTCCAGTAGTATCCAGTTTTTAGACAAGAGTTTTAACTGAAGCAGAACAAACAACGGGTATATCATTGCCTAAAAAAACCTGACCTGGATGGCCCAGGCTAGCCCAGTCTCATTAGATCCTGGAAACTAAGCAAGGCTGGCCCTGCTTGGTACTTGGATCGGAGACCCGCAAGGAATACCAGGGTCGCTATGCAGAGGCAGGCAATGGCAAAGCACCTCTGTTCGTCCCTTGCCTTGACCTGGATGGGCTAGGCCAGCTCAGGCTCATCAGATCTCAGAAACTAAGCAGAGTTGGTCCCCTGGTTACTACTTGGAGGGGAGAACACCAAGGAAATCCAGGGTTGCTATGCAAAGGCAGGCACTGGCGAACCGCCTCTGTTCATCTCTTGCCTTGAAATCCTATGGCAACCCCCCCCCCCAAGAACATGTCAGAATCTGACAATAGTATGCCTGTCCTTTTTATTAGTCTCTCTTTCGTTTTCTGTGATCCCTTTGTAACCATTTGTGATTTACTGCTTGCCTTGATGTATATTATCTACTCTGCTAAATGTTACCCTTCTCTGGCCAGGAGGATGGCGTGTCGCATTCCTGAACGTCACATAAACAACCGGCGCTATCACATCTGTCCACTCCCCCCCCCTAGCCTTTGAGGCTTGGAGAATGTTATCAAGTGTCACAGCCTTGGGAATTGTTTAATTGTTTCTAGCCAAATGTTTAGCCTATCTTTCACACATGTGGGTCACCCAGGGCAGGAAGGGAATTTTTATTACTTTCTCACCTTCCCTGTGGGAACCTAACGGTCACCCTTTTCCCCGCTTCGCTACAATGAATCTGATTGGTCCTTTACCTGTATTCTATTATGCCTGAAGGTATATTAACCACTGTTGCTTACTGTCATGTATCTCTAACAAACATCGAGAACCTGAACCATTATTGGAATAAAAGAACTTTGCTTTAATCAAAGGTCTGGTCTGATAGTGTCAGAAGCCTCACAGAACAAAACAAACAAACAGAAACCTGAAATAGTGTTGCCAGGATACCCATCCTCAATGACTACTGATCTGTCAAGTGCCATGAAAATGATAACGGCCAAAAAACTGGCAGGTCTCTAAGAATCTTTCAATCACGGAATGGATTAAAAAGGTCTGACAAACTGTAAAAATTGCCAAAATGACTGAATGTGTCAAAGAAGAAAAGGAGGAGGAGGAGGAGGAGATTGGATTTATACCCTGCCTTTCACTCATCTCAGAGTGGGTTATAATTTCCTTCCCCTCCCCCTCCCCATGATGGGCACCCTATGAAGTGGGTGGGGCTGAGAGAGCTCTGAGAGAACGGTTCTTGAGAGAACAGCTCTGAGAGAACTTGTGACTGACCCAAGGTTCCCCAGCTGGCTGTGTGTGGAAAAGTAGGGAATCAAACCCAGTTCTCCCAGATTAGAGTCCGCTCTCTTGACCACTACACCAAACTGCAGATTGGCTGGAGGCAAGGAACGAATTAAACCGATGTTTGTTAAAACTTGGGAAGCTTTCATAGAAGTTTGGAAATCTACACTGTGGCTGTAGTCACATGGGAAGGCTTTTGCGATTTGTTCCCGTGATAAATTTGATCGGGAATATTTTTTTTCCGGATTGGAATGATCACACATCCCTCCCTGAACCGCAAGCATTGCGCGACGAAGCTCTGGGCACCATCTAGGTCAGGGGTGTCAAACATGCGGCCCGGGGGCTGGAGAGCTTCGCTCAGGCCCACAGTGGAACTGGCTGTCTTCTGCTTCTTCTTCCGCTTCTGCTGCTGCTGCGTCATCGTAGGTTTGCAGCTTTCAGAGACGCACCTGAACAGCATACTCAAGATTGCAACAGCACAGACAGTTTGATGCAAGAATTCAGAACAAGTGGTGTCAGTTATCAGGCACTGTTAAATAAACAAAATAGTGCAAGAGTGCTAATGTTTTAAGCATGTTTTTATTTTAAATAAAAAAAAACCTTTGTGTCTGTGTCCTTTATAAAGTTTATATCTTCGCTACCTGGCACTACATTTTATGACACACATGGCCCAGCCCAACGAGGTCTCATTTATGTCAGATCCGACCCTCATAACAAATGAGTTCGACACCCCAGATAGATAGCTGCACTGCCACTTGGGTGGCGTGGTGCAATTTTTAAAAAAAACCTGCTTTGCACATACGCATATGCACATGTCCAAGTCACCGCCCCCACCTGGACTCGCCAAACTCCCTTGTTTTTACAGCCCCCCCGGATCAGCAAACAAAATGAACCGGCAACGTACTACCAAGTGCTGGAGTCTAAACGTGCGCTTGAACATTTTAACATTGAATTTATTCAGCGCAGGATTGCTCATGCACACAAAGGTGGAAGCTGAGGGAGAAAAAACCTCATTGCGTGAAGGACGGTCAGACGACCTAATCACAATCATAGCGAGAGATGGCTGTCCAGATCGGCAAAATCACGGATTCAGAGCACAAACACCCGGAAAGTACATGCTTTTCCCAGTGTCAGAAAACTCACGAGGGAACTGGGAGGATTGCGCGAGTGAGCCTGCTTCGGTGCAGGAGGCAGATGCGGGTGTCTGACCAGTGATTTTAAATGCGAGAGGGAACAACAGTGAAACCCAATCAAAATGACCGTGTGACCGCAGCCTCAGTTGGCAGACAGAAACCGAACTTAGTGTAATATCAGGATAGTTTAGCCAGCCTGGTATCATATTAAATCCCAGCAGAAGAAGTCAAAAGACAAACAGTTTTCCCTCTAAACAAGAGAGATCTCATGGCAGCTGTGGGGATTCTCCCCCTCCCCCCGGTCCTGGAGACTGGTCCAATCAATATTCAGGCTCTTAAAATTAAAAGAGAGTAAGCTACATTAGGAGCTTACTTGGTTCTGGAAGTTATTTATTTAGGATATTTCTATGCCTCTTTAGAGTCCTGTTCAAGGTGGTTTAATAGCAGTAACAAGATATTGCCCATTTTAGATATTTTGGAGAAACATGATTAACCTTCAACGTCTTTATGGCACTGAGGTTTGGGGATTAAAAGAAGGTGCCAGTTTGGACATCATCAGAAACAAGATCCTCCGGGCCACACCCAGGCCAGAACCCTTCCCCTTCAGAGTCCCTCCACTAGCTTCCTGAGAGCCTGGCTTGGGATCAAAGCTGTCCCTTCAACCGCTGATTTAAGCTCCTTTTGATACAGGAAGGCAGATTGCTTAAAACTTGCTTCGGGGAGCAGAGGTCTCCTTTCTCATCTTGACAGTTAGCTTGGTACTGGAATCTCATCTAAGTGATGCAATCACACCATTTCTCCCCAAACTGTTTTGTCTCCTTCAGCACAGGCTGGGCGGATCAGAACGTAGGTTGCGGTTCCCTGATATCTCCACTCTGCATAATATGGTCTCGGTGAACAGTAATGCAATTTTGCTGCGGTTTGCTGTGCTCAGTTATCAGAATGATTTCAGAAGAAGACTCTCTTGTTCAGATTAGCTGCTTTCCGCTCTTTCCCCACTCAGGTTGAAGATCGGGAGGTGAGATCATGCTCTTCAAGAGCAACTTTCCCTGAAGTGCTAATTGTCATTAAGGTTGGAGGAAAGCAGACAAACGCCAATTCCGCACAAGTGCTTTGCTTCCCTTTCCTCCCGGGTTTAATTGGTCCGAATCAGTGTACGCATTTCCACATCACATGAATCTGACCCGGGTTGATGCCGGTTCTTCATTTCCACATCTGTCCTTGCCCTGAATCTTGAGCCCCCGCCCGTCTCCTCCCTTTTTCAATGTAGGTGGAGTTGCGTTATGACGTCGTGATGCAACAAAGCCGTGACTGGCCATCTGAGCTTCCAAGCCCGCGAAAATCATCCGTGTAAGAAAAAAAAAACTCGCACCAGGCTTGGAGGGAAAATGGAGGGTGGGAAAGGGATGGGAAATGGAGGGGGAACATGCAACACTAACACATGTAACCCCTGCAAAAAATTGTGTCCACACCACCACGCCGCCCGCAATACATTGGCCCCCACAAAAAATGTTAACCACACCACGATGGATCAATGTCATGTTGTGTTGTTGTAATGCAACCGGGGGGGGGGGGGGAGGGACAGCTCGCGCTGCGCCTCAAAGCCATCAATACATATTTTTATAGTGGCCTGACTCAGGCACGACTTTTGTGCAAAAAATGCAACACGGAAATGTGCAGACATCAACAACAAAAGTACATTTTTAAAAAGACGTTTAAATGCCAGTCAACGGTGGATCGATGTCATATCGTGTTGTTGTAATGCAACAAAGCGGGGAACAAAAAAAAAACCCCATTTGTGCCAGGGCGGGAAAGGGGAGAGAAAGAAGCAGAGGGGCATTAAAGCAAGAAACCCCAATTTCAGAGTTCTCCACTTGAATGCCCCGACTTAATTCCAGTGGCAACCCCCACCCCCCGAAAATCCGGGAAACGGAAGATTTGGGAGAAATGATGATTACATTCAGGCGAACTGCAGACCCGGAGCAATATGTGGGGAACTGTTGCTCTGCCCCGGATTTTATTGGGGAGTGACGCCGGGGCAACAGCTAGTGCAGAATCAGCCAGAAAGAAGCAGGGAAGGTCACATGCATAATTACTAGGAGCACAGAAGAAAGCAGTTCAAGGGAACACCAGCAGAGAAATAAAGTCTAGGGCAGCAACCATTTTGAAAGGCCCAAAGTTTAGTAAGGCAGCCTCCACACAGAGACACTTCTTGTGTAGGTCTCACTGCTGGTCTGAATGCACATTGCATGCACAGTGGCAATGGAGCATCCTCTCAAGTTTCCCCTCTACTTTCCTTGCCTCAGCCCCTCACAGCCACCATTTCCCCACCCCTCCACCAGAGGGTTTTTTATAAAAATGAGAATTGTTACATCATCATAACATTATAAAATTACAAAAATTTATTGCCCCAGTCTTCTACTTTATATGTTTTTTAAAAAACCTCTATCCCTTTGTGTTGTGGAGTTATAAAGGGAAATGTGTGGACTGCATCTTTCCTGTTATGATTCTGGAACAAAAGAGTTTAGAGGCTTACTTTTTAAAAAAATGAAAGCGGAGAACTAATAGATCATGACACTGGATTGTTATAACGTTATGGTGATGTGTTAGTTATTATTTTTAAAGCTCCAAAATAGCCTTCCAGTGTGTGTGTTTGTGGGGGGGGGGAGGATGGTAGCTACAGAGAGGGGGTGAAAGGCAAGAAAAATGGTGCCCATATGGGCAGGACCTGCAAAAATGCATCACTTTCCATTTAAATAGCATCCAAATAATGTACCAGGTCAGATTTGGGAAAGACTGAAGCAAAATGGGGGAAAGCACTGTTGGCAGAGTTTAAATATGCAAGGAAGTGGAGCACTGACTGTTTAGAGAAAAATTAAGCCGGTTTATTTAAAGAACAAACTGTTACAGAGCATAGAAGAGAGAGAACCTTAACTGTCTAGCTAACTGCTGTGAGAGGAATACAGTTACCATTTCCCAGTTCAGGGCAGGGGATCGTGACATAGGTACATTGATGATGTTGAGGGGTGATGCTGTAGTTCTTGGGCAAAACTCTATGGTTTAGAGCAATTTTACCATAGAGTTTTGCCCCAAAACCAAAGCATTGCCCCCAATATGCTTACATCACTTCCGGATGATGCACAACATCACTTCCAGTGATGTCGGCACATTGGGGGTGACACTTCCGGCTCCTGGAGCATCCCCCCCCCCCCCCAGTCCCCTGGCAACCCTCGAGAAGAACAAGAAGGAACAGGGAGCTTTGCAGGAGCAGGAAGTCTCTGGAAGAGCCAATCAGGAGACAGCAAGGACATGAATGGAAATTGTGGGCCGTCCCTAATCTAGCTATGCTAACTACCAGTCCTTCAGGAGTCCCCCTGCAGGGTGGTCTTCAGGTCTTCTTCATAAGGATGCACCATCGACTTTGCATATCCCAACAGGCACATCAGGAGGACACACAGAAGAAGGTGTCATGAGAATGCTTCCCAAAATGATCCTGTTGCAAGGGTGCTTACCTCACTCAGCCTGCAGCATTCGTCCATGTACTCATCCAAGCTGTCACTCGTGGGATATTTTCTTAGGGGGTGATCTTCTAGTGGCACCTCTTGAAGGCTGTCCAAGCTGTCTTTGCTATGGTCACCCAGAGGCCTTTTCTCTCCCAACGTAGTGGCGGAGAGAGGGGACGCGTTGGCCCCTTCTCTGGGTTTGTCCCCCAAACGTTCTCCTGGGATGCCGTCAAAAGGCTGCCCAGGATTTCCCCCCTCTGAACAGTCAGTGAGGTTCTCCAAGGAAAATCCAGGCGGGCGGCCGTGTCGGTCTGAAGCAGTGGGACCAAGTTTCTCCAAGGAAGTTGCTCTCGCACCCCCTTGCCCTTCCCAGAGTTCCTCCGGGTTCCTGCTGCCCGAAATGCATAAGCAGGCATCTACAGCATCTTCGCATGTTCTCATGACCATTTGGCCGGCCTCTGGAGAGGAAGAGGCACTCAGCACGCCCGAGTCACAGGAAGGGTCTCGACTGTGAAGCACAAAACTTTTCTCAGAGCCGGTGGGGGTCGACAGGGAGTTGGGCTCGCTCGGCAACTCGACACCAGAATCCTCTGATTCAAACTTGGCTAACCTTGGGAGACGGCACGTGGGTTTAGCAGGGTTGAGATCAGGGAAGGCGGCATCGCACACTGTGTCCCCTGGAGTGTCCCTTACGATGGCCACGTCAGCCTGATGCCCTTGCAGGGGGCTTGCTTTGGGAGATCCCGGCTCCTCGAAAGAGTCTGTGGCGGGCACAGGGACTTGAACGCGAGCCATGTCACTGGACAGGATCTTCAAGTTCGTCAGAACGACCTTGCCATCCGACGGTGGGGCTTTCTTGACAGCTGCAAGGAATGGGGGGGAAAGAAAGAATGACTATAGAGAATTGCAACGTTTGATTTCCTACACATCTGGCACCGCCACATGGCAATGCCGCATGTTCAACTCCAGGCTCTCTTACTTTTCAAAAATTATTACTACTTCTTTATTAAGTTTCAAACCGACAAGCAAACACAAACACAACTAGTCACAAAAAAACATGCACAAAACTCCGACTCGCCATTTTCTTTCTTGTAGATCTTCCTCTCCTAATTTTGCACCTCTCACCTATAAATATAAAGACCTTATCTTATTGCCGTGTTTCTTATTTCACAAAGTTCTCCATCCACTTATAAAATCTTGACCACAGTTCTTCAAAACAGTTGTCATTTCTTCCTTGTAAGAACAAAGGCTGAGGACAGACTGGCAATCTGGAGTGGGAT
Organism: Lepidodactylus listeri; assembly: GCA_029233225.1. Classification (NCBI taxonomy): domain Eukaryota; kingdom Metazoa; phylum Chordata; class Lepidosauria; order Squamata; family Gekkonidae; genus Lepidodactylus; species Lepidodactylus listeri. The sequence continues at coordinate 128,211,402 of JARCFY010000005.1, read as the reverse complement.
GAATCCAGAGGCAAAAGCTGCAGGGGGGGGGGGTGGAAATCCCCCGGGGCTGGCTGTCCACATTGGCCAGGGTATTGCGCAAGGATGCCATTATGGAGCATTCAGACTGCTGCGGAGTGGCCCCAGGTGGGCCGGCCTCTGCAGCTCGTGACAGGGCTGTTTCGGCAATTTGCCCATGTGCTCATGTGCGCATGAGCGCTCATGCGCAAACTGGCAAAAGGCCGAGTTCGCACTGCCGCCTCCGCTTGCCTCCCGCCTTCTTCCGCTTCACACTGCCTGGAAGCGGGAGGCAAGCACAAGACGGCCTCTGGACACCGGTTTCTCCCGGTGTCCTTCTAAAGCGCAAGAAAACCGGCTTCAAAGCGGGTAAGTGCAGAAGGGAGCCGAGGGACAGCTGCGCATGTCTGAACAGGCTCCCTTCCCCCGCTTCCCATGCAGACCTATCCCGGGGCAGATTGCCAGTCTGTCCTCAGCCAAAGTTAGTTCCTTTCAGGTGTTTCCATTAGTTTACAAATGAAGTCTTGTTTCGATGGTATATCTTCTTTTCTCCATAATCCTGCCTATACAATTCTAGCTGCCGTTACAACATGCATAATCATATAACAGTCTAGTTTTTTAAACTGCTCAGGTATAACACTCAAAAGAAATATTTCTGGTTGAAAAGGTATATTAATTCCTATTATTTGCTGTAACATTCTGTGTTCTTCAATCCAGTACTTTCTAGCTTTATCACATGTCCACCAAGCATGAAAAAAGGATCCAACTTTCCGCTTACATTTCCAACATTTGTTTGACATATTTGGATAATATTTCGCCTGTCTATCAGGTGTCAAATACCATCTATAGAACATCTTATAAAGGTTTTCTTTGCAAGATACAGCTTTAGTATATTTTAAATTGATTTTCCATATTCTGGACCATTGATCTAAATTTATACTACATCCCAGATTTTGTGCCCATACAATCATGGAAATTTTGACCACTTCATCCTGCATTTTTGAACCTAATAATACCATATACAACTTTTTATTAAGCTTTCTTCCGCATGCAACAATATTCATCTAATTCTATCAGTTTCTCATAAAAGCCAGTACACTTATCTTTAGCATATCTGGATTCCAATTGGTTCCTCTCCCACCATTTCAGTCTTGTACCTTATTCCTGCAACATCTCTTGTGACTTTAAATTATTCCTATTGTCTAATAATTCTTCATATTGCCCCGTTAAGTTAGTGGTGAGTAAATTGGGGTTTGTAAGTGCTTCCAAAGAGGCTATCCATTTTGGTGCTTTTGTATAGAACCCTTTTTTAACCTCTTCCCAAGTTTTCATTAAAGCCACTCTAAGGAAGTGTTGTTTAAAGTACTTATGAATACTTTGCTTATAAACTCCAGGCTCTCTGACGATAGTGCCGCTCGTGGCTCGCTCTACCTTTCGTGGTGAATCATCTGTACGGAACCCCGCTCAGCACCCCACCCATGCAGGATTCCTGCAGGCTGGCTGTAAATCCTCAGAAAGCAAGGATAGTTACTTGGCACGTACTCAGAAAAAACAGGCTTGACTAATGCAAGAAAACCTCCTCTGGAATCGCTTTAGGATGCTGGGGCGGGGGGGTGGGGGGATCACAAAGCTGAATGCTCTCCCACCTCCAAAAACTCATACATCGGGGACAAGGTTTAGCCTGGAGTTGTCCCAGAGCATCACCTGATCTCCAGGCAACGGTGACCAGTTCCGCTGGAGGTCGGCTGCTTTGGAGGGTGGCCTCTGCAGCTTTCCGTCCCAATGAGGTCCCTCCCCTCCCCAAACCCTGCCATGATCCCCAGGCTGCACCCACAAATTTCCAGGAGTCTCCTAGCCTAGCGCTTGTGGCACTCTGGGGCGAGGAGGGCTCTCTAACCTCTTGTCTCTCTAATCGTGTGGTGTTTCGTGGTGGGGGCTGAGGAAAGCTTCTGTGGGCGCCTCCTCTAAATCGGAGAGATTACTGAGATGTCCAGGAAGTGGGTCTCAAGACTTTGGTTAGCGATATTGACTTGCTCCCTTATTTTTCAAGCCAAAGCATTTCTTTTGGAGATGGATTCCCCTGTTGTATCCATCAGCTCTGCTGTGAGGCTCTTGGGAGAGGAGATCCCGGCTCAGGGAAGTGTGGACCACTGGAGTGTGACGTTTACCTGTTAATAAAATTAAGTTCTGCTCTCGATTACCAGCTCTTAATTAAGGGTCTCTGACGGTCCAGCTAATATAACACAGCTCTTTCCCCCAGTGTGCATTTCACGACAGGAAATAAGAATTTTGTTCAACTGCTTTCTTCTACTGCTCCGCCTCCAAGTGAAAAAGAGGAAAATTCCTAGCGGTGTAATCCATTCAAAGTTCAGCATTTTCAAGCCCTTTTGATTTCAACAGAAGAAAGGTCATCTGCTTACAACCGTCCTTCTGACATCTAGGTGTGCTTAATGTTGAGGTCTTCTTCTAAGCTAAGAAGCTCCTGCTAGGCAGATAGATTTTTACATTTCCTCAAGGGAGGCTCATAGATTCAGGTGGGTCGCCGTGTTGGTCTGAAGCAGCGGAACAAAAGTTTGAGTCCAATGTCACCTTTAAGAGAGCCAGTCTGGTGTAGTGGTTAAGTGCGCGGACTCTAATCTGGGAGAACCGGGTTTGATTCCCCACTCCTCCACTTGCACCTGGCTGGATGACCTTGGGCAAGCCATAGCTCTGTACCAGCTGTTCTCTCAAGGACAGCTTGGGAAAGAGCTCTCTCAGCCCCACCTACCTCACAGGGTGTCCGTTGTGGGGAGGGGAAGGGAAAGGAGTTTGTAAGCCGCTCTGAGACTCCAAGTGAGTGAAGGGCGGGATATAAATCCAATCTCTTCTTCTTCTTCTTCTTTAAGGCCAACAGAATTGTATTCTGGGTATAAGCTTTCGTGTGCACGCACACAAAAGCTTATGCCTAGAATAAAACTTTGTTGGCCTTAAAGGTGCTGCTGGACTCAAACTTTGTTCAAGGGATGACCAGTTTTCCAAAAGAAGGAATGCACACACACTAGTTGTTGGTCAAAGAAAACAGAAACACGATGTTTACCAAAGAAATTTAGGGAGAAATCCTAAGGAGATCTGCTCAGATGCCCCATTTTATTCGGCGGGGCTTTCTCTTAAGACAGCATTCTCAGGACTGCAGCCTCAGCGAATTTCTTCTGTTTTATCTAATATATATCAGATACACCAAATGCAAAGCAGATTCTAACAAGTGAAGACACATGAGGTATTTTCAGCTGCCACAGAGCCAAAGATGCATAAGCCTTAGATTTATAAAGAATCCCGGTATGATTTTGTATTAAAAATGGCACGGGCCTATTTACACAAACATTACACGTATTTATTAGAGGCAAATAAATACCATTTTCTCAAGATTTTACATTTTTAAACTGTCTAAGCCAAGGGTGGCCAAACTTGCTTAACGTAAGAGCCACACAGAATAAACGTCAGATGTTTGAGAGCTGCAAGACATGAACAAATATTGCACACACAAATTTATTGGAAAATATGCAAATTTGCTTTTTATTAACATTAAATGAGACTGCCAAAAATAAATACAAAAGGGGTGAAAACAGATATTGATAATGATATTTATTTATCTAATTATATTTGTAGACTGGGGGGGCCTTGGAAAATGCATTTAAAGTTAAAAGTTGCTTTTTTTCTCTGCTCCCTCCCCCCAAGCCTACACAGGGAGGGGAACACAGGCTGGGAGCCACACAATATGTGTGAAAGAGCCGCACGTGGCTCCCGAGCCAGTTTGGCCACCCCTGGACTAAGCCACAGAAATGTCCTTCTAGTGCTGAATCTAGCAGACCTGTTTTTTAAATCACTCTGACTGTTAAATTAGCCAAACATAAATAAGTAAATATGTACAAAATAATTAAACAAAAATATTTGAAAAAGTGTGCACGCATACCTTGAATAAACCTCCGTTGGTTTTAAAGGTACCCCTGGAGTCTAAATTTGTTCTACTGCTTCAGACCAATGTGGCTGCCCCACCTGGAACTATCTTCAAAAAAAGACAGTGGTAGAAGGCCAGTAAGAATGGCTATTAATGCAAAGCAATTCGGGTTGCCATTCCAGATACCCTCCAAATTGCAGCTTAGGGGGAAATGGGTGAACTGGGGGGGGGGGGGGGGCTGCCTATTCTGATGGGAATGCATGACTCTGACAGGATGAAGGGGGGGGGATGCCATGACAGTTACTGTGATGGAAGGCTGCGGGGGGGGGGGCATTATGGGTCTGGAACTGAAAAAGGGAGCTGATCGGCTATTTTGGAGAAACTCTTTGGAGTGATTTCCTGGCTGAGTGCGTCTGGCCGTGTGTTTTACCACGAAGGACGACAGAGGGGTAGAATGCTAAGGATGCACCAGGGACGGGGTCTCCCTGCAATGGCCAAAGATCAGATGTAACTTGTAAGTATTTCAGGTGGGCAGCTGTGTACAGGCCACGTGCACGAAAGCTTACACCCAGAATTACACTTTGTTGTTCCTAAAGGTGCAAGTATTTCAGCTACCAACTGTCTTTTTGTTTATTCTACTCAGTGCACTGAGATTCTGTCCTGTTCTAGTACCATGAGCTTGGGCCTTGTAGAAATGAAGGTTGTTTAACTTGAGAGAGTCTGCACAAGTTCTTGCCCACCTGCGTGGCCCTTTGGCATGCTACTCTGCCCCTGTGGAAATGGCCTCAGGCAAGCCTTGAGGGGGGGGGGGGTTAGATTTTACCCGAGGTGGTGGCAGTGACCGTAAAGGGGGGCAAAACAGTGGCTAGTCGTGCCCCACAATGTTAAAACTGTAGGTCTCCTCAGGATGCTGTAGAACACTAGAATGCTGCTGACAAAGTTTTCAGGACTATATATTCGTTTCGAGATCTTCTTCTGAACTTGACCTTACAAGGTCCTGGACGAAACAGGTAATGTATCTTTCTTCCCAGATAGCAATCTTCAACGTGCATTCATTAACGGGTTACAGAAACCGTCTCCATTTCGCCGGAAGGCCACAACATCGTTCTAAGATTTTAACGTTAGGAGACCTACAGTTTTAATGCATTTCAGTGTCCTTAGGATATAGTATGTTTATTTTGATCACTTATAACGTTTGAAATATTTGAAATATATGTATGTGCACCACACGGTCTTTTTGTAGATCATATATTGCACTGTTTTTGGACTGTGACTCTCTTGTTTGCCCCACAATGGGATAGTCAGCACATGAGACCCCTCACTTAAATCGTTGCCTGCAAACTCGTGGCTGAGGGTCAAGATGTGTTTGGCACAGCATAGCAATAGCCCGCTAAACAATTTGCTTTGGTATGACAAAAGACAACTTAGGCCCTTTGATTGCGAGTGTAAATACACAACCAAATTTGCACAGGATTTCCCCATGGCTGCATGGTCACCTTGATGCACTTACATCTGTTTGCACAAATGTTACCGAAAGGGCCAGAAGTGGTCTGGCGGTGATCTGTTTCTTCATCTAGCCACAAGGCACAGGCTTCCCTAACTGCTGCTGATGCACAAACTTCAGGCACTACCGACTGTTTTGCAATAGAGAACTCAGGGCTATTGCTCGAGGCTTCAGAAAAGCAAACAGACAGCCAGGGGGTAATTGGAACACTTCGGATCAATGTAAAGCTCTGCTAAGTCCCAGTCTTTTCCCTATCTGCCAGCTGTCAGTGATCCCAAAAATTTCAGTACACAGGGAATTTACAACTAAATACACTGCGATCAGATCCACGGGGATTGTTGTGAAACTGTTGTCTGAGCTGAGTACTATCCAGTGGGTCTATCACTATATGGGTTCAGTATGGGACCTGTGACAAAATAATGTTAAAGGGTGTGGATCATATAAAGAGGCTCTTTATGTCAGAGAGGGTATACAGTCCAGTAAGACTGAGAGGGTGGGAGAATTGGATTTGCTTCTAGAAATGCTGTGGGTTGAATTGTGGGCCCAAAAAGAAGCTTAACATTGGGAGTTTGTTGTCGCCCACCAAATCAAAAGATAGAGGAGGATTATAAAATGATGAATGAATTAAAGATAGCGGCTAGACAAAATAACTGTGTTGTCATAGGTGACTTTAACTACCTACACATTGATTGGGTCAATATGTGTTCAAGTCGGCAAAAAGAGATTGAGTTTCTAGACACTCTCAATGACTGTGCTATGGAGCAGATGGTTACAGAACCGACCAGGGGAGAGGTGATCCTGGATTTGGTCCTAAGTAACGCCCAAGACCTGGTGAGAGATGTTAAAGTGATTGCACCGCTTGGGAACAGTGACCATAATGTTATTGAGTTCACCATTTGTATAAATAGGGAGTTGCCCAAAAAGACTGACACAACTACTTTAAAAGGGGTAACTTCTCTGATATGAGGGGATATGTGGGGAGAAAACTGAAAGGAAAAGTAGAAAGGGTCAAAACCATTGGGGAAGCTTGGAGACTATTTAAAATTACAATCCTAGAGGCTCAGAGAAGATACATACCACGGGTTAGGAAAGGCACAAATAGGTATAGAAAAAAGCCTGCATGGTTAACAAACAAAGTAATGGAAGCTGTAAAAGGTAAGAAGGATTCCTTTAAGCAGTGGAAAGCTGGTCTCAGTGAGGCTGATAAAAGGGAACACAGGCTGTGGCAAATAAAATGCAAGTCTGTGATCAGGCAGGCAAAAAGGGAATATGAGGAGCATATTGCAAAAAACATAAAGACCAACAATAAAACTTTCTTCAAATACATCAGAAGTAGGAGACCAGCCAGGGAAGCAGTGGGGCCCTTGGATGACCATAGGGTAAAAGGTGTAGTGAAGGATGACAGGGAAATGGCTGAGAAGCTAAATGCATTTTTTGCCTCTGTCTTCACTGTGGAAGATGAGAAATGCCTACCCACTCCAAAACCACTGATTTTGGGAGGGGAGTTGAAAGACCTGAGTCAGACTGAGGTGACAAGAGAGGAGGTCCTCCATCTGACAAACAACTTAAAAACAAATAAATCACCGGGCCCGGATGGCATACATCCGAGAGTTCTGAAAGAACTCAAAGGTGAACTTGTGGATCTCCTGACAAAAATATGTAATCTTTCCTTAAAATCTGCCTCCATTCCTGAGGACTGGAAGGTAGCGAATGTCACCCCTATCTTTTAAAAGGGTTCCAGAGGAGATCCGGGAAATTACAGGCCAGTCAGTCTGACGTCGATACCGAGTAAGTTGATGGAAACTGTTATTAAGGAAAAAATTAGTAGGCACATTGATGAACAAAATCTATTGAGGAAGACTCAGCATGGGTTCTGTAAGGGAAGATCTTGTCTCACTAACCTGTTAGCATTCTTTGAGGGAGTAAACAAACATGTGGACAAGGGGGACCCAATAGATGTTGTTTACCTTGACTTCCAGAAAGCTTTTGATGAAGTTTATCATCAAAGGCTCCTAAGTAAGCTCAATACTCATGGGATAAAAGGACAAGTCCTTTTGTGGATCAAAAACTGGCTAATTAAAAGGAAACAGAGAGTGAGTATTAATGGGCAATTTTCTCAGTGGAGGGAGGTAAGCAGCGGGGTACCGCAGGGATCAATACTTGGTCCGATGCTTTTTAACTTGTTTATTAATGATTTGGAGTTGGGAGTAAGCAGTGAAGTGGCTAAATTTGTAGATGACACAAAGTTGTTCAGGGTGGATTGTGAGGCACTCCAAAGGGATCTGTCGAGGATGGGTGAGTGGGCATCAACGTGGCAAATGGGATTTAATGTGGCCAAGTGCAAAGTGATGCACACTGGAGCCAAAAATCCTAACTATAAATACACGTTGATGGGGTCCGAACTGGTGGAGACTGACCAAGAGAGAGATCTTGGAGTCGTAGTAGATAACTCAATGAAAATATCGAGACAGTGTGCGACTGCAATGAAAAAAGGCCAATGCTATGCTGGGGGTTATTAGGAAGGGAATTGAAAACAAATCAGCCAGTATCATAATGCCACTGTATAAATCAATGGTGCAACCTCATTTGGAGTTCTGTGTACAGTTCTCGTCGCCACACCTCAGAAAAGATATTATAGCATTGGAAAAAGTGCAGAAAAGGGCAACTAAAATGATAAAAGGGTTGGAACACTTTTCCTATGAAGAAAGGTTGAATCACTTGGGGCTCTTTAGCTTGGAGAAACGACGGCTGAGGGGTGACATGATTGAGGTTTATAAGATTATGCATGGGATAGAGCAGGTAAAGAAAGAAGTCCTTTTCTCCCTTTCTCACAATACAAGAACTCGTGGGCACTCCATGAAATTGCTGAGCAGTTGGGTTAGAACAGATAAAAGGAAGTACTTCTTCACCAAAAGAGTGATTAACATGTGGAATTCACTGCCACAGGAGGTGGTGGCGGCTACAAGCATGGACGGTTTCAAGAGGGGATTAGATAAACATATGGAGCAGAAGTCCATCAGTGGCTACTAGCCATAAAGTATAGATAGGAACTCTCAGTCTGGGGCAAGTGATGCTCTGTATTCTTGGTGCTGGGGGGGGGGGCAACAGTGGGAGGGCTTCCTGCCCCCACTGCTGGACCTCCTGAGGGCACCTGGTGTTTTTGGCCACTGTGTGACAGAATGTTGGACTGGATGGGCCATTGGCCTGATCCAACACTGGCTTCTCTTATGTTCTTATGTGCCATTTCCCAGGCAAGCTCATTAGTAGAAGATTCTGGTTCAAAGTCCCCCCCCCCCATTGGAGCTTGTAGAATGGGGGTCCCCAAGATGGGTGTCATGGTGAATGCTCCTTTCCTGGGGTCCACCAAGTGTGTTTAGAAAGTGGGTGGGGTACCTTGGGTCTGTTGCCTGGCCGGGCTTCTGACTGGCCACTGGAGAGCTGGTTGGCTGTGTTGATTAAAATAATGTTCTTTCAGTGGCAGTTGGCACCATCGCTGGTTTTATTTTCCCTCAGTCCTTTTTCCCAGTGTATTTTTTTAAAATTACCCCTCTTCTCCTCACCTGCACTTGGGCTTCCCCAGTGTATGTGGCTCCGCCTTCTGCTGCAGCCATTTTGTACTTATGTGTCAGGCGCCCCAGCTGTACAAGATGGTGCCCCCACTTCCCACCTGGGGAAAGGGACAGCCAGAGAGTGCGGAAAAGTCTGACGGAGGGGCTGCTGCCTTCAGATTTCTTGTCATGCTGACTTCCACTCTGAAGGAGCACAAACCTGGCTTGCAGTTATTTTCCCTCTACAAATTAGAACTCTAAACCCCTGGTTTAGAATCTCAGATTATAGCCAGGGTCAATAGGGTTGCCAGCTCTGGGTTCATAAGAACATAAGAGAAGCCAATGTTGGATCAGGCCAGTGGCCCATCCAGTCCAACACTCTGTCACACAGTGGCCAAAAACACCAGGTGCCTTCAGAATGTCCAGCAGTGGGGCCAGGACACTAGAAGCCCTCCCACTGTTGCCCCCAAACACCAAGAATACAGTGAATCACTTGCCCCAGACATAAGAACACAAGAGAAGCCAATGTTTGATCAGGCCAGTGGCCCATCCAGTCCAACACTCTGTGTCACACAATGGCCAAAAACACCAGGTGCCATCAGGAGGTCCAGCAGTGGGGTTGGAAAATACCTGGAGACTTCGGGGGTGGAGCCAGGGGAGGGCAGGGTTTGGGGAGGGAAAGACCTCAGCAGGGTATAATACCATAGGTTCCAGTTTCCCCTCTAAGCTGAGTGTGAGCTAGCTCACAGTTATTTACCCTCTGGCTCACACATTTTTGTCTTAGCTCAGAAAGGATGGCTCCAGAACAAACTGATTTATGCAGTAGCCAAATCACCTGCTTACAACTTTAAAGCTGGTAGCTCAGTTTAGAGGGAGAGGGATTGGGATACTCCCCCTTCTTGTGTTTTATCTAATTCCCTCTTGAAGCCGTCCATGCTTGTAGCCGCCGCCACCTCCTGTGGCAGTGAATTCCATGTGCTAATCACTCTTTGGGTGAAGAAGTACTGCCTTTTATCTGTTCTAACCCGACTGCTCAGCAATTTCATGGAGTGCCCACGAGTTCTTGTCTTGTGAGAAAGGGAGAAAAGGACTTATTTCTCTACCTTCTCTATCCCATGCATAATCTTATAAACCTCGATCATGTCACCCCTCAGCTGTTATTTGTCCAAGCTAAAGAGCCCCAGGCGCTTCAACCTTTCTTCATAGGAAAAGTGTTCCAACCCTTTTATCATTTTAGTTGACGTTTTCTGCACTTTTTCCAATGCTTAGTATCTTAGGGAAAGGAAGGGACTCGCAGATGTTATTATATGGTCCCTTCCACACGAGCAAGATAATTCGGAGGAAAAGCAAGGCTTTTTTGCTCTGGAGCAATTTGCCCTGCAGTTGCGTGGTGTCAGAATCTAAGGATTCTAACAGAGATTGCTAATATGGTTTTGCCAATATGCTTGTACTTGTGTGCTTTGTATACTCTTTGTATGCCTGTATACTCCATTCCTGTGTAACCTGTCTTAGCAACCTCTCTGCACTTCAATCACTGTGTACCCTTTCTATTGCCCTGGATTTATGACTCTAGCTGGGTCTGGTCAGTGTAACCATTTGGTCCGGGAGGGTGGCGACCTCGGCCATGAGAACAATCGGCCTCTCACCCCCGCGCCTCCGCATTCCTTTCCTCCCTGCCAGGGGAGACACCAACCAGTTCTTATCGGCGTGTGAAGACCTTGGTAAAAGTTGTTTGTTATGCAAGATGGATACATCTGAAGAGTCTGGTTTAAGAGGGGAAATTTACTGCTTCACACCTCACCTTTTTCCTGTGGGAAGCAAACGGTCAAAGGACCTTTAGCCCGCGGTTTTTCCCTTCTTCTGATTGGTTACCTATGGGCAATTCAAATTGTACTGGAGGGTATATTAATCCTGCTTCTATTGTATGCCTTATCTCTAACAATGATCCGAGGACCTGTAGTAATGTAGTATTGGGAAATAAAGAACTCTGTTTCATCAACAAAGGTCTGATCCTTGACTACTTGGCTCAGAAGCCTCACACGTGATCACACAGGTCTGTGGACCTGCCGGGGCAACTTGCCACTGTGTGATCAGATGCAGCCGTGGGCAAGTTGTTTTTTTGTGTGTGTGGTTGGTTTCCAAGGCACTTAAATGGGGGATTGATGAATCGCCTCCCACCCTAAGGGCTTTCGATGATGCACACACGGAGAAGGGGGGGGAAAACAACAGTGTGGCATCGGGATAGCGTGTGATCATGCTATCCACAATGCCACACTTCGGCGCTGGAGTGATCACACGGGGAAACTCCGGCTGTGAACTGCAGCAAACCATTTGATACTGGAGTTTCACTAGTAGCTTTTTACCACGATTCCCCAGCGGATCAAAATGGTTTGCGACGGTTTGACGACGGTTGCAGGATGCTTCCCAGATGTTGCTGGTGTGATCACGCTGCTTTGATCCGGTGGTGAATCATCCCTCTTCCGTGGCAAATGGGTGCATATGATCGCGCCCTATGCTTTACAATCCAAAATTACATGTTCTACAGACTCAATACCATTTGCACAACAGGGGCATATCCTTTCTTCTAAGGAATCTTGTTTAATTTTCCTTCCAGGACTGCAGATGGGAGTACATCCCAATACATCAGTGTAAATGTTCTTCTGTAGTCCTGGTTTAATAGATGGGTGTCAGAATCTGTCAATTCAGCCAATGTATTCTTGCATGCATGTCTTTACCTTTCATATGTATCTAGAGTTTATTAGAACCTATGTAACCGTAATGTATAAATCCTGTCTGGGTCGGGAGGGTGACAACCATTAATTCCCAGAACAAGGAGGCCTCACATCTCTGCCTCCGCATTCCAGCTGCCCCGGCAGTAACTTCAAGGGGAGGATGCTTCTCATCTCTTATCTCATGCAAAAGAACCTTGGAGCCATGAATTGTTATGTGAACTCGCTACATCTGAGGGGTCTGGTTTGAGAAGGGAAATTTACTGCTTAACACCTCACTTTTTTCCTGTGAGAACCAAACGGTCAAGCCACCTTCTAGCCCGCCAATTTTCCCTTAAGGGGATTGGCTATCTATGGGTAATTCAAACTCCTTGGAATGGTATAATAGACCCGCTTGTATTATTTGCCTCATCTCTGACAATAACCCGAGATGCTGTACTAATGTAGGAATAGGTAATAAAGAACTGTGGTTAACCAACCAAGATCTGATCCTTGACTACTTTGAGCAGAACTCTCACAATGGGAAAGGTAAGGCACAGGAATTTAATTTTATAAGCTTCTACTAAAAATTTGGCAACACGTTTACATTGTGGAGCAAGGAGGGGACACTCTAAAATAATATGGGATAACAGATCAAGAGTTCCTAATTCACATGGACAAAGCCTATTTTGAGAAGGGATTTGCTTAAATCTACCAAAAAGGACTACCGATGGGAAAGCATTTAAACAGGCCAAAGTAGAGGCTCAGTGCTGGAATGGGGAATCCAAGAGGAAAAATTGTGGGGCATCATTCCATGCCTTTGATATATACCTAAATTAGCTGCGGGACAGACGAGGGTGCGTGCGAAGGGAAACGGGGGCCTTTTGGCTAAGATCAAGCGTAGCATTTTTCTATCAACTTGGTGCTTCACTGAATCCTGTCGCTCTGGAAGGGGACAGCAGCCCCTTCCCTCCCAGGACAACCCCCTTCTGACGCAGGAAGCGGAGTTTGCTCACTCCACAGCTCCCAGGGCATAGGCGTAATCTACGGGGGGGGGGCTGGGGAGCTGAGGCACCCCCCAAATATTCCAGGAGGTACTGAGCCCCCCTGGGCTAGGGTTGCTGGGTGCACCACTTTTAGAGGACCTGCTCCCCAGAAAGGACAGAGCAGGCTTGGGCTCTCTCCCCCTCCAGGGGGGCGGTTGGATCCATTTAAAGGATAGCAAGTCTTGGCGTGGATCAGGTGCCCCTCCCCCAAGAGCCCCCATGCCTCCGAGCGCGTGCCTGGTGCCTTTACTTGGAGTGTGTGTGGTGGAGTGGGCGGGTGCAGTGCCCATCCTGCAGTCATGGCTTGCAAGTGCCAGGAGGAGCAGGAGGCGCAGCGCCACTCGCGATCGGCTAGCCAGGGATGTGAGGGAGAGAGGCGGTGGGGGACACACCAAGGTGTGGGAGAGGAGAGTGGGTGTGGCACGGCTGGACTAAGCGCAGGAAGGGTCATGGGGGAGCACCTTCCAGCCAGCTCAGCCAGCCAGCCCTTGAGGATTGGGTTTCAGCCCAGCCGCAGCTCGCTCCATCTGCCCAGTGCAACCTTCCTCGGGCTGCCACAGTGCCCCCTGCCCCATTGGGTGGCCAGTGGCGTAGATGGCCACAGGAGGGAGAGAGGGCAGTCCCAGAGATCCCAGGCCCAGCCTCCCCTGGGAAACCGGAAAGCCCTTGTCCCAGGGGCCAGGAAGGGCCAAAGCCCCAGCATTTGCCGACCCCCTTCCCAGAGACAAAGACTGTGCCAAGGGGCACCAGCTCATCTAGTGCTCAGGACGGTCACAGGAGAGGTGTACAGAGACCAGACAGGACACCTGGCATCCTGAGGCATTCTTCCCTTTTCCTGCTACACCCTGTTTCCTGTCCGGTCTTACAAGCCAGAGAAGAAGAAAAATCAAAGTGCCGGCTACACCAAAGGTGTGGATCTCCAGATTTTTAAAAATAAAAGCCGTGCCGGTTCCAAAACAGATAGGGAAGTGACAAAAAACCAGTGACAAACAGTTACTAAACTTGGGGAATGCAAGAGCCAAAGGAAATCAAAAGGATAGGCGGGTCTGAAAAAACTAGCTTTTATGCTCTCTGGTGAGGAGCCTTCTGTTTCTTACATACCGGTTCCTTTTGCCCTGGCAGCCCGGAAGACCAGAGTGAAATAGTCCCTTTTAGAATGTCCCCAATCAAATTGTTCTTCTTGTACTGAGCTGCATGTGAGTTGAGGTTTTAGGATTTTAACTTTGTTTGTAAAGATGTTTCAAATGTTTTCATGTTTCAGATATGTTTTAATTATGAGGGCGTGTGGCCATGAACAGTAGACTCAAATGCAAACTTAAACTATAGTCTTCTATCGCCACCCTCTCGACAGCAGTTGTTAACTGTGCTCCCTATCAGCAAGGAGAAGGTTGGCCGAAGTGTTTGGAAGACACATTTTCCCACCTGCAGTGAGTGTGTGTTCACCCCACAACTGTCCCCATGCTTAGAACGTAGGTGCAAGGGATGCCAACTTCCAGGTAGGCTTTGGAGATCTCCTGGTATCGCAACTGATCTCCAGACTAGAGAGATCCATTCCCCTGGAGAAAATAGCAGCTCTGGAGGGTGGACTCGATGCCCTGCTGAGATCCCTTCCTTCCCAAAACCTACCCTCTCCAGGCTCCACCCCAAAATCTCCAGGTATTTCCCAAACTCAGAGTTGGTAACCCTAAGATGCCTTCACTCCAAGATGGATGGATCAGGCCTGTAGTGAACAAGGGGCCCACGGGGCCCAGCCCCCTGGCGCTTCTTCCAGGCCCCCTCCTTCCCAGCCTGGCTCCAAACTGAACTAATGTAATTAACTTTTATTTAATTAGCTGAGCCCCCCAAGGCCCCCTCCCCCCCAAAACCCTAGCTACTGCTATAGTAAGGAGGCCAGCAATCCTTATTCGTCCCTTAGGGAGTTTCCTATTGCTTTTCAGGGAGCACACACCCAGATTTGGTATCCTATGAAAGCAGTGGTTGCATTCGCAGCCTTCCCCTGTTCAAAGGCCTCTGTGAAATATTTGTTTGTTGATGGGGTTTTCATGCCACCGTGCCAGATTCCTGGTTGATGTTGCTTGTAGGTAAAACACCATGAAATCGCAAAAATGTGCCATTCTCCCCCGCCCCCCGCAGAGCAGACGAATGCTCACAGAAGACTGCTTGCCTGCTGTATGCCTTCCACCTCTGGTACAAAATTTGTTTTCCTGGAAAATCTCAGAATTTCGTTCCCCAGATGGGCAGTGTTCCCATTCATGAGCTGCCATGAGCCCCACTAACCAACCAGCTCAGCAACTCAGGCTCGGTGTCCTCCGAGGAAGAGCCAAGGAAGGGCCGAGGCCACCAGCCGGGGAGGCCCAGCAGTGCCTGGGAGAGCTGGATGTGGCCAGGAAGGCCCCTGCTGACACCAGAAGCCACCCTGCTGGAGCCCACGAAGGAGGAAGGCCTGACCACTGCCACCCTGAAATAGCCACAAGGACTCTGCAGGGCAGGACATGAACCCGGGACCATGATCCCCCAGGGGACATCCTCACCCTGCAGGAACAGCGGTGGCAGAGGGCCCGGGCCGAGGTGACCCAGAGGAGGCGAAGTGCTCGACTGGCTGCAGCCGGCCCCCAAGCCACACAAGGAGGACTCCCTGCAGGACCCTGGCCGAAGCACAGGGCAGCTGCCCGGGCACACAACACCTGCCGGCAGGACAGCTGAGCCTGAGTGACTTCCCAGCAGATTGAGGCTGCGGCTTTGCCATCCTGCAGTAGGATCTCCCGCTATTTCAACTGATCTCTGGACGGCCAAGATCAGTTCTCCCCCTGGAGGCAATGGCTGCTTTGGAAGACGGACTCTCCGGCATTATACCCGGCTGAGGCCCTTCCCCTCCCCAAATCCTGCCATCTCCAGGCTCCAACCCCCAAACCCCCATGTGGTGTTTGTGTTTTGGATTATTGAAGCAGCAATAGCTTGAGAGGGCTCTGGTATCCTAAAGCTCCATTTCTTATTGGCTGATGAATAAAGGCTCCCATTGGTCCTGAACAGGGGTCATTTCGTAGAAAAAGAGCTGCAGGAGCTCATTAGCACAACTCATTTGCATATGCCACACCCCCTAACATACCGGATGTGTGTCAGAAGGCCACACCCACCCCTCAGGCTCCACTCTACAGGTGAGTGAAACTGACCTGCTCTTCCTCCATTCCCTTCCCCATCCAATACTTTGTGCAATAAAAATAAGCGTAAAGAACACACCCTCATTCTCTTCCTGCTCCCTTGAAACCACCAGGTTTCAAGGAGACTTGAGATACCCAGGACATGTGCACCACCCACCCCTTCCCCTTCCCCTCCCCACAACAAGACACCCTGTGAGGTAGGTGGGGCTGAGAGAGGTCTTTTGAGAACTGCTCATGAGAGGACAGCTCTGAGAGAACTTATGACTGGCCCAAGGTCACACCAGCAGCTGCATGTGGAGGAGTGGGGAATCAAACCCGGTTCTCCCAGATTAGAGTCCAACTCCTGACCACTACACCAAACTGATAAGGTGGAAGCTGCTGAAGGGTTGGTGAAATTTCTCCAGTACTTATGTGCCATGTGCCCAGATAAAAAATGGTATACTTAGAAAGTTTATATGCCACCTTGAGCAAGTCTCTGGAAAAGCAGCACACAGTCATAAAAGGAACAATGATAAAATTCTCAATATTAAAACAAAACATTAAAAACAATAAAGACCCTAGCAGGGCTTTCCCCGGGGCGCTGTGCCTCTGCACTGCTCGGGGAAGCCGAGGAGGGGGCGGGGCTTGGTCATGTGCCCGCCCTCTGGGCTCCTCACTCCCGGAGCTGCGCTCCTGTGCGCTCCCGCTCCAACGGACCCCTGGTCCTGAAGCCAATCTGGATATCCTATCACTGAGCCCTGCTTGGGTCCAATAGTATTGCTTGTATATAGTTACATTGTTGAAAGTTATGTGTTGGAACAGTATAAATTAAGGTGCTGCTCTCATAGAGCTGTCTTTGGAGCTGAGCAATATCACTGAATAAAAGCCTGTTGTTTGAATTCATCACCTCCCGCTCAATACTTAAAACCCCAGGAATTTCCCAGCCTCTGGTTGCTAGCCCCCCAGGTCTGGGCGGGGGTTCCCCAGCTCCTGGGGGCTTCAAATCTGCCCCTGGCCAGCTGCCCACCAGGGAAGCCCCACCCCCAAGCTGCAGTCCCCCTCTCCCTCCCTGCTAAAAGATTTAAAGGACCCTCCAGGTGGTTGGCGTGCCACGTGATCCCCACCGATCAGCTGAAGCCCTTTACATCCTTTAGCAGGAGGCAGAGGAGTGGCTGCAGCTTGGGGGCATCCCTGGCAACCCTATCCCAGCCTTGAGTTGGCAACCATAGGCAGTGGCCCACCTGGACCCTCCCTAGTGAACTGAAGGGCCAGTCTGTCCCCTGGTGCTGCGGTTGTGTGGCAGGAGGGGCACTGTTGGCAGAATGCCACCTAGGGCTGCCAGCCTCCAGGTGGGGCCTGGGGATCTCCCGCTTTTACAACTGATCCCCAGCTGACAGAGATCAGCTCCCCTGGAGAAAATGGCTGCTTTGGAGGGTGGGCTCTATGGCATTGCATCATGCCAAGGCCCCTCCCCTCCCCAAACCCCACCTTCTCCTGGCTCCACCCCCAAAGTCCCCAGGTATTTTCCAACCCAGACTTGGCAACCCTAATGCCACCACCCAGAGCCGGTCGTGGGTCCCTGCTCTGGGAGTGAGCTTGTTGGTCAGGAACACTGTCAAGAGTCCCGTCCTGTCCGTGTCCCCCCCCCCCCCCCCCCCGGTTCTGTCTCCTTTCTTGTTCAGCCGGTTTCCTCCCTTGACTTGTCAAGAATTCCTTTGTCTGAAATGGGAACAGCACTCTGATCAAAGGATAGGCTGCTTCTCTGTTTGCTCAAGGAACTATCAAGCGTATTTTAGAATTTAAACAGCTACGAGACCCATTCCCTCACCCGGATGGCTCAGCTTAGCCCGGCCTCAGCTGCTAAGCAGGGCTGGCCCTGGTTAGTACTTACTTACTTACTTATTATTTCAATTTATGTTCCACCCTTCCTGTAAGGGGGCCCAGGGTGGGTCATAAGAGAACATAAGAACATAAGAGAAGCCAGTGTTGGATCAGGCCAGTGGCCCATACAGTCCAACACTCTGTGTCACAGGCTGTGTTCACACTGGAGTGCTGGAGCCTGCTGCAAACGGCTGGTTCCGTAAAATCACAATCACACTAACCTCTCCTCCTGTCGCCTTCAAGCGGCTCCCCCACGTTCACACTAACAACAAGGGTGTGGGGTGGGGGTGGGGGTTTTTTTAAAAAAAATTTCGCCGCTTGCGCATGCGCATAAGCACTCATGCAGGTGGGTGGGAAAAAATTTTCACGCATGCGCAGCACCATCGGACCAAGTCACTGATTCCTTTAGACACTTGAAAACGCTGTGATATTTCAACCCGAAAATAGCCTCATCGTGACCGCAAACTCATGTACACGGTAGAACTAGCCTCCATTTGCAAATCTGTCCTTTAAATGTAGGTTCGTATGGGCGCTCATGCGAATCTCGCTAAATGCAAAAAAAAAACGGCGGACGAAAAGCGGAAGCCAGAGGCTTCTGCGGGGAGGGGAGGGGGGTTACTTGGAAGTGCCTCGGAGACGGCTCAGCGTTTACACAGCACACAAATGGGGCTGCAGGCAGAAGAGGACAGCTGAGACCAGCAGGGGAGCTGGTCTCGGATTTCAGGCACTTTATCGCACCTGAGTGACGGCTGGGGATGAGAGCCAGCTGTTACAGTGTAAACGTGCAGATTGGAGCCGGCTGCAGCCAGCTCAAATCTGCAAGTGTGAACGCACCCACACAGTGGCCAAAAACACCAGGTGCCCTCAGGAGGTCCAGTAGTGGGGCCAGGACACCAGAAGCCCTCCTCCCACTGTTGCCCCCTCCCCCCAAGCACCAAGAATACAGAGCATCACTTGCCCCATGGTCACAGCAATAGATTCTAATACAATCTTAAACCAATCCAATGAATAAATATCAAACATTAAATTAATACAATAAAAACAGTTAAAGTGGGCAGTGCAGGAAATTTCAATTTTCAGTTCCTACACCTAGGAATGAATAGGCCCAAGCTGAACCATAAAGGTCTCATTAGTCGTCGCTTACTGCTGCGCCCGCTGCCTCAACCAAAGGCCCGGTGGAACAGCTCCATTTTGCAGGCCCTGCAGAACTGCCCTGGCCCCGGTTGAGGCTAGCCGAACCTCTTTTGGGCCGGGGAAAACCAGCAGATTGTTATCTGCAGAGCGGAGGGCTCTCCGGGGCACATATGGAGAGAGGCAGTCCCTTAGATATGTCAGTCCCTGGCTTTAAAGGTGTCAGGATTCTGACAATAGGTTGCTTATACTATCCTGTTGTACTATGCTGTTCTGAGAAGTTACTTTCTTTTTCTTTGTACCCCGTTATCACTTACATGTTTTATTGCTTGCCTTGAAGTAGAAATTGCTGTCCTGCTTAGTGTTACATTTTCCCTCCGGGAGGATGGCCTCTTTCATTCCAATGCGTCACATAAACAACCACTGTCTGGCCATGGTTTCCTCCCCCTCCAGCTGAAGTCTCTCAGGGTGCTATCAGAGTGGGTATAGCCTTGAAAGTTATTTTATTGTCGCTGCCCAAATGTTTTGCCTAGGAATTAGCACATCTGGGTCACCCAGGGCAAGATGGGAATTTTTACAACTTTCTCACCTTTGGTGGGAACAAACGGTCCCATTTATTTTCCCGCATTTTGTGTGAATGCTGATTGGAGGAATTTGTTTATGCAGCTATGCTTGTAGGTATATTAACCCCAAAGCTTCTTTGTTTGACATCTCTAACAAACATCGAGACCCTGTTCCAGTATTTGAAATAAAGAACTCTGTTTAACTACAAAGGTCTGATCTCTTGCTGATAGTACAGAAGCCTCACAAAAGGTTAGCACCAACACCTTGAAGCAGATCCAATACTCAATTGGTACCAGTGCAGTTGGCAGATCACCAGCCGAATGCGCACCCGCCCAGACATCGCAGTCAGCAGGCACGCCACTGAATTTTGCACCAGCTGGAGTTTTCGAATCAGCCTCAAGGGCAAGCCTGTGTAGAGACCCCCTAGGAAGGCCATGGTTTGCTACCCAGAGGCAGGCAATGGCAAACCATCGCTTGCCGTGAAAACCCCATGATGGGGTCGCCATGGATTCGATGCAGCTTGACGGCACTTTCCACCACCACGCTGGATTTGGGGGAAGGGCCAAGGGCAAGAGACGCCGTTCTACAGTGAGCTCCCACGGCCCAACGACGCATTCTGTTTCTCATGTTTACTTTTTGAAATGTCTCCGTAAGAGTGAGGATTGTGACCTGGGGCCCCGATCTCTGCCGCACATCATGAACTCTCTTCTGGACCCTCCCAACCCTAATTTTAGCCCAGTCTTGGATAACTTCCCAGCTAAACCTCATTGCTTGGCGGGCTTCTTAGCATGAGCTAGCATGCTACCTAGAGAAGCCAGGAAACAGGATCCGCTCTGTGTCTCCTTAACGGTTATCCCTGCTGTTGACTCCCCACCACGAAGCACAGCCAAAAGGTCCCCCTATCTTTCATAGGTCTATTGACTAGGGAACGACACCCACCACCTCACCTCGCTGGGATTTATCTCTTAATGCACGGAGTCTGTAAGCATTATTATGTCAACAGACTCTCCTGCAAACCAGGGAGTGGAACAGAAACAGAAGGCTCTTGGCAGCCTCCTTTCCAGGCAGCACAGCTGGGGGGCGGGGGGGGGGGAGCCTACGTGCCTGGAGGCAATGCTTAGGGAAACACCCAGAGACGCAAGGCAAAGGCCTTCTGAGATAGCGAACCTCAAAGTCCAGGCCTGGCATCAAGGTTTCCTCCCCCATTGTCGCTGCCCCCTTTTCAATCACAGCACGGCCTGCAGGATCTGGAATGAGGAGTGATGTCATGGAACAGCCAGGCCCTGGAGACAGCGCTGACTCCTCTGATGAAGAACAGCCGCAGCTGAGCTAGGGTTGCCAGCCTCCAGGGGGGTCCTAGAGATCTGCTTTTACAACGGATCCCCAGCTGACAGAGATCAGCTCCCCTGGAGCAAACGGCTGCTTTGAAGGGTGGACTCTATGGCATTGTACCCTGCTGAGGCCCCTCCCCTCCCCAAACCCCGTCCTCTCCTGGTAGGGCTGCCAAGTCCAACTCCGGAAATATCTGAGGACTTTGGGGGTGGAGCCAGGAGACTTTGGGGGTGGAGCCAGGAGAAAGGAAGTGACATCATTTTGTGATGTCACATCCTGTGATGTTGCTTCCACATGCTGACACATGAACTCATGAAGTTTCCTAATACTGAATCAGGCCATTGGTCCATCAAGGTCAGTATTGACTACTCAGACTGGTAGTGGCTCTCCAGGGTCTCAGGCTGAGATCTTTACTGTCACCTATTACCTGATCCTTTTTTAGCTGAAGAGGCTGATACCTCCTGCATGTCAAGCAGATGCTCTATCACTGAGCAACAGCCCTACTGGATCCTTCCTCATCTCGGCAGAATATGAAGCACTAAGTGCTACACAAGTGCTAAATATGATTTTCATATCATAAGAACAGGAGAGAAGCCACAGTGGATCGGGCCAACAGCCCATCCAGTACAACACTCTGTGTCACACAGTGGCCAAAAATACCAGGTGCCCTCAGGAGGTCCAGCAGCGGGGCCAGAACTCCAGAAGCCCTCCCACTGTTGCCCCCCCAAGCACCAAGAATGCAGAGCATCACTGCCCCAGACAAAGTGTTCCATTTAGACCTTGTGGCTAATAATAGCCACTGATAGACCTCTGCTGGATGGGGACAGAGAGAGACAGACAGACAGACAGACAGAAAAAAGAAAGAAGGAGAGAGAGAGAAGGAAAAGAGCTGGCAGAGGCACTTACTTCCATTTAGACCTTGTGGCTAATAATAGCCACTGATAGACCTCTGCTGGATGGGGACAGAGAGAGAGACAGACAGACAGAAAAAAGAAAGAAAGGGGGAGGGGGAGAGAGAGAGAAGGAAAAGAGCTGGCAGAGGCACTTACCCCAGCAACCCTGCAAGCCACATGCAAAAGCAGGCCCTCTAGTACAAAGAGCCTAGTCCCTCCTTAATCTCTGGGCGGGGGTTTCTCTTGCTGACTCTGCTCTTAAAGGGGAAATGTCTGGTGAGGCTTTTTACTGCAGGCTCTTCAGACATTTCCCTTTTAAGACAGTTCAGGCCTGGCAGGGAGAGGGCAGGGCAGGCTTCGACGTTCCCCTGCGTTCCTGCTGGCAGCTATTGCCTCCTCCGGTGGCCAATTTTGAAAAAGCGGGGGTAAGCATTAAAAATCGGTGTTTCCCCCGCCCTACCGGGGGACTTGGTAAGCCTATCTCCTGGCTCCACCCCCAAAGCCTCCAGGTATTTTCCAGCTCAGACCTGGCAACCCTAAGCTGAGCAATCAGATGAGGAATCACAGTTAGGAGGCGAGGAGGTGCATGTTTCATCCCTCCCCCCAGTTCAGGGTCAGCCAACAGCCCCGTCTCCTCCAGGATTCCCAGGTCCACAAGAGCAATGTTGCCGCAGGCGTAATTTACAGTCCCAGCACAGGTTAGCATGCCTCAGAGCTCAGCACTGGCAATCAATTGCAGAGGAAGGAGAAACATCACTGAAGGAGATGTGAAGTGGCTGTCGCAGGCGTGACGTGGGGCTTGAAGCCTATAAAAGTATGGGGGAGGAGGCCTTCGGCATAGTTTCTTCAACACATGCCCTTAGACACTGACTTGCCACTGCACTGGTCTTGCTTTCCGGAAAACCGACCTTGGCCTGCTTAGACAACTTTTGTACAATTAACAGACTCTGTTTATTAAACTCTGGCATCGTGCCTCTGATCACCAGCTCCCGTTACCTGCCCGAGTTAACTCTGGATACACCTGGCACCTGCCTGCAGCAGAACAAGTGGCAATAATGCCACAGAATCCAGCCTCCAGAGCATCCGTTTTCTCCAGGGCAACTGATTCTCCATAATCAGGTGTAATTCTGGGAGATCTCCGGGCCCCAAAGAGAAGTTACTACCACATATGCTTCCTAGGGCTGCCAACCTCCAGGTGGGGTCTGGCGATCTCTTAGAATTACAACTGATCTCTAGGTGACCGAAATTAATTCCAGGCTAGACAAAATGGCTGCTTTGGAGGGTGGACTGTATGGCATTATACCCCACTGAGGTCCCTCGCCTCCCAAACCCTCCCCCCCAGCTCCCCCACCTTCATCTCCAGAAATTTCCCAACCACTGTAACAAGCGGGGGGGGGGGGGGGGAGTCTGCCCTCAGCCAAACATCAGAACAGAACTATTATTGTGGCTCTTAGCCACAAGGGATAGATAGGAACTCTCGGTCTGGGGCAAGTGATGCTCTGTATTCTTGGTGCTTGACCGGGGGGGGGGGGGGCAAGAGTGGGAGGGCTTCAAGTGTCCTGGCCCCACTGGTGGACCTCCTGAGGCAACGTGGTGTTTTTGGCCACTGTGTGCCACAGTGTGTTGGACTGGATGGGCCACTGGCCTGATCCAACATTGGCTTCTCCTATGTTCTTATGTAACTGCCACCCTTCTAGCCAGAGAGACAGAGGGGGAAGCTTATTTGCACTTTCACCTTGGAAAAAGTGAGTTAACTCTTTTCTGATCTATGGAATTTAACTGCTTCTATGCTGTATTCCATATATCTGCTTTCTTGTCTTGAACCTTTCAAGAAAGACAGGATACAAATGGTTGAAGAAGTATCTACAGTACTCTTCCAGTCTTCAGACAGCTATATGGGGCTTCTAACTAAGAAAACAAAAATTAAAAAACCCAGAGACCCCAATCATGCCTCCCCAGTATTGTGTTCAATGTGGTCCAAAGTGAGCAATCTTTTCAGATGTTTTCAGTGCCCTCCAGAGCATCTTAAACTTACCCAGGACTAGTAGAAGCAGAACTTTGCACACATACACCCCAAAACACCTTGCTTAACATTAGTCATTTATAGAATAAAGTCTGAGTCCAGTGGCACCTTAAAGACCAACAAAGTTCAATTCTAGGTATAAGCTTGCATGCACACAAAAGCTTATGCCCAGAATTAAACTTTATTGGTCTTAAAGGTGCCCCTGGACTCAAACTTTGTTTTGTTGCTTCAGACCACCTGAATCTATATTTTTATTTATTAATTTATTTAATTTGTTAATCACCCAATCCCTGCAGTGCAGGGCTCTGGGCGATGTACATCATTTATAAAAACATCAAGATAAAACAAACAAAACATTGATAAGATATTTCAAACAAATAAATAGTGTATATTTGTCCCATTTCAGACTGCTGGCCACTTTGCAAGCAAGGGGGAAGAGGGTAAAACAGATACGAAAAGCAGCTGGGGCAGAAAGGGTGCCAGCTATGATGGAAACCACTGCTGTCCTCAACCAAAGGCTTGGCGGAACATCTCTGCCTTACAGGCCCTGCAGAACTGCATCAGGTCCCGCAGGGCTCTGATGGTATTTGGCAGGGAGTTCCACCAGGTTGCAGTGGCCCAACTGGTTAAAATGCTGAACTGCAGACTAGAAGGCCGGTAGTTCAGCAGTTCGAGACCCGAGTGCTGCATGACGGAGTGAGCTCCTGTCTCTGGTCCCAGCTCCTGCCAAGCTAGCATTTCGAAAGCAAGAAACTGCAATTAGATAAACAGGTACCAATTCGGTGGGAAGGGAACAGCATTCTGTGTGCCTCAGCATCTAGTCATGCTGGCCACATGACCACGGAAACGTCTTCGGACAGTGCTGGCTCTTCGGCTTGGAAACGGAGATGAGCACTGCATCCCTAGAGTTGTATTCGACTGGCTTTTGAGCAAGGGAAACCTTTACCTTCACCTCCATCAGGTTGGGCCAGGTCCGAAAAGGCCCTGGCCCTGGTCGAGGAGAGCCCGATAGCTTTAGGGCTGGGGACCAATTCCACAATTCCATCTTGTCTTGGCACAGGGTATATGGGTGATAAGTTTACTCAGGTGAAATATTTTGATTATTTACTTGTTTTGCACAGAATATGCAAAGCGCTGCTTACAGGAGTAGGAACTGCATGTTCCTACTCCACTACAGGTACACACAGCGGCTTATGCCATTTATAACTAAGGAGTGATGTTGATGTTGCTTCAGATTGCTACGTGTGAAGTTTCTCAGTCAGTATTGCTTCAGTGCCTTGGTTAGGGTTTCCTCCTCGGGGTTGGGAAACACCTGGAGATTTTGGGCGTGGAGCCTGGGGAGGGTGGGGTTTGGGGAGGGGAGGTATTTCAACGGGGTACAGTGCCATAGAGTCCACCTTCCAAAGTGGCCATTTTCTCTAGGTGAACTGATCTCTGCAAGCTGAAGACCAGTTGTAACAGCGGGAAATCTCCAGCCACCACCTAAAGATTGGCAACCCTAGCCTTGATACAGACCCCAGTGAGTCTAGGCCATACAAACATGCGCTGGGATAAGGTACCCTTGCTGTTGCACATGCTACAAGATTCCTGTTGATCTCAAAGAGAACTACCCTGTCTGTACACGCAATAACTGGCCCTTGATGGGCCACAGTTGTCAAGATCAGCTGCATGGCAGAGCCGGACTACCCAGCTTAGTGTAATAGACTAGGTTCTGGGAGATCCAGCTTCAAATCCCCTCTCCACCATGTAAACTCACAGGGCGACCTTGGGCCCATGCATAATCTCAGCCTAACCTACCTCACAATGGTGTTGTTAGTGTTGAAAGAGAAGGACTAAATGCTGTCTCTTAGCCTCAGCCTCCAGAGGGGGGCTACAAGAGACTCAGATAGACAGACAAACTGTGAGCACCCTTCCTGTTTACTCTGCTGACTCTGTCCGTTTGATGTGTAGACAGATATTCTCAGGGAATAGCTTCCTCACGTCCCTTCTCTCCCTTCTCTCTCTCACACACACAAAGAAGGAGCACGTTTCTCTCCATTTTTGGCACCATAGATGCAGGTGCATTCTGCAGCTGCTTACATCCAGCTACTTAGATTAGATTCTGTCCCTATCTCTCAGCCTGAACTATCTAGAATGTAGTTCCTTGAAGAAAGGAGTCTTATTAGTTTGAAAGAGACAAGTGGCTCTGTGTAACTCTGTAAGTTTGCTAGCACATACAGAACAAAGAAGCTACTGCTGCGTGTCACCCTTGTGCACTCTGCCTAAAAGAGAGAGATTACTATCTTACTATACCAGTGAACCTTCTAACAGGTTATGAGCCCAGCACGCTTTCTAACAGAATTAAAATGGAGGAGAAGAGGATGTTGCAAACTGCTTTCGTTCCCACTGTGTGAAGTAAACACAATACGAGAAAGCTGATCTGGTCTTAGAGGGGAAAGTAGAGGGGAAAACATTGATTTTGCCAGATGACAATAAAAGGGGAAGCAGAAGAACACCCCACCTTGGGGTGGGGGTGGGGTAAATCCCCCATGATAGAAGACCATTCCAGTGATGCTTCTCCAGTGATGTCAGCATACAAAGCAACAAACATGATTTTTACTCATCGTAAGCTTTTAAGGTGGAGACAAACCACTCTAATAAATGGGAAGAGATGGTAATTGTATGTAAAGTTACTAGAGATCACTCTGACTGAGAAGGGGGAAAAATACCGCTGCCTCTTGACTGTTTTCTGGGGCTCATATGCAAACATTTCCGTGTAGATCAGCCATGGGCTTCTGGGAAGCCATGAGTAGGGTTGTCAACCCCAGGTGGAGCCTGGAGATCTCCTGGAATTGCAACTGATCTCCAGACTCCAGTGATTAGTTCCCCTGGAGGAAAAGGCAGCTTTGTGGAGAGGTAGGCTCTGTGGCATTATAATCTGCTGAGTTCTTCCCTCCCCACAAATCCTGCTCTCCTCCGGCTTGACTCCCAAATTTCCAGGAATTTCCCAACCTGGTGCTGGCAACCCTTGCAGGGGACTTGAGACACTGCTGGTAGAGAGAACGAAGCTTGTGACCCAGAGGAAGGAGGAGCGGAAAGAGACTCCCTCCCTTATTTCCAGGCCACTCATTTCCGTTTCCTGCCTTTTATTCCTGGTTTTTTTGGCCTGGATTATTTGTTCTCTACCATCTTCATCTCAGAAGAGGTAGCCTTTCCCTAACCACAGGAACAGCCTTTTCAGCTCAGAGAGGGAGAGAGAGATCTTAATTTAAACAAATGATGACATCTGTATTTTCCACCACCTCCAAGAAAATAGTCATTTCCTTTCTGAAACAATGGCCATTTCCCGCCTTCTCCGGTGACCTCTGCCCTGTGTGCTGTGAGAAAGAAAAGGAGGCTACTCAGCCACCCTGGAGGATAATGCTGCTCTGACTTTGTGGAGCGCAACCCACTGGTTCTCTCCCACACATCACAAAGCAGTCTTGTGCGGCAAAGGAGCCAACTTCCTGCTGGTCACACATGCCCATCCCAAACCGGTGACTAAAAGAAACATGACTTTGTTGCTGCGCACACATACATGTCGCATTTTATATTCTTTCTTACTTACTTCATTTACACCCTGCCTCTGTCCCCAATGGAGAACCAAAGTGGCTCACATCATTCTCCTCTCCTCCATTTTATCCTCACAACAACCCTGTAAAGCAGGTTGGTCCAAGAGTGTGTGACCGGCCCAAGATCACCCAGCGAGCTTCCATGGCAGGGTGGATCCAAATCAGGGGGGGGGGGGAGCAGAGAAAGAAAGCAACTTTAACTTTAAATGCATTCTCAAAGCCCCCCCCCCAGTCTACAAATATAATTGGATAAATAAATATCATTATCAATACCTGTTTTTACCCCTTTTGTGTTTGTTTTTTGGCAGTCTCATTTAATGTTAACAAAAAGCAAATTTACATATTTTCCAATAAAAACGTGAGTGCAATATTTGTTCATGTCTTGCAGCTCTCAAACATCTGACGTTTATTCTGTGTGGCTCTTACGTTAAGTAAGTTTGGCCACCTCTGATCTAAACTGTGTCATGGACACGAAAACTACTATCCTGTTTTCTTTATAAAAGTCTCCTGAATTATTCCATTTTGCTTCCACCCAATTCCCTTTACAGAAATGCCAGTCCCACTGAGACCCAGTAAGGGAATCGGAGAAGGGCTGGCAGGCTGGATAAATTGCTCATAAGTAGCTTAAAAGATAGGAAGATAAGAGGAAGTCTTAACTGGTTAGCAAAAAGCAAGACAGAAAACACATGTTATCACAAGATACTGTAAGAGTCACAACAACGTGTGAACATTTACTAGCACCCCTCCAACTGCACACACATTTCGGCTTCCTGATTGATGCCCACTGTACCACACAGTCAAACAGTCCGTAAATATTCTGCAGGAATCTACTACAATATCCAGTGATGAATAAAAACACCACCATCCTAAACATATTTAGGTAAAGGTAAAGGTTTCCCTTGCTTGAAAGCCAGTCGAATCCGACTCTAGGGATGCAGTGCTCATCTCCGTTTCCAAGCTGAAGAGCCAGCACTGTCCAAAGACGTTTCCGTGGTCATGTGGCCGGCATGACTAGACGCCGAGGCGCACGGAACGCTGTTAGCTTCCCACTGAAGTGGTACCTATTTATCCACTTGCAATGTCTTGCTTTCGAACTGCTAGGTTGGCAGGAGCAGGGGCCAGAGACAGGAGAGCACTTCGTCATGCAGCACTCGGGTCTCGAACTGCTTCTGGTCTGCAGTTCAGCATCTTAACCACTTGAGCCACTGCAGCCCCTGAAACATATTTACCTAGAAGTAAATGCCACTGAAACAAATGGGATGTATTTTGGCATAAGCAAGCTATGACTGGGACACAAGGTACATTTTAAACAAAAAGAAAAGGTTCTATCTGTCTGTCTCTATCAACATAAGAGCCCTTGTGGATCAACCCAAGGTTCCATTTCATTCATTGTTTTGTCCCCCGCTGTGGCCAAGGTGGTGCCCAGAAGTAGCTACAAAACTTGTCTTGTTTGTTGCCCACCCCTCCCACTAAGTTGTGTTCAGAGGTAGAGGCCTTGGAAGATGGAGGTTCCTTTTTGATATTTCACTAGCAATGGTCCTGTGCCTCTCAGTGACATGGGACCAGGGGCGTCAAGTTTTCAAAATCCTGGGGGCGGGGGCGGGAGCTCTTCTGTGTGCATGCGCGAAGCGTGCACACCCGCCAGAACCATGTCCCGCCGCCTCTCTCTCTCTCCCCCCTGCCTGACCTCTCCTGCTTCTGTCCCTCCCTCCCTCCATCCAGGGGCCAGCTGGGCATTTGCTTAGCTGGCCCCTGGATGGATGGAGGGAGGGATGGAGTGGCCAGGCCGGGAAGGGGGGAGAGAGGTGGCAGCCGTAGGAAGGGCCTGGGGAGGCGCGGCGGAGGGCACACCACTTTCCTGGGGGGGCTCAGTCCCCCCTGGGAAATTTTGGGGGTGTCTCGAGCCCTCGAGCCCCCCCGTAGTTGACGCCTATGCATGGGACCATCCACAGATAAGGAAGGGTTTCTACATTTTGAGGAGGCTGCCCAGTTTTTAGACTTCCACTCCAGGTGCTCCCCTGCACACGAGGTTGTCACTGACTTCTTCTGCCCACCGTGGGTAGGGTTCTCCTTTGCCTTGAGTTTCCTTTCTCCTGCTTGAGGCCTCGGGAGAGGAGGGTGCTGCTGCCGAGCTCCCCCTCCTCCAGCTTGTGGAGAAATGTCTTGGGCCCCGTAAGCAGCCGGAGGAGCTTCTAGGGAGGATATCCTGTCTACAGAAGACAGCATCTCCCTTACACTTGCCAGCCTCCAGGTGGTAATGCAAAAACTGACGGTCACAGTGTTAGGAAGATATGGCAAAATGTATGACACTGTGTATAATAGATGCATGCTTAAGGTAGATCTATAAAACTGATAGAACTGATAGAACTTGAAAGATACGTTCTCCTAGATAAGTTATGTTGGCCGCAAGGGTTCCAATGAGACTCTCGAAAATACGCTGCTATTTTAAAAGTTTTATACTAAAAAAGAGAATTTATTGTGCCTTATGTCCTGTGTGTACATCACTGTCCTGGAAAAAGATTGTATTGGGGCAAATTGTTAGAGTCCCCTGGGACTCGTGATTGTGAAACTGACAAGGTGCTGTTTGAAGAGAGTGTAAACCTGCACTTTGATGTATTGCTTTGGTGAAACCTATGTTTGGTGAAACCTGACACCAATATTTATATAATAGCATAGAAAAAAATTAAAAAGAAAAAGCACAAAACAGATCTACCTTAAGCACACATCTATCATACACAGTTGTCATATATTTTTCCATAACCTCCAGGTGGTGGCTGGACAGCTCCTGGGATTACCACTGATCTTCAGGCAAGAGAGATCAGTTCGCCTGGAGAAAATGGCCGCTCTGGAAGGTAGACTTTATGGCTGTAATGTAGTATGCTATGTGTAGCAACCAGCCTGCCATGTGCTCCCAGGTAATGGCGCCCGCCGCATGGCCAGAGCACATGGTCAGGCAGAGAGGGGAGCTTGGATCTGGAGGAACAATAGACATCCGGATTGAAAGCCTCCACCAATGTGGGATCTAGGTTCTCCCTGGGGAGCCAATGCAATCAAAGGCTCCTCCAGGGAACCTATGACAAACATGCGCATATGTAAAGCCCCTATCAGGTCTTTTGGGTGCAGCCAGAGGTGTGGCTCCGGCCAGCGTATAATGAGGGCCCTGGAGCCCTGGAAGCATGCTTGTTCCGACCATCTACTGGGCATGCTGAATCACTCAATAAAGGCTTCATGATTTCACCGTTCCTGGTCTCCTGAGTCCAGTACTCTTCAATGGCATTATACCCCACTGAAGCCCCTACACCTCCCCTCCCCAAACCCCATGCTCCTTAGGCTCCCCTGCCCCAAATCTCCAGGTATTTCCTAACCTAGAGATGGCAACCCGAATCTCCCTCCTGTGGTACCCTCATATTGTACTGTACTAGGAGAAAGGCAGACCAGAAATGCTAAATAGATATCTCCTTGAGATCGGGGTGGGGTGGGGGGGGCTCTCTGAGGCCTTCCTCTGATCGAACGCACACCACAGATCAGCTTGGCAAATCAGCCACAGAGAGCAGCTGAAGCTGCTAGGGATGTGTTGTGTACTAGTCATGAAATGGCGACCGCCATGCAGTCAGAGCACATGGCCCGATTCTACCTGAGCTTCAGCCAGGTAGAACAATAGACAGTCGGATCCAAAACGACCACCAATAGCCAGCCTAGGTCTTCCGTGGGGGACCTATGAACTACAACTTAAGACCTAAGGCCCTATCAGAACTATGCGCATATGCTAAGCCCCTATCAGGTATTTTGGGTGCGGCCAGAGGTGGGGCTCCGGCCGGCATATAAGCAGGGCCCTGGAGCTCTGGCAGCATGCTTGATCCGACCATCTCCTGAACATGCTGATTCGCTTAATAAAGTCTTTGCTATGATCATCCTACAACTCGCCTCCCGACTCCAGTACTTTCCAGGATGCCAGCCTCCAGGTGGGACCTGGGGATCCCCCAGAATTACAGCTCATTTCCAGACTACAGAGATCAGCTCCCCTGGAGAAAATGGACGCTTGGAAGGGTGGACTCTGTGGCACTTCCACACTGTCGCTTTTGTCACTCGTTTTTCCCCATTGCTTTGGGTCCGCCCACACACACACACCCCTTCCACGTGTGTTTTGCTCCCTCTGGGACTATTAGAGAGAGCAAAACACATTTTGGGGGGGGGACCCTGGAGCAAGAGGGGCACACAAGTGATGAAAATCAGAATGCGGAAGTGGCCTCTGAGGCCTTGTGCGCCCCCCCCCCGAGGAGGTCCCTCCCCTCCCCAGGCTCCACCCCCAAATCGCAAAAAGGGGGGGGGGGGTCAATCCAAAAAGTAGCTGCAATCTAAGAGGGTCAAGAGCTAATCAGTAAATTAATATAAAAAAGACAAACATAAATAAAACATAACGAGGTTCAAAGAAACAATCTAAATTTCAGACTCTAAAAAAGCTTATTTCATTCAGAACTGATCGTCATACATATCTGACTGATGGATAAAACTTTTGACCGAAGGACCAGACGCGCTTCAGCCTCTATTACGCAGGCTCATTATACAAATTGGTACAACTGCATAGCATTCAAGGTAACCCCAGTAAAAATTTCTTATTTAAAAAAATATATATTATGACATATATTTACTATATACAGTTGTTATATAATAATCTGGCCTTTTTTCTTTCCCCTTTTTTTCACCAATTTCAGAAAGCAACACCTGGTCTCTCTCTCTCTCTCTCTCTCTCTCACACACACACACACACACACACACACATATTAGGGTTGCCGGGTCTGGGCTGGGAAATACTTGGAGACTTTGGGGGTGGAGCCAGGAGAGGGCGGGGTTTGGGGAGGGGAGGGGCCTCAGCATGGTACAATGCCACAGAGTCCACCCTTCAAAGCAGCCATTTTCTCCAGGGGAGCTGACCTCTGTCAGCTGGGGATCAGTTGTAAAAGCGGGAGATCCCCAGGCCCCACCTGGAGGCTGGCAACCCTAACATATATATACACACACACAAAATTCTTTGTGCATGTAATTCTGGATGTATGTCATTGTGAAATAATAAGAAATATTGACCACGGAGGAAGGCCCACAGGGGCCGAAACGCATATGGTCCTTAGGTCAAAAGTTTTATCCATCAATTTGATATGTATAACAATCAGTTCTGAATGAAATAAGCTTTTAGAGTCTGAAATCTAGACAGGTTCTTTTAACCTCCGCAGGGGAACTGATCTACACACCAGTTTGGTGTAGTGGTTAGGAGCGGGGACTCTAATCTGGGAGAACCGGATTTGATTCTCCACTCCCCCACATGCAGCTGCTGGTGTGACTTTGGGTTGGTCACAGTTCTCTCAGAGCTGTTCTTTCAAGAGCAGTTCTTGAGAGAGCTCTCTCAGCCCCACCTGCCTCACAGGGTGTCTGTTGTGGGGAAGGGGAAGATGATTGTAAGCTGCTCTGAGACTCCTTCAGGTAGTGAAGGGCGGGGTGTAAATCCAATCTCTTCTTCTCTGTCGCCTGCAGATCAGTTGTCATTCCAAGAGATTTTCAGGTCCTCCCTGGACGTTGGCCACACTAGTTGTGAGAACTAAAGGTTCCATGACCGTTGTGATAGTCCTAAACAAGCACTGCCTTTCTTCAGGCCTTCGTCAAAGCGGTGTGCTGGTGTGCTGTATGCAGAGTGCTGAGCAAGTCTGGTCAACCTGTCACCCTCACTATGCCCTCCAGGCATCAAATCCACCCACCCACCCACCCTTGATTAGTGGACTTGACTGGGCCAGCACTTGCATCACAGCTCCAGTAGCCTTTTGCTGGGCGTGCAGACGTCTCAGGTCTGTACTGAAGACCAAGTTGGTCTCTTGCCTCATCCCCGAAGCTTGACAGCTCCGGGTGGGGAAATTCCTGAAGATTTGGGGGGGGGGGGGGGTGGAGCCTAGGGAGGGTTTGGGGAGGGAAGGGACCTCAGTGGGGGAGAGAACGCTGCTGAAGCTGCCATGGATCTGAGCCCTGTAATCTGGCAGTCGGTTGTAATCCGGGGGGACCTCCAGTCCCCACCTGGAGGCTGACAACTCTAGCCCCCCCCAACAGTGCCGGATCCTAGGGCCGGCTGAGACTCAGTCCCAACTAGCGACAACCTGGGAGGTGGCTGGATCGTCATGGGAAGAAATCAGCAGCGAGGGAGAAGAAAGAGGCCACACAATCCAATTCAATTGGTTCAAACCCCCCCCCCCCCAGTTAATTCTGTGGTTTGCTTTTTTTCCCTGTTTCTTTTCTTCATTAATGAAAACAGGCCGGAAGAGTGCACATCACAAATGGTGGGAAGAAAAATAAGCTTGTACGATGGATTGCAGCCATTATTTCTAATTATGAACTGCCAAGCCTGGAATTGAAATCAATCATTTCCCAGTCCCCGGCTTTAATTACACACAGGATTTTTTGCGCACTAGGTGAGGTGACTTTGTGCCGCCCACCCCCCAGGCGAGGCTGCCTTGTAGTGCCCCCCCCACACACACACCGCAGAGCCACCCTCTCCACTACTGGAGACCCGCCAGCAAGGGACACATATGCTTCTGGCCCCAGCGCCCGCCTGCCTGCCCAGGCTCACGAACTCTCCAGCCCCACCAGCAGCCACCTGCACCGGCTGGCCGCGGCGCCTACAAGTCTGTCTGCATTGGCCCAAGGCTCAGTTTGGTTCTTAGCCTGAATGGAAAGCTGCATTCAGACATAATGGTAAATCATGGTTTGCATAAAGCACACTATCTCCTGGTTTGAGTCTCTCTCAGTCTCTCCACCGCCCCGTTTGCCAGCTGCGCCCCTAGGCAGCCGCCTAGTTGGCCTACTGATAGAGCCGGCCCTGATTACACAATGGAATTGCTCTAATACAGACAGATTGAGATCTGCTGGCCAAGATCCATGAATTGCGAAGGGAGGGGGGATGCCACTGTGTAACCCCTCCCATGCCTACCGATGGACTCTGTAAGCACTGCTCCAGCTCTGGCAGGCAGGGGGGTTTGGGGGGGGAGGGGGTTTGCCATCAAGTCACAGCTGACTTACGTATAGGGTTGCCAGGTCGACTCCTCACTCCAGCGGGGGGATTGGGGGGCATTCCATGGGTGGGCGGGGATGCCCCCAAACCCCACCGCCAAGCACAACCACCCGCCCAGCCACCCCTCTCCCCCCCCTCCTGCCAGATTTAATGGGCTTCAGCTGATCAGTGGGGACCACGGGGACCCCCCTGCCGAACAGCTGGAGGGCCTTTAAATCTAGCAGGAGGGAGGGTGTCCTGGCTTTCCCCAGGACTCCCTGGAGACCACAGGTCCACCAGCTGCCCCCCTCCTGGCAACAACCACCACCCCAACCCCCCAAAGAGCAGCCTCACTACCAGCACGGCCCAGGAGACAGCGAGAGGAAGGGATGGTGGCCGAGACAGCCTGGAGCACAGGGCGGATGGCTGGAGGCAGCAAGAGAGCAGCGCAGCCTTGGCCCAACAGAAACACGGCTGCTGGGCCCGGGCCCAAGAGAGGCAGCCGTGGCAGGGCTGGAGAGCTGCCCCAGCTGTAGGATAGTGCGGCAGTGTGGTGGCAGGCAGCCCAGGCTGGCGGGCTGCCTCAGGGGGCGGGCGCACTATGCACCTGGGTGGAAGGGAGGCCGGGAACAAAGTGGCCGGCGTCTTCCCTTTTCAAGGGAGGCGGGGCCTGGGAGAAGGAGGGGTGGACAGGGAGTGGGGCAGGATAAAAGGGGGAAAGGAAGGCCAATGAGGAGGAGGAGACCGCGAGGCAGAGAGGGGGGGGGAAGGAGTCCGGGTGACAGAGGAAACCTGGCCCAGAGGCGCCCAAGCCAGAAAGGGGGTCACAGCACCACGGGCCTCTGTGAACACGACAGAGGGAGAGGGGCGGTCGCAGGCTGCATGCCCAGCTTTCAAAATCAGCCCCGTGCTCTGCTGCCCCCACCCTTCTCACAAAAAGACCCTTTAAAGGGTCTTTTTCTGTGAGCTGAGCGTGTGGCCCGCGACCGCTCCTCTCCCTTCCGCCTGCAAGATTTAAAGGGCCCTCCAGCTGATCAGCGGGCCAGGTGGTCCCCACCAATCAGCTGAAGCCCTTTAAATCTGGCAGGAGGGAAGGGAGAGAGGTGGCCGGGCGGGTGGTCGCACTTGGGGTGGGGCTTGGGGGTGGTGCCGTCTAGCTGGCCAAGGGCAGATTGGAGCCCCCAAAAGTGGGGGAGCCCCCGCCTGGACCTGGGCGCTGGCAACACTACTTGTGTAGTCCCCGTGGGGGTTTCAAGGCTGCTTTGGTTGCCCCTGCCATCTGACGCTAGGAAGGTTCTTCTTCTTCGTTGCGGCACCAAAACTTTGGGACTCCCTCCCCAGGAAGATTCATCTTTCTCCCTCCATTGGTTTCTTTCATCTGGCCTACCCCCAATAACAGTCTTGGCCTTCCTTCTAGTGCTGTGTGTTCATGTGTTTTTGATGGATTTTTTGCATTTTAACTGTGCTCTTCAATGTTTTAACATTCACCCCCTTGTGGGCCTTGATTGGGTGGAAAGGCGGCATAAAATTAAAGATGGCCACGAGGGGTTCCAGGGTGCCTTGTGGGAGATTATCAACAAGTTCATCTCTGAGGGGCTGTTTGTGAGGCTTCTGCTCGAAGTAGTCAAGGATCAGACCTTTGTTGATGAAACACAGTTCTTTATTTCCTATTACTACATTACTACAGGTCCTCGGATCATTGTTAGAGATAAAGTATACAATGGAAGCAGGATTAATATACCCTCTAGTACAATTTGAATTACCCATAGGTAACCAATCACAAGGAGGGAAAAACCGCGGACTAAAGGTCCTTTGACCGTTTGCTTCCCACAGGAAAAAAGGTGAAGTGTGAAGCTGTAAATTTCCCTTCTTAAATCAGACCCCTTAGATGTATCCATCTTATGCATAACAAATAACTTTTGCCAAGGTCTTCACATGCCGATAAGAACTGGTCTGCGTCTTCCCCGGCAGGGAGGAAAGGAATGCGGAGGCGCGGAGGTGAGAGGCCGATTGTTCTCATGTGCTGAAGTCGCCACCCTCCCGGACCAAATGGTTACACTGACCAGACCCAGCTTGAGCCATAAATCCAGGGCCATAAAGAAAGCCATAAAGAAAGGTTACATAGCGACTACAGGGACAGGTTACATGATACAGGAGATTATACAAAGCATACAAGCATTAAACATATCAGAAACTTTTGTTAGAATCCTTAGATTCTGACACTGTTCCCAGAGGCACTTAAGAAGGCTGTGGTGCGCCCTGTCCTGAAAAAGCCACCTTTGGATCCAGCCAAATTGGCCAACTATCGGCCGGTTGCCAACTTTCCCTATTTGGGCCAGATAATAGAGAGGGCAGTGGCAAAGCAGTTACAGGGCTTTCTAAATGACGCTTCCATCCTAAATCCCTTCCAGTCCGGCTTTCGCCCGGGCTATGGGACGGAGACAGCACTGGTCACCCTCACAGATGACCTCTGGATGCATCTGGATCGGGACGGATCGGCAGTGCTGTTGCTGTTAGACCTGTCGGCCATGTTCGACACGGTCGACCATCAGCTACTGACCCACCGCCTTGCCAACGCTGGAGTACAGGGACTAGCCTTGCAGTGGCTTGTTTCCTTTCTCCAAGATTGGGGACAAAGAATGGCGCTGGGAGATCAGCTATCTCGAAGGCACCCATTGTAGTGTGGAGTGCCTCAAGGGGCAGTGCTGTCTCTGATGCTTTTTAACATCTATATGCGCCCCCTTACCCAGATTGCCTGGAGGCATGGACTGGGTTGTCACCAATATGCGGATGACACCCAGCTCTATCTGTAGTTGGAGGGCCAGTCTGACTCCAAACTGGAAGATCTAGACCAGGCGCTACAGGCTGTGGCTGGTTGGCTTAGGCTGAGCCAGATGAAATTGAATCCAACCAAGATGGATGTCCTGTGTCTGAGTCGGAGCAGTCCGAGGGTAGGGATCCCATTCCCACCTTCAATGGGGCACTACTTGTGCCAGCGCCAGAGGTTAGGAGTTTGGGAGTGCTCCTAGACGCCTCCTTAACAATGGAGGCCTAGGTAGCGGCCACTGTCAAGTCAGCCTTTTACCATCTTCGGCTGATTTGGCAGTTGGTTCCTTTCCTTCAGTGCAGTGACCTGGTCACCTCGAGACTGGATTACTGTAATGCCCTCTACATGAGGCTGCCCTTGTCACAAATCCAGAAGCTGCAGGTGGTGCAAAGCACTGTGGCCAGGTTGCTGATGGGAATCCCGACTGGGGAGCATATCCGACCTGTGCTAAAAACATTGTACTGACTGCCTATAGCAGCCCTTTATGGCCAGGGTCCTGCATACCTGCCTTTCCCCATACGTACCCCAGAGGACACTCTGCTCTGGGACCCGGAATCGGCTGGCTCTCCCGAGCTTCAAGGAGGCCAGATTGGTGGCAGCTAGGGCCAGGGCTTTCTCAGTGGCGGCTCCACTCTGGCAGAATGAGCTCCCGGAAGAGACCAGGGCCCTGCAGGACCTCTCACAGTTCTGCAGGGCCTGTAAAACGGAGCTCTTCCACCAGGCTTTTGGAGCCGCCACCACCTAATGTCTCTACCGCCCACAACTGACATCCATGTTGGCGGAACCCCGACCCGCTGGTCCCTTCGATACTGCCTGAACCAATTTACCCTGGATGGCCGGAGAAGGCCGAAGAGCTGACTGTAAGAGGAGGAAAGTGCTAGCACTTTATTCTGTCTGAGTTTTAACACTGTATTTATATTTAAGTGATTTTATAATCATTGTATCGTTGGTATTTTGTCCTGTTTGTAAGCCGCCCTGAGCCGGCCTAGGCCTGGAGGGTGGGATTGTCAAGCTCCGCCTCTTCACCCCCCCCCCCCCCGGAGCCGTGGTGCTCCCGTATGACGGCTGGCGCTGGGTGTGAGAGAAGTGACAAAGGGGCACTGCAGAATGGGCCTCAGAATGGCCAGGGGGTGGGGTTATCAACACCCTAGTTCACCTCCCTGCCTCCGTTGGCGAGTCTCGTGCCTCTCCTCTCTCCGTGCTCCTGCTTGTTTCTCTCTCGCTCCTCTGACTCTGCCTCCGGCTCTTCCTCCCCGGCCCTGCTCCAGCTGCCCCCTTTTTCTTTCCTCTTCTTCTTCACCTGGCACCTCCCCGTCAGCTCAGCTCCCTCCCCCGTACTTAGCCCCGCCCCCCCGAAAGGCTTGAACACCTACCGGCCGCCCGGGCTGTGGACACGCCCCAACCTGGTGTCTCAGAGGGGCTGCGGCTTGTCACTCCCGACTCCCCCTGATGCCCCGCCCCCTTGGCTGGCCTGCCGCTGGCCTCGCCCGACAGCCCAGGCTCCGGCATCCCAGCAGGCTCAGGTCGGCGGTAACAGTGGCCTGCCAAGTGCTTAGCTGCGGCAGCACGGGCGGCGTGTCTTCCTTCCCGGAGCCGGGGCTCGTCCTCCGCATCCCGACTCGGCCGCGGTGGGTGACCTGGCGGCGGTAAGGGGGTCCTGTTTGCTCCGGGGTGGGGGGGTCTGGCCCCGGACGGCCCGGGATGGGACAGGGATGAAAATGTAATAAATAAATAAATAAATAATGTTTTAAATAAACAAATACAATCCCATGTCTCAGAAGTCAGGTTTGTTTGTGTGCATTGTGGTGCACTTCATTTTGATATGAAGAATGAACCTGGTGGAGGTGCAGTGTTCCTTAACTTTAAGGAAAGGAAAGGAAAGGAAAGGAAAGGAAAGGAAAGGAAAGGAAGGAAGGAAGGAAGGAAGGAAGGAAGGAAGGAAGGAAAAGAAAAGAAAAGAAAACCCCACAGTAGTGGAGTGTGCACATCCATCAGTGCACAACCACACAAGGAGAGGCATGAACAAATAAAGCAAAATGTCCTGGTGTAAAGATTGCACGCATGAATACACATGGATCATTTCAATGAGATGCAA
This sequence comes from Lepidodactylus listeri, assembly GCA_029233225.1. NCBI lineage: Eukaryota > Metazoa > Chordata > Lepidosauria > Squamata > Gekkonidae > Lepidodactylus > Lepidodactylus listeri. Next base: position 128,172,165 of record JARCFY010000005.1, on the reverse strand, counting down.
GAAGGGCTAGTTTTAGCCTCCCATCCAGCCATCTGCATCTCCACGGGAAAAACCAGGGAACAGGGACAAACCCGCACAGCTATGCGTGGAGGCAGAGGCAGAACGACCATCTTTCTTCCCTAGCAAAGGTCAGTAACTGGGCATGGTGCAAAGTTTTGGGATCTGGCAAACGTATCCGTAGTTCCCACGTGGTAAACCATGCTTTAAAATTATTAATCTTATTGTGTATAAATACACTCTTGCTCTTTTCTGTGTATAAATAGTTTCATTTATAGCCCACTTTATTACGAAATATATGAAAAAGCATTCAATCAGACCGCAAAGGCCTTCAGTAATGAGCAGCGGCTCACGAAAGCCCCTCCCCTGCCACAAATTGTGTTAGTCTTTCAGGTGCTCCGAGACTCCTGCCCTCTTCTGCTGCTATAGACAGACTCACACGGCCACCCACCTCGAGCTGTCTCCAATAATGAAGCAGGACTGGGTTTACACAAACTGGAAAAACAACGCAAACAAAAATGAATGCAGGGCTTGGACTGTCTGACTAGGATCCGGAAGGACCAGGTTTGAATCCATGAAGTCAGGAATGAATTACAGAAGTCATTAAATCACATTAACTCCAAAATCAGCTCGGCAGGATGTCGGATTGTTTAGCCCACACATTGTATCGGGTCAGCCATAGGGCCAGCATCAGATAGCAAGCTTTTAAGTTGAGTTCTGTGGAGAGCTACCTGACTGACTTTGCAGTGTGTTGCTAAGCGGAGTTACCCTCTCCGTAGCTCATTAGTGACACTGGATTTAGAAAGGTGTAACTCTGTTTAGGATTGCAGTGACAGTCCCGTAGCAGATCTCCTTGACAACCTAGGGGGCTTCTGTGCAAAACGAGACCCATAGACAGTATTCAAAAGGACAGTGTTTTTCCTCCCCTGTTTTTCCATGGGGCTTTTGCATTTAGAAGATAACTTTTCAGAACAGGGCAATCTCTAAGCTGTGTTCAAACAATCACAGAACTGCTGCACCGTAAGAAATAAACTAAATAATTCAGGTTCAAAGTGCCCATCCCCAGAGAAGGTGGCCTTCGGCATCTCTGTATGATTCGTGTATTGGTAATCTGCCTCCACTGAAGACGGTCATTAATTTCCTATTACACATTATACATTATAGCAATTATACATTACACATTATACATTACACGTTATAGCAATTCACTCTTGCAGAAACTGCCTACTGCATCTCTGCCTGAGTCAGAGCTCTAAGCCGCTTTCCAATGCGACCATCCAGAAGACAGACTGTGTCGAGGAAGAACAGGTAATTTACACACTCCAAAAGGAAATCTCTAATGGTATAAAAGTGACATGTGCCTCCAATTCTTCCAGCTCGGTTCAAATGGGTCAGAAATCTGCCTCCAATTCTTCCAGTTCAACCTCAACTGTCAGAAATCTGGAGAACAGCGCCTAACACTAGACCTGTTCACGTCACAGTGAATGCACAGACATCCTGTGTACCGTGCACACTCGGTTTTTCTTTATACGTGTCTTGAGTAATTCTAATGTTACACTCAACATATATACAGCTGAATGTGTGGCTGAAATTACACGTTTACCCAGGTGCTGTTCCCCGGTTTCATTAGTAAAACGAATGCAATGTTGGCTCTTTCTTCCAAACAGCACATGCATGCTGGTTCACCATGACGTGAACAGGGCTTCTGCCTTGCCCTGAAGACCATGGGAAAGGATGGCAATGGATTAAAATCTCAGCAGAGGAACTGCCGATGTTGCTAAAGTCCTGCAAAATGCCTTCTGGGGAAAGTGCACAGTACATTTGAAAGCAACGGAAAAAGCGGTGTTAGCAAACTAACAGCCTCGAGAGACCCAAAGATACCTTCCGCATTGTCTGAAATGCCACCTAGGACCCCCACACACACACACACACTTCTGCTACAGCTCCCCCCAAAACGCTAGCCAAAAATCCCCAGTGGATCCTCCAGAGCGGCAAGCCACCCGTAAAGCACTTCCAGACTCGCCAGTCCCTTACCTTTTCTCCATGGAGCACTGATGGTGAAGGATCGGTGCCAGCTGAACATCCTAGATGGGTTAAACATCTGGCCAAAGGAAGGGCAGGCCCATGGGTCAGCGTCCTTCAAGGGCATGGAGGAACGCTGAGTGGCTTGAGGGTCCTATCATTCCGGGGTTCCCTCCCCTGAGAGATCATCAGGGCCCTGCTTTCCCATTCCGGTCCGTCATCTTCAGCCTCCCAAACAGGGCAGGGGCCAGGAGCATGGAGAAACGTCTTCCTTTTCAGCCCCGAGTCCTGCAGGCTGTGCAAACTCTCGCTCCAGCGGCAGCCGGTGGGCTGTTCTTCAGGAGGCTGGCCCGCAGCCAGCTGTGACTTAAAAAGGGAGCAGCCCTCTGGAATGCATCTCCTGTGGCTGATAAGCCCAGAGGACTGGAGGGGCTGGAACCACCTTAGCTGTCAATGCACCCTGCGGAGGAAAGAAAATGCCAGGGAGGTTGCATCAGAGGCCTCTTTTTCTCCCCCACCCCTCTGTTGTTGTTTTTCAGGCACAGTTGGGTTTATCAGTGGGAGGAAATGGGACGGAATGCAGCTTTATCTCTCCTGACCTCTGGGGAAAAGAATATTGTTGAGCTCAGCCTTCACTTTATAATCCGACCGTGCCTGTCTGAGAGCAGGAGGTGTTCACTCCATTCCCTAGAGACAAACGTATCACATTTGAGGATTGCCGATCTCCAGGTCAGGACTGGCGTTCTCCCATAATTACAACTGATCTCCAGACTGTGTGCTTGAAGGGCCGTCAACCCGCAGCCAACTTATAGCAACCCCCTAAAGGGGCGGGCCAAGCAAGAGGTGTAATGGAGCATGCGGGTTGCATGAAATGGCGATCGCCGTGTGCTCAGGTGATGGCGACCGCCACGTGGCCAGGCCAGCGACCTGAGCTTGGGTCAGGAATAACAATAGCTGGCCGGATTGTCACTTGCCACCAATCGAGTGCCTAGGATCCTCGGGGGGACCTATGATATGTAACCTGAAGCATAAGGTCCTATCGGGACATTTGGGCGAGGTCGGAGGTGTGGCTCCAATCGGAATAAAAGAGGGCCCTCGAGCCCAGGTTGGCATGCTTCATCTGACCACCTAATAAAGAGCTGAATATGAAATCACTTCCCCCGGTCTCACAACTCTGGTACTTTCCACTAGCGACGAGGATGGGATACGAATGAGTGACTTCCCGGCCGAACCAAGCAGCACCGCACCGAGCACCACGAGGGTCCAGCGCCCTGCAGCACCGCCCGCAAACTGCCCCTGAGGACACCACTCCCCGCTCCGCTGCTGTAACAATGGCCGACGCCCTGGGACAGATCGCGAGGTTCGAGCCTTCCAAACCTGAGCAATGGGGCGCTTGGGCCAGCCAGCTCGGGTTCCTGCTGGAAGTACGCGGAGTCACCGACCAGGGTAAGAAGCGAGCATGGCGCCTGAGCACATGCGGGGTCACCACGCTCCAAATTGCTCAAAACCTGGTCTCCCCTCGGACTCTAACGGAGGTGTCTTTCGAGGAACTCCTCAAGGCGCTGAAGGGCTACTTCTCGCCCAACCCTCCATGTTAGCCATGAGGGTCAAATTCAGCCACCTCACCTAAACGGCAGGGGAGACTGGAGCTGCATTCATGGCCAACCTCCGGAGGCTGCTGGTCGGCTGCAAGTTCCCATCTGTCGAGGACACCCTCATGACGGGATTTGTCTGTGGGGTTCGAGAGAGTAAGCTTCGGCGAAAGCTGATCACCCTCTTGGACCCCACTCTGGAGAAGGTTTTCAAGGCGGCCTAAGAGGCGGCTCAGGAGGAGCACCACGGCTCTGCCACTGCCACACACTGCACCTTCTCATCAGCTTCTGAAGCCTCTGACGAAGGTGAAGTTCAGCAACATCACCGTCGCTCCCACAAGACTGGACTGCACACCCCAGCAGGTTCCAGCTTCAGATCATCGGGTCTAGCCGTTCCACCTGCACCTTGTTCCCTTTCGGCAGTGCTATGCACCAGCTGCGGGGAAATCCACAATCGCCGGACCTGCCGCTTCCGCGACGCCACGTGCCGGGTCTGTGGCAAGATCAGCCACATCGTGAGGGCCTGCTGTTCCAGGACTGAATGCCGCTCACAAGCCACTCACCAGAGATTGGCCGAGCTTCACACGACCTCATCACCCTGCCACCAGGTAATGAGCTTGCCCTGGAATGCCCCCAACAAAATCTCTGTCCCCATACTCATAGAGGGCTCCTCCTGCATGATGGAACTGGGCACGGGGTCCTCTTATTCCAGTATTTTGGAAGCCACGCTCCAGAAACTCTGCCCACACAGGGGCCCCCGCTTGCGGAAGCCTCCAGGTCTGAGGCCTCGGAATTTCCAGAAAAATCCCATTACGATTTGAGGGTTGGGCAAGTTCAAGGTCCAGTTCAAGGACTTTTGTGGCGAACTGGACCTCCTGGTGGTGGTGGGCAACCTCACAAGTCTCCTGGGGCTCTCGTGGTTCCAGTCCTTGAGCCTTGGAGTGACAGGAGTCAACAACCTCCGTGAGACAGACTTACAGGCAGTCTGTGCGGAGTTCCCAGCAGTTTTCAGTGGAGGGCTAGGCTCCTACACCGGGCCCTCAGTGTCCCTAGACCTCAACCCCGTGGTCTGGCTGGTCCACATTCCAGCCTGCCGGCCCCCGCTTGCTGTTCGGCCCAAGATTGAACAGGAGCTAGACCGACCCGTGGCCCAGGGGGTTCTGGAACCGATGTCCCACACCTGTTGGGAAACCCCTATCGTGACTCCTCTGGGACATCTGCATCTGTGTGGATTACAAGTGCATGCTTAATACCACACTTCAGGCGCACACCTATTCCCGTCATTAGCCACGTACTAGCCACCCTGCCAGGTGCAAAGGTCTTCAACAAGCTGGACCTGGCTCAGGCCTACCAGCAGCTGCCCATAGATGCTGCCACGGCTGAGGCTCAGACAATTGTGACTCACAAAGGGGCATTCAAGGTAAAGCGCTTCCAGTTTGGGGTCAGCGTGGCTCTGGGTATATTCCAGGAGCTGATGGACCATCTCTTGAAAGGCCTACTGGGAGTCCAGCCCTTTTTCGACAATGTCCTGATTGCGGCTCTGGACGTCCAGACCTTCTCTACCCACTTCCAGGCCGTACTTCAGCGCTTCCAAGATGCTGGCCTGAAGGCAAAGAAGGAAAAGTGTCTTCTCGGGGTGCCATCAGTGGAGTTCCTGGGCTTCACCGTGGATGAGGAAGGCATCCACCCCACATTGAATAAGGTAAAAGCCATCACCAACGCCCCTGCCCCCAAGTCAAAGGCGGAGCTCCAGTCCTTCCTCGGACTCTTAAATTTCTACCACACCTTCCTCCCCCACAAGGTGGCAGTAGCCAAGCCCCTCCACAGGCTTTTATCCAAGAGCCTAAATGTTAAATGGTCATGGGCCCCACGCCACACGGCAGCTTTCTGCACCATGAAGGACTTACTGGTTTCCAACGTGGTTCTCGCCCACTTTGACGAGACCCTGCCAGTGGTGCTGGCTTGTGATGCCTCATTGTATGGGGTGGGGGTGGTCCTAGGGCATCACCTGCCCGGTGGCCAGGAGGTCCCGGTCACATACTATTCCCGGACCCTGTCCCCGGCTGAGTGCAATTATGCACAAATTGACAGGGAGGCGTTGGCTATCATACCTGGTGTCAACAAAGTTCATGACTTCCTCTACAGGAGGGCATTTATGGTTGCCACGGACCACAAGCCACTCCTGGGCCTCCTTGCTCCGGACCATCAGATGCCGCAGATGCTCTCTCTGTGAGTTCTGCAGTGGGCCATCTTTCTCGCTGGATACCAGGACTCACTGGTCCACCATCCCGGAAAATCCATGGGACACGTGGACGCCCTCAGCTGTTTGCAGCTGCTGTCCTGTGACCCGGATCCTGCTCCCGCCTACCTCATCACATTCCTGGAAGACCTTCCAGACTGCCTGGTTCAGGTGCCGGATGACTCCCAGTGCACCGCCCGGGTTCGCACCCTCTCCCAGGTCGTGGACTGGATGGGGAGGGAGTGGCCCAACAGCCTGGGCCCAGAGTTTGTTGCATACTCTGCCTGGCGCAATGAGCTCTCGGCCACAAGGGGTGTCTGCTCTGGGGCTCGTGAGTGGTGATCCCCGACCCATTCTGCAAGCAAGTGCTCTCAACTTTGCACGAGCATCATCCAGGCATCATTCAGATGAAGGCCCTGGCCTGCAGCTATGTGTGGTGGCCAGGGCTGGACAAGGACATCGAGGACCAAGTTTGCAGGTGTGGGAAGTGTCAGGAGTCCCGACCGGATCCACCTCATGCTCCAGTGCGATCCTGGGAGTCCGTGCAGAAGCCATGGTCCCAGCTCCACCTGGATTTCGTGGGACTGGTCCAGGGTCAGCTGTTCTTCCTCTTGGTAGACAGCTACAGTAAGTGGCTGGAGGTGGTCCCGGTAAAGACCACCTCCTCAGAGGCCGCCATATGGGCCATGTGGCGGATCTTTTGTACTCATGGCCTCCCTGACACACTGGTGTCTGACAACGGCACAGCATTTACCTCCGCAGAATTCCAGCGCTTCGTGGAACAACATGGAATTCGGCATATGAGGTCCGCCCCTTTCCATCCAGCTACCAACGGCCAAGCAGAGTGCATGGTTCGGATGACCAAGGAAGCGCTGCGGCGCATGGACCAAGGGGACTGGGAGTTAAAGCTGAGGGCCTTCCTCTTCAGCCAGCATACAACTCTACATTCCTCCATGGGACGCAGCGCAGCCGAGCTCCTCATGGGCCGGTGTCTAATGACCCTGCTCCACCGGCTCTACCCGAACCGGACACCAGTGCTCAACAAGGAGGACGCAGTGTATGTGCACACTTACACCCGGGGTACCGCCTGGCTGCAAGGAGAATCATCCGCATCACCGGTCCTCTTTCCTATGAGGCGAGGACAGACAGATCTGGAGATGACATGTGGACCAGCTCCACCACCGGCTCCGGCCCTTCATTCCTGACACCGCAGGAGACAATGAAGACAACGCTCCCAGCCCAGGCCTCGATGAAGACAGAAATCAAGGCACCAAACTGGCTCTCAGTGCAGCTTCAGAGGTCAGACTCCATGCCATTTTGTAGGGTGGCCAGGCTCCAGGTTGTGGCTGGAGATCTCCTGGAATCACAACTGGTCTCCAGGTTTCAAAGAAAATGGCTGGGGGAAATGGCTGCTTTGGAAGGTGCCCTCTATGGCATTATACCCCCCTGAGGTCCCTTCCCTCCCCAAATGCCAACCTTCCCAGGCTCCACCCACAAAAGCTCCAAGTATTTCCCAACCCAGAGCTGGCAACCTTAAACTCCAGGTAAACCATTCATTTTAGGTGAAATCTCTCCCCCCATTCTCCCCTCCATAGGCTGCTTCTCCAAATCTCCAGGAATGTCCCAGGCCAGAGTTGGCAGCCCTAACTATCCATTTATATTTCCACCCCACCACATGGGCTTTTGGGAAGGGGTGGGGAGCGTTCTGAGCGTCTTGCAACAAAAATCAACAATACATACACTTGCAGCAATAGAATTCTACACATGAACATATGTGGACGAAATGTTCCCTTTCCCCATTTGAATCCAAATAGCAGGTTTCCTGTCCATCCTATTCCCTTTCCTTCCCGTTGGTTGAGAAAAGAAGGAAATGGACCGAAGGGACTCATCGGTGTAGAGCAGGGAATGCCTGGGGGACTCGGAGTCCCCTGATGAGGTGGGCTTGGGCCTGAGAGGTCTTGCAAGCGCTCAGGTTCCGGTTTTCTGTTTTTTAAAGCCCCCCTCCCCCACAAAAGCCTTTCCCCCCCAATGTACAACCCGCTGCTTTGGAATTTACATTGCAAACACAATGACTGGAAATTACAACATAGCAGGAAGAATGGTGGAGGAAGTTTCAGTGCCAAATGTTTGTGGAGGGGGGGAACCCCTGGTTCCTTTTCACTTGAGATTTATAGCCAGGAAAGGGGGGGGATTTTCTTCACTTGTTCAAGATTATATCAGCCCTCTTGTTTCAGATACTATTGCATTATACCTATTTTACAGATGGAGAACTGAGACTGAAAGTTATGCGCAATCCTCCAGTGAGTCCAACGGTTTGGATGCACAAGTTTGGTGTAGTGGTTAAGTGCGCGGACTCTAATCTGGGAGAATCAGGTTTGATTCCCCACTCCTCCACTTGCAGCTGCTGGATGACCTTGGGCAAGCCGTAGTTCTGGCACAGCTGTTCTTGAAAAAGAGCAGTTTCTGTCAGAGCTCCCTCAGCCCCACCTACCTCCCAGGCAGTGTTCCCTCTAAGCTGAGTTAGTGTGAGCTAGCTCACGGTTTTTTTAGCCTCCGGCTCACACATTTTTGTCTTAGCTCAGGCAGGATGGCTCCAGAGCAAACTAATTCATGCAGTAGCCAAATCACTCGCTCACAACTTTAATGCCAGTAGCTCACAAAGTAGAATTTTTGCTCACAAGACTCCACAGCTTAAAGGGAGCATTGCTCCCAGGGTGTCTGCTGTGGGGAGGGGAAGGGAAAGGGGATTGTAAGCCGCTCTGAGACTCCCTTGGGTAGTGAAGTGTGGGGTATAAATCCAATCTCCTCTTCTTCTTCTTGAACCTGTATCTTTTGGGTGGTCCAGCAAACGCTGCGTTGTACTACATTGGCTTCCTGATAGCAGATTCCAAAGTAAGTTAGCAGCCAGTGTCTAACTGGAAACGCCGATTTGTACGCTCCTCGGTCTTTCCTGACATCGCAGCATAGAATGCAGAATTCCCAGCCTGAGCCTCTTCAGGATGTTTGCAGAGAGGCTACTGCTGCACTTGGCACTCCTCGTGCCAGCCAAGCCCTTTTCTGACTTCTGAGCCATCAGAACCACCTTCTGCTGCAAATCTGGCGTCAAAGAAAATAAATAATTCCACAGCAGCTCTGTGATCATCCCAACAGGCCTCTCCACAAGCACTTTAACAAGCTCTAACTAATTAAGAGGATGCCTTCTGCGAGTGTGATAGGATAACCACCGTGATCAGGGGTCGCCAACATTTTTGAGGCTGGGGTCACATTTGGATAGGGTTGCCATGGCCCTCCGGGTAACCAGCAGGGGATGGGGGAGAGACTTACTGAGAGAAAGAGAAAGGTCCAGTCCACGTCGCTGGTGTCACATAGGAAGTGATGTCAGCATGATTCTGGGTGACACTCTGGTATTTGGGCAAAGACTCTACGGTAAAGCCAGCTTCTGCCATAGAGTTTTTGCCCAAATAACAGAGCGTCACACAGAAGTCGCTGGTGTGATTATGTCACTTCTGGTGTGACCTGGCAACTTGGCCTAGGCCTTCTCCTATCTATTAGTAAGTCCCCCAGCCGGCCAGCTGATCGGTGACTGGGGGCAGGCCCTGGAGGCTGGGGAACCCCACATCCACCAGGCGGTCTGGCAACCCCATATTTGGAGTTTTTAGAGGGTTTGTTGAGCATCATACCAAAATGGCTGCTGCAGAAGGCCAAGCCAAACTCAAAATGGCTGCCACAGAAGGTGGAACAGAATGAATGAAGAAGGAAAGTCTGAAGAGGGAATGGAACTCACACTGACTATGAAAAGCCCTGGTGCTTACCAGTCCTCTGATCTTCCAGCAGAAAATCCTTTCATTTAAATGAGGGCAGTCAATCACAAGCCCTGACTTACCATGTCCCCACCCACTTTCTAAAAAGTTCAGTGGGCACCCAAGGAAGCCCTGGCAGTCACCTAGGGTTGCCAGTTCCACCTTGGGAAATACTGGGGGATTCGGGAGGGTGGAGCCTGGGGAGGGCAGGGTTTGGGGTAGGGACCTCAGCACAAAGGCCCCCCCCGAGCAGCCATTTTCTCCAGGGGAACTGGTCTGTCTTGCCTGGAGATGAGTCGTAATCCCTAGGCTGGCAATCCTAGCCACCGTGGCACCCACACTGGGGAACCCTGATCTAGATGCTTACCATTGGGTGCATTCAGATGCGCCATTTAATCAGGTTTAAATGGCCCCACTCCATTGCGATTATTTTTACTCTGGACCATCTCGATCACACGTGTGATTATTTTTACTCTAGACTAGACAATCACACGTGTCGGGTTTTTGTTTTTTTAAATCTAAGTTTGTGCATGCGCATAACTGCTCATCCGTAGAATTGAAAAACTTTATCCTCACATATGCGCAGAACCACTAAGGCGAATCATGGATTTCGTTTGACAGTCCCGCAGAGCACTGTGATTTCACTGCTGTGACAGAAGACCTCCCTTTAAACTTTTTGCCCAAAACTGGCCTCTTTGGGATCCCGAACTCAAAACAAGTGACCGTTTAAACACTGGTTTTATAAACCTGGGAGCAGAGCTCCGCTTATGCGCATACTGCTGACGCACCAAAAAAATTGCAGTTAAAAAGTGGAAGGGGGTTTAAACTATCGGAAGTGGCTCGACACCGGAGGAGCGATCACTCGGGGGAAACTGCAGCTTTAAACTGGAGAGCTGAGAAAACACCCCTTGGGACCCGGTAACAAAATACTCCAGCTGAAGGGGGGGAGGGTTGAGCAGGAAATGTTGCAGTGTGAACATGCACATAAAATCCGTTGTTGATCAGTCACGAAACCTGATTAAATGGTGCATCTGAACGCACCCATTGTGTGGCAAATCTAACAGCTATACAATACCAGAGGCACCCCATAGTGCTCCAGAACTCTGCCACCGGGGGCTCTACGCTGCTTCTCCAAGCAGGGCCCAGGATATGGCTGGGGGAAGACATGTGATCCAGGAACCTTGGTGAAGCTAATTTATTTATTATTTATTTATTTATTTCCTTAAATTTATATCCCGCTCTCCCCACCAAAAGGCAGGCTCAGAGCGGCTCCCATCATTTTAAAATACATATCAACATTAAAATCATACATCAACATTAAAATACTATCCATACAAAATTGGCGGCATTCTAATTCAACCCGCAGGTGGGTCCGAGGAGCATTCCCATACATCTCTGTATGTAGATGACATTACCACAGACGGGCGGCAGGTGGCAATGCCAATAGACGGGCTGGCCAGATGGAGCTGGGCCAGGGCTGAGGTGTTTACCTTAAGCGGCCCCTACCCAAAGGCCTGGTGGAAGAGCTCCATTTTGCAGGCCCTGCAGAACTGCATCAGATCCCGCAGGGCCCTGATGTTCTCCGGGAGCTCATTCCACCAGTACGGGGCCGCCACTGAAAAAGCCCTGGCCCGTGTTGTAGCCAGCCGCGCCTCCTTCAATCCAGGGATGGTCAGGCGGTGTTGGGTCCCAGACCATAGTGCTCGCTGGGGTGCGTATGGGGAGAGGCGGTCCTTCAGATAGACAGGTCCCAGGCCATATAGGGCTTTATAGGTAAGCACCAGCACCTTGAACCTTATCCGGTACGCTATCGGCAGCCAGTGCAGAGCCTTTAAGGCGGGCGGTATATGCTCCCCCCTCGGGAGGCCCAACAACAGCCGCGCCGCAGCATTCTGCACTAGCTGCAGCTTCCGGATTTGGCACAAGGGCAGCCCCATGTAGAGGGCGTTACAGTAGTCCAATCTTGAGGTGACCAATGCATGGGTCACTGTCGCCAGTTCATTGCGTTCAAGGAAAGGGACCAGCTGCTTGATCAGCCACAGATGATAAAAGGCTGACCTCGCAGCCGTTGCAACCTGGGACTCCATCGTTAACGCGGAGTCCAGGCGCACTCCCAAACTCCTGACCTCCGCCGACGGCGCCGAAGGCACCCCCCCGAAGGCCAGAAGAGGGATCCCCAACCCTGGACCGCTCCGACTCAGGCATAGGATCTCCGTCTTCGTCGGATTCAACTTCATTCGGCTCTGTCTGAACCATCCAGCCACAGCCGACAATGCCAGATCCAGATCACCCGGGCTGGAGGAGGACTGACCACCCAATAACAGATAGAGCTGGGTATCATCTGCATATTGATGACAGCCCAGCCCAAACCTCCGCGCAATCTGGGCAAGGGGGCGCATAAAGATGTTAAATAACATAGGGGAAAGAACTGCTCCCTGCGGAACACCGCAATCCAGCCGGTGTCTTTGAGAGAGTTGATCCCCTACCGCCACCCTTTGTCCCCGATTCTGGAGAAACGAGGAGAGCCACTGTAAGGCTAACCCCTGGATTCCAATATCGGCAAGAAGACAGCGCAGCAACTGGTGGTCGACCGTGTCGAACGCCGCCAACAGGTCCAACAACACCAGCACCGCAGTGCCGCCTCGATCCAGATGCGGCACTGGTATACGTCTGGTTCATGTTTGAATGAGACACCTCTGCATGCATCCATGGCCTCAGCAAAGGAAGAAAGGCAGGATGTAAATGAGGTAAGTAAGGACCAGGACTATGACTGGGGGGTTAGGGGCTCCCCACCCGCCATGAAACTTATGGAGTGACTCTGGACCGAAGATTCCCTGGACTTACAGCAACATCTAAGCCTGATAAATATCAAACAAGCACTCTAATATTTTGTTCACCATTATTTAAGGCAGCAGAATAAATAATTTTCTGCACTTCTAGGAGATGCCACCTTAACAGTTCTTCTGCTACACTTTGTCCCGATATTACAAACATTAAAAAAAAATAACAGCCTGTCTTGATTTAGCCGTCCCCCTCCAAAATATCGCAAACATTAAAGAATAATACTTTATTTTGGTTTTACACCAAAAGGAATAGTATGTTTGGTTTGATCGACCCTGAAAACCCATGATTGGACACTAATAACATCCTACAAGAATGTGAAGAAAAGATCCTCCATCTTGTAAAATGGTGGCTAGCGTAGCTGGCTTTATCAACCTCAAAAACATATATTTCGACACCAGTATGAGCATCCAATTTGCATTTTAAACATCACATTAACCATATCCGCCATCTTGGAAAATGGCAGCTACAGGAAATGTTAAAACGGTAGTGCCTTGAAACACTCGCAAACAATAAAATTCTCTGTACACATATTTTTTTTGCGAAGGTATATGGTGGATCTAAAACTATATGCTCCACTGACATCCTCCTTCTCCCCAAAACCCCCCCTCCCCAGGCACCCCCCCAAATTTCCAGGAATTTCTCAGGCCAGAGTTGGCATGACAAGGAAGTCCTGTTGCTGGCCTCTGGGCCTCTCTGTAAGGGCTCGAGCTTGTTGACATCTGGGGCAGCCATACACATAGGGTGCGTTCAGATGTGCCATTTAATCAGGTTTCGTGACTGTTCGAGAACGGATTTTATGTGCACGTTCACATGGCAACCTCTGCCTCCTGTCCTGATCCACTGGTTTCCTGCTCAAAACCCCCTTTAAGACGGAGTATTTTGTTACCGGGTCCCAAGTGGTGTTTTCTCAGCTCTCCCGTTTAAAGCCGCAGTTTTCCCTGTGTGGTTGCTCCTCTGGTGTCGAGCAACTTTCGATAGTTTAAACCCCCTTCCACTTTTCACGTGCTTTTTTTTTGGTGCATCAGTGGTATGCGCATAAGCGGAGATCCGCTCCCGCGTTTATAAAACCAGCGTTTAGATGGGCAGTAGTTTTGAGTTCGGGATCTCAAAGAGCCCAGTTTCAGGTGAAAAGTTTAAAGGGAAGTCTTCTGCCACAGCGGTGAAATCACGGTGCTCTGTGAGACTGACAAACGAAAGCCTAGTGGTTCTGCACATGTGCGAGGATAAAGTTTTTCAATTCTACGGATGAGCAGTTATGCGCATGCGCAAACTTAGAAAAAAACCCCAAACTCCAACAGTCACTCCTGTGTGATCACGATTGTCCAGAGTAAAAATAATTGCAAGAAAATAGCCCTTCTTATGTCTGGAGTCCAAAACGGGTACATTCAGGAAACGTTGAGGAAGTTGTTTGGCTTCAGGATAGCTGTTAATTGAGAAGAAGAGCAGAAGGGAGGGAATTCAGGCTATCTCAGTTTTCCTGCTGTTGACACACACTGTCTGCAGATAAATCCTGGGCGCAGGACCGGCCCCAGGGGTTTTTTTTGCACACTAGGCGAGGCTACCTTCTGGTCCCCCCCCCGGTGCCTCCCCCCCCCCCCCAATTCTCAAAAATAAATGCATTTTAAGAATGAAAAACACAAAATTTGAAATTGCTAATTTCTTTTTTTTTAATTGTGAGAACAAGTTATACAACCACCAATTCCTTCAGGTCAAGCGCTGATGCTTCAGCATGTTCAGTTGAAATAGCTTGCCATATCCACTCTAACAAGGTAAGAGGCTTAGTTGGAAGGAAGCCTTTTTTGCAACTACATTAACTTGCTTCTCCAACAATTCTGTTGGGTCCAGTAAAAACCTGAGGCTACAAATGATTTGGCCTTAGGGTTTTACCTAAAGGAAGAGGAGTATGATGGGTGGGGAAGGATTCACTCTCTTTACCCCCTTGCTCCTTCCACCATCTCAGCAACCCTCCAGGTGATTTATTCCTTTTTAAAGTCTCTCAGGTTTTCGCACCCAAACTTTTTTTGGGGGGAGGGGGGGCAGAAAAGAGAGAAGGAAAGCTTTGCAGGGGTCAAGAGGCAAAGGAATTCGAGTCTGAACCTTCCACGGCTTGGGCTGCGGGGGGGGGGGGGTTTGGAATAAGTCTTCCCAAAACTGAAACCACAAGATGCGCTTCCTTTTCCTTCTCCTTCCCCCCCCCCCCCCCCCGTACCTCAGAGCTGCTTCTTATAATTTGTCCCGGGGAAGGCTGAGAGGAGGGGGTGTGTGCAGAAGAAATGGGGAACTTCGCTTGGGCTGCCCCCCATCCTCTGTGGCAATTCAGAAGCAAACCCCTCCACCACCACCACCCCAACTAGGGTTGCCAAGTCTGGGTTGGAAAATACCTGGGGACTTTGGGGGTGGAGCCAGGAGAAAGTGGGGTTTGGGGAGGGGAGGGGCCTCAGTATAGTACAATGCCATAGACTGTACCCTCCAAAGCAGCCATTTTCTCCTGGGGAGCTGATCTCTGTCAGCTGGAGTTCAGTTGTAAAAGCGGGAGATCCCCAGGCCCCACCTGGAGGCTGGCAACCCTAACCCCAACACACCCAGAGGAAAGGAGCCTTTCCACTTTCCTCCTCCCCCCCCCCCCCCCCGCCCGCCCGCTTGGCCTCTCTAGCAAGCATCTCTGTTGGTTAGGGCAAGCATTAAGCTGGGCTGAACGAAGGAGGAGGGTTTCCTGCATTTCCCCCCGCCGCGTCTGCAGTTGTTTCTTCTGCTGCTGCTGCGGCCGCCTGCCCACCCTGGCCTGCGTGGACAGATGCCACTGTGTTGCATGGACAGGAGCTCGCTCACCCAGACTTAGCTTAGAGGGGACACTGACCAGGAGTCCGATCCCCTCCCCACCCGACGTGGAGGGAGGGGACTGGCTGGATAGGGGGGAGAGGCAGGCGTGCCTCTCTGAGACCCGATCATTCTCTTCCCCCACTGACTGTGCGGCAGAGCGGCCAGGGAGGGGCGCCGCTCCTTCTCTTCCTCTGGAGACTGGGGACCAGCCCGCCTGCCCACGGGGCGTTCTTTGACGATTCGGCAGGCCAGTTCCACGCTCACCACCAGGGGGCGCCCTAGGCAGGAGTCTAATCTGCCTAGTGGGTGGGCCGGCCCAGCCTGGGTGTACTTATTCCCAGGGAAGGGGGAAATGCCTCTTCAGAAAACCAGCTATATTCAACATTCTGCACATAACCCATTGGCTTTAAGGATAAGGAATAGGGTTGCCGACTCCAGATGAGACCTGGAGATCTCCCGGAATTAGAATTGATCTCCAGATTGAAAGACAGAAATCCTTTCTCTGGTGGTGTTTCCCCAGCCCAATTTGAGAAAACACACGGCCCATTTCCTGTAGAGGTGAAAAACAGAAGAACTTTATTAATGAAGGGGGAAGCACAGGTACCACAGGGCTTTGGACCCTCGAATGCCCACCACCTAGCCCGAAGTTACAATGAGGGACATAGGATTTTATACTCAGTATGACACTTGCACATAAATCATAATTACTGGTTCCATCAAACTTTGTCATACGTCCGCCATAACTTTCTGATTACCTTTTTTGACTAGACAATGGGCCTTCTTCTTCCCAGGCTATGAAGCTCTAATGAAATGTATCTATTGTAACAGATATAGGTACAGAGCGCTGATGTTCTTCATTTAACTAGGCTAATTGACATCAGAAACATGCGCAGTTGTAGCTGGCCAGAACAAGGCCACAAGCCTATAACAGAAGAGCAGCCTGTCAACGTTTAGCCATTTCCCAGAATGCATTTAAGCAATGGACCAAAGTTTACTTCTGAATATGCATTCATGATTGGTTTCAGTTTCTGTGGTTAGGATCATCAATGGCACTAAGCATATGGATGTCCGTCTATGCCAGAAAGATGCTAAGTGTGCTCACCGAGGTTAGTCGTGTCAAGTCAGTGGCCGAGTACAGAGCGTATACCAGTGTTTCATAAACTGTGCGTACAACAAGGTGACACAAAACAGCTTCCCTGGGAGGGAAATTTCTGCTTTGTAGAATGGATTCTATTGCATTATACCCAGTGAGGTCCCACCCATCCCCAAACCCCTCCCTCCTTAGGCTTCAAGCCCCAAATATCCAGGTGTTTCCCAGTCCAGAGTTGGCAACCCCAATGAGGAACAATCTGTCCTGTTTGACAGATTATGAGGAGGGGGCAGTGTTCTGCCTTCCCCTGGCCTATAGACCATCCTGAACGCATGGAGGCTGCTGGATACTGAATCAGACCCTTGGTCCATCAAGGTCAGTCTTGTCTACTCAGACTGGCAGCAGCTCTCCAGAGTCTCAGGCAGAGGTCCTTCACACCACCTACTGCCTGGTCCGTTTAAATGGAGATGTCGGGTTTTGAACCTGGGACCTTCTTAATGCAAAGCAGGTGCTCTGCTACTGAGCCATGGCCCCTGGTAATGAAGAGGCTCCAGAGGGGATATGCTAGTAGAGAAGTGGACGGGAAGGGCTTTAATACGTTACTGGTGTAAAGTTTCATTGCCAGAACCATGGTTTGACTCATTCAGGAGGCAACTTACATTCTTTGTGAGGAATCCTGCTCCGATCTCAGGATTCTCACTACAAACAGATGGGCCAATGTCTGATTCTGTGTAGTGGTTAAGAGCGGCGGACTCTAATCTGGAGAACCAGGTTTGATTCCCCACTACTCCACCTGCAACCAGCTGGGTGACCTTGGGCCAGTCACAGTTCTCTCAGAGATGTTCTCTCAAGAGCAGTTCTTTCAGAGCTCTCTCCGCCCCGCCTGCCTCACAGGGTGCCCATGGTGGGGAGAGGAAGGGAAGGTGATTGTAAGCCGCTCTGAGACTCCGAGTGAAGGGCGGGGTATCAACCCAACTCCTCCTCCTCCTGTCTGTGTTCACTTTCTCCTAGCTTTCATTAGAGAGACCTCTCAGGAACACCAACTGACTATTAACCTAGTGAAGGCATAGTCAGCTAAGAACAGAAGAGCGGCCCTGCTGGGTCAGAACAGTGGTCCATCTATTCCAGCTTCCTGCTTCCACAGGTGACCAGTCAGATGCTGTGGAGCTGGGGGCAGACTGCTGAGCCTACAAGGTGTGGGTATCAACCTTTAAAGCCCTGTGCGACCTGGGACGGACATGCCTCAAGGACCAAGGTCTCCTTATGATGAACCTACCCACTCCCTCTGGTCCTCTTTGGGGGCCCTGCTTCAGTTGCTGCTGCCAGAGGGGTGGCAACCCAAGAAAGAGCACTCTCTCAATCCTGGCATCAAACCTTTGGGACGCCCTCCCCAGGGAGATTCATCTGTCTCCCTTGATTGGTGTCTTCCGCCAATAAGTGAAATCTTTTGTTTCATTTGGTACACCGCCAACAACCATTACTGGCCCTCCTCCCTGGTTCTGGTATTGTTTATGTGTCTTTACTGAATAATTTTTAAATTTTTAAATGTTGTTTTTATGTGCTCCGCCTTGGGATCAGGCGGAAAGGTGGCATTAAAATGTTTTGAATATGTGAAGATCGGCTGGCTGTCCGGACTATGACCTCTGCAAACTGATAGTCATTTTAGGGGCTCCTTTTTTCCCTGCCAGAATCCCAGAGATCTCGCCCATCAAACGGAGAGAGAGAAAGGAGGCAAACACAAAGCATGAAGACCCAGAACGGCTGGCCTGTCCTTCCGAGGCAGCCCCCTTCCCTCTCTCACAACCCGTCTGCTCTCCCCCAAAGCCCCGCAGACCAGATAGGTTGCATTCCTCCCTCTAAATTATTTTGGAGGGTTTTTTTTTTCATCTTTCGCTTTCACATACCAGACATGGGATCGAGAGTCCTTTTGTACGGAGAGGTGTCTGATGGTTCTACGTGTCATTCATGAAAAGATGTAAAGTGATGGGCTGGAATTTTCCCACCATCCCCCACCCACCCCCATCAGCAAGAGAAACCGGGTAGGAACGCGGCCTGCAACTCTCATCGGACACTATGGCTGCTTTCAGGTGGGCCAGCACTGCCCCTAGTTAAGACATCTGATCCATATAGTAAAAAGCCATTCACTAGGGACAACTGCTGCCCATCTGAAGACATTCGTCCCCTTGAACTGCAGAGCAAGGCTTTCAATTGATCCTGAAAAGTTCAGACCTTCTAGTTCTGGGGAAGTCACTGCAATGGTGGTGTTAGCTGATGACCCCTGTCTGAACAGAGACAAGGATCTTGCCTCTTTGCTGTCCCTGGTGGACTTAACAGCAGCCGTTGATATGATGGACCGCCGCATTTTGTTGGGATGTTTGGAAATAGAAGTAGGTATCAGGGGATGTGCTTTAGATTGCTTTAATTAGCACTTTACAGATGAGACAAATTGTTATCAAAGGGGGAACTCTCCCATGGGGTTCCTCAAGGCTACCTATCCCCCATGCTATTGAGTTAGGGGAAATAATTCCTGGTTTTGAAGGAGGTTGTTACCAATATGCTGATGACACTCCACCCTGAGAGCCAGTTTGGTGCAGTGGTTAAGTGCGCGGACTCTAATCTGGGAGAACCGGGTTTGATTCCCCACTCCTCCACTTGCACCTGGCTGGATGACCTTGGGCAAGCCACAGCTCTGTACCAGCTGTTCCCTCAAGGACAGCTTGGGAAAGAGCTCTCTCAGCCCCACCTACCTCACAGGCTGTCTGTTGTGGGGAGGGGAAGGGAAAGGAGTTTGTAAGCCGCTCTGAGACTCCCTTGGGGAGTGGAGGGCGGGGTATAAATCCAATCTCTTCTTCTCTTCTTCTTCTTGTATCTCTTTATCCATATCACTTGCTGTAGAGGTCTTGAGCCACTGTCTGACTGGTGTGGTTAAGTGGCTAAGAGTGAACAAGTTGAAACGGAATCCTTACAAGACAGAGGTAAAGCTAGCTAAGAAGGCCAAAGTCTTGAAGGACATTGTGCATCCCACGCTTGACAGGGTTCAGTTAACACTTGCTAACTCAGTTAGGACCCTAGTCTTAACTAACGGTTGTACTCAATACCGTACCCAATATTATTCCTGGAGAAGCAAACTAAGGCAGCTGCAAGAAATGCTTTCTATCACCATTTTAGCTCAGAAGATACCCTCCTCCCTTGAACTGGCTGATCTGACCGCATGGATACATGATGCAGTGACACTGAGACTAGACTACTGTAATGGACTCTACATGGGTCTGCCCTTGAAGTCGCCTCAGAAACTCTTGTTGGTACAAAATGCTACAGGTTGGTTACTATTGGAAGGTAGGCAAAGAATACTACACCCATTCTGCAGACCTATGGCTGAGGACAGACTGGCAATCTGGCCTGCTCTGCCTCCACTTTAAAAGCGGAGGCAGAGAGGGCGTCCAGATTGCCACAGCTGCCCGGCGGAGGTGTCCTGGACTTACCCCATCCGGCGGTGCGTTCCTCCCGCAGCAGCCGGGCACCACTTACAACTGGTGTCCCGGTAGCTGCGCACGCGTTCCTCCCACTTCCGGCGGGTGTGAATGCGTGCCGGCGTGCAGAGCCGCGCGTCGTCCTGCCGCCACCGCCGGAAGCCACCCGCAGTGTGGACGCTGCGGGCGGCCTCCTTGCGCCGGAGTGTGGATGGCGTGCTGCGGGGCAGTTCACCCCGGCTTGTTCCGCCGCGCTTCTGTGGCGCGGCAGAACTCTAATCCGTCCTCAGCCTATGTTGCTATATTGAACCACCCACTGTAGAAATTGGTCAGAATATCACAGAAGGGGCTGCATAATTGGCTATGGCTATTTGAAAGGACGCTAAAGGATACCAACAGCTGTTCTCTGTCATTGGAGTAGGTCCCTGTTCATCTTATTGCATTCAGAAGCCACCTGATATCATGTGTCTACATAGGAAAAAGAGAGCGTCCAATGACACCTTTAAGACCAACGAGGTTTTATTCAAGGTATAAGCTTTTGTGTGTATGCACAAGAAAGTTTATACCCAGAATTAAACTTTTATGGTCTTAAAGGTGCCCCTGGAGTCGAACTTTTTTCTGCTGTTTCAGACCAACCCGGCTACTCACCTAAATCTATCTTCAAATACTACGTGTTACACTGCTCTCTAGTGGAAACAGCTTAAAACAGTTTATTCATAGAGACTCTTTAGATTGTAATCCTATGCATATGTAACTATGAGTGCACGCTATTAAAAGCGGTGCAATTTGTTTCCAAGTAAACATACCTGGGATCAGACTTTTAAAGGGTGCAAGCGTTGTCATCACTGACACATACTTGGAAGTATACACATTGTCTTAGTGGCATGTCTCATTAAGTTCAAGGGACCTATCGTCTGTGTAAAAATGCATAACAGCCGGATGCATTTCATGGGCTCTGCTGCATGTGCTACCATAATCAGTGTGTACAAGCAGAAGACCCATCAGGGTAGCAGCCAGTTGGCTCCCTGAGCTCTCCTTCCCACCAGATGGTGCTATTTCTTCTTTTCCTCCTCCTGACGACTCCAGTATCCTCATCTTTCCAGGCTTCCTTTTATTCTTCCTACCCACCCACCAACTGACCTTTTCTGTGCCCCCCCCCCCATCTGAAATATACCAGGTTCAGACCTGTGGAGTGATCAGCTCACAGTGTATTAAGTGAGTTAAACCAGAACAAGACAACCCTAGCAGGGCCGAAGCCCTGCTTATATGCAGGGGTCCTTTCGTAGAAAAAGAGCTGCAGGAGCTCATTAGCATAACTCATTAGCATAACTCATTAGCATGTGCCACGCCCTCTGACATCACCAGAAGTGTGTCAGAAAGGGAATGTCAGTTTCAGCCCCATTATACCCTATGGGCCATTGAACTCAATGGCAAAAAACTCATAGGGTATATGAGGGGCTGGAGGAAAGGGGGTTTGAGGGAGAGGCTCCAAACTTGCAGGGTAGCTGCTGGGGCCTCTCCTTGAAATACCCACCAAGTTTCAAGAAGATTGGACCACGGGGTCCAATTCTGTGGGCCCCCAAACAGGTTGCCCCATCCCCTCCATTGTTCTCTACGGAGGGAAAAAACGTTAACTTTTTTCCTCCCATAGAGAACAATGGAGGGAATGGGGGCAACCTGTTTGGGGGCCCGTAGAATTCGACCCCCTGGTCCAATCTTCTTGAAACTTGGTAGGTATTTGGGGGAGAGGTCCCAGCAGCTACCCTGCAAGTTTGGAGCCTCTCTCTCAAACCCCCTCCCCTCCAGTCGCTTTTAAAGTTGCCACCAAATTTCGGTGGCAATTCGGCAGCAGGCTGAAGCAGATCAGAGAATCTGATTAAGCCCATGGCTGCCCTACTGGCCACTCCTGAGCTGGTGCCCTAGTGGCCACTCACTCTGGTCCCAATGGACCCCTGCTTATATTGCATGCAAAACACCCCACCCACCCACCCACACTCCCTGTGATATGCTATTTACAAAACATTGCTATCTGATTGGTTTACTCCAGTGTCCTGGTCGGCTATTGTTATTGTGCTCCAAGCTCAGCCAGTCTCTAGGGTGACTCATTCAGGGATGATTCAATCCCAATACATAACAGCATCTTTAACTATATTTATTATTTATGTACTTCATTTATACCCCACCTTTCTCCACAATGGGTATCTAAAGCAGCTTACAAGTATTCTCCTCTCCTCTAGTTTATCCTCTCAATCCTCTCGAGGTAGGTTAGACTGAGGATGTGTAAGTGGCCCAAGGTGACCTAGTGAACCTCCATGCAGAATGGAGATTCAAGTGTGAGTCTCCAAGATCTTTTTCTGAAACTCTAACCACTACACCACACTGGCTTTTGTGGTGGTTGGTTGAGTTGCTGTTGAACAGTAGTGAACAGCCAGGCCCAGGTAAATCAGGCAAGCTGTGTGGTAGTAAGTCCTCCAGTGGTTATTCCTTGGCCTGGCCTTGCTGAGTCTTCCCTCAAAGGCCAAAACAATCCTGGAAAACACCCTGCCCCTCCCACTGCATTTTACTGAAAGAAACCAAGGCTTGAAGGCTGGCAATACCATTGTTGTGGCCTAGTAACGGCCACTGGATGGATCTGTCTTTTAAAGCTGCAGGCGCTGCTTCTGTCATTTTGGGTAGTTTTAAGCCCCCCCCCCCCCCCCCCCCGTGTGTATATATATTTTAATGATCTGAGATTCTCTTGCATTTCTGGTCTTTTCTCAGGTTTCTAGAGAGATCTGACTTGTCTGCCCAGGGGCCCAATTTCCAAATTTAAGCATCCACATATGGCAGGGGTGGGCAAATTGCGGCCCGGGGCCCACATGCGGCCTGCCACAGAGTTTTTTGTGGCCCACCAAGAAGGTTTCAGGACTTCAAGAAATTGAGCCTAAATTCAATTTGCTCTCTTATCCCATCACTGCTGATATTGATATAGCACCTGAGGAGCTGCAGCTTGAACTTATTGACATGCAGTCAGATCACACTGTGAAAGAAATGTTAATGCTGTGACATTAGTTGACTTTTACAAATCTTTGTCTGCTGAAAGATTTCCATGTACGAAGAAATTTGCTGGGAAAATGTTCTCTATATTTGGGTCTACATATATTTGTGAGCAAAGTTTTTCTTGCATGAAGATCAGCAAGAGTAAATATAGATGCTCTTTGACAGACAGTAACTTGCAGGCTGTGATGAGAATCTCAACAAGCAATCTCACTCCTGATTTCAAAAAAATTGTAGAAAAGTGTGATAGGGTACATTTGTCTCATTAAACTGATTCTAAAATTAAATGTGCTTGCAGCTATAGACGATATGAAATTAGCACAATAAATAAATTGAATAAAACCACCACTATTTTATTTAATTTATATTTATTGATTTTTATGATACAATATATACCTTTTCTGAAATGCAAAGTTAACTAATGAATGCAATCATTTTAAAAGTGTGGCCTCCGCTAACCTCCGCTCCCACAAAGCGGCCCCCGAGCCAAAACAATTGCCCACCCCTGACATATGGGGCTATGTTGAGAACCTGGTATGTTGATGATTCCTTCTTGATTTCTCCTGCAAAGTGATCAAAGTCGGCTTTTTGTTAACTCTGTGAGCGAAAGGGCCAGCTTTATGTGAAAAGTGTGCCCACTATATCCTTCCTGGGAGTTCTTGCTTCCTGTCCCATCCCTCCGGCACGCTTGCTTCACTTAGCAGTAGAAAAGAGCAAGCGCCCAATAGCCCCTGAAAGACTAACCGAATTCATAGCAGGGGAGGCGCTTCTTCAGATACAGCTAGAATCTGTACGCTGCCTTAAGCCAGTTTGCCCTGCAAGGCGGGATAGAAATCCAAGCAATAAATAAACAAAAATAACTGGAGGCTTTCTCAGTAGTTGGTCTGATCGTGCAGAATGGTTCGCTGGTGGGGACTAGGGCAGGGGAGTCTCTTCCCTCCCAGCTTTGAGGAATGCCTGTTTTCTGCTTTTATGTGGTTGTCTTGGCCTAAATACTGCGGAGGCTTTGGGGGGGGGGGGCTGCATAATGACTGGGATTTTTTGGCTTTTTAAATTGTGCTTTGATAGGTGTGCCATTTTAA
This sequence comes from Lepidodactylus listeri, assembly GCA_029233225.1. Taxonomy (NCBI): domain Eukaryota; kingdom Metazoa; phylum Chordata; class Lepidosauria; order Squamata; family Gekkonidae; genus Lepidodactylus; species Lepidodactylus listeri. The sequence continues at coordinate 128,148,173 of JARCFY010000005.1, read as the reverse complement.
GATTTGATGCCTTGACGGCATTCTGTTGAGTGTTGTCTGGGGAAGATGGAATCCAAGCATTTTATATGGATCTCTCAGCATTGGGGAGGGGGGTGTTTTTCACAACAAAAAAGGAAGGAATTTCATGTGACTTTCATGCCCTTCACGTGCAGCATCTGTCAAGATCCCTGCAGCCACAGGCCACCGTGGAGCCTGCACAGACTTTTGAAAGCACTGGATAACAAACAATCCCTTTGTCTGGAAGAGAGAGGAGTTTTGGGTTAACTTCTTGTATCACTTTTAGCACGATTAAAGGGACAGATGCTAATATGGAACAGTGGAGAAATCCAGCTGTGATTTACTTGTGACACTTCCCATTTCCACCAGCTACAAAGAGAAACAAAGATCCCCTGCCCCCCCTTACCCAAAATGCATGGAGAAAATGTGAATTTTGTGCCACAAATGCTAATGCAAATACAGTCCATTGTCTCTGCACACCAAGGCAACCAGTGGGGTATAGCAGAGGGTCAGACTAGGACCCACGTTCAAATCCCCACTCTACCATGGAAGGGCCAGTTTGGCTTAGTGGTTAGGAGTGCAGACTCTAATCTGGGAGAACTGGGTCTGATTCCCCTCTCCTCCATGTGCAGCCACTGGTGTGACCCCTCTCTCAGCCCCACCTACCTCACAGGGTGTCTGTTGTGGGGAGGGGGAGGGAAAGGAGATTGTAAGCCTCTCTGAGACTCCTTCAGGAAGTGAAGGGCAGGGTATAAATCCAATCTCTTCATCTTCTTGCTGGGTGACCTTGGGCCAGTCACCCTCAGCATGACCTACCTTGCAGGGTTGTTGCAAGAATAAAATTCAGCAAGGGAGAACCGCTTTGAGTTCCCATTGGGGAGAAAAGCAGGTTATAAAGGAAGTTTTTAAAAAATCAATAAATGCTGCAGGCTGGGTGGAAAAGAGCGACTTCTGCCAGACCCTGCAAAACAATCGAGTATTCTCCATGAAGAGAGATCCAGGTGGCATCGTTTCGTTGGGCTGAAGCAACAACACTGGGAGTCCAGGGGGCACTTCGAAGACCAACAAAGTTTAATTCTGGGCATAAGCTATTGTGTGTGTGCAAAAAAAGTGCATCCAACAAAGTTTAATTCTGGGTATAAGTTTTTGTGTGCAGAACAAAACTTTAAAAGAAAGTCTGAGCCCAGGGGACACTTTTAAGGCCAACAAACTTTAATTGTGGTCATAAGATTTTGTGTGCGCACAAAAAAGTGCATCCAACAAAGTTTAATTCTGGGTACAAAGTTTGAGTCCTGGGGGCGCCTTTAAGACCCACAAAATTTAACTCTGCGTCATGAGCTTCCCTGCGCAGGTGTACCTGAAGAAGCGCGCAGGGACACGGCAGCTCACCCCTTGAATGAAACTCTGTTGGATTTGAGACTTTAGTCCAGCGCTCTGATGCTCTTCAGCGTCCCCAATTCCGCGCCCCCAGCGAACTTCTCCTGGACTCGGCCTCCCACCCCGGAGCAGCTCCAGGGGATCCCAACCAGTGTTTCCTCTAAGCCGAGTTAGCGTGCGCTTGCTCACGGTTTTTTTTAGCCTCCAGTTCACGTTTTTATCTTCGCTCATGAAGGATGGCTCCAGAGCAAACCAATTTATGCCGCAGCCAAATCGCTCACTCACAACTTTAATGCCAGGAGCTCACAAAGTAGAATTTTTTGCTCGCAAAACCCCACAGCCTAGGGGGAGCATGAGTCCTGGCCAGCGTTCCCTCTAAGCTGAGTTAGTGTGAGCTAGCTCACAAATTTTTAGCCTCCGGCTCACACATTTTTGTCTTCGCTTAGGAAGGATGACTCCAGAGCAAACTAATGTATGCAACAGCCATACTCCTTGCTCACAATTTTAATGCCAGGATCTCACAAAGTAGAATTTTTGCTCGCAAGACTGCACAGCACTGCAGCCAGTGTTCCCTCCAGTGTTCCCTCTAAGCTGAGTGTGAGCTAGCTCAGTTTTTTAGCCTCCAGCTCACACATTTTTGTCTTAGCTCAGGAAGGATGCCTCCAGAGCAAACTAATTTACACAGCAGCCAAATCGCTCGCTCACAACTTTAATGCCAGGAGCTCACAAAGCAGAACTTTTGCTCACGAGACTCTGCACCTTAGAGGGAACATTGGTTCCCTCTGTGCTGAGTTAGTGTGCGCTGGCTCAGTTCTTTAGCCTCCAGCTCACACATTTTTGTCTTAGCTCAGGAAGGAATGGGCTCCAGAGCAAACTAATTTACACAGCAGCCAAATCGCTCACTCACAACTTTAATGCCAGGAGCTCACAAAGCAGAACTTTTGCTCACGAGACTCTGCAACTTAGAGGGAACATTGGTTCCCTCTGTGCTGAGTTAGTGTGCGCTGGCTCAGTTCTTTAGCCTCTGGCTCACACATTTTTTGCCTTTGCTCCGGAAGGGATGGGCTCCAGAGGAAACTAAATCTGTGCACTGTTCCCTCTAAGCAGAGTTAGTGCGAGCCAGCTCACAGGTTTTTAGCCTCCGGCTCACACATTTATTTCTGTCTCGGCTCAGGAAGGGATGCGCCTCCAGAGCCAACGAATTAATGCCGCAGCCAAACCACTCGCTCGCACAACTTCAACGCCGGCAGCTCAGCAAGTGGAATTCTCCCCCCCCCCGCGGCTTAGAGGGAGCATCGGCCCCCGCCCGCTTCGGGCAGGCTGGCAGGACGGGGGCGTGGCCACGGCCCCCTCCCGCCCATCGAGGAGCCGGCCAATGGCGGCTCTCGCCGGGCGCCCTCCCGCGGGAGACTTCCTTCCACTTCTCCGATTGGCCGCGCGCCCGGAGGGCAGATCCCGCCCGTCCCTCGGCCGCCTCCTCTCGCGAGGCTTGGAAAGCGCGGGGTTTTCACTCCGGAGGAAGCGAGGGCAGCTTGTGGGTCGCTGGCTGGCTGGCTGGCTGGGGCGGACGGGCGAACGGACGGCGGGGCCATGCCGGTGGAGGACAGCGGCAGCAATGACGCCGGGAGCGGCTCAGGTGCGGGACGGTGGGAGGGAAGGAAGGAGGGAGGGAGTGAGCAGCGGCAGCAGCCCGTGCCCCGAGGCATGTGCGGGGGGGGGGGGAGGAGAGGAGAGGAGGGCTCTCTGCTCACAAAGAGGGCATGTGCAGAGGGGAGAGGCTTTTCTCCCCAGAAGGATGCTCCCCCTGGGCATGTGCAGAGGGGAGAGGCTTTTCTCCCCAGAAGGATGCTCCCCCTGGGCATGTGCAGAGGGGAGAGGCTTTTCTCCCCAGAAGGATGTTCCCCCTGGGCATGTGCAGAGTGGAGACGCTTTTCTCCCCAGAAGGATGTTCCCCCTGGGCATGTGCAGAGTGGAGAGGCTTTTCTCCAGAGAAGAATGCTTCTGGGTATGTGGGGTTGCCAGCTCCAGGCTGGAAAATAACTGGATATTTGGGGGGGGGTGTATGTGGAGTCTAGGAAGGGAGGGGTTTGGAGAGGGGAAAGGGCTTTAGTGGGGTTGAGTGGTTTATAGAGTCCACCTTCCAAAGCAGCTATCTGCTCTGTTCTCTGGGGGTCACTTGTAATCCCAGGAGCCCTCCAGCCACCACCTAGAGTTGGGCACCCTATGGGCCTGTTCCAAGTGGAATGGGTTTTCTTCCCAGAAGAATGCTCTTGAACATCTGCAGGGTGTTTTGTCTCTCCTTTGCCATGGAAGTCCCCAAAACCTGCTCCTTTGAGCTGCTGTTAAATAAAAAGGAAGGGTTAAGGGAGCCTTTGAGGTGCCAGAGCAAAGCCTCTTCCTTCTGCTGGACCTGGAGCCAAGAAAGGGACGGGGCTGCTGTTGCCGGTTCAGGGGCACGGTGGGCTTCCTCACTGGGCCCCCTTGCCCAGCTGCCTCAGCCCCTGCAGGGGCGTTGTGTGCCAGAGGGAATCCTCTCCTTTTGTGCTTTGATTCCAGGGCTCCTGGCGGCAGAAAAGAGGGAAGACATGGGAGACGCTGTGATCACGCCAGCCATGCAGCAGGAGGAACAGCAGCTGGAGGCCGAAGGGATTGAGGAGGAAAGGCAGATCATGGAGAAGGTAGGCGCTTGTTTGGGTCTGTGCCAGGAACCACTGGGGGCTTGCTGCTCCCCTCCCCCTCCCAGGCATGCAGTAATAAAATCTGGCAAAAAACATGTAGCAGTGAAATAAAGCCCACTTCCTGAAAGGCACATCGGCATTTCCAGAGTGCAGCTCTTCGCGACCCCATGGGGTTGAGTGGGTGGCGGAGGATCCGTGCAAATCTATTTTAGAAAAACAAAACAGAAGTCCAGTGACGCCTTCAAGGAATTCGTAAGGTTCAAGTAAAGAAGTAAAGCAGATGAAAGTAGAAGTAAATTAGATCGATGATTGATTTTCATTTGTGTCATATTTTTATGAATGTTTTAAATCCTACTGATTCTGTTTTTATAATTGTTTTTAACTGAAATCTGCTGGTGAATTAAATAAACTGGCTGAAACTGACACCTGCAAGGTTTTGGAAGGGCTCTGATTTGTTCATGTTTCTCTGAACTTACATTCTGTTTTCATATTGCAGTCTATCGGGTAACATTCCTCTTTTGGTTAAGACAGCTGTGTGCTGACTAGATGCGCTTCTCCCCCACTGCGTTGACACAAATTGTGAAGGGGCAGCTAGTTGGATCTTCTTCGCACATTAAATACTACATGAAATCTCACTTAAATTCAAGACGGGTGAATGACAGAAATGTAGCTCGCGTGTCTTGCAACAGAGAGATCAAAATGATGAAGCATTTTTAGTGGACTAGAGCAGTTATTAGTATGTCTGATAATTAAATGCAGTCCAGTGGTACTACTGAAAGACAGAAATCCTTTCTCTGGTGATGTTTCCCTAGCCCAATTTGAGAAAAAACACGGCCCATTTCCTGTAGAGGTGAAAAACCAAAGAACTTTATTCATGAAGGGGGAAGCACAGGTACCACAGGGCTTTGGACCCTCAAATGCTTACCACCTAGCCCGAAGTTACAATGAGGGACATAGGATTTTATACTCAGTATGACACTTGCACATAAATTGTAACTATTAGTTCCATCAAACTTCATCATAACTTTCTGATTGGGCTCAGACCTGAGGGTTGGGCTTTCTCAAGTAAAGATGTTTCTTTTTTTAGCTAAACAGTTGGCCTTCTTCTTCCCAGGCTATGAAGCTCTAAAATGTATCTATTGTAGCTGATGCAGGTACCGAGTGGTGAGGTTCTTCATTTAACTAGGCTAACTGACATCAGTAACGTGCAGTTGGAGCTGGCCAGAACAAGGCCACAAACCTTTAACAGAACAGCAGCCTGTCAGCATTTAGCTATTTCCCAGAATGCATTTCAGCAATGAACCAAAGTGAATATCCTTAATATGTATTCCTGATTGATTTCTGTTTCTGTGATTGGGATAATCAATGGCACTTAGCATATCTGTATGTCTGTCTGTGTCAGAAAGATGCCAAGTGTACTCACCAAAGCCAACCTGCTAAGTTAGTGGCAAAGTACAGAGTGTATAACAGTGTTTCGTAAACTGCGCGTACAACACTACTGAAAGAATGGGGTGAGCTCAAGAGTCTTTGGAACAATGAGTTGAATCCGATCTGGGAGTGAGATTTTCCTACCTAACCTTTCCAACAGCTGCCCACTAAGTTTCTGACATTCAGGGAACCCTTAGGGCAGAACGGGTAAACCATTCCCCTATGAATGTTGAGGGGCTGAAATGTACGTTGTGTAGTGGTGGTGATGGAAAGTGCTGTTAGGTCGTTGCTGACTATTGGTGGGCCTGTAGGTTTTTCAAGGCAAGAGATGAACAGAGGTGGTTTGCATAGAGACCTGGGGCTTCCTCGGTGATGGTCTCCCATCCATGCACTAACCAAACTTTGAAGCTTCTGAGATCCAACAACACTGGGCTGACCTGCGCCATCCAGGTCAGTTTGGCAGAAGTGTACGAACTGTTGAAACTGATAGGGGGCGGTCTTCTTTTGCTTTGCAGGCTCGCATGTCGTGGGATAGAGACTCCGGCGAAATGCGCTATAAGAGACTCCAGCACTTGCTTGAAAAAAGCAATATCTACTCAAAGTTCTTGCTGACCAAAATGGAGCAGCAGCAGCTGGAGGTAAATGTGCCCGCTCAAAGCTCAAAAGCTTGACTAGATCTGTTATGTCTCAGCTGAGCCTGTAAGTCACAAGTGCAGCAAGGTTGTGTTTGTGCAGGGATGCTCCGGAGCTTCATTGTGACAGAAAAGCGAAACGAAACTTGTCACAAGTTTTGGCTGAGTTGCTAGCTGTGTCTTCTAACTGCCAAATAGATACACAGCTACCGTCATCTGTGCTTTGGAATCTTCCAGATTAGGTGACTGAATTGTGTCTGCCCTTGAAAACTGCCTAGAAGTTTGAGCCGATGCAAAACTTTGCAGTCCATCTCGTATCAGGCGAGAGCAAGCGGGTAGTGTCGATGCAGCACGTAGTTCCCCAGTTAAATTTCCAGGCTCCATTTCACGCTTTAAAGACATAGACTCTTCTAAGTCCAGAGTACCTTGCCAAGCATCCATACAGCCCCCCCTCCCCAGCGCTCCTGTATCATTCCTGAAAACTCTCCTGTCACCGACAAAATGTGATGCCCGCGCATGACACATGAAAGGCACCAATTCTTGTGCAATGATTAACGTGCTGCAGTTGTCCAGCAGGTTATGCTTCATCACAGGGATCTGAGGATACCAGCACTGATAGTCTTGCAGGGCCTCTGGGCCTTTGATATCACTGTGCCACCAGAGGGCTTTGTTTGGGCTTTTTAGATAGATAGCTAGATATTCAGTTTTGACCTTTCCCCCCAAAAAACCTGTTATCAAACTAAGTTTGGGAAAGATCACAGCACGCCCAGAACATGGATCTTACAGAAAAACCTGCTCCAGATGAATTTGGTGTAGGTTTTTGCTAAGTTTCTCGTATGAAGATGTTTGCGTGCTGTCAAGTCGCGAGTCACAACCCACTTGTGGTGACCCCAGGACCGTGGGGTTTTCGATGCAAGAGATGAGCAGAGGAGACTTACCATTGCCTGCCTCTGCCTAGCAACCCCGGTCTTCCTTGGTAGTCTCCCACCCAAGTACTGACCAGGGCTGACCATAGCTTCCAAACTCTGAAAAGAGAGGGTCAGGCTGGGCTGTTAGGCTGCTACAGTATAAAAATACAACTCTGTATTTCTTAATAGGGCTGGAAGTTTGTGATGTGTAAAAAAATATATCTTAGGTGGAATCGGTTCTTAACTAGTGAACAGGCTTCAGATCTAGACACTGAAGACCTTGCAGAACATCTGCCAAAAAAGGCCAAAATCTAATAAAATTACCCAGTGCTTTCAGCTGGATTCTGTGACCACACTGCAGTTTTGGACAGCTTGCGTCCCCCCCCCCCTTCCAGTTTTAGATCATTAAGTTAATGGTACCAAAGGCATGTGGGCACTTATTATTCTTTTATTTGTAGGAGCAACGGAAAAAAGAAAAACTAGAAAGAAAAGAAATGTTGAAAACCACAAAGGTAAATGCCTTAATATTAGGTAAATGTAGGATGATGAATACTTTCTGTGAACGGATACAATGAGTTTGTTGCTGAATCTTCCATGGCAAAGAGTCACCAGGGCTGGTTCTTCCCGGAGGCGTTTTTCGGTCCGTGGTCGTGTTGCTGGTGCACTTGTTGCTCAGTTTGCACTTTTCACAGATTGCACACGGCACTGGATAACCTGGTTTCCGATCTTTTTTAAGCACTTTGATTACCTTTCACACCAGATGCAGATTTCATGCTTGTGTCATTATTCTCCATCCACCTTTAAAAGAAAGTTGGGTGAGGGTTCTGTGTTTAGCCTGGCTCAAAAATAACCCAGGGTTACATTTTGCGGGGCGGGGGCCACACCACAACCTGCATTTGTGTTGCGCTGCTCCAGAATAATGCAGTGCTCGAATCCTTTGGTAATGCTAATTGCTGGGAGATTCCGGATAATCTGCCCTGAGAAGACCAGTTGGCCTCTCAGTGCTTTGTGGGAAGGGAAAGAGCACTTGAGTTATTTTTCAAATGCAAATTGAGAGCCCAGAGGAAAACCCTTGCCAGTTGTATTGTGATGTACTAATGACAACTTCATGGCTTTTCAATTTTGTTGGCTGTCAGCGATGACACCAAGGCAGGCTACTGCAAAAATGCATTCAGACTGGAGGTGTGTCGGACTTCCCCTTCCAGAAAAATGGGAAAGGAAATCCTGATAAGACCAAGCTGGGAAAGACAGTTATTTTTTCAGGGTTTTGTTTTAAGATTTTCATTGGTGGGGAAAAACAGTCTCTTTAGGATTCATGCATGAATAGGAATTTTTTTTATGTGGATTTTTTAAAAAAAGAAGTGCATGACTAGCACTACTGAAATGGAGAAAAACCTCTGCATAGAATCAGTTTAGGGTATGGTTGCCAACCTCCAGGGGGTGGCTGGAGACCTCCAGGGATTATATCTGATCTCCAGATGACAGAGCTCAGTTCCCCTGGAGAAAATGGCCGCTTTGAAAGGCACCGTAGCCTGCTGAAGCCACTCCTCTCCCCAAGCCCTGCCCACCTCAGTCTCCAACAACCCCCCCCCCCCCCAAAATTTTTACAGGTATTTCCCAACTCAGAGCTGGCAGCACTAGTCCAGGGCTAGTGGGGGTGCTGAAAAGGCCCCCATGCGCAAGCAGAGCACCACTTACTGTGTTTGTGCTGTAATGAAGGGGTGAAAACTGTTATTACACATTTGTTGTTGTTGTTCAGTCGCACAGTCGAGTCCGACTCTTCGCGACCTCATGGACCACACCACGCCCGGCCCTCCTGTCTTCCGTCGTGCTCCGGAGTTTGCTTAATTTCATGTCCGTTGCATCGATAACACTGTCTCACCATCTCCTCCTTTGCTGGCCCCTTCTTCTTTGACCTTCCATCTTTCCCAGCATCAGGGTCTTCTCCAGGGAGTGTTCCCTTCTCATTGGGCGGCCAAAGTATTTGAGCTTCAGCTGCAGTTTCTGGCCTTCCAGGGGACAGTCAGGGTTGATTTCTTTTAGGATTGACTGATCTGATCTCCTTGCAGTCCGAGGGACTCTCAAGAGTCTTCTCCAGCACCATCATTCAAAAGCATCTCTTCTTTGGTGCTCGGCCTTCCTTATACATCACTACTGGGAGTACCATGGCTTTGACCCTACGGACTTTTGTTGGCAGGTTGATGCCATACAAACTGCATTTGTGCACCGTTCCCAAAGGACAATGAAATGGGAGTTTAGTGGCCCATTAAAGGCTAATGAAACCTATTCCAGCATAAGCTTTTGTGAGCTGAAGCCCCTTGTGCATATGTAACATTCTGGCAGTCGTACAGATGGACTTCATAAGTTGCGACCACCGTGAAAGTTTGTGAAAAATATTGAGCATTAAAACTCAGTGGGTACAGCTACATAAGGGGGCCACGGTGGTTCAGAGGTTAAGACGCTGAGCCGCAGACTGGAAGGTCGGTAGCTCGGCAGTTCGAGACCTGAGTGCCGCGTGACGGAGTGAGATGGGAATCTTTGGCCTCAGCTCCTGTTAACCTAGCAGTTCGAAAGCAAGAAATGGCATGTAGATAAATAGGTACCGCTTTGGTGGGAAGGTAAACAGCGTTCCGTGCGCCTCAGCGTCTAGTCATGCCGGCCACCTGACTGTGGAAAAAGTCTTTGGACAGTGCTGGCTCTTCAGCTTGGAGACGGCGATGAGCACCACCCCCTAGAGTCAGATTTGACTGGCTTTTGAGCAAGGGAAACCTTTACCTTTTTACAGCTACGTAAATGGCATTTTCAAGAATGTTTTCCTCATTAAAAAAAAATAAAACAGTACTTTCAACTTTATTCTCTGCTCCCTCATAATAAGCTTTGGAAATCATTTGTAGCAAAAATCTTAAAAACAGTTTCTGACGGGTATAAAAAGTCTTGAGAATAATTTTTCGTGCTAGTGATTTTGAGTATCAGTTTTTCTGTGTACGAAGTATATAAGCAGGCTAATCCCCCTCCCCCCCCCCCCAATACTCTGCTTTATAGAATGAAAAACTTCCTGGTGAAAGAGAAGGCAAATTAGGTAAGTCTAAAAAAAACCCTAACGATTTATTGGTTTTGCTGGTTCTTATACGTTCAGCTGCTGAAATCCGCATATTTTGTTGCAGGTACAAAAAAGAGATCCAGAGAAGATGAAACATACAATATCTCCGATGTCATGTCGAAGGAGGTGAGTCGCATTTCCTCCAAAGGCAGGATGAACGTGAGAGCTAGAAGGTGCTGTCGGAGGTGGGGGTGGGGGGGAGGAAGTGAAGATCCAGGTGGCTTATCTGGCACTACACTGAGAAGAGGACCTGGGATAGTGAGAGGAGACAAGGGGGCAGGGGAAGAAGTCTCAGAGGACCACATGAATGCCCCTTTGTTAGTGGAAAACTCCCATGGGCTTCAACCCCCACAGCATTTAGAATGGTCTGATGATAGTCCATACGCTGTGTAAGTCTTTTAGATACATGTTCCCTTCTGCATTGTACTTGGTAGTCTTGGATTATCTCTCTTAAGTGCTGTGAAATTCCACACTTCCTTACACAGATTGTCTAATTTCTGCCCTGTGGTGTTTTTGTTTGCGTGTCTTTGCTAGGAAATTTTGTCAGCTGCCAAAAAAAGGAAAACCGAAGACAATCAGGTATATCAATTTAATTCAAATCCTGTTTGTAGATTTTGACTGGGGGTTGACTTCTGTGTTTCGTCAGATTATTGTCAGTAGCTTTTTGTGAATGCAAACTAAAGTTTGTCATGGAAAATCTGTTAATCTTTCTGAAATTTCTTTTTTAATGGTAATGAAGACTGGTTATGTCTTTTTTAAAAAGCCTGTTATGAATAGGGTGTTCGGTCATGTTCCTGAATGTAGTCATATGCACTTCTAGGCACATGTGATTAAAATGTGAGAAGTGTTCATGTACTAACTGCAACGCCATTCTGCTTGTCTGCTCAATAGAAGTTAAGCCCTTGAGGGGGTTTCCACAGCCGTAGCCATTTTTAGTCTGTTGCAGTGATAATAGCAGAGAGTGTTGTAGCACCTTTAACACTACATTGTTAAGGTAGAGAACTGTTTTATAGTTTTGCACCATTTGAATCCAGTAGCAATTGCATTAGGACCACAAATCTTCATCGCTTCTGAAGGATATTTGTTTTGCTGTAGTGTGTGCATATATTTATATATTAATGGATGAGAAAGAATTATGTGAATGAAGAATCTCCACTCTGATCCTGGCTTCCGTTGGTTGCATTTCTTGGGCAGCAGTATGGTTTTAAAAAAGGAAACTTATCTTAACACAGCGAATGTCATTGCATTTGAGAACCATTGAGTAATAATATTTGAGCAGTAGTATAAAATAGGGGTGGGTATAGTAAAATAGTTATGAAGAACACATGTGTTTGCTTGTATTCCAAGTGACCTGGGCTTTGAATCAAGGCTTAGGGGTTTGGTTTTTTTAAAAAAACGCACACGAGTTGAGCCATATTCACTCTGTTAGGCTTTGACTGTTGGTGCTGAACCTGCATACATCAGTGGTAGCCAAAATGAATAGCTCAGTGTGTGGATGGAATAACCCACTGTCTGTAAACTTTCTCTTGTAGAATGAAAGCTCACCTCTCAAACTGTGTGCCGAAGAATTCCAAAATGATGGGGACTCAAATAGCATTATCAAGGACAGGTTGGCACAGGCAGTCCGCCACAGCGCCAAGCATTTTGTTGACCCAGTGCGGCTGTTTAATGGCCAGCCAGTACCTTTTCAGCAGCCCAAACTCTTCTCTGGAGGGATAATGAGATGGTATCAAGTGGAAGGCATGGAATGGCTGAGGGTATGACTTTACTCTAAAAACTTTGAGTGGCGTCAGAGAAAGAAGTTAACCATTAAGGGTAGAAAAGAACAAGAATCCAGTAGGACCTTCAAGACTAACAAAATATGAAAGCTCATACCCTGCCACATGAGTCACTGCTCACTTCTTCAGATACCTAGTAATCTGATAGTCTTGAAGGTGCTACTGGACTCTCGCTCTTTTCTACTGCTTCAGGCAGACTAACACAGCTACCCATCTCTAACTGTTAAAGGTGTATGTGTAGCCATTTGGCTGGGTCATTGGTGCTCTGCTCCATAATTGGTTGACTCCCATTGCACTGATTTCAAACAGGCATTGATGAGCACTGAATGTGCTAAAACATCCCCGATACTGCCTGCTTTTGTTAGAACACTTTGACATGCTGTTCAGATTGGGCCACACCACGGTTAGGAGAGCTGAGCTATGGTTTGTGACAAAGTCTGATTGGCTGGCCTGTGACGACGGCTGCTGCACACTCCCTGCTGGCCACAGCTTTCGGTGGACAGGAAATAAAAGCTGACAAATAACTGAAAATCCTGGGTAGACCTGGATGCATCAGTACTCTATGCACAGTGCCACTCTAGGCAGTACGCTGCAGCAGCATGAGGGGTGAGCGGCATCGCTGTCTGGGCAGCCACAGCTGCCGGCCGCACCCAAGTTCTTCATCAAAGGCTCCTAAGTAAGCTCAATAGCCATGGGATAAGAGGACAAGTCCTCTTGTGGATCAAAAACTGACTTATTAAAAGGAAACAGTGAGTATAAATGGGCAATTTTCTCAGTAGAGGGTGGTAAGCAGTGGGGTACCGCAGGGATCAGTACTGGGTCCAATGCTTTTTAACTTGTTCATTAATGATTTGGAGTTGGGAATAAGCAGTGAAGTGGCTAAATTTGCAGATGACACGAAGTTGTTCAGGGTGGTGAGGACCAGGGAGGATTGTGAGGCACTCCAAAGTGATCTGTTGAGGATGGGCGAGTGGGTGTCAATATGGCAAATGGGGTTCAGTGTGGCCAAGTGCAAAGTGATGCACATTGGAGCCAAAAATCCTAACTATAAATACATGTGTCTGAATTGGCAGAGACTGACCTCTTTGTTTTGTAAAAAAAAAAATTCATTTTCTTTGCAATTTAATAAAAGATTTTAATTTTTTTTTAAAGGCCAACACTAAGCTGGGGATTATTTGGAAGGGAATTGAAAACAAATCAGGCAGTATCATAATGCCCCTGTATAAATCGATGGTGCGACCTCATTTGGAGTATTGTGTACAGTTCTGGTCACCACACCTCAGAAAAGATATTATAGCATTGGAAAAAGTGCAGAAAAGGGCAACTAGAATGAGAAAAGGATTGGAACACTTTCCCTGTAAAGAAAGGTTAAAGCACTTGGGGCTCTTTAGCTTGGAGAAACGACAGCTGAGGGGTGACATGATCGAGGTTTACAAGATTATGCATGGGATAGAGCAGGTAGAGAAAGAAGTACTTTCCCCCCTTTCTCACAAGACAAGAACTCGGGGGCACTCGATGAAATTGCTGAGCAGTTGTGGTAGAACAGATCAAAGGAAGTACATCTTCACCCAAAGAGTGATTAACACATGGAATTCACTGCCACAGGAGGTGGCGGCGGCTACAAACATGGATGGCTTCAAGAGGGAGTTAGATAAACATGGAGCAGAGGTCCATCAGTGGCTATTAGCCACAAGGTATAGATAAGATCTCTCGGTCTGGGGCAAGTGATGCTCTGTATTCTTGGTGCTTGGGGGGGGGCAAGAGTGGGAGGGCTTCTAGTGTCCTGGTCCCACTGCTGGACCTCCTGATGGCTCCTGGTGTTTTTGGCCACTGTGTGACACAGAGTGTTGGGCTGGATGGGCCACTGGCCTGATCCAGCATTGCCTTCTCTTACGTTCTTATGTTAAGCCAATCACTGCTCATTTTCAACCCCTGTGAATGTGCTCAGGAGAGGGATGAGTGTACAGCATTAAAGGGTTTAGGCGGATTATAAATGTTAAGGGCTTCAAAATACCTGTTAAGTATATGCAAACAAATTATTTTTCTTCCTCTTGTGCCCACAGATGTTGTGGGAGAATGGCATCAACGGCATTTTGGCCGACGAAATGGGTTTAGGGAAGACAATCCAGTGTATCGCGACGATAGCCCTGATGGTAGAGAGGGGGGTCACTGGCCCCTTCCTGGTGTGTGGGCCTCTGTCGACGCTTCCTAACTGGATGGCAGAATTCAAAAGATTTGCTCCTGAGGTAAAGTGCCACCCTTGATTTTAAAAAACAAACATTCCTGAGGTAAAATGTCATCTTTTATTTCAAAACAAACTGCCTTATTTATTAATTTATTTCAAACTTTTATTTGCCTCCTTTCTCCCTCGCGGAATTCGAGGAAGCGTACAGTATAATGATTATTTAAAAGAAACAAACACATTGCCTTGTTCTCTCCTTAACCTCTGTCCCAGTGGCAGAGCATGTCAGAGTCCCCAGATATCAGAAACCAACAACGTTCCTTAAGCAGGATCAGTTTATTGATTCCAGTATTCTGTGTTGCTCCAAACACTTCTTGTGTTAAGACTGCCAGTACAAAGTAGGGAAGGGGTAGATATACCAGGTTCAAACAAGGGTTGCCTGGTGGATTCAAGCCAATAAGCAGCAGGTTACATTCGCGCTTAGACTAACATCTTTTAGTTCCCAGCGGGAAGGCAGTGAGTGTCTCTAGAGACTCCAAGGCCAAGCCTTGTCAGTGTGGGAGATGCTGAACAATCCCCCTCCCACTCTCCATGGCAGCATCGCTGACTTTCTCCCCCCCCCCCCCCCTCAGGTTTCAAAGGGTATAGAGCATGGAAAGCATGCAGCAGTTTGGGAGCATTGACATGACAATCCTGAACCCATTCATTTTCCTCCAAAATCCTTCCACCTAACCAAACAGAATAAGTGGCCCAGCTGTAACTTAGAGTCCAGGATTTGAGCCACCTCCTGATGCAGCTCATCATTCAGAATCAGGCGGGGGAGCGGGAGGACGAGGACGCCATGCATTCGGCCCAGGATCTCGCCTCAGGAGGCTGAAATGAAAAATCGGATGAATGCCCTTAAGAGACTTGGGCAGGGCCAGTTCAACAGTCACCACAGGAAATGGCCCCACGTATCTCCAACTAAGCTTTCTACTAGGCTGCAGTCCCCTCAAGTTTTTCGTGGATAGATACACGGAATCTCCAGGTTTAACGTCCCAAGGCTCAGCCCTGTGTTTGTCGGCTTGAGCCTTGTAAGCAGCCTTAGCCTTAGTCAGTGCTTTTTGAACCACAGGCCATTGGTTTTGCAACCCCTGCCACCAACCCTGTAGTCCCCTCCAAGCCCAGGGGTAGGGGTTGGCATCGTTGGGAGAGGAGCCCCCTCATATCCATACAGAGCCATGAAAGGGGACACCCCGGTTGAGGAATGCACAGAGTTATTGTAGCCAGACTCTGCACAGGGCAGTAAGTCCACTCTGTCATCTTGCTGGTAATTAGTAAAGCATCTGAGAAACTGTTCCAAGACTTGATTGACTCTTTCTGTTTGGCCATCGATCTCTGGGTGGTAGGCACTACTGAGGCCCTGCACAATCTCTAAAAGCTGCAACAGTTCCTTTCAAAAACGTGCAACGAATTGTGACCCTCTGTCTGATATTATCTTCCTTGGAAAAGAATAGAACCTCACAATGTGGTGCATAAACATCTTAGCCAACACCTTTGCTGTGGGAAGTTGCTTGTAAGGGACGAAATGGGCCTGCTTCGAGAAAAAGTCGTCCCCCCCCCCCCCCCCCAAGTACTGGGTTTTTTTTACTTGGTGGTAAGTCAGTAATAAAGTCCATAGAGATCACCTCCCAGGGTCTGTCAGGGGACTCTAAGGGTTTCAGGAGTCCCAGAGTTTTCCCACCCCGGCGTTTATTCATAAGACAGGTAGGGCAAGAAGTAACATACAAGGAAATGTCCGCCCGCATGTGTGGCCACCAAAATTGGTGCTGTAACAAGCGCGGAGTCTTAAGAAAACCAAAGTGTCCAGCTAGTTTCAAGTAACAGCTTTTAGGTCCCAGCGGGAAAGCAGTGAGCGTCTTTATAGAGTCTCCAGGGTCCAGCCTTGTCAGTGTGGGAGTTGCTGAGCAACCCCCCCGCCTCCCATGGCAGAATAGCTGACAGAGCATCGGTTTGGCATGTGGATAGTCCCTCGTTCAGTCCCTGGGATTCTCATTTCAAAGGACCAGGTAGGAGGTGATGGGAAAGACCTCTGCCTGAGACTTTGGAGAGCCGCTGCCAGTCTGAGTAGACAGGACTGACCTGGATGGACTTAGGAGCTGGTTCATTGTAAGGCAGCTTCATGTGTCAGTGTCAACATTAGAAAATGTGGAAAGGAAAGGGGAGACCTTGCTGCTATGGCCCTGTCCCTTCCTTATTCTCACCTCATTCTGATCGCGCGGGGGGGGGGGGGCTGAGTTGGCCGAGGTGAGCCACACGGTCCTTCTCCCCCATCAAGACCCCAGAACCCCCTGGCAGACGCTGCTCTTTGCACGAAAGCTCGCCTCTAAGGTGAAGCGTGGCCACGGTACGCTGCAGAAGGTGTACTGGTGGTAGCCCCCTAGGTACAGGTGTCTAGCTTTAAAGGTCAGTCTTGGCATCTGGTAATTCAGTTTGGGTTCTTAAAAATATTTTGTGATGGGTGGCCGTCCGGCCAAGGAGATTATTGGGCTGTTGAGCTGGACTGCAACGTTGTGGCTGCTGATCAATTCAAAACTTTTTGATAGGGTAAAAAAGGTGCCCCGTACTAATCAGCCGACACATCCTAAAATGATTAACATTTTCTTAAAAGTTAATACTAGATGGCAGCCATCTGGCACGACACATGTATGTATGATAAAAGGGGTCTGCTTTTTCTTTGAAAAATAATGCAGAGATTTTGGAGTTTTCCCTGCAGGTAGCTGCACTTATCAGGGTAGACTGCAAAATAGATTCCCAGCAGTTTGTACTCATTGAGTTTCTATCGATTTCAATTAGCTAGATTTGATCTCAGAGCACCTTAGAGACCAACAAGGGTTTTTTTTGGAGGGGGGGAATAAATGTTTGAGAGTCAAAACCTCTTTCGTCAAATCTGAAAAGGGGAGTTTTTATTTAGTATTTAATTTATACCCCACCCTCCCTGCAAAGCAGGCTCAGGGTGGCTTTTGCCTCTTGAAAGCTGACGTCCTGAGACTCTTTGTTGGTCTCGAAAGGTGCTCCTTGGCTCGAGTCTAGCTGTTCTACAGCAGACCGACACAGCTACCCTCTGGAACTTACTTTCATCTTGATAAATTAGTTACTGTGACTCTATGCCTTGCTGTTTTAACCCTACAGTAGAGTCTCAAACGTGCAGTGAAAGCACAGTTTTGCTTTCCGAACTAATCCTTCTCCCAGGGAGCATGTTCAGAGAAAATAATCTGTGACCTTAGACATGAAAAAGCTGCCTCAGCCCCACAATGTATCTGGTGTCAGTGTAGCAATCACGTTTTGCGAGCTTTGTTTAACACCCTGAAAGCTTTCTTTAACGGTCCCCATCCCAGTTTGTGAATCAGCCTGAATACCTAAAGTCTAACGAAGGACTCTGTCTCTGTGTCCTGCTTTATATTGTAAATCATTTGTTTTGATTTTTTTTAAGGTTCCAATAATGCTGTATCATGGCACCCAGCAAGAGCGACGTGGGCGGCTTCATAAAATCCGAAAGAGACACGGTTCTCTGAATGTTCATCCCGTGGTCATCACTTCTTTTGAAATAGCCATGAGAGACAGGCATTCTCTGCAGGTGTGTAAGAAATTGCAGTTTAATCAGTGCAGTCCGGTGGGCTCCTTAATACCATCCCAGATACTCGTGTTAAAATCTTTTGCTCTGCAGCCAGTTTGGGGTAGTGGTTAGGTGCGTGGATTCTAATCTGGGAGAACCGGGTTTGATTCCCCACTCCTCCACTTGCACCTGCTGGATGACCTTCAGCAAGCTATAGTTCTGTCCCATCTGTTCCCTCAAGGGCAGCTCTGGAAAGAACTCTCTCAGCCCCACCTACCTCACAGGTGGGGAGGGGAAGTGAAAGGAGATTGTAAACTACTCTGAGTGAAGGGTGGGATATAAATCCAGCCTCTTCTCTTCTTCATCATGTGTGAATGTGCTCTTAACACTATGTTCGTTGTTGCTTTGGAGACATACGTTTCCGTTGTACTTTGATTCGGTTTAGCAGCGTTTAAGGTGAAGAGTGTTTCGATTTGTCCAGGCCTGTTTCAGAGAAAATGAAAGATTTTTCCCCAGTACCTAAACATTCTTCAAATGACAGAATTTATATAATTATATAAAATTATATAATTAAAATTATATAAAATTTAGGTCCCTTCTAATTGGTCTATGGGGCAGTCTGTATGAGGATCAATCCTTGCTGTCCTGACCCTGGATGACCCAGGCTAGCCCAATCTCATCAGGCCTTGAAACTTAAGCAGGGTGAGACCTGGTCAGTATCTGGACAAGAGACCCCCAGGGAAGTCCAGGGTTGCTGCAGGCAGGCAGGCAGGCAGGCAAGGGCAAACCGCCTCTGAACCTCTCTTGCCTTGAAAACCCCACAGGGTCTCCATAAGTCAGCTGTGACTTGATCTCTGTCTCTCGCTCATAAAAAGCGCTGCTTTGTGGAGGCATGGTGTATTTGTGCGCACAGGAGTTGTGGGTTGACATTGGGCGGGTTACATCATTGTGGGGGGGGGAGGTGGAATTATTGTGGCTGCCTAGCTTTCAAATGCAGAGCAATCCCCTCAGAATTGCAACGAAACCTATAGATCGTACTTATATATTTTACTTGGGTCATGTTCTTTCTCTGGCCATCTGTGTCCTTCTAAATTGCTGTCGAAAAACCTCCCATTTGCTTGCAGTCTGGACTTCTTTGGCACATCCCTGGATTCTCTCCTTATGAAAGAGCAAACGTTATAAATCTTGGGATGACTAGGGCTGTGAATTGGGGGGGGGGGGCGCAAAATCAGAAAAATGGGGGGACAGGTTTCCCAATGACTCTTTTCCAGGTTTTCTATTGGGAAAGGGGGGGGGAATATTATTGAAAAAAATCCTATGAAATACTTTCTCTTTTTGAACGAAGTCTAAGTCCAGGGGCACCTTTAAGACCAACAAAGCTTTATTCAAAGTGTCAGCTCTTGAGAGCAAAGAACACTTCTTCAGACAAAAGTGTGCTTTGCACACGAAAGCTTAACACTTTGAATAAAACGTTCTTGGTCTTAAAGGTGCGCCACTGGACTCAAACTGTGTTCTGCTGTTTCAGACCAACACGACGACCCCACCTGAATTTTTCTCTTTTTGAGTGAGAGAAACCTTGTCTTATAAATCATTTTAGTATTCCAAATGTACAGCAGAAAAATGTCAGAGGATTTTCCCAATTCATCCAGTGAAAAAATTGGGAAGTTTCATAGAACACTTTATTTTATTCATTTGTTCGATTTCTATTCCACTCCCCTCCACGATCACTCCCCTCATTCTGCGGCCAAAAAACTTACACTGTAGACAAATAAAACCTTTTTTGGTTATGTATAATGTTGCCAACAATTTATATGCTATAATATCTTTAATGACAATACATTAGCAAAGAGTTCAGTGTTTCCAGTGTTATAAAGTTTAGCTTAATACCCACATATTCCGGTAGTCCTACTATCGTGGCTCTGTGAGAGAGTGTGTGTCCCAATAATACCCTTTCGTTTACTACAGAATTAATTTTCTGATTTCAGCTTTGATTTAATTCCCCTCTCTCTCTTGGATGGCAAAAACAAAGGCATATGTCCTATGGCCGCATAACATGCCGTGGTTTGCAGCTCTTTCTCAAGTGTTGGGAATACTTGTCATTTTTCTTACAGAAAATGAAGATATTTATAGTTTTACATTCCATAAACAAGCCAAACGGTACATTTTTATGTTAACGAAGTTATGTCGTTTTCCCCAAGCTCCCCCCCCCCCTTTAAAATTGCAGGAAGTTTTACATCTCTGAGTTCTTGCGATCAAAAGAGTCCTGCAGACTTTGGGCTGATTTTGTCAACTCCCGTATCCTGTTTGCCAAAGTGACTATCCGCAGGGCTTTTGAGGCTATAGTTGTCCCTTCTGTTGGCGTTCACCACCCTGGGATTCCATGATGTTCTGCCTCTGAAAAGGGAGACTGTTCAGCCTTGGTGACTAACACTTCTGATGAGACTTCCAGGAATTTGTCTAATCTGTATTTAAAGCGAAGCAAAATAGTGGTAGTCACTACATCTCGCTGGCAGAGAATCCCATACGTTAATTGCATGTGGTTTGTAGAAGTAGTTTCTTTTATCTTTTTACCCTGCTGCTTTAAGTCCCTAGCTACTAGGCCGTAAGAGAAATACATCTCTTGACATTTCCAGACGGTGGGTGAGCTTTAACCACGGAGTTTTATATGTACTTTTGGAAACGAAGCCATCTCCTTTGCGACACTTGAAAAACTTTTCTCCAGTGAAAGAACTGCAGGCTTTTTCGGGTCCCCTGGTCTTAGCCACTCCAATCCAGGTCACCTTCTCTTTACGCCTTGGGAAATGTGCTCAGTTCAGGCTTCTTTGCGGAGTGCAGTGACCACCCCAAAACACAATGAGAGTAAAACGAAACATGTTTTTACTTGTGCTTTGACCCCCTTGAAATAACCTGAAGTTTCTTTTCTCCAGAACTTCTACTGGAAGTACTTGATAGTGGACGAGGGGCACAGGATTAAGAATATGAACTGTCGTCTTATCAAGGAATTAAAACAGTTTAGGACAGACAATAAGCTGCTGTTAACCGGCACTCCCTTGCAAAACAACTTGTCTGAACTTTGGTCCCTGCTGAACTATCTGCTGCCTGATGTCTTCGATGACTTGAGAAGGCAAGTAGCAGTGTGTCGTTTCGTGCCTTCTGGCTCTGCTGTTCACTGTATGTTTGCCTGAACGTTTTAAATCTCATTATAATATGCTTATTGTGTTTATGTGTATCTAATTCTGTTAGCTGCCCTGAGCCTGTTTTGGGATAGGGCAATATATAAACATACATACATAAATAAACGCTGGGGCTCTACATAAACTGCTACTGGGGTCCCCCAAAATGGGGCCCGTGGGACCCGCCTGCACCATTCCTGGTGTCTGCCAAGTGTTCTTGGAGAGTGGGTGGGCCAGATGGGGCTTTTCGCCCAGCAAGGCTTCTGATTGGCCATTGGGGAATCAACTTGCTAAGCAGATTATTTAAAACATTGCTGTGGCGGCAGCCATTTTGTGGCTGCACTCACCATGCTGTGTCAGAATTCTGATGGTGCCTGCAGGCTGAAAAAGACTGGGGACTCCAGTCCTGGCAAATGCTTTCACGACCTGGAATTCCTAAGCTGCCTTTCCAGAAAATAAGACCCTCCAAGTCAGTTATGAGTTTTTGGCCATGACTGCATTGCGTGTACCTAGATGTTTTTAGCATCAAATGCAGTCTCTTCAGAGTCTCAACTTGCAAAAGCAACCTTCTGGAGCTTATCATTGGCAAGTGGAGTAAATCAGATAAAGCAAATGTAAACAAATTTGTATAAAACAGCCTGGAGAGCTGTTTCTACCACAGCAGAATTTTTTAAAAAACATGAAAAATGTGCATCTTACTCTTTTTTTTTGTTAAAAAAAAATTCTATTCCTGTGTTTTCCTCCTAGCTTTGAGTCCTGGTTTGACATTACCAGTATTTCTGAAACTGCTGAAGATATTGTTGCTAAAGAAAGAGAGCAGAATGTCTTGCACATGCTGCACCAGGTATCAGTTTTCGTAGATTAGATGAAAATACTTTCATAGCTTTTTGCTGTTGTCTGGGATTCTGCCTTTTTCCTAACTGTATTTAAAACAGAATGAAGTCTGAGTCCAGGGGCACCTTTAAGATTGACAACGTTTAATTCTGGGTATCAGCTTTCATGTGCATGTACACAAAAATGTATACTCAGAATCAGGGGTCATTTCGTAGAAAAAGGGGTGCAGGAGCTCATTAGCATAACTCATTTGCATATGCCACACCCCCTAGCATACCGGAAGTGTGTCAGAAGGCAACACCCACCCCTCAGGCTCCATTCCACAGGTGAGTGAAACTGACCTGCTCTTCCTCCATTCCCTTCCCCATCCAATACTTTGTGCAATAAAAATAAGTGGCTCAAGGTCACACCAGCAGCTGCATGTGGAGGAGTGGGGAATCAAACCCGGTTCTCCCAGATTAGAGTCCAACTCCTGACCACTACACCAAACTGATGGGGTGGAAGCTGCTGAAGGGTTGGTGAAATTTCTCCAGTACTTATGTGCCATGTGCCCAGATAAAAAATGGTATACTTAGAAAATTTATGTGCCACCTTGAGCAAGTCTCTGGAAAAGCAGCACACAGTCATAAAAGGAACAATGATAAAATTATCAATATTAAAACAAAACATTAAAAACAATAAAGACCCTAGCAGGGCTTTCCCCGGGGCGCTGCGCCTCTGCACTGCTCGGGGAAGCCGAGGAGGGGGCGGGGCTTGGTCATGTGCCTGCCCCCTGGACTCCTCACTCCCGGAGCTGCGCTCCTGTGCGCTCCTGCTCCAACGGACCCCTGGAAAAGATACCTTTACACATTTATCTCCTATGTTGACATATTTATTGCTTTGCTGTCCTTTCCCCTCTGGGCTGCGCTCCTGTGCGCTCCTGCTCCCCTCTGGGCTGCGCTCCTGCTCCCCTCTGGGCTCCCCTCTGGGCTGCGCTCCTGTGCGCTCCTGCTCCAACAGACAGACCCCTGCTCAGAATTAAACTTTGTCGGTCTTAAAGGTGCCACTTTTACTCAAACATTATTCTGTTGCTTCAGACCAAGACGGCTACCCACCTGAATCTGTATTTACCGTAGAGTGTGCTAAAATGAGCATGCCCACCCTTGTGTATCTACACAAGTTATGCATGCCCACGCGCCGTGTCTTTCTTAGTATTCGTGCATAAGTGTGTGGAAAGTGTATTTGCTGAATTATTGGGCCAATAATAAAAATCGGACGTGTTTCTGTTGAATGGGTTCCGTATCCTGCACCAGACTAGGAGCTGGGACGCCTGGCTCCAGATCCCCACCCTGCCATGAAAGTGCGCTGGGTGATGTTGGGCTAGTTGGATGCATTATTTTTATCTCTGAATCCCAGATTTTGACCCCTTTCTTACTGAGAAGACTGAAGTCAGATGTTGCGTTAGAGGTTCCTCCCAAGCGTGAAGTGGTCGTCTACGCTCCTCTCGTGAAGAAACAGGAAACTTTCTACACTGCTATTGTCGACAAGACGATTCGGAAGCTGCTGGGGGATGACCAGGTATTTGCCATGGCGCTGTTCTGCCTCAACGTCTGAGAAGCTGTAAGCATAAGCAGAATGGTTGCCAGCTCTGGGTTGGGAAATACCTGGCAATTTGGGGGGGGGGGGTGGAGCTTGGGGAGGAAAAGGACTTCAGCGGGGTGTAATGCCATAGAGTCCACCTTCCAAAGCGGCCATTTTCTCCAGGTAAGCTAACCTCTGTTATCTAGAGATCTCCAGCCACCACTTGGAGACTGGCAACCTTAACAAGCGGCGTACATTCTTCCTTGTGAAACTGCTACTGGGGGCATGTTCTGTTCATGAGTGCGTTTGCAAAGAAATGCTGCAGCGCTAGTAGACCCCGAGCACAAATTCTTGCATGTATATGAAGTCCTGAAGTTATTGTGAACGTAGACTCTTGCCTCTGGAGGTGTCGACATTTGCTTGTGATCCTCCCCGAGTCCAATTTTATGCCCTTCTTTAAAAAAACCAAGCCCCCTCCCCATTAAGCGTGTTCCATTTATTGGGCGGAGTAGATAAAAATCCCTGTTACCCTTTCTGGGCGTTTTGTGGTATTGGCCATGCACCAGGTGACTAAATCCAGGGACTATGTCTGACAGGTGGAAAATTTTGTTCCTAATCCTATTTAGACCAGCAGACTGTATAGAAGTCAGTAGAAACCCAAACACTTAATCCTGTTTAGATTTACAACGTGCACACGAAGCTGTGTTATCCTGAATCAGATTATTGGTTCTGTCAAAGTCAGTATTCTCAGACTGGAGGCAGCTCTCCGGGGTCGGAGGCAGAAGTCTTTCCCATCACCTCCTGCCTGGTCCTTTTAACTGGAGATGCTGGGGATTGAACCTGGGACCTTCTGCATGTCGAGCAGAGGTTCTACCACTGAGCCATGCCCCCGCCCTGCCTTTATAGAAGTTAGCAGAAACCCAGTGGTCAGTTTCATTCATCTTCCTTGAAGAACAATGTGCCCTGTTTGTGACTGCTTTTCTTCCCGCTGGGAACTGGGAAAGGGCGGACACGGCAGCTGCTTTTCTTTCCTCCAGGAGCCAGTGGTTGAGTTGAACTCTGCAGGCAGACCAAAGCGCCGAAGTCGGAAGCTGGTTAACTATCGTGAGCCTGGTGAAGATGATTTCCCTGATGAACCGGAATTATTGATCAGCAAACGGCAAGAAGAAGTTGAGAAAGAGAGGTGCTTATCCTAAATGTGGCTTCATTCAATGTCTTTACACCCCGTCCGGTGACATTTTAGGAACAACTGAGGTCTTGGAGACAGACAGTTTTTCTTCAACATGATTTTGTATGAATGAGATAACAGCGTATCAGCATTTGAAATAAATGTGTCTTGAAGAGTTCCAAAGTCCCTGTAATTAAGAGCAGGAATAACGTTCACATGAGGCGCCATATACTGAATTAGACCGTTGGTCCGTCAAGGTCAGTGCTGTCCAGCCAAGGCAAGTCTGATTTAATCGAAAGCTAAGCAAGGCTGACCCTGGCAAATGCTTGGACAGGAGACCTCCAAGGAATACCAGGGCTGAGACGCAGGGGCAGGCAATAGCAAGCCACCTCTCTGAAACATTCAGGCCCCACTAGAGGTTGCCAGAAGTCAGCCAGGACTCCCAGGTATGCCTGCACGCACGCGCGCGCACACACACACACACACAAAGGTTCTTGAAAGAGCAGTGCTTGAGAGAGCTCTCTCAGCCCCACCTACCTCACAGGGTGCCTGTTGTGGGGAGGGGAAGGGAAAGGAGATGGTAAGCCGCTCTGAGACTCCTCCGGGTAGTGAAGGGCGGGGGTATAAATCCTCCTCCTCCTTGCTCTCCAAGAGTCTCGGGGAAAGAGGTCTTTTGCATCACCTACTGTCTGATCGTATTTTTAACCTGGAGGGGCCGGGGGTCAGACCCGGGGTGGTCTGCATGCCAAGCAGATGCTCTCCCACTGAGCCATGGCTCCCTCTGTGGATCAGCTGGTTTGGATCTACGTTTGAGTCGTGCTCCAGGTGTCATGTTTACAACCTTGTCCCTTGCCAGGCCGGTGATAGAGATGAACGTGCCTTGGGACTCCGAAATCAACCTGAAGCTGCAGAACATCATGATGGTGTTAAGGAAGTGCTGCAACCATCCGTACCTCATCGAATATCCTCTGGACCCCGTCACACAGCAGTTTAAGGTGAGGGCTTACTAAGACGCTGGCTAACATCAGCACTCTGTTGTTTGGAAGGGCGTTACTAGTTCCTCTGGGAACCTGCCGATTGGCAGAGAGCAGCTGTTGGCCTGTGTGGGTGGGTGTCTGTCTCTCTCTCTCTGCAACCAGGAACACTGTAACGCTTCACGTTCATTTATCCCTAAAACACTCACTAAAGCTCTGCGAATTGCAGTGGCTGCTAATAGAGTTCCGGATTTGTTTCAAGGTGTTGGTACTAACCCTGAGTGGCCAAGGACCAACATACCTGTGGGACCGCCTCTCCCTTTATGTATCCTGAAGAGCAATGTTCCCTCTAAGCTGAGTTAGTGTGAGCTGGCTCACAATTTTTTAGCCTCTGGCTCACAGATTTTTTTCTTGCCTTAGGAAGGGTGCCTCCCAAGCAAACTAGTTTATGCAGCAGCCAAACCACTTGCTCACAACTTTAATGCCAGGAGCTCACAAAGTAGAATGTTTGCTCACAAGACTGCACATCTTAGAGGGAACATTGCTGAAGAGCCCTGCGCATGACAGACCAACATCTGCTGGCAATCCCTGGCCCAAAGGACGTCTGACTAGCCTCAACTAGGACCTGGGCAATCTCGGCCCTGGCCCCGACCTGGTGGAATGTGCTCCCATTCAAGATCAGGGCCCCGGGGGGATCTCTTACAATTCCACGGACCCTGAAACATGGAGCTCTCCCGCCAGGTTTTGATTGAGGCAGCGGACGTCCAAAAACTTTTTGGCCCCTCCTGCTCATGCTGATGAGAGTTTTTTATAGCACGAGGCCCTGGACTCTGACCTGTATCTTTCAAACCAAAGCCGCGCCAGGGTATATGAAATTGGAGCATCGCCATAAAATGAGTTATTTGTTGTGGTTCTTAATATGATGTTTTAATGTTGAATTTTGTCTTGGTTTTCTGTTGTGACCTGACCGGAGCCTGCTCACGGGGAAGGCAGGATAGAAGGCCAAGAAATAAAGTAAATAAATATATTCATGAGTGAACCTCCACCTTCAGAGGCACTAATCCTCTGAATCCCAGAGCCAGGAGGCAACATCAGGGGAAGGCCTCAGCCTCTATGCCCTGTTGTTGGCCCTCCAGAGAAACTGGTTGGCCACTGTGTGAGACTGGATGCTGGACTGGATGGACCCTCACTGGTCTGATCCAGCAGGAGGAGGAGGAGACTGGATTTATACCCCGCCCTTCACTCACTTGGAGTCTCAGAGTGGTTTACAATCTCCTTTCCCTTCCCCTCCCCACAACAGATACCCTCTGAGGTAGGTGGGGCTGAGAGTGCTTCGAGACAACTGTCCTTGAGAGAACCGCTGGTACAGAGCTATGGCTTGCCCAAGGTCGTCCAGCAGGTGCAAGTGGAGGAGTGGGGAATCAAATCCGGTTCTCCCAGATTAGAGTCCGCGCACTTAACCACTACACCAGACTGGCTTCCATGTTCTTATCATGGGAAGGCCTTGGCCTCTATGCCCTCCAGAGTAACTGGCTGGCCACCGTGTTAGACAGGATGCTGGACTAGATGGACCATTGGTCTGATCCAGCAGGACTCTTCTGATGTTCTTATGAAGGCCTTGGCCTCTCTGCCCTGCTGTTGGCCCTCCAGGGGGATTCTTTGGCCACTGCGTGAGACAACAGGAGGCTGGTGAAAATGTTCAGTTGCGTAGATATTCCATGAAGAGCCATGTGTCAGGTCTGGGGGATGGGATCACTGCCTGCTTTCCTTGGCCCTTCTGGCCAAGGTTGAAGCCCTTGGTGTATGCGTCTCTGTCTGGCCTCCATGGTGGCAGCTCAGTACTGTTAAAATCCTACATGGCTCGGCACTGGGGTATCTGAAGGACCGTCTTCTCCCATACTTTCCCACCTGGGAAGTAACGTCACAGGGAGAGACCCTTGGGACTGTCCCGTCAGTCAAAGAAGCTCGCTTGGTGGGGACACGAGGGAGGGCCTTTTCAGTGGAACCATCTCCCTGGGGAGGTGTACCTGGCCTCCCTCACTTTTGATTCTCAGGAGGCAGCTGAAGACAGTTTTATTTAAGACTGCATTTGGTTAAAGCAGTCCCAGACTGTGATTTTAAATTTGGGGGGGGTTGTATTTTTATGTACATTATTTTATGTATTTTAATTACATTGTAAGCTCCGTTGAGCCCTATGAGGAAGAATGGTGTCTCATAATTGCTTCAAATAGATAGGGAAGGGGGAATTCAGTCACCAAGATGTCTTCCTTTAGCCAGCTCCCCTCCAGAGTTGCTTGAGCTGGGCGATTTATATCCCACTTCTCCTCAGCCTTCCTTTTTTTTGTAGAGCGTGCTGTATGCTGCCCAGTGATCCTTTAAAGTTCCTCCCCGTTCCCACAAGAACTCTGGCCTTTGCAAGACGGTGGGCACTCCCTTTCCCACAGCTGTCTCCTTTTCCGCAACTGGCAAGCGGTTGGGGAGACTCTGAGGTTTTAAGCTCCCCCCACCCCTCGTCCGTGGCAGTGACTTCCTTTCCCTGACCCAGTGTTGTCATCCAAAGGAGTCTCCCTTAAAGCTTTAACTCACCAAAACTTGATTCTGGTGGACACAAATAACGGCATCATTCATTAAGGCAGTAAACGAGCAGCTTTTGAAGCTGTTGTCTGGGGTTAGGCCAAGTGTGTAGCAAGAAGGCCAGGCTAGAATGGGGCAGGAGATGGAACTGCATGATGCGGCCACCGGAAAGTCCAGGAAACTTGAGGTTTGATCCAAAGAGAGCCAGTTTGGTGTAGTGGTTAAGAGTGGTGGACTCTAATCTTGGAGAACTGGGTGTGATTCCCCACTCCTCCACGTGCAGCTGCTGGTGTGACCTTGGGTCAGTCACAAGTTCTTTCAGAGCTGTTCTCTCAAGGACAGTTCTGGAAAGAGCCCTCTCAGCCCCACCTCCCTCACAGGGTGTCTGTTGTGGGGAGGAGAAGGGAAAGGAGATTGTAAGTCGCTCTGAGACTCCCGAGTGAAGGGTGGGGTATAAATCCCATCTCCTCCTCCTCTTCTTTTCCTTCATGCCTGTGATCACCCTCTGAAGCACCACCAGGTGCAGTGCAGATCGTTACAACTTGAGGAGGGAAATTTGCAGAAACCGTGGATGCTCCTGCGTTGGGTGTGAGTGGGATGGCACCCTAGAGTCCAGCCCCTAAGGCAGGGGATCTCCAGTCTTTTTGAGTCTGTGGGCACCTTTGGAATTCTGACGCAGCATGGTGGGCCTAGTCACAAAATGGCTGCTGGGTAAGGTGGAGAAAAACCTGCCCACGGAGAAAGCCCAAGTTCAGGGGAGAAGAGAGGTAATTTTAAAATTACATGTCAGGGAGGAGGAATGAAAGAGAGTAAAGCTAGCACTGGTGGCGGCAGCTGCCATTTAAACGACATTCTATTAATCTGGATAGCCAATCAGAAGCCCTCCTGGGCAAGAGCTTCAGCAGGTCCCACCCACTTTCTAAACCACTTGTTTGGTGCCCCCAGGTTTGGGATCCCTGCCCCAGAGTGTAAAGCGATGCCATTTCAGTTTAATGAGCGTGCCCTAAATTATAGATTCGAGTCCAGTCGCATCTTAGAGAATCAAAGCTCCTACCCTGAAAACCTTGCTGGTCTCTTAAGGCGCTACTGGACTCGAATCCAGCTCTTCTACCGCAGCCCAGCCCAGCTGCCCTCTAAAACGGACCTGGTTTTGTTTTTCTGACCTCAAGGTTGATGAAGATCTAGTGAAGAATTCGGGCAAGTTCTTGCTCCTGGATCGCATGCTGCCAGAGCTAAAGAAGCGGGCGCACAAGGTATCTCCCCTTTCTTGCCTCAAAACATTGTTCAGGCAGCCTTGAGCAGAAGGTAAATCAGTCGCCTTTGTTCCGTAGGTGTTGATATTCTCGCAGATGACCAAAATGCTGGACATCTTGATGGACTACTGCTACCTGAGGGGCTACCAGTTCAGCCGCCTGGATGGACAGATGTCGTATGCAGAGAGGGAGGAAAATGTAGGCGACTCCTTCCCTCGAAAGGCCTCAGCCGCTTCCCGTGGGCGTTCTGACACTCCTTTGCACGCCGCCGCAAATGGTTTTTGTCAGGGACGCGGAAAAACAGCAGCCAAACTGGGCAATACGCAGAAGCCAGGCTGCTGTGTAGAGTTGGTGGGCGGTGGAAAGTGCCATCAGGTCACAGCTGACTTACGGGAACCTGGAGTGTTTCCAAGGCGAGAGGTGGTTTGCCATTGCCTGCCTCCGGGTTGGTGGTCTCCCCTTCAAATACTAGCCAGGGCCAGCCTTGCTTAGCTCCTGAGATCTGGCAAGATCGAGCAACAGGACTTGGGTACAGGGGTCCTATCACGCCTGCACTGAAAGATCTGCACTAGCTTCTGGGGACCATGCAAAGAGCTGTTTTTACCGTTTAATGCCCTTTATGGCCTGGGGACTGGGCACTTGAAGGACCCCCTCCTCCCATCCTATCCAGCCTGCCAGTTAAGATCTGCCTCCAAGCCTTCCTCTCTGCCTTCAGAGGAGAGGCAGCCAGAGGACGGGGCTTTTTCAGTGTTGGCACCTCTTCAGTGGTACCTCCTTCCTCCCCAAGGCTACTCTCAGGAGCCCGGCTAAAACGTTCTTTTTTTCACCCAGACTTTGTTTTGTTTTGTATTGTATTTTTCGTGCGCGTGTGCACCTGGAAGTCATGGCGACTTCTGGTGACTGACCCCCTCCTGGGGGCCTGGAGGATATTCAGAGAGGTGGCTGAATAAAACCTGTCCCCGCCTCCCAGCTGCTGGTATTCCAAGGAGGTCTCCCCTCCCAAGTACTTGCCAGAGTCGGCCCTGCTTAGCTTCTGAGATCTGACGAGATCGGGCTGGCCTGGGCTGTCCCAGTCAGGGCTTTACCCAAACTTTTAATTGATCATTTGAGCTTTTAGCTTTGTTTTACAGTCTGTCTTTAGCTTGAGAAATGTTGAATCCTCCTTTGACACTGCTACATGAATTTTTGTGCCGTGTCTAGCGCTACTTTTGAACAGAGAACATTTATGGCTTCTGTTTTAATTTGTGAGCTGCTCTGGGCAGATTCCCTGGAGAGGCAGCAGAGGAACTTTCCAGGCGAGTAGGTGGGCGTTGGTGTAGCTGCAGTGAGTGGATCCTGCTGGAGTAGCCCTTGGTAGGGCACGATCCGGGAAGCTCCGGGTTCGAAACAGCACTGTGTGCCACTGGATGGTGTGTGAAGAGGCTGGGCTGGTGAAGTTAGGCCCAAGAGTCTCCTGGAAAATCAGGGCTGTGAAAGCAGCAGTGGTTGAAATAAAGATCTCAAAACTTCGGTTCTTTGATTTCTTCAGATTAGATTCATTTTGGCAGAGTTTTGATATACTGTCGTGGCGGGGGGGGAGCGGAATGCTTCACTTGAAAGGAGGAGTTGGGTTTATACCCTGCTCTTCACTACGCGAAGAAATCTCGGAGCGGCTTACAGTCGCCTTCCCCTCCCCACAACAGATAACCCTGTGAGGCAGGTGGGACTGAGAGAACTCTGAGAGAGAACTTGTGACTGACCCTAGGTCACCCAGCAGGCTTCATGTGGAGGAGGAGGTGGGGAATCAAACCCAGTTCTCTAGATTAGAGCCCGCCGCTCTTAACCACTTTATCAAGAGAGGTCAGTACAAATCTTCCACTTTTTCCTGTGTTCTGAAATTTCCCAGGCTTGGGCTGGAGGGTACTCTTGCAGCGTAGGGACCCCCCAGCCAAAACAGAAAAAGTGGAAGGCTGTGGATGAAAATGAGTTAGGGTACGGCAGTGGAAAGGAAGCCCTCAATGTTAGAGTCACACATTCCATGCAGCAGCCCACAGCCAGGATAGCCCCACCTCATCAGAAGCCCAGCAGGATCAGTTCTGGTCAGGACTTGGATGGGAGCCGAAAGACCAGGATTGCTATGCAGGGGAAGGCCAGTGGCAAACCACTCGTTCCTTGGGAAACCCTGCGAGGTGGAACGGCCATGCTTCAGTTGTGACTTCACCGCACTCTTTACCCTTAAAACTGCCATACCCTCTTGGCTGCGGTAGCAAGGCAGGAGGCTGAGAGTCGAGGCACGCTGGACTGGAAATGGAGCCTGCCCCTCTGCTTTCTGAGAGCTGGTGCGGTGGGGTGGTTGAGAGTGTCAGACTAGGATCCGGGAGTCCCAGGTTCCAGTCCCCACCGTGCCACGGACGCCGGCTGGCTGACCTTGGGCCAGTCACTCCCTCTCAGCCTGACCTACCTCACAGGGTTGCTGTGAGGATAAGATGAAGGACAGGATGATTACTAAGCCACCTTGGGTCCCAAGCAAATAAAATAAATTGTCTGGTTAAAGGAGATAGTACCTCTCTGGGTGCTTCCGAAGGCAATCTGACTGTGTTTCCTGTGGTGTATTGTTTACAGTTTGCTTGCAGGAGCGCGTGTCCGCCTTTCCCTAAAAACGCTCCCTTGGTCTTTTGTAGATGCATAACTTTAACACCGATCCAGAAGTTTTCCTCTTCCTGTTGAGCACGCGGGCCGGAGGTCTTGGGATTAATTTGACAGCCGCCGACACGGTCATCATTTACGACAGTGACTGGGTATGTTTTGTAGGCCAGCAGACATTAAGTTGTGAGCCCTCCGCCCAGAGGGCAGTGTGCCAAATTCTCCCCCACGCAGGGAGCTTCAGAGTCCCCTCTGTGCAGCAGTGACCCCAAGCTCGTCCCGGAAACTTGCAGCAGTTTCAAAAGTTTTCTTCCAGTGCCGTGTAGTGATGAGCCAGGTGCCTGGACAAAGCGTTAGAGCCGTATCATCCCCCCCTCCCACCCCCCCGCAGGACTGTGTTGAGGCTTGCTGAGAAATGCCTGCCTGGCTCCGTTCACACAGGCCTTGCTGAGCAGCTCACAGGAATAGCGTGAGGTTGAAGAGCTGGCGTTTTCCGTTCCTTCCCCTACTCTGTCCCAAAAGACAGGATTCTGGCAGTGGGTGGTGTTTTTCTGTTGATTATTTTAATACGGTTGATACTTGTTTTTAGGCTGTTGTTTGCTGTAGGTCAGGGGTGGGCAAATGGCGGCCCAGGGGCCACATGCGGCCCGCCACAGTTTTTTTGTGGCCCGCCAAGACAGTTGGCCACTGTCAGCACCTGAGGAGCTGCAGCTTGAACTTATTGACATGCAGTCAGATCACACTGTGAAAGAAAGGTTTAATGCTGTGAGATTAGTTGACTTTTACAAATCTTTGTCTGCTGAAAAGTTTTCATGTGTGAAGAAATTTGCTGGGAAAATGTTCTCTATATTTGGGTCTACTATATTTGGGTTCTCTATATTTGGTTTGTGAGCAAAGTTTTCTTGCCTGAAGATCAACAAGAGTTGATAGACATTAGCAGACATTTGACAGACGTTAACTTGCAGGCTGTGATGAGAATCTCAACAAGCAATCTCACTCCTGATTTCAAAAAAACTGTAGAAAAGTGTGACAGGGTACATTTGTCTCATTAAACTGATTCTAAAATTAAATGTGCTTGCAGCTATAGACGATATGAAATTAGCACAATAAATAAACGGAATAAAACGACCACTATTTTATTTAATTTATATTTATTGATTTTTATGATACAATTTATCCCTTTTCTGAAATGCAAAGTTAACTAATGAATG
The DNA here is from genome assembly GCA_029233225.1 of Lepidodactylus listeri. Lineage (NCBI taxonomy): Eukaryota > Metazoa > Chordata > Lepidosauria > Squamata > Gekkonidae > Lepidodactylus > Lepidodactylus listeri. The sequence goes on along the minus strand of JARCFY010000005.1, from coordinate 128,115,129 downwards.
CAATCATTTTAAAAGGTGCGGCCCTCCGCTAACCTCCGCTCCCACAAAGTGGCCCCCGAGCCAAAACAATTGCCCACCCCTGCTCTAGGTGATACTTTGCCAGTGGAAAGGTGGGCTTAGAAGTATTTCCAAATAGATGTTTTATACAGATACAGCACTCAAAAGCAGGTGCGATCCCACCTAACCTTGGGTCAGCCCTCCGGTGAAATGTGTAGCGTGGAACAGCCATCTCAGGTTTAGATACAGCGGGAATCGGAGGGCGTCGCGTTGCATCTTCTCCATAATGCTTTGGATCTTATTATTGGTGATGCTGGTCTTCTCCAATTTTGGGGCTGCTTTGTGGTTCCAAAAGGAATCTTTGCCGTGGGAACGCCCGTCCAGAGACTCCGGCGTCGCCTGACAAACCAGCAGAGGTCTCACACGGGGTTCAGAGGATGACTTGCCTTCTAAGCCCCCCTTCGCTCCCCTGTCTCTGCCCCAGAACCCTCAGTGTGACATTCAGGCCCAGGACCGCTGCCACCGGATCGGCCAGACCAAGCCAGTGGTCGTGTACCGTTTTGTCACCGCCAACACCATCGACCAGCAGATCGTGGAGAGAGCCGCTGCCAAAAGGAAGCTGGAGAAATTGGTCATCCACAAAAGTCAGTGAACTCGCCAGCCTCGAGACGATTTGTTTGGGCCCTTTGTTGGAGCCGTGGCCCTCTCAGGGCTCCCAGTGGTTTGGGGATCTGGTCAGCCCGGTTGAACCTCTGTGTGATGTGCTCGCTGCGTTGCCAGCGCTTTTTTTGTGTGTGTGTGGGGGGGGGGGGGGGATTTTTGTCCAAGTATGTGCCTTATCAGGGCTTTTTTTTGTAGGAAAAGCCCAGCGGGAACTCATTAGCATAATAGGCCACACCCAACAGCAGAAACTTATTAGCATAATAGGCCACACCCCTGACATCGCAGCTCCCTCCCAGGATCGGCTTCCCCAGTTGTCCCACGGCTCGCTGCGAGCCGCGGGACAACTGGGGAAGCCGATCCTGGGAGGGAGCCGCTGGGAAACCTGAGGAGGGGGAAGGCAGTTAAAACGGCCTTCCCTCTCTGGATCGGCTTGGCTTTCCCAGGTGCCCCACAGCTTGCGAGGCGCCTGGGGAACCCAAGGCGGGGGGGAGGCTGTAGGCGTGGCCAGCTCAGAAGCCAGCCGGAACTCCGTCCCTGTGCGTTCCCGCCCCAAAATAGCCCTGTGCCTTGTATAATATATGGCATTAAATAATACATAAGAGAGGAGATCTTGTCTTCTTGTAATGTATTTTGATCCATGTTCTTGTTCAACTTTGCCTAGTTCAATCCACCAGTCATGTGAACTTGTTAATAAAAAAACACATTCCCTCCCCCAGCCCCCCCAACTTTAAAAAACCATAAACTATCATCTTGCTATATTCTAACAATAACAGTATTAATGTATTTCTAACTTTAAAACAACAGCCAAATCTAAAAGAACCACTGGAAACACGGGTGCATCCTGTGTTGGGCTGAATTAGCCCTGCCATTAGGTTCTTTAATCTAGAGGAGCTAAGTATCACTCCCCCCCCCCCCTGCTTTTTGGTTGATTGCCAATGCTGATGTCCCAACATCTGCCGGGGAGGAGGTGAAAATCTTCCCTGTTGAAAGAAGGGGAGGAAGGACCACGGAGAGCTCCAGAAAAGGGCGTGAGCTGTTGCAGAAGCAACCTTCCCCAGGGATGCGAGATGCGGGCCGGAGAAGGCAATGCAGCCAGTGCCCCTTTGGAATTCTCTGGGCACAAGTGGTTGTGGGTGTCCAAGTTGGGCAGAGATCCCCCTCCGACCTGGACCGCCTGCTGATGAACACTGGAGAAGACTCTCCTCTGCCCACCTTAAAGCTCCTAGTGACTGGCTTGTCAAGGGCCACAGGAATTCGGGCGGCTGCATGCAAAGGTTTCTTAAGTTTTTGCTGAATTCCGAGCTTCTAGGGAAGGCAAAGAAAACAGTTCTTTCTCAGGGGGAGAGAACGTAGTGCGAGGTCTTGGCGGCAGCCTGAAAGGGAGATGCCGTTGTCCCTCGGACCTTGGCACACGGGATCCTGCACGGCTTCCTCTCGGCAGGGGTCACACTTGGGAGGCCGGACGGAAAGTGCTGCCGAGCTGCTCTCTGGTCCTTGTCTGTGGTTTTGATCGCTTTTTTTGGGGGGGTGGGGTGGGGTGGGGGAGCCCTGAGACAAGACACGACACATCTTCAGTCAAGCAAGGGCGTTAAGGAGACCAGTGTGATGGCGCTGAGCCCTCGGGTGCAGCCAGCGATACCTCGGCGGTGCCATTAATACCGGACTAACGTACAGCGTGGCAGAATGATCCCTCTTGTCTGTCTTCCAGATCAGTTTAAAGGGGGCAGAGTTGGCATGAACAAGAGCTGTTTAGATCCCAAGGAACTAATGGAACTGCTGCAGTCCAGGGACTATGACAGGTCAGTTCTCAGACGTCAGCCGCTGGGCTGTAGGAGCAGATTTGTGGCTTCTTTGCACAGAGAACATATCAGTGGGGGCGGTGGGAGCTGCAAGAAAGGGGTTCTGACGACCGATTTTCCTCCCTTCTCACCCTTTTGGCTGGGAAAGCATTCCCTACAAAGTGATCCGATGACGGATTTTCATGTTTGAATTTTAAATATGTGCCCTTCATGCTATCAGGGAAGTTAAAGGATCCACAGAGAAAGTTATATCGGACAAAGATCTAGAGCTACTGCTGGATAGAAGTGACCTTCTTGGTAAGTCCAGATTATATTTCCTGTTAGCATTGAATTGCTCCCCACTTGAAATGCAGAACTCCATGCGTAGGGGGAGCTGAGCTCCCTTTGTCCAAGAACAGATGCCCGGAGGGATGGGGGGGCTGGTTTTTTTTGGGGGGGGGGGATTTGCAAGAAATTTTTATTTTACCAACATATCGTTTATCCATCTTCATACAAAACCAAAGTGAGCAAATTAACATATATAACGAAACGTATCTATATATAAATCTTACAGCGTCACCTTTTCGGTTTATCTCAATATTATGTCAGTTTAAGATCCATACATTTAATATATCCACCTTTTGAGTCATTCATTTATTTTTACACCGTTCATAAAACTTCGACCATCTATCCTGCAAATATCCCTTCTTTCTTCCGTATAGTGTCTGGCTGGGTTTTTGAGTGTCTTTATGGCGCAAGGAGGTATAAGCCAGGACCTCATTAAAAGAAACTCGGTAGCAACGTGGTAGCAAAGTCCTCCTGCAGCTCTTCCGAGGGTTCAGAATCTGTGCAGGATATCCATTTTTATTTATTAGATTTAGTTGTTCATTCTTAGTGAACTGTCATAGCAATGCCTTTTGTGGTGTCAGTGTCAGATCCTAGTCCACCCACAGCAAAAATGGGCATCTTCACGGTGGAAGCCATTGGACTAGCAACCCAGTCTGAGCTCTCACAGCGATAAATGGTAGCGTGATGCTGTGAACCCGTCCTTCCGTCGAGGTGGCTGGTCGTATATCGGCAAGCTGCCCTCCCCGAGGCAGCTACCCCTTTGCCCAGGGATCCTTCCAAGCAGGAACGCTGTTCCAGGAGTAACCAGCCCAGGAGCAGTGGGCACCAGTGCTCCCTCTAAGCTGAGTCGGTGTGAGCTAGCTCAGTTTTTTTAGCTTCCGGCTCACACGTTTTTGGTCTCAGTCCAGGAAGGACGGCTCCAGAGCAAACTAATTTATGCAGCAGCCAAACCGCTCGCTCGCAACTTTAACGTCAGCAGCTCACAAAGTAGAATTTTTGCTCACAAAACTCCACAGCTTAGAGGGAGCATTGGTGGGCACATATGGTGATGTGCTGTGGGAAAAAACGCAAAAGCATACTTTGATCTGTGTTCTCATGCGTGTTGTAGGGTCGCTTCCCTGCAAGAGCAAAGGGAACCTCAAGTGTCTTTAGTCAAAGTGTCAAGCCGGCTCGCCAGCTCTCAGTTGGGAAAGACCTGGAGATTTTGGGGGCGGAGCCTGAGCAGGGGGTGTTGCCTTCTGACACACTTCCGGTGATGTCAGGGGGTGTGGCAGATGCAAATAAGTTATGCCAATGAGCTCCTGCACCTCTTTTTTTTACAAGATGACCCCCGACTCTTGGAGCTTTTATTATGTATAAGAATGGTGCTCCTTCACAAGCCTGCACTCCCGGGCCAGCTCCCCCCCCGGCTATATTGGTTTGTGTGAAACGCTCTTTTGTCGCCCATAAGAATCAAAAACAGTGGGAGCGGCTTAGTAACAGTACCATTGCAATGATTTGTTGGAAGATTGGACCAGGGGGTCCAATTCTACGGGCCCTCAAACAGGTTGCCTCTGTCCCCTCCATTGTCCTCTCTGGTGGGGAAAAAGTAATGTTTTTCCCCGCCATAGAGAACAATGGAGGGAATGGGGCAAGCTGTTTGTGGGGCCCGTAGAATTGGAACCCTTGGTCCAATCTTCTTGAAACTTGGTGGGTATTTCGGGGAGAGGCCCCAGCAGCTTCCCTGCAAGATTGGAGCCTCTCTCTCAAACCCCCTCCCCTCCAGCCCCTCATATCTACCCTATGAGTTTTTGCCATTGACTTCAATGGCCCTTATTTATTTATTTATTATTTCACATTTTTACCCCGCCCTCCCCGCAAGTGGGCTCAGTGCGGCACACACAGTGCCCGATCAGAATAAAACAATTTAAAACATTTTAAAATATAGTACTAACAATACAAAACCTATTTGCAATATAAATTGCACAAGTGTTTGCAGAGGTGTTAATCCTGGGTGTTCAGATGGCTTCCCAATGGTCCTCTTGTGCCAGCATCAGGGTCATCTTCCGGCCCGCTGCCCGACTTGGGCTTCTTTCCGGGCCGGCCCTCATCACTGATGTTCCCCGCAATGGTTGGTGGTATTTGGTGGTAAGTGGTGGTATACCATAGGGCAGGGGTGGGCAGACTGTGGCTCGGGAGCCGCATGCGGTTCTTTCACATATATTATGTGGCTCCCGGCAGGGCGGCTGAGGAAGCTAAATATCATTAGCAAACAAATATCATTGGACAAATTAATATCATTATCAATATCTGCTTTTACCCCTTTTGTTATTATTTTTGGCAGTCTCATTTAATGTTAATAAAAAGAGAATCTGCTTCTTTTCCAATAAAAGCAGGTAATATTTATTCATGTCTTGTGGCTCTCAGACATCTGATGTTTATTCTATGCGGCTCTTACGTTAAGCAAGTTTGGCCACCCCTGCCATAGGGTATAATGGGACCAAAACTGACATTCGGGTGGCCGAATGACTCCTGAATCGGCTTGCATTGCCAAAACTGACCTGTGGGGGTCATTTGGCAGCCGGATCAGATTTTTGGGGGGGGGGGGGGGCACAACCCTACCGTTACTTATCCGGGAGAAGAATAAAGGGAACACTGCAGTTGCAATGCTCATTCCCTCCTGTGCCTAGTTTCTGAAAACGCTCCGCATCCACCTCGAGCGTCTTTTAGACCAGGAGCATTGTCCAGCCATTCAAAGGACAAGAGAGAGAGATCTGGAGTTTAGCACCATCCACAGAATCTGTCTTCAGTCCTCTAGCAAGTCTGCTGTTCATAAAGAGAGGACTATTCAAAGGCACTGGCTGCTGTGGAGACGGTGCTACTCAGTGGCTCTTAGCCATCCCATGTTGCAGGAAGGTGGGCAAGGTGGGATGTGTGTTTGGTAGGCGGGTCTCACCCTGAAACAGCCGCTGCTAGAGGGACAGGAAAGCTGCAGGCCTCGCTCAAGCTGCTTGCCTCATGCCAAAGGTGGAAGCGAATTGTTTGTCGGCAATGGTGAGCGTGGCTCTGCAAGAGCTGTGGAGTAAATGCCGCCGCTTTGAACCTCTTTGTGTTATTTTCCCCTCCCAGATCAAATGAAAAGGTCGGTACCACTGAAACAGAAAAAGGGAGTTTTCACGATATTGGAAACCTCAGAAGACACCAGCGTGGAAAGCGTACTTTGAAATAGGAGCACCTTGGTCTTCAGAGGATGACGTGCAGCCTCCTAATCTGAACTTAGAACACGGCAGAGATGGACCCCTTTCAGCATTCAAGACCTCAGTTCTGACTGTAGTATTCCTAAGAGATGGCCGAAGACTGTAAAGTGTAGTGCTGCTAAATCGGCCTGATTAGTGGCTTGGGGGGGGTTCCCTTGTTGATAGATAACTGACAGATAATTTTTCTGGCTTCCGTTGCACCTGTTAAGCTGCTCGCTAATGTACAGTTCTCTGGAAGCCCTGCTAGAAAAGCTTTTGCTTTTTAAACAATGTTCTGATTCCTTGGCGGTTTTATGTGGACAGACGTGTGTCCCACGTCTCTTGTTGACAAGGTGCAACTTTAGCTTTTGGTAACTGTAAACAGGATTTATATGCATTAGGCCTGAAGTGTGAATTTTAGTTTTGAAGCAGCGGCTCGTCTGTGGCAGAGGGACAGGTTTGGTAACTTCTTAGGACCACAGTAGAGAAACGTATTCTCCAATTGGAATGTTTGTTTTTAGAGGTGCCACTAAGAAGGTTACTTCCAGCAAGCAGGCTGAAGATCTTCTCTGAAGTGGCTGTTTCTTTAACCACTTTTTTTTTTTAAAAATTGTTTTTTTTAAGTCTGTGTTTTGGCGCTCTGTATTTCTTTTCTAACACTTCATGAACTAGGGGCTACTGCAGCAGCTGCCCCGCCCGTCCTTCCTGTGTTCGCCGCTTGACATCCATTTTGGTTCTGGTGTGTTATGCAACACAATAAAGATGACGCTTCTGTGTAATAATTAACAGAGGTAAAGTCCTTGTGGCAAAACGTTTGGTGAAGGGTAGGTTCTGTTGGTACCCCATGGCCTCTGGCGGCCCTGCAGCTTACTTTACAGAAGGTGCGACAGGAGCTTCGCCTGCAGTTTTATAGACGCGTTTCATGACACTGTCAGAGCTATTCCGTTTCAACGGGGCAGGATTTGCATGGCTGTGTGACAGCGTCTTCTCACTGTGTCCATACTGGAGTAGGCAGAACCATAACACTCCGTGTTGCTACGTGCTGGTGATTTTAAACACACACCATGGACAACGCCTGTTTAAATGGCCCTCCTTCTGGGATACAAAAGGAAAGGAGTGTGAGGACACTGTGCTTGCTACAGGACCCTCAAGGCAGCCGAGCCAGACAGACACCCCCCCCTCCTCCTGCCACAGTTTAAATATCAAGGAACAGGCCAAGTTTTGGAAGTTGCTTGTACGTAGGTAGGGCTTTTAAAAAAGACTTTTTAAAGATGGGAAATAAAATGAGAAAAGCCAAGAAAATAAATCCATGAACTAATTGTACCATGCGAACGATGGCTGTGCTATGCACAAAACACGTGCTACCTCTGGTGTGTGTGTGTGTGTTCTTGCTGAACAGAAACTCATGCACCTCTTCCCCCCCCCCCCCCGAGACAGGTTGAAATCCCACCTAAGTTTCAGGCAAGAAATACCCCCAACCCGCCAGATGAGAGAGACCCCCCCACACACACAAACACACCCAGAGTTTGGATCAGCCACTTTATTGAACCAGAAAGGGAAGCTGCCAGGGGTTGTGGTTTGGCTCTGAGGACTGGTGGTATTCAAAAACGGACACTGAGAGGCAGGGGGCAGAGTGGCATCATAAAAAAGGCGGCGGTGCGGTTAAATCCGTCACGTTTCTCTCTTAAAAAATGCACGTGTGACACTATCGCAGAGGTCTGGCGGCAGCCACCAGAAAGGTCCACTGCGGGAGCCTGGAGGAGTATTTTCGTGGCTGGGGGAATTCAGAGGTGGGAGACAGTGGTGTTCTGGCGTAGATCAGTGGGGAGCCACCCGCTTCACTGTGGAAATACAGTGACCACGTCATATCCCTCCGGCGGCGTGACCCGTTCCCTGGCATGCTTCTCGCAGTAGATGCGGTCCTCCACAAAGAAGTGCCCTTTTTGCTTGAGGTTGGTTCCACAGTCGCTGCATACATAGCATTCGGGGTGGCAGTTTTTGTCCCGGAGCTTTACAAACGCGCCTCTGGGGTGAAAACAGGACCAGAGTCAAAGGTGAGGAAGACCGTGAATCTCAGAGAAAAGTGTGGTGTACACATTTGTTCCATCGTCCTTTAGTGCGCGGACTCTAATCTGGGAGAACCAGGCTTGATTCCCTACTCCTCCACTTGCACCTGATGGGTGACCTTGGGCAAGCCATAGCTCTGTACCAGCTGTTCTCTCAAGGACAGTTGTCTCGGAGCTCTCTCAGCCCCACCTACCTCACAGGGTGTCTGTTGTGGGAAGGGGAAGGAGTTTGTAAGCTGCTCTGAGACGGGTAGTGAAGGGAGGGGTATAAATCCAATCTCTCATTGCCACCAAGCCACAGTTAACTTACCCTGCAGGGTTTTCAAAGCAAGAGATGTTCAAAGGTGATTTGCCATTGCCTGCCTCCATGTCACCATCCTGGTATTCCTTGGAAGTCTCCCATCCAAGTACCAGCCAGAGCTCTTTGATTATTGGTAAAAGACAAAACCTGGAGGTTTTTTGCTGCCTTCAGGGCATGGAGCAGGGGTCACTGGGGGTGTGGGGCGGGGAGGTGTTTGTGAATTTCCTGCATTGTGCAGGGGGTTGGACTAGATGACCCTGGCGGTCCCTTCCAACTCTGTGATTCTATGAATTTTCCCTTGGCTAGCACCTGTCTGGAAAACGTGCTCCAGCGCATTCTGGAGTTCTGTAGCCAGTGGCGGATGGGGTAAAGTGATACTCAGTGGCTCTTCTCAGCGCTGTTCCCCAGTGTGGCATACTCTGGATACTGGGAGAGAAGCAAGGCCAGTCAATGCCCGCTGTGGTCTGTGCTTGGCAGGTAGTTACATAAGACCATCAGAGAAGCCAGTGTTGGGTCAGGCCAGTGGCCCCTCCAGTCCAACACTCTTGTGTCACACAGTGGCCAAAAACACCAGGTGCCCTCAGGAGGTCCAGCAGTGGGGCCAGGACACTAGAAGCCCTCCCACTCTTGCCCCCCCCCCAAAACACCAAGAATACAGAGAGCATCACTTGCCCCATAGTTCCTGTCATAGTTCCCATGGAAACTGGAAGGTGGGTAGAGCCTTCCTGACGAAGGAAGGAATGAAGCCTGTCCTCCCCACCAACCCTCTGCCCTTCCCAAGGGCCGCCTAAGGTTGGGGTGGGGGAGAACCCTCCGTGCTCTGAAGTAATCTGAAAATTATTAAAAGGGCTTTCTGCTCAGTAATTTCTTACGTTGTGCTCGGTGTGGCATGCGGTAGTCATGTGGCTCTCCCCCCGCTGCGGAATGAGTACCTGTGAGCTAAAGAAGGGCTTGGGAGAGGCTGGCAGGTACAGTGGCTTTCAAAGAACCCGGGACAAAATGAACTTGCTGAATGTCTCCTTTCAAGAACTTCATCTGGTCGTGCAGTAATGAAACCAGAGGAATGCTCTGAGGCCACAGTCATTCTCGGACCTCTGCAGCCATGCCAGATTACCTTGACCTTATTACCGGCTTTTTGTGCTGGACAGACTGAAGGAAGGGGGGAGACCCATGTGTGTAACCCTCAGCTCCTGGGTCGAAGGAGAAGAGAAATGCGTAAGTAACAGGCATTCCTGTACTTCCAGATCTGGATGCCTCAAGGTGGTTTGAAGAATCCTCCCTTCTCAGCCCCAGGCGGTTCTAAAACTTAAAGGACTGCCAAAGAATCTCCTGGAAATTGTCTCCTTCTTGTGCTCCAAAACACAGAACTAGAAACACCTGCTGGGCATGGGTGACAACAGGGGACTTTACTGGTGTCTGCCACCAGGTTTGCTGGCCTCCAGTGCATTTCAAGAACAGCTCTGAGAGAACTATGACTTGCCCAAGGTCATCCAGCAGCTGCAAGTGGAGGTGTGGGGAATCAAATACGGTGCATTTGTGCAATCAGCAGGCATGCTGGGACTTTGGAGAGTGTTCATCTGCCAAATACCCAGGTGGAACGGTCTCTCTGTAATAGGGTATGTGTTAATGCAGTCGGGGACATTCTAATCTGTGAATGGACCTTTACGTCCCCACTGGGTAGGGGTCAGAATGTCTGGCTAGGAGGGAGCTGGGAGGTTCCAGTCCCCACTCTGCCACGGATGCTCGCTGGGTGCCCTTGGGGCAGTCGCACATTCTCTCTGCGTAGCCCACCTCACAAGGCTGTTATAAAAATAAACCAGAGCTGAGGAGAATGACCCCAAGCCACTGGGGGTCCCCCATGGGGGGAGAGATGGGGGTACCAATGAAATAAGTGAAGGCACTACTCCACTTGGTATGTGTGCGCCAATACTCACACGATGCCGGAGCCGCACTTATCACAGATGGGCAGCTTCTGAGCATTTCCGATGGATGCTGCTACTTTGGTAGTCGGAGCTTTGACACTTCTAAATCCCGAAGGTTTATCAGGATCTCCTGTAAACATTGGAGCACACGGCACGATACAGATTAGAAGAGGAAGCCACAGTCCAAGAGCAGGAAGCATAAGGAACGCAATTAGGCCTGGGAACAGAAATACTTCCCCAGGGCTGGTATTGTCCTGCCTGGATCCGAAGTCCAAACTCTTGGCGCCAGTTTTTGCAGGTGACCGATTTGGAATATTTTAAAAGGGGACGTGCATAATTTCACAACACATACACACCCCTTTCGATTCGACAAGAGGCTGCTGTCTTTTGGAATGCTTTTAAGTGTCCCGTTCTGTTAAGGACTCAGTTGGTCCACAACAAAGTCACTGGAGGATGTTATCAATTAAAAAGGCCCAGCATAAAACGACAATTACGCAGCAGCAGCCAGTAATAAGAAAAACACCATCAAAGCAGTTAGGAAGACCTCAATAAAGAAACCAGTTGTATTAAAATCTAACCAGAAAAAGAGCCAGGGAAAAAAATAGCAATTAGGGTAAGTTAAAAGTGGAGGGAATTAACAGGCTGCCTTGGGGAAAAAACATCTGAAATTTACTAATTGTTGTGGGTAGGGAATCTTAGATGCCACCACCAAGAAGGCTGTGTCAATGTGTGCCAGGCGTTTTCCCTCTCTGAAGTCTGGGAGAGCAGGTTCTCTGGAGAAGTTTCCTTCTGGCAGGCAAATAGGATGGGAAAGGGCAGTCCAGCATTCTGAATTGTGCCTGGAAACCCAGTTACGAGCAATGCTCCCTCTAAGCTGTGGAGTCTTGTGAGCAAAAATTCTACTTTGTGAGCTACCGGCATTAAAGTTATGAGCAAATGATTTGTCTACTGCATAAAGTAGTTTGCTTTGGAGCCATCCTTTCTGAGCTAAGACAAAAAATCTGTGAGCTGGAAGCTAAAAAACTGTGAGCTAGCTCACAGTAACTCAGCTGAGAGGGAACACTGGTTACGAGGCAATGTTGTTTGTGTGAAACAGGTCAATTATGTTCTTTCTGTCTCTGCCACATACAAATAAAAACGCGTTTTCAGACAGAAGTGGGGCAACATTCATTTCTGAATGTGAGGAAGCGGACATGCTCTCTTCAGATTTACAGAACAGAGAAACACACACACACAAAAAGGCTTAAACATTCCTAGAGAAAATGGCCCAAGGGTACTGGGGGGGGGGGGATTTCCAATTTTTTTTTAAAAAAGGGTAATTCTAGGCCAGAGGAATATGGAGACATGTTGATTAAAACTCCAAACCCCAAAAACGATCTCTAATAGGGTCTGCCCTTTTGTACCTGGTCTCACCATGATCCACACCAGTGTTCCCTCTAAGCTGAGTTGGTGTGAGCTAGCTCAGTTTTTTAGAACTGGGCACCACAAAAGAAGCGTGGACCCTGGGGTGTCTCATCTAGTTTGGCCCACAGGCACTGTGAGCACAGTCCAGGGAGGTGGCTCGGAAAAACGGCACACGGAGGGGCAACCCTTAACACCTCCTTGATAAACAGGGTCCCTCACCGTGGCCTCTGGGCTTAGAAAAACTGTCCCTGTGCCTGCCACATCATGTGGAGTCTGGCCTTGCTGCCTCTTTAGAACGTTGTTGGGAAGAACTTGTTCCCTGCTTGGTCAGCTTGAGCTCAGCATGAAGTGGAGGAGGACTCAGGGGGAGGAGGACGGCTGGCTCTGAGTCAGCAGAAGCCGGCAAACAGGCCGATGAGCTGCAGGCTGACCAAGACTCAGCACCAACCGCTGATCCAGAGCCACCCCCAGCTCTGATGCAGCAGATGAGACTCAAGAGATTCAGAGCAGTCCACCAGGCTCACCTCCACCCATCGAGCGCTGGAGACAGAAGCTTAGAAAGGAGCTGCAAGCAAGGCGGCAGAGTGCACGTCTCCTGGCCCATTGCCAGCTGCTTGCAGGTGACAGCCTGGAGCAGCTGCAGCAGGACTCCCAAGCAGCTGGCTGCTAAGAAGGGCTTGTTAAGAAGTGCTTATAAAACCCAGGGTTGGGAGCCTGCATGTGGTGGGCTCTGCTTTCTTCATGCAATCTTGGACAGGCTTGGGACTTTGGCTTTGTGACTCTCTGGCTTGTGTGAGCAACTGCATGCGTCTGGCTTGCCTGCCTGCACCTGCTTGCTAGCTAGCTATTCATTCATTCATACTTTTATCCTGCCCTTCCCGCGAATGGGCTCAGTACACAACAGTAATGAAGAAATGGAAGTGGTGGTGGTGGTGGTGGTGGTGGTGGTGGGGAGTCCCTAGGGGTGTAAAGAATGGGAAGATTTTAGAGAGAGAGATGTGGCGGTGATATCAACATGAGGATCTATTACACTGGTAGTGATGTCTTCACGCAGCAATGTCAGAGCAATGCTTTGGAATTTGAACAAAAACTCTATGGTAAATCTGGCTTCTACCATAGAGTTCTTGTCCAAATGCCAGAGCGTTGCCCGGACATCACCAACACGATGACATCACTTCTGGGTCATGGCGGAAGGGATGCAGTCCCATCACTGCAATATTGCCTGGGCTTCCTTTTTCTCTGGGTAAGTCCCCTCCCCACCAACCAGCTGATCGATGGGGGACCCCCCACCTCCACCAGGGGACCTGGTAACCCTACTGCGCGTGCAGAGGAGAGCGACGAGGATGACTGGGGGCCTGGAGACCAAGGGCCCGGTGAGGAAAGGCTGAAGGGACTTGTTTAGTCTGGCAGTGTTTAGTCTGGAGGAGAGGACGTTGAGGCGGGACAGGATGGCTCTCTTGGAGTATCGGAAGGGCTGTGTCACTTAGAGGAGGGCAGGGAGCTGTACCTGTTGGCAGCAGAGGAGAGGACTGGCAAGAAGGGGTTTAAATGAAGGGCGGGAAGGTACCCGGCTGGATCTTAGGGAAAACTTTTTGACAGCCAGAGTTGTACGACAGTGATGAGCTCCTCCTCCCTGGGAGTCTTCAAGCAGCGGCTGGACAAACACTCGCCAGGGATGCTCAGTCTAAGCTGGTCCTGCATTGAGCAGGGGGCTGGCCTCTATGGCCCATTCCAACTCTGTGATTCTGTGATTCTAACTTAGGGTTTGGAAATCCCTGGAGATCTGCGAGTAGAGCCTGGGGAGAGCGGGGAACTAAGAGGGTCGTAGCGCTGTCTAGAGTCCACCCTCCAGAGCAGCCACTTTCTCCAGGCAAACTGACCTCTGTCATCTAAAGATCAGCTGTAGTTCCAGGAGATTTCCCGGCCCCACCTGGAGGTTGGCAACCCTAGTTCCATCACCCAGATTTACTGCCCCAGACCCTTTATGGAAACCACAGCAGTGGGCCTGTGTGCACCGGACTCTCCCAGGCAAGGAGTTCTGCTTGACTTTGGTGAACTTAGACAGGCGTGACTCTGCTCAGGACTGACCAGTTGGGGGGCGGGGGGGGGGGGAGGGAAGTCAGCCTCAACGGGACCAAGGGGGAAGTGTGCATGGGGCAAGGGGAGAGGACCTGGGGTGGGGGTGATGCCAAGGCCAGGGAGTTACTAAGGGTCTGGGACTTCTGCTTTTCCTCTTGAAAAGCTGGCACTTCACTGGCACTTCGGCTACACGCTCCTCAGCGTCTCACCCAACAAAATGCCCCTGGCATCACATCACACAGGTCAGCTGATGAATCCTGCCTCTTGGTCCAATTTTCACACACACGTTCAAAAGGACAGGCATTTGTCTGGTGTGCCATAATAAAAACAGCCTTGTAAAAAAACCTGGATATGCAGTAAATTCCCACGTTTCTCTCTCCACGTTTTTGGCCTTACGAGCTGCAACATGAAGGGTGCGTGTCATTGGAATGACATGCTGAGGAGCACAAACTCTCTTCTCCCTGCCCTAGTCCAAAACTTGCAAGAAACCAGCAGTCCTCCAAGACTGGGGGAAAGAGACAGCAGCTCCAAAGGAGGTGGAAGGGAGGGGAAACCGGAGTTGACTGTAGGGCGAGAGGTAGAACAGCCCAGAGCAACTCTGAGGCTTCTGCCAGGACCTCAAGAAAGATGTTTTGGGACATCAATGTATGTTGAAATGCAATGGGAGAATTATTAATCAGCTCTACCTGAAGGTCCTCTCTGTTCCCCCCGCCCCCCATTCAGGTCTACCCTCTAACAAAGGACAGGCTGGCACCAGTTCCCGGGCAGAAGTTCTGGAATGTTCTGAACTTAGCTCTGCTCATCTCAAACACTGCGATTCCTGCTGGATGGAAACACCTGAAGTTCAGCTTCTGCACCTCTCCCAGCTGGCTCCTGCCAAAGAAATGGTTTGTGCATCTCCAAGATGGAAGAGACAGGAAAGCTTTTTGGGAAAGGGGAGGGTGTACCGTTGCTGGAGGGGGTGTGATATGATTGGTGATTACCTCCACTGCTGGTTATACTGCCCCCAAATACTCCAGTTTTGGGGGAAAATTCCACCAATAATTAAAATACTTAGTGGAATAGACTTAAAGATAAGTCCTGAGCATCTGCTTTTGAACAGTTGGGTTGTAGACTGTCAGTCTATCGCACTCCAGGAAAGGGTTTCATTTCTGTTATTTGCTGCAAGAACTGTCATTGCTCAAAACTGGAAATCAGCAATGATACCCACTCTTTCACATTGGCATCAGAAATTGTGGGATTTATATATTATGGCTAAACTCTCGGACAATCTTAAGTTTTTTGACAGACCTTCAGCTCCCTCTGTTCTATTTACGGTGTGGCATGGTATTCTGGAATACCTCAATAAGCAACCATCGACCCCCTCTACATCATCCTTACATTGGCTGTGGTAAGGCAGTGTAAAAATGTGCTTCACAAAAAGATGGCTAGAGATATATGAAACATAATGACTATTGTTTGTTTAAGTATTCAGTATAACTTTAATCGAAAAATGGGTACTGTTAGGTTTTGGGGAAATATCCATACTACTATATATACACAAAATATCTGTATACTTGTCTTCATATGTTCATTTTGTTTATCCGCTTGTATATCAGTGTAACATCTTAATGTCTTACTGTTATTCATATTTGAATTCAACTTAATAAAAATATTACTGGGAAAAAAGAGGAAAGGGGAGGGTGTGGCAGAGAGACCAAAGCCAGAGCGTCTCCTCGACTGGAGACCCACTTGAATCGAGCTCAGGGCGCCAAAGCAAGCGAGGAAAGAGAGCGCAAGGGTCATCCAGGTCAGAGACGAAATGCTCTGATCACTTCCCCTAGAGGGGTACGTGTATTGATCATCTGTTCCAGGGGTGAAAAAAGTCTTGAGGCACTTTAAAGACTGGGTTTTTTAAAATTCCAGCATAAGCTTTGGTGGAGGCCTGCCCACTCTTCAGATGTTTGCTGGAGGGGAGGCACTCTCCTTAGCCTCCACAAGGCCACAAGATCCTTGGTTATTGTTCCTTTAGATACACTCCCAGTCAAGGGTTTATTCCTCATTGGCTTCATTTCCTACGCAACATGTGTGCAAACACCCCCCCCCCCCCCCGTTTACCTTTTTCTAAAATTTCTTGTAAAACCAGGAATGAGGTGGATTGGCGGGGCGGCTCATTGGACTCTTGATTCTCCTGCAGCATCTTGTAAACCTCGGAGTCCTTGTCGATCGTTAAATTACTAGACGGCTGGTGCAGTTGGTCCAAACTAAGAAAAAATGTAAAGCAAACACTGTTCACATTTATGAAAAGAAAACATTCACACCAGAAAACGCATACAGGCGCAGCCCAAATCTCTGGAGATGCACAGACTGTGTTCACCCCGGACAAGCTGCAGTGAGATGTCAAGCTATGGTCTAACGCAGCAGAAATCAGCCACCGATTCCTAACAGCATGTTCTTGGGCTTATTTGTTTCAAATGATACCTCACCTCCAATTGCAGCGGAAAGCATTAATTCATCAGATCTTCCCGAATCAAGCCTGGTAAGATACCCTCCCATGCAGGGTGCAGCACAAAGCACTGCTTTAGGTTGAGTGACCTGGCCGGAGCTGGGCTCTCGTGGTCTGAAATACACCATGTGGAATGCCACAGTAGAGCCCAATCTCGTCAGATGCCGGAAGCGAAGAAGGGACAGTCCTTCGACGGGGGGCCGCCAAGGAGGGCTCTGCAGAGGAAGGCCATGGACAGCCCCTCCTGCTTCTCCCTTGCCTGGAAAGCCCCTGGGCTGGGCCTTCCGTAAGTCTTGACAGCACAAAGGTATGCAGTCTGAACTACAACATGCTCAGAAGTATATTAGAATTCTGTCTTTGGGGGGACAGATCTCAAGGGGAAGGATAAACGAGAGGCTTCAGCTCTCTCATATTTAAGGGGAAAGCCACACGTTCAAGTGTGATTGAAATCACAATTTGCGATTGTTAATCACCCAAAGAGTGATTAACATGTGGAATTCACTGCCACAGGAGGTGGTGGCGGCTACAAGCATGGACGGCTTCAAGAGGGAACTGGATAAACATCTGGAGCAGAGGTCCACCAGTGGCTATGAGCCACAAGGTATTGATAGGAACCCTCGGTCTGGGGCTCTGTATTCTTGGTGCTTGGGGGGGGCAACAGTGGGAGGGCTTCTAGTGTCCTGGCCCCACTGCTGGACCTCCTGATGGCGCCTGGTGTTTTTGGCCACTGTGTGCCACAGAATGTCGGACTGGATGGGCCACTGGCCTGATCCAACCTTGGCTTCTCTTATGTTCTTAAAATAGGTTTGCAAACCTCCGGCAAAGGATGTCAGAACATGCACAGGCATGGCTGGGAGAGAGCTATGTCTTTTCCTCTACGATGAAACAAAGTTTGAGTCCAGGGGCACCTTTAAGACCACCAAAGTTTAATTCTGGGTATGATCCATCCTTGGCCTCTCTTATGTTCTTATGTAAAAAAAATCTCGTTTGGGGAAGGAAGGATCGTTACAAGACACCATCTTCTTGAACAGGGCCTCTGCTCCAGACAGGAGTGTATTTGGCTTCTTTAGCCACTTGTGGGCTTTTGCAAATTTTGCCCCCCCCACAACTGGACCTTAATACACTGTGGCTGAAAGCTGGGGGCGGAAAGGGAAGCATTTTAGAAGGTGCTCCCGCTACCCCCCCTTGAGTCATCCTCGCATGCACCCTGGAGGAGACACATGTTGTTCGCCACTTTGGTGCTCCCTCGCCCATGTGAGAAAGCCACGGGGCTCATGTGGGCCCTTCTATGACCTGTGAACCGAATGTGATTCAGCACAGAGGAACTCTCAAAAGGTAAACGGATTCCCCCGTTTTGTCCGTGTTTTGTCCCAGTTTGGTCTTCGAGAGGCAACTCCCCGAAGGCTGATTCATGCGTAACATTTGTTAACTCCAAGATGAACGTGCCAAATCACTGTGGGGAAAAGCATTTGCGCCGAAGCGAACATGCATGTTCTGTGTGTGGTGTCTGTTGTGACAGCCCATTCACATGCATTGACAAGCGTGCATGTGTGAACTAGGCTTAAGAAGGAACGGAAATGTTCTGTGTTACCTCTAGTACAGCTGTACTTCTGCATTACTTCCTTATGCACAAAGTGAGAGAAAGGAACGCCCCAGCAGGCGCACTCGGCATCTCTATCTTGAACAGCCAGCCACGCTGTCCTTAATCTTCAAAACTGACTGCATGAGGAACACGCTTTGTTGGTGTGTCCCCCCCCCCCCACCTCCTGAATGGTGCAGTGGTCAGAGTGTTCAACCAGGACTGAGGAAACCCAGCTTCCGAGTCTCACTTACCATCACCACTTTAGAGCTGTCATTCTCTCTCAGCCCTAACCTACCTCACAGGGTTGTTGTGAGGACAGAATGGAGGAGGGAAGGACTACGTCTGGCAGCCTCAGCATCTTGGAGTAAGAGCTGGGTAAGAATGCATTAAAGAAATAACAATGACACACCAGCTGCCTCCTCCTCCTCCTCCTCTGGACAAAAATGACGTTGCCTAATATGCTCCGGAAACTTCCCAGCTTGACTGCTGCGATGCTTCGTACACGGGGCGGCCTTTATTGGGGAAACCCAGCGGAGCCAAAAAAAAAAAAAAAGGCAGCCGACTGGGGCCAGCTGCTGGGATCGGATTTCTCCAGCGCATAAAGATCTTCCCCGGCTTCCAGTGTTTTAAAGCCCTAAACAACTCTGGGACCAGAATATCTTTCAAAGGCACTTCATTGGGGATTTTAATTCAACCAGAGCCGGCACACAAGAAGTCACTCTCTCTTCCATAAGCTGTTCTCATTACTATCGGTTCAGATTTAAAACAGAAACAAGGGGAAGGGGAGAGGAGGGGGGGAAAGCCCCTCGTCACACATCACATCAATTCTGCATTACCCGAATTAGGATAAAAATTATGACCCCAAAAAATCTAACCAAGTGATCCCGTAAACTATAAAGATCATCTTTCTTTTAGCGCAGAGCCTTAATTGCATAACTATGAATTAATTTAGCTAAACATCTAATTTTTGACCCCTTCCATTCTGGATTTTCATTCAGGTGCTATGCCAATAACATATTACCTATTAATCGTGTGTTTGCGTTTCCTAAAAATTTCAGGTTCACGTCAAGCAATGTCATTTCTATAACCACCTGTACTTATTAAGCCCCCTTTCACTTCCAGATCATCCTACTGCGCATATTCTGATGGCTGCTTTGTCTCTTCCCCTTCTCCCTCATTCTTCGCCTACTAGCTTCGTGCTTTCTTGTGTTCTGTTAGAGAGACGGTACAAGTGTCGAACTGGAGAGTGGCTCAAACCAATACTGGGAGGAATCAGGTTCGAATTCTGCCACGATGCTCACTGAGTAGCCTTGGACCCGCCCCCATTCTCTCAACCCAAACTGCCCTCACAGGATTGTTGTGAGGACAAAAGGGAGAATTTGAGAATGAGGTATGCCACCCTGAACTTCTCAAAGGAAGAGTGGCATAAAAACATAATAGATGAGTAGTTTCGGATGGTAACCATTCTTGGCCTGGAGCAAAACAGTTAGACTTGAGTCCACTGGCACCTTAGAGAGTTTCACGGAATCAGCTTTCAAGAGTCAGAGCTCCCTTCATATCTGACAAAAGGAACTGCGACTCTTTTGAGAGTTTCTACCCTGAAATTCTTGTTGGTTCTAAGGTGTTACTGGACTTTAACCATTCTAAGTAGTTTACACAAAATGGAAATGCCACGGCTGAGGAGAATACAAACCTCCTTTGCTCAACTATCAATCATTTTCATTCTGAAGTGGTTTCCCCCACAATTACTCATGTCCTGGTAATTTCCGAGCTTGGCTACTGTAACGCGTCATTTGTGGGTTTGCCTTTGAAGACTGTCTAAGAACGCCCAATGGTTCAGAAAACAGAGGAGGATGGATTTTTGCCCTGCCCTTCACTACCTGAAGGAGTCCCAGAGCAGCTTACAATCTCCTTCCCCTCCCTGCAACAGACATCCAGTGAGGTAGGTGAAGCTGAGAGCTCTCTCGAGAACGGCTCTTGAGAGAACAGCTCTGAAAGAACTTGTGACTGACCCAAGGCCACACCAGCAGCTGCATGTGGAGGAGTGGGGAATCAAACCCGGTTCTCCCAGATGAGAGTCCGTGCTCCTAACCACTACACCAAACTAGCTCTCTGAACTCACCATAATACTTCCAAGATATTCCTTGATTTCCAGTTTGTTTCCAAGGGTATCTTGCTCACTCCCATATATAAACCTGTGTACCACTGAAGATCTTCAGAAACCTTTCTCTGGGTGCCCCCCAGACTTCGACAGGAAGCAACCAGAGGGGAGGGCTTTGCAGCCACAACGCCCTGACCTGCGTCTCACATCATGCATGACAGAAAGAGAAGACAAGCATAGAAAAAGGTTCCAAGAGTGGTGTCATGCATCAAGGGCCAGTTCCAACATAACGTTTTCCACTGGAATGCCTCCCCCTTCTTTTTCACAACCAAGTGTTCATGTTTCTCCCACTGAGCCCCGTATCGCTCTTTTTTAAAACCCCATATGCTTCACCTTAAACCCCAGTTAAGTGTCTGCATGTCTGGATGCGCCTCCATGACCCTGCAGTAGACAGCAAGGTCATCCCGGGAACACAGACACGGAAGGAACCAAGTCAGCCCTTGAAACTCAAAAAAGGGAGAATCCAGCAGGCCGAAACCACCAACAGTACCCTTCTACGGGCTGGAAGTGAGAAATGTTACATCAGAAGTGACCCAGGCCTCAGTCGGCAGTGGTGCGTCTGTCACCAGAAAGGCTCTTCGCCACGAATAAGTGCAGGATGGTGAGAGATGGGTAACAGCGGAGGGGAAGCCGTTCGCAGGCCTCTTGGGGTTCAGGCAAAGTTACCTGGGGAGAGTGGGACTAATGGAAGAGATCTGCCTCTGCAAAGAGTCCACGATGTTTCTCTGCGAATAGAGCTGCAAAGGAGAGTTAAACTGTATGTGCCGCACTTGGAGTCCTGGAATGTCCACCTCCACGGGGCTGCGGGGGCAGATCTGAGCCACTTCCTTCAGCTGCTCTACGCTCACTCTGGCAGAGTTTGGGATGGACGAAGTGCTGTGCCTCCTCTGCAGGGGGGAGGCAGGAAGCTGCTGAAGAGGGTCATAGACCGTCGCAAAGGGGGCCTTGAATCCGCCAGTGCGGGGTGACAGGCTGCTCAGGAGGCGCGTACGGGAAAGGGGTGGGGAGGCCGGTGGAGGTTTGTAGCGGAGTCAGAGGAAGGAAGGAAGAAATTAATAATGGAATACAGTTCAGCACTGACATAGGAATTAGGTTGGAAGATTTCTCAGGGGCAAACTAGACAGAAACGGGGGCGGGGGGGAATCCATATATCCAATGCTCCCTCTAAGCTACTTTGTGAGCTACTGGGCATGAAAGTTGTGAGCAAGCGATTTGGCCGCTGCATACATTAGTTGGCTCTGGTGCCACCCTCCCTGAGCTAAGACAAAAACGTGTGAGCCAGAGGCTAAAAAACTGTGAGCTAGCTCACACTAACTCAGCTTAGAGGGAACAGTGCATTATCCTTCATTCTTAGCATTCTGTTGCTTTTAAGGATTCCCCCCCCCGCCCCCAGCCTGACTCCAGCACTGACAGTGAGCTAGGCTGAAAAAAAAGTGCTGAAGGCAATGGAGGGGGAAGAGGCCGGATTTAGCTCCCCTCATTTATAAGTCATTTCTATGGGAAAAAAACTCAGAAACAGGAACATCAGAAAAGCCCTGCTGGAACAGACCAGTCGTCCATCTAGTTCTGCAAACTGTCTCACCCCGTGGCCAACCAGTTCCTCTGGAGGGACAAGAAACAGGGCCTAGAGGCCGAGGCCTTCCTCTGACATTGCCTCCTGGTCACTGCTGTTCACAGGTTTACTGCCTCTGAACATGGAGGTTCCCTTTAGTCACCATGGCTAGTGGCCACTGACAGACCTCTCCTCCTTGACTCTGCCTAGCCCCCTTTTAAAGCTGCCTACACCTGCCGTTCCCACCACCTCACCACCCAATTTAGATGTGGTGGATGTGTATATAAACATCTCAGTAATGTCCAGCTGGCCCAGATTTATACAGAGACTAGGAATAAGGCCCGATGTGGAAATAAATACAATGGGCTTTAGAAAAAGGCACTGGGAGAGTACCCTGGCCTTGGGCACTCAGCGTCAATTTGCTGTGGTGACCTCAGCAGGGTATAATGACACAGAGTCCACCATTTTCTCCAGAGGAACTGATCTCTGCTACCTGAAGAGCAGTTGTAATTTTGCGTGAACTCCAACCCTCACCTGGAGATTGGCAACAATTGTTACCCAGGAGGAAATGGCTGGTTTGGAGGGTGGAGTCTATGGCACTGTACCTGTCTGAGGTCCAACCCCTCCTCAAACCCCAGGGTCCACCCCTCAAATTCCCAGAAATTTCCCAACCTGGAGTTGGCAACCCCATGTCCTTCTCAGCTAACCTACCGTTATCTGCCCCTCTGACTGCAGCTGACTTCTGCCCTCCCTCCTGGAGCTCAGTTGTAATTCTGATCTCCACCCCTCACCTGAAGATTGGCAACAATGGTTTCCCAGGAGAAAATGGCTGGTTTAGAGGGTGGAGTCTATGGCACTGTACCTGTCTGAGGTCCCACCCCTCCTCAAACTTCACCATCTCCAGGTTCCATCCCTCAAATCTCCAGGAATTTCCCACCTGGAGTTGGCAACCCTATCTCCTTCCCAGTCAATCAGCAACCTACTTTTATTTCCCCCTCACTGTTCAGCTTTCCATCTCCCCCCCCCAGCCTCTGCCATGCTCTAAAGCCCTGACTGCCATGTCACATTGGCTGTCATGGGGGGGGGGCATCTCAGCAGGGTATAAGGACACAGAGTCCACCATTTTCTCCAGGGGAACTGATCTCTGCCATCTGGAGAACAGCTGTAATTCTGAGTTATCTCCAGCCCTCACCTGATGATTGGTAACAATGGTTTCCTTGGCCGGGAGGGCAGGAGAGAAATTTAAATAAATAAATTTCCCAGGAGGAAAAGTAGTCTTTCTCTGCAATGGGGACAAAAGCAGCTTACATCATTCTCCTCTCCCCCTTTTGACTTGCACAACAATCCTGTGAGGTAGGTTAGGCTGAAAGTCTGTGACTGGTTCAAAATCACCCACTCAGCTTCTACAGCAAGAACCTGGATCTAGCAGACCCTGCTCTGAAGCACTGATTGCCACGCCTAGGGTAGCCAACCTCCAGGTAGAGCCTGAAGATCGCCAGGGATCACAACTGAACTCCAGACAAAAGATCTCTCCTGCCCGGAGAAAATAACTGCTTTGGAAGGTGGACTTTATGGCATTCTGTTCAGCTGAGGCCTCTCCCCTCCCTAAACCCTGGCTTCCATAGACTCTACTTGAAAATCTCCAGGAACCTCCCTACCTGGAGCTGGCAACCCTAGTCAGAACTGGTCCCAATGAGTTCTTTACAAAGGCCTGCAAAGGGTCTCCTTCCTTTGTCTGAACCAAGCTTGGCTGCCTACTGTGGCAAAACGGGCTCCAGTTTACAACTCAGCTGTTTGCCTCCCACCCTCATCCCATGGGCATACCTCACTCCTTAAGTTCCTTGCCACCAGTCACTGAATTGTCACTGCCTTTTTTGAGGGACAGTGAGACCCTTGAGGCCAAATCTCCCTATTTGGAGATGGAATCCCCAATCTTTGGGGGATCCTTGGAAAGTTGGCAACCCAAGGGTCAGCACAGGCAGCAGGAAACTTTCCTAACCTGAAAAATGGATGGGCTGTCTATATTGGGAGTCTATATTGCTGGTGCCCCACCCCTTGGGACAGTCCCTCTTTTCCCACACTTTTTGGCCTTGGGGCCGCTGGGAACTGTAATCCAGCAGATGAGGAAGCCCCATTCAACCCAGTGAGTGATACCCTTCAGGCCCCTCTCTGGAACTACCGCTCAATTGAACCTTATGGGGGAACATTTTAAACAAACCACAGACAGCAGCCGTCTTACAAACACAGGTAACTGCTGTTTCATTACATCTACTAACAGCCACTGAGGTAATAGTTGGTCCCACACAGGAGGCAAAACCGTCTGCCAGTAATTCTGAGAGGGCACAGTGGCTGAAAAAGTGGGCGGGGAAGAGGAGCAGGCCCAGCACCCAGCAAATGGCACACGAGTACTCACAGCCAATGGATAGGGGCAGCTTCTGATTGACAGGTCAGGGGACCAAAGGCTGTTGGAGCGTGTGGAATGTTGAGGCAAGAGGGACACGGAAACTCAGATATTATAGCGAGAGAGAGCACAGCCACACCAGCAGACAGGAGGCCCCGGAAGCTCCATCACTCTGGCCCTCAGAAATATAGAAAGCCAGTTGGGGGTGAGAGGGAGACAGATGGGGCTTGTGATGAGGGGCCTCCCTCCCTAGGTGTGAAGAGGGGGCTGATTTCACAAGGCCCACCTGTTCTTCAGCACACAGGCCTTCCGTCAGAGTCAGACTGGACCGGCAGCCTGACAGGGAAGGAATGGGGTTACCCAACTGCCAGACTGTGGAATCTGCATGCCGTGAAATGCCAAGTGGAGACAATGGCCAGGTTACTATAGGTGACCTCAACACTGGTCAGGAACAAACGCCAACTTCTGCTGGTGAGTCCCGTTAGTAAAATATGTAGGAACCACTATCAAGTAGCCCTCTTCAAAGGAAGAGATTTGGTTTTCCCAGATGCAAAAGCCATGTGCCTACAGCACTGATGCCACAGGACTATGTATTCCTTTATTTTGGCAGCAAACTGTCAGGGACGGGAAAGAACCAATTTGCCTAAGTAGGTTTAGTCCATCTTTACAGTTGCCAGATCCTTACTTCTTTCCGGCAGGGGGGCCTCCTCTCTTCGTCCGGGAGTCTTTGGCGCGTGCCGCGGTGATGTCACCCAAAGGTGACGTCATTGCACAGGGCGTGTTGTGGGGGGATGCTCCAGTATTTGGTGACCACAGATTTTCCCTCAAATGCTATAGCGCCCCCATCCCACCCCACAACATGCCCTGCACGATGATGTCACCTCCGGGTGCGGATGGGGCTGCTCGGGGGCAGGGCTCTCCCCCCAGCCAGCTGGGCAGCGGCGGATTGGGCCCCCTGAAAGCGGGTAAACTCCCAACCCCACTGGGGGGATGGCAACCCCATCCATCTTTTCCATCCAAGTTTTTGACAAAAAAAAAGGTTGATCTTCCAGATTCCCAAACTTCTCTGTGAAGAAGAGGACAGCACGCGCGCTCTCCGAGAGACAGAGCCAAAAGTCATGAAATCACAACAATCTCATAATAAAAGTAGGAGGCACCTGAGTGAGGGTTTTAGCGGCTGATACCCCATGCTGAACGCACGCTGAAAGGGCACAGGCTGCTGGCGAGCAAAGAAAGGGACAATCGTTAGTTTAATTTAGTCTTCTCCGAGAGCCACGCCTGGCCTCACAGGCGCACACTGGCTGCGTAACCAACCTGAAAGAGAAAAAGGGTTTTCCCAGAGAAATGGTAACACGCTGGCGCTCGTTCTGATGACGGTCCACTATGCTAACCTCCGTAACAGTGGAATGGAGCTAAAGAGGCGCAATGCGGGGAGCCACTTACTTTTTGGCAGGTTCCTCGGCACTCAAGGACGACTTTGACTCCACAGCATCGTTGAAGGTTTGTATGTTTTCGGAGGAGTACAGGCCTGCTGGGCTGTTGTACTGAGATGTGATGACTTTGGGTGAAGTGCCAGAAGCGGTGGCGGCAGTGAAAGGCATGGCGCTCCGGTTATGTGCACTTCCTATGTGCCTTATTTCCTGCATGCAAGGGGGACAGAGGCATCAGTCACAAGCGTCAGACATGCAGAGGGTAAGCGGCGGGCCGCTGGTTAAGGAAACGTGCCCCCCAAAAAAAATCTGTGTTTGTTTGTGAGGGAAGTGCCAGCAGAGGGACAAAGTCTATGGCAAAACCATTTTAAATAGGCTCAGGGACAAAACAAGAATAGCGGAGGTCCCGAGAAACCCTGAACTTCTCAAGCACGCACGGATGTGCACCTTCTGAACAAAGATGCAGCTCACTTGCCAATCTGTGGAGTGAAATTCTTCAACCTCCCCTTGTTCACCTTCTCTCTGATACATCCGCGCAGGATTCCGCTGCTGCTAGAGCGACATTCCCGCCCTGCACGAGTTGGCACAAAACGCCTGTAGACTGAGCCAATCGAAGAAGCAATAGTGCAGCCGAAGCCGCCAGCCGGGACCCCAAGCAGAGGCTGGAGGGGTAGCATGCTCTTTGTCTCTCAGGCAGGGGAGCTTTCTCGCATCCCATCCACTAAGCAAGCGGCACACCTCTCTGGAAACTTCCATCCCGAAGTTTCTGACAGCCAGAAAGTATCCCTCCCACTGAGAGCCACGTAAATGGAGACAGAACTGAACTACTCAAATAAATGGTTTAATGACAAGGCGTGGCTTTCTTTAAATGGAATTGAAAGGGTTAACGTGGGGGCGTCCTCGCTGGGGATGACCGTCGAGGCCGGTCAGGTTTCCCCCAGAAGTAATGGTGGACCTACCAGGCCTATTAAGAACCGCAAACACTCCAAACTCCTTAAAAAAATCCCCTTCTAATTACAGCTGGGAAAAAGTTCTGAATGTTTTGAAGTCTGAGTGGGAAGTCCCTGTCCTTCAAGTGTCTTAGGTAAAGGTTTCCCTTGCTTGAAAGCCAGTCAAATACGACTCGAGGGATGCGATGCTCATCTCCGTTTCCAAGCTGGAGAGCCAGCGCTGTCCAAAGATGTTTCCGTGGTCATGTGGCCGGCATGACTAGACGCCAAGGCACACGGAATGCTGTGACCTTCCCACCGAAGTGGTACGTATTTATCTACTTGCAATTTCTTGCTTTCGAACTGCTAGGTTGGCAGGAGCTGGGACCAGAGGCGGGAGCTCACTCTGTCATGCGGCACTCGGGTCTCAAACTGCTGAACTACCGATCTTCCGGTCTGCAGTTCAGAATCTTAATCGCTTGAGCCACGGCAGCCCTTCAAGTTTCCTGGTAGGGTGTAAAACCAGTCCAATTTGCACACCCTCCCTCCCTCCCTCCCTCGGTCTCCTGAGCACTTCGCATCCAGACCGTAGAACTGAACCAAGAGAGGAAGTCAAGCTGGCGAAGTTCCCGGACCGGCAGGCTGTTCCGCGGCGCACCTCATTGCCAGTAGCTCGCCCTGCCTGATCAAAGGTCAGCCCACACCCACCCAGCTCCTAGAGCCCCTCGGTTCTCGCACACTTCCATGGGAACAGATATACAAAACAGGCAACAGTTACCTCATCCCTAGAGAATGTGACACCGGGCTTTTGCGAACAGGAAGGGCTCAGGAAAGTCAACACGGCCATGACGTCAGCCTGGCAAGTAAATCTGTGGCTGGGAGGAAGGAAAGAGACTCCCCACCCCTCCGCTCCTTGCCCCAGGCACTCTGCAACCCAGGCTCTGAGTTTGCTAGCAGGGAGGGCACAGGCAGACCGCCACAAGTGCTGACACGTCCCACAGAAGTGCGGCTGAGGAATGCACAGCCTGTCTCCTGCAAGGGACACAACTGCGTGTCTAAAGCCCCCGGGAGGTGGAAGCAGTGCACACCGCAGCGTGGGTGGGTCCGACGGCGCAGCCACATGCAAACCACAGTGCAAGGGTGTTCGTACAGACTGGCCACGTGCTTTGAGCTGATGTGGAGCTCGATGAAGGATTCTGGCCATGGCAGAGTCAGGCAGGGCCTAAGGGCACCTAGCGGTCAACCTATGCGGCTGGTCATGAGAGTAGAGTGTGAAGCAGCCTTGGAGTGCCGGGGGAGTTCCCTCTCTCTCATCCGCAGAGGCTAAAGCGGCACTTAACGGCCTAACCTTGGAAAGAAGCCGTGTATCCAAATGTCAGAGAGTGGACTTCCGTCTTCCAGCCCTTCCTCGCGTCACTCTGGGTGCCCAAGTTCCAAGGGAAATTATTTTGATTGTTTGTCCAAATCCCACCTTTAGCGTTGGGGACGTCAGGATCAAATCTTCCCCAGAGTTCTATATCGTTCCAAAGGAGGAAGTAATGGTGGCGATCCTTCTCTTTCCATTGACCTCAGCATGGGGCATGCATGTTCTGATTTCGTTCTGATTTAGCCATTGGGGCTCTTAAACTCCAGTGGAGCAATGGCCTGTGAATGTCTCAAACCCTTCTTAAAAAACCTATTCAAGCGGGCAGCTGCCTCCCCCTCCTCTTGGGGGCAACCACCTCCTCCAGTTAAGTTATGCGTCCTCTCTCTAAGCTCTGAATTACTATTCTGCGAGACTGTATGAGACACAAGGGTGAGGAAGCCTTTTAGGAACAGGGATCTTTTCCACAGTGAAAACTAGCAAATCTAATTTGGCAGCCTCACCCTTACCAGTCTAAGATGAACCCTAACGCCAGTCGTGAAGATGGGCTCCCATTATGGCAGGTCTTGTCCAAAACAGCCGGTGACAGCGGTCAGATCTCATATGCGCCCTTGCTGATCAACCTGCAGAGAGATCGCCCTACCTCCGACTGTCTTTCAAAAGCCAGTTCTTGTCCCCCAAAATACATACCGCTTGTCATTCCTTGTCCCCCAAAATACATTCCACTTGTATCAGCAGCTGAAGGGTCATGCCTAAAACATCTCGCCCAAAGTATGGAAAACAGGTAGTCTACAATGCTAAGAAATTACCTACATTCTCCCTACCAAGATAACCTCTCTCTAATATGGGAGAACCGGGTTTGATTCCCCACTCCTCCACTTGCACCAACTGGATGACCTTGGGCAAGCCACAGCTCTGGCACAGCTGTTCCTGAAAAAGAGCAGTTTCTGTCAGAGCTCTCTCCGTCCCACCTACCTCACAGGGTGTCTGTTGTGGGGAGGGGAAGGGAAAGGAGTTTGTAAGCCGCTCTGAGACTCCTTTGGGTAGTGAAGGGCGAGGTGTAAATCCTATCTCTTCTTCACACGTGCTGAACATAACATCCTACAATCATAGCAGAAATGCAAATAGTGGAGCCAACACTCCAAACATTCTCAGTCATTTCCTTCCTCTGAGGGCAGGAGAGTTGAAACAGAAACAAATGACCCTGGATCTTCGGGTCACGCCTCCCCAACATACTTCACTGTGGAGTACATTTTCTACAAGGCCTGTCTGGTTTCCCCTGTCCTTGGGAGACTCAGGGAGACGTCTAAACTAAACCATAGAGCAGAAAGGTTAGAGACTACCAGTCCTTCCAGGCTCCTTATGTCCATTACGACTCTGCCTGGGGCAGACCAAATAGTAGGGGATTGGCTATCGGCGGTGAGGCATTTACAAGCTATTTCGCAGATAAGATCGTGGCACTCTGCCAGGACCTCCCGGCCACAATTGAGACAGTGAAGGAACTGGAAGCCCCTTGTCCGTCTTCTGGTCTGCTATTGGACCGCTTCAATCAACTCACCCAGGAGGAAGTTGACAGGATCCTGGCAGCTGTGCGGCCAACTACTTGCCTCCTCGACCCAAGCCTTTCTTGGGTAGTGAAATCTTGCGGGGAGAGCATTCGGGCCCCTCTGGAAGAAACCATCAGCTTGTCCCTATCCACTGGGACCTTTCCAGCGGCTTTAAAGGAGGCAGTGGTTTGCCCGCTCTTGAAAAAGCCATCATTGGACCCAACAGTCCTAGCCAACTACCGCCCAGTGTCGAACTTACTGTTCCTGGGCTAAGGTGGTTGAAAGAGCGGTGGCCGAACAACGCCTGGAAACCTGGGTGAGGCTGTAGCTGTAGCTGGATGGTTGCGGCAGAGTCGACTGAAGATAAATCCATCAAAGACAGAGGTCCTGTACCTGGATCGTGGGGGGTTGGAGGTGGGCACCAGGCTTCCCACTCTGGAAGGGGCACCTCTGGTGCCGGCTCAGTCGGTGAGGAGTCTGGGAGTGACACTGGATGCCTCCTTGTCTGTGGAGGCCCCGGTTGCTGCAGTCGCCAGATCTGCATTTTCCCATCTTAGGCAGACCAGGCTACTGAAGCCCTCTCTCCCCCCCTAGCTACGGCAATGGTCACTTCCAGGCTTAACTACTGTTAATTCGCTCTATGCAGGCTTACCCACGAAGCTGATCCAGAAATTACAGCTAGTACAGAATGCGGCGGCACGCCTGCTGATGCCAACGCCTGTGTGGGCTCACGTTCCGCGTGTGCTCTGTCAGCTGCATCGGCTGCCGGATGAGTACCGGATCCGATTCAAGGTGTTGGTAATTACCTTCAAAGCCTTCCCATATACGCCTCGGAGGGGAGCATTACAATCTGATCGTCGACATCTCCTGGCGATCCCTGGCCCAAAGGACGCCCACCTAGCCTCAACCAGGGCCAGGGCCTTTTCTGCGCTGGCTCCCACCTGGTGGAACAGGCTCCCGTATTGAGACCAGGGCCTTGTGGGATCTTAGTCAATTCTGCAGGGCCTGTAGGACGGAGCTGTTCCGCCAGGCCTTTGGCTGAGGCAGCGGGCGTCCACATATTGCCCCCCCCCCCCCAGGTTGCGGTCTCTCACCCACTGATAACCGGCCATATCAGTTACATCAATGGGCCGGATTCTCCCTAGGGCAAGCATGACTGTTGATTTTATATGTTTTAACGTGTTTTAAATTTTATTTTATTTATTGAAATGTTTACTTATTGAAATGTTGTGGCCCACCCTGAGCCCGTTTACAGGATGGGTGGGATATAAATGTGGAAAAATGTGCCAACTGCTCCAATGCCGCTCGTATGGACGGGGGCCAAGGCGATGGATGGTCTGGCTTCTGGTCTACGCAGCCTCAACTACCCTCCCAGCCGACTGTCAACTCCAGACTCCCGGCTCAGAACTAAGAAGTGTCAAGGAACAAACAAATTACAATAAGAAGGAGCACAGCTTTAGAGATGTAAATCAGGTACAAGAATGAAGCTGTGCGACATGTGCTGCCAATGCCTTTTATGTAATCCAAAGGAAACTTATACCAAACGTCTACAGCACCACTTTAACAAAGTAATATAAATGTATAACCACAAAGTTGCAGTCCAATAATTTATGTAGCTGTTCCTGTGTCAGTATTCATCAGCTGAGTAGATAGTTGGTGAGACGAGATTCTCCGGAATAACTCCCGTTTCGAATCTATTGATCTTCTTCCATGCCACTATTTCAGAACAAGAGATGGAAACTCTACATCAGGCGTCTATGCATAGGCTGTAGGACCTGATAGAAGTGTATTGGATGAACTTTTTCCCCCTGTGAGGGGCATAATGTTCGAAGGCAATCTAAAATATGCATAGACGCCTGATATAGAGTTTCCATCTCTTGTTCTGAAATAGTGGCATGGAAGAAGATCAATAGATTCGAAACGGGACTTATTCCGGAGAATCTCGTCTCACCAACTATCTATTCAGCTGATGAATACTGACACAGGAACAGCTACATAAATTATTGGACTGCAACTTTGTGGTTATACAAGGAACAAACAAATACATCAATGAAGCAGAGTTCGCCCCAGGGGTGCCTACCTGTAGGCTGCCAAGTTACAAGCCCCTGAATGGATGGGCTCAAATAATCCCACACACTTTCCAGGAGGGAGTCACCACCTTCCCCACGGCCCTGGGGAATGTTTTTTGGGAGGGGAATGGAGGAGGTCACCCGCTGTCGTGTTTAGGGTTAACAGCAGGATTCCCTCCAAGGCAGACGCCGCTCTGGTCTCTCACAAGTTTCCTAGAGTTTATCTGCCCAGCCAGCCAGGCCAAAGCATCCTGGTGGGAAGCTGCTGATCAGAGGAGATACAGGCCAGTCTTCCGGCAAGAGCAAACCCACAGTCATCCCTGTCCCTTAAGAGCCTGGGGAAGTGTAGGCCACACACTGGCTCTTGCTCTGGGGCCGAGGGTTTGCAATCCAGTTCCATCTGCCTTCATACCAACATCAGAAGAGCCCTGCTGGATCAGACCAGTGAGGGTCCATCTAGCCCAGCCTCCGGTCTCACACAGTGGCCAGCCAGTTCCTCTGGAGGTCCAATAATAGGGCACAGAGGCTGAAGCCTTCATAAGAACTTCAGAAGAGCCCTGCTGGATCAGACCAGTGAGGGTCCATCTAGTCCAGCCTCCGGTCTCACACAGTGGCCAGCCAGTTCCTCTGGAGGTCCAATAATAGGGCACAGAGGCCGAAGCCTTCATAAGAACTTCAGAAGAGCCCTGCTGGATCAGACCAGTGAGGGTCCATCTAGGCCAGCCTCCTGTCTTCTCACACAGTGGCCAGCCAGTTCCTCTGGAGGGCCAACAGCAGGGCAGAGAGGCCGAGGCCTTCTCCTAATGTTGCCTCCTGGCTCTGGGATTCTGAAGTTTACTGTCCCTGAACATGGAGGTGCCCTTCAGTCACCAGGGCTAGTAACCACTGATAGACCTCTTCTCCACGAATCTATCCGATCCCCTTTTAAAGCCGTCTACACCCCTGGCCAGCACTACGTCCTCCAGCAGTGAATTCCACTTTGGGCTCTCTGATGGACAGTTCAGGGCTGTCAGAACATAAAAATAAAGAAGTACGGGAATCTACTTCCAATTCGGCAGCTAATGTACGGAACAGCGGCTCCTGAATCCGTTTCTTCTGTTGCAGGTGACAATTTAAGAACCTAGTAGATCCCCACTTGACTGGATCCTCAGTTTATATCAGGCACTGCACAAGAGTCACCCAGGAGTCCTTCTGTCTCTTGATAAACAACCACAAGCAGCGGTTCCAAGAGAGGAACCGGCGCTATCTCCAAACTGCAGAGGGCAAAGGTCAGCAAGAAGGAAGGGAGCGGAACTCTTGTTCCTTACCTGTTGCTGGGAAGCCAAGTTCATCTTGTACGGATTGGTTTTCCCTTCTTCGGTAACCAAGGGAGACCAGATTTTCGATTCGGTTCTGCAAAAGGGAAAACCGGGTGGTGAACTCTTATTATTCTTCAGGTCTGCTATAACATGTTACAGGTTTAATAGAACGTGACACTTGCTCTCTTGAGGGTTCTGTGACTGGAACGGCAGCCTGCAGAATCCCGGTTTTAGCTTCCAGGTTTCTCACAGGCGCTCCCTGCATATTGTTGCTCGTTCGTACCCAGGGTTGGATCCGGGCTAGCATTTCCATGGGTGCACAGATTTCTGCCCACGGAGCACCATTCTCCTCTCCCCCCACCCCATACCAGCACTAGGTGCTTCCCTCCAATCCTATTCCTGGGGAGAGCAAACAGACAGTAACCTGTGTGTGTGTGTGTGAGAGAGAGAGAAGGGTAGGAGAGAGAATCAAATCTAGCATGACAAGTGACCCATGCTACAAATGGAGTCACATCCAGACGGGTAGCCACGCTAGTCCGTCTGCAGCTGTAGAGAAGGGCAAGGTATCTGAAGAAGTGAGCGCTGACTCTCGAAAGCTCCTCCCCGCCACAGATTTTGTTAGTCTTGAAGGTGCTCCTGAACTCTGGCTCTTTTCTACACGCTGCAAAGCCAGCCTGTGGTCATCCATTCCACCTGGCTCCTGTAAAGAAGGGGCCTACCCGCTACCGGGTAACGTTGGTGTCTGGGCGAGCCACTTTCCTGTGGAGGAGGCGGCCCGTGTGGCATTTTGGTCCTGTCAGCCTTAATACTGACAAAACCAAGAGCATCCAGAAAGGGATTCCACAGGCTGGCTCTCGCAGGGATAAAAACGGCCAGGGCGAGGCCACACTTGGCTCTCCGTTTCCAAACAAGGAAGCAAACTGCCTTGCGGGCCCGCAAGGGTTCAGGTTTCCTTCTGCTTGCACCTGCCGCAAAAAAACACTTCCCCGCCGCAAACAGCGAGCCAATTGTGATGAGAGATCAAAGGGGGCATCAACTGTGTCTCCCTCGCAGGGGAGGAGCCGCTGAGGAGCCTGACCCGCTCTGCTGCCCGGGATACCAAGAAGAAGAGGGGCCGTGGTGGCTCAGTGGTAGAGCGTCTGTTTGGCATGCAGAAGGTCCCAGGTTCAATCCCCGGCAATTCCAGAGACATAAAGCTCAAGAAGGAGGTGACGTGAAAGACTGAGACTCTGGAGAACAGAAGTTCGCAGGTTCAATCCCTGGCACCGCCACTTAAAAGACTCCAAGGAGTCCGTGATGTTTAAGACCTTTCTCTATCCGAGACCCTGGATGGGCGAGGCAGATCTGTTTAATATGCCTTCAGGATAAGCAGCAAACCTACGGCTGTGCCTCCTGGGGCCGGGGCGTCTTGTCAGTCTCTGCCACCACTGTTTTCAAAAGCAAAACTGCCCCCTCCCAACTCACCTGCGATCCACCATACCGGAGGAAGGAAAATACAGGTCTTTGTATTCCGTTGTTTTTTTTAAAGTCAGAAGTTGATTTGTCCCCCGCCCTTCACTACCCGAAGGAGTCTCAGAGCGGCTTACCATCTCCTCTCCCTTCCCCTCCCCACTACAGACATGCTCTGAGGTAGGTGCGGCTGAGGGAGCTCTTGAGAGAACAGCTCTGAGAGAACTTGTGACTGACCCAAGGTCACACCAGCATGGGGAGGAGTGGGGAATCAAACCCGCTTCTCCCAGATTAGAGTCCGTACACCTAACCACTACGCCAAACTGGGTCTCATGGTGCCATCCCCTACAAAATGTGTTTTCACCAAAGCACCTGAAAACGATGCAGAAAGTTACTTTAGTCAGGATGGGGTATGCTGAGTTGTGTGGGGGTGGTTGGGCCAGGGGCTTTGAAACTGGCCACGGGGCGGGGAGGGGGAGCACCTCTGCCTGCCTCGTTATCGTGTTAATTCTCCCAGCCTTCCTTCTGGTCAAGCTTGAGAGCCAGGTCCCAAGAGCACAGCAACTAGAGCCTCGAACTCAAGATGCCCTCTGCTTCTGAGGGAAGCGGCCCCCTGAAATATCCCCAGCCCTAGACAGCAGTAACACATGCAGCCATCGGTAACAATGGTGGG
The DNA here is from genome assembly GCA_029233225.1 of Lepidodactylus listeri. Classification (NCBI taxonomy): domain Eukaryota; kingdom Metazoa; phylum Chordata; class Lepidosauria; order Squamata; family Gekkonidae; genus Lepidodactylus; species Lepidodactylus listeri. Next base: position 128,080,417 of record JARCFY010000005.1, on the reverse strand, counting down.
TCGAAGACCAGCCGGTCTCACTGCATGTCCATATATAGACCGAGAGAGACACGGCACGTCAGGCTGGCTGGGACGGCGCAGGTTTTTCCCAGGGCCAGAGGGAATTCTCCGGAAAGTGACAGGGCGAGAGCGAGTCAACAGAATTCAAGGCATTCCCGGATTACATAAACAGACTGGCCTCTATTTTGAGTTCCTGGGTCTGAACCCACTCCAAACGCCCCTGGCCACCGGCTTTCCCTTGGCATGCCACAGAAACGGAGCCTTTCTTGAGCCCTTCTTGCCCAAATATTGCCCGGCTGTTTTCCTTTTCCTTTTTCAGCACGAGGAGTTGCGTGTGTTCAAACTTCCACTGTATTTTGTGCTGCTGGCAGTCCAATCAAGTGAAAACACAGACAAGGCCTGTTTCTTGGCAGACGCTCTGCCTCTGTACAATCTCTCTGAAACTCTTCAGGTGCCATGAGAATTAGCCGTCTTCATTCCAGAGCCTTGCAAGGTCAATTATGAGCAGTGTGTGTGTGCGCGCGCACACACAAGGTTTCAGCTGCTGTTTCCGAGATAGTAAAGAATTTGCAGAGGACACTGCTGCGGCTCCCGACTGCTGTGTGCTGCCTCACAGCTACAGATTAGCATGAGTGTTTGTTGCACAATGTTGTGCAAGAGTTGCTCATCTCCAGAATAACAAGGGGAGGGGAGACAAATCCCTTGACTATGGAGCCAGTGCTCTGGCCTTGTCTGGCAGGCTACAGTCTGGGGAAGGGGGGGGGGGGAGCAGGGGGAGAAAAAAAAACTGAGGTCAAAGCTGCCATAAAGGGGAGGTGGGCTTTCACGGGGAAAAGAGGGAAGCTGCATTGATCAACTGACCCAACATGGTTTAGCTTCTGCGCACAGTGTGTGCATGTGCGTGGGAGGAAGGGGAGCCTCAAGCTCGAAAGGGCCCTCAAATACAGAAATTTGTTAATTTGTGGGCATCTGATAAGTGTCACAATTGTTTTGTGTGTATCCATGCTTGAGAGGAGACGGATGGCGGGGTCTCAATCAGTGTTCCCTCTAAGCTGAGTTAGTGTGCGCTAGCTCACAGTTTTTCAGCCTCCAGCTCATACATTTTTGTCTTAGCTCAGGAAGGATGGGTCCCAAGCAAACTGATTTATGCAGCAGCCAAATCGCTGGCTCACAACTTTAATGCCAGTAGCTCACAAAGTAGAATTTTTGCTCACAAGACTCCACAGCTTAGAAGGAGCATTTCTCAATTAGTTACTCTCAGCATTCTACAATTAAGGATACATCTGTCTCCAACTTTGATATATTTATTTCCTTCACTGTTCCCGCCCCCCCAGAACTGAACCCAAACAAATGCTTATCCTGGAACAAATTTAGAGACCAGTGATATCTTTTCTAATTGTGGGAAGTAATTAGAAGTTAGAACAGATTAGAAAATTAGGAAAGATACCTTTACACATTTATCTGCTATTTTGACATATTTATTGCTTTACAACTGTTGACCTTACAACCTCAGCTTGTTATTTTGTTTTGTCTTTGCACATCTTTTTAAAAATATATTTCTTTACAATTTCCCAAGAACATTCAACATGTTATAACAATCACATGTAATACTTTGTATTGTCTCCCCAGAAGTTAACATTGATTTCCTATTAGATTTACATGTCTAGCAAATTGCGAGTCTACTATTTTATCATTGTCTGTATCCATTCGTACACGTTAGTCCATCTTTTCCCAAAAAACATTTCACCTTTGTTTAACCAAACTGAATTCAACCTATCCATCTCTGCTAACTCCAACATTTTATTGATTACGTCTTGCAAATATATGTTATTAAATACGAGTTTGTTTTAAAGTCATCTGGGATTATATTTAATAGATAAATCTCCGGTTTAAGTGGGACATTTATCTTAAATATTTCGTATATATTTTTTTGTATTTTGTACCAATATGTCTTTGCACATCTTGATCATGTCATATGTTAATTTGCTGTTCAGCCTCTGTCTATAAGTCTGAACTCTCCCTTCCATTCCAATGTATCTGAAAAAGCGTGCCTGCCCATGAAAGCTCATACCTTGAATAAAACTTTGTTGGTCTTAAAGGTGCCACTGGACTCTAAATTTGTTCTACTGCTTCAGTCCAACAGATCACAGCAGCCTCTCTCTGGCACTAAAATTGTCCGGGACAAAACCTAGTTCTCAGGTCTCCCACAGAGCACAGGTAGGTCACTCATCTGCTTCTGCCCATTTTTTTTAAAGTAGGTTTCTGCAGCCTCAATTTGCCACAGCATCACACAGGGAAGGGACTGGGGGGGGGGGGGTTAACCCTTCAAGATCCGCTCCGCTTCATGACTCAAAACTGAGCTCCCTGCTTTGTTATTAGCATTCTGAAATGAAAGTTTTGTGGTTTTAAAGGACATCTTTTCCAGGGGTCCGTTGGGACCACAGCGAGGTGGAGCAAAGCTCCGCCAGCTCAGGACTGGCCAGTAGGGCAGTCACGGGCTGAATCAGATTCTCTAATCTGATTCAGCTCGCTGCCGCATTGCCGCCGAAACTCAGCGGCAACTTTAAAAGCCACTGGAGGGGAGGGGGTTTGAGGGAGAGGCTCCAAACTTGCAGGGTAGCTGCTGGGGCCTCTCCTCGAAATGCCCACCAAGTTTCAAGAAGATTGGACCAGGGGGTCCAATTCTACAGGCCCCCAAACAGGTTGCCCCCATTCCCTCCCTTGTTCTCTATGGTAGGAAAAAAGTTAACATTTTTTCCCTCCGTAGAGAACAATGGAGGGGATGGGACAATCTGTTTGGGGGCCCGTAGAATTGGACCCCCTGGTCCAATCTTCTTGAAACTTAGTGGGTATTTCAAGGAGAGGCCCCAGCAGCTCCCCTGCAAGTCTGGAGCCTCTCCCTCAAACCCCCTTTCCTCCGGCCCCTCATATACCCCAAGAGTTTTTGCCATTGATTTCAATGGCCCATAGGGTATAATGGGGCTGAAACTGACATTCCCTTTCTGACACACTTCTGGTGATGTCAGGGGACGTGGCATATGCTAATGAGATATGCTAATGAGTTATGCTAATGAGCTCCTGCACCTCTTTTTCTACGAAAGGACCCCTGATCTTTTCCCATGTGGGAACTTAGATGAGTCAACATTCCTCCATTTAAACAAAATCCCTGCACAGGGCACGCTAAGCAGCAGAAGCAGGACTCTAACCCACGCTCTCCCCCACAAGTCAGTGTTCCATGTGCAGGATTTTCGTTTTCCCTGCTGTCAGAAGCAAAACAGTTAAGGTGTGGGTCTGCCGCTTCTAGGAGAGCCAGGCCTAAATGTCTGCTTGGGTTGACAACTTCCAGATAGGCGCTGGAGCTCCCCCACTATTACAGCTGATCTCCAGACTACATAAATCACTTATTATTTGTTTAAAACATTTGTTCCACTCCTCCTGAGGAAAAGGGTGGCTTTGGGAGGCGGACTCCATGGCATTATACCCTACCAAGGTCCCTCTCCCCCAAGTAGGGGGCTCCCAGGCTACCCCCTCAATTGACCCAGAGCTGGTAACCCTTATGTCTGCCCTCTCTCTGACCTCTAGTGTCATCTTCAGGATGGCACAAAGCAAGTACAACCAGGAAGCTTTTTCAGAAAGCTGACCCCCCCCCCAACCCGTTGCTCCAAACAAGACAGCATTTCCTCCACTTGACCAAAAAGCAGCACACCCAGCGGTGTCTCTCCACTCACCACACCCTCCAGAAGCCACAAGCTTCACTGCCACAGGAAATGATGACGGCTACAAGCATGGACGGCTTCAAGAGCAGAGCAGAGATCCACCAGTGGCTCTTAGCCACAAGGTACAGATAGGAGCTCTCAGTCTGGGGCAAGTGATGCTCTGTGTTCTTGGTGCTTGGGGGGAGGGGGCAACAGTGGGAGGGGCTTCTAGTGTCCTGGTCCCACTGGTGGACCTCCCGAGGGCACCTGGTGTTTTTGGCCACTGTATGACAGAGTGTTGGACTGGATGGGCCACTGGCCAGTTGAGCGGCTATTATTTTACTGTAGGCAAATCCGTGAAGCTAAATAGACCCCTGTCCTGGCGGTTGTGGTGGCGTCATTTGTTTGGATGGTCTAGGGGGCAAGCCAGAGCAGGAAGCAACAGATCAGCCCACGAGGGGCTTCCTCGACCATAGTCTCACGCCAGCCCTTCACACTTAACCCCCCTCTTAAACTGCCAGCAGTCCTGCTCCAAACGGGGCCGTTTCCCGCTCACACAACAGCGCTCCATTACAGGTGGGACTGGGGAAATCCTGTTCACATGGGAGACTGCCTGGCTTTGCTGCGATCTGTCCCAAAACACCACAGCAAACCAGATCTGGGGAAGGCCGCAGGAAACCCTCAGGGAACCCTGGAGGAGCATGGAAGCGCCATGACCTTGTGGGGGAAGCAAGGAAACAATCCACTTCCTAAGAGCATCCATGCTGGGGCACACAACCCCTTAGGTCAGGGGTGGGCAAACTGTGGCTCGGGAGCCGCATGCGGCTCTTTTACATATATTATGTGGCTCCCAACAGGGTGGCTGGGGAAGCTAAGTATCATTAGCAAACAAATATCATTGGACAAATTAATATCGTTATCAATATCTGCTTTTACCCCTTTTGTTATTATTTTTGGCAGTCTCGTTTAATGTTAATAAAAAGCCAATATGCTTCTTTTCCAATAAAAGCAGGTAATATTTGTTCATGTCTTGTGGCTCTCGAACATCTGATGTTTATTCTATGCGGCTCTGACGTTAAGCAAGTTTGGCCACCCCTGTTCTAGGTGGCTCTTACGCTGAGCAAGTTTGCCCACCCCTGCCTTAGGTGACCAGCAATGCTGAAAAGAGAGGAGAGTGACAGCCCAGGCAGAAGCTGCGTATGTCGGCAATTCTCCTCAAACTCAAAACCTGGAGGCTGCAGCTTGTGGGAAGCTTCCTGTAATCGGGTCAAACAAGATCAATTACGCGGAGGGCTGCCAGCTCTGGGCTGGAGAATGCCTGGAGATTTGGGGGGTGGAGCCTGGGGAGGGCGGGGTTTAGACAGGGGAGGGAACCTCAGTGGGGTGCCATGCCACCAAGAGTCCACCTTCCGAAGCAGACATTTTCCCCAGGGGAACTGACCTCTGTCGCCTTGAGATTAGTTTGCAATTCCAGGAGAGCCCCAGACTTCCTAGAGCCTGCACTCCATGCTAAGAGTTGGGGCCATGCATTTTGGACATCGCTGAGCCCTCCGAATCTTTTGGTTGGGTCTGAGGGCACAGGGAGGGGGGGCAGGACAGTCTCTCCCTTCACCCTGGTGCTGGGAACGGGGGGGGGGGGGTGGCAGTGGCAAGAGGGCCCCTCCCCTTTACTGTCTTTTTTTTTTTTTGCTCCACTGCAGTTGTCCTTTCTTGCTCCTTATTGTCCCTTGAAGTGCAAGAAAAACGACAAGAGCAACTGGCAAGCCCGGGCACCTGCCTACCCATGGAAGTCTCCTCATACAACCCCAGATGTGATTTGAATCAGGGACGCCGGCCAAGACATGGTGCGGCAGGCACGCCCTGCTCCGAGGATGCCTGGAAGAGAAAGGAGCGGGTGCTGGCATGCCCTGACAGAAGATGGGAGACCTGGTTTCCGTACACGTTTAGGGATTAACACCAACGAAAATGGCCAACGGATTTAAAAAGTCAGCTGCCCCAGAGGGCTGGCTGCTGAAACGGCCAACAGACCCCAAGTCCCTTATTTGAGTTAGATTCAGGCAGGTAGCCATGTTGGTCTGAAGTAACAGGGTTGCGATCACACGAACAGTTTGTCGCAACACACTGGCGTTCCCTGTGCTGATTTAAAGGGCTCGATCAGACGACGACATCTGCCGTCCGTGGCCCAGTTGTCGGCAGCCTGTCCCGCTCCGAATTAGAACCAGAGTAATCAGGCCCCGGGGAAAGTCCGGTAGTAAGGGATGGTGGTGCTTCCACTCCATTTTGTCTGATGTCTGAACTCTCCCAGTGTGAAAGGAACCCGGAAGGGAAGGGCGAACGGGCACTTCCATCTCATTCAGGGGTTGCGGAGCCAGTGTCAGAGTCCCTAGTAATCCGCACTCAACAATGCTCCTTAAACAGGATCAGTTTATTGTAGTCAGGTTACTATCTATATATCTAATAGCCAAGTGGCCCACCCCTATGCGGATACCTAATTCCGCGTGGGGGGGGGGGCACTTGGAGGGCAGAGGGGGGGTTCTGCAGACGTGGGGCAGAAAAATGCCAAAAGTTTAAAAAACTTTTCGGGGGATATTTAAATCCCCCGAAAAGTAAAAGAGCGTCCCCTGCGCATGCGCAGGGAACGCACTACAAACGGCTGCGGCCGGGGGCGGGTGAGCGGCGGGCCCGGCGAAGCCCGCCGGGACTTTTTCTGGGGGGGGAAGGGGGCGAGCTCCTTCTCCCCCCCCGCGAGTATCTTCCGCTGGCCCAGTAGCGCCGCCGCCTCCGCCCAAGCCCCGCTGCCTGGCCCAGTGGCCTCCTCCTCGGCGAAGACGAAGCCCAGCGCAAAGTCCACTCCTCCTCTCCGGCTCCTCTCCTCGCCGGCTCCTGCGGGGGGGGGGGAGGAGGGAGGTAATGGGGGGGCGGTGAGGGGGGGTCTTCCTTCAGCCGCCGCCTTCAAGGAGGGAGGGAGGGGAGCCCCGGCCCCCACCACCTCCTCCTCCGAGTCCGTCTCTTCCTCCGTCCCCTCCCGCTCCCAGTCGTCCTCCGGTGATCTTCTCTCACCGTCACCACTCCCGCAAGTTTCTTTCGGGTCTCCACTTGTACTTCTCTAAACACTATCTGTGTTAAGACTAAAGTGGGAAAGCAGGAATGGGATTTTATACAGGGTTCAAACATGGGGCGTCAGACGGCAACAAGCCAATGAATGCCCGGTTACAACGGCTCTTAGTTCCTAGCGGGAAATTCACAAGAGAAACCGGAGATCTTGTCAAAACGAAGACAAATGCTGGAGGACAATTGAATGTAACATTCCAGTATCAACAACCTTCCCCCCCCCCCTTTTATTTATGGCAGCCTAGCTGACAGCCAGTTAACAGAAAAGGTTGTTCATTTATGTGCTTATGCGCATGCGTGGATGCTTGGCCATGGGACAGCCGCACGGGTAACAGGGTGTGCTGTCTGGCTGGTATGCCCTGCAACACCATAAACCAAAGCAGCCTAGAACAAAATTGGGAGTCCACTTAGGCAACTTTAAGACCAACGAAGTTTTATTCTGGGTATGAGCTTTCGGGTACAAGCACGCTTCCTCAGACACTTTGGAAGGGAGGATAACGGTTCATAGATACAGACAGATGCCTCTCTACCTATTTACTGCTTCACTGTGTCCCCCCCCCCCCCAATTAAATCCAAACAAATGGCGACCCTATGAACTTAGTTCTTTATTGCAATTTGGCCTTTGCATCTGTCAAAACACCTTCATTAAATTTGTTGTTCACCTATGTAGAGGCATCGGTCTGTAGATATGAACCTCCGTTCCAAAGTGTCTGAGGAAGTGCGCATGCACACGAAAGCTCATACCCAGAATTAAACTTTGTTGGTCTTAAAGGTGCCCCTGGACTCAAACTTTGTTTCATCATAGAGGGAAAGACATAGCTCTCTCCCAGCCATGCCTGTGCATGTTCTGACATCCTTTGCCGGAGGTTTGCAAACCTATTTTAAGAACATAAGAGAAGCCAAGGTTGGATCAGGCCAGTGGCCCATCCAGTCCGACATTCTGTGGCACACAGTGGCCAAAAACACCAGGCGCCATCAGGAGGTCCAGCAGTGGGGCCAGGACACTAGAAGCCCTCCCACTGTTGCTCCCCCCCCCTTCAAGCACCAAGAATACAGAGCATCACTTGCCCCAGACTGAGAGTTCCTATCTACACCTTGTGGCTCATAGCCACTGATGGACCTCTGCTCCATATGTTTATCTAAGTCCCTCTTGAAGTCATCTGTGCTTGTGGCCGCAACCACTTCCTGTGGCAGTGAATTCCATGTGTTTATCACTCTTTGGGTGAAGAAGTACTTCCTTTTATCCATTCTAACCCAACTGCTCAGCAATTTCATGGAGTGCCCATGAGTTCTTGTATTATGAGAAAGGGAGAAAAGGACTTCTTTCTCTGCCTGCTCTATCCCATGCATCATCTTATAAACCTCGATCATGTCACCCCTCAGCCATCGTTTCTCCAAGCTGAAGAGCCCCAAGCGCTTCAGCCTTATTTTCCATTCGGTGCATTTCCATTTGTTCCCCCATTAATGCTTATTTCGCCCTTTCAAAGGGAAAAGCTGGACACTTATGCCCAGCCTCCCTTCCCCTGAAGCAAACTTTCGCAGTTTGCAAAATGTCCTTGTCCATCCCCTGGAGTTGTGGCGTCTTCTCCTGGGTGGTCCCTCTCTTAAGACCCCACCGCCGCCACATCCAGTTAAGAGTTTTAGAGCAAGCTCTCATCTTGTAAAATGAACCCAGTTGGAGCCTCTCAGCTCTTCCTTGAGTTGCCAACTTTGGGTTCAGAAATTCCTGAAGATAATTGGGAGATCTGCCTAGGGAGGGGCCTCGGTGGGATATTGTCAGATCCTCTGCCATTAATTGTCTCTTGTTCTGGGTCTCGGTCAGTAATGTATTGCTAGCCTTGAGTTTGTTGCATGCCATGAATACTATGTCTCTTTCGTTCCCCGGGAGGGTGGCTTGCCGCATACTCCCACGTCACATAAACATTCTAGCTATCTTTTCCGGGGCGCCTCCCCTAGCGTCTCTAGTGCCTCGGACAGCTAATCTTGCTTTTGTAACCTTGAAGACTTTGAGCTGATTTAGGCCAGGTGCCTGGCCTGTGAACTGCAATTAAATTCATAAGGGGGTATGGGGGGGGTATCGTGCTTTTGCACCTTTTTCTATGAGAATGTAACGGTTGGGATTTTTCGCGCTTATTTGAGTTGGCTCTGATTGGCTCTTTACCTGCCCTTACCTTTTTGTATATGGTATATTAATCCATGCTGCTTGTAACTGGTTATCGCTGACAAACATCGTGTACCTGAAGGATCATTAAGAAATAAAAGGACTTTTGCTTTTATCAAAGGCCTGGCTTATTGGTTCCCATTCAGAAGCCTCACAGGTATGATGCCATGGAGTCCACACACACACACACACACCCCAAAGAGGCCATTTTCTCCAGGGGAACCGATCCCTGCCGTCTGGAGATCCAATGTCCTTCCTGGAGGGCTCCAGGCCCTCGGCCGGCCATTCCTTTAAGTCCTCTGGACGGGCCTGCCGGGGGCCCTTCCTGCCTGTTCCGAGTGGAGACCAGAGGCCGCAATCCAGCACAAACAGCTCAGCCACATTCTTACACCTAGCAGACAATTCATGTCCACGGTTTCAATTCCCTTTTGGTATCGTTTAGAATGGGGAGTTCTCCATCCCCACAAAACCACATGGCTGCAGTGACACCCATCTCCAATTCCACAATTTTCAGGGCGGGAGGATGACCATTAGTGCCGCTATTTGACACGGGCCAATGTGGAGCAGCGGTGTCGTGGTTAGAGTGCCGGGCTAGGATCTGGGAAACCCGAGTTTGAATCCCCATCCGTGCCACAGAAGCCTGCTGGGTGACCTGGGGCCAGTCACGCACACTCAGCCTGACCCACCTTGCAAGGTTGTTGTGAGGATAAAACAGAGGCGAGACTGACGCACGCTGCTTTGGGTTCCCACCACGGACAAAGACGGGATAGAAATAGAAATGTGCAAGAGGGGACCCACAACAAAATGTTGCATAATGCGTTGTGACTTGTTTTAACTTGTAGTTGCTGGTTACCTACCTACCAGCCTTCCTCCCTCCCTCCTCCGCCTCCTTTTTTCTTCCTTTTCCAAAGATTGTAGGCTGGCATTTATATTCTATGCACGTCAGCAAACCCGTGAAAGAAGAAGAAAGTGAAGAAGGGGAAGAGTGAAGGAACGAGGGAAGATCAAGACTCTTATCGTGCCTAAAATGAGGAGCACACCTTTGAGCCCCGGATGAGAATGTATCTATGGGCACAAATCAGCCCTTCATTCCCACACAGAGGGGTTTAGCTCCTTTTGGGAACAGGATGTTTGGATAAAGAGAATCCCTCCGGAGGTCCCCTACCCCACTGCCAGCCAAGCCCATCCCTCACCCCAGCGCAGAACGGTTAGAAATGCAAAGTTCATTATTACTGAACAACCCAGTGGCTGACTTTGCCCGGGTTCTCCTCCTCATGCTTGCCGGGTCCCAGCAGGCTCCCCCCCCCCCCCCGGCAACCTGGTCCCAGCCTGACCCGCCACCATCACCACTTCCTGTTCCTTTTACTGGGAGAGAAGACGCACCCAGCCTAGAGTTGCAACCCCAGGAACAGCCAACCAGAGTCAGGAGGAGTTTCTTTTTCCAGATCTGACTTTGCCAGTATTTCCCAGTCACCGGGAGCATTTGGGAATGCCGTTTTTCAGAGGGGAGCAATATGTAACCCTTCCATTGGAGGGGGGAGAAGGCAGGAATCACTGGGAGCGATGTACGATTTCTGACATATATGAAGCCCCTTTCTGACATACACACGCACACACACCGATGGACAAACACTGAAAGAGGTCTTATGCTAGCCCCACAGACAGGCGAGTAGTAGAAGAAAGTGGGGGCTGCCGTCCAGAGAAACCCCCACCATTTAAAATTAATCGTTGTTATCAGAACTCTGTAGTTCTAATAGCATTCCCATGACCAGTGTTCCCTCTAAGCTGAGTGAGTGTGAGCTGGCTCACAGTTTTTTAGCCTCCAGCTCAGATTTTTGTCTCTGCTCAGGAAGGATGGCTCCAGAGCAAACTAATTTATGCAGTAGCCCTATTGCTTGCTCACAGCTTTAATGCCAGGAGCTCACCAAGGAGAATTTTTTCTCACAAGACTCCACAGTTTAGAGGGAGCATTGCCCATGACCAGACTAATGTGACTCAACATTAGAGCTGATTTATGCAACACCACCGTGGTCAAGATGAAGCCTCCAAGAGCAGTTGGTGGGGGAGGGGGGAGCCACACTGGAAGCCTCCGCCGTCCCCACCCTCTTGGCATTTCAGGGCAGGGACAGAACTGGCCAGGCTGACCCACCTCCGGGCAAAATCCTGCTCTTCCAGACTTCTTCGCAAAGGGCAGTGGAAACGCTCGCTGGGCCTAGCACCTAGTATTTGAGAAGAAAGTCTGGCACAGATGCACGCTCCTGCATTCTCCGAAGAAAAGAGGTGGTCTTCCTCCCTGCCCGCTCTGTTTCTTTCCCTCTATCAGTAAACCATCAAACTAATGGGCTGGGAGGAGGCAGGGGAAAAGGGAAGAGCGGGGGCCGCTGGAAATGTCTCTCCCCTGCTCCGCGCGTTGCGTGGAGAGCGGACGGAGCTGCCCCGAGCACAGTGAAGAGAGCTGAGAGCTGCTGCGGATTGCTTTGAAGTGCTTTTAAAGCGCAATGGTTGTCTGTGGTCTGTTGGAGGCCTGAACGATGGGTGGAGGGGGCCTGGCCATGGGGAGCGCTCAATGCAATCAGAACGATGGGGGGAGGGGAGGGGGGGAGAGAAGGCTTCTCCTCTGCGCAGCCACAGGGAACGCCGTTTTACTTTTTGGCTGTTTTTTTTTTTACCTCCTCCGGATATTTTAAAAAGTTTTTAGATTCTTCTGCACACCTGGGGTGCAGGATAATCTCTTCTCCCTCCACGTGGCCCCAATCTGCGGAAATAAGTATCCGCACACAGAGGGGACCCTGGGCTATCGGTATATAGATCGATAATTGAGGCCACCAGGCCCTGCGGGGCGGAGAGGCTAGAGAAACTGCACACCAGTCTGTCACCTGTTGTCATTTTGGACTGCAGGGTACAAGACAAGCAGGTTATTCACATTTGCCTGGACCTCACACATCGGGCGTTTCGGGGTTAGGCCCAAAGGGCACACAGCACAAGGCCCGAAGTGGCCCCCGTTTCTCCAGCCAAACCGATCACCAGCAACCGATGCTCTCACGAAGCTGTGGGGTCCTGTGAGCCAAATTCTGCCTTGTGAGCTACTTGGATTAAAGTTGTGAGCAGGCCGTTTGGCCACTGCATGAATTAGTTTGCTCTGGAGCCCATTCCTTCCTGAGCTAAGACAGAAACGTGTGAGCCGGATGCTAAAAAACTGAGCTGGCTCACACTAACTCAGCTTAGAGGGAACACTGCCAGCAACTATCCAGCACAGAGGTGTGACTGGCCCCACTGGTTTCAACAGATTTCAGGGCACATCTCTGTCGGGGGATCATCAGTCACAAACTTCCCACATGATCTGTCGAGCACAAGCATCTTCCAGCCATATTTCCTTCAGAATGGAGAATCCTCGAGATATTTCGGCTGGGTCATGACCAATGCTCCCTCTAAGCTGTGGACTCTTGTGAGCAAAAATGCTGCTTTGTGAGCTGCTGGCATTAAAGTTGTGAGCGAGCCATTTGGCCTACTGCGGAAATTAGTTTGCTCGGGAGCCCTCCTTTCTGAGCTAAGACAAAAAACGTCTGAGCCGGAGGCTCAAAACCTGCGAGCTTGCTCAGCTTAGAGGGACCACTGGTTATGACAGCGTCAGGCAGAGTTGTGGCAGTCCCACGATTCTCACCTCAAGCGGGGGACTATTGTGGGAAGCGTCTGGTGAAAGACCACCCTCATAAGAAGAGGGTTCCTTTTACGAAGAGGGTTTTTGGCCAGCAGGGGCCGAGTGGAACCACCCCCTCAGGCACAGCTGCCACCAAAGCCCAGCTGACGTCCAGCAAGGCTCCACGCCTCCGGTCAAGGAAAGCCACGTTACCTGCCCACGGTCAGGACCATCTCCTCCACGCAGCCCTTGATCTTGTTCTGGGCCTCCAGGTGTGTCATGCCCTCGGTGTTCTCCCCATCGATTGACATGATGATATCTCCAATGCACAGATTGGCCATTGCAGCTTTGCTCCCCGGGGTCACCTGGAAGGGAGGGGAAAGCCGCGTGAAAATGCAAGCCCGCTTCGGCCGGGCGGGGTCTGCGCCCCCCCCCAATGCCCTGCCCCTTGCTCTCCTTGTGGCTGCCACCAACCCCACCCCCACTTTCCCCACCGCACTTGCGCTAAAATGCAGATGCAACAGTGGCTTGGGTAGCCTCTCCCACCCAAACCTTCCCCACACTTTCTGTTTCTCTACTGAGCTGCCCGGTGAGGCTGCCGCTTGGCTGAGCAGGGAAGGGAGGGGACTAGGGGCCCTTTAATGGGGAACGACACGCAGTGGCCACCGGCCCCCCTCCACCATTTCTGACATGGGACTTGGCACTGCTTCCATTTCCCACAGTAGCTGCAGGTGGAGTCCCACGTCACGCCAGTTTCTCCACTGAGCTGCAGGAAATCAGGTTTCTGTGCTCAAAGATATGGCTGCCAATATCCAGGTAGGGCCTGGAGATCTCCTGGAACGGCAACTGGTCTCCAGGCCACAGAGATCAGTTCCAGAGGAGGAGGAGGAGATGGGATTTATTCCCCGCCCTTCACTTGGAGTCTCAGAGCAGCTTACAAACACCTTTCCCTCCCCCTCCCCACCACAGACACCCTGTGAGGCAGGTGGGGCTGAGAGAGCTCCTTTGAGGACTGCCCTTGAGAGAACAGCTCTGGGAGAACTTGTGACTGACCCAAGGTCACACCAGCTGGCTGCATGGGGAGGAGTGGGGAATCAAACCCGGTTCTCCCAGATTACAGTCCGTGCTCCTAACCACTACACCAAACTGGCCGCTTTGGAGGGGGGACTCTATGTCATTATATCCCACTGGGGTCTCTCCCCTCCCCAAACCCTCCCCTCCCCAGGCTCCAACCCCCCAAATCTCCAGGAATTTCCCAACCCAGAGTTGGCAACCCTACTCAAAGGGGTGGGGGTGGAAACAGGAGCCCGACGAGTCATGCCCAAATTGGGATATATTATTATTTGTCATTGTTGTTCATTTGGAGCCCACCTTTCTCAACAAGACTCAAAGTGGATTCCCCCCCCCCATCCAGTCACAGCCAATGCTCCCTCTAAGCTGTGGGGTCTTGTGAACAAAAACTGTACTTTGTGAGCTACTGGCATTACAGCTGTGATCGAGCGATTTGGCTGCTGCATACGTTAGCTATTGTGGAGCCGTCCTTCCTGAGCTAAGGCAAACAAGAATGGGTAAGCCGGAGGCGAAAAAACTGTGAGCTAGCTCACACTAACTCATCTTAGAGGGAACGCTGGTCAGAGCTGACTTATGTCAACCCCATGGGGTTTCTAAGGCAAGAGACATTCGGCGTTGGTTTGCCACTGCCTGCCTTTGCGTCACAACCCTGGTGTTCCTTGGGGATCTCCCATCCGAGGACTAACCGGGACTGGCGCTGCTGACCTCCGAGATCTGACGAGATCAGGCTAGCCCCGGCCACCCAGGTGAGGGCCAACAGGAGAGGCCAGTCCACCCGACAGCAAAGACCTCCAATAAACAACCCAGCAGGACGAACAAAAAGGAACGTTGGAGTGTCGGGCCAGGATCCGGGAGGAGAACCAGGTTCAAGTCCCCCAAATCAGGGAGGAATTAATCCACATTAATTCCAAAATCAGCCAGGTAACTCAGAACACACGTTTAATCAGATCGACCACAGAGCATACCATGGGGACACTCTTGTCTACCACAAGGCCGCCCCACATGCCACGGGGGGGGGGGGGGGGGGAGAGATCCATTTGGGGAGGCTGCAGCCCCAGATGAATGGGTGATCAAGCTCCCCTGCCCCGGAGACACTGCGTCTATCGCCTCTGCATCTCATGTTCCTCTATGGAGGCTTCAAGCCACAGACTCGGTTCTCAAGGCTCTTTCCTTATGGGCCTACGCCAAGGTCCACCCGCCAGCTTTTCTGCACCGGCCTCCAGCGACTTTCTGTTCCTCTCCAGCCAAGGCAAAGTTCTTTTTCTCATTCCACTTTCGCCCAGCTGCACTGAGCTGTCTCTCTTTGCAGCTCACTCAACCCAGCCCCAGGGTTGATTTCGCGGGCCGCACCCATTGTTTCCTTTGGCAAACAGCAAGGCATTCCAGTTTAGCCTCCAGGTGAAGAACCTTCCCGAGTCGGATCTCCTTTCAGTTCCGAAGCAGGCCTGACTGTAGAGCTGATGTTTCTGCTCCATGTGACGCTGGGGGACACCGGGCCGCCGCTTGGAATGTTAGTTTTCACGTTCCCTAACTTGTTCTAGCTGCACCAATTGTCCTGCGGGTTCTCTCAGATACGTAAAAAGTGGCCCATTTCCTCTTTGTGAATGTTTTGTTCAGGGAAATGTCTGCATGCTGACCAGTCCCCCCCCCCCCCCCCCCCCCCCGGTCTAACATTCGGTGAGCTGAGACAATGGAGAGGTTAGACTGCCAAGCGGTTAGAACCACAGGCTGCCCCACCACTGCCCACAAAGAAGCCCTCAGTGCTTCTCCCATTCGCCTGCTTCCTACAGAGCTGAGTTAATTTGGGGCATCGAGATGCCCCTGCTCCAGCGCCACTTCTGGGTGCTCTTCGTCTTCCTCACGCTCGCTCCCGGGGCAAAGAAAGCAGACCTGTGATCCTGGGATAATTTGCTCTGCCAGTCCCACTTCACCAGACACGCGAGGTTGCCTGGTGCATAGGCGCAGAGTACGGGGGGGCTCGAGCCACCCCCGAAATTTCCCGGGGGAGGCTCAGCCACCCCCGGGAAAACGGAGCGCCTGCCGCCACGCCTCCCCGGGTCCTTCCGAGGCCCGGCAGCCGCTGCTGGAGAGGGAGAAGGAAGGGGTGGCGGGTGGGGGAGAGAGAGGCACCGGCAGCAGCGGCTGGCGGGCCTCGGAAGGGCCCAGGGAGGCGGAGCGGTTTCCCGGGGGGGGGGGGAGAACATTGTCCCAGCGAGCGCGCGCGCTAAGGATCCCCCCCCCCCCGGATTTCCAAAACTCTACGCCCCTGGCCTGGTGGATTTCTGCTCCCTGAGTG
The DNA here is from genome assembly GCA_029233225.1 of Lepidodactylus listeri. NCBI lineage: Eukaryota > Metazoa > Chordata > Lepidosauria > Squamata > Gekkonidae > Lepidodactylus > Lepidodactylus listeri. The sequence continues at coordinate 128,064,446 of JARCFY010000005.1, read as the reverse complement.
CCACAGAAACGTTCAGCTAGGCAAAACTAGGTAGCCATGCAGTGTTCCCTCTAAGGCAAATTAGTGTGAGCTAGCTCACAGTTTTTTCGCCTCCGACTCACACATTCTTGTCTCGGCTCAGGAAGGATGGCTCCGGAGCACACTAATTGATGCAGCAGCCAAACTGCTCGCTCACAGCTTTCGTGCCAGTAGCTCACAAAGTAGAATTTTGGTTCACAAGCCTCCACAGCTTAGAGGGCGCATTGGTAGCCAGTGACATTTGGTTTACCATGCATTTGCAGCAATTTTGTCTTTACCCCCCCGGACACTGCTTCCCCTGTAAGGCTACTGCAGCCAACTTTGCAGCGCTGTCGCCCTTCCCTCACTGGCCAGGTCTGCCCAGAGTCACCACAGTTCCCCCACAAGTGTGCAATTCTGGCAGCTTACCCAAATCCTTGGGCCCCTAGAACGGTGTACCTCCCCAGTCCCCTGCTCTTGGAGGCCTGGAAACTGGCATTCTGCACCACCCTTAATGTACCAGCGAGTTTGCATTACAATCCGGCAGCTACCCCAACCCAGGCAAAAGGGGGCGGGCAGCAATCGACCCTCCTCTGATCTGTCGCCTCCCAGCTGGGCGAGGAAGCCCGTCCACCTGCCTTCTTCTCTTGTGGGTTCCTCACAGCTCCTCGGAGGGGGTACTGAATGAAGGGGAACAGTCTAGCCAGTTTCAGCCGCCTCTGTGACACGCGGATCAATTTTTACCAAGAGCAGCTTCATGGAGCCACATGGAGCCAGTGCCACAGTTCCCCTGTGGCCCAACTGTGGGAGTGAACATAAGACCATCAGAGAAGCCAATGTTGGATCAGGCCAGTGGGCCATTCAGTCCACCCTCTCTGCCACACAGTGGCCAAAAACATCAGGAGCCCTCAGGAGGTCCAGCAGTGGGGCCAGGATACTAGAAGCCCTTCCACTGTTGCTTCCCCCCCCCCCCCCGGTCAAGCACCAAGAATACAGAGCATCACTTGCCCCAGACTGGGAGCTCCTATCTATACCTTGTGGCTAATAGCCACTGATGGACCTCTGCTCCACATGTTTATCCAATTCCCTCTTGAAGCCTTCCATGCTTGTAGCCGCCACCACCTCCTGTGGCAGTGAATTCCACATGCTAATCACTCTCTGGGTGAAGAAGTACTTCCTTTGATCTGTTCTAACCCGACTGCTCAGCAATTTCATGGAGTGCCCACGGTTAGGCTCACGCTGGCTAGGCAGGATATAAATCCCAAAAATAAATAAATAAATAAATAAATAAATAAATAAATAAATGCTGCCCTGTGCTCCAGTACTGGCGACCGCCACGTGGTCCGAGCACATGGCCAGGTAAACGGCCTGAGCTTGAGGCCAGCAAACAATAGTGCCCTAGGATCCTGGACATCCCCCTGTCAGAGGCTCAGAATATTCAAATGTACCGACTAGAGTCTCTGGCGGGAAGGGTGGCCTATCACGCTGTATGGGTGCGGTCGGGGGCGAGGCTTCCCTGTGCATAAAAGCAGACCCCCGGCCCGCAACAGGTATCCTTGAGCTGAACCATCTAATAAACTGAGCTATGCCTGAATTCACTGGCCTCCCGAATTCGGTACTTTTCACAAACCCAGTTTTCCAGATTAGAGTCCTCCACTCTGAACCACTTCATCAAACGGGCTCTCGCTTTGATGGTCAAAACTTTGTTGGTCTTAAAGGTGCCACGGGACTCACACTTTGTTTCCTTGGAAAGAGGGTCCACAATGAGCAGGAATTTGGTCTGGGGAATCTGTACGCAGTCCTAAAGTCCCAGACTGTGGGCTTCAAATGGCTGGAATTCTCAGGGCGTGTGGGGCGGGGGGGAGACACACATTCATACTCGCTACAGAGTCTGTGTGCAGAGAACTGTTTCACTGCCTACCTTGGAAACAGAAACAGTGCAAGCAGTTCTGCCCGCTTCATCGCAGAAAGAGGGAGCATCGCCCAGGGGAGGGAGCGCCATTCTCTCGGCTACTCATACCTACTACGACTTACTGAACGTCCAAGGCCAGCTTCTAACAGCTGCAGACAGCTACTCACGACTACGCAGATACAACCACTTGGATCATTGGGGAGCATAGTGCTCCAAGCTGCACGTCTTCCCCACCCACCCCCACTTTGCACAGTAGAACCCCCCCCCCCAGAGCCATGACAAGGTACTGTTAGGGAGAAGGGCAACACTTGCAGGCAAAAAAGACAAGCGCTTGCAGGGAAGAGGAGGAGTGTCATCCCCCCTCCTCCTCCTCTCTCTTCCTCCAAAGGGTCTTCCCCTGAGATAAGAGGTTCCCACTGGCAGAAAAAAGGAGTGGAACACATCCAGAAAAAAAACCCCACCCCCACCCTGCAGGAAGTTGTGTCAGTTTGCTGTCCTCTGGTCACCACCAGCAGTCCTCTTGACAAGTTATAGGGGGCGATGGGAGGGGGAAAAATGCATTTCCCTGCCCACACACAGCCTCCCGATTCACATCATCTGTTAATTTGCCATTCAAACCATATTAGTCAAGGGGGTGAGAAACGAAGCCATCGGGGTGGACCCGTCTGTGGCCGAGAAATTTAAATCACAGATTTAAAAGACAAAGAAGATGGATTGGAGCCAACAATTTGTTCAGGTTTTCCATTCAAAACCCAGATGCATGCTGAACAAGCGTGTGCATTCTACTTAGCGGCTGTAACAACGATGATGGTTGGAAATGTAGCGGGCGTACCGGCTAGAATATTTCAAAACTGCTAGTTACACATGGCATTTCCCTTTAAGCGCTACAGAACTATATATGGCTCTCTCTGTAAATATGCAAGGACTCCAAGTAAGATGGCAGACTGTGGCCAGCATTTTCCTTCCTGGACCCAGCAAGCAAAACATGGTTTCTATGGGGTGACCTCAAGACTAGTAGGGTCTGAAATACATGGGCAGGAGACAAGCAGTGTTCCCTCTAAGCTCACAGATTTTAGCCTCCGGCTCAGACGTTTTTGCCTCCGCTCAGGAAGGATGGCTCCAGAGCAAACTAATTTACGCAGCAGCCAAATCGCTCGCTCACAGCTTTAATGCCAGGAGCTCACAAGGTACGATTTTTGTTCACAAGACTCCACAGCTTAGAGGGAACATTGGTGACACAAGACGGCTGACCTTAGGTTGGCGGAGGGCATGAAGATCATGCAAGCGAGCTCAAGAGGTGATCGTCTGAGTACAAAATAGTGTCTTCAGAATCCCGGGAGTTGTAAGGACCAGGCTGGGAGGAAGCCCATAATAACACCCTGTGCTCAGGTCTCAGAGTCAGATTTCCTCCCAGGGTTCTTTTATTTGCATAAAGAAGAAGACTTTAAATCACTGATCGTGGATAGAAAGTCCCATATTAAGTTTACGGAATCCATAGCTTTCCACACACTAGATTGCATTTACTTTTAGATTTCTTTTTAGACCCTAACTGTCATTGAAATGTTTTAAATACAATTTTGAAAATGTGATTTTTAAAAAAAACTTTGATCTTGGATCACGTACATTTATACTTGTTTTATTTGACTGGATTTCTTCAACCGCCGCTCCCCCCCACAAGCCAGGCTTGGAGTGGTGTGCCACACGGCCCCCGTGTTGTGAAAGCGAAATTTAGAAATAAAACAAGACAGTATCTTATAATTCCTCACAAAAGCTGTAAGGGTATTGTAGGTGGGCAAATCCTCCCAACTCAGTTTTATTGCCCGGGCAATTTCAAAGTTTAAAAAAAGCTCTCTGCTCCTAGTCTTTTCTACAACTGTTCTATAACTTCATCAGGTTACAAGGCGAGAGTGGAACAGTATCCCTCCCTACCCCAATTTAAGACAGGCCCTTCCACACGAGGTAACCAGAGCGCTGCCCTCAGATAATATATGCCTAGACATGTCTGTGGGTCGCCCCCCCCCCCCCCCCCCGGCCAGTTGTCCCAGCCTTTCTGAAATCAAGAGTTCTGTGGCACCTGAAGGACTGATCGGTTTATCCTGGCAGAAGCCCACAGAAATTTTTGCCACAGCAGAGTCACACTTGCTCTGCTGCAACGCACAAGAGACGGAGTTATCTGGTTGTCGTTCAGGTAACAGCACACCGGCATGCAAGGATGTGGCATGCAGTCCAAACCCATGCAACAAACCTGGGGCATCAGCAGCACACGGACTTGCAACTGTTTGTTCGTACATGTGAGAATTCTCCAAAGAGAAGATGAGCCCACCCCGGGGGGGGGATGTGTCAAACAAATTAAATGTAAACCCCAAATAAAAGAAAAATCTACGGGGTGTGTGTGTGAAGGAAGTGGGGACAATCAGAAAGACAACGTTGTGTACAGGTTAGACCAGGTCTGTGGAGGCCTGGGTTCAAATTCCCACTCAGGCAAAAAGCTTGCTGACTGACTTCAGGTGGGTTACCAAATGAAGGCTGGGAGACACTTGGAGATCTGAGGGTAGAATTTGGGGAAGGGGGGGGCAGCTCAGCCAGAACTTGATGCCCTTCCAAAGCAGCTGTTTCCTCCATGGGAACTGATCTCTGTTGTAATTCCAGGAAATCTCCAGGCCCCACCTGGAGGCTGGCAAGCCTATACCTCAGGCCTGTCACTTGATCTCTGCCTAACCCAGCAGACGTCCAAGAGCCCCCGTTCCAGGGGGACAGGTGCTCCAAAGCTTATGGCCCCTCTCCCAAATCTTGCTCTCGAATGCAACCATTTTCAGTGTGGTGACCCACGAGTCCAAATATACTTGGTACGATGACCTCCCCAGGGCTAGGCCAAGGCTTTCTGGCACCACAAGCAAACTATGGCCTCTGGCACCCATCTTGTCCAGCATTCCATCGCCTACAACAATGTAAGCAAGTGGTGTTCCGACATGCACAGCCTTGGCAATTATGGGGGTTCCATTCCCACCTCGGACCACCCTCCTCCTTCTCCACAACTCCCTCCCACCCACCCCGGAGTGTCTCAGAAACTCACTCCAGTAACCATCTGGACACATTTTACTTGGTCAACGTGTATATGCAGTGAAGAAGAAAAAATACCAGTGAGTCTATGAGGTGGAAGATGCTATCTCCAGGGACAGATCTTGGTTTCCAAGACACAAGTGAGGGCAATGGAAAGCAAAAGAGGAGATTGGACTTCTGCCCCGCCCTTCACTACCTGAGGGGGCAGCTGAGAGAGCTCTTTTGAGGACTGCCCTTGAGAGAACAGCTCTGAGGGAACTTAATGACTGACCCAAGGTCACCCAGCTGGCTGCATGTGGAAGAGAGGGAAGCCAACCTGGTTCTCCCGGGTCAGAGTCCGCACACTCTTAACCACTGCATCAAACTGGCTGCACCCAAGGGCCAGGGTGGGGGGCCATTAGGGAGGGCCGGCCTGCGACCCACTGGCAGAGGCTTCCGGACCCACTGGTTGGGGACCACTGCTCTTGTTTATTCATTCGTTTGTTTGTTGCATTTCTATCCCGCCCTTCCGGCAAGCGGGCTCAGGGTGGGTCGCAGCAGAGTTACAAACACTAAAATGGTTGCCGGAGCAAACCCTCCAAAGATTCAACTCAAAAGCAAATTGCCATTAAATCAACCAGCGGTGGTGACATGTATTGATGCCAGAGCCCCGACCGCTGGCTAGGGGGTGTTCCTGGACTCGAATCCAGCTCCCATGCAGGATCCCGGGAGGGCACCCACCGTCGTGCCCAGGGTTCCCTCTCAGCTGAGTCCGTGTGCGCTCGCTCTCAGTTTTTCAGCCTCCCGCTCACACATTCCTGTCTTGGCTCAGGACGGGGGCGGCAGCCCAGTCACTCGCTCGCAACTTCAACGCCGGCGGCAGCTCACAGAGTGGTATTTTCCTTCACGAGACTCCACAGCTCAGAGGGAGCATCGCAGCCAGGGTGCCCTCTCAGCTGCGTCCGTGTGAGCCAGCTCCCCGTTTCCTAGCCCCCGGCTCCCACCTTTTCGTCTTCGCTCGGGCAGGACGGGTCCCAGAGCAAACGAACTGAGGCAGGGGCCGAATGGCCCGCTCACCGCTCTCATGCCGGGAGCTCAGCAAAGGAGGATTTCTGCTCGCAGGACCCCGCGGCTTAGAGGGAGCACGGGTCGTCTTCCTCCACCCCCCTTGGGGCCAAGGGCTCCTCCGGGCAGCTGCCCGCCCCGGCCACCTCGCCTCGGCGCCAGGCCCCCCGGGGAGGGGAGGGGAGGGGGGGGAGGGAGGGGAGGGGGTCAGCCATCCGCCTGGGGGGGGCGGGAGTCCTCCGAGGGCGCGCAGCCGGGCGGCTCCCCCGCGGGACCCTGGGGGCGCGCCCGGGGCAGGGGCAGGGGCAGGGGCTGGGGGGGGGGGGGGTTGAGGGTCTGCAGCGCTGTGCCCGGCCGGCCTTACCCGCGAGACGGTGAGCGGCTGCTCGAAGTCCTTGCCGCCCACCAGGCGGAAGCCCCACGGCCCCGGGCCCACCAGGGCCAGGCGCTCCGACGCCACCCCGACGCCGCTCATGCCGCCACCGCTGCTCCTCCGGCGCGCCTCTCTCGCCTCTCGCCCGGCGCTCCTCCTCCGCGCCCCGGCTCAGGCGCCGCCCCGCGGCCGGCCGCTCGCCCGGCCCCGCGCCCAAACAGGGCAGGGATCCCCCCCCCCCCCCCGGCGTGGCACCGCCTCTCCCTGGGGGGAGAGGGCCGCTTTGGAGGGAGGGAGGGAGGGAGGGAGGGAGGGCGGGCGGGCTCTCTCTGGCATCGCGCCCCACCGAGCCCGCCCCCCCCCCCCCGGAGTTGGCAGCCCTCGTCCGAAAGGCCTCGGGCGCCCTCCAACTGGCGCGGCTGAACGGCAGCAGGGACAGCCAAGGGCCCCAGGGCCTTAGAACCGGTGCTCCCTCTAAGCGGCGGAGTCTTGCGAGCAAAAATTCGACTTGGTGGGTTACTGGCATTCAAAGTTGTGAGCGAGCCGTCTGGCGCCTGCATTGATTTAGTTTCCTCTGGCGCCCTCCTTCCTGCGCGAAGGCAAAAATGCATGAGCCGGAGGCTCAAAAACGGTGAGCCGGCTCACACGGACTCGGCGGAGAGGGAACGCTGCTTAGAACTCTTAGCAACATTGGAACAGGTGGCACGTAGGGAACTGCACAGAGACTCGTTTTGAGATGGTTGGCCATCGTTTATAGCAGGGGTGGGCAATTGTTTTGGCTCGGGGGCCACGTTGTGGGAGCAGAGGTTAGCAGAGGGCCGCACCATTTAAAACGATTACATTCGTTAGTTAACTCTGCATTTCAGAAAAGGGATAAATTGTATCGTAAAAATCAATAAATGTAAATTAAATAAAATAGTGATAGTTTAGTGGTAAAATAGTGGTAAGCCAGGAGAGAGCAGGAGCCTTCCTGACCTTCTCAGACGGAGGCCTGACTGAAACCACCTGGCCGACTGTCTTGGTGGGCCGCAAAAAACTCTGTGGCGGGCCGCATGTGGCCCCCGGGCCGTAATTTGCCCACTCCTGGTTTATAGAAACTTATGTGTAGATTGTGGGTCATCTTGTCTTTGTGTACTTTGCCTTGTATTTGTGTATTTTTTTTAAAAAAAAATTCTGAGTTGTTGGGTTTTATTAAGTTTTTTTCTTCTCCAAAGAAAGAAAATTAAAACAGAAGTCGTCTTCGTCTTGCAGTGGGGAAAAGAGAAGTCCCTCACTCAGTGGAAGTCCCTGCAGGACAAAGCACGTGGCCAGGATCACTTCACGATGGGAGGGAATATTGAAAGCCAGGAGGGCTTTGTCCCACCCGCCCCACAAACACTCATGAGCTCCTCCACCCGGCTCCCCAAGACTTACAGGGAAATCCTAAGAAGACATTGCTGGGATGCCACCAACAGGCTTCCAAACCATGCGCCGGGGGGGGGGGGGGCTGAAGGATTACGAGGACTATGTATTTATTTAGTCATCCATTTGCTTTATTTATGCCCTGCCTTTCACCCCACTGGGGACTCAAAGTGGCTGACATAACTCGCCTTTCCTCTGTTTTATCCTCACGACAACCCTGTGATGACAGAACAAAGTTTGTGGCGCCTTTAAAAGCAACAACATTTGATTCTGGGTATAAGTTCTAGTGTTCATGCACTCAGCGAAAGCTCATGCCCAGAATTAAGCTTTGTTGGGTTTTAGAAGTGTGGAGATTGTTCCTGTGAAGATTGGGGGGGGGGGGGGGCTGTATTGCCCTGAAGCCGCAGATCTCCAGCTTTGTTCGACAACCCTGTGAGGCAGGAAAGGCTGAGAGATTGTGACCAGCCCCCCGCGACAATGGCCAGCTTTCATCATACTAATGGGGGATTCGAACCTGGATTTTTAATCAGACACTCTTCACCACTACACCACTCTAGAAACGCAACCCACTCTTTCCTGAAAGGCTGCTGAAGTTTCCCGACCCCCCCCCCCCCCCAAACCGGTCAGTGTGGCCTTCGAGCAACTTTTGGGCAAGCGAGTCACGAATTCCACATCCTCTGGCTCTCATACTTTGGAGTCTCGTCCAGGCCCGGAAATGTCCCCCCCCCCCCCCATCTCTCTCTGCACCTTTTGCCCTGCAAAAGGATGACTCACGATTAAGTGTCTCCTGCCAAAGACTCGTCAGCTGGGCTGACAAATCACCTTTGAAGTCCAGCCAAAACGGCTGTGGGCACACATCCCAAAGGAGCCCGAATGGGGCTTTGCAGAGTCAGGCTGAAGTTTTCCTTCATGGCCTCCTTCTCCCCTGAACTGCTTTCGTGGTGCTCGGACTCTCCCCGGCTGTGCGCAAGCAAACAGTGAACACCCACTGTGCAAACACTTTTTAACATCTGCACAAACTCTGCAGAGCACGTTTATGGAAAGGTCCCATGCTCAGGGCCAGTGGGGGAGGCAGAACAGAGGGCTGGACTGGGACCCTGTGAGGCCTGGGTTCAAATCCTCCTTTCTGCTATGGAAGCTGCCTGGGCCCATCCCACGTTCCCAACGTGACCTACCTCGCAGGGCTGTTGTGAGAAAATGGAGCAGAGAACTATGTTCTAATCTTAGCCTCTTCTAATCTGAGATACTGTGAATTTAGGCAGATGGTGGGAGGGAGGGTGGGAAGAAGTGACCGAGTGCTCGGCTCTCATGGCCCTTGTTTTTATGCCCAGGGCAATACTGATCGCCACTTTGGGGTCAGGAAGGAATTTTCCTCCAGGCCAGATTGGCCCCGGGGTCCTGGAGGTTTTTCACCTTCCTCTGGGCATAGAGCAGGGGGCAGTGGAGAGAGGTAGCTGTGAATTTCCTGCATTGTCCGGGGGTTGGACTAGTCAGGGGTGTCAAACATAAGGCCCAGAAGCGGCCCGTCCAGCAACCAGTGCAAAGGGAGGGAACAGGAGACTGGCGGGAGCCACTTTGATTGTGGCTTCAGCGTGGCAGGACAATCTTGCCCTCAGGAGCTCCAGCAGTGGGGCCAGGACACCAGAAGCCCTCCCACTGTTGCCCCCCCCCCCCAAGCACCAAGAATACAGAGCATCACTTGCCCCAGACTGAGAGTTCCTATCTATAGGTAAAGGTTTCCCTTGCTCGAAAGCCAGTTGAATATGACTCTAGGGATGCGGTGCTCATCTCTGTTTCCAAGCCAAAGAGCCAGCGCTGTCTGAAGACGTCTCTGTGGTGTGTGGCCGGCATGACTAGATGCAGAGGCTCATGGAACGCTGTTCCCTTCCCACCAAAGTGGTACCTATTTATCTACTTGCAATTTCTTGCTTTCGAACTGCTAAGTTGGCAGGAGCTGGGACCAGAGACGGGAGCTCACTCCATCATGCAGCACTCTGGACTCGAACTGCCAAACTACCGACCATCTGGTCTGCAGTTCAGCATCTTAACCACCGATCTCTACCTTGTGGCTAATAGCCACTGATGGACCTCTGCTCCATTATTGGTCTTAAAGGTGCCACTGGACTCAAAATTTTTCTTCTGTTGCTTCAGACCAACACGGCCACCCCCCCCCCCCCGAACTTGCAACTTCTGTACAATTCATACTGAAAGAAGACTTACTCAAGAGTGAAGGGGGGGGGGACTCCTCCTTAAAATCCTAATTTCTGCAATGTTTACTTTGGGAAACAGTCCTGCTTCTCTGGAGTATCTCCATCTACTAGGAGTGTTTGCAGAGTGAAAAGCAGAACTCCAATCCCCTTCATAGGCGTCAACTACGGGGGGACTCGAGGGCTCGAGCCCCCCCCCAAATTTCCCGGGGGGGCTCAGCCTCCCCTGGCAAAACGGAGTGTCCACCAGGCCCGCTCGCTTGCCTGCCTGCCTGCCCGCTGACTCGCTCGCTTGCCCGCCTGTCGGCCCACCGGCCAGCGGGCCAGCAGCCGCCGCCTCTCCCCCCCCAGGCCTGGCCTGGCCACTCCTACCTCTGTGGAGCCAGCTGGGCAAATGCCCAACATGCTGGCGTCTACCGGAAGGGACGCCAGCACGCTGGGCACGTTGCTGGGGCGACGCTCTAGCAATCGCCCCGAAACTCTATGGCACCATAGAGTTTCAGAGCGATTGGCAGAGCGTCGCCCCGGCAACGTGGCCAGCTGGCCCCACGGAGGCAGGAGTGGCCAGGCCAGGCCCGGGGGGGGGGGGGGGAGAGGCGGTGGGGACATGGTCCCGTGTTCTCACAGAGGAAAGGCATGCCCTCGGGAATAAATCTGAAAGACGTACACGTTTGCATTTATTCGTATGAACGCAGCAGAACTCACTGTAGCAGCACATATGGGGGGGGGGGCAGGCTGAGCCTGACTGTGGGCTTCCAGAGACTTTGGGATGTGAAATTAGAGAGAGGCCCGAGGCATGAGGAGGCCTAATTGTGGGCAAATATGTGGGGGCTAGACTGTCTCAGCTTCCTTCCATCTCCGTTGAAGAAGACAGCAAAACCCCCTTCTGAGATCGGCTTCCGAAGGGAGTTTTGCTGCCTTCTTCCTCTTCCTCTTCGTCATCATCTTCCTCTTCCAACCTGGAGTCCACGCCATCAGCCAATAAGATCTCGCTTGTGCAATGGCCCATGTACATGTTGGACTACGGCAGGCTCAGCGTTCAAATCCCAGGACCCATCAACTATTGAGATCTCCGCTGCGGAACCGGAACCTCGGTCGAATGAATCGCAGACCATGGCGACCTGTAGTTTTTTAAATGTACAAAATGTTTATTCCAATATGTATCAATGCCTTTTAGTTTCTCCAATTATTTTTACACTATATTCCCACCTCCAGGGCCTTTTTGAATAAAAATAATAAGGAGGCGCTGCCTGGCTGTGAGAAGAAGATGAAGACGACAACGACAATGACAACAGCAAAATGGCGAAAACATCAGGGAAGTGAGAGTGGACTTCCCCTTTGACCTGGCTTCATTGTCTCTGGGTGTCGTAATTCATCTGCATCGTCTGTTCTGCTCGGAGTCCTCTGCTTAAATTCGGGAGGGCATCAAAATAGTCACAGATTGAGAGTCATCTGTGGCTGAGGACAGACTGGCAGTCTGGCCCGCTCTGCCTCCGCTTTAAAAGGGGAGGCAGAGCGGCAGTCCAGACTGCCACATCTGCCTGGAGGAGGCGGGCCGGACGCAACACGTCCAGCGCCGCGCTCCTCCCACAGCAGCCGGGCACCACTTCAAAGTGATGTCCCGGCTTCTGCGCGCACATTCCACCCGCTTCCAGTGGGTGTGAACGCACGCCAGCCGAGGGAGCTGTACAGCGTTCACATGCCACCACCGGAAGCCGCCCGCAGTCTGGACGCTGCGAGTGGTTTCCTTGCCGTGGCGTGCAAACGCCGCACGGCGGGGGCAATTCCCCCCGCCTTGTTCTGCTGCGCCACGGAGGCGCAGCAGAACAACAGTCTGTCCTCAGCCTGTGTTAGAACCATCGGTTCTATGTTCGCCCTTAGTTAGGGGAAATATGTTTTAAAATGCTCAGAGCTGCGATAGATCTTGCTTCACCGGAGTCGAGAGTTTCCTTAAGTTTAAAAACACTTTATTACTAAAGGAACGGGTAAACGGGATTAGCTACAAAAGGAAACATCCTGGAGCTACATTCTGCTCTGTCTATCTTCGATCACAATGGAGAATCCTCTCCTTCTTCTTGACCCCTAGAATAGGTCACCTGAGAACAGTAACCAGTCAATAGAGCCAGGGGTCCTTTCGTAGAAAAAGAGGTGCAGGAGCTCATTAGCATAACTCATTTGCATAACTCATTTGCATATGTCACACCCCCTAACATTCCGGAAGTGTGTCAGAAGGCCACACCCACCCCTCAGGCTCCACTCCACAGGTGAGTGAAACTGACCTGCTCTTCCTCCATTCCCTTCCCCATCCAATACTTGGTGCCATAAAAATAAGCGTAAAGAACACACCCTCATTCTCTTCCTGCTCCCTTGAAACCACCAGGTTTCAAGTAGACTTGAGATACCCAGGACATGTGCACCACCCATCCCTTCCCCTTCCCCTCCCCACAACAAGACACCCTGTGAGGTAGGTGGGGCTGAGAGAGGTCTTTTGAGAACTGCTCCTGAGAGAACAGCTCTGAGAGAACTTGTGACTGGCCCAAGGTCACACCAGCAGCTGCATGTGGAGGAGTGGGGAATCAAACCCGGTTCTCCCAGATTAGAGTCCAACTCCTGACCACTCCACCAAACTGATGGGGTGGAAGCTGCTGAAGGGTTGGTGAAATTTCTCCAGTACTTATGTGCCATGTGCCCAGATAAAAAATGGTATACTTAGAAAATTTATATGCCACCTTGAGCAAGTCTCTGGAAAAGCAGCACACAGTCATAAAAGGAACAATGATAAGATTATCAATATTAAAACAAAACATTAAAAACAATAAAGACCCTAGCAGGGCTTTCCCTGGGGCGCTGCACTTCTGCACTGCTTGGGGAAGCCGAGGAGGGGGTGGGGCTTGGTCATGTGCCCGCCCCCTGGGCTCCTCACTCCCGGAGCTGCGCTCCTGTGCGCTCCTGCTCCAATGGACCCCTGAATAGAGCAATACCCCTGCAGATTCGCAGGCTTTTCTTCAGTTGGCCAGCTGCCAGGTTTCCCTTCCAGGTCAGTCTATATACAATAGCTTTGGAGGCAAACAAAGTTAACCCTATAATGGCTGGAAGTTAGGTCTTGTTTAACACATACATTTCCAACAATCTGAAGTCTAACCTCATGGAAAACAAAGGCTCATTCCACTCCCCCAGCACGTAGTCCCTCGTTGCTGGTCTCTCTTCCTGCAGATCATTGGCTGATTTGACTATGGCCACCCAAAGGGGCTGCCCCTCTGTTTCCGGACGCAATGCAAAGTGCTGCTTCTGAGCGTCAAGCCCCCCCTCCCCTCCATGGCTTGTGGCCAGGAGCCTTCAAGGACTGCCTCCTCCCAATCCTGTCCGGCCCACCAGTTATGAGCCTCACGCCTGTGCCCTGCAGTCTGCAGAAGTAACTCCGTTGGCAGGGCTTTGTCAGTGGTAGCATCACACCGCTGGAATGCCCTCCGGCTTGGGGCTGGCCGGGCACCTCCCTTTGCTGCCCTTCAAGCAAGAGGCCAAAACGTTCCCCTTCACCGTGGCTTTTAACAGAGGGATTCCTTTGTCTTGAGATGCGTTTCTATTCTAGTCCGAGAGCCGGTTGACGAATAACATTCGAGGCTGCTTACCAAGAGATCCTTGGCAGCGCTGCAGCCTTCCAGTTATGGCCAAAGGAGACATCACGTTGTTCAAATGACTCTTATTCCCTTTGGTCCAATGGCAGCTTCTGGGAACAAAGCCTCCAAGTCCTGCAGGGTCCTGATTCGAATTGGGCCAGTGGTGCAGGTGGAAAAGGGCCTTCAGTCTCCCCTCCCACACACACACACAGTTTTTTCCAAATTAAAATGGCCCCTCAGGTGTTCTTTGCCCATAGGGAGTGCATATGCATTGTAGACTTTGTATGGCTTGTTTTAATATTGATTGTTTGATGGCTGTTTCTTTGAGCTTCCTGTGTGCCATGTCATTGCTGGGCTGCTGCACATACATTTCCTAAAGAAAGAAAGGAGGTTTTGCCAGACATCAGACCCCTCTCATTCAAACCGGGAACGCCATGGATCGATTTGTAGAGGAATCCTTAGCCGAGTTACAACCTTTTAAGTCCATTGATTTGCTCCAGTTGGGTTTTCAATAATTTGTTATTTGTTGATTTGTATATTTTTATCGAGCTAGTACCTTAGCTCGAGCACGACATGTATGTTCCACTCTTGCCTTAGGTATTCCTCCTCCGGAGTCTCTTCCTTCATAGACTAGATCTTTAAAAATACCTAGTTGCAGATGTGTTTTCACTCTTGCTAGGCCTAACTCTTTTCCCACTGCTGAGTTAAAAGGTCGCTTTTCCAAAGTTCCATACTCGGATCGCTTATGTAATTGTGAGACTGGAGTTGTGGAAACACTTGGCCATCTTCTATTATTTTGTCACCAATGGTCAATTCCTGGATCGATTTGGATCACTCCAGTTACGTTTACCTACTGAACTGTGGGTGGCCCCCTACTTGTCGGCAGATTTCAGTTCTGAAACTACTTATTTTGTTACAAGATTTTTAATTATAGTTTTATCTGTAAAGCAACAAAAATCTGGCTTGACCTGATTGTAACAGAATTTGTAACACTTTATTAATGTGATCTATTTAAATGAATTATAGTTTTTATCAGCAACTTCTGTTTTAATATTTTAGATCTTTTAGATTTGATTATTTTGATCGTAAGTTTTGACTGCATATTTCATGTCCTGGGGCTGATGCTGTTGTGCCCATGTTTGATGGTTGACTTGTTTTGGTTGAGCTTAAGACCTTTGGTCATTGAAGCCAATAAACGAAAGTAAGTAAGTATATTTTTATCCCACCTTTGCTCTCCAAGCTCAGGGCGCTGTGCCTCATTCTTCCTTCCACTTCATCCTCACAAGAACCCTGCAAGGAAGGCCAGGCCGAGAGATTGTTGACTGGCCCTCGTTCACCCAGTGAGCTTTATACGGAGCGGGGGATCTGAACGTGGATATCTCCCAGATCCTAGCCTGACACTCTGCCTGCTGTTCCCACCCACTCTGGCCGGCTGTTTGACAAAACGTAGGTGCCAGCCAACGAAATGAGAACCAGTGGACAATTCAGATTGGGACTCTACCAGGAGGCGAGGGGAGTTAGCCTTCCACCCTTTTCTGAGAACAACATCTCAGAGCCTGTATTTTTGCCTTGGTGGGCAAACAGCGACTCTCCAAGGGCCCTTTCAGCCTGGGAAGACGGTGTGGGGATGAAGGTGTAACCCCCACCCCAACTCCCACGCTGAGGTCTTGGCCTGATTCTTCAAGGGAGAGGTGCTCTGTTCATGGCATTTCCATCATCTGCTGTCACTGAATCTTGTGACTAGAACTCCAGATGTGCAGTTTGGACGCAGAAAGCACTGGCAGGTGAAAGAGTCCAACATGGTCAGCCCCACTTCAGGGTCTCCCCATCTGCATTTAACCCACCTGGGGGTAGATAACAGGTATCCAGTATTGTGCATTGGGAGCAGACTTCTGCTCAGGGGAGTGGCGCAGGGAGCAGACCACCCCCTGAGGACCCCCTTCCCTGGGGCCATGGCCCCAATTCAGGGCGCTTCTCCCAGCTGCTGCTTTTTATGGAGCTCCACTGTTGCCCAAAGGCAGGTCTGCCATGCATAGAGCATACTCTACATCAGGGGTGGGCAATTGTTTTGGCTCGGGGGCCACTTTGTGGGAGCAGAGGTTAGCAGAGGGCCGCACCTTTTAAAATGATTGCATTCATTAGTTAACTTTGCATTTCAGAAAAGGTATCAATTGTATCGTAAAAATCAATCAATATAAATTAAATAAAATAGTGGTCGTTTTATTCCATTTATTTATTGTGCTAATTTCATATCGTCTATAGCTGCAAGCACATTTAATGTTAGAATCAGTTTAATGAGACAAATGTACCCTATCACACTTTTCTACAACTTTGTTGAAATCAGGAGTGAGATTGCTTGTTGAGATTCTCATCACAGCCTGCAAGTTAATGTCTGTCAAAGAGCATCTATATTTGCTCTTGTTGATCTTCATGCAAGAAAAACTTTGCTCACAGATATATGTAGACCCAAATATAGAGAACATTTTCCCAGCAAATTTCTTCATACATGGAAATTTTTTCAGCAAATATTTGTAAAAGTCAGCTAATGTCACAGAATTAAACATTTCTTTCACAGTGTGATCTGCCTGCGTGTCAATAAGTTCAAGCTGCAGCTCCTCAGATGGTGTATCAATATCAGCAGTGATGGGATAAGAGAGCAAATTGAATTTAGGCTCAATTTTCTTGAAGTCCTGAAATCTTCTTGGTGGGCCGCAAAAAACTCTGTGGCGGGCCGCATGTGGCCCCCGGGCCGCCATTTGCCCACCCCTGCTCTATATGTGTAGAATCCCACACATGTACAGGGTGAAAACACTCAATTTAGTATACACACAGATCTTGGTTCAACAGAGTATCATGTTCAAAAGGAAAGGGCTGAAAGGAAGGCAGCTACTTAATGAGTAAATGTTATTGCCCCGCTAGAGGTACAGGCTGAGAAAGCGAAATGCCCAATAAACATTGGGAAAGGGTATACCCATTTATGGGAATATTTTATTATGCATACAATTTCCTTTAACTTAACTAAGGCATCTCCAGATAATTATTATAACAAAGTAGTCATTCTTTGGTATCCTGTAATTAGTTTTCTGTTAGAAAAAGATATCATTCCAGATAATCCGCAGCATAAAAAACTGATTTATTTTTAAAATACTGTCCCTGTGGTTGTTGATGTTTGTTTTGTGTAATTTCCAAACAAGTCAAACAACGAGTAAATGACTGTACTACTTCATTTTGCTGTCGAAATAAAAATGGTTAATTAAAAAAAAAAAAAGCATTGGGAGAGGGACCGTGACTCAGTGGTAGAGCATTTGCTTGGCATGCAGAAGGTCCCACGTTCCGTCCCCGCCGTCTCCGGCTAAAGGACCAGGTAAACAAGACTGCCCTTGATGGTCCAAGGGTCTGAGCCAGTAGAAGACCACTTGATCTGTCCAAATAAGATAATGCTGCAATGTGTGACCCCAATAAAACTGGCCACCTGTCCTGAATGGAACCATCCAGGGCTGCAGGGTTGTTGGCGCAGGCAGATGGGCCCAGAGCAGAACCAGCACGTGAGACTTCCCCACCCCCACCATCCTGCCACCACTGGCCTCAGAGCCCGGAAGGAAAGGGGGTTCCAGCACCAAGGTCCTCTTCCTTCCGCAGACTGGCTCTCCCCGGTCCAAGCTCAGCCCATTGCCTTCTCCCCAGACAGGTGTGGTGCCTTTCCTTTCACAGGGTTCCCTGGCCCCACCCTGCCCCTGGCCTATCTCCTGTCTCCTCCCCCCCCCCCCAGCCTTTCCCATCTCTCCTCCCTGCTGCTTGCCCCCTTGCACTGCTCTTTCCCCCAGCTGCTCTTAACCTCGCTCGGTTCTGGCCTCTCCCCAGTCCCAGCTCAGCCTTGTCATCTGACCACACGGCCCCTCCAGGCGGTGTCAGAGTGACCTCCCTCTCCTGGCCTTCCTCGCACAGGTGAATCCTCCTGGTCACGGCTGTCCTCAGCTCTGGCAGCCAGAGTGGGGTGGGGTCAGGATGGGGTGTCGGCTCCTGGCACAGTGATGGGTAGGGTTCCTGCAGTGCTAGGCGCGGAAGAGGTTGAGGAGCAAGACTGACTCCCGGAAAGAAGGTCTGCATGAGGGACCTGCTATGGAGGTGGAGGCCGTAGGGAGCGCGTTTAGGAGCCTTGGGAGGATTTGATTGGCATTTCGGAACCTAAATTACGAGTGGTGAAATTTTTGAGTTCTTGACTGGAGCCGATATCAGGAACGAGGCCCCCACAGGCTGGGAGGACTGGACTCGGGCTGCTGTGGGACAGTTCAAACCTTCTGTCACGGAGACAAAAGAGTGCTGCAAGATGTGAGAAGGTGTCAGGAAGGGTAGCCAGCTCTGGGTTAGGAAGTTCCTGGGGGTTTGGAGGTAGAGAATGGGGAGGGCGGGGTTTAGGGCGGGGAGGGAGCTCAACAGGGAACAATGAAGAAGGAGGAGGAGGAGGAGGAGATTGGATTTATACCCCATCCTTCACTTGGAGTCTCAGAGCGGCTTACAATCTCCTTTCCCTTCCCCTCCCCACAACAGACACCCTGGGAGGTAGGGCTGAGAGAGCTCTTTCAAGGACTGCTCATGAGAGAACTTGTGACTGACCCAAGGTCACACCTGCAGCTGCATGTGGAGGAGTGGGGAATCAAACCCGGTTCTTCCAGGTTAGAGTCTGCACTCCCGACCACTACACCAAACTGGCTCTCTTTACTATATACAATGCCATAGAGTGCACCCTCCAAAGCATCAATTTTCTCCAGGTGACCTGATGTCTGTAATCTGGAGATGTAATCCTGGGCATGGGCGTCAACTATGGGGGGGCTCGAGGGCTCGAGCCTTCCCCGAAATTTCCCGGGGGGGGGCTCAGCCACCCCCGGCAAAATGGAGTGCTCGCCAATGGCCAGTCAGCTGGCCAGCTGGCCGTCGCCGCCTCTCCTTCCCCCCCACCCCCGGCCTGCCCTCCTGCCTCCCTGGGGCGGGGGGGGGGGGAGAGGCGGCGGGGACATGGTCCTGTGCGCGCGCACGAGAGAGCCCTTGGCCCCCCTGGGGATTTAGAAAGTATACGCCCCTGATCCTGGGAGATCTCCAAGCCCCACCTGAAGGCTGGCAACAATATGTGGCATGGAGTTGTGGCTGAAGATGACACGAGGAAGCATCTTTTATTCTCCCTACAACTTCCAGGCAGATGCTTAGACTTTTGCCAGGCTCTGAGTTGGGAAACTCCTGGGCATTTGGGAGGGTGGAGCCTGGGGAGGGCAGGCTTTAGGGGAGGGGCCTCAGCCGGTTATGATGTCGCAGAGCCTGCCCTCCAAAGCTGCCATTTCCTCTGGGGGAATTGACCTCTGCCGCCAGTTGTAATTCTAGGAGATTCTACAGGCCCCCAACTGGAAGTTGGCAAGTGTAATGTCAGGTGATCAGACAAGGTACAAGCGATTGGGCTGTGAGAGGCTGCAGGCGTGACTTATACCTGCTGACAGTGTCCAGAGGGTGGGCGGGTTGTCCTACCTGAGTCTATGACCAAATTATTCAGGAGACCGGTATTACGGAGAAGAAGCTGAAGACTATCGTTACTGGCTTGCACATCTGGGTCTGTCCTGTGCCCAAGGGAGTGGGGAACTCTGGAGGCGTTGGCAAGATCGCTGACCAAGGCCCTTCTTGGAACATCCAGGTTGCTGGCTGTTCCCATCCAAGCGTGCCCTGAGCGGGATATCAAGCTGTATATGACATCCAGGCCTCTGGTGCCTTAAAGCTCACAAGGACCAGGGTCCCCATGGGGGGTGGCCATGTGGGTACCACCACCAGCCACAGAACTCCAACTCTGTGACTTATATATGCCCCTTCAGTGGACGAACAGCCTTGGGTTGTGTGCTTGTGATGTGTTTACTGTCAGTTCTCAGACCCACTAGATGGCAGTAGAAGGCAAAGGAAAGCAAGGTGCAATGGTGGACTATTTCCATCAGATGCCAGCAGAGAGGCAGGAAAACGGAATGCAGTTCTGTGCCAGGCTTTGTACGCTAGAGAAAAAACACTGTGATGAATAGCTACCCACTACAGGCAATAATATATCTCAAGATTATGTCTATAAATCAAACGTGCTTTTAACCATTCATAACTAAAAATTTAACTGACAATTTTATAGTTTGCACAGCAAAAACTTATTCACAACCTATGCAAAATCAAACAAGGATAGGCTTATGGTTCACAATGTGGAGAGAGCTGAAAAGATGACACTGAAAAATCGTTCAGCTGGATGTTTACGCACAGAACCGTCCAAATAGTTTCACAATTCCAATTAGCAGTTCCAACAATTATGTGATGGAAAAGCATAAAGGACAAAAGAAGCTCCGACGGATGATAGCCCAGGTATCTGCTCACTTCAGTAGCCATCGTCTTCAAAGTCAGCCCGGCTCCCAAGATGATTACAAACTGCAGTCTGGAACTTAATACAAAAATAAAAGAATCCACTAATAATATACAAAGCTGCAAGTACTATCTACTGAAATGCTACAAATAACACCTCGCCAGAGATTCTGTAATTTTACTCACCCAAACAGTGATTAACACACACAGTAGCCAGTCTCAATGTTACAGAAAAGCTTTCCTCCTTTATTTATACCTCCTTATTATTTTTCCTCCTTTATTTATTCCTCCTGAGCCTGCTGTGCAGGGAGAGCGGCACTAGAAATTGAATTAAATAAATAAATAATTTTATTTATTTATTTTTATTTCTTATTAGACTTGTATCCCACCCTCCCCACAAGCAAGCTCAGGGTGGGTTCCATCGATACCAATAATTTACAGTAACAATTAAAACCAATTTCAAACAACAATATTAAAACAGTTAAAAAGTACTGTTGGCAAAAAGCTCTCAACATACTCCGGCTTGTTGTCCAAGCCATTAATCACAGTGTTTTTTCTTTATTTTATAACTCATTACACTGTGATCCTGTTTGTGTTATTTGTACACTAGGTAAAGGTAAAAGTTTCCCTTGCTCAAAAGCCAGTCAAATCCGACTCTAGGGGGCGGTGCTCATCTCGGTTTCCAAGCCGAAGAACCAGCGCTGTCCAAAGACATTTCTGTGATCATGTGGCCACCATGACTAGACGCCGAGGCGCACGGAACGCTGTTACTTTCTCACCAAAGTGGTACCTATTTATCTACTGGCAATTTTAAGAAACTTCATAATGAAATAAAAGACAAATTGAAGGACTGGTCTAATAAAACATTAAGTTGGACAGACAGAATAAACCTAGTTAAAAGTTTCATTTTACCTAAATACTTATTTCTTTTTAGGACATTACCAATAAAACTTACTAAAACTACCCTCCAAAAATGGCAATCTGAATTAAATAAATTCTTCTGGAATAATAAAAAAGCAAGGATACATAACAAAATTCTCTATAGGACGACCTCTCGAGGAGGAATAGACTTCACAAACTTATTAAATTACCATGAAGCCTTGCAACTTGCAGCGTTGCTACAAGCAGCAACAGCCAACGACCCTCCTTCATAGCTGCAAATAGAAATGGACACTTAATAAATATCCCACTATATGACCTATTATGGAATATAGACATGATCCAATCTCTCAAAAAGGTGCAATCCAATAATTTGGTACATGCATTATGAATATGGGAGAAACGTAAAACAGCATTAGCACCAGGCATTTCCACGCAAGCATCATATTTAAACCCAAAGTGGTTTGAACCAGGACAAACAGCAGCTGCATTTTATACATCGCTAAAGGCTGGGTTTGCCAGAGTAGGACATTTTCTAGATAAACCGGGTTTGATTCCCCACTCCTCCACTTGCACCTGGCTGGATGACCTTGGGCAAGCCATAGCTCTGTACCAGCTGTTCCCTCAAGGACAGCTTGGGAAAGAGTTCTCTCAGCCCCACCTACCTCACAGGGTGTCTGTTGTGGGGAGGGGAAGGGAAAAGGAGTTTGTAAGCCGCTCTGAGACTCCCTTGGGCAGTGGAGGGCGGGATATAAATCCAATCTCTTTTTCTTCTTCTTCTAAAGACACAATATTAGAAAAAACACAATTAGAGCATAGGATACAAAACAAAATACACTGGTACACAGGGGTCATTTCGTAGAAAAAGGGGTGCAGGAGCTCATTTGCATAACTCATTTGCATATGCCACACCCCCTAACATACCGAAAGTGTGTCAGAAGGCAACGCCCACCCCTCAGGCTCCACTCCACAGGTGAGTGAAACTGACCTGCTCTTCCTCCATTCCCTTCCCCATCCAATACTTTGTGCAATAAAAATAAGTGTAAAGAACACACCCTCATTCTCTTCTTGCTCCCTTGAAACCACCAGGTTTCAAGTAGACTTGAGATACCCAGGACATGTGCACCACCCATCCCCTTCCCTTCCCATCCCCACAACAAGACACCCTGTGAGGTAGGTGGGGCTGAGAGAGGTATTTTGAGAACTGCTCATGAGAGAACAGCTCTGAAAGAACTTATGACTGACCCAAGGTCACACCAGCAGCTGCATGTGGAGGAGGAGTGGGGAATCAAACCCAGTTCTCCCAGATTAGAGTCCAACTCCTGACCACTACACCAAACTGATGGGGTGGAAGCTGCTGAAGGGCTGGTGAAATTTCTGCAGTACTTATGTGCCATGTGCCCAGATAAAAAATGGTATACTTAGAACATTTATATGCCACCTTGAGCAAGTCTCTGGAAAAGCAGCACACAGTCATAAAAGGAACAATGATAAAATTATCAATATTAAAACAAAACATTAAAAACAATAAAGACCCTAGCAGGGCTTTCCCCGGGGCGCTGCGCCTCTGCACTGCTGGGGGAAGCCGAGGAGGGGGCGGGGCTTGGTCATGTGCCCGCCCCCTGGGCTCCTCACTCCCGGAGCTGTGCTCCTGTGCGCTCCCGCTCCAACGGACCCCTGCTGGTACACATATCTCCAGATAAAACACCTCTTGGAACCTCCACAATTGAAATTAACATGACAAAGGCAGTTAACACCCCTAGAAAACATGCTACGAGAATCTAAAGAACAAGCCCCTGGACTTATTACAAAGTTCTGCCAGATGTTAAATAAATTAGATGAAGATGAAGAAATTCTATACCAGAAACAATGGAACATAGACCTAGGTACCAAACTAACAAAAGAGGATTAGACTTTAATTTGGAACTCCCCAAGTAGAGCATCAAAAACAAGCCTAGTTAAATATTCAGCCTACAAAACTAATAACACGGTGGTATATTCCACCATCGATTTCCAATAGGATAAATAACACATACTCACCAAATTGCAAAAAATGTGGACACTTTGGCCGAGGACAGACTGGCAATCTGAAGCGGGGCAGGCACGCTTCGCAAACGGAGGAAAGGAGCCCGTTCAGACATGCGCATCTGCCCATCGGCTCCGTTGCGTACTTACCCGTCTCCCAGCCGCTTTCCTTCCGCTTTACCCGGACACCGGGTAAAACCGGTGTTCAGGGGCCTTCCTCCGCATGCCTCCCGCTTCCAAACAGTGTGAACTGGAAGAAGCGGGAGGCATCCGGAGGAAGTGTGAACGCACCGGCAAAAAGTTTTGCGCATATGCGCATATGCGCATATGCGAAAAACATCAAAGGAAAACAAAAAAAAGTGCAGCGGCATGCGCGAGCCCCGCGCGCTGGCTATGCGGCAGTCTGAACTCTCCGTGGCAGTCTGAATGCTCCGTATCGCCGCTGATCCGCATTGCTCTGGCCAGTGTGAACGGCCAGCTCCGTGAGTTTTTCCCCCCGCTCCAGTTCCCTCCGCTTTGCCTCCGCTTCAGATTGCCAGTCTGTCTTCGGCCTTTGCCAACTATATGCATTGCTGGTAGACGTGCCCACTGCTTTAAGAACTTCTGGACTCAAATAGTACAAAGCATTCACGAAATCACATCTGTTAGATTGCCAATGACTCCAGAGGTGATATTACTAGAGCTGTGGAAGTCCCATCGTATAATACAAGGAAACACAGAAGGAATCTCCATATTACTGCAGCAGCTAAGAACCTTATAGCCTGCAAATGGATTGATAAACAAGCCCCGTCTATACAAAACTGGTTTGACAAACTGGGAATATTTTATATTGTCTAAGTTGTCTTATACTGTTTGTAACAGCCCACCGACTCAATATCAGAAAAAAGTAGTTTATGTTTGGTTCCCAATAATTAGTTACCTTCAGAAATGAAATATTGTTCCAACAAACTTTGTTTATCAAAAAATGATTTATTTCTGAAATACCTGACTGTTATATGTATTATATTAAGTTAAAGTTCTTTATATGTTTTTCAGAAATTTGTTATTGGCTTTGTAAAGCTTTTTAAAATGTGAAAATGGAAAAAATTGTTAATTAAAAAAAAAAACCCATAGAAGCTGAGATCCAAAGAAACCAATTGCCAATAAAGGCAGAGTAAAGGGGGGAAAAGAAGAAGAGGTGCAGTGGGGGCCAGAGATGAAGGCGCCCTCTCTCTTGCCTTCATGCCTCTTTCCCTCCCCCCCCACTTCTCCCCTCCCTCCGCTTTGCGCTCCTCTGTCCATTTCCCTCTCCCTGCTCCTAGGCCTAACTCCCTTCATGGGTCCGTAGGGCTGCCAAGTCAGCCCGGGGGGCGGGGGATCCCCCGCTACAGGGGTTCCCGATCCGCCGGCCAGCATTCGGCCAGCGGGGGGAACCCCGCCCCCAAGTCATCCAGCCAGGACAACTTCTCAAACGTAATGACGTCACCCGGAAGTGACGTCATCACGTCGGGGGCGTTGCCAGGGCAACGCTCTGGCAATCATCACCCCAAAACTCTATGATACCATAGAGTTTTGGTGCGATTGCCAGAGTGTCGCCCCCAATGTGCTGACGTCACTTCTGGTGACACCGCCGGGCGCGCGCGCAAAGCGCACGTACCAAGGAAGCTCCTGGCGGATGGGGGACTCACCCCCGCCGGTGAGTATTACACACTTGGCAACCCTATGGGTCCGTCACACCTCCATGCATCGAAGAAAGGCGGGAGGAGGAGCCGCTCTCTCGGGTGACTGTTGACCCAGGGCAGGGGTGTAGAGTTTTAAAATCCCCGGGGAAGGCGGGGGCTTTTGCGTGCGTGTGCGCGAAGCACGCGTGCATGCTGGAACTATGCCGCCACTGCCCCCCCGCCTGGCCACTCCTGCCTCCCTCCCTCCGTCGGCCAGCTGGGCAAATGCCCGGTGTGATGGCATCACCCGGAAGTGACGCTATCATGCTGGGCACGTTGCCGGGGTGACACTCTGGCAATTGCCCCAAAACTCTATGGTGCCATAGAGTTTCATTTCTATTTAAAAATACCTGCTTCTTGGGTATTGGCACTGGGTTTTATGGCTTTCTGTTCCTGCCAATTAAAGTCTACTCACTCAAAAACTTTCCCGCCTCACTTGCCTCCCAAGGGAGGCCCACCCCAGACACCCCCCTAGAAAAAATACATATGTATGGAATTGGAAAGGTCAGCCAGAACTGTGCTTTTACCTGGAGCATGGACCCTCCTGGAGAGTGAATCTCCCCAAGTCCACAAAAGGGGATGTCTTTGGGAAGGAAGGTCCAGAAATGTGGCTTTAAACCAGTTTGTGCAGATAATTCAAAGGGGCTTTCTTGGAAACTGCAGACTCTGAAAAGGCTCTTGTTCAGAAGATGCTTGCGTTGTCCTAGAGTCCAGGAGCACCTTGAAGACTAACAAAATTTATGGCAATGTATGAGCTTTCGTGAGTCACTGCTCACTTCTTTAGATACCTGAAGAAGTGAGCAGTGACTCCCTGAAGCTCCTCCCCTGCCACAAATTTTGTTAGTCTCTCATGTGCTACTGGACTCCTGTTCTTTTCCAATGCTACAAATAGTCTAACACGGCTACCCACCTTGATCTATCTCCACGGGAGGCACCCCATTTAGCTGTATGGAATGGAAATGCATCAGCCTTGTGAAGGTATCTAAAGAAGTGAGCGTGAGAACTCACGCAAGCTCCTACCTGTTGGGAATCTTATTTAGAGCAATGGACGCGTTCCAAACACAAGAGCCACACTCGGTGAAAGTAAAATATCTTTACTAGAAAAATAAATCAAACATGGGAATGGCACTTTGAATGAAAAGAAAATAAAGGTTACATGCTTGCAGCTAATCTAATACATGCTAACAGCTACGTCTCTCTTACACATCTCTGACAGTGGTTTCCATTTGTTTCACACAAAGGGTCATAAACCTTGTGAGTACATGAATGCTAGATCAAAGCGTTTCTACAGACAAGACGCTAGTTGACCAAGACAGAAGTTACAGGTCACTTCATTAGGAGAAACAACTCCCACAAACTTTCTGGCTGTTGAAGACATCACACAACGTAACATCCTGTTTGGCTAACAAACATTTAACTCGATAACGGCTGGAATGTAAACAATTTGACTTCCAACAATACCCTGCCCCAAATTTTATTCGTCTTTTAGGTGCTACCAGATTCTTTCTCTTTTCCACCCCTACAGACAAACACAGGCTACCCTGTCTTGTCTTGTCTTAGTTAATGACCTCATTATCGCTTTGGGGAGTGACCTCATTCCAGGGTTTGGTAAGAGCAGCAAACGGGGCTAGCTGATTAAAAACCAGACTAGTCGACTACGCTTTCCTTGGCTGATAGCCTTTAAGGAGGCCATTCGCTCCAAGGGCCATAAACCGAGAATCAGAAGCCGTCTGTCCCCAGTTGTTCTGCTTTCCTAAGTGGGGTGGGGACCAATTTGCAGTCCATTTCAGAGGATGGCCTTTGAAGGTTACAGCAAACACCAAAGGAGTCAAGACTTTAATGGATTTGTTGCAACAGAATAATTCCTGGGCCACACCCTCTGGGGAGGGGCGGGGGCTCTAGTCCACAGAACTGACAGTCCAGATAAGCCTTTGGACTTGAAGGTGCCAGAATATTTCTCAAAACCGATATGTGTTTAATAAAAAACCCTAAAGACTGCGAGAATTTGTTCCAGAGATCACTTAGTTGTACAAGAAGGGAACTCCAAACCAGGAAAGCTTCTGTTGGAAAACAGAACTCTCAGTCTGGGGCAGGTGATGCTCTGTATTCTTGGTGCTTGGGGGGGGGGGGCAACAGTGGGAGGGCTTCTGGTGTCCTGGCCCCACTGCTGGACCTCCTGAGGGCACCTGGTGTTTTTGGCCACTGTGTGACACAGAGAGTGTTGGACTGGCTGGGCCACTGGCCAGATCCAGCATGGCTTCTCTTATGTTCTTATGTCTGGGGAAAGTGGTACTCTGTATTCTTGGTGCTTTTGGGGAGGGGGCAACAGTGGGGGGGCTTCTAGTGTCCTGGCCCCACTGCTGGACCTCCTGAGGGCACCTGGTGTTTTTGGCCACTGTGTGACACAGAGAGTGTTGGACTGGCTGGGCCACTGGCCAGATCCAGCATGGCTTCTCTTATGTTCTTATGTCTGGGGAAAGTGGTACTCTGTATTCTTGGTGCTTTTGGGGAGGGGGCAACAGTGGGGGGGCTTCTAGTGTCCTGGCCCCACTGCTGGACCTCCTGAGGGCACCTGGTGTTTTTGGCCACTGTGTGACACAGAGTGTTGGACTGGACGGGCCATTGGCCTGATCCAGCATTGGCTTCTCTTATGTTCTTAGGTTCTTAAAAGCAGTGTCCATCGTTCAGAGCCGTGGGAACTTCTGTTTCATTTTTCCACCACGGGCTCCAGCCTACCCATGTGGGAGTATGAATTAGATTGGGTCCACCTGTGAAGTTCTCCTGCCCTGAGCTGAAGGCCTCTGAGCATGTACAGGGTAGCTTTCACTTCCTGGAAAGAAACAGTTCAGTTCCCTGAGCCTGGTCTTCTTTCCTGGCAACAGGCCGACAGGAGACATCTCTGGGCAGCTGGCAGTTTTGACAAATAACACAAGAGAGAGACAAACTGGACTGTGATGACTTTATTTCAGATTCCATAGATACAAACCCAGATCGTATGAAGATGGCACAATGTGTACCTTTATTCTTGATCAGTATGCATGAATATTGATACCCAGGCTCCTTAGGAGCACACAAGATAGAATGGACATCTGATTTGTGTCCCACCCCCATAAAAATGCCTTACCTTAAAGGTCATATTTTTAAGTCGGGAGACGATGAATCAAATGCAAGCTTTTATTTCAGACATCATTCAGCTCTGGGACAGCTCTAGCAAGAGCGGCACTCAACTTATAGGGTTTCAACATTGTAACTATTTACATGCAGTCTCATTGGACCTCAGCAGGGGTCTGTGATTGGTTCCCTGGATTGGCTTCAGGACCAATAAGGAGGCTTTATTAGGCAGCCAATAAGATTGAGGGGATTGAACTACCAGAATCCTAGGGCTGCCAAGTCGTACTCACGCACTGGCGGGGGGGGGGGGGAGTCCTTCGCTGCCCGGGAGCTGCCCGGGAGCCTCCCTGGCGCGCACGCGAAGCGCGCACGCCCAGTGACATCACCCGGAAGTGACGTCACCACGTCGGGGGCGTCGCCCTGGCAACGTCTCCAACGTGGTGATGTCACTTCCGGGTGACGTCACTACGCTGGGGAAGTCGTCCAGGCTGGACGACTTTGGGGGTGGGGTTCCCCCCGCCGGCCGAATGCCAGCCGGCGGATCGGGAACCCCTATAGCGGGGGATCCCCCGCCCCCCGGGCTGACTTGGCAGCCCTACAGAACCCTGACAATGCAATGCATCATAACAAACAAGACATAATACATATCACAATCAGTCTCTTTTGAATAACGAAACTAAATGAGATCAGTCATGATTCACCTGCAAACAGGATGCTGAGGGGCAATGTGAAGTTTCACAAGTGGACATCTGATTCATGTCCCACCCCCACAAAAATGACTTACCTTACAAATCACATCATGATCAATCTCGTTTAGTTTCATGATTCAAGAAAGGAGGGGCTGGGGGGGGGCAACAGGAAGGTTCACAGAGTCTTTTTCACCCTGATCCTGCACCAATCCATAATTTTCACTGCCATTAAAACGCAAAAATACATTTTAAAAAAAATGAACGTTTCTTTCGGCTCTTCAGAGCTTAAAAAGTATCTTGAGTAGATGGCAAAGAAAGGCATGGTGGATTTAGCATGTCCTTTTCCCAGGACATACACACTTTCCTCTGAAACAAGATGGCTCACTCCCTGTTATGGCCTTTCCATTTTGTGGGGTTAATCCAATGAGAAGCTCGCTGCCCCCCCCCCCCCAAGGAATGCTGACAGTCTGAGACTCTTGGAAGAACTGGGTATTCCACTCCACTCCAGAAACACAAAAGGCAATCTGCAGTTTCAGTGTCTTTATATTTGTGTATGCATGTATGTGTGTGTGTGTGTGGGGGGTGAATTTGAGAATGAAGGAGCCCAAATTAAACACTTTCTGCTCCAACAGATTATAGCAGGGACAAGAAAAGGACAGGCTGAACTCCCCTGGAGATGCCCCTTGCGTAAGCACTTGTGAAGTGTGGTTTCCTGAAACCCTTTGCAGGTGCTAGACCTCTCCGCCTCGAGACAGACGTCTTGTCTTCACACAGCAAGAGGACGGCCTTAGGCATCTTCCAGGGCAATCCTAAGTAGAGTCATCCTCTTGTGAGCCCCTGACTTCCATGGATTTTGAAGGGCGCCAAGTCTCCTGAGGAAGAGGGCACTGTTGGTTGCAGCCCTGCAGTTCTCTCTGGGACCAAACCGTCTCTCTCGAACCATGGGCAAGTAAGCAGTGGAGCAGCTTCCAGGCGGCAACTCGAGAATGGGGAGATCTTTGTTTGTCAGCTGGGCCTAGCAAAGGATCTGTTCTGATAAGGCAGCTGCAAATACATCTGACCTCCCAGGTGACAATGAGGTGTTTGAATTGCTGTGTAAGTGGACTTCTTTGCCCCCCAAGCAAGGCCCTGACTGCCTCTGGCAACTCAAATGGACATGAATTTCCCAGTCATTCACCAGCGGAACTGGCATACACCCTAAACCAGGGCCCCCCATTTTGTGGCAGCCATTTTGTGTCTGCATCTCCCTCACTGTCTCTGAATCCCAAAGGTGCCCACAGGCTCCAGAGGGTTGGGGACCCCCCTGCCCTAGGCCCTGCTTCTCTGGTGCCTCTTCCTAATAATGCCCGAAGCCGTCCCAGAAGAAGGACTGTTTTGAGACTCCGCCTTTCTCACGTTTAGGTTGCTGCTTCCATATTGGGCTTGACTCTTTCCCCTCCTACTTCAGTTTAAAGGCCTCAAGGTAGGGGGGATATTTGCGTGGCACCCAGTTCCCGCTGGTGTTTCTGGAGTGTCAGATGAGGATCTGGGAGACCCAGGTGCAAATCCCTCTCCCTGCTACCACAGGATGGGTGCTGGATGGCCTTGAGCAGGGGTCCATTGGAGCGGGAGCGCACAGGAGCGCAGCTCCAGGAGTGAGGAGCCCAGGGGGCGGGCACATGACCAAGCCCCACCCCCTCCTCGGCTTCCCCGAGCAGTGCAGAGGCGCAGCGCCCCAAGGAAAGCCCTGCTAGGGTCTTTATTGATTTTAATGTTTTGTTTTAATATTGATAATTTTATCATTGTTCCTTTTATGACTGTGTGCTGCTTTTCCAGAGACTTGCTCAAGGTGGCATATACATTTTCTAAGTATACCATTTTTTATCTGGGCACATGGCACATAAGTACTGGAGAAATGTCACCAACCCTTCAGCAGCTTCCACCCCATCAGTTTGGTGTAGTGGTCAGGAGTTGGACTCTAATCTGGGAGAACCGGGTTTGATTCCCCACTCCTCCACATGCAGCTGCTGGTGTGACCTTGGGCCAGTCACAAGTTCTCTCAGAGCTGTTCTCTCATGAGCAGTTCTCAAAAGACCTCTCTCAGCCCCACCTACCTCACAGGGTGTCTTGTTGTGGGGAGGGGAAGGGAAGGGGAAGGGATGGGTGGTGCACATGTCCTGGGTATCTCAAGTCTACTTGAAACCTGGTGGTTTCAAGGGAGCAGGAAGAGAATGAGGGTGTGTTCTTTACGCTTATTTTTATTGGACAGAGTATTGGATGGGGAAGGGAATGGAGGAAGGGCAGGTCAGTTTCACTCACCTGTGAAGTGGAGCCTGAGGGGTGGGTGTTGCCTTCTGACACACTTCCGGTATGTTAGGGGGTGTGTGGCATATGCAAATGAGTTATGCAAATGAGTTATGCTAATGAGCTCCTGCACCTCTTTTTCTACGAAATGACCCCTGGCCTTGAGCAAAGAACAAGAGACAATTGGTGCAGCGGAATAAATAATTTTAATTCCAATCTGAAACCATGATCAGATGCTTGTAGTGGAAGACATAAATCTACATCTGACTTTCCCGCTGGAATCATTCTAGTTTCAAAAAAACCCCATCTATACCTGTTTCTAGTTTCAAACCATACTTGTTCTAGTTAAAATTATTGTTTACATTCATTAATTGCCCTCCTGTGGTCAAGCTAGCATTTTACTGCTTTAAACAGATCCTGTTGCTTAGTACTCTTCAGACCCAGGGAGTGAAAATTGAAACCAGCGTGAAATGAGCGTGGGAAAAGACAGCAGTCAAACTACTTCAGAGGGGAGGTGTAAATTGGGCCATAATTATCCCCACCAGATTTAGCTCCATCCTGAGCAAACATAGTGCAGACGACACCCTCGAGTGCCTGGAGAAGTCCCGTCCTGCATGGCCCATCAGTGTTTGGGGGTCTTTCTGGGTCACAGGCGAGTGAATGGGTCTGAAGACCACCCGGGAAGCAGCCCAGTGGCTAAGAAGTCCAAACTGGCTGATACGGGCAACCCCCTTGAGGACTTCATGGGATTACTCTGGCATCAGCAAAAACATCTATTTGTCCGATCCAGGTGGAAGGTCCAAGGTGGAGCCGTGGGAGGTGAGGAAGACGCAGGGCTCTCAGGTTTGGTGGCTTCCAGCTGGCAAGTGAAGGAAATTGAGATCTTCCTCTGTCAGCTGAGGCAGAGAGAGACCCAGCTGAATCTTTTGCACGGGCTGTCCGCACAGGAGGAGAGGAACAGTTCTCTGTGGTGGTGCTTGATGTGTACAGGGGGAACCTGGAATCAGGGTGCTGCCCTTATTGGGGAAAGCCTGAGAAGGAATCATACCCATGTATGCAGAAGATGGAGGAGTGCCTTGGAAACAGAAGGCCTGGTGTGGGCTCTTGTGTCCACAGAAGTGGCCTCCCAGGTTTGGCACGCCTCCTGCCCAGTCCTGGTGAGGTGGAGTCAGCGTGTTGGGGGCACTCTGCTGGCGCCAGCGCCTGTTACCTGAGGTGGCATCCTCTTTCCTTGGCAAGGGATATCTGGCCCTCCTGTTCTGAAACCACACCTACAGAGAAGCAAAGAGAGAAGCAAAGAGTCAGTTCTCTCTGAACACAAAGCCTTTCTTGCTTTCCACTTTTTGGAACATGAATCTACAGACACTCCCTGATGCTCGTCCTACATACACCCTGTCCCCCATCCTGTCCGCTGCAAATCTCAATCCTACCCACCAATCGCAGAGGAGAATGACAATTCGCTGAGCCAACTGGGGTGGATTCATCCCTCATTATAACCTCCGCTGTTGAATAGAACAGCAGAGGAAAAGCCTCAGTAAAACTATGAGGCTTGGAGCTGGGGATGCAGGTTCCATGTCAATGGGGTTGCCAGCCTCCAGGCGGGGCCTGGGGATCTCCCGCTTTTACAGCTGACCTCCAGCTGATAGAGATTAGCTCCCCTGGAGAAAATGGCTGCTTTGAAAGGTGGACTCTATGGCATTGTACCCTACTGAGGCCCCTCCCCTCCCCAAACCCCGCCCTCTCCTGGATCCACCCCCAAAGTCTCCAGGTATTTTCCAACCCGGACTTGGCAACCCTACGTGTCAACGATCCCCCCCCCCCCCAGAAAAAACACACACTCTGGTTGGAGAAGTTTCCAACCCACTCAGTCATTCAGATCTCATAGTTAACACACACACAATGCTCCCTCTCAGCTCTGGAGTCTTGTGAGCGAAAATTCTACTTGGTGAGCTACTGGCACTAAAGTTGTGAGCAGGCGAGTTGGCTGCTGCGTAAATTAGTTTGCTCTGAAGCCATCCTTCTGGAGCCTACACTGTTACAATGTGTGAGCCAGAGGCTGGAAAACTGTGAGCTAGCTCACACTAACTCAGCTTAGAGGGAACACTGCGCACGCGTACGCGCACACACACGCATGTGCACACACACACAGTCAGACAGACAGACAAAAGGGAGACAGAGATACCTAGGAAGCACCCCGGACTCACTTGGACTCTGGGTTCAGGGGCTCCGATCCTCCTTGCCAGCTCCTCCCGCATGTCAATGCCAGGATAACGGTTCTTCTCAAACACGCTCACCAGAATATCCAGCTGCTCTTGCGTGAAAACAGTCCGCTTCCTCCTGCGGCCGCCTCTGGAGAAGCTGGCATTCAGCCAGTGAGGCACCTGGAAAACGGCATCTGCGGGAAAAACACAAAGAGGGCAGGTCCTCCTGAACCACCATCTGACTGCCACGGTCCCTGCAACAGCAATCTGGCTGAGTCATGTGTAACACAGCAACATCCAAAAAACATGCTTGAAAGACCAAAGTGATTTAATTCCTTTATAGCCCCCTTTTCTCAGAGTGAGCCAGTTTGGTGTAGTGGTTAAATGTGTGGACTCTAATATGGGAGAACCGGGTTTGATTCCCCACTCCTCCACTTGCGCCTGCTGGATGACC
The DNA here is from genome assembly GCA_029233225.1 of Lepidodactylus listeri. Classification (NCBI taxonomy): domain Eukaryota; kingdom Metazoa; phylum Chordata; class Lepidosauria; order Squamata; family Gekkonidae; genus Lepidodactylus; species Lepidodactylus listeri. Next base: position 128,031,124 of record JARCFY010000005.1, on the reverse strand, counting down.
TTGGGCAAGCCATAGCTCTGGCACAGCTGTTCCCTCAAGGGCAGTTGTCTCAGAGCTCTCTCAGCCCCACCTACCTCCCAGGGTATCTGTTGTGGGGAAGGGGAGGGAAAGGAGTTTGTAAGCCGCTCTGAGACTCCAAGTGAGTAAATCCGATCTCCTCCTCCCCCTCTTCTTCTTCTTCTTCCCCCCCCCAGCAGGAACTTAGAGTGGCTAACCCCATCCTCCTCTTCTCCATTTTATCCTCACAACCGCCCTGTGAGGTAGGCTGGGCTACTAGAACTTCTAGGGCAGAGCAGGGAAGTGAATTGACGGGGAGGCAAATTGGCTTGCTTGAAAAACAGACTGATTTCCAAGCATGGCATTCAAGAACCCAGGACACTTGGAAAGGTCTTCGTGGCTGGCAGTTCTGGCTCCCATGTGGCTCCTAAGGAAAGGTTTCTTTTCTAAAAGCTCTGTTGTCAACCCAAAGAGGGTAATTTCAGGCTCCCTTAGAGTTAACCCCCCAAAATGACTCAAATGCTTTAAGGAGCGCCTGTCGGATTCTGATAGAGTCTCCCCACTAGGAAAGAGCACCATGAAAGGGAAGGTCTTCTTCCTCCTGGGCTGCAGGAGCCATCGAAAGAGAACTTGTCCCAAACAACACCTTAAAATCCATGGGGATCCTGCAGCCCGTTAAGAGCTGTGTTCCCTCCGGAGGTTTGCAAGACTTCCAGCCCACTCCTCCCCAGGCCGTGCATTCAGTCCCCCAAAAGCTTCTGCTGCTGGAATCCGACTGCTAGCCTTCAAGGGGCGGCCCTGAAAACTCCCCCTTCCTTTCTCCGGCAAGGAACCAGCCCTGGCAATCCTGAGCAGCTAGAATGACCTTGTGGAGGCCACCAGAATAAATCAGCTCCATCCAGACTACGCCCCCCCCCCCCCGAGATAAGTCGTATCACAGCAATTTCAAACTGGGATAGCTTTGGTCCCTACCTCCTCTGCCGGCAGCTTCCATTTCATGGGGCCTTCGTTGGGGTTCCGAGCTTCGGTCAGGCTTTTGTCTTCCCCTGGGTGGTGGCACAAACGCTCTGCTTGAAAGGAGGTGGCCCCTCAACTGGCCAAGCTGAAGACCAAGTCTTCTTCCAGACCACGATGGTTGGATAAGGAACGCTGGTGTGTGTGGGGAGATTTCAAGGCTCCCAGTGGGGTCCCTGCCTTGGTCCCGCCCTTGGCCTTCTCCACGGGGAGGTGACCTGGGAGGTGTTTTTAAAGTTCTTGGCTGGGGGAAGATGCCTTCCTCAGATCACACAATGAAGGTGTGACTCAGAGGGGTCTTATCTCGATCTTGGCCACCGAAAGACACAGATAAGCTGCTAGGCTCCGTCCAGCTCTGGTGCCCCCTGGCTTCCAGGCATCGTTCTGGGGCTCCCCCCAGAAAAGGGGCTATTGCTCCATTCCCTCCCCCAAGCACTCACACTTTGGCCCTCTGAAATCTGGACAGGGCTCTTCCCTGCCAGGCGCCAGCCCTGAGCACATTTCCCTGGGCTTAATTCAAGCTGACCTTCTTGGGAGTAAAGCCACCGAGCGCAAAGAAAGGGCGAGATCCGAGCCCAGCAGCTCTTCAAAGAGCAGCCAGATTTTGGAAGGGATATTAACGTTAGAGATTCAGATTTGAGTAGGAACAGAGATCCCGGAACTCTTATATCTTAGGGATCTCCATTCCTCCTTGTATAAGGCCCAAAGTGGCATACATCAGTTTCCTCTCATCACCTCCATTTTATCCTCACAACAGCCCCATGAGGTAGGTTAGGCTAAGAGTCTGTGATTGGCCCAAGGTCACCCAGCAAGCTCCTCAGCAGAGGCTGGGATTCCTTTAAGCAGGAAAGATGCAACATAAAGCATCAAGGTGTTCTAGAGATTCAGGCCTGCCTCTCAGAAGTCTGAGAATATCTACATTCCTTGGATGCAACCTGTGTAGGGTTGCCAGCTCCAGGTTGGGAAGTTCCTGGGGATCTGGGTGGGTGGGTGGAGAGATTTAACCCTAAACCTGTGGCAACCCCTGGCCTTCCAGTTTTCACACAGGCACAGGAAGAACGGGAGAGGCCACTAGGAGATGCTTAGTGGCTGCAAGAACATGTAGAAATTCATACGCAGGGTGGCTCTACATTTTGTGTGGCAGCCTAGAACCGCTGCTAATGTTACCATGCCTCATGCTCAGGGGGACTCAGTAGCTAGGAGGACTGGGATGCCTGCACGTTTACTCAGTATTAAGACCCCAGGACACGGGCCTGGGTGTGTTAGTCACTCTGACTGTCTCCCCTCCCAGTATATATCCGCCTCCAAATGTGACATACCGCCTCTAAACCATGGAGTCTTGTGAGCAAAAATTCTACATTTTTGAGCCACTGGCATTAAAGTTGTGAGCGAGCGATTTGGCTGCTGCACAAATTAGTTTGCTTGGGACCCATCCTGAGCTAAGACAAAAAGGTGTGAGCCGGAGGCTAAAAAACTGTGAGCTAGCTCACACTAACTCAGCTTAGAGGGAACACTGCACAGGGAAACTACCTTGGGAGGTAGGTGGCAAGAGCACCGTTAGACTCAAGCAGTGGAATCAGGCCGGAGTCCATTAGCCCTCTAGAGACGAACCACCAGTTCTCCCAGCCGAGGCTTTGGTGATTCCTGGCTCCCTGCAAAGGAGACACAGGAGGGTCAATTCCTCCGGCTGGGTTTATCCTCATAAGAGAAAGGCACCTAGAGGATGGGGTGGGGGTTGGATTAAGTGTGACTCCTGCTGGGTTGTTGCGTCATCCCCCACAGTCTGGTGACAAAATATCTCCAGGGCTGATTCGCCCTGGACTCATTCTGCCCTATCTGGCCCCCAACTTGCCTCATTACTTGGCACTGCTCCAGCTCCCCCAGTGGTGATAACCACACAGTGCGAAAGTTTCCCCTAGTTTAGTTATTTCCCAGGGCAGAACTGGGGGCTATTTGTGCCAGTCAGGGGAGAAGCTGCTCCCCCCCCCACACACACACACTGGCTTTCTGTGGTGCTTCAACATTGAGGGAAATGGCAGCTGCCCTCAGTCAGGTTGGCAGAGTTTAAACATGCAAAGGAAGTGGAGCACTGCCTGTTGAGAGACAAATAAGTAGGTTTATTATACAAGAACAAACCGTTATAGGACATAACAGAGAGAAAGCCTAAACCAGGGGTGGCCAAACTTGCTTAACGCATAGAATAAACATCAGATGTTTGAGAGCCACAAGACATGAACAAATATTACCTGCTTTTATTGGAAAAGAAGCAGATTTGCTTTTTATTAATATTACATGAGACTGCCAAAAATAATAACAAAAGGGGTAAAAGCAGATATTGATAATGGTATTTATTTGTCCAATGATATTTGTTTGCTAATGATATTTAGCTTCCCCAGCTGCCCTGCCGGGAGCCACATAATATATGTGAAAGAGCCGCATGCGGCTCCTGAGCCACAGTTTGCCCACCCCTGGCCTAAACTAACTGGTCTAACAGCTGTAAAAGGAACAAAGAGCAACAGGAAGCTCTGCAGGAGCAGGAAGTCTCCAGAAGAGCCAATCAGGAGACAGCAAGGACACAGTTTGAAACATATGGGAGGTCCCCAACCTTGCTAGGTTAGCGACAAGTCCTTCAGCTGTCCCCCTCATAGGGTGATCTTCAGAACTTCTTTATAAGGCTGCATTATAGACCTTACATATTCCAAGACTTTACACACACCAGGACCCTAGTTGTACGGGAAGGCGAAGCAGCGCTCCGGAGGGTTCAACTAGCTGAACACCTTGGAGCACTGGCTAGGCTGCATTGGCGCTTGCGGGGGATCGTGCAAGAAAAGGCTTTGAGCTTTTGTTGGACCTTCTTTGCGTGGAGGCCGGAAAGAGAAAAAGGATGTCAGGTTACAGGAGGAGAGAGAAAGGTCCAGATTCGCCCACCAGCTTTATCTCCTTCACTTCACTACCTGATCCCAGGGGCGAGGCAAGGGTAGATATTAATGTGGCAGCGGCTCCTTTTTCGATGGCTGCCTGCTAGTGTGATAAGGGGGCTTGGAAAGGGGGAGGGAGCTCTCTGCTTTTGGTGGTGAGTCCAGCTTGGAGGAAGGGGGGGGGGGAGTGCAGTCAAGTCACAGCCGACCCACGGAGACCCTCTCATGGTGTTTTCTGAAGGCGAGAGAGGAGCAGAGGTGGTTTGCCAGGGACCCTGGACTCCCTTGGTGGTCTCCCCTCCGAATACTGACAAAGGTCAATCCTGTTCAGCTTCCACCATCCGAAGTGATCCAGCAAGCCTGCACCATCCAGTTCAAGGCATCACAAACTTCTGTGCCCGTGATGGTAACTGCATAACCTTGTATGATGGCACGATCTGATTTAGGCAGGGATCATTTTGTAAAAAAAGAGGTGCAGGAGCTCATTAGCATAACTCATTAGCATAACTTATTTGCATATGCTAAACCACCTGACATCACTGGAAGTATGAAAGAAAGAAAGAAAGAAAGAAAGAAAGAAAGAAAGAAAGAAAGAAAGAGGGAGGGAGAGAGAGAGAGAGAGAAAGACAGACAGAAAGAAAGAAAGAAAGAAAGAAAGAGGGAGGGAGGGAGGGAGGGAGAGAGAAAGAGAAAGAAAGAAAGAAAGAAAAAAGAAAGAAAGAAAGAAAGAGGGAGGGAGAGAGAGAGAGAAAGAGAAAGAAAGAAAGAAAGAAAGAAAGAAAGAAAGAGGGAGGGAAGGAAAGGAAGGAAGGAAGGAAGGAAGGAAGGAAGGAAGGAAGGAAGGAAGGAAGGAAGGAAGGAAGAAAGAAAGAAAGAAAGAAAGAAAGAAAGAAAGAAAGAAAGAAAGAAAGAAAGAAAGAGGGGACAGCTACCAATCCAAACCTCAGAAATACCACTATTCTGGGAGGATAGCTTCAGTGGTGGCTGAAGTCTTCAGAAGGCTGGTCTGAGGAACAAGGACCTTTCCAGGGGACGGAGTAATTTTGCTGCAGCCATGACACAAGCAGGCATTCCCCCGCGGGGGGGGGGGGGGGGCTGGCACCAACTCCTGGAGCTGAGCTCCCCCGAGCTCCTGCTCGAAATGACCCCTGGATTTAGAAAATCAGTTTTTTCTTTCAAATTCTTTTGAACTGTGTACAAATGTATATCCTGCCTGCTAGCAATTAACTCAGGGATATTTTTGAAATGTACAGAAGGTCACTGGAAAGGCAAAGGGTGTCACATGCATTCATCACATGCATTTGCGTTCCAGCCTTCTGCCAAGGAATTTATGCACTGGTATCTTCACAACAGCCCTGCAGGGTGGGTTGGGGAAGATGAAGGTCCCATTTCCGTGGATGTGGCAGCCCCAGTCCAAATTGGGCACTGCACGCGCAGGAGTTTGAGTAGAATCTGAGAACTGGTTGCGACTGTTACACTGAGGCAAGGAAGGGACCCACTGTCTGGTATCTGCGGAGGGGGCCCCTCTCAGTCTTCTCTTCTCCAGGTTACACAAATGCATCTCCTCCCCAGAGACTGTGAAGTGGGAAAGAACACTGAGGCCTTGACACTTCATTACAGGTGATGGTGGTTATGTGAAAGTAATCCCATCCTTTCCTTCTCTTATTTACTGTAAAACAGCAAGAAATCGCAGGCCGTGAACTTCACACACACAACACCCCTCCCCAACTCAGTGTCATGTCCCCCTCTGTTCAACCCCCTACTGAGAAATATTTCAGTTGCCCAAGTGTGTGGAATAAGTAACCTCCTCTTCTTAAGGAGATTCAGGTAATCGATCTGGGATTATCCCCCTTTATTCTCACAAGGACCCTGGGAGACACAGAGAGAGGGCCTGGTTCAAAGTCACTCAGCTGTACATTACAAGGCTGTTGTTGTAGCAATAGATTTTTAATTAATAATTATATATTCAGACTCTGCATAATTGCTTAGTTAGCCAAAGCTATAAAGCGCAAGGTCAAAGCGAAAGATTCCCTAGTGTTACATGAGATGTTAACAACATCTGACAGACAAGCTTCCATTGTTCAACATGTAACTGTATCACTCTTTAGCCCAGCTAAGAGACCGTGAGAAGTTTAGCTAGTTAGCAACACTTAGATTGAAACATCTATATATCTAATTCCCAAGTGCCCCCCCGCGTGCGGATACCTAAATCCGCGCGGGGGGGCACTTGGGGGGAGGGGTTTTTTTCTACACACGGGGGGGCACTCCCCCCGTGTGTAGAAAAAAACCCCTCCCCCCGTGTGCAAAAAAATCCTAAATGTTAAAAAAAACTTTGGGGGGGATATTTAAATCCCCTCAAAAGTAAAAGCATTCTCTGCGCAGGCGCAGAGAACGCTTTGGCTGCGGGGAGGGCTCGGTGGGCCTCGCCGCCGCTGTTTTCGGGGAGGGAGGGGGGAGGAGGCTCGGCACACAACTGCGCAGGTTTTTGGGAGTCGTGCTTTAATGTGTTTTCGGTGAAGAGCTTCTGTTTCCTTACTGGGGAAATCCATACATGGATATTTCATCAGTGGGGCAAATAGCAGCAGGAAAACTGTGAACCAGGGAAGGGCCTTCTTGGTTGTGGCACCAAAATTAGGAAATTCCCTCCCCAGGGAGGTTCATCTGTCCCCTTCGATCATTGTCTTCCTTGAGTTTGTGAAGACTTTTTTGGTTTGTCTGAGTTCCGTCAGTGGTTCTCATTTGGCCTTTCCTCCCATCCATGTGTTCATTTGTTTACATGTTCTGTTTGAATTGTTTTAAAATCGACCTTATATATTTTTATGTGTTTCTTCGTCTTAATGTTTTTGTAGTTGCCACCTTGGAGACCCTAAGTCGGGCGGAAAGGTGGCTATAATTTTTTTTTCATTGAAATAAATTAAATGAATAGGTCGGAAGTCCCATTCTCCCCACGGGAGACAATGATTTGTATATAACCATGCTCTGAGTCATATTATGTGTAGTCCTGACTTCAGTTGGGGCCCCTGACTCCTCAGAATTCAGGTTCTGTGTGGAACTCCTGAATACACATCTGCCAGAACCGGGGAAGATATGTAAGCAGTGTAAGAGGTAGTCTGGCCCTGTTAGGAAGAACACCCAGTTTAATCCTGGGCCCCAGCCCAGTTAGAAAGCAATCTTCTCCTCCCTCTCCCCAGTCTTCCATTTCGATATTTTCCCTTTCAAAGGCACTTTGTAAAGCAAATATTTGGTGTTTCTGATCTCATAAACCTACAACCACAGATTAGGTTACAAGTGTAGGTGTGCAGACTTTGAATTAGTTGCCTTTCTTCCCATGTTGCGTCATTTCTCTTTTGAACCACAGCCAAAGGAAGGAGGAACAAAGCGAACTGCATTTGCTCTCCTTCTTGATCAGTCTTGTCTTCAAACCAGGCATGGGGTGTGTGTGTTGTGGGGGGCGGGTTGTTGTGCTCAGAGCTTTACATACTGGATTGGCAGCGTGGTGTACTGGATTGGCAGCGTGGTGTAGCGGTTAGAGTGGTTCAAATCCCTGCTTGCTCACTGGGGAACCACAGGGTGGTCATTCTCCATCATCCTAAACCTACCTCACAGGGTGGTTGTGAGGATAAAATGAGGAGGAAACAGCTGACCAGAACTCTTGGATGAACAATAGGTTTCTACTCAGAAATTTCCCCTCTGTAAGTCAATGGAACTGCTCCCCCGCCAAGGATGTGTGAGAGAGCGTCACAGTGCGAGGGGAGGAAGAAACTGGCAAAAATTGTCCTTTTCTTCTTCTCCAGGAGGAATTCCCTCCTGCCAGCAGTGAGGCACCTTAGGATGCAAGAAATACACTGCAGAAGGGGGGGGGGGGGGCGCGCTGTGGCTCAGTGGAAGAGCATCTGCTTTGCATTCAGAAGGTCCCAGGTTCAGTCTTTGACATCTCCAAATTAGAAGGCTCAGGTAGGACGTCACATGTAAGACTTGGAGAGTTTAGAGTGCGCTAGCCATCTAGTGTAAATGTTACTGACACATTCTTATCTTGACGAGAGTCTGTCTAGGGTAAATGTTACTGTCCTTGATAGACCAACATTCTTATCTTGATAAGAGTCTGTCTTGATAAGGCAGCTTCGTGTGTTTGTGTGTTATCTACAACACAGCACCCCACCAGCTCCCAAAACAATGATTTGTGTATAACCATGCTCTTGAGTCATTTTATGCCCATTGAAGCTGTGTACTAACAGTCACCCTGGGCAGAAGACCGAGGTTGTATGTGGGAGAACCGGGTTTGATTCCCCACTCTGCTACATGCAGCTGCTGGTGTGACTTTGGGTCAGTTACAAGTTCTTTCAGAGCTGTTCTCTCATGAGCAGTCCCTGAGAGAGCTCTTTCAGCCCCACCTACCTCACAAGGTGTCTGTTGTGGGGAAGGGAAGAGAAAGGAGATTGTAAGCCGCTCTGAGACTCCTTGGGGTAGTGAAGGGCGGGGCATAAATTCAATCTCTTCTCTTCTTCTAAATGGTCAGTTCTTGCAATGGAGGAGTGTAAACTAAAGGATCCTTCAAGGGATCTGTATTGGGACTGCCGCTTTTCAACTTACTAGTAAATGATCTGAAGTTATAGGTGAGTAGTGAGGTAGCAAGTCTGCAGATGACACCAAACTGTTTAGGGTGGTTAAGACAAAAAGGGACAGCAAAGAGCTCCAAAGGGATCTCTTCAAACCGGAGGAATGAGCATTCAAATGACAAATGAGAATCCGTGTAAATATAAGTGGTGCATATTGAGGCACCCCCCCCATTTCACACCTACATCGATGGGATCTGAACTGGCAGCGACAGACCAAGAAAGAGATGTGGTTAGGTGTTGTAGTAATTGTGCTTGTGGGCTTCCAAGAAGCACCTGATTGGTCATTGGTGAACAGAATGCTGGACTGGATGTGCCTTTGGTCTGATCCAGCATGCTAGGGTTTCCAAATCTGGGATGGGAAATTCCTGAAGATTTGGAAGTGGAGTCTGGAGAGGGTGGGGTTTGGTGGAGAGGAGGGATATCAGAAAGATATAATGCCAGAGAGTCCCCCCTCCAAAGCAGCCGTTTTCTCCCTGGGAACTGATTGTCACTGGAGATCTGTTGTAATTCTGAAAGATCTCCAGGCCCCTCCTGGAGGCTGGCAACCCTATTCAGGGAAAGCCAGGAACAATCACATGAAGACGGGCAGGACTTCTAAAAAAATAGCCCTCATGAAAAGAGGCATTGCCAACTACTTGATGATAGTATCTAAAAAGCATATCCAGTTGTAGATGGATTGAAACATCAGCAACGTGACTTTGTATAAACCTAGCCAGCCACACTGCAACTTTTTTTTATTCTCTGGACATCAGAGGGACTTGCAAGTGGTTTCTTCTGAATATGTCATACACTTTTTGGGAGTGGTTTCTTTGCTAATATTCCTCCTTAGGTTCAGGCGGATGGCCGTCTGAAGCAGCACAACAAAACTCAAGTCCGGTGGCACCTTTTTAAACCAATAAAACTTTGTTGGTCTTAAAGGTGCCACTGGACTTGAATTTTGTTCTATTTCTCCTTAGAATATTGCTCCTTAGACATATTTATGAAAGGTTTTTTGTTTCATTGGGTTGCCAACTCTGGGTTGGGATATATCTGGAAATTTTGAGGGTGGAGCCTGGAGAGGGCAGGTTGGGGAGAGGGAGGGATTTCAGCAGGGTACAGTAGAGTCCATCCTCCATACCAGCCGTTTTCTCCAGGGCAGGGGTGGGCAAACTTGCTCAGCGTAAGAGCCACCTAGAACAGGGGTGGCCAAACTTGCTTAACGTAAGAGCCGCATATAATAAACATCAGACGTTTGAGAGCCACAAGACATGAACAAATATTACCTGCTTTTATTGGAAAATAAGCAAATTTGCTCTTTATTAACATTAAATGAGACTGCCAAAAATGATAACAAAAGGGGTAAAAGCAGATATTGATAATGATATTAATTTGTCCAATGATATTTGTTTGCTAATGATATTTAGCATCCCCAGCCGCCATGCCGGGAGCCACATAATATATGTGAAAGAGCCGCATGCGGCTCCCGAGCCACAGTTTGCCCACCCCTGCTCCAGGGGAACCAATCTTGGTTGTCTGACCAATTGTAGTAGTGGGAGACCTCCACGTCCCCCCCCCCCGGGGGGGGAGGTGGTGGTGGCAATCAAGTTGTAACTCTAATCTTGACCCCGGAAATCCTCTGGTTGTTCAGATCATCTGAGTGTCCCAGTGTGGACAGAGTGGTGCCTTCAGCAACCTGAGTTCAAACACCATGGAAGAGTGCTGGACCCGTCACAAACTCTCTGCCTAGCCTACTCCACAGGGTTGTCGTGAGAAACCAGAGGAGATGGTAATGTTCTAAGCTGCTTTGAGGCCCAAATGTGGGGGGAACCGCAGGATATAAATAAGTGCAAATGCATGCATGCTAGGGTTGCCAAGTCTGGGTTGGAAAATACCTGGAGACTTTGGGGGTGGAGCCAGGAGAAGGTGGGGTTTGGGGAGGGGAGGGGCCTCAGCATGGTACAATGCCATAGAGCCCACCCTCCAAAGCAGCCATTTTCTCCAGGGGAGCTGATCTCTGTCAGCTGGAGATCAGTTGTACAAGCAGGAGATCCCCAGGCCCCACCTGGAGGATGGCAACCCTAATGCATGTGGGCATTCAGGTTATTGCAAATAATAATAAAAGACCGCGCCGCCTGAGTCAGCGTCTGTTGAAGAGGCTGAAAGTGACTTGAACACGGCACTGAAGGGCAGAACACGCGGGTCCGGGGGAGCAGATGAGGTGCCTTTCCTTTTCCTACAGACTATTTATGTTAATGCAGGCTGGCCGCTTATTTCATTTTAGTCACAGCCCTCGGACGACAGCGTATATCGTCATGCGTGTTCGGCCTTTCAGCACCGTGTGCACGTCACTTTCATCCTCTTCAACAGATGCTGATAGGGTTGCCAAGTCCAGGTTAGAAAATACCTGGAGACTTTGAGGATGGAGCCAGGAGAGGGCGGGGTTTGGGGAGGGGCCTCAGCATGGTACAATGCCACAGAGCCCACCCTCCAAAGCAGCCATTTTCTCCAGGGGAGCTGATCTCTGTCGGCTGGGGATCAGTTGTAAAAGCAGGAGATCCCCAGGCCCCACCTGGAGGCTGGCAACCCTAGATGCTGACTCGCCAGGCTCACGAGTTACAGTAAAAAGGAGCACAGCTTTAGAGATGCAAACCAGGTACAGGAATGAAGCTGCGCGACGATGTGCCGCCAATGCTTTTTATATAATACAAAGGAAACTTATGCCAAACGAGACGTTTGGCAAAGTTTCCTTTGTATTATATAAAAAGCATTGCAGCACATCGTTGCACAGCCTCATTCCTGCACTTGGTTTACGACTCGCCAGGCTCGGCTTCAAGGCGACTTGCAGGCCGAGGCCTTGGGACGCGGTTGCCATGGCGACCCTTTTGGTACGGCAACTATTGTCTTCCTCCCCCTGCGGAACCAACGTCGTCGGCCTCTGTTTCTGGGAGGGCCGAGAAAAGGGGAACGCGTCAAGCACATGTGCTGCCTGCGCTGCGGATGGAGACGGGACAGGGGCCGGTAGGTGACATCCAGCGGGGAATGAACCGAAGGGAAGAGAGACAGGGTGGCGTTTATTCCCTTCCCTCTTGTTGTTGGTGGCTCGCTTTGCCTAAACGAAGTCCCAGTGGTAGGGTTGCCAACAACCTGGCAGAAAAAAGTGCCCTTTAAACGGAGACTTGATACGTGGAAGTGGGGAGAGTAGGAGCTCTTCATGGCCTAGAAGGAAGTAGCATCCCCTGGTAAGTAGCGTCACATTATGCACCGTTGCCCAGAGAAGTCGCCGCGTTAGTCAGTTGCAGCCCAAAGAGGGACCTGGTGTCATCATGACCAATGTTCCCTCTAAGCTGTGGAGTCTTGTGAGCAAGAGTTCTATTTTGTGAGCTGCTGGCATTACAGTTGTGAGTGAGCGATTTGGCTGCTGCATAACTTAGTTTGCTCTGGAACCATCCCCTTCCTGAGCTAAGACAAAAATGTGTGAGCCGGAAGGTAAAAAACTGAGCTAGCTCACACTAACTCGGAACACTGATCATGGCTAGTGTTGCCAACCTCCAGGTGGGGGCTAAAGAGCTCCTTGGATTCCAACTGGATTTTCAGACTTCCTCAATCGCTACCTCAGCGGCTGCTTTGAAAGGTGGATCGCATGGCATTGTACCCCGCCAAAGTCCCTCCCCTCTCTAAAGCCCACTCTCCTAGACTCCACCCTCAAATCGCCAGGTGTTTTCAAACCTGGAGTTGGTAACCCTAATGAGGATTAATAGAGTTTTATTCCAGCACAAGCTTTTGTGAACTATTTTTGTACCTACAGATTCAGATGCAATGGCTGGGTCTTGGGTGGACTTTGTGTAAAAAGGTAAAGGTTTCCCTTGCTTGAAAGCCAGTCAAATCTGACTCTTGGGGGTGGTGCTCATTTCTGTTTCCAAGCTGAAGAGCCAGCACTGTCTGAAGATGTTTCCGTGGTCACGACTAGATGCCGAGGCACATGGAATGCTGTTACCTTCCCACCGAAGTGGTACCTGTTTACCTACTTGCAATTTCTTGCTCTTGAACTGCTAGGTTGGCAGGAGCTGGGAGCTCACTCCATCACGTGGCACTCGGGTCTCGAACTGCCAAGCTACTGACCTTTCAATCTGCAGCTCAGTGTCTTAACCTCTGAGCCACCACAGCCCTTTGTGACTTTGTGTAGGAGGTTTTAAAACAACCACCCTTTCTCATACATGCTGCATAAAATGACTGCCTAGTGAGAAAGCACTCGGTGTATCTGAAGGAGTGGGCTATAGTCTGCAAGAACATGTGTGGGAGTGTCATTTTCTTAGCCCTTAGAGGTAGCTGCAGTTTTTCTGGCTACTTTTTGGTAAAACTTGTTTGTCTGCGTCCTTGTTCATCACTGAATATTTCCAGAAGTAACATGACCACATGAACAGTTCAAGAAAATCAATGGTAAAATGTATTTAGTTTATGCATTTAATTTGTTAATACCCGGCCTTTCTCTCCAATGGGAACCCATAGTGGCTTATATCGTTCGCCTCTCCTCCATTTCACTCTCACAGCAACCCTCTGAAGTACCTCAGGCTGAGAGTATGTGGCTGGCCCAAGGTCACCTAACAAGTTTCCGTGGCAGAGAGGGGCTTAGAACCAGGGTCTCCAAGACCCTAGCCTGGCATTCTTATCACTATACCATGCTGGCACTCTGTAGTAAAAAAAAGAAAAGAAATAAAAAGTGCCATCTGTTGCCCATGTGTGGTAGTGGTTAGCTGCTTGGACCAGAATCTGGGAGACCCAGTTTGAAAACCCCACTCTGCCATAGAAGCTTGCTGGGTGACCTTGGGCAAGTTGCACATGCTCAGCCTAGCCTACCTCACAGGGTTGTTGTGCGGATATACTGGAGAAGAGGAGAATGTTGTAAGCCACCTTGGGTTCCCAAAGGAGAGGAAATCGGGATACGAATGAAGTAAATAAATAAATGATTTTTTTGCAGCCATATAATACATAGAAATCTTTGTTCCTCTTTTTTGTCAGACATAATTAGATTGGCTTTTCTGCTATTTTTCCTGATTTTGTTTCTAAAATAAATAAAAAAATGGTAGGAACCGTTTCAAGTTTCCCATTCACCTGCTTGCACGGTATTTGCTGAAGCGGGTAAAAACACCATCCTCCAGAAAGAAGGAGGGTGTTTTACAGGAAGAGGGACTGATTTCCCTTCTCTGATGTTAGAGAAGCGGCACGATTATTTGGCATCTCTGCTTCTTCTGGGTTTTTGTTTTGTTTTGGTTTTTTTTAACACTGTTTATTAGATTTTATAATTTACACTACAAACAAAGACAACAAGCAAGGTACATATCATCACAACCAACATTTCCATTAACTGTCAATCCTTACTTGATCAATATCAGGAAGGAAAATTGGGTCAACTATACTTTTCATTTTTGTGTACTAGAGCCCTAAACCATATTTGAATAACTGTTCTCAACCTTAATCAAAATATTGAAGCTATATGTATATAGTATATGTGTGTATATGTATAACTTACTAACAAAACTTTTCTGTGAAAGGATACCATTTATCGAGCAGGTTTTTAAGTTCCCTCTCTCCTACTACAGGGTCAAAGTGTGCTAAACATTTTTCTTCTATAAAGTAATCCCAGACCTTGTTCAACCATTGATTTATGGAGAGAGGTTTTTCGTTTCTCCAGTTTCTGGCTATTATCGATTTTGCAGCCGCACTAAGTATAGTGATTAAGTCTTTAGTCTTGTTAGGGATTGGTTCGTCTTGCCATAGATGTAGGAGTATCGTTTTTGGATCTTCAGGGATCTCTTGTCCAGTTATTGACTTAATTTGTGACAAGACTTCTTTCCAAAAGCTAGAAACTACTGTGCAAGTCCACCAATTATGATAGTATGTCGCCTTATGACCACATCTTTTCCAACATAGAGGTGAGTTCTTAGCACTGAAGTAGGATAGCTTTATTGGAGTAACATACCAGCGCAGAAGAGATTTGGTTAAGCTTCTGGGGTTTTTTGCATCGTGTGTGTGTCCCTGTGCCTGGAAGACCTCTGGCGACTCCTACTAGGGCATGGAGGACATTTGGAGAAGTGGCTTGACAGCCTGTCTCTGCCTCCGAGTCCTGACTCTGATATTCTTCGGAGGTTCCCCATCCAAATTCTTGCCAGTGTCAGCCCTGCTTAGCTTCCAAGATCTGATGAGATTGGGCTTGCCTGGGCTACCCAGGTCAGGGCCATCTGGCATCTCTTCTGTGCAAGGTATGCCACGTGGTGTCCATGCTTTCTCTTTTCCTCAGTGATATCGGCAGAACCATATTGGTCACTCAGCGGTAGCTGACCACCGACCAAAGAGATGGACGAAAAAGCAAAGAAACACCATTGCAAGAAACACAGCGGGCCCAAAGCAGATAAGAAAAAGAAACGCCATTTGAAAGACCTCGGCCTTGAAGAGGAGGAGGATGCCCGGAGGAGAAACCCAAAGGCCTTTGCGGTCCAGTCCGCAGTGCGGATGGCCAGAACGTTCCACAGGTATTGTCCAGCTAGATGTTCAACTAACCACAATGACCGCCCTGTCGGCATACATGTTATTTCCTTTGTATCTCAACATTTCTAGAGTTGTTTGTTGCATTTGCGTAACTGCATTGTTTTTATTCAGTTGTACTCATGGTATAGATATCTCCTTGCTTGTGTGCAGAGACCATGTTAATTAAAGCTTTATCTGGCTTTCGTTTGCATAGAGTTGCGTTGTAGCCTCACTATGACCCCATGAGAGAGGTTTTGGTCAAGGCCATCCAGCAAGCTTCATAGCCGAGCAGGGGTTTGATCCTGGCCTTGTCATGTCCAGGCCCAGCACTTGTGGAGCTGTACTGAATTAGCTCTCTTATGGAGCTGTCCTGTGCAGAGTTCTTCCACCCTCGATTTTGTTGGGCTTACGCTGTCATACCTCTGCATAGGATTGCGTTGTCAGTACCAGACAGGAACTTTCATGTAATTGTTGGAGCCATGGTTGAATCAAGAAATGAATGGGTGGCAGTAAGGGAATATATGTTACTAGGACTCTGAATCGTTCTGGTGAAAGAGAATTTGAGAACGGGTGAATCGCTGGATTGAATGAGCGGAGTTCTTCGGTTCATACGTGGGAGGAGACATGGCCAGCCTTCCGTAGAATATTGCTTCAAAACGAGAGTCAGTGACTGAAAAACAGCAGCTGTTGTCAGTGGTGACTCCTTTTTAATTACCTTCGAAGTGAAGCTTTATCTGTTTCCCAATTTAAAGACTGCCTTCCGTGCCGTAAAATAGCACCTAAAACAAAGTGCAGCCGCCAGGAGATAAAGGTAATAGGAAAGAATGAGGTATGTTCATGTTTAATGAATGAATTCTTACGGTTCTTCTAGTTGTGAACTTTTGAGCTGCTATGGGGGCTTTAGGGCTGCCAGCCTCCAGGTGGGGCCTTGAGAGCTCCCGGGATTGCAGCTGAACTCTACACTACAGAGTGCAGTTCCCCTGGAGAAATAGATGTTTTGAAGGGTGGACTCTGTGGCATTATACACTGCTGAGCACCCCCTGCTCTCCCTCCCCTCCCCAAATCTCCAGGAATTTCCCAACCCAGAATTGGCAACCCTAGTGGGCTTGGATACAGGCAATTTGCCTTATGCTACCCCGCTGACTGTCTTATTGCAAAATCTTCGGTTTCTTGTGTTGGAGTGGTGCATGTAGCCCAATCCAAGCACATCATTTAACTTTGCGTCACCATGTAGTTACTGCAAGTTTATAATTTTCCTTTTTCTTAAAAAACAGGACTCAGGACCTGAAGACGAAAAAACATCACATTCCAGTGGTTGA
This sequence comes from Lepidodactylus listeri, assembly GCA_029233225.1. NCBI lineage: Eukaryota > Metazoa > Chordata > Lepidosauria > Squamata > Gekkonidae > Lepidodactylus > Lepidodactylus listeri. Next base: position 128,014,759 of record JARCFY010000005.1, on the reverse strand, counting down.
TCGCACTCCCTTAGAGCCACCCCCGGTGGTGGTGGTGGTGGTCGGCCCTCCGAAAGTAGGGAAGAGTACCTTGATAAAATGTCTCATTAAGAATTTCACCAGGCAGAAGTTGGTTGAAATTCGAGGCCCTGTCACAATCGTGTCAGGTAAGAACTGATAGGAGCCTGCTGTGCTGAAATGTGTTTGCATTTATAGCTAATCCAAACTGTAGTTTGGACATCACACCCAACTGTAGTTCCAGTTAGCTGCAGTTAGAGGCCAGACCATGGCTGGAGTGTCCAGGTGTACAACGGACAAACCATGGCTTCTCTACACGGGTTAGCCATAGCTTGGTTTGTCAGTTCAGACTTTGTGACAAACCACAGTTGGTTCGCAAACGTGGTTTATGCTCACTTCAAACCATGGTTTCTGATTCTGCTTTACTGGTCAACGGTGAAATATGGCTTGCTGGTTCATGCGTCCTGTCAAGCCACAGTTGTGTGTCTTCGACCATGTTTGGTGTGGTGTTCGAATGGAGCCACTGCTTGGCCTGAGTTGGGAAGTCTAGTGATTTTCTTGGCTTTGTAGCTCTGAAGATATCTTTTAAGTATATAAGTGTATATAGAATGCGAATCTCTTATTGAGTAATACACAACCAGTAGACTATATATATGTGTATGTGTGTGTACATATTTGTTAAATTTCAGCAAAATAAGTTAACTCTAAGAATGTCTTAATTCACAATACAGTGAGGCAAGCAGAGTGTAAATAAATTGATCGGAAGCTCAATAAATTGTTACAGGATAAGTCAGAAGTCCCCAGTGTGATGCCCATGGGTGCCAAAGTGCCCGCTGGCACCTTTTCTGGTTCCTGTCAGGTGTTTTTAGGAAGTGGGGAGGGCCTTTGCTCAGCAAGGTTTCTGACTGACTATTGGAGATTTCATTAGCTGTGCAGATTTTTTTTAGATGTTGCTTTGGCACTAGCTCCCACAACGGCACAAGGTTCTACACTGTGTCACTGAAGTTAACCTGTGGCCATCATTTTGTGGTTGGCTCCATCTCCCGCAGCAGCCATTTTGTTGTGCCCACCATGTGGTGTCAGAATTCTAACTGTGCCCGCAGGCTAAAAAGGCTGTGGGGGCTGTGGGTTGGTATAAGCCAACTATTCCCCTTAACGCAGGAAAAAATACAAAAGTATGTCTTATTAGCATGATCAGCTCTGATGATCAGCTCTAAAGATACGTTAACTCACTAGAAGTTTTGTTAAAAATAAAGCAAAAGTGTTGGAAGTGAAGGGCATAGGAAAATGAAAACAGGAACAAATGATTCTCACCCTTCATCAGTAGTTGATTTGGGCACAATCCAGCCAAATGTGGATTTGTAAAGTACAGTTGTTTTTAATAGAAGAGACTGAAGGTACTTGTGGAACTGTCCTATTTAAATCAGTGTCACTTAAAAGTGTCTTTAAGTTTGTCATGACTGAGTAGTGTATTTGTAAATCTTTCCAGGAAGATGAATGCTGCTTAAAAACAACGTCACAATGACTGGGCCTTTAATTTGAACAATGATTTTCTCCCATTATTTTTCAGTTGCTTTACTGTCCAAACCTAAGGTAGTGTCCACCAGTAAAACTATAAAAGAAAAAAAATCATAGACGTTATCCAGAAATTTTGATGCATCTTACTACGCCAGTTTGGTGTAGTGGTTAAGTATGTGGACTCTAATCTGGGAGAACCGGGTTTGATTCCCCACTCCTCCACTTGCACCTGGCTGGATGACCTTGGGCAAGCCATAGCTCTGTACCAGCTGTTCCCTCAAGGACAGCTTGGGAAAGAGTTCTCTCAAGGACAGCTTGGGAAAGAGCTCTCTCAGCCCCACCTACCTCACAGGGTATCAGTTGTGGGGAGGGGAAGGGAAAAGGAGTTTGTAAACCGCTCTGAGACTCTTAAGTGAGTGAAGGGCGGGGTATAAATCCAATCTCTTCTTCTTCTTAAAAGCCACTGTGGCACATAAAACAATATAAATTGTGCGTCTCTTCTTGACTTTGTTATGCTAAATCTTTGTCTGCAGACCAAGGACATTGTTCATCAGATAACATCTCTGTTTCTCTGTTGAGTCCCATGTGCTTTGTGAATTGTGCATGATAAAATATTTTTATTTTCCTATAATGAGCCCTGTTTAATATATTTGATTTTAGCTGGGAATTGAGGAAAACTGATTAATTTGTTTCACTAGCGCAGTTGTTACATGGCAGCAGATCTGGATGTTGGTTTATAAATAAATAGTTTAGCAGTCATAGGAATGTTCTATTCACCCCACAATCAAGTCCATTAAGAGGCCAGGAAATAAATACTGAGAAAACGGTCGTGAGAGTCTGACCCACAAATCAAAGTAGTCAACAAGACTTACAAAGAAAATATTTTCTATATATTATTGCCAGTAAGCACTACAAAATAATCAACAAATTCCATCAAATCATAAGAAAATCCTTGTATAAGAATGCATCAGTGTCGTCTCCGGATTTTATAACGTTTCAAAAAATGAATCTTCCTCAGGAAATATTCTGCAAAGTAGTACAAGAGCTTTCATGCTCATAAAGTGCTTTACAGAGAATCAGGAAAGATAATGCATTTAGGTAGGATGCTGATCTCAAAAGTATTCAGGCTGCAAACGTGCTACTTGGTTTCTGATGGATTCCCAGGCCAACAAGATTTTCAGGCTATAAACTTTTGAGAGTCAAAGCTCTGTTCATCAGCTAGCCCTATGGTGATCTGGCAGCCATCTTTTGGCTTTTGCACCACTTAGAGTGGCCCATCTGGCTTTGACCAGAGCCCGGGCTTTTGCCATCGTGGCTCTGGCCCTGTGGAATGGGCTCCCTGAAGAGGTTAGAGGGGCCCCCCTCCTTGGAGATTTTCTGGAGGCCCTGCAAGGCCTGCCTGTTCCCCGGGGCTTTTGAAAAGGTCTGAATGGTAGGAAACTTTTAAGGGGGGGGGGAGGGACTTGGGACTTGCTATTTTATCTTTAATTTTAGCTGGGGACACTTTACTGTAAGCTGCCTTGAACCAAGAGGAAAGGCAGGATATTAATATTTTAATAAATAAATTAAATAAACGCTATCCCAGGACTGAAAATGTTTTTACAGTTTATGAGGTAATACTGAAGTTTGCTGTGTTTTGCTCTTTCCCTTTCTTTACAGGTAAAAAGTGTAGGCTAACCATAATCGAGTGTGGAGGTGACATTAATACAATGATTGACCTGGCGAAAGTTGCTGATTTGGTGAGTGGTTGGGTCTGGAGAGGCACATTGTCTTGGGGGGGGGGGCATGCTTAATAACCAAAGGATACAATTCATCCTTGTATTGTTCATAAGAACATAAGAGAAGCCAATGTTGGATCAGGCCAGTGGCCCATCCAGTTCAACACTGTCACACAGTGGCCAAAAATACCAGGTGCCCCCAGGAGGTCCAGCAGTGGGGCCAGGACACTAGAAGCCCCCCCCCCAAACACCAAGAAGAATGCCCCATCACTTGCCCCAGACTGAGAGATCCTATCTGTACCTTGTGGCTAATATCCACTGATGGACCTCTGCTCCATATGTTTATCAAATTCCTTCTTGAAGCCACTAGAATTGAGCTCTAAAGCCATAGTGTTAGGCCCCATTCCATTCCTGCTTGGGAGTTAAATCCCACTGAATTCTGAGTAAACACATAGAATTGTACTGGCTGTCCTTTGGAAAAGCCTTGACCAGATATTTGTCTTGTATAAAGTGATTTTTCAGGTATACCTTGTAGTGCTCGTGTTGGGGGTGGTCTTAAAACTTTAGAATCCCTAAATCCTTTGGAGCTCTCTGAGGTGTTCCTTAAGATCTTAATCCAATGGCTTTGTTCCAGAGGCCTCCCACAGGTGAATGAAGGCCACTGGTTGCTCTGGGCAGGGTCCTCTTAGTGGTGGTGTCACAGCTGTGCAGCTGTCTCCCCCGGGCTTGCTGAGTACAATCCTCCTTATTTTTGTTCCAGGCTAAGATTTTTTAAAATTACTTTTTAAAAAATTGAATTCATTTGGTAAGATTTTAATTGTTGTGATGAAAAACTGATGGTGTTGGAGATTTTAGCTGCTGCTGTTCTGTTTTATTGCATTTCATTCAGATTTTTATTGTTTCTTGCTGCTTTATTATTATGCTGTTATTATTCAATTTTTATGGGACTAGATATTGAATATTAAGTTTGAAAAGGTTCTTTGGCAAGGCAGGGTAAACCTTTTAAATAAGTCACCGTCTAAGACTTTTTCTCTTAAAGCCGTTCAGTGACCATCTCTGTGTTTGGGCCCAGTAGTTGCATTAGCTGCTTAACTGTCTAGTTGTTCTCATTCTCTGTATAGCTGTCTGGCAGCTTTTATGTGTAGTTTATTGGAAATCACTGAATTTCAAAGAAGAAGAAGAGATTGGATTTATACCCCGCCCTCCACTCCCCAAGGGAGTCTCAGAGCGGTTTACAAACTCCTTTTCCCTTCCCCTCCCCACAACAGACACCCTGTGAGGTGGGTGGGGCTGAGAGAGCTCTTTCCCAAGCTGTCCTTGAGAGAACAGCTGGTACAGAGAGCTATGGCTTGCCCAAGGTCATCCAGCAGGTGCAAGTGGAGGTGCGGGGAATCAAACCCGGTTCTCCCAGATTAGAGTCCGCGCACTTAACCACTACACCAAGCTGGCACTTAACCACTACACCAGACTGGCTAGAAGAGTGGCATATAACATTTAAAATAACTCAACATACGTTACTGCAATTAATGAACTGTTTTTCTCTTTAAATAAAACATGCTTATTGTACATTTCCTCTTAATCAGACCCATCTAACCCTCTCTGTTGATTGTCTTAATCTCCTAAAGCGTCCCCATTGTCCCTGTCAGCCGCCCTGAGCCTGCCATTTGGCGGGGAGGGCGGGATAAAAATCCCAGGAAATAAATAAATAAAATAAATAACAAGGGCATAGAGTGCAGCATCTTTCCCCAAAGAAAAATCAACTATTAATTTCAGCTGAAAGTAAGCTAGGTGCCTATTTTTCAACTCCTGTTCTCCTCCCTCAGGTGTTGATGCTCATCGATGCCAGTTTTGGGTTTGAAATGGAAACGTTTGAGTTCCTGAACATTTGCCAGGTACACGGCTTTCCGAAAATCATGGGCGTTCTCACCCACTTGGATACCCTGAAGAATAACAAACAGCTCAAGAAGACGAAGAAGAGACTGAAACACAGATTCTGGACTGAGGTGTATCAGGTAATGGTATCTTAGACACTTGGGACAAACGACAGATGCTGTGAAATGTTATCTAGAAGTGAAAACCAGCTTAGCTTGGGGGTTGTGTGGTAAACGCTGTGGCTGTTAGGCTTCGGGATCCCAGCCTGTTCCTGGCTGCTGCTTGGCTGGCTTGAAGGGGGCATCAGCAACATCTCAGCATGCTGATGTCGCTCCTCATGATCCCGGAAATAATGTCAGTACGTTGCTGGGGGACACTCTAGTATTTGGGTAAAACTCTATGGTTAGATCATAGAGCAGGGTCCCCAGGGGTGCCATGACAGCCTCAACATTTTTTCCTGGCACCTGCCAAGTGTTTGTAGAAAGTGGGTGGGGCCAGGTAGGACCTTTGTTCAGCAAGCGTTTTGATTGGCTGTGGAGGCTGGGTTTCAAACTTGGGGGTCTCGGTTCGTAGCCCAACACACTAACCTCTAACCCAGGGGGTCCCCTACCTTTTTTGAGTCTGCAGGCACTTTTGGAATTCTGAGGTAACAATGGGCGCAGACACAAAATGGCTGCAGCGGGAGGTGGAGTCACCAAACGGCTGCCAAAGCTTACCTTTGAACACATCGTGGAGATTTTTGTTCTGTGGCGGCAGCTGTTCCCAGAGCAATGTTTTTAAAAATCTGCACAGCCAACCAGATCTCCAGTGGCTGATCAGAAGCCTGCTTGGCCTTGCTCACTTTTTATAAACACTTGGTGGGCGCCAGGAAAGGTGTCAGCAGGCACCAGGGTATGCATGGGGACCCCTGCTGGAACCACTATTCTATGCTGGGGGCTTGCTGGAAAACACATTAAATGCCTTGCTTCCATCATCATGAAGGACCTGTTCTTTAAATTCTTTGATTTGTGGATTTTTTCCCAGGGTGCCAAGTTGTTCTATCTCTCTGGCATGGTACACGGAGAATATCAAAAGCAGGAAGTCCACAACTTGGGGCGCTTCATCTCGGTGATGAAGTTCCGTCCCCTTACATGGCAGACGTCTCATCCATACGTTCTGGCAGACAGGTAATTTCCCTTTGCTCTTCTTCCACTTTCCTTCCATGCTCCTCAACAATTAGTTGATGTTTGTTTTAAAAATGTTTTAGTACGGACTGCGTGTTTCTGGTGTCTGATGCTGGCTGAGGCAATGCTGTAGAACAGTTTTATTTTAGAGACTTAAAGCAGTGTAGCCAACCAGCATCTTCAGATCCAGGGGCATAAACTGGGGGGAGGGCAACGGGGCTTAACCCCCCCCTGGAATTTCCAAGATGGGGGCAGTGCCCCCCAGCTGCCAAGTGGCGTCATGAATCTACTTAGGCTTAAACTGTGCAGTCTCATCAGGGAGATTCATCTGTTTCCCTCCACTGATGTTTTCTGCCAGTGGGTAAATTTTAAATGTTATTTTTAATTGTTCAGATTTTTAGATATGTTTTTAATGCACGTTGCCTTGGGGGACCCTGTTTGGGTGGAAAGGTGGCATAAAAATGCTTCCTAAAACAACAGTAGAGAGAAAGCAGAAGTAGCTGTAGTGGAAATCCACAGGCTCACTTGCGATCTGGGGTCCTCTCCCTGGCACAGAATGCTCTCCCTGTCACAGAATGCTGCGGCCAGGCTGTTGATGGGTCTCTCTTTGCGGGACCACATCCGGCCTGTGCTTCAGTCACTGCACTGGCTGCCCATAGCATACCGGATCCGGTTCAAGGTGCTGGTGTTAACCTTTAAAGCTCTATATGGTCAGGGGCCTGCCTACTTGAGGGACCGCCTTTCCCCATATAGGCCCCAGAGGGCACTGAGGTCAGGCACACAACATCGGCTGACTCTCCCCGGTCCGAAAGACGCTCGGTTGGCCTGTACCAGGGCCAGGGCTTTCTCGGTGGCGGCTCCGTACTGGTGGAACGAGCTCCCGGAGGACATCAGGGCCCTGCGGGACTTGTTGCAGTTCCGCAGGGCCTGCAAGACGGAGCTCTTCCGCCAGGCTTTCAACTAGGGGCCGCCACCCGGGGGGGGGGGGGGGAGGATGGTTTTGTAACATCACCCTGGTCCTGTTAGCCGCACCCCTTCATTATCTCTCTTCGCCAGGAGGACTCTCTATAAGTGAAGTCGCCATCTTTTTAGAGTTTTTGGGTAGGACATGGTTGTGTTTTATGTGTGTTTTTATATTGTAAACCTTTGAGGGTATTTTATGTGTGTTAGCCGCCTTGAGCCGGTTTGCTGGCAAGGCGGGATACAAATATAATAAATAAATAAATAAATAAATACTTCGGCGAGTCTAAGGAAGCTGCACAGTTGAATATGTCCTGCCAAAGGAACAAGTATCAAAGCTGCATGGGCTTGCCCCTCTCAGGGTACAGGGTGGTGGCTGCATCCAGTGTGACGGCAAAGCACGCTGCAGTCCCTTTCGAGTCTCACTAGCATGCCTTAGCTCACAGTTAAGAAATGGCTGGTAGGTATTCTAATGTTGGGGCAATCGGAGTTGCTTGGCCCACCGAATGATGGGGCTTGTCTTTGTCCTTTGGCGATGGGTAAGCTATGCCCTGACCTGGGCGGCCCAGGCTAGCCCGATCTTGACAGATCAGGTACTGAGCTTTAAGACCCTGGTTCTGGTACTAACCTTTAAGGCCCTAAGGCAGTGATTCTCAACCTTTCTAATGCCGCGACCCTTTAATACAGTTCCTCATGTTGTGGTGACCCCCAACCATAAAATTCTGCCAACACACAAAACAGTGAAGCTACTTTTTCAGATGTTTTCTCTTGCATGGCAGTTAGCACCAAACAACTTTAATACAGACTTTAGACACACATATATTTGCAAGCTATTCCCAACAAGACACAACAAACACTCAGGCTTCAGACTTAATTTTCTTCAACAGAAGATACCATGAGAAAACGAAGGTAGGTGGGGGGGAGAGGCTGTTGCAGGTAGTGGGGAGAGAGAGAGAGAGAGAAAGGGGGAAGAGAGAGGGGAGAGAGAGAGAAAGGGGGAAGAGAGAGAGAGAGAAAGGTGGGGGGAGATAGAGGGGGGAAGGAAGGTAGGTAGGTGGGAGGGGCTTTTGTAGCTTTTCCTGGGCTCTGCGCCTCGGCGCGGAGCCCAGGGAAGGTGGTGGAGGGGGGCTTTTGCTACCTTTCTTAGGCTCTGCGCTTCGGCGTGGAGCCCAGGGAAGGCGGCGGGGTGGGGGAAGCAGCCATTGACTTACCTGCTGGCTTCTTCCTCCTCGTGGCCCCTGCTGGAAGGGCTGCTGGAAGCAGGAGGCGGGGCTCCGGCTCTAACCAACTCCTGCTCTTTGCCCTTAAAGGGAAAGCTCCCTTTGAGGGCAAAGAGCCAGGAGGCCAAACCTCGCCCTCGATCGAGCGTGGGGCCCTTTCCTGCCAGCGGGGAGGGGCGGGGCGGGCTCAGACGCCAGCCGGCGACCCCTGTGAAATGGTCATTCGACCTCAAAAGGGGTCCCGACCCACAGGTTGAGAACCACTGCCCTAAACGGTCTGTGACCAGCGTATCTATGAGAACGCCTCTCCTGGTGTACCCCCACAAGAGCACTGCGCTCTGAGGAGAAAAATCTTCTGGTGATCCCTGGCCCAAAAGACACCCAGCTGTCCTCAACCAGAGCCAGGGCCTTTTTGACCCTGGCCCAGCCGGGTGGGACTCTCTGCCAAATGACATCCATGCCCTGTGGGGACCTAGTGCAGTTCAGCAGTGCCTGAGAGACAGAGATGCCCCCCCCCCCCACCCTCAGGCCTGGCGGACCATCTCTGTCTTGCAGGCACTGGGTTAGTCCTTGGATGGGAGAGTGCTAAGGAAGCCCAGGGTTGCTATGCAGGAGCAGGCAAGGGCAAACCAACTCTCAAAGTCTCTTGCCTCGAAAACCCTATGGGGTGTGTGGGGGAGTCTCCATGAGGTGGCTGTGACTTATTGTCACTGTCCACCACCTCTGAGCACCTGTGTGGTACTGCTTCTGGCATATGCTGAGGAGAGGAGTGTAGAATTCAGCAGTGTTGCAGTAACAAGGGGTGGTGGTGGAGAGCTTAAGAATGTAAATTGATTGAGGTAAGCACTTGAAAGAGAGAGCTATGCTTGTAATGTCAGGTTAAAGTAGTGTGCCTAGTATTTCCTATGTTGTCCTTCCCAAAGTTTTGGAGACCATCACTCTGAAACCTCTTCCTGTATTCTGTAGGATGGAAGATCTGACAAACCCAGAAGATGTCCGAGTTAATCCAAAGTGTGATAGGAAGATTTCGCTTTATGGCTACTTAAGAGGAGCGTACCTGAAAAACAAAAGTCAGATACACATACCAGGTGGGATATCCCCCTTCCCTTCTGTGTGTGTGTGTGTGTGTGTTGTTATCAAAGGGACTCTCAACTCTGAATAATGCTTTATGCCTGTGCATTAATCCACTGGGGTGCATGGCTTTAAAAAAGCAGTCCAGCCAATCAGGGATTGAGAGGGTGTGATTACCTGGATCCAGGCGTCTGCTCTCCTGTTGGCTGCCATCTTAATGGCTCTGTGTCTCCAGCTGGATGAAAACATGGAACTGTGTGCACACAGGATTTGGTTGCACACCTGTAGATGCGGAAACCTGCTTCTCTCTGCCAAGTGCCTCTAGCGGGATTGGGGCCAGCCTGTTGCAGAATGCTTAAGTTCCTTCGTATACATTATTTGGGGGGCTTTGTGCCAGAACATGTTTGGTGTTCTGTTTCATTTGATTTGGTATGGTGTATCATCTTACTGTATGTGAACACTTGATTTCTGTTTTTGATAGATTACTGTTATATTGTGCACATAATAGAGTCGGTTAATTTATATATTGCGTCATACTACCTTTTTTCCTGTTTTTTGCGTTCTCAACCTTTTTGGTTTACCTTATGTTTTTTGGTTAAGAGCATAAGAGAAGCCAATGTTGGATTAGGCCAACCTGAATCAACCTGAATAGAGCCCATCCAGTCCAACACTCTGTCACACAGTGGCCAAAAATATCAGGTCCCATCAGGAGGTCCACCAGTGGGGCCAGGACACTAGAAGCCCTCCCACTGTTGCCTCCAAAGCACCGAGGATACAGAGCATCACTTGCCCCAGACTGAGAGTTCCTATCTATACCTTGTGGCTAATAGCCACTGATGGACCTCTGCTCCAGATGTTTGTCTAATTCCCTTTTGAAGCTGTCCCTGCTTGTAGCCGCCACACCTCCAGTGGCAGTGAATTCCATGTGTTAATGTGGTTGCACGGTTTCCCAGTTTTTGTGGGAACCCAGCCATGTTCAGTAAGTGAGTATTGTTCTCTCACTATTGCTGATGGAGGGTTGCGTGGGATCGAGTGCTGGACTGGATGGACCATGGGTAGGGTTGCCAGCTCTAGGTTGGGAAATACCTGGAGATTTTGGGGGCAGAGCCTGAGGAGGGCGGGGTTTGGAGAGGGGAGGGACTTCACTGGGGTATAATGCCATAGAGTCCACCTTCCAAAGTATGAACTGATCTCGGTCGTCTGGAGATCAGTTATAATAGCGGGAGGCCTCCAGCCACCACCTGGAGGTTGGCAACCCCAAACACCCTTGGGTTCTGTTACTAGAGAGTCAACATGGAACGCTTCCTTCAAGAGTTGATAAGTAGAAATTGTTAAGGATTGTGATTGCTACATGCTCAGATAAAGCAATTATTGTGAAACGAATTGTTTACGTTGCGCAGTATTTGTTGCGTGTGAGCGATAATAGGAGAGAATTTTCTACAGTATCACTACAGTAAATGTTTTTGCAAACACGTCTTTATTGCCTTTTTGTTATTTTTGTCAGGGATGTTGTTTTTGGATTTCTACTTCCTCCCGGGATCTCTCATTTTTGGTTTCTCCCCAAAGTGGCTTAGATTGCTCTCTCCTCCGTGGAGACAGATCAAGACGGGTGGCCCTGTTAGTTTGTCTGTAGCAGTAGAAAAGAGCAAGAGCCCAGGAGCATCTTAAAGACTAACAAAATTTGTGGCAAGGTAGGAGCTTTCATGAGTCACTGCTCACAAAAGCTCATGCCCTGTCACAAATCTTGTTAGTCTTTACGGTGCTCCAGGACTCTTCTCTCCTTCATTTTTCCCTCACAGCAACCCTGTGAGGTAGGGTAGGCTGGGAGTGTGTGACTGGCCCAGCGAGCTTCCATGGCAGAGTGGAGAATTGCACCTGGGCATCCAAGATCCTGGTACGACACTGCCCGCTGCACCCCCACCAGCCCTGCCATTATTAATGGTCCCTTGTCCGGTATCTCTTGTGACTTCTGTCTCTCTTCCGCCAGGTGTTGGGGACTTCACGGTGAGCGATGTGGCTTTCCTGCCAGACCCCTGTGGGCTCCCTGATCACCAGAAGAAGCGGTCCTTGAACGAGAAGGAGAGGCTCATCTATGCGCCGCTGTCCGGTGTCGGAGGTTTAGTGTACGACAAAGATGCCGTTTACATTGACCTGGGGGGGAGTCACGCCCAACAGGAAAGAGAGGTAAGGGCGAAATGCCTCGGCTTGATTCTTTTCTCTTGCTGGGCATCAGCCACTTCTCGCAGGTTTCTTGTCCGTTCTCGAAAGAAAGCAAACTTAGCTGTTCTTGCCCGCAGCAGGCTTGCTGAGGGGCTTTTTTCCCTGACAGGGAGATAATCGCCACATAGGCAAACACACGCTGTGATGTCCTGCTTATTGGGGAAGATGGTTTCTCCTTTAAAACACACTCTGTTCTCCTAAACTTAGTAGATTACTGCTGCCAACCAAGAATTTTTTTTTTTAAAGATTTTATTGATTTTCCAAACTACACTATCACCTACAAAAAAAACAAACTACATAACTAAAATCTAAACTACCCATATAATGACAGGATTCCAGATAATTATGAGTCTATGCTTAACAAAACTTTCTAAAAAGAATAGTTATATAATTCAGGCTATATCTTATTCTTTTCTAAATTCTATTCAGGTTATATAAAAAAAACCCTTTGAGATTCAGTGTATACAAACAAGACAGTCAAACTCTAGAGAGATAAACATAACAGCTTATTTAAAACTATTTCTTCTTTGGTTTTTCTTTCTTCTGCGTCTTCTTCTTTCCCTTTTCTGGGATCTTGGGCGAATTAAACATTCCAGATCCTTCTATTTTGGTAGAATGACCGTGTCTGGGCACTTCAGAGGACTATGTGGCCCTGAGGAAGGACTGTTCTCACTGCTGGGATAGGTTTAAACAAATAATGATTTATTTATAAAAGAATAAAATAGGTTTCTGGGTAATTTTGGATTGTGGTTGAAACAAGGAACTTGTAAGTATAATAGATAAAGCTCGGCGTAACACACTGTCTCTCAAACACCAAACTCAACTCTGACAGCCTTAGCTACTCAGTCTAATCTCTCTCTCTCATAGCCACACAGGCTAAACTCCCACTGCTTCCTCTGCCACACGGACTCTCACTGTCTTAGCCACACAGGCTGAATTCTGCCTCTCTTAGCCACACAGGCTGAACTGTTTGTCTTTCCAAAAGCACAGAATTCCCTCCGAGACACCCCTCCTCCCACATTCTCTGTCATCAGCCAGTCGCATCACACTCATCTCCCTCTATCACTCTCCTTACATTATTGCAGTCGTACTAAACATTTAAAGAAACACAAACACCAAAACATGAAATCGTTGCACACACATTGTGTAATTCTGCACTTGAAACATGACTCTTTTCCATCATGCGTTGCCCCATCAGTCAGAAACTGCGGTTATTGGAAATAAACCAGGAATAATTCCAACGCGTGAAATGTAGGCTGGGAGTCCCCAATGCGGTGGTGCCCATGGGCCCCCGACCCCTTTCCTGGTGTCCATCAAGTGTTTTCAGAAAGCGGGTGGGGCCAGGTGGGGTTTTGGCCCAGGCGAGCTTCTGTTTGGCCATTGGAGAGCTGACTGGCTGTGGGGATTTTAAAAACTATTGCTTCAGGAGCAGCTGCCCCCACGGCACAGGAATCTTCACTGTGATGTTGAAGAGGCACGATTAGAGTTATTTTATTGATTGGTTGATTGATTTGATTTGTACTCCGCAGTCCCCGCCGAGGCAGGCTCAGGGCAGCTTACATAAAATTTCAACAGGTTAAACAATAATAATAATAATGTGAGGCTTCTGAATAGACAGCAACAGATCAGACCTTTGTTGGTTCAAAGTTCTTTATTGTCCAGTACTGCAAACAGGTTATCAATGTTTGTTCGAGATGCTTAGTGACAGGCAGGCAGGGTTAATATACTATCAGGTTTAAATTGAACCCAGGCTTTGGGCCAATCAGAATAAAAAGGTGAATGCGGGAAACAGAAAGGGGACCGTTGAGGTTCCCACAGCAAGGTGAGAAAGTTATAAATTCCCTTCTTGGTCTGAGTGACCCACATGTGTAAAGCTAGGCACAACAATTCCAGGCAAGCGGCCATAAAGAAGCGCCCAAGGTCTTCACAACAAGATAACATACTCTGGCCTGGAACAAATGAGGAGGGAATGAAAGGGAGTGAAGACCATTTGTTTTCAGATGACGCTTAGGAATGTCGGTCGCCATTCTCCCGCCTAGAAATTGTAACAAAACCCAGAACATCCAATATACTTCAAAGTGACATTTACAGCCACCAAATGGGGAGGGGAAATAAGACAGATAAGGGATGTAGTCAAAGGGTCTGTCAGAACAAAGAAAACGAAAGTAAAGCCCAGAGACGCTATTGTCAGTTCCTGACAAATATGAGCATAAAACATAGCATGAATACTAAAAAAACAATTTGTACGGCGGTGGCGGTACAGTAGTAGCAGCAGACATAATAGAAATACAGTCAGGAGTTGATTTTTCTATCAGCTAGCTCAGGCTGGGTGGTGGTGTAGGGCACAGGGTCTTAGATTGTTAGGTGTGGCTCCTTACCTGAAGGCCTGGTGGAAGAGCTCCGTTTTACTTTAAAAGGCCCCACAGGGCCCTGATCTCTTCCCAGAGCTTGTTCCACCAGGTTGGAGCCACCACTGAGAAGGCCCTGGCCCTGGTCGATGCCAGCCTAGCATCTTTGGGGCCCAGGAGGGCCAAACGATTTTGAGACCCTGACCATAGTGCTCTCTGGGGAACGTGTGGGGAAAGGCAGTCCCTCAGGTAGGTAGGTTCCTGACCTCACTCCCTGACATTTTGTGGTGGGCTCTGCCTCCCTGTGGCGGCTATTTTCTGGTTGGCAGCCATTTTGCAATTGCGCCCCCCCATGTGAGAACTTCAAAGGGGCACGTAGCCTCAAAAAAGTTGGGGACCCCCCAGCATAGGCCAGTGGGAGTCACAGCCACAACTTTGGCTAGCACAGAATGAAGTGACCAGTTAATATTTCCCCCATAGGTGAGTTTATTCCCCCTGTCGTCTTGAACGTCGTTCTGGCTATCTCTAGGAAGGGTGAGAAGACGTGTGCATGGGCTGTAAAAGCTGTCACTTGGATGAAGCCTTTTCCAAACTCCTGATAGTCCCAGGCACACATTCTTGAATTAAATTACTCTTGGTGCTCACAAGGGTGAGAAGGGCCTGCTTTCAGGAGAGCTTGTTCTTTCTGCGTCTGTGTGCCTTACTTTGCCCACACCTCCTGTTTGGAAGCAGGCAAGATCAGAGCAGTGATTCATACAGAGACACACTGGGCAGCCTTCTCTCAGAGCGATTTCTTTGAACACCTGAGGGACACGTGAACAGATTTACCTCTCCCTCTGAGGAGGGGGAATGAACAGTGCTATGTGTTGAGAGATTCTGGGACCCAGGAGTTTTTTTGGGAAACACCCCCCCCCCCCCCAGTTCTTTCTCTGGTTGGGTGGAGACTGGCAAGGGGGACTGAATCCAGTATACAGAGGGACAATGGTTCTTACACCAAGCTTCATTTTATTCCATTACACACATTCAAGACAGAAAACCCATTCTACCATTTCAGTATTCCACTCAGAATGCTTCAACCCAGTACTTTAAATTGGGCACTGATATAAAACTCAGAACTTTCTGGACTAGCCACCAAGGTCTCACCATCAGTAAACCAGAGGTATATATCTTTCTTGGACCTATAACAGCGAATGTACTTACTGATGTACCTACTGATGTACCTATCACGTAGGACTACCATGAATGTAACGCAGGCCAGACTAGAACTGACGATGTACCTACCCAAATCCCACCCCCCTCCTCTCTTTCTCTGGGGTCAGAAAGCTCACAGAAAGCCAAGGAGAGCCAAGGAAGCCAGCTTCAGATACCCTCTCCATTTTGGTTCTGATAGTGGCACCACCAACTCCTGGAATGTATAAACACCCTCTCAGGCAAAAGTCACGTACAGAGTTATCAGTGTTTTTAGATAGTGGGCAGGGCCAGGTGGGCCTTTGGCCCAGCAAGGCTTCTGATTGGCCATTGGAGATTTGATCGGCTGTGCAGATTTTTAAAAAACATTGCTTTGGCAGCAGCTGCCACCACAACACAAATACCTTCACTATGTGACTGAAGGTAAGCTGCGGCAGCCGTTTTGCAGCTGGCTTCACCCCCTTAGGCAGCTGTTTTGTGGCTGGGCCCACCACTACATGTCAGAATTCCAGAGGGGCCCAGAGGCTTTTAGACTAGGCAAGGGAGCCAGGAAGAAAACAATGAAGGAAACTGGTTTGGTTTGGTTTGGTTTGTCAGCAGGAAGCAAGGCCAAATCATGAACTGGTCCAGAGCCTCATCTCCACACACTCCACCATCGATGCCAAGATGGCTTCCAGCAGAGTCTCTCTCTTCATGGATTCCAAGCCACTAGGAACTGAGGACGTCGAAAACCAGACGTAAGTTCCAGGGTTCTGACAAGATGAGGGCCTTGTGTCTTCCTCTGTGTGTGTGTGTGTGTGTGTGTGTGTGTGTGTGTGTGAGAGAGAGAGAGAGAGAGAGGCCTTTGCCTTAAGGACTCTTTGCTTACATCAGCAGCCACAGAAAGCCCCAGGGAGTCAAAAGCACCCTTCAAAGCCCCAGGAAGTCAAAAGCTGCTCTTCTCTGACCTGTTAGCACGTGGTTGAAGGCTGTGTTTGAGAGTGTCTCAAATAAGTACAGATAACTCCCATCTCAAAAGAGATTTTTAAAATCCTATAAACCAGTGTGGGGAGAAATGGTAATGGTGTGGGCTGGTGCTGGAAAGTGCTGTGAAGTAGCAGCTGACATGGCGACCCTGTAAGGTTTTCAAGGCAAGAGAAGGACTCTGGTGGTTTGCCACTGCCTGCCTCTGCGTTGCCACCCTGGACTTCCTGACTGCTTCACTTTCCAAGATCAGGCTATCCTGGCCCATCCGGGTCAGGGCGTGGTGTGAGTTACAGCCAGACGAATCCAACAGACCCATTGCCATCTTCCTTGTCCTGATGATGGAAGGGGTTTCTCTCTCTGCAGTGACTGGGGTATCAGCACTAGGGGTGTGCAACCCCCCACCCCGGTATTTTTCTGGTCTGGGTATACTGAACCTGAAAAATATTGGTCTGGGTATACTGAACCTGAAAAATATTCCTGATATTCCTGGATCCCAATATTGGTATGGTATTGGGATTTGGGAAATATTTGGAGTTCCCAAAAAATTTGGGTACTCACCGCTTGGAGAAGGTATTTAAACACCTTCCGTGTGAACTGGCCGCTTTGGACTCTATTTGCATGGCACTGCTTGCAAAAGGTGTTTAAATGCCTTTTGTACCTGGAACTCGCCGCTTGGGATTCCATTTGCCTGGAACTCGCCTTAAATTTAAATGCCTTTTGCAAGCAGCGCCCTGGGAATGGAGTCCCAAGCGGAGTTCACTCACGCGACGCAGCTTGCAAAAGGCTTTTAAAGAGGTTGTGTTTCCTTTAAATGCCTTTTGCAAGTTGTGCCATGGATCAGCTGGAGTGGTGTGGAGCTGAGAGCTCCACGCAGCTTCAGCCGGGGCTGGCTCTAAATATAGCTGAACAGACCCGAATAAAAGCCAGCAGCAGAGAACGGATCTTTGATCTATATTCGGTGTAAGGTATTTTTCGGAGGTTTTTTCCTGTTCGGTTATGCCAAATGCACGCCCCTAATCAGCGCTGTGGTGTTCTTTTCAGTCTTGCAGATTTGAGTAGGTTGTGAAAGTTATAAGATTTTTCTTTGTTTCTCCCCCCCCCCCTTTGGGAAGGATGTTCACAATGCCTAAAGAGGAGAAGAAGATGGACACACGCACTGGGAGGATGCGTCGGAAGGCATTGTTTGAAGATGAAGATGGCGAAGACGGGGAAAGCGAGGAGGAGGAGGAAGAAATGTCCATGGATGAGAATGAGGAGGGTAGTGATAGTGAGGAAGAGGAGGAGGCTCATGGAGAACACGTCAGTCAGGATCTCCTGGGACAGGAACCGGTTCCGAGAACTTGTGGGCACCTCAAAAAAGCAACAGAACAAGCGACTCCAGAAGAGCTCCCCGCTTTTGCCGACAGTGACGATGATCTGGAGGCGAGCTCAGGCGACGAAAAAGAAGTCGCTCTTGAAGAGAGTATGGAAGACGCAGGTGGAGAAGGACAAACAAGCGAAGAGGAGGAGGGCACCAGTTCTGAATTGGTGGCCAGAAATACAGATCCGTTCGGTAGGCCCACCCATCGCGACACCGGCAAGAGGGATGGGGAACCGGGAAGCAGTCGTAGGAAAGTGGCTCTCGCTACGGATTCTGGAAATGGCACAGCGGAAGAAGCATCAGGATCTGAGTTGGAAGAGGACTTCTTGGAAGAGGACTTCTTGGAAGAGGAGGGGGAAGGGGGATTGGTGGAAGACTCGGATACCGAAGGGTCCAGCGGAGAAGAGGCTCCAGAGTCCCAAGCACAGAGCATTGGCAATAAGAACCCTGAATTGAAGTCCGTAGAGGAGGAGGAGGATGGTGTTGAAGGTCTGTTGAAAGAGGAAGAGGACTACAAAGAAATTTCCGACTTTTCTGTAGATACAGCTGGTACGGTCCTTGCTTTGTATATTTAATTTCTTTATGTTTAATTGGGATTGTCTGTTTCTTGAGAACCATAAGAAGAGCTCCTGGAGCAGGACAGAGAGGGTCCATCTCGTCCAACATCCTGTCTCTCACACTGGCCGCCAGTTCCTCTTGAGGGCCAACAACAGGGCATAGAGGCCGAGATAAATCCCTTAATTTTGCCTCCTGGGTCTGAGATTCAGAGGCTTAGTGCCTCTGAATGTGGAGGTTCCTCTTAGTTCCCATGGCTAGTAGCCATTGGTAGACTTCTCCTTCATGAATCTATCTAACCCCCTTTTAAAGCTGTTTGTTCCTGTGGGCATCACTCCATCCTCTGGCGGTGAATTCCACATTTTAATCAGTCTCTGTGTAAAGTAGTATTTCCTTTTGTCCGTCCTGAACCTGCTGCTACCGTATTTTTCGCTCCATAAGACGCACTTTTCCTCCCCAAAAAAGTGTGGGGGGAAGTGTGTGCGTCTTATGGAGCAAATATGGAGCTTTTCTTACCTGAAACAGGGCTCTTTCTTCAGCAGGAACGCATGGGAACGCCATTCAGGATGGCATCCCAGCCTTTCCCGCCCCTCCCTGCTGGGCCTGAGCTGTTAAGACTTAAAAGGGAAACGGCAGGAAAAACCCCACCAGGCTAAGTACTCTTTCCCTTTAAGTGCTTTTCCCCTTTAAGACAGCCAGCAGCAGAAAGCCCCGTCCACAGATTAAGCTCCGTGGCTACTTTGCACAGAAAGGCCTGGCTTTGCATGGCATGTCGACGTCTCTCTTCTTTCCTTTCTCTATCGTCCTTCCTTCCTTTCCTTTTTTCTGTCGGTCTGTCTGTCTTTCTGTCTCTCTCTCTGTCCCCACCTTTCTTTCTTCCTTTCTCTTTCTCTCTCTCTCTCCTCCTCCTTCCTTCCTTTATCTCTCTCTCTCTTTCTTTCTTTCTGTTTCATTTTTTCCTGTTTTCCTCCTCTAAAAACAAGGTGCATCTTATGGAGCGAAAAATACGGTAATCAGCTTCATTGTGTTATCTCAATAGAGACCTCATGTACCTGTTCTCTAATTAGGAAACACAAAGGAGCCAGAAACCTGGAAGAATACGAGCAGAGCTTTACTGAAATTAAAGCGGGAAAAACCATGCAAGGTGTTTTTCCGAAGTCCACAAGGTTACATACGCGCTTAATATACAGTTTTGACGAGCAGAGGCGTATTACTTACTTGGCTATTTCCTATAGCTACGTGTCCTAAACTTTATTCTCAGGAACTTGACATTTCAACTCAAGCCAAGTTCTGCCCTTTCATGTTGTCAGAAGTTAATGCAAGCTGCCCGATTTAGCGGTACCACCCAAGCGCACCTGTAATTTCTAAATAACATTGCTTTGAAGTAAAGTTAACTTTAACCTTTGTTACCATTTTCCTCTGTTTCCATTCAAGTAGGTGTTACACAGGTGTGTTCTGATTAGTATGCATAGTTGTGAGTCGGTTAGGCATGACAGCTAATGGCTTCATCCGTTACCACTCTGCTTCTTGTTAGCAAAAGCGAATGGGTTCGCTAAGGCCTCAGTCTAAGACCCTATGAAGCTTTTGGGGTCTTAGTGAGATTAAGCCGAGATCCATCAATTGGATGCCCTCGAGTTCTAGGATTTCTCTTTGTCAACTCTCCCCATCCTGTGCATAATTCTATAAACCTCTTTCATGTGTCCGTCCCCCACCCCCAATAGTCAGGGCTATTTTGGGGCAGGAACGCACAGGAACGGAGTTCCGGCTGGCTCCTGAGTTGGCCACACCCAGCAGGAACTCATTAGCATAATAGGCCACACCCAACAGCAGAAACTCATTAGGATTGGCTACATTAGGGGTATGTGGCGTAACATGCAAATTAATTGCTGCCAAAAAAAAGCCCAGGGTTTTGACAGCAAACAGGGTAAACAGAATAAGAAGCAAAAGGTGGGTGTGGCTGGATGACCACTCTTCTGGTAACACGGGGGTGTGGCCTAATATGCTAATAAGCTGTGCTTTCAGGGCATGGCCTAATATGCTAATGAGTTCCTGCTGTTGGGTGTGGTCTGTTATGCTAACGAGTTCCTGCTGGGATTTTTCTACAAAAAAAGCCCTGCCAATAGTTGTCTCTTTTCTCAACTGGAAAGTTCCAGGTTCTTCAGCCAGGTGCTCGAACCCCCCTTAATCGTCTTGGTTGCCCTCCTCTGCCCTTTTCCTTCCATGGTAGCAATGCTACCTCTGCTTCTTTTTTGGATTGCAGCTGAGATGTGCTACAGCAGCCAACCATTTCTAATTGATTTACTGTTCAGCATTGCCAATAATTTTTGTTTTTACGTATTGCGTGGGTTTGGTATGTGATGTCAGGTTGCTTCCGACATGGTGACCGTGTGAGTTAATGACCTCCCAGACGTCCGAACACTAACAGCCTTGTTCTCCGGTCTTGCAAACTGAAGGCTTCCTTTACTGAGTCGATCCATCTCACGCTGAGTCTTCTAGTGAAAGGGGGCTCGCATGAGATGAGATTTCAGGCACTTCCTCATGCCCTGGATAATGCACTTCCAGTCCAGTTTCAGTGCCTTTTGCAACTGGATTCTACTGGGTGAAATGGCAAAATTCACTTGCAAGCTGTCACCAAAGTGGATTGAAAGCGTTCCCGGTTTGTGTTTCATTATACCGGCTTCCCAAGTATCGCAGTCAGGTAAGCAACATTGTCTTTTTCTTTCAGGTGTACTTAAATGGAAAGAAGACCTTACACAAAAAGCAGCAGAAGCGTTTCTGAGACAGCAGCAGTCGGCTCCCAGTCTCCGTAAACTTATTTATGGGACAGGTAAAAAAAACCAAACCGAACGCTTTGCATCCTCTGATCCTATGAAGGGGTCAACAGAACAGACCCGGGGAGGAGAGGGAAAAAAGAACATGACTGGCTGAAGTTGGGAGCATGCAGCCTTTTTTCTAGCCTTTTGTTCATACACACCTGTGTGAGTTATTTATATTGTATCATATTTTCAAAAATGTTGGTATTTATACCTTGCTTTTCTCCCTGGTGGGGATCCAAAGCAGCTTACAACATCATTCTCCTGTCTTTCTTGTTTTTATCCTCACAACAGCCCTGTGAGGTAGGTTAGACTGAGAGAGTGAAGGACCAAGACCCCTCAGTGAATTTCCATGGCAGAGTGGAGATTCTAATATGGGTCTCCCAGATCCTAGTCCAAAAGATCCTGACTATTTATTTAAAACATTTATTGGCTATCTTTCTCCCTTGTAGAACTCAAGGTGGCTTACAAAATAAATAAAACATTATAAACAACACAATAAAGAACTAACTTAGTCAAATGCAGGCTAAATAAAACCATCTTCAACTGCCTCCTGAAGATCGAAAGTGATGGGGCCAGGGGCAGCTCTTTGGGGACGTTATTCCATAATCACGGGGCCGCCACTGAAAAGGCCCTGTCTTGTGTGCCCACCAGATGAGCTTCTTTGATTGGTGCGGCAATCAGGAGGGCCTCTCCCTGCGATCTTAATTCTCAGGCATGAATGTGTGGGAGAATAAGTTCCTTTGGGTACCCCAAGCCATGTAGGGCAAGCATCCACGTGAGTGCCAGGACTACCGAAGTCGGGAAGCCATAGCTGAGAAGCCCTGGAAGCTGGCCATCCACTAGATTTCCAAAGCCAGTTTGGTGCAGTGGCTATTCAAAAGTGGCCGTGGCCTGTCGAATGCTGTGGATTTTCAGTGTTTTCGCTAGAACTGTGGGACTCGTCATTGCTCTTGAACTGCCCAGTGGTTCTCAGAGGCCCACAATCCATCACTTCCAATGAGAGAGCCAGTTTGGTGTAGTGGTTAAGTGCGCGGACTCTAATCTGGGAGAGCCGAGTTTGATTCCCCACTCCTCCACTTGGCACCTGGCTGGATGACCTTGGGCAAGCCATAGTTCTGTCAGAGGTGTCCTTGAAAAAGAGCCGTTTCTGTCAGAGCTCTCTCAGCCCCACCTGCCTCACAGGGTGTCTGTTGTGGGGAGGGGAAGGGAAAGGAGTTTGTAAGCCGCTCTGAGACTCTTAAGTGAGTGGAGGGCGGGGTATAAATCCAATCTCCTCCTCTTCCTCTTCTTCTTCGCAGGATGACTGAGGTCAGTGAAAGCACAACAGACGGTAGTTGTCAGTTATCTGAAAGTCAGACTCCTGACCTACAGATCAAACATAACTTAAGCGAGATGAGTTTACTTTCCTGATTTCTTAGGCTTACTTTTCTGTGGCCCAGTTGGTAAAAGAGCTACCAGGTGCAATATTTCTAGGGTGTTCCGTTGTTGGGGAAGTGTTGCAAACGTGCCATGCAAAGCATTGAAAACATTGTAGCTCAGGTATTTTGCTTTCTTTCTTTCTTTTTTTGTGCTGCTGCCACTGCTGTTTTCTTTAGTGGCTGAGGATGAGGAGGACGAAAGCGAAGCCAGCAGGGAGCTCGGAGGGCTGTTCCGCGTCAGTCGGCCTGACGAATCCAGGCGAAAAGCCGACGCCCTCGACTGCTCCAAATTCCCAGTGGAAGCCCCCAAAGATTGGGACTTAGATGAGGTATGTTGGGTGTTTTTGGTTAGAACATAGGAGAAGCCAATGTTGGATCAGGCCAATGGCCCGTCCAGTCCAACACTCTGTGTCACACAGTGGCCAAAACCCAGGTGCCATCAGGAGGTCCAGCAGCGGGGCCAGAACTCCTAACGTGCTCCCACTGTTGCCCCCCAAACACCAAGAATACAGAGCATCACTGCTCCAGACAGTGTTCCTTCTATACGCTGTGGCTAATAGCCACTGATGGACCTCTGCTCTATATGTTTATTTAGTCCCCTTTTGAAGCCATGCTTGTAGTCGCCGCCACCTCCTGCGGCAGTGAATTCCACGTGTTAATCACTCTTTGGGTGAAGAAGGACTTCCTTGAGAGCCAGTTTGGTGTAGTGGTTAAGTGTGCGGACTCTAACCTGGGAGAACCGGGTTTGATTCCCCACTCCTCCACTTGCACCTGGCTGGATGACCTTGGGCAAGCCATAGCTCTGTACCAGCTGTTCTCTCAAGGACAGCTTGGGAAAGAGCTCTCTCAGCCCCACCTACCTCACAGGGTGTCTGTTGTGGGAGGGGAGGGGAAAGGAGTTTGTAAGCCGCTCTGAGACTCTTAAGTGAGTGAAGGGCGGGATATAAATCCAATCTCTTCTCTTCTTCTTCTTCTTCCTTTTATCCGCTCTAACCCAACTGCTCGTGAATTTCATGGAGTGCCCACGAGTTCTTGTATTGTGAGAAAGGGAGAAAAGGACTTCTTTCTCTGCCTTCTCTGTCCCATGGATGATCTTGTAAACCTCGCTCATGTCCCCCCTCAGCCGTCGTTTCTCCAAGCTAAAGAGCCCTAACCTCTTTAACCGTTCTTCATAGGGAAGTTTTTGAGATTCATGGTTTATGGCAGTCTTAGACACTCACATCGTAGAGGTGGCCAGCTTGTGGCTTGCAGGCCCAGCACAGCTCCTTAACAGTTAGTTAGTGGAGAAGAAAAATCAGCATCCTCTGTGGATACACTGGGAGAGTACAGGGCAGATTGGTCTTCTCCAGCTGAGTCTGGTGAAACCTGGAAGGAGGAGGAGGAAGAGGAGGACAGAATCAGCCAGCCAGCATGGTGTAGTGGTTACAGCAAAGATCTGGGAGGACCAGGTTCGAATCCCAACTCTGCCACCCAAGCTTGCTGGGTGACCTTGGGCCAGTCACACACTCTCAGCCTAACCCTCCCTCACAGGGTTCTTGTGAGGATAAAATGCAGGAAAGGAGAATTATGTAAGCCACCTCGTGTCCCCGTTGGGGAGAAAGGCGTGGTACAAATGAAATAAACAACAAATAAACCAGCCCCTAAATCTATGGGTCTGGAGGGATGCCACATAATGGCTACAGGAGATGAGTGTTTGCTGTAGATCGGGGGGACAGGAGGGAAGACCGCGTGCAGTAGATAGTTTTTTAAGGAGGAGGGGAAGATGTGTGTGTGTGTGTGTGTGTGTGTGCGCGCTGTGGCTCAATGGTAGAGCCTCTGCTTGGCGTGCAGAAGGTCCCAAATTCAATCCTCAGCCTCTCCAGTTGAAAGGACCAGGCGGTAGATGATGTGAAAGGCTTCTGCCTGAGACCCTGGAGAGCCACTGCCAGTCTGAGTAGACAAGACTGACCTTAACAGACTGATGATCTGATTACGTGTAAGGCAGCTTCATGTAGTCAAGATAAATCATATTTTTACCCACCCTTTTCCCAGGGAGATCATAGTAGTGCGCCTGGGTTCCCTCTCCCCTCTCTTAACTTCACAAGGTAGGTTAGGCCGAGGAAGGCTGACTGGCCCTGGGTCCTAGCCCTGCAATTTAACCACAACCCCACACCAACTCTGAGAGCATCACGAGGGATGTTGGAGCAGGATCTGTTCCTGGCGGTGGGTGTGTATGATGTAGGTGTGACGGAATGAAAACCTGGGTCACATGACTGGGTGAGGAGGGGGCCATTTATTTTGGAACCCTCAATGATTGGCAGTTAACGGGCACGCCTGACAGTTGAGAATGGTCAGGGAGGGAGAGAGAAAACAAAGGCTGTGTGGAGATCAGCTGTGGAGATAGCTGTGGGAGAGCTTGGAAGCGAGTCTCGGTGGCTCTGTGGGAGCAATCCAAAAAGACCAGTTTCAGCTGAGAACTGGTGCGGGATAGTCTGGTTCACGGGACAGTGAACAGACTAGTAAAATCAGAACACATAAGCGGTCACAAACCTAAAACACATCACTCCTGAGGAACCGGAGATAGGAGGTTAAGGGAGGGCTGAGGCAAAGACCGGCAGAGTCTGGACAGCTGGTTGGCGGCCAGTTGGGACTTAAGGGCCAGGAAACCAAAGCCAAAAGGCCAACCCCTAAGCAGGACAGGAGAGTGTAGTGAGGAAGGTGTTGAGGGAGCTTATGTACGGTTAAGGAAACAGCAAACAATATAGGCTACTGCCTAAGTACCATCTAAGCCAGGGGTGGGCAAATGGCGGCCCGGGGGCCACATGCGGCCCGCCACAGAGTTTTTTGCGGCCCGCCAAGAAGATTTCAGGACTTCAAGAAAACTGAGCCTAAATTCAATTTGCTCTCTTAACCCATCACTGCTGATATTGATGCAGCACCTGAGGAGCTGCAGCTTGAACTTATTGGCATGCAGTCAGATCACACTGTGAAAGAAGTGTTTAATGCGGTGACATTAGTTGACTTTTACAAATCTTTGTCTGCTGAAAAAATTTCCATGTATGAAGAAATTTGCTGGGAAAATGGTCTCTATATTTGGGTCTACATATATTTGTGAGCAAAGTTTTTCTTGCATGAAGATCAACAAGAGTAAATATAGATGCTCTTTGACAGACATTAACTTGCAGGCTGTGATGAGAATCTCAACAAGCAATCTCACTCCTGATTTCAACAAAGTTGTAGAAAAGTGTGATAGGGTACATTTGTCTCATTAAACTGATTCTAAAATTAAATGTGCTTGCAGCTATAGATGATATGAAATTAGCACAATAAATACATTGAATAAAACTACCACTATTTTATTTCATTTATATTTATTGATTTTTATGAAACAATTTATACCTTTTCTGAAATGCAAAGCTAACTAATGAATGCAATCATTTTAAAAGGTGCGGCCCTCTGCTAACCTCCGCTCCCACAAAGTGGCCCCCGGAGCCAAAACAATTGCCCACCCCTGATCTAAGCCAAATGTGTCAGCCGCTACCAAAACAACGTGTCCAATGTAAATACCGCCCCCATCCCCTCTGTTTGGTTCTGTAAATAAAGCTCTGTTTTATGTTAAAGAAAAAGCCTGAGTGACTACCTATTAAAATTAAACCCCGAAGAGACTATTTACAAGTATAGAGGGTGCTGGTCGAGTGAAGTAGAGCCAAGCCTGACCAGCCACCTCACAGAACGCCTCAAAGCGGCAGTTTATTTAGGCCACGTGTCATAGTAGGCTTGGCCACACACTGGCCATGCAGAGGGAGGAATTCCAGGGCAATGTAAGCATCTTCTCTGTGGAGGATTCAGTCAAAGAGAGAAGCCGTCTTGAGATGTGTTACAGTCCGTCTAGCTGAGCAGCTTCCTCAGCTCAAGTCCTGCAGCCTGTTTTGTTCTGCCTGTCAGCCTTTGCTTTTGTTTGAATAACATGATTTGAGTCCAGGAGTAGAAGAAGAGATTGGTTTTATACCCTGCCCTTCACTTCCCGAAGGAGTCTCCGAGCGGCTTACAATCTCCTTCCCCTTCCCCTCCCCACAACAGACACCCTGTGAGGTAGGTGGGGCTGAGAGAGCTCTTTCAGGAACTGCCCTTGAGAGAAGAGCTCTGAAAGAACTTGTGACTGACCCAAGGTCACACCAGCAGCTGCATTTGGAGGAGTGGGGAATCAAACCTGGTTCTCCCAGATAAGAGTCCGTGCTCCTAACCACTACACCAAACTGGAACATCTTAGAGACCAATAACATTTTCCAGAGTATACACTTTCATGACTCTTTTTAAATAATATATAGGGTACAGAAATAGAAAAGGGTAGTGAGGGGGAAAGAGAACTAAATGCAAGGCACTTTAAAACAAATACTAAAGTCAATATAAACTTGAATGAATTGATAGGTCTAGGTAAATCATTATAACATTATAACATTACCAATAACACTGTTTTCCCAAAATACTTTATTTGCTATTCTTTGTCTGAAAGGAATTATGAAGAAAATTGCATTTTACAGGAATTTAAAATAGCTGGGGAAACTATTTAAGGGTTTATAACAACAACGAAATACCAAATAACAAATAAAGAAAATTCCATATGACTGTTAAAAACCATATGACTATGAGGAATTGGTAACCACAGATTAACTCAATAATCAAACTATAATACTGTATCACTCTTAACAGCTCTGTCTATAATAGTTACGGGAGCTTTGACTCTTGAAAGGTTCTGCCCTGGAAAATCTTGTTGGTCATTAAGGTGATCGTGGATTCGAATCTTGCTCTTCTGCTGCGGCCCAACACAGCTACTCGTCCCCTGCCTTCTGAAAAACATGGCAGCCAAAAAATGGCCTCTGCTGCCCTGGTGCTTTAGTAGGGGCAGGAAGAGACTGCTCCAAATTCATGGAAGAACCAAGCGACTGACCGTAGTTTAAACATTCAGTGTGTGGGCTCCATACTAAAATGACTGCAGCTAACGGGGGTGGGATGTAGTGAAGTTTTGTCGCTGCAATGAGTACAGGTGAATTGACCCCGCTTTCCCATTTGGGTAGGTTATGGACAGCATCCGGGACTGCTTTGTGACGGGAACATGGGAAGCTGATAAAGACGCGGCCAAACTGTTGCAAGACGACGGTAAGGCGGACACTTTCCCTTGATAATTTTTCTCTTTGAACTGTGGGAGTGTTTCAAAGCAAGCTTTGATATTGGAAGGGCTCATGGGAAAACTTTTCTTGTGTTTAGGGAAAGGGATTTTGGGAATGAGAGTAGGTCTTTAATACCCCGCTTTTCTCTAAAGGAGACCCAAAGCAGTTTACAGTCACCTTGTCACGCAGCAGGGTTCATGCAGAGGAGGAGTGGAGAATCAAACCCGGCTCTTCAGATTCGAACCCGCCACTCTTAACTGCTGTACCACACTGGCTCTCATGGCTGGTGGGATAGGCTTGTTTATAGCCACTGGTGGCAGAAATGGAGGAAAGACAGACACACATTCTTTCTTTTATTATTTATATCCTACTTTTCTCCCTGATCAGGGACTCAAAACAGCGTTTCACATCTCCCCTCTCTCCTTAATCTTCTCACCAAGAAACCTTGTGAAGGGCAGATGAGGCTGAGAGATTGCCTCGAGCACTTTCACATGTGGCCTCAACCTACGTGTTATTTCTTCAAGGAGATAATCCCTTTAACCGCACAAAAGGCCGTTGGTCCTATAGGGTTGGATCCAGGCTAAATTTTCCACGAATGGACAGAGTAAAGTCATTTCTACCCATTCTCCTTTCCTGCTGCAGACCTCCCAGTTTGCCCCTCAGGTTGTTCCTGAGGAGACCTCCCTCATGGTGTAATGCTTTTTTTGGGGGTGGGAGGAGACAGGAGCATTCTTTTCCTCTGAAAAAAATGCCTTGACTGAGCGGAACATTTAGTCTGGATTTAACCCATATGAACATATAAAGTTGCCTCATACTGAGTCAGACCCTTGGTCCCTCACAGTCAGCATTGTCCACTCAGACTGGCAGTTGGCTCTCCAGGGTCTCAGGCCAAGGGTCTTTTGGATCATCTCGTGCCTGATCCTTTAAACTGGAGATGCCGGGGATTGAACCTGGGACCTTCTGCATGCCAAGGAGAGGCGCTACCACTGAGCCGCGGCCCCTCCCCTGTCAGCACCCCAGTAGTTCTGGTGGCTTCTGTTGTGGACCAGTAGGTTTCACATCTTCTGAAAGTACTCCAAACGAATTGATTTGAGAGAAGCCTGCAGGGGAAGCAAATGTCTTGCCATTTGTGTACAACTGGAAGCTTTGATAAGCTGACGGGTGATGGCACAAGAAGGCCTGTTTGTGTAACTGTGTTTTTAAAAAAAAAAAAAATCTTTGCAATCAACCATGTTCTGCTTTTTATAGAAGAGCTATACGGTGATTTTGAAGACCTGGAAATGGGAACCGTACACAAAGGCAGACCGGACGAACAAGGAGATGAGGTCTGAGAAGAATCCTTTTTTCTGTTTTGTAAATTAGGTGTTCTGCAAATGGAGTATAATTTTTTTAAAGTATAGATAGGCCTAGGCCTGTAGCCCCTGGCGGGGAGGACTTGTGAGGGGGGGGGAGGAATTTGAGGGCAACGCCCCCCGCCAAGTTAGGCCCTGTCCTTCATGAAATCTGTCCACTCCCCCTTTTAAAGCCTTCCAAAGTGGTGGCTATCACAGCATCCTGTGGCAGTGAGTTCCATAAATTAACTATGCTCTGTGTGAAAAAATACTTTGTCTGCCCTGAATCTCCCACCCTTTAGTGTTAGTGGATGACCGCGGATTCTAGTATTATGGGAGAAAGAGAAAAGTGTGGTCAGTAATTGATTGAGCTATCACCTAGTTTTCCCCTCTTTTTCTTTGAGCGTGAGAAGCTTTATTCAAAAGTGGCCGTGGCCTGTCGAATGCTGTGGATTTTCAGTGTTTTCGCTAGAACTGTGGGACTCGTCATTGGTTCTTGAACTGCCCAGTGGTTCTCAGAGGCCCACAATCCATCACTTCCAGCGAGAGAGCCAGTGTGGTGTAGTGGTGAAGTGCGCGGACTCTAATCTGGGAGAGCCGGATTTGATTCCCCACTCCTCCACTTGGCACCTGCTGGATGACCTTGGGCAAGCCATAGTTCTGTCAGAGGTGTCCTTGAAAAAGAGCCGTTTCTGTCAGAGCTCTCTCAGCCCCGCCTACCTCACAGGGTGTCTGTTGTGGGGAGGGAAAAGGAAAGGAGTTTGTAAGCCGCTCTGAGACTCCCTTGGGTAGTGAAGGGTGGGGTATAAATCCAATCTCCTCCTCCTTTTATTTTGTGTGGCATCAGTGGACCAAAATAACCCCAGGAGTGCTTCGTAGTGACGTGGAGCCCGTTCCGTTCTTGACAGAACTGCCCAGGTTCCTGCAAGATGCTGGCCAGTCAAGTTGCAGTGAGAGAGAAATGTGAAACTTCAGGGACATTATAGAATGAGTTATGTCTGAATGTCCTTCTGAGCGAGAATGCCTGAAGACTGCGTTTGAAACGTTTCTTCTGTTTGAGTCTAGTTGGAGTTTAAAACAAACCAACTAACTGTCCGTAGGCTAGCATTTAAAAACGTGATTCCTCACTCACAGTCTGAAGTGGTACGGCCCACCAGTCCACCTCAGGACTCTACCACCTCATTTGGTTTCACGTGTAGCGCAAAGGTGGCGAGCTGAGGCTGATTTTCACTCCGGTGCAAGAACCATAAAACAGACCTTTTCTTCCCTTCTGTACAGTAAACCTGTGCTCAAGGGGTGGCTTTATTTGTATTTCCTTTTAAAAAGTTTCCCACCTGAACTCTTTGTAGTAGATACAATATAGCATTGGTGGTGGAAAGCACTGTCAAGGCACAGCTGACTTAGGGTAACCCCGTAGCGTTTCCTTTCCTTTCGTTTATTAGCTTCTATGACCAAAGGTCTTAAGCGCAGCCAAAACAAGTCAACCATCAAACATGAGCACACAGCTTCAGCCCCAGGACACGAAATATGCAATCAGAATTTTCTATGAAAATAATCAAATCTAAAAGATTTAAAATGTTAAAACAGAAGTCGCTGATAAAAAAAACTATAATTCATTTAAATAGATCATATTATTTACAAATTCTGTTACAATCAGGTCAAGCCAGATTTTTGTTGCTTTACAGATAAAACTGTCATTAAAAATCTTGTAACAAAACAAGTCGTTTCGGAATTAATATCTGCCAACAAGTTGGGGGCCACCCGAAGTGCAGTAGTTAATCAGTGTTTGGTGAGAGCTGGGGTAATCCCGTAGGGTTTTCAAGGCGAGAGATGGTCAGAAGGGGTTTGCCCGTTGCCTGCTTCTGCATAGCAACCCTGGACTTCCTTGTTGGTCTCCCATCCAAGTACTAACCAGGACCCACCCTGCTTAGCTTCCGAGATCCGCCAAGATCAGATTGGCCTGGGCCACCCTGGTCAGGGCACCATGTAGCATTACGGACCGCAATGTCTTTGTGAAAACCATCCCTTTTTGTCTCCTTGAGTGACAAAAGTAACTCTTGTCCAGTTGGCTTCATTACCTTGTCTACTGTAGTTATTTTGAAAAATGTCTTGGAGAAGACACATTTTCTCTCTCTCTTTTTCTTACTAGGCAGGAGGTGAAGAGGAGAAAGAGACGGGCGCGGGAAAAGGAAGCGAGGAAGACGAGGAGAAACAGCAGCAGCAGCGGATGGATAAGAAACGTAAACTGAAGGAGAGGTTTGATGCCGAGTACGACAAAGGGGACGCCACTTACTTTGATGATCTGAAAGGGGAGATGCTGAGACAGGCGCAGGTATGAACGATCTGGACGCTGGGCAGGGAGTGGGTGCTGTGTAGCGAGAGCAAAAACCTTGGGGAGTAAGCAAAAACCTCGGGGAGCGAAAGCAGAAATCCAGAAGTGGAAGCCAGGTGCTATTTTTTCATAAGACCAGCCAAAAGATTGCAATGCATTGTGCAGCCCAGCTAAGTCCCTGGTTTGAATCTAACTTCTGCATTAAACTAGCTGGGTGACGTCAGGCGGGAGGCTGAGACGTCTCCTCCTCCTCACCCCTCCTCAGATTCAAATATGGGACAGTAATTGTTGCAGCTGTTATAACATAATGTGCAGGTGACGCTTTGAACATTTAAGAAAATACTATTTCAGTGTTAAGTATTGTCGTGAAGTATGACATAAATCGACACTGCATGATAATTTGTGACGGGCGTGTGTTTCTCACTCAGAAGAGGGGGTATCCCCTTTAAAAGGGGATTAGACAGATAGCAGGGAGGAGAGGTCTATCAGTGGTTGCAAGCCATGATTGGTGACTACAGGGAACCTCTACATTCAAAGGCAGTCAACTTCGGAATCCCAGTGCCAGGAGGAGAAGAAGAGAAGAGATTGGATTTACACTCCTCCCGTCACTTGGAGTCTCAGGGCAGCTTACAATTTATTTTCCCTCCCCCTCCCCACAACAAGACACCCTGTGAGGTAGGTGGAGCTGAGAAAGCTCTTTCAAGGACTGCTCTTAAAAGAACAGCTCTGAGAGAACTTATAACTGACCCAAGGTCACACCAGTGGCTGCATGTGAAGGAGTGGGGACTCAAACCCGGTTCTCCCAGATTAGAGTCCGCGTTCCTAACCACTACACCAAACTGGCTCACCAAACCAGAGGCAACCTCAGGGGAAGGCCTCGGCCTCTATGCCCTGTTGTTGGCCCTCCGGAGGAACCTGTGTGAGACAGGAAGCTGGCCAAGATAGACCACTGGTCTGCTCCAGCAGGGCTCTTCTGATGTTCTTATTCTGGTAGAGGAGCGATTCTTTCTGTCAGGCCTGAGGGTGGGGCTTGCTTCCTCTGGCCTGAGGGCAGCCTCCTTAGGTTTGTTCGGCATCATCTAACGATTCTATAGCAGGGAGTGGGAGGAGCCGTGCAATGACATCATTCTTGGCTTGTGCCTTCTCAGTGAGCTTCCTCTGTCTAACCCTTCATGTATTCCTCTTAGCTTTCTCTTTATTGCCGTGTGTGTGGGTGGGTGTTTTTTTTAAAGGTATTTTCCTTCATCTGCACCTGATTAAGCTACCTAAGGTGAGGCAGGGTTGATTGGTGGTGCTGGGAAGTGCCATCAAGGCCCAGCTGACTTTTGGCAACCCTGTAGGGTTTTCAAGGCAAGAGACATTCGGAGGCGGTTTGCCTTTGCCTGCCTCTCCGCGTATAGCAACCTGGGCCTTCCTTGGTGGTTTCCCATCCAAGTACTAACCAGGGCCATCCAGGCCAGGGCTGGTATTAATGTGCATCAGTAAAAACTTCAAATGCCAGCAACAATTAAAAACAAACCCCAAAAAGGCCCTAACGACCACAGATGTGGGTGACCTTTGCCTGGCTCCCAGTGATGCCAGAGGTGGCCTCAAGTGAAAGCACCTTGTGTGGGGCAGAATCGCAAGAAAAACCGTATCTTCTTTAGACACCCGCCACCTTGCTTCCCAAGGCAGGCACAGACTGAGATAAGTCTCCCAGTAGTGATCTCAGTGGGCGAGCAACTTCATATTGCAGAAATATGGACACATGGCGCTGCCTTATACTAAAGCAGACCATTGGTCCTCCAAGGTCTATTCCAGGCAGGGGCGTAGACTTTTGTCTGCCCGGGGGGGGGGGGGGGGGCTCTTTAGCGCATTTTGCCTGGAAAAGAGGGAGGGAGAGGGAAGGACGAAGGAGTGGCCAGGCCGGGGAGGGGGGAGAGAGGCACCACCAGCAGCGGCGGCCAGGCCTCGGAAGGGCCCGGGGAGGCGTGGCAGCAGGTGCTCCGTTTTGCTGGGGGGGGGATGAGCCCCCCCGGAAAATTTTGGGGGTGGCTCGAGCCCTCGAGCTCCCCCATAGTCTACGCCTATGATTCCAGGGGTGACCAGACTTGCTTAACGTAAGAGCCACATAGAATAAACATCAGGTGTTTGAGAGCCGCAAGACATGAACAGATATTACTCACATGTTTTCATTGGAAAATATGCAGATTTGCTTTTTATTAACATTGAATGAGACTGCCAGAAATAAAAACAAAAGAGGGAGGAACAAATATTGTTGATGATATTTATTTGTCCAATGATATTTGTAGGGGGTGGGGCTTTGAGAACGCACTTAAAGTTAAAGTTGCTTTCTTTCTCTGCTCCCCCCTGCCTCAAGCCTACCCAGGGAGGGGGAACACTACACTGGCTGGGGAAGGGAAGACCACTTGCGGAGGCCCTCCCTCCTCTTCGCTTCCCCAGCCGCCCTGCTGGGAGCCGCGCAGTAGGTGTGAAAGAGCCACATGTTGCTCCCAAGCCGCAGTTTGGCCACCCCTGGTCTATTCAGACTGGCAGTGGTCTCAGGCTGAGGTCTTTCCCATCACCTCTTAATGTCAGGGATTGAACCTGGAACCTTCTGCTCTCCTGCTGAGCCGTGGCCCCTCCTCAGATATCGTGGTCTTAGCCTGTTCAGTGTTTAGAAAGTCAGCGCCAGCACTCTGAATTGTGCACCCAACTGGGAGGCAGCGAACATGATTTGAGCACTGGGAAAATGTACTCGCTACAGCGAGCCTCACCTCCTTGGGCCCTCCCCGCTGTCATTGTGGCCTCTCTCAGTCTCTTCAATGTGTCTGCGTTTATCCTGTTGACTTACCAAATTTATGCCCTGCCTTTCTGCCCTCACAAAGGGCCACCAACTTAACAACTTAAAACATACATGATAAAACCACATTTTAAAAACCATTAATATCAACCCCCTACCCGAAACATGCATCATTAAAGCAAATTAAAAACAGAGCTAAATTACGTACAGAGGCATAAAAAGCAGCAATTAAAACAGGAGTCAGGAAGGAGGGATCTCTGAGGGAACACCAAATGAAGCACACAAGTCTTCACCCACTGGTGGAAGAAGGCAGTAGAAGGAACGGACAAGTCTTCCTGAAGAGGGAGTTCCAAAGCGTTGGGGCTACGACCGTAAAGACCATGTAACAGATGTAATGGAGAAGCTTTTGGAATCCAAGAGGTGAAGAATGTTGGAATTTCTTGGCAGCACTGGCACACTGTATTCAAAGTTTACCATGTCTCACTGGTCCTGCACATTTTGTTTCTTGTTTTCATGTCTGCTAGCTGAGAGGGTCCAGGGTTTGGAGCCCCTTCCCTATGAGGAAAGGCTGAGGAGGCTGGGACTTTTCTGTTGAGAAAAGAGACGGCTTAAGGGGGAGCAAGATAGAGGTTTGTAAAATTATGCACGGGGTGGAGAGAGTTAACAAAGAGAAACGTTTCTCCCTCTCCCAGAATACGAGAACTCAAGGGCGTCCAATGACACTGATGGGCAGTAGGTTCAGGACGGGTAAAAGGAAATACTACTTTGCACAGAGAGTGATTAAAATGGAATTTGCTGCCAGAGGATGTCGGAATAAACAGCTTTAAAAGGGGATTACATGGAGTCATGGAAAATAAGTCTATCAGTGCCTCCTAGTCATAGTGACTGAGGGGGACCTCCACATTCAGAGGCACTGATCCCCTGAATCCCAGAGCCAGGAGGCCTCGGCCTCTGTGCCCTGTTGTTGGACCTCCAGAGGAACTGAATGGCCACTGTGTTAGACAGGATGCTGGACAAGATGGACCCTCACTGGTCTGACCCAGCAGGGCTCTTCTGATGTTCTTAAGGCATGCACAGAAAGAGCACATGTAGGTATTTGAAAGAGTACTATAAATTGAAGAGGGTAGCTGCTCACTAGCACTTTCAGGAGTGGTCTTAAAGAACAGAGGGGCTCCAGTTACAACACAGTTGACCAGGCTCAACACGAGAGAGAGCTGCTTATTCAGAGGCATAATTTAGCATTGTTGTGGAAAAGGGGTGGTTGTTCAGCAGACTGTGAAAGGCCACTGACCACGCCACTCTCAGAGTCATGGTTCCGCCTCCCTCGCCTTCTTCACTGTTGCTCCTTTCCCTTTCCTCGTTCTATTGTGCAGCTGAACCGGGCTGAATTTGAAGATCAAGACGACGAGACCAGAGTGCAGTACGAGGGCTTCCGGCCCGGAATGTACCTCCGAGTAGAAATCGAAAAAGTCCCCTGTGAACTGGTGCTGAACTTTGACCCTCGCTATCCGGTTATCCTGGGAGGCCTGGGGAACACTGAAGGAAACGTGGGCTGTGTGCAGGTATGCAGTTCGCAACTTTTGTGTGGTCTTCGTTATGGTGTTACGTTCTCGTGCGCCAGCGTACATAATGTGTTTTGTACGTGCAGATGTATATATATTTTTCTCCCGTACTTCCAGTTCTGAACAGAGTGTGGGAGAAACGCCAAACTTCCTGGTGTCTTAATTCAGCTGTATCTTTTATAAAGATAGTATTTGAATCTACTGCCACAGCCACATAGAAATCCTCCTTGCTCAGTTCCTGTTCTGGCAATCCGTGGACCAGGTTGACTTCTAAATGTTTAGACTGGGGTCCCCAATGTGGTGCCCGTGGGCATCGTGGCACCAGTGGACACTTTCCCTGGTTCCCCCCAAGCGTTCTTAGAAAGCGCTCTTGCCCAGCAGAGCTGCTGACTGGAGACCTCATTTAAACAACATCATTTTGGGGGCTGCTCCCACCGCAGCATTGGTGTTCTTTGCTCTCTTACTGCTTTTTCCCAGCGTATTTTTTAAAAATTACCTTGTTTGCCCATACGCTTGGTGAGGGGTCTGGAGACCAAGTCCTAGGAGGAAAGGCTGAAGGAGCTGGGTATGTTTAGCCTGGAGAGGAGATGACTGAGAGGTGATATGGTCACCATCTTCAAGTCCTTGAAGGGCTGTCATCTAGAGGATGGGGCGGAGCTGTTTTCTGTTGCCCCAGAAGTTTGGACCAGAACCAACAGGTTGAAATTAAATCAGAAGAGATTTCGGCTAAACATGAGGAAGAACTTCCTGACAGCTAGAGTGGTTCCTCGGTGGAACAGGCTTCCTCGGGAGGTGGTGCGCTCTCCTCCTTTGGAGGTTTTCAAACAGAGGCTAGATGGCCACCTGACAGCAATGCGGATTCTGTGAACTGAGGCAGATCATGAGAGGGGAGGGCAGGAGGGGCTGCCTCAGTGTGCTTGGTTCTTGTGGCCTTTTTTTTATACACTCAGGGAAATGCTGACCACCACTTTGGGGGTCAGGAAGCCATTTTTCTCCAGGGCAGTTTGGCCAGAGATCCTGGAGAGTTTTTTTGTCATCTTCTGGGTGTGGAACAGGGGGAGGTATTATGCGAATTTCCTGCATTGCGTGGGGAGTTGGACTAGATGACCTTGGAGGTCCCTTCCAACTCTTATGGCTTTATTCCTCTGTGTGTGTCCCTTTTCCCACGGCAGCCATTTTGTGGTTGCCCCCCCCCCCCCACCCTAGGACAGGACTCCAAAGGTGCCCCCAGGCTCCAGAAGGTTAGAGGCCTCCGTTCTAGACCTTACTTTGCTTCCTAGCGCATCTGACACTGTTTTATGTGTTGTCTGAATGCAAAGCCTGGATTGGATCCAGAGGTCTCTCCCGGTATGAGGAAAGGACCTTCTGCTTCCGAAAGGGGCAGTTTTGCCTCTCCCACCAAAGAGCTGCACAAGGGAAGTGAACCGGAGTCCAAAGGCATTGTGCAGCCCTTGCATTTACCACTAATGCGAGGGGAGGCAGGCGGAAGCCCACTGCCCAGCTGGTGGGGGGGGGCAGCTCTGTGACCCAGACAATCGCCACCTCTGGGATTGCGCCGGTCGAAGGAGATGCAGCACAGAGCAGGGACCGCCTGGGCAACAGCAAGGAAGTCACTGGGCCCCTTTCTGGTTCCACGTCTTGCGGTGGGGCCACATCACCTAACACATGAAGTTGCCATATACTGGATCGGACCCTTGGTCCGTCAGGGTCAGGACTGTCTCCTCAGACTGGCAGCAGCTCTTCAGGGTCTCAGGCGGAGGTCTTTCATATCACTGAATGCTGCTTGATCTGTTTAGCTGGACACGCCGGGGATTGAACCTGGGACCTTCTGCGTGCAAAGCAGAGGCTCTGCCACTGAGCTAAAGCCCGTCTTCACAGCTTCCGTGGTAATTGCCTTCCTCTTGAGAGCTCCAAGAGACTCACTGGGCCAGTGTGATGTGGCCACCTTCCTTGCTAGTGGCTCTTCTCCTTCCGGTCCCCAGTCTCTGGATTGATGCTTTGGGAGGGACAAAACTTTCATGTATGTCCAGGGTCCCTAATTTTTCTGGTCCCGCTGGCAACTCTGGAATTCTCTCCCTGGGTGGTGGCTGCCACAAAAATCGCAGGAAGTGAGGTCCTGCATAAATCTAAATAGTAACTCTTCAGCCTTTCAGGCACAAGCTCTTTTTAACAGAATGCCTTTTAAAATGAAAAAAGTGGTTTTAAAATATTTTCTTGCATCCAGCTTATCTTCAGTCATACACTGAAGATCTTTGTGTTGTGGCGGTAGCTGCTGCCAAAGCAGTTTTTAGAGTCTGTGCAGCCAGTCGGAAGCCCAACCTGGCCCGGCTCGCTTTCTCAAAGCACTTGGCGGGCACCATGAAAGGTGTCTGTGGGTGCCATGGCCACCCACGGGCACCATGTTGGGGAACCCTGATGGACGTCATTGATCTCTGTGCCAGTTCTGTTTGATTCTTCTGCTGAGGAGCTCGGACTCGTACAGCATTTATAAATACACCCCAAGGATTCTCTATACAGCAGAGGTAATAACTGAGGCAGGGTGGGGAATGTGGAGATCATTGCTGATCTTAATCCCAAGGGATTGCTTTAAATTAAATGGTGCCTTGCTTTTGACATAGATGCGCCTGAAGAAGCATCGCTGGCATAAGAAAATACTGAAGACTCGCGATCCTTTGATTCTCTCGTTGGGCTGGAGGAGGTTTCAAACCATCCCCATGTATTACATTGAGGACCACAACGGTCGTCACAGGCTGCTCAAGTATACGCCGCAGCACATGCATTGCGGGGCGTCTTTTTGGGGTAAGGAGAACCACGCTGGCACTAAGATCCTCCGCTTGCTGGCTTGAGCGGAAGGACCAAGAGCCTCGGGGTGGGGTGGGGTGGGGTGGGATGGGGGGAGACCTGATTTATTAAAACAAATATTGAGAAACGGCTGGTGACCTCACATAACAGTGTAGCTTCGTGTGGAAGGCAGAGAGGCTTGTGTGTAGGAGGCTGGGACTGTCTTGAAAATTGCCTGTTCCTCCTGCACCTAAGTGTTGATTGGTGACAAACGAGTTTGCATAACATTTTCGTTTTCTCCCGATCGTCTTGCGAGGGTGTGGAATCGGTTGAAGTCCGTGGTCCATAGATGGTAAGGTTAAGTGGGTTTCAAATCAGAGTGCTAAGACAGCATCTTCAGCGACATAATTTCCCCAGGACCCGGAGTAGGCAGGCTGTGACCAACGTTTGGAATGTGGGGACCGGCAGACTCGCAGCAACTGCAATATCCCCCGTCCTATGTAAAGGCAAGCAAAGTCTGTCTGACCTGGGGGACAGTTCTTCTTTGACTTGTTGTCCTGCAGTCCGCTAGATCTTAGTGTGCAAACAAGACCCATTTGTCTGCTGTCTGGAGAGAATCTCAGCACAGCGAAAGCGTTGTTATCTGGTATTCATGGGGAATGGGAGCTGCTGGTTAATCAGGTGTGCTGAGTACCTGAGCTTATTGCCCTGCTGCCTGCCCCTGTGTCCAAACCCAGGGGGTCCCTGCTGTGCTTCCATTGTCCATGGGGACAGCCTCCTGCACCTGGCAAGACCCTTCCCTTCCCCAAGCCATGAAGCCATCCTGCACAGCAAGCAGAGAATCGGGCCAGCCAACCCTGCAGTCCTCTGTCGGACTGGCACCTTAAAGCTCAAGGCAAGGTGATGTCGGCTGTCAGAAGCCCAGCAGTGGTTGGGGGCATCAAGCTGTCCAAGTGGAGAGATGGGAGTGGGGCTCGAGCACATCCAGAGACATAGGGGTATGGTGACTGAGTCACAGGAACACACATGAAGCTGCTTTACACTGAGTCAGACCCCCCCCTGGTCCACCAAGGTCAGTGTTGTCCATGCAGATTGAGCAGTGGATCTCCAGGGTCTTAGGGCAGAGGCTTTTTGCATCACCTACTGCCAGATCTTTTAACTGGAGATGCCAGGGATTGAACCTGGGGCCTTCTGCATGCCAGACAGATGCTCTACCAATGAGCCCACCGCCCCTTCCTAAATGCATACTTGAATGCATGAAGTTGCCTTATACTGAACCAGGCCTTCAGTTCATCATGGTCAGTGCTGTCCACTCAGGCTGGCAGCAGCTCTCCAGAGTGTCAGGCAGAGGTCTTTCACACCATCTAGTACCTGGTCCCTTTAACTGGAGATGCTGGGGATTAAACCTGGGACCTTTTCCATGCCCTGCAGATGCTCAGCCACTGAGCCACGGCCCCTTTTGAGCCTGAGGGGGAGGAGCTTGCCCTCTGGGCGATGCTGGTTAACTTGAGCATTCAGTGATCAGTTGCTGGATAACAAAGCTTTTATTGTATATTGAAGGTTCTGGCTTCATTCTGTAATAGGTTTATTTTGTACTGGAGCAAGGAAAAGCTGGTAGAGGTTAGCAGCCATCCAACCAAAAACTCTCTGTTAACAGCCTGATACTGGACATCTCCGCATTCGATTACTTTGGATCAGCAAAACTGCCCTTGGCGATGCTGAACTTACTTATTATCCAGATGTCTGGTAAATTTCAACAAATTTACCTTCTTCTAGAAGGGAGATGTTCCACATGTCATTGTGAGCATCATAGTCAACGATAAGAACATAAGAAGAGCCCTGCTGGATCAGCCCAATAGTCCTTCTAGTCCACTGTCCGTGTCTCTTGAAATTGCATCTTGCTTTTAGCAGAGAAGAGATGCACTGTTACTGACCATAACGGAAGTTTTTGGCTCATCTTGTCTTTCAGGTCCTATCACTCCACAAGGGACAGGATGCCTGGCAATCCAATCAGTCAGTGGGACGACAGTAAGTGTTTTACTGCCAGTGGTTTCCAGTCAGCATAAGATAATGCTGGATTTCATTTGCGAAGCATGTGTTAAATGCACTGATATTTTTAATGGAATCGTTTCTGGTGGGTAGCTGTGTTTGGTCAGCGGTAGAACAGTTCTGGTCGCCATGCCTCAAAAAAGATATTATAGCATTGGAAAAAGGGCAGAAAAGGGCAACTAGAATGATAAAAGGGTTGGAACACATTCCCTGTGAAGAAAGGATGAAGCGCTTGGGGCTCTTTAGCTTGGAGAAATGGCGGCTGAGGGGTGACATGATCGAGGTTTATAAGATTATGCATGGGATAGGGCAGGTAGAGAAAGAGGTACTTTTCTCCCTTTCTCACAAGACAAGAACTCGGGGGCACTCCATGAAATTGCTGAGCAGTCAGGTTAGAACGGATAAAAGAAGAAGAAGAAGAGAGAAGAAGAGATTGGATTTATACCCCGCCCTCCACTCCCCAAGGGAGTCTCAGAGCGGCTTACAAACTCCTTTTCCCTTCCCCTCCCCACAACAGACACCCTGTGAGGTAGGTGGGGCTGAGAGAGCTCTTTCCCAAGCTGTCCTTGAGGGAACAGCTGGTACAGAGCTATGGCTTGCCCAAGGTCATCCAGCCAGGTGCAAGTGGAGGAGTGGGGAATCAAACCCGGTTCTCCCAGATTAGAGTCCGCGCACTTCACCACTACACCAAACTGGCTCTAAAAGGAAGTCCTTCTTCACCCAAAGAGTGATTAATGCATGGAATTCACTGCCACAGGAGGTGGTGGCGGCCACAAGCATGGAAGGCTTCAGAAGGGAATTGGATAAACATATGGAGCAGTGCTCCATCAGTGGCTATGAGCCACAAGGTAGAGATAGGATCTCTCAGTCTGGGGCAAGTGATGCTCTGTATTCTTGGTGCTTGGGGGGTGGGCAACAGTGGGAGGGCTTCTGGTGTCCTGGCCCCACTGCTGGACCTCCTGAGGGCCCCTGGTATTTTTGGCCACTGTGTGATACAGAGTGATACAGGACTGGATGGGCCACTGGCCTGATCCAGCAAGGGGACTCTCTTACGTTCTTATGTTAAGATTTGCGTCCAGTAGCTTGCGGGAGGGGCCGTGGCTCAGCGATAGAGCCATCTGCATGGCGTGAAGAAGATCCCAGGTCCAATCCCTGGAATCTCCAGTGAAAGGGGATCAGGTAGGAGGTGATGTGAAAGACCTCGGCCTGAGACTCTGGAGAGCCACTGCCAGGTCTGAGTAGACAGCATAGATGCTGAGGGACCAAAGGTCTGATGCTGTATAAGGCGGCTTCATGTGTTCACCGTAAAGACTAACAAGATTTCCACGGTATAAGATTTTGAGAGTCAGAGCTCACTTTGTGAGAGACAGCAACCTTGCATCTGGTGAACAGAGCTTTGACTCTCAAAATCTTACACCCTGGAAATCTTGTTGGTCGCTGTGGTGCTACTGGATTCGGGCCTCGCCCTTTAATGGAACAATGTTGTATTTAAACAGTTGCACAATTAATACATTGCCCATGTGCATTCCGGGAAATGTGCCCCCAGCCCTCTAGCGAGGGCCCTGCTTAGCACCAGATGCCACCCTTCTTCCTCAAGGCAGAGAGAGAGGAAGGGCTTCTTCTGTCAGGTTGCTGTGCCCTGGAGTAAACAGAAGCACTTTGACTGGCTCCAGAGCCCCATTTGACAAACTGCCGTTCCTTTCTTCTAGTTAGTAGAGGGGAAGGAGGATTTCTCAGGTTACTTCTCTGGTCTTCAGGGCAGGCAGAAGAAGCCAAAGAGACTGTCCTCTTCTGCATGCTCTGAAGCCTAGTGCAGTCTGGGAAATCCTTCTCAAATTCTGTGGCATGCATAGAGCAGGGATGTGCGGTGGCTTCAGTACCCCCTGTGGCTCTTTGGCATGCCCCTCCCACCCACCGTGGCTCTTCTCAGCACTGTTCCCCAATGTGGCCCTTGCCCCGTGTTTCAGGAGACCCTTGCCTGGTGGGGGCTTGTGGTTGTCAGGTTGTTCCCATCTTGGCACAGCCGTCGCCAAATGAACAGGGAAGTTGTGAGCCTTCCTGAAGTGCAGGCCTCAGGCCAAGGATGGAAGTAGACGTGACTCTTTTGGTTGAGGGAAGTTGCACAGGTGGCTCTCCATGATCTAGGGAATGAGTCCCACTGCCTTAGAGAACAGCAGGTTCAGTAGTGGTGCCATACTGTGATTTAGCTAGTTTTGTATGGATCCCTGAACATAACGAACTAAGAACTGAGCTATATTCTTTCAAGTCTGACATCATGTGACTGTTATGGGTTTTCCGTGTCTGGACCCAGCGGACCTATAAGTTGCCAGTGTCATTTTCTTTCAGCCTGATTTCCGGATAGCTGCGACTGGAGTTGTGCTTGACTTAGATAAGTCCATAAAAGTAGTGAAGAAGTTAAAACTGACTGGCTTCCCATTCAAAATTTACAAGAATACAGCATTTATCAAGGTAAGTGTTTTAAAAGAATTTCTGCAGCCACGAGAGCTACATTTTCAGTCTTTTCTGAGTGCAGATTAAATGCCGATAGCATACTGTGCTGGCTTTGAGGGCAGGAGAATGTGAGATTGTCCCAATAGATGTAGTCTACAACAAGTCTCCTTAAACAGAAAGTCCTTTATTTGCAGAAAAGATCTTGTTGGTCAAATACACTTCTTCTGTTTGTAATGCCCAAGTATAGAACTACAACTACAGTTGCACTTGATATGAAAGAAGCCCTCCCTCAATATCCACCAGTCAATTGGGAGAATTATTGGCGCCCAAATATACTGGCCTACTGTTCCCAAGGAAAGCGCAGTAAAGTATGTCCCCAGGCAAAACGCTTTTGGGGTTTGTGGGGCGGATGTTCCCAAGGCAAAGCAAGCAAAGGATCACATAGCACCTGTGAGTAATATAACACATAGCAGGAGGCTTTCAGCTCAAGGCCATGAGCGAGGCAGAAGCGAAAGACAGATAAGAGTAAAGAGAAGTTAATGAGCAGTAAGCATGCGCAGAGCGAGCAAGAAATGCATTCCAGCGGTGGGAGTCACTCTTCCGATGCCAGCTCCCGTCCGGGACCTAGAGGAGTCGGTTTGCAACTTAAAACAAAGGCAGTGTTAATTAAGCGTCAGAATAGCCTATAGACCTCTCAGGCCTCAATGGATCACACAATTGCAATATGGCCACTGAGAAAAATAAACATCAGGAAACAATGGCAGGGTTATCTGACAACAGGTAATGCAACAGTATTATTGAGAATGACAATCCCCAGGAGGCCATGGCAGTGCTAACTGACAGGGAACTCCGTATGGTTCATCAGACATTCCAGAGGTATTTAGCTCCCGATGCATTGTGGGAAAGCCATTTTGGAATCTGAGGAGATTTTCCAAGTCAACTCATAACATCGCCTCAGATTCTGCCATGAAAAGGAATATCCCACTGGGCATGCCCACCCCCACCCCCCTATAGTTCTTTGCTTAGATTTAGTGGTTGTGTTTGTACATTTAAAAAAAAGTTTTCAGGTAATGCCACTTGATAAATGGGCAGCCTTTTCACAGACCACTTCATTACTCTTTTGCGACATACAGGGGATGTTTACCTCCGTCCTGGAAGTGGCCAAGTTTGAAGGTGCGGCCCTCCGGACGGTGAGCGGAATCCGCGGACAGATCAAGAAGGCCCTGCGGACGCCTGAGGGAGCTTTCAGGGCCACCTTTGAAGATAAGTTGCTGATGAGTGGTAAGCAGAGTCATTCCTGTTCCGTACGCAAAACTTGTTTGAGAGGAGGATTATTTCAAGCGACTTCCCTCGGGCATTGCTGCAAGTCAGGTTTGCCTTCCCAAATGCCTGTCAGTGGAACGCATTTCACAGTTATTTCTGTGGTGGTAAATTGTTGAAATGGAAATTCAGTGGATTCATGTATGCAGGGAGAACTGTTTGTCTGAAACAGCCCCATTCTTTAAAGCCGCCACGTCAGGGATAAGAGTT
Organism: Lepidodactylus listeri; assembly: GCA_029233225.1. NCBI lineage: Eukaryota > Metazoa > Chordata > Lepidosauria > Squamata > Gekkonidae > Lepidodactylus > Lepidodactylus listeri. The sequence goes on along the minus strand of JARCFY010000005.1, from coordinate 127,970,404 downwards.
GCTTTCCCTTTTGCACTTCATAAGGAAACTGACGTCTGAGTTTCAGTGCATGGCGAGCTTACAAGACGAGGGCCTTTTTGGTGGTAGCCCTTGGTTATGGAACAGCCTCCCCAGGGAGGTGATTGTGGCCCCTTCACTTTTGATCTTCCAAGAGGCAGCTGAAGACAGTTTCATTTAGGACTGCATTTGACTGGTTTTGTTTTTATTCATTGGCAGTCCTACGTGAGGATTTTAAACTGTGGTCTTTTATGTGTTTTTTTAAACATCCATTCATTTATTTTGTCACATTTTTATCCCGCTCTCCCCACAAGTGGGCTCAGGGCGGCAAACAACAAAGAAGAAGAAGAAGAAGAGATTGGATTTATACCCCGCCCTCCACTCCCCAAGGGAGTGCCAGAGTGGCTTACAAACTCCTTCCCCTTCCCCTCCCCACAACAGACACCCTGTGAGGTAGGTGGGGCGGAGAGAGCTCTGAGACAACTGTCCTTGAGAGAACAGCTGGTCCAGAGCTATGGCTTGCCCAAGGTCATCCAGCCAGGTGCAAGTGGAGGAGTGGGGAATCAAACCCGGTTCTCCCAGATTAGAGTCCGCGCACTTAACCACTACACCAAACTGGCTCTCTGAACAAAAAAGTTACAAAGCCACGAAAACCAGTTATAACAGTACAGTAAATTGTTTAAAACTTTAAAAGAGGCAAGCCAATACCTCCATTCACATAGTTCCAGCAAGGGTAAACGGATGACAGAACGAAGACGGAATGGGCAGATATAACAGGGCAGTTTTCAGCAAGGGAGGCCTGAGGCTTGGGCGTCCGGCACCTCAACCAAAGGCCTGGCAGATCAGCTCCATTTCACAGGCCCTGCGAAACGAAGAAGTCTCGCAGGACTCTGATCTCAAGCGGGAGCATGTTCCACCCGGCAGGGGCCATGGCAGAAAAGGCCCTGGCCCTGGTCGAGGTGAGACAGATGTCCTTTGGACCAGGGACAACCAGGAGATGCTGGTCAGCTGAACGCAAGGCTCTCTGAGGGGCATGTGGGGAGTGATGGTCTCTGGAGTTCTGCAAGGAGGAAAGGCAGCTAATAAATCTTTTAGATAAATAATAATTAAATGCACCCCCCCCCCCGGAAGTATTCCTGATCAAAGACAATTTCTATAACTTTTTAATGAGAGCCAGTTTGGTGTAGTGATTAGGAATGCGGACTCTAATCTGAGAGAACCAGGTTTGATTGCCCACTTCTCCATACTCAGCTGCTGGTGTGACCTTGAGTCAGTCACAAGTTCTTTCAGAGCTGTTCTCTTGAGCAGTCCTCAAAAGAGCTCTCTCAGCCCCACCTACCTCACAGGGTGCCTGTTTTGGGGAGGGGAAGGGAAAGGGATTGTAAGCCGCCCTGAGACTCCTTGGGTAGTGAAGGGTGGGGTATAAATCCAGTCTCCTCCAAGCAGCTAAGAGCAGTGTCCGTGTTTCTCCCTGCCGACATTTTGTCCTTACCGCAACAACCTCCTTATGTGGTAGGGAAGGCTGAGGGAGGCTTCGTGTCACCCAGCAAGCGTGATGTTCTGAGGGAGGATTTGAACCTGGTTCTCTCCAATCTTACTCTGACGTTCTTAACTGTTACTCCTAACTGACCTTCAGCGGTTTTTGGTTCACGGCTGTGAAATTTGTTCTCTAGTGACAGAACGTCATAACCATACAGTTCTCCTTTTAAAATCTGAAGTAAAAGCCCAGTTCAGAGAACAGTATGTTTCTGTCTCCTTTGCTCAAGGATATCATGAGGGAGTTTCACATCTTCCTGTGTTGGCTGTTGGAAAGTATTTGTGTGGGGGGAAAAGACAGTTAATGGGTTTACTAGTGACAGGCCTGGTGTGGACACGCAGCAGGATGAGACGTTAGTAAGGAGCGCACCATTCAGGCTGTGTGTGTGTGTGTGGGGGGGTGAGGTTCAGTACAGCCGTCCTTCTGTGCAACATGGAATTCTGGATATTTTTCCCATCTCTAGCAACTCCACACAGTTCACCTACTGAGAATCACTGTGTTCAAAGCGTAACCTTTCTCTTCTCGTTCTAGATATTGTCTTCATGCGGACTTGGTACCCCGTATCCCTCCCAACTTTCTACAATCCGGTCACTTCCTTGCTGAAGCCTGTGGGTGAGAAGGATTCTTGGATCGGAATGAAGACGACAGGGCAGTTAAGACACGAGAAGGGCATCAGGCTAAAACAGAACAAGGATTCCCTCTATAAGGTATGTTCTTGTAGTCAGGATCTAGAAGCGGTGGCACCAACAGACGGGGGCAGCCGGGAGACCTCGGTCCAAATCCCGACTGTGCTGTGAAGCTCTCTGGGGGACCCAGGGCTGTTCACACGCTTTCAGCCTAACCTTCCTCTCAGGGTTGTGAGGATGCAGTGGAGACGGGGGAATCATGGCCACTACCCTGAATTCCCTGGAGGAAAGCTGAGGTTAAAATGACCTGGGTATACACGGACAGCTGAAATCTAATGACAAATCCAAATCCACTGTCAGTTTGGTGTAGTGGTTAAGTGTGCAGACTCTAATCTGGGAGAACCGGGTCCCCACTCCTCCACTTGCAGCTGCTGGATGACCTTGAGCTAGCCATAGTTCTCTCAGAGCTGTCCTTGAAAGAGCAGTTTCTGTCAGAGCTCTCTCAGCCCCACCTACCTCATTGGGTGTCTGTTGTGGGGAGAGGAAGGGAAAGGAGTTTGTAAGCTGCTCTGAGACTCCTGTGGGTAATGTAGGGTGGGGTATAAACCAAATCTCTACATGCAGCTGCTGGTGTGACCTTGGGTCAGTCACAAGTTCTCTCAGAGCTGTTCTCTCATGAGCAGTCCTGGAGAGAGAGCTCTCAGCCCCACCTAACTTGCAGGCTGTGATGAGAATCTCAACAAGCAATCTCACTCCTGATTTCGAAAAAATTGTAGAAAACAGTGATAGGGTACATTTGTCTCATTAAAACTGATTCTAAAATTAAATGTGCTTGCAGCTATGGATGATATGAAATTAGCACCATAAATAAATTTAATAAAACTACCACTATTTTATTTAATTTATATTTATTGATTTTTATGATACAATTTATACCTTTTCTGAAATGCAAAGTTAATTAATGAATGCAATCATTTTAAAAGGTGTGGCCCTCCACTAACCTCCGCTCCCACAAAGTGGCCCCCGAGCCAAAACAATTGCCCACCCCTGCTTTAGACCAACACGACTACCCATCTGAATCTATCTTTTAAAATGTAGCTAGCTTAGCACTTGGTTTGCGCTATAGAAGGGGGAGTGCTGCTTACAAAACAAAGTCCACACATGGCTTGTATCTTTAGAAAACAAATAGAAGTCCTTTATTGTGAAGAAACTCCATACTGGATAGGAAAAACAGAGAAGCAGGTTCTAGCTATCTGTCTGTGCTAGGAGGGAGAGAGATTGCAGAAAGCACTTCTTGCCCTCATGGTAGTTGGGGAGAGAAGGAGATAGTTGGAAGGAAGGAAGACCCGAAGAGTTACCTTCTGGGGAAACATAAAAGGCAGAGTTAGAGCAGACAAGAGGGAGGGATACATGGGAACCTGACAACATCCAGGTCACATGATGTCCCGCTGTACACCGCATTGGTCAGGAGGCATCTGGATTACTGTGTGTAGTTCTGGGGGCCTCTCTTCAAAAAGGATGTGGACAGAATGGAGCGGGTGCAGAGGAGAGCAATGAGGATGACCGAGGGCCTGGAAACGGAGCCCGACCAGGAGGAAAGGCTAAGGGACTTGGGGGAATGTTCAGACTGGAGAAGAGGAGGTTGGGAAAGGGGGGGGGGACACACACGATTGCTCTCTTTAAAAATTCAGAAGGCTGTCACTGAGGAGGGCAGGGAGCTGTGGGCAGCAGAGGATAAGACTCACAAAAATTATGTGCAGGAAAGTAATTTTTCAATGGTAAGCGTTCAGCAGTGGAATTGGCTGCCTAGGGAGGTGGTGAGCTCTTCCTCACTGGCAGTCTTCAAGCAGCGGCTGGAGGAACGCTTGTCGGGGATGCTTCAGGCCGATTCTGCGTGGAACAGAGGGTTGGACTAGATAGTCTGTAGGGCCCCTGCCAGCTGTATTATTCTACTGGGTTTTTGCTAGCTGAATGGCTCTGTCTGACGCAGGAAACGTTGACTCTTGAAAGCTGCTACCCTGAAAATCTTGCTGCTGGGTTTGACTCTAGCTGCTCTCTCTCTCTCTCTCTAACACAGTTGCCTTTGGCATAAAAAGGCACTGCAGAGTCCTCCCATTCCAACAGATTTCTTAAAAGAGCTTGGGAAATATTTGGCTGCTGACAGGGAAAGAACTCTTAGGGCAACTTCACTCTTGCTTTTTAAAACACCTTTGTGCGTGCCTGCGCCCATGCACGCTTTGCTGGAAGTCATGGTTGACTTCTGGCGACCCCTTCTGGGGGCCTGGAGGTTTTTCAGAGAGGTGGCTAGATTAGCCTGCCTCTGTGTCCCAGCTCTGGTATTCAGTGGAGGTTGCCTTTCCAGGTGCGTGCCGGAATTGGCCCTGCTTAGCTTCTGAGAGCTGAGCTTCTGAGGTCAAGGCCTCACTTAGGACAATTTTGAGTCACTTCAATGTATCCTTGGGTTTTCTCATCTAGTTTGGTGTCGTGGTTAAGAGCGGCAGACTCTCATCTGGAGAACCGGGTTTGATTCCCCACTCCTCCACATGGAGCTGCTGGGGTGACCTTGGGTCAGTCACAAGTTCTTTCAAAGTTCTTCTCTCAAGAGCAGTTCTCTCGGAGCTCTCTCAGCCCCGCCTACCTCACAGGGTGTCTGTTGTGGGGAGAGGAAGGGAAGGAGGTTGTAAGCCGCTCTGAGACTCCAGGTGAAGGGTAGGATATAAATCCAACTCTTCTTCTTCTCCTCATATTTTTCTGATTCCCAGCTCTGTGTTTTTCCACCAAAAGACTCTCGCTCTCCCTCCTCTTTTCCTGTGGGGCTTGTGTAACCAGAGAAGCCCTCTCCCGTGGTTCTTGCACGTGGCCACCTCAGCCTTCCCAGAAAGGAGAGCAGTGCTAGTATGGAGGAAGCAATGGCATGGCCCCCTTCTCTGTGCCCCAGACATTTAGCGTTCCTTTTCTGGCTTCAAGAGTCTCATTCCACAATCTTCCAAATGTTCAGCAAGACGTGACGGGGTGTAGAGTGAACATGTTTAAAAAAGGCATAAGGAGTTGGTTACTGTTCCATTTCCACGTTGCTGTTTCTAGGAGATCGTGCGAGAGAAGAAGCATTTCAACAAGCTGCACATCCCCAAAGCCCTTCAGAAGGCCCTGCCGTTTAAGAACAAGCCTAAGGTTCTGGGGAAAAGAGCCAAGATCACAAAGGACCAGTGGAGACCAGCTGTTATCAGGGAGCCTCATGAAAAGAGAGTGAGTTCTTCTTCCCCCCCCCCCCTGTGTTTTGCCTTTTTTTGGTTTAAGATCTTTGTTTTCCCGCACAAAAAAGTGAACACAGCGAACAAGTCCCATATAGCCCACTCTTCCCTAATGTGTCCTGTTAGTAGAGAAGGTAAGAAAGAAGGAGAAAGGAAGTAGAGCCAGGAGTGTAGGTTAGGAAGGTAAGGTGCAATATTATGGATTCGATTAAACAGGGAGTAAAGGTGAGGAGATATCGCGGCTCAAACAGGTACAAGGATTCATGCCAAGTGGAGGTGGAGGTGGAAGTGCGGGGAGCCTCTTGCCTGTTCTGGGCTCTTTTGTACAAAGGCCTAGCATTTCACTGACCCAGAGATCGACAGAGGGAGCTGCTTGAGATTTCCAGTATTGTAAAAACGATACGCGTAGGAGCTAAAGCTGCCCTTCGATTCCAGAATATGCGGCATTTCGTGAGTGCCCATGGAGTTGGTATATAATCCCCCCCCCCACACACACGGCATTTTAAGACTCAGCCTGGACCTTGATCTCTCTCTCTTTCATACCCCCCCCCCCCGCATTTTAAGACTCAGCCTGGATCTCTCTCTCTCTCTCTTTCTCTCTCTCTCTCTCTCTCTCTCACACACACACACACACACACACACACACACACAAACATACACACACACAAACAAACACAGAAACACACACACACGGCATTTTAAGACTCAGCCTCTTAAAAAAAATCACGGGGATCGCCCGCGTGGGTGAAAAGAGGCGCGAAAACCCTTGTCATCAAAGGAAGCGCTTCAGGGGCATTTCACACAGCACCCTCCGTTGCGCTTCAGAACCGGTACAAGAACTGAAGAACACTTGGGAGGAGGTTTCAAGGTAAACCGGCTCAGGAACGCTTCCCCAACGGGAGAGGCACGTTCCTGTGTGGAAGGGCCAATATGTTCCGTTAGGGAACCGGTACTAATACGGTTCTGTGTGAAATGCCTGACAGAAACTGTTACTGAAGAGTTCCTGAAATGGAACATTTTGGCTGTGTGAAATGGCCCACCATGTCTGAGCTCTTGATTCTAGTTCTCATAAGGGGGACAAAAAGGCTGAGTAGGTCTGTTGATCCTGGCTGTGCAAGCCATAGAATTGGCACAAGGGGAAAGTCCCCCCCCCCACCCGCCTTGCGCTGAGACCAGGCTCCTGTCCCATCCCAGCAGCTCCTTTGACTTCTCCTTCTGTCTCTGGGCTCAAGAGACTGTCACACAGGGAACAGCATGGCGTCCTAAGAGCCATTTGGCCTACGGAGGCCATGCCTGGCAGTGTTCCTTGCAAGGAAGGTCTTTAGTGGACAAAGTGAACCAGAGGCAACCAGCACGGGACTAGAGCCGGGGTCCCCAACACAGTGCCCACTGACACCTTGCCTGGTGCCCAGCAAGTGTTTTTAGAAAGTGGGCGGGGCCAGGTGACGCTGTTGGCCAACGGAGATTTGATTGGCTGTGCAGATTTTTTTAAAATGCTTTGGCAGCATCTGCCATTACAGCACAAGGATTTTCAGTGTGACTGAAGATAAGCTGCAACAGCTATTTTGTGGCTGGCTCCACCTCTTGTGGCAGCACTCACCACTCCCTGACAGAATTCCGAAGGTGCCCGCATGTTACCCAAAGAGGCAGTCTCCACTTAGTTTGGGGGAATTTGCTTGGATACAGAGCGAGAGGCAGGTAACTGGGATCTCCATCTATGTATATAGGGATTTGTCCCTATGAGAACTCTCGGAAATAACCAGGCTGTTATTCACCGGAAGGGTTTTTATTGGAAACAAAAAGAAAACAGAATAAAACCAGGATGCACACAGCAAATGCATACAAGAGCTGACTAGGGAAATCAGGGAGGAAAAGGGAAAGTGTTGTAGAGGTGGGTGATAATTACGGTCTTGAAGAGGTCCGTGGAAGCAGCAAGTCGAAGAGGCAACAGCCAGTGTTTTGGGAAGCGAGAGAGAGGACCCACATGCAAGTGGAGGTGTGAGGGGGATCCAAGACCACACACACACTGCTAGAGCAGGTAGGGTGACATATTTATGGGGCAAAACATATCCTGAGGCAGGTTGCCTCACTCCCAGAGGACAATGAACTGATCGTTCTACCGAAGGTAGACAGAGAGGTGGGAGAAGCTACAAGCATGAGGCAGGAATAGTGATGGGGAAGGTGAATAGACTTAAGTGTTGCTTGAGCGGTGTATAATCAGGGATAATGGGTGAAGGGGGGAAGCTCAGTTTAGGTGTTGATGAGATTATTCCTGAGTGTATCAATAGATCCTGGGTGGCCTATTGTTGGGAGCCGTGCATGTCTCCAGGGTGAGGAGGGGGACGTAGCTAGCCAGCCTCTTTACGCACGCCTTAAAACTAATTTCCCAGGCTGCTGCCTGACTGGCATTCATTTTGGCGCAAGCAGTGCCCTACGCTTACAGTTTTAGAGGGGTGTCTTTGCCTTAAGCTGCCCCTCAGCAAGAGAAGGGGTCCAACTGCTAACATACAGGCTCAAAAAGGCGGGACCCCTGGACTAGAGGCGCATTTCAGGCTCGGTAATACACAAGGCTTTTTTTCACCCCGCTACTACTTATGTCTCAGTGTGCAGGCTCTGAAGGCCAGGTTTCTCTTTTGGCTGTCATTATTCAGCCTTTTAAAAACATATCTACCTTAGCCAGCTTTCCTGCCATTTCTCAGCTTCTCTGACTGTTATGTGTGTGCCGTCATCCCTTGTCTCATTCAGATTGCAGCCCTGCTCACGGCTCTGGGTACGGTGCACAGCTACAAGCTGAAGAAAGCCAAAATGAAGCATCGCCAGCAGGTCAAAGAAAACCTTAAAGTGAAGCAGAAAGAGGAGGAAGCGAAACTCAAGAGGCAGAAGGAAGCAAAGAAGAAACTCTACCGGATCATCGGACAGAGGGAGAAGAAGAGGCTGAGATCGAGCCTGAAGGGGTCGGCGGAAGGAGAGAAGTGAGTTCCTAGCTGCAGGAAGCAAGAAGGGCATCTTACCCGGGAGTTCCCAAAGAACAGGGGAAAAGAAACTCTGAAATGGTGTTTAGGAGTCCCGTGAGTTTGCCTTGGAGGAAAGAAAGGATGCGGGCAGATGTCGTGTGAGGACACAGGACAGTTGGCTCATCAGGACTCAAGCGAGGACGCTTTGTACAGTGAAGGATCAAAGCATCCATTAAAAGTATTTTAATACTGACTGTTGAATGGGATTCTCTTATGATTTGCATAGTGGCTAGGGTTATGTGTCACCTTTGAGTAGGATTTTCTTGCCGGACCAAATAAGAAACGAGGGGTGCTTTGCAAACACGCGTTGAACGTTGATGTTTGAGCAACGCACTCCAAAGAAGATCTGATGAGCCGTCTCCACACGGATGGAAATGTGTCCATAGCTCGGCTTCCTCTTCTGTAAAACACAACAAGTCCCGTGCGACTAGGAGAGCCTGGGACTCCTGAAGAACATGAAAACAATTCAGTTTGCTAAGCAGTTTATTAAAAAAAAAACTTTGCTAGGTTAAACTTCCTGACAAACTGGAGCTAAATTCAAGCCCGGTAGCACCTTCCAGAGACCAATAAGATTTCTGAGTAGAAGCTTGCAAGAATCACAGCTCTCTTCGTCAGATACTCGGCAAACTGGATACCTATATTATCAGTTTGTGACGGCTTGAGAGCAGAACACCCCCCCATTATATCTGTGCTTACAGGAGATACCTGTGCTCTTACCACCAGGCTTTGCAGAGGCAAACAAATGACAAATCATGGGGCATCGTTTTACTACCTTTAGGACATCCTACTTGGGATTTAGTGCTAGGTGCCATAGCTGTGTTCGTCTGTAGTAAAACAGCTGGATTTGAGTCTACTGGCACTGTAGAGTCGAAGCTCTCTTTGTCAGCTCATGCCCCCCAAATCATGTTTGTCTCTAAGGTGCTACTGGACTTGAATCTAGCTCTTCTACTTGGGATTCAGGTGGGCAGCCCTGTTGGTCTGAAGCAACAGAACAAAGTTTGAGTCCAGCGGCACCTGTAAGACCCACAAAGTTTGCCCAGACCAGGATAGCCCAGGCAAGACCGATCTCATCAGCTCTTGGAAGCTAAGCAGGATCAACTCTGGCAAGTACTTGGATGGGAGACCTCCAAGGAATACCAGGGCCGGGAGGCGGGGGGAGAGGGCTTTACACAGCCACCTCTCTGAATATCCTCCAGGCCCCCAGTAGGGGTCAGTCACCAGAGGTCGCCATGACTTCCAGGTGCGCGCACACACACACTCTCTCACATGCACACGCACACATATGAAAAATAAAAATAAAAAGACCAACAAAGTTTAATTCTGTGTATAAGCTTTCGGGTGCATGCACACATTGTTCTACTTGCGATCTGTTTCTGAGGGCCGAACTACGTATCTGAAGAGACATGGGGCTGCTGACTAAACTAGCCTCCTAGGTTTTTGCACTCCTTCCTTGTCACCATGCAGAGGACCAGCGAACTCCATACTGAGTTAATGTTATGGCTTTCCCTGACCTGGGTGGCCCAGGCTAGCCCAGTCTCATCAGATCTCGGAAGCCAGACAGGGTCGGCCTGGATTAGTGCTTGGATGGGAGACCACCAAGGAAGTCCAGGGTGGCTATGCAGAGGAAGCACTGGCAAACCACCTCTGCCTGTCTCTTGCCTTGAAAACCCCACAGGGTTGTCACGAGTTGTCTGTGACCTGGTGGCTCTTTCCACCATCACCGTGCAGCATCTGACTAACTCCATACTGAGATAACATCGTGGCTTTCCCTGAAAGCAACTGTGGGAGCCAGTGGGGCAGATCTAGCCATCCTTCAGTGGATTTTTTTTTTTTTTTGCTGTGCTTCCCTTTTCAGCCATCCGTTTTGACCTCCAGAAAGTGGATTTCTTTGATTTCTTGACAGGCAGCTTCCTGTTTCACAGAGCAAAATGCCTTTCATCCCTTCCATCTACTGAGCTGAGTTTGTGGTGGAGGGGGGCAGTTTCATTCCCTGCCCTATTCTTCTCCGTAGCCTCTGCTCCTGTGTAGCTCTTTGTCCGCGCCATGTCCGGTGAGCCAGGAATCCATTTTAAGGGAGTCAAAGAACTACCGGGTGGGGCAGGGGTACTAGAAATAAGATGAACATCCACAGTGCTCTTGGTAACGGAGTGCTGGATTCAGCTTGGTGTTTTGGAGGGAGGTGGGGCAAAACGCCCATAGCTTTAATGACCAGAAAACCTGAAGCTGGTCTCTCTAGGTCACTACTGTCTGCTGTAGGGGTCCCCAGCGTGCTGGCACCTTTCCTGGTGTCCACCAAGTGTTTATAGAAAGTAGGTGGGACCAGATGGGGCTTCCCCCCAGTAGAGTTTCTGACTTGCCCCTGGAGATTTGATGGGCTGTGCATGTTCTTGAAAACATTGCCGTGGCAGCAGCTGCCACCACAACACCAAGGATCTTCACTGCGTGATTGAAGATAAGTTGCAGCAGCCATTTTGAGGCTGGCTCTGCCTCCTCCGGCAGCCATTTTGTGGCTGTGCCCACCACACTGAGTCAGACTTCCAAAGATGCCTGCTGGCTTTAAAAGATTGAGGACTCCTGTCTCTGAGGTCTCAGGTAGAGGTAGGGTTGCCAGGTCTTACCTGGGTCCTGGCGGGGGGAGCTCCAGCCCAGCTCCTGGAGTCTTCTGGAGCATGTGCAGGGCCCCATGACATCACCCAGAAGTGATGTAATTGCACCGGGCATGTCGTGCAGGGGACACTCTAGCATTTGGGTAAAAAACGATGGTCACCATAGAGTTTTTATCCAAATGCTAGAGCATCCCCCGCATGATGTGCCAAGCGCGATGATGTCACCTCTGAGTGATGTCATCGTGCCAGACCTGTCGAGCATGCTAGGGCTCTGGGGGCAGGGCATCCCCTGCCGATCAGCTGGCCAGTGGCAAATTGGGGCCTGCAAAATCGGGGGGCTGAACCTGAGACCTTCTGCATGCTAAGTGGATGCTTTGCCACTGAGCCCTAAAAGGGTGTGGCAGGCTACACTGCAGAAGAGAAGCAATGGATCAGTTCTTGTCATCTGTCGTTCTGCCTTCACAATATGGAGTTAAAAGTTCTGGAAAAAGTCACAACTTGTGTGTGGTTGGGAAGCACTGAGGAATTATCAAATGAGCCCTTAAAGGGCTGAGTTCCCTTGTGGCTTATCTTTTAAATAAATAGAACAAAGTCATCCGGTGCTTATGACCTCTGAGCTTCATGCATGAAAAGGTTCGTTGATAAGAGTCTGGACGAAAGCAGGCTGCCTTGTTTTGCGTTGGAATAAGCTTTGTGCTAAACAGCACAGGCATGAAGTTCGCTGAAGAAGCTGCTGTGTTCTACAAGGGGGTTTACGTTCGTGGCAACTTGCTGTTATGAATTTTAATCCAAGAGGGGAACAAACTTAATTTCGGGCAGTTCTTACTATTCGTGAATCGGACTGTGAGAGGTCTTCAAAAGGTCTTGCTTTTAACTTGACGCCAGCTTACTTGATAGGGTTTTTAGACAGGTTGTATAAGAGAGAGGACAGTCCCCACCCATTATAGTCAGTGCCTTTGATTTCAATGAGAGACAACAGCTATCATTGAAGAGGTGAGTTACAAAGGGAGCCTCTTAGCCAGTTTTTTAAGGAATATCACCGGTTAAGCTGGGAAGTCGAGGAGGGAACGGTTTCAACAGACTTATTTAATTGGTGTAGAAACATAAGAGCTGGAAAGAACCTCAAGGGTCATCTAGTCCAACCCCCTGCACAATGCAAGAAATTCACAACTACCTCCCCGCCACTCCCCCAGTGACCCCTGGTGTATACCCGGAAGAAGGCAAAAAACCTCCAGGATTCCTGGGCCAGTTTTGTCCGGAGGAAAATACCTTCCTGACTCGAAAGTGGTGATTGGCATTACCTTGAGCACGTAAGAAAGGGCCACAAGAGCTGAGCCATGTAGGCGGGGAATTGTAGTAAAGGCGGGGAATTGACTGAGAGAGAGCAAGGACATGGGCTGGATCCAATCTTTCTTTGCCTTGGTAAAAAAAACTGCCTTGCTTAGGCAGCAGCTAGAGACTGATTGAAACAAGAATAATATGAATTTCTGCAATGTTCCACAGCTAACACTCTCCACAGCCTGGTGTTCTAGCTTGCAGAGAGCGACATGCTCAGTTTCCATCGGCCAAAAGAGCCACATTTGCTTCCGTCCCTGGCATAAGGTGTGCAGTTTGCTTGTTCCTCCTCCTGGGGTTGATTCAGGGTGGGACCCATCTGCTGATCGCGAGCCCCACAGGGAAGGGCCTTGCCCATTTTTCTGAAACAGGAAGCAGGTGCTCGGAAGAGCCACAGGGGGCTTTCCCCCAGAAAGGCTTCTGATTGGCCATTGGAGATGTGATTGGCTGTGCACACTTTTGCTTTGTGACTGGAGGTAAGCTGTGGTGGCCATTTTGTGACTGGCTCCGCCTTAGGGGGCAGCCATTTTGTGACTGTGCCCACAACAATGTGTCAGAATTCCAAAGGTGCCCACAGGCTCAAAAAGGCTCGGAACCCCTGATAAAGACATTTAAACATGATCAGGGAGTATGGCTGATAAGACTTTACTGGGGATACGATAAATGAAACAAAAAAGTCTTCACCTCCTGGCAGAAGACACAAGTGGAGGAAGAGAGACGACTCTTCCAGGGGATGGAGTTCCAAAGTTTTGGGGCTGCAACTGAGGAGTCCCTTTTGCAGGTTGCTACCTGTCTCACTTCAGATGGCTGGAGCAACCAAAGCAAGGCCTCTAAAGATGACTGAACAGGTAGGTTCATACGTGAGCCCTTTGGGTATGCTGGGTCCAAGCCATATATAAAGTTTTATTTATTAAATAAACCCTTGATGCTGTTCTCTTTTTTAGGATGTTTCAACCCCCTAGGCAGGAAGGTAGATTTCTGCTGCGAAAAGGGATTAAAAATTCTAAGTCTCTCTATTTTGGAAGAATGACCCAGTGCCTGGGCGCTTCAGTGGACTATGTGGCCCTGAGGAAGGATTGATCAGATTGCTGGGATAAGTTTAGACAAATAAGGATTTATTTATACAAGAACAAAATAGGTTTCTGGGTATTTTTGAACTGTTGTTAAAGAAAGAACATATAACTGACAAAGCTTGGTGTCACACACAGTCTCTCAAACACCAAAATTTAACTGACAGGTTTATATCTCTCTCTTTCATATATCCACACAGGCTCAACTTTCTTGTTCATATATATAGCCACACAGGCTGAACAGTTTGTCTTAGTCACACAGAACAGACTCAAACTGCTTCTTCTGCCATACAGACTCTCTCAGAAAACTTCACACTTTTCTCTTTAAGAACACTGAATCACCTCAGAGACATCTCTCCTCCCACACTCTCAGTCATCAGCCAATCATACCACACTTGTCTCCCTCCATCATACTTCTCATATTACTGCAGTCAAACTAAACATTTAAAGAAACACATACACCAAAACATGAAATCATTACATGGTCCCTTAGTTGAAAGCTGGCTCGGGGAAATGGATGCCAAACTGTTATTGTTGCTGTGTCAAAAGCAACATTTGAGAACATTCCCTGGTCAGATGTGTTTTACTTGGAGACCCTCTTTTTGTGTGTAGGTACAGAGCTGACACTTGACCAAGCCGTGCTCACTGTGACCAGTTTCGTTCCTGAAAGAGTAGGTGTGCTCTACGTTTCTGACACTTGTTACGAAGTAAGTAGAAGGAACTTGGCTGAAGGAAGAAGAGTTGTGCTTTTCTGTATGAGTAATTGGCTGAGCGAAGGTGAAATGAAAGTTAGTGATGCTGGAACAATTGAGAGGTGTTGAGTTGGATGGACACAACCGTGGTGGTGGTGGTGGAAAGTGCCGTTAAGTTGCAGCTGACTTATGGCGACCCTTGTGGAGTTCTCAAGGCAAGAGACGAGCAGAGGTGGTTGGCCTTTGCCTGCCGCTGTGTGCTGACTCCAGACTTCTTTGGTGGCCTCCCATCCAAATACTAATCAGGGCCAACCTTGTTTAGCTTCTGAGATCTGACAAGGTCAGACTAGCCTGGACTGTCCAGGGCAGAGCATCCAACATGATGGATTAATTTTTAAATTTTCTTTTCAAAGCACACTTTGGGCCCTCTCATGACTCACTTGTGTGTCCCCAGGGATCATTTTGAGCAGGAGCTTGGGGGAGCTCAGCTCTGGCAGTTGGTGCCAGCCCCCCTGCCATGGGGGAATGCCTGCTTGTGCCATGGCTGCAGCAAAATGACCCTGTCCCCTGGAATGGTCCTTGTTCCTCCAACCAGCCTTCTGAAGGCTTCAGCCACCACTGAAGCTATCCTCCCAGAATAGTGGTATTTCTGAGGCCTGGATTGGTAGCTGTCCCCTCTCTGCCAGCTCTTTCTTTCTTTCTTTCTTTCTTTCTTTCTTTCTTTCTTTCTTTCTTTCTTTCTTTCTTTCTTTCTTTCTTTCTTTCTTTCTTTCTTTCTTTCTTTCTTTCTTTCTTTCTTTCTTTCTTTCTTTCTTTCTTTCTTTCTTTCTTTCTCTCTCTCTCTCTTTCTCTCTCTCTCTCTCTCTCTCTTTCTTTCTCTCTCTCTCTCTCTCCCTCCCTCCTTCCCTCCCCCTCTCTCTTCTCTTTCTTGCCTTCTGACATACTTCTGGTGATGTCAGGTGGTTTAGCATGTGCAAATAAGTTATGCTAATGAGTTATGCTAATGAGCTCCTGCATCTCTTTTTCTACAAAATGACCCCTGTGTGTCCCTGTATACAGCTCAGGAACTGCTGAGGGGGACATGGACATGAGTATGTGCGCAGTAGTTCATATGCTTAAAAAAAACCCCAACCAACCAACCAGAGGGCACAGTGGGACTTCACCACTGGTGGTTAGCCAGTCTGATCGGGGATTTATTTATCAATTTTTATATATGTTTTTTCATTTTCCAATTTCAAATTTATATCCCGTCTCTCCCATACCAAACGCAGCTTGAGATGACTTAACAACCATGTAGAATAACACTATTTAAGCAAGTTAAATACCATATTAATAGCTAAGAGAAATAGACAATAACACAATTTAAAACCAATATAAATAGAACAACAATCAGAGCAGTATAAAATTCTAAAAATATCAGTATCAAAAACTGGAAGCCCCCAAACTCTGAAAACTAGAGGGAAGAAGGAACCAGAGCTGAACAGAGACTGGCTGATAAAAATACAATCAGGTGAAAGCCAGTCAAAAAAGTTCAGTTTTACACGTTCTGTGGCACTTAAGTGATTCTCGCCGGGCACAAGTGTCTTTCAACACGGCATTTCCACAAATATGGGGCGACCACGGAAAAAGCTCCGGCCCTAGGGACAGAAAGCTGAATTCGTCCTTTCCCAAGTGATGGGTGGTAACCATGTCTTTGACAGAAACGCCAGCCATCCCGTCTTCCCAAAGGTAACACAAATGTGCATCTTGCCACTGGATGCCCCAGAGGAAGAAGGCAGAGAGACCCAGGAATACACGTAACCAATCTTTCATTGATTGGTTACACATTGTCTGACTACCATTATGAGGTCTGAAAGCCCGCCATTCAGCTTATCGTTTGAAAAGATTAAATGGAACACTTCGGTTCTTCGGGCAGCAAAAGATTGGCTCGATATTGTTCCCTTGGCAAAGGCTTCTGGGAGTCATGGGCTTCCATCATCCTATAAGACGAATTGCCCCTTTTCAGTCGGGACTGTCACCCCCTTCAATATTGATCAACACGTCCGCATCCCTTCTGACTAATAGAATTTCTGGGTGAACTAATTGTTTTTCTCCTTCCATCTCACTTAATGAGCTCAGTGGTAAGAACAAGAATAAAAGGGAATTGGCTGTAAGTGTTCTTGGCATCAAAGGCAGCTTGAAAGGCGAAAGGCTTTCAGACTGCGGAGAGGATCAAATGCGGCTTGTAAGTCACTGAGAGGTTTTCCAAGAAATCTAAATCGGGAGTTTATCCCAGATTAATGTGGTGGTCAGCTTTAAATGAGCCGGGGTTTCTGCTTTCTGAACCTCTGTGTCATGTTGGTCAACCCTCCCCCGCCCAGTGGAAGAAACTTCTCAACGGTAATTTTTCAAGGCCTTTTCTGCTGAACCATCACTGTTTCTTTGCTATAATTACCTAGGGCTTAAGGTTTCCAAGATGGCACTTACCAATGTTTTCGTTGGGTAAATTTGACCACTAGGGATGCCAGCTTTTGGCGAGCAAGCCCTGGGACTCCGGCGGGGTGGGACTTACCCTAACAGCACCCTGTAACACTGCAACGTCACTTCCAGCGGTATAACTAGAAGTGATGACACTGCATTGTGAGAAGCTCTGGGATTCATGTGAAAATCTATGCCTTTTACCATAGTATCACGTGGATCCTAGAGTGTCCAGAGATGCAGTGATATCACTTTTGGTTATGTAGCAAGAAGTAACATTGTAGCATAGTAAGATGCTATTTTGCCCACCATTTGACTCTTTCTGGTGGGGGACAGAGGAGTGGGCAAATGACACTGATTTGCCCATCAGTGGGCAAATGACAACACCGTCGGCCACAGGCTCAGACTTTCTTACATCTTTGCACATGGAATCCTCTATGATCTGACAGGGAACACCTTCTCTTGAAAGTGAAACCAAACACATTATATTCCTCTAGGGATGCCAACCTCTAGGTAGGACCTGGGGGATTCCCCGTGGAATTACAGCTCGTCTCCAGACTACATAGATCAGTTCCCCTGGACAAAATGGCTGCTTTGAAGGGGGGACTAGGGCTGCCAAGTCGTACTCACGCACTGGCAGGGGGGAGTCCTTCGCCGCCCGGGAGCCTCCCTGGCGCACGTGCCCGGTGACGTCACCACGTTGGGGCGTCACCCTGGCAACGTCTCCAACGTGGTGACGTCACTACGCTGGGGAAGTCGTCCAGGCTGGACGACTTCGGGGGTGGGGTTCCCCCTGCCAGCCGAATGTCGGCCGGCAGATCGGGAACCCCTATAGCGGGGGATCCCCCGCCCCCCGGGCTGACTTGGCAGCCCTAGGGGGGACTCTTTGGCACTGTACCCTACTTAGGTCCCTGTCCTCCCCAGGCTCCACCCCCAAATCTCCAGGAGTTTCCCAACCTGGATTTGGCAACCCTGCCATCCCCCACCCAATCTCCTGGGGGGAATATGTGAACCCTATTTTCCCCTAATCAAACAGCCAGTCCTCGCTTTCCTGTGCTTCATTGGTATTTCAGGAGAGTCCAGGAGAAATCCCTTTTATGTCCCCAGGGAACGCTCATTTCGAAGCAGCCGCCGAAATCACAGAATGCCTGGCTTCCAACATTCTTTTGTGGGCTCTGCTCCCATTGTGGTGGCACCTTCTATCTATATATCTAATAGCCAAGGCGCCCCCTGTATGCGGATATCTAAATCCGCACATCAGGGGCACCTAGGGGGCAGAGAGATTTTCCTGCACACTTGGGGGACTCCCCAGGGGTGCCGAAAAATCTTAAAACTTAAAAAAACTATACAGGGGATATTAAAATCCTCCCAAAAGTAAAAGAGCATTCCTTGCTCATGCTCAGAGAACACTCTGGAAACTCTGCAGTGGCCCGGCAGCTGACAGCCACTCAGGCCTCGCCACTGGTGCCTGTGGGGGGGAAGGATTGGTGGGCCCGGCCCTCACAGTCGGTGTCGGGGGGGGGGGGCGGGGGGGAGAAGGCTCGCCTGCGGGTGCTTCCTCCTCCCTGATGTGGAGCTCCTTCTCCCCCCCCCCCCCCGTGAGTATCGCAGGTCCTCCTGCTTATCTATATACTAATAGTCAAGTGTCCCCTGTCCGTGCGGATACTTATTTCCGCAAATCAGGGACACATGGAGGGTAAAGTGATCATCCTGCACACGTGGGCCGCTCCCCAGATGTGCAAAAAAAATAATAATCTAAAAACTCTAAAAAATATACAGGGGAGGTTAAAAATGCCTCCAAAGTAAATCAGTGTTCCCTGCACATGCGCTGGAAACAAACTTAACTGAGGCAGAGGACTAGGAGCCTTCTTTCCCCCTCCCTCCTGTAGTTCTGATTGCACTGAGTCCTCCCCCATGGCCACGCCCCCTCCACTGACCGTTCAAGCCTCCAGCAGCCGACAACAGCCTCTACCTTGCGATTTGTAAAGTGCTTTAGCAAACGGCAGCCCCTTTCAGCTCAATTCACTCTGCTCAGGTGGCTCTTTCCGCTTCCCATGCAATTGCAAGAAGAAAGCGCACACTTACTCCAAAAAGGGGTGGGGGGAGCCAGCAGGAACTAAACATGTCTTTGATTCTGCCCTTCGGAGCAGGTGAGAGAAGTTCCCAGTGCCTGGGCGCTTCCCTCTTTCCCTGCCTCCGCCCAGCCAATTAGTTTTATGGTTTACTGTTATGGGGAAAGAAAAAACATCGTGAGCGGGGAGGAAAACCTTTTCTTCTTCAATGACTGCAAAGAGTGTGGTTTTGGGCAGGATTTTGCCTGGAGTTGTGTGGGCTTGGCCATTTCTTCCCCTGCACTGAAATGCCAATAGGGTGAGATGGCAACATTTTGTTGCGGGTTCCCCCTTGTACTTTACCAAAATTTCAAAAACACTGATAGGCTCAGCACACTTGAAGGCCCCTGGATTGGGTCTTACTTCTACATGCACATGAGTTGCTTTCATTGGATAAAAAGTAAAGTAAACAACATTTGATGGGGTCAGTCTGGATTAACCATGATGTTGAAGTACTCTATAGAACAGTCTCCAGTCGATCTATGGTTCCCTGAGGGTTGGGAGGCCACTACCCAGCATCCCCCAGGAGCTTTAGGGGCAGGGTGATGGGAGAAGATGTTACATAACATGTGACATCACATCCACCTGAAACCCCAGATATGATGAGTGTCAGGCAGAGCATCAACTATCAGCAACACCTCCCTCAGACGGGCCTACCCTCCCACCCATGGTCATCGCCTGACCCGTTCATTTCACATCTGTGTGTTTGGATTAGGGTTGCCACCCTCCAGGTGGCACCTGAAGATCTCCCGTAATTCCAGTTGATTGCTAGACAACCAAGCTCAGTTCCCCTGGAGAAAATGGCTGCTTTGGAGGGTGGACTCTAAGGCATTATACCTTGCTAAGGTCACTCTTCACCCTGTTACGTATGCTGACCGCCACTAGGGTCCAGCGGCAGACACCCAGCGCTTGACTCCTAGAAAAGTAGGAGCCAAGGATCCTAGGCCACAATTAGTCTACCAATAAGATCTCTGGCGGGAAATTCAAACCCGCCAATACGGCTTTTGGGTGAGTCCCAGGTGGTATATAAAGTTGGCCATCTCGGCCGGTATTTTTTATCTCAAGTTGTGTACTAATAAATAAGCTGTTTGCTATGTCGCTGTTTGTCTCTTCAGTGCTAAGAACCCAGTACACAATACCCCAAACCCCACTGTCCTCAGACTCCACCCACAAAATCTCCAGGATCTTCTTCGTGGTCTCTGTGCATCACACCTCTGGGATAAAGTGCGCCTGCGCCGATCCCGATCGGTAATCTTCAAAGCCTAACGGATTTTCGCGCCAGCTCCCCGGTCACGTGCACGCCCCACTGCGCATGACCCGGGGAGAGGCACGAGGATCCCGCCAGTTCTCTTCTGACCGCCGCGTCGTGAGGACCCCCTCTCCGCTCCGGTCGGTAGTTAACTTTCGTTTCTTCTTTTTCCAACTATTGGAAAGGCCTTTCGGACTGATTTCTTGGACTTTACTTGACCTACGGACTGTTTTTCTGGACTCTCTTTGGATTCTCCTCCTTCCACTCCCCGCCCGGCCTATGGCCCAGCGGTGGGGTTTCTTTAAACGCTGCCTTAAGTGTGGGAGTAAAATCCCCCCCCCAGACAAGCACTCCCTCTGCTTGCTGTGCCTAGGCGAGTCGCATCGCGTCGACTCCTGTTCGAGTTGCACCGCGTTCTCCAAACAAACTCGGAAGAACCGGGCGGCCCGACTCCGAGTGGCCCTCTTGGAGGCAGCGTTGTCACCGAAGATGTCCGCAGCCGACGCCTCGGCAACATCCCCATCGGCACCGACGGGCCCGACGTCGCCACCGATGCGAAGCCCTTCCGGCACCGAGAAGTCGGCATCGAAACGACCCCTCTCACTGCCACGAACTCCCGCTAAGAAGCGTAAGGAGGGCAAAGAGGGTAAGGGCAAGCTGAAGCACAAAACCTCGAGTGCTTCGTCGACGCATCCCGCGTCTGACATGACCCAGCACGGGTCTCCACAGCTTGACCCTCCTGGGCGCGAGCGACCCCGGGGCAGCCCCGTCTCCCCGATGCCGCGACCCATCCAGCTCACGGATTCGGAACCCGACATCGAGCTGACGCAGATCCCTCACAGCAGTCCCGAGACAGGGCCTGACCCGATGCCGGCACTGAGAGGCGAGCGAGACTGGCGCCTTCCCCCATCTTCGGTGCCATGGGACGTCCGTCAATGGCGATACCTGTATGGTTCTTCCTACCCGCCACCTCCACAATGGTACCCAGCGGAGTGGGATCGCCAATCGACGTCGTCAAGAGTCTCCCGATGCCGAGATCCCCCGGCCCCGCCTCCGACTCCGATACCGTTACCGAAACCGAAACCGATACCGAAACTAATAATGCCGATACCCACATCACCCGATATCGACCTCCCTCCTTATCAGCCAGATCCGTCGACCCCTATGTCTCCCTCCGAACATTCCGACCATTCGATGCCCGAATCTCCCGAATCATCCGATGACGAATCCCCCATCCAGCCGTCACCATCCCCTGATGTGGCTGAAAATCTACCAATCTCCCCCTCCGAGGACGTGAAATCCTATGGAGAACTTATCAAACGAATGGCACATTCATTGGCGCTTGCCACGGTCCAACCAACGCCGACCGCTACCGATGCCATCTTCGATATCGTACAGATGGACACATCCACCGCGGTAGCGTTGCCACTAATTTCGGTGCTCTTGAGCACTGCCAAAGAATCTTGGGGCCACCCCTCCTCAACCCCAATTTCAAACAAGAGGTTGGATCACATGTATAGGCTCCAAGAGCCAGGGGCAGAATTTCTATTCATCCACCCCAAGCCCAACTCAGTCGTCGTGACCCCCTCGGCTAGGGGACGTAGCGGACATTCCTCCCCCTTGGACAAGGAGGGACGGAAACTAGATTCTTTCGGAAGACGATTTTATTCAGCCGGTGCATTGGGCATAAAAACGGCAAACTACACAGCCTGCATGAGCAGGTACCAGTACTCCCTATGGGAACAGATGACACCTCTTCTGGCTCAGCTTCCTGAGGATAAGCAACGCCTTGCAAGGAAGATCCAGAGGGAAGGCATGGTGCTAGCAAAGCATCAGCTTAACGCATCCAAGCATGCTGCGGACGTCACGTCCAAGACACTCACTTCAGCAGTCGCCCTTCGTCGCCACGCCTGGCTGAGGTCGACTTCGCTTCCACAAGACACTAAGTCCTTAGTGGAAGATCTCCCTTTCGAGGGTGAAGGACTGTTCAGCTCCACGACGGACACAGTTCTTCATGATTTAGATAAGAGCATCAAAACATCTCGTAACTTGGGTGTCTCACAACCGAGACAACAGAAGCAGAAGACATGGCAGAGATCTTGGTCCAAACAGCAACCGCGAAGATCTCCCACTGAACCCCAATGGCAGAGACCACCGTCTACTGTCTATCAGCAGAAACCTTATGGCCATAAGCCACGATTCCCGTCCGCTTCCGCTTCTAAGGCTAAACCACCCAAGCCGAACAAGCAGAGTCTTTGACTCTCCCATTCGCTCCGATATTCCCACCCGTCTATCCCCCTTCCTACTAGCATGGCAACGTATCACGACAGACAAATGGGCACTGTCGGTTGTAGCAGAAGGCTACAGAATAGAATTTTTCCAGATTCCACAAGAATCGTATTTCGTAACCACCCCTCCCTCCGACACCCTATCGTCGGAAGTCGAAGCCCTCCTCTTAAAGGATGCCATAGAACAGGTACCAACAAAACACCTTCAGCGGGGGTTCTACTCCCGCTACTTCACGGTCCCAAAGAAGGATGGCGGACTTCGTCCCATATTAGATCTGCGGAACCTCAATGCGTTCATCACCTACAAGAAATTCCGTATGACCACTCTACAGACCATCCTACCGCTACTGGAAGCCAACGTGTGGATGGTGACGCTGGACTTAAAGGACGCATACTTTCATGTGACGATCCACCCGTCACACAGACGGTACCTACGCTTTGCGATCGGTCCGCGTCACTTCCAGTACAAGGCCCTACCCTTCGGCCTCTCTACAGCTCCTCGTGTCTTCACGAAGCTTATGGCAGTAGTAGCGGCACATCTGAGACTCCAAGGTGTCCACCTTTACCCCTACCTGGACGACTGGCTTCTAGTCGCCCCTTCTACGACGGAACTACAGAACCACATCTCTACTACCCTTCACACCCTAGAATTACTAGGGTTGACTATAAACCTCAAGAAGTCCATGCTTATCCCTTCCAGACGGGTTCAGTTTATCGGAGCTATCCTGGACTCCCTGCAATGCAGGGCATTCCTACCCCCCAACAGAGCGGCGGACATAGTCTCCCTTCTCCAAGCTATCCAAGAGACCAAAGAGGCTACAGCCAAACAAGTCCTTCGCCTGCTAGGCCTGATGGCCGCAACAACGGCAGTAATTCCCTTCGCCAAATTGCGAATGAGACCACTGCAGCTTTGGTTCTTGAGGCGTTTCCGCCCCAAATTCCACTCCCTCTCCAAACGTTTCCAGATATCTACCCAGGTCCTGGAGACCCTGAGGTGGTGGCTTGTGCCCCAGAATTTACACTCAGGTGCACCTTTCCGGCTTCCACCCCCCTCAGCGACCGTCACCACGGACGCATCCCTATGGGGCTGGGGAGCTCACCTGGAAGGTGTAGGTGTGGGAGACAGGTGGCACCCCTCTGTGGCGCACAACCATATCAATTTCTTAGAGCTGCTGGCAGTTCTCTACGCAGTGAGATCTTTCCGCCAATCCCTTACGGGGAAAACGGTGACTGTCCTTACGGACAACACCACCACTATGTTTTACATCAACCGCCAGGGCGGGACGGTCTCCCGTGGACTTTGCCGGTTAGCGATAGAACTGTGGAACGAGTGCCAGGCGCTAGATATTCACCTAGTGGCGACTCATCTCCCAGGACTACTCAACGTCCAAGCGGACTTCCTAAGCAGAGGAGGAGCATCCCTACACGAGTGGGAGCTGAACCCCCTCTACCTGACTCCGATCTTCGACCACTGGGGACATCCATCCGTGGATGTATTCGCCTCTCGGGAGAACAAGAAGTGCCATCTATTCTGTTCCAGAGCAGGAACGGACCCGACCTCTCTCGGAGACGGTCTCCTCTTCCGGTGGACAGGGAAACGGTTGTACCTATTTCCCCCAATCCCTCTCATTCCGAGAGTAGTCCACAAGCTGTTGACAGAGCGACCGTGGGCAATTCTCGTCACCCCCTGGTGGCCGAGACAACCCTGGTTCCCCACGCTCCTCAGCCTCTCACGGGGGACATATCTCCATCTCCCGGCGGACCCGGACCTCCTCGGGATGTGCGGGGGCCGAGTACTGCACCACGATGTGCCCAAGCTAAAATTGACAGCGTGGCTGATCCAAACTTAGGGTTAGAATCACGCATTGCTCAAGTGCTACTGAATTCACGCAAACTCTCCACTCGACGTTCATATGAGTCAAAATGGACTAAATTTTTATCTTTCCTGGCGTCTGTGGGACGACCCTCAGTCCCCGCTGGACTCAAAGATGTTTTTGGTTTCCTCCTGTCATGTAAGGACAGGGGACTGTGTCACTCATCTATCCGAGTCTACTTGTCAGCCATCTCAGTCAATCATCCTAAGATTGATGGCTATTCGGTGTTTTCCCACCCAACAACGAAACAATTCCTTAAGGGAATGAATCGCCTCTATCCCCCAGTGCGGACACCAGTCCCGGCATGGGACTTGCCCCTGGTTCTCACTAAGCTGATGGGAAAACCCTTCGAACCCATGGCCTCATGCAGTCTTCAGCTTTTATCATGGAAGGTTGCATTTTTAGTGGCCATCACGTCTACTCGACGCATGAGTGAGCTCTCGGCGTTCCGTTGCGACCCACCATACCTCACGTTTCATCATAATGCCATCACTTTGGCTCCAGATGTCACTTTTCTGCCTAAAATAGTGTCGGACTTCCATATAGGGGCAGATATCACCTTGCCGGTATTTTTTCCTGATCCCCAGGACCCAACGCAACGTAGTTTACACACTTTAGATGTTAAGAGAGCCTTGTCTTTCTACTTGCACCGGACAAAACCCTTTCGCAAGTCTCCAGCTCTCTTTATTTCTTATGCCTTGCCCAGGCAGGGACAGAAACTGTCGTCTCAAAGACTCTCGAAGTGGATAGTTGAGACGATAAAACTCGCCTATCTTCTGGCCAAGAGGCCACTGCCGGCGTCCCTCCGGGCACACTCCACTCGAGCCGTGGCTACTTCCACAGCATTCCTCAAGGGCATTCCCCTGGGAGACATCTGCAATGCTGCAACGTGGGCGTCTCCTCACACGTTTGTGAAGCACTACGCCCTAGATGTCCGTGTCCATCAGCGTACTGTGGTGGGCCGTGCAGTCTTGCAAGCAGCTCAGATGTGAGACCTCCAGCACCCACCTCCAGGTATGTGGTGTTTATTGCTCGCTATTCTCCCAGAGGTGTGATGCACAGAGACCACGAAGAAGATATACAGGTTGCTTACCTGTAATTGGAGATCTTCGAGTGGTCATCTGTGCATTCACACCACCCGCCCTCCTTCCCCTCTGCTTTCGGTCTCCCTCACTTTTTCCTTGGGGGCTGTTAGCAGCGGTCAGAAGGAACTGGCGGGATCCTCGTGCCTCTCCCCGGGTCATGCGCAGTGGGGCGTGCACGTGACCGGGGAGCTGGCGCGAAAATCCGTTAGGCTTTGAAGATTACCGATCGGGATCGGCGCAGGCGCACTTTATCCCAGAGGTGTGAATGCACAGATGACCACTCGAAGATCTCCAATTACAGGTAAGCAACCTGTATAATTCCCCATCCCAGAGCTGGTGGAGCCTGGGGAGGACAGGGACTTCAGTGGGGTACAATGCCATTAAGTCCACCTTCCAAAGTAGCCATTTTCTCCAGGTGAACTGATATCTGTCACCTAGAGATCAGTTGTAATCCCAAGAGATCTCCAGCCACCACCTGGAGGTTGGCAACCCCGCTCCCTAGGGAATCAAATGGGTCCCATCTTTAGCCATTTATCTGCCAGAGCTTTGAATGGGGTGGAGGCTGCAGGCAATCTGAGCAGGAAGGCAGCTAGCATGTCTCCTTCCAACCAGCTCAGTGACTTTGACTCTGAGTCCTCCAGGGAAGAGTCTGGTGAGCCAAGGCTGGTGGCTTAGGAAGGCCAGATGGGCCAGGAAGGGACCAGCACTGCAGACAGGGATGCCAGGCAAAACTCTATGGTCAAAATGGCAAAACTCTGTGGCAAAACTCTATGGTCAAAATGGCATCTACCAGAGTTTTTGTTCAAGTATGAGAGTGTCTTGGTCACTGATAACTGGAAGTGATGTCGCCATGGCACTGGCAACACTGGCCGAGGACTCTCCTTGCTGCTGATAATTCCCCTTGTCCTTCGATGGTCAGAAGGGACCTGGCAACTAGCTATGCCAGCCTCCAGGTGGGACCTGGTGATCCCTTGGAATTACAGCTCATCTCCAGACTACAGAGATCAGTTCCCCTGGAGAAAATGGGTGCTTTGGAGGGTGGGCTCTGTGGCATCGTACTAGGGTTGCCAGGTCCCGTTGCGGTGTGCAGTGTCATTCTCTGGCTGAAGAGGAAGGCGGTAACTTGTGGTGCCAGTCGCCGTTGTCCATTTTGCGCAGCACCTCCTTGGTTGTCCTGACCATGCGCTCCGCCTGTCCTTTTGTCACTGGGTGAAACGGGGTGGACCTCACATGGTGGATCCCGTAGTACTCCATGAAGTTCTGGAACTCCTGTGAAGTAAATGCTGACCCATTGTCTGTTACTAAAGTGTCCGGGATGCCGTGGGTACTGAAAATGCGCCAGATGCATCAGATGGCCGCTTGAGATGACGTGGCCAACACTGGGGCTACCTCCAGCCACTTCATGTAGCTGTCTACGAGAAGGAAGAACAGCTGGCCGCGAAGTCCAGGCTTATGGGCGGACTCCCATGGCCTGATGGGCGCCCCCTGGTGGCTCTGGACGGGACTCTTGGCACTCCCAGCATCGATGGCGGCATCCAGCCCTGGCCACCATACGTAGCTGTGGGCCAGGGTTTTCATGCATACAATGCCGGGATGTGATTCGTGCAGGGCCATAAGGACCCTTTCTTGCAACGGGACAGGGATGACCACCCTGGAACCCCATAGAAGACATCCCTTGTGAGTGGAGAATTCAGTCTGTCAGCATGCGTATGCCATGAAATCGGGACCGGGACTGCTGGGCCATCCCTTTCCCACCCAGTTGAGGACCTGTGCAAGAATGTGGTCTCGAGCTGAGCCACATCTTTTGCCTGGATTGGGCGGCTGGGCAGGTCCTCTTGTAAGGTGATGTGGTGCGCTGGAACTGGATCGGGGTTGCAGGAGGGCAGTGGCAGGCAGCTGAGGGCATCCACATGCCCCATCGACTTTCCCGGTCGGTGGACGAGGGAATATGAGTATCCGGCCAGGAAAATAGACCACCGCAGGACCTGTGGGGAGAGCATCTGCAACGTCTGTCGGTCAGGCGCCAGGAGCCCCAGCCTGTGGTCTGTCACAATGGTGAAGGGCCAGCCGTACAAGAAGTTGTGAATCTTCTTCATCCCCGCGACCTTAGCCAAGGCCTCCTTATCGATTTGCGCATAGTTGCGCTCGGCTGAAGACAGGGTCTGGGAGTAGTAAGCGACTGGGACCTCCCGGCTGTCGAGCAGGCGGTGGCCCAGGACTGCACCCACTCTGTAAGGGGAAGCGTCTTACTTCAGGACCATGGGCAGCGACTCATCAAAATGTGCAAGGACAGTATTCGACACCAGTAGATCTTTGACAGTCTGAAATGCCACAGCGTGGCGTGGGCCCCATACCCACCGGGCATTTTTGTCGAGGAGCCTGTGGAGAGGCTCTGCTACTGCTGCCTTGTGGGGAAGGAAGGTGTGGCAAAAGTTCAGCAGGCCTAGAAATGATTGCCATTCCACCCGTGAGGAAGGCACCGGGGCTTCCGTGATGGCACGCACCTTGTCGGAGGTAGGGTGGATCCTACGGGCGTTGACCGTGAAGCCGAGGAAATCCACTGAAAAGACACTGAGCTGACATTTTCCCCAGTTCACCTTCGGGCCCGCATCGCAGAATTGCTGCAGCACGGAGCGGAGGTGTGATGCAAAGGACGGGGGGGTTTGGGGGCGGTGACTAAAACGTCATCGAAGAAGGGGAACACACTTGGAATACCTTTCAACAGATGGTCCGTTAGCCCCTGGAACAATCCGGGGGCGACGCTGACCCCAAACTGCAGGTGGTGGACCTTAAACGCCCCCTGTGTGTAACAATGGTTTGGGCCTCTGCGGTGGCCTTGTCTACTGGGAGCTGTTGGTAGGCCTGAGCCAAGTCCAGCTTCCCAAAAACTCGGGTGCCTGTGAGACCAGCCAGGACATGGCTTACCACCAGCTCTGGGTAGGCATGGTCCTGAAGTGCCCTATTCAGTGTGCATTTATAATCAGCACATATTCAAATGTCCCTGTTCTGCTTCATGGGGGTGACTATGGGGGTTTCCCACCGGGCGTGGGAGACCGGTCCGAGGATCCCTGGGCTACCAGCCTGTCCAATTCTTTATCAACTTTTGGCTGGACTGACAGGGGAGGGCGTCTAGCCACTACTCGGATCAGCCATACTGCCGGGTCGAGGTCCGGGGACACGGGAGGGCCAGTGTAGGTACCTAGCGTACCATCGGAAACTGTAGGAAACTCATCAGAGACCTCCCTGAAGTCTGTGTGCCTGCGCTGGTTCAGCCCCGTGATGCCCAAACCAAGCCAGCCCCAATAAACTGGAAAGTTACCCTTCCACGACTAGAAGGTCCAGCTTTCCCTCGAAGTCCTTGAACTGGACCTGGAACTTGCCCATGCCCTTGAGGGCGATGAGGTTCTTTTGAAAGTCCTGCAATCTCAGTCCTGTGGGCTTTTGCAGTCGGGGTCCCCCCTTAGGGCATAGTTTACATAGGGTGTCCACCGAGATGCTGGAGTAGGCGGACCCCATGTCCAGTTCCATAGAGCAGAGGGACCCCTCTATGGAGACTGGCACAACTATCTTGTCAGGAGTGTTACGGGGCAGTTGCATTACCTGCTGATCAGCCGAGGATGTGGAGTGGAGACCGGCGTCCTCCAAGTTGGTGGCTTGGGTGTGTTGTGTGGCCCGGGAGTGGCAAATCTGGCCAATGTGCTCCCTGAAAGGGTGAGGGGACCCCCCCCCCCTTTGGAGATCTTCAGGAGGTGCTGGAAGACTTCCCTGTTTCCCAGGGCTTTTGAAGAGGTCCCAATGGCAGGCATCTTTCAAGGAAAGAGATTTGGAATTTGCTCTTATATTTTGGGGGTTAGCTGGGGACGTTTTAATGATTCTTGTAAGCCGCCTGAACTGAGAGGAAAGGTGGGATGTAGATGGTTTTTAAGAATGAACATAAATACATAAAGCCTTTCGAAGGCCAGGCTGAATTCTTCTCTCTGATAAAATAGGATTTTTGCATGCAATGAACGTAAGAACAGAGGAAGAACCCAGCTCGATCAGACCTGTGGTCCAGCCTGTCCAGCACCCTGATTCGCACAGTGGTCAACCAGGTCCTCTGGAGAGCCAACAGCAGAGCATAAAGGCCAAGGCCTTCCCCTTGAGACCCAGTTTGGTGTAGTGGTTAAGACTGTGGACTCTGATCTGGGAGAACTGGGTTCAGTTCCCCACTCTTCCACATGCAGCTGCTGGTGTGACCTCGGGTCAGTCATAAGTTTTTTCGGAGCTCTTCTCTCAAGGGCAGTTCTCGAGAGAGCTCTCTCAGCCCCACCTACCTCACTGGGTGCCTGTTGTGAGGAGGGGAAGGGAAAGGAGATTGTAAGCTGCTCTGAGGCTCCTTCAGGTAGTGAAGGGCGGGGTATAAATCCAATCTCTTCTTCTTCATCATATTGCCTCCTGGCTCTGTGATTGAGAGGTTTAGCACTTCTGAGCGTAGAAGTTCCCCTCAGTCACCATGGCTAGTAGCCACTGATAGACTGATCTCTGTTGTCTGGAGATCGATTGTCATACCAGGAGATCTCCAGGCCCCACCTGGAGGCTCGCAATCTTAGTTATTGCAGTATCCCAGTTGAAACAAAGGAGTCTTCAACGGATAGAGACTTTGACAGAAGGAGGTAGACAAATGTAGGTGCCGTAAACATGTCTTAAAGAAGCTCTAAAAGTGAATTATGGCACGTCTAATGGATGCATACCAAATGCTAATTATATGCAGATGGAATTTGGTTTCTGTTAGTTTATAGCGTGGCTTTCTCTGCCTGAACAATATCTTTCCTCACTTGGCAATTTCTGTCAGTTTATAGAAAATGATGCTGACAGGGGAGGGAAAAGCTGATCAAACATTGACCAGTTCTGGGCCAAAGTCCTGTTGCATGTTCAGAGTCTGTCTGTGTCTGTATTGCAGTCCTCAAGCCAAGGGCATAGAGTTTTTATTTGGGGGGGGGGCTCTTTTGTGTGTGTGTGTGTGCGAAGCATGCGCACGTGCTGGGAGAATGTCTCCGCCGCCGCGAGCCTCTCTCCCCCCCGCCTGGCTCCCCTGCACTCCCTCCCGGAAGTGACGTCATCACACTGGGTACGTTGCCAGGGTGACGCTCTGGCAGTCACCCTGAAACTCTATGGTGCCATTACGCTGAAGTCCTTGTCTCCCTTTCTCACAAGACAAGATCTCGTGGGCACTCCATGAAATTGCTGAGCAGTCGGGTTAGAACAGATAAAAGGAAGTACTTCTTCACCCAAAGAGGGATTGACACATGGAATTCACTGCCACGGGAGGTGGTGGCGTCCAATGTTCCCTCTAAGCTGTGGAATCTTGTGAGCAAAAATTCTACTTTGTGAGCAACTGGCATTAAAGTTGTGAGCGAGCGATTTGGCTACTGCATAAATTAGCTTGCTCTGGAACCGTCCTTCCTTGAGCTAAGACAAAAATGTGTGAGCCAGAGGCTAAAATACTGTGAGCTAGCTCACACTAACTCAGCTTAGAGGGAACCCTGGTGGCGTCTACAAGCATGGATGGCTTGGTGCTTAGGGGGGGCAACAGTGGGAGGGCTTCTAGTGTCGTGGACCTCCTAGGGCACCTGATATTTTTGGCCACTGTGTGACAGAGTGTTGTAGTGGATGGGCCACTGGCCTGATCCAACACTGGCTTCTCTGATGTTCTTATGTAAGCGACCTGTCATGTGTCTCTAATACTCACAATCCCCAGCCTGCCATGGAAAGTTACTAGGTGAGACACTCTGCCAGACCTACCTCACAGGGTTGTGAGGATAAAATGGAGGACAGGAGAACAATGCAGCTCTGGGTCTCTGGGGAGAAATACTAGGGTTGCCAGGTCTGGGTTGGAAAATATCTGGAGACATTAGGGGTGGATCCAGGAGAGGGTGGGTTTTGGGGAGGGGAGGGGCCTCAGCATGGTACAGTGCCATAGAGTCTACCTTTCAAAGTAGCCATTTTCTCCAGGGGAGCTGATCTCTGTCAGCTGGAGATCAGCTGTAAAAGTGGGAGGTCTCCAGGTCACTCCTGGAGGCTGGCAACCCTAAGAAATATGAGTATGGTGTTTGCTTGTTTGTTTTTTATAAATTTTTATTGCATTTTCTACAACTATAAAAAATTTATCCCTAATACTTCAAAACTATCCCTACTTAAAGCAAAGAATGTAAAAACGCTTTTCAAATACATATATAAATGAAGTTCCCCTTAAACCGTGTTAAACAGAAACATGATACTAGATTTAAAGCAATGTTGGCTATGCATGTGTAAATTCAAGCAAGTGGTATATATATCTAAGACTTTAAGCTTAAAGTAGCGGAGAATAACTATTTTCTCCTCTCCCTTCTTCTTCTTGGTTTAACCAGTTCTCTTTAGACTGCCAGTCGTTTAGGGGCTGCTGCCCCCTTTGCTGAATCAGAGTCCTCTGAAGAGCTACTCGATGAGGACAAACTTCCCAAATCAAGTATGATGTCTTCTTCCTCTTCTTCTTCCTCTGCTGTCTTCTTCTCTTTTGGTAGTTTTTGATGGAATTCCAAGAAAGTTTCTGCACTTTTAAGAGAAGTGATCTTCTCTTTTTTCTTGTTGTAATTGAAAGCCAAACCTTCCGGAAAAACCCACCTATAAGAGGTGGCATTCTTTTGCAAGAATTTTATCAGATTTTTGTATTGCTTTCTTCTTTTCCTTAACTCAAATGGAATGTCTTTTAGTACCTTGATTTCCACTTCTTTGATTTTTAGGATTGTCCCCTTAGTGGCCTTGAGCACCATATCTCTTGTTGTTCTCTTAGACTTAGAGAATTTCACTACAATTTCTCCAGACAGGTTATTGTTCTTCACAAAATCTGAATATGTCCTATAGACAATATCCATATTGCTTTGTAGATAATCCGCTTGCAGACCTGTTATTGGAGCCAGAGCTTCACTTAAGATTTCGTTTAAATTCTCCATTTTTTGTTCTGGGACACCTTGAAATTGCAAAATATAAGCTGCTTGTTCCATTTGCAGCTTCAGAAGTTGATCCTTGTCAGATGCTCACTCTTTCTCCACCACTTGCAGTCTTTGATTCAGTATTTTTGTTTTGGCTTCAGTAGATTTAGTTGATTTGATCACTTCTTCTGTTTTAACATTGGATTCTTTAATATCCTTATGAAGAGCATCAATGCTTCAATTTCATTGTAGTCATCTGGTCCAGCAGAGGGCACAATGCTGCGGATATGTTTGGAAAGTCTATAATAGCTTTCTGTTTAGGAACAGAAAGAGAAGGAGCTGTAGTTTTTGGAGAGGGTTTCTCTCCGGATGCCATTTTTTCTCCCCGCCAGTCATTTTTCCTTCCCGGGGGGTGGGGTGTCTCGGTTTCAGAAAAAGTTCTTTAAAGAAAGCCCTTTAAGCAAATTTCCAGATCACTTGAAGTACAGATGCAGTGCCAATGAACCCAGCCCTCCGCTTTGCAGATTTTTAAAAGTAAAGGGGAGGGGGGCAAACCTTTCCCCTCCCCCTCCCCTGTTTTCTTCCAGACTGGGAAATGCTTAAATGTCCAGTTGAGTGGACCACTGACTCACACTTCTTCTGCTCGCACCACAGGCAGGTGTCTTTCATTTTAATACTTCATTCTTTGCTTGCTGACTGGTGTGCTGCTTTGCATGCCTGAAGGCTCCCCGGTGGGGAGACCTCTCAGGACAAAGAAGCGCCTCAATCTCTTGGCCGATGTCTCAAGAGAGGCACCTCTTGTGTCCCAGGCTAGGAGCCCCCTACAAGGGCTCTGGGGGGGATCGGAATCCCGCTGGTAGTTTGCGGGCCACTCCATACGGAGCTTCGTTGGAATGCGCCAGCCATCAAGGTGCTAAAAGCCGGAAATCCCAGTATGGTGTTTGTTATAAATCTAATTTTAATGACATTAAAAAGATTACATCATTTGTTATACTTCAAAGTAGCCTTTACAATGGGCTATTAGATTTTCCGCCAATACAATAATAATGATAACAACCCAGTGCCTGAACTGCGAGTTCTAACTTTTATTCCACATGTACAACCACTAAAACAGATTAATGTTCCTTTACAATGCATGTAAAGGGTGGAGGAGGGGGAGGGAAGCATCCTTAGACCGTGGGGAAATATCAACTCCTCCCCTTTTGCTCATAATATTAACAAAGATTTCCTACTGTACTACTCCAAACAGGACATGGATAAGAGAGGTGTGGGAACAAAAACTGAAAATACATGGGGGGTGGGGGGAGAGATGGACAAAATTAAGTGGAGGAAGAGAGAAACTGAATGAGAAAAGTGTGGAAAAGAAGGAGAGGAAATAAGGGGGGAAAGCAGGATAGGCTGTTTTTTCTTTCTGCAACACCTGAACTGATGCTTTGCAAGGTCTGGCAGAGCTGAGGGCAAGGAAAGGAACAGAGAAAGGCTGGACCGTTAGCAGGCTGAAGGCTGGTAATTACTGTAGCAGCCATCAGCATGATGTCTTGTCTTGCAGCAGAGTGCTGGCTAGGTTGATGGGCTTAGCATGATCTGTTAGGCAAGTTTGCTTCCACCTTGGAGAAAGGCAAGTCCGGCTGATACTAGAGAGCCTTTTACTGTGCTCACGCTTCCCTGCGCCCATTTTTAAATGCCTTCCTTTCACTCCCAGAGTCGCACTGCTACCGCAGCATGCCTCCACAAGTGAAAGAAGGCATTTAACTCCCCTCACTTGGGAGGTGTGCCGCTGTGGTGGGGCAACTTTGCAAGTGAAGAGAAGGCATTTTAAATTTTTATTTATTTATTTATTAGGCTTGTATCCGGCCCCATCCCAAAATGGGTTCAGGGCAGCTCACAGCAATTAGAATATAAATAAAATAGCAGTAACATACATAAACCCCCTGGAGTTGCTCCGCTGTGGCGGCACGCCTCCCCAAGTGAAGGGAGAAGGTATTTAGTTTCCCTTCACTCAAGGAGGTTTGCTGCCGCCGCAAGGCAGCTCCCCAAGTGAAGGTAAGAAATGCCTTCTCTTTATTCCCGGAGTTGCTCCACTGCGGTGGCACGCCTCCCCAAGTGAAAGGAAAAGGCAATTTATTTCCCTTCACTCATGGAGGCATGCCACAGCAGTTGTGCAATTCTGTGCATGAAGGGAAGGCATTTTTAAATGCTGAACAAATTCCGGTTTCCCAATTTGTGACCTGAATCCCAATATCAAACCAATATCAGGATTTAGGAATATCAGGAAGCACTGATTTGGGGGGGGGGGGGGGGGGGTCCAATGGACTTGAATTCGTGGGTGTGTGTGGAATTCTACACAACCCTAGACTTTTCTTTGGGCATATGTGGTTTGAACACTACTATCTTTGCTCTGGGCATAGAGGAGTACATCAGTTGCTAGCCAGTGAAATCCATTGTGAGGTCACTGGAAAGATTTATCTCATTAAAGCAGTGAGCTTGTTTGGATGGCTTGGTCCATTTTCTGTCACTGAGACCAGTGATGGTGTGGCAAGCATCTTGTGGAAGCTTTGATCTGTCGCAAAGCTGCTGGCATCAAGGAGGACAGAACATGGCTGCCGAGGAGATGTTTGGAGCAGAAGGAGGGGTCGTGTGGGGCTTTGTGAAGGGAGAGTTGGCCAAATACAAAATTTGAGAACTCTTTAACAACATCCCTGTCCCAGCGCAAAAGGCAGCACCAGGACAGCCTCTGATGCGAGTAGATGTTGGAGTCTGCTCAAGTGGCTGGAACTGGATCGCCCGCTTTGCCCATTCCAAGGAGGAGGACATTGTGATGCTGACCCTCCTGAAGGCTTCTGGGACCCGTTGCCAGGGTGAGGCCATCAACAGAACGGAGACAGGAGAGTCGTGAAGAGCGTCAGTTGGGCGAGGCTGGGGGAAGGCCGTGGAGTCTGGCAGCTTCTCCCCAAGTCTTGTCACAAGAAAGCGGCTTGTTGCTATCAAGTCCCAGTGGTGTGACAAAGGAGATGGTTTAAGATGGAGGATTCCTGCATTCTGAGGGGAATTGTCAGGGTGAGCGGCCATAAATGGGGGCATGTCCAAAGCTGGGCTGAAACCCTTCGTCCTGAGCTGAGCAGAGTCAAAAGCCACTGGCTTTCAGGGCCCCCCGAATGTTCTTAGCTCCACCCTTGTTTGGAGTGGTCACTCCTTGCTTTGAGTGCATGTTCCTGACCTGATATGTCCCCCTTCTGTTCCCTTACTTTGTCTGTATAAGAAAGGGCCACACAGATTGCACTCCTTGGGCCCTTTCACACACACTAAATAACGTACTTTCAATCTACTTTGAAACAGGATTGTATTGTGTGAAATGGCAAAATCCACTTGCAAGCTGTCGCTGAAGTGGATTGAAACTGCATTATTTAGCGTGTGTGGAAGCACCCCTTGTCTGGTCCCTGCTGGTCACTGTTTCACTTCAGCTTATCTCACTGGAAGAGGCTCCAGTCCTGGAAAGGTTCAGTTCCTCTGCTCCAAGTGCCCCTGGTTCTGCAGGGAGGGTTGCCAACAGCCCCTAGGTGTGGCTCGGAGATCTCCCATAATTGCAAGTAATCTTCAGGTGACAGCATAGGCATCAATTTCAGGAGGGCTGGGGGGCTTGGGCCCCCGCCGAAATTTTACAGAAGGGACTCAGCCTCCCCCGGGGCAACCAGTGCAGATAGGCATGCGTAGCCAGTTCAGGGTGCCCTTTTGTTTCCTCCCACCTAAGAACGGGAGGGAGATCCAATGGGGGGGGGGCGGGGTTTCCAACTTTCTGTGTCGATCCTTTGCCCTACATTGTGCGCGCGCCCTGCGCTCTGCCATGGCAGAGAGGCAAGCAGGGAAGTGGCTTCTGCCCCGCAACTCCGGGGCGAAGAAGGCGCCTTCTCCCATCTCTACACAGGGGGAGTGGATGCAGGCAGAAGGGCTGCGCTCCACCTCAACAGGAGCCAGCCGTGCAAATAAAAAAGGAAGCCGCTCCTGTCTTTACATCTATTCCGCCAGGTTCCAGGAATGTAAATTGTCACAGAGGGAGGGGGAACAGGAGGAGAGACACTGAAGAGTGTTTACAAAGGAGAGGGGTAGTAGGGGAGAGAGGGCTGGCCTTCCTGGGCGGAAGCAGGAACATTTCAATGCCGGCAAGCCTGGCAGGGATGTTGTCACTCGACTGTAATCTTCCTTCTTATTGTTTTTCTGCCTTTCTGTCTCTTTCCTTCCTTTCGATTTTCTGTCTCTCTTTCACTACTTTTTCCCCATCTTTTTTCTACCTCTCCCTTCCTTCCTTTCTCTCTTTGTGTTCTCTCTCTCTTTGTCTTTTACTTACTTTGTCTTTTCTCTCTCTTTCTCTCTTTCTACCTTTCTCTCTGTTTCTCTTTCTCTCGGTTTCTGTCTTTCTTGCTTTCTCTCTCTCTCTCTGTCTTTCTCAGTCCATTTTTTTTGGTGCATAATGCCTTCAGCTCTCACACACAATGCCACTTCTGTTACCTCTTCCAGATGATTCCTTAAAGTCCATCTTTTCTATGAATTGTTTGGAACGACTGCCTAATCCCCATTTTCTGCTGAAATTGATCATTTCCACTTCAGACTAAACTGCATATTTTTCCTCTTTAATCTTGTCTTTCTTTCTTTCTTTCTTTCTTGGAAAGTGAGATTATATTTAAATAGTTTCTATGATTTTTTAAAAAGTCGGTCTGCTCACAATTTTGAAACTAGCTCCATAGCCGACACATGGTAAAGCTGTAGGGTTTTCAAGGCAAGAGACCTTCAAAGGTGGTTTGTCATTGCCTGCCTCTGCATACCAACTCTGGGCTTCCTTTATGGTCTCCCATCCAACTACAGATCATTGCTGTCTGTCAGAAAAGAAAGTATAGTCCTTAACCCTGGCTGTCTCCACCCACTTTCAATGTAGCAGTGTAATCAGGGTGCAAAGCCTCTGTTGAGCTCCAATTTACATTTGGGGGGAAAGTATGTCTCTATTTTATTTTACTTGTGTCTATATATTCTTGATTGAGAACAGTTTTTTTGGGGGGTGGGGGAGGCTGCTTCAACCACTCCTAAGCTCTTCTTTCAATTGCTAATTCATTTTTTAATGGTAAGCCCATCTGCATGAACAAGGGGGACATGCAGATCAGAGGCCTTTTAAAATTTCCTTTTGCCCTGTGTGCAGCCCAGAAAGAACATTGGCAAGAAATGTGCACTCTGTACATATTCATGCTCTTCATTTTGCTGTTACTTAAAATGGTGAGCTACAGTTTCAAAGGGACAACTAACTGGGATGTATAAAAGGAATGACAGGCTTGCCCACTGGAAACAATGGGAGAGGCTTGAAGGCCCATTGGAGATAATGGGAGCCAGGAATGCCAATCGACTTGCATGGGCTCCGCTGAAATACATTGCAGCACAAAAAAAGTTGCAAAGAAAATGTGGAATGTTTTTGCCATGAAGGTCTTTGGGCCCAGATAGGCTACTCTGGGACTGGAATGACAGCCCCCAGAGTGGAATTACAGTCCCTAGGAAGAGAATCTGTGCTCTGGTACTGGAATGACAGTCCCCAGAGTGGAATGATGATCCCTAGCAATAGAATCTGTGCTGTGGGACTGGAATAACAGGTTGCAATGTGGAATGACAGCCCCTGGGAATAGGCTCAGAGCTCTGGGACTTGTACTCACTTGTAGGATATGAGTTTGAAGTGAGAAGATTGCTGCTACTCTGAACTCGCTACATTGCTCAGAAATTGAATGCATAGCAACTGTTTGGTATTCTGGTTTAGGGACTGCAGCCATGCATTTACCAAAGGCATCTGTGATGCCATAAGTACATTTAAGTACAAAGTCACCTGTATGAATAAGGCAGAAACAAGACTCTTATAAATGAATGTCCAGGAAAACTTTTAAATTGTTCCCCTAGAAGCTTTTTTGGGTTACCCTCCTTACTTTCAAATTTGTGACCATTTGTCATGGAGCATGGCTAGGGGGGTTCCCAAGGGTTCCCAGGCCCCTCTAAATTTCTGGAGAGCCCCTCCCTAAATCCCACATGGTTCCACCTCCATAGATAGTAACACTGGCATGTGATGTCAGTGGCTCCTCCCTATGATGTCACTGGGCCTCGGTTCTTTTAAGGACCTAGCATAGCAGTGCCTCTGGCCCAGCCCCCCCTGGGAAATTGGAAAGTCTACACCCATGAGTGCAACCATAAAATGGTGGCTGCAGGAGGCAGCAGAGTCACCCACAAAATAGCTACCACAGCTTAACTTGAGCTACACAGTGAAGATCCTTGTGCTGTGGTGGCAGCTTCTCCCAAAGCAGCTGTCATGATCCTGGGCCTATAGTAGTGCAGCCCGCAGGCTCCAGAGAGGCCTAGTGGTGCCAGGGAAGCCTGTACTAGAGTAGTTATCAGGGCCTACATTTCCCAGGTCACCCTTTGGACCCTGTCATTGGCTAACAGGGGATCTGGAGGGAAAGCTTGCACCAGTAGAATAGTAGAGGGATGGTGCCCGGGAAGAAGGGATTAAAGGCCTAGGCCAAAGAGGAAGGGGGCACTCCCAGGGGGCAGAGCTGGGGTGAAGCTGCTGCAGGAGGGGTCAGCTTGAGGCCGAAGACCTAGAGAAGGCTAGGGGCAGTAGAGTCAGACACATTCGGGCTTCTTATTTTGCTGGTTTACCTACCTTTACTGTGCTCATTTCCCCTACATGTTATTGAATCACAGTTGCTAAATCTTGTTAATAAAAACAGTTTGTTATTCTGCCTGGGGCCTCACGCCTTGTCCGGTCACTGTTGTATTCTTATTATTTTACAGCCACAGCTTGCAGAGACTTTGGGATGCAAAAGGCCCTTTCTGATTGGCTAACAAATAAAGACTCTCATTGGTCCTTAAGCCACTCTAGGTAACCAATTGCTGAGCCTCGCTTAGGTCCAATAGGATTGTTTGTACATAGTTACATTGTTTGAAGTTATGAGTTGGAAACAGTATAAATTAAGGTGCCGCTCTCATAGAGCTGTCTTTGAGCTGAAGCAACGGTTTGAATAAAAGCCTGTTTGTTTGATTCATCGCCTTCCGCTCAATACTTAAAAGTCACTTACAAGGGGAAACATACTGGAGAAGGAGTGTGTAAAGGGGCAAGGTGGGTGCTCTGGGCCCTCCCCAGGAGACCTGCACCAGAGCGGGGGCAGCCATTAGAAGATCTTTCTTGCTGCTGCCCGGAACAGCAGTGTTTTTTTAAAAAATCTGCATAGCCAATCAGAAGCTTTGCTGGACAGAAGCCCCACCCACTTACTAAAATCACTTGATGGACACCAGGAAAGGTGGTGGTGGATGCCATGGGGCTCGCAGGCACCACGGTGGGGACAGCTGTTCTACACTGCTTAACCCATTGTGCTGTAAAGCGTATGCTTTGTTGCATCTCTTTTCGGGATGGCTGTTTGCTTTCAGATTTCTGTGGTCCAAACCCTGTTGGGTTGTTTGACTTACCTGCCTTGTAACCTGCCTTGAGTCTCAGCAAGAAATGTGGGGTCGAAGTAACCTAAATAAACATTTTTTAAAATTTAATAGAAATGGAAATGCTTTCACCTGTTTCCTTTTTTTTTTTTTTTTTTTGCTAAGCCGTCATTATTTTGTGCCATTTTATTGAGGATTCTGTCCATTTCTTCTTCCTTCTGATTTTTGTTCCTGCACCTTTTAATTCAGATGGTGGCAATTATATGGAGAACAAGGCCATTATTTGGTGTCTGTCAAGCGTGACCCTGCTGGAGTGACGGAAGTCTCCTGTACCCTGGCTGTGCAAAAAGACCAAGAGAACAGTTACGTCCGTCAGTCTGAGGATACAGCGGGAAGAGAAAATATTGTTCTGTCATGACTGTGCTGACGAATGTGAATTTAACTTGATTTGAGATTTCAGGGTGAAGCCCTGCGGAAAGTATTGTGCTTCAAATCCAAGAGTTACTTCTTTTTGTGCATGGATATTATTGTTCTCCACTTTCTTGCCATGTTGACTTCCTTTGCTGTTGTGGTTTTTGCTGTGTTTAGTTAGGGCTGAGCTGTGGATCTGCTGGCCACGCCTTCTGGCTGTGAGACTGCTTTTGTGAATGCCAAGGGCAGTAAAAGGCGGCATGGTAAATGCGCCTTTCTGACGGGGACCTGCTTCTCTTAGGGGTTTCTGAGGGCTTTTCTGCACTCTTATTTTCGACCCTTGTGTGCCTGTATTGCGCCTCTTTTTTCCTTCATGTGTTTTGCTTCCTCCAGTGGTCACTTTTATATTATATTACTGTATCTCCAGCTTATTTCCCTGGGAAATAAGCCAGACATACAGCTATATAATATAGAAACAACTACTAAAGGGAAAAAAATGTGTGGAAAAGAAAAAATCAATGATGCAATACAGTGTGATGAAAATAAGAGTGCAGAAAAGCCCTGATGGGTTAGGCAAATGTGGATGAGAGGGGTACAGCTGTGGACCATCCCCTTTGCTAGCAAGGTTCTGGTTGGCTTTTTTTTTGTCTATCAAACAGTATCTCCTCAATGAAGAATAAAAGAGGACATCTGTTGCCTTGTTTGAATCTGGTATTAAACCCATAACAAAAAAAATGTAGAAAATCTCAGTGTTTCTATCATTCTGAGGATCAGAATCATATAGGGTTGCCAAGTCTGGGTTGGAAAGTACCGGGAGATTTTGGGGGTGGAGCCGGGAGAGGGCGGGGTTTGGGGAGGGGCCTCAGCATGGTACGATGCCATAGAGTCCACCTCCAAAGCAGCCATTTTCTCCAGGGGAGTTGATCTCTGTCAGCTGGGGATCAGTTGTAAAAGCGGGAGATCCCCAGGCCCCACCTGGAGGCTGGCAACCCTAGAATCATAAGAACCCCCCCCCCCCAGGCACTGGGTAAGTTTTTCACCAGGCTGGGGTGCACTGAAGCAGTCCTTCCACATGTGCCCAAACTCTGACTTGTGACCTCCTGAAGAATTTCTCGTGAGGTCTGTGGAGCCAGAATATGGAAGCTTGTGATGGGATCACAGATATCGAAATAGTCAAAACCTGTTAAAGAGATGAATCTCTTAATTTGATGGCAGTGCGATTTAATAATGGCAGTGCGATTTAATAATGGCAGTGCAAAGGTCCTAACTGTATAGGGTGGACTTCCATGTTGAGTAGTACTATTTGCAATGCATCTTGGTATATAGTTTAAAATTAACAGGTTGTCAGAATAACCACATCAACAGGGTAGGGTCGTGAACCTCCTGGTGGGGCCGGAAGATCTCCCAGAATTACGACTGAACTCCAGAGTACAGAGGTCAACGGCCCTGGAGAAAATGGCAGCTTTGGAAGGTGGACTGTGTGGCATTAGATCTTGCTGAGGTCCCTCTCTTCCCTAAACCCCGCCTTCCCCCTGCTCCAAGCATTTTGCAACCCCAGAGTTGGCGACCATATGATGTAGGCTCACTTCAGTCCTTGTCAACAGGCAAATGCAGTCAAGATGCAGAGAGAACTTTTCTTTACTAGGCAAAGAAAACTACCATCATAACTGTTTGGAAAAGTTAAATGAGTTTTTCAGCTCTTTTGCAGTTCTATTCATGGATAATGTGGAGGGAAACTTAATGGGTCATTACACTAGCTGACCACCTATTGAGGTTTTTAAAGCAGATGGGCCATGGAAGGATTTTTATTCCCTTGTATGGTTTACTATTCCTCAGTGATAATCCTATATACCGAGAAGGGTTAAAGCCACTTCCTACTACAGACCTCTCCCAGCAGAGGGCGCCAGACACCTCACAAAGAAGCTGCAGGCAGACAACCTGTCCTAGAATATTATATTATCTGTCTCCTGCTCTGGTTCTTTATTGCTAAATGCTAAACTAAGGGAATTAAAGAGTGAATTTTCTAGCATGTTAATTCTGTTTGGGTGAAAAGCCACAAGGGAGCTGGGGAACGTGTCCCAAACACTTTAATTATTGTGGGGGTCAAAACGAGATGTGACGCTGGGAGATTAGCAGACTTCCCCCCCCCCTCCCCAGCCAAGGGCAAATGCAGCTGTCTGGGGGCCTGATTTGAATTCAGGCCCCAGTGAAGAGGGTTTAAATGCTTTGCAGTGTATGCAATCAGAGCTGACCCCTCCTCGAGCTTTGTTAATCCTGGAAGGAAAAAGAGAGAAATTCCCTCTCCCTGATTCCTCCTCCCCCGCCCTTCCCAAGGCCAATAATAGTGTCTGTGTGGTGGTGGGGGACAGATTAAAAATGTGAGAGAGATCAATTTTGATCAGCAAAATCAGATAAAGGGAGGTGTTTAAACCTTTTCTCCCCAACAGCATGGCTCCAATGCAAATTTTAGGGTTGCCATCTTCCAGGTGGGGCCCAGAGATCTCCTAGACTTACAGTTGATCTCCAAACTACAGAGATCAGTTCCCCTGGAGAAAATGGCTGCTTTAGAGGGTGAACTCTATGGCGTTATGACTCTCTGAGGCCTGGGTTTGGGGAGGGGAGGGACCTCTATGGGTAAGTAATGCTATAGAGTCCACCCTCCAAAGTAGCCATTTTCTCCAGCCGAACTGATCTTTGTAATTCTGGGAGATCTCCAGGCCCCACCTGGAGGATGGCAACCCTAGTTTTGATACCTGTGCTCAGTCAGGAGAGGTTTTATAGGAGTGCGCAAAGGGGTCCACCAAGAGATTGATATACTTAAATGCAGTTTTGGGCTTTGACAGGTGAAACCTTTTAAAATGCTGCCCAACAGGCACAAATTTAACAGGTTCAGCCTCTTGGCCAGGGCTATTTTGGGGCGGGAACGCACAGGAACGGAGTTCCGGCTGGCTTCTGAGTTGGCCACGCCTACAGCCTCCCCCCCCCCGGGTTCCCCAGGTGCCTCGCAAGCTGTGGGGTGCCTGGGGAAGCCAAGCCGATCCAGGGAGGGAAGGCAGTTTAAACTGCGGGGCACCTGATGAAGCCGATCCAGAAACTGTCTTCCTTCCTTCAGGTTCCCCATGCACCCCACAAGCCACGGGGCACCTGGGGAAGCCGCTCCTGGGAGGGAGCTGCGCTGTCAGGGGTGTGGCCTAATATGCTAATGAATTTCTGCTGTTGGGTGTGGCCCATTATGCTAATGAGTTCCTGCTGGCCTTTTTCTACAAAAAAAAAGCCCTGCTCTTGGCTATATCTGCATGCCCCCGGAGAGCTCTCCCTGTTGAATTAGTGCCTCTTTGAATACTCGTGAAGCATCAGATGGCTGTTTTTTCCCTGCAAAACCAGATTTTTTTCAACCCTCTGAAGATTATTTTCTTCAGTTGCGGTTGAGGGCAGGATGCATCATTGGAAGAAAATAAATTAAAACTTAGGAAATCCCAACACCTTTTAAATTGTTTACTATCCAGTGAACTTGCAAAATAAATTAACTATGTCAAACAACAGTTTTTTGAGAACGCAAACAAACCATCAAGGTGGTTGGCATATAGATTGAAAAAAGATAAGGCTGATAGATATATAAAAGCATTAAAAAATGAAAAGGATGTACAGTGTTGCATGAATGCGGAGTTAAAAGAGATCATAGAGAATTTTTATAAATGATTGTGTAAACAGGATCAGCAAGAGGTACAAGAGATTGATACTTACTTGGAGAAATCAGTAAGGACTAAGTTTATGGAAGATCAAATGAAATTATTAAACGAACTCGTCACGATGTGTGAATTAAAAGAGACTATCAAGAAGCTAAAGAAAAGGAAATTCCCTGGATCTGATGGCTTACCCGCGGAGTTCTATCAGATTTTTGAAGAGCAGATTGCCGAGCCACTGAAGATGACTATTCGGAATGTTTATGAAGAAGAGAGAATACCAGAATCCTGGAAAGAAGCACTGATTGCCTTGATTTTGAAAAAAGAAACAAACCCTTTAGAAATAAAAAATTACAGACCCATCTCCCTCTTGAACGTAGACTATAAAATTTACGCCACTATTTTAGCAATTAGGTTCAAAAAAGTTTTGCCCCAAGTGGTTCACAGAGATCAAGCTGGTTTTCTACCCTGTAGACACTTAAGAAATAATGTTTGAATTATTTTAAATACACTTGAATATTAAGAGGCACATCCTGAAAAGCAAATGGCACTCTTATTTGTGGATGCCGAAAAAGTGTTCGACAATGTAAGTTGGGGGTTTATTCTAGCCCAGCTCAGATATTGGGGATGTGGTAAGAGATTTCTTTCAATGGTAAAAACTATATATGATAAACAAGAGGCTAGAGTGTTATTTAACGGAGACTCTACTCAAAGATTTTCGATATAAAAAGGCAAGGCTCTCTTTCTTCATTATTATTTATTTTTGTTTTAGAAACATTAATGGTTAAAGTACGAGAAAATGAAAAAATTAGGGGATTAAATATAAAGGGTGAACAATT
This sequence comes from Lepidodactylus listeri, assembly GCA_029233225.1. Taxonomy (NCBI): domain Eukaryota; kingdom Metazoa; phylum Chordata; class Lepidosauria; order Squamata; family Gekkonidae; genus Lepidodactylus; species Lepidodactylus listeri. Next base: position 127,925,880 of record JARCFY010000005.1, on the reverse strand, counting down.
CAAGGTATAGGCATATGCCAACGATCTAATTTTTATTTTGGAAGAACCTTCTAATTCTATTGATCATTTCCTTTTAGTTTTACAGGAATATGGGCGGGTGATGGGGTTCAAAATCAATGCAAAAAACCCAGTGATGTTTACCAAAAATTGTTCAACTGAGGTGATAAAGCAGATCGGTGAGAAGACAGAATTTGAAATATGTAACAAAGTTAGATATTTAGGAATTATTCTAACCAATAGATGCAGCTCGTTATTTGAGAATAACTATAAGAGACTTTTGATAGGTATGAAACAAGATATTGAAAGCTGGGGGAAATTACAATTCTCATTATTAGGTAAAATAGCTACAATTAAAGTGTGTATTCTTCCGCGATTAATTTTTAACTTTCAAACTTTACCAGTTTTAAAGAATCAATCCTTCTTTCAAAACTTAGAGAAAATTATCTCAGGGTTTATTTGGCAATCCAAAAAGCTTAAAATTACGCGTATAGATTTACAAGATGGGTGCGGAAGAGGAGGATTTGGTTTGCCTGATTGGCAATTGTATTACAAAGCCTCTGTGATGGTATGGTTAAAAGATTGGGCCAGCTTAGAGGACACCAGACTGTTGAAATTAGAGGGTCATGATCTCCAGATGGGGTGGCATGCCTTCTTTTGGTATAGCCAAGATAGAATTAATTTCAAACAGCATTTACTAAGAGCGGCCCTTTTGAAAGTATGGGAAACGATCCGACACTGTTTTTATATAAAAATACCGAACTGGATTTCGCCCCTGGAGGCGTTCATCAAACCATCACTTATATCTTCTGAATAGAAAGCTAACTATGGGCAGCTTTTAGATATTAATAGCAATTTGAAGTCTTCAGGTATGTTAGCAAAATTGGATATATCACTCTCATGGTGGGAAAATATACAATTGCACTCTAGATTTAAATCAGATGAAAAAAAGGAATTTTATAAGGAGGCAACTGAATTGGATAAGATATGGTTGGGGCTTGATGTTAAACTTATAAAGAAAATATATAGCTATTTTCTAGAGTATAAAATGCAGGATGAAATAGTTAAACCTGCAATGGTATTCTGGGCATGTTGTTTAGGCTATAATATAGATCTGGAAAGTTGGTCAAAGGCAGGGGTCCATTGGAGTGGGAACAACTGTTTGGTTTTTTTGGGGGAACAACTATTACAATTGTTTAAAAAAATTTCACTTTAAAGCAAGTACTGTACATCTGATGCTATAACGTTGAATCCTATATTGTATCCTGTTTTAATTATTAAACAATAAAATATAATTTTAACAAAAGGAGGGTAGAGTCTATGGCATTATATGCTGCTGAGGCTTTTCTCCAAGCTCCATCATTAAAATCTCCAGGAATTTCCAAACCTGGAGCTGGCAATTCCAGATGAAGAGAAGAGGAGGAGACTGGATTTATACCCTGCCCTTCACTACCTGAAGGAGTCTCATCAGAGTGGCTTACAATCTCCTTTCCGTTCCCTTCCCCACAACAGATGCCCTGTGAGGTAGGTGGGGCTGAGAGAGCTCTCTCGAGGATTGCTTATGAGAGAACAGCTCTGAGAGAACTTGTTACTGACCCTAGGTCACACCAGCAGCTGCATATGGAGGAGTGGAGAAGCATCATCATCTTGGAGAGTAGTGACAAGTGGAGTGCCTCAAGGATCTGTCCTGGGACCTGTTTTGCTCAAAATCTTTATCAATGATCTGGATGAAGGGATAGAAGGATTGCTTATTAAATTTGCAAATGATACTAAATTGGGAGGGGTAGCAAATACGGTAGAAGACAGAGTCAGGATACAGGATGATCTTGACAGGCTGGAAAACTTGGCTAAAAGAAATGTAATGGATTTCAGTGGGGATAAATGTAAAGTTCTGCATTTAGGTAGGAAAAATCCAATGCATAATTATAGGTTGGGAGAGACTTGTCTTGGCAGTAGTATGTGTGAAAAGGATCTAGGGGTCTTAGTAGATCATACACTGAACATGATTCAGCAGCGTGATGTGGTTGCTAAAAAGGTAAATGCGATTTTGAGCTGTATCTATAGAAGTATAGTGTCCACGTGATGTCTTTACTCTGCTCTGGTTAGACCTCACCTAGTGTTTGGTGTTTAGTTCTGGGCACCACTATTTAAGAAGGATATAGACGAGCTGGAATGTGTCCAGAGGAGAACACCGAAGATGGCGAGGGGTCTGGAGACCAAGTCCTATGAGGAAAGGTTGAAGGAGCTGGGTATGTTTAGCCTGGAGAGGAGATGACTGAGAGGTGGTATGATCACCATCTTCAAGTACTTGAAAGGCTGTCATCTAGAGGATGGGGAGGAGTTGATTTTTTTGTTTTCCCAGAAGGTTGGACCAGAACCAATGGGTTGAAATTAAATCAGAAATGTTTTCGGCTAAACATTAGGAAGAACTTCCTGACAGAGCGGTTCCTCAGTGGAACAGGCTTTCTCAGGAGGAGGTGGTGGGCTCTCCTTCTTGGGAGGTTTTCAAACAGAGGCTAGATGGCCATCTGACAGCCATGCTGATTCTGTGAACTGAGGCAGATCACGAGAGGGGAGGGCAGGAAGGGTTGCCTCAGTGCTTGGTTCTTGTGGCCTTTTTTTATATGCCCAGGGAAATGCTGATCGCCACTTTGGGGTCAGGAAGCAATCCTGGAGGTTTTTTGTCATCTTCTGGGTGTGGAACAGTGGTCACTGTGGATGTGAAGGGGGAGAGGAGGTATTTGTGAATTTCCAGCCTTGTGCAAGGGGTTGGACTAGATGACCCTGGAGGTCCCTTCCAACTCTATGATTCTAAACCCGGTTCTCCCAGATTAGAGCCCACGCTCCTAGCCACTACACCAAACTGGCTCTCAAGGTTCTAAGCCAAGGATCTCCCCAGGATTTCCGAATAGGTGCTCTCCTGCTGATGCAAAGCGGGAACCAGGATTGAGCCTTCACATTGGGGAGGAAGCAAGAGGCGGCTGGGAAACGTATCGGTGGGCACCATGCCAGGGCTGTATGGTTAATCGGGAGATGAACACACATGTTCCTTCCCAGTACAACATGGGCTTAAGACTGCCTAGTTGCCAACAGAATGCAGCCGCGCAGGTCCTTACTGGGACCCCCTGGATGGCACACATTCAACCTGTGCTGCGTGGGTGGCACTGGCTGCCAGTGGAGCACTGGATCAGGTTCAAGGTTCTGGTTTTGACCTTTAAGGCCCTTAGCTGTCAGGGACCCTCATTCCTTTGGGACCATCTCTCTCAATATGAAAAAGAAGAAGAGACTGGATTTATATCCCGCCCTTCACTCCCTTGGAGTCTCAGAGCGGCTTACACACTCCTCTCCCTTCCCTTCTCCACAACAGACGCCCTGTGAGGTAGGTGGGGCGGAGAGAGCTCTGAGACAACTGTCCTCGAGAGAACAGCTGGTACAGAGCTATGGCTTGCCCAAGGTCATCCAGCCAGGTGCAAGTGGAGGAGTGGGGAATCAAACCCGGTTCTCCCAGATTAGAGTCCGCACACTTAACCACAACACCACACTGGCTCTCTGTGCCCCGAGAAGCATGTTACGCTCAGGAAGTAAGGACCTCCTGGTCGTCCCCGGCCTGAGAGAGATCCAGCTGACCTCAACCAGGGCCAGGGCTTTTCTGGCTCTGGCCCCTACCAGGTGGAACTCACTGCCTGAAAACATCCAAGCCCTGCAGGATTTGTTGCCTTACCGCAAGGCTTGTAAGGCAGAAGTGTTCCACCAGGCGTTCGGTTGCGGACGGTGATGACACAGGTATGGGATCTGGTCCCCTCAGATTCTTCTTACCCTTTATGTTGCCCCCCCATCTTTTACAAGTTTCTTCTGGGAAGTCTGCTATCTGCTAAACCAGGAAGTCTGACGGCTAGCCATCTTGGAACTGGCAATTTTTACTAAGGAATGTTGCTTTTTAAGGGGAGGGTGGCCTATGCATTCAATAAATAAATAAATCAAATTTGGGTTGAGAACTTCCTGGAGATTTGGGGGGTGGAGTTTGGGGAGAGCAAGCTTTGGGGAGGTGAAGGACCCCAGTGGGGTTCAATGCCACAGAGTCCACCCTCCAAAGCATCCGTTTTCTCCAGGGATAGTCTGGGGGTGAGTTGTAATTCTGGGAGATCTCCTGGCCCCATCTGGAAGATGGCAACCCTGACATGGACTCTTTTATGTCACACGCCTGTTGTCCTGCCACAGAAAGCTGGGTGGAACCTGAGTTTTCTTCCTCAAAGCAGCGAAGCCCCTTTTCTGCCTGCTCTGCACCGGCTGATCGGGTCCTGCTTTCTGAGCTCAGCAAATTGCCCTTAACGGTTTCTTAAGGATGTCTGATATTTGGTTTCATTTTACAGTGGATGCAGTGACATTTTGTTAAGGAACAGGATGCCCATTTGGCCTTATTGTATGGTAGTGGGAAGTGCCATCAAGTCGCAGCTGACCCATGGGGACTCTGTTAAGGGTTTTCAAGGCAAGAGACATTCAGAAGTGGTTTCCCATTGCCTGACTCGGCATAGCAACCTCAGATCTTCCCTGTTGGCCTCCAGTCCAAGTACTAATCGGGGCCAACCCTGCTTAGTTCTGAGATGCGGTGAGAACAGGCTAGCTTGGGCCATCCCAGTCAGGGCAGCCTGCCTTAAAGGGTGTTAAAGATCGCTGGTGCAAAGTGCTGTCAAGTCACAGCCGCTTTATGGCAACCCCGTAGGGTTTTCAAGGCGAGAGACATCCAGAGGTGGTTTGCCCGTTGCCTGCCTCTGCATAGCAACCCTGGACTTCCTTGGTGTTCTCCCATCCAAGTACTAACCAGGGCTGACCCTGCTTCACTTCCCAAGAAGTGACAGGATCCGGCTAGCCTGGGCCATCCAAATCAGGGTGTTTTACCATATAAGACATCGGGACCTTTTACAGTTCCTCAGGGCCTGAAAGACAGAGCTCTTCCACCACGCCTTCAAATGAACTGAGGCCCTGGCCCCAATATCAACATCCTTATTAACATCACTATTAACAGCCTGCTCAGACTAGGATGTTAGCTGACTATATGTTAAAGCTGGACGCTGCTAATGCCACCATCATTTATGCAACGCACTGGCACTTTACGCTATGTTTTTTCTAATTGCATTGCTGTGGTTTTTATTTAATTTTGTGTTTTAGCTGTTCAGTATAGTTTGTGTAAGCCGCCCTGAGCCTGCCTGGGCAGGGAGGGTGGGATACAAAGCGAACAAGCAAATAAAGAAACGACACGAAGAATTTTGGTACCTCTCTGGCCAGTTCCTCACTCTGTAGCTTGTCCAACCTAATATTTTCATCCGTCCTCCCTCCCCCTCTCTGTTGTACTACAAACAGTTCAACTCTGGCCCATGGAGGTTAACATAGGCATCCATTGGGGAGGGGGGGCTCTGCCCACTGATTTAATTATACCGGCCCATGTGTTGCAGCAGGGGTAAGGCAAGTTCACAGCCTCGCTGTGCCAGAAGAGTTCATTTTGTTCTCAGAACAAGTTTATGCTATTAAGCTGTCACATCCGGTCAATATCTAATTTGGAACAGCAGGCAAAGCCGGCTGACAGTCCCAATTACCAACGGGGTCCTTGCAGGCAAGTAGCAAAAGGGAGGGGGGGCGTGCGAGCGAAGACACAACAGGCAACCAGAAGGGTGGCTGCTTAAAAACCCATTTGTTGAGCTCAAATATTTGCTCAGCTGGTTTGCTTGGCTAGATAAGCCACCGAGAGGTCTTCCAGGGATCAAAGGTAAACTGGTAACCACTTGTTACCGGTAACCGTCTTGAATGGCCTCATCACCGCGGAGAAAGACGTCAGAGATGGAAAAGCGACACAAGACAACTAAATACTTTATTTACTTCATGTCTACCCCACCTTTCTCTCTAATGGGGACCCAAAGCCGCTTACATCATTCTCTTCCACGTTATCCTCATGAGGGGAGGGGGGGTAGCTCCCCTATTCTCCGCCGCCACTGGGGGAAAAATGCCCCCCCAGCATTGAGACATCATTTCCTATGCAAACCAGAAGTGACATCATCAGACTGAGGCAATGTTCCAGCATTCACCTGAAACTCTACAGTAAAACTATAGAATTTCAGGTGAGTGCGAGTGCGTCGCCCTGACACATTGATGTTCCTTCTGGTTTGCTCCAGAAGGGATGTTGCGATGCTGGGGATGTTGAAACTGGTACCCCCCCCCCCCCAGTATTGCAGAGAGAAGAAATGGTTTGTGGGATCGGAACCAGGGGCTTCTTGATCCCTACAACAGTCTTAGCAGCCTTCCACCCTGACTAAAGGGGATGGCATCACTTCACATTTCTTTCACTGTAACACAGCATGGGTGCATGGCTTTTTCAGTGGTGGCTCTGGACTTTGGGACACAGTCCTGAAAGAGATCGATCTATTTATTTATTTATTATTTTCATTTCTATCCCGCCTTGCCGGACAAGCTGGCTCAAGGCGGCTTACATTAAAATGCAATAAAACAATAAATACAGTATTAAAAACAGAATCAAATACAGATACTATTACTGTCACTAGCACTTTATTATTGTCTATGATTGTTTTTATAATTGCTTTGTTTCATGTGTTTTAACGTTTTATGTAAGCTGCCCTGAGCCTGCTCCGGTGGGGAAGGCGGGGTATAAATCAAATGAATGAATGAATGCAAATGACATTTAGAATAGAATCTGATGGTAAGGCAGCATCCAGTCTCATAGCCAGAAGATGTTCCTATGGCGCATTGGTCAGTGGCGGCTCCTAATCGAAGGCCTGGCGGAAGAGCTCCATCTTGCAGGCCCTGTGGAACTGCATAAGGTCCTGCAGGGCCCTAATGTCCTCTGAGAGCTCATTCCACCAGTGTGGAGCCACTACTGAAAAGGCCCTGGCTCTAGTGATGGCCAACCTGGCTTCCTTCAGGCCAGGGAGAGTCATTTTTATTTAAGGAAAGTAATCCTGAACAGTTCAGCTTCTTATACTCCTACTGCTGCTCAGACGTAGAATGGGTGGTGTGAACTACTTTTAACCTCTGTGGTTTGATGTTTGTCTTTTCCAAGGGCTCTTAATTTGATGCTTATCTGACAATGATCTGACTGTTTGATCTTTATGTTCAAGAGCTGTGCCTGCAGAGAATGTAATTAGCAGGGTGAGCAAAGGGCTAGGCCTATTTTATGGACCTGGGACTAGTTAATGACTCATACATTAAAAAAAAACCCTCCCCACTTAGTTTCACCAGAGTTTTACCTGGTTTCGAATGTTTTTAACAGCAAAGGGATAAATGGGATTGTGCCTCTTTAAAAGCACTGGCATATAGCTACTCACATCATGTGGTTGCTTAAACAGCAACATTCAACTGACCATTATCATGTGAGATTTAAAATCCACCTGTTTTGCTGAGCAGAAGTGGACTAGGAGGCCAAAATGTCCCTGAAAAATGGTTCCACCCCCACCCATCCCCCGGCTCACTTTGAGCAGGCACGCCAAGTCTCCTGCTATGGTGGGAGACCTCCCTGGTATCTGCTCATTGGCTCTCCACAGTTGGCAACGCCCAGGAGGAAGTGGAGGGGCGGGGCCTGGTGGGCTGAGACACATCACTTCTAGTCAAAGCTGGAAGTGACCAAGTGGACACTCTAGCATTTTGCAGAACTGGACCACAGTGTTTTTGCAAATTGCTACAGCATCCTGTTAGCCGAATTGCTTTAATTTACATTTAGCAATTGGCAAAATACACGGGTTCTTGCCAACTATACCAGGGTCCCACCCCTCCCAGGAGTTCTCAAGGAAAGAGGCACGTGAGGCAGATGGCAAATTAAATGCTGTTTACTGAATGATGTTGTTCACTCACACAAAACAGATTCACACACACATAAACACAGGTCTAGGGAAATAAAGATAGAAAATAGCACTGTTGCAATTTGCAGGAGTTCATTGGTGGGGAAGCAATACGTTACCTATCCTGGAGATGGATCCTTGTTCCAACAGAAGATTAGAGTGACTGGAAAGGCAAGCTGGACATAAGGGGGGGGGGTAAAGCAGGGGACGATGGCTCAAGAGGGACGATGGCTCAAGAGGACGATGGCTCAGGAGAGAGAATGCTTCTGCTCAAGGTCTTTTATTAGGTGGTCTTGGGGAGGGCTGCACAGACCACATCCCACTAACACACCTTCTAGGCGGTCCGTCCCTCTTGGACCCTTCCATAAGTTAAAGGTGGACAAAGGGAGGAGGGCCAGGGGATGGACCATGTTGCAAAATTATGATCTCACCAGGAAGTGGACACCTGGGCTGGGGCCCGATGACTCACCTGGCCACATCTATTGTAAGTCAATGACTTTGGCTGACTGGGTGGTGGCCCGAACAATAGTTGCTAAGCAACTGCGTTAGCATAATCCATTTAGCTATGTTGGAGGGGGCAGGGGAAGGCCAGCGTGTGGAAACAGAAAGAAACCTCATGGCAAGAGGAGTCCTTTGTCTCTGGTGAACTCATCTAGGGTGTCAGCCTCCTGGCGTGGGCTGGAGCTGGCTCCTATTATGAAGAAAGCACATGGCCCTTCCATTAAAGGCAGCCCAAAGTTCAGGCTTATGAATATCATAATTCATAAGAGCACTAGCAGTGCCTTGCTGGCCAACAATCCGCCACGTCACTTCTCGTTTTTGCCAGAAGTGGTGTAGGTGTGAAACCAGCACATGTTTCCCCGCCCGCCCCCCCCCATGAGGCAGGAGACCTGGCATTCCTAGCCGGCACCTCAAAGGCTGGAGTGGAGAAATGGAGGGAAATTGTGGGAGGAGTGGTGGCATTCACACCTGCATGTGACATCATTTCTGGCAAAAACTGGAAGTAGTTATAATGTCAGTGCCAATGCTCTAGGCCTTGCAGTACCTCATGAAGATCTCCAAGGAGGGGCCCCCTCACCTCTTCACCCAGCTGTAGCCATGATGGGACGGAGCTAGGCTCTGGTCAATGCCAGATGGGCTGCCCTAAGTGCTGGGACAGCCAACAGATGGCTGCTTGATGACTATGGTTGCCAGCCTCCAGGTGGTGGCTTGAGAGCTCCTGGGACTACATCTGATCTTTAGGCAACAGAACGGTTTATGTGGTGAAAGTGGCATCTTCTTCACCCAAAGAGCAATGAAGAAGAAGAAGAAGAAGAAGAAGAAGAAGAGATTGGATTTATATCACGCCCTTCACTCACTTGGAGTCTCAGAGCGGCTTACAAGCTCCTTTCCCTTCCCCTCCCTGCAACAGACGCCCTGTCAGGTAGGTGGAGCTGAGACAGCTCTGAGGCAGCTATCCTTGAGAGAACAGCTGGTACAGAGTTATGGCTTTGCCCAAGGTCATCCAGCAGGTGCAAGTGGAGGAGTGGGGAATCAAACCCGGTTCTCCAGATTAGAGTCCGCACACTTAACCACTACACCAAACTGGCTCTCAACACATGGAATTTACTGCCATAGGAGTTAGTGGTGGCTACAAGTACAGACGGCTTCAAGAGGGAATTAGATAAACATATGGGGTTGAGGTCCATCCGTGACTGTTAGCCACAAGGTATAGATAGGAACTCTCAGTCTGGGGCAAGTGATGCTCTGTATTCTTGGTGCTTGTGGGGAGGGGGACAGTGGGAGGGCTTCTAGTGTCCTGGCCCCACTGGTGGACCTCCTGATGGCACCTGGTATTTTTGACCACTGTGTGACAGAGGGTTGGACTGGATGGTCCATTGGCCTGATCCAACATCGGCTTCTTTTATGTTCTTATATGAGCAAACGTGATCAGAATCTTTTCATCATTATAATATCTTGCATTGTTATAAAGTACAGAGTCTAGAGATGCACTGCAGTGAAATCAACTCATAAGTTTATTGAGGGTACAATTCCAGTCTGCTGAACGGGGCTCAAGGGTTCGCTCAAATACACGTCTAAACCGCACCCCCGGCCTTGCCCAAACTCCCTGATAGGATTACCCTGATAAGATTACACCCAAACTCCCTGATAGGATTACCCTGATAAGATTACACCCAAACTCCCTGATAGGATTACCCTGATAAGATTACACCCAAACTCCCTGATAGGATTACCCTGATAAGATTACACCCAAACTCCCTGATAGGATTACCCTGATAAGATTACACCCAAACTCCCTGATAGGATTACCCTGATAAGATTACACCCAAACTCCCTGATAGGATTACCCTGATAAGATTACACCCAAACTCCCTGATAGGATTACCCTGATAAGATTACACCCAAACTCCCTGATAGGATTACCCTGATAAGATTACACCCAAACTCCCTGATAGGATTACTCCCTGATAAGATTACGCCCAAACTCCCTGATAGGATTACCCTGATAAGATTACACCCAAACTCCCTGATAGGATTACCCTGATAAGATTACACCCAAACTCCCTGATAGGATTACCCTGATAAGATTACACCCAAACTCCCTGATAGGATTACTCCCTGATAAGATTACGCCCAAACTCCCTGATAGGATTACTCCCTGATAAGATTACGCCCAAACTCCCTGATAGGATTACCCTGATAAGATTACACCCAAACTCCCTGATAGGATTACCCTGATAAGATTACACCCAAACTCCCTGATAGGATTACTCCCTGATAAGATTACGCCCAAACTCCCTGATAGGATTACTCCCTGATAAGATTACGCCCAAACTCCCTGATAGGATTACTCCCTGATAAGATTACGCCCAAACTCCCTGATAGGATTACCCTGATAAGATTACACCCAAACTCCCTGATAGGATTACTCCCTGATAAGATTACGCCCAAACTCCCTGATAGGATTACTGCCTGATAAGATTACTGCCTGATAAGATTACTCCCTGATAAGATTATGCCCAAACTCCCTGATAGCATTAATCATGAGTTACCTTAAACTATAGGTCCCCTGGTGGAACTTGGGTGGCCGTTCGGTGTAATTTACAATCTGGCTGAGCTATTGTTTCCCGAAGCGAAGCTCCAGTAGCCAGCCTGGCCACGTGTGTTTCTCTGACCGCATGCGCAGTTGCCATTAGGACATAACACCCCTTGCCCCATAGTTCAGATATTCCCCAGTACACAAAGTCTTTTAGGTATGTGGGCCTTCGCTGTTCCCTGGTCGAGTGGTATACTCTTGTTTCTGCGGCGGGTTCTGCCTCAGCCGGTCCTGGGGACGGTTCTGGTTCATCCATCGGGGCTAGTGCTGGAGGGATAATGTGTGTGTCTGCTGATGTGTTTGGTCGGGGAGACTCTGGTGCGGATGTCTCGCGGTCCTCTTCTTCGTCTTGCTCGGGAGCAGGGGTTTCGTTCTCGCTCTCTTTGGGTGTGTCGGTTGCTGTGGGCAGGAGCCGGCGGTGCAGTTGGTCAATGTGTCTTCTCCAGAGTTGACCTTCTTCCCCTGTGACCTTGTAGGATAGAGGCCCTGTTACCCGCACTATCTGGCCCGGCCACCAGGAAGGCAGCTGAGGGCATCTGCATGGCCCATGGACTTCCCTGAACCAGCTCGTACTGGTAGCCAGCCATGAAAATGGACCAGTGCAGCACCCTGGGTGAGGGCATCTGGGGTTTTTGGCATTCTGGTGCCAGAAGACCCAGGAGAGGCTTGTGATCCGTTGCAATCATGAAGGTCCCGCTGTACAGGTAACTGTGGAACTTCTTAATTCCTACCACGATTGCCAGAACCTCTTTGTCAATTTGTGCATAGCTGTGCTCAGCCGATGACAGGGTGCAAGAGTAGTAGGTGACGGGGACCTCTCTTCCATCTGCCAGGCGATGTCCCAGGATGGCCCCCACCCCATATGGCAATGTGTCACATGCGAGGACTACAGGAAGTGACTCATCGAAATGGGCCAGTAGCGTATTCGATGTCAACAGTCCCTTGATGACCCGAAAAGCCACTGCATGGCAGGGACCCCAGGTCTGCGGAACGTTCTTGTCGAGGAGCTGATGGAGAGGTTCTGCCCCTCATTCTGTGGGGGAAGAATGAGTGGTAGAAGTTGAGGAGCCCCCAAAATGCCTGGAGCTCCGCCTTTGAAGTTGGAGTGGGGCCTTCGGTGATGGCACGGATTTTGTTGGGGGTCGGATGGATGCCCTGTTCGTCCACTGTGAAACCGAGGAAGTCGACCAAATGGACTCCCAGCAGGCATTTTTCTCTTTTCACCTTTAGGCCTGCATCATTAAAGTGCTGCAGGATGGAGCATAGCTAGGCCATGAAGGCCTCGACGTCTGGGGCTGCTATTAGAATGTCATCGAAAAAAGGTTGGACCCCGGGGATACCTTTAAGCAAAGAGTCCATGAGATTTTGGAAAATCCCCGGGGCGACGCTGACCCCGAATTGTAAGCACCGTACCCTGAATGCCCCCCTGCGTATCATGATGGTCTGTGCTTCTGCGGTGGTGTTGTCCACCGGAAGCTGTTGGTAGGCGTGTCTCAGATCCAGCTTCCCAAATACCTTCGCCCTGGCCAGCGAAGCCAGGACCTGGCTTATTACTGGCACTGGATAAGCGTGGTCTTGGAGAGCCTTGTTTATTGTGCATTTGTAATCCGCACAAATGCATACGTCCCCGTTTGGCTTCATTGGGGATACAATGGGGGTCTCCCACTGAGCCTGTGGGACCAGTTCAAGGACCCCTTGGTAGACCAGTTTGTCCAATTCTTTGTCGATTTTGGGCCGAACCGCTAGGGGGAGTCGTCTGGCCGCTGTGCGGATAGGCCGGATCATTGGGTCTAGGTCCAGGGACACTGAGGGCCCCATATACTTGCCCAGTGCATCGTCGAAAACGGCCGGGAACTCATCACAGACTGACTGGAAGTCTGTACCACGGAGGTGATTCACCTCCATCACTCCCAGTCCCAGGGGCCCAAACCACGATAATCCCAGCCACCTGGAAAGCCTGCCCTTAACCACCAGGAGGTCCAATAGTCCATCAACGTCCTTGAAGTGGACCCTGAAGCTGCCCAACCCTTTGATCGCTACTGGGTTCCTCAACTGCGGACTCCCCAGATGAATTGGGTCAGGAGAGTGTCCTCAACAGACGGGAACTGACACCCCACTGCCAGGTGCCAGAGGTCGGCCATGAAGTCTGCAGCTGACTCACTGGTCTTCTGGGTGCAAGCACAGAAGTCCATTCTGAGCGCCATTCGGGATGGTTTTGGCGCGAAGTAGGCCGTGAGCGTGTTGATCAGCTCGTCGAAGGATGCATCGTCCAGTGTCTTGGGTGTGATTAAGCTCTGCCCCAGGCAAATCGTGGAGATGCTGCAGGAGCTGATGAGCCAGACTTTCTTCTCTCCTGCGTCGGTCATCTCCTGGACTGGGAAGAAGTACTTTAATTGTTCTATCCATGCTTCCCGGAGCTCAGGGCGAGTGGGATCGAATGCAGTGAGTTGTCCTGGAGCGGCTGCCATGACTCTGGAGCGGTGCAGTGAGCGATGTCCTCTGGGGTGGTCGGCAGTGCTGTGAGGCCCTGGAGCCTAGCATTGCTCGGTTGCCGTCGGATCGATGCTCGATGCGATGCTGGAGTTGGCCTCGGTGTCGCTCATTGGAATCCCACCTTTGTTGCCAGAATAAAGTACTGAGTCCAGAGATGCATTGCAGTGAAATCATCTCATAAGTTTATTGATGGTACAATTCCAGGCTACTGAACGGGGCTTGGGGGTCCGCTTAAATACACATCTAAACCACACCCCCGGCCCTGCCCAAACTCCCTGATAGGATTACTCCCTGATAGGATTACCCTGATAAGATTATGCCCAAACTCCCTGATAGGATTAATCATGAGTTACCTTAAACCATAGGTCCCCTGGTGGAACCTGGGTGGCCGCTTGGTCTAATTTACAATTTGGCTGGGCTATTGTCTCCCGAAGCGAAGCTCCAGTAGCCAGCCTGGCCACGTGTGTTTCTCTGACTGCGTGTGCGGTTGCCATTAGGACATAACCATTGTAATACCTAGCTGCCTTGGAAGGTGGACTCTATGGCATTATAACCTCCTCAGGCTCCACCCCCAAATCTCCAGCTATTTCCCAACCTGGAGGTGGCAACCCTGCCAATGACCAGAGAGGCTCACTCACAGGGACATATGGGCGGAGACGCTTCTTCAGTGATGTGATCCCAGTTCCTGAAGGGCTTTAAAGGTCATCCCCTTGAATCGCACTCAGTAACAGACTGCCCCTATTGCTGGGGCTCAAGGCGGGTTACAAAATTAGAGAAACAATGCAAATTTTAAAAAATGTAAGGTTTGCCACAAGCACTGCAACTAGATTACAAAAACTGGGAAAACAACGCAGTACAAACAAGACAATAAATACCACTAACGGCGCAATAACCCACCGTCCTCCTTCCTTTATGAAAGGGCCCTCCCACTCCATTTTATTTACAACAGCCTTTTATAAAATTCTTTCCAGCAGCCGCGAAGTATATTATGCAAATGAAATGGACATTGGCTGAATGTGTGTCATTTATTCTTCTCCTTGAATTCAGCATGTGTGTGTGTGGGGGGGGGCAGTTTTGAATGGCCTTGTTGCCGAATTATTGGTCTTGGGGTTGCTAGGTCCACCCTGACCACTGGCAGGGAGGGGGGGCATAGGGTTGTCAGATACAGGCTGGGAAACTCCTGGAGATCAGGGGGTGGAACCTGGGGAGGATAAGGACCTCAGTGGGGTATAATACTATAAAGTCCATCCTCCAAAGCATCCATTTTCTCCAGGGGAACTGATGTCTGCATTTTGGAGATGAACTGTAATTCTGGGAGGCTGGCATCTGTAATTGGTTTAGGCTGGGAAATTCCTGGAGATTTTTAGGGGGTGAAGGGTGGGGTTAGGGGAGAGGAGGGGGGTCAGCGGGTTATCATGCCATAGGCTCTCCAAAGCAGCCATTTTCTCCAGGGGAACTGATCTGTCACCTGGAGATCACTTGTAATTCTGGGAGATCTCCAGGCCCCACCTGGAAGCTGGCAACCCTAGGTCTAATCCTGCTTGCCTCCATGTGGCCGTACTGTAGAAGTATGTGAGAAGGGGGGGGGGGCATGACATGTTCCCTGAGCTCCTTCCTAACCTATTTCACAATTTTGTAATCTCTGTAAGCAAATAGGAAGTGGATCGTTTCCCTGCACTTAAGTCCACAGCACGCCAGTCATTTGCGGCAAGATTTACAAACGGGTATTAAAAATTTCTTCACCAGCTGTGGAAGGCTCAGCTCGTGTGAGTTCAGTGTGTTCTCTGCACTCCATTAATAATCCCCTTGCCCATTACGTGCGGTTCTGTTTGCTTTTGGCCGAGGCGCATCGAGTGTTCTGAAGGATGGTTTCCTATACCTTGATGTCAAATACATCACCGTCTTTCCATGACCTTTGCAGAAAGCGTTTGCAAAGCCCGCTCCTTCCTCTTAAGAGCAGAGTAAATCTGCATGCACAGACCGGGGGTGGGGGTGGGAATAGATAGCTCTGTTCATTATGAAATCTTGCTCGGAGGTGTTAATTTGACTTTTGGCAGAGTTGCAAAGTATGATCCAATGCTGCCTGCAACAGATATTCCAGCTGGAAATGGGAAAAGTATACTTGAGTGCTATATAGGGTTCTGACCTGATGGTGCGCAATTTTTGCTCTCACCTGAATGGCCCAGATCTCATCAGATCTCAGACACTAGGCAGAGTCAGCCCTGGTCAGTACTTGGATGGGAGACCACCGAGGAAGGCCAGGGTCACAACCAATGCTCCCTCTAAGCTGTGGAGACTTGTGAGCAAAAATTCTACTTTGTGAGCCGCTGGCATGCAAGCTGTGAGCAAGCGATTTGGCTATAGTTTGCTCTGGAGCCATCCTTCCTGAGCTAAGACAAAAACGAGCGAGCTGGAGGCTAAAGAACTGTGAGCTAGCTCACACCAACTCAGCTTAGAGGGAACACCGGTCACAACACAGAGGCCCGCAATGGCAAACCACCTCTGGATGTCTCTTGCCTTTCCACCACATGGGGTTACTGGTTGCCTGCTGATGGTGGGAGATCCCCCACGCTGGGCCACTATGGCCTGCCCCAACCACCTGGGTGACAGGAGGGAAACAATGTCCAAAATGGGGGGAGGGGAGGCGGGAATGATTGTTGTCCCTGACGTGTGACTCAGAAGTGATGCCATAGCGCCAGGTGATGCACGTTACCATAGAGTTTAGGGCAAATTCTAGAGCACACCTTGCTATGTAATGACATCACGTTGCGCCAGCAGTGGCATCATCAGGCGGGGCGCGCCGATCTCCTTCCCATTCCACCGCAGTTCCTCTCCTGCCTGGCCGTGGCTGGCAGCCCAAGTGCTGAATGACTAGGAGAATTATTGCTAGCTGGTCAAAAGATCACTTAAGCAGATTTTTCCTGTGACTTTTCTCAGTGGGCCAGTGGCTTCCACCCACACACTTGGGCCACGTGTAGCCCACTGCCTAGGCAGGATGATCCTCCCTCCTTTTTGAGTGGGCATGGCAGGGCAGAGCTGGTGGGAGGAGCCAACAAGATGCCTCTCCCTCCATCCTTTGGAGGGTGGGGCCAGAACATATTGGGGGTGGGTGGGACCCTCGACCCTCTTCCAGGGCTGTTTTTCCTTTCCGGCGAAGATGCTGTCCAGCCCTGGAGGGGCTGTCCTGCAGACATCACAGTACTTCGTAACGTTGCAAATCTTTTCCTTAAATGTTTTTATCCCCTCCCCCTTTCAAGCAGTGCACCCTTCACTGCACTATGAATGAGTTCCACTGACTTTATTTCCTTGTTCTGACAACAGCATCCAGTTCATACATTTATGAGACTGGCAATCCTCTTTGCCATACAGAAGGTAAAGACCTGTCCCGACACTCTTCTACACACCTGAATGAGTGTGAGGTGAAGTATAGAGACTAGGAAGGCATAGATACCAGGTGCTCCCCAGCCTTTTTGAGTCTGTGGGCATCTCTGGAATTCTGATACAGGGTGATGGGGGCATACATAAAATGGCTGCTGCAGGAGGCAGAGTCAGTCACAAAATGGCTGCTGCAGGAGGCAGAATCAGCCACAAAATGGCTGCTGTAGCTTAGCTTCAGTCACACAGTGAAGATTGTTTTGCCCTGCTGGCTAAAGCAACGTTTGTAAAAATCTGCACCGCCAGTCAGAAGTCCTGCTGGCAAAAGCTCCACCTGGTTCCACCCACTTTCTAAAATCACTTGGTGGACACCCAGAACGGTGACGATAGGTACCATGTTGCCCATAAGTGACCCCTGGCATAGATACCTGTTCCTAGTTGCTCCTCAACCCCCCCTCCCCAATCCAATCATGAACTATGCACAACTCAGTGTTCTGCCCAGGGGTTATTTTGTCGAAAAAGAGGTGCAGGAGTTCATTAGCATACCTATTAACATAACTCATTAGCATATGCCACGCCCCCTGACATCACCGGAAGTGTGTCAGAAAGGGAAGCAAAAGGGGCAGCTTCTTCAAAAGCCTCCTCTTCCCCAGCTGGCCTGCCAAGGTGGAGGGGGGGGAGTGAAGCAAGAACGGCCCCATAGAATACAATGGAAAGATTACTTTTTTCCCACCATAGAGAACAATGGAGGGAATGGGGGCAACCTGTTTGGGAGCCCGTAGAATTGGACCCCGTGGTCCAATCTTCTTGAAACTTGGTGGGTATTTGGGGGAGAGGCTCCAGCAGCTACCCTGTAAGTTTGGAGCCCCTCCCTCAAACCCCCTCCCCTCCAGCTGCTTTTAAAGCCACTGCTGGATTTTGGCAGCAATTCAGCAGCAGGCCAAATTAGGTGAGAGAATCTGATTCGGCCCGTGGCTGCCCTAGTGCCCACTCCTGGGCTGGTGGAACACTGCTTCGCCTCGCTCCGGCCCCAAATAACCCCTGGTTCTGCCACATGTGCAGAAATCATCATCATCACTCTCTGCTCAAGTACAGTCCTCTATTAACAAGCATTTCCATATCCCATATTTGGACAGCAGGATACTAGGAAGTCCCCTCTGCAATCTTTTCTAGGTTCTAAACGTGAGATAAATCCCCATTTTTTGTGTAGCAATGAGGTTATGTTGAAATCTCCCACTTTCTGGCTTGTTTAGTGATCGGGTTGTCTGGGATTGTGTGTATGCCAGATTCAAGCCTTCTAAGTCCTATGGAAAGTATTTTATTTATTTAAAATATTTCTACACCACCTTTCCAGTCAAATACAGCCCCCATGGTGGTGAGCATCCAAACATTAAAACAGCATCTATATATCTAATAACCAAGTGCCCCCGTGCGTGCGGATATCTAAATCCACACATCGGGGGCACTTGGGGTGCAGAGAGATTTTTCTGCACACTTAGGGGATTCCCCAGGTGTGCAGAAAAATCCTAAAACTTAAAAAAAAACCTTTCAGGAGGATATTTAAATTCCCTGTGCATGTGCAGGGAATGCTCTGGGAACTCTGTAGCGGCCCGGTGGCTGAGAGGCGCTGAGGCCTTGCTGCTGGTGCCGGGGGATGGAGGGTGAATCGGTGGCCTGGCGGCTGAGAGCCACTCGGGCCTTGCCACTGGTGCCCGTGGGGAGAGAAAATCGGCTGGCCTGGCGGCTGAGAGCCACTCAGGCCTCAATGGCATAGGCGTAGAGTACGGGGGGGCTCAGGGGCTCAGCCACCCCCGGGAAAACGGAGCGCCTACCGCCGTGCCTCCCCGGGTCTTTCTGAGGCCCGGCCGCCGCTGCTGGAGAGGGAGAGGGAAGAGGTGGCGGGGGGGGGGGGGGAGAGAGGCACCGGCAGCAGCGGCTGGCGGGCCTCGGAAGGGCCCGGGGAGGCGGAGTGGTTTCGGGGGGGGGAGAACATCGCTCCAGCGCGCGCGCTTGGCGCACACACTAAGAAACCCCCGCCCCCCCCGGGATTTCCAAAAGTCTACGCCCCTGCTCGCCAGTGCCCGTGGGGGGAAGAAGACTTACCTGCGGAGCTGCAGCCGGCCCTGGTCTCCTCCTATCAATGCTCCAGCCACCGAGGGCGGTGGGGAGTCAGTGGGTCTGGCAGCTGCAGGGGAGCCTGGGGAGAAAGTGTGTGTGTGTTTGTGTGCATGTGGTATGAGATCCCCCCCCCCCTGTGAATATCGAGGGCAAGCAACACTTGTTAAAATATATTTTATACAATTTGGTTTAAAAATTAGCAAACATACTAACACAACCAGGAAGGAGGGCCCGTAAGAGTTACTGAGGGCATGCCAAACAAAACAAAAAAGTCTTCACCAACTGGCAGAATACAATAACTGAAGAAAACAGATGAACGTGGCACGTTCCATAGTTTTGATGCCACAACTGAGAAAGCCCTTTCTCAGGTTCCACTAGTTTTGCCAACGTTGGGCTGGGGAATTCCTGAAGATTTAGGGTTGGGTTTGGGAACGCATCTTGGTGAAATATAACACCACAGAGTCCAACCTCGAAAGCAGCCATTTTCTCTAGGGGAACTGATCTCTGTCATTTGGAGATCAGTTGTAGTTCTGGGAGATCTCCAGGCCTCACCTGGAGGCTGGCAACCCTTGCCATCCATCTAGCTTCACTTGGCACCTGAAGCAGAACCTCTGAAGGTAACCATTTTGATATCCCTGCATTTTGTGTGTTGTGAATAAGAGCCTAAGAAGAGCCCTGCTGCATCAGACAACTTGACCATTTAGTCCAGCAATCCTGTCTCATACAGTGGCCAACCAGGTCTTCCATGAATCTGTCTAATCCCCTTTGAAAGCTGTTTATCACTGTGGCCATCACTACATCCTCTGGCAGCAAATTCCACATTCCCATCACTCTCCGTGTAAAGTAGTCTTTCCTTTTGTCCGTCCTGAACCCACTGCCCATCGTCTTCATTGGATGCCCTCGAATTCTGATATTCTGGGAGAGGGGGGGAAAGTTCTCTTTGCCCACTCTCTCCACCCCATCCATAATTTCATAAACCTGTCCCGCCCCTTAGTCATCCTTTTTCTAAACAAAACGTGCCAGCTTCTTCAGCCTTTTCGCATAGGTAAGGTGAATGAGTGAAGCCCAAATATTTTTATTTGTAAAATGTTACAGATTTGGACCTGGGTCAACCACTCTAATTTCATATGAACAACTCCTCAGCATTGATACGAAACATTTTGTAGGCAAGTTCAACCTTGATCTGCTTAGAAACAGTATGCGCTTGTGCTCTGCTCAGCTTCAGCTGCAGAGGGAGCCAGGTGAATGATAATTTCCCAGTAGCTTTGTACGCAAGTTGGTACACTCCTGTAAATCTGCTTGCTTTTCAGTTTAAGGACAGATTTAGCTCAAAAACACCATCCTAGCTTCATTGCTAGTGCGTGTAGCCAAGAACAAACAATATTAATTTCTCAGACAGGGTGAGACTTGCTCCCCCCCCCACCCCCCAGGACCAAACACCTGAGGTGATAAAACAGTGAATTGTAAGGCTGGGCAGCATCCTTATGGGCTTTTCTGATTTATAGGGGCAGCGTATGGACTATGCTATCAGTTATGCGGGACATGAGAGTACACTAGGTGACCAGTGGGAAGATGGGAATAGATGCCTACCCTATAGGACCAGAGTACCATTTTCTGAGGTTGCCACCTCCAGGCGGGAGGTTGACACAGAGAACAAAGACACGCTC
Organism: Lepidodactylus listeri; assembly: GCA_029233225.1. NCBI lineage: Eukaryota > Metazoa > Chordata > Lepidosauria > Squamata > Gekkonidae > Lepidodactylus > Lepidodactylus listeri. The sequence goes on along the minus strand of JARCFY010000005.1, from coordinate 127,905,292 downwards.
TCACACAAAGCCATGAGGTTACAGACTTACACCCGCAACTCCGTACAGATATACACTCCTTGCACGTATGCCTGCTTGTGCCCCCTCCTGCCAGCCTTCATCTCCATTTGTTACATCAAAGGACTTCACACCTGGGTGTGGAGACTCTGGGATGCTTCCTGAAGATCGGTTCCCATGGCCAGCGTTCCTGTGATCCAGAAGGTCGGCGCCAGATCCCGCTGATAGCAACAACCTGCCCTGGCCATCAGATAAATTTGAATATTGACCACTCCTTTAGTGGCTAGAGATAGCAAACGGACCTTCCATAGGTTTTCTAGGGATGGCATCACATCTGGCCATCCTCCCAGGTACCACCTCCCAATAAAAGCTGCTCCCCAAGATTCCAGTTTAGTTTAGTTTCTATTCTAGTTCCTTCCTTGTCTCCCATCCTCCCTCACGGACCCTTGGGTGCACCACTAGGGTCCGCCACGTGGTCTTCTGCCGGTTCAGAGCCACGATCCCTTATCTTCTTCCCAAGGACTTCTCATCCTCGTTTTCCAGCCGGATTCCACTGCTTCTATAGAGGTAAATATCACCCTCAACCGAAACCATCAATTACCTGCTCATGCACACGTCTCTGTAATTCCTATCTAATTTCCTAGTACTGTATGCTTGTATGAATGACAGAACAACATTGTTTTGTACAACCTTTTATTATATTTCAGTAAACGAACTTACTTATATTTTTTAAACTGAGTCTGTGTCAGTTTCTCAGAAGTATCGGTTAGTGCCACCTCTGTATACACTGGTGAAGGTTCCGTAAGCCTACCGCATATTGATAAGAACTGATATTCCCCTGTAAGATTGATAAATAAAAGAGCAGTCAGGCTAACACATAGCGTGACAAATCTATAGTTTTGCCATCCGTGGGTCAGGAAATCCCTGGAGATTTGGGAGGTGAAGCCTGGGGAAGGTGGAGTTTGGGGTGGGAGTAATTTGAGAGTGGAGTCTGGGGAGGTCAAGGTTTGGGGAGGGGAGGAACATCCGTGGGGGCTAATGCACAGAGTCCCCCTTCAAAAGCTGCCATTTTCTCAAGGGAACAGATGTCTATGGTCTGGAGATGATCTGTAATTCTTGGAGATCTCCAGACCCCACCTGGAGGTTGGCAAGCCTACAAATATGTGCTGATGTTTGGGGTTTTTTTTAATGAGATGTAATAATTTCCCATCAAGAACATGCTTCATATAATGGGGACCCTATGTTTTCTTCCTACTCAAGTACTTTTGCTGGGAAAAGATGACTCCTTTCCATTTAGTGCGATTGCTGTGATTTGGGGTGCTGTGACGGCTGTTGCTGGCATCTATGGAGTGGTACCTCAGAGGTAACACCTGTACAAGTTTCCCACATACTTATATCAGGTTGTGACTCTTCCACAGCATCTCAGATACTTGCAAGCAGGCTAGTCTTAAGCAGAGCTCCGGGCAATCCATGCCACAAGAAATAGCGAAGGGGTTAAACAGTGTCTTGTGAATGAATTTGTATTTATTTATTAGGGATTTTTTTTAGTTGCCGCTCACCCAAAGGACTTGATAAAGACAACTTGGGCTCTGCTAAAGCCCTGGTGGCTGTTCTGTGCTGGGGTCAGAGGACTTGTCTGGCTGGGGAATTTAATATGCCGGAAGTCCTTGAGATCAGGGTGTGCTTGATGACTCAGGCTAGCCTGATCTCGTCAGGTCTCAGAAGCGAAGCAGAGTCATCCCTGGTTAGTACTTGGATGGGAGACCACCAAGGAAGTCCAGGAGCACTCTGCAGAGGCAGGCAATGGCAAAACTACCTCTGAACAGCTCTTGCCTTGAAAGCCCCATGAGGGGTCGCCATAAGTCTGCTGTGACTTGATGGCACTTCACGCGCACGCGCGCACACACACACACACACACACACACAGAGGAGTCAGAGGGGGTAGCCCTTAGAAGTTGGTTTGTGCTTCTGCAACTTGGTCTGGGTGGCTATTCTCAATTATTCCCATATTATACACGGCTTTTGAGCTTGAGCAATCGTGCCTTGCTTAACAGTTGAGCCAGTTCGCTGGAAAGGCGGGATAGAAATGCAATAAATAAATAAATAAATAAATAAAATAACGCTCTGTTGACTTCATGGCAAATGGGAGGTTTGACTCAGGGACTCATATTATCACATCTTGTACTCTTGGGCACTGCACCCTACCCCCTCACAACTGGGAAACTGGGGAGGTGGAGACTCACCAGAATGGCATCCTGTGATGTCATTTTTGGTGACATAAAAGTACTGGAGTTGGGAGACCGGTGGTAGTGATTTCAGCATAGCAGCGCTTTATTGAGGGTCAGATGAGGCATGCCGAAAGGGCTCCAGGGCCCACTTTTTCTGCTGGCCAGAGCTACGCCTCCGGCCACACCCAAACAACCCGATAGGGTCTTACATTTACCTTTTGGGTCATAGGTTCCCCAAGGAAAACCTAGGTTCGTTATTGGTGGTCACTTTGGGTCCCTACCTCTATTGGTCCCCTGGCCGAAGCTCAGGTCACTCCCTGGCCATGTGCTCTGGCCATGTGGTGGTCACCATTACAGGAGCTCATGGCGGGCGACATTGTACATATAACTCATGGTACATTACACAACCATAGAGTTTTGGGTGACTCCTAGAGCACCCCATGACAGAGCAACTCGCCTCCTAGTTACATGGCCAGAAATGATGTCACTGCATCATAGGATGCCGTGTGCCCCCCACATTCCCCCCCCCCCCCCCCCCCGCTGCTCTCCAGAGTAAAGGCAGGCAATGGGTAAATGGCAACCCTACTGTTCCGGTGAGTGACTCAGCATGCCTGGACACTTGGGGGTGCTACATCACTCTAAGCGTGTCTAGGTGTTATCTCCTTGAATGGGATGCCTCTCTGTCTTAACCTGGGAGCTGCCCTCTGACCTCTCCTCTCTCTCACTTTGTCCTCTCCCTCACTTCACATGGCCTTCCATAGAGACCCATGTTTCTATAGGTCTCTTCTGAAGATCTGATGCCCTCATACTCCCACACACACGTGATGCCGGACAAGCCGGCCATTTGTGAGAGGGAAGCTACTCTTTAGATGAGGCTTCTCTCTCTCTCCTTTCGACTGCAATCTGAATGTGAACTGGATCTACTTGAATAAATCTAAGTTTACCTTCTTTGCAATATACTCCTTGGGAGATTTATTCACTGCACTCAGTATCCCACTTCTATGACTGGGCAAACTCTTGCTATATTAATCAAATATCCCAATATCTACAACCAATTATTTTTTTTTTAAATCACATTTTTCTCACTTACACTAAAGTTTGTCTGTGTAAGACCTATCAGTAAACTGAACTTCCCCCCCAGGGATCTGCATCCTGCCTCAAGCCACCTGTTCCCTAGGCGGACAAACAAAGCCATAACACGCCATAAAATATAATGATAAAATATCAAGCGTTCCTTCCATTTGATTTCACGCGGTATTCTCGCAGGCAGTGCTTTAAAGCTAGATTAATTTTGAACGTAACAGAAGGCTCTCATCTTTGTGCCGTTCCACTGGAGGGCTCTGCTGTGAAAAATAGGAGAGTGTTTAGTTTATGGGCTGGAGGAGGTGGATTTTTTTAATAGTCAGTCATAAGTCATCCTTTTCATTAAAGGTGAGCAAACCAATAGAAAGTAGATCAAATAATGGTTTTTTTTTTCCCAATGGTATGTCGCACACACTCTGATATGCATTACCAAGCAGCTAGTTAACAACAAGCATTTCCTATATCACTGTCAAATAGTTTAATAATTTGAAAGAAACTGTCATTTGAAAGAAGTGCTTTTCTCCCTTTCTCACAAGACAAGGACTCATGGGCACTCAATGAAATTGCTGAGCAGTTGGGTTAGAACGGATAAAAGGAAGTACTTCTTTTTATTATATTTATTTATTTATTTAATTTGATTTCTAGGCCGCTCTCCCCGCACAGCAGGCTCAGAGTGGCTAACAAGACTTGGCGAACCAAGATTCACAGTATCCATAAAATAATTAAAACCATATAGGCTTTATCACTAAAACATTACAATACAGATTAATAAAGTGCTCAATTCAATGGCGTGTAGTATCTCAGTCCGCTGTTAGGCGTGCAGTATCGCCAGCGACCAGATGGTAACTGATGGCTGATTGTTGGAGAATTGCTTATAAGGAGTGGTGTGCTTCTTCACCCAAAGAGTGATTAACACATGGAATTCACTGCCAGAGGAGATGGCGGCAGCCACAAGCTTGGATGGCTTCAAGAGGGAATTGGATAAACATCTGGAGCAGAGGTCCATCAGTGGCTATTAGCCACAAGGTATAGATAGGAACTCTCAGTCTGGGGCAAGTGATGCTCTGTATTCTTGGTGCTGCGGGGGGGGGGGCAACAGTCGGAGGGCTTCTAGTGTCCTGGCCCCACTGCTGGACCTTCTGATGGCACCTGGTGTTTTTGGCCACTGTATGACAGGATGTTGGACTGGATGGGCCACTGGCCTGATCCAACACTGGCTTCTCTTATGTTCTTAAACATATGGAGCAGAAGTCCATCAGTGGTTATGAGCCACAAGGTATAGATAGGAACTCTCAGTCTGGGGCAAGTGATGCTCTGTATTCCTGGTGCTTGGGGGGGGCAACAGTGGGAGGGCTTCTAGTGTCCTGGCCCCACTGATGGACCTCCTGAGGGCACCTGGTGTTTTTGGCCACTGTGTGACACAGAGAGTTGGACTGGATGGGCCATTGGCCTGATCCAGCATTGGCTTCTCTTATGTTCTTATGTCATTTTTCTTCTAGAAGGGTGAGAGTAGGAATATAGAATGGATATGATCTTTGTTGTTATGACTGTGGGGCCCAGGCAAGCTTCCAAGGACTCGACAAAAGAAGCCAAAATGGTGGGTATACCCTCATAATACATGCTGACCAAAGTCCTCTATGTGTGTATCAGACATAGTGTGACCCAAGTTGCTAAATCTCAATGTTTGGAGTGGTGTGCTCCATCAGGCTATTCAAGAACTGTCTTAAAATTGCTTGCTTGTTGGTTTGAAATATAACCCGATAAAAAAAATGCATTGGCTACAAAACACTTAGAGACTTGGCACCATAAATACAAATATTTCCTATTGACCTAGAACAGAGTCCCCAACGTGGTGCCGGGAAGGTACCAGGGTGCCCACTGAAGAGTACTGGACTCGGGAGACCAGGAACGGTGAACTCATGAAGCCTTTATTGAGTGATTCAGCATGCCCAGTAGATGGTCAGAACAAGCATGCTTCCAGGGCTCCAGGGCCCTCATTATATGCTGGCTGGAGCCACACCTCCAGCCGCACCCAAAAGACCTGATAGGGGCTTTACATATGTGCATGTTTGTCATAGGTTCCCTGGAGGAGCCTTTGGCCGCACTGGCTCCCCAGGGAGAACCCAGGTCCCACATTGGTGGAGGCTTAGAATCTGAACATCTATTGTTCCTCCAGATCCAAGCTCCCCTCTCTGCCTGACCATGTGCTCTGGCCATGCGGCGGACGCCATTACCTGGGAGCACTTGGCAGGCTGGTTGCTACACAGAGCATACTACATTACACCCACCAACAACTTTCCTGGTGCCCACCAAGTGTTTTTAGAAAGGGGGTGGAGATGGGTGGGCTCCTGCCCTGTAGGACTTCTGATTGGCCACAGGACACCTGATTGGCTGTGCAGATAAAAATAAAATTTCAGCGCCAGCTACCACTACACTTTTGGTTTTATCCTCTTTCTGACTTGTCTTTTCCAGTGTATTTTTGAAATCTACTCCTCTTCTCCTCTGCATTTGGGCTTTCTCTGTGTGTGGTTGGCTCCACCTCTGACAATGACCATTTTATGGCCCACCTTTTATGATGATGGTTTTATGGTTGTGCCCAATAAAGTGGTTAGGAAACAGGTTCAGAAAAGACAAAAGGAAATATTTATTTACTCAAGGAGTATTTAAAACTGAGAAACTTGTTGCTAGTAGGCATAGCAATGGCCACAGCATAGATGACTTTAAAGGGGAGCTAGACAGATTCACGGAGGAGAGGTCTATCAGTTAGGGATGCCAGCCTCCAGGTAGGACCTGGGGACCCCCCAGAATTACAACTGATTTCCAGACTACAAAGATCCTGAAGAAAATGTATGCTCTGGAGGGGGGATCTCTAGGGCATTATACCCTGCTGAGGTCCCTCCCCTTCCCAAACCTTGACCTCCCCAGACTCCACTAGGGTTGCCAGTGCCAGTTAAGGGAAATACCTGGAGATTTTGGGGGTGGAGCCTGAGGTGGGCAGGGTTTGGGGAGGGGAGGGACCTCAGGGTAGACTCCACTTTCCAAAGTGGCCGTTCTCTCCAGGTGAACTGATCTCTGTTACCAGGATATCAATTGTAAGTGGGAAATCACCAGCCACCACCTGGAGATTGGCAACCCCAGACTACACCCCCAGATATGCAGGAATTTTACAAACCCGAGTTAGTAATCCTAGCACTGTGGGAATTAGGGATGCCAGCCTCCAGGTGGGATCTGGGGATCCCCTGGAATTACAGCTCATCTTTAGACTATAGAGATCAGTTCCCCTGTGGAAAATGCATACTTTGGAGGGTGGCCTCTAGGGCATTGTACCTCACTGAGGCCCCTGTCCTCCCCAGGCTCCAAACCCAAACCTCCAGCAGTTTCCCTGTCTGGATACAACAACACTATCACCCTCTAGTAGCCAGGGCAGGGCAGCCCTCGTGGGAATGTGTGTGAAATGATGCGTGTAATAACTCCACAGCACCTGGTATCAAAACGGAACTGGGGCCTGGAGATCCCTAATTTTATTAGAACATAGGCAGTGCCTGGTCTGCGCGCAGGTAGGCAATAACCAGCCAGGGCCAGCAACTAATAGAACAAATGAATACTGAAAGTAAAGCAAAGGCTTTTTCATTAATGGATCATGTTAAAATAGCTGTACTGTACACAATAAGGGAATGTCAACAAATTCACAACTGCCCACAATGTAACACTGCCAATTGCACGACACTGTACTGTTCTGCTGAACAGGCTGGAGTTGCTCCCAAATTGCTGAACTGCCCGATCAAAAAACTCCTTGCTTCTGACCAGCGAGCAGAACATAAGCTGAACTTGTGGGAGCATCCCATACGTAGAAATACGCAATGAATACCTTTTAAGGAGCCAAATGCTCATTAGATTTTGATTTGGCACTTACTAATAAAAACTATTGGCTATATAACTCAGCATGCTTGGTGTCTGACAGTACTACCTGACACTCATCTTCCTGTAGTCCTTTCAGTTGTGCAATAGCTGTTCTTTTCAGTCTGAACTTTGGGCTTCATTAAATGCTCTGTTTTTCATGAACTCTTAGATTTTAATGAACTAGTCACAAACCTTAGTCTTGATGGATTTTTAAAAATTCTTTTTGCAATGCTACACATAGGTGTATTATATACAGTCAATATTAGATCGATTCTTTTCCCGGAAATTACTAGCAAAATCCATTTTGCAAGTACATACATAATTTGGGAGTACGGAATTACATTAATATGTTATCTCCTGATTAGAGATTTTTGTGACAACGGGAAGGATTAACTGCACAGTGATCATAGTCATTTTAGTGGAGAGAGGACATGCATCAGTTTTGCCAGCTGGGATATCTGGACCGGTTAAAATGAAAGCAACTTATTTATTTATCTTTCAGAAGGTGCAATGAAGCAGGAACATCCTTGGAAATGACCCAAGCCCAGCCATCTCCCTCACTCCACAGTTACACCTTTAAAATGCCTTGCCAGATGAAAAGTTTCCTCAGAACTTTGTGGTCAAATGTTCATACTCCTTGTCTCGAAATATTCCATCCATATGGCCTGGTGACTTAGGTGATGACGATTAAAAACGATTAACCTCTATGGCATATTTTGTATGCTCAAAGTGCCTCTCACCCATTCCCTCCACAGTTCAACGCCTTGCTGAGGTACAGATTGTCCCTCTAATTTACACCATTTTAATGTCAAAACGGCCCTGACTTGGACGGCCCGGGCTACCCCGATCGCATCAGACTTCGGAAGCTAAGCAGGGTTGGCCCTGGTTAGTATTTGGATGGGAGACCGCCATGCAAGTCCAGGGTTGGTCCACAGAGGCAGGCAATGGCAAACCGGCAAACCACCTGTATTCAGTCCTTGCCTTGAAAACTCTACGGGGTTGCCATAAACCAGCTGTGACTTGATAGCACTTTCTACCTCCAGTGTCAAAATAAACCAAGGGGGAGGGGATGTCTTCAACCAACCCAAAAGAAGCAGAAGGTATGTGTGGGGTAGGGTTGCCAGGTACTCACTGGATAGTGGTGGGGGGGAGTCCTCTCGCTCCCGGGAGTTCCCTGGTGTGCGTGTGCGAAGCGCGTGTGCTGTGATGACATCACCGGAAGTGACGTCATCGTGTCAGGAGCGTTGGGGGCAGGACCTCTCAAATTCGAGGGAAAACCATAGAGTTTTCCCTCAGATTCTAGAGCGTCCCCCCTGAAACGTGCCCGATGTGGTGTCGTCACCTCCGGATGATGTCATCGCACCGGGCATGTCTATGGAGCCCGGCAGTTTGGGGGCAGGGTTCCCCCCAGCGGCCCAATCCAGGCCAGCGAGAAGCGGGCCTCTGGAGCGGGGTTTTCCCCGTCCCCCGGGGGGACTTGGGAACCCTGGTGTGGGGGTGTTAAAAAGTTCAAAGAAATGGGCAAGTGGTTGCAAGCTCAAATTTCCTAAACAGCAAGTGCAGCCACTTGGTTATTTTTTTAATGTACATCTGCTCTGGGGATCGTATCATTTGCCCTGATTTTAAAAACAAACCAACAATGTGTGGGGGTGGGGTGGATTCCAGCTGCATCCAGATTGACATTTTAATGTCTTACCTTCAGCTGTTTGCAGGGCTGGACCGTCAAAGACACATTTAAGGCAGCTGCCTTGAGAGGCCCCTTAAGAGGAAAGTGCCATGGTGGCCAGCTGCCCCTCCCCTTCCTCCCCTCGTCAAAAGCCCTGCTGCTCCGCTCGCCCAGCTGTGCACCTCCTCGGTTGCTCGGTCTCAATCGGTGGAAGCTGTGCAATCTGAGCACGTACACCATGCAGCAGGCTGCCGCCCGCCGTCTCAGCCACCTGCTGCTGCTCCTTCGCGCCTCCCGCCCGCTCCCCAGAACACCAGCAGCACATGGAACCTGTGCCCTAGCCCCTGTACATGGAACCTGCGCTCCTCGCTCTTTTGGTAGGGAGCTGTTCACTCACCTGTATTCTCAACGTGTTTGTCCTTGCCAACTGAATGTGGTTGAAACAGTTAAACATCGTATAATGTATTGTTCCTTTTATGAAGTTTGTTCCTTATACGTGACTCCAGTTCTATCCAATTTTCCAGGTAGATCCAACAAGTTTTCTGTGTCCCTTCTCCTTTCCGATCACTTTAAGGCAGGGGTCCCCAACGTGGTGATCATGGATGCCGCGGCACCCACTGACACCATCCCTGGTCCCTCCCAAGTGTTTTTTAGGAAGTGGATGGGGCCAGATGGGCCTCCAGCTTAGTAGGGCTTCTGATTGGCTGCTGGAGTAATGATAGGTGGTGAAGATCAAAATAACGTAGTTTTGGTGGCAGCTGCCACCACAGTGTTGGTTCTGCTCTCTCTCTCATTCTTCTTTCCCAGGGTACTTCTTTTTAAAAATTACTTTTCTTCTCCCCTGTCCTTGGGCTTCCTCTGTGTGTATGTGTGTGTGGTGGCCATTTTGTGCCTCAAGGTGGCCATTTTGTGCCTCAAGGTGGCCAAAGTTTGTGCTTCAGAGCAGCAGAGCTTTGTCTTCCAGAGTACACCTTTTGTTTTAGTTCTTATATACGGGTGCACTAGGATGCCAGCCTCCAGGTGGGACCTGGGAATCCCCTGGAATTACAGCCCATCTCCAGACTGCAGATATCAGTTTCCCTGGAAAGAAATGGATACTTTGGCGGTGGGCTCTGTGGCACTGTACCCCCCCTGAGGTCCCTCTCCTCCCCAGGCTCCATCCCCATCCAACCTGGAGCTGGCAACTCTACCCCCCATTCCCTGTCAGTGGCTGAGGGGACCTTAGGTTTGCCCACATCCAGGTGGTGGCTGAAGGTCTCCTGGGATTACAACCAATGCTCCCTCTAAGCTGTGGAGTCTTGTGAGCAAAAATTCTACTTTGTGAGCTACTGGCATTAAAGTTGTGAGGGAGCAATTTGGCTAGTGCATAAATTAGTTTGCTCTGGAGCCATCCTTCCTGAGCTAAGACAAAAAGTGTGTGAGCCAGAGGCTAAAAAACTGTGAGCTAGCTCACACTAACTCAGCTTAGAGGGAACACTGATTACAACTGATCTCCAGGCAACAGTGATCAGTTCACTAAGAGAAAATGGCTGCTTCGGAAGGTAGACTCTATGGCATAATAGCCCATTGAAGTCCCTCCCCTCAGCAAGCCCCGCCCTCCTCAGGCTCCACCTCCCCCACATCTCCAGTTATCTCCCAATCCAGAGCTGGCAACCGAAGGGGACCTGGCAACCCTAAGGTACATGGAAGTTACCTTGGCTGAGGACAGACTGGCAATGTAAAGCGGGGCAGGCACGCTTCGCAAACGGAGGAAAGGAGCACGTTCAGACATGCGCATCTGCCCGTCGGCTCCATTGCGTACTTACCCGTCTCCCAGTCGCTTTGCTTCCGCTTTACCCGGACACCGGTTTTTCCCGGTGTTCAGGGGCCTTCCTCCGCATGCCTCCCGCTTCCAAACAGTGTGAACTGGAAGAAGCGGGAGGCATCCGGAGGAAGTGTGAACGCGCCGGCAAAAAGTTATGCGCATATGCGCATGTGCGCATGTGCGCACATGCGAAAAACATCAAACGGAAACAAAAAAAGTGCTGCGGCGCGCGCAAGCCGCGCGCGCTGGCTATGTGGCAGTCTGAACGCTCCGTGGCAGTCTGAACCCTCTGTATCGCCGCTGATCTGCATTGCTCTGGCCAGTGTGAACGGCCAGCTCTGTGGGTTTTTTCCCCCGCTCCAGTTCCCTCCGCTTTGCCTCCGCTTTAGATTGCCAGTCTGTCCTCAGCCCTTGTTTGAGTAAATGGCCTGAATGGAATGAAGCCTAATTTCCCAGCGTTTCTATTGGTTCAGCAGTTTTTAAAGCACAAACAGAGGTCTTCAGTGCTGGGACGATGGCTGCTGTGTTTGTGGTGAACGTGACGTTGCCACTGCTTAGTTCCATTCCTGTTTTCGAGGTGTGTGTCTTTGGTGTTCAAGGTCGGCATTGAGAGGCAAAAGAGAAATCTGTCCAAGGCAATATTTATGAATGGGCTTTCATCCTACTCTAATTGAAATGAGCGTTGAGTCATCCCGCCCCCCCCCCCCGGGTAACTTTTCAAGGAGACAAATTTGGCTGAACGGAGGGATGAAAGCTATGAACTGGGCTCTCCAAAAGAGCAGAAAACGTGGCCAAGATTGTAAATCACCAGCCTGCAATTACACTGTAAATGCTAATCTGTCTCGAGTTTCATTTTTAGCTGTTCCTCTAGCATCTTTAGGATGAGAGAACTTTCTTTGCGTGAGCAGGAGAGATAAATCAAAGTAATGTGAGAATGTAATACTTATGAAGCACTCTTTGACTTGGGTCTGGCATAATGTGAAACTGTGGCTTATTAACTTTGGCTAGTTTGTGAAACTTGGATTTGGCTCGCAGACAGTCGTTCAGATCTTGGCTTGCCTTGATGAATCCTGACTGCATCACCTTTGGTGTTTCCCCCACCTCCCTCCTCCCACAGTGACCCAGCTGGATTCTCGCCCTGCACACTGTAACACCAAGAGATCCACATTGGGTTGCCAGCCTCCAGGTAGGGTGTGGAATTCTCCCAGAATTACTGCTGGTCTTCAGACAACAGGATCAGTTTCCCTGGAGAAAATGCAGTTTCAGAGGGTGGTCTTAATTGCCTTATACTCAGGCTCAGCCCCTCAAATCTCCAGGAATTTCCCAACGTGGAGTTGGCAACCCTGTTTGTACTTCAAGTGACACTATCACCAAGGTTAATGGTGACTAATAAACCAACTTCACGCCCTGGTTTCAGATACTGGTTTGGCATAACCTAAGTAAGCACCGTTAGTGGAGGACCCTGCATTCACACCAACCACAGTTTAATTAAACAACAGTTTTGCATGATGTATGAACTAAGGACTTTTTCAATTTGGCTTCAGGCCTGGCTTTGGGACTGAGACAGCACTGGTCATTTTGGTTGACAATCCCCATTTACATCTGGATAAAGCTATGTCAGCCCTGTCGATCCTTCTAGATCTATCAGCGGCCTTCGACACAGTTGACCATTTGCTCTTGATCGACCCCGCCTTTATAGGCGTCATCTTTGGGTGGGCTGTGGAGCATGAGCCCCCTGCGAACATTTCCAGATGATGCTGAGCCTCCCCTGGGGGCAGGTTTCAGCCCATTTTGAAAGTGTGGGTTTTCCCCCTCCGCTTTCCGACACTACATTCGGAGGCTGGGTTGGGACTGGGAGGGAGGGAGGGAAGGAAGTCACAGTGGGGGCTTGCTTCCTCCTGGAAGCTAAGCTCCACCCCCCAGCAGCCCTCAGTTCAGCCTAGAGGAGCTGGAGGGCTGCACATGGAGACTGGCTTTGCTGCTTTAGCATGCCATGTGCGTGCACAGAACAAGGTAAGGAAGCGTGCTTGCCCAGGAAAGCTAGACCTCAATTCCTTCTCACAGTTTACTGTGGCTCTTTTAATTCCCTATGTTAGTGAACTCCCCCCTCCCCCACTGATGATTTGGCTGCTACTTTCTTGCAGTCTTTCTTCCCCGCTCTGTCTTTAGAAATGTAAGCTACCATGTGCTTTTCAACTTTTGCATCTCTAAGAAGGGAGCTTGCCTAGGTAAAGTTTCTGGTAGAAACTGAGGGAGATGTTTTTAAAAGCCTGAGTGCTGTTAACTTAATGAAAATGTTTCTTTCTGCAGCGACTGGTTCCTCAGTGTTCAAGGATACCATGAGAGAGAGCATGTGCAAGGGGGAATGGGGGGAGGTGGGAGGGAGGGGTAAGTATCTCTTCCCGTGCTCCCTCCCACCCGATTTTCATGAGCCAGGGACATACAGGAACCATCTAATAAGAAATACGAGTGTGCGCGCATGCATGCAAAGAGTATGTGAGCCCTGGGGAATGCATGGAGGTGGGGGGTGGAGATGTGTGAGGGACGCTGCATGTGTCCTTCTCCTCTTCAGTGGCCACAGTCTTGCACTTCTGGGCCTGCCATGGACAGCGCTGTCATCAGTGTGTGTGTGTGTGTGTGTGTGTGTGTGTGTGTGTGTGTGTGTGTGTTGAGCATGGAGCCAGCCAGTGAAAGTGGGGATGCAAGCTGCATGCATCCTTCTCCTCTTTAGCGGCCACAGTGTCATCAGTGTGTGTGTGTATTGAGCATGGAGCCAGCCAGTGAAAGTGGGGATGCAAGCTGCATGCATCCTTCTCCTCTTTAGCGGCCACAGTGTCATCAGTGTGTGTGTGTTGAGCATGGAGCCAGCCAGTGGAAGTGGGGGTGCAAGCTGCGTGCATCCTTCTCCTCTTCCATCAACGTTTGCTGCAACCATTCTTTTAGGCCAGTCTTTCAGAGTTCAGTAGGGCCAATTTTCTCTCTCCCTCCAATGCTGCTTGAATTGCATACCAGACTAAACTCAATAAGGATATACTTTTCAGTTTTCAAGTTTTGTCACTTTTATGAAACACTATTTACACATGGTCTACTGTTTATAATTTAACAAGCAAAGAGAAAAGTATGCCAGGTCTGTGATTAGAGTTCACAATTTTCAGGGTGGTTTCCTGCTTTTACAACTGATCTCCAAACTACCATGCTGAGTTCCCTCCCCTCTCCAAACCGCACTCTTTCCAGACTCCACCCCCGAAATCTCCAGGTATTTCCCAACCCAGAGCTGGCAACTGTATCTGGGATAATAAATGCTGTAGATAAACTGTCTTTTTCCAATAATGACTGCAAGTGAAATGACCTGTCTAGTCTTGGCAGTTTGCTAAACTGAAGTGTGTCCCAGTGTTTTTGGTTTATATAAGTGCCTTCTCATTCTCTCCCCCCCTCCCCATTGCTTAAGCATCATGCTGAGGACTCTGATGCATCTTTAGTTTTCTGGGTTGTCCGTTGCTTGTGAATAAATGTCACTGCTGGGAGACAACAGGATCTCTGAGTATTTATGAGGGAAATACTTTTCAGAACAGTGTGTCTTGCTTTCTGCTTAGTTCATGTAATTAGGCTTTGAAGGACTGTTTTGGAAATGATCTGCTTAAAGGCTCTGATGTGGTGGAGAGGGTGCCCTATGTTTCTTATACTTGCTTCTAAAAGAGATAGGTTTTGAGTTACAGTTTGGTGTAGTGGTTAGGAGCATGAACTCTAATCTGGGAGAACTGGGTTTGATTCCCCATTCCTCCACTTGCACCTGCTGGATGACCTTGTGCAAGCCATAGTTCTGTCAGAGCTGTTCTCTCAAGAGCAGTCCTTGAAAGAGCTCTCTCAGCCCCACCTACCTCCCAGGGTATCAGTTTTTAAATGGTAAGCCCATCTGCATGAACAAGATGGTCGGGGACACGCAGATCAGAGTCCTTTTAAAATTTCTTTTTGCCATGTGCAGCCCAGAGAGAACACTGGCAAGAAATGTGCACTTTTGCTGTTACTTAAAATGGTGTGGTACAGTTTCAACAGAACAATTAACTGAGATGTGTAAAAGGAATGACAGGATTGCCCATTAGAAACCATGGGAGAGGTTTGAAGGCCCATTGGTGATAAAGGGAGCCAGGAATGCCAATTGACTTGCATGGGCTCCACTGAAATACATTGCAGCACAAAAAGGTGGCAAAGAAAATGTGGAGTGGTTTTTCCATTAAGGTCTTTGGGCCCAGATAGGCTACTCTAGAACTGGAATGACAGCCCCCAGAGTAGAAAAACAGTCCCTAGGAATGGAATCTGTGCTCTGTGACTAGAATGACAGCCCCCAGAGTGGAATGACGATCCCTAGGAATGGAATCTGTGCCCTGGGACTGAAATGACAGCCCCTGGGAATAAGCTCAGTGCTCTGGGACTTGTGCTCACTTATAGGATATCTTTGAAGTGAGAATAAGATTGCTGCTACTCTGAACTCTGTACATTGCTCAGAAATTGAGTGCACAGCAACTGTTTGGTATTCTGGCTCAGGGACTTCAGCCATGCATTTACCAAACAAAGGCATCTGTGATGCCATAATTTACTAAATTTCAGTACAAAGTCACCCATATGAATAAGGCAGAAACAAGACTCCTGTAAATGAATGTCCAGGAAAAAATTAAAATGTTCCCCTACAGGCTTTTTTGTGTTGCCCTCCTTACTTTCAGATTTGTGACCATTTGTTTGTCTTATGCACATGTGGCTATTCTAAAAGTGAATTTAAATAAAGGACACTGCAGGAGACCGCTGAGACTGTTTCAATAGTATGCCCTAGATCCTTCATCCATGATATCATAGAAGGCTTAATTGCTTCATCCAGCATAAATTCCATAAGCAGCCAATTATACAATTTCTGAATCAGTTTATCATTAGAAGACAGCCAAATCTTAAATTAACATAAAACCTATTTTCCTATCTTCAGTAAATTTAGAATTTAATTGACATTTTTCCCACCAAGACAACTTTATATTTTGTTTCAATAATAGTTTTTCTGATTTCAAATTATTATTTTTATCGAGTAATACTTCATAAGATCCTTTATTACATTCCGATAATAGTGAGGGTCTAATATAGGCCTCTAACAGAGATACTCATTTAGGGGTTTTGTTGTAAACTTTTTTCTTCACTTCCTTCCATACTTTAATGAGGGCGCTTCTTATTATGTGGTTATGAAAGTTAGAGTGTTTCTCATCCCTTGCATACCAGAAGAAATTAAAGGCAAGAGAAAAGGGAAAAAGAAACCAGAAAGGCCTGTTTCAAGTATCCTTACAAGATACCAATACAGAGCAAAAGGGAAGGATAGTAATTATAATAAAGATGGAGAGTAAAAAGACCAATATCTTCTCAACAAACATTAATGGATTCAATAGCCCCCAAAAGAGATCTAAAATATTTCACCAACTTAAAAAAATGAACTTTGAGGTTACTTGCCTCCATGAGACACGTATCAGGAGGGATGAAGAAAAATATTTGGTTACTAATAAATTAAGAAAAATGTTCGCAGCCTCAGACTTAAAGAAAAAGAAAAAAGGTGTAGTAATCTATGCCAAAGAGAATCTTATGCCAGAATTACAATTTTCAACAGAAGATGGACGCATAATTGCAATCTCAATTTCAAAACAGAATAGAAAGATCCTTATAGTTAATATATATGCTCCAAACCAGAGTCAAGAGAAATTTTATGCCAAACTCCAAGAACTTTTATCTGAAAGTACCTGTGATGATATCTGTGTAATAGGAGATTATAATGCAGTTTTTGATCCAGTTGTAGACAGAAGAAGCCCAAAATCCAAAAGGAAAAAATCGGGAAATAGTTTACCAAAAGTCTTTCTCCAGTCAGCAGAGGAACTTGGTCTATCAGATGCATGGAGAATAAGGAATCCACAAAAGAAAGACTTTACATTCTTTTCATCAAAATATAATTCCTGGTCCAGAATAGATATGGTGTGGTTATCAAATATGATGATATGTGAAATAGTAGATGTTGAAATTCTTCCTAATACATTTGCGGACCATAGCCCAGTATTGTTAGTATTGAGAGACGTGCAGAAAAAAAAGTGGATGGACAATGAATATGCAACTGTTAAAGGACACAAGATTCTTAGAAAATACGAAGGAAGAGATTAAATATTTTTTTAAGGAGAACATGCAAGAAGAAACACCGATGGAAATTGTGTGGGACACATTTAAAGCCTTCATAAGAGGTCAATTTATGAGTCAGGGAGCATGGAAGAAGAAACAAGACCGGAAACAATATGATATTTTGAAAGGGAAGATCAAAGAACAGGAAAATAATATGAAAAAGTGTAATGAGACAGGAAAACTTAGGTTTAAATTGACCTCACTGCAGCATCAAATGAACCTCTTACTTTCTCAGGAATTAGCTAGGAAATTAGAAGCCACCAAACAATATTATTTCGAAAATGCCAACAAACCATCTAGGTGGCTGGCCTATAGAGTGAAAAAAGAAAAAGAAAAATGACTGATCAAATCTCTAAAAAATAAGAAAAGAATAGAACAATTTGACCTACGTGAGATTAAAAGGATAGTAGAAAATTTTTATAACAACCTATACCAACAAACAAATGATGACCAGAGAAAGATTCAAGAATATCTGCTAAAGTGGAATGTAAAGGAATTTTCAGAAGAACAGAAGAAAATGCTGAATGAACCAATTACAATATGTGAGATTGTAGAGGCAATAAAGCGTGCAAAAAAGAAAAAAACCCAGGTTCTGATGGAATACCTTCGGAGTTCTACCAAAAGTTTGAAGAACACATTACCCCAATTTATAAAGAAGTGCTATAAGGAATTAAAACTAAAGGGAGTATGCCGGAATCTTGGAAAGAAGCTTTAATAACATTAATTCATAAGCCAAATTTGGATCCAATGGAAATTAGGAACAATAGGCCTATTTCACTGCTGAATACAGACTATAAGATTTTTGCAAACATATTGGCAAATAGATTGAAAAAAATACTAATGCAAACAATTCATCAAGACCAGGCAGGATTCCTCCCTAAATGATTAATCAGAAATAATGTGGGGACAGTAATAAATATTACAAGCAACATCCAGGTCAAGAAGCTGCATTGATATTTTTAGATGCAGAAAAAGCTTTCGATAATGTGAGCTGGTCCTTTATGCTACAAAAATTAAAAAACTGGAATTGTGGCGAAAACTTCTTTTCAATGTTGAGTGCAATTTATAATAAGCAGGAAGATAGAATTTTGATTAACGGTGATTCCACTCAAAAAATACAAATCCAGAAAGGAACTAGGCAGGGCTGCCCATTAGCACCATTGTTATATATCTTTATTTTTGAAACGCTGACAGATCGAATTAGAGAGAACGACCAGTTAAAAGGGACCAGGAGGGAGGCTGCAGCTTCTGCTGTTTCGGGCCCTTGGCACCTGCCTGACAATACCAGCCTCTAATCCCAGCCCCGCCTTTAAAGAGAGAATAACAATTCAGCAATGAATTGCTGCTCTGCCTGTAGGGTTGCCAACTCCAGGATGCAGAATTCCTGGAGATTTGGGGGTGGAACCTGGGAAGGGCAGGGTTTAGGAGGGGGAGGGACCCCAGAAGAGCATAATGCCACAGAGCCCACCCTCCAAATCAGCCATTTGCTCTACTCTGTTGTCTGAAGATCGGTTGTAATCTGGGGATATCTCCAGTGTTAGCCAAATTGCTCTGTTTGCTTTAATAAAAGGTTGGGGAATTATGATATTAATGTGCAATTGGCATAACTACAGGATCATGGCCTTTATATACCAGAGTCCCACTTTATCCAGGTCACAG
The DNA here is from genome assembly GCA_029233225.1 of Lepidodactylus listeri. Taxonomy (NCBI): domain Eukaryota; kingdom Metazoa; phylum Chordata; class Lepidosauria; order Squamata; family Gekkonidae; genus Lepidodactylus; species Lepidodactylus listeri. The sequence continues at coordinate 127,886,763 of JARCFY010000005.1, read as the reverse complement.
AAATAGACGCAGAGACTAGATAACTAAAGCAGTGATCTCTTTACTGAAGAATTCTTAAGTCCTTATAAACAATAATCAAACATTCAGACACACAATACAGAACTAAGGAAATAGAGGTGATTGATAGGGAATAGAGGGGGTGAGTTATGGGGTGATACTACCTGTCCAGATGTGCAGAGGTCCATGAGGAAAGGATTATGGCCTAAACCCAGAGGGTAAAGGGGTGGCCTGCCAGCTGGCATCAGGGCAGAAAACACACACTGTCTGAGGCCATGGACCTAGATAGTTAAAGGCACTGGAAAACAATGCAGACCAATGGAAGGTCTTAGGGGCTGGTCTCAGGTGAGAACAAAAGATTACCTGGGCCAATCAGGTGTCCCAGGAGGTGTGTGACACCAGGATGGGCAAGGCCTAGATGTAGGCAATGAGCTTCCAGAGGGGCAGAGTCTGGATTAACAACTGGAGCCAGGTGTGCTGGGGCTAGCTGAATGGATTTTAAGACCACTGATGGTTCTGCCAAGGCAGTTGAATAGGTTCCCAGATACAGACAAAAGAGGGAAATGGGCCCCTGATTAGCATCAGGAAGGATCATTAATAATTTGAATGTTTGGTTGGTTTATCTTGGTATCCTGAGGGATGAAGAGCAAGGAAGGACAAGTACCACACAAAGACGTGAGATGACACAAGAAAAGGGCTGGGTGAGGTTCTGGAGACAGAAGGTCTATTTGCCAGATGGCCTCTGGATAGCCTTTAGAAATGTAGATACTTCACCTGGTGGAACCCAGTGTTATCCCGTAAACATAATCTCTTCTGAGTGGAGGGGGAAGACTGGATGTTTGCTTTGAGGGTGCCTTTTGAAACCTGAATGTGAAATCCCTGTTTCCAGCTATGGCTTGCTCTGTGTTCCAGGACCAGGAGTGTCTTCCTTGGCCTGAGTTTTGTGGGTCTCTGGTTCAAGTTGGAAATGGGGTGTCCCTTGCAATTGGGGCTACCCAAGAGTAAAGACAGCATCTCTGGCAACACCAGGCCCCACCTGGAGTTTGGCAACCCTAGCAGTAAAAGTAGGCTAAAGCCCACAATAAATACTGGTATAGATGATAATATTCATGAAATAAGACACTAGAATAAAATGGAAAGTGTGCATGCACACGCTTTCTCAAAAAGGTATGTAGACTACAGTATAGCTAGCACAAATTTTTATACCTATAGGGCTGCCAGCTCTGGCTTGGGAAATTCCTGGAGATTTTGGGGCTGGACCCTAGGGAGGGCAGGGTTTGGGGAGGGGAAGGACCTCAGCGGGGTATAATGCCATAGAATTCACCCTCTGAAGCTGCCATTTTCTCCAGGGGAACTGATCTGTATCACCCGGAGATCAGCCGTAATTCTGGGAGATCTCCAGGCCCCATCTGGAGGCTGGCAACCCTAGGTACCCGCCTGCTAAAAATGCTCAGGGACACAATACGTTATACTGTTTACATTGTCTTTGGCTTATGCCTTCCAAAATGCCATAGGCACTGTTCAATAGCACTAACACACCAGTAGAAGACGAAATTGAATGAACTGATCCATTCAGCCCTTACCAAATTGCCACTTTTCATTGGTTTTCTGATCTGATACACGGTAAGAATTAGAATCAAATGTTTGCCTGGTGGCCCCAATCAGTTACTGATTTTCTTACTTGTCTTCCCTGGACTTACATTGGTTTTCTGTTGGGCAATTGCTCATGCATGACTTCAGAGACTGGTCCAATGACTAGGAGGTCTACCGATAAGTCCCCCCCCCCCCTCCCGCTGATACATAACATCCCATGACACACCGACTTCCTCCCCACTCCCATCAGTGACTTGTTCCCCTAATTATTGTCTGAGCAGTGAGCTCCGGTGAGCAGTTTCAGATGGGGCCGTGAAGCCACACATCTCAAACGAGCTGTGAGAAAGCGAGTTGATAGCCTTTCTGGGCCTGTTGATCAATTGCTCTCAGGTGGTGGGGAAGTAGCTGCTCGAATGGGCCGTTGTCCAAAATCAACGTATTCCAGACTTGGATTGGAGACCGATTGGTTTCAAAGGGATTACTACAGACAAAGGAGTTCAGGATTCTTTCTTTAAACTATAGCAAACTGGGAGATAAGTAGCACTCTTGAAACTTTTCTAAACAGGCAAAATCGCTTCAAGATGTTTGTCTGTGTAACCCTCTCCCAAGCAGCAAACTTTGACTATTGTATTTGTGGGGTATATGATTTTCTTTACTTTTTTAAAAAAATTCCATCATAAGAACCTAAGAAGAACCCTGCTGGATCAGACCAGTGGCCCATCTAGTCCAGCATCCTGTCTCACACAGTTGCTAATTAGTTCCTCTGGAGGTCCAACAACAGCGCATAGAGGCCAAGGCCTTCTCCTCACAAGAGGCCTGCTGGATCAGACCCATGGTCCATCTAGTTTAGTGTCCTGTCTCACACAGTGGCTTACCGGATCCTCTGGAGGGTGGACGACAGGGCATAGAGGCCAAGGCCTTCTCCTGATATGAAGAGTCCTGCTGGACCAGCCCAGTGGGCCATCAGGCCAGCATCCTGTCTCACACAGTGGGCAGCCGGTTCCTCTGGATGGCCAACGACCGGACACAGAGGCTGATGCCTCCCCTGATTAAAACATAGCAAGCACCTGCTGGATCAGCCCAGTGGTCCAGCATCCTTTCTCACACAGTGGCCAGCCAGTTCCTCTGGAGGGCCAACAGGGCATGGAGGGCAAGGCCTTCCCCTGATACAAGGAGCCCTGCTGGATCAGACCAGTGGTCCATCTAGTCCAGCATCCTGTCTCACACAATGGCCAACAACAGGGCATGGAGGCCGAGACCTTCCCCTGATGTTGCCTCCTAGCACTGGGATTCAGAGATTTACTGTCTCTGAGCATGGAGGCTCCCTTTAGTCGCTATGGCTGGTAGCCACTGATAGACCAATAATCAGCCGAACAATTGAGCATACCTAGTAACAGTGAGATGTGCCAATGGGACCCATCAGCCCAGGGTTAGGTGGGCTTAAGGCCATTGAAATCAGTGACCTCAGCATGCTCAACTCTAAGGGTTGTGGCCAGCATGTTCTTTGAAAAACAGATCTGGGGAGGCTCTGGCCCTGGGGCAAATGGAAGTTCTCTGTTTTCTCTGCTATTGGGGCAATGCCCAGCAGACCACCATGCCCTTTCCAGCAGCTTGGTAAGATTGCAGAAGAGGAGAAGAGGTAGCGTCTTGCTTTCTAGGGTGAATTTGGGGTATCTTTGTATCTGTGAGAGAAGAACGTGTATTATGAGAAAAAATTCGTGGGATGGAAGTGTTGTCACGATGGACTCATCAGCTGCATGAGCCAACGGGACAAGAGTGCTGTAAAAGACAGTTAATATAAAAACTGCATGCCATCAAATCAGAGCCATGGGGTTTTCAAGGCAAGTGATAAGCAGGGGTGGTCTGCCACTGCCTGCCTCTCCATAACACCCCTGCTATTCCTTGCTGGCTCCCATCCAAGTACTTACCAGGGCCAACCCTACTTAGCTTTCAGGATCCGATGAGATCAGGCTACTGAGGGCTATTCAGGCCACTGCGTTTGTCAGGCCACTGGCTAATAATAGGTGATGTCACTGCCTGGAATTCTGGTTGTAGGATGGCGGGGCATCCTTACCCTTGCTGTCAGACGGCCATGGGACTGAAATGTGGCCTCCACAGAGAAGTTTCTTTCCTTTCCTTAGCGATATGGTCTTGGAGGACATTATATTTTTAATATCCCACCCTGGAGCAAAGGGCAGCAGCAGGATGGCTTCTGAATCTAGATAGTTGAGACTACTCAGGTAGATAGAACTGGATCGCCTGCTTTGACTGTTCCAAGAAGAAGGCCATTGTGATGATGACCCTTCTGAAGGCTTCCGGAACACGGAGGGGGGTCCCGTTGCCTGGGTGAGGCCATCAACAGAACGGGGACAGGAGAGTCGTGAAGAGCGTCAGTTGGGTGAGGCCGGGGGAAGGCCGTGGAGTCTGGCAGCTTCTCCTGAAGTCTTGTCACCAGAAGGCGGCTTGTTGCCATCAAGGCCCGGTGGTGTGACAAGGCGATGGTTCAAGATGGAGGATTCCTGCATTCTGAGGGGCATAGTCAAGGTGAGCGGCCCTAAATGGGGGCATTTACAAAGCTGGGCTGAAACCTTTTGATCTGAGCTGCTACATCTCTTGTCATAAACTAAGAGGTGAGCAGAGATGGTTTGCCATTCCCTCCCCTGGACTTCTTGGTGATCTCCAATCCAAGTATTGACCGTGGCCAGTCCTGCTTAGCTTCTGGGCTCTGATGATATTGGGCTAGGCGGGGCTCAAGGACAGTTAGAAAAGGGCAATTAGACTCAGAGGAAGAGAGAGAAGGTCAGTAGGAGGGTTAAATGTTAAGGAAATTATAAAGATCTCAGACTGACAGGGAAGTGTTTTAGACGCAGGTGAAACAATTACTGTATGTTGAGCTAAGGGCAGCGGAGGTAGTAACTGTTAAATAACTTGCTCATCAAATGTAGGAATCGGGGCAGTCGGTGGTGTCACCCTCCTCAATGAGATTGCTTCCCTTGAGCAGACACTTTACCTCTAGTCGAGAGTGGAAGGGGGTTGTCAGTAAGGTTGTCAACCTCCAGGTGGGCCTTGGAGGTCTCCCAGAATTACAACTGATCTCTAGGCTACAGAGATCAGCCCCCCTGGAAAAAATGGCTGGTTTGGAGGGTAAAGTTTATGACATCACATCCCCACTGAGGTCTCCCTCTTCCCAAACCCCTCCCTTCTTCAGCTCCATGCCTAAATCTCAAGGAATTTCCCAACCTGGAGTTGGCTACCCAAATTGGCAGCCAGCCGTGTCCTTCTCCTCTCCCTCACCCTCATTCTCATTATGAGTGATGATCTGGTGTGTCCTCATTGGCTGAGGCACTCCGATTTAAAGGCAGCCTCTCTGGATGAGCCAGACTTGGAGCCCATTCTGGACTCCCACAAGGTCGGCAGCTCCCAGCTCCCTGCCACCTCCCTCCTGAAACTGGGCTTCCCCCCACTGTGTTGGCTGTCAGTCTGGCACTGGATGGGGCTGGATGTGTTGGTATCCAGCTGTAACCCCACCACTTCGCTTCAACAAAAGATTGTTGAATTTTTGATACATAGAAATTGAGATATTGATTGCATTACATAAATTTAATTGTTTATATAAATTGTAATTTTTGTCATTTTTCACAGTGTGTATACTTAGTTTGACAACATGTCCTGTAATCTCTCTACTTTTGTAACCACCTGGAGGCTGGCAACCGTAGGCCCAGCAGTTAGATTATTGCTTTTGAGAATGAGTTCTCAGAGTCTGTCTTGGTGGCCCCATAGGGTGACGTGACTTATCCATCATCCACTAGCAGGTGGCACATCAAATAACTCTAGGCCACTATTATAATGGTTTTGCCCATAATTGTGCACCAAGATTTGAAGAATGAGTCTGGATTTCATTCATCTTTTTGGGTGAGGTAACCTCTTACGTTTGTAGGTATTTTACAACATGGCTGAGAAGATTCACAACCAGATTTGTGTTTCTCTTTAAAATATTTGAATGGAATTCCCTAATGGGTGGGCTGTGACTCAGCAGTAGAGCCAGGGCTATTTTTGGGCCAGAACGCACTGGAACACTGTTCTGGCTGGCATCCGGCCCGCCCTGCCCCGCTGGCGGGAAAGGGCCCCACATACCTGGTCTCCATGTGGAGATCCGGTGTCTGGCGCCTTTCAGCTCCTGGTAAGTGCTGATCCGGCAGAGCCTCCCCCCCCCCCGGTGCACTGTTCCTAGCATGCATGCTGAGGCGTGCAGGCTAGGAGGGCCCAGGGGACGCAGAGAGGCATTTAAATGCCTCCCTCGGGCTTCCTCTGCCTGCCCGCTGAAGCAGGCAAGCAGGAGAAGCCTCACAGAGCCCCCTCTGCCCCGTTCTTAGCTCGCATGCCGAGGTGCACAGGCTAGGAGAGGTAGCGGGGATGCAGGGAGGCATTTAGATGCCTCCTAGTGGCTTCCTCTGCCTTCCTCTTCCTCGAATCCCTTTGCTGGCAGGGTGGTGGGGGCGGTGGTGGGAACTTGAGTGGGGGTGGGAGAGCCTCCCTCCGTCCCCATCTCTTTGCCCTCTCTCTTTCCCTCCTTTCATTCTTTCTTTCCCTCTTTCCTTCTCTTTCTTTCCCTCTTTCCCTCCTTCTTTCCTTCTCTCTTCCTTTCCCTCTTTTTCTCCTTCTTTCCTTCTCTCTCTCTCTTTCTGCGCTGTCAGGGGTGTGGCTCATTATGCTAATGAGTTCCTGCTGGGCTTTTTCTACAAAAAGAGCCCTTGGTAGAGCATCTGCTTGGCCTGCAGAAGTTCCCAGGTTCATCCCAGCTAAAAGGTAGGTAATGTCAAAGGCCTTTGCCTCAGACCCTGGAAAGCAGCTGCCAGTCTGAGTAGACAATATTGACCTTGATGGACCAAGAGGGTCTGATTCAGTAAAGGGCAGTTTCATTGGTGTAGTGCCAGTTTGGTGTAGTGGTTAAGTGCGCGGACTCTAATTTGGGAGAACCGGGTTTGATTCCCCACTCCTCCGCTTGCACCTGGCTGGATGACCTTGGGCAAGCCATAGCTCTGTGCCAGCTGTTCCCTCAAGGACAGCTTGGGAAAGAGCTCTCTCAGCCCCACCTACCTCACAGGGTGCCTGTTGTGGGGAGGGGAAGGGAAAAGGAGTTTGTAAGCCGCTCTGAGACTCCCTTGGGGAGTGAAGGGCGGGGTATAAATCCAATCTCTTCTTCTTCTTCTTCTTCTTCATGTGTCTCATGTCTATTGTAGTGTATGGGAAAGCACATGATGAGTGAGCCACAAGATAACTGTCTTTTCCTGGGTCCCATGATGCCTTCCCAAAATCCCACAGTTGGAGGGAGAGGGAAGCTATGGTGCTCTCACCCTGGTCTCTCCTCAAAAATAAGGTTTCTGGCATGGGTATTTGTGGGGCGGGGCTTTTATTTAAGGGGGCAGGGCCCCAAAATGCCCCACTGTAGCTACGGGCCTGGCAGTCACAAGATGGCTGCACAAGGAGGTGGAGCCAGCCCTACAATGGCTGCCGCAGCTTACCTTCAGTCACACAGTGAGAAGATCCTAGGCTATGGTGGCAGCCACAGCAAAAGCAACATTTAAACAATGTGCATAGTTAATCAAATCTCCAGTCTCCAATAAAGAAGCATTGTCAGGCAAAACCCCCATCTGGCCCTGCCCACTTTCTAAAAACATTTGGTGGATGCCAGGAAAGGTATCAGTGGGAGCCACGCTGGGAACCCCCATTCTAGATATTAGATCCAGAGGAGTTAGCCGTGTTAGTTTGTAGCTGCAATATAGTAAAAATTCCAGTAGCACCTTTTAAGACTAACAAACTTTATTGTAACATAAGCTTTCGAAAGCTTATGCTACAATAAAGTTTGTTAGTCTTAAAGGTGCTACTGGGATTTTTACTAGATATTACATGCACAGTATAAAACTTTAGCTTCATTTTAGCAAATTGAAGTTTTTCAAAGATTGCAGGGCAGGGAAGAATCATATTGGAAATAACGGAGAGCCAGTTTGGTGTAGTGGTTAAGTGCGCGGACTCTAATTTGGGAGAACCGGGTTTGATTCCCCACTCCTCCACTTGCACCTGCTGGATGACCTTGGGCAAGCCATAGCTCTGTCCCAGCTGTCCTCTCAAGGACAGCTTGGGAAAGAGCTCTCTCAGCTCCATCTACCTCCCAGGGTGCCTGTTGTGGGGAGGGGAAGGGAAAGGAGTTTGTAAGCTAGGGCTGCCAAGTCCCCCGGTAGAGCGGGGGAAACACCGATTTTTAAAGCTTTCCCCCGCTTTTCCAAAATTGGCCACCGGGGGGACAAAATGGCTGCCAGCAGGGGAACCTCGGAGCCTGCCCTGCTGGCCTCTTGAACTTCTTAAAAGGGAAATTTCCCCTTTAAGAGCTGATCGAACAAGACAGCCCCGCCCAGAGATTAAGGAGGGACTAAGCTCTTTCTACTGAAGGGCTTCCGTGCAAGGTTGCTGCTGGAGTAAACTGCGTAAGGTGCTGGGGTCTGCGAGCTCTTTTCCTTCTCTGTCTCTCCCCCTCCCCCTCTTTCTTTTTTCTGTCTGTCTGTCCACTGTGGTTTTGTCAAAGGAATAAACTGTCACTTCCAGAGAGGTAAACATCACAAGGAGAGGTTGCCTGTAGAAGGTCTGGGAGTGGGATTGTTTAAAATGTCTTGTCATGGCTGTTTGGGTCCCCCCAATCCTCATTTCCCTTCTGCAAATAAAAGTTGGGATTCCTCATTTTTATGCCAATTTTCTGTTTCTTTCAACCATGTCCCCCCCCCCCCCCGGCAGTAAAAATCTGCATTTTTAAAAGCATTTGTACATCAAGTAACCGGTATTTTAAGTTAGGGATGGATCCAACTAGCTTTTCTGCTGGCGAAAAGGGGAGGACAAAGGTCCTCTTTAGCCACCAAAAAACCTATGCTGGAGGGGGGGGGAGAAGTTATGGGACTTACATGGACAACAGCTGGGTGAAACAAGGGCCAGAAATAAAGCCTGGGAATTGGGCAAGAGTAAGTGAAAAAGCTGTCTGTCTGTCTGTCTGTCTCTCTCTCTCTCTCTGTCCCCATCCAGCAGAGGTCTATCAGTGGCTATTATAGCCACAAGGTCTAAATGGAACCCTTTGTCTGGGGCAGTGATGCTCTGCATTCTTGGTGCTTGGGGGGCAACAGTGGGAGGGCTTCTGGAGTTCTGGCCCCGCTGCTGGACCTCCTGAGGGCACCTGGTATTTTTGGCCACTGTTGTGACACAGAGTGTTGTACTGGATGGGCTGTACTGGATGGGCTGATCCACTGTGGCTTCTCTCCTGTTCTTATGATATGAAAATCATATTTAGCACTTGTGTAGCACTTAGGGCTTCATATTCTGCCGAGATGAGGAAGGATTCAGTAGGGCCGTTGCTCAGTGATAGAGCATCTGCTTGACATGCAGGAGGTATCAGCCTCTTCAGCTAAAAAAGGATCAGGTAATAGGTGACATTAAAGATCTCAGCCTGAGACCCTGGAGAGCCACTACCAGTCTGAGTAGTCAATACTGACCTTGATGGACCTATGGCCTGATTCAGTATTAGGAAACTTCATGAGTTCATGTGTCAGCATGTGGAAGCAACATCACAGGATGTGACATCACAAAATGATGTCACTTCCTTTCTCCTGGCTCCACCCCCAAAGTCTCCTGGCTCCACCCCCAAAGTCCCCAGATATTTCCCAAGTTGGACTTGGCAGCCCTATTGTAAGCTGCTCTGAGACTCCAAGTGAATGAAGGGCGGGATAGAAATCCAATCTCTTCCTCTTCTTCTTCTCTTCTAATACGGGCAGTTTGGGTTTCTGGAGAGAAACATTCAGTTATGGTAAAGGCAATGCATAGGTCCCTACTGCCTTATTGGTACAGTTCATTGGAGCACAGTTCAGTAGATGGGACCAGTCCTCTTCCCCCCTCATCCGGTGGGCAAGATGTCTTGGCCCTGAAGGAAAGGAGGAAACCTTCTGGTATCAGCCTGATATCCACCCTGATTACATTAGCAATCTCCGGGTCTTGTGAAGGATCCCCTTTTCCTCTTCTTGTCTATTTTCTTGAAGAAAACTGAATGAAGTCTAAGCAACAGCAAATGAAATGATTCTTCCACTTGGAGGTGCTGCTCCACAAATATATGGAAAGAAATGGAACTGTGGCCCGTCCGTGTATTTCTACTGAAACAGGAAGATGATATTTAGGACTGCGTTCTTATTTTAACTTCATACTTGCCTCGCACATTCTATTTCACTACCTCTGTCTCTCTCGTTTAAAAGTGCAAGGATGAGCTTGTGTGTGGGATATGTTGCTTACGCTCCCACTTCAGTTTCTTTTGACTGAAGACAGAACGTTTCTCTGTGTGACGTTGAAGAGCATGTCTCCTTCGATGAGGAACACTTTGGATGTGGGTTTTGATTTCAGAGGCTTCAACCTACCTTCTGTTTCCATGTTTCATTGGGAAGATTTATTTATTTAGTTTATTTATATTTATATCCCGCCCGCCCCACAAGTTGGCAGGCTCATGATCTGTATGTTCTGTACAGAGGCGTTGACTTTTAGAAATCCGGGGGGGGGTTTCTTATGTCCCTGCTGCCTCTCCCCCCCCAGGCCTGGCCTGGCCTGGGCACTCCTACCTCTGTGGAGCCAGCTGGGCAAATACCCAGCGTACTGGTGTCACCCGGAAGTGCTCTAGCTCTAGCAATCGCCCCGAAACTATATGGCACCATAGAGTTTTGGGGCGATTGCTAGAGCGTCGCCCCAGCAATGTGCCCAGCTGGTTCCATGGAAGTAGGAGTGGCCAGGCCAGACCCAGGGGGGGGGAGAGGTGGTGGCTGCTGGCCAGCCGGCCGGTGGGCCGGCAAGCGGGCAGGCAGGCAAGCAAGCGAGCGGCCCTGGTGGATGCTCTGTTTTGCCGGGGGAGGCTGAGCCCCCTGGGAAATTTGGGGGGGCTCGAGCCCTTGAGCCCCCCCGTAGTTGACGCCTATGATTCTGTATCAAGTTGTTTGACTGTTGAGATAAATTTGGGGAACTACGTAAGGTGAATGTGTGGTGTTTGTTAGGAATCAACTAATATCTGAGGCTTGCCATTATATCCACATGTGTTTTAATTTTACTTGTTGCTTCATCTAAAAGATAGAGCAGTGGATGAATTCCCCATCCCAAAAGAACCCCTCCCTCGCCTCTTCTGCCAACAAAAAGCAAACAAACTAGCAACTGAAATGATCCAAACCTTCCTATTTCCCCTGCGAGGTATGAAAACCACTTTTCTTTCGTTCTGAATGCATCATTTGCACCAGTTCTGGGTTGCGAAATGCCTGGAGATGGTCATTGGGGAGGAGAGGGACCTCAGCAGAGTATAATGTCATACAGTCCGCCTTCCAAAGCAGCTGTGTTCTCCAAGAGAAGTGATCTGTGCCATCTGGAGATCAGTTAAAATTCTGGGAGATCTCCAGGCGCCCCTGGAGAATGGTAACCCTAATGTGTGCTGATCTTAAAATCAGGAGAATTCAGCAGATTTGCTTTATTTGAATGCGACCAAGGACAAAATATTTTGCAGTGCTGCAGATGTTGGATACAGGGGGAGGGGCTGCCACCCAATCTGCCTGCGAGGCCCTTGGCTTTAGAAGAAGGCCCAGTTGCGGGAGAGAGACTTCCGGAGAGCTAGTTCCAAAGGGAATGATGTGGGGGGAAAAGGCTCTCAGTAAAGTCCTAAGCAGAATTTCACCCTTCTAATCGCACTAACTTCAGGGGACTTAGACGGGTTTAACTCTGTTTAGTATGGTTACCAACTCTGGGTTGGGAACTACCTGGAGATTTTGGGGGGTGGAGCCTGGAAAGTGTGTGGTTCGGGGAGGGGAGGGACCTCAGTGGGACGTAATGCCCTAGAATCTACCCTCCAAAGCAGCCATTTCCTCCAGGGGACTTGGTCTCTACAGTCTGGAGAATGGTTGTCAGTCTGGGAGAGTTCCAGGCTAGGGCTGCCAAGTCAGCCCGGGGGGCGGGGGATCCCCCGCTAAAGGGGTTCCCGATCCGCCGGCCAGCATTCGGCCGGCGGGGAGAACCCCACCCCCGAAGTCGTCTGGCGAGGACGACGTAATAACGTCACCAGAAGTGATGTCGGCACGTTGGGGGCGTTGCCAGGGTGATGCTATGGCAATCGCCCCAAAACTCTGTGATACCATAGAGTTTTGGGGCGATTGCCAGAGCATCGCCCTGGCAATGCCCCCAATGTGCCAACGTCACTTCTGGTGACGCCACCGGGCGTGCGCGCGAAGTGCGTGCGCCAGAAGAGACTCCCGGGCACAGGAGGACTCCCCCCCACCGGTGAGTCCATAAGACTTGGCAACCCTATTCCAGGCTCCACCTGGAGGTTGGCAACCCTACTGCTCAGGCACACACTGCTGATTGGCAGAGGTCTCTGAGCCTTGTTGGCATGCAGTAGCTTGGGCTACATCCTAAGAAGATGCCTTTAATGTACTGGCATTCACTCAATGGCAGCCTAATCGCCCAGTCTAGCTGACTCTCATTGACCTTGGAAACCAGGCAGGGTTGGCCACGGTTGGTACTTGGATGGGACACCAGCAAGGAAGACTGGGGCTGCTGCACAGAGAAGGCAAATAGCAGACCACCTCTGCTCATCCCTTGCCTTGAGAAACCCATGGTTTGGGGGTTGCCATGAGTCAGTTGAGACCAGATGGCCCACAGCGATTGCCCTGGGACAGGATGGTCTCCAGGCTACCCTGATGTAGTTAGATCTCAAAAGCTAAGCAGAGTCGGCTGTGGTTAGTGTTTAGTTGGGAGACCACCATGGAAGTCCAGGGTTGCTATGCAGAGGCATGCAATGGAAAACCACTTCTGTTTGTGTCTTCCCTTGAAAACCCTATGGGGTTGCCCTAATTCAGCTGCGTCTTGATGGTACGCAATTATTGCCTGGATCTAGATGGCCCAGGATAGCCTCATCTCGTCAGATCTCAGAATCTAAGCAGGGCCAGCCCGGGTTAGGACTTGGATAGGAGACGACCAAGGAAGCCCAAGGTTGCTACGCAGAGGCAGGCAATGGCAAACCACCTCTGGATGTCTCTTGCCTTGAAAATCCTACAGAAGTCATCATAAATCCGCTGTGATTTGACACACACACAGAGACACACTCGCTCCACAGCTGATAGAAAGCCGTGCTTGCAATTATTAACAACTGAAAGGGCCTCGTGACTACTATACACGTTGTGTGCCACCCCACCCAAATAGAAAACATAACTGTTAATACTTCCTGCAACTGAAACTTTTAAAAGTATCGGAGTACTTTTGAGCATGTCAGATTCTCTCTCCCCACCACTGTTGAACCTTGGCCAGCCCTTGTGTGCCTGGAGCCGGGGGTACCTCTCCGCTTCCCTACTCTCTGCTCGGCATGAAGCACCGTGGCTCAGGCAACAAGAGAGTGAGATCAGCAGGGTCCCTAGAAGATAGGTTGCCAGCTCTGAGTTGGGAAATTCCAGGACATTTCCAGATGGAGACTGAGGAGGAGAGGGTTTGAGGAGGAGAGGGACCTCGGCAAGGTATAAAGCCAACATAGCCATTTTCTCCAGGGGAATCGCTCTCTGTAGTCTGGAGATAGGCTGTAATTCTGGGAGATCACCAGCCCCCCCCGGAGGACAGCAACCATCAGGGGTAATTTCGTAGGAAAAGAGGTGCAGGAGCTCATTACCATAACTCATTTGCATAACTCATTTGCATATGCCACACCCCCTAACATACCGGAAGTGTGTCAGAAGGCAACACCCACCCCTCAGGCTCCACTCCGCAGGTGCGTGAAACTGACCTGCTCTTCCTCTGTTCCCTTCCCCATCCAATACTTTGTGCAATAAAAATAAGCATAAAGAACACACCCTCATTCTCTTCCTGCTCCCTTGAAACCACCAGGTTTCAAGTAGACTTGAGATACCCAGGACGTGTGCACCACCCATCCCTTTCCCTTCCCCTCCCCACAACAAGACACCCAGTGAGGTAGGTGGGGCTGAGAGAGGTCTTTTGAAAACTGCTCATGAGAGAACAGCTCTGAGAGAACTTGTGACTGGCCCAAGGTCACACCAGCAGCTGCATGTGGAGGAGTGGGGAATCAAACCCGGTTCTCCCAGATTAGAGTCCAACTCCTGACCACTACACCAAACTGATGGGGTGGAAGCTGCTGAAGGGTTGGTGAAATTTCTCTAGTACTTATGTGCCATGTGCCCAGATAAAAAATGGTATACTTAGAAAATGTATATGCCACCTTGAGCAAGTCTCTGGAAAAGCAGCACACAGTTATAAAAGGAACAATGATAAAGTTATCAATATTAAAACAAAACATTAAAACCAATAAAGACCCTAGCAGGGCTTTCCCCGGGGCACTGAGCCTCTGCACTGCTCGGGGAAGCCGAGGAGGGGGCGGGGCTTGGTCATGTGCCCGCCTCCTGGGCTTCTCACTCCCGGAGCTGTGCTCCTGTGCGCTCCCGCTCCAACGGACCCCTGGCAACCATACTAGAGGAGAAGCAACTGGCTTGGAGAAGGGGGAGTCAAACCACCACAGTGACCAACTTGCTCTTTTCTTGGGCGGCAGCTGAGGTTCTGTAGTCTGTGTTTGCTGTGGCCAGCGATCTCTCTCCTCCCTGCCATTTCCCCTGGGGCTGAGATGAGAGCTCCGAGGATGCAAGGAAAGGGTGGGTGGTGTGGGGAGAGGACAGGCCTAGCGGGGAGGGTCACAGTTCATCCATCCTCCAGTCGTAAGAACATAATTTTTCCTTCTATTTACTGGCTCATTCAACCAGAGATCTTAAGCGTGTAAACAACACACATCCTTCAACATCATTACATCAATAAACAATTTAAAACAGTTTGAAACATACATCATTACATCAGGATGCGGAGTAATTACATAAACATCACACAGTTTCAAGTTCCTGGAAAATGCAATATATGCAGGAAAATGCAATATTTACTGCAATGCATTTGGGTACCTTGGGACGCCGGAATGAAGCTTTGAATGTGTGTTCAGGATAGAATCCCATATTTCATGTATCTATCTATCCATTTCCAAGTGAGCCTCCTCTCTGCGGATACCTAAATCTGCAGATTGGAGGCACACAGAAAGAAAACAGGTATTTCTGCAAACTTGGGGCACTCCTCAGGTTTGCAGAAAAATCTGAAAATCTTTTTAAAAATACATGGGGCATTAAATCCCAACCCCGCCCCAGTAAAAAAAAAAGTTGTCTGCAGAGGCAAAGGCAGGTCTTACCAGGACAGAATGGAGTCAGAAAGGACTACCGCAGCTGCTGATGAGGAGCAGGCCAGCAGCCGCACAGGACCCGGTGGCGTAGGAGGCTGAGAGCTGCACAGGGCCGTGGCTGAGGAGGAGGATGGCAGCTGCATGGGACCAGGCAGTGGAGGAAGAGGCTGACAGCTAAGCTGAGCTACAGAAGAGGAGGAGGCCAGCAGCCACACTGAGCTGAGCTGAGCTGAGAAGGAGGCCAGCAGCAGACCTGGTGGTGGAGGAGGAGGCTGAGAGCTGCACTGGACCATGGCGGTGGAGGAGCCCAGCAGTTGCATGGGACCCAGTGGAGGAGGAGGAGGAGGAGGCCGGCAGCTGTGCTGAGCTGAGCTGAGGAGAAGGAGGCCAGCGGCGGTGGAGGATGCTAGAAGCTGTGCCAGCCCAGCTGCAGCAGAGGACGACACTGGGCTTGGCAATGGGGGAGTGGGATATGGGATCCCCCCATGAATCTCCCCCCCGAACTGTAAGAAGAGATTCGTGGGGGTCATCAGCAGCGATGGGAGGAGGGATTTCCCCCCACTTGTTAACCTCTGTTTCTGGACCCACTTTCTAAGAGGTCAGGAAAGCCGCAGAGCATTGGTTCATGTCTATCTGCTCAGCCCAGCCAGGCCCAAGAAGTCCTCCTCCGACAGAAAAGGCACTCTTCAAACAGAAGAGGAGTCTTTGGGACAGATGGCCTTCAAACTTAGCTCAGCAGTAGAATTAGGATTACCAACCTCCACGGGGGACACGGGGATCTCCTGGAATTACAACTGATCTCCACAGTACCCAGGTCAGTTCCCATGGAGGCAATTGCAGCTTTGGAGTATCAACTCTACAGGATCACATCCCTGCTCAGCTTCCTCCACAGGCTGCGCCCCCAAATCTCCAGGAATTTCCCAAGCTGCAGCTGGCAACTCTAAGTATGATACCAGCCACTGTAATCTGACATCTCCTTTGAGAAAGAGGCGAAATGCTTTCTCACGCAGTCTCCGAAATTATGCATCACATACACACTGGGTTTTACTAGTATCCCAAAGACTGCTAGTAAAGTACAATCTAATAAGAGAGCCATTTTGGTGTAGTGGTTAGGAGCGTGGACTCTAATCTGGGAGAACCAGGTTTGATTTCCCCATCCCTCCACATGTAGCTGCTAGGTGACCTTGGGCAAGCCACAGTTTTCCCAGAGCTGTGGTCTCAAGAGCAGTTCTCGAGAGAGCAATCTCAGTGCCACTTACCTCACAGGGTATCTGTTGTGGGGAGGAGAAGGGAAGGAGATTGTAAGTCCCTTTGAGACTCTGAGTGAAGGGGGGGGGTATAAATCCAATCACCCACCTTCCTTCCTTCCTTTTCCTTCCTTCCTTCCTAGATATGCTGGTCTTAGAATTTTTTTTTATTATTATTATTTTTTTCCCTATAACTACAACTATAACGCTACAATCTAAGCTACATATACCTTATACAGAGAGTACTTTATCATTTGCTTAATACTACCTTATTACATAATATACTTATGAAGCATTTAGAACCTTGGATAAATTTCAATTACTTTGTTACTGCTACTATAAAAAATATCAAAACTATTTGGCAGATACGCCCACCTAGAGAAATACGGTTAATTAAACAATTTGTAATACATAAGTGCAATGCTTAATAAAACAGTTTAATCACTATTTCTTCTTTCGTCCTCTTCTTGTCTTAACAGTCTCAACTACTTTTGGAGCTGCAGCTCCTTTTTCCGAGTCAGACACTTCTTCTTCTTCACTCTTTGAGCTATCAAATCCATACATGCTTTCTTGCGAGGCCAGTGAACCATCTGAGTCTCTCCCAGTTTTCTGCTCTTTGCTTTTTTCCAGAAATTTTTTCGCTTGTTGAACAGAGTCAATCTTATACTTCTTATCTTTGATGCTGAAGCATAGTCCTTCCGGAGTATTCCAATGATAGATGATAGACTCAGACTGGAGCCAAGATGTCAATTTTCCATAGGCTTTCCTTCTTTTCCTTATTTCAAATGGGATATCCTTCATCACTTTTACTTCTTCTCCCAGGATCTTCAGAGCTGCTTTGTTTGTGGTCCTAAGCACCACGTCTCTTGTAGATTTTTTGGAGAACCTTATCATAATTTCACCAGGCAGGCTTTTCTTTTTAGTGTAATCTGGATAGGTTCTGTAAACCATATCCATATCGCTTTTTATATCCGCTGCTTTCATGCCTGTCACTGGTTCAAGTGCTTCACTTAGCAAATTTTTAAGGTCTTCTCCTGTATTTTCTGGCACATTCTGAAGTCTTAGGAAAAAATTCGATCTTTCCATTTGTAATTTCAAAAGCTGATCGTGGTGGAAGGCCTTTTCCTTCTCTGCCTTTTGTAGTCTTACGTCTTGGTTTTTTACTGAAGTTTTTACTTCCAGAAGTTCTCGCTGCAGCTTCTCTGTGGATTTATTCGTGCTGGTCTTAGAATTGTACAATTTGAGCATTTTTGGGTACTGTGTGTGAAAATTCAGCCTAGCCGCTGGACAGTGCCATCATAAAGCAGGTCTGCTCAGAATCCTCCTCACATCTATTGAGTGGGGCTTTCTCCCAGGAAAGCATTTGTAGGAGTGCACTGGAAGCCCGTGGTAGATAACGTCGGAATGAGACTTTGTGGCTTTAGACATACTGGCTTGCAACTCATTCAATTTGTATTATTAACTCCGCTGGAAATAGTCCAGTAGCATTCTATTTGATTGGGCTTGTGTCTCTCTTCTATTGTGTGCTTGATGAATAGATATTGCTTGCTGGCAGGCGTATAAATCCAGTCAGGTTTGTCATCAGTTTGCAGTTACAGGAAATAGCAGCATATGATTTTATAGAACTGGCATGGGGCAGGGGTAGGGCGAGGGAATGGGAACTTCAGGTTAAGAATGAACAATCCGTGTGACATCCAGATGATGAACAACACCAAAGGGGAACACAGTTATTATTATTAGGTTATTTATAATCTGCCTTTCTCTCCGAGACTCAAGACAGATTGCATAGTGTAAATTAAGCACGATCAACAGGGTGGGACATCCAACGGATGGCACAGTAGGGTTTGGACTACAGAACTCTGGAAACAAGCAGAAATGTCAGACCAAGATGAAACAAAGCATGTGCTTTTAAACATGATATATCAAGTGGTGTAGAAACTACCTAGTCTGGAGCATACCTACAGTAATAGTTAGCAATACAGTGGAGTCAGTCACAGTCCGTGTCCCTTTACCGAGGCAATTTTCTGACCATTTCATTACAGTACAATCCTATTTACCTGTGCAGTAAAGCCACCTTGAATCATTCTGTTCTGCATAGTTTGTAGAAAGCCAAGAGGGTGGGAGACTTTTTAACCTCATCAGGAAAGTGGATGTACAAACAGAAAGAAAAAAATACTTAAGAGCACCACACTGTATAAATGTAATGGACAGGACACATCAGCCAATGAATACCTTTAGGACAGTATTGTAACATTGGGGTTACTGGGGCAGAATTAAACTCACATGTACTAGATCAGGGGTGGGCAAATTGAGGCCCGTGGGCCACATGCGGCCCGCCACAGAGTTTTTTGCGGCCCACCAAGACAGTTAGCCACGTGGTTTCAGTCAGGCCTCCGTTGGGCCCGGAGCGCAGAGAAGTGGCGCTCCGGAAGTGAAGTGTCCAGGGGGCTTGCAGCTATAGATGATATGAAATTAGCACAATAAATAAATTGAATAAAACTACCACTATTTTATTTAATTTATATTTATTTATTTTTATGATGCAATTTATACCTTTTCTGAAATGCAAAGTTAACTAATTAATGCAATCATTTTAAAAGGTACGGCCCTCTGCTAACCTCCACTTTCACAAAGCGGCCCCCGAGCCAAAACAATTGCCCACCCCTGTACTAGATACATATACAAAACAGAGTCACTCAAGAAACAAGGGCTGTGGCTCTGTGGGAGAACATCTGCTCGGCATGCAGACGGTCCCAGGCTCAATCTCTGGCATTTCCACTTAAAAAGGACCAGGTAACAGGTGATGTGGAAGATCTCAGCCTGAGACCCTGGAGAGCTGCTGCCAGCCTGAGTAGACAATACTGACCTTGATGGGCCAAGGGTCTGAATTCAGTATAAAGCAACTTCATGTGTGTTCATATGCTAAATGCACCTCTGTAGAAAATCCATCATAAGTCCATCAGTAGGACAGGTAGAAGGGCATATATTCTCCTGTTTCAAACAGTGTCTTCATCAGAAGAACGCAGACTATCAAATGAATTTTTAAGTGGTAAATTCCCATTCCCAGACAATATGAAACACACTGTAGGAAGTTCTGCCCCCCCCCCCCCCATGTAATCAAAGCCTAAGCATTTAAGAGTCTTTTAGGGATGCCAACCTCCAACTCAGGGGCGTAGAGTTTAAAAACTCCAGAGGGGGCGGGGGCTCTTCTGTGCGTGCGTGCCCGCCGGGACCATGCCACTGCTGCCTCCCCCCCACCTGACCGCTCCTGCTTCCATCCCTCCCTCCATCCGTCCAGGGGCCAGCTGGGCATTTGCTTAGCTGGCCCCTGGATGGACAGAGGGAGGGTCGGAGTGGCCAGGTGGGGGGGGGGGGGAGAGAGGCGGCGGCGGCCCTAGGAAGGGCCAAGGGATGCGAGGCGGAGGGCGCACCATTTTCCAGGGGGGGCTCAGTTCCCCCCAGGAAATTTCAGGGGTGGCTCGAGCCCCCCTGTAGTTGACGCCTATGCTCCAACTGGGACCTGGGGATCCTCCAGAATTAAAGCTCATATGAAGACTACAGAGATCCGTTCCCCTGGAGAAATGGCTGCTTGGGAGGGTGGACTCTACGGCATTGTAACCCACTGAGGTCCCTGTCTTCCCCAGGCTCCACCCCCTAATCTCCAGGAGTTTCCCAACCTGGATTTGGCAACCCTGCCCCCCCCCCCCCATCGGGGCCAGGGGGGACCTGGCAGCCCTACTCTTCATTCACCTCACCATTACTGGAAAAAGTTTTGTTATCTACTGCAGCTGATCCATAAGATGAACCTGGGCTTAGGCAAACACCTTAGTGCATGCTAAAACTTTTCCTGGACTTCTCCTGAACCCCATGTATATAATACCGGAGGCTGAGGAGACGAGTTTTAGCCTGATGCCTCTCAGACTTCTGCTTTTTGTAATTTCTCCTTTGTGATATTTTAACAGTGTCCCTAAATCCTGAATCGCAAAGAGGTCTGTAGGGAGTCCTCTTCAACGTCCATATTATATTATTTTTAAACTTACTAGACTGATCAGTCTCTGCCCTGCTGATTCCCCCCCCCCCCCAAAAAAAAAATGACGCGAAAGTTAGTCCTTCTGCTAAATGGAATTGCTTGTTTATGGCACTATAAGTTTTTAGCCAAGACATCCAGCAGAGTTTATTTGCTGTGTCCCTTGAAAGGGCCGGGGGAAGAGCAGAATCTTGGACCGTAAGTAACAGATGCTGTGTTTTCTCCCTCCAGCCTTGTGGATTGCTTTGGCTGTTTGGGTTGCTCTGGCCCTTCTGTATCTCCTTGGATCCTATAGCTCATTGTAAGTATGTATTCCATTTTACATGATTTCCATATTATCAGTATTAAATGATATGTGAAAGATGGAATCGTTGTGCTCAGGGGTCATTTCGTAGAAAAAGAGGTGCAGGAGCTCATTGGTGAAATTTCTCCAGTACTTATGTGCCATGTGCCCAGATAAAAAAGGGTATACTTAGAAAATGTATATGCCACCTTGAGCAAGTCTCTGGAAAAGCAGCACACAGTCATAAAAGGAACAATGATAAAATTATCAGTATTAAAACAAAACATTAAAAACAGTAAAGACCGCAGCAGGGCTTTCCCCGGGGCGTTGCGCCTCTGCACTACTTGGGGAAGCCGAGGAGGGGGCGGGGCTTGGTCATGTGCCCGCCCCCTGGGCTCCTCACTCTCGGAGCTGTGCTCCTATGCGCTCCCACTCCAACAGACCCCTGGTTGTGCTTATTAGGAATCTTGGAAACCATTGGAGAGGACCTCTTTTTCCATTAAAAGTAGACCAGTGAGGTTATAGCAGCCTAGCCCAGTCTTGTCAGAGCTTGGGAGCTAAGCAGGGTCAGCCACTGTGAGTACTTGGATGGGAGACCACCAAGGAAGATTGGGGTTGCTATGCGGAGGAAGGCAATGGCAAACCACCTCTGCTCACCTGTTCCCTTGAAAACTCCATGGTCCGCTCCTGAGGTCTCCGTGAGTTGATTGAGACTTGATGGAACATGATTATTATATTATAAACGTTATATGGAAAGGATTGTGGGTGGGGGAAAAGGATTTATGTTTCCTTACCTCTGCCAAAATAAGCACTGCATATGCTGTTGGATAAAAAGATCGCTATGAATAAGTATAAATAGTATTTGAGAATCTGGGATATAGCAGTAGTGTCAAAAGTAATTATAGTTATCTACATGGAGATAAACAATGGTTGGGTAGATGTATTAAAAACTGGTCTTATTAAAATGATCTTAATTAATTTTGAGCATATTTTTGGCAATGTTAGTCTATAAGAACATTCCCTATATTTAATATGTGACAAATGTTACTATTTAAATATTATTATAAATTGTGTTCTATAGCTTCATTCCACTAATCTTGGAGCCCTTCTCCAAGGTGACAGAATCATACAATATAATTTCTGTCAATTTGTCTGTATTCTTTCAAAAGATTTTTTTTTTTGAAAAATAAAAATGTTATTCAGTAAAAAGGAAGTTGGATAAAAAGCTTTACAAGTTATTCTTCAGTTCTATAAACAAATCATACAGATGTTATTAGGTTCAAATCACCATCCTAGTTAGAATACCATTCAATTTATCAAACTTTTTACCAAGCTACATACAGGCTAGTTTACTCAGCTGTACACTATCCTTTAGTTTCTCTAACCACTCTTCTTTATTTGGGTGTATGATACTTTTCCAGTATTCAGCAAAAACTAATCTTGCACGGGTTACGGTATTTAAAATGAATTCTTCTTGGGAAGAAAGTCTACGTAATTCAAGAGGAAACATTTAGGGGAGAAAGGTAACTCTTTGCCTACTGATTGAGAAATAGCTCTAGAAATCATTCCCCAATATTCTCCTTTCAAAAGATAATCCAAATGCACCCTGCAACAAGGAACATCTTATGGTGGTGGAAAATGTCGTCAAGTCACAGTTGACTTAGGGTAACCCCATGGGGCTTTCAAGGCAAGGGACGGATAGACTTGTTTGCCATTGTCTGCCGCTGTGGAGCAACCCTGGACTTCCTTGGTGGTCTCCAACGCGGGTGCCAACCGGGGCTGATTCTGCTTAGCTTCCAAGAGCTGATGAGATGAGGGTGCTTTTCCCCTGAATTATTTCCCCAGTCCTTGGAAACCGGTTTTTGTTTTGTTGGGGAAAAGATACATGCTGCCTGGATGTTTACCCCAATTGGGCAAATATTGGGGGCAGGGGGGCGTTTGAGGTTATAATGTGAAGTGGAGAAAGAGTTAACCCTCCTTCACAACCTCAGTTCCAGCTCAGACTGGAGCCTCTTGCAGCTGCTGTTTACAAAGAAAAACCTGATGGAAATCCCATCACAGTCTTCCCGTATCTCACCTCGTTTGACTTACAAGAATCAGAACCTGACCCTTCCTTTTGAAAGTCAATGAGTAACTTCTGCTCTTTACATCTTTTTGCTATTTTGAAGAGTTCCCTGTAAATCTATTGCGTGGTAAACACCAAGTTACTTCTGATATTGATTACTTGATTGTAGGCATTTGAGTTGCATAGATTTGATAAATTTGTGGCCTTTTTAAATTCCTGCAGGCTGCAGGGTGTGCAGGAATGCTGCCATTGGCTTCAGTGTAAATCTGTCTCTCGTGTAAATAGATTTAATTTTTGGTTTTTGGGGGTATCTTTTTTTGTATTTTTCATATGTGCATGTGTCTGTGTTTGTGTGTGTGCATCTGGAAGTCATGGTGACCTCTGGTGACTAACCCCTATTGGGGGCTATATGGAATCAGTACCTGCTTCTGTTTTTACTTTTAGATGACTAACCTAAGATATTCTAAGTGGTTTCAGCCCCCAGCCCTGTGAACTGTGAACTGTCTTAACTGAAGAACTTGGAGCTCTTTTTCTTTTTCTTTTCCTTTAAGAGCTCCACAGCTGCAAACAATAATTAGTTAGTTGGCCTTGACTGGCCAGCAAGCATATTAATATGGGTTGCCTTTCTTCAGAGCTAGCAAAACTTACCTTCAGGAGAGAGAACGCGGGCCGGGGAGCATGCGAATGCTGGCGTGTTTGTCTGGGGTTGTCATCTTCAATAAACCTTGTCAAGCTTACTGCAATCTGAATCGAGGGGCAGCGTCGTTATTGGGCACCTCCCTCCCTTTCCCCAGAGTCGAACCGAGACGGGAGAGGTAAGCTCTCAAAGTGCCAAGTGTTTTGAAGTCTGATAAAGAAAACAACTCGCTCTTTGCCAGCCTGATGCCTGAGCCTTAACAGACCTTTGGCAAAAGAACCGAGAGTGAAGATCTTGGTTCACACAGGGGCCTGCAGGATATTCAGAGAGGTGGCTGAGTAAAGCCTGCCCTCGCCTCCCTCCTGCTGGTATTCTCTGGAGGTCGCCCTTCTAAGTACTTGCCAGGGCCAACCCTGCTTAGCCTCCGAGATCTGATGAGATTGGGCTTGCCGGGACTATCCAGGTCAGGGCATAATTTTTCATTTTATATTACACTTGATTGTGAAATATGCATATTCTAGTCTCTCTCCTACATATATACAGGCCATTTTATTATTTTACTTATTTATTTGTTTGTCTATTTATTTTTCAGATTTATACCCCGCTCTCCCCGCGAACGGGCTCCGGGCGGCTTACATGGGCACACAGGCTGAATCAATACATTAAAACAGATAAAATCAGCTAAAACACATTCCAATAAATAAATACATTACTGTAAAAGCTTCCAATAACATAAAATCAGATGGCAACCCAACAGTAGGTCTGAGCCCCCCTGCCACCAAGCCTGGGCTATACTGGGCCAGCTACATCCCAGATGGCATATGTGATGGGTGGCGTCACCCGTGGCGGCTCCTATTCAAAGGCCTGGTGGAAGAGCTTCGTCTTACAGGCCCTGCGGAACTGCATTAGATCCCGCAGGGCCCTGATCTCCTCCGGGAACTCATTCCACCAGACAGGAGCCGCCACCGAAAAAGCCCTGGCCCTCGTTCTGGCGAGCTTGACGTCCCTGGGGCCCGGGACACAAAGTCTATGGCATAACCCCGACCGCAGTGCCCGCTGGGGTAT
Source organism: Lepidodactylus listeri (assembly GCA_029233225.1). Taxonomy (NCBI): domain Eukaryota; kingdom Metazoa; phylum Chordata; class Lepidosauria; order Squamata; family Gekkonidae; genus Lepidodactylus; species Lepidodactylus listeri. The sequence goes on along the minus strand of JARCFY010000005.1, from coordinate 127,862,585 downwards.
GTACGGAGAAAGGCGGTCCCTTAGGTATGTTGGACCCTGGCCATATAAGGCCACTTAAGGTTGCCAGCTCAGGGCTGAGAAATTCTTGTCCATTTTTTGGAGTGGAGCCTGGGGAGGGCTGGATTTGTGGAAGGGAACGGCCACAGCAGGGTGTCATGCCACACAGTCACTTGCTAAATCTCCAGGGGAACTGATCTCTGTTGTCTGCAGACCAGCTGTAATTCTGGGAGAGCTACAGCCACCACCTGGAGGCTGGCAATGCTACAGCTGTTGGGTGTCACTGCAAATACCTCCTCTGTTCTGAGCAAGTGGCATAACAATATTGATTTTTTTTTCCCTTAGGAAAAAGGTTGCCTTAGTCTGGGTGTTATACTTCTGCTTCCGTTTTTTTGTGGAATGACCTTATCTGTTCTAGGAACGAAAGGAGAACATCCTTATATGTCGCTTGCAAATATTTCTTGCTTTCTGCCAGCACGGGAATATCTATATGTATTTGTTGCTGTTGTTGTTCAGCTGCACAGTCGAGTCTGACTCTTCGCAACCTCATGGGCCACGTCACGCTTATCTGCTGTTGTGCTTTGGAGTTTGCTTAATCCAGGGGTCATTTTGAGCAGGAACGCACAGGAGCGCCGTTCCAGGAGTAACAAGCCCAGGAGCGGGCACATATGGTGATGCGTTGTGGAATAAAGCAAAAGCAGACTAACTCGATTGTATTTTCATGCTTGTTGTAGGGCAGCTCCCCTGCAAGAGCAAAGGAAACCTAAAGTGTCTTTAGTCAAAGTGTAAAGCTCTGAGTTGGGAAATACCTGGAGATTTTTGAGCTGGAGCCTGAGTGGTGGGTGTTGCCTTCTGACACACTTCCGGTGATGTCAGGGGCTGTGGCATATGCAAATAAGTTATGCTAATGAGTTATGCTAATGAGCTCGTGCACCTCTTTTTCTACGAAAAGACCCTTGGCTTAATCTCATGTTTGTTGCATCGATGACACTGTCTCACCATCTCGTCCTTTGCCGTCCCCTTTTTCTTTGACCTTCAACCTTTTCCAGCATCAGCGTCTTCTCCAGGGAGTGCTCCCTTCTCATATATCTATATGCCAGTACAAAGCTCCCCCCCCCCCAATTTAAAGATGGCTTCGGTGAGAAAGGATCTCCCACAACATTCCAAATAAGGGCTCGACTTCACATTGTTTCTTCTAGATTTATATTAAACAATTTGGTTTTTCTTTTGCAAATTTAGATGCCAGGATTGCTTTGTCCAGAAGCAGAATGGTGTGGATAGAAAGAGGGGTAACCGTAAGCACTTCTTCCCCCATGCCATTTATCTCACAGGGAAAGATGACCCCTGAGTAGTTTTCTCTCCAGCCGGAGAAAACTTAGAGGTGTTAGAGGGAACAATTGTTCTCTTTATGTATTTGAAAGGCTGTCACTTTGAGGAGGGCAGGGAGCTGTTCCTGTTGGCAGCAGAGGAGAGGACTCGCAATAATGGGTTTAAATTACAGGTAGAAAGGTATTGGCTGGATATTTGAAATTTTTTTTTTTTTACAGTTGGAGTCGTTCAGCAGTGGAATCGGCTGCCTAGGGAGATAGTGAGCTAGGGGTTGCATTTTTCAGTTGAGAAAATGGCAAGGGAGCAAAGGGTTAACGTTTTCCTTTCTGCCCGTACCATCCTGCTCACTACAGTAATCCTAATAGCTAACTGTGCAAAAGAAAAAAATGGCTAAAATAAATACAGAAAGAACATCATCATGTGTAGCAGAGCCTAAGCTCCGCATATGCACGTCCGGGGTATAGGTAGGTCCTGGTTCCCATTAGCTTTCAGAGAGCCTTCTTCCTTTCAGCTCTCCTACTAACTGATTGCAGTCATATCCTGTAACTAAAATGTGCTGGGGCTCTTGTTTTGTGTTCCTGTCTTGCTCAATAATGTTTTCTGTCAGACGAGATGATGGGTGAGATTCTCTCTTCTTCTCTCCCCCCCCCCCCCACATAATGCAGCAGCTACCTTGATGGTAATGAGAGAATGCTACTACTGGGACAGATCTGACTGGATGATTGCTTTTTAAAACACACACACATGGCAGGTGGGCAGAAGATCCTGGGAGGAGTGTATTCCTCAGGAAGGGATACTCAAATGCCAGCATTCCAGGGGTTTTGGGCAGCCAGGAACTGGAACTTTTGTGTGTTTTCCAATTGCAAGATGGCACCAGAACCTGGAGCTCAGGAGACAGGAAGGTTATATTTTGTTGACCAAGGAAAGGCAGAAAGCTAGGCTTCCAGTTTTTAGTGTATGACTCACCAATCCAGAGCCCCGTCATATCGGACAATGTTGCCCTTGTGGCCCAAAACCCTTCTCTTTCCTCAACTCCAGAGGAGGATTTCTACCTTGCCCTTCCACCTGGGCCAGAACCCCTTTCTTATTTCAGGAGCTTCCCACCCTGTCTGACCACCACCTGGGACAACAACTGGAAACCAGTGTGGACTTGCCCCATAGTTCCAGGCATAGACAGTGTCACCTGGCACAAAACGGCATGGAACCCGACATGATGGGGTCACAGTAGATGTCTAGCGCCAGGTCAGGGTGTATGCAGCTCAGGATGGTGCACAACTGACAGCCCATAAGGAGCTCAGCTGGCGACTTTCCGGTAACAGCATGGGGAAAGGTGTGCTGCTGTCGCAGGAAACTGGCAAGATTGGCTGGGAAGTTCCCGTCCCCCAGACTGCGGAGCAAATCCTTTACAGTTCTTACCATCCGCTCTGCCTGGCCTTTTATCTCGGGGTAGAACGGCGCTGATGTGACATGCTGGATGCGCCGTTCATTCAGGAACCTATGGAACTCAGCGGATGTAAACTGAGTTCCGTTGTTGGACACGAGGAGGTCCGGCAGGCTGAAGGTGGCAAAAAGGCGGTCCAAGCAGCGGGCAATGACAGCCGACCTCATGGAAATGACAAGAAAAACCTCCAGCCATTTCAAAAAGGCGTCCACAACAATAAGGAGAGTCCTGCCCTGGAAAGGGCGAGCAGAGTCCACATGAATGTGAGACCAAGGGCCCCTCGGCTTCTCCCACGGGTGGACTGGAATGTTGGGGGCTGCAGGCCTTGACTCCTGGCAAGGCTGACACATCCGGACCCACTGCTCGATTTGCTGGTCCAGGCTGGGCCACCAGACATAACTCTGAGTAACAGCTTTCATTTTCACGATGCCTGGGTGGCTAACATGCAAAGCATCCAGCGCCCATTGTTGAAGTGGGGGAGGGACAATGACTCAGTTTCCCCACAGCAGACAGCCCTTGCTCACTGACAGTTCTGATGACCGTGACTGGAGTGGCTGGAACTCGGCCTCAAGTGTCCCTGACAGCCATCCCCTCCACACACAGTGGTAGACTCGGCTGAGCGTTTGGTCCCGGTTGGTGTGGAATGCTATGTTGGCGATGGAGAGCGGAGGCTGTGGCAGCTCTTCAATTAGTAGGATCTCTTGGATCGGAATCTCAGGTGGCCCCGGTGATGGCAGCAGCAGGCGGCTGAGGGCATCAGCATGCCCCATGGTCTTGCCGGGCCTGTGGAGGAGGTGGAAAAAGTAGGCAGAGAGCAGGACTGCCCAACACATCATCCGTGGCAACAAGATTTGAGGGTTTCGACGGTCGGCTGTGAAAATGCCGAGCAGCGGCTTGTGGTCAGTGATGATCTCAAACTCATGCCCATAGATGAAATCATGGAATTTATTCACAGCTGCAATGATTGCTAGCGCCTCTTGGTCTATCTGGCTGTAGTTCCTTTCTGCAGCAGATAAAGTCCTGGAATAAAAAGCAATAGGGGTCTCCCGGCCGGAGGACAATCGGTGGCTGAGTAGGGCCCCGATTCCTTAAGGTGATGTGTCACAGGCTAAGACAAGGGGCTTCTTTTTGTCATAATGAACAAGGATTGCATCAGAGGTGAGGAGAGCCTTGATGGCTTGAAAAGCAGTGTTTTCGCTGCGACCCCGTGTCCATGGAGCCGATTTGTCTAGCAGACGATGGAGCAGTTCAGCAAGAGCTGCCTTGTTGGGCAAAAAGGCATGATAAAAGTTCAGGAGTCCTAAAAAGGACTGCAGCTCTTTCTTCAACTTCAGAGGGGGCACGTTGCGGATCGCAGCAACCTTGTCCAGAGCAGGGTGGATGCCTTCTGAGTCTAGAAGGAAGCCCAGGAATTGAACGGCAGGGACGAAAAACTCACACTTCTCCTTCTTGAGCCATAGGCTGACCTCTTGTAGCTGACAAAGGACCTCTCACACCCGGGTAGCCAGTTCAAGTTCAGAGTCCCCAGCAATTAAAACGTCATCAAAGTAGGGCACAACGCCGGGCAACCCACGTAGAAGACGCTCCATCAGTTCTTGGAAGATGCCGGGGGCGACGCTTACCCTGACTTGTAGCCGTTTCACCTTAAAGGCACCTCGGTGCATTACAATAGTCTGTGCCTCAGCCGTGTCTGCATCTACCAGCAGTTGTTGATATGCCTGGGCTAGGTCGATCTTGGTGAACACTCGGCCCTCGGAGACTGAGGCTAAAAGATGGCTTACCACAGGAACCGGGTATGCATGTGGCTGCAGGGCCCTGTTGAGGGTGCACTTGTAGTCAGCGCACAGGCGGACAGAACTATCAGGTTTGAGAGGAGTGATGATGGGTGTCTCCCACTTGGCATTCGGAACTGGCTCTAAGATGCCTTGGGCTGACAGCTTGTCAATCTGCTCGTCGATCTTAAGCTTGAAAGCGACGGGGCAGCATCTGGGCTTGAGGCATATGGGCTGTCCGGCAGCATTCAGGTTAAAAGAGACAGGTGGACCTTTGTAGCAGCCTAGCTCTGCTCTGAACACATCGGGGAACTCTTCCTCGAAGTCTATAAGGGGCTGCTGACTGACATGATTCACGCCAACAACATCGATGCCCAGGGTGGCGAACAAGTCCAAACCGATAAGACTTATGCGTTGACCTTCCACCACGAGCAGATTCAGATGGCTGGCGAACTTCTTGTATCTGACCTGGACTGTGGTGATGCCGACAACTGGAACTCGGTGCCTTTGGAAGTTGAACAACTGCAAACTGCACTTCTGAAGGCGGCACATAGGGAAACGCGGACAGACTTGTTGGAAGGTGTTCCACAAGACGATTGACAATGCGGACCCAGAGTCTACTTCCATCTGGCAAGCCCGGCCTTCGATGAAAATGGCAGCTTTGATTTTAGGGCATGGATGCAACCCTTGGTGGATGTATAGGTGATTTGTGTTGTCTTCAGATACGCTCACTTCGTTACTGTACTTTGGCCTATGCTTGAATGACCTAGACGACCCGGAACGATACGATTGCCGAGGGGCAGCAGCAGACCCCTGAACACGCCAGGACTCTTCTGGAATGGCACGACCTTGTGACGAGCAGCAGACTTTGGCAAGGTGGCCCGTTTTCCCACAAGCGTGACAGATGGCATTGCGGAATTGACCGTCTCTTTGCGCATGTGCACCAGCACAACCAGCACAGCATTTCCTTCATGGGCTTTTCTGAGAGCAGCACAGGCTTTTTTGAAAATGGCGCGGTCTCTGATTGGTCCTCGTTCAGTGGATGCTGTCATCAGACGCATCGGATTGGTCATCCCGGAATGCAGCAGAATTATATATATACTTTATTGTCATTGTACATAGTACAATGAAATTAAAAAGTGCCATCATTCAGTGACTCGCAACATATGATCATGCGCACTCACACAGACATTCACGACTGCTTCTCCCTTGTGATTTACATAGCAACCAAACCACTGTTTCCCCCAGATTTTGGTCTCGTGCAGCATTCAGGGCAATAATAGCTCTCGAGTAAAAACTGTTTTTTAGTCTATTTGTCCTTGTTTTGATTGTCCTATATCTTCTGCCCGAAGGCAGCAGTTCAAACAAGGAATATGCAGGATGTGATAAATCCTGTAGGATGTTCTTCACTTTTTTCAGACATCGAGAACTGTACAGTTCCTCCAGAAGTGGGAGAGGACAGCCAATTATCTTCTGGGCTGTGGTGATGACTCTCTGGAGTGCTTTCCTATCTGCAACTGTACAACTAGCAAACCAGGCGCAGATACAGTATATTAAAATGCTCTCTATTGAGCAACGATAGAAAGACATCAATATTTTCTCATTCAAATTATTTTTCTTTAAAAGTCTGAGAAAATAAAGCCTCTGCTGGGCCTTCTTCACCAGAGTAGTGGTGTTTGCACTCCAGGTCAGATTTTGTTCAATAGTCACTCCCAAAAACTTGAAAGTAGCCACCCTTTCCACACATTCTCCACCAATAAACAGTGGCTTAATGTCCGTTTTGTTCCTCCTGTAGTCCACCACCAATTCCTTGGTCTTGGTGGTATTAAGAATCAGATTATTTTCCCTCCACCACACACAAAGCCGTTCCACCTCATCCCGATAAGCAGACTCATCATTCCCAGAGATGAGCCCCACCACAGTGGTGTCATCAGCAAACTTGATGATAGTATTGCTGGGGTGAGTGGGGGTACAGTCCTGCGTATAGAGGGCATAGAGCAGGGGACTCAACACACAGCCTTGTGGGGAGCCGGTGTTAAGGGTAAGGGCTGTGGACATATGAGACCCTACTCTAACCCTCTGAGGGCGGGCTGTCAGGAAGTCCAAGATCCAGGAACATATGGAGCTGGAAAGTCCAAGGCCCTCCAATTTGGGCACTAATCTATATGGGAGGATGGTATTGAAGGCAGAACTAAAATCCACAAACAGCCTCACATAACTCCCCGGCTGCTCCAGATGTGACAGAGCAGTATGGAGAGTGGTAGTGATAGCATCCTCTGTGGATCTATTTGCCTTATATGCAAACTGGTGACTATCCAGTGTGGATGGAAGGCATGAAACAATATGACTCCGTACCAATTTCTCAAAACACTTCATCACAACCGGAGTGAGTGCAACTGGTCTATAATCCTTTAAGCTACTGACTGTGGACAGTAGCTGTGACAGCGGTACTGCCATGGTGTACAACATCAGCGCAGCATGAGGGGTGGCCTTGGGGACCCAACTGCAGCTCACGAAGGGACGGATTGGTGGCCTCAACCCACAGGGCTTCTTCGAGGGCCGATTCATAGGTGAGAGTCTTTAGTAACAGGAGCGCCCCCCAGATGCTATCATCTCTAAGGCTGCAGAGCAGACTGTCTAAGAGGACTGACTTAAGGTTGGGGAACTGACAGTCTTGGGCATCCCGTCTTAGTGCAGTGAGGTACTCTGTGATAGACTCACCCTCCTTCTGGTTTCGCTGATGAAACGTGCATCGGTGTGTGGCAGCCGACGTCTTCAGTGAGAAGTACTCGGTCAGCCGAGCTTTGATGATGCTGAGAGGGTCTCGAGTAACTTTGCGGGGACTACTAGGTCACGAGCGATGTCGCGTACAGCCTGGCTGCATGTACTTAGAAAAGTGGCGCAGCAGACATAGTCTCTGTCAATACTATTTGCTGCGTGGTAGCATTCAAAACGATTGAGGTATGATAACCTTCGGGTCGAACGGTTCAATATGGCCCTTGGATTCCATGCCCGTAGTGATTTAGCTCTAGGCGCCCTTAGTGATTTCAGCTGGGCAGCCAAGAATGATTTCAGCCATTCGGTTAGGACTGGGATCCCATCCTCATCGCCAGTATTAAGTATTGAGCCGGAAGACGATAAATCAAATGCAGGCTTTTATTCAAAACATCGTTCAGCTCAGAGACAGCTCAAACAAGAGTGGCACTCAACTTATAGTGTTCCAACAAATAACTATATACATTGTAACTGGAAACTTAGGTCTCATTGGACCTAAGCAGGGCTCTGCGATTGGTTCCTTGAATTGGATTCAGGACCAATAAGGAGTCTTTATTTGGCAGCCAATGGGAATGAGGGAGTTAGGATACCAGAATCCTGACAATGCAATGCAACATAACATAATAGAACATAACAGCTACCCATCTTGATCTTTCTCCATGGAGATTAGCAATAATCCTTGAAGATCTCCAGCCCCTACCCATAAGGCCCTCTACAGGTTTATATGAGGCCTTCTTTGGGCGAATAAAAACACCTCTTTGGCAACTCTTGCACCGTTCTAATGGCACCCCCATTCTGGGGACCGGCTTCTTATCTAGAAGGGTTAGCAGTGAATTTGTTTGCCTCAAGAAAATGCAAGGATATTTATGATACTTCCAGCCAGTCTGTACTTCAGCATGAGTGATACATTATCTGTCAGGGAAAGAATTGCTCTGAAGGAAGAGAGGAGAAAGCCGGTAATGAGAAAGACAAGGATGTGGATGTTTTGACTTTCCTTCCCCCAGCGTGGTACAGCCTGTGTCTAATTCACTGAGGACTTCTTGTCCTTCCGTAAGACAAATGGATTGCAGCAATGAGGTGACTTGAAATGGGCCTCTGTCGGCTAGGAGGATTTAATGACCAAAGGCGGAAATAAAGCAGAAGAAGCCATAGATGAAGGGAAAAGATAGGACTGGAAGGCAAGCAGTGTGATCTAGATTCTGAAATCCCATGGCGTTCATCCTTGGACCTCTCAGTTCTGCGCTTCTCGTGGTCCATTCAAAGTGTTTGGGTGATTTTAAAGAAATTTTAAAAAGCACACTGCTATTAAATTGAAATGTCTAAAATGTAAGCATTGCTAAAATGCAGCTCTCTCATGCAGCATGCTGGAGAGAAGAAATTCTGTAACTGGAGGACTGTCCAAATGTATATATTTCATTAGCTTTTTGTATGGCTAGTGTCATTAAAAGGGAGTTCTTGGGCAATCTTGGGGCCAAATTACATGCTTAAACCCTGAATAAAGGAATATTTATTTATTCATTTACTTCATGTATGCTATGCCTTTCTCTCCAGAGGTGGACCCAACACAGCTTACATCCTTCTCCTCTGCTTCATTTTATACTCACAACAATCCTGTGAGGTAGGTTAGTATGAGTGTCTGACTGGCCCAAAGTCTCACAGGAACCTTGCAGGGCACAGAGGGGATCTGAATATGTGCAGCTCACCCTATGTTATGGCCAGTTCAGACATTCAGTGATAGAGCCTTTTGTGGCCTGTACCACTCTAAGCTGTAAGTGGGGAGAAATGCATATTTCAGAACACCCACATGCGAATATGGGAGTATACAGGGGTCCGTTAGAGCGGGAGCGCACAGGAGCACAGCTCCGGGAGTGAGAAGCCCAGGGGGCGGGCACATGACCAAGCCCCGCCCCCTCCTCGGCTTCCCCGAGCAGTGCAGAGGCGCAGCGCCCCGGGGAAAGCCCTGCTAGGGTCTTTATTGTTTTTAATGTTCTGTTTTAATATGGATAATTTTATCATTGTTCCTTTTATGACTGTGTGCTGCTTTTCCAAAGACTTCTAAGTATACCATTTTTTTATCTGGGCACATGGCACATAAGTACTGGAGAAATTTCACCAACCCTTCAGCAGCTTCCACCCCATCAGTTTGGTGTAGTGGTCAGGAGCTGGACTCTAATCTGGGAGAACCGGGTTGGATTCCCCACTCCTCCACATGCAGCTGCTGGTGTGACCTTGGGCCAGTCACAAGGTCTCTCAGAGCTGTTCTCTCATGAGCAGTTCTCAAAAGACCTCTCTCAGCCCCACCTACCTCACAGGGCGTCTTGTTGTGGGGAGGGGAAGGGGAAGGGATGGGTGGTGCACATGTCCTGGGTATCTCAAGTCTACTTGAAACCTGGTGGTTTCAAGGGAGCAGGAAGAGAATGAGGGTGTGTTCTTGACGCTTCTTTTTATTGCAGTGGAGCCTGAGGGGTGGGTGTTGCCTTCTGACACACTTCCGGAATTTTAGGGGGTGTGGCATATGCAAATGAGTTATGCAAATGAGTTATGGTAATGAGCTCCTGCACCTCTTTTTCTACGAAATGACCCCTGGGAGTATACATTTATGGGGAGAAGCTATGCCTCAGTGGTATACCCTCTGCTTGACATTAGAAAGTCAGAGGATCAATCCCTGGCATCTCCAGTTGAAAGGACCAGACAGGAGGTGATGCGAAAGACCTCAGCCTGAGACTGGAGAGCCACTGCCTGTCCGAGTAGACAGTACGGACCTCGATGGACCAGTGTTCTAATTCAGTATAAGGCAGCTTCATGTGTTAAAAAGGGGGAAGGTCAGACTTTGACATGCTTTTTTCCAGGGCTTTTTTGTAGCAAAAGCCCAGCAGGAATTCATTAGCATAACAGGCCCCACCCAACAGCAGAAACTCATTAGCATATTAGGCCACACCCCTAACTGCGCAGCTCCCTCCCAGGATCGGCTTCCCCAGGTCCCCTGCGGTTTGCAGGCTGTATGGGGAACCCGAAGGAAGGAAGGCAGTTTCTGGATTGGCTTCCCCAGGTGCCCTGCAGCCGTGGGGTGCCTGGGGAACCTGAGGATCATCTTGACTGGATTGGCTTGGCTTCCTTTGATCGGCTTGGCTTTCCCAGGCGCCTCATGGCTTGTGAGGCCCCTGGGGAACCTGAAGGGGGGCTGTAGGCATGGCCAACTTGGAAGCCAGCCGGAACTCCGTTCCTGTGTGTTCCTGCCCCAAAACAGCCCTGCTTTTTTCTATGTGCAAGGAAGGAGGGGTTTTTTTGTGGGGGTGAGGGAGAATTCCAGTCTACACCTCCCCAGCTCACAGCCAGGACTCTCAAAGCTGAGGGAAAGCTCTTTGATTTTGTAAAGTGCATAGAGATCCAGTTTGGTGTAGTGGTTAAAGAGTGGTGGACTCTAACCTGGAGAACAGGGTGTCTCTTGAGGGGAGAGGAAGGGAAAGGAGACCCTAAGCTGCTCTGAGACTCCGAGTGAAGGGCGGGGCATACATCCAGCCTCTTCTTCTGTTTCCCAACCCAGAGCTGGCCACCCTAGTGATCAACAATAATAGTTCTCAACATCCGCATAAGGTAAGGTACATCACAACTACAGTGGCTTATAGGCGGACTTTTCAGGATGCCTCTTTCCATCACTTCAGCTATAGCTAATGTCGCTATGTGCCGTGGAACCCTGCCCTCAGCACACAAACATAGCTGCTGCTTTTTAAAAATTAGGTTCATTGGAGGGTGGGTTTTCTCCCAGGACAAGGCTCGGACAAAATATGGCTGCCTTGGCTAAAACAGGAGGGCAGGCTCAGAAGAACTTCTCTTGGCACCTGCTGGAAGCACAGTGTCCTGACCTGGATGGCCCAGGCTACCCCAGTCTTGTCTGATCTGGGAAGCTAAGTAGGGTTGGACCTGGTTAGTACTTGGATGGGAGACTGCCAAGGAAGTCAAGGGCCTCTATGCAGAGGCAGGCAATGGCAAAACCACCTCTCAATGTCTTTTGCCTCAGAAACCCTAAAGCACTTCCCACCACCCAGCCTAGAGACTCTGGCCTTAGGGTGGCCAGCTCTGGGTAGAAGAAGAAGAAGAAGAGAAGAGATTGGATTTATACCCCGGCCCTTCACTCACTTGGAGTCTCAGAGCGGCTTACAAACTCCTTTCCCTTCCCCTCCCCACAACAGACACCCTGTGAGGTAGGTGGGGCTGAGAGAGCTCTTTCCTAAGCTGTCCTTGAGAGAACAGCTGTGCCAGAGCTATGGCTTGCCCAAGGTCATCCAGCAGGTGCAAGTGGAGGAGTGGGGAATCAAACCCGGTTCTCCCAGATTAGAGTCCACGCACTTAACCACTACACCAAACTGGCTCTCTGGGTAGAGTTTGGGGAGGGAGGCCAGTGGAGACGCAAGTCTACCTGGAGATCTCTCACCATTACACTTGATCTCCAGATGACCAAGATCACTTCCCCTGGAGAAAAGAAGCCATTTTCTCCAGGGGAACTGATCGTGGTCATTTGGAGATCAATTGCAATAATGGGAGATCTCCAGGTGCCACCTGGAGTTTGGGAATGCTACACATCCTACCTAAAGCTGGAGGATCTTCCACCTCAGAAGCTTTCCTCAAACATAAATGACTCTTCTGTTGGAGGAAACCTGTTTAGGGTTGAGAAAAGGCTTCAAGCGTTGCTCAGGAATGGTAGGTTCTGTGCATCCACCTATCTTTTAAAGAAACTGAAGTCAGCAAGAGATCGTACAGTGGTGGCTGCTCCCACCCTTTTATTCCAGCTGTCTTTTCTCAGTCTCTTTTGGAGTCCTGTTTGGTCTGACTAGAAGAAAAGCAGGGTGAGTTACAGGACTGATAAAGACATAATCCATACGTGGGCACCAGGCAGTGTAAAACTTTGACTCGACATGCCTTCAGAGCATTGACAGAAGACCTATTTCTAATGGGCTTGTTGGCGTTACGGAAACAGCCTACACATTGGATTTCTGAAGCATGATCAACTCAGGCCGAGGACAGACTGGCAATCTGAAGCGGGGCAGGCACGCTTCGCAAACGGAGGAAAGGAGCCCGTTCAGACATGCGCATCTGCCCATCGGCTCCGTTGCGTACTTACCCGTCTCCCAGCCGCTTTCCTTCCGCTTTACCCGGACACCGGGTAAAACCGGTGTTCAGGGGCCTTCCTCCGCATGCCTCCCGCTTCCAAACAGTGTGAACTGGAAGAAGCGGGAGGCATCCGGAGGAAGTGTGAACGCACGGCAAAAAGTTTTGCGCATATGCGCATATGCGCATATGCAAATATGCGCATATGCGAAAATTATCAAAGGAAAACAAAAAAAAATTCCGGGGCACGCGCGAGCCCCGCGCGCTGGCTATGCGGCAGTCTGAACTCTCCGTGGCAGTCTGAATGCTCCGTATCGCCGCTGATCCGCATTGCTCTGGCCAGTGTGAACGGCCAGCTCCGTGAGTTTTTTCCCCTGCTCCAGTTCCCTCCGCTTTGCCTCCGCTTCAGATTGCCAGTCTGTCTTCGGCCTCAGTTGGACCAATTCCATTTTTCCTAAGGCCCGGTCCTTCCCTCTCTAATTGTAAGAAGCCTGTCTGCTACCAGATGTACAAAAGAGCAAGAGTCCAGTGGCACCTTAAAGACTAACATAATGTGTGGCAGGGCAGGACCTTTTGCGTCTGAAGAAGTGAGCAGTGATTCACACCCTGCCACAAATCTTGTTAGTCTTTAAGGTGCTTCTAGACTCTTGCTCTTTTCTACTGCTACAGACAGACCAACATGGCTGCCCATCTTAACTGGCTACTAGGTGTGTGCATGCGCAGTTTCCTCTTATCACATCTGTGGATTCTCTGTCAGGTAGACAGACAGAAAACCAGGGGTCATTTCATAGAAAAAGAGGTGCAGGAGCTCATTTGCATAACTCATTTGCATATGCCACACCCCCTAACATTCCGGAAGTGTGTCGGAAGGCAACACCCACCCCTCAGGCTCCACTCCACAGGGGAGTGAAACTGACCTGCTCTTCCTCCATTCCCTTCCCCATCCAATACTTGGTGCCATAAAAATAAGCGTAAAGAACACACCCTCATTCTCTTCCTGCTCCCTTGAAACCACCAGGTTTCAAGTAGACTTGAGATACCCAGGACATGTGCACCACCCATCCCTTTCCCTTCCCCTCCCCACAGCAAGACACCCTGTGAGGTAGGTGGGGCGGAGAGAGGTCTTTTGAGAACTGCTCATGAGAGAACAGCTCTGAGAGAACTTGGGACTGGCCCAAGGTCACACCAGCAGCTGCATGTGGAGGAGTGGGGAATCAAACCCGGTTCTCCCAGATTAGAGTCCAACTCCTGACCACTACACCAAACTGATAAGGTGGAAGCTGCTGAAGGGTTGGTGAAATTTCTCCAGTACTTATGTGCCATGTGCCCAGATAAAAAAATGGCATACTTAGAAAATGTATATGCCACCTTGAGCAAGTCTCTGGAAAAGCAGCACACAGTCATAAAAGGAACAATGATAAAATTATCAATATTAAAACAAAAGATTAAAAACAATAAAGACCCTAGCAGGGCTTTCCCCGGGGCGCTGCGCCTCTGCACTGCTCGGGGAAGCCGAGGAGGGGGTGGGGCTTGGTCATGTGCCCACCCCTTGGGCTCCTCACTCCTGGAGCTGCGCTCCTGTGCGCTCCCACTCCAACGGACCCCTGCAGAAACCACTTCCTTTTCTTTTACATTAGTTTGAAAAACCTCATCTGTCACCTTTTTTGTTTTCCCTCCTTTCTTTCATGGTCTAAAGACCACCTTCCTACCACTCTTGGCCTTTCTTATTTAGTATTTTATAACCAGACCTATCAGCCTCTTGATGGATTGGGGGAGGGGGTGTCATGGTTGCATCTGTTTCTCCGTCCTGATGCCGATCAAAGTTTGTTGCCTGGGGTTGCTGGAAGTCTGGATATCATGTGGCTGATTCCATCTGGAAATGGCTGGAAAAGAAAGAAACACTCCGAACCATGTCATTTGGGTAACTTGTTAGCATGACATCTAGGGCTAGACTGTGCAAAACGATATTTGTCTAAGGAATACATATGTTTCCACCTTCTGTGCTCAGTTTAGAAGTACTTTTGGCCTTTCATTGTTCAAATGCCATGAAAATTTGGACTTCCTTAAATAAATTCAGTTTTGCTGTTTAATCGCAGTACAGTGCCTGGAGGCTTTTTCTGTCTCTGCCTTCTCCATGCATCACTGGCAAATATGTACCAGACTGATTTATTGAGACAATATTGTGTTCTTTTGTAAAGTACTTGATGCCATTCTAGCGATTGAAACAGCTATATCGGGGGCCCCAAATCTTTGAGCCTGGGGGCAGCTTTGGGATTCTCTGCATGGCGGGCACAGTCACAAAATGGCTGCTGTAAGACAGCTGCTGCAGGAGGTGCAGCCAGCCACAAAATGGCTGCCCACATCTTACCTTCAGTCACCGAGTGAAGATCCTTTGTGCTGTGGTGGCAGCTGCTGCCAAAGCAATGTTTTTCAAAATCTGCACAGCCAATCAGATCTCCAGTGGCCAATCAGAAGCCTGGCTGGCCAAAAGCCTTTCCTGGCACCACCCACTTTATAAAACACGTGGCAGACACCACGGAAGGTGTTGGCGAGACCCATGGTGCCCAATGGCTAAAATAAAAATCTAGTAAATATCATTGTACTTCCACCATCTAGTTCAGGGATCCCTGCCATGGTGCCCAGGGGCTGCTAGATGGTAACAGAACGAGATTTACTAGATTATTGTTTCTAAGAAACAGCAAAGGGGCTGAGAGATGCTTAAAAGAAATGATTCATGTGATCGCTATGCCCTGGCAATCCCAAACCATTCCTGTGAACCAGCTTCAAATGTGAGCACTTTGGAGGACATCCACAACTATCTCTCTTCTTTCGTTCTGCTTGTTGATGTGGATCCTTCTCCTCTGTCCAGGCCCCCCCCCCCACTTGAGAACTTTGAAAAGCTGATGTTGAAGGTTTGTGAGACCCGCATGGAGAAAAGGCCCTGTGGTCTGGAGGACTGCAGTGAGGAGTGCCGCCTCTCCCTGGCATCAGCAGTGCCCCTTGTGGCCGATGGATGCCTTGCTGGTGAAAGGAGAGGTGTTATTTTCCCCGGGTGGTAGCCCCTCTACACCAGGCGGCTTTTGTTCGTGCATGTCCCACAACCTCCAGCAGCAGCTCTTCAGAGGTCTCAGGGGTCTTGGAGGAAAGGGGGAGTCAGGAAAAAATCACGACCTCCCTTTGCATTTGCACTTCTTTGAACGCGACCCTGGTGTACAGAAGCAACATGATAAACCTTTGCTGGGTTAGATCCGCAGACTGCAGCTGAGGGAATCAGGTTCTCCCATTTTAAAACCACTCCCCTGTCCATGGAAAAGCAAATGTTAAGCAGAAGGCCTCTACCCCTGACTAGGTGGGCCAGGCCAGCCTGATCTTGTCAGCTCTTGGAAACTAAGCAGGGGCAGTCCTGGTTAGTGTTTGGATGGGAGACCACCAAAGAATACCTGGGTTGTGACATGGAGGCAGGCAGGGCTTTTTTGTAGAAAAAGCCCAGCAGGAACGCATTAGCATATTAGGCCACACCCCTGACAGCACAGCTCCCTCCCAGGATCAGCTTCCCCAGGTGCCCGCAGCTTGTGGGGCGCATGGGGAACCTGAGGGAGTGGGGAGGCAGTTTAAACTGCCTTCCCTCCCTGGATCGGCTGGCTTCTCCAGGCACCCTGTGGCTTGTGAGGCACCTGGGGAACCAGAGGGCGGGGGAGGCTGTAGGCGTGGCCAACTTGGAAGCCAGCCGGAACTCCGTTCCTGTGCATTTCTGCCCCAAAATAGCCCTGGAGGCAGGCAAGGTGGATGGTCCAATCCAGATTTTGAAAGTTAAGAAGGGTCAGCCCTGGTTAGTACTTAGATGGAAAAACCGTGAGGAAGTCCAGAGTCACTATGCAAAGGCAGGCAATGGCAAGACCACCTCTGTTCATCTCTTGCTTTGCAAAACCACCAAGGAATTCCAGAGTCACTATGCACAGGCCAGCGATGGCAAACCACGTCTAAATGTCTCTTGTCTTGAAAACCCTACAGGAAAGCCATAAGTTGGCAGCAACTTGACGGCACTTTCCACCACTACTTGAAGAGTTCTAGACTTCTCTGGGACACACTAGCTTTTTTGTGGGATAAATGATACACTGTGAGGGTGTGTGATCCTCATGTCCATTCTGTTGACCTCCAGAGTGGCGGGTCGATGTCTTTTTAAAAAATAAAAGTGGAGAATGCAGGCAAGGGGACCTAATTCTGTCCCTTCCTCTGCCTTACCTGACTGTGAACCAGTGTTCCCTCTAAGCTGAGTTAGTGTGGATTAGCTCACAGTTTTTTAGCCTTCAGCTCACACAGGAAGGATGGCTCCAGAGCAAACTAATGCATGCAGTAGCCAAATCGCTCACTCACAACTTTAATGCCAGTAGCCCACAAAATAGATTTTTTCCTCTCAAGACACCACAGCTTAGACGGAGCATTGCAGTCAGTGTTCCCCCTAAGCTGAGTTAGTGTGAGCTAGCTCACAGTTTTTTAGCCTTCAGCAACAGGGGATACTCTGGCCTGTGTGCCGGTTCACCAGCCTTAAGTCAATCTGACTGTCCACTGTGGAAAAGAAGATGATGGATAGGATTGCTGTGGTACAGCAGGGCTCTTCTTATATTCTTATGAACCTCTCCCCACACACATACCATCCAAAGTAGTGTAGTCCATAGACAATTTTATCGCATGATCTGCTTTCTTTATGCCCTGGGCCACAAGTGTGTGCTCAACAGCTGACATCAAGAAGCCGTCCAGATCGAAGGGTAAAAATTGACAGCAGCTTCCAGCCGCTGCTTGCAAATACCAAAGCACAAAATGAGGCAGCAATTTACTTAAGGAACCATTTCCATTATCAGTGAATCATCTTTATTAGATGAGAAAGGCAGGAATGCCAAGTCTTGGGGCACCAGAGCATTAGTCAAAGCATTGAAGAATGATCTGTACTTTTCCACTGTGATATTTGGCTGTTCTTGGACCCAATGCTTATTTCCTGGAAGTTTCAGTCCAGCTCATCCTAAACGTTTCAAATGGGAAACAGAACTTTTATTTAAGAAGTAAACTCTTTTAACAAAGCCTCTAGTAAGTTAAGAATGACAGCCATGGCTATGAAGATGCTGAGACCCGTTTAGAACTCTGTCTGTGACAGGCGCAAGAGCCAAACAAGTTTGTTAGCTATTTGGGGAGCCTTCTATCCCAGTGCAAAATTCGCTGATTGGTGGACTTGGAGCATGATGTTCATTTATTTAAATATTTTTACTGAACTTTCACTGGGAACTCCAAGCGTCTAACAAGATGTCACAGGCATAAATTACAATGCTAATTACAATATTAAATAATGCAAACAACCTTAGGTGGCCTTAGTAAAAAAACCACTCATATGCACCCTCCTGCTCCAAATTTCCAGCAAAGTTTTCTATTTGCCTTTAAGAAAAACTCTCTGAAATAAAAGACATTCACGACCCCTCATTAAAAATGGGGACTGAAGGCAGCCTCCAAACTTCCTCAGGCAAACCATTCTGCAATATTTGGCCCAGTGACTGAAAATACCCTGGAATGGATTACGAACAGAACTCTTTGTAGGGGGACACAGTGGATGTCAGGATCTGTCCTTGTCCAACCTTGGCATGGGAGAAAGACTCCTCAGAGTTAGAGGATCCCCACCCCCAAACCCAGTGGTCCAAGCAACTCACAATGCTCAATAATCTCAGGATCCTGACTCTACAACAGCTGACTGTAGCTAGAAAACTAGTGGAAGGGGTAAATTCAAGAACCCCCTGAGTGAACCTGTCTGCATCCAGAACTCACACAGTCTCTCCTGAGGCCCAGGGACAAAGAGGGCAGAAGGCTTAAGCAGAGGTCCAGATCAGGTTGGTGGCACCTAGGGGTCATTTCAAGCAGGAATGCTGTTCCAGGAGTAACACGCCCAGGAGCGGGCATATATGGTGATGCGCTGCGGAAAAAAGCCAAAGCATACTAACTTGATCTGTATTTCCATGCTTGTTGTAGGGTAACTTCCCTGCAAGAGCAAAGGAAACCTAAAGTGTTTTTAGTCAAAGTGTAAAGCTGGCTCACCAGCTCTGAGTTGGGAAATACTGGAGATTTTTGGGGCGGAGCCTGAGTGGTGGGTGTTGCCTTCTGACACACTTCCGGTGATGTCAGGGGGTGTGTCATATGCAAATAAGTTATGCTAATGAGTTATGCTAATGAGCTCCTGCACCTCTTTTTTATGAAATGACCCCTGGTGGCACCCATGTCTGGCTGCTAGAGGCATCCCATGAATCAGTTCTACTCAGGAGGAAAGCACAGTGCTCTAAGACTTGGCAGAATTGGAGCTCCTGTTTTGGGAACTGGAATGCAGGCTCTATCAGCTTTCCTATATAACCCCATCTCTGCTGGTTCAACACACCATTAGAACAGTGCATGCACCAGCCTGAAGAGCTAAGAGGGTTTTAAACTATCCGGGTCCTTGCCCGCATCAGGCTAGATCTCTCCTGTCCACCCAATTCTTGAATTTGTAGACCACATCGTCCCTGCTCTATCTAGGATGGCTGTCAACCAGAGAACCTTGTGCATCCCTGCACTGATGACCAAGTGAACCCAAAGGCACAGTGAGGAGATGATTGTTGATGCATGGGATCATAACTAGAGATGCAGTCCTTTAGAGATGAAGGTCCAAAGCTGAGAAGGGATTTAAAGGTGTTAAGAACCAGCACTTTGGTTTCCGGCCGGAGGAATGGAGGTCTGACACGCTTTGCAAATGCGCAAGGCGGACAGCGGCTCTTCCTGACAGCTTGGGTGGATTAGTCCACCTGATGCAACCTCACACAGGTAGTGTGAGGACCAGCAAGCAATATAATCCAGGTTTGAGCAACCTCGGTGAAGGGAAAGTCTCGGAGGAGACTTTTCCGACACCTTGAGCACTGCAGCCGAAGAGGATTCTTGCGAGTATCTCTAAGGAGCCGAGCTGAGCTGAAAAATTCAGCATAAAACCTCCAATTCCCCTGATTCCTTAACAAAGAAGACAAAGTTTAAACGTTGGGACCACATCTGAAGCGAAGTAACAACAAAAGGTAACGGAAAAAAGTTTTTTGCCTTACCACCGCCGCGTTTTGAAAGACGAAAAGCAGATCGGGTGAAGCAATAGACTGTTGTTGATTGGATGAGAGCAGTTTTGAAGCGCTAAAAAACCGAATTTGAACTTAAAAAGCCAAAAAAACAAGTTGTTTAACATTCCTGTGGTTAAGAAGAGTCGGGAGGGGAAGCCAAGCATCGCGAGACAAAGAGGGAGAAGGGAACCAAGCATCGCGAGATTAAGACGTGAGGACTGAACCAGGAAGTGATGGCTAGCAGAGCAGACAAGAAGGGAAAAGGAGAAGAACTGGAAGAAGGTAAAGGGGACTCTAAATACTGCCGGACCAGAAAGGGGACTCTAAATACTGCCGGACCAGAAAGACCATAACAGGAAGTGACATGCAGAGAGCAGACAAGTAAATAAAAGGAAGGGACAAAAGGAAACTACGGCAAGCCAGAAGCAAGGTAAAAAGACTATAACCTTTGACATTAACCATAGAGAAGTCGCGCCCGCCATTTTGGATTTATAAAATTTTTAAACTGCAATATCTCAAAGATTATATAACTTAGAAGGCTGAAACCAACATAATTTGACTTGGCAAGATTAGCTTGTTTGAATGCACTAATTGGTGTTTGATTTGAAAAACAAGATAAAATCGATCTTTTTTAAAGAGGCAAAACGGACCGCGGACTAAGATCGAGAGCAGCTACATGGTCCTCTCCTACAATGGCAGCAAAAAAGAAAAAGAGCTACTAGCTGTTATGGAAGAAATGGAAAAGAAAATGTTAGACGCTATAGGAGAGGTAAATGTTAAAATGAATAATATAGCGGCTCAAGCAGATAAAAATTTCATGGAATTAAAAGCAGAATTTCAAAAATTATCCACAAGAACACAAGATATAGAAACTAAAGTAAAAGAACTGGAAAAAAGCACCCATAAGACAATGAGAGAGAACGAGAGGATGGAAAAGATGATGCACTATAAAGATATGCAAAATCATTTGAGATTTCGAGGGATCGAGGAAAAATTGAATGAGGACATTTTTACAAGAATGCAAGAAGCAATAGCAGATTTTTTACAGGAACAGGAAGAAGTTGTTAAAGAACACATGGATCTTGTTTATAGAGTTAATTCTACATATGCAAGAGACAAAAACATACCAAGAGATGTGGTTGTCCAATTTACAATGAAAAGAACAAAAGAACAAATCTACAGGAAGTGCTTTACTGACCCTTTTGTAATAGATGGAAAGAAAATCATAGTAATGAAAGAATTGCCTAGAGCAATACTGCAAGAAAGGAAAAAATTCAAGCGTCTGACGGATAAACTGAAGGAGAAAAAAATCAGATTTCGTTGGGAAATACCTCAAGGACTAAGCTTTTATTATGGCAACTCCAGAGTAGTGATTAAAAGCACAGAAGAAATGTATGCATTCCTGGGAGAGAATAAAGATGATTTTGGAGATATTTAAGAATATATCAAAATGGATTACAAAATACTTACATGGAATGTAAATGGACTAAATTCACCCCAAAAACGTAGAATGGTAGGTCATTGGTTGGAAAAACAAAAATGCAATATAATTTGTTTGCAAGAAGCTCATCTTAAAAAACAAGACCATAAATATTTAATAAGGAAAAAATTGGGAGAAGAATTTTATTCTTTAGCAAGCAACAAAAAAAATGGTGTTGTAACATATGTCAAAAAAGATTTGGAACCTAAAGTAATATTTAAAGACAAAGATGGAAGATATTTAGCTATTGAAATTTTACTGCAAGGATTGAAAACTTTGATTGTGAACATTTATGCTCCGAATGGAGCTAAGGAAATTTTTTTTAAAGAACTTCAAATGGAATTGGACAATGTAAACTATGATCAAATTATGATGTTAGGGGACTTCAATGGAACTGTAGATAATAAACTAGACAGGCGCTCTAAAAGAAAGGATGAGACGTTAGGGAAGCTTCCAAAAAATTTTTTTGAACTGATAAAACAAGAAAAGTTGGAAGATATTTGGAGGAAAGCTAACCCACAAGGAAAAGATTTTACCTTTTACTCTAACAGACATGACTCACATTCAAGAATTGACATGATTTGGATGACTACTAACCTATCCTTTAAGACAAGAAAAGTGGAAATTTTACCCAGAATAATCTCAGATCACAATCCGTGTTTATGGACAGCTGGGCAGATTAAAAAACAAAAGAGATGGAGAATAAACGAGGATTTATTAGATAATCAAGAAATAATTAAAAAATTACTTGAAGAAACAGACCTATACTTCCAAGTAAACATGCAGAAAGAAGTTAAAATTCAAACCGTATGGGATGCATACAAAGCAGTGATGAGAGGACTATTGATATCGCTAAATGCTAAAGATAATAAAAAGAAAAAAGAGCAATATGAAAATATTTTACAAGCCATTAAAACAAAGGAAGAAGAACTGAAGAAAAAACCAGGGAAAAAGAAACTGCAAAAGGAAATTTGGATGCTACAAGACCAAGCAAAAGCCATTTTGAACCAAGAGATGTACTGGAACTTAAAAAAACTTCAACAAAAAGCATTTGAAGGTGCAAATAAACCCGGAAAATACTTAGCATGGCAATTAAAGAAAAAACGTGAAAATAAATTTATCACTAAAGTGATAAGAGATAATATTGAGATAATAGATAACAAAGGAATAAAAAGAGAATTTTTTAAATACTATGCAAAACTTTTTAAGAAGGAAAACAAAGACAGAAGAAAGATTAAAGAATACCTGCAAAGATTAAAGTTACCAAAACCAACAGAGAAAATTAAAGAACTATTTAATAATCCAGTATCATTACAAGAGATCAAAAATGCAATAAATGACTCAAAATTAGGTAAAGCACCTGGACCGGATGGATTTACAGCGAAGTTCTACAAAACGTTACAGGAGTCAGTTTCACCGGTGTTACTGCTATTGATGAACGATATAAGAGTTACTGGAGAGGTACCAGAAACCTGGAAAGATGCATCCATCTCACTGATCCCGAAAGAAAATCAAGATTTGACCAATGTTAAGAATTGTAGACCGATTTCTTTACTGAATAATGATTATAAGATTTTTGCTAAGATTATAGTGGATAGACTAAAAGAGCACCTTAAAGAGACTATACAAACAGAACAAGCAGGGTTCTTACCTAATCGACAAATAAGGGACAATCTAAGAGTAGTAGTGGATGCTATAGAATACTACGACAAACATCCTGAAAAAGAAGTGGGCTTTTTCTTTTTAGATGCGGAGAAAGCGTTTGATAATTTAAACTGGGATTTTATGTTTGAAGTTTTAGAACATCTGGAGATTGGTGAATATATGCTTAACTTCATTAAAGCAATATATAAAGAACAGAAATCCTCATTAATAATTAATACCGAAAAGACAGATGATTTTAAAGTTGAAAAAGGAACAAGACAAGGATGCCCACTTTCGCCGCTGCTATTTATTTGGATTTTAGAAGTTCTACTGTTAAATGTGAAGGAAGACAAAGATATTAAAGGCTTAACAACTAAAGGTTTTTCTTTCAAATATAGGGCCTTTGCAGATGATGTGATGTTTATAGTGGAAGACCCCTTATCCACATTACCACATTTGTTACAGAGAGTAAAAGAGTTTGGTGACTTAGCAGGATTTTATGTAAATAAGAACAAATCGAAAGTAATGTGCAAAAATATGTCAAATAAGAAACAAAACGAGTTACAAAAACTTACAGAATGTGAGGTGGTGAAAAAGACAAAATATCTGGGTGTAAACCTAACTATGAAAAATATTGATCTTTATAAAAATAATTATGAAAAATTATGGTTGCAAATTATGCAGGATATTAAAAAGTGGAATGTATTGAATTTGTCATTGCTGGGTAGAATTGCGGTGGTCAAGATGAATGTGTTACCACGATTAATGTTTTTGTTTCAAACTATTCCAATTGTGAAAGATGTAAAAACATTTAAATGTTGGCAGAAGGAGCTGTCTAAATTTGTGTGGGGAGGGAAAAAACCAAGAATTAAGATGAAAATAATGTGTGATGCCAAAGAAAGAGGAGGGTTTCAACTACCAAATCTAAGGTTATACCATGATGCAATATGTTTGACCTGGGTAGGGACATGGACTATGTTACAAGATAGAATGTTATTGTCCCTGGAAGGTCATGATTGTAGATTTGGGTGGCATTCATATTTGTATTATGGCAAAACAAAAATGGACAATATGTTTAAACATCACTATTTGAGAAGAACACTAATGGATACGTGGACAAGATATAAAAACTTTTTTTCAGAAGAGATACCCATATGGATTGTACCCGCAGAAGTCTTACATCCAACATCAAGATATAAAGGACAAGATTGGCTGAAGTATAGAGACTTATTAATAAGACATGGTAAAGATTTCAAACTGAAGGAGCAGCATCAGATTGACTTTGATTATGGTTGGTTAAGATATAGACAAATATATGATTTGTATAGAAGTGATAAAAAACACGGTTTCAGGGAAAAAAATAATGAAATAGAACAAGTTTGGGAGGAAGGCGGGAAAAAAATGATTTCTAAAATGTATAAAGTCTTGCTAAAATGGTTTAATGCAGATGAAATGGTAAAAGAACAAATGGTAAAATGGGCGATAAACTTTAACAAAGACATTGAAATGGAATCTTGGGAATTTTTATGGAAAAATGCTATGAGTATATCTATGTGTTATAACTTAAAAGAAAATTGTTTTAAAATGATGTATAGATGGTATATGACACCAAAAAAAATTGCAAATATTGGTCAGAATATGTCTAACAAATGTTGGAAGTGTAAAAAGAAAGAAGGTTCTTTTTATCATATGTGGTGGACTTGTGATAAAGCAAAGATTTATTGGTCCAAAATACATGCAGAAATGGAAAAAATCTTGAAATGTACATTTAAGAAGTTGCCTGAAATGTTATTGCTAGGACTTAAACTAGAAGAGATAAATGTAAAGAAAAGGACAATAATATGGTATATGATTACAACAGCAAGAATGGTGTATGCACAAAATTGGAAAAATGAAAAAATACCAGAGGTGTGGGAATGGTTGAAAAAACTGTTATATATGGCTGAAATGGATAAATGGACTAGAAAATTGAATAATCTCTACTCAGAGACCTTTCTAGAGGACTGGAAAGATTTGAAAGAATATGTTGAAAAATACTGGGATATGAAAAACTACATTTATACATGGTTATAATAGCATAAAGGAATAGAAATATATTATATGAAGGTTTTAGTTAAAATTAGACAATGAAGCTGTTTTTATTTAGAAATATATAAGAATATAGAAAATAAGAATTGGTGTATAAGTATTTTAAAGATATATAACCGTTACCAGAAATGAAACATAGATATAGTATTACTATTTTGAATAAAATGGAAAATGTGTTATGCTTCAGAGGTGGTGGGAAACCACCAAAACAAGATAAAAATAGAATGTACAAATAGAACAAAATGTTATATAATATGGAAAAAGGGATTTGTATAAGGTAAATGTATTATTTTTGATGGGGTTTTTTTTGAAAAATAAAAATTTCTTTACAAAAAAAAAAAGAACCAGCACTTTAAATTGGGACCCAAATCTAATAGGTGATGGTGCTGGAGAACCAGAATTGGACACATTCATGGACACATAAGAACAGAAGTGAAGCCATGTTGGATCAGTGTGTCACAAACTGGCCAAAACCCAGGTGCCATCAGGTCCACCAGTAGGGCCAGAACTCCTAAAGCCTTCCCACTGTTCTCCCCTACCCCAAGCACCAAGAATACAGAACATCACTGCCCCACACAGAGTGTGCCATCTGTACCTTCTGGCTAATAGCCACTGATGGACTTCTTCTCCATACGTTTATCCAATCCCCTTTTGAAGCTGTCTACACTTGTGACAGTGAACTCCACGTGTTAATTACTCTTTAGGTGAAGTACTTTACTGCTCATTATTTTCATGGAGTGCCCACAAGTTCTTGTATTGTGAGACAGGGAGAAAAGTACTTCATTCTCTAACGTGTCTATCCTAGGCATAATTTTGTAATCCCCATTATGTCACCCCTCAGTCATCGTTTCTCCAAACTAAAAAGCCGTAACCTCTTTAATCTTCTGTCATAGGGAATGTGTTCCATCCCCTTAATCATTTTAATTGCCCTTTTCTGCACCTTTTCCAATGCTATATCTTTTTTGCGGTGCAGTGACCAGACCTATACTCAGTATTCTAAATGAGGCTGCACTGTAGATTTATTCAGGGGCATTATGGTACTGGCTGATTTGTTTTCAGTCCCCTTCCTAATAATCCCCAGCATAGCATTTGCCTTTTTTAAAAATTGCAGTCGCACACTGAGTTGACGGGGAATACCTTTCATGCATGTTGCTCTGAGCTCCTATGGAGAAAGGTGGGATGCCAATGTCATCCCTCATATAGAGTTGCCAACTCCAGCTTGGGAAATACCTGGAGATGCTGGGGGTAGAGCCCGGGGATGGCAGCATTTGGGGAAACTCAGCAGGGTATAATGCCACGGAGCCCACCCTCCAAAGCAGCCACTTTCTCCAGAAGAATGGATCTCTGTCGTGTGGAGATCCCTTTGTTATAGCTGGAGATCTCCAGGCCTCACTTGGGACTTGTTAACCCTATGCTGCCTTTTATTAAATGTAAGTGTGGTGGAGCAGCAAAAGACTGCCCTAGCAAAATATGCCATGTGCTTGGAAAACTCAGCCCAACATGTGCTGTTCAGTGTTCCGTAACACCATGACTCTCCCTCTTTGCATCCCTCCAAGTCGAACCTCACTGATGAGACAATACCTGGACCAGTTCCATACCATTTTAGCCTTTTGTTTAGATGCTTCTGTCTGGGTAACAGAAGTATTTGGCTGTTGCTTCTTTTGGAATCTCCTGAATGCAGTTCCCTGGTGGGTTAAATAATGCATCCTTTCTCCATATAAGAAAGCTTTGGCTCCAATTTTCATTTTCTGGGAAATGCTGACTTGAGCATTGACTCGCTTGACGTCCTTGGCTCGGACCCATAAAAATAAATTGGGGCACGTTTATAATTTCTCCAGTGCAATCTCCAAATCACCCTCTATGAAGGGCGTGTCCGCAATGTTACTTCTATTTCATTTCATTTTTTCTCTCTCTTCAGAACATGTTGCTTGTATAAATGCCCTTCTTCCCAGAACTGCAAACTCGTAGAGTGTCCCCTCCCCCATTGTAAAAGCCTCACTTGTATGTTTGCAGCCTTCCAGCCCTGGATCTGTTTGACGCACTGGGAAAAGTGATGGAACTTGAAAATAGAGTTGTCGGTTAGCCAGGTTTAGCTTTTGTTAAAAGAATTTAGCTGAGGTAGAGGGGGGGGGGGGGGGAATTAAGAACATTTCCAAGGCTGGAGGTGATCAGCAGTTTCTCAGGGATGAAAATGGTATGGCAAAGCTAGAGTGTTTGTGTTGTACTGCATGTTCTGTTTCTGTTGTGGACCATCCAATGGATTTGAAGAGAACCTTACAAAAAATCTGCAAACTTTGTGTTTTGTTTTGCTTTGACCAGAGACAACAGTGGAGCAATGCAGGCAGTTATAGTTCCATCGTGTCATCTTCAGTTCTTGAGAACACATTGTCCAGACCAGGATTAGGGGTGGGGGAAGGGGGGGAGGATCACCAGATACAGGTTTGGAAACTCTTGGAGATTTGGGGGTGGAGCCTGGGGAGGGCAAGGACCTCAGCTGGATACATTGTCATAGAGTCCACCCTCCAAAGCATCCATTTTCTCCAGGGGAACTGATCTCTGTGGTCTGGAGATGAGCAGGGGCATCAGGAAGGTAGAACAGGGCATAATTTTTTAAATTTTTTTGATTTATTACCCTGGAACCCTCTCAGAGCAGGTAACAACAATTTATAAATATACAAGTTAAATCCTTCTAAAAACAACAATAAGTACAGAAATCAATAAGACAGTAACCATAAAATTTAAGATGGCGGAAAATTCACACAGAGGGGCAATACACAACATATATAGAAGGGAAGGAATGGGGGAAGCAGGGGAGAAGGGAAAAGGGGGGGAGGCCAGAACTAACTATAGCCTATTGGCTGGAGGTCCAGTACTGCCTTCAACTGTAGGCCCAGCAGAACAACTCTGTTTTGCAAGCCCTGTGGAATGGTACCAGATCCTGCAGGGCCCTGATCTCCCCTGGAGAAGTATTCCACCAGGCTGGAGCCAGGGCCAAAAAGACCCTGGCCCTGATTGAGGATAGCTGGATGCTCTTTGGGCACCACATTAGATAATATGTTGAGGACAGAGTGAAAGGGCATCCCAAAGGCTAAAGCCAATCAGAAGCTGAGACAGTACCAAATAGAAAGCCAAGTCACAGATCAAAAGCAGGCTTGCCCAGTCAAACCTGGGGGATTTCTGGAGGTTTGGAGCGGTGTTTGTGGAGGGGAGAGTCTGGGAAGGGATTTCACTTAGAATCTCTCTCTCTCTCTGTTAAGTACTGTCAAGCCACTTCTGACTTATGGTGGTCATTTTGGCAGGCGCAGTTTCAGGAGGTTCAGGAGTACATAAAACAGGTCCTGGGCAAGCTAAAGACCTCAAAGTCGCAGGGGACCTCCCCTAGATGCTCTTCTACATGCCCTTCAAAAGTTGTTGGTTTGAAGTTGTGTAAACATTTAGACTGAGCAGAGACAGTCTGTCTGGAAATGTATCCACTCATAAACTGGCAGAAACCTCCACTAACACTTGAAAGTTCGTGGAAAGTTTGTGCGAGTTCACCTGCCACGAACATGACTTTGTAAACCACAAACCAGCCAAAATTCATCACAAACTTTAGTTTGTGAGCTGATTCGTGCCCATCCCTAATTTCTACACTGCCTCTTCAGAGTGCTCCTCAAGGCAGCTTTCCTTTTGTCCGTGGAAGTCGCTGCCACTTGGCAATGTCTGTGTCTTACAACGGGGGCAGCAAAGTTCCTGGTCCTTGGAAGGCTGGATCAAAGTCCCACAGTTCATGTCCTGGTTAGGATTGCCAACCTGCAGGTGGCACCTGGAGATCTGGAATTACAACTCCAGATCACAGAAATCAGTTCCCCTGGAACAAATAGCTATTTTGGTGTGTAGAATCTTTGGCATTATACCCTGCTGAGTCCCCCGCCCCCCAAACTCCATGTTCCCCAAGCTTCACCCCCAAGTCTTCAGGAATCTTTTAACCCGGAGTTAACAACCCTAGTCCTGGTGCCAGAGGATTCATTAAAATCTCCTTTATGGCTGTTCCAGGGGAGCCCTGACCTGGATAGCCCAGGCAAGCCAGATCTCGGAAGCTAAGCAAGGTCAACTCTAGAAAGTACTTGGATGGGAGACCTCCAAGGAATACCAGAGGCAGGACGTGGGGGCAGGCTTTATTCAGCCACCTCGCTGAATATCCTCCAGGCCTCCAGTAGGGGTCAGTCACCAGAGGTCGCCGTGACTTCCAGGTGCACACACACACACAAATACCAAAAGAAGACGGGCTGTTCTGGGGGCAAAGAGAGGGTCTTAATTCCAAATCTCCAGGAACTGTCAGTTAGTGTAGCATTTGCTCAAATAATTTTATTTTTGACTATTTTACTCTTCACTGAAAGGCTTCACTTATTGTCTGTTTATTGTCTTTACTGAAAGGCTTCATGGCTTTTAACTGTGCATGCATAGCGATAACAAAAGAGAGGGATGTTGGCAATGAAACGGCACGATAGGGGTGTTGCCAGTAAGAGCTACACTTGAAACATCTGTCCAAGCCAACAGTACAAAAGCTTGGACTTCCTGGGATGTGAATCGGAGTTCCCTGCCCCAAGAGTAGAACACAAAGAAATAAAGGAACGCGGTGGTGATCTCTCCGTGCGGCCATCAGCAGCAGCACAGAGTTTCTGTTTAGATTGGTACAAGAAGTACTGTGAGGCAGGTTCTTATGTGGCCAGTTTTTGTCTTTGCACAAGGAGATCAACATAGAACGGGGCTGTACGAATATACAAAACGCATCTGGCATCTCCTCAGTTCTGGAGCTGTTATTGCATGCCTCAGAAGATCATAGGGTTGAAAAACTGGGGTATTAGATCATTGTAAAAACGGGGAAGGAAGAGAGGTTATATGTTAGTCTGAGTGCTAGAGCCTTTTCTTTACAAAGGCAGAGGCTATGGGCCACTAGTAACATAAGAAGAGCCCTGCTGGATCAGACCAGCGGTCCATCTAATCCAGCATCCTCATACAGTGGCCGACTAGTTCCTCTAGAGCAGGGGTCCTCAAACTACGGCCCGGGGGTCATATGCGGCCCGCCGAGGGCATTTTTCTGGCCCGCCGGGTGTGCCGCTGCCTGTCCTCCAATTCCCAGCAGCACACAAAGCAGCGGAAAAATTGCAGCCGACTCGTCCCGGGCCACATGACAAAGCCCCGCCCCCCTGCTTCCAGTCAGCCAGGAGGAGGCAAAAGGAAGACTGGAAGAGGGTAAGTGTGGGGTGGCAGGCGCTCCGGCTGGCCCCAAGTCTCCTAGCCGGCTGAGAGGCCTCTCTAGAGGGCCAACAACAGGGCATAGAGGCCGTGAACTTCCCCCGAGGATGCTACTGAGAGGCCTCTCAGCCGGCTAGGAGACCTGCGCCAGTCCCAAGAGCCGGGTGGGGGTCTTTTTCGAGGCTTTTTGTGCTGCTGGGAATCGGAGGGGGAGAGACAGAGAGAGAGAGAGAGGTTTCTGTTTCCCATCATGATGCCTGCAGTGGTGGAGTTTCAGGGTGAAGCAGCTGGGGGCTTGCTGCCTTAAAAAGTTTGTGAGGATGCCGAGTTCTTTGTTTCTTCGGAGAGGGAAAGAAAACAGCCCAGTCAAGGTTGCCTTGCTTGCGCACGCCCCCCCCCCCCGTGCGCCTTCCCTACCCGCAAAATAACATCTGAAATCTCCAACCAGATCTAGACTAATTGATGCACACTTGCATCACTTGTTACGACTAGCAGTGACAAATATGGAACCGGACATTGACCATCTCATTAGCCAAAAGCAGGCCCATAGTTCCCATTGAAAGACTGGTAAGTTTGTTGATTTAACTGTACTTGTTCTTCATTTTAAATATTGTATTTGTTCCCATTTTGTTTTTTTATTTCAAAATAAGATATGTGCAGTGTGCATAGGAATTTGTTCATAGGTTTTTTTTAAAACTATAGTCTGGCCCTCCAATGGTCTGAGGGACAGTGAGCTGGCCCCCTGTTTAAAAAGTTTGAGGACCCCTGCTCTAGAGGGCCAACAACAGGGCATAGAGGCCGTGAACTTCCCCCGAGGATGCTACTGAACATGGAGTTTTCCTTTAGTCACCATGGCTAGTAGCCACTGATAGACCTTCTCCTCCATGAATCTGTCTAATCCCTTTTTAAAGTCATCTGTGCCTGTGGCCAAAGCTACATCCTCTGGCAGTAATTCCACATTTTAATCACTCTGTGTGTAAAGAAGTATTTCCCTTTGTCTGTCTTGAATTTACTGCTAATCGGCTTCATTGGAGGCTCTCAAGTTCTAGTATTTCGAGAGAGAAAGATAAAAGATCTTTCTGTCCACTCTCTTTACCATGTGCATTTTATAAACCTCTATCATCTCTCCCCGCCCCCCCCCCCCCCGGCCCCCCCAGTTATCTCTTTTCTGAGCTGGAAAGTCCCAGGCGCTTCAGCCTTTCTACAAATTATCCAATAATCCCTATTTGTATGATTGTGTTCTTCTAACAAGGTCTTGCACATTATCCTGGGTGCGCTTGCAGTGCATTCAAAGTACTGCCCTGTTTTCAAAAATGATTGTTTTTCCTGCTGTGCAGGAGAAACTAGTCAAGAGCCCTTCACTTGGGCAGCGTCTTCGTTTCTCCTCTCAGCCCTCGGTGGTTTTTGATTGGCCCCTGATTGGTGTCAGTCATAAATCTGTGACTGGGGACAGAGAAGAGATGGTTGCTCCAAAATAACCCTGCTGAAGGGTGGATTGGCTATTACAGCCCCTGGGGAAAGTTCCTCTGGGCTGATGGCCTGGGAAAAGGCTTCTCTCACTGGATCTACCCTGGCCCCAAGCGAGGCGACACTTTCCTCACAAGGGGTGTCCCATGGGAAGTGGGCAGGAGCCATTACTGTAACATATTGATGGCACATTGTCCTACCCAAGGCAATTCTATTTGCACGCTTAGGACCTACACTGGAAGGCACATATTATTTCCAGGTCATACAACTACTACTTGACACAAGGCCAGAGGTATTTGTGGCCCCAAACAGAAACTTTTTGGTGTGTCATTCAATTCCCTATTGGAACATTCCAATTTTGGTCCTATTTTATTTATTGTTAATTGCCTTATATGTGTTACAGAGACTCGGTTGCTTGTTGCATTTTGCAGTAATTGATCTCTGAAGAAGGCTCTTGTGAGCCGAAACACATCAGGTCATACACTGTCCTTTTGTGTGTATATGGAACTTAGAACATTTTATGAGGCTTTACTTGGGCCCTACTAGATTTTTATGTGTCTTTGTAATAAACACTCTTTTGTACACTTACTTATGTTTTTAACTTTTGGCCCTCTATCAGGTTTCTAAACTTCCTTGGGAGGCAGGAGCTATTGTTGCCATGAGCTAGTGGCCCTCATTCAGGGCTGCCTACCTCTCGGTGGGTTGTATAAACATGGGGCCGCAGTGTAAAAGATGTGCAAACCAACCCCCTCCCCCCCGTGGAATATACTATTAATATGTATTCAGAAGGTATATTCAGTATACAAAATATACAAAATCTTGTTGGTGATTTATATCTCATATAACCATGGATATAAATTAGAAGATTTCACATATACCAAATACTGCACAGTACAGTCGCATTCACATTAAAGCACAAATCCATACAGTGGGATACATTCCCAAGTTTGCTAAATCCCCTACGGGTATCTGGATTTTTTTGTGCCTGAAAGACACCCTGAAGATCTTGGAGGACCATGTTCCTCATTGAGTTTGTGGGATGCTGCTAAGAAGGCTCCTTTCAGGACCTTCTGGGTGGTCATTTTTAGCACCTCTTAACAAAACATATTAGGTGGTAGTTTTCCCTGAGGAAGACCTACGTTGAAATGGGCACAAAAAAATCCAGATACCCATAGGGGATTTAGCAGCCTTGGAAATGTTTCCCAGTGTATGGACTGGTGCTTTAATGTGAATGTGATTGTACTATGTGTGGTGTACCCCGCGGGGAGGGTGGGGTTTAAAAATGAAAAATAAATAAATAAATGAATGAATGAATGAATGTAAAATCTTCTAATTTGTATTCATGGTTATATGAGATCATCAATAATATTTTGTATATTTTGTATATCGAATACACCTTTTGAATAGTATATAGTATAGTATAGTATAGTATAGTATAGTATAGTATGGTATAGTATAGTATAGTATAGTATGTATATAGTAATATAGTACATTGTATATAGTAATATATAGTATATAATATATAATATATAGTATATAGTAATAGTATATTCCACAGTGTGTGGGGGGTTTGGTTTGCAAACCTCTGGATGGGGACTGGAGATCTTTCAGAATTAGAACTGATCTCCAGATGACAGAGATCAGTTCTCCTGGAGAAAATGCTTTCTTTTGGGTATAGATTCTATGGCATGATATCCTAACTGTGGTCCCTTCTGCCCTGATACCTGACCCTCCTGACAGTTCCCCCCCAAAAAACTTCCAGGAATTTCCCAACCTGGATGTGGAAACCCTACCCTCACCCCATGCAAGGTGGGCACAAGCGGCCAGGAGCCAGGGGCCCCACCATCTCTGCTTTCCTTCCCCGCCTCTCTCCCCGGGTCAGAAGGGGTATGTCCTGGGACAGCCGTCTTTCCAGGGTCATTTTTTTCTCCTGATCCACCCTTGCCCTCTTGGCACATCGAAAGAGCTCTCTGAAGAGGAGAGAGACCAACTGGAAGAAGAATCGCAAGACCAGTGCCGTAAATGTGTTTAAGCAGGGGTCATTTCATAGAAAAAGAGGTGCAGGAGCTCATTAGCGTACCTGCTATTAGCATAACTCATTAGCATATGCCATGCCCCCTGACATCACCGAAAGTGGGGGGAGAAGCAAAGAGAGAAGGGCTTTAAAGTTTAAACCCCTTCTCGCTTTGCTTCCCCACTGCCTTGGCAGGCCCGCTGGGGGAGGGGAGGGGAAGCTTTTGAAGATGCCTCCCCCCCTTTTGCTTCCCCAGGTGGCCTGCCAAGGCAGGCTGGGGGGGAAGCAAAGAGAGAAGGGGTTTAAACTTCTCTCAAGAGTCGCACTGCAGAGGGTGGGCAGGAGGAGGCCTTTAAATGCCTCTCTGCACCCCCTCGGGCCTTTCCTCACTGGCTTGCCTTGGTGAGCGAGCAAGGAACGGCGCGGGGGGGGGGGGGCTCTGCGGGGCTTTCTCTGCCCACCTGCTGCAGCGGGTGGGCAGAGAAAGCCTGGCAGAGGCATTTAAATGCCTCTTTGCACCCTCCCTGGCTGGGGGGGGGGGGCTCTGTGGGGCTTCTTCTTTCAGTGCGTGGGGGGCCCCCTCTGTGGCACTTCTTTCTCTCTAGAGTCGGGCCGCAGCTGCGGCATGACTCTAGAGAGACGGAACGCGGGGGCGGGGCTCGCTGGCACCACCATTTGTGCCGGCTCCTGAGCTCCCGGAGTGGTTCTCCGGCCCCCAATGACCCCTGTGTTTAAGGACATGGTTGTTACAGAGCTGTCGGTGACAGTGTTTGAATATCCAGTTCTTCTGTGTGCAGTGTCCTTAGGAGAAAGCAATTCACCGCACCAAAACCCAACAGAACACACCTTAAGCCTCCTGTAACATCCATCTCAAAATGAAAATAATTCTCTAATTAACTACCCTTCCATTTCTTTCCACTGGCTCTGAACCATCTGGAGACAAGAGCAATTGGCATTCGTGTGGCCTTCTGTCCAAGACTTCCTGTGATAGATGGTGACTCTCTGCCTCAGCCTCCCAACTGTGGGGCAAACTATTCAGCATAATGAATAGATTCCCTAACAGTGTCAGAACCCCTGTCTTTAAGAAGTCTGTGGAAAGCAGAGATCCCAAGGACAGGACTGTAAACAGCAGAAAACTGTTTTGTTGGGTAATTGCTTTCACCAGAAAATCCAGATTTGAATTTAGTCTGTAGTTCTTCATATGCAACGCTGGGAGGTTTCTGGCCTTTGGCTCAGAAGAGAAGAGGACTCCAACTCTCCTTCTCAGTCAGAAAAGGCCCAAATACTTGCATTTGCTTATATTTCTCCTGTGTTAATGAAGACACACCTTGACCTGGATGGCCCAGGCTAGTTAAATCTTGTCTTATCTCCAAAGCTAAGCAGGGTTGGCTGTGGTTACTACTTGGATGGGAGGCCTACCAAGGAAGTCCAGTGCTGCTCCACAGAGGCAGGCAATGACAAATCACCTCCGAACACCTCTTGTTTTTAACCCTGTGGGGTCACTATAAGTTGGCTGTGATCTGATGGCCCTTTCCACCAGCAACAAAGACAATCCCCTTCCATTCCTTTGTTTTCTTCTCTGGGCTGATTCACATTACAGAGTCCGTGTTCGGGGAGTCGGATGCCTCTCAGGTGAAGGTGCAGCCAATCTGGAGAGGGGGCTCGAGCTTCCCTTAGGTTGTCCAACCTCCAGGTGGGGCCTAGCAGTCTCCAAGAATTACAACTGATCTCCAGACTACAGGGATCAGATCCTCTGGGGGGGAAATGGCTGCTTTGGTGGTAGGTTTGCCAAGTCTGGCTTGGGAAATTCCTAGGGATTTTGAGGTAGGATCTAGGGAGGGTGGAGTTTGGGGAGAGGAAGGGGCTCAGTGGGAAGCCCCAGGCTAGCTAAGCAGGGTCAGCCTTGGCTAGTATTTGGTAGAGGCAGGAATACCTCCAAGGAATACCAGGGTCATTATGCCGAGACAGGCAATGGCAAACCACCTCTGAAATGTCTCATGCCTTAAAAACAAGTCTCGCTCACCACCTAGTGGTGCATAATGCTAAAAAAGGAGCTAAAACTTATCTCCTGGCTATTCTACGCATAATTAATTAATCAATCAAGCAATCAGTGGGGATGTGATGCTGTAGAGTCCGCCCTCTGAAGCTGCCACCAGTTATATCAGTCCTACTACGTGCCTCATAAGTCAAGGTTGCTTCCCATCAAGGAAAAACGCAAGCTGCAAATCACGATCACTCTTCAGATCAGCCAGATCTCGCAGGCAACGTGGGATACGCACACGAATCAGAAATGCCAACTAACTGAATGCTGCAGAAGATGAAAACGTTTTTCAACAGCTGAAAAAGAACTGATCAGAGAAGAGTCTTGGTAGGCCTTTAAAGGGACGCGACCGCTGAGAAAGCCTTTTAAAAGGCCAGCACAAGTTTTTCTGTGTTTTACCTAGAATAACCTCACTTGGATAACCCAGGCTAGCCCGTTCTCATCAGATCTCAGAAGCTAAGCAGGGTCGGCCCTGGTTAGTACTTGGATGGGAGACCACCACGGAAGTCCAGGCTTGCAAATGGCAAACCATCTCCATTAATCTCTTACCCTGACCTGGATATCCCAGGCTAGCCTGATCTCATCAAATTTCAGAAGCCAAGCAAGGTCAGCCCTGGTTTGTACTTGGTGGGAGACCGCCAAGGAAGTTCAGGGTCACCACACAGAGGCAGTCAATGGCAAACCATCTCTGAATGTCTCTTGCCTTGAAAACCTTATTGGGGGGTCACCATAAGTTATTCGCGTTTTGACAGCACGAAAACAACCGAAAACCGAAAACAAGAACAACCCAGTCCTGTATTAAATGAACTCTCTATAGATGGTTTAAAAATTATAAACCCAAATACTCTTCTCATCAGTTGGGAGATTTAAACAGAACATATTTGGCTTCCGAATAACCTCTGCCGTTTAACCGGAACCATTTAACTTGAAACCTTAACCAGTTTAAGGAAGGTTGTATTGTAGTTTGCTCTCCCAGAAAATTAATGGCCTGGCGACTTGCTCTTGCTCTATCAAGTGTTTGTGTCCTTCTGATCGAAGCTTTGCTGACCTCTCTGTGCTGCCAGAAGAGCTGGATTAACTAAAAATAGATGAGGGTAGAATGAAGTGACTCTCTGAAGATCGGTTCTTCCAGACTGAAGACCTAAAACCACTTTGACCCCCCCCCCGTAAGATGCTAGAGAGGTCAGGCGTCCATTAATATCTTCAGTTGTCACAGCCTCATTATGGCTTGCCACATCAGACCAGCCAGTTTCCCATGTCTAAAGTTGAAAAATGAATTGGAGGGACTTGGACCATTCTAGCAGGACATCTGGCATATGATGAATTTTTTTTTGAAGTTATCACACAGGGACACAGAGATACAAAGGAAAAGTATGGTGGAATTAGTTATTCGTATAGAAGGAATGCTAACTGACCAGTTTGTGCTGGAAAACTCCTGGTGGGGACTGGAGATCTCCTGGAATTGAAATTGATCTCCAGACAACAGGGATTTGGTTCCCCTGGATGAAATGGCTCCTTTGGAGGGTAGGCTCTATGGCATTATTGTTTGGAAAAATAGTCAAAATACTTAAAGTATTTT
Organism: Lepidodactylus listeri; assembly: GCA_029233225.1. NCBI lineage: Eukaryota > Metazoa > Chordata > Lepidosauria > Squamata > Gekkonidae > Lepidodactylus > Lepidodactylus listeri. The sequence goes on along the minus strand of JARCFY010000005.1, from coordinate 127,825,505 downwards.
GAGAGCCAGTTTGGTGTAGTGGTTAAGTGTGCGGACTCTAATCTGGGAGAACCGGGTTTGATTCCCCACTCCTCCACTTGCACCTGGCTGGATGACCTTGGGCAAGCCATAGCTCTGTACCAGCTGTTCCCTCAAGGACAGTTGTCTCAGAGCTCTCTCAGCCCCACCTACCTCACAGGGTGTCTGTTGTGGGGAGGGGAAGGGAAAAGGAGTTTGTAAGCCACTCTGAGACTCCCTTGGGGAGTGGAGGGCGGGGTATCAATCCAATCTCTTCTTCTTCTTCTTAAATATTCAGAGGTTTCAGTGGATCTTTGCTTCACTGGAGAGGAGACATTTATTTCTGTTTTAAAAGCTTTATTTCTAAGGGTAAGGGTTCACAGGAGGCCTACAAAATAACGACATATCTAGGAGCTACCTTTTGCATCCTACTCTTTACAAAGCATGGTCAGACAATAATGGAAATTCCTCCTTCTTCTTGACCCCTAGAAGGACGTCACCTGAATACAGAAACCAATCAGTACATCAATACTCCTTTACATTGGCGGGCTTTTCGTACATTGGCTGTCTGCCAGGTTTCCCTTCCAGGTCAGTCTAAAGAATAGCACTGAAGGTAAACAAGTTAACCCTATAATGACTGGAATGTGAGATCTTGCAAACACATACATTTCCAACAATTATACCCTCTTCCCAACCTTTATCTTGCACAAGATCCACCTCCAAATCTCTAAGATTTTTCGAACCCCAAGTTAGCAACCTTATTGGACAAATCTTATTGGAAATCTAAAGAATACTTTCCCTCTCACAAATGGCTAGCTCATCCAGGATCATGCATGTGGGAGTATGAGGGCAGATATCACCTATATACGCATAGAGTGATGTAGTGCTCCCCAATGTCCAGACCTGCTGAGTTGCTCACTCCAACAAATTATGAGTAGAATCTTAGGAATTCTTTCCATGGTGCAGCTTCCTTACAAAATGCTTCTGGGAGAGGGGGGAATTTCTCATTGTATGTCTATGTTGCTACAATTCTATATATTGGGAAGCTGCAGCAGCTGTATTCGTTATTAACTTCTAAAATTATTATTACCATTACTATCCTGCCTTTTTTCTAAAGAGCTTTTGAGGCTTCCCCTTAGTGTGTGCTCAAAATAAACCTGTGAGATAGTTTAAGCTAAGAGAAAGTGTCCTCCACAATGTCATGGCCCAAGTAGAGGTCTGATATTCTTTGCCTTGGCTTGAAGGTGCTTGTGTCTGTCGAAGTGTACAATCAAAATAGGATCATGCCCATTCATTTAGTTCTTATTTATTTATTTTAAGTTTCTGTTTTGCCATTTGGCCCAAGGAGCCCTCAGAATATCTTTAAAAATTGAGGGGGGGGGGGAGGTAAGGAAAATCTTTATGTAGGGTTGTTAGAACATAAGAACGTAAGAGAAGAATAAGAAGAGAAGAGATTGGATTGGATTTATATCCTGCCCTTCACTCACTTGGAGTCTCAGAGCGTCTTACAAATTCCTTCCCCTTCCCACAGCAGACACCCTGTGGGTTAGGTGGGGCTGAGAGAGCTCTGAGACAACTGTCCTTGAGAGAAAAGCTGGTACAGAGCTATGGCTTGCCCAAGGTCATCCAGCAGGTGCAAGTGGAGGAGTGGGGAATCAAACCCAGCTCTCCCAGATTAGAGTCTGCGCACTTAACCACTACACCAAACCAATGCTGGATCAGGCCAATTGCCCATCCAGTCCAATACTCTGTCACACAGTGGCCAGAAATACCAGGTGCTATCAGGAGGTCCACCAGTGGGGCCAGGACACAAGAAGCCCTCCCACTGCTGTGCCCCCAAGCACCAAGAATACAGTGCATCAGACTGAGAGTTCCTATCTATACCTTGTAGCTAATAGCCACTGATGGACCTCTGCTTCATATGTTTAGAAGAAGAAGAAGAAGAAGAAGAGATTGGATTTATATCCCGCCCTTCACTCACTTAAGAGTCTCAGAGCGGCTTACAAACTCCTTTTCCCTTCCCCTCCCCACAACAGACACCCTGTGAGGTAGGTGGGGCTGAGAGAACTCTTTCCCAAGCTGTCCTTGAGGGAACAGCTGGTACAGAGCTTTGGCTTGCCCAAGGTCATCCAGCCAGTTGCAAGTGGAGGAGTGGGGAATCAAACCCGGTTCTCCCAGATTAGAGTCCGCGCACTTAACCACTACACCAGACTGGCTCTCTTTATCTAATTCCCTCTTGAAGCCGTCCATGCTTGTAGCCGCCACCACCTCCTGTGGCAGTGAATTCCATGTGTCAATCACTCTTTGAGTGAAGAAGAAGTTCCTTTGATCTGTTCTAACCCGACTGCTCAGCAATTTCACTGAGTGCCCATGAGTTCTAGTATTGTGAGAAAGGGAGAAAAGTACTTCTTTCTCTACCTGCTCTATCCCATGCATAATCTTATAAACCTCGATCATGTCACCCCCACCTGTCGTTTCTCCAAGCTAAAGAGCCCCAAGTGCTTCAACCTTTCTTCGTAGAGAAAGTATTCCAACCCTTTTATCATTCTAGTTGCCCTTTTCTGCACTTTTTCCAATGCTATAATATCCTTTTTGGAAGCTCCAGGTGGTATCTGGAGATCTCCTGATATTACAAGTGATCTCCAGGCGACCAAGATCAGTTCCCCTGGAGGAAATGGCTATTTTTGGAAGGTGGACTCTATGGCATTATACCTCACTGAACTCCCTCCCCTCTTCAAATCCCACCATCCCCACACCTCAGTTCTCCAGGAATTTCCCTACTTATATTTGTGAAAGCTGGGCTGAACTTTTGTTTCTCCTTGGTGGCAGCTATTAAGCCTGGGCATAGCCAGAGGCACAAGGATTTAACATGGGTTGAAGGGCAGAAGTCAAAGGGGTCATGGCCCTTTGGGCTTTTAGCCAGTCACTTGTCACCTTGTGTGAGCCAAACTAGTGCAAACAGAAACAGGATATTTGAGCATCATACTGTCCATGTGGGGTGGTTTAAACTGTATTTTTGCAATTATTTTGTAAGCTGTTCTGAGTCCCTAGATACAGGAGAAAAGTGGGGTGTAAGTTCTTGAATAAATATAAAAATTAAACCATTGAAACACACTTTCTATAGTACAGTAAACATAAGCAGTATAAACCATCCAGGTAAAACATACGAATTTTATTCTAAAATATGATACTAAAAAACAATGACCATTCCATTGCCCTGAAACTGGTCTAGTGTAAAAATAGCACATAACTTAAGAATCCTCAGAAGACAAGCAAAAAAAACAAAATAGGAATGTTTCAGTAAATATCTTAAGTATTACAAGCCTGGTGGGCTGCCTCTTGGGAAAATATTCCACAGGGAAGGTGCAACCATCAAAAAAGTCCCTACTTCTAGGGGAGTTTAATCTGCAATGATAAAGGAATTTGAAGTGGAAATTCCCCAGATGACTGCAGCATACACAAAACAGTTGCCTTTCTCTGATGCCTAGCAAAATTTTCACCTCACAAATACTGGAGTAAATATCATGTTTTCAGTCCTCGTCTATATTGTACCTTTAGGATCACCAACTCCTCTTCCACTCTCCACCATGACTCCATGTTACGTATTAATAGTGATTTGGGAATACAGCCAATCAAATTAGTGTTTCAGAATGGTGAGCTCTATACCCACTGAAGAGTCTTCATTTGTAGTCTCCCTTGGTTCAGTATCAAATTTGTCCAGAGTTTATGAAGAGATCATTAACTTCTCTCTTAGCCAGTCATTTCTTTTCCACCATTCCTTCCAGAAGTACATCCCCATCCCCCACAAATGTGTCTTCCAGCTGTGTACCCCATCTCTCTCATTCCAATCCTGCCTTGCTAATTTCAGTCAGTCCTTATGTGAAAGAATAAATGAGCAATAAATCTGCCATCAAAACCCACAACACTCAAAAAACAGCGGTCGAACAGTTTAATCTTCCAAGGTTTTGTACTGCTGACCTAAAAGTGGCAGTCCTCGGAAAGAGGAGCTTCAAGGGGAACTTGCTGAACTTGATAGATCAAGATGGATAACAGGAGGGGAATTTACCACCCCCAGAGGGAAATCCATCTGATGTCCAGTGACATGTCTAAGTCACTGCCCATGTGATCCAGAAGTGACATCATCGCATCCAGAATGTTGGGGTGATACTCTGGTATTTGGGCAAAAGCTCTATGGTAGAAATCAAATTCACGATAGCTTTTGCCCAAATACCAGAGCGTCGCCTCCAACATCCTGGACATGGTGCTGTCACTTCCAGGTCCTGTCGATAGTGACATAGACACATTGCTGTATGTCAGATAGGTCTCCCTGCTGCTCCTGGAACCTGGCAACTCTATCTGATTCCTAGTTTGGCTGCCAGATAGTAATCGATTTTATAATTTAAAACCAACCTGCTGTCTCTGGACCATTGCAGGTCTTTATGAGGCTTAACCCCACCCATCATATTTAATCAGAACCACTAGTGGGAGTGAAGACACCCAAGAGCTACCCCATGGGCCCTGCAGGTGACCTTCCACACTCTTAAAAACCACTCCTGTTTCCAACCATCCTCAAGTGTGAATTGATAGTGGTGTGGCAAATGAGTCCTCCACAGTAGGATTGTCAGCTCTGGGTTGGGCAGCGCCTGGAGATTTGGTAGGATGGGATCTCAGTGGAGCATAATACCATAGAGTCCACCCTCCAAAGCAGCTATTTTCTCCAGGTAGATCTAAATCCAGCAGCACTGCAGAGACCAACAAAATTTTTGGGACAGAATCTTTAACATGTCAATGCTCCCTTAATCAGATATGTTGGAACAGAGATCTCTCAGTCGTTATATCCCAGTCATAAGGTGGAAGGGTCGTTGCAAAGAGGTGACTCAGAGGACAAATGGCAACTGCTTGGTTTCTCCTGTACAGCCTTACTGCATCTTGGGTACCTAGTAGCCAGAGCAGTAATAAAACAGAGACTATGGGACATTGCCTTTCAAGTCGACAGATCACGGGCCCACTCTGCATCGGCAGTGGGGAAGTGTAGCAAAATTTTTGCTCCATCAAGCTACCTTTATATGTTAGAATTCCCCAAACACCGTGGTGCCTTCACTTTGGCCTGGTTTAATGCCCCTCCATCTGCCCTTCTTGAAGGGAGATGTTCCTGTACCCCAGGTCTCTGGCCCTGTTAGTCTGGAATGGTAGAAACAATCGAACATGTCCACTGACTTTGCTGATTTTACCAGGACATTTGGAATACATACGGTACCCCAGTTTTGTCCCAACATCCGGGTAGATCAAATTATTTTTATAGTCCTCTTCCTCGTGCCGACTATATCAACAAAACTACCCTTAAAGTAGCAAGATTCTGCACTCCGGCATGTTTCACCAGGCAGAAGAGCATGGTTTAGTGTTTTAATAATTTTGTTATTACTATTAATTGTATCTTTTCTGTACAGAATATCTGTTTTATGCAACCAGTGTGTGTTATGTCTTGTTGATATTCTTGACTGCTGATCTCAAATCGTAATAATAATAAACTAAACTAAACTAAGAGGTAACTCAGGATGCAGAGGTAGAATGCACATAGTAATCAGCTTGATTTGAGCAGAGGGGAAATGCTTGCGGGCAGAAAATTAGCATTAGTGAGATAAGAATGTCCCTATTCAGCCCGGGGGTGGGGTTGTCCATTGTTCCGAACTTGTGAATGAACTCAAGCGCAGCCATCTCTAAGGTCCTACTGGACTCAAATCTGGCTGTTCTAGTGCGGACCAACACAGCTTCCCTCTGGAACTGTTTTCTTCAGGGGAACTGATTGCTGTCATCTGTAGATCAGTTGTAATTCTGGGAGATTTCCCGGCCCCACCGGAGGCTGTCAACTCTGCCCCCACGGGAGAACTGTTGCTGCCCTAGGATATCTAGTTCAGCTAATTCGAAGTGCAACTAGGCAAGTGCATGGATCACTGTGCCTTTTAAAAGAAACTGCAGGAAGCAACTGACCAGAAGTGGCCGTCTCTGTGCGCCTATGCTAGGATAGCATTAGTGTTCTCTCTCTGGTAGCCCAGAGCTCTAAAGGGTGATTCTGTGCCAAGGAAGGAAGCCGCTATCTCCAATCTGGCATCTGAAAATGACAAAGTGATCTATCAAACGGAATTAGACAGGCAGATCCTTCCTGTTCTGTTTAGTGTTGTAATTCAATCTGGGCCGAGCCAGAGGCCCGACCAGGAGAGAACTGCTGCTTCAAATCTAATGAAGCCCTGCCCGCCTTTCCCACCCTGCAAGCATTAGCATGGAAACTTCCTCTATTTTTATATACGGAGAAGGACAGGCTGTGCACATCAGGAAGAATTTATCCAGGCATTTGAGGGTTTGGAGACGTGCACTTACCATATTGCGGTTCAGGGAGCATAATACACTTTTGAAGCTCGGTAGTTGTTGACTCCTGCATGCCGTTAATAGAGTATCTGACCTCAATTTACTTATGTAGATTTTGATGCATTGTTTACTGTTCTTGAAAAATAGGGGCCGTGCCACGCTAGGGCTTATGTCTGGTTAAGTGCAAAAACGTAATCACGGCAGAGTGGCTTGTGCATTCATGTCAGAGGGGGAAACTTGTGCTCCAAAATTATCATCTCTCCGAACCACGTGTCTTCAGCCTGCCAACATAAAACCAGGAATACATAGGTTTCACAGAATTCACTTTTCCGACAGTTTGTGTTTTCCATTAAAAACCCATCAAGTTTCCGGTCCTTATGTCTGCTAAGGTAGCATGAGGCACACTTTGTGAGATACGGCTGAATGAGATCACTGGAAGAGGCAAATGTTGATTCTTCCATGCCCCACGTAGTTCTGATCCCCGCTCCATAATTCAGAGAATCATATTCTGATAAGCAAACAAACAAAATATACAAACTGGTTCGCTGGTTTGAGCTGGTTGAGCCGGTTCGCTGGCAAGGTGGGATATAAATATAATAAACAAACAAACAAACAAACAAACAAACAAACAAACAAACTGTCTTAACTTGCATCATTTAAACAGAGTACCGTCTTTGCACATAATCCTGGGGAAGTGCTGATGTCACTTAAGAGCACACAGGAAGTGATGTCATGCATTGGGATGCTGCCAATACCTCCCTCCTTAGTTTCCCACCATTTTCTTCGCCACTGGCCAGCTGAGTGATGGCGGGATAGCGCCACTGGCAGCAGGGATCATCTGCCCAGTGAGGGCCTGATAAGCCTGACTGTTGGGCAGAACGCAAATCTGTTGCTGAATTCTATGGTGAGTGGAATTCAATGCCATTTCAATTTCTAACATTAGTTAGTTAAAACATTTTTTTATTTCGCTTTGCCATATGCCTGTTGTTGCTCTTCCTGTACTCAGTGGTGAGGCAAGGGGGGGGGATGGGAGGGGCAAAACAGTGTCTCATAACATCACTTCCAGCTGTGTGACTTGAAGTGATATAACCGCATCACAGGATGTTCTAGGATTCACCTGGAACACTATGGTCTTTGCCGTAGAGTTTTGGATGAATTCTAGAGCATCCCATGGCCCACCTCCACCAATCTCCCATGCTGGCAAACCTGTTTATACTTCAGTTTTCTCCCACATTGTGGACTCAGAGCTGCTTACATCCAAAATAGATTTTAAAAAGTACTATGCAACTTAAACTGAAATAAACAAATAGCTATGTAGGTTACTCTTTAGAAGGTGATGATATATTAAAGGGTGGAGCCATTTAGTTTTCTCATATATTCTCACGTCTAGGCAGGTCCTGTGATACCCTGTCTATCCTCTTAAGTGCTCAAAGGAGACCCCTTCCTCTTTTCTACACCAGGGGAAAAGCATGGCTCACAAAGGGTTACAAGTTGTGAGCCACAGGGAAAGGGGCAAGGCCCAGGAGCCCTTCAGCTGCTGCCTTTGGACAAGCAGGGGCTCACATGACCTGCAGAATGGGGAGGGACTAGGGTTGCCCCATCTGGGTAGGAAAATCCCTGGAGATTTGGAGGCAGGGTTTGGGGAAGGGTAGGACTTAGTGGGGCACAGTGCCACAGAGTCCATCCTCCAAAGCAGCCATTTTCTCCAGGGCGACTGATCTGTGTTGTCTGGAGATTCTGGGAGATCTCCAGGCCCCACCTAGAGGATGGCAACCCTAGGAGGGACAGCTGCTCATACTGGGATATTTGGTTCATGTAGCAGAGTTTTGCCCAGTCATAGAAGAGTGATACCGAGTGCAGCAAATACATCTCCCAAGAAGTATATTTATTTATTTATTTATTTATTCAATTTGTATCCCACCCTCCTCACCTTCTGGCGGGCTCAGGGTGGCTACCAACATATAATAAAATATACAATACGTTAAAACATTTTAAAACATAAAACCAACAGTTACATATCCCGCTACAAGATGGCGTATCTTCTTTATCAGGGTTGCGTCTAAGATGTTAACCACTGTAGATGGTGGAAAGAACATTCTGGCTGGCAGGTTCTCATTCGGGCCAGGGCCAAGGTGTAACCATTAGGCGGCCCCTGCTTATAAGCCTGGTGGAAGAGCTCTGTCTTACAGGCCCTGCGGAACTGTAATAGGTCCTGCAGGGCCCTGAGGTTATCTGGGAGCTCGTCCCACCAGTATGGGGCCGCAACTGAAAAAGCCCTGGCCCTTGTAACCACCAACCGGACCTCCTTTGGCCCTGGGAGAACCAGACAGTTCTGGGATCTTGATCGGAGCACTCGCTGGGGAACATATGGGGAGAGGTGGTCCCTCAAGTAGACAGGTCCCAGGCCATATAGGGCTTTATAGGTAAGCACCAGCACCTTGAACCTTATCCAGTATGCTATAGGCAGCCAGTACAGTGCTTTTAAGGCGGGCTGGATGTGCTCCCGTACAGGGAGACCCAACAGCAGCCGCACCGCCGCATTCTGCACCAGCTGCAGCCTCCGGATTTGGGACAAGGGCAGCCCCATGTAGAGAGCATTGCGGTAGTCCAATCTTGAGGTGACCAAATGCATGGATCACCATAGCCAGTTCATTGCGTTCAAGGAAGGGAACCAACTGCTTGATCTGCCGAAGATGATAAAAGGCTGACCTTGCAGCGGCTGCTACCTGGGCCTCCATTGATAACGAGGGGTCCAGGAGCACTCCCAAACTCCTCACCTCCAACACTGGTACCAACAGCACCCCATCGAAGGCGGGAGAGGGATCCCTACTCTTGGTTCACTCCGACTCAAGCACAGGACCTCCGTCTTCGTCAGATTCAATTTCAGTCGACTCTGCCTGAGCCACCCAGCCACGGCTTGCAATGCCAGGTCTAGATCACTCAGACTACAGTCTGATTGGCTGCCCAACAACAGATAGAGCTGGGTATCATCAGCATACTGATGACAGCCTAACCCATGCCTCCGGGCAATCTGGGCAAGGGGACGCATGTAGATGTTGAACAGCATTGGGGAAAGCACTGCTCCCTGTGGCACTCTGCAAACCAATGGGTGTCTTTGGGAGAGCTGTTCCCCGATCACCACCCTCTGTCCCCGATCTTGGAGAAACAAGGGAAGCCACTGTAAGGCCAACCCCTGAATCCCCATATCGGCAAGGCGGTGGGCTAGTAGCTGATGGTCAATCATGTCGAATGCCGCCGACAGGTCTAACAGCATCAGCACTGCTGCACCGCCTTGATCCAGATGCGTCCAAAGGTTGTCTGTGAGGGCAACCAGCACCATCTCTGTCCCATGGCCTGGTCAGAAACTGGATCTAGTGCAGAGGTGTTCATCCAAAAAGCTCTGCAACTGGTCAGCCACCGCCTTCTCGATTAACTTACTCAAATAGGGCAAGTTGGATACCTGTCGATAGTTAGCCAATTCAACCGGATCCAATGATGGCTTTTTTAGGAGGGGACATACCACAGCCTCCTTTAGGGCACTAGGGAACACTCCCTTCTCAAGGGATGTATTGATGATCTCCCTAAGTGCCCTTCAAACCCTCTCATGGCTCGCTTAAATTAGCCATGACTGACATGGGTCAAGTCTACAGGTGGTTGGACGGACCAGTGAGAGCAAATTGTTAACCTCCTCCAGACAGAGTGGATTGAAATAATCCAAAATGTGACCAGAAGATGTGCTCAGAGCCTCAAGTTCTGCTACTGTATCAACTGTGGCAGGGAGGTCCCGGCGGAGTGACAAGATTTTATCTGTGAAAAAGTTCCCAAAAGCCTTGCAGCCAATATCCAATTCTCTATCGTTTGGTCTGCTCGTTGGCAGAGTCATTAATGACTGAATTGTCCTAAATAATTGGGATGGGCGGGAACTCGCAGACGCTATCTTGGCTGCATAGGAAGTTTTTTTCACAGCCTTGACAGCCATCTCATAGGCTTTCATAAATGTCCTATAAGATGCTCTAGTTGCCTCATCAGGAGCGCAATGCCACCGTCTCTCTAGTCATCTGAGCTCCAGCTTCATTTCCCTCAACTCACCCATATACCATGGGGTGAGCCGGGAGCGGGGGCGCAGAAAATGCCAGGGAGCAATCTTGTCAATGGCTACCAAAAGACAATGCTGTCAGTCTTCAACCTGCTCATCCAATGAGCTGCCAGAGGGCTTCGGATCCCGCAGAGCTTCCTGGAATCGAATAGGATCCATTTGGCTCCATGGGCAAGCTAAAATCTGCTCGCCACCCAAACAGGGTTGGAGCAGCATGTTCACCCGGACCTTCAGGGTCTGGTGGTCCGACCATGGTACAGCCGTAGCCGTAATCCAGTCCACCATGACCCCACCGCAAAAATCAAGTTGAGCATGTGACTGGCTCTGTGTGTGGGGGCCGTAACAAACTGTGAGAGTCCTAGTGCCACCATGGACGACACCAGGTCCATTGCCTGCGTGGAGGTCGTGTCCTCGGCATGGATGTTGAAATCACCCAGGACTAATAGCTGAGGGTACTCAAGTGCCCAGCCTGATAAGGCCTCCAGCAGGGATGGCAGGCTGTTTGCCGGTGCATTGGGTGGTTGGTACACCAACCAAACAGCCAAACTCTCCCCGGCCTCCCAAACAAAACCGACACACTCTATGCCCGCAAGATTCTACGGTGGTAGCACCCTGAAGGTGTAACCCTCCCAGATGAACGCCAGTCCTCCTCCCCCAACCCCTGAGTCCGGGATTGGTGAAGGACTGAGAACCCAGGCAGCACCATTTGGGAGAGAGAAACAGTCTCTCCTTCTCACACCCAGGTCTCAGTCACGCACGCCAGGTCCATGTCCTGCTCTGATAAAAAGTCATGCAGGATCTTGGTCTTATTATTTATGGACCTGGCATTACACATCACCAATGTCAGAGTGGGCCCCACAACCTACTACTCTTGGAATGGGATGCAGATTGGAAGGAGACCGAGCTTGACCCTGTCTCTGTCCCCTTCCCTTCCACTTCCATCTGGTCCCACCACCACACCTCCCCTTCCCCAGGAGCACAGGGATCCCTTGGCTGGCCATAGAACCATTGGTGGCCTTTGCATATAAAACAACAAATACCTTTTATTGGCATAAAATATTAAAAGCAATTCCCATTAAGATAAAACAGTCCCAAAATTTGTAGAAAATAGTTAACCCTAAAACAAAGGTGTATCGAATTTATAAACTTAAATTATCATAAGAATCTTTAAATTCTAAAAGCCTTAAAATTAAATTTTACAATTTTATTAAACTCAATTAAAATGATCAGGAAGATTCTTTCATTTTATAAGACCATGAAGAAACTTAGCAGTCAGTTCAATAATCTCTGGATCTAGAGAAGTAAGGAGGTAATGTAGCTTGATTCCGTCCGGTTGGCCTGCTACCTTACTAAGGGGGACTTCTAGAAATTTCACTCGAATATCATTTAGCAAATTACAGTGTAAGAGTGCATGCTCAACCGTTTCTAATTCTTTCTTATTGCATCAGCAGTACCTAAGTGCATAAGGAATTTTCTTATACCTCCCCTCAAGAATAGCAGATGGGAGAACATTGAACCGAGCCTTTGCATATAAGCCTCGGCTGCCATTGGACTATTGGTCAGCACTGATGGAAGGAAAAATACCCTGGTTCTCCTCCACATCAACCGTCCGATAGTTGACGCTACCCAGTGCCCCGTCCGAATTCCGCTAATCAATTTAGCTTAGGAGAGCCCATAGCTTAGTCCACGCTATGCTATCCAACAATTAACACCCATTCCCACACAAATCCCACCCTAGGATATTGCAAAAAAGGTAAACTTGCATTGATTCTAGTAGATCCTGTTCACATTCAGATTGCCGTTAAAGGAGAAACAGAAGCCTAATCTAAGGAGTAATTTCTCTCTCACGAACAACCAGCCTTTCTGGCATCATGTGTGTGGGAGTGTGAGGGCATTGCCTCTACCAGACAGACCTGCAGAGACATGTGTCTCCATGGAAGGCCATGTAGAGAGAGGGAGAGGACAATGTGAGAGAGAGGAGGGGTCAGAGTGTGAGAATGTCCCAATGAATATAATCCACAACAGGTCTTGTGAATAAAAGTCCTTTACTTGCAGAAAAGATTATTGGAGTCCTACACTTCTTCTGTTAGTAATGAGATGCTTAGGGTTACATGCACTGATATACTAAAACTCATAAACGGCTACAGAGAGTCTGCCAATCAGACTTCAGTAGTGATAGCATAACAAGAAGGAGTTTCAGTTCCCAGAGAATACGCGGGAAACCTCTTTCTCAGGAAATAATGATGTTGAACATTCTGAAAATCAGTTCACAGAGACCTGAGATCATAACAGCAAAACAGTTTCTCTCCATACCAGAACCTTTCATGTTCAAGGGCAAGGCTCCAGATAAGCAGCCAGAAGGTAGCTAACTGATTGCGCAGGCGCGGGTAACATGCCAAGCGAAGCATAACCCAAGCAAGCAAGGAGGCGGGGGTGGCAGGTGGTTTACTGGCTGACTCTGCATTCCTAGGGGCTGCATTCCTAGGGGCCCATTGTGACCTCCCGGGCAGGACCTGTGGAGAAGCTTAAAGCAAGGCTAAATGTGTATAGTCTCAAAGGAAGATTAATATGCTGGTATGGCATAGACACACAAGAATATAGGGCAGGCACTGAAATATATGGCAGGCACTGACACAGAGGGCATCTCCCAGCCTAAGACAAAGACAAAGAGAGGCATCCCATTCAAGGAGATAGCACCTATGCATACATAGAGTGATGTAGCACCCCCCAACATCCAGGCATGCTGAGTCGTTCACTCCAGCAGCTCACCCACAAACTTTATCCAGTTGGCTCAGATATTCCGAGACCCCTCTCCTCTCTCTTGGTGTGGCAAAATGTGACTTTAAAAAACCACAAACAACAACAACAGCCATACTTGAAAATTAATCCAGAAGTATTTTGAGGGAGTTAAAGATGAGATAGTCTTGGTGGCAGAAGATGAAGATGTCATATTAGTTGCCCATAACATTCCAAGGAGCTTTGATTCTCTGCCGACGTGCCTGAGGATTCTCCAAGCATCCAGGAAAACATAATTTTTAAAACAGGGCGGGCTTCCAGCTTTTTACAGTCTTTGGAACTCTTGCAACTATTTTGACCATTAAAATAGCCACTTAGAAAAAACAGTATGTAATTTAAAACGAAGGCCAGCGGTGCCTTAGAGACTAACAGAATTTATTCCTGTTTATGATTCAAAGCCATGCTGGAACAAGTTCTGTTGATCTCTAAGGTGTCACTGGGCTCCTGTTCTGCTTTGCTGGGGCAGACTACCATGTCTACCCAATCTGGGATTATCCATGTGCCCTGTGTTTTTCTTGCCCTTTCATTTTCAGGAACCTAACTCCCCAGTGTGCCTAAGGCCAGTGGCAGAGACAACCGAATGCCGAAGACTCCTTTCCCTGGGCACGTTCAGAGGGTAAGAGAGTGTATTATGAGGATTTTTCTTTCAGGTAATATACAATAGCATACAGAAGATGGGGAAAGGAGATACATGGGACACAACCTGCCCTGTGAGAGGTAGGGTCACCTCCTCCTTGTTGGGGAATTTCTGGCCACACAGCCCATCCTCCAGAGCTGCCATTTTCTCCAGGGGGAACTGACCTTTGTCACCTGGAGATTAGTGGTAATTCCAGGAGGTTCCCAGTCCTTACTTGGTAGTTGGCAACCTTAGAGAGGAGCCATGGCTTTGTGGTGAAGCACCTGCTTTGGATGCTTAGGTCCAGATTTGTATCCCAGCTTTCTTACAAGGTTCTCATGATGGCAAACATGGGTCTTTCCTCCAGTTTATCCTTACAGGAACCCAACTGAGGTCAGTTAGGCAAAGAGATACTGACTGGGCCAAGGTCAATCTGTGAGCAGAGATTTGAGCTTGACTTTTCACAATCTGAGTCCCACACTCTAACCCCTGTTCCCCACTGGTCTCCCCAGATCTTTCTCTGCTGCTGGTCAGAGCAACCAGTAGTGAGCTGGATGGACCATTGGTCTTAGAATAAGGCAGCTTCATATGTTCATATAACCACTGTTAAGTAGTAGTGAGGTAATGGGTGAGATGCAGACTGTGTCTTCTGCTCACACAAGACATTTTTTGTCAGCAGGGCACAACCTTCCTGCCCACCCCAGGACCCCATTGATCTCCGCAGAATGCTCTCTTGGGGGACAGGGGCCCCTCAGGGACAGCGCAAGAGGCAAGTTGGGGGTCTGCCTCAGGTAGAGGAAATTGGTGGAAATCACCCCAGACTTTCTGTTAGAGGACAACGTAGTCTGGAGCCATCATAAGAACAAAAGAGAAGCCAATGTTGGATCAGGCCAATGGCCAATCCATTCCCACACTCTGTCTCAGAGTGGCCAAAAACACCAGGTGACCTTACAAGGATTGCAGGCAGTTTTAAGTCCATCCTTGCAACTTTATGTGCTAGGAGAGGGGTCCCCAATGTGATGCCCATGAACTTTATGGCACCTGCCAGCACCTTTTCTGGTGCCTACCAAGTGGTTTTTAGAAAGTGGGTAGTCCAGGTAGGGCTTTTCTCCAGCAAGGCATCTGATTGGCTGAGCAGATTTTTAAAAATGTTGCTTTGGCGGCAGCTGCCACCACAGCACAAGGCTCTTCACTGACCGAAGGCAAGCTACAGCAGCCATTTTGTGCTGGCTGCGCCTCTTTAAGGAGCCATTTTGCAGCAGCCATTTTGCAGCAGCCATTTTATGGCTGCTCCCATTACACTATGTAGTAGTGATGCAAAAACCTATCTGAGGTTTTAAATTCTGCACCGGGAGGGGGCAGGGCTCACTTTGTCTATTTTTGAGTGGAATTGTGAGATACACACAACCCTGGTTAAAGACTGGGATGTTTTCCGTAGATTGAGTTGCTTTGCATTCATGTATCTAGATGAGGAAAACAGTTGTTCTGAACAATGCCCTAGATGCTACTATTGTATAAAAAGTAATGGTAACAATAACTTTAATATCATCTTGAGAGAACTGCTGGTTAGTCTGGGTTCATAAAGTCGCTAAGAGGTAAGCAGTTCACCAGACCTTTTCCATATGTAACTGCAACTGTATCTTCTTATTAGGCATTACAGTCCTCTCTGGGGCACAAAAGCTGACATTGTAACTGCAGTGGACTTTTTTGCTTCCCAAGTGACTCAGGAGCTTGTAATTTTCTGCTGTTTGGCATCCTCTTCTCAGGTAAAAATCATAACAAGAAATGGACCAGAATCAAAATGTTTTAGCATTTTTAGTACTGATGATTCTTAAATAAGTGTTATGCTCTCCACAGTTCCCCAAACAGTCAGAGGTTCCAGGGGCTAATTCTACTGAGAGCACTGGAGATTTGTAGCATTTTGTAATATTTGCTCTATTTTACAAATGTGTAAGAGAGCATAGGTTTAGGCATTCCTACAGGCCAGCGAACTTGTTACCCCACATCTGAGTCACATGAAGACATGAAACAGGTTTATACTGAATCAGACCATCTGTCCATCAAAGTCGATATTGTCTACTCAGACTGGCAGCAGCTCTCCGGGGTCTCAGGCAGAGATCTTTTGCATCACCTACTACAAGCTAGGATAGGTACTTGGAAAGAGCCTCTCAGGACACATTTAAATGGGTTGAGAAGCCGTAATGTTCTTGTATCATAGGATCTGGCTTCCCAGCAGAATGCCACCTTAGGTAGGATAGTCAGCCCCCGTGTCCAGGCGGGGTTCCCCCACTTCTGGGGGCTTCAATCCACCCCAGCCAACTGGCTGGTGGGGAAGCCCCATCACAAGCCCTGCCTCCAAGGGCGACTACCCGCCCAGCCACCCCTCTCCCTCCCCTCCTGCCCATTTTATTTTTTTTAAATGTTTTTTTATTGATTTTATACCTACAACAACTAAAACCACTACCATAACTAAAATACTAAACTACCCTAAGGTATACAGAAGTCTTAAAAAAACCTATTTAATGTCTCACTGCTATCTGTTCAAGGAAAACTTAAACTAAACAAGGCTTTAAAATGATTTCATTACTAATTTAAAAGCTTACAAATACACGAGTTGCTGATACTCCGAATGAACGATAAAAACACATAAGACTTTCAACCAATACAACTTATTTTCCTTTACTAGTTCCTTTTTTTTTCTTTCCTCTCTGGGGTTTCGGTGCTGCTGCCCCCAATGCTGAATCTGACTCTTCATCTTCTGAGCTTTTACTTCCCAATGTGTCCGAACCTTCCAGACCATAAATGCTCTCTTGTAAGTCCAGAGAGTCCTCTGATGGCGCTTTATCTTTTCCTTCTTTGCAGAAGTCCAGAAATTTCTTGGCCTTTGCAGTTGAATCAATTCTTTGCTTCTTATCTTTATAGGTAAAACCCACACCTTCTGGAATAAGCCAGCGATACATGATGTTTTCTGTTTGGAGAAATGCAGTCAAATTTTTATAGGTTTTCCTCTTCTTCCTCACCTCAAATGGAATGTCCTTTAACACTTTAATATCCTCTTCTTGAATCTTCAGGGCATTTCTGTTAGTGGCCTTGAACACCACATCTCTGGTTGACCTTTTGGAGAACTTCACCATAACTTCTCTAGGCAGATTTTTTTTCTTTACAAATTCAGGATAGGTCCTATAGACCATATCCAAATCGCTTTGTATTTCATCCGCTTGCAAATCCATCATTGGAGCTATAGCATCGCTGAGTATCTTTTTGAGATTCTCACCCTTTTGTTCGGGTATGCCCTGGAATCTCAAATAAAAGAAGGACCTCTCCATCTGAAGTTTCAGCAAATTATCTTTATCAGAAATCCTTTCTTCTTCCATCATGATCAGCTTTAAGTCAGTCTTTTCAGCTTTGGTTTAAACCTCTGCCAACCCTTTAGCAGTCTGATCCGACCTCTTATTTGTCTCTGACACCTGTTGTTGCAGAGAATCCAGCTTAGTATTAACAGCATTCAGCTGGTCCATCAGAGGGCGTAGTGCTATTGCCAAAGCTGCAGTCAGGTCTGCACTCAGCCTTTGTGCCCGGAAGAGTAGTTTGAGCTTTAGGAGAAGGCTTTGGTTTTCCCACCATCTTTTCTCCCCGTCCAGTCATCATTTTTCTGTTTACATTCACAGTAAAGTCCCACAAGTTAGTCAAAAGTCTTCCTTTTTCTTTTAAATCACTTAAAATAGTATCATTCAGTCTTCAGCCACTCTCCCAGCACATAGATTCTCTGTAGCTCTGTAGCTTTAAGAGGAGTTGGGGGAGGATTTAAGCTTCAAAGCCACCCCTTCACTTTAAGCAATTAAGCTCACATCAGATAATCTTCCTGCATCACTCACGTTTTTGCCGGGTGTCTCAGGTAAGTAATCTTTTCCTTGTAGCAATCAGACTTCTGCAGCTGTCCGGTGTGTGCTTGATTGTGCCCAGAGGCTGCTGCAGCAGCTGAGTTTATAGAGGCAGAGGGTTTCCTCAATCTCGGGATTGCCATCCCAGAGAGAGGCCATCCCCAAGCACCTCAGGCAGGGTCCCCCTACAAGGGTCCCTGGGGGTCCAAAACCCGTTTGGAGCCCCCTCAAACCGCTGAGTCTGGGTAGTGTCTTCCAGAGCTGCGGGAAGATGTGCCCACTGTTGAGTCTCCAAAAGCCGGAAATCCCCCCTCCTGCCCATTTTAAAGGGCTTCAGCTGATCGGCGGGGACCATGTGGCCCACCAGTCAGCTGAAGGGCCCTTTAAATCTAGCAGGAGGGAGCAAGGGGGGCAGTTGTGGGCCACAGGGTGGGGGCTGCGGCACATGGGGCTGATTTCCTCTTTTAAATTTGTTAGGAGGGGGGGGAGAGGGGTGGCTGGGCAGGTAGTTATTCTTGGGGGTGGGACTTGGGGGCAGGGCTTGGAATGGGGCTTCCCCATTGGCCAGCTGGCCTAACCCTAAGCCCACCCACCCCTGGAACACCCCCAAATCCCCCCATTGGAGCGAGGAGTGGACCTGGCAACCCTAACCTTTAGGCCAAGCCCATAGGATAGAACCATCTGTGGTGAGCTGAACTAAGTATTAGTTTTTAGAAATTGCTCTACATCTTTCTGGCAGCCAATTCAATGTTGCTCATTCAAGGACCTGGGTGGCTGGCAGGCCAGACTCTACAAGATGGGGGAGGGTGCTGAATCATATAAGGACTGCAGCTCTGGAATCCCATCCCATTTGCCTGAAGCCGCTATTTACTCCCAGAGCAAAATATACAGCTTCCATACTGTCCTTCTCTACCCCCGTCCCTAGGCTTCCCAATTGCCTGGGCCTGGCAGGGAATTCCCTGCCCTCATCCCCAGTCTCCCACCTTCAATAAACTGATGGGAGAGGGAATGGCCCCTAACATGACTCTCTGGGCATTTCCCCTAGTCTCTATGGTCTTTACCAGAGAGACTAGGGGAAATTCGTCGAGTGTCTTTACCATGGAGACTATGAGGAAATTCGAGTGTCACCTGAAAGCTACATCACATCCTCCCCAAACTTCATCCAGGCAGGACTGGATTTCTACTGGAATTACAAGTGATCTCTAGAGTACAGAGATCAGTTCCCTTGGAGAAATGGCAGCTTTGGAGGGTGGATTGCATGGAATCAAATGCCCGCTGAGCCGTCTCCTCTCCCCAAACCTCCCCCTCTGCAAACTCCACCCAAATCTCCAGAAATTTCCCAAGCTGGAGTTGGCAACATTAGCCCCAAGGGGATAACAATTCGTTTTTTTAAAAAAGAAAACCACAGATCAGAATGTGAGAGATCCAGATGCATGGCTTTTCTGTTAGGTAATTTGGCCCTCAGACTCTGTAATAAAAAGGCTCTCTTCCCTGCTGTGCTACACTAATTCTGCACTATCAATGAATTAAAGCTTGGTGTGACTACAACATGCTTATTCTTCCGCTTAGACCATATGTAAGCCAGCAAACGCACAGCCTCCTTTAACTTCCTCACGAAGCAGCTAAACTTATCTAATGAAAAGGCACAGAGGTCATGAACTGGTTAGGAGGCCATTTAACTCCCTCCTGGGGTGCCTGCTGGGTCAGCAGCAGTATCAGCCTGCCTTGGACAGTAACAATGGGCAGCTTGTAAAATCTGGAGGAAAAGCCAACTGATTGAGTCCAGTCCTGCCAGCCGAGTGACGCATAATTGGATTTCACTGGCATGTGACTCTATGAGCTTCTTCCAGGGAAGAGATGGCCCTGAAGTTGATGCTGTCACCACCCTGCAGTCTAATTGAGGAGAGAGAGAGAGAGAGGGAGAAATAATGGCATCTTCTTTGAAAACAATGTTTAAGCAAATATTGACTCAGACTTAGGGAAATGTTTTTTTCCATCAGCAGTAAAGGAAATTCTGGATTAATAATAATAATAATAATAATAATAATAATAATAATAATAATAATAATAATAATAATAGATTGGATTTATACCCCGTCCTTCACTCCCCAAGGGAGTCTCAGAGTGGCTTACAAACTCCTTTTCCCTTCCCTTCCCCATAACAGACACCCTGTGAGGTAGGTGGGGCTGAGAGAGCTCTGAGACAACTGTCCTTGAGAGAACAGCTGTGCCAGAGCTATGGCTTGCCCAAGGTCATCCAGCTAGATGCAAGTGGAGGAGTGGGGAATCAAACCCAGTTCTCCCAGATTAGAGTCCACGCGCTTAACCACTACACCAAACTGGCTCTTATAATAATACTAGAAATAAGGCCCGTCGTGGAAATTAATACAATGGGCTCTAGAAAAAGGCTCTGGGAGGGTGCCCGGCCTTGGGCACTCAGCGCGAATTGGCTGTGGTGACCTCAGCTGCATATAATGACACAGAGTCCACCGTTTTCTCCAGAGGAACTGATCTCTGAAGAGCAGTTGTAATTTTGAGTGATTTCCAGACCTCACCTGGAGATTGGCAACAATTGTTACCCAGGAGGAAATGACTGCTTTGGAGGGTGGAGTCTATGGCATTGTACCTGTCTGAGGTCCAACCCCTCCTCAAACCCTACCCTCTCCAGGCTCCACCCCTCAAATCCCCAGAAATTTCCCAACCTGGAGTTGGCAATCCCAAGTCCTTCCCAGCTAACCATCAACCTACCGTTATCTGCCCCTCTGACTGCAGCTGACTTCTGCCCTCCCTCCTGGAGATCAGTTGTAATTCTGAGTGATCTCTACCCCTCACCTGAAGATTGGCAACAATGGTTCCCCAGGAGAAAATGGCTGGTTTAGAGGGTGGAGTCTAAGGCACTGTACCTATCTGAGGTCCTACCCCTCCTCAAACCCCACCCTCTCCAGGCTCCACCCCCAAATCTCCAGGAATTTCCCGGGTTACCATGCTTCATCTGACCCACTAATAAAACTATGCTTGCTGAAATCACTCCAACGCATCTCCAACTCCAGTACTTTGCACTGGCGATGAAGGTGGGATCCGATGAGCGACTCCCTTGCTGAACCGAGCAGCATAGCACCGAACATCGATCTGTTGGCGTCTGGCACCGCCAGGCTCCTGCACCCCAGGGCACCATTGCCTGCTCCAGAGGACACTGCTCACCGCACCGCTGTTCCACAAGTCATGGCTGCCGCTCCGGGACACATCAGTGCATTTGACCCTTCCCGACCCGAGCTCTGAGAGGCCTGGGCCAACCAGCTCGAGTTCTTCTTCGAAGTACAGGAGGTCACCGACGCCGGTAAGTGCAAGGCGTGGCTTCTGAGCTCGTGTGGGGTCGACACGATGCGCTTGGTGAGAAGCCTCATCGCACACCGCACCCCAACCGAAGCCTTGTATGACGAGATCTTCACGGCGTTGAACAACTACTTCACGCCCAAACCCTCCAAGCTGACCCGAAGGTTGGAGTTCTGCAGCTGCTCACAGAAGGTTGGTGAGTCCGTTGCCACATTCCTGGCCAACCTCCACCATTTGGTGGTCGGCTGCAATTTTGTATCCGTGGAGGACAACCTCCTCATGGCCTTTATATGGAGGATCCGTGAGCCGAAACTTCACAGGAAGTTGGCGGCGATGTCGGATTCCACTCTAGAGAAAGTTTTTCAGACTGCCTGTGCCTTCGAGACAGCGCAGACAGAGTGGCAGTCCTTGGTCACACATCGCACCAGGACCACTTCAGGAGCTGAGACATCGGATGAGGACGACATTCTCCAGGTCCGCCAGTGGTCCCAGAGAGATGCACCCTGAGCAACCCCAAGCAGGAGGAACACCACCGCCGGACTCAGAACAGCTGCCCCTTCCTCTGGGTCGTCCTGTCAAAACGCCCCTACCCCGTGCGCCAGCTGTGGCGACCTGCACGACTGCCAGAGCTGCCGTTTTCAGGATGCAGAATGCCGATCGTGCAGCAAGAAGGGGCACATCACCCACTGTTCCACTCAGAGACCAAGAGCCAAGCCGAACACATGGTCTGGATGACCAAGGAGGCTCTGCTATGCATGGACCACGGGGACTGGGAGGCCAAGCTGGCAGCATTCCTCTTTGGCCAGCGGACAATGCTGCACTTCATCACGGGATGGAGCCCAGCTGATGTACTGATGGGCCAGCATTTTAGCACCCTGCTCAATTGCCTCCACCCAGACTGCGCTCCTGAACACAGTGCAGAGCCCAACGTACCCGAGGTGCCATGGGGATTCTTCCCAGAAGACCCAGTCTACATGCAAAACTATATGAGAGGTCCCATATGGCTTCCGGGGAACATCATCTGCACGATGGCCCCACTCTCCTATGAGGTCTCCAGAGAGGAAGGTCAGGTGTGGCAGTGCCACATAGACCAGCTACGCCGTCTCCTCCCAGCTTACACATCTATTGACACCGGGGACTGTGAGGGTGAGGTCCTGGACCTGGGGCCACTCCTGGACGTGGACACAGACCCAGCCGAGCCCCACAAGTTGCTCTCAGTGGCAGAAACACTTCCACAAGCACCCCTGACATTGCCTGAGGAAAACATCCACGAACTGATACCTGGGTTGGCAGCCACCGAGCAGGAGCAGGCTCCACAAGCGACTACCCCCCGATGCTCAGCCACCGCCCCAACTACCTAAAGGACTATGATGCCTAGGGGAAGTCTGGACCATGGGGGGAGGGATGTAATGTATGCAATGGCAGTCACCAGGTGCCCATGTAATGGCGACTGCTGCAGGTGAACGCACACGGCTGGCCAGCTACCTGAGCTTGGTGCAGTTAGAACAATAGCTGGCCACATCATAACTGACCACCAATCGAGCACCTAGGATCCTCTAGGGAACCTATGACTTGCAACCGCAACCTTAAGGTCCTATTGGGACAATTGGGTGAGGCCGGAGGTGTGGCTCTCGCTGGAATCAAAGAGGGCCCCTGAGCCCGGGTTACCATGCTTCTTCTGACCCACTAATAAAACTATGCTTACTGAAATCACTCCAGTGCATCTCTGACACCAGTATTTTGCGCCAGCCAAGCATCAACCTGCCATTATCTGCTCCTCTGATTTCAGCTTTCCATCTCCTCTCCCATCTCTCGTGGAGATCAGTTGTAATTCTGAGTGATCTCCACTCCTCACCTGGAGACTGGTAACAGTGGTTCCCCAGGAGGGAATTTTTGGGAGGGTGGAGTCTATGGCATTGTACCTGTCTGAGGTCCCACCCCTCCTCAAACCTCACACTCTCCAGGTTCCATCCCTCAAATCTTGAAGAATTTCCCACCTGGATTTGGCAACCCTATCTCCTTCCCAGCCAATCAGCAACCTACCTATTTCCCCCTCACCGTTCAGCTTTCCATCTTCCTACCTGCAGCCTCTATTGTGCTCTGAAGCCCTTACTGCCACATCACGGGCGGGGGGGGGGGATTTCAGCAGGGTATAAGGACACAGAGTCCACCATTTTTTCCAGGGGAACTTATCTCTGCCATCTGAAGAGCAGTTGTAATTCTTAGTGATATCCAGCCCTCACCTGGAGATTGGCAATAATGGTTTCATTGGCCGGGAGAGTGAAATTTAAATAAATAAATTTCCCAGGAGGAAAAGTAGTCTTTCTTTGCAATGGGGACCAAAGCAGCTTATATCATTCTCCTCTCCCTCTTTTAACTTGCACAACAATCCTGTGAGGTAGGTTAGGCTGAAAGTCTGTGACTGATTCAAAATCACCCACTCAGCTTCTACAAGAACCTGGATCTAGCAGACCCTGCTCTGAAGCACTGATTACCACGCCTAGGGTAGCTAACGTTCTTGTGGAGCCTGAAGATTGCCAGGTATCACAACTGAACTCCAGACAACAGATCTCTCCTGCCTGGAGAAAATAACTGCTTTGGAAGGTGGACTTGATGGCATTCTGTTCAGTTGAGGCCTCTCCCCTCCGCAAACCCTGACTTCCATAGACTCTACCAGAAAATCTCCAGGAATCTCCCTACGTGGAGCTGGCAACTCTAGTCAGGACTGGTCCCAATGAGTTCCTCCCAAAGGCCTGCAAAGGGTTTCCTTCCTTTGTCTGAACCAAGCTTGGTTGCCTACTGTGGCGAAACTGGCTCCAGTTTACAACTCAGCTGTTCCCCTCCTACCCTTGTCCCATGGGCGTGTCTCACTCCTTAAGTTCCCTGCCACCAGTCACTGAATTGCCACTGCCTTTTTAGAGGGACATTGACCCCCCTGTGGCCAAATCTCCCTATTTGGAGATGGAATCCCCAATCTTTGGGGGTCTCTGGAAAGTTGGCAACCCAAGGGTCTGGCCTTTCCTTACTTCCCTGGGCTACCCACTCCCTTTGGTATTGTGCAGAATGGGGGAGACTATGCACAACACAGATTATTAAGCCCAAATATAATAATTTATTCGACACAATTATGGAGCACACACACACTAAATGAATAAGGCACAACTGTAGGAGTAAGCACACACTATGAACCAACAGGGCATAAATCAACAGGGGTTAAACACAATCCTCCCTGGATGGGCTGGAGTCTATATTGATGGTGCCCCGCCCCTTGGGATGGTCCCTCACACTTTTTGGCCCTGGGGCCGCTGGGAACTCTAGTCCAGCAGATGAGGAAGCCCCATTCAACCCAGTGAGTGATACCCCTGCAGGCCCCTCTCTGGAACTACAGCTTGATTCAACCTTATGGGAGAACATTTTGAACAAACCATAGACAGCAGCCATCTTATAAACACAGGTAACTGCCATTTCTTTACACCTACCAACAGCCACTGAGGGAACAGTTAGTCCCACACAGGAAGCAAACAGGAGAAGCGTCTTCGTCAAGAGAGAAAGCCATCTGCCAGTAATTCTGACAGGGCACAGTGGCTGAAGGAGTGGGCGGGGAAGAGGAGCAGATCCAGCACCCAGCCAATGGCACGCGAGTACTCACAGCCAGTGGACAGGGACAGCTTCTGATTGACGGTCAGGGGACCAAAGGCTGTGGGTATGTGTGGAATACTGAGGCAAGAGGGATATGAAAACTCAAATATTATATAGAGAGATAGTTCAGTGAAGGTAGCCAGCTCCAGGTTTATTTACTTTCTTTATATCCTGCTTTTCACCCCAATGAGGACCCAAAGCGATTTACATCCTCCTCCTCTCCTCTGTTTTATCTTCACAACAACCCTGTGAGGTAGGTTATATCGGGTTAAATGTAACAAAATATCATTCGCCTTGGAAGCACAGAAGCCTTTTCACAGTAGCTCCGATTCGCCGCATTTCCCAGTTAAGGGGAAAATGCTGTTCAAACAAAGTACAAAGATGATCTGGCTCCAATGGTAAAAAGAGAAAGAAATTGTACTTACAAAAATTTCATTTCATTTATTATGGGTCTATACGACCGAAGTCTTGACCAAAAGAAAAAGGAAATTATTTACAAAAATGCAAGCACATCTTACATGATGTATTCATGTAGGAAAATTTTACTTATTGTGAACAGATTGACTAAGGCTGCCAGGTCCCCTGGGAGAGCGGGAATTTCCCTGCCGAAACGGCCCTCAATCCACTGGTCCGGATCAGGCCAGCAGGGGGAACCCCACCCCCCAAGTACCCAGTTCAGGCTGGGGTGATGACATCATTGTGCCGGGCACAGCGCCGGCCGACTCTCTAGCAATCAGCCTGGAAACTCTATGGTACCATAGAGTTTCCAGGCTGATTGCTAGAGCATTGGTCGGTGACGTGCCCAATGTGATGATGTCACTTCCGGGTGATGTCATCACACTGCACGCATGCTTCACGTGCACGCAACTGTCCCGGAATGGGACCAACTCTCCCCCGCCGTGCCATGTAAGTCACTTAGCAACCCTGATTGACTCCCAAAAGGTCAACTTGCTACAGCTCCAAGCCCAGGTAAGAAAGAGAAGAAGAAGAGAGGTCCCATATAAGATGAAACAGAGAAGGCAAGCAAGGGCCAAAGAGGCTCAATATTTAACCCATGAGAGGACGGTGGGGCCAACTGCCAAAAGTACCCCATTGAGAGAATTCTCTTAACCCTTTCCCTCCCAGCTTCCCTTGCATGCAGAGTTACAATATCCAACGGAAACAGCATTTAACAATGATTGTTTTATATAATTTGTGAGTGAACTAATTCTCTGTGGAAACAATGGCCTGCTGAGCAGAGCACTTCCACAGCGTAGAGGTGGAGGTAGTAGACCTCAACTGGCCTGTGTGAAGAATTCACATGTACAAAAAGCCCTGCACTACATGGTTAGGAAGGAATACAGTGAAACAACCTGTCTGACACCCAAAAACAGATTGACACACATCGGTTTCACGCATGCTAAATAATGCAGTTTCAATCCAGCAACCGTGGATTCCACACAGTAAAATCTAGTTGCTAAGTGCATTGAAAGTGGATTGAAAGTGCGTTATTTAGTGTGTGTGAAAGCACCCAAACTGTCAAACCGATTGTCAAAAAATCATGTCTCTGTTCGCAACTGGCAAGCAAGGCACAAGCCAAACTGGTGGGCATTTGTTCATCCTTTAATCATGACTGCCTGCAGTTCAAATCTGCAACTCATTATGAACCAATTAATCTGTTACTTGGTTTAAAAGCAGATGATGAATCAACCGACGTTATTTAACAGTAGGTCAGCCTTATAAAGGAAGCGCACATGGATTGTGCAAGTCTTCTTCCTGTTCTACAACGCTTACCAGCATCTGGCGTTTAAATTTCTTTAAATATGGACTCCTGTGGATCAGCTTGGGGCAAATAACCCAGATGAGCTCATTGATCAACTGGAGTCGCCCGTCTCACCCCGCGAAATGCATTAATAAGATGGACGAAAAGATAGTGAGCTAGATGCAGCCTTCACTTGCTTGAGGAAAATCAGTTTTCCACATCCCTATTGTCCAGGATGGAGAAGATCTATCACTCTCAGCAGAAACGGGCTTTTTACTGTGCTGTGCAGTGATGTGGAACTTTCATGATTGTGAACGTTAAACATGAGTGATGCATTAATATTCTCTGTGTCACCCAATAACTAGCTTCTTCTTTCCCCCCTCCTTGGCCTCCTTACTCCCCTGAATCTCTCTTGCTTTCTCAACAAATCATCTCTCTTCCCTTTATCTGTTGTCCTTTCTATAGCCCCTTGTGCGACAGCCACCAGCTCTTTAGCTTACCTTGCTAAACTACTTGTTAGTTGCATGTCTGCTTCATTTATGCCCCGCCTTTCTCCCCAGTGGGGACCCAAAGTGACTTTCTTAGTTCTCCTCTTCTCCGTTTTATACTCGCAACAGTTTGATCCAGGTGGTCAAGCCTAACTCACATATGTATTTGCAGGGGTCATTTCGTAGAAAAAGGAGTGCAGGAGCTCATTAGCATAACTCATTTGCACATGCCACACCCCCTAACATACCGGAAGTGTGTCAGAAGGCAACACCCACCCCTCAGGCTCCACTCCACAGGTGAGTGAAACTGACCTGCTCTTCCTCCATTCCCTTCCCCAGCCAATACTTGGTGCAATAAAAATAAGCGTAAAGAACACACCCTCATTCTCTTCCTGCTCCCTTGAAACCACCAGGTTTCAAGTAGACTTGAGATACCCAGGACATGTGCACCACCCATCCCTTCCCCTCCCCCTCCCCACAACAAGACACCCTGTGAGGTAGGTGGGGCTGAGAGAGGTCTTTTGAGAACTGCTCATGAGAGAACAGCTCTGAGAGAACTTGTGACTGGCCCAAGGTCACACCAGCAGCTGCATGTGGAGGCGTGGGGAATCAAACTCATTTCTCCCAGATTACAGTCCAACTCCTGACCACTACACCAAACTGATAAGGTGGAAGCTGCTGAGGGGTTGGTGAAATTTCTCCAGTACTTATGTGCCATGTGCCCAGATAAAAAATGGTATACTTAGAAAATTTATATGCCACCTTGAGCAAGTCTCTGGAAAAGCAGCACACAGTCATAAAAGGAACAATGAAAAAAAATCAATATTAAAACAAAACATTAAAAACAATAAAGACCCTAGCAGGGCTTTCCCCGGGACGCTGCGCCTCTGCACTGCTCAGGGAAGCCGAGGAGGGGGTGGGGCTTGGTCATGTGCCCGCCCCCTGGGCTCCTCACTCCCGGAGCTGCACTCCTGTGTGCTCCCACTCCAACGGACCCCTGTGTATCTGCAACAAGGACTATACGTCCTCTGTATTCCAGTGTATTTCTTTTTCCGCACAGTATATTAGAATACTGAATGTAATGCAAGGAATATTGGGATGTTTTGCTGCATCCACCTCAAAAAAGAAAAAAAAATGCTGTTAAGTGACCTCCACGCCTGAGAGGAGAGAATGGAGAGTATCAGTTTACTTCCCACAATTAGAAAAGATACCTTTACACATTTATCTGCTATTTTGACATACTTACTGGTTTAAAACTGTTGACCTTTCGCAAGGGCCTGCTGTGCCAAAACCACCCGCCGATCTCCAGCCACGCACTACGAGTCAGTGGACAGCATCTCGGTGGCAGCACACACCCAGGTACTAAACTTGCCCCAGCCCCTTCCTGGGAAAATAGCAGCCCACGTCCAGATTGAAGGGGCTCCCTGTTCCATGGAACTGGACACCGGGTCCACGTACTTGATAATTTTGGCTGCCACAGTCAGGCAGCTCTGCCCACGGGGTGGGGGGTGGGGGGGCAGTTGCGCAAATCCTCAGGACTGGTACTCCTGGATTTCACACACACAAAAAAACCCCGGTAGCGATTAAAGGGCTGGGCAAGTTCAGGGTCCAGTACCAGTCTTTCAGCGGTCTCCTGGACCTCCTGGTGGTGGAGCGAGACCTCGTGAGCCTTTTGGGACTTTCATGGTTCCAGCCCCTGGGCCTGGAAATTAAGGGGGTGCACCGCATGGGCTCTGTGGGCTACGAGGCGGTCTGCACAGAATTCCCTGCCGTTTTCAATGGCACATTGGGTTCCTACCAGGGGCGTCCTGTCTCCCTGGATTTAGACCCCGCTGTTCGTCCCATCGGCATGGTGGCTCGGCGGCCTCCACTAGCCATCCAGCCAAAGGTCGAGGCTGAGTTGGCCAAGCTCATGGCACAAGGGGTGCTAGAGCCAGTCTCTCAAGCGAGGTGGGAGATCCCGATAGTCACCCCAATGGAGGCAAATGGGGAGATCCGCATCTGCGCGGACTATAAATGTACATTGAATCTGGTTCTACAGGACCACGCGTACCTGATACCGGTGGTCAGCCATGTCTTGGCTTCCCTAGCAGGGGCCAAGGTCTTCAGGAAGCTGGATCTGGCACAGGCCTACCAGCAGCTCCCCGTGGATGACGCCACGGCAGAGGTGCAAACGATCGTCACCTACAAAGGAGCATTCAAGGTAGAGCGGCTCCAGTTCGGGGTCAGCGTCGCCCCAGGGTTGTTCCAACAACTAATGGATTCTATGTTAAAAGGCCTTCCAGGAGTGAAGCCATTTTTTGATGACGTCCTGATTGCAGCCCCGGACGTCGCCACTTTCCAGCATTTCCAGGACGCCGGCCTGAAGGTGCGCAAGGACAAGTGCATCTTAGGCATCCCATCCATGACCTTCCTGGGCTTCACTGCCAATGCCCAGGGCATCCACCCCACCCCGGAGAAGGTGGCGGCTATCATGGAGGCACCCCAACCCACATCGAAGGCCGAGCTACAGGCGTTCCTCAGCCTCCTGAACTTTTATCACACCTTCCTTCCCCACAAGGCGGTGGTAGCTGAGCCCGTTCACTGGTTGCTGGACAAGGGGGCCAAATGGGAATGGGGCCTGTGACACTCGGCAGTGTTCAAGGCGGTAAAAGACTTGTTAGTTTCCAATGCTGTCCTGGCTCACTTGGACGAGTCCTTGCCGGTGGTCCTGGCTTGCGATGCATCTCCTTACGGGGTGGGGGTGGTCCTGGGCCATCGGCTTCCCAACGGGCGGGAGGTGCCGGTGGCTTATTATTCCAGAATTTTGTCATTGGCGGAACAATACTATGCCCAGATCGACAAAGAAGCCCTGGCCATAGTCGCGGGAGTAAAAAAGTTCCATGACTACCTGTATGGTAGGGCTTTCACCTTGGCCACAGACCATAAGCCGCTCCTGGGCCTCCTTGCTCCGCACCACCAGACCCCGCACATGCTGTCCCTGCGGATGCTTCAGTGGTCCATTTTTCTGTTAGGGTACCGGCAGGGGTCATTTTGTAGAAAAAGAGGTGCAGGAGCTCATTAGCATAACTAATTAGCATAACTCATTTGCATATGCCACACCCCCTAACATACCGGAAGTGTGTCAGAAGGCAACACCCACACCCCTCAAGCTCCACTCCACAGGTGAGTGAAACTGACCTGCTCTTCCTCCATTCCCTTCCCCATCCAATACTTTGTGCAATAAAAATAAGTGTAAAGAACACACCCTCATTCTCTTCCTGCTCCCTTGAAACCACCAGGTTTCAAGTAGACTTGAGATACCCAGGCGTGACCACCCATCCCTTCCCCTTCCCCTCCCCACAACAAGGCACTCTGTGAGGTAGGTGAGGCTGAGAGAGGTCTTTTGAGAACTGCTCATGAGAGAACAGCTCTGAGAGAACTTGTGACTGGCCCAAGGTCACACCAGCAGCTGCATGTGGAGGAGTGGGGAATCAAACCCGGTTCTCCCAGATTAGAGTCCAACTCCTGGCCACTACACCAAACTGGTGGGGTGAAAGCTGCTGAAGGGTTGATGAAATTTCTCCAGTACTTATGTGCCATGTGCCCGGATAAAAAATGGTATACTTAGAAAATTTATATGCCACCTTGAGCAAGTCTCTGGAAAAGCAGCAAACAGTCATAAAAGGAACAATGATAAAATTATCAATATTAGAACAAAACATTAAAAACAATAGCAGGGCTTTCCCTGGGGCACCGTGCCTCTGCACTGCTCGGGGAAGCCGAGGAGGGGGTGGGGCTTGGTCATGTGCCCGCCCCCTGGGCTCCTCACTCCTGGAGCTGTGCTCCTGTGCGCTCCCGCTCCAATGGACCCCTGGGTACCGGTACTCTTTGGTGAATCGCCCCAGGAAAGCCATGGGCCACGTGGACGCCCTTAGTCATCTCCCTTTTGCCATCCTGCGACCCGGACCCGGCGCCCGCCTTCCATGTCGCCCTCATCGAGGACCTCCTGGACTAGCCTGTCCAGGTATCTGATGTGGCCCACCGCATGGCCCAGGACCGAGTACTCTCTGGACTGGATGGGGAGGGGGTGGCCCGATCACCCGGGCCCTGATTTTGCCCCCTACACCGCAAGGCACAATGAACTGTCCACCCACAAAGGGTGCCTGCTATGGGGGACGAGGGTGGTCATCCCGGGGCTACTCCGTGCCAAAGTCTTCACGAGTCCCATCCTGGAATTGTCTGGAAGAAGGCCCAGGCCCGCAGCTACGTGTGGTGGCCAGGCATGAACAAGGAGATTAAGGACCAAGTCCATCGGTGCAGCAAAGGCCAGGAGTCACGCCCCGAACCTCCTCATGCCCTCATCCAGCCTTGGGAATCAACCAACAAGCCCTGGTCTTGACACCACCTGGACTTCGCAGGGCTGGTCCGGGGCCAGTTGTTTTTTATCACTGTAGATAGCTACAGCAAGTGTCTGGAGGTAGTCCCAGTGTGGGCTACCTTGACCGAGGCGGCTGTCCAAGCCATGTGGTGCATATTTGCTACCCATGGACTTCCAGACACCCTCGTTATGGACAACAAGACGGCCTTGACCTCCAGGGAGTTCCAGTGTTTTATGGACTCCCTCTGCATCCAACACATCCGCTCAGCGCCCTTCCATCCCGCAAACAACAGGCAAGCGGAAAGTATGGTATGAACCAGCAAGGAAGCACTCAAACAGATGGATCAAGGCGACTGGGAATTCAAGCTGGCAAAATTCCTATTCAGCCAGCGGAGTACCCCACACACTGGGACTGGATGCAGACCAGCAGAGATGCTGATGGGCCGGTGCCTAGGCTCCATGCTAGACCGGCTCCACCCTGACCACACCGCCAATAACCACCCCAAGTCCGAGCTCCAGCAAGCTCCCCAAGGATTCTCCCCCGAGGACCCAGTCTACGTCTGGAGCTACACCAGAGGTCTGGTGTGGGTCCCCGGAAGAATCATCCGTTCAACAGGGCCAGTCTCCTACGAGGTCCTCACAGAAGAAGAGTTGGTGTGGCGGCGCCACATCGACCAGCTCTGGCGGTGCCTCCCGAGTGGCGCACCCACCATTCCTGAGACTCCAACACCTGCAGAACCGGATGAGCTCCTGCTCCAGGACTCCAGCCCCGACTCATAGCCTGTGGAGATCCTGCCACCTGACAGTCCAGGTGAGTCGACACCGCCGGCACTGCAGCTGGACCTCCCCACAGAAACTCCCGACCAGTCGCCTGCTGCCCCGCTCCCCCATCCAAGCATTGCCCGGGGACCTGCAACTCCCTGGCACTTGGGACGTGAGTGTCGCCGGCCAGGGTACTTAAAAAACTATGTGTACAATGGGAACTGGACTATGGGGGGAGGGGTGTTATGTATCAAGATCGCAGTCACCATGTGCTTGCGTAATGGCGAATGGCACATGGACATTCGCACATGGCCTGAATCTACCTGAGCTTCGGCCAGGTAGAACAATAGCGGGTCGGATCCTAAACGGCTGCCTATCATGACCCAGGTTTCCCCCTCGGGGACCTATGAACTGTAACCACTATCTTAAGGTCCTGTCAGGACATTTGGGCGAGGTCAGAGAATTATCTCCGACCGGCATAAAAGAGGACTTGGAGCCCGAGGTTTCTCATGTTCCATCTTGACCTGCAATAAACTACAATGCTGTTTTCACTGTTACCGGCCTCCCAACTCCACTACTTTTCACTTACGAAAGCTCCTACTCTGCCACAGATGTTAGTCTTTCAGGTGCTCTTGGACGCTTGCTGTTTTCTGCTGCCACGGGCAGACCAACATGGCTGCTCAGCTTGGCTGGACGTATCTTCCATGCACTTATCAAACCCCACTCCCTGTCACTGGACCTCCATTACTAGATAAGCAGTGAGTTTTGTGGAAAGCCAAGATGCAGAAGTCCTACCACCATCACTACCCACAACTTATATCTGCTTTTCAACCCTGGCTTGTTATTTATTAAAAGGGATTTATATCCTGCCACTCAGCAATGGTATCCGCACATCAAAAACATCCTCAATGAAACACCCCCTGGCAGACAATTAAAACATTCTCACTTGATTTTCTCTCATGTCTGATGATAACAGCAATTTGCATTTACTTTTGGCAACCACGGTTAACATTAAAGAAGGAAGACAAGAATGGCTTGGATCCAGATACGTGCAAATGGAAGCTAAACTGACTTAGTACATTAAAGTCTAACAAAATATGTGGTAGGGGAGGCGCTTTCGTGAGTCACTTCTTCTGCTCACTTCTTCAGATATCTGTCATTTGCCTGCTGTTGTCATTCAGCATCTGAAATCACTCTCACTTTCCAATGTATAGGATAGATGGACTCCCATTCTAGCTGTCTCTGAAGACATGAGCAGTGACCCACAAAAGCTCCTACCCTGCCACATATTTTGTTAATTTGTAAGATGCTAACTCTTGCTCTTTTCTGTTGCTGCAGACTGACTAACACGGCTACCCATCTTGACTTAGTACAGTCCCACTTATGCAACATCGTGTGCAACCCCTAACACTTACCTCCCTATATATTATAGTGCCCAGCAACTGGCTATATAACACAACTGGGGATACAATGAGTTTAATTTAGCGCAAGTTGCTGCTATGGCCTGTCTTGCGTTTCTGCTAGCACAAGAGGTCTAGTGCACGCAGAATTTTTGCACTGGCTCCAACCCAAAATATACAGAAGTGACAACAGTATTGAACAGTGTACACAACATAGCTATGAAATCTCAATGGTCACAGGAAAAAACCTCAGGTTTTTGCATACCATTGCTTATCCGGATCTAAACTCTCTCCTCTGCCCTTCATTATGATGAGTCTTTCCCCCTAGTGTTCTATAATTGCCACTACTTGAAATTGTTTCCGGTTGACATCCTGGAAGGTAAGGAAGCAATTTTAGCCAGAAGCGTGCTGTCTCTGTGTAGGGCCATTCGAGGGGGCCATTTGGCCTGGGCCTCGAGCTCAAAGGGGAGGCCTCGAAATTATATGCTCGTCAACTTTTTTGGCATCTGGTAAGTATTGCAAGCTCTTTCATGCGCCCTATGTAGCATTGTTTTTATTTTTATTATGGCTAGAGGCTAGGGTTTCCAAAACTGCCCGAGAAAATACTGGGAGGTTTTGAGGGTGGTGCCTGAGGACGGTGGGATTTGGGGAGGATGTGGTCTCACTTCTGGATAAAGCTCTAGGAATTTCCCCTAATCTCTATGGCAAAGACCATAGAGACTAGGGGAAATTGATAGAGCATCACTATGGAGGCCATTTTTTCTACCACTGCTCAGTTTCTCAAGGGTGGGTGACTGGGTGTCAGGGCGGGCAATCCCCTGTTGGCCCCAGGCAATTAAGAAGTCTACTACAGGCCCCAAAAGCTGGAAGCATCCCTGGCCTCTCTGCACTAGGGTTGCCAGCCTCCAGGTGGTGCCTGGAGATCTCCCGGAATTACAACTGACCCCCAGGCTATAGAGATCAGTCTCCCTGGAGAAAATGGCAGCTGAAGAGGGAAAACTGTATGGTATACCATAGGTTCTAGGTAAAATCCCTCCTTGGTTCCCCCCTCCATAGGCACCGCCCCCAAATCTCCAGGAATTTCCCAGGCCAGAGTTGGCAACCTTACTTTGTTCCTAAGAGTGGGTTTGTCTGTTGTGAAGAACTAAAGCTGAGCATGGTGGCCTGGGCAGCCATTTGGAATTCATCTCTGCAACTGAAGCTGACTTCCAGCATCTTCTTGAAGTGGGCTTTGTCGGCACGAACCGAGAGGTTTACAAAAAAAATCCGGAGCACACACGGTGCTATGTCTGTTTAGCCACAACCACGACTGAAACAGCATGAGAGCAGCAGATACCAATAAACTGCTTTCCACTGCTGGGCTCGAATGACCCTAAGGACCGCACCGCCCTGATGTTATTTAAGCTTCCCAGTTCATGAATCTTGGGTTGTTGACATGTCATGTGACTGATGTGCCATAATTCATTACGGCTTCGACTTTTTCAGCATAGAAGGCACTTAGGAACATGTGGCTTAAGGACTTGTATTAATCTTGCTCTGTGGGTCACATGTCATCTGTTCCCTGGCAGATAATGAATCATGAATCCAGGTCCACGACTTGATCTAATGCAGCTTCATAGAGCAAAGAGAAAAAAAGAGAAAAGAGGGAAAGCATGAGTGAGCAGCCAATGAAACTCAAGAAGGCACTCTCTAGCACACTGGGGTCCAGGAGCCCTGGATTTTAATACATTTCCCCCGTCTGTATCTTCCAGATGCGGCTAAAGTCCATTGATCTTCTTTTCATTTAATTAACATCTCGGTTCTCCTTCAGGTGCCGCCTGCGCTTTGATCTTGTTTGATCTTGATCCACATCTAAATAATTGAGGCTTCGGTAGAAATCTTTTATAAATGAGCTAATCACTGTACATTAAAACCTATTAGAGTCAATCTGTTTTATTCCCATTGGGACCAAGCTTGGGAGGAGAGAGGGGAGCACTCTTTGTTGTGTCAAAATAATCTGCTACCAAAAAAAAAACCCCAGCGGTCAGGCAATCTTTCCTCTACTGCTTTCCGGCAAATCCGTTTTGAGAACTCAGTTATGCAACCGAGTGTGAGAGTGTTCAGTGGCTACAACTGGAGCCAACAGCCATCCGGTCTTTAATTACCTTTTTCAAATGGGGCCTGTTAGAATTAAGGAAATAAATGCGTGCAGTCAGAAGGTCTTTCTGGCGGGGCCGTTTTCTCGCTTCCTCCGGGCTGACCACTCCGCTCTATAAGGACAGCAGAAACAACTGCAGGGACACAAGAGAGCTAAAGACGGGTTTTAACTTCCCGTTCCCCAAGAAACTGTCTTACCAAGGGTGGCCAGCTCTGGGTTGGGAAATGCTTGGAGATTTTGGGGGTGGAGCCTGAGGAGGGCGGGGCTTGGGGAGGGGGAGGGACTCCAATCAAGTATAATGCTATACAGTTGACCTTCCGAAGCAGCCATTTTCTCCAGGGGAACTGATCTCCGTCATCTGGAAATCAGATGCAATCCCAGGATACCTCCACCCATCACCTGGAGGCTTGGCAACCCTAGTCTTAGCTGCCTTGTCATTATGAGATAGGCAGGGAGCCACATTCCACCTGGCCTGGTTTGTAGACTTCAAGAAACTGGAAGGGTTAACAACTAACCAAGTAAAGGGCCTATTGTAAAACACACACACACACACAATATTATCAAAAATACATGTATTTATTGTTATATGATTAAAAAGATTTAGAGGCCCCTTTGTATTTCTGATAATATTTAAGTTATATATAGTGTTTTTAACAATACTGGTTATCCTTTTCAGTTCTTGATTCCAATATTTGGGTTAAGTTTCCTGTTATGTATTGACCATGCGATTGCCATGTGCTCCCGTAATGGCGACCGCCATGTGGCCAGAGCACATGGCTAGGGCTGCCAAGTCCAACTTGGGAAATATCTGGGGACTTTGGGGGTGGAGCCAGGAGAAAGGAAGTGACATCATTTTGTGATGTCACATCCTGTGATGTTGCTTCCACATGCTGACACATGAACTCATGAAGTTTCCTAATACTGAATCAGGCCATTGGTCCATCAAGGTCAGTATTGACTACTCAGACTGGTAGTGGCTCTCCAGGGTCTCAGGCTGAGATCTTTAATGTCACCTATTACCTGATCCTTTTTTAGCTGAAGAGGCTGATACCTCCTGCATGTCAAGCAGATGCTCTATCACTGAGCAATGGCCCTACTGAATCCTTCCTCATCTCGGCAGAATATGAAGCACTGCTACACAAGTGCTAAATATGATTTTCATCTCATAAGAACAGGAGAGAAGCCACAGTGGATCGGGCCAACAGCCCATCCAGTACAACACTCTGTGTCACAACAGTGGCCAAAAATACCAGGTGCCCTCAGGAGGTCCAGCAGCGGGGCCAGAACTCCAGAAGCCCTCCCACTGTTGCCCCCCAAGCACCAAGAATGCAGAGCATCACTGCCCCAGACAAAGGGTTCCATTTAGACCTTGTGGCTAATAATAGCCACTGATAGACCTCTGCTGGATGGGGACAGAGAGAGAGACAGACAGACAGACAGAAGAAAGAAAGAAAGAAAGAAAGAAAGAAAGAAAGAAAGAAAGAAAGGGGGAGAGAGAGAAGGAAAAAAACTGGCAGAGGCACTTACTTCCATTTAGACCTTGTGGCTAATAATAGCCACTGATAGACCTCTGCTGGATGGGGACAGAGAGAGAGAGACAGACAGACAGACGGACAGAAAAACGAAAGAAAGAGGGAGAGAGAAGGAAAAGAGCTGGAAGAGAAACTTACCACGTTGCAAGCTCCTTCAGTCCCTCCTTAATCTCTGGGAAGACCTCTCTTGCTGTGGAAGCTCTCTTGCTGATTTCTTAAAGGGGAAATGTCTGGTGAGGCTTTTTACTGCAGGGCAGGCTCTCTGCAGACATTTCCCTTTTAAGGCAGGCAGGGCAGACTCCGATGTTCCCCTGCCTTCCTGCTGGTAGCCATTTTCTCCCCCGGTGGCCAATTTTGAAAAAGCGGGGGTGAGTATTTAAAATCGGTGTTTCCCCCGCCCTACGGGGGGACTTGGCAGCCCTACACATGGCCAAGAAACTACCTGAGCTTCGGCCAGGTAGAACAAAGGCCAGGTGGATTCAAACCGGCCACCAATCATGTACCTAGGTTCCTCCCAGGGAACCTATGAGATGTAAATAGACTTCTAATAGCCTATCAGGCCAGTTTGGTGAGGTCAGGGGATTGTCCCTGACCAGCATAAAAGGAGGGCTTCGAGCCCTGGGTTGTATGCTTCATCCGGACCAGCAATAAAGATCTAGCTGTTTCACTGTTCCATGGACTCCCGACTCCAATACTTATCATTTCCTTTCCCTCTTTGTTTCTTTTTCTGGTTTGTAGGCTTGCCATTTGCCTAACCAGAGTGGGTAGACCCCGACCCTCCACCCTTATCCGCTGATTTCAACGAATTAAGACATGTGTGTGATGGCCCCCTCCAGTGACACTCTAGGAATTTCCTCATGTCTCTGTGGCCTTTACCACCAAGATTAGGAGAAGCTCCTAGAGCATCACCTGGAAGTGATCCTCAAACTTCAGCCTTCCCAGCCACTGGCCTCAAAGTCTCCCAGCATTTGCCAAGGCACTTGCCAAGGTCACTCTCCTTGGCTGAGATTTACCTGCTGGG
Source organism: Lepidodactylus listeri (assembly GCA_029233225.1). Classification (NCBI taxonomy): domain Eukaryota; kingdom Metazoa; phylum Chordata; class Lepidosauria; order Squamata; family Gekkonidae; genus Lepidodactylus; species Lepidodactylus listeri. The sequence continues at coordinate 127,787,343 of JARCFY010000005.1, read as the reverse complement.
GAGTTACGGTGGCTGCTCAGCAGTGGACTCCTTGTAGGGGTTCTTGACCCAAGGCTCACAGGGCCCCTTGCAAAGGACAGCAGAAGAACTCTTAAGCCTTTTCCTAGTATGCTGCTTTCTTGCCGGAAGAAGCCCCCTCCCTCTCTTTTTGTCCCCATTGGGGGGAAATCATGGATACCTGTAAATTTTCTTCGGGGTGGTATTTTCCCAGTGAGAAAATGGCCAGGGAAGAAAGAGCTAAACCTTTCCTCCCTCCACCTACCCTGCTCTCCTTGAGAAAGCAATCCGGGAGACTGCCTTTGTAAATGGGGAAAAAAAGTGTTGACAGTGTACAGAAGGTGACTTGACCTGGGTAGCCCAGGGAAGCCTGATCTCATCAGATCTCAGAAGCGAAGCAGGGTCGGCCCTGGCAAGAACTTGGATGGGAGACCTCCTTGGAATACCAGCAGGAGGGAGGCGCGGGCAGGCTTTACTCAGTCACCTCTCTGAATATCCTCCAGGCCCCCAGTAGGGGTCAGTCACCAAAGGTCACCATAACGTCTAGGTGCACACACAGTCATGTACAGGAGGGACTTTAATGAGTCCTCGCACCCTAAGAAAAGAGTCTTTAATAAGAACACTCAAGAGCCAATTAGTTGCAGTTCAAACCTTATATATACAAACAGAGTTGGTTTGCCATTGCCTGCCTCTGCGTAGCAACCCTGGACTTCCTTGGTGGTCTCCTACCCAGATACTAACGAGGGCCAATCCTGCTTAGCTTCTGAGATTTGATGAGATCAAACTAGCCTGGGCAATCCAGGTTAGGGTTCATGCTAATCACAAAACCCCCATTAGCTAACTGGTGTTGCGAAAGAATGGAATTAACTTTACATTAAAAAAAGAATTATTAATTATGACTTGACATTGCTGAGTAATGTTTCTATGAATATGAACGATCACGTTGGCTTTTATCCTGGAACACTTGCTCTTTCTGCAGTTTCTTCATTCTTTTTAAAATAATAAAATTGAAACAGAAATAAAGCGAAGAAACAACAATTTTGTAAAAGTAGTTTTTAAAGGTGGTTTTAAACGTGGCCAGATCAGCCAGGTCAATGAGCCGTCCTCCGTCTGTCAATAAGTTGCTCATACTTGACCATAAATTCAGGAGAACATTTCAGCCTTCCAGGACATTCACCAGGGGACCTCAAAGTAGCTGTTTTATTTCAAAGTAATGTCAGAAACTGACTAGAATGGGAGACTGCTGAGTCACAAGTTATTACAATGCTCAGGACAATGGAACCCCCAGGGCTTAACAGAGATAACGGTTTCTTATCTCACTATCACATGCTAACATTATTCAGTTCTCTCATCTGTTTGTTTTATTATGTTGTATGCCAATGCTAATTTGCTGCTATTCACAGTCTTATCAGTTACCTTCACCTACTCGTAGCTGTATTTATTGCCCAGTTACTTATGCATCTTGACACTAATTAGCCCTTCCTGGCAACACTCTCCCCACCCTCTGCCTATATGTAATGGTTGGAGATTTCTGTTTCAGTGTATCTGATGAAGTGTGCATGCACACGAAAGGTTATACCCAGAATAAAACTTTGTTGGTCTTAACAGTGCCACTGGACTCAAACTGTGTTCTGCTTGTATATGACCAGTTAGTTGATTGGCATGCCTGTCTGATATACATGTTTCTAGTCATGTGCTTGTCTCATTCACCCAATATATATTTTTAGATGTAGACTGGGGGGGGGGGTAGACGCCTAAGTATGCACACAAAATGTGTAATGTTTGAAGAAACCCCTGAAACAGGGGCAAGAATCTTGCCCTTGTACAATCAATTATCATCTTAATAATAATAATTATCATCTTAATAATCAAAAGGAGCCAGTTTGGTGTAGTGATTAAGTGTGCGGACTCTAATCTGGGAGAACCGGGTTTGATTCCCCACTCCTCCACTTGCACCTGGCTGGATGACCTTGGGCAAGCCATAGCTCTCTGTACCAGCTGTTCCCTCAAGGAAAGCTTGGGAAAGAGCTCTCTCAGCCCCACCCAGCTCACAGGGTGTCTGTTGTGGGGAGGGGAAGGGAAAACGAGTTTGTAAGCCGCTCTGAGACTCCCTTGGGGAGTGGAGGGCGGGGTATAAATCCAATCTCTTCTTCTTCATCATCATCTTGCCTTTGTCTAGAAGGCACATATGTTCGTGTTCAAAGGCTCCCGTTGGGATTGGGTAGTGGCCATCAATGAGAGCTGGCTGAGGCTACATTTCGGACTTGTTTAACCAGGGTGGGGTGCTGGGACGAGGCTTAAAATAATCAATGTTTATAGCTAACATGCAAGTTGAGTATTGTGTTGACATCACTGTGTGAATTACCACCCGGTGGTGAGCTGAGTCTTACCCCTGCTGTGAGACAATAAGGTCCTGACCTTTTCGAGCCATTAAGCACATGTGTATTTAAACTTTTAATTCCAGTGGGATCCCTCAGATGTTGAGAGTGGAGTATGCGCTTTGATCAAAGGCCTCTGAGCTTGCAACCTTAGGCCTTGTTGTACAAGCTAGTGATTTGGATGCCTGTCTCCACGCACTCTCTCTGACTGGTGGCTTCAAAGGGTTTTCAGGTTGGATCTCAAAATATTCAGGCATCTTATGATTATTATGAATCAAAAGGGGGGGGGGGACTTAATATTCATTACAGACTAAACCAGCATATTGTGGTGTGTTAAAAAACAAAAAGCCAGTAACTGCGAACGCACAAAGCTGCCTTGTACTGAATTAGTCCATCAGTCCATCAAAGTCAGTATTATGTACTCAGATTGGCAGCAGCTCTCCAGGGTCTCAGGCAGGGGTCTTTCACATCACCTAACGCCTGATCCTTTGTGCTGGAGATGCTGGGGGATTGAACCTGGGACCTTCTGCTTGCCTGGCAGAGGCTCTACCTCTGAGCCGCAGCCCCTCCCAGAATATTGTCTTGGATCTGGAACAGCGTTTCTCTGTGTGAAAGGATTTCACGATTTTCTCCCATATCCCCTCCCACTGAGGTTCTGGAATGTACCATGCTGAATGTGTGTGATGGTTGCCTACCACGTGCTCCTGTAATGGCGACAGCCACGTGGTCTGAGGAACGGATCCTAAGGAACCTAGGTTCTCCCCGGGGAACCTATGACAAAGGGTTGTACGTGTATGACCCTATCGGGTGGTTCGGGTGTGGCCAGAGGTGTGGCTCCGGCCAGCATAAAAAGCGGGCCCTGGAGCTCTTTAGGCATGCCTCATCTGACCATGCTGCTATGCTGAAATCACTACCCCACTGGTCCGCTCCAACTGTCCCTTGAAATGCTGCTGCTGGGGGACTGGGGAAGGGGCCCCTCCAGGATCACCATTTTGGGCATTTGGGGTTGAGGTGGCGGGTTCCCCTCCACAGGCAGAAGTCCTTGCATCCATGGACCCACTGCTGTAGATCTGCCCTTTGTCAAAAAAGGATTGTTATTAGGCCTTGTGTTAAAATATAAAATATAGGCCTTGTGTTGAAATATAAAATATAACCTATAAAGCCCTATATGGCCTGGGGCCTACTTACCTGAAGGACTGCCTCTCTCCATATGTTCCCCAGCAAGCACTTCGGTCAGGATCCCAAAACCGGTTGGTCCTGCCAGGGCCGAAGGAGGCGTGGCTGGCGGGTACAAGAGCCAGGGCTTTTTCAGTGGCGGCCCCATACTGGTGGAATGAGCTCCCGGAGAACATCAGGGCCCTGTGGGATTTGTTACAATTCCGCAGGGCCTGCAAGACGGAGCTCTTCCACCAGGCTTTCAAGTAGGGGCTGCCTAATGCTTACGCTCTGGCCCTGGCCCAATTCCATCTGCCGGCAAGGACATCTGCACTCATATAAGGATTACATCCGAGTGCGGACCTGATACACTTGAAGATGAATTGTAGCTGCTGATCTTGCGGTATAAGTTTTATTGTTTTATTGATATTGTTTGTGTTACTTTTATGTTGTTAGCTGGATTGCCAAGTCTGGGTTGGAAAATACCTGGAGACTTTGGGGGCGGATCCAGGAGAGGGCGGAATTTGGGGAGGGGAGGGGCCTCAGCATGGTACAATGCCATAGAGTCCACCCTTCAAAGCAGCCATTTTCTCCAGGGGAGCTGATCTCTGTCAGCTGGAGATCAGTTGTAAAAGCGGGGGATCCCCAGGCCCCACCTGGAGGCTGGCAACCCTAGTTGTTAGCCGCCCTGAGCCCGCCATTGGCGAGGAGGGCAGGATATAAATCTCATGAAATAAATAAATAAAATAAATAAAATGAGGGTTTTCTTTAATACACTAGTTAAGTTAAAACAAACAGGAGAAAAATCAGTGCAAGGACAGGAGCATAGGAGGAGGGGGAGGGTTGGATCTTAAAGGCTGGCCTGTGGTAGGCTGGCATGGTCAGCTGCACCAATGATTGACAGGGAGTCAAAAGAGTTCCAGGGCAGCGAGAGGCAGTTAGAGCCAGTTGGAGGAAGGTGGGGAAAGGAGGAGCTGGGAAAAAGCACAGCGAAGGAAACCCGGAGAGGAAAATGGAATTTGGAAAGGCATGGTTAAGAGAACAGCCAAGGAAAGGGGCGTGTGTATGGGGAGGGGGGATCCTAGTCCTATCCTACCATTCTACTAAGCAAAGTTTATTTATCTACATCAATTAAAATCTCTCTACCCCACTTTTCCTTTTGGCTCAGGTTTGAAGCTTTCCTCCAATCTAAGGAGACTTCCTGCAACTTAAGTGGCTTTTCTCTTGGAGGACGAGTCAGTGTGGTGTAGCGATCAGAGTGTCAGAATAGGATTTCAACGACCCAGGTTCGAATCCCCACTCATGTCATAGAAGTTTGCTGGGTGACCTGGGGCCAGTCACAGGCTCTCTCAGCCTAACTTACCTCATGGGGTTGCTGCGAGGATGAAATGGAGGAGGAGAGAAGGATGTAAACCACATGGGGTCCCCACTGGGAAGGAAAACAGGGCGTATATGGCACAGGCAAATAAATAAATAAAACTTAAGTTGGAGGAAGGCACCTTGAAAGATGATTCGATCCACCCAGGTATGGGGTGGTGGTGGGGGCGGAATCGAAAAGAAATAGGTTACTGTATCTAAAGAGGGCTGATGCTGGTAGTTACAGTTAATAATGCGTTTTTCCAGGGGTCCGTTGGAGCGGGAGCGCACAGGAGCGCAGCTCTGGGAGTGAGGAGCCCAGGGGGCAGGCACATGACCAAGCCCCACCCCCTCCTCAGCTTCCCCGAGCAGTGCAGAGGCGCAGCGCCCCGGGGAAAGCCCTGCTAGGGTCTTTATTGTTTTTAATGTTTTGTTTTAATATTGATAATTTTATCATTGTTCCTTTTATGACTGTGTGCTGCTTTTCCAGAGACTTACTCAAGGTGGCATATACATTTTCTAAGTATACCATTTTTTATCTGGGCACATGGCACATAAGTACTGGAGAAATTTCACCAACCCTTCAGCCGCTTCCACCCCATCAGTTTGCTGTAGTGGTCAGGAGCTGGACTCTAATCTGGGAGAACCGGGTTTGATTCCCGACTCCTCCACATGCAGCTGCTGGTGTGACCTTGGGCCAGTCCCAAGTTCTCTCAGAGCTGTTCTCTCATGAGCTGTTCTCAAAAGACCTCTCTCAGCCCCACCTACCTCACAGGGTGTCTTGTTGTGGGGAGGGGAAGGGGAAGGGATGGGTGGTGCACATGTCCTGGGTATCTCAAGTCTACTTGAAAGCTGGTGGTTTCAAGGGAGCAGGAAGAGAAGGAGGGTGTGTTCTTGACGCTTCTTTTTATTGCACAAAGTATTGGGTGGGGAAGGGAATGGAGGAAGAGCAGGTCAGTTTCACTCACCTGTGGAGTGGAGCCTGAGGGGTGGGTGTCGCCTTCTGACACACTTCCGGTATGTTAGGGGGTGTGGCATATGCAAATGAGTTATGCTAATGAGCTCCTGCACCTCTTTTTCTACGAAATGACCCCTGACCGTCGCCATAAATCATCAGCGGCTTGATGGCATTTCCCACTACCACCAGGTTTGCACAACTTAATGACTATGTATGTATTTTAACCATTTATATCTAGCAGTCTCCAGAACCTGCCCAGCACTCAGAATACTTTTCTCTGTTAGGGCACCATTTCATCACCACTCCTTCCAGTAAGGGAATTCAATCCCATTCTCACATTCTGTGGTGTTCAGCTGTGGAAGCTGGCAAATCCCGAACATATGGTTGCAAAAGGCGCCTGTGGAAGTGCCTCCTCCTCATTATCATCATCATCGCTCTGGGCGATAAATAGACATCAATGATAAAACAATAGGTAAAATCATACAATGATCCAAATATACACTTAAACATGTAATTAACAGCCTAAAATCCAAGATGATGCCCTAATATATCTCATTCATTCATTCATGAGCCAGTTTGGTGTAGTGGTTAAGTGCGTGGACTGTAATCTGGGAGAACAGGGTTTGATTCCCCACTCCTCCACTTGCACCTGGCTGGATGACCTTGGGCAAGCCATAGCTCTGTACCAGCTGTTCTCTCAAGGACAGCTTGGGAAAGAGCTCTCTCAGCCCCAACTATCTCACAGGGTGTCTGTTGTGGGGAGGAAAAGGGAAACGAGTTTGTAAGCCGCTCTGAGACTCCGAGTGAAAGGCGGAGTATAAATCCAATCTCTTCTTCTTCATTCGTTCATTCATTCATTCATTCATACTGGACTGTGCTGCCTCCCCATGGGCAGGGCAGGAGGAGGGAAACAGATGAAACCAGGAAAAAGGGGGAGGGGTGGCAGTGATGGTCACACCATTGCTGTCCTCAACCAAAAGTCCGGCCGAACATCTCTGCCTTTCAGGCCCTGCAGAAATGCATTAAATCCCTCAGGGCCCTGATGGTGTTCAGCACAGAGTTCCACCAGGTCGGGGCCAGGACTAAAATACAGTTCCCAAGACTGGTTTGATGAAATGGGTAATGACATAATTACTTGATTCCTTGCGAATTCATCCACTGAATGATTCCAAGGGCATGGGAAGCAAGCAGCATTGTTCTCATATTGAAAAGGAAGAAAAGGGAGGGGCCGTGGCTCAGTGGCAGAGCATCCGCTTGGCATGCAGAAGGCCGGAGGTTCATTTCCCAGCATCTCCAGTTAAAAGGATAAGATCAGGCAGTGGGTGACATGAAAGACCTTTGTCTGAGACCTTGGAAAGCTGCTGACACATTGGCTGAGGACAGACTGAAGATCTGCCCTGGATCAGTCGCGGGGCCAAAAGCCCCGCGGGAAAAGCAGCCCGGTGCGGCCCGTTCGCACTGGCTGCGATGTCCCGGGGAGGAGGCGGGGAGGAGGCGCGCGGCTGCGGGTCCGTCCGCACTTCCGCCCCTGCTTCCGGCGCGCTGCCGACGCATCCACACTGCCAGGAAGCAGCAGGGATGCGCGGCCGGAGAGCCGGAGACCTGTTTAAAGTGGTCTCCGGCTGAAGCGGCAGGACGGCGCCTCGCGGACGGGTGAGTCCGCGCTGACGACGGGGGACAGATGCGACAATCTGAACGCCCCCTCTGCCTCCGCTTTAGAAGCGGAGGCAGAGCGGGGCAGATTGCCAGTCTGTCCTCGGCCATTGAGTAGACAACACTGACTTTGATGGACTGAGGGTACACAGGATGGTATAGCCAGATCAGATCTCAGAAGGTAAGAGACAACTGAGAGGTGATATGATAACCATCTTCAAGTACTTGTGCAGGGGGTTGGACTAGATGACCCTGGAGGTCCCTTCCAACTCTATGATTCTAAGACTGCTACTTGGATGGGAGAACCCCAAGGAAGGTCTTTTGCAGAGAAAGGCAATGGCCAACAGAGAGAGAGAGAGAAAGAGAGAGAGAGGTCTTTTCTCTCCCTTCCCTTCAGTGCACCCAGAGCAACAAAGGATATTTTTATGTGTGTCTCAACACATATGAGTCCCACATAGGGTTGCCAACCCCCAGGTGGTAGCAGGAGATCTCCTGCTATTCGATCTCCCAATGACAGTGATCAGTTCACCTGGGGAAAATGGCTGCTGTTGAAGGTGGACTCTTATGACATTATATAGCCCATCAAAGTCCATCCCCTCCCCAAACTCCACTCTCCACAGGCTCCACCCTGGAGCTGGCAACCCCACTCCCACAATCCCTAGCCAACCCTTTTTCAGGGCCCGTCTGTCTCTTATACCAGAGGGAAGGCTAACAGGACCCAATGAGATGTTTATAGTTGCCGTTCTTTGAGTAACAGACTGTAACGTTTTTATTAAACTGCAGCCAGAGCACTAACTCTGAATACATAGTGTGGATATTTTTGTGTCACCACCATTCAGGAGAAATAGTTCTTCACTATTCTTGAATAGGAGCAACGAGTAACAATTGCCTATGGAGGCACAGTCAGATAAGATCAGGCCGTGGGTGACATGAAAGACCTTTGTCTGAGACCTTGGAAAGCTGCTGACACTTTCCTGACTAAAGATTTACGTTCCCTACAGCTTCCAAATAAGGAGCAAAGTTATTTTTTTTTAACAGCTGTTCAGGTGGATCCCCCCCCTTGTGGCAAATGAATACGGAGTAAAATGTTACTGCTAATAAGTACACACATGGCATAAGGTTCTATGGGTATCTAGGGGCAAAGTCTACTATTTATTTGTGGGTGCAGCATTCAGTGTTTCCCATCAGCTGTTGTTTAAATGAAAGCAGGAATGAAAGCCATGTTACTTAGGCTGCGGCCACACGGGCCTTAAATGCGGGAGGAAGGGCAATTTCCTCCCGCATTTAAAGGGGCCGACCAGACGGCCGGCCCCCTAGTCCCATGCCGAAGCGGGATCCAATGCGGGTTCCTCCCGCATTTTCAGACCCCGGGAAAATCAAGTATTTTCCTGGGTGTTGCGGGAGGAACCAGCATTGGAGGTATCTGGACAGCCCTCTCTCGCATGCATTGCGAGAGCAGGGCTGTCCAGATAGCCCCGCCGGCCATTTTTTCCCACTCTTTTACACTTGGGTGCATGGCTATCCATGCGCCCAAGTGTAAAAGAGTGAAAAAAAAACACACCCCGACTTACCCAGGCGGATGGCGGGTCAGAGGCCGCCACCGCCGCTTCCAGTGCTGCTGGGGCCGCCTCCGCCGCCGTCTCTTCCCTCTGCCGCTGTCTCTTCCCGCCGCCGCCTCCGCTGCCGCCTCTTCCCTCCGCCGCCGCCTCTTCCCGCCGTCTCTTCCCGCCGCCGCCTCTGCCCGCTTCCACCGCCGCTGTTCCCACCATGGCCGCCTCTTCAGCGGCCGCGGCCACCGATCACGCTGGCACAGGGGTTGGGATGTATGGACATCCCAACCCGCTGTTGAAAAATGCGGCCCCTTTAAATCCGGGATTTAAAGGGGCCGTGTGACCGTGGCCTTAGGTGGATTACCGGTTATCCCAGATCGGTTGTGTGGTATTTACAAATGAAGTTCCATGAAATGCAATTGTGTTTGACACTAGGATGGTATATGGCACAATGCACACTCTATGCAATTGCCAGTTTTATTCTCACAACAACACTGCAGGATTGTCAACAACTCTGCTGAATGTCGCCCGGTGAACGTCCATGGCAGAGCGAGGGGTCTGAACCTGGGCCACCCCAATCCTTGTCTGACGCTCTAACCTCTACACTAAGGTCCCTTCCACACGCACCTATTTGCCACGCTAGAGGGACGCTTCATCGACGGATCAAACTGGCGTGATCACACCACCACATCTGGGAAGCGTCCCACAACTGTTGGCAAGCCGGGGCAAACCGATTTGATCCGGCAGAGAAGCGGGGTAAAAAGCTACTGGTGAAAGACCGGTAGCAAACGGTTTGCCATGGCCCACGGCCAAACTTTCCCCGTGTGATTGCGCCAGCGCAGAAGTGTGGCATTGTGGATAGCATGATCACATGCTATCCCGAAACCATGCTGTTGTTTTTGTCCCCCTTCCATGTGCACATCATCAAAAGCCTGTGGGGGGGAGGAGCGAGTCCCCCCTCCTTCGTTCCAGCGAGTCATCAATCCCCCCTCCTTCGTTCCAGCGAGGCATTGATCCCCCCCTTCTTCCAGTGAAGCATCCATTCCCCTCCCTTTCTTCCAGAGAAGCATCCATCCCCCCCCTTTCTTCCAGTGAAGCATCCATTCCCCATTTAAGCGCCTTGGAAACCCACCACACACAAAAAACCCACTTACTCGCGGTTGTGTCTGATCATGCAGCTGCAGTTTGCCCCGGCAGGTCCACAGAGCTGTGTGATCATGCAACTGTGGAGCAAACTGCGCCGGGGCAAAAAAGCCTCGATTCCCCTCCGGATTATCCTGCTCGTGTGGAAGGGACCTATGCTGGCTGTGAATTTTGGGAGTGAATGTCAGTTGACGAGAGACTACTTTGGAGATTTTGTGTCCATGTTTAAGTCTCTGGACATTTGATTCTGTAAACCAAGAGTGAAACGGGCGTTCCAAGTTGACTGCTCATCGCAGGGACCATTTATCTTTCTATCATATGAATTATGGATGTTTGAAATATCGTTTGAGAACTTAAAAAAACATTTCTCAAAGTTTGGGAAAGATTACATATTATCTGAGAATCTCTATTTGGCATCGATACGTTTTTGAAATGGGACTTGTATGGTGCCTTATGGATTTGTCTTACAACTTTGTTATGATACGATTTGTGTAAAATATGTATTTGAAGATTAATGAACATATTCAAAATTTATATTAGTAATTTGGTCACAGCTACCTGTGTAGTTTTTTTTTTTGCAGAATCTTCAGATGGGGCCTGGGGAGCCTACGGAATTACAACTGGTCTCCAGACGACAGAGGTCAGTTCCCCGGGAGGAGAAAATGGCCGCTTTGGAGGGTGGACTCTGTGGCATTGTATAGTGCTCTTTCTCCACCCTCCCCAGGCTCCACCCCCCAAATCTCCAGGAATTTCACAACCCAGAGCTGGCAACCCTATGCTGATTTATGAACAACAACTGCCAGCACTCGGCAATGGGAACTAATATGGGAAATGTGCAAGGAGGAGAGATATAATGACTGCCATGAATGTACCTGTTTTATTGCAAGCTTCTTTGAGCAGCAAGAAAAAACGATATAAAAATATTAGTTAAATAATTAAATAACGGGGGTAATTTGTCCCCCAGTATTTAACATGGGCAGGGGTACATAATTACCCAAGGAGGATCCATTGCTTTCCTAGGTTACAGTTAAGCAGTAACTATTTTTCCTTTGGGGGTACCGTGCACGAGGTTGCTAGTTGTCAGTGTGTTCAAAGGGCAAAGAGATGTCTTTTTAATTTATTTAATTTACATTATTTCTAGTCCACCTTTCTCACTTGGACTCAGGGTGGATTACACAGAATGAGTCAATCTAATCAACAGGACGGGACATCCAGTGAACAATGCAATAGGAACTAGGGTTATAAAACCAACCCAAAGTCTGAAAACAGAATGGAAGCGAAGCATAAGTGTTAACAGGACTCATTAAATTAACAGCAATTACATAGCAGTACCCACAGCAAGCTGTACACAGTATTATAGACTAGGATCCCTAAGTAACTTTGTGAAACATTTAATACCGTGCGACTCTATTGCCTGCGTAGAAAAGCCCTTTTTTGGTGATTATTTTGTGTGTGTGTGTGTGTGTGTGTGACCGCGCATGCACCTGGAAGTCATGGTTGACTTCTGGCGACCTCTAGTGGGGCTTAGATGTTTCAGATTAGCAAGGTGGCTTGCTATTGCCTGCCTCCTCGTCCCAGCCCTGGTACTCCTTGGAGGTCTTCCATCCAAATACTTGTCAGGGTCGGCCCTGCTTAGCTTCCGAGGTCTGACAAGATCGGGCTTGACTGGGCTATTCAGGTCAGGGCTAGAAAAGCCATCTTGAATCATTCAGTTTTGCAGAGTTTGCGGAAAGCCAGGAGAATGGGAGTCTTCCTGACCACCTCAGGCAGGCCGTTCCATAAGGCGGGGGCCACAACGGAGAAGGCCCGTGTGCGGGCAGTTGTTGATTTTGTCCATTGGTAGGTTACCACCACCTGTTGTGGTGCATAGTTCCCTCTGATGACCATGACATTGTTTTAACATATTTTTAATGACTGCTGAATTCAAGGTAAAGTGCCATCATCATCTGTGGAGACACTCTCTAATATTTCTGTATAGCTGTTCCATAAGATAAAAGGCATCATATTTCTTTTATGCTTGTCAAAAAAGCAGTAAAGTGTAATGTTTCATTGTGGCAGTTAATTAGGTGATATAGTGAGATATTTATGTCCAGCTGTCACTTGAGGAGTCCTGTGCAATATTCGTCAGAGGCGCTGAAGTGTGAGGGAAAGTTCAATATCTATTTGTGGCCCCTGATTAAATAGTGCAGTCTGTTCATTGATGGTGGCAGCCTGTTATATGAGGGCCGATGAAAATTTGTTGATGTTCCACTATTGTACAGTGTAGCCATTTTAACACAGTCCCTTAAAGTAAAAGCCTTTGCTTTAGTTTAATTTTTCACTTGTGTTTAGGGTCGCCAGGTTATTCCTGGCTACCGGTAGGGGATGGGGGGGGGACTTACTGGAAGCAGCAGGGAGGCCCATTTGACATACAGTGATATGTCCACATCACTGCCCATGTGACCTGGAAGTGATGTCATCACATCAAGGATGTCAGGGGAATGCTCTGGTATTTGGGCAAAACCTCTATGGTAAATTTGGCTTCTACCATAGACTTTCTACCTAGGCCGCCAAGTCAGCCTGGGGGGGCGGGGGATCCCCCACTACAGGGGTTCCCGATCTGCCGGCCAGCATTCGGCCGGCGGGGGGAACCCCACCCCCTTCCCCAACGTAATGACATCACCCAGAAGTGACATCATCACGTTGGGGGTGTTGCCAGGGCGACGCTCTGGCAATCGCCCCAAAACTCTATGATACCATAGAGTTTTGGGGCGATTGCCAGAGCGTCGCCCTGGCAACACCCCCAACGTGCTGACGTCACTTCCGGGCGACGTCGCCAGGCGCGCGCGCTTTGCGCGCGTACCCGGGAAACTCCCGGGCGACGGAGGACTCCCCCCCGCCGGTAAGTAAGGAAGACTTGGCAACCCTATTTCTACCCAAATACCACAGCGTCGCTGCAGTGTCCCGGATGTGATGGCATCACTTCTGGGTCACACGGACAGTGACATAGACATGCCATTGCTTGTCAGATGGATCTCTCTCTTTTGGGGGGTAAGTCCCCCCTGCCAGCAAGCTGATTGGTGGCAGGGAGGTGAGGCCTGGCACAGGGGACCCCTGCCTCTACCTGGGGGTCTGTCTATCCTACTTGTGTCGTTGGTTGCGGGCTATGACTGGTTAAGGCCCAACTAGGCCTTGCTTACGTTCTAATAAAGTTCTGTTCTGTTTGGTACATAGCCATTTGAGGAAAATAGTTGATTCAGAAAAAAATAGTGGAATGACTGTATGTAGGATGCAATGCAATGTGTTGTACACTAGTTTACTCCTCTGAGGACAGAAAATGTTCCTGCCCATGTGATTGTACATCAGCACTACAATGACTTGTGACAGAATGTCACTTTTTCTAAATTGCAGGCGAGGAACAGCCAACCAACTTCCCGAGCGGTTCCTTCAAGATATGGAACTATATGAGTTTGGGGGGTGTTTTGTTTGCTGGAATGATTAGGTAACTCAAAAGGCTGAGAAAAAGAAAACAACAATGAAATAGCTACATAAAAAACAGACAGATGTCTTTAATGAATCAAAGGGACCCCCCCCCCATACCCAAACAAGTCGGATGTAAGCCCTACAAGCTTGGCATATAGGTGTCAAGAACAAAAAACACACACAAAATACTGCAAAAATCTGATTCAATATATCACACATAAATGCAATATCTACATGTTTGCAAAAATTAAGGATGCTATCCTCCAGGTGGGACCTGGGGAACCCCTGGAATTACATCTCATCTCCAGACCATAGGGATCAGTTCCCCTGGAGAAAATGGATGTTTTGGAAGGGGAACTCCATGGCATTGTGCCCCACTGAGGTCCCTGTCCTTCCTAGGCTTCATCCCCAAATCTCCAGGAGCTTCCCATCCTGGATCTGGTGACGCTAGCCTCCCATCCCCAATGGTGGCCATCCCCCACTGGCAACCTTAGCAAAAATGTATATCACAGAAGAGCCAAAATTGAGTGCTCTCTCTCCCTCCCTCCACTCCCCTCCCCTCCCCTCCCCTCCCTCTCCTGAAAAAGCCAAATGCATTTTAGCTATTAGCCTTCCTCAGTGGCGCATTCTATCTAGAAGAGTATATATTGTCTCGAACACACCGCAATACATAGGCAAAACCTTTGAATAAATATTTCTGATCTGGTACAATAAATAGCCCGCAAGGTAATACAAAATACGTATTAAATGTCAGTAATACATTTTTTTGAAAAAAATTATAAATATAATTTGAGGTATACATATTCAAGATTCACAGATCTGCTCCTCATAACATATAATTCACAACGGACCTCAATACCTCCTCTGGGTAATTGAAATCAAACTGGGAGAGTTAAAAATGCTCAAATAATAACGCAGTAAAATATTATTTTAACTTAGAAAGAAATTATAAATCAATTGTCAACAAGCATAGCCGAGAGTCATATTAGTGGCTACACTACTTTACACAGAGAGTGATTAAAATGTGGAATTCGCTGCCAGAGGATTTAGTGATACCCACAGGAGTAAACGGCTATCAATGGCTACTAAGCCATGGTGGCTGAGGGGAACCTCCACATTCAGAGGCACCAATCCTCTAAATCCCAGTGCCAGGAGTCAACATCAGGGGAAGGTCTCTGCTTCTATGCCCTGTTGCTGGCCATCCTGGGGAACTGGTCAGCCACTGTGTGAGACAGGATGCTGAACTAGATGGACCACTGGTCTGATCTAGCAGGACTCTTCTGATGTTCTTCTGAAGGCCTCGGCCTCTATGCCCTGTTGCTGGCCCTCCAGAGGAATTGGTTGGCTACTGTGTGAGACAGGATGCTGGACTAGATGGACCACTGGTCTGATCCAGCAGGACTGTTCTGATGTTCTTATGTACCTAATCAGCGTTCCGAGGCAGTACTTGTGTGTTAACATATCACCATTCTCAATGCAGACTTCCATAACCTAGCCAGAACCACGTAGAATCTTAGGCTGTATGATCTGACCCCCAATGGACAGAAAAGCTTGGATATAAATGGGCAATAGCAAGGTTCTGTCTTTGTCTGTTTGACTCCCTATGTAGGTAAGTGCTGTCAAATCGCAACTGATTTATGGCGACTCCAGCAAGGGGCTTTCAGGGCAAGTGAGAAGCAGTGGCAGTTTGCTATTGCCTTCCTCTGCAGAGTCTTCCTTGGTGGTCCCCAACCCAAATAAGAGCCCTGCTTAGCTTCCAAGATCTGACGAGCTCAGCCTATAACATGCCGCCTTCCCTCTCATTTGACTTCTTTGTCTGGTTTAAACCCATACAGTATTTTATTTACCAGAAAGAATGAATATTTCATAACTGCTTTCACCAAGTTTGTTCGGGCCAACCTGGACAGCTCCCCCAAAGGAATGGAAACTGTGGGGAAGAACTTTTCTTTCTTTTTCTTTCTTTCTTTCTTTCTTTCTTTCTTTCTTTCTTTCTTTCTTTCTTTCTTTCTTTCTTTCTTTCTTTCTTTCTTTCTTTCTTTCTTTCTTTCTTTCTTTCTTTCTTTCTTCGATTTATACCCCACCCTCCCCGCGAACGGGCTCAGGGCGGCTTACATGGGCTTATAGGCCAAAAATCATACATTAAAATCACTAAAACAATTAAAACAGTTTAAATATTTAAAAATACATTCCTAAGACTAACAAACAAATAGCTTCCTGTAGCATTTTTATCAAATTATCAGAGCGGCGACTCAGTTATAAAAGTCCCTGTCACCCCTGCACCCGCCAGGTTAGGTTCGGGCCAGGATACATCAAGTTGGTATAGCTGATGGATGGAATCATCGGTGGCGGCTCCTATTCGAAAGCCTGGCGGAAGAGCTCCGTCTTGCAGGCCCTGCGGAACTGCACAAGGTCCCGCAGGGGCCTGGTCTCCTCTGGGAGCTCATTCCACCAGATGGGAGCGGCCACCGAAAAAGCCCTGGCCCTTGTTTTAGTGAGTCTAGCGGCCCTAAGACCTGGGACCTCCAGACGATGGACTGCTCCTGACCTCAGTGCCCGCTGGGGTATATACGGAGAAAGGCGGTCCCTAAGGTATGTTGGACCCTGGCCATATAGGGCTTTATAGGTCAGAACCAGCACCTAAAAGCCCTAAAATGCAATTGGCCTGCCCTGGCTGTCAGTGCCTGACATGACAGATCTTGCAATCCCTGCACTTGCTCTTATATGCTGTATGTAATACACAAAGTTTGCTTACCCTTTCCTCTCAGTTGCTTTCTACCCTATGTTGCATATCTAAAGGCCTAGTGGGTCCCCTTTGCATATGAGAGTATTTGTTCCTAATCCTTTTATGTTTACAGGTTCCCGACCGGGTGTTAGCATCCCTTCCTCCACCCGCCCCGAAGGAATGTGGAGCGTCTCTCCCTCCCCGCTCTTCCCCCCTCGCTACGCTCAGCTTTTCATCAACTTAGGCTGTTTTTACATCTGACTTTCCCGCTGGAATCATTCTAGTTCCAAAAAAACCTGCCCACACCTCTGTGCGGTGTGAAACCATGCTGCTACTGAAATGTCCACATCTACTAATTGCCCTCCTGTGGTCAAGCTAGTATTGAACCGGCTTTATTCTGCTTTAAACAATTGCTGTTGATTAGTGCACTTAGACCCCCTGGAGTGAAATTTCACACCACTGTGAAATCAGCACAGGAAAAGACAGCAGTCAAACTACTTTAGAGGGGAGGTGTAAAATGACCCTTAGTTAACACTGTGGAATGTCTTATCTGAAGTGTCTGTGCCAGGGCAAGGGAGGAGGGGAGTCTCTGTGAACTGTGAATGTTTTGCTAAGCAGATTTTGGGAACCTGGAGTTGTAGTCTCAATACATAGATAGTTTTGGATGGAAAGTTTGGAGGTTCCTGAGAACTAATTTCCCCCGCATTTTTGGTGAGAACTGCTAGCGCGGGAAGGAGGCAGGATACTGATTGGAGGGTCAAGCTTTAGCTCATGTATCAGTTCAGTATATCAGTGAATGTAACCCGTAGTCAGTGTTCCCTCTAAGCTGAGTTAGTGTGAGCTAGCTCACAGTTTTTTAGCCTCCGGCTCACACATTTTTGTCTTAGCTCAGGAAGGATGGCTCCAGAGCAAACTAATTCATGCAGTAGCCCAATCTCTCGCTCACAGCTTTAATGCCAGTAGCTCACAGGGTAGAGTTTTTGCTCACAACACTCCACAGCTTAGAGGGAACATTGCCCGTAGTATTTCATTACTAACAGAAGAAGTGTTTGTTTCCAGTGATCTTTCTACAGGTAAAGGACTTTTTACTCAAAGACCTGTTGTGGACTATTTTCATTGGGACTTTCTCACACTGGCCCAGCCTCAGAATCCCTTGCAACTCCAGGCTTTGCATGAAAACAGATTGCCCCCGCAGGATCTCTCATAAAATGGGAGTGAGGGCAGATAAAGAGCAGTCGCTTCTAAAGAGAAAGCAGGCAAAATCGCTTGGAGGAGCCCAATACACTGTTTATTTGCTTTGCTACCTGGCTGCAGTAGGATTACTCAGCCGTTCCAAAGCCATTTCAGAATGGTCTCGGCAACATGTTCCTTGGGCTCTGGAGCAGCTCCAAGACTGCACGCCTCTTCTAAGCCAGCATTTCCCAATCTGTAGGTCAGGAGTGGACCCAAAAGTGGGTCGCAAAGCCTCTGCAGGTAGGTTGTGGGCCACCCCCCCCTAATGGCTGCACCTCCCCTTTCCATTGATCTCTTTTGTGTCTTGGGAACCAAGCTCTGACTCTGGAAACAGTTATCTTCCAGGTCATACAGTAGTTTATTTATTTATTTATTTAATTTCATGTGATTTATATCCCGCCCTCCCCGCCATACGGCGGGCTCAGGGCGGCTAACAACGTATCAACAGTATTCCATACATAATTTAAAGCATTTAAAACATTAAAACATATAAACCAACATAACACCATACAGATGGCGTATCTTCAATTCAATCATTCAGTGCAGCACCCGAATGCAACCTTAGAACAGCTACAAACTGGTGGATAAAATCGGTCCAGGGCCAGATATAAATCTCAGTGCTAGGTGGCCTCTACCCGAAAGCCTGGTGGAAGAGCTCCATCTTGCAGGCCCTGCAGAATTGTAAATAGTCCCGCAGGGCCCTGATGTCATCTGGGAGCTCATTCCACCAGTACGGGGCCGCCACAGAAAAGGCCCTGGACCTTGTACTCGCCAGCCGAGCATCCTTTGGCCCTGGGAGGGTCAGACGATTTTGAGAACCAGACTAGTGCTCGCTGGGGAACATATGGGGAGAAGCGGTCCTTCAAGTAAATAGGTCCCGAGCCATATAGGGCTTTATAGGTAAGCACCAGCACCTTGAACCTTATCCGGTATGCTATAGGCAGCCAGTGCAGTGCTTTTAACGCAGGCTGGATGTGCTCCCGCACAGGAAGGCCCATCAACAGCCGCACCGCTGCATTCTGCACTAGCTGCAGCTTCCAGATTTGGCACAAGGGCAGCCCCATGTAGAAAGCATTACAGTAGTCTAATCTTGAGGTGACCAAAGCGTGGATAGTTGGTATTTGTTCTTCACTGCCTAGACATGTTGATCGAGTCAGGAGTGTCCTGGTGGTTCCTCGAGTGAGTGAGAATCTTAGGGGGGATTAGAGGGAGTGATGGAGAAGGAGAGGCTGGCCAGAGACTGGGATACAACCTCCACAGGCAAAGGCTGTGTGTCAGAATGCCACTTGCTTGGGGTTCATAGTGGGGGCAGCTGTGCCCTTTGTGTGATGTTCGTTGGTTTCTCAAAAACATCTGGTAGGCCACTGTAGAAAACAGGATGCTGAACTAGCTTGGGGCCAAGGTCGTAGTTTTTCTAGGGTGCCAAAAAACCTTGGGCCAGCTCTGAATGAGTCACCACGCCAGGTAAATTTGGACTTGTGAGCCACCATACTGAAAAGGTTAGGAACCACCAGGGCCTTTTTCTTGGAAAAAGAGGTGTCGGAAACTCTCAAAAGGGAAATGAAGTTTTCAGTCTGTATACTGAAAACTCATAAACTTTTACACATTTTAAAAATAATTTTGTCAAAGAAGTTCTGGAACTCCGTTCTGATGCATTTCCCCAGAAAAAAAAAAAGCCTCGGGAACCTCTAAGCTGTGGAGTCTTGTGAGCAAATATTCAACTTTCTGAGCTACTGGCATTAAAGTCATGAGGGAGCAATTTGGCTGCTGTATAAATTAGTTTGCTTTGGAGCCCATTCTTCCTGAGCTAAGACAAAAATGTGTGAGCCAGAAGCTAAAAAAACTGTGAGCTGGCTCACAGTAACTCAGCTTAGAGCAGGGGTGGCCAACCTTGCTTAACGTAAGAGCCACATAGAATAAACGTAAGAGCCACATAGAGATGTCTGAGAGCCACAAGACAGGAACAAATATCACACACACGTTTTTATTTTTAAAAATATGCAAATTTGCTTTTTATTAACGTTAAATGGGACTGCCAAAAATAAAAACAAACGAGGAAAACCAGTTATAAGAAAGAGAGAGAGAGAAACTAGGAAAGCAAATAGATGGGAGGGAGGAGGGAAGGAAGGAAGGAAGGAAGGGAGAAAGAGAGAAAAAGCATGCCTCCCCTTTGCTTCCCCAGCCGCCCTGCCAGGAGCCGCACAATATGTGTGAAAGAGCCGCATGTGGCTCCCGAGCCACAGGTTGGCCACCCCTGGCTTAGAGGGAACATTGGTGGGAACCACTGTTCTAAGCAGTCATGATGAGGAGGAGATGGGGATTGTGTGAGAGAAGCTGGCTGACTGATTTGGAGCCTGCTTTAACCTCTTCTCATTTGTCCCAAGAGGATCCATCCACCTCCAATGAACTAAACCAACCAAGTATTAACTTACGGGTCTGGGAAAGACCTGGTTTTTGGAAACCAAAGCAGGGAAGCTGATGCTCATAAGAGGCCAATGTTCAGTCCATGCTAATAAGGAGTATCAGGAAAGTGATTGAATTATTAGCTCTGGGTGGCTGGAGGATGACATCATATGCTGGATCTGGGCAACTTCTGCATGGTAACAGAAGGATAAGTATTTGAAACGGAGATTCCAGGAAAAGGTAGAAGGTCCACCTGACACCTTTTTGGGCCAAGAATTTGGAACCGCTGCACAATATGTCAAGACAGTTCACAGGGATTAGAAAGCAGAGAAGAGGGGTGCTAGGAGGTGTGCTGTCAACGTGAACCCCAAAATGCACCTAATAAATAGAACACTGCTCTCTCGCTCTCTCTCACACACACATGCACACAAACACACTATCCCATTTCAAAACTGATTTTATTCTGCCGAACTGGCCAAACCCTATGGTGAATGTAGGTTTCTGCACTAGCCCTACAAACGATTTTTCCAACAAATAGGAAACTGTTGTATATAACTGTACTTTTATACAGGGGTCATTTTGTAGAAAAAGAGGTGCAGGAGCTCATTAGCATAACTCATTTGCATAATTCATTTGCATACGCCACACCCCCTGACATATTGGAAGTGTGTCAGAAGGCAACACCCCTCAGGCTCCACTCCACAGGTGAGTGAAACTGACCTGCTCTTCCTCCATTCCCTTCCCCATCCAATACTTTGTGCAATAAAAATAAGGGTAAAGAACACACCCTCATTCTCTTCCTGCTCCCTTGAAACCACCAGGTTTAAAGTAGACTTGAGATACCCAGGACATGTGCACCACCCATCCCTTTCCCTTCCCCTCCCCACAACAAGACACCCTGTGAGGTAGGTGAGGCTGAGAGAGGTCTTTTGAGAACTGCTCATGAGAGAACAGCTCTGAGAGAACTTGTGACTGGCCCAGGATCACACCAGCAGCTGCATGTGGAGGAGTGGGGAATCAAACCCGGTTCTCCCAGATTAGAGTCCATCTCCTGACCACTACTCCAACTGATGGGGTGGAAGCTGCTGAAGGGTTGGTGAAATCTCTCCAGTACTTATGTGCCATGTGCCCAGATAAAAAATGGTATACTTAGAAAATTTATATGCCACCTTGAGCAAGTCTGGAAAAGCAGCACAGTCATAAAAGGAACAATGATAAAATTATCAATATGAAAACAAAACACTAAAAACAATAAAGACCCTAGCAGGGCTTTCCCCGGGGCGCTGAGCTTCTGCACTGCTGGGGGAAGCCGAGGAGGGGGCGGGGCTTGGTCATGTGCCCGCCCCCTGGGCTCCTCACTCCCGGAGCTGCGCCCCTGTGCGCTCCCGCTCCAACAGACCCCTGCTTTTATATACATATGCAAGTGCTATCAAGTGGCAGCTGATCTGTGGTGACCCCAGCAAGGGGTTTTTCCAAGGCAGGTGAGGACCAGAGGTGGTTGGCCATGGCCTTCCTCTGCAGGCTCTCCCTTGGTGGCCTCCCATCCAAATAACGACCCTGCTTAGCTTCCTAGCTGTGACAAGATCGGACTATAGCATGCTGCCTTCCCTCCTGCCCTTTTATATACAAACATCCGAACCACTATCTGGAATATACTGCTCCTGTGTTAAGGTAGATGCTTTTCTCTACAAGAGACTCAAGAGGTTAAAGCAGGCTCCTGTTAAGCTGAAATAGATGCAAGCCATTTCAGTGATCCCTTGCACTCCTCCCACCCCCAGAAGCGAGGGGGAGCAAAAGGGATTGCTGAAATGGCTTGCGAAAGCCAGTTAAAGGGAACATTCCCTTTAAATGGCTTTAGCAAGTGGCACCGCACATAAGTGAAGTCCAAGCAGCGAGGTCATGGTGAACTCGCTGCTTGGACTTCACTCATGTATAGCGCCTGCTTGCAAAAGCCATAGAAGGGCATGTTCCCTTTAAATGGCTTTTACGAGCTCTTTCCCCCCTTCCATTCTGCTGGCCTCGGGGAGCTGCCCCCAGCAGAAAGGAGGGAGGGAAGATCTCACTTAAGGGAGATCTCCCCCCACCTATTCTGCTGGCCTTGGGGAGCTGCCCCCAGCAGAAAGGAGGGAGGGATCTTCCCCCAAACCTCACAAACTGAATCAGTTCGGTAAACTGGGAGGTTCAGGGAGTTTGTGGTTTGTGCTCATCCCTAGTCAGGAATCCTGTTGGGTGACCTGCTAGATTCAGGTCCAGTAGCACCGTAAAGATGAACAAGATTTTTGGGGTGTGAGCTTTCGAGAATCAAAGATTTATTGGCTGACCTTTGCTGCCCCTTTCTGTTAAAACACTTTGGCATGAAATCAAGAACGGTAACATTCATTTCATTGCCTTTAATACAGCAGAAGGATTTGACTGGATTATATGAAGACTGCATTTAGCGTGGATGGGTTTATTCCATTTGGCCCTCGTTTTTCTGTTTATTGTAAGGGACATCCCATAAATGCATCCTAAAAGAACATTAGAATCAAGTGAATGGCTTCATTCACTTCTAGCTCTCGTTGTGCATAATTCATCAGAATTTCTCTTTAATGATATGATCAGTCAACAATCTCCCCATTATAGCGAAACAATCAATGGCCTTGAGAGGTCTGCAGGTGAAGGAGGTCTACAGGTATTTAAAAGCCTTCTCCTGTGGCAGCGATTCTGAAAGCCGGTTCTTTGGAGAAATAATCGCTCCACTTGTTTTAGGCATTAAGATCCTCCCCTTTATGCTGCCTAGTTGGGTTTGTTCACTTACGCCCTCTCTTTTAAAATATGCAATCGGAATCACATTGATGCTTTATGGGATGAAGTCAGAAGTATTGAATTCTAAAGTCCTCTGCAGCCTAAATTCTTTCTGAACGCCTCCCAACCCTTCTGCAATCTCATTTTTATTGCTTGTGCTACTACTTCATCCCCTACTTCATCCCCTTTTCGGCATTCATTTTGTTCCCTGTAGTGATAGTACCCCACTGTATGTCCAGCATAGCTCCCTGCAGGTTTAAAGTGCAGGGAAATAAGGTGGACATACAGAGATATAGTATCGACTTGACCACTAGAGGGAGGAAAATGCATTCACTCAAGGAAAAAAACCCCAAGGCAGTAGGGACAGAAAAATGATGAAAATAGGATACAAAAGATGGTAGAAAGTGGGAATGATCTGTTCCACAAGCAGAGTTCCTGGTTCTTTGGATCTAAACCAATAAGCTTATATTTATAGGCAGGGGTCCGTTGGAGCGGGAGCGCACAGGAGTGCAGCTCTGGGGGTGAGAAGCCCAGAGGGCGGGCACATGACCAAGCCCCGCCCCCTCCTAGGCTTTCCCGAGCAGTGCAGAGGCACAGCGCCCCAGGGAAAGCCCTGCAAGGGTCTTTATTGATTTTAATGTTTTGTTTTAATATTGATAATTTTATCATTGTTCCTTTTATGACTGTGTGCTGCTTTTCCAGAGACTTGCTCAAGGTGGCATATAAATTTTCTAAGTACACCATTTTTTATCTGGGCACATGGCACATAAGGACTGGAGAAATTTCACCAACCCTTCAGCAGCTTCCACCCCATCAGTTTGGTGTAGTGGTCAGGAGTTGGACTCTAATCTGGGAGAACCGGGTTTGATTCCCCACTCCTCCCCATGCAGCTGCTGGTGTGACCTTGGGCCAGTCACAAGTTCTCTCAGAGCTGTTCTCTCATGAGCAGTTCTCAAAAGATCTCTCTCAGCCCCACCTACCTCACAGGGTGTCTTGTTGTAGGGAGGGGAAGGGATGGGTGGTGCACATGTCCTGGGTATCTCAAGTCTACTTGAAACCTGGTGGTTTCAAGGGAGCAGGAAGAGAATGAGGGTGTGTTCTTGACGCTTATTTTTATTGCACCAAGTATTGGATGGGGAAGGGAATGGAGGAAGAGCAGGTCAGTTTCACTCACCTGTGGAGTGGAGCCTGAGGGGTGGGTGTCGCCTTCTGACACACTTCCGGAATGTTAGGGGGTGTGGCATATGCAAATGAGTTATGCAAATGAGTTATGCTAATGAGCTCCTGCACCTCTTTTTCTACGAAATGACCCCTGTTTATAAGTTTTGTTCTATTCAGAAGAAGTCTGCGACAGAGAGTGGCTATCTGGGTTCCCTGGTTGTGGGCCATTGGACTTCTGCTTTGTGCTTTAACATGGCTGCAGTGCTATAATTCCTGTCATACTCTGATGACTGTTGATATTTGAACAAACCAAAAATAAGAGAAGCCATAATCAGCTTCTTGGAAATCTCGCGGTAGCAGGTTTCCATAACAGGTTTTGTCTCTGTTGCTTGTTTCATCCTCTCAGGCTTTTTGTAATCTCTGTCACACCACCACAAGTTTTATGTCCCACATTTTTAATTCCAGTCTTCTGTGAAATACTTTCACAAAGTTATTTCTGAGCTTTTAATTTCAATCTGATTTCAATTAGCCGTAGCAATAGCCATGATATTTAAAGATTCTCGTGCTGCAGTTCTGTGCATGCTTACACGGGAGTAAGCCCTATGGAGTTCAGTGGATTTCACTTCTGAGTAAAATGCATAAGACTGGGCTGCAGATTATCTAAAACATTAATTGATAGAAGTGCAGCAGCTGGCAGAATTGATGGTGGTGGCAAGTGCCATCATCAAGTCGCAGCCAATTTATGGCAAATATGAAGGGTCTTGAAGGTAGTGTGCCATTGCCCACCTCTGTGTAGCAACCCTGGTATTCTTTGGAGGTCTCCCATCCAGGTATTAACTAGGGCTGACCCTGCTTAGCTTCCGAGATCTGATGAGACTGGGCTAGCCTGGGCCACCGGGTCAGAGCTGCCAGTATGGTTACTGTTAAAAAAGAAACACCTCTGGCTAAAATTGATTATATTTTTATTACTGTTTCGTTCTTGATGTTTTCGAAGCCCGCTTGTTGCAAAGG
The DNA here is from genome assembly GCA_029233225.1 of Lepidodactylus listeri. Classification (NCBI taxonomy): domain Eukaryota; kingdom Metazoa; phylum Chordata; class Lepidosauria; order Squamata; family Gekkonidae; genus Lepidodactylus; species Lepidodactylus listeri. Next base: position 127,762,377 of record JARCFY010000005.1, on the reverse strand, counting down.
ACATGATGCATGATTAGTTGTTTATGATACCTACTGAGTTCGTGTAATATTACATAATGTCTATCCATCACTTGAGCACAGACTTTTATTGATTTGTTTTAGCAGCTTGTATTCACGTTGAAACTTAGATTTTAGCCAAAGTAGTACGTTTGGTCAGATTGATTATTATGAATGAATGGTTAGGGACCTGGGAGGAGAACATTAATGATGTTTAATGCTTGCCCCCCACCCCTACATGGACAATTCACCTGCAGGGCTGGGAGCTGAGATGAGTGGCTTGCAAGTGTTGGTGTGTCTGTGTGTACGAGAGAGAGAAAGAGAGAAAGAGAGAGAGAGAGAGAGAGAGAGAGAGAGAGAGAGAGAGCGCTAGTTGTGAATGTTGAATTGACAGAAGTAGACACTCTGCTTCTTTTGAGCTCAAGTTTGCTGAGACCTGGGTGCAGCCTTTGTCTGGGAGGGTTGTAGAAGTTGCTCTCTGAGAATCTGCTGCCTGTTTGTAGTAGCTGCTAACTTGGATGCACACTATTTAGCTATATACACCATTAGTGTAGATATGAAGACTGAAAGCAAAGTTGTTCACTTTTAATATACTCGTGCCAAAGTACCTGTCATCACGCAATAGAGGGAACAACAGCTGTATGATGAGTCAAAACGGAAGAGGCTTATAGCTGATAAAGCACTGTACTAATGGAACGTAGAAAGAAAACATGAAATAATGCAGAATTATCAATTTAATACAATAGATAGTAAATAAAGGTCCAGGAATAAATCAACAATGAAGCGATGCTTCGTTGTTGATTTATTCCTGGACCTTTATTTACTATCTATTGTATTAAATTGATAATTCTGCATTATTTCATGTTTTCTTTCTACGTTCCATTAGTACAGTGCTTTATCAGCTATAAGCCTCTTCCGTTTTAAGTACCTGTCATGACCGCCGCTGAGCGGGCTCTGGGCTCCGACTCGGAAACCTCTGAGGAGCCAGAGGTGTAGCTTGGAGGAGAGGAGGAAACATCACAAGACCCCTGCAGGGCAGCTTTGGCCCATCTGCTTCAGAACTGGCCGCTGAGGAAACTGCTGAGGGAGATTCTCCAGAACTTGCCCCTGAGAGTCTGCAGAGGAGTTCCTCCACCAGAACTTCCTTCTGTCCCCCCAGGTCCCGGACTTGGTCCCCCAAACCCATCAAGATGTGGTCCCCCAAACCCACCAGAATCTTCCTCCACCCAGCAGGAGCAGCAGAGCCAATGGGCTCGTGCTAAGATAGCCCAGCAAAGGTGCAGTGCTCGTGCCCCCACTTTCTGGGCCAGATCATGGTGGATGTAATCGTTTGCAGGATTCTGGCCCCAGTCTAGCTTGGACAAGATGAGTCTAGGGGTGTGTTCATACGGCTCTTTTGAGCTGCGCCAGGCACGAGTGCCTGGTGGATTTAAAGTGCACATCCAGACCTCAAAATCTGGGAATCATGCCGCTTTTTTTTAATATATACATTTTATTTTAAGTCGGTTTTATACATTAATCCTTACAAAGCATATATATACATTCTTCTCGGAGCCACGTATTAGCTTATCCATACGTAGAATTTTGACCATACAATCACTGAATCAATTTTCACCTCCGTATTTAATAGAGAGCTAAGTTTACTCATTTCTGCCCACTCCAATAATTTAGCAATCACATCTTCTTTCCCCGAAAGTAATGTTGATTTCCATAAACTGGCTCGGACTATCCGAGCTGCAGTCAGTATGTAGGCCATCAATTTTTGATCATTACCAGGGAAGCCATCTGGTAAGATATTTAACAGAAATACCTCTGGATTTAATGGCATATCCAAACCCATTATCTCCATAATCACACCTTTCACCATTAACCAGAATTTTTGAACCTCCTTACACGTCCACCACATGTGGAAATATGTACCGACACTCGTTCCACAGATCCAGCACTTATTAGACAGATTATTGTAACATCTATGTAGCCTGTCGGGTGACCAATGCCAACGGTAAAAGAGTTTATATATGTTTTCTTTATAATTTTTCTTTATAATTTACCGCTCCCAAAAATTTTAGTGATTTCCAAATTTTTGTCGATTTTTCTATCTCAATGTTGTGACCAAAATCCTCCATCCATTTCATGGTTTTATCTTTTCATCTTGCATTTCATAACTAAGAATTAATTTATAGACTTTATTAAATTTATTTTATTCATCCAATTTAAGTCTAACTCATTCGGTGTCTCACAAAAACCAAGCCTTTTATCTAAATGATACCTAGAATATAATTGGTTGTTTTCCCACCAAGATAACTGTAAATCTATCTCATTTTTTAACTGATCGCTATTCTTCAAATTTCCCTTACTATCCAGCAACCTATCATAGCTCGCCATATTTTTTAAGTTCTAATGATGGTTTGATAAAAGCCTCCAAAGGAGAGACCCACCTGGGCGTTTTTAAATATAACTTCTCTCTTACACTTAACCAAGTTTTTATAAGGGCATCTCTTAGAATATGCGTGCTAAAATTCGAGTGAATCTGGGAATCGTGCCACTTTTGTTAGTAGCCTGTCAATGCCCATCGGGGATCTATACTTAAAAGATAGTGGTTAAAGTCCTGTCTAAAGCTGGCTAATGGGCCAATGCTGGACTTTCCACCATCAGGTCGCTCCACCAGCATGCAATCAGACCATCCCTAACGGCTGCCATTTTAAAAAACCTCTTAGTGATGCACGCATAACCGCTTAAGCATGTGATGTCCCCAGAGCTCTGATCAAGCGATCCAAACAATCTTATGTTTTTGACGGTCCCTTGAACTTTATAAACTTTATTAAGTGAAACGGTACCTAGAGGAAGGTACTGCTGGCAGTGTTTTTACCATTTTAGTATGCACATGCACGGAAAAACAAGTATATGGTGAGGCAGCTATGCGCATGCGCAGACAGGATTTTTGTAAAAAATGCTGACCGCACAGCTCCTCATGGTGGATGCCATCTAGACAATCCACCGTGGGAGTCACGTGTGGTGAAGCACTTCATGGGCAATCTGTCTGGTGGTGCAATGCTGGATCAAAAAGATCTAGCTCAAATTACAGCCGGGCCAATGGCGGGATTAGCTGCCCGTCTGAACCCACCCTAGGTGCTGTTTCCACAGCAAGTGGAGCTGTTGACTTCTCAGCCTATTTAAGCCTTGGGCTGGGAGAGGAAGTGTGCTGGATCAACTGGTCCACTAGGTGTAAGCCTGTTTCAGCTCCCGTTGATGCTAAAGACTCACCACTCAAACCTGAGGTCACTACACTCGAGGAGATCTGACTTGCCCTGCTTGCAGAATGCATTAGAACACCTAATGGCTGACGAGATGCTTTAATAACGTTACTGGTGGTGGAAAGTGCTTTCAAGTCACAGCTGACTTAACGGTGACCCCATAGGGCTTTTAAGGGAAGAGATGTTCAGAGATCGCTTGCCATTGCCTGCCTCTGCATAGCAAGCCTGGATTTCCTTGGTGTGTTTTGCTGATGTGACTCCTGACTAGGGGGGCTACGGTCAAGAATACACATACACATAGGGTTGCCAGACTCCAGGTGGGCCCTGGGGACCTCCCACTTTTACAACTGATCTCCAGCTGACAGAGATAAGCTCCCCTGGAGAAAATGGCTGCTTTGGAGGGTGGACTCTATGGCATTGTACCCTGCTGAGGCCCTCCCCTCCCCTCCCCAAACCCCGCCCTCTCCCGGCTCCACCCCCAAAGTCTCCAGGTATTTCTCAACCCAGACTTGGCAACCCTACATACACACAATTGTGCTAAGAGCACCCCAGGCAAATATAATGAATGTTGTGATTGCTTTTGCATCCTGCATATTACATTTTAACTAAAGTGGTAACTGTAGAAACGGAAAGAATTCCAATTAATGTGTACTAATCATTGTGAGAATTCACATTCTCTGGTCTCAGCTGTATTCAAAAGATGCCTCTCTCCCCCAAACTCAAAATATGTGGCTTTACGTTCTTCTGAGACTTTACATTCTTCTGAGAAACTGATGCAGATCTGGAGATCTCCTAGCCTCTTGCTCTCATTTCTTCAAGCAGTGGTTGTTACTGAGCAAACCCATTCTATATGGCATAGTATAGAAAATGCATTGGGCCTGATTTTCATCATGGTCTTCAGTTTCTCCTGGGCCTTCCTGAAAAGATGTAAGAGCCTTTCATCACTTTCCCAGCAACCCTTCATCTCAGATGGGGATACAATGCTTTTCACAGGGACTAATTTTGTGCAGTACATCCACACCCACCTGTGCATACTAGAACATGATCACATAATTCTTCAAAGGGCACAGAGTTTGCAAGGGCTAACCTGAACCTTGGGCTCTGTGTGTGAGAGCTGTTTTCAGACAAGCTCTTTTGGAAACCAGACACAGGCTGCGCCCTCCCAGATTAAAGGGGCCACATTTTTCTACCTCCGGTTGGGATGTCTACACATCCCAACCCCTGCGGCGGCTGGTGGTGGCAGGCAGAGGCGGTGTCGGCCGGAGAGTGGGGAAAGATGCAGCAGCGGCAGCAGAAGTGCCGGCAGTGGCAGAAGCGGCGGCGAAGGAGGTGGCCGCGGCGGCAGCAGAAGCGGCGGAAGCGGCGGTGGCGGAAGCGGTGGCGGCCACGGAAGAGGCGGTGAAGGAGGTGGCCACGGCGGCGGAAGTGGCTGTGGCGGAAGAAGCAACAAAGGACCCGCCAGCCACCTGGTAAGTTTGGGGTTTTTCCCCCCCCCCTTTTACACTTGGGCGCTTGACTGCCCAAGCACCCAACTGTAAAAGGGGGGAAAAAATGGCCGACGGGACCATCTGGACAGCCCTGCTCTCGCAATGCTTGCGAGAGAGGGCTGTCCAGATACCTCAAATGCGGGTTCCTCCCACGACTCCCGGGAAAACTGTAGATTTTCCCGGGGTCGAAAAATGCGGGAGGAACCCGCATTTGAGCCCACTTCGGCACGGGACTTTCTGTGGCTGTTGTAGATGGCCCCTTTAAATGTGGGAGGAAATAGCCCTTCTGCCCGCATTTAGGGGCTGTGTGACCGTGGCCACACACACACACACACCTCTTTAGGTTCCTGCTACATCTGTGGGGTTCTTTTTTAAAGAATGGTGAGCCAGTTCATGAGACCCACCCGAGCCCCAAAGGCGACATGGGATTGTGCTCAGCCACAGTAACCACTGCTCATCCTGTGTGCTCCAGATTAGCAACAAGGGACACTCAACTGGTTTGATTTAACTTCAGATGAAAGTTTTAAGTATGGGTAGAATTGGTGGATCCTGCATAAGCGTAATCGTTGCCCCCAGGACGTTGCGGCAAGCACTGCAAAACAAAGAATATACACAGCTATGTAAATGTGCTACTCAAGGTGGGAAAAACCAAACTGTGGTTTCTGTTACCATTTCAATACAGAGGAAGGGAGAGATAATCTGATGAATGGCCTTAGCTCTAGGGCTGCCTACCTACAGGTGGGCCTGGAGTTCTTCCATTATAGCAGCTGGCTTCCAGACTACGAAGATCAGTTCCCCTGGGGCAAATAGCTCCTTTAGAGGGTGGACTCTATGGCAGGGGTGGCCAACCTGTGGCTCGGGAGCCACATGCGGCTCTTTCACACATATTGTGCGGCTCCTGGCAGGGTGGCTGGGGAAGCAAAGGGGAGGCATGCTTTTTCTCTCTTTCTCCCTTCCTTCCTTCCTTCCCTCCTCCCTCCCATCTATTTGCTTTCCTAGTTTCTCTCTCTCTCTTTCTTTCCACTTCTTTAATTCTTTCTTTCCATCTCTCTCTTTTTCTCTCTCTCTCTCAATATCATTAGCAAACAAGTAATATCATTATCAATAACCGGTTTTCCTCGTTTGTTTTTATTTTTGGCAGTCCCATTTAACGTTAATAAAAAGCAAATTTGCATATTTTTAAAAATAAAAACATGTGTGTGATATTTGTTCCTGTCTTGCGGCTCTCAGACATCTCTACGTGGCTCTTACGTTTATTCTATGTGGCTCTTACGTTAAGCAAGGTTGGCCACCCCTGCTCTATGGTGTTATACCCTGCTGAGGTCTCTCCCCTCCAGGCTCCACCCCCAAATCTTTAGACGTTTCCCACCAGGCATTAGCAACCTTATTCATTCCCCATGTGTGGTAGGGCTGCCAAGTCCAACTTGGGAAATATCTGGGGACTTTGGGGGTGGAGCCAGGAGACTTTGGGGGTGGAGCCAGGAGAAAGGAAGTGACATCATTTTGTGATGTCACATCCTGTGATGTTGCTTCCACATGCTGACACATGAACTCATGAAGTTTCCTAATACTGAATCAGGCCATTGGTCCATCAAGGTCAGTATTGACTACTCAGACTGGTAGTGGCTCTCCAGGGTCTCAGGCTGAGATCTTTAATGTCACCTATGACCTGATCCTTTTTTAGCTGAAGAGGCTGATACCTCCGGCATGTCAAGCAGGTGCTCTATCGCTGAGCAGCGGCCCTACTGAATCCTTCCTCATCTCGGCAGAATATGAAGCACTAAGTGCTACACAAGTGCTAAATATGATTTTCATATCATAAGAACAGGAGAGAAGCCACAGTGGATCGGCCCATCCAGTACAGCCCATCCAGTACAACACTCTGTGTCACAACAGTGGCCAGAAATACCAGGTGCCCTCAGGAGGTCCAGCAGCGGGGCCAGAACTCCAGAAGCCCTCCCACTGTTGCCCCCCAAGCACCAAGAATGCAGAGCATCACTGCCCCAGACAAAGGGTTCCATTTAGTCCTTGTGGCTAATAATAGCCACTGATAGACCTCTGCTGGATGGGGACACAGAGAGAGAGAGGGACAGACAGACAGACAGACAGACAGAAAAAAGAAAAAAAGAGGGAGAGAGAGAGAAGGGAAAAAAATGGCAGAGGCACTTACTTCCATTTAGACCTTGGGGCTAATAATAGCCACTGATAGACCTCTGCTGGATGGGGACAGAGAGAGAGAGAGAGACAGACAGACAGACAGAAAAAAGAAAGAAAGAGAGAGAGAAGGGAAAAAAATGGCAGAGGCACTTACTTCCATTTAGACCTTGTGGCTAATAATAGCCACTGATAGACCTCTGCTGGATGGGGACAGAAAGAGAGACAGACAGACCGACAGAAAAAAGAAAGAGGGAGAGAGAGAGAAGGAAAAGAGCTGTAAGAGAAACTTACCACAGCAACCTTGCAACCTTACCCCAGCCACATGCAAAAGCAGCCCCTTCAGTCCCTCCTTAATCTCTGGGCGGAGCTCTCTTGCTGGCTCTATTCTTAAAGGGGAAATGTCTGGTGAGGCTTTTTACTGCAGGGCAGGCTCTCTGCAGACATTTCCCTTTTAAGGCAGGGCAGGGCAGGCTCTGACGTTCCCCTGCGTTCCTGCTGGCAGCCATTTTGTCCCCCGGTGGCCAATTTTGAAAAAGCGGGGGTAAGTATTAAAAATCGGTGTTTCCCCCGCCCTACCGGGGGACTTGGCAGCCCTAAGTCTGTCCAACTTCCATTCCCAATCTATCTAGGATTCGTCACACTCCATCCCCATAAATGTCTGTGGCTCAGTGCTGAGGAAAAATGAAACGAAGGAGCCTGGATTCAAATTCATAGCCAGTTGGCATGAGAGCTCCCCTTGCCAATGTCACCCCTGACCCCCATCCAGATATCAAGGCACTAAATGTTAAGTGATCTCGGGGTTGTTTGGCCTCTGTTCTGATTTATCACCTCTCTGATGCTCCACAGAGATTACAGGGGGACCACGTGGAAAGCTCTGAGTTATGGTTTTTGAAGAAAACATGCATTAGCAAGGAGCCCCTGCCAAGTATGTTCTCTGTAAGACTTTGAAATGAATCCCAACAACCTTCAGCTACTGCAGAGTGGCTCATGAAGCTGCTGAATGTTTTTTTTTAAGTGTGTGGTTCTCAGTGAAAAAGAGGCACGCGGCCATCATTCCAAGCTGAAACTGCCAATAATGATTCCCCAAAAATGGGGAAGGGGCAATGTCATTTTACAGCTTTATGGTCCTGGAAGGAAATGAATGAGTCTCTCTGGAGCTACAAAAACTAGCCTGTCATCCTAACTGTGAGGCTCTGAAATATATTGGGTTATTTATTTTTTGTATTTACTGCTCCTAGTTATTAATGTTCATTCTTCTCGAGTCGCTCCGGCTTTGGCAGGAGGAAAGCAAATAGTACAATATGAAATCCAAAGAGCAGCCACCAAAATACCATCAACCAGATTGCAAACGTAAAAGTCAACAGGAACCGAACAGCTCCTTATTTGTATTAAATTTAAAGCATTATTCAAGGGACGGCAAGTGCAAACCCGTCCGACATTTAGCTTTGTTTCCCCAACTCTGATGCGTTCAGCTGCTTCGGGATCTCTTGAAATGTGTCGGAGGAGAGTCTGACAGATACCGTGGGCCGCCCAAAAGACACAGAGGTGGGTTCGTGATCCAATCCAGCCTGATCGCTCTGTAGAATCTAAAAGGACCAAACTGAGTCTATTGTACTTTGGTCGCATCATGAGAAGACAAGAGCCGCTGGAAAAGATAATCACCCTAGGAAAAGTTGAAGGCAGCAGGAAAAGAGGAAAAGACCCAACGTGAGCCTCAGCCCTCAGTTTGCAAGACCTGAGAATGGCTGAATAAGATATTTTGGAGGTCATTAATGTGTAGGTTCTTCAGAATTCGGAAGCAACTTGATGGCCCTTAACATGCACACACGCCTCTTCTCCCACTCTTTCTTGCCACCCCCTTGTCTGGAATTTCCTCCCACCTGGGTTGTGCCCTTATCTCTTTCCTTTAACTCAGGGGCAGACCAGTCCTGTTAACTTGTCAGGGCCAGACCTTCCAACTTCCTGGGAAAGTTCCCGGGGAGCTGCTGCTATGAAGGGTTGTTGGTGGCTCTAAGCAAGCCGAGTTGAGCCCGGCAGCCCTGGTAGAACAGCAGGGCCTGCTTGGCTTGAACCTGGCTGGTGTCAACCAGATCTACGCTTCTGATAATGGGTGATGATTGTCTCCACCCCCACAACCTGAGCAGGCTAGGGTGGCTCAGTTTGGTTTAGTGGTTAGGAGCACGGACTCTAATCTGGGAGAACTGGGTTTGATTCCCCACTCCTTCACATGCAGCTGTCGGTGTGACCTTGGGTCAGTCACAAGTTCTCTCGGAGCTGTTCTCTCAAGAGCAGTCCTCGAAAGAGCTCTCTCAGCCCCACTTACCTCACAGAGTGTGTGCTGTGGGGAGGGGAAGGGAAGGGGACGAAGACTGTAAGCCGCTCTGAGGCTTTGAGTGAAGGCGGGGTATAAATCCAGTCTTCTCCTCCTTCCTTCTTCTTCCATGGCTCTGTCGCCCCCCATTTGCCCCTGTTCTAAATCTGACTCTTCCAGGAACCCTTTGGCTTAATCTTCATCCTCATCCCCCCCCCCCCCCAACAGAAACGAAGCCTAAAAACGTGTTCCGTCACACTTATCCATGTTTAATCTAAATTCGGGTTGCAACTCCAGGTTGGGAAATTTCTGGAGCCCTGGGGGTGGGCTGTAGGAGGGGAGGGAGGCCAATGAGGTATAACGCCACAGAGCCACCCTCGAGCCATTTTCTCCAGAGGGACTGACCTGTGTTATCTGGCGAGGAGTTGTGACACCAGGAGATATCGGGGCCACACTTGGAGACCGGCAATCCTCTGGGCACTCTGCTGACTTGTCGCCTCCATCTCTTTCCGTTTCCCCCATCCTGCCGAGTTGAGACAGTCAGCTTCCCTGGAGCTGGGACTTGCCTTTTGTTTCTGCTCCTCTGTCCAGGTCCGTGCCTGCTGTGCAGAGAATACCTTGCGTTGTCTACCGCACGTTGCCTTTTCCATTTCTCACACGATTCTTCTTCGCCCACTGATCGTACTAGCATTTTCGTAAAGCTTGCTGGTGATGCCTTTCAGGCTACATCCCGGAAGCTGCCAAGTGGACCCAGCAATGTCCTCAAGGGGATGGAGAAAGTGAGTGTATCAGTCCTGTGGAAATCAAGTTTTGAAGCAAGAGGCCTTCTGATAATACAATCAATCTTGCTGTCACGACCCTTGGTGACAAGAGCATGCAAAGAGGATCTGGTTCACAGGCGGTGGGAGCCCAAATGCGCATCAGCTGGCATCACGTGATGTCCCCGTTGTGCAACTGTGCCACATCTATGGTTTCCAACCTCCAGGTGGAGCCTGGAGATCTCTCAGAATTACAACTGATTTACAGATGACAGAGATCAGTTCCCCTGGAGTAAATGGCTGCTTTGCAGGGCGGAATGTATAGCATTATGCCCTGCTGAATTCCCTCCCATGTCCCCCCCCCAACCTTTGCGAAATACTGACTGTCCCAAGGCCATCCCATCAGTTTCGTGGCTGAGTGGCAGATTTGAACCCAGTCCTCCCAGTCTTAACGTGACAGCCTAATCATTGCACCATACTGGCTGTCAGTGGAAGAGAGTGAAAATATTTCCGATTTTAGTATTTCGTGTTGGAGAAAAATAGTCAAAATACTCAGGGGTCATTTTGTAGAAAAAGAGGTGCAGGAGCTCATTAGCATAACTCATTAGCATAACTCATTTGCATATGCCACACCCCCTAACATACTGGAAGTGTGTCAGAAGGCAACACCCACCCCTCAGGCTCCACTCCACAGGTGAGTGAAACTGACCTGCTCTTCCTCCATTCCCTTCCCCATCCAATACTTTGTGCAATAAAAATAAGGGTAAAGAACACACCCTCATTCTCTTCCTGCTCCCTTGAAACCACCAGGTTTCAAGTAGACTTGAGATACCCAGGACATGTGCACCACCCATCCCTTCCCCTTCCCCTCCCCACAACAAGACACCCTGTGAGGTAGGTGGGGCTGAGAGAGGTCTTTTGAGAACTGCTCATGAGAGGACAGCTCTGAGAGAACTTATGACTGGCCCAAGGTCACACCAGCAGCTGCATGTGGAGGAGTGGGGAATCAAACCCGGTTCTCCCAGATTAGAGTCCAACTCCTGACCACTACACCAAACGGTTGGGGCGGAAGCTGCTGAAGGGTTGGTGAAATTTCTCCAGTACTTATGTGGGGCATGTGCCCAGATAAAAAATGGTATACTTAGACAATGTATATGCCACCTTGAGCAAGTCTCTGGAAAAGCAGCACACAGTCATAAAAGGAACAATGATAAAATTATCAATATTAAAACAAAACATTAAAAACAATAAAGACCCTAGCAGGGCTTTCCCCGGGGTGCTGCGCCTCTGCACTGCTCAGGGAAGCCGAGGAGGGGGTGGGGCTTGGTCATGTGCTTGCCCCCTGGGCTCCTCACTCCCGGAGCTGCGCTCCTGTGCGCTCCCGCTCCAACGAACCCCTGAAAATACTTAAATATTGAGAGGTTTCAATGGATCTTTGCTTCACTGGAGAGGAGACATTTATTTCTGTTTAAAAAGCTTTATTTCTAAGGGTAAGAGTTCACGGGAGACGTACAAAATAACAACATATCTAGGAGCTACCTTTTGCATCCTACTCTTTGCAAAGCATGGTCAGACAATAATGGAGATTCCTCCTCCTTCTTGACCCCTAGAAGGATGTCACCTGAATACAGTAACCAATCAATGCATCACTACTCCTTTACATTCGCTGGCTTCCCTTACCTTGGCTGTCTGCCAGGCTTCCCTTCCAGGTCAGTCTAAACAATAGCATTGAAGGTAAACAAGTTAACCCTATAATGACTGGAATGTGAGATCTTGCAAACACAGACATTTCCAACATTTCGAACCATCTTAAAATCACAGAAATTCTCTTAAGGTTGTTGAAAGCGGCCTTCTTCTGAATTGCATGAAGGATAAACCCTTTGCCGAAATTTTCTCCCTTTGTCCGTTCACTGAATCTGATACAGCAGTGTTTTCCTTGTGGGGATTTGAATTTTCCTTAGATGAAAGAATCCCCAGATGTCCTGATAGTTGCGATGCAGATTGCACCATGCGTGGAGATCAAAACCTCCAACTTGGGTCTCTGTTTTCCTCCATCCTTTGGAGTGTTTAGTCTTCTATGAGAGTTTTTGCATCGTTTTCTTCTTTTTCGGAAAGCTACTGACAAAAGCCAACTTGACAGATCTCTTTCCATTATCCAGCCTGTTGCCTGTGATCTCTGCGAAAGAGAGAGAGAATTCCTTTCTTGGAAATGAATTTTGGGATTAATGCAGTCCCAGTGGGAGGGATAAGCTTTCTGTAATTCAGCAACAGAATCCCCATGGTATGGTATGTGTAGACAAGATGGATGTGTGAGGAGAGAGAGCGATGGCATTGTTTTTAAAGGGCTGCAATAGGATGGCTGAGGACAGAAAACTGGGATTCCTTTCAGGCCCATAAGAAGCAAAAGCTTGAGTTGGAATATGGTTGTTTTATTTCCAGTCCTAAGGTATTACAGAATTGACAGTGTAGTAAAAGATGGATGCAGACATTACGAGGGAACCGATGCACAGCCAGGTTCTGCCCTTCACTCATTATATCCATTCTCTCTCGCTCTCTCCTGATTAAATAAAAGCACTTTTTAGATAAAGTAAGTTTGGGCTAGATATTTGTGGCATCATCGTGCATGTAATGGTTTGTAATAAATTTCATTTATGGCATCCAACAGGGGAGATGAAGTGAGAGACTGCTGGGGCATGTTAACTCTTTGGGGGCCAGGGCCTGTTCGGAAATGAGAAAGACAAGGGGAGCACTTGGTGCAGTTGTTGTGGCGCTGACGTGTACCGAGCAGAGAATTTTATTTACTTAGTTTATCCTATTTGTCTATTCTATTTATCTATTGTATTTATTAATTTATTATTTATTTAGCCAATTGATTAATTAATTATTAAATGCCCCACCTGGCACCACCCACTTTCTAAACACACTTTGGCAGTCACCAGGAAAGGTGTCAGCAGGCAGCACGGCACCCGCGGGCACCGTGTTGGGGACTCCTGTTTTACAGTGTCAACTTCTTTCAGGACAGGGCTTCAAAGCTTGCAAAGTGAGGTGAGTTCTTCTATTAAGACAAAATTGCTGGAGCTTGCATAGAAATAAGGTTTAATTTTTTTACCAGCAGTCAAGTGCTCTTCTTAGAAGAACTTTGCTACCTGTGAATGTTCCGGGAACCAAAGATCCGACCTGTAAATTGTTTGCGATGGATTGTTCAAATGAGCTTTTCATCCTAGAGAGCTCCTTACTGAGAGTAATTTCTTTCCCAGCTCTGGCCAGAAGAAGACCTGACCTCTGCTTGCTTGGTGTGCTTTCATTAGCTGCTCCCTCACATCTGTCTTTCTGAGATGGATCAAAGGTGCTTCTGGAATGCGGTGCTGCTGTTTTTGAAGCATCCCCTCTTCTGGATAATTGTAGCGTTTACAGCTAAAGCTCTAAGGATGTGCCATTTGAAAAAGAGCAGTAGGCTCATATTCACTGCTGTTACCCTGGTCCCCCCCCCAACAATTTTTAAATTGTAAACGTCTTGAGTAGAGTTACCAGCCTGAGCATGGGACAACTCAAAGAAACAGTACAAGATTGGAAAACATGGAGAGAGCTGGCCCATAGAATTGCCAAGTGTAAGCCAGCAAGGCATTTTATATGCTCTCATGAACTTTAAAATCATAAGTTTGACCTTTGGGGTTGGTTTTCTGCCTAAGGCAAAGGCACTCTCTATTGCTATGAGAGGCTTCAGCCCACAGTGGGAGACTTCCTTCAGAGTTCACACTTGCATGGAGACCAGAATCCATATCAAAGAGCTCTCACATCTACTTCACAGGTTCTCAGCAACAGGAAGACCAAGACTCCATTTCAAAGAGTCCTTTTCTCCTTTACGCTGGCCCCTTCACACCTGCCCCCAAAGTTCCAGTAAGAGATTAGGTTGCCCAGCAACTAATCGCCAACCATCAAGTGACCTGGCCGAAGCCATCACGAGACCAGAGATTGGTGCCAAGAAGACCGACCAGATGGCCCAGGTGTTAGATCCTGATTGGCACCTAGTTTTGCAATATTGTCCACTCCTTCCTGCCCCCTCCTCGCTATGACACTGACCAATAGAAAGACTAGTAAGGATGGACAACCTAGTGGGTGTGACAATGGGATGTGGTCAGCGCAGCCCACCCCAATGCCACCTGATAAAAGATCTTGCACAACAGAACCTCTAGCTAGCCTGCCCTCTTCGACCTCTATCTTCTTACCAACCTCTCATATCCAGCTTGCTATACCCAGTACCTCGCCTCCATCTTTAATCCCTGGTTTGCGCAGCCAGGACTGGAGCGTGTATTTGCAGGTTCAGATCTCGTTCCCCCTATTTTTCACATTCATCCCTCCCTCATTCTCGCGGAAGTGATTCACCCACTATCAAGACAGGTAATGTAACTCCCCCTCAATGATACTCCTGCTCATGCAACAGTGCTATTTTCTGTCTGATTTCCTTAGGTCTTGTGTGTATGTGGTTTTATTATTATTCCTTGTATGCTTGAACAACATCTTTTTAGTAAACATCATTTAAAGAAACCACTCTGCCTCCACGCCTATTTACTGAGAACTCCTGGAAGGGGCGGGACCTTGGTATAGTTGGCAAGAACCCGTTATTACGCCAATTGCTGAATGTAAATTAAAGCAATTCGGCTAACACAAGAGTTTAGAAACAACTGAATGGCTAACAACCACCAGCCTCCAGGGGGGAGCTGGAGATCTCTCAGGATTGCACCTGATCTCCAGGCAACAGAGATCAATTCCCCTGGGGAAAATGGCTGCTTTGGATAGTTGACTGCATGGTATTATAATCTACTGTGGTCCCTCTCTTCTCCAAACTCTGCCCTCTCCAGGCTCCATCCCCCAATCTCCAGGTATTTCCCAACTCAGAGCTGGCATCCCTATTCTTGAGGCAGTGTGTGAGGCTTCTGTACTATCAGCAAAAGATCAGACCTTTGTGGTTCTTTATTTCTAATACTGGAACAGGAACTCGATGTTTGTTAGAGATACAGAATAAAGATGACCAGGGTTAATATACCTTCATGCAGAGGTGCTTATGCATAAACATCCAATCAGAATACCTACAAAAAAACAGGAAGGAAATGGCGACCGTTTGTTCCCACCAAAGGTGGGAAAGTTGTAAAAATTCCCTTCTTGGCCTGAGTGACCCAGATGTGCGAACACTAGGCATAACACTTGGCCAGAGACAATAAAATAACTTCCAAGGTTGTACCCACTCTGATAACACACATAGAGTCACCCAGAAGAGGGGGAGGGAACCGGACAAGACAGGCACAGTTGTTTATGTGACGCATAGGAATGCGAGAGGCCATCCTCCTGGAGAAAAGTAACACTAAACAGGGTAGCAATTTCTACTTCAAGGCAAGCAATAAAACATTTGGGTGATAGCGAAGCACAAAGAAATCGAAAGTAACATTAAGGCAGTCTTAGAACAAGCAAGCGATTGTCAGATTCTGACACCGTGGCCTTTTTACTGTATTGCTGTGCTCTGTAAATTAATACCTAATAATGCACAATAATATTTCTATAATTTAATTTTATTGAGTTCTGATAAAACAAATTATCTTTCTATGTCTCATCCTTCCATCTTTCCAGTTGCTGCAATATACTGATCCTGTTTTTGTGTTGATGTAAATTTAGCTCCTAAAACCAGCGTTAAGACTCCACTTACTTTCATGCTCTGGGGTTCTTAGGTTTGGATTTCAGCTCATATAGTTGCTGCTGGCTTTTGTGAGTCTCCCAACATCATTGTGTTCTCCAGGAACTTGTTCTTCAGGCTTTTTGCTCTTGCTCAGTCATAACATTTAACCACTTCCTGTCCCTATGTGGACAGAAGTAAATGGACCTCCTACAGCCCCTGACCTGGATGGCCCAAGCTAGTCTGATCTTGTTAGATCTTGGAAGGTAAGCAGGGTCAGCCTGGGTTAGTACTTGGATGAGAGACCACCAAGAAAGCAGGGGTGTCAAGTTTTCAAAATCCTGGGGAGGAAAGGCGGGAGCTTTTCTGTGCGCGCACGCGAAGCGTGCGGACCCGCCGGGACCGTGTTCCCACCACTGCTGCCTCCCCCCAGGCCTGACCTCTCCTGCTTCCGTCCCTCCCTCCATCTGTCCATTTGCTTAGCTGGCCCCTGGACAAATGGAGGGAGGGACTGAGTGGCCAGGCCGGGGGGGGGGGGGAGAGACGGCGGTGGCGGCCCTGGGGAGGCATGGCGGAGGGCGCACCATTTTCAGGGGGGGGCTCAGTCCCACCAGGAAATTTCGGGGGGGGCTCAAGCCCTCGAGCCCCCCCCGTAGTTGACGCCTATGCAAGAAAGTCTAGGTTGTTGTTGTTTGTCTTTTGCCTTCAAAACCCTGTGGGGTCGCCATAAGTTGACCATGACTTGATGACACTTTCTGCCAGCAAATGGATTTCCTGAAGTGTTCTTTGTTCCTTGCAGTTTTCACAGGTCTCCCTTGAAGTAGCGAGTTTTTTCAAAGTATGTCTGTTCCAGGGATCCCCAAACTTGTTGCGCCTGTGGACACTTTAGAACTTTGGGAACAGAGAGTGGGTACCACCACAAAATGGTTGTCATGCAGGCTAGGCCTAGTACAAAATGGCTGCCATGGAGGGCTGGGGCCTAGCATAAAATAGTTGCCATTAAGTTAGGGTTGCCAGGTCCCTTTGTGGCTCCGGAGGGGGGATTTGGGGGGCGTTCTGGGGATGGGCGGGGACATTGTGTGATGTCCCCGATGCAATGATGTCACCTGGAAGTGATGTCACCATGTTGGGTATGTCACATGGGGATGCTCTGGTATTTAGGCAAAGCTCTATGGGTTTTTGCCCTCAAAGCATAGAGTTTGCCCAAATACCAGAGTGTCCCCTACGCAACTTCCCTGACATTATGATGTCCCTGTTTAGGGACAGGGTTTCCCCCACCAGCCAGCTGGTCCACAGTGGGGAAAAGCCTCTGAAGTCGGGGGATCCCCTACCGAGACCTGGGGGGCTGGCAAGCCTACATAAGGTACTGGGGACAATTGCAGAATATCAGGAAGTTGCATGTCAAACATCCTGTTACTACAAAGTCAGTCATTTCTGACAATAGCTTTTTTTCAGACAGTACTCAGCAGTGTGCAGAGCCATTACTCTTTTTAATGGCCTTCTTGGCCAGGTGCAATGGTTGCTGTGGGGGGGGGAACAACAAAAAAAGGGGGCCGCCTCAACCGCAGGCCAGCCATTAACTGTAGGTAGATGGTGCTTGCCTGGCCTGGGTGAGGGAGGGAGGCTGGGGCAGGGGACATCTGGGCACAAAGGAATCAGCTGAAGATGTGGAGAAACAAGAGCCGGCAGGGAGAGAAGGCAGATGCCTGGCAAACCCCCCCCCCCCTCATTTGCCCAGCTGAGAGCTGTCACCCTCCATCCATTGTTTTGGTGTAGAATTAGGAGACAGGATCCTCCCTCCACAGGGTAAACTTCCTCAGCAGGGAGCAGAATTGTACAGTGGGCACTTGCTGAGGAGAAAGGTGTGGGGTGTGTGTGGGTGGGTGGGAGGAATGCAACATATAATGCAATTCAGGATGGAGGGAAGGGCATGCACAAGCCACAGAAACCCATTAAGCAAATCACTGAATGATCAGACGCTAAAACAAGAGGCGTCTGCCTCGCAGTCATAGTCATGTATCGTGTTCCAGAAAAATCTTAGCCATCAAGAATAACAGAGAAGTATGTGGGAGGGGAGAGACCGTGTGGATCTGAATTCACCTGCGGGTTGCTGGTCGAAGAACTGCTATGGGAGGGCAGCCTGGCACTTGAAAACATCTATTAGTTGTGCGTGGGAGGATGTCTGTTGGTCTGGATGCAAAAGTGATGCAACAGAAACTCCCTTTGCATTCTGTTGGCACCCTCTCGGTTTACCGTGGAGGTTCTCGATCAGTCTCACGCATTGCAATCAACAGGCTGGGGTGGATCCTATACTAGAATCAGCGGAGCGGCTTCACAGATCGATGTGTTAACTTACACCCCACTTCTCCCCCCGAGTGCCTCACGTCATTCTCCTCTCCTCTGTTTTATCCTGTCTGCTAAATCCCACTCTGCCTATCCACAGTTTGTCCTGGGGAGCAGTGTTCCCTCGAAGCTGAGTTAGCGTGAGCTTGGTCACCATTTTTTAGCCTCCAGCTCACACATTTTTGTCTTAGCTCAGGAAGGCTGACTTCAGAGCAAACTAACTCACGCAGGGGCCAAATCGCTCGCTCACAACTTTAATGGCAGTAGCTCCCCAAGTAGAATTTTTGCTCACAAGACTCCACAGCTTAAAGGGAGCACTGCTGGGGAGCAGCTGATTTAGGGTTGCAACCCCTGGCAACTGGCGGGGTGTGAGGGGAAGTTTACCAGCAGCAAACTGAGGCCTTGGCCTCTGTAGCCAGCGACATATCAACAGCACTGGAAAGTACTGGAGTCAGGAGGCCGGTAACAGTGAAATCAGCATGGTAGTTTATTACGGGTCAAGATGGAACATGAGAAACCTCGGGCCCAGAGCCCTCTTTTATGCTGGTCGGAGATAATCCCCCGACCTCGCCCAAATGTTCTGATAGGACCTTAAGTCAGTGGTTGCAGTTCATAGGTCCCCTGCGGGAGCCCTAGGCTCGTAATTGGCGGTCGTTTAGGATCCGACCGGCTATTGATCTACCCAGGGGTCCGTTGAAGCAGGAGCACACAGGAGTGCAGCTCCGGGAGTGAGGAGCCCAGGGGGTGGGCACATGACCAAGCCCCGCCCCCTCCTCGGCTTCCCCGAGCAGTGCAGAGGCGCAGCGCCCCGGGGAAAGCCCTGCTAGGGTCTTTATTGTTTTTAATGTTTTGTTTTAATATTGATAATTTTATCATTGTTCCTTTTATGATTGTGTGCTGCTTTTCCAGAGACTTGCTCAAGGTGGCATATAAATTTTCTAAGTATACCATTTTTTATCTGGGCACATGCCCCACATAAGTACTGGAGAAATTTCACCAACCCTTCAGCAGCTTCCACCCCATCAGTTTGGTGTAGTGGTCAGGAGTTGGACTCTAATCTGGGAGAACCGGGTTTGATTCCCCACTCTTCCCCATGCAGCTGCTGGTGTGTCCTTGGGCCAGTCACAAGTTCTCTCAGAGCTGTTCTCTCATGAGCAGTTCTCAAAAGACCTCTCTCAGCCCCACCTACCTCACAGGGTGTCTTGTTGTGGGGAGGGGAAGGGGAAGGGATGGGTGGTGCACATGTCCTGGGTATCTCAAGTCTACTTGAAGCCTGGTAGTTTCAAGGGAGCAGGAAGAGAATGAGGGTGTCTTCTTTACGCTTCTTTTTATTGCACAAAGTATTGGATGGGGAAGGGAATGGAGGAAGAGCAGGTCAGTTTCACTCCCCTGTGGAGTGGAGCCTGAGGGGTGGGTGTTGCCTTCTGACACACTTCCGGTATGTTAGGGGGTGTGGCATATGCAAATGAGTTATGCAAGCAAGTTATGCTAATGAGCTCCTGCACCTCTTTTTCTACGAAAGGACCCCTGGATCTACCTGGCTGAAGCTCAGGTAGATTCTGGCCATGTGTGATGACCATGTGGCGGTCGCCATTACGAGAGTCCCTGGCAACCGCGGTCTTGATACACAACAATCACTTTTGGCATGCGCCGGAAGTGGTATCATCATGTTACCAGCAACATGGGGGCGCTTTGGTATTTGGGCAAAAACTCTGTGGTAGAAGCTGTTTTTACTGTACAGTTTTTGCCCAAATAGCAGAGCACATTGGCAGTGATGTTGCTGGCGACCTCAGTTTGCTGCTGGCCAGTACCCCCGCTGGCCGGCTGAACAGTGCCGGGGAGGGCCTCCAAAGTGGGGAGTCTGGGAACCTTCGCCTGATTTTCAGTGCCTAGCAGAGAGCAAGGAAAATGCTGAATGTTGTTAGTGTGAAGCTGTGAACTCTTTTGGCCCAGGCCAGTAGGTCTAAACCTTCTGAGCAAAAGGGAAGATACAGAGACTCAAAAGACAACCACAATAACACAAAGCAACATGCAAGATCTCAAGTTCTTTGGAACGCTTCATCACTTTGGATATTAAAAGGGGTGCGTGTACCAGTTTGGTATATTGTTTAAGAACACAGACTCCTGTTTGGGAGAGCTGGGTTTGATTCCCCACGCCTCCACATGCAGCTACTGGGTGACCTTGGGTCAGTCACAAGTTCTCTCATGGCTGTTCTCTCAAGAGCAGTTGTCTGATAGCTCTCTCAGCCCCACCTACTTCACTGGGTGTCTGTGGTGGGAGAAGAAGGGAAGGAGATTGTAAGCCGCTCTGAGACTCCGAGGGAAGGGCAGGGTATAAATGCAATATTCTTCTTCTTCTCAGAGTAGGGATCAGCTGGAATACTGGGAGATCTTCAGGCCCACTAGGAGGCTGGCAACCCTAAAATGAATGTCTGTGCAATAATGGAGAGGAATTAAAGAAGAAGAAGAAGAAGAAGAAGAAGAAGAGATTGGATTTATACCTCGCCCTTCACTACTCAAGGGAGTCTCAAAGCAGCTTACAAACTCCTTCCCCTTCCCCGCCCCACAACAGACACTCTGTGAGGTAGGTGGGGCTGAGTGAGCTCTGAAAGAAACTGCTCTTTTTCAAGAACAGCTGTGCCAGAACTACGGCTTGCCCATGGTCACCCAGCAGGTGCAAGTGGAGGAGTGGGGAATCAAACCCGGTTCTCCCAGATTAGAGTCCGCGCACTTAATTGTGAGGCCAAACTGGCTCCAGTTTCCACAGATTTCACAGTTCATAGTTTTGAATGAAGCAAGCCCATATATGTTGTATACAGGGGTCATTTCAAGCAGGAGCTCAGAGGGACTCAGCTCCGGGAGTTGGTACCAGCCCCCCCCCCCACGGGGGAATGCCTGCTTGTGTCATGGCTGCAGCAAAATGACCCCGTCCCCTGGAAAGGTCCTTGTTCCTCCGACCAGCCTTCTGAAGGCTTCAGCCACCACTGAAGCTATCCTCCCAGAAGAGTGGTATTTCTGAGGCTTGAATTAGTAACTGTCCCTTCTCTGCCAGCTCTTTCTTTCTTTCTTTCTTTCTTTCTTTCTTTCTTTCTTTCTTTCTTTCTTTCTTTCTTTCTTTCTTTCTTTCTGACATACTTCCGGTAATGTCAGGTGGTTTAGCATATGCAAATAAGTTATGCTAATGAGTTATGCTAATGAGCTCCTACACCTCTTTTTCTACAAAACGATTCCTGGTCATATATAGGACGCAGGAAAGTGGTACTAAGCCAAGAGAGAAGGGCAGAGACCTGGCATGGTTTGTATATCAAATTAGTGCACTTTTCCATGCCAGGATGGAAGTTGACAGGGGTGGCGGTGGAGGTGACGTTTCCTGACCTTTTCAGCTGTTTTGCAAGGGCGTTCTGCTGTGACAGGGAAGCGTGGGAGAAATTAGCTGTGGCAAAAGAGGCACCCTTTGCCTGCGGGCAGGGTTAACAGGCCAGCAAAGTCGGCCTCCTGCCTGTCAAAAGAGATTACATATCAAGGGGCGACTGTTGGGTGTACTCTTCATTTCACCTCTCTCAACATCCGTTTCAGGATTGTTTTCTTCCTGGTAATCTGGCAGAGCCTGACGGTGTCGACTGAGGCATACTTTAGCAGGTGTTTGAAAACCAATATAGCCGAGAAGGACAATCACAGCAGAGAAATATGGGTATCTTCAGCTTTCTGTATCTCACGTATACCCCACTTTTCTCTCCAACAGGGACTCAAAGCTGTTTACACTGTTCTGCTCTCCCCCACAATCCTCTGAGGTAGATTAAGCTGAGAGAGAGTGACTGGCCCATGGTCACCCAGCAAGCTTCCATGACACAGTGATTCAAACCTGGGTCTAGAGGACCGGGAGGCAAAAACAGCTTTGGAAAGAGCCCTGCCCCCTTCCCTCAGCCTGTTGTTGAGAGAAACTAAGGCTTGACAGCTGACAGTATTGCAGTGGCCACTGAGATCTCAGAGAACTTCCATTTCTTCAGATTACAAGTGCTGCTTCTATTAAGTTTTCCAATGGTCGTTTGTTTTTGTTTTTACAATTTCAGATTTTTTTGCAAACCTGGAGTTTTTCTCAGGTTAGTAGAAAGTTCTGTTTTTCTATGTTCTGGTAGTAGCCAATTATTTTAAACAGCAGAGGAGGTGAACCTACTTTAGTGGTTTCTGTGCAGCAGGTATATGCCAGATTAGTCAGTCTCACATGTTTCAGAGCAAATAGAAAGGGACAGTACAAATGAATCTCGTTTCCTTTCGGTGTGCTTTTTGTGCAACTTTATTTTATTTTTATTTTTCACATTTATATCCCGCCCATTCACACTTTAAAAAGTCCACATATTCTCCCACTTGGACTTTCTGCAGATTAGGAGTTCCCAGGTGGGAGCCTCATTCCCATCTGTGTGCAGGCCCAATTTGGATCAGCACAATGGCATATGAGAAGGGGCTTTAGGTCCTTCATCCCCTGCTGTTGTCCCAAGCTAAACTGGCCCAGAGGAGCTGCTGGTTAGGTAGGGAAATTTAGAAGTAGCGATGGTTACATGTCCATTTCCCCAACCAGGTACACAGTGGCTTCCTGGGCCATTTCAGGTTTGGGAAACATGGGCTGAGGACAGACTGGCAATCTAAAGCGGGGCAGGCACGCTTCGCAAACGGAGGAAAGGAGCACGTTCAGACATGCGCATCTGTCCGTCGGCTCTGTTGCGTACTTACCCGTCTCCCAGTCGCTTTCCTTCCCCTTTACCCGGACACCGGTTTTTCCTGGTGTTCAGGGGCCTTCCTCCGCATGCCTCCCGCTTCCAAACAGTGTGAACTGGAAGAAGCGGGAGGCATCCGGAGGAAGTGTGAATGCACCGGCAAAAAGTTTTGCGCATATGCGCATGTGCGCATGTGCGCATGTGCGCACATGTGAAAAACATCAAAGGAAAAAAAGTGCAGCGGCGCGCGCAAGCCACGCGCGCTGGCTATGCGGCAGTCTGAATGCTCCGTGGCAGTCTGAACGCTCCGTATCGCCGCTGATCCGCATTGCTCTGGCCAGTGTGAACGGCCAGCTCCGTGGGTTTTTCCCCCCGCTCCAGTTCCCTCCGCTTTGCCTCCGCTTCAGATTGCCAGTCTGTCCTCAGCCATAGGTTTGCCAAGGGCCAGGTGAGGCCTGGAGATCTCCCAGTACTACAATTGATCTCCAGACTACAGAGGGAGGAGTCTAGGGCATTGCTGAGGTCCTTCCCCCCCAATCCCCGCCCTCCCCAGGCTCCACCCCCAAAATCTTCAAGTATTTCCCAACTCATACCTGGCAACCCTAAGAGAATGGCACTGGGGGAGGCCAAAACTGCTTCTCCTTGTGCACCTCAGTCCCAATCCAACTGGGCCTGCATGCACCTGGTTACTGGGTTCCCAACACAGGACTCCAGTTGCTTGTCTGACCCATAGTCTTTATGGCAGCCACATGTCCATCACATGAACTTAGCTGCACGAGGATCGGCCTTTAGAAGCAGGAATTCATGTACCTCTGACAAAATTCCATCCAGAGGAAACTGAACTAGGGTTGCCAAGTCCAGATTGGAAAATACCTGGGGACTTTGGGGGTGGAGCCAGGAGAAGGTGGGGTTTAGGGAGGGGTCTCAGCATGGTACAATGCCATAGAGTCCACCTTCCAAGGCAGCCATTTTCTCCAGGGGATCTGATCTCTATCAGCTGGAGATCAGTTGTAAAAGCAGGAGATCCCCAGGCCCCACCTGGAGGATGGCAACCCTAAACTGAACATGCAAAATATCAGCAGGATTATCTCCGCTGCTTCCGCAGTTCTAAACAGTCACACCCTGACATTTTTTTTAAAAAACCCTGTGAGTGCAGAAAAAAAAGATCAGAAAGAGGTTTCGGATAGCTTTTGTTGGCAGTTATTGGAGGCAGGGAGGTTTCCATGGGGGGGACCCTTCCCACCAACGGTCTAGAACAGGGGTCCCCAACATAGTGCCCAGGCACACCATGGTACCCACCAGCAGCTTTCCTGGTGCCCACCAAGTGTTTTTTACAAAGTGAGCGGGGTCAGGTGGGGCTGCTCCCCAGCATGGCTTCTGACTGGCCATTGGAGATCGGATTGGCTGTGTAGATCACAGTAGCATTTCAGTGGCATCTGACCCACAGTGTTGGTTTCATTCTCTCTCACTCCTTATTCCCAGTGTATTTTTTAAAATCACTTATCTTGTCCTCAGACTTGGGCTTCCTCTGTGTGTGTATGTGTGTGTGTGTGTGTGTGAGAGAGAGAGTATATGTGATTTTGCCTCCTGTGGTGGCCATTTTGTGCTTGCACTCACCATACTGTCTCAGAATTCCTAAGTGCCCTCAGGCTCAGAAAGGTCAGGTACCCCCCGGTCTAGAATTTCATCACCTCACTCCATATCATGTAGAGAATGGCTCTAAATCTTGATTGGGAAAAGAAACCCCATAAAAGCTCTTTTCTGTGTTGTTTTTAACATGATTCCATCATGGCAGCTGCCCAAACACTAGCATCAATGGTCTGCTGTCATAACTGACGCTACCTGGGGCTTAAACGTCAATTATTGAGAACATTTGAGTATTTTCATTGATATGACCACACCCATTAATTTCATAATGCCCCTTTGATGTTCCTAGCACAGTCACAATTTATAACAACTGGGCAATGCACTGGCTTGTAATCAGTGACATAAATATAGAAATTAGTATTACATATCAATGAAGGGTTTTTTTTAAAGTTGTTTTCCATGTTGAGTGTCTAGGCTCTCTGTTTGGCCAATTTTTGTACTACCATTATGCCATGTAATGACATAGAATCTCTCATTCTTATGTCATCAAGTTGCAACCAGCTCACAGTGACCTCAGGAGTGGACCATGGGGCTTTCAAGGCAAGAGAGGAGCAGAGGTGGGTTTGCCATTGCCTTCCTCTGCAGAGCAGCCCCAGCCTGCCTTGGTGGTCTCCCATCCAACTCCTCCTGACCCTGGCTGACCCTGCTTACCTTCCAAGCTCAGGTTAGTTAGGACTCTTTAGTTCCCTAAAAGCAGAAAGTTTGAAAACCACTGGTGTTTCTGTTTGAAAAGTTCATGAGAAGTTCCCCCCCCACACACAATTATTATTTTTGAACTCTCAGATTGGTTCTTTACTGGAGTAGACTATAAATACAAAGCAAAATCACGCGATCTATTAATCAAATGAAAACCGGATGGTTGAGCAAAGATAGATAATTTATTATATAACTTACTATTCCTTAATCACGGCATGGTCATCCATTATGACTCCAACTTAGATCATGATGAAGACTGTTTGCAAGAAATGACACTTTGGTGAATGAGTTAAAGGACAGCATGAAATAAAGCTGGGTTATTATTTTGAAGGGAGCACGCTCCGGCTGAATTTATTTCACCTTCTGTGACAGCCGGTATTTCAGCAAGGAATTTCGAGTACACAGTCAAAGTGTCTGGCCTGGTGTTAATTGTTCTGTCTGAATTAATATGGCTGTGTTATTTATTGGAACACAGCAATCAGGCCCAGCTGCTGACTATAGCATGGGGGCCCATTTCAATTAACAGGCCTGCCCTCCCAAAGGAGCAATTGGGTGAAACAAGTGGTGGATGTACAATGAAACAGGAGGACAGCTGGCAGACAAAGACTGGGTTCCGGGAGGGGAAGACGGTAATTACCTCCATCCCGAGTTGTGTAGATTTACTGTTGTTTTCTTTAAAAAAATGAAAATAACATACATTTACTGCTTCACAATCTGAGATGAGGAATGGAAAAAATAACTTGATTTGTTGGACGTTTGAAAGAACGGATTTGACAGTGAATGAGATGTGCTTGATTAGAGCGCACACTTAATTCTCCATTTGGAAAATGTTTAATTTTGGCTAGACTGTGTGCTGTGAATTCTTCCTTGGCCCGTTTCTATGCTGTTGTATCATTTTGTGTGTCATCATCATGCTCAGTCTAGAAACATTGGAGCTGGCTGGTGTGGTAGTTTGGAACATGGTCACATGAACATATGTACACACTTGAAGCTGCCTTATATTGAATCAGACCATCGTACCACCGTAGTCAATATTGTCTCCTCAGAATCTCAGGCTGAGGTCTTTCACATCACCTACTGTCTGATCCTTTAACTGGATATGCCAGGGACTGAACAGGAGACCTTCTACACGGGCAAGCAGATGCGCTGCCACTGCGCCACAGCCCCTCTCCTGTGCTGGTGCCATGTTTTGGATCAACTAGGATTACTGATTGTATCTCAAATTGTACCACAGAGCTGATTTTGCAGTCTGTTTGTAATTTAGAGTATAATTTTCAAACTATCCTGTTTGCCTCGGAAAGTGTCACCCATTAGAAATGTTCTCAATTCAAAGAATTACACATTCACCCCACTTTAGCTTTTATTGTTTGCACTGACCCCTGAATAATATTAAACTCTCCAGAGAGCTGTTAATCCTTCTGCTACTAAAAATGCTAGCATCATTTTGTCCGTGGGGCCTCCCTTTCCTCCCTTGGACCAATTGCTTGCTAGAATTCATCTTGTGGCAACCTACCTCTTTTCTCATTTGAGGTTTTGGTGAGGCTGGATTCATGGGCTTTTTTGTTTGGGCGTTTCTTTAAAATCAAGGTCTGTGCTGAATAGGGATGAGTCCAAACTGGCTCATGAACGAATGTTTGTGATGAATTTTGGCCAGTTCGTGGTTTGCGAACCGATGTTCGTGAAGAGCCACCATGAACTTTCATGGACTTTAAGGCAGTTTATGGTGGTTCGTGAAGAGCAGAAAGCGTGGGTTTAAATGGCTCCAAGGTACTCAATCCCCTGCTTTTTGCTGTTCATGTAAAACAGCTGAGCGGCAGGGAGCAGAAAGCAGGGGTCACAGACCGATATGATCTGATTTGATTCATGAACCAACCTCCTGGTTCATATCGGTGCATGGTCTGATTTGTGGTTTGTCCATGAAACACAAGCGGAACTGCAAAAGTGCGGTTTGTGCTCATCTCCAGTGATGAATTATGAACCAGTAAAAAGGCATCCATGTCCTGGTGTTCCATTATTATAAAAAAAACACATGCTCCGAGCAATGCAAAAGCAATTGTCTCAAGGTGTAATTGCATTTGAGCCACTCCTTATCAAAACCCTGTATGACTTCATCTCTGTAAATTTTGGTCTGATCAGGTTAAGCAAACTGGGGAGTTTAAACACTCAACACAGTACAGTTGAGTGCTCAAGCAAAAGAGAATACAAGAATGTATTGTGGATCTTTTATTTTTACTTCTCTTATTTAAAACGGATGGGCTCTGTCTTTCTGCCCAATTTAGAATCCCCAAGGCGTCAAACAAGCACGATATAAAAACAAGCTTTAAAATCCAAATATAAAACACATAAAATAATGTAAATATATAAAACATTTTAAACAATGTAATAAAAGATGGAAACAGAGATACGGAAACAGAGATACAGAAACAGAAAGGTGGGCTGATAAAAGTTAGTATGGGAGTGGCAAACAATACTGAAGTCTTCACGGACAGGTGGATGACAAAGATAAGGGGACAGACGAATCTTTCTGGGGAGGGAGTTCCACAGTTTTGGTACCACAACTGAGAAGGCTCTTTCTCAGGTGACCACCTGTCCAGCCCCAGGTGGCAGGGGCCATAGGCGTCAACTATGGGGGGGGGGCTCGAGGGCTCGAGCCACCCCCGAAATTTCCCAGGGGGGACTGAGCCCCCCCGGGAAAACGGAGCGCCCTTCGCCGCGCCTCCCCGGGCCCTTCCTAGGGCCGCCGCCATCTCCCCCCCGCTTGGCCTGGCCACTCCGTCCCTCCCTCCATCCATCCAGGGGCCAGCTAAGCAAATGCCCTGAAAGGACAGAAGCAGGAGTGCTCAGGCCGGGGGGGGGGGGGTGGCGGGGACATGGTCCCGGCGGGTGGGCGCGCTTCACGCGCGTGCACAGAAACCCCCCCCCTGGATTTTTAAAACTTGATGCCCCTGGCAGGGACACTCAAAGCAGGGCCTCTGATAACGGGTATGATCAGGTAGGTTCGTATGGGAGTAGGCAGTCCTTAAAGTATGCCAGCTTTTATTAGGGCTTTTAAGATCAACTCCCGCTTCTTGAATTGGTCCTGGAGGCAAATTGGGAGCCAGTTGAGGTGGGAAAAGACTGGAGAGATACGGTCCCAGTAATCCATTCCAGTCAACCATCTGGCCACAGCATTGTGTACCAACTGTAGCTTCAAGGGCAGCCCCGTGTCGAGTGCATTGCAGTAGTCTAATCTTGATGGGGACCAGGGTATGCAGAATAGTGGGAAGATCATTTCTGCCCAGGAAGGCAGACCTTTTGAAGGTTTTCAATCCTGTCTTCCTTATTATACAGCATTAGTTCCTAAATATGAAAAACTTTTTGTGTGTATCATCTTGGTACTCCTTATAACAGCTCTGGAAAGAAAGACGGTGCTAGTACAATCAGGGGTCAGTTGGAGCGGGAGTGCACAGGAGCGCAGCTCCGGGAGTGAGAAGCCCTGGGGGCGGGCACATGACCTAGCCCCGCCCCCTCCTTGGCTTCCCCGAGCAGTGCAGAGGCGCAGCGCCCCGGGGAAAGCCCTGCTAGGGTCTTCATTGATTTTAATGTTTTGTTTTAATATTGATAATTTTATCATTGTTCCTTTTATGACTATGTGCTACTTTTCCAGAGACTTGCTCAAGGTGGCATATAAATTTTCTAAGTATACCATTTTTTATCTGGGCACATGGCACATAAGTACTGGAGAAATTTCACCAACGCTTCAGCAGCTTCCACCCCACCAGTTTGGTGTAGTGGTCAGGAGTTGTATTCTAATCTGGGAGAACCGGTTTGATTCCCCACTCCTCCACATGCAGCTGCTGGTGTGACCTTGGGCCAGTCACAAGTTCTCTCAAAGCTGTTCTCTCATGAGCAGTTCTCAAAAGACCTCTCTCAGCCCCACCTACCTCACAGGGTGTCTTGTTGTGGGGAGGGGAAGGGGAAGGGAGGAGTGGTGCACATGTCCTGGGTATCTCAAGTCTACTTGAAAGCTGGTGGTTTCAAGGGAGCAGGAAGAGAATGAGGGTGTGTTCTTTACGCTTCTTTTTATTGCACCAAGTATTGGCTGGGGAAGGGAATGGAGGAAGAGCAGGTCAGTTTCACTCACCTGTGGAGTGGAGCCTGAGGGGTGGGTGTTGCCTTCTGACACACTTCCGGTATGCTAGGGGGGGTGGCATATGCAAATGAGTTATGCTAATGAGCTCCTCCACCTCTTTTCCTACGAAATGACCCCTGAGTACAATCGTATTGTTTGGGGTAGGTGGAGTAGAGCTGAGTCCGAAAGATTGTGGCTTACCTAAAGCCACCTAGTCATTTTGCGGCTGATGATTCCTATCTGGCAGCTTTGCTACGCTGCACCAAACCCTGCGGTGGCATTGAAGCAAAGGAGACAGACTGCGCCCTCAGCAGTGCTCTGGACGGTTAAGCAGGAAGCAGATCAAATAGAGAGCACACCTTTATCTCAACAAAGAGCAGGGTAAAAGCATTCGTGAATGAAATTGTTGTACTAGAGGCTGGATAAAGGGTCTGCGTTTTTTGAAGAGCCTCACTCAGACAGAGAGGGAGATGTGTGGCGGGAAATACCGGGTCAAATGATAAATGTCTCTCTGTGTATACTGCCACCAGCAGTAAGCATGGTGTTCCTCTGTGCTGGTACAGTATGTAGAAGTTTGTTACTAGAAACAGCCATGGGGATCCCCATAGTTTTTTTGTTTCATGCTTGGAGAGCAAATCCCAGTATTCCACACAGTTCTCTTTGGGCATACGACAACGGCAAATGTTAAGATGGGTCGCCATGTTGGTCAGAAGCAAGAGAACCAAGGTGCCACTGGGCCCAAACTAGACTAACAAAGCCCAGTTCAGGGTTTAAACTGTCATGCGCATGCACACTTCTTCAGAAGATGTGTTCAGGCACAAGAAAGCTGCTACCCCAAATTAAACTTTGCGGGACTCAAACTTTGTTCTGCATTTTAAGATAATGAAACTGGGGAAATTGGAACTGATATCACTTTTGCTGGACACCAACACACACCTTTGTCACTGGACTCAGACTTTGTTCAGTTTTGCATAGTTCGCGGAAAGCCAGGAGGGTGAAAGCCTTCCTGACCTCCACTTCGTAAGGTGGGGGCCGCAACAGAGAAGGCACATGTTCGGGCAGCGGTCGATTTTGCCCATTTGCAGGTTGGCACCTGAAGAAGAACCAGCTCAGATGAGCACAGCTGTCATGGCGGTACATTGGGGGAGAGGCGGTCTCGCAGGTATGAAGGTCCAAGGCCATGAAGGGCTTTGTCCGTGATAGTAAATTGAGCCCCATAACTGACTGGCAACCGGTGGCGTGACTATAGCATCGAAGCACTATGCGTGCTCCGTCTGGTTCCATCTCAGCACCATAGGCTTTGATGGTTGCTTGGCAACTGCTTCTACAGAACCTACTGGTTATCAGTGGCATGGGTCACCCGGCACAAGCTCTCCCTGCATCATCTGGAACACAAACTCATCACAAATTACTGTTTCTGTTAAGAGACATTCTGCTGAGAATTAGATGCAAGTGACTCACTGTGATGGGTCTGATAAA
The DNA here is from genome assembly GCA_029233225.1 of Lepidodactylus listeri. NCBI lineage: Eukaryota > Metazoa > Chordata > Lepidosauria > Squamata > Gekkonidae > Lepidodactylus > Lepidodactylus listeri. The sequence goes on along the minus strand of JARCFY010000005.1, from coordinate 127,731,760 downwards.
GTGTGCTGACAGTTTTCAAGGAAAGCCTTTAAAAATTAGTAAAGTGCAGGGGTCCATTGGAGCGGGAGTGCACAGGAGCGCAGCTCCGGGAGTGAGGAGCCCAGGGGGCGGGCACATGACCAAGCCCCGCCCCCTCCTCGGCTTCCCTGAGCAGTGCAGAGGCGCAGTGCCCCGGGGAAAGCCCTGCTAGGGTCTTTATTGTTTTTAATGCTTTGTTTTAATATTGATAATTTTATCATTGTTCCTTTTATGACGGTGTCCTGCTTTTCCAGAGACTTGCTCAAGGTGGCATATACATTTTCTAAGTATACCATTTTTTATCTGGGCACATGGCACATAAGTACTGGAGAAATTTCACCAACCCTTCAGCAGCTTCCACCTTATCAGTTTGGTATAGTGGTCAGAAGTTGGACTCTAATCTGGGAGAACCAGGTTTGATTCCTCACTCCTCCACATGCAGCTGCTGGTGTGACCTTGGGTGAGTCACAAGTTCTCTCAGAGCTGTTCTCTCATGAGCAGTTCTCAAAAGACCTCTCTCAGCCCCACCTACCTCACAGGGTGTCTTGTTGTGGGGAGGGAAAGGGATGGGTGGTGCACATGTCCTGGGTATCTCAAGTCTACTTGAAGCCTGGTAGTTTCAAGGGAGCAGGAAGAGAATGAGGGTGTGTTCTTGACGCTTATTTTTATTGCACAAAGTATTGGATGGGGAAGGGAATGGAGGAAGAGCAGGTCAGTTTCACTTACCTGTGGAGTGGAGCCTGAGGGGTGGGTGTTGCCTTTTGACACACTTCCGGTATGTTAGGGGGTGTGACATATGCAAATGAGTTATGCAAATGAGTTATGCTAATGAGCTCCTGCACCTCTTTTTCTATGAAATGACCCCTGGTAATGTGTGTCAGAGGCCTTTCCTTAGATTGGAATAGCTTACTCTTTGAGTGGGAAGTGATTCAGTATTTTGGTGATTAACCATGCAGTTCTAAAAGAACTTTCCTGGGAGTAAGCCCCATTGAGTAGATCACAGTAGGATGCTGAGTAGGCCTGCTTAGGATTGTTTTCTCAGTTTCTTAGAACTTTATATGTCTGGATTATTTAGACTGCTGCATGTTGTCACTTAGGGCCAAAACTAGTCATGGTGTTGTAAGCTGCCTTGAGTTCTACAAAATAGATAGGTGGCTAATAACTGTTTTAAATAAATACATGCATAAATGATGGTGGGACAGCCATGACCAGATTGTTGGGTGGTTTTTAAAGTATAAATAATAGCTCCAGGGAACACTTGGAGGTGACAAATTTCAGAGCATAATAGCTGGAAGTATCATTATTGCCTACATAAACAACACTTTCTTTGCTTGTTTCATTTTTAAGACAACAGTAAGTTGATTCTGTGGACTGAGGCAGATCATGAGAAGGGAGGGCAGGAAGGGTTGCCTCAGTGCTTCGTTCTCATGGCCCTTCCTTACACGCCCAGGGAAATGCTGATCGCCACTTTGGGGTCAGGAAGCCATTTTTCTCCAGGCCAGTTTGGCCAGGGGTCCTGGAGGGTTGTTGTTGGTTTTATTTCCATCTTCTGGGCATGGAGCAAGGGTCACTGGGGGTGGGTGGGGGTATTTGTGAATTTCCTGCATTGTGCAGGGGGTTGGACTAGATGACCCTGGAGATTCCTTCCAACTCTATGATTCTATGATTCTGTTTAACAGGATGCCTTTTTTAAAATGAACATATTGTTTTAAAATCTCTTTTTGCATACACACAGCTTGCCTTCAACCACACAGTGAAGAGTCTTCTGCTGTGGTGGCAGCTGCTGCCAATGCAATGGGTTTGGTTTTTGTTTTAAATCTGCACAGCCAATCAAAAGCCATGCTGGGCAAAAGCCCCCTCTGGGTCCACCCACTTTCTAAATACAAATGGCAGTTACTGGGAAAGGTATTGGGGGAGTGCCAGGGTACACATGGCCATCGTGTTGGAGACGTCTGATTCAAAATACAAGTAATTCCCATTCAGCAAGTCATTTGGTATCTGAAGGGGCATTGTATTTAACAGCTACCCAGCCTACTTTTGTGACCAATTTTTTTAAATTATATTTATTAAATTTCAAATATCATTGATGTCCATTCTCAAATATGCCTAGAAAAAGTTGTATTTCCTCTTTGATTTTATTTTTTTCTCTTTGCTTATAATTTGTGCATTATGAAATGGACACACTTTGACAGTTCACTTAGATTAAGTATTCTGATAGTATCTTTTGCAATTAGCTGTAGCCTAATAGCTTTCCCTTTAATGGATGTTTTCTTCAAATCCTCTTATAATCCTCTTCTGGATGGCACACATTTATTTTGTGGTAAAATGTCAAACAAAAGTACCAAACCGTTGCTAGGTATTTGGAAGACCAACCCAGAGATAAAATGTGAGGTTGGTTGGGGGATCTGATTGGATAACACTTCAGCACATGCTCTGTCTTCATTTGTTGTTCTGTCAGAATAGATGATCTGGTAGCAACTAGTATCCCACCTAAAAAATTCAAGCAGTTAAGAACATCAGAAGAGCCCTGCTGGATCAGCCCAGTGGTCCATCTAGTCCAGCATCCTGCCTCACAGAGTAACCAGTCAGTTCTTCTGGACAGCCAACAACAGGGCATAGAAGCCGAGGCCTTCAGAGAAATATCTGAAGAGCCCTGCTGGATCAGATTAATGGTCTATCTAGTCTAGCATCCAGTCTCACACAGTGACCAACCAATTCCTCTGAAGGTCCAACAACAGGGCAGAGAGGCCGAGGCCTTCCCCTGATGTTGCCTCCTGCTCTGGGATTCAGAGGATTAGTGCCTCTGAATGTGAACTTTCCCTTAGCCACCATGGCTGTTGCCCCAGAAGGTCGGACCAGAACCAAAGGTTGAAATTGAATCAGAAGAGTTTTTGGCTAAACATTAGGAAGAACTTCCTGACAGAGCGGTTCCTCAGTGGGACAGGCTTCCTTGGAAGGTGGTTGGCTCTCCTTCTTGGGAGATTTTCAAACAGAGGCTAGATGGCCAACTGACAGCAATGCTGATTCTGTGAACTTAAGTAGATCATCAGAGGAAGGGCAGGAAGGGTTGCCTCAGTGCTTAAAGGTTCTTCTGACCTTTTCTTACAGGCCCAGGAAAATGCTGATTGCCACTTTGGGGTCAGGAAGCAATTGTTCTCCAGGCCAGGGATCCTGGAGGGTTTTGTTTTTTTTTGCTCTCTTCTGGGCATAGAGCAGGGGTCACTGGGGATGTGGGGGCAGGTATTTATGAATTTCTTGCACTGTGCAGGGGGTTGGACTAGATGACCCTGGAGGTCCCTTCCAGCTCTCTGATTCTATGATTCTAATGCCTAGAAAAAACAGCCGTTTCCCCCAAGAACTTTTTCAGTTTTTCCAAAAGAAGGGAAAAAAGTTAATTTGGCAGAGCAGGTTTTTTTTTTGTAACGAGTCAAATGTTTTCTTGCAAGATTTTATTCATTCAAAATGTGTTTTAGAAATTTGTGCAGTATGAAAAAATTTCTGTACCACTACCTACAGGATAAGATAGTGATAACTCTTGTTATACTAGAGGCTGCAGTCACACACACCAGTTGAAGCAGAGGGGAAGCAAGGCTATTTCCTCCGGAGGAATTTGACACGCAGTTGCGAGATCACACATCCCTTTGTAGCTGCGGGCTCAGCCCGTCACTGTGTGATCAGACACAACTGCAAGTGAGTTGTGAGTTTTTTGCCATTTGTTTCCCATGTGCATAAACGAGGAATTGCACCTCCGCACTGAGGGCTTCCTATGGAGTATGCGATGATACACATCCTGCAAGGGTGGGGGGGAGGAAAGCACCAAGCCGGGATGGCATGATCAGACCATCCTGACAGCATGAGAGCATGTTTCCATGATCAGACAGGGGAAAGTCCTTCCATGGCACATCGGAACCCGTTACAGCTGAACTTTTCCCAGTGTCTTTTAATTCTTCTGTGGCGGAGCAGGATAGGCTGCTGATGACTGGAGGATGCTTCCCAGACCTCCACGGAGTTCCTGTACTTCGTGGACTCCCTCAGCTTCCACCACATCTATTCAGCACCCTTGCATCTTGTGACCAACGGGCAAGAAGAAAGGTGAGAACCACCAAGGAAGCCCTCAGAAGGATGGACCAAGGCAACTGGGAATTCAAGCTGGCGAAGTCCCTGTTCAGCCAGCGATCTACCCCACACACCGGAACGGGACGCAGTCTGGTGGAAATGCTGATGGGTGGCATCGCAGCACCCTGCTTGACCGGCTCCACCCCAACCACACCATTGACAGCAACTCCAGGTCAGCTCCATGAGGTTTCTCCCCCAAGGACCCTATCTATGTCTGGAACGATGCCAGAGGTCCGGCATGGGTCCCCAGGAGAGTTGTCTGATGCTCAGGGCCTCTCTCTACGAGATTATCTCTGAGGAAGGTTTGGTGTGGTGGCGCCACATCAACCAAGGGCAGCGTTGCTTCCCATCCCATCTTGGAAACTCTGGCAACCTGGAAGCCAGCCTGGACACTGAGCCAATGGGGCTCTCGACCCCAGAGAGTCCAAGTGAGCCTACTTCACGGGCGCTGCTGCCAGACCTGCCAACGGCCATCCCCAAACGAACGCCTGCTGTCCTGCTCTCCAAATTTCACGGTGCTCCACGCCTTGCAATGCCCTGGCACTCGGGGCGTGAACGCCGGCAATCGGGTTACTTAAAAGACTATGTTCAGTGGGGGAGGGGGACTGAACCATGGGGGGAGGGGTGATATATATTGGCTATGGACACTGCAACATGTCTGGGCATGTTCGACTGTAACGGTAAGTGATACCCGCTGAGCTTCAATCCCAGAGAACAATAGACCCTAGGATCCTGATTGTCCCCCTGTCAGAGGCTTAGGATATTCAAATGGACCTATGATAGCCTCTGGTGGGAAACTAATCCCTGTTTACCCAATCCCCCATGGGGGGGGGGCGAGGCCAGGGTGCGGCTTACCTGTAAATATAAGCAGGCTCCCCAATCCCTCTCCCTCATGTTTTGTCTTGACCTGCAATAAACCACAATGCTGTTTTCACTACAACCAGCCTCCCAACTACAGTACTTTTCAATTCCCATTTGCATTTTGAGTGCATGGTGGTAGAATGTCTAAAAAAATGATTCCGGAATCCACACAAGACGCTTGGGTGCATGTCCAGCCAGGTTGCGAGCCAGAGTGCGTGGCAGTTAACAGTCGCTCTGGCTCCACTCCGCTCACCAGCAGTGTTCCTGGTCCTGCCATCTCCTTCCACTTCAAGTCCAGACAACCAGTGCTCCCTCTAAGCTGTGGAGTCCTGTGAGCCAAAATTCCACTTTGTGAGGTGCTGGCATTCAAGTTGTAAGCGAGTGATTTGGCTACTGCATAAATTAGTTTGCTCTGGAGCCATCCTTCCCGAGCTCAGACAAAAATCTGTGAGCCAGAGACTAAAAACCTGTGAGCTCGCTCACACTAACTCAACTTAGAGGAAACACTGCTGACAACCGTGGAGCCTTTTTCGCTCATGCGCACTCACCTTCTGCTTTGCAACTGTTAACCACCCAAAATTTTAAAAAAAATGAAAAAGGGAGGCAACAGAGAAGCGTGATGTCAGCACATCAGGGATGTTACACGGGGATGTTGCTTTTTGGGGGTGGGGTTTCCCCCACCAGCCAGCTGGCCAGTGGCGGCTCAGAGCCTCCCAAACTGGGAGATTCCCTGCCCGACCTGGGGAATGGCAAACCTACTTCCCCCCCAAATCATATTTTAGTGATTTCAAAGCTTTTGCTCTTTTTAAAAATCAAATCCCACTTTAGAAGTGTGAATCAGATGCAGCTAAAAACCCCTTTGTCCTGGAAGCAAGCATTAACTGACACCATGATATTAAAATAAAGCCGATAAAATGGGGGACTAGTGAACTGCTCGGTGAACTTCCTGTGAAATTACCCTGTTGTTTTCACTTCTCATTTGAGAACTCTTTTCCATTGTGCGTTGAGACAAATCTCTGTTGAAAATTTCCCTGTCCTCTCCATTCATCAGTAGTAACTCTCCAGCAATTAAGCCACAGTTGGCTTTTCAGAAGCTGGGACCAATGTAAATATTGGTAATCTGATCGGTCCTGTTGACATGTCTCTGCTTCCAACTGAGCAGAAAGCAAAATGGTATAGTTAAAAGATTAGCAATAAGTTGGTGTTAACACAATAATTTGGGGATGGGTTTCTTCTGGAAAATGGCTTCACCTCTGCCTCTGTTGCTGGGGCAACTAATGGATGTAATTGGAAGAATCCCTGTCGGAGACCCAGAGAGTGTGGATATGGGGAGGGCTAGGAGAATTTTTGAAAGGTTGTGATATAATGCTGAAACTAAAAGATTGGATAGCTGCACAAATGAATTGTGCTGCCAAACCTCATTTTAGTATTTGGAGCTTGGGGGAGGGGGGGGCTAGAAATTGCTGATCCTATACCAAGAGCTTTTAAGTATTCTATGGGAAACATACCAAAAAAACATACATTTATTTAATGGGCCAATGTGGACAATATCCTGTGATATGGGCTGAATTTTGCCACACATCCCATGGAGATTAAAAGTAATGTATCCAATATCTAATAGGATTGTCACTCATAATTTGTATTGACTTGTGAAAGAGTTAAGAATTAGATCATGGTAACAGAACTCTACAGAATTTTAGATGGGATCTATGAAAAGGCTGCCATCTTTGACTCTCTTCATGATGTCTCACAATATTTTAAGTGATCTAAAATCAATGAAGCTTTGTAGCTTTTTTAAGAGAGAGAGAGAGAGAGAGAGAGAGAATACTCAATTTTGGCTCTTCTTTTTGATGAAGACCTAACCCCAGAATTAAGCCCAACATTTAGTGTTCCTTCAACGCTGTGTGCGTGAGCGGCTGCTCATTAACGCAGGAAGCCCCATTCAGCAGCAATCTGGAGCTGTTCACAGGTTCCTGCAAGCCTCATTGCCCGTTCTAAGATTACAGCAGAACAAATGTAGAGTCCAGTGGCACCTTTAAGACCAACAAAGCTTTATTCAAGGTATGAGCTTTCGTGTGCAAGGCACACTGTTTCAGATAGACTGGCATTGAAGGTAGAATGCAAATTTATAGAACGGCTGAACAGCAAATTTACTTGTAACATGATGAAGATATGTTTTAAGTTCTGCAAAAACAAAACTGAATAACAAGCTAAGGCTATAAGGTCAACAGTTGTTTTGATTTAATTAAGGGGGGGTAAGGACAGTGAAGCAATAAATATGTTAAAATAGGGGATAAGTGTGCAAAGGCCTCTTTTCTAATTGTGGGAAGTAAATTGAGACTGGAACTAAGATTACGGGAGTTATATTCTGCTCACGATGTGAACTGTTGTACTCAGAAGTGGGGGGAATTAGAGGGAATGTTGCTAACATTTTCAATATTTGCAGTTGTCAATTTGTGTTTCCTACACAATTTCTTTCCAAGATAATATAGCAGTGTGTGCTATGTCATACATGCTGGGGTGTTTATGGTTTACATTTAAGAATCCCAGGATTGCCAAGCAAACCGTACGGGATTCTCCCTCGCAGTCTTCTGTGTTTCCATCAGTCTCTTGACAATCACTTGGTGGAAAGTGCCATCAAGTCTCAGCTGACTTATGGCAAGCCCACAGTGTTTTCAAGGCATGAGGCATTGAGAGCTGGTTTGCCATTGACAGCCTCTACATTGCAACTGGTGGTCTCCCATCCAAGTACTAATCTTGCTTAGCTTCTGAGATCTGACAAGATTGGGCTAGCCTGAGCCATCTAGGTCAGCGAAAGAACATGCTGTTGAGTCACAACAGACCCATGGTGACCCAATCCATGGGGTATTCAAGTCAAGAGATGAGCAGAGGAGGTTTGCGCCTTCTCTGTTGTCCGGTGAGCGGCATGGCAGTCGCCAGACCCTCTTCTGACATCAGCCCATTAGGCATGCCGGTTGTACTGCAGATTTTCAGAGCAGGAAGCCTTCCAGCTTGACTTCGGATGCTGTGCCTGCCGTATCGCAATGTCCACTGTGTAAATAAGTAAGAGCCGCTCTTTACTAATCCTGCCCATCTTCCTTTAATGTTTCTTACCTAACAAATGATCAGGGGTCCTTTCGTAAAAAAAAAAGAGGTGCAGGAACTCATTAGCACAACTTATTTGCATATGCCACACCCCCTGACGTCACCGGAAGTGTCAGAAGGCCACACACCCCTGACATCACTGGAAGTGTGTTAGAAAAAAGAAAGGAAGGGAGGGAGGGAGGGAGGGGGGAAGGAATGAAAGGAACAGGAAGGAAGGTAGGTAGGTGGGGGAGAGAGAGAAGAAAGAAAGGAAGGAACAGGAAGGTAGGTGGGGGAGAGAGAGAGAAGAAAAGGAAGGAAGGAATGAAGGAATGAAGGTAGGTAGGTAGGTGGGGGAAGAAAGAAAGAAAAGGAAGGAAGGGAGGGAGGGAGGGAGGGAGGGAGGGAGGAAAGGAACAGGAAGGAAGGGAGGTAGGTAGATGAGGGGAAAGAAAGAAAGAAAGAAAGAAAGAAAGAAAGAAAGAAAGAAAGAAAGAGACATGGTAAGGGGGGGATGGGGGCTCCTTCCCAGGCCAGTGGCCTGCCACCGGCTTGGGATGTTCAGTGGGGGGTGGGGGAGGGTTTCCCCCCAATGTCAGGGACATTGAGCGGGGGTGGGTGGGAGGGTTTTTTCCCCAGCCGGTGGCCTGCCGCCGGCTTGGGGACATTGAGTGGGGGGGGGGGGGCAGGGTGTGAGGGTTTTTTTCCCCCGGCCGGCGGCCTGCTGCTGGCTCGGGGACATTAAGCAGGGGTGGGAGGGGGTTTCTTTGAGTGGGGGGTGGGGGTGAGAGGGGGTTTCTTTCCCTGGCTGGCGGCCTGCCACCGGCCCGGGGACATGGAGCAGGGTGGGTGGGTGGGAGGGGGTTTCTTTGAGGGGGGAGAGGGTTTTTTCCCGGCACAGGGACATTGAGCGGGGGTAGGTGGGAGGGGGTTTTTTCCCCCGGCCAGCGGCCTGCTGCCGGCTCGGGGACATTGAGCGGGGGTGGTGGGAGGGGGTTTCTTTCCCCGGCCGGCGGCCTGCCGCTGGCTCAGGGACATTGAGTGGGGGTGGGTGGGAGGGTTTTTTCTCCCAGGCGGCGGCCTGCTGCCAGCTCGGGGACATTGAGCAGGGATGGGTGGGAGGGGGTTTCTTTCCCTCGCCGGCAGCCTGCCGCCGGCTTGGGGACATTGAGCAGGGGTGGGTGGGAGGGGTTTTTTTCCCGGCTGGCGGCCTGCCGCCGGCTTGGAGACATTGAGCGGGAATGGGTGGGAGGGGGTCTGACCCAGCGGCAGCCCTGCTGGGGGCGGGGCTTTGTAATGTGCCCGCCCCCCAGCGTCTTCACTGGTGGAGCGGCGCTCCGCTTCACTCTGGCCCCAACATAGCCCTGCAAATGATTATTATTCTATTCATGGATGGTAGCAGCAAGCCAATAACATTTGGTTTTGATCAGGGTCACCTTGGGAGGGGAGGAGGTGGAATCTTTGTCCAAGGGTCCACAGCGGCTCTTGGCAGCCCTGACTTTGGGGGGAACATAGTGTTATTGGCAAGATGAGCTCCCACTAAAAATGACAGCCTGTGTCCTATAGCCCACCGGACATCTACTATACCCAGCTGCCCCTGTGTTGTTTCCTAACCACCCCCATCGATCTGTGCTTTTAAAGAGAGTTTTCATGCGTGGGGTGGTGGTGTTTGAACTCAGAAAGGATCCTTTTTGAAACCACACAAAGGGCAGCAACCAATTTCCAGCCCCGCCCTAAACAAAGCCATACCTTCCTGGGCTTCATGAAGTCACTCTGCTTAGGATCACACTGTGAATTATGTAACTGGAGGAGCCAATTATAGTGGAAAGTGGGAGTGGAAAAGGGGATTCAGGGTGATTAGCGGTCAGTGGAGAAGGGGGGATTTATCTCCCCTGTATACATTTAAAATGTCCTCCTACCTGCAGTCCTATAGAAGGGGCACAGAAATGTTCAGGGTAATAAAAACAGAGCATGAGATAAATATTATTCAACGTTACAGAGTGAGCAGGAAAGTCCAACCTCCAAGTCAGGGGTCATTTTGTAGAAAAAGAGGTGCAGGAGCTCATTAGCATAGCTCATTTGAATAACTCATTTGCATATGCCACACCCCCTAACATACCGGAAGTGTGTCAGAAGGCAACACCCACCCCTCAGGCTCCACTCCACGGGTGAGTGAAACTGACCTGCTCTTCCTCCATTCCCTTCCCCATCCAATACTTTGTGCAATAAAAATAAGCGTAAAGAACACACCCTCATTCTCTTCCTGCTGCCTTGAAACCACCAGGTTTCAAGTAGACTTGAGATACCCAGGACATGTGCACCACCCATCCCTTTCCCTTCCCCTCCCCACAACAAGATACCCTGTGAGGTAGATGGGGCTGAGAGAGGTCTTTTGAGAACAGCTCATGAGAGAACAGCTCTGAGAGAACTTGTGACTGGCCCAAGGTCACACCAGCAGCTGCATGTGGAGGAGTGGGGAATCAAACCCGGTTCTCCCAGATTAGAATACAACTCCTGACCTCTACATCAAACTGATGGGGTGGAAGCTGCTGAAGGGTTGGTGAAATTTCTCCAGTACTTATGTGCCATGTGCCCAGATAAAAAATGGTATACTTAGAAAATTTATATGCCACCTTGAGCAAGTCTCTGGAAAAGCAGCACACAGTCATAAAAGGAACAATGATACAATTATCAATATTAAAACAAAACATTAAAAACAATAAAACCCTAGCAGGGCTTTCCCCGGGGCGCTGCACCTCTGCACTGCTCAGGGAAGCCGAGGAGGGGGCGGGGCTTGGTCATGTGCCCGCCCCCTGGTCTCCTCACTCCCAGAGCTGCGCTCCTGTGCGCTCCCGCTCCAATGGACTCCTGCTCCAAGTGACAGCTGGAGATCTTAAAACTGATCTCCAGGTGACAGAGATCAGTTCCCCTGGAGAAAATGGCCACTTTGAAAGTTGAACTCTATGTCATTGTACCCCACTGAAGTCCCCGTCTTCCCCACACCCCGCCCTCCTCAGGTTCCACCCCCAAAATCTCTAGGTATTTCCCAACCTGGAGCTGGAAAGCCTAAATGGTGGCTACCATTTTCTTTGATGGGTCAGTTCTTCTTATGTTCAGTTCTACCTTTATGTGCTCCACAGTGATTTTATAAATTTCTTTTAGTACTCCCCCCCCCCCCAGTAGTTCACCGCTTTCTTCAGGATTCAGCCAAGTCCTCAAAAGCTCATTGTACTCTCTCTTTCCTTTCAACAGTACTTAGCTTCACAATTGTAATAGTTAATAAATCACCCCATGCACCTGAGCATTAGAGTAGAAAGATTAGTGGTACAAATATTCTGATGTGTCCCAGGCAAGCAACGACATGCTCCCGATTGATAGTGTCGGATCACAGGAGATAGCAGGCGAGCACAAAAGGGCCTTTCTCTAATGTAATGGCTCACAAAATGAGACAAACGTGCTAATTTGTTTGCAGAGCAAGCTGAAGAGAAGCCTGCAAGAAAGAATGGGATCCGTGTGAATAATTAGAACAAGAGGAAAGTGGTGTAGCAATATATACTGCAGCACCCACAGATACGGTTCATACAGATATGTCGAACAGGAAATTAAAGGTTTTGTCTGTTTGCCATTTGTAGGCAGTTGCCAGTGCAGACCCTTAGTTCGAAGAATATATTGTGCGTTGTGGCAGTTTGTAGGTGTTCCTCGCCATCAGGCAGCAGCAATGTTATAAATGGCTTCGGGCAGGGCGGTAGGAAATGCTGTCAATTTGTAGCCAACTTATTTTTTAAAAACCAATAAAATCAATTCCACATTTATTAAAAATAATACAGGATTATGGGCGTGTAGGAGGGCTCAAATTAAATCTCAAAAAACCCAATAGGTTGTAAAGAACTGTATTTTGATACAAATAGGTGAGCTACAGGAATGATCAAATATAGAAATTGTAAAGAAAGTGAAATATTTAGGCATAACAATTTCTAATAGAAATATTACACTCATAGAAAATATTTATTATAAACTAGGAAAAAGGCCCGTTGTGGAAATAAATACTATGAGAAAAGCTATGCTGGACCTCCCAATGCCAGAAAGCGTTCGATGAACTGAAATGGTTGTTCACTTCCGAGCCCATTCTTGCGCACCCGGATGAGACTAAGGAGTTTATAATTCACGTGGATGCTTCGGATGTGGCGATGGGGGGGGGGGATCCTGCAAAACGGTTCTGATGGTGTTTTGCACCCCTTGGCTTACATTTCAAAAAAGTTTACTGAGACGGAGCACCACTGGTCAGTGTGGAACAAGGAAGCTGCGGCCATTAAATTAGCCCTGTCTACCTGGCGGCATTGGCTGGAGGGAGCGCAAAAGCCATTCGAGATTTGGACTGACCATAAGAACCTGGAGGCTTTGCGCACTCAGAGGTCGCTAAACGCTAAGCAGCTTCGCTGGGCATATTTCTTCTCTAAGTTCAATTTTGTGTTCAAACACTTCCCCGGGAAAGCAAATTCCTTAGCAGACGCATTGTCCCGGTTACCCCAGCATGAATCCCAGAGAAAGGAAGTGTTTGACTCCATGTTTTCTCCGCAGCAGTTGGGGGGGGGCAGTCGTGACGCGGAGCCAGAAGAAAACCCTTTCTGAGACCCCCTCTTGCACTGTACAATGTGCTAATGGGTATACGGAGGAGGAGGTGAAGGAGTGGGAGGAGGACTGTGAAAACACTAAAGCTCTGGATGGCTGTTGGTATCATGGCTCAAAGTTAATTGTACCCACTTCTCTGCGAAGGGAGATTTTAAATTCTTGCCATGAGTCGAGACTATCGGGACACTTTGGGTTTCTTAAGACTCTGAATTTAGTACAACGGCAGTTTGGGTGGCCTCGCATGCGAAAAGATGTGTCAGACTATGTTACCTCATGCCAAGTGTGTTTAATGTGTGAACGGAGGGGGGGAAGTTCTGGGATTATTGCACCCGCTCCCCACCCCCTCTCGGCCCTGGGAAAACATCTCGATGGATTTTATTACGAACCTCCCTCCTTCGAAGGGTAAAACTGTTATTTGGGTCATGGTGGATATGTTTTCCAAGCAGGCACACTTTGTCCCTTTTAAAAGGCTACCCACGGCAAGGAGCCTGGCCAAGACATTCTTTAATCACGTGATCAAACTACATTTCTTCCCTAAGCATGTCGTATCCGACAGGGGGAGCCAATTCGTTGCCAACTTCTGGCAGGAGCTCTTACAGGTTATGGACATTGAACCCGCGTTAAGTTCGGGTTACCATCCGGAGACCGATGGACAATCCGAGCGTGTCAATCAAATATTGGAACTATTTTTAAGATGTTACATGAATTATCACCAGGACAATTGAGTGGAGTTACTCCGCTTTGCAGAGTATAGCTACAATAATGTGGTGCACTCCTCACTGGTGTCTCTCCTTTCATGGCTGTGGGGGGGTTTGAGGGAAAGCCACTGTCTTCTTTAAGTGACCCTGACAATTTGAGTGAGACTGACTTCACACAATGGTGGTCTAAACTGCAGGAGTCCTGGCCCTTGACAGCCAAAACTTTGGACAAAGCTAAAGCGGACTACAAAAAGTACGCTGATAGGGGAAGGGCTGAAGGATGGGATTTAAAACCTGGAGACTCTGTCTACCTCTCTACAAAAAATATTCACAGGTTGCAACCTAGTAGGAAGCTGGGTTGGAAGTATGTGGGACCCTATAAAGTGTTACGGAAAATTTCTGAGGTGTCCTTTGAACTTGAATTGCCTAAATCATTGCGTTCTGTGCATCCTGTTTTTCATTACAGCCTGCTGAAGAAGAATCCTGGGCAGAATGCGTGGCACCCGGATCCTCCGACTCCTCCTCTGATGAAGGAGGGAGAGCAGCATTTTGAAATCTCTGAAATACTGGACTCTAAATTGTGCAGGGGTCGACTCCATTATCATGTGAAATGGGTGGACTTTGGCCCTGAGCTTAATGAATGGGTCCTTGCTGATAATGTGCATGCTCCTAAATTAGTTCGTTCTTTTCATAAATGTTTCCCCGATAAACCCGGGGGGGTTAATCTTGGAGAGAGCAGGGTGTCAGAATCTGACAGTAAGGTGCTTATTCTGAGGTTACTTTCTGTTTCTTTTCCTTTGTTAGCAAGCAAGGTATTTTATATGCTCTTATGGACTTTAATTATAGGTTTGACCTTTGGGGTTGGTCCTCTGTCTAAGGTAAAGGCACTCTTTATTGCCGCGAGAGGCTCCAGCCCACAGCGGGAGACTTCATGTGGAGTTCACACTTGCATGAGGAGCAAGAATGCATTTCAAAGAGCTCTCACATCTACTTCATATGCATCCACCATCAAGGAACCGGACCTCCACTTCAAAGAGTCTATCTCTCCTTCACGCTGCTAGGCTTGAAGTATTTTATCAAGGTTGTTTCAACCCTGGAGGCTATTTATTGGCACTGGCCAAATGTTTTGCCTAGAGTTCGCACTTCTGGGTCACTCAGGGCAAGAGGGGAATTTTTATAACTTTCCCACCTTTGGTGGGAACAAACCGTTGCCAGTTCCTTCCCGCGTTTTTGTATGCATTCTGATTGGACGGTTATGTTCAAGCACCTATGCCTGAAGGTATATTAACCCATGTCATCTTCTTTTATGTATCTCTAACAAACATCGAGAACCTGTTCCAGTATTAGAAATAAAGAACTCTGTTTAACTACAAAGGTCTGATCTATTGCTGTTAGTACAGAAGCCTCACAGTTGTCACCTGTGCAGTCAAACAGGGATACTGCATGGGCATAGGTCTACCTACCATGAAGAGGTTTATGAAGCTCAAAAACACCAGAGAGCTCTCCTCTCGCTTCTCATCACTATGATGAACATGCATTCTTCCTCAATGGAACAACCCACCTCTTGGCCCAATTTCTTTTCTATTCCAGCTGTAGGGATTTGTACTACTGATTGTTACTCCTTTTGGGGACAATTCTTTTCCTGTTATTTCTGATACCATATTCTCACTGGCATCTCTTCCATATTCCCCACTCTCTTTTTCCTTTTTCTCTACCATGAGAGCCTCGTAAGTGTTTTCTTCTGTTGGACTGCTTGATTCTAGGTAGCCAGAATATAATGTTGATGTCAGAGCTTATCACATCTCTTCCAGTTATCAGTGGGGCATTTAGATCCTTCATAACTTGCAATATAAATATGCTTCTTAAATCTTAAAGTCTACCCACTGGATGTTAAGAGGCATGCTCCCTACCCCCAATCCTCTCACCTCAGACGTTTTAGAGGAACCGTGTACTTGAAACTGGGTCAGCTCTGATAACTGTCATGTCTGGACTTTTTTCCAACTGTCCCAATGCTGTCTTATTCTTTATCAGAATCAGTTCACTGTCCCTCGGGTGCAATTGGAAGAGCTCCATGGATCCAGCCTGTTAGAAGTGTAAATAATGCGTGTGAAAGATCAGTTGCTTCATTGGCAATGTGACTGAATGACCTGTATTCCTAATCTCTTCTTGCTAGTTTCCCAGCCATTCCAATTTTCCAAACAGATGCTCTGAATCCCATTTAATTGGGTCACATGGGGCTTTCCTACATAGGTTCCATATGAGTACTTGGAAGTCAAGTTTAAATCCTGGGATGTTGAGGCCATGTACGTAATACAGCAATTAGTGAGATTATGTGGCATTAAGGAAAACCTGCTGCTCTATGAATTCTCTTCCTGGGATCAATGCCAGCCATCCCATGCTGCTATAACTACAAGCCATCCTATATGGAAGGTAGCAATAATAGCATAAAAGCCCTAATAGTATACCCAAAGCTCCCAGTGAAGATATCTACTGTACAGTAATTGAGGGTCAGAATGGTCTGGACAACGAGCCGCCTGTTACAGGAAACATCTGGTTACCGGAAGACCCAAGTGGAGATTGGCTTAATTCCAGGCATTACTATTGCAGTATTTGATGCTAAAGGCTTCCAGGTAGGCTTAACAGGACCAGGCAATTGGGGAAATTGTTCCTGAACTTTCATCTGATGGCCTAAGAAGAATGAGGCATCAGGAAAATGCCCATAGTATCAAAAATGTGCTTGTCAAATGTGTACATGTTGGGGCCCCACAAAGAATCATATTGGGGGGTGTCTGCATGGTTAGTGGGTGAACAGTGGGTTTTTCTGCTTTTATGACTGACTAGGAATAAGGCCCATTGTGGAAATAAATACGAGCTCTAGAAAGAGGCTCTGGGAGAGTACCAAGGCCTTGGGCACTCAGTGTCAATTTGCTGTGGTGACCTCAGCACGGTATAATGACACAGAGTCCACCATTTTCTCCAGGGGAAGATCTCTGTCATCTGAAGAGCAGTTGTAATTCTGCATGATCTCCATCCCTCCCCTGGAGATTGGCAACAATGCTTCCCCAAGAGGGAACGGGTAGTTTGTCTATGGCACTGAACCTTTCTGAGGTCCCATCCCTGCTGAAACCTCACCCTCTCCAGGGTTCACCCCTCAAATCTCCAGGAATTTCCCAACCTGGAGTTGGCAACCCTACCTCCCAGCCAACCATCAATGTATCATTATCTGCCCCCTGGCTTCAGCTTTCCATCTCCTCCCCCTCCCCCCTAGAGAGCAATTGTAATTCTGAGTGATCTCCAGCCCCTACCTGGAGATTGGCAACAATGGTTCCCCATGAGGGCCTCACTGGCTTGGAGGGTGGAGTCTATGGCATTGTGCCTGTCTGAGTTCCCACTCCTCCTCAAACCTCACTGTCTCCAGGCTCCATCCATCAAATCTCCAGGAATTTTTCACCTGGAGTTGGCAACCCTATCTCCCTCCCAGTCAATCATCAACCTTACTTTTCAACTTTCCATCTCCCCCCCACACGCAGCCACCACCATGCTCTGAAGCCCTAACTGCTGTGTCACATTGGCTTTCATAAAGGGTCCATCTCAGCAGGGTATAAGGACATAGAGTCCACCATTTTCTCCAGGGGAACTGATCTCTGCCATCTGGAGAGCAATTGTAATTCTGAGTGATCTCCAGCCCTCGCCTGGAGATTGGCAACCGTACTTTTCCTGGAGGAAAAATAGTCTTTTTCTGCAATGGGGTCTGAAGCAGCTTACATCATTTTCCTCTCCCCCTTTTGACTTGCACAACAACCCTGTGAAATAGGTTAGGCTTAAAGTCTGTGACTGGCCCAAAATCACTCACTCAGCAAGAACCTGGGTCTAGCAGATCCTGCTCTGAAGCACTGTTTGCTACGCCTAGGGTACCCAACCTCCAGGTGGAGCCTGAAGATCGCCAGGTATCACAAATGAACTCCAGACAACAGATCTCGCCCCCCCCCCCCCTTGGAAGAAAATGACTGCTTTGGAGGGTGGCCTCTATGGCATTCTGTTCAGCTGCCCCAATGAGTTTTCTCCCAAAGGCCAACATAGGTGTGAAAGGGGCTTTCAGAGAAGCAAGCTTGGTTGCCTAGCAACAGGCACTGGATGTTCTCTTTTAGGAACTCTTCAGTAACGGTTTCTGTCAGGCATTTCGCACAGAACTGTATTAGTACCGGTTCCCTGGCCTAACGGAACATATTGGCCCTTTCACACAGAAACATGCCTCTCCTGTTGGGGATGCATTCCTGAGCCAGTTTACCTTGAAACCTTGTCCCAAGCGTTCTTCAGTTCTTGTACCGGTTCTGAAGCGCTACGGGGTGCTGTGTGAACTGCCCCCCTGTTTCAGAGTTTATTCTTACTGGAAATTGGGCAAGCTGGCAGTGTGCAGGGGAGGGGTTTATGCTGTAAGTCCATTGTCTTTTCACTGACAGAAGCAGGCCACTGAGGGGACAGTTAGACCCACCTGGCAGTGGGAGGAGAAGAGTGGATCCTTCCCCTTCGCTGGCTCCCTCCAGACTGAGGCTGAGACGCTGGCCGGTGGCTCTGTGGGCAGGACTGAGACAAAGCAGGGAGAGAATGCAGCCAGTGGCCAGGCCCCCCCTTTTGAATGGCAGTCCTTCCAGCCAACTGATTTTGGCGCCCCATGGAATCTTGCCACTTGAAAACGGCTTTATATAATAAGGAAAGATGCCAGGTGCCCCTTTTACTATTAGAGCAGGGGTCTCCAATGTGGTGCCCACTGAGTGTTTTTAGAAAGTGGGCGGGACTTGGTGGGGCTTTTGCCCAGCAGGACTTCTGACTGACTGTATAGATTAAAAGGCATCCTGTTAAACAGAGCATCTGCCTGAAATGTTGAAGAGGTGCTATTAGAGCTATAGAGAACCTTGCTCCCTGACACTGTGCAGTTGGCTCTGCCTTCTGCAGTGGCCATTTTGTGATTGGTTTCACCTCCCGTGGCAGCCATTTTGTGATTGTGCCCACTGCCCTGTGTTAGAATCACAAAGGTGCCCTCAGGCTCAGAAAGGCTAGGGACCCCTTGATTAGATGTAGTGAAATAATGGTAAGGACAATTCCAAAACAATAACCTGGGTACCTCTTGATTTCTTTCCCCCCAAAGTGCTCAGGACTTAAAAAAAAAAGAAAGAAAAACACTAACAGATTTTGAACTCCATTATGCAGCCATGTTTATGTGAGAAGTTACCAACAAGAATTTAATTAATTTATTTACTTGATTTATACCCCATGTTTCTTTCCAGTGGGGGACCCAAAGCAGCGGACATTGTTTTCTCCTCCATTTTATTCTCGCTACAGTCCTGTGAGGGAGGTTAGTCTGACCACTTGTGGCTATAGCTCACCTGGCAAGCTTCCTGGTGGAATGGGGGTTCAGCCCTGGGTCTCCCAGAATTTAGTCTGATGCTCCAACCACTGCACCACACTGGCTCTCAGGAAAGCGATTTTGGAGAAATGTCCTGCTAAGCAAAGGAATTTACATGAGCAGATATACACATGCACACACTGCAGGACATATGTAAGTGTTTTAGGGTGGGTTACATCACTGCCGTTTGTAATGAACATGTGGAGCTGCTTCCTACAGTGCCAGACTGTTGGTTCCTCTGGTCTTGTACTGCCCACCCTGATTAGTACAGATAGATAAGAGTAAATCGCCTGGTAGCATAGCACTGTATCCTAATTCCAAAGGCCTGGCCCTCCTGCAGCTAGCTAAATCCATACAATGGGACCAGCCACAACTATCCTTTGTGTGTGCATGTTATTTGCCATCAAGTCTCTTCCAACTTATGGTGACCCTATGAATTTTTGGACCATTTCACACAGCCAATATGTTCTGTTTCAGGAACTCTTCAGTAACAGTTTCTGTCGGGCATTTCATACAGCACCGTATTAGTACCGGTACAGTAACGGAACATATTGGCCATTTCAGAGAGAAGCGTTAGGGATGCGTTCCTGAGCCAGTTTACCTTGAAACCTCCTCCCAAGTGTTCTTCAGTTCTTGTACCGGTTCTGAAGCACTACAGAGGGTGCTGTGTGAAATGCCCCTGAAGCGCTTCCTTTGATGATGAGTGTTTTCGTGCCTCTTTTAATCCACGCGGGTGATCTCCGTGATTTTTTTAAAGAGGCTGAGTCTTAAAACGCCATGTGTGTTTGTGTGTGTGTTTGTGTGTGTGTGTGTGTATTTGTGTGTGTTTGTGTGTTTGTGTGTT
This sequence comes from Lepidodactylus listeri, assembly GCA_029233225.1. NCBI lineage: Eukaryota > Metazoa > Chordata > Lepidosauria > Squamata > Gekkonidae > Lepidodactylus > Lepidodactylus listeri. Next base: position 127,712,106 of record JARCFY010000005.1, on the reverse strand, counting down.
TGTGTGTGTATGTGTGTGTGCTTGTGGGGGTTTTTTGTGTGTTTGTGTGTGTTTGTGTGTGTGAGGCTGAGTCTTAAAACGCCATGTGTGTTTGTGTGTGTGTTTGTGTGTGTGTGTGTGTATTTGTGTGTATTTGTGTGTGTTTGTGTGTTTGTGTGTGTATGTGTGTGTGCTTGTGGGGGGGGTTTGTGTGTTTGTGTGTGTTTGTGTGTGTGAGAGAGAGATATCCAGGCTGAGTCTTAAAATGCAGGGGTGTGTGTGTGTGAGAGAGAGATCAAGGGCCAGGCTGATCTTAAACTGCCATGGGTGTGTGTGTGTGTGTGTGTGTGTGGTGAAAAGAGGCTTGAAAAGAAAGCAGCAGTCTGAAATGGCAAACTGCTTCAAAGATGGCTCCAAAACAGTAGGGGAAGGGCTGTCTGAAACGGCCATCACTGTACCGGTTTATTTCAAGCCGGTTCAGTAACGTTTTTAAAGGTGTAGTGTGAAATTCCCCAATGATCTCCCAAATGTCCCATGGTTAGCGGCCCTGCTCGGGTCTTGCAAACTGAGGGCCTTTGTGGCTTCCTTGATTGAGTCAACCCATCTCATGTTGAATCTTCCTCTTTTCTTACTGCCTTCCACTTTTCCTAGCATTATTGTCTTTCCCAGTGACTCTTGTCTTCTCAAACTATCATTTAGGATTCTCTAACCCTGGGGTGGGGAGTGTCAGATTCTGCTCTGTGTGCACAATGATTTCTTTATTGCTGAATGTTTCATTCTCTCTTTGAATCTGACATAGATATATGTTGCTAAGGAATGCTCTAGTGTCTCCTTTCGTTTTCTTTGTAGTTGTTATCTACCATAAGTTTTACTGCCTCCTATGTGTCAATAGCTTGTCTGCTTAATGTTACTCTTTCAGGCGGGAGGTGGGTTCGGGCACTCCATCACGTCATGTAAACACCAACTATCTTGTTCCTGTGCCCTCCCCCTTTGTTCGCTCCAGGCTCCCAGGACACCATCTGCAGGCTCCTAGCCTTGAAGGTTATTTTATTGCCGTGGTTGGAATGTTATGCCTAGGACTTAGCACATCTGGGTCACACAGGCCAAAAGGAGAATTGTTTATGCCTTTCACACCTACGGTGGGAACAAACGGGCCCTTTTGTCTTCCCGCACTTTTCCTTGTATGCTGATTGGTGGTATGAGTTTAAACCTGCATGCTGGCAGGTATATTAACCCCCAGCCACCTTTGTATGGTATCTCTAACAAACATCGAGACCTGTTCCAGTATCTGAATAAAGGACTATGTTTTAATCAACAAAAGCCTGATCATTTGCTCTTAGTACAGAAGCCTCACAGGGAGACCCGGGTTGGCAGAAAATCTAAAACTGTTAAGTAACACGCCCTCCCCCCCCCCCAATCTGTGATGCCAAAGTTGCAAAAATCAAACTGCTGGGTCAGGCTACATGTTAGATTCCTTCAGCTGCCTAAAAATGGTATGTAAAAGCTTATGGTGGCCAGGCAGGAGATAGGACAAAGAGGAGGAGGAGGTGAGGAAGGAAATAAGCCCGATCTGACAGCTAGGGGTGGGGAGCAGTGGGTGGTAGGGATGGAGGAAAATGGGATTTCCCCTCCCCTGTGAGTCCCTATCCGAAGACTAAAAACATGCAATCCTGAAGATTCTGTAAAGCCTTGATAGTCTCGAACAAGAGCCTCCTCTTTGCACATCACTGGGGACTTAGTGCAAAATGGGGCTTCTTTTATTAATCTTACACGTTGCCTAGAAATGTGACTGTAGAAATTGCCTATCTTTCTGTGATCAATAACACTGGCTGGAAGGGGGTCATTTCCTCGTCCATCATAGCTGTAAAGACGAGAGTGGCGCTTCTTCTTTCCAACGCCACTGAGAATTAATTAATGCCATCTATCCTTCTGGCGCTGACCCCGGGTTGTCATATTCCCTTTTCCCATTCATTGATCTGTAATATAACCTTCAATTTCCTGCACGCGCCGTTAAGTAAAATAAAACGCATAATGGTCGCGCTCGCAAGCACCCTAACACCTGTGTACGACTATGGCGTCGCTCTCTTATTGCCGTTCGTATTTGTAACAGCAAAGTAGAATAGTTAGCATCTGCCTGGCTTGAGACTGTTCTTCCAGTTGCCCAGTTCCAAAGAAATAATTGCTCCCTCCCTCGTTTTGGGGGGGTTAAAATATTCGCCCTATTAGCACCTAAGTGCACATTCTTCTGGGGCAGCTCTGAAAGGTATTCATTAAACTAAAACTAATTAATCTCTCCCCCTCTCTGTTCTTAAAACGCATCCCTGATGCCAAAAGGCGGTATCTTTTTGTCCTCTGAGGCCGGTTAAACAGCAGCCGGTGACGTCTCCCTGCTATCCAAATGGCTTCTCTTAGGTTTTTATGTTTCTTCTTGTGCATCACTGGATCCAACCCATGGCCTATAACGACGGTCATAAAATAATGAAGCTGGATTTGTTTATGAAATCCTTAAGAAACCCAGTCAGTGGCAACTCTGGAACCACAGGATAGGGAACTTGGGCTTCCCCTCTCCCTGGAGAGAGAGAGAGAGAGAGAGAGAGAGAGAGAGAGAGAGAGAGAGAGAATCATTTTCCTCTTGGGTTGCCAACCACCAGGTGGGAGCTGGAGTTCTCTCAAAATTACAACAGATCTCTAGCCTGTGGAGGATGGTTCCTCTGGAGAAGATGGCAGCTCAGAGTGTAGCCTCTATGGCATCACCACATCCATGCTGGGCTCTCTCCCTTTCCCAGACTCTCCCATCCCCAGGCACTGACCCCAAATCTCCAGGAATTTCCAGAGTCAGAGTTAGCACCTGTACTTTCCCCACTCCCCCCTACAGTTGGGTGAGGGGGCATTGGCAAAAATGTTGGGTCACATGGGTGACCTGACCATGCATGATACCCCTTCAGACTGGGTTGTGAGACGGTGGTTACACATTTGAGTAAAGGGTAAAGGCTTCCCTTGCTCGAAAGCCAGTCAGACCCGACTCTAGGGAGTGGTGCTCATCTCCGTTTCCAAGCCGAAGAGCCAGTGCTGTCCGAAGACTTTTCCATGGTCTTGTGGCCGGCATGACTAAACGCAGAGGCACATGGAATGCTGTTACCTTCCCACCAAAGCGGGACCTATTTATCCAAAAATAGGATAAATTTTGGGACATAGAAATCTAAGATGTCAGAGAAGAAAGGTAAACTTGCAGCATTTGACATGTTTCCAGTGACCATCATTCTGCCAAGTCCAAGGCCCTCCTTTTTTCTTTTAACGTATACTAGAATTCTTAGATTCAGGTGGGGTAGCTGTGTTGGTCTGAAGCAATAGAACAAAGTTTGAGTCCACTGGCACCTTTAAGACCAACAAAGTTTAATTCTGGGTATAAGCTTTCGTGTGTGTACATTTCATCTGATGAAGTGTGCATGCACACAAAAGCTTATGCCCAGAATTAAACTTTGTTGGCCTTAAAGGTGCGAGTGGACTCAAACTTTGTTCTAGATTTCTTAGATCAAGATGGGTAGCCATGTTTGTCTGTAGAAAAGAGCAAGAGTCCAGTAGTACCTTAAAGACTAAGAAAATATGTCGCAGGGTAGAAGCTGTCATGAGTCACTGCTCACTTCTTCAGATACTTCTGAAGAAGTGAGCAATGACTCACAAAAGCTCCTACCCTGCCACATATTTTGTTAAGATTCTTGTTCTTTTCTACTACTAGATTTTTTAGTTTCAGAAGGGGGCCATCTTGGTCGGATCAAGTTCAGTAGCATCTTAGAAACCAACTAGAGTTTCAGCGTACAAGCTTTTGAGACGCATGATGAAGCTGTCTGACGAAGGGAGCTTTGGCTCTTGAAAGTGTATGCCCTGAAACTCTTGTTGGTGGTACTAGACTGAAATCTAGAATTCTTGTGTGTTTGAACAACCTGATCTCTTATCCTTAATTTTCAGACCTTGTTGCTGTAACAGCCATACTGCTGAAAACCAGTAATCATCTCTTTCCCTCCCCTCTCCGCAGATTTTCTCTTACCCTCATGATCTTTGTAAACTGCGGAGGTGGGGGATACTGGTTCTTTGAGCACGCTGCATGGAACGGTACAGTACAAGGTCCCTTTTGCTTGGCTTCCTCCCCAAGCGCTTTCCACAAATCAGTAATCTCATTATTGATCTCCAAAAGAAAAAGGAATTAATATGGCTGACCATCTCCTCTGTAGGTAAAGAGTATTTAACAATGAACTCTGCTTAAACTTCATAAAAGCCTCTTCAGCAAATCAGCAGGAAAAAATATTGATCTTAAAATAAGCATGTGAATGCTAATTGTATTTTGCCTTTCCACGGGAGGGCCATTACTTTATTTAGCTGGAGTCCATCCTTTAATTTTATTGTCTTAGTGCATTGTCTGTGAGGCCGTTTTCTTTAGGTTTAAGCAAGGTCTGTAACAGCTCCGTTCTGCTGACCCTTCCATTTTTGTAAGAAGTATATCGACTTCTGAGAGCTCGAGAAGCTTTTAAGATCATGTTACAGTCGCCCAAATCTGAGTTACATATTGTGTAACAATGGTTTCCTGTTATTGGGCTCTCGGTTAAATGGATTAGCATGATGCCAAGTACAATAATTGCCTCACTCTGTATTTTAGCTCAGAAATCAATTGACGGTACTTCTGAATCGCCATCTTCATAACACCGGCTTTAATTACATGCACAGTTTAATCTGGGGAAACCACATGTATTTTCCAGTTCAGCCTCAATCACAAGAGCATTGGTTTGGTGGATCTCCTTTTACTTTACAACTTGTCAACGCTCAACAAATGTTTCTTGAAATATTCTTCTGTCCCTGCCAATTGGCAGTGGTCCACCGAATCTGTGAGGCAAAGTTAGATATGTCCACGTGTCTTTTCAGTTCTGTAGTTACCACGCAGGGAAAGTGGTATGTGCTAAAACTGAAGGGCAAATTTTCGTTTTTTCGTTTTTTGCACTTCTCATCATGTGTATATTGACTGCTACACACTTGCAGGGTTATCGTCACATACTACATCAGGTCTGGCCAACTTGTTACCCACCGAGATGGACCCACCCTCTCCCCCATCCTTTTATGGGATTCGTTAAGTTCTTGATGACTGTACTGTGTTCAATGTCCTAAGTGGGTGGCAAATTCCCAGGAAGCTTATGGAACTCCTGGTTGGCCACCATAAGTGTCTACTTGGTCACACTCACCTTGGTAGATCACAGTTTGGGCAGGCGAGTGTTAAATATCATATTTCCTGGCATTATATGCATGTCTATGTTGAAAGATGTACTATTAGAATCGACCCTCATGGGAAGTTATTTCTACAGTATGAAGTGTAATTCATGCAGTTCAGAGGTGACTCTAGGATTGGTCTAATCCTAGAGTCTTCTGAAATCAGACGTGTTCTGGATCGGACTCACAAGGAAGAGCGGATGGAATTGGGTCGATGAATGGTGCTGGGTCGATGGCGCACACTACACTGGGTAAGCCAAGGAGAGATGGGCCATCTGCTCCCCACCAGCGAGACTTGTTCTGGTTGGATGAAGTAGCCCAGTTCCTCCATCCTTAGGGGCCAAGGAGAGATGGGCCATCTGCTCCCCACCAGCGAGACTTGTTCTGGTTGGATGAAGTAGCCCAGTTCCGCCATCCTTAGGGGCCAAACAAAGGATTAAACAAAGGATTAGACCAATCCATGAAGGAGGCCTCTTTTGCTGGCTGTGTGCCATGCTAGCTAAACAGATCCTCCACATACAAGGCAGTATACCCCTAAGTATCAGGGGCGGAGGACAGATGGGGAAAGGCAGTCACCTCCATATTCTGATCGTAGGTTCCCTGAGATTTATTCATTTATTTAAGACAATTTCTCAGCCACGTGTCCAGAGAACCTGCTCAAGATATCTGACTGGCTGTTGTTTGGCCACACAATGCTAGACTCGCTGAACTGTAGTCTGATTCAGCAAGATGATTTTTAAGTTCTTAATAGTCACTGATCCTGGTTCCCCAACTTTGGATATTTCTAGCTAGCCCAGTCTTGATAGGTCTCAGAAGCTAACAGGTTCGGCCCTGGCAAGTATTTGAAGCCCTCGGAGGAATACCAGGGTTGTGATGAGGAGGCAAGCAATGGCAAACTACCTCTAAATGTCTCTTGCTCTGACAACCTTACAAGGCCCCCATAAGTCAGCTGTGGCATGACAGCACTTTCCTCCACCACCACCACCACCAGGTATAGGTAGGTCTCAGGTCTGAAGAGCTGCTACCAGTTGAGGTAAACAGGACTGACCTTGACAGACCAATTACCTGACGTGAAATAAGGCAGCTTCATGTCCTCATACCGATTATTTATTTAGGCCATGCTTTTCTCCCCAAAGCAGCTTATATCGTTCTCCTCTCCTCCATTTTATCCTCACATCAACCTTCTGAGGTAGGTTGGGCTGAGAGTGTGAGACTGGCTCAAGGTCACCTGGCAAGCTTCCATGGCAGAGTGGGGGTTCGAACCTGGGTCTTCCAGTCCTACGCTGTCACCACTACCTCATACCAGCTCAAGCAGATGGATATGTGACACTGCAAGATCCCTGCAGTTTTCTTTCCAGTAAGAAAATTCCAGAAAGAAAACTGCCCTCTAACAAGTCATGCAAATAAAAGCGATGCAAACGTACTTCCTTGCTTAGTGTAAAGAAGGGAGCACAAAAGCTTGCATCAGCCTGAAAACAATTTGAATTAGTCCAAAATGCTGAAGGCAGGAGCAGGAACCATAGTGGTTATGTAAAACAGCTGTGTATAGGCATACCCTCTGTGGTGATGTGAGGTCACATCCTGTGATGTCACATCCAGGTCAAAGTTCAGATCCACCCCTTCCTATTAGGTCAATTCCTCCCACACAAAATTTTTCCAAATTTAAATTTAAATTCCCTGCTTCATATCACTCAGATACGACTCCTCTCAAAACTGGCTTCAGATTATTCTCACTGTTAAGGTGAAAAATCCAGTTTGAAGACCCGTTGGAGGATGGCAGCCAACAGCAGTCGCATGCCACTCTCAGTCCGCTGTCGACTTCAGCTTTGTCTTTACAGGCAACTATCAATCCATCTCTCCTAGTTTCTACGGTATACCTCAGTAGAAATGGAAGTCCTAGACCATCCACTCTCTGTAGCCACTCTCAGACTTCCATTTCCTCTAGATCCTTTCTAGGAACTGTTTGGTGTAGTGGTTATGAGTGTGTGGACTCTAATCTAGGAGAACTGGGTTTGATTCCCCACTCTTCCACATGCAGCAGCTGGTGTGACCTTAGGCAAGCCACAGTTATCTCAGACATGTTCTCTCAAGAGCAATTTTCTCATAGCTGTTATCTCAAGAACAGTTCTCAGTCAGAGCTCTCTCAGGCCAAGGACAGACTGGCAATCTGGAGCGGGACAGCCCCACTTCGGAAGTGGAAGAAGAGAGCCCGTTCAGACATGCGCATCTGTCCATCGGCTCCGTTTCACACTTACCCGTCTCCAAGCCGTTTTCCATCCGCTTTAACAGGATACCGGGAGAAACTGGTGTCCAGGGGCCGTCTTCCGCATGCCTCCCGCATGCCTCCAGGCAATCTGAACCGGAAGAAGTGGGAGGCATCCGGAGGCGGCAGTGTGAACGCGCCGGAACTGAGTTTTGCGCATGTGCGCATATATGAAACACAGATGAAAGGGGAACAATAGAAAAAAAGGAGAGAGAGGGGGAGGGAGAGAGAGAGATAGTGAATGAACCTTGAGTGCACTTTCGAAATAGACCGTAGGAAGTTAGAAAGTGCATTGAAAGTGCATGGAAAGCCCATTGTCCCCATCTCTTGCCGTTTCACATATGTGCATGTGCGCATATGTGCCACCAGTGCAACGGAGCCGCGAGAGCCGCGGAGCTGGCTCCGCAAAAGTCTGAACGCTCTGTATCGGCACTGTATCGGCACAGTTTTCCCCCCGCAGCAGTTCCCTCCGCATTCCTCCCGCTCCACATTGCCAGTCTGTCCTCAGCCTCAGTTCCACCTACCTCACAGGGTGTCTGTTGTGGGGAGAGGAAGAGAAGGAGATTGTAAGCCGCTCTGAGACTCCGAGTGAAGAGCAGGGTATAAATCCAATTTCCTCCTCCTCCTTCCTAGGTTGCTCTGTAGCCTGGAGATGAGCTGTAATCCCAAGAGAAGTTGGCAGCCCTGGCCTGGAGGTGTCTCTCTGGGCCTGTCGTTTGTGCCTTCAAGGCTATAACACAACCAGGTTGGATGTTCTCACTCCTGCCTTCTGACCTCCTTTCTTCTTTCAGTGGAGCCAAACTACATTAGCTGGACCCCACGTGAGTGTGGCAGGCACCAGCTAAACACATCCCCAAGACAGAGGCAGGTAGAGAAAGAAGAGGCTAAGGAGCTGGAGACTTCGTGAGCATGGGAGCCACAGTCCATATTTCCCCAAAGTGCAGTCAGCCATGCGCAAAGAGAGGCAGCAATTTTTGCTTGCGTTTTTTCTTTTTCTCTCCTTTACAATAAAATAATAATAATGCAAAGGATTTATTAAGCTGTTTTCTTAAGAGCTTCAGACCGCTCAGACATTTGCTCTACTATCCTGTGCGGCAAGTCACACTTGTAAATTGCAGATTTGTATTGCAGATGGGGAATGAAAGTGGGGGGGGGGGGGGATGGGTCTTGTCTATAGCTGTCAAGCGAGCTCACGCCTGAGATGAAATTTGAACGGAGGGGCACTTGTCAAATGCTGGCTGGCACAGTTAGCCAGTACGTGCACTGGTAAAGTATGAACTTTTCAAAAATGTTCCCAATTCTATTTTTTTTTTGTATTTTATTTGTAGGACTGACAGTTGCAGACTTGGTCATGGCATGGTAAGCTAACATAAGAACATCAGAAGAGCTCTGCTGGATGAGACCAGTGGTCCATCTAGTCCAACATTCTTTCTCACACAGTGGCCAGCCAGTTCCTCCAGAGGACTAACAACAGGGCACATAGCCCAATGCCTTCATTAGAACATAAGAAGAACCCTGCTGGATCAGGCCAATAGTCCATCCAGGCCAGCATCCCATCTCTCTCTCTCTCTCTTTTTAAAATATTTTTTTCATTGCATTTTTTAACTACTTCTCTACATTACCTAAAAGCTGCAATTCTAACCTACCCTAAGGTATACAGAAGTCAGGAGGAAAAAAAAGGATATATTGCTGTTGCTTCAAACTGTTCAAGAAAAAGTTAACATAATACACGCTATAAAAAGCTAATACTTCAATCTTAAAGATCTTAACGAATACATGATTGACTGAAATTCAAAGTGGGCTACATAAACAAATACGACTTTAGACAAACATCTTATTTTTACAATTACATTTTTCCTTTTTTCTTTTTCTTCCTCTGGGATTTTGGTGCTGCAGCTCCCAAAGCTGAATCTGACTCTTCCCCTTCTGAACTTTTACTTCCAGCTGCATCTGAGCTCTCCAGACCATAAATGCTCTCTTGTTGATCTAAAGAGTTCTCTGTGGAAGTTTTGTCTTTTCTTTCTTTACAATAGTCCAAAAATTTCTTTGCCTTTGCAGCAGAATCAGTTCTTTGTTTCTTCTCTTTGTAATCAAACACCATGCCTTCAGGGACAAGCCAACGATATGTAATACCTTCTGTTTGCAGGAAAGAAGTTAACATTTTGTAGGGTTTCCTCATCTTCCTGATAAATGGAATATCCTTTAACACTTTTATGTCTTCTTGGATCTTCAGAGCATTTCTGTTTGTGGCCCTGAGCACTACGTCTCTAGTTGATTTCTTTGAGAATCTCACCATTACTTCTCCAGACAGATTTTTCTTCTTTACAAATTCAGGATATGTCCGGTAGGCCATATCCATATCACTTTGTAGTTGGTCCGCTTGAACACCTGTCACTGGAGCTATAGCATCACACAGAATTTTTTTGAGATTTTCCCCTTTTTGTTCAGGAATGCCTTGGAATCTCAAAAAGAAAGAAGATCTCTCCATCTGAAGTTTCAAAAGGTTATCTTTATCAGAAACCCTTTCTTTTCCCATCTTATCCAGTTTTAAATCAGTCTTTTCTGCTTTAGTTTTAACTGCTGTCAACACCTTGGCTGTCTGATCAGATTTATTGCTTACATCTGTAATTTGTTGGTGCAAGGTATCCAGCTTAGTATTCACAACAGTCAATTGTTCCATTAGAGGGCACAAAGCTGTTGCCAAAACTGCAGACAGGTCTGTACTGGACTCAGGCTTTGTAACCGGAAGAGCAGATGGAGCTTTAGGAGATGTTCTTTGCTTCCCCGCCATCTTTTCTCCCCATCCAGTCATGCTTTATTGTTTACCTTCACAGAAAATGCCCCAAAAGTAAGTCAAAAGTCTATTCTTGCCATTTGAACAGAGTTAACGTAGTCCCATCAGATCTCCAGCCACTCAGATTAAAAGGATTATCTGTGGTGCTGTTTCTTTAAACTTTAAAAAACCCCTTCACTTTGAGCTAAAAGCTCACAAGCAGAGAATCTGACTGCTGATTCATCCACTTACGTTTTTGCCATGCGTTACTGATAGAAAGTTTTTTTCTTGCACCAAAACTGGCTTCTGCAGCTGTCCAGTGTGCGCTCATGGGTGCCCAGAGGCTTCTGCAGTGGCAGAACCTACAGAGGCAAAGGGAAGCCTCAATCCCAAAATCGCCATCTTCAGGAGAGGCTATCCCTCATGCCTCAGGCAGGGTTCCCCTGGAAGGGTCCCTGGGGGTCTGAATCCAGTTCAAGACCACTTCTAGCCACCAAGTCCGGGTCGCATCTCCCGCAGCTTTGGGAGATCGCGCCCGCCATTAGCTCACCGAAACCAGAAGTTCCCCAGCATCCCATCTCATACACAGGCCAACCAGTTCATCTGGAGGGCCTGCAACAGGGTGTAGAGGCTGAGGCGTTCCCCTGGTGTTGCCTCCTGGCTCTGGGATTCAGAGGATTAGTGCCTCTGAATGTGGAGGTTCCCCTCAGTCACCATGGCTAGTAGCCATTGATCCTCCATGAATCTATCTAATCCCCTTTTAAAGCTGTTTATTCCTGTGGCCATCACTACATCCTCTGGCAGTGAATTCCACATTTTTTAAAAAAAGCCAAACAAAATGTGGTCTTTGTGTGTAGTACTTAGGACTGGCTTACCTCCATGCAGAGTTGAAGTGGGGTGGTGACCAAAGATGGGGCTTTTTTGGTGGTTGCTCCCGACTTTAGGAATGCACCCTTCCTTGGGAGGCTTTCCTGGCACCTAATTGCCAGCACTGCATCAGGTCCTCCAAACCCTGCCTTTTACTCAGCTGTAGGGTTCCTTCTTTTTAGCTGTTTTTACGGTCTGCTTCTGTCCCGAGGACTGTTTTGCGAATATCATTTTAGGCAGCTGCTTTTTAAAAAAAATGCTACTGTCTTCTTTTATAATGGCTTGTTATATGAGTGAGACTTATGAGAGTTTTAAAGGTTTTATTGCATTTTTACTTTGTGATCCACTCTGAGTAGGTCTCTGGTGAGACAGCGTATACCTTTTCAAAGTCATAACAACACAAGTATCACCCCTTCATTTCTTTACACTTAGTTATGATACGCTTGCTCTGACCTGGATGGCTTGATCTTGTCAGATCTCAGAAGGTGAGCAAGGTCAGCCCTCGTTAGTACTTGGGTGGGAGACCACCAAGGGAGACGTCCAAGGTCATGACACAGAAGCAGGCAATGGCAAACCACCTCTAAATGCTTCTAGCTTTGAAAACCCTATGGTAGTCACCAGAAGTGGGCTGTTACTTGATAACACTTAATTTTTTGCCCTGACCTGTGTGGCCTAGGCTAGCCTGATCGCGTCAGCCCTCTTAGAATCATAGAGTTGGAAGGTACCTCCAGGAAATTCACAAATACCTCCCTACCACACCCCCAATGACCCCTGTTCCATGCCCAGAAGATGACAAAAAACGTCCAGGATCTCCAGCCAAACAGGCCAGGAGAAAAATTGCTTCCTGACCCTGAAGTGTGGATCAACGTTTCCCTGGGCGTGTAAGAAAGGGCCACGAGAACTAAGCACTGGTGCAACCCGTGGTAGCTAAGCAGCATTAGCCCTGGATAGTATTTGGATGGGAGAACACCAAGGAAGTCCAGCGTTGCTACAGGCAATAGCAAACCACCTCTATTCATCTCTTGCCTTGAAAACTCTACAGGGTAACCATGATTTGGCTGTGAGATGATGCCGCTTTCCGCACCACCGCAATACACTTTCTGGTTTGTCAGTGAGCATGTGAATTGACTCAGCTACAAAGCACCGTGTTCTTGTTTTCCAAGCTAGCAACTGAAGCTCTGTTAAACCTTCATTGGCCAAGGCCTCAAGAATGGTGGTCCTTTGGGCTTCTGTGTTTGCCGGGGGAACGATGGGCTGCTTATCAGCACCGTTGTCACATTTTCACAAGCGCAGGACTGGGACTCAAGCTCAAACCTAGTGGGGATGCAGCTGATGTGCCACCTCCAAGCTTTGGCTCAGAGAAGGAAAACTACTCGGCCACTGCAGTCATGTGACAAGACCCTGACCACCACCACCCCCGCCAGCTTCCCAGACTCTTCACTTTCTTTGGGATTTCAGTGTCCTTTGCCTCATTCTTAGGATCTGGCCTTTCTGAGTTGGTAGGAATAAAATTTGTCAGTTGTAATTAGAGCATTTTGCTCTTCACAAAAATGGGACCAGTTATGGCAGAGGAACCCATGTTCTCAGTTATTTTGGCCTAGATCAATACCTGTTCAGTCCAGTCCCCTTTTCTGAAAGGAGAGTTCCTTTTCCATAGTTCTTTCCCCCCAAGTTAGAATCTGCGGTTCCACTTACTAAAACGAAGCTATCTTGGCCACATTTTTAGAACTAGAAAGTCGCCTACTTTGCCTTAAAGACCTCCACATGATGTAAAACGGCTCATCCTCTTTGTTATCAGAGCCGCATCTGCTGTTAATGTTTGTCCTGCGCTGAATGCATATCTAGCCTTTTCAGCACAGTAAATATTATTAAAAATCCCCAAAGACACATTCAGTTCTTAATCCGACTCTCTGCCATCGAAATTCCAGTAACTGCATTCAAGATATTAGCTCTTCTCTCCGCACCCTGTTCTTTCCTCTTTCCTTGTTTCTCAAACCAAGCACATAAGCTAGGCAGCCAAATGGGCTTCCCTTCTTACATCCTCCCCATCATCTGTCTATCTGTGACTGTCAGAGGGAACAAAAACCGTCTCACTCAGCATCTGATCAGCCTCATACCCCCTTCCCCATCTTGGCCCGGTCACTGGGGGGGGTATTTCTTTTTTTGCATCAACAGTAAAAAAAAAAAAAAAAGCACATGTAATGGAGTTTATTTAGACCCCCTTGCTTTAAGTAAGCAAGTTTTTAATCTAGCGTGTGCATTCCTGTAATGTAGGTTTGATGTTAATGGGTTGTAAAGTGGGTAATAATTTTCTTACTGGCCCCCTTCAATCAGATTAGATCATGTTATTGACCACGCTGTTCATTTTATAACCACAATCATATTGTGGAGGAAGGTCTTTGGCAAGTCGCACAGTTTTAAGTGCCCATTAAGACAAAGAATGACAGATTTTGCACGTTTGGCATTTTTTTGTTTTCTAAAAAAAATATTGTCTTTTCCCTGCAGACTGTTTTCCTAGCCACATCCTGAATTAGCATCTTTCCATCCGTCTCAGGTTTACATGATATCTTGCTGGATGGTAGCTGATTGCTCGGGACACGTCTTTTATAAGATATAATTGCAAGTCAGATTGTGGATACATCTTCTTTGACCCAGTGTTTATGTTCATCCTCTCACATTGCCTCGCCTTTTTATTTCAGCTTTCAGTTAACTTTATTAAAACATGATTCATTCCAAAGTCCTCTTCTGACCACCTTCTCCGCATCTTCTCTGCAGCTCCCCAAATAATACCCACTCTTCTTCTGGTAGATCGTATTGCAAATATTCATCCATCGCTTCATGCATTCTTTCCTGCCATGTTTTCATTTTGAAAAAGAACGTTGTAGATTGTCACTGTGTACTTTTCAGCTTATTGAGAGGAGCCCATTCCATAATCACGTGGAACACCCCATTCAATATTTTGCAGGCAAAATTAGCAATCTCCTGTGTGGGGGGGGCTGCGGTATGGGCAGGGGTCTGTTGGAGCGGGAGTGCACAGGAGCGCAGCTCCAGGAGTGAGGAGTCCAGGGGGCGGGCACATGACCAAGCCCCGCCCCCTCCTCGGCTTCCCCGAGCAGTACAGAGGCGCAGCGCCCTGGGGAAAGCCCTGCTAGGGTCTTTATTGTTTTTAATGTTTTGTTTTAATATTGATAATTTTATCATTGTTCCTTTTATGACTGTGTGCTGCTTTTCCAGAGACTTGCTCAAGGTGGCATATAAATTTTCTAAGTATACCATTTTTTATTTGGGCACATGGCACATAAGTACTGGAGAAATTTCACCAACCCTTCAGCAGCTTCCACCCCATCAGTTTGGTGTAGTGGTCAGGAGTTGGACTCTAAGCTGGGAGAACCGGGTTTGATTCCCCACTCCTCCACCTGCAGCTGCTGGTGTGACCTTGGGCCATTCACAAGTCCTCTCAGAGCTGTTCTCTCATGAGCAGTTCTCAAAAGACCTCTCTCAGCCCCACCTACCTCACAGGGTGTCTTGTTGCGGGGAGGGGAAGGGAAAGGGATGGGTGGTGCACATGTCCTGGGTATCTCAAGTCTACTTGAAACCTGGTGGTTTCAAGGGAGCAGGAAGAGAAGGAGGGTGTGTTCTTGACGCTTATTTTTATTGCACAAAGTATTGGATGGGGAAGGGAATGGAGGAAGAGCAGGTCAGTTTCACTCCCCTGTGGAGTGGAGCCTGAGGGGTGGGTGTTGCCTTCTGACACACTTCCGGTATGTTAGGGGGTGTGGCATATGCAAATGAGTTATGCAAATAAGTTATGCTAATGAGCTCCTGCACCTCTTTTTCTACGAAATGACCCCTGGGTATGGGACAGTGCTCAGAAGTGTGGTCCGGCACACAGAGGGTGATAAGGTGATCACAAAGGGAACTCCCCCAAAATCTAAATACAAGAGCCAAAAGTTCATGCAAGCAGGTGTCTCTATATGACAAAAGCAAGAGAGGTAAGACACGGTTACAAGATGTCCTATATTAATACTACACATACATGCCCTAGTTTATGTTGATAGGTAGAGGTAAAGGTTTCCCGTTGCTCGAAAACTGTCAAATCGGAATCTAGGGGGTGCTGCTCATCTCTGTTTCCAAGCCGAAGAGCCAGCGTGGTCCAAAGACGTTTCCATGGTCATGTGGCCAGCATGGCTAGATGCTGAGGTGCACGGAACACTGTTCCCTTCCCACCAAAGCAGTACCTATTTATCTACTTGCAATGTCTTGCTTTCGAATTGCTAGATTGGCAGGAGCTGGGGCCAGAGACGGGAGCTCACTCCATCACGCAGCACTCAGGTCTCGAACTGCCGAGCTGCTGATCATCCCATCTGCAGCTCAGCGTCTTATTCTGTCTTGTAGCTGAGGGATACTGAAGCCCAGCGGGGAGAACAACGGGCACAGAGAGAGAGAGAGGAGGGATCATTATGGGGCAACTCCCAGGTTAAGGCAAAGAGAGAGACATCCTATTCAAGAAGATAACATTTATACACATTTAGAGTGATGTAGCTGGGGGATGAGTTGCCAGCTCTGGGTTGGGAAACACCTGGAGATTTGTGGGGTGGAGCCTGAGGAGGGTGGGGGTGGGGGTGGGACCTCCATAGGGTACAATGCCACCCTCCAAAGCAGCCATTTTCTGCAGGGGAAGAAGAAGAAGAGATTAGATTTATACCCTGCCCTTCACTCACTTGGAGTCTCAGAGCGGCTTACAAACTCCTTTCCCTTCCCCTCCCCACAACAGACACCCTGTGAGGTAGGTGGGGCTGAGAGAGCTTTTCCCAAGCTGTCCTTGAGAGCTGTCCTTGGTACCATAGAGTTTTTTGGGTGATTGCTAGAGCATCACCCCAGCAACGTGCCCAGCGTGATGATGTCACTTCTGGTTACAGAGGTGTATATGAACACAAATGAAGCTGCCTTATACTCAGTCAGACCACTGGTCCATCAAGGTTTTTTTTACCATCTCAGCCTCTTCTGCTCATAGTAGGCCTCCAGATGCCTATTATCCTACTAACACCTACCAAGAAGTGTATTAGGCTGCCCTGGATTAATATTATTTTCTGCTACCATTCTGTTTTATTTAATTGATTTTTAATTTTACATTTATTGTTTTATCTCTGTTGTGAGCCACCCTGAGCCCATCATGGGATAGGGCAGGATATAAGTATAATAAATAAATAAACAAGGTCAATCTTGTCTACTCTCCAGGGTCTCAGGCAGAGGTCTTTCACATCATCTGCTGCCTGGTCCTTTTAAGTGGAGATGCCAGGGATTGAACCTGGGACCTTCTGCATGCCAAGCAGAGGCTCTGCCACTGAACCACAGTTCTTCTTTATAGCTCTCCAGGGTCTCAGACAGAGGTCTTTCACATCACCTGCTGCCCGGTCCTTTTAACTGGAGATGCCGGGGACTGAACCTGGGACCTTCTGCATGCCAAGCAGAGGCTCTGCCACTGAGCCACAGTTCTTCTTTATAGCTCTCCAGGGTCTCAGGCGGAGGTCTTTCACATCACCTGCTGCCCGGTCCTTTTAACTGGAGATGCCGGGGACTGAACCTGGGACCTTCTGCATGCCAAGCAGAGGCTCTGCCACTGAGCCACAGTTCTTCTTTATAGCTCTCCAGGGTCTCAGACAGAGGTCTTTCACATCACCTGCTGCCCGGTCCTTTTAACTGGAGATGCCGGGGACTGAACCTGGGACCTTCTGCATGCCAAGCAGAGGCTCTGCCACTGAGCCACAGTTCTTCATTATAGCTCTCCAGGGTCTCAGACAGAGGTCTTTCACATCACCTGCTGCCCGGTCCTTTTAACTGGAGATGCCGGGGACTGAACCTGGACCTTCTGCATGCCAAGCAGAGGCTCTGCCACTGAGCCACAGCTCTTCTTTATAGCGCTCCAGGGTCTCAGGCAGAGGTCTTTCACATCACCTGCTGCCTGGTCCTTTTAACTGGAGATGCCGGGGATTGAACCTGGGACCTTCTGCATGCCAAGGAGAGGCTCTGCCACTGAGCCACAGCTCTTCTTTATAGCTCTCCAGGGTCTCAAGCAGAGGCCTTTCACATCACCTGCTGCCTGTGTTAGCCGAATTGCTTTAATTTAAGCCTAGCAATTGGCCAAATAACGGGTTCTTGCCAACTATGCCAAGGTCCCGCCCCTTCCAGGAGTGCTCAGAAAATAGGCACGGAGGCTGAGTGGTTTCTTTGAATGGTGTTTACTGCAAGACATTGTTCAAGCATACAAGGAATAATAATAAAACCACATACACACAAGATCTAAGGAAATCAGACAGAAAATAGCACTGTTGCATGAGCAGGAGTATCGCTGAGGGGGAATACGTTACCTGTCTTGATGATGGGTGGTTCACTTCCACGAGAAGATCGAGGGAGGGATGAATGAGAAAAATAGGGGGAACGAGATCTGAACCTGCAGATACATGCTCCAGTCCTGGCTGCGCAAACCAGGAATTAAAGATGGAGGCAAGGTGTTGGGTACAGGAAGCTGGACATAACAATTTGGTAAGAAGACAGAGGTCGACTAGCAATGTGCTTCTGTTGTGTAAGATCTTTTATCAGGTGGCATTGGGGCAGGCTGCACTGATCACATCCCATTGTCACACCTACTAGTTTTTCCGTCCCTACTAGCCCTACTATTGGTCGGTGTCATAGGGAGGAGGAGGCAGGAAGGAGTGGACAATATTGCAAATCTAGGTGCTAATCAGGATCTAACACTTGGGCCATCTGGTCAGTCTTCTTGGCGCCAATCTCTGGTCTCGTGATGGCTTCGGCCAGGTCACTTGATGGTCGGCGATTAGTTGCTGGGCAACCTAATCTCTTACAGGAACTTTGGGGGAAGGTGTGAGGAGGCCAGTGTAAAGGATAAGAAGGATCCTTTGAAATGGAGTCTTGGTCTCCCTGTTGGTGGGAACATGTGAAGTAGATGTAAGAGCTCTTTGATATGGAATTCTGGTCTCCATGCAAGTGTGAACTCTGAAGGAAGTCTCCCGCTGTGGGCTGGAGCCTCTCATAGCAATAGAGAGTGCCTTTGCCTTAGGCAGAAAACCAACCCAAATGTCAAACTTATGATTTTAAAGTTCATAAGAGCATATAATATGCCTTGCTGGCTTACACCTGGTCCTTTTAACTGGAGATGCCAGGGATTGAACCTGGGACCTTCTGCATGCCAAGCAGAGGCTCTGCCACTGAGCCACAGCTCTTCTTTATAGCTCTCCAGGGTCTCAGGCAGAGGTCTTTCACATCACCTGCTGCCTGGTCCTTTTAACTGGAGATGCTGGGGACTGAACCTGGGACCTTCTGCATGCCAAGCAGAGGCTCTGCCACTGAACCACAGCCCCTCTCCTAAAGTACAAGGCAAGACAAGGTACAAGACAGTACAGGAAGAGCAAGGTGATATATGCAACAAGCATTGCAGCAGAAGACAAGCCCATTCCTTCAAAAAAAGGTCCTCCTGAGCTGAGTATCCGACTACAGTGCTAATCCCTTCATTTAAAAAAGGGCTCTTGAACATTTCTATTTTTGTGCATTCTGTAAAACGATAGACGTGTCAGGGCCTTCCTGGTCTCTTCAGGCCTGCCATCCCACAAAGTGGGAAGCCTGAACAGGAAATAGTCGATCTCACCCATTTGCAAGGTGGCACCTTCAAAAGCCTTTGCTCAGGTGAGTGAGCCTGTTGCAGCGTAGCATAGCAGGAGAGGCAGTCCTGTAGCTATGCAGGTCTGAGGCTATTATGGGATTTGTAGGTGGCAACCAGGACCTTGAATTAGGGATGCCAGCCTCCAGGTGGGGCCTGGGGATCCCCCAGAATTACAGCTCATCTCCAGACTACAGAGATCACTTCTCCTGGAGAAAATGGATGCTTTCAAGGGTGGGTTGTATGGCACTGGACCCCACTGAGGTCCCTGTCCTCCCCAGACTCCACCCCTAAATATCCAGGAGTTTCCCAGCCTGGATCTGGCAACCATCCCCCCCCCCCCCATCCCCTGCTGTTGACAGACTGTTACCTGGCAACCCTACCTTGAATTTAGCCTGCTAATTGCTCAGTCACCAATGGAGTGACTACAGGATGGGGGTAACATGTATGCTGCCCCTGGTTTCCTATAGCAACTGAGCTGTGGCCTTTGGAACCAACTGGAGTTTTTGAGCTGACTTCAAGGGCAGATCCATGTAGGGTGCTTTACAGTAGTCTAGCCTCGAGGTACCCATAGTATGGATCCACGTGGCCAGATCAGCCAAATCAAGGTCAGATTCCAGGCTCAAAGAATGCATTTTTTGCAGCTGCATTAACTTATTCCTCTAGCAATAATGCTGGATCCAGTATCTCCCTTATATATAAAAGCAATTTCGAGTGGTAGGATTCTTTTTCTATGGACAAAGTGCAGAAAAGGGCAACTAGAATGATAAAAGGGTTGGAACACTTTCCCTGTGAAGAAAGGTTGAAGCGCTTGAGGCTCTTTAGCTTGGAGAAACGACGGCTGAGCGGTGAAATGATCGAGGTTTATAAGATTATGCATGGGACAGAGCAGGTAGAGAAAGAAGTCCTTTTCTCCCTTTCTCACAATACAAGAACTCGGGGGCACTCCATGAAATTGCTGAGCAGTCAGATTAAAACAGATAAAAGGAAGTCCTTCTTCACCCTAACAGTGATTAACACGTGGAATTCACTGCCACAGGAGGTGGTGGCGGCTACAAGCATGGATGGCTTCAAGAGGGAATTAGATAAACATATGGAGCAGAGGTCCACCAGTGGCTATGAGCCACAAAGTATAGATAGGAACTTTCAGTCTGGGGCAAGTGATGCTCTGTATTCTTGGTGCTTGGGGGGGGGGGGGGCAACAGTGGTGCCCACTGGTGGACCTCTGGAGATGTTTTTGGCCACTGTGTGACACAGAGTGTTGGACTGGGTGGGCCACTGGCCTGATCCAACATTGGCTTCTCTTATGTCCTTATGTTCTTATGCATGCCAAAATCAGTTGGCTGCAAGAACTGCCCATCATTGGTCTCCCTAGGCATTGGCTCGCTGCGTTGGGTCAGTCCTCCTAACAGAGCCAGCAGCCATCCTCTCACCCTCCGTCAGGACAGAGCCGGTGAAGGGGATGGACACCTTGTGGGCGGCGGTTCAGGAGGAGGAGGGTTGCGGCCCTGGCCACAAGGGCACCGGAGGAGGTGGGCCATTGGGCCAGCCTGGAGAATGCCACAGGAGGAGGGTTGCGTGGCCAGCCTAAAGAATGAGGAGGGTAGGGTAGCAGCTGGCCCAAAAGGCAGCGGTGGTGGCGGTGGTGACTTTCTCTGGCCGCAGGCCCAAGAAGGACTCCCACACTTGCCACCGCTCCAGCAGGACAAGGATGGGAGGGAACGGCCGGGCCAGGAGGCTGGGCCGGCAGTGGCAGTGGCAACTTGCTTGGCCTGCAGGCCCAAGAAGGACTCCTGCGCTTGCCGCTGCACAAGGTGGGGTAGGCCAGGCCAGGAGGTGGCAGTGGCAGCAGTGACTTTCTCGGGCCGCAGGCCCAACCAGGGCCTCTGGGAGGGGGAAGAGAGGGGTCTGGGGGGCCCTGTCTGCAGCCCGTAGGCCACTGGAGATGTGCGCCACAGAAGTGCTGGGCCGTGGAGGCAACCTGGAGCCTGCCGCAGTGACCACGGCCTCTGGGAGGTGGAGAAAGGGGTGTGGGGGGCCCTGACTGCGGCCTGGAGCCCGCCAGAGAGGTGCGCTGTGGAGGCACTGGCCCACGGAGGCGGCCTGGAGCCTGCCACGGTGACCGTTGGCTCTGGGAGGGGGGAAAGAGGAGTCCGGGGGTCCCTGTCTGCTGCCCGGAGGCTGACGGAGACATGCACTGCAGTGGCGCTGGGCTGCAGAGGCGGCCTGCAGCCTGCTGTGGCAACCACAGGGACTGAAAAGGGAGGAGAGAACGGGGTATGGGGGCCTGTATGTGACCACGAGGCCACCAGGCCCTTCTGCTGCCCCTCAGACACAGGGTCTGGCAAGGGGGAAGAAAGCGGGGTGGCGGCGGGGGGTCCAGTCTGCGCCCACCCAGAGGCACCTTTCTAGAGTCCACTGTCTGCCTCCTACAATGGGCTTTGCCATTAGTAGCACCATATTTTCAGACCTTACTGAGCAGCAGGACAGGCGGCCTGGCAACAGACTAAGTGGGTAGACGGAATGGAGGCTGAACGGTCATGACAGCGTAGGCCAGACCCTTCTCACAGACACCCTTTTGAACCAGCACAGTCCCGGAGCTTAAAAGAAAGTCTAGAGATGGCCAGAGTAGTTGCTGACTCCCCCCTTTACAGATGAGAATAATCAGGGGTCATTTCGTGGGAAAAGAGGTACAGGAGCTCATTAGCATAACTCATTAGCATAACTCATGTGCATATGCCACACCCCCTAACATACCGTGTCTTACCTCTCTTGTAACCGTGTCTTACCTCTCTTGCTTTTGTCATATAGAGACACCTGCTTGCATGAACTTTTGGCTCTTGTATTTAGATTTTGGGGGAGTTCCCTTTGTGATCACCTTATCACCCTCTGTGTGCCGGACCACACTTCTGAGCACTGTCCCATACCCAGGGGTCATTTCGTAGAAAAAGAGGTGCAGGAGCTCATTAGCATAACTCATTTGCATAACTCATTTGCATATGCCACACCCCCTAACATACCGGAAGTGTGTCAGAAGGCAACACCCACCCCTCAGGCTCCACTCCACAGGTGAGTGAAACTGACCTGCTCTTCCTCCATTCCCTTCCCCATCCAATACTTTGTGCAATAAAAAGAAGCGTCAAGAACACACCCTCATTCTCTTCCTGCTGCCTTGAAACCACCAGGTTTCAAGTAGACTTGAGATACCCAGGACATGTGCACCACCCATCCCTTCCCCTTCCCCTCCCCACAACAAGACACCCTGTGAGGTAGGTGGAGCTGAGAGAGGTCTTTTGAGAACTGCTCACGAGAGAACAGCTCTGAGAGAACTTGGGACTGGCCCAAGGTCACACCAGCAGCTGCATGTGGAGGAATGGGGAATCAAACCCGGTTCTCCCAGATTAGAGTCCGACTCCTGACCACTACACCAAACTGATAAGGTGGAAGCTGCTGAAGGGTTGGTGAAATTTCTCCAGTACTTATATGCCATGTGCCCAGATAAAAAACGGTATACTTAGAAAATTTATATGCCACCTTGAGCAAGTCTCTGGAAAAGCAGCACACAGTCATAGAAGGAACAATGATAAAATTATCAATATTAAAACAAAACATTAAAAACAATAAAGACCCTAGCAGGGCTTTCCCCGGGGCGCTGCACCGCTGCACTGCTCGGGGAAGCCGAGTAGGGGGTGGGGCTTGGTCATGTGCCCGCCTCCTGGACTCCTCAATCCCGGAGCTGCACAGCTCCAACGGACCCCTGAGAATAATGAAGTGTAAACAAGTGACTAGTATGCAAAAAGGACTCGCATGCTTTCTTAAGTACCAGCTGACTGTATAAATTACAACTTGATTTCAGTAATCCTCCCAGCAATCTTGGTGATAGGTCACTAGTAATATTATTCCAATATTGCAAACAGGAGGTTGGGAGAATAATGACATTCAAGGGCAGGAGAGGGGCTGTGGCTTGGTGGAAGAGCCTCTGCTTGGCATGTAGAAGGTCCCAGGTTCAATCCTGGGCATCTCCAGTTAAAAGGACCAGGCAGGGGATGATGGGAAAGACCTCAACCAGAGACCCCACAGAGCTGCGGCCAGGCTGAGTAGAAATCGCTGACCCTGATGGACCAAAAGGTCTGATTCAATATAAGGCAGCTTCATTTCAAAGGAGAGTGATAAAATGAACGATTTCCACAGACGTGCCTTCCTCTTCTTCAGCCACAAGATCTTCAGTCCAACAGTTGTGGCACAAGCAGGGCTCCATTGGGGCCGGGGCGTGCCGGAGCGCTGCTCCGGGAGAGAGGAGGCGGGGGGGGGCAGGCACTTAACAAAGCCCCACCCCCCGGCTCACTCTTCCCAGGCTGCAGCAGGCCGGGAAGCCCCTTCCCTCTTCCAGCCCCCCCCGTCTATGCTCCCGGGGCCGGCGGAGCGCCGCCAGCCCCGGGAAGGACAAACCCTTTCCCTCCCCCCTCCCACTGCTCCTGGGGCCATGGCAGAGTGCCGTGGCCCCGGGAAGCCCCTTCCCTCCACCCCCACCCCCCGTCCATGCTCCCTGGCCGGCGGTGCTCCCCTTCCCTCCACACACCCCCGGCCCCTTCCCTCCACACCCCCTTCCCTCCACACCCCCCCGGCCATGCTCCCGGGGCCGGTGGCGCTCCGCCAGCCCCGGGAAAGACAAACTCTTTCCCTCCCCCCTCCCACTGCTCCCGGGGCCGCGGCAGAGCGCCGCGGCCCCAGGAAGCCCCTTTCCTCCCCCCCAGTGAAGAAGCCGGGCCCCAGTGGCCTGAAGCCACTGGGGCCCTCCCTTCTCTCTCTCTCTCCCCCCACCTCCCCCCTCCCTTCCTGTTCCTTCCTTTCCCTCTTCCTTCCTTCCTTTCTTCTCTCTCTCTCCTCACCTACCTACCTACCTATCGTTCCTTCCCCTCTCCCTTCCTTCCCCTCTCCCTCCCTCCCTCCCTCCCTTCCTTCCTTCCTTCCTTCTCTCTCTCCCCCACCTACCTACCTTCCTGTTCCTTCCTTTCCCCGTCCTTCCCCTCTCCCTTCCTTCCTTCCTCTCTCCCCCCTTCCTTCCTTCCTTCCTTCCTTCCTTCCTTCCTTCCTTCCTTCCTTCCTTCCTTCCTTCCTTCCTTCTCTCTCTCTCCCCACCTACCTACCTGTTCCTTCCCCTCTCCCTCCCTCCCTCCCTCCCTCCCTCCCTCCCTCCCTTCCTTCCTTCCTTCCTTCCTTCCTTCCTTCCTTCCTTCCTTCCTTCCTTCCTTCTCTCTCTCTCCCCCACCTACCTACCTTCCTGTTCCTTCCTTTCCCCGTCCTTCCCCTCTCCCTTCCTTCCTTCCTCTCTCCCCCCTTCCTTCCTTCCTTCCTTCCTTCCTTCCTTCCTTCCTTCCTTCCTTCCTTCCTTCCTTTCCTTCCTTTCCTTCCTTCCTTCCTTCTCTCTCTCTCCCCACCTACCTACCTTCCTGTTCCTTCCTTTCCCCGTCCTTCCCCTCTCCCTTCCTTCCTTCCTTCCTTCCTTCCTTCCTTCCTTCCTTCCTTCCTTCCTTCCTTCCTTCCTTCCTTCCTTCCTTCCTTCTCTCTCCCCCCACCTCCCTACCTACCTTCCTGTTCCTTCCTTTCCCCCTTCCTTCCCCTCTCCCTTCTTTCCTTCCTTCTCTCTTTCTCTCCCCACCTACCTACCTTCCTTTTCATTCCCCTCTCCCTTCGTTCCTTCCTCTCTCCCCCTTCCTTCCTTCCTTCCTTCCTTCCTTCCTTCCTTCTCTCTCCCCCCACCTACCTACCTACCTTCCTGTTCCTTCCTTTCCCCCTTCCTTCCCCTCTCCCTTCTTTCCTTCCTTCTCTCTCTCTCTCCCCACCTACCTACCTTCCTTTTCCTTCCCCTCTCCCTTCCTTCCTTCCTCTCTCCCCCTTCCTTCCTTCCTTCCTTCCTTCCTTCTCTCCCCCCCACCTACCTACCTACCTTCCTGTTCGTTCCTTTCCCCCTTCCTTCCCCTCTCCCTTCTTTCCTTCCTTCTCTCTCTCTCTCCCCACCTACCTACCTTCCTTTTCCTTCCCCTCTCCCTTTCTTCCTTCCTCTCTCCCCCCTTCCTTCCTTCCTTCCTTCCTTCCTTCCTTCCTTCCTTCCTTCCTTCCTTCCTTCCTTCCTTCCTTCCTTCCTTCCTTCCTTCTCTCTCCCCCCACCTACCTACCTACCTTCCTGTTCCTTCCTTTCCCCCTTCCTTCCCCTCTCCCTTCCTTCCTTTCTTCCTTCTCTCTCTCTCCCCACCTACCTACCTTCCTGTTCCTTCCCCTCTCCCTTCCTTCCTTCCTTCTCTCTCTCCCCCCACCTACCTACCTACCTTACTGTTCCTTTCTTTCTTTCTTCCTTCCCCCCTTCCTCCCTTCTTTCTTCCTCCCTCCTTCCTTCCTTCCTTTTTCTTTCTTCTCTCTCCCCCACCTACCTACCTTCCTTCCTGTTCTTTTCCTTCCTTCCCCCTCCCTCTCTTCTTGCCTTCTGACACACCTGACGTCAGGGATGTGTGGCCTTAGGACACTTCCGGTGACGTCAGGGGGTGTGGCATATGCAAATAAGTTATGCTAATGAGCTCCTGCACCTCTTTTTTTACGAAAGGACCCCTGGGCACAAGCATAGGCAAAGAGTCTTGCTTATTTTGCTAAAAAAACCCAGCTTCCTATGAAGGACTGCGGATTGCAAATCTGCATTTACCAGCAAAACCGCTAGTTCCTGCCCGTCAGAGCGCCAGCATCTGGGGCCAGGCTGGTGTCGAGGATGTTAGCACTTCTCTGCTTCCAGGGGAGAGCGGCTGGCTAATTTCGTTTGGCAGAACAGAGAGGGACTTTTAGTGACAATAATCGGATCTGGAGACTTTTAGAAGTGACAATTACCAGACCAGAGGTGTCTCCTTTCGGCTGCCTCCCTATGGCAAATCCCGTAAGCGCGCTGCAAATATTTGGGAAAGCCTGCAGCGGTGGGGTGCGTGTGTGTGTGTGTGTATGCGTGTCATTTATTTATCAAAATGCTTTCTTCTCTCTGTCTCTTGGCTGTTACATGCAGCATCCATTTTCCAGCAGAAACCAAAGACAGATCTTTTTTTTATAGCACCCCAGGGAAGGAAGAGAAATGAGATGGAATGAAGTTCTTGGCACTCAGACTGAATATGTTTGCAGTCCCCCCTCCCCACCCGCACCCCCCAATCACTGAACTTCCACTCCAAAGGCTGCGAACTCATGAAGCTGTTATGATATTAGCTTCGAAAGCCAGAGGGATTTTTTTAAAGGCCGTTTTTGCTTCTTAATGTTGCAGTTTTGATTGGGCAGTTCAGAGCAGAAGTTGTTGCCAAACTCCAGGTGGGGCCTAGGGATCTCCCAAAATGACAGCAGATTCCAGATCCAGAGATGAGTTCTCCTGGAGAAAATGGCACCTCTGGAGGATGGACTTGGCTATGGCATTATACCCTGCTCTGGCCCCTCCCCTCCCCAAATCCTGCCCTCCCCAGGCTCAACCCTCCAATCTCCAGGAATTTCCCAGTGCTGGCACCCCTACTCTCTAACCACAAGTATCGGTTTACTTTAAAGGAAGATAATGGAGGCATTAAGGAAGACCTGTACTGGCAAATTTGGGAACTTCAGATTAGACGCGTGGTTGCCAGTTTGGTGTAGTGGTTAAGTGCGCAGACTCTAATCTGGGAGAACCGGGTTTGATTCCCCACTCCTCCACTTGCACCTGGCTGGATGACCTTGGGCAAGCCATAGCTCTGTACCAGCTGTTCTCTCAAGGACAGTGTTATGTATTGACTATGCGGTCGCCATGTGCTCCAGTAATGGCGACCGCCATGTGGCCAGAGCACATGGCCAAGAAACTACCTGAGCTTCAGCCAGGTAGAACAAAGGCCAGGTGGATTCGAACCAGCCACCAATCATGTACCTAGGTTTCTTCCAGGGAACCTATGAGACAGATTGATAATAGCCTATAGACTGATAATAGCCTATCAGGCCAGTTGGGCAAGGTCAGGGGATTATCCCTGACCAGCATAAAAGGAGGGCTCGGAGCCCGGGGTTGTATGCTTCATCCGGACCAGCAATAAAGATCTAGTTGTTTCACTGTTCCATGGACTCCCGACTCCAATACTTCTCAGACAGCTTGGGAAAGAGCTCTCTCAGCCCCACCTACCTCACAGGGTGTCTTTTGTGGGGAGGGAAAGGGAAAGGAGTTTGTAAGCCGCTCTGAGACTCCCTTGGGGAGTGAAGGGCGGGGTATAAATCCAATCTCTTCTTCTTCTTCTTCTTGCTGCTGAAAACAGCAGCTCTGTGTCCTTCTCTCACTCACTCTGGTAACACCTAGTGGTACAAAATACATGACGTGGCATCATTGTTCTGTGACGTTCCCACTCCATGAAGTAGTGTGGGGGTAAGAAACTGGCAGCATGATGAAGCCGTGTCCTGCGTTTCATATCACCAAACATCACAGGAGGAAAAGTAGACACAGGGCTGCCGTTTTCAGCAGCAGCCACATGACTGCTGCAACATCTCGTTCCAGTCTAAAAGGAAATCTTCTTTCCGTGTTGTGGTTGTAATGAATGGGACCGCCTCTGTGAATTCCTGCCCTGTGTCTGAAAGCTGCCCTGATCCAGAGATCTGTAGGTTCCATAGTGGTTTGCCCATGTGCAGCTGTATGCATACCAGCCCCGACCTAGATGGCTCAGGCTAGCCCCATCTCATCGGATATTGGAAGCTAAGCAGGTCAGCCCTGGTTAGTACTTGGATGGGAGACTCCCAAGGAAGTGAAGTTCATACTCGGAGTCAGGCAATGGAAAACCACCTCTGTTATGTCTTTTGCTCTGACCTGGATGGCTAAGGGTAACCCAGTCTCATTAGATCTTGTAAGCTAAGCAGGGCCAGCCCTGGTTAGTATTTGGATGGGAGACCATCAAGGAAGTCCAAGGCAACAGCAAACCAGAGGCAGGCAACGGCAAACCACCTCTGTATGTCTCTTGCCTTGAAAATCCTACAGGATCACCAAAAGTCAGCTGTGACTTAACGGCACTTTCCAGCACTGCCACCATGCCTGCATACGAGTTCACTCCATGTGTCTGATGAAGAGAGCTTCAGGCAGGAGAGGGCTGGGAAGTGAAAATGGCCCTGGAGTACAACAGGCCAGAGCTTAAGGGGTCACTCAGTTCAGCAGCACAAGCAATGGGTACTGATTCGCCGATTGCTTCCTCCTGAAAACCGACAGCAAAGCACGACACCAGTGACTGCTGCTGACAAAGGATTCGAGCCCGATGCCCCTGAGGCTCTGGGAGAATTGCCAGAGTTTAGTTTTGCTTGCTCCTGCCCCCTGCCCCCTCCATGGTGGTGGCCCACCGGGAAATATCCCTGCAAATTAAATGGCCAGTCTGTCCCTGGCTTTAGCTAATGCTACAGCAACACCCTTCTAAGCCCATTGACATCGATGGACTTAGAGAGGTATAATTCTCTTTAGGATGGTACTGTAACTTTATTAGTTTTTACAAGGAGCCCCAAGACTTCTGGGTTTGCTGCAATTAAAAACAACAACAAAAACACTGCTTCAATAGCAGCTGCCACTGCAGCAGCCAGATCTACACTGCTGGGTGGTGGCCTGTGTGTAAGTGAGAAAACAGTTTAAACCATTTTTTCACTTTAAAAGACTGGAATCTGGAGGCCGGTGGAGTGAGTTTCAGCATAGTGGAGTTTATTGTAGGTCAGGAACAAGCATACCTGAGGTGGCCCGGGGGTCAGTTTATATGCACAGAAAAGCCTCGCCCCCATCCACACCCACACTGCGGGATAGGTTAATCTTCCCACCAGAGGTTACATTGGTTCATTTGAATATGCTAAGCCCCTGAGAGGTGAATCTTTAGGAGCTTGGATGCTATTGTTCTTTTACCTCAAGCTTGTACCTTATCCAGGCCATGTGGTCAGACCGCATACTAGTCTGAGGAGCCCATGCGGTACACCCCCCTGAGGAACAGAACGTCCCTTTTTGAGAGCAAGGGCACAGCTGGCAGACGTCTTCCTCCTCCGAAACATCCAATTCCAAGGTCGCAGTGCAGTGCGAGTGGGTGGCCATGTGATCCTTCTGGGTCGTTTCAAATGCGATCGCCATCTGCAGTGCCTTCTCCTGGGTTGGTTCCGAGAGTGTGATCAGCCACCGCCAGAGCTTGGCCTCACGCACCCTGGCCTCAAAACTGCCCAACAAATGGCTCTCCACATGTCGGTACTCACACCCGACTGCCAGCCGGCAGAGGTCAGTGAGGAACATGGCAGCACTCTCACCCATCTGTTGGGTCCTCTGGAGGAACTGTACTCTGAGCACCAGCATGGAAGGTTTTGGCACGAAGTAGTGCCTGAACTGCTGGAGGAGTTCATCGTAGGTGAGATCCAGCAGGTCTCAGGGAGAGATTAGGCTCTGGGCAAGGCGCATGGTTTCTACACCGCAGTGGCCCAATAGCCAGGCCCGCTTCATGTCGGCCGCAGTGACCCCATGCACGGTCAGAAGGAACCCTAGTTGCCTGGACCATGTGTTCCAGGTCTCGGGTTTAGAGGGGTCAAAGGGAGGGATTTGTCCCACGGCGGCAGCCATAGTTACCGGAGCAGGAGCGGCGTGGCGAGTGATGTCCTCAGGGACTTGCAGAGTTTTCTCAGAACGCAGGGGCTTGGCGATGCCTGGTGCCGGCAGATCGGCGCTCGGTGCTTCACTGCTTGGTTCGACTGATAAGTCGCTCATCGGGATCCCATCCTCGTCGCCACTGAAAAGTACTGGAATCTGGAGGCCGGTGGAGTGAGTTTC
This sequence comes from Lepidodactylus listeri, assembly GCA_029233225.1. Taxonomy (NCBI): domain Eukaryota; kingdom Metazoa; phylum Chordata; class Lepidosauria; order Squamata; family Gekkonidae; genus Lepidodactylus; species Lepidodactylus listeri. Next base: position 127,682,498 of record JARCFY010000005.1, on the reverse strand, counting down.
AGCATGATCAAGTTTATTGTGAGTCAGGAACAAGCATACCTGAGGTGGCCCGGGGGTCAGCTTATATGCACAGAAAAGCCTCGCCCCTGTCCACACCGACACTGTGGGATAGGTTAATCTTCCCACCAGATATTACATTGGTTCATTTGAATATGCTAAGCCCCTGATAGGTGGATCTTTAGGAGCCTGGGTGCTATTGTTCTTTTACCTCAAGCGCCATTACATGTTTGGTCACATCAAAGAATCATACAAGTGTACACATAGAGAATCGCAGCCTGGTTGTCTGTGGAATTGCGTCCAGGACATAACACAGAACTTCTTCCTGAAATGTTGAAGAGTTACTCCTAGCGTAATGCATAACCTCACTGACTGACATTTTTGGTTGGCTCCACCTACTGTGGCAGCCATTTTGTGGTTTCATGCACCACCCTGTGTCAGAATTCCAAAGGTGTCTGTGGGCCCGAAAAGTCTGGAGACCCCTGCTGTACAGTTTATGAGAGAAAAGGAGGGTTGCAAAGGTTGAGCCACAAATGCAGTTGCCAGTCACCAGGTGGTGACTGGAGATCTGGAATTATCACTGGTCTTCAGATTATAGAGATCAGTCCCCCTGGAGAAAATGGCTGCTCTGTACCCCACTGAGGTCCCTCCCCTCCCCAACCCCTCCCTCCTAAGGCTCTACCCCTAAAATTTCTAGGAATTTCCCAACCCAGAGCTGGCAACTGTAGCTAGAAACCAAAAATAAGGAGAAATGAAGGATTGGAATCCAATATGGTGTAGTGCTTATAGCAAGATCCAGGAGGCCTAGAGTCAAATTCCCACTCCATGTATGGTTGCCAACCAGTGGTGGATTGGAGGGGACTTACCGGGAGCAGGAGGAAAGCCCAGCCAATGTTGCAGCGGTGTGTCCACATCACTTCTGACATGTATTTATTTATTTATCAGTTTTATACCCCGCCCTCCCCGCAAACGGGCTCAGGGCGGCTTACATGACCCAGAAGTGACATCATCATGCAGTGACATCGAGGTGACACTCTGGTATTTGGGAAAAAACTCCATGGTATATTTGGCTTCTACCATAGAGTGTTTGCCTAAATACCAAGTATTGCCCCAATGTCGCCGATGTGGTGACGTCGCGTCCGGGTCCCATCATACATGATGTAGACATGTGGCTGCAACGTTGACTGGGCCTTGCTCTTTTTCTGAGTTAGTCCCTTCCACCGGCCAGCTCATTGGTGGTGGGGCAGTGGGGTCTGGTGGTGGGGGACTCCTGTCTCCCCTGGGGGATCTGGCAACCCAAACTCTGCCATAGAGCTCAGCAAGTGACCTTGGGCCTCTTATATACCTTTAGCTTAGCTTTCCTCACAGCTTTGTTGTGAGGATAAAATGGAGGAAGGGTGGGATTTTAAAAATGTGAGAGGTTAATTTGAGGGCAATACCCAAGGTTTGTGTGTGGGAAATTGTTGATAGGCATGCCTATGCTGAAGAAAAGGAACACTTTTCAAGTAAGAAATAGTGAAAAAATTATGTGAAACACTCAGAAAAGAATGGTATAAAAAGCGTATTCACATATCATCCCTAACAGACCTCAACATATCTAAAGTAATCCCACATAAAATAAAAAATGGAGGGGGAGTCCTCGTGAATGTTCCTAATATAGATGTTAAAAGGTATTTGAAAGTATATTTTCCCACAGAAAAATACGAGTAATAAAATAGGAGTCATACAGTACAGAGAATATATAATTTAAAAGGTTGGGAGAAATCGTGAATGGAAGTATAAGAAAAGTTGTTTTCATAGCCAGATGAAGTCTGGCAGTCATGGGGCGTGTGTGTGTGTGTGTGTGAGAGAGAGAGAGAGGTTCATATAAATACACAGGCAGGTATAAATTCAAAGCAGATTAACATTAAAATGTGAGGAAAGAATAAAACTGAGAAGGGCTGCGGTCACACACTAAATAATCTACTTTCAGTCTACTTTCCAACTGGATTTTGCCAGTTCACTCAGTAGAATCCAGTTGGGAAGTACACTGAAAGTGGATTGAAAGTGGATTATTTAGTGTGTGTGACTGCAGATGGGGATGGTTGTTTTTCATAACAGGGGAGAAAAAGTGAAGGTGTTGATCTATAGCAGTGGAGGTCCCCGTAAGCATCATGGCCTCCAGCTATAGGGCTTCCTGGTGCCCATTTGGTTCTTCACAAAACCATCTTTTCCCCAAAGCAAAAAAACCCCTGGCTTTCTTCCACCTCGTTGGCACAGAAGAACTCAGAAACAATGGTCTTCATGGGCAGCTTGCAACTTCCCAGTATTTTGTGATTGGCCCCAGTACCCTGGGGCTGCCATTTTGTGATGGCGACAACTTCCTATTCTTAGATGCAGGCCGGTTCCACAAAACTGGGGACCACTTCACTGAAGACACTGAAGTCTGTTGTATAAAATTCTCATATGGTGTGACTCAAGTCATATTGTGCTTAATCCTTTGAGGTGGAATTTGCCATCTGGGTTTTTGGCTTCTGCCAACAGGCTATGGAATTTCCCAAAGGTAGTGAGAAGAGACCCTGCAATGTATTATATGATCAAAAACCAAATACTAACCCAATCAAATGCCAGTATAATCTCACTTTTTAAAAAATGATGGAAAGCTGGTAATATTATACGGCACCTTTCTGTTTGTCTGAATCAGAATGGCTTTGTCAGTTTTACTTCCCCCTCATTTTATTATTTTGGTACTAATTCCTTTTTTTTTTTTTTTTTGCAAATTTATTTTCATTTTCCATATAATACATTTGTTAGTTTAGAATACATCCTTATTCAGTTAAAACAGCAACGTTACATATATTCTATACCGTGTCTTTTTACATATATTATATTTTTTCACATCTTAATTTCTAATTCGATTCCTAACCATAGATATACTCTTTTAATAAGTGTATCCAAGGCAGGGCCTGTTCAAGCTGCTACCTCTAACACTGTGTATATTTGAGTCTATAGTTTCTTTTCTTGATCTAACCAAATATAGAATCTTTCCCATCTTCTGTCAAATATTTTTTGATCTTTTCCCTATAGTATCACATTTAATTTATCCGTCTATGCCACATCTAGCAGTTTCTGTTTTACCTCTTCTCTTGAGGGTAAGCTCTCAGTCTTCCAGCTCTTCTCAATTAACATTCTAGCTGATGTTAAAGCATACATTATAAAATATCTATCCTCTTTACTATAATCTTCTGGTAAGATGTTAAGTAAAAAAAACTTCTGGCAGTAATGGAATATCCGTCTGTATTATTTTCTGAATAATTCTACGTATTTTCAACCAGAAGTTTTGAGTTTTACTACAACTCCACCATATATGAAAAAATGTTCCAACATTATTTTCACATTTCCAACAGGAGTTTGAAACATTGCTATAACACTTAGCAATCCTGTCTGGTGTCCAATAGTATCTACGGAACATCTTATAAATGTTTTCTTTATATGGCATTGCTCTAAGATATTTTACAGATTTCCATATTTTCGACCATTGCTCTATATCGATAGTCTGTCTCAAATCTTGCATCCATGTCACCATAACCGGTTTTACCCATTCATCTAGTGTATATTCACTTAACAAAAAGTTATACAGTTTTTGTATTAGTTTGACATTTGACAATAGCCATATTTTGTCTAAATCATGCATCATTTTATAAACCCCCTTTTTCTTATCTTCATTATATCTAGTACTTATTTGTATCTTCTCCCACCATGTCAAGTTCATGTCTTTCCATATACTATTATCCTCTGATTTTAATTCATTATTTCTGTCTAGTAAACATTCATAAGATTCTCTCTTACTGTTTGTAATCAAAGTTGATTTTATAAACGCTTCCAAGGATGAAACCCATTTAGACATTTTATCATAATATTTTTCTTTTATTTCTTTCCATACTTTAATCAATGTCCCTCTTATTGTATGATGTCAAAAACTCGAATGATTTTTTTCTTTATCATACCATGTATAGGCATGCCAGCCCATTGATAGATTATGACCTTCTAAATTCATCGTTCTTAAATTTTCTAACATGACCCATTCTTTTATCCATACCAGTGCCACCACTTTATAGTACAGCTCCCAATTTGGTACATTGAAACCACCTCTCTCTTTCTTATCTTGTAATATTTTCTATCTTATTCTTGGTCTCTTATTACTCCAGATGAATTGACTACAAACTTTATCTAAATCATTAAAGAATTCCTTATTCCTTAATATTGGTAAATTTTGTGCAAGAAACCAAAATCTAGAAAGGATATTCATCTTCATGGTGGCAATTTTCCTCATAAAGGATAAGTTCAAATCTTTCCATTTTTGTAAATCCTTTATAATATCTGTATGTAGATCCTTTTAATTATCCTCCTTCAGTGTGATATTTTTATTGGATATAACTATCCCTAAATATTTAACCTTTTTCACTATTTCTGTATTAGTTACTTCCTGCAGTTGCTTTATTTGTTGTTTTATACAATTTTTGTTATCATTTTTGTTTTTTGAAAGTTAATTTTAAGACCTGCTACTGCTCCATACTCTTGTATGATTTCAATAAGGTATGGTGTTGATCTTCTAGTATAAAGGCTAGATCGTCAGCAAATGCTTGTAACTTATATTCTTCTCCTTTTAATCTGAGACCTCTTATTTGTGTATTATCTCTTACAAGATCATTTAGTGACTCTAATGTGAATATAAATAAAAGTGGGAATAATGGACAGCCTTGTCTTGTACCTTTTTGAATCCTAATATCTTTTGTCAATTTCCCATTTACTATTTTTTTGCATATTGCGTTTTGTATATAGATGTTATTATTGTCAAAAAACTTATTCCACAATTCCATCGTTCCAGTTTTTGTATCAAATATTCCAAGTTTACATTATTGAAGGCCTTTTCCACATCCAAAAACATTAATGCCAACTGCTTGTCTGGATGGTCTTCATAATATTCCAATACATTTATTATAGTTCTTATATTATTCTTCAATTGTCTTCTTGGTAGAAATCTGGACTGATCTTGGTGAATTACTTGTGTTAATACCTTCTTCATTCTTGTGGCTATTATTGTAACAAAAATCTTATAATCTACATTTAATAATGATATGGGTCTATAATTTTTGATTTCTTCTTCCTCTGAATTTGGCTTGTGGATCAATGTGATCATTGCATGGTTCCATGTTTCTGGAATCTTTCCCATTTTGGTTATATCTTGGAATAGCTCTTTTAATGGAAATATTATTTGTTCTTCAAATCTCTGATACACTTCTGCGGGTATACCATCTGGTCCTGGAGTTTTATTTTTCTTTTGTCTCTTTATTGCTTCTATAACTTCACAAATTGTAATTGGTTTATTTAATATCCGCTTCTGTTTCTCGTCATTTTTTTTCTTATTATGCTTCTCTATATATTCTCTGATTATCTATCTTTCTGCTCTTGTTGGTATAATTTTCTATAGAAATTTTCCACTATACTTTTTATATCTTGTATGTTACTTTTCCGATCTCCATTTTCGTTTCCTAAAACCTTAATTACTTTCTTTTCTCTTTCCTTCCTTAACTTATATGCCAGCCATCTTGTTGATTTATTGGCATTTTCAAAATAATAAGAGTTGGCATATTCTATCTTCTTTGCAATTTCCTGCGTTAACAAGAGGTTCATTTGATGATGTAACATCTTTAATTTAAATTTCATTTCCCCAGGTTTTCCAGCCATCTTCATCTTGTCCTCTTCTTTTTTAATTTGTGCTGTCGGGTTATTGTATTGTATTTTCCTTTGTTTCTTTTTCCATGCATCTTGATTTACAAACCACCCACACATATATGCCTTAAAAGCCTCCCAAACTATAGAAATAGTTATATCTATTTGTACATTCCTCTTGAAATACTCTTGAATTTCTACTTCCATCTTTTTTGTAAATTCTCTGTCTTTTAATAATGTTTTATTCATTGTCCATCTTTGCCTTTTCTGTCTTCCCTGTAAAGTTAACATTAAAGGGCTATGATCAGCGAACATATTGGGAAGTATTTCACATTCTGTTATTTCTGATAAGATTGAAGTTGAGGCCCATATCATATCTATCCTAGACCATGAATTATATCTAGCCGAGTAGTATGTATAGTCTCTTTTATTCTTATTTCTTACTCTCCAAACATCCATCAGACTTTGTTTGTTCTGCTAACCTTATAAAGGCTATAGGTAAAAAATTCCCTGTTTTCTTCTTTTTTGTATGATTTTTCCTATCCATTTGAGAATCAAGCACCACGTTATAATCTCCCATAATACATATTTCATCCGCCATTTGTGCAGCCAACATCTCTTATTGATTTAATTTTTTTCCTGATTTTGATTTGGTGCATATATGTTTATAATCAATATCCTTTTATTCATGTTTAATATTGTAATCACCACTACCCTTCCATCATCTGATGAGTATATTAACTCTGGACATAGATAGTCCTTGACAAATATAGCCATTCCTCTTTCCTTCTTTGTATCTGCAGCACAAAATACTTTACCCAGTTTCTTATTTTCTAAATATTTAATATCCTCTTTCCTTATATGCGTTTCCTGCAAACAGTTAACATCAGCTTGAAGTTTATTAAGTTGTGTATATATTCTTCTCCTTTTTTGAGGGCTATTCAGCTCATTAACATTAATCAAAAGTAATTTTGTCTCCTTCCCCTTGCCATCCCAGCCTTTCTCCAAATCTATCCAGGAAGTCTTCAACTTTAAAGATAGAATCTATTTTATGTCTCCTTCCTTGATGAGTAAATATTATTCCTTCTGGTGATAGCCATTTATACATAATTTCATTATCTCTAAGTAATCTTGTTAACACTGTGTAGTTTTTCCGTTTCTCCCTTACCCTCCATTACCCTCTTTCAAAAATTTTATCTCTGCTTCTCGAATAATTACCTTGTTGCTGTTTCCCTCTCTCAAGATCTTATCTCGCATTTCTCGTCTATTAAATTTTATGTGTACTTCTCTAGGTACTTTGTTTCTCCTTGCATATGATGAATTTTTCCTATAAATTTGCTCTATTTCTCTCTCTACTTCTTCACATACTCCTAAATTAAGCTGTTCTGTTAAGTTTTGTATAATGTCTTCCTTTAAGTGTTTTTCCACCGTTTCCAGGATATTTTGACATCTTATAAATAGTGCTGCTTTGTCCATTCAAAGACTTATCAGTGTTTCTTCCATTCTATCTGTTTTTGTCTTCAGTTCTTGTACCTCTTGATCCATCTCATACATTTTTTCCTCCATGCTATTACTCACTAGTGCAATTTTTTGTATCTTCTGTTTGTTTTCATTAATTTGTTATTTTTGTATATAGAAATTTTATTTTTTTCCAAACATCAAAGTTGATACATTTGTATTATACAAATCCCTTTTTCTATATTATATAACATTTTGTTCTCTTTGTACATTCTTGTTCTTATCTTGTATTGGTGGTTTCCCACCACATCTGAAGCATAACACATTTTCCACTTTATCCAAAATAGTAATATTTATATCTATGTTTACATTTCTGGTAACGGTTATATATCTTTAAAATACTTATATACTTATATACCAATTCTTACTTTCTATATTCTAATATAATTCTAAAAAAACAACTTCATTATCTAATTATCCTTAGTACATTCATATACTCTAATTCTATTCCTTTATGCTATTATAACCATGTATAAATGTAGTTTTTCATGTCCCAATATTTTTCAACATATTCTTTCAAATCCTTCCAATCCTCTAAAAAGGTCTCTGAGTACAGATTGTTCAATTTTCTAGTCCATTTATCCATTTCAGCCATATATAACAATTTTTTCAACCATTCCCACACTTCTGGTATTTTTTCATTTTTCCAATTTTGTGCATACTCCATTCTTGCTGTTGTTATCATATACCATATTATTGTCCTTTTCTTTACATTTATCTCCTCTAGTTTAAGTCCAAGCAATAACATTTCAGGTAACTTCTTAAATGTGCATTTCAAAATTTTTTCCATTTCTGCATGTATTATAGACCAATAAGTCTTCGCTTTATCACAAGTCCACCACATATGATAAAAAGAACCTTCTTTCTTTTTACATTTCCAACATTTGTTAGACATATTTTGATTAATATTTGCAATTTTTTTGTGTCATATACCATCTGTACATCATTTTAAAACAGTTCTCTTTTAAATTATAACATGTAGAAATACTCATAGCATTTTTCCATAAAAATTCCCAAGATTCCATTTCAATGTCTTTGTTTAAGTTTATCGCCCATTTTACCATTTGTTCCTTTACCATTTCATCAGCATTAAACCATTTTAACAATACTTTATACATTTTAGAAATCATTTTTTTCCCCATCTTCCTCCCAAATTTGTTCTATTTCATTATTTTTTTCTCTAAAACCAGATTTTTTATCACTTCTGTACATATCATATATTTGTCTATACCTTAACCAGCCATAATCAAAGTCCATTTGCTGCTGCTCCTTCAATTTAAAGTCTTTACCATGTCTTGTTAACATGTCTCTATATTTCAACCAGTCTTGTCCTTTGTAGTGAGATGATGGATTTAAGACTTCTGCAGGTACAATCCACATAGGTATTTCTTCTGGAAAAAAGTTTTTATATCTTGTCCACGTATTGATTAATGTTCTTCTCAAATAATGATGCTTAAACATATTGTCCATTTTTGTTTTACCATAATACAAATATGCGTGCCACCCAAACCTACAGTCATGACCTTCCAGGGACAATAACTTTCTATCTTGTAACATAGTCCATGTCCCTACCCAAGTCAAACATACTGCATCATGATATAGCCTTAAGTTTGGTAACTGGAACCCACCTCTCTCTTTAGCATCACACATTATTTTCATCTTAATTCTTGGTTTTTTCCCTCCCCACACAAACTTAGTCAATTCCTTCTGCCAGCATTTGAATGTTTTTACATCTTTCACAATCGAAATAGTTTGAAACAGAAACATTATTCTTGGTAACACATTCATTTTAACCACTGCAATTCTACCCAACAGTGACAAATTTAATACATTCCACCTTTTAATATCTTGCACAATTTGCTGCCATAATTTCTCATAATTATTCTTATACAAATCAATGTTTTTCATTGTTAGGTTTACACCTAGATATTTTGTCTTTTTCACCACTTCACATTCTATAAGATTTTGTAATTCAATTTGCTTATTATTTGACATATTTTTACACATCACTTTCGATTTGTCCTTATTTACATAAAACCCAGCCAAATCACCAAACTCTCTTACTCTCTGCAACAAATATGGTAGTGTAGTCATAGGGTCTTTGGCTATAAACATCACGTTGTCTGCAAAGGCTCTGTATTTAAAAGAAAAACCTTTTATTGTTAAGCCTTTAATTTCTTTATCTTCTTTCAGATTTAGTAGCAAGACTTCCAAGATCCAGATAAATAGCAACGGTGAAAGTGGGCATCCTTGTCGTGTTCCTTTTTCCACTTTAAAGTAATCCGTTTTTTCAGTATTAATTATTAAAGAGGATTTCTGTTCTCTATATATTGACTTAATAAGATTAAGCATATAGTCTCCAATTTCAAGATGTTCCAGCACTTCAAACATAAAATCCCAATTTAAATTGTCAAACGCTTTCTCCACGTCTAAAAAAAGAAAGCCCACTTCCTTCTCCGGATGTTTATCATAGTACTCTATAGCATCCACTACTACTCTTAAATTGTCTCTTATTTGGCGATTAGGTAAAAATCCTGCTTGTTCTGTCTGTATAGTCTCTTTAAGATGTTCCTTAAGCCTATCAGCTATAATCTTGGCAAAAATCTTATAATCATTGTTTAACAAAGAAATTGGTCTATAATTTTTAACATTGGTTAAATCTTGACTTTCTTTTGGAATGAGTGAGATGGTTGCTTCTTTCCAAGTCTCCGGGACCTCACCTGTCACTCCTATATCATTCATTAATAGCAATAACATTGGTGAGATCGATTCCTGTAGTGATTTATAAAATTTAGCTGTAAATCCATCTAATCCAGGTGCTTTCCCTAGTTTTGAGTCATTTATTGCATTTTTAATCTCTTGTAGTGATATTGGGCTGTTAAGTAGTTCTTTAATTTTCTCTGTTGGTTTTGGTAATTTTAATGACTGTAGGTATTTTTTAATCCTTCTTCTGTCTTTATTTTCCTTCTTAAAAAGCTTTGCATAGTATTTAAAAAATTCTCTTTTTATTCCCTTATTGTCTATTATCTCAATATTGTCCTGTATCACTTTAGTAATAAATTTATTTTCACATTTTTTCTTTAATTGCCATGCTAAATACTTTCCAGGTTTGTTTGCACCTTCAAATGCTTTTTGTTGCAGTTTTTTCAGGTTCCAGTAAGTCTCTTGATTCAAAATAGCTTTTGCTTGGTCTTGTAACATCCAAATTTCCTTTTGCAGTCTCTTTTTTCCTGGTCTGTTCTTCAGTTCCTTTTCTTTTATTTTAATGGCTTGTACAATGTTTTCATATTGTTCTCTTTTCTTTTTATTGTCTTTAGCATTCAGTGATATCAATAATCCTCTCATCACTGCTTTATACGCATCCCACACAGTTTGAATTTTTACTTCCTTTTGTATGTTTGCTTGGAAATATAAATCTGTCTCTTCATGTAGTTTTTTAACTATTTCTTGGTTGTCTAATAAGTCCTCATTTATTCTCCATCTCCCTTGTCTTTTTGTCTGCCCAGAAGTCCATAGACAAGGATTATGGTCTGAGATTATTCTAGGTAGAATTTCAACTTTTTTTGTCTTAAATGTTAGATTAGTAGACATCCAGATCATATCAATTCTTGAATGTGAATCGTGTCTATTAGAGTAAAAAGTGTAGTCTTTCCCTTGTGGGTTAACCTTCCTCCAAATATCCTCCAGCTTTTCCTGTTTTATCAGTTCAAAAAAGTTTTTTGGAAGTTTCCCTAGTGTGTCGTCTTTTCTCTTTGAGCGCCTATCTATTTTATTATTCACAGTCCCATTAAAGTCTCCCAACATCATGATTTGATCATAGTTTACACTGTCCAGTTCCATTTGTAGTTCTTTAAAAAAAGTTTCTTTAGCTCCGTTGGGGGCGTAAATATTCACAATCAAAGTCTTCTGTCCATGTAAAAAAATTTCAATAGCTAAGTATCTTCCTTCTTTATCTTTAAATATTAGTTTGGGTTCCAAGTCTTTTTTGACATACGTTACAACTCCATTCTTTTTATTACTTGCCAATGAAAAAAATTCTTCTCCCAACTTTTTACTTATTAAATATTTGTAGTCTTGTTTCTTAAGATGGGCCTCTTGTATACAAATTATACTGCATTTTTGTTTCTCCAGCCAATGACCTACCATTCTACGTTTTTGGGGTGAATTAAGTCCATTTACATTCCATGAAAGTACTTTATAATCCATCTTGTTGTAGTTTTAAATATCACCAAATTCTTCCTTGTTCTCACCAACAAAGGCGTACATTTCTACTGAATTTTTAATCACTATTCTGTTGTTACCATAATAAAAACTCAGTCCTTGTGGTATTTCCCAATGGAATCTTATTTTTTTCTCTTTCAGTTTATCTGTCAGATGCTTGAATTTTTTCCTGTCTTGCAAAATTGCTCTGGGCAGTTCTTTCATTGCGATAACTTTCTTTCCACCTATTTCAAAAGAGTCTGTAAAACATTTCTTGTAGATTTGTTCTTTTGTCCTCTTCATTGTAAATTGAACTACTATGTCCCTTGGTATATTTTTGTCTCTTGCATACGTAGAATTGACTCTGTAAACAAGATCCATATGTTCTTTAACAGCTTCCTCCTCCTCTTGTAAAAAATCTGCTAATGCTTCTTGCATTCTTGTAAAAATGTCTTCGCCTAATTTTTCCTCTATACCTCTAAATCTCAGATGGTTTTGCATGTCTCTATAGTGCATCATCTTTTCCATTCTGTCATTATCCTTTATTGTTTTTTGAGTATTTTCTTCCAGTTCTTTTACTTTGGTTTCTATGTCTTGTGTTCTAGTGGTTAACTTTTGTAATTCGGATTTTAAATCTATAAAATTTTTATCCGCTTGTGCAGCTATGCCATTTATTTTAGTATTTACTTCTCCAATTGCGCTTGCCATTTTTGCATTTACCTCCCCTATTGCGTCCAGCATTTTTTTCCCATTGCTTCCATAACAGCTAACAGTTCTCTCTCTTTTTTTGCTGCCATTATAGGGGAGGACCATGTAGCTGCTCTCGATCTCAATCCGCGGTCCGTCTTGTCACTTTAAAAAAGATCGATTTTTTCTTGTTTTCCAAATCAGTCACCAATTAGTGTATTCAGACAAGCATGACTTGCCAATTCAAATTCCACTGGTTTTAGCCTTCTAAGTTATATAGTTTTTGAGATATTAATGTTTAAAAATTTTATAAATCCAAAATGGCGGGCGCAACTCCTCTATGGTTCGTGTCAAAGGTTACAGTCTATTTACCTTGCTTCTGTCTTGCCGTAGTTTCCTTCTGTCCCTTCCTCTTGCTTACTTGTCTGCTCTCCACGCGTCACTTCCTGTTGTAATCCTTTTGGTTTATACAGTCCCTTTTCTCTCTTCCGGTTCTTCTTTATTTCCCTTCTTGTCTGCTCCCCAAGCCCGCACTTCCTGTCTTTGTCCTCACAACTTGTTCTCGCGATGCTTGGCTCCCTCCTCCCTTCTTTGTCTCGCGATGCTCCCCCTCCCAACTCTTCTTAACCGCAGGAATGTTAAACAACTTGTTTTTCTGGCTTTTTAAGCTCCAATCCGACTTTTTAATGTTTCCAAACTGCACTCATCCAATCTGCTACAGTCTATTGCTTCACCAGTTCTACTTTTCGTCTTTCAAAACGCGGTAATGGTAAGGCAAAAACTTTTTTTCCGTTACCTTAAGTTGTTACTTCTCTTCAGATGTGGTCCCAACGTTTAAACTTTGTCCTCTTTGTTAAGGAATCAGGGGAATTGGCGATTTTATGCTGATTTAATCAGCTCGGCTCGGCTCCTTAGAGATACTTGCAGGAATCTTCTTCGGTTGCAGTGCTCAAGGTGTTGAAAAAGTCTCCTCCGAGACTTCCCCTTCACCGAGCTTGCTCAAACCTGGATTATATTGCTTGCTGGACCTCACACTACCTGTGTGAGGTTGCGTCGGGTGGAATTTCCCACCTGAGCTGTCAGTAAGAGCTTCCGTCCACTTTGCCCACTTGCAAAGTGCGTCAGACCGCCATTCCTCCGACTGGAAAAACCTCATTAATTTGTTTTTTAATCATATCTGTTTCTGTTCGAATTTGATCTGCTATTTTCCCCATTTTCTCTTGGATAGGTTCTATCTCCTTTTAAATTAGGGTGGGTATTGTTGTTTCAACCGTGCTTTTAATCTCTTGAGTTACTGTATTTTTGATTTCTTGTGCTACACATTCTTGTATTATACTTTTTAGATCTTTAATTGTAAGCTGTGTAATACTCATTGTGTTAAGTTTCAATTGTATCCCTGCCTGACCTAGTGATTTAATAGATGCTTTCCTTCCTCCACCATACCCTGTTGCCATTCGGCTTATATAATCTTCTCTTAAATGTTTCAAATATATATATTTAGTTTAAACTTCTTATAATGTTTATATTACTATATTCACCAATTTGGATCAATCTTACTGTTTTCCTAGTGTTTTCCCCTTTACAATTTTGTTCTAGTCCCACATTATGTCACAAAGTTAACTAAGATTATTTATCATTCTGTTTATTTGCTTCTGTATTATGTTGACTCTTTTCTTCTTAAATCTTATCTCTTCTCTGTTGTATAGCCACTGCCTTCTTTTATTCTAACTCTATATTTCCTTCACTTTCCTCTAGCAATCTTCACTTCCCAGTCTCAAACTCTGCCTCTTTTCAGTCCTGTCTTCCTCCTGTCATGTCTCTATGCTGTCTATTTCCGCCCTTCTTTCACTCTTGCGCTTCACTTCCACCCTTCCTTCAGTCCATCATTAGCTTCCCCTTCTTGCTCCCTCTGTCCTTTCCGTCGCTCCTTCTACACCGCTCCACTTCCACCCTTTTTTCACTTGCCCATTCTTCAGGCCAGCCTCCTCCTTCCATTCTACCTTTCGTCCTCTCTGCCTGCTTGCTCCATCTCTGGCACTGACCCTGCTGCTCCACTTTCTGTCTGCTTTTTCCACTTGATCTCCGGCACTGGCTCCACTCCTGGCAAACAGCAGCAACAGCTCAGACAAAGAGAAAAGAAACAGGTCAGTCTCTATCCTCTGTTTGGTTTAGGATCTTCATCTATATTTACTCCTTGGTGAGTTATAAGCTTTCAGTTGCTTCCCCTTTAATTTATCTGCTTCATTTCCCCCCCTCTAGAAATTGCTGCTTTAAAGTAACACTCCCCTTATTTAGCAACCTACAAACTTCTAATTTTAAACAAAAGGTCAGTTATTTTTCCCCTCCTGAGAAGGGTATTTTTACTGATCACTTAGCTTTGGTTGTGGTTCTCTTGTTCTGTCTTTTGTCCATCTCCTGTCGACTCAGTTGGTTCTACGGGCTCAGCTTGCGCCCCTTGTCTTGACAGACCTGTAGCCAGGATTTTGTGGCTTGTGGGGCAATTTTTTTTTCTGGTGGGGCTGAAGTTCTCAGTGCAGAAACCACTTTAGATAACAGTTCTCAGCTGCTGCAAGTTAATCACTTCTGGCAGCCTAAGCAAGCCAGCAGGTGGGGGGTGATGACTTCTAGAGTCAAGAAAGCTAACACTTTGGCAGAAAAACTCTCTTAAAGGAGACTAGTTTCTTGACACACAGAAGGGATACTAGAGGTCATCTATTCCAACCCTGTTGATCAGTATGGGGATTAGTCAACTTGTTGCCTAGCAAGGCACAGCATGTACTCTTATGGACTTTAATGTTCATAAGTCTGAACTTTGGGATGTTATGCTTTAAAGGACTACAGGCACTCTTCATTGCTGTTAGAGGCTCCAGTCCATTCCAGGAAGCACACACCCGCCATGGTGCACACAAAGAGACAAGGACCCCATTGCACAAGGGTTCTCACGTCACCTCAAGCTAGGCAACCCCCACCCCCTCCAACATACCTGCACAGATTATGCTAAGTGAAGTTACCTGGCAACTAATCATTCGCCCATCAAATGGCCAGGCTAGGGCCATCAAGGAACAATGCAATGGCTCGGTGACTCATTGCAGACTTGCCCAGGTGTCAGTTCCTGTTTAGCCTCTACTGTTGCAATATTGACCACCCCTCTGCCTCCCCTCCTCTTTTTACTTTGACCAATAGTAGGGTTTGTAGGGATGGACTACCTGGTAGGTGTGTTAGTGGGATGTGGTTAGCGCTGCCCGCCCCCAAAACTCACCGAATAAAAGAGGTTGCACTCCATTTAATCGCTGTCTTGTGCTTCCATGACCCCTATCTGCTTTTTATACCTCTCAGGTCCCACTTGCTATCTCAGTACCCTCCCTCCATCTTTAATCTCTGGTCTGCGCAGACAGAGAAAAGTGTGTTTCTGCCGGTTCAGAGTACGCTCCCCATTTTTCTTTTCCAATCCCTATAATCTTCTTTTGGAACGAGGACCCATCTTCAGGACTGGTAAAGTATCTCCCAATCAATGAAACTCCTGCTAATGCAACAGTGCTATTTTCTATCTAAATTTCCTTAGACCTGTGTGTGTGTGTGTGTCTGTGTGTGTGTGTGTGTGAGATTCTGTTTTGTGTATGCTTGAACAACATTTTATAGTAAACATCATTTAAAAGGATTCCTGCCTCAGTACCTATTTGCTGGGAACTCCTGGAAGGGGTGGGACCTTGGTATAGCTGGCTAAGAACCTGGTAATTTGTCAGTTGCTCATCTTAAGTTAAAACAATTTGGCTAACAGACTATAGCACCTCACTCTGCTTAAAGGACCACACATCTTTTAAAAATGTTTTTAAATGACTGAAAAAAGCATTTACAGGAGATATTCTTGTGGGGCTGTGCCTTTAAGAAAGCTACGGGCCTGTAGATTAGTGCAGTGTTTTTCAGTGGAGTTGGTTCACATCAAGGGAGTAATAATCAGTCACACAGAAATCAGAAGATGTACATGCACAAGCATAAGGGTTGCCAATTTCCTGGTGGTAGCTGGAGATCTCCTGGGATTACAGCTGATCTCCACACAACAAAGAAAATGGCTGCTTTGGAAGGTGGACTCTTTGGCATTATACCCCACTGAAGAAGTCCCCCCCCAAACTCTGCCCTCCTTAGCTTCCACTCATAAAACCTAACCTCATATTTCCTAACCTGGAGCTGGCAACCCTAGCATCAATCAACCCAGTTTGTATGATTGTAGCCTTTATGTAGGCATTCATTTAATTTATAGTATAACCTTCTCACTGAGACTCACAGTGGATTGTACAGCTTAAAACACAATGCCATAAAAATAGTATAGTGGATCAAATTTCGCTGGTTACCTCTAGGTCATATCTTGGTTCATTTACATGGAAAAACCCATGTGGCTTATGATGAAGCCTCCGGAGAAAGACTTCTAGCAGAATGTATAAAGAAATAACAACAAACTACCCTGCTGTTTCAGTTTATCGAGTGACTATTATTGGAGGACCTATAGAGACATGTGACTTTGAGAATAATGTCAGGAGCAATTCAAAGTTATAAGTGGCTTTTTTAAAATTTTTAGTTAGCAACATAGAAGAAAGAATGTTAACTATGATTTATGGTTTAGCTATATTAATGTAAGGCCTGTTATAATGATATGTGATAGACAGAGATTTTTTAAAAAACAAACGAACAGGCGAGAAGGTTAACGAACAAAGTATTTCAATTCTAATTGGGGATGTTATAAGGAGGGAGAGGGAGCCCCCCCCCCCAGACCTCTCACAGGAGGAGGAAAGGATGGAGAGGCATCTCCATTTGGGCTATTTTTTTCTTACAGAGATGATGTAAATTTTGTCGAAGAACTAAGCTAACTAGGATTCAGGTTATAGTAGTAGTAAATAGAAGAAGAACCTTAAATCGTACAAGGGGAAAGATTTTCAGAAACCAAATGGAAACATATTTAGCAGGTGGTATAAGAAAATATGACTTGAAATAGAAAGTTATTCTCAGTTAGTTAGCGGGTAGGATAGGTGTGGAGGGTTTATCGGGGAGGGTTTATCGGAGAACACCTTTCTGTTAATAAATAACGTTAGAATGGTTTCATGTTGTACATTATTGTGAAATATAAAAACCAATAAATTATTAATTAAAAAAAAGAGTATAGTGGATACTAACAATTATGTTAACTGGGTTACAAAATCAGAGGTAGCGAAAACTGACAGTATAATACAGAGCACAAAAATTGGCAAACAATGCAAATACAACAGTAAAATGCATGCAATGGAACAGTGACAGTATAATAACATAACAAGCAGCGTAACAAGACAGTGTTGTAAACCGGGTGAGCAATGCAGTGAAAACAGAGTACATGCAATAAACAATGCAACAAAGCTGGAACACAAGGTAAGAAAACAGTGCGCACGCTTGAATCTAGGGTTGCCGTCCTCTTCCGGGTAGGGCCTGGGGATCTCCCGGAATTACAACTGATCTCCAAGACTACACGGATCAGTTCCCTCTGGGAAAATGGCTGCTTTGGAGGATGGGCTCAGAACATTAGACGCTGCTCAGGTCCCTCCCCTCCCCAAACCCCGCCTTCCCCTTGCTGCACTCCCCAAATATCCTGGATTTTCCCATCCTGGAGTTGGCAACCCATCTTGAATCAGACCTGGATATGGAACAGAGGCCCTACCGGTACCAGCTAAGAACCCAGACTGGAAGATGGCATTACTGCTCCCCTGTAAGTCTTCCCATAGTAATGAAAGGCACTGCCACTCACACACCAGGACGGGCGGGCTCCTTGGATTTCCTCACACTTTTTCTTGGAGCACAGCCCCCCGCCCCCATGCCGCACAAACTGCAGCTTTTCTTAGAGTACCCTGACCCTCAGGAGGGGCTTTAGGGAGGGGGCACAAAGGCAGAGGCTGAAAATACCATTCTGCAAGGACAGATGGATGGTCCAGGCTAGCCTGATCTTGGAAGCTAAGCTGGGTCAGTCCTGGCTAGTACTTCGGTGGGAGACCACCGAGGAAACGCAGGGTTGCTACGCAGAGGCAGGCACTGGCAAACCCCCTCTGAACGTCTCTTGCCTTGCAAACTCTACAGTGCCGCCACAAGTCAAGATTTTGGGTGCGATCACACACACTAAATAATCCACTTTCAGTGCACTTTCCGAATGGATTCTGCAAGTTCACACCGTAAAATCCAGTTGGAAAGTGTATTGAAAGTGGATTATTTAGTGTGTGTGGTCACAGCCAAAGGGACTCTGCCTGTGGTTCTTAAAATTTTGCCCAACACAAATGACCCTGCACAAGATTGTTTTCCCACCCCAAAAATCTCACTCTGTGAAGTGGGGAGCACGGAAATACAGGACTGGCCTTGGGCAAGTGACATTCCGTTGAAATATATTTATTGTCCTTTTATTCTGCCTGGCCAAGTTCCTCCATCAAAGCGAACAAGAAAGCTGAGCCCTCTTCCAGCTGCGTCCCTGTTGTGCTTGCGCAAACAAAAGGAGAATAAATGGCTGTAATGGACTGCTGGGAATACTTCCCCTTTCAGTGGACAACGAGGCTGGATGGAGCCCAGAGCTTTCAAAGGAGAAAACCTGCTGATTAATCCTCACGTTCACAGTTGTAAATGTAAGCACTTTTCAAAGGTCGGCTGACTGCGTGGCAAGGGCCGCGTTCTTGAGAACAGATGGCCTGATCAGGAGGAAGTTGAACCACTCTCGAGATGGTCAGATGTCCCAGGTTCCATCACGAGGAGGCCACCTGCCTGTCATCTCCTGAGAGGGTTGGCCATCCAGGGAGGAGAAGATGTCTGCTGGCAATAGCAGGCATGGCGGATTCTGGACAGTAGAGCAACTAGCTATGATGTAACGGATTGGCTTGGGAGGTGATGACCTCTAGTAGGCAGAAGTGTGTGAGAGGGTGATTTGGGGAAAAGTAGGCTTGCCAGTCTCCAGGTGGGGGCAGGGGATCCTCTGCTTTTGTGAGCTCTGGCCCACCGCCAGCCAATTGGCCAGCTGGGTAAACCCCACCCCCAAACAGGCATCCTCCATGCAGTGTCACCAATGCGCTGACGTCAGTTCCAGAAGTAACATTATCGCGTTACCAACGTTGGGGGTGACACTTTACTTTTGGGGCAAAACTCTATGGTTTGTAGTTGTTTTTACCATAAAGTTTTGCCCAAAAGTAGAGCATTGTCCCAAAATCACCAGCGCAATAACATCACTTCCAGAAGTGATATCAGTGCATCACCAATGTCCCCTCCCCCCCTTGAGATGCCCCCCAAATTCCACCCTCTGCTGGCAGGAGGAAGGCATCTGACAACCCTAGGGCCACTGTCACTGTCAGGGGAAGAAGTTACACACACACACAGATGCCATTTCTTTCTTCCAACTCCTTCTTCGGAAGCTGTTGGTGAAGCAGCCGTTGGTCTCTTTGTGCATGCATTTGCATGCGGCATGTAGTTTGGCCCTTATCATTAGCTTCTTAATGTTGGGACTTGGATTTCTCAAGGTGAAGACCGATATAACACATTAAGGCTGAGAACAGATTTAAAGTCTGCCACGCCTCTGCGGCGCGGCAGACTAAGGTGGGGGGAATTTCGCACGCCGCTGGAAGGAAGCCGCCCGCAGCGTTCAGACTACGGGCGGCTTCCTACGGCGGCGTGCAGACGCCGCGTGGCTCCCCCTCCCGGCGCGCGTTCACACCCACTCCGGCGCGTGGAACGTGCACTGCAGCAGCTGGAGCACCACTTTGAAGTGGTGCTCGGCTGCTGCGGGAGGAGCGCGGCACCGGACGCGATGCGTCCGGGCCGCCTCCTCGGGGCAGATGCGGCCGTCTGAATGGCCGCTCTGCCTCCACTTTTGAAGCGGAGGCAGAGCAGCCGAGACTGCCAGTCTGTCCTCGGCCTAAAAATAGACAGACTGATTTGGAAATGTCCTCACTGGCTAAAGTGACTGCAGTAGCTCAAGTGGTTAAGATGCTGAAGTGCAGAACGGAAGGTCGTTCATTCAGCAGTTCGAGACCTGAATGCTGCATGACGGAGTGAGCTCCCGTCTCTGGTCCCAGCTCCTGCCAACCTAGCAGCTCAAAAGCAAGAAATTGCAAGTAGATAAATAGATACTGCTTTGGTGGGAAGGTAACAGTGTTCTATGCGCCTCGGCATCTAGTCATGCTGACCACATGACCACAAAAACATCTTTGGACAGCACTGTCTCTTCAGCTTGGAAACGGAGATGAGCACCACATCCCTAGAGTCATATTCGACTGGCTTTTGAGCAAGGGAAACCTTTACCTCACTGGCTAAAATGCAAACGTTCTTTCCATTGGCAAATTCTGAAAAATTGTTTCAGCATATTTTCAGTGCAGCAAACCAGGGGTGGGAAACTAGCCATGGAAGGGACCTATTGGCTAGCAACTGTGTCATCATTGACACACACCCCTCCCCCAATCCCTGGTATAGTTTTGTAGCTGTTTTTGCAAGAGAGAGAGACAGAGAGGGGGGGATATATTATTAAATATATATATTCAATTTAAAAATTATATTTTGAAAAGTAGACTGTTTGTCGGAGGTATGAGAGAAGGGCACAACTACCAGGTGAATTGGCATCTGATTTGTTACTGTGTTTAAAAAGCAGCCTGAATAGTCTCAAATTAGTATAGCTAAGCAGGGTTGACCCTGGTTAGTACTTGGACGGGAGACCACCAAGGAAGCCCAGAGTTGCTATGCAGAGGCAGGCAATGGCGAACCACCTCCATTCATCTCTTGCCCTGAAAACCCTACGGGGTCACCATAAGTTGGCTTCAGTTTGACAGCACTTTCTACCATACATACAGAGCACAGTTTAATCGTGATGCTGCTTATAAGCTGAGATTCCCTTTCTCACACCCTTCTAGCATACTCTTGTTCTGAAAACTCTATGTAAGTTGCCATAAGTCAGTTTTGACTTGACAGCACATCATCATCCTCACCATTAGTCACAGTCAGGTATTTGACGGGTAGATGGTGTTCTGCAATTTTAGATCTAGCCAAGTCCTCAAGAATTGCAGCTGTATCTTCACAGGGTACTTGCTGTTTCAAACCACACTGCCTTCTGGAGCGGAGCTGGTGTTATTTGTCCAGTGCCTGGAATGTCCAGGTCTTTCTAGAGACTTCTAGGCACTGCCCTAATAATAATAATAATAATAATAATAATAATAATAATAATAATAATAATAATAGTTTAGCTTGTACTGTTGCTATGGCTTTTTTTTGCTAATGCAATAAAGATTTTATTATTATTATAATAGTTTAAGGATAAACCAAGTGGCAAATCAGAGATCATACTATGGGCAGGGGTCATTTCATAGAAAAAGAGGTGCAGGAGCTCATTAGCATAACTCGTTTGCATAACTCATTTGCATATGCCACACCCCCTAACATACTGGAAGTGTGTCAGAAGGCAACACCCACCCCTCAGGCTCCACTCCACAGGGGAGTGAAACTGACCTGCTCTTCCTCCATTCCCTTCCCCATCCAATACTTTGTGCAATAAAAATAAGCGTCAAGAACACCCCCCCATTCTCTTCCTGCTCCCTTGAAACCACCAGGTTTCAAGTAGACTTGAGATACCCAGGACATGTGCACCACCCATCCCTTCCCCTCCCCACAACAAGACACCCTGTGAGGTAGGTGGGGCTGAGAGAGGTCTTTTGAGAACTGCTCATGAGAGAACAGCTCTGAGAGAACTTGGGACTGGCCCAAGGTCACACCAGCAGCTGCATGTGGAGGAGGGGGGAATCAAACCCGGTTCTCCCAGATTAGAGTCCAACTCCTGACCACTACATCAAACTGATGGGGGTGGAAGCTGCTGAAGGGTTGGTGAAATTTCTCCAGTACTTATGTGCCATGTGCCCAGATAAAAAATGGTATACTTAGAAAATTTATGTGCCACCTTGAGCAAGTCTCTGGAAAAGCAGCACACAGTCAAAAGAGGAACAATGATAAAATTATCAATATTAAAACAAAACATTAAAAACAATAAAGACCCTAGCAGGGCTTTCCCCGGGGCGCTGCGCCTCTGCACTGCTCGGGGAAGCCGAGGAGGGGGCGGGGCTTGGTCATGTGCCCACCCCCTGGGCTCCTCACTCCCGGAGCTGTGCTCCTGTGCGCTCCCACTCCAACGGACCCCTGGGTGTTCTGCAATTTTAGATCTAGCCAAGTCCTCAAGAATTGCAGCTGTATCTTCACAGGGTACTTGCTGTTTCAAACCACACTGCCTTCTGGAGCTGAGCTGGTGTTATTTGTCCAGTGCCCGGAATGTCCAGGTGTTTCTAGAGACTTCTAGGCACTGCCCCAAGAATAATAATAATAATAGTTTAAGGATAAACCAAGTGGCAAATCAGAGATCATACTACGGGTGAAGGATCCACTATGAACATTGGTAAAAGGTTATGTCTGTTTCCATGTTTGGAAAAGGGATTTCGTTTCCATGGGATTCCAATTTGAAAAGGACACGGCCTGAATTCAGGGAAGTATGACAAAGCCCGAGTCTCCACTGGCAGAGAAATGAACTGGGTGACCTCCCCCTTCTCCCCCCCAGTTCCTCCCCCCCATCCACTTCCTCTTATCTCTGACTCGGAGGACTCTGTTTTAAATTTGGTCAAAATGTGTATTTATAGAGTAGATCTGAAGATCTTCTCGCCGTGATAATGATCTGCTAATAATGACAAATGCTGATGAGCTAAGTATGTAATTACCTGGCAGACAACATGGACTCAGTAGACCCTTTTACAGGCTGCTGGATAACCGTCTTTTAATAACTGCCTAAATATATGTTTAACGTTAATGAAAAAAGTCAAGTTTTTTCCCACCGTAGAGAACGATGGAGAGGATGGGGCAACCTGTTTTGGAGCCCGTAGAATTAGATCCCATGGTCCAATCTTCTTGAAACTTGGTGAGTACTTCGGGGAGAGGCCCCAGCAGCTACCCTGCAAGATTGGAGCCTCTCTCTCAAACCCCCTCTCCTCCAGCCCCTCATATACCCTATGGGTATTTGCCATCGACTTCAATGGCCCATAGGGTATAATGGGGCTGAAACCGACATTCGGCCGGCAGAATGACTCCCCAAGGGGCTTGCATTGCTGAAACTGACATGCGGGGGTCATTTGGCAGCCGGCACAGATGCGGCCCCCTTTCGCTTCCCTTTCTGACGCATTTCTTTCAGGGGGTGTGGCATATGAAGAAGAAGAAGAAGAGATTAGATTTATACCCTGCCCTTCACTCACTTAAGAGTCTCAGAGCGGCTTACAAACTCCTTTCCCTTCCCCTCCCCACAACAGGCACCCTGTGAGGTAGGTGGGGCTGAGAGAGCTCTTTCCCAAGCTGTCCTTGAGGGAACAGCTGGTACAGAGCTGTGGCTTGCCCAAGGTCATCCAGCCAGGTGCAAGTGGAGGAGTGGGGAATCAAACCCGGTTCTCCCAGACTAGAGTCCGCGCACTTAACCACTACACCAAACTGGCTCCCAATATGCTAATGAGTTACGCTAATAGGTATGCTAATGAGCTCTTGCACCTCTTTTTCTGAATTCCTGACCCCTGGCTAGCGGGCATTGTGTTGTCTGCACAGCAGTCGGTGTGAAGAAGTTGAGAGGGACAAATACGCACCTTCCTTTGTTTCAGGTGCAGGCATTTCTGGACATACATGGCAACATAAGCCTAGCACCCCATGCATTAAAACAATGCTCACCCATCCTCCTCCCTAGACTTGACAGCAAATTATGAGGTACCTGAAAGCTGCATTTCCCCTCCATCAAAGAAAACCGTAATGGATTGCCTTCAGCCGGAGGAGGGGAATCTCTTGAGTGAAAGCAACCGGAACTGGCTAAGGGATCGGAATGGCTTCTTGCACAGCTCTGTAGTTACGAGACCCATTTCCTTTTGCTTTACATGCAGGGTGTGTGTGTGTGGGGGGGGGGGGATGAAGTCTGTTAGGCTTAAGGAATGATTCTAAGCTCCAGTGCTTCCTGAAATGGCCAGGCTCATTCTCCTGAGAGCAGTTTGGTGATAATGTGAATTTCCTTCTCTTTGAAGTTTGATCATTGATGGGCTTCAGTCAGAGACGTTCTTCTCTACTGGCCAGAGTGGATTATCGTGGCAACCCTGGAGACGTCGTGGCTCTGTCTGACATTCATGCTGGCTGTACCTGGGTGCCCCAGGTAAATGGGCATGAACAAGAGATTTCTTATCACAGTAGTGCGCTGCCTGGTAAGATCTTTGTGGTGGAGAAAAAAATTAAGTGGATTTTTAAGGGGTTTGTTCATTAACATACCATAAAAGTCCATTTCCTAAAGGACAGGTTGCAACAGAATGAGTCACACAAAGAACGGTGGTGGAAGGTGCCCTCAAGTCAACAGCCACCTTAGGGAGCCCTGTCGAGTTTTCAAGGCAGGAGACGAACAGAGGTGGTTGGCCATGGCCTGCCTCTGTGTAGCAATCCTGGACTTTCTTGGTGGTCTCCCATCCAGGTACTAACCACAGCTGACCTCCGTAATGAGATCTGGCTATCCTGGGCATCCAGGTTAGGGCAAAACACAGGTATATGTGAGGCTGTCCCAAAAGATGCAGTCAGCAACAGGTGTTCTTAAACAGAAAGTCCTTTATTGCCAAACAGGTCTTAATGGTCACTTACACTTCTTGTGTTAGTAATGCCCGGTATTCATACACCCAGGATTGATATACAGCAGGGGTGGGCAAATTGCGGCCCGAGGGCCACATGTGGCCCGCCACAGAGTTTTTTGCGGCCCGCCAAGACAGTCGGCCACGTGGTGTGATAGGGTACATTTGTCTCAATAAACTGATTCTAAAATTAAATGTGCTTGCAGCTATAGATGATATGAAATAAAACTACCACTATTTTTTTAATTTATATTTTTTTATTTTTATGATACAATTTATACCTTTTCTGAAATGCAAAGTTAACTAATGAATGCAATCATTTTAAAAGGTGCGGCCCTCCGCTAACCTCCGCTCCCACAAAGTGGCCCCTGAGCCAAAACAATTGCCCACCCCTGATATACAGTATTCAAAGGTTAGTTTATAATGGCTGCTCCAATCCTAGAGAGATAAAATGGCGTCTGAAATATACTGGCCATTTGTTCCCATACTAAAAGCAGGAAAAGTTACAGTTTGCACCTGGAGGGAAGCGGCTGGGAGCGAGGCACTCAAGGTCGGGGAAGCGAGGGAGGCGATAAGCGAGCTGCTAGCCTGAGAACAGTGGGCACAAATTTAAGAGAGGGGGCCTAACCCAAGGGGGAACCACCTCCCGTCCGGGGGATGGCAGCATTAGCTGACAGTATAATGTTAGTAAATTGTGGAGGAACTTTCAACAGAAGGGAAAAACAGAGGTGGTTTGGCATTGCCTGCCTCTGCGTAGCAACCCTGAACTTCCTTGATGGTCTCCCATCCAAGTACTTAATGGGGGCAGATCCTCCTTAGTTTCCAAGATCTGACAAGATCATGCTGGCTTGGGCTATCCAGGTCAGGGCAAGAGAAGAACAGACATGGCTTGCCAGTCTCTACCTCTTCATAGCAACCCAGGACTTCCTTGGTGGTCTCCCATCCAAGTACTAACCCAGGCCAATCTATTTAGCTTCTGTGATCTGACGAGATCATGCTAGCCTGGGCCACCCAGGTCAGCATCATGACAGATTAATACGAAAAGGGGGCTGATATAAGAAATACCTCCTCAAATTACGCAAAAATCCTTAGCTGGAATATTGCTGGCTGGAATAAAGCCATTTCAGATCCTGAAACCTCTTCACTACTAGCAAATCTGACTGTATTATGATACAGGAGTCCTGGCTATGCAACCCCTGTGACCTAGCTGGTTATAACTCCTTCTGTCTACTCGCTGTAGAATCAAAAGGATGCCCTCAAGGAGGGTTAGGTAAAGGTTTCCCTTGCTCGAAAGCCAGTTGAATACAACTTTAGGGATGTGGTGCTTATCTCCATTTCCAAGCCAAAGAGCCAGCGCTGTCCAAAGACACTTCCGTGGTCATGTGGCCGGCATGACAGATGCTGAGGCGCACAGAATGTTGTTACCTTCCCACAGAAGCGGTACCTATTTATCTACTGGCAATTCCTTGCTTTCGAACTGCTAGGTCGGCAGGAGCTGGGACCAGAGACGGGAGCTCACTCCGTCATGTGGCACTCGGGTCTCGAACTGCTGATCTATCAACCTGCAGTTCAGCGTCTTAAACACTTGAACCACGGCAGCCCCTTTGTTTTATTTCCAGTAACCTGGGCAAGTTGTTTCTTCTCTCTCCCCCCCCCCACCCCGCCCTACAAATCTAGCTATGGCAGTGAAGATAGCCACCAGTTCCAAAGAGTAGCAAGGGTGGGAGGAGTATGAATCAGGGCTGGAGGTGCTAATGGAGGGGGTAACCCTATGCTGTACTGCTGTTTCACAGCTGAAAATGGCCCTGCTGGGCTCCTTTAAACCCCGCTGAGGAAAAAGACTGGCGCGTTATGAGCCAATTTGGTGTAGTGGTTAAGTGCAGGGTCTGGGAGAACCGGGTTTGATTCCCCACTCCTCCACTTGCAGCTGCTGGATGACCTTGGGCAAGCCACAGTTCTGTCACAGCTATTCTCTCAAGGACAGCTTGGGAAAGAGCTCTCTCAGCCCCACCTACCTCACAGGGTGTCTGTTGTGGGGAGGGGAAGGGAAAGGAGTTTGTAAGCCGCTCTGAAGGTAAGGATATAAATCCAATCTCTTCTTCTCTCCTTCTTCTTCCCTTACCAAGGTTTAAAGTGATCAGGGGCAATTCTGACTTGGGAAATGTCATGTGGGAAAGAGTTCCACTCCCCCTTTCCAGCATCGCAGCTTCAATCTATAACGGAGTCCCTCTCAAGCTGCTTTTTCCAACTGAATCACGCTCCAGGGAATCGGATTACAGATCCCTGGCATCCGGAGTAGTTTGGGTCCATGTCGGTGCTTTCAAGCTACTGCAAACTGAAACGAGAAAGTTCCAGTTCTCTGTCCCGGTTTCATACCGAAACTGCTGCCTTTTCTGTCATATCTAAAGGCCGGTCCTACACTCCATCCAGCGGATAGATAGCCTATTAAGGACCCACCTCCTGACCACCTGAGGAAATGTCTATCAGTCATCAGTGACTATTTCAGAGGATAGCTGTGTTTGTCTGCAGGAGAACAGCGAGGTTCAAGTCCAGTAGAACCTCAGAGACCAACAAGCTGTATGAGGCCAGAACCAAGGGGGCGGGGGGAAATACCATGTGGAAAAGAACCTTGGAGTTCATCTGTCACGGTTAGGAAACCAGCGTCTTAAACAAAGGATGAATAACACCTCTTTGACACAAGAGGACGACAATTTGGTTACAATATTAAGGAAAGACTTTAAACAAAGTTTACTGGGCAGCCTTCCCTTGCCCCTTTGTCATAAAGGCCAGATGTTTAGGAAGGAAGGGAAGTGGGGGCAGCACCACACAGTTTGCATGGCCATCACAATGGCTAGTCCGATCTCCTCAGATCTCGGAAGCTAAGCAGGGTCAGCTCTGGCTGGTATTTGGATGGGAGACCTCCAAGGAATGCCAGGGTCTTGATGCAGAGGCCGGCCATTGCCATTGCGAACCACCTCTGAAATGTTTCTTGCCTTGAAAACCCTACGGAGTCACCATAAGTCAGCTGTGACGTGATGGCAAAAGAACAAAGCAAAGCAGTGCCCCCCCCCCCAAGCAGAGAAAGTGTGAGTGACTATCCATGGCTTGGATCCTGCAAACCACTGCTGAAAAGCCCTAATAGTCTGGGTTCTTTCCCACCCTCCCTTCTGTACCCATTTTACAGCTGCAGCAGCAGTTGGGTGGCTGTAATGGGAACGGGGAAGGGAAGAGGTTATCCTTTTTGTCTCTTGCATGGGTGGAGTTCCGCTCAGGAAGAGAAAGGAAATATGTTGACCTCCTAAGCTGGAGGAAGGTGTGTTTTTTCCTTCCCCCCAAACAATATCAGATTAGTCAGATCTTCAGCATTATGAGAAGACAAGAGTCTATGGAAAAGAGACTAACGCTAGGAAAAGTTGAAGGCAGCAGGAAGCGAGGAAAAGGGGAAGACCCAACATCGAGAGGGGCCGTGGCTCAGTGATACCACCAGTGATACCACCAGTGATAGAGCTTTGCATATAGTCAGGGGTCATTTCGTAGAAAAAGAGGTGCAGGAGCTCATTAGCATAACTCATTTGCACATGCCACCCCCCCTAACATACCGGAAGTGTGTCAGAAGGCAACGCCCACTCCTCAGGCTCCACTCCACAGGTGAGGGAAACTGACCGGCTCTTCCTCCATTCCCTTCCCCATCCAATACTTTGTGCAATAAAAATAAGCATAAAGAACACACCCTCATTCTCTTCCTGCTCCCTTGAAACCACCAGGTTTCAAGTAGACTTGAGATACCCAGGACACGTGCACCACCCATCCCTTTCCCTTCCCCTCCCCACAACAAGTGGAGGTAAGTGGGGCTGAGAGAGGTCTTTTGAGAACTGCTCATGAGAGAACAGCTCTGAGAGAACTTGTGACTGGCCCAAGGTCACACCAGCAGCTGCATGTGGAGGAGTGGGGAATCAAACCCGGTTCTCCCAGATTAGAGTCCAACTCCTGACCGCTACACCAAACTGATAGGGTGGAAGCTGCTGAAGGGTTGGTGAAATTTCTCCAGTACTTATGTGCCATGTGCCCTGATAAAAAATGGTATACTTAGAAAATTTATATGCCACCTTGAGCAAGTCTCTGGAAAAGCAGCACACAGTCATAAAAGGAACAATGATAAAATTATCAATATTAAAACAAAACATTAAAAACAATAAAGACCCTAGCAGGGCTTTCCCCGGGGCGCTGCGCCTCTGCACTGCTCGGGGAAGCCGAGGAGGGGGCGGGGCTTGGTCATGTGCCCACCCCCTGGGCTCCTCACTCCCGGAGCTGCGCTCCTGTGCGCTCCCACTCCAATGGACCCCTGGTAATACTAGAAAATGGGGAAAAGATTTGCAAATTGCAATCACAGAAGAGGGATGGGGTTGGCTTTGGGAAAGAGCTGTTCCTAGACTTGCCGTAAAGACAACACGTATAAATTACTTCTTCAGTGGTACCTAACTCCCCGTAAATTAGCTCACATGTAGCACAATGGAGGATAAGTGCTGGAGATATAATAGGTCCTCTGCAGATACATTCCATATTTTCTCGTCTTGTCCTAAGATTCAGACATTTTAGAAGACTGTGGTAAATTCTGTTAATGAAATGCTGGGTAGAGAAATACCTTTTGAACCAAAGTTAATTCTTCTGGGCTTTTTGAGAGGTTACGTTGACGATTCAGACTCAGAATTAGTAGGAAGTTTATTTATAGCAGCAAGGATGGATTCCAGTGGGTAGCCATGTCGGTTTGAGGCAGCAGAAAAGGTTTGAGTCCAGTGGCACCTTTAAGACCAAAAGTTTTATTCTGGGTATAAGCTTCCATGTGCACACAAATGAAAGCTTATACCCAGAATAAAGCTTTGTTGGTCTTAAATGTGCCACTGCACTCAAACTTTGTTCAGCAGCAATAAATCAGTATTGCAATAAATGGGTAAAAGCCAGAATCTCCAACTATCAGTAAGTGGTTTAACAAGATTTGACTTACTATCATTAACATACTATGATTAACATACTATCAAAGGGCTAGTAGGAGTAACTCTATGGAACCTGATTTATTTACTAAATATATGATAAGATATACCCGTTTACTTATTATGATTTCTTGTAAAACTAGTGGGGAATTTGTTTTATGTGTATATATTCAGGGGTTCGTTGGAACGGGAGCGGACAGGAGCGCAGCTCCGGGAGTGAGGAGCCCAGGAGGCGGGCACATGACCAAGCCCCGCCCCCTCCTCGGCTTCCCCGAGCAGTGCAGAGGCACAGCGCCCCGGGGAAAGCCCTGCTAGGGTCTTAATTGTTTTTAATGTTTTGTTTTAATATTGATAATTTTATCATTGTTCCTTTTATGACTGTGTGCTGCTTTTCCAGAGACTTGCTCAAGGTGGCATATAAATTTTCTAAGTATACCATTTTTTATCGGGGCACATGTGTGAGGCTTCTGCTCAAAGTAGTCAAGGATCAGATCTTTGTTGATGAAACACAGTTCTTTATTTCCAATTTCTACATTGGTACAGGTCCTCGGATTATTGTCAGAGATAACGCATACAATAGAAGCAGGTCTAATATACCCTTCAGTACAATTTGAATTGCCCATAGGTAACCAATCACCAAAGGGGAAAAACGGCGGGCAAAAGGGGTCTCTGGCCATTTGCTTCCCACAGGAAAGAAAGCTAGGTGTTAAGCTGTAAATTTCCCTTCTCAAACCAGACCCCTCAGATGTAACCATATTCACATAACAAATGCTTCCCTCAAGGCTTTCGCACGTTGATAAGAAATAGTCCCTGTCCTCCCCTTGTCTTCCCAGCCGGGATGAATGGAATGCGGAGGCAGGAGTGTGAGAGGCCCATTGTTCCCATGCTTTGAAGTTGTCATTCTCCCGGGCAAACAGTTACATAGACCAGACTTGGTCAAAGTCATAAACCTGGGGTCACATAGTATACGTTACATAGTGGGCATAGGAGCAACTGATAGCAATAGACATGAGTACAAAATGGGTGCAGGCATAGGTTACAATACATAGCAGCATAGCAACAGGTTATAAGATAGCAAAAGATCCCAGAAACCATTGTCTGAATCTGCAGATTCTGACACACTGCCACCCCGAAAATAAATCTACCCGGGTTTGTCTGGAAATTTCTTATGAAAAGCTTTAACTAATTTAGGAGCATGCACATGTTCAGAACGAACCCACTCATTTTGTTCCGGGCCAAAGTCTACCCATCTAACTAAGTATAATAAGTGGCCCCTGCGCATTTTTGAATCAAGGATTTCAGAACTTTCAAAATGGGGTGCCTCCCCCTTCATCAGTGGAGGAGGAGTCGGAGGAACTGGATGCGAAGCATTCAGCCCAGGATTCTTCTTCAGCAAGCTGAAATGAAAAACAGGGTGCACAGAACTCAGTGATTTGGGCAATTCCAGTTCAAAAGACACATCAGAGATTTTACGCAACACTTTGTAAGGCCCAACATATTTCCACCCTAATTTTCTACTGGGTTGCAATCCATGTATATTTTTTGTAGACAAGTAGACTGAATCCCCTGGCTGTAAGTCCCAGCCCTCTGCTCTGCCACGGTCTGCATATTTCTTGTAGTCCTCTTTAGCCTTGTCCAGTGTCTTAGCTATCAGGGGCCATGAGTCTTGCAGTGTTGCCCACCACCGCTTAAAGTCCGTGGGGGTGGTGTTTGGCGAGTCCTCTATGGTGGGCAGAGGTTTTCCTTCAAAGCCACCCACCGCCATGAACGGGGATACTCCCGTAGACGAATGAATAGCATTGTTGTAGCTATACTCTGCAAATGGCAGTAGTTCAACCCAATTATCCTGATGGTAGTTAGTGTAACACCTTAGGAACTGTTCCAGTATTTGATTAGTTCGTTCGGACTGGCCATCGGTCTCTGGATGGTACCCCGAGCTTAAGGATGGTTCAATGTCGATTAACATCAAAAGCTCCCGCCAGAAGTTGGCAACGAACTGACTGCCCCGATCGGATACTACGCGCTTGGGAAAAGCATGCAACTTTATCACATGGTTGAAAAAAGCCTTAGCCATCCCCTTCGCTGTCGGTAGCTGTTTAAACGGGGTAAAATGAGCTTGCTTTGAAAACATGTCCACCACCACCCAGATTACGGTTTTTCCTTTCGAGGGTGGCAGGTTGGTGATGAAGTCCATTGCTATCGCTTCCCATGGGTGAGAGGGGGTGGGCAGTGGGTGCAACAGTCCCGGGACCTTCCCTCCCCTTCTCTTGCACATCAAACAGGTCTGGCAGGCAGTTACAAAGTCCGAGACATCTTTGCGCATGCGCAGCCACCAAAACTGCCTCTGGACTAAATTAAGCGTTTTCAAGAACCCAAAATGCCCCACCAATTTTGATGAATGACAAGTCAGCAATATGTCCTTTCGTCTGGTTCAAGGTACCACTAATTTATCCCCATGGTACCAGCACTTGTTTTCCCAGAGGGAACATTCCCCTAGATTTCCCAGCTCTTCGACTTCTTCCGGAGAGTAATCCCCCCCCCCAGTCATTTCCCCATGACTCTACTGCTGCTTGCTTACTCTGGCTTCTGGTGGTGACAGCTCCTCCCAATTGCTGGGGGGAGAACATGGAGTCAAACACCTCTTCCTTTTGGCTCTCGTGCTGGGGCAATCGGGAGAGCGCGTCTGCTAATGAATTGGCTTTCCCGGGGAAGTGCTTAAGCTGAAAATTGAATTTCGAGAAGAAATCGGCCCATCGGAGCTGCTTCGCATTCAGGGACCTCTGGGTGCGCAAGGCTTCCAGATTTTTGTGATCCGTCCAAATTTCAAAAGGGGTCTGCGCTCCTTCTAGCCAATGTCGCCAAGTGGTGAGAGCCAGTCGGATGGCAGCTGCCTCTTTGTCCCACACTGACCAATTCCTCTCTGTTTCATTAAACTTTTTCGAGATGTATGCAAGAGGGTGCAGTTTCCCATCCAGCCCCTTCTGCAGGATGCCCCCCCCCCATGGCCACATCCGATGCATCTATGTGCACCACGAACTCTTTGGTTTCATTGGGGTGCGCCAGGATGGGCTCCGAGGTGAAAAGGGTCTTAAGAATATCAAACGCCCTTTGGCACTCCCCAGTCCAGGTTATTCTTTCCCCGGGCTTCCCTGCTTCCGAGCCCCTCCCCTTGGTTTTAAGGAGTTCAGTTAGTGGGAGGGTGACTGTGGCAAAGTCTTTTATGAAGGTGCGGTAGAAGTTACAAAATCCTAACAGGCTCTGGAGCTGTTTTCTCGTTCGGGGGGCTTCCCACTGCACCACGGCCTCTACCTTGGCAGGGTCCATTTCTAGTCCTTTCTGGGAAATGTGGTACCCTAAGAAGTCTACTGAGTCTCTGTGGAATTCGCATTTCGACAACTTTGCATACAACTGGTTTTTTAACAGGGTTGAAAGCACTTCCTGGACCAACTGCACATGTTCTTTCTTATCAGCAGAGTAGATCAAGATATCATCTAAGTAACATAACACCCCCTTGAATAAATGCTTGTGCAACACTTCATTTATTAAACTCATAAAGACCCCGGGCGCGCCACTTAAGCCGAACGGCATCACCAGGTACTCAAACTGGCCCAATGGGGTGTTAAACGCAGTCTTGAATTCGTCCCCCTCCCTGATGCGCAAATATGCGTCTCGGAGATCCAACTTAGTAAAGATTTTTCCTTTAGCCGCTTCCGTTAACAAGTCTTTAATCAGGGGAAGGGGGTAGGCATTGGAAGCTGACACTGCATTTAATCCTCGGTAGTCCGTACACAGCCGCAGCCCCCCGTCTTTCTTTTTCCTGAAGAGGACAGGGGCCGCGAATGGAGACTTAGCGGGGCGGATGAACCCTCGCTCCAAATTTTTGTCTAAGAATTTCCTTAGCTCCTCCTGCTCCGGAGGGCTCATGGAATAAAGCTTTCCCTTTGGTAACTTCTCTCCTGGGATCAGCTCTATGGCATAATCCGACAGTCTGTGGGGGGGTAGTTCATCGGCTTCGGTTTCACTGAACACTCCCATTAAGTCCCGATATTCCCGGGGAACTGCAGAGGGCACCAGAGTGAGCGCCGCCGCTCGGAGGGGTGCCGGGGGACCCACTCCCCACCCCGCGTCCCACTTATGGTCTTGGCACTTCTCATCCACCCAGGAGATTTTCCCTTCACTCCATTTGATATAGGGGTCATGAGAGCTTAGCCAGGGACTCCCCAGCACCATGGGGAATTGGGTATTCGGGGTGATGACGAAAGCTCTCCTCTCCCAGTGCTCCCCAGTCCCCACAATCAGTTTCTCGGTCTCGGCCACACACGCCTCTTTCATTTCCGATCCGTCCATTTGAGTGAACGTGAGCGGCTCCCCCAACGGGGCAACCTTACATCCTAGTCCCTCCACTACCAGAGGGCTAATCAAGTCCCGGGCACACCCAGAGTCAATTAAAGCTCGGACATGGACATGGGTCCCGGTCCTGGGGGCTATCACAGTCACTACCATATACAGTAAGGGGCCAGGGATGCTCACCAGGGATGGCGCGTCTTGGATGGGGACCTGCAGTTCTGCGCCGCTCACTGCAGGCCGTTGGAGTTTCCCGACATCTGCACTTCCGTCAGCTCCAGCTCTCCTTGTTCGCTCGCAGCCCCTTCCAGCTGTAATGCCCGGGGCTTGAACGATGTTTTCCCTTTACTAGGGGTGCTCCCGGCTACCGGGGTGGAGGTCTTGGGGACTTCCCCCCCCACGGGGGCACGCCGAGGCGAAGTGACCGCTCTCCCCGCATCTCATGCAGAGCCCCTGCTTGAAGCGGGCATCCCGGATCTCTTGGAGGTTCGGCTTGGGCTTTGCCTTCTGAGCCGCTTTGGCTTGGGCCGTTACTGAAGT
This sequence comes from Lepidodactylus listeri, assembly GCA_029233225.1. Classification (NCBI taxonomy): domain Eukaryota; kingdom Metazoa; phylum Chordata; class Lepidosauria; order Squamata; family Gekkonidae; genus Lepidodactylus; species Lepidodactylus listeri. The sequence continues at coordinate 127,647,862 of JARCFY010000005.1, read as the reverse complement.
TCCCATCTTGAGGGTGAAGCGTTCTTCCACGTCCACGGCCGCTCTCATCCAGGCAGCCAGTGAGCCGGTCTTTCCCCTCATAGCACCGTCTCGTACACCTCGGGACTCAGGCCCTCCCAGTATTTTTCTATGAACAGATCTTGGGTCCAGCCGTGAATCTTGGCCGCTATGCACCGGAACTTGTCGGTGTATTCCCTCACCGAGGACCGCCCCTGGGTCAGCCTCCGCAACTGGTTCCGAGCCTTCTCTTCTCCCAGGGGGTCCTCGTAGTGGTGTCGGAGGGCCCACATAAAGTTGTGCACGGAGCACAGCTCAGGCCCGGGGTCGTTGTGCAGGCTCACGTACCAGTCGCTGGCGGTGTCCCTCAGCTTGGACCCGATGTAGCCAATCCGGTCCCTCTTGGTGGGGTAGAGGTGTCCCCATGTGTCTAGGAACCGCTCGATCTCTAGGAGAAAGAACCGCAGCTTCTCGGGGTCCCCATCGAAAGTAGCTGTCAACAGATCGGCGGGGGCCGGGCGAACCATCAGCCCTGCCGGCACCGGGGCCGGCGCAGGTACGGGGGTGGGCACCGGACGGGGAACGGGCTGCGGGACCTGCAGTGGCACTTGCGGCGGGATGACTCCCGCGGGGACTCCTCCGGGGGGAACCGCCGGCTGCGGGACTCCCCCTCCTGGGGGTCCTACCCCTGCCGGGGCTGGGCGAGCTGCTTGCATAGCTGTCAGGGCGTCTCGAAACTGGTACTGCAGGTCGAGGGCTAGCTCGCGCAATTCTGTGGTGAGTTGGAACCGTAAATCTCCCATCATACGGTCCAGGGCTTGGGTTTGGTCTTCCCCGTAGGGATCGGTCCCATACGGTCCTACTCTTTCCTCTTCCAGGGGCGGGGAACGCCACTCTCCTCCGTAGGTCGTCTCTCGCTCGTCTCCCAGGAAACTCGGCTTCCCTTGGTCGGTGTGATTTGCCTGGATCGACACCCGCGCCCCCTTCCGATCGTGCACCCAGGAGTCGACGGTCCCACAACCGAAATTGCTCCATGAGTACCTCGGGGTCACGCTTTGATGAGGAGGTGGGCGCGGGATGTAGTGAGCCCCTTGAATCGAAGTCACTGGCACTTCGGGCTCCCCGCCGCCTCCTCCACCACCGGCACCCTGGTCCCCCGGGGTCACCGGCTGATCTTCGGTAGTAGGGATGGGAAGAGTACCGTCGTCCGACATGGTCAGGAACGGCCAAGTCACAGTCACAGATCTCTGACAATCTGTGAGGCTTCTGCTCAAAGTAGTCAAGGATCAGATCTTTGTTGATGAAACACAGTTCTTTATTTCCAGTTTCTACATTGGTACAGGTCCTCGGATTATTGTCAGAGATAACGCATACAATAGAAGCAGGTCTAATATACCCTTCAGTACAATTTGAATTGCCCATAGGTAACCAATCACCAAAGGGGAAAAACGGCGGGCAAAAGGGGTCTCTGGCCGTTTGCTTCCCACAGGAAAGAAAGCTAGGTGTTAAGCTGTAAATTTCCCTTCTCAAACCAGACCCCTCAGATGTAACCATATTCACATAACAAATGCTTCCCTCAAGGCTTTCGCACGTTGATAAGAAATAGTCCCTGTCCTCCCCTTGTCTTCCCAGCCGGGATGAATGGAATGCGGAGGCAGGAGTGTGAGAGGCCCATTGTTCCCATGCTTTGAAGTTGTCATTCTCCCGGGCAAACAGTTACATAGACCAGGCTTGGTCAAAGTCATAAACCTGGGGTCACATAGTATACGTTACATAGTGGGCATAGGAGCAACTGATAGCAATAGACATGAGTACAAAATGGGTGCAGGCATAGGTTACAATACATAGCAGCATAGCAACAGGTTATAAGATAGCAAAAGATCCCAGAAACCATTGTCTGAATCTGCAGATTCTGACAACATGGCACATAAGTACTGGAGAAATTTCACCAACCCTTCAGCAGCTTCCACCCCATCAGTTTGGTGTAGTGGTCAGGAGTTGGACTCTAATCTGGGAGAACCGGGTTTGATTCCCCACTCCTCCACATGCAGCTGCTGGTGTGACCTTGGGCCAGTCCCAAGTTCTCTCAGAGCTGTTCTCTCATGAGCAGTTCTCAAAAGACCTCTCTCAGCCCCACCTACCTCACAGGGTGTCTTGTTGTGGGGAGGGAAAGGGGAAGGGATGGGTGGTGCACATGTCCTGGGTATCTCAAGTCTACTTGAAACCTGGTGGTTTCAAGGGAGCAGAAAGAGAATGAGGGCGTGTTCTTTACACTTATTTTTATTGCACAAAGTATTGGATGGGGAAGGGAATGGAGGAAGAGCAGGTCAGTTTCCCTCACCTGTGGAGTGGAGCCTGAGGGGTGGGTGTTGCCTTCTGACAACTGCTCGGGTATGTTAGGGGGTGTGGCATATGCAAATGAGTTATGCAAATAAGTTATGCTAATGAGCTTCTGCACCTCTTTTTCTACGAAATGACCCCTGTATATATTTATGTGTATGAGTACATGCACTGAGTGTCTGCTTGTATTGAAATAATAATAAGAATTTTTTTAAAAAACCAGTAGGATATTTTGGAGGACATTAATTCATAGGAGATAGATTCAGGTGAGTCCAGTGGCACCTTTAAAACCAACAAAGATTAATTCTGGATATAAGCCAGAACTAAGTGACTTAGCAAGTGTATATATTGATGATAGGGTCAGATGGGGTAGCCATGTTGGTCTGAAGCAGCAGAACAAATTTAGAGTCCAGTGGCACCTTTAAGACCAACAAAGTTTTATCCTGGGTATAATCTTTTGTGTGTGTGCACACTTCATCAGATACATTGAAATTCAAACTTAGTTCCCACATATGTGTGAGAGTCCAATAGATTTCAGTTGGCAACCAGGGGTTTCTTAACCAGAAAAGTCCTTTTATTGCAAACGGATCTTATAGTCATCTACACATCCTGAGTTAGTAATGGCAGGTAAGCCCCTATCCAGGATACAATATACAATATTCAAAAGGTTAGTGCAGGGTAATACCTCCAATCAACAAGCAAGAAAATTGCGCCCAAATATACTAGTCATTTGTTCTCAGGCTAAAAGCAGGAAAAGTTACAGTTTGCACCTGGAAGGAAGAAGCGGCTGACAGCTAAATGCTCAACGTCAGGGAGACACGAGAAGCGATGTGAGGCTGGTCTGAGAACAGAGCAACATTTCAAACACAGGGGCCGTGAACCAAGGAGTCCCAACTCCCGGTCGGGAGATGGCAGCGTTATCTGACAATATGTTAACTCTTTTATTATCAGTAAGCTAATTTGCTTCTATTCACAGACCTTACCAACTGCCTGATTCCAGTCTTGGCTATACTTATACATTTGGACTTCCTTCCTGGCGACTCACCCCCCCCACACACACACACCTACTTGAGGAAATCTGTTTCAGTGTATCTGAACAAAGTTTGAGTCCAGTGACACCTTTAAGTTTTATTCAAGCCGTAAACTTTCATGCGCAAGAACACACACATATTACAGATCCTCAAGAGAGCAAGACTCACTTCCCTGCCACGTTCCAAGCAAGACTCCCCAGACAATCCTGTTCACTGCTGGGTTCATCGAGGTCCAGTTTCTTCAGCCCTCTCCCCCTCCCCCCCTCCAGTTTTAAAAATATCTGAAACTACCTCACCTCCCCCAGTCAGACCAGGAACCCCTCCGCTAATGGTTTTGTTGGGAAATGACACTTCCTTCAGGTGCCGAATTAGAAGAGGGTTTCATTCATTTCCTTTTAAACCCCCAGTTTCGCAAACTGATGTCTTCTCGCATCTCCTGTCCCCCTCCCCACAAACCTGCCGTTGGGGAATCAGGAAAGAAAAGACAGAGTTTTGGGTGGGGAGTTGGCTGCTAACCTCGTTATCCATGGCTGATGAATGCCTAGTAATACAAGCAGTGGGGGTGGGGGGGTTGCCTGTACTCCTCAAGCTTTTCCCCCTATACCCCAGGACATCCATCCTTCAAACAGGCACATGCAGGGTAATACTGCCATATGCTACAGATCCTGCTGTTTTATTATTTAAAATAATGATCCAGCCATCAGGAGACTCAGCTTGAGGCTTATAGAAGGGACTGGCAGCAAAGCTGTGTGAAAGGCAGAGGTTGGGTTTTGTTTCAATATGGGAATTACTTTGTGAATCACACAAAGCTGGATTGCTACCTCTAGCCGTGTGGTGCAGTGGTTAGAGTGTCTGACTAGGGTCTAGGAGGCCTGGGTTTGAATCTCCACTCGGCCGTGGCAGCCTGCTACCTTGAACAGTGTTAGACTAGGGTATGGGAGATCCAGGTTCAAATTTCCACTCTTCCATGGCAGCTTGCTACCTCAATTAGTATCTGACAGGATCTGGGAGACCCGGATTTGAATCGCCTCTCTGCCATGGAACTTTGGACCAGTTGCAGACTCTCAGCCTGCCCTACCTCGCAGGGTGGTTGTTGTTGTGAGGATAAAATGTAGAAGGGGAGATTCAGGGCCAGGGTTGACACTGACAGTGCATGGGGTTACCGAGGCCGAGATGAAGCGGGCCTGGCTCCTGGGCCACTGCGGCGTCGAAACTATGTGCCTAGCTCAGAGCCTCATCTCACCCTGAGACCTGCTGGATGTCACCTACGATGACCTGATAAAGCAGCTCGGGGACTACTTTGCGCCGAAGCCGTCCATGCTGGCGCTCTGAGTCCAGTTCCTCCAAAGGGCCCAACAACCGGGTGAGAGTGCCGTTGCGTTTCTCACCGACTTCCACCGGATGGCAGTCAGCTGCAAGTACTGGCATGTGGAGGACCATTTATTGGGCAGTTTTGTGGCGGTGGTGCGAGAAGCCAAGCTCCGGCGAAGGCTAATCACGTTCACAGAGCCTACCCTCGAGAAGGTTGCTACAGATGGCGGTCACATTCGAAACGACCCAAAAAGACAAAATGGCCACCCGCTCACACAGCAGTGCAGTCTCAGAATGAGACAGTTTGGAAGAAGAGGACGTCCACCAGCTGCAGCCTCGCTTCCACAAAGGTGTGTCCCATCCTTCCAGTTCCCGTTCCTGCCGTGCGGCTCCAGCTGCGGCTCCTTCTCCTGTTTCCCAGCACAGGCCGCCCCCACCATGCGCAAGCTGCGGAGACCCCCATGAGAGATGTTCCTGCAGGTTCCGAGATGCAACCTGCTGAGCCTGCCGATGTACGGGGCACATTGCGAAGGCCTGCCACTCCTGAGACAACCGTCGCTCCCAAAACGCCCACCACGAGGTAACGGATAGCATCACAACTGTACATCAACAGGTACTGAGCTTGCCTCAGCTCCTCCCCGGGAAAATTACGGTCCATGTCCAGATCGAAGGGCCCCCCTGTTCCCTTGAGCTAGACACCGGTTTCGCCTATTCCATAATTTCAGCTGCAACTCTGTCCCAAGGGGCTCTGTCCCAAGGGGGGCCCCCGACTGCGTAAGCCCACAGGACTAATTCTCCGGGACTTTCAAAAGAACCCGGTCACAATTAAGGGGCTGGGGAAGTTCAGGGCACAGTACTGAGACTTTAACGGGCTCCTGGACCTTTTGGTGGTGGAAAGAGACCTGGTCAGCCTACTGAGACTCTCATGGTTCCAACCCCTAGGACTGGAAATACGAGGGGTGAACCGAGTTGGATCAGCAGACTTTGAGTTGGTCTGCACCGAGTTCCCCGCCATTTTTGATGGCACATTAGGCTGCTACCGGGGGCCCCCAGTCTCCCTGGACTTAGACCCTAACGTCCACCTCATTCGCATGGCAGCGCAACAGCCCCCGCTCGCAATCCAGTCCAAGGTGGAAGCGGAGTTAGATAAGCTCGTGGCACAAGGGGTGCTGGAGCCAGTCTCCCATGCGAGGTGGGAAACCCCGAACGTCACTCCCATGAAGGCAAACGGGGAAATCCGCATCTGTGTGGACGATAAGTGCACCTTGAATTTAGCCCACCAAGACCACGCATTCCCAGTGCCTGTGGTCAGCCATGTCTTGGCTTCCCTTGCGGGAGCCAAGGTTTTTGGGAAGCTGGATCTGGCTGAGGCCTACCAGCAACTCCCCGTGGATGACACCACGGCGGAGGCACAGACAATCATCACCCACAAAGGGGCATTTAAAGTAAAGCTGCTCCAGTTCGGAGTGAGTGTCGCCCCCGGGTTGTTCCAGCAGCTAATGGACCCTGTTCTTAAAGGTCTTCCGGGGTAAAGCCGTTTTTCAATGATATCCTGATTGCAGCTCCGGACGTTACCACCTTCAAGACCTGACTACGAGCCATGTTGCAGCGTTTCCAGGACGCTGGCCTAAAGGTGCACAAGGATAAATGCATCTTAGGTATGCCATCAGTGACCTTTCTGGGATTCACTGTAGATGCCCAGGGCATCACCCAACCAAAGAAAAGGTGTCGGCCATCACGGAGGCGCCTCAACCCACCTCAAAAGCAGAGCTACAGGCATTCCTAGGCCTCCTCAATTTTTATCACGCCTTCCTCCCCCACAAGGCAGCAATAGCAAAGCTGCTGCATCGGCTACTGGACAAGGGGGCAAAATGGGAGTGGGGACCATGACACGCAGCGGCTTTCCAGGCCGTCAAAGACTTACTGGTGTCCAACACGGTCCTGGCCCACTTCAACGAGGCGCTCCCGGTGGTCCTGGCGTGTGACACGTCTCCCTGCGGCGTGGGAGCAGTCCTCGGCCATCAGCTTCCTGACGGCCAGGAGGTGCCGGTGGCGTATTATTCCAGAACCCTATTGGCGGCAGAAAGAAATTACGCCCAAATCGACAAGGAGTGCTGGCCATAGTTGCAGGAGTGAAAAAATTCCACGACTACCCATACGGGAGGTCATTCACTGTGGCCATGGACCACAAGCCACTCCTGGGCCTCCTTGCTCCGCACCGCCAAACCCCACACATGCTGTCCCCACAGGTGCTGCGGTGGTCTATTTTTCTTTCAGGGTACCAGTACTTTTTGGTGTGCCGCCCTGGGAAAGCAATGGGCCACACCAACACCTTCATCCGTCTCCCATTGCTGTCCTGCGATCCGGACCCAGTGCCAGCATTCCACGTGGCTCTCATTGAGGATCTCCTGGACTGGCCCGTCCAGGTACAGGATGTGGCCCATCACATGGCCTGGAATCGAGTCCTCTCGCAGGTGTTGGATTGGATGGGGAGGGGTTGGCCCGATCGCCCGGGCCCCGATTTTGCCGCCTACACTGCAAGGTGGAATGAACTGTCAACCCACAAGGGGTGCCTGCTTTGGGGGACCAGGGTAGTTATCCCGGGGCCACTCTGCGCCAAAATACTGGTGGCCCTACACGAGGCCCATCCCAGAATTGTCCGGATGAAGGCCCTAGCACGCAGCTATGTGTGGTGGCCAGGAATGGACAAAGAGATTGAGGACCTGGTCCATCAATGCGGCAAATGTCAAGAGTCGCACCCAGACCCTCCTCACACCCCCATTTGGCCTGGGAGTCAACCAACAAGCCCTGGTCGTGACTCCACCTGGACTTTGCAGGGCCAGTTGTTTTTTCTCGTTGTCGACAGCTACAGCAAGTGGCTGGAGGTAGTCCCGGTGCGGGCTACCTTGGCCGAGGCAGCCATCCGAGCGCTATGGCGCATCTTCGCCACCCACGGGCTGCCCGACACCCTTGTGACAGACAACAGAACAGCGTTCATCTCTGGAGGGTTCCAGCACTTCATGGACTCCCTCTGCATTTAGCACATCTGCTCGGCGCCCTTCAATCCCGCAACCAACGGCCAGGTGGAGTGAATGGTGAGAACCACAAAGGATGCTCTCAAATGCATGGAGCAAGGGGACTGGGAGTTCCAGCTGATGAAGTTCCTGTTTAGCCAGAGGAACACTCCAAACACTGGGATGGGTTGCCGGCCTGCGGAGCTGCTGATGGGCCGGCGCCTCGGCTCCATGCTGGACCGGCTCCACCCTGACCATGCCGTCAATGACTACACAAGGTCCGAGCTCCAGAAAGCTCCCCACGGGTTCTCTCCCAAGGACCCAGTCTATGTCTGGAGCTACGCCAGAGGATCAACATGGGTCCCTGGATCAGTCGTCCCATAGGTCCTCTGTCCTACGAGGTCCTCACAGAAGACGGCATGATATGAAGATGCCAAATCAACCAGCTCTGATGGCGCCTACCGAGCAGTGCACCCCACGTTCCCGTGGCCCCGACACCAGAGGACCTAGACCAGCGACCACCCCAGGAAACCTGCCCCAAAGAGGAGCCCACGGACCTCCTGCCTCCTGACGAGCCAGGAGAAACATCGGCACCCGAACAGCCGCCAGACCTGCCCTGAGATGCACCGGAACAGTCGCCGGCTACCCCACTCCCAGAACCTAGCGACCCTCTGCACCCCACAACTCCCCGGCACTTGGGACATGAGCATCACCGGCCAGACTACTTAAAAGACTATGTGTGCCGGGGGTGTCTGGACTATGGGGGGGGGAGGGTGTTGTGTATTGATACTGTGTTCGCCATGTGCCCCGTAATGGCAACTGCCACATGGACCTTCACACATGGTCCGAGCCTACCTGAGCTTCGGCCAGGTAGGACAATAGCTGGTCGGATCCTGAGCAGCCACCAATCCTGTGCCTAAGTTTCCCCCAGGAGACCTATGAACTGTAACCATGAACATAAGGTCCTATCAGGACATTTGGGCCAGGTCGGGGGATTATCTCTGACCGGAATAAATGAGGGCGCGAAGCCCAGAGTTGCCATGTACCATCTGAACCTGCTATGCTGTTTTCACCAATACTGGCCTCCCGACTCCAGTACTTTTCAGATAATATCTTTAATTTTTGAGAATCTCTTTAGTTTTCTCATGGCATCTTCTGTTTAAGAAAAGTAAGTCTGAAGCCTGAGTGTAACTAATCCATTGTTGTGTCTTGTTGGGAATGGCTTGCAAATATGTGTGTGTCTAAATTCTGTATTAAAGTCATTTGGTGCTAACTGCCATGCAAGAGAAAACATCTGAAAAAGTAGCTTCATTGTTGTGTGTGCTGGCAGAACTCTTGACTGTTGCATGGGGGTCTTTGGGGGACATCTACAGAGAAACAGAGTTGTAACTAAAAATGAGCATGGTCAGCAGCACTGTGGAAATTGCCTGTTTTGTGAAATTTAAAAAGTGGGCAGAATTTCTGAAGAAGATGATTGTCCCTCTTCTCTTGCCACTGGGCTGACATCTGCCTTTAATGGGCCAGCAAAGTTGATGTTCTTAAACCTCCTAATAAGAGAGATTTCTGCTTCCGAGGAGTTGACTTCAAATGATTGGTGATCTTGTCATGGTAGTGATACTTTGATGTGGTAAAGCCCACCTGTTCACAGGATCATTTTACCTGTGGGACAGACTCTGCATGGTAACCACTCCACTGGTACATAATTGCTTATAAAAAATATTATAGTGTAATAATTCAGGTGGGTAGCTGTGTTGGTCTGAAGCAGCAGAACAAAGTTGGAGTCCAAAGTTTCATCCAAGGTATAAGCTTTTTTGTGCATGCACACTTCTTCCATTTGAAGAAGTGTGGTTCCATCTGAAGAAGTGTGGGTGGCACATGGAATCTTATATCTTGAATAAAATTTTGTACCTTGAATAAAATAGCTCACAAACTACTCCCGGCCAGTGCATCCACAAACCTAGAAGAAGAGGAGATTGGATTTATACCTCGCCCTTCACTACCCAAGGGAGTCTCAGAGCAGCTTACAAACTCCTTTTCCCTTCCCCTCCCCCCAACAAAAACCCTGTGAGGTAGGTGGGGCTGAGAGAGCTTTGAGACAACTGTCCTTGAGAGAACAGCTGGTACAGAGCTATGGCTTGCTCAAGGTCATCCAGCAGGTGCAAGTGGAGGAGTGGGGAATCAAACCCGGTTCTCCCAGATTAGAGTCCACACACTTAACCACTACACCAGACTGGCTCCTAGGGTTGTTCTGCCAGTGAACTAGGGTTACCAACTCCAGGCTGAGGAAATCCCTGGAAATTCGGGAGTGGAGCCTGAGGAGGGTGGGGTTTGAGGGAAGGAGGGACCTAAGCAAGGCATAATGCCAAGGACTCCACTTTCCAAAGCAGCCATTGACCTGATCTCTGTAGTGTGGAGCTCAGTTGTAATTTCAGGAGATCTCCAGACCCCACCTGTAGGTTGGCAACCCTAAAAATTCATATTCAGCGTACTAGTTCTGCAGGAAAGGCAAGCTGATTTCCATGGGAACCTAACCTTTAGGAATTGATTCCAATCCAGTGTGGGAATAATTGTTGGACATAAGATATTGGTTCAGGCAAGATTTTGTATAGATGGGACAGAAAATAATGTTTTTATTGGTTTTGTCAAAGCCATTTTGGCAACGGACCAGGTAAACAGAATAAGAAGCAAAAGGTGGATGTGGCTGGATGACCACACTTCTGGTAACATGGGGGTGTGGCCTAATAGGTTAATGAGCTGCTCCGTAAGGGGTGTGGCCTAATATGCTAATGAGTTCCTGCTGGGCTTTTTCTACAAAAAGAGCCCTGGTGTGCGCTGTATTTTATTTATTTCCTTCATTTATATCCTGCCTTTCTCCCCAGTGGAGACTCAAAGTGGCTAACAACTTCCGCCATTCTCCGTATTTTCTTCACAATGACCTTGTGAGGTAAGTTAGGCTGAGAGTGTGTGACTGGCCTTAGGTCACCCAGGGAGCCCCTTCCCTTGCAGAGATATGCCTTTCCCCTTATATCTCAGTGAGGGAAGGAAGAAGGAAGAGGAGGAGGAGGAGATTGGATTAATACTTCACCCTTCACTACCCAAAGGAGTCTCAAAGCAGTTTACAATCTCCTTTCCCTTCCCCTCCCCACAACAGACACCCTGTGAGGTAGGTGGGGCCGAGAGAGCTCTTTTGAGGACTGCTCTTGAGAGAACAGCTCTGAGAGAGCCATGACTGACCCAAGGTCACACCAGCAGCTGCATGTGGAGGGGGGGAATCAAATCCAGTTCTCCCAGATTAGAATCCATGTTCTTAACCACTACACCAAACTGGCTCTTAAGATTGCTGAGAAAAACATCAACAGCCTCAGATATGCAGGCGGTACCACTCTAATGGCAGAAAGTGAAGAGGACCTCAAGAGCCTCTTGTTAAGGATGAAGGAGGAGAGTGCAAAAGTTGGTTTGCAACTCAACGTCAAAAAAACTAGGATCATGGCATCCGGCCCCCATCGCTCCTTGGCAAATAAAAGGGGAAGTCGTGGAAGCAGTGACAAACTTCATGTGCCTGGGATCCAAGATTACTGCAGACGGTGACTCCAGCCATGGAATTAAAGGTCGCCTGCTCCTTGGGAGGAAAGCGATGGCAAACCTAGACAGCATAATAAAGAGACATCACCCTGCCAACAAAGTCCGCCCAGTCACAGCAATGGTATTCCCAGTTGTAATGTATGGCTGCGAGAGTTGGACTGTAAGGAAGGCCGAGCGCTGAAGAATAGATTCTTTTGAATTATGGTGCTGGAGAAGACTCTTGAGAGTCCCTTGGACTGCAAGGAGATCAAATCAGTCAATCCTAAAAGAAATCAACCCTGACTGTTCCCTGGAAGGTCAGATATTGAAGCTGAAGCTCAAATACTTTGGCCACCAAAATGAGAAGGGAGCACTCACTGGAGAAGACCCTGATGCTGGGTAAGATTGAAGGTCAAAGAAGAAGTGGACAGCAAAGGATGAGATGGTGAGACAGTGTTATCGATGCAACAAGCATGACATTAAGCAAACTCCGGAGCACAACAGAAGACAGGAGGGCCTGGAATGATATAGTCCATGGGGTTGCGAAGAGTTGGACTCGACTGTGCAACTGAACAACCACAGCAACAACAACAATGAAAACTGGGAATTCAGAGAACCTGCTGAAACTATCCTTACAGCACTACATTCAGGGCTCCGTTGGGGCCGGGGCGCGCCGGAGCGCCGCTCCGGGAGAGAGGAGGCGGGGGGCGGGCACTTAACAAAGCCCCGCCCCCCGGCCTCCCCCCGTCAATGCTTCCCGGGGCCCTTCCCTCCCCCCTCCCACTGCTCCTGGGGCCGGCAGCGCTCCGCCGGCCCCGGGAAGGAGAAGCCTGTCCCTCCCCCCTCCCACTGCTCCCTGCCCCCTCCCACTGCTCCTTCCTTTCCCCGTCCTTCCCCTCTCCCTTCCTTCCTTCCTCCCTCTCTCCCCCCTTCCTTCCTTCCCTCTCTCCCCCCACCTATCTACCTACCTTCCTTCCCCTCTCCCTTCCTTCCTTCCTTCTCTCTCTCCCTCTCCCCACCTTCCTACCTACCTTCCTGTTCCTTCCCCTCTCCCTTCCTTCCTTCCTTTCTTCTCTCTCTCTCCCCCACCTCTCTCCCTACCTTCCTGTTCCTTCCTTTCCCTGTCCTTCCCCTCTCCCTTCCTTCCTTCCTCCCTCTCTCCCCCCTTTCTTCCTTCCTTCTCTCTCTCCCCCCACCTACCTACCTACCTTATTGTTCCTTTCTTTCTTCCCTCCCCCCTTCCTCCCTTCTTTCTTCATCCCTCCTTCCTTCCTTTCTTTTTTTCCTTCTCTCTCTCTCCCCCACCTACCTACCTTCCTTCCTGTTCCTTTCCTTCCTTCCCCCTCCCTCCTTTCTTGCCTTCTGACACACCTGACGTCAGGGATGTGTGGCCTTATGATACTTCCGGTGACGTCAGGGGGTGTGGCATATGCAAATAAGTTATGCTAATGAGCTCCTGCACCTCTTTTTTTATGATAGGACCCCTGACTACATTGATATATTTTTAAAAGCCCTGGAACCAGGGTGAGGAGTGTTTGACAATGATAGACCAATCATTGAAAAATGGGGGGGGGGGGGCGGGACAAAGAAAGCCGAGAGAAACTTTATGCACCAGGGAAAAGCCGACTCAAATTCAAAAACATCAGAAATTGAAATAAAATTGAAGACTTTCAGAAAAATGTCAGGGTAAAAATGGTCTCAAAAGAACCAGCAAAGTGGAGGGAGAGAGGGGCCAAACAAACAAAATGATGTGAGAACTAAAGGCACAACAATGCATGCAGAAATCACTGGCTAAACCAAAGCTCTGTGGTGGCAGAAGCCCCAGGTCTCTCAGATTTGGAGACTCAGCAAGGAAGACGAGTTGCTGTACAGAAGAAAAAAATGGCCAACCACCTCTGCTCATCTCTTGCCTTGAAAACCCCACAGTCCTGGGGTAACTATGAGTCAGTTCTGACTTGATGATGGCACACATTTATTACTGTGTCAATATTGCTCCAGGCTTTTATGTGAGTTCAGCTTTCAACCTCCTGAAACACTCCAACAATACAAGAGAAAACTTCCAGAATGCAGATTGGTCAGAAATTGTGTTTAAGGGACTTCCAGACACTCCACTGCCCCCCCCCCAGCAATTAGGAAAAGTCTCTTTCAATGCATCCTTAAAGACCTTTGTGAGAGTGGCAACCAACAGACCAATCTACTGTGTCCCATATTTGCATGTCTGAAGATTCCACATTCACCAGAGCCCTGTACAGACTACACTCCCATTTGTTAAGAACATAAGAAGAGCCTTGCTGGATCAGACCAGTTCAGGGTCCATCTAGTCCAGCATTCGGTCTCACACAGTGGACAACCAGTTCCTCTGGAGGTCCAGCAACAGGGCAGAGAGGCTGAGGACTTCCCCTTCTGGCTCTGGGATAGAGAAGATTAGTGCCTCTAAATGTGGAGATTCCCCTCAGTCACCATGGCTAGGAGCCACTGAAAGACATCCTCCATCAATCTATCTCATCCCCTTTCAAAGCTGTTTATTCCTATGGCCATCACGACATCCTCTGACAGTGAATTCCACCTTTTAATCACTCTCTGTGTAAAGAAGTATTTATTTTTGTCTGTCCTGAGCCTACTGCCCATCAGCTTCATTGGATGCCCTCAAATTCTAGTATTTAGGGAGGGGGAGAAAAAACTGTCTCTTTGTCAACTCTTTCCATCCCGGGCATAATTTTATAAACCTCTATCATGTCTGCCCTTAATAATCTCTTTTCTAAATTGAACCATCTTCAGCCTTTCCTCCTAGGCTGCGGTCGCACGGCACCCTAATCCCGGATAAAGTCCCGCTGGACTTTAATCTGGGATGTTTTCTTTCAGGTTGGGATGATCACACATCCCAACCCCGGCGGCGGTGGCAGTGGCAGCTGGGGGAGGCAAGGCGAGGGCCACCCGCATGCCCGCACACAGCTGCCTCCCCTGAATGCGGCAGGAGAAACTGGCTGGCTGGCTGGCTCGCCCCATGCTCCGCTCCGGGCCCCGAGCCTCGCTGCCTGCTGCCTGATGAAAAAGCAGGGAGAAGGGGAGAAGCATGCGAGGGGGGGGGTGCCAGGCAGCGGCTGGTGGGGCTCAGGGCCCGGATCAGATGGCCCTTCTCGCAATCATTGCGAGAGAGGGCTGTCCAGATCGGCAAAATCGCAGGTTCAAAGCGCAACTTCCGGGAAAGTACTTGATTTTCCCGGGGTCAGAAAATGCACTAGGAACCCAGAAGTGAGCCTGCTACAGCGCGGGAGTAGGCGCGGCTGGTCTGATCAGTCCCTTTAAATCTGGGAAGTAACAGCAGTGACTCCCACTTTAAAGGGCTGTATGACTGTGGCCCTAGAAAAGGAAGGCCAAACCTCTCATCACCTTGGTCACCCTCCTCTGTCCTCTTTCCATCTCTGCAGTGTCCCTTTTGAGATACGGTGACCAGAACTGTACACGGTATTCCAAATGAGGCTGCACCATAGATCTATATACTGGGCGTTTTATTTTCAACCCCTTTCCTAATAATCCCTAGCATAGAGTTTGCCTTTTTCACTGCTGCAGCACACTGGGTTGGCACTTCCATCAAGCTGTCCGCTATGACCCCAAGATCTTCTCCCCTCTCAGTCTCCCCAAGTTCAGACCTCTGTGGTGTTGACTGAACGTGCAGGGGAGGTGAATGGGCATGAACACGCTGGCCTCTCTTCTGTGCCGTCACCAGGTCTCCTGCCGGGTGCAACTGTGCACGTGCAGCCCCTCCCTCCCACCAGTCGCACCCCTGTCATCCATACTGGGCTAGTGATAAAACAGGACTTCAGCGCAATGCCTGCTTGCCACAGCTATTGTACAGACACGCAACTGTGGGTGTGTTATATGCTTGGGATGCTAACCTCTCAGTGGGGCCTAGAGATTGCCTGGTATTACAAGTGATTGCCAGACTACAGAGATCAGTTCCCCTGGAGGAAATGGCTCCTTTGGACTATATGGGTGGACTCTATGGCTTTGTACCCGGCCACTGAGGACTCTCCCTTTCCCAAACCCCACCATGCCCCCAAATCTCCAGGTATTTTCCAGTCCAGAGCTGGACATCTTATTATGCTCCATCAAGTCACTTCCAACTAAGGTTACCAACCCGCAGGTGGAGCCTGGAGGCAGGCCCGTAACTAACAAGGGGCCCACGGGGCCCAGCCCCCTAGCATTTCTTCTGGCCCCTCCCTCCTGGGCGGGCCCCAAATTGAATTAATGTAATTAACTTTTATTCAATTGGCTCCGGCCCCTCCAAGGCCCCCTCCCCCCAAAAATCCCGAGCTACGGGGCTACCTGGAAGTCTCCCACTTTTACAATTGATCTCCAGAGATCAGCTCTCCTGGAGAAAATGGCTGCTTTGGAGGATGAACTCTATGGCACTGTGCCCTGCTGAGGTCCCTCCTCCAGGCCGGCCCTCCCCAGGCTCCACAGACACCCTTCCCAAATCTCCAGCTGTTTCACAACCCAGAGCTGACAAGCCTAGAACTAGGGCTGCCAAGTCAGCCCGGGGGGGTGGGGGATCCCCCGCTATAGGGGTTCCCAATCCGCCGGCCGGCATTTGGCCGGTGGGGGGAACCCCACCCCAGAAGTCGTCCGGTGAGGACGACTTCCCCCATGTAATGACGTCACCCGGAGGTTGGGGGTTGGGGGTGGGGGAGCGTTGCCCTGGCAACGCTCCCAACGTGATGACGTCACCTCCGGGTGACGTCATCACGTCGCCGTGGCGCGCGCGCAAAGTGCACGCACCAGAAGAGCTCCCGGAGGGAGAACAACTCCCCCCCGCCGGTAAGTCGACCCTACTTGGCAACCCTACCTAGAACCCCTGCTGTCACTTCCGATTCATGGCCACCATGTGAATTACTGGCCTCCAAAACATCCTGTCATTAACAGCCTCACTCGGTGAAAGCTGCAGCTTCCTTGATGGCGTCAATCCGTCCGCTGTGGAGCTTTCCTCTTTTCCTGCTGCCTTCGGCTTTGCAAAGCATTATTCTCTAGGTATTGTGGAGAGCCGGAATCCCAGCTTCCAGATCTATGGGCAAGCGCATGTACTGCCTCCACCCCAGCTCACCTTTTTAATGTGTGCCCCTTGTTTGGTGAACACCCTACTAAAAAAAAACAACAACAACTAAGAAAGGTGAGGCACCTTAGAGTCTTTGTAACTTTTCTCCTGTAGTCCTCTTATCCTCATTTAGCCACAAGCTTTAGCTCCCTCATGCTGCTCCTCCCAGAGTAGCAAAGATTTCCAATATGACACACAGCAAAGGCCAATTGCTAGTTAGTGGTAAATGGAGTTGCTTCCATAGCAGGCAGGGATGCCCACCTCCAGGTGGGGCCTGGGGATCCCCTGCTTTTACAATTGATCTCCAACTGACAGAGATCAGTTCCCCTGGACAAAATGGCTGCTTTGAAGGGTGGCTTCTATGACATTGTACCATGCTGAGGCCCCTCCCCTCCCCAAACTCCGCCCTCTCCCGGCTCCACCCCCAAAGTCCCCACGTATTTCCCAACCTGGGCTTGGCAGCCCTAACAGCAGGGTGGGTTGGAAACCAGTGGCTGTTGGTTGTTATCAGTGGAGAGAATTTTTTCTTTGTGCAAAATTCCTTACAAAAAGGACATTCATCTTTAAAATCTTCTGATGCATTCGAAGCACATAAGAAGGGACTTGTTGCACCGAGGGGCTCAGTCATTAGAGGCCTTGATTTCAGTTGATTGGGCGGAAATGATATGCCACAGAAATACGATAGATGGAAAGAAGTGTCTTCAGGAGTGCAAAGAGATGGATGCAGCTTGCTCTTTGAGCTCAGATCGCGCAAGACAGAGTGTGATTGTTTAATATCCCTCTATGAGGAAGCTAATATGAAGCCATAAATCACACCCATCAACTTTTCAAGGAAGAAAAGTCTCTCCCAGTAGATATTGGCGTATGACCCTGACCTGTGAAGAAACAGGTGTGCGTGTTCCTAACACCGTGACTGAATCCTTGGCCATCTTCAGCTAGCTGGCTGTGGCAGTGTATAACTTGAGACTGTTCTCCATTTTGAGCACGCCTTCTAAAATGGGGGTCCCCAATGTGGTATCCCCAGGTGCCGTTGGTGCCCACTGTCAACTTTCTGTTGGGATATTTGTTTAACACAGCAGAGTTTCGCCCAGTCATAGAAGCGTGATCCTGAGTGCCGTCAATAAATCTCCCAGAATGCAGCGGCGCGGCTGCCGATGGGTCTCCCGGTTCGGGAGCACATCCAGCCTGCTTTAAAAGCACTGCACTGGCTGCCTATATCAAGCTGGATAAAGTTCAAGGTGCTGGTACTTACCTATAAAGCCCTATATGGCTTGGGACCTATCTACTTGAGGGACCGCCTCTCCCCATATGTTCCCCAGCGAGCACTTCGGTCTGGTTCCCAAAACCGTTTGGTCCTCCTGGGGCCAAAGGAGGCCCGTCTGGTGGTTACCAGGGCCAGGGCCTTCTCGGTGGCGGCCCCGCACTGGTGGAAAGAGCTCCCAGATAACATCAGGGCCCTGCGGGACCTTTTACAGTTCCGCAGGGCCTGTAAAATGGAGCTCTTCCACCAGGCTTATAAGTAGGGGCCGCCAATAGTTCCATCTTGGGCCCTGGCCCCGGTTTTCTCCGCCAGTATGTGTGACCATCTTTTGTGGTTTTAACGTCTAGGCGCTACTCTGATGCTCTAAACTGAAGAACTGCCATCTGTATTAGGTTTTCTAATTTTACATGTTTTAATGTTTTATAATATGAACGTGTATTGTTACTTGCTGTTGGCCGCCCTGAGCCTGCCGTGTGGCGGGGAGGGCGGGATATAAATCTCAAAAAATAAATAAAATAAATAAATAAGAAGCATATTGTGGAAAAAGATAAACTTACATTTATTCGGGTAGATCCAGTTCACATTCAGTTTGCTGTCAAAAGAAGAGAATGAGAAGCCTTTCCCGCTCACTAATGGCTGGGCAGCTTGTCTGGTGGGGTTGCCAGATCCATCTTCATCCCCAGGCAGCCAGAGGACCCAGCATGCCCGATCTTGGGGGGGGGGGTGTGTGTCTGGCAACCCTAGTATGTGGGAATATGAGGGCATTGTCTCTACAGAAGAGACCTGCAGAGACATGAGTCTCCATGGAAGGCCATGTGATGAGAGGGAGAGGACAAAGGGAGACGAGGGAGGATGAGTCAGAGGGCAGCTCCCAGGTTAAGACAAAGAGAGGCATCCCATTCAAGGAGAGAACACCTATGCACACATAGAGTGATGCAGCACCTCCCCCCTTAATGTCCAGGCATGCTGAGTTGCCCACTTTAACACCTCCCTGGTGACTGCTAAGAGCTTTTAGAAAGTGTTCATGTTAGGGTTGCGTTATGTTTTCTTACTGAGTTATGCATTGCTTTGTCGGGGCTCTGGTATTCCAATCCCCTCATTCTTATTGGCAGCTGAATAAAGACACCTCATTGGTCCTGCAGCCAATCCAGGGAACCAATCACAGAGCCCTGCTTAGGTCCAATGAAATTAAGTCTTCATAGTTACATTGTATATAGTTATTTGTTGGAACACTATAAGTTGAGTGCTGCACTTGCTAGAGCTGTCCCTGAGCTGAACGATGTTTTGAATAAAAGCCTACATTTGATTTATCGTCTCCTGACTCAATACTTAATAGGTTGTCAACTCTGGGTTGGGAAATACTGGAGGTTTGGGGATGGAGCCTGGGGAGGGCAGAGTTTGGTGAGGGGAGGGACTTCAGCAGGGTATTAAGCCATACAGTCCACTCTGCAAAGCAGCCATTTTCTCCAGGGGAAGTGATTTCTGTCATCTGAAGATTAGTTGTAATTCTGGGAGATCTCCAGGCTCCACCTGAAGATCAGTGACCCTAAGGTGAGACCAGGCAGGGCCTTTGCCTAGCTGTTATGTCCTGGACGCAATCCCTGTCCCCTATATGATTCTTTGATGTGACCAAACATGTAATGGCGCTGGCCATGCGGTCTGACCACATGGCCTGGAAAAGGTACAAGCTTGAGGTAAAAGAACAATAGCACCCAGGATCCTAAAGATTCACCTGCCGACATGAAACGGGCCTGGCTATTGGGCCACTGCGGCGTCGAAACCATGCGCCTTGCCCAGAGCCTAATCTCTCCCCGAGACCTGCTGGATCTCACCTACGATGAACTCCTCCAGCAGCTCGGGGATTACTTCGTGCCAAAACCTTCCATGCTGGCGCTCAGAGTACAGTTCCTCCAGAGGACCCAACAGACATGCTGCCGCATTCTTCACCAACCTCCGCCGGCTGGCAGTCGGGTGTGAGTACCGACACGTGGAGGACCATTTGTTGGGCAGTTTTGTGGCCGGGCTGTGTGAGGCCAAGCTCTGGTGGCGGCTGATCACACTCTC
This sequence comes from Lepidodactylus listeri, assembly GCA_029233225.1. NCBI lineage: Eukaryota > Metazoa > Chordata > Lepidosauria > Squamata > Gekkonidae > Lepidodactylus > Lepidodactylus listeri. Next base: position 127,628,191 of record JARCFY010000005.1, on the reverse strand, counting down.
AGAACCAACCCTGGAGAAGGCACTACAGATGGTGATCGTGTTTGAAATGACCCAGAAGGATCGCACGGCCGCCCATTCGCACCGTGACCTCGGAAGCAGACATTTTGGAGGAGGAAGACATCTCCCAGCTACGCCCTCGCTCTCAAAAAGGTGCATTCCATTCCTCCGATTCCTGCTCCTGACGCATGGCCCAGGCCGCTGCCCCCGCTCCTAGTTCTCAGCACAGGCTGCCCCCATCATGCGCTAGCTGTGGAGACCCCCACAAGCGCCGTTCCTGCCTGTTCCGCGAGGCGACATGCCATGCCTGCGGAAAGACGGGGCACATCGCGAAGGCCTGCCACTCCAAGGACAGCCGCAGCTTCCCAGCCATGCACTATGAGGCAGCGGACAGCATCTCAGCGACTGCACATAACCAGGTACTAAGCTTGCCCCAGCCCCTGCCCAGAAAGATATCGGTCCATGTCCGGATTGAAGGGCCTCCTGTTCCACAGAACTAGACACCGGGTCCTCATACTCAATAATTTCGGCTGCAACCTTCAGGCAGCTCTGCCCACGGGGGGGGGGGGGGGGCAGGTTGCACAAATCCACAGGACTGGTGCTCTGGGATTTCCAGAAGAACCCGGTGGTGATTAAGGGGCTGGGAAAATTCAGGGTCCAGTACCAGGACTTCAGCAGGCTCCTAGACCTCCTGGTGGTGGAGAGAGACCTCGTCAGTCTTTTGGGACTTTTGGTTCCAGCCCCTGGGCCTAGAAGTCAGGGGGGTGCACCGCATGGGCTCCGCAGACTTCGAGGTGGTCTGCGCAGAATTTCCCGCAGTTTTTGATGGAGCACTAGGCTCCTTTATGGGGTCCCCCATCTCCTTGGCTCTAGGTTCCTCGGTCTGACCCATCCAGGTCCCAGCCTGCCGGCCTCTGCTCACTCAAAGTAGAAAAGGAGCTAGACAAACTTGTAGCTCAAGGGGTGCTGGAGCCAGTGTCACATGCCAAATTGGAGACTCTCGTTGTGACCCCATTTAAGCCCAACGGGGAGGTCCGCATATGCGTGGACTATAAGTGCACGCTAAACAAGGCACTTCAAGCTCATGCCTATCCAGTGCCAGTAATCAGCCATGTGATGGCCACTCTGGTGGGGGCCAAGATCTTCGGCAAATTGGACTTGGCTCAAGCTTACCAGCTGGTGGACGAAGCCACAGCAGAGGCCCAAACAATAGTGACTCACAAGGGGCCATTCAAGGTGAAATGACTCCAGTTTGGGGTCAGTGTGGCCCCAGGGATCTTCCAGGAGTTAATGGACCATTTATTAAAAGGGTTACCAGGTGTCCAGCCCTTTTTCAATGACGTCTTGATAGTGGCTCTGGATGCCCAGACCTTCAGGACGCAACTCCAGGCAGTCCTTCAGTGTTTCCAGGATGCAGGGCTGAAGGTCAAGACAGAGAAATGTCTTCTGGGTGTGCCATCAGTGGAGTTCTTGGAGTTCACCGTGGATGCCCAAGGAATCCACCGCACACCGGACAAGGTAAAAGTGATCCATGAGGCTCCAGCTCCCACATGCAAGGCCAAGCTTCAATCTTTTCTGGGACTCTTGAATTTCTATCATAATTTCCTTCCGCATAAGGCTGCGGTGGCTGAGCAGCTACATAGACTATTGGACAAATCTGCTAAATGGGAATGAGGCCCCCAGCACACGGCCACCTTCAAAGCCATGAAATCTCTTCTGACCTCTAATGTGGTCCTCGCCCACCTTGATGAGTCCTTCCCTGTGATGCTAGCCTGCGACGCATCCCCTTACGGAGTGGGGGCTGTCTTGGGGCACCGCCTGCCCAACGGCCGGGAGGTCCCGGTCACTTACTACTCCAGGACCTTGACATCTGCAGAGAGGAACTACACAGAGGTAGACAAGGAGGCTCTCGCTATCATGGCGGGGGTAAAAAAGTTCCATGATTACCTCTATGGCCGGGACTTCATGATCGCCATTGATCACAAACCCCTGCTGGGGCTCCTTGCCTCTGACCACCAGACCCCTCAGATGCTGTCTCCTTGGGTTCTACAGTGGTCCGTTTTCCTCTCCAGCTACCAGTACTCACTATTCTACCGCCACGGCAAACCATGGGACACACAGATGCTTTGAGCCACCTTCTGCTGCCTGACTGCGACCCTGGCCCTGCTCCCACCCACCTCATCACACTTCTGGAGGAGCTTCCGGCCCGGCCTATCGCGGTAACAGACATCTTGCAGTGCATGGCCCAGGATCACATGCTCTCCCGTATTCTTGACTGGGTGGGAAGGGGGTGGCCCACATCTCCTGGGCCAGAATTCGTCGCATTCACAGCCCAGTGCAGTGAGTTGTCAAGCCACAAGGGGCGCCTACTATGGGGATCCAGGGTGGTGATTCCAGAGCCCCTCCATGCCAGGGTGCTCAGCGCTCTTCATGAGCACCACCCTGGGGTAGTCCAGATGAAAGCCCTGGCCCGCAGCTACATATGGTGGCCTGGGCTGGATAAAGACATTGAGGCCAGGGTCCGGGCCTGTGCGAAATGCCAGGGGTCATGACCTGACCCTCTCCATGTGCCAGTCCGCCCTTGGGAGTTGGCTCAAGGCCCATGGTCCCGGCCACACATAGACTTCGTGGGGCCTGTCCAGGGGCAGTTGTTTTTCATTCTCATTGACAGCTTCAGCAAGTGGCTGGGGTTGTTCTGGTAAAGTCTACATCATCCGAGGCTGCCATTCGGGCAATGTGGCACATATTCAGTACGCACGGCCTGCCAGACATGTTGGTCTCCGACAACTGCACAGCGTTTACCTCCTCAGAGTTCCTGCAATTCACGGAGCTACACGGTGTCATGGGCTGGGTGCCAGTAGGTCAGGAGCCGAGTTGAAGTCTGAGACAGTCCAAGGTCAAGCCAAATCAGGAATGAATTACCAAGTCCAAAACACAAGCCGAAAGCAGAGTCAGTCCAAGCCGAGGTCAGAGAGGGAAACTCACGAGCAAACCAGTCCACGACATCAACCAAAAGCCGAAGTCAAACAGAGCCAAAGTCACGAGCCAGAGGGTCCAGAACCAAGCCAAAGTCAGATAGAGCCAGAGTCACAAGCCAGAAGGTCCAGAATCAGGTTTAGCTGATGCGAGCCGAGCAGGTGCAGAGCTTAGCCAGAATGACTTGTTGCTAGCACAAGTTGTTGGTCTTTGTGCTGTGCCTAAATACCCAGCCACTTCCTGTGCTTGTTAGCAGCTGGCAGTGAGGTCCCGGCTCCCTCTAAAACTCAGGGCTGAGTGATCTGCGACTATGCATGCGTGCCTCTTTTCTCCTAGCAGCCAAGTCTTGCCTGGATCGTGACCTTAGCCGTTCCACCCGAGGAGGTGAATCAGGTGGGCTTGAGCTTGGCTGCGGCTCAGCTGCTACTAGTGCTGGGGTAATGCCCTGAGAGGTGCTTGCTTGGGCCTCCTCTGGTTCAGGTGGAGGCTCCTCTGGAGCTGCGCACTTAGGTCTGCAGGAGGCAGGTCTTCAGAGGCACTCCTGACACACAGCATACGACACGTAAAGTCTGTTCCTTTCCATCCAGCTACAAACCGGCAAGCCGAGAGAATGGTTCGCACAATGAAGGAGGTGCTGCGGAGAATGGACCAAGGGGACTGGGAGTAGAAGTTGACAGCCTTCCTCTTTGGTCAGCGCGCAACGCCCCACACAGCCACCAGCCACAGCCCGGTGGAGCTGCTCATGGGATGCCGGCTTACATCTCAGTTAGACCGTCTGCACCCGTACAGGGCCCTGCACCAGTCCAAGGAACCCGACACACCCCGAGCTCTAAGAGGATTCTTCCCGGAAGACCTCGTGTATGTTAGGAACTATGCACGGGCCCCCCTCTGGGTACCAGGTAGAGTCACCAGAGTCAATGGACCCCTCTCTTACGAGGTCACCACAGAGGACAGCCTAGTATGGCGATGTCACATAGACCAGTTGTGACGCTGGTCAAGCTCCAGCCATCCAGGAACCACAGACCGACCAGGACCTGACATCCACGATCCCAGCATAGACAAGGAGAACCAATGGGAGGCTGATCCAGACCTGACCACTGTACCCCAGGAGTACCCACAGAACTCAGCCCCAGAAACAAGCCAGCCAGAAGTCGCTCCTGAGATCCTGACTCCAGCTGCTCCGGTTCCCAAGGTAGAGACCGCGGTCCCGGGTCCACCCACTCCAACACTCCGTCGGTCGGCCAGAGAGCAGAGAAGGCCAACCCATCTCAAAGACTTTGTGTGCTAGGGGGTGTGCCTGAACTATGGGGGGAGGGGTGTTAAGTCCTGGACGCAATTCCTGTACACTTGTATGATTCTTTGATGTGACCAAACATGTAATGGCACCGGCCTGGAAAAGGTGCAAGCTTGAGGTAAAAGAACAATAGCACCCAGGCTCCTAAAGATCCTCCTATCAGGGGCTTAGCATATTCAAATGAACCAATGTAATCTCTGGTGGGAAGATTAACCTATCCCGGGGTGTGGGTGTGGACGGGGGCGAGGCTTTTCTGTGCATATAAGCTGACCCCCGGGCCACCTCAGGCGTGCTTGTTCCTGACCTACAATAAACTTGATCATGCTGAAACACTCCACCAGCCTCCAGTACTTTTCACTAGCAAAGCTTCTGTTGGGCCATGGGAGATTTGATTGGCTGTGTAGATTTGTAAAAATGTTGCTTTGGCAGCAGCTGCCACCACAGCACAAGGAACTTCACTGTGCGACTGAAGTTAAGCTGTGGCAGCCATTTTGTGGCTGGCTCTGCCTCCTGCAGCAGCCATTTCATGGCTGCACCCACCACACTGTGTCAGCATTCCAAAGGTGCCCGTGGGCTCACAAAGGTTTGGGACCCTGGCTCTAAAATCTAGTACCTATCATAGTGTTCTCAGCTCTGGGTTGGGAAATACCTGGAGATCCTGGGGGTGGAGCCTGGGGAGGGGAGGGACCTCAGCCGGGTACAATGCCATAGAGTCTACCTGCCAGAGCAGCCATTTTCTCCAGGGGAGCTGATCTCTGTTGTTCGAAGATCAGTTGTAATAGCAGGGGATCCCCAGGCCCCACCTGGAGGCTGGCAACTCTGATCCATCATGCTGCAGTCTTACAGATATCAATGTACAACAACGATGCAAAATGCTGGAAACTTCTTTATTTTATAAATGGATACATTTTATAAAGATGGTGTCCTTGAGCCTAAATAGATAGAACCAGGGGTTATTTTGTAGAAAAAGAGGTGCAGGAGCTCATTAGCATAACTCATTTGCATAACTCATTTGCATATGCCACACACCCTAACAATACCGGAAGTGTGTCAGAAGGCGACACCCACCCCTCAGGCTCCACTCCACAGGTGAGTGAAACTGACCTGCTCTTCCTCCATTCCCTTCCCCAGCCAATACTTTGGGCAATAAAAATAGCTTCGCTCCTATGCGCTCCTGCTCCAACGGACCCCTGGGTAGAATGCATTTTGATTTGGGCTTCTTTTAGAAGCGGCAGCCACTGAAGGACGTGGTCTTTCCCTCCTGACCAGATGTCCCTCTCGGAGCCCAAGAAGCAGTCTTCCGCTGTCTGCATTGGCTTTCTGTATTAATATTAATTTGTGCAGGGTCAAGAACTCCATGTGGCACCTGGCAGAGTTATATAAAGAGAAGACAGGTCCCTGCCAGCCAGTCTTTTGTTTCCACATGTGATGGTGGTGGAAGGGGCTGGATAGGAAGGGAAAGGCAAGGACAGCAGCGGCTGGAAATGGGTGGAGTCAAGTTACCCGTACCCAGACTTCATTTCAGCTGAAGGCGAGGATTAAGGAGTTAAGCCTTTGATAGCCCCTGGATCATACTTAAAATCAGATTCAACCCAATTTCAAGTGGATTTGTGCAATTTCGTGGAGGAAAAACAGAAGGAAAAATTCGGCAAGATGGGGAGTGGTCCATCAGTTTCTTAAAGAGCCAGTTCGGTGTAGTGGTTAGGAGCACGGACTCCAATCTGGGAGAACCAGGTTTGATTCCCCACTCCTTCGCATGCAGCTGCTGGTGTGACCTTGGCTCAGTCACAAGTTATTTCAGAGCTGTTCTCTCAAGGACAGTTCTCGAAAGAGCTCTCTCAGCTCCACCTATTTCACGGGGTGTTTCTTGCGGGGAGGGGAAGGGAAAGGAGATTGTAAGCTGCTCTGAGACTCCTTTGGGTAGTGAAGGTCAGGGTATAAATCCAATCTCTTCTCCTAAAGCTTACTATGTGTTTGGGAAGCAAACCCAGGATTGTAGACAAAACAGTGCATACTTTGCTAATCTCAAAACGACCTTGTTTCTTTTTACTTCTACCCTCTGTCTTACAAGTGAACAGCAATATTAGATTTGAAAACCTTCTGACTTTTATATTATCCCAGAGAAATAGCCTGTGGGTTCTGTGTTTCAGCTAGCCTTAGAGCCAGAGTAGTAGTAGAAGAAGAAGAGATTGGATTTATATTATACCCCACCCTTCACTACCCAAGGGAATCTCAGAGCGGTTTACAAACTCCTTTCCCTTCCCCTCCCCACACCCAGTGGGGTGGGTGGGGCTGAGAGAGTTCTGAGACCACTGTCCTTGAGAGAACAGCTGGTACAGAGCTATGGCTTGCCCAGGGTCATCCAGCAGCTGCCAAGTGGAGGAGTGGAGAATCAAACCTGGTTCTCCCAGATTAGAGTCCGCACGCTTAATCACTACACCAAACTGGCTCTTTAAGAAGCTGATGGACCACTCCTCATCTTGCCAATTTTTTCCTCCTCCTTCGGTGCTCTCATGGCCACCACGAGGATACCATCACCATTTTAAATTGATTTTGCAAATGCCATGAGGGCCTGATCCTGATCACAGGGTGGCCCTCTTGTCCCTCCCCCCCCCCCGCCTCTCTGAAACTCCTTTGGGTAGTGAAGAGCAGGGTATAAATCCAATCTCCTCCTCCTCCTCTTCTACTGATCTCTGTCGCTTGGAGATCAGATGTAATCCCAGGAGATCTCCAGCCACCTCCTGGAGACTGGTAACCCTATATTCACCCCAACACACTGGGGGCCCAGTCAGAATCAGGCCCTTGTGGCATTTTAAAAATCACTTAAAATGTTGATGACACCGTCACATCTAATTGGGTCCTTATTGTGACCATTTTGCACCATGCTCAGCCGAACCTGATTAAGTTTGCAAATCATTCCTCCGTTCTGTTGTAGGAATACTGATATTTTCCTGGGCTTAATGGAAAGCCCAGTTTTCTGTTTGTAAACAGATGGGCAGCTGTAATTTGATCTAGATCTTTTAAATCCAGCATTGCATGACCAGACAACTTCCCGTGAATCGCTTTACCGGGAGTGACTCCACGGTGGATTGTCTAGACGGCATCCACCTTAAGGAGCCGTGCAGTCGGCTTTTTTTTTTTTTAAAAAAAAATCCTGTTTGTGCATGTGCATATCTGCTTATTTGCATATGTGCATATCTGCTTATCTGCATATCTGCATATGTGCTTATGTGCCTCTCCATCTGTGGATGTCTCATGTTTAAGTGGTTATGCGCGCGTTACTAAGGGTTTTTTTAAAACGGCATCCACTGGGGATGGTCTGCAGACCATCTCTACAGGCTGACTGCATATGTGCTTATCTGCATATGTGCCTCACCATCTGTGGACATCACAAGTTTAAGCGGTTATGCGCACATCGCTAAGCCTTTTAAAAAATGAGTGTCTGTTGTGGGGAGGGGAAGGGAAAGGAGATTGTAAACCGCTCTGAGACTCCTTCGGGCAGTGAAGGGCGGGGTATAAATCCAATCTCTTCTCTTCTTCTCCTTCGTCTTCATCCCTATGGACTGACTGCATATGTCCATACCTGCTTATCTGCATATGTGCCTATGTGTCTCACCATCTGCAGACGTCGCATGTTTAAGCGGTTATGCGTGTATTGCTAAGAGTTTTTTAAAATGGTGACCATTCGGGATGGTCTGGAGACCATCCCTATGGGCTGATGGCGTGCTGGTGGAACGACCTGATGGTGGAAAGTCCGGCATTAGCCCATCGGCCAGCTTTAGACCAGACTTTAACCACTATCTTTTAAGTATGGATCCCCAACGGGGATCAATGGGCCACTAACGAAAGCAGCACAATTACCAGATGTTGAGGTCTGGACGTGCACTTTAAATCCACCAGGCACTCGTGCCTGGCACGGCTCAAAAGAGCTGTCTGAATGCACGCTAGGAAATGGTAAACTGGGCTTTTCATTATTCCTAGAAAAAGATTATTCTCTCCCTATCCCCTTGTATTGTCGTTTTGTTCGTTATCTAGTCTGGTGATAGATCAAGATGGGTAGCCATCTGTCTGTAGCAGTAGAAAAGAGCAAGAGTCCAGGAGCACCTGAAAGACTAAGGCTGATTTTACACCTCCCCTCTAAAGTAGTTTGACTGCTGTCTTTTCCTGTGCTGATTTCACAGTGGTGTGAAATTTCACTCCAGGGGGTCTAAGTGCACTAAGAAACCACAATTGTTTAAAGCAGAATAAAGCAGTATAATACTAGCTTGACCACAGGAGGGCAATTAGTAGATATGGACATTTCAGTAGCAGCACGGTTTCACACCGCACAGAGGTGTGGGCAGGTTTTTTTGGAACTAGAATGATTCCAGCGGTAAATGATTAGAACTAGAATGATTCCAGATGTAAAATCAGCCTAAGAAAATCTGTGGCAGGGGAGGAGCTTTGAACTGAGCAGTGACTCGTGAACACTTGTACCCTGCACAAGTTTTGTTAGTCTGGTGAACATTGGGATTTGGTTGCTGGCCCTAATAAACGTATTATATTTCTTTCTCCCAACTGTCACCTTCCCTACAGATAAATAATAATTGTAATCTGTTCAGTAAGAGTTGGTTTAAATTTATGGGATATCTCTTTTTTTAATATACCATCTTTGCTGTGGAAGCATTAAGAATAAATAATTTGGTCTATGAAAAAAACCGCTGGAGTAAATATTGACACAATAGAACTGATTTTATATTCCAGCCATGATGCCATCCTCCATTGTTGGCCAGAGACGGGGAAAACAAAAAAACACATCAAACATTTGAATTAGCTGAGATACGTTTTGTAGATATTTGGTGGCAGATGGTATGTCTCAATTAGAGAAGCATGTTTTCAGTCTGCGTTATTCTAATGCATTTTTTCCCTCTTAAATTATATTCCGTTCTGGGGGAAGATCAGAGACACATACACACACAAAAAAAAAAACCTGGTGGTTACAGAATTAGAGCTTTTGGGGCCTTCAGAGATCAAAAAGCTCATTGCATTTAATTGGGCACGTTTAATAAATGCTATTTGGGAACTGCCAAAGAAACTCACTCATTCGTTTTCAAATTCTTTCCATCTCACTCTGGTCTAGCTACAAAAGATTTTTAAAAAATCAGTTCTGGTGCTTGGAGACCTGACAACTGCAATTAATATTGTGGTGTTCTCTCTGCAGAGGTTACCTGGGCCCTGGGGGGGTAGGAGATGATGGAAAATACCCCAACTGTACGGGCGGCGCAGCAGGTTACATTGATAAGTGGCTGCTTAGAGAAAGCCACATCTACCACTATCCTACGTGTAAGGTAATAGATTATCTTGAGTACCAGCTTGGTGAAATCTTTATAAGTGGCGGGCTTGTTTTGCTTCTGGCTTTCATTTGAGAGCGTCAGTCTTCTAACAGCCTCTCTGTTCTTCTCCTTCTGTCCATAGACAATAGCCAGATGCAGCCAAACAAAGGGGATATTTATTGCGACTTCAATGTTCGATTGATTTTTTTTTTTAATTCAGAAGGATGGGGGGAAATCCATGTTGCTGTTTGAGTGCCAAGATGTTCAGTTCAGTTCAAAAGCAGCCTCAGTTCTTTGGGATTTACCTTTATATCATATACTGCAGGTACACCCCAACTGGATGAGAGAGAAGGTCCATCTATCTTGTCTCTGGTGTAGGGAAATTTAACACCTCACACCTCTGAGCAGTCTGTATTGGTTGGCCTCCAGTTAAATACAGTTTTGAGTTCTTGAATAGCTAAATCATGAAGGAATACCTTCTGTGTTCTTGGAGGGCCACTGTATTCTCCACATAGCACTTAGTGTCTGGACTCTGCAGCAGAAATCAACCTATTCACAAGGTCCCTGTGGGCAGTCACAACACTGTATACAAATATATGCGTTTCTGTGTGGTACACAACATCCGAAAGAGATGTAAGCCAGCAAGGCATATTATATGCTCTTATGAACTGTTAATATCATAAGTTTGAACCTTGGGGTTGTCATCTTGCAAAGGGCAAATGCACTCTCTATTGCAGTGAGAGGCACCAGCCCACAGCGGGAGACTTCCTTCAGAGTTCACACCTACATGGAGACCAGGACTCCATTTCAAAGAGTCCTTATCTCCTTAGAGCTGGCCTCTTCACACCTTCCCCCAAAGTTCCTGTAAGAGATTACGTTGCTTAGCAACTAATCCTCAACCATCGAGTAACCTGGCCAAAGCCATCACGAGACCAAGGATTGGCGCCAAGAAACCCACCAGATGGCCCAGGTGTTAGTTCCTGCTTAGCACCTAGATTTGCAATATTGCCCACTCCTTCCTGCCTCCTCCTCCTCATGACACTGACCAATAGTAAGGCTAGTGGGGATGGACCAACTAGTAGGTGTGACAAGGGGATGTGGTCAGCGCAACCCTCCCAATGCTACCTGATAAAAGATCTTGCACAACAGAAACCCATTGCTAGCCACCTTTGACCCCTACCTTCTTACCGACCTCTCAAGTCCAGCTTTCTGTACCCAACACCTTGCCTCCATCTTGAATCCCTGGTTTGCGCAGCCAGGACGAGGCGTGTATCTGCAGGTTCAGATCACGTCCCCCATTTTCTTCCTTTTCATCTCCCCTCAATCTTTTTGTGGAAGTGAACCACCCATCTCCACGATAGGTAACGTATTACCCCTCAGCGAAACTCCTGCTAATGCAACAGTGCTATTTTCTATCTGATTTTCTTAGATCTTGCGTGTATGTGTGTGTGATTACGTTTTTGTATGCTTGAACAACATTTTATAGTAAACATCAATCAAAGAAATCACTCAGCCTCATCGCCTATTTTCTGGGAACTCCTGGAGGGAGCGGGACCTTGGTATAGCTGGCAAGAACCTGGTATTCTGCCAATTGCTAATCTTAAATTAAAGCAATTTGGCTAACAGAGAGGTGTGGTGGTGGTGGTGGAAAGTGCCATCAAGTTTCAGCCACCTGATGGCGATCCTGTAAAGTTTTCAAGGCAACAAATGTTCAGAGGTGGTTTCGTCATTGCCTGCCTTAGCATAGCCACCTTGGTATTCCTTGGAGGTCTCCCGTCCAAATACTGACCAGGCCCAACCCTGCTTAGCTTCTGAGATCTGACAAGATCAGCCTAGCCTGGGCCATCTTGGTCAAGGTAGATGCAAACAGAGGTGGTTTGCCATTGCCTGCCTCTGTATAGCAACCCTAGACTTCCTTGGTGGTCTCCCATCCCAGTACTAACCAGGGCTGACCCTGATTAGCTTCTCAGATCTGATGCGATCCAGCTAGCCTGAACCATCCCCATTAGGTCAAAGGTATAACATTAGTAAGTTGTGGAGGAACGTGAAAATATTTCATTTCCTTATAAATGCAGCTGGGCCAGCTTTGTACCATGAATGATTGGGTTGCTAGAAGCCTGTTAAAATGGCCTGAAGAGTACTGGACTCGGGAGACCAGGAACAGTGAAATCATGAAGCCTTTACTGAGTGATTCAGCATGCCCAGTAGATGGTCAGAACAAGCATGCTTACAGGGCTCCAGGGCCCTCATTATATGCTGGCCGGAGCCACACCTCCAGCCGCACCCAAAAGACCTGATAGGGGCTTTACATATGCGCATGTTTGTCATAGGTTCCCTGGAGGAGCCTTTGGCCGCATTGGCTCCCCAGGGAGAACCTAGGTCCCCCATTGGTGGAGGCTTAGAATCCGGACGTCTATTGTTCCTCCAGATTCAAGCTCCCCTCTCTGCCTGACCATGTGCTCTGGCCATGCGGCGAGCGCCATTACCTGGGAGCACATGGCAGGCCAGTTGTTACACAGAACATACTACATTACATGGCCCCAGGGACTGAACAGGGATTCGTGCCCACAGTTGGCCATCCTTGAATGAATTATCAAAAAAAAATCAACCAGCACATTCAGCAAAGTGGTCTTTAGATCTCCAGTCATGGGATAACTTGTCTACAAGACAACGATATTTCCTTGGGCAAGGAAATGCATTCCTCATCCATGCTCTGTAAGCCCTGGAAACCAGTGAGTTTTCTTAGAAGACCACTGTGAGAAAAGGGGCATGGGATGCTGGGCTGTGGGAGGCCATCTCATGTGTCTGTCTAAGAGTGGGCATCCTGATGAGGCGCTTGGCTTCTGGAACACCCAGGGCCCTGTTGCCATAGGCATCAACTTCAGGGGGGTTGGGGAGCTGGAGCCACCCCCCCAACTTTTCCAGGAGGCGCTGAGCCTCCACTGGAGACAATGGACTGTGATGTCTCTGGCCCAGCCCCAGCCCCCCGCCCCCAGGAAATTGGAAAGTCTACGCCCTTGCCCATTGCTAGGGTGACGTTATCAACAGCAGTGATGGAACGTTAGGGAGAAGTGACAGTTGGGTGAAGAGAGCTAGAACCTGGCACGGCAGCTCTCTCTGGGCACGGGTAGCAGGAGACAGGTTGAATCTCAGAGCTCAGCCTGTGACAATCGTAGACAACACACATGAAGCTGCCTTACACTGAGTCAGACCATCAGTCCATGAAGGTCAGTATTGTCTACTCAGACTGGCAACAGCTGTCAAAGGCCTTAGGTTAAGGTCTTTTACATCACTGACAGCCGGGCCATTTTAACTGGAGATGCCGGGGACTGAACCTGGAACCTTCTGCATGCCAAACAGATGCTCTAGCACTGAGCACTGTTGAGCAGGAGGAACAGCTTAGCCTTTGAGCTATACTATGCCATTCCACATCCCTTGCCAGCAGCTATACAAGGTCTTATGTGGAGGTCTTTCCCATCACCTACTGCCTGGTCCTTTTAACTGGAGATGCCGGGGATTGAACCTGGGACCTTCTGCATGCCAAGCAGATACTTTGCCACCGAACCACAACCCCTTGTCATGTCGGCATGTCTCACAACTACTACATTTAGGGCACTCTCCTTACCTCTCTTTTACTTCTGGATCAATTAAGTAAAGGAGCTGGGGCTGCAGTCACACTAAATCCACTTTCAATCCACTTTCAGTGCCCTTTCCAACTGGATTTTACTGTGTGAACTGGCAAAATCCAGTTGGAAAGTGCATTGAAAGTGGATTATTCAATGTGTGTGACTGCAGCCTGGGTCACCCATTTACTGACTTTAACTGAAGATGGGAAGTTAAGTCAGTTTTTATAACAACAATAACAATACCTTTATTGGCATAAAAACGATACAAGGCACCCAGCGATATACCACAAAATAGCCAGGTAAAGCAAGATTTCCAGTCCAACCTAATACAAGGCTCTCCTCCTAGAGACCTCATATAGAAAACTTGCTACAGTCTCAAGAATCTCAGCTCTCTGAGATGACAACAAGGTATCCATAATGAACTCCTCGGATTGATCCCGGAGGGGGGCGATCACTGCTTCAATATAAGCGAGACGAATATCGTTATGAGAACTGCAGTGTAAAAGCACATGACCAATAGATTCGATTTCCCCCATCCCACATGGGCAAAATCTCTCTCTGTAGGGGATTTTTTTGAATCTTCCCGAAAGTACAGCTGAGGGCAAGACGTCAAACGGAGCTAGCATGAAAGCCCTACGGAGGTGGGGCTGAAACAAGGTAGTCAGGTAACCTGTAGAGATGTGACTAAAGGAAAGTCCCAAACTCAAAGGGGAACAATGTCTATGGGCAAGCCTTCTCAGCTCTTGCCCCTCTATCTCCAGGAGTCTTTGTTTAAGTAAATAGAAAGCTTTCTGCTCAGGCAAGGGTAACAGATCATCAAACTTGGAGCCCATTGCAGAGATTTTTTTCTCTATGTTGGTCAGCCAAATTGCTAGATGAGATTCTGTTAACATTAGGGTCACAAAACTATTTGGGCTACTTCTAAAATGAAGGCGCAGCCAATATTTGAAGGTTATAATCCATGCCGTCGTGGATAACCTTCTTTGTGAAGTCTCGAGGCACATGGCTGCATATGGAACACATGCTGGTAAGCCTAATATTTTCTTCAAGAAGTTAAGTAAGTTAGTGGTGTGTGCCATTTTGCTTAAACTGTCTTTCCCTGGAGAGGAAGACGGCTCAGAGAGTGTGATGTACCAGTGGCACAGAGTTATAGGGGGCTTAGAGGGACATCCGGTGCCTGGAGCTTGGGCCCCTAGGTGGGCAAAGGATCTCAACTCTCCGCTCAGTACTGACTTCCTTGGGTGGCTGTGTGCCATAATGAATCAGACCAATGAACCATATTTCCCTAAGCTCCCGTGAACCTGGCTAGTTGGAATCTCGGGGTGACATTGGGTGTCTGAATATGGGACTAGATGTTACAGATGATTAGCCTTCCTCTGTGTGTGTGTAAAGTGTGGTCAAGTGGCAGCCAACTTATGGCAACCCTTGTGGGGTTTTCAAGGCAAGAGATGTTCAGAGGTGGTTTGCCATCGCCTGCCTCTGCATAGGGACCCTGGACTTCCTTGGTGGTCTCCCATCCAAATACTAACCAGGGCCAACCCTGCTTAGCTTCCAAGATCTGATGAGATCAAGCTAGCCTGGTCCATCCAGATCAAGGGTCAACTTCCCTACCTGGTTGCTTTCACCCCCACTGCAAGAGTTTAGACGAAACCACCATGGGGCAAAGGATCTTTTGTATGCCGCTCGGGCCCCATAACTGTAAGGTCTACCCTTTCGGTGGGCTTGTAGCTGAGGACTCTATGAGCTGAGCCCATTGTGATATCAGCACCAGCTCAACCAATCCCACATCTTTATTCCCCCCTGTTCTCCAAGGCCCTTTGGCTGGGATATTTGAAGACGGTCATCATACTGTTTCAAAGGAAGATCGGTTATTCACCATGTTTGTTTTTAATATTGCACTAAGGTTTTAATGACTTTTATCTTGTGTTATTTCTGGTTACACATTGCCCAGAGCCCTGCAGTAGCAGGGGTGGGTCAATTCACAAATATAATAAATAAATAAACCTCATAAATGCATGAGGCATTGATGTAACTAACATATCTAAGATATATTGTTTATTTCTTATCTTTGTTTGTTTGGGGTCACGAAAGGCCAACCATCTCTCATTCACATATAGCCAGATTAGACCCGCTCACCTGGAGAAAGAGAATGCCTTCAGAAGCCCCCAGATCATTATCTATATATCTAATTCCCAAGTGCCCCCCTGTGTGCGGATACCTAAATCCGTGGGGGGGGGCACTTGGGGGGGAGGGAGGTTTTCCTACACACAGGGGGCACTCCCCCTGTGTGCAGAAAAATCCAAAAAGTTAAAAAAATTTTCGGGGGATATATAAATCCCCCGAAAAGTGAAAGCGTTCCCTATGCATGCGCAGGGAACACTCAGGGGACTGGGATGGCCCGGCAGTTGAGAGGTATCTACGTCTTGCCGCTGGAGCCGGAGGAGGGGGAGAGCAGTGAGGCCCGGCGGCTGTGTGCTGTGTGGGCCTTGCCGGGGCAATGCGGGGGCGGCGGGGGGGGAACGGCAAGGCCTGGCATCTCTGGGCCTCACCAGGGCAATTCGGGGGGAGGAGCGGTGAGGCCCGGCATCTCTGGGCCTCACCGGGGCAATTTGGGGGAGGGGGGAGATGGCGCGGCAGGCTTCGGGCCTCACCACACCGCCGAGCACAGAATGGGGGAGGGGGTCGGGGGGGTGGGAGACGGCACGACAGGCCTCGGATCTCACCGTGCTGCCGTGTGGAGGATGGGGGAGGTGGGAGGCAGCATGGCAGGCATCGGGCCTTGCTGTGCCGCCGAGCACAAGATGCAAGGAAGGGGGGTGCACGGAGGAACATCGGCCCGATTGGCTAATAGCCGCTCGGGTTCGGGAGAAAGGGGGGGCGGAGGAGCGGCTGTCAGCTTCTCCCCCTCCCGCGAGTATCGCGGGTCCCCCCCTTCTTGTCTGGGCCTAAATGTGTAGATTTTGAAGGGCACATCTGCAAACTTGTGAAAGTTTCCTACAAAGGTCCCCCCCCAAATGTTTCTCATATGGAATTTTCTGTGGAAAGGGAAAAGATGTCTCAAGAGAAAAAGCCTATGTGAACCTTTAAGCAAAGACAATCAATACCACAAGTTCATGAACTCCTTCTCCATCATATCACCGGCACTGTGTAAGAGTAAGACAATCTAGCCATGTTGTGTACAGATACACCTAGGGATGCCCCCCCCCCAGTGGGATCCTCTTCTGCCTGGCCCCACCTCTTGGCCACTGATCAGCTGGCCAGAGGGGGGAATTACCCCCAAAACAAGGGAGGAACACCTGACATTTCGGAGATGTGCCTATGTGACTTCAACGTGACCCAGATGTGACATAGGCAAGTCGAGTATGTTGGGATGACACTCTGGTTTTGGGGCAAAAACTCTATGGTTAGAAGCTAATTCTACCATAGAGTTTTTGCTCAAAAACCAGAGTGTTGCCCTGATGTCCCCGACGTGCCTTCGTCACTTCCGGGTCACATTGGAAGCCACACGGGCACATCGCTGAAATGTGCGGTGAAACTCCTAGCTCCCTGAAAGCTCACCCCCCCCCCCATCCCTTGCCAGCTGGACCTGGAAACCCTGGAAACCCTGATCCACCATGTGTCAACAGAAGGCGGGTGTTTCTGTATAAGGAGGAAAATGGAAACCGTGGTGTTTCCTTCTTCAATTTCTAGCATTTTTAAGACATTCATTTGTTTAACAGATGTCGTGTGTCATGAGAACATGAAGGAACTGAGTCAAAAGCCTAGCCTCCTTTGTCTGAAATTCGGGATGTTCGTTACGATACAGAAAAATTACTTTTACCGAAAAAGGAGTATTTTATGATTCCCTCGCTCAGGGGCTAGGTACCAGTACAATTTGGAAACACAAAACCCACTGCAACTTTATGAGACTCTGGGCCACTAATTTTACAACCGCAGTTAATTCTCGGGCTTGTATGAGGTGTTGGGTCTGTTAGCCAGGAGGAGGAGGGGGTGGATTGCAAAACAAGCCTTACATCCTAGCCACCCCCACCCCCCCAGCCATGTTTCTCATTTGTTGTCAATGCCTTTTCAGTGGAGACTTCCTTTAAGACAGCTGCTGTCTGACATCATGGGGCAGGCTAG
Source organism: Lepidodactylus listeri (assembly GCA_029233225.1). Lineage (NCBI taxonomy): Eukaryota > Metazoa > Chordata > Lepidosauria > Squamata > Gekkonidae > Lepidodactylus > Lepidodactylus listeri. The sequence continues at coordinate 127,610,864 of JARCFY010000005.1, read as the reverse complement.
AAATCCCTGCAGATGTTTGCTGCATAATTCGACGAGAGTGGTTTTTGAGTCCAGCGGAGCGTTGAGACTGTGGGCTAAACCAATTAGTGTTCTGGAGCACAGCTTTTCATATGTGGTCATACTGAGCTCACATGTGTTCAGGGAGCAGAAAACAGACTTTGGACGGACCATGCATCTCTGATCAGCAGTAGGCCCCCCATCCAGCCACAGGCCCCAGAAGATGCCCTGTCATGGCCAGCACTGACACCAGCCCTGCGTATCAGGGCAAACCAAAGAAAGCCCTTCTTCACTCAATCAGTAATGAATTGTGGAGCGCATTGGCAGTGGAAGTAGGGATGTCAGCCTCCAGGTGGGACCTGGGGATCCCCTGTAATTACAGCTTATCTCCAGACTACAGAGATCAGTTCCCCTGGAGAAAATGGATGCTTTGGAGGGGGGACTCTACAGCACTGTACCCCACTGAGGTCCCTGTCCTCCCCAGGCTCCACCCCCAAACCTCCAGGAGTTTCCCAACCTGGATCTGGCAACCCCACCAGTGTCCAGGGAGACCTGGCAACCCCGAGTGGAAGTCGTGATGGACATTAGCACACATGGCTCTGAAGGGGAAATAGACAGAATTGTGGATAGGGTGTCCCATTCACCCAAAGTCTCCGCAGTTCCCTCAGCAGGCCCAAAGTTTACACCCAGAATTGAAATCCTTTTAAAAAGATCTCTGTTCTATATATTGGTCACTCAAAGGAGGAGCACCAACTGCCGTTTGAGTCACAGTTGCTTTAATCAACAGAACCGTCCTGTATCCACTGCACCAGCAAGAGAATTAGTAGAAGTCCTTTTAACAGCAGCTAAACACACATTAGCAGTCAACTGGAAAAAACCCTCGAGCCCACCAATTTCCACGTGGCTAGCCAAGGTATGGGACTATTTTATATTTGATAAAATAACTGAAAGAACAGAAAATCTTTATGGAAACGACACCCGGAAAAACCCAATGCTCAAATGGTACCCTATCATCAACAAATACTCTGAAAGTAAAGATGCGACACTCCCAAAAACTCCTCCATATATCTCTTTTTATAAGGAGTAAACCAACCTCTTCTCAGCTTAGTTCCAAGATTGGACACTGATGTCCGATATAAACAGTAGTAACTCTAGAGTTAACCTTAGTTTAATGTGACGGGAATGTTTAAGAATTGCTGTAATACAAGCTAAGTCTTTAACTTTGTATTCCAATATATTATTAAGAATCTCCAGTATGTAACACACTTTTTACTGCTTGTACCCTTTGAATCCCTTCAATAAAGAAAAAAAAATAGTGATGGATAATAGCACACGTGGCTCTGAAGGGGAAATAGACAGAATTGTGGAGGAAAGGTCCATCAATGGACACTAGCCAAGATTACTACAGGAAACCTCCCCATCCCGAGGAAATAAACCTTGGAATACCAGTGCCAAGAGGCCACATCTGTGAAAGTTTTTGGTCTCTGTGCTCTGTTTCTTAGCCGTCGAGGGCAACTGGTGGGTGGTCATTTTTATATGCACACTAGTGCCTTATTTTAGGATTGTGGCCCTGAGAGACAAACCGCACAATGTGTTTGTTCACTGGTTTGCTCTAGTTTGCCTATGTACCCCTCAGCCACACAGCAACTGCACCAAATGGCTTCTTTAAAACAAACAAACAAACTGGGGAACAGTGTTCCCTCTAAGCTGAATTAGTGTGAACTAGCTCATAGTTTTTTAGCCTCCGGCTGACACATTTTTGTCTTAGCTCGGGAAGGATGGCTCCAGAGCAAACTAATGTATGCTGCAGCCAAATCACTCACTCATGACTTTAATGGCAGTAGCTCACAAAGTAGAAGTTTTGCTCACAAGACTCCACAGCTTAGAGGGAACATTGCAGGGGAGCCCAGAGGGCCTTGGGACAGCACAAAGGGGAGAGGAAGAGCTCCTGCCTCCCCCACCCAAGCAGTTTTATCACACAAAAACTGTGGTGGAAGTCATTTCACCAGCTTTGCTTCTCCACGTGCCCAGATACTCCGTGTGAAGCAGCAAAATCAGAAGCTAAAATCAGTTCAGGGATAGCTAATTCCAGCAAAACTAATTAGGAAAGGAAGTCCACAGTGGACTTTTTTTTCTGAAGCAAGGCCTGTGGATTGGAAACCAAGTTTTCTGGTACCTAGGAATACTTGCAACCCAAATATCATGGACTTTCTATGTCCTATCTATGTCCCATCATCACTGATAGTCTGACCATTCCTTCAGGAGGAAGCAGGAGCCAGGAGACACGTTCAGCCTCTTGTTGCCCTGACCTGGATAAGCCCAGGCTAGATCTCAAAAGCTAAGCAGGGCCAGCCCCAGTTAGTATTTGGGTGGGAGACCACCAAGGAAGGCCAGTGTTGCTATGGAAAGGCAGGCAATGCAAAGCCACGCCTTTCCCCATATGTGCCCCAGAGGGCACTGAGGTCAAGCACCCAGCATCGCTTGACTATTCCCGGTCTGAGGGATGCACGGCTGGCCTGTACCAGGGCTAGGGCTTTCTCAGTGGTGGCCCCATATTGGTGGAATGAGCTCCCGGATGACATCAGGGCCCTGCGGGATTTGTTGTAGTTCCTGCAAGACGGAGCTCTTCCGCCAGGCTTTTGAATAGGAGCTGCCACCGGGGAGATGGCAGGACAACATCGCCCTGGTTCCACAGGCCAAACCTGTTGCCGCTACTCTCCAGGAGCATGTAGATGCCGCCAGTATGGCTATGTGAGTCGTTTTATAATGTTGTGTATTTATGCTTTTAAATTGTAAACCACTTTGGTGGTATGTTATGTTGTGAGCCACCTTGAGCCAGTTCGCTGGAAAGGCGGGATAGAAATGCGAAAAATAAATAAATAAATAAATAAATAAATAATGTCTCTCACCTTGAAAACTCCACAGGGTTGCCATAAGTCAGCTGTGACTTGATGACAAAATAAAAAATCCTGAAAAGCATAGCGATGCTATCGCTGATTATTGGGGTGGGTGGGAGGGCTGGATTGAAGGAGGAACCGTGTACGCAGCCCACCTGTTTGTGTGTGGTCCCTCAAAGATACGGACTTGGAAACCTCTCACCTGCACACCTGCAAGGAAACCTCTCACCTGCACACCTGCAAGGCCCCACCACCTGGGTGGTTAAAGTGTGTTTTTATTTATGTTCTGGCTCGTTTCTAAATGATCTGTTGTCATGGTTGTGTGGTTTTGTTGCCTTGCTGTAGATGTGAGCTGCTTCAGTCAGGTCCCGGAAGGAACGGCATACATTTTTTCTAAATAAATTAATACGTATGTCAAAACTAGCTCTCTGCTATTAACCTAAGATGCTGGTTTAGCGTCTTCTGAGGTAGAGTCACTGTTTAGGAAAAGTGAAGTTTTCCATTTGGAGGGCAATTCCTCACCCTTTGCGGCTGTCATTAGTGCCAAACTATAGTACATTCTTCTTGATGTCCGTGAATGCTACAGGGCAGTGAATTTCTGCAATCTCTACTCCTGTAGAGGGCAGCGAGTATGCTGATTATTCAGCGATGGATGATATTCTTTGGAAGAATGTGGGCATGGCCTTGCATCACGTTTTGCTTATTCAGCCATGGAAGTTTTCTGGACAAGTATAATCTCGTCGTTCTTTGAATTTTGTACAAACATAAGCAGCCTCAAGTATTCTGAAAGTGTAACTATGGATCCTAATAGTGGTGGTGGAAAGTTGCAGCTGAGTTGTGGTGACCCCTATGGTTTTAAAGGCAAGAGACGTTCACAGGTGGTTTGCCACCGCCTGCCTCTGCAAAGTGACCCTGGGCTTCCTGTTGGATAATGTAACTCTGCATGCAAGAGGATCTGGGAGAGAAAGGGTTAAGAGAATTCTCTCACTCTTGCACACCTGGCAGTTGGCCCCACCCTCCTCTCATCGGTTGGATGTTGAGGCTCTTCGGCCATTGCTTGTCTTCTGTTTTTTTCATCTTATATAGGACCTCTCTTCTTCTCTCTTTCACAATAAGTCAAATGTACCTGCATGAACATGTCATGTATAATGCGCTTCTGTTTTTGTAAGCAAAACTTCTTTCTCTTGTTACCACTGGAGTCAGCTCATCTTTGTCATTTGTTTGAGCCCCATTTTCCCCTTAACTGGGAAATGTGCAGGATCGAGAATACTGCATAAGACTTCTTTGCTTTCAAGGCAAATGATATGTTTTACATTTAACCCAATACTTCCTTGGTGGTCTCCCATCCAAGTATCTCCAGGGCTGACCCCACTTATCTTTCAAGATTTCTGACAAGATCAGGCTTGTCTGGGCCATCCAGGTCAGGGAGTATATCCCACTAAAACACCTTTATTTAGGCCTAGGAGCAAGGTGTGAGAATGTCCCAATGAATATAGTCCACAACAGGTCTTTGAGTAAAAGTCCTTTACTTGTAGAAAGATCACTGGAGTCATACACTTGTTCTGTTAGTAATGAAGTGCTATGGGTTACATTCATAGATATACTAAAACTGCTACATGGTTATAGGCATACTACCAATCAGTGAGCTACAATTTTGGCGCACTTCTAACAAGTAACACCAATTCCCATGGAAGACGCGGGAAAGCTAGTTCCCAGGGGAAAAGAAAAAGGAGTACTTGTTCTCATGGCACAAAGTTGTTGCTGAGTCTAGTTTTCAGTTTCTCAAAACCTGCCAACGTAACAAATATGCAGTTCACAGAGGATTTCTTCCTCCCCTCTGTTCAAGGACACAAGAGAGGAGATAACTTGAGACAAGGTAAACCACTCAGTGCGCACGCTCGTAAAAGGCTATGCAGGACGGAGCAAGAAATTGCAAGCAAGCTAGCGGAAAGCAAGCAGGAGGAGCTAAGCATTCAACAGGAGAGACTCTGCATTCCTGCGGGTGGGTTGATGAACCGATGCAAACTCCCGGGCGGGACCTGGAAATGAAAAAGGATTAAGAACCGGTTGTTGCAACTGGGGGAAAGAAACGAGAAAACGCTTACATGAAGAAAGAGTAACTCATTAGAAACTTGTATATTAAGGCATAACAAGTAGGCACAGATCACAGATCAAACATATGTCACAACAGGCAATCCCATGTCAGTTTCTGACACAAGGCCCACATCAATACAATGGGCTCTAGCAACAGTTCGGCCTTGTGCGGCCCCGGTCAGCAGAGCACCTGCAGGCATCGGGCACAGTGCTGCCAGGAGCGGACTCGGGTCCTGCATTGGGCCAACTGCACCCACTGGAGGCCCCCCCTGCATACCTGTGGACCTCGGTTGTGGCACTGCCAGGAGTGGGCTCCAGCCCCGTGTGCAGCCGCCTGTGCTCACCAGCGGTTCCCTGCTTGCCGCCCACCCGGGGATTTGCAGGCAGCGGCAGCAGCGGTGGCAGGAGCAGCCTCAGGTCCAGTGTCTGGCTGCTTCCATCGTCCTGCCATCTGCTCGCCGGCTGCCAGGTGACCTTCAAGCATCTGTGGCCACCCCTGCCACCTGCCGCCAGAGCATGCGCCCCATCCATCGCCTCCCAGCCTACTGAGGCTGGGCGCTGGTTCTGTGGGCAGGTGGGCAGGCGTACAGCATGGCATCTGCAAATTGTGAGGCATGTTCGGGCTGGTGCCGCGTCTGTGGGCAGGCATCAGGGAATGCAGCCAGTGGCTGGGGTCCCTGGTCTGAGTGGCAGCGCATGCCACCTAGGGCTGAGGGAGTACATCGAACGGGGCCACCCCAAAACAGATTTATTATATAGAGAGATTTGGGATGGTTTGGTCTTCTTCAGTCTAATGTTAAATATGGGCTTTGCTTTAAAAAATAGCAGCCGCTGCTGAAATCCGTAAGGTAAAATAAGTTGTAGCTGAACATTTTAAATCCTCCAATTCTTAAAGATGAGCTGCACATAGGGTTGCCAGATTCATCTTCGTCCTCAGCAGGGGACTTTGGGTGGCGTTCCCAGAGAGGGCGGGCCATCCCCAACATGATGATGTCACGTTGGGGACATCCCTGCTCCAAGGCCTGCTCCTGCAGGGACAGTCCCTCCGGCTGCCTGCCCCCTTTAAGTGCATGCAGCTGGAGGGCCTTGCACACCTGATCTCCCAGTGGCAATGATGCTCGAGATCAGGAGCACAGCCCACAGCTGACCCTCTCCCTTCTCTCTCTCAAGAGAGGAGGGAGAGGGGAGGCTGTGCGTGTTGGGGCTTGGGGGTCTGGCTTCCCCTGCCAGCCAACTGGCTGGTGGTTGGCTGCCCCCCCCCCAAAGCAGGTAAGCCCCGTCAAACCGGGGGGTCTGGCAACCCAAGGTGACAACCCAAGGTGTTCTCCCCTGCTGGGGCGGCAAACCTGACAGTTAATAACTGAGATCACCACCTAATGAGAATAGTGACTGTGGTTGGGTTGTTTATATTCCAGCTGAAGACTATTTTTGTGGGCTGGAAAAGTCAGCTAATGGCACAGGAGGGCTCCCCGAAGCCTTCCTTGTTGCATTGGGTGAACCCTGGCATGGAAAGCCCTGGCTAAATTAACCCCTTCCTCTCCATGCTTTCTGGAACTGGACCAGAATGAACAAAAGGTGACAGGTCCTAGGTCGCTCTCCTTCACCTCACGAGGGACCCATGATTTCAGCCCACTCGCAGTCAATGACCTGGATTCTGTTAGATGTCAGTCTACCAAATCGCCAGTAGAATGCTATAATTTTAAAACTGCCACATTTGGTTGGCCGACGAGGAAGGGATCACAGCTGCCATGATGTTGTTATCCCATGATCACATTAAACCACTCAAAGAGCGCGGTGTCGTGTTCAAAGATTACAGTCCTGTAGACTGACGGTCGTGGGGCTGAGCATCGTCCAGAAAGTAAACCTCAGAATCCCAGTACCAGGAGGCAACATCAGGAGAGGCCTTGGTCTCTTGACCCCATTGTCAGCCCTCCAGAGGAAGAAGAAGCGGAGGAGATTGGATTTATACCCCACCCTTCACTCGGAGTCTCAGAGCACCTAACAAACTCCTTTCCCTCCCCTTCCCCACAACAGACACCCTGTGAGGTAGGTGGGGCTGAGAGAGCTCTTTCGAGGACTGCTCCTGAGAGAACAGCTCTGACAGAACTATGACTTGCCCAAGGTCACACCAGCAGTTGCACACGGAGGGGTGGGGAATCAAACCCAGTTCTCCCAGATTAGAGTCCACTACACCAAACTGGCTTCCTACACTACACCAAACTGGCTTCTCACTGTTTGAGACAGGATGCTGGACCAGACGGACCACCAGTCTGATCCAGCAGGGCTCTTCTTGCGTTCCTATGAGGGAAGGCCTCGGCCTCTGTGCCCTGCTGTTAGCCCTCCAGAGGAACTGGTTGGCCACTGTGTGAGACAGGAGGCTGGACTAGATAAACCCCTGGTCTGATTAGGGTTGCCAGGTCTGGGTTGGAAAATACCTGGAGACTTTGGGGGTGGATCCAGGAGAGGGCAGGGTTCGGGGAGGGTAGGGGCCTCAGCATGGTACAATGCCATAGAGTCCCCCCTTCAAAGCAGCCATTTTCTCCAGGGGAGCTGATCTCTGTCAGCTCGGGATCAGTTTTAAAAGTGGGAGATCCCCCAGCCCCACCTGGAGGCTGGCAACCCTAGGTCTGATCCAGCAGAGCTCTTCTGATGTTCTTAGGAAGGCCTCAGCCTCTATTCCATGTTGCTGGCCTGCCAGAGGAACTGGCTGGCCACTGTGTGAGACAGGATGCTGGACTAGATGGGCCACTGGTCTGATCCAGCAGGGTTTCTCTTTTGTTCTAATAAAGGCCTTGGCCTCTAGGCCCTGTTGTTGGCCATCCAGAGGTACTGGCTGACCACTGTGTGAGACAGGATGCTGGACTGGATGGACCACTGATCTGATCCAGCAGGGCTCTTCTTGTGTTTGGTGTAGTGGTTAAGTGTCAGTTTGGTGTAGTGGTTAAGTGCGCGGACTCTAATCTGGGAGAACCGGGTTTGATTCCCCACTCCTCCACTTGCACCTGCTGGATGACCTTGGGCAAGCCATAGCTCTGGCACAGCTGTTCTCTCAAGGACAGTTGTCTCTGAGCTCTCTCAGCCCCACCTACCTCACAGGGTGTCTGTTGTGGGGAGGGGAAGGAAAAGGAGTTTGTAAGCCACTCTGAGACTCCAAGTGAGTGAAGGGCAGGATATAAATCCAATCTCTTCTTCTTCTTCTTATTATTATTATTCCTATGAGGGAAGGCCTCGGCCTCTATGGCCTGCTGTTGGCCCTCCAGAGGAACTGGTTGGCCACTGTGTGAGACAGAATGCTGGACTAGATAAACCACTGGTCTGATCCAGCAGGGCTCTTCTGATGTTCTTAGGAAGGCCTCAGCCTCTATTCCATGTTGCTGGCTCTCCAAAGGAACTGGCTGGCCACTGTGTGAGACAGGATGCTGGACTAGATGGGCCATTGGTCTGATCCAGCAGGGCTTCTCTTATGTTCTAATAAAGGCCTTGGCCTCTAGGCCCTGTTGTTGGCCCTCCAGAGGAACTGGCTGGCCACTGTGTGAGACAGGATGCTGGACTAGATGGGCCACTGGTCTGACTCAGCAGAGCTTCTCTTATCTCTCTCATATATAAAGCTGCTTTCAAGTGGCAAGATTACATGGGGTGCCAAAATCAGTTGGCTGCAAGGACTGCCACTCAAAAGGGGTCCCTGGCCACTGGCTGCATTCCCTCACTGTGTTGCCTCAGTCCCACCCACAGAGCCACCGGCCAGCGTCTCGGCCTCAGTCTGGAGGGAGCCGGCGAAGGGGACAGACTGGGTGCTGGGTCCACTCTTCTCCTCTGCCCATTACCAGGTGGGTCTAACTGTCCCTTCAGTGGCCTGCTTCTGTCAGTGAAAAGACAATGGACTTTCAGCATAACCCTCTCCCCCACCCACTGCCTTTCCCGTCAGAATAAACTGTGAAAATGGCTTTCTCTCCTCCTTAGCTCCGCCATGGCTGGCTGGCTAATGAGGCGGGCCAGCAACCATCAAACCATTCTCTTCAATCCCCTACTGTGTGGCTGACTTTCCCCCAGGGTTGCCATTCTCCAGGTGTGACCTGGAGATCTCTTGCTGTTACCATTGATCTCCAGATGAGTTCCCCTGGAGAAAATGGCTGCTTTGGAGGGTAGACCCTATGGCATTATACCCTGCTGAGTCCTTCCATCCCGCCCCAAAAATGCTGCTCTCCACAGGATCCACTCCCCCCCCAAAATCTCCAGGTACTTCCCTAATCAGAGCAAGCTTGGTTGCCAAGCTGGCAGTGGGCAGGGGAGGGGTTATGCTGAAAGTCCATTGTCTTTTTACTGACAGAAGCAGGCCACTGAGGGGACAGTTAGACCCACCAGGCAGTGGGTGGAAGAAAATAGTTGCCAATCTCCAGGTGAGGGCTGGAGATCACTCAGAATTACAAGTGTTCTCCAGATGGCAGAGATCAGTTTCCCTGGAGAAAATGGTGGATTCTGTGTCCTTATACCCTGCTGAAATGGCACCCCTATGACAGTCAATGTGACATAGCAGTCAGAGCTTCAGAGCACAGTAGAAGCTGCAGGTGGGGGGGAGATGAAAAGCTGAAGAGTGAGGGGAAAATAAAGATAGGTTGATAACTGGCTGGGAAGGAGATAGGGTGTCCAACTCCAGGTGGGACCTGGAGATCTCCCACTGTTACAATTGATCTCCAGATGACAGAGATCAGTTCCCCTGGAGAAAATGGCTTGGGGGAGAGATCTGTTGTCTGGAGTTCAGTTGTGATACCTGGTGATCTTCAGGCTCCACCTGGAGGTTGGCTACCCTAGATGTAGCAATCAGTGCTTCAGAGCAGGATCGGCTAGACCCAGGTTCTTGCTGAATGAGTGATTTGGGGCCAGTCACAGACTTTAAGCCTAACCTACCTCACAGGGTTGTTGTGCAAGTCAAAAGGGGGAGAGAAGAATGATGTCAGCTGCTTTGGTCCCCATTGCAGAGAAAGACTACTTCTCCTCCAGGGGAACTATGGTTGCCAATCTCCAGGCAAGGGCTGGATATCACTCAGAATTACAAATGTTCTCCAGATGGCAAAGATCAGTTCCCCTGGAGAAAATGGTGGACTCTGTGTCCTTATACCCTGCTGAGATGGCCTTCCTATGCCAGCCAATGTGACATAGCAGTCAGGACTTCAGAGCACGGTGGAGGCTGCGGGGGGGAGATGGAAAGTTGAAGAGTGAAGTTGATGATTGGCTGGGAAGGAGATAGGGTTGCCATCTCCAGGTGGAAAATTCCTGGAGATTTAAGGGATGGAGCCTAGAGACGGTGAGGTTGGAGGAGGGGTGGGATCTCAGACAGGTACAATGCCATAGACTCCACCCTCCAAGACAACCAGTCCCTCATGGGGAACCATTGTTGCCAATCTCCAGGTGGGGGCTGGAGATCACTCAGAATTACTACTCTCTAGGAGGGAGGAGATGGAAATCTGAAGCCAGGGGGCAGATAATGATACATTGATGGTTGGCTGGGAGGGAGATAGGGTTGCCAACTCCAGGTTGGGAAATTCCTGGAGATTTGAGGGGTGGACCCTGGTGAGGTTTCAGCAGGGGTGGAACCTCAGACAGGTTCATTGCCATAGAGTCCACCCTCCAAACCACCTGTTCCCTCATGGGGAACCATTGTTGCCAATCTCCAGGGGCGGGATGGAGATCACGCTGAACTACAACTGCTCTTCAGATGGCAGAGATCTTCCCCTGGAAAAACTGGTGGACTCTGGCTGTGGTCACACACACTAAATAATCCACTTTCCAACTGGATTTTTACTGTGTCAACTTGTGGAAAGGACATTAAAAGTGGAATGGAAGTGGATTATTTAGTGTATGTGACTGCAGCCTCTGTGTCATTATACCCCGCTGAGGTTGCCACAGCAAATTGAAGCTGAGTGCCCAAGGCCTTGGCACTCTCCCAGAGCCTCTTTCTAGAGCCCGTTGTATTTATTTCCACAATGGGCCTTATTCCTAGTGTTCTAATAAAGGCCTTGGCCTCTAGGCCCTGTTGTTGGCCCTCCAGAGGAACTGGTTGGCCACTGTGTGAGACAGGATGCTGGACTAGATGGGCCACTGATCTGATCCAGCAGGGCTGTTCTGATATTCTTCTGATGTATGTTAAGTGGGCAGGGAGGGAAGACCCACACTCCCACCCCAACTCCCCAACACACAAAGCCCAATGTCTGTTTGCCCTACAAGGGCAAACCCAGATTTGTGTCAAACCTGCAGCCCCGAATCCTGTTTCCCCCCCTAGCAGAGCCTGCTTGCAGCAGGATTACTTCAGAGTGACTGTTCCGAAGCTTGCAGCTGGGATTGATTTTGTTTGCAGTTCTTTTCCTGTAAGAAATCTTATTTCCGAAATTATGCCACCAGCAGCAGCAGCAGTCAAGTGGGATTTGTGCTATTCTTTAGACGGTGGAGTCTATTCTCTGCAGCTTGACAGACAGAAACTCTCATTCACACTCCCCGAGCATAAAAATCGGGAGTGTCATTCATGTAAACGGAAAATAGTTTTGGAATGGAGGATTCTTTCCCACGCATCTCGGGAGCTGCTGAGTGAAAACTGCTGATTCACAGAAGCCAGCCACTTCGGTTGTGCCAATTGCCATGACTGCAATAGATTTCCAAGTAACATTTGAACGAGTGAGCTGCAGCGAGGTCAAGGCCCCCTGCTCAGATGCTTCTCCGGGTCCAGAATTCCTGTGCCGTAAAAACCATCCATGTCCAAGTCCAGAGGTATTTATTATGCACGAAGGATGCTCAATATTCACTCAGGAGAAAAAAAAGAGTCTGCCATCAGTCATTTCTCTTTGTGAACCTCAGGTCTGAGAGTTAGTAGTGCAGAAAGTCAAAATTCTAATATGGGGGGGGGGGGGAAATCAGACTGGGAGAAAAGGGCGATGTATGTTTCTGCTTTGAGAAAACAATGCATTTGCCGTGAAGCCTGGAAGACCCTGCAGGCCCCTTTCTCACGAGTAGTTATTTCATTCCATTTATCTCCTGCCATCATGGAACTCAGGCCGACTAATGGAGGGTTCCTGGGAGGATTCCTATCCCTGCACTATACAGCCCTCCTGGGTCTCATCTGGATGATAGAGTCATCACAGGGATATTTCTGTTTCTATGTGAGCTGTTGGTATATGAGACTTGCCATGTGCATTTGGTGTGCTGAGCTGGTTGTTTGCCACCTCGGGAATCACCAGATTGCCAGGCACGTCCCTGGGAGATCTAGGAAATCCCTAGAGGAGGGGTCCCTAGCATGGCCCCTAGGAACACCATGGCACACACTGACACCTTTCCTGGGGTCAGACCAGGCATTTGCCCCGCTATGTTCCCTCTATTTTTTTTCCTACTGAGCAGAGCCGTTCACATCCTGAGCACAACAGAACTGCTGCAATCTTAAAATGGGCAATGGGCAGTGCAAGACCCTGCGTGGCTCCAGACTGCTGCTGAGCGGGGCTTCCTGTATTTATTTTTATTTTATTTGTTTAGTTTATATCCTGCCCTCCCTGTCCAAGCAGGCTCAGGGCGGCTTACAGTGTGTGTGTGTGTGTGTGTGTGTGTGTGTGTGTGTGTGTGTGTACAAAAACAGCAAGATAAGTTAAAAATACAAGATTCCAATAAAACCACAACATATAAAATCATAGATGCTAGTAATCAAAGGCGCTAGTAAACAATGGCGGCATTCTTTCGGCATCCAGACGGCCGACTGCCACCATAGTCTGAGTTCCTGCCAGGCTATTGGTTAATAAGTTGGTACTGATATTGGGGTGAGGGCCACAATATTAGGAGGCGGCACCCTAATCAAAAGCCTGGTGGAAGAGCTCCGTTTTACAGGCCCCGCGGAACTGTCAAAGATCCCGCAGGGCCCTGATGTCACCCAGGAGCTTATTCCACCAGTAAGGGGCCGCCACAGAAAAGGCCCTGGCCCTCATCAGTGCTAGCTTGGCTGCTTTAGGGCCTGAAAGGGCCAAATGATTTTGGGACCCTGATCTTAGTGCTCTCTGGGGAACGTGGGGAAACACGGTCCCTTAGATAAGTAGGTTCCTGACCATATAGGGCTTTAAAGGACCTTGAACTGAATCCGGTATGTTATAGGCAGCCGGTGCTCCCGTATAGGAAGACACAACAACAGCCTCGCCGCTGCATTCTGCACCAGCGGCAGCTTCCAGATTTAGTACCCATGTAAAGAGCATCTCAATAATGGGCAGCTGCTCTCATGTACAGCTTAGAGGGAACACAGGACTTGTGGCTGGCCACTGGAGAGAGCTGATTGGCTGGGCAAATTAAAATAATATTGTTATAACATCGTAAACAACATAACGCAATCGCTAGAGCTGTATTTTAAGAGTCACAGCATTTCCCACAGAAAAAAAGAGCTTTTTAAGGCTTTCCCACTGAAAATTGCCACCTGAGTGACTTTTAGGGGGGAATTTCCTGTCGGTAAAGCATTGGTGCCTGTGTTACTCATTATAACAAGCACGTGATATTGAGAAAATGCTGCCAGGCATCCGGAAGGTGGGAAAACACAACATTTGCAAGGAAGAGATTTGCTTCCCTGTATTCCTGCTGGCCTATAGCACGCCATGTCATCTGTGGAAGCAATTTGCTTGTTCTCTTTAGGGCTGTCCAGCCCCCTAATGGGGCTCTGCCCCCAGGTTCTGTGGCCATCACCATTTTTTTAAAAAAATGTAGTGCTGGAAGTTTTTTACTGGAAGTGACAGAGGGTAACTCTAGGAATTGCCAGAAACTCAGTTTTACCATCGAGTTCCCCACAATTCCTAGAGCTACCCTTTGTCATTTCGGGGGGGGGGGGTTTGGCAGAAATGACATGCCACTGCATGCAGCGCCGTGGTGCCCCCATGGCCCTACCCACAACCCTCTGGCCAGTTGCCTAGCAACCCTCGTTCCCTTCCCCCAGCCAGTAGTGATGCCGCGGCCTCTGCCTTCATGCCTAGCCTGCAGACTCTGAAAAGAGAGTCGCGCAAGCAAATGTGTATAGAATCTGTTCCCTTCTCAGCAACGGCATATTTGTAGTCACTTTGACAAGGCAGATTTATCAGTACAGTCCTCTTTGGCAGTGAGATGTGTGCGATCCTGCTGATTAGAAAGTGTCCTCCTCAGTTACGTTAGCTGTAGAATCACTCATTTCTCTCCCACCCCCACCCCTACCCACGGACAGATTCAAAGATGACCAACAATCACTTAATGTTGTCCCCCCTCCCTAGGGTTGCCAGCCTCCAGGGGGGCCTGGGGACCTCCCGCTTTTACAACAGATCCACAGCTGACAGAGATCAGCTTCCCTGGAGAAAATGGCTGCTTTGGAGGGTGGACAATATGGCATTGTACCATACTGAGGCCCCTCCCCTTTCCAAACCCCACCCTCTCCTGGCTCCACCCCCAAAGTCTCCAGGTATTTTCCAACCCGGACTTGGCAACCCTACCCCTACCCCAGTTTTGGATTTGGTATGATATCAGCATTCATGGAAATGCGTTTTCATTTCTTTATTTTATTCATGAATGTATGAATGCATATCCTTAAATTACTGAAAATCTAGAGGTGAAAGGGATACGGTGGTAGGGTTGCCTGCTCCGGGTAGGGAAAGACCTGGATGTTGAGGTGGTGGAGCCTGGGAAGGGTTGGCTTTGGGGGCAGGAGGGACTTCACTGGGGTACAATGCCATAGAGTCCACCTTCCAAAGCATTCATTTTCTCCAGGGCGACTGATCTTTCACCTGGAAATCATTTGTAATCCCAGGAGATCACCAGCCACCCCCTGGAGGTTGGCAACCCTAAAGGTGGTGTATGTTTGAGGCCTACTCGTTTTGCAAATTGTGAATATAATCCTGAGCAATTGGCTGCAGCAGGTTTCTTTTGAACTAAATTCTTTGAGGATTACAACTATAATTTTATTTTGTGAACTATTGTGTGAACAAACATTAGCAGCTGAAGGCTGGGAAGTACCTGGAGGGGTTTTTTTGGGGGGGGGGTGGAGCCAGAGGAGTGGTCTCAGCAGGGTACACTTTGATACAGCCATCTTCTCCAGGGGACCTGATCCTGATCGTCTAAAGATCAACTGTAATAGCGGGATACCTCCAGGTGCCACCTGGAGATTGGCAACCCTGACCATCAGCCCTCGTGCCCCTGTAATATATATAATACATAATATATACAACCTTTCCTAAACTGAGACAAAGCCGACGATGGGTTGGGAAATGAAGATGATAAACTGTGTTGCTTGCAGCGACTGTAATTGTATTCATTCTAAATTCTCAACGGCAGGAAATTACAACCACCACTAACTGGCCTTTTGGAAACGAGCTCTATCTGATAACGGGGTGTGTGTGTGTGTGTGTGGAAATCTGGCAGGCATTTCTAAAAGCAACTTTACCTCTCTTCGTAATGCTGCTCTGTCTTAAATATAGGCTCATAATTGTATGATGGAACACTTAGAGTTCTGAGCAGGCTGGAAGCCTAAATACCTGCACGATCACGCTCCAGAAATCAGATCATCTCAGATGCCTAGCAGAACATTTCCTGCAGCAAGGAAGGAGCACTGTCAGCCATATCTTATCTCCAAGCAGTGTTAGTGAGTTCAACGGCACTGCTTGGAAATTGCTTCAGCAGTAATTGCCTCGATACAGAAGGACATAAGAGAAGCCATGCTGGATCAGGCCAGTGGCCAGTCCAGTTCAACACTCTATGTTACACAGTGGCCAAAGCCCAGGTGCCATCAGGAGGTCCAGCAGTCGAGCCAGAGCTCCAGAAACCCACCCACTGTTGCCCCCCAAGCACCAAGAAGACAGAGCATCACTGCCCCAGACAGAGTGTTCCAATCCATCTATAGCTTGTGGCTAACTGCCTCTGATGGAAGCTCTGCTCCATACGTTTATCCAGTCCCCTCTGGAAGCTGTCTGTGCTTGTAGCTGCCGCCGCTTCCTGCGGCACTGAATTCCATGTATGAATTACTCTTTGGGTGAAGAAGTACTTTCTTTTATCTGTTCTAAAACTTGCCTGCTCTTGACCTAATTGGTGGTGGAAGGGGCCATCAAGTCGCAGCCAACTTATGGTGACCTCTTAGGGTGTTCCAGGCAAGAGACATTCAGAGTTGCCTGCCTCTGTGTACTGACCCTGGCGTTCTTTGGTGGTCTCCCATCCAAATAGCTTAGCCTAGCTTCTGAGAGTGATGAGATCAGTTTAGCCTGGACTGTCCTACTAGATACTACAGGACAAATATGCCTTCAGGTGGTATAGAAGTCAGCTGTCAGGAGCAAGATGTAATAGGCCTACTATACCCAGGCGTCATTTCGAGCAGGAGCTCAGGGGAGCGCAGCTCCGGGAGTTGGTGCCAGCCCCCCCCCCCCCCCCCCGGGTGGGGGAATGCCTGCTTGTGTCATGGCTGCAGCAAAATGACCCCGTCCCCTGGAAAGGTCCTTGTTTTTCTGACCAGCCTTCTGAAGGCTTCAGCCACCACTGAAGCTATCCTCCCAGAACAGTGGTATTTCTGAGGCTTGGATCAGTAGCTGTCCCCTCTCTGCCAGCTCTTCCTTCCTTCCTTCCTTCCTTCCTTCCTTCCTTCCTTCCCTTTCTCTCTCTCTCTCTCTTCTTTCTTTCTTGCCTTCTGACATACTTCCGGTGATGTCAGGTGGTGTAGCATATGCAAATAAGTTATGCTAATGAGTTATGCTAATGAGCTCCTGCAGCTCTTTTTCTACGAAATGACCCCTGACCATACCTTTCCTACAGTTGCTGCACTGGTTACTGATTAATTCCCAGGTTCAGTACAAAAGAACCCTTCGTCTGATAAGGCTTTTGTTCAAACATGCATGGCCTCAGAGATCTCTGATGAAAGTTGCTAGAACTGCTTTCATAGCTCAGTCCTGATACAGCCCTCAGTCTTCTTCTCCAGTTTCAAGAGCAGCTCAGGAAGAGAATTTCCAGATGACTCGGATCACAGGCTGGGAGAGGCGTGCCCGATTCTTCCCTGATTGCTAGTTATATCAGAAGTGCTACCCAGGTGCAGACATGTCCCCTCCCAAGTGGATTTCTAATTATTCTGAAACTTTTTGGATTAGGCGTGGCACTCGGACAGCCCAGAAACCCACAGACATGACTTGGCTGATGTTATGCCTATTCAAATAACAATTTGAAAAAGTTTTAAGCCACAGTTCCAAAACGGTTAGAAAGATGGGATGGTGCTTCGATGGAGAAGCAATTTTCCCCCATTAGTTGTTGGTTAGATTGCTTTTTTATGTATAATAGGAATTTAATATTACTTTTAAAATCTTCCAATGTTTTCTTTTAGGTTTGTCATCAGAAATTGGGTGTTCTATCTTTCTTTTTTTTTAACCCCATGGACACATTGAATTAAGTGTTTGATGAATATACACATTCCTGCTTTTCAATTTGTTTCTAATTTTCCTCCATTTGGACTTTTGCCCACTGCTGATAGGATAAAATGCAATAGAAGCTATTTAGTTAATAATAACAAACCCATGCAAATTGGACTGGGACTTCTCAGAGTCCACCAGTGTTTCCGGGTGGTGGTGTCCCAAGAGAAGATCCTATATTGGTCATTAAAAAAAGAAGACGTTTCAAAGCACTTTATGAATCTGGGCAACTATTATGTATAAGAAAAGACCCAGAACGCTTTCAAAATGAGGTAAAATCCTACTGGGATGTTTGAGATTGGTGAGCACATGCTGAGTTCCCACCATTGGCTGTTCTCAGTATCCTGCGAAGAACAATGCAGAGAGATTGTGTACAATTGTGCTATTTGTCTCTGTCCTTTAACTGTCCTGGCTCTTACAGAGGAGGGGAAAACCCTATGTTTGGCTATACAGGCTGGAGACAGGACACAGTGTTCCTCCCTGCTCATGGAAATATAGCACATTAGGTAGGCTGGCTAGCTCTGGGTTGGGAAATACCTGGAGATTTTGGAGGTGGAGCCTGGGGAGGGTGGACTTTGGGGAGGGGAGGGACATCAGCAGGGTATAATGCCATAGAGTCCACCCTGCAAGGTAGGTGGGGCTGAAAGAGCTCTTTCAAGAACTTCTCTGAAGAGAACAGCTCTGAGAGAACTTGTGACTGACCCAAGGTCACACCAGCAGCTGCATGCGGAGGCATGGGGAATCAAATCTGGTTCTCCCCGATTAGAGGCCGCCCTCCTGACCACTACACCAGACTACATCACATACAAAGTTCTTTCTGCTGTGGGACTTGGACTTGAGTGCTAAGAGCTAGACCAGGGGTCCCCAACCTTTTTGAGCCTGCAGGAATCTTAGCCTAGCCTAGCCCAGCTGTTACAGGAGGTGGACCAACTATGATGGAGGCTCAGGTAGCAGCCACTGCCAAGTCAGCCTTTGCCATCTTCAGCTGATTAGGCAGTTGGTTCCCTTCCTCAAACGTAGCAACTTGGCAACAGTATCCACGCAATGGTCACCTCCAGATTGGACAACTGTAATGCTCTCTACATGGGGCTGCCCTTGTCCCAAATTCAGAAGCTGCAGCTGTTGCAGAATGCGGTGGCCAGGCTGTTGTTGGGTCTCTCTCCACGAGAACACATCCAGCCTGTGCTAAAGGCATTGCACTGGCTGCCTATAGCTAACCGAATTTGCTTCAGGGTGCTGGTTCTCACCTATAAAGCCCTTTATGGTCAGGGGCCAGCATACCTGAGGGACTGCCTTTCCCCACATGTTCCCCAGAGAGCACTGCAGTCAGGGACACAAAACCTCCTCGTGCTCCCTGGCCCTAAAGAGGCCAGACTGGCCATCACCAGGGCTAGGGCCTTCTCCATAGCAGCTCCATGCTAGTGGAATGAGCTGCCTGAGGACACCAGGTGTCACAGGCTGGGTTAGGCTGGGCTGAGAGGCAGGAGTCAGGTCCGGTCCGAGGTCATTGCCAGGAAAGTCAGAGCAAGAGCCAAATTGTGAGTCTGAAAGAGGGGTCATCTGAAGCAGAGGTCAGGAAGCCAAGAGCACAGTATTCCTGCTGTTCACCTGTTTTCCCCTGATTTCTTCTGCAGTCCCTTTAAACTAGCCTGGTTTAAAGGGATTGCAAAGAAAAGTGAGGAAAGCTAGCTCAGACACAGGGAGCTGTTTTCCCCGATTTCTTCTGCAGTCCCTTTAAACTAGCCTAGTTTAAAGGGGCTGCAAAACAAACCAGGGGGCAGTATCTGAGAGCCAGGGAACAGTCCCCACTTCTTAGCTGTTTTCTCCAATTTTCCTGGTTCTTGAAAATATCTGGGATTTTTTTTTTAATTTTCCTAAAAAAATCCCAGAAACTTTTGGGGTGCCAAACTGTGCCCAAAAATTACCAATAAGAAATTTTGGGGGAATATTTTTGGTTTGGGAAAATCCAAATACGCACCCCTAAATCAGAAGCCTTGCTAGTCAGGAGCCCCAATTATCCCCACCCACTTTTTAAGAACACTTGGTGGGTACCAGGAAAGGTGACAGAGGGCACCCAGGTGCCCCCTGTGCCATCTGAATGCATTGCTCGCTATCTCTTGTTCACTTATAAAACATGGGGACTGTGCTGAAGAGGGTCTATGATTTCTGTGGTCTATGTATTCAGCCATATATGGGTGCAGGTAGAGGGAAGCAGCCTTGCAGACCTTTGATGGAGCCTGACATCACAGATGCTGTCCAATACATCTGCATATGACACGCTGTGGCAAGGGGTGCATCTGCTGGGTAGGAAGAGGACTGTATCTTGTAAAAGTAAGCGACAACTTAGGCCTAAATGTTGAGCTACGCGGACTCCCTTCAAAACTCATCAGTGCCGCAAGCATTCCAAAACCCGGCCTAAACTTTTTGTCCGTAGATTTTACATAACTTGTTGATGGACTGTTCTGGACAGGTGACACATTCTTCATGCCAAAATGTGCTCTTGATACCTCTGGAGCAAAAAACCTTGAAAGAGTCTTTAATGAGAAAAAGAATAGTATCGATCGCTTCACACCCTCACTACAATAGTTTAGGAAAGAAGTTTTGGAAGTCCTTTATTCAACATCGGGGTCTTCCCTCATTCAAGTCAATTTCATGCCTTGGTATTTGTGAGTCTGGTTCAGTCTGAAAGAAAATGTGACTAATGCGACTGTCACAATGATTAATAACTGAATTTATGTCCCGAAGACTTGCTTCTCCTGTGGGCTCCATTCCTTCCCCCCCTCCAAACCTTATTTAGACAGCTAGGGAGACTCTGCAGAGAACTCAGAAATTAAATGTCAGACTTTTAAATATAGCTTCAGAAAATTCAAGTAGTAAAAACTTGACTATATCAAACCAGGCGCCGGCCTTCAAAAAGCATTCTTTGAGCCACAGCTATCAACTGGGTAGAGGGACTTATACAAGGCATTACTTCTCTGTCTTATCCTCTCTCATCTGCAGTCTGGGGCTGTGATCACACGGTCCTTTAGATCTGATGTATAATGCCTGACTGATCTAAAGGGCACAATCAGACAGCAACATCTGGGAAGCATCCGGCTGCAGTCATTGGCAACCTGTGTTGCTCCGCTGCAGAAATGGAGTTAAAAGGCACTGGGGAAAGTCCAGCGTTATCCGGATAAGGTGGGCCACGGGTGGACTTTCCCCTGTCTGATCGCTCAAGCATACTCTCATGATGTCAGGATGGTCTGATCATGCTATTCTGACTCCATGCTGTGTTCCCCCCTTCACAGTATGCCCATCATTGCATACTCCATAGGGGGCCCTCAGCGCAGAGGTGCATTTCCTCGATTGCTCATTTATGTGCAAGGGACACAAACGGCAAAAAACCCACAATGACTCGCCCACAGTTGGGTCTGATCACACAGTGATGGGCTGCACCCAGCTTCAAAGGACTGCGTGATCTCACAACTGCGTGTCAAATGCCTCCAGAAGAAATAGCCTCTCTTCCCCTGCACTTCAACTGGCACGTGTGACCACAGCCTGGGAATAGCTCTGGGTGGGTAGGCATGCTGGTCTGCTGTAGAATAGCTAGATTCAAGTCCAGCAGCACCTGAGAGACGAACAGGATACTTTGGGCAATTCTGCATCTGGCATTTGCTCCACATTTTCTCGACACTGAGAAGAAGGTGCAGCTCAAAATCACATTCAGACCCATTTTGCATCTAGCATTCGCTCCACGGTTTTACCAAACCCACATTGGAACAGAAATTCCCTTCTACATTGCATGCCAGTTTCACTTTGACTTGACTGTCAGATTTTATTGTAGTGTCCACTGCATGCTGGTTTCACTTCCTTTGATCTCTTGATTTTATGGTACCGTCTGCATAGATTTATGGTCATTTTATGGCCATTCAGGGGTGACTCTGCAGTCAGTGGCCCATTCTGCATCTAGCATTCGCTCCGTTGTTTTACCAAACCCACACTGGAACAGAAAAAGATGTGTCTCAAAACCACATTCAAATACCCTGGGCCAACGCCCTACTGACTGCAAAGTCACCCCTGAATGGCCATAAAACGGCCATAAATCTATGCAGACAGTAACCATAAAACCTACAGGCTGATTGCATGCTGGTGGAACATCCTGACGGTGGAAAGTCCGGCATTGAGCTGTCAGCCAGCTTTAGACTGGACTTTCACCACTATTTTTTAAGTACCAATTCCTGACGGGGATTAATGGGCTACTCACAGAAGCAGCACAATTCCCAGATGTTGAGATCTGGACATGCACTTTAAATCCTCCAGGCACTCGTGCCTGGAGCAGCTCAAAAGAGCTGTATGAACGCACCCTTAGGTACTTATCTGACAAAGGGAGCTTTGATTCTCGGAAGCTCATATCCCCAAAACCGTGTTGTTATCTAATGTGCTACTGGACTCAGATCAATATGGGAATAGCTTACTGTAATGTAGTATGCTCTGTGTAGCAACCAGCCTGCCATGTGCTCCCAGGTAACGGTGCCCGCCGCATGGCCAGAGCACATGGTCAGGCAGAGAGGGGAGCTTGAATCTGGAGGAACAATAGACGTCCGGATTGAAACCCTCCACCAATGTGGGACCTAGGTTCTCCCTGGGGAGCCAATGCACTCAAAGGCTCCTCCAGGGAACCTATGACAAACATGCGCATATGTTAAGCCCCTATCAGGTCTTTTGGGTGCGGCCGGAGGTGTAGCTCCGGCCAGCATATAATGAGGGCCCTGGAGCCCTGGAAGCATGCTTGTTCTGACCATCTACTGGGCATGCTGAATCACTCAATAAAGGCTTCATGATTTCACCGTTCCTGGTCTCCCGAGTCCAGTACTCTTCACTTACTTTTAGAGTTTCTGTAATGAATAGTGAGATTCAAGTATAGGAAGCCTTTTGTACAATGAGAAAAAAAACTCCAAATTATTAATTACTGATTAATTACTATTCTTAGGGATAAAACAAATGCTTCAAGAAATAAACCAGAACACAGTGGGTGACTCTATCAGGCAAAAGATTTCTGATCTCAAGGTACAGAAGCAGCACAATTCCCAGCTGTTGAGATCTGGACATGCACTTTAAATCCACCATAGGAACACGCCCTTTGATGGCACTCAGGCACTGGATACTTGGTTTGGCTTTTTAAGCTTGGATTACAGATTCATTCTGGCCCTAAATGACACGGCTTATGCTCTGAAGAGCTCAGGTGTACGGCTGTATTTTTGATGTGGTGGATTTGGGGGGGGGGTTTACATTAATAGGGCTGCCAAGTCCCCCGGGAGGGCGGGGGAAACACCGATTTTTAATGCTTACCCCCGCTTTTTCAAAATTGGCCACCGGGGAAGGCAATGGCTGCCAGCAGGAACGCAGGGAAACGTCGGAGCCTGCCCTGCCCTCTCCCTGCCAGGCCTGAACTCTTAAAAGGGAAATGTCTGCAGAGAGTCTGCCCTGCAGTAAAAAGCCTCACCAGACATTTCCCTTTTAAGAGCAGAGCAAGCAAGAGAGCCCCACCCAGAGATTAAGGAGGGACTAGGCTCTTTGTACTGAGGTTGCTGGGGGTAAGTGCTTCTGCCAGCTCTTTTCCTTCTCTCTCTCTCTCCCCCTCCCCCATTCTTTCTTTCTTTTTTCTGTCTGTCTGTCTGTCTGTCTGTCTCTCTCTCTCTGTCCCCATCCAGCAGAGGTCTATCAGTGGCTATTATTAGCCACAAGGTCTAAATGGAAGTCTTTGTCTGGGGCAGTGATGCTCTGCATTCTTGGTGCTTGGGGGGCAACAGTGGGAGGGCTTCTGGAGTTCTGGCCCCGCTGCTGGACCTCCTGAGGGCACCTGGTATTTTTTGGCCACTGTTGTGACACAGAGTGTTGTACTGGATGGGCCGATCCACTGTGGCTTCTCTCCTGTTCTTATGATATGAAAATCATATTTAGCACTTGTGTAGCACTTAGTGCTTCATATTCTGCCGAGATGAGGAAGGATTCAGTAGGGCCGTTGCTCAGTGATAGAGCATCTGCTTGACATGCAGGAGGTATCAGCTTCTTCAGCTAAAAAAGGATCAGGTAATAGGTGATATTAAAGATCTCAGCCTGAGACCCTGGAGAGCCACTACCAGTCTGAGTAGTCAATACTGACCTTGATGGACCAATGGCCTGATTCAGTATTAGGAAACTTCATGAGTTCATGTGGAAGCGTGTGGAAGCAACATCACAGGATGTGACATCACAAAATGATGTCACTTCCTTTCTCCTGGCTCCACCCCCAAAGTCTCCTGGCTCCACCCCCAAAGTCCCCAGATATTTCCCAAGTTGGACTTGGCAGCCCTATACATTAATCATGCAGTTTTGTGATTATTTTGTTAGATCTGTGAACCGCTTTGAGCTATGGGGTAAGCACCTTAATAAACACATCCTGTCCATCTTCCTTAGCAGCAGCTGGTGCCACCACTAGGAACTCTTAATTTATTCTTTGTTAAAAGAATTTATGCTGCACCCTTCCACGAAGCTCTGGGTGCCTGGATCTTTAGGGGTGATGCTAGTGAATGGAAAAACAACACCAGGGCTTCTCTTTAAAAATCTATGCTGCTTCAGATTCAATTTTTAATTATTTACTTATTTACCTCATTTATACCCCACCTTTGTCCCCAGTGGAGACCAGAGGTGGTTTACATCATTCTCTTCCCCAACACTGAATCCTCACAACAACCGTGTGACGTAGCTTAGGCTGAGAATGTGCAACTGGCCCAAATGTGTGGCAAATATTCCTTGATGCGCTGATGCTCGGCTTCATGAGCTCTTGTCAAGGTAGAGTCATGTTTTGCTCTCCTCTGCTTTCCCACTGCACTTCAGGTGACAGAAGCGAAGGTATCGACTCCAGCTCATCTTCCGCTTTCCAATCCTCCTAAAGGTCAGTGTTTTTTTTAAAAAAAAAAAATTAACAAAGTCTCCGCAATTTAGGAAGGCTAAGAAAGTATCAACAGGAAACCAGAGCAGCCGTGAGTCATTGTCAACAGCCTTGTTAATGTGGTGGTGCCGACAGACTTTTTCAGCCGCCTGCCCTTCTAAGAAGCGGCAGGCAACACTTGGTAGGGGCGGCCCGTAACTGACACCAAAAGGGCTTCACGGTGGTGTGAATAATCGTCCTCGGTGGGAATACCACCTAGCCGCTTCACCTCATCACAGAGCAATTAGGCCAGAATCTGAAGGTCTGAAACAAAACGGCCGTGTCAGATCCCGACGGCAGCATGGATTCTGCCATACAGAGTGTCATGTGTGGTACGGGGCTGGCTTATCAAGCCACTGAGTACAATTTAGACTCTAAACAAGGTGCACTGTAAGTTTTAAGCAGCAGAAAAGAGCAAGAGCCCAGTGGCACCTCAAAGGCTAACAAAATTTGTGGCAGGGGAGGAGCTTCCGTGGCTGTTCCTCTGGATGAGCTACTGAAATTATAGGATGGTGCCTTACATTGGCAGAAGCAGGGGCATTGACTTTTAAAATTCCCCGGGGGGGTGGGGGCTCTTGCATGCGTGCGCGCTTTGTGCGCGTGCACACTGGGACCTTGTCCCCACCGCTGCTGCCTCTCCCCCCCCCACCTGGCCACTCCCGCTTCCTTCCCTCCCTCCATCCGTCCAGGGGCCAGCTGGGCATTTGCTTAGCTGGCCCCTGGATGGACGGAGGGAGGGAGGGACGGAGGCAGCCAGGCCGGGGGGGGGGGAGAGAGAGGCGGTGGTGGCGGGTGCTCCATTTCCCGGGGGGGGGCTCAGTCCCTCCTGGGAAATTTCAGGGGTGGCTCGAGCCCTCGAGCCCCCCCCCCCATAGTTGACGCCTATGGGCAGAAGAACAGCTACCAACCTCTGGGTGGGGCCTGGAGTTTTCTCAGACTCCAGACTGCAGAGGCCAGTTCCCCTAGAGGAGATGGCAACTTCTGAGGGTGGGCCGTATGGCATCTGATCCTGGGCGAACTTCCTCTTCTCCCAAAACTCCACCTTCCCCAGGTATGGCCCCCAAATTTCTAGGAATTTCCCAAGCTGGAGTTGGTAACCCTAGGAGGAAGGCTGCAGTCTTTGCTGAGCCAAGTGGCAGGATGCAGACCAGCACTGCTTTCCAAGACCACCACGGCTGGATGGCTGGAACGATCAGAGAGAAAAATGTGAAGGATCCCATGGAGGGTGAAGGTTCAATTCGTGCCGCCCTCACTACAAACATGGAGTGATAACACGTCCTTGCTGGCACCAACCAACCAATCGTTTTTAGGAAGTGGGTGGAGCCACACGGGCCTCTTACCCAACAGGGCTTTTGACTGACCACTGGAGATCTGATCGACTAAGCAGATTAAAACAACGTTGCTTTTTAGCAGCCCCTGCCCCCTCAGTGTTGTTTTTAGTCTCTCACAAGCCTCTTTCTCTCAGTGCATTTTTAGGCTGTTTTTACATCTGACTTTCCCGCTGGAATCATTCTAGTTCCAAAAAAATCTGCCCACACCTCTGTGCGGTGTGAAACCGTGCTGCTACTGAAATGTCCACATCTACGAATTGCCCTCCTGTGGTCAAGCTAGTATTCAACCGGCTTGATTCTGCTTTAAACAATTGCTGTTGATTAGGGCACTTAGACCCCCTGGAGTGAAATTTCACACCACTGTGAATTCAGCACAGGAAAAGACAGCAGTCAAACTACTTTAGAGGGGAGGTGTAAAATGACCCTAAGAAATGACCCCTCTTTACCCCTGCAGTTTGGCTTCCCCGTTGGTATGGCCCTGCCTTTTGTAGCAGCCGTGTTACACTTGGCTCCGCCTACTGCAGGAGCCATTTTGTGCTTGCACCCATCACCCTTTAATAGAATGGCAAGTGGGCTCACAAATCGGGGGCCCCTGAGTTAGCAGGAATAGCCCCTCAACCCTAACCTCTCTTTCCTGGAACACATACACTAAAAGTGCTTGATCTCTGTAACTCCAACCTTCCAGGCATCCCTGTGAAAGGAAGCATGGAGACATTGCTGGCTGGCCATGCGAGCCTGCAAAGAGCTCCTGAGCTTGGCTTTATTTTGTGCTGAACACCCCACCCCACCCCACCCCACCCTGACTACATTTCTTCCAACTTGCCCTTCCCAGCCCCTGGCTGAGCTCGTATCTGCCCTCAGTCCTGCCTGCCTGATGTATTACTTCCGCCCCTTCCATTACAGTGGAGTCAGGATATTGTTCCTGGTGCTGAATCTGCACTAACGCGGACGCAGCACTAAGAACGATAGCCTTGTTGGTAAACATTTGGACGGGCTCTCGGCTAGTCTCAGCGGGCTTCTCCGACTCCTGCGCTGTGCTTATCTGGCGCCATATCGAAAAGAGGAATTTACTGCTCTTCCTGGGCGATCTGATTCCTGCCTCAGAGTAGGGCCGGGTTTCTTTCTCGTGGCTTCATGTGATTTCCTTGCAGTGTGCAGGACATCAAAGTGATGGGCAAGCCTCAAAATGGGAGACAGTTCCTGAATCTCTAAAAGGACACAACATCAGACAGGATTGAAATATACTTATCAAGGGCTCTTTCACTTACAAATAGGGGGAAAAACCAGGACAACAAGCCTGGAGTCAGATAGGGTTTGTTTCTTTCTTTCTTTCTTTCTTTCTTTCTTTCTTTCTTTCTTTCTTTCTTTCTTTCTTTCTTTCTTTCTTTCTTTCTTTCTTTGGATTTATATCCTGCCCTCCCCGCCAAATGGCAGGCTCAGAGTGGCTCACAACAAAAGTTAAAATTACAGTCAATTTAAAATAAACATTTCATTAAACATTAAAAGTACATTCCACACATTCCACACAAGATTGGCAGCATTTCAATTTTACCCACAGGTGGGTCCGAGCAGCATTCATATATAATCCCTGTGTGAACACACACAGGCTGGCAGATAGAATAGCCGGCAGATGGAACTGGCAGATGGAGCTGGGCCAGGGCTAAGATGTTTGCCCTGGGCAGCCCCTACCTAAAGGCCTGGTGGAAGAGCTCCATTTTACAGGCCCTGCGGAACTGCATCAGATCCCGCAGGGCCTTGATGTTCTCCGGGAGCTCATTCCACCAGTGCGGGGCCGCCACTGAGAAAGCCCTGGCCCGTGTTGATGCCAGCCGCGCCTCCTTCAGTCCAGGCAGGACCAGTCGGTTTTGGGATCCAGACCGTAGTGCTCGCTGGGGAACATATGGAAATTGCCAGCTCCGGGTTGGGAAATTGCCAGCTCTGGGTTGCCAGCTCCGGGTTGGGAAATTCCTTGAGATTTTGGGGTGGAGCCTGGAGAGGGAAGAGATATCAGCTGGGTATATTGCTGTAGAGTCCACTGTCCAAATCAGCCATTTTCTCCCAGGGAACTGCCCTCTGTTGTCTGAAGATCACCATTGGGAGGTTGGCAACCCTAAATCAGATGACATCCTTATAACCAGGGGTCCTTTCGTAAAAAAAGAGGTGCAGGAGCTCATTAGCATAACTTATTTGCATATGCCACACCCCCTGACGTCACCGGAAGTGTCAAAAGGCCACACATCCCTGACGTCATTGGCAGTGTGTCAGAAGGCAAGAAGGGAGGGAGGGAGGGAGGGGGAAGGAAGGAAAGGAACAGGAAGGAAGGTAGGTAGGTAGGTGGGGGAGAGAGAGAGAAGAAAGGAAGGAGGGAGGGAGGGGGGAAGGAAGGAAGAAAGAAAGGAACAGTAAGGTAGGTAGGTAGGTGGGGGGGAGAGAGAAGGAAGGAAGGAACAGGTAGGTAGGTAGGTGGGGGAGAGAGAGAGAGAAGGAAGGAAGGAAGGAAGGAACAGGTAGGTAGGTGGGTGAGAGAGAGAGAGAAGGAAGGAAGGAAGGAAGGAAGGAAGGAAGGAAGGAAGGAAGGAAGGAAGGAAGGAAGGAAGGGGGAAAGGAAGGAACAGGAAGGTAGGTAGGTGGGGGAGAGAGAGAGAGAAGGAAGGAAGGGGGAAAGGAAGGAACAGGAAGGTAGGTAGCTAGGTGTGGAGAGAGAGAGAGAGAGAGAGAGAGAGAGAGAAGGAAGAAAGGAAGGGGGGCGCTTCTCCCCCCCACTGGGGCCAGCATTTTCCTTCCTCCCCCCTCTTGCTTGGGCCCCAGGGGCTTCAGGCCTCTGGGGCCCGGCTTCTCCCTCCCTTGCGCCCCCCTGGGGCCCAGGAGCAGTGAGTGGGGGAGGGAGGGAAGGAGGGAAGGAGGAGGCTTCTCCCAGGGCAGCGGCGCTTTCCGTGGCCGGGAGTTTTAGGGCGGGGAGGGAAGGAGGAGGCTGTCCCGGGGCCGGCGGCGCTCGCCGCGGCCTCGGAGGCTTGAGTGCGGGGGGAGGCGGGGAGGGACGGGGGCGGCTGCCCCGGGGCCCGCGGCGCTCGCCGCGGCCTCGGAGGCTTCAGTGCGGGGGGAGGCGGGGAGGGACGGGGGCGGCTGCCTCGGGGCCCGCGGCGCTCGCCGCGGCCTCGGAGGCTTCAGTGCGGGGGGAGGCGGGGAGGGACGGGGGCGGCTGCCTCGGGGCCGGCGGCGCTCGCCGCGGCCTCGGAGGCTTCAGTGCGGGGGGAGGCGGGGAGGGACGGGGGAGGCGGGGAGGGACGGGGGCGGCTGCCTCGGGGCCCGCGGCGCTCGCCGCGGCCTCGGAGGCTTCAGTGCGGGGGGAGGCGGGGAGGGACGGGGGCGGCTGCCTCGGGGCCCGCGGCGCTCGCCGCGGCCTCGGAGGCTTCAGTGCGGGGGGAGGCGGGGAGGGACGGGGGCGGCTGCCTCGGGGCCCGCGGCGCTCGCCGCGGCCTCGGAGGCTTCAGTGCGGGGGGAGGCGGGGAGGGACGGGGGCGGCTGCCTCGGGGCCCGCGGCGCTCGCCGCGGCCTCGGAGGCTTCAGTGCGGGGGGAGGCGGGGAGGGACGGGGGCGGCTGCCTCGGGGCCCGCGGCGTTTGCCGCGGCCCTGGAAGGGGGGAGGGGAGAGGCTTTTTGCAGGGCCGGCGGCGGCCTGCCGCTGCCGGGAGGAGTGAGCGGGGGGCGGGGCTTTGTTAAGTCCCCGCCCCCGCCCTCCTCTCTCCCGGAGCGGCGCTCCGGCCCGCTCCGGCCCGAACGGAGCCCTGCTTATAACTGTCAGGTTTCTTTAATTGCTCCCCTGAAGAACTGCCCAGACAGAGGAGAAACTGGCAATTTGGCCCCTGCAGAGCAAGCGATCCCACCCCATCTCAGCCCCTTGGCATACTGATGCCCCCTGCTCAGAAGAACTTGCGGTGGTTTTTTTAAAGTTTGAATAAAAAAAAAAACAGGCGGTGGTATATTAGAACATAGAAGGACACCGTCTCAACAGTACATACACTTGTGAGCACTTTCACACATGCCAGATAATGCAGTTTAAATCCACTGCAGTGACCGTTTGCAAGTGGATCTTGCCATTTCACGCAGTAAAATCCAGTTGCAAAGTGGATTGAAAATGCATTATTTAATGTGTGTGAAAGCATCTGTAATTTTGGCAGGGCTGCCAGGTCCCTGCCTGTGGCGTTCGACTTCGTGCCAGAAACCCATGCTTCCTGCTGCTACTTCTTTGGGCAACGGGGTGGGGTGGAGTGGGGGAATCAGGTTGGTTTTTTTTAAATAAAGATTTAACCTGTTGCCATGCATGAGCGATGTCACTTCTGGGGATGTCATGTCATTCTAGGAACTGTCATGTCACTCTAGGAACATGTGGTGTCATGTCACTCTAGGAACTGGCGAGAAATCTATGGTTTTAACCATGGAGTTTCTGGCAATTCCTACAGCAATGTGACACCATAGAGTTTCCAGCAGTTCCTAGAGTAACATGGCATCACTTCTGGGTTTGATGTCACAGCCACTTCCATATATACTCTGGGAGGAAGGGTATTGCTGATATTTGATGGCATATGTAATGCTGGAAGATGAGCAAATGAAGATGGTATGGCTGGTGATCAGTCCAGTGATAGTGCTGTCAGAGCGGATATGGGGACAGAACTGGCCTCTTGGTCTGTTGCAGTTCCTGGTCCCAGAGTCTGTGTCCATGTTTGGAAGAGCATTGTTGTGGGTGAGAAGTTGTGTAAGGTTAGATGGCTGTCTGTGGGCAAGAAAAAGGTTTGCCTCCCAACGCCTTTGAGAGAGGAGTATCATTGTCCAGCATTGGTTGTTGGCTGTTGATGATGTATTGAACTGGTTTGAGCTGCGAGCTGCATGTGACCACCAGGGGTGTTCTGCTGAGTGCTTATTTGGCTATATGGTTAGAGGGATGTGCTATAGTATATGTAGGGCTGCCAAGTCAGCCCGGGGGCGGGGGATCCCCCGCTACAGGGGTTCCCGATCCTCCGGCCAGCATTTGGCCAGCGGGGGGAACCCCACCCTCCTTCCCCAACGTAATGACGTCACCCGGAGGTGACGTCATTACGTTGGGGGCGTTGCCAGGGCGACGCTCTGGCAATCGCCCCCAACGTGATGACGTCACTTCCGGGTGACTCCCCCCCGCCGATAAGTAAGGGACACTTGGCAACCCTAAGTATATGAGGTTTGGATTCTACTTCCTGCCTCCTCCTCTTCCTCCTGTTTTGCTGATGATGAGCTTGTTGCTTGCCAAAAGCAGAATGGCCTTATTTATTCAGTCATTTTTTCACGTCATTTATGCTCTGCCTTTCTGCCCAACGGGGACTCAAAGCAGCTGACATCATTCTCCTCTCCTCTGTTTTATTCTCACAACAACCCTGTGAGGTAGGTGAGGCTGAGAGAGTGTGACTGGCCTAAGATCACCCAGCGAGCTTCCATGGCAGAGTGGGGATTTGAACCTGGCTCTCCCAGATCCTAGCCTGACACTCTGACCACTACACATATTTCAGCTTCTCCCTTAATGGGATTTGAAGCACCTCACTCCTGTGTCTCAGCAGAGAGCTTTTCCCCAACAGAAGTGCCTTCTGTGAATGTATTGTTGCCAGTCTCTTTTTAACTTAGTGTTACCACACACACACACACACCCGGTGGAGGCGGAGGTTCCCTGCTGCCAGGTCCCACCTTCCCACCACTGATCAGCTGGCCAGCAGGGGGGGGACTTACCCCCCCCCCCCAAAGAGGGAGATCCATCCCCTGCGGGTTACCAGGAGAGACCTGGCAACCTTTGGTTAACTACCCTGGTGTGTCTGTGTGTTCTTGGCCTTGAAAACTGTTTTCCCCCCTGTGAACCTCTGTGTAGGTGGGCCATCCGCCCTCTGCATTCCTGGAGATGTCGGGGCAGATCCTGGGGAGGGATCTCAGCACAGTATAATACCATAGGCTCCATCTAGGGTTGTCAGGTCTGGGTTGGAAAGTACCTGGAGACTTTGGGGGTGGAGCCAGGAGAGGGCAGGATTTGGGGAGGGGAGGGGCCTCAGCATGGTACAACACCATAGAGTTAACTCCTTAAAGCAGCCATTTTCTCCAGGGGAGCTGGTCTCTGTCAGCTGGAGATCAGTTGTAAAAGCGGGGGATCCCCAGGCACCACCTGGAGGTTGGCAACCCTAGCTCCATTCTCCAAAGCAGCCATTTTCTCCAGGGGAGCTAGGGTTGCCACCTCAACAGGAAATACCTGGAGATTTAAGGAGTAAAGCCTGGGGAGGGGAAGGATATCAGCAGGGTACATCATATAGTCCACCCTCCAAAGCAGCCATTTTCTCCAGGGGAAGTGATCTTGGAGTGCAGTATAACAGCAGACCTCCAGGTGCCACCTGGAGGCTGGCAACCCAAAGGGGAGCTGAGTTCTGTAGTCTGGAGATCATTTGTAATTCCAGGAAATCTCCAGGCCCCACCTGAAGTTCAGCCATCATAGCCCCTCTGTGAGGGCGTCCTCTGCCAACTGAATTGTCTGGGTGACGTTATCGGAGTGACCATGATCCCTTCCCTGTGTTTCTAAACATTGTTTGCAAAAGAGGATTTCAACTCCTATAGGCAGAGGATGGTAGTTTTACAGGATTCCTAGAACTTGGTACCCTACAATCCTCCAGACTGTACTGCAGGGGGCCCGAACCTTTTTTGAGCCACTGGGAACCTTTGGATTCCTGACATAATGTGGTGCATGCATCCACAAAATGGCCACCACAAAATGGCTGCCACGGGAGGCGGTGCCAGCCACAAAATGGCTGCCACAGCTAATGCTCCATCTAAGCTGTGGAGTCCTGTGAGCAGAAATTCTACTTCGTGAGCTACTGGCATTAAAGTTGTGGGTGAGTGATTTGGCTACTGCATAAATTAGTTTGCTCAGGAGCCACATCCTTCCTGAGCTAAGACAAAAATGTGTGAGCCGGAGGCTAAAAAACTTTGAGCCAGCTCACACTAACTCAGAGGGAACACTGGCTGAGACTCACGCAAGCCATAGATTTTGTTAGTCTTTCAGGTGCTCCTGGACTCTTGCCCTTGTCTGCAGCCACAGACAGACTCACTCACTCCAGTGCTCCAGTGCTCCCTCTAAGCTGTGGAGTCTTGTGAGCAAAAATCCTACCTTTTTTAGCTCCTGGCATTAAAGTTCTGAGTGTGCAGATTGGCTGCTGCATAAGTCAGTTTGTTCTGGAGCCATCCTTCTTGAGCTAAAACAAAAATGTGTCAGCCGGAGGGTAAAAAACTGTAAGCTAGCTCACACTAACTCAACTTAGAGGGAACGCTAGTCACAATTTACCTTCAGTCGCACAGTGAAGATCCTTGTGCTGTTGTGGCACAGCCACAGCCACCAAATCTGCACAGCCAATCAAATCTCCAGCAGCCTTGCTTTATAAAAACACATGGCAGCTCCCAAGAAAAGTGTTTGGAAATGCCATGACAGCCATGGGTGCCACATTGGGAACCTGTGTTGTACTGCCTACTTCCTATTGGAAGGGGGGACAGGTGATGCACAGGAGGCAAGTCTGTGGAGGCACAATCTGGTTGGCTGCTTCCCATATATGGCTGTCATAGGGATATCACTGCTCCATGATTACTGAGGTGCTCTCATGTTGGCCATCAGTGCAGCTGCTCTGGTCTCCGCTCCTCGGAGGAGCATGTCTCATCTGTTCTGAGAGCACATAAGGTACTGCCTAGCCACACCAGTGCTGTGCCAGGATCCAGACCTTAAGACTGAGCTGTTAATGACTGGGAAGACTTCCTTCTTTAAAAAAGAATCTAATTCTCAGAGGTTTTTTTCTGCATGGATACTTATATCTGCCAAAAGAGAGCTTACTCTCCCCCAACAGCTTTTCCTACATAGTCAGGGGCCTTTCTCGGTCTGCAGAAAAATCCAAAAAGTTTAAAAAAAAACCTTCAGGGACTGTTGAATTCCTCCCAATACCTTTTAAAATGGCATCAACTCCAGGCATCAATGGTGAGAGATTAGAATGTTTGGGGGAGGATTCTAACTGTTTCTGCCAATAAAAGGCAGGGTTTTTACTGGCAGCAGTCTAGGATTGCCAAGTACGCCCCTGGCCACCGGCAGTGGATCCAGATCCAGGCTGGGAAACTCCTGGAGATTTGGGGGTGAAGCCTGGGGAGGACAGAGACCTCAGTGAGGTACAATGCCATAAACTCCACCCTCCAAAGCATCCATTTTCTCCATGGAAAGTTATCTCTGTAGTCTAGAGATGAGCAGTAATTCCAGGGGACCCCCAGGTCCCACCTGGAGGCTGGCATCCCTAGGCAGCACCCTCTGGGTGACTTGATACCACCTGATTTGCATGACTTAATTAGGCCCAGCTGCTTTGCTACCGTTCATCAGTAGCTACCCTATGAAAGCCATTGTGATGTAACAGTTAGAGCTTCAGACTGGTATCTGCGAGACTCAGGTTCAGATCCCCATCTTGCAGTGGAAGCTGACTGGGAGATTTTGGACTAGTCACATACTTTCAGCCTAACCAACCTCACAGGGTTGTTGTGCAGATAACAAGGAGGAAATAATAATGTAAGCTGTTTTAGTCCCCACTGGGGAGAAAGACTAATTTTCCTAGGTAGAGGCTGTGGGGGAGGGAGGTGGAGATGGAAATCTGAATACAGATAAAGGTAGGTTAGCTGTTGGGTGGAAAGGAAACAGGGTTGCCAACTCCAGGTTGGGAAATTCCTGGACATTTCAGGGGTGGAGGGTGGGATTTGAGGAGGGACTACAGACCAGTATAATGCCATAGACTCCACCCTCCAAACCAGCCATTTCCTCCACTTAAACTACCATTGCCAGACTCTAGATAGGGGCTGAAGAGCACCCAGAATTACAACTGTTGTCCAGGTGACAGAGACCAGTTCCCCTGGATAAAATGTCTGCTTTAGAAGGTTGCCGAGGCTGCTTGCCTCCCCAACCCTCACTGTCCCGAGGGTCCACCCCCAAATCTCCAGGAAGTTCCCAACCTGGAGCTGGCAGCCCTAAGGTGAATTGATCTCTGCGGCTGGGAGTGTCAGCATGTAAACAGAGAATGCTGTGCAAGATTACAGCAAGTCAGACTGATTAAAGTGATCTAAATGACAGCTAGGAGTCACATGACTGGACAGATTGCATCAGTCTAGAGGAGGTGCTACATGACTCAGCATCTCCATTCTGATTGGACTCAGAATTGTATATATTCTGGACTGTTCCTAGCTGTGTATGCCAGTGTGTGCATTAGGTTGCCTGGCGGAGCATTTTGTCAGAGAGAAGAGTGAATGCTTTGCAAAAGGACTGTGTATGTATATATCTTGTAAATAAACTGTAAATAGCTTTTCACCAGGCTTGGGCATGCACAGGACATCATTATTATTACACTGTCAGGGAGATCCATTGTGATTCCCAGAGCACTGCCACTTTTGCTGTGGGGGGAGAGGAAGCAGGTGGGAGGCTGGGAGAGTGATGGGGCAGAAAGAAAGACTGATGGAGTGGGGGGGCAGAAAGAGAGAGAAAGAGTGTGGATGAGGTATGGAGGCAGAAAAACAAAGAAAATGATGACGGGTCAGAAAGAGAGAGGAAGTAACATACATGGAGGAGAGAGAGTAGAAAGGGGGGGCAGAAGGGAGAAAGAGTGTGAGAGAGGTAGGGGGAGAAGGGAGGAAGCAAAGGTGTGAGGAATGGGATAACCATCCCGCAAGTTTCTTGCGAGTCTCCACTTATTGATTCCTATTTGGCTAAGGGATTCTGTTGGTTTTAACAGTCTCACTTGGAAACTATTCAGGATAGACGGCAAAGGGTTTTTGCTTATCATTCCAAATTACTTTCTCATTGAGCACGATCCAAAAATGCCAGAGGATGTGATCTCTGTGAATGTATTCCTTATTTTCTTTTTTCTTTTTTTTTAAAAAACGCTCTTAACCGACATCTTATCCTTGTGTCAGCTCTCAGATCAGCTGACAAAATCTTTAGTAATCTTAGGTGGTGATGGGTCAGTTTTGAAATGTATACAGAGACTTTGCCATACAGAGGGACTGAGTCCTAGGAAGAGATTATACAAATCAGATATTCACAAGTTGATTTCCCTTTGCATTTTTAACTTGGGAATTAATAAGTGTTGGAATTATTTCCTGTCTCTTGAAAGGACGGCTGTAGAATTCCCCTTGTTTTTTTAGTCTGAAATCCCCACTTTGGCGTAGGATTTATATATCTACCCAAGACCTAAGGAGAAGTGAAAAATGGTATGCTGATACACTCAGTTACACCAAAATGCCAATCCTTCCGCTTGATTGCCTCTTTAAAAGATCTGGATGAATTAAAAATCAGGATGCGGTCAACCAGAGGCCATGCTGACACCCTCAAGGAGGGTAGAGGGAGCCAGTTTGATGTAGTGGTTTGGTGTAGTGGTTAAGTGCGCGGACTCTAATCTGGGAGAACTGGGTTTGATTCCCCACTCCTCCACTTGCACCTGGCTGGATGACCTTGGGCAAGCCATAGCTCTGGACCAGCTGTTCTCGCAAGGACATCTTGGGAAAAAGCTCTCTCAGCCCCACCCACCTCACAGGGTGCCTGTTGTGGGGAGGGGAAGGGAAAGGAGTTTGTAAGCCGCTCTGAGACTCCAAGTGAGTGAAGGGCGGGATATAAATCCAACCTCTTCTTCTTCTTCTTCTTCTTCTAGATCTGGCCATGGCTATTAAGCCTAGTAACTTAATTGAATTTCCCTGTTTGGAGAGAGTAAACTTTTAATCAACAAATGCTAGGGACAATCAGCCCTGAACTGGGTGGACCAGGCTAGCCTGATCTAATCAGATCTCAGAAGCTAAGCAGGGTCAGCTCTGGTTAGAACGTGGATAGGAGACCACCAAGGAAGTCCAGAGTTGCTACGCAGAGGCCTGCAATGGCAGACCAGTCTGGATGTCTCTTGCCTTCAAACGCCCAAGGGATCACCATTAATTAGCTATAACCTGACAGCCATTTCCATAGGGTTGCCAGCCTCCAGCTGGCACCCGGAGATCTCCTGTTATTACAGTTGATCTCCAAATGACCAAGATTAGTTCCTCTGCAGAAAATGGCTGCTTTGGAGGATGGACTGTATGGCATTATACCCTGCTGAGGTCCCTCTTTCCCAAATCCCACTCTCTTCAGGCTCTACTCCTCAAATCTCCGGGTATTTCCCAAACCCTAACTTTCCACCACCACTAGACATAATCAACAGGGAAAGGCTGTTGATATCATCACTGTGAGCCCCCAGAGGCATCTGGCTATGGGCCTCTCCAGAACAGTGATTCTGACATTCATTTATCTTTTATGACATCGTGCTGTCATAGAACTGGGCAACAGCAAAGCATCACCCAATGTTTGTGACTGACTCTGTAGGACTCTCACAGGTATGCAGAAGGTCCCAAGTTCAATCCCTGTCATCTTGAGTTAATAGAAACAGACAGCAAGTGATGTGAAAGACCTCTACCTGACACCATGGAGAGCTGCTGTGTTATTCTGAGAAGACCTTGATGGACCCAGGATCTGATTCAGTGTAGGGCAACTTCAAGTGTGTGTGTGTTCATCTTGCCTGTCAAATACAGGCCCAGTTAAGTACCTCCTAGCCTCCTCAGTGCCTTCAGACATGGGCGTCAACTACGGGGGGGCTCGAGGGCTCGAGCCTCCCCCGAAATTTCCCGGGGGGGGCTCAGCCACCCCCGGCAAAATGAACACCCGCCGGTGGCCAGTCAGCCGGCCGTCGCCACCTCTCCTTCCCCCCCACCCCCGGCCTGCCCTCCTGCCTCCCTGGGGCGGGGTGGGGGGGAGAGAGAGGCGGTGATGGCCGGCTGACTGGCCACCGGCGGGTGTTCATTTTGCCCCCCCGGGAAATGCGAGGCGGAGCGGGCGCCGGCCCCGGCTGCAGGCAGCAGCGATCCTACCCCGCCGGCGCCCAAGGTGAGCGGGGGGAGGGAGGGGGGCGGGGAGCGCGGCGGGCGGGCACGGCCCGGGGGAGGGAAGCGGCGGCGGCGGCTCCCTGGGGCAGGGGGGGAGCAGCGGGACATGGTCCCGAGCGTGCGCGCGCGCTTTGCGCGCGCGCACGAAAGACAGCCCCCGCCCCCCCCAGGGATTGAGAAAGTCTACGCCCTTGCCTTCAGAGGACCTTGAGGACTCTGCACACATTGGGGCTAGCTAGACAGCCTTGCCTGTAAGGCATAAGCTTTGCGGTTCTTCAGACCCTTGATGCCTGGAAATCACTGTGACTTTTTGCAACCCACTTTGTAGTCCTTTTCTCTTACGTCTTCCTTGTAATTCTCATAAAGTGATTCCCAATGACTAGGCTGGAAATGCTGAGGAAAAAAATTAAGTATTTTGCAGAGCTGAAAATGAGCTGTGTTCACAGAATGGGGCTGAGCATATTTCCCAAGGAGACCTTACCAAAGAAAAAGGAGGACCTTAGTTTACGCAGTGCCACACAAGAACACAAGAAGAGCCTTGCTGGATCAGACCAGTGGCCACACAGTGGCCAACCCGTTCTTCTGGAGGGCCAACAGCAGGGCATAGAGGCCAAGGCTTTCCCATGATGTTGCCTCCTGGCTCTGGGATTCAGAGGCTGACTGCCTCCAAACATGGAAGTTCCCCTCAGTAACCATGGCTGGTAGCCAATGCTAGACCTCTCCTCCATGAATCTGTCTAATCCCCTTTTAAAGGCATCTATGTGTGTTGCCATCGCTGCATCCTCTGGCAGTGAATTCCACATTTTAATTCCACATTTTAATCACTTTCTATGTAAAGAAGTATTTCCTTTTGTCCGTCCTGAATCTATGCCCATCAGCTTCATTGGATGCCCTCTTCTAGTATTTTGGGAGAGGAAGAAAATATACGCTATTTCCATATCTCAGATCTTCAGTATTATGTTTTGCCTTCTAGCTGGAGTTGCCAAATCTCCCCTTAGGGCTACCAAGTGCCAGCGACTTACCGGCGGGGGGGAGTTGTTCTCCCCCCGGGAGCTCTTCTGGCACGTGTGCGCCATGGCGACGTAATGACGTCACCTCTGGGTGACGTCATTACACGGGGGAAGTCATCCTCACCAGACGACTTCTGGGGCGGGGTTCCCCCCGCTGGCCAAATGCCAGCCGGCGGATCGGGAACCCCTATAGCGGGGGATCCCCCGCCCCCCGGGCTGACTTGGCAGCCCTATCTCCCCTGTCCACTGGCAGGGGGATGTGGGGGTAGACTTGCCAGATTCAGGCTGGGAAACTCCTAGAGACTTGGGGATGGAGCCTGAGGAGGACGGGGACCTCAATGGAGTACAATCCCATAGAGCCCACCCTCGAAAGCAGCCATTTTCTCCAGCGGAACTGACTTCTGAAGTCTGGAGATGAGCTGAAATTCAGGGGGATCCCCAGCTTCCACCTGGAAGATTGCAACCCTACTTCTAGCCAAGAATCAAGGTGATATTTTCCATCACTTTGAATTGGAACCAGGACTCCCCCCTCCAAAGGTGGCATCTAGAACCTCTGGTCTGAGGCTGGCATATTTATTTATTTAATTTATTTATTAAGTTCAGTTTTTAAACCACCCTCCACCATAGAACAGGGCTTAGGGTGGTGTACATCAATACAGAAGATACATAGATTCACAATTAAAATTAAAAGCAATAAAATACAATGTTTGGCCTCCTAAGACGATGCTGAAACAACTAAAACGTGCCACTGTCTTGTGGGAGGGAGAGAAGGAGACAGGAGTGGCAGACAGATGGAAACGGTCACTGTCCTCAACCAAACGCCTGGTGGAACATCACCATACAAGCCCTGCGGAACTGCATTAAGTCCCGCAGGGCACAGATATTATTTGGCAGAGAGTTCTGCCAGGTGAGGCCTGGATGTCTCCTGGAATTACAACTGAACTCCAAACTAGAGAGATCAGTTCCCCTAGAAAAAATGGCTGCTTTGGAGGGTGGACTCTATGGCTGCGTAGTCCACTGGGGGTCCTTCTCCTCCCCAAACACTGCCTTCCCCAGGATCCACTCCCAAATCTCTAGGAATGTCTTAACCCTGAGTTGGTAACCCTATGCAGGCATAGGGTTCCTGAGGCAACTCTATTTGGGCTGGTCCTTCTCGTTCCTCCTCACCTACCTTCCAAGGTTGTTGTGCAATTAAAACAAGGGTGGGGCGAAGCGGCTCAGAATCCTGACTTCCTGGAAGTTGAAAGATAATCCCAACCCAGCAAATACTGGAAAGGCCTCCCAAGGCAGAGGTTATGGTTTCCAGTTAAGCTTTAACGCCTAGAAACCAACAAATTCATTCAAAGCAGTTCAGCTTCATTCTTTGCACTTAGCTGTTTTGAAGAGTTCTGTATTACTGCCAGAGTTTTTAGCCTTTGATTTAAAACAAAAACTCTCTTTCTGAAGAAAGCTTTTATTATCTTCATGTGCTTGCTCAAACCCCACTCACCCACCACAAAGACACTAGGATAAAATGGAAAAGGGCAGCTGAAAAGCCTCCTCATCCAGGAAAGATAATTATTTTGAAAATGTGCAAAATAAGT
Source organism: Lepidodactylus listeri (assembly GCA_029233225.1). Taxonomy (NCBI): domain Eukaryota; kingdom Metazoa; phylum Chordata; class Lepidosauria; order Squamata; family Gekkonidae; genus Lepidodactylus; species Lepidodactylus listeri. The sequence goes on along the minus strand of JARCFY010000005.1, from coordinate 127,570,615 downwards.
GGACTCCCCCGTAGAAGTTAACAGAAAGCACATCTCATGGAGTCTCTCTCTCTCTCTCTCTCTCTCTCCCTCCCTCTCTCTCTGTCTCAGGCTTCCCCTGCTTTTGAGGGCCCCAATCTGCCTCTGGCCAGTTGGCCGGTGGGGGGAGCCCCACCTCCAAAGAGCCCTGGCATGCTGGTTATGTCACACGGGGGATGCTCTACCATTTGGCTAAAAATTCTGTGGTGACCATAGAGTTTTTGGCTAAATGCTAGAGTGCCCCCCACATGAATTACAACTGATTTGCAGACCACAGAGAACAGTCCCCCAGGAGAACATGGCTGCTTTGGAAGGGAGGCTCAGTGGTATTATATCCCTGCAGAGAAGGTCCCTCCTAGGCACTAGGCAGCTTGCACTGGCAGCCAATAGGATTTTGGTATCCGCTCTCTGGCCAATCACAGAAGGTTGTTTTTGTTTGAAAACCTCTGTGTATGCCCAGAGAGCATAAAAGCAGACCTGCACCCCTGACTCCCTGCTGTTCCTGAACGGTTGGTGCTGCGGCTGGACTGGTCAGAGTTGAGAGAGTTTGGCTTGGAGAGGGTGGCTGGCTGCTGCCCCTGTTCTCTCACCACTGTTAAATAGGCTTTTAAAAAAGATTGTAGGTTTATTTTCCAATAATATCTTGAAATAAATCTCAGTCTGGGGCTTTAGTTCTGGTTTGACCCGAGTGAGTCCTGTTGGGTCAAACTTTGGGCACTGACTGGCATGGTGGCCCTGTTTCTGGGGGGCAGATGGCACAGGTTCTGCTGCTGCTAGCCTGGCAAACATGCCCCTCTCACCACCTCACTTACTTTCTTGGAGAGATTTTTCAGGAGACACTGCCTGCCTGCCTGCCTTTTTTCCCATAGGAAACAATGGAGAATGGGGCAACCTCTTTGGATGCCCCTAGAATTGGACCCCCTGGTCCAATCTTTTCAAAACTTTGGGGGTCCTTTGGGGAGAGGCTTGAGCAGCTACAGTCCAAATTTGGAGCCTCTACCTCAAACCCCCTCCCCCCCAGCCCCCTGGAAACTTTTCAGACTTTTTTGCCATTGATTACAATGGCCCCATAGGGTATAATAGACCCGAATTTTTCGGGAATCCTGAAAATTTTCAGATATCTACCCTATACCGGTATAGATATTCGGGTTTTTTCAGGAATACTGAAAAATTCAGGTTTAATATACCCGAATCCAAAAAAAAAAAAAAGGATTTTTATTTTTTTTTGCACACCCCTATGCAAAATTTTTGCAGCTTTCCACCTGTAGAAGTATGCCAGCTTCCGTGTTTCACAGAATCATAGTTAGGAAAGAGGTTTCGTAAACTCTCAAGGGCTACCATGCTGCCTACTCTGCAACTGGAAGTACTACGGTTTGTCTTGGATATAACCGATCAAATGAAGTTTCCTGTTAATCAAGTGTGTTCATAGGGTTGCCAACCTCCAGGTGATAGCTGGAGATCTCCTGGGATTACAACGGACCTCCAGGAGACAGAGATCTAGAGAAAACAGCTGCTTTGGAAGGTGGAATCTATGGCACTGTACCCTATTGAAGTCCTTCCCCTCCCCAAAACCCACCCCCTCAAGCCCCACCCTCCAAATCTCCAGGTAATATCCCAAGCCAGAGCTGGCAACCCTATGCATTCAAGATGTCGGGAGCAGTCTTCATCCCCTTAGTGGCTCAAAAGTCCTGGATTCCAGAAACCTCCCTAGGATTAAGAAGTTCAAACATACACTGTCTATTGGATCACCGGAATCTTCCTGTCTGTTGATACGACAAACAACTCTAAAACCCTGATGAAACAAAACTTCTGTTTGTAAAAAAAGCCAAATCAATAATTTCAGTAGCACTCCTTGTTCTTCTGCAGTTTGTTTTCCAAGGTGATTGACAGCTGTAGCACCTTCCACCATTTTACCTGGATGGAAGTCATGCTAGTGGGTCTATCGTTTCCTGGAACTTTCTTTAAAATCAGCATTAAAGCTGTTCATCTTGCAATCCTCCAGTAAAATGGCTAATGTTAATGTCACATATTTGAGTCAAGAAGAGACATAATTTTACATCTGAGTTCTTTAGGAACTTGGCCTCTAGGTTCCTGCTTTTCCCTGTGTTAATACTTAGGAGTCTGTGAATAATAAGCGCACTTGTATCTTGGGAAGAAAATAAGTTTAATGTTGTGCTGGGATTTCGTTATTGTGCTGAGATTCCATTATTGCCTCTAATATCTGATAAATACTGCAGTGCGATAGTTAAAACGCTTCTCAGGTTTTGAGTGCCCAGAATTTAGAATGTACCAGAAAGAGGCTGTTCAATAAGGCAATTATAAATGGGCGTGTTATTTCCTAGTTGTAATTCCAGCAAAGAAAAAGGCATTCTGCAACATGTTTGTTTGTTTGTTCACTGAATTTATATCCCACTTTTCTCCCCAGTGGGGACCCAAAGGAACTTACATCCTTCTCCTTGCGTCTGTTTTAGGGTTGGTTAGACTGAGAATGAGTGACCAGCCCAGGGTCACCCAGCAAGCTTCCGTGGCATGAGTGGGGATTCAGACCTGGGTCTCCCTAGATCCTACTCCAGCACTCTAAACCACAACATCACACTGTTAACCAGTTTGGTGTAATGGTTAAGGGCAGCAGACTCTAATCTGGAGAATGGGGCTTGATTCCCTACTCCTCCACATGCAGCTGCTTGTGTGACCTTGGATCAGTCACAGTTCTTTCAGAGCTGTTCTCTCGAGAGAAGTTCTCAGTCAGAGCTCTCTCAGCCCCACCTACCTCACAGGGTGTCTGTTATGGGGAGACGAAGGGAAGGAGACTGTAAGCAGCTCTGAAACTCCAAGTGAAAGGCAGGGTATAAATCCAATCTCTTCTTCTCCTCATTTGGAGTGTTAAATCTACTCTTAAAACACATGTGAAAATGGAACTTTGGGTTAAGTTAAAATGACATTAACACAGTGTGACAGGTCAGAAATACCGCTACAGTGCCAAGTAGGGTAGCGAGCCTCCGGGGGGACCTAGAGGTCTTCAAGAATTACAACATATCTTCAGACTACAGAATCAGTTCCCCTGGAGAAAATGGCTGTTTGGGAGGGTGGACTCTATGGCATGTTACCCTGCTGGGTTTCACCCCTTCCTAAACTCTACCCTCTCAGAACTCCACCCTCTAATATCCAGGAATTTACCAACCTGGAGTTGGCAACTCTAGGAGGCAGGCTTCAGTCTTTGCTCAGCAAAGTAGCAGTATACAGACCACCATCTCTTTCTGAGACCTTGGCTAGCCGACTGGAACGATCAGGAAGAAAAAAATATATGAAGTGTCCATGGATGTGAAGGTTCACATTGTGCCACCCTGTGTGTTACCCAAAGTAGGCAGTCTCCACTTAGTTTGGGGGAACTGGCAAAAGGAGACTGTGTGAGAGGAGGGGCAACTGGGATCTCCACTTATGTATATGGGGATCTGTTCCTATGAGAACTCTCAAAAACAACCTGGCAGTTATTTACAGGAAAGGGTTTTATCGGATGATGAAAAACAGGATAAGACTAGGGTTAACACAGTAAACATGTACAAGAGCTAAGTAGGAAAAGCAGGGGGGAAGGGTAAGTGTTTGTAGGGATGGGTGATAATTATTGGTCTTGAAGTGGTCCATGGAAGCAGCAAAGTCGAAGAGGAAATGGCCAGCATTTTGGGAAGTAAGAGAGGATTCACACACAAGTGGGGGTGTGAGGGGGATCCAAGAACACACGCATGCACACACACACACACACACACACACACACACACACACACACACACACTGCTGGGACAGCAGGGCGACATATTTATAGGGCAAAACATATCCTGAGGCAGGTTGACTCATTACCAGAAATCAATGAACTGATCATTCTATCAGAGATAGATAAAGAGGTGGGAGAAGTTTGATGACCCTGCAGGCAGGAAGGATGATGGGGAAGGTGAATAGACTTAAGCATTAATTAATCACTGCTTAATCAAGGATAATGAGTGAAGGGGGAAGTCAGGCTTGGGTGCTGAAGGGATTATTCTGAGTGAATTATTCTGAGTCCGCGTAACTCAACATTTATTTAGGCCTAAATTGTTGCTTACTTTTACAAGATGCAGTCCTCTTCCTCCCCAGCAAATGTTCCTTTTGCCACTGCGTGTCATGTGCAGATGTATTGGACAGCATCTGTGATGTCAGGCTCCACCAAAGGTCTGCAAGGCTGTCCCCTTCTACCTGCACCAATATATGGCTGAATACATAGACCACAGAAATCAAAGACTGATTCAATCAATAGGTCCTGGGTGACCTATTGTTCTATGCCATGCATCTCTCCAGTGGAAACAGCAGAAAAATGCCCAGGGAAGACCATTAAAGATTGGATACACTTGAAATAAATATATTGAATAAATATTTAAATTTTCAAATAAATGATTACATTGAGTTGGTGGTCCATAACCCCCCTCAAAAGTGCTCATGGCATATCATACATCACTATTGAAATACAAAATCACATCACAGTGGTTGTGCTTGTTAGAAAAATGAGTATGTAACACAAGGCCTGAGAATTTCAGTCATTATAGGGTTAACCTATGCAACTTGTTTGTTTACCTTTGTTAGCCTGGAAGTGATACCTGGCGGCTGGCCAATTAACTCTAAGCCCGGGAAACCTAGAGGTTTACTATTGTGCTAATTGGTTACTGATATCAGGTGTTTCCTTTCAGGGGTCAAGAAGAAGGAGAGATCCTCCACTGTACTCTCTCTCACTCTGTAGCAGGATGTCTTAGTGTGCAGACGCAGCACAATGCTGCTTAGGAAGCATGTTTTGTTTATTTGTAGCTAATCCCATTTCCCTTTTTTCCTTTAGTAATAAAGTTCTTTTAAACTAAAAGAAGCAATCTCTTCTTTCCAGAAAAGCAAGATCCATTACCCTGAATATTCTTGATTATTGGACAAAAGTCCTAACAGTGCTTACAGGTGATAATGTCAAGGTATGCATATAAATAAGCCTAACAGGCCATTCCTCCTTGCCTAATGCAATAAGTGTCCAAAGAGCTGCTACAGTCATAAATAATGCAGATGATGACCAGTGGGAAATCTCCTGCAGCTGAACGCCTTTCCCTGGTATTCATGTGTTTCAGTTTCTCTTCTTCTGCTTACGTGGCTGAATAGTGGACCTGATGGTAAACATGTCACGAACTTCTGTATGCAAACCAAGAACAAAATTCACCATGAATTTTGCTTTGTGGTTTGGTTCGTGCCCATACCTAGGCCTATCAACAGGTGTGGGAGGTGGTTCCTTCTCTGATTGGGAAACTCCTTTTTCCAGGTCTACCATACCGGAGCTTTACAATTTTGAGTTGATTTTGGTTTGAGTGGACATTAGTCTATTTGGAGGAAATAGCAGTGGGTTTTCAGTGATCAGTTGCTTTATTAGTCTTTGTATATTTTAGTAATTTGATTTGCATCTGGGAAGACCTTGCATCGATTGTTTCCAACTAATTTCTTGCTTTTTCTGGGGCTCTACTCCTGATTGATCGTGTTTTCATTTTCTCTTTCTGATTTTCAGGCAGGGAAGATCATCCTAATGTACCACCAGCAACCACAGGGCATTTTAAAGAGATTTCTCATCTGGGCGATTTTGCTGGTAAGTTGTTGGAGCCCAGTGCTTTAAAGATAATAGAATTAGCAGTGCTACCAGGCGCTCATTATTTTTAATTACAGCAGTTGTACGCAAAGTGCAGATAATCTCACCAAGAGAGGTAATAGCCCATGTCCCATAGCCATTGCAGCAAAGTTCTGTGTCCATTACATATTTCCAGGGGTCATTTCGTAGAAAAAGAGCTGCAGGAGCTCATTTGCATAACTCATTTGCATAACTCATTTGCATATGCCACACCACATAACATACCAAAAGTGTGTCAGAACACCCACCCCTCAGGCTCCACTCCACAGGTGAGTGAAACTGACCTGCTCTTCCTCCATTCCCTTCCCCAATATTTTGTGCAAAAAAATAAGCGTAAAGAACACACCCTCATTCTCTTCCTACTCCCTTGAAACCACCAGGTTTCAAGTAGACTTGAGATACCCAGGACACGTGCACCACCCATCCCTTTCCCTTCCCCTCCCCACAACAAGACACCCTGTGAGGTGGGTGGGGCTGAGAGAGGTCTTTTCAGAACTGCTCATGAGAGAACAGCTCTGAGAGAACTTGTGACTGGCCCAAGGTCACACCAGCAGCTGCATGTGGAGGAGTGGGAAATCAAACCCAGTTCTCCCAGATTAGAGTCCAACTCCTGACCACTACACCAGACTGATGGGGTGGAAGCTGCTGAAGGGTTGGTGAAATTTCTCCAGTACTTATGTGCCATGTGCTCAGATAAAAAATGGCATACTTAGAAAATTTATATGCCACCTTGAGCAAGTCTCTGGAAAAGCAGCACACAGTCATAAAAGGAACAATGATAAAATTATCAATATTAAAACAAAACATTAAAAACAATAAAGACCCTAGCAGGGCTTTCCCCAAGGCACTGCGCCTCTTTACTGCTCGGGGAAGCTGAGGAGGGGGCAGGGCTTGGTCATGTGCCCGCCCCCTGGGCTCCTCACTCCCGGAGCTGCGCTCCTGTGTGCTCCTGCTCCAACGGACCCCTGGTTTTTTCTACTCAGATTGGTAGAATCTCTTTAGGTCTCAGGCAGAGGTCTTTCACATCCCCCTACTGCCCGATCCTTTTAACTGGAGATGCTGGAGATTGAACCTGCAACCTTCTATATGCAAAGCAGAGGCTTTTCCACTGAGCCACAGCCCCTCCCCAAGTATCAGAGACAGATTTAGTCTGTTGCAACTAGAGTTGCCAGGTCTGGCCTTGCTACCAGTGAGAAGTGGAGGGGGGGGGGCATCAGTGATGGCATGATGTCATTTCATGAGAAAACCCGGGAGTGACACCAGTCCTCTTTAGGAACTGCCATTAACTTTATGGTTTTACCATAGAGTTTCCGGCAATTCCTCAAGAGGTGTAGCGTCACTTCTGTGTTTCCCCTGGAAGTGTTGTCATGTAATCAGCCTGATGGCCATTTAAAAAAAATAAATTCTCCCGCCATCACTCAGAGCAGGGGTGGGAAACAAGAGGCGGCGGACCCCCTTCAGCCCCTGTGGGACTGGCAACCCTGGTTTGCAAGCCAGTCCAGCTCTCTCTTTGTGGGGGAGATGGAATAGGGGCTTGCCTCTTTGTCTCAAATTGCAACAAGCAAGGGAAAGAGCTATATGAAGTGGCCCAACTTATCCTGCCTTTAGCAGGAGTGGCAGTGACGTCTAGAGATGCTCAGTGTGGCTCCATGCACACCCTTTCACAGCCTCTCTGCTGATTAGCTAGATTTGAATCCAGTAGTACCTTAGAGACCTACAAGATTTTTTGGGGGGGGGGGGGTGAGCTTTCGAGAGTCAGCACTCCCTTCCTCCTTGTATCTGACACAGGGAGCTCTGGATCTCGGAAGTTTATACTTCCGGAATCTCGTCGGTCTCTAAGGTGCTGCCAGGCTGGAATCTAGCTGTTCAACTGCCGGCCAACATGGCTCCCCTCCGAAAGGATCCCTATTCATTCTCTACCTTTTCAATAGTAATTTTCTCTTTCAGCCTGGGATCTCTCACTTTCCCTTTGGGGGAGTTCCAAATCCATCTTACCTCTGCCGTCGTGGCACCTTGCCTCGTTCCTCCAAGACTGCATCGTTATTATGAACCTATTTTTGTTCTGCTAGCTGGCTTCCGGGTGATCGATATAAATGACTGTGTATCCAGCGTTGCCTGAAAAATTAAATACAGAGAGCCACATGGCTTTGGAAGAGGGTTGCCAACTCTTGGCTGGAAAATACTTGGAGATTTGGGGGGGGGGGGGAGCCTGGAGAGGGCAGGTTTGGGGAAGGGAGGGACTTCAGTTTGGTGTAGTGGTTAAGAGTGGTTAAGAGCGGCGGACTCTCATCTGGAGAGCAGGGTTTGATTCCCTACTCCTCTATATACACCCAGCTGGGCGACTTTGAGTCAGTCGTGGCTCTCACAGAGCTCTTCTCTCAAGGGCAGTTCTCGAGAGAGCTCTCTCAGCCCCACCTACCTCACAGGGTGCCTGTTGTGGGGAGGGGAGGGGAAAGGAGATTGTCAGCCGCTCTGAGACTCCTTCAGGTAGTGAAGGGCGGGGTAGAAATCCAGTCTCCTCTTCCTATTATACTATTCTTCAATGAGGTACAGTGCCATAGAGTCCACCCTCCAAAGCAGCCATTTCCTCCACGGGAACTGATCTTGGTCAGATGGGTATCAATTGTAATAGCCGGAGATCTCCAGGTGCCACCTGGAAGTTGACAACCTTACTTTGGAATTGTTAAGCAGGCTTGCTCAAGGCAGTCCAGGGCCATTTCTGGGGAAGGCCTGAGCACAGAGAGGGGAGAAATGCCTACAAGTGGGGAAAGGAGAGAGGGGGAAGCTGTATGGTATGAAATGGCTTGGTCAAGAACAGACATTGGCCACCACTAGCAGCAGGAGGCAGCTCGATCTCATCAGATCTCGGAAGCTAAGGAGGGTCGGCCCTGGTTAGTACTTGGCTGGGAGACCACCGGGAAAGCCTCGGGTCTCTACGCAGAAGCAAGCAGTGGCAGAACACCTCTAAAACTGGTTGCCCTGAAAATCCTCTGGGGTTGCTGTGAGTCGGCTATGACTTGTCAGCAGTGGTAACAGCAGGAAAAGCAGGGTTGCCAACTCTGGCTTGGGAAATTCCTGGAGATGGGGGTGGTATCTGGGGAGGGTTATGTTTAGGGTTGTGTGGTCCCTCCTGGCCGCTGGTGGAGGATTGGGGGGTAGGGGTTATTGGAAATGTATGAGTTGCAAGGTCCAGATTCCAGTCATTATAGGGTTAATCTGTTTACCTTCAGCGCTATTGTTTAGACTGACCTGGAAGGAAATCTGGAAGATAGCCAATGCAAGAAAAACCCGCAAATGTAAAGGAGTATTGATTGGTTAATGTATTCAGGTGATTTCCTTCTAGGGGTCAAGAAGAAGCAGGTTCTCCATTGTTGTTGTGTGACCATGTGTCTCTAGCAGTAGCAAGCAAGATGTAGCTTAGATATGTTTGTTTGTTTGTAGGTTTCCTGTGTACCTTTTACCCTTAGAAATAAAGCATTTTAAACAGAAAGAAATGTCTCCTCTCCAGTGAAGCAAAGATCCATTGCAAACTCTGAGTATTTAAGTATTTCTGACTATTTTTCCCCAAGAGGGATTGCCAGATCCAGGTTGGGAAACTCTTGGAAATTTGGGGAGGGAGATTGGGAAAGACATGGGCCGCGAGCACACGGCCCCTTTAATCCGGGAGGGATCCCGGATGTAAAGGGGCCGCGTTTTTCCTCCTGCGGGTTGCAGTGTCGGGGGCCGCAGCGGCCGCTGGAACGGGGGCCGCGGCCGCTGAAGAGGCGGCCACAGCGGGAACAACGGCCGCGGCGGAAACGGCGGCAACGGCGGCCGCGGCAATGGCGGCAACGGCGGCCGCGGCGGCAACGGCCAAGGAGCGGCGGCGGCGGCAGGAAAGGCTGCCGGGAACGTCGGCAGAGGCTGCCGCAGCAGCGGCGGCCTGGTGAGTGGGGAGGTGTTTTTTTTTCCCCTTTTACACTTGGGCGCATGAATAGCCATGCGCCCAAGTGTAAAAAGGGGGGGGAATGGCGGGGGGGGCATCTGAACAGCCCTGCTCTCGCAATGCTTGCGAGAGAGGGCTGTCCAGAAGGCTGGAATGCGGGTTCCTCCCGCGACTCCCGGGAAAACACTAGTTTTTCCTGGGGTCGGTGAATGCGGGAGCAACCCGCATTGGAGCCCGCTTCACTGCAGGACTCACTGTGGGCCTTTGTGGACGGCCCCTTTAAATGCGGGAGGAAGCAGCCCTTCCTCCCGCATTAAGGGGCCGTGTGCTCGCAGCCATGGACCTCAGGGGGTACCATGCCATAGAATCCACCCTCCAAAGCATCTATTTTCTCCAGGGGAACTTATCTCTGTAGTCTGAGGATAAGATGTAATTCTGGGGGACCACCAGGTCCCACATGTTATATCTGTTCAGTGAATGAACCATTCCTATTAGTTGCTTCCTTTATCGGTTCATTTTCTAAGGAAAAAACATGATTCTTTCTGATCCAGGTTATGAGCTCAAACCTAGCTAGATGAGGAACTCTGGATGCAAATTGGGGATGAACCTGTGGTTCCTCTTTCCATGCTCTCCGTGCTGGGCCTGTACCCCTCCCTAAGCCCTATTAGTAGACAGGTGATAAAACTGGTCGGGAGTAGAGCTTCTGGAGTTACCAGGCAATCGTCTGCAAGGTTATTCCAGTCTAAGTGAACTGAAATCAATGGGCTCGGACTGGAGTGACTCCAAATAGGATTGCACCTAACATCTCCCTTGCTTCTATTTCCCCATCTGATCAACTGATTGGCACAAACTGGAGAAGGCATTGCTCATGCAGTTGGATTGGGGCTTTTCATTCAATAATTGTCCTTTTTTTTCTTGTAAAAGGAAATGGATTGCTTTGGGGGGTGTAATGTCCTGGGTTTTATTGTACAATATCACCACCATGTGCTTCTGTAATGGCAACCACCATGTGGCTACAGCACATGACTAGGCAGCGACCTGAGCTTCGGTCCAGGCGAACAATAGACACCTGGATCTTAAGTGGCCACCAATAAGGAGCCTAGGTTCTCCCCAGGGAACCTATGACAATTCAGATAAAATGTAAGACCCTATCAGGTCAGTTGCTTGAAATCACTCCACCGACCTCCTGACTCCAGTGCTTTCCAGGGGGCAAAGGAAAAACACAGAGAGTGATTAAAATGTGGAGTTTGCTGCCAGAGGATGTAGTAAGGGCCACAGGAATAAACAGCTTTCAGAGGGGGTTAGATAGATTCATGGAGGATTCATGGCTACTAGCCATGTGACTGAAGGGAACCTCCACATTCAGAGGCAGTCAACCTCTGAGTCCCAGAACCAGGAGGCAACATGAGGGGAAGGCCTTGGCCTCTATGCCCTGTTGTTGGCCCTCCAGGGGAACTGGTTGGCCACTGTGTGAGCCAGGATGTTGGACTAGATGGACCATTGGTCTGATCCAGCAGGGCTCTCCTTATGTTCTTATGCATTCAACGGCCAATCCGAGGCGTTAACCCAGCAAGGGCAGAAACCAGACAGTGCCTTGCCTGTTCTTTCCCTTTCTATTTTGTTTTCTCCTGGCTCCGGGCCCACTGTGCATTTTATTTGCCAAATGATATCAGTTCTCGCCGTATTTCATTAGACGCATTTAGCTAGACTCCGTGTCCCTTCCCTTCCCTTCACCTTCAGGATTGTGCACAACATCTCCACAGTCCGCTCCAGCTCCAAAAAGAGGATTTTTGCCAAGACGCAGATGAGCTTGTATGTGTCCCACTCAGGACCTGTAATCGTGCCAAATGTTTAACATTGTTGACCGTGAAAATGTAGAAAAGTTCCTATGACAGCCGCTACTTGTCACGAGGAAATGATCTGCGCTTGGTGCCGATTTCTTTTCTTTTTTTAAAGGAAGGTGGTTTGAGGACTGTGCCAAAAAATGTACAGGCAATGTTATTTATTTCATTACTCTATCCCAGGCAGTACATGCTGTTCTAATCCCACCCGCACCCCATTTCACCATCACAGTGACGCTGAGAAGCTGGTTAGGCACCAAGGCAAAATGACTGGCCCAAGGTCATCCTTGGGTAGGGCTGCCAACTCCAGGTTAGGAAATTCCTGGAGATTCGGGGATGGACCCGTAGGGAGGGCAAAGTCTGTGGAGGAGAGGGACTTCAGCAAGAGATAATGCCATAGAGTCCACCCTCCAAAGCAGTCATTTTCTCCAGGGGAACCAATCTCTGTCATCTGGAGATTGGCAACCCTAGGGACCGATCTTACAGTGGGTATTAGCAAGAGTTTCAGCAAGTGCAGGCTTGGTCAGAAAACAGAGGAGGAGGAGGAAGATGAGGAGGAGGAGGAGGAGAGATTGGATTTATACCCTGCCCTTCACTCGGAGTCTCAGAGCGGCTTACAAACTCCTTCCCCTCCCCACAACAGACACTCTTTCAAAAACAGCCCTTTCAAGGATGTCTCTTGTCAGAACTATGGCTTGCCCAGGGTCATCCAGCAGCTGCAAGTGGAGGAGTGGGGAATCAAACCTGGTTCTCCCAGATTAGAGTCCACACACTTAACCACTACACCAAACTGGCCTTTTTGTGTTTGGGGGGGATTCCTCTATGAGCCCTTCCATAGCACATAACATCGTTGCCACACTGGTAACAAACCATGTTTTCCCAGGGGCATCATTTGTATGAACAAGAACCTTCCTGGGGGGTCGGAACTTTTCCCTTTGCTGGTGGTCCGGCAAATGGCTGTCCCATCTGAGCAAACTGCAGCGGCTGCAGAAGCATCCAGAGACGCCAATTTGTAAGCGGCACATCCTTTGACCGCTTCCTGCGAGGCTCCAAGGGCCCGCCTTCAGCCATCTTGGTGGGTGTCTCTGGCCGATCAGCCTGGCCTCAGAATGGAGAAGGTTCTTGCCACACCAGAGCTGTGTCTGCCTCGCCTACTTGTCCTGTCCCAGGAACCTGCCTTTAAAGGTCCAAATAGCACCATCCCTTGCCCAGGCGTACCCGGCCTCTCTCTGAGGGAGGGCGGTGATTTGCTACTCCCCTGTAATGTACCATGCGGGATATGTATAATGGCGCTCGCCATGTGCTCCTGTAATGGCGACCGCCACATGGCCATAGCACATGGCTAGGCAGCAACCTGAGCTTCGGCCAGGGTGAACAATAGATGGACAGGTCCTAAGTGACCACCAATAAGGAACCTAGGTTCTCCTCGGGGAACCTATGACAAACAATGTAAATATAAGACCCTATCGGGTCATTTGGGTGTGGCTGGAGGTGTGGCTCCAGCCAGCATAAAAAGCGGGCCCTGGAGCCCTTCTGGCATGCTTCATCTGACCAGGGGTCATTTTGAGCAGGAGCTCGAGATAGCTCAGCTCCGGGAGTTGGTGCCAGCCCCCACCCCCCAATGGGGAATGCCTGCTTGTGTCCTGGCTGCAGCAAAATGACCCCGTCCCCTGGAATGGTCCTTGTTCCTCCGACCAGCCTTCTGAAGGCTTCAGCCACCACTGAAGCTATCCTCCCAGAATAGTGGTACTTCTGAGGCTTGGATTAGTAGCAGTCCCCTCTCTGCCAGCTCTTTCTTTCTTTCTTTCTTTCTTTCTTTCTTTCTTTCTTTCTTTCTTTCTTTCTTTCTTTCTTTCTTTCTTTCTTTCTTTCTTTCTTTCTTCCTTCCTTCCTTCCTTCCTTCCTTCCTTCCTTCCTTCCTTCCTTCCTTCCTTCCTTCCTTCCTTCCTTCCTTCCTTCCTTCCCTCTCTCTCTTCTTTCTTGCCTTCTGACACACTTCCGGTGATGTCAGGTGGTGTAGCATATGCAAATAGGTTGTGCTAATGAGTTATGCTAATGAGCTGCACTTCTTTTTCTACGAAATGACCCCTGCATCTGACCATCAATAAAGAGCTTGCTATGCTGAAATCACTACCACTGTTCTCCTGACTCCAGTACTTTCCATCCCCTGTCCCTTCTCCTGAGCTACTGGATGGCTCATCCCCTCGCCCCCAGCTGCCCTCTGTCAGAGTCTCTAGTAATCAGCACTCAACAACGGTCCTTAAGCAGGTTCAGTTTATTGCAGTCAGTTTACTATATGTTCTCTAAATATTTCTGTGTTAAGACCGAAGAGGGAAAGCGGGAAAGGGATTTTATACGGGATTCATATTGGGGTGTCAGATGGCTACAAGCCAATGAATGCCACATTACCAGGGCTTTTTTTGTAGAAAAAGGACAGCAGGAACTCGTTAGCATAATAGGCCACACCCAACAGCAGAAACTTATTAGCATATTAGGCCACACACCCCATGTTACCAGAAGAGTGGTCATCCAGCCACACCCACCTTTTGCTTCTTATTCTTTTTACCTTGTTTGTTGTCAAAACCCAGGGCTTTTTTTGTAGCAGGAATTAATTTGCATGTTAGGCCACATACCCCTAATGTAGCCAATCCTAATGAGCTGTTGGGTGTGGCCTGTTATGCTAATGAGTTCCTGCTGGTTGCGGCCAACTCAGGAGCCAGCTGGAACTCCGTTCCTGTGCGTTCCTGCCCAAAATTAGCCCTGCACATTACCCTCGCACGGAAAATAACGGTTTTTACCACCGAGCGGGAAACTCGCAAGAGAAACCCGAGATCTTAAATAAATGCTAGAGGAGAATCGAAAGTAACATTCCAGAGCTTACAATGGTATTTACAACCTTCTCTCCCCCTTTTCCTCATATCAGCCACTCTCTTTCTCTCCCCCACCTTTTATTTATGACAGCCTAGCTGACAGCCTCCCTCCTGCCCTATTGGCTATTGACAAGGACGTGGCTGTGATAGGTTACCAGCCCCTCAGTGCCCACCCTGCTTCTCCTTCGCCCCCCTCCCAAGCTCAGGGCTCTGGACCGGTGGCTGCTGTTGGGCTGACATGCCCTTGCGCAGGCCTCCACCTGCACCAGGAGCCGTGATGCCAGGGAAGGTCTCTGCATTGTCACCAGGCTCTCTGTCGGCAGGGGTGGGGCCACTGGGAGCTGCACCTCCCACGCCGGCAGTGGAGGGTGTGGTCCTGCGTCTGATAGCTCTGTACATTCCTTTAACAAGCTTTTCAATACTCTCATGTGACACAGGAGAGCCCCCAGTACATGTGAATGGGCCATACAATGGTAGCCAGTGAGGGGTGGTAGTAGGGCTTCCAGGTTGCTAGTGGGGGGTGGGGGCTCCCTGGCTGCTAGTGGGGGGTGGGGGGCATAGGGTGGCGAGCTCCAGGCTGGGGAGCTCCTGGAGATTTGGAGGTGGAGCCTAGGGAGGACAGGGACCTCAGTGGGATACATGAATGTCACAGAGTCCACCCTCCAAATCCATTTTCTCCAGGGGAACTGATTTCTGTAGTCTGGAGATGAGCTGAAATTCTAGACAATCCCCAGATCCCACCTGGAGGCTGGGAGCCCTATGTGGTAGTTACAGTTTCACACTTTGAAGGGGGAGAGGACCTAGGTTCAAATTTCCATTCGACCATGAAGCCCATTGAGTGACCCTTTCTCAGTCTAATCTACTTCTCAGAAGCCGCATTCATACGTGACAGTGAACACACGTACCTTCTGCATGTACAAGTGTACATCTCTTGGTAAGAAGGGACCAGTACCTGAATAAATGTGCAGTTTCAATCACATGTCCAGCTGTACATATGCTGAATGTAATGTGAAACCTCCTGGATGCACATATAATGAAAAACCGAGTGTACATTGTACATGAGTCCACTATAACTTGTGAACAGAGCCTGCAATGCAAAAGAAAGGTGGTACTCTCACTTATGGTGGGAATGCCCAAAGGTGATAGATTTTTGGGAAAAGATACGAAGGGAAATAGCAGTACTATGTAAAGTTAACCTGGATATAGATGTGGATTTATTATTTATGGGTGTGTTGGGAAACCATAGAATTGAGAAACAAAATCAGAATATTTTTAAGGCAATGTTATTAGCAGCGCAGGCAGTGATGGCATATGGTTGGAAGGAGAACTTAAAATAGACTTTAGAAAAATGGAACGAATATCTATATGAATATATACAATCGGACATATTGGAATGTTTAAAGCAAGATAAGTTATGGACTGTAAAAATGGAGGAGATAAACAAGAAATGGTCGGTATATTTTGAATGGGTTTATAAAGGGGAAGCCAATATGAGTAGATTTGTAAAATTGGAAAGAATATGCTCTTGGTTGAAAATGTAACTTGAAAATTATGATGGTGACCACCTTGGGGGGGGGGGGGGGAAACAGGGGTAAAAGGAGGATCAAAAGAAATTTGGAACTAAATTGCAATGTAACAATAATACTGAGATATAATTAAAAATAAATTATTTTTAAAAAAACAACTTGTGAACAGAGCCAGATGAACTGGAGAAAGGGAGTAGTACATGCACCTTTCTGAGCTCATTGAGGATGAAAATATGATAGAACTGCAATGTATTTGATGGCCTTCTAATCACATTGTGGTCAAAAATATAGAGAAGGCCATCCCCTCCATGTTCTGCTTACGCATTTCCATTGTGCACTCTTGGTCTGTTGCAAGAAGTCCATATCAGATATATCACCATCCATCAGACATTCTGTATTTTGTTCAGACTTCTCTGTGCTGACAGTGTTGAGACGTGGCCTTGAGTACCTCTAGAACCTCAAAGCCATCCACACTCCACATGGACCAAAGCCATAGGTGACTGGATATATGCTTTTCCCACATCAGATCTTGCAGATCTTGAACATGGCGCTAGTTCAAGTCTGTCAAGCTTGATTACCCCTATCTCCGAGATCCCCTGATCGTGAAATTCTAGCTGTGCGGTAGGAAGTCACTTACTCCAATGAGGACTTAAATGATTGATGCATCAAATTAAGAAAATCAATGGGATGTTCATTTACAAAAAGAAAAAAAGAAAAATTAATCAGTTAACATAGTTCTAAATGCGGACTTGTTTACCTCACCATGAAAGGCAAATGCCTGATTAACTGTGACAGCCAGTGAGCTAACGTGACAGGTAAAATGCACTCGATCGGACATGCTCTAAAAGCTGAACCCAGAGCACAGGGGCTCCCTGTCTTCTAAGGCGCTTCTTTTTTTCCTTCTGGCTTATTCACCATTCATTCAGAAATATGTATGTAAGTGCTGTCCAGTCACAACCGACTTACAGTGACCCCCAAGCAAGGGGCCTTCAGGGAAGTGAGAAGCAGGGGTGGTTCACCATGGCCTTCCTCTGCAGTGTCTTCCTTGGCGGTCTTCAAGCAAAGTAATGATCCTGCTTAGCTTCCGAGATCAGACCAGATCAGGCTGTATACCACACTGTTCCACATGCCTATATAGATTTTTTAAAAAAATTTGCTCTCAAGTCACAGCTGACTCATGGCAGCCCTGTGGGGCTTTCAAGGCAAGAAACATTCAGAGGTGGCTTTGCCATTGCCTGCCTCTGTGTATCAACCCTGGGCTTTCTTGGTGGTCTCCCATCGAAATACTGACCAGTGCCAACCCTGCTTAGCTTCCAAGAGCTGACATGATTGGGCTAGCCTGGGCTGTCCAAGTCAGGGCTATACAGAAATACCTTCCATCCCTATATTTCAAGTGTAGAATTTAAATAGTTTGAATTAGTTATTATGACTGTGTTCCTGCTGCTACCACATGTTGACCCAAGGAACAGCCAAAAGGCTGACTTGACTGCTGAAGCTAAGCAGATCTGGCGGTTTAAGTACCTGAATGGAAAAGCACCTGGGATCTAGGTGTAAGCAGCTCTGAGGTCCTCTGGAAAAACAGGGCATCAATGAAAGAACTGCCATCCATTCAGGAAACATACAAAAATGAGGTTCGCTAAATGTGAGCAGAGGATAGTTTTCAAAAGAAGAAAAATGAGATGGGCTTCTACTACACAGGGGGGGGGGGGGGGGACCAAGAAACCCAAACATAAAAAGTGATAGTGTCACGTAAAACGTCAGAGATCAGAAACTCATGATGCAGGGACAAGATATAACGTACAGTTGCCAACCTCCAGGTGGTGGCTGGAGAGCCTCAGTCGACAGTGATCGGTTCCCCTGGAGAAAACAGCCACTTTGGAAGGTCGGCTCTATGGTATTATGCCCCCATGGAAGTCCCTCCCATCCCCAAACTCCACCCTCCTCAGGCTCCACCCCTTAAATCTCCAGTATTTCCCAGCCCAGAGCTGGCAGCACTAGTACAATGTCAGTGAATAAGAATGAACAATGTCAGTAGAGAAAATAAACAGCATGTCCGCTGGCGAGTCTGATAAGTGCATCGTGAGCAAAAGCCACTTTGGACAATGTCTTCCTCTAAGAACGTGTTTGCAATGAACGTTGCGCAGTTTGTCAGAGAACAGAGGGCATCGGTATACTTCAGCTGGTTTATCGGAAAGTATTCGGAAGTCTAGTACCCAGCTCTGGAGGGATCTCCTGCAGTAAATGCAGGCCATACTGTTGTGTTAAGATGATTTTCTCTCTCATGTATACACACACACACACACACATGCACACACACACACACTTGTTTGTAGCAGTCCCAGCACTGTACCCACTGCATAGGATACAGTTGTGTAAAGAGTGGAGCTACTGTTAAAACTCATGATCCCAGCATTCTTTCTGTTCCTCCAGACACATGGAAGCTGCACAGGACTGAGCTGGGAGAACATTTCTGAGGGGAACCTCCACATTTCCTCTGGATCCCAGAGCCAGGAGGCAGCATCAGGGGAAGGCCTCAGCCTCTGTGCCCTGTTGTTGGCCCTCCAGAGGAACTGGCTGGCCACTGTGTGAGACAGGATGCTGGAGTAGATAAGGACATTGTTCCTACTCAGGGGTCCTTTCGGAGAAAAAGAGGTGCAGGAGCTCATTAGTATAACTCATTCGCATAACTTATTTGCATATGCCACACCACTTGACATCACCAGAAGTATGTCAGAAAGCAAGAAAGAAAGGAGAGAGAGAGAGAGAGAGGAAGGAAGGAAGGAAGGAAGGAAGGAAGGAAGGAAGGAAGGAAGGAAGGAAGGAAGGAAGGAAGGAAGGAAGGAAGGAAGAAAGAAAGAAAGAAAGAAAGAAAGAAAGAAAGAAAGAAAGAAAGAAAGAAAGAAAGAAAGAAAGAAAGAAAGAAAGAAAGAAAGAAAGAGCTGGCAGAGAGGGGGCAGCTACTAATCCAAGCCTCAGAAGTACCACTATTCTGGGAGGAGAGCTTCAGTGGTGGCTGAAGCCTCCAGAAGGCTGGTTGGAGGAACAAGGACCTTTCCAGGGGACGGGGTCATTTTGCTGCAGCCAGGACACAAGCAGGCATTCCCCCATTGGGGGGGGGGGGGGCTGGCACCAACTCCCGGAGCTGTGCTCCCCCGAGCTCCTGCTCGAAAGGACCGCTGTTCCTACTGATGAATTTTCCTAAAGTCCTTGGATTTCTATCAGAAACAAATATTGTATTCTTTCTACGAAATTTATTTATAATTTTCCCATGCTGCATGTGTTGCACTGTTCATTTAAAATATAAAAATATAAAGTGTATTTGTAAGTACTGTTGAATAGTGAGGTCGTCGTAGTTGAATCCTATTTGGCTCAGAAGTTTCCGTGATTCGCTCTCTTTGTTTGTTTCGGCCCCTGGGTGAGGAGACAGGAGGCTGGACTAGATGGACCCTCACTGCTCTGATCCAGCAGGGCTCTTCTGGTGTTCTTGTGTTTAATGTCTCAACAATTTGGGTCTTTCCCATATTATTAGTTCTCAACTGCCGTGGGTGTTACCCTGTGATAGAGACTGTAACACCGGGGTCCCCAGCCTTTTTGTGTGTACAAGCACCTTTGCAATTCTGTCATATTGTGGTGGGTGCATCCTAAAAATGGCTGCCACAAAAATGGCTGTTGCAGGAGGCGGAGCCAGCCACAAAATGGCTGCCACAACTGTCAGAATGTGAGGATCTGACAATGGCTTACTGTCTTGTTTGCATTTAGTGGTTGTCTGCTGTTACTTTCTGTTTCTTTGTGCCACGCTATCACCCAATGTTTTATTGCTTGCCTTGAAGTAGAAATAGCGGTCCTGCTTATTGTTACTTTCTTCCCGGGAGGATGGCCTGCCACATTCCTGGTCGTCACATAAACAACTCCAGCTATCTCATCCTGTCCACTCCTCCTCCCCCTTTCGGGCTTGGAGTATTTTATCAAAGTTGTTTCAACCTTGGGGACTGTTTAATTGTTGCTGGCCAAATGTTTCGCCTAGAGTTCGCACATCTGGGTCACACAGGGCAAGAAGGGAATTTTTATAACTTTCCCACCTTTTGGTGAGAACCAATGGTTCTCGCTTTTCTGTATTCATTCTGATTGGTCAATCATGTTCAAGCACCTAATATGCCTGAAGGTATATTAACCCATGTTATTTCTTTTCCTGTATCTGTAACAAACATCGAGAACCTGAGTCCATTATTAGAAAATAAAGAACTTTGCTTTTAATCAAAGGTCTGGTCTGATAGTGTTAACCCAGAAGCCTCACACAACTTACCTTCAATCACGCTGTGAAGGTCCTTGTGGTGTATAGGCATCTGCTGCCCCAGCAATGTTTTTTAAAAATATGCCCAGCCAATCAAATCTCCACAGGTCAGTCAGAAGCCTTGCTGGGCAGAAGCCCCACTTGGCCCTGCCCACTTTCTAAATGCACTTGGTGGGCACCAGGAAAGGTATTGGTGGGTGCCATGCTGCCTACAGGCACCAAGTTGGGGACCCCTGGTGTCACGCATGGAGATGAGGAGGAACCCCCTCCCTTCTCCGGTTCCGAGGCTCTGCAAGACCCCAAATGAGACAGACAGGGGCATGACAGATGGGGGGATTTCTGAGGGCGGGGGAGGCGGAACCCCACCCAGCAATGCTCCCGCTAAGCTGTGGGGTCTTGTGAGCAAAAATCCTACTTTGCGAGCTACTGGCATTAAAGTTGCGAGCAAGCGAATTGGCTGCTGTATACATTAGTTTGCTCTGGAGCCATCCTTCCTGCACTAAGTCAAAAACATGTGAGCCGGAGGCTAAAAAACTGAGCTAGTTCACACTAACTCAGCTTAGAGGGAACACTGCCCACAAACACCCTCAAGTATATTTGGGGAATAGTATTACAGCATGTTCAAACTAGGCTGGCCCACCCAAGGCTGGTAGCTGGCAGAACACTTGCCCAGTGTCACCAGGGACTTGGTGACATCGCTGTTAGAACCATCAGTTCTGTTAGCCCTTAGTTAGGGGAAATATATTAAAAATGTTCACAGGTGCGATAGATCTTGCTTCACTGGAGCCGAGACGGTTTCCTTAAATTTAAAAATACTTTATTACTAAAGAAATGGGTAAACGGGATTAGCTGCAAAAGAAAACATCCTAGAGCTACATCCTGTTCCGTCTATCTACAGGGACAAACTTAGATCACAATGGAGAATCCAGAACAAGGTCCAGGGCTTTCTCGGTGGCGGCTCCTGACTGGTGGAATGAGCTCCCGGAGGAGATCCGGGCCCTGCGGGATCTAATGCAATTCCGCAGGGCCTGCAAGACGGAGCTCTTCCGCCAGGCCTTTGAATAGGAGCCGCCACCAGTGACGCCGGTGATACCGGTGAAACCATCCATCATTTAGCCATCTGTGATGCACCCGGTCCAGTATGGCCCTGGCAATGCTGGCAGGGGGGAGGGCTTGAACCTGCCATGGGGTCGCCATTAGAAATTATATTGTGGAAACTTTTATAGGTATTAACTGTATTGAGATTGAATGTTTTTAACTGATTTTACAGGTTTTAATTGTTTTGATTAGGCCTTGGGCCCATGTAAGCCGCCCTGAGCCCGCTTGCGGGGAGGGCGGGATATAAATCCAAAAAATAAAATAAAATAAAATAAATCCTCTCCTTTTTCTTGACCCCTAGAATAAGTCACCTGAGAACAGTAACCAATCAATAGAGCCATACCCCTGTGGATTCGCGGGCTTTTCTTCAGTTGGCCAGCTGCCAGGTTCCTCTTCCAGGTCAGCCTAAACAACAACACAAGTTAACACAAGTTAACCCTATAATGGGGTTAACCCATTATAAGTTAACCCTATAATGGGGTTAATACACAAGTTAACCCTATAATGGCTGGAATAGTCAGGTCTTGCTAGCATACACATTTCGAACAGTCGCCTCCGATGTGACCTGGAAGGGATGTCATTATGTAGGGGTGACACTCTGGCATTTGCCCAAAACTCTATGGTTTAACAATAAGAGTTTTAGGCAAATGCTAGAGTGTCACTCAACACAGTAGTAGATTCAGGTGGGTAACTGTATTGTTCTGAAGCAGCAGAACAAAGTTTGAGTCCAGTGGTACCTTAAGAGCAACAAAGGTCCTTTCCACATTTGCCTGTCACTCCAGGTTTCCTCAGCGTTCAAGTCAACTGAGCGGGAGCAGGCAGAGTTGGCGGGAGGCCTCCCGCCCAAGCAAGAGACCTGGCCTCCCTCCTTCAAACGGATATCACCAGGCTCTAGGCTTTATTGAGGGATTCATTTGAAGATTTAAATAATCACACAGACTCGAACATATAAAACAAACTAAGCCAGTAAAACAAAACAGAAGATATCTGTGTCCCTAACAACTTTTAAGCAGTATTCTTAGGCCTCTTATATCCTAATTGCATAGGTTCTGCTTCCATGCTGTATCCTTCCTTTCTACCTCTGGTTCATCTGTGTCTCTGACTGTTCTCTTCTCTTGGCTGTCTTTTCCCTCCACAGTCTATCACAGTGGTGGCAAACCTATGGCACGCGTGCCAGAGGCGGCACTCAGAGCCCTCTCTGTGGGCACGCACGCAGTTTGGGCACTCAGTCTCTAAAAGGAAAAAGACGACACAGACTCGAGGCTGGGCTGCTCTCAAACTTACAAAGTATGAGCCAAGGTTAGACAAATTATCAGCATGCATTCAACAGCAAAAATCACATTCATTGTTCAAAAGCATGCCAAATGCAAACTTTTACCTTTCAATAAAAAGTTGTTTGTATCATTGAAAGCTCTGTTATTGTGTTTTTCTTTTAAGACAAAAGATGTCAATGAGTTCTTTTTTCTAAACTAAAACCTCAGTATTCAGGTTAAATTGTCATGCTGGCACTTTGCGATAAATAAGTGGGTTTTGGGTTGCAGTTTGGGCACTTGTTCTCTAAAAGGTTCGCCATCACTGGTCTATCACTTACTGTCTTTCCTTCACTCCTGTCTGTTTGTCCAACAGGCCCCAACTGACTTTGTTGGTCTTAAAGGTACCCCTGGACTTGAACGTTGTTCTTACTCGCTAGCTGTCCCTCTAAGACCCCTGTAGAATTTTTGAATATCCACCAATCAGGGCCACAGCTTACAACCTGACCAATCATAGGCAAGCCAATCCCCTTTCAGTTACAGCCTCCCCCTTTAAAGCTCGCTCTCTCAACTGAATTTTCCTTATTTGTTCACTCTGCCATCTGAGAGTTCACTGAGATGCTCATTTTGCCACAAGTGCCTTTATCTGTTCTCCCAGCTGTGCTGGAGCTGCTAACAGACAGAAAATGTCTTAAAGGCTGCACAGTCAAGGGGACAAACAGGAGCCCAGAGGTGCAGGTCAGAAGTCTTGACTTCCACGGAGTCTGTAACGATAGGGGAGAGAAGCACTAGCCACAGTTCTCAAGGGAGACGGAAGGGGTCTGAAAGGGGCTTTTCTTTTCTTGAGGGTGCATCAGGGCTGGTCTCAACATACCCTGAGGTAGGGCAGCTGCCAGGGCTCTGGTCTTCTGGCAGGGCCCACTCTCACAGACACACACACGTCCCATCGCCACCACACATTGCCAGGGCGGAAGAAGAAAGGAAAAAACAGGTAGGTGGTGAGATGGGTAGGCTGGATGGATGACTTGAGTGGGGGTACTGTTGGTGCTCAGAGGAGGAGGGGGGACCCTGGGCACTCTCTGCCAGGGGTCCCCCAAAACCGGGAACTGGCCCTGGTATGTGTACTCATCGTTTTGTCCTGCTGGTTCCTCCAGTTCTGAGTGGTGGAAGGGGCCACTGTCTGCCCAGGGTCCCCCAAAACCTGGAACTGTCCCTGGTATGTATTCATGGTTTTCTCCTGCTGGTTCCTCCAGTTCTAAATGGCAGAGGGGGGCACTCTCTGCGCAGGATCCCCCAAAACCTGGAACCATTCCTGGAGTGTGTACTGGTAGTTTTCTCCTGCTGTTTCCTCAAGGTCTAAGCACCAGAAGGGGGCCCGCTCTGCCCAGGGGCCCCCAAGACCTGGTGTGTGTGATGTGTGAACGCATTGTTTTCTCCTGCTGTTTCCCCCAGTTCTGAGTGGCAGAGGGTGGCACTGTCTGCCTGGAGTCCTCCAAAACCTGGAACTGGTCCCGATATGTACTCATAGTTCCCCCCCGCTGTTTTGCCTGGTTCCAGGCAGCTAGGGGGGGGGGGGGGCAACCTCTGTTTGGGGTTCCCATATCCTGGAACTGTCCCTGGTGTGTGTACTCATTGTTTTATTCTGCTGTCTCTTCTGGTTCTGAGGGGTGCACTGTCTGCCCGGGGTCCCCCAAAACCCGGAACTCCTCTCTGCTTTGTGCACTTATTGTTTTCTACTGCTGTCTCCTCTGGTCCTGAGTGGCCCAAGTTACATGGGATGACGAACACGTCTCTGCCACTGCCCTCCATCTGCTCAATAAGAAGATACATGATGGGACATCATTGCGTTTTGCATTTCCCACGCCTGCTTCACTTCAGTAGCTACCATTTGCAGGGGTGTCTTGTCGTGCATTTTCTTTCAACATAGGAAGATGGGTTTGCTTGTTGGTGTTGTCAGCACTGTGCTGTTGGTATCAGTTTTAAGATAACTTCAAATGCTGCTATGAACTGCAGCGGGTTTGCTTCCATTAACGTGTGGAGCAGGGATCTGAACATGCAAAGCTGCCTTATTCGGGGCCAAAATAATTTTTTTGCGTTTAGTCTCGTGTGTCCATCTTTGACTAGAATAGGCTCTCAAAGTCTTTTTCGAATCCGATACCCCAAATCCTTCCTAGAAATGCAGGGTTAACTGGGGTATTTTATATGAAATCTCATACTGATCATGGCAGAATAAGTGTCTGTCACCTGCTGAAGGATGTTCAGACACCTGCTTCTGTGGCTCACAGTCTGTTTGCTGGTCATAAATGGTGGGAGAAAGTCCCATCAAGTCACAGCGGACCTGTGGCAACTAGGGATGTGCATTTGGCTCAGCTGAGCCAGAAAAAAACCTGTATAATTTCTATATGGCATTATTTGGGGCTCGCTAGAAGCTGAATCAGATTCTCTGATCTGATTTGGCTTCCCGAAAAAGAATTGCTGTACTGACGCCAAATCTGTTCGGCTTCTGTACGGCATCCCCAATACATCACTTCCCCAGTTGGCCAGCAGGCCAGGTGGGGAAATGAAGAGGACCAAGAGCAGGTCAGATACCCTTTGATAACCTTCCCCAGCCAGCCTGCTCTGGTGGGCAGGCTGAGGAAGGTGCGAGGAGGCCGTGTGCAGTTGTCAACGCAGCCTCTTGGGTAGAAATTTTTATTGTGTGTTGTAGCAGTTTGTAGGTGTTCCTCGCCATCAGGCAGCAGCAATGTTATAAAGGGCTTCAGGTGTGGTGGTAAAAAGTGCCATCAAGTTGTAGCCAACTCATGGTGACCCCATAGGGTTTTCAAGGCGAGAGACTTTGAGAGGTGGTTTGCCATTGCCTGCCTCTGTGTTGTGACCCTGGGCTTCCTTGTCGGTCTGCCATCCAAGAGGCAAGGAAATGAAATCCCACCACCCTGAGGAAACGTACATGGCCACTGCCACCACACAGCTGATGGAGAGGAAAAGGTAGAAAAAATGAACAGATCAGAGGTTTACCTTATGGGTACTGGGGGCTGTCGGATGCATTATGGTCCAACTTTTAAACATGTTTGCCGTGAAGTTCGTGGCCTCCTCCTAATTCCGTGTGTTTGGTTTGCTCTCTGGGAGCCTGTCAGCCCAATACGGCACAGAGCAGAAAGGGACCATTGCAGGTGACAAGATGAGAATTGTGTGTTTGCTCAGCTGTGGTCTAACAAGCCTGGAAGGGACAATTGACTGTGGTGAGCAGAAATATTTCCAAGCCATTGATCCAAGCTCCGCACACTATGCAGGAAACTCAAACTGTAGCCTGTCAGATGTCATTAGCAACACAGGCCTTAAAAGTTGTCTTCCTGCAGAACTGTTCCTAGACAAGAGCCCCTGACTTCACAACCAACAATGTTTGGAAGGAGGTTAGGAACATCAGTTCCATAACAATTGTACAAATACATCCCTTTTGCGGTGGCCACAAATGTTACTTCCTCTGTTTTTGCGGACAATACGAAGTCATTGCCTGCATTCATTGCCAAAGTTCATCAAGGAGGTTTGTTAGAAATGGGCCTCTCGTTTGTGAGCTAGCCTTTGGGAGTAAACCCTGGCTGAGTTAGAGGAGAAGGCACACTTTTCCAAACTCTACAGTGTCTCAGCACCCTGGGAATGGAGACATGGCCTCAAAACCACCTCCCGAGGACTTCAGATACTGTGAATTTGGAGATGAACATGTGTGACGGTTAAACTTGTTTTTTGCAGTGTAGATGCACAGGTATTGAATAATACAATTTCAACATGTAACAATGATGTGAAGGCGTTTATTATACATAGGTACAGAATATTTATTGTAACTCTGTATGTTTTGTATTAAGCACCATGTGATGGTCCTCTTCTGATGAAGAATCACCTTGAAACGAAAAATATTACCGGATGTTCGTTAATGATATAATATTGGACTTATATTTGTATGAAATAATATTTTTGCACTGTTAATTAAATCTACTGTTTTTTGCAATATATCAAGTGTCCTTGCAGCTATTCTCATATTGGTCCTCATTCAAGGGGCAAGGGCGACCGATGCTCCTGGAATTCTGCTCCTAAACACCAGAGTTCCACCGGCACTATGCTGGAGCGCTCCTCTTTTCACAAGCCCTTCTTGATGAGCGAGTCTTACTCTTTCTCCAAGTCTCCTTTGCTGGATCATCAGTCCAAGGACTCTTTGGACTCCAAGGAGGGCTTCTGAGGACTGGCATCCCTCTGTGTGCCCATCCCTCATCTCCATCAACGTCTTTCATGCTAGGAGGCCATAAGGTCAGACCATTGAGCTCTTAAACATCATTCAGCTGAGCCCACTTGTGAGGAGGGCGGGATATAAATCTGAAAAATAAATAAAAATAAATAAATATTCCATAGAGTTCTCTTCACCTCTCCCATCCGGAGTATTTGTGTCTACACTTCCCTATCTGACTCTTCTGCAAGAGATGGACTTCTTCCTGCAGAATGAGGTGATAGAAATTATGCTGTGATCCCAGAGGTTTCGATTCCAAGTATTTCACTGTGCTGAAAAAAGGAAGTTGGCATCCCTGGCTTCATCTGGAGGGTGTCAACTACTGCACTGAGACGAAGGAGTTCTGAATGTTGACACTAGCCTCCGTCCTGTCCCTTCTGACTTTGGGAGGTTTGGTTCACTTCTGTTGACCTTAATGATGCCTACTTCCACATCATGGTCCAGCCTTAACATTTCTCATTTCTACAGTTCTGACTTTTGATTTGAGTCCATGTTGCACAGGATGGCACTGGGTTATCGGCCACTGTGTGACCTAGAGTGTTGGAATGGATGGGTTATTAGCCTGATCCAACATGGCTTCTGTTCTGTTCTTATGGATGCCCCAGTCACACACAGCCAGCCCTGATGGTCCCAGGAGAAGAAGCTCTGTATCAACCACCAGAAGCTTCTGGCCATATACAAGTCACTTCATCCCTTTTCCCCAACGACAAGGCAAAGGGGGTACAGGTGTCCAGCCACCAACAATAAGGCTGCCATTTACTACATCAGCAAACAAGGCGATGCAGCATTCAGCACTACAAACCAGCCTAGCCTACTACCTGTGGGTGAGATATGTTAAATATAATAGCACTCCTATTGATATCTATCTATCTATCTATCTATCTAATCATCTATCAATCTAGTACTGCTCATATGGCTATCACCTTGAGCAAAAATTCCTACTGATATCTGTGTCCCAGTTAACGACGACACTTGGGGAGACAAGGTCAGTCATCAGGGCATCATATAACATAAATGGAGCATCAAAGATGCATACCTGAACCAGGTGTATCATCATTTTCAGAGATCCCCCTGTTTGCCACCAAGCTTTGTTCCTACTGCTCCAGGGAAGGTGTGGGCCTCCTGTCCCTGGGAGATGCCTTTCTTCAGACATGGTTAGGATAATTATGTATTTCTTCCTCTCCTCCTCTTAACCAAGGACATGGGAAAGATAATGAAGGATTGCATGGACTGCATCCTGATCGTGCCTTACTGGCCATGCTGGCTGTGGGTCACAAATGTCCTGCAATTGTCCCATGGCTGCTACATCAGCCTGCCCAAACTGCCAAATATTCCTCCTGAACATCGCAGCAGGGTCGTTTACCCAAACACCCTGTATCTGGTAGCCCAGAAGATTCAGCTAACCACTCCCAGAAGTTTTGAGATACGTCCTGTTCAGCAGACAGAAGCCAGATGATTGAAAGTGAAAGAGCTTTACCACCTTTCCTTCACAATATGGATGGAATACCTGTCATAAGAACAATACCTATCATAAGACAATACCTGTCATAAGAACAGAAGAAGAGCCCTGCTGGATCAGACCGATAGACCATCTAGACCACCATCCTATCTCACAGAGTGGCCAACCAGTTCCTCTATAAGGGCCATTAACAGGGCATAGAGGCCAAGGTCTTCCCCTGATAAGAAGAGCCCTGCTGGATCAGACCAGTGGTCCTTCTTGTCCAGCATCTTGTCTCACACAGTGGCTCACCAGTGCCTCTGGATAGCCAACAACAGGGCATAGAGATGCTGCCTCCTGGCTCTGGGATTCAGAGGCTTAGTGCCTCTGAATGTGGAAGTTCCCCTCAGTCACCATGGCTAGTAGCCAGTGATAGCCTTATCCTCAATGAATCCATCTAATCCCCCTTTTAAAGCTGTTTATTGCTCTTCAGGAATAAAGGAAGCAACCTGTTTTTACTGCAGGATAGTCTGAATAGCAGGGTGACTCTTCCTGCCATTATCATAGGCGATGGAGCCTATCCACTGAGGCCATGGTTGATGGCGCCTTACAGGAAGCCTAGGCTACCTTTTGACATTCATTTCAACAAAATGCAGAGCAGGGCAAGGAATGTAGTGGAGCGAGCATTTGGGAGGCTGAAGGCACGTTGGAGAGTACTGTCTACCAGGCTTGATATCCATTCTGACAGTGTTAGCTCCATTGCTATGGCATGTATAATCCTTCACAACATATGTGAACAGAAGGGGCATGAGGTTAATCCAGAGGGGCAGGAACAGGATACCGTGCTTGTCCCAGAGGAGGAGGAAGAAGATCCCAGGGTCCTAGGGGGAAAAAACCTTGAACAGGGGAAGAAAGTTTGGCTTGCCATTGGCCAGTACATTTATGCAAACCAAAGACGGTAGTTTCCTTGAGGTTAGTAAAGCAGCACTGGCCAGTTTTCCACTTTTCAGCCACCCTTCCCCATTTTGACTTTGTGTACAAATACAGTTTCGCTATGTGTGCAATTCAATAAAGGGATTCAATTTGAAAATTTTATTTTATTTATTTATCTTCATATACCCCGCCCTCCCCGCTAGCGGGCTCAGGGCGGCTTACAAGGGCACAAATGCCAATCAAAACATCATAAAACAGTTAAAATCAACAACAATAGTAAAAATTCCAATAAATTACAGATATATTACTACAATTCCCAATAAAGTGCTTCCAGTCTTTACTAGTCAGATGGCTTCCTATCGGGGTGGGGTCCAACCAACCTTGACCATCGGGCCTGGACTGCATTTAGGGCCAGCTCACATTGCAGATGTTATTGCAGTGGATGTCACTGCTGGTGGCAGCTCCTAGCCAAAGGCCGGGCGGAAGAGCTCCATCTTGCAGGCCTTGCGGAACTGCATTAAGTCCCGCAGGGCCCTGATCTCCTCCAGGAGCTCATTCCACCAGACTGGAGCCGCCACCAAAAAGCCCCTGGCCCTGGTCTCAGCGAGCCTGGCTTCCCTGGGGCCCGGGACACAAAGTCGATGACACGACCCCGACCAAAGTGCCCGCTGGGGTATATGCGGGGAGAGGCAGTCTCTCAGGTATGTTGGACCCTGGCCATATAGGGCTTTAAAGGTAAGAACCAGCACCTTGAAGCGAACTCGGTACGCCTAGGCTAAGCATTTTTCCTTCCGAATAAAACCAGGCAGCGTTTATCTTCCATTAAAGCAAAAGGGGAGGGGAAAAGGGAGTACTGGCTGTGGGTTGGATAACACGGTCAAGGGGATCCTGGAGGGCACGCTATTCGTTAATCTTATTTAAATTTTCCTGCTGCGAAACAACGCTACAACGGTGTAAGCCAAGATGGCTCCTAGGAGGAGAGGGACATTCTGGCAGTGAGATGAGGTGGAGCTCCTCCTAGGCATTGTTTCTAGGTCTGGCCACGTCGGTGAACTGATAGCCATCACCCACCTGGAGAACAGGGATGTATACGAGGCAATAGCTCGGAGGATGGCCAAGCGGGGCTTCAACTGCACCGCGGAGCAATGCCACTCCAAGTTCAAGCAGTTGCAGTGTGACTTCATGGCCAGCCTGGAGGCATGGGGAGGGATACCCAGGGCCAGTGGTCAAACACCCTACCATGACACCATGCTGCGACTGTGGTAGGCTGCAGGAGTATCGCTGCCATGCTGGTAAGCACAGGACACTACAAGGAGTTGTTGAATGTGCAAAAAATTTTTGGTGCACGGGGGTGGTGGCGATCACCAGTTGCCATGCACACTCTTAAAACAGACATGTAACAGCTGGCCCTGCAAACACTGGGCTGCGCAGCACTGGGCAAGTGATTCCACAGTACCCTCCAAACCACTACCACAAACCCAACGTTCAAGGTTCCCTTATCATAAGTACCCATCCCACATTTCTGATTGACATCCCAGACAACCTACTCATTTGTGTAATTTGGCAACCAACACTCACATTTCCAACATACCACCCAAAACAGGCCACTCTGGGGACAGAATGTAAACATTACTTTATACAGTCACCATGTTGCTTAAGAAGCGCCAATTGCACATTGAACGTTTTCGTCAGACCCATGCCATCCCACACAAAAGATACCTTTTACTGCAGCCAGTTTGAAACACATCTTGCAGCACTTGGCCAATCATTACAAATTGTGGAGAATGGCACTGTATTATGGGGCAACACCATATTCCACAATTGCCCTTGCACATATGAAAATTAAGCATGGTCTCCAACGCTCCCCCGAGTTGGGCATTGTTTGTTGCGCATACTATGCCCTGGCAGCGTTCCACGGTGAACGATCAATGCAATAAGACACAAGTTGTTCTTCTTTTAATCTTTACTTTATTTAATCTCATAAAAAGCATCACTGCAGTTGCCTGAGTGGGCGATCCTGTATGAGAATGCATCCTTAACTTAAATAAAGGTGTGTGTGTGTTAGTAATGGACAGGGCTTCTTTTGTAGAAAAAGCCCAGCAGGAACTCATTAGCATAACAGGCCACACCCAACAGCAGAAATTCATTAGCATATTAGGCCACACCTCTGACAGCACAGCTTATTAGCATACTAGGCCACACCCCCATGTTAACAGAAGAGTGGTCATCTAGCCACACCCATTTTTTGCTTCTTATTCTGTTTACCTTGTTTGTTGTCAAAACCCAGGGCTTTTTTTGTAGCAGGAATTAATTTGCATGTTAGGCCACATGCCCCTAATGTAGCCAATCCTAATGAGTTTCTGCTGTTGGGTGTGGCCTATTATGCTAATGAGTTCCTGCTGGGTGTGGCCAACTTAGGAGCCAGCCGGAACTCCGTTCCTGTGCTTTCCCGCCCCAAAATAGCCCTGGTAATGGACATTTTAAAGAAAGCAGTCACATTTTGACCCGTGTTCTCCTGGTGTGGGGATTCTGAGACACTGTAGAATTTGCAATTGTATCAATTCGCCCACTTTTCAAGAATGGCGCACTCCTTGTCCATTAACAGAACGACATAGACAGTGATGAATGTGATATCTGTGTGCGTGGCAACGCAAGAGTGAGGATAACGCACTCCAAACCGTACCCACTTCTCTCACTGCAGTGGCTGAACGTCTTGGGCGAAGGGCCAACTGGCAGGAGCAGCTGCAGGCCGGGGGTCCAGAGCCTGACGCTGAGGAGCAGCCTCCAGCAGTGGAATGGACAGCAGGGGGGGAGGAGGAGGAGGAGGGCATCATACCAGCAGCGCCTTCCACATCAGCCTCTGGTACTGCAGAACGAATGCCACAGTTATTGCACTCACAAGCACTGACGCAATGTTACTGTTTTGGGTTGCCCATGGCTTACAACCCAGTGGCAGCTGTCATCATTATTCTATAGCCCTGCTTTGGGAATGGTGCATTTTAATGATTACAAATATTGATCAGCTGCAGGCACAGCAAAAGGGACAGTGCAGGATGAGGAGGGACCACGGAGGGACCACGGAGGGACAAAGGGTGCAGCCCGATGATCGCATGCCAATCATGGTGATGATGAAGAAGAAATTGGGGCAGTAGTTTCAGTTAGAAATCACCAGTGTGAAATACCACATTGGGTGCACAGAGGCCTTTTTTTTCATAATCTATATATCTAATAGCCAAGTGGCCCCCCCCGTGTGTGGATACTTAAATCCGTG
Source organism: Lepidodactylus listeri (assembly GCA_029233225.1). Taxonomy (NCBI): domain Eukaryota; kingdom Metazoa; phylum Chordata; class Lepidosauria; order Squamata; family Gekkonidae; genus Lepidodactylus; species Lepidodactylus listeri. The sequence continues at coordinate 127,538,201 of JARCFY010000005.1, read as the reverse complement.
CAGGGGGGCACTTGGAGGGCAGAGGGGGGGTTCTGCAGGTGGGGGGTAAAAGAGCGTCCTCTGCGCATGCACGGGGAATGCTCTGGGAACGCCGGGAGTCTCGGGGGGGGGAAGGGGGCGAGTCTCTGGGAACACTGAGGGAACTGGGACAGCCCGGTGGTTGAGAGGCATCTAAGCCTCGCCGCTGGAGGGGGAGGAAAGCAGCAAGGCCTGGTGGCTGTGTGCCATGTGGGCTTCGCGGGGCCAACGTGGGGGTGGGAGGGGGAAGAGCGGCGAGGACTGACATCTCCGGGCCTTGCTGGGGTGATCCGGGGGTGGGAGGGGGGGTGGAGAGGCGAGGCCTGGAGCTGCCGGGCCTTGCCGGGGCAATCCGGGGGCAGGAGGGTGGGAGAGGTGAGGCCCCGCCGGTTCTGAGCCTCGCCAGGCCACCGTGGGGGTGGGAGGTGAGCGAGAGCGGCCGGTAGGGAGGGAAACGCTGGGTCCGAGTGGCATTAAGCCACTCGGGCCCAAGCAAGAGCGGTGGGGGGGGAGGAAGCAAGCGAGAGCGGCGGGGGGGGAGGCGAATGAGAGCGGCGGGGGGCTGGGAGGGAGGCAGAAGCACCGGCCCTGAGTGGCTGTCAGTTTCTTCCCCCGCGAGTATCGCGGGTCCCCCTTCCTTGTATTCAATATAATTTCCTCGACAGTGCCGTCAGGGAGCGCAGAGCAAAGGCCTGAGGAAGCCTCATGGACTCTGGAAAACCTCCATGCGCTGAGCAGATCGACCTGTGAGTATGCACGGACAGACTGGATACTTGTCACTTTGCCACAAAAAGGCATGCCTGTATGCTGCGGTGATCATACCGCCAGTGCTCCCTCTAAGATGAGTTAATGCGAGGCATTATTGAATCCTGCACACAAATCAGTGCCTGGGCTCATGGATGATTATTACAGAGCCCACTACTTTATGCTGTAGCCAAATCCCTAATGCTCAGGTTTAATTCCAGTGGCTCATATAGTTTGAAATTCTATATCGAGTCTCTATGGCTTAGAGGAAGCACTGCTAACCCCCCTCCTTAACTTATCTATTTCAGTCGGTGCTCTGACTTGGCGCATGGATGCCACAGTCCGCCTTCAGCGGCGCATTGAGCGAGAGCAGCGATCACAGAGGGAGGCACTGAACGCACTTGAAGCCAGATTGGGAGGCCCAGCTGGGGATAATTTAAAAATGTACAGTTTGTAAAAACAAAAGTGCTGTTATTATAAATGTATATAGTTAACTATAAATCCTATCTATGTTGCTTAAATAAAAATGTTGCCTCAACTAACATTGGCTTGCTTATTCAAACATCCACAGTAAGCACGAGAGAAAAGACGGGCCATATTTCTCAAAGTATTGCACTATTTAGTAATACCTTGTTCTTGGTTCGTTATGCAGCACGGTTAGCTACAGTCTGAACATGAACTACAACAGAGATGTGAGAGTTAAACGTGAGACAAAACATGAAAGTGACAATGCTGAAGGCATTAAGGTTAACCACAACACAGAGGTCACATTGAATTTTGAGGTACTGCAGTCTGTTAGCGAGGCGAGCGCGCGGGGCCACCCACATTTATGGTTCAAAAAACACACATTCCTTGCCCACACATGAATGCCTTGGTCCCCGGGCACCAGGCCTCGCACACTCGCCATTGCTTTGGCAGTGCGCGAGGAGGCTTTGACTTTCCTGCTCCAGGTCCTCCATCAATACTTCCGGAGCATCCTCTGGCCGCATCCGCTTGGCAGCACAGAAACCACTATAGGCAGTGTCTCCCTTAGCTGGTACTGGGGAACATGTGCACGGATGCTCTTTGGTCACGGTTGGTGACTGTGTACCTGTTAATGCCTCATATAGCTGACATATGGCATTTACCGCTGCCATCAGGGCATCCACATTTTTCTGGTTCACCTCCTGCAGTGCCCGTTGGTCAAGCTCCCCCTCCTCTGTGATTGCATGGAGCTTGCGGTCCTCCATCAGCAGCCATCCATCTAACCACTGCATGGTTTCCATGTGCTCTAGCTTTCCCTGATCCATCATTTGAACTGCCACCTCATTTAGCAGGGCCACTCAACTCTGCCTACCCCGCTCATTCTCAAGTAGAGCCTCCTTGGTGTGCGGAGGCCGAGCATGGGCAGGAACTCGATCTGAAAGTACTGAGCACAGAAAAGTTAAGGTCAAGTCGACCACACCAGGTGCAGTACATTCCACATTCAACAGATTTTTCTTTAAGCCATATTTTAGCTTCAGGAAGCCAGTTTCCAGCCAAGACAGATAACATGATGTGACTAACAGAGACTCCCAGGAGCCCCTCTAGTAGGTTCCTGGAAACTCCAGAAGGGGCATCCGGCAGTTGCTGAAGTGCCTCCCGCCCACCCAAAAGCTACCAAATGGTTCGAGCAGGGACAACATCAGGTGCAGTACATTGCCGATCTCACATGTAACTGTTAACGGCAGCACTTCCAGTTAATCCAGAAGGGCAAGAGGTCACCTGCTGGAGTCTACCTTCTCATCATCTGCAATGTTGCCAACATGTATCATGCATCACAAACAACAGTACAGTAACCTGGGTCATCTGGTGTTTGGCAAGCCTGAACCAATTCATCTTCTTCACCACTTTTGGCTTCATCCCTCAATCCTGGTGTGGTGCATTCTTCATGTGATCAGACAGAGCTGGTTAACAGAATCCCTTCCAGAATACCTAAACCAAATTTCTATCAAATAGGGAAACAGTAGTCTCCCTTCAGATATGCCTCTAGACTATCAGTAATCATGTCGAAAGAGCTTATGCAGGGTTCCGGTAATGGTTAGCATTCCTCAGTACAAGTCCTTGATGTCCTGTTCCCTGGCTGGGAGTACATTACCTGTAACATTTAATACAACTAAGGTTGCAGGCAATCTAGTGGGGTGCTAGAGATCTCCTAACCCCAGTACAGACCTCCATGTCGCAGGGTTGACTTCCCCGTCTAAAAATGTCAGACCTGAATAGTTTGCAGCGAGCAACGCTGTTGCCAGCCCCCCTCCAAACTCCAGTCCAGCACAATGACCGCATGTATTAAGAGGAGTCGGTGGATTAAACATTGTGTAATCTCTCGTTGAGCCACTCACCATTCCCTGATGGGCTGGGGTCTTGGTTGGTGGTTTCAGGGGAGTTGTCACAAACACTGGCACAGCTGATTGACCTGGCTCCTGGAAGTGGAGAAGAATAAAGTAATTAAATTCCCCCTCCGTGTCATTCTGTGGTCCTTCGATAAGCGGCAGAGCAAACAACACCGAACAAAAGCATTGTAGAATCATTGTAAGTTGAACATACAGTGATACAATGGTATCCGCTATTTAAAAATTTAATAGAAGGCTACATTCCCGCGGTAAAGGCACAGGAGATGCAAATAACTTTAGGGCAGTTCGTTCTTTTGTGAGACAAGCAGTCACAGAAAGAGGATTTTTTAAAATATGGTATATGGTGTCTACAGCGAGAATGGTCTATGCTCAGAACTGGAAATGTGAAAAAACCCCAGACATATGGGAATGGTTGAGAAAATTGCTATTTATGGCAGAAATGGATAAATGGACAAGAAAACTGAATAATCAAGACTCAGAAAGATTTCTAGAAGAATGGAAAAATCTGAAAGAATATCTAGAACAACATTGGGATATGAAAAATAATATTTTTACATTGACTAATTATTGATTTTTGATGCTTAAAAGAAGAAACAATTATCTTCAAGAGAAATCTGCTGAACGACTGAAATTATAAGAATAGAAACTAGAGTACATATTACAGATATCTAGATAATACTTTTAAATGTTTAAAAATTGCCTTTCTTTTTTTTTTATTGTTGTAACCAAATTTGTTACTTGTAAGAGCCAATAACTTTAAATGTTTATAATTGCTATTATATATATAAAATGGTATAGGTGAGGCGGGAAGTCCCAAAATTTCTTGAACTGTAATAGGAATACATAGTTATATAGAAAAATTGATAATGATGATAATATTTTAAAAGTAACTATGTAAAGTTTTGTAACTGGAAAAAACAATAAAATTTGTTTTAAAAAAAAAAAGAAAGAGGATTTTTTTTTTCACGGATAACCACTCACCGTTCCATGAAGCGATGGGTGTTGGGCTGAGGTTTTCAGGGTGCTCTTCACTGACATTGCCACAGCTGCTAACACCAGAGCCTGGAAGTGGAAACGCTTGAGTGATTAATTTGATAAATAAGTTAATATTCACTACTAGACCCTGAAGCTGCCTGGACGTACTTGAAACACTGGTAGCACATCCGTCTGGGTCTGGTTTACTGGACACGGTGCCCGCAGAATGCATGGCGGGAGACAGTCTATTATGGGTCCCGTTCCCCCCACCCCCTCCAAGACATTGCGTCGGGCATGCAGAGATATTGGAGAGCCTACACACGTGCACATAGCCCGTGATACACCTCCTAACAATGATACAACGCTATCTGCAGGTTTAAAAATTAAAAGGACGGCAACATATGTCTTGCGCGACAGACTGAAACATGAGGAAGGACTAATTTCATGGCTGCTAATTCTAATCTGGACTAAAGAATCTTCCCCCGAAAAGGGGAACAGTATTCACTCATTGGTACCGGTGTGGCTGTCCTCAGGTCATCAGAATTTATTGTCACGAGATCAGTACTGAAGTGCTCCTTGGAGCATGGTGCAGGATGGTTCTCATCGGGGGTTTTCTGCGGTTTATAGCGTCTTATCTTGGTGCACTTCTTAATGTTTGGGGTCAGCACGGTGCAATCCTTTCGTAGTATGGGATTCAGCAAATCATAGTAGGCGCATGTTATGGGAGAATTACCCAATTGAGAGTTATGAATAACAACGCGCCTGTACTCCTGCCACAGCGTCTTTGTCCTCGTCCTGCATTCCTCCACCGATTTCTTGTGTCCCAGTTCGTGCATCCGCTTTGAGATTTCATCATAGACATCGATATTTTTATGAGAGGCATTCAGGGCGTTTTGCACCTTATCTGTGCATTATATTGCCAGCAGATCCAGGGTCTCCCGCTCACACCAGGAGGCACCATGAACTCCCGATGACTTGCCTGCAGATGACATGGCTGGTTAGGAAGGAGCTAATGTGGCTTGAAATAAGATGTTCGCAGTAGCCTTCCTCTTCCCAGAATTCAACACATCCCTCCCTCCTATTCAACTCTTCCCACCAGTTCGGGATGCCGCAACATGATTGGTCCAATTAATGCCATGGTACTGTGATTGGTGGATGCTCCACTCTGCTCTCAAAATGTCAGGGGCGTTGCCAGCGGAACATCTGTCTCAAAATGGCGGGTAGCACCCTTACATCCTCAGTTTTTTATTTCGTTATTTCAATATGATAATCACTGGGCAAATATATATAAGATATATATACAAAATTCTTGAAGGATACAAGTGCAAATGAAACTGTTGGACACTTAAGAATTGTGTGAATAGTGAGAGTACCTCAAGAATCCTGTGGGTCAAAAAAAAAAATTGGCTGGTTGCCTGAACAGGCCCATTTGTGACATTCCCTCCAGTGAGGAGAATTACCCATAACACACAACCCATTTTTGGCATGATTCAAAAGCCGCGAAACCGGGTTTTGGCAAAGTATCCAAATGGGAAATTAATGTACAATGGTGTACACGTATATTATATGCAGGGGCAAGGTTGAGCCGTCATTTCGCTGCCTCGCCATTGTGATATAACGTAATACAGGTATTGTTTTAAAAGGGGGGGAAGAAACGCCCACCAAGGGGCCGACAAGATGGAAGGCGGGCTGATGGACGTGGAGAGGGGAGTGTTCATTTCGGCTTCTCCCCTGGAGCAAACAGGAAAATCCACTAAAAACAGGATCTGTTTGCTCTGGGGAAAACCGGGGGGGGAAATGGTGATTCTCCGGAGCATTCTCTGGCCCACTGCCCCTACTCCCCAGGTGGGGATGAGAGGCTCGGGGCCATGCCCATTGCCACCAGCCCTGGGCTCCATCCCACCCCACCATGCTCTGGCTCTGCTCCTGCCTGGCTTGCTCCGCCATCATCCCACCTGCTGCTAGTCCAGCCTTCTTCCTCGACGGTGGCAGCTGGGGCTCATCGCATCTCTTGGTGAGTGTGGGGGCTTGACTTCTTGGGCCTCCTGCCGCCTTAGTGGGGCCCAGGAGCTGGGCAGGGTCGCTGGGAGGGCCAGTCCGATCGCTCCTCTGCAGTGAATCCGGTGTCTGCCACCAACTATCTGATCTTGCCCTCCAAGACTGGATGGCACTAATGAACATTGTCCTGACACAAAATCAAACCTAATTTCATTTTGGGAAGGACAGCTGTGACTCTTGTTGTAAATATCATGCCTTTGTAGGGTTTTTTTCCCTGTCCTCTGCTGCAGTGATGGAAAGTTGCATGTAATGTTATACCTGTCACCATCGCTGGCCACTGCAAGCAACTGAGCATACAGGGAAAAGGATATTTGTTCAAAAGCCATTATATTTAAAAAGCTGTCATAACCTAGGAAAGAAGAAATATTTTCTTTTGCTGATACACAAAGCAATTACAAGCCAGTTTGGTGTATTGGTTAGGAGTGCGGACTCCAATCTGGGAGAACCGGGTTTGATTCTCCACTCTTCCACATGCAGCTGCTGGGTGAACTTGGGGAAGCCACAGTTTTCTCAGAGCTATTCTTTCAAGAGCAGTTCTCAAAAGAGCTTTCTCAGCCCCACCTACCTCACAGGGTGTCTGTTGTGGGGAGGGTGTCAGATTCTGACAATGCCATGCCTGTGTTCCTGTGATCTATATTGTAGCCATGTGTTAGTTTCTGTTTCTGTGATCTATATTGTAGCCATTTGTTAGTTTACTGCTTGCCTTGAAGTAGATTACCTGCTCTGTGCAATGTAACTGTCTTGTCCCGGGAGGATGGCGAGCCACATTCCTGAACGTCACATAAACAACAGAGACTATCACATCCGCACACTCCCACCAGCCTTTGAGGTTCACAGAATGTTATCTTGCTGTTATAACCTTGGAGCTCTTGAATTGTTGCTAGCAAAATGTTTCACCTATCGGTTACACATTTGGGTCACCCAGGGCAGGAAGGGAATTTTTATTACTTTCCCACCTTTTCTGTGAGAACCAAACGGTTGCCATTCTTTCCCGCTTTTTGGTATCCCTTCTGATTGGTCCAAAGCTTGTATTCAACTGGGGCTGAGGGTATATTAATCCTTGTAACCTGCTGTCATGTATCTCTAACAAACATCGAGAACCTGAACCATTATTGGAATAAAAGAACTTTGCATTCTACCAAAGGTCTGGTCTGATAGTGTGCTCAGAAGCCTCACAGAGAGGAAGGAAAGGAGATTGTAAACCGCTCTGAGACTCCGAGTGAAAAGCAGGGTATAAATCCAATCTCCTCTTCCTCTTCTTCCAGGACTGAGATATTAGCTGAAGCATGACATGGCATTGCTGTCACACTGCTTTTTTCCTCAATCTCCCTCCCACCACATCGCTTTGCCCCACCCCCCAGAAGCTCCTGGGGATTGCTGGCAGATAACTGGCAAGTAAGGCTACCAACCTACAGGTGGGGCCTGGAGATCTCCCAGAACTGATCTCCAGGCAGCAGAGATCAGTTCCCCTGGGGAAACTGGCCACTTCAGAGGGTAGACTCCGTGGCATTATATTCTACTGAGATCCTTCCCCTCCCCCAAACCCTGCTCTCCCCAGGTTCTGCCCCCAAATCTCCAGGAACTTCCCAACCCAGATTGGGCAAAAGTGTTGTCAACTCTGGGGTGGGAAATTCCTAGAGGCTTGAGAGTGCAGCCTGGGGAGGAACCTCAGTGGGCTATAACACCATAGACTCCACCCTCCAAAGCAGCCATTTTCTCCAGGGGAACTGAGCTCTGTCATCTGTGGATCAGTTGCAATTCCAGGAGCTCTTTGGAGGTTGGCATCGCTAGACTTGGCAACCCTCTTACTTGCAATGCTACCCCTGAACAGTTCCATGTTGTACATTTTATGGGATGATGATCATGTCTGAGATTTACTGACCTCTTCAAGCAGGCCACCCCACAAACAGAGAATACTCCCGTATGGGCAGTTCTCGATCTCAGCCACTTGCAGGGCAGCACCTTCAAAAGGCCTTTCTGCTGTCACAGCAGAGCACTGGGCTAATCCCTTTCCTCAGGGCTATTTTTGGGCAGGAATGCACAGGAACAGAGTTCCGGCTGGCTCCTGAGCTGGCCAGGCATACAACCAAAACCTCTGGCATGTGTGGGCTACATAGCACAGCATCCTGTCTCACATAGTGGCCAACCGGTTCCTCTGGACAGCCAACAACAGGGCACAGAGGCTGAGGCCTTCCCCTAGTGTTGCCTCCTGGCTCTGGGATTCAGAGGATTATTGCCTCTGAATGTGGAGGTTCCCCTCAGTCACCAAGGCAGGTAGCCACTGATAATCCTCCATTAATCTATTTAATCCCCTTTTAAAGATGTTTATTCCTGCGGCCATCAATACATCTGTGAGACTGTCCCAACAGATATAGTCCACAACAGGTCTCCTTAAACAGATAGTCCTTTATTTGTAGAAAAGATCATGTTGGTCAGACACTTCTTCTGTCAGTAATGCTTAAGCTCTGAATTACAATCATAATTATACTGGATATGAAATATGGCCCAACTACCCTCTACCAATCAATACGGAGAATTCTTGGCACCCAATTATACTGGCCCAGTGTTCCCAAGGAAAGCGCGGCAAAATGAGTTCTCAGGGCGAAATACTGTTGAACATTTCGGGATAACAGTTTCCAGAGAAATTAAGAAAATAGAATACATAACACCTGTGGTTCTTGTAACACAGAACAGGAGGCACTTCCTTTCAGGGTCGTTAGCTGAGGAGGCTAGAGATAAAAGCGAATGAGTAATGAGCATGCGCAAAGCAAAGGAAAGCGAGTGAGGCGAAGCGAGGTGTGCATTCCAGTGGTGGGGGTCAGGTCCCCGATGCTATCTCCCGGCCGGGACCTATAAGTATGGAGTAAAACATTCAGACCCAAAACAATGCAAGTTAAACAAAAAGGCTTAGCCGGATGTAACATTGTAATATTGGTGCAGTCACTCCAGTCTATGGCAGTTCACTGACAACATCCTCTGGCAGCGAGTGCCACATTTTAATCATTCTCTCTGTAAAGTAGTATTTCTTTTTGTCTCGAACTTACTGCCCATCAGCTTCATCGGATGCCCTTGAATTCTAGTACTTTGGGAGAGGGGAAAAATTCTCTTTGTCAACTCTCTCTACCCATGCATAAATTTATAGATCTCTACATCAATTGCTTTCTTTCCATATAATGCTCAACGTGAATCCATATATCTATTTTTCTAATGTGGGCAGGTCTGTGGATATCTAAATCCATGGACTGGGTCCACACTGAGAAAAAAGAGATTTCTCTCCAAAGTTGCCCCCCCCCCCCAGTTTTGCAGAAAGATCTTAAAACTTAGAAAAGCTTTAAAAGGAGGTCAAGGTAAACAGGGGAGGAAGAAAGAGAGATTGGGAGAATACTGACAGAGAAGGGGAGGGGGAAGAAAGGCGGATAGATAGAGAAGGGAAGGGGAGAGATGTGGGACTGACAGAGAAGGGGGAGAGAAAGAGGGGGGTAAGTCAGGGAAAAGGAGGAAGAGGATAGAAAAAGAGGTGATGGAAGATTGTTTGAGAAAGGGGGAGAAGGAAGGAAGCCAAGGCGGGAGGATGGGATGAACCCTCCCTGCAAGTTTCTTGTGGGTCCCAGCTTGTTACAAAGAAATTCCCCTATGAAAATCACAATTCGGTTTTGGTCCTGGGACTACCAGTTGCAACCACAATAGTTCAATTTTAGTATAACCCGTCACAGCCAAGATACGACTGTCTCATCTCTGATGATACTGAATTGTATTCAGCTTGCAGTCTACCATCTCTGGCTGTGAATATCTTTGCAGGGCTGTCCCCGAAAACTGTACAAAACGGCTTGACTAATGGACTCGCATATCGCCATGGTTCTTGGACTCAGGCTAATATAATTTCTGGAAAAGCCTTTATTTTAGTAAAACTGATAAAGTAAAAGAATCACATTTTCAAATCAAAGTCTCCTGTAGAGTTGGGCTTCTATCTCTGTTCCGCAGTGCATCTTTTGATTAGTTAATCAATGGAAACACTTAGAGCTTGGCACAGAACCTGCTCGGCTCCCTTCCTCTCCCTCCTTTCCTGTGATTTCTGAGTTAGACACATCCTCCCTTATCGCTCGTTATTGACCTCTTCTCTGAATTTTCTTCTTCTTAAGGGGATTGTCTCTGCTATCCTATCCAGATGCGCCCAAAACGAAGGATTCATTCCCATCAATAAGAATCTCTGGTGGGTGCTTTCAAATCTCCCTGAGAAGTTTGATTCATACAAGTCTCTAGTAAAATGGGCACAGATCTCATTGCAACGGTTGATGTTTCCCAGTTTTCTCTCATAAGCTTTAGCAGCCTTCTGCCAGTGGACCGTTGGAAGAGACCGTACCAGTCACGGTCTCACCTTTCTGTAGCATGATACAAGGCTAATCTACACACACCGATGCATCACTGAGGTCCTCCATGTTTGACGGCTTGCTGCTGATTGTACTAAGGTTGCCAACACCAGACTGGGAAATTCCTGGAGATTTGTGGGTGGTGCCTGTGGAGGAGGGAATTTGGGGGAGGCTATTGAGATATGGTATACCATAGAGCCTGCTCTCTGAAGCTGCCATTTCCCCCAGGGCAGCTGATCTCTGTAGCTTGGAGATTAGTTGTAATCCCAGGAGAACTCCAGGCCCCACCTGGAAGTTGGCAACCCTAGATCATAAAGACGGGCTCCATTGAAACGTATTGTGTGTGGAGGTGATAAATCCCAGGAGTGGTGTTTAGTAGCTCATTAATACTTACACATCATTGTTCAGTTCTGTGGTCAGTATGCAGAACAGAGCGTCACACCGATGCAGAATCATTGAGTGAAATGGAATTTCTTTCTCGCTACACTGTCTCCTTATGTTCCTCATCCTTGATTCTGCTTTGGCATGATGCTCTGTTCTGCACCATCCCACTGCACCATTGTTTTTACTTCTCTTCCTCAGTCCTATGGGCAACAGGTGATGAAGATGAACACATGAAATATCCTTGTGACCCCATGCACTGGCTGTATGCAGACTAGGGATGTCAGAACCCCCAGTGGGGGGGGGGTGAGGGTCTCCAGCTGCCAGGTTCCATCTCTCCACCGCCGGACAGCTGGCCAGCAGGGGGAATTCTCCCCCCAAAAGGGAGGAACGCCTGGCATTTCCACAATGTGCTTATGGGACCTGGAAGTGATATAGGCACATTGGGGACATTGGGGGTGACACTCTGGTTTGGGGGCAAAAACTCTATGGTAGAAGCTAATTCTACCATAGAGTTTTAATCCAAAACTAGAGCCCTGCCCCCCAAAATCCCCAACGTGCCTATATCACTTCCAGGTCCCATAAGCACATCATGGAAACGCCAGGCGTTCCTCCCTGCTCCCAATAAGTGCAGCCCCTTCCCCTGCCAGCTGCTCGGGGGGACCTGGCAACCCTAATGCAACCATGTGTAAAGAAAGCTGCCTTACCAAAGGAACAGGCAAATACAGCAGTAGATATGGAACAGAGAAAGGGCATGTGCCACGTGCCATTGCAAATTCTTCTCCCGAAGTTCCATTTCTTCAAGAAAAAATAGCTATATGCATGCAACACATATTAGCGTGTGCTCTCAGCTACTGGTTTAGGCTCATTTCATATTTTGCATGTAATCACATGGGTCCAAAGCAAAATTTACAAACAAAAGCTGTGGAATAATGCTTTTTGTTAAGAACATCTGATGCAGACTGGCAGACCTGGTGGTAGATTGCATCTTTGGACTTCTGGGAAGAAGCATAAAAAAAAGGAAGCTTCTAATTGAAAACATAAAACCTGATAGCTGCTCAAACGTTGCTCTCAACTCCAAATGGAACACGCGAGTCCCTTGAAAGTCTGAGAGCGGAGGGAAAAATGTTGTAATAATTACATTAACCACAAGGTAGGGGGGACCTGCAAAGATTCGTGGAGAAGGGGAAATCTAATCTCTCTCTGCGAGGCCCCCCTACCTCCTCTCTTCTATTTTCCTTCTCCCATGTGCAGCTTTCCAGTTGTCCATCCAAACAGCCGGGTGCTCCCCTCTGCCGAAACTAAGTGGCACACCCAATCATCTGGGTGCTCCCTTCTGCCCAGGCCAACCAGTCACCTCATCTCCTCCACACTCCCCAGCTGGCTGAGCAACCCAAGACTAAGCCATTGTTTTCATGACCCTCATGTAAGGCGGAGCTCCAATCTTTCTTGGGCCTCCTCAATTTTTACCATGCGCTCCTTCCTCATAAGGCAGCGATGGCAGAGCCTCTTCACCGGCTCCTCAACAAGTCTGCCAAGTGGGTTTGGGGGCCACGTTCCAGGCCGTCAAGGACCTCCTAGTGTCAAATGCCATTCTTGCGCACTTTGACAAAGCACTGCCCGTGGTCCTGGCATGCGATGCCTCCCCCTATGGCATCGGGGCTGTCCTGGCACACCACCTTCCCAACAGCCGGGAGGTTCTGGTTGCCTGCTATTCTCAGACTTTGTCCTTGGCTGAGTGCAACTATGCACAAATTGATAAGGAGGCCTTCGCTATAGTGGCAGGGTCAAGAAGTTTCATGACTTCTTGTATGGATGTCCTTTCATGGTCATCACCGACTACAAGCTCCTCCTGGGTCTCCTGGCTCCAGATCACCAAACGCCGCAGATGCTGTTGCCGAGAGTCCTGCAGTGGTCCATCTTCCTGTTCGGCTATGACTACTCCCTTGTCCACTGCCCAGGAAAAGCAATGGGGCATGCAGATGCCCTCAGCCACCTGCCGCTGCCATCCTGCAACCCTGATCCAGCTCCCGCTCACCATATTGCACTCCTAGAAGACTTGCCCTGCCGTCTGGTCCAGGTAAAAGATGTCGTCTGGCTCACGGCCTGGGACCAGGTCCTCTCCCGGGTACTTAACTGGGTGGGGAGGGGGTGGCCCAGCAGTCTTGGCCCTGACTTTGTGGCTTACTCATGCCATCAGACAGAGCTGTCCACTCACAAGGGGTATCTGCTGTGGGGCGCCAGAGTGGTCATCCCCACCCCACTTCGGGAAAGGGTCCTGGTGGCCCTTCACGAGAACCACCCGGGCATCGTGTGCATGAAGGCCTTGGCGCACAGCTACGTTATGGTGGCCAGGGCTTGATGCTGCAATCAAGGGAAAAGTTAAACTTTGCAAGTCGTGCCAAGAGTCCTGCCTTGAGCCTCCAGGAGCACCTGTCCGGCCCTGGGAGTCCACGCACAAGCCGTGGGCCAGGCTGCACCTGGATTTCATGGGATCCTTCCAAGGTCAGCTCTTCTTTATAGAAGAAGAGAAGAAGAGATTGGATTTATACCCCGCCCTTCACTACCCAAGGGAGTCTCAGAGCGGCTTACAAACTCCATTCCCTTTCCCCTCCCCACAACAGACACCCTGTGAAGTAGGTGGGGCTGAGCACCTTAAAGACTAGCAAAATATGTGGCTTAAAGACTAGCAAAATATATCACTGCTCAGTTCTTCAGAATGGACTCCCATTCTAGCTATATCTGAAGAAGTGAGCAGTGACTCACAAAAGCCCATACCCTGCCACATATTTTGCTAGTCTTTAAGGTGCTCCTGGACTCTTGCTCTTTTCTACTGCATTAAAACATGTAAACAATCAAAATACAGTTATAAATATGACATTCAATTAAAAACACACAAACATAACAAATTTGTTATGAAGCACAGGGCGTTAGAGAAAGGTTGAGTGTAAAAAGATACTACTGAACAGAAACAGTTATCGTCGTTAACATTTTAGGATGTGTTAGAGTATCAAGGTATGATACAGTGAATCTAAAATGGCTGAGCAGTCGGTATGAAGAAGCTTGTATGTGTTAACTTCAGGATCACTCCACTCGCCTCTGTTGCCAAAACTTTTTTTTTAAATATGAATGCAGGTTTGAGATATTTAATGTCTCTTTTTTGAGTGTGACAGGGAGTAATAGTTGATTTGAGTTTTGATTGTTTGTATACTATTGCTCCTTTAAGACTTTAAATCTATCATGGCTCCTACCCATGGTGGCTGAGGGGAACCTCCACATTCAGAGGCACTAATCCTCTGAATCCCAGAGCCAGGAGGCAACATCAGGGGAAGGCCTCAGCCTCTATGTCTGGTTGTTGGCTCTCCAAAGGAACTGGCTGGCTATCGGTCTGATCCAGTAGGGCTCTTCTTACATTCTTAAGAGTGAACCATGTGGCATTCTGGGTAATGGAGAGGTCAGTTAGAAATGGCACCTTGCAGACTTCTGTGCTCAAGTGGTTTTGGTTCTGAAAGTGTTTTAGTCAATGCTTGCTGTGTTCTTAAGAAATAAAACCCAACGTTTTCTGCACATCCTGCCCTTTCCTCCGAATTGGAGTGTAACATTTTAATGTATATTTAATGCATGTGAGTATCAACAAGTACAGTTTAGTACAGGGGTGGCCAAACTTGCTTAATGTAAGAGCCACGTAGAATAAACATCAGATGTTTGAGAGCCACAAGACATGAACAAATATTACACATACTTTTTTTTTTTTTGGAAAATATACAAATTTGTTTTTTATTAACATGTAATGAGACTGCCAAAAATAAAAACAAAAGGGGTAAAAACAGATATTGATGCTGATGTTTATTTGCCCAATGATTTTTATTTGTTTGCTAATTATATTTATTTGTCTAATAGACAGAGAAGAGAGAAGTGGAAATAAAGAATGAAAGAGATGGAAAGAAAGAGAGATACAAAGAAAGCAAATGGAGGGAGAGAAGGGAAAGGAAGGAAGGGAGAGGAAAAGAGAAAGATGGAAAGAAAGCAGATGGGGAGGGAGGAGGGAAAAGAGAAAGAGAGAGAGAAAACAAAGAAAGCAAATAGATGGGGAGGGAGGGGAAGAAAGGGAGAGAGAGAGAATGGGAGAGGGAGAGAAAGGAAGAAACAAAGAAAGCAAATAGATGGGGGGGAAGCAAGGTAGGAAGGAAGAGAAAGAGAAAATTTGAAAAAATGAAAGAGGTGGAAAGACAGAAGGAGAGAAAGTGAGAGAAACAAACAAAAAAAGCAAATAGATGGGGAAGGAGGGGGAAGAAGGAAGAGAGAGAGTGTGCAAGTAAATGAGGGAGTGGCAGGAAGGAAGGAAGGAAGGAAGGAAGGAAGGAAGGAAGGAAGGAAGGAAGGAAGGAAGGAAGGAAGGAAGGAAGGAAGGGAGAAAGAGAGAGAGAGAAAGGTAGGAAGGAAGGAAGGAAGGAAGGAAGGAAGGAGGGAAGGGAGGGAGGGAGGGAGGGAGGGAGGGAGGGAGAAAGAAAGAAAGAAAGAAAGAAAGAAAGAAAGAAAGAAAGAAAGAAAGAAAGAAAGAAAGAAAGAAAGAAAGAAAGAAAGAAAGAAAGAGCAAATAGATGAGGGGAGGGAGGAAGGAAAGGGAAAAGAAAGAGACAGAGAGGTAGAAAGAAAGCAAATAAATGGGGAGGGAGGGAGGAAGCAAGGGGGAGGTGGAAAGAAAGCGACTTTAACTTTAAATGCATCATCCAAGTGCCCCCTGCCCCCACACTGGCTGACTTGGCTTGGAGAAGGGATTAAAAGACACAAATGCCTTCTCCGAGTCAGCCAGCAAGGGGGGAGGCTTTGACAATGCATTTAAAGTTAAAGTTGCTTTCTTTCTCTGCTCTCTCCACCTCAAGCCTACCCAGGGAAGGGAACACTGGCTGGGGAAGACCAATTGGGGAGGCATGTCTCCCCTTTGCTTCCCCAGCTGCCATGCCGGGAGCCACACAATATGTATGAAAGAGCCACATGTGGCTCCCGAGCCACAGTTTGGCCACCCCTGGGTTAGTATGTAAGTACAGATAAGTAAAGGTTAGTGCTGATAAGTAGTAGAAGTTCAATAATGGCCCATATTATTCATAAATCAGAAGTAACAACTGGCAGAGAGAAAGTACTCCACTGTCAAAAAGGGGGCACCAGCAATCAAATGGGCAGTAGGAGTGCTCCAATACTACCTCACCAACAACCCCTTCATCCTGATAACCGGCCACATGCCCCTCCTGTGGATGTCTAGAATGAAGGACCATAACCAATGAGTCCTGAGGTGGCATCTCTCTCTCCTCCCTTTCAGTTTTACAGTCCAGCGTTGTCCAAGAAGATGACATGCCAACACTGATTATATGTCATGAGTCTTCAAAAAGACCTCCATGAATTTGATGCTCAGGGGGGTGTCTGGGACTGGTGGTCTGCCACCTCATGACTCCGCCGGCCCTGGCCACAACGAGCTGACCAACCCTGCAGCTCAACCCTCAGACTCACCACAGCAGGAGTGCGATAACGGGGGAAGGTGGGCGAGAGGAATCTATATATCTAATTCTGAAGGCGCCTCCTGTCTGAGGATACCTAAATCCGCGCAGGGGGGGCACCTGGGAGGCAGGGAGGTTTTCCTACACATGGGGGGCACTCCCCCCGTGGGCAGAAAAATCCGAAAAGTTAAAAAAAAAACCCTTCAGTGACCGTAGAATCCCCCAAAATGCCTTTTGAAATGGCACCAACTCCAGACATCAACTGTGAGGAGATTAGAATGTTCGGGGGAGGGGGGGAGGCTCTGGCTGTTTTTGTCAGTAAAAAGCAGGGTTTTTACTGGCAGCAGTCGAGGGTTGCCAAGTACCCCCCCCCCCCCCGACCACCGGCAGCGGATCCAGATCCAGGCTGGGAAACTCCTGGATATTTGGGGGTGGAGCCTGGGGAGGACAGGGACCTCAGTGAGGCACAATGCCATAAACTCCCCCCTCCAAAGCATCCATTTTCTCCATGGAAAGTTATCTCTGTAGTCTGGAGATGAGCAGTAACTCCAGGGGATCCCCAGGTCCCATCTGGAGGCTGGCATCCCTAGGCAGCACCCTCTGTGTGACTTGATACCACCTGATTTGCATGACTTAATTAGGTCCAGCTGTTTTGCTACAGTTCATCAGCAGCCACCGTATGAAAGCCATTGTGGTGCAACAGTTCGAGCTTCAGACTGGGATCTGTGAGACCCAGGTTCAGATCCCCATCTTGCAGTGGAAGCTGACTGGGAGATTTTGGACCAGTCACATACTTTCAGCCTAACCAACCTCACAGGGTTGTTGTGCAGATAACAAAGAGGAAATAATAATGTAAGCTGCTTTAGTCCCCATTGTGGAGAAAGACTGTAATTTTCCTAGGTAGAGGCTGCAGGGGAGGGGGGTGGAGATAGAAAGCTGAAGACAGATAAAGGTAGGTTGGCTGTTGGGTGGGAAGGAAATAGGTTTGCCAATTCCAGGTTGGGAAATTCCCGGACATTTGAGAGGTGGAGCCTGGGGAGGGTGGGATTTGAGGGGGGAGGCAGAAAGAGAGAGAAAGAGTGATGAGGTGGGGAGGCAGAAAAACAAAGGGAATGATGACAGGTCAGAAAGAGAGAGGAAGTAACATACATGGAGGAGAGCGAGAGAGTAAGAAAGGGGGGCAGAAGGGAGAAAGAGTGTGAGAGAGGGAGGGGGAGAAGGGAGGAAGCAAAGGTGTGAGGAATGGGATAACTATCCTGCAAGTTTCTTGCAGGTCTCCACTTGTCAGGCCCTCTAAAAGCCGCCCGACCCCAGCATCAACGGCAGTGGTCAACGGAGAAGCTGGGGCGGAGGAACCTTGACTAGCAGCTGGCCAAGGTCAACATTCTGTGCAGCCTGTCACGACACCAGCAGAGCACAAGGGGGGTGGGGTGTGACAGGATGGCCCGGGAGGGAGGGGGTCAAAGGCAAACATTCCAATTTCTTCTTCTTCTTCTTCTTTTTCGCTTTTCACTGCTGTTCCCTCTCACATTTAAAATCGCTGATCAGACGCCCGCATTCGTCTCCCACATCGAAGCGGGCTTACTCACGAAATCATCCTGGTCCCCTAGTGAGTTTTCCGACACCTGGAAAATGAAGTACTTTCTGGATATTTGCGCTTTGAATGTGCAATTTCGCCGATCTGGACAGCCATCTCTTGCAATGATCGCGATTAGATCGTCTGAACATCTTTCTCGCAGTGTTTTCCCCCCCAAGCTTCTGCCGTTGGGCGCATGAGCAATCCTGCGCTGAATAAATTCAACGTATAGATGTTCAAGCGCACATATAGACTCCAGCGCTCAGTTGTACGTCGCCGATTAATTTTGTTCACTATTGGGGGGGAACCTGCAAAAACAAGGGAGTACGGCAAGTCCCAGTGGAAGCAGTGATTCAGCCATGTGCATATGTGCATGCGAAAAGCCAAAAAGTTTTTTTAAAACAAGCCAAGCTGCTGTTTGGGCAGCGCAGCTATCTGGACAGTGTCCAGAGCAGGGGTCCTCAAACTTTTTAAACAGGGGGCCAGTTCACTGTCCCTCAGACCGTTGGAGGGCCGGACTATAGTTAAAAAAAAAACTGAACAAATTCCTATGCACACTGCACATATCTTATTTTGAAGTAAAAGAACAAAATGGGAACAAATACAATATTTAAAATGAAGAACAAGTAAAGTTAAATCAACAAACTTACCAGTATTTCAATGGGAACTATGGGCCTGCTTTTGGCTAATGGGATGGTCAATGTCCAGTTCTATATTTGTCACTGCTAGTCGTAACAAGGGATCCAAGTGGGCATCAGTTAGTCTAGATCTGGTTGGAGATTTCAGATGTTATTTTGCGGGGGGGGGGGGGGGCGCACGCGCAAGCAAGGCACCCTTGACGGGGCTGTTTTCTTTCCCTCTCCGAAGAAACAAAGAACTCGGCATCCTCACAAACTTTTTAAGGCAGCAAGCCCCCAGCTGCTTCTCCCTGAAACTCCACTACTGCAGGCATCATGATGGGAAAGAAAAACCTCTCTCTCTCTCCCCCTCCGATTCTCAGCAGCACAAAAAGCCTCGAAAAAGACCCCGCCCGGCTCTTGGGACTGGCGCAGGTCTCCTAGCCAGCCGAGAGGCCTCTCAGCCAGCTAGGAGACTTGGGGCCAGCCGGAGCGCCTGCCACCCCACACTTACCCTCTTCCAGTCTTCCTTTTGCCTCCTCCTGGCTGACTGGAAGCAGGGGGGCGGGGCTTTGTCATGTGGCCCGGGACGAGTCGGCTGCAATTTTTCCGCTGCTTTGTGTGCTGCTGGGAATTGGAGGACAGGCAGCGGCACACCCGGCGGGCCAGAAAAATGCCCTCGGCGGGCCGCATGTGGCCCCCGGGCCGTAGTTTGAGGACCCCTGGTCCAGAGCCTCGTCGCACAATGCAAGCAATGGAGAGGGATGTGCGATCATCTCAACCTGAAAAAAAAAAAATCCCCAAGCAAATCTATAGCATGAACAAATCAGGATAAGCTTACCATGTGACCACAGGCTAACACGGCTGCCCATCTTGATCTAAATGTTTTAATGTCCTTTAGGTTTGGCGCCTTGTAGAAAGGCTGCATAAAAATGTTCTAAATAAATAAAATAATGAATGAATGAATAAATAAAAATCCACACTCCTAGCCAGGACTAGTTCTGTCATTTCATTAACTGCCTTGCCATAAGATTTGAAACTTTAGGATTGCCATCCTCCAGGTGGTGGCTGGAGATCTCCTGTGATTACAACTGATCTCCAGGTGACAGAGAAAATGGCCACTTTGGGAGGTAGGGCCTCAGGTTCCACCCCCAAAATCTCCAGGTGCTTCCCAACCCAGAGGTGGCAATCCTGTGAAAGATTCTCTTTCTGGGTCTTAGCCAGGGACGTCGAGTTTGGAAAATTCGGGGGGGGGGGGCTCTTCTGTATGTGCGCGTAAAGCACGCACGCCTGCTGGGACCATGTCCCTGCCGCCGCCGCCTCCCCCCCACCTGACCACTCCTGCTTCCGTCCCTCCCTCCATCCGCCAGGGTAGCCCCTGGACGGACAGAGGGAAGACGGAGTGGCCAGGCCGGGGGGGAGAGAGAGACGGCGGCGGCAGCCCTAGGAAGGGCCCAGGGAGGCGCGGTGGAGGGCGCTCCATTTTCCGTGGGGGGGCTCAGTCCCCCCCGGGAAATTTCGAGGGTGGCTCGAGCCCCCCCGTAGTTGACGCCTATGGTCTTAGCCTACCCATTTAAGCATCTTCTCACCTCTTGCCTTGAAAACTCCGTGAGGGATTGCTGTAAGTTGGTTGCAACTCGACAGCATTTAGTTATTATTACATTAATTCTAAGTAACAGAACCTATATAATTGTTTGGACGGGCAGCGGGAAGTGCTGTCGAGGTGCAGCTGTCTTATGGTGACCCTGTAGGGTTTTCAAGACAAGAGAAATTCAGAGGCGTTTTGCCAGTATCTGTCTCTATGAAGTGACCCTGGAAGTCCTTGGTGGTCTCCCATCCAAGTACTAACCAGGGCCGACCCTGATGAGCTTCCGAGATCTGACAAGCCCGGGCTAGCTTGGACCATCTGGTTTAGTGCCAATGCCCCTTTGATGGTGGAAAGTGTCATCAAGTCGCAGCCAACTCCCAGCCACCCTAGCAAGGGGCTTTCAAGGCAAGTGAGAAGCAGAGGTGGTTGGCCATTGCCTTCCTCTGCAAAGTCTTCCATGGAGGCCTGCCTTCCAAGTACCGACTGACACCTGACAAGATCCGGCTGCACCATGCCTCCTTTCCTCCCCGGTCATTTCGAGTGCACATGTTTAAAAAGTGATAGATATATGTTTAAACCTTTAAAATATCCAGCCCTTTGTGATGAAGTCGTCTTTGCAAGAGGGTTTGACTGAAAAGTGGGTATGAAAATTTCCATGATAACAGTAATGTTTGTTTTGAAGCCTCTCTTATGGCAGAGTTCTTTGTTCACAAATGCTGTGGGCGTTCCTTTGAAACACGCACAAGGGTATTGCACTTGAAGGAGCAGCGCCTCTTTCATGTTTTCCAGAAAGCCGGAGCAAACGCCTTGACTCTTAATGGAGAGTTAACTAGTTTTGAACACCTGAGCCTGCCCATTATCTCCAGCCCTTTTTATGGTGCATATCAGAGTGATGTCGGATGGAGCACTTGACAGTTTTAAAGAAGTGAAAAATCAATACGCAGCTACTTCATGGGCTTTGCAGTATGCAAATGTGCAGGCTAGCTGCCTGGAGCTGCGGAAGGGCATGAACAATCCTGCAATGTTCTTCTCTTTTTCTCCGTGACCTCTTTATGAGCAGCCTCTGCCACTTCTCTGTAGTGTTCTGAAATGACGCGGGCTACGTTGCCTTCTGGCTTTCCGTAGTGTTCCCGCCTTATTTTCACTGCTGCCACAGCCTCTTGCCTTCCAGTTCTTATTTGGACCCGAAGAACGGGATTCCTTAGTAAAATCTGGTAGAATGACACAACGGCCGGCATATGGGGGTGGTTCTGCCATCTTCTGGGCATGGATATGGGGGTCACTGGCTGTGTTTTGGGGGGGAAGTATTTGTGAATTTCCTGCATTACTCAGG
The DNA here is from genome assembly GCA_029233225.1 of Lepidodactylus listeri. Lineage (NCBI taxonomy): Eukaryota > Metazoa > Chordata > Lepidosauria > Squamata > Gekkonidae > Lepidodactylus > Lepidodactylus listeri. The sequence goes on along the minus strand of JARCFY010000005.1, from coordinate 127,516,680 downwards.
GGGTTGGACTAGGTCCCTTCCAACTCTGATTCTATGATTCCTTTTACTCTAAATCAGTTTTGTCTCTTGAACACCAATAGAATTTATTTATAACAGCATAACAGTTTCTTTATGGTTCATAAGCGGAATGTTTTCAGAAAGGTGTATAAGCAGGGGTCCGTTGTAGCAGGAGTGCACAGGAGCGCAGCTCCGGGAGTGAGGAGCCCAGGGGGCAGGCACATGTCCAAGCCCCGCCCCCTCCTCAGCTTCCCCGAGCAGTGCAGAGGCGCAGCGCCCCAGGGAAAGCCCTGCTAGGGTCTTTATTGTTTTTAATGGTGTTTTAATATTGATAATTTTATCATTGTTCCTTTTATGACTGTGTGCTGCTTTTCCAGAGACTTGCTCAAGGTGGCATATACATTTTCTAAGTATACCATTTTCTATCTGGGCACATGGCACATAAGTACTGGAGAAATTTCACCAATCCTTCAGCAGCTTCCACCCCATCAGTTTGGTGTAGTGGTCAGGAGTTGGACTCTAACCTGGGAGAACCGGGTTTGATTCCCCACTCCTCCACATGCAGCTGCTGGTGTGACCTTGGGCCAGTCACAAGTCCTCTCAGAGCTGTTCTCTCAAGGGCAGTCAGTGAAAGACCTCTCTCAGCCCCACCTACCTCACAGGGTGTCTTGTTGTGGGGAGGGGAAGGGGAAGGGATGGGTGGTGCACGTGTCCTGGGTATCTCAAGTCTACTTGAAACCTGGTGGTTTCAAGGGAGCAGGAAGAGAATGAGGGTGTGTTCTTTACGCTTATTTTCATTGCACAGAGTATTGGATGGGGAAGGGAACGGAGGAAGAGCAGGTCAGTTTCACTCACCTGTGGAGTGGAGCCTGAGGGATGGGTGTTGCCTTCTGACACACTTCCGGTATGTTAGGGGGTGTGGCATATGCAAATGAGTTATGCAAATGAGTTATGCTAATGAGCTCCTGCACCTTTTTTTTTTACGAAATGACCCCTGTGCAAAAGCAAAACGGCTCTTTAAATAGACCCAACAGCACAGGCTTATTTTCTCACTTGCCACTTAGGCCAATAACTTCCACATAGCTTAACTTCCCAGCTTGCCACCCCGGGCTAATAATTTGCACACAGAACACAGATTTCCCTCGCAGCACAACAGCACCTCCCTCAAGCTCCTTCCTTCACACTCACACACACTGTGTGCAGTGCTCACTCTCATACAAAAGCCCCACTTCCAACAAAACAGTCAACTCCACCCCCTAGGATATACTACCACCCAGTCATAACACACTTCACTCTAGGGTTGCCAGACCCCGCCCCCCCCGGGGTTCTTCAGATATAAAGCATGCTTCTTTCTTTCTTATATGAAGCTGCCCATGAAATAAAAAGCTGAAGCTACCAGGTTCTCTCTGACAGGCTCTGTGGCCAGCTCTGGGTTGGGAAATACCTAGAGATTTTGAGGGTGGAGCCTGGGGAGGGTGGGCTTTGGGGAGGGGAGGGACCTCAGTGGGGTATAATAAGAACATAAGAAAAGCCAATATTGGATCAGGCCAATAGACCATCCAGTCCTCTGTCAAACAGTGGCCAAAAATACCAGGTGCCATCAGGAGGTCCAGCAGTGGGGCCAGGACACTAGAAGCTCTCCCACTGTTGCCCCCCCCTCACCAAGAATATAGAGCATCACTTGCCCCAGACCAAGAGTTCATATCTGTACCTTGTGGCTAGTAGCCACTGATGGACCTCTGCTCCATATGTTTATCCAATTCCTTCTTGAAGCCTTCCGTGCTTGGAGCCACCACCACCACCTGTGGCAGTGAATTCCACATGTTAATCACTCTTCGAGTGAAGAAGTACTTCCTTTTATCTGTTCTAACCTGACTGCTCAGCAATTTCATAGAGTGCCCATGAGTTCTTGTATTGTGAGAAAGGGAGAAAAGTATTTCTTTCTCTACCTGCTCTATCCCATGCATAATCTTATAAACCTCGATTATGTCACCCCTCAGCCATCGTTGTCATACAGCCCACTCTCCAAAGCAGCCATTTTCTCCAGGGGAACTGATCTTGCTTATCTGGAAATCAGTTGTAATAGCAGCTCTCCAGATGCCACCTGGAGGGTGGTAACCCTACAGCCCCACTCAATGCAAGGTCACAGCTCGGATGTTTTCCTAAATAGATTTTTATTTTTCATTTTTAGTGGGTAGTTGTTTTTCCCCTTTGGGGACTATGCATTTTTTTGTCGTTTGTTATTCTGTGTGTATGTGTGCATGCATAAGTGCCATCAAGTCACAATCTATGGAGACCTCGTAGAACAAGAGTGTTGAACCCATTTGTTATGAGGGCCGGATCTGACATAAAGGAGGTCTTGTTGGGCCAGGCCATGTGTGATATAAAATGTAATGCCAGGTAGCAGAGAGATAAACTTTATAAAGAACCCAGACACAAAGATTTTTTCAGCTTAAAATAAAAACATGCTTAAAACATTAGCACTTGCAATATTTTGTTTATTTAACGGTATCTGATAACTGACACCTCTTGCTCTGAATTATTGCATCAAAATGTCTGTGCTGTTGCAATCTTGAGTGTGCTGTTCAAGTGTGTCTCTGTAAGCTGCAAACCTACTTCTGATTTATTGACATTTATCACAGAAATCTCAGTGCCTAGAACCCAGGGGAAAGCATAAAATGGCTGGGCACTGTGAGCTTTTGTACAAAAATTGCTTTGTGTGCTGGTCAAGAACATGAGAAGGCACCATGACACAGAATGAGGGCCATGTGTTTGTCTGCAAAAGTACAATCTTCCTCAGTGGTCAGTGTCAGCCTACTGTCTGGGAAATCTAACTCCAAAATCCCCAGAGGAAATGTGCTTGGTGAACTTGGTCTGGGCACACACTCTCAGCCTTATCCACCTCACTGGCTTGTTGTTATTCCTTGTATAAATAGTTCACATTGCTTTCCTACTGAGAAAGACTGGATCATGAGGGCATGAAGACAGTGAAAAGGGGGCGGGAACCCAGTTACACCCAGAAGAGCCACAGCATAAGGAGCGCAACAAAACACACACACTGTAGCAAGGCACACAAAAGTTCATAACTTGGATAAAATTTTGTTGGTCTTAAAGGTGTTTTGTATTTCTCCTGTGCAATTGAGGCAGCCATGCAAAGCAAGCTCTCTCTGCCTCCCTCCCTTCAGGGAGGAGCCTCAGCCCATGGAGGGGAAGAAAGGCTTGCCTTTGTTTTCTGTGTGATTGAGGCAGCCTGGCCAGGAAGCAAGCTCTGATTTGTTCCTGCCCTCCCCCTGGGAGGGTGAGGAGCCTCAGCTAGTGCAAGGAACAGAAGTTTGCCTATCTCTCCTGAGTGATTGAGAGAGTCTGGCAAAGCAAGCTAGGATGCAGCAGCAGCAGCAGCAAAACTGCAGGAAGAAGTAGGAGATAGCCAGTTCCTTGTAAGCATGATGGAAGCCTTCCGGGGGCCTGATCCAATCCATGGGCCGCATGTTTGACACCCCTGCCATTAGATTTTCATGGCAAGAGACTTACCAACATGGTTTGCCATTGCCTGCCTCTGCAAAGAATACCTTGGTGGTCTCCCATCCAAGTACTGACCCTGCTTAGCTTCTGAGATCTAACCAGATCAGGCTATACTATACCATCCCACCACCACCCAGGTTGTTATCAGGGATTGCCTTTTTCTTGATCTTCTCCTGACTTCTTCTCCACTGGACAAGTGACTGAGGCCAGCTGGGTTTCAAATGCCGGGCGAGCATGAAACCTTGAGCTGACATCTCTTACTGTTTTCTGTATTTATCGGGTCTCTGTCCTACGTCACAACGCTGAGCAGCTTCTCCTTTGTCTTGCTGGGAATCCTGTTCTATGTCGTGGATGTGAAAAATTGGCGGGGGGGCCAACCTTCCATTTTTCCAGGTAAGACTGTGCAGCTGTACCTGCAGATGACCCTGGACCAGAACACTAACAGAGTCGAGGTTGCAGTAACACTCGTATGCAGACATTCAGTCTGTGTACAACTGTATACGTAGAGGGTGGGATTGCTGTTCCCACTCGCCCAACCCCACACTGAACCCAGGGTTGCCAGCTCCAGGTTGCAAAGTACCTGGAGATTTTGTCAGCTCCACCCGCCAACCTCCAGGAATTTCCCAAGCTGGAGCTGGGAGCCCTATGAATGGTGGGAAGTCTCAGGGCTGGTGCTTCCCTAAGATGATGTCTTTTGGAGGGGCAACACCAGCTGCTTGTGGTGTCTTTGCCTCCATCCATGTTCTGCGTGTGTGTGCGGCAACAAAGCAAGTACTGCAAATTACAGGGCAGCCAATCCACCCCTCCCCATTGGATCCCTCGTTCATAAGGTTCCTCCAAGCTGCAAAGTCTTTCTCCTCCTCTCCCAGTCTCAACCAGCATCTAAACTATTATTCTTCTTTTACATACCGATGCCCAGGGGTCATTTTGTAGAAAAAGAGGTGCAGGAGCTCATTAGCATAACTCATTAGCATAACTCATTTGCATATGCCACACCCCCTAACATACCGGAAGTGTGTCAGAAGGCAACACCCACCCCTCAGGCTCCACTCCACAGGTGAGTGAAACTGACCTGCTCTTCCTCCATTCCCTTCCCCGTCCAATACTTTGTGCAATAAAAATAAGCGTAAAGAACACACCCTCATTCTCTTCCTGCTCCCTTGAAACCACCAGGTTTCAAGTAGACTTGAGATACCCAGGACATGTGCACCACCCATCCCTTCCCCTTCCCCTCCCCACAACAAGACACCTGTGATGTAGGTGGGGCTGAGAGAGGTCTTTTGAGAACTGCTCATGAGAGAACAGCTCTGAGAGAACTTGTGACTGGCCCAAGGTCACACCAGCAGCTGCATGTGGAGGAGTGGGGAATCAAACCCGGTTCTCCCAGATTAGAGTCCAACTCCTGACCACTACACCAAACTGATGGGGTGGAAGCTGCGGAAGGGTTGGTGAAATTTCTCCAGTACTTATGTGCCATGTGCCCAGATAAAAAATGGTATACTTAGAAAATTTATATGCCACCTTGAGCAAGTCTCTGGAAAAGCAGCACACAGTCATAAAAGGAACAATGATAAAATTATCAATATTAAAACAAAACATTAAAAACAATAAAGACCTTAGCAGGGCTTTCCCCGGGGCGCTGTGCCTCTGCACTGCTCGGGGAAGCCGAGGAGGGGGCGGGGCTTGGTCATGTGCCCGCCCCCTGGGCTCCTCACTCCCGGAGCTGCGCTCCTGTGCGCTCCTGCTCCAACGGACCCCTGCCGATGCCCATTTGTGATCTCCCCTCTAGATAAGGTTACCCACCTTCAGGTGGTAGCTGGAGATCTCCTGGGTTTATCGCTCATCTCCAGGCAACAGAGGTCAGTTCGCCTGGGGAAAATGGCTGCTTCAAACAGTGGACTCTATGGCATGGTACCCTGCTAAGGTCCCTCCCTTCCCCAACCCCACCCACCTCAGGCTCCACCTCCAAAATCTCCAGGTATTTCCCAACCAGGAGCTGGCAGCCCTGCCTCTAGGCAGGAAGCTCAAGAAGTTGAATCCTATTTCTTTTTTCAAGAGCCTTTCTCGGCTAGAGGTCTTGTTTTGGCTGTTCATTATGTATTATCTAAAATATTTTAATGCTACCGTCCCACCCAAATAGGGTCCCCAAAGTGGCAAACATGAAAAAAAAAATGAACACAAAAGCAGCACTGAAAATAATGTAGAAAACGATTCGACAAAAACATATAAATGCAGAACACCAGAAGCAGGGAGGAGTGTTTTTCATTTCTGTTTTGTATTTGTGACAGTTAGGCACATGACGTTTTATGGTGGATCTGTTTTGTGTGTGTTTATAACTTATTACTCTTTAGTAGCTAGCTGCAGGTTGTTTTTGCTTGCTTGGCAAAGATAACTGAAAAATTACAAATAAGTGAATGAATAATAATCAGTGCGAAGAGCTTCCGTTCCTTGTCTGCGACTTGTACCATGTCAGTCTCCCTGCACATCAAAAAGGCTGTTCCATGATTCACGGAAGTGCTTATTGACATTAACAACTGATCTGGCTTTGAAAGGAGAGGGACTACCTGGCCAAGGCCGGATAAATCATCCTGGACCTTGCTCAATCTTCAGACTTCCTCTGGAGCCACTTGACAATCCCTATTTAATTATGTGTTTGTTCAGGAATATCGGTTTGTAATTTACGACGCTGCAGCACAAGATGGCTAATGGCTAGCGGGGTCATAACTCAGGTCTCTCTGAGCCGCTAGACTTCTGCTCTGATGAGTTCACCTAATGCTGCTTCACTGTGCCTCACCCCAGGGCCGGCGTCCGTGTACCCTGAGGCGGGGCAGCTGTCAGGGCCCAGAACTGCTGGTGGGGCCCCCTGCCGCAGATCTCCACCCACACATCTGTCTGTGCCCACGCTCCCCATTGCCCAGGGTCATGAAGGAAGGCAAGTGGTGGCACTCCTGGTGGCCAGGGCAGCAACCCTTCTAGGTGCACACACTGGCCAGTGCTGTCAAGGAACAGCAAGTAGGTGGTGCTGGCAACTGAGCATGGGCGATGGGAGGGCTTGCAAGTGGGAGAAAGGTGCACTGGCAGGTGGAGGGAATGCAAGTGTTGGGGTGGGGAGGAAGGCATAGGGGGCGCCCTGGTGGTGGGCAGATGGGGACCCTGTGAGGTTCTTGCTATTGGGGGAAACGGTTTTTCCTTTTAAACCCTCTCTGTGTATATAAACTTGGTAGTTTCTTGCTGCCACCAGGAATTAAAAATTCCAAATCTCTGTCTCTTGGTAGTATGACCTAGGGTCTGGGCTGCTTGAGACCTATGTGGCCCTGAGGAAATACTGTACTGATTTCCTGGGTTGTTTAAATGAAAATTGATTTATTTAATAAAGAACAAAATAGGTTTCTGGTTATTTTGAACAGGTGCGGAAGAAAGGAACTTGTAACTATAACTGGTAATGCTTGGTGCTACAAACAGTCTCTCAGTCTCCAATCTCCTCTCTGACAGGCTTATTTCTCTCTCTCTTATCTTAGTATTGCCACACAGGCTAGTCACACAGACTAAACTTCACAAAGACTCTCTTCAAACTTCTTCCACAAGTGTCTCTCTCTCAAGACACACACCGAATCCTTCATAGACATCTCACACACACACTCAGTCATCAGCCAATCAAAATCACACTCATCTCCCTCTATCACCCCCCTACAGTACTGCAGTCACACTCAACATTTAAAGGAACACACACACCAAAACATGAAATCATTACAGACCCCTTGGCAGCTTTAAGTTTTGAATAGTGCCCATACAAGAATACATGCAGACAAATGACTACTTTTGGAATGGCTGTCACCTTTAAAGGTTCTTACATAATAACTGAAGTGATTATTTACTACGGAAACTGATATTAGTTTCACTGAAGAAGTTTGCCGAAACAAGGTGCTTTATATTGGGAATCCTCATGCGACTCTTCTTGATTTGATTCTTCGTGACTGATTCTTCTGACCACAATTTTCTTAGACGTGAATCTTCTACAGTACTTGATTTTCACATCTTGATTATGATTTACTTCTTGTATGTTTCGCGGCTTGATATTTGAATATTTATGTCATGTATTTCAGAGTGCTGTGTATGCTTCTTTAAATAATATATTTCATATTCATCAAAATATTTAGCATTTCATTACAGTGTTCTTGCTATTGTTGGTTCAGTATGTATACTGTTATTCTCCTTGTGACAGCACCTGGAGACTGGCAACCCTCATAGGATTGTCAGATCTGGATTGTGAAATTCCTGGAGATTTTGGAGGCGGAGCCAGGGAGGGTGGGATTTGGGGAGGGGAGGGGCTTCAGTAGGGTGTACGACCATACATAATGCTACTGGGTTACACTGAGAATAACTGGACCAAAGTTACTCAGTGAGACTTATGGAGACAACCCCACAAAGGCCTGATGTCTCTCCTTTGTCCAGGCTGTATAGTTCCAGATGTCCAGTGGTGGGATCACCTGGTTGAACACGCCACCATACAAAAGAAAAGTCCATCGATTCAAGTAGCCTGGTCTAGTCTTCCCCTGAACATGCACATTTTCTACATGTGAGGGTGTTTTTTTTAAAATGGAGAAGCATTCAAATGTGTGACTTTCCCTGCTGCAGTTGGAACTGGTACTGCCCAAACGTGGATTTATCACTTAATTGAGAATGCGGTTTTCACTTCCATGTGCTCAGCCTGATAAAGGATCTGCCTGAGTGTTCCACTCCAAAGTCCTGATTGTCCTTGTTTAGAGTCCTAATTTGGCTTCATGCTATGTATCATAGCATGAAGCCAAATTAGGACTCTAAACAAGGACAATAACTGAAGTAGAGCAGGTAGTTGTAACTTGGCAGTCTCACAGCAGGGGAAGCTAAATCTACCTGTCTTCTTACTAAAGGTAAAGGTTTCCCTTGCTTGAAAGCCAGTTGAATCCGACTTTAAGGGGCAGTGCTCATCTCCGTTTCCAAGCCAAAGAGCAGTGCTGTCCAAAGACTTTTCTGTGGTCATGTGGCCGGCATGACTAGATGCCGAGGTTCACGGAATGCTGTTACCTTCCCACCAAAGCGGTACCTATTTATCTACTTGCAATTTTCTGCTTTTGAACTCCTAGGTTGGCAGGAGCTGGGGCTAGAGACGGGAGCTCTCTCCGTCACACGGCACTCGGGTCTCGAACTGCTGAACTACCGACCTTCCAGTCTGCAGCTCAGCTTCTTAATCACTGCATCACAGCTGCCCCACATCTCCTTACTGAAAGCACCCAAATTACACTAACGCAGGAGTCCCCAGTGAGGTGCCCATCAACACCTTTCATGGTGCCCACCAAGTGATTTTAGATAGTGGGTGGGGCCATGTGGGGCTGTTGCCCCACAGGGCTTCTGACTGGCCAGTGGAGATCTGATTGGCAGTGCAGATTAAAATAACATTCATTCATCCTCAGCTGCCACCACAGTGTTGGTTTTACTCTCTCTCACTCATCTTTCCCCAGGGTATTTTTTAAAATACCCCTCTTCTCTCCCCGCCCGGTTAATTCTCTCTGATTGGCCATCGGTTTCTGGATGATAAGCACTACTGAGTCCTTGTTCAATGTCCAACAGGAGCAAAAGTTCTTTCTGGAACTTGGCAACAAACTGCGATCCTTTGTCTGAAATTACCTTCCTCGGAAAACAGTGTAGTTTAACAGTGTGCTGCATAAACATCTTTGCTAAAGCCTTAGCAGTGGGCAGCTGTTTGAATGGAATAAAATGTGCCTGCTTTGAGAATGAATCTACCACCACCCAAATAACGGTATTTCCCTTGCTGGGGGGCAGGTCAATATGAAATCCATCGAAATCACCTCCCAAGGCCTAGATGAGGTTTCCAAAGGTTTCAACAGTCCAGGAGGTTTACCCCCTCGTCGTTTGCACATGAGACAGGTAGGGCATGAGGTAACATATTGGGAAATGTCCGCCCTGATGCGTGGCCACCAGAACTGATGTTGCAGTAAATGTAAAGACTTCAGAAACCCAAAATGTTCAGCTAGTTTGGATTCATGGCCCCAGCGCATCACCTCCCCCTGTATAGAAATGGGCACGAAGACTTTGGACCCCTTATACCAGCAGCCGTCTTCATGTTCTTCTACCCCCTGCATGGAGGCAAGTTCCTCCCGGTCTTTGTCAGACACAGCTTCCTTGAATATGGAGCTTCACGGAAACACCTCTTTCTCCCCCCCCCCTGCTTTCACCTGATTGTGGGTCAAAACCACCCCACCCAACTGTGAGGGTGTGAACATAGAGTCAATCACATCTTCCCTCTGGCTTGCGTGTTGGGGTAGGCAAGACAGGGCATCAGCAAAAAGTTTGATCTCCCAGGGAGATGGTGGAGGGTAAAATGGAACTTGGAGAAAAACTCCGCCCACCTGAGCTGCTTGGCATTGAGGCTTCGGGCGGTGCGCAGTGCCTCTAAATTTTTATGGTCAGTCCAAACTTCAAATGCAACCCATGCCCCCTCTAACCAATGACACCACGTTGACAAAGCTAATTTAATAGCCGCGGCTTCTTTGTCCCATACTGACCAATTTTGCTCCATAGTGTTGAACTTCTTAGATATGTAAGCCAGGGGGTGGAGTTGCCCATCCACCCACCTCTTGCAAGATAGCCCTCCCATTGCGACATCCGACACGTCCACTTGGACAATGAATTTCTTATTCTCGTCGGGGTGGGCAAGCACTGGCTCAGAAGTGAACAGCTTTTTAAGCATCTCGAATGCCTGCTGACATTCTGCCATCCAGTTTAACTTTGCTCCAGCCTTTGTACTCTTTACACCTTTTTCATTTGTTTTCAGCAAATCTGTGAGTGGGAGAGTTACCTGGGTGAAATTAGGGAAGAAGCCCCTATAAAAGTTACAAAATTTTGATGAATGGTTGGAGATGCCGCCGGGTGGTGGGTGCTTCCCTCCCCACTACATCTGCTACTTTCTTTGGATCCATCTCCAACCCTCTCGGGGAAATGCGATAGCCCAGGAAATCCACTTCCTCCTTGTGGAACTCGCATTTGGACAATTTAACAAATAGTCTATGCTCCGGAAGGGTCTGGAGAAACTCCCGCACCAATTTGACATGCGATTCCCTATCAGGGGAATGCAGAAGAACGTCATCTAAGTACACTAGCGTCCCCTGGAATAAGTGCTGGTGTAGCACTTCATTGATCAGGTTCATAAAAACTCCAGGCGCCCCCTGGAGGCCAAATGGCATAACCAGGTATTCGAATTGCCCCAGGGTTGTGTTGAAAGCCATCTTAGGTTCATCCCCCTCCCTTATGCACACTCTAAGGTAAGCATCCCACAAATCAAGCTTAGTGAAGATTTTCCCTTTGGGGAGGAGGCGGGATGGATAAAGCTTCGCGCCAAGTTTTTATCAATGAACTTGCGTAGCTCCCCTTTCTCTGCCGGGCTCATGGAATACAACTTTCCCTTAGGCAACTTGTGCCCTGGCAACAGTTCAATAGCACAGTCACAATTCCGGTGGGGGGTAGTTCATCTGCTTCCACCTCCCCAAAAACTTCCGCCAAGTCCTCATACTCGCAGGGGATCCCCCCTCCTCCATCAGGCAAGCAATCACTGGATCTGCAGGAGGAAACTTACCCCACTCAGGTGACCACACATGGGACTTACACCCTGGATCAACAAAATGCACCACCCCCTTGCTCCACTGGATGTAAGGGTCATCTGCAGGTGGTTCTCCACATCATCTGCTTCTAGCATCCAGGCCGCTAAGGAGACGGATTGCACATTGCACAAAACCGTATCAAGAATCTCGTGACTGAGCCCCATTTGGAAATGTTCCATTAACATGGGCCCTGGCCACCCCTGGATCTTCACAGTGATCATCTTGAACTCTTCCGAGTACTCGCGCACTGTGCGATTGCCTTGCTTCAAGGAATGGAGGCGCACCCTCGCCTTCTCGCCTGCCAGTGGGTCTTCATACTGCCTTCTCAGTGCCCACATGAATGCCTGCACATCCCGTAGTTTGGGGCCCTGGATCTCATGCAAACCCATGCACCAGTCTGCCGCTTGGTCCCTCAGCCTCGCGCCGACAAACTCGACCTGGTGTTCATCATCCAGAAACAAATGGCTCCAGTCTCTTAGAAACCTGCACACTTGCACTAAAAAGAATGCTAACTTTTCAGGGGTCCCATCGAACGTAGCTTCCAACAACCTCCTTGGGTTGTTTCAGTCTGGGGACTCCAGGGCTGGGTTTTTGGGGTTTTTTTTTTAAATAACATTTTTATTAAGTTTCATCAAAGTATACATTATAACAATATAGAGCAAGTCGATTTTTGCAACTGAATACATTACAGCATAATTCATATTTTCTCTCAGCTTGCGATTACACATTTTGAGTCTTAATTACTATTTCGATATTTAACCAATTATAAACTTTTCCCCAATTTCTTCAAAAATTTTCCTCCGGTTTATTATTCCAAACCATATTTAACCTGTCCATCTCAGCCATTTCCATGAGTTTGTATTTTAAATCTTCGGTAGGGATTATCTCCGATTTCTATCTTTTGGCTATCAAAATTCTCGCTGCTGTAAATATATATGTCATTACATATCTATCTGTTCTTATATTTTCTGGAAATATATTTAACAAAAATATTTCTGGAAGCAATGGTAGCTCAGTATCAAACATCTCTAGTATTGTTTTCTGCACTTTCCCCCAAAATTTTAAAATTCCCTTACATTTCCACCACATGTGGAAGAATGTACCTATATTAGTTTTGCATTTCCAGCATCTACTTGAAACATTTGAAAAACATTTGGCTATTTTATCTGGCAACCAGTGCCATCTGTAAAACATTTTATAGATATTTTCTTTGTATGAGTTGATCTCATATATTTTACCGCTGTCCATACTTTACACCATGCATCTGTTTCAATAGTATGGCCTAGATCCTTCATCCATGATATTATAGGAGGTTTAATTGCTTCATCCAGCATAAATTCCATAAGCAGCCAATTATACAATTTCTGAATCAGTTTATCATTAGAAGACAGCCAAATCTTATCCAGATCAGTTAAATTAACACAAAAACCTATTTTTCTATCTCCAGTAAATTTAGAATTTAATTGACACTTTTCCCACCAAGACAACTTTATATTTTGTTTCAATAATAGTTTCTCTGATTTCAAATTATTATTTTTATCCAGTAATACTTCATAAGATCCTTTATTACATTCCGATAATAGTGAGGGTCTAATATAGGCCTCTAATGGAGATACCCATTTAGGGGTTTTGTTGTAAAAAAATTTCTTCACTTCCTTCCATACTTTAATGAGGGTGCTTCTTATTATGTGGTTATGAAAGTTAGAGTGTTTCTCATCCCTTGCATACCATATATAAGCATGCCAACCCATTAACAGATCATGACCTTCTAACTTCAGTAATCTTGTATTTTCTAATTTTACTGGGGATAAGGGCTGGGGTTTTGAGCCGGTTGCTCTGGCCTCACAGGAATCTCAGGGATCCCAGTGGGTCTGGCGGGTGCCTCAGGTTGTGTAGGAGGGGCTCTTGGCTGCCCATCTGACTGCTCTGTAGGTGCCACAACTGCCCCTGGCTGGAGGGAAGCCCGTTGCCTCATTTCACCACTCACCGTGTCTGTGACCATCCATGGCAATTTAATTGTGAGTTCAAAAATTTCTTCCTGCACTTGTTCCCACAAGCATGTTTCCATGCGCTCAACCAGTGCCTCCACTTCGTTTCCTCTGCCCCAGCCCAGCAACTCCAGACAGCTGGGCTGCACCCTGTAGTAGCGGCTCAGTGCGGCCACCCGGAGAGTTAGCATCCACGATTGCCTCGGCGCAGTAGAAAGGTGCGCCCACAAATACAGGTCTCTCCCCCGGGTCCGAGTGCCTCCTCCCAGCATTTACAACCTTCTCTTCTCCCCCTTTTCTTTATAGCGGCCACTCTCTCTCCCCCCTCCTTTTATTATGACAGCCTAGCTGACAAGGAGTCAGTTAAACTGTTAATCAGTTAAAGTGTTAAACGGGAAACAGCTTTGGAATTGAAAGGGGTTGGGAGGAATCTCTCTGAATTACAATTGATCTCCTGACTACAGAGATCAGTCCCCGTGGAGAAAACAGTTGCTTTGGAGGGTGAGCTGTATGACATTATACCTCACTGAAGTGCTTCGACAAACCTGGCCCTCCCCTTAGTATTGCCAACCTCCAGGCAGTACCTGAAGATCTCCAAGATAAGTTCTCTTGGAGAAAATGGCTGCTTTGGGCAGTGGACTCTGTGGCATTGTATCCTGCTGAGGTCCCTCCGCACCCCAAACCTTTCCCTCCCCAGTCTCTACCCCTCAAATCTACAGGTATTTCCCAACCCAGAGTTGGCAGTCCTGTAACTGGCTACGAAACCTCTTTCCAGTCCCTTGGAACCCAGAAAACATGGCATAGGAGGAGGTGCTTTTCTACCTTAGCTGCCACAGCATAACCCCAAACCAACGTAAGTCCAGGGTGGAGGGAACCATACCTGCTACCATGCAGCTCTCCTCCCATTCTACACACTTGGGGCAGCAGAATGAGACAGCCCTGCCTTATAGCTAAGCAGAAGAACATGAAGCATTTCAAATGTGAGCCTAGATTTTCAAGGTTTCTAACGTTTCATGAGGCCTCACCTTTCTCTATTTCTCCCTACCCTCTGCCACCCCAACAGCCACAGCCGGGACACTCACCTGGAGCCTCTTTCTAGAGCCCGTTGTATTTCTTCCCACAACGGGCCTTACTCCTAGGAATTCGATAATGGCAAACAGCAGGCACTGCTTTTTTCCACAGAGGGGTTAAGAGAATAGGGTTTCTTCACTTCAAAGACTTCTTGGGCTAACCCACCTAAGGAGGGAATGTAGATTTCTGAGGTCTTCATGCAGAACAGGTAGTCCTTAGCAAATGAATGAGGCAAACAAGAAGTGCAGAGGGGAGATATTTTCAGGTACCTCCCTCAGAATGAGCTACGAGTCTAAAATCCTCACAGGGGTGGTCATACCCTCTCTTCTTTCAGTCTAAGAAAACCAAAACATGATAAATAAAGAAATGATGATGAGTTCACCACCACTGTGTTCATTCTCCCCCCCCCAAAAAAAAATTCTGGCTACAGGCCTTCCTCTTCCCTGTGTCCCTATGCAGCAAAGGTGCTGCCTCAGGCACTGCTGCCAATGTCAGCCCTGTCTCGCCTCAGGGGGCAGGTGAGGGAGGAAGACTGGAAGCCACAGTGCACACCCCAATGCCAACTGCTCGGTGGTAGCGCTGGAGGCCGGATGGGGAGCCAGAGTGGGAGTCATCGCCAATCCCTCCACCACTGCAGCTGTTCCCTCTACCACCGCTGAGGCAGTGGTATTGGGGGTGGGAGAATGGGGCAGGAGCTGCGACCACCATTCCTCAGATGCTGTGGCAGCAGGGCAGGTGGGCTGGTGGAGGAGGAAGAAAGGGATTAGAAACACACCCACACACCCCGCTATGTGAGCCATTTGGAGTGAGATGATGGACTAGCACCTGGTAGGCAAGTGGCGGGGGGAGAAGGGATTGTCATTGAGTCCTGTGGGTTCCCACTTGTACCCACTGATTTCAGATTTGTTGCTTTTCTGGCAGTGCCAGTTTCAAGGTTTGGGGAGGGGTTGCTCAGCAAGGTCCTGTCAGGTGGGCCTCCCTGCCTTCCCCCGATGCTGTTTTCTCACCTGCCCTGCACCTCTCTTTCCGGGCAGCAACAGCAGTGGGTCATCCCTACAGGGACGGACAGCCACCACTGTGATGAGGGAACTGAGCAAGGCATCCTATCCAGTTTGGGTAGCATCCAAAGTTTTCGGTCAGCATTCTGGAGTCCTAATATATTCTGACACCTTCCTAAGAAGATGCAAATGCACGATTGTGTGACCGCAGGGCAACAGTTAAGAGGAGCAGAAGAGGCCAGGTCTGTGACCACCATCATGGACTTCCAGGTAAATAAGGAGGATGTCTCTAAACACTTCCCCTCAGGGGTCATTTCGTAGAAAAAGAGGTGCAGGAGCTCATTAGCATAACTAATTTGCATAACTCATTTGCATATGCCACACCCCCTAACATACCGGAAGTGTGTCAGAAGGCAACACCCACCACTCAGGCTCCACTCCACAGGTGAGTGAAACTGACCTGCTCTTCCTCCATTCCCTTCCCCATCCAATACTTTGTGCAATGAAAATAAGCGTAAAGAACACACCCTCATTCTCTTTCTGCTCCCTTGAAACCACCAGGTTTCAAGTAGACTTGAGATACCCAGGACATGTGAACCACCCATCACTTTCCCTTCCCCTCCCCACAACAAGACACCCTGTGAGGTAGGTGGGGCTGAGAGAGGTCTTTTGAGAACTGTGCATGAGAGAACAGCTCTGAGAGAACTTGTGACTGGCCCAAGGTCACACCAGCAGCTGCATGTGGAGGAGGGGGGAATCAAACCCGGTTCTCCCAAATTAGAGTCCAACTCCTGACCACTACACCAAACTGATAAGGTGGAAGCTGCTGAAGGGTTGGTGAAATTTCTCCAGTACTTATGTGCCATGTGCCCAGATAAAAAATGGTATACTTAGAAAATTTATATGCCACCTTGAGCAAGTCTCTGGAAAAGCAGCACACAGTCATAAAAGGAACAATGATAAAATTATCAATATTAAAACAAAACCTTTAAAACAATAAAGACCCTAGCAGGGCTTTCCCCGGGGCACTGCACCTCTGCACTGCTCGGGGAAGTCGAGGAGGAGGCGGGGCTTGGTCATGTGCCCGCCCCCTGGGCTTCTCACTCCCGGAGCTGCGCTCCTGTGCGCTCCCGCTCCAACGGACCCCTGCTTCCCCTGATCCTGCTGGGGGAGTTGTAAAACCTGGACTCTTTTTTAAAAAATTCTCACAATATTTTTTACTCAGCCAAGGAGAGGATTTTTTTTTTTTTGCCAGTAGTAATTTATTTTTTAAAGAGAATCTGCTGGGGATCCTTTGGAAGGGAAGATGATTGAGGAGAGGGACGGAATCTGTGGCACGAAGGAAAGTTTTGCAGGGAGAATCTGGCAGCGAAATGAACATGTAAAAAGAAAAATATTTTCACAACAGGGGTGGCAAAAGAGTGGTAATTGGGTTTGGTACTGGTGTTAAGTCTATAATATTATTCTTGCTGGATCAGATTAAAGATATCCAGTCTCTGAATATGGAAATTACTTATCGCCTGACCCAAAATCAATGGACAAGGGTACACATTTCCCTCTAATCCACCCATAACTGATCAAGTGACCTTCGCCGAGATCATTTGCATAAACAGATAAATAAGCAGAGATCACCTAAATGCTGGACTAGTTAGTATGGCAGGAAACTGATAGCCTGATTATTTAGTGAAGATTATTGAATGTTTGATTTTAAGTTGAACTCTGTTTTAACAGTAAGGAAACAGTGATCAAGGGCTGAAAAGTATCATTATCTGATCACTGATAAAGAGAAACTAGTTAAGGCCAAACGGTATACTTTGCCTGACTCACCATTAGATTTCTACAAGCCGGTGGACCCGCGATACTCACGGGGGGGGGGGCAGGTGAGCCTCTCTCCCCCCGTTCCCCCCCAAAAATCGGCGGCAGTGGCAAGAACCGCCGCTCGCTGAGGCACTCCCCCCTGGCCCGCTCTAGCTCAGGCCCAAGTGGCGTTTCCCTCCCTCCTGCCCCCTCCCCCGGCCCACTCACCCCTGGCTCCCAGGCCCGAGTGGCCAAGCACTGCTCGAGCCGCCACTTCTCCCCCCCGTTCACCACCTCCCCCCTCCCCGCCCTCTCCCCCCTTCCAGAGTTGGCAGCTCAGCTAAACCTGAGGCCCGCTGCGCTGCCTCCCCCCTCCCCCGTTTCTGAGCCAGTGGCTCGGCTGCAGCTGAGGGGGCACCACTGCCCGGCCGCTTGTCCGTTGCTTTCGCCGCCGCCACTCAGGTAAGTCCGTTCCCTGCGCATGCGCATGGAATGCTTTTTTACTTTTGGGGGGATTTCAGTATCCCCTGAAAACTTTTTTAAACTTTTTTGATTTTTCTGCAAACGGGAGGGATCACCCCCATCTGCAGAACCCCCTCCCCACCCCCCAAGTGCCCCCCCATGCGGATTTAAGTATCCGCACGGAGGGGTCCACTTGGGAATTAGATATATAGATGGTGGTCTGTTCTCCAAATGGCCACGGATTTGTTCAGTTCCTGCACTTTACTGGTCAGACATGCAATTGATGTAAAGGGATGTTGTGGCTTTGAATTTGAGTTAGACCAATCAATCAGAGGACAAAGAATGAAGACAGTTATGAAAATGCAAACTGCATTTCCACTTCCTGCAGAATAATAATAATAATAATAATAATAATAATAATAATAATAATTGTTGTTGTTGTTGTTATTTGCTGTATCAGCAGTAAAGGTAGATATGAACTCATTGCCAATTAACATAAACATTTCTTTCTGTGATTTATTATTTCTTTCTCTGTATCATTGTCTTTGCCAAAATACTGTCCAAACGACAGGAAATTAATAGTTCTATTATTCCTCTACACGTTTTTCGTTGAAACCAAGTTGGAAATAAATTAAAAGCCATTAATTAGATTTGGTGAAGCATCGGAAAAGATAAGGTTTTTGGCACCGTAACTGTAGACTGTACAGAATCTTGCAGGGAATCTAATGTAGGCTTGTAGGCATAAAGAGAACGGTTGCGCTACTTGAAAGATCAGAGGGAGTTCTCTTATCATGTTACCATTAGCATCATAAATCGGACAACTACTGGGTGGATAAAACTGTCTTCTGAAGTCTACTGCTTGCTGAGGCCTATGGGGAACCGAAATTTTCCATCACCTCAAACAACTCTCTATGAACATGAGTGTATAGGGTTGCCAGTCTCCAGGTAGCACCTGGAGATCGCCTACTGTTTGCTCTCCAGACAACTAAGGCTGATTTTACATGTGCATTTTTGTAACAGCTTCATTCCAGCGCTCCCTGCACCGGTAACACATTGGTGTCAAAGCTGTTGTAGGGGAATGCCCACATCTGATTGAACTGGAGTGAAACGGGTCATTCTTTTGAAGTGCTGTTAAGAACAGAATTTGTTTACAGAGGTGTGAAGCCAGCTTGAGAGCTAGAGGGCAATTAGCAGATATGGACAGTTGAGAAGGAATGCAGATTCACACTTGAAAGAGATGTGGGCGAGTTTTTTTGGAAGTAGAATGATTCCAGCAGGAAAGGCAGATGTAAAACCAGCCTTAGATAAGATCTTCATGATGGTCTCTCAGCATCACACCAATGGGATTAAGGCACCTGTGCCGATGCTGATCAGTAAGCTCACAAGCTCAGCAGAAAAGGAGTTTTTATGTCCCACTCCTGTGACATGCGCAGGAACTCCCACCACGCATGCTCACAGGGGCGGGGGCAGACATCTCTCCAATTTTCTTCTGACTGCCGCACAGACCAGATGATCTTTATCATTCCGGTCAGTGAATTTAACTTCTTTGCTTCTTCAGATTTTTCTGATCAGCTCTCTCCTTCTTCCTTCAACCTTCCATCTTCTCCTTCCTTTTCCTCTACAGAACAACAAAAAAAGCTGTCTTTACTTTGAACTTTCCCCCTTCGTCCCCCTCCTCAACCTAGTCTAGGGGTGGCCAACCTTGCTTAACGTAAGAGCCACATAGAATAAACGTAAGAGCCACATAGAGATGTCTGAGAGCCGCAAGACAGGAACAAATATCACACATACATTTTTATTTTTAAAAATATGCAAATTTGCTTTTTATTAACGTTAAATGGGACTGACAAAAATAAAAACAAACGAGGAAAACCGGTTATTGATAATGATATTACTTGTTTGCTAATGATATTGAGAGAGAGAGAGAAAAAGAGAGAGATGGAAAGAAAGAATTAAAGAAGTGGAAAGAAAGAGAGAGAGAGAAACTAGGAAAGCAAATAGATGGGAGGGAGGAAGGAAGGAAGGAAGGAAGGGAGAAAGAGAGAAAAAGCATGCCTCCCCTTTGCTTCCCCAGCCGCCCTGCCAGGAGCCGCACAATATGTGTGAAAGAGCCGCATGTGGCTCCCGAGCCACAGGTTGGCCACCCCTGACCTAGTCTATGGAAAAGTTGTGGGGATTTTTCAAGCAGTGTTCCCATTGTAGGAGGAAGCTCACCCTTTAGGATGGTCACTCATTGTGCCTCCTTTGCCTGGGAGAGTCAGACCGGACGGACTCCTGTATTCACTGCTTCAAATTCTCCAAGCAGACCAGGAAAAAAACAGGTGGCAAGACTTCAGGCAGTACTTCTGGGATCCGCCTTGGCCCCTGCCGAAATGGCTACGAAAACCTCTACCACCAAGAAAAATACCAAACTGACATTGATGATGACTGGACACATTACATCCTTGGGCCCCACCCCATATCGGTCCAGCAGCACTGAAAAAATCAGGCTCGGCCTCAAAACCATCCTCCATTTCTCCTTTCAAAAGTCGTAGGGAAGACAAGAGTCATAAGTCAAGCAAACGTAAGGCTTCCAAGACAAGCTCCATGCAAAAGTGTCAGAGCCCCTCTCACGGCTCTATGACTCACAAGCATACCACAACCAACAAGTCTTCACTACTGGACCTGACACTAATCCCGGTGATCCCTCCTCTACAGCTCCTTGATTCACTGTTGACAGAACTCCCCAGTACCAAAATCACCGATAATGACCACACAGCAACTCCACTTTTTGGAACTGGATGCAGAGTAAATCAACCTAACCCAGCGGAGCTCGCCCGCACTTCCCACGCCAGGTCATTAAGCAGGGATAGCTCGCTATAGAGATTGATGACTGTCTACTGATGCCAGCCCTGAGACATCCTCTCGGACACTAACCACTCTAGGCCTTACCTTCAACATTCACCCACCCAATACCGAGACTGCTGAGATAGAGTTTGTTCAGATGCCTTCTGCTCCAATGTTTATTGCCACCCTGCCATCCAACATCCTACGGAAGGAGGTTGAGTCACTACTACAAAAAGGTGCCATACAGCCAGTACCACCAGTCTCTTGGGGGTGTGGATTCTATTCCTGTTACCTTACTGTCCCCAAGAAGGATGGTGGCATCAGACAATAATGGACTTGAAGGTACTGAACAAATTGATTGCCTATCACAAATTCCAGATGACGGTGATTCACAACTTCCTACCACTTTTCAAGGAAGGGGTTTGGATGTCTACGAGAGACTTACAGGACACCTATTTCCACCTCAGCATCAGACTGTATCACAGACAATACCTGTGAGCCATAGTGGGATTTTGCTTTCTCTAAGCTGTGGAGTTCTGTGAGCAAATATTCTACTTTCTGAGCCACTGGCATTAAAGTTTTGAGTGGGTGATTTGGCTACTGCATAAATTAGTTTGCTCTGGCGCCATCCTTCCTGAGCTGAGACAAAAATGTATGAGTCGGAAGTTAAAAAACTGTGAGCTAGCTCACACTAACTCAGCTTAGAGGGAACACTGACCTGTACAAAGTCCTCTCATTTGGAATCTCCACGGCACAAGGGTGTTCACAAAAACTATGGTGGTGGTTGTGACTTACCTCCATTTTCAGGGAGCCATTGTCTTTTATGTTCTCCAGATCAATTTGTCCCCCCTCTGTCTCTGGAAACTGTCATTAAGGAAAAAATTAGTAGGCACATTGATGAATGAAATCTATTGAGGAAGACTCAGCATGGGTTCTGTAAGGGAAGCTCTTGTCTCACTAACCTGTTAGTGTTTTTTGAGGGAGTAAACAAACATGTGGACAAGGGGGACCCAATAGATGTTGTTTACCTTGACTTCCAGAAAGCTTTTGATAAGGTTCCTCATCAAAGGCTCCTAAGTAAGCTCCATAGTCATGGGATAAAAAGACAAGTCCTTTTGTGGATCAAAACCTGGCTAATTAAAAGGAAACAGAGAGTGAGTATAAATGGGCAATTTTCTCAGTGGAGGGAGGTAAGCAGTGGTGTTCTGCAGGGATCAGTACTCAGTCCGATGCTTTTTAACTTGTTTATTAATGATTTGGAATTGGGAGTAAGCAGTGAAGTGGCTAAATTTGCAGATGACACAAAGTTGTTCAGGGTGGTGAGAACCAGGGAGAATTGTGAGGCACTCCAAAGAGATCTGTGAAGGGTGGGCAAGTGGGCATCAACATGGCAAATGGGGTTCAGGGTGGCCAAGTGCAAAGTGATGCACATTGGAGCCAAAAATCCTAACTATAAATACATGTTGATGGGGTCCGAAGTTGCAGAGACTGACCAAGAGAGAGATCTTGGAGTTGTAGTAGATAACTCAATGAAAATGTTGAGATAGCGTGTGACTGCAATGAAAACGGCCAACCCTATGCTGGGGGTTTTTAGGAAAGGAATTGAAAACAAATCAGCCAGTATCATAATGCCCCTGTATAAATCGATGGTGTGACCTCATTTGGAGTACTGTGTACAGTTCTGGTTGCCACTCCTCAAAAAGGATATTATAGCATTGGAAAAAGTGCAGAAAAGGGCAACTAGAATGATAAAAGAGCTGGAACACTTTCCCTATGAAGAAGGAGGAAGAGGTGGAGGAGACTGGATTTTTATCCCACCCTTCACTCACTTGGAGTCTCAGAGTGACTTACAAACTCCTTTCCCTTCCCCTCCCCACAACAGACACCCTGTGAGGTAGGTGGGGCTGAGAGACAACTGTCCTTGAGAAAACAGCTGCTACAGAGCTATGGCTTGCCCAAGGTCATCCAGCAGGTGCAAGTGGAGGAATGGGGAATCGAACCCGGTTCTCCCAGATTAGAGACCACGCACCTAACCACTACACCAAACTGGTTCTCTAGAACAAATTGGCTCTCTGAAGAAAGGTTGAAGCTCTTGGGGCTCTTTAGCTTGGAGAAATGATGGCTGAGGGGTGACATGATCGAGGTTTATAAGATTATGCATGGGATAGAGCAGGTAGAGAAAGAAGTCATTTTCTCCCTTTCTCACAATACAAGAACTCGTGGGCATTCCATGAAATTGCTGAGCAGTTGGGTTAGAACAGATAAAAGAATGTAGTTCTTCACCCAAAGAGTGATTAACATGTGGAATTCACTGCCACAGGAGGTGGTGGCGGCTACAAGCATGGACGGCTTCAAGAGGGAATTAGATAAACATATGGAGCAGAGGTCCATCAGTGGCTACTAGCCACAAGGTATAGATAGGAACTCTCGGTCTGGGGCAAGTGATGCTCTGTATTCTTGGTGCTTGTTGGGGGGCAACAGTAGGAGGGCTTCTAGGGTCCTGGCCCCACTGGTGGACCTCCTGATGGCACCTGGTGTTTTTGGCCACTGTGTGACAGAGCGTTGGACAGGGTGGGCCACTGGCCTGATCCAACATTGGCTTCTCTTATGTTCTTATGTTCTTATGATCCAGAGGGGAGGGGTGGCTGTGTCAGGCCAAACTGCTTGTATGATCACACCTTTAAAGGTGCCACTGGACTCTAACTTTGTTACATTTAAGAAATAATAATTAATTATTGATTTCATAGTATGAGTTTTTAATTTTGTTGAGAGACTTCTGGCAGTTTTCTTGTCAAGCGAGAAATGTTGGGATCTCAACAGGTGGCAAGGTTCAGATTTTGCTGACAACTCTAAAATGTTGGTAGGGAAGCATGCTTTACAAACAGATTTTTTTTTAAAATTAAGATTTTGGAGAATAGTATTTAAAATGCGCATTCTTGGGTTTTCGGTTTAAAATGTCAGACAAGAAAATCCATAGACAATGGATAGAAAAATCCATTAGCAATGGAACTTTACACTCAACAAATAATTTTTTAAAGGACTGTATATTTTGAAGTTAAGGGTGGAAAAAACGGTGATTCCCTGAATTCTAATTAATTTGAAATCCTAAGATTATGGTGTTTCCTATTGCAAATTCTTGGTCAAATTTCTGGCATCAAGAGCGTATTTACTGGTACACGGATCTGTCAAACTCACCATGAAGTTCTTGTGGAAGGAAGGAAGGAAACCAAACAGAAAATGATCAAAATTGAGTTCAAATTAGGAATGCAGTGGTGAAAAAGGCAAATTCTCCATTAGGGATTATTATGAAAGGGATTGAGCTAGGGTTGCCAAGTGTATTTAACTTACCGGCAGGGGGGGAAGCTCCGCTGGCCGGGCGGCATCACCGGAAGCAGGGGCGTTGACTTTCTAAATCCCCGGGGGGGGCAGGGGCTCTCTCGTGCGTGCGCGCAAAGCGCGCGCGCGCACACGGGACCATGTCTCTGCCGCTCCCTCCCCCCCCGGCCCAGGGAGGCAGACCCGCGGTGGCAGCCAGCTGGCCGGGACTGCCGCCCGCGCGAAGCGCGCGCGCGACTATGTCCCGGCTGCCTCTCCCCCCCCCCCCGCCTCAGGGAGGCAGGGCAGGCCGGGGGTGAAGGAGAGGCGGCGACGGCCGGCTGGGCGAGCATTTTGCCGGGGGTGGCTGAGCCCCCCCCGGGAAATTTCGGGGGAGGCTCGAGCCCTCGAGCCCCCCCGTAGTTGACGCCCATGACCGGAAGTGATGTCAGCACGTTGGGGGCGTTGCCAGGGCGACGCTCTGGCAATCGCCCCAAAACTCTATGGTATCAACACCAGGTGACGTCATTACGTTAGGGAGGTCGTCCAGGCTGGCCGGCGGATCGGGAACCCCTGTAGTGGGGGATCCCCCACCACCCGGGCTGACTTGGCAGCCTTAGATTGAGCATAAAAGAGCCAATATTGTAATGCCCTTGTATAGATCTATGGTGCTGCCTCATTTGGAATACTGTGTACAGTTCTGGTCACCACACCTCGAAAGGGTCATTGCAGAGGTGGAAAAAGGACAGAGGAGGGCGACCAAGATGATCAGGGGGTTGGAGCACCTTCCCTATCAGGAAAGGCTGAGGAGTCTGGGACTTTTCAGTTTAGAAAAGAGACGACCAAGGGGGGGGAGGAAGACGTGATAGAGGTTTATGCAAGAGGTGGAGAGAGCTGACAAAGAGAACTTTTCCTCCCTCACTCCAAACACTAGAGCCCTGCCTACCTCACAAGGTCTCTGTTGTGGAGAGAGGAAGGGAAAGGCAATTGTAAGCTGCTCTGAGACTCCAAGTGGAGGGAGAATCCTCCTTCTCCTCCTCCTCCTCCTCTTCTTCTGCCCTGGCAAGCCAGTGAGGTCCAAATGTCACACCAGGATCTAAGAGACCCAGGATGGAATCCTCACTCTGCCCTCGAAGCTTCCTGGGCAACTTCAGGCCAGTCCCCCCCCCCTCAACCTCACCTACCTCACAGGGTTGTTGTGAGGATAACACAGAGGAGAGGAGACTTATACACACCACCCTGAGCTTCCTGGAGGAATGGTGGAATAAAAATGAGAGGTGGCTTTATGTCTGTACATAAAGCCAATGTTATCAGTGCTCTCTCTCCTCCAGTGGTGAAGCAACCCAGCTAAGTGCTGCTTCTGGAATTTCTCATTGCTCAGCGAAGCAGGGAGCGTGCAACCGCATCTTTACATCTGCATTTTGCCTGAAACACCCCGCACATTTGGGGTGTGTTAACATGGAGGCACCTTCAGCCACACAGACATCATTTATTCTATTTGATGTACTTCTTTCTAATTCAAATAGACCTCAAGTGCTTCTCGGAAGGAAAGCCTGCTTCTCTTGTGCTTTTATATGGAAGTCCAAATGTTAGCCATGAATTTTAAAAAGGTCATTCCATTTGGTCGATCGGTATAAATCGGATGTAGCTCTTGCAGTCTGTCTGTCTTGCTGAGTCACTGAGTCCGGCTGGGTTGGTTGTGAAGCTGTACCTGCAAGACCTTATCTCACAGCAGGAAGTGCAAGGAACAGGTGCGAGGAATCCCATAGCCAAAAAAGGACGAGACGATGCCTCACGCAAGGTGTCCCAGGATCAGCACCACTTCTGCAGGCATGCTGTTCTGGAGAGCATCAGGGGCATGAGTCCATTTTGCACCGCAGTATTGATCCTCCTGTTTAAGCCATGGCGCATGGTTGATCCCTTTTGGCGGTGATTGCACAAGAGCATAAAGCTGATGCACAGTCCTGTGCCACAAAAGCAGCTGGCTGATACACTCTGAGGGTCTCGGGCCATAGGTGCAACAGGGCTTTCAGGGTCTCCCACAGCCACAGCCACCACTGTTACCACACCCTGCAAGATTCTATGATCGTTAAGGCCAAGAAAGCTCAAAGAGCAGGCTGTTGTCCTTACTCACAAGTAGATCTACCCTTGAAATGGCTCCAGCTTCCCATTTAAATCCCCTTGCATGCAACTCCGCGGCAAGCTAGTGTTTGGTGAGGATCAGGAAGAGAAGCATGCTTGACATTTCCCCCATAGGTGTCAACTTCAGGGGGGCTGGGGGGCTTGGGCCCCCACCAAAATTTTACAGAAGGCACTCAGCCTCCCTTGGGCAAACAGTGCAGGTAGGCTTTAAAAAATGGGCAGCCAGTTCAGGGCACCCTTTTGCTCCCTCCCACCTAAAAACAGGAGGGAGATCAAACCGGGGGGGGGGGGGGGGCGGGTTCCAATTTTCAGTGTTGATCCTTTGCCCTGCATCGTACGTGCGCCTTGCACCCTGCCAGGGAAGTGGCTCCCACCACGCAACTCCAGGGCGAAGAAGGCACCTTCTCCCATCTCCACACAGGGGGAGTGGATGCAGGCAGAAGGGCCACGCTCCGCCTCAAGGAGAGCCAGCCACACAAATAAAAAAGGAAGCAGCTCCTGTCTTTATATCTATTCTGCCAGGTTCCAAGAATGTAAATTGTCACCGGGGGGGGGGGGGGGGGGGGGAGGGGACAGGAGGAGAGACACTGAAGAGTGTTTACAAAGGAGAGGGGTAGGGGAGAGAGGGTTTCTATGAATTGTTTGGAACAACTGCCTAATCCCCATTTTCTGCTGAAATTGACCATTCTGCTGAAATTGACCATTCAGACTAAACCGCATATTTTTCCTCTTTAACCCTTCCTTCCTTCCTTCCTTCCTTCCTTCCTTCCTTCCTTCCTTCCTTGGAAGTGAGATTATATTTAAATAGTTTCTATAATTTTTTTAAAAAGTCGGTCTGTTCACAATTTTAAAACTAGCTCCATAGCCAACACATGGTAACCCTGTGAGGTTTTCAAGGCAAGAGACATTCAAAGGTGGTTTGCCATTGCCTGCCTCTGCATACAAACTCTGGGCTTCCTTTATGGTCTCCCATCCAACTACAGATCATTGCTGTCTGTCGGAAAAGAAAGTATAGTCCTTAACCCTGGCTGTCTCCACCCACTTGCAATGTAGCAGTGTAACCAGACTGCAAAGCCTCTGTTGAGCTCCAATTTACATTTGGGGGGAAAGTATGTCTCTATTTTATTTTACTTGGGTCTATATATCCTTGATTGAGAACAGTTGTTGTTTTTTTCAGGGGGAAGGGGCTGCTTCAACCACTCCTAATGAGAGAGCCAGTTTGGTGTAGTGGTTAAGTGCGCGGACTCTAATCTGCGAGAACCGGGTTTGATTCCCCACTCCTCCACTTGCACCTGGCTGGATGACCTTGGGCAAGCCATAGCTCTGGACCAGCTGTTCCCTCAAGGACAGCTTGGGAAAGAGCTCTCTCAGCCCCACCTACCTCACAGGGTGTCTGTTGTGGGGAGGGGAAGGGAAAGGAGTTTGTAAGCCGCTCTGAGACTCCCTTGGGAAGTGAAGGGCGGGGTATAAATCCAATCTCTTCTTCTTCTTCTTTCAATTGCCAATTCATTTTTAAATGGTAAGCCCATCTGCACGAACAAGGGGGACATGCAGATCAGAGGCCTTTTAAATTTTCCTTTTGCCCTGTGTGCAGCCCAGAAAGAACATTGGCAAGAAATGTGCACTCTGTACATGTTCATACTCTTCATTTAGCTGTTACTTAAAATGGTGTGGTACAGTTTCAAAGGGACTACTAACTGCGATGTGTAAAAGGAATGACAGGCTTGCCCACTGGAAACAATGGGAGAGGCTTGAAGGCCCATTGGAGATAATGGGAGCCAGGAATGCCAATCGACTTCCATGGGCTCCACTGAAATACACTGCAGCACAAAAAAAAAGTTGCAAAGAAAACGTGGAATGGTTTTTCCATGAAGGTCTTTGGGCCCAGATAGGCTATTCTGGGACTGGAATGACAGCCCCCAGAGTGGAATTACGGTCCCTAGGAAGATAATCTGTGCTCTGGTACTGGAATGACATTCCCAGGGAATGTCCTGTTCATTCCACTCTG
Organism: Lepidodactylus listeri; assembly: GCA_029233225.1. Lineage (NCBI taxonomy): Eukaryota > Metazoa > Chordata > Lepidosauria > Squamata > Gekkonidae > Lepidodactylus > Lepidodactylus listeri. The sequence continues at coordinate 127,488,899 of JARCFY010000005.1, read as the reverse complement.
TGACCTGTCATTCCAGTCCCACAGCAGAGATGCTATTGCTAGGGATCATCATTCCACTCTGGGAACCGTCATTCCAGTACCAGAGCACAGATTCTCTTCCTAGGGACTGTAATTCCACTCCACAAAAAAAGTGGCAAAGAAAATGTGAAATGGTTTTTCCATGAAGGTCTTTGGGCCCAGATAGGCTACTCTAGGACTGGAATGACAGCCATTCCAGTCCCAGAGTAGCCTGTCTGGGCCCAAAGACCTTCATGGAAAAAACATTCCACATTTTCTTTGCCACTTTTTTTGTGCTGCAATGTATTTCAGTGGAGCTCTTGGAAGTCAGTTCCTGGTTCCCATTACCTCCAATGGGCCTTCAAGCCTCTCCCATTGTTTCCTGTGGGCAATCCTGTCATTCCTTTTATACATCCCAGTTAGATTTCACTTTGCAACTGTACCACACCATTTTAAGTAACAGCAAAATGAAGAGTATGAACATGTACAGAGTGCACATTTCTTGCCAGTGTTCTTTCTGGGCTGCACACAGGGCAAAAGGAAAATTTAAACGGCCTCTGATCTGCATGTCCCCCTTGTTCATGGAGATGGGCTTGCCTTTTAAAATGGAAATGGAAATGGAAAGAAGAGCTTAGGAGAGGATGAAGCAGCCTTCCTCTCAAAAAAAAACAAACAACTGTTCTCAATCAAGGATATATAGACCCAAGTAAAATAAAATAGAGACATACTTTCCCCCCAAATGTAAATTGGAGCTCAACAGAGGCTTTGCAGTCTGGTTACACTGCTACATTGCAAGTGGGTGGAGACAGCCAGGGTTAAGGACTATACTTTCTTTTCCGACAGACAGCAATGATCTGTAGTTGGACCATAAAGGAAGCCCAAAGTTGGTATGCAGAGGCAGGCAATGGCAAACCACCTTTGAATGTCTCTTGCCTTGAAAACCCCACAGGGTTACCATGTGTTAGCTATGGAGCTAGTTTTAAAATTGTGAAAAGACCGACTTAAAAAATAATTATAAAAACTATTTAAATATAATCTTACTTCCCTTCATAGGAAGGAAGGGAAGGAAGGAAGGCCAGACAAGGTTAAAGAGGAAAAATATACAGTTTAGTCTGAAGTGGAAATGGTCAATTTCAGCAGAAAATGGGGATTAGGCAGTTGTTCCAAACAATTCATAAAAAAGATAGACTTTAAAGAATCACCTGGAAGAGGTGACAGAAGTGGCATTGTGTTTGAGAGCTGAAGGCATTATGCACCAAAAGAGAAAAAATGGACTGAGAAAGACAGACAGAGAGAGAGAGAGAGAAAGCAAGAAAGACAGAAACAGAGAGAGAGAAAGAGAAAAAGGTAGAAAGAAAGAGAGAGAAAAGACAAAAGAAAAAAACAGAGAAAAATAGAAAGCGAGAGAGAGAGAAACACAAAGAGAGAAAGGAAGGAAAGGAGAGGTAGAAAAAAGATAGGGAGAGAGGAGTGAAAGAGAAAAAGAAACAAAAGGAAAGAAGAGAGAAACAGAGGCAGAAAAACGATTCCCACTTCTGCCCAGGAAGGCCAGCCCTCTCTCCGCCTGCAGCCACTCCCCCTGTGCGAAGATGGGAGAAGGTGCCTTCTTCGCCCCCGGAGATGCGTAGTGGGAGCCACTTCCCTGCTTGCCTCTCTGCCATGACAGGGCCCACGTATGATGCAGGGCAAAGGATTGATGCAGAAAGTTGGACTCCCCCCCCCCCCCGCTGGATCTCCCTCCCCTTCTTAGGTGGGGGGGAGCAAAAGGGCACCCTGAACTGGTTGCCCGCTTTAAAGCAAGCAGCTAGCAGGCGGACCTGCCAGGCTGCTCATGTCATGCCTGCCCCTGACTTAGCCCCAGACCCAGTGCCTGACAGCTGAGGACAGGAGGACTTGGCTCAGTTAACTGAGGAAGACGTAAGTCCTGCAGAGGATCCACAGCCAAGTTCTCAGCAAGGCCCACCTGAGGCTGGTCAGGCAGTTGCTGGACCAAGCAATTCACCACCCGACTCGCCTCCACCTGTCAGCAGGCTGCGTGAAAGGAGATGGCAAGAGCTGAATAGGCAACGCAAGGAAGCACGCAGGCAAGGGTGAAGATCATTAAGTCCTGAGTACTAACAGAAACCAGGACCTGCACAGAGGTGCTAAGTGGTTAATGAGCCGGAACGCTATTTAAGAAGGCTGCTGGGCTGAAGCAAATTGTGCTGGCAACATCGTTGTCAGAGCCATCCGTTCTGTGTGTACCTTGCCTCTGATCCTGATTGATTCTCTGGCTTCCAACCTGGCTTGCTTCTTGGACTTCGGACCTCTGCTTCCTGATCCTGGACCCCGGCTTCTGACCCTCGGCATTCCTTGACTCCGGCTTCAGCTCTGCTCCTGACTGACCTCGGTACGTTTTGACTACGCCTCTGCTTTGAGGTTGGGACTTGCTGCAACGCTCTGCTGACTTTCTCCAGCCAAGTCTCACACAGGGTGTGCTTGCCGGCCTGTCTGCCCAGCCAGGCTACCGGGCTCTGTCGTGACAGCTCACTTTAAAGGGCAGACAGCCATTGCAAGCCTCCCCTATGCTCCCTTCCATTCTTAGGTGTGGGGGGGGGAGAGTGAAAGGGCACTCTGAACTGGCTGCTCACGCTTTAAAGCCTACCTGCACTGGTTGCCCCGCGAGAGGCTCAAGTCCCCCCGGTAAAATTTCAGTGGGGGCCTGAGCTCCTCAGCACACCCGAAGATGATGCCTATGGTTGCTCTGGCAGTCACAGATCTCACCTCCTTGTAGGAGTGAAAAGACAGCAAACTGTTGCAAGGCTAATTTTTCTGGCCAGATATAGCATGAAACAGTTATCCCTAGCCAAAAATGTTGATCTGCTTCTCCATAGGTAGGGTTTAGGAGGACCCCTAAGATCTTCACTACTCTTTAGTGGCACACAGGCCACAAAATCCCCTCCAGGACACTAGTTTCACTCACATCCCCTCTGTCTTCTCTGACCAAACCAACTTGGTCATCCTGAGCCACTTGACCATGGCTTGAAGACAATGGCCAAGGACTGAGATAGACCCATCTGGAGGCTTAAATATATATATCATCAAAGATCAGCAAGCATATTGATGGCGCCCAACCAAAAAGTTATGGTCAGTTGTTACCCGAAATGGTCTAATTAATTAATTGGTTGATTGGGGGGATTTAGTTTTTTGTGAAAGTCAGGTAACTTAGGACCTTTTCCACCTTTGTATACCAAGACCCTTCCTCCTGAGAACTTTCAAATGAACCTGGCAAAAGTTCAACTAATAAGAGTTTTTATTAGAACTTAATGGAGAAGTAAAATATGTACACAGAGCACACTGAAACACACATGCAAGGTAAACTTAAAAAGAAAAGGATGAAAAATGAGGATCGAAATAGACTTTGAAGGAGAGGTTGTACCTACCAGTCATGAAGAGATTCAGTTTGTCCAGAAGGTTAGAAGTCTGTTGAAGAGTAAAGTGGCCAGCATCTTCGGTGTCAAGTTACACACACACACACACACACACACGGTGGGTAGCTTGGGTATATTTGTACCCAAAAATGATACCTGAGGGTATGCTGATGTGGTTGCTTCAAAGGGACAATAGTGTTGATATGTTTACAGGAAAGTTCCCAAGAACAAGGACAAATGGTTAATGGTATCCTCAGAGTGAAATCAAAGAATTGGGTAGAGCTTGATTGCTTTCCCAGAGCTGATAATATCTGTGGATGCCCCTTGATGTGCAGGATGGAGAGGAATTCCCGGGTGTTGTAAATCTGCTAAGTGGACAAATGGGGGAAGCAAGATGGGGGATAAAAGAGGTTACACCATAAAGTGTGGTGCTGTTTTCTGAGAGACCCCAGTGTTATAGAATAGACATTACTTCGGGATGGGTGAAATCTATTATCAAGCCAGCCTCCTTTGATGAACTTGCAGATACTTTTTCCCAGGCTGTGCCTGCCAGTCATTCCTTGTCCTAGACCAGGTTTATGAGACAGATTTAATTTCTATCTGGAGTGATTTTTATATATGAAGGGTGTGTGGCATTACTTTCTATTGGAAAACCAGCTGCCCCTCAGTGAGGCGGCACTGTCTGGTAACACAGTCTCTCCTAATATCTTGCATAAACTATTGAACAGCAAAGGAGAGGTCATGTTCCTGAGGGCACCACACGTCAACTCTCAAGGAACCGATTCCACGTCTCCCTTCACTGTTCTCTGTCGTATCGCTGGGGGGGAGCAAAAACAGTACAATACCACTTATTCCCACCTGCTGTTCAAGACAGAGAAGAAAGATGGTATGTTCTACTGTACTGGACTCTGGTTAGTCAAGAACTATCAACATGGAAGCATTACCTTTGTTTTCAGACTTAGATTATCCACCCACGCTACCAGTGTTGTCTTGGCCCCAGAGCCCAAACTAAAACCAGATTGAAAAGGTCTTGCCCTCACGGGCCATTTTTTGCTCCTGCCGTGGGCTACTAAACTGTACGCCAACCTGACCATACTCCATCCCTTGATTTACCCAACAGCCTCCTTTATCCCCTAAGCTCTGTCCCCAGCATCTCAGGTCCTGAGCAATGGAGACCTGTCAGTCCTAATAATGGAAGAAGATACTTGAACCTGATCTTTCAGTCTTGTTCCTTCCTACCTGAATGATGAACTTTTGGGGGTCGTGTGCGAGCCATCCCCATTTACTTCTAGGAAATGTGAAATTCTAGTCCATGCCAGTAGTACCAATGGCATACATGTGTAATAGGGTTGCCAATGTCCAGGTGCTGGCTGGAGATCTGTTGGGATTACAACTGATCTCTGATGACAGAGATCAATTCACTTGGAGATAATGGCTGCTTTGGAAGGTAGACACCATGACATTATACTCTATTAAAGTCCTTCCCCAGTCTGGTGTAGTGGTTAAGTGCGCGGACTCTAATCTGGGAGAACCGGGTTTGATTCCCCACTCCTCCACTTGCACCTGGCTGGATGACCTTGGGCAAGCCGTAGCTCTGGACCAGCTGTTCCCTGAAGGACAGCTTGGGAAAGAGCTCTCTCAGCCCCACCTACCTCACAGGGTGTCTGTTGTGGGGAGGGGAAGGGAAAAGGAGTTTGTAAGCCGCTCTGAGACCCCCTTGGGGAGTGGAGGGCGGGGTATAAATCCAATCTCTTCTTCTCTTCTTCTTCTTCCCCTCCCCAAACCCCACCCTCCTCAGGCCCCATCCCCAAAATCTCCAAGTATTTCCCATCCCAGAGTTGGCAACTCTAATGTTCAATCTCTGGCCTTATTTTGATAGTTACATAAAAGCATGATGTGTGAACAGGGCATCATGGAATGAGAATATTACTCCACACTCTAACATTTATCATATTGTATCGTGTTAAAAAACTAAGTCCATATGTGCTCACCAGTCCAGACACAGTAGATGAGTAATCGAGGCTTCTAAATTGATGGCCCTTGAAGAAAAACCTATTCTTTCTGTCCTAGTTTCCCTCTCCCCCTCCCACTTCCCCCAATGTGAAATTCTCATGCTTGGAACATTTTAGTATTGTCAGTATATTTCTTGTCTTCTCTGAACTGCTGTCTCTTTGTGTAATAGGTGGCTTTATTCCAGGTTTGCTTTATTCAGATGGAGAGCCAGACGAAACTGCCAAGAAGCTCAACAAGAAAGGAACAGAGAATAGGCACCTGGTAGAGTTTGCAGGCTTTGATCAATTTAATCAGCAGATTAATCAAGTAAAGCTGTTGATTGTTTGACTGGTGGGAGCCAATTCTCCTTGACAAGACTGAATTTTGCTTGAGCTAAAAGAGAGGGACTCTAAGCAGGGTAAGTCCTGGTCCGTCCTTGGATGGGAGACCAGCAAGTCCAGGGTCACGGCAGGCAAACCACCTCTGAACCGCTCTTTCCTTGAAAACCCTATGGGGTCACCATAAGTTGGCAATGATTTGATAGCACTTTCCACCACCAAGAGATACGGGTGGAAGGGAAGGTAGGATGGTATAGCCTGACCTCATCAGATCTCAGAAGCTAAGCAGGGTCACTCTTTGGATGGGGGACTACCAAGGAAGACTCTACAGAGGAAGGCAATGGCCAATCCCTTCTGCATCTCACTTGCCTTGAAATCCCCTTGCAGGGGCTGCCATAAGTCTTGGATGGGAGACCACCAAGGAAGACTCTGCAGAAAGCAATGGCCAACCACCTCTGCTTCTCACTTGCCTTGAAAGCCTTGAAAGCTGGGGTTGCCATGTCAGTTGCAACTCAATGGCACTTATTTATATAAGAGATGCGAGTACACTTTTTAAAAAGACTGTTATGGTTTTGGTGTGTAAGGACCATGGAAAATCAAAAGGGGAATGACTAGCTGCCACACGGTGGAGAAGCTATATGCAGAAAGAGTCCCTGACATTTGCTGTTGGTTGTTTCCATAGCACCCTTAATGCACACGATGCTCTGTGCACGTACAACAAAAAGCACATCTCTCTGCAGAGGGGCTTGCTCTCTGCCGTTCAAGAGGGAGACAATAAGGCAGGAAATGAAAATGGTGTGAACAATAAAAGATGGGGTCAGATCTCAAGGATCCGTTCGACTACAGATGGCGCTTTTCCTCTAGCAGGAGGAGCCTTCTGCCGATGCAAGAGTTTGTTTGCCCTGCATCAGTATACCTGGCTTCTGTGGAAGATTGCTGATGCCAAAGGACAGACTTTTTTGGGTTTTATTATTATTGTTCTTTCAATGGAAGCATAGACTCAGTACATATGCTTATACATACACACACAAACATGTTCCCCAGTGTTTTTACAAGAAATTGTAACAAGCAAATGGGTATATTTTATCATATACTGTTTTCATTCCAAAAAATGAATAATATCCAATAGTTAGTGAAAAGTACTGGAGTCGGGAGGTGGTGGTAGTGATTTCACCATAGCAAGCTTCTTTCAGGTCCAGATGAAGCATAAGAAAACAGAGGTCAGGGGGCCTGCTTATATACACAGGTAAGCCGCACCCCTGACCTTGCCCACACAAGGCAGTTGGAGAAGGTAATTGAATAAGTTCCAAGGTAATTAAATAAGTTCCAAGGTAATTGGATAAGTCTCAAGGTAATTGAATAAGTTCCAATGTAAATGAATAAGTTTCAAGGTAATTGGATAAGATTCAAGGTAACTGAATAAGTTTCAAGGTAATTGGATAATCACAGATTTAATCACAGAACATAACAGTTAGTAAATAAATCAGGTTCCATAGGGTTATTCCTACTAGCCCTTTGATAGAATGTCAATTTAGACAATAGTGCAATAAGCTAAATCTTGTTAAACCACAGTGATAGGTGGTGATTCTGGCTTTTCCCAGTCTATCGCAAGAACCATCTTTGCTGTTGTAAATAAACTTAGTACTAATTCCAAATCTGAATCATCTATATAACCTCTCAGAAAACCCAGAAGAATTCATTTGGGCTCAAAAGGTATTTCTCTACCCAGCATTTCATTCACATAATTTACCACAGTCTTCCAAAATGTTTGAATCTTAGGGCAAGATCAGAAAACGTGGGACACATCTGCAGAGGAACTATTACATCAAGGTGTCTGAAAAAGTGAGCAGTGACTCAGGAAAGCTCCTATCCTGCCACATGTTGTTCATCTTTAAGGTGCTGCTGGACCCTTGCTGTTTTCTATTGCTCCAGACAGACTAACACAGCTACCCATCTTGATCTATTGCATCAAGGAGAGCCATTGTTAAGATCCAACTTCAGAAGACTACACATTCCATTCCATTCGATTGGTCCTGGCTGGGATATGATCTGAAGGCATACCATACAGCCGCCTTAAAGCAATTACCTTACTTTGGGTCTGGTCAGTGCCTCCTGGGAAACCCCTTGTATGCTGTCTTGAGGTCCATGACTACACTGGCTTCCAGCGGAGTACCAAGTCAGGTTCAAGGTTCTGATATTGACCTTTAAGGCCTTGAGAGGTCTGGGACCAATATATCTACGGGACTGTCTCTTCCGGTATGTCCCAGGGAGAGCTTTGTGCTCTATTGATAACAACCTGCCAGTTATCTCTGGCCCTAGGGATGTCTGGCTGTCCTCGACCAGGGCCAGGGCCTTCTCAGTCCTGGCCCCAACTTAGTGAAACTCTCTGCCAAATGACACCAAGGCCCTGAGAGATCTTATGCAATTCTGCAAGGCCTGTAAGGCAAAGATGTTCCACCAGGCTTTTGGTTGAGGGCAGCAACGGTTTCTTCATTGGCTAGCACCCTTCCTCCCCTGCCCTTGTTCTAAGTTTCCCTCTCCCCCTGCCCAGAAAATGGCCAGGTAGTCCAGAATTGGAATAGAAAAATGTATAGGATGCCATCTTGGATTTTTTTTAAAATTCTGATTCTTTAGTTTTTATTAAATTGTATATTGAATTTTAATGTTTTGTATATTTTATGGCAGTCCAAAGCCCGGCGTAAGCTGGGATAGGGAGATTAATAAATTGAATTAAATAAATAAATACATGTAAATGTCAGCAATCAGTACATGTACTTTGGCTTGGCTTCTGCATGAACAGAGTCTGGGCCTCATGGTGTCAGAGAGGGGGCGAAAAGATTTTGCCCTCATTGCATTAGTAGCCCAACTGCAGTGGTAACCATTCACTTGGTGGAAAGGGCCATCAAGTCACAGCCCTTTTACAACAACCTTTCAAGGGGGTTTCAAGGCAAGAAGCAAGCAGAGGTGGTTTGCCACGACCTCCCTCTGAGTCACAACCCTGGGCTTCCTTGGGGGCCTCCCACTCAGGGGTCCGTTGGGGCTGGAGCGAGGTGGAGCGAAGTTCCGCCAGCTCAGGACTGGCCAGTAGGGCAGCCATGGGCTGAATCAGATTCTCTAATCTGATTCAGCTCGCCGCCGAATTTTCGGCGGCAACTTTAAAAGCCACTGGAGGGGAGGGGGTTTGAGGGAGAGGCTCCAAACTTGCAGGGTAGCTGCTGGGGCCTCTCCTCGAAATGTCCACCAAGTTTCAAGTAGATTGGACCAGGGGGTCCAATTCTACAGGCCCCCAAACAGGTTGCCCCCATTCCCTCCATTGTTCTCTATGGTAGGAAAAAAGTTAACATTTTTTCCCTCCGTAGAGAACAATGGAGGGGATGGGACAATCTGTTTGGGGGGCCATAGAATTAGACCCCGTGGTCCAATCTACTTGAAACTTAGTGGGTATTTCGAGGAGAGGCCCCAGCAGCTACCCTGCAAGTTTGGAGCCTCTCCCTCAAACCCCCTTTCCTCCAGCCCCTCATATACCCTATGAGTTTTTGCCATTGATTTCAATGGCCCATAGAATATAATGGGGCTGAAACTGACATTCCCTTTCTGACACACTTCTGGTGATGTCAGGGGACGTGACATATGCTAATGAGTTATGCTAATGAGCTCCTGCACCTCTTTTTCTACGAAAGGACCCCTGCTCCCACCCAAATACTAGCCAGGTCTGGCCCTGCTTAACTTCTGAGATCTGGTGAGACTGGGCTAGCCTGGACCATCCAGCTGAAGGCAATCATTCACTTTCAAGGTGTAAGGTCTCTCGGGAGTGTCAGCTTAGTTTCCTGCTGACCGCAGCCAATGAGAATAAAGCCAGCTTGTATTAGCATAGCCTCGTCCTGGATTCAGTTTCTTGTTACTAGAGTACCTACAGAAAAAATCTATTGAGATTTTGATAACGTGAAAATATAATTGTTCTGTTAAAAGCAGTTGACTGATGAAATTAAATTATTCAGTTGACCGCTCTAATTAAAACATTCCCACATGATGAGGACACTATATGGTTTAGCAGCGGGGTGTGTTTGTTCACATGGGAGGTGTACCTAACATCATGTTGACACGAGAGGTACACTTTGAACCAGGCAATGATGGCGATCCTCCCTCTGAGTTGTGGAGTCTTGTGAGCAAAAATTCTACTTTGTGAGCTACTGGCATTAAAGTTGTGAGCGAGCAATTTGGCTACTGAATAAGTTCGTTTGCTCTGGAGCCATCCTTCCTGAGCTAAGACAAAAATGTCTGTGCCAGAGGCTAAAAAACTGTGAGCTAGCTCAAACTAACTCAGCTTAGAAGGAACAGTGCTCATATTTGATATCAGAATCTAGTTCTTTGTCAGGGCCATCCTCAGCAGAGTTTAACCCCTTCTAAGTCCACTGAAGGGTGATACTTTACTTAAGATGGCCTGGCAATGCACTTCTTATCGATTCCCTGAAACTAACCGTCTCTTTTAGAGCTCCTGTTCAAAAGAAGATTCTGTTCTTTGCACGAGGTAAAAGACGTGATACAGTATCACATCTCATTAATATTCCCAAAATGTCAGCCACTAGAAGGGTTGCCAGCTCCAGGCTGGGAAACTCCTAGAGATTTGGGATAGAACCTGGGGAGGGCAGGGTTTGGAGAGGGGAGGGACCGCTGTGGGGTATGAATGCCACAGAGTCCACTCTCCAAATCAGCCATTTCTTCCCTAGGGGAACTGATCTCTATTGCCCGGAGAGCAGTTGTAATTCCAGGAGATCCCCAGGCCCTGCCTGGAGGTTGGCAGCCCTAAGTTCACTATCCAGCACGGCTGAAAACTTTAGCTACTGTATTAAATGAATACGCAAGATTCTGGAGAGACTATTTTAGTCATTTCATTAATATGACTGGTCCGCAAGTGTACTTGACAAGAAGTGTGTTGTCCCATGCCCAGTTCATCCCAAAAGGAACCCTGTGCCGCTCCCCTGCTTCCTCACTATATGCCCCCCCACACACCCAGTTTTTCTTCTTGCGCAGTGCAGATTGCTTAAGCTTCGAGTTTTTGGGCAGCTACCAGCAGCAGACTGAATTGTGCCAGTTGTAATTCGAAAGATCCAGGGGCTCAAATTCTGTCACTCATCAACATTTGACCGTTCGCATATCCCTGAACGATTAAAAGCTGCTTGAAACGTTTTCAAATACAAGCAAAGGTTTCCATCTCAAAATTTTGACTCCAAGTGCAGACTTAAAACTTCTGAAGCCCCTCACTTACTCCTTCAGTTGCAGAAGATGCAGCTGGTAGGATTGAAGATATGGGTCACCTGTCCAGTAAGTTTGTAAACCAGCCTAGCCTAATCTTATCAGATCTCAGAAGCTAAGCAGGGTCAGTCCCGGTCAGTACTTGGGAGGGAGACCACCAAGGAAGTCTTGGGTTGCTATGCAGGGGCAGGCAACGACAGACCACCTCTGCTCACCACTTGCCTTGAAATCTCCATGGTCATGGGGTCACCATTAGTTGATTACGACTTGATGGCGCTGTGAGACTTCTGATGAGAACCAATAAGCCAGGCCTCGTGTTAAAACAAAGTCCTTTAGAGCCAGTTTGGTGTAGTGGTAAAGTGTGCGGACTCTAATCTGGGAGAACCGGGTTTGATTCCCCACTCCTCCACTTGCACCTGCTGGATGACCTTGCACCATAGCTCTGTACCAGCTGTTCTCTCAAGGACAGCTCTGGAAAGAGCTCTCTCAGCCCCACCTACCTCACAGGGTGTCTGTTGTGGGGAGGGGAAGGGAAAGGAGTTTGTAAGCCGCTCTGAGACTCTTAAGTGAGTGAAGGGTGGGATATAAATCCAATCTCTTCTTCTTCTTTATTTTCTTAATGGTCGTTCAGGAACACTTTCTTTGTTAGTGATACCAGATCAATGAGACTAGGAACTCTTATACAGTATTCAAAAGGCACTTAACTAACAGGCACCAATCAGAGTAAAACCTTGAAGCGTGAAAACCCGCAACCGTTATGTTCTCATGAAAAAGGCACGCAGCTAAAGCATAATTCTCCCCCACCATGCCCCTTAGTGCACTCTACTTGCATTCCCACGCATAGACACCTGGAAGAACCCAGAGCGAGACAGCTCAAGGCTAACAGTTCAGCAATTCAGATAAGCAGAGCTGGCAAAACAAATTAGCAACACAGGGATGGGAGGGGGCAGGGGGGACGTGGACTGGATCCAGACACCAACCTCCCGACTGGAGGACCTGGAAATAAAAAGGGGAAGAGCCAGAAAAATGACAGGGAACCTGACAGGCATAGAATTCTAACTATAATTTTCAAACAACCTTACAATGATGCTAGCTAGCAGCAGTTTGAGGATGCTGTCATAAGGGCATAGTTTTAGTCATGCCACAATTTTTTCTGGACTTTTCTAGGTAACGTCATGTTGATTCCCTGGCTCAAATGCCCCAAAGGTAGCATCCTGTGATATGGTATGCTTGACATTACTAATGTTTCCTTAATGGAGGCTACTACGTGGGTGTGGAATAGGTTACAGAGCACGTAATCTTCTGTGCAAACATAACGCTCTTTCTGAGGGTTCATCTCCCTTCAAAAAACACACCACGTAAATGTCATGAATGTCAGTGAATCTGAGAAAACAACCGAAATGTTAAAAGAAAAGAAGTAGTACTTCTGGGTCTCTAACATCCTTCTGATACAATGTTCACAAACTTTAACTGCGACAAAACCCCTTATTTACTACTATGCAATCATGCAAACGGGATAGCCCCACTTGACAGGTATCATTATATCGAAACGCAAAGTCCCGACAGAAAACATTTACCACAGACAAAGAAAGTTTGAACGTGTTCCTTAGAAAGAAAATCAACATGGTCGCTTCTCACGTATTAGAGGTGTAAAGAAGGAAAGTCTATTATAACAAAAAAAGAAATCCTGTGATGATCTTAGTGTGGGGCTACCCTTGAAGATTGTTCAGATGTTGGCATGTAATTTTCTGGGTGTCACTGGGTGGGCAGACAGGACTCATGTTTAGGGTTGCGAACAGAAAAATGTCCTGTCCCTTTAACAGAAGCTTCATGTGTAGAAATGGGCAGGTGAAGTCTTTCATGGCATTTAAGTAAATAACATCCAACTGGTGAACTGACACCCCTTCAAGGAAGGGGAGGTGGCATGGCACAGCTCAGCCTCCTCAGACCTTGGAAACTAAGCAGGGTGGGTACTTGGATGGGAGACCACCAAGAAAGACTCTGCAGAGGACGGCCACGGCCAACCATTTCTGCTTCTCACCTGCCTTGGAAACTCTTGGCTGGAGTCACCACAAGTGGATTGTCACTTGACAGCACTAACCATCAAATAACCATCTATTAAAGGGAAAGGATTTTTTTCTCTCTCTATGCTGTTGGTAACCCTAGCCTAGAACGTTATTTTGTATAAGATTTTAAGAGTATTTATTACAGATAAGAAAATGTTGCTAATCTGACCTTACATTGAACCAGGTTGTGAAGTGGCGTTCCCCCTAAGCCTTTTTGTCATTCTTCTTCTTCTTCTATAATCATCATCATCATCTCTATATAATCTTCCTCACTCACTCCTTCAGCCACTGTGCCCTGTCAGAATTTCTGGCGGACGGCTTTCTCTCTTGACGAAGACGCTTCTCCTGCTTCCCTCCTGTGTGGGACCGTTACCTCAGTGGCTGTTGGTAGGTGTAACGAAATAGCAGTTACTTGTGTTTGTAAGATGGCTGCTGTCTGTGGTTTGTTTAAAATGTTCCCCTGTAAGGTTCAATTGAGCTGTAGTTCCAGAGAGGGGTCTGCAGGGGTATCACTCACTGGGTTGAATGGGGCTTCCTCATCTGTTGGACTAGAGTTCCCAGCGGCCCCAAGGCCAAAAAGTGCAGGAAAAGAGGGACCATCCCAAGGGGTGGGGCACCATCAATATAGATCCAGGAAGGATTGTGTTTAACCCCTGTTGATTTATGCCCTGTTGGTTCATAGTGTGTGCTTACTCCTACAATTGTGCCTTCTTCAGTTAGTGTGTGTGTGTGTGTGCTCCATAAATATGTAAATATTAAAATAAATTCTATTTGGGCTAATAATCTGTGTTGTGCTCTGACCCCATAGTCTCCCCTGCTCTGCACAATACCAAAGGGAGGCAGTAACCCAGGGAAGCAAGGAAAAGCCAGACCCTTGGGTTGCCAACTTTCCAGGGATCCCCCGCAGATTGGGGATTCCATCTCCAAATAGGGAGATTTGGCCACAGGGGTCTCACTGTCCCTCTAAAAAGGCAGTGACAATTCAGTGACTGGTGGCAGAGAACTTAAGGAGTGAGATATGCCCACAGGATGAGGGTGGGAGGCAAACAGCTGAGTCGTAAACTGGAGTCCATTTTGCCACAGTAGGCAACCAAGCTTGGTTCAGACAAAGGAAAGAAACCCTTTGCAGGCCTTTGTGAGGAACTCATTGGGGCCAGTTCTGACTAGGGTTGCCAGCTCAAGGTAGGGAGATTCCTGGAGATTTTCTGGTAGAGTCAATGGAAGCCAGGGTTTGGGGAGGGGAGAGGCCTCAGCTGAACAGAATGCCATAAAGTCCACCTTCCAAAGCAGTTATTTTCTCTGGACAGGAGAGACCTGTTGTCTGGAGTTCAGTTGTGATACCTGGCGATCTTCAGGCTCTACCTGGAGGTTGGCTACCCTAGGCATGGCAATTAGTGCTTCAGAGCAGGGTCTGCTAGATCCAGGTTCTTGCTATTGAAGCTGAGTGGGTGATTTTTAACCAGTCACAGACTTTCAGCCTAACCTACCTCACAGGATTGTTGTGCAAGTCAAAAGGGGGAGAGGAGAATGATGTAAGCTGCTTTGGTCCCCACTGCAGAGAAAGACCACTTTTCCTCCTGGGAAATTTATTTATTTAAATTTCTATCCCACCCTCCCGGCCAAGGAATCCATTGTTGCCAATCTCCAGGTGAGGGCTGGAGATCACTCAGAATTACAACTGCTCTCTAGGTGGCAGAGATAAGTTCCCATGGAGAAAATGGTGGACTATGGGTCCTTATAGCCTGCTGAGATGCCCCCCCCTCATGACAGCCAATGTGATGTGGCAGTCAGGGCTTCAGAGCACAGTAGAGTCTGCAGGTGGGGGGGAGATGGAAAGCTGAAGAGTGAGCGGGAAATTAAGGTAGGTTGATGCTTGGCTGGGAAAAAGATAGGGTTGCCAACTCCAGGTGGGGAATTTCTAGAGATTTGAGGGGTGGAGCCTGGAGACAGTGAGGTTTGAGGAGAGGTGGGGCCTCAGACAGGTACAATGCCATAGACTCTGCTCTCCAAACCAGCTATTCCCTCTTGGGGAACCACTGTTGCCAATCTCCAGGGGAGGTCTGGAGATCACTCAGAATTACAACTGCTCTCCAGATGGCAGAGATCAGTTCCCACGGACAAAATGGTGCATTCTGTGTCCTTATACCCTGCTGAGGTTGCCACAACAAATTGACGCTGAGTACGCAAGGCCTTGGCACTCTCCCAGAGCGTCTTTCTAGAGCCCATTGTATTTATTTCCACAACGGGCTTTATTCCTAGTAATAATAATAATCTGATGTTTTAATTGCCCTATCCCTGCTTGTGGAGGGCTCTGGGCGGTGTACAACAAAAAGGCATAGAGCCATAAAACAAATATGCAAAACATTAAAATCCCAATCATAAAATTAAAACAAGAAAGTTCAAAGAAGGCCAGGTTAAAAGAAGTCCAAGATGGTGTCCCTAGAAACTGCATCCCGATTCTGGGCTGCCGGCCACATTCTGGGCAGGAGAAGAGTAAGCATGAGGTCAGAATTAGTGGGAAGGAGAAAGGATAGGGTGCCAGCCGCAATAGAGAACCTTTGCTCTCCTCAACCAAAAGCCTGGCGGAACAGCTCTGCCTTAGAGGCCCTGCGGAACTCCAGAAGATCCCGCGGGGCCCTGGTGGTGTTAGGAACTATTTTGAAGATTATTTTTTCCTGCATTGGACCTGCTGTCCCGTGGACTGAATGTTGTAGGGGCAAGTAGGGAAGGCTCTGCCCTGGTGGTATGAGGCAGAGAGTTCCACCAGATCGGGGCCAGGACTGAAAAAGCCCTGGCCCTGGTTGAGGGCAGCCAGGTATCTTTGGGGCGAGGGATCACCAGCAGGTTGTTATCTGCCGAGCGTAAAGCTAGGGTTGCCAAGTCCCCTCATTGCTCCGGCACGGGGATTTGGGGGCCGTTATCCCTAGTTATACCCCGCTTTCCTTTGCTCGGAGGAGGAACAAGAGTTGGATTGGAAGAGGAACAAGAGTTGAAGAACCAGGGTGGGCAGATATGCCCCCAAGCCCTGCCCCCAAGAGCGACCACCTGCCCCACCACCCCTCTCCCTCCCCTCCTGCCCAATTTAAAGGGCTTCAGCTGCCCACCGATCAGCTGGAGGGCCCTTTAAATCTAGCAGGAGGGAGGGAGAGGGGTGGTCGTAGGCCACACACTCAGCTCACACAAAAACATTTAAAGGTAAGCTTTGTTGGAGACAACCTGTCATGTAGTTTATCTTTGCCAGTGTGGTGCAGCAGTTAAGAGCAGTAGACTGGAGAACCAGGTTTGATTCCCCACTCCTCCACATGAAGCCTGCTGGGTGACCCTGAACCAGCCACAGGTGTCTCAGAGCCCTCTCAGCCCACCTGCCTTACAAGATGCCTGTTCAGGGTAGAGGACAGGAAGGTGATTCTAAGCCATTTTAAGACGTAAGAACATAAGAGAAGCTGTGTTGGATCAGGCCCATGGTCTATTCAGTCCAACACTCTGTGTCACCCAGGGGCCAAAACCCAGGTGTCATCAGGAGGTCCACCAGCGGGACCAGAACTCCCACTGTAGCCCCCCAAGAGTACAGAGCATCACTTTCACCAGACTGAGAAATCCTATCTATACCTTGTGGCTAATAGCCAGCAATGGACCTCTGCTCCATATGTTTATTCAATTCCCTCTTGACGCTGTCTGCACTTGTAGCCGCCACCACTTCTTACAGCAGACACATGCAGCCCGCTGGGTGACCTTGGGTCAGTCACAAGTACTCTCAGAGCTGTTCTCTCAAGAGCAGTTATCTCAGAGCTCTCTCAGCCCCACCTACCTCACAGGGTGTCTGTTGTGGGGAGAGGAAAGGAAGGAGATTGTAAGCCACTCTCTGAGTGGAGGGTGGGGTGTAAAGCCAATCTCCTCCTTCTCTTTTTCTTCTTCTTTTCCTCCTCCTTCTCCTCAGATAGGGTTGCCAGGTCTGGATTTGAAAATACCTGGAGACTTCAGGGGTGGATCCAGGAGAGGGGAAGGGTCTCAGCATGGTTCAATGCCACAGAGTCCAGCTTCCAAAGCAGCCATGTTCTCCAGGGGAGCTGATCTCTGTCAGCTGGAGATCAGTTGTAAAAAGTGGGAGATCCCCAGGCCCCACCTGGAGGCTGGCAACCCTATCCTCAGGGCAGAAGAAAGTGGGGTATAAAAAACAACTTTTCTTCTTTGATCAATAGCCAGGGGAATCCCCTGATCTGCCTGTCCTTCTATGTTCTCTCTTAGCAAGGCCGGTGCCAGGTTTTTTTGCACACTAGGCGAGGCTACCTTCTGGCACACACACACCCCCGGTGTGCCCACCAATTTTCAAACATAAATGCATTTTAGGAAGAATGAAACACACAAAATTTGAAATTTCTAATTTTTTTTTAAATTGTGAGAACAAGTAATACAATCTCTGAATTTCTCTCTCAAACATTATTTTGTGTGTGTGACTTCAGCCCCTATGACATTATAACCCAGTGAGGTCCCCCCTGCTCTCCCCAGGCTCCAACCCCCCAAATCTCCAGGAATTCAACAAGGCAGAGCTGGCAGAGGAGCACTGTGAAGTTGGAAGACCCAAATCTCTTTGGATGGGAAAAGACAGCCAATTGCCTCGTCTAATCTGAAAGACCTGGTAGAATTCTGAGGGAGTAGAATGAGCTGTATCCCTAGGGGAACATTCACTAAGGTTGCCAACTCCAGGTTGGGGAATACCTGGAGATTTCTACAATGCCTGAGGAGGGAATGTATGAGAGTCCTACAGAGTCAGTGACCAACAAGTGTCCTTAAGGAAAGGAAGTCTTTATTGAGAAAGGTCTGTTGTGGTCATCTACACATTCTGTGTTAGTAATGGCTGTTACAATCCCCAAGCAGTGTAATTATACAGAATTCAAAAGGGTCTGGCAAAGAAATGTAACCAATCATAAAAATCATGTAAAAGGCACCCAAATACCGGCCCAAGGTTCTCATGGAAAAAGCGGGAAGAAACAAAGCCAGACACAAGAAAAGGTACATAGGCAGGCACTAGCAGTCTTCCAAGGTCAGAGCGGAGCAGGGAGTGATAAGCACACTATGAGACGTATAACATAACATTCCACACACCCAACATCACAGGTGATGCATACCACCTCCCAGGCAGGAGATGGCAGCATTAGCTGACAGAAAAGACTTCAATAGGGTATAATGCCATAGAGTCCACCGTCTGGTGGCCATTTTCTACAGGTGAACTGATCCCATCCAGCCTTTCCTAGCCTGACCGACGCACTTCTTGTGAAGGTGGGGAGAACCACTGTAGGATAGCTGCTGCGGGCTGGCCAGATAAGAACATAAGAGAAGCCATGTTGGATCAGGCCAATGGCCCATCCAGTCCAACATTATGTCATACTGCTGGCCAGCAAGGCACTTTAAGTGCTCTTATGGATTTTGATATTCATAAGCCTGAACTTGGGTTGCCCATAGTGGAAGGGCCATGTGCTTTCTCCATTAGAGGGGGAAGCTCCAGCCCAGGCCAGGAGGCTGACACCCTAGACAGTTCACCTGAGACAGAGACAAAAGACTACTTCTGCCATGAGGTTTCTTTCTGTTTCAACACGCTGGTCAACCCCTGCCCCCTCCAACGTAACTAAACGGATTATGCTAACGTAGTTGCCTAGCAACTAATGTTCGGGCCATCACCCAGTCGGCCAGAGCCATTAACTAACAATAGATGTGGCCCAGGTGAGTCATTGGACTCTGCCCAAGTGTCCACTTCCTGGTGAAATCATAGTTTTGCAATATTGTCCATCCCCTTGCCCTCCTCCTTTTGTCCACCTTTAACCTATGGAAGGGTCCAAGAGGGACGGACCGCCTAAGAGGTGTGTTAGTGGGATGTGGTCTGATCAGCCCTCCCCAAGACCACCTAATAAAAGACCTTGCACAGAGGCATTGGGTCTCTTAAGCCATCGTCCCCTATCTGCTTTACTACCCCTTATGCCCAGCTTGCTACACACATACCCTTTCCTCCATCTTTAAATCTCTGGACTCGCGATCCAAGAGAACCATGTGGTCTCGCAGGTTCGAGCCTTGTGTCCTATAGTTTTCCTATTTTTCTCCCCATCCCATTCTTCCATCGATCGGACCACGCATCTCTAGGTAACGTATTGCTTCCCCACCAACGAATTCCTGCTCATGCAAACGTGCTACTTTCTGTCTTTATTCCTTAGGCCTGTGTGAATGTGTGTGTGATTATGTTTTTGGTGTGTTTGAACAACATTGCCCAGTAAACTGCATTGAACTGGCCATCTGCCTCACGTGTCTCTTTCCTTGAGAACTCCCGGGAGGGGTGGGACCCTGGTATAGTTGGCAAGAACCCGTGCATTTCGCCAATTGCTAACATAAATCAAAGCAATTCGGCTAACAACACAGTGGCCAAAAATACCAGGTACCATCAGGAGGTCCAGCAGTGGGGCCAGAAAACTAGAAGCCCTCCCACTGTTGCCCCCCCCCCACCCCAAGCACCAAGAATACAGAGCAAAACTTGCCCCAGACTGAGAGATCCTATCTATGCCTTGTGGCTAAGAGCCACTGATGGACCTCTGCTCCAGATGTTTATCTAATTCCCTCTTGAAGCCAGGACACTGGAATCCCTCCCACTGTTCCCCCACTCCCAAGCACCAATAATACAGAGCATCACTTGCCCCAGACTGAGAGTTCCTAGATGAGCTGGCCGGGCCTTCCACACCTAACTGCTAGCCAGCAGTCAAGCCTGCAAGCCCAGCCCGCTCTCCCTGGACAGGGTGTGAGGGGCAGGGCTGGGGCAGGCAGGAGAACTGGCTAGCCAAGAGGCTGTGGCCCAGGTCTCCCTTCAGTGGCGCCAGGCAGCCGTGGCCATGTTCAGAGCAGGCAGCCGGAGGACCAGGCACCTCGCTCAGCCACTCTCTCTCTCTCTCTCTCTCTCTCTCTCTCTGCCTGCAGTCCACCTGCTCTTCCCAGACCAGGGGGAATAGGCACTCTTCCGGGCCAGGAGTGGCGTCTGTCGTGCACCCGGCTCGCCCTTACCTTCACTTAACCTGGTCCTCGTGGGTGCTGCCGAAAAGCCTGCGGAAGCTGCCGTCAATGTTCAAGAGGCTGTCGAGGGCAAGGCGCAGTTCACAGAGGGTGCCAGCGCGCAGCTTCCTGCACAACTCCACCACAGCTCGTCCTGGGGGGCGTGGCTGGTGTTGGGGCCGCTGCGGGGTCCGTCCAGGTGGCACAGTTGTGGGTCTCAGCCTGCACTGACCAGCCTGACATGCTGCGGCGGCAGAGGGGTGGGAGGTGGGGGCGGCGGATTGGCTCAGCTGTGAGGCAGACGCCCAGCCTTGCTCCGCTCTTTCCACCCCCAGTGAGGAAGACGCTTGCTGGGGGGGGGGGGTTCAGTGGCAGGCCGATGGCGCGTCATGGACAGCAGCGCCCAGAGGCAGCTGCCTCACTTTGCCTATATGGATGCAGTGGCCATGTCTCTCAGCTACATTCTTGGCTTTGACCAGGCACCGGAGACCGAAGCTTGACAGGGCGAGGGCCTGCTCCTCTGGTCTGCTTTCCGACTGCAGCGAGATTGGCCTGCCCGTCCAAACAGCCCTACACAGTAGTTACCACTGGAGACATGGGTGCGTTGCCACCAGGCCAGTCCTAATTTGTTCAGAGTGGTCTGCCCCATTTCTCCCGCAGACGGGTGCTTAAGGCAGCTTATCCCACTGTTCTCCCCTCCGTCATGTTATCCTTTCAACAATAACCCTGTGGAGTAGATTCAGGTGGGGTGCCATGTTGGTCTGAAGCAAAAGAGCAAAGTTGGAGTCCAGCGGCACCTTGAAAACCAACAAAGTTTTATTCTGGGGATAAGCTTCCATGTGCACGAATCTGAAGAAGTGTGCATCCTTATTCCCCAGCTTATCCCCCAAAATTAAACTTCGTTGGTCTTCAAGGAGCCACTGAACTCCAACTTCATTCTATGGAGTAGGTTTGGCTGAGGATGAGTGACCAGTCCAAGATCACCCACATGGAGACATGTGCACACGAAGTGCACATGAAGCTGCCTTATGCCGAACCAGACCATTGGTCCATTGAGGTCACTGCTGTCTACTGTGAGAGTTCTGCTCAAAGTAGTCAAGGATCAGATCTTGGTTGGTTAACCACAGTTCTTTATTTCCAATCTCTACATTAGTACAGCGTCTCGGATTATTGTCAGAGATGAGACAGATAATACAAGCAGGTCTATTATACCATTCCAAGGAGTTTGAATTACCCATAGGTAGCCAATCACCTTAAGGGAAAATTGGCGGGCAGAGAGGTGTTCTGGCCGTTTGGTTCTCACAGGAAAAGAGTGAGGTGTTAAGCTGTAAATTTCCTTTCCCCAAACCAGACCCCTCAGATGTTACCAGTTCACATAACAATCAATGGCCTCAAGGCTTTTGCATGTGATAAGAGATGAGAAGTATCCTCCCTTGAAGTTCCTGCCTGGGCAGCTGGAATGCGGAGGCAGAGATGTGAGGCCTCCTTGTTCACAGACTTCACAGATGTCATTCTCCCGCCTTACTGACTACAATCTCCCGGTCTGGCCAAGTAATAATACATAATAGGTACAGGGAAAAGGAAAGACATGTGCTACTTAAAAGGTACAGGCATAAACAATATAATGTCTGAATTAGCAGGTTCTGACACACTGGCCTCCTCATAATTAACTTCACCTAGCTTTATCAGGAAACGTTTTATGAAAAAGTCTAACTAGTTTAGGAGCATGCACATTTTCTGACCGAATCCATTCATTGTGTTCTGGACCGAAATCAAGCCATCTAACTAAGTAATACAGTCGGCCCCTACGCATTTTAGAATCTAGAATTTCAGTTATCTCGAAATGAGGGGCCCCCTCCTTCATCAGTGGAGGAGGAGCTGGAGGAACTGGATGCCATGCATTCGGCCCAGGATCTTTCTTCAGTAAGCTGAAATGAAAAACAGGATGCACAGAACTCAGTGATTTAGGCAATTCCAGTTCAAAAGACACATCCGAAATTTTTCTCAACACTTTGTATGGGCCTACATATTTCCATCCCAGTTTCCTACCGGGTTGTAACCCGTGTATATTTTTGGTGGAGAGGTAGACAGAGTCCCCCGGCTGGAGATCCCAGCCTGCTGCTCGGCCCCGATCCGCGTATTTCTTGTAGTCCTCTTTCGCTTGGTCTAGTGCCTTGCCTATTAAGGGCCATGAATCTTGCAATGTCGTCCACCAACTTTTAAAGTCCGAGGGGGGGGCATTGGGTACATTTTCAATGGTAGGCAACGGTTTTCCTTCAAAACCCCCCACCGCCATGAAGGGGGAGACCCCCGTGGAGGAATGCACTGCATTGTTGTAGCTATACTCCGCAAATGGCAATAATTCCACCCAATTGTCCTGATGGTAGTTAGTATAGCATCTTAAAAATTGTTCCAATATTTGATTAGTTCGTTCGGACTGTCCATCGGTTTCTGGGTGGTAACCCGAACTCAGTGCCGGTTCTATGTCCATCATTTTCAGGAGCTCCCGCCAGAAGTTGGCAACGAACTGACTGCCCCTGTCGGATACCACCCTCTTAGGAAAAGCGTGTAATTTTATTACGTGGTTGAAGAAAGCTTTGGCCATTCCCTTAGCCGTGGGCAACTGCTTAAAGGGGGTGAAATGGGCTTGCTTTGAAAACGTGTCTACCACCACCCAAATAATCATTTTCCCTTTTGAGGGTGGCAGATTAGTAATAAAGTCCATAGCTATTGCCTCCCAAGGGCGAGAGGGGGTAGGTAAAGGATGCAGCAGTCCCGGAGCCTCCCCCCCCCCCCCCGCTTTTTGCACATTAAGCAAGTCTGGCAAGCCGAGACGAAATCGGAAACATCCCGGCGCATGCGCGGCCACCAAAACTGCCGTTGAATTAAATTAAGTGTTTTTAGAAATCCAAAATGCCCTGCCAGTTTGGAAGAGTGGCATGCCAACAGCACATCCTTACATTTGCTTTGGGGCACCACCAGTTTGTCTCCATGATACCAACACTGGTTTTCTTTTTTGGAACATTCTTCTATCGTCTCCAGTTCTTCGTTTTCCTCAGGGGCATAATCCCCCCCCCCCAATCACACGCCCCAAAGTCCAGCTGGGTTTTCTTATGTTGGCTCCTAGTAACTACTGCCCCTCCGAGCTGCTGGGGGGAGAACATGGAGTCGAACACCTCTTCCTTCACACTTTCGTGTTGAGGCAACCTGGAGAGTGCGTCTGCTAACGAGTTGGCCTTTCCAGGGAAGTGTTTTAACACAAAATTGAACTTGGAAAAGAAATCAGCCCACCGCAGTTGCTTTGCATTGAGTGATCTCTGCGTACGCAGGGCTTCCAGGTTCTTATGATCAGTCCATATTTCAAACGGGGTTTGCGCCCCTTCCAGCCAGTGCCTCCACGTAGTGAGCGCTAACCGGATAGCTGCGGCTTCCTTGTCCCATACTGACCAATTTCTCTCCGTGTCGTTAAACTTTTTTGAGATGTAAGCTAGGGGGTGTAACCGCTCATCCGACCCTTGCTGTAGTATGGCCCCCCCCATGGCCACATCGGAAGCATCTACATGGATTATAAACTCTTTAGTTTCGTCTGGATGGGCTAAGATGGGCTCCGAAGTAAAAAGGGTTTTTAATGTTTCGAACGCCCTCTGGCACTCCCCGTTCCAAGCAATTCTCTCCCCCGGCTTCCCAGCCTCCGTCCCCCTTCCCTTGGTTTTTAGCAAGTCCGTTAGGGGGAGGGTGACTGTCGCAAAGTCTTTTATGAAAGTTCGATAGAAGTTACAAAATCCTAACAGGCTCTGTAATTGTTTCCTTGTTCGGGGGGCTTCCCACTGCACCACCGCCTCCACTTTAGCTGGGTCCATTTCCAAGCCTCTCTGAGAAATGCGATACCCTAAGAAGTCTACTGACTCACGGTGGAACTCACATTTCGATAACTTAACATACAGTTGGTTTTTCAGCAAGGTAGAAAGGACTTCTCGAACTAGTTTTACATGCTCTCTCTTATCAGTAGAATAAATCAAGATATCATCTATGTAACATAACACTCCCTTGAACAGGTGCTTGTGCAACACTTCATTTATCAAACTCATAAAGACCCCAGGTGCGCCACTTAAGCCGAACGGCATCACCAGGTATTCAAACTGTCCCAACGGAGTGTTGAAAGCAGTCTTTGGCTCGTCCCCCTCCCTTATGCGCACCCGGAAGTAAGCATCCTGCAGATCTAGCTTGGTGAACTCAGACTGCCAGCAGTGCTCCAGGGTCAGGAAGGAATTTTCCTCCAGGCCAAATTGGCCCAGGGATCTTGGAGGGATTTTTTTTGCCTTTCTCTGGGCATACACCAGGGGTCACGGGGGGTAACTGTGAATTTCCTGCATTGTGCAGGGGGCTGGGCTAGATGGCTCTTGGGGGTCCCTTCCAGCTCTCTGCTTCTATGTTTGCTGGGACAACTTTTGTTGTTGTCAGGGGATTTTTTACACTGCAGGGATTTTTTTTGCACAGACAACATCTCTCTCCACAGTGATAACTCTAGGGTTGCTCACAATGAAGCTAGGGTTTCCTGCTGGCCTGAAGAAAAATGTCCTGCCCCTTTCGTAAAAATTTAAAGTGCAGAGATGGGCAGCTGAAGTTTTTCATGGCATCCAGGTGAATAACGGCACCTGGTATATAACATCCCATTTAACCTTTGTTGAAGGGCGGGGTGTTTTCATGCAGGGAATCCCAGGTACCTCCCAGAGTCTAGCCTGACTCTCTAACCACTGCAGAAGGCTGTGGAAGGCTGACTTTTTAACAGAACAATCAGCTGAATCTGGCCTGCACATTTCTTTTCTATCTTCCAAACAATGCAAACTGAATATTCCAAGAATATCTGGAATATCCCCAAGGGAGCAAGTCTTCCCTGTAACCACAGTTCTGACTAAGAACATACCTATGACAAACAGGCCACATTTCCTTTGTATCGAGTGTGCTGTTGAAATGTCACTCAGCGTTCAAAAGTATACCGACATCTCAATGAAAAAGTTGAGATTTGCAAAGGATAAATGGCCCCTTTTGATCATTGATGGATCAGGGAATTGTCGCTTTCGTGATCTTTCATTCTGCAGAATTTCTTGCACAATATCCATTGCTTACAGTGGCACCATTCCCCTCTACCACCACCACCACCAGACAACATGAACACACATGAAGCCGCCTTCTACCGAATCAGACCCGTCATGGCCAGCTTTGTCTACTCAGACTGGCAGCAGCTCTCCAAGGTCTCAAGGTCTTTCACGTCACCTACTGCCTGGTCCTTTTTAACTGGAGATGCCAGGGATTGAATCTGGGACCTTCTGCGTGAAAACCACTGAACCACAGCCCTTCTCCTAAAGCCATACTTCATACATGAACACACATGAAGTTGCCCCATACTGAATCAGACTCTTGGTCCATCAAAGTCAGGATGGTCCAACGTGGCCGGCAGTGTCTCTCCAGGGTCTCAGACAGAGGTCTTTCCTATTATCTGCTCCCTGATCTTTTTAACTGGAGGTGCTGAGGATTGAACCTAGGACCTTCTGCATGCCAAGCAGATGCTCAGCCACTGAGGCACAGCCCTTGGCCAGTCAGACAGAATGGGAACCTGATCCTAGGTCTTCCAGATTCTGGCCCAACACTCCAAGCAGTACACCACTGTGGCTCTTTGGGCATTCCTATTTTACCAAATATTAAAGCTGGAGGGGGAGGAGAACTGATAAGGTTCAAAACAGAGAGAAAGAGTTGAATGAAACATTATCCATGTTATCTCTGTGTTGCCCTCTGAGAAAATATAGATTTTCTTTAAAAAGAAATATTAGTTTTCCATGCGTGGGACTATGCCTTATGTTTTTATAAGAAATTTGCACTCAACTGGTGATGATATACCTCAGGCCACTGAAACCTCCTTTCTCCCCCCTCCCCCTTGGTTCAGAGACGCTCGCCCCACCTTTGGTTTTGAGGGAATCTTCTCTGAAAAGCTAAATGCACGCAAAGAGGCTGATTATGGCTTGAATCACTTAAAATTGAGGCACACGAGAGGAAGATGTCGTCATTTTAAGACTCGGCATGTCTTAAGTGCACTGCCAGGAAGAAGTCGTAGTAACCGAACAAGAAAGCTGTGCTGATGATTTATATGGCTTGGCTTAAACACAGGGACAAGAGGAAAAAAGGAAAAGAGAAAAAAAGGAAAGCCTGCTGTCTGGAAAACCGCTTTCTTTGAGGTCATTGTTATCCAGCGATCTATTCCCTGGCATTTTCTCACTCGAGATCCGAGTTTGATCGGTTGCAGTCACTGAAACAATGGGGGCCATGGAGCAAACAGAAAACAGGTCTCAGTGACTCTCATTCCGTTTTGTTAAGAACATAAGAGAACATGAGAGAAGCCAATGTTGGATCGGGCCAATGGCCCATCCAGTCCGACACTCTGTCACACAGTGGCCAAAAACACCAGGTGCCCTCAGGAGGTCCACCAGTGGGGCCAGGACACTAGAAGCCCTCCCACTCTTGCCCCCCCCCCCCCCCCAGTACCAAGAATACAGAGCATCACTTGCCCCAGACTGAGAGTTCCAGACTGAGAGTTCAGGGGGTAAGTCCATTCACAAATTAATAGGATTATGCTGCTCAACATGACAGGGACTAGTGGGTAGAAATGATGAAGACAGTGTTATCTCATAGAAGCACCATTTGGTACATCAGTTCAGCTAAACGTGGGTTAGAAACACCAGTGTGCATGTCTGCTGTTTTACGAGGGCGAGTCAAATGAAAACCTTAAAATGGCGATAGAATTTAGAAACATCGCGCCGTTGTCTGTAAATTGGCAGTATTTTCACCAATGACATAAGGAATATCCTACAGGTGGCAGCAGAGTGTAGGCAAGCAAGATGCCATCACAGTAGCGGTGCGTACAGATGGCCGCCCACTTGAGACATGCACCAAAGAGGAGCAGTGTCTCGTCATCCATTTTTTGAGTAATGAAGGAATGAAACCTATTGCAGTTCATCAACGAATAAAGCTGCCATATGGTGATGCATGTCTGTCACTGCAGCAAGTGTATGAATGGAGTAGGAAGTTCACTCCTTCGCTACTCAAAAAACAGATGACGGAACACTGCTTCTCATACTTTTTAAGAACGTAAGGGAAGCCATGTTGGATCATCCAGTTCATCACTCTGGGTCACATAATGGCCAAAACTCCAGAAGCCCTCCCACTGCTGCACTCCCCCCCATCACCAAGAACACAGAGCATCATTGCCTCAGACATTTTTTTAAAAAAAAATTACATCCTGCCCTTCCCAAATGGGCTCAGGGTGGGTAACATCAAAACCAGTAGAACAATAAAAACCAGTCAACACAATTAATCTAAAAACAACTAAAACGACAGAACAATTAATCAGTTAAACAGTTAAAAGATGGCAAGCAAAAGTTAGATCCCCCAGAAACCGGATAGATGATACTAGAGACTCAGCTACATAACCCCATGAGTCCATAGGGGTTCTGTATGGGTTCTGTACAAGGAGGCCTACTAGGGTTCCATCTGTGTTGTTGTTGTTCAGTCCATGGACCACATCAAGCCAGGCCCTCCTGACTTCCGTTCCATCTATACCTTGTGGCTAATAGCCACTAATGGACCTCTGCTCCATATGTTTGTTTGTTTGCAGTTTAGAACCCTGATACAGTTTGCGATTTGGTCCCAAGAAATGCGGTAATGGAGCTAGCATATGCTCTAATTATCTCTATACACCTTTCTTTTTTAGAGAGGCCAACTCCAGGTTCGGAAATACCGGACGATTAGAGGGTGGAGCCTGTGAGGGCGGGGTTTAGGGAGGGGAGGGACCTTGGTAGGGTATGATGCCATACAGTCACCTTCCAAAGCGGCCATTTTCTCCAGGAGAAGGGGAATAAATGTTGTAAACAAATAAGTGATCTATGTAGTCTGGAAATAAAGCTCTGGTTCTGGGAGATCTCCAGCTATCCCCAGAAGATAGCAACCCTATTATTTTTTTTACACCGGAGAAGTCACTGGCTCTTTATCAATCGTACAGTTCTGAAGACTTCAGAATGGGGGCAGCAGTTTCTGCTGATTCCTCCCTCCTACTTCAGGTGCTGTTCTTGAGGACCTGCTGGCTAGGGTTGCCAGCCTCCAGGTGGAGCCTGGAGATCTCCCAAAATCACAACTGAACTCCAGATGACAGAAATCGGTTCTCTTGGAGAAAATTGATGCTTTGGAGGGTGGACTCTATGACATTACACCCCAGTGAGGTCCCTCCCCAAACCCTGCCCTACCCAGGTCTACCCCCAAAGAAAGCCAGTTTCGTGTAGTGGTTAGGAGTGCAGACTCTAATCTGGGAGAACCGGGTTTGATTCCCCACTCATCCACATGGAGCTGCTGGTGTGATCTCTTAGAGCTGTTCTCTGAAGGGCAGTGCTTTCAGAGCTCTCTCAGCCCCACCTACCTCACAGGGTGCCTGTTGTGGGGAGGGGAAGGGAAAGGAGTTTGTAAGCCACTCTGAGACTCCAAGTGAAGGCTAGGGTATGCATTTAACCTCCTCTTCTTGTCTTCCAAATCTCAAGGAATTCTCAATCTGGATTTGGCAACCCTGCTGCTGAAACTTCAACAAGCTATAAGAGTGAGGGGTGAATTGAAGCCATGATTTTCATTATAGGAACAGGACTGCAAGAGGTCTCTCTCTTCTCATCTGTGACAAGCGGATGAACAGGAGTTCATTATCTGCTTTCTCCAAGCACCGTATCCAGGGAGATATCCAAAGCAATAGTGGTAATATAGAGAGGCTTTTATATAGCCATTAAGAAGGATATTTGGACACAGGTTTCCCCAAGCGCTGTGGCTCCCATCAAGGTCTGTGCTGGCGAAATAAGTATCCCTGAGCCCCCGATAATCTACGGCATGTCACAGACAGGAGCAGGGGGTGCAGACTCGACATTCGTGCCAGGCCATAAGGAAGGGCGCTCTAGCTGTGGTGCCCAGCCATCAATCAATGGTTTTAATTACTTACATGATTGAATAATAAAAATCCTCACTGCCGAATTGATTTCTTGGCCTGGCTCAGTTTGCTTTATGAGAGGGCTTCCCCCTCCCCTTCAATCCAAATAGCGTGTCTCGAAATATAAGGGCTGGTGGCACATCGGAGGGAGGGAGGGAAGAGGGCAGCGCGTGGGGGGGGGGGATGTTTAAGGCATTGGCTTGGCGCCAGGTTTGGGGAGAGGGGAACCCAGGCCAGGCATTCTCCTATGTCTCTGTCTGGTGGTGGAAACTGCCATCAAGTCAGAGCTGACTTAGGGAGACCCCGTAAAGTTTTCGAGACGAGAGACGTTCAGAGGTGGTTTGCCATTATCTGCCTCTGCACAGCGACTCTGGGCTTCTGTGGTGGTCTCAAGGTCAGTGTTGCCTGCTCAGACTGGCCACAGCTCTCCGCCTCGGTCTCAGGGCAGAGGTCTTTCATATCACCTGTTACATACAAATGTGCAGTTTTCGTAGAAAAAGAGGTGCAGGAGCTCATTAGCATACCTCATTAGTGTATGCCACGTCCCCTGACATCACCGGAAGTGGGTCAGGAAGGGAATGTCAGTTTCAGCCCCATTATACCCTATGGGCCATTAAAATCAATGGCAAAAACTCATAGGGTGTATGAGGGGCTGGAGGAAAGGGGGTTTGAGGGAGAGGCTCCAAACTTGCAGGGTAGCTGCTGGGGCCTCTCCTCGAAATGCCCACCAAGTTTCAAGAAGATTGGATCACGGGGTCTAATTCTATGGGCCCCCGAACAGGTTGTCCCATCCCCTCCATTGTTCTCTATGGTGGGAAAAAGTGTTACTTTTTTCCTGCCATAGAGAACAATGGAGGGAATGGGGGCAACCTGTTTGGGGGCCTGTAGAATTGGACCCCCTGGTCCAATCTTCTTGAAACCTGGTGGGTATTTCGAGGAGAGGCCCCAGCAGCTACCCTGCAGGTTTGGAGCCTCTCCCTCAAACCCCCTCCCCTCCAGTCGCGTTTAAAGTTGCCGCTGAATTTTGGCGGCAATTCGGCAGCGGACCGAATCAGATCAGAGAATCTGATTCAGCCCCTGGCTGCCCTAGTGGCCACTCCTGAGCTGGTGGAGCTTCGCTCTGCCTCGCTCCGGCCCCAACAGACCCCTGCATATGTGTTGTCAAGTCATCCCTGACTCACGGCAACCCCAGCTGGGGTTTTTTAAGGTAAGTGAGAAGCAGAGGTAGACAGCTTCAAGAGGGGTTTGGAGAAACATCTGGAGTGGAGGTCCATCAGTGGTTCTTAGCCACAAGGTCTAGATGAAGCACTGATGCTCTGTATTCTTGGTGCTTTGGGGGGGGGCACAGTGGGAGGGCTTCCGGAGTTCTGGCCCTGCTGGTGGACCTCCTGATGGCCCCTGGGTTTTGGCCACTATGTGACACAGAGTGTTGGACTGGATGGGCCATTGGCCTGATCCAACTTGGCTTCTCTTATGTCCTTGTGCTCTTATGGTTTGCCATTGCCTTCCTCTGCATAGTTTTCCTTGGGGGTCTCCCTTCCAAGTACTGACTTTGCTTAGCTTCCGAGTTCTGACAGGATCGAGCTGTACAATGCCTCCTTCCCTCCAATGCACATTACCTCTTACCTAGTCGAGGAGGAGATTGGATTTATACCCCGCCCTTCACTACCCAAAGGAGTCTCAGAGTGGCTTACAATCTCCCTTTCCTTCTCCTCCCCACAACAGACACCCTGTGATGTAGGTGGGGCTGAGAGAGCTCTTTTCAGCTCTGACAGTACTGTTACTGACCCAAGGTCATGCCAGCAGCTGCATGTGGAAAAGTGGGGAATCAAACCCACTTCTCCAAGATTAGAGCCCATGCTCCTAACCATTACACCAAATAGGGATTGAGCCTGGGACCTTCTGCATGCCAAGCAGACGCTTGATCACAGAGCCACGGCTCTGTATCCCAACTTATTTGCTCCATTGAGAACTACACAATATTCACAACAAGGTACGAAATGCTCTCTTCCACACATGCAAGAAATCTCCTAAGAATGAGATGTGGCTTTGCAGCCAACAAGGGCTTCCTATATCTTTGCGTTTAAGGATCAGCATGGCATGTATTTAAAAGGTGCCTTTTAGCATGACTGTAGATGTTTTAAAGTAGGCCAGGCTCCTATTTCCTAATCTTTTATTGATTAAAGCTTTGAGACATGTGGTGTGGAATGTAAATCAGCCACGAGAGATGATTTAACCCCATGTGGGTTAACTTCCAGGTGAGTTCGCTGCAAGTCCTCGCCGCTGATATTTTTATACTAATTCCTATAGCATCCAAATTAATTTTTAATCCATGGATGTTATCTTTCTTTTATGAACTTTACATTCATGGACCTCAGGACTATTAATGACGACAAGGTTGCTAGCTGTTGCATTGCACCCAAGTAAAAGCATTCAACTTCCGTTCTATTTATAGGGAGGGAACGATGCCTTCTTTGCCCACGAACGTATGCCGTTTGATCCCTGCGGTCTGTGGCTCGGGTTGCCAACTCCCATGTGACGCCTGAAGTTCTCCCAGAATTACAGTTGCTCTCCAGACTACAGTTCCCCTGGAGAAGATAGTTCCAGAGGGCAGCCGTGTTGGTCTGCAGTACAAGAGCTAGATTCAAGTCCAAAAGCACCTTAGAGGCCAACAAGAGATTCAGGTGGATCAAGAGGGAAGTGAGCAGTTCACAAAAGTTCATACCCTGCCATGCACGTTGTCAGGGCCAGTGGGTCCATATAGGCAAAGTGAGGCAGCTGCCTATGGGCACGGCATCCATGGAGTGCCACCGGCCTGCCGCTGAACCTCTGCCGCTGCCCCGCCCCACCTCTTCCTCGCCAGACGAGCACCTTCCTCGCTGGGGGCAGAAAGAGAGGCAGGGGCTCGGAGTGACTCCAGGCAGGCTGCAACATGCTGTGGCAGTACTCAAGGCAGGGCTGGCCGGGGTCTAGGCCAGAGCCCCGGGGTAAGTGGGCGAGACACTCTGTCATCCGTCATCCACCTCCGTCAGCTCCCTGAGAGAAGCGCTCCTGCTGGCTGCCCCTCCCAGGCTGCCCTCCGTGCCCCTCCCCCAGAAAAGCAATGCCAGCTGGTGGTGAGCCTCTCCTCCATTTCTGAAGCCTGGACGTGGGGAGGGGGACCCGTTGAGCGAGGTGGGCATGGGGGGAGACCTGAGGAACCCTCCGCCCTTTGGCTCAGGCTGCAACCTCATTGACTGCCCCCCCCAGCTAGAAAGTGTCTCCCACCACTTTTTGGTTTGAAAGGTGGGGAGAGGAATCGCCATCTCCACTCGCCAGCCCAGCCACACAGGGGACCTCTCTGCTCTTTTGCCTGCTTTATATTCTTTTTAGCCAGGAAGAAAAAGGCACCAGCTTCTTCATGCCAGCCACCGGGGCAGTGCGGGAGTTGGGTTGGGGGGGGGGGGATGGATTTCCTTCTTGCTTGTTTTAAAACGGCGCTTGGTGGAGGGCAGTGTGAAACTCTGGCCGGTGAGTTGCTTGAGATCTGCTTTTAGAAGGCTGATTGCGCTCTCTCTCTCTCTCTCACTGTGCTTTCTTCTGAAAGGGAAGGGGGGGGGGGAACGCTTGTTTTGCTTTCTTTTCCATCCGATGGGGGGGGGGGGTTAGGGTGGCTTCTCTCTCTCTCTCTCTCTCTTTTCAGACCCAAATCTGCCGGGGGGGGGGAGCAGAGCAGCAATAGAGAACGAGCCCTTCCTACACGAAAACACACAGGGCCTTTTCTCACTAGCTTTCCCCCGCGGTTGACACCGAAGCTAGCACCGGAGCTTCTGGTCGGTTTCCCACCATTTGCTCCGTGCTCACAATTTCCTCCAGAGTATCACTGCACTGCTCCGGAGCTTCCCTGGAGCAAGAAAATCCTGCTGGAACAGGATTTTCTTGCTCCAGGGAAGCTCCGGAGCAGTGCAGTGATACTCTGGAGGAAATTGTGAGCAGGGAGCAAATGGTGGGAAACCGACCAGAAGCTCCGGTGCTAGCTTCGGTGTCAACCGCGGGGGAAAGCTAGTGAGAAAACGCCCAAAGAGATACTGCCTGCCAACATCTATTGTCTCTCATCCACAGTGTTTCAAAGCACAAAGCCCCGGTTAAACACAAACACTCAGCCATTCTTCCCACCAGGGATGCCAGCCTCCAGGGATTACAGCTCCTCTCCAGAGCCAGGACCGGGGGGGGGGGAATGCCGCAATAAGCCACAGCCCTGGCCCCCCATCAGTATGGAAGGCTGGGGGGGTGCCTACTGGGATCAAGGAATCCTGGTGACAGGTGCCCGTGCCTTGTTTGGAAATGCCCACTGCCACTCTGGGGTCAGGAAGCAATTCTTCTCCAGGCCAGGGATCCTGGAAGGGTTTTTTTTGTCATCTTCTGGGTCACTGGGGATGTTGGGGGGTATTTGTGAATTTCCTGCATTATGCAGGGGATGAAACTCGATGACTCTGGAGGTCCCTTCCCGCTTTCTGATTCTGTGGTTTGGGGGACAGGAGGGAACTCAGCTGAAAGAGATGCCGTGGGAGGACAGGCCCTCTCCTGTCCTGGGAGTGATCTGGGAAGGAAAAGGGCAACTCCTTTTCAGGAGGCCTCTTTCCGAGTGAGGGTACTGGGCAAAACGGTCCCTGGGTCTGCTCCAGCTGGGCTCCGACTCTTTGGACAGGGATAGTCCACTTTGGGTTCTGTTCCCTCGATGCCCCCTTTCCCTGCCTCAGTTGTCTGGAGCCTAAGGCGGGGTTGCCAGCTCTGGGTTGAGAAACCCCTGGAGATTTGAGGACGGAGCCTGGGGGTGACAGGCACGTCAGAGGGGTCTGCTATTAATAGAGGGAGATCTCCGGCCCCCATCTGGAGGTTGGCAACCCAGGCCTGGCAACCCTAGTATGAGCTTTTTTGTGCACACACACTTCTTCAGATACAATCCACAAACAAGAGAGATCAGTTCCCCTGGAGAAAACTGATATTTTGAAGGGTGGACCCTATGGCATTGTACCCCCCCCCCCCAGTCTCCTTCCCCAAATCTCCAGTTTCCCAGCCTGGATCTGGCATCCCCTGCCAGTGGCCAGGAGGGACCTGGCAACTCTAGTATGTGGGGGAGGGGCACCAGAAGATAGCCTTGCCTAGTGTCCAAAAAAACCTGGCACCGGCCCTGCATGTTTCAGAGTCTCTAGTAATCAGCACCCAACAACATTCCTTAAGCAGGATCTGTTTATTTTAGTCAGGTTACTACATTGCTCTAAACACTATCTGTGTTAAGACTAAAGAGGGAAAGCGGGAATGGGATTTTATACAGGGTTCAAACATGGGTCGTCAGATGGCTACGAGCCAATGAATGCCAGGTTACCCTCATGCGGAAAATAATGGCTCTTAGTTCCCAGTGGGAAACTCACAAGAGAAACCAGAGATCTTGTCAAAACAAAGACAAATGCTAGAGGAGAATCGAAAGTTAGCATCCCAGTGCTCCCCCCTCCTTTCTTTATGGCAGCCAGCCTCTTTACCCCCATTTTTGCTTTATGGCAGCCTAGCTGACATTCTGCCCCCCGAAAGAGGCCCCTCCTGGCTTCAAAGGATACAGAGAGTGGAAAGCACATAACAACTTAGGGGCATTGACATGGCAATCCTGGACCCATTCATTTTCTTCAGGACCGAAATCCTTCCACCCAACCAAGTAGAATAGATGGCCATGCCATAGTTTAGAGTCTAGAATCTGTGCCACCTCCTGATGCAGCTCATCATTCAGAATCAGAGGCAGGGGGGCAGGGGAACAAGGACCCCAAGCATTCAGCCCAGGATCTCGCTTCAGGAGGCTGAAATGAAAGATTGGATGAATACCTTTAAAAGACTTAGGCAGGGCCAATTCAACAGTCACTTCATTGATTTTACACACTACAGGAAAAGGCCCCACATAACGCCAACCCAGCTTCCTACAGGGTTGCAGCCCCTTTAAGTTTTTTGTGGACAAGTACACACAATCACCTGGATTTATGTCCCATGGCTCAGTCCGGTGCTTGTCAGCCTGAGCTATGTAATCCGCTTTGGCCTTATCAAGTGCCTCGCGAATCACAGGGCACTGGTCCTGCAGACTGCGCCACCAATCATGTAAGTCTCTCCTCTTTGCAGGGGGTGTCCTCAGGCATTACAGGGAGGGGGGCCCCTTCATAACCATACAAGGCCTTAAACGGGGACACCCCTGTGGTAGAATGCACCGAGTTGTTGTAGCTGTATTCTGCATAAGGCAACAAGTCCACCCAATCATCCTGCTGACAGCTGGTAAAACACCTGAGAAATTGTTCCAGTGCTTGATTAATTCTCTCTGTTTGGCCATCAGTTTCTGGGTGGTAAGCACTACTGAGTCCTTGTTCAATGTCTATCAGGTGCAAAAGTTCTTTCCAGAATTTGGCAACAAATTGTGTTCCTCTGTCTGAGATTACTTTCCTCGGAAAACAGTGGAGTTTAACGATGTGGTGCATAAACATCTTTGCTAAAGCTTTAGCAGTGGGTAGCTGCTTGAAAGGAATGAAGTGTGCTTGTTTCGAGAACGAATCCACCACCACTCAAATCACAGTCATTCCCTTGCTGGGAGGCAAGTCAGTAATAAAATCCATCGAAATCACTTCCCAAGCTCTGGATGGGGTTTCTAAAGGTTTCAACAACCCAGGGGGTTCCCCCCCTCGCCTTTTGCACATGAGACGGGTAGGGCATGAATTGGAAAATGTCCACCCTCATATGCAGCCACCAGAACTGTCGTTGCAGCAAATGCAAAGACTTCAGATATCCAAAATGTCCAGCCAGTTTGGATTCGTGGCCCCCGCGCATCACCTCCCCCTGCATAGAAACAGGCACAAATACTTTGGCCCCCTTATACCAGCAACCATCTTCATGTTCTTCCAATCTCAGCGTGGAGGCAAGTTCCTCGTGGTCTTTGTCAGACACACCCTCCTTGAATTTGGTACTCCACAGATTCACCACCTTCTCCCCGCTCACTTTCGCCTGACTGCGAGTCAGGACCATCCCTCCCAACTGCGAGGGTGTGAACACAGAGTCAATCACCTCTTCCCTCTGACTCGCATGTTGAGGCAGGCATGACAGGGCATCGGCCAGAAAGTTTGATTTCCCCAGGAGATGGTGGAGAGTAAAACGGAATTTGGAGAAAAACTCCGCCCATTGGAGCTGTTTAGCATTGAGACTTTGGGGGGTGCATAATGCCTCTAAATTCTTATGATCAGTTCAAACCTCAAACACCCCCTCTAGCCAATGACGCCATGACGACAAGGCCAATTTAATAGCCACAGCCTCCTCATCCCACACCAACCAATTGCACTCAGTAGTGTTGAGTTTCTTAGAGATGTAAGCGAGGGGGTGAAGCCATCCATCCGCTCCCTCCTGCAAGACGCCCCCCCCCCCCGCGACATTTGACGCATCCACTTGGACAATCAATTTTTTATTCTCATCAGGGTGGGCAAGCACTGGCTTTAAAGTGAACAGCTTTTTAAGCATCTCGAATGCATGCTGGCATTCCTCAGTCCAGTTTGACTTGGCCCCGGGCCTTGTACTATCCACACCCTTCCCTTTGTTTTCAGCAAGTCAGTGAAAGGGAGGGCTACCTGAGCAAAATTGGAGATGAGATTGCTATAGAAATTGCAAAAGCCTAGGAATGCCTGGAGATGGCACCGAGTAGTGGGCGCCTCCCACCCCACCATGTCAGCCACTTTCTTTGGATCCATCTCTAAGCCCCTATGGGAGATGCGGTAGCCTAGGAAATCTACTTCTTCCTTATGAAACTCACACTTAGACAGCTTAGCAAATAGTCTATGCTGCAGGAGGGTTTGGAGGACCTCTTGCACTAGTTTGACATGTGATTCCTTGTTGGGGGAGTACAAAAGAATATCATCCAAGTACACTAGCGCCCCCTGGAATAAGTGTTTGTGCAAGATTTCATTGATCAGAGTCATAAAAACTCCAGGCGCCCCCTGGAGGCCAAAGGGCATAACAAGGTATTCAAATTGCCCCAGGGGTGTGTTGAAAGCCATTTTAGAGTCATCCCCCTCCCTAATGCGCACTCTAAAGTAAGCATCTCACAGATCCAGCTTAGTGAAGATTTTTCCCTTGGAAGCCTTTGCCAACAAGTCTTTGATCAGAGGGAGGGGGTAAGCATTGGTAGTTGACACTGCATTGAGCCCCTGATAATCTGTACACAATATGAGCCCGCCATCCTTCTTTTTCTGGAAGAGAACGGGAGCTGCGTAAGGGGAGGAGGTGGGATGAATGAAACCTCGTGCCAAGTTTTTGTCAATGAAATATTGCAGCTCCCCTTTCTCTGCAAGGCTCATGGAGTACAACTTTCATTTTGGTAACTTGTGCCCCGGCAATAGTTCAATAGCACAGTCCCAATTCCAGGGGGGGCAATTCGTCTGCTTCCACCTCCCCAAAAACCTCAGCTAAGTCCTCATACTCGCGGTGGATCCCCCCCATATTCTCCTCCACTAGGCAAGCAACCACTGGTTCAGCTGGAGGAGACTCACCCCTTTCAGGTGACCACACATGGGATTTACACACCGAATCAACAAAACACACCACCTCTTTGCTCCATGAATATAAGGATCATGCCCACACAACCAAGGGCTGCCTAACACCATTGGGAACTGGGCATTGGGATTAATCACAAAAGAGCGGGGCTCCCACCCCCACCAGCAAGGGGACCGTCTGGTATTTACACAGTTCCTGCATAGAGGAGCCATCTGGACAAAAACTAATGGCTCTGGAAGTCTTTGGACTGGGGTCCCCAGCCCCATAACAATAGACGGGCTGATTATATCTCTCACGGAGCCCGAGTCGATCAGTGCCTGGACTCAGATCTGCATGCCCATGTCTCTGTTTAAAATGGTCACAGTCACGAACAGGATGGGGTCAGAAATGCTTACCATAGGCGGTGCCTGCGGTCTCAAACCTGTTGTTTTGCGCCTCTTACAACAGGTCCCTGCCTTTTCCCCATGGCTCTTGTGTTTCCTCGCCGCTTGACGAGGTGCCTTCCAGCTGCCCTCCCAGCTGCAGTGCTTTTAGGAACTTCCCTTTCCTGCTCCTCAGTCGCTTTGGGGTCCCCATGGTTTTCTTCTCTCCAGCTTTCGGAGGGGTTGGAGTTGCGCTCATTGGGCAGGCTGCTGCAAAATGGTCAGCCTCGCCACACCAGAGACAAAGCCCTTGCCACATCCGCTGTTCTTTAATTGGATCTTTTCCTCTGGGCTGGGTCATCTTCTGCCCCCCCCCCGGGTTTTAAGGAACGCCCACGGGGCCCGCATCTTGATCATCTGCAGGCTGTTCTCCACATCGTCTGCTTCTCGCAGCCAGGCAGCCAGGGTGAAGGGGTTGCACATTTCGCAGAACCACGTCAAGAATCTGGTGACTGAGCCCCTCTGGAAGTGCTCCATCAACATGGGCTCTGGCCACCCCTGGACCTTCTCAGCGATCATTTTGAACTCTTCTGAGTACTCACACACTGTGTGGTTGCCTTGCTTCAAGGCATGGAGGCATGCCCTCGCCTTCTCACCTGCTAGTGGATCTTCATACTGCCTTCATAGTGCCCACATGAAAGCATCCCGTAGCTCGGGACCCTGGATCTCATGCAAACCCACGTACCAGTCTGCTGCCCTGTCACTCGGCTTCACACTGATGAACTCAACACGGTGCTCATCATCCGGGAACAGATGACCCCAATTTCTTAAGAATCTGTGCACTTGCACTAGAAAGAACATCAACTTTTCAGGGGTCCCGTCGAACGTAGCTTCGAGTAGCTCCTTAGGTTGATGCAATCTGGGGACCCCAGGAGTTGGGGTTTGAGCCGGTTGCCCCAGCCCTGCAGGAATCCCAGGTGGCCCAGCGGGTGCTGTAGGTTGTGCAGGATGGGCTCCCAGTTGCCTGGCTGGCAGCCCCGCTGGCACCGCAGCTGTCCCTGGCTGGGGGGGAGCCTGTTGCCTCCGTTCATCCCGCACCAGGTCCGAAATCATTTGGGGTAATCTAATTGTTAGTTCAAAAACCTCTTGCTGCGCTTGCTCCCACAAGCATGCTCCCAGCGCTCGACTAGTGCTTCGACCTCGCTGCCTCCACCCCAGTCCAGCGACTCTGGATGGCTGGGGATTGCCCAGTCATAGCGGCTTGATACAGCCACCCGAGGAGTCAGTATCCACGACTCCCTCAGAGTAGTAGAGAGGTGCGCCCATGAGTACTGGTCTCTCCCTCAGGGCCGAGCACCTTCCACAGCCCCCCAATCTGGAGCCAGTGTTTGCGCCCCCGTGGCAGGGACCTCACTCGCCATGGTGATGGGAATTTCTGCCTCCGTGAGTGGCTGGCCTCTACCCCCAAATGTCCAAGAATTTTTCAAGCTGGAGATAGCAACCCTATACAAACCCCCAACATCAGTTGGTGAATGCAGTTTTATGGGGCAATTCTTGTGGTCTGTGTTTGCAAATCACACAGCCTGGGAGGGGATGAAATGCTGGGAGGGTTCCATTTTTTAATTATTTCATGTGGCTGGTAAGTAAGTGGACATGATGAGTGTGTTCTGTCTGTTCTGTGGCTTGAAAACCTCAGACATCAGCACTGGCACCTTCTAGCATAAGAAGCTCTCTGTCTCTCCCCAAGAATGGGGGGGGGATGCGGAGGGAAAAGGCATGCCGCAACTACGATTCGGATGGAATCTTATCTACTGAAGCTTGACAAGGAATGAGGGGGGAGAGAATCCCCCAATACAACATTATATTTTGTTAGCTGGTTTGAATTTATCATCTGTTGACAATAATGTATTTCTTCAAGCTGCTGAACAAGGACTACTGGAAAAAATAATAATCATCACCAGGTTACTCGAATTCCCACAAGGAGGTCGGCTTCAGACTGGTTTATTTTAAGCAACAGAAATTCTTTAGGTGTCAAGAACTCTTCTCGTCTGGAATCTACAAGGTAAGAAGGGTGAGGCGAGGGGTCCTTTCCATGCAGCATGTGGCAGAACAGGCCTGCTTTGGCCTGCAGGCCCTATTCTGCCCTGTCGTCCAAAGATTTCCCAACACCTGGAGAGACTTTTCTTTCTTTCTGGGTAGCCCGCTGCCACCACCTCACC
Source organism: Lepidodactylus listeri (assembly GCA_029233225.1). NCBI lineage: Eukaryota > Metazoa > Chordata > Lepidosauria > Squamata > Gekkonidae > Lepidodactylus > Lepidodactylus listeri. Next base: position 127,448,679 of record JARCFY010000005.1, on the reverse strand, counting down.
TTTATAGGAATTGCCTGCTGGGTGGGTCAGGACTCCCAGCTTTCCTTCCAAGATCTGAGGCATTGCCTCTGTGTCACCCACTGCTCAGCACCTGGTGACCATGGGAAAAATTTACTGCCTTGTCCCCCCCAGAAGAATAGCTGATTGCCAACTGCCCACCTTCCCCTGGTGCTTCTTTTAAAATAGTGTGTCCGAAACAGTGGAGGTCTATGTGGTACAGAGAACCACTACCAGCACTAAAAGTTATAAAGTATTTATTATAAAGAAAATGTTCACAAGCATATTTTTAGCAAAACCCCAGACTGAGCAAGGGTTTCAGAAGAAATGGGTAAAACGCAAATCCTCTGTCCCTCTCTCTACACATGCCCTATCAGATGTTAAAATAGAATGGGCTCCTAAAGCTTAGAAAGTTACAAATCTCTACAGAGTTTCGTTACCTTAAAACTTTCTGTAGCTCTCTGGGGCATGGTCAGTGGCAGCCTCCTTCAGACCTTAGATAGACCCAGCATGAAAGAGCCCTTCATCCTGCTGCAAGGAGTTTTTATTACCTCTCTTTTCCCCACCCCCTAACCAGGTCAGGCCAGGTAAAGAAGCATTTCCTGGAGCTTCTTCCTGGATCCATTCTAGTCCAAAGTCCTCCAAATCTCTGTTCCCTGCTTGGAGAAGGGGAAGCTCTCATGCTAGATCTATTGGTATTAGCATGAAGGTGAACTGAGGTATGTCTAGGAAGCAATTGCGCTACCCCCCCCCCCCCCCCCGCTGCCAAGAAAAAAAAACAGTTAAAACTCAGAGTGGAAGTTTTGGTCCTTTTCAGACCTCCAGAGAAAAAAATGTACTTCTTTACATGGCATCTCAGAATGTGAAAGGTACACACACTACACTTGGCATATTATGTCGCAGCCAACTTATGGCAACCCTGTAGGGTTTTTAAGGCAAGAGATGAACAAAGGTAGCTTGCTGTGGCCTACCTCTGCATAGTGACCCAGGATCCCTTTGTGGTCTCCCATCCAAGTACCAACAAGGATCTGGCAAAATCAGAGTAGCCTGGGCCTTCCAGGTCAGGGCAAAAGACATACAGAGGTGTTTTGCTATTGTTTTCCTCTGTGTAGTAACCTTGGACTTCCTTGGCAGTCTCCCACCCAAGTGCTATCCAGGGCCAACCCCCGATTAGCTTCCAACAAGCTTGGGCTAGCCTCGACCAATCCAAGTCAGGGCAAGGTCACATATAGGTACTGGTTAATAAAACTTTAGGGATAACAGATCAGCAATCTGTTGTTGTTGTTTTTAAAGAATTAGTTATGGGGGATATGTGTGGTGGCTGTTTTGCTTATCATGTCTCTCTATGGCCATCAACCACAAATAATATTTCACTCCCAAAACCTCAGCTTGCAGAGGGAAACTTCTCCTGATGTTCTCTGGCTGATCCCTTCCCACTGTCCTGCCTCACTGGTACAGACTGATCTTTTTCACACACTTGCTCCATTGGTTCAACTGATAATCTTTTCCATCCCAAATGCTCTGTGTGGCTTGCTCAATACTGACTATTTTTAAAAAATGAAAACTGTGGGGGAACGGAAAATGGAATTAATAGTTCAAGAATGGCTGTCGCCCTAAAGCTGTGATGTCAAGAATAGCGTATAATTGTTGCATGTGTTTGTGGCAGGAGATGACTGGCCAGTGACTGAGGCAGTTTTTATAGAGAGATTTTACCTCAACTTTTACCCCAGTTATTTGCTTCATGGTACACCTAAGCCAGCTTGTATCCCAGCTTTCTGTTTCACAGCGCTCCTAAACCACCTTTGCCACAGTTTTCTGCTTCACAGCCTATTTTTACCTCAGCTCTCTGCTTCACAGTACTCCGAAGCCAGCTTTTACCTCGCCTTTCTATTTCAAAATGCTCCTAAGCCAAATTTTACTTCAGTTTCCTATCCTTTTTACCGTCATCATGTTCCTCACAATAATTGAGGTTTGGTCCTAAGGTTCTTGGTGGTGGTGGAGGAAAGTGCCATCAAGTTACACCAACTTATGGCGACCCTGTAGGGTTTTCAAAGCAAGAGACAAATGGGTGGTTTGCCATTGCCTGCCTTGCCATAGCAGTCCTGGTCTTCCTTGGTGGTCTCCCATCCAAAGATTAACTGGGGCCAACCCTGCTTCGCTTTTGAGATCTAACAAGATCAGGCTAGCCTGGGCCATCAGAGCAAGATTCTTAGAACAATAAAAAGCTCATCTAAAATATCAGTTAAAATCAGGGGTCATTTCGTAGAAAAAGAGGTGCAGGAGCTCATTACCATAACTCATTTGCATAACTCATTTGCATATGCCACACCCCCTAACATACCGGAAGTGTGTCAGAAGGCAACACCCACCCCTCAGGCTCCACTCCACAGGTGAGTGAAACTGACCTGCTCTTCCTCCATTCCCTTCCCCATCCAATACTTTGTCCAATAAAAATAAGCGTAAAGAACACACCCTCATTCTCTTCCTGCTCCCTTGAAACCACCAGGTTTTAAGTAGACTTGAGATACCCAGGACATGTGCACCACCCATCCCTTCCCCTTCCCCTCCCCACAACAAGACACCCTGTGAGGTAGGTGGGGCTGAGAGAGGTCTTTCACTGACTGCCCTTGAGAGAACAGCTCTGAGAGGACTTGTGACTGGCCCAAGGTCACACCAGCAGCTGCATGTGGAGGAGTGGGGAATCAAACCCGGTTCTACCAGATTAGAGTCCAACTCCTGACTACTACATCAAACTGATGGGGTGGAAGCTGCTGAAGGGTTGGTGAAATTTCTCCAGTACTTATGTGCCATGTGCCCAGATAAAAAACGGTATACTTAGAAAATTTATATGCCACCTTGAGCAAGTCTCTGGAAAAGCAGCACTCAGTCATAAAAGGAACAATGAAAAAATTATCAATATTAAAACAAAACATTAAAACCAATAAAGACCCTAGCAGGGCTTTCCCCGGGGCGCTGCGCCTCTGCACTGCTCAGGGAAGCCGAGGAGGGGGCAGGGCTTGGTCATGTGCCTGCCCCCTGGGCTCCTCACTCCCGGAGCTGCGCTCCTGTGCGCTCCCACTCCAACGGACCCCTGGTTAAAATAGTCTTTAAAAATCCAGAATAAACTGAGACCTAGGTGTGCTGTTTAAGAAGAGCATACTATCAATTCATTTCCTTCATTAAATGATAATAGTCTGATATCAAGTTGGACTATAATTAGCCTTGGCCGAATTTGATTTCTCCATGGTGTGCAAACAGTGTGAGAGGCAGGAAATGGAACTATTTGTGCTGATATTGCAAGTTCTGTGTTGCAGTTGTTAACAGGTAATCGGTGTTGCTTTCTGTTAGAGACCTGGAGGCTTTTGATTAATTGTTAGGATGCTGTCTCTTCTCTCTTTGTTTATGCCCAGACACTGTGGTAGCCTCAATATAATCATAAAGGTAGTTGCACATAGGTAGCCATGTTAGTCTTTAGTAGTACAACACAATTTGAGTCCAGCTGCACCATAAAGACCGACAACATTGTCCAGGGTATAATATTCTGTGAGTCAAAGTTCATTTCATTAGATCCAGGTGGGGTAACCATGTTTGTCTGAAGCAACAAAACAAAGTTTGAGTCCAGGGACACTTTTAAGACCGACAAAGTTTTATTCAAGTTACAAGCTTTTGTGTGCAAGCACACTTCTTCAGGTTATACTTTGAATAAGCTTATACCTTGAATAAAACTTCGTTAGTCTTAAAGGTGCCACTGGATTCAAACTTTGTTCTTCGTTTCATCAGGTCTGACACAGTTGTAATAGACTCACAAAAGCTTGTATCCTGGAAAATGTTGTCGGTCTTTAAGGCGCTACTGGACTTGAATCTATATATCTAATAGCCAAGTGCCCCCCCCATGTGCGGATACCTAATTCCGCGCGGGGGGGGCACTTGGAGGGCAGAGGGGGGGTTCTGCAGGTGGGGGGTGACCCCCCCGCCTGCAGAAAAATCCAAAAAGTTTGAAAAACTTCTTGGGAGATATTTAAAGCATTCTCCGTGCACGCGCGGAGAAAGCTCTGGCCACTGTAGGGGAGGGGGTGGGAAGCGGTGCGGCGAGGCCTCACCGCTGCCCTTTACGGGAAGGGGGGAGAGCCTCGGCAGACGGCGGTCTCCCTGCTACCACCATTTTGAAGGAAGGAGGGGAGGGGGGAGCCTCGGCGGACGGCGATCTCCCTGCCGCCGCCGTTTTGAAGGAAGGAGGGGAGGGGGGAGCCTCGGCAGACGGCGGTCTCCCTGCTGCCACCGTTTTGAAGGAAGGAGGGGAGGGGGGAGCCTCGGCGGACGACAGTCTCCCTGCCGCTGCCGTTTTGAAGGAAGGAGGGGAGGGGGGAGCCTCGGCGGACGGTGGTCTCCCTGCTGCCGCCGCTGCCGTTTTGAAGGGAGGGAGGGGGGAAGCTGCCAAAGGGGGAGGGTGTAGAGGCTCGGCGCGCTGGGGGAGAGGAGGAGGAAGAGACTCACTCCCCCCCCCCGCGAGTATCGCGAGTCCACCGGCTTGTTTTGTTCTAAATATAACCACATTTTTCTATAGCTCCAGGTTGTTGGCTGTGTTGGGCCGAAGAATAGAACAAATTTAGAATCCAGTGGCACCTTGAAGGCCAACAAAGGTTTATTCAAGGTGTCTTGGAGGAGTACTTGTTGTTATGAATAAACCTTTGTTGGACTTCAAGGTGCCACTGGACTCTAAATCTGTTCTCACATTTTTCTATGAACACCTGCATTTAAAAACTTGCCTGAATCAAGACTGATTTGCACATGAGCCCTGACCTGGATAGACCAGGCAAGTCCAATCTTGTCAGATCTCAGAAGCTAAGCAGGGCCTACCCTGGCAAGTGCTTGGATGGGAGACTTCCAAGGAGTACCAGGGCTGGGACGTGGAGGCAGGCAATAGCAAGCCACCTCTCTGAAACATCCAAGCCCCACTAGAGGTTGCCAGAAGTCAGCCATGACTCCCAGGCACACACACACACACAAATACTCACAAAAAAGACTGATTTCCATGTGCATGTTCCATCACCTGATGACATTAAATAGATATTTCTACTTCATGAACAAGCTGCCAAATATCAGGCGCTAACTATATTTTGCCGTGACCTGGATAGCCCAGGCTTGCTTGATCTCATCAGTTCTCAGAAGCTAAGCAGAGTCAGCCCTGGCTAGTATTTGGATGGAAGACCAACTAAGGAAGTCCAGGGCTGCGACACAGGGACAGAAACCACCTCTGAACATCTCTTGAGAGCCAGTTTAGTGTAGTGGTTAAGTGCACGGACTCTAATCTGGGAGAACCGGGTTTGATTCCCCTCTCCTCCACTTGCACCTGGCTGGATGACCTTGGGCAAGCCATAACTCTGTACCAGCTGTTCCCTCAAGGACAGCTTGGTAAAGAGTTCTCTCAGCCCCACCTACCTCACAGGGTCACTGTTGTGGGGAGGGGAAGGGAAAGGAGTTTGTAAGCCACTCTGAGACTCCCTTGGGGAGTGGAGGGCGGGGTATAAATCCAATCTCTTCTTCTTCTTCTTGCCTTGAAAAGCCTACAGGGTTGCCTTCAATCAGCCGCGACTTGACAATGCTTTCCGCCACTAACCATGTCTTGAATCTCACCTCAGATAAAATCCTTTTCACATATTCAGTTGTGACTCACCAAGAGTTGGGTAAAGTGTGACGAAGAGGCATCTGAGGTGATGAAGGGACCCGGCCTCAATTGCCTGACTCCAGAGGAACAAATGCATTTCTAAAAGGCTGTTAACACTCATTTTTGGGGGACTATGCATTCCTCTGTTCATGGATTCTGCACCATGTATTAGTGGTAAGAGAAAACTCCAAAGGCACTGCAATAACAAGTGTGACTAATATTTAATGAGCCATAGCAAAAAGTACATAAATCTAAGTTATTAGAATCAGATGGGTCTGAGAGATTCCTGTGGAAATTTCTTTTGGTGATGAGTTTAAGAAAAATATGACCAATTAAAGCAAATTCTTCGAAGTGTGCTGCAGCTAATACACTGTAGTCCGAGATCTGGGAACAACATCAGCAGACACCCATTAATGGTTCCAGCGTTATTGTCTGGTCATCTTTGTATATTCGTAACAAAAGGATAATACAATGATTTAATCAGTCTGTGATAGCTGAACTTTACCAACACAGAACAGTATAAAAAGAAATGAATTTCAAATCCTTTAGTCACCCACAAAACTTATTGGGTGACCTTAGGCCTGGTTCAGACAAATGGCAAACTCTGATTTTGTACCATATGAACAACCTCATTATCTCACTTATATGATTTTTGCTTCTCTGTCTTCTTCCACTGAAATGCCATGAGCTGCTTTTACTGACCAACCGAGGGCTGAGCGTTCCCTGCAAACTGGGATTATAAATCGAGAACAAATCATGGTTTCCCAACTCCAACTTGGTGAATTCCTGGAGATTTGAGAGCAGTGTTAGGCAAGGGCAGAGTTTGTGGAAAGGACGGAGCTTAGCCAGGATGTGATGCCACAGAATCTGCCCTCTAGGGTTGCCAACCTCCAGGTGGTACCTGGAGACCTCCCACTGACCTCTAGATGACCAAGATCAGTTCCCCTGGAGAAAATGGCTGCTTTGGAGGGTGGACTCCTTTGAGGTCCCTTCCCCTTCCCAGACTCCTAAGAAAGCAATCCTAAACTGGTCTACTCAGAAGCCTATGCACACCTATTCAGTGGGGCTTACTCCTGAGCAAGTTTTCTTAGGATTGCCCTGTGAAGGATTTGCTGTCCCATGTTTAAAAGTGTGTTTAAAAATGGATCCTCAGATTCCTTAAGGATATTATTTTAAGGGTTTCAAGAAATTAATTTATCAGATCGAACGAACCACTGAGAGACCCAGAGGGCATCTGATGGCAGAATGGATCTAATTTTGCAAACAGAATATGCCCACATGGTAAATATGGTTTTGTGCTTCTGGCATAGGTGTTCTTAGAATGTGCTTTTTCATGAACTCTTTTCAACTTCCCGGTTATTTTCACATATGCAGAATGAATCAGATGTTAAAGAGGATGAGATGAGCGAGTGAACAATTCCAGGCAAGACTTGGGGCTTTTGGTCCAGCTCTCTTTTACCCTGGGGTATGACCAGGGGTCATTTCGAGCAGGAGCTCAGGGGAGCGCAGCTCTGGGAGTTGGTGCCAGCACCACCACCACCACCACCCCGCGGGGGAATGCCTACTTGTGTGATGGCTGCAGCAAAATGGAAAGGTCCAACCAGCCTTCTGAAGGCTTCAGCCACCACTGAAGCTATCCTCCCAGAATAGTGGTATTTCTGAGGCTTGGATTAGTAGCTAACCCCTCTCTGCTAGCTCGCTCGCTCTTGCTCTCTCTCTCTCTCTTCCTTCCTTCCTTCCTTCCCCCCCCCTCTCCCTCCCTCCCTTCTCTCTCTCTCTCTCTTCTTTCTTGCCTTCTGACATACTTCCGGTGATGTCAGGTGGTGTAGCATATGCAAATAAGTTATGCTAATGAGCTCCTGCACCTCTTTTTCTACGAAATGACCCCTGGGTATGACTAGAGACCCCTGACCTGGATGGGCCAGGATAGCCTGATCTTAGATCTCAGAAGCTAAGCAGGGTGGGCCCTGGTTAGGACTTGGATGGGAGACTACCAAGGAAGTCCAGGGTTGCTATGCAGAGGCAGGCAATGACAAACCATCTCCGAGCATCTTTTGCCTTGAGAACCCTACGGGGTGGCCATAAGTTGGCTGTGACTTGATGGCCAAAGAAATTAAGTTGGCGGGCTCGTGATACAACTACTTTGCTAAGCATCTGGTCAAAGCTTAGATGGGAAACCACCTGGGAAATCCTATGTTATAGAATCATAGAACCATAGAGTTGGAAGGGACCTCCAGGGTAATCTAGTCCAACCTCCTGCACAATGCAGGAAATTCACAAATACCTCCCCCTCCACACCTGCAGTGCCCAGAAGATGACAAAAAACCTCCAGGATCTCCAGCCAAACCAGCCTAGAGAAAAATGGCTTCCTGACCCCCAAAGTGGCAATCAGCATTTCTGTGGGCTGTAACAAAGGGCCCCAAGAACTAAGCACTGAGTTCAACTTGAGTTCCATGATGGAAAAATGGCAGAGTATGAATGCAAGTCCTAAGTCCAGACAGCGATACATGATTTCCGCTGAGCCATCGCCATGCCTAATGAAAGAGATCTTGGAGTCGTAGTAGATAACTCAATGAAAATGTCGAAACAATGTGCGACTGCGATGAAAAAGGCCATCGCTATGCTGGGGGTTATTAGGAAGGGAACTGAAAAAAAATCAGCCAGTATCATAATGCCCCTGTATAAATTTTTAAAATATGGGATGATTCCTGAAAATGAGGTGTTTGGATTATGGTGAAGGTAGCAAACATACTTACGTATGTTGTGGAGCAGGGAAAGGCAAATCAATCAAATTGAGGACACCCCCCCCCCCCGGTAGTGAACTTTTCCAGAATAGCAATTATTAATTTGCATACAAGGAATAATTTTAAGCTATGCAGGCTTAAAATTAACAGTTACCTGTTTATTGATAACTGAGAATTCCTTTTAGATGCTTAGATAGCCATAGCCTGTAAGAACATTTTAAATGGCAGCTAAATGTATCTCCTCTCATCAGTTATTTTCCTTCTACGGCAATATATTTCCTTTCATTATTATTGTTATTCTTCTGGGGAAAAATGCCGTCAGTTTGATTATTTTCCTGTAACCTTTCCCTAGCAAGATAATATTTATCATAAGATGAATCTCTGTGACAATGGGCTTGTCGAAACACAATCATGTGTCCTAATCGATGCAGTAGCCTTTGTATCCTGATGGAGGAAATAACCTTTTTGAAGGATGGTGACAAATAAAGAAACGTTCCAATGTGAAACGTTAAAAAAAACTCTCTGTCCCCGTTTAGATCCCCAAAGTCGTTCCACTGAGGTACAGAATCACAAAACTTCACTCTGTATTCCATACTGAAGTGTAAGAAGTGGGAAACTGCTGTGTCAAAACATCACCCAGATAGGGCTGCCAACCTCCAGGTGGTAGCTGGAAATCCCCTGAGATGACAACTGATCTCCAGGTGACAGAGATCAGTTCACCTGGAGAAAATGGCCACATTGGAAGGTGAAATTCATGGCATTTACTCCCATCGAAGTCACTCCCCTCCCCAAACCCCCCCTCCTCAGGCTCTACCCCCAAAACCTCCAGTATTTCCCAACCCAGAGTTGGCAACCCTACACCCAAAAGACTCTGAGGACATCCCAAACATGTAGCGCACAGGGGTGTAACATAAGACCTGTGGTTGTCTTCAGTTCTGCAAGGTTCCCCAGAAAGTCTCACCCCAAGTCCTGACTGCCATTAGAATGTTGTTCCTCCTGACTCCTCCAGCCAGCCATGTGCCCAATAATTCTTTCAAGCAAGAAGTACAGTAAACACTCTAGGCTTTCCAGTCACACTACTTTATGGTCAGTCCTACAATGGCTACTTCTATGGACCACGATGCTTGCCTTTTGCTTATTCCTCTGAAATTTGCTGTGTGGGTTTGATTAGAATGGAGTACTGTTAATAGTTCAAGGACTCATGCAATGTAACAGTGGCTGTTACGTGTTTTGAACACAGAACTGCTCAGATCAAATAGAAAAAGGGAGGTGGTCTGATTTGAGCAGCAAAAGGAACATTGTCTTTTTTTTTTTTTTAATATAATTTTATTTTATTTATTAACACACCACTTTCTGTATACAAAATTATATCAACATACATACGAATTGTTTTATCTATTAAACCAATTATTTCTCTAGCTCATGAACACCATGTCTTTAATCCAATTAGTCCATCCAATTATAAAATTTAAGCCAAATTGCGATCACATCCGTTTTAGCATATGGATTTAAAAGATAGCCTAATTTGTCCAATTCAGCCCATTTCAGTATCAAGCTAATTAGTTCTTCTTGGGCCGGCATTTCTACCGATTTCCACATTTTAGCCCTTAGTATACGAGCTGCGGTTACCAAATATGCTAACAAACGCTGATCGTTTTTATCCATCTCTTCTGGCGTAATATTTAACAAAAATATTGTAGGATCTAGTGGTATCTTGATTTTCAGAATTTCTTCTGCCATTTTTTTAACCATTTTCCAAAATTTCCCAACTTTCCCACATACCCACCACATGTGAAAATATGTTCCTCTCTCCCCACAAATCCAACATTTATATGAAACATTATAGCATTTATGAAGCGTGACCGGCGTCCAGTGCCAACGATAGAACATTTTGTAGATATTTTCTTTATAATTAACCGATTTTAAAAATTTCATTGATCTCCACGTTTTATTCCACTTATCAATATCTACATTTCCCCCTAGATCTCTCATCCACGCTATCATTGTTGGTCTTATAGTTTCCTCCTGCATTTCTTGACTTAAAAAGTATTTATATAATTTATTAATTAGTTTATCGTTGCTTTTTAACCAAATCTCATCCAATTCATTAGGCTTGATATCCACTCCTTCTTTTATATCTTTTTGGTATCTGGATCTTAATTGTAAGTTTTCCCACCAAGATAATTTTAGGCCCAATTCCTCCTTTAATTGTTTTTCATTTTTAAGATCACCTTTATTATTTATTAATTTGCTATAACTCGCTATATTTTGGGTGTTTAATAAGGAAGGTCTAATGAAAGCTTCTAATGGAGAAACCCAGTATGGGATTTTGAGATAGCAGCTCTCTTTCACCTCTAACCATATTGCCAAAAGGGTCTTTCTTAATATATGTATGTTGAAATTTGAATGAATTTTGTGTTTTTCGTACCATACATAGGCATGCCAGCCCATGTACAGGTCGTGTCCTTCTAATGCAAGCACTTTGTTATTGTTAAGTAATAACCAATCTTTTATCCATACCAAGGCAGCAGCTTTACCATAGAACTCCCATCTCGGTATACCTATCCCACCTCTTTCTTTTACATCCTGTAATAGTTTCCATCTAATTCTTGGTTTTTTTGAGGCCCAAACAAAGTTCCTAGTCAATTTATTTATTTCTTTATAAAAGTAAGAATTTTTTTTCAGGAGCGGTAGTGCTTGTGCCAAAAATAGAAATTTTGGTAGGATATTCATTTTAATCGCTGCAGCTCTACCTAGCCATGATAAGTTAAGCTCTTTCCATTTCATAAGGTCATCTTTGATCTTTTTTATCAACACATTATAATTATCTTCTATTAAAGTGCTCACTTTGTTGGAACACGTTATTCCTAAATATTTTAATTTTTTAACAACCTCAAATCCTGATGTTCTTTGAATTTCTAATTTTTGATGTTCTGACCCATTTTTAATCAAGATTTTAGTCTTTTTAGTATTAATTATAAATCCCGCAACTTTTCCATATTTCTTTATCTCTTCTACTAGCCTTCCAACTGACTCTACCGGATCTTCAATAATAAACATTAGATCATCTGCGTATGCCCGTAATTTAAACTCTTGGCCTTTGCATCTTATTCCTCTGATTAAGCCATCCTCTCTTATTTGATCACACAGAGATTCAAGAGCAAAAATAAATAATAAAGGCGATAAGGGACAGCCCTGTCTTGTTCCCTTTTCTATTGGGAATTCTCGCGACAAATCTCCATTAATACATAGCCTCGCAGACTGTTTTTTATATACTGCTTCTATCAAAGTACTAAAGTAGTTTCCTGGATCATAGTATCTCAGCTTTGCCAACAAAAATTTCCAAGATAAATTATCGAAGGCCTTCTCTGCATCCACAAATATGAAGGCTGCTGGTTTTTCGGGGTGTACCTCATAGTATTCTAGCGCGTCTATCAGGATTCGGATATTTTCCCTCAGCTGTCTCTTAGGGAGAAAGCCTACCTGATCAGTATTAATGATCTGATTTAATATTGTTTTAAATCTTTCTGCCAAAATACTAGCAAAGATCTTGTAGTCCGCATTTAATAGTGAAATTGGCCTATAATTTCCAATTAGATCTAGCTTCTCTTTATCTTTTGGGATTAATGTTATCATAGCTGAATTCCAGGAGTCTGGTGCAACGCTAGTCTGGCTTATATGTTTTACTAGATCTTTATAGATATCCGATAGTTGATCTTCAAAGATCTGATAAAATTCACCTGGAAGGCCATCTGGTCCGGGTGATTTATTCTTCTTTTGTCTTTTGATGGCCTCTACAACCTCAAAGATTGAAATTGGTTCGCTTAACCTTGCCTTTTGTTCTGCTGTAATTTTTTTACCTTTTAAATTGTTTTCCAGGTAAGTTTCAATGTTATCCATATTCTCATCTTGTTGTTTATATATTTTACTAAAATATTCTTCTGCTATCTGTTTAAGTTCTACTTGAAGATATTTATTCTCCCCTTTTTCATTTTTTAAAGAGATTATCGTTCTTTTTGCTCTCTCTTTTTTTAGTCTGTATGCCAGCCATCTAGATGGCTTATTGGCATTTTCAAAAAAGAATAATTTATTATATTGTACTTTTTTACCAATTTCTTTATTTAATAATAAGTTTAATTTGTGCTGTTTGTATAGTAATCTTTGTTTACATTTTACATCCCCCTGTTGTTTGAACCTAAGATCTTCTTCAATCTTGATCTGTCTAACTAAATAATTATATTCTTTCATTTCTTGTTTTTTCCTCCATGCAGCCTGGCTAATCAATCTTCCTCTTATATATGCCTTAAATGCATCCCAGACGATGTGGATGGGGGTTGTATTTTGTAAGTTTATTTTAAAAAATTCTTTTATGTCTTTTTTCAAATTAGCTACGAACATTTTATCTTTCAAAATATATTTATTCATAGTCCATCTAGGACTCTTTCTCGTTTCCCTAAATGACAAAAGGATCGGATTATGATCTGCGAACGTTAGAGGTAGAATTTCTATATCATTCAGTTCCATTATTATTTCTCTTGATATCCAGGCCATATCTATCCGGGACCATGATTTGTGTCTTCCTGAATAGAATGTGAAGACATCTCTATTTGGATATTTAGTTCTCCATAGATCTAATAAATCATATTCTTCCATTATTTGAAAAAAATTATTTGGTAAGATCTTGCCTTTTTTCTTTGTTTTATTTACAGATTTTCTATCCCTCTTGGCGTCCACCACCGCATTAAAGTCTCCAACTAAGTAGACATTATTATTACTAATGCTCTTCAGCACCTCTGCTACTTCTTTAAAAAAAGGTTGTTGATTAGTATTAGGTGCATAGATATTTACGATATTATATACCTTCCCTTGTCTAATTATTGAGACTGCAACTATTCTCCCGTCCTCTGAAGCATATATTAACTTTGGGTTTAAGTGCTCTTTTACGTATATCGCGACCCCCCTCTTTTTTTTTAACCTATCTGCTGCAACGAAGGCATGACCTAATTTTTTACAGTTAATAAGTTTTATATGATCTTTTCTAATATGTGTTTCCTGGAGGCACACAATTTCAACTTTTAACTTGTTTAATTGGTGAAATACTCTTTTTCTTTTTTGAGGTGTGTTCAAACCGTTCACATTAATGGAGATCAACTTAAGGTCTTTAGGGTTCTGCTCCATTTTTTGACGCTCCTTTTGCCTTGCTCTTCACCTGATTCCTAGTTTGAATTTGTAGCGGGATTCTGGTATCTTCTTTCTTCTTCCCTTTCTTTGTCTCCCCCTTTCTTTCTTTTCTTTCTTCTTCTTTCTCCTCTTCTTCTTCTTCCTCTTTTTCCGATTGCGATTCTTCCCCTTCTTCAGCCATTCCAAACTCCGATCCATACGTTTCCAAAAAATTGTCTAGTTTAAATGTTGAGTCCAGTTTAAACCTTCTCCCTTTATACTCGAAAATAATGCCTTCTGGAATATTCCATCTATACATTATATTCTTCTCTCGAAGCTGTGTCGCTAGATGTTGATAGGTTTTCCTTTTTTCTCTGACGCGCCAGGGTATTTCACGGAGAAACTTTACTTCATTTTCTTGAATATGCACCCTGTTTTCATATGAGGCTTTTAATATTTTGTCTCTGATGTTTCTCTTGTTAAATCGGATATGCACCTCTCTCGGCGTCTTAAACTTTTTGGCATAAACAGTGTTTCGTCTGAACATTGTATCGATCTCCGCTGATATCTCTTGTTCAGTCCCCACTTTTAGTTGTTCTGCAATTGCTGAAACTAGTTCTTCTTTCCAATTGGAACTCATGTTTTCTGGGATATTCTGACACCTGATAGTTAGGGTTGCCTTGTCCATCTCCAGTCCAATTAGTGCTTCTTCCAAGTTTTCATTTCTCGCCTTCATCTCTTGCATGTCCAGGTCTAGTTCTCTTACCCTGGCGTGTGTCTGTCTCCCTGTTGCCATCAATTTCTGGATATCCGACTTATTCGTAGTTACTTGAGTTTTAATTTCATCCAGTTCTTCTTTTAATTGAGACGCCAGGTTGTCAATCTTCATGTTGATTGGCGCAAGTTCATGTTGAATAATTGGTGCCAGCTCTTGTTTTATTATTACTGGAATCCTCTCCTCAACTTTTCCCATCAGCACAGGTATTGTTGTTTCTATAACTGCCTTGACAGCCGCCGCCACTGACTCATCAATCAGGCTTTTCATTTCCTTGCTGCTTTGGGTTGGATGACTGCTGGAAGGTTTCATCATTTGGCTTATTAGGTTAAGGTGTGCGGGTGAGGGTAAAGAGCCTTTTCTTGGGATGCCTGTACTGCCTGATGCCATGTACCTATAGTGTCTTAATCACTATTAATTTATTATTTATTTCAAATCCACCTCTATATACACAACTAATTTACCTAATTCTTTTAATTGGTTACAATTAACTAGTCTTAATTGATTGTTTTAATTAATAAAGTTTTTAATTGGTTTTAATTAAATTTTAATTAATTAATTAGTTGGTCAAATGACTCTTATTAATGGTCCTCTGTATTGTCTCTAATCGCAAATAGTCTATATGAGTTGGTTAGATAGAAATGTAATGCTAGTAAGCAAAAATATATATCTTATACGTAAACTTATATCAACAGATATCCAAAGGTATACCCCTTTCAGAAATTATAAGGCACAAAGAAAAACAGGCACAAACTTTAACAAAAGAATCTCCCTTCGCCCTCTTTCCTAGAACCCCTATTTGATCCCACTTCCTTACATTGTCGAGAGGTTTCTTCACTCCTTTCTCCCACCATTCCTTTTGCTGATAAAACGAGTCCCCCAACCTCCTGTTTCTTTGTGATTGGGGAAGATCCATACGTAAAACACAGAACTTCTCTCCTAATTTTAGTTTGGTCCTAAGAAAGGGAACATGACCAAGCTGTGTGTGTGTGTGAGAGAGAGAGAGAGAGAGAGATTTTCTAACTGGGTTACAGGGTAGCAGGAAAATTGATGGGTAGATGGTAGATTCAATTGGGATTGACATTTGGGGTGAAAAAAATTATACCCTCTCACCCTATATATCTTTAGATGGGGGGGGGGGTCTTCCAATCTATTTCAGTGGTCACACCTGATGAGAAACCCAAATGGCTCCTGCTAAAGAAGCATGATGGTAGGGGCTGTGGCTCAGTGGTTTGAGCACCTGGCTTGGCATGCAGAAGGCCCCAGGTTCAATCCCCCGGCACCTCCAGTTAAAAGGACCAGGCAGGAGGGGATGGGAAAGGCCTCCGCCTGAGACCCTGGAGAGCAGCTGCCCATCAAAGTAGTCAATACTGACTTTGATGGACCAAGAGTCAGATCCAGTATGAGGCAACTTCATGTCTGTTCATGTATGAAGCGCTGCTTTAAGGGGAAGGGCTGTGGTTCAGTAGTTTTCACGCAGAAGGTCCCAGATTCAATCCCTGGCATCTCCAGTTAAAAAGGACCAGGCAGTAGGTGACGTGAAAGACCTTGAGACCTTGGAGAGCTGCTGCCAGTCTGAGTAGACAAAGCTGGCCATGACGGGTCTGATTCGGTAGAAGGCGGCTTCATGTGTGTTCATGTTGTCTGGTGGTGGTGGTGGTAGAGGGGAGTGGTGCCACTGTAAGCAATGGATATTGTGCAAGAAATTCTGCAGAATGAAAGGTCCCGAAAGCGATAACTCCCTGATCCATCAATGATCAAAAGGGGCCATTTATCCTTTGCAAATCTCAACTTTTTCATTGAGATGTCGGTATACTTTTGAACGCTGAGTGACATTTCAACAGCACACTCGACACAAAGGAAATGTGGCCTGTTTGTCATAGGTATGTTCTTAGTCAGAACTGTGGTTACAGGGAAGACTTGCTCCCTCGGGGATATCCCAGATATTCTTGGAATATTCAGCTTGCATTGTTTGGAAGATACAAAAGAAATGCGCAGGCCGGATTCAGCGGATTGCTGTGTTAAAAAGTCAGCCTTCCACAGCCTTCTGCAGTGGTTAGAGAGTCAGGCTAGACTCTGGGAGGTGCCTGGGGTTCCCTGCATGAAAACGCCCCGCCCTTCAACAAAGGTTAGATGGGATGTTATATACCAGGTGCCGTTATTCACCTGGATGCCATGAAAAACTTCAGCTGCCCATCTCTGCACTTTAAATTTTTACGAAAGGGGCAGGACATTTTTCTTCAGGCCAGCAGGAAACCCTAGCTTCATTGTGAGTAACCCTAGAGTTATCACTGTGGAGAGAGATGTTTTCTGTGTAAAAAAATTCCCTGCCGTGTAAAAAATCCCCTGACGACAACAAAAGTTGGCCCAGCAAACATAGAAGCAGAGAGCTGGAAGGGACCCCCAAGAGCCACCTAGCCCAGCCCCCTGCACAATGCAGGAAATTCACAGTGACACCCCCCCCCCCCGTGACCCCTTGCTCTGTGCCCAGAGAAAGGCAAAAAAAAACCCCTCCAAGATCTCTGGGCCAATTTGGCCTGGACGAAAATTCCTTCCTGACCCCCAAGTGGCAATCGACATTACCCTGGGCATAGAAGAAAGGGCCACAGGAGCTAGGCCCTGGCTCAGCCCTCCCTGGCCTCCCTCTCACAATCTGCCTAAATTCCTAGCCAGTCAGGCAATCAGCACTGTTGTTGGATGGCCCTCTGGATGCTGTGCTAGAGTTCCAGGGGCAGGCAAGCGTTAATGGGGGCATTCACCCTCTGCCCTGCAGTGGGAACCGGAGCCGCCCGTTCTTCCAGCTTGGCTAGTGTGCCGCCTCCTCTCTCTGCAAGGGCCTGAGCTCCCTCGCTCCCCAGTGATCTCCGATGCAGCCCTCACAGGGAGCTGGCCATGGTGCTGACCACGGCTCCCTCCCCAGGACACCTGCCTCACTTTGGCACTGTGTCCTGCGGACAGCGCCTTTTTATGGAGACCCAAGTCCTTCAGGCCTCCTCGCCCACCACTGCTATCAGGACCCAGGAAAGCAGAGCCATTTTGTCCCCCTCCAGTTATTTGGCATTCCCGGAGCCCACAAGGAGCAAGGATAACAGCAGGGAGGAGAGACAGGACGGGTGGCGTGTGAAGAAAGGAGTGGCAGAGCGGTATCGTGCTTAAGAGTTTTTAAGAACTGGAAGGGCCTTTTGTCCAGCAAGGGTTCTGACTGGCCACGGGAGACTGCGGATTTTTAGGAGCACAGTTTGGGCAGCAGCTGTACAGCAGCTTTGGTAGCTGCTGCAAAATCGGGTCTTTTTATCACGCTTCCTATTTGTTGAGGCAACTGTGTGCCATCCGGCCCTGAGACATGGCCTGCGGCAGGCCCAGGTAGATCGCTCTGGCCGCTGTTGATGAGAGGCCAGGAGCAAGGAGACCCTGCACCAGGGGTCCGTTGGAGTGGAAGGGCACAGGAGCACAGCTCCAGGAGTGAGGAGCCCAGGGGGCGGGCACATGACCAAGCCCCGCCCCCTCCTCGGCTTCCCCGAGCAGTGCAGAGGCGCAGCGCCCCGGAGAAAGCCCTACTAGGGTCTTTATTGTTTTTAATGTTTTGTTTTAATATTGATAATTTTATCATTCTTCCTTTTATGACTGTGTGCTGCTTTTCCAGAGACTTGCTCAAGGTGGCATATACATTTTCTAAGTATACCATTTTTTATCTGGGCACATGGCACATAAGTGCTGGAGAAATTTCACCAACCCTTCAGCAGCTTCCACCCCATCAGTTTGGTGTAGTGGTCAGGAGTTGGACTCTAATCTGGGAGAACCAGGTTTGATTCCCCACTCCTCCACATGCAGCTGCTGGTGTGACCTTGGGCCAGTCACAAGTTCTCTCAGAGCTGTTCTCTCACGAGCAGTTCTCAAAAGACCTCTCTCAGCCCCACCTACCTCACAGGGTGTCTTGTTGTGGGGAGGGGAAGGGAACGGGATGGGTGGTGCACATGTCCTGGGCATCTCAAGTCTACTTGAAACCTGGTGGTTTCAAGGGAGCAGGAAGAGAATGAGGGTGTGTTCTTGACGCTTATTTTTATGGCACAAAGTATTGGATGGGGAAGGGAATGGAGGAAGAGCAGGTCAGTTTCACTCACCTGTGGAGTGGAGCCTGAGGGGTGGGTGTTGCCTTCTGACACACTTCCGGTATGTTAGGGGGTGTGCCATATGCAAATGAGTTATGCAAATGAGCTCCTGCACCTCTTTTTCTACGAAATGACCCCTGCCCTGCACAAACTGCTCCTGGAAAGTCTTCTGTGTCCTGACCAGAGATGATGTTTAAAGGGCACCTTGTTTTTGCCTTTTGCCCTTAGGAAAACATTTTGTGCCATGTCGCTCTTTTGTTTTACAGGATCCCCTGTATTGATTTGTTTATGGCTTGATATATATATGTTTTAAAATTATTTAAGATCAAGATCAATTGGAGGTAAAACGTTTCTACTCAAAGCATTGATCAGAGGCTAATTTTGCCCGTGTGCTGTCTTTTCGGGATTCTTCCGATCGAGGTTCATTAATTTCTACCTTTCCTGCTCAGTTAAGAGTGAGCGAGCAAACAAAAAACCTGGCCTAAAGGAAAAAGAATATGGTTTGCAAGATTCAGCTCAACATTTTTAAGGGCCTTAGTTTAACCTGCCAAGGGCACATGCAGCTAAAGAGCTTTTTGGATATGACTACATTCAAACCCTCTCCAGCATGGCATATGCGGAAGCCGCAGGGGCCTAGGAGCAGCAGGGTAGAACCCTGTGGCTGGGCTTTCTCAGAGCAGCCAGACTATGGTTACTCAGCAGAAGAAAGCTGAAGAAGGCCTACCCTGGATCCTTCTGGTGGGATGGAGGAATGGACACTGAAATTAAAGAGCAGTCGGCTTAGAACTGATCAAAGGAAGTACTTCGTCACCCAAAGAGTAATTAACATGTGGAATTCACTGCTGCAGGAAGTGGTGGCAGCTACAAGCACAGACAGCTTCAAGAGGGGATTGGGTAAACATCTGGAGCAGAGGTCCATCAGTGGCTATTAGCCACAAGGTACAGATGGAACACTCTGTCTGGGGCAGTGATGCTCTGTCTTCTTGGTGCCTGGGGGGCAACAGTGGGAGGGCTTCCAGAGTTCCAGCCCCCACTGCTGGACCTTCTGAGGGCACCTGGGTTTTGGCCACTGTGTGACACAGAGTGTTGGACTGGATGGGCCAATGGCCTGATCCAACATGGCTTCTCTTATGTCCTTATGTTTTTAATGATACTCCAAGTAGACAGCCACGACTCCGCTGGAAGTCTAGAAGCTTCCTGGGTTGTATAAATTAATAAGCAAATTGGCAGTGGTGGTGGCGACCAGGTAAAGGATTCAAGACAAGAAGGCGGTTTGAAGAGGTGGCGTACCATTGCTTCCTCCTGCGTAGCAACCCTGGTTCCTCCCACCAAAGTACTGACCAGGCCAATTTTGCTTAGCTTCTGGTGTCTGACAATATCCGGCTAGTCTGGGCCATCCAGTTCAGGGCAAATAATCGTGCCACCAAGGCATAGCTGACTTATGGTGACCCCGTAGGGTTTTCAAGCCAAAAGGTATTCAGAGGTGGTTTGCCATTTTGCCCGCCTCTGAATAGCGACCCTGCACTTCCTCCGTGGTCTCCCATCCAAGTACTAACCAGGGCTTAGCTTTCAAGGTCTGATGAGACTGGACTAGCCTGGGCCATCTGGGTCAGGGCGAAAACTGGCAATATAATTTGTATTCTAGCCAGAAAAATCATCATTCTTCGTCTCAAGAAGCTCTAAAAAGCTGGGCAAAAGAACCCATGGAGAGAGGACTGGCTGGTGGTTCCAGCTGCTGTGGTTGGCTCACCCAAGGCCGGGGCCACCACACAGTAAATGAGACTTTCCCCACCTGGTAGCGCTCCCAGATGATGGAAGGAAATTCTCATCAGGCTTGGGGCCGCCCTGCATGAGATACGACTCACTTCATCGCAGTGACTAACCTCCAGGGGATGGCTGGAGAACTCTTGGAATTACTAGTGCCCTCCAGGTAGGGTTGCCAGATCCTGGTTGGGAAACACCCGGAACTTTTGTAGGTGGAGCCTGAAGAAGGCGGGGTTTGGGAAGGGGAGGGACTGGAGGTTGGTAACAGTACCTCCAGCGAACAGAGAGCCGTTCACTTGGAGAAAGGGCCGCTTTGGAAGGTGGACTCTATGGCATCAAACCACACTGAATTCCTTGCCTTCCCCAAACCCTACCCTCCTCTGGCTCCACCCCCAAAATCTCCAGGTACATCTCATCCTGGAGATGGCAACCCTATACCTCAGCCAAGGCCAGGGCAGCCCTGGTGTCAGAGGGCAGTTTCCAGGCCATTGGTGGGCAACATAGTGGCTAATCTGCCTCTGTTCTTCACAATATGGAAAATGAGATTTTGAACATATAGCATGAGAAAAAGAGAGAACTTTTTTCGATGGACTTGTAAGGTGGTGGGCAATCATATTTGTGAGGAGGAGAATGAAAAGAATGAGGAGGAGGAGGAGAGAAAGAAGAAGAAGAAGAAGAAGAAGAAGAAGAAGAGAGTTGAATTTATACCCTGCCCTTCACTCGGCGTCTCAGAGCAACTTACAATCTCCTTTCCCTTCCCCTCCTCACAACAGGCACCCGGTGAGCAATGCTCCCTCTAAGCTGTGGGGTCTTGTGAGCAAAAATTCTACTTTGTGAGCTGCTGGCATTAAAGTTGTGAGAGCAATTTGGCTGCTGCATAAATTACTTTGCTCTGGAGCCATCCTCCCTGAGCTAAGGCAGAAATGTGTGAGCCAGGGGCTAAAAAACTGTGAGCTAGCTCACACTAACTCAGCTTAGAGGGAACACTGCCTGTGAGGTAGGTGGGGCTGAGAGAGCTCTTGAGAGAACAGCTCTGTGAGAACTGTGACTGACCCAAGGTCACCCAGTTGGCTTATTGTGAATGAGTGGGGAATCAAGCCCAGATCTCCAGATTAAAGATCGCCACTCTTAACTACTACACCAAACTGGTGAGGGGAGTTTTTCTCAGTGGCACTGGGGAATTTTGTCAGAAGAAGGGAGAAAGGGGAGTGTCCTTCATGAGACGGGGGATGTATTGCAAAATACCAAACAGAAATACCTACTCTCTCAAGAGACTGGCACTTCTTGTGATTGTATCCGTACAGTGACTCCAAGGTGTATCCTTACTGAAGGTTATTTATTGTGCCCGTTTTCTGTTTTTAATACTTGTTCTAATAACCTTAATAGACGTCAGAAGGGAGGTTTGGAGACAGAAACATCAATGCATGTGCAGAGAAATCTGATGGGGGGAAAAAACTATTCATCACACTTTTAACCCCACCTCTCCTCCAAGGACAGCCCGGGTAGTTCTCCATCCTCCGTTTTATCCTCCATTTCAATCCTCCCCGCCTCCATCTTACTTTCAGAATGACCTTGTGAAATAGGTTATCCTAGGGATTCTTAAGGGGGGCTGTATGTAAAGTTGCCAAGTTCCAGGTGGGGCCTGGAGATTTCCTGGAAATCTATTTCCAGGAGATTTCATGGAAACTGATCTCCAGACTACAGAGATCTGTTCCTCTAGAGAAAATGGCTGCTTTGGAGGGTGGACTCTATGAGGTCCCTCCCCTCCCCTCTCCAAACCACACCCTCCCCAAGTGCCACTCCCAAAATTTTCAGGTATCTTTTGATCTAGGAACTGGCTACCCCAGCTGTACAGCCCCCTCCAGGGAGTGATCAACAGATGTTGGATGTCATTCAGAACATTTAGGGATTGATGGGAGCTATTGGATTTTCGGCAGCCCCCCCCCCACTTGCAGTGGCTTCTCAAAGCTAGCAGAGGAGAGCTGTTTTGTACAGCTCACCCTGCCTCGGGACAGAATGCCAGATTTCTTCCCCAGGCCCTTAAAAAAGCAGTACACAGCAATTAGAAATAAACCCAACATTTAAGAAGTTGGCCAATGGCCATCAAGGACAAGAGTCTACTTTAATGTATGACTGAGATCGATGCATCGTGTGAGTGTATTACAGATACAGCAATATAAATGAAATTTCTTTGTCTGGCCCTAAACGGTCAAGGACCCAGGGGTCATTTTGTAGAAAAAGAGGTGCATGAGCTCATTAGCATAACTCATTAGCATAACTAATAACTAAGGTGGGGGGCCTCTCTCCAGGCCTTCTCTGGCTTACCCACTTCGGCGGGTGAGCTGGGCAAGGCACGGGGAGGCATTTGCCCGCTTAAGTGGGCGAGCCATGGAAGGCGGTGGGGGGGGGGCTTTGTAAGCCTTCGCTGGCTGGCCCACTTCAGTGGGTGGGTTGGGGAAAGCATGGGGAGGCATTTGGTGTAGTTGTTTGGTGTAGTGGTTAAGTGTGCGAACTCTAATACGGGAGAACTGGGTTTGATTTCCCACTCCTCCACTTGCACCTGCTGGATGACCTTGGGCAAGCCATAGTTCTGTCAGAGCTGTTCTTGAAAGAGCAGTGCTCTCAGAGCTCTCTTAGCCCCACCTACCTCACAGGGTGTCTGTTGTGAGGATGGGAAGGGAAAGGAGTTTGTAAGCCACTCTGAGACCGTCATATGTGCCTGCTTCTGGGCAGCTCGTTCCTGCTTCATATGACCCCTGCAAGGACCTATGTACTTTTGGGACCGCCTCTCCTGATATGTCCCCCAAAGGGCATTAAAATCTGCAGACAAAAATCTTCTGGTGGTTCCCAGCCCCAAAGAGATCCAGCTGGCCTGGAGGAACTCTTTGCAGAATGGAACTCCTAGATGGAACTCGACCCCTGAATGGAACTGGTGGAAATCTCTGCTGAATGACATCTGTGCCCCGTCTAACTTGTTGAAGTTTTTCAGGGTATGTAAGGCCAAGATATTCCACCAGGCCTTTGGCTGAAGCCAGCGACGGATCCTTACATCTGCCTGGCTCCTCCGTCTCCCCCCAGGACGGGATGCTAACACTGCCATCTTGTTTTAAAATGTCTTTCAATGTCTAAATGTTTTGAATGTTTTTAATACTGAATTTTCATGGTCTTAATTGATTTTATAATGTATTGAATTAATTTCGTAGAGAGCCAGTTTGGTGTAGTGGTTAAGTGCGCGGACTCTAATCTGGGAGAACCGGGTTTGATTCCCCACTCCTCCACTTGCACCTGGCTGGATGACCTTGGGCAAGCCACAGCTCTGTACCAGCTGTTCTCTCAAGGACAGCTTGGGAAAGAGCTCTCTCAGCCCCGCCTACCTCACAGGGTGTCTGTTGTGGGGAGGGGAAGGGAAAGGAATTTGTAAGCCCCTCTGAGACTCCCTTGGGGAGTGGAGGGCGGGGTATAAATCCAATCTCTTCTCTTCTTCTTCTTCTTCTAATTGTTGTAAGCTGCCCTGAGCCCCATGCAAGCGGGGAAGGGTGGTTAAGAAATCTAATTTCATACATACATACATACAGTTTTTCTCTTAATTATTTTTATTTGGTGCTTGGGCAGTATTTGATGGTAACATTGCATAACTTGTGAGAGGTAGTGGATAAAGGTTAAGACCCACTGAGTTAGACTGAGAATAACTGGTCCAAGTTCACCAGCGAGTTTCATCCGGCTGCCAACTCCAGATTGTAAAAGTCCTGAAGATTTGTGGGGTGGTGTCTGAGGAGGTCAGGGTTTGAGGAAGGACCTCAGCAGTGGATAATGCCATAGAGGCCATCCTCGAAAGCTGCCATTCTCTCTGCGGAAGCTGATCTCTGACGTCTGGAGCTCAGTTGTAATACCAGGAGATCTTCACCGCCATCGCTCTGAGGCTAGCAACCGCATATGGAATGGTGGTGTGTATCTAGGGTTGCCAGGTCCTGGCTGGCCACTGGTGGGGGTGGGTGGGTAGGGTTGCCAGATCCAGGCTGGGAAACTCCTGGAGATGTGGGGGTGGAGCCTGGGGAGGACAGGGATCTCAGTGGGGGACAAGGCCGTAGAGTCCACCCTCCAGAGCATCCATTTTCTCCAGGGGAACTGATGTCAGGGGAACTAGAAGTGATGTCATCACGTCAGCGATGTCACATGCAATGCTCTGGGTTTGGGGCTAACTCTATAGCTGCCAAACCACTGAGTATCCCTCCTTCATGGTCTGCTTGCTCCTTCAAAGTGCCATTCCTCATGGGGCACCATATGTATGAAGCTCACAAAGATTCAATGCTCATCTTCGCAGTCATGCTCTAGTTAGGGTTGGGTAGGATCTACACGTGACTGGATATTGTGCTATAGTAACCATTGGTAACCTCCTGGATTTTCCTCTCCAGGCAGGAAATGGCATGAGCTATTACAGCTGTGCTTGAACCAAATGTCTCAGCCTTCCCATTCGGTTGCCACTGTATTTTCCCATTCATGAGCTTTCTGCTTAATGTGGAATGCGGCATGCTTATGGTTTTCCTTCCAAGGCACCTCCGTCCAGTTAAGCTCACATCCTCCCCTTCTAGCACCCTGAATGGCCCAACTTCAATTGGGTGCATCAGAGTGTGGGCGCTCACTAAGGTTGACTCTGATGAGTAACTTGAATGGGTGACCACCAGGGAAGATGGGGGTTGCTCTTCAGAGGGAGGCAATGGCCAACCTCCTCTGAACATCTCTTGCCTGGAATGCTCCATGGATGGGGTTACCATAAACTGGTTGTGACTCACTGGATTGTCATAGTTGTTGGTGTTTCTCCTTCAGTCAGGAGATCAACTAAGAATGCCCCTTTAGGGAGTTCTTGTGTATGGAGAGCCCTGCCACAGCGCAGGATTAGATCATGTTCTCCAGGTACCGTCCAAGCTTCACAAGTAGACTTTTTCGATTCCATAACCTAGCTTTGACTATGGCTGTGATTCAGCAGTGACCTCATTGCTCAATATAGATCATTTATATTTTATGCTTCCAAAGTTTAATGCTGCAGAAAGGAGTCATATTTTCTATTAATGGAAATGATCACTGTATTGGTTTTTTTTTTTTAAGTGAAGCTAAAAAGATACTTGACTTACACTGGCTGCTCAGGAGAAGTATTTGGGGGCACCCTACCCAAGGAGGGCTTTGTTGTGCGGGGGCATGGATGACAAGGAATACTAATGTTAGCGGCATGACGGATGAAGCCATACGGAGGCAGTGGGGTGCAGTGGTTAGAGTGCCAAACTAGGACCAGGTGGCTGTGGATTCAAATCCACAGTCTGCCACAAACTGGTTGACTTTTGAGACAGTCACTCTCCCACCGTCCAATTTTCTTTTCCATTTTTATAAAAGCTTTATGCAAAGAAACAACGAAAGGAAATATAAAATACAAAGATACATACAATCTATAACCATCCCTTTCCCTTTTCCAGCCATGGACATAGACATCCTTTATTAGCATAGGGCAATTACAGCTTTAATTCAGTCTGTCCTATTGCCAGTTCCATCTTCTGCATAGCTAGGGTTGACTGCTCCAGCCTGGGAAACACCTAGGGATTTGGGGGGGGGGAGCTTGAGGAGGGCGGGGTTTGGGGAGGGGAAAGACTTCAGAGTCCACCTTCCAAAGCAGCCTTTTTCTCCAGGAGAATTGATCTCAGTTGCCCAGAGATCAGTTGTAATAGCGGAAGATCTCCAGCCACCACCTGGAGAAAGGAGGAGGAGGAGGAGGGGAAGAAGAGTTGGTTTTTATACCCCACATTTCTCTGTGTTAAGGAGTCTCAAAGCAGCTTACAATCACCTTCCCTTCTTCTCCCCACCACAGGCACCTTCTGAGGCAGGTGGTGCTGAGAGAGTTCTGAGAGAACTGTGAGTGGCCCAAGGTCCCCCAGCAGGCTTCACGTGGAGGAGGAGTGGTGGAATGAAACCCGGTTCTCCAGATTAGAGTCCGCCGCTCTTAACCCCTACATCGCCCTGGCAACCCTATACATGGCCTCTGACCACAGTAAATCTAATCCAAGTGTACCTCTGCTTTTCTGGTGTGCTATTAATATCACCAGGGCATAGATCCCTTTTCTTTTGTGACTTAGGAATATCCTTTCATTTCCGTAGCCTTGCAAAGACCATCCTGGCCGCAGTAATCATGTGTAAGGCAACCATTAACAAATCGCCAGGG
This sequence comes from Lepidodactylus listeri, assembly GCA_029233225.1. Lineage (NCBI taxonomy): Eukaryota > Metazoa > Chordata > Lepidosauria > Squamata > Gekkonidae > Lepidodactylus > Lepidodactylus listeri. Next base: position 127,422,260 of record JARCFY010000005.1, on the reverse strand, counting down.
ATATCAGGTGGGTAATTCTGCAGCCGTGTCTCCAGCATGCGGGGTATCTGTTTTCACAGTCCAGTTTAAATGTGATGTTGTGCATGTACAGCATACCACGGGCATAGATTCAGGTGGGTAGCCATGTTGGTCTGAAGCAACAGAATGCACGAAGAAGTGTGCATCTGAAGAAGTGTGCCTGCACACAAAATCTCATACCCAGAATTAAACCTTGTTGGTCTTAAAGGTGCCCCTGGACTCAAACGTTGTTCTATGTCATGGGGAAATTCTTCTTGTCCACCTGCATCATGATTAAACTGTGCCTTCGTTGAAGAATGCAGTCATACTCAGAGCTTTTTTTGTAGAAAAAGCCCAGCAGGAACTCATTAGCATAATAGGCCACACCCAACAGCAGGAACTCATTAGCATATTAGGCCACACCCCCATGTTACCATCAGAATGGTCATCTAGCCACACCCACTTTTTGCTTCTTATTCTGTTTACCTTGTTTGTTGTCAAAACCCAGGGCTTTTTTTGTAGCAGGAATTAATTTGCATGTTAGGCTACATACCCCTAATGTAGCCAATCCTAATGAGTTCCTGCTGTTGGGTGTGGCCTATTATGCCAATTAGTTCCTGCTGGGTGTGGCCAACTCAGGAGCCAGCCGGAACTCCGTTCCTGTGCGTTCCTGCCCCCAAAATAGCCCTGGTCATACTACTTCTTTGCTGTTCCGAGATGGACACATTTGGTACAGGGTTCAGTCTATCTAACTCAGTCAAGTTTGCTTCATGAATTCAAGGAAGACACAAGACAATTTTAAAATCCTGCTGCCATAGTCTGGGGAAAAAAACACTATTGCATATTCTATGGTATATTCATACACTAAGCCAAATGCTAATGTACCTTGAATAGAAAATGTCCCACCAAAGAAAATGAAATGTTTGTAGTGGCAGAAAACATCGTAGTTCATAATACCTGAACACCTAGCGCCTGAAAACCCATTTCAAATGGCATGGGAAATTGCATTAATAAGCACATTAGTAACTGCTAATATCATTTGTCCCCCTGACCTGGAAAGCCCAATTCCGTCAGACCTCGGAAGCTGAACAGGGCTAGAATTTGGCTGGGAAACCACCGGGTCGCTACCCAGAGGCAGGTAATGGCCAACCCACCTCTAAACATCTCTGCCCTAAAAACCATATGGGGACATCATGAGCTGGCTGTGACTTGATGACGCTTTCCACCGCCACCAATGTTTCTTTGTACCTGAGTACACTTCTACCCCAAGAACCTCTCTCCCTCTGTGTGATGGGGTAGATGTTCTCTAGGGTTATCTGGAGAAGGCATCGAGTTGCCAGGAAGAGCTGTATCTTTCCAGAGCCCTTAAATTGCTTCCCAGTGTTTTCTGGGGAGAAACTCATGGGATAGGTTTTTTACCCCAAATACAATTTATGGGATGGGGTAAAAAGGCACTCCAGACACACACAAACAACCACATTTCTGGAGCTGTTTTGTGCCCCGAGTGCTTTTTTTGGGGGGGGGGCATTATAGAATGAAAACTAGAGGAGGGTGAGTGGTTGTCATTTAGAAACTATTTATTTAACTTTTTAATGACCCGCCTTCCTCACTGAGACTCCAGATGGATTATATGGTGGAAGACAATGCCGTCAAATAGCCCAAGTCAGCCAATAAGCAATGCAATAGGGCTAGGATTACGAAGATTAGAAAGAGCACAAAATAAGTATCAGACGAGACAGGTCAAATGATCTCTAAAATGGAATTACGGAAGAAGAAAGCTATGCAATGAGAGCATGAGTAGGGTTGCCAATTCCCTCTGGCTACTGGCAGGGGATTTGGGGGGGGGGGGGGGTAGGGTTGCCAGATCCAGTTTGGGAAACTCCTGGAGCTTTGGGTTTGGAGCCTGGGAAGGAGAGGGACCTCCACAGGGTACGGTGCCGTAGAGCCCGCCCTCCAAAGCACCCATTTTCTGCAGGGGAAACTGATCTCTGTAGTCTGGAGATGAGCTGCAATTCCAGGGGATCTCCAGGTCCTACCTGGAGGCTGGCATCCCTAACTGCCATAGACTTCCTGAACCATTCCTTTATTTTATAGGCCTACTTCCTTTATAAAAAAATGTCCTCCTCAATAATTCTGTTTTACACTGCACTGACGGGAGACTTGCTGACCTTCTGAGGCGGGGCATTCCACAAAGCGGGGCCACAACGGAGAATCCACGCACACGGGCAGTAAGGTTGCCAGCTCTGGGTTGGAAATACCTGGAGATTTGGGGGGTGGAGCCTGGGGAGGGTGGGGCTTGGTGAGGGGAGGGACCTCAGCAGGGTCCAATGCCATAGAGCAGGGGTGGCCAAACTGGCTCTATGTAAGAGCCACGTAGAATAATCATCATGTCTTTGAGAGCCACAAGACATGAACAAATACAACACACGTGTTTTTATTGGGAAATATCTAAATTTGCTTCTTATGATCACTAAACGAGACTGCCAAAACTAAAAACAAAATGGGTAAAAACAGATATTGATGATGATATTTATTTGCCAGTTATATTGGTTTGCCAATGACATTTATTTGTCTAAGAGAGAGAGAGAGAGAGAAAGGTGGGAAGAAAGAGTGAAAGAGGTGGAAAGAAAGAAAGAAAGAAAGAAACAAAGAAAGCAAATAGATGGGGGAGGGAGGGAGAAAAAGCAGGCCTTCCCTTTGCTTCCCCAGCTGCCCTGCCAGGAACTGCACAACATGTGTGAAAGAGCCGCATGTGGCTCCTGAGCCGCAGTTTGGCCACCTCTGCCATAGAGTCCTCCCCCCAAAGCAGCCATTTTCTCTACTGGAACTGATCATTGTTGTCTGAAGATCAACTGTAATAGGGAGAGATCTCCAGGTTCCACCTGGAGGCTGGCAACCCCTAAGGGCAGCTATTGAACTTGCCTTCTTATTGGGCGGTGCCTTGAGGCTCTGCCGGTTTACTAATGCACAGGTGAAGTGCCCTAAAAAGGACCAAGTTGCTTCTCTAAGCATTCTGCCAAAAAAGTGTAATTGGGGTGGAGATTTAACCCGAGTCGCTTTGGGAGAGGCTGATTTAGAGCAATGGAGTATGCTGGGACAGTGCATTGCTTTTTGATTTTCTGCTCCAAACTCCACCCCAGCCTGCCTTTCTTTCTTGCAAGGTTCCAGCTAGGGTTGCCAACCTCCAGGTGGTGGCTGGAGATCAGCCACTATTACAACCAGGGCTTCTTTTTTTCCTGGAGGAATGTGCCAGAACAAAGTTCTGGAACTGACAAAATTATTTTTAAAATGTTTAAAAGTTTTTGGTATACAGATTGAAAACGTCATTTCCCTCTTGAGAGTTCTGGCACCTTTTTTTAAAAAAAAACAAAGCCCTGATTACAGCTGATCAGGTGACAGAGATCAGTTCACCTGGAGAAAATGGCTACTTTGGAAGGGGACCTCTGTGGCATTGTGCTCCACTGAAGTCCCTGCCCTCCCCAAACCCACCTCCCTTAGGCTCCACCCCCCCAAATCCCCAGATATTTCCCAGCCCAGAGCTGGCAACCCTCATTCCAGGCCCTGTGTTTGTGACCCTAGGAATACACACAGCCCAACCCTCTTTTTCCAGCAATCTCCCATCAAGCCATGCCCATATCCCAGAGGGCCACAGCCAGGGGTCCATTGGAGCAGGAGCGCACAGGAGCGCAGCTCCGGGAGTGAGAAGCCCAGGGGGCGGGCACATGACCAAGCCCCGCCCCCTCCTCAGCTTCCCCGAGCAGTGCAGAGGCACAGCGCCCCGGGGAAAGCCCTGCTAGGGTCTTTATTGTTTTGAATGTTTTGTTTGAATATTGATAATTTTATCATTGTTCCTTTTATGACTGTGTGCTGCTTTTCCAGAGACTTGCTCAAGGTGGCATAAACATTTTCTAAGTATACCATTTTTTATCAGGGCACATGGCACATAAGTACTGGAGAAATTTCACCAACCCTTCAGCAGCTTCCACCCCATCAGTCTGGTGTAGTGGTCAGGAGTTTGACTCGAATCTGGGAGAACCGGGTTTGATTCCCCACACCTCCACGTGCAGCTGCTGGTGTGACCTTGGGCCAGTCACAAGTTCTCTCAGAGCTGTTCTCTCATGAGCAGTTCTCAAAAGACCTCTCTCAGCCCCACCTACCCCACAGGGTGTCTTGTTGTGGGGAGGGGAAGGGGAAGGGATGGGTGGTGCACGTGTCCTGGGTATCTCAAGTCTACTTGAAACCTGGTGGTTTCAAGGGAGCAGGAAGAGAATGAGGGTGTGTTCTTGACGCTTCTTTTTATTGCACCAAGTATTGGATGGGGAAGGGAATGGAGGAAGAGCAGGTCAGTTTCGCTCACCTGTGGAGTGGAGCCTGAGGGGTGGGTGTTGCCTTCTGACACACTTCCGGTGATGTCAGGGGGTGCGGTATATGCAAATGAGTTATGCAAATGAGTTATGCTAATGAGCTCCTGCACCTCTTTTTCTACGAAATGACCCCTGGCCACAGCAAACAAACAAACAAATGACAATGCAGAAGAAATCACAAAACTGGAACTGAAACCAAGAAGTGAGTACTGGGGAGCCACAAAGGAGACTGCCAGAGGGGAAGGAAAAGGCTGCCTGGTCTGTGACCCATCGAGAGCCTCTCGTAGGTTTGCCAGCGCCAGGATGGGAAATATCTGGATCTTTGGGGGTGGAGCCTAAGGAAGGTGGGGTTTGGGGAGGGGAGGGACTTCAGTGGGGCATCATGCCACTGAGTCCACCTTCCACATTTCCTCCAGGCAAACTGATCTCTGTCGCCTGGAGGTCAGTTACTCCAAGAGCTCTCCAGCTACCCCCTGGAGGTTGGCAACCCCACATTCCTGGTCGCTTGCTTTTCCAGGAACAGGAGCGTCCCGCCCACTCGGCTTTGTGGACAGCCAGTTCTGTGCTTTGCGAGAACTGAGTCATCATCCGCACCGTCGTCTGAGCTTGCTCCTCTTGGCCTGTGGTGCCGGCCACGCTGCTGCAGCAAGCTGGGAAGAGTTTCCCAGAAAAGGAGGAGGGGGGAGGGAAATCTACAGGCCTATGATTCAAGAGTGGAGCTGTAGAGTAGCTGTCATGTCGATGACCTTGCCGTGTTGGGTTTTGCACGAGAAGCCAGACTGAAGAGGCAAGACAGAGTAACATCTCCTGGGCTTTGGCTAACAGAGCAAAAAAGGCAGGCTTCTGTACTGGGTTGAAAGAGGACACACACGTTCTGTTGCTAGACCTGAAAGGTTTGTTTTTAGGAGATGAAAGAGGAAGCAGCGCCCATCCACTCCTGGGCCTCTGCTGGGAGCTGCTGTTTTGTGCATGACTCCTGTTGGGATGGAGGCAAGCCCAGAGCAGTTACTCATGCAGAGAAGCAACGGGGATTCCCCCCCAGGGAAAGGTCATTCTGCAGCACTTCAGGATCAGGGATAACTCAGGCACGTTCAATGTAGCAGTGTGGGATTGTTGTAGGGATGCCATTCTCCAGGTGGGACCTGGGGATCCCCTGGAATTACAGCCCACTTCCAGACTACAGAGATCAGTCCCCCTGGAGAAAATGGATGCTTTGGAGGGTGGGCTGCATGGCATCTCACCCCACAGAGGTCCCTGTCCACCCCCAAATCTCCAGGAGTTTCCCAACTTGGATCTGGCAACCCTCCCCGCCCCCTGCCAGGAGGAACTGGCAACCCCACATTGTTCTCATATATTTATTTTACCAAAATTATTCTCCATATTTCTGACCCCCTCAAGGGCCACCAAAGTGGTTAACAGATTAAAACACTCGCAATAAATCCACAGGCCAGAGCAGTAAAGCATGCAGAGGTATAACAGGCAGCCTCCTCCATAGATGGATCCTTTGGATCAGAGAAACCTCAGTTGGTTTGTTATATTTTCTCTGAAATTACTGGACTACAGACCTCCTGCTTGCTTCTATGCCACGGTGACCCCAACAACACGCCCACTGAATGAAATGGGACTTCTTTCCAAGTAGTCCTATTTAGGATAGCTCCCTTTTTGTACGCCTTTGTCACATGGAGCTGTCTTTGTGACTACTCTGGATTTTTAGAGACTTAGGCTGAGGACAGACTGGCAGTCTGGAGCGGGATGAATGCGGAGGCAACTGCTGCAGGGAAAAACTCCCCGGGGCAGGCCGTTCACACTGGCCAGTGTATTGCGCAAGGATGCCGTTACGGAGCGTTCAGACTGCTGCGGAGTGGCCCCAGGTGGGCCGGCCTCCGCAGCTCGTGATAGGGCTGTTTCGGCAATTTGCGCATGTGCGCATGCGCTTATGTGCGTGTGTGCGCTCATGCGCAAACTGGCAAAACGCCGCGTTCGCACTGCCGCCTCCGTTTGCCTCCCGCCTTCTTCCGGTTCACACTGCCTGGAAGCGGGAGGCAAGTGCAAGACGGCCTCCGGACACCGGTTTCTCCCGGTGTCCTTCTAAAGCGCAAGAAACCCGGCTTCAAAGTGAGTAAGTGCGGAAGGGAGCCGAGGGACAGCTGCGCATGTTTGAACAGACTCCCTTCCCCCGCTTCCCATGCAGACCTATCCCGGGGCAGATTGCCAGTCTGTCCTCAGCCTTAAATGTAACAGCAGCAGCTTTAAGCTCTGTTTCATGGGCAAACAAATGTTGTTAACTGAAACTTTGCTATGCCAGAGAAGGTGAAAGGTAGGTTCCATGGGAAATCTATAGAACAAGCTCAACATATGATTTCTCTGGGAGATCTTTTCCCCAGGCCTTGGACTTCTCATGTTGCCAGGTCTGCAAGCACTGAAGAGGGTATAGAGTGGGGAATCAACATGGCTGACTACCTTTAGTAAACTGACTGTAACCCCATCATGGAAGGATATTCCCCACTACTATGGATGGGTGATAAAGTTGGACAACAAAGAAAGGTGACAGAAAGAGAGTCGGCTCGTTGGGAATGTGATGCCGGAGGATGCCAGAGACTGCCAAAGAGACAAACAAGCGGGCGCTAGACTCTGCCTAGAAGCTAAAATGCCTAAACTGAAGTCTTGTACTTTGGCCATACTATGAGAAGACTGGAAAAGACAATAATGCTAGGAAAAATGGAAGGCAACAGGAAAATAGCAAGCCCCAACATGAGACATGCAAGAGTCCCGGAGCACCTGAAAGACTAACAAAATTTGTGGCAGGGTAGGAGCTCTCGTGAGTCACCGCTCACTTCTTTGAGCCCAGCTGTGTGTGAAGATACAGATATAGCTGTCTCCGAAGAAGTGAGCAGTGACTCGTGAAAGTTCCTGCCCTGCTACAAATGTTGTTAGTCTTTAAGGTGCTCCTGGATGCTTGTTCTTGTCCGCTGCTACAGACAAACGCGGCTACCCATCTTGAACTACCAACAGGAGATGGACTGACTCAACCTCGGAAGCCACAAAGGCCCTTAATTTGCAAGTCCTGAGCAAGGTTGTCAACGATAGGACCTTTGGGAGGACACTAGATCACGATGGGTTGCTCTGTGAGTCTGTCTGTAGCAGTAGAAAAAGAGCAAGATTCACAGAATTTGTGGGAGGGGAGGAGCTTGCGTGAGGTCCTGCTCACTTCTTCAGATACTCCTCCCCTGCCACGAGTTTTGTTAGTCTTTAAGGGGCTCCTGGACTCTTGCTCTTTTCCATAAATTTATAGGGTTGCCATAAGTGACATGATGGCCCTTAACCCCCCCCCCCCAATTATGGATCTTTATGGCTGATGGGGAGCAATGTTTCCTAAACTCCCACCCACTCCCACCTCTCTTATACCTGTGATACATTGATGACATTTTTTATCATCTGGACACATGGTAAAGAAGCCCTGGACATATTCCGCCAGGCATTCAATGACTTTCACTCCACCATCAACCTGACAATGAACCAATCTATGCAAGAAATACATTTTCTGGAAACTACTGTAAAAATACACAATGGACGCATAGACACCTACTGACCGACAAACATGCCTACGTGCCTCCAGCTACCATCCTAAACATACCAAACGATCCATTGTATACAGCCAGGCTCTACGCTGCAGCCGCATCTGCTCCAGTCCTACAGACAGAGATTCACACCTGAGGGATCTACAACACACCTTTCTGGAACTAAACTATCCACCTGGTGAAGTCATGAAACAAAGCCAGAACGGTACCCAGAGAAAACCTGTTGCGAGACAGGCCCAAAAGAGACAACAGCAGAACACGATTAGTGGTCACGTACAACTCTCAGCTCAAAACTGTTCAACACATCATCAGCGACTTACAACCTCTACTGGATAATGACAGTTCTCTTTCACAAGTACTGGAGGGGACAACTTTTTCTTGTGCACAGACATCCCCCCAATCTCAAACAACTCCTCACTCACAATAATACAACATCTAATTTGAACATGGGCATTGGTACCAGAGCTTGCAGTAAACCCTGATGCCAACTTTGCTGCCACATACACCCAGACAACGCAACCACCAGATTTAACAACATCAACTACATTTTCTCAGTTTTATTTACATGCTCATCTTCCAACACTGTATGTGCCATTAAATGCCAACCATGCCCTTCAGTTCTCTACACAGGGCAAACAGGTCAAGCCCTACGCCAAAGGATAAATGGACACAAACCTGAAATCAAGAATCACAAGACGGAGAAACCTGTATAAGAACACTTCAGCCTTCCAGGACATTCAATGGGTGACCTCAACGTAGCTGTTTTATTGCAAAGGAACTTCAGGAACAGACTAAAAAGGGAAATTGCTGAGTTGCAAGTTATTACTACACTTAGAACAATGGAATCCCCAGGGCTTAACAGGGATATTGGTTTCTTATCTCACTACATATGCTAACCTCATTCAGCCCTTACATCTGTATTCTCACTAATCCTCCAGAAGGGCCATACGTCCTCTTTATTTATTTTTTCTTATTTGGAATAATAGATTAGAATAGCAGATTAGGATGTAATGTAATGAATGTAATTTGGAATGGTGGATTGGAATGTATTTCATTTGTGCGGGAACAGGGGAGATAACTCTATACAGCCAATCCACCCACTTCAATAAAAATGCTGTAAGGTCACCTCCATGCTTGAGAAGAGATGGATGAAGCGTAATGATAGGATCTCAGGTAATTATTCTCAGCATTCCATAATTAAGGATACATCTGCCCATCAGTCTCCAATTCTGACATATTTATTCCCTTCACTATGTTTCCCCCCCAGAATTAAACCCAAACAAAACCATATAAACTAAGCTTGTTATTCCTGTTTGGTCCTTGACTCTGTTAAACATCTTCATTGTGCTGTATGCTTATTTACTGCTCTCACCCTCTACCTATGTATATGGACTGGTAATTTCAGTTTCATTTTATCTGAAGAAGTGTGCGTGCACACAAAAGCTTATACCTTGAATAAAACTTTGTTGATCTTAAAAGGTGCCGGCTGGACTCAGACTTTGTTCTGCTGCTTCAGACCAACACGGCTACACGCCTGAACCCATTATGGATAGTCATACCAAAACTATACACAGCTCAAATTAAAGGACACTTTATTCTCTTTGATAGTTTATATATGGTGTAACTTGATTAAAGGTGGTAGAAACAACAAAAAGGCTACTGAAATCCTGGTTTTCCTCCTGTTGGGACCAATGTTCCCTCTAAGCTGTGGAGTCTTGTGAGCAAAAATTCTACTTTGTGAGCTACTGGCATTAAAGTTGTGAGCAAGCAATTTGGCTACTGCCTAAATTAGTGTGCTCTGGAGCCATCCTTCCTGAACTAAGACAAAAATGTGTGAGCCAGAGGCTAAAAAACTGTGAGCTAGCTCACACTAACTCAGCTTAGAGGGAACACTGGTTGGGACAGTTGCAAATAAGCCGAAAGGACCTTGAGCCGACTGTGTTTGAACTGGCAGAACTGCAGACCACAGGGATGCTGCTGGGGTGCGTAGGGGAGCCCTGGAAGCCACATCAACAATATTTTATACAAGGACAATGCTCCCGCTAAGCTGTGGAGACTTGTGAGCAAAAGTTCTATTTTGTGAGCTCCTAGTACTAAAGTTGTGAGCGAGCAATCTGGCTACTTCATGAATTAGTTGGCTCTGGAGCCATCCTTCTTGCGCTAAGACAAAAATGTGTGAGCTGGAGGCTAAAAAACTGTGAGCTAGCTCACACTAACTCAGTTTGGTGTAGTGGTTGCTGGATGACCTTGGGCAAGCCATAGTTCTATCACAGCTGTTCTCTCAAGGACAGTTCTGAAAAGAGCTCTCTCGGCCCCACCTACCATACAGGGTGTCTGTTGTGGGGAGCGGAAGGGAAAGAAGTTTGTAAGTCGCTCTGAGACACCGAGTGAAGGGTAATCACCTCCCTCTCCTCCGCTTCTTCTGAACACTGCACAAGGGTTGTGTTGCAGTTGTGGATTTTGTAGAAATTTTGCTTAGCGTGCATGTTGAAATATATCTACAGCGGGGAAAAGTCTGTCACACAGGGTGGGGCTACACCCTTCCCCAGATTTGTTCAAGGTCACATTCTCTCCCCCCCCCAGCTCCCCCAACTGTGGTTACCATGGCACTCACAGGTGCCACATCGGGGATCCCCCATGTAAGGTGTCAATTCAATAAACATAAGAACATCAGAAAAGATCCTGCTAGATCAGACCAATAGTCCACCTAGTCCAGCATCCTGTCTCACACGGTGGCCAAGCAGTTCCTCTGGTGGGCCAGCAACAGGGCATAGAGGCCGAGGCCTTCATAAGAACCTCAGAAGAGCCCTGCTGGATCTTACCAGTGGTCCATCTAGTCCAGCATCCTGTCTCACATGGTGGCCAACCAGTTCCTCTAGAGGGCCAACAACAGGGCACAGAGGCTGACACCCTCTCCTGATGTTGCCTCCTGGCTCTGGGATTCAGAGGCTTAGTGCCTCTGAATGTGGAGGTTCCCCTCAGTCACCATGACTAATAGCCATTGGTAGACTTCTCCTCCATGAATCTGTCTAATCTCCCTTTTAAGCTGTTTATTCCTGTGGCCATCAGTACATCCTCTGGCAGTGAATCCCACATTTTAATCCCTCTCTGTGTAAAGTAGTATTTCCTTTTGTTCCTCCTGAACCTACTGCCCATATTGGTCAACACTTGTTTCATACATCTACATTTACAGGAGAGTCAGCATCCGCCAGGACAGCCACTTGGAATTGTGTGTGTGTGTGTGAAAGCCATACTCACTGCTTCAGAGTTGCCAACCTCCAGGGTGGGCCTGGGGACCTCCCAGATCAGTGCCCCTGGAGGAAATGGCAGCTTCAGAGGGCTCCTTCCCCTTATTAAGTCCTGCCTTCTGAAGTCCCCTAGCCTCCAGGAATTTCCCGACCCACAGTTGGCAACCCTGTTGCTGCATAAAGAGTGAAGAAATCCTGAGTTGCGACGTCCCCTGGCCCCCATCGTACAAAGTTTATCTAATCTTTTCCTGTTCCCCCATATCAAACCCGGGGGGGGGGGGGGACTGCAGATGTGCACAGCAGCAGTGATAAGCGAACTGTTGTATTATACGGCAGAAGCTCTCAAAAGCTTCCATTCCGTGCCGTGTTTTCTTTCGTCGGGGCTTTTAGCTGAGTATGAATGGTTTGCTGGAAAGGCTAATAGGTTGTTGCATTTTCCCCTTCCTCCCTACATTCTCATTTGTGGTTCAGAAGTGGCATTATCTTAATAAGCACGATGCAAACATTCCGGGCTGCTTTGGGAGCTTGCCAGCGAAGATGGCCTCCCCTCGAGTGTCTCTGCCCATCAGGCAGAAATCTCTGCTTTCCCCAGGATGAATTATTCAACAGCTTTAATGTAGGTGGGGTGGGGCAGGTTACTATTCCGAAACGGATACCGTTGTGTTACAGCACAGTTGCATGGCATGGGTTGGCGCTGCTGTCTCTGCTTCTCTCCCCCGCTTTGACCCAGATCTTTGGGTCACTCTTACGCAGTGGCCTTTGCCACGACTTTCTTGAAAACCCTCCACAACTTTCGGAGCAGAAATTCCGCGTTGGGGGGGGCGCACAGGCATTATCTCCTGTGCTTCCTTCTTGACTACACATCATCTCGCCCTTATTATTCTGCAAACGTGCCAAACCTCTTTTTGGGGAGCTTCTACACATGCTAAATTAATGCAGTTTCAGTCCACTTCAGCTGTCAGCTAATGCAGCCATCCCCCCACCTTGGAGGTGGGGTGGGTGGACTCTCTATGTCAATACTATGGAATGTTATGTTATACTGCTCATAGGCTTATCGCCCTCCCTACTGCTTTGACCTTGGGAGACTGTGAGTACCTTTTCTTTTTCTCCTGTCTAGCTAGAATGTTTCCCGCGTATTCCTTGGGAACAAAGAGCCAGTATTTTAAGAGCCTTTTTCTTGATATGTTGATTGGCTACATTACACTGCCTGACTGCTCTTGAATTCTGTATAACTGTACTGGGTACCATAGTGCCCGCCATTACTAACACAAGAAGTGCAGATGACCATTTCAGACCTTTTTCAATAAAGCTTTCTGGTTTAAGGACACTTGTTGCTGACTGACTCCGTAGGACTCTCACATCAGCGACTGCTTGCAAGTGGATTTTGCCATTTCACACCGTAAAATCCAGTTGCAAGTGTACTGAAAGTGGATTGAAAGTGCGTTAAGTGACCTCTATGCCTAAGAAGAGAGAATGGAGAGCATTCGTTTACTTCCCACAATTAGAAAAGATACCCTTACACAATTATCTGACATGTTTTGACATGTTTATTGCTTTACAACTGTTGATCTTATAACCTTAGCATGTTATTTAGTTTGTCTTTACCCATCTTCATGTTTTAATTTGCTGTTCAGCTCCTGTCTATAAGTTTGAAACTTACCTTCCATTCCAATGTATTTGAAAAAGTGTGTGTACACTTTGTTGGTCTTAAAGGTGCCACTGGGATCTAAATTTGTTCTACTGCTTCAGACCAACACAGCTGGCCACCAGGACCTATCTTCTATGTTAAGGATTTAGGAAAGGGATTGAGAATAAAATGGCCAATATTGTAAAGTCCTTGTATAGGCCTATGGTGCAGCCTCATTTGGAATATGGTGTATGGTTCTGGTCACTGTACTTCCAAAAGGACATTGCAGAGCTGGAAAAAGGACAGAGGAGGGCAAAAAGGATGATTAGAGGGTTGGAGCACCTTCCCTAGAAGGAAAGGCTGAAGAGCCTGGGACTTTTCAGTTTGACGACTAAGGGGGGACAGGAGAGAGGTTTATAAAATTGTGCATGGGGGTGGATGGAAAGAGTTGACTAAGTGAACTTTTTCTCCCCCTCCCTAAATACTAGAATTTGATGGGGCATCCGTGAGGAGTGGCAATATTGCTCTATAAGAATGTGAGATTCAATGTAGAAGTGAGTCAAAGGGATTTACATGGCAGGTATCTTTTTGTTCAAGGTAAACTTAATAATACCGGTGTTACCTTAGCATCCATCTATGCGCCCAATCAAGGCCAGTTGATGTTTCTGAAAGACACCTTACACAAACTTCACTTATTTCGTCTGGGACCAGTGCTATTAGGAGGCGATTTCAACTATTTAATGGACAGATGGCTGGACAAATCTAACACAAAAATCAGGTGATCTGCAACTTCCTCTTTGCAAGCTCTACCTAAGCTATTACAGGACTATGATCTAAGTGACATTTGGAGACTCCACAATGGCACAGCCAGAGATTACACCTACTTTTCTCCTAAACATCAAGTGTACACCAGTCTGGATTATATTCTAATTTCCAAAGACCTGGTTCCTAAAATTGAATCCTCTGAAATTAGAATCCAAAGATGGTCTGACCATGCTCCCGTGATGTGCGTCTACAATGAAAATATTATACCAATATCCAAACCAAGCTGGTGACTTAATAAAAATGTTATTGTTTGATTCAAAACTAGCCACCAAACTACAGAGTGAAATAAAAGAATTCTTTCACAACAACCAGCACTGTGGTGTACCAATAGAGACTGCGGAATGTCTCCGAAGCTGTGGTTCACAGAGCGTGCATTTCTCTTCTCGCAGCCTACAATAAAGAAAAAAATCAGAAGAAACAGGAATTAACCCTTAGTATACACCAACTTGAAACTCAACACAAAAAAAACTGTGACCCAAAAATTTACTCAAAACTCTTGAACCAACACAAACAATTGAAATCTTTAGATCTTCACAAAATCTAGAAAGACTCAATAATTTGGAAATGGGCTAAAACCACCAGAGGTTCTAAAATGCTACGCCTTTTGGCCTGGAGGCTCAAAAAATAACACTCAGACAGATACATCAACAATGTCTGAAACAAAGATGGTCAGATGAAATCAAAAACTGAAGACATTCTGCGAGTATTGGAAACATTCTACTCTTCTCTATATACTTCTTCAAACCCATCCAAGCAGGATATCACCTCCTACCTACAGTCTGAAGCAAAAATTCCAAAACTTACAGATGAACATTGTGATTTCCTGAATGCCTCTATTAGTTCTGAGGAAATTAAAAGGGCCATAAAAAGCATGAAGACTAATAAGGCAGCTGGACCGGATGGGTTTTCAGCCGAATATTATATAAATTATGTAGACATCTTAATTCAACCTATGGAAATGCTTTTCAATAATATTCTATCATCTGAAATCCTACCCTCTTCATGGCACCAGACCAATGTGAGTTTGATTCCAAAAAAAAAGGGAAAGATCTGAATTCCTACAGGCCAATATCCCTGCTAAACTTGGACTACAAGATCTTTGCCCTAATACTAGTTGAAAGGCTCAAGCACATTTTTGGCCATTATGTCCACACAGACCAAACAGGCTTTGTCCCGTCAAGGGATATATCTGACAACATTCAGAAAACACTCAATTTCATACATCACAGCAAGAAAAAGAAAAACACGCTAGTTTTATCACTTGACATCGAAAAGGCTTTTGATACAGTCGAATTTTCATTCCTCACTGCGACTCTCCAGCACATGCGGTTTGGCAACACTTTCGTAAAGGCTATTGCAGTGATTTATTCAGTTCCTATCGCTAACCTGCTAGTCAACGGCCATGCTTCACAGCGGATCAACCTGCTCTGCAAGATGCGTCAAGACTGCCTGCTTTCGCCACTGTTGTTCACCCTAGTTATGGAGCCATTAGCCAGCGACCTGTGCAACAACCCTAACTTCACGGGTATCAAAATTGCAGACAGAAACTTTAAACTCAGCCTTTTCACTGATGACCTCATCTTTTATGTTTCTAAACCATTACAATCTTTGGATGCCATACATGCAACTTTGACTCAGTTTGGTAAGGTCTCCGGTCTGCAAGTCAGTCAAATCAAATCTCTAATATACCCCATCAATTTATCTGATGATGTTGTTCAACACATTAAGTCTCGATTTTCCTTTCAGTGGACTTTAAAATATTGGCAATACCTAGGAATCAAAATCTCTGTTGATCTTTCACAACTGTTACAATCTAATCATAATGTAATTGCAGAGGAGATACATATCCAGATGAAAAAGTGGGATTACAAACTACCATCAACGGCTGAGTGGATCCAAATGATAAAATCATTCGTACTCCCTAAATTTTTATACTGTTTCAGGGTGCTCCCAATCAACATTCCTCATACTTCCTTTGCGAAATGGCAATGAGCAATTAACGCTTTTCTTTGGAACCTACAACCGCCTCCCAGATCGCCTTTTCAACACTGCGTCATTTGATTTGCAAGGGGGACATATCTCTCCCAGACCTCAATACCTATTACCCGGCAACTATACTATCTCACCTAATCAGACAATACCACAACGATGATTCAATTGACTGGGCATTCATTGAAGAAAGTGACTCTCAAAAATTATCACTGGAAAGAGAGTTAATTAGTGTGGAACTAATGGCAGCCAAAGCAACAATCGCTTGTTCTTGGAAAGATGTTAAACCACCCACAGCTAGCTCTTAGTATTCGATAGTACGGGATTACTTTATGCTGGAAAAATGTTTAAGTTTTTTTGACACAACCCGTAATGAAAGAGAGTCCACTGGAAAAATGGTCTCTACTTTTGGAAAAAACAGACCTCGATTTTCTGTAACGTAAAATAGTTTTGACGGGATATTAGAGCTCTTTTTACATGTATCAGTTCTTTGCCACCTCATTTGTTAAATGCCTACCTATATCTGGTCCATTAAGCTAACTGAAATAATTTTGACCCTGGAGATTGAGATGGAAAGTTGATTGCTTATTGTATGGTCAATGTTAATAGCTCTCAGCCTTACTTATCTGCTGTAGCTCATGCTGTTGTAAATGCTGTTTTTGTTTTGTTTGTTCAAGATAATGAAAACCTAATAAAATTTAATTTAAAAAAAAGAATTTGAGGGCATCCAATGAAGTTGCTGGGGCTGCAGTGGCTCAAGTGGTTAAGATGCTGAGCTGCAGACCAAAAGGTTGGTAGTTCAGCAGTTTGAGACCCGAGTGCCACATGATGGCGTGAACTCCCGTCTCTGGTCCCAGCTCATGCCAACCTAGCAGTTCGAAAGCAAGAAATTGCAAGCAGATAAATAGGTACCACTTCGGTGTGGAGGTAACAGTGTTCCCTGTGCCTCGGCGTCTAGCTATGCCGGCCACATGACCATGGAAAAATCTCTGGACAGTGCTGGCTCTTCGGCTTGGAAACGGAGATGAGCACCCCATCCCTAGAGTCGTATTTGACTGGCTTTCAAGGAAGGGAAGCCTTTACCATTACCTAATAAAGCTGCTGGACACTAGGTTCAGGACAGACATAAGGAAATACTTTGTACAGTGAGTGGTTAAGGATAAAGCAAAAGAGAAAAAAGAAAGAGGCCTTCCTGAAGACCTAGTGAGAATAAGTATGTGACAGATTCTGCTGAGGAGCTCAGGGCGGTGAGCATGAATCCACAGGGCTCAGCGGAAGGAAAGAAGAGCTGGGAAGCAGAAGGAAACCTACAGAGTGCCAGATTAGGTCCCAGGTGGTGTGGGTTCGAATTTCCCTTCAGTCATGAAGCCCACTTTCGGCCCAGCCTGTCTTATAGGGTAGTTGGAGGGCTATGTTCCAAGACATGATGGGCGCTTTCATGCACGAAATAACACGCTTTCAATCCTCTTTCTGTGCACTTTGCAACTAGATTTTACTGGGTGAAATGGCAGTGGCCACTTGCAAACGGTCGCTGAAGTGGACTGAAATGGCATTATTTAACAAGTATGGAAGCACCTTATGTAAGTTGCTGTTTTTTTTAATCCTTGGTGGGATAAAAAGCATGACCAACCAACTGCAAATATTTCGTTTAGACAATTTTTTCCCTGCAACCCAAGGTGTTTACGACCCCATTCTTTGCTCCTCCATTTCACAGTCACAACAGTGCTGTGGGGTAGATTCAGCTGAGACCCACACACACACCAGCTGGCCGTCCCCATGTCCCCCAGCCAGCACCCATGGCAGAGCAGGGACTGGAACCTGAGTATCTCTCAGATCCTGTTTCAACCACAACACTCCCCCCAAAATTCCTCCCAGGAGCCTCCTGTTCCAAACAACCTTCAGGTAGCTTAGGCCCAAAGGCAAACTTCCTGACTCAGCAAGGGATTCAAACCTGGGTCTCTCTGTCCAGCACTCTAACCACTAGATTGGCTGGCTGTTCCCCTTCCCCTCCGGAGCTTCTGTGTGTATTAATGTGCTGTGACTTGGGGCAAACCCATAGGGTTCTCAAGGCAAGAATTACCACTGCCTGCCTCTACGTAGCAAGTCTGGACTTCCTTGTTGGTCTCCCACACAAGTACGAACCAGGGCTGGACCGGTTCTGTGATCTGATGAGGCTGGGCTAGTTTGGGCCACCTAGGTCAAGCAAGAGAGGAACACAGGTGATTTGCCATTGCCTGCTTTCATGTAGCAACCCTGGACTTCCTTGGTGGGCTCCCATCCATGCTGGCCCATAGCTAGTGGGGCGCATGGGCCCCCAGCCCCCTAGTGTTTCTTTTGGGCCCCCTCCCTCCTGGGCTGCCCCCAAAGGGCTGCCCTCACAACTTGCCGCCTACACTGTACTTTGATTTAATTAGCTGGTGGGCCCCCGAAGGTCCCCTCCCAAAAATTTCCCCAGCTACAGGGCTGCATCGAAGTGCTAGCTAGGGGCCAATAGTGGTTAGCCACCAAGATCTGATGAGATCGGGTTAGCCCAAGCTATCTGGGTGCAAACAAAGTGCTGTCAAGTCACAGCTGACCTCTGGCAACCCGGTAGGTTTTTCAAGGGAAGAGATGTTCAGAGGTGAGTTGGGTAGTGCCCTGCGTAGTAACCCTAGATGTCCTTGGGGGTCTCCCATTGAAATATCAACTGGGGCCGACTCTGGTTACCTTCGGAGATTTGATGAGACCTGGCTAGCCTGGGCCAGCCAAGCCAAGGCAAGGCAAAAAAATAAAGCATCGTCAAGTCCTAGCTGTGTTATGGCAATCCCATAAGGTTTCATGGCTGGATCTGGGCCCGTTGGTGGACCTCCTGATGGCACCTGGGTTTTGGCCAACGAGTTACACAGAGTGTTGGGCTGGAGGGGACGTTGGCCTGATCCAGCATGGCTTCTCTGTATTCATGGTGCTTGGGGGGCAACAGTGTGTGAGAGTCCTGCTCAAAGTAGTCAAGGATCAGATCTCGGTTGGTTAACCACAGTTCTTTATTGCCTATTTCTACATTGGTACAGCGTCTCGGGTTATTGTCAGAGATGAGACAAATAATACAAGCGGGTCTATTATACCATTCCAAGGAGTTTGAATTACCCATAGGTAGCCAATCCCCAGTAGGGAAAATTGGCGGGCTAAAAGGTGTCTTGACCGTTTGGTTCACACAGGAAAAAAGTGAGGTGTTAAGCAGTAAATTTCCCTTCCCAAACCAGACCCCTCCGTTCACATAACAATTCATGGCTCCAAGGTTCTTTAGCATAGATAAGAGATGAGAGCCTTCCTCCCCTTGAAGTTACTGCCGGAGCAGCTGGAATGCGGAGGCAGGGATGAGAGGCCTTCTTGTTCTCACCCTTCGGGGTTGTCACCCTCCCGGCCCAAACAGGTTAAATGCAGGTCCAATACATAAGGATTATACAGGTACATAGCATGCATGCAATAATACATTGACTGAATTGACAGATTCTGACACCCTGCCCTCCCCATAATTCCCTTCACCTAGCTTTCTCAGGGAACTTTTTATGAAACAGTTTGGTTAACTTGGGGGCATGAACATGTTCAGAACGAATCCATTCATTGTGCTCCGGGCCGAAATCTAACCATCTAACTAAGTAATACAAGTGGCCCCTTTTCATCTTGGAGTCAAGGATTTCAGTTATCTCGTAGTGTGGACTCCCCTCCTTCATCAGTGGAGGAGGAACTGGAGGAACTGGATGCCATGCATTCGGCCCAGGATCTTTCTTCAGCAGGCTGAAATGAAACACAGGGTGCACAGAACTTAGTGATTTAGGAAGTTCCAGTTCAAAGGAGACATCAGAGATTTTACGTAGCACTTTATAAGGTCCAACATATTTCCATCCCAATTTCCTGCTGGGCTGCAGCCCATGGATATTTTTTGTAGAGAGATACACAGAGTCCCCAGGTTGAAGGTCCCATCCCGGTGCTCGCCCCCGGTCGGCATATTTCTTGTAGTCCTCTTTGGCATGGTCTAAGGCTTTCCCAATTAATGGCCAGGAGTCCTGGAGGCTGGACCACCAACTTTTAAAGTCCGAGGGGGGGGTCTGGGGGTCTTCCTTGAGGGTAGGAAGTGGTTTACCTTCAAAGCCCCCCACCGCCATGAAAGGTGAAACCCCAGTGGAGGAGTGCACTGCATTATTGTAACTATATTCTGCAAAGGGTAGTAATTCCACCCAATTATCTTGGTGGTAATTTGTGTAGCATCTTAAGAACTGCTCCAGAATTTGATTAGTTCGCTCGGATTGGCCATCGGTTTCTGGATGGTAACCCGAGCTTAAGGCAGGTTCTATGTCCATTAGTTTCAAAAGCTCCCGCCAGAAGGTGGCAACGAACTGACTTCCGCGATCGGATACCACCCTTTTCGGAAAAGCGTGTAATTTAATCACGTGGTTGAAGAAAGCTTTAGCCATCCCTTTGGCAGTGGGTAATTGCTTGAAGGGAGTGAAATGGGCTTGCTTGGAGAAAGTGTCCACTACTACCCAGATCACTGTTTTCCCCTTAGATGGAGGCAAATTGGTAATAAAATCCATGGCTATGTCTTCCCAGGGTCTGGAGGCAGTGGGTAGGGGGTGTAACAATCCAGGGACTTTACCCCCCCGTTTTTTACACATTAAGCAGGTTTGACATGCTGAGACGAAGTCCGAGACATCTCGGCGCATGCGTGGCCACCAGAACTGACGTTGGATCAGGTTAAGTGTCTTTAGGAACCCAAAGTGGCCGGCGAGCTTGGAAGAGTGGCAATTTAGTAAAATTTCCTTGCGTTTGGTCTTAGGGACCACTAATTTGTCCCCATGTAGCCAACATTGGTCCTCTCTTTTGGAACATTCTCCCACCGCCTCCAATTCCTCTATTTCTTCAGGAGCATACTCCCCCCCCCACTGGCAGTTCCCGGTGGTCAGCTCGGTTTTTTTCGTTTTGCTCCGGGTGACAACCGCCCCTCCCAGCTGTTGGGGGGAGAACATGGAATCGAACACCTCTTCTTTCACGCTTTCATGTTGGGGCAATCTGGACAATGCGTCTGCCAAGGAGTTAGCCTTCCCAGGGAAATGTTTTAACACAAAGTTAAATTTTGAAAAGAAATCAGCCCAGCGCAGCTGCTTTGCATTGAGGGACCGCTGCGTGCGCAAAGCTTCTAGGTTCTTGTGATCCGTCCATATTTCGAACGGAGTTTGCGCTCCTTCCAACCAATGGCGCCACGTAGTGAGCGCCAATCTAATGGCCGCTGCTTCTTTGTCCCACACTGACCAATTTCTTTCTGTTTCGTTAAACTTTTTTGAGATGTAAGCTAAGGGGTGCAGTTTCCCCTCCGAGTCCCCTTGTAGGATGGCCCCCCCCATGGCTACATCCGAGGCATCGACATGGATTATAAAGTCTTTCGTCTCATCCGGGTGGGCCAGAATGGGCTCAGAGGTAAAAAGAGTTTTTAAAGTCTCAAACGCCTTCTGACACTCCCCATTCCATGCCAGTTTCTCTCCCGGCTTTCCCGCCTCGGGCCCCCTCCCCTTGGTTTTTAACAAGTCCGTTAAGGGGAGGGTGACTTTAGCAAAGTCCTTGATGAAGGTCCGGTAGAAGTTACAAAATCCTAAGAGGCTCTGTAACTGCTTTCTCGTTCGCGGAGCCTCCCATTGCACCACCGCCTCCACTTTTCCCGGGTCCATTTCCAACCCCTTCTGAGAAATACGGTAGCCCAGGAAGTCCACAGACTCACGGTGAAACTCGCACTTAGACAGTTTCACAAAAAGCTGATTTTTTAGTAACGTCGAAAGAACATCTCTGACCAGAGTCACATGCTCGTTCTTATCAGTAGAATAGATCAAGATATCATCTATGTAACATAACACGCCCTTAAACAGGTGCTTGTGCAACACTTCATTGATTAAACTCATAAAGACCCCGGGCGCGCCACTTAAGCCGAACGGCATCACTAGGTATTCAAACTGCCCCAAGGGGGTGTTAAAGGCAGTCTTAGATTCATCCCCCTCCCTTATGCGCACCCTGAAATAGGCATCTCGCAGATCCAACTTGGTGAAAATCTTCCCCTTGGCCGCCTCCGCCAAGAGGTCCTTTATCAACGGGAGGGGGTAGGCATTAGAGGTTGAGACTGCATTTAGCCCCCTATAGTCCGTGCACAATCGTAAGCCTCCATCCTTTTTCTTTCGGAACAGCACGGGCGCCGCAAAAGGGGACTTAGCTGGGCGGATAAACCCCCTTGCTAGATTTTTGTCCAAGAACTTCCGCAGTTCCTCCCGTTCCGCCGGGCTCATGGAATACAATTTACCCTTCGGGAGTTTCTCGCCTGGGAGTAGCTCTATGGCACAGTCCGACAGTCGATGGGGGGGCAACTCGTCCGCCTCAGTTTCACTGAACACTTCTAGCAAGTCTCTATATTCTTTAGGCACCATGGCCGGGGCAAGGGCGAGCGCGGGCGCGGGAGAAGGCGGGCTGGGAGGTCCGGGGCCCCATCCTGGGTCCCATCGGTGGCTCTGGCAGCGTTCGTCTACCCACGAAATCTTCCCCTCGCTCCACTTTATGTACGGGTCGTGTGCGCCGAGCCAAGGGCTGCCCAACACCATGGGGAACTGGGCATTCGGGGTGATGACAAAAGCTCGTTTCTCCCAGTGCTCTCCCGTTCCCAAAATCAAGCTCTCAGTCTCTGCTATACACTCCTCTTTCATTTCGGACCCATCCATCTGGGTAAACTTCAGGGGTTCTGCTAACGGGGTGACTTTGGGTCCCAACCCCTCCACTACTAGGGGGCTGATTAGGTCTCGCGCGCACCCAGAGTCAATTAGAGCGCGGACCCTCATGTGGGTACCTGATCCCGGGGTCACCACCGTCACTACCATATATAACAGGGGCCCAGGGATGCTCACCGGAGATGGCGCTTCTTGGCGGGGGACCTGCAGCTCTGCGCCGCTCACTGCAGGCCGTTGGAGTTTCCCGACATCTGCGCTTCCATCAGCTCCAGCTCTCCCTGATCGCTCGCCACCCCTTCCAGCTGTAAAGCCCGGGGCTTCATTGGAGTTTTCCCCCGGGTCGGGGTGCTCGCCGGTCCGGGGGTTGAGGTCTTCGGGCCTTTCCCCTGTCCTCGGGGACATGCTGAGGCGAAGTGGCCACTCTCCCCACACTTCATACACAACCCCTGTCGAAACCTCGCATCACGAACGTCTTGCACATTGGATCGGGGCTTCGCTCGAGGGCCCGCTCTGCTGGCTGCCGTTGCGGACGCTCCCATCTTAATTAGGGCGAAGCGCTCTTCCATGTCGGTAGCGGCTCTCATCCAGGTGTTCAGTGTTCCCGGACGACCCCCTAGCAGCACTGTCTCGTAGATTTCCGGGTTCAGGCCCTCCCAATACTTCTCCATGAAGAGTTCCTCCGGCCATCCATGGATCTTGGCAGCGATACGCCGGAACTTGTCAGTGTATTCCCTCACTGACGACCTTCCTTGAAACAGCTTCCTCAGTTGGTTCCGGGCTTTTTCCTCACCCAGCGGGTCCTCGAACTGATGCCGGAGGGCCCACATAAAATTGTTCAGTGAGCGCAACTCAGGGCCAGGGTTGTCGTGCAGACTCACATACCAATCGCTGGCGGTGTCTTTCAGCTTGGACCCGATGTAGCCGATGCGATCCTTCTCGGTAGGGTATAGGTGACCCCAACTGTCCAGGAATCTCCCGATCTCCAGCGTGAAGAAACGCAGCTTCTCGGGGTCCCCATCGAAAGTAGTCGTCAACGGGTCGGAAGGGGGTGGGCGAGCGGCCGGCGCGGCCGGGGCTGGGGCCGGCGCAGGAACGGGCCCCGGAACTGGAGCTGGGACGGCCGGCGGGGCTGGTTGCGCCGGTAGAGCGGGCGCCTGCGGCTGAGCCGGAACCCCTCCGGGTGCTTGCTGCTGCTGTGGGGCTCCGACTCCTTGACCGAGGAGGGCGCCTTGCATCGCCACCATAGCGTCGCGAAATTGGTGCTGGAGATCGAGGGCCAACTCGCGGAGCTCGGCGGTGAGTTGAAGCCGTAGGTCTCCCATCATCTGATCCAGCGGGACCGTCTGCTCCTCGCGATACGGATCGGGCCCATACAGATCCAATCCCTCCTCTTCGGGAGGCGGGCGACGCGGCCCTCCACGGTAGATCGGCTCGCGGTCGTCTCCTAGGTAGCTCGGTCTCCCTCGATCGGGCTGGTCTCCGGTGAGCGGAACTCTCACCCCTTTCCTGTCGTGCACCCATGAAGTCACGGGTCGACCTCCGAAGTGGCTCCAGGTGTACTGGGGGGTCGTGCTCTGATGGATAGTCGGGCGGCGCGGAATGTAGTAAGCCCCCTGGCTCGTGGTCACCGGCACCTCGGGACCTCCTCCGCCGCCACCACCCCCGTTCCCCGGATCCGCCGGGGTAGCGGGAGTCTCCTCTGGAGTAGTAGGGTTGAGGGGGACAAGGTCGTCTTCTGACATGGTCAGGAACGATTGAGTCCCAGTCACGGATCTCTGACAATCTGTGAGAGTCCTGCTCAAAGTAGTCAAGGATCAGATCTCGGTTGGTTAACCACAGTTCTTTATTGCCTATTTCTACATTGGTACAGCGTCTCGGGTTATTGTCAGAGATGAGACAAATAATACAAGCGGGTCTATTATACCATTCCAAGGAGTTTGAATTACCCATAGGTAGCCAATCCCCAGTAGGGAAAATTGGCGGGCTAAAAGGTGTCTTGACCGTTTGGTTCACACAGGAAAAAAGTGAGGTGTTAAGCAGTAAATTTCCCTTCCCAAACCAGACCCCTCCGTTCACATAACAATTCATGGCTCCAAGGTTCTTTAGCATAGATAAGAGATGAGAGCCTTCCTCCCCTTGAAGTTACTGCCGGAGCAGCTGGAATGCGGAGGCAGGGATGAGAGGCCTTCTTGTTCTCACCCTTCGGGGTTGTCACCCTCCCGGCCCAAACAGGTTAAATGCAGGTCCAATACATAAGGATTATACAGGTACATAGCATGCATGCAATAATACATTGACTGAATTGACAGATTCTGACACAGTGGGGAGACTTCTAGTGTCCTGGCCCCACTGGTGGACCTCCTGATGGAACCTGGGTTTTGGCCACTGTGTGACACAGAGCATTGGACTGGGTGAGTCATTGGCCTGATCCAACATGGCTTCTCTGTATTCATGGTGGTTGGGGGGGCAACAGTGGGAGGGCTTCTGGAGTTCTGGCCCTTCTGCTGGACCTCCTGATGGCACCTGGGTTTCGGTCACTGTGTGGCACAGAGCATTGAACTGGGTGGGCTCACCCAACATGGCTTCTCTTATGTTCTTATGAGATGTTCAACAATGGTTCACCACTGTTTTCCTCTTGGGGGTCTCCTATCCCAGCCCTAACCTGGGCTGACTCTGCTTAGCTTTCAATATCCGGTAGTGGTGGTGGTCTGGCTTTGCCTGCCTTTGCAGAGCGATCCTGGACTTCCCATCCAAATACCGACTGGGCCTGACCCTGCTTCGCTTCTGAGATCTGACAAGATTGGGCTAGCCTTGGCCATCCAAGCCAGGGAGGAGGAGGAAGAGAAGAAGGAGAAGAAGCAGCAGCATTGTCAAGTCCCAGCAGAGTGATGGCAACCCCATAAGGTTTCATGACAAGACCTGGCCCCGCTGGTGGACCTCCTGATGGCCCCTGGGTTTTGGCCACTGTGTGACACAGAGTGTTGGACTGGATGGGCCACAGGCCTGATCCAGCATTGGCTTCTCTTATGTTTTTATGTCCGAGGCAGTGATGCTCTGTGTTTTTGGTGCTGGGGGGGGGGCACAGTGGGAGGGCTTCTGGAGTCCAACTGGCTCCGCTGATGGCCCCTGAGTTTTGGCCACTGTGTGACACAGAGTGTTGGGTGGGAAGGGGCCGTTGGCCTTCTCCAACATGGCTTCTCTCACACTCTCATGAGACATTCCCCGCAGGCCGCCTCTTGGTAGGGTTGCCAAGTCTGGGCTGGAAAATACCTGGAGACTTTGGGGGTGGAGCCGGGAGAGGGTGGGTCTTGGGGAGGGGCCTCAGCCGGGTACAATGCCATAGAGTCCACCCTTCAAAGCAGCCATTTTCTCCAGGGGAGCTGATCTTTGTCAGCTGGAGATCAGTTGTAAAACCGGGAGATCCCCAGGCCCCACCTGGAGACTGGCAGCGGTGCCTCTTGGGGGGGGGTCTCCCACACGAGTCCTACCCAGGGCCGACCCCGCCCAGCTTCCTGGGATGCGCTCTCCTCCGAGGCCGGCCGGTTCAGGGGAGGCCACGCCGGAGCTTCCTCGGCGTCCGGCCCGGCCCTTCCCCGCCTCTTTCCCCCCCCCCCCAGGGCCGCCCTCCCGCCGCCGCTTCTTCATTAAGTTGGAGGCCGAAACGGCTCGTCCAGTCGCCGCCCGAGAGCCCGGCAAGCCGCAGCTCGGCCGCCAGGGGGAAGCCAGCCCAGCCCAGCGCCGCCTATTAGGCGACCGGCAGCTCAGCCAGCAGCAGCAGCAGCCACGGCGGCGACGGCCAGTTGCCGGGCTGGACCAGCCCAGCCCAGCCCCGCCCCACCCTAGGCGGCAGCCACCGAGCGAGCGAGCGAGCGAGCGCCAGCACAGCGAGCCGAGCGGCCGGAGGAGGAGAGCGGCGGAGCCAGCAGCAGCAGCAGCAGCGTCTTTGGCCGACGACGGCGAAGAAGAGCGGCGTGGCATTGCCGGCTGCCCCCGGCGCTCCCTTTGCCCGCCCGCCCTGCCTGACCGACGGGGCCGCCACCCTGGAGGGCAAGCCAGGGCTGAGCCGACGAAGCGCGCGGGGTCTCCGTCTCCTCCCCGTCGCCGGACTCCGTTCCGCGGGGAGCGTCTCCTCCGCCTCGCCTCGTGGCGCCCGGGCCGCCCCTTCCCACCACCCGGGGAAACCCGACGGGGGCGCCCGCGCCGTCCGGACCGCTTGAGCCGCCTGGCCGAGGGGGCCGCCGGGAGGCGCGCCATGGGGTCGCCCTGACTGCGGCGGCGGCGGCGCTGGATACCCCCCCCCACCCCAAATCGGAGCCCCCGCCCCAGGTTCGAGCCCCCCCCTCTCCCGGGGGCCAGGGGACGCGGAGTCTGTGGCGCAGGCGCGGCCCCTCGGAGGCTGTCGGGCTGGCCGGAAAGTTGGGGAGCAGGAAAATGGGATTGCCTGACCGAGGAATGCCGAAGACGGCGGCTTTGGCGGCGTGGGCTCTGCGGTTCTTACTCCTGGGCCACGGTGAGTCGAGCCGGCGGGACCCCCGCGGGGGGGGGGGGGAGATTAGCTCTGGGGCGGGGAGCAAACTGATTGATGCAGCAGCCGAATCACCTGCTCGCAACTTGAATGCCAGGAGCTCACCAGGTAGAATTTTGGCTCACAGGACTCCGCCGCTTAGAGGGAGCATGGGTCTCAGCCCCCCCCCCTCCCTCCCTCCCTCCCTCCCTCCCTCCAGTTGGCCTCCGCGGGAGGTGCTCCGCGTGCGCCTCCTTAAGTTAACCTGGTTGGAAGCAACGGGACGAGGATGCCGCGAGTTGCGCTGCGATCCTAGACGAAGTTGCTCCCGTCTAAGACTGTTGAAACCGGTGGGTTTGGACTCCTGAGGACTTGCGCTGTTAAGCGGTTGTCCGTATTGTTGGCCGCCGTGAGGCTCGCGGGTTAAGCCCGTGCGGCGGATGCGCGCGTCGGGAAGGGTTGCCAGCCTCCAGGCGGGACCTGGGAACCCCCCGGAATGCCAGCTCTTCTTTGAACTACCGGGATCAGTCCCCCTGAAGAAAATGGGTGCTTCGGAGGGTGGGCTCTGTGGCATTGTAGCCCAACCGAGGTTCTCCTTAGTCTCCACCCCCACATTGCCAGAAGTCCCCCAACCTGGATCTGGCAGCCTTCCCTCCCCCGCCCCCCCATTCCCCACTGGTGGCTGGGGAAGACCTGACTGGCAACTCCTTATTGGGGGGGGGGGGTTCACATCGAAATAGGTGGCGTTGCTTTGGAGAAATCAGAGTTAGGCTGTCCCCCCCCCCCCACCTGCTGTCTACTTCTGAGCCAGCAATACAGTAACCTTGCAGCGTTTACCTGACTGGATCGTGGCCTCTGTGTGTCAGCTCTGAAGGCCCCTCCATCCTAACCCTGAAAACTTTTTTTGTCAGCAGGGCGACTGTCATTTACCATCTCAGGAGCAAAGTTGGAGCCTCCAGGTTGTCCCTTCAATTCGAATGCGTTGGGATGCTCCAAAGGGGGGTGCAGCCAGAGGGTTGCTCCACCCGCCCCTGGTTCTCAGAGCTCTGTTCTCGCTCCCTCCCTTCATCAAATTAAACTGGCTTCAGGTTGATAAATGGGGGGGGGGTAGAAGCCGCGAGATGAAAAGTTATTGGCTGGCTCTAGCTGCTGCTGCTGCTTCCCACAGCTGTTTAGTTTCTAAGGCAAACAGAGGGAGGGGGGGAGAATCCCATTATCTTTCTCTTCTCCATCTGGCCCTGTTTGCCAAAGCGGTTCTGATGTTGACGGGAATAAATCAAAGTTGGGGGTTTTGTGAAAAAAAAACCTTGCTCACAGCATTGGGGGGGGGACCCATTTAAATAATTAAAAACGCCCGCTCCCCTGTAAGACAAAGAACACCTTTTCTGGGACAGACACCAGGGATTGCCTTAGAGGAGGATGTGTTTGGCCACTGTGTGATTTCCAGCGCTTGTTTTCACTTAATGCTGCACCTGGATTAACAGTCAGCTGTGGCTTGAATAACCATCGGTTGGGGGGAACGATAAAGCAGAGCCTTTGCCTGCCTTCTTTGGGGTGTGGATTGAGGTTGTTCCTCGACAAAGTTCTGAAGAATCAGCCCTTGCTGTGTTTTGCCTGTGCTTTGTCTGTTGCTCTCAGTAAAAGGTCTGCACCTCCTCTTTGGTGCTGCCTAAAGCGTTAGGAAGATGTAACAAGGATAAAATGGGCTGAGCAGCAAAATTAGAAGCCCCGTTTTGTTCATGTTTACAGACTGATTCCGTGCATTCAGCAGTGTGCCTTGGAGGTGTCTCAGGACGCTTTCTGTTTTTCATTGCACAGATCGTGTGGTCAAGTCTTCATGATGCTGTACTCCAGTCCAAGGGAAGGTCCCTGCCCCAAAGAATTTACAGTGTTCGTTTTAACAGCAGGAGAAGGCAGGGAGGGAGAAGACAGATAGACGACGCAAAGACAATGTGACATAATGCAGTTTCAAACATGTCCCTCCCCCCAGCACTGTCGTACTTCTAGAATTACAAACTTCCATAGTTGGAAAAAGCGATTTCATATTTTCAAATTCTGAGTGAGGTTGCTGACATTAATTTGAAAGGAACTGAAGTGTGCATTAATCCAGAATTTGAAAACATGCTTGCCCTTTTAATTCTTTGCACGAACCTAATAATGTTCATATAAAATTCCCTCCTATCTTCTCAGAATCTATTTCACGGCTCAGCAGTACACATCTTAAACAGATCTCCCCTCCTTAAATCTCAAAAGTTTTGGGAGCTACAATGCTGTGTGTGAGAATCAGCCCCATTGAACTTGGCAGGACTTGCTTCAGAATAAACGTATGTGGGATCCGGTTGTTAGCTGCATACTGCGCTCCACCAATGGAAAACCAGTCAAAAGGGTGTTTAACAAATGATGTTCAAAATATCCTTTAGAAATAAGATTCAGGTGGGTAGCTGTATTGGTCTGGTGAACAAAGTTTGACTCCAGTGGCACATTTAAGACCAATCAAGTTTTATTCTGGGTATAAGCTTTTGTGTGCATGCACACTTAGGTACCGCTTCAGTGGGAAGGTAACAGCGTTCCGTGTGCCTCGGCGTCTAGTCATGCCGACCACATGACCACGGAGGCATCTTCGGACAGCGCTGGCTCTTCGGCTTGGAAACGGAGATGAGCACCACCCCCTAGAGTCAGATTCGACTGGCTTTTGAGCAAGGGAAACCTTTACCTTTTACAACCCTTCAGATACAATGAGATGGAAATTACCAGTCCGTACATATAGGCAGAGGGTGAGCAGTAAATTAGCATACAGCACAATGAAGATGTTTAACATATTCAAGGACCAAACAGGAATAACAAGCTTAGTTTACATGGTCACTATTTGTTTCTAGGGGAAAACAGTGAAGGAAATAAATATGTCAAAATTGGAGACTGATGGGCAGATGTGTCCTGAATTGTGGAATGCTGAGAGTAATTACTCGAGACCCGGCCATTACGCTTCATCTATCTCCTCTCAGGCGTGGAGGTGGCCTTCCAGCATCTTTTTCTTTGAAGCGGAACCTTATTGAGAGGTTGTACAGTGGAACTCCCTGCCCCAAGAAATGTGATAGGCTTTGTGATTGTACCCATTTTGCCCACCCCTTAAAGTGCTCATGTTCTGGAAGGCTTCGCGGTGCTGACAAGTGTAGTGTGGTTTTAAAGGAGCTTTTTCCCCTTGCTGCTGGCTCTCCTGGTTTTGTAGTTTTCCCAATAAGCTGGTTTAATTTGCTTTATCAGCTGCTGTGTTGGGGAGTGGCCAGAGAATTCACTGGCCATGTGATCCTAAGCAGAGTTATGCCCTTTGAAGGCAGTTCAAAGCCCAATGGACTTGGAAGGGGGTAACTGTTTAGGATTAGGGATGCCACCTTCCCGGTGGGACCTGGGAATCCTCTGGAATTACAGTTCATCTTGAGACTACAGAGATCAGTTCCCCTGGAGAAAATGGATCCTTTTGGATCCATTCTGCCCCACTGAGGTTCCTCCCCTTTTCAGAATCCATCTCCAAATCTCCAGGAGTTTCCCAACCTGCAGCTGGCAACCCTACCCCTTACCGGTGGCTGGGGGACCTGGCAGCTGTACTTCGGATGGTACTGCAAAGTCTCAATGTATTTTACAAAGGAGAAAGTCCAATGGAACTGTGGACCCTTGTTTTGACCTAAATATGCTTCAGATAGTGCTGTAATGCACATTATAAACAAAAGAGGTGAAAAAGAAAAAGGTGTGGTTGGAAAGTGCCCTCAACGTGTAGTCGACTTATGGCGACCCGGTAGGGTTTTTGAGGCAAGAGATGTTCAGAGGTGGTTTGCCATTGCCTGCCTCTGCATGGCAACCCTCGACTTCCTTGGCGGCCTCCCATCCAGATACTAAGCGGGGCCAACCTGGCTTAGGGATCAGTCTAGTCTGGGACATCCAAGTCAAGGCAAGAGACTAACAGAGGTTACTATTGCCTGCCTCTGCGGAGCAACCCTGGACTTCCATGGCGGTCTCCCATCCAAGGACTAAGCAGGGCTGACCTCACTTAGTTTCTGAGATCAAGCCAGTCTGGGTCATCCAGGTCAGGGTGGGGAAATAACAGTTTAAACCAGGTGAAATATATGGAAATGAGCAAGCTTCTCGTGTGCATTTGTGAGAGTCCAAGAGACTTCAAACTGTAAACAAAGTTCTTAATTAAAGAGTTCTTTATTCCAGTGGATCAATTAGTCATCTACACGTTCCTGAGTCAGTAATGAAAGGGAAGGGTTGATGGGTTACAGTTATAGTGCATTCAAACTGGGTATGAAAAGGGGGGCTCCAATCCTGGCGCATGAACATTGTAACAAACGCTTTGTTCCCAGGCTAAAAGCGGGAAGAGTTGCAAAAAACACCTGTAAAAGCAGTGAAGTCGTTGAGAAGGTTCCCCAGCTCCAAGGTTAGGGAGGCATGATAGATAACATTCAGACTGTGAGAAGAGAGATACATTCCAGGGGTTAGGGGCCGTGACATGTACACTGGTGGGAATCCACCTCCCGCCCGGGAATGGCAGCATTTAGCTGACAGCATTCTCCCCCAGATGTTGAAATTTGAACTTCAAAGTTAGATTTCTATGTTAGCAGACAGCAAACTGAATATTTCTGAATATTTCTGAATATTTCATGCACTTTCACATTCTGTTCCTTTAAATTCCGGTTATTTTAATAGACAAGTTGAGCAAGTTATTTGCCCTGTCCTCTAATAGTGCTTAATTTTGACTGGACTTTGCCCATATAGACCACACTGCAAATAGATTTTATCTTCAGAGGTCAGATCCTTTCTGTTATATACCTCGGTCTGCATGCCATCAAACGGTACAAACTGAGGGTCCACTATTTATTGATTTATTTAAAACATTTCTATGCCCCCTTTCCACCTAACCAGAATCCCCAACGCAGTGCACACAGGCACATTAAAACATTTGAAGAAGTAGAAATGGCATTTAAAGTTATGAAACAATTCAAGAAAAAGACAGCTAAGCTGTATCAGAACCAGGGAGGAGGCCCAATAATGGTGTAGTGGTTAAGTGCGCGGACTCTAATCTGGAAGAACTGGGTTTGATTCCCCACTCCTCCACATGCAGCTCCTGGATGATCTTGGGCAAGCTCTCCCAAGGACAGATCTGGAAAAAGCTCTCTCAGCTCCACCTGCCTCACAGAGGGTGTCTGTTGGGGAAGGTAAAGGAGGTTGTAAGCCATGGAGTATAAATCCAATCTCCTCCTCCTGTGAGACTTTGGATTAAAGCAAAGTTCTTTATTTCTAATACTGGAACAGGTACTCGATGTTTGTTAGAGATACAGGAAAAGAAATAACGGGTTAATATACCTTCAGGCAGGGTGCTTAAAGGGCCAATCAGAACGAATACAGAAAAGTGGGGAAAAATGGCAACCGTTGGTTCTCACCAAAAGGTGGGAAAGTTATAAAAATTCCCTTCTTGCCCTGAGTGCCCCAGATGTGCGAACTCCAGGCTAAACATTTGGTCAGCAACAATAAAACAGACTCCAAGGTTGCAATAACTTTGATAAAATACTTCAAGCCTGAAAGGCGAGGAGGAGTGGACAGGATGGGATAGCTCCTGTTGTTTATGTGACGACCAAGAATGTGGCAGGCCATCCTCCTGGGAAGAAAGTAACATTAAGCAGGACAGCTATGTCTACTTCAAGGTAAGCAATAAAGCAATTGGTTACAGTGTGGCACAAAGAAACAGAAAGTAACAGAAAGAACAACCATCCTATTGTCAGATTCTGATACCTCCTCCTTCTTGGAGGTATACCAAACCAAACAAAAAAGTCTTTACCCTCTGGTGTAAGGCACCGATAGAGGTAGACAGACAAATCTCCCTGGAGAGGGAGTTTCAGAGTTTTGGTGCCATGACTGAGAAAGGTTTTTCTTGGGTCACCTCAGAGGGCCGGTGGGACCGAAGCCAGGCCTCCAAGGATGACCCCGGATTAGGTTCGTGTGGGAGAACTAGGCGTTACATCTGCCATGGATGCCACACGGGGTGAGGAGAACAGCCTCACATGCTGCTTCTGAGCTGAATTGGACCCCGGACGACTTGGGAATGCTCGTTTCCCCAATGTCATGTCTGTCTGTAAAACTTGCTGGCGTTCCCTGCCCCGCCTTCTAGCTGACATAACATCTGGGCTGGCCTATTTCCTACCAGTCTCCTAAGCAAAGTTTGAAGCCTTCCTTCAGCTTACGTGCCTCTTCCTCTGATGGCAGAACCACTTGGGCTGAGGAGAGTTCCGTCGGCTCGAGGGTCTTTCTCCAACTTAAGGTTCGTGCCGCTGTTTTGCAGGGTTTCTAAAGCTGAAATAATAAGCCTGTGATGGGAAATAAAAAGTGTGGAAAGGGAGAACAGTAGTAACTAGTCCTCGCGAGGCGGGGAGGGTGGGATAAAAATCAAATAAACAAATAAATAAATAACTCCTTTACAGTGTCTGTTTGTAGGGATAACTTTCTTACCTACTTTTCTGACCTGAATAGCCCAGGCTAGCCTGGTCCCATACCTTGGAAGCTAAGCAGGGCCGGCCCCGGTTTGTACTTGGATGGGAGACCTCCAAGGAATAATAACCATTGTCGCCATATGGCATTGTGCGTGGAATAGGCAGGAGAGCCTAAGATTGTCTGGCAGCCAGAGGCTCTAACTCTTTCAGTGTTGTGCATCCCTCGGTGGAGAACTAGACTTGTTTTCGAAGCAAGAGACATTTCAGAGGTGGTTTGCCGTTGCCTGCCTCTGCATCACGTCCCTGGTATTCCTTGGAGTTCACCCATCCAGACACTTGCCAGGGCTTCCGAAATCTGACAGGATCGGGCTAGCTGGGGCCATCCACGTCAGGAATACCAGGGCCGTGACGCAGAGGTGGGCAATGGCAACCCTTTCCCAAATATTTCTTGCCACCACGCTTTTTTGAGTCTTCAAGTGTATTTAGAAGTTTATTTTACCCTGGCATTGAGACGCTTAAACTGCTGTCGCCAGAATTTTTTGTTAAAAAATTATGACTCCCCAGTCCATACTCGAAGTCATAGCAAAACAGTGTGCCGAACTCTCTCATATTGTGTGAATTAATCTTTTCCTTTGGCATTTTAGGCTTTCTGGCTATACGACTTCAAACCGGCTCAGAGGAATTGGTATCCCATCATTCAAAACATTTCCAACACATAGAAAAGTGGCATGCTAGTGAGAAGTCCTGGTCTAGTCTTTGCCAGGATACCTAGCTTTCTAAACGCAGGGATATAGATTCAGGTGGGTGGCCATGTTGGTCGGAATGTTGGTCGGAATTGGGTACAGTGGCACCTTTAAGACCAAATTCTGGGTGTAAGCTCTTGTGTGCATGGACACTTCATCGGATATCTGATGACGTGTGTATGCACATGAAAGCTTATACCCAGAATCAAATGCAAGGAAGTTTGTTTTTGTTGAAAATTATAACGCAGAGGCAGGCAATGGCGAACCACCTCTGAACGTCTCATAAGTCATCTGCGACTTGACAGACAGCCCTTTCTACCTCCAGACGCAGAGATTCATTTTTTTGTGTGGAGGAAAAAGGAAGGTGTCTGGACATCACCTGCAGTCTGTGTAGTCCAAGTTTTCCACCTGAAACTGGAATTTGCAATCTGTAGCTGTTCCAGTTGGGCTGCAGTGGCTCCAGTGGTTAAGATGCTGAACTGCAGACTGGAAGGTCGGTAGTTCAGCAGTTCGAGACCCGAGTGCCACGTGACGGAGTGAGCTTTCCCGTCTCTGGTCCCAGCTCCTGCCAACCTAGCAGTTTGAAAGCAAGGAATTGCAAGTAGATAAATAGGTACCACTTCAGTGGGAAGGTAACAGTGTTCCGTGCACCTTGGTGTCTAGTCATGCTGGCCACATATGACCACGGAACCGTCTTTGGACAGCGCTGGCTCTTTGGCTTGGAAACAGAGATGAGCAACCCTAGAGTCGTATTCGACTGGCTTTCGAGCAAGGGAAACCTTTACCTTTACTAGCTGTTCCAAGGACCCCAGTGCTGAGTTGCTGTTATAGAGGCTGTGTTAGTTGGGATAGGAATGCATTTTTGCCGAATTAGTTTCAGGCTGGTTGAAATGTCTGATTAGCAGAAGGACTGGTTAGACATGTAATCCACAGTCTGCTGCTTTTCCAAGCTGGAAGTACAAACATTTCTGAACTGCCCTAGGGCAAATAGCAAGCAATGGGTGAATATCCTCCAGGCACTAAAATTACGTCTCGCTGCTCATAAGGGGCCGGTGCTTCCCTGGGTAACTTCTGACCTGTATCTTTCATCAGCCCTCTGTTAGATTCCTGGGGTGTGAAAATGTTGCAGTATGAAGTTTCTCCACAGTTTCACAGCTGCTTGCGACAGAATAAACCCTAAGTATTGTAACATGCAGCCTAAATACTCTTTTAATGCAGCTTCAGCAAAAGAAAATGTGTTGCGTGAGAAGGTTCGGACAGGTGGTTTCTTATACAGGGAGATAAAGGCACAAGGGGGAAAGAAAACGATGAATGCCTTTTATCTTTATCCCTTCTGTTTCGTGTAGCACTGATTATCTGACTGGTCAAAAGCATTTATTGACTCCTGCAATGCGTGACACACGGTGGCTGGTAGCCTACCTTTTCTGCTCATCATACTTTGATGCTTTATTTATTTATTTGGATTTGTATCCTGCCCTCCCCATGAGTGGGCGCAGGGCGGGTAACAACTGTATAAAATACAATACGGTTAAAACCAGATTAAAACAACAGTATAAAATACCAAGGGGCTGCAGTGGCTCAAGTGGTTAAGACGCTGAACTGCAGACCGGAAGGTTGGTAGTTCAGCAGTTTGAGACCCGAGTGCCGCATGACGGAGTGAGCTCCCGTCTCTGGCCCCAGCTCCTGCCAACCTAGCAGTTCGAAAGCAAGAAATTGCAAGTAGATAAATAGGTACCTCTTCAGTGGGAAGGTAACAGCGTTCCATGCACCTCGGTGTCTAGTCATGCCAACCACATGACCACGGAAATGTCTTTGGACAGCGTTTGCTCTCTGGCTTGGAAACGGAGATGAGCACCGCATCCCTAGAGTCGTATTGAACTGGCTTTCGAGCAAGGGAAACCTTTACATTTACGTCTATAAAATACCGTACTCCTAAGGACCATGTCAGCTCTGATATAACCATATCCGCAGTAGCGGTAGTGAGACACCTCAGTGGGTAAGTTGGCATTAAGGTGTTAAAGATTTTATGCTGGTGGGGTCGGCCATTAGAGACTGAATTGGCTGTGCAGATTTTGGAAAAGGTTGCTTTGGCAGTGGCCAGTTTCACAGCGCAAGGATCTTCACGGGGTGACTGAAGGTAAGCTGCGGCAACCATTTTGTGTCTGGCTCTGCCTCCTGCAGCAGCTCTTTTGTGGCAGCCATTTTGTGCCTGTGCCCTCTGCACTGTGTTAGAATTTCAGACGTGCCTGCGGGCTCACAAAGGTTTGGGACTCATGCTGTTTTTCGGCCCTGGCCTCTACCTGGTGGAATGTGCTGCCTTGTGAGATCAGGGCCCTGTGGGACCTGTTGCAGTTCCGCAAGGCCTGCAAGATGGGGTTTTTCTGCCAGGCTTTAGGCTGAGGCAGCAAGCATCCACTTCGCTCTGGCTACAATCCAACTGGAATGACAATATTGCCAGAATTAACATCATTGGGTTGAGGCGCATGGTTTAGTGATTTTAGTGAGTTTAATGGTTGTTGTACTGATGGATCTCATCACATCTCAGAAGCTAAGCAGGGTCGGCCCCGGTTAGTACTTGGATGGGAGACCACCACAGAAGTCCAGGGTCACTATGCAGAGGCAGGCAATGGCAGACCACCAACATCTCTTTCCTTGAAAACCCTTGGCTGTTTTGTTAAATGGATAAGAAACCAAATCAAACCCCAAAAACTAGAGCAGCGAGAGTAAATATCACAGCTGCTTCATGTTACAGGCAGTCCTGAAGACCCGTTTTTCTCACAAAAGAATACTTTCCTGTAGTAGGCATTAACAGGGGTCCGTTGGAGCGGGAGCGCACAGGAGCGTAGCTCCGGGAGTGAGGAGCCCAGGGGGCGGGCACATGACCAAGCCCCGCCCCCTCCTTGGCTTTTCCAAGCAGTGCAGAGGCGCGGCGTCCCCGGGGAAAGCCCTGCTAGGGTCTTTATTGTTTTAAATGTTTTGTTTTAATATTGATAATTTTATCATTGTTCCTTTTATGACTGTGTGCTGCTTTTCCAGAGACTTGCTCAAGGTGGCATATACATTTTCTAAGTATTCCATTTTTTATCTGGGCACATGGCACATAAGTACTGGAGAAATGTCACCAACCCTTCAGCAGCTTCCACCCCATCAGTTTGGTGTAGTGGTCAGGAGTTGGACTCTAATCTGGGAGAACCGGGTTTGATTCCCCACTCCTCCACATGCAGCTGCTGGTGTGACCTTGGGCCAGTCACAAGTTCTTTCAGAGCTGTTCTCTCATGAGCAGTTCTCAAAAGACCTCTCTCAGCCCCACCTACCTCACAGGGTGTCCTGTTGTGGGGAGGGGAAGGGAAAGGGATGGGTGGTGCACATGTCCTGGGTATCTCAAGTCTACTTGAAACCTAGTGGTTTCAAGGGAGCAGGATGAGAATGAGGGTGTGTTCTTTATGCTTATTTTTATGGCACCAAGTATTGGATGGGGAAGGGAATGGAGGAAGAGCAGGTCAGTTTCACTCACCTGTGGAGTGGAGCCTGAGGGGTGGGTGTTGCCTTCTGACACACTTCCGGAATGTTAGAGGGTGTGGCATATGCAAATGAGTTATGCTAATGAGCCCCTGCACCTCTTTTTCTACGAAATGACCCCTAGGCGTTAATGGTACCAGTTAGCATTAAAACAAAACAAGAAGGATTCGCAAATCTCATCCCTGACTTCTTTTGTAAAATGGGTGTGATAGAGAAAGAAATAGTTTTTATCTGGAGGAATTCCTGTAGAAAAATAGAATATGACTGATCGTTGCTTGGTATTGATTAGCTAGAACATGGTTGAATGTATCTTTTTGGTCCCTCCCCCCACCTCGGCAGATGGCTGAATCATACCACCAGTTCTGGTCTAAGAACAGTGTATTTGGCTCCTCAGATCTTGGAAGCTGAACAGGATCAGCCCTGGTTAGTAGTTGATTGGGAGGCCGCCAAGGAATCCCAGGGTCACTATGCAGAGGCAGGCAACGGCAAAACCACCTCTGAAGTTCTCTCGCCTGGAAAACCCTACGGGGTCGCCATGTCGGTTGTGACTTGACATCACTTTCCACCACCATTTAGATCCTGCTTTTCCTTACAAATCTCAAAGTAACCTATATGGACTTCCCATCCAAACACTGTTTTATTCAATCTGTCCAATCCTGTGCAGTCTTGAGTGCTCGGTTCATAGGCTGTTTTGAAAACATGAGAACATTTTCGCAAACGATGCTGAAAAGTGCCGCTTATCCTCTCTCCTGCTGCTCGAAGGGCCAAGGACGAATGTTAATACAGGACACCCAATTGTCAATTAATTCTGCACTGTAACCAATGCATATTTTCCGGTTGCATATCAGAGTACAAAGCACAAAAAGCAGTATAGCATAATTGTGCCAAAATATCCTTTGCTACTTTCTGCAGGGGGGAAAAATCCGTTAAAAATAGATGTCCCCCCCCCCTTTTCTTTTTTTTCTGGAAAGACCTTCCTTTAATTGAGTACAATCTATATTAAAGTCTCCACTTCTGGGAAATGCTAATGAGATCAAACAGCGAAGCCAGGTCACTGAGGAAGTCAAGGACCAGGGTAAGAACCTGTATAAATTTTGCTCTGTATCAGTCTGCTTGTGCAATGGGATGACGTTCATGGAACTTTGTAATTTCCATCCCAGTTTAAGGGAGTCTTCATCTGACTTTTAGCAGCCAAGGAGCAGATTTGATGTGACGCCAGCATAACCCTCACGTGGGTCATGCTGAATTCTGATAAAGCAGGTTTGGGGGAGGCCAGGTTTGGGAAGCTGAATGCTAGTGAACTCTCAGCTCTTACCTTCTCAAACACTTCCATCTCGTAAGTCCAGAGCCATCCCATCCTGTGATGCATTTCCGTCCCTTTTTTCAATTAAAACTTGAGGCATACTGTATAACCCCCAAAGATTTGCTTTTCGCATGCGTAGGGTCACCATATTTTGAAAAGCAAAAAAGAGGACATATTTTACCAACTGGCTGCTTCAAACCAGTGATCACTATGATGAATCTCATTTTAAATACCCCTTCTGGCTTGGGAGCCAGTTTGGTGTAGGGGTTAAGAGCGTGGACTCTAATATGGGTTTGATTCCCCACGGGCTTCAGATGCAACTGCTGGTGTGACCTTGGGGGAGTCCTAAGTTCTTTCAGAGCTGTTCTCTCAAGTGCAGTTCTTGAGAGAGCTCTCTCCGCCCCAACTACCTCACAGGATGTCTCTTGTGGGGAGGGGAAGGGAAAGGAGATTGTAAGCCGCTCTGAGACTCCTTTGGGTAGTGAAGGGCGGGGTATAAATCAAATCTCCTCCTCCTCTTCTTCCTCTTCCTCCTCCTCTTCGTCTTTCTCTTCCTCCTCTTCCTCCTAACGAGGAATAGTCCTAACCTTCCAACCTCAAAAGAGGACCTTTTCATCAGTTTTTTTTAAAAAAAGCCCAAAAGAGGACAGACACCAAAACGAGGACATGTCCTCAAAAAAGAGGACATCTGATAACCCTAACCATGTGTAATAATTATCCTGACCTGGATGCCCCAGGCTAGCCCCATCTCACTAGATCCTGGAAGCTAAACCGGGTTGGCCCTGCTTAGTAACTGGATTGGAGACCAACAAGGAAGCCCAGGGTCGCTACACAGAGGCCAGCAATGACAAACCACCTCTGTTCGTCTCTTGCTTTGAAAACCCTACAAAGTCAGCTGTGACTTGACCCCTTTGTCCACCACCACTGTGTTTCTGCTTCAGTCAAGGTTCAGGAAAGGGCTCCCAGGCCAGGTATTTACACAGAGATGCAATAGGAAGCCTCTCCCCCCACCCACCCCCCGGCCGCCCAGGAGGGAGGACAATGAGCAGGAACTTCAGATTAGCCTTTCCCCTTCGTGGCACACGGTTTGAGGACTCCTAGTTTAGATTACTGTCTGGACTATAAAGGCAGCAGAAACAGCAGTTGGACCCCCCCCCCCCCCCCCCGCTGCCATTGATCTCTCGAAATGGTTCTCTCCATCTTGAAAGAGAGAGACAACATGCGTGGAGTTCGTTTGTTGAAAGCAGTCACCTCCTGCCTCTCCCGAGTCTTGTAATGGCTTCCAAGGAAAATAAAGGGCAAGCCAGTGTGAATAATAATAAAGTCGAAATTGAAAGAATAATTGTATAAACAATGATATTGTAAACAGTGACCAGCAAAACACTGTGTTCTCCTGCGGCAGCGCTACAGAACCAGAAACACCCGTTTGGTTGCCTTAGGCCTTTTGGAAGAGGTGGTTGTTTTACATCCTCTTTGGAAAGAAACAGATTGAAGCACTGTACTGGGGAAGAGCTGGGGAAGTAACCCCAGGAAGAGTGAAGTGGCTGGGCCAAAGCTGAAAGGACGCTCAGTTGTGGATGTGTCTGATGGTGAAAGGAAAGTCCGATGCTGCAAAGAACAGTACTGCACAAGAACCTGGAATGTAAGATCTATGGATCAAGGTAAGCTTGACGTGGTCAAAAATGAGATGGCAAGACTGAACATCGACATCTTGGGAATCAGTGAACTAAACTGGACGGGAATGGGCAAATTTAACTCAGAAGACCATTATCTCTACTACTGCGGCCAAGAAGCCCGTAGGAAAAATGGCGTGGCCTTTATAGTCAACAAGAGTGCGAAAGGCGGGATACAATCTCAAAAACGACAGAATTATCTCGGTCCGAATCCAAGGCAAACCATTCAAAGTCACGGTAATCCCAGTCTATGCCCCAACCACTGTTGCAGAAGAGGCTGAAGTGGACCAGTTCTATGAAGACCTACAACACTTCATAAAACTAACACCAAAAAAAGACGTCCTCATCATCATTGGGGACTGGAATGCTAAAGTAGGAAGTCAAAAAGTAATCAGAATAACAGATAAGTTTGGCCTTGGAGAACAAAATGAAGCAGGGCA
Organism: Lepidodactylus listeri; assembly: GCA_029233225.1. NCBI lineage: Eukaryota > Metazoa > Chordata > Lepidosauria > Squamata > Gekkonidae > Lepidodactylus > Lepidodactylus listeri. The sequence goes on along the minus strand of JARCFY010000005.1, from coordinate 127,381,234 downwards.
AAGGCTAACAGAGTTTTGTCAAGAGAACATGCTGGTGGTCATAGCGAACACCCTCTTCCAACAACCTAAGAGGCGACTCTACACCTGGACATCACCAGATGGGCAATACCAAAATCAGATTGATTATATCGTTTGCAGCCAAAGATGGAGAAGCTCTATATAGTTAGTAAAAACAAGACCTGGAGCTGACTGTGGCTCAGATCATGAGCTCCTCATTGCAAAATTCAGACTTAAACTGAAGAAAGTTGGGGAAACCACTAGGCCACTCAGGTTTGACCTAGAGCACATCCCTGATGAATATACAGTGGAGGTGAATAATAGGTTTCAGGGACTAGATTTGATAGAGTGCCTGAAGAACTATGGACGGAGGTTCGTGGCATTGTCAGGAGGCAGCAATCACTACCATCCCAAAGAAAAAGAAATGCAAGAAAGCAAAGTGGCCGTCTGATGAGGCTTTACAAATAGCAGAGGAAAGAAGGAAAGTGAAAGGCAAAGGTGAATAGGAAAGATTTACCCAACTGAAAGCAGATTTCCAGAGAACAGCAAGGAGAGATAAGGAGGCTTTCCTGAATGAACAATGCAAAGTAACAGAGGAAAACAATGGAATGGGAAGGCCTAGAGATCGCTTCAAGAAAATTGGAGAAATCAAGGGAATGTTCCATGCAGAGCTGGCCATGATAAAGGACAAAATTGGTAGCGATTTAACAGAACCAGAAGAGATTAGGAAAAGATGGCAAGAATACACAGAAGAACTATACAAGAAGGACTTCAATGTTCTTGACAACCACGATGGTTAATCACTGACCTTGAGCCAGACATCCTGGAATGCAAAGTCAAATAGGCCTTAGAAAGCATTACAAAAAACAAAGCTAGCGGAGGTGATGGTATCCCAGCTGAGCTATTCAAAGTCTTAAAAGATAATGCTGTTAAAGGGCTGCACTCAATTTGCCAGCAAATTTGGAAAACACAACAGTGGCCGCAGGATTGGAAAAGGTCACTTTACATTCCAATCCCAAAGAAGGGCAATGCCAAGGAATGTTCTAACTATCGCACAATTGCACTCATTTCACATGCTAGCATGGTCTTGGTCAAGATCCTACAAGCTAGGCTTCAGCAGTACGTGGATAGAGAACTGTCGGAAGTACAAGCTGGGTTTCGAAGAGGTAGAGGAACTAGAGATGAAATCGCCAACATTAGCTGGATTATGGAGAAAGCAAGAGAGTATCAGAAAAACATCTACTTCTGCTTCATTGACTACGCTAAAGCCTTTGATTGTGTGGATCACAACAAACTATGGCAAGTCCTTCAAGAGATGGGAGTACCAGACCACCTCACATGTCTCCTGAGAAAGCTCTATAAGGGTCAAGAAGCAACAGTTAGAACCGGATATGGAACAACTGATTGGTTTAGCATAGGAAGAGGAGTACGACAAGGATGTGTATTGTCACCTTGCTTATTTAATTTATATGCAGAGTACATCATACGAAATGCCGGCCTGGATGAATCACAAGCCGGAATTAAGATTGCTGGGAAAAACATCAATAACCTCAGATATGCAGACGATACCACTCTAATGGTAGAAAGTGAAGAGTACCTAAAGCGCCTCTTGCTGAAGGTAAAAGAGGAGAGCGCAAAGGTTGGCTTGAAACTCAACGTCAAAAAAACTAAGATCGTGGCATCCGGCCCCATCACTCCTTGGCAAAAGAAGGGGAAGTCGTGGAAGCAGTGACAGACTTCACCTTCCTGGGATCCAAGATCACTGCAGGTGGTGACTGCAGCCATGAAATTAAATGCCTGCTCCTTGGAAGAAAAGTGATGGCAAACCTAGACAGCATAACTAAAAGTGAGACATAGCCCTGCCAACAAAAGTCCGTATGGTCAAAGCCATGGTATTCCCAGTAGTGATGTATGGCTGCGAGAGTTGGACTATATGGAAGGCCAAGCGCCGAAGAATAGATTCTTTTGAATTATGGTGCCGGAGAAAACTCTTGAGAGTCCCTTGGACTGCAAGGAGATCAAATCAGTCAATCCTAAAGGAAATCAAACCTGACTGTTCCTTGGAAGGCCAGATACTGAAGCTGAAGCTCAAATACTTTGGCCACCCAATGAGAAGGGAGCACTCCCTGGAGAAGACCCTGATGCTGGGAAAGATTGAAGGTCAGAGAAGAAGTGGACAGCAAAGGACGAGATGGTGAGAGAGTGTTTTCGATGCAACAAAGATGACATTAAGCAAACTCTGGAGCACGACGGAAGACAGGAGGGCCTGGTGTGATGTGGTCCATGGGGTTGCAAAGAGTCGGACTCGACTGTGTGACTAAACAACAACAACAGACTTTTTCACAATAAAAACCCTGATTTGGATAGCCCAGGCTCGACCAACCTCATCAGATTTTGGAAGCTAAGCAGGGCCAGCCTGGGCTATTATTTGGATGGGAGACCGCCATGGAAAACCAGGGTCATGATGCAGAGGCAGCTCTGAATGTCTCTTGCCTTAAAAACCCTGTGGGGTTGCCAGCAGTGTTCCCTCGAAGCTGAGTTATGGTGAGCGAGCTCACAGTTTTTTAGCCTCCAGCTCACAGATTTTTGTCGTAGCTCAGGAAGGACGGCTCCAGAGCAAACTAATTTATGCAGCAGCCAAATCGTTCGCTCACAACTTTCAGGCCAGTAGCTCACAAAGTAGAATTTTTGCTCACAAGACTCCACAGCTTAGAGGGAGCATTGGTTGCCAGACGTCAGCTGTGATTTGACGGCACTTTCCGCCACACCACCACCTTGCCACAAGTGTTTTCCCTGCTGCTACATTGAGTAGAGGAATGTGTAAACAAAGCTTGGGGTCTTATAAGACAAGAGAATCTCTGAGGTTTGCGGGTGCTGAGCCATGAAAGGCCATGTTATTGTTTTATTAACGGTATTTATACAAGTGAGTCAATACAGTCTGCCGGATGGGACATTCAGATGAACTCTGCGATAGGAATTGGGGCTGTGGAACCAACCCGAGGTCTAAAGCCAGAACTGAAGCAAAGCATAGTTATTAACATGACGCATTAAATTAGGTAAAAAATCATGTCGTAGGATCCTAGTTCAGCAAGCTATGCACCGTAGGACAGACGGTGCTCCCTAATAGTTACTATGTCATGAGGTTCGACTGAGTGTGTGTGTTACCCTTTGCCCCGTCGCATGGTCACCCAGCAAAGCTTCCATGGCAGAGTGAGGATTTGAATGTGAGCCTCCCTGTTGTGTTCTGGGGCTGGGCAGAGAGTACAGAATGTCCCAGTAAACAGGCAGTGGGACAGATTGCCTGGTAGCAAATGGAAGAGAGATTGGATGGTTTGTTTAAAACGTGGTGTAAAAGATTTCCTGGAGCCACGGCTTGGGGGCGGGGGGGGGGGAAGGGAAGCACTTGTTAGGGAAGAGTCTCCTCTGGCAAGAAGAGCCCCACAGGCTTTGGCAGAGCTCTTCTTCTCGGCATCTTTGACCATTTCCCCACCTGGCCTTATGACAGGGAAGAAGAGGAGGAGGAGGTGGTGGTGACTGGGTTTATGCCCCGCCCTTCACGACCCGAAGGCGTCTCAGAGCGGCTTACAATCCCCTCTCCCTTTCCCCTCCCCACCACAGACACCCTGGGAGGTAGGTGGGGCTGAGAGAGCTCTTGGGGAACAGCTCTGAAAAAAACTTGTAACTGACCCAAAATCACCCGGCAGCTGAATGTGGAAGAGGGAGGCATCAAAACCGGATTAGAGTCCGCACTCTTAACCACTCCGCCAAACTCGCTCTCAGCCAGCCGCTGAGGTCCTTAAGCCTCTATTGACAGGGTGACAGGAGGGGTAGAGAGCCCTTTGCCCCGTCCCAACTTCTGAGGAAGCAGCTGATGAAGGGAGCGTTTAGCCTTTCACAGATGTTACGTTCGTGCATATTGGGAGCCTGGCAACCATACATGTTGGGGGCATGTTCTACCTGTGATATGCCCAATACTTGTGATTGCTGTGTTGGCTGATCCCACATCTTTGTATATGTGTGTACAGTTTCCGTATGTGTGAATCAGACCCTGGAAAACCTAGGGTGTGTGTTGCATATACCAAAGCTATACATTCCTGCATTGATCTTGTGTAGACAACACCGTGACCGTATGCATTGGGAGGACCTAAAGCCGTTGGCCAGGATTCCCAGTATGCGCGGCCACAGCGTTTGAAAAGAGCTTCTGGAATCAGGGATTGCAGAGGGCTGGGCAAGATCTCGCCGGTTGCCTCTCCCTGTCTTAAGATCCAGTGCGTGTTCGGCAGGAGATCTGAGTGGATCTCCTGCCTCTTTTGAGAGAGGAATGTGTGAACTGGATGGTGCTGTGGTCTTGGAAGGGGAGTCAGCTCTTTTCCCCCTAGGTTATACTTTTGATCACACTTCCCCTTCTCCCTCTGAGCTGCTGGGGGGGGGGGGGGAAGACAGATACAGTGTGTGTGTGTATAGTGGTGTCAAGTCTTTTTCAGATTACGGGGCTGCGGTGGCTCAGAGGTTAAGACGCTGAGCTGCAGACCGGGAGGTCGGTAGTTCGGCAGTTGGGGACCCGAGTGCCGCGTGATGGAGTTGTTAGGACTTTTGTCCAATATTCAAGAAAATTCAGAGTAATGAATCTTGCTTTTCTGGAAAGAAGAGATTGCTTCTTTTAGTTTAAAAGAAACTTTATTACTAAAGGGAAAAGGGATTAGCTACAAACAAACAAAACATGCTTACTAAGCTTCCTAAGCAGCATTGTGCTGCGTCTGCACACTAAGACATCCTACTAGAGAGAGAGAGAGATTACAATGGAGGATCTCTCCTTCTTCTTGCCCCCTGAAAGGAAACACCTGATATCATTGACCAGTTAGCAAAACAGTACACCTTTAGGTTTCCGGGGCTTAGAGTTAATCGGCCAGCCGCCAGGCACTTCCAGGTTAAACTAAGAAACACAACAAGTTGCATAGGTTAACCCTATAATGACTGAAATCCCAGGTCTTGTCTTTCATACTCATTTCTCCAACAGGAGTGAGCTCCGTCTCTGGCCCCAGCTCTTGCCAACCTAACAGTTCGAAAGCAAAACAATTGCAAGTAGATAAACAAGTATCTCTTTGGTGGGAAGGGAACAGCATTCCGTGTGCTTCGGCGTCTAGCCATGCCAGCCACATGACCACAGAGAAGTCTTCGGAGAGTGCTGGCTCTTTGGCTTGGAAATGGAGATGAGCACCACCCTCTAGAGTCAGATTTGGCTGGCTTTTGAGCAAGGGGAACCTTTACCTATAATTTAACGGCTGCCCAAAACATCCTCTCATTAACAGTCTTGCTCAGGCCTTGCAAACCGAGGGCCGTGGCTTCTTTGATGGATCCATCTTATGTTGGGTCTTTCTCTTTTCTTTCTGCTTTCCACTTTTCCTAGTATTGCTGCCTTTTCCAGTTACTCTTGTCTTCTGACTAATGCATGAAAGCCTCCGTTGAGTCATTGGCGCTTCCAGAGTTCAGGCTTGATTTCATAGTGGAGCCCACTTATGTGTCTTTTTGGCAGTCCAGGGTATCCGTAAAACTCTCCTCCGACCACGTTTCAAGTGAATCCCCTTTCTTCCGGGCAGCTTTCTTCACTGTACAACTTCCACACCTGTACATAGTAATGGGGAATACCATGGCATGAATTAGCTTGATCTTGGCCAGTCAGTTCCTCTGGGTGGCCAACAGCAGGACGTAGTAGCCAAGGCCTTCCCCTGATGTTGCCTCCTGGCTCTGGGATTCCGAGGATTAGTGCCTCTGAATGTGGAGGTTCCCCTCAGCCACCATGGCTGATAGACTTATCCTCCATGAATCTATCTAATCCCCTTTTAAACCTGTGTATTCCTGTAAGGGATTTGTTTTGCTTTTCATTTGGCTTTAATCTGGCTTCTTTCTCCCCCACTCCATAGTCCTTTTGATATTTCCTTTGATGAGTTTTACTATGGTCAAAGAGTCCTTGGATGGAAATTAACACGGAGCTTAAAAAGCTAACGTTTTTTATGTGAAACACTGAATTCAGTTGAACGTGATCGATAGGGCAGACCACTTTATCAGATTAGGTTTCTCACGTGGACTGATGGGTGACATTAATCTTGTATCTGCATACTGGATTAGGGGATGTTAAGCGGTAGTCAGTTTTCATCCAGAGAACCTTGAAAGTGGAAGCCGACGCTGACCAGTAGCCGTCCTTTGAACTAGGGAATTGACTTGCCTTAACTTGACCGCCAACGCCTGATGTCCTACACTGCAGGAATCTAAAATCTGCCCAGCTCCCCAGAAACAGGATAAATTACGCAAATGAAAGCTATTATGCAAATGGGATTTAGGCATGTTTACTTCTTAGCATGCAGCTGTGCATAAATAGAAACAACAACTCCCACCCCAGCTTTCAAAGCTTCGGTCCATATATGGCAATGTGGAGTAAAGAAAGGTGGGAGACTGATGCAAATGTCTCTAATATTTATATCAATCTAAATATATATGGCATTTCATATATTCAGTGTGTCAGAGGGTCACTGTGTTGGTCTGCAGCAATAGAAAACCTAGCGTTGAGTCTAGTCAAAGAAGAAGAATTGGTTTTATACACCGCTCTTCACTCGGAGTCTCAGAGCGGCTTACAATCTCCTTCCCTTCCTCTCCCTACAACAGGCACCCTGCGAGGTAGGTGGGGCTGAGAGAGCTCTTTGAAGACTGCTCTTGAGAGAACAGCTCTGAGAGAACTGTGACTGACCCAAGGTCACCCAGCTGGCTGCATGCGGAGGAGTGGGGAATCAAACCCAGTTCTCCCAGATTTGAGTCCACCCCTCTGAACCACTACACCAAACAAGGGAGCTTTGACTCTAGAAAGCTTACACCCCCCAAAATCTTGCTGCCCCCCAAGATCTTCCTGGCCTCTAGGTGCCACTGAACTCAACTCTATATAGTTATTGATGAAGCACATTTTATTGCTGAGCTACCTGTCCCCTGCTCAGTCCATGTATAATTTTAAATGTCCCCCTGACATAACGGTTGGATTAACCGACTCACGGGCGGCGAAATTTTGTTTGCAGCCCAAAATGTCATACCATTACAAATGACGCCGTTGTTGTTTTTGTGCTTCAGTATACGCTATAATCGGTTATGTGAGCTATTTGGAGGGAAATCTCATTATCGCACAAAAAGGTAATTTGGCAGCAGCGTCGCGAGGAAAAGGAGGAGGGCCGAGAGCTGGCTCACATGGTCGACATCTGAAGAAGGCACCCCAAGAACAGCAGCTGTTCGGCGTCTGGTCTGGTCTCTGGTTCCAGTGGCCCCTACAGGCACCTGCAGCCAGAGAGCCCCCTTTTCAGCCTTGTCTTCTCCCTCCCCATCAGGGTCACTGGTCACTCAGCCGTGAAGCAGCAGCTCTAGGCAGCAGTGTCATCAATAAAAGAAGTACGGCTGAGAGCTAACTCACGTTGTTAAGACCTTAAGAAGGCATGGTGTGGTATCTAGTTCCAACAGCCACTGCAGGCACCTGCCGCTGGAGAGCCCCTTTTCAGTCGTGTCTTCTTTGTCTCCGTGGGTGCTGCAGCACTGGGTTTACTCATCAGCAGCTCTGGGTTTACTCATCAAGGAGAACAAGGAAATTACAACATGGGCATACGTCCCGTCCCCCCCCCCTCTCTGGCAGCAGCTGTGCTTTTTCCACAATCTTTCCCCGCCAAACTGCAAGAAGCAGCTGCCGGAGTGGGAGAGAGAAACGAAAACAGTCTATGCAGCAGTTTCCTTGTTCTTTGCAGAAAGGATGGCCTCAGATTGCTTCCAGAGTATATGGCTAGTTGGGACTCTTATTTTTCCTGAAGCTTCAGCCATAAAGAGGAATGTCCTACAGTGAGTGCCTGTCTTGGCTGTTGAAAGAAGAGGCCAGTACAGCCCCGAGGAAGTCTCCGCATGCAGTGTCTTGTTAAGAAGCCAGTGTGAATGGGTATGAAAATAGAACAAGGAAGGGCCCACGGGACTCACGGAGGGGGAAGTCTCATACTCCCCCCTCCGTTGCTGAGGTGGCGAGGGTCCAGGCCCTGCAACCAACACGGAGCCTGGCATTCAGCATCTGCTACCCCCAGGCCTGCAGCGGCTGCCAGGGTCCACCACCACGGCGCTACTGTAATTCTATCAGAAAGAGACTCAAGAAGTCTCTTGGTCTCAAAGGGACGCCAAGGCTTGATCCACAGTCTCTGGATATTTATTTAAACCATTTATTTATTTACTTTATTAATATCTCACCTTTCACCCCAGTAGAGATCCAAAGCAGCTGACATCATTCTCCTCTCTGCCATTTTATTGTCAGAACAAACCTGTGAGGTACATAAGAATGTAAGAGAAGCCAATGTCGGCTCAGGCCAATGGCCCACCCAGTCCAGCACTTTTGTGTCACACAGTGGCCAAAAACACCAGGCGCCCTCAGGAGGTCCAGCAGTGGGGCCAGGACACCAGAAGCCCTCCCACTGTGCCCCCCCAAACCCCAGACATGGTGTTCCATCTATAGGTAAAGGTTTCTCTTGCTCGGAAGCCAGTCGAATACAACTCTAGGGATGCGGTGCTCATCTCCGTTTCCAAGCCGAAGAGCCAGCGCTGTCCAAAGACGTTTTCGTGGTCATGTGGCCGGCATGACTAGACGCCGAGGCGCATGGAATGCTGGGGCTGCAGTGGCTCAAGTGGTTAAGACACTGAACTGCAGACCAGTAGTTCAGCAGTTCGAGACCCGAGTGCCGTGTGACGGATTGAGCTCCCGTCTCTGGTCCCAGCTCCTGCCAACCTAGCAGTTCAAAAGCAAGAAACTGCAAGTAGATAAATAGGTACCACTTTGGTGGGAAGGTAACAGTGTTCCATCTATACCTTGTGGCTAATAGCCACTGATAGATCTCTGCTCCATATATTTATCCAATCCCCTCTTGAAGCCGTCCATGCTTCCGGCCACCTCCACTTCCTGCAACAGTGAATTCCACATGTTAATTACTCTTTGGGTGAAGAAGTACTCCCTTTTTATCTGTTCTAACCTGACTGCTCGTCAATTTCACTGAGTACCCACCAGTTCTTGTGAGAAAGGAAGAAAAGGACTTCTTTCTCTACCTTCTCTATCCCATGCCTAATTTTGTAAACTCTATCACGTCACCCCTCAGCCATCGTTTCTCCAACGTAGGTAGTTTAGGCTGAAAGCGTGTGATTGGCCCAATGTCACCCAGCAGGCTTCCATGGCACAAGTGGTGGTTTGAACCCGGATTTCCCAAATCCCAGTTGGATGCTTTCCCCACTACGCTGAGCTGGCCCTGGGCAGGTTGCAAGGACAGAAGACATAGCAGTCCGCTTAACAAGACTTAAGCAATGGGAAGGTTTTTTTTTTTTTTTAAAGTGCTGATTAAAGATTTTAAAGCACTCAGAATTTTGAAAGAAACAGAATTAAGGTAACGCAGCCAGTTCCACGGAGACAGTTCACCCTCCAGCCAATGTTTTCTGACACACGACTGTCCTGTACTCCTTTCTAAATATAGCAAATGAAGGTGCCTTCCTCAGACACCCTGCTGGGCTGTTCCAGAGCCTTGGACCCACCATGGAAAAAACTCTTTGCCCTAGATGGGACAGTGTCCACAGGTCTGGCTTGTGGATGCTGTTGCCATTTTAAGGGGAATTTCCAGTGTCACAAGCACAGCTGGGTGAGGCACCCTTGTTCCCCTCCCGTACCATTTCAGTTGCCAGAATGGCCACCATCCTTTGTGGCATTTTAAAAGCCCTTTAAAATGGTGATGGCCTCTATGGGTCATACCCAGGGTTGCCAAGCTTAGGGGGTGGCTGGAAATCTCCGGGGATTACAACTGTTCTGCAGCCGACAGAGATCAGTCCCCATGGAGAAAATGGCTGCTTTGGAATGTGGACTCTGTGGCGTTGTAGCCCACTGAAGTCCCTCCCTTCCCCAAACCCCACCCTCCCCAGGCTCCGCCCCCAGAATCTCCAAGTTTTGTCATATCTGCGGCCGCTTACCATGTCGAGTTTGGACCTTAGCTATATCTGTACAGACTATCCCAAGAGCCAGTTTGGTGTAGTAGTTAAGTGTGCGGTCTCTAATCTGGGAGAACTGGGTTTGATTCCCCACTCCTCCACTTGCACCTGCTGGATGACCTTGGGCAAGCCCTAGCTCTGTCAGAGGTGTCAGCTAGGCTGCCATAAAGAAGGTGGGGTTGAGGAGGTTGACACTGGTATGCAACTTTCAATTCTCTTCTAGCATTTGTCGTTGTTTTGACAAGGTCTCTGGTTTCTCTTGTGAGTTGCTCGCTGGGAACTAGGGGCCATTATTTTCCGCGCAAAGCTAACCTGGCATTCATTGGCTTGTAGCCATCTGACAACCCAAGTTTGAACCCCGTAGAAAATCCCATTCCCGCTTTCCCTCTATAGTCTTAACACAAATAGGATTTAGAGCAATGCAGTAGTCTGACCAATAAACTGATCCTGATTAAGGAATGTTGTTGAGTGCTGATTACTGGGGACTCTGACAGAGGTGTCCTTGAAAAACAGCAGTTTCTTTCAGAGCTCTCTCAGCCCCACCTACCTCACAGGGTGTCTGTTGTCGTCGTCTTCTTCTTCTTCTGGGGGCATCGTAAGAAGAAGTCTGCTTGAAGAACACAGTTGGCACATGACAGCATCACAGTCAGTCACCTCCTGAATTTCCCTGTGGGGACAAAAAATATGTTACAACACCACAATATCAAAAATATGTGGCTCCAGTTAAAAGAACATAAAAATTGCTGGAAATGACTAAAAAAAAATCAGTGGCCTGTAGAGAAGGTCAAGAGGAATCTATGTTTTGTTGAGAGGAGAAATGAAATTAAAGAGTTAGTGGCTAACTAAATCAGCATTTTCTCTGGTTCTGCCTGGGAAAATAGTTACATTATTCCTAACGGCTACCTAATGGCACGTGCATTTCAATAACTAATTAAACATTATATTTAGCAGATATTAAAATGTTGTTTGTGGGGCTCTGATGGGGGCAAAGATCTAGTGGGAAATTGGGAGTTTGGCTCAGGTGGCAATCTTATGAACATTTTCCTGAGAGTAAGCCATATTGAGCAAAATGGGATTTATTTCTGAGTATGCCTGATTAGCAGGGGTCCTTTCGAGCAGGAGCTCGGGGGAGCGCAGCTCCGGGAATTGGTGCCAGCCCCCACACCACCCCCTGGGTGGGGGAATGCCTGCTTGTGTCATGGCTGCAGCAAAATGACCCCGTCCCCTGGAAAGGTCCTTGTTCCTCCGACCAGCTTTCTGAAGGCTTCAGCCACCACTGAAGCTATCCTCCCAGAATAGTGGAATTTCTGAGGCTTGGATTAGTAGCTGTCCCCTCTCTGCCAGCTCTTTCTTTCTTTCTTTCTCTCTCTCTCTCTTTCTCTTTCTTTCTTTCTTTCTTTCTTTCTTTCTTTCTTTCTTTCTTTCTTTCTTTCTTTCTTTCTTTCTCTCTCTCTCTCTCTCTCTCTCTCTCTTCTCTCTTTTTCTCTTTCTCTCTCTCTCTCTCTCTCTCTCCTTTATTTCTTGCCTTCTGACATACTTCTGGTGGTGTCAGGGGGTGTGGCATATGCAAATAAGTTATGCTAATGAGTTATGCTAATAAGCTCCTGCACCTCTTTTTCTACGAAATGACCCCTGCTGATTAGGATTCCTCCCACAGTAACCTATGTTGATGTAGGAACCTGAGCGATTTATGGTTTCGGAGTCCAAAAGTTTCGGATTTATGGATTCAAGTCCAAGAGCTGGATTCGAGTCCAGCAGTCCCTTAGAGACCAACAGGATTTTCGGGGTATTAGCTCTCAAGAGTCCAAGGGAGATGTCCAACAAAGGGAGCTTTGACTGTCAAAAACTCATTCCCTCAAAAGGACTCGAATCAAATTATTTAAGGGTAGATTTCCACTTTTGCTTTCTGAGCCCACTGTTTAGTATTCTGTTACCTATTTTTTTTTAACTATTTGCGAAAAGGATTAATTTTGTGTCCTGATAAGTTTCACATACGAGCGTGGATATTTTCATATATTGTGCAAAGGTTCATATACAAGAGGGGTTGTTTCGTTGTCATGGCAACTGTTGCCTTGATCGCATCACCAGCGGTTCCTGGGGTCTAGTGGGGGCTGGACCGAAACCCCTAGAGGAGGAGACCTTGTGACAGAGAGTTGAAGAAGTTAAATGGGTGCAGAAAGGGTGACGCTGGTGGTGGACAGTGCTGTCCGTGACAGATTACTTATGGTGGCCCTGTAGAGTTTTCAAGGCAAGAGATGTTCAGAGGTGGTTTGCCATCGCCTGCCTCTGCGTAGAGACCCTGGACTTCCGTGGTGGTCTCCCATCCAGGTACTAACCAGGAGTGACCCTGCTTAGCTTTCAAGATCTGATGAGATTGGGCTAGCCAGAACCATCCAGGTCAAGGCAAGAGATGAGTAGAGATGGTTTGCCATGGCCTGCCTCTGCATAGCAGCCCTGGACCTCCGTGGTGGTCTCCCATCCAGGTACTAACCAGGGCTGACTCTGCTTAGTTTCTAAGATCTGCTAAGGTTGGATTAGCTTGGGCCATGGAGAACTTAGCTGGATGGATATGCTGTGAGGGTTTGAGGGTAGCTGATAGAAGGCATTCAGCTACAGGAGGAGATCCCACCTGGGAAAACTGAGAAAACAGGGCTTAATGAAACCTGCTTCTGAGAAGGCATCTTCTCTCTGCCTTTTTTACATTCCTGCTTTCTCCAGCAAAACACTTTCCCTTACAACTGGAAGACAAGTAGCGAAGAGAGCAGTGATCCTCCACAGCAACATCTGTCTGGTCTGTCCTCCCCCATCTGCCTTACACTTGTTAGACCAGGTTGGTGACGGAGGATCTGGAAAGCCCCATCAAGCAGAGTGACTGCTGCCCGGGTCTTCTCTGTTTCTGGCGTTAGCAGAAGGGACGTGCCCCACACCTGTTGGCCAACCTCTCAGGAAGACCAGCAGATTGTTTAGTCCTCCGGAGGGCAAGCAGGAACAGGATGGCAGGACTGACCAGGACAAGGTTCACAGGATGGTCAAGCTGGATCTCTGCTGTGGGCCCAGTTTCTTGGGCTGTGATGCTTGAATGGGCTTCCAGCTGCCTGGGGACCCGGAGGAGGATGGAGATCGGACTTTCTTGCCTTGGTGAGGAGATCCTGTGCTTCATTAAAAGCTGAGCTTCTAGTCGTTTGGTCTGAATTAGGTTTCAGGATCCTCCGTGGTCTTGTGTCAATCTAGGAACATTTTAGAATCGGTATTGGAATTTCTATATTCAGGTTTTAAGCCATGTTGTGAGGCTTCTGAGTCGAATCAAATAAGCCAGGCCTTTGATGAAGCAAAAGTCCTTTTATTTCTTAATGATGGTTCAGGTACTCAATGTTTGTTAGAGATAACTAGTTACAGGCAACAGGGATTAATATACCATTCACAGTAAGGTAAGGGCAGGTGAAGAACCGATCAGGGCTAACATAAAAAAGCACGAAAACCCCCGAACCGTTAATTCCCACAGAAAAGGTGCAAAAGCACTAACCCCCCCCCCCCATGCCCCTTCATGAACTCTACTTGCAATTCACAGGCCAGGCACCTGGCTAGAATCAGTTCAGCAGTTCTCCAAGGTTACAAAAGCAAGATAAGCCATTTGTGACTCCCGAGAGAGAAAAGGGAGGAGACCAGGGGAGATAGCCAGGCTGTTTATGTGACGTGGTGGAATGCGGCAAGCCATCCTCCCGGGGAAGAAAAAGACACATTAAGCGAGACAGGCAATAAACCTCAAGGCTAGCCGTAAATTACTGATAGGGACACAGGACAATTAATGGCAGCGGATCTGACACATGTCCATCTTGAACTGTGTATTTTGTTATTTGGCTACATTTGGTTATATTTGGTTCTGTCTCAGATTTGTTATGATATGTTGTTATTTGACAGGTCTCTGACTGTTGTTGTAGTTCCGAAGGGGTTGTAGTTCCTGCTTGGTGTGTTCTTTAAAAATAAAAGCCAACCTCTACTCTGCAAGCGCAGTGCTTTCCATTCACCCACCCAGTGAACAATTGTTGCCAATTTTACTTCAAAGGCAGCTGCTCTCAACATGCTGCTGCTTCTTTTTTGCTGTCAAGTCGCAGCTGACTTAGGGTCGCCCCACAGGGCCTTCAAGGCAAGAGATGCTCAGAGGTGGTTTGCCAGGGCTGATCCTGCTTAGCTTCCGAGATCTGGTGGGATCAAGCTAGCCTAGGCTACCCAGGGATAGATATGCTTACAGATCTGCAAAGTACCTGGAGACCCACTTGTTGGCTGTGTTTTCATGAGCAGTACCTACCTTCTTAGAGAGCTGCTTGGCCTCATTCGACTGATTCTTGGCATGCTTTCCTTTGGTGTGGTGAAGTCCTGGTGCAGAGTAGAGGGCAAAGACTGCTCTGAAGAACATTTTCCTGGAAGTAGACCCTACTTAGTGGAACTGCTCTTGCTCATTCTCTTAAGAGTTTGAGTTGGGAAGTTCCTCACTGGTCTCTCACCACAGCCACAAAATAAGACAACCCCCCCCCCCCAACTCCCTTGTGGGTGAGCCAAGATACTAGTACTTCTGGGCCTGGACAGGAGAAATGAACTGGGATTTCCACACAAAATTGGATCCCTCCCCAATGGAGACTGAATTCAAGTTTGCTGTTCTGATGAGTTTCCGCCCTTTTCACTAATGGCTCCACAATCTCTCGCTAGATGGATCCTTGCAAAACATGGATGACCTTCCTGTTAAACCAAGATTGTAGAGCCTTGTAAGAAGTCATATGGCATCCTGTCATCTGCAAGGATGTTCAGTGTTCCCAATCACAGGGGTCAGATTCCACTCACTGTGGGTCTACTCCCTGCCCCATTATTATTTTTTCTTTGGTAGATAATTTGGCAGTGCATTGATAGAATTTGTTTGCCCACTACCAAGGGCAATGCAGGCTGGAGGTTGGATAGTATATGGAATACTAGGAATAAGGTCCGTTGTGGAAATAAATACAACGGGCTCTAGAAAGAGGCTCTGGGAGACTGCCAAGGCCTTGGGCACTCAGCGTCAATTTCCTGTGGCAACCTCAGCAGGGGAACTGATCTCTGCTACCTGAAGAGCAGTTGTAATTCTGAGTGATCTCCTGCCCTCACCTGGAGATTGGCAACAGTGGTTCCCCAAGTGGGAATAGCTGGGTTGGAGAGCAGAGTCCATGGCATTCTACCTGTCTGAGGCTCCACCTCTCCTCAAAGCTCAACTGCTCCAGGCTCCACCCCTCAAATCTCCAGGAATTTCCCACCTGGAGTTGGCAACCCTATGTCCTTTCTAGCCAAGCATCAACCTACCTTTATTTTCCCCTCACTCTTCAGCTTTCCATCTCCACCCCACCTGCAGCCTCTACTGTGCTCTGAAGCCCTGACTGCCACATCACATTGGCTCTCATGGGGGGACATCTCAGTAGGGTATAAGGACACAGAGTCCACCATTTTCTCCAGGGGAACTGATCAATGCCATCTGGAGAGCAGTTGTAATTTTGAGTGGTCTCCAGCCCTCACCTGGAGATTGGCAACAATGGTTTCCTTGGCCTGAAGGGTGGGATAGAAATTTAAATAAATAAATTTCCCAGGAGGAAGTGGTCTTTCTCTGCAATGGGGACCAAAGCAGCTTACATCATTCTCCTCTCCCACTTTTGACTTGCACAACAATCCTGCGAGGTATGTTAGGATGAAAATCTGACTAGTTCAAAATCACCCACTCAGCTTCAACAGCAAGAACCTGGATCTAGCAGACCCTGCTCTGAATCACTAATTGCCATGCCTGGGGTACCCAACCTCCAGGAGAGTCTGAAGATTGCCAGGGATCACAACTGAACTCCAGACAACAGATCTCTCCTGCCCAGAGAAAATAACTGCTTTGGAGGGTAGACTTTATGGCATTCTGTTCAGCTGAGGCCTCTCCCCTCCCCAAACCCTGGCTTCCATAGACTCTACCAGAAAATCTCCAGGAATCTTCCTACCTGGAGCTGGCAACCCTAGTCAGGACTGGTCCCAATGAGTTCTTCACAAAGGCCTGTGAACGGTTTCCTTCCTTTGTCTGAACCAAGCTTGCTTGCCTACTGTGGTAAAACGGGCTCCAGTTTACAACTCAGCTGTTCGCCTCCTACCCTTGTCCCATGGGCGTATCTCACTCCTTAAGTTCCCTGTCACCACTCACTGAATTGCCACTGCCTTTTTAGAGGGATAGTGAGACCCCTGTGGCCAAATCTCCCTATTTGGAGATGGAATCCCCAATCTTTGGGGGATCCCTGGAAAGTTGGCAACCCAAGGGTCTGGCCTTTCCTTGCTTCCTTGGGCTACCCCCTCCTTTTGGTATTGGCAGAGCGGGGGAGACTATGGGGTCAGAGAACAATACAGATTATTGATCCAAATAGAATAATTTATTTTAGTATTTACACAATTATGGAGCACACACACACACACTAAATGAATAAGGCACAACTGTAGGAGTAAGCACACACTATGAACCAACAGGGCATAAATCAACAGCTTGCCCAGCAAGGCAGGATATAAATATGAATAATAAATAAATAAATAAAACAGGGGTTAAACACAATCCTTCCTGGAAAGGCTGAAGTCTATATTGATGGTGCCCCACCCCTTGGGAGGGTCCCTCTTTTTCCACACTTTTTGGCCTTGGGGCAGCTGGGAACTGTAGTCCAGCAGATGAGGAAGCCCCATTCAACCCAGTGAGTGATACCCCTGCAGACCCCTCTCTGGAACTGCAGCTCAATTGAACCTTATGGGGGAACATTTTAAACAAACCACAGGCAGCAACCATCTTATAAACATAGGTAACTGCCATTTCATTTCACCTACCAACAGCCACTGAAGTAACAGTTAATCCCCCCACAGGAGGGAAGCAGGAGAAGTGTCTTCATCAAGAGAGAAAGCCGTCTGCCAGAAATTCTGACAGGGCACAGAGACTGAAGGAGTGGGCGGGGAAGAGGAGCAGACCCAGCACCCAGCCAGTGGCATGCGAGTACTCACAGCCAGTGGATAGGGACAGCATCTGATTGACAGGCCAGGGGACCAAAGACTGGGGTGGCGTGTGGAATGTTCAGGAGAGTGCCACCACCAGCAGAGAATTATATATAAAAGAGATACCATGGGAGAACAAGTCGTTAAGAATATAGCTGCATTCTTTGGGGGGAGAAAATGTGCATACAATATACATTCATTGGTGTCTAACATCCGTACTCTCCTCTTGATGTATGTGAGAGATTCATGGCATCATGTTATGCACTGTTCTTTTAGAATGTTGCTCTTCCCTATAGTTGGCCCTTCAGAGGGACTGGCTGGCCTCTGTGTGAGACAGGATGCTGGACTAGATGCATGGGCATCAACTACGGGGGGGCTCGAGCCCCCTCCCAGAAATTTCCCGGGGGGGGGCTCAGCCACCCCCGGCAAAATGAATGCCCGCCGGTGGCCAGTCAGCCGGCCGTCGCCGCCTCTCCTTCCCCCCCACCCCCGGCCTGCCCTCCTGCCTCCCTGGGGCGGGGTGGGGCGGGGGGAGAGAGGTGACGACGGCCGTCTGACTGGCCACCGGCGGGCGCTCCATTTTGCCGGGGGTGGCTGAGCCCCCCCCGGGAAATTTCGGCACGCGGAGTGGGAGCCGGGGGCCCGCAAGGGCGACGCGCCGGCTT
Organism: Lepidodactylus listeri; assembly: GCA_029233225.1. NCBI lineage: Eukaryota > Metazoa > Chordata > Lepidosauria > Squamata > Gekkonidae > Lepidodactylus > Lepidodactylus listeri. The sequence goes on along the minus strand of JARCFY010000005.1, from coordinate 127,363,529 downwards.
CGAAGGGCCTGGCTCCACTCGGCATCCACCACGTGTCCCCCGGGCGGCGGAGCGTCTCCTTGCGAGTCGTTCCCCAGCCGGGAAACTGAGGCCCGAGCTCTCCGTCCTCCAGGGCCCCGAGGAAGGGCGGAGGGCCAGACGGAGGGAGGAGGAGGACGCAGCGTCGGGGCAGCAGGAGAGCGGCTCCAGGTTGAGAGAGCCGAGCGGGCATCCAGTATCTGGGCAGCCTGCGGAACTTAGAGCCACCAGCGGGGCTGAGGGGGCGCTTCCTCCGGCAATCCTACGCCGCCGGCACCCGAGGTGAGCGGAAAGAGGGAGGGAGGGGGCGGGGAGCGCGGCGGGCGGGCGGGCACGGCCCGGGGAGGGAAGCGGCGGCGGCGGCGGCTCCCTGGGGCGGGGGGGGGAGAGCGGTGGGGACATGGTCCCGAGTGTGCCCCGGGGATTGAAAAAGTCTACGCCCCTGACTAGATGGATTGCTGGTCTGATTCAGCAGGGCTCTTCTGATGTTCTAATGAAGGCCTCAGCCTCTATGCCCTGTTGTCAGCTGTCCAGAGGAACTGGCTGGCCTCTGTGTGAGACAGGATGCTGGACTAGATGGACCACTGGTCTGATTCAGCAGGGCTCCTCTGATGTTCTAATGAAGGCCTCGGCCTCTATGCCCTGTTGTTGGCCCTCCAGAGGAACTGGCTGGCCTCTATGTGAGACAGGATGCTGGACTAGATGGACCGCTGGTCTGATCCAGCACGGTTCCTCTTATTTTCATAATGTTACTCATTGAGATGTGTAGTAGTGATGTCACTGCTGTTGTTCACGTGCCAGGTAAAGTCAGAATGTATTCTAATGGATTTTGGTTGTCTCCTTACTTGTGGTGTCTTCTGGGTACTTTTTTGCTATAACTTGTTTTCCCTACTGCTGATGTTTTATTTTGTTTCCTCCTTTTCTTTTGTTCTTTGATTAGTGGCAATCTACTTTGGGAAGTTGAGAAGGCAGGACATATATACACATATAGATAAATACGTATTTATCTGTCCATCGGTGTATCCAAATGAAAAGAGAGTCCTCTCTAGGTCCTTGGATAGCTTGCTGGTTGATGGCGGGCAATATGTGCTTCTTTCATGGCCATTGGGCACTCTTTAACATCTCCATGTGGGAAGATAGCTGAAGCCGTACACGCTGAAGAATGGGCTTGGCAAGAATGGTTTGATAGAGTTTGCTCAGTGAAAGAAAACAGTTTCGAGTCTTTGGAACTAGCTGGTAAGAAGCCATCTTGGGGATTTCTCGCCAAGGGTTTTGAGAACAGAAACAGCTTCACGCGCATCATGTGCTGCCTTTGTGCTGCCTTGTTTTCCACCTGTTCAACCTATATATTTATGAACAAACAGCTATAACAAGTCCCCAGCATTGTCCTTGCAATGCTGCCCTTAAATTAACTGTCGCTCGGGGACAGGGGGAACAATGTAAGGCATAACATAAAGTATGTGCAAAAATAGTAAATGTGAAAAATCACTAATTAAATGTGGCTGGGGTTTTTTTGTTTTTGTTTTTTTAAAAAAACCTTTTCTGGAAGTTGGAATATCACTCTTTGTACCTTTGAGCATTCCTCCTCAAAGCACATTTGTTTTACTAGCTTGAATATTCTTAAGCAGGCCCTACCCTCGGGAAGGGGGGGGAACCTATTTCACAGTCTAATACATTTCATCATTAAAAAGTTTGCTCGTTTAATTTCAGGATATTCCAGAAGGAAGCACTTAACTTTGAGGAGCGTGTAGCCAACCTTCTGGCATCCGTTGCTGCTTAATTTTGGGGGGTGGGGGTGGGAATGCTCCAAATGAAGTATGTTCTGCTGGGAAGCAAAGGAAGGCACCTTTCTGGAAACTTCTGGAAACCTTAATTTATTCTGAGTGACAAAGGGTTTCACTACCACCTCTTTAGTTTTCTGCAGTAGAATGAAATGAGGATTTAACCACATGGACACATGAAGCTGCCTTATATTGAATCAGACACACACACCCCTTGGTCCATCAAAGTCAGTATTTTCTACTCTGACGGGCTCTCAAAATCTCTGGTAGAGGTCTTTCACATCACTTCCTACCTGGCCCTTTTAGGTGGAGACATTGAAGATTGAACCTGGGATTTTCTGCATGCTAAACAGATGCTCTACCATTGAGCCACAACCCCTCCCAAACAATTTTGGAACAACGTTGACACCCCAACTCTTCAAGCGTGTTGTGTGTTGCATTGCATGCTCCCATTTCCTTTATTTCTGAGCTGAAGCTTCTGATTCCCCACTAAAGAGACATGAGAAATCTGGAAGGGGAAGAGAGGATGATCAAAGATGCGTCAAGGCTGTCTGGAAGGAAATTGCAGCTGCCTTGCCTTCCTACACTTACTCAAAGCCCGACTGAAAGCGCGTGGCTGAGGCAGGCAGCAATGCCAGGGATGTGACATAAGCAATTCTGGGCTGAGTGAATATCAGCTGGGAAAATGACGAAGGATCACATCATCCTGAGGCTCTGTGGATTGAGTGAGTGGTAGCCATGGAAAAAGAACCAAAAGAATAAGTATAATTCAGCTGGCTGTGGAGACCTTTGTGGTAAACATATTTTTTAAAAAAAATTTTACACACACTACATGCACCACAACACTGAACACTATACTAAAATACAGCTAAACAAGGATCATAAAATTGCTTTTCTAGTTTGATTAAATATAGCTTCCTTAAAATGAAGGTTAATATAATGGAGCATGATTTTTATGCTTTCTCTTATAAGCTGGTATTGCATAGATTAAATCAAATAAATGCTGTTTTAAATTTTCTTAAACTCTCAAGCTAAACAAACTGTTATTTCCCTTTCTTTCCTCTTTGTTTCACTTTATCAGTCCTATTTGACTACCAGGTGCTTCGGAGCGGCCGCCCCCTTTTCGGATTCAGAGTCCTTCTCTGAAGTACTACTTACTGCACTTTCAGAGCTTTCCACATCATGTATAATTTCTTCTTCCTCTTCCTCCTCCTTCTCCTTCTCTGCTGTCTTTTTATCTTCCACTGGGCTTTGTTGCAATTCCAGAAACGTCTTTGCTATTTTAACATAGACAATCTTTTTCTTTTTATAGTTGAATACAAGTCCTTCGGGTAAAATCCATCTATAAGGGGTAGAGCAAAAGGGTCTGCAAAAGGGGTCTGCAAAAAATTAGTCAAACTTTTATATTGCTTCCTTTCCCCCCTTATTTCAAATGGTATATCTTTTAAGACTTTGATTTCAACATCTTTGATTTCTAAAGTTGTCCTGTTTGTGGCCTTGAGCACCACATCTCTTGGAGAATCTCACCACAATCTCTCCAGGCAGGTTTTTCTTCTTTACAAATTCAGGATATGTCCTATAGATCATATCCATATCGCTTTATAGGAGATCCGCTTGTAAACCTGTTATTGGGGCTAATGCTTCACTTAAAATTTCCTTCAGGTTCTCACCTTTCTGTTCAGGGACACCTTGAAATCGTAGAACATACACTGATTTTTCCATTTGTAGTCTTAAAAGTTGATCTTTGTTGGATGCTCTTTCTTTCTCCACCACTTTTAATCTCTGTTTCATTACTTTTGCCTTGGCTTCAACCATTTTAACTGATTTAGCCATCTCCTCTGTTTTGATGTTGGTTTCTTTGATCTATTTTTGGAGTGCATCAAAGTTTTTATTCAAGTTGATCATCTGGTCTTAAAAACATTCAAGATTTGTTTTTAAATATGTAAAAAAACTACAGTTATATGGTAGAAAATTCCATCAAAACACAGTAAATTTATGGTGACTCTGTATGGGTTTCAAGGCAAGAGATAAATATTGCTGGCCTCTGTGTAGTGACCACGGATTACATTGGTGGTCTCCCATCCAAGTACTAACCAGGGCCGACCCTGCTGAGCTCTTGAGATCTGATGAGATCAGGCAACCAGAACCATCTAGGTCAGGGCAAGAGATGAAAAGGGGTGGTCTGCCCTTGCCTGCCTCTGCATACCAACCTTGGACTTCCTTGGTGGTCTCCTATTTTAGTACTAACCAGGGATGACCCTACTTAGCTTCTGAGATATTATGAGATTGGGCTAGCCTGGGCCATCCAGGTCAGAGTTCACAGTCATATGCCCAGACCTAATCCTGCTTGTCATTGGCTTGCTATGGCCAAAATGTCTATGAATTTTCCTGTGTCTAGTAAGGTTATTGAGTGAATGAGGTAGTGGGTAGAACTTGAATTAAAGCTTGGGAAATATTGCTATAGTTTTATAGAAACAATGCAGAGCCACATTTCCCATTTTTAAGGCACAAAGTTGTTATGACCATCCGGTGGGATTTCTTAAATGCTCCTAGTTCAAAGACTGCTACTGTATATAGAAAGAAATGCCAGATGTTCAGTAATGGAAGAGGATCATATCGCAAATTTATGTTGGTTACTGGAGCATATGAGAGAATTTTGAAAGAAAGTCAGCTTATGTTTCATAGATTACAGCAAAGTTTTTGACTGTGGATCATGAAAAGTCACGGTTAATTTAATTATTATTATTATTATTATTTTAAAAAGGGTGTGCTACAACATCTGATTGTTTTAATGTGCAACCTGTACTCCAGACAAGAGGCTACAGTTAGGACAGAATATGAAGAAACAATGTTTTCCAACTGGCAAAGGTGCCAGACAATGGTGTATTTTATCTTCCTATCTATTCAATTTGTATGCAGAACATATAAAGAAAACTGGATTAGATTTAAATGAAGGTGGAGTGAAAATTGGTGTGGAAGAACATTAACGGTTTGAGAGATGCCGATGACACTACGTTACTGGCAGAAAATAGTGAAGGTTTGAAAAGGCACCTGATAAAGGTTAAAGCGGAAGGTGCCAAAACAGGATTACAGCTGAACGTCGAGAAGACATTGAGAAAAGTAATGGCTACTTGGAAATTATACAAGTTTAAGGCTGATGACAAAGAAACAGAAATTGTTAAAGATTTTCTGTTTCTTTGGCTCCATCATCAACCAAAAGGGAGACTGCAACCAAAAAATGAGAAGGAGACTGCGACTGGGAAGGGCAGCCATGAAGGAGCTAGAAAAGGTTCTTAAGTGTAAGGATGTGGCGCTGCCCACCAAGATCAAGATAATTCATGGCGTGAGATTCCCTATTACTACATATTGGTGTGAAAGTTGATGAAGAAAGCTTCCTGGAAGGAAGCTGGTCCCTTTGAAACGTGGTGTTGGAGGAGAGCTTTACAGATACTGTAGACTGCATTACCTGGTTTGGGCTTCTGCTGCTTCAGGAACAGAGGCCGCAGACTGTTATTTCATTTGGAGGGTGCTCATCCAAGAATGATAGGTCATCGCCACAGACAGCGCATATACAACCTGTGCTGTGCCAGCTACACTGGTTACTGGTGGAATGCCGAGTCAGGTTCAAGGTGTTAGTGTTGACTTTGAAGGCCTTGAGTGGTCAGGGACCCACGTATCTTCAGGACCGCCTCCTCTGTCCCCAGAAGAGTGCTGAGATCAGTGGATAACAACTTACTGGTGATCCCCGGCCCTAGGGAGGTTTGGCTGTCCTCAACCTTTTGGTCCTGGCCCCGACCTGGTGGAACTCTCTGCCAAACAACATCAGGGCCCTGCAGGATCTTATACAGTTCCACAGGGCCTGTAAGGCAGAGATGTTCCGCCAGGCTTTTAGTTGAGGATAGCAACGGTTAAGACTGGCACCTTCCTTTTCTTCCTGTGGCGCCCACCTCCCCTTGCCCTGCTGCACAGAGAGCACTGCAGCCCGCAAAAGGTTGATTGCCACCTGAACTGGTTGTTTTTACTTGTGTATTGTGGTGATTTATTTATTTATTTATTTAGATTTATATCCCGCCTAACCAGCACAAGCGGCTCTATGAATTGGAATTATGTTGGTTGTATTTTATTTTAAGGCTGTAAATCGTCCAGGGCAGGGGTGGGCAAATGGCGGCCCGCAGCTCACATGCGGCCCGCCACAGAATTTTTTGCGGCCCGCCAAGACATGAAGATCAACAAGAGTAAATATAGATGCTCTTTGACAGACGTTAACTTGCAGGCTGTGATGAGAATCTCAACAAGCAATCTCACGCCTGATTTCAAAGAAATTGTAGAAAAGTGGGATAGGGTACATTTGTCTCATTAAACTGATCGTAAAATTAAATGTGCTTGCAGCTATAGACGATATGAAATTAGCAGAATAAATAAATTGAATAAAACGACCACTATTTAATTTAATTTATATTTATTGATTTTTATGATACAATTTATACCTTTTCTGAAATGCAAAGTTAACTAATGAATGCAATCATTTTAAAAGGTGCAGCCCTCCGCTAACCTCCGCTCCCACAAAGTGGCCCCTGAGCCAAAACAATTGCCCACCCCTGGTCCAGGGTCCACTTGCGTGGTTGGGCGATTCATAAATTTAAACAACAACAACAACAACAACCAATAGATTTAAAAGGGGGGGGGTAGCCACTGAGGTGAGAGGGGTAGGTGGGGCAGCAGGAGAGGTGAATAGGCCCCCCTGTTTAAAAAGGTTAATCGGAATAGCTGCTCCCAGGATGGAATGAGGGTCTCTGCAAACCGGGAGTTAAAAATTTTGAACTGGTGAGCTTTTGCAACTTTTGGAAATGGATTTTTTTTTATTTTGAAATGATGTATCACCAACAGGGCTGTCAGCAACAACTAGGAGTAAACCGTAAAACAGTAACGCTGTAAGCAAATTGAAGTGTAAGAGTTAGGGGGGGTTTTTTGGTTTTTTTGGAGTGTCAGGTTGTTTTGGGCTAATCAGGTTGTTTCATTCATCCTTCAGCTTTGATGGCAAAAGTGGTCTTTCTGAGTTGAAGCTGATTTCTTCACAACAGCAGGCCTTTGTGCAAGAGCTATCCTTGTTTTGTTTTCTTTCTAGAAGAAGAAGGGTTGGTTTTTATACCTTGGTTTTCTCTACTTTAAGGAGGCTCAAAGTGGCTTACAATCGCCTTCCCTTCTTCTCCCCACAACAGACTCTGTACCCTTTTCACATTACCGTTCTAAACTGGATGTTATTCGTTGTTGGCCCAATTTCCACTAAAGCGATACAGAGACTGGGGTTTCATACAGTGAATTCCCTTCCATTAATGAGCCGTCTCTGAAGCGTAATGGTTATTTCAAACAGTTTTTCCTGCCCTCTTTTGCCATATAATCTTCCTTCGACTTTTAAGAACATTCTAAGTTGAGTGTTATAGCGGCACCATTGAGATGACTCCATTGAAAGAAACGAGGGAGGAGCGGCATTGTAGGAAGCGCTATGGGTATTTTAAACCCCACACCACAATGATTCAGAAGCGCAATGAAGGGGTAGAAGATGGAAGAAGGCAGTTTCCCTCAAAAGCGGCTCAACCATGCTTTGCTAACCCAATGCAAGCAAGTTTGTATGAACAGGTAAATAATTTCCTCTAGCAGCCAGTTACTAAAACAGGTCTGTCTGAAATGACAGAAAAAATCCATTAGCAACCAATTACTAAGATGGAATACAAAACCAGTTTGAAAAGGGATCTTGTGAGGTGGGTGGGGCTGAGAGAGCTCTGAGAGAACTGTGACTGGCCTAAGGTCACCCAGCTGGCTGCATGTGGAGGAGGAGGAGTGGGGATTCAAACCCGGTTCTCCAGATTAGAATCCAACATTCTTAACCACTACACCATGCTGGTAAACACAGACAGCATGACTTGTGCCAGAGAGCTGGTGGTGGAAAGTGCCGTGAAGTTGAAGCCAATTTATGATGATCCCCGAGGGTTTTCAAGGCAAGAGACAGACAGAGGTGGTTTGCCTCTGCATAGCAACCCTGAAACTTCTTGGAGGTCTCCCATCCAAGTACTAACCAGGACCAACCCTGCTTAGTTTCCAAGAGCTGATGAGGGCACCAGAGAGCTACAGTTGCTCATGACCAGTAGAGTGTGATAGGTAGGATGTTGGACTCAGGATAGAGGGGCCTGAGTTCAAATCCTCCCTCATCCACAGAGCAGCTCACCTGGTGACCCTAAACAAACCATTATCTCTTAGCCTAATTTACTACTTTAGTTTGATCAGGACAGGATGAAATGACTCCATCTGAGCTGCTTGAGGGAAGGTTGGAAGACCAGTGTGAGAAAGGGAAATGCACACTGCCATTTTTGGCACATGGCAGAACAAAGTACAGAGTGCATTCACCAAAATGCTTGTTTCCATTGCAAAGTGCCCTTTTGAAGCCTGATAGAGATATATGCATGTATTTCACATGTATGTTATGTAATACTAGGAGTAAGGCCCGTTGTGGAAAGAAATACAACGGGCTCTAGAAGGAAGCTCCAGGTGAGTGTCCCAGCTGTGGCTGGTGGGGCGGCAGAGGGAAGGGGAAATAGAGGGAGGCAAGCCATGTTTATTTCCTCCTGCTTAGCTGTAAGGCAGGGCTGTCTGAAGTCCTTTTGCTGCCCCAAGTGGGCAGTATGGGAGGAGAGCCTCATGGTAACCGGTATGGCTCCCTTCACCCCTGACTTATGTTGATTTGGGCTCTGCAGTGGCAGCTAAGGTAGAAAAGCACCTCCTTCTGGGGAGGGCCGGATTTGGGGTGTGGAGGGACTTCACCATTGAGTCCACTGCTCAAAGCAGCCATTGTCTCCAGGAGAATCGATCTTGGTCATCTGGGAATCAGTTGTAATAGCTGCGAAATTTTCTGTAGGGGAAATGAAGTGCTGTGGCTGCGGAACACGGTGATTTCTGGGAGATCTCCAGGCTCCACAGGGAGATTGGCAACTGCCATCAGGCCCATAGGTAATATGGGGCCCATACCCCCTAGCATTTCTTCTGGGCCCCTCCCTCCCAGGCTAGCACCAAAGTACCTCAACTTGCTGCCTGTGCCGTTCTGCCTCCGACCTGGCTGCCAGACAACTGAGTGCCTTGGCTGCTTCCCCACCGGCCTCGCTCCACTCCCAGCCAGCAACATCCAGAACAGCCATGGCAGCGGAGGTGGCAGCAGTTCCAGCAGCAGGAGGTGCCTGGCTTGCTGGGTGGTGTGGTGGGTGGGCAGGTGGGCTTGCTGGGCTAGCCTGAGTCAGTGGGCTGGGGAGAGTGTCCTGCTGCCTCTTCCCACTCCCATCATCAGATCTCTTTCTCCCCCTTCCCTCCCAATCCCCCTCCTGGATGCTGCTGCTGCTGCCCACTGCCTGCTTCTCCCTGCCTTGCTTGACAACTTGAGCAGGTATGCAGTTTTCTGGGGAAGAGAGGAAGCTGTGGCTGCTGGGCATTACCCCCCACCCACCCACCCACTTGCCCTGGAGTCTGGTGGGGGTGCAGGGCTGCCTTAGAAGAAGCCTGGCTTCTAAGGCGTTTCACTAATTAACTTTGATTTAATTAGCTGGTGGTCCCTCCCAAAAATTTTAGAGGCAAAGGCCAATCAGGCTGCATATGCAAATGACCTCTGTGTTCTGACTGGCTATTGGGGGGGGAGAGGAACAGCAAACTGTTTAGAATGTGGGAGGGGAGACTCAGGCAACGCAACCAGTGGATAGGGACAGCTTGAATGACACACCGTGGAGCCAACTGATTTGGGAGTGCATGGAGTGTTCAGCAAAGTGCCACCCCAAAACACAATTACATATAAGGGAGATAGGGGTGCCCCACCTTTTTGAGCCTATTGGCGCCTTTGGAATTATGACACAGGATGGTGGCCCAACCACGAAATGGCTACCACAGGAGGTCAGGCCAGCCACAAAATGGATGTTATAGCTGACCTTCAGTCACACGGTGAAGGTCTCTGTGCTGCAGTGGCAGCTGCTGCCAAGTAATGTGTTTAAAAGCTGCACAGTCAATCAAATTTTCAATGGCCTTGCTGAGCAAAAAACCCACCTGGGCTCACTGGATTTCTAAAAACACTTGGCCGGCACCAGGAAAGGTGTCTGTGGGCGCCATGACACCAAGGGGCACCCTGTTGGGGACCCCCGTTGTAATATGTTCTTACTTGTTGACCATTTGTGGATTGGGCACTTTGTTTTCTTGGTGTATATTCTGGTTGTCTCATATTTTCATTCATCTTCAAATAAAGGTATGACTGGAAAGTGGGATCAAGCATGATATCAGACGTGGTAGAGTTTTGGTTTTTAAAAATCTTAATACAGAATGTTCATGAATGCTGAGGACAACCCAAAAGATAGCAAGTATAAAAGGAGCCACCTAAAAACCCCTCTTCAAAAAAAATTAAAAGCTCCAGGAGAAAGTTCCAATGAAATCATTTATTCCACTAATTTATAAATTGATTCCAGCTTCCATAAAACATTTTTTAAGTACTCTGTTCGTTTTCAAAACCTCACCAAACAAGTAAGTTTAATCATAAAGAGATCATTCCAAATAATTTTAATCCAAACTCGGACCTTACACGTCTTCCCACTTTCTGCCTATTGGTATTGATGCTGTGGTAAGTATTTGATTTAATACTAATTCTTATTGATCTCTCAGTGCCAGAATGGTAGAAAGAGGGCTACATAAGACGACACAGTAAAGCTACAGGATGTGTATTGGAGAAATATCAAATCATGTGGCTCCCTCCTCCAGCCAGGATTGGTACAGCCAAGTCACATGCCAGTCAGATATGGGTGGCATATGCCAGAGAATAATGTGGTAGAAGGGTGAGAAAGTGGAAGGGACTGTACCTAGTGTCACGGAAGTCACATTGGTTCTCTGTCTACCCGAGGTTCCAATATAGACAGACAGCAAGAGTAAGAAGCTTAGAGGATTATTCGCCTGGCAAATGGTGGATTACGTAGTTATACGTAGTTGTAAATATGTGCACTGAGCTTAAAGTAGAGCTTGGAGAAGTGGGTTTTTTCCACTGCTGCTAAGATCTCTTTGTACTAACCACAATTCTTCTCAAAAACGAAGTTCAGCCATCTGTGGTTGTAGCTTTCTGATCATTTCGGACAACTTCCTCAGTAAAGGCACTTTTCAGCTGTTGAGTTCTACAGAAGCCTTTTTGCAAGTTTTCCACAAAAATGCTCAGAGCGCCCAAATCACTCACATATGGCTTCAGTTGGGCCAGCCTAGATTATTTCTGCTTCATTGGGATGCCAGGTCCATCATTCCCTGGAGCTGTTTGGAGACCCGGGCGGGAAAATGGTAACTAGAGCATAAGAACATAAGAAGAGCCCTGCTGGATCAGACCAGTAGTCCATCTAGTCCAGCATGCTGTCTCACACAGAGGCCAACCGGTTCCTCTGGAGGTTCAACAGCAGGGCAAAGAGGCCGAGGTCTTCCTAAGAACATAAGAAGGAGCCCTGCATCAGACCAGTGGTCCATCTAGTCCAGCATCCTGTCTAACATAATGGCCGGTCAGTTCCTCTGGACGGCCAGCAGCAGGGCATAGAGGCCAAGGCCATCTCCTGATGTTGTGGTCATCACGACATCCTGTGATCATCACGACATCCGCTGGCAGCGAATTCCACATTTTAATCACTCTCTGTGTAATTTTATTTCAGCATTTACGATCAGGGTGTCAACCTGCAAAATGAACCCTGTTTGCTGTAGGCTACTAATATTTCAATACCCCTTTTGGGCAAAGAACTGGAAACGACGTCATTGCCTTCCACCCTCACCCCGACTCTAGGGATCCCCAAAACTTGACGGTAAACGCCTTAGAGGTTTGGTCCATTCCTGAAGTGTTGCGGGACGGATCATTCCAGGTCTTTGCCCAGAAGTGACATCAAACAGTCAGTGACATTGCCTTCCTGTCCCCCCACCCACTGGAGAAATAAGAGGACAGGGGCCGCAGTTTCCCTTCCTCAGTGGGCACCTGGTAACCCTTATTATACCAGCCTTTGAGTATTCTTTTGTTTTTTAAAAGCCATGCAAATAAAATAGCTCATAAGAAGAAAGCTTCTCTCCCTATTTGCTGTGCTGCCCTATGAATTAATTTCCTGTTGCTTTCTGTTCCGAGTTTGGCACCGCTCTCTCTTTCTCCAAACCCTGCGTTCCGCATCTTCAAGTTCCCAAAGACCTTGAATCACAGCAAACAGGTCTGTTACAAAACAGTCACTGTCAACCATGTCCAAGTTAGAAGCTGCCTTGAATATGTCGGTGACATATCAAAAACCAGCATCTCCTGTTACTGAAATTGCGTTAACAGCTGTGATTCCAAAACTCTGTAGACTGTTAACAAAAAGGGTAGGATAAAACAACTCGGAGATCTCCATTTCTACTCATGTCTGATTAAGGGAGCTTTAACTCTTGAAAGCTTAAGGTTGTCAGGTGCTTACTGTCTGCCAGCAGGGGGCTTCATCCTGCTGCATGGGATCTTCTAGCGTGTGCCACAATGAAGTCACCCGGAAGTGATGTCGTCATGCCGGGCACATCATGCAAGGGACGCTCTAGCATTTGGCAAAAAAAAACCCACCCCTCTATGGTCACCATAGAGTTTTTATCCAAATGCTAGAGCGTCCCCCGTGGAATGTGCCCGGCATGATGACATCACCTCTGGGTGACATCATCACGCTGGGCACAGCGGAGCTCGTTAGGCGTAGGTGGCGGATTGGGGCCCCCAAAATTGGGGAAAACCGTGCCCCCATCAGGGGAGTGGCAACCCTATGAAAGCTTATACTCTGAAACTCTTATTGGTCTCTTAGGTACCACTGGACTTGAATCTAACTAGTTTTTGTGGTGAAATATTCTGGAAATTTCTGTAACACAGTCTCATAACTAGCTTGTTGTTCTTTTCTGAATTGCAAGCGGTTGAATATATCCAGTGCCTCTGACCTTGCAATATTTAAAAAATATAACTACCTTTTTGTCGTCAGCTTTCTGTGTAGCTTCATTTGCTTTCCTAATGAGGTTAGACTTTTGTTTGAATTTTTTCCCAGCTTTCTGCTGGAGTTCTGGAAAGAGCAAGAGGGGCTGGAGTTCTGAGCTACTTCATCATGGCCTTGTTTGTTCTGTTTCCTGTAGTTAATTCCAGCTTTTCTTGTTCCTCAGAGCAAGCACTGCAGTTGGCAACTAGCTACTTCTGGTACCATGTCACATTCTTTATGAATCACTTTCAGGATCCAAGATGCAGGATAACATAAGATGAACTTTATTAAGGAGAAGAGATTGGATTTACACCCCGCCTTTCACTACCTGAAGGAAGAGCGGTTTACAATCTCCTTTCCCTTCCCCTCCCCGCAACAGACACCCTGTAAGGTAGGTGGAGCTGAGAGAGCTCTGAGAGAAGCTGCTTCTGAGAGAACTTGTGACTGACCCAAGGTCTTACCAGCAGCTGCATGTGGAGGAGTGGGGAATCAAACCAGGTTTCCCCAGATTAGAGTCCACGCTCCTAACCACTACACCAAACTGGCTCTATGTACGTAACTTAGCAGTCAGTAGCAGAAGGAGTAGTACTGAGTTGCTGCTTCAGCCATGACTCTGCTGATCTTCTCTGACCCTCTAGGGCTGGGATCCCCAACCTTCTTCAGCTTGCGGGCACCTTTAGAGTTCTGACACGGTGTGGAGGGCACAGCCACAAAAATGACTGCCACAAAACGGCTGCCACATGAGGCAGAGCCCATCACAAAATGCATGCTGCAGCTTAACTTCAGGCACACAATGAAGATCTTTGTCCTATGGTGGCAGCTGCTGCCAAAACAATGTTTGATTTTTTGCAAAATGCATAGCCAATCAAATCTCCAGTGGCCAATCAGAAGCATTGGTGGGCAAAAGCCCTACCTCACTTTCTAAAAAATACTTGGCAAGCGCCAGAAAAAGTGTCCGCGGGCGCCATGTGGACCCCAGCTCTAGGATCTAAATCCTATTAAGCACCACCCAAAAGGCATAGTGTCCACACACTAGCTGTTGTAGAAAGTGTTTTGGGTGACCAATTGCATACCTAAGGTGGCAAGTTTATACATATTTACTGAAGCAAGTAACGCTGAACTCTTCAGCAGTTGCTTTGGAGTGAACATAACAAGAAGAGAAAGCTAAACCTGACCTGGATAGCCCAGGCAAGCCCGATCTCTTCAGATCTTGGAAGCTAAGCAGGGACGACTCTGGCAAGTACTTGGATGGGAGACCTCCTTGGAATACCAGCCGTTGGGAGGTGGGGGCAGGCTCTATTTAGCCACGTCTCTGAATATCCTCCAGGCCCCCAGTAGGGGTCAGTCACCGGAGGTTGCCATGACTTCCAGGTGCACACACACTCTCTCTCTCTCACACACACAAATATGAAGAAATACCAAAAAAGAAGAGAAAGCTGTGTAAAAAGTTTTTCCAAGTGCTAAGGAAAAATACCGAGAGAAAATAAGTTTATTTAGGCACAATGGCAACATTGATTAATAAATACTGGATAGAGGTAGCTGATACAAATCTGAAAATGATTGAGGATCCAGTGCTGGTGAACCAGTCTTTGTGAGTCTAGGGGAAGAAATGGCCTACGAGTGAGAGGAGGGGCCGTAGTTCTGCAGCAGAACATCTACTTGGCAAAGAGAACATCCCAGCTCCAATCCTTGGTGCCTCCAGTCAAAATGATCACGTAATAGATGATGCGAAAGACCTTTGTCTGAGATCCTGGAGAGCGGCTGCTGGTCAGAGCAGGCAGTACTGAGCTTGACAGACCAATGGTCTTGACATGGTAGGAAACAGCTTTGGGTGTCTATGAGCTGGGGAAGGAGGCCCACAGTGAGAGCGGCTTGGAAGGAGAGCGGTGTCTCCTCGCTCCTGCATTTGTATTCCTCCACCATTTCTGCAGAGGTATTTGCAGCTCGAGGAGCAAAGACATAGTTTGCTCCCTCTTGTGGCACAGCAGGGGAATTCCCGGAAACAGGGAAGTCTGATGCTGCACTGCAGGAGACAACAAACTGCGTTTTTGCACCTCGGGCTGCAAATACCTCTGCGGAAACAAGGAATACAAATGCAGGAGTGGAGAGACCCGTGTGTGCGGGCCTTAGAGCAGGAAATAGCCTTTCCCATATCTGTAGCCCCCCCCCCCCCCAAATTCCTCCCATGGAACTACTTGGCAAAATTTGTCTTCAAGAATCTTATGCCAATTTGGGCTCAAAATAATCTTGCAAAGGCAAACATCGTTATTGCTCAGAACCAGAGCTAAAATCGAGAACGCAATGCCGGAGAACCTAGACGGGCTGATACCCTTCTAGACAGAAGACAATTCCTGGCTGTCCTAGTATCTGGAACCACAGAGCAGCAGGAAAGAAAAGTGTTTGTCCACCTCTAATTCCATTTGGGCTTCTCAGTACCAAAGGAGCCCACCAAAATAATTCATTTCTGAAGCAACCTGGAAGGGTATCAGCCGGTCACGTTGCTGTATCAGAACTCTTGCTTTCAACGAATGTTTGCAAATGTTCAAAACCAGTGCACCCAAAAACAGGGGCGTAGAGTTTTGTAAATTCCCGGGGGGGGGGGCTCTTTAGCGCACGTGTGAAGTGCGCGCGCTCGCTGGGGTGATGTCCCCCCCTGCCAGGAAACCTCTGCGCCTCTCCGGGCCCTTCCGAGGCCTGCCAGCTGCTGCTGCCGGGGCCTCTTTCTCCCCCCCCCACTCCTTCCCTCTCCCTTTGCCAGGAAAAGAGGGAGGGAGAGAGAAGGATGGAAGAGTGGCTGGGGGGGAGGGGCACAGGCAGCAGCGGCTGCCGGCCTCGAAAGGGCCCCGGGAGGCGCGGCAGCAGGCGCTACATTTCCCGGGGGGGGGGCTCAGTCCCCTTCGGGAAATTTCAGGGGAGGCTCGAGCCCTCGAGCCCCCCCGTAGTCTACGCCTATGCCCAAAAAGGTCTCTTCTCACCAAGTTTCACTTTAAGCAGATGTGACGAAATGGAACTTAAAGGGGCAGAGTAGAATGCCGGGAAAGTCACATGACTTGAAAAGGTGGGGGGCCCAAGGGCTCGGAACCCACTGCTGATAGACAGAGAACTGTCGGAGGGGTCGGTTAGGAACGGACAGTCAGAGAACCGCGAGGTGGAGAGAGGGAGTCCAGCCAGGGACGTCAGAGAGAGCAGAAGGGCGGTCTGGGTCCCTCGGTGCTCTGTGGGAGCGAACAGGGTGTGAAAGCTCAGTGAGGAGAGCTCAGGTGTCTGACTTGCCAGAGTGGGAGCAGACCAGTGAACTTAAGAAGACACACAAACGCTAGTCAGGACTGTCAACCCAAAGATCCGGACTGAAAGGGAGATTAGTGAGGCTGAGGGGCAGGACGGTCAAGAGCCCACGGGGGCTAGGGTGAGACCGGGGTGCCAAGCCAAGAAACTGGACATCTCCATGCAGCAGGACAGGAGGGGGAAGGCTGAGTGCTTAGCGAGGGCGTGCAAAGCGTATCAAAACATACCAGCTGCAACAAAGTAACAACGAGTCTGCAAAACAGTAAAGCTTAATGTGACATCAGGAACAGTAACATCGGGACAATAGAAGCGATCTCCGCAAATTCCCTCCACTTATGCTCAATTGTACCAATAAAGTTGTGTTCAGTAAAAGAAAAGCTGTGGTGCCTTTTGAAAAGGGATTTCCGACCAAAGGACACAGGGTCCCAAATATTTCCCTCAGATACAAAACGCAGAGACCAAATGTCAACAGATCCCGAAGAGACTATATTGTAAAACTGTAGCTACTTTAATTGGAGGAAACTGGTCAGCGGGTTTATTATTATTTAGAGAGAGGCTGATCCAGGTTACCTCAGGGACCCCGTCAACTAACGTAAGACAGGAGATCCGCTCGCTCGCTGTCGGTCAGAGTTAGGGGACTGGTTGGTAAATAGGTGAGGGGTTGACTTCGTGAGGGGCCGACTTCCTGCAGAACCCTGATATTAATTTATCCTTTTCTTTTGAGCAGAGGCCTTAAGCATAAAAATGTTATATAATAAAATACATAGCAGAACAACGTATCACAGTAAGTGTGTACAGTTTTGATAGGAATAATCAATGGATTAAAGTGCATCGTAATTTAAGCAGACCGGATAGCAGTGATTAGCCTGATCTCTTCGGAGCTTGGAAGCTCAGCAGGGTCTGCCGTGGTCGGTACCTGGATGGGAGACCACCAAGGAAGTCCAGAGTTTGCTATGTAGAGGAAGCCAATGGCAAACTACCTCCAAATGTCTCTTGCCTCGAAAATCCTATCAAGTTGCCATACTGGGATAGTTAGTTAACATAGCAGAGTTTTGCCCAGTCATAGAAGTGTGATACTGAGTGCAGGAAATAAATCTCCCAAGAAGTATATTGGAAAAGAGAGAAACTTACATTGATTCTAGTAGATCCAGTTCACATTCAGGTTGCAAGCAAAAGAAGATAAAGAGACGCCTGCCACAAATGGCCAGCTTGTCTGGCATCATGTGTGTGAGAGTGGGAGGGCATTGTCTCTGCGGGAGAGACCTGCAGGGACATGAGTCTCCGTGGAAGGCCATGTTATGAGAGGGAGCGGACAAAGGGAGAGAGGGAGAGGAAGGGTCAGAGGACAGCTCCCAGGTTAAGATAAAGGTCCTTTCCGCACTAGACCTTAAGTCCTGGTTCAACCCTGTCCCCGAACTTACATTCTACACAACACGCGAGTTCACCCCTGTAATTATCTCAGGGTATTTTGACATTCTACACTACACTCCAGTTCACCCCTGTAATTATCTCGGGGTATTTTTTTTTGTTTCCACATTACATTGAGGTCCACCCTGGTTTCGCCCCACACTTGTCCGGGGATAAATGAATGCTGTTATAACCAGGGATGAATGCAAGGTACTGTGTTGCAAGTTGAACTCTGATCCAAGTGCAGAAAGGACCAAAGAAAAACATCCTGTTCAAGGAGATAACACCTATTTATTTATTTTATTTATTTATCTTTATTTTTATACCCCGCCCTCCCCGCAAGCGGGCTCAGGGCGGCTTACAAGGGCACAGTGCCAGTTAAAACATCGTAAAACAGATTTAAAATCAACAATAACAATAAAAATTCCAAGGTTACAGATATGTCTTGGACACTTGGAGAGATGTAGCCCCCCCCCTCATTTCCAAGCGTGCTTCAACTTGACAGCACACAATTAATGTATTAATTGTGCCTTAAAGAAAAAAAAATTCCCTGTTGAATCCTGGGTGATTTCTGTGGGCAGATGCTGATCCAGTAATAACTCAGTCTTGTGTTGTAATTTAATTTATTTAATTACTTCTTTTCGACCCCGCCTTTCTCCCCAGAGGGCCCCCAAACGGCTTACATCGTTCTCCTCTCTGCCACTCTGTCCTCAGGGCTGAGAGGGTGTGACTGGCCCAAGGTCACCCAGCAAGCTTCCATGCCAGCGTGGGCATTCGAACCGGGGTCTCCCAGATCCTGGTCTGATACTCTAACCACTACACCGCGCTGGCTCTCTGTGGCCAAAGTCGGTGCAAGTATTTATCAAGGATATCGTCATCAGTGTAATTGTGGTAGATTTTGCTCTATGCAGGGCAGACAGCTTAAATAATTCTCCCGCCCCCCCCCCCCCCGCCGCCCCATGTAAAGAGCAACTGGTTCCATCTCCAGACCTGTCAGGTTGAGCACCTCAATAAGGTGAATAGACCAACCACATGTGGTCAGGGAAAGTCAACTGTTTTCAGCAGCTTTTGCCCTCAGAGAATTGCTCTTCACTGCCCCCCCCCCAAGTATTAACATCACTTAGGAAATGAACGTCTTGCAGTCTGTTTGTGTCTCTGTGCAGAGATATTCTCAGAGGTTACTCTCTCTTCCTTTTCCTCCAGCCGCATAAAAAGGGAGAGGCATAAAAATTGCCAAGATACAATCTCATATTATGTCCTGTTTTTGGCATACACTTGACTGTTGGCATCTCCTCTAAAGTCGGGAAGACGTCGATGGTTCTGAGAGCTCTTCAAACGGCTCACGTCTCCTAAAATCATTTTAAGGGAATATTACGCATGACATCACCCGTCCGTGGCTACACTGAGTCAGGGCAATTATTGCTAATCAACTTATACTATATCTGGGTAGTTATTTTTAGACGGTTCATTGATATTTATCAGGGGAGCATACTGTAGCACATCCTTTAACCAAGTTGCTAGTGTGGTCAGTTATTTTGGAGAGAGACAGAAGCCTTTCCCTTTGTGATGCCGTGTTCCTTCATTCATATGATTTGAATTCTCAGCACTGTTTCCAGTTTCACAAGAAGCTACGAATCCATTCTCCACCAAGATTTGTGGCTGGTTTGCATAACTGCTTGCAAATGTCTCAAGCTTTGTTCACGTGTTATGGGGAACACAAACACATCTTACTTTTGTGTGCCTAAAACTGTTTGTAAGAAAGAACCAGGGGATGTGGAATGATATAGAGTAGTCTTGTCTTGTAAGATCTTGGAAACGAAGCAGGATCAGTATTTGGAGGGGAGATCACTTGGGAAGGTTCTGCAGGGGAAGGCAATGACAAACCACCTCGCTTCTCACTTGCCTTGGAAGCCCCTTTGCCGGGATCACCGTATTTTGGCTGCAACTTGACAGCGCTGCATGCACATGGAAAAAGCCGACCCGCACTTACTTTAGAAATGAAACTGGGGACCAGTACATGGATGAATATGGGGTTTAAAAATGTGTAGAATGTAATGTGAGAATTACTCAGCGCACGCCTCAAGAAAAATCACATGTATGTTGTGCACAGATGGTACGTGCGTTCACTGTAACTAGTGAGCTGAGCTTTGGCGGGTGCCAATCCCATACGATGGAACTGAAATTTTGAAAATAGAGATACCTTTAGACCCAGTAATATTTTTGTTAAATATGACGCCAGAAGAGATGGCAAAAGATAATCAACGTCTGTTATCTTATTTGCTAACTGCAGCTCGTATTTTAAGGGCTAAACTGTGGAAATCGCCAGAAATGCCAGCACAAGAAGATTTAATTAGATTAATATTGAAATGGGCAGAAATGGACAAATTAGGTTATCTTTTAAATCCATATGCAACAACTGATGTTATAGCGATCTGGTCTAAGTTTTATGATTGGATGGACTAAAAGGACTAACAGTGTGGTGTTTATAAGGTAGAGAAATTGATGTTTAATGAATAAGTAATATGAATATGAAATGGAGAAAGAATATGTAAACAGGAAGATTTGTGTACATATGTAAAATAAATATTATTATTAAAAAAAAAGAGAGATGGTGTCTTCTTGCTCTGCTCATAGCATCTGCCAAAGGACCACATGCTGGCATTACTTTTGTGTAGGACTGATGTGCTTAAAATCGGGTTCAGCCATGCCGAAATCATTTGATTCGTCCCAAGAATAATCCAGGAGTTGACCATGCTACGGGGACTATACATGTTGGGTTTTGTGTGTGCGGGTCTAAGGGGACGGGCTGTGGTGCAGTGGTAGAGCATCTGCTTGGCATGCAGAAGGTCCCAGGTGCGATCCCTGGCATCTCCAGTTAAAAAGGACCAGGTGGTAGGCAATGCTCCCTCTAAGCTATGAAATCTTGTGAGCAAAAATTCTGCTTTGTGATCTACTGGCATTAAAGTTGACAGTGAGCAATTTGGCTACTGCATAAATTGAGATGCTCTGGAGCCATCCTTAGCTCTGAGCTAAGACAAGGATGTGTGAGCTGGAGGCTAAAAAACTGTGAGCTAGCTCACTCTAACTCAGCTTAGAGGGAACACTGGCTAGTAGGTGATGTGAAAAACCTTGGCCTGATACCCTGGAGAGCCGCTGCCAGTCCAAGTAGGCGCTACTGACCTTGATTGATGGATGGTCTCATTCAGTATAAGGGAGCTTCAGGTGTGTTGATGTGTAAATTTCCAGTAGCCTGGAAATAGATAGAATGGGCCCTGCCATTAGGTGGTATGTAAATGTACAACCCACCTTGTGCAGCCTTCTCAGTTTGAGTGGGCTTTTGTGGCAGAGTAGAGGTTTGAATCTGAGTCTCTCGCATCCCGTTCCAGTACTCCAACCACTGCGACACACAGGCTCTCTTTGTAAGGATTACAGCATATGTGAAGTGCTCTGGACGCTGAAAGTGCAAGACCAGTCCTTTATGTTCATTGTTATTATTATTATTAATTGCAGTAATGTCCATGAGGGAAGAAGATAGTTACCGTCGTATCGTCGTCGGTTCTAAAATAAATTAAAGGCAGTCAGGGTTGTGCCAAAGGCAAGTGCCAAAATGACAAAACGGCTGGTTCTGAGGAGTCAGCTTACCCGTTCAGGCTCATTCGAAGGTCATATGGGTCCATCAGAGTCAGTAGCGTCCACTCAGACTGGTCCAATGCTGTTCTTATGGGAACGAATCAATATTGATCTTAGCGGACACCTTTTCATTCAATTTATTGCCTATATTCTCGGTTTATTTTATTCTGATTTTATGGTTTTATTATGTCTTCAATTTTACTCTACTTTATACCAATATTCATATTTATAGCATTCCTTTCTCTTGTTATCCTTGGTTTGTAATGGCCGGTGGCTAAATACAAATAAATTTCATTTAATACTTCCATACTCAGACTGGCAGCAGCTCTCCAGGGTCTCAGGCGTCACCAACTGCCTGGTCTCTTCTAACGAAAGGTTTTAAAAGACTTTCATTCTTTTGAAAGTATAGCTTTTGGGAATGCTTCTTCAAGGAGGAAAATGGCATTGGGGAGGGGGAAAGCTGGGAAAAAGCTCTCCCTGAGGTACTTTTAGTCCTTCCGGGAAAAATGTACAGATATGCATTTATCCCACCAGTAGGGGTGAAAGCAGACCAGAGGCAGTGTTCCCTCTAAGCTGAGTTAGTGTGAGCTGGCTCACAGTTTTTTAGCCTCCAGCTCACACATTTTTGTCTTAGCTCAGGAAGGATGATTTCAGAGCAAACTAATTTCTGCAGCAGCCAAATCACCCGCTCACAACTTTAATGCCAGGAGCTCACAAAGTAGAATTTGTGCTCATAGGACTCCTCAGCTTAGAGGGAGCATTGACGGAGGTAGCGTTTTTCTAGTGAGAAAATATCAGGGGAGGGAAGGGTTAACGCCCCATCTGTCATCTCGCTGCTCCCCAATACCATCCCATTCGGTTCCTGAGAAAGTAGTCCTGAGGTTGCATTTGCAAAGGGCGGGGGGGGGAACCTGTTTTATGTATTGCTTAATTTATTTGTTTAGTTCATTTGTACCTCACCTTTCTCCCCAGCGGAGACTCAAAGTGACTTACAAAAACCCTGTGATTTAAAACAAGAGCCAGTGTGGTGTACTGGTTAGTGTCTGACTAGGATCAGGGAAGACCCAGGTTCGAATCCCCACTCTGCCGTGGAAGCTGGCTGGATGATGCTGGGCCAGTCACCAACTCTTCGACTAGCCTACCTCACAGGGCTGGAGCATGGAGAAGAGAATGTCATGAGCCACTTTGGGCCCCCTTTGGGGAGAAAAGTGGGATATAAATGAAGTCAATAAAGTCAATAAATAAATAAAATAAACATGAGAGAAACAACAGCATGTGGTCCAGCCCTGAGTATGCGTAAGAGTGCCTTTCTCCCAGTGTTGAGTAAAGAATATTAGCCCTTACTCACTGAGGAAGGCGGAGATTTTGAGTTAGAAATGTCATCTGGGCACGTTTCAATCCCTGCACTGCTGATCTGAGAATTGGGAATTGTGCCGCTTTCGTTAGTAGCCCGTCGATCCCCATCGGGGATCTGTACTTAAAAGATAGTGGTGAAAGTCTGGTCCAAAGCTGGCTGATGGGCCGATGGCAGACTTCCCCCATCTGGTTGTTCCACAAGCACGTAGTCAGCCCATAGGGATGGTCTCCAGACCATTCAGAAGGGCCGTCATTTTAAAAATGTCTTAGCAGTGCACGCATAACCGCTTAAACATGTGACGTCCGCAGAGCTCCGCTCAAATGATCCAAACAGTTTAATGTTTCTGAAGGTCCCGTGATATTTATGCACCTTGTTAACTGAAATGGTACCTAGAGGAAGGTACCGCTGGCGGTGCTTTTACTATTTAAGTCCGCACATGTGTCGAAAAACAAGTAGATGGTGAGGCATATATGTGCATGTGCAAACAGGATTTTTAAAAAAACAGCCGACAGCACGGCTCCTTACAGTGGATGCCATCTAGACAATCCACTGTGGGAGTCACACGCGGTAAAGCGATTCACGGGGAGTTGCCTGGTTGTGCAATGCTGGATCAAAAAGATCTAATTCAAATTACAGCCGGGCCAATGGCGGGATTAGCTGCCCATCTGAACGCACCCACAGATAACCAGAAGCTGCAGGAAAGCTGGCTGGGAGGTGTTCAGGGTGTGAAGAATCTGTTGCCAGCAAGTGTGCTGTTTAGACAGTACGTCCCCACCACTCTGCTTTGCCCAGGTTGCTCGTAACACTGGGTTTATTGTGTGTCAGACAATCCGTTTTCCGCAGTTGCCGTGCCATAAGCGTGTTGAAGTGATATGACTATGTGGCTCCCAATGATCAGTTCCCACCCTAAGAAAAATTTCTGAGTGGTGGTTCTCCGATAATGAAGACCCTGTGGAGAAAATGGAGGTCCAGCTAGTGTGTTCTCTGCCTCTGAATATGCTTTCTTCGTCCCTAGTGAAGCCATAAAATTAGAAACGGTATGTCCTTCCTGCTGGGGATGAAGTAATTTTTTATTTCAGTAAGTCAGCTTCATATTTTAAGGCTGTGACGCAGAAGTAACCTTATATGCCGACAAGGTGTTTTCTAAGACAACTTCTTAAATCTGACATTTTTGAATGTGGTTTCAGAGGGGAGCCATGCCGGTTGGCAGTTGAACAGCTAGATTTGAGTCCTGTAGCACCTCCTGCTGAGGGTGAAAGAGGAGAGCGCAAAAGTTGGCTTAAACTCAACATCAAAAAAACTAAGATTACAGCATCCGGCCCCATCACTCCTTGGCAAATAGAAGGGGACGTCGTGGAAGCAGTGACAGACTTCTCCTTCCTGGGATCCAAGATCACTGCAGATGGTGACTGCAGCCATGAAATTAAAAGAAATTAAATTTCCTTGGGAGGAAAGCGATGGCAAACCAAGACGGCATAATAAGAAGTAGAGACATCACCCTGCCAACAAAAGTCTGTATGGTCAAAGTGATGGTATTCCCAGTAGTAATGTATGGCTGCAAGAGTTGGACTATAAGGAAGGCTGAGCACCAAAGAATAGATGCTTTTTAATTATGGTGCTGGAGAAGACTCTTGAGAGTCCCTTGGACTGCAAGGAGATCAAATCAGTCAATCCTAAAGGAAATCAAACCTGAGTGTTCCCTGGAAGGCCAGATCCTGAAGCTGAAGCTCAAATACTTTGGCCACCAAATGAGAAGGGAGCACTCACTGGAGAAGACCCTGATGCTGGGAAAGATTGAAGGTCAAAGAAGAAGGGGTTGGCAAAGGATGAGATGGTTAGACAGTGTTATCGATGCAACAAACATGAGATTTGGTGGACTCCAGGGGATGGTGGAGAACAGGAGGGCCTGGTGTGATGTGGTCCATGGGGTTCGAAGACTTGGACTCGACTGTGTAACTGAACAACAACAACAAAGCACCAAGGAGAGCAACAAGATTTTTGGGACATAAGCTTTTGAGAGTCAAGGGACAAAGGGGACTTTGACTCTTGGAAACTCACCCCCCCTCTCGGGCCAAGAAAGATCTCAGTTCTTCTTTATGCTGATGACATGGCCCTGCTGTCCATAACTCGTCCTGGCTTGAGAAGGCTGCTGTCTAGGCTTAGCGCCTTCTGTAAGGAGGAGCACCTACAAATTAACTACTCAAAGACACAATGGATGGGCTTCTGATAGACCAAAGCTGAACCTTTAAATATCTGGGTATTACGTTCTGCGACACACTTTCTTGGAAGGCACATACTGACATTATAAAATTGACAGCACTTTGGGTTATGGGGGCAATCCTTAAATTTTACAATACTAAAGGGGGATATCAGATAGAACCAGCCCTAAAGCTTTTCCAGAGTAAGTAAATCACCCAACTTTTATATGGTATCGAGGTTTGGGGATGGAATGATTCCCTAATCACAAATTTAGAGAAAGTCCAAAATCTTTTTCTAAAAAGGCTGTTAGCACTTCCCCCAAATACTCCAGCTGCGCTGCTGAGGGCTGAAGTGGGTCTTCCCTCCCTTCGGGCTCGCGCTCATAAAACTTTTTTAAATTATTGGCACAGATTGAAAAGGGCTCCAGCAGACAATCTTGCCAGTTTTTGTTTCTCTGAAAGTTTGAAAGACCCTAACTGGTAATCTAAGCATAATACGGTCCTCCAGACGTATAATCTGCCGGACGTTGTCCGTGGATCATTTCAGGCCGATTTTGAAGGCAAGGTGCAGATATACACACATGATGTTGGTCTAGATAGAGAAGTTATACTAAGAAATAAAACATCTCCTTGGTATAAACTGATTAAAGTGGATCATCGCAGGGCACATTATCTGACTAAAATCTCTTTCATTAACCTGCATACATCTCTTGCATCCCTCCATTTCCAAACTATGCAAACAGCAGTGCTTGAAGGCTGATATATCAAAACACCAGCGACTGAGCGCTTTTGTATGTGCGGTGGTTCAGTCCCTGAAGATCTGTGTCATTACCTCCTGGACTGTCCCCTCTTATTCACTCCCAAGAAAGAAGTTTCTTGGCACAATCTTAGATAAACTGGGCCCTTGCTCCACATCCAGAAAAGTTTTAACTTTACTTGCAGAAGTGGAGCCAGAGTATTTGTTTAAGGTTGCACACTTTGCCCTAGCAGCAAAGAAAATCCACATCAAATTGACTAAATCCTCTCCAGCCAAATAGCCAGGGCTACGTCAAGGTATGTAAGGTCCTTTTTAGTAAACCTTACCCCAAACCTTATTTTTATATTGCAAGTTCTAATTTTTATCTTGTATTATTGTAAGCAGTTCTATGCCAGACATATGTATTTTTACTTCCTGTGTCTTAATGCAAATCCTATTCTGCATTTTATAACTTTTATTGTATCTGTCCCTATTATATAAAGCCCAGGTGGGGTGGCAACATTCCATGCGCTCTCATTGGCTGTAAAATGCTCTCCCTCCGCCACTGGCCCACCAGTCGCCAGTCAAGAGTACTCGCATGCCATTGGCTGGGTGCTGGGTCTGCGCCTCTTCCCTGCCCACTCCTTCAGCCACTGTTTTCTGTCAGAAGCACTGTCTCCCCCGACAAAGACACTTGTCTTGCTCAATTCCTGAGGGGGACAAAGTTTTCCCTCAGTGGCTGTTGTGAGGAACTCATAGGGTTTCCAGCTCCAGGTAAGGAAGCCAGTTTAAGGAAGCCAGAGTTTGGGGAGGGGAGAGGAAAGGCCTCAGCTGAATAGAATGCCATAGAGGCCAGCAGCCAAAGCATTCTCACTTTTCCCTCCGTGGCTGTTGGTAAGCAACCGAGCTTGGTTCTGTCAGCAAAAAGACGAAGAAACAAAACCTTTTCTGCGCCTTTGTGAGGAACTCATTGGGGCCAGTCCATTGCCAGCTCCAGGTTGGGAAATTCCTGCTGAGTCCTTCAACCCCCCCCCCCAACGCTGCCCTCCACAGGATCCACCCCCCCCCCCCCCAAATCTCCAGGTATTTCCCTACTCAGAGCTGGGAACCCTACTTTCCCCTCGGTGCCTGCTGCTGGTCAACCAAGCTTGGTTTCTGTCAGTAAAGGGCCCTTTCCACACCTATTTTGGCCTCTGGGAGAAAACTCATTGTGCCCTTATACCCTGCTGAGATGCCCCCCCCCCCCCCATGACAGCCAATGTGACGTGGCAGTCAGGGCTTCAGAACACGGTAGAGGCTGCAGGTGGGGGGAGAGATGGAAAGCTGAACAGTGAGGGGAAAATAAAGGGTGGTTGATGCTTGGCTAGAAAGGAGATAGGGTTGCCAACTCCAGGTGGGAAATTCCTGGAGATTTGAGGGCTGGAGCCTAGCAAGGGTGAGGTTTGAGAAGGGGTGGGGCCTCAGACAGGTACAATGCCATAGACTCTGCCCTCCAAGCCGGCCATTCCCTCTGGGGAACCACTGTTGCCAATCTCCAGGTGAGGGCAGGAGATGACTCAGAATTACAACTGCTCTCCAGATGGCATTGATCAGTTCCCTGGAGAAAAGGGTGGAGACTGTGTCCTCATACCCTGCTGAGGTTGCCACAGCAAATTGACACTGAGTGCCCAAGTCCTTGGCCTTCGCACAGAGCCTCTTTCTAGAGCCCGCTGTTTTTATTTCCGCAATGGGCCTTATTCCTGGTTGTATTGTAATGGCCATTGGCTATATGCAATAAATTGAACTGAACTGGAAACTCACTTCTCCCAAAATCTTGGTCTCAGAGGTGCTACTGGATTCAAATCTAGACACCGAATGTGGACTCTTTCTAACTATACTCTTATCTTCCAGAAGCTTCCCAGATACCATTTTTTGAATGAGTAAATGCATGGAGAGTTTTACATGCACCTAGACACTTTGGGGAAATCTGTGAAGTGGAGCAAATTAATATTAAGCATCTGGTTCGATCCAACCCTCTTTTCTCCCCATTTGGGACTCAAAAGTGGCTTAGGGCAACATTCTCCTCTTCTCCATTTTCTCCCAACAACCACTCTGGGGTAGGCTAGGGTGAGAGTTTGTGATAGGCCCAAAGTCACTCAGTGAGCTTCTGTGGTAGAGCTGGGGTTTCAAAACTGGGTCTCTCAGGTTCCTAGTCGAACACTTTGTGCTAGGGGTCCCCAGGGGTCCTTTCATAGAAAAAGAAGTGCAGGAGCTCATTAGCATAACTCATTAGCATATGCCACATCCCCTGACATCACCAGAAGTGTGTCAGAAAGGGAATGTCAGTTTCAGCCCCATTATATCCTATGGGCCATTGAAATCAATGGCAAAAACTCACAAGGTATATGAGGGGCTGGAGGAAAGGGGGTTTGAGGGAGAGGCTCCAAACTTGCAGGGTAGCTGCTGGGGCCTCTCCTCGAAATACCCACCATGTTTCAATAAGATTGGACCACGGGGTCCAATTCTATGGGCCCCCAAACAGATTGTCCCATCCCCTCCATTGTTCTCTATGGAGGGAAAAATGTTAACTTTTTTCCTACCATAGAGAACAATGGAGGGAATGGGGGCAACCTGTTTGGGGGCCTGTAGAATTGGACCCCCTGGTCCAGTCTTCTTGAAACTTGGTGGGTATTTCTAGGAGAGGCCCCAGCAGCTACCCTGCAATTTTGGAGCCTCCCCCTCAAACCCCCTCTCCTCCAGTGGCTTTTAAAGTTGCTGCCAAATTTTGGCGGCAATTCAGCGGCGAGCTGAATCAGATTAGAGAATCTGATTCAGCCTGTGGCTGCCCTACTGGCGAGTCCTGAGCTGGCGGAGCTTTGCTCCGCCTCGTTCCGGCCCCAACAGATCCCTGGGGGTCCCCAACATGGGGGCTAGGTGGGGGCTTTGCCCAGCAGGGCTTCTGATTGGCTGTGCAAATTAAACACCATCCTCTGAAACAGAGCTTCTTCCTGAAATGTTAAAGACTGACTATGAAAGTGATGCCTAATTACACTCCCTGACATTTTGTGGTTGGCTCCGCCTCCTGTGGCAGCCATTTCGTGATTGTTCCCTCTGCCAGAATTCGAAAGGTTCCCGCGGGCTCACAGAGGTTGGAGATCCTGTTCCCTGTGTCACATCGGCTCTTGCTGCCTTCGAAGGCCTGTCAGCAGCTTTTTTATGTATGTGGGTTACCCTTCTTT
Source organism: Lepidodactylus listeri (assembly GCA_029233225.1). Classification (NCBI taxonomy): domain Eukaryota; kingdom Metazoa; phylum Chordata; class Lepidosauria; order Squamata; family Gekkonidae; genus Lepidodactylus; species Lepidodactylus listeri. Next base: position 127,334,896 of record JARCFY010000005.1, on the reverse strand, counting down.
CCCTATAGAAATACTGTGGGTTGGATCACTGACTTGGAACAGCGATCACTGTGATGATCCCCACTTTATTTGAATGCCTTCCTGACAGGAGCTAGACTTTCTTAATTGTTCTAAGTGCCGATAAAGGCAAGCATCTGTTGGTAGACATCCAAGTTCCATGTGCATGTCAACCATGTCCTAGTCTGGTTTGATCTTTCTCTTTCCCCTCCTTTCAAAGTTTTTAGATTGCCAGTAAATTATATCCATACACTTGGCAACGTCTTCACAAAGTCCTTGCAACTAATTGAAATGCCCCTATGCTGCACAGTAAAACGTCCAAATAGTCGCCAAAAATGGGGGGGTGGGGGAGGAAGGAAGAAAGGAAGAAACGGGAACGTTTCAATTTGAGCTTTGAGGGCAAAATCCTTTATGCAATGAAAAGCGGGTTGAGTGCTGAACTAGGTGTATCTAATATATCATTGTGTACCTTATCCAAGGACTTATTCCATGATATAGACTCTAGATTATGTGTGGTGTTATGGTGGTGGTAGTTCTGGGGAAGCTGGCTTGGAATTGAAAGTTTTCATCAAGTTTGAGTGACAAACCTGGTTCCTGATATTATCTAGAGCAGCATGAACATAAGAACGTAAGAAGATCCCTGCAGGACCAGACCAGTGGTCCAGCATCCCACCTCACACCGTGGCCAGCCTATTCCTCTGGATGGCCAGCAACAGGGCATAGAGCTGTGGTGGCAAACCTATGGCACGCGTGCCAGAGGCGGCACTCAGAGCCCTCTCTGTGGGCACGCACGCAGTTTGGGCACTCAGTCTCTAAAAGGAAAAAGACGACACAGACTCGAGGCTGGGCTGCTCTCAAACTTACAACGTATGAGCCAAGGTTAGACAAATTATCAGCATGCACACAACAGCAAAAATCGCATTCATTGTTCAAAAGCATGCCAAATGCAAACTTTTACCTTTCAATAAAAAGTTGTTTGTATAATTGAAAGTTCTGTTATTGTGTTTTGCTTTTAAGACGAAGATGTTAATAAGTTCTTTTTTCTAAACTACAACCTCAGTATTCAGGTGAAATTGTCGTGCTGGCACTTTGCGATAAATAAGTGGGTTTGGGGTTGCAGTTTGGGCACTTGGTCTCTCAAAGGTTCGCCATCACTGGCATAGAGGCCGAGGCATTCCCCTGAGGCTGCCTGGCTCTGGGATTAAGAGAATTAGTGCCTCTGAATGTGGAGGATCCCCTCAGTCCCCATAGCTAGAAGCCACTGATAGACCATGAATCTCTCTAATCCCATTTTAAAGCTGTTTATTTTGGTGGCCATCATGACATCCTCTGGCAGTGAGTTCCACATTTTAATCACTCCACGTGCATTCAGACGGCTCATTTGAGCTGCGTCAGGCATGAGTGCCTGGTGGATTTAGTGCACGTCCAGACCTTAACATCTGGGAATCGTGCCACTTTCGTTAGTAGCCCATCGATCCCCGTCGGGGATTTGTATTTAAAAGATAGTTGTTAAAGTCCGGTCTAAAGCTGCTCGACGGGCCAGTGCTGGACTTTCCACCATCAGGTCATTCCACCAGCGTGCAGTCAGCCCGTAGAGATGGTCTCCAGACCATCCCGAATGGCCACCATTTTTAAAAAGTCTTAGCGATGCTTGCAGAACCGCTTAAACATGCGACGTCCACAGATGGTGAGGCACATATGCAGATAAGCAGATATGAACATATGCTGATAAGCACATATGCAGTCAGCTCGTAGGGATGGTCTCCAGACAATCCTGAATGGCTGCCATTTAAAAAACTCATAGCGATGCGTGCATAACCGCTTAAGCATGTGACATCCGCAGATGATGAGGTACATACGCACATATGCACATAAGCAGATATGCACATAGGCAGATAAGCACACATGCACATGCACAAATAGGATTATTATTATTTTTTTTTTTTTTTTAAAAAGGCCGACTGCACAGCTTCTTAAAGTGGATGCTGTCTAGATAATCCACCATGGAGTCACATGCGGTAAAGCAATTCATGGGGGAGCTGTCTGGTTGTGCAGTGCTGGATTATAAAGATTTAGATCTAATTACAGCCGGGCCAATGACGGGATTTGCTGCCCGTCTGAACGCACCCTCAGAGTAGTATTTCCTTTTGTCCGTCCTGAACCTTCTGCCCACCAGCTTCATTAGATACCCTTGAATCCTAGTATTTGGGGAAAGGGATAAAAATTTCTCTCTGTCCACTCTCTCCATCCCATGCGTACTTTTATAAACCTCATCATATCCCCCCCTTAGTCATCTCTTTTCTCAACGGAAAAGTCCCAGACTCTACAGCCTTTCCTCCTAGGGAAGGTGCTCCAACCCCCTTATCAGTCGCCCTCCTCTGTTCTGTCCTGCACTGGGGAGTTGGAGGTGGAAGGGCACCCACAACACGTAAAGATAGCTTTGTGCTCTATCCCATTCACAAATACCTCTTGGAGCAATAGCTCCAGTTTGGTGTAGTGGTTAAGTGTGCGAACTCTAATCTGGGAGAACCGGGTTTGATTCCCCACTCCTCCACTTGCACCTGCTGGATGACCTTGGGCAAGCTGTAGCTCTGTACCAGCTGTTCTCTCAAGGACAGTTGTCTCAGAGCTCTCTCAGCCTCACCTACCTCACAGGGGAGGAGGGGAAGGGGAGGGAAAGGGGAGGAGGGAGGGCAAGGGAAAGGAGTTTGTAAACTGCTCTGAGACTACAAGTGAAGGGCGGGGTATAAATCCAATCTCTTCTCTTCTCTCTCTCTCCTGTCCCATTCACGTCTGATACTATAAGGTAACTTTCTCTCCGGGCCAGTTGAAACCAGAGAGGCAATGTCGCCTTCTGGTTCTGGGTTAGGATGGACAGCCTCCCCAACATTTGCATTAGATCGGGGGTCCCCAACCTTTTTGAGCCTGTGGGCATCTTTGGATATCTGACACAGAGTGCGAGGTGCAGCCACAAAATGGCTGCCACAGCTCACCTTCAGTCACACAGTGAAGATCCTTGTGTTGTGGGGGTAGCTGCTGCCAAAGCAAGATTTTTTAAAAAAAAATCTGTAGAGCCAATCAAATCTCTCAGTCAGGCCTGGCCTCACCTGCTTTTTAAGAACCCTTGGAGGGCACCAGAAGAGGTATTGGCGGGCACCCTGCTTCCCACGGGCAACGTGTTGGGGACCACTGCATCAGAAACTGAGAAGAGTGTTCACCATTCTCTGTTGTCTTGGATGGGTAGAGATGGTGTTGTGGGGAGTGGAAACATTTCCCACGTTTTCTTGGGGTATCGACATATCAGATGTGCCCTGCCTGTCTTGTGGAAGACAGATTTTGGCTTTCTCTGATTGTGGGTTCCCCCCCTCAATCTTTCAGTTTGGTTGTGTGTGTGTGTTTGTTTTTGCAGTTGATTCTGCTGTGGAAACTGGAGAGTCCTCTTTTCTGTGTATTAATTGTGGCTCTCATGGGATCGGCTGGGTTTGAATCCTAGTTCAGCTGTCGTGAAAGATGTGCACATGGTACCATCTGTGGTCGAACTCATTTGTTACAAGGGCTGGATCCGACAGAAATGTCTGTCACGCCATGCCGTGTATGCCATAAAATGTAATATGAGGTTCTGGAGATATAAACTTTATAAAGACGATTTCGGATGCCGAATGGCAATAGCAGGTGTGATTGGATTGTGTGTGATATGCAGAGTGATGGTAGGCATGGAGATATCAGTACAGGTGATGAGACAGGAAACCTAGGTCTCGATTTGGTACAGGAGGATCCAGTCCGGGAGGATGCAAGGAATAAATGGACATAAGCAGTGACTCATGAAAGCACAAACCCTACCACAAATTTTGTTAGTGGTTAAGGTGCTACTGGACTCTTGCCCACTTCCAGTAATAAAGAATGCAAGCTGTGCGGTTAGGTTCCCCCTCCCCCATCTGTGCATAAAAATCTTACGAAGCCTGTGGATTGCACTGCGATACAAGTGGTCTTGGATTTGCTTTGGCTGGTGCAGAGCAGTGTTATTAAAAAGAATCCTCTTAATTCCACTATCCCCAAATTCTCTTTGAAATCCAGCAATCCATTCCCCCCCCCCCCCCATCTCTTTAGGCATTTGGAGTTTGTTCTGGACCAGTTCTGCTTTTTCCAAAGAGAAGTTCAAAGTGAGGAGGGGACAGGAAGGGAGGTTCTGCCGAATTTCAGGATTCCGTCCTGCAGATGCTCAAAGGCAGGTGATGTCTTCCCAACTCTTCCTGCCCTCCTGCTAGAGTGCCCCCTTGTGGTATGTAACGTCAGAAAAAATCCTGCAAGGGCTGAAGTTACAGAAGGGTTACAAGAGGTATGACAGAAAACGACAAAGAAAACTCTTTTTTGAGTGTGTGTGTGTGCGTAAGTGCCGTCAAGAGGCTGTCAACTTACGGCAACCTTATGAATTAATGACTTCTTAAACGTCCTCTTATTAACAGCTTTGCTCAGGTCTTGCAAACTGAGGGACTTTGTGGCTTCCTTGACTGAGTCAATCCATCTCTCTCATTTTTGGGTCTTCATCTTTCCTTGCTGCCCTCAGCTTTTCCTAGCATGATTGTCTTTTTCCAGTGACTCCTGTCTTCTCATAATGTGACCAAAGCACAATAACCTTAGTTGGTCATTTAAGCTCCTAGGAAAAGTTCAGGCTTGATTTGATCTAGAACCCATGTATTCTTTGGGGGGGGGCGGGGGGGGGGGGCGGGGAGAAGTCCACAGTATCCATAAAACTCTCCTCCAACACCACATTTCAAAGGAGTCAGCTTCCTTCCTGTCAGTTTTCTGCATTGTTTAACTTTCATATCTATGAAATAAGAACATAAGAGAAGCCAACGCTGGATCGGGCCAATGGCCCATCCAGTCCAACACTCTTTTGTCACACAGTGGCCAGAAACACCAGCTGCCCTCAGGAGGTCCAGCAGTGGGGCCAGGACACCAGAAGCCCTCTGTGAGAGTCCTACAGCGTCAGTCAGCAACAACTGTCCTTAATCAGGAAAGCTTTATTGAGAAAGGTCTGCAATGGTCATCTGCACCTCTTGTGTTGGTGATGGCGGGCACTACTGCGCCCAGTACAGTTATATAGAATTCAAGTATGGTCAGACAGTATAATGTAACCAATCATCAGATCAGGAAAAAGGCACTTAAAATACTGGTTCTTTGTTCCCAAGCAGAAGGTGGGAAGGATTTCAGCTAGACTGGAGAAAATATACATAGCCTGGTACCCACAGTCTCTTAAGGTTGAAGCAGGAGGGAAAGGGATAAGCCTGCCTCTGAGAGGTGTAACATAACATTCCACAGTAGTGACGTAGAGAGGTCAACCATCCCACCTCTCGGGCAGGAGATGGCAGCACTAGCTGACACCCTCCCACTGTTGACCCCCCCCCCCCCCAGGCACCAAGAATACAGAGCATCACTTGCCCCAGACTGAGAGTTCCTGTCTACACCTTGTGGCTAAGAGCCACTGGTGGATATCTGCTCCATATGTTTATCTAATTCCCTCTTGAAGCTGTCCATGCTTGTAGCTGCCACCACCTCCTGTGGCAGTGAATTCCATGTGTCAATCACTCTTTGGGTGAAGAAGTACTTCCTTTTACCTGTTCTAACCTGACTGCTCAGCAATTTCATGGAGTGCCCACGAGATCTTGTCTTGTGAGAAAGGGAGAAAAGGACTTCTTTCTCGACCTGCTTCCATGCATAATCGTATAAACCTCGATCATGTCACCCCTCAGCCATCATTTCTCCAAGCTAAAGAGTGCCAAGTGCTTCAACCTTTCTTCATAGGGAAGGTGTTCCAATCCTTTTATCATTCTAGTTGCCCTTTTCTGCACTTTTCCCAATGCTATAATATCTTTTTTGAGGTGTAGTGACCAGAACTGTACACAGTACTCCAAATGTGGTTGCACCATTGATTTATACAGGGGCATTATAATACTGGCTGATTTATTTTCAGTTCCCTTCCTAATAACCCCCAGCATAGCATTGGCCTTTTTCATTGCCGTCGCACACTTCATTGAGTTAGCTACTGCAACTCCAAGATCTCTCTCTTGGTCAGTCTCCACCAGTTTGGACCCCATCAACGTGTATTTATAGTTAGGATTTTTGGCTCCAATGTGCATCACTTTGCACGTGGCCACATTAAACCCCATTTGCCACGTTGACCCCCACTGGCCCATCAATGGCTATATCTAAAGAAAAAAATGAATTTTCTGAAAAAGAAATGTCCTTCCCTGTAGCAATGCTAATGTGGTGCCAGGACAAATTGTGCTGCCATGTGTCTTCACAATAAACAGAGGAAACTGTGATTGATGAGGCGCAAGGGAATCAGTGGTTCCAATTTTGCAGGGTGAATATGATGCTTCATGTGACCGCAGCACAGTGGTTTAGTAAGAGTTTCCCTTTAGAAAATTTAGCAGATGGAAGAAACTCTCCATCTTGATTTTCCAAATATGTTTTCCGGGGGTGGGGGTGGGAGGGAACCAACAAGAATGGACTCTGCTAAAGTTATCAGACAATGAATGCAGTTTGTCGGTTCTTTTAGAAAAAAAAAGTTGATCTGGGAGATCAGTTTGTGACTTTTAAAAACCAATGCTGTGGCTGTGGTTCTTGAGTCAGTGTTGATTTGTAATTTTGAATGACAGTGAATTAAAAAGCCTTTTAAGAGAAAGTGTTTCGGATTCACCATGTTGTAGAATACATGAGCTGTTCTTCATGCTGGAAGAAGGAGGAAATTGCCCTAAGAGCACCTAATCTGAAGACAGACAAGGGGCGCGATCATACGCACCCATTTGCGACACAAGAAGGATGATTCTCCACCGGCTCAAAGTGGTGTGATCACGCAAGCACATCTGGGAAGCATCCTGCAGCCGGTGTCAAAGTGTCGCAAACCACTTTGAGCCGGTGGGGAATCGGCTTATTTAGCTACCAGTGAAAAGGCAGTCTCAAATGGTTCGCAACGGCCCAGAACTGACCTTTCCTGGTGTGATCGCGCCAGCGCAAACAAGTGGCGTTGGGGAGTGGGCTTTTTGCTTTTTCCCCCCTCCCATCCCGGTATGTGCATCATCGAATGATCCCGAGGGTGGAGAGGCAAGTCATCGATCCCTTGTAGAAGCAGATAAGTGCACTGAAAACGGCCGGGGGGAAAAAAACCCAACTCGCCCGCGGCTGCGTGTGATCACGCAGCGGCGGTTCACCCTCATGGACCTGTGTGATCCTGCAAAAGTGGCGCAAATTGCACTGGCACAAATTTGTGTCACTTCCTGTCCGGCTTATCTTGCTCGTGTGGACGGGGCCAAGGAATTCCATTTACCAGGAGAGAGAAGGTGTTGACCTCACTATCCTACCTAATTGTCTTCTTGCTGCCTCCTTCAGTGTCTTCTTTTCTTCTTTGTACGTCAGACGTTGACTTTTCCAACAGACTTGAGGCCAAACCTGGCCCCACCATGGCTTTCTGTCTAGTCCACCAGTGTGCTTCGGAGCACAAGGGTATACTAGTTCCATGCACCTCTGCTATTTTCTCCCTAGCTGAGAAGCAGACCAAGGGCCTCTTTAACCTTATCCACCTCTGCACATCACCCAGGCTAGCCTGATCTCATCAGATCATGGAAGATAAGCAGGGGCGACCCTAGTAAGTACTTGGATGGATGTCCACCAAGGAAGTCCAGGGTCGCTACGCAGAGGAAGGTAGCGGCAAGCCATCATTGTCAGATTTAGGAAGCTAAGTCGTTTCAGCCCTGGTTAGTATTTCAGTGTGAGACAACCAAGGAAGTCCAGGGTTGCTACACAGAAGCGGGTAATGGCAAACCACCTCTGAACATCGCTTGCCTGGAAAACACTACCAGCTTCCTATAAGTCAGCTGAGACTTGTTGGCACTTTTCACCACTGTTTTTGTGTGATCTGCAGTAGAGGCTTTGACCAAACCCTCCCCTTATTACACACCACAGCTGTGCAATGCAAGGCTTGTGAAAATGGTAGTGAGCAGAAGAAGTGCCTAAAGGAAGAAGGGGCTCTGCCAAGGCCTCTACAGTTGATCACGCTTGGGGAGGGAAGGGTTAAAGATCCCTTTGCTTGTTTCTCACCTCGTGGAGTAAGTCAGTGGGTGGAGCCAATGAATCTGGTCCTTTGATCCTTGCTCCATTGCAAATATTAGTTGCCAGTCAGGGTCCTGCGTGTACAAGCATAATCGTGACAGGCAGGCAGGCAGGCAGGCAGACATATTGGTGCAAGTATTTATTCTCTCTTTTTTATGCCCCTCCTTTCTTTGGAAAGCTCAGAAGTAGCTTACCTGGTGCTCTCGATCCATCTCATGTCCTGTCCATATTCTTTCAGCTTTCAGAATCCTGTTCATTAGATGCTCTCTGGTGTCACTGTAACCTACTGGAGTAGCTTGTCTAACCATTAACTCAGATTGTAATTATCTTGTCAGAATGTATAGAAATGGCTGTGTGTTGTGAAAGCAGTTAGTGTCACTTCTGTTCTGTCGTCTCATCAGAGAGGGTTATTTCCCCCTTCCCTATAAGATCAACATAATATTAAAGTTTTGATGATTCCTATTTAAGTGTACTCTGGCTGTCCAGAGTTTTTTTCAATGGCTTTTTGGATGCATTGGGGTAAACCCCATTGAAGAATTTGAGATGAGGATTCTTATAGTTTTGTGGTGCATTGCCGTTCTTCAAGACTCAGATCTGTGAGCCCCTAGGACAGGGGTCTCCAGTGCGGGGCCCATGGGCACCATCACACTTGCTGACACTTCCTCTGGCTCCCGCCAAGTGTTTTTAGGAAATGTGTGAGACCAGGTATGGCTTTTGCCCAGCAGCGATTCTGATTGGCTCTTGGAGATTTGATTGGCTGTGCAGATTTTTTTAAAATTTTGTGTTGGCAGCAATTGCCACTGCAGCACAAGGCTAAGCACTGTGTGACTGTAGTTAAGCTTTGGCAGCTAGTTTGTGGTGGGCTCTGCCTCCTACGGCCGCCATTTTATGGCAGCCATTTTGTTGCTGTGCCCACCATGCTGGGTGAGACTTCTAAATTTGCCCATAGGCTCAAAAGAGTTGGGAACCCCTTCCCTAGAAGATCAGTGTGTGTGTCCTGGTCATATAGGAGTACGCCTTCGTGCCGTCTTGTAGAGGTAGCAGGCAGCACCTGGTGGTTCAGAGCAGAGGTCCTGGCTATACCTAGTGGCTTAGATGGAGTTTGGAGAAGTTAAGAGCAGAGCTCAAAGGAAAAAGTGCTGATCAAACCAAACAGAAATTGACCTGTTCAAGGGTTCTGCTACCTCACTTTTTCTCCTGGGAAGAAAGCTAAAACTCTGAGACCTTGCACAACCTTGCAGCCATGCTTGCACTCTACTCTCCAGTTATAAGGGCAGATGGATTCACATTCCAGCTGTATCTGAAAAAGCAAGCGGCGACTCACGAAAGCTCATACCCTGCCACAAATTTTGTTAGTCTTTGAGGTGCTCCTGGACTCTTGCTCTTTTCTCTTGCAACCATAGCGGGTTTTCTCCAGGACTGTTTTTAAGATTAACGTTGCCCTGACCTGGATAGCCCAGGCAAGCCCAATCTCATCTGATCTTGGAAGCTAAGCAGGGCTGACTCTGGCAAGTAATTGGAAGGGAGACCTCCAAGGAATATCAGGATTTGGGATACAGAGGCAGGCTATCAAACCCCCTCTCTGAAAATGTCCAAACCCCACTAGGGGTCACCAGAAGTCAACATGACTTCTAGGCATGCAAACCCCCCCCCCCCCAAAAGGACTAATGTTATCCAGCCCTTCTGATAACTAAAGGGCCTCAGTCCCTGCTGTGGCTGACCTATGGTGGACTGGGCCTCCCCCCCACCCCAATATAGAACCATTCAATGGAACGTAAGAGCCTGATTTGTGTTTTGTAGACCACAGAAGTGTCAGAGGACTTGGTATGAACTCAGAACATACGCAAGCGTGCCAAGGACTCCAGCCAATGAGCCAAGCCTCATGTGATCTCCAGTGGACTTCAGTCTCATGTTAGCTGGCATTTTTTGGGGGGGGGGGCAAATTCTGCCGAATAATCAGTTCTCCACATTTTCAGCTTTACATAGTGGTAACTGTTTTATGAGGAAGATGCTACATGCAAAGACATCCCAACTCGCTTCACACGTATGATACATTTTTCAAGTTTTGTTTGGCTCTGAGCTGTGTTAGGTTTTACTCCAGCCCAAATTGTTGGAGGTCTAATAATGATCTTGCCATGTGTCTGAAATCAAAGGTGAAAAATTGCAGCACTCTCCTCTTTGGGGACTAAACTTTTTTGCCGTCTGTTATATACTAGTACCTCTGTCTGCTCTTAACATTACAGTATGCTTCCAGCGGACGGTGGTTTTTGCCAGAGACAGTAGTGGGGTTCCTGATGTTCCTCGTTAAGTGGATTGCTACTGCACATCAGGTCCCCTTCGTGTATGGGAACGTCATGTTGGTGAGGGCAGTCATGTTAACTAGCTCGGATGGCCCCTTCCATGAGGTCACAGCCTCCCAAATTAATTTTGTCATGGGAGAGAATTCATTAGATTCTTAATTGACTATTTCCTTTCAAATAAGCAGGAAGGAGCTTCGAGGACACAGGGTGATTTATCGGTAAGCGAGGCACATAAATCAAATTAATGACAAAATACAGACCCCCACAGCCATGCTGTATAGTAGCGTAAACATCATTTTCTGCAGCATTTGGGTGTGGGAGGGGATCTTTTGTGATGACCAGAGAGCCAGAATCCCTGCTGGGGCCTGCGCATTGTGGTCTGGGATCCTTCTCCAACATGGTATTAGGGCTGCCAAGTCCCCTGGTAGGGTGGGGGAAACACCGATTTTTAAAGCTTACCCCCGCTTTTTCAAAACTGGCCACCGGGGGAAGCAATGGCTGCCAGCAGGGGAACGTCGGAGCCTGCCCTGGCCTGTCCCTGCCAGGCCTGAACTTCTTAAAAGGGAAATGTCTGCAGAGAGCCTGCCCTGCAGTAAAAAGCCTCAGCAGACATTTCCCCTTTAAGAGAGAGCGAGCAAGAGAAAGTCCCGCCCAGAGATTAAGGAGGGACTAGGCTCTTTCTACTGAAGGGCTGTGCTTTTGCATGTGGTGCAAAGTTGCTGCTGGGTTAAGCTGCTGGGGTCTGCCAGCTCTTTTCCTTCTCTCTCTCTCCCCCTCCCCCTTTCTTTCTTTTTTCTGTCTGTCTGTCTGTCTGTCTCTTTCTTTCTCTCTCTGTGTCCCCATCCAGCAGAGGTCTCTCAGTGGCTATTATTAGCCACAAGGTCTAAATGGAACCCTTTGTCTGGGGCAGTGATGCTCTGAATTCTTGGTGCTTGGGGGGCAACAGTGGGAGGGCTTCTGGAGTTCTGGCCCCGCTGCTGGACCTCCTGAGGGCCCCTGGTATTTTTGGCCACTGTTGTGACACAGAGTGTTGTACTGGATGGGCTGTACTGGATGGGCCGATCCACTGTGGCTTCTCTCCTGTTCTTATGATATGAAAATCATATTTAGCACTTGTGTAGCACTTAGTGCTTCATATTCTGCCGAGATGAGGAAGGATTCAGTAGGGCCGTTGCTCAGTGATAGAGCATCTGCTTGACATGCAGGAGGTATCAGCCTCTTCAGCTAAAAAAGGATCAGGTCATAGGTGACATTAAAGATCTCAGCCTGAGACCCTGGAGAGCCACTACCAGTCTGAGTAGTCAATACTGACCTTGATGGACCAATGGCCTGATTCAGTATTAGGAAACTTCATGAGTTCATGTGTCAGCATGTGGAAGCAACATCACAGGATGTGACATCACAAAATGATGTCACTTCCTTTCTCCTGGCTCCACCCCCAAAGTCTCCTGGCTCCACCCCCAAAGTCCCCAGATATTTCCCAAGTTGGACTTGGCAGCCCTAATGGTTATCGTTCAAGAGGTTGAGGGCTGAACTCAAGAATGCATTTGACACAAATTGGTCCAGGGTTTCCCCAACCCAACTTGTACTCGTATGTGCTTCCTGAGTGATTTACCTTCCCAAGGACACTTGGACCTGGTTTGGTTTGGTAGCATGGCACATAGGGAAGGGGGGGTGGGCCTTCAGTTTTACCTTCCCAAACAGCCACCAGGGGGGCTGTTTGCCCCACAATGGGGCTCCATGTCCTCCAGCTGGTATACACATCAAACACATCATCTGCTCTGGCCCCAAGGGTATCCAGTTTGACCTGGGCAAGCCACTGCAAACCTCAGAGACCTCTATAACGGGGTGAGGTGGATGATGTACTTGAAATACACTTGGTCTTAGCGGCGAATGGAATTTTGGCAGCCGAGGCCTACAGGTCGACCCTTGCAAATATGGTAGTGCGCCATTTTGTGGTATCATGGGGCCATCAGATTGCATTGGTGGGATTCACGGCCACATATACAAGACGCTCTTCATTTGGAAACAAGTAGCTCTGTTGAGAACTCTTCCGGAGACTCTTGCTTAACACTCCCCCCCCCCCACAAGGCTTAGTATTTTCCACTGGCCACAGGCTGTCTCTGCAGGCGTCTCGCAGTGCATTTTCAGTCACCCTCAGAATGACAGAAGTCAGAAAGGCCAAGAGTTGGGCTACTGGAACCGGGTGGAGAGGAGGGGCTGCCGTGAGTCTTGGCGGTGTGTCACAATGATTTCAGAACAGTAATCTGTGTCATCTTCTCTGTTATCCGTTATTGTTCTGATTAATTAATGCTTTAAATGTATGGTAATATTTGGCCAAGAGCTGGGGGAAGGCACTGATCAAATAGTCTCTCTTGGTTTGGTTTTTTTTTTTAAGATTGGGATGATCCTGTGCGTCAGCCACACGCCTGAACACGAGGCCACTCATCATGTAGGGATGAATAAAGGAAAGGGAGATGCTGAGAACAGATCCCTGACAGCCCTTTGGAAACTATCCCTGTGATTTCCTTTATGATGGGCAGAACGAGCACTGTGTATTTAAAAAGCTCCAGTTTTAACGGCTGTTGATGGTGGCCTGAGAGAGGCTTCACTTTCTGCAGTGTGCGTGCGCATTTCTTTTATGTCGACCGTTGCCTCTTCCCAACCCAAGTTCAGCAGGTTTTGAGACTATGGAAAACCCAGCAAGCCTCTTTAAAAAGGTAAAGGTTGCCGTTGCTCGAAAGCCAGTTGAATTTGACTCTAGGGTTGTGGTGCTCATCTCTGTTTCCAAGCTGAAGAGCCAGCGCTGTCTGAAGATGTTTCCGTGGTCACGTGGCCAGCATGACTAAGGCACGGAACGCTGTTAACTTCCCACCAAAGTGGTACTTATTTATCTACTTGCAATTTCTTGCTCTTGAACTGCTAGGTTGGCAGGAGCTGGGGCCAGAGATGGGAGCTCACTCCATCACACGGCACTGGGGTCTCGAACTGCCGAACTACCAACCTTCTGGTCTGCAGTCTTCATCAGATGATAAAAATGGAATGGGTATCGAGACCATGAATAATAACACTTCTTTAGTTCTCAGGTGGGAAAAGATTGCGTGTCTCTTGCATTAGCGCTATGTTCATTATGTGAATTGGGCTTGAGCATCCCTGCAATTGCTCTAACATTTGAGCTTTTCATGTTTTATTCCTCCCTTGCATACCCATATTGCACCATTCTTTCCACTTTTTCACACGTATTTTGTCCCCTCTGGTGGTCGTTTCGATATTTCATCACTGTATCGCTGGCTTATCTAGGAGTACTTTAAATGTGCCTGTAAATAAGACAGAGATACAGTGATAAAATATCGAAGCGCCACTAGAGGGAGCAAAACACACGTGAAACGGGGGGGAGGGATGCAATATGGGCGCACAAGTGAGGAGATAATGTGTGGGGGAAACCCATTTAAGAACACATCATGTAGTTCGTCCAGATCACACGGGGACTTCTCTCGGCTGGCTCAGACACTGCCAGAAATGTGTTTCAGGAAAAAGAACCCTGATCATGAGCTGTACTGGATGTTAGAGCAGCACTGGGGATACAGGGATGCTTCAAGCCAGCTCCGTTTAATGAGTTTAACATGAAGACCAGCCCTTAACCTCTGTACAGGCGACCCAGGGGTTCCTTTGGGCAACAAATTCCTGATCCTCTGGCTCATCTGTCTCCCCCATCGCCGCTGGGTTTTATCGTTCACCTCCTAGTTTGCTTTCATACTCGGCAGCTTTATGGGACATACGGCAGGATCGTAATATCTTCTCGAAGCTCTTAAAAGGGTTTTTGGCTGCAGAGAAGACTGGGAGTCTGGTTGAGTGGTTCACCCTCTGCTTGGGAGTCACTTTCACCACAGGCTCCAACAGCTGTGCTTAACCTAGTCCAGGGCTGGGAAGCTTTATGAAGCCTCCGGTGCTGGGAAATTGACATAGACTTGCTAGTTGGGCTTTGAGGGTGGGCTGGCTCTGCCTAAAGCCCTGTTTTTCCAGATGACAGCTACGTGTGGGAAAGACTGGTGTAGCAATTAGAAGAACACAGAAAGAGACCTGCTGGGTTGGACCTGTGGCCCATCTGTTGCAGCATCCTGTCTCATGCAGTGGCTAATCCGTTCCTCTGGAGGGCCAACAACAGGACACAGAGATTGAGGCCTTCCCCTGATAAGAGCCCTGCTGGATCAGCCCAGTGGTCCATCTAGTTCAGCATCCCGTCTCTCACAGTGTCCAGCCAGTTTCTCTGGAGGCCAACAGCAGGGCACAGAGGCCAAGGCCTTCCCCTAATGTTGCCTCCTGGCTGGAAGGACAAAAGGAAATAGTTCTTCAGTCAACAAATTATTAAAATATGGCAGCAAATTCCATATTCTAATAATTTGTTGACTGGAGTACTATTTCTTTTCATCCATCCTCAATCTACCACTGGATGCTCTAGTATTTGTGTGTGTGTGTGTGTGTGAAAACATGTCTCTTTCCACTCTCTTTACTCCATGCATAATTTTATAAGCCTCTATTGTGTCCACCCTTTGTCGTATCTCAACTGAAAAGTTCCATCTTTTCTTCGTAGGGAAGGTGCTCCAACCCCATCTTGGTTGCCATCTTCTGTATTATACAGAAGCAAGACTGGGTTGGGAGTGCCTTCATTTGTGGTCAATGCAAACATATTTGCTTCTCTTCATCATTCAGGTCACAGTGTGCTGCCGGGGATAGGAGGTTTCTCAAGTCATCAGCTAAGGCAAGCTGTGGGATTAGAGATATTGCACGTTTTGCCACAGGTGCCTTTGACAATTAAACTTACTCTGTTCAAAGGTGTGGATCAGGTGCAAGCTGATCACCCAGGGTGTCCAGTTTATGCTGAACAGACACCAAGCCTGCCGAACAGAATTGCATTGGATTTTTGCAAAACCACATGTCCACAAAGACACTGCTGATCCAAGTGGTACAGGAAAAAAAACCACGCAGGTAATCATGACCAAATTACTAATATAAATTCTAAATATGTTCATTAATCTTCAAATACATAATTTACACAAATTGTATCATAATAAAGTCATAAGACAAATCCATAAGGCACCATGTAAGTCCCATTTCAAAAACGTATTGATGCAGAATGGAGTTTTCCCTCAGTGGCTGTTCCTGCTGAGTCCTTCCACACACACACCCCAACGTTGCCCTCCACAGGATCCACCCCCCAAATCTCTAGGTATTTCCCTACTCAGAGCTGGGAACCCTACTCTCCCCTCGGTGCCTGCTGCTGGTCAACCAAGCTTGGTTTCTGTCAGTAAAGGGCCCTTTCCACACCTGTTTTGGCCTTTGGGAGAAAACTCTTTGTGCCCTTATACCCTGCTGAGATCCCCAGCCCCCCATGACAGCCAACGTGACGTGGCAGTCAGGGCTTCAGAGCACAGGAGAGGCTGCAGGTGGGGAGGGGGAGAGATGGAAAGCTGAACGGTGAGGAAAAAATAAAGGACGGTTGATGCTTGGCTAGAAAGGAGATAGGGTTGCCAACTCAAGTGGGAAATTCTTGGAGATTTGAGGGATGGAGCCTAGCAAGGGTGAGGTTTGAGGAAGCGTGGGGCCTCAGACAGGTACAGTGCCATAGACTCTGCCCTCCAAGCCAGCCATTCCCTTTGGGGAACCACTGTTGCCAATCTCCAGGTGAGGGCTGGAGATCACTAAGAATTACAACTGCTCTCCAGGTGGCATTGATCAGTTCCCCTGGAGAAAAGGGTGGACTCTATGTCCTCATACCCTGCTGAGGTTGCCACAGCAAATTGACGCTGAGTGCCCAAGTCCTTGGCCTTCTCACAGAGCTTCTTTCTAGAGCCCATTGTATTTATTTCCACAACGGGCCTTATTCCTAGAATAAGGCAGATTCATGTGTTCAACATAGTGAAGCAACCTATCAAACACCAATTAACTGACTGATGAACTGTTGAACTGCTCATCGAAAAATCAGGTCTGTTCACAATCAGCAAACAGGATATGAACCACACCAGAAGGTGCTGCAATGTCCTTAGTGTTGATTGACCAGTGTTACCTCGGTACCTATGCCTTCCCAATCCTGGGGGAATTTTGAGAGTCTTCTTACATGTTGTCTTTTTGGATAAAAACAATGATGCATGTGTACAGGGATAAACAGGCATTACACTTGTTAAAAAGGGAGGGCACTCCATCTCCCCCTCCTTCAGATTATGTACCCACCTTTTACAAAAATGCTTCACATGTTTAATGCATTCACATATGCCTCATTTTTCCTATTAAAAAGACTGGTAGGCGGACCAGCATTTGACTTGATAGAATTGCCACAATCCCCTTTCCCAGAGAAAGATGGGATATGCATTTTCTTTTCAGACATTCATTTGTATTACAGGGTTTCATTTTTACTGTTTTATTTATTCATTTATATCCCACCTTTCTTCCCAGTGGACTCCTAAAGCATCTTACATCGTTCTTCTCTCCTCCATTTTATCCTTACAACAAACCTGTGAGGTAGGTTAGGCTGAGAGTGTGTGACTGGCCCAAGGTTCCCCGGGCAAGCTTCTGTGGCAGAGTGAGGATTCGAACCTGGGACTCCCAGATCCTACTCTGACACTCTAACCACTGTCCCACGATGCCTCATAGTACCAATTCACCATCGAAGAATATTTCAGGGTTCCTAGAAAGAAAATGGCTTCAAGCTCTTAGCTGAAGAGAAGTGGTATACAAATGAAATAAATATATATTACGCCAATAATGGTCGCCTACCCACGCAGGTCTAATCAGTTTTATTCTGCTCTTCTTTTAGCTGATGTTTGTAATAAAACTACTGCTAGGGTAGCAAGATTTTGTGCTATAGCTATTCTAACCAGACAGAAGACTATTAATTCTTAGGAAATTTTAAAATCCATGTTGTCTTAACTAAAATTTTTACCTGTACCAACTGTCTGGCTGTATTTCATTGTTAACTATATGTAACATTTTAAGGTATTTGCTGATCTTTGATCGTAATAAATCAAATTGTAATTGAAATAAATATATACGTAACAAAAGAAAAGTCTTCGAGCAGTTCACAAATAGGAATAATAGTTTACAAGAAAGAGCTTATAGATTTTCTGTTACATTTAAAAACACATCTGTGGCAATAAGTTCAGTTAAAAGACTAAAAACCCTTGCATAGTTTCAGTTGCGAAGTGCGATAGCAATCCTTCTCCGTAACCCTAAAGCTCTGTTGCTTGAAATATGCAAGTGTAGGAAACGTAGGAACAAAACAGAATCGCTTTCTCCACAAAAATTCCACCGGTACCTTTTTTTGGCAGTTTGTGGATATAAATAAGGATGTTCTCATGGCGGTTTTTGTAAACTGTAGTGTGGTCTGTGGCAAAGCTATTTTGTTTCCTGCCCTAATTGAGCTGCGATCTCACAACTCCTTTGGACGTCCAAAAAGAGAATAGCAGGTCTTCACTGTGAAGATGCTTTCATCTGAGGGGCAGCCGTAGTTGTTTCTGTTTGCTCTGGCAGATGTTCCATCGGCAGCTAAGAGGCTCTGCTTTTCTTGTTCATTTGTTTGTTCGTTCATACCCCACCTTTCTTCCCAGTAGGGACTTAAAGCATCTCTTCTCCATTTTCGCCTCCATTTTCTCCTCACAGCAATTCTGCGAGGAAGCTTATGCTGAGAGTATGACTGGACTGAGGTCACTCAGGAAGCTTCCATGGCAGAGGGACAGACTAGAGGGCCAGACACTTCCCTGAGTCTGCTGTGAGACCACAGCACCATTTTGTAGCTGGGGCTTTTTAACTTTTGAAACCACGATGTGGAACAGGGACTCCTGTCTTCCGCTCCACGTGCCCAAGAGTTGAAATGTGGCATCTTTATATTTAGAGAGAGGGCGATTCTGCATTGGCTTTTCCCTCCGTTGTTTTACCAAACCCACGTTGGAATGGAAGTTCCCCTCTGCATTGCATGCTGCGTTCACTCTCTTTGTTCATCGGGTTTTATGGTACCTTCTGCATAGATTTATGGCCGTTCAGGGGTGCCTTTGCAGTCAGTATGGTGTTGCCCTGGGGTATCTGAATGTTGTTTTGAGCTGCACCTTTCCCTCAGTGTTAAGAAAATGTGGAGCGAAGGCCAAATGCAGAATTGCCCAGAGAGAGAGAGAGAGAGAGAGAGAGAGAGAGTGAAGAGTACTGGACTCAGGAGACCAGGAACGGTGAAATCATGAAGCCTTTATTGAGTGATTCAGCATGCCCAGTAGATGGTCAGAATAAGCATGCTTCCAGGGCTCCAGGGCCCTCATTATATGCTGGCCGGAGCCACACCTCCGGCCGCACCCAAAAGACCTGATAGGGGCTTAACATGTGCGCATGTTTGTCATAGGTTCCCTGGAGGAGCCTTTGATTGCATTGGCTCCCCCGGGAGAACCTAGGTCCCACATTGGTGGAGGCTTTCAATCCGGACGTCTATTGTTCCTCCAGATTCAAGCTCCCCTCTCTGCCTGACCATGTGCTCTGGCCACGTGGCGGGCGCCATTACCTGGGAGCACATGGCAGGCTGGTTGCTACACAGAGCATACTACATTACAGAGAGAGAGAGAGACTGAAGCAGCAGTTGCAAAATAGCTTGCCAGAGTTTGACCTCTTTGTCATATAATTAATTTCACCAGTCTAAAGTCCCCCCCCCCAAAAAAAACCCTTATTAACTAATTTATTTTGCTAGGATTACATTGGACTTTATATTGGTTGCATGTTAATCTTTTATTCATGACACAAGTTGGTCCGGCTGAAGACCTGCGCCAGAGTCTGGGGCTGTACAAGGCCAGGCGAGTTGCCATCGATCCCTTGTGTCACCTGGGCAGCTGCTGAGCCAGTCACAGCGTCTCCTCCAGCTTCTGGCCCTCGGTGGCACCCAGTTGCGATCGATAGCTGGCTAGTGGCTCCCTCTTCTGGTGGGTTCGTGATGACGCGGTGGAGACATCTTATGCTTTGCACCACATGGCAGTAGTTATTAATGTGGCCACCTCTACATCTTTGTGGAGCTGAGTCAACCGTGGTAGGAACTGTGATCACACTGGCAACTCCTCACTCATGTGTGGTCATGGCTTTTAAGAAACCAAAGCAGTTTTGCCAACAATCTGGGCAAAATAACACCGTATACATTTGGGTGTGGGTAATGCTCTCAAGCCATAGCTAACTTTATGGTGACTCTCTAGGGTTTTCAAGGTGAGACAAACGGAGGTGGTTTGCCATTGCCTGCCTCTGCGTAGCAACCCTGGACTTTCTTGGTGGTCTCCCATCCAAGTACTGACCTGGTCTGACCCTGCTGAGCTTCCGGGATCTGGCAAGACTGTGGTAGCCCGGGCCATCCAGATTATAAATAACATCCTATTAAGCCTCTGTTAAAGGAGTAGGACATATTTTTTTGCCTCAAATTGTTGGCAATCCAAAAAAAAGAGACAGCTCAGCAAAAGAAACAACAACAGGAGGAACTAGCTGAGAGTAAAGATGCTGAAAATATAACAATACAAAAATTGAATATTAATAGCAAGCAGTGAAAAATAACAATAAGTAACAGGAGTATACAACTCTCAGATGATATAACACGTGAAATAGTCTCAGGACGAAGATTCCGGAGTAATGCTTCGTTTCGTTTACAATACTTTTTTCAGAAAGGTATTTCTAAACAATATGGAAACACAATAATCAACGAACATACAAAAATGTGTGAATGCAGTATCAAACTGGAGAAGATATATAGGCCAACAATACCATCATCATGTTGAGTCTCTTCTTACCGCAATGATGTATCAATGTACATAATTCTAGAAAAGAAGAAGCCCTAATTGTAATCTCTATTTTGGTGGTAGCCAAAAGCCAATAAAATCTATATTATGAAAACTTACCAATGCAGTTTCAGAAAATATTATAACAATAGTAATCTTCTTAGTTGGGCACCAGTCAAGAAATATCAAACCATCTTACAGGCACTGGATGGTCTCCATGAGTATCTGCCTGCAAGGCTGCTTAAATAACAAATGCCCACGGAACTTGTTAGACTAACTAACAAAATGACTGCCCCAAGAGGTGGAGCTAACCACAAAGTGGCTGCCACAGGAGGCGGAGGCAACCACAAAATGGCTGCCACAGGAGGTGGAGTCAACCACAAAATGGCTGCCGCAGGAAGCGGAGTCAACCACAAAATGTCAGGGATGCAGTTATGGTTAACGCTAATGGTAAATCTTCCAAGATTTCGGCAATGCCTTTTAAAATTAACACTTTTAAAAAATGCATACACACAGCTTATCTTTGGTCACCCAGTAAACATCCTTGTGCCATGGTGGCAACTGCTGCCAAGAGCAAAAGCCCCACTGCCCCCACCCCATTTTCTAAAAACACTTTGTGTGTGCTATGAATGTTGTCAGCAGATGCTATAGTGCCCGTGAGCACTGTGTTGGGGACCCCAGTCGAAATGATGCATCCATTTTACTCTGTGCCATGACACAGAGGCTGCATTCAGATGTAGATGTCATGTTTATAAACTTTAAATAGAGGCTGGTCACCTGACTAACCCTGTTTAGTAGGAGAACTGCAAATTGCTGGTCATAACCAGAGTTATCTTTTGACTTGGGTATCCTAGTTTGTTGTGACTTTGGCTACATGTTATGTCTGAACACAGGAATTCTGGCTTAATGCTGGCTTATTTAGTACTATGGACCCCATGGCTAACAGTGTTGTAGCTTGCTACTGTTGTTGCTTCTGGCAGCGGATAATCTGGGATTTCCAGTCAGACTCCAGTTAGTTTCAATTATCCAGGAAGAATGATCACATAAAGCTGTCTTATACATAATCAGACCGTTGGTCCCTCAAGGTCAGCATTATCTACTCAGACTGGCAGCAGCTCTCCGGGGTCTCAGGCAGCGGTCTTTCACATCCCCTACTGCCTAGTCCTTTCAACTGGAGATGCTGCCAGGAATTGAACCTGAGACCTTCTGCATGCCAGGCAGATGCTCTACCACTGAACCACGGCCCCTCCACCTGCCCTAACTGTGGTTACTTCAATAAACCATTGTTTAACTACAGTGAGCTGGATGCAGCCGGAATGTTCTAAACCTTTTTGCTGAATGTTTTTATTTATTCATTTGAATTGGAATCTGGCCGTGCCTTGATTATCTTTTCCATCTGTCACATATTTATAAATATTAATACGGAATCTCAATGTACTGGTAGTCCTTGATTTGCTTCCAGTACGTTAGAGCACTTTGCAGTAGAAAAAAAAATATCATTAACTGAGCAATTACGGTGACAATATGGTGGAAAATAGCCTTGTAAGCATCTGCATATAATCAAAGAGAAGGGAGAGGAGAGATATCCTGTTCAGAAGATACATTATTTACATACATTATATTTAGGATTGCCATTCCCCCGAAGGGGATGGGGGGTTACCCACTTTCGGGGGGCCCAGTCTGCTGCCACCCAGCCAGCCTGCAGGGGAGCCTTGCCCCAAAAGAGCCCCATCCACGCCAATGTGCCCAGCGCAATGACATCACATGGAGGTAACATCATCGCACAGGGCACATTGTTTGGGGGATGCTCTAGCATTTGAGGAAAACTCTATGGTTACCATAGAATTTTTTCTCGAATGCTAGTGTTCCCCTGCAATGTGCCCTGCGTGATGATGTCATTTCCATCATATTAATACCGAATCCCAATGTACAGAAAGTCCCAGGAAGAGAGAGGGAACCCCTCCCCCCCGCCGGCAACCAGGTAAGACCTGGCGACCCTAATTCTATCATTTGTTCAGAATTAATGGGCCATTTCTTAACAGTTTTCTTAATACATATGTAGGTTTCATTAATGTAGAAATCCTTGCAATGCAACATTTAAGAGGTGTTTTAAAAGAATCAGTAGACTTTGAAAATCTGGGGTAAAACCGCTTGCTTTAGGAATGCTTTAGGCACAAACTTCTTCCGTGCCCCACTGGTTTTGTAGCCCCATCCTTTTTCCTTTAATTTCTCCTGTTTAGCTCCCCCAGTGTGAGAGTTGTTCAAAGTGTCCTTAAACAGGAATGCTTTATTGAGAAAGGTCTGCTATGGTCATCTACACTTATTGTGTTAGTAATGGCTGACACAGCCCCAAGCAGGACAGTTATACAGTATTCAAAAAGGGGTCTGGTAAGGAATTGCAACCAATCACCAAGCCAAAGAAAAGGCACTTAAGATACTGGTTTAAGGTTCCCAGGGAAAAAGTGGGAATTAGAGTCAGACAGGAGAAGAGATATATGGGCAGGCACCAGCAGTCTCCCAAGGTCAGAGCAGCTTGAAGAGCGATAAGCATGCCATGAGAAATATAACATAACATTCCACAGACCCGGCATCAAGGGTTCAGTCATCCCACCTCCGGGCAAGAGATGGCAGCATTAGCTGACACCCAGCCCCCTCAATGGGAATGCCCATTTTCTAAAGAAATAGGTATGAACCCCTAAGCATGTGCAGAGTGCTTTTTGTTTACCACTGAGGACGTGTACCCTAGCCTCCCATATTTAGAATGAAAGAACAGGACTTCCTTCAGAGCAAATGGCAGGTACCCAAACAAATGAAGAGATCCTGGGATCTCATTTTGAAATCAGCTATGTGGGGTGGAAAAAATATCCAGAAATTTTTCTGATGCTATATTTTTTCCCTGTGGAAAATATAAATATATTGGGGTGAACCCAATTATCCTCTTAACTTGTCTAGGGAGGCCAGCTTCCGGGTGGGATGTGGGGCATCCCTTGGAATTACAACTCATCTCCAGACCACAGAGATCAGTTCCCTGGGAAAAAACGGATGCTTTGGAGGGTGGACTCTATGGCACTGTGCCCCACTGAAGGCTCTGGCTTCTCCAGGCTCCATCCCCAAATCTCCAGGAGTTCCCTAACCTTGATCTAGCGTTGCCAGGTCTCTCACCTTTTGTGCACGCAGCACGATGATGTCAGCGGTACAGCGGTACTGACACCATCATACCAGGGCCCGTGCGCGACAACACTCTGGCACAGGGGTGGCCAAACGTGTTTAATGTAAGAGCCCCATAGAGTACACACCAGGTGTTTGAGAGCCGCAAGACATGAACAGATATTACACATTTTCATTTTAAAATATGCAAATTTGCTTTTTATTAACATTAAATGAGACTGCCAAAAATGAAAGTAAAAGGAGTAAAAACAGATAATGTCCAATGATATTTATTGTTTTGCCTCTTAGACAAATATCATTAGCAGAGAAAAAGAGAGAAGAAAGGCAGAAAGAAAGAAAGAGAGAGGGAGAGAAAGAGCCCGCGCAAGGGGAGGGAGAGAAAGCATGACTCCCCTTCGCTTCTCCAGCTGCCCTGCCGGGAGCTACACAGTATGTTTGAAAGAGCCGCATGTGGCTCCCGAGCCCAAGTTTGGCCACCCCTGCTCTAGCATTTGGGGCAAAAAATCCCCCCCCGCCGATGCTAGAGCATTGATGCGCTACATCCCCAGCATGATGACGTCGCTACTGGTGGCATCATTGTGCTGGCAGTGTCCCCATGGAACGCTGCTGTCCCAGGGGGCTTCCCCAGCTGGCCACTGGGGGATGGCCTCCCTTTCTGGATCTGGCATCCCTACCCGCCCCCAATCCCCTGCCAGTGACCAGGGGGAGACCTGGCAACCCGAAAGTAGCCTTTCTAACTTACGTGCCTCTTTCTCCGACTCAAGCCGTTCTTCCAAATTGGAAGGCTTCAGACTTGAGCCAAAAGGAAAGGTATGGTGTAAATATTTTAATGAATAAATGACTAGACTTTGCTCAGAGGAACTGGATCCACCCCACATTATTTAGTTGTCTGGGCTGTTGGGCTGCAAAGCAATCTTATTAGACAGGCTGAAACACGGGATATAAAGCATGGGCCAGTCGCAGTGCTTGAACATGGGCCAGGTTTGTGCACGGGGCATTTGGCTGCTTTTGCTACCATTCTTTAAATATTTAAATTATTATGTTCGAGTCCGGAAATTTTCCAGTTCGAAATTTTCCCAGGGAACCCAGGTTGCTGCTTGAAATGTCAAGCGCAGCCCTTCGTCTTCCTTTGCAACCTTCTGAGTCCATTTAAAAATAAGACATATAAAGTTTATAGCTACTAGTGATACCCCAGTAGGCTGCTTAAAAGTCTGGCTGGTGCGCTACCGACTCTGACGGCTGCTCTGTTTCTGTCGACGCAGAAGGACTCCCGTATGTAGACTGCATTTGTGGCGAGCCTTTTACCAGTTCGCCTGATTCATTTGCGTTTCAAAGAGGCCGTGTTATTTCAGCAAGTTGTATCTCCTTTGCTCTATTTGCAGTGACCCTTTTACGAGTTCATGCAGTCCCTTTTTGTTTCAGAGAGGCCAAGCTGTATCGTATTTCTGCTGTCTGTTGTTGTCCAAATCAAAGGGGTGGGAAAGGGGGACTTTCTGCAGATCTGCAGGGTGTGAGGTAGTATCCAGAAGGGTTAAATACCATGAAAGCGAAGAAGAGGGTCTGCTCTCTCTCTGCTGGTTGGGGGAGACTTCTTCCGGTTCTCAACATCTGCCTCTCCTCAAGCCGTCTCCACTTCTAGCTCCCGCCTCCACCTCCCTAGGTATGTTCATGCCATCAAGTTGCAACCGACTTATGGTGGCCCCAGCGAGGGGCTTCCGAGGCAAGTGAGAAGCAGGGGTGGTTGGCCATTGCCTTCCTCTGCAGAGCCTTCCTTGGTGGCCTCCCATCCAAGACTTATGGCCACCCCAGCGAGGGGCTTCCGAGGCAAGTGAGAAGCAGGGGTGGTTGGCCATTGCCTTCCTCTGCAGAGCCTTCCTTGGTGGCCTCCCATCCACGACTTATGGCCACCCCAGCGAGGGGCTTCCGAGGCAAGTGAGAAGCAGGGGTGGTTGGCCATTGCCTTCCTCTGCAGAGCCTTCCTTGGTGGCCTCCCATCCAAGACTTATGGCCGCCCCCGCAAGCGGCTTCCGAGGCAAGTGAGAAGCAGGGGTGGTTGGCCATTGCCTTCCTCTGCAGAGCCTTCCTTGGTGGCCTCCCATCCAAGACTTATGGCCGCCCCCGCAAGCGGCTTCCGAGGCAAGTGAGAAGCAGGGGTGGTTGGCCATTGCCTTCCTCTGCAGAGCCTTCCTTGGTGGCCTCCCATCCAAGACTTATGGCCGCCCCCGCAAGCGGCTTCCGAGGCAAGTGAGAAGCAGGGGTGGTTGGCCATTGCCTTCCTCTGCAGAGCCTTCCTTGGTGGCCTCCCATCCAAGACTTATGGTCGCCCCAGCGAGGGGCTTTCAAGGCAAGTGAGAAGTAGGGGTGGTTGGCCATTGCCTTCCTCTGCAGAGTCTTCCTTCATAGTCTCCCATCCAAGGCTTACGGCAGCCCCAGCAAGGGGCTTCCTAGGCAAGTGAGAAGCAGAAATGGTTTTCCATTGCCTTCTTCTGCAGAGCTTTCCTTGGTGGTCCCCCATCCAAGGACTGACACCCCACCCCCCACCCCGCTTCCAAGATCTGATGAGATCGGGCTAGCCTTGGCTATGAAGGTCAGGCAAGGCATGGTATACTGTAAACCAGGGGTGTCTAACTCATTTGTTATGGGGCCCGGATCTGACATAAATGAGACCTTGTCGGGCCGGGCCATGTGTGTCATAAAATGTAATGCCAGGTAGCAGGGATATAAACTTTACAAAGGACACAGCCAGTTCCTTACCAGACACTCAATCTTGTGCAACTGAGAGAGACTGGCAAAGCAAGCTGTGATGTGGCCGCAGCAAGAGATCTGGGAAAGAAAGTAAGAAACAGCCAAGGCCTTGGGGGCCAGATTGGGGCCCTCCGAGGGCCTGATCCAGCCCACGGGCCGCATGTTTGACCCCCCTGCTGTAAGCAGTACAGAAGAATGAATTACAAGGCATAAGTCAGTGCAGTAAAAGCAGGTAATACCTAGAGGTGATAGCTCTACTGTGACATCAATCCAATCCCTTTTTTAAATGGTCCTCCTGAACGTTTCTGTTTTGCGCATTCGGCGGAATGGTAGAAGTCTGGAAGCCTTCATGGCATCCTCAGGCAGGCCGGTTTGATGTAGTGGTTAAGAGCGTGGACTCCAATCTGGGAGAACCAGGTTTGAGTCCCCACTTCTCCACATGCAGCTGCTGGTGTGGCTTTGGGTCAGTCACAAGTGCTTTCAGAGCTGTTCTCTCACAGGCAGTTCTCGAAAGAGTTCTCTCAGCCCCACCTACCTCACAGGGTATCCATTGTGGGGAGGGGAAGGGAAAGGAGATTGGAAGATGCTCTGAGATTCCTTCGGGTAGTGAAAGGCAGGGTATAAATCCAATCTCGTCTCTTCTTCTTCTTTTTCCGCAGCCTGTGAGCTGCCGCGGAGAGTGCACATGAGTGGGCTGGTGGCAATCTTACCCATTTGCAGGGTGGCATCTTTAGAAGGCTCTGCTGGCATGAGTGAAGCTGTCACAGGAGAGCATCGTAGGAGAGACGGTCCTGCAGGGATGTGGGCCAAAGGCCATTTAAGGTTTTGTAGGTGATAACCAGAAACTTGACTTGAACTCGGTAACTGATGGCTAATCAATAGGGTGTCTGCAGAATAGGTGTGACATGTGTGTGCCACCTGGTTCCTTATTGTTATCAGGCTTCGGTGTTCTCCAGTGGTTCAGTTCATGGGACAGTCCTCTCATCTGGGATAAGCTCCTCCTCCTCCAGCAGGGTCGGCTCCGAGCTTTGATCCAGGCAGGGAGGGGCTTATCCCCTGGAGGTTTCCCAGTTTCTGCCGGCCCTGGTTGATAGCAGGACGTGCTCGGGCAGCACTGCACAGCGCAGCGAGCTGGAAGAAGAAGAAGAAGACAAAGAAGAAAGAAGTAAGAAGAGTCGGGCCGCAGCACTTGAGTGTGTGATCGGTGGCACGGGGAGAGAGAGGGCTAGTCAGCACCGGGAGGCCCCCGGCTGCTGCGTTGTAAGGACGGCCCTCAGCAGACTCCCGCCGGCCTTACCTGTCCAACTGGGTGGAGGGCCTGCCCCTTGGAGCGTTGGGGGTGCAGCATTGCTGCAGCCCAGTGGCGGGGTGGCATTGCTGTTGCGAGTCCTTTCCTGGCTGCGGGTGGCAGTGGAAAACGGTGCGGAGGACGAGGTTTGCACCCTCCCCATGTCCGAACCGCGGTAAGTCCTCCCGTCCTTCTTCCGAGTCTCCAGCAGCGGAGACAGGCGACAAACTTGGAAATGTCCTGAGCAGGAGGGGGGGCGGTCTTTGGTGAAAAGGCTCAGAATGGAGACAAGAAAAATGGCCTTCCCAGGAGCATGGGGGGGGGGGTCGTTCCCCCCTGCCACCTGCCCAGCATCGCAACAATCAAGCGACACCCAAAATGGCTCCCACCGGGACGGTTCTAAGGGGAGTTGGAGAGGGACTAGTACCTCCTTCTTGTGAACTCCGGGCTCAGCAGCCCCCCCGCCCCCCCCGGGTAGAGTGTATGGAGCTTTGGTGGGAAACTAGAAGGGGGCGGCCATCTTAGTTCTTAACCTCATGGCAGCCCCCCCCCCCCATTCTGTTTCATTTTCCCCGCAGGCAGAGAGATGGCAGATAAAGCCATCCCAGCTCACAAGACAGAGATAGTTCCTTAGGGGAACTGGACTTGCCCAGACGCTCAGTTTCCCTGGCCTCACAAGATCATTTGGAACAACACTCAGTGGAACCCAGGGATGAGAAGACTGAACTCCTCGCCTGGTTCAAAGGTGAAATGAGGAGGGAGATTAAAAGCATGGTACAAGAGACCCTACAAGGCACAGGCTCTCATGACCATCCCTTAGGAAGGGGAAGAAAGAGAGCCGGAAGTACCGGGGGGGAGGACTCATCCAGCGCCTCCATGTCCGCCATTAGACCTAAGCAGGAAAAACGAAACAAGTCTCCTTATAGGGAACACAGCCCCATGCTGGGACACAGGGAGGATCAATCAGATTCCACAGACTCTTCCTCTGAAAAAGAGGGAGGGGACCTATTGGAGGAGGAGGAGGAGGAGGTGATGCCTTCTGTGCAATCCAGGCTCTTCCCACAAGAGTTATACTCTGAACTCTTACCCAAGGTGTTAAGGACCCTAGACCTCTCCTCTAAACCAAAAGAGGAAATAGACCAGGACTCAGAATTCCACACGGGGTCAGGTAAACTGATGCCTAAACTCTCAGTTACCCAACTGGGACTGGCCCTCCCTGCGTCCTTCTATAATGTAATGAAAGGAACATCCAGCCAAACCCAACGCTAATCACCATCTCTTTTCAAAGTTTTATTCCATGATGCCAGATGCCACTAAGAAATTGAAGCTGCCTGTGGCGGATCAGCCTGTAACCAGCCTGTCCTCCAATTCTGTCCTTCCGATGGATGCAGATGGGATGCCTAAAGATCACATGGACAGACGATTAGAACATGCTCTGCGCGAGTGTTTTGAAGCTGCTTCTTCCTCAATTAAGGCATCCACAGCAGGCTCTTTATTCAATAGAGCAGGTTATGACTGGGCTGAAAATCTGGCGTCAGCGGAAAGCAACGTTCCAAAAGAGTTCAAAGATGAATTGAAGAAAATTGCCCTGGCAGTGGCATTCACAGCACACGCCACCCTGGACGCGCTCCAACTGTCGGCCAGGGCCATGGCATGCAGTGTGACGGCATGGAGAAACACGTGGTTGTGTCATTGGGACGTAGACTCTTCAGCACAAGCGAGAGTGGCGGCAGTCTTTGGAGAGGGATTGGACAGCTACCTAATAGAAGACAAGGAAAAAAAGAGAGTACTTCCCTCCAAAAAGAGAGAAGGCAAATCGAGGAAGAGATTCCAGCCCTTTCGTGATCAGAGAAGGGGTCAGAAGACCTCCTTTAGCAGACCGTTCAAAGGAAAGTGGCAACAGAGGGCCCATAATTCAAAACCCTTCACGCCAAATAAGGGAGACCAGTCATTGGCAAAACACCCCAAGAAGGGGGCCTCAGCACGACTGCAGGGACCCAAGAAAACTGGAAGGAATAGGAGGACGGCTCCAGGCTTTCTCAAACCTCTGGCATCTCACAGTAATAGACAGGTGGGCACTGGACACGGTGACTCACAAATACAAGCTGGAGTTCTCCTCAATTCCCTCACATTGTTTTCTACAAATTGTGAAGAATTGCAACCCAGTAAAACATTGTATGACAAAAGACGCCATACGACACTTGATGGAGATAATGGCCATAGAAAGAGTTCCTGTCCTGCAGCGGGGATTGGGAGTCCACTCAGTTTTTTTCATTGTGCCAAAGAAAAATGGGGACACATGAGCCATATTGGATCTCAAGTGGCTCAACAAGCAGAAAGTTCAGGATGGAGACTCTCAAATCTATTCTGTCGACCATCTAGAAAGGGGACTTCATGATGTCCCTGGACCTATCAGAGGCCTACCTACATGTCCCAATACACAAAGAACATCGCAGATTCTGATGCTTCATGTATGCCGGTCATCACTACCAATACAGAGCCTTTCCATTTGGCCTGAAATCCTCCCCAAGGGTCTTCACGAAGGTGTTGGTGACTCTAGTGGCACACTTCAGAATCAAAGGGGTAGACCTATTCCTTTAACTAGATGACATCCTGATAAAAGTCCCATTGCTCCAGGAATGTGTACAGGCTTCTCAGATGACAGTAAGGATTCTGAGGGACCACAGTTTCATGGTCAATCTGGCCAAGAGCCATCTTCAACCATCACAGAGGTTACAGCACCTGGGTGTAGTGATAGACACAGTGAGAGATCGGGCCTTCATTTCTCAAGAAAGGGAGGTGAAGGTTCGATCACTCCTGACAGCTGTCCTTGGGAGGGACAAGGTACAACTGATGACTCTGGTCATGCTACTAGGCATGCTAGTGTCCTGCCAGGAGATGGTTCAGTGAGCACGGTTCCACGCCAGGCCCCTACAGAGATTTCTGTTGCCTTATCAGGCAGCGATAGCAAGGAAAAGAGTTCTGATGTTACACCTTCCACCGGAAGTGCGCCAGCAACTGGAATGGTGGTTGGCCCCGGCTCATTTCAAATATGGGTCATTCCTCAAGGAACCCCCGAGAGTGGTCATGACCACAGATGCAAGTCTCTCGGAGTGGGGGGCACCCTTGAGGGGCCATATGACCCAAGGGATGTGGTCTATAGACGAGTCACAGAAAAGCATCAACTTCTTAGAGCTCAGAGCAATCTGACTGGGACTCCTGAGTCTCAAGGATCACCAGGCAGGGGCTCACATCCTTGTCCAGATGGACAACATGACGGCCAAAGCCTATGTGAATTGGCAGGGAGGGACCAGAGTAAGACTCTGCACAAAGAAGCTTCCACAGTGATGACGTGGCTGGAAGCTCACCTGACGTCTTTAAAGGCGACTCACATGGCAGGGAAGGACAATTCCTTAGCGGTCTGGCTGAGCAGACTGCTTCTAGATCAGTCGGAGTGGATGCTGAACAAGGAAGTCTTCGCACGCTAGGCAACAGGTTCAGGCGGATGGGCCTGGACCTGTTTGCATCGGATACCAACCATCAAGTTCCAGAGTTCTTCTCAAGGACACGACTAAACCAGACAAGGGGGATCGACGCGCTACACTGTGATTGGCCATAAGGTCTTCTATATGCCTTCCCACTGATACAAATCCTACACAGAGTTATACAAAAGATTTGTCAACAGGAGGCGGAGGTGGTACTGATAGCCCCATTTTGGCCCCGGAGACCATGGTTCCCGGAGCTACAACGTCTGTCAATAGCAGAACACTGCATCTTCCAGTGAGGGAGGACTTGCTGATGCAAGGAATGGCCAAACATCCACGTCCAGGAATGCTCAGACTCGCAGCCTGGAGGTTGAGTGGAAAATGCTAGTGCGGGAGGGTTATCCTGAGAAAGTGTGTCTACCAAGTTAGCCTCCCGCAAGTCATCCACCAACAGGATCTACAACGCAACCTGGCAGGTGTTTCACGCGTGGTGTGTGAAACATGGGATAGAACCGATGGAAGCACCAGTTAAAGTGATTCTAGGCTTCCTCCAAGAGGGCTTGGACAAAGGGTTTAGCACAAGTACTCTGAGGAGGCAGGTGTCCATCATATCAGCAGTCCAGGGGGTCAAACATAGGAAATCCTTCCTTTGTCATACCCGTGTTAAAAGGTTCCTAAGGGGAGCATCTTTGATCAATCCGCCACAGGTTTATAGATTTTCCACCTGGAACCTGAACTCAGTATTGAGAGCACTATGCAAACACCCATTCGAACCAATGGCTTCTTGTCCTTTTAAGGAACTAACCTTTAAGACCTTGTTCTTAGTGGGGATTACTTCAGTACGCCAGGTGTCGGAGCTGAGGGCCCTATTGGTCAACAAGGAGCTTTGAGTTTTCCATAGGGACAGGGTGGTCCTGCGTTTGGACCCGGCCTTCGTCCCCAAGATCAATTCAGTTTTTTACAGGGCAGAGGAGGTGGTGCTACCGTCCTTCTGTGTGAATCCCCAACATAAGAAAGAGTGGGCGTGGCACTGTCTAGATGTTAGGAGGGCACTGAGCTTCTACATAGACAGGACTAAGTCCTGGAGGGAGTCAGAAATACTTTTTGTGTCCTCTTGAAAGTCCTCCCGGGAGGGTCCAGTTTCCACGGCTATCCTTAGCAGGTGGATTAAGGGATGCATAATCCTGGCCTACAAAGCCAAGGGAGTGGAACCTCCCAAAGGAATAATGGCACACTCTTTCCGGGGGACTGCAGCGTCGGCGGCATATCGCTCGTTCCCCACCCTGGAGACCATCTGCAAAGCCACGACATGGAGATCCATCCACTCCTTTACTAAACACTATAGGGTGGACAAGGTAGAGGCGGCCTTCGGTCGGAGAGTTTTGCAACACAGACTGTAAATGGAGAAGCTTCCTTCCCTCCCTGGGGGCTCATTGCTCTTCTACATCCCAGACGTGAGGACTGTCCCATGAACTGAACCACTGGAGAATGGAAGGTTCTTTTCACTTACTGTGAATCTTCCTTTCTCAGTGGTTCAGGAATGGGACAGTCCTGCCCACCCGCTTTGGGTGCGCTTCACCGTTTACAGAGGGGTAATTGAACGCTAAATAGAAAATACAGATTTCAGGGACCTACATGGTGAAATGATGCAGAACGCAAGGACTGCCGGGGGGCCCCTCTGGAGGGGAGCCAGCTCAGTAGCATAGAGTGAATCAGGGGCTGTGGTCACCCTCGGCAGGGGAAAGGGAGTTATGGGGACTGTTAATGTTCTCTGCTGGGGTTCTGTTCACGTTGTTGGTTGAGCTCTCTAGTTGTTCGGGAGAGGTTTGTTTTCTTCTAGTACCTTCCGGCGGGGAAGTCAGAGGGTTCATTGATGACTGGGAAGCCTCCAGGGGATAAGCCCCTCCCCTCCTGGGTCAAAGCTCGGAGCCGACCCTGCTGGAGGAGCTTATCCCAGACATGAGGACTGTCCCACTCCTGAACCACCGAGAAAAGAAGATTCACGGTAAGTGAAAAGAACCTTCCGTTCAGCACCAAGTGAAATTTCCGAGTTGTCTTCAAGGGTAGACCCATGTAGATTGCATTACAGCAGTCTAGCTTCAGAGTACACATAGCGTGGATTTATGTGGATAGATCATCGAAGTCAAGGTAGGGCGTCCTCTTCTGGCCTAAATGAAGCTGGAAGAATGCCCTTTTTTGCAGCCGCATTAGCCAACTTCTCCAGTAATGGTTCTGGATCCAGTATTCTCTCTTGGCCCAGATTCTTCTCTGTGAATGATGGTGGTCCAAGCTAGTATCGACAAAGCTTAGCACTGCCATTAATATTAAACAGGGAGCTACAGTTAATGCTACAGGATGTTTCCATTTCTTTTTGTACTAATTGCCGTGCTGTAGAGCATCCTCTTCATTTTTACACTTAGATTCCCTAGTAGGACACATGAAGCCTCAGAGGGGTATATTTTTGCCTTATCTATTCATGAAGATACAAATAGTTGCTTAAAAATAGCACAGCTGCCCTTGTTAATTAGCTTTGGGATGAAATTTAAAGAAACCCTGCATCTCCCCCCCACCCCCACTTCATGAACTGTACACATGATCTTGTGGGTAGAAGTAGTGGGTGGTAGGAAAGCCTTTGTGCCCCACCCACTGGGCAGACTTGCCCTGCTTAGCATCCATAGATAGTTGTAGAAGTATGCATAGAACCCTGGTGTGAAGTGCCATCAAGCTGCAGCTGACTTATGGCAACCCCGTACGGTTTTCAAGGCAAGAGGCGTTCAGAGGTGGTTTGCCCGTTGGCTACCTCTGCATAGTGACCCTGGGCTTCCTTGGTGGTCTCCCATCCCAGCACTAACCAGGGATGACCCTGCTTGGCTTGCACGATCTGACCATATCAGACTAGCCTGGGCCATCCAGGTCAGGGCAGTTGAACAGAGGTGGTTTGCCATCCTCTGCCTCTGCATAGCAACCCTAGACTTCCTTGGTGGTCTCCTATCAAAGTGCTAACCTGCGCTGACCCTACGTAGCTTCTGAGTTTGGGCCAGCCTGGGCCGTCCAGGTCAGGGCAACAGCCATGTGCCCCCAAGTCTCAGCTGACTCATGGCAACCCCAGGAGCATGGGGTTTTCAAGACAAGAAACGAACAGAGATGGTTTGCCATTGCCTGCCTCTATGTCATGGGTACTGGTTCTGCTGAGGCTGACTACTCCTCAGATGAGGAGGAGGCAGGGAGCAACCCAGCCTCCTCTGGAGTCAGCCCAGAAGAACCACCTCTAACAGTACCTGAGGAGGAAGAGTTCCCAGCAGCTGCACAGGAGGTGCAGCCAGAAGGAGAGACTGATCCTGAGCCTGGCCCAGCACCCCCAGTTGCAGAAACCCTGAGGCTAGACTCCCCGCCTAGTTCTCCTGAGGGCCCCAGACGGAGGGCACATCAGAGGCTGATTTTGCAGAAGTGAAGGACTGCCAGACTGCTGCTCCTGCAAAGGCAACGAGAGGAACTGTAAGCCTTTGCAGACTCAACTCCCAGGGAAGGAAGGACCTGCTTAAAAACACTCCGCGCACCTGCTTCAGCCTGGCAGCAACTCTGCACATTCAGACCTGCTTCTGTGTGTGTGTAGCAGCTGCTCCTTATCCTTGAAACCTTGAATTGACTTCCTGGCTTATCCGACCTTTGGCTTGGTTATTTACCTTGACTCCGGACCGTGTTTCCAGCTTGCAGTATGTAGTCCCTGTGGCAACCAGCCAAGACAGCACACTCTACATAGCATCCATGGACTTCTTTAGCGGTCTCCCATCCAAGTACTAACCAGGGCTGCTTCTGAGCCTGGGCCACCCCATGGGAAACTGCCATGCATAAAAGTGAGAAAGCTTATCCAAACTGGCTGCATGTTTTTCCCAGGTAAGTGTTTTAACTAGGATAGGGATGGGCTGCGGCTTAGTTGAAGAGCATTTGCTTGGTATGCAGAAGATCCCAGGTTCAATCCCTGGTACATCCAGTTAAAGGGATCAGGTAAGGGACCTAGTAAGTGATGTGAAAGACCTCAGACCAGGACCCTGGAGAGCTGTTGCCAGTTTGGCTAGGCAGTAATGATCTTGATGGACCAAAAGGTCTGATTCAGTGTAAGGCAGCTTTATGTGTTCAACTTTTTAGGGGAGGGGCTGTGGCTTAGTGGCAGAGCATCTGCTTGGCATGCAGAAGGTCCCAGGTTCAATCCCTGGCATCTCTAGTTGAAAGAACCAGGCTGTAGGTGAGTGAAAGATGTCTGCCTGAGACGCTGGAGAGCCACTGCCAGCTTAAGTAGAGAATTCTGACCTTGATAGACCAAAGGTCTGATTCAGTAGAAATACAATAAAAGCCATGCTGGATCTGGCCAATGGCCCACCCAGTCCAACACTCTGTCTCACACAGTGCCCCAAACCCAGGTGCTATCAGGAGGTCCACCAGTGGGGCCAGAACTCTGGAAGCCCTCCCACTGTTGCCCCCTCAAGCACCACGAATACAGAGCATCACTTGTCCCAGACAGAGTGTTCCATCTATACCTTGTGGCTCATAGCCACTGATGGACCTCTGCTCTAGAGGTTTATCCATGTTTGTAAGGCATCTTCATGTGTTCACATGATGTAGTTGAAACTATATACATGTTTGTGCATGCATATGCTTTTAAATGCTTTTTGCTTATTGAAAAAGAGTAATTACCCCTTTCAACAATGGGAAGGGGGAGAAAAATATTCAGCCATTTAGGGCAAGGATAAGAATAACTCCCCACAGTGGTGCCATCAAACATCCAAGTCTGGCTTGTAATTGTTAGGGTTTGGGGTTTTTTTTTAAGCCCTGCTTCTCTAAGGAGTGACTTGTAAGTTGGTAAAATATTGCAGGAAAACCGGAGAAGCCACATTAAAGCAAATACAGTGTAACAAAGCAGGCGCTTCAGGCCAAATCGTCCCCCTGGCGACCTTGCCGAGTGCAATGGCTGTTGTTATCCTGATGGCTTAATGATCTCTGATTGGCTGGGATCACGCAGCCGCCACAGACACAATTTCTTTAAAAGTGGCACCAAATCAGTTGCTGAGAGGGCCATGAAACAACCGCAGACATGGTAAGCATTTGTGGGGGGGGGGGGGAGAATATCTGGGGCTGCACCCCCACCCCACAGAACCAGTTTGGTGTAGTGGTTAAGTGCAGGGACTGTAATCTGGGAGAACCGGGTTTGATTCCCCACTCCTCCACTTACACCTGGCTGGATGACCTTGGGCAAGCCATAGCTCTGTCAGAGCTGTTCTCTCAAGGGCAGTTCTTGCAAGAGCTCTCTCAGCCCCGCCTACCTCACGGTGTCTGTTGTGGGGAGGGGAAGGGAGAAGAGTTTGTAAGCCACTCTGAGACTCCGAGTGAAGGGCAGGGTATAAATCCGATCTCTTCTTCTCTTCCTTTCATGCCAAATATGTTTATGGACATTCAACACAGCTTTTGTTTCCATACAGGGGGCGCCATCAGCAAAGACTGACGTTTTCACTGGGAGGGCCCTGACTTGCATCTTTACTGGTAGTAGTTCTCTCTCAGTCTAAGTACAGGGTCCCCAGTGCAGTGCCCCTGGGTGCAGGGATGCCTGCTAACAGCTTTTCTGATGCCCGATAGAAAGTGGGCGGGGCTTTTGCCCTGCAAGGCTTCCGATTGGCTGTTGGAGATTTCATT
Organism: Lepidodactylus listeri; assembly: GCA_029233225.1. Classification (NCBI taxonomy): domain Eukaryota; kingdom Metazoa; phylum Chordata; class Lepidosauria; order Squamata; family Gekkonidae; genus Lepidodactylus; species Lepidodactylus listeri. Next base: position 127,298,337 of record JARCFY010000005.1, on the reverse strand, counting down.
GGTGCTGATTTTTAAAGACAGAGCTTTGGCAGCAACTGCCACCACAGCACCAAGGACCTTCACTGTCTGAAGTGAAGCTGCAGAAGGCATTTTTTGTGGTTGTCTCCATCTCCTGCAGCAGCAGTTATGTCACTGCACGCACCACGCCGTGTCAGAAGGCCAAAGGTGCACGCAGGCTCAAAAACTTTGGGGACCCTCTTCACAGAATCCCTTTTGGTGTGTTTTTTCTCATATTGGATTGCCCCCCCCCTTTCAATAAGCATCAGAAACTTTTTGATGAAGCAACTCCCCCCCCCCCCCCCCCAAATTTCCTCAGTTGTAGAATGTTCAAGACCTTCCAACACAGATCTGGATACAGTTTAATTATAGCCACTAGTATTTGCATTTGCTAAAAAGGGAAAAATCGATACTCTATGTTGCAGTTCTGCTCCAAATGGTAACCTTAAATATTAATGTTGCATAAAGCTTCGTAATGTATGCTTAATGTATCTATTTTAAGGCTGTCGCTGGATCTAGAGTTTAATCTCTCTATATAATAATTCTCTGCATGGTGGTGGCACGCTCCTGAACATTCCACACACCACCCCAGCCTTTGGTCCCCTGGCCTGTCAATCAGAAGCTGTCCCTATCCACCGGCTGTGAATACTCGCATGCCATTGGCTGGGCGCTGCTCCTCTTCCCCGCCCACTCCTTCAGCCTCTGTGCCCTGTCAGAATTTCTGCCAGACGACTTTCTCTCTTGACGAAGACACTTCTCCTGCTTCCTTCCTGTGGGGGGATTAAATGTTACCTCAGTGGCTGTTGGTAGGTGAAACGAAATGGCAGTTACCTATATTTATAAGATGGCTGCTGCCTTTGGTTTGTTTAAAATGTTCCCCCATAAGGTTCAACTGTTACCTCAGTGGCTGTTAGTTGGTGAAACAAAATGGCAGTTACCTGTGTTCATAAGACAGCTGCTGTCTGTGGCTTGTTTAAAATGTTCCCCCATAAGGTTCAATTGAGCTGTAGTTCCAGAGAGGGGCCTGCAAGAGTATCACTCACTGGGTTGAATGGGGCTTCCTCATCTGCTGGCCTACAGTTCCCAGCTGCCCCAAGGCCAAAAAGTGTGGGAAAAGAGGGACCCTCCCAAGGGGTGGGGCACCATCAATATAGATCCAGGAAGGATTGTGTTTAACCCCCGTTTTATTTAGTTGTCCCTTATTCATTTACTGTGTGTGTGTGTGCTCCGTAATTGTGTAGATACTAAAATAAATTATTCTATTTGGACCAATAATCTGTGTTGTGCTCTGACCCCATAGTCTCCCCTGCTCTGCCAATACCAAAGGGAGCGGGTAGCTCAGGGAAGCAAGGAAAGGCCAGACCCTTGGGTTGCCAACTGTCCAGGGATCCCCCAAAGATTGGGGATTCCATCTCCAAATAGAGAGATTTGACCACAGGGGTCTCACTGACCCTCAAAAAAGGCAGTGTCAGGGCTTCAGAGCACAGTAGAGGCTGCAGTGGGGGGGGGGATGAAAAGCTGAAGAATGAGGGGGAAATTAAGGTAGGCTGATGCTTGGCTGGGAAGGAGATGGGGTTGCCAACTCCAGGTGGGGAATTCCTGGAGATTTGAGGGGTGGAGCCTGGAAAAGGCGAAGTTTGAGGAGAGGTGGGTACTCAGACAGGTACAGTGCCATGGACTCTGCCCTCCAAACCTCTTGGGGAACCACTGCTGCCAATCTCCAGGTGAGGGCAGGAGATCACTCAGAATTACAACTGCTCTTCAGGTAGCAGAGATCAGTTCCCCTGGAGAAAATGGTGGACTCTGTGTCATTATACCCGGCTGAGGTCACCACAGCAAATTGAAGCTGAGTGCCCAAGGCCTTTGCACTCTTCCAGAGCCTCTTTCTGGAGTCTGTTGTATTTCTTCCCGCAACGGGCCTTACTCCTAGTATCTAAATTTTGATGAGTCTTCCTGAACAGGTAACAACAGAAATAATGGCTGGATGTTATCCTTATTTAGGGATCAAGTATCTCTTTACAGGCATTATCTGAAGATAACCTTTTCCATATTATGCCTTGATCCTAACCCTCCCGGGGAGAGGCTGTGGCTCAGTAGCAGAGCCTCTGCTTTGCATACAGAAGGCCACAGGTTCAATCCCCAGCACCTCCAGTTAAAGAATCCAGCAGTAGGTGATGAGAAAGACCTCAGTCTGACACCCTGGAGAGCCACTGCCAGTCTGAGCAGACAATACTGACCTTGATAGACTAAGAGTCTGATTCAGTATACTCCAGCTTCATGTGTGTACATGGCCCTGTTGCATGGATTTTTTGATCCACTCTTCAAGGCCAGGATCCAAATTAGATGCATAAAGGGTCAGAAATATACAGCAGAGCCACAGTGCATTTCAAAATGGACTCCACGTTACATAGCTATACAAATATTCGTTAACTTCATATTTGAGAAGAAGGCAGTACACAAATATTTTAATAGATAACGAGTACTTACTCAGTTCCTGTGAAAGCAAGTTTTCTTTTTAAAAACTAGTTCTTAGGTTAGTAAAAGCACATTCCTTTGAAACTATTCAGGCCCCTCCTCTAAAAGGAGCATACTTTGTGTTGGAGCTCTGAGGAGTTGTGGTGTATGTTGTTGTTCTGTCTGTGACCCGATGTATGCATGTGTCCGCAGCCACTTCCAGAGGTCTAATGCCATTCTAGAGTTGTAGGTGTGCACAGGAGAACAGACAAAAGGGGCCGTGTTCTCCGTGCAATGGCAATCGAACGAAAATGAGTGCCGAAGCTACATCTTGGTGTATGCTTTCTTTGGGTTGCTTGTAAAAGCAGTGTGAATTTGACCCAGATGTGGAGTGATGCCATAAACTGCCCAATAAAATTGGACTGTGCTGGTCTGTGTGTCCCCCATAGTGAAGTCTTCTTCCCTTTCATAGGACGCTTTAATTTAAAAGCTAAATCTCATCCATTTATTCTTTACCGATTGAACTTTACTTGATTGCTTATCAGTGGTAAGAAAGCGTTACTAGAAATGTTGCATACTTCTCTTCCTAAAAGGGGTTAGGTATTTAGGATACAACCTCCACACATGTGTGCGTAAAGAGCTGTCGAGTCACACATGGCTTAGGGCAACGCTGTCAGGTTTTCAAGGCAAGAGAAATTCAGAGGTGGTTTGCCATTGCCTGCCTCTGTATAGCAGCTCTGGACTTCCTTGATAGTCTCCCATCCAAGTACTAACCAGGGCTGACCCTGCCTAGTGTCTGAGATCTGATGAGATCGGGCTAGCCTGGGCTATCCAGGTCAGGGCAACCTCTGTGTACATGCAGGCATATCAGCCTGTTAGATGCTATACAGGTCCCCCCCTCCCCCCGCCGCAGGGAAGCTCTGCTTTATCTTATCTTCACTTCTCTAACGATACACATCTGCCTCCAAATTCAGGCTTCATTCAAGCATGTTTTGTTTTAATTGAAACACCTGCCATATTTGTCTAACACTTTTTTTGCACTTAAAAGCCAGTCTGTTTTGTAAAATACTGCTCTGGCCAGGGGCGGGAGAATTGGCTTCCTGGTGGTCATAATCCCCAGCCAATCAGACTTCTGGCCAGATTTTTCAACAGTCAGGAAAAACCAATTGCTTTTGAGCATGACTCTCTTGAGAAGATGGTACATCTCATCCCAAACGGATGGATACCAATCCTCAGGGGCGTTCCCACTGTGTTCATCTGTGCACAGCCTCATGCTTATTAATTGAAATATTTATCAGCCATCTATTAAAAAAAACACCTAAAAACGCAGACTGGAGGTGACATACAGATGTGCAATATAGCACAAGAACACTGAAATACATAAAACATAGGAAATCACAAACAATGGCAACAGAACCAACAAGCAGGTAACTCAAATCACTGAACAAAGTTGGTCTTAAAGGTGCCACGGGGCTCAAACTTTGGTCTTAAAGGTGCCACGGGGCTCAAACTTTGGTCTTAAAGGTGCCACGGGGCTCAAAACTTCGTTCTGTTGCTTCAGACCAACACAGCTGACCCTCCTGAACCTGTTTTGCAGCCACTCCCAATGACAGGAAGGGAGGGGCAATCTGTACTGCCAATGGAAGTCAGTTCTAGAGTATTACAGCAAGAAGAGAAAATGCTTGAGAACAGACCCATGCCACAGGCACCTTCCTTCAAAGGAGCTTCTAGCACCAGTTGCTAGGAGGAACAGTGATGTTGGGGATGGGGAAGGGAGGCATAGAGCTAGAGAAGGCACATTACCCTTATTTCCCAGCGGTCTTCCCCCCAAAGCATTGACTGCAAGCAAGTGGACCCGTAATTTATTTTAGAACTTGTGAATAGGGTTGCCAAGTCTAAAGAACTCACCGGCAGGGGGGAGTCCTCCTCCGTCCGGGAGTTTCTCTGGCGTGCGCGCGAAGCACGCGTGCCCGACGACGTCACCGGAAGTGACGTCAGCACGTTGGGGGCGTTGCCAGGGTGACGCTCTGGCAACGCCCTCAACGTGCTAACATCACTTCCGGTGACGTCATTACGTCGTCCGGGCTGGACGACTTTGGGGGTGGGGTTTCCCCCGCCGGCTGAATGCTGGCCGGCGGATCGGGAACCCCTTTAGCGGGGGATCCCCCGCCCCCCCCCCCCCCCGGGCTGACTTGGCAGCCCTACTTCTGAAGGAGGAATCTTGTAAGATCTGAACAACTTGTGGAGGAGCGGTCCATCAATGGCTACTTGCCGTGGTGACTGAATGTACCCTCCATATCCCGAGGCAGCAAACCGTTGAATATCAGTTTTAGGAAGTAACATTGGGGGAAGGCCTTGGCCTCAGTTCATTGGACCTCTGGAGGAACTGGTTGGCTGCTGTGCTGTGTCAAGCCGGTTGCAGGACCAGGTGGACCGCTTGTCTGACCCAGCAGAGCTCTTCTTATGCGCTTAATAAATGGTTTGTTTATTTATTTGTGTCATTTATACCTTGCCTTTCTCCCCAGAATGGCTCACATCATTCTCCTCCCCCACATTTTATCCTCAGAACTATTGGGTTAAATGTAAAAATAAATTAATAATTTGACTTGGAAGCGCACAAGCTCTATCCCCCATCCTCCATGGTTCCCCGTTAGGGTAAAAATGCTGTTCAAACAAAGTACAAAGATGACCTGACTCCATTGGTAACAAGAGAAAGAAATTGTACTTACAAAAATGCAAGCACATCTTACATGACATATTTATGTAGGACCATTTTACTTATTGTGAACAGATTGACTTCCAAAAGGTCCACTTGCTACAGCTCCAAGCCCAGGTGTGAGAGAAGAAGAAGAGAGGTCCTATGTAAGATGAAAGCAAGCAGTGGCCAATGAGGGTGGGGCCTCTAACCAGTGAGAGGGTGGGGGCAACTGTCAAGTGTCCTCCAGTGAGAGAATTCTCTTAACCCTTTCCCTCCCACATCCTCTTGCAATCAGAGTTACACTATCCAGCAAGAACAACCTTGTGAGGTAGGTTAGGCTGAGAATGTGTGCCTGGCCCAAGGTCACCCAGCAAGCTTCCATGGCAGAGTGAGAATCGGAACCAGGATCTCCCAGACCCTAGGCTGACACTCTAACCACTATGCCACACTGGCTCTGCAGCTTTCTATGCCTACATAGAGTATATAGTTCAAGGCCCTCCATGTACTGGAAGAGCTAAATGCTTTAAAATGACTGGACCAGGGGTGGCCAAACATGCTTCATGTAAGAGCCACATAGAATAAACATCAGATATTTGAGAGCCAGAAGACATGAACAAATATTACACACATTTTTATTGGAAAATATGCAAATTTGCTTTTTTTATTAACATTAAAGGAGACTGCCAAAAATAAAAACAAAAGGGGTAAAAACATATTGATAATGATGTTTAATTTGTCCAATGGTACTTATGTGTCTGAGAAAGAGAGAGAGCGGGGGAAAGAAAGAATGAAAGAGGTGGAAAGAGAGAGAGAGAGAGAGAAACAAAGAAAGCAAATAGATGGGAGGAGGAAGGGAGAGCTGGAAAGAAAGCAACTTTTAACTTTAAATGTGTCCTCCAAGCTCCCCCACCCACGCTCCCTCGCCCCAGCTGGCTGGCTTTCTTAAGGTTGCTTTCTTTCTCTGCCCCCCCCCCCCCCCCCACACACACCTCAAGCCTATCCAGGGAAGGGGAACACTGGTTGGGGAAGGGAAGACCGATTGGGGAGACACGCCTCCCCTTTGCTTCCCCAGCCGCCCTGCTGGGAGCCGCACAATATGTGTGAAAGAGCCGCATGTGGCTCCCAAGCCACAGTTTGGCCACCCCTGGACTAGACCAAGGCCACCCAGCAGGCTTCATGGCAGAGTGCGGCTTGGAACTGATGTCTCCCGGACCCTGGCTACCACAGCATTGAGCTACACGCGTGCCTGCAGTGAGCCATGCTTTCTTCCTATAGGTTGTCCCTTTGGCTCTCATCCCCTCAGATGTCCATGTGTGGTCCCTTTGAATAAGGCATGTTCATGTAAAATCTAATGCACAGAGGCCTGAAAATCACGGTCAGATTTCCTTATACAGTCTGGAAACGGACTGCGTAATTAGGACATGTATTTTGATTTTTTCACACACAAGCTATTCGAATGTCAGATGAACACATAGATTCTACATGAACTTGGTTAGCCTTGTTTTTCCTGAGTATCTTCGTTATATATAGTATTGTCTGATACAGACCAGTACCGTGAAGGAATATTTAAAGTCAGTCTTGCCTGTGGAGAATGGAAATTAAACTGCACATAACTGGAACTACAAAATCCATATTTGGTGTTGTAATGAATGTAGTGCTTCACTGGTTCATAAGTCATGTCCCAAACCCCAAACTCGTTACTGCTTAGGGCCCATTTCGATAGCGTTTGAGTTTCTATTTTTGGATTCATTTTTTTAGAATTTTTATTGAATACTTTAATACCCTGCCTTTCTACCCAGCGGGCATAGGCGTCAACTTCAGGGGGGGCTGAGGAGCTGGAGCCCCCCCCCCCGAACTTTTCTAGGAAGTGGTGAGCCTCCCCCGGAGACAATGGCCTGTGATGTCTCTGGCCCAGCCCCAGCCCCACCCTCGGGAAATTGGAAAGTCTACTCCCTTGCCAGCGGGGACCCAAAGCGGCTTGCCTCGTTCTCCTTTCTTTGTCCTCCTCGACAACCTGTGAGGGAGGTTAGGCTGAGACAGTGTGACTGGCCCAAGGTCACTCAGCGAGCTTCCATGGCACAAGTGGGGATTCGAACTTGAGTCTCCTAGAAACCAGTCGGACACTCTTAACTACTATACCACACTGGCTTTGGATTCAGAGTGTGGGAAGAGTTCACAGAGAATAAGAAATGGTAGAGTAACCTGTGCCCTGTGGTTTCCAGTGTGAATCCCAGCAGCAAAAGGAGGGTGCAATAAAGAAAGTGGGATCAGCTCTGATTGGTGGTGTATACGGTTAACTTGGCTGTGCCATGGACTATTGACACCCAGCATAGTGTTAGGGTTACAGTGTTGGACTAGCACCCAGGTTCGAATCCCCACTCATGCCATGGAAGCTTGCAGGGTGGTGACCTCGGGCCAGTCACATACTCCCAGCCCAACCCACCTCACCAGGATGTTGTGAGGACAAAATGGAGGAGAAGGATGTCAGGGGCTTTGGGTCCTCATTGGGAAGAAAGGTGGGACCTAAATAAAGTAAATAAAATTTGCATGAGAGATATATGTGCACGTGTGTGTTTGTGTGTCTCGCAGTAGGCTATTATAACAAAGTCTGAGTCCAGGGGCACCTTTAAGACCGACCAAGATTAATTCTGGGTATGAGCTTCCATGCACACACGCACACTTCTTTTGATCTGAAGAAGTGTGCATGCACACAAAAGCTTATACCCAGAATTAAGTTCTGTTGGTCCTAAAGTGCCACTGGACTCAGACTTTGCTCTGTTGCTTCTGACCAGCATGGCTACCCCACCTGAATATGCTATTATGAAACTATTGTGTGGCTACATCAGCTGCGACAGAGCCTTTGGGGTGAGAGTTTCATGGGCTGGCCACAAACACGATATATTAACACTCTCCTTAACTATATGAGTTGAATTACTTCACTACTGGCAACATGCTAAGGAACAAAGTATTAAAACGTTTAATGTCTACGCACCTAGCAATGCGTATCACTTTCCTTGGAGACTGAGGATTTCTTCGTGGACCCATCGATTCCGCTCTTCCTTTTCTGCATAACCTGTCAAAAGCGCAAGTGGAATTGATACTGTGCAGAATTCCTTCTGAGGCCATCAACTGCTTATGCCTGTCTACTTTATGGTTTGATGCTCAGATGGTAAAGCAAGCAGGTAGTTAAATATTTGCCATCGAACCTCATTGTCTATCATCATTAATAAAAGTAACCATTCTAAGATCTGTCACCCTTCCCCCCTCCCATCCTAATTGATCGCCGAAATCCGATGCTCGCCCGCAAATAGCTTGTTATTAACAGCAAGCGTCCCATGTTTGTCTGGTTACATCATTATCTCCTCTATCTAAACAAGGGCTTGGCTTGCCAATTGAAATTGATAGGTATATAATATTTTTAATAGCCTGGCCTGTTTTCAATCAGATGTGATAACTTGCTGGGAATGAGAAATGCGGGGGGAAATTCCGCACGGTGGAGCCCAGTTTGGCCCCTATAAATAAAATGCTACTATCTGAGAGTACCCCAAAGTTAGTATAAGGAATTTTGAGATTATGCTATTTAAAATCTATAGTTCAGCATTCCCGATCGTGGTGCCCACCAAGTGCTTTAGAAAATGGGCGGGGCCAGGTGGGGTTTTTGCCCAGCAGGGCTTCTGATTGTCTGTGTGGATTAAAAGGCATCTTACTAACCAGAGGCTTTTGCCTGAAAGGTCAAAGAGATGCTTTTAGAGTCATATATAACCTCGTTCCATGACATTTTGTGGTTGGCTCCGCCTTCTATGCCAGCCATTTTGTGATTACGCCCACCACCTTGTGTCAGAACGATAAAAGCTGCCCGAAGGCTCAAAAAGGTTGGTGAACCCTTCTGTAGGACCTAATGAAGAGAAACTTTTGACGAAGTTGGCAGCCTTTTACAGTTAAAGGGCCAAACTATATCAGATTTCAGAGCCAGAGGCCAACCGAGAGTTGGAAAAGACCATTTTTACATAACTGGATGGATAGGACTGAACGTTTTTGATAATTGATTCTGGAGTGCAGGATATGAATACTTCAAAGCAGCTGTGATCTGCTTTTCCTAATGCCACCTCAGCCACTGAGGTGGCCCAAGGAAAGCTGCAAATTATCTGTCTATAGTATAGGGTGGGGTTACCAACTCTGGGTTGGGAGATTTCTGGAAATTGGGGGGCCGGGGAAGGTGGGGTTTGGGACGGGGAGGGAGCCGTAGAGTCCACCCTCCAAAAGCAGCAGTTTTTCTCCAAAGGAACTGATCCTTCATCTGAAGAAGCGTGCGTGTACATGAAAGCTTATACCTTGAATAAAACTTACCAAAAAAAAAAAAACCTTACAAAAAAAATACAAAAACTTTTATTGGGAATATTAAAGTTTAAGATACCGTTAATACCTGAAATATTTCTACTAAACATGATCCCGGAAAGCATAATTAAAGAGGAAGCAAAATTATTGGTCCATATACTTACAGCAGCAAGACTAAGCTGGGCTAAATTATGGAAAGGTGAAGAAACCCCAACAATAGAAACAATTATAGACAGAGTGACGGATCCTGCAGAATTAGATAATGTAGGCCACATAATTAAACAAAAAGATAGAACTCACTATCAAAAAGTATGGGTAAAATTCTATGAATGGTTAGAACAGAGGCAATGACTCCAACTGGGTAGATAAGAAAAAGCACTAAATGTATTTATAACTTTGTATAGGTAATTTTTGCTTGAAAAGAAATTAATTGTACGGTTTAATTATATAAGTATGTAAGAATGATACGAAGAAATATCAGTTTGTTTTGTATTGAATGGTATGTTAAGAAGTCAATGTTTACTTTTGATTAATGTTATACTTATACAATAATAAAAAAATTTCTTCGAATAAAACTTTGTTGGTCGTAAAGGTGCCGCTGGACTCAAAACTTTGTTCTGCTGCTTCATACCAACATGGCCATGCACCTGAATCTATCTGGAGATCAGTTGTAATTATAGATCATCTCCAGGCCCCACCTGGACATTGGCAACCCTAAATACAGGATATATTAGCCTATTAATTGAGTAATATGTTTGAAGCACTTTGATTACCAAAAGTGCTACAGAAATACATTGTTGAAATCGGCAGTGGGAATGGCTTTGGCAGAGGGGGGAGGCAAGGACTTTTTTGTGTGTCTTGCTTATCAAAAGGCAGGGCCTTTTTTGTAGAAAAACTTCAGCAGGAACTCATTAGCGTAATAGGCCACCACCAACAGCAGAAACTCATTAGCATATTAGGCCACACCCCTCACAGTGCAGCTCCCTCCCAGGATCGGCTTCCCCGCAGCTGTGGGGCGCCTGGTGAATCCGGGGGGGGGGGGGAGAGGCTGTAGGTGTGGCCAACTCAGAAGCCAGCTGGAACTCCGTTCCTGTGCGTTCCTGCACAAAAATAGCCCTGTCAAAAGATGGTGTCAAGCCAATGTCATTTCATGAATTTAAGTTGTGGTTGCGGAAGAGGATTTAAGGGGTTCAACCAAGCTCTTTGACAAAAAGGACGATTCTGAGGAGGGTTTTGAAGGAGAAAAGTGAGGTGGCGACTGTGCACGTGTTCGGTGAGGGAGGTCCACGTGTAGGAATTGTGAGGGCGAACTGGCGGAGCTGTGGTTATGATCTGCACATTTATTTATGTCATTACTTAAGTGGGTTTTAAAAAAAAGAATGACACGTTTAGAGAGGATTTATGTCTGATACGTGTCACAGACAACACATTTGCTAAAGATACAAAATAAAACGTCGATAATGAATTCATTATCTCTCAAGGGCAAGAAGGAGTGAGTCTGTTGTCTCCGCAGCTGTTAGCGGTTCCTATTCATTTTGTGGCTTAAGAAAGCCGCGAGGCCCCCGTCTGTTCAGTGAGAAATCATCCGTAAACGTTCACCTGCTTTAATACTTCCCCCCGTATTATTAGTTTAATGAACAATACACGTAGAGCAAATAAGCAACTGTAAATCATGAAGTCAAGAACCCATCACTGGATTTAGTGATGTCATGATTCATGTTTTAAGAAGGTTATGTAATGTTTCCAAATGGAAACCTGGGTCTGCAATTCACAGTATTCCCCTGGGTCTTGTTTAGCAACAGGCAAACTCTCCGTATTTGTTTGTATTTCATTTATTTACATTATTCTGTAGTCCACCTTTCTCACAGGAACGCAAGGCTGATTATACAGAGTGAGACAGAACAGTCCCAAAAATGGGACATTCAGTAACCAACGCATAGGATTTTAGCAGTCTGGAGCCACCAGAAAGAACTGAAGCATAGCACAAGTATTCACACAACACATTAAGCAGTACAGAAATTACATGAAGAGGATACTGCTCAAAATAACCTATGCACAGCAGTTAGGGCTGCCAAGTCAGCCCAGGGGGCGGGGGATCCCCCGCTATAGGGGTTCCCGATCCGCCGGCCGGCGGGGGGAACCCCGCCCCAGAAGTCGTCCGGTGAGGACGACTTCCCCCGTGTAATGACGTCACCCGGAGGTGACGTCATCACGTTGGGGGCGTTGTCAGGGCAACGCCCCCAACGTGATGACGTCACCATGGCGCGCGCGCAAAGCGCACGTGCCAGAAGAGCTCCTGGGGGGAGAACAACTCCCCCCCGCCAGTAAGTCACCGGTACTTGGCAGCCCTAACAGCAGTATTGACCAACAGTCCTTAACCATTTATTCAAGCAAGTTTGTAAAATAGGGTTACCAGCAATAATTCCTCTAAACTGCGGAGACTTGTGAGCAAAAAATCCTGCTTTGTGAGCCACTGGCATTAAAGTTGTGAGCGAGCGATTTGGCTGCTGCGTAAATTAGTTTGCTCCGGAGCCACCCTTCCCGAGCTAAGACAAAAATGCGCGAGCGAAAGCTAAAAAACTGTGAGCTAGCTCACACTAACTCAACTTAGAGGGAACACTGGTTACCAGGTGACCACTTTTTAGAGGATATGTCCTCTTTTATAGTGTGTCCATCCTCTTTTGGGTTTGTTTTTTTTAAAAACAGATGAAAATGCCCTCTTTTTGGGTTGGAAGGTTAGGAATATTCCTAGTTAGTGACAATTATCACAGTTTCAGTAGTGACGGGTTTTAAAACGAGGTTTCCCATAGCAGTCACTTGTTTGAAGCAGTCTGTCAGGAAATATGTCCTTTTTTTTCTTTTCAAAATACAGTAACCCCATTGTAAAACCAGCTCAGTTGTCAAAACAACTGGAGAATTTTTATTTATTCATTTTATTACACTTATATCCGCCCCCCCCCAAAGCAGGCTCAGGGCAGCTTGTGGAGGGGTGCTTGTTCTCCCCCCCCCCCCCCCAATCCAGGTCTGGAAGCTGGTCTTCTGGTCTTACTCTTGATGACATATCAGCTATGCAGTGGGGTTTCTGCTTGCCTCAAGCCCATCCTTAGGAACTCCCAAGACCTCTCTTGCAAAAGGACCTCTTTTTGATGGAACTCTGTTCTCTCCCTTCTAGGGTTGCCAGGTCCAACTCAGGAAATATCTGAGGACTTTGGTGGTGGACCTAGGAGCCAGGATGTGACATCATGATTGAATTCCAAAGGGAGTTCTGGCCCTCACATTTAAAGGCACCACATTCCCTTTAAATGCTGTTCCTCCATTGGAAATAATGGAGGATGAGGGCACCTTCTTTTGGGGCTCATAGGATTGAACCCCCTGGTCCAATCTTTTTGAAACTTGGGGGGAGGGGGTTAGGAGAGGGACCAAATGCGATGCTGAAAAATTGGCGCCTCTACCTAAAAAACAGCCCCCCTGAGCCCCAGATACCCATGGATTGATTCTCCATTAAACCCTATGGGGACATTCATTTGGATGAGAGTGTTTCATTTTAACTATTTCATTTATTTGCTAGCCTGTATACCCCACCTTTCTCCCTGGTGTGGGCCCAATACAGTTTACAGCATTCTCCTCCTCACAACAATCCTGTGAGGTAGCCTAGGCGGAGTATGTGTGACTGGCCCAAAGTCACACAACAAGCATTCATGGCACGGTGGGGATTTGAACATGATTGTCCCAGATCCTAGTCCAACACTCTTGACAGCTACATAACCATCGTTCCGAAAGATAAAGGAACTAAATCCCTTTGATTTATTACAAGTAAACATAATTTGTGGCTGATGCTCACCAAAAGGGGTGTGTATGTGTGCTGAGTGCTGTCAAATCGCTTCCAACATATAGAGACTCTATGAATTAATGATCTCCAAACTATCCTGTTGTTAACAGCCTTGCTCAGGCCTTGCAAACTGAGAGACGTGGCTTCCTTTATTGAGTAAGTCCTTCTCATGTTGGGTCTTCCTCTTTTCCAGCTGCCTTCAGCTTTTCCTAGCATTATTGTCTTTTCCAGTGAGTCTTGTCGTCTCATGGTGTGACCAAAGTACGATGGCCTCGGTTTAGCCATTTTAGCTTCTAGGTAAATTTCAGGCTTGATTTGATCTGGAACCCACTTATTTGTCTCTTTGGCAGTCCACAGTATCCATAAACTTCTTCTCCAACACCACGATTCAAATGAATCAACTTTCTGTCAGCTTTCTTCATAGTTCAGCTTTCTCATCCATAGTGATGGGGGGGATACCATTTTATGAATTATCTTGATTTTGGTCTCCAACAACACTGCCTTACCCTTAAGGAACTCTTCACTGAAGGATACAGATCCATTTTTAAAAAGTCTGAAAACAATTTGCTTCAGGTGTGCAGAGGGATGCTCTACTAATCACTGACTGTAGCACACTTCAAGATGATACTATATTTTAAATCTGGTTATTCAGTTAGAGAGGAAGAGTGTGGGCTTTCCCATGTCCTCATTTTCATCACTTCTGTGTTCCTGTGGCTTCAGGGTAGGGGGATGTTTCTGTTCTGCATGTGCTTTGCTCCCTCTAGCAGTTGATTCAATATTACATCTATTTATGTCCGGCATGAAACCTCCAGTTTACATCCATAGGTAGATATGTTAGACACAAGGAAGTGTACTATTGAACTGACCACCAGAGGGAGCAAAACACATGTGAACAGAACAAAAAATCCTGAAGCAACAGGAATACACAAGCAAGGAAAATAACACTGCAGAAAAGCCTTGTGTATATGTTTCAGTAGAGCAAGTTTTAAATATTAGGCTTATCAATATGTGAAGCAGGAAATACAGATTCGTTCCCCTTGCCGTTTTGAAAAACCAGCTTGGCAGGTTACCTTATGTGCGTTGATGGTCTCCCCTTCCCATATTTTATTAAAACAGTGGGGTGTTTCTGGGGGGGATGGTGGTGGTCTTGACAATTTGGTACCTGCATTTTCTGAAATTATTTGAGATAATATTCTCTGTTTACATCTTGTCTCGGGCTGTGCCAGATTTGATTTCAGCTTTCCAGTTTATCTGTAACATGAACGTATTTTCAGTGGTAAGAAAAGAGCTGTACTCCAGTTAGCACTAATTGGTTTAGCTTTTTCTGACCTGAAGACCTGTTTCAGTTGGCAGTATCCAAACCAAAATATCCTTTGTTGAAACACCCGGTGGCCTTTCCCAAAGTGTATCTCCAAATATGTCTGCGCGGATATCATGCATCTTGCAATAACGTCAATTAATCACTCTTCCCTTTCCAGTGGCCTTTGGACTCTACCTCCCCAGGAAAGAGTATCATGGGAATGTCTACATCGATCAGCCGGTGGGGATGCCCTTACTGCGCATCCATGCCTTGAAGGACTCTGAGGAGGAGGAGGTCCACTTTGGAGTCTGCCCCGATCTCTCTATCCACCGAGATGGTACGCATAAAAACCTCTGGTTTCAAATCCAAGAGAATACTGGACTTCTCTTCCTCAACAGGAGCTTGGAGAAAGACTTGGATAAAATATGTAAGTTGCCCCAATGAAGTCCTTGCTATCGTGGAAACAGCAGATAATGGTGACCTTAGCTTCCAACTGGTGGGGTTTATCCAGCTGTAACTAGGGATCATAGTGCTGCAGTGTTGTTGTTTTTTCAGCGACTGCACAGTACTCAAGAACTTGTTCTTTACATAGAAAACGGGTTTGGGACAATTTATAATTAACGAGTAGAATACCAGCCAGGTTCGTCTGTCATCGCCGAAAAACAAAGAGTCAGTACCAGAGCTGGTTCCAGGTTTCAAGGCCCTCCAGCAGAGAGTGCCAAGAGCCCCCCATCCATGTACCAAGCACCAGCCCCCTGCTTCCTTCCTCCTATATGCTCCCCACTACTCTGTGTGTTCTCCCACCACCGGCACTCACAGCCACCCTCACGCCCTGCAGCTGGGAGTGCTGGTGGCAGAGTGCTTGCCAGTGGACAGGGGCAGGAAGGGCACACAGGCAGGTGGCACAGGAAGGGCATGGGCTAGGGGCTGGTGGCAGTGGGCCCCATCTGAAGCCCTGGGCCCTGGCAGCTGCCCCATCTCAGGGTAGGCAGATGCTGGCTTTGGCTGCAATTTAAACGTTATCGTATGATGAGTTTTCTGAGAAACTAGACTCTCGCCAACAAATGTCACTCTAAATGTGTTAAAAATGTAGAACAGATTTGGAGTCCAGGGGCACCTTTAAGACCAACAAAGATTCATTCAAGGTATGAGTTTTTGTGCGCATACATACTTTTTTCAAAAACATAAATGCCATGTGCATGAAAGCGCATACCTTGAATAAACCTTTGTTGGTCTTAAAGGTGCCCCTGGACTCTAAATTCATTCTGCTGCTTCAGACCAACACGGCTGCCCACCTAGATCTGTGTTAAAAATGGTCACAGTAAGAAGAACAGTATTTTGAGCACGATTATTCTAACGGGAGCTTCTCCTGGGAATACAGCAGAAAAGCGTTATCAGCCATGGACTTGTGACTTAACTTGTGGAGATGCCATATTGTGCGGTGGAGCAAAATTGTGGTACTGCTTATTGAACTAGGATGGTGAGCAAAGGAAGCAGTGGCAAGACAAGCTTGTACCTGTTGGATCTTAGCATGTTGGCATTGCTGAAAGCATGAGGTTTGCCAAGAAATCATGTAACACGGCAACCTTATCGTCTATAATGGCTGTGATGCTAATGTTTTATAGCTGCCAGCCTTACGGTGCCATGGAAGTTAATTACTTGGGGGGCTGGGGGGGTTGGGGAGACACCTAGTGCTCCCTAGTGACTTAAACCCATAGCGAATTAGATGGACAGACTGTCTGAACAGAAGAATTTTTAAAAAATGTTCCAGTGTTGATGAGGTTGAATTACACATTTGGGCTTGATCGACATCTAGTACTGTTCATGAAACGGAAGGCTGTGATTGGCTATTGTGAAGTAGAGCTCTCCCCTTTTACTCACCCCCCCCCCCATCAGAGCCGTATATTTTTTTCTTTTTAAGTGTATTCATGCAAAAAACCCAATTTTTAAGGAGACCTTTATTAAACTATGATTTGGCATAGCCCCGTGATTTGGTGTTACTTGAGTGAGCCTCGGGTTTCCTCCCCCTTCCGCAGCAAAACTCAAGTTTGCCATTATATCTGAGCCAGTGAATTGCGGTCCATACCTAACCTCAAAACCTGAACTGCAAATCGGAGTTTGATCAGGGTTTGCTATTCTGGTATCCAGGGCAAACGCCAGCTGTGGTTTGCCGTGAAAGAGGGACACTGTGAAAAAGGATCAGAAGTGAGAGAGTACAAGCCCATATAATGTCAAATCAGGCTTAAGCAATATAGGTGAACTGGCTGTGTGTGTCAAAATCTGATTTCTATTCTTTTCAAGAAACGTATTTGTATATTAATCCAAAGAAAATCAGTCTTTTTCTTTTCATCAAGTCCCAGCTGATTTATGGTGGGCCTTTGGGGTTTTTTTTAATGCTGAGAGATTAAGAGATGTGGTTTGCCATTGGCGGCCTCTGTGCTGTGACCCTGGGCTTCCCTGGTGGTCTCCCATCCAAGTACTAACCAGGGCCGACCCTCCTTAGCTTCTTAAATCTGACAAGATCAGGCTAGCCTGGAAAATCCAGGTCAGGGCAGACATCTTCTTACAAGTATTATAAATTACTGCCCAATAAAAGAAATGGTGCCTGGGTATAGAAAAGTGCTGTGTTTCTCTCATCTGAAACGTGACCATGTTATTGAATCTGACTTGTAACCCAACCCCAAATGAACCCTGTGGAATTAGGAGGAATGGAATTCTCAATCAGTCTCTTATTTGTTACGATCCTAGATCAGCCCAGACTGACACATAGAGCCGTCAGCACCTTTAGATACAAGAAGAATTGAGAGCCACATAAGGCTGATTCCAAAAGGGCAGACGTAAATAATAATAAGACTTAATTAGCCGCTTCTGTGCTGACCATAACAAGGTGCAGAATTTTGCCACCTTAAAGGTGGTTTTGTTAGAACAATCGGAGAGGAGAAGGGAAATATAAAATTTATCAGGTCGGCCTGGAAAATGTGATAAGATTGGAACAATGTACAGAAACCAAAGGTCCCTGTCTGAAGGACAATACAATAACACATGGTCATAGAATTGTAGAGTTGGAAGGGACCTCTAGGGTCCAGGGTCATCTAGTCCAACCCCCTGCACAATGCAGGAAATTCACAAATACCTCCCTCCACCCCCAGTGACTGCTGTTCCATGCCCAGAAGGTGACAAAAAAACCTCCAGGATCTCCAGCCAAACTGGCCTGGAGAAAAATTGCTTCCTGGCCCCAAAGTGGTGGTCAGCATTTCCAGCAGCATGTAAGAAAGGGCCTCAAGAACTAAGCTCTGATTAACCCTTCCTGGTTCATCCAGGGTGCCCACTACTTTCACCTCATCAACCAGTTCTTCCCTATTGGTAAGAATCAAGGCCAAGAAAGCAGATCAACTATTTCAGCCATGTCCAGTTGGCAGGGGTATACACATTGAGACTAAGGGATATGGGTATATCTCCTTTCCAAAAGAACTGATGGTGACATATTTAAGTCAGCTAAAGTGAAGGCTCTTTGGTATCTAGGGAATTCCAAAACATAGACCGATTTCCCACAGCCGCTGCTCCACCCCTGCTCTTCCCTTTGCCCTAATCATGTCAATTTCCCACTATTTGCTGCGCAGCCGCATTTTGTCCCGCAGCTTCGCCCAATTTCCGCTGTGTCTACTTGATCCTGTTTTTTGAGGATTGAGTAGATGCAGCAGAAATTGGGCGAAGCTGCGGGCCAAAATGTGGCTGCGCAGCAAATAGTGGGAAATGGTGCAGAGCAGCAGCTGTGGAAAATCAGTTTTATAGTTAGTCTGCTGGAGCAAAGTTTTTACCATGATGCCCTATCACTGGATAAGGGTGTGTCTGTGCTGTCTACTTGAAGGGCTGTATCACCGATTCACTGTTTAGTTATACCTTTGGCTTCCATAAATCCGAGCTGGAATAGGCCCAGGGGAGTAATCCCATAGAAATGTCGTTTCTACTCAACAGCTCTCACCCACCACAGAGTGGAGATCTAATACAAGAAGGATGTCCCCACAGATAGTATGAGGCCACCGCTATCTGTTGGAAGTTCCAGATGTGATGTTCCCTATCTTAGACCTCCAGACTGAGTGGCAAGAGATGCTAAATAGCTAGATAGGCACACTGACCTTTCTTCCTTTACTCTTCTTTAAGCACTCTGCTAACTAATGGTGACTGGCCTAACCACACCAGTTAACCTCAATAGGTTATGAGCCCAGTACTATCCATCTGCCATAATCCAGACCAGCACAACTTGCAGCAAAGAACAGAAGTACGTGCGGAGCACTTGGTTTACTTAGTGTATCTGCGTGTGTAATTTTTATTTTACTTGAATACATAGGTAGATTAAAATTTAAAAATTAAACTAAAACAGAACAAGAGTCACTGGTAAAGACGATGGCACTAGAAAAAGTGGAAGGCAGTAAGAAAAGAGAAAGACCAGCATGAAATGGATTGACTCTATAAAGGAAGCCACGGCCCTCAGTTTGCAAGACCTGAGCAAGGCTGTTAACAATAGGGCGTTTTGGAGGACATTGATTAATAGGAAAACCAAGTTTGAGTCCAGTGGCATCTTTAAGATCAGTGAAGTTTTATTCAAGGTATAAGCTTTCGTGTTCTTGCACACTTCTTGTAGGGTCGCCATAAGTCAGAAAGAACTTGACAGCACTTCACACACAAAACACATTTTTTTAAAAAAATAACCAAAAATATTTATGTTGCTTTCTGTTAACCTAACACAAGAAAGAGCTTAAACAAGTCCCCAAGAAAATAACCATGTAGGTTGGCCCTGACTTGAATTCCACCTCTTCCCCTATTCAGGACTGCAGGTAGGAAGGCAATAGTGTAAGGAAAGTGGATGTTGGGAATGTCTGAGTTTCAGAAATGGGTTTATACCAGTCAAATGGGTTTATATCAGTTATACCAATTAAATGTTGGCTTTATCTGATGGAATAATGGGGGAAATGCTAAAATTAGAAGTCATTGTACCTTCTTTTGTAATCCCTCCCCCCCTGTTCCAGTAGTTGGAGGAAGCGGGCCGTCAACGTCAAAACTGGTATTCCTGGTTTTTCTCTCATCCCAGCCTTTCCAAGGAAAAGAATGTCAAAGCACACTTCATTACAATTTCTATGCCAAGTTGCCGCATATAGCCTATGCTAGAGTGACGCTCTCTGTCATCAATGCCACCGTGCCAGCATGCCATTCCGTGGCACCCAGCCAGCTGTGTTTTGTGGATACGGACCTCTCTTTCCAAATCAAGGAGAACAAGCCACCGGGACAGTTTCACCAGCTCCAGCTGCCTTCTCAGCAACAGCTGTGCCAGAACTTCAGCCTTTCATACAAGGTGATAGCAGGTAAAGCAAAAAGGGCGCCAGTTGGCAGTCCCCAAAGGCAGACAAAAGATGTATGAGGGAACAACATTGGTCCATTTTAGTTTGAATTTGTAAACACTCCTTGGTTATTAATGTTATTGTTGATATTGCTATTCTTTCAGTCCAGTTTTCTTTTTTGGTTCTAAGAAGAATCGGTAGCAACTAATAAATTTTATTTATTTACTTTATTCATACCCCCCCTTTCTCTCCAAATGGGGACCCAAATTGGCTTACATCCTTCTCCTTTCCTCCGTTTTATCCTCACAACAATCCTGTGGTAGCTTGTGGGGCTGGGCCAAGGTCTTCCAGTGAGTTTCTGTGGCGGGGAGAGGGGGGATTCAAACCCTGGCCTCCCAGATCCTGGTCTGACACTCTAACTGCTACACCACACTGCCTTCACCAGTGAGATCTCACAACAACAATAGTCAGGGCTATTTTGGGGCAGGAACGCACAGGAACGGCGTTCCGGCTGGCTTCCAAGTTGGCCACACCTACAGCCTCCCCCCCAGTCAGGTTCCCCGGGCGCCTCGCAAGCCACGGGGCGCCCAGAGAAGCCAGCCAATCCAGGGAGGAAAGGCAGTTTAAACTGCCTCCCCACTCCCTCGGGTTCCCCAGGCACCCCGCAAGCCGCAGGGCACCTGGGGAAGCCGATCCAGAAACTGCCTTCCTTCCCTCGGGTTCCCCACGCGCCCCGCAAGCCACGGGGCACCTGGGGAAGCCAATCCTGGAAGGGAGCTGTGCTGTCAGGGGTGTGGCCTAATATGCTAATGAGTTCCTGCTGTTGGGTGTGGCCTGTTATGCTAATGAGTTCCTGCTGGGCTTTTTCTACCAAAAAAGCCCTGACAATAGTCATTGAAATATTAAACAAATGCTTACTGAACACGTATGGACTCTCCAACTGTATCATCCTCCAGGTGCCAATTCAATTATGAAAACTAATCATTACAATTAAAAACGAATCAATCTGTTATCAAAATGATGCGTAATTTTGTACTTCAGAAGATCCGGGGTCTCCAGCATGGGTTGATTCAATATTACATCGCTGTATGCCCAGCGTATCTCCTTGCAGATTTATACTGAAGATTTCTATGACAGACATAAACTGGTGTAGATTGAATCCACCATTAGAGGGAGTAAAACACATTCAGGACAGGGGGGGAACCCCAAGGCATTGAGAACACACAAGCAAGAAAAATGGGAATGCAGAAAAGCCCACTATAGTCAAAGCACTGTTGAAAATACTAGGCACCACAATAATATTTCTAGCCACTGTGGTAACCTGGCGTCTGGGATTTGTCAAGCCCCAGATAGCCTTTTAATTGCTTGGATCCTTTACAATCCCAGGTCCGGAGGTTAACTGCCGCCAAGTAGCCTAGCCGGTTCCCTACTCATCAGCTCCACCGGCTCACATCTTGGTGCTGGGTCCACTTTCCCATCCTGGGCCCTTCTTCCAGCACGAAGCTTCTGTCCTGGCTGCTGCAGCCTTTCTGCAGGGTTAAACTAGGGAAAAATTGGTCTGCCTACATCAGGTGGTAAAAGTTCCTCCTGGCTTCATGCTGAGTCAGGAATGTCACCTTCTGAGTTTCCAGGAGGCTTGGCTCTGCCAAAACCCCCCCCCCCCAAAAAAAACCCCACCCGCCCACATCTCCTTCCCAGCTGACAGCCAACTGGAGTCTTTTATCCCTCTTCCCCAGGCCACTTCCATTTCCTGTTTCCCTGCTCCTACTCCTGAGCAGGCCCTTTTTCTTGAGAAGGCCTTTACGCCAGAGAAGGCCATTGCTTCATAGGGAGTGTAATACGGTGGTACCTTCTAGTTGGGGATATGATAGCTGGAGTCCCTGCATTGGCAAGGGCTTGGACTAAATGACCTTAGTGGTCCCTTCCAACTCTGAGATTTAATTAGTTAATTAATTAAGCATTTGTTGGCCTTCCTCCTGACTGTTTCTCTCTGGCTCTTGTCAGCTCCACTGGCCCTTCCCTTGCCCCTGTAAATGGGCTGCTGTCTTCCTTTGGGCCGTGCACCTGCTCCACCCCTTCTACCCCAGGGGTAAGGTGTCCCAGGGTGTGACAGCCACCCACTTCAGTATTAGATATAACAATGGTTGGTTTTATTACTGCTCTTAAAAGCATCAAACGTTGGTCTTAGTTGGTGTAAAAGCATCTTAGTTGGTGTAACGTGTTTCTCAAGCACAGACCGGGAGCAACTCTAAACTGCCATTGTTGCATTTGTTTGGTGACCAAGTTGGTGCCCTGCCTGTACCTTGATGCTGTCCTTGTGGATGCCAACTAGTAACTCTGAACTTCTAGTGCACAGTTGGAAGCCCCCCCCCTTTCTTTCAATTAAATTGTAGCAGCTCCTGTTTATCTATTAGTGATTCATGAAAAAAATGGGTGTACTTTCTGGTCTTCTCTTTCAGACGAATCTCTGCCATTTCGTTATGACGAAAACACCACGAGCATTCGGGTGACCCAGTCTCTGGATCGGGAAACCCGGGAGAAGTATGAGCTACTAGCCAAGTGCACAGTGAGAGAGGGTTCCAAGGAGACCTCCAAAGAGGTGCCCTTACTAGTAACGGTGTTGGATGAAGATGACATGCCCCCGTTCCTTCCTGATAATACTAATACAGCAGATGCGGTTGTGGAGTTCAGCAGGAAAGAGGTCTGCGCTTTTCTTCTCCCCCACAATGTTTCATGACAGTGTAATGTGCCTGGTTGGTGACCTGGGATCCTGTTGACCATGGATGTCCTGTAGACTTTGGTGGCTCTTCCTACAATGTTGCACATTCTCCGTTTTATGGTTGGAATTGCTTTTGTGCAAATGTGTATGTGGAAATGTGATGATCCACATATTGATTTAAAACGTTTTTATGCCGCCTTTACACCCAGTTGGGGTCTACGAGGCAGCGAACATAAAAAACAGCAGCAATTAAAAATAATGTTTAAATGATAAAATAATTCAGTTAAAAACATAAACAACACTAGGAGGAGGAGCCCCTCCTAATGGTATGCCAGATGAAACAAAAAAGTCTTCACTCGCGGCTAAAGACACCGATAGAGGAAAACAGACAAATCTCCGGCGGGGGGTGGTGTTAAGTGCCGTCGAGTCACTTCCAGCTTATGGTGACCCTGTGAATTAATGTACTCCAAAATGTCCTGTTCTTAACAGCCTTGCTCAGGTCTTGCAAACTGAGGGCCTTTGTGGCTTCCTTGACTGAGTCATCTATCTTCCTCTTTTCCTGCTGCCTTCAACTTTTCCTGGCATGATTGTCTTTTCCAATGATTTTTGCCTTCTCATAATGTGATCAAACTACGATAGCCTCAGTTTAGTCATTGTAGTTTCTAGGGGAGAGTTCAAGCTTGATTTACCTTTTTGGCAGTCCATGGCATCCATAAAACTCTCCTCCAACACCACATTTCAAGTGAATCCACTTTCTTCCTGGCAGCTTTCTTCATTGTCCAACTTTCACACCCACACATGTTAATGGGGAATACTGTGGCATGAATTAGCGTGACCTTGGCCACCAGCGCCACATCCTTACACTTCAGAATCTTTTCTAGCTCCTTCATGGCTGCCCTTCCCAGTCTCAATCTCCTTCTGTCTTCTTGGATGCAGTCTCCCTTTTGGTTGTTGATGAAGCCAAGGATTAGAAAAATCTGAACCATTTCAATGTTTCATCTCCCTACTGGGAAGGGAGTTCCAAAGTCTTGGTGCCACAACCAAGAAGGCCCTTTCTCAAGGTGGCCATCCGTCTAGCTTCAGATGGGGGGGGGGGGCACCTGGAGCAGGGCCTCTGACAATACCCGGAGTATACGGATAGGTTCCCACAGGTGGAGGGCCTGACATGAATCCACCATGTTACACTGGAAGCTGACTTTCACGGATTATTCTTTAAAAAGAGTAAAAATGTGCTTTGTGAGATTATTGGAGCCTTCTTCTGGGTTTGAATTTAGGGGCCCACCCAGAGCACAGGTCAGAAAACTTAAGAAATGATAATAGAAAAAAAAAAACTTTGCAGGTCATTCAGTTTCACATGGACAGTAGGTGCGGTGTGTGTGGAACTTCCCTGGTTTGCCAGCTATGTGCCAGGAATCCCACAGGTTCTTGGAACATTATCAGAAGTTCCTCAGTGAGAAGATGAATAACTGTGAGTGAACTTCTTGGGAAGAGAGCGTCACCAGTATTCACTAATACTTACTACCAGCCAAAGCCTCGGGAGATGCCTGCCAGCTCATAAACAGAGTGAGGCCTCTAAAACATGAGTGAGTTCTTGTCGTTAGGCACCTGTGGCAGACGCACTCAAGTTCCTTGGGAGACGTCACTGTAGAAAGAGCTTAGTAAAGAGTTCTCTGTTGAGCGCAGATTCAGGGGTGCAGCCGTGCTGGTCTGAAGCAGCAGGACAAAGATGGAGCACAGTGGCACCTTTAAGAACAATAAAAACTTTAGAGCGTATATGACAAAAAAAGCTTTTGATTTTTCTGCATTTTTCTGGATGTCTCCTGAGGCTGAATGTTAAAGGGGGATCTCTGAGGCCACAAGAAGATCTATTTTAAGAAAGTCGCAGCTGACTTAGGCAGCCTCGTGGGGTTTTCAAAGCAAAAGACTTTAGAATAGTTATATCAGTGCTCCCTGTCATATAAAATTATGTTAAAAGTTCCAGCAACTGTGTTGTGATATACACAGTTTCTTTCAGTGGAGCTTTAGACTCTTTATTTACTTAAGGTTCAAATCCCGCCTTCTCTTATGGCCAAGGCCACTAAATGCCTTTCTTTGGTGGTCTTTCCCTGACTGTCAGATTTCCTGTTAAAAGGAGCGTGCAATTTTTAGATCTTTGCTGCCACCTACAGGCCAGATTTTATCTTCGTTGCTTACTTGTGGCTCTCAGGAATTTGAAACAGAAAGATCACTGAATATTCAAGTGACCAAATAATAATCCAGATGTTGCAGACCCCCTAAGGTTAATTGATACTGTAATATTAGCCAGGGAAAGCATGAGGCTAGAGCTAGAAATCCAGATTACGTTGCAGCCCTGTGGTATCCCAGTTAAAATGAGTGGGGGCTGAGCAGCAGCCGTGGTGCTTGGTGGGTTAGGTAGGGAGCAATGTTCCCTCTAAGCTGGGGTGTCTTGTGAGCAAAGATTCTACTTTGTGAGTTACTGGCATTAAAGTTGTGAACAAGTGATTTGGCGACTGCATGAATTAGTTTGCTCCGGAGCCATCTTTCCTGAGCCGAGATCAAAATGCGCGAGCCGGAGGCTAAAAATCTGTGAGGTAGCTCGTACTAACTCAGCTTAGAGGGAACACTGGTAGAGAGGCTGTGTATTCTTGTATTTTCAAAACCCAAAACTGAAATCCATGTAAGGTCTTTTATTCAGACCAAACAAATTAGCACAACATAGTATACGATCGTTTGATTTTTCTGTGCTTTTCTGGGTTACTTCATGAGGCTGAATGTTAAAAAGAGATCTCTCAGGCTATGATAAGAAGATCTATTGTAAGAAAGTCACAGCTGACTTAGGCAACCTCTTGGGGTTTTCAAAGCAAAAGACATTCAGAAGTAGTTTGCCATTGCCTGCTTCTGCAGCACAACCCTCGTCCTCCTTGGCGGTCTCCCATCCAAATACTGACCAGGGCTGACCCTGCTTAGCTTCTGAGATCTCATGAGACTGGGCTAGCCTGGGCTAGCCAGGTCAGGGCTGTGAAGAAATACAAGAATATGTTTATGCAGCTACAGAAGTCAATACTAATAAAATAATAATTACATTAAGTTTTGTGTGGGCATATGTACAGGGCCATCCATGGAGATATTTTCAGAGGGTGACCGTATGGGTCTGCACTAGAAGAGCTGGATTCAAGTTCAGTAGTGCCTTAGATCTCGTTGGTCTCTAAAGTGCTGTTGGACTGGAATCTTGCATATGTACAGTTAGGTATCTTTGCTCTCTTTGTTCATAAACCAATATGTCATCCTTCACGTGCACAGCCAGCAGCATGGAAGTCTCTTGATTGTGGTGCAGTCCAGCTGATGAATACTCTGACTGTACAGGCCATTGTTCTCCAGTATGCTACTCTTTGGCTTCTTGGTGCTCAAGAGTGGTCTTCCTGGTGCCCACATACTTCTTCTCCAAAGCCAAGAACCAATTGTGGCTTTCCTCAACCACTCTGGAGCAGGTAGAATAGGAAGTGTTTTAGAAGAGGTCAGGAGGCATCACCTTTGGGTCTGCGGGGAGCACCTATTTGACAATGGCTGACCCCATTGTAGGAGGATGCTTGGTTTGAAACCTCCCCAATGTTCTGTAACAGTGGTGGTTGTGATGGCCATTTTGTGATCTGAGCCATTTTATGGTGGCACCCACTACCCTCTTTCAACATTCCAAAAGGGCACACCAGCTCTGCAAGGTATAGATGTTGAAGAAACAACACTTGGCTTATTGAATGCCGCTTTCATGGGAAGAGCCCATGCCATTTTTCATGAACTTGATACTCGTGATCCTGAAGTATGGCACTGCATGGTGCTGTAACGGCTCCCACTCTTCTTGTCATGGGTCTAAAAAAAAGTGTTCTGCCTCCATACACCAAAAATGTCTTGGGCTGGCTCTGCTGATTCACTTGATATCAAAGATGTCTGCGTAGAGTGAAAGCTCTTCAGATCTTAGGGTGCCTATCAAAGAACTTAATTAGATTAGAGAACAGACTATGCAAGGATTGAGAAAGCTAGCAGGTACCTTATTCCCATAGTGGCAAGTCCATTGTGGTAAACTCTTCTCCCAGTCATAGTTAATGTCTGTACAGCTTGAAAAGGCTTACATGGAGAACCATCATCTGATGAAAGCTTCAAGTGGACAAGGTCTAATGTATTTCTCCATCGTCTTGTTGGAAACACAGTCATGTAAATCTACCCTACATAGAAGCACCTTTGATCTGAATTCTTTGCCATAGGATAATGTTTATGTTCCAGTCCGGGAATGTTGAGTGTACCAACGAGCAAGTCTCACCTGCCTGTTCTCCAATTCTTTTAAAGGGCACTGTCCTAGCAACACTGATGGTCTACGATGCAGATACCACCCCTATTTTTCCACTTGAGAGTAGCAGAAAGAAATACACGGGCTTGATCAGTGCATCAGATCCATGGATAAAAGATACGTTTCGAGTGGAGCATATGTTCAATGAGATCTATTTCAGCCCAAATGGCAGCCAAGTGAGAGGAACTCAACATGAATACAGTAAGTTTTGTGGGTGGCCTTGTTTACAAGTGGAATAGTTGTGCGCGTAAAAGCAGTCACTGCTGCATTTAGTTGCCTCATTAATCTTCTGAATCATTAGCCGGAGGAGTGAGATAATTAATTATGGTTTCAGACGTGATAAATGAGGGAAGGAATGCCTACTGAAACTATGATCGAGGATCTCAGGTCCAGCACTATAGAAATAATGAGCTGCCAATGGTTATAGGTAGTACTAAACTCCCCCCCGCCGCCGCCAATAATAGGCATTATAGAGAAATCAAAGATGTCTTATCCAACTGGTGGTAGCCATGGATGAACATGGACAACCAAGATGATTAGAGGGTTGTAGCACCTTCCCTGTGAGGAAGGGCTGAAGAGTCTGGGACTTCAGTTTAGAAAAGAGGCGACTAAAGGAGGACATGATAAGAGGTTTATACAATTATATGTGGGGTGGAGAGAGTTGACAAAGGGAATTTTTTCTCCCTCTCCCAAGATACTAGAACTCGAAGGCATCCAATGAAGCTGCTGGTCAGTAGATTCAGGACGGACAAAAGGAAATACTTCTTTACACAGAGAGAGATTAAAATGTGGAATTCACTGCCAGAGGATATGGTGATGATGGCCACAGGAATAAACAACTTGAAAAGGGGATTAGACAGATTAGGGGAGGATAGGTCCATCAGTGGCTACTATCCATGGTGACTCAAGGGAACCTCCACATTCAGAAGCAGTAAACCTCTGAATCTCAGTGTCAAGAGGCAACATCAGGGCAAGTCCTTGGCCTTTATGTCCTGTTGTTGGCCCTGCAGAGGAACTGGTTGGCCACTGTGTGAGACGGGATGCTGGACTTGCTGAACCTCTGGTCTCATCCAGCAGAGTTCTTTTTATGTTCTTATGCATGCACCAGCATGCCCATCAAGTTCAATGGGAGCCATATATGTTTTATGGTATGGATTTTTATCCATATTGAGATGACCATCCTCAGAGTCTCATATGGCTCTCCATCACTGGATTGAGTCAAGAGTGTCCATCCACAATTGTGTAATGGCACATGAACCCTGAAATAGATTTCAGAAGACTGTCACGCAGTGGGCTCCGTATATGCAGCTGAGTCTGTTTGGCTTGCAATGGAAGGCAAGAAATAATGCACAAACACAAGCCAGTAGTCATCCACGGGAAGTACCACATCTGCTTAGAAACCCGTACCTTCCACATTCCACCATGGGATGTCATCATGCTCACACTTTACTGAATCGTGGGCCTGTAGTTTCAGTCAAAAACCCACATTGGGGCATTAGTTCCAGTAACTTTCACTTGACTGGTATCAAAGACAGGTTATAAATATGAAGGTAATAAATAACTTAGTTGTATAGATATGTAACACGGAGCCCATTTTGGAATACATTGTGGCTCTAGTGTGTATTTCTGACCCTCTATACATTTAATTCAGACCCTGGCCCCAAAATGCAGATCCAAATACCCAAGAAAACATGGCCACATACACCCATGAACAGGGATCCGTTGGAGCAGGAGCGCAGCTCCGAGAGTGAGGAGCCCAGGGGGCGGGCACATGACCAAGCCCCGCCCCCTCCTCAGCTTCCCCAAGCAGTGCAGAGGCGCAGCGCCCCGGGGAAAGCCCTGCTAGGGTCTTTATTGCTTTTAATATTTTGTTTTAATATTGATAATTTTATCATTGTTCCTTTTATGACTGTGTGCTGCTTTTCCAGAGACTTGCTCAAGGTGGCATATACATTTTCTAAGTATACCATTTTTTATCTGGGCACATGGCACATAAGTACTGGAGAAATTTCACCAACCCTCTTCAGCTTCCACCCCATCAGTCTGGTGTAGTGGTCAGGAGTTGGACTCTAATCTGGGAGAACCGGGTTTGATTCTCCACTCCTCCACATGCAGCTGCTGGTGTGACCTTGGGCCAGTCACAAGTTCTCCCAGAGCTGTTCTCTCATGAGCAGTTCTCAAAAGACCTCTCTCAGCCCCACCTACCTCACAGGGTGTCTTGTTGTGGGGAGGGGAAGGGGAAGGGATGGGTGGTGCACATGTCCTGGGTATCTCAAGTCTACTTGAAACCTGGTGGTTTCAAGGGAGCAGGAAGAGAATGAGGGTGTGTTTTTTACGCTTATTTTTATTGCACAAAGTATTGGATGGGGAAGGGAATGGAGGAAGAGCAGGTCAGTTTCACTCACCTGTGGAGTGGAGCTTGAGGGGTGGGTGTTGCCTTCTGACACACTTCCGGTATTGTTAGGGGGTGTGTCATATGCAAATGAGTTATGCAAATGAGTTATGCAAATGAGCTCCTGCACCTCTTTTTCTACTAAATGACCCCTGCCCATGAACAACCATGCAGATGCCTTATAATGAATCAGAACCTTAGTCTATCAAGAACAGTATTTTCTACTCAGACTGGCAGCAGTCCTCCATGGTCTCAGGTAGAGGTTTTTCACATCACCTACTACCTGGGCCTTTTTAACCGCATACTGAACTTTGGACTTTTGCGTGCAAAGCGGAGGTTCTTTCACTGAGCCACAGCCCCTCCCCACATACAAAAAGGAAAGTTTCTACAAATCTGCAGGAAACCCCAGCTCTGGTGAGTTCTTATTTAAAAAAATAAAAGAGATGATGAAATAAAATTAAAAGTTCTAAAATGGCAAGATTTTGTGTGATTACTTCACGAGATCTTGGTCTCTATTTTGGATTGTTTAGACCACCCCAGAGAACAGTCTGTGATTGCCTAGATAATCAAAAATGGCCGATATGGATTGATTTTGAGGTGAAAAATAGGAAAGACACGAAGTAAGATAGGGGTGGGGGGAGAGTAAAGTCAGAGTGCCGGGGTGAAAGGGAAAAAAAAGCAGCAAGAGTTGAGATGGGGAGTGGAGGGAAGGAAAGTGGAGATGTGAGGACTGCAAGGGAGAGGGAAAGCAGAGGCAAAATGGGGAAGGAGGACCAGTTAGGCGGAGGGGAGATTCCCTTTCTGTGGTGAGTCTTTATGAATCCCCTGCTTTTCTCTTTCTATTCTTCTCTTAATTTTTCAGTCCTAGCATCACTAGGCTATATTTCACTAGGATGTACTGTTGGCGTCTGTCTTTCTGTGGTTTTCTGCTGTATTATTGTAATTTTATGCTGAATTATTGGATGCTATTGTTTTAATCTGTTGTGAGCCGCCTTGAGCCGGTAACCCGGCTAGGCGGGATATAAATCTAAATTAATAAATAATAATTTCCAAGACGGATCACTACCAGCCATCAAAGAGTCTCTCTTTGACGTGCAAACTCAGCTGTGAATCCCAGTAACTGTCTGCCTGAGTTTCCTTGTTAGTGGCTTCCTCTGCTCATGTGCATTTTCCGTTCTTTCTTTGTACTGCTTTCTCCGTCCATCAGGTGTCTCTCTCCGGTCACTTCTTTGCTTTTCCCAAAGAGCCCAGTTCCCCGCTGTGCTTACTGTGAACGAATTCGAGTTTCTCTTTTTTTTTCAGAGCTGGTGTTAAACAAAGCCATTTCCATTACTGAAAACCGCACCTTCCAGCTGGACGTTGTTGTCAACGACACGGAATACCAGGGGCTGGACAAATCCCTGATGCTCCACTTCAATGTCTCCATTCTTCCCGTCAGTATCCAGTTTCCAAATACCACGTACCAGTTCACAGTGAACAGAAATGCTGCTAACTTTTCACAAGTAAGGATGACTTACCAGTTTGTTCTGCTATTGAAAGTGAAGCTTTTAGAGTCAAGTCACCAGGCAAGAAAAGTCTGCCTATAAATGAATATCCTCCAAAACGTGGTATCTTCCTTTGTTGTCTTTTCAACTTCCGAAGAATGGATGGATCATGTATCCTGGCCTGTGGGGAAGGGTAGAGAGGGCATCTCCTGATGAGGTTGGCCTGTCCCATAGGGGATGGAGTCAAGATAGAAGCATCTTCATTGTTGTGTCTTTTATGCAGTCCCACATGGGAATTGCATGTGCAGGCCAGCTATGACTATTCTAAGAGCTCCTGACTGTGCAAGGTGTTCTCCTACCGTTCAGTGCCGTTTCCCATCCAAACTGCCTATAAAGAGGGACAGTGTCTCCCTCAGTTCTTTCTTCACCTCCACTGGAGAAGGTTCTTGAGTTCTAAAGATAGGTTCTTCGGTTCTAAAGATAGGAGCTTTTAGGAAGTGTGGTGGATCTGTTGCACTTCATAAGTTCTTCTTCGGCATCTCTCTGGGGTTATTCTGTTTAGCCCCGTGGCTTCAAAGGCCTTGTTTAAGAAGTGTCCCCACTGTGGAATCAGGATGGCTCAGTCAGACTTGCATGACTCTGCTC
The DNA here is from genome assembly GCA_029233225.1 of Lepidodactylus listeri. Lineage (NCBI taxonomy): Eukaryota > Metazoa > Chordata > Lepidosauria > Squamata > Gekkonidae > Lepidodactylus > Lepidodactylus listeri. The sequence continues at coordinate 127,266,809 of JARCFY010000005.1, read as the reverse complement.
TGGAACCATGTGCAGAGAATGGCCCTGGTTCTGAATCTGAGTCAGACATTGTTTCTGAACCATCTCTATCTGACCTAGTAGAAGAGGACACTGTAGCTTCAACAAGTGAGGACCTTCTCCTGTATACAGAGCAACTTGTTAGGATGGCAGAGTCCGTGGAAATAGAGGTCACCTGTTCAGTTCCCACCTCCTTGGATCCTGTATTTACAGTCATTCAGAGGCTACGGGGCCAGTGGCTTCCCTGTTACACAAGCATGCTAGCTGTCACTAAGGTCATTTAGTCCAGACAAACTTCTGCAATCACCTGGCTTGCTTTGCACGCATCCCCTGACTTGGATGGCCCAGGCTAGCCCAATCTCCTCAGATCTCAGAAGCTACGCAGGGTCGGCCCTGGTTAGTCCTTGGATGAGAGACCACCAAGGAAGGGTAGGATTGCTACAGAGATGGCAGGCAATGGCAAATCACGTCTGAACATCTCTTGTCTTGAAAACCGTATGTGGTTGCCATAATTCAGCTGTGACTCGACTGCTCTTTCCACCACTGTGCTTTGTCACAAGTATGAAGTTGTTGTTCTGTCTGTTGTTCATTAGGACTATGGTCTGGAGTTTAGGAGTAGGCCATGTTTTGATCCTTCCCCTCCAGCACCACCTTCCCCCACCCACCTTGTTATTACAAGAGGTCTATTCCTTTGTAGCAAAGCAGGCTATAGAAGGAATGCCTCCCAATACTGTGCTGTGGGTTTTCTGTCAAGACATGATAATGCACAAAAAACTAAGAACTAACTGTTGAAATCAGCAACTCAGCACGCCCGGACATGTGGGGGGGGGGGGGACAACTACATCACTCTTAAGCATTTATAGGTGTTAACTCCTTGAATAGGATGTCTCTCTTTGTCTTAACCTGGGAGTTGCCCTCTGACCCTTCCGCTTTCTCTCTCCAGCTTTGTCCTTTCCCTCCTCTCACATGGTCTTCCATGGAGACACATGTCTTTGCAGGTCTCTCCTGAAGATACAATGCCCTCATACTCCACACTAGGGTTTGCCAGCCTCCAGGTGGGGCCTGGGGATCTCCCGCTTTCACAACTGATCTCCAGCTGACAGAGATCAGCTCCTCTGGAGAAAATGGCTGCTTTGAAGGGTGGACGCTCTGGCACCGTACCATGCTGAGACCCCTCCCCTCCCCAAACCCCACCTTCTCCCGGATCCGCCCCCAAAGTCTCCAGGTATTTCCCAACCCAGACCTGGCAACCCTATCCCACACACATGATGCCAAGTCATGTCCAAGCTGGCCATTTGTGGTCCATTCATGGTCCAAGCTGGCCATTTGTGCTCCATTCATGGTCCAAGCTGGCCATTTGTGGTCCATTCATGGTCCAAGCTGGCCATTTGTGCTCCATTCATGGTCCAAGCTGGCCATTTGTGATAGAGAACGTACTCTTTAGATTAGGCTTTTCTCTCTCTTTTCGACTTCAATCTGAATGCGAACTGGATCTACTTGAGTAAATGAAAGTTCACCTTCTTTGCAATATACTTCTTGGGAGATGTATTTACTGCACTCAGTATCACGCTTCTAGGACTGGGCAATCTGTGCTATATTAACCAGATATACCGATAGTAACCATCCGATTTAGGATTTATGCTTTCTGAACAAATTTCTTGTTACCAAAATGTGCTGTATGGTTTCTCTCAGAGACATCCTACCACATGCTTGGTTTGCAACCCCAAAGTTTCGAGATGCTCACTGCTGTATCTCGATAGAGAAAAGTTTCAGAAAATGTCTTGGTTTCCAGTGTGGGCACCCAGTATTCTCACACTCAGTGTTCTCACACGTTCAGCCTCTCCTCTGCCCTGAGGTTATTTACAAAGGTTATGGCAGTGGTTGTTGCCACCTCATGGAGAAAAGTGGTGACATTTTCCACTACATGGACGATTGGCTAATTATTGCTCCACCCGAGGACATTCTGTAGAACCACATCTCAGTTATTCTAAACACCCTGCGACCCCTGGGCCTTCGAGTGAATCTGGGGACGTGAGCCCTCTTGCCGGTTCAACACTAGGATAGTGGGCCTGGCCGGCCTGCCTGAGGACAGGATTGGTAAAAAAAATTACAAGCCATAAACAGGACAGTCTCCTGCTGTTTCCACACCACAGGAAACGTTCAAAGGCTCTTAGGTTTCATGGCCTTGTTTGCCAAATTGTTCTCCCCTCCCCAGCACAGCCCCAAAACATTTTTCTATTCCCTGAATGGTTCATTGGTGGTCCCTTTGGACAAACCTCTTTGTTGTGCCCCCCCCCCCTCCATGTCTACCCCTACCCACGTCCCCCTGGTTACCCATGGCTGTCCATAGCGGAGTCTTTTTTTAGTTCTCTCTTTGTCAGGTCCAAGCTCTTTGAGCCTATGGCCACCAGTTCCCTACAACTCCTTTCAGCCAAAACCACCCTGTCCCAGAGAGTAAGCAAGATTCAAGCTCGCAGGTCAGTCAGACCCTCCTACCTTCAAGTTTTACAAGGAGGAAGTGGCGCATTGTCCCAGTCTTCCCTTTCTTCCAAAGGTGGTGGCCTCCTTCCACCTGGAATCAAGACACAGGACTCTCTGCCTCCCCCACCCCCCCAGCCTAAGGATGACGCAAAGAAGGCATTACAGCCATTGGACACCAGACGTGCCATTTGTTTCTATTTGTAGAGGGTATGTCCGTTTAGAAAAGACAAAAGTCTCTTTGTGGCTTTTCAGAGGGCGAAACAAAGTCGTAAGGTCTCCTCTCAGATGATTTCACGTACGTTTTGGATCCTTATCGTAGAGTGTTACGAAGAGGCAGGGAGCCCTCTGCAGATCGTAGCCCATTTGACTCGATCTCGGGCTTCTTCCTCTGCCTTCAGATCCAGAGCTCCTCTCCGCGATGTTTTCAGAGCAGCCACTTGGTCCTCTCTCTTAACCCTTGGTAAGCATGATGCTGTCAACGTCGACTGCAGAAACAGTGCTGCATTGGGCAAAGCAGTCCTGGACGACCTTTTTCTTTAAGGGCTTCCACTCCCACCTTCTTGGTAAGTCAGCTGGCTACTCCCCCATATGGGACTGCCCAGAAGGCACAACGATGAAAACATGGTTGCATTTGTCTGTAATTGATGTTCATCGAGTGTTCTTCTTTGCAGGAACACATCCCTCCCTCTGTCCCCACTGTGAGCTCTTCCAGGATTCCCTGTGGTTGTACCTTCTCCAGCAGGACCCTTGGGTTAGCTGAGGGAGGGAGGCATTCTCCCTCTTCCTAGGTGGTTTGGGTGGAGAACTGCACTGGAGGGTGGGAGAGCACCTTGCACTGTCGGGAGCTTTTAGAGCGCCTGCAGTTGACCGATGCATGCACAGTTCCCATGTGGGGCTGCACAGAAGAATACTTAATGAGCATCAGATACAGGTGAGTGCAATCATGTTTTGCTCTTTCTATGTGTAACATTCTTGCTCTTTTCTCTGAGACCCCTTTATGCGTATAAGCTCTGTCAAGGCACCTCCCTGTAGTGTTTTGAGGTGACACGCGTGTTTATGCTGCCTCCTTGCCTTCCTTATTTCCACTGCCGCCAAAGGCTCTCTTACCTTCGAATTCTCAGTTGGACTCAAAGAATAGAATGGCTCCCTTGTATTTGGTAGAACAACAGAACGCTCACCGGGGGAGGGGGAGAGACTGGCCCTGAGGTAAAAGGGGGTCTTTTACTCTAAATATGAGAGTTATTTCTCTTAAACATATTTAGAAGTATAGCAGTGTAATGCACGGGTGTCGAACTCATTTGTTTGCAAGGTTCAGTATGTTGTTGCCTACTCTGTGTGAGAGTTCTGCTCAAAGTAGTCAAGGATCAGATCTTGGTTGGTTAACCACAGTTCTTTATTACCTATTCCTACATTAGTACAGCATCTCGGGTTATTGTCAGAGATGAGACAAATAATACAAGCGGGTCTATTATACCATTCCAAGGAGTTTGAATTACCCATAGGTAGCCAATCCCCTCAAGGGAAAATTGGCGGGCTAAAAGGTGTCTTGACCGTTTGGTTCACACAGGAAAAAAGTGAGGTGTTAAGCAGTAAATTTCCCTTCTCAAACCAGACCCCTCAGTTCACATAACAATTCATGGCTCCAAGGTTCTTTAGCATGAGATAAGAGATGAGAGCCATCCTCCCCTTGAAGTTACTGCCGGGGCAGCTGGAATGCGGAGGCAGAGATGAGAGGCCTCCTTGTTCTCACCCTTAAGGGTTGTCACCCTCCCGACCAAAACAGGATTAATACAAGGTCCAATACATAATGACTAAAGGTTACATAGTATGCATGCAAGAATACATTGGCTGAATTGACAGATTCTGACACCCTGCCCTCCCCATAATTCTCTTCACCTAGCTTTATCAGGGAACATTTTATGAAACAGTTTAGTCAGCTTGGGGGCATGAACATGTTCTGAACGAATCCATTCATTGTGTTCCGGGCCGAAATCCAACCATCTAACTAAGTAATACAAGTGGCCCCTTCTCATTTTGGAGTCAAGGATTTCAGTTATCTCGTAGTGAGGACTCCCCTCCTTCATCAGTGGAGGAGGAGCTGGAGGAACTGGATGCCATGCATTCGGCCCAGGATCTTTCTTCAGCAGGCTGAAATGAAACACAGGGTGCACAGAGCTCAGTGATTTAGGCAGTTCCAGTTCAAAAGACACATCAGAGATTTTACGTAGCACTTTATAAGGTCCAACATATTTCCATCCCAATTTTCTGCTGGTCTGCAACCCATGGATATTTTTAGTAGAGAGATAAACAGAGTCCCCGGGCTGAAGATCCCATCCCGGTGCTCGCCCTCGGTCCGCATATTTCTTGTAGTCCTCTTTGGCATGGTCCAGGGCTTTTCCTATTAATGGCCAGGATTCTTGGAGGCTGGACCACCAACTTTTAAAGTCCGAGGGGGGGGTTTGGGGGTCCTCCTTAAGAGTAGGGAGTGGTTTCCCTTCAAAACCTCCTACTGCCATGAAAGGTGAGACCCCTGTGGATGAATGCACTGCATTATTGTAGCTATATTCTGCAAAGGGCAGCAATTCCACCCAATTATCCTGGTGATAATTTGTGTAACATCTTAGGAATTGCTCTAGAATTTGATTAGTTCGCTCGGATTGGCCGTCGGTCTCTGGGTGGTAACCCGAGCTTAAGGCAGGTTCTATGTCCATTAATTTCAAAAGCTCCCGCCAGAAGGTGGCAACGAACTGACTTCCGCGGTCAGAAACCACCCTCTTCGGAAAAGCATGTAATTTGATCACGTGGTTGAAGAAAGCTTTAGCCATCCCTTTGGCGGTGGGCAATTGCTTGAAGGGGGTGAAATGGGCTTGTTTAGAAAAAGTGTCTACCACCACCCAAATCACCGTTTTTCCCTTGGAGGGGGGCAAATTGGTGATAAAGTCCATGGCTATGTCTTCCCAGGGTCTTGACGCAGTGGGTAGGGGGTGCAGCAATCCTGGGACTTTTCCCCCCCGTTTTTTACACATTAAACAGGTTTGGCATGCCGAGACGAAGTCCGAGACGTCCCGGCGCATGCGCGGCCACCAGAACTGACGCTGGATCAAGTTAAGTGTCTTTAGGAAACCGAAGTGCCCGGCTAGCTTTGAGGAGTGACAATTTAGCAAGATTTCCTTGCGTTTGGTCTTAGGCACCACTAATTTGTCCCCATGCAGCCAACAGTGGTCCTCTCTCTTGGAACACTCTTCCAAAGTTTCCAGTTCCTCTATTTCTTCTGGAGCATACTCCCCCCCCCCACTGGCAATTTCCCGTGTTGAGCTCGGCTTTCTTTGCTTTGCTCCGGGTGACTACCACCCCTCCCAGCTGCTGGGGGGAAAACATGGAATCGAACACCTCTTCTTTTACACTCTCATGTTGGGGCAATCTGGACAATGCGTCTGCCAGGGAGTTAGCCTTCCCAGGGAAATGCTTTAGCACGAAGTTAAACTTGGAAAAGAAGTCAGCCCAGCGCAGCTGCTTGGCATTGAGGGACCGCTGAGTGCGCAACGCCTCTAGGTTCTTATGATCAGTCCATATTTCAAACGGAGTTTGCGCTCCCTCCAACCAGTGGCGCCACGTAGTGAGCGCTAACCTAATGGCTGCGGCTTCCTTGTCCCACACCGACCAATTCCTTTCCGTTTCGTTAAATTTTTTTGAAATGTAAGCCAAGGGATGCAGTTTTCCCTCCGAGTCACTTTGTAAAATGGCCCCCCCCATGGCTACATCAGAGGCATCTACATGAATTATAAAGTCTTTCGTCTCATCCGGGTGTGCCAGAATGGGCTCAGAAGTGAAAAGGGTTTTTAAAGTCTCAAACGCCTTCTGACACTCCCCATTCCACGCCAATTTCTCTCCTGGCTTTCCGGCCTCGGGCCCCCTCCCCTTGGTTTTTAATAAGTCCGTTAAGGGAAGGGTGACTTTGGCAAAGTCTTTGATGAAGGTTCGGTAAAAATTACAAAATCCTAAGAGGCTCTGCAATTGCTTTCTCGTTCGCGGGGCCTCCCATTGCACCACTGCCTCCACCTTCCCCGGGTCCATTTCCAACCCCTTCTGAGAAATGCGGTAGCCCAGGAAGTCCACGGACTCACGGTGAAACTCGCACTTAGACAGTTTCACATAAAGCTGGTTTTTCAGTAAGGTTGAAAGAACGTCCCTGACCAAAGTCACATGCTCACTCTTATCAGTAGAATAGATCAAGATATCATCTATGTAACATAACACGCCCTTAAATAGATGCTTGTGCAACACTTCATTGATTAAACTCATAAAGACCCCGGGCGCGCCACTTAAGCCGAACGGCATCACTAGGTATTCAAATTGCCCCAGGGGGGTGTTAAAGGCAGTCTTAGATTCATCCCCTTCCCTTATGCGCACCCTGAAGTAGGCATCTCGTAGATCCAACTTGGTAAAAATCTTCCCCTTGGCCGCCTCCGCCAAGAGGTCCTTTATTAATGGGAGGGGGTAGGCATTAGTGGTGGAGACTGCATTTAACCCCCGGTAGTCAGTGCATAGCCGTAAGCCCCCATCCTTTTTCTTTCGGAACAGCACGGGCGCCGCAAAGGGGGACTTGGCTGGGCGGATAAACCCCCTTGCCAGATTTTTGTCCAAGAACTTCCGTAGTTCTTCCCGTTCCAACGGGCTCATGGAATATAATTTCCCCTTTGGGAGTTTCTCTCCTGGGAGGAGTTCTATGGCACAGTCCGACAGTCGATGGGGGGGCAACTCATCCGCCTCGGTCTCACTGAACACTTCTAGCAAGTCTCTATACTCTTTAGGCACCATGGCAGGGGTGAGGGCGAGTGCGGGCGCCGGGGGAGGCGGGGTCGGAGGTCCAGGCCCCCATCCGGGGTCCCACCGGTGGCTCTGGCAGCGTTCGTCTACCCACGAAATCTTCCCCTCGCTCCATTTTATGTAGGGGTCGTGCGCCCCGAGCCAGGGGCTGCCCAACACCATAGGGAACTGGGCGTTCGGGGTGATGACGAAAGCTCGCTTCTCCCAGTGCTCCCCCGTTCCCAAAATCAAGCTCTCAGTCTCTGCTATGCACTCCTCCTTCATTTCCGACCCATCCATCTGGGTAAACTTCAGGGGTTCTGATAACGGGGTGACTCTGGGTCCCAACCCCTCCACTACCAGGGGGCTGATCAGGTCTCGCGCACACCCAGAGTCAATTAGAGCTCGAACCCGCATGTGGGTACCCGATCCAGGGGTCACCACCGTCACTACCATATATAACGGGGCCGGGGATGCTCACCGGAGATGGCGCTTCTTGGCGGGGGACCTGCAGCTCTGCGCCGCTCACTGCAGGCCGTTGGAGTTTCCCGACATCTGCGCTTCCATCAGCTCCAGCTCTCCCTGGTCGCTCGCCACCCCTTCCAGCTGCAACGCCCGGGGTTTCATTGGTGTTTTTCCACGGCTAGGGGTGCTCCCCGCTCCGGGAGTTGAGGTCTTCGGGCCCTTCCCCCCTCCTCTTGGACAAGCGGAGGCGAAGTGGCCACTCTCCCCACACTTCATACACAACCCCTGACGAAACCTCGCATCTCGGACATCTTGCACACTGGATCGGGGCTTCACTCGGGGGGCTGCCTTGCTGGCCGCCGTCGCGGACGCTCCCATCTTGATTAGGGCGAATCGCTCCTCCATGTCGATGGCAGCCCTCATCCAGGTGTTCAGGGTGCCAGGGCGACCCCCTAACAGCACCGTCTCGTAGATTTCCGGGTTCAGGCCCTCCCAATACTTCTCCATGAATAGTTCCTCCGGCCACCCATGGATTTTTGCCGCGATGCGCCGGAACTTGTCAGTGTAGTCCCTCACTGACGACCTCCCCTGGAACAGCTTTCTTAGTTGATTTCTGGCTTTTTCCTCACCCAGGGGGTCCTCGAACTGATGCCGGAGGGCCCACATAAAGTTGTTCAGTGAGCGCAGTTCAGGTCCGGGGTTGTCGTGCAGGCTCACATACCAGTCGCTGGCAGTGTCTTTCAGTTTGGACCCGATGTAGCCAATCCGTTCTTTCTCGGTGGGGTAGAGGTGGCCCCAACTGTCCAGGAATCTCCCGATCTCCAGCATGAAGAAACGTAGCTTCTCGGGGTCCCCATCGAAAGTAGTCGTCAAAGGGTCGGAAGGGGCTGGGCGGGCGGCCGGCGCGGCCGGGACTGGGGCCGGCGCAGGGACGGGCCCCGGAACTGGAACTGGGACGACCGGCGGGGCTGGTTGCGCCGGTAGAGCGGGCGCCTGCGGTTGAACCGGAACCCCTCCGGGCGCCTGCAGCTGTGGTGGGACTCCGACCCCTTGCCCGGGGAGGGCTCCTTGCATCGCCATCATAGCGTCGCGAAATTGGTGCTGGAGATCGAGGGCCAACTCGCGGAGCTCGGCGGTGAGTTGAAGCCGCAGGTCTCCCATCATCTGATCCAAAGGGACCGTCTGCTCCTCGCGATACGGATCGGGCCCATACAGGTCCAGTCCCTCCTCTTCGGGAGGCGGGCGACGCGGCCCTCCACGGTAGATCGGCTCGCGGTCGTCTCCTAGGTAGCTCGGTCTCCCTCGATCGGGCTGGTCTCCGGTGAGCGAAACTCTCACCCCTTTCCGGTCGTGCACCCACGAACTCACGGTACGCTGCCCGAAGTGGCTCCATGCGTACTTGGGGGTCACGCTCTGGTGAGTAACCGGGCGGCGCGGAATGTAGTAAGCCCCCTGGCTCGTGGTCACCGGCACTTTGGGACCTCCTCCGCCGCCACCACCCCCGTTCCCCGGATCCGCCGGGGTAACGGGAGCCTCCTCTGGAGTAGTAGGTTTGAGGGGGACAGCGTCGTCTTCTGACATGGTCAGGAACGGCTGAGTCCCAATCACAGATCTCTGACAATCTGTGAGAGTTCTGCTCAAAGTAGTCAAGGATCAGATCTTGGTTGGTTAACCACAGTTCTTTATTACCTATTCCTACATTAGTACAGCATCTCGGGTTATTGTCAGAGATGAGACAAATAATACAAGCGGGTCTATTATACCATTCCAAGGAGTTTGAATTACCCATAGGTAGCCAATCCCCTCAAGGGAAAATTGGCGGGCTAAAAGGTGTCTTGACCGTTTGGTTCACACAGGAAAAAAGTGAGGTGTTAAGCAGTAAATTTCCCTTCTCAAACCAGACCCCTCAGTTCACATAACAATTCATGGCTCCAAGGTTCTTTAGCATGAGATAAGAGATGAGAGCCATCCTCCCCTTGAAGTTACTGCCGGGGCAGCTGGAATGCGGAGGCAGAGATGAGAGGCCTCCTTGTTCTCACCCTTAAGGGTTGTCACCCTCCCGACCAAAACAGGATTAATACAAGGTCCAATACATAATGACTAAAGGTTACATAGTATGCATGCAAGAATACATTGGCTGAATTGACAGATTCTGACACCCTGGCGTTAAAATCCCCAGCTAAGACTATATCTCCATAAGGGCATGACTGGACCATCTGTTCCAGAAGAACAGACCAGGGCTCCGTTGGGGCCGGAGCGAGCCGGAGCGCCGCTCCGGGAGAGAAGGGGCCGGGGGGCGGGGCCGGGTGGGCCCCGTCCCGGCCCCAGTCGCCTTCCCTGGGGCTGCGGCTGGCCGCCGCCGGCCCCGCCGAGAAGCCCCGTCCTGCCCCCGTCGCCTTCTGTGGGGCCGCGGCTGGCCGGGCGCTGTCCCCGCCGAGAAAGGCCCGTCCCGCCCCCCGTCGCCTTCTGACGTCAGGGGGTGTGGTATATGCAAATGAGTTATGCTAATGAGCTCCTGCACCTCTTTTTTTACGAAAGGACCCCTGGAGCAGACTATCTGTCCCATTGTTTGGTTAGGTCTACTCTAGTCTGCGTAGGGGCGTATAGACATTTACTATTATAAGAGAGGCTCCATTGCAGGTGTGTAGGCCTTCCATGATTGGAATATGGCAATCTTGAAGATTAAGGAACTTAACATTGTATTTAGTAGACACAAGTGTTGTCATACCAGCTTGCAGGTGACCCTTGGAGTTAATCCTAGATGTGGGGAGGAGAAGGATTTATATTCCTCCAAATATATTGACAAGGTTGACCAGGTTTCTTGGAGAAGGATGATGTCATGTGTTCTGAGGTAGTGTAAAAATCCTTGGTCATTGGCTTTATTTCTCCAGCCGGCAATGTTCCAAAAGATGAGTTTAATCCTCTGTGAAGATAGTTTACTTCGTCAATCTGTCTCTAAAAGCTGGTTGAGGGATCCATCAATGTCAAAATTAACACAACCGTTAATCTGCGACTGCGGCAGATGGATTGTGATAACAGGTCTCCCTCCCTCCATGATCGGTCGCTGGTATGGAATGTATGGTGGCCTGGCAACTGATGTTAATTCCTCTCATACTCAACTGACCTGCAGTATCGTCTCTGGGAAGTGTAGGTTCCTCAGCAATTGTTTCTGGAATTGGCTGGAAATCCAAGTTCCCAAGACTCTTATTTGGGAGAACTAGTTTGGATTCGATCTTAGGGTCCAAGGAGGTTCTTGGGTTAACTGCTGAACAGAACTTTAAAGGTATCAAAGTACCAACATCCATAAGATTAATGTCTCTGGCAGGAAGCCTGCAAGTAGAGGGCACATCCAATTGAGTCACTTTATGAGTAATTTGAGGAACTCATTTGTTATGAGGGCCGGATCTGACATAAATGGGACCTTGTCGGGTCAGGCCACGTGTGTCATAAAATGTAATGCCAGGTAGCAGAGATATAAACTTTATAAAGGACACAGACAAACACAATTAAAGGTATTTTTCTTAGATTAGAAACATGCTTAAGACATTAGCACTCTTGCAATATTTTGTTTATTTAACAGTTTTTGATAACTGACCCCTCTTGCTCTGAATTATTGCATCAAAATCTGGAGACAATGTCTGTGGTGTAGCAGTCATGATTATGCTGCTCAGGTGTGTATCTGTAAGCTGCAAATCTACTTTTGATTTATTGACATTCATTACAGAAATCTCATGGTCAGCGCTCAGAGCCTAGGATGCAGGGGAAAACATGAAATGGCTGGGCATTGTGAGCCTTTATACAAAAGTTGCTTTGTGTGCTGGTCAAGAACATGTGAAGGCATCCTGACACAGAGTGAGGGCTATGTGTTTGTCTACAAAACTGTAGTCTTCCCTAGAGAAATAACTACAATTCCTATGAGGCAGTGCAAGAATAGAGAGACAGCAATGTATAGTGGTCAGTATCAGCCTACTATCTGGGAAGTCTAAGTTCAAAATCCCCAGTCTACAAAGGAAATGTGTTGGGTGAACTTGGTCTGGACACACACTCTCAGCCTAATCCAAGAGTCCTAATGTTTTAAGTGTGTTTGTAATTTAAGAAAAATGTCTTTGTGTTTGTCTGTGTTGTTGAGAAATTGTATATCTCTGCTACCTGAAATTACATTTTATGACACACATGGCCTGGCTCAACAAGGTCCCATTTATATAAAATCCGGCCCTCATAACAAATGAGTTCGACACCCCTGCTCTAAAATGGTTCCTTCTGACCCCACCCAGCTCTGCCCATCCAAAATTCCCATTAATTCTGGACCAGATGTTCTTATGGTGTTTATGTGATCCTGAATAAAAATCCTCCTCAGCTCCAGTGACTGAGGTTGCTTAAAAGAGGCAAAAGGTATCTTATGGAAGTAATTACTTATTAAAGAAAGGTATTTGCTATAAGTAAAAGCCTCTGAACTTAACAAGTATTCTTATTTAATTTACGGTAACAATTCGTATACCTTAACATTTTTAAAAGCACAAAGGTTTGCCAAGAGGATTGTTTGGTTTTTATGGGCTGTGATTAATTTCTTTTCTAGTCATTTTGTGGAAGCCTTTCCTGGAAAGGTGTCAGCTCCACCAACCTAGAAGGCCAGCTATGACCCTGATGACCAACCTGTATTGAATCACCCTGCCCCTCACTCATCCACTTGTTGGTCAAGGCTGCTGCATTGCTTAGCAGTGGTTTAACCACACTGTAACTTGATAGTGCCAAAAAATGTGCGCAGGATGCCTACTCCTGAAGTGAGGAAGGGCTGTAGCTCAGTGGTAGGTTATCTTCGTGGCATACAGAAGGTCCCTGGTTCAATTCCCAACAGCATCTCCAGTTAAAAGAATCCAGTAGCAGCTGATATGAAGGACTCTAGAGCAGTGTTCCCTCTGAGCTGAGTTAGTGTGAGCGAGCTCACAGTTTTTTAGCCTCCGGCTCCCACATTTTTCTCTTAGCTCAGGAAGGATGGCTCCAAAGCAAACTGATTTATGCAGCAGCCAGACTGCTCACTCACAACTTTAATGCCAGTAGCTCACAAAGTAGAATTTTTGCTCACAAGACTCCACAGCTTAGAGGGAGCATTGCTCTAAAGAGGCACCTCCAGTTGGATTCGACAAGAGTAACAGTGCTATCCTAAATTCAGGTGAGTTGCTGTGTTGGTCTGAAGCAGCAGAACAAAGTTCTGCGGGGAGAACAAAGCTATGCGGGGAGAGCAGCCTAGAAATTGAATTAAATAAATAATAAATAAAATAAATAAAGTTTGAGTCCAGTGGCACTTTTTAAGATCAACAGAGTTTCATCCAAGGTATAAGCTTTCATGTGCAAGCACACTTCGTAAGATACAGAACACTGTTGTCAGCTAGGCTGTCATAAAGAAGGGAGGGGTGAGGAAGTTGACACTGGTATGCTAACTTTCAATTCTCCTCTAGCATTTGGCTTTATTTTGACAAGGTCTCTGGTTTCCCTTGTGAGTTCCCCACTGGGAACAAGGGACCATTATTTTCCGCAGGAAGCTAACCTGGCATTCATTGGCTTGCAGCCATCTGACGACCCAAGTTTGAACCCCGTATAAAATCCCATTCCCGCTTTTCCTCTGGAGTCTTAACACAGATAATGTGATGTAGCAACCTGACCAATAAACTGATCCTGTTTAAGGAACGTGGTTGAGTGCTGATTACTGGGGACTCTGACAACTGTCCTGGGAGTAAGCCCCACTCAATAGACCTGACCAGAATTCTGAGTAGACCTGTTAAAGCTTGCTCTTGAGGGGCATGCCCGCATTCTTATTTTCCTTGCTTGTAAATTCCTGTTTCCTGGGGGAAAGGTTCTGTTCTGCTGGTATTTCGTTCCCTCCAGTGGTTGATTCGATACTAGAGTGGTTTAAGTCCAGCATAAAAATCTGCAGTTTAAATCTGAAAGGAGATACTCTGGGCATAAACCGGTGTAATATCAGATCAACCACTAGAGGGAGCCAAACACAAGTGGAACAGGGGGAAAAAGCCTGGAAGAAAAAGGAATTTACAAGCAAGAGAATGTGGAAAAGCCCTATGTCTACTTTCATGATACAAGAAAAACTTTTGATGTGTTCCATACATTTGTGCTTCAATATCTGGTGTGTGGGCATCAGTTAGTTTATTTGCTGTCTAGTGGAAATTTTCTGATTGAAGGGAATAAATGACCAAGAGATGTGGGATCTTGCATTTCTTCTTCCACAAGTCCCAGCCAACACCAATTATCAGCTGTCTTCTGTCAGTTTCAAGAATAAATGTTCCCTTTCTAATACTAGGTGCAAGGAGCAGGGAAGGGGCAATCAGGCTTTCCGTTTACCCTTCAACTAGCTAGATGTTAATTCATTTGAAGCGATTTGTGATAGAATTCATAGCAAACTCCATGGCAAAAATAGTCCACTTGAATGCCACTGGAACAAATGGGCAGCGAATTCATAGTAATGAATTAACTTTAAGGAAACCTGTTGTTTCTGTCTCTTTTGTTACAATCAGCTATACGTCTGTGACACCTCCCAGAGCTGAGGATCAAGGGAAGGGTCTCCAGCATGCATTTGCATTGCTGGTCAGCACAAATTTGGGAGGCTTAAATTGGGGGGTGGGGTGGGGTTGGATTTACTCAAATTAGGCAACAATTCCACTTCTAGTCAGAATCTTCCACCCGTGTGGTGACAGGAAAAATAAATCAATTGGTCTAAATGGGGCAAGAATCTTGCAAAGGAGTACATCCACCAGTGTTCCCTCTAAGCTCCACAGTGTTTGAGCAGAAATTCTACCTTGTGAGCGAAAAAAGCTAGTAGCGTTACAGTTATGATTGAGTCTACATTTGACTATTGCATAAATTAGTTTTTTAGAAGATCATTTCCATAACCTTATAAAAATATCAGAATTAATCCTTTTGAACTATACTTAAACTATATTGTAAGAATAATTTAAACAGTATAAGAGAAAACAGTCAAATTTCATTACGGAAAATGTTCTCGGGAGGGGGGGTAGACCAGAGAACAGGTCTACCCACCCCTTTCCATTATATTGGTAGACCTGATCTTTGAAGAACAGGTCTACCCACACCTTTCCACTATATTGGTAGACCTGGCCTCAGGAGAACAGGTCTACCCACCTCAGTCTACTATATTGGTAGACCTACCTCAGACCATCACCCTGCATGGAGTCTTAGAAAACATACCAGCAGTTAGGGAGGAAAAAACTCTTGCAGTCTACTTTGGGTTTTTTTAGTGAAATATCTTTTTAGTTAAATCACTGCCAGAACCCTACCTAACCTAACAAACAGGAAGTTGCTTAAATGTTATCAACCTGCCCAAACTACTTATTTATTCAAATATTTATATCCCACTTTTCCTGTGACTCAAGGCAACTTACAAATCATACTGAAAAGCATAATAGGGGTGTGCCAAAAAAAACCCCAACCTTTTTTTCCTGGCTCCATTATAGCCTGTGGGGACCATTATAGTCAATGGGTCCCATAGACTTCAATAGAGAATTGATCTAGGGGTCTCTGGAGCTCTGGGGAAGGCTGTTTTTTTTTTTTTTTAGATAGAGGCAATGGAGAGGGAAATGGCTTCTAAGTTTACTTGTGAGCTGAAGCTAAGATCCCTGAGCTGCCACCTAAAATATCGTGCACCAGCACCCCCTTAGAGGGAACTCTGTCTGGGACCACAGTCTGGCCTACGAGGTGAATGGTGGATTGGAAGCCCAGTCCCGCATCTTTGCTGAGCTAGCTCAGCATGAGCCTGGTGCTTCTACTGCTCCTGCTGGGTGGAAGTGGATCTGGGGAGGGGTCTTGTGGACCGGTTCCTGGGCTGGTACTTTGTTACCCCAGGATCTGGGGGGGGGGGGAGAGGAAAGTTCTGGAGGTTCCTGAGGGGCATCTATGCTGCATGGGTCTCTGAGAGCTTCCTAGTCTCCATGTTTCTGGCTCCTCATACTCCTCAGGGGTTCTGAATCAGAGTCCAGAGCCACCTCAGTAGGGGGTTGTCACAGCTCAGGTGGGGTGTCATCTGGCGCTGCCACCACTCTAGTTTTAGGATCCCTTGAGAAGGCCCAGAGCACCCTCCCAAGACCCTCAAATCTCCCTTATTTGGCCGCATGATAGGCCTGAAGACCAGGCAGAATAAACAACAAATAATAGGTTTATTTTCACAGGAGGTCAGCCCAGTGTGGGAAAACAAACAAGGTGCACGAACAATGGCCATAGGCGGGTGAAAAGAAGAGAAACCAAATGCCCTAACGCAGGGGTGGGCAAACTTGCTCAGCGTAAGAGCCACCTAGAACAGGGGTGGCCAAACTCGCTTAACGTAAGAGCCACATAGAATAAACATCAGATGTTTGAGAGCCACAAGACATGAACAAATATTACCTGCTTTTATTGGAAAAGAAGCAGATTTGCTTTTTATTAACATTAAATGAGACTGCCAAAAATAATAACAAAAGGGGTAAAAGCAGATATTGATAACGATATTAATTTGTCCAATGATATTTGTTTGCTAATGATATTTAGCTTCCCCAGCCGCCCTGCTGGGAGCCACATAATATATGTGAAAGAGCCGCATGCGGCTCCCGAGCCACAGTTTGCCCACCCCTGCCCTGACGCGACTAGACGTAACTGTCCCTAGCTCACTGTCTCAAGTGGGCCTCAGACTGCTCACCCTTCCTCTCAGGATGAGGATGTCTTCCATGCAGCAGCCTTCCCTCTGGCCCTGCTCCCTTGGAAGAAGAACAGCTCTTCTTTTATTATAAGTCTTTTATTATAAGTCCCCTTATAATCGGCTAAAATTGGCACCAGGGGCTTCTGGGACTTGTAGGCCTGGCCTCCTCCCACTGCTACTCAGGCTCCCTGGGCCTACTAGGCCTCTAGTTGCACAGCCCAGATCATGACAGGGGCCATGACAGGTGCCTTCATCTAAGTCCCTCCTTATTTCCCACATTTTATGTCCCATCTCACCACTCACTCCAAGCGACTGATGAATGATCAGCCCGTGAAAGTACAATACCTGCTGCCGATATAATACCATCTGAAACCTATTAAATCAAACCAGGAGGGGATCATAAATCTCTGGCTACACAACAAAAAACATAGACTCTGCTAAAAGGCGTGTGAAGAGAGGGCAGGCCTCCACGTTCCCCAAAGAATGAGGCATAATTTGGTCTGATTAGCCAGCACTTTAAGGAAGTGCAAGATGGAACCCGAGTGAAGGCAGACTGGCTTTTCGCCCTGAGGAAAATATGAGGGTGTGAGGAAGTGATTAACCTTTGGCCTGAAGCCATTTCTCCATTTTGACAGCCATAATGAATGAACCAGCGAGAACACTGCTTGGCAATAGCCTTTTGTGGATCAGAAATAAGGTTTATCTCTTTAACGGCCCTGAAGAACCAAGCATGGTCCACTGGTTGCTCTGTGATTTTAATGAGGGAAAGTCGAGGTCAATTTCAGAGCTAGCAGATTATTTTCCCTTCGTGTATGTAATTTCGTACGGCAATAGAGACAGGGATGTATATTACTCACTTAAGGTATTACAGCATGTGTTTTCCTGTCTGTTCAACAAAATAATAATAGTAATCATCATACGGCACCCTAAAGACTGTTTTGGCTTAAACTTTTGCAGATTAGAGTTCACTTTGCCAGATGCATGAAGTGTTAGTTAGCAGACAGGCATTACACGGTGGGGAGGGTACAGAGAAAAAAAAAGTTTTCAAAAATGGGACCCAAAGATGAAACAGAGAGCTGCAACGGGTTTGTGACATTTCTGTGCATACAAGACAAGAATAATAACGGTTCACTTTTCATCAAAATACAATCCACCCACTGTACCACTTCCTTTCAGGGCATGTGACCTCATTATCTACACATTTTTTTCTTTGTGGTATTGGAAAGAGCCATCAGGTCACAGCCAACTTGTAGTGATCCCATATGGTTTTCAAAGAAAGAAAGGAACAGAGGTGGTTTGCTGTTGACTGCCTCTGCGTAGCGAGCCTGGACTTCCTTGAGAGCCAGTTTGGTGTAGTGGTTGAGAGCAGCGGATTGTAATCTGGAGAACTGGGTTTGATTCCCCATTCCTCCACATGCAGCCAGCTGGGTGACCTTGGGTCAGTCACAGTTCTCTCAGTCGCCTTGTGAGGCAGGTGGGGCTGAGAGAGCTCTTTTGAGAACTGCTCTTTTGAGAACAGCTCTGAGAAGAACTTGCGACTAACCCAAGGTCACCTGGCAGGCTTCATGTGGAGGAGAAGTGGGGAATCAAACCCATTTCTCCAGATCAGAGTCCACCACTCTTAGCCACTACACCAAACTGGCCTTCATGAGGTCATGGGGGAAGGGGGCAGAATTTAGGAAAGGACTGGAATTCTCCCTTGCCCTTCCTTTCTCATCATACTTGCCTGTAGACCTTCAGCTAATTTTCTTACGTTTTCTGATCCATTCTTGTACGGTATCTCTAGCAGACTGGTTACCTGATGCATCGAATGGAAACTGTTTGCAAATATGACCAGGGCCATCCGTAGACTGAAATCTGATACTGTGCTGAACAAATAATATAACAGATAGAAGTTGCTTGGTTTACTTTGGAAAAAAATACAATTTGTATGCTTGCTTCAGAGTGAAGGATTTGTTTGGAATTATTTGGATAGAAAGGAGTGGATAAGACAGGGAAATATCTTTGTGTGTGTGAGAGAGAGAGAGAGAGGTAATAAGAAGTAATGGGAAGTATGTATGAGAGGGCATATAACTTGGGCTAAGACAGTCATACAGAACAACAGAAACTCCATCCCTTAAGCATAGACACCCTTTGTAGACAGTGTTCGACACAGTCAAATGTAGGTTCTCTGACTCTGAAGATTAGAAAATAGCTGATTATCTGATGACATGAATTTTCACCAGTCTAATCCTCACCAGCTCCCCAAGTCTGTGTGAAACAGTGTGCGCAGAGTCACAAAGAGAGTGTAACACACATGAACATAACATTAAACTGCCTTGTCCTGAATCAGACTATCAGTCCATCAAGTTCAGTATTTACTCAGACTGGCAGCAGCTCTCCAGGGTCTTGGGCAAGCAGAGGTCTTTCACATCATCGACTGCTAGATCCAGTGCCTGGAGATGGTGGGGATTGAACCTGGGACCTCCTGCATGCCGAGCAGATCCCCCCTGTCAGCCTGTGATACATGGTTTTAATGGCTGTGGTATGTTTGTCAGGGACTCACAACTCCCCTTTGCCTTGGTAATGTTTCTTGTTGGTTGTGTGTTTTTTTGAGCCTAGATAGGAAAAATCTGCGTCAACAACTGCATGAGGTTTGCGGGCATCAATGTCACATACAGTCTACAGGCCCCCAACACCAGCTGCTACGCCGTGAAGATTGCCCAAAGCCCTGAAGACAAGTACGGACACCTCTACGTGAACGATTCTGCTGTGTTGCAGAGACCCGAGTGCAAAGAAGTCCTGTATCCAGTCCTGGCTGTCAACAAACAGAGCAAGAAAGAATCTCGCACCTATCTCACAATTGTCCTGGATGGAAAATGTAAGCCGATGCCTCGCTTGGATCTTCTACTGCAGTGTTTCCCAGCCTGTGGGTCAAGACCCAAAAGTGGGTCACAAAGCCTCTGCAGCTGGGTCGCAGGCCTGCCCTCCCCTTTCCTTTGCTCTCTTTTGTGTCTTGGGAACCAAGCTCTGACTCTGGAAACAGTTATCTTCCAGGTCATACACTAGTTGGTATTTGTTCTTCACTGCCTAGACATGTTGATCGAGTCAAGAGTGTCCTGGTGGTTCCTAGAGTGAGTGAGAATCTTAGAGGGGATTAGAGGGAGTGATGGAGAAGGAGAGGCTGGCCAGAGACTGGGGTGCAACCTCCATAGGCAAAGGCTGTGTGTCGGAATGCCACTTGCTTGGGGTTCATAGCGGGGGCAGCTGTGCCCTTTGTGTGATGTTCGTTGGTTTCTCAAAAACATCTGGTAAGCCACTGTAGAAAACAGGATGCTGAACTAGACGGGTGTCAGGGCCATACTTTGCCTAGGGCACTTGGATGGGTCACCCAGCACCACACCAACAAGTCTGGACTTTCTTTCACCAGGGGCCTGTCCCATAGTACAAATATCTTAAAATATTCACTTCTAAAATTTTATTTTTTTCCCAATAGCCAGGGAGAGTATTTAGTTACTTGACACACTTTAGAGACTTTTAAAACACATATTTTTGTCATCCTGTATTTTATTACCTGCTGGGAAAACTGAATTCTAGTTCTCCTACGAGACTGACATTCTTGTGGCAGCTAGCTAGGCAGAGGTATCAGATGCGCAGATTCTGTGCATATGAACACATGAAGGTGCCTTATCCTGAATCAGACCCTGGGTCCATCAAGGTCAGTATTGTCGACACAGACTGGCAGCCACTTTCCAGGGACTCAGACTGAGATCCTTCACATCACCTGGTCCTTTTTAGCTGGAGATGCCAGGGATTGAACCTGGGGCCTTCTGCATGACGAGCAGATGCTCTACCGATGAGCCACAGCCCCCTCCCCTCAAGACATCTAGCAATCTGTATACACTGTGAGACAATGGAGTAGATGCAACCGTCTTTCAAGGAGCTCCTTCGGTTTCAGGAAGGCTCCTCAGATTGGAGGAAAGCTTCACACTTGAACCAGAAGGAAAGGTGAGGCATCAGTATGTTAATTGATAAATAAGTGAGCTTTGCTCAGTGGTGTGGAAGAATAGAGTAGGTTTCGCCCCAATAGGTGTACTGTATTATTGAAGGAAGTCTTTTCTTAGCTTGGAACTGAAGGAGAGAATTTTCCTGGTTTTGGTTTTGTTTGGGTTGAGAAATAAGTCTGTATGGAGTTTTCCCTTTAGATGGATCTGATGGTGATAACTGTCTTCTGCTTCTTCCCAGTTATCAATAACAACGAAGGCTGCCTAGATTCATGTTCTACAAGCAAGACCCGATCCGAGTGTGAAGAGTGTGGCGGCCTTGGAGTGTTAAAGGGGAAGTGCGAGTGGAGAAAGGGGAGTGGGACAGGTATGCTCGGATCTTCACCAACCGACCTACTCCGAGCCAGATTTGTGGTGCACTGAGCATCCAAGTGAATGGATGGCACCATCAACAGCGACCTCAACAGAGTCTGTTGTCCAGAATGGGAGGACAAGGGGACCTCCTGTGTTTCCCTGTTATTTCTGAGCTGTCAAAGGAAATAATTTGTTTCCTTGTGAAGAGCCTTTGCTGCTCTTCATTTTCCAGCCACAGTTTCAATGCTTTTATAAAGGTGATATCTGACCCGTTGTAGCTTGCAAGAAATTAAAGATGTCTTCCATCACACTGCACTCGTCTTCCATATACTTCTCCCCACAAAAAGCTTTTTTGCGTTAAATTTTGTGCAGGATTACGAGAAGACATTTGACCATCATTGTTATCTCTGATATAAACCCAATTTTTTTGAGCGTTCAGGCACTTTTGGAATTCTGAAATGGCGTGGTGGGCCCAGCCACAAAATGGCTTCCCCAAAATAGGGGCTGGAGCAAGCCACCGAATGGTTGCTGCAGCTTACTTTGTGCTGTGTGGCAGCTACTGCCAAAGCATTGTTTGTAAATACTGCTCAGCCAATCAGTTCTCAGGACAGAGATGTTCCGCCAGACCTATGGTTGAGGACAGCAACGGTTTACCATCAAGCCTGGCCTCCCTGTCTCCTCCCCCAGACAGGATATATAATGTCTAAAACCACCTGATCAGTTCTGATTGCTGCTGATTACTGTTTCTAATTTTAATCTCTCTGTGTATGTGTATATACACACACAGAGAGAGTATTTATTTAAATTGTATTTATAAATAGTTGTAAACCACCGTGAGCCCCATTTGGGGGAGGGCGGTATAAATAATAATAATAGTAATAATAATAATAATGGCCCGTCAGAAGCCTTGCTGGGCAAGAGCCCCACCCACTTTCTGAAAACACTTGGGGGGCGCCAGAAGAAGTGTCAGCGGGTGCCATGGTGACCACAGGCACCAAGTTTGGGACCCCTAATATAATCTATGACATTATAATCTATTATATGATCTATGATATAATAACGATAAATATAATTTTAAAATATATATGGCATTCAGGATGGATCTAGAAGTGACAGCCCATAAGCCTAGAGTTAAATGCCTGGTGGCCAATTTCGTCAGTCATCACGAATTTTATTAGAACTAGTTGGATTTAGCACTGCAATTATGTAATGCTTTATTTGATTGTATTGTAGATTTTGTTAATATTTGATTTTGCCTTTCATTATTTTATTTTTTTTAAAGATTTTTATTGGTTTTTTCTATAACTATTTCTACATCGCTACTTTCTAAGCTACATTTACCTTATACAGAGTGTGCTTTAGCATTTGCTTAATATTACCTTACCACTAATACATATGAAGCATTTTAAACCTTGGTTGATTTTCAATTAACATTGTTACTGATGATATAAGAAAAATAAAAAAGCTGTTTGACAGACATGCTCTTTTGGAGGAATGCTTAATTATACAAATTATATAAAATATATAAGTGCAATTTCCAGTAAAAACAATTCAGCCCTTATTTCTTCTTTCGTCCTCTTCTTGTCTTAACAGTCTCTTCTTGTACCTTTGGAGCTGCTGCTCCTTTTTCCGAGTCAGAAATCTCTTCTTCACTCTTTGAGCTATCAAATCCATACATACTTTCTTGCGATGCCAGCGAACCATCTGAGTCTCTCTCTTTTTTCTTTTCTTTGCTTTTTTCCAAAAAGCTTTTTGCCTGTTGAACAGAGTCAATCTTATATTTTTTATCTTTGATGCTGAAGCTCAGTCCTTCCGGAACGTTCCACCTGTAGATAATAGATTCAGACTGTAGCCAAGATGTCAGTTTTCCATAGGCTTTCCTTCTTTTCCTTATTTCAAATGGAATATCTTTCATCACTTTAACTTTTTCCTTTGATCTTCAGAACCGCTTTATTTGTGGTCCTAAGCACCACATCCCTTGTTGACTTTTTGGAGAACCTTATCTGAATCTCACCAGGCAGGCTTTTCTTTTTGGTATAATCTGGATAGGTTCTGTAAACCATATCCATGTCGCTTTTTATTTCCGCTGCTTTTAAGCCTGTCACTGGTTCAAGCGCTTCACTTAGCAGATTTTTAAGGCCTTCTCCTTTATCCTCTGGCACATTCTGAAGTCTTAGGAAAAAATTTGATCTTTCCATCTGTAGTTTCAAGAGCTGATCAGAATGGAAGGCCTTTTCTTTCTCCGCTTTTTGTAGCCTTGAATCATGATTTTTTACTGAAGTCTTAACTTCCAGAAGTTCTCGCTGCAGCTTCTCTGTAGTTTTATTTGACTTCTTCAGTTCCAGCTGCATTTTATCCATCTTGACGTTGAGAGCTGTCATTTGGTCCACTAGAGGTCGCAATAATGAGGAGAACACAGTGCTCATCTCTGTGGTATCAACCTTTGAACTCGGAGCTGTACTTCCTAGTTTGGGGGAAGGTTTCGGTTTCCCCGCCATTGTTGAGGCTGCGCTTTTTTGTTGATAGTTAGATAAGATGTACGAAAGAAGCAAATTCTACGACTGCGCTTATAACTTTTTAAAATTCATATCCTCTAAAGCGCGATGCTGCCATCTAGCAAGCCGAACGTACTTTTTTTTCATGCAGTAACGCCACGTAAAGAGTCTCGTAAGTACGCCAGTCTCGAGGGGGGGGGGTTTCACTCCACCCGCCTTTCCCGCTGTGTTCTGTTTGTTTTTACTTCAGACTCACATTTTCTCCGTGCGTAACTATAAGTTCAAGCTTCAAGGCTTCGCACTCTCTGCTGCTTCACGGATTTGCGCTTTTAGCCATATGGCTCCCACGGATGGGGGAACCTATGGGGGTGATGAAAAGGGACCTCGATCCCTCAGTCGCCACCGTAGGGAGAGATCCCCTTCGTGCCACCCCAGGCAGAGACCCTTCACTAGGGTCTCTGGGGGCTCGGCACCAGTCCGAAGCCCCTTCTTCCCACCGGGTACGGATCGCGCTCCCCGCAGATGCGGAGGAGCACGTCTGCCATGGTCGCAAGTCTTGCCGGAAGTCGATTTTGCCTTTCATTATTAAACAAGTAAGATAAATTAATGTAGCAGGATCTAGACATCATATCAATGTATTGTGAACTTTCATAGTCCGTATCTATGGTCCTCTTATTGGAAGATAGCAGATCACCCATAGATAGTCCACGGTTTTATTAAGTACCTATTTCCTTCTAAAATACGATAGAATATTGTCTCAAGTTTCATCAGTTTTGTCTGTTCTGTGTATCTAGCACAGTTGGCATGGAGACTCTACCTTTTTGCTCTTCCCCCAATAAATATATATTTCTAGAGATCAAAGTAATGCATGCTGTCGTATTCCCCATTACTATGTTACCAGTGTGAAAACTGAACAATGAAGAAAGCTGACAGGACGAAAGTTGATTCATTTAAAATGTGGTGTCAGACAAGAGCTTTGTGGGTACAAATCAATGGGTTCAAGACCAAATCAAGCTGGAATCCTCCCTAGAAACTAAGATAACCAAACTGAGGCTATCGTACTTTGGTCACATTGTGAGAAGACGAGTCACTGGAAAAGACAATAATGCTAGGAAAAGTTGTGGCCGCAGGAAAAGAGGAAGACTCAACATGGGTTGGATTGACTCAGTCATGGAAGCCACAAAGGCCCTCAGTTTGCAAGACCCGAGCAAGGCTGTTAATTATTGGTCATTTGGAAGTCATTAATTCAAATGGTTGCCATAAGTTGGATGCAGCTTGAACACACACACACACACACACACACACACACACACACACACACTGATCTTTTTTGTGGTCTCTGCATCACACCTCTGGGCCTGCACTGACCCCAATCAGTAGCTACTAAAGTGAAAGGGATTTTCGTGCCCTCTCCCCGGTCACGTGCAGGGCTCCAGTGCACATGACCAAGGGAGGGCCACAACAATCCTGCCAGTTCTCTTTTGACCATTGCGCTGGTAGGACCCCTCCTTGCCTCGGTCAGTACTTTTTGTCTTCTTTCTCTCTAAACGTTTGGGATTGCCTACAACTTTCTTAACTATTGGATTTGTACTATTGACTTGTTGGACTGTGTTCTTGCCTTCCGCCCCTACCTGCGGCCTATGGCCAAGCGGTGGGGCTTCTTTAAGCGGTGCTTGAAGTGTGGCGGTAAGATCACCTCCTCCCCCTCAATAGACACTCTCTTTGCCTCCTGTGCCTTGGGTAACCCCACCGCGTAGACTCTTGCACTCATTGTGCTCGATTCTCCAAACAAACTAGGAAGAACCAATCCACGAGACTTGGGGTAGTGCTGTTGGAGCAGGCTCTCTCTCCAGCGATGTCCTCGCAGGAAACGTCCGGGCATGCGTCGCTTTCAACCCCAGTCTCAGGATCGACAGCTGCATTATCCCCGGCAGCGAGTGTCATCGATGTTGGCAGGTCGATACAGAAATGACTGATATCGACTCCTCAGTCCGAAGCCCCTACTCCTGCTAAAAAGTGCAAGGAGGGCAAGGGCAAAAAGCAGAGCAAGCACAAGAAGCACAAGAAAGGTTCCACCTCCAAGGGTGCTTCGTCCATGCACGTTGCGTCGAACACAGCCCTAGCCAGGGCTCCAGTGCTTGACTCTGCAGGCCTTGGGCAGCTACAGGGTGGTTCCACCTCTCCCTTGCTGCATCCTATCCGGATATGGATCTTACCCAAGTGCCTCGACCTCCCAGTGTCAAAAGCTTCCACCTGGACAGAGACACCAGTGCTTCGAATGTCTCTCCCCATCGATTGGAAGATCAGGACCAATTGTCGGGTCACTACCCTCCAGCGCCATGGGATAACCACCAATGGCAATACCCTTATGGAGCCTACCCAATGCCTTTGGCACCTTGGTATCCCTCTGTACCTTGGCAGAGTGGGATCATCAGTCTACCTCCTCCCGCCTGTCCCGATATTGTGAACTCCCTCCGGCACCTGAATTTTTGCAGCCGCAACCATTGGTGCCAGTAGGCAGAACACCCAAACCCATCGCTTCACCCCGGGAGTGCCATGCTGAACGGTCAACACCAACACAATCGATACCGATGCCACCCATGTCTTTCTCTGAGGCCTCAGAGCATTCCATCAGGATCATCCTCCTCATTGTCTTCGGGGGATGAAGCCCCCCAACAAGAACCTTCCCCACCACAACAGGTGGCGGATAATCTCCCCATTTCTCTCTCCAAGGATTTGAAGTCATATGGGGAGTTCATCAAACAAATGGCTAATACTTTGACACTTTCTACAGTCCAGCCCCCACCCACTGTGACTGACTCTGTGTTTGATATTGTCCAGATGGATACCTGCACTGCTGTAGCATTGCCTCTAATCTCTGTTTTGTTGCAAGCTGCTAAGGCACTCTGGTCTCATCCGGCTTCTACCCCCATCTCTAGTATGCGGATTGACCATATGTACAGAGTACAAGAGGCAAGAGCTTAATTTTTGCTTATTCACCCAAAACCCAACTCCACTGTGGTCCACCTCCAAAGGCAGACGAGGTCACTCTTCTCGTCCTGATAAGGAAGGAAAGAAATTGGACTCTTTTGGTCGTAGGTTTTACTCCACAGGAGCATTAGGAATTAAAACCTCCAACTATACAGCTTGTATGGGGAGTTACCAGTACACCTTATGGGAACAGATGACGGAATTCATTGCTTCCCTCCCTGATGATATGAACCGCCAAGCCAGGAGACTGCAGAAAGAGGGTATGATGCTGGCAAAACATCAACTTAACACAGCTAAGCACAACCTAGATTTGGCAGCCAAGACATTAACATCAGCGGTTATGCTCAGACGTCATGCTTGGCTCAGATCTACCTCCCTGCCCCATGACACCAAAGCCTTTGTTGAAGACTTGCCTTTTGAGGGTGAGGGATTATTTAGTTCAACTGCAGATACGGTTTTACAAGAAATGGATAAGAGCATTAAGACTTCTCATAATCTGGGTGTTTCCCAACCCAAACCATCTAAGCAAAAATCTTGGAACAGATCTTGGTCATGCAGGTCATCTCAGAAATCCTCACCAGACCCACCCTTTTCTGGTCTTCGGCAGCTTAATGGTGGGCACGCCTCAGTGGAGCTCCACATGAAGCAGCCCACAACCCCGGTGATCGGGAGGGGATTCAGCAGGTATCTGGTCCCCCCTGGAGCCCTTGTAGGGGGCTCCTAGCCTGGAACGCGAGAGGCACCCCTCCCAAGGTGGCGGCTGAGGGATTGAGGCATCTCGATGTTCCTACAGGTCCCGACGTTGGGGAGCCTTTGGGCACACAAAGTGGCTACCGGATAAGCATACAGAGAAGCAGGTGATTTAAAATGAAAGAAACTTACCTTCTGAAGAGGCTTGGAGAATAGTGAGTAAGTGATGCCCACTCAATAGGGCATTTAAGTGTCCTGGGATCCTGAAGAAAAGCGGCGGAGGGGGAGGGAAGGTCCCCCCCATCTAGATGTTATAAAAACTTTTAAAGCGAGGGACCCAGAATCGCTGGCTTAGCTCCTGCAGCTCAGGCGCAGTGGAAGTCTGCTCAAGGACTGACTGTTAAATGCACTTTCCTGGAACAGAACCCCCCACACACAGAACAATGGCTGGCAGGGGAGAAAAAATGGTGCCCAGAGGGAAACCCTCACCAAAGGCTACAGTTCCTTCTCTTCCTGCTCTTAGACAGGAAGCTACTACAGATCTACTAAGTCTATTGTCTGCAGCACTGCGCCCTCTACTGGACCAGATGACTGCAATGAATCTTTATGCCAATAAAAGGTATTTGTTGTTGTTGTTGACTGCAATGAATCAAAATATTGATGCTCTTCAAAAAGAGACTAAAGAATCCCATCGTAAGATAGAGGAAGTGATCAAATCATCTAAAGCAGCTGAAATCCAAACAAAAGAGCTGTCACAAAGGATGCAAGTGGTGGAGAAAGAACATGCCTCTGACAAGGACCAACTTTTGAGATTAGAAATGGAACGAGCATTTTATATTCTGCGATTCCAAGGTGTCCCAGAGCAAAAAAAACAGAATTTAAAAGAAATCCTCAGTGAAGCTTTGGCTCCAATAACAGGTTTGCAAGCGGATTATCTTCAAAGTGATAATGGATATTGTCTATAGGACATATCCTGATTTTGTGAAGAAAAAGAACCTGCCTGGAGGAATCGTGGTGAAATTCTCTAAGAGGACAACAAGGGATGTGGTACTCAAGGCCACCAAAGGACACCCTTGAAAATCAAGGAAGTGGAGATTAAGGTTCTAAAAGACATTCCATATGAGATAAGAAAAAGAAGGAGGCAGTATAAAAATTTGATAAAGTTCCTGCAAAAGAACTTCACCCCTTATAAATGGACTTTTCCAGAAGGTTTGGTTTTCAGTTACAACGGGAAGAAAGAAAAGATGACATCTCTTAAAGGAGCAGAGACTTTTTTGGATGTTCACCAAAAAATAGCAAAAGAGAAGAAGACAGCAGAGGAAGAAGAAGAGGAAGAAGGCACCATACACGACCTGGATGGATCGTCAAGCTCATCTAGTAGCACTTCTGAAGACTCTGATTCAGCGAAGGGGCAGCGGCCCCTAAATATCTGGCAGCCCAAAGAGAAATGGCTAGGCCAAAAAGAAGAGGGAGGAGGGGAAAATAAATTTTAATGTGTAGATGATGTTAAGGGGAAAGTTTTAGTTACTTTAACCACGCGCAGGTAGTTGCATTTGCATAGCCAGTATTTTTCTAAAAGTTTGTTCACTTTCTTATAGACAACTGGATTTAAGGAGTATTTCATTATTATATGTATTTTTATTGCGATTGTATATTCTCTGATTTTGGTAGGGATAGTTTGTTTTTTGTTAGGGGTAGTTTTTTATAGTTGTAGAAATTATATATATATATGTGTGTGTGTGTGTGTATATGTATATATGTATATATGTGTGTGTGTGTATGTGTGTGTGTATATATATATATATAAATCCTCACCAGACCCTCAATGGCAAAAATCTACCAGCTTTCAGTCGTGATCCTATGGGAATAAACAAAATTTCACCATTGCTCCCCAGTCCAGATCTAAACCTACCAAATCTCCTAAACAGAGCCTTTGACTCCGGGCTCCCAGCCAAAGCTTCTACTCATCTGTCCCTGTTTTTACCAGCCTGAAAACGAATTACGTCAGACAGATGGGCTCTCTCTGTGATCGCAGAGGGTTAACACGTAGAATTTCTCCGGGTACCCACAGAATCTTATTTCACCCTACTCCCAGTTCCGTCACTCTCCTAGATGCGATAGAACCCATTCCTCGGTCCCAGTTCCTCCAAGGTTTCTACTCCCGTTATTTCATGGTCCCCAAAAAGGACGGAGGCCTCCGCCTGATTATGGACCTCTGCAACCTCAACACCTTTATTATGTACAAGAAATTCTGAATGACAACCCTTCAAAACATCCTTCTGCTACTCGAGTATGGGGTTTAGATGGTGACCTTGGACCTGAAAGACATGTACTTCCATGTTACAATCCACCCGGATCACAGACGGTTTCTCAGATTTGCTGTGGGACAAGATCTTTTTCAATACAAGGCCCTTCCATTTGGCCTATCCCCACACACACACACCCCACATGTTTACCAAACTCATGATAGTCATAGCAGCCCATCTCCATCTATAGGGCGTACAGATTTTTCCGTACATCGGCGACTGGCTTCTCGTAGCAGACTTGGAAGACACTTTGCAAAGCCACATCCCTCTTACCATGTGAACTCTGGAAGTGTTGGGGCTTACAGTCAATCTCACCAAGTCTGTGCTCACCACTTCCAGACAGGCCAAATTCAAAGGGGCCATACTGGACTCTCAGGCATGCAGGGCTTTCCTTCCACCCAAGAGAGCAGAGGACATCATTGCCCTTGTGAGGCTCTTATGCACCAAGAAAGTGGTGACAGCGAGACAACTACAACGACTCTTGGGCTTGATGGCGGCTACCATAGTGGTCATACTTTTTGCCAGACTGCTCATGAGACTGCTTCAACTCTGGTTTCTCTGTCGCTTCCACCCCCAGCTCCATTCGCAATCGAAGAAGTTCAACCTTTTCATTCCGGTCATGAATTCCCTTGCCTGGTGGCTGGATCTACAGAATCTGCTGGTGGGAGCCCCTTTCCATCCTCCCACTCCGTCTATGACCCTTACCACAGATGCTTCCCTCTGTGGTTGGGGCGCACACCTCATGGGGCTCTGTGTAGGAGGCAAATGGGAACCACACATGGTTCCAAACCATATCAACGTCCTGGAACTTCTAGCAGTAAGGTACGCTCTCCGGTCATTTCAACACCTCCCATACAAAAATATAGTAGCTATCCTTACAGACAACACAACCACCATGTGCAACATCAACCACCAAAGGTGGAATGGTGTCCAGGGGCTTGTGTCACCTAGCCCTGGAAATCTGGGGAGAGTGTGGCTCTTTGAATGTGTTCCTAGTAGCAGCCCAACTCCCTGGCTCTCTGAACATGCAAGCAGACTTCCTGAGCAGAGGAGGAGTATCGTTGCATGAATGGGAGCTCAATTGGACTTATCTTTGGCCAACATTCGAACAATGGGGCTATCCGAAAATAGACATGTTTGCATCCAGAGACAATGCAAAGTGCTGCATGTTTTGCTCCAGGGCAGGTCGGGACCCCACCTCCCTGGGAGACAGCCTCCTCCTTCCGTGGGCGAACAAGTACATATACCTGTTCCCGCCAATTCCCCTGATCACCAGGGTGATCAACAAAATGAAGGACTTCCCCAGTGCGTTCTGGTGACCCTTTAGTGGCCCAGACAACACTGGTTCCCCAGCCTTCTTCACCTGGCCAAGGGCTCCTTTGTCCATCTCCCAGTGTCCCAGTGGTGCCCAATCTCCTCTTGGCTCACAAAGGTCAAGTGCTTCACCATGACGTGCCTCACCAATGGTTGATAGCATGGCAGATCCTGTTTTAAGGCTGAATGAAAGGATAGTACAAGTGCTCCTTAATTGCAGGAAGCCTTCCACACACAGATCTTACAACGTAAAGTGGAAG
Organism: Lepidodactylus listeri; assembly: GCA_029233225.1. Taxonomy (NCBI): domain Eukaryota; kingdom Metazoa; phylum Chordata; class Lepidosauria; order Squamata; family Gekkonidae; genus Lepidodactylus; species Lepidodactylus listeri. Next base: position 127,235,969 of record JARCFY010000005.1, on the reverse strand, counting down.
AAATTTCAGTCTTACCTCAGTTTGGAGAAATTGCCTCCGCCTCCTGCGGATTTGAACATTATTTTTGGTTTTCTACTCTCATATATAGACATGGGACTGAGCTGTGCTTCCCTGCAGGTGTACTTGGCTGCTATTTCTGTTAATTATCCGGAAATAGAGGGCCATTTGGTGTTTTCACACCCAAGAACGAAGCAATTTATGAAGGGTCTCAATTGTCTGTTCCCGCCTACCCGTAGCCCAACCCCTGCTTGGGATCTACCGTTAGTCCTAGCAAAGTTGGCAGGCAAACCCTTTGAACCACTGGCCATGGGTAGTCGACAGCTACTGTCCTGGAAGGTTGCCTTCCTAGTGGCCATCACTTCTACCCGACGGGTGAGCGAGCTTTCAGCACTCTGCTGTGATCTGCTGTACCTCATCTTTCACCAGGATGGTGTTACTGTGGCTCTGGACATATCTTTCTTACCCAAAGTAGTCTTGGAGTTTCACATGAGAGCGGACATCACCCTTCCGGTGTTCTGCCCAACCCCTCGGAATGAGGAGGAGTGTCGTCTGCACGCACTGGATGTAAAGAGAGCTCTTCTGTTTTACCTCGACCGTACTCGGTCCTTTCAGAAATCTCCAGCCCTCTTTATTTCCCATGCCCAGCTAGGGCAAGGACAGAAGCTGTCATCTCAAAGACTGTCAAAGTGGATTGTAGAGACGATTAGGCTGTGCTACTTGTTAGCAAAGAAGCCATTGCCTGGTCCACTCCATGCACACTCTATCAGGGTGGTGGCCACTTCCATGGCCTTCCTCAGAGGAACTCCGTTGAGTGACATCTGCAATGCAGCCACATGGGCCTCTCCTCACATGTTTGTGAGGCACTACGCCCTTGATGTCCGTCTTCATCAATGTTCTGCGGTGGGGCGAGCTGTGTTGCAGGCAGTGCAGACTTAAGACCTCCAGTACCCTCCTCCAGGTATGTGTGGTTTTTCTCGCTTGCTAATCTCCCAGAGGTGTGATGCACAGAGACTATGAAGAACATGTACAGTTTGCTTACTGTAACTGGGGATCTTCGAGTGGTCATCTATGCATTCACATGACCCACCTGCCTTCCCCTCTGCTGTTGGTCTTTCCTATCTTGCTCGGAGACTGATGGCAGCGGTCAGAAGGAACTGGCGGGGTTGTCGTGCCCCTCCCTTGGTCATGCGCACTGGAACCCTGCACGTGACCAGGGAGAGGGCGCGAAAATCCTTTTTGCTTTAGTAGATACTGATCGGGGTCAGCACAGGTGCACTCTATCCCAGAGGTGTGAATGCACAGATGACCACTCGGAGAGCCCCAGTTACAGGTAAGCAACCTGTATTTCACTTTATGCATCTGACAAAGTGTTTCATTCTATTTGCAGTGTGTTGACACACATACATACACAAAGCTGCAGACAGGAAAAGGGGCAGGGAGGAGCTATAACAGAGAGAGGCCAAAAGGCACAGCATCTCAAGACACAGGAGTGTGATTATCAGACCTTCCTACCAATGATTGGAGCATTATCCTGATGCTGAGAAAGAGGACACAGTTTTCCTTTTGTCTTTCCTTGGGGTTAAACATCAATGAGTTGAGGGCCGCCCACCAAACATGGTCTATCAGTCATTAATCCCATCCTTATCGTGTACCATTCATAGATCTCTTCCTATAGTAATACTAGATTGATATATCTAAAAGAAAACAGGAAATCAGCAGCATCTTAAAGACTAACACCGGAGGTTCCGGTTCCGGTCGCGGCGGCTGCAGGACGCATGGAGGCTTAGCTCCATGCAAGAGAGCAGAATTCTTCTTTCTTTAGAGGGGAGACTCCCCAAAAAAGACTCTTGGAGGGAGCCTTTCGCAGGGCCATTGGCGGGGGGGCGTGTAAGGGCGGCAGTCCTACACGCCACTCTTTGCTCGGCTAGTAAGCAAAGAGAGAAGACAAGAAGCCCCACGAAAAGCGTGGAGCAAAGCCGCGCCCTTCGAACTGAAAGGGAACAAACGGCAGCGGAAAGGAAAACTTCTCACTTTTAAAGGTGATAATCCGCTAAACAAATAAAGATCTGTTTGCTGTAAAGAAAGAAAAGAAAACAAGAGACTTACCGATGAGTTAACCGTGACTTCTTGGGAGAGCTGGTGCTGGAGGTGGCTGAGTTGCTGGGAGAGGAAAGACAAGCGGATTGCCGAGCGTCGGAGCGCCGGAGTGGTGAGCGAATATAGCGACTTCTACACTATTATTTAGAAACTTTTTGGCGAAAAATAAACTTTGGAAGCTTAAACTAGAAAACCTACCACCTTCGGGGACTGAAGTAAGCCACCTGTAGGAATGAAAAAGGCTAATTCGGAGGTGAATTAAGTCGAGATACTGACCTGAAGTAAGGTCTTGTGTCCGTATTTGATCTTTGGGACTCGATCTGAATGGCGATCGGTTAGGTGGGCCTGTGAACAAATGAACTGGGCGGTGGTCTTTTCGGCAGTTGGCAGCTGAGGAAGACGCCGGGATTTTTCTTTGTTTCCTTCTCGTCATCCGAAAACGCGCTTCCAAACAAAGACACTAGACTGGGAAAAAATATACAAGAAAGAAAAAACCTGCTTGGTAACCTACTGTGGTCCCGCTACCAAGCAAAGTCACCAGACTGAAGGAAAAACTGTGTTTGGAAGCACACTGGGGCGACATTGGGAATACGTGGGCCAAATTAAGGGGAGCGTACTAATTATGCCTTCTTTGTAAAGCTTTCACTACGCCTCTCCTCTCTACTATGTTCCTGCGCTACTAGTTGACGTGTATGGGGGGGAAATTCTTGTAGTGACAAATTAAGACAAAAAGTGGTAATAAGTTGCATGGGATTGGGAGGGAAGGGAGATAATGGGGATAATAGGGTCTAGGTTAAGAATATTAGGTATACCCAGTTAGAACTAGACGGATAAGCCTAGAAAAAATTAGATACTGCTATAGTAGAAGCCTATTTTCAAACATAGTTAGCGTTAGAGTTAGAGATAAAGGTCCTGTAAGATACCAGAACTTATAAGACATAGGCACAGATAGGTATAGGTACAGATAGAGACAGGTATAGATAGACATATATATAGATAGAAATTAGATATTGATAGGTATAGATAGAGATAAGTATAGACAAAGATAGGTAAGATACCAGAACTTATAAGATATAGGTACAGATAGGTACAGGTACAGATAGAGACAGGTATAGATAGACATATATATAGATAGAAATTAGCCATAGATAGGTATAGATAGAGATAAGTATAGACAAAGATAGGTATAGATATAGATAGACTCAGATATAGATATAGATAGACTTAGACATAGATATAGATAGACTCAGACTAAGTTACAGAGTAGAAGGAAGCTTAGAAAATGGCTACGGGAGCTAGGAAAATGTCCTTTTCCGGTACTTCAGGGACAACCCAAGTAAATATAAAGGAACTTAACTCCCTAATAAGTGAAAATCTGGCAGAAACAATTAACCAATTCACGCAAAATACTCTGCCTAACATTATTACTAAGACAATAGAGCCACTACAGGAAAAAATGGATATAATGACTCAGCAGGTGACTACACAAATGGCAGAATTCAAAACCCAGATTCTGGAGAATAGACAAAATATAGGTGAGCTACAGAAAGATAGGAAGAGGGTAGATGAGAGGATTGACGAGACAGAACTACAATATATAGAACTAAAAGAAAAATATGAAGCTTTAGAAAATACAGTGATATCTTTTGAAATGGAGAAGGCGGCGTACTTGCTTAGGTTTTTGAATGTGCCCGAAAATAAGGCAGAAAATATTAGAGATGTAATGGTACCGGCTTTGACAAAATGGTTGGACATAGAAAATGCAAGTGAGGTAGACAATGATATAGAAGTGATATTTAGGAAAAATACAGCATATGCTAAACGTAATAGTACTCCAAGGGAGGTGCATGTGAAGTTTAATAGAAGGAATGTAAGAGAAAAAATACTTGAAAAAGCTAAAGTAACTACACTCACGATCTTAGAAAATGATGTCCAAATACTCCGGGACATACCATGGAGGATTAGAAAAAAGAGGGAAGATTATCAAAGTCTAGCCACCGCGTTAAGGAAAAATCAGATAACATACCGATGGTTGTTACCAGAGGGAATATCCTTTTTTTACAAGGGAGACAGATGTAATATTACCTCATTATTCAAGTTGGACGATTTTAATAGGAAACATGGAGAAGACTTAGGATTATCAGGAGAGGAAGATAATGGCTCTGAAATGGAAACACAGGAGGAAGGTAAGGGGAAAGACCCACGTAGGAAGTTAAAAAATAAAAACTTACGAAAATATACCCCATCCCAGGTAGTGACTAGACAACAGGCAAAGAAAGAAAATGGCAAAAACAAAAATCATGAGTAGGGAAGCAGTTAAGATCGTAACTATTAACGTAAATGGATTAAATTTACCGCAAAAAAGGAAAAAAAATTTTTGGCAAATCCAAAAAATGATAGTCTGCCTTCAAGAGACACATATTAAGGAAAAAGATGTTCAATATTTAGAATGTAAAAAATTAGGTGAGAAATTTGTTTCAGCTGATAGGAACAAGAAAAAAAAAGGGGTGGTAACCTACGTAAAACAAAATTTATATCCCGAATTAGTTTATAAGGCAGATGATGGACGTATGGTCTTTGTTAGAATACAAAGACAAGCCAGAGTATTGATGATTGCTAATATATATGCGCCAAACCAGGACCAAGAAAATTTTTTTGAGGAACTTAAAACTCAGTTGGCAAAGACCGAATTTGATGACCTGTGTATATTGGGTGATTTCAATTCTGTAATAGACAATGTACTTGATAGGAAAACAATTAAACCTCGTAGGACCAAAGGAAATGAGTTACCTAAGACTATGTATAGTTTGGCAGAGGAATTTTCTATGATTGACACATGGAGAGTAAAAAATGGCGATAAAAAAGATTACACCTTCTTTTCGAGTAGACACAATTCGTGGTCACGCATCAATATGGTGTGGACATCCTTAACCATGGTACGGGAAATTCAGGAGGTGGAAATAATGCCAGCATCTTTTGCTGACCACAACCCAGTGACAGTAACTCTTTCTCAGCCACCAAAAAAAACACGATGGTCAATGCGTCTATGGGTTCTGAGGGACGAAGCATTTGTAAACAAGTGTAAGGAAGATATCGCTGATTTTTTTTCTTGGAACGTTACTTCGGAGGTTAAACCACATGTAATTTGGGATACATTTAAGGCATACATACGAGGAAAAATGATGAGCCAAGAAAGTTGGATGCGAAAGCAAAGAAAAAGTAAATATATAGAAATACTAAAACAAATTAAAAAAGAGGAAGAGAAACTAAAAAAGGAACCTAATAAATTAAAACATAAGAGCAAATTAGTGAAAATACAACATTCCCTCAATTGCTTATTAAATGAAGAACTAGCAAATAAATTGACCTACAATAAACAATATTTATTTGCAAACACAAATAAGCCCACAAGGTGGCTCTCATATAAAATTAAAAAAGACAGAGCAAATCGTTATATTAAAGAACTAAAAAATGATAGTGGCATTATATGCTCAAAATCTCAGGAATTAAAAGAAATTATAGAAAAATTTTACAGGGCTCTATATAAACAAGAAGATGAACCTATTGATAAAATTCAAAGCTATCTTGAGAAACATGTAAAAAAAAACTTTAGTGATAACCAGAAAGATATTCTGAACGCCCCCGTTACGATAACAGAGATCTTAGATAGCATTAAGAAATTAAAAATAAAGAAAGTTCCAGGTCCTGACGGGCTTCTGGCGGAATTTTATAAGATATTTAAAGAACAAATTATGCCCCATTTATGCCATACAATACAGAACATTTATGAAGGTGGAGATATCCCAAAAACATGGCAAGAGGCAACAATCACTTTAATTTTAAAACAAGGGACAAGTCCTGTCGAAATACGAAACTATCGTCCAATTTCCCTATTAAACATGGACTACAAAATTTACGCCATATTATTAGCAGATAGACTCAAAAAGATCTTAATACAAACAATTCAGAAAGATCAGGCGGGCTTTTTACCCAACAGACAGTCATGACATAATATAAGAACAATCCTGAATGCCCTAGAGTATTACGAAGCACATAACAATAAGCAGATGGCTTTGTGCTTTTTAGATGCCGAAAAGGCCTTCGACAAAGTAAATTGGGAATACATGACAAGACAATTAATTAAATGGGACTGTGGAGACAAATTTTATTGGATGATAAAAAAGATATATCAACATCAAGAGGCCGCGGTAACGGTTAACGGTGACTCTACTATGAAAATTCCTATACAGAAAGGGGTAAGACAGGGGTGTCCACTGTCCCCCCTGCTTTTTATTTTTACTCTTGAGACCTTATGTGACATTGTAAGAGAGGAAAAGCTGATAAAAGGATTAAATGTCAAAAAAGAATGCTTTAAATTACTAGCATTTGCCGATGATTTGGCTTTTATTTTGGAGGATCCCCTAAACTCAATAGGACCGTTACTTAATATTCTAGACGAGTTTGGCCAAGTGGCAGGCCTTGTGATCAATAAAACCAAAACTAAAATTATTACAAAAAATTGCTCTAAGGAAATAGAAGCCCAAATACAAGAAAAAACACAATTCGAGATTACAAAAAAGGTTAAATATCTTGGTATCTATCTAACGAACAGATGCAGTTCGTTATATGAGGACAATTACCTAAAAATATTAAAAGAAATTAAAATGGATTTAGAAAAATGGGCAAAACTACAGGTCTCATTCATGGGACGTATAGCGTTGATAAAAATGAATATTTTACCATGTATTAACTTCATTTTTCAAAATTTACCAGTCCTAAAAAACCAAACCTTTCTTAAAGAGCTGGAGAAAACTACTTCTGACTACATTTGGCAAAAGAAAAAAGTAAGAATTAGGTTGAAACATTTACAGGATAAACAAGAAAGGGGAGGCTTTGGACTTCCAGATTGGCACACCTACTACTTGGCATCTGGAATGATCTGGGTAAAAGAATGGGCAACTTTGGAAAATTTAAGATTATTAAAACTAGAGGGACATGACATGGAAACTCGTTGGCACTCAATTTTATGGTATAATAAAAAGAATAAAATATTTAACCAACATGATTTAAGAAGTGCACTATTAAAAATATGGGAAAAAATTAGATATATTTTCTATCAGAAAACACCAAATTGGGTAGCCCCGCTTGAGGCTCTCATTAAACCTACTTTAATACTAAAAGAAGAAATGACATCCTATGGAGTCTTACTGGACAGAAAACAAGAACTACACTCGGTAGAAACACTTAAAGAGTTAGGTATTGACCTTACGTGGTGGGAATTAAATCAGTTAAAATCAAGATATAACGTGGACAAGAAGATTGGCTTTTACAAACAAAATACGGACTTAGACACTGCATGGTTAGAGACAGAATCCAAACCGATAAAAAAAAATTATGACCTTCTTATTAACAACAAAATGGCAGATGAGTGGGTAAAACCTAGTATGGTAAAATGGGCTCAATACTTAGGACATAACATAGAATTAGATTCCTGGCTAGAAATATGGCGAAATAATATCAAAATTACAAGAGCCACGACATTTAAAGAAAATATATACAAGATGGTCTATATGTGGCACCATCCTCCAGAAAGATTGGCTAGATTCTCCAACTCCATATCACCCACTTGCTGGAAATGTAAAAAAAACAAAGGATCCTACTATCACATGTGGTGGTTATGTAAGAAAGCAGTTAGATATTGGTTAACTATCCAGAAACTTCTCCAGGAAATAACACGAGAAATTATACCTTTGAAACCAGAAATATTTCTTTTAAATGTTATCCAGATAGACTATGAGAAAAACGTGAAAAGAATGATCCTACATGGGAGTTACCACCGCAAGAATCTTATATGCTAAATATTGGAAGAGGGAAGACACACCTGAACGTGAGGAATTTATTAATAAACTTTTTGAAACTGCTGAAATGGATAATCTGACAACGAAACTCAACAACAAAAGAGACCAAATGTTTATATCTCAATGGGAAACTTTTTATAACTGGTATGATAATTATCTGGGTAAAGTTTAGACTAAAATGTTGAATAAGTGACACGACAGCATCATGTAATCACCGTTTTGTTTCTCCTTTAAGTGTTGTGAAAACTTTAATTTATATATATGTGATTAATAAAAAGAAATTATGTTTAAAAAAAAAAAAAAGACTAACACAGTTTCCTCCAGGATATTTTGCTACATTTATACATTTATATTGATCGTCCTTGCACTGTAGAGCTTCTGGGGGGGCTAAAGTGATGTTGAATGATCTTTCTTCGCTTGTTTTCTGTTCTAGGAATTACTCCAAACTATTCTACTTGCAGTCCAAGCATCAGTACCTGTCCAGATGGTAAATGTGATGCAGTTGAGCTCAAGGATTCAAAGATATGCCCTCAAGATTGCACAAGTATGTAAGCCACTCCTTTCTGCAGTCATTGGTCCATTCCTGGTTCAGTTAGATCTAGCTACAGTGATCCATACCTTAGTTACATCTAGAGTGGACTACTGCAATATGCTTTACTTGGGGCTTCCCTTGAAGAGTGTTCAGAATGCTACGGCTAGACAACTGGTCGGGGGCAGCTATCAGGAGCAGGTGACCCCCCCATAACAGAGCAGTTACACTGGCTACTGATCTTCATCTGAGCCCAGTTCAAAGGTACTGGTTTTGTCCTTTAACCCTCTACATGGGTTGAGACCAGGATATTACGCACCATCCTCCCTAGGGAGGTGCTCCTGGCCCCCTCGCTCTCGATCTGTAGGAGACAGTTTAAGATAGTTTCATTTAGGGCTGCATTTGACAAATTTAGTAAAAAATTTTGGCAGTCCTAATTACAACTTTAAATCGTAGTCTTCTGTGTATTTTTAAATAATTGTTGTTTTATTTACATTGTAAGCCGCCTTGGGTTCCACAAGGTAAAAGGGCAGCTAATATATGTTCATACACAAATTAATAAATCAGTTTTGCTTTTCTGCTTCTAGGCCGAAAATAGGTTTCCAGAAATACAAAAGAATTCAAAACCCAAATGGGAATGACTTACTTTAGACTAGTACCCCCCCGTAAGAAATATTCAGTATTCAGAATAAGAGATGTAGCTTTGCTTTCAGCTCCTTGCGTGAACCCTCACATGTTAGAAAATGAGACTGACATTTTGGTGTGAAGTTATAGAAATGTTTCAAGTGGTTGCACGTGATGACCACACATTGTATTATTAAATTGCTCGAGAACATGAATAATAAATAAGAGTACCATGCTGGTGTATAATTCGTTTGCTGCAGTGATGTCTCCAAAAGTCCCCCTTATTTGACTCAGAATATTACTATTGTTGTTGTGGTTGTTTGTTATTGTGGTGGTGGTTGTTACATTTTTATGCCAACTTTCCGCCTGATCAAGGTCCCCAAAGCAGCACACATAAAACCATTAAAACATATTACAAATTAAAAATAAAGTTATAAAATAATTCAATGAATACACATAAAGAATACTAGAACTGATAACTGTTAATGGGGATAACGGATAACTCTTATTGAGGGCTTATTATTATTATTATTATTGGGGGTACGCCAGATGAAAGAAAAAAGTCTGTTCCTAGCAGCGGAAGACACCAATAGAGGGAGACAGATGAATCTTCACTCGCAAAAAACGAAGGTGTCTGGTTTGTGGATGCTCAGAGGCATTTGAATTGACTAAGGCAAGAAGGTTTTCTTTCGCTTGGACTGCAAAGGGAAGTTGCACGTAGATTATCTGCAGCATTTAGGTACAAATGAGACTTCCCAGCTGTAACAGTGTCAGGTTCTGTCAATGATGCCCCTATGCTTTCTGCATTTTACAATGATGTCTCTGTGCTCTCACATTTTTCTTTCGATTCCTTTGTTCTAGCAGACCTTGCCAGCTGCCCCTTATCTGTATCATTCACTCTCCCCCCTGCTAGCTATAAATGTTGCTTTGAAGTATGAGGGCTACTCTGGTTAATGTTGCCATGCCTGGGCGGGAGATGGCGACCAAAATTCCTAAGTGTCATCTCTAAACAAATGGTGACTACTCCCTTGTATTCCCTCCTCCCTTTTTCCCGGGCGTATGGGTGTTATCTTGTTATTGAAACCTTGAAGAGTTCTTTACGGCCGGACGCCTGGAGAATGTTGTGCCTAGGCTCAACCATGTGGGTCACTCAGATCAAGAGGGGAATTTATAACTTTCTCACCTTCTGTGGGAATCTCAACGCTCTCTACTACTTTTCCCGCATTCACCCTCTTGCCCTGAAGGGCTCAGGTCCGGGGTTCAATTGAAAGCCTGAGAGTATAATAGTACTGTCTGTATTCCATTAAGCATCTCTAACAAACATTTGAGAACCTGTTTGCAGTATTGGAAATAAAGAGCTTTGCTTCAACAACAAAGGTCTGATCTTTTGCTGTCTATACAGAAGCCTCACAAACAGGCAAAGACAACTAAGCGGCTGAGACCAAAGGACGCTAATTACAATGTATATATATAAATCTTGAAGATACAAAAAATGACAAGGACAGCTTCAGAGCACAACAATGTTAAGTATGTAATATACAAAAGAATCACAAATCATGTAATAACAATAACAAAACAGAATGTGCAAAACGGCAAACGAAGTCCAGCACGGACTAAAAAAGCAGAGTCCCCCGAAGGACTGGAGCTGGCGCAACAAAGATTCCAGAATTATTTTCTTTCAGAGGCATGTCAACTTTAGGAACTGATGTACTGATCTACAAAGTAATTTTTGACTGATGCCCGCTCAACTTTAATGGTTAATGATGGAGTGATTTTCCTAGATTTCATGATAAATAGAGTTGAAGAAAACAGACCGGACTCACATAAAAGTAGAATTTTCTCCACGGAATGAAGTGAAAACTTTGAAGAAGTACAAGCACGAAACAAAGAAAATAATTCTAGAGTCTTCATTGCTTCAGCTCCAGTCCTTCCCGGGACCCTGCTTTTTTAGTCCATGTTGGACTTCATTTGCCACATTTCGCGCATTCTGTTTTGTTATTGTTATTGTGTGATGTGTTGTTCTTTTGTATATTACATACTTACCATTGTTGTGCTTTGACGCTGTCCTTGTCATTTTTATACTTTCAAGATTTATATATACACATTGTCATTAGCTTCCTTTGGTCTCAGCCGCTTAGTTGCCTTTGCCTGTTGCATTTAGGTGACTTTTGTGGCGCACATGCAAAAAACACTTCCTTATTGAATGCTCAGTTATGCTTTAATAATAGTTCAGTTAGACTGGCTATTGTTCGCTTACCCAGTGAGCTGTTAATGTATTACGCCTATATTCTGCTTTACAGTTTTGTCCATTTTAACGTACTTTATATGTATTGTTATTTGTTCTTTGTTAATTTTTTTTTTAAACAAAAACACACCACTTCATTGAATAGCCAAGCCTGGGAACCCAAACGGAAAGTGTTTACACTGCTTTTAATTTACTTCTTCTTTTGGTCCTAGATGTTAAACACAGCTCAGACGGCGTTGTGCAAAAGCTCCACAAGGGGGGGCAGTATTCAGGGCTCATTTTGTAGCAGGAGCTCCTTTGCATATTAGGCCACACACCCCTAATATAGCCAATCCTCCAAGAGCTTACAGAGCTCTTCTTACAGGGGCTACTGTAAGCTCTTGGAGGATTGGCTACATCAGGGGTGTGTGGCCTAATATGCAGAGGAGCTCCTGCTACAAAATGAGCCCTGGCGATATTTAAAGGTTCAGGAAACTATGCAGTCCTTGAGTTGGGGTGGTGGAAAGTGCCATCAAGTCACAGCCAACCTATGGCGACCCCTCAGGGGTTTTCAAGGCAAGAGATTAACAGAGGTGGTTCGACATTGCCTGCCTCTGCACAGGAACCCTTGACTTCCTTGGTGGTCTCCCATCCAAGTACTAACCAGGGCCAACCCTGCTTAGCTTCCACAATCTGACGAGATTGGGCTAGCCTGGGCCACCCAGGTCAGGGCAAATAAATAAGTCCCATCAAGTCACAACTGACCTGGTGACTCATCATGGAATTTTTAAGGCAAGAGATGAGCGGAGGTGGTTTGCCATTGCCTGCCTTTGCATGGAAACCCTGGATTTCTTTGGTAGTCTCCCATTCAAAGACTAATTAGGGCCGACCCTGCTTAGCTTCTGAGATCAGGCCAGGCTGGGTCATCCAGGTCAGGGCAAAAATTGGCAATATGATTGGCAATACGATTTGTATTATAACCAGAAAAATAATCATTATTCTTCACCAGGGCCACCATGCAAGAAATGTGTAGGGATGGGCACGAACCAGGTGATGAACTAAAGTTTATCACAAATTTTGGCCAGTTCATGGTTCACAAAGCAATGTTTGCAAACTGAAGAACTGCCATGAGCTTTCACGAATTTTGATGCAGTACGTGGTGGTTCATGATGGTTCATGAAGAGCAGAAAACATGTGTTTAAACCCCTGCTTTCTGTTTTTTCACGAAAAACAGCTGAATAGATTTATATGGCTGTTTGGTTTAAATGGTATGGTTTAAATGATCCCTGCTTTCTGCTCCCCACATCTTTTCACGGGGAGCGGAAAGCAAGCGTTTAAACTTTAAATGGCTTACGAACTGGGTCGGTTCGTGAGCCAACCTCCCGATTCATATGGGTTCGTGGTTCAGCCACAAACCGAACCACAGAAATGCAGTTTGTGCCCATCCGGAGAAACTGGACTTTCCTTGCCTTGCATAGCATCACCCCCCCCCCCCCCCCCAAGATGAAGCTCTGATTAAAATCCAGTGGGGAGAGAAGGAGCAGTGGCCACTTTTAGGGTGTGATGCATTCAGTGATTGTCCCAGAGAGGAAATACACGTGCAGGTTGATTAATTTTATAGTGGTTTCTCTTTTTCACGTGTTGACTGTATAAACTGGAATGAGCTTCTTATATATTTATTTATTTACATAACTTGTATAGGTGAACAGTTAAAAAATATAAACTTATTGGCCACAATCCCCAGAACTCCATTAGGTGAGTGAAAGAGATTTTGTCCCTGGAATTTCCTTGTGTTGGGAGGGATGAGGGGGATTATCTGGCCCTGTCCTTGTTTACCAGGCTAGTTTGAGCTCATCAGATCTTGGAAGCTAAGCAGAGTTGGCCCTGGTTAATGCTTGGATGGGAGACCACCGAGAAAGTATAAGGTTGCTATGCAGAGGGTGGCAATGGCCAACCACCTCTGTGTGAGAGTCCAAAAGATTTCAAACTGCAAACAAGGTCCTTAACTAGAAGATTCTTTATTTGGCAGTGGATCAAATAGTCATCTACACGTCTTGAGTCAGTAATAAGTAAATTAGGCCAGACAAGGTATAGTTATAGAGCATTCAAACAACGTAATGCATAATGGAACCTCCAGTCACGAAACAAGGAAAAAAGGTGCCCAAAATGTAGGACGGTTTGTTTCCCAGGCTTAAAGCGGGAAATTAACACCTGCAAATAAGGCACAGTGAACAGAAACATTTTCAGTGATTCTGCTGTGAACAGAAACATTTCTCAAGGTTGAAAAGCCAGAGAGCCAGATAAGTGTATACTAGGGAGAGGCAAGATACATTCCGAAGGAGGGGGGACGGAGAGCTGGTTAGGAAGACGAAGTGCCACCTCCCGCCCGGGAATGACAGCCAGAGCTGACACTCTGTACTTCTCTTGCTTGAAAACTCCTCTGGAGTCGGCTGCTACTTGATGGCCGTTTCCATCACCAGGGAGTTCAGGTGGGTAGCCATGTTGGTGTGATGCAACAGAACAAAGTTGGAGTCCAGTGGGGGCACCTTTAAGTCCAGCAAAAAATAATTCTGGGTATAAGCTTTCATGTGCATGCACACTTCTTCAGATCTTATCCCCAGAACTAAGCTTTGTTGGACTTAAAGGTGCCACTCGACTCCAACATTGTTCTACCGCCAGAGGGGATTATCCAGCTGCAATTGCAGAGGCCATTTTTTGAGTTTTCCGGGTGCAGGATTGGGATTCTTATAGATGCAAACCAATACAATAATGAAGTTTGTATCGTAAGAGAAGTGATTTTTCTTGGCAAGTGTTATTAAATTAGGCTCTGGCGTTGCAGCTAACCAGTGCTGTGAGTTTTAGTTCTGGAAAAAATGCATGATTATATTAAATAATACCGTATCCTGCCTGATGAGTTTAAGGCTCAAGGGTAATATAATGCAGTTATGCGCAGAGCTTCTGTGCCTTGCCTCTAAATGTCTCCCAAATGGTTGGCAAAAATTGTTAGGTACCATCATTGCCATTTTAAGATGAAGTTCAATAGCAAGAAGGCTAACTTACTCATCCAAGACATGAGTTGGTTTTTTAAATACGTCTGGCATTAGACGGTCTATTTTTGGTCTGTCCAATTCATCATGTTATAAGCCTACCTTTTTGATTTTTATGTACTAGTTATTTTTCTGTCTCACCATTCTGCCAAATAGCTCAGGGCAGGATACTGGCGATTCCCTGCTTCTTCCATCCAGATAATTGCAAGTATCTTTTGAGAGACATGCATTTCCCCTGAGCTCAGTTTCCTTCCCTCCTCAGTACTCCTGCTTGGGATAAGGTGGGGGAAGGAAAAAAACAACCGATGTTGTACTACTCAGATTTAAAGTGAGCAGTATGAACACCAGAAGGTGCCTTACACTGGATCTTTCCACTGGTCCATCAAAATCAGTATTGTCTACTCAGACTGGTAGCAGCTCTCCAGGGTCTCAGGCTGAGGTCTTTCACATCACCTACTGCCTGTTCCTTTTTAACTGGAGATGCCAGGAACTGAACCTGGGACCTTCCACATGCCATGCAGGTGCTCTGCCACTGAGCCACAGCCCCCTCCCCTGCTCATTCACCTGGCCTTGAACCTCAGTGTGTCATTCAACAGTTACGCCATTTCACCAGGCTGGGGATGTTCAGTGCTGCATAAGCAAGGAGCCTAGCTCCAAAAATGAGTACTGCACTGTGGGTGGGTGTGCATCCCCCCCCCCCCCATGTGCCACACTTAGAATGTCACTCAGTTGTACACGGCTGTTCCGTGGCTAAGAACATAAGAGAAGCCAATGTTGGATCAGGCCAGTGGCCCATCCAGTCCAACACACTGTGTCACACAGTGGCCAAAAACACCAGGTGCCCTCAGGAGGTCCACCAGCCCCAGACATAAGAGCATAAGAGAAGCCATGTTGGATCAGGCCAGTGGGTCATCCAGTCCAACACACTGTGTCACACAGTGGCCAAAAATACCAGGTGCCCTCAGGAGGTCCACCAGCCCCAGACATAAGAGCATAAGAGAAGCCATGTTGGATCAGGCCAGTGGCTCATCCAGTCCAACACACTGTGTCACACAGTGGCCAAAAACACCAGGTGCCCTCAGGAGGTCAACCGGGGGGGGGGGGGCGGGGAGGAAAATCCAGAAGCCCTCCCACTGTGCCCCCCCCCCCAAGCACCATGAATACAGAGCATCACTGCCTCAGACATAAGAACATAAGAGAAGCCACATTGGATCAGGCCAAGGGCCCGGGCAGTCCAACATTCTGTGTCTTACATTCTGTGGCCAAAACCCAGGCTGAGGAAGACACTATGAAATGAAGCTGAATAAATCCAGAGTCTTTGCCTATTCATCGGAATTCAGGACTGTGATCTTTCCCATTGGGATATTTTGGACTTCGAATGGCTACACAGTTGGGTTTCTTTAACTCATGTTTAAATTTTCTATGTAAGCCCTACTATTTGGATTGCACCATTGAATATATACTGCAGAATTTTTGGAATGTTGTAGAAGATTGATACACAAATTGATTTTCCTGTATTGTAGGATTTTTTGACTTAACATTGTGAGAAGAGCGATTCTCTGATAGTACATTGTATATTAGTGGGTGGAAATTGGAATGAGAAACATACACCTTAGTAGTTTTTATAAAAATAGTCTTTATTAGTCTACAGCATCATATTGGTATGGTTTTACAGTTTTCTGGTTTTGTGTCCTGTAAATTTGCCAGCATTTACTCATCCGTAGCTATGGGAATTATAAAGTGAGCAATGGTACAGTTGATTTTGCATAGACGGCAAATGTGTAGGCCAGTGTGAATACTACCACACATCTTTACGTCGTTATTTAATAACATATTTAAGGCAGGCTGTTCTTTAGTAACAAATGGTAATCATCTTGCCAGTCAGACAGAACGAGCTCCCATACCTAAACACCAGGGACATTTGCCGGTTTTCTCACCCGTGGCTATTTGCCTCGCTTTAACTTGAGCCAGCTTTCAAATTCTCCTCCGAATAAATCTGCAGAGCATATTTGAAATGAACCATTGAGCCCCGTCTGCGGAACGGAGCTTGCTTACATCTGTCTTTCATTTAGAGAACAACATCGTTGGTGGCCATGAGAAAGGTCTTACCGGAATCAAGGCAGGAAATGGAATTTGTTACTGCTTCCCAGACGAAAACTGTTACTGTGAGAAAGACGATATCAAAGGTGAGTCTGAAGATTGCTTGACTCATTTGTTACAAGTGCAGTACTGAAGGCTCCAGTGCTTTTATAACATTCTCATCTTGGGCTGATAAAAGCTTTTACGTTCTTGCATTTTTTAATGTAAAAGAGGTGTCTGGAAGAACTCATAATGTAATGAGGTGAATGCGTTTGTTTCTTCCCATTGTATCTGATGAAGTGAGCTCTGTCTCACAAAAACTCATAGTGGAATAGTTTTTAAGGGGTCACTGGATGTAGGTTTCGTTTTTGAAGCGCTCAGTCACAGAGGAAATGCGAGGATAAAGTACACTAACCAGGATATCAGAGTCACTGCAGACTTTTCTTTCTTGCAACAAGAAGGCAAGGGAGAGGAAACCTATCAAAAAACTGAACAAGAAGGGACTCCAAAAACTTTAAAAGTACACTGTATATTAAGAATAGTTACAAGATTAACAATGGGGAAATGCTAGGGATCTGCTGACCATCTTTTTAAAAAAAATAATTTATTGAAGTATTTGATCCTGCTTCCATATAACTCAAACCATACATAACATAGCATATATTACATACCTCAATACATTGTATGTTTCTTTCCCTGTTCCCTTTTCCCCCTCCCCCTGCGTCAAAAGACCAGCAATAATTCCTTATTTTATAACTTTAACCATAAGCACACCTTTTGGAGTTTAATCAATATATCATTATTGCCCCCCCCCCCCCCCGCTTTTACCCATCTTATATACCTAACAACCTCTTTTTGGCTTCCACAATCTTATCCTCACCTAGATTTTCCTGTTTAAATATCGTTAATAGGTCCATTCATATAAATAGCCATTCCATCTGTTTACAGTCTATTTTATAGCATCTTTCCAACCAAGCGCTATAACCGCGTGGGCAGCCAAAATCATAGCTTTAAATAGATCCTGATTTGATTTATCTATTTTATAGTTCCCTAAAATTCCCATAAATAATGCTTTCCCTGATAACTCCACTTTAACTGTACATACTTCCTCCACCTTTCCCAAGATCTTTTGCCAGAATTTAACCACCTTAGAACACTCTCACCAAAGATGTGCATCCCTTTTCCTTTTTGCAATGCCAGCATTCGGTTGTCAGTCCCTTGATCATATAAGATAGTTGAGCAGGTGTTCTATACCATTTCAATATTAATCTTGTCTCCATTTCTCTAAATTTTTCCATTTTAATATCACTAATGTCTTTCATTAATTTATTTATCTCGTTTTCTGATAATCTTACATCTTTCTCCCATTTTGACTGTATTGTACCAAACATATATTTTTTATCTTCACTCAATCTACTATATATCTTACTTACAATGCCCTTTTTATTATCCTCTTTAATTCCATACAGTTCGTCCATCAGGGTGTCCTCCTCATTTAGTATTCCAGAGCACTTCATTTGTTTCAAAATATTATATAAACTAATAAGCCTTAACCAATATTGTCCTCCCACTCTTTCCATTACTTCTTGCATCGGAATTAAACTCCCTTGAGCATTATACATATCTTTCACTTTCCATAGGTCCTTTCCCTTCAGCTCCTTCCAAAAAGTTGCCCCCAAATTTTTAAATTCCTCATTTAATTATTCAAGTGGGGCCCACTTTGAAAGAGGAGGCATCCACTTAACCTGTCCCCCCCCCCCCCCCCGTTTTTAATGCTGTCCATCTTGGGCCTATTGTATTCTCAATCTCTTTTTTTAAACTTTGTGTAAATATTTCGAATCTGCCTTCTCCATTTATACGATCATCAGGCCCATTTATCCTTACTTTTACTATCCATTTCCAACAACATTTTTATTTTATTTCATAATATCCTTCCAGTTGTGGCATACCCCAACCTAAGCTTTCCTTTGATGAATAGATCACTTTCCTTGGTATTCTCGCTTGTTTCTTTCTAAATGCCCTATTTTTTAATTCTGTATCCCACATTACTAACTGTTTCTTAGGTACCCATTCTGGAAATACTTGAAACAAATACATCAACTTAGGTATTATAAACATTTTAAGTGTCCTAATCTTCCCTAGTATACTCAAATACTTATTGTTCCATTGATTTAATTTTTTTTTTGTATCCTCTTCCATATTATTTTATAATTTATCCCCATCAAATTCTTGGCATTTCTTATCATTACTCCCAAATATTTCAGTTTTTTATTCCCTAGCTTCATGCCTGTTAACTTTGCTATTTCTTTTTGTTCCTTTACAGCTATCTTGCTAAACATTATTTCTGACTTCTCAATATTAACTCCTAATCCTGAACATGCTTTAAAGTCTTCTAAAATTATTACTAATTCTTTCATTGCTTCTAAAGGATTCCCTAAAACCAATAAAATATTGTCCACAAATAAATTCAATTTAATTTCTTCCTTTCCTTCCGTATACCCGTGTATTCTGATACAATTTCTGATTCTGGCTGCCAGAGGTTCCATAGCTATAACAAATAGCATCGGGGATAAGGGACATCCTTGCTTAACTCCTCTCTGAATCAATACTTCCCCAGTATGTCTATCATTTATATTAATCACTGCTCTCCCTTCTTTGTAAATTTCTTTTATCGCATTAACAAAAGGTCCTTCAAAACCAAATTTGTGTAATACTTGGAACAAGTATTCATGCTTTAATGTATCAAATGCCTTATATACATCCAATTTCAAAAGAGCAATCTTCCTATTATTATTTCCATGATATAAAGCATTGATCACATTCCTTATAGGATAACCTATGTACCTTCCTTTCACAAAACCATATTGATCTTCTCCTATTAGACTTGGTAGTAGCTTCTCCAGTCTATTTGCTAAGACCTTTGCAAAAATTTTATAATCCTAATTTGCCAAGTCCATTGGTCTATAAGAATTAGGATCTTCCAGATCTCTCTGTTGTTTTGCAACAGAATTTCAGAATTTTATTAAATTTTATTAAATAACCTTTGTAATTCTGGAACTATCAAATTTTATAAAATTCTGCTGTAAATCTGTCCAATCCTGGTGATTTTCCATTTTTTATTTCTTGTTGTATAATATCATCATTTAGTTCTATTAATTCTTCTTCTTTAACTTTGTTCCCTATAACTTATCAAATTGTTTACTTTCCTCTGCTTTAAATAACCTTTGGTAATATTTAGCAAAAATCTCTCTTATCTGATTATCTTTAAATACTTTATTTCCCTTCTCATTTTTCAGACATCCTATCCTCTGCCTTTCCCTTCTTTTCTTCAAGTAATTTGCCAACCTCTTCGTTGTATTGAAATTATTCCTTTGATATTCGTTCTTCACTAGTATAGCTCTTTTCCACATAGAGGTAAGGTCCATTTCCTGTAATTCATTTTTCACCTCATTTAGCTGTTCCTGAGTTTGTCTTTCATATTTCTTTTGTAACTTCCTCTGAAGGTCTAACATCTCCTTCAACTTTTGCTCTCTTCTATTATTTATTTCCTTCTTAAACTGAATTTCTTTCGTAATTCATATTCCCCTAATAACTGTCTTTGCAGCATCCCGTATTATATCTTCATCTGCAGATTGCCTGTTTTCCTTAAAATAATACTCCACTCCCTTTAATAGATCCTCCCTATCCTTCTGTTGGAAGAAAATTTTAGAATTAGATCTCCATCGTTTAACCTTCCTTTATT
Source organism: Lepidodactylus listeri (assembly GCA_029233225.1). NCBI lineage: Eukaryota > Metazoa > Chordata > Lepidosauria > Squamata > Gekkonidae > Lepidodactylus > Lepidodactylus listeri. The sequence continues at coordinate 127,215,769 of JARCFY010000005.1, read as the reverse complement.
CATTCAGTTCTACCTCTATGGTAGTTGGTGCATGATCAGAGATCCATATTGGCCCTGTTTCCACCCTACTAATTCTCATATCATTAGATTCTTTTATTAATATATGGTCTATACAAGAAAACTTTTTATACCTTTTTGGAAAAAAGTAGGTTGCTTTTCCTTTTGCAGAATGTCATGTATGTCTCTTAAGTCTCCATTTTTTAATATTCAATTTCTTGTTCTCTGAAATATCAGTAATAAAATCTCCCACTCTTAATAATTCCACTTCATAGACAGATTGCAACCTTTGAAGTATCCTATTCAAAAATAAGTTCTGACCTTTGTTAGGTGCATAAATATTTGCCAACGTATATACCTTACCATTCATGCTAAATTTCAAGAAAATAAATCTTTCCTCTCTATCCTTATATTGTTCCAAAATTCCAGTATTCAGTCTAGCATGAAATGAGATAGCCACTCCTCTTGCCTTTTTTGTTCTCCTAGATTCTATTTGCACACCCCATACCTGAGAGTTTAATAGTGGTCTCAAGTCCCTCTTACTTTTATGTGTTTCCTGAATGGATAATACCTCTATTCCTAACTCCTTTAACTGTTTATTTAGTCTGTACCATTTAACATCCGAGGCCAACCCATTTACATTCAAGGAGAGCAACTTAATCACCCTCCCCATCAGGGGCGTCAGGTTTTGAAATCCGGGGGGGGGGAGGTTTCGTGCGCATGCAAAGCATGTGTGCACTTCGAAACGATGCTGCTGCTGCCGCCTCTCCCCCACACACACCTGGCCACTCTTCCCTCCTTTCCTTTCCCTCCCGGGGTTCCGGGTGAATGCCCAACGTGATAGCCGAGTGATGCTATCAAGTTGGGCATTTGCCCGGAGCCCCGGGAGGGAGAGGGAAGGAGGGAGGGAGGAGTGGGTACAGGGGAGCTGGCGGGGGAAGAAAGAGACTCTGGGGCAGTGGCCAGCTGGCCAGCGGGCCTAGGAAAGGCCTGGGGAGGCAGGGGGAGAGGCCGCAGCAGGGAAATTTTGGGGGTGGCCCAAGCCCTCGAGCCCCCCCGTAGATTATGCCTATGCTTCCCGTTTCTTAGTTGTAACAACCCCTCCCTGGTGTGCTCTTTGGTCCTTATTTCCCTTCTTTTCAATTTCTCTTATTACCTGGTCAAACCCTCCCCTATAGCCCGAAAAACCCCTCCTTGAGGGTTTAGAAAGGGATTCCATTTCTCCCTCTCTTTCCAGTCTTAGAAGTGAAATCCTGCCTACTTCTATAACCCCCACATATTCATATTCATTTTCCCATTCAACAACCCTCTCTACCTGAAACATAACCTTAAATACCATAAATCCATTATACTCTTAGGGAGCCAGTGCCCACTTTACTTTTAATTCACCATAAGATTCCCTCTTCCCTCTTCACTAAATAACATTTTAACTTTTTAACTCAGTACTTTTTTATTATTCATCTTCTTCATCTATTTCTTCCTCTTCTTCTTTTCCTTCTCCAGTCCCTTTTCAGACTTTGTTTCTTATATTAAGTTTTTCAAGCAGTTTCTTTGCTTCTAACGGGGTTTTAACCCTCATAATTTTTCCATCCTTGAAGATTAAGATAGTTGCTGGGTACCCCCAGGAAAATAAAATTCCATTGTTAAACAGTTCCTGAGCATCAATCTTCTCTCCTGTAAAGTCTCTGGTGATAAGTCAAGACGTGGGACAAGTGGCGTTCAGCCACCCGAGATTGAGCAATAACAGGTCTGTGATGCCCTTAGATGCCCTCTGTCCTTGGAGTTGTAAGCCTTTAGTTTTCTTAAGTGTTTTCCAAACTTTATTTTGCAGCTTTTCTCTTGAGAAGGCAATAATATCATCCCCTGGATTTTCTTCAGCTTTGGGTTTTGTTTTTAAACTTCTGTGGATGCGTTCCAAATCATTTCCCATAATATTTATTCCAAGCTCTTGAAACCATTCAATTAAAGTCTTTTCAGGTCCTCTAATTGGGATACTTTCCTCTATTCCTGAAAGCCTGAGATTCCTTCTGTGTTGTCGGTCAGATAAAGAGGCAGGTTCTTGTAACTCCTTCTCATTATGTTTCGTATTTTCCAGAGCCTTATCAGCAGTTGACTGGACTGTTTTAATTTTCTCAGTTAATCGCTGCACTTTATGTTGAAGCTCTCTAATATCACCTCTGATATTGGTTTCCATTTTAGCTATAAATTCTGACAACTCTTTAAGCTCTTTCTTTGCCGCCATTTTATCTTTGCTTTAAGTGCAGCCTTCGGCACGTCTTGTAAATAGATTTATATACAAAATAACTCACCAAACCCGGCAAATAATTATTCTTCAGAGCTTCCACTCCCTTTAGGTTCTGTTTTTATGGTTATCTTCTATTGACTCTGGTTGTTATTACATTTTATCTCACTGTTTTCTCGGAGGTGTAGTTTGAGGCGTCTATCTCTGTTGACGCATGCGCAAGACCCATTTGTAAATACATGAAGAATGATAAGTTCCCTGAGCCATAGGGTTTTTCTGTATGGGGTTTTGCATTGGTTCAGACCCCATAATACTTTGGTCTGTCCCTTGGTTTCTGCACCAACTTTTGTGGCCTTCGTTTTCACTTTGTCTTTGTTTTGTTTAGAGACACTTTTACCATGATGTTTTTCAGGAAGCCAATTTTGAGTCACCTTTTTTCCATGTGTAATGTTTCGGTCAGTTTTCTTTGTCCTGCGCACTCCCACCGACCTCCAGCCTGCTTTTCAATTAATGGACTGTCATGGTCAAATCACTCCCCCCCTCCCCCAAGAGCAGTGGTTTCTTTTTTTAAAAAATGGCACTAAATTAGCAATATATGGCTAGAGTACTGTAACAATAGGCATAGCAGGTTCTCTAAATCCCCAGCTTTTTTTTTTTTTTTTTAGGTAGGTCTCTAGTCTTTTCCATCCTTGAGATACATCTTTTTCCTTATATCTCTGCAAGGGAAGGGGCTAGAGAAATACCTTTTTAAAATTAAAGCTGGGGATTCAGAGAACTTGCTAGGCCTATCGTAACAATGCTCTAGCAATATATTAAAATTTTAGTTCCTTTTTTTTAAAGGAAATGAGGGGTGCTGAGGCACCGCTAGTGACAACAGCACCCTCCCTTGAAAATCCACATAATTGGAAGACATGTGCAGAGAAAAATAGACCGACTCTACAACTCCCTGACGAGGGAGGGCAGACGTGTAAAAATGCTTTCAAACTGATTCCAGTGCTTGTGGATCAACTGCCAAGAAAATCAGGACTAAGTCGAGTGCATGAGAAAGCCTGTACATTGATTTCAAAAAGTTTTTCTTCAGATTTCAACAACTGGCGTCCAAATGAAGGAAAATCCGTAGGCATCCTCATAAACCATGAGAAGGGAAGAAGCCAACATTTATGTAGTCTTGATCACATGGAAAAGGCAAGCAACTGCATCTCTTAACATTCCTGAAATACAAGGTCAATATCACAAAGGGCTCATAAAACACATCCCTGAAAGGGAGAAAAATTGCTACCTTGTTACGTCTTACAAAGGACAAATACTCCAAATGGGGCCAAAAATTCTGTCTTCAAATTTAAGAGGGCACAAATAATGGGTTAAAAAGCCTGTTATAGCAAAAATCCCAACTACTTATTCATAAGCAAGGAGCCATTAATTTTTTCAAAAAAAATACTTTATTTATATCTTGCCTTTCACCCCATGGGGACCCAAAGAGGCTTACATCATTCCCCCCCCCCCTCTCTCTCTCTCACACACACACACACACACAGAGCGTTTTAAGACTCAGCCTGGATCGCGCTCTCTCTCTCTCTCTCTCTTTCTCTCTCTCAGGAAAAAACCCCCCCCCCAATTTAAGACTCAGCCTGGATTGGCTCTTTTTTTTAAAAAAAAAAAATTCTTGGAGATTGCCCGTGCAGGCAAAAAGAGGCGCGAGAACACCCATCGGAGGGGGAAGCGCTTTGGGGGCATTTCACACAGCACCCCGTAGCACTTCAGGACCCGTACAAGAACTGAAGACCACTTAGGAGGAGGTTTCAAGGTAAACCAGCTCGGGAACGCTTCCCCAATGGGAGAGGCACGTTTCTGCGTGAAAGGGCCAATATGTTCCGTTACTGAACCGGTACTAATACGGTTCTGTGTGAAATGCCTGACAGAAACCGTTACTGAAGAGTTCCTGAAACGGAACATATTGGCTGTGTGAAATTCCTCAGTGTCAGCAGTCACAACAATACAACAAATACATGGTGGTGGAAAGTGTCATCAAGGCACAGCTGATTTATGGTGACACTGTAGGGTTTTCAAGGCAACAGACATTCAGAGGTGGTTTGCCATTGCCTGCCTCTGTGTAGCCGCCCTGGTATTCCATGGAGGTCTCCCTTCCAAATACTAGCTACTAGAGATTTGCCATTGCCTGTCTCTGTGTAGCGACTCTGGACTTCCTTGGCAATCTCCCATCCAAGTCCTAACCAGGGCCAACCCTGCCCAGCTTCCAAAATCTGACAAGATCAGGTACACAGAGAATGAAATAACATGTATCATCCTGGACAGTGACTAGAAATATACTGGGAAGGGGATATAAATATAGTCACAACAGTGCAAGAAGTACACTGTAGAGCAAATTAATGTGTCACCCTGAACAATGGCTATAAAGGCCCTGAACAATAAATATACCCGACAAGTTCCCCAGGCTGTTTTCTTTTCATATAAATATTTTTTTATTTCAGTTTTCTAAAAAAAAAAAAATTCAGTTTTAAAAAAAATAGGGAACGGAAAAGAAGGTTATGAAGGGGGAAGAAAGAAATAAGAGTGAGGCACTTTTTTGCAGATATCAAAGACAATGTTTAAAAAATGGATTAATAAATCTAAGTAAATCATTATAATATTATAACATTACCAATAACACTATTTCCCTGTAATACATTTTCGTAATTCCCAAGTTCCCCAGGCTGTTGAATTGTGTTGTGCGAGTAACTTCTTCAGATATCCATGCTCGGTGATTAGTCATTCCTCCTTGTGGAACACACCAGTTACTTCCACTTCAGACACGCAGTCAGGCTGGTCTCAGGGCTTCTTGTTGGCAGTCATCTATCCCACAGCCTTCTTTTACAAGGAAAAAATCCAAGAAGGACATGATTCAGCTTCTGAGTGTTCCCGTAAGGATATAGAGCCGAAGTCGATGGGAGTGAGGCCCTCATCCCCACACGCTGTGGTACCAGGCAGGATCAGTCGCCTACTGCCATTTTAAAAAAAAATTTAAAGACTCTACAATGGCAGTGTGTCCCCATGGTCAATGCTTCCCAAATTGTCTGCAACAAAGTACGTTGACATATAAGACAACTGGATTTCCCTGGACAATGCTACTAAAAAAAGGTGCAGACCTATTTTATCATTAAACCCCCAAGGGGACATAATCTTCAGTGCATGTATCCAGAATGACTTGCATCTCAATAACACTTACTCCATGGCAACTGGCTTAAAAGCAGAAACCTGAACCTTTTCAGTTGCCAAAAACTTCAAATCTAATGGCCCATGTTTACAATGTAATGTTTGGGTTACATGCAGGGGTCCTTTGGGGCTGGAGCAAGGCGGAGCGCCGCTCCACCAACTCAGGAGTGGGCACTAGGGCAGCCATGGGCTGAAATTCGGTGGTGGCTTTAAAAGTGGCTGTAGGGGAAGGGGTTTGAGGGAGAGGCTCCAAACTTGCAGGTTAGCTTCTGGGACCTCTTCCCCAAATACCCACCAAGTTTCAAGAAGATTGGACCAGGGGATCCAATTCTACGGGCCTCCAAACAGGTTGCCCCCATTCCCTCCACTGTTCTCTGTGGTGGGAAAAAGTAATGTTTTTTCCCACCATAGAAAACAGTGGAGGGGATGGGGCAACCTGTTTGTGGGCCTGTAGAATTGGACCCCATGGTCCAATCTTCTTGAAATTTGGTGGGTATTTCGGGAAGAGATCCCAGAAGGTACCCTGCAAGTTTGGAGCCTCTCCCTCAAACCCCCTCTCCTCCAGCCCCTCATATACCCTATGAGTTTTTGCCATTGACTTCAGTGGCCCATAGGGTATAATAGCCGGTTATGCTAATGAGTTATGCTAATAGGTATGATAATGAGCTCCTGCACCTCTTTTTCTATGAAATGACCCCTGATTACATGCATAACAAATTCTGAAGAGGGCTACCAGACCCGCCCTCCTCAGTGGAGATGGGGGTCCCCTGCACCAGGCCCCACCTCCCTACCACCGATCAGCTGGCCAACAGAGAGGGGAATTTACCCCAAAAAGAGGGCGATCCATCCAACATGCATCGATCATAGAGTTTACCATAGAGTTTTTGCCCAAATACCAGACTGTCACTCGGACTTCCCAGATGTGGTGATGTCACTTCCAGGTCACATGGGCGGTGTCATAGACATGTTGCTGTATGTTGAATAGGCCTCCCTTTTGCTCTCAATAAGCCCCCCCCTCCCCCACCAGTTGGCAGGAAGGACCTGGCAACTCTAATTCTGAGGCATTTTACCTACCCCCCCCCCCCCCCCATTATCTCAGTGTTCTTTGTTGTCTTTTATGGTCAACATGTGCTTGCAGTGAGTTCTGAATTATTTATTTATATTTATTTACTTCATTTCTACCTTTTCCCCCAGTGGGGTCCCAAATCAACTTACATCGTTTTCCTTGCCTCCATTTTATCCTCACAATAACCTTGTTGAGGTGGGTCAGGCCAAGAGCGTTTGACGGGCCCAAGGTCACCCTGCAAGCTTCTGTGGCAGAGTGGGGATTTGAACCTGCATCTCGCAGATCCTAGTCCGATACTCTAACCACTATACCATACTGGCTTTCTAAGAATTAGAACTAGTTTATATGTAATCAGCAGCTACATCAGCCAACCCAGTGCAAGAGTTGCAGGGGAGGGGGAGTAATTGAATTACGAGTTTTCCCACCACAATCTTCTCCAGTGGTGACTCACAACATGATGGTTTCTATTCAGATCTGCATCATCATACATCCAGGGGTCATGAAATTCTGTGTTGCAGGACTGTCTGGTTTTTTAATTTTTTAAAAAATAATCATGCTGGTTTCATGATTCCTAACCTGAGTTTTATTGGTTATCATTTTAGTTATAAGGCTTTTTATCGCCACTTTTATGGTTTTAAGTGGACTCCATTTTAGAAGCGGCTAGATAGCTTTGGACTTCTGCTAAAGTGAACTCTAACTCAGGAATGCTTATTCGGGAATAAAGTTTATTTAGAAGATGTCACCGGACATTTTACTTTTATTTGTTTGGCTCCAGAGAAGCTTGCTTTTGTACTGCTTGTGTTTACATGGTTTTTGATGCATGTTTTGGGTGATCAATTGTGAGCTAGCTTGAGGAGATTATATGGAGCAGCAGGATAGGAAAGTTATAATTTTTTGAAGTGACAAAGGGCTGCAGTTTCCCAGGGCTGCAGCCTCACTTTCAGCTACTGGTAGCCTCCAAGGTAAATCTTGGTCGAAATGCAGAATCAACTTGAGATATCCCCCTCCTCATTTTTATCTAACCTAGTTTTAATAGCATAGACTAGGGGTCCCCAACATGGAGCCCGTCTGCACTAAGGCACGATCCCAACACCTTTCCTGGTGCCCGCCAAGCATTTTTAGAAAGTGAGGCTTCTGCTTAGCAAGGCTTCTGACTGACCTTTGGAGAACTGATTGGCTGTGGAGATTTTTAAAAAATGTTGCTTGGGCAGCAGCTGCCACCACACAGGCCTGTAGCTACGGTGGGGCTTTTGGGGGCTCTTTCCCGTTTTTTAAAGGCACAGCCCCACATGAATTTCTCCTATACATTCTTTTTTCAATGTATTTTAAAACATTTTTACAGGCGTGAGCTCCTCTAAGCAGGATGAGGTGCTGTAGTTGACTAATTCCCACTACTAAGCAATGGGGTTGGAGTAGGTGACCTCTAGGATCCCTTCTAACTCTTTGTCAAGAAACTGGTCTCCTTTAAGAGAGTTTCTCTGCCTAAGTGTAAGCTTTTTTGACTATAGAAAGCATCACACACACACACACACCGCCAGCTTGTTATCAGAACTGTTGCTTAGGCTGGCAGAAGTGATTAACTTGCAGCAGCTGAGAACTGTCATCTGAAGTGGTTGACAGCTTGCAATTTAGAGATCTATCCTGGTAACTGCTTTCTACTGGCTAAGTGGCTTTTCTTTCTGCACTGAGAACTTTAGCCCCACCAGGAAAAAAAATTGCCCCACAAGCCACAAAATCCTGGCTACAGAATTTGTGACTGGAGATGAGCAGTGGCAGCCATTTTGTGGCTGTCTCAGCCTTCTGTGGCAGCCCTTTTGTGACTGTGCCCACATGTCAGAATTCCAAAGGTGCCCACAGTCCCAAAACGGTTGGGGACCCCTGGATAAACCATTGCAGCCTTATGATCTGAGGGATAGTTTTCCTGAGGTAACCGAAGCAGATGTTCCCCTCCTGATAGTGTCATCCTAAACAGAGTTACACCCTTCTAAGCCCATTGACTTAAGCAGACTTGGAGGGTGTAATACTGCTTAGGACGGTATTGTAAATCTTTCACTGTGTTGTTTTGCTGTTAGTCTGTGTCTCTACAGAGATGTTGTAAATGGGAATATATGAAGGGTTGTGGAAGGGGAGAAGTCAAACCCTGTGGCCTCATGAAATCCTTTCTTTTTCAACAGAGCCGTTGTGTGACGACATGTGCAAAACAGTGATCGCAGGGGGCGTCCTGCTGTCTTTCATCATCTCAGTGCTCCTTTCGTCCTACTTTATCCATCGTTACCACAAAAATTCTCCAAAGCCACCGATTGCCTCAGCAGAGATGACCTTCCGGCGCCCAGCCCAGTCCTACCCTATAAGCTACTCATCAACTAATGTCCGGCGACCGTCAATGGACTCTGAGAACCAAGGGTCGGTAGATGCCTTTAAAATACCTGTAAGTAAACCATATGCCCTGGCCCCTTCTAGTGGTCAAATATGGAAGGAATTTCATCAGTGCTTTAGTTGGCTCATGGTCTTGTTGCAAGAAGCAGGGGTCATTTGGGGCCAGAGCTAGGCAGAGCAGAGTGGGCCCAGGAGTGGGCACTAGGGCAGCCATGGGCCGAATCAGATTCTCTGATCTGATTTGGCCCGCTGCCGAATTGCCGCCAAAATTCAGCGACGGCTTAAAAAGTGGCTGGAGGGGAGGGGATTTGAGGGAGAGGCTCCAAACTTGCAGGGTAGCTGGTGGAGCCTTTCCCCCAAATACCCACCAAGTTTCAAGAAGATTGGACCACGGGGTCCAATTCTATGGGCCCCCAAACAGGTTGCACCCATCCCCTCCATTGTTCGCTACAGTGGGGAAAAGTAATGTTTTTTTCCTACCATAGAGAACAGTGGAGGGCGGGCACATGACCAAGCCCCGCCCCCTCCTCGGCTTCCCCGAGCAGTGCAGAGGCGCAGCGCCCCGGGGAAAGCCCTTTATTGTTTTTAATGTTTTGTTTTAATATTGATCATTTTATCATTGTTCCTTTTATGACTGTGTGCTGCTTTTCCAGAGACTTGCTCAAGGTGGCATATACATTTTCTAAGTATACCATTGTTTATCTGGGCACATGGCACATAAGCACTGGAGAAATTTCACCAACCCTTCAGCAGCTTCCACCTTATCAGTTTGGTGTAGTAGTCAAGAGTTGGACTCTGATCTGGGAGAACCGGGTTTGATTCTCCACTCCTCCACATGCAGCTGCTGGTGTGACCTTGGGCCAGTCACAAGTTCTCTCAGAGCTGTTCTCTCAAAAGACCTCTCTCAGCCCCACCTACCTCACAGGGTGTCTTGTTGTGGGGAGGGGAAGGGGAAGGGATGGGTGGTGCACATGTCCTGGGTATCTCAAGTCTCCTTGAAACCTGGTGGTTTCAAGGGAGCAGGAAGAGAATGAGGGTGTGTTCTTTACGCTTGTTTTTATTGCACCAAGTATTGGATGGGGAAGGGACTGGAGGAAGAGCAGGTCAGTTTCACTCACCTATGGAGTGGAGCCTGAGGGGTGGGTGTTGCCTTCTGACACACTTCCGGTATGTTAGGGGGTGTGGCATATGCAAATGAGTTATGCTACGAAATGACCCCTGGTTAATAGTACAACAAACACATTATATAAAACGTCTTGAACTCTGTGTGTGTTTGTGTGAGTGAGTGAGTGAGTGAGAGAGAGAGAGAGATTGCTGGTGTTTGCTCAGTTTCCTTCCTTTGTGGGGGGAAAAAGAGCTAACATCCATCTGCATTTTGAGAATTTTAAAAACAGCTTGTTGTGTGTCGTCTGTTTGAAGATAGACCTGTACGAGTAGAATTTTTCCGTTCAATTCCGTGGCTGTTCCGTCTAATACAATAGCTTGTTTGTTAAGTTATGTGCCCTTTGGTATAGAACCATAAATGACCACTTGTTCTACTGGAATGAACAATTCTGTTGCAGTTAACCAGTCCTCCGGAAAGCGTGCAACTAATTAGGATGTTTCCTAGCAACCCCATTACTTGGGTATTCCCTGTCTCAGCTGTATGAACTGTACTAGCACAACAATATAAAGTTCATTTGCATGCTTGAGAAACTACCATTGTTTCGTCTTCGCTGAAGTATCCCTTTTAAAAATGTCTGTGAAAAGTCACTTTTTAAAATGTGTTTAACATTTGGCTGGCAGGCTTTGTTGAATGCCACTTTTAACCTTTTTTTAAATAGCAATTTTGAAAAATTATAAATCAAACCCCCAAACAAAAAAAAAACCCAAATTACTGCAACAGTGGCAACTATACAGATAAGCTTTTGTAAAAGGTTTCCAAATATTTGACAGCAGGATGTTTTGGCAGCCATTGATTCATAGGGTCTCCATAAATCAGAAGCGATTTAAGTCACTTTGGTGTAGTAGTTAAGTGCGCAGACTCTACTCTGGGAGAACCGGGTTTGATTCCTCACTCCTCCATATGCTGCTGCTGGATGACCTTGGGCAAGTTGTAGTACTGTCAGAGCTGTCCTTGAAAGAGCAGTTTCTCTCAGAGCTCTCTCAATCCCACCTACCTCACAGGGTGTCTCTTGTGGGAAGGGGAGGAAGTTTGTAAGCCGCTCTGAGACTCCGAGTAAAGGGCAGGGTATAAATCCAGTCTCTTCTTCTTCTTCTTGATGGCACAACCTTAACCCACAAATATATGTGGTTGTCGACTATATACAATACATTCAAATCTTGATAAGACTGTAAAGTTCTCAGTCTGTTGGATTCCTGGAGGTGGGCCTCCTTTGTCTTTCCAGTGTTGTCATGTTTTCTTTGTCACAGATGACCACATATAGAGGTGGTCAACCGGCAGCCATTTGGCCCATATCTTCATTTTTCTCACCCTTTGGCCACCCTTCCTTTGTCAGATGGGGACCGTAAGGTGCACTGCTGCAGTTGCTTGTTTTATTTCCCCCATGAGAGAGGTGCAAGCATGACTTTTAGCTCATGGCCTGGTACTGGAAGAGGACTGGAGAGCCATAGGCCATAGGTGGCCCTCCCATCAGCGCCTGAGAAGTTGCCCAGTTTGAAAGTAGCCTGGGAGGACCTGACTACGTGGGGTGGATCCAGCCTCATTCCAAGGAGACTGAGGAGGCCTCCTCCCACTTAAGGCGCTCTTCCTCCAATGGCATTCAGTTCCAGAATGATGGAATTCACTGCCACAGGAGGTGGCAGCAACTACAAGCAGGGACGGCTTCAAGAGTGGATTGGATAAACATCTGGAGCAGAGGTCCCTTAGTGGCTCATAGCCACAAGGTGTAGATAGGAACTCTCGGTCTGGGGCAAGTGATGCTCTGCATTCTTGGTGCTTGGGGGGGGGGCAACAGTGGGAGGGCTTCTGGAGCTCTGGCCCCGCTGCTGGACCTCCTGAGGGCACCTGGTGTTTTTGGCCACTGTGTGAGACAGTGTTGGAGTGGATGGGCCACTGGTCTGATCCAGCATCGGCTTCTCTTATGTTCTTAAAAGCCACCAAAGTTAGAGCAGGCTGGAAAAAGGCTTCATACTCTGTTCAGTGGAGTGGGAGGGTCAAGGGAGGATCCATCCCACCGTCCTTGCGACCAACCCAGGATCCGTTGACAAGACATATGGTGGGTGTTCCACTCTGGGGACTTGCTTCCCAGGCACATGGGGGCCCAGTTTGTATCAGGACCACTGTGCCCTGGGATAAGGGACTGAAGCCGTCCCCCTGTGCTGTTTTCACAACCCCGGAGAGCACATTTTTGAACCACAAGGGGATCTTACACGTACTGATGGGAGCCAACATAGTTTAGTGGTTAGTGTCAGACTAGGAGCTTGGAGGCCCGGGTTCATATCCCCACTTTGCCATGGAAACTTGCCTGGTGGCCTTGGGCCGGTCATACACACTTACAGCCTAACCAGCTTCCCGGGGTTGTTGTGAGGATAATATGGAGAATGATGTAAGCCACCTTGGCTCCCCACTGGGGAGAAGGATGGGGTATAGATGAAATAAATAGATAAATACATGAGTTACGGATGGACTTTAGGTAAATTTGCACGGTAGTGACAACAGCAGCTCTCTGGGAATGTTTCCAATCAGGAAAACAGCACGGGGACATGTTGTGGTCCTGATCCCCGTGCAGCCAGGAAATAAGTCTCCAGCATGGAGTTTCCAGTGCAGGTCCCAGGGGGATACAAGGATGATGCTATATATCATTTGGCCCTGACTATCTGTCTCTGGCAATAGCTAGTGTTTATGTGGCTGAAGGCAGTGCTTAAATGAATTGCAGATGGCCCTCTAACCAGCTTTCCCTCTTCTCAGGAAATAACAGGTTAGCCATGAATTTTGTGATCAGGCTTGGGGGCAAAGCAGTTAGTCCCTCCTCTAGAAAAGGGGGGCTCATATTTTACAACAGTGGGCAGAAGATGTATTTAAACATTGTAAATAGGTTTGCCAGTCTCCGGGTGGTAATAAAGCATCTGAAGGGACCACGGTGAAATAGTACGATGCAGCAGTCAAATGAACACAGGGCACAAAATATTCAACCCTGCATTTAACCATAATTTTTACCAATTAAATAATACTAACAATCACACTTTACTATGCACAATCAATTTAGCAATCACTACATACAATTATATGTGATATTCCAAATTCACACCAATATTCATAATAATACATATGAAAAAGCCCTGAAGAGCTCCAAAAAGTGCAACTGCATATATGAAACAGACCCCACTGGGTCAATTTACACAGTGCTGTAATTCTGCAAAGTCTCTTATTTCAGAGTTCCAAGAAGACTCAAGGTGGCCAATACCCTATTCCAGAGTGTCAGCGAGTTTCCTCGACCTTCGTCAGGACCGCAACATCAAACGGAATGAAAGCCTTTATTAATTAAGCATAACAGTCATAGGATGCTTCATCCCGAGTATAACGACTGTTATGTTTTGCCGAACTGAAGTTGGTTTTGCCAAAGCTGATTTTGCCAAAGTTGATTTTGCTGAAGTTGATTTGGCAAAAAAATTTTGCCGAACTGAAGTTGATTTTGCCGAAGCTGATTTTGCTGAAGTTGGTTTTGCCAAACTAAAGTGGATTAGACAGTCGTTATGCTTGGGATGAAGCATTTTATGACTGTTATGCTTAATTAATGAAGGCTTTGGTTCCGTTTGATGTTACGGTCCTGACGAAGGTCGAGGAAATTCACTGATACTCCGGAATAGTGTGGCCCCCGAGCCAAAACAATTGCCCACCCCTGTACTAATATATCAGAGGTGAAATACTGAGAACTTACGGAACCACAGGTTGTCCATCAAAAAGTATAGAATTCATCCAGCAATGCTCAACATGAAAATTATCATTCCCCAGTCCCAAATTAATGCTATCGGTGTCACTTTTATTACCTGAGAACACCAGGCATTCAGCTCCAGAATCTTTAAGCCAGTGATGCTCACTCAGTGACACAGGAGCCACCTGTGGCTCTTTGGCTTGCCACCTGTGGCTCTTTGGCTTGCCACCTGTGGCTCTTCCGAGCACTGTTCCCCTGTGTGGCATCTGCCCCATGGTTCAGGAGAGTGGGTGTTTTTGTTGATGGTGATTGCCAAGTGATTACCACTGCATTAAACCTAGTATGGCTGGCTAAAGAACGGTTAACTATAGAATCTGATGACTGTGATGTAAGTCCTCTGTGTTTTGATTTGATTTTTTAAAAACCTGGCACTAATACAGAGAAATTTAGGAGAGCGCTTGTCAGTGAAACACTGCCCGTTTGTGCATTGGTATGACCACCTACGATATACTTGATTTTTTGGGCCTGACTTTAATAGAATCTCTGTGTGGTATGCTTCTATTTCTGAGTTGGTTTATATAGTTATCCCTGTTCTGTGACTGTCAGGGTTGATAGCCTCCCGAAACAGAAAGACAGTTGTCTATGCTGGATAGATGAGTTCTCAAAAAAAAAAACCCCACACCTTTCCTGTCTTTCACTTTCTCCAAGTTTAAAATTCAGGTAGAATATTTTTTGCTTTGTTTTTGCAGTGAGTATTTTATCCTTTCTCCTGGCATCACTGATGCTTGGGGTGGGAGAGGAATACATGACCTACCATACCTGCTGCTTACTATTTTAGAAATTAGTTTGATAATCTTATAAAGTTCCTATCAGAGATTCTAAAGACAGAAGATTCAGGGGTGAGGTCTGCAGAGCCACTATGAACTGCAGAGCCACTATGCCTAAAAACACTCTTCAGTTGTGGGAGGATTGTACTTTTCTTTTTTTTAATGATTTTTTATTGATTTTTATAACTACAACAACTAAAAACACTACTATAACCTAAATGGTACTCTAACCTAAGATATACAGAAGTCAAAGAAAGGAAAAAAACATCCAATTATTCTTGCTTCAATCTGTGCAAGGAAAATTTGAAATAAACAAGGCTTAAAAATTCTAACATTTTTAACTAAAAACTTACAAATACATGAGTGTTTGATAGTCAGAATGGATTATATAAACAAATAAGACTTTCAACCAATACAGCTTATTTTTCTTTACTAGTTCCCTTTTTTTTCTTTTTTCTCTGGGATTTCGGTGCTGCTACCCCCAAAGCTGAGTCTGACTCTTCCTCTTCAGAACTTTTACTTCTTGATGTGTCCGAGCCATCCAGACCGTAAATGCTCTCTTGTGAATCCAAAGAGTCCTCTCATGTGGCTTTATCTTTTCCTTCTTTGCAATAATATAAAAATTTCTTGGCCTTTGCAGGTGAATCAATTCTTTGCTTCTTTTCTTTGTAGTTAAAAACTATGCCTTCTGGAATTAGCCAGTGATACATGATGCTTTCTGTTTATAGGAATGAAGTCAAATTCTTGTAGGGTTTCCTCTTCTTCCTGATCTCAGATGGAATGTCCTTTAACACTTTAATATCCTCTTCTTGAATCTTCAGAGCATTTCTGTTAATGGCCTTGAGCACCACATCTCTAGTTGACTTTTTAGAGAACCTCACCATAACTTCTCCAGGCAGATTTTTCTTCTTTACAAATTCACGGTAGGTCCTATAGACCATATCCAAGTCGCTTTGTATTTGATTCACTTGCAAATCTGTTATTGGAGCTATAGCATCACTAAGAATCTTTTTGAGGTTCTCATCCTTTTGTTCAAGTACGCCCTGGAATCTCAAAAAGAAAGACGATCTCTCCATCTGAAGTTTTAAAAGATTATCTTTGTCAGAAATCCTTTCTTTTTCCATCTTCACTAGCTTTAAATCTGTCTTTTCTACTTTGGTTTTTACTTCAGTCAACACTTTAGCTGTGTGGTCAGATTTCTTGTTTGCCTCTGTCACCTGCTGCTGCAAAGAGTCCAGCTTAGAATTAACAGCATTCAGTTGGTCCATCAGGGGGCGTAGGGCTATAACCAAAGCTGCAGTCAGATCTGTACTAGACTCAGGCTTTGTGCCCGGAAGTGTAGATGGAACTTTAGGGGAAGATTTTGCTTTTCCCACCATCTTTTCTCCACGTCCACTCATCGTTTATTGTTTACATTCACAGGAAAATTTCCACAAGTTTGTCAAAAGTCTTTCTTTTTCTGTTAAACCATTTAGATCAATCTCATTCAGTCTTCAGCCACTCCATCAAACATATAGAATCTCTGTGGCTTGATTCTTTAAGAGACATTGGGTGGGAGATTTAAATCCCCCCCTTTGCTTTAAGCTTTAAAGTTTACAACAGAGAATCTTCCAATTTTAATAGGATCATGACTCACATTTCGCCATGCATCTCAGATGAAAAAAAATTTCCTTGCTGCAGATAGACTTCTGCAGCCATCCAGTGTGCGCTCGTTCTTGCCCGGAGGCTGCTGCAGTGACTGAGCCTATCAAGGCAGGGGGGTGCCTCGATCTTGGGATCGCCATCCCGGAGAGAGGCTACGCCCAAGTGCCTCAGGCAGGGTCCCCCTACGAGTTTGGAACCCCCTCACATCTTTGAGTCTGGGTTGCTTCTACCACAGCGGTGGAGAGATGCACCCGCCATTAAGCTCACCAAAACTGGAAGAGGGGGATTGTACATTCTACCAGCCATTGGGACTGGAAGGCAGTATGAAGCCTCTGGATTGGCCAAACCTGCTTTAAATATGAACTGACTAGCTTTCAGCTTTTGCCAGGTTAGAACACCTTCAATTCGATATTCTTCAGGTTTCTCCTGTTTTCAGCTTGGGAAGTTTCTGGAGATCTGAGGATGGTGCCTAGGGAGGGTGGAATTCAAGGAAGGAAGGAATGCAGGAATGTGATACCACAGAGCCCATCCACTGAAGCTGCCATTTCCTCCAAGGGAATAGATCTCAGTAGCCTGGAGATCAGTGGTAAATCCAGGAAGACTACCCCCCCCCCCGGTTGCTAACTACTTTTCTTCTCTCTTTGCTCTGAGATCAGCAGTGACCTAAATTCTGGCCTAGCCCTGAATAGTCCCAGCTTCACTGTTGTGGGCCAGCCAGAGTTCAGCAATAACGAGGACTCCTCAAGAGAAGAGGACTCCTTAGGAGAAAAGGAGCCTTGTGTAGCCAGCCCTGTGTTAACAGGAGAAGCTGACCAGCAGGAGAAGAAACTGAAGGCTTGTCAGGATTCATAGCGAACAGCTAGTGCAGAACCATCTATACCCTTCAGCCCTGATCCAACAGGTGAACCTCAGTTGGCCATTCCCAGCCCACCAGTATCAACTCACACCCTTAGAGCACTGCAGATGGAGGCTGAGAACAGAGCTACAGACAAGACAGCAAAATTAATACCTCCTGGTCCGATGCCAGCTGCTTGTTGATAACAAAAATGAGTAGTTGCAGGATTGCTTCTGAGCAGCTGACTACAAGCATGACCCTTAGGCATGGGGCAATGAAAACTAGCTGAGAGAGGCTATTAGGCATGAACGCAACAAGTACGATAGTTGCTAAGCCACCAACTCTGCCTTGCTTGACTTTTGGACCCTGACCTTGGACTGAATGACTCTGCCTTGCCTGACTTCTGGCGCCTGATACTCAGAGCCTGCAAGCCACTGCAGTTTGCATCCACGACAAAATTAGCAGCGGTATGAAAGATGCAGTGTCCTCCCTAGCAGTCTTAGCTGCTCAGAACCAGGCACTCCAAATGCAGGTACAGCAGCTGACAAATGCTTTGGCTGGGCTTCAACAGCAGCAAAGGGTTGCCGCTGCCTCGGTCCCTGCTACCCCTTCTCCAGGGAAATGTCCAGTGAGCCCTCCAGAGAGTTTGAGGGAGGCCAAGAAGAGTTCCCTGCATTACTGGTGTAGTGATTAGGAGTGCAGACTCTAATCTGGGAGAACCAGGTTTGATTCCCCGCTCCTCCACATGCAGCTGCTGGTGTGACCTTGAGATCAGTCATAAGTTCTCTCAGACCATGCTCGAAGGTGCAGGGTATTATGCCAGCTGGCCAGAGAGGGAGAAGCCTCAACTGCCAGTGTTAAACCCCTGGCCCCAAGCGGGTACAGTCACCATTTGGAGTGCACCTCAGAGCACCAAAGCCCTCTCAATACCAGCTCCCGGTATCTTCTGATTCCATTGAAGCTCCAGCTACTATAGGGACACTGGTTATTGGTGTATGCAATGATTGACTCCGGAGTCTCCTGTTCTTATATGGATGCCAATTTTGCCAAGCAACCAGGTACCAATATGTGCTAAAGGGACACCTATCCTGGTAGAAGCCATAGACAGTCAGCTTTTACATTTAGGCCCTGTCACTCTGGAAGCTCAACCTCTGGGTCTGCACATACAGAACCGGCAAGAGCAGCTCTGCTTTGACAGTGCCTCCATGCCCCGGTTTCCAGTAGTACTGGAGATATCCTGGTTGGAGATGCACGATCCAGTGATCAAATGGCGCAAATAGGATCTGCACTTCTGAGACCCTTGTCCTCATAAAGCACCCCCTACGCATTTGGGAGCTCCCACCACTCAGATCTGTCAGCTCTCTTGGCAAAATATGTGGAGTATCAGGATGTCTTCCAGGAGAAAGGAGCAAATCAGTTGCCCCCACATCGGCCATATGATTGTGCCATCAATCTGGTACCTGAGGCTGCCTTGCCTACTGGACAGTTGTACTCCCTGTCAGAACCCGAATTGGAGGCCCTTCGGGAATTCCTCACCAAGAATCTGCAGAGTGGCTTCATCTGCATCCTCACCCTTGGCCCCGCTCTTGTTTGTAAAAAAGAAATCTGGGGAATTGACACCTATGTAATGACTACTGGGCACTCAATCGAATCACCATCAGGGACTGCTGTCCACTGCCACTGATTCCGGAGCGTCTGGACCAGTTGATGGGGGGCAGAGATACGCCAAGCTGGATCTTTAAGGCACTTACAGCTTGGTGTGCATACATTCTGGGGACAAATGGAAGACTGTTTGGTGCCCAGTATGGCTAATATGAGTATTTGGTCATGCCGTTTGGCCTGTGTAGTGCCCCCATCATGTTCCAGTGTTTTATGAATGACATCTTCTGAGATTTGCAGGAGCACTTCATCATAATCTGTTTTGACAACGTTTTGATCTTCTCTCAGGGCCCACCTGAACACACTGAACATGTGTGCACCGTCCTGCAATGCCTCCAGCAACATGGCTTGAATGCCAAGCTGGGGAAAATGTGCATTCAGTCTGGATGCTGTGGAATTCCTGGGCCACTTCATCATGCCCCAAGGCATAAAGATGGACCCTCCAGAAGTTGGAGGCTGTGCTGTCCTGGCAGGTGCCTCAGAATCAGAAGAATATCAGAAGAATAGTTGGGATTAGCCAACTATCAACAGTTCATCCCGGAATTTGCCTCCATAGCTGTGTCCCTTGCCAAGTTGCTATGGCCCCAAGAACCTTTCCATTGGCCAGCAGAGGCTCAGCAGGCTTTCCAGAAGTTGAAGACCCACTTTGCAACCAAGCCACTGCTACGTTACCCAGATCCATTCATCAGTGCCCTGCTGTCTCAGCATGAAACTGCCACCAGACCCCTACAACCTTGCGCCTGCTATTCATGACAACTCAAGACACTCAAGAAAAAATACACTATCTGGGAGTGGGAGCTACTGGCTATAAGGTCCGCTCTTGAGATCTGGCGGCACCATCTGGAAGGTGCCGGACACCTGATGCAAGTTTGTATGGACCACCATAACCTCAAGCGCCTGCAAACTACCTGCCGACTGAAGCAAAGGCAGATTCAGTGGTCCTTGTTTTTCTCCCGGTTAATTTCACAATTACTTATATCCACAGTTTCCAGAACAAGCGGCAGATGCCCTCTCTCAAAAACCAGAATTTACTTTTCCATCCCTTGAGAAGCAGCCCTTGACCAAAGATGAGTAGGTGCAGGTTTGCTTCTGAGCAGCTGGCTGCAAGCATGACCCTTAGGCACGGGGCTGTAAAAAACTAGCCGAGAGAGGCTGTTAGGTGCGGATGCAACAAGTATTAAGCTCCCGACTCTGCCTTGCCTGACTTCTGGACCCCGGACCCTGGACTGAACAATCTTGCCTCGCCTGACCTCTAGCACCTGATACTTGGAGCCTGCAAGCCAGTGCACTCACCCTGAACATGGAGAAGATGTGAGCTGTGACCATGTGCCATAAGAAAAACTTCTCTGTGTTAAACTCACACTACCGGAATTCAAGGTTCCATGCGGAGAATGTGTTTACAAAGCACTGGAGGATTCTCCCTCCCCTTTCTGTGTTCCAACATTTGGGTTTTTCCAGAATTCCAGCATCTGGCAAGATCTGCAGTGCTGGCAAGGTAGTTGTCCAGCTAGTGAATTATGTATTCCAATGGCATTCATTCATTCATTTTATTTATTTGTTTGTTTATTATTTTATGAGGTTTGTATCCCACCCTCCCTGCCATACGGCAGGCTCACGGCGGCTAACAGCATATCCAAACACTAAAATATACAATATCTTAAAAACATCAAAATACATAAAACAGTATAATAACATAATACAGATGGCGAATCCTCATTTGGTATATCAGGGCAGCGTCTAGATGTTAACCAATATGAGCGGTCACAAAAACTGGCGGATAGAATCGGGCCAGGACCAAAGATGTAAATATTAGGCGGCCCCTTCTTGAAAGCCTGGTGGAAGAGCTCTGTCTTGCAGGCCCTGCGGAACTGTAAAAAGTCCCGCAGGGCCCTGATGTTATCTGGGTGCTCATTCCACTAGTGTGGGGCCGCCACTGAAAAGGCTCTGGCCCTCGTAACCGCCAACCGAGCCTCCTTCGGCCCTGGGAGGACCAGGCGATTTTGGGATCCGGTCCGAAGTGCTCGCTGGGGAACATATGGAGAGAGGCGGTCCTTCAAGTAGATAGCTCCCAAGCCATTTAGCTCATGTGTTTATGAATTCCAGGTTTCCGCACAGGATTGTATTGCAGTTTGCACCTATCCCCCCCGCCTGCAGTTGCCTAATAGAAAATTCCAATATTTGTCATGTTCCAGTTTCCAGACACCTCAAACAGAGGAGGTCTCTACAGATGGCTATCAGTTGAGTCTGGCTCAGAAACCTTGTGGATTGCAAGCTTGCCAAAAGCACTGCATAAATAGGCTCAGCTGAACTTGACCTGGATAGGGGACAGTGTCTCTGTGCACACACACACTGAGTGAGTGGACAACAATGTGGCAGACGAAGTTCAGTGTTGGTAAGTGTAAGGTGATGCACACTGGGGCAAAAAAAATCTCAACTTCAAGTATAGGCTGATGGGGTCTGAACTTACTGAGACGGAAAAAGGTTCTTGGGGTCGTAGCAGAGAGCTCAATGAAAGTGTCAACTCAGTGTGCTACAGTGGTGAAAAGACAATCTCTATTTTAGGGACTATTAGGAAAGGGATGAAACATAAAACGGCCAATATTATAATGCCCCCTTATAGATCTATGCCACAGCCTTATTTGGAATACTGCGTACATTTTTGGTCTTGCTTTCTCAAAAAAGAGCCAGAAAAAGTACGGAAGAGAGCAACCAAGATGATTTAGGAGGCTGGAGCACCTTCCCTATGGGGAAAGTCGGAAGAGCCTGGGACTTTTCAGTTTGGAAAAAAGACGGCTAAGAAGGGAAATGATAGAGATCGATAAAATTATGCATGGGGTGGAGATAGTTGACAAAGGGAACTTTTACTCCTTTTACTCCCAAAATACTAGAACTCGAGGGATCCAATGAAGCTGGTGGGCAGTAGGTTCAGGACAGACAAAAGGAAATACTACTTTACACAGAGTGTGATTAAAACATGGAATTCACTGCCAGAGGATGTAGTGATGGCCACAGGAACAGACAGCTTTCAAAGGGGATTAGCTAGATTCATGGAGGATGTCTATCAGTGGCTACCAGCCATGGTGAGTGAGGGGAACCTCCACATTCAGAGACAACTGCTGAGTCCTAGTACTAGGAGGCAGCATTAGGGAAAGGCCTCAGCCTCTATGCTCTGTAGTTGGACCTCCAGAGGAATTGATTGGCCACTGTGTGAGACAGGAGGCTGGACTTGATGGGCCACTGCTTTGATCCAGCAGTTCTCTTTTTCTTGTGTTCACACAGAGTACCCTGGTCTTGGCAACTCAGACCCTAAAATGGGTTGTTTTGTGTAATCCATCATAAAAAACACACACACATGCACCACTCAAAACCCAACTGGGGGGGGGGGGGAGGACATTTTAATCTTCCAGGTCATTCCACTGCAGACCTAAGAGTGGCTGTCCTCAAAAAGAAGCTTCAAGAGGAGATTAGAATGTGAAACTGCTGAACTTGAGTTTATTCACAGGTTCAGAGCAATGGATACCCCCTGGGTTTAATAGGGACATAAGATTCACTACAGATCTCGCTACAGATGCTAATTTTCTGTCCCCATGCATTCCCCCTCTGCTCTAATCAAGCTAATTACTATGCACATTGAACCTCTGTATCCTGAGATCCTTCTTCTCAATATCCCTTCTACCTTCTAACTGAGATAAAAGCACTCGGAGATCTCCATTCCAGCTCGTATCTGACTATGGGAACTTTGACTCTTTGTACCCCCAAAATCTTGTTAGTCTCTAAGGTGCTCCTGGACTCACATCTAATCATTTTGTGTGGGGACAAAGAAATATTTTCTTAACAGGGGATTCATTTTTATTACTTCCTGTTTGGCCCAAAGCAGACTGATGTTCACAGTGGACTGAGTCGAGAGGAAAGGGAAATACCCATTATTTACTTACCGTAAATGTTTATACCCCACTTTTCTTTCCCGAAGGTCATCCGAAGGGACTTACAACAGCATTCTCCCCTCCTCCATTTTCTCCTCACAACAACAACCCTGCAAGATAGGTTAGACTGAGGGTGTTTGGCTGGCCTAAGGTCCTTCAGTGAACTTCCATGGCATTCAAACCCAGGTCTCCCAGATCTTAGTATGACATTTCAAGCACTATGTTGATGTTGTCCATCAAATGTTGATGGACTTACTACTCATTCAGTTGTAACTCCTCCATCTTGTCCACAGGAGGACCCTAAGTGGGAATTTCCTCGGAAGAATCTGGTGCTTGGCAAGACGCTTGGAGAAGGAGAATTTGGGAAAGTCGTCAAGGCAACTGCGTTCAGACTGAAAGGGAAAGCTGGCTATACAACAGTGGCTGTGAAAATGCTCAAAGGTACCGTGTCTCCGTGGCCCGGAGAGATCTGCAGAGGACTGGATAACTTCTGCAGGCATATTTCAGGTGGGGGAGGGGATCTGGTCTGGAAGCAAAAAGCTGTCCAAGAGCAGTCCATCTCCCCCCCCCCCCCCCCCGGCACATACACATTATACTTGGGAGTCTAGAAGTATTCTGTTGATACATTGCCATTTTGTTGTGCTGTGCAGGCATTTTCCGAAGGGCACGAGGATGGCGTGTCCCTGGGATGGCCCCTTCAGCTCATTTAAATGGCCATTTCTCAAAGTCATCTCAAGAGGTTTTCGGAAAACTTGTTTTTCATCTTTGCATTAAAACTGAGCCAACATAATACCCAAGAGAGTAGTGTGTCAAACTCTCCATCCACCAGCTCTCTCCGGTCCACCACTTCTCTGTCTGTATACCAGAGCCAGCTCTCCAGCTTCCACCATTTTCTAGCGTTTTTGGCTTGTCACTGTTACATGGCAAAGACGGAGGACTGACGTGGAAGGGAGACTGGGCCAACCTACACACGCATGCCCCTGAATCCCTTTCCCATGGCTCTTCTCAGGTGCTCTTGGTTCAAAAATCTCTTGGCTAAGGAAGAAGAGACAATAGAGCACCATGCAGTTCCAGAGCCCTCTTCCTGGTTGCAATGGGATTGTGCTCTGAAAGGGCGGGGAGATGCAGAAAGGTTTTTGGAGCAAAGAAGGGGGAATGAAAGCAAGGGAACTGGGGAAAGATAAGAAGGAGAAATAAAACAGGTGAGAAGGATGAGAGTCCCCACCATTAGGTCCCTGTGCTGTGACAATTTGGAGCCATTTTACTAGTATTCTATTATATGACCTCCTCCGGCTGTTCCTCCTCTTAAAAAAACAGGAGGTGCTTTGCTTCCCTGAAGCATCACACACTTGACTGTAAGTAGTAACGTAAGACACAGAAGACAGTAAGTGGCCAAGAAGACTAGCACATGCTTAGTATGTGGATTGCAAATACAAGTTTCTGGAAGGCACAGCAAAGATGAGGAGATAATTTCAAGTTATAAGTCTGTAGGGCTAGAAAGAAGCCGAAGGTTGCCTAGCCAAGCTGTCTGTACTAGGCAGAATCCTCTAAACACTCTTCAGATATTAGTTTGTATAATAATCCAGATTGTACTGTGGCCAGTTATGCATAACAGGCGTGCCAATATGATGTATGTGGGGCAAGTAATAAAATGGCCACCTCCGGCCACTTCTCAAAGTTGGTCTCTGGGGTTTCTTTGAACACATAACTGTGTTTTTCTCATGTGAGAGGGTATCTGAATAAATAATCTCCCTCTTGGGGTGAAACATCTTTTGGGGAAAACAATAATAAATAGTTATAATAATTAAACAGTGATAATAATAATCAAAGAGTGCTTTCAGTTAGGTCACTTCAGGGTTACTATTTGAGTTCCTTTAATTTTGTTCTCTGACTCCGTCCATTTCCTTTTGCCAAATCAGCCCAATGTCCCTTCCAAGTGAAATGTTCCAAGTCGTCAAATAACTCACCTAGTTTGGAAGCCAGGTAGCAATACTTGGACCTGAGTCCACCGTACAGCTCTTGTGCCTTCCTCTGTAGTAGAATGGTGGGACGGAGACTTCAGGGGTTGTTACGGCAACCAACTGCCAGCAGGGCATGCTGGATGAGGAATCTAGTGGGGCCCAGTATTGGATCCATGTCCAAAAATATGAAGAATAGATTCCAGTACACATTGTCATTGTTTTGTTTTGCTTTTTGTCCCGTTTAACTGCCCGCCCTAGTCAATATCCCTCTACTCCAGTTGTGTCCAAACTTGCTTAAGGTAAGAGCCACACAGAATAAATGTCAGATGTTTGAGAGCCACAAGAGATGAACAAATATTACACACATATTTTTTATTGAAAAATATGCAGATTTGCTTTTTATTAATGTTAAATGAGCCTGTCAAAAATTAAAACAAAAGGGGGAAAAACAGATAGTGATAATGATATTTGTCCAATAATATTTGTTTGTTTGCTAATGATGTTTATGTGTCTAGGAGAGAGAGAGGTGGAAAGAAAGAATGAAAGAGGTGGAAAGAGAGAGAAAGAGAGAGAGAGGAAGCAAATAGATAGGGGAGGGAGGGGGAGGGATGAAGGAAGAGAGACAAAGAGAGAGAGCAAATAGATGGGAGCCTCCCGGGAGCCGCACAATATGTGTGAAAGAGCCGCATGTGGCTCCCGAGCCACAGTTTGGACACCCCTGCTCTATTCTGTCCTCTCACAGAATTTTTAAAAAAGCATTTTTGGACATACAAAGCTGCCTCCAGCTGATTCAGACCATTGGTCCATCAAGGTCAATGTTGTCTACTCAAACTGGCAGTAGCTCTCCAGGGTCTCGGGCACAGGTCAACTATTGCCCACTTCTTTTGACTGGAGATGCCAGAGATTGAACCAGGGACCTTCAACATGCCAAGCAAATACTCTAGCACTGGGCGATGGCCCCATCCCAGTCAGCTCTGAGGTCACTGAATAAATCTAGACCTTGAAAAACAGACCTTGAAAATATACTCCCAAGTATGTTTCTAGAAAAGGCAGCTGCCAAGTATGGAGTGAAACATGCTTGCTTAATTATCTCTTCATGGGGAGACCTGGCCATCTGGCTCCTGGGAACCCTATCTGAAATTCAAGAAATCAATTTCCAGTCCCTCAAGCCATATTGATAGCATGATGCCATTCCCTAGAGAAAATCTGCCTTCAGCACTCTTAAAAATACACATTGTTGCTTTACTAACCAGTTTGACAAGACAACATTCGATGGATTTGGTTCTGTCCTCCGGAATTCGTCTAAACACTTTTCCTTCTGTGACTTCTCCTACCCCCAGCCATCATCTCTCATTTCTTCACTGGTCTGTTCCTTCAGCTCTGTGGTGAAGAAATGGTCCATCACCCCTGAGTGAGTTAGGACCCCTCAGGGATCCTCTAATGCCCTGAAGGGGAGTCTTATCTCTGGGACCTCAACAGCTATCAGGGACTGTTGACTTCATCGCTGACCTCACAATGTCAAGCTTTTTTGGCTAACTGGATAACACATTACCAAGTTAGGACAAGTAGCTCTCCTTAAGGTGGCAAAAAAAGGACAGGGCATTGGTTTGTTTTTGGTAGAAGAAAGGATTTCAGCTGGCAGACTGCGCCGGTCTCAGTGGAACAGAAGTGCCCCTGTGGGGGCTTGTTTTTAGAAAAGAACAGCAGGATATAAATATTAAAAGGGTGTAAATAAATACCTGCAGTAGCTGAACACCTGTGTTCCAATGAAAAAAAAATGACCACGCTGTCACATTATATCGGTAAACATCATATGAAAAACTAGCTTTGGGTCCCGTCCCCCCTCAAAACCGAACAGCATGCTAATTTGCAGCAAGTAAGCACTAAAGACAGGTAATAAGAGGGCACTTGTCTAAGGATATTGTAATATTGTGTGTTTGGGTGTGTTACGTGCCATCAAGTTGCTTCTGACTTAAGGCAACCTTATGAGTTAATGATCTCAAAAACATCGTAGCTCTGGCCTGGATGGCCCAGGCTAGCCCAGTCTCATCAGATCGCGGAAACTAAGCAGGGTCGGCCCTGGTTAGTCCTGGGATGAGAGCCCGCGGAGGAAGTCCAGAGCTGCTACGCAGAGGCAGGCCTGTTTGTCTCTCGCCTTGGAGACCCTACGGGGTCGCCATAAGATGGCTGCGACTTAACAGCACTTTCTGCTGCCACCAAAACATTAGCAGCCTTGCTCCGGTCTTGCAAACTGAAGGCTGTGGCTGCCTTTATGGAGTCAGTCCATCTCAAGTTGGGTCTTCCCCTTGGCCTTCAGCTTTTCCTGTAAGCCTTGTGGGGGAACTGGGGTTGCCAGGCCCCACCAGCTCCCAGGTCCCTCCCCCCACACCGACCAGCTGGTTGGCAGGGGACTTACCAGCAGGAAAACTAGGCCTAAGCCTGCGTTCCCAGTGCACACCAGAAGTGATGTCATCACATCGCCAATGACGCAGGGATTCTCTGGCATTTGGGGGAAAACTCTGTGGTGGCCTCTGCCCTAGTTTTTGCCCAAATACCAGAGCGTCCTTGCACCACTGCCAACATGCTGACATGGTACATGCTGGAAGTGACATCACCACATCGTCAGCAATGCAAGCCTGGGCCTCGTTTTCCTTTCAGGAAGTCCCCCCACCCCCCTCTGGTTGCCAGGAGGTATGTGGTGACCCTGAGGGGAATTGAACTAACTGCGTCTCCTTTCACGCCCCCTTCTGCAGAAAATGCTTCCCAAAGCGAGCTGAGAGACCTGCTTTCGGAGTTCAATCTTTTGAAACAGGTCAACCATCCGCATGTCATCAAACTGTACGGAGCTTGCAGCCAGGACGGTAAGTACTGGGGTCTTGTGTAGTTGAACGTGGGAGGGAAAAGGTGGTTCTGTAACTGAGTAAGAACGGTGCGCTGCAAGAGTAGTGCTAGCATGCCTTGATAAAGAAAGAGACTAGGCCATCAAAGGATCCACCAGCAGAGGAGGGTATGCGTCTCTGCATGGTTTATTGTTTTGGTTTCATGACACTGGGTGGTGGGTGCAAGCATAAAATGGCTGCCACAGGAGGTGGAGCCTGCTACAAAATGGTTGCCTCGGGGGGTGGGGCCAGCCCCAAAATGGCTGTTGCAGGGGCAGAGCCACATACAGAAAGGAAACTCAAGTGCAGAGGAGAATAGGGATAATTTTAAAAAATCCATTGGGAAATAGGAATGAGGCAGAATAAAACCAACCCTGTGGTGGCAGCTGCCAGGAAAACGATGTTATTTTAATCTTTACAGCCAGTTAGCTCTCCAGTGGCCAATCAGAATGTTCTCCATGGCCACCAGGGAGATGTAGTGATGCTGCTGCCCCTGTGACCGGGGAAGTCACCTGCGCTCCGAGGAGGCGTGCCCAGAAGAGTGATTCTGTTTAACTGTCATCAGTTTATTACACAGATTAATGATAGTTGGACATAGCTGTCCGGTCTTTCAATATATTCAAATCTGTCAAAATGAAGTTTTACCCTTACACCCAGAATGACCTAAGCAGTTAAAAACCTTAAGAAAATAAGCGGCATTAGCTGCGTAAACTGAGAAAACACATACCGATCAAAATCATGGAAAGGGGAGGGCGAAGGGGCAGGGAACGGAGTTAGCAACAAAAGATCAGCGTCACTTGATGCACTACTAACACAGGAGTCTCCAACCTTTTTGAGCCTGTGGGCACCTTTGGAATTCTCACATGGTGTGGTGGGCACAGTCACAAAATGGCTGCCTTAGGAGGTGGAGTAGGCTTCCCATTCCCCCCAGGAGATGGGGGTTTGTCCGCTTTAGGGGCCCCCCGATCTGCTGGCCCAGGTCCAGCCGGCAGGGGAACCCTGCCCCCAAAGTGCTGGGATCGCAGCAACATGCTTGGTGCAATGACGTCACTCGGAGGCAGGGGTCATTTTGAGCAGGAGCTCGGGGGAGCTCAGCTCTGGGAGTTGGTGCCAGCCTCCCCCCCCCACCCCCGCAGGGGAATGCCTGCTTGTGTCCTGGCTGCAGTAAAATGACCCCGTCCCCTGGAAAGGTCCTTGTTCCTCCGACCAGCCTTCTGAAGGCTTCAGCCACCACTGAAGCTATCCTCCCAGAATAGTGGTATTTCTGAGGCCCGTATTAGTAGCTGTCCCCTTTCTGCCAGCACTTCCTTCCTTCCTTCCTTCCTTCCTCCCTCCTTCCCTCCCTCCCTCCCCCCTCTCTTTCTTTCTTTCTTTCTTTCTTTCTTTCTTTCTTTCTTTCTTTCTTTCTTTCTTTCTTTCTTCCGGTGATGTCAGGTGGTGTCGCATACGCAAATAAGTTATGCTAATGAGTTATGCTAATGAGCTCCTGTACCTCTTTTTCTACGAAATGACCCCTGCTCGGAGGTAACGTCATCGCGCTGGGCACATTGCTGGGGAGTGCTCTAGCACTCGGCCAGAAACTCTGTGGTACCATAGAGTTTCTGGCTGGATGCTAGTGTCCTCCTGGCAACATGCCTAGCGCAATTACATCCCTTCCAGGTGATGTTATTGCGGTGCACACGCACTGAAAGATCCCAGCAAAGAAGCTCCGTCCCCCCACCTGCAGCAAGTAGGGACCTGACAACCCTAAGGTGGAGCCAGCCATAAAATGGCTGCTGCAGCTTACCTTCAGTCACGTAGAGAAGATCCTTGTGCTGTGCTGGCAGCTGCTGCCCAAGCAGCATTTTAAAGAATCCGAACAATCATCAAATATCCAGTGACCAATCAGAAGCCTTACTGGGCAAAAACCCCACCTGCCACCCCCCACCCCCCACTTTCAAAAAACATTTGGTGGGCGCCAGAAAAGTTATTAAGCACCCTGGCACTCATAGGGTCCATGCTGGGGATCCTTTGCACTAACAGCTCCCATGCATTTCAGTGCTGACGAGTCAAACTAAGCCCTTCAGAACAGGTATGGTTTGCATTGCAACAGTTTCATGTTTTAAGGAAATTTTGCCAGAAGGAGCTGATCCGTAATTTATAATTTTGCTATACTGGAGGGGGTGCTGAAATCAACGAGAAGAACCCCGAAAAAGGGCTTCCTATCCAAGACTCCCACTGAATGTATAGATATATAACCATAACCATAAATAACACTAGTAATCATATCATGACCATTATGCAGTAGTCATCACTTGTAATAATGTAGTACAACACAGATAAAATGCAAATTGTCAAAAGACCAAGAAGGACGTACAAACAAAGTCATCATGATAAAGAGCAATGGTTATAACCGTGTGCAACCAAAACTGCAATAATAGCCCAACAGCAAAACAAGGTCCCTGTACAACACCCTTGTTTCCTAATTTCTCTTCTTCAGTTGCTGTGAACTTCAAAAGTACTTTGCTGAATGTGCAAATGCAAAGGCTTTTACAATCTCCCTCAGGAGTAACCTTAATGTGACCCTCCTTTTCTCCCGTCCGGGACGATTCAATGAAAACGGAACCAATACCCCACCATTTCTGCGGCACAGCCTGTTCAAGTATACTGGAGGGGGTGGCAATACTTTCAGTGGAACCCCCAGTGCGAGATAATCTACTCACTGTCTGGAATTCCTGGTTCACCATATTCAATTGTATGTTCCTATACATAGCTTGCTTGATTGTTTTGTTTGCTTATGAAATTAAAATTCTAGACTACCCTCCCCTGTAGGAGAGGGCTCAGGGCAGTGTACAACAGCCGGAGGTTGCTTCGGTGGAGAGGGCAGGGTATAAACTGAATAAATAAATAAATAAAACTGTAGAATCACATTCATAAATCAAATCCACAGTTAAAACAACATAAAATATAATCTTGAGAAAATTAGACTCATTTATAGAAATTATGCTGTATTATATATAGAAATTGTGCTGTCAGTACATAGTTTTGTCCTATTATACCAAGTTGCCAACCTCCAGGTGGGGCCTGGTGATCTGGAATTAGCTGCTCTCCAGACAACGGATATTGGCTCTCCTGGGGGAAAATGGCTGCTTTATATTATATCCTGCTGACTATTACATTATATCCTGCTGAGATCCTGCCATCCCCAGTTTCCACTCCCTGAATCTCCAGGAATTGCCCAACCCAGAGCTGCCAACTGTACCTCAGAGCCACTATTCTAACAAAATTCAAAATAAATCAGCTATCTGGTAATTTCATCTCATCTCTCTGTCTCTCTCTCTTGGGAAGAAAAAATGTTCTAGCCCTTACGGCTGCAGATATAGGTTTGAAAGCATGTAGGCATTAGCAGAGCACACTGCGATCTCAGAAATCAGAGAGTACGGCTCAGCAGAACTGGCACCCTGCATAGGGTATTATCCTTCACAGGACTAAATATAGGTTCATGGGTAAAATTCTGTGAAAGCATCCTCGTGTCAGAGTCTCCAGTAATCAGCACAACAAACGTTCCTTAATCAGGATCAGTTTATTTTAGTCAGGTTACTACATTGCTCTAACACTATCCGTGTTAAGACTAAAGAGGGAAAGCGGGAGTGGGATTTTATACAGGGTTCAAACATGGGGCGTCAGACGGCAACAAGCCAATGAATGCCCTGGTACCCTCGCGCAGAAACCTAGCGGGAAACTCACAAGAGAAACTGGAGATCTTGTCAAAACAAAGACAAATGCTGGAGGAGAATCGAAAGCTAGCATCCTAGTGTTAACTACCCCCTCTTCTCTTCTTTATGGCACCCAGCCACTTTACCCCCACCTTTTATTTATGGCAGCCTGGCTGACACCTCAAGAAGACTAGAGCAGGAGGCGTGGGGGGATGTCAGGCAACATGCTTGTTTCTGGGCCGAGGTATTTCTGTTCACCTGAAGAGGTCCTAGGCCTAGGGGTTATGAACAGGAGGAGCTCATAGGATGAGTCTTTCCATGCAGCCCCCTTCCCCCTCCCTCCAAGCTTCTCCTGAAGGTTGGGAGACACTACAGAACGTAAGAAGAGCCCTGCTGGATCAGACCAGTGAGGGTCCATCTAGTCCAGCATCTTGTCTCACACAGTGGCTAATTAGTTCCTCTGGAGGGCCGACAACAGGGCACAGAGGCCGAGGCCTTGCCCTGATGTTGCCTCCTGGCTCTGGGATCCAGAGGAAATGTGGAGGTTCCCCTCAGCCACCACAGCTAGTAGACCTATCCTCCATGAATCGATCTAATCCTCTTTTAAGGCTTTTTGTTCCTGTGGTTATAACTACAGCCTCCGGTGGTGAATTCCACATTTTAGTCATTCTCTGTGTAAAGAAGTGTATCCTTTTGTCCATCCTGAACCTACAGCCCATCAGCTTCATTGGATGCCCTCGAGTTCTAGTATTTCGGGAGAGGAAGAAAACGTTCCCTTTGCCCGCTCTCTCCACCCCAGGCACAATTTTATACACCTCTATCCTGTCCCCCTTTAGTCGTCTTTTTTCTAAACTGAAAAGTCCCAGACTCTTCAGCCTTTCCTCGTAGGGAGGGTGCTGCATTTGTGAATTTAATAGGATGCTGCGGGAAGAGGACACATTTGACCGGGGCTACAGCGAGAAGGGGAAACTGGAAGAAATCACCTCCTCCCACTCTAGGGCTGCTAGGTCTTACCTTTGTTGCAGCGGGGGGGGGGGGGGGGTGTCCCAGCCCCTCTCTGGGATATCTTTGGCAGGCACACACAAAGCATGCACGCCACAATGACACCACCCCAAAGTGACATCACCATGTTGGGCACGTTGAGTATGGGACCACTATCATTCAAGGAGAAAATACAGAGTTTCCCCTTGAATGATAGAGCATCCCCCCCCCCCTTCCCCAGCGTGACATGCCCGGCGCAGTGATGTCACCGGCTGGCGCCATCACGCCAGGCAAGTCAGTGCAATCCCGGCATTTGGGGGGTGGGGTTCCCCTCGGCAGCCAGATCCAGGCTGGCAGATGAGGAGACCTGGCAACCCTATCCTACTCTTAGGCGAATGATTCCACCAAAATAGCAAATAATGTTACGGGGCAGTTTCTGCTGATGCCCCCCTCCTACTCTGCTCCTGAGGGCCCCATGGCCCCTGGGAGCAGATTTCAAGAGGTGCACGAAGCGATAGGGGGCCGGGGAAGAGATCCATTCCATGATCTTCTTCTGTTTGTGATTTCATAGGATCCGCCCTGATACATATTAAGCGGCGAGAGCTTTGTGAATTCCACATTGTGGCGATGCCGGGATGATTCATGTGGGTGGCTGAGAGGAGTAGCTTTGCTAATGGACCAAAATGTCAAGACCCCTTTTGTGAAAGCGTACACTTGAAAGCTTTAAAAAGCCATACCTAATTAGTGTGCAGGAAGTATAAAGATACTGTAAGAATTACCGGGGGCTGTCGAATTGTAACGCACTCATTTTAAACTGAGCCTCTTTAGGTTTGGGTTAGTTTTTTTCCTTTTTTTTGCCCAAACCAATTTGCATGAAGATCTGCCTTAAATGTTCTATTTAAAAAAAAATTAAATGTCACCGGTTTTTCATTTTGACTTTGGAAGTAATGCTGCATTGCTCCGTTAATCAGGGTGTCACCCCAAGGCATGTTTCCAGAAATAAGCATATTTCCTCTCTTTTCATGTACGTGCCTTTCTGTGAGGTCACCATCCAGCCCAGATAACTTTTCCGCATGCAAATCCCCACCCTATGTCGCTGAATTCTGTTCTTTTAGAAACATTTAAATAATTCCTCTTTAGGCTGTCTCCCATGTAGGAAAGAAAACAAAGATGAGGGATATAAAAATTAAAAAGTATAACAAAGGTTGTGGTCACACACACGAGATAAAGGGGGGGGTGGAGAAGAGAGGCTGTTTCCTCTGGCGGAAGTTGACGTGCAGTTGCACGATCACACAGTCTTTTGAAGCTGTGGGCACAGCCCAACACTGCATGATCAGACGCAACCACAGGTGAGTCAGGGTGGGGTTTTTTTGCCATTTGTCTCCAATGCACTTGAATAAGGGATCGATGATTCGCACCTCACCCCTGAGGGCTCCCTATGGAGTGTGCGATCATGTGCATACCGAGAAAGGGAAAAAAACAATGGCACGGAGTCGGGACGGCCTGATCAGACCATCCTGATCCCTTGAGAGTATGCCAGAGTGATCAGACAGGGGAAAGTCTGCCGTGGCCCATAGCAACCCATTTGCTACCGGTCTTTCTCTGGTGCCTGTTTACTCTGCTTCTGTGCTGGAGCAACACAGGTTGCTGCTGGCTGTGGGACGCTTCCCAGATGTGCGTGTCTGACTGTGCACGTTAAATCCACCTGGCATTCATGCCTATGTCGGGGCTAATTGTGCGTGTGATCGCAGCCAAAAATGTGGATTCACTAGTATTATTTCAAAACCTAAGCTTTGTCAGACAAGGTAAGTGGGTAGGGTTGCCAGCTCTGGATCGGGAAATATCTAGAGATTTTGAGGGTGGGGTTTAGGGAGGGGAGGGACCTCAGCAGGGTACAATGCCACAGAGTCCACCCTTTGAAGCAGCCATTTTCTCCAGGGGAGCTGATCTCTGTCAGCTGGAGATCAACTGTAATAGCGGCAGATATCCAGGTGCCACCTGGAGATTGGCAGTTCTATAAGTGGGGCAGTATCTGTTCTTTGCACTTGCAGAAATCTTTCAAATGAGATACTGAGCACAGAATTCAACATGCTAACGGCAGAATGAGACAAAACAGGAAAAGTCAGGGGGTGGAGCTTTAATGCTATGTGAGCTCCTTTCTCCACCCCTTTTCTAAGAGAAAGTGTTGCAGACGAAGCAGTATATTCAGATTTCTTTAAATTGTATAATTTATGCAGATCGCTCAGCTAAGCTTTTCATGGGAAATGATTTTTGTTTGTTTTTAAGCAGACATATCTCTAGCGGTAAATGCATGATTATTTTATCCAGGGGTCTGTTGGAGCGGGAGCGCACAGGAGCGTAGCTCCGGGAGTGAGGAGCCCAGGGGGCGGGCACATGACCAAGCCCCGCCCCCTCCTCGGCTTCCCTGAGCAGTGCAGAGGCGCAGCGCCCCGGGGAAAGCCCTGCTAGGGTCTTTATTGATTTTAATGTTTTGTTTTAATATTGATAATTTTATCATTGTTCCTTTTATGACTGTGTGCTGCTTTTCCAGAGACTTGCTCAAGGTGGCATATACATTTTCTAAGTATACCATTTTTTATCTGGGCACATGGCACATAAG
The DNA here is from genome assembly GCA_029233225.1 of Lepidodactylus listeri. Classification (NCBI taxonomy): domain Eukaryota; kingdom Metazoa; phylum Chordata; class Lepidosauria; order Squamata; family Gekkonidae; genus Lepidodactylus; species Lepidodactylus listeri. The sequence continues at coordinate 127,180,980 of JARCFY010000005.1, read as the reverse complement.
TACTGGAGAAATTTCACCAACCCTTCAGCAGCTTCCACCTTATCAGTTTGGTGTAGTGGTCAGGAGTTGGACTCTAATCTGGGAGAACCGGGTTTGATTCCCCACTCCTCCACATGCAGCTGCTGGTGCGACCTTGGGCCAGTCACAAGTTCTCTCAGAGCTGTTCTCTCACGAGCAGTTCTCAAAAGACCTCTCTCAGCCCCACCTACCTCACAGGGTGTCTTGTTGTGGGGAGGGGAAGGGAAAGGGATGGGCGGTGCACATGTCCTGGGTATCTCAAGTCTACTTGAAAGCTGGTGGTTTCAAGGGAGCAGGAAGAGAATGAGGGTGGGTTCTTTACGCTTCTTTTTATTGCACAAAGTATTGGATGGGGAAGGGAATGGAGGAAGAGCAGGTCAGTTTCAGTCACCTGTGGAGTGGAGCCTGAGGGGTGGGTGTTGCTTTCTGACACACTTCCGGTATGTCAGGGGGTGTGGCATATGCAAATGAGTTATGCAAATGAGTTATGGTAATGAGCTCCTGCACCTCTTTTTCTACGAAATGACCCCTGATTTTATCTGATTCCTGTCAAGGAATACTTCTTTAATCAACTAGTGATTAAAATGAGGAATTTGCTGCCAAAGGACGTAGTGATACTCACTGGCATGGACAGCTTTAAAGGGGAATTAGACAGATTCATGGAGGACGGGTCTACCAGTGGCTACTAGCTGTGATGCCTAAAGGGAACTTCCACATTCCGAGGCAGTCAGCCTCTGAATCCCAGCGCCAGGAGGTAACATCAGGGGAAGGCCTCGGCCTCTGTGCCCTCAGAGGAACTGGTTGGCCACTGTTGTGCGTCAGGGTGCTGGATTAGATCTTAAGTAAGTTGAACCAACTCTGCTTATGAATTTTGTCTTTTATTTACCTCAGGGCCTTTATATTTAATAGTCGAATATGCCAAATACGGCTCCTTACGCAGTTTTCTGAGGGAAAGCCGGAAAGTGGGGCCCAGTTATGTGGGCAGTGACACCAACAGGAACTCCAGCTACTTGGATAATCCAGATGAGCGGGCCTTAACGATGGGGGACCTCATCTCTTTCGCCTGGCAGATATCTCGTGGAATGCAGTATCTGGCTGAAATGAAGGTATGGTGTCCTTCCCTCCGCTACCTTTCTGGCCCATCAGTGAAGGCTGGTGTGATAATTAATACCTTTTCTCCTTTCCCTCCAAAGCTCGTGCATCGAGATCTAGCAGCCAGAAACGTGTTGGTGGCAGAGGGGCGTAAGATGAAGATTTCGGATTTTGGTCTGTCACGTGACGTCTATGAGGAGGACTCCTATGTCAAGCGGAGCAAGGTAGAGCCCAGAATCACCAATGTCTGTCATTGACTTTGTGGCTGAGGAAGTTGCACAGGTGTCCAAGAAAACCAGCAGTCTCAGGACGTCACAACATCTATTCTGAGCCAAGGAACGGAGACCCAGACTTATTTTTAAAACACTGCCTGAGGTGTTAGAATTAACTACATTGCAGCCCTACTTATAATAGGACTGTCTGCCTACAGGCTTCTGCTCACTATAGAACTGGGCCTCGAGCTACTCGCTGCCATTGGAAATAGACTAGGAGCTGGATCCATTTAACCACGTGCCCTGAAGTGTCCCTGCAGACGCTGGAAGCTTAGGAATACAGGGTGCCCCTGGGAAAAAGCTTGCCTGAGTCCTCTGTGGGGGGTTGGAGTGGAAAAACAGATCTCCCACCACCTGCAGTCACGGCTGCCCACACATCCTTTTCCCAGTGGCCCTGGGTGTGGCCACGAGGACTACTGCTATGGTCACCTTGAACACTCATGCTTTGTGCACCCCCCATGTGTCTTTCTCCAGCAACGCTGTGCAACATATACAGCTGGGATCCTGGGTGACAAAGCACTTGTAAGCAGGCAGGGGAAGGGTGGGAGTGCAGGCATTAGAAGAGATGCGTGACTAGAGAGTCAACGGCAGTGGGGACCTCCAGAACCTGTGGGCCCTGGTAGCTGCCCCACCTATGGGTATACTGACACCTGCCCTGGGCAGAGAAAGGTTAAGCAACTCTCCCCACTATCACCCAGGGGTACACACAAAAACCATCCTCTCCCAGTGCTCCTTGCCGTCAAAGAAGCTGGCCCACAGAGTTTCCTTCCATGTGATTGCGTGTCATGGGCAATTTGGCTCCCTGAACTGGAATCTGGGTGGAGAGACAGATCCCAATTAAGAAGACCGATTTCTTTAGAGGTTTGCACAAAATTATCCACCACCACCACACCACGCAAATACACATTTTGCCAGAGCACCAGTCATCTTTATGGCTTGGATTGTTCTCCTTTCATACCCGGAGTTTTGCCGTGTGACTGCCATCTATTGTCCAATTCGTCTGGCCGCCATCCCTGAGCCCGCTCGCGGGGAGGGCGGGGTATAAATGTAAAAGAAGGAAGGAAGGAAGGAAGGAAGGAAGGAAGGAAGGAAGGAAGGAAGGAAGGAAGGAAAGAAAGAAAGAAAGAAAGAAAGAAAGAAAGAAAGAAAGAAAGAAAGAAAGAAAGATCCTGTTTAATTGGAAATGTTTGTAATGGTAGTCAGCATTTTGTTTGCAAGATAGTGCAGTCCAAATTTGATGGGAAGCCTGTTTTATAAAGAATGGTTCCTTAATTGTAAAGCTGTACATACCCATACTGGCAAACAGGATTAGACACCAAGTATAAGATACATTTTATAAATATTTTTACTCTTTTCAATCCTATATATAACTTTCTATAGTTGAGGAAGTTTTTATATTTTGGGGGGCTGCTTCTCCTGTTGCAGCATTGTCACGTGACTGCAAGCTGCAGAATGTTTCTTATCTTGCTCTGTCTGTCCTTTTGTTTAAGTTGTACCTCATCTTTCCATCCAAATGGATGCCCAGTCAAATGACTTACAATAATAATGTTGGTAGCCTGAAACCACTTAGCATAATTTGCACACAAATAATGACATACAGAGAAATCCACTAGGGTTGCCTGCTCCATGTTGGAAAATACCTCAAGATTTGGGGGGGTGCAGCTTGAAGAGGGTGGGGTTTGGGGAGGGGAGGGGAGGGACTTCAGTGGGGTCCACTTTGCAAAGTGTCCGTTTTCCCCAGGTGGACAGATCTGTGTCACCTGCAAATCAGTTGTACAGGAGACCCCCAGCTACCACCTGAGGAGTGGCAACCCTAAAACCCTGTCTACTGTTATGGAACTGATTGCACTTTTATGAAACTTTGGATTTAAACAAAGCAAGTTTCTAGCCTTCGTGATTATACAGAAGACCTTTCTTTAAAATCTCAAGAATCAACTTAGAGCTTCTCTGCATTCTCATTTTTCTCATTTGTGTGTTCTTTTCGCTTCTGGAGGGAGGGTGTCTGTTCCACTGGTGTTTTGCTCCCTCTAGTGGTCAGTTCAATATTCCGTTGCTTTACATCCAGCATAAAAACCTGTGGTTAAATCTGCAGGGAGATATACCGGACATAACGTGGTGTAATATTAAATTGACCACTAGAGGGAGCAGAAGACATGCTGAACAGAACACCCCCACCCCATCCCCCGAAACAAGAACCCACAAATGCGGAAAATCAGAATGAGGAAGAGCTCTTACAGACACGGTGATGATATTTCATCACTCTGCGTTTTCACATGCCAAACGTGTTGCTTCCAAGGCCTTTGTCTCTGACACACATAATGCCTACCACGTCTTCATGAACTCTCCACCTCCTTCACCACCCATATTTTGGCAACGCAAAAGTGGTGTTAAGTACCAAAAAGTTTCTACCATGTTGTTTAGTGACTTAAGCACAGTATTTGGCTTTTCTCTTCACAGCCTTTGGTACTGGGTAGCCTAAGATTTGAAAATTACAACAGGTGCCTTTCTCAAAATAATAATGATAACAGTTGTGTGCCATCGACTCACAACCGACTCAGGGTGACCCCGGGACCGTGTGGTTTTCAAGACAAGGAATACGCAGAGAGGTTTGCCGTTGCCTGCCTCTGCATAGCAATCCTGGACTTCTTTGGTGTGGTGTCCCTTGCAAGTAGTAACCAGGGCTGACCCGGCTTAGTTCCCAGGCTCTAAGAAGGCTGGGCCGGTCAGGCTTAATTTTCTCAAAATAGGTATTCCTGATATCCCTGTGATGGGAAAGGCACTTACTTTCTGAGACGGGATGCGGGAGGGAGGCTGGCAGTGTGTACAAGATAAACGTGGCATAAGTGAAATGTCTGTGTTAAGGGTGACGTGAGAAGCCATGCCAAAGCTCCCTCTCGAGCAGTAACCTCCTTGCGTCTTCCTCCAGGGCCGGATACCCGTCAAATGGATGGCAATAGAATCTCTTTTCGATCATATCTATACAACGCAAAGTGACGTGTAAGTCTGTGTGTTTACTTTTAAATGAAGAGCTTTTCCGCGCGCTCCTCTGAAGACCTCCTTCGGCCACCTGGGTTCTGCTTTGGCTCCACTGTTGTTCTGTTCGTGCTTCTTGGGTGATGAAAGCTAGACAGCTGATCTGCAGTAATATGTTATCAGGCACTAAACAGTTGTTTTGAACTGTTCTTGGTGAGCATTTGCTTAAAGCCCTCCTTCTCCTTCTTCTTCTTCCTCCCTCTCTCTCTCCCCCCCCCCCCCACCACGGTGGCCGTTTTGTGGTTGTGCCTACCACCCCATGCAGAATTCCGCAGGTGCCCACGTGTTGTGAAAGGTTAAGGACCCTTTCAGTATAATATACTTCACAATGTGAGTCAGACCCATTGGTCCACCTAGCTCCGTGTTCTCTCCTCTGGTGGGCAGTGGCAATTAAGCAGAGAAAGGTCTTTGGCAGTGCCTGTTAGCCAAGATCCTTTAACGGGAGAGGGATTTTTCTGTAAGCAAAGCACAGGTTCTACCGCTAAGCTGTAAATCTTCCTTTTAGTACCTGTGAATACCAGGCCCAGAGAGCAAACATGAGCTATGGCTATATCACCTTCTTGCCCTGTTTGTGAGCCCCCCAGAGACATTTGGCTGACCACTCTTGGAAACCAAAAACTGGGCTAGACAGACCTTTCATCTAAAATGGCAAGGAGATACTTAACATGTTTAAATCTGATATGTGAGGTTTAAATTATAGCAGTGAACAAGACTGAGGCTCACACAGAGGCTTGGTGGCATCCAGTTTCTGTTCCGGTGTCTTTTTTCCTACCTGAGCAGGAAAAACTCTCCGGGAAAGGTGAGAGGGGATGTAATGGAAGAGACCAGAGGCCTACAATGTTTCATCTGGTAGAGCATGCCCCTGCCCTAGAGTAAGACAACCCATTTCCAAGATGACCTGTCTCGGCAGGGGACTATCACTGCTTTAGGGAGCCAGCAGAGCTTTTGTGGTACCTGCGTCAGCTGTTTCACTATTCCCCTCTGTCTTCATTTCAGCCCTATTTGCACGGTCAGCAACCTAGGAGCAAAGACTGCCCTGCTCCACAGTCTTGGAAGCTGAGGGCCAAGAGTGAATGTGGCGTATGGAGGTGAAAGTTGACTAGCAGCACTCACCCAGCCGTTTGGCTAAAGCCCACATTGTACAGTTACATTTCCATACATGTTTTCCACTTGGTTAAACATTTTACCAAATCTTAACAGGAGCTCCCACAAGAGCACAGCTATAGCTTCCCCGTCTTATTCTTGCTTTCTTCTCCAGAAGTTTTATTCCCCCACCCCCCGATCTTTTAAGAACACTTCTACATAGCCAGCTTGGATTTATTGCAAGTTACTCTGTTTTCCAATCTGGCTCAATTAAAGCCCCTCACAGCTTTTCTTTCCTTCAGCTCAGGCGCACAATACGGCAGAGCCAGCCCACGCTCAGCTCTTCTCAGGGTAATTTATTCATTTGTGAGGTTCCTAAAATACTAAAAGCTCTCCCACCACCTCCATCATTCACACGGTTTGTTTTCTGGATTAACCAAACTACAGATGTGTTAAAAGAGAGCCACCCCGCATGCAGACAGCCAGCTGCTGGGAAAGCACGGTAAAAAATTACCAGCATTAATGTAGTCGCCCACCTTTGGAAAGAAAATTACAACTGAGGGTCAGCGTGATGGACTGGGTCTGGCTGCTGGTTCAAATCTCAGCTTGCCCGGAAAGTTTACTGTGTGAAATGAGGCCAGTTCCCATCTCTGACCTGGTTCCAGGGATTGCTCTGGGCAGGCTTCCCCAACATGGTGCCCATAAACACCATGGCACGCGACAGCACAGAAGAACATAAGAGAAGCCAATGTTGGGACAGGCCAGTGTCCCATCCAGTCCAACACTCTGTCACACAGTGGCCAAAAACACCAGGTGCCATCAGGAGATCCACCAGTGGGGCCAGGACACTAGAAGCCCTCCCACTGTTGCTCCCCCAAGCACCAAAAATACAGAGCAGCACTTGCCCCAGACCGAGAGTTCCTATCTATACCTTGTGGCTAATGGCCACTGATGGACCTCTGCTCCAGATGTTTATCTAATTCCCTCTTGAAGCCGTCCATGCTTGTAGCCGCCACCACCTCCTGGGGCAGTGAATTCCACGAGTTAATCACTCTTTGGGTGAAGAAGTACTTCCTTTTATCTGTTCTAACCCAACTGCTCAGCAATTTCATGGAGTGCCCACGAGTTCTTGTATTGTGAGAAAGGGAGAAAAGGACTTCTTTCTCTACCTGCTCTGTCCCATGCATAATCATGTAAACCTCGATCATGTCACCCCTCAGCCGATGTTTCTCCAAGCTAAAGGGTCCCCAGCGCTCTAACCTTTCTTCATGGGGAAAGTGTTCCAACCCTTTTATCATCCTAGTTGCCCTTTTCTGCACTTTCCCCAGTGTTGTAATATCCTTGTACTTCCCTTGGCACTAACTGAACTTTTCAGAAAATGGGTGGGGTCATTGTAAGGCAGGGCTTGTTACTGGCTGCCCTTATTTGAATAATAAAAAGATCAATGGGACTGACTGACACTTGGGCTTTCCTAAGTCATTGTGTGGTTCCGTTTCCCCACCTGGCTTTCCTTTTCCCCAGGAGGTGTGAGGAGGGAGGCATTCCATTCAGCTCCGCCTGCTGTGGCAGCCATTTTGGGTTTGGCTCCACCTCCTGTGGCAGCCATTTTGGATACGTGCTTACCACCCCTTCTCAAAATTTTACATGTGTCTGCAAGCTCAACAAGATTGGAGACCCCTGGGTCTAAGGATAAAACTAGGGCCGGGGCCTTAAAAAAACTGGGCAGCAGAAGCAAAAACAATATTTTACTTAAACTAGTGTCATCCTTAAACTAAATCCCAAATCAGTGTAACACCTGTTTGGCATCACCATAAAGAGAGTTAGAATGTGGTGTGGAGGAGGTTTTAACTCAAAGAAAAGGCATGAAGGGAGAACAGATGGAGTTCAAAAAATATTGTGAAGGGTTATCGCAACGATTCCAGGCTCCGAGGGTGGCGTGCCAGGGATTTCTGTTTTGTTTTATGCTAATCATGGTTTATTTGAGATGAAGCATCACATGACCACGTGAGGCGAGCCATTTCCAGCATTCAGCTATGCAGCCATTTCTTACTGCTGTCAATTGCTCAGAACCTGTGAAGCGGAGCAAATGCTGCTACGGAGGGAAAAATGTGACCGCTGCCAAGAAAGTTTGTGTGGTTTTCTGAGGGCTGTCAGGGAGCTAAGCCCAGCTAGGAGATGCAAAATCTAATAATTCAATCCCTGCCTCGTCAGCCACAAGTGTTAGGCATACCGCAAGTCTCCCGCAAATCAACAGGGGAATGGCGCTGCTAAGCATTTGGGTACAACTGGTTGTCGTGGGGCAGCCCTGCCTAGGTTCCCTGGATTGTACTTGGTGACTGATTATTGGTCCTCATTTATTTTATTTTATTTTAAATCACAGGCTTTGTTTGTGCTGTGGTAGGTTTCTGCAACTTGCCCGGAAACCAAATTTCACACCCTAAAATTCGAAATCGCTGTATTGCGCTCCATTTGCGACCTTGTACGTCAGTATACAGAAACGGGACAGCTTCATGCAGTCTTACATTTGTGACCTGACTTTAAGAACATAAGGAGAGCCCTGCTGGATCAGACCAATAGTCCATCTAGTCCAGCATCCTGTCTCGCAGAGTGGCCAACAACAGTGCGTAGAGGCCGAGACCTTCCCCTGTTGTTGCCTCCTGGCGTTGGAATTCAGAGGATCAGTGCCCCTAAAAGTGGAGGTTCCCCTCAGTCACCAGGGCTGGTCGCCATTAATAGACATCCTCCATGAATCTATCTCATCCCCTCTGAAAGCTGCTTATTCCTGTGGCCATCGCTATATCCTCTGGCAGCGAATTCTGCATTTTAATCATTCTCTGTCTGTGTAAGGTATTTCCTTTTGTCCATCTTCCCTCTTTGTTCATATGCAAATGCAGGGACAGGAGAGACCTCTCATACACAAAACCATGCAATCCTGACGCTCTTAGTGAATGCGTTTCTCTCTTCTCCTCAGATGGTCATTTGGAGTCCTGCTCTGGGAGATTGTCACCCTGGGTGGTAACCCTTACCCGGGTATCGCGCCAGAGAGACTGTTTAATCTCTTGAAAACAGGCTATAGAATGGAGAAGCCGGAAAACTGCAGTGAAGAAATGTAAGTCGCGTCAAGGTGTGGGCTTTTCGTCGCTCCGGCAACCTTTGCCAACATTCCACTCTTTGATCATAAGACTGTGATCAGCAGCTCCATCTTAGGACTTGGCTGGGAAGCTTATCCTGCACTGGCAATAGTGCAGGTGGCTAGCGCTGTATTAAGCATCTGGAGAGACATTTTCTTCTTCACGATAGGGTGGGCTAGCCTTGGAAGTATTGGGGGAAATATCGTTGTGGGAGGCACATGCCTTAGAGCTGTGCAAAGAACGAGTATATGATTTTTGATAAGAGAAAAAAGATTGGTGGGGAGAGAATGTTTGGAGGGATGCTGGGTATCACAGTGTGAACATTCTAAGCCCGTCTGTACTGGTGCAGCCCTCCCAGGAGGCAAGTGCTGGGGTTCACCCAGGCAGGTCACAGGCAAGGTTGCAGAGAGTAACCAGGATCCAGTCCAAAAGTCAGGGTTTCCAGAGAGCAAGGTATGCCAAGTCCAGTCTAGAGTCAGGAGATCCAGGCAGCAAGTCCAAGTCCAGTCCAGAGTCAGGGGTTCCAGAAACGCCAATAGTCAGGTCCAGTTCAAGGTTCCAGTGTCCGGTAACAGCAAGGTCAGTAGTTCAGTAGCAACGTGTACTTGTTGCATCCACAAAACTGCTGCTTCACCCAGCTTATTTTATAGCCAAGTCTTAATGAGCTACACTCCCAGCCAATTCCTTGGCAATCATTCCAAAACTACTCATCCATCTCGTCAGTTGACTGCTGACAATGGGCCATGAGTCTCGCACTCCTCCTTTCCTGCAACTCTGTGCGCCTCTGACAGCGTCAGCACTGCAGGGGTGTGGGTGAGCCAGATGGGCTGGGAGTGGCTTCTGCAGTCTTGTTTACTGCTTCAGAGCTACAAGGTGTTGGCTCAGTTTCAGCTGCAGGCTGTGACTTCTGATCAGCCGGTAACCTGATCTCTTGTTGCTTTCCTCCTGGCTCAGAGCCAGCTTCAGCCATTTATTCTAGCTAGCTGCAGGCCGCTCATCATCTGAGGAATCTGTGCTGTCACTAAGCATAGACTTACTTGTGACCCCACCCCCTGTGATGTTTCATGTCGCATGTTATGTCATCATCCTATTGATATCTGTGCCACTCAACGTTCTGCATGCTGGCTTCTTGGAAAGAGAGCCACCATTTTCCAGGAGATTGCTTAAAAGCAGCTGCCCCCAAACAGGAATAGTTGTGGGGTCACTTAATCTGATCGGGTCAGCTGAGCTCTGCTGTCCTCCAGGTGGTGGAAAGTGCCATCAAGTCGCAGCTGAGTTACGGCGACCTGGAAGGATTTTCAAGGCAAGGTGGTTTGCCATTGCCTTCCTCTGCGTAGCAACCCTGGACTTCCACAGTGGTCTGCCACCCAAGTATTAACCAGGGCTTACCCAGCTTGTCTTCCAAGATCTGGCTACCCTCGACCCTTCAGGTCAGGGCAGCACCCAAAAGAGCCTTCCTGTGAGAAATGGGTGGGCTCAGCAGCCAGGCAATTTCCATATATTGGCTCATCAGTCAGAGTCTACTGAAATTATCTGGTGTCTTTGTTCTTCCCTTATTGTGTTCTAATTTTAGTGGCTCCTTGCTGCAAAGCATTGAATTGCAATTAATAAAAAAATAATTAAGTAAAAGCAGAGAAGGCATCCCTTGCAACTCTAACCAGCTCCAGACTGTAGGAGCAATAAGCTCGGACGTGTAATTTGTCGCATAAACGGAACGAGGCCATGAGCTGGAAGACAACGGGGCTAATAGGAGGCCCAACCGGTTTTCCTGGTAGACCACTGGGATGCTGCATTACGCACTCATCGGGCAACAGAAACAATCCGGCAGGAAACACTGTTAAAGACAGGATGCCCCCAGTTTTCACACATTTTGGGTGAGCCACGCCTTTTTGTGGATGGAAGTGTAAGCTTGTTTAAACAGTGCCCTAAATGTGAGCAAGCCTATTCTCCCCCACAGCTGGGAGAACAATGAAAGGACCACAGGGACCTTTGACATGGGATGCAAACCACGTGGCATCGTTCCCCCCCCCCCCCCCCCGTGTCACGTCTGTGGTTGGGAGACATGCTGCCAGCCCCCCATCCATCTGGTCAGAACATCAAATTGCTCCTCCAGCTGCCCTGGAGACGTTCTCATAAAATCAGCTCCCACATAGCTGGGATAACATTTAAAGGGCCCCAGCAGAGTACTTTCTCTCTGTTCGTTTTGAAGGGAAGTTGGGTCTTCCAGATTCAAAAAGGTCTCTGATTCAGAGAGGAGCACAAATACATTCTTCAGTTTAATTTTCAGAGCAGCTTGCTTTTCTGGGTCATCCCAGCAAAACTTGCTTTTTGTTGCTGGAGTATTGGCTGCAGGGCAGGTTACGAAAGAGGTTTGTCGTTTAAAAAAAGACTGATCCAAAATTGGTTTGACCAGGTGTCGCCTGTTGTTCATCCTTCCTGGCTGCTCTGTCCTGCCAGCTGCTGTATGTTTCTCCTTTCCCCAACTGGGAAAGGAGTGTAGCAGGATTAATCTATATGAAAGACTGAACCTGCACTGGTAAAGCTGAAGTCTGTGGCCTGTATGTAGGATTGCCAGTTGTTAAACACACACACACACACTGAGGCTCCGCACCAACTCCTCCCAGGGCAAACAGTGCAAAGCACACTATTTCCCCAGTGTGAAGCGTATGTGGCTGCTGTTGCACTCTTGGGTTGTCTCAGTGCTGCCTCCTTTAATCCCGCACTGAACAAGGGAGTTGGAGTAGGTGACTTCTAGGATCCCTTCTAACGCTGTTTCAAGAAACTAGTCTCCTTTAAGAGAGCTTTTCTGCCTAAGTGTTAGCTTTCTTGACTATAGAAGTCATCCCCTCCGTCTGCCAGCTTGTTATCAGAACTGTTGCTTAGGCTGGCAGAAGTGATTAACTTGCAGCAGCTGAGAACTGTCATCTAAAGCGGCTGACAGCTTGCAATTTAGAGGTCTAGCCTGGTAACAGCTTTCTATTAGCTAAATGGTTTTTCTTTCTGCCCTGAGAACTTCAGCCCCACAAGAAAAAAAAAATTGCCCCACAAGCCACAAAATCCTACCTATGGACCTGATCCAAAATATCTATTTGATCTTGATAAAGTGTCCAGTATTGACCTGGTCAGTCCAGTATTTTCACTGACTGTTCTGGAAAAACACTGCAGTCTTTTTTTTCCTGGGTGGTCTGTGAAAGTCCCAGTCTGTTCGGGTCAGTACCAGATACCTGGCATCCTTTCCCGTACGACTGGGCAAACAACACAAATGGGCCCTGCAGTTTTTATGATTTTACCTGATTCTTCTGGTTTTTCTAGTCAAGGTGGGAGCCAAAGATCTGAAGCCCACTGCTGACCCTTGAAAACCCCGCTCGGCTACCTCTTCCGTTTCTAAGATTGCAGCAGATGTGGCATGCACATTTGCGCTCATAACATTATAGTCATAGAAAAGAGCAAGCGTCCAGGAGCACCTTCAAGACGAACAAAATATGTGGCAGGGTAGGAGCTTTCATGAGGCTGCGGTCACACGGCCCTTAAATGCGGGAGGAAGGGCTATTTCCTCCCGCATTTAAAGGAGCCGACCACACGGCCCGCCCCAAGTCCCGCGCTGAAGCGGGCTCAAATGCGGGTTCCTCACGCATTTTCCGACCCCGGGAAAATCAACAGTTTTCCCGGGTGTTGCGGGAGGAACCTGCATTTGAGGTATCTGGACAGCCCTCTCTCACAATCATTGCGAGAGCAGGGCTGTCCAGATAGTCCCGCCGGCCATTCCCCCCCCCCCTTTTACACTTGGGCGCTTGGCCGCCGCCATTCCCACCTCTTCAGCGGCCGCCAACGCTTCTGCTGCCAACGCTTCTGCCGCCTCTTCAGCCACTGCCGACGCCGTTCCCGCCGACGCCACCAACGCTTCTGCTGCCACAGGGGTTGGGATGTATAGACATCCCAATAAAGGGGCCGTGTGACCGCAGCCTGAGTCACTGCTCACTTCTTCAGAACGGACTCCCATTCTAGCTGTATCGGAAGAAGTGAGCAGTGTCTCACGAAAGCTCCTCCCCGGCCACGTATTTTGTTCGTCTTGAAGGTGCTGCCGGACTCTGGCTCTTTTCTGCTGCTACAGACTAACACGGCGACCCAGCTTGATCTAACATTATAGTCATAACTAGAAACTTGCTCGGTTTTTGCTTCTTTGTTTGTTTAAAGAGTCGATTTGTTCAGGAAGCTCAACTTTGCTACTCTCCCAAATCCTGCATGCCAACAGTCCTCAAAATAAAACCGGGGGGGGGGGGGGGGGATGAATAGACGTGATCCCATTACACTTCCACGGGAACCTTTGCTTTGCAAAATTGCTGCCAGGCCACACTGAGTGCAGGGCTTGACGGAGCTCCTGGGCAGTCTTGTGAAGGAAGAAGAAGAAGAAGAGATTGGATTTATACCCCGCCCTCCACTCCCCAAGGGAGTCTCAGAGCGGCTGACAAACTCCTTCCCCTTCCCCTCCCCACAACAGACACCCTGGGAGGTAGGTGGGGCTGAGAGAGCTCTGAGACAATTGTCCTTGAGAGAACAGCTGGTACAGAGCTATGGCTTGCCCAAGGTCATCCAGCCAGGTGCAAGTGGAGGAGTGGGGAATCAAACCCGGTTCTCCCAGATTAGAGTCCGTGCCCTTAACCACTACACCAAACTTGCTGGAACCCACTCACTGCTAGGTCCTTCTTTCCTGTTACAGTTCCTACAGGTTCCTGTTACAGTTAACCATTCGGTGTGCAGAAGCAGCTCATGAGTTGCACAGTAATGAAAAAGTCAGGGGAACAGAATGCCAGAGGATTCTTATGGGTCAGGGGAGGGCGATGCTTACATAGATTGTAAAATAATTTTAGGCTCAATCCAGCCCTCCTGTACAGAGACCAGGAAGTGCAGATATACAACATCACCTCCCTAGGGAGGCAGGGGTGGTGGAGGAAGAACAGGAGGGGAAGGGAAAGGAGTTTGTAAGCTGCTCTGAGACTCCGAGTGAAGGGCGGGGTATAAATCCAATCTCCTCCTCCTTCGTCTTTTTTATCCCTTGCCAAGTTCGTGGTATTTGTGAGCCCAGTTCCCAGGAGCCATGAGGAAAGACTCTTGTTACATGGGTGCATTGTTATCCTAGCACAAGCAACCAGTAACATGCACACCCATGTGCTGAGCACCAATGTTCCCTCTAAGCTGTGGAGTCTGGTGAGCAAAAATTCTACTTCGTGAGCTACTGGCACGAAAGTCGTGAGCGAGCGATTTGGCCCCTGCATACATTAGTTTCCTCTGGAGCCCCCCTTCCTGAGCTAAGAAAAAAATGTGTGAGCCGGAGGCTAAAAAACTGTGAGCTGGCTCACACTAACTGCAGTGGGCACCCCCATGCGCGTGCACACGCGCGCGCGCACCCAGAGTGATCTGAGCAGGAGCCAACTCTGCTTGCAGGGAAAGACCAGAGAATGCAGAGGGCCTTCCGTTCCCATGGCTTGGCCTGGCGCTGGATCGCATGCCTGGCACAGTGGGCTGACTCCTCACGTGACGAGCCCGTGGAGGCTGGATCCAGGTGCAGTTGGCACCGCGTTTCCCTTTCCGTTTGTGCAGATGTTGATGTCTGGGCCTGGATATCCCTCCCGCACGTCCAGAGGACCGGGACACGCCTCTAATGAGCAAATGTTTGGCCAAACAGGAGGGGGGGAAACCCAGAAGCCTTTGTCTAACAAATCGTCTCTTCTTCTACGATTCCCCACAGGTACAATCTGATGCTCCGCTGCTGGAAACAGGAACCAGATAAGAGGCCGACATTTGCTGAGATCAGTAAAGAATTAGAGAAAATGATGGTAAAGAGTAGGGTAAGTGCTTCCTGCGCTTGAGCTCTCTTCCTGAAAACTAGCCAGGAAGGTTTCCCCCAGGGCGAGGATGTATATGCAATTCATTGGTAAGGCTTCGTTTAAGAGTCTGTCTGTTTTTCTACCATTTGTATTTGGAAAGAACTCAAATGAGGACACGGCAGTAGCGTTTGAAAGGACAGTGAAAGAGCAGTCCCACTTGAAAGAAGGGATGCGATTGGGTATCAAACAGCGATTGGAGGGTACAGACTGGATTACTGTAACTCTCTCTACGTGGGGCTGCCCTTGACTCTGCTCCGGAAGTTGCAGCTAGTGCAGAACGTGGCAGCGTGGGGGTTGATGGCGATGCCTGTGCAGGCTCGTATCCACCCAGTGCTATGTGAACTGCACTGGCTGCCTATTGACTACTGGATCCGTTTCAAGGTGCTGGTGCTCACCTTTAAAGCCCTACACAGCCAGGGGCCAGCGTACCTTCTGGACCACCTCTCCCTGTAGAGCACCGAGGTCTACAAATCAACACCTTTTGGCAGTCCCTGGCCCCAGGGACCCCCGACTTGCCCTGCCTAATGGAATGAGCTCCCGAGTGAGATCAGGGTCTTGCGAGATTTATTACAATTCTGCTGGGCCCGTAAGACGGAGCTCTTCCACCAGGCTTTTGGTTGAGGCAGCAGACATCCCCCCCCCAGTTGATCTCCCATCAGTGGCCTGGATCCAAATAGCCATCTAGGAACCAACACTTCTGTCACATCTAAATTGCTGAGACATCTGACTAAATTTTACATGGTATCGTATGATCTATGTTGTCTTAATCTGTTGTTTTAAAGTTGTTCTTAATTTGTATTATATATTGCATTAATGCTTATGGAACCCACCCTGAGCCTGCTTGTGGGGAGGGCAGGATACAAGTCCAATAAGTTTTCGCTCCATTAGACACACCTGATCATAAGACGCACCTTGTTTTTAGAAGAGGAAAACAGGAAAAAATGAAACAGAAAGAAAGAAAGAGAGAGAGAGAGAGAGAGAGATAAAGGAAGGAAGGAGGAGGAGAGAGAGAGAGAAAGAGAAAGGAAGAAAGAAAGGTGGGGACAGAGAGAGAGACAGAAAGACAGACAGACAGACAGAAAAAAGGAAAGGAAGGAAGGAAGGAAGAAAGATAGAGAAAGGAAAGAAGAGAGACGTTGGAATGCCATGCAAAGCCAGGCCTTTCTGTGCAAAGTAGCCACGGAGCTTAATCTGTGGGCGGGGCTTTCTGCTGCTGGCTGTCTTAAAGGGGAAAAGCACTTAAAGGGAAAGAGTACTTAGCCTGGTGGGGTTTTTCCTGCCGTTTCCCTTTTAAGTCTTAACAGCTCAGGCCCAGCAGGGAGGGGCGGGGAAGCCTGGGATGCCAGCCTGAATGGCGTTCCCCTGCCTTACTGCTGAAGAAAGAGCCCTGTTACAGGTAAGAAAAGCTCCATATTCGCTCCATAAGACGCACACACTTTCCCCCACCACCACTTTTTGGGGGAGGAAAAGTGCGTCTTATGGAGCGAAAAATGCGGTAAATAAAAACGAATAAACACTGGCTGAGCTTGGCATATAGCAGGTCCCAGATTCACTCCCTGGCATCTCTAGTTAAAAGGAGTAGGTAGCAAGTGATGGGAAAGACCTCAGCCTGAGACCCTGGCAAGCTGCCGCCCGTCTGAGTAGACAAGACTGATCTGGACGGACCGAGGGTCTGACCCAGTAGAAGGCAGCCTCAGGTGTTCATGTGCCTTCAGTGTAGGTTAAAAATAGCACAGCTACAAGAAGAAGGGTCACCTCACGAATGTTGCTTTTAGGTGCATATGTGTTTACACAAAACGTAAGTGCAATAAACTGGCATTTGGATTCAGATTTACAGCATCATTCATCTAAGCCAGGGGTGGGCAAATAGCGGCCCGAGGGCCACATGCGGCCCGCCACAGAGTTTTTTGCGGCCCGCCAAGACAGTCGGCCACGAGGTTTCTCAACAAGCAATCTCCCTCCTGATTTCAACAAAATTGTAGAAAAGTGTGATAGGGTACATTTGTCTCATTAAACTGATTCTAAAATTAAATGTGCTTGCAGCTATAGATGATATGAAATTAGCGCAATAAATAAATTGAATAAAACTACCACTATTTTATTTAATTTATATTTATGGATTTTTATGATACAATTTATACCTTTTCTGAAATGCAAAGTTAACTAATTAATGCAATCATGTTAAAAAGTGTGGACCTCCGCTAACCTCCACTCCCACAAAGTGGCCCCCGAGCCAAAACAATTGCCCACCCCTGATCTAAGCCATAGTTGGCTGCACTTTCTATCGCCGAGACTGTTGCTTTATTTATTTATTTATTTATTTATTTATTTATTTATTTGCCATCAAGTCACAGCCAATTTGTAGGCTGCAATTACACACACTAAATAACCCACTTTCAGTGCACTTTCCAACTGGATTTTACTGTGTGAACCGGCAAAATCCAATTCGAAAGTGCAGCGGAAGTGGATTATTTAGTCTGTGTGATCGCAGATAATGTCTCCATGGGATTTTTGAGGCATGAGATGCTCAGGGCGGTTTCCCATTGCCTGCCTTTGCATAGCGACTCTGGACCTCCTTGCTGGTCTCCCATCAGGCCCGACCCTGCTTGGCTTCCGAGATCGGAAGAGATCGGGCTAGCCTGGCCTGTCAGGGTAGAAATGAAACCGGGAACGTTGGTGGTGGGAAATGCCATCACATCACAGCCAAGTTAGGGCAGTCTCGGAGGGTTTCTGAGGCAAGAGACGGTCAGGGGTGGTTTGCCATTCCCTGCCTCTGCGTAGCCACCCAGAACTTCCTCGGTGGGCTCCCATCCCACTACTAACAGTTTCCCAAGATCTGACAAGATCGGGCTAGCTGGGGCCATCCAGGTTAGGGCGCTTGTCGCTGTGCCACGTGTGAAATGGGTCTCCGTTGTTCAGTGGGGGAGCCTGAAACGATTTCCCTTGAGTAGTCGCAGAAGTAACTAAATGGCTAGCCGAAGCTGACGACCCAGCTGCTTCAAGGAAGAAAGATGATCCTGTATATTAAAAGCACAGTTAACTGGCTTGACTGCACCCTACAGATGTTAAAGGCCCACCCCCACATACACGTCCAAGACCTTGCAAAAATGTTTTGTTTCCTAAGAGTGCAACACCATTTAGGGAGGAGCTGTGGCTCAGTGGCAAAGCATCTGCTCGGCATGCAGGAAGTCCCAGGTTCGATCCCCGGCATCTCCAGTTAAAAGGACCAGGCAGGAGGTGATGGGAAAGACCTCTGCCTGAGACCTCTGGAGAGCTGTTGCCAGTCTGAGTAGACAATACTGACTTTGATGGACCAGTGGTCTGAGTCAGTAGAAGGCAGCGTTCTGCATCTTCGTTCACACAATATGTTGCAAATGTCAGACCTGCACTGAGCTTTCCTCTCTGCCCAGCGCTTCAGGATCAGTAAAAGCTGTTCTTTCTGGCCGCTACTTACAGCTCACCACCAGTGCTGTTTTTTTTCTTTCTCGAGTGAACTCCAGCCCCAGTCAGAAGCCGACGTGGGCAGGCTTTGGATCCCTAGAGACTTGCGGAAACAGTTGGTGGCAAGCAGCAAGCAAAGAAGCCCAGAGAGGGGCTCTGAGGGAAAGCCCGTATGGTGTAATGGTCCGAGTGCTAGACTGGGATCTGGGAGACCCAGGTTTCAATCCCCACTCTGCCGTGGGAGCTCACTGGGTGACCTTGGGCCAGTCACACACTCTCAACGTGACCTACTTCACAGGGTTGTTGTGAAGGTAAAACAGAGGAGGACGTCATAGGCTGCTTGGTGTCCCCCGTTGGGGAGAAAGGCAAGGTGTAAGTTAGCTGACTAACTCCGTGTGGTCAGTGACAAAGAAGAACTCTTCCAGGAGGCTGTGTGGAGGCCACATGGGGGAAGAATTGGAAAACCACACTCGTCCGACATCAGGGCCCCTGACCTGGATGGCCCCGGCTAGCCCCCACCCTCTTGGAAGCTAAACCGGGTTGCCTTGGCTAGTATTTCATAGAATCACAGAGTCATAGAGTTGGAAGGGATCTCCAGAATCATCTAGTCCAGCCCCCTGCACAACACAGGGAATTCACAAATACCTCCCCCCCCTCCAGTGACTGCTGTTCCATACCCAGAAGATGACAAAAAACCTCCAGGATCTCCAGCCAAACTGGCCTGGAGAAAAATGGCTTCCTGACCCCAAATTGGCAACCAGCATTTCCCTGGGCATGTAAGGAAGGGCCGCGAGAACTAAGCACCAAGGCAACCCTTCCTGCCCTCCCTTCTCGTGATCTGCCTCAGTTCACAGAATCAGCATTGCTGTCTGATGGCCATCTAGCCTCTGTTTGAAAACCTCCGAAGAAGGAGAGCCCACCACCTCCCGAGGCAGCTTGTTTCACTGAGGAACCGCTCTAACTGTCAGGAAGTTCTTCCTAATGTTTAGCCAAAAACTCTTCTGATTTAATTTCAACCCACTGGTTCTGGTCCGACATTCTGGGGCATTTGGAAGGGAGTCCACCTAGGAAGACCAGGGTTGCTATGCAGAAGAAGAGGAGGAGGAGGAGGAGTGAAGGAGTTACAATCTCCTTCCCCTTCCCCTCCCCACAACAAATACCCTGTGAGGTAGGTGGGGCTGAGAGAGCTCTTTCGAGAACTGCCCTTGAGAGAACTGCTCTGAGAGAACATGTGACTGCCCCAAGGTCACACCAGCAGCTGCAAGTGGAGTGAGGAATCAAACCCGGTTCTCCCAGATTAGAGTCCGCACCCCTAGCCACTACACCACGCCGGCAATGGCAAACCACCTCTGTTCGTCCCTTGCCTTGAAAACCCTACGACGTCACCGTAAGCCAACTGTGACATGGAGGCACTTCCCACCACCACTGGGGTCAAGTGGAGACTTTGTTCTTACAAACCTCCTTGACTCACACATTCAGGCAGTTCCCAAGCACATTTTAAAAAAGGACACACCCACAAACTGTGATCACTATAGTTTCCACTTGCCGCCCAACAAACAGGTTTCTCGTTTCCCCACTGAGTATTTGGTGACATCTCAGTTTGTTACATCCACCCAGACGGTCTGTTTTTCCATGAAGTGTACCGTAACAGCGCAGCTTAAGTGATAGCGGCCACAGGGGGTTTAAACTCCAGAGGCACATTAGTGCAATAGACAAAATAAGTTAACTGGAAAATCAGCATCCCTGGGCATTCACACAGAAAATGAAAGAAAATGTTTCTGAGTCTGGCTTTTGAAAAATGAAAAAAAAAATCATTATTTGCCCCTAGATGGCCTAGAGGTCAAGGCACACAGAGACTTCATAACAGGGGGGTGGGGGGGGTGTTTCCAGATAATTTTAAAGAATCCAAAATGAGCCACTCTGTGACTCCTTCAGGTAGTGAAGGGCAGGGTATAAGTCTAATCTCCTCTTCTTTCTCCTCCTTCCTCTTCTTCCTCTCAGTTGGTTAACTAGTAGCTACACGGTTAGGAACTTGTTAGCATTTACAAGAAGGCAGTATCCAAATAGTTCCTGAAACAATGTGCAAAATACAAGGTATGCTTATTACTGTGTGAGACAGAAGATGCCCCCCCCCCAATCCATAAAACAGTCCAGCTTTGGGGAGTGCCGAAAATGGAATTTTGGGTTTTGTAGACAGTGCAAAGTCCAAAGCCAAGCCGGGGTTTTGTAAATGGAAGCCAAAGTGTCAAGGCAGCCCAAACTCTAGCCACGAGGGCCATCATCATAACCTCCCGCATCTAAATAGCCTTTTGAGTCCTGGGGAAGCAGGGCTTTCCTGTACTTAAGGTTCTAGGTGAGAGGAGAGACGTTTTCTACAATAGTTTGGCTGTAATTGTGCATTCACGGCACAAAGACATTGTCACCCATTATTTATTTATAATTTCTATGCTGCCTTTCCATCCAGTCGGGGTCCCCAAGGTGGTGCACATAAAAACAGTTGAACAATTAAATAACATTTAAAATTATAAAATAATTGCATCAAAGCACATAAACACCACCAGAACCAGGAACGGCCAGTAACCATTATCGGAGGGGTGTCAAATGAAACAGAAAAGTCCCCTGTCCCCCACACTGGTGGAAGACACCAATAGAGGGAGAAAGAGAAATCTCCCTGGGGAGGGAGTTCCAAAGTTTTGGTGCCATGACTGAGAAACCCATTTTGTACTCTGAGTAAAGCACTGGAGCTAGCAAAGTGTGGTTCTCCCCAAAATAATGTGCCTTTTCACATTTTGAGGGAAGCGCCTTGTTCTCCCCAAATGCAGCACTTGGGGATAGAATGACTCATCACAGGAAGCAGGCCTGTAGCTTCAGCCTCGCCCCCTTAATTAAAAAGCCCCACCCCACAAACGGCCATGCCAGAAACCTTATTTGTTAGGGCAGTTTTTTGTATTTTTAAAAGAGGTGTGTAGAAACCTTATTTTTGAGGAGAGACCCCCCCCCACAGCAGCTGCACTGTGGCTTGCCCCCACACTTCCCACTTCATGGGACCTGGGAAAAGACAGCACAGTGGGCATTTAATTGCCTTCCGAAGGCATTCAAATGCCTCTTTTGAGCTCCCGTCCACAGGGCAAGAAAGCTTAGAAGAGCACTCAGGGGTGGCACCTTCAACCCACCTCCAACAATCCCCCTTTTCTGCCGGCCCAGTCCTGCTGTAGACCACCTAGGTCACGGTGAGTCTTTCAAAAGCATTCCCATGAGCCTCTGGGAAACATGCAAATTAATTTGCCACTCCTGAGTGCCCTTTTAAGCCCTCTGTGCTGTTTTTCCCTGGGAACGGACATCCTGGCTGCCCTGCCCCTTGAATGGAAGGGCTAGAAACGGGCTGGGAGCCTCCCCCTTTAAAGACAGGCGTCCAGATTAATTTAATTAACTGTAATTTAACTGCCCCAATAAAAATTTAAATGCCTCCCGAACAAAAAAAATCCTGGCTACGGGCCTGATGGGGCAGCCTGGGTGTCTCTGCTCTGTTTGTCCGCCCTCCACTGTGTGAAACAGGATGCTGGACGAGAGGGACGCCTTGGTCTGATCCACTCATTCTCCTAAGAAGAGCCTTGTGGGATCAGATCAAGCTAGTCTGAGCACTCTGTCCCCCAGAGTGGCTAGCCAGGTTTGTCTGGAGAGCAGAAAGGCGGAAGTCCCCTTTCCTGTGCCCTCCAGAGCATCCCAACTTGAAGATCATTCTGCCGGCTCAGCACAAACCACCTTCTGGGCCTCTCTGGAAGGGAACAGGGTTTGTGTTCTCATTATGACAAACCTGCCCCTTCCCCCCACATTTGATCCCCAGTTGTAACTAGCTCCGAAGCTCCATGTGGAATTAAAGCATAGCTCTCTGGGGGGGGGGGGGGGGAGGCAGGACTCCAGCAGGCCTTCTGCTAGGGTTGCCAACTCCAACTTGAATTTGGGGGTGGAGGGGGTGAGAGAGAGAGAGCTTACTGTGGATGTGATGTTACTGTAGGACATCCACTTTTGTCCTAGACTCTATGGTATACCGTAGAGTCCACCCTTCAAAGCTGCCCTTTTCTCCTGGAGAATTGATCTCCGTCGCCTGGAAATCAGTTGTTATTCTAGGAGAACTGCAGGCCCCCACCGTGATGTTGGTAACCGTGCCCTCTGCTTATGTACCAGACTGATCGCAGAAATTCGGCCCTCCTGAAGCAGAATAAAAGATCTCAGCACATCAATTCCTCGGGGCCTGGCTGATCAGTCTCGCTCATTAGACCGTTCCGCTACCTTGGAAGAGGCACAGGATTAGGGGCAAGGGGAAGGGAGGGAGGATTTCCAAGGCCACCTGCCAGACTTACTGGGTTAACTCGCTGGCAAGGAGTGGAGCTTGCTCGTGGGGTGCAGTAACTGAGCATATGGCTGAGGGAGCATGGCTGGTGTTACTCCAAACAAATGTGTCACCAAGGAGACGACACCCGGAGGAAGCAGAAGCTGCGGGTGATCTCATCCCCACCACCGAGAGCCTTTTCGTTGTTCGATTTGAGGGATGGGAAACACACACGGAAACAACAGCCAACGAGAAATGGGGTTGCCAACTCCACAGTGGGAAATTCCGGAAGATTTGGGGGTAGAGCCAGGGGAGGGTGGGGTTTGGGGAGGTGAAGGACTTTGACAGTGGTGGTTTTAAATTTTGGGTGGCATGGTTTTTATGGGTTCTTTTAAGCCTTCATTTGCCGCCTTTCTTCCTGACAGAGCTTAAGGCGACGTATAAGGTAAAGGTCTCCCTTGCTCGAAAGCCAGTCAAATCTGACTCGGGGGGGGGGTGCTCCTCTCCATTTCCAAGCTGAAGAGCCAGCGCTGTCCAAAGAATTTTTCCGTGGTCATGTGGCTGGCATGACTAGATGCCGAGGTGTATGGAACACGACTTATAGACATAGATTTTTAAAAATCCATAAAATTATTTTGTGTGTTTTATCTATGTTATAAGCTTCCTTGAGTGCCGTCAGGAAAAAAGGTGTCAAACAAAGTTTTAATTTTTAAAAAAAAATGGTATAATACTATAGAGAATCCAACTTCCAAAGCAGCCATTTTCCTCCAAGGGAACTGATCTCTGTAGCCTGGAGCTCAGTCGTAATTCCGGGAGATCTCCAAGCCTCACCTCGAGGCTAGCAGCCCTAGAGCAGGGGTGGGCAAACTTGCTCAGCATAAGAGCCACGTAGAACAGGGGTGGCCAAACTTGCTTAACGTAAGAGCCGCATAGAATAAACATCAGATGTTTGAGAGCCACAAGACATGAACAAATATTACCTGCTTTTATTGGAAAATAAGCAAATTTGCTTTTTATTAACATTAAATGAGACTGCCAAAAATAATAACAAAAGGGGTAAAAGCAGATATTGATAATGATATTAATTTGTCCAATGATATTTGTTTGCTAATGATATTTAGCTTCCCCAGCCGCCCTGCCGGGAGCCACATAATATATGTGAAAGAGCCGCATGCGGCTCCCGAGCCACAGTTTGCCCACCCCTGCCCTAGAGAGTTCACCTTCTTCCAAAGCAGCCCTTTTCTCCAAGGGAACAGATCTCATCTCTGTATTCCGGAGATCCATTGGAATCCCAGGAGTTGGCAACCCTACCCAAGAACTGCAGTGCTAACCACTCCTAACCTTGTCCTTCTCTTTGTCTGCTTAGGACTATTTAGATCTTGCAGCTTCCACCCCTTCCGACTCCTTGCTTTACGATGACGGACTCTCAGAAGAGGAGACGCCCCTCGTGGATTGTAATAATGCTCCCCTCCCTCGAACCCTCCCTTCCACATGGATTGAAAACAAACTCTATGGTAGAATTTCACATGCATTTACTAGATTCTAGCAACGTGCGCGCACACACACGCACCCCCAAAGTGATTTTCTTCCGCACTGTCTTCACACTCTCTGTAACGCCCTTTAGAGTGTTGTTTGTCTGAATGAAACCAACCGAAATTTGCTTGGCAAAGTCTTTTCTTTTTGTTCGTTTGTTTGTCTGTTTCATTTGTCACTGTCCAACTCTGCGTTGGGTTCTTCCTTTAGCTGTTTTTTTGGCAGCTGCATTTAAAATTTAAAAGGATGTGAAAACATGCAACCTTTCTAGGTATATATTGTATTATTAAAAAAAAAATCCTAGATCAGGGACGTACACTCAGGGGGAGTTTAAATCAAATGCTAGCAAATATTCATCTCAGTCGATGCTTTTGTGTATCAATGGGGTGGGAACGCTTATATTTTAACATCTCAAATTTTAAGTGGTAGGGGTTTTTTCCCCTTTAATGAATGATATCTGCTTGAGGTTTGAGGTTTCCTCCCATGTTTCACCGTTAGAACCCATTGCGTAGTCTTCTCATTTTTATTCAGGTGGATTCCCAAATCCCAACTGTCCTCTGTATATTTTAAGTTTCTCAGTCAGCCGGTGGCTTCTTTTAGTCAGCAGTGGCATTTAAGAGGCTGCTTCTCGTACGGGGGAGCCAGAGCAGGCAAGGGCAGCCCTAGAGTTCCTCAGAAAGTCGGACCAGGGAGGACCATGACAGAGCAACCTCTGGTGTTTTCACATGCTTTTTCTTTTTTGGTTTCTCATGACTATGTCAGCATCTAAGCCATGTTTTGAATGTTGTCGCAAGGAATGTGCTTTAATATTGTGGTGGTAAGATGGACAGTAAAGACGGTTCTTGCCAAAACTCCTACATTATTATTTTTTTTTTGGCCTCGTAATCCAATACATGCTATTTAATGCCTGGGCATTATTTTTAATGCCCTGTACCCCGTCTCTTTTTTCTTTAATTTGTCAGCAGCTAGACACTGATTCAGGGTTCCATTTCGAAGCATGGGTTGCCAAGCCAGATTCATATATGGGTTCCCAAATTAATGGTCTTTTTGTTTAAGAAAACATAATTGATGTTAGGCTAGAAGTCAAGGAGCGAACCGAATGCCCCTTTGGCCTTGGTCTGTCACTGTTAGGTTCAGGTTCCAAAGGAGACCCTTGAATCCGGCTTTTAGGCCTGAGAGCCTCAACGAGGCCCCTAGCCGTTGCGCTGTCATGCTTCTTCCCCTCAAACAAAGCAGAAGCCACTAAGCAGTTGAGGAAGATGGGGGAACTAGAGCCAAGTCAGTCGCTGTGAGGGAAATTTTTGGTGAGCCCAACACTAACAGGAGGCAACCACTTGCACACGTGCAGTCCTGTTCGTTGCAGTGGGACCAGTACGTGTTTTCAGGACTGAAACGTGCATGCGAGGTGTTTTCAGGATCGCGCAGGCCTACTACGACTTTGAGCACTTTATTTATCCAAGGAATACGCCACCGCAATAACCAACCTGCCGTTGTATTCCCATGAAAATATCCAAAGACTTATCAGGCACAAATGCGTTGAGCTTGTCCTGGGATATCTCCAAAGAGCACTTTATTTTGTTTTTCTCTCCATCCTTTTTTTGGCTCGCATTGCAACTTTTGCTCTTTTCGGTGCCTTTGAAACACAGGTCTCTGTATTTGTGTTTTTAAGGGGGGGAAGGGAAAAAGACATACACACACCCCATCCCGTTTTGCAAATTTGGCTCGCCATTGTTGTGAAGGGAGTTTTGCCAAGGGCCGTACTGTCTGCACATGAAGTTGTGGTTCTTCAGTGCAGAAAAAATTATCTGTTTTCATTTTTAGGCATGTCATACCCGAACTGGCCTGAGGAGAGCCCCGTTCCACTCACGAGATGCGATGGCCCTATGTCTGTGTTTTCAAGATATGCAAATGATAGTGTATATGCTAACTGGATGGTTTCACCCTCAGCGGCAAAATTTATGGACAAGTTTGATAGTTAACAGTGTCTTGGTGAAAGGTAATGGACTCAGGAGGGGGAGCAGGTGTCCAAAGAGGGGCCCTCCCCTTGGCACATTCTTTGTATAATAACCAGTTACGGCAACAGGAGTTTCTAGACCGGGAAACCTTTCCCCTACCTTTTGGTAGTTCCTACTGTGGCTTATCCCACCCCCTCTGTCGTGATGAATACTCTTAATTGACTCTCCCCCTTGTTAAAGGCATATCAAACTGGGTCATGTTACAGTTCCAGTGTATGTTTTGGTTCATGCCAGTCTCCAGGTAGTCCGGTTTGGTATCTGTGTTGTGGCCGGTGGACTTCATGCTTACGGCGTTTTGGGACAACGACCCAGAACTGGAACTTTCAGAAAGGGGGTGTGGGAAGAAACCCTGATGTCACTTTACAAACTGCTACTTCTGTGCTCGATGTGAAGGGAAAAGGCAAATTGAGCGAAGCGTGAAGCACAAATTATACAATGGGAACAATTTGCTCCAGAAAATTCCTGAGCTTGCTCTAGACTTCAGCGTTACCGTGTCGTTGGCAGTTAACAAGTTCTGAGTTTTAAAGAGCTTTGAGTGATTCGGGTCAGTGTTGAGAGTCAACATTAGAAACCTTGGAAACCTGTAGGGAAAAAATATATTGTTCTGTCTTAATGCAAAAAGAGAGGGTTTTGTTTTTTTCAAAATCAAGGTTAAAGTGTTCTAACCTTTAGCACAATGGGAAACTTTAATACCAGATATGCTGTATTTAGAGACTTGATCTCATAACATTATTTTCATTCACATTTGTTTTAGTGATGTCTCAAAATCTCCTCAGGATGTCTTGAAACGAGCTAAAGTGACGGGGCCCGGTTTGCAGTCATGCCCGCTGGGTTTTCGTCCCTTCCACTCAAATTCTTAATTTCTACCGTCCGTTGCACAGCCAGAGGAGCTGACACAGGTGTAAAGCTGGCTCTGAGTTAAAATACGATCGACATGTTTTTTAATATATATTTTTATTGATTTCTATAAAACAAGCTAAGAAACAACTACATTACCTAAAAAAGCTAAAAACTACACTACCCGAAAGTATGCAGAGACCTTTTTGTACCAAAATTTTAAAATTCCATTTTAAAATATTGCAAAAGTAATATTAAAGAAATCTAGGCATAATTACTCGTTAAATAATCCTTATTTCTAAGCTTTAAATCAGTACTTAAATGACTAAAAATTCAGAGTGTCACAGCATAACAAATATCACTTTAAACATAAGCAAAGTTATTTTTCCTTCTGTCTTCTCTTCTTCTTTTCTTCCCTCTTGGGCTCAGGAGCTGCTGCCCCCGAATCTCCATCTGACTCTTCACCTGATTCTTTACCTCTAGCAGAGTCAGAGCTCTCAACTCCATATGTGCTTTCTAGACCTCCAAGAGAGTCCTCTGTGGATTTTTTTTCTCTTTCCCTTCTTTGCAGAAATCCAGATTTTTTTTAGCTTTTGCAACAGAGTCGATTTTTTAGTTACTTATCTTTTTTTTTTTAATTTTATTGATTTTTTCCCTACACCTATACTAAAAACTACAAAAAACTAACTACCCTAAGGTATACAAGATGGACAATTTGTTACAAAATATATAAAGTTAAGATATCTAAAAAGCGATTTTACTCCTTGGTATCTACTCTTAAAAAAATATTTGCTGATACAATTATGACATGTTGAAATTCCTGTCTCGCTAACAGATAAAAAGATTTTTTCAAAGCGTTTATATTAATACATGATGTGTAAATAAGGTTAATACAGTTACAACATTATTTTTTCTTTGGTTCTCTTCTTTTCTTCTGCCTTTTACTTAAAGCTTTTGGGGCGGCCGCCCCTTTTTCAGAGTCAGAGTCTCCGCTCGATGTTTCACCACTTCCTGAGTCGTCAAAGCCATACATACTCTCCTGCAACACCAGCGAATCTTCTTGTGCAGCTTCAGCCTCCTTCTTTTTATGTTCATCCAAAAATTTCTTAGCCTGCTCCACATTGTCAATTTTATATTTTTTATCTTTGTAGCCAAACTGCAGGCCTTCCGGAACTTGCCAACGATAAGAAATTGATTCAGATTGTAACCACAAAGTCAAATTTCTATATGCCTTTCTTCTCTTTCTGATTTCAAACGGAATGTCTTTCAATACTTTGATTTCCTCTTCTTGAATTTTCAAAGATGCTCTGTTGGTGGCTTTTAACACCACATCTCTGGTTGATCTTTTAGAGAATCTAACCATTACTTCCCCTGGCAGGTTTTTCTTCTTAATAAATTCTGGATATGTCCGGTAGGCCACATCCATATCGCTTTGTATTTTTTCTGCTTCCGAACCTGCCACTGGGGCCAATGCTTCACTCAGCTTATGTAAATTCTCTCCTTTTTGCTCTGGTACATTTTGAAACCTCGAGAAAAAGTTAGAACGTTCCATCTGAAGTTTTAGAACACAGTCTCCTTGTGTGGCTTTCTCTTTCTCCAATTTTGCCAATCTTGAATCATGCTTATGAACAACAGCTTTAAAGTCCGAAAATTCCTGCTTCAGCTCCTGTGAACTCTTATTTGACTCAGTTATTTCCTTTTGCATGGAATCCAGCTTAGTGTTGATTGCAGTTAGTTGATCCACTAGCGGTCGCAATAGCGCTGAGAATGCCACGTTCGACTCAGTGGTTTCACTCTTTGCCCCCGGAAGGTTTCCTCCGACTCTGGGTGAGGGGGCATCTCCCCATCATTTTCTTTCGTTTCGTCTTGTTGTTTACAGTTAGATAAGGGAACCCTTGAAAAAACAATGTCTATTCTTCAAATACACATCATCTGGAAGCTCTCTTTTTCCTCTGCGCGATCCAGCAATTCAACACCGCCTAGGCACTTTTACTTTCACAGCAAGACCATGGGAAAGTCTTCCATCTTAAGGTAAACAACGCCAGTAGAGGGTGGGTGGGTAATGAATCCTCCGTCCCTCACCCCAAACTCTTTAATTCCAAAATTAAACGGAGACTCACGCTTTAGCCCATTGCGTAGCTATTTAGTCATCGCCTCTCCGAGCAGTCTGTCTTGCAGCTTCACGGCAGCGCTTTGTAGCCCGAAGGCTTCTCCAGCGGGGGGAATCTATAGGGGTAAACAGATGCCTCGATCCTACGGTCGCCACCGCCAGGAGAGTCAAACTCCAAGCACCCCAGATAGGTTCCCTTCACTAGGGTCCCTGGGGGCTCGGCACCGGTCCGTAGCCCCTTCCCTCCCACCGAGAGCGGCACACTTCTCCTGCAGCGTGGGGAGATGTGGCCGCCATTACCGCGCCCACCACAGGAAGTCCTATCTTTTGTTTCTTATCTTGATAGCTGAACAACAATCCTTCAGGGGTAATCCATGTATACATAATATTCTTCTCTTGCAAGAATGTAGTTAGCGCCTTGTAGGGTTTCCTCTTCTTCCTTATTTCAAATGGAATGTCCTTTCACACTTTGATTTCTTCTTCTTGGATCTTCAGGATGGCTCTATTTGTGGCCTTAAGTACCACATCCCTTGTAGATTTTCTGGAGAACCTTAGCACAACCTCTCCAGGCAGGTTTTTTTTCTTTATAAATTCTGGATAGGTCCTATAGACCACATCCATGTCGCTTTGCAATATCTCCGCTTGCAAACCTGTCACTGGAGCAAGAGCTTCACTCAAAACCTGCTTTAGGCTCTCCCCTTTTACTTCAGGCACACCCTGAAATCTCAGAAAGAAAGTTGACCTTTCCATCTGAAGCCTTAAAACAGAAATCCTTTCTTTTTCAATCACTTCCATTCTCAAATTCAGTTTCTCAGATTTAACTTTAACAGCTACCAGTTCTTTTGCCAAATTATGAGATTTCATACTCGCATCTGTCATCTGCTTTTGAAGGGAGTCTAGCTTAGCATTAACCGAGCTCAGTTGTTCCATCAGAGGGTGCAGAGCAGCCGCTAATGTAGCAGATAGGTCTGTACTCATCTCTGGCTTCCCAACTGGCAACAATGTTGGAGCTTTTGGAGAAGGCTTAGAAGGTTTCCCTGCCATTTTGTCTCCTTTGCCCATCATTGTTTTTTCTTTCACAATACAGAGAAGTTTCAGAGTACAGCTTTTAAAAAAAGAGATTTTCTTCTTTGCACTCAAACAAGCTGTGTCCCTTTAAATTTCAGTCATTCAGTCCAATCAGCCGGATTTTCTGCTGTGTTTAAGGCGCTGCTTCTTAAAAAGGGTTTTTTTAAAAAACTTTAAATCCCCCACACGTTCCAAAAAGAGAATCTGTGCTCAGTTTTTTAAAGAAAAGAAAACTCACTTTTCTGCCATGCGTTCCGTTCAATCAGCACTTTCTTTTGCCGCTTATGGTCTCTGCAGCTAACTGGAGACGCTTCTTTGTGCCGTGCGGCTCCACAATGGCAGAACCTTCCAAAGCAGAGGGAAGCCTCAATCCCCAAATCGCCACCGGGGGAGAGGTTATCCCTCGCGCCTCAGGCAAGAGCCCCCTCCAAGGGCTCCTGGGGGTCCGAATCCTGTTCGGAACCCCTTCATGCCGCCAGGACCGGGCCGCATCTCCTCGAGCTCGAGGAAGACTCGCCTGCCATTGAATATGCCAAAACCGGAACTCCAAAATAAGATCGACATGTTGAGAGTCAGCCTCGAGAAAGCATGTTTCCTTACTGTAAATTTCCCTGTGTGTCCTTCCCCCCTGCTGTCAGTTGCAGCTTACTTACAGCAGTGTTAACCACATTCAAGGTTAAACAGTTTTTCCTCTATCCCAAGATCCAAAACCACACTTCATTCTGCAGTTTCAAATCCTGGTTAAGTAGCAACCATCATTATCCTCACTTAACCATGGTTAATGTTGGTGCTGCCCAATAGAATATGGTTGTAAGGAAGGGGCGGAAGTCTGCAGTAGGCAGCGTGTATTCTCAAGGCTGGTTCCTGATTGGTTAAAAGGCAGCCAGCATTCCATCTGGGCCGGCCTCCAGAGAACGTGCAATTGACCCAACACCAAATCGTTTCCTCTTGCAAATCATTGGCAGACACAACCTGTCATTCACTATCGTTAGGTCTCTGTTCCTTTGTATTTGTGTGTTCATTTTTCTCTGAAAGTATGGAGAACTTGTTTCAAGTGTTTGTTTGTTTGTTAAGGTTAAAGCTAATAATGGATGTGACGTTTTAACTCTGATGTGTTTTGAAAGACGATCTCTTAAGGAGCTTTTATGAGATGGTTCACAGACAGGGCATCACACACGACTGCATTGTATTTGTAATTTCATAATGTTAAGGAGAAGGAGAATTTTAAAAGTTTGTTTTTCTAAAGAATGCTGGAATCGTCACCCAGTGTTCTTTCAGAGTACTCTTGCGTAGTCAAAGATTATACCAAAGTATCGCCTCTGTCTCTTTGGTTTCTGTTGTGTGGTTCCGTGTGCCTCCATCGCCTGTTTCCATTATTCCAGAAATCCATGAGTCAGATTGCCAAAACGTTGTAACTGTTCTCTTCGTGCAAGAGGTCCAAACACCTCATTAGGATAACAAAACGGTTTGAAAGCAAGCCTCTGCTCAGACGACGGAGGCAGGGCAACATTTTCTTTCTATAAGCTAATTACTACGCTAGATACTGTGTTTACAAAAAAAACAAAACAAAAAAACTCAATATAACTGCCTACAGAGATGTGAAACGGCCCTGAGTATATTGTAACAAGCAATCATCTCAAATAATAAAAAAAAAATGTAAATGGAATATAAGTGCCGGTTCATTATTTTTCTGGAGAGGAGTGACATGACTTGAAAGGACTCAGAGCCGCAGTGGGGGTATCAGTACATCTGAAGCAGACAGGTCAGGGTTTGTTCTGTGTGCTACCAAGAGGGTCAAATGACACATGATCCTTGTGAACGTTTCTGAGTCAGGTTCGCTGGTTGTTCTGAGTGACTAGGGGGTCGTCTCCTTTTAAACTCCCCGTCACCTTCAGACTACCCTTGATTCTTTTCTTTCTTTTGGTTCCTCCTGCCCTTGACTGCACAAAACAGGAGCCGCATTCAGGTCCCCTGGCCCCAAACTATTTCGGGCCTTGAAGGTAAGAACCAGCACATTGAATTGTACCTGGAAACAGAGGGCAGCCAGTAGACATCGGCTCTTCTGCATTCTCGTTTTGCTTGCTTGTGTGTGTCTATTGCTTGGGGTGGGGTCCTGTTCCACATGTGTTTTGCTCCCTCTAGTGGTTAGTTTGATATTACATCACTGTGTGTCTAGCATATCTCCCTGCAGGTTTTTATGCCAGACATACAAAGATATAATATTGAATTGACCACTGGAAGGAGTAAAACACATGCAGAAAAGAGAAAAAAACGAAGCAACAGGGACACACAAGCGATGAAAATGAAAATGCGAAAGAGCCCAGTGGCTGCTGCATACTGGACCAATTTAAGTTTCTGAACCATTTTCAAAGGCAGTCTCATGCTGAGTGTGTTACGTAATCTAATCTAACAGTCATCAATTTAATTTGCCAGAACTGCTAAAGGAAGGTCAGGGCTGACTTTCCACTAATGGATACTGCTTCCTGTTGCCATAAACATCTATGGGGACCTTCTGTATTGCTGTTACTGTATTTACTTCTGCGTCATCTTTGACTGTAATTGTTCATTCACACCCTGGACTGCCCTCAAAATAATAATCCTGCAGGTTGCCCTACTTGCAGAAGAACCGACCCCATCAAAGCAGTCCAGGGAACACACGGATGGGGATTCAATGACAACATTCGTATAATGAAACCTCCCGTCAGGAATATAGGGATATTCACATGCATGGGAAGAAACAAAAAAGGGAAATAATGTGAATCATCAAAGAATATGAATTGTCAAAGAAAAACAAGTTAATAGAATGCTGTGTGTGTGGTTTTTTTAAACTGAACCTGTTGAATGCGGACAAACTAAGGCATGTCCGGAATTCTCTGCATTTGCAAGCTTGTGGCCATAGGTTATCGGAGAGGCACCCCTATGTTAAAAGGAACTGACACTAAAATCTGAAGTGCAGAAGGTGTGCTGTTCTGTTGATCAGGAAAGAATGGGAGTCCAGGCACCTGCAATGCCTAGCCCAGCCAGAGCCCCTCCGCTGCCTACCAATCACAGGTGCCAGCATTTCACATCTCTTCTGAGTCTCAAGTTGGCTGCCCCTGAGTGTGTGCCATTCCAGATAGCTCCCCAGGCACTGGTTTACAAGGTGCAAGACCTACAGCCCCATTCTCTCTCCACTGTGTGCAAAGGTCCTCCATCCTCAAGCTGTTCCCAGCTGTTGCCATTTCTGCCAGAAATAGCCTCCCACACTCTATCCATCATGTCCTCTTTTCCCCTTCAAATCCATTCTGTGCAGCCTTTCCTAGCCCTCTGTATGTCCTAGTTGTTTTACGTGCAGTTAGACCTTATCTAACCTCTCTTGCATGTCCCTCACTAGTTGATTACACCATGCAGGTAACCCTTATCTAACCTACCTTGCATGTTCCTCATTAGCTGGTTACAGCAGTTCTCCTGGAAGGCACATTATATCACTGGCCCCAGAATTTAAGAACATCTCTTCCCTGCAATCCTTCCCCTCCAAGGTCTGCTGACTTTGGCCCGATTGGAGCTGTGTATGCAGTAGTTTAGCTGACTCAGGTTCCCTGTATATAAAGGGACTGGGTGGACAGGATATTCATTCTTTGCAGCGCATGGATAACCGTATCAACAAAGTAGAGCAACAGCTGTTCCAAACGCTGCAAACGAGTTGAAACATTTTAGGACTCTTTAGTGGATGACCGATACTGTTTGGATTCTGTACAACTGCTTTAATTCTCACAAAGGAATGCGAGCGTCACGGGGCCCAATGCAGCATAGGAGCTGATCTCTGTGTGCACCAGATAATCCTGGAATCCGTCTGAAGTGCTTCTACATGGTAAGGGTTACTGATCTGATGAGAATTGTTAATCACACTTGGTCACACTACATGTGAGAAACAAGATCAAAAATTTGGAACCTTCTGGACTTTTCAAAGCTGCAAGATCTGAATCAGTTTGTTTAAAAAGTACAGCCAGGACGATATTATGCATATCAGAAAAATAAAGGGCAGTGGTAGCTAAAAGACTAACTTTAGGCCCTTGTCACACGTGCCAGATGATGTGGAGGGGAGGGGAGGCTATTTGCACCATCACAATTTGACTTGCCACTATGTGATCAGATGTGACGGCGGTGAACTGGTGTTTTTTTCATCAGTGCGAATTTCCGGCATGCTTCAACGAGGGAGCAGGAGCGCGCTGGAGCGATCACGTGAGAACCTTTGTCTGCGGGCTGTCGCAAACCCCTTTGATAGTGGACTTCCGCTGGTAGTTTTTAACCGCTTCTTTGGCGGGAAGAAACGGGTTGGTGACGGGTGCAGGATGCTTGCCAGATGTTCCTCTGTGATCGCGCCGGTAAAATCCACCCAACGTTCGTGCCCATCATGCGGCTCCTTCTCCGCATGATCGGGGCTATTTATTTCAGCATGAACTTATATGAGTCACAGCCCACTTTGTCAGATGGTTTTGGAAAGCGCCATCAGACCACAGCCGACTTCTGGCAACCCAGTAGCATTTTTCAAGGCAAGAGACTAACAGAGATGGTATGCCATCGCCTGCCTCTGCATAGCAACCCAGAACAACTTTGGTGGTCTCCCATCAAAATGGGAACCAGGGCTGACCCTGCTTAGCTTCCAAGACCTGACAACATCAGGCTAGCCTGTGCCATCCTAGTCAGCATGTAAGATACTTGAAGGAAAATCCATGCTGGGGGATCTCACGCAGAAGGTGGGGAAGGGGCAAAGAGAAGTCAAGGTTTGGTGTGAGTTACACCATGAGTCCGTAACTCTCAGAGGAAAGGGAGGAGCTGACACAGAAAGGGTAGGTCTGGGTCCAACTGTAAATCAACAGAATTAGCAGTTACATATGGGGAGGAAAAGGGGGAGGAAGATGGGGAGGAAAAGGGAAGTTTGAGTCCAGTGGCAACTTTAAGACCAACAAAGTTTTATTCAAGGGATAAGCTTTCGGGTGCACACACACTTCTTCAGATACCTTGAAATGGAAGTTGCCACTCCATACATACAGGTAGTGGGTGAGCGGCAAATTAGCATACAACTCAATAAAGTTATTTGACAGATGCAAGGACCAAGGAGGGAGGTCAGAGGTTTGAACTGATAAGCAAATAGTTGAAGTGAAAGCTGATACTGGTACAAGGTAGTAATCTGATAAAACACATTAAGGACAGCCAATTAAACTTTTTAAAAAGTGGGTCCTGTAGAGCTGTTAAAAGATTGCAGGAGCAGAAGAAATCCCAGTCCCTGAAATGAAGCTGATGTTCCTGTTCTTTTAGGCATTGGGAGCTTAGACCTTAGTAAACTTTCACTCAAGACAAGCTTTGAGCTCCTTGTTCCTTTGCGATCACATTGTTGAGGCCCATATTGTTGAGGTCCTTCTCCACACACACAGAGTGACTACCACCCTCTACAACCTCCCCCTCAGGTTCAGGGTTACAAGTAGGTCAGAACATCACATTCACCACCCCTCTCACCTCTTAAAAAGTTTAGAGAGCCGTGACCATTTCACCTCTCAGGTCATCTCTCACTCTCAGAAATATCCACAGACATCCCAGCTTCCTTTAATGACAGGGCCCTCACTCAACCACTTCACTGAGTTATTGGGGTTAGGGGCATATATACTGTTCCATTCACACACTGTCACAATTTATTCATATCATATTTGTCTGTCTGTATCCTGAGACATTGCTTGTGTGTGTGCTTCTGTCTCTGAGACACAAAGCTCACAGGGTTAAACAAAAAAAGTTAACTTTTATTTTTGGTTTGAACATAACACTGAAGAAAGTAAGGTAGAGGTAACTACGTTTCTTTTCCCTTGAACCTTTGAACTGTTTCCCTAATCCCGCAATTGGAATCCTTTGTTACAAATTGACTGTTTTCAGCCATCTCTAAGAGGCTCTTCTCCACAGTTTCACTCAATCAGGCATACTCATTTCCCTCTCAACTCCCTCGCTGCCTAGCTGCCAACTGCTCTCTTAACTGCTGTTTTACGTCTGTCCACTCACCAACGTTCTGTCAGCTCTTATTAATCACTCTTAAGAGAGAGAAAGAACCTAACCTGTCTGCCACAATGGTGTTGTTATCGCAGGATACAAATCATTCAGGAATACTCCTCTTTCTTTGCAGGGGCTGGGACTTTGTCTTGTATGTAGATCAACGAGCAGGCTATCACTATCTCCCCCCCCCCCCCCCGCAAAGTCTAGCCAAGATGGTGGGCTGATAACAACCAGTGACATGTTTTATCCAGTAGAAAAGAACAAAAGTCCAATAGCACCTTAAAGACTAACAAAGTATGTGGCAGGGGAGGAGCTTTCTGACTCACAAAAGCTCCTCCCCTGCCACATACTTTGTTAGTCTTTAAGGTGCTACGGGACTCTTGCTCTTTTTCTACTGCTCCAGACAGACTAACACGGCTACTCATTTTGATCTATGTTTTATCCAGAATTTAGCCCAATGTTGTATCCAGAATTCTATAGATCTAGTCCAATGTACTGCAGTTTTTAATACTAACTTCTGTTGGGGCTCTCATGTTGGCCCAGGTGCGTTAACATTACTTCAGTTTGCACTCAGGTCAGCAGCGGAGTCTCACCACAGCTGAACATGGGGACAATATAAATACACAAACGCAGACCTTTTAAAATCTATCCATTTACCTACATGTGTTTGCTGTCAAGTTACAGCTGACGTGGCAACCTGGGCTGCGGTCACACACACTAAATAATCCACTTTCAATGCACTTTCCAACTAGATTTTGCCAGTTCACACAGTTAGAAAGTGGATTGAAAGTGGATTATTTAATGTGTGTGACCACAGCCCTGGTATGGTTTTCAAGGCAAGACATTCAGAGTTGGTTTGCTGTTCCCTGCTTCTGCCTAGCAACCCTGGACTTCCTTGGTGGTCTCCCATCCAAATACTAATGAGGGGCGAGCCTGCTTAGCTTCCTAGATTTGACAAGATCAGGCTAGCCTGGGCTATCCAGGCCAGGAGGTATCTGTTTTAGTATCATACTCAGGGCTTTTTTTCTGGGGGAATGCACCGGAATGGCGTTCCAGAGTCTCTTCAACAAAATTCTTTTTAAAATGCGTAAAAGTTCATGAGTGTTCAGTATGCAGATTGAAGATTTCATTTCCTTTTTAAGAGTTCTGGCACCTTTTTCAAAAATAAAAAAAAGAAGCCCTGATCATACTTATCTTTGAGTGCTAATTGTGTGCCCAAACATAAAGGTCCTTAGATTAGCCAATTGGCTGTGGAGCAAACATTAAGTATGTGTGTACATAATGTTTATCTTTTGTACTTATGGAGGATATACGCATGAACACATGATGCTGCTTGATACTGAATCAAACCATCAGTCCATCAGACTGACAGCGGCTTTCCAGGATCTCAGGCAAAGGTCTTTCATGTCGCTCACTACCTGGTCTTTTCAGATGGAGATGCTGGGGATTTCCTTTTCCTTGTGGAGATATAAGGGAAAAGGCATATCTCTGTGAAGGGCTAGAGAGTTACTTTTTTAAAAAGTAAAGCTGGGAATTCAGAGAACCTGCTTAAACTATCATTATAATACTATGGGTGCTTTCACACACACTAAATAATGCACTTTCAATCCATTTTCAATGCACTTTGCAACTGGATTTTACTGTGTGAAATGGCAAAATCCACTTGCAAATAGTTGCTGAAGTGGATCGAAACAGCATTAATTTAGCATGTGTGAAAGCGCCCTGGATAGAGCAGTATTTTAGGGCCATTTAAAAGGGGAATTTGATGTGACCCCCCCCCCCCCCCGCCAATGATGACCACACACTCCCTTGAAAATCCTTAGCATTGAAGGCATGTATGGAAGAAAATTAACTGGCTCCACAACTGTGAAAATGCACAGGGAGGGCAGACATGTGGAACAACTCTTCCCAAATCAATTCCACCAACTGTGGATCAACTGCCAAGAAAATCAGGAGTACATCAAGCATGCGGAAGAGATCAAGGCTGGAAATTCAGGCTTCTGTAACTGGGCAATGATCTGACAGTTTCCCTGCAGGCTCCAAGTAGAACTAGAAAATGGAAGCACAAAGTTTATGTCAGTCATTACCATAGCTTAGCTGTGGCCAAATGTGGATAACGTCCTTGAGGGCAAGGTATGGCAAAAACCTGTATTTAAATGACACAATAAAAGACAACTAGAAAACATGTTGTAATACATAGCAATTGCAAATACATACAGTTGTGAGAGCCCCACAAAGTCAGTCAACAACAAGTGTCCTTAAACAGGAAAGCTTTTAGTGAGAAAGATCTGTAGTAGTCATCTGCACATCTTGTGTTAGTAATGTCGGGTACCTGAGGGTTCGGGACAGTTATACAGTATTCAAAAAGGGCCTCCAGGCTATAATGGAACCAATCAGTGAAGGGAGACAAAAGGCGCTTAAAATACTAGCTTTCGGTTCCCAGAGTATTGGCAGGAAGGTATATAGCCAGACAGCAAAAGATACTACAGCTGGCACCAGAAGCTCCCCAAGGTCAGAGGAATAGGCAGAGTGATAAGCATGCCACAAGAACAACGAACAAGACATTCCGCAGAAATGACGCGCCTGGTCTGGTGAGCCCACCTCCCGGGCGGGGGATGGCAGCATTAGCTGACAACAGTGTGTGGTACAGAGAACGCAACGAGAAACCACAGTACAGTAACCTCAGGGGTCTCCAGACTTTTCAAGCCTGTGAGCCTGTGGAATTCTCACATAGGGTGGCGGGCTCAGGTGCAAAATGGCTGCCACAGGAGATGCAACAAGCCACAAAATGGCTGACGTCGTTAACTTTCAATCTGCACCATCTAATCCCCAGTGGTCGGTCAGAAGCCTTGCTGAGCAAAAGACCCACCCAGCCCAGTATTCTTTCCCAAAACACTTGACAGGCACCACGTTGGAGCTCCCGCCTTATCAAGTCTGAAGGCCGGTGAAGTCCATTATCCCTGCGCTCGGTCGGTGGGGGCGAAGTTCTGCTGGCATGCTGACTGCTGCGGTCGGGAGGCAGTTTTGTGGCCACTCGATTTGGTGAGAAAATACCATCCCATTTTTCAGACTTCCCTAGAGGCTCTCTTGCATGACATGTGACCAACTTTTAACGCTCTGTCTGTCGGGAGAAATCCCTAACGATTGTGGCCCTCCAGCATGGAGTGCTTATTTTATATAAAAAAGAAAAGGTGCCAGTATTCATATATAAGGTTGCACTGATTTCCACCGATTCCCCACACAGGACTTAGGAGGACCTCCTCAAAGGTGCCAAAATGCCGTACCAATGTTTACAGCTGCCCAAAAAAAAAAAAAAAAAGCCCTCCCACTGTGTCTATCAGGTAGTGAGTCCCAAACATTACATGTGATGAAGACTTCCTAAAGGCCTTGTGAGTGTTGCCACAGACTCCAAATGTATTCCAGTGTTTCTTCACTGAGGCAAGAATCAGTGACCTCATTTTGCCATTAAAAATGTGCCGTTTTCAAAGGTTATGAAACACTGCCTGTGAAGTCGATTACAGCACCTTTCCAGCAGAACTGTTAACTGATGTTTAAACACACACACAGGGGGTGCTGAAGACCAGTCACACACATGCGCGCACACACACAAACACACACACACACACACAATTAACAAGATCCATCCCAATCTCTACTTGGGTGCTGTTTGGGAATCGGGCCTCTCCCAGCTCCCATGCTTTGCAGCCAGGCAAATCAGTCCCTTTCGTAATGTCCAGTGCCCAAAACAGATCTAACTGTTGGAATGGCCAAAATGAACACTCAGAGTCCAGAATCTGTTGACCATCGACAGCAGAGTAGTTAAAACAATTCTTTGTGAGCTGAGGACATTTTTGTCGAGTGCTACTTTTTTCACCCAGCCCCAGCCCAAGAGCTTTAAAACGATTCCCTGGCACTAGAAGAAAAAGGTGTGTATTGTATAGTTTGCGAGACAGAAAACCGTGTGCACAGCCATAAGCGTGTGCTGTTCTATACTTAATAAATGCCCCGGTGGTGCTCACAGCTCTGAATCATGGCAACGGACTCTCCAGAAACCATCTAGATCTGTGCTCCCCAACGGGGTGCCCAGCAAAGTGCTTCCTGGCGCCCACTTTTCCCGTTCCCAGATCATCTCTTCCCCAAAGCAAAGACCAAATCCTAACTTTCCTGTAGCTCACTGGATCAGGAGGTCCTTCAGAAGAGCCCAGGAGGTGTGTCCTTTGTGTTCACAGAGGGTGCCCGTTCAGAAACAGCTGCCACCACCATAGAAAGATGTTTGGAATGGAACTTTCCAATTTTGTGTGAATGACACCCGTATGCCCAGCAGCTGTTTCATTGTTAGCTATACTTGCCCCCCCCCCTCAATCATTTTGTGATGGTGCCCACTACCTGTTTTCAGAACTCCCAAATTGCTCGTAGGCTCAACACAGTTTGGAACACCTGCTCTAGACAATGAGAAAGCTTTGTTTTTCAGTTCAATCTCCAACAGCAGGGACGGATTATTCACCCCACTCTTCCCTACTTGCATGTGCGTGCAAAGTGACATCAAGTTGCAGCTGACTTAACAGTGATTCCATAGGGTTTTCGAGGCAAGCGACTTCAGAGGTGGTTTGACACTGCCTGCCTCTGTGTAGCAACCCTGGGCTTCCTTGGTGGTCTCTCATCCAAATACGGACCAAGGCTGATGTTAGCCTAACTGCTCTTTTATGTTATTAATATTTGGGGAATATTAGCTCTTATCAATGCAGGCTCACGGGACCTTTAACCAATGTATACAGAGGATGCGCTAACCGATACTGCTGAGAAACTGACAAGGGCTCGATTAAAGATGTAAAATGATTTGTTTACTGAGGTATAATAAAAAGATTACATAAAGCAATGTTGTTCTGTCATTCATACATACATACAGTACTAGGAACTTAGGTAGGAGTTACAGGGACTTGTGCATGAGCAGGAAATTGATGGTTTCCGTCGAGGGTGATATTTACCTATATAGATGTGATGGAATCCGGCTGGAAAACGGGGATGAGGAAATCTCAGGAAGACGATAAGGATCGTGACTCTGAACCAGCAGAGAACCACGAGGCAGATCCCAGTGGTGCACCCAGGAATCCGTGAGGGGGAGGGAAGAGATCAGGGATTGGAGAGGGAGCTATAACTGGAACTCTCTCACTCTCACCTTGGGGAGCATCGTTTGTTGGGAGGTGGTATCTGGGAGGACCTGGGAGGATGGCATGATATGATGTCATCCCTAGAAAACCTATAGAGCGGCCGTATGTTATCTCTAGCCACAAAGAGGGTGATAGGGGATGGGTCAATATTCAGCTCTATCTGATGGTCAAGGCAGGATGTCGCTGCCAGCGGGATCTGGCGCTGATCTTCTGGATCACAGGAACGCCGACCATGGGAACTGGTCCTCAGGAAGCATCCCAGTGTCTTCACGCCCAGGTGTGATGCTCTTTGATGCATCATATGGAGATGAAGGCTGGCAGGAAAGGGTGCCAGGAGGTGTACAGGAAAGGGGTATGCGTATATAGAGTTGCAGATGTAAGTTTACAACCTCCTGTCTTTGTGTGTGAGAGCATCTTTGATCTCTGGTATCCATCCTCCGGCCTGGAGGTGGTAACCTCAGAAGATGGTGCTTTGTTCCTATAGTGGAGGCATCTCTTCCCATCTTCCCACTGGTCACCTATTGTACTCTCATGTCCCACATAACTAATGGCATAGTTCATGTGTAGCTCTCATATCTTAGCAAAAGTCCATAACATGTTGCACAGCCTTACACTGAACCCCTGTTGAGCTTAGGAGATTTGACAGTATCGGGCTAGCTTGGTCCATCTAGGACAGGGCCTCCCTTACTTGCCCCTACAGAATTCAGCCCACAGAACAGCAGGTCCAGTGCAGGAAAAAAGAACCTTCAAAACAGTTCCTGGAGGAACTGTCTGCCTAACTCCCCCAGGGCCCCGCGAGATCTTCTGGAGTTCCGCAGGGCCTCTAAGGCAGAGATGTTCCGCGAGGCTTTTGGTTGAAGAGAGCAAGGGTTCTCTATTGCGGCTGGCACCCTCTCCCAGTCTGGTGTAGTGGTTAAGTGCGCGGACTCTAATCTGGGAGAACCGGGTTTGATTCCCCACTCCTTCACTTAGCACCTGGCTGGATGACCTTGGGCAAGCCACAGTTCTGGCACAGCTGTTCTTGAAAAAGAGCAGTTTCTATCAGAGCGCTCTCAGCCCCACCCACCTCACAGGTAATGCTCCCTCTAAGCAATGGAGTCTTGTGAGCAAAAATTCTACTTCGTGAGCTACTGGTATTAAAGTTGTGAGCGAGCGATTTGGCCACTGCATAAATCAGTTTGCTCTGGAACCATCCTTCCCGAGCTAAGACAAAAACGTGTGAGCCGGAGGCTTAAAAACTGTGAGCTAGCTCACACTGACTCAGCTTAGAGGGAACACTGCTCACAGGGTGTCTGTTGTGGGGAGGGGAAGGGAAAGGAGATTGTAAGCCACTCTGAGACTCCCTTGGGTAGTGAACGGCGCGGTATAAATCCAATCTCTTCTTCTTCTTCTTCTTCTTCTTCTTTCTCCCTCCCCCTAATTCTGATCTCGTGCTTCCCCCTGCCCAGAAGGTGGCCGGCAGCCCAGAATCGGGATGCAGTTTCTAGGGACACCATCTTGGACTTCTTTTAACCTGGTCTTCTTTGAACTTTCTTGTTTTAATTTTATGATTGGGATTTTAATGTTTTGCATATTTGTTTTATGGCTCTGTGCCTTTTTGTTGTACATCGCCCAGAGCCCTCCACAAGCAGGGACCGGGCAATTAACTGACGAAGAAGAAGAAGAAAGTTTGAGTCTAGTGGCACCTTTAAGACCAACAAAGTTCAATTCTGGGTTTAAGAACTGTGCGTGCACAGGAAAGCTTATATCTTGAATAAAACTCTGTTGGTCTTAAAAGTGCCCCCGGACTCAAACTTTCTTCTGCTGCTTCAGACCAACACGGCTGCCCCACCTGAACCTATCCTTACAGGAAGCATGAAGTACCAATGGAAATGCTCTTGTGCTGTGTCGAATGAAGAGGGCCCCTGGGTCCGGAGTGGCTAGAAGATACGCCCGCTCAATGGCTTTGGATTGCACGTGGCTAATAGCTTCAGGACAGGTGCACTTGCTAGGCAAGATGATGCTTGAGAGGAAAGTTGTTCCTGTAGATAGCAGAGTATCAGCCGCACTTTGAAGGCACAGAGTTGCCTTCAGCTGAGCCAGACCACGCCACCAGCTACCCAGGCCTTCTTACTGGAGAGGCCAGGGACTGAACCTCCACCACTAAGGCGCCTCCCCTCCCCTCGACTTTGGAGCTGGGGCATGGAGAGCCAAGCAAAGAGAAATCGAAGGGATGGCTGCGTCTGGCCGGTGGGGAGGGGTGTCTCCTAAGCTTATGCTGTTCGCTTTTGAGACAAACGCTTGACTTAGCCCTGTATCTAGGAGCTGGTCTGCTCTTCTTGATTGGCCAATAGATGTTACCAAATCGCATCCATGTCACACAGTCTTTCACCACAACCGAGCTGTGCCTGGAAAAGGCTGCCCTCTGAAGCTTTCTACAGCATGAAGGGGGGGGGATGCAAAACACCAGGGGTCCGTTGGAG
The DNA here is from genome assembly GCA_029233225.1 of Lepidodactylus listeri. NCBI lineage: Eukaryota > Metazoa > Chordata > Lepidosauria > Squamata > Gekkonidae > Lepidodactylus > Lepidodactylus listeri. The sequence continues at coordinate 127,137,484 of JARCFY010000005.1, read as the reverse complement.
CGGGAGCGCACAGGAGTACAGCTCCGGGAGTGAGGAGCCCAGGGGGTGGGCACATGACCAAGCCCCGCCCCCTCCTCGGCTTCCCCGAGCAGTGCAGAGGCGCAGCGCCCCGGGGAAAGCCCTGCTAGGGTCTTTATTGTTTTTTATGTTTTGTTTTAATATTGATAATTTTATCATTGTTCCTTTTATGACTGTGTGCTGCTTTTCCAGAGACTTGCTCAAGGTGGCATATAAATTTTCTAAGTATACCATTTTTTATCTGGGCACATGGCACAGAAGTACTGGAGAAATTTCACCAACCCTTCAGCAGCTTCCACCCCATCAGTTTGGTGTAGTGGTCAGGAGCTGGACTCTAATCTGGGAGAACCGGGTTTGATTCCCCATGCCTCCACATGCAGCTGCTGGCGTGACCTTGGGCCAGTCACAAGTTCTCTCAGAGCTGTTCTCTCATGAGCAGTTCTCAAAAGACCTCTCTCAGCCCCACCTACCTCACAGGGTGTCTTCTTGTGGGGAGGGGAAGGGAAAGGAAAGGGATGGGTGGTGCCCGTGTCCTGGGTATCTCAAGTCTACTTGAAGCCTGGTGGTTTCAAGGGAGCAGGAAGAGAATGTGGGTGTGTTCTTTACGCTTCTTTTTATTGCACCAAGTATTGGATGGGGAAGGGAATGGAGGAAGAGCAGGTCAGTTTCACTCACCTGTGGAGTGGCGCCTGAGGGGTGGGTGTTGCCTTCTGACACACTTCCGGTATGTTAGGGGGTGTGTGGCATATGCAAATGAGAGTTATGCAAATGAGTTATGCTAATGAGCGCCTGCACCTCTTTTTCTATGAAATGACCCCTGCAAAACACACACACACACACAAGCAGGGCTGGTTCCAGAGCATGCCCAAGCCCCCCCCCCCACCTACCACCAGCCCCCCCCTCACACCTGCTGACCCACATGCCTGTGCATCCTGCGCATGAACCCTCTTACCACCTGCTCTCACAGGTGCCAACACTGCCCATGTGGCTGTTCCCTGGCGATGCTGGGCAGCGCCTGCGGCTGGGACCATGCATGGTAGGGTGCTTGCAAACAGGTGGGGAAAGGGCAGGTTGGCAGCAGAGGAGGTTCATCCTGGTCCCTTGCAGTGGGCAGCCCCGGCAGCTCCCCCACCTCTGGATATGCTGGCGCCAGCCCTGATACCAAGTCATGCATTGCAGGGAACGGGGGGATGCCCAGCATCTCCACCAAACGCCCATCTGATCAGGAGAAAAACAGCTTCAGGACAAAAGGATGGCAATTGTACAGTCCGTCCCGTGAAAGCTGCACAACCTCACATGTAGCAACACGTTTGCAGTGAAATCCCGGAGGACAGAGTATGGCTGGATTTCAGCAACGCCTGTATTAAAAAATAGGAGGTTTCAGATGGTGCGTTTGTGGCACAAATGGCTCAGGGACATTCAAGTCTGTGGGGACGGATTTCTTGGGCATTTTCCAGAGTGGTTCCGTGTATGTTTGGCCTTGGCTGATTATAACTAATTTGCAACAATAAAAGCCGCATCGCACGGGATCCTTGCTGGAATTAGGCTTCCGTTAAGCTCCAAAGCATGGAATTTCAGAAAAGCCCCTCTGGCAAATTAGGCTAATGGCTACACTTTCCATTTCTCAGAGCTCCCCAAAAGCAGAACACAATCTGTGTTTTCTCAGAAACATCCCTTTGCTAACGTTATTGTTTTCCAAGTGCTGGGCTTCCTTCTCCTCCAGCTGTTTCTCCGGCGACTCCCACAGGCCTGCCTTCCCACCCTCACATGGCATCTAAATTATCTCTGTCCCATCCCGGGCCATCCGGAACTCGAACCCCCCCCCCCCCTGCAGAGCCAAAACGGAGAGAGCCCAGAACCCCAGAGAAACGCCCCCATCGAGGCCAAAGCAAGATGCCATCCCTGCTGCTGTGGCCAGCAGCCGCACACCAGGGACACCGCCCGTGCACTCTGACCTGTCCTCACAGCCCCGGGAGGGGCTGGGCCAATGCCTGCTGCAGCCCTGGGTTTGGGGCCAAAGTTCCAGGCCGGCCCAGAGAGGGGAAGCAAGACCCCAGGAGCAGTTTTGCCGGCGGGGCCTGAGGCAGCCGCGCACATCACACTGGGAGTTAGAGCGAGGGGCGGGGCCATGTCCCAGTCGCCAGCAGGGTGCCTGGCTATATAAAGGGGGGCAGGGCCGGGCAGGGGGGAGGAGGCTAGGCCCCGGTGGTGCTGGGAGGAGGAAGAGGGAGATAAAAGGAAGCACACAGAACGGGGCCAGGGAGGAGAAGCCGGCGGCAAAGCAGAAGAAGCACAGAGAAAGAGCAAAGCTGAGAGTGAGAGAGAGCAAAGGGAAGAGAAGAAACTCTTGCCAACGGAGGCAGGGAGGCAAAGCAGGGTGCTGTGAACCCCGCCCCCTGGCCATTATGAGGCCTCGCTGTGCCCCTTTTGGCCCCTGACTCCTACCAGGGCCGGTCCAGTGAAGAGGGCACCATGGACACAGGGGGTGGTCCTGCCGGGGAGGAGGCAGAGATTGACATGGTGGTGGAGAATGTGGGCAGGCACCCTCGCTTAGGGGCCCCGCTACCCTGCCTTCCTACCCCACAGGGCTGGACAGGAGCTCTTTGCTGGCTGCGCCCTTCTCCGTTTCCCACTGACCACACCGGAAGGTCCATCGGGCAAGCAAGGACCTGAGGGCGAACTGCCGTCAGCAGCCACCGCCAAGATGGACCTGGCCCAGTTCGGGCAATGGATGGCCGAACACCAGGCCCAACTGCTGAGGGACCTGGCACAGCAGCAACAGGCCTCACAAGCCTCCCTCATCCAGGACATGCAGCAGGCGTTGGCCGCGCAACTAGCCCAGGCCGGGGCCGGAGCTGTTGGCGGCCTGGCCACCACTCCCCGCAGCCCTTGGCCTGCCATAATGAAGTTAGGACCGGATGACGATGTGGAGGCTTTTCTAGAGGCCTTTGAATGGGCCACCGAAGCCGTGCAGTAGCCTCGAGCCCAGTGGGCTCACATATTGGGACCATACTAACGGGAGAAGCTCAGGCCGCCCTCAAAGCACTGGATTGAGTAGAGGCCGCCAACTATGACAAAGTAAAGGCAGCCATGCTAGACTATTTTGAGATCACTCCGGAGACTTATCGACAGTGGTTTAGGAGTATCCAAGTCCAACCGTCCTCCCGACCACGGGCAGTGATCACGGCCCTAAGAGATGTGTTCACCCATTGGCTCAACCCGACTACAGATGAGTCTTGCCAGGTGGTTGAGCTGGTTGTCATAGAGTAGCTGTTGCAGGTGTTTCCCAGCTGGGTCCAACACTGGGTGGCCTGCTGGAAGCCCACCAAGCATAGTGAGGCCCAAGAATTGTGGGAAAACTACTTGGCGACTGATGGGCAGGAGGTCACGGCAAGAGGGGAGTCTGGACATCCAAGACGCGGGGCGACACTGGTGGGGAAGACCCCCCCCAGAACCCCCCTACAAGGACCTCACAACAACACTGGCCGGACGGCTAGATCCACGGTTGTGGGCTAGATCCATGGTTGTGACCCCACCCGGCACCCCCCAGATGGGGGGAAGACCCCAACCCAGCAGTGGCCCCAGGCCAACCAGGGCTGGCGCCCCGGTGCCCCTGGGATGTGCCATACTGGACCTGAGTCCCTGTTACACCTGTGGACAGTGGGGGCACCTGCGACGGGATTGCCCCACGATTGAGTGTGATCTGGGTTGGGATGATGCCATGCAGACCGCCACTATGGGACACCGCCCCCCCCCCAGCATGGACCCTCCCGGTGGAGCTGGGCCGTCGTCCGATGAAGGCCCTCCTCAACAGTGGGAGCTCCATTTCAATGGTACGAACACACCTTCTTCCATGGACACCCTAGTGGAGTGCCTCAATCAAACTGTAAAAGCCATGATGTGGAAGCTAGCCCACAACCGACCCCAAATGTGGGATCTTTACATAGACCCAGTGCTTCTGGCTCTCCAAGAAACCCCCCCCCCAGGCGTCCACTGGTTTCTCCCCATGCAAGCTCTTATACGGATGGCAGCCCTGCGACATCCTGGGTCTCATGGAGGGACAGCAGCGGGAATCTTCTGAGGTCCCTGGGGAAAACCCCTGTGAGTTAGGAACCTACAGGAATGGTTAAAATCATGTCCGCCAAGAGGCGCACATCAGCCTGGAGAAAGCCCAAGCCAAGCAGAAACAGACCTACAACCAGGGCACGTGCCCCCGTTCCTTCCAGACTGGTGACAAGGTCCTGGTGTCTTGGGCCATGATGGCCAATGCTACGAGGGACCCGTGGCAGGGCCCTTTTGTAATCACCTAGGTCCTAGGGCCCCTATCATATGAGGTAAAATGTGGGCTGTGACCCCACCAGCGTAAACACATGCACGTCAACAACCTCAAAGGTTGGTGTGCCCGCGAACCAGCACGCCACCAGGGGCTGCTGGTCGAGGACCCCAGGGAATTGCCGGATGGGTCTCTGCCATGGCAGGCTGACCCCGACCCCCAGACAGTCCCGGTGTTGGATGAGGCCCTATTGGATCGCCAAAAGGACAACCTCAACACGCTGCTGGCCCGGTGTCCGGGCGTTTTCTCCACTGTACCTGACTGCACATATCTGACCTTGCATCAAATCCTGACCACTCCAGGGAAGGTAGCCCACACACCCTGGAGGCCAGTGTTGCCAAAGCTAAGGAAAGCCATCACCAGGGAGGTTAAGGACATGCTACGGCTGGATGTAATCCAGCCGTCACAGAGTGCCTGACAGAGTCCAGTGGTACTGGTGCCGAAACCCGACCACTCCATATGTTTCTGCGTCGATTACCATGAGGTAAATAGACTGGCACACTTAGACGCCTACCCGATGCCCCGGGCTGACCTACTGATCGACCAGCTGGAGGAGGCCCGGTTCTTGTCAGCATTAGATCTAACAAAGGGCTATTGGCAAGTGCTGGTACACCCCCCCCAGATCGCCCGAAAACTGCCTTCACCACTCCCCAAGATCTGTATCAGTTTAAGAGGATGCCCTTCGGACTCCACGGAGCTGCCGCGACCTTCCAGCGCCTTGTCAATCAGGCCCTCTCCCAGTGCGGGGCCTACTTGGACAATATCATTGTCTGCAGCCCCGACTGGGAGTCCCATCTGACCCACCTGCAGCAGGTGTTCCAGGCTCTGCACGCCACCGGGTTAAGAGCCAACCCCAAGAAGAGCCGCCTGGGCTTCCAGGAATTGAAATACCTAGGCTACTTGGTGGGACAGAGTCAGTTGTGTCCTCTGCCAGAAAAGGTGGATGCACTGGAAACTCACCCCCAGCCCTGAGCAAAGAAGCAGCTAAGGAGGTTCCTTGGCTTCGTCGGCTACTATATCTGCTTCAGTCCCGACTTTGCAACTGTAGCGAGCCCCCTGATGGACCGGCTGCAGAAGTCCAGCCTGAACCAGATACCGTGGGGTACAGAAGAGGAGGCCGCATTCCAGAGGCTACGCCAAAGCCTGTCACAGAGTCCGGTCCTTCACAACCCCGACTTCACCAAGCCATTCGTCCTCCATACTGATGCGTCAGGGACAGTCCTCAGGGCCATGCTGGCTCAGGAGTCCGAGGAAGGAGTTCGCCCGGTCCAATTTATAAGCCGAAAGCTCCAGCCCGGCGATCGAAGTTATGCCATGGTAGAAAAGGAAGCCTTAGCTGTTAAATGGGCCATGGGGGCCCTGCAATACTACCTCATGAACAACCCTTTCCAACTGGTAGTGGACAATGCCCCCCTCCTCTGGCTCGCCCGCATGAAGGACTCCAACCCCAGGATCCTCCGCTGGCACCTCTCACTTCTCCCATTTTCCTTTACAGTGCGGCACCAGGCCGGCAAGGATCACCAGGTGGCCAACTACCTCTCCCGGCTGTTCAAAGAGGATCGTACGTCTTCAGGCTCAAGGGAGGGTGTGTGTCCCATCCCGGGCTGTCTGGGACTTGACCCCCCCCCCCCAGAGCCAAAACCCCACCCACTGCGGCAGCTGGGGACACCACCCAGGGGCCCCAGAGAAGCGCCCCAGTCAGGGCCAAAGCAAGACGCCGCCCGCACTGCTGTGGCTAATGGCCACACGCCATGTGCCAGGGACACCGCCCATGCGCCCCGACCAGTCCTCACAGCCCCAGGAGGGGCCGGGCCAACACCTGCCACAGCCCCCGGTTCAGGGCCAAAGTTCCAGGCCGGCCCAGAGAGGGGAAGCAAGACCCCGGGAGCAGTTTTGCCGGCGGGGCCTGAGGCGGCCGCTCATGTCACACCGGGAGTTGGAGCGAGGGGCGGGGCCTCATCCCAGTCGCCAGCAAGGTGTCTGGCTACATTAAGGGGGGCAGGGGCGGGCAGGGGGGAGGAGGCTAGCCCCCAGGATGGTGCTGGGAGGAGGAAGAGGGAGATAAAAGGAAGCACACAGAGTGGGGCCGGGGAGGAGAAGCCGGAGGCAAAGCAGAAGAAGCACAGAGAGAGAGGAAAGCTGAGAGTGAGCGAGAGCAAAGGGAAGAGAAGAGACGCTTGCCAACAGAGGCAGGGAGGCAAAGCAGGGTGCTGTGAACCCCGCCCCCTGGCCATTCTGAGGCCTCGCTGCGCCCCTTTTGGCCCTTGACTCCTACCAAGTCCGGTCCAGTGAGGAGGGCACCATGGCCATGGGGGGTGGCCCCGCCAGGGAGGAAGCAGAGACTGATATTCTCTTCTTTCATTGTGACTTACAATGGAGAATGCCCATATTTTAGAAACATGTATACCCCTGCAGTGCATTATGAAAACAATGTGCCTTAATTTTCCAATGGAAGAAGAGGAGGAGGAGGAGGAGGAGGAGGAGGAGATGGGATTTATACCCCGCCCTTCACTTGGAGTCTCAGAGCGGCTTACAACCTCATTCCCCTTCCCCTCCCCACAACAGACACCCTGTGAGGTAGGTGGGTCTGAGAGAGCTCTTTTCAGAACTGTCCTTGAGAGAACAACTCTGAGAGAACTATGGCTTGCCCAAGGTCATCCAGCAGGTGCAAGTGGAGGAGTGGGGAATCAAACCTGGTTCTCCCAGATTAGAGTCCGAGCACTTAACTACTACACCGAACTGATGGAGGAGGAGGAAGAAGAGGAGGAGGAAGAGGAGAAGGAGGATTTTATACCCCCTTTTTCTCTACCTTAAGGAGTCTCAAAGTGGCTTAAAACTGCTTATTTATTTATTTGTTTGTTTGTTTATTTAGATTTATATCCCGCCTAGCCAGCACAAAGCGGCTCTAGGCGGCTCACAACGTTAAAACCACATACAAAATTCAATTAACCATTAAAATTACAATAAAATCACAGAACCCACTAAAATGGCAGCAATTACAGAAACCAACACCAAGACAACAACTGCATCTGCTACTGCATCCCCCCAGCCAGAGAGGTAATCACCTATGTACCGAGCCAGTACTTCGTTAGCCACTTACCCACAGCCATTTTCCCCAGCGGCGGCCCCAAAAGCCTGGCAGAAGAGCTCCATCTTGCAGGCCCTGCGGAACTGCAAAAGGTCCCGCAGGGCCCTGATGTCTTCTGGGAGCTCATTCCACCAGTAGGGGGCCGCCACTGAGAAGGCTCTATTCCTGGTGGTCACCAGTCTGGCCTCTCTTGGGCCAGGAAAGGTTAGGCAATGTTGTGTGCCTGACCACAGTGCTCTCTGGGGTATATACGGGGAAAGGCGGTCCCTTAGGTAGGCAGGCCCCTGACCATATAGGGCTTTAAAGGTTACAACCAGCACTTTGAACCGGATCTGGTATGCTATAGACAGCCGGTGCAGTGTCCTCAGCGCAGGCCAGATGTGGTCCCTCACAGAGAGACCCATCAATAGCCTGGCCGTGGCATTCTGCACTAGCTGCAGCTTCCGGAGCTGGGCCAAGGGCAGCCCCATGTAGAGAGCATTGCAGTAGTCTAATCTCGAGGTGACCATTGCATGGATCACTGTTGCCAGGTCATTGCGTTCGAGGAAGAGAGCCAACTGCCTAATCAGCTGTAGATGGTAAAAGGCTGCCTTGGCAGTGGCTGCTACCTGGGCCTCCATAGTTAAGGAGGGATCCAGGAGCTCTCCCAAACTCCGGACCTTCGGCGCTGGCACCAGTGGCGCCCCCCCCCCCGAAGGCCGGTAATGGGGTCCCTAACCCCGACCCGCTCCGACTCAGGCACAGGACCTCCGTCTTCGTTGGATTCAATTTCAATCGACTCAGCCTAAGCCAGCCTGCCACGTCCTGAAGCGCACGTCCTGCTGTCCCTTCCTCTCCTCACTACAGGCCCCTTGTGAGGTAAGTGTGGCTGAGAGAGTTCTGAGAGAACTGTGACTGGGCCAAGGTCACCCAGCTGGCTTCATGCAGAAGAGTGAGGCATCAAACCTGGTTCTCCAAATTAAGAGTCCACCACTCTTAACCACTGCACCACACTGGCTCTGTTCCCTTTTATGTCACACCTGTCCTTGCCCTGGATAGCCCGGGCTAGCCCAAAGCTAAGCAGGGTCAGCCCTGGTTAATGCTTAGATGGGAGACTCCCAAGGAAGTCCAGGGTTGCTACACAGAGGCAGGCAATGGCAAACCTCCTCCATTCTTCTCTTGCCTCAAAGAGTCCATGAGGGGTGGCCATAAGTTGCCTGCAACTTAAGGACACTTTCCATAGCATTCAAGGTCTCCCCCCTCCCGGCCACCAGTGGGGAATGGGGGGTAGCATTGCCAGATCTAGGTTGGGAGACTCCTGGAGACTTGGGAATGGAGCCTGGGGAGGACAGAGATCTCATACGGGGTACAATGTCATGTTAAGGACTTTTGTCCAATATTCAAGAAAATTCAGAGTAATGAATCTTGCTTTTCTGGAAAGAAGAGATTGCTTCTTTTAGTTTAAAAGAAACTTTATTACTAAAGGAAAAAGGGAAACGGGATTAGCTACAGATAAACAAAACATGCTTCCTAAGCAGCATTGTGCTGCGTCTACACACTAAGACATCCTACTACAGAGTGAGAGAGATTACAATGGAGGATCTCTCCTTCTTCTTGACCCCTGAAAGGAAACACCTGATATCATTGACCAATTAGCAAAACAGTACACCTTTAGGTTTCCCGGGTTTAGAGTTAATTGGCCAGCCGCCAGGCACTTCCAGGTTAAACTAAGAAACACAACAAGTTGCATAGGTTAACCCTATAATGACTGAAATCCCAGGTCTTGTCTTTCATGCTCATTTCTCCAACATGTCAGAGAGACCACCCCCCCCCCTCCAAAGCATCCATTTTCTCTAATGGAACTGATCTCTGTACTCTGGGGATAGGCTGTAATTCTGGGGGAATCCCCAGGTCCCACCTGGAGGCTGGCATCCCTGTCAGAAACCAGAGACCAGCAGGAGCTGGCAACCTACATCCCTAACCTGTCAGGAGCTGGCAAACTGTTCATCTAACAGCCAAACTACCCGATACATTTTTCCAAATGAATCTGGTCCAGAGGGACCCGACTAAGAATTCACAGAAGGGAACCGTGGATGGCTTTGTTTTTTGTTTTAAAAGATAACCTTTGTCACCAGTAACGCCTGGTGAGAATGAGAATGAAGAGTTCCTCTGCCAGTGAGATGGAGCGAATTACGACTACACAGGAACAAATTTCAGCACTGTCCTTACATCGTAGACCTTAAATTACCTCAGCGTAACAACTGCTTGAGACAGATTCCACTGCCATGGAAACTGTGGCAGTGATTATAGCTTTCCCTTTGCTTTGTGACACATGTAGAAAGGAGGAAGAGATTGGATTTATACTCCACCTTCACTACCTGAAGGAGTCTCAGAACAGTTTACAATCTCTTTTCCCTTCCTCTCCCCACAACAGATACCTTGTGAGGTAGGTGGGGCTGAGAGAGCTCTTTTCAGAACTGCCCTTGAGAGGACAGCTCCGAGAGAACTTGGGGCTGACCCAAGACCACACCAGCAGCTGCATGTGGAGGAGTGGAAAATCAAACCCGGTTCTCCCAGATTAGAGTCCGTGCTCCAAACCACTACACCAAACAGGAGTTTCTTCCCTCTCCTCATTTTCTTCAAGGGGGTGCTGATTTCTGGAGATGAGCTGTAATTCCCGGGGATCCCCAGGTCCCACCTGGAGGCTGGCATCCCTGTCAGAAACCAGAGACTGGCAGGAGCTGGCAACCTACTCCCGTGGCAACCCAGCAACATAGCACTTCCTGTATGGGGTCTCCTCTCCCTTGGAACAGGGCAAGAAGGTCTCCTGGCGAAATGACTTCTGTGCACAACCCGAAAAAACCTGAGCTGTGAAAGAGCGCATTCTTAATGGCCCAAATCTACATGACCAATGGGGATGCATGCACTGGCTTTTCTGTTATTAAAAAACCACCAACCGATCCCAGACCCCTTGGCAACACTTCCAACACTTTCGGGGTTAACCTCTTTTGCCAGACAGGAACCATGAGGACACCAGACAGAAATGGGGGTGCTAATGTTAGACAAGGGATTTAACCTAGGGTTGCCAGCTCTGGATTGGGAAATACCTGGAGATTTGGGGGGTGGAGCCTGTGGAGGGTGGGGTTTGGGGAGGGGAGTGACCTCAGTGGGGATGTGATATCATAGAGCCCACCCTCCAAAGCAGCCATTTTCTTCCGGGGAACTGATCTCTGCAGTCTGGGGATTAATTGTAATTCCAGGAGATCACCAGCCACCAGCTGGAGGTTGGCAACCCTAGATTTATCCTCTTGGTGTACCAGTGTCTCCCAGCACTCCTGCGTTATACATTGCTGCAGTCCTTACTAATAGCATTAGCTCTTAATTGACAGATTTGTGGGTGGCATTAGTATTGTAAAATATATGAGGTGGAATATATAAAGCATTTAATGAAGAGGAAAGCACTGGAAACCACTCTATTTAGTAGTAATGTGGCTGGCCCCTGAATGGATGACAGAAGAAAAGCAAAACCAGGCCTCCGACAGTCAAGAAAGGAAGGTTCTTGGAACTTGTTGGACTCCTCAAGCATGCAAAAGAAATGACTCTGTAACTTATTTATTTGTATTTCATTTTTATACCCCGCCCATCCTGCAAGCGGGCCCAGGGCGAGCCGAGGGCCCAAAGTGCCAATCCAGTACATCATAAAACAGTTAAAATCAACAATAGTAATAAAACAGTTCCAATAAATTACAGCTAAATTACCATAAATTACAATAAAATGCTTCCAGTCATCACTAATCAGATGGCTTCCTATCGGGGTTGGGGTCTGATCCCCCCTGACCGTCAGGCCTGGGCTGCGTTCAGGGCCAGCCCACATCACAGGTGTTACTCGTGATGGATGATACTACCGGTGGCGGCTCCTAGTCAAAGGCCTGGCGGAAGAGCTCCGTCTTGCAGGCCCTGCTGAACTGCATTAAGTCCCGCAGGACCCTGATCTCCTCCAGGAGCTCATTCCACCTGACTGGAGCCGCCACCAAAAAGGCCCTGGCCCTGGTTCTGGCGAGCCTGGATTCCCTGGGGCCCGGGACACAAAGTCGATGACACGACCCCGACCAAAGTGCCCATTGGGGTATATACGGGGAAAGGCAGTCCCTCAGGTATGTTGGACCCTGGCCACATAGGGCTTTAAAGGTAAGAACCTGCACCTTGAAGCAAACCCAGTATGCTATAGGCAGCCAGTGCAGCGCCACCAGCACAGGCCGGATATGGTCCCGCCTTGTGAGACCCATCAGTAGCCTGACCGTGGCGTTCTGCACCAGCTGCAGCTTCCGAGTTTGCACCAGGGTTTCCCCATGTAGAGAGCATTACAGTAGTCCAACCTCAAGGTGACCATCACATGGATCACTGTGGCTAGGTCATCACAGCTAAGGTAGGGAACCAACTGCCGCACCAGCTGAAGATGGTGAAAGGCCAACTTGGCAGTAGCTGCTACCTGGGCCTCCATTGTCAAGGAGGGATCCAGGAGCACTCCTTACCTGCGACACAGGCACCAACGGCACCCCATCAAAGCTCGGAAGTGGGACCCCCCGCCCCAGACCCCCCTGACCCAGACACAGGACCTCCGTCTTTGCTGGGTTCAATTTCAGCCTGCTCAGCCTGAGCCAACCAGCTACGGCATGCAATGCCCAGTCTAGATCTTCTGGGCTGGAGTCCGACTGGCCGCCCAACATCAGATAGAGCTGGGGGTCATCAGCGTACTGGTGACATCCCAGCCCATACCTCCGGGGGAATCTGGGCAAGGGGGCGCATGTAGATATTGAACAGCATCGGGGAGAGCATGGCCCCCTGAGGCACGCCACAATCAAGTCATGGATTGCTGCTCCCCTAGCACCACCCTTTGTCCCTGACCCTGGAGAAAGGAAACGAGCTGTTGCAGGGCCCGTCCCTGTATCCCCACGTCGGCGAGATGGCAGGTCAGATGGTCGACTGTGTCGAACGCCGCTGACAGGTCAAGCAACAGCAACACCGCCCCGATTCAGATGTTGCCGGAGGTCATCAGTAAGGGCAACCAGGGCTGTCTCCGTCCCATATCCCAGGTGGAAGCCGGACTGGAAGGGGTCTAAGACCGAAGCGTCATCCAGATAATTCTGCAACTGTAACGCCACCGCCCTCTTGATTAATTTGCCCAAATAGGGCAAATTGGACACTGGCCGATAGTTCGCCAATTCAGCTGGGTCCAGGTGTGGTTTTTTCAAGAGAGGGCAGACCATTGCTTCCTTGAGTGCCCCTGGGAACCGCCCTTCAAAAAGGGAGGTGTTGATAATTTCCCGAGCGGCACCTCGCAGCCCCTCGTGGCCAGCTTTAATCAGCCAGGACGGGTCAAGAATGCACGTGGTCGGGCGCACAGTCACGAGAAGTCTGTCAACTTCCTCTAGGACGAGTGGGCCAAACCCATCTAAGCCCGGAAACAAAGACGTGCAGGGGGCCTCGAGTTTGCTCACTGTTTCAAATGTGGCGGGGAGGTCGCGGCGGAGCGATAAGACCTTATCTGCAAAGTAGCTCGCAAATGCCTCACAGACGATTTCCAATTCCCTAGCGTTTGGTCTGCCCTGTGGCAGAACTGTTAAGGACCGAATCATTCTAAACAGTTGGGCTGGGCGTGAGCTAGTAGTGGATGCAATCTTGGCAGCATAGAAATCCCTCTTTACTGCCTTGGTTGCCATCTCATAGGCTTTCATAAACGTCCTATAGAATGTTCTTGTAGCTTCGTTGTGAGCACGAGGCCGTCTCTCTAGCCGTCGTAGCTCTCGCTTCATCAGCTGCAATTCCTGGGTATACCAGGGTGCAAGCCTGTTGCAAGGGTGTAGAGGGTGCCCGGGAGCAATCTCGTCGATGGCTGCAGAGAGCTGGCTGTGCCAGTCCTCAACCATCTCATCCAACGAGCCACCAGGGGGCATCAGATCCCGCAGTGCCATCTAAAACCACATAGGGTCCATTTGGCTCTGCGGGCGAGCTAAAATAAGCTCACCACCTAGGGGTTGGGGTGGAACATTCAGACGGGCCACCAGGGCGTAGTGGTCCAACTATGGCACCACCGAAGCTGTGATCCGGTCCTCTATTGCCACCGCAGCAAAGATCAAGTCGAGCGTGTGTCCGGCCCGGTGTGTGGGGGCCAAGATGTACTGAGAGAATCCCAGTGCCACCATGGACAACACCAGGTCTGCCGCCCGAGTGGAGGCTGCGTCATCAGCGTGGATGTTGAAGTCACCCAAAACCACCAGGTTAGGGTGCTCCAGCACCCAGCCTGATACAGCCTCCATCAGCCTCCACACTCTCTGCACAAAATGCTCACATGAGGTCTGAAAACACTTTAGGAGCATGGAATTGATTGATTAATGGATGGATGCAGCCAGCTGGATGACCTTGGATCAGTCACAGTTCTCTCAGAGCTGTTCTCTCAAGCAGTCCTTGAAAGAACTCTCTCAGCCCTACCTACCTTGTGGGGAGGGGAAGAGAAAGGAGATTGTAACCCGCTCTGAGACTCTGAGTGAAGGACAGGGTATAAATCCAACTCTTCTTTACGTTATTTATAGTCGGAGTGAGTCAACACAATCAACAGGATGGGACATTCAATGAACAATGAAATAGGAATCTGTGCTGTAGAACCAATCTAAAATCTTTAAAAAACCCAAAACAGAACAGAAGCAAAGCATAAGTGTTAACACAACACATTAAAAGATGCAGACATTACAAAGTAGAATCTTATTTACAGTAAGCTATCTACAGCAGTATAGACCACAGACCCTGAAAATTTATCTAAGGAACTTGGTGAAATGCTTAGTACCGTGCAACTCTATTGCCTGCATAGAAAAGCCCTCTGGAGTAATTCAGGTTTGCAAAGTTTCTGGAAAGCCAGGCAGGTCAGCACCTCATTTAGCTCCTGCATGGACTACCAGTGATAAAAAGTGTCTTGCATCAAAAGGCTGTTGGTATTTGAGACTCTCAGTCTTCATGCACAGAGCTGGCAGATCTGCAGGATCTAACTGACAGCCATCAGGAGTCATGTGACAGGGACAGAGGCAGTAGAACTTGTACAGACTAGTTCAGATTTGTTCTTCTGTGTGACACTGATGTATGTTCACTCCATGACTCAGCACTAACCTGATTGGTTACTACAATGTATATATGTAATTGATGTACAGAACTATTTTTCTCTTCTCTTTGTATGGTTACCTGGCGAAGCAGTTTGTTGCTTAGATTAATAATTGCACTGTAAAATAAACTATAAATACACTACCACTGGTGTGGTGCAGTTTACTGTGCAGAGGGGTCTGATGGACTTGGGTCTCTTAACGTTGGTGTGGTGTGGTATAGCACATAACAGACATCATGACAGGGTTATGGGCCCAGTCTGTTGCTCTGAGATGTGGAGGCTCTAAGCAAGACCTGACGGTGAGAAGGAGGTGAGCCAGGATGGCTGCTGTTGCTGAAATTGCTGAGACCGTGGCTTCTGAGGACCAGCTCGCTGTACACAGCTTCTCCAGTGAGGAGGAGGAGGGCAAGGAGGAGGTCCAGATAGCGGAGACGGATGACAGCATAGCACAGTATAACATGTTGCTGCTGGTTGATAAACTGACTACTACTAACTACAGTGTTTGGGCTATGCATATGGAGCACTATCTAAAAAGGGAAAGCTTGTGGATATATGTAGCAGCTCTCCCTGCTCCAGTGACGCCAGAGGATGCTGTAAAGGCCTTGGCAGCAATAATTTTTTGTGTGGCAGATGACCAGCTTGTGCACGTTGCCGGTAAGACCACTGCGAAAGTGGCTTGGGACAGTCTAAGAGCTGTTTATGTAAGCGAAACAGCTGGATCTCTGATAACTATAACCTGACTGCTGTATCGATACTCTAGCTGAATGTTGCCAACAGCTGGAACAGTGTGGTAGAGTGTTCACCATGGCCATGGACCACAAGCCGCTCCTGGGCCTCCTTGCTCCGCACCGCCAAACACCACACATGCTGTCCCCACGGGTGCTACGGTGGTCCATTTTTCTGTTGGGGTACCAGTACTCCTTGGTGCACCGCCCTGGGAAAGCTATGGGCCATGCTAACACCCTGAGTCATCTCCTGCTTCCATCCTGCGTCCCGGCCCCGGCGCCTGCCTTCCACGTCGCTGTCATCGAAGACCTCCTGGACCGGCCTGTCCAGGTATCGGATGTGGCCCGCCGCATGGCACGGGACCAAGTCCTCTCACAAGTCTCAGACTGGGTGGGGAGGGGGTGGCCCAATCATCCAGACCCTGAATTTGTCGCCTACACCACAAGGCACAACAAACTGTCCACCCACAAGGGGTGCCTGCTGTGGGGGTCAAGGGTGGTCATCCTGGGCCCGCTCCATGCCAGGGTCCTGGCAGCACTTCACAAGTCTCATTCCAGAATTGTCCAGATGAAGGCCCTGGCCCACAGCTATGTGTGGTGGCCAGGCATGGACAAGGAGATCGAGAACCAGGTACACCGATGTGGCAGATGCCAGGAGTCGTGTCCCAAACCTCCTCATGCCCCCGTCCGGCCCTGGGAGTCGACCAACACGCCCTGGTCTCGACTCCACCTGGACTTCAAAGGGCTGGTCCAGGGCCAGTTGTTTTTTAATCATTGTAGATAGCTACAGCAAATGGCAGGAGGTGGTCCTGGTATGGGCTACCTCGATCGAGGCAGCCGTCTGAGCCATGTGGTGCATATTCACCATTCACAGACGACCAGACACCCTTGTCACGGACAACAGCATGGCCTTCACCTCCGGGGAGTTCCAGTGCTTCGTGGACTGCCTCGGCATCCGGCACATCCGCTCAGCACCCTTCCATCCTGCAACCAATGGGCAAGTGGAACAAATGGTAAGAACTACCAAAGAGGCCATCAAGAGGATGGACCAGGGGGACTGGGAATTCAAGCTGGTGAAGTTCCTGTTCGGCCAGCAAGTTACCCCACACACCAGAACTGGATGCAGCCTGGCAGAGATGCTTATGGGCTGGCGCCTTGGCTCCATGCTAGACCGGCTCCACGCTGACCATGCCACCAATGGCAACACCAAACCCGAGCTCCAGCAAGCTCCCCAAGGGTTCTTCCCTGAGGATCCAGTCTACATCCGGAACTACACCAGAGGTCCGGCATGGGTTCCCAGAAGAATCATCCATTCCACAGGACCAGTCTTATACGAGGTCCTAACAGAAGAAGGGTTGGTGTGGCAGCACCACATCGACCAGCTCCAGCGGCGCCTCTTGAGGAGTGCACCCAACGTTCCCGAGACTCCTGCACCCGCAGAACCGGACCAGCGTCTGCTCTAAGAATCCTGTCCTGATACAGAGCCTACGGATATCCTGCTACGGATATCGACACTGATGGCGCTGCTGCCGGAACTCCCCACAGACACTCCCGAACAGTTGCCTGCTGCCCCGCTTCCAGATCCGAGCACCGCCCTGGGACCTGCAACACCCCTGTGCTTGGGACACGAATGTCGCCGGCTGGGATACCTAAAGGACTATGTTTTAAGGGGGGGACTGGACTATGTGGGAGGGGTGTTGAGTATCAAGATCGCAGTCTCCATGTGTTTGTGTAATGGTAACCACCATGTGGACACTCGCACATGGCCAGAATCTACCTGAGCTTTGGCCAGGTAGAATAATAGCCGGTCGGATCCTAAACAACCACCAATCCTGCGCCTAGGTTTCCCCCAGGGGACCTATGAACTGTAACCACTATCTTAAGGTCCTATCAGGACATTTGGGCAAGGTCGGAGGATTATCTCCAACCAGCATAAAAGAGGGCTCTGAGCCCGGGGTTTCCCATGTTCCATCTTGACCCGCAATAAACTACAATGCTGTTTTCACTGTTAGCAGCCTCCCGACTCCAGTACTTTTCACCAGCCCAGAAGTATACTCTGAAGAACATAACCAGACATGTGTGTGAAGTGCTATTAAGTCACAGTTGACTTCTGCCTACCTCAACAAGGGGCTTTCAAGGAAAATGAGAAGCAGAGGTGGTTTGCCATTTGAGGAGGAACCTGAAGAGAGAGGATTGAGAGGGACTTCCCTGCAAGAGAATACGGAATGGACACTACTGTTCTCTGCTTGAGAGTGACAGAGAAAGGAAGAACGGTACTTAATTCCCCACAGAAGTGGCCGCTCAGTCCAAGCACTGACCTCAGGCTGGTAGCCAAACTACAAACTCTCTGGTTCAATATCACTTCTACTACACTTACTACTTACTTACTATAGATTCAGGTGGGCAGCCATGTTGGTTTGAAGGGTTGGAATACACAAGGTCTATTGAGCATGGATAGAAATGACAAGAACATCCTACAGGGGGCAACTAGCTAGCATAGTGAGATTAGGGACTTCCTGCTATTTTCAAACAGTCTCCTTCCTGTCTCCTGATTGGCTCAGTTACGCGTTTCCTGTTCCTGCTGAGAACAGTTAGTCTACAGACTCTTCTCTCCTAGTTAGACTCCTAGCTAGACGTCTCTTTCTCTCTCCTGTTTCTTACAAAGTGTATTCTCTTCTTAATAAGCCAACTTAATTTTTTTTACAGCTCGTGCTCCACTTTTGTTGTTGTTCAGTCGCACAGTCGAGTCCGACTCTTCGCGATGGACCACATCACACCAGGCCCTCCTGTCTTCCGTCGTGCTCTGGAGTTTGCTTAATGTCATGTTCGTTGCATTGATAACATGTGCTCCACTTTATTGCATATCTAAACTCTGCCAACATGTAGCAGCAGAACAAAGTTTATAAATCCAGTGGCACCTTTAAGCCCAGCCATGTATTATTCTGGGCATAATCTTTCGTGTGTACAAACGCTTCTTCAGAGATCTGATGAACTGTATCTGAAGAAGTGTGTATGCACACGAGAGCTTAAACCCAGAATAAAACTTCGTTGGGCTTAAAGGTGCCGCTGGACTCAAACCTTGTTCGGCTACTTACTTACTACTACAAATCACTTTTCTTTGTGCTTCTGCTACCATCTACAATATGGGGATAAATTTGGTCTACTTTAAAAGACGGTTATCAGGACGGAGAATGGTGGAATGGCGCACTTAATGAGCCCAAGAAAGCCCCCACATAATAGTTATTTCGTACAGTAGACAAAATGCAACTATTTAGGAGGGAAATGTTATGAGGATGGGCTACTAATATGGCTGGTTTTAATGAGTGTTGAAAGCTTATTGTTTTCATTGTATTTATGGCTGGCTTTTTAACTTTTATGATCCAGCGTGATCACGCCTTGCTGAAAAAAATGGGCCAGAAATACCATAATAAATAAAAATAAAATGGTGTGAAACTCTTCAAGCGCTTGAAAAAATGCCATAGAACAGGGGTGGCCAACCTTGCTTAACGTAAGAGCCACATAGAATAAATGTCAGATGTCTGAGAGCCGCAAGACAGGAACAAATATCACACACACATTTTTATTTTTTAAAATATGCAAATTTGCTTTTTATTAACGTTAAATGGGACTGCCAAAAATAAAAACAAACGAGGAAAAGCAGTTATTGATAATGATATTACTTGTTTGCTAATGATATTGAGAGAGATGGAAAGAAAGAATTAAAGAAGTGGAAAGAAAGAGAGAGAGAGAAACTAGGAAAGCAAATAGATGGGAGGGAGGAGGGAAGGAAGGAAGGGAGAAAGAGAGAAAAAGCATGCCTCCCCTTTGCTTCCCCAGCCGCCCTGCCAGGAGCCGCACAATATATGTGAAAGAGCCGCATGTGGCTCCTGAGCCACAGGTTGGCCACCCCTGCCATAGAAGCAGTCCATTCCAGTGAATTCCTTTGCAGCTGAAGTTGAACATGAGCCAGAGAAGAGATGTCCAAGGAAAGATTAAAAAACAACAACAGTAGTCTTGTGGAACCTCGAAGACTAACAAAATTTTATCCCAGCACAGATTTAGATGCACAAGAGCCCATTTCTTCATCTGTAATGAGCGGATCTGCACTATGCAGACATTTTAGTCAGGAAGTTTTGGGGGGAAAGAAAACAGCCGAGTCCAGAGCCCATGGAGAAAATGCTGAGCATGAAAAACATCTTCAACCTGCAGAGAGCAAATACTCGTTGGGAGATTGGTGAAGGAAGATGGTGCCCCAGTCTCTGAAGCAGGAGGAACCACCCCAGCCTGCCTTTGTGTGTGTGTGTGTGAGAAAACTGTGTGCACAAAACAACACACAGATATGATGATGCAAATTGTATGTGTGTACTGACACATGTGTGGGGAAGGTATGTAAAAAGCACACCAATGCCTGTCAAGAAGTGTTGTGTCCCTGTGAGGTAACCTGTGTGCATGAGGTGACATGTGTCTGTGTGAGGTGATTTCACATGCGTATACAGCAACATTTATCACAGCATAGCGGGCTTATGTGTGTGAAGTGTGTGAAGCCTCCAGGTTGGGCCTGGAGAGCTCCTGAAATACAGCTGATCTCCAGCCTACAGAGATTGGTTTGTCTGGAGAAAATGCCTGTTTTGGAAGGTGGACTCTATGGCATTGTACCCCGCTGAAGTCCCTCCCCTCCCCAACTAAGTCTCCAGGCTCCACCCCCAAATCTCCAGAAACTTCCCAATTTGGAGCTGACAATCCTATGGGGTCTGCAACAAAACCTGTCTGCTGTGTGGCAAAGCTTATGTGACAATGTGTGTGTTTGTCTGCCAGCTCTGGATTGGAAAATACCTAGAAATTTTGGGGTCGGACCCTCTGGACCTTCTGCGGTTTGGGAAAGGGAGGGACATCAACAAGGATGTGATGCCCCAGAACCCACCTTCCAAAGCAGCCATTTTCTCCAGGGGAAACGATGAGACCAATTGTAAAATAGGGTCACCAGCCTCTAGTTGGGGGGCTGGAGTCCCCTGGAATTATAATTAGTCTCCCGATACCTACATCACTTATTTAGAAGAAGAAGAAGAAGAAAGTTTGAGTCCAGTGGGGGCACCTTGAAGGCCAACAAAGTTTAATTCCAGGCATAAGCTTTCATGTGCACACACCCTTCTTCAGATACAATTCATCAGATATCTGATGCACACGCATGTGCGTGGACACGAAAGCTTATACCTAGAATTAAACTTTGTTGGTCTTAAAGGTGCCCCCACTGGACTTAAACTTTGTTCTGTTGCAATAGATTCAGGTGAGTAGCCATGTTGGTCTGAAGCTATGTGTCTGAGGAAGTGTGCGTGCACATGAAAGCTCATACCTTGGATAAAACTTTGTTCTGTTGCTTCAGACCAACAGGGCTACCCACTTGACTCTTATTTATTTACTTATTTAAAACACTTATTCCACTTCTGCTGGAAAAATGGCTGCTTTGGAAGGCGGATGCAGGACAGTAGAATTGCTCGGGTTGCCAGGTCCCTGCTGGCCACCGGTGGGGGATGGGGGGGTAGGGTTGTCAGATCCAGGCTGGGAAACTCCTGGAGAACTGGAGATGGATCCTGGGGAGGTCAAGGACCTCAGTGAGGTACAATGCCATAGAGTCCCCCCTCCAAAGCATCCATTTTCTCCAGGGGGACTGATCTCTGTAATCTGGAGATGTGCTGAAATCCTAGGGCAGGGGTGGGCAAATTGCGGCCCGGGGGCCACATGCGGCTCGCCACAGAGTTTTTTGCGGCCCGCCAAGAAGATTTCAGGACTTCAAGAAAATTGAGCCTAAATTCAGTTTGCTCTCTTATCCCATCACTGCTGATATTGATACAGCACCTGAGGAGCTGCAGCTTGAACTTATTGACATGCAGTCAGATCACACTGTGAAAGAAGTGTTTAATGCTGTGACATTAGTTGACTTTTACAAATCTTTGTCTGCTGAAAACATTTCCATGTATGAAGAAATTTGCTGGGAAAATGTTCTCTATATTTGGGTCTACATATATTTGTGAGCAAAGTTTTTCTTGCATGAAGATCAACAAGAGTAAATATAGATGCTCTTTCACAGACATTAACTTGCAGGCTGTGATGAGAATCTCAACAAGCAATCTCACTCCTGATTTCAAAAAAACTGTAGGAAAGTGGGATAGGGTACATTTGTCTCATTAAACTGATTGTAAAATTAAATGTGCTTGCAGCTATAGATGATATGAAATTAGCACAATAAATAAATTGAATAAAACTACCACTATTTTATTTAATTTATATTTAGTGATTTTTATGATACAATTGATACCTTTTCTGAAATGCAAAGTTAACTAATGAATGCAATCATTTTAAAAGGTGCGGCCCTCCGCTCACCTCCGCTCCCACAAAGTGGCCCCCGAGCCAAAACAATTGCCCACCCGTCCTAGGGGATGCCCCAGGATCCACCTGGAGGCTAGCAACCCTAATTACCTTCCCAAGGTCCCTCCCCTTCCAACTGCCTCCCTAGGCACTCCCCCCCAAATCCCCAGGTATTTCTGAACCTGGAGTGGGCAACCCTAAAAAAAAGTGGGAAGACCTCCAGGCCCCAACCTGGAGGTTGGCAACCCTAGCTCAGGTGGTCATGAGGCCGCATTAGAAAGGAGCAAGAGTCCAGGAGCACCTTCAAGACTAACAAAAGATGTAGCCAGGGAGGAGCGTTCCTGAATCACTGCTCACTTCTTCAGATATCTGTCATTTGCCTGCTAATGTCATTCGGCATCTGAAATCACTCTTACTTTCCAAAATATAGGGGCAGATGGGACTTCCATTCTAGCGGTCTGAAGCAGTGAGCATGTGACCCATGCTCCCTCTAAGCTGTGAAGTCCTGTGAGCCAAATACCACTTTGTGAGCTGCTGGCATTAAAGCGGTGAGTGAGCAATTTAGCTACTGCATCAGTTGGTTTCCTCTGGAGCCATCCTTCCTGAGCTAAGACAAAAGTCTGTGAGCTGGAGGCTAAAACACTGTGAGCTAGCTCAGACTAACTTGGCTTAGAGGAAGCACTGGTTGTGACCCATGCTCCCTCTAAGCCAGAGGTTCCCAAACTTATTTGGCCTACTGCCCCCTTTTCAGAAAAAAAATATTACTCAGCACCCCCCTGGAAATCTACCTTCAAGAAGTGGGCCAAAAGATGCAGGAAGAGTCCACCAGGATCCACGCAGCCAGGCAGGCCAAGGCAGGCACAGAGCAGCAGCAGCAGCTGAAGGCCTGAAGCCAGAGGCCAGCAGCAGCCACCACACAAGAGCCCAGTGGCAACACCAGCCTTGCAAGGGTGCACATGGCTGTGATTGGCTGTGGGGACCCCTCTTCCCCTCCCCCTCCCTCCCTGATCCCAGGGAAGACCAGGAGAAGGCAGGAAAAAGCTGCTTTAGATAGGTGCTGGACTCTTCTTTCTTTATGCTTCCACCCCCCCCCCCCTTATTTTTATTCAGTGCCCCACCAGTTGCACCTAAGGCTCCTATCACTCGCCTGGATTGTTCCAGCGCCCCCAGGGGGGCGGTATTACCCACTTTGGGAACCAGCGCTCTAAGCTGCGGAGTCTTGTGAGCCAAAATGCCACTTTGTGAGCTACCGGCATGAAAGTCGTGAGCGAGCGATTTGGCTGCTGTGTAAATCAGTTTGCTCTGGAGCCCTCCTTCCTGAGCGAAGACAGAAACGTGTGAGCCGGAGGCTAAAACACTGAGAGCTAGCTCACACTAACTCCGCTGCGAGGAAACACTGGTCATGACCCAGCCAGTCAAGAGACCAGGCCTGATTGGAGCACAGCAACCCCCCACCCCCCGCCCCAGCCATGCTCCCTCTAAGCTGTGGAGTCCTGTGAGCAAAGATTCTACTATGTGAGCGCCTGGTGACATTCAAGTTGCCAGCAGGCGATTTTGCCTGCTGCATGAAACCCGTCGGCTCTGGAGCCACCCCCTTCCTGAGCAAAGACAAGAACGGATGTGCGAGCTGGCGGCTGAAGAACCGAGAGCGAGCTCACACGACCTCGGCTTAGAGGGAACACTGGCCGGGCGCCCGGTCTCTCGAGGAGGCCACGGACCGCCGGGTCCCTGCGGAGAGGCCAGACCTCGCGCGCACCACCCGCCCCTCGCCGCTCTCTTCCAGGCCGCGCCTCTGTGCGCGCCGCTGCGCCTGCGGCAACGCGCGGCCGGCCGGACTGGGGCCTGGGGCCTGGGGCGGCGGCAGGGGGGCGAGGCGGGGCTTGGCCGGGCGGAGAGGCCGGCTCTGCCTGGCGCTTTAAGGGCGGGGAGGCGGCCCCTGCCGCCGCCGCCGCCTCCTCTTTCCCTGCCTGCCTCACAGGAAGTGGGGCCGCGGCTGCTGCTGGGCGGCGGAGCCGGGGAGAGGCGAGGGCGAGGTGAGTGCCATCGCGGGCGCCCAGTTGGGGAGGGGAGGGGGGTAACGGGGGAGGGGGGATACGTGGGGGGGGGGGCGCCCCCCGTCCCCCTCCCCCTCCCCCTCCCCGCCTGGTTGCTTGTCCCTCCCGCCTCCCCCCTTCCAGGGCTCCAGCCTAATCTCCAGCGTGTTTTAGAACAAGTATGGAAACCCATGCGCCCGCCCGCCCGCCCGCCCGTCCGCCACATTGACCGGGTTTCTTTGCATCTTGTCTGTCTCGCGTGTCGTTACTACACGTGTCGTCCTCTCTCTCTTTTGCCTAACCTTCCCGTCCGCTGGAAACCCATTCGCCCTCCCTCCACGTTGACTGGGTATCTCTCTATCTGATCTAGCCATCCATCACGCGTGTCGCTCCGTCCACACCGACACGTGTTCTTCCTCTCCCTGTTCTTTTTCCGCCGGCGGTTGGAGTCTTCTCTTCATCTGTCTCTCTGCGCCCTTGCTCCCTCCCCTCCACCCGCAAAACGGTCCCCCCCCCCCTCTTCTGAGATGTCTGGCAGGTGACCTGGGAATAGGGAGGGGGAACGCCTTTGCCTCTG
The DNA here is from genome assembly GCA_029233225.1 of Lepidodactylus listeri. Taxonomy (NCBI): domain Eukaryota; kingdom Metazoa; phylum Chordata; class Lepidosauria; order Squamata; family Gekkonidae; genus Lepidodactylus; species Lepidodactylus listeri. The sequence goes on along the minus strand of JARCFY010000005.1, from coordinate 127,113,218 downwards.
AGTGCAATAATAATTAAAACACACACACACACACACACGTGTAGACTTGGGGTTAGGGTTGCCAGCCTCCAGGTGGGACTTGGGGATCGCCAGGAATTACAGCTCTGCAGAGTTCAGTTCCCCTGGAGGAAATGGATACTTTGGAGGATGGGCTTTAGGGGATTGTGCTCCACTGAGGTCCCTGGCCCCCCCAGGCTCCATCCCCAAATCTCCAGGAGCTTCCCAACCTGGAGCTGGCAACCCTGCTCTCTCTCATTCCCCACCGGTGGCCAGGCGGGGACCAGGCAATCTTACTTGGAGTGGTTAAGATAGGATGGAAATGGGGTCTGTTCTCCCCCTTCAGTTCAGTGCTACATACCTCCTACTGAAGGAGACCTGTAAAGCCCCTTTGCTGGTTTCCCCATCTCTCCCCCCCCCCCCCTTTCCTGCTAATAACGGAGCCAGGTGTTTTTGCTCTGTGCTTAGTCTTGTGGACTTCAGTCCCCCCTTTTTTTTTTTTGAGATAATGGCCTTTTTCGTCCCCTTGTTCCGTACGTAGCTTTTAAAGGCAAAGTGTTCTGTGGCAGATGCTACCAAGTAAATAACTTCAGGACATGCACTGATGGGCTGTTCTTGCTGACTTTCAATATGATGTGTTTTGTTCAGTCTTCCTCAGATGGGTATGTTGCTTTTTTGGCTTAGTGGTTTCAGCTCCCGTTTCTCTGATTCTCTGCAGAAGTCCCTTCCCCCCCCCCCCCCTTACTACATCTTTAGATTTGAGCCACTTCTTCCTGAAATCTTTCTTGCACAAAGGCAGCATTCACTGGGTGGGGGTCCTAGACCCACCCTTTGAACTCTCAGTCATGCATTACTTTTGTGTTCTTCTCTGGAGCAGGATTGTGGTGTGGTGTGCAAGAAGCCCCCTCCTCCACTATTGCCCCAAACAGAGAAGGTCCAGGGGTGTGTATTTAACCAGTTGCAGAAGACCTGGTGTCCAAATAGTTCCTTTCCTGGGCTGTTTCTCTTTGAGGTCACAGCTGTGGCAGGAATGTGGGGGGAACAGCATACATGGGAAGAGGGAAGAACATGAAGGTAATGCGCGACTGTGAAGCTGGGTTCACAGGTTGGATCCTTGTCATTTCGTGCCCTCTGATCTGTCTTGTGAAAATTCTGCCCTGAGGGTTTCGTGAACGGGGGAAACTTAAATTAGGTCTGAAGTGGTAAGTGAACTGCATGGTATTTCTTTTCAGAAACAGAATGTTTTATTAAGAAGGAACAGAGAGGTGTGGTTTTTCCTACAGTGGCCCTTTGTCACTCAAATGGATCCTGGGCTTTTAAAAGTGGCCGCTAATAAGGAATTTCCTTGTGTTCTCCTGTTAGATGCTTATTTCTCAAACGAGAGCCTGTGTGGGTTTAGTGGTTAGAATGTCAGACCTGGCAGAGATTCAGGTGGGAAGCTGCATTGGTCTGAAGCAGCAGAACAGAGTTTGAGTCCGGTGGCACCTCAAAGGCCAGCAACGTTTTATTCCAGCTGTAAGCTTTCGTGTGCGTGCATACTTCTTCAGTTACAGTGAAATGGAAGTTACCAGTCCATAACATATAGGCAGAGGGTGAGCAGCATATTAGCATACAGCATAATGGAGATGTTTAACAGATGCAAGGAACCAACAGGAAAAACAAGCTTAGTTTATATGGTTACCATTTGTTTGAGTTTCGTAGAGAAGCCAATAGATGTATCCGAATTGGAGACTGATGTGTAAATATGCCCTTCTTAATTGTGGAATGCCGAGAGTAATTAATTGAGACCCTGGAGCATATCAATAGAGAGTGATGTAAGCTGCTTTGTAGACAAAATGGAGAAGAGAATGGTCTAAGCTGTTTTGGGTCTCCATTGGGGAGAAAGGGAGGGTATAAATAAATGTAAGATGAACCAACCAAGCTGGTGAAAACTGAGTCGGTGTGCTGTGGGAGCTAAGATTGTAAATCGGGAAGCTTCTGATTCAGGCCTTACCAGCTCTGGGATGAGCTGTTCCACCCCCCACCCCACCCCGGCTGCCGCTGCTGGTTTGGCTCATTTCTACACCAAGGTTGTGATGATCACTGGGTTTCTGTATGGATTGTGACAGCATAAAGCGAGTGAAGTGTTTTGAGCCTCCAAAGTGCTACGTGAATAGTAAATGGTGGTTGCTGTTAGAGTACGGTATGAATAACCAATGAAATAGATTTAAAAGGGTTAGTCCTGTCTGTAGCAGTGAGGGGATGCAATATTATCAGCGGCAGGTCTCTCATACCAAGCATATCGAGCGTGGGAAAGTTCGTAGGAGCAGTTTAGGGCAGAAACACTTCTTTGGGTCAACTGTGGCAAACCTAGATTGCTCTCTAGTTACATAGTGCAGAACTCTGATTTGGCACGAGTTGGATTGAATGGTGCTGAAGTTCGTATTAGTAACGAAATGGTAGTCAATAGCAGAGGTGAGATGGAATTCTTTACTTGTCACTCAGTCAAAATCTTGGAGAATGTATATTAGCCTTGTTCTAACTGAGGTGGGAGAAAAGCAAATTGGTACTTTTGTTGGTGTGTTCAACCCACTGAGTTTCTGAGGTCCATCTTCCTTGACCCAGAGCTTTGCCAGGAAGCCTCAGTAGTAACTGAGAATCCCTGGGAACGTCTCCCTGGGAATGTCTCTCACCAGCCTTGCTTTGTGAGAACAATGCCACCCCCACCCCCTTATAGTACAGGATCTGGTAATTGTCGTTCTTTGTGAACCTCGAAGACTGATTGTTGTTCTGTTCTTTAGGTGGAGTTGCTGTAGATACAACCATGCTGCATTTAACATTTAAAAAAAACTCTATGAGGAACATTTTACATTTGTGCTGCAGTGCTGCTTCCAACTCGCTACTGGTCCTTTCCACACTTGGATCTCACATGTACCCCAGAGAGCACAGCAATCGGGGCCCAGGACAGCCTGGCCCTTCCGAGTCTCAAGGAGGCCAGGCTATCAATAACCAGGGCAAGGGCTTTTTTGGTGGTGGCTCCTCTCTGGTGGAATGAGCTCCCCGAAGAGACCAGGGCCCTGCGGGACCTTTTGCAGTTTCGCAGGGCCTGTAAATTGGAGCTCTTCCACCAGGCTTTTGGAGCCGCGGCCGCCACTACTAACCACTAGCGATTAACAACTGATGGCTCAAAGTGGGATTCAATTTATAGCCTGTCTTCCTGGGATTCAACTTATAGCCTGAGATAGCCGCCTAAGTTGATCTAAAAGAGCAAGAGCCGATTGTAAGTAAAGAGCTTGTGTAATGGTAACCGCTGTGAGCCATTGATATTGATACTAGAAGAAGAAGAAGAGATTGGATTTATATCCCGCCCTTCACTCACTTAAGAGTCTCAGAGCGGCTTACAAACTCCTTTCCCTTCCCCTCCCCACAACAGACACCCTGTGAGGTAGGTGGGGCTGAGAGAGCTCTTTTCAAGAACTGTCCTTGAGAGAACAGCTGGTACAGAGCTATGGCTTGCCCAAGGTCATCCAGCCAGGTGCAAGTGGAGGAGTGGGGAATCAAACCCGGTTCTCCCAGATTAGAGTCCGCGCACTTAACCACTACACCAAACTGGCACTTTGATATGTTTTAGTATGAATAGTTAGAATTGTTTTATCATTGATATTGCTGTTAATGTATTTTATTATAATTTTACTGTAATTTTATGCTGCTTTTGTAAGCCGCACTGAGCCAACCCTGGCTGGGAGGGCGGAGTAGAAATTTAATAAATCAAATCAATCCCTGGTTTTATCAGAGTTCAACTTGCGACACAGTACCTTGCATTCATCCCTGGTTATAACAGCATCCATTTATCCCAGGACAAGTGTGGGGCGAAACCAGAGTGACCTCAGTGTAATGTGGAAACAAAAAAATACCCCGAGATAATTACAGAGGTGAACTCGCGTGTAGTGTAGAATGTAACTTCGGGGACAGGGTTGAACCAGGATTCAAGGTCTGGTGCGGAAAGGACCACTAAGGGATTTAGTTGAAAGTTAATACACTAGTGCAGGGGTGGGCAAATTGCGGCCCGGGGGCCACATGCGGCCTGCCATAGAGTTTTTTGCGGCCCGCCAAGACAGTTGGCCACTGTCAGCACCTGAGGAGCTGCAGCTTGAACTTATTGACATGCAGTCAGATCACACTGTGAAAGAAATGTTTAATGCTGTGACATTAGTTGACTTTTACAAATCATTGTCTGCTGAAAAGTTTCCATGTATGAAGAAATTTGCTGGGAAAATGTTCTCTATATTTGGGTCTACATATATTTGTGAGCAAAGTTTTTCTTGCATGAAGATCAACAAGAGTAAATACAGACATTAAGAGACATTTGACAGACGTTAACTTGCAGGCTGTGATGAGAATCTCAACAAGCAATCTCACTCCTGATTTCAAAAAAATTGTAGAAAAGTGTGATAGGGTACATTTGTCTCATTAAACTGATTGTAAAATTAAATGTGCTTGCAGCTATAGATGATATCTAATTAGCACAATAAATTGAATAAAACTACCACTATTATTGATTTTTATGATACAATTTATACCTTTTCTGAAATGCAGAGTTAACTAATGAATGCAACCATTTAAAAAGGTGCGGCCCTCCGCTAACCCCCGCTCCCACAAAGCGGCCCCCGAGCCAAAACAATTGCCCACCCCTGGACTAGTCCATTGATTGCTTATTTGACCATGGTGAATATCAAGTATTCCACAAAACCAGGAGTGCCTGCGTGTAAGTGGCAGCCTGGTGGTGGAAGGCACCATCAAGTCACAGCTGACTTATGGAGACCCTGTAGGGTCTTCAAGGCAAGAGATGCTCAGAGGTGGTTTGCCTTTGCCTGCCTCGATGTCACGTCACTGGTATTCCTTGGAGGTCTCCCATCCAGGTACTAGCCAGAGCCGACCCTGCTTAGCTTCTGAGATCTGACGAAGTCAGGCTGGCCTGGGCTATTCACGCCAGGGCAAAATTGGCAGTCCACCATTAAAAAGAAGAAAGCATAATGGATGTATCTGAGAGGACCAGCAGGAGGAAAATTCCCTTGCTGCCTAGTCCGGCAGGAGTCAGTATCCGGCGTGCCCTGTTTAGGAACAGGAACCTCCCTGCCCTGCAGCTCCTTTTGGTCAGTCGCTAAAATGAAAGGGTGTAGAATTGGGAAGGGAACTGGGAGAGCCAGTGTGGTGCAGTGGTTAAAAGCAGCGGACTCTGATTTGGAGAACCAGGTGAAGCCTGCTGGGTGACCTTGGGCCGCTCACAGCCCCACCTGCCTCACAAGGTGCCTGTTGTGGGGAGAGGAAGGGAAGGCGATTGTCAGCCGCTCCGAGACTCCTTCAGGTGGTGTTGTGTACTAAGACCACGTTCGCCTGGTCTCCCGTAATGGCGACCGCCATGTGGTCAGCGCACATGGTCAGAATCTACCTGAGCTTCTGCCAGGTAGAACAATAGCCAGTCGGATCCTGAGTGACCACCAATTACGAGCCTAGGTCTCCCGCTGGGGGACCTATGAACTACAACCATGGACTTAAGGTCCTATCAGGACCTGGGGTTGAGGTCGGGGCATTGTCTCCGGCCGGCATAAAAGAGGGCTCTGAGCCCAGGGTTCCCCATGTTCCATCTGACCCACAATAAACAGCTTTACAATGAAATCACTACCACTCGCCTCCCGACTCCAATACTTTCCAGGTAGAGAAAAGCAGGGTATAAAAACCTTCCCTTCTCTCGTCTTCTTCAACTGTTGCTGAGCCAAGTGTGGTTGTAGCAGCTAAAGCTAGAGAGATTTGGGTTCAGATCCCTGCTCTGCCCTGAAATGCTCCAGTCACAGTCTCCTCCGAATCTACCTCACCCGGTTGTTTAGAAGATACTAAGGAAGTGGGAAACCAAGTAGAGTGGCCAGAGTCCCTCGGAGGACGATGAGGGATAAAAATTAAAGATGGTTTGTCATGTTGTATATACTAAGTAACTGCCTGTGTAAAGGAACGCACATGCATGTACAGTGAAAGCGTTGTGCTGAGAATGCGTGCACATGTACGCTGTGATGCACCATGTGACTCTGTCCCTGGAGAAGAGAACCATGAAGATGACCAGCAGTATTTTGCAAAGAGCATTTTGCACATGCATGCAGTGCTCCCTCTAAGCTGTGGAGTCTTGTGAGCAAAAATTCTGCTTTGTGAGCTACTGGCACTGAAGTTGTGAGTGAGCGATTTGGCTACTGCATAAATCAGTTTACTCTGGAGCCATCCTTCCTGAGTTAAGACAAAAATCTAAAAACCTGTGAGCTAGCTCATACTAACTCAGCTTAGAAGGAACTCTGCATGCATTTATGATGATCTGTATGCTACAGGGGTCATTTTGTAGAAAAAGAGGTGCAGGAGCTTATTAGCATAACTCATTTGCATAACTCATTTGCATATGCCACACCCCCTAACATACCGGAAGTATGTCAGAAGGCGACACCCACCCCTCAGGCTCCACTCCACAGGTGAGTGAAACTGACCTGCTCTTCCTCCATTCCCTTCCCCATCCAATACTTTGTGCAATAAAAATAAGTGTAAAAAACACACCCTCTTTCTCCTCCTGCTCCCTTGAAGCCACCAGGTTTCAAGTAGACTTGAGATACCCAGGACATGTGCACCACCCATCCCTTTCCCTTCCCCTCCCCACAAGAAGACACTCTGTGAGGTAGGTGGGGCTGAGAGAGGTCTTTTGAGAACTGCTCATGAGAGAACAGCTCTGAGAGAACTTGTGACTGGCCCAAGGACACACCAGCAGCTGCATGTGGAAGAGTGGGGAATCAAACCCGGTTCTCCCAGATTAGAGTCCAACTCCTGACCACTACACCAAACTGATGGGGTGGAAGCTGCTGAAGGGTTGGTGGAATTTCTCCAGTACTTATGTGCCATGTGCCCAGATAAAAAATGGTATACTTAGAAAATGTATATGCCACCTTGAGCAAGTCTCTGGAAAAGCAGCACACAGTCATAAAAGGAACAATGATAAAATTATCAATATTAAAACAAAACATTAAAAACAATAAAGACCCTAGCAGGGCTTTCCCCGGGGCGCTGCGCATCTGCACTGCTCGGGGAAGCTGAGGAGGGGGCGGGGCTTGGTCATGTGCCCGCCCCCTGGGCTCCTCACTCCCGGAGCTGCGCTCCTGTGCGCTCCTGCTCCAACGGACCCCAGTGTATGCATGTAGACAAACCAGCATGTCCAGAGAATCCCCCACCCACCCCCGATAGTTGGATTACTGCTTTCCTTCCCATCATATTTCCTGTAAAAGATAGTCTGGGGGTGGATCTTTCATGCCAAGCCATGAGGTAGTAAAGGGAAAGTCTTGTATGCAGTCTGAAATTCCGTGGCGGGGGTGGGAGGGGTGGGCGTTGGTTGAGTAAAGCTTGTCCTCAAGCGAATGCTATAAAATTCCTCCTTCGGGACTCAAAGTTTGAGGCATGCTTCCATCTCCATCTGCTTTTCTTGCCTGCTGGGCTGAGAGCCACAGTGACCCTTCCTTGCTTCTGAATGTGGTTGCCTCAGGGGTTATTGCCTGAAATCAGGACCACGGCGTGAGACGATAAATTTGCTTTTTGTCGTTAATGTCTCTCTTTTTCTGTGTTTCCGAAAGGAATAAGGAGCAGGTGGCAAGTCTTCTTGCTGCGTGGTTCGACTTTCTGGCTTTCTGATTGTGTAATCAGGGTGCCGCTCAAAGGAAGGCGTCTCATTCATGAATCTGTGTAAATAAGAAAAAGTGTTAAATGAAAGACAATTTGAGCAAGCGGAGTACGTCTAAGGAGCTTGTATCTCGTGTGCATTTAAAGTCTTGTGTTTGTGTGAAGCATTTTTCCCTTGCTGATACATGAAACTTTCCATTCAGCAGCAAAATTGATAAATTATGCAAGGCAATTCAGTTTCTTCTTATTTGATGCTCTAGTGCTATTAACAATTTTTAACGTATTTCCCCCCTGTAAAATAAATAACAGTGGGGAGGAGGCTTGAAATTTGGCAAATTGGGGATAGAATTCTTGACCCGAACCAGCCCTTTTATTCTGCCCTATACACACATAAAAACAAGGGAAAGATATCTCAGGGTTCCAGAGAAGACCGGTTTCTTTCTCAGAAAATTGCCCGACATGTTTCTAGCTTGCTGCTCTTTTGAGAGCATTTTCCTTGTCTAATTCCTTTTGCAGTGAACTGCTTCGTTCTCTGCTTACTGCTACCTCTCTCTTGGGAGTACCTCGGAATCGAGCGACGAGGCCGTGTATGTAAACCCCTGGGTCTTTTCAGACCAAGAAACTTCCAAGACTCTCCTGCGGAAAAGCTGGTGAAGAATATATTCAGCATGTTGCGCTGCCTGTTCTCTGTTAACGTCTGTCTCCTCTTTGCCTTAAGGGAAAAAACATGTTAAAGGAACCTAGCCTGTTGGTTCCACTTCTGCCATGTCTTGCCAGAGGATGTAGTGAAGGCCACCGACAGGGATCAGACAGATTCAGGCTGCGGTCACACGGCCCTTAAATGCGGGAGGAAGGGCAATTTCCTCCCGCATTTAAAGGGGCCGACCACACGGCCCGCACCAAGTCCCGCACTGAAGCGGGCTCAAATGCGGGTTATTCCCGCATTTTCCGACCCCGGGAAAAACAACAGTTTTCCCGGGTGTTGCGGGAGGAACCCACATTTGAGGTATCTGGACAGCCATTCCCCCCCCCCTTTTACACTTGGGCGCTTGGCCACTCAAGTGCCCAAGTGTAAAAGGGGGGGGAACCCAAACTCACCAGGCGGCTGGCGGGTCCTTGGCCGCCACCGCCGCTTCTGCCGCTGCTGCGTCCGCCTCTTCCGCCACCGCCTTTTCAGCGGTGGCCTCTTCAGCAGCCGCCGCCGTTCCCGCGGCCGCTTACGCCGTGGTCACCTCTTCAGCGGCAGCCGCCGCCGTTCCTGCCGCTGCCGCCACTGCCGCAGGAGTTGGGATGTGTAGACATCCCAATCTGCGGTAGAAAAATGCGGCCCCTTTAAATCCGGGAGCCCTCCCGGATTTAAAGGGGCCGAGTGACCGCAGCCTCATAGAGGACAGGTCTATCAGCGGCTACTAGCCATGGTGACTAAAGGGACCTCTGTGTTCAACCAGGAGGCATACTTGGGGGAAGGACTCTGTGCCCTGTTGCTGGATCCCCAGAGGATCTAGTCGGCCACTGTATGTATGAGTCAGGATGCTGGCCTAGATGGACCAGTGGTCTGACCCAGCAGGGCTCTTCTGGTGTTCTAATGCAAGCTTGCATGCCGTATCTCATTCCCAAACTGAAATAAGACATTTGGGAAGCTCTGTAATGAAACAAACAAAGGTCATCTGCTGTCCCCCATGATGACTGCTGCAGTTCTTCCCTGACACTACAGGTGACTGGTAGTGCATTGGTTTGAAAGAAAGACACCCAGAATAGAGATTTAAAGGTATGAGTGCTGGTTTGTTGTACTGTAGTATATTCAAACCAGGTTCTCAAAGTGCTCAGTATTATCTTGCCAGCGTCTTTACAGCCGGCAGAGTACAGGTTAAAATAGCTTTTACTGGTTATACAACGAACTGAGTTCATAAGTACTTATTAAGGAAAGTTTGTTCATCAAAGCATCGCTATTACAGCTGGCAGTCATCTTCCCACTCTTCAGTGAAGGTTAATATTCATGTATCTGTTCCTGTCTACTCTTGTATTTTTTGGGGGGAGAAAATGTAATTGCAGCAGCTGCAAAGAAAAATTTAAGCCCTGTTAGGTAAAATTATGCATCCCCTTTGCACGTTGCGCAGTGGTGTGATGAAAGCCAAATCTCGGCAACCTTTTTCTCAAGCAAAGAAAGTTGTGGGGCAGTGATTAGGAGTGACGGGCTAAGATGTGGAAGGCCCAGGTGCAAATCTGCCACAGGAGGTGGCAGTGGCTACAAGCGTGGACGGCTTCAAGGGGGAATTGGATAAACATCTGGAGCAGAGGTCCATCAGTGGCTATTAGCTACAAGGTATAGATAGGACAGGGGTGGCCAACCTGTGGCTCGGGAGCCACATGCGGCTCTTTCACACATATTGTGCGGCTCCTGGCAGGGCAGCTGGGGAAGCAAAGGGGAGGCATGCTTTTTCTCTCTTTCTCCCTTCCTTCCTTCCTTCCCTCCTCCCTCCCATCTATTTGCTTTCCTAGTTTCTCTCTCTCTCTTTCTTTCCACTTCTTTAATTCTTTCTTTCCATCTCTCTCTCTCTCTCTCTCTCTCTCTCAATATCATTAGCAAACAAGTAATATCATTATCAATAACTGGTTTTCCTCGTTTGTTTTTATTTTTGGCAATCCCATTTAACGTTAATAAAAAGCAAATTTGCATATTTTAAAAAATAAAAACGTGTGTGTGATATTTGTTCCTGTCTTGCGGCTCTCAGACATCTCTATGTGGCTCTTACGTTTATTCTATGTGGCTCTTACGTTAAGCAAGGTTGGCCACCCCTGAGATAGGAACTCTCGGTCTGGGGCAAGTGATGCTCTGTATTCATGGTGCTGGGGGGGGGGGGGGGTAACAGTGGGAGGGCTTCTAGTGTCCTGGCCCCACTGCTGGACCTCCTGATGGCAGCTGGTATTTTTGGCCACTGTGTGACACAGAGTATTGGACTGGATGGGCCATGGGCCTGATCTAGCATTGGCTTCTCTTGTGTTCTTATAAAAGCTCAGTGGGGGTAACCTTGGGCCAATCACGCTCTCTCAGCTTAACTTACCTCACAAGGTTGTTGTGAGGATAAAAGGAAGTAGAGGAGACCGGTGGAAGCCGCTTTGGGTCCCCATTGGGAAGTTAAGGTGCGGTATAAATAAGTAAATAAATACTGCTCTGATAAAACTGTGTAGTAGCTGCCTGGAGCAGCTAAAGGACAATAATGCCTCCCGGCCTGTAATTATTAATAAGGGGCTGGAAGCTGGACTATACAATTCTTTTCATCTGACGTGTCAGCTGCTGGCACCCTTACCCATGGTTTGGTGTTTGGTCTGTATCCAGGTCAGTCACGGGTAACAGAAACTCGGGTGGGATTTGCAACTCAGTATTTGGAATGAAATCAGGGTCATGCTGAGCATGGTTAGTGCTAGATTCGAGTCCAGTGGCACCTTAAGAGACCAACAAGGTTTTCGGGGTATGAGTTTTTGACAGTCAGCACTCATGTGAAGCTGCCTTATACTGGATCCATCGAGGTCCGTATTGTCTGTTCAGACTGGCAGTGGTAGGAAAGCTTGTCAGAGCTTTGACTCTCAAAAGCTGATACCCCCCCCCCCTTCAAATCTTGTTGGTGTCTTAAGATGCCACTGGATTCGAATCTAGCTCCTCTGCTGCAGACCTCCACGGCTGCCCACCCGGCACTGCCTTCATGGTTAATGTTGTGTGTTTTCCCACACCGTGGTTAAGGATGGCACAGATGAAATGAGCAGGGAGTGAAAGAGCACGTAATCCCCATGTTCAGCTTCTGAGCTTTACGGGGGAGGGCTGTGGCTCAGTGGTAGAGTATCTGCTTTGCATGTGGAATGTCCCGGACTCAATGCCTGACATCTCCAGGGTTTTGTTTTTGTTTTTAATGTTTGGAGGAAGAGAGGGAAGAGGGGAAGTATTAAAAATGAACATTTGGGAACAACTGCAGCATCGTGGCTGAGAATCTCTGTAGGCAACTGGAAGAATTCAGTTGTATTTCCCGCATTGTGCCCGTGCAATCTATTGTATGGCTCTGCTGGTGTTTCCAATTTCATGCTCCCTCTGCAGGACTAGCTGGACCCATGGATAAATTAGAGAGGATGCGGGAACTGTAAGATACTGTGGAAAATTCTTTTTGCATTGGCTTGTCATAGTTCCAACTCTGCATTTAATTGTGTTGCTTCGAGGTGACTCAGGAGGGCTAGCCATTTCTTTGCTGCTTGAATGATGCTCCAGGCCTAGCTTGGAAATCTGCTTATCTTCAAACAGCCCTTTGTGTGTATTCCTGATACCTGACCCATAATAGTGGCCATCCTGCAGATAATCAGGTAGTACAGATGTGGCGTACTGATACTGGGTCGTTTCAGTTCTCAATAAGTGTTCAATACAGGTTTTTGGCAGAAGAGTGATGAACTATTCTTGATATTTGGTGCTAAAAAAACTGGGTGGTGTTTCGAGTAGCAATTAATGCTCCTTCATATCTGCATAAAGTTTATGTGTGCCTCTTGTAGGAGAAACACATATTATGCATACGTTAGACCAGGCATCCATAACCTTTCTGAGCCTGCATGTGCCTTTTGGAATTCTGGCATGGTGTGGTGGGTGCAGCTACAAAATGGCTGCCGCAAGAGGCAGGAGCAGCTTCAGAATTGGTTCCGCAGCATACCTTCAGTTATACGGTAAAAATCTGTGTGTTGTGGTGGCACCTGCTGCCAAAGCAGTGGTTTTAAACATCCGCACAACCGCTTAGATCTCCAGTGGCCAATCAGAAGCCAGAACACAGGTAGCAGCAAAAAATGTTTCCTGACTTACATGGTGTGGTGACTGGGATGAGGCTGGGAGAGGATATAAGCCCTCTCTCCTGTGCCATAGAAGTCCTTTTCCTCCCCCTCTTGCAGAGTACACCTCTTAACTGAGGCCCGATTTAAAAATAATACTGTCTGCATTGCCAGCATCACATTCAAACTGGGTTTCAGTTGTGTGTGTGTGTGTGGAGGGTAACTGCGAGGGAAACCTCTTTAGAGTGTGTGGGAGGCAGAAGTATAAAACAGAAGTTCCTTCTCCACAGCACTTCCGGACCTCCAAGTCTGGGGTCAGGAGGAAGTAAATGTTTTTTTTTTCTTACCAGTGGTGTTGGTGGCTTTTTAAAGATTTTCTATTTGATATTCTGTTGGAATCGAAAATGATGCTTAAAAACACTGTTTTTCAAAGTCTCGGTGTCATGCCATGAAACTCAGAGCTCAAGCTGTAGTCGGTTAGTGTGATAGAATCTTACAGTTTATGAAATACCAGAAAGCACTGTGTGCTATGTTACTAGGGCATCAGTAACACCCCGGTGACATGGCATTGGCTTTGCTGTGTTCTGACTCGGTGGGTCGTTGACACTGACTTGTAGTACTGTTTTTAGCCGTTAATTAAGCCTGCAAAAGATCAGGAGTCAGACATCGTGGCATCAGGTGATACACCTGGAAATGTCAGGTGGCAAACCTGTTGGGGCTTTTCATCTTGCAGATAGGGATTGGTGGGGAAAGCTGAATCAGATGTCAAACTCATTTGTTACGAGGACTAGATCTGAGATAAATGTCACTTTGTCGGGCTGGGCCATGTGTGCCATAAAAAGCAATGCTGGGTACTGGAGATGTAAATTTTATATACCATATTGTTGGGAAAAGTGTGAAGAAGTAGGGAATAAGAAACATCTATGGTGGGAGTGTCCTCTTATACAGAGATTCTGGATGGAAGTCATTAGATTACTCTCACAATGGTTCCAATGTAAAATTCTTTTGAGTTCAGATTTGTTGTTGTTTGATCTTTGGAGAAATGTTAAGGTAATAAAAACCAAACAGTTAATTATTTCGTAATTAATAGCAGCAGCAAGACTTACTATAGCAGTGAATTGGAAAAATCTTGTGGTGCTGCAAATATCAAATTAGTTTGAAAAAATGTGGGAATTATATATAATTAACCAAATCACTCGAAACCCGTTTTTTAGTGGAGAACATAAGATGGAAAAGGTTAAGGAATTTGAAGATTTATGGTTGCCCATATTAATTGGATATCTTAAAACTTAAAATATTTTGCCACATAAATCTGACTGCAATGTTTGGTTACTTAGATGAATGAGAACAATTTAGAGATCTAGTAATGAAATCATTGTTATAAATGTTATTGGGATGAGTGTGAGGCTTCTGTATTAACAGCAAAAGATCAGACCTTTGTTATGAAGCAAAGTTCTTTATTAGTCTTAATACTGCTTAACAGGTTCTCGAATGTTTGTTAGAGATACCAGATAGAAAACAGTCAGAGTTAATATACCCTCCCTTTCGTTTGAACCCCAACATGAAACCAATCAGATTTAGAATAGAAAACGTGGGAGAAGGGATCGGGCCGTTTGGATTCCCACAGGACGGTGAGGTGTGAAAGTTATAAAAATTCCCTTCTTGATCTGGGTGACCCAGATGTGTGAAGCCTATGCATAACAACCGGCTCTGGTGGTAATAACAGACCTTCAGGGTTTTCACAATAAGATAAGACATTCACTGGCCCGGGAAATAGGGAGGAGGGATGCATGGGAGGAAAGGCCATTTGTTCTTGGTGACGTGCAAGAATGTAGGGTCGCCATTTTCCCGCCGAAAAGGGTTACATTGTCTAGGACTCGTAAAAGCAATCTATCTCAAGGTGACAAAGCAGGAAGGGGGAGGTAGATAGAGAGGGAGACAAGCTACAATTCACTAGATCAGAGAAAACAAAAGCAGATACAATGAAGCCTTTGTCAGGTCACCTGACAATGAGACCCTCTATAGAGATTGTGTAAAGGTGATTAAGAAGATAAAGCAATGTATATATAAGATTTGTATCTGTAGTTTGGATATTATGAAATATAAACTTACATTTGTGTAAGGTAATGACATAAATATTGTTTTTTTTTAAAAAAAAGAAAAGACAGGCAAACCCAATTAACGACATCATTTTTTTAAAACTTAAAATACAAACATTAACACTCTTTACAGTATTTCCTTTATTTAACAGTCTTTGAAAACTGACACTTCTTGCTCTGAGTTATTGCATCATAATCTGGAGCAAACGTCTGCGCTGTACCAATCTTGAGTATGCTGTTCAGGTGTGTATTTCTAAGCGGACCCCTCCAGCTTAAATACTCCCCCATGGTGGTGCTGGGAAGTGCCTTCAAGCCACAGCCGACTTATGGCGACCTCGTAGGGTTTTCAAGGCAAGAGACGAACAAAGGTGGTTTGCCATTGCCTGCCTCTGCCTAGCAACTTTGGACTTCCTTGGTGGTCTCTCATCCAAAGATTAACCAGGGCTGACCCTGCTTAGCTTCTGAGATCTGACAAGATCAGGCTTGCCTGGGCTTTTGTGGGGGGGAGGTGGACTCTGAACAAAGAAAATTAACATATGGGAAAACAATGGTAGCCTTGTGCCTCTCCTTCGTATGTTATTTTTGTACATACGTGGTGGTGGTGATTTGGGGGAAGAATTCAAACATCTCTTCCATCTCCGTGCCCCCCCACCCCCCAGCATTTTGAAATGATACCATCATCCAAGAGAGGCTTCACCGCTTGATTCTTCTGAGGAAATGACCCCGAGAGCCGACATAGTGAAGAGGTTGGAATGTCGGACTTCGATCTGGAAGACCCAGATTCCAATCCCTGCTCTGCCATGAAAGTTGGTTGGGTGACCTTGGGCCAGTCACACACATTCAGCTGTACCCACCTCACAAGGTTGCTGTCAGGATAGACTAGAAGTGGAGAACAATGAAAGCCACTTTGAGTTCCCATTGGGGAGAAAGGTAGGGTGTGATGAACTGAGTAAATATTGAATTAAGACATCACTTCCCAAGTTTCTGATAGCTTTTTAAATTATTATTATTATTATTGTTCGTTTTAACAAAAACATACATGTAATACTTTCCCCCCAGAATATAACATATTATGTGGCTTATCACCAAAACAATAAACATTTATCTACCCAGCTAGTACTATGCTCTGACAGTTTTTCACACTTCACAGCTTATTGCCTAACAATTATATACCATAACAGTTAAATATCAAAGAGGGAATCAAACTCTAACCTCAAAGCCATTTGTGTAATTGAGACCAATCAGAAGAAATGGAATTGTTTTGAGACAAGTATTCCAATATCGGGTACCATTTTCCAATGAAAATTGAGTTGAGTGTTGAGACGTATAATTGAGTGTTGAGACGTATAATTTAATTTGTTTGTGACAGTACCCGTAATGTAATGATTCCATGATTTCTGAAACCCTGCCTCCATCTCTGGTGTCTTAGGCTGATTTTACATCTGACTTTCCCGCTGGAATCATTCTAGTTCCAAGAAAACCTGCCCACACCTCTGTGCGGTGTGAAACCGTGCTGCTACTGAAATGTCCACATCTACTAATTGCCCTCCTGTGGTCAAGCTAGTACTCAACCGGCTTGATTCTGCTTTAAACAATTGCTGTTGATTAGTGCACTTAGACCCCTGGAGTGAAATTTCCCTTAGTATCTTTCCAGTAAGTTTCTGATAGCTGAAGCACGCAACTCTCTGGATCCAATTCTGGGCACCACTTTCTCTACTCAAGGGTTGGTTCGGAGTGTGTAAGAAGGAGAACTCCACGTCTACAGGGAGAGCCCATTTTCTAGACATGCTTCCTGTGTGTGTGTGTGGGGGGGTGTTACTCTGCTGTTTCTCTGTATAGGAAGTGGATTTTCCGGCCACATCCAGTGCAGAAGCATGGCAAAATTAGTGACTCCTAGAGCAGTGAAACATGCAGAGAGGCAGCAGGGAGCCTCCACCTTGGGAGAGCCATTTTAGGCTCACCAGAGTATAACTCTTAACTTTTCTTGCGGGTCCTGGAAGAAAGGCATTTGCAGTCAGATGACTGGTTATTAGACTCCACTAGGTAAGAAGTTGCTACTGCTGTCAATAATAAGTTTGTTTTCTGGTTCATACAAGTGGGTGGGAGGGAAGAAGAGAGAGCTCAAGGTATTGGAAATGGGATTCAGTGCAGTTGCTTTGTCACTTCTTTACAAGAAAGGGAAGGTAGTCGTTTTCAGCACAGTCTTGTTTGTGGCAGTACAGTACAAGAGCGGATCAGGCGTTCTGCGTATTGGTGAGTAATGCTGTGCACTTCGTGTAAGGGTGATCTGGGTAGGGTGCAAATAATTTGCAACCAGGCCAGTATTTCATAAAAAGGGGAGCAGTGCTTACTTATCCTTTGTTTTTTTTAAAAAAATTATAATTGGGATATACAGAGCCAGAATGGTGGAGAGGTTAAGATTTGGGCACCAGAAGCCCGAATTCACAATCCTGCTTAACCACGAAGCTTATTGAATGGCGTTAGTCGTGCTCCTTTCCTCCAGCCTGAATTAGCTCAGAGGATTGCCTTAAGACTAACAGGACGATCTGAAC
Source organism: Lepidodactylus listeri (assembly GCA_029233225.1). Lineage (NCBI taxonomy): Eukaryota > Metazoa > Chordata > Lepidosauria > Squamata > Gekkonidae > Lepidodactylus > Lepidodactylus listeri. The sequence continues at coordinate 127,096,096 of JARCFY010000005.1, read as the reverse complement.
TGCTTAGAGGAAGGCTGGGATACAGAGGCGGCAGAAGAATATTTTCTGTTCAAAACGTGCCTTCCATTCTGCCATACTCAGAAAAAGCGGTCCTTTCGTAGGCTGTCTTTGATTTGTTCCCTGCCCATCCCTTCCAGAATGATGAAACAGAAGACCATCAAATTTATTTTCCACTTCTGCTGTCCCTTTTTGGACTGTGAAAGGCTGCATCCCAGTGATACTGTAATCCGTGGGAACCGACTTCGTGGGAGATCGACATTCTGCACATTTTCCCCATTGTTCTGTATGTCTCTGTGGGAAATCATCACAGGCCAAACCCACAATCAGTGTCTCTTGGGCTTTTCTTCAGATAAGAGTCGCTGTTCCCCTCGCTTCGGCGTCAAGGGAAATATCAGCCAGATCCTATCTTTGAAGACTAGATTTATGCAGATATAAGTATGCGATACCAGTTAAAACTAGAGATCTGAGTAAGTTGTTTCCATTCTGAAGGTGCAATTTTTGTTGCCAGAGCTGTGTGACCTAATATCCTCCTGATGATGATTCCCACCCCCCCTCCACTGGTGAAATTGTTTTCAAAACGGAGCATTAGGATGAATGTGCGTGACATTGTAGGCAAACCAGAACTGCCAGGAGCAACAGCATGGGTGTCTGACTCTGGATTATGACAAAATGTAGTGTGTCTGCAGTGGCTGTTGCTGCTGGATTTAAATGGATGCCCTTCTTTTTGGCAGCAGAAAAGAGCAAGAGTCCAGGAGCACCTGAAAGACTAACAGAACTTGTGGCGGGGGAGGAGCTTTCGGGAGTCACGGCTCACTAGTGACTCATACCGCACCACAACTTTTGTTAGTCTTTCAGGGTCCTGCTGGACTCTTGCTGTTTTCTACTGCTACGGACAGACTAACAAGGCCACCTGTCTTGATCCATCTTCTTGGCAGAGAACCGCTCTGCAGAAATCAGAGGGTAGATGGATAATCTATAGGATGGATATAGTAGATGGATAATCTATAATCTATAGGAGCCAGTTTGGTGTAGTGGTAAAGTGCGCGGACTCTAATCTGGGAGAACCGGGTTTGATTCCCCACTCCTCCACTTGCACCTGGCTGGATGACCTTGGGCAAGCCATAGCTCTGTACCAGCTGTTCCCTCAAGGACAGCTTGGGAAAGAGCTCTCTCAGCCCCACCTACCTCACAGGGTGTCTGTTGTGGGGAGGGGAAGGGAAAGGAGTTTGTAAGCCGCTCTGAGACTCAAGTGAGTGAAGGGCGGGATATAAATCCAACCTCCTCCTCTTCTTCTTCTTCTTCTTCTTATAGATGGGCCATCAATATTGCTGGCTCAGTGGACCCTTTGGATTTAGGGCAAAATTAATTGCATGCTGCCTGAACTTGGGCGGGAATTCTTCTGTTGCCTTCAGAGGGCTTTAAACGAGTCCCCCAAACATACTTTGCTGAATTAAGCTGTTGCAACCTAACACACAACATCCTTCTTTCAAGAATCTTTTTTGTGACACAAATCGCTGAGGATGAGAGCTTTATTGTGGGCAGCCTGCAATATTTACAGCTGAGGGAACAGTTCAGCTTGCTGCCCAGTGACTTTGCGAAGGGTCAGGTGGATGAGCCAGCGATTCAAACCGTGCGGCTTGTTTTTAAAAGTAATGTTTTTAAAAGTAATAATAATTCTGATATGTCCCCATAAAGATTAATGAAAGATAACAGTACAGACGGAATGAGGCGTTCTGCTTGCTCTTCTAAAATGGAAAAATAAAGTGTAAACATGGAAACTCGATCCATTATCCCTTGGCGATAAAAACTTCTTGGGTTTATAAAAATGTAACTTATTGTTCGTGATTGAATCAGATAACCACGAAGCAGTTAAACAAAAAGGCCACCTTGAAGCTTATGAAAAGGTTTAAGAGTTTCAGAAAAATGCACATGTGGCTCGGAGGGAAGAATGTATGAAGTTAGGTAATTTACTATAAGAATAAAACTATTTGGCTGGTATAACAAAAAGCTGTTTGGCTTTTATAAGTAGTAAGGTGCTGTTTATTTAAATAGTGTTGATTAGTTGGCATGTATCTTCACTCTGTGGGAGTGGATTTATATATCTGCGGCAATGGGTAATCTGAGGATACCCAACTAGAACTGGGGACCTAAAGGTCTGAAGCTGGGAACTGGACTGAGATGTTGCTGGTGTTCAGAATTGCCTGGTTTGTCATATGAATTTGCCCAGTTTGTGATGCTTGGATGTCCTCGTTCTTAATCTTCTTGAGAGAGATTCTCCCCCTTGGAAAGTTCCTCCACGTGCGCACACAAGGCAGTGCTGATGCTGCTTTGCAGATGCGTGTGCAGAAGAATGTTTAACGAGGGATGCATTTATGTTTTCAGGGATGCTTTAGACTGATCTTTCATTGTGCAGGGGGCTGGACTACATGGCCTGTATGGCCCCTTCAGACTTTCTATGATTCTGTGAGGGAGAACCTTTCTTCAAACAGGTGAGCAAATTATTTTGAAGTCTACATGTCATCAGAGTCCTGGATGCTGAAGTCCACAAAGAATAATTTTTCACGGCTTTAAGGAAGCATAACAGTCCCAGAGCTGCTGGGCACCATTTGGGGATGCGCTAAAACTTTAAGAAGTTGGGAGCTATGCAGTCCCAGTGTTTGTCTGACTGAGAGCCAAGGAAGATTCCTGACCTGAATGAACTGTAGATGTGCCTTCCCCCATCGCGAGTGATTGCAGTTTTTAGCTTGAGGTAGTTCCCAAGTATAGGTTGTATGTAAACCTCTATTTTCTTGACGCTTGGTAACTTATAGTAATGCCCTGAACTTTTCTCCTCAGAATCTCAAGAGTTAAATGCCATTCAAATGGTTTTATTTATTAGACCCAGGTGTGAGGCTCTAAATCAGGGGGTCCCCAACATTTTTGAGCCAGTGGGCACTTTTGGAATGCTGACATAGTGTGGTGGGCGCAGCCACAAAAAGGCTACCAGAAAATGGCTGCTCCAAGAGGTGAAGCGAGACAGAAAATGGCTACCACAGCTTACCTCTTTGTGCTGTGGTGGTGGCAGCTGCTGCCAAAGCAATCTCCAGTTGGCTAGTCAGAGGCTTTCCTGGGCAAAAGCTCCAGCTGGCTCCTCCCACTTTCCAAAAATCACTTGGCCATCACCACATTGGGGACTCTTGTTCTAAAGAAAACCACACACCCTGGTGGTAGGGCTTACAGACATGTAGCTAGAGCCCTCACATGCAGCTCGCTTGAGTTGGGGCGCTTCCTAGAACTTATTTAGACAGGCTTGGGAATTGGACTGGATCTGCAAGTTCATTTGCTACAGGCTAATAACTCGGGGACTGTACAGTTCCCTGTAGCCTCCAGAAATCATGCATGGAAACCTGCATGGTTATATGCTTTTACTTTGGTTAAAAAAAAAAAAAAAAACAGTTACGGGACTCTGTTAAACTGGACCCGAGTGCTTGAATTCTTCACTCCATTTCAAGCATTTATCTGCCAGGGAGTTCACAGAAGGAAAGTAGGGTTTTTGTTGTTGTTGTTTTTAATATCTTTTTATTAATATTATATTCTTTAATACAATTCAAAATAAACAGTAGAACAAAGAACTTTAGATATAAACATATTCTTTAAATCCCTGCAAATGAGTTATACAATCTCTTTTTAAAACTTACACTTTTTACAAACTTAACTTCATCTATATTAAGACCAGTTAGCAAGTGTCCGCCATTGTCTCCGCTGACACCACGCCCCCGTTTTTGGTTGTTAAATGACAGGTCATGCCTAAGACCATTCTGAAAGGTTTAGGCAGATCATTTCAATCAGGAGGAAATCATGCTTGATTTAGGTGCGAAGAGACAATGATGTGGGATTGGTTCTTGGAAGCAAGGTAGGATTGTTTGGGTATCTTAGTGCCGCCTTGACGTTGCAGTTAAATGAGTCAGGTTTTTTGAAAATTCGTACACCTGCCCTGGAAACCATGAGACCAGGCCATAATCTTATTTCTTGGATTTCCCAGCTTTCATTGTTGAATCATGATCCTTTGCTCTTAAGAAGATTTTGTCTCTCTCTCATTCCCATGTTTATGAGCACACATTATATTGCTGGACTTCGGGAGGGTTATATGACTTGCACAGGATCGTATGACAAAGCACCTGGTTGAACACAAAATGTTTTTTCTTTCTCCTCCCCCGTCACTGTTTAGTACTAAGCCATGTTTTTTGGTTTGAAAAATGTTTAGTTGCAGGCTTTATAAAAACTATGTGAGTCTTGGTGCAGCTTTTCTTCAATGTGGAATGCGTTGTCCTCCATTGGCTTTGGTTCTTCAAAGTCTGGTGCTCCTAGGGCTTGGGCCGTTAATTAGAGTTTTATGACAGAGAAGATCTTTTCGAGCTTTTTGTTTCATAGTTAAGACTTCTCTTCAGTTAAAGTGTTTCTGGTTACTGCTTTCTGAAGTTGTGTTCATTCATATATAGAAATGTAGAATGATGTATTGAAAGACTGACTCACTCTTGGGGTCTTCTTTCTTCTCCAGTCACTAGTGCAGATTATAAAATGGAAAAAGGTCATTGATTGAAGAAGGGGCGTAGCTGAAGAATAAATAGTCTTTCTTGAAAGATCCTCCTCACAGGCAGGTACATGGTGGGCTTATGCCCTTCCCTAATGAGCATGGTATGGTCTTTTCCTCTCAAGACCATTTCCATGTAACTTTTCCTGTCAAGTGAAACCGTTTCCTCATACTTTGATTTTAGATTTGGTGGGAGGCTAGGTTCTTCTGGGTGCTAGATCTGGCACTTGAGCCATCAGTTGATCATCCCTGGTTCAAATAACCAGACATTCTCGGCCTTTTCTTAAAATAGCCTTCTGGCTCCCTATCGTAGTCTTTGTTAAAAGGAACCTCAGGTTTTCAAAATACGTTTTGTGGTTGTGTTTACTGTTAAATACTGCTGTACGCTATTAACAGCCATCCTTCCTGTGTGTTGAGAAACTTGAGTGCAGCCCAAAGGATGTTCCATTGTAGTCATAAGAATGAACTAATGCTGTAAGGATTTCTTCAAGACAAAAGTGCTGGGTTCTTTTGCTGATTTTTAGCTTGCTTTGCCTTTCAGTTGTAAGCAAACCGTGCCCTGCTTGTTCCTCTTTGTTCTACTCAAATTAGAAGCAATTATTTAATTAGTAACAATGGGCACAATGTTAAACAAGAACCAAATAGCTATGAAGAGTGTGCTGTTTCCTTTTCAACATTTGGAAGGAGAACCACATTGTGGGTGTTACACAGAAAATCTTTACTAAATGTGTGTTCACAATTCAAATCCGTATGTCATATTCCCCATATTCTTGGGGTAATGTGAACAAAAAGATATGGTGGTGATTTCGCCTCAATGCTTGCTGAATTTTCTTCTCTATACCTGTTATTCATCGTATGTTTCACACCATGACACACCTGGTGGTAATCACTTTTATTTTATTTTATTCTCTGCCCTCCCCGCCGAAGCAGCCTCAAGGTGGCTTACATAAAATGCCGTAGCTAAAACAACAATGTGATAAAAGCTTTTTTTAAAAAAAAGACACGTACAAGGTAACTGGTCTGGGATAAATGTTCTCATTTTGGCTAGACCCTTATTTCTGCTCACTATTGTCTAATTTACTCAAGTGTTGTCATTGTCTCATGAGTTAAAATTGTGGATATAACCCCTGCCCCTGAATGCCAGGTCAAATCACCAGATGTTAACCATGTGTAGGAAGGTCAGAAGTTTAAAAGAGGCAACAAGGGAGCGGGGCTCAAAGCCTCGCACTTGAAAATGGCACAGGGTATAGTGTTCACTTCCGGCACTGTTTAGAGCAGGAATCCCCGACATGGTACCTGTGGACACTGTGGCACCCCTGACATACTTCCTGGTGCCCACCAAGTGGTTTTAGAAAGTGGGCAGGGCCAGATGGGGGTTTTGCCCCGCAGGGCATCTGATTGACTATTGGAGATTTGATTGCCTTTACACGTTTTTTAAAACGGTGTTTTCTTCATCGTGTAGCTGAGGCAGCCATTTTGTGTCTGTACCCAACACCTTGGCAATGGGTGTGCCTACATCTTCTCTCCAGGGCTGCTGGGGAATCTGATGTGTACAAGAAGGGGAGTAAAGCATGAGCTGCAGACAGGTCCTTGAAAGCAGCGACAGGGGCGCCAAGCAAGAACGCTCTAGAAAGCTCGGACGGGATTGTTTCAGAGGGTAGCTGTGTTGGTCATCAGTAGGAGAGCTAGATTCGAGTCCAGCAGTACTTGGAGACCAACAAGATTTGGGGTGGTATGAGCTTTTGCGAGTCAGAGCCCCTTTTGTCCGATGGGAGCGAACTGGTGTCTCTTCTTCCTCTTTCTCCAGTATCCTTTGCTGTTTTCCCCACCATCTGCAATCCCCCTTTACCTTTTCCACATGCTCCAGGTTTTGCTACTGTGCTCTCCTGGTGACCAGTGCTTCTTTTCCCTCTTCCTTCCTCTCTGCCACTTTGCCTACTTGCAGTCTTGTAGCAACTTGAATCATGGTACAACGTTCTTCAGGTTGGAAGACACTTCCAGAACTTGTAGCTCCTTGTTGCTTTTCCTTCTGATTTTTTTTTTTTTTTGGCAGAGATTACTGCAAATTCAAATCTTTTTATTTTAAATTCTAAATCCTCCTTAAATGTGGTCAATTTCCATTTTCCAGAAATTAAAATCACAAGTCATTAGGATAGAATTGGAAGCTACATTTGCTAAGGTTTAAGTCATTGCTATTTTAAAAAAAATACCTAGTTGTGTTTCCCAGAAATGACAGAACAGCACGGGGAAAGAATTCTGCCAGTTAGTTATGTGGTTGGGGGGGAAAAAAATCTGTTTTATATTAGCCCTTTGTGTGAGCTTTTTGCAGACATTTCCATAAGAAGAAAATCATTGATGTGTAACTCAGTAGCAAGGACTGAAGCTGTGTAACCCTTCCCCTGTCCTGGATTGGCACAAAAAAAATTAAATCACTCATTTATCATGTCTACTTTTTTGGGATATTATGACTTGCCTTCATGTGCTTTTCAGATGTCTGGTTCCTTTGCAGTGCTAATCGAGTGTACTTTTTGTTTAATTTTAGGCTCTTCTTTAATTGTGCTGATTCAGATTTCGAAGAAGGGGAAGAGGGAAGCACAGTCTCTAAGTGCCGGAGGAAAATATCTCAGACTGTCCAGCAAAAATCACAGTTATGTCATTGATGGTTCTTGTGGGCTGTATGAACGGGTGAGAGCAATCAGTGGCCGTGACACTAAGAAAACCCAGAAGCTGAGGTCGCCATTTTCTTCGCACTTTACAGGCCTCAGTATTTGATGACCCATTTCCAGCTGACTTCTTCCTGAAAATGAAGGCATCATGAGTTTCACAACTCCATGCTTGTTTTCTTAGACAAATTGTCCCGAACATCATGGAGGCTGACAGTTCAGACTGTAGCTACACGCAGTAATGGAAGATGTAACAATACTGGCTTTTGGGATCTTTACAGTATTGCTTGACCAAGACAAGATTTTTTTGGGGGGGGAAATGGCTTGCACTGAAATGGATGTATTTGGACACTGGAGATAATTGTGTTGAATCCTCTTTGAAACCATGCCTCCTTGCGAGTAATCCAAGCAAGATATGACCAGAAATATCAGCTGCTTAGTTGGAAGACGACGAAGGGGCTCTGAGAATGCCCAGAAGGGGCTTTGTGTTTCAAGCCAGGACTCGATGGCTATTGTTTGGTCTTGTTCTACTCTTGAGCGTATTGCTCTTCATGTACTTTCTGGAGTGTGCCCCGCAGACAGACGGCAATGGATCCCTTCCCGGCATCACAGGGGAGAATTTCGGTAAAGAACACTACCAGGCCCTTCTGCAGGAGCAAGAGGAGCATTACCAAACCCGGGCGACAAGCCTCAAGCGCCAGATCGCCCAGCTGAAGCAGGAGCTTCAGGAAATGAGTGAGAAGTTGAAGTTCTTACAAGAGAAGAAGAGCCCTAAAGTCAGCAGCATGGGCTACCCAGCCACCAAAGAACAAGCGCCCAACGATCTCCTGGAATATTTGCATTCTCAAATAGATAAAGCGGAAGTGAGCAATGGGGCAAAACTGCCCAGTGAGTATGGAGTCATTCCCTTTGAGAGCTTTACCTCTATGAAGGTGTTCCAGTTGGAGATGGGGCTGACACGGCACCCAGAGGAGAAGCCCGTCAGAAAAGATAAGCGAGACGAGCTGGTGGAAGTGATTGAGGCGGGCCTCGAGGTCATCAATAACCCGGATGAAGAAGACGGGCAAGATGAAGATGATGGAATAGGGGAGAGGCAGCTTTACAGCGAAAACGATTTCGTGGAAGGTACTCCATATAAAACTTCAGATTCTAGTTTGGAATCCCTAGCACAAAATAAATCGGCCTCGTTTGGGAAGACAGTGAGCCCTGGAAACGAGTTGCTTTAGCTATTGTGAAATACGTTGGTAATGGGGTTTAAAATGTTTTAAGTTAACTCAGGAATAGAAAGAAGGAATTGCAAGGAACACTCACCCCCCCCCCCCCCAATCTTTTTACTTTTCTAGTAGTTTGGTATGTTCCTCAGCCTGGTTCACCGAGCGAGTTTAGGAGAGTGCCTCGTATCCTGCTGCCGTTTCATGATCACACCACTGCCAGAATCATGTGATAGGGTTCATGTGTGCATGCAGGAGGCAAGGTCGCGCCTCTTGTCCCCTGTGGCCCACTCCAAACCCTAATTTATTGTTAAGGCTCAATTGGGGGTTGATTACAGGTACCCCAGAAACTCGATTCCTTGGCCTTTTCTACCAAGACATGTAGAACTGTATTGCGTATGATTCTACAGTCACATTCACTTGTAGTATTCATTCTGCTAACACTGAACTGTACAGGTAAATAATCTTTGCATATATATATAAAAAATTCAGGGGCTCAAATAGTACAGTCATTGGCCCAGCTCTGGGGTACATTTCAAATTTTACCCATGTTTTGAAAAGTGAGGAGATATTGTCTGTAGGAATTTTATTTCTTTTTTAAAAAACATTTTTAATTTTTTTAAAAACATTTCTCTCCTGCCTTTCCAATCAGTTAGGGACCTCAGGTGGCGAAGTTTAAATTACACAGAGAGAGAGAGAGAGAGAGAGAGAGAGAGCGCAATTAAAACAAAAGCAGGACGTGAGATCAATAAGGGAACACCAAATAAAACAAAACGTCTTCATCCGTTGGATGGAAGTCAATAATAGAAAGTAGTGAGACAGCAAAATCTTGCCTCAGTGATCAAGACCTTAATTAAGTTATTCAGAATAGTATTGACTGTTTAAGAAAAAAATACATGCATTTAAAAAAAAATGTAAATATGCAGGGTACCAGAACAATTGCTGCACCGTATTGTGCCAGCTATTGCATACACCTTCAAATTATGCATTCGGCCTGCCTGCAGAAAACCTCATAGGCATACAGATGTTGCAGTGGCAGGATTCAGGGGCGAAACCACAGCATAGTTTGTCTCTCCATGAATGACTGCGGAACGAGCCTTGGGGGTATGTGCTCCCCCCCCCCCCCCAAGTCCTACAGTTCTCTTCTTGGCCTGGCTTATGGCAGAGTTTCCTATAATAAACTGGCCAACGGCAGTCTGCTGCTTTGCACGCAGTGCAAACTCCAGTGTGGCACAAACTGACGAGGGAGAGATGGAACTGCAGTGCCTGAGAGGAGTGGGAATTTGAGAGACCAGGAGCCCGAGCTATGCCCCCAAGCGCATTCCTGTAGCACCGGACCTACCCGAGAGTCATCAGAGGCTGGGACCAATGTTCTCTCTAAGGTGCAGAGTCTTGTGAGCAAAAATTCTACTTTGTGAGCTCCTGGCATTAAAGTTGTGAGCGAGCAATTTGGCTACTGCATAAATCAGTCTGCTCTGGAGCCATCCTTCTCGAGCCAAGATAAAAATGTGTGAGCCGGAGGCTAAAAAACTGTGAGCTAGCTCACACTAACTCAGCTTAGAGGGAACATTGGCTGGGACTGTGCCTTAACTGTTCTGTGTATCATTCTTTGCTCCGCGTGTGGTAAAACTTACCCCAGCATCAGGTAAAGGCGCTGACATAGTTATTAAAACATTTATATCCCACTTTTCCTCTTGGTTCAAGGTGGCTTACAATAATAGTTAAAAACTATTTTTCAGTTAAAGCTAAAATAAAAGAGCAAACCCCAGATTTCAGTTAAAGCTAAAATAAAAGAGCAAACCCCAGATTTCCCCCCCTCCTCCACTCCTTGAAAGATGCCTGCCATTCAACCCCCCTGGGAAACGAACCGGCCTTGCAGCACCTCCTGGACATATCCGGGAGGCGGGTCCCCCTCACCTCTTCAAGGAGCCCATTCCACAGAGCCACAAAGGAAATGACCCAGGCTCCGGTCGATGCCAGCTGGGCCATTCCAAGTGGTGGGATAGCTAATGGATGGCTGCCTGATGCCCGTTGTAGGCGCACAGGGACCTATGGAAGCAGGTGGTTCTTCCTAATATTTGAGTCCAGAGTTGTGAGGGGCTTTGGAGGTCATAGCCAGCACCTTGAAGACTTGGAGTCTTCTGGCATTCAGTTTTTGTAGAAGTTACCTCTGGCCCACAGCAATGTCTGATGGTCCGGGGGGGTAGGGATGGGGAGTGACAGAGGTCGAATAAGCCTGCCTTGGGGCTTGAAATCTCCCCTGGTTTTGAAACATCTAGCAGGCCAGGATACCTCACTAGCAGTGATCCCTCTAAGCTGAGTTAGTGTGAGCTAGCTCACAGTTTTTTAGCCTCCGGCTCACACATTTTTGTCTTAGCTCAGGAAGGATGGCTCCAGAGCAAACTGATTTATGCAGCAGCCAAATCACTCGCTCACAACTTTAAGGCCAGGAGCTCGCGAAGTAGAATTTTTGCTCACAAGACTCCACAGCTTAGAGGGAGCACTGAGCACTAGTAGCCTGTATTTTATTTGGTGGTAGATTTTACCAATCAAGTACATTACTTTCCCCATCTGATATTTGGGCTTCACTCTCATATTTTGCTTGAACAAACCAGGCGTTGTGAGTTGGAGGTGCTATGAATCAGAGGTCCTCTGACTTTAAGAAGGCCATCCTATTTCACCTTCTGACTTTTCCTCCTTGCAGCCTGTACTTTGAAAGACCCAAGCTCTGTTTGGTGGGTCGCAAGGTGAGCAGGCCTGTCATAGTAAGTTTTAAGGATGTTCCTAGCAACCGTTTTTAGAGTAGTGTAGTGGAGCATATTTTAGTAATCCTGGACTAGGTGTACTTGGCACTTTCCACTGCGGTTTTGAAGCTAGTATGTAATGGGCCATAATCGTGCCTGAGCCAAGTGCAGCAGGGGTCTTTCCCTTTTTTAAAATCATGCAGTGTTCGTTTCCAAAAAGGCAGTCATAAAATGTAGCAATGAATTCTTAAGGCTGGTTGAAAATCTTCAGGTCCAAGATGTTTTGTAAGACTGTCACTTTCAGCATAACACGTCACGATGGCAAGTACTGCTATGTGTGTGTGTGGGCGTTATATTTTTTGTGTCTGCTAGATCCCTAACCGCCTGCATATTTGAAGTTAGCTGTTCCGAGGCATTCAAGCATTTCATTTGACTTGGTTTGCTCTTCGCTTTACAGCACACTTACTGTACTGTACATAATGTATGAGAAGTACTTTGAATACATACAAAGCATATGGAAGTCCAAAGTGCTGCTGTTAATGTAGTTCCCTAGAGAACAGTGCCTGCAGAAAAGATCGCATGTCTTCTGTGGACCAGCCGGTGTCTTCATACTTGGATTAAAGAAGCTCTCGACTTCTTATGTAGCAGAAAATCATTTGGATGGGCTAGCTGCTGGCCACAGTGATGTAATTAAAGTTGTAAAATTTTCTGGAAGTCTTAAAACCATGGAAGAAAAGAACTTGGATTCTCCCTTACCCTAAAGGAAATTCTGGGAGAAATTTAAGTTCATGCAATGCTCTCTTGTCACAGGCTGCTTCCATGTGGGGATTCTTTCCCATGTGGAAACCAGGAAGCTCCCATATTAAAGGGGGCATCAGGCTTCATCCTAGAACAGTTCTTGTGGTTCCTGGAGTTTTACCACTTTAAGCAGGAGTTTAAAAACAGGCCCGTTCTTCTCTGGTGCAGGGTGGAATCTGTTGGGTGGGTGTCTGCCTGGACCCTGCCCCTTGCGGCTATAGGGAGCTGGGCTGGGGCTAAGTTCTGTTTTCAAAATGGTGCACGGCAGCTCCACCCCCTTTAGCCCTTTAAAGGGGTTCCCCTCCCTTTCCCTGCCAAGCTGCGCCGCAGCGTCATAGTGTGACTCAGGAGAGAAGATGAAGACGAGGGGCAAGAGGGAGGTTCCAGACTGTGCTCAAGGACAGCTCACATGGGAAGCTGCCCTATCTCTCTTTCACATAAATCTCTGCTGGTGGTGGCACTCTCCTGAACATTCCACATGCCACCCCAGCCTTTGGTCCCCTGGCCTGTCAATCAGAAGCTGTCCCTATCCACTATCTGTGAATACTCGCATGCCATTGGCTGGGTGCTGGGTTGCTCCTCTTCCCCGCCCACTCCTTCAGTCTCTGTGCCCTGTCAGAATTTCTGGCAGACAGCTTTCTCTCTTGATGAAGACACTTCTCCTGCTTCCCTCCTGTGGGGGGATTAACTGTTACTTCAGTGGCTGTTGGTGGGTGAAATGAAATGGCAGTTACCTATGTTTATAAGATGGTTGCTGCCTGTGGTTTGTTTAAAATGTTCCCCCATAAGGTTCAATTGAGCTGCAGTTCCAGAGAGGGCCTGCAAGAGTATCACTCACTGGGTTGAATGGGGCTTCCTCATCTGCTGGACTACAGTTCCCAGCTGCCCCAAGGCCAAAAAGTGTGGAAAAAGAGGGACCCTCCCAAGGGGTGGGACACCATCAATATAGACTTCAGCCTTTCCAGGGAGGATTGTGTTTAACCCCTGTTTTATTTATTTATTTATTATTCATATTTATATCCTGCCTTGCTGGGCAAGCTGTTGATTTATGCCCTGTTGGTTCATAGTGTGTGCTTACTCCTACAGTTGTGCCTTATTCATTTAGTGTGTGTGTGTGCTCCATAATTGCGTTAATACTAAAATAAATTCTTCTATTTGGGCTAATAATCTGTGTTGTGCTCTGACCCCATAGTCTCCCCACTGCACAATACCAAAGGGAGGGGGTAGCCCAGGGAAGCATGGAAAGGCCAGACCTTTGGGTTGCCTACTTTCCAGGGATCCTCCAAAGATTGGGGATTTCATCTCCAAATAGGGAGATTTGGCCACAGGGGTCTCATTGTCCTTCTAAAAAGGCAGTGACACTTCAGTGACTGGTGGCAGGGAACTTAAGGAGGGAGATATGGCCACGGGACGAGCATGGGAGGCGAACAGCTGAGTTGTAAACTGCAGCCACAGTAGGCAACCAATCTTGGTTCAGACAAAGGATGGAACCCCTTCACAGGCCTTTGTGAGGAGCTCATTGGGATCAGTCCTGACTAGGGTTGCCAGCTCCAGGTAGGGAGATTCCTGGAGATTTTCGGGTAGAGTCTATGGAAGCCAGCGTTTGGGGAGGGGAGAGGCCTTAGCTGAACAGAATGCCATAAAGTCTACCTTCCAAAGCAGTTATTTTCTCTGGGCAGGAGAGATCTGTTGTCTGGAGTCCAGCTGTGATCCCTGGCGATCTCAGGCTCTACCTGGAGGTAGGGTACTCTAGGCGTGGCAATCAGTGCTTCAGAGCAGGGTCTGCTAGATCCAGATTTTTGCTGTTGAAGCTGAGTGGGTGATTTTGAACCAGTCACAGACTTTCAGTCTAACCTACCTCACAGGATTGTTGTGCAAGTCAAAAGGGGGAGAGGAGAATGATGTAAGCTGCTTTGGTCCCCATTGCAGAGAAAGACCACTTCCTCCTGGGAAATTTATTTATTTAAATTTCTATCCCGTCCTCCTGGCCAAGGAAACCATTGTTGCCAGTCTCCAGGTGAGGGCTGGAGATCACTCAGAATTACAACTGCTCTCCAGATGGCATCGATCAGTTTCCCTGGAGAAAATGGTGGACTCTGTGTCCTGCTGAGATCCCCCCCCCATGACAGCCAATGTAACATGGCAGTCAGGTCTTCAGAGCACGGTAGAGGTGCAGGTGGGGGGGGGATGGAAAGCTGAACAGTGAGGGGGAAATAAAGGTAGGTTGATGCTTGGCTGGGAAGCAGATAGGGTTGCCAGCTCCACATGAAGAATTCCTGGAGATTTGAGGGGTGGAGCCTGGAGAGGGTGAGGTTTGAGGAGGGATGGGGCCTCAGACAGGTAGAATGCCATGAACTCTGCTCGCCAAACCAGCTATTCCCGCTTGGAGAACCACTGTTGCCAATCTCCAGGTGAGGGCTGGAGATCACTCAGAATTACAACTGTTCTTCAGATGGCAGAGATCAGTTCCCCTGGAAAAAATGGTGGACTCTGTGCCCTTATACCCTGCTGAGATGCCCCCCCCCCCGACAGCTAATGTGACGTCGCAGTCAGGGCTTCAGAGCACGGTAGAGACTGCAGATGGCAGGGGGAGATGGAAAGCTGAAGAGTGAGGGGGATATTAAGGTAGGTTGATGCTTGGCTGGGAAGGAGATGGGGTTGCCAACTCCAGGTGGGGAATTCCTGGAGATTTGAGGGGTGAAGCCTGGAGAGGGTGAGGTTTGAGGAGAAGTGGGGCCTCAGACAGGTACAATGCCATAGACTCTGCCCTCCAAACCAGCTATTCCCACTTGGGGAACCACTGCTGCCAATCTCCAGGTGAGGGCAGGAGATCACTCAGAATTATAACTGCTCTTCAGGTAGCAGAGAGCAGTTCCCCTGGAGAAAATGGTGGACTTTGTGTCATTATACCCTGCTGAGCTTGCCACAGCAAATTGATGCCGAGTTCCCAAGGCCTTGGCACTCTCCAAGAGCCTCTTTCTAGAGCCCGTTGTATTTATTTCCACAATGGGCCTTATTCCTAGTGCAATCATAATAGGGCTTGTGTTTTGGATATCAAGTTAAACTGTATGACATTGAAAACACTGAGGTCCTTCAGTAGTATATCATCATAGGCATGGTGGCTTGTTAATTGTGGACAATGTCAAGTCACCTTTAAACAATCATCGTATCCTTGAAAATAGACTCCAGATTTGTTTTATGTAAACAGTTTTCATACTGCATGTTTTGACTAAGTAAAATCTTGCCTTAAGCACTTTACTCATTCCGGAAATTTCCAATTTTTCTGTTGGGGAAAAAAACGGAGTGGGGGGAGGCTTGGGGAGGGGAGAATTATGCATGCTTTGAATGCTTCCAGTTTATTTTTCTGGGTCGTCTCGTCTCTCAGTTAGAACATTACTTTCTTTAGAAAGAGTTAGGGTTAACCCATAGCCTGGTGTGCATGAGCAGACAGCACTGCCCAAAAAACTGATACGAGTGTGGTCAGAATTAAGCAACCCTGACACCTGATGACTAAACCTTCCCTTCCCAAATATTTTGTTCCCGTTAACGGTTTTAACATCTTGCATATCTGGTCACTTCATACAATCGTAACTGAGTCGGAATGCTTCAGGTTTGGATGACATGCAGTATTTCCCTCCCCGGGAACATACAGCAGCCTTCCGGAACGTTCTTTACTGGAATGTCTTGAAAATCTCCCCACCCCCTTGATTCAGTTAAAAGAAAGCCTAGTTGTTGACCCAAGTTTGAATCCAGTGTCACCTTTAATACCAACAAAGTTTAAATCTGGCTATAGAAGAAGTCTTTTTGCGCACGAAAGCTCATACCCAGAATAAAACTTTGTTGGTCTTAAAGTTGCCCCTGGACTCAAACTTTGTTCTGCTGCTTCAGACCAACACGGCAGCCCACCTGAATTTATTGTGAGCCAGATAAATGTTTGTATTTTATTTTAAAACTATTTCATTGGCTATTTCTGTAGTAAGGGACAAGGCTAAGTGTTTAGCTGACCAAGCAGCCTTTGACTTGGGGTGGATATACTCGGTTGATTTGGATTTGAAGAGTATCTGCTTGATAAAGGCAGGTTTGGAAGGATAGGCTGAGGAGACAGCAGATTTCGATGGCGACCTCTCACTAACCGACACGTATGTGAAGTGTAGCTATCCTGTTGGAGGTGGTGCCAGCTTGCAAAGCAATTACGGAAATAACAGCGCACATTGGCTATCTTGAGACCACTCAGTCAAGTATCGATGTACATGTCTGTGAGAACTTAGCTAGTCACAAGCAAGATTTGAACTGAGTGAATTGCTATGGGGACACTCATGGGTCTATGAATTTATAAATGGGAGGATATTAGTCATTTTGGAAAGTGGTCGTTTTGCGAAAGTATTTCATTTCACTCAGCCACTAAATAAAATGTGGATTTTGGTCAGGAAATGAACGAAACTTTAGCATTACAGTGCCTGACGCTAACTTATGCAACATCCTGGAGCATGTTAACCGTTTCACAAAACAGCTAGAGAGGTTCATATGGCGAAACCTGAAAATGCTGTGGTTTAAATGAAGAAACAGAATAGAAATCCTTGAGCAGCGCGAAGGAGTTTGTAACCCAGTAGTAAAGGCGTAATGAAAGGAAAAGCACAGGCTGCCAAAACTTGAGGTTGGCAGGCAGTGTGATAATTGGCCGTGCTGCTTCTCTTTAATTATGGCAAATATAATCTGTAAACTAGTCCAGACAAACTGGGAGGGTCCCGGAAGGGAAACACTCTGGACCCCCCAGCCTTTCTTGAGTTTACAAAGTCACCTTTTTCTGCATCCATGCAGAGTTCCCAAGTGTGATGAGATCTCTGTCTGGGCTGTAGATGACCTGGTTTGCAGCTGTCTCCCTCATTCCCGTGAGCAGCCACTTCTCTGTTAGTGATAACTGTCACTTCACCTGTTTGCTTGGTTTTTTTTAATGTTTACTCTACCTTTCCAAATTGGGTCCAAGTTACTCTCAATTAAACTCAAGAGTAATTTAAAAAGGGGGGGGGGAGCTCAGATGCCATTACTGCACAGTTTTATCTTTCCCTTTTAACGGAATATTTGGGGAATAATTTATAGCGGCGATGCTCAGTAGCAGGGAAGATACGTTTGGCTCTCTGATGACACCGCCTGTGGCACTTCTGAGCATCGTTCCACCAATGTGGACCACCCCATGTTTCGGGAAAGTGGGCAAAGCCATTGTCTGATGAGGCTTGCGGGCTGACAGGTGGTTCCTACCTTGAAACAGCCACTGCTGGATAGACTGGAGGATGAATAAGCTGTGTGCCTCCTTGAAGGTGGGGGCCTTTTGCCGGGGATGGAGATAAAGGGCCTGTCCTCTCCAACTGGCTGCAGGGGGAGGCCTAGCCTGGCACAGCAGCAGCATTACTGGAAGTGGCACATTGCCGGTGATGTGGGATACTCTGGTATTTGGGCAAAAACTCTACAGTCAAAGAGCGACCCACATCAGTGGCAGTGTGATGATGTCGCCTCTGGTGTGTGCTGAAGGTGACGTTGCCAGCGACGTCGCTTCCGTGCCAGGCTAGGCCTCCCCCTGCTGCTAGTAAATCCCCCACTGGCCAGCTGCGATGGGGCCGGGGGCTTGGAAGCCCCATCAGAGAGCTGCCGGCTGCGTACCGCTGACCTAGGGAACCATCTCAGTTGCAAGGGAGCTGCAGTCTGTTTCATAATGTTGCAGAATTTGTCGAAGTCTCTCTTACCATGAAGTATATTAGAATTCCCTGGGCCTAGAAGACACTGGGATAGCTTAAATACAGGCCATAGCAGAGTCTGTTGCTGTCTTCGGACTGACTCCGGTTTAAGTATAACTTTCTGTCCCAGTTGGAACCTGCCGGATTGTTCACCGATCGACCCTTGCATGGCTATTTTTCTACTCCCATCTATAAATGTAAAAAGGTGACAACAGTTTCAGAAGCAGTGTACAAAATGTCAACTTAGCAAGAAACATTTTAAACTTAAACCGAAGCCGTAGCTCAAGGAGGAATCCTCGTTAATGACCAGACCTTAAAACAGTCTTAATAATCGTGTTCACCTGAGTTCTGTGGCCTTAAACTGCCTGCTGCCTTTCTTCTGCTAGCTGTTCTGTAGCCGGTTGAATGGTGTTTCCCCTGCATGTTTTTTTCCTCTTTATAAAAGCCAACTGGTCTCCGTTTTCAGACCTCCTGGGAATAAATGAACATGACTCAGTACTTCTCAGTTTTCTCTTGCTAAGCTGCCCTATTTATGTCCGGAACACGTGCTGCAGTGTTTGGCACAATAAGGTCCAGCTCCAGCTGCAGCACAATTGGTAACCCCTCTCACGCCCCCATGGCTCCGTGCTGGAAGGCTGTAGTGCAGACAGATAACTGCGGACTTGCATCAGAACCAGCTATTCAGGGTGTCTATTCACTGCTTTAGCCCTTTGCCTGCTTTGGGGTAAGCACTCCTTTGGAGTAATCACTGTATATTTAACGGTGGGTGGGGGGGTGTCAAATGTATTGTACAGCAGACCTTGGACAAATATCACAGTTCATAAATGTAAGAAGTAAACATAGAAACAGCTGGACCTTTGGCAGTTTACAGTTTTCCATCCACTTCTAAAATTATGCCGTCCCTAAGCGGAAGACTTAAACATGGAAACATAGAGCTGGAAGGGACCCAAGGGGTCATTTAGTCCAACACCCTGCCCAATGCCGGAAATTCACAACTACCCCCCACTCCTCCAGTGACCCCTAGAGGGAAGTAAAAAACTTTCAGGATCCCTGGAGAAAAATTCTTTCCTGACCCCAAAGTGGGGATTGGCATTACCCTGGGCATATAAGAAAGGGCCACGGGAGCCGACCACTGACTCATCCCTTCCTGCCCTTCCTCTCACGATCTGCCCGAATTCGTAGAATCAGCATTGCTGTCAGATGGCCATCTAGCCTTGACTTAAAAATCTCCAAAGGAGAGCCCACCACCTCCCAAGGAAGCCTGTTCCAATGAGGAGCTGCCACAAAGTTCTTCCTGGTATTTAGACAAAAACTCTATTGATTTAATTTCAGTCCACTGGTTTTGGTCTGACCTTCCGGGGAAACAGGAAATGACTCCGCTCCATGCTCTGTATTACAGCCCTTCAAATGCTTGAAGATGGTTATATCACCGCTCAGTCATCTCGCCAGGCGATTGCGGACTACTGTTATTGTTCATGAAAAAGTTTTCCTTTGGAAACTGGATTAATAAGTTAATAAGTTTGTTTTCAGCATTTTTATTGGGACCCTATACTGTCTAGTCAGAAGCGACATTGGGGAGGGACACACAATCTACCCTGCCGTCTAGCAGAGCTTGTATATTGCAGAGATATATTTTAATTTAAAAAATGTGCTAGTTGATAAATCATGTTCATTTTCCCCCTCAGCTCCTCTCTTCTGAGAAATGCTTCTGAATTTAGTGCCAAATAATTATTTTAAGTATTGGTGTCCATAATTCATCTTGGTAACTATAATGCAAGGGCACTGTTAAGAAATGAAAGTCTAGGAAAACACTTGAATCACCATTGGCTTTCTAATTATAATTTCCTGGGTAATTGCAAAATTTCTTTAAAAAAAAATGCTTGGGACACGTTGGTTCGTTTCCAAACAACATTAGTAATAGAAATGAATTCTTCATGCTGTGGGTTAGATGGGTTGAGTCTATTAATAAAGTACTGTGTAGCTGACTCCAGGACGAAGCCAAGTGTATGGGCCGAGGCGGCGATGCTGAACCCTGATGAATAAACCATCAGCTCTGCCCCACTGCAAGCTCAAACAGAGATTAGATGCAGACCTAAGTGGCAGTCAGCATACCCAGTTCCATACTACATTATGCTTCCCAAAGGCCTGCTTACTATAAAAGCAAGAGAGACAGCTCTGCAGATGACTTTTGGGAACTCTGTCTAACCACATAAACGCTACCCATTTCCATAACATGATAACCTAGTCCACAGTGGACTTGAGCGCCTGTTCCAGAAGCTTTGAAATGTTCTGTAGAGATGCAAGTAGTACCGTTGGCTAATGCATACGCCTGAGACCTCGCTTATCTAATGGAGAACAAGATGCTGGAGGCCAGTGAGGAATTTGGAAATTATCCCCCACTGCTTCCAAAATCTTGAGGAGATTGAATCCCTCCCCACACCCTTTCCCTTTTAATATAGACATTCCATTTGAAACATATTTGGTCTTCAGCTGGGGTTCTCTTTTGTTTATTTTCAAAGTCATAATTTTCCGCAGATGTGGGAAGCCCCCAAAGTAGGTTGAGACCCCTATCTTTGGGTAGCTGGGCAATGAGGCTCTTGTGAGGCACCAAGAGGCCAACCAGTTTGCCATTAGATCTGGGCTCAACAAATCCCAGGGTGTTGGGTTCTCTAGTAAGTTCATTGTGGCATCTGGGACTTTGAGCAGTCGTGTATTGTAAACAGTGCCTCTGGTGTATATAGGGCCATGTCCCCATAGGGTTTTCAAGGCAGCAGATGGTCAGAGGTGGTTTGCCCCTGCCAGTCTCTGTGTAGCGGTGCTGCAGTTCCTTAGTGGCCTCCCATCCAAGTACTAACAAGGATCAAGCATGCTTAGCTTCCGAGATCTGATGAAATAGAGCAGGGGTGGGCAAATTGCGGCCTGGGGGCCACGTGCAGCCCGCCACAGAGGTTTTTTGCGGCCCGCCAAGACAGTCGGCCACGTGGTTTCTCAACAAGCAATCTCCTGATTTCAAAAAAATTGTAGAAAAGTGTGATAGGGTACATTTCTCTCATTAAACTGATTCTAAAATTAAATGTGCTTGCAGCTATAGATGATATGAAATTAGCACAATAAATAAATTGAATAAACTACCACTATTTTATTTAATTTATATTTATTGATTTTTATGATACAATTTATACCTTTTCTGAAATGCAGAGTTAACTAATGAATGCAATCATTTTAAAAGGTGCGGCCCTCCGCTAACCTCCACTCCCACAAAGTGGCCCCCGAGCCAAAACAATTGCCCACCCCTGAAATAGAGTATGGTTGGTGAAACAGAGTACCCAGATCAGGGCTAACTAAATCTAATCTAAATACATAGGCTGCCGCGCCTCCCCGCCTTCCAGGGCCCTTCCTAGGCCCGCCCGCCGCCGCAACAGCCTCTCTCTCCTCCCCCCTGCCCGGTTCCCCTGCACCCACTCCTCCCTCCCTTCCTCCAGGCGGGGGGAGTGGCCAAGCGGGGGGAAGGAGAGGTGGCGGCGACATTGTCCCAGCGCACAAGCCCCCCCCCCCCCCAGGAATTAGAAAACTTGACGCCCCTGTCTAAATAGAAGTACAAAGCTTATTTAGGTGAAAGACAGAGGTTAGCTTTTTGTTGTGACGACAACCAGGGTTACTCCATATTTATTTATATGCTGCAACACTAGTAAAGGGTAAAGGCTTCCCTTGCTCGAAAGGCAGTCGAATCCAACTCTAGAGGGCAGTGCTCATCTCCTTTTCCAAGCTGCCCAGCACTGTCCGAAGACTTTTCCATGGTCACGTGGCCAGCATGACTAAACGCTGAGGCACACAGAACGCTGTTACCTTCCCACTGAAGGGATACCTATTTATCTACTTGCAATTCCTTGCTTTAGAACTAGCTAGGTTGGCAGGAGCTGGGGCTCACTCCATCCAGGATATAGACCCTGAAGACTGAAAAAGTATGTCTATCTCCTAAATTTTCGGGCCGGCTCGTCAAGCCAAAGAAAGTTTGTCAAGATGAAGATTCAAGGACGATTGGTTCAGATGCCAGCATTGAGTCCCCAGTCCACTGGTCACACAGAAAGGCCGACAAAGAGTACTTCATTAAGGGCATACCTCGAGACGAGGTTGCTCGTGAAGAGCTGCATGCTCAAAACTGTTCCCTAAACAAATTCCCCTTTTTGTTCTTTCCAGCCAGGCAAAGATTCAGAAGGCTGGGTTTGAGCAGCACGTATAAAATCACTGCAAATACAATTGTGCTTGTTCAGTTAAAGATCTGCCACAGTTGATTTCCCAATGTATTCATCAAGGAAATAAATGGGAAGAGAATAATATACCTCTTTCAGGGAGAGGGTTCTGAAGCAGGCCGGAGGAAACAATGGCTGCTTTTAATGCCTAAATAGATGCATCTCCTTCAGACAACCATCTTCTTGTTATTGGCTGCCCAAATATATCATCATTTTAGTTCAGGGTTTCCGAGTACTGCTGGGTTGCATTACAGATGTAGGGGTTCCTCTTTTTTTAAAAAAAGTAAGGTGCTTCTCTTCTGCCACTTCACCCTCCTCATCTGGCAACGTTCTTTGCAACAAACTTATAGAAGAAGCAGCATCTGTTGGGAAAAGATTGAAAATGTGCATTTCAGCGACTAAGCTTAATCAACAAAATAATTGTTATAAAACCCTTTAAAATATAGCCGGGCTAAATTTCCCCAGAGACTAAGATGCGGCCAGTCTGCTGCTTAGAATTTTAAAAAGCAACGTCATGAATTTATTCTATGAAAGTCAGTAAACTGATTGTAAATATTGATCTTCTCAAAAGGATTAGAGCTGCAGATTAGCAGAGTCAAGCCAAATCATCATCTGCTTAGGGGAGGACTTGACCTACTAAGCATCTTAATCTGTCAGTAAAATTTTCCGATAGATAATGAAGATGTGTGCTGACTTTTATTTTGAGCCCTGGGTTTCTGCACTGGCCCTCTGCAAAGCGGAGACTGCAGTAAGCAGTCTGGCTAATATTATAAGGCCATGAGAAATGCGCCGTTTGTGTTCTTGTGGGAGAAGTTCAGGCACTGCCCTGTACAGTGGGTTCATTGTTCCTTTGGTGATGTGTAGCAGTTTGCAAAGGGGTTTCAGGTTTAGATATCTGAAATCCTCTAAGTGGAAAGGCCAGGGACTGAACATGGAGCTTTCTCCTTGTGCTCTTCTTGGCCTCTGTGACCCCGAAAAATGCTGCAGCTAGGTTATTGGGAGAGCACGCCTATCCTATTCTGCAGTCACTCCACCGGCTGCCCATCAGTTACTGGGCTCAGTTCAAGGTATTGGCTATCACAGGGGTCCTCGAACTTTTTAAACGGGGCCAGTTCACTGTCCCTCAGACCGTTGGAGGGCCGGACTATAGTTTAAAAAAAAACAACTATGAACAAATCCCTATGCACACTGCACATATCTTATTTTGAAGTAAAAGAACAAAATGGGAACAAATACAATATTTAAAATGAAGAACAAGTACAGTTAAATCAACAAACTTACCAGTATTTCAATGGGAACTATGGGCCTGCTTTTGGCTAATGAGATGGTCAATGTCCGGTTCCATATTTGTCACTGCTAGTCGTAACAAGTGATGCAAGTGTGCATCAGTTAGTCTAGATCTGGTTGGAGATTTCAGATGTTATTTTGCGGGTAGGGAAGGCGCACGGGGGGGGGGGGGGCGCGTGCAAGCAAGGCACCCTTGACGGGGCTGTTTTCTTTCCCTCTCCGAAGAAACAAAGAACTCGGCATCCTCACAACTTTTTAAGGCAGCAAGCCCCCAGCTGCTTCTCCCTGAAACTCCACCACTGCAGGCATCATGATGGGAAAGAGAAACCTCTCTCTCTCTCTCTCTCTCTCCCCCTCCGATTCCCAGCAGCACAAAAAGCCTCGAAAAAGACCCCCACCCAGCTCTTGGGACTGGCGCAGGTCTCCTAGCCAGCCGAGAGGCCTCTCAGCCGGCTAGGAGACTTGGGGCCAGCCGGAGCGCCTGCCACCCCACACTTACCCTCTTCCAGTCTTCCTTTTGCCTCCTCCTGGCTGACTGGAAGCAGGGGGGCGGGGCTTTGTCATGTGGCCCGGGACGAGTCGGCGGCCATTTTTCCGCTGCTTTGTGTGCTGCTGGGAATTGGAGGACAGGCAGCGGCACACCCGGCGGGCCAGAAAAATGCCCTCGGTGGGCCGCATGTGGCCCCCGGGCCGTAGTTTGAGGACCCCTGGGCTATCACATACAAAGCCCTTCAGGGCCTTGGTCCCTCTTATCTGTGGGACTGCCTCTCTCCCTATGCTCCATCACGACAACTTTGCTCATCCCAGCAAGGCCTCCTGCACAATGGATAATCATCCTTACTCCTGCATTCTCTGTGGTGGACCTCACCTTATGGAATGGCCTCCCTGAGGAGGTTAGGAATAGGGGTGGGCACAAACCGGGACAGTGCGGTTCAGTTCAGTTTGTGGCTGAGCCACAAGCCTAACCACAACCTGAACTGGTTTGTGATTCATGCCCCTGTAAACCCCATTGAAAGGGACTGCAGTGCCTTTCAAAGAGGTTTGCAGAAAGCCCCAAAAAACAGCTAAGCAGTGGGGAACAGCTTTCTCCCCACCATTCAACTGTTTCGGGCCGTCTCCTGCAGTCCCTTTAATACAGCCCGAAACAGCTGAGCAGTAGAGAACGCCTCCCCCCAACACTTAGCTGTTTTTGCAGCTTTTACAGGGAAAAGAAAGTAGAGGTTTAAAGGGACTCAGAGTCCTGCTTCATCTATGAACCACCACAAACTGCTTTAAAAGTTCATGGACGTTCATGACAGTAGATGTGTCACAAACTTCTGTTTGCAAACCATGAATGGCAAAATTTGTGACAAATTTTGCTTCGTGGTTCGGTTTGTGCCCAAACCTAGTTAGAAAGGCTCCCATTTTCCTGGGTTTCTGCAAACTGTGCAAAGCAGAACTATTCAAGGGGGCTTTTGCAGAGGGAAATAGGACTGTGTGCCATAATGAAATGGTCAGAAATGGTTGCCTTGGTAAAGACATAGGGACTGTGACGTATTGCTGTAAGTATGATCCGGATAAGGTAGTTTCTACACAGTGTATCATGTTGAAAACCTCATGCTTTGTTTTAGCTCTGTTAGGGCTTTCTGTTTTTAGATTTCTGTATTGTATTGATCATTGGATGTCCCATCCTGTTGACTATACTTGACTTACACTATGTAATTCTTCTTGCGTCCCGGTGGGAAAGGCGGACTATAAATAAGATAATCATAGTAATAATCCTCAGTTATATCTGGGATTTGTTTTGCTCCTTCCTCTTTATTCGGTAATGCATGTGGCTGATTTAGAACCTGAAATTTGCCATATTCTTCCTGTGTAGTAATTTGTGAAACAACAGACTCTTTGTCACTGAGTTTTAAATTTGTGACTGAATCGGTTCCTCTTCTGGATTGTTCCCAAGGTTATTACCGCACTGAGAGAGACAAAGGGACTCAGTATGAGTTGTTCTATAAGAAGGCAGAGGATATGGAGTACAGGCATGTCACCCTCTTCCGTCCCTTTGGGCCCCTGATGAAAGTGAAGAGCGAAACGGTGGACATCTCGCGGTCCATGATCAACGTAATTGTTCCCCTCGCTGGAAGGACAGAAGTTTTTGCCCAGTTCATGCAGAACTTCAGGTAAGCGCACTGGAAACTGTGCCCAAAGCCATCGATACAATTTCTCTACTGGAAGATAAGTAAGGTGTGTTACTTCTAGTGTGCCGGTTAGGTAATGGTAAAGGTTTCCCTTGCTTGAAAGCCAGTCGAATCTGACTCTAGGGGGCCCATCTCCGTTTACAAGCCGAAGAGCCAGCGCTTTCTGAAGACTTTCTCCATGGTCATGTGGCCGGCATGACTAGACGCCGAGGCACACAGAATGCTGTCACCTTCCCACCGAAGCGGTACCTATTTATCTACTTGGCAGTTTCTTGCTTTCGAATTGCTAGGTCGGCAGGAGCTGGGGCCAGAGACGGGCGCTCACTCTGTCACGTGGCACTCGGGTCTCAAACTGCTGAGCTACCGACCTTCCGGTCTGCAGCTCAGCGTCTTAACCTTTGAGCCACCGCGGCCCAGTGTGCCAGTTAGTCTGGGCATAATTCAGACAAATCGTAGACCACCAGTTTTCCAACTTCTTCCGTGGAGTAGTGTCTTGAGTTTAAGATGTGTAAGACATCATTGGTCTCTGCTACATGCTAAAGTTCAGACCCTGTGTACTGTAATCATTACTATCTATTGGATGAGTGGATTAGCAGTTCCCCTTTCTTAACTGAGTGGTAGCCAAGAGAAGCCTAAACTGGAACTCTGCCGTTCATTTAGAAGAGACTTTACCCACATACTGCTATAATTAAAGACAGACACCATACCATCCTGATGATTAATTTAGGTTGGTTTCTAAGTTGGAGCATCTTTCCTATGAGGAAAGGCTGAAGAGTCTGGGACTTTTTGGTTGAGAAAAGAAATGACAGACAAAAGGAAATGCTGCTTACACAGAGAGTAATTAAAATGTGGAGTTTGCTGCCAGAGGCTGTGGTGATGGCCACAGGAATAAACAGCTTTCAAAGGGGGTTAGATAGATTCATGGAGGAGAAGTCTGTTAGTGGCTACTAGCCATGGTGACTGAGGGGAACCTCCACATTCAGAGGCAGTGAACCTCTGAATCCCAGAGCCAGGAGGCAACATCAGGAGAAGGTCTCGGCCTCTATGCCCTGTTGTTGGCCCTCCAGAGGAACGGGTTGGCCAATGTGTGAAAATGGATGATGGATTATTGGTCTGAGGCAGAAGGGTTCCTCTTATGTTCTTAAATGTCTTTGGAAGCTCCAGGGCTCTGTTTATGTGCGTTTGATACTTGCCCCCTCTAAACCAAAAATGTTTGATTGAAAGACCTCTTGTTAGGTTGTTACAGTAATGGACACCTGATGTTGTTTTGCCTTTTTAGAGAAGTGTGCATTAGCCAGGACAAGCGGATTCACCTCACTGTAGTATATTTTGGCCAAGAAGGGTTTTCTGAAGTCAAGAGCATCTTAGAGTCCGTTGCTAGGTGAGTTGAGAAAATCAGACCTGACCATTTTTGAAAACTTCGTATGGATGTGTATGTATGTAGCGGCTATTAGCTGCTTGTTTTTTTATTAGCAGACTGAGAAAGTTGCAGTGGCTGAACATGGGAAAGGTGGGGTGAGATGAGCAAATGAGAAGTTTCAAATGATCATGTAGATACCAGATACTGTCACACATGTTCTACTGAGCTAGTAGCAAAGGGAAACTGGGGATTATTTACATTTATTTATTATGTATTTATATAACCTTATTTATATTAACCTTCGAATGGTTGACTTACTGTGCTTTCCTATAGTTCTCAGCACACTCTAGTGAGAAACAGCAGTCTGTTTTTAGTGGCATCGATGTACCAACCTCTGTTTGTGTTGTTTAGAACCAATTTGTCAAATTCACCTTGAACATTCATAGATTTTTGTCCACAGGTTCAGTTTAAGATGCATTAGTTAAGGCAGCCTTTGCTGAACTTAAGGGGTGTGGCAGCCCCAAATATAAATACCTTAGCCTGTTTGAGAACATAAAGAAGGGCTTAGGTAAACCGACCGCTTGAGGGATCTTCAGCCTTTTTGAGCCTGTGGGCACCTTTGGAATTCTGATGCAGGACGCTGGGAGAAGGCACAAAATGGCTGCCACAGAAGGCGAGGCCAGCCATAAAATGCCCCAGCTTACCTTCAGTCACACGATGAAGAACCTTGTCCTGTGGTGGCAGCTGCTGTTAAAGCAACATTTAAAAAAAATGCACAGCCAGTCAAATCTCCAGGGGTTAATCAGAAGTCTTGGTCCTGCCTACTGAGTGCAGCCCTTCCAGCCTTCTTCAAGCCCTCTTCCATACTTCTCTCACACTGTTCATTTTTAAGGCTCTTGGGAACATGGCAAATGCTCCAGTGCATTGGGGGCAAGAAGCTGTGCAACCCAGGAGCTTATCAAACTGAGCTCCTCTTTAAAAGCTTCCCCACGTAGGAAGCCAAAGACTTTGCCCCCCCCCCCCCCGCCTTCAGCTTTTCATCCTGTTTATGGTAAAGAGGCAAAATGCATTCCTCCTGGAATTATGTGCATACATTTAATGCTTCAAGGAGAAAACGTGTGTTTGCTCTCAACGGCGTTCAGTGGGAAAGCTGAAGAACAGAAGGTGAACATAATTTTTTTTTTAATTCCCTGTAGGGAGCTGTGCTTTCTGAATATGGCTTTTGAAGGATTCTGAGAGATCTGTGCTTGGCTCCTGATTTCTGAATGTCCCTTCTAGCTAGAAATGGGAGGTTGATAAAGCATTTCTGGGACAATCTTCCATTTCTAACTGGGAGGAGGACTTTGCAGAAGGAAGAACAAGGTGTGCATGCTGTCCCTGTTATTGGTTAGGGAGGTAGGATCTCCTATACGATGAGCAGGTGTCTGATCATGCCAGTCCTTTCCCACAGGTAAATCACACAAAACAGGATCACAGCGTAATGAGTTACGAAACAGAAAAACGCTGTGATTAATGGCACCCCTTATATGCAATAATGTATCTAGAAATGCCGCCTAGAGCCGCAATGTTGGTCAGGCGGGATATAAATCTAAATTAATAAATAAATAATAAATAAATAAATTATATCTGTATCGAATGTACTTTTATCAACTCATATCTTCTTGCTGTTTATGACTCCTGTTGCAAAAGCAGTAAGGACAATAAAATAACTCATATCTAAAAATTTAATTGACAGTTTTATTGTCTGAGATAACATGAAACTATACAGACTCTCTGGATGATGAAATTCTCTTAATTCCATTGCTAAAGCCAGTTTGGTGTAGTGGTTAAGTGCACGGACTCTAATCTGGGAGAACCGGGTTTGATTCCCCACTCCTCTACTTGCACCTGGCTGGATGACCGTGGGCAAGCCATAGCTCTGTACCAGCTGTTCCCTCAAGGACAGCTTGGGAAAGAGCTCTCTCAGCCCCACCTACCTCACAGGGTGTCTGTTGTGGGGAGGGGAAGGGAAAGGAGTTTGTAAACCGCTCTGAGACTCCAGGTGAGTGAAGGGCAGGATATAAATCCAATCTCTTCTTCTTCTTCTTCTTCTAAAGGGCAAATGGAACAATTACCACACTTATGACCTACAGTACTAAGCTTATCGGGTGTAATGGAATTTTATCACAGTGTCTTTATACCTTCAAGTTGTCTCAGTTTACTAATTGTAACACCAAAAGGGTGGTGTATATCATGTGCCCTTGTAGATTACAATATGTAGGCAGTAGCATTAATTGGAATCGTGAAATTATTTGGACAGATTTAGCATTTCGTTTATGGGTTTGTGTGTTTTCAGCTGTAATTTTTTTACTCTGTCCACATTGTGAATTATAAGTCTACTCTTGTTGAATTTTGCATAGGTTTTGAATAAATTCATGATGTGCAGACTATTAAATTGTCAATTAAATTTTACATACAAATTTTTAAACGTATATTTGATTTATAGATATCATTTCTAGATATGTTATTGCATATAAGGGGTAGCCATTAATCATGGCGTTTTTGTCTGTTTTGTAGTCCTTTCCCACATGGCACCGGGCAGAAACTCGGATGTGCTGGGCCATGGCTGTGCAAAGCCTGTGGTGGGGGGTCCCCAACCTTTTTGAGCCTGTGAACATCTTTGGGATTCTGAAACAGTGGTGGGCATGGCCACAAAGTACTACACAATGGCTGCCCCAAGCGGCAGTCAAACAATAGCTGCCACAGTTTACCTTCAGTCACACAGTGAAGATACTTGCGCGGTGGTGGCAGCTGCCGCCAGAACAAGGTTTTTTTAAAAAACCACACAGCGCATCAGACACCTTGCTGGACAAAAGACCCACCTTGCCCACGTGTTGGTGGGCATTGTGGCGCTTACAAGCAGCATGGTGTCAGAATCTGACATTTCCCACCCGGGGGTTGGGATGCGGCTATCTGACTACTTCCTGCCCCCCTCCTCCGGAATGTGCTCCTTTCCCTTGCTTTCGCCTCCGCTTCTGTCTCTTCCTTATCTATAGCCTTGGCTATGTCTTCTCACGGGCTATGTTGCTAATTGGAATATTCCTGCAGGCACAAGCCGCTTTACCTTCCCGCCTTTCTCCCTGGGAATAAACGGGCCAGGGTTTTTCCACTGTATGATGATCGGTAGACATCTTTGCTACATTGCAGTTTGAATATGCTATATCTGTACCAGTACCCACCACCAATGCTCCCTCTAAGCTGTGGAGTCTTGTGAGCAGAAATTCCACTTTGTGAGCTACTGGCATTAAAGTTGTGAGCCAGCGATTTGGCTGCTGCATAAATTGGTTTGCTCCGGAGCCATCCTTCCTGAGCTGAGACAAGAATGTGTGAGCCGGAGGCTAAAAAACTGTCAGCTGGCTCACACTGACTCAGCTTAGAGGGAACACTGCCCACCACACCCCTCCATTACTGACTCAACAAGCGTGTACCAGTGGATCCACCAACAAATAAAAGAAGTTCTTGTTTAAGACCCTTTGTTTTTGGTTTGAAATCTATTGGACTCTCACACATGGGTGGGGCTGGCTTATGGGCCAGGGACTGTAGGGAAAAAAAATGTTATCTCATTCATTTCTCTCGTCTTCTTCTTTCTAGAGAGACGAACTTCCATAATTACACACTTGTGTCCTTGAACGAAGAGTTCAATCGTGGCCGAGGGTTAGATGTTGGCGCCAGAGCCTGGGAGAAAGGCGAGGTCTTGATGTTCTTCTGCGATGTTGACATTTATTTCACAGCCGAGTTCTTAAACAGCTGCCGCCTGAACGCCGAGCCAGGTATGTCGATGTTCAGATCCTGGAGTCAGCAGGGGCAGCTGGCTGCCTTCCAAAAGGTGGGGGGGGGGGGCTGCCAGTGGTCCGGCTATGCCATCGCTCCGTCCCTTGCCCCTGCCTACCCGAAGCTGCTACTTTTCGTCCCCGGAGGAAGAGCTGCGACCAGACAGGATATTGTAACGGGAGTTTTTGTGTTCATAGTTCATTATTATTTTAATTATTTAATTATTATTTATTATTAGTTTATTATTATTACGGCCCATGACCAGCATAGATCAAAAGAAACTAGTTTACATAAAATACAGGAAGTGCACAGCCATTTGTATGGGATTCTTGTGTCTCTGTGCCTGGAAAGACTAAATTCTGGGGAGAAATGGGGGGTGCTGATGCCCTTGCATCTTCCTTATAAACTTCCCAGAGACGTTTAGCTCGTCAAAGAGAATGGGATCAGGCGGGGAGGAGCTGTGGCTCAGTGGAAGAGCCTCTGCTTTGCATGCACGAGGTCCCAGGTTCGATTCCCTGCATCTCCAGTTAAAAGGACCAGGCAATTCACGATGTAGAAGACTCGAGACCCCGGAGAGCCGCTGCCAGTCTGTGTAGACAATCCTGACATTG
This sequence comes from Lepidodactylus listeri, assembly GCA_029233225.1. Classification (NCBI taxonomy): domain Eukaryota; kingdom Metazoa; phylum Chordata; class Lepidosauria; order Squamata; family Gekkonidae; genus Lepidodactylus; species Lepidodactylus listeri. The sequence goes on along the minus strand of JARCFY010000005.1, from coordinate 127,064,889 downwards.
GTAGACCAAAGGTCTGCCTCAATATGGCAGCTTCACAGTTATTCATGTGTAAGTGATTTTGGCCCAAATCTGTGAACTGAATGAAAGCACAGGTGGAGTTTGAGCCCCGAACACCAACTATGCTTGTCTGCCACAGGTTGGCTGATCATGTCCCATAGCATCATATGTGGCACTATGCACAGAACACCCCCCCCCATCCTATTATAGTTGCATGGGGTGGGCTTTTTGAGCAGTTGTCTTAGAAGGCAAGCGTAGTGCTTCTGTTCTTCAATTAATAAAAAGAGGGCACTGACGTGTCTCTGTTGATAAGATTCAGCTAATCACTCGAAGTAATTATCAAATTGCCCTGACCTGGAGGGCCCAGGCTAGCCTCATCTCACCAGATCTCAGAAGCTAAACAGGGTCAGTCCTGATAGTTACTTGGATGGGAGACCACCAAGGAAGTCTAGGGTTGCTGCGCAGAGGCAGGCAATGGCAGACCACCTCTGGACATCTCTTGAAAACCCCACAGCGTTGCCGAAAGTCAGCTGGGACTCGACTGCTCTTCCCACCACCGATGGCCAAATTAGGTTAAATGCATTGGGATGAGTGTGGCTGGCAGAGGCCAGAAGGAGAGGCGCAAGGAGGAGTCCCGGTGTCTCAGAGGGTGGGCAGGAATCAAGAAAGAAGAACTTCATGTGGGTTGACTGATGGTTTTACCCAAACTGGACCCAGGGAAGGGGAAATAAGTTTTAAAGGGGTTCCAGAAAGGAATAACGCCAGACCTTGTGTGTCTGTGTATACACTGTGTAACGAACTGGCTACAGTGATCCACGCTTTGGTCACCTCAAGATTGGACTACTGTAATGCTCTCTACATGGGGCTGCCCTGGTGCCAAATTCAGAAGCTGCAGCTAGTGCAGAATGCGGTGGCGCGGCTGTTGATGGGCCTTCCTGTGCGGGAGCACATCCAGCCTGCGTTAAAAGCACTGCACTGGCTGCCTATAGCATACCGGATAAGGTTCAAGGTGCTGGTGCTTACCTATAAAGCCCTATATGGCTCGGGACCTATTTACTTGAAGGACTGCCTCTCCCCATATGTTCCCCAGCGAGCACTACGGTCTGGTTCCCAAAATCGTCTGACCCTCCCAGGGCCAAAGGAGGCTCAGCTGGCGGGTACAAGGTCCAGGGCCTTCTCTGTGGCGGCCCCGTACTGGTGGAATGAGCTCCCGGATGACATCAGGGCCCTGCGGGACTATCTACAATTCCGCAGGGCCTGAAAGACGGAACTCTTCTGCCAGACTTTCGGGTAGAGGCCACTTAGCACTGAGATTTATATCTGGCCCTGGACCGATTTTATCCACCACTTTGTAGCTGTTTTAAGGTTGCATTCGGGTGCTGCATTGAATGATGAAAACGAAGATACGCCATTTGTATGATGTTATGTTGGTTTATATGTTTTAATGTTTTAAATGTTTTAAATTATGTATGGAATACTGAAATAAAATTATGAAGAAAGAGAGTGAGAGTGATTGTAGCAAGCAACTTTATTGTATACAAAATAAAACAGAAAGAATATAAATGTAAAGAACTTACACTGGGCACCTGGAACTAATTCCCAAGGTGTAACTGCTCATGCACTTACATCCCAACAGGAGGACACACTTATGAAAGGAAGGAGGGAGGAAATTGGGAAGTTTTAGGGAAGGGGCATATGACCTGAGATCCCAAGGAGTGGAGGGAAGAGCCAGCTAAGCAAGGTGAGAAAGCCTGCACAGTGCAGCAGGAAACTAGAGTTCTGACCCCAAAGATCTGGACCAGGGATCTGAGGAACAGTTTGCTGTGGCGTGTGGTTCTTCTTTTGTAGACAGAAGATCCCCAGGGCCTGTGGGATTTGGGCCATCCTGCCTCTGGATTGGATCACGATAAAAAGTTTGAATCTCTTTTCACTGGCTGGTTTAAAGTTAACCGCTGTCAAACTTTGGCAGGGAAAAAATGGGAGAAACACCTTGATTAGGCGTTTGGGAGCCAGATCTGCATGGCCACGAAGAACCTGGGTCACGCAGCGTGATCGATATACTTTAATTAGGTCAAGGTGAGCCAGGTCTGCATTGACACAGAAATTTGGGTGAGTCAAGATAGCTCCTGGAACAGGCTGGAGCGTAAATTAATGAGTGCCCTTCTTGGATGAGTTGAAAAGAGGAAAAAGAGGAACCAGGCATTGGTTAATGTAAGGGCAACTTCCTTGGGCTGGGCAGACACCTCTGGGGTATCTCAGGATATTCTAGTGTGGGGAAGTCTTTTGTTATTCAAAATGAAATGAAGTTTTATTTAGAAGTCTTACTGTTATTGAGAACCCTGAGCTGGGGTGTGTGTGTGGGGGGGGGGTGGACTGCTCTTTAATCCCAGCATGCCCTTCCTAAGAACATAAGAGAAGCCAATGTTGGGTCAGGCCAATGGCCCATCCAGTCCAACACTCTGTCACACAGTGGCCAAAAATACCAGGTCCTCTTCTTTCCTGGGATTTTCCAATGTCATGCCTGTACCCAGGTGCCTTTATGAGACTCCCCAAGTTTCGGATCCCCTCGGCATTTAGGCTGCAAAGGGGTGTGTGTGTGTGCCTATTAAAACAACTTAAGTCCAAAATAAGAGGGAGACCCCACTAAGCAAGGGATCTCAGCTGGAGGAGGGGGGGGGGGTGTCCTCACAGATGCACAGTTCAAACATGGAGCCGCAGGTTGTGCAATCTTGTCGCAGCTTTTTCTTTTTTGGAAAGGTGTTTGGCTTCTAGAACATGGTGGTCTAGAGAAACAGTTCTCAGACGGGATGACAAGAAGGAAAGACCTGAGCAGTATTTGCCCCCGTAACAGAATGTGTTGACCAGGCAATTGTTAGTGCTGTTGAGCCTTAAGTTTTCCATGGGAGCTTGCAGAAGTTTGGAGTTGTGCAAAGACAAACAGACCTAATGGCCAACTATACCATGAAATGGGGGGGGGAGGGGAGTGGGGAAGACCTGTTTGCAAAAGGTGACTTTCAGGGGAAGCTCCCAAGGGCACACTGTGAAAGTGAAATCAACCCCCCCCTCCCCCGTATTAGTGGAGGAGACCAGCAAAGGCAACATCTGAGGGGATGGTCAACCGTCAAGACTCCTGCCTCACCAAGGCCATCCGCTATTGGCCAAACTGGCCATTTGACTTGGCACACTTGTGGAACTGCTGAACCAGTAGGATGGTTAAGCTGAAACATCACCCTGTTCCTTTTAAAAACAAAAATTCCCTTTGCCAGTGATGTTCTGCTTTTCTTGGGTTCTTCTTCTTCAACGATCCGCTCCCTAAAGGGCGGATCACCCGCCGGTCTTTTGACATTTTTAATCACTGGCAAGAATCAATTGGCCCTTTCAGTCATTTCCTGTCCAAGGGGCGCACATGACTTTCCTGCTCCGAAACGTGCCACGCTGAATTAACCGATCTCTTGTGTCTCCGTAGGGAAGAAGGTTTTCTATCCTGTGGTGTTCAGCCTTTATAATCCGGCCATTGTGTATGCCAATCAAGATGTGCCGCCCCCCGTGGAGCAGCAATTGGTAAGCGGCCGGAATCTGAAGAAGCTAAAGACGATGCATAATAGACTTTTCTTTAAGCTTTGGTGTATTAAAAGTTATAGCTAGTATCTAGAAATGTTGAACTAGGAACTAGGAAATTAATAATATCATTGCAAAATAGATTAGTTACAAGAAGCGGGACCCGCGATACTTCCGGGGGTGGGAGTATTGTGAGGCTTCTGAATAGTCAGCAAGAGATCAGACCTTTGTTGAATCAAAGTTCTTTATTGTCAAATACTGCAAACAGGTTCTTAATGTTTTTTAGAGATGCTTAATGAAATACAGTCAGTGTTAATATACTTTCAAGGCACTATTGAACCCCAGCCTTAGCCCAATCACAATCAGAGGGTGAACACGGGAAAAGAAAGGGGACCGTTGAGGTTCCCACAGCAAGGTGAGAAAGTCATAAAAATTCCCTTCTTGATCTGAGTGACCCACATGTGTGAAGCTCAGCACAACAATTCCAGGCAAACAGCCATAAAGAAGCACCCAAGGTCTTCACAACAAGATAACATACGCTGGCCCAGAAAAAGGGAGGGGGAATGCAGGGGAGTGCAGACCATTTGTTTTAGGTGACGTTCAGGAATTTGGGTCGCCACTCTCCCGCCCAGAAAATGTAACATAAACCAGAGCAATCAATATACATCAAAAGGGACATTTACAGCTGCATAGGGGAAGGGGGTTAAGACAGATAAGGGAGGCAGGCTCAGGGCTCCTAGAACAAAGAAAACGAAAGCAAAGTACAGAGATGCTATTGTCAGTTCCTGACAAGTATTCCTAAAGGCTGCAGCTCCACATCGAGGAGGAAGCAGCGAGAGGGAAGTCTTATTCCCCCCACCCCACCCAGGCACCGGTGGCGAGGCTTCAGCGGCTCTCAGCCGCCAGGCCACTGATCTTCCCCCACCACATACCCCAGCACTGGCGGCAAGGCCTCAGTGGCTCTTAGCCGCCGGTCCGTCAATCTCCCCCCCCCCCCCCCCAGCACCGGCGATGAGGCCTCAGCAGCTCTCATCCACCAGGCCACCACCAAGTTCCCAGAGCATTCTCTGCACATGTGCAGGGAACGCTCTTTTACTTTTGGGGGGATTTAAATATCCCCCCTATAGTTTTTTAAGTTTTAAGGTTTTTCTGCATACCTAGGGAGCCCCCCAAGTGTGCAGGAAAATCTCTCTGCCCCCCCCAAGTGCCCCTGATGTGTGGATTTAAAGATCTGCACACAAGGGACACCTTGGCTATTAAATATATAGATGAATTTTGAAATTCAAAATGCTTGAAGTAAGGACCATAGTATCCTATAGAAAATGTCTTAAGCACTGTAATGAAGGGGATGTTAGGGAGAAATATGTACTTTTCTCTATATATACCTTCAGGGCTCATTTCGTAGCAGGAGCTCCTCTGCATATTAGGCCACACACCCCTAATGTAGCCAATCCTCCAAGAGCTTACAGAGCTCTTCTTACAGGGGCTACTGTCAGCTCTTGGAGGATTGGCTACATCAGGGGTGTGTGGTCTAATATGCAAAAGTGCTCCTGCTACGAAATGAGCCCTGTATACCTTGCAATGTATAATAATCTTGATACAAATAATCTGTTATATAATCCCTCTTTGTCTTTCATGTTTCTTTTATATTATGCTTTGTTTTCTAAAATGAAAAAGTATGTATATGAAAAAAAAGAATCTTATTCTCCAAGTTTGGGTATTCAGCAGAGGGGAGCTAGATGGTTTGTGAAGAGGGCGCACTAGAGACCCATGCTCCCTCTAAGCTGTGGGGTTTGTGAAGAGGGCGCACTAGAGACCATGCTCCCTCTAGTCTTTTGAGCAAAAATTCTACTTTGTGTGCTCCTGGCATTAAAGTCGTGAGCGAGTGATTTGGCTGCTGCATAAATTAGTTTAGTTTGCTCTGGAGCCATCCTTCCTGAGCTAAGACAAAAATGTGTGAGCCAGAGGCTAAAAAATTGTGAGCTAGCTCACATTAACTCAGTTTAGAGGGATCACTGCTAGTGAGGTATCGTGGCCTGCTAGATGTTTCAAAACCAGGGGAGATTTCAAGCCGTAGGCAGGCTTAATCGACCTCTGTCACTCCCCCCCCCCCCCCCAAGACCATCAGACATTGCTGTGGGCCAGAGGTAACTTCTACAAAACTGAATGCTAGAAGACTCCAAATCTTCAGTTCGCTTGCTATGACCTTGAAAGCCCCTCATGACTTAGGACCCAAATAAAAATCTGTAAGCCAGCTCACACTAACTCAGTTTAGGGGGAACAGTGCTAGGGAGTAGGGACCCCCTGCATTGGCGACACGGTCAGCATCTGAACCTGCCTTCTCAAGGGTTTTGCCTCAAATCTTTTACAAGAGAGGTCAAAAAGTTCAGTTTATCCAGCTGATGCCCACAAACATTTGTTAATAAAGAAGGCCGAGGAATTGGGCTATGTGTTGGCATCAGAGCTAGATTGGAGTCCAGTAGCAGTTTAGAGACCGACAAGATTTTCCAGGAATACCTTTTGGGAGTTTTGACTCTCAAAAGTTCATACTCCCCCCAAATTGTTGGCCTCTACGGTGCTGCTGGACTCGAATCGTATCTTTTCTACTGCAGACCATCACAGCTACGGTGGGCAGAAGTGAATAAAATTTTTCCCTGACCTGGATAGCCCAGGCAAGACCGATCTCCTTAGCTCTCGGAAGCTAAGCAGGGCCGGCTCTGGAAAGTCACTGGAAGGGAGACCTCCAAGGAATACCAGGACGGGGACACAGAGGCGGGCAACCAAGCCACCTCTTCGAAAACATCCTAGCCCCACTATGGGCCACCAGAAGTCACTGCGACTTCCAGGCTCACAGGTGCACGTACACATACACGCAGTACCCCCAAAAAGTGAATAAAATTTTAAAGAAGTCTCTTGGGGTGCGGGGGAAGCGTTGAAAGATGGCACCACGAGGAGCTTTCCTTTTCCTTTTTAACCACAGCTTAATCTGCAGCCTTCTTGCCTTGCCTGGTGCAGACAAAGAGTGGGAGTGGACTGTACACATCGCCTTAGTCTTTCTCAGGCTGGAACCAGACGTGAAGATATTAGCATTCTTGCCAAAAAACCAAGCAGCTCCTGGTGTTCTGAGAGGCAAACCCACGTTCGTGCTGTCAATACATTGCAGCGTGGATCTGTTAAAGAATGGAGCCTGAATTCCCACGGAGAGAGTTAGGCTAGAGGTGGAAAGGCTCCAGGTCGCGAAGTTGCTTCAAGGAAAAATCCCCAAATGAAAGACAAAAGTGTTGTTTTTTTTTAATCGGCCCAAGTGAAGTGACACGAAAGCCTGAGTTTCCAAGCTCTCGGGAACTCTTTTATCAGGCAGGACGCCCAAAGAGCGGAAGGGAGGAGGGAAACGGGCGGTCCACGCTGCAAGGCCCTTTGTCTGCTGCTGACAGAACGCCCTGCAGACTTTGCTCTCTTCAGCCAGAAGGGAAAGGTTTTTAAAATCCCATTGATGAATACAAGTAAATGATTCCATGGGAACCAGAGCACAGGTAGAAGCTGTCAGGTTGTACAGCTTGGGCTTCAAGGAAGAAAAATGTAAGGACCCTCTGTCTGGACCCTCTGTTGCATATATAAAAAAACAATGATTGAATCAGTACCTGAATGTCAAATGGAGGCTGCAGGTCCCCTAGAGGACTGACAGCAGAGGGAGGGTGTGTGGGGGGTGGGCTTTGTGTTGTGGGATTGGGGCCTCAACTGAGCCTCAGACCAGGGGTGGCCAAACTGTGGCTCGGGAGCCGCAGGCGGCTCTTTCACACACGTTGTGTGGCTCCAGGCAGGGTGGCTGGGGAAGTGGAGGGGAGGCATGCCTCCCGGATTGGTCTTCCCTTCTCCAGCCAGGGTTCCCCTCCCTGGGTAGGCTTGAGACTGGGAGTGGGGAGCAGAGAAAGAAAGCAGCTCTCACTTTAAATGCGTTCTCAAAGGCCCCCCCCCCCCCCCCCCCGGCCTACAGATATCATTTGACAAGTAAATATCATTATCAGTATCTGTTTTTACCCTTTTGGTTTTTATTTTTGGCCGTCTCATTTAATGTTAATAAAAAGCAAATCTGAATATTTTCCAATAAAAACACGTGGGTAATATTTGTTCCTGTCTTGCAGCTCTCAGACGTCACGTTTATTCTCTGTGGCGCTTACATTAAGCAAGTTTAACCAGCCCCGGCCTTAGACCCTTGAACAACTTACTTTGTATTCATTTCTATAGCTGAATCTGTGGTTTCCCAAGATGCTTCAGGGCTCAGCTAGGGCTTTAAACTTTGTGATACAGACTGCCCAGTGCACAGCTTTTGCATTAGTGGGTATTTATACATTCCAGGGGTGAGCAGTGCTGTTCTTAAATGTCCCGGCATATAGTTATTAGTGTTATCCCGACCTCTGAGAAGCAGTAACTCTGGTCAGGAGTCCCAAATCAGAAAGTAAAGAAGAGAAGAGATTGGATTTATACCCTGCCCTTCACTCCCTTGGAGTCTCAGAGCGGCTTACAATCTCCTTTCCCTTCCCCTCCCCACAACAGACACCCTGGGAGGTAGGTGGGGCTGAGAGAGCTCTTTCCAGAGCTGTTCTTGAGAGAACTATGGCTTGCCCAAGGTCATCCAGCAGCTGCAAGTGGAGGAGTGGGGAATCAAACCCGGTTCTCCCAGATTAGAGTACGTGCACTTAACCACTACACCAAACTGGCCAGACTAATAAACAATTATCTTGCCAAGAAAGGTAATGGTCTGATTTCAGCCAGAGCTCATCCCATTTCTGATTGACAGCCCCCTTTGGATCCTAAAGTGATGGCCTTTATTTGAGGCTCTCCTTGGCCAACAGCCCCCTTGAGGCCTTGGGAGAGAGCCAGAATATATTCCTGATAAACATATTTACAAGTGCGCTGGTTTTCTAGTAGGTAATGGTGGGAGGGGAGTATTGTATGATGATTGCTAAACTGCTATTTGCTTGAATACTTTTGCATTATGGGTTTAAATTTTCAGTGAATGGTTTTAACTATGGGACAGTACTCGCTCTCTCTCTCTGAAACTGTAGGGTCCTGCCAGTTTCCATCCCCCGCCCTTACCAGATGGGAATGGCAGTCCTAAGAAAGGTTCCTGCGCTCCTAATTCCCCCCCCCCCCCCAGTTTATCTGTGTAAAAGAATAAACGCCTAATAGGAATAAATTATGCGAGGCTGGTTTTCTGACTCCTCCCCTAGGCACTCTGGGAAAACCTATATTGTTCATATGTTTGTAATTTTAGGTGCACAAAAAGGACTCTGGCTTTTGGCGGGATTTTGGCTTTGGGATGACTTGTCAATATCGAACAGACTTCTTGACTGTCGGTAAGATGCGTCCAATGTAAATCTCTTCAGTTTTTCTCTCGTTTTGGTCTCGCACCTGCTGCTGGTGGTCTGGTGGAGAATGCGTGCCTGTGTGCGTGTCACTGCTTCCTGCTCAGCAGCATGTGGGTCTGACTGTAGTTTTAAAACTGGAATAGATCCTTGCTCTCAGGAAGCAATTTAATCCTGGGCTTTTAAACACAGCAGGGAAAAAATACGTGAATTATTCACTCACATGACCAGTGTTCCCTCTAAGCTGAGTTGGTGTGAGCTAGCGCACAGCTTCTAAGCCTCCGGCTCACACATTTTTGTCGTAGCTCAGGAAGGATGGCTCCAGAGCAAACTAAGAACATAAGAGAAGCCAGTGTTGGATCAGGCCAATGGCCCATCCAAACCAACACTCTGCCACACAGTGGCCAAAAACACCAGGTGCCATCAGGAGGTCCACCAGTGGGGCCAGGACCCCAGAAGCCCTTCCACTAGAAGCCCACCATTGCACCAGGAATACAGAGCACCACTTGCCCCAGACTGAGAGTTCCTATCTATACCTTGTGGCAAATAGCCACTGGTGGACCCCTGCTCCATATGTGTATCCAGTTCCCTCTTGAAGCCGTCCGTGCTTGTTGCCGCCAAGCCACCACTACTGCTAATTTATGCAGCAGCCAAATCTCTCACTCACAACTTTAATGCCAGTAGCTCACCAACTAGAATTTTTGCTCACAAGACTCCACAGCTTAGAGGGAGCATTGCACATGACTTCTTGTTATTTCAGCCTTAGCATTCAAAAAGCGAGCACAAATGACTGGAACTGCTTTGCTCTATGATATTCTTCAGCCCCATCTTGTGGCTTAGCGCTGCTATCATTCTTCCACGTAACAGCCCGGGTGTTTCATTTCAGTAGTAATACGGTAGTGTTTTACACAGCAATACAGTAATATACAGTAGCTTTGAGAAGTGTTCTTTTATCTCCAGGTTTTATAGCTTAGGTAAATCAAGTTAAGTACATTACTGTTTTTATGTTTGCCTTTGTTCAGCCAAAGTGAAACTAAGCGCTTCTTTGAGCCCCCTTCGATCTCTGCTGCCCTTGCTCACACGCCCCCCGAAAGGTCTGCGGTTTGGGAATGCCCTTTAAATCCATTTTATCCCCAAGATCAGGGGTGGGCAATTGTTTTGGCTCGGGGGCCACTTTGTGGGAGCGGAGGTTAGCGGAGGGCCGCACCTTTTAAAATGATTGCATTCATTAGTTAATTTAGCATTTCAGAAAAGGTATAAATTGTATCATAAAAATCAATCAATATAAATTAAATAAAATAGTGGTAGTTTTATTCAATTTATTTATTGTGCTGATTTCATATCATCTATAGCTGCAAGCACATTTAATTTTAGAATCAGTTTAATGAGACAAATGTACCCTATCCCACTTTTCTACAATTTTGTTGAAATCAGGAGTGAGATTGCTTGTTGAGATTCTCATCACAGCCTGCAAGTTAATGTCTGTTAAAGATCATCTATATTTACTCTTGTTGATCTTCATGCAAGAAAAACTTTGCTCACAAATATATGTAGACCCAAATATAGAGAACATTTTCCCAGCAAATTTCTTCATACATGGAAATGTTTTCAGCAGACAAAGATTTGTAAAAGTCAACTAATGTCACAGCATTAAACCTTTCTTTCACAGTGTGATCTGACTGCATGTCAATAAGTTCAAGCTGCAGCTCCTCAGGTGCTGCATTAATATCAGCAGTGATGGGATAAGAGAGCAAATTGAATTTAGGCTCACTTTTCTTGAAGTCCTGAAATCTTCTTGGCGGGCCGCAAAAAACTCTGTAGTGGGCTGCATGTGGCCCCCGGGCCGCAATTTGCCCACCCCTGCCCAAGAAGCTTTAATCCTGGTGTAAGACCATTAATTGGCTAAGATCACCAGGAGCTTTGTAGTGGGTGGTCTCCAATATGCTGATGACACCCACCTTCGTATGTCATTAGCCAGGCCTCTGAAGGCAACTATTCAGGTCTTCTTCTTTTGCCATAGGGACAGATCAAGATGGGTAGCCGCGTTAGTCTGACTGTAGCAGCAGAAAAGAGCCAAGGGGTCCAGGAGCACTTTAAAGACCAACCAAATCTGTGGCAGGGGAGGAGTTTTTGTCAGTCATCGCTCACTTCTTCAGAAGAAGTGAGCAAGTGACTTAACAAAAGCTCTTGCTCTTTTCTATTACTTTCTGCCAGCATCTCGAGGCTGTGGAGGGGTCAGTCAAACTGCAGCTTATCTCTAGATGAGACAAAGGGGATATTGGCGGGGAAGGCAGAATTTATTGATTCCGTTCACGGCCCACCTTTCTAGCTGGGACTCCAGGAGGATTATAAAATATGGAAAACAATTCAGTCAGACAGCAGAAGACATCCAATTAAAAATGGTTCATTTGGTGGTAATCTTGATGGGATCCAGTTTTCTGTAGAAGGTCAAGTTGAGCTTGGGGGGCGGATCCCAGGCCGGGCCCTGTTAACAGGTAAACAGGCTGCTGCTGTTTCATTAGTGCAGCTTCTTTCAGTTACATGGAGCTTGTGACCCATCTCCCTATTTAGACCCTGCTGGCCCAGGCTAGCCAGATTTGGTCTGATCTCGGAAGCTGAGCAGGGTCGGCCCTGGTTAGTATTTGGATGGGAGACCGCCAAGGAAGTCCAGGGCTTCTATGGCAAGGCAGGCAATGGCAGACCACCTCTGTTCGATTCTTGCTTTGAAAGGGTAAGTCAGCTGCGACCTGACAGCACTTTCCGCCACCACCACCTGGCCGCACTGATCCATGCTCCCATTGCCTCCAGCCTGGCCCTGTGGCTGCCTTTGAAGATGCTTCAGAAGCTCTGTTTGGTACCAGATGTGGCAGCAAGGTTCTTCTCTGGGGCCAGTCCTTTGGGACACACAACTCCAGTACTTCATCAGCCACACCGGCAGAGTCTCCCAGGACCAGTTCAAAGTGCTGGTTGTTACCTGTGGCCGAGGGCCTTGATATTTATCGAGCAGTTTTTCCTCGTGTACTCTGCTGAGCCAGTCGTATTCTTTAGACTGTCTCCTCCTTAAGATGTCCCTCCCTGAGGACTGTCCATATGACTTCATCAAGATAAGAGCATAAGAGAAGCCAATGTTGGATCAGGCCAATGGCCCATCCAGTCCAACACTCTGTGTCACACAGTGGCCAAAAACACCAGGTGCCATCAGGAGGTCCACCAGTGGGGCCAGGACACTAGAAGCCCTCCCACTGTTGCCCCTCCCAAGCACCAAGAATACAGAGCATCACTTGCCCCAGACTGAGAGTTCCTATCTATACCTTGTGGCTAATAGCCACTGATGGACCTCTGCTCCAGATGTTTATCTAATTCCCTCTTGAAGCTGTCCATGCTTGTAGTTGCCACCACCTCCTGTGGCAGTGAATTCCACATGTTAATCACTCTTTGGGTGAAGAAGTACTTTCTTTTATCCATTCTAACCCAACTGCTCAGCAGTTTCATGGAGTGCCCACGAGTTCTTGTATTGTGAGAAAGGGAGAAAAGTACTTCTTTCTCTATCTGCTCTATCCCATGCATAATCTTATAAACCTCGATCATGTTACCCCTCAGCCGTCGTTTCTCCAAGTGAAAAAGCTCTAAGCTCTATAACCTTTCTTCATAGGGAAAGTGTTCCAACCCTTTTATCATTCTAGTTGCCCTTTTCTTCACTTTTCCCAGTGGTATAATATCCTTTTCTGAGATGTGACCAGAATTGCACACAGTATTCCAAATGAGGTCGCACCGTTGATTTATACAGGGGCATTATGGTACTGGCTGATTAGTTTTCGGTTCCCTTCCTTATAATCCCCAGCATAGCGTCGGCCTTTTTTATTACAGTCGCACACTGTCTCGACATTTTCAGTGAGTTGTCTACTATGACTTCAAGATCTCTCTCTGAAGAAGTGAGCAGTGACTCATGCAGGCTCCTCCCCCGCCACAAATTTTGTTAGTCTTTCAGGTGCTGCTGGACTCTTGTTCTTTTCTACTACTTATTCCAGAGAGCATGAGGTAGATGGCAAATAGTTCCAGCAGGTTTTGGCTGTGCTCATTCTAATATCATTCTTGTAAATTGTGTGCATTAAATTTTGCGTGCTTTTTTAAAATTTGTAAACTGTGTGCATTTTAATCTGTCTTGTTCCTGTTGTGAACTGTTTGTGTCCTAGCAGCCCGGTGGTGCCATCTTGAGCCATCTTTAATCAGAAAAAATAAGGCAAGATATAAATGTTTTAAATAAAGAATTAAAAATTAAATCCATCTTTGCTTATGAACACATGGATGGTGTCTGCAGTGGTATCCAAAAGGGTCAGTCAACGGCCCTTGTTTTTTTAAGTATTTCACGTTGAATCAAAATCTAATGAACTAATTCCAGCTGAGTTATATGAAATGACTTGCCATGCTCAACTAGTTGCCCAGCTCTCAGTTAAGCTGATGGTATATTAAACGTTTTGATGCATCTTAGAAGAAGAAGAGGAGATTATACCCCGCCCTTCGCTCAGAGCGGCTTACAAACTCCTTTCCCTCCCCCTCCCCACAACAGACACCCTGTGAGGCAGGCATGGCTGAGAGAGCTCCTTCCAGAACTGTCCTTGAGAGAACAGCTCTGACAGAACTGTGGCTTGCCCAAGGTCATCCAGCAGCTGCAATTGGAGGCGTGGGGAATCTTAGGTGTGATAGCAGAATCTTTAACTCCATCCTGCAGCATAAAACCGTATTTCAGCTGTTTTCCGTTTCTCTCTTTTCTTAATAAGAAAGAAAATTAAGAGGTTCTGCTGATGGCAGTCTGCCTGAAAAGGGGATGGGACCTCTCAGATAAACAAATAAAACCTCTCATCTCATCATTTTATGCTCTAGTTCAGGTGTCCATGGTACCTTTCCCCATGCCTGCCGAGGTTTGGTGTTTTTTTTTAAGAAAGTAGGTGGCTCTAGGTGGGGTTTCTGCCTGGCAACTTTTCTGAGGGGCCACTGAAGATCTGATTGGCTGTCCAGATTCTTTTTAAAGATTGCTTTAGCAGCAGCAGCTACCGCAGCACAAGGATCTTCGCCATGTGACTGCCGGTAAGCTTCGGCAGCCGTTTGGGAGGGGGCTCCACCTTCAGTGGCCACTTGGTGGCCGCGCCCACCGTTCGGCGTCAGACTTGCCAAGGAGTCCGCAGGCTCAAACAGATCGGGGACCCCCGCTCGAATGTATTTGCCCCAGGAGGTGCATTCTATCTGTGTCCTTTTGATTTTTTTTTCTCCCTCCTAGGCGGATTTGACCTGGAAGTAAAAGGCTGGGGTGGAGAGGACGTTCACCTCTACCGGAAGTACTTGCACAGCGACCTAGTGGTGGTCCGGACCCCGGTGCCGGGCCTCTTCCACCTCTGGCACGAGAAGCATTGTGCTGATGAATTGACTCCGGAGCAATATCGTATGTGCATTCAGTCCAAAGCCATGAACGAGGCGTCTCACTCTCACCTTGGGATGCTGGTCTTCAGGGAAGAGATCGAAGGCCATCTGCGCAAGCAGGCCTACCGGACTAGCAGCGAAGCAATAGGTTAAAGCAACCCGCAGCAGAAGCCGAAGGACTCTACAGCGCTACGGACCAGCGTCATCCCTAAAGCCTTAATTAACTCAGTTGTGTTTTTTTTTTAACTAACAAATGCAGTGCCTCTCTCCCTTGTGAAGTCGAGTTCAAGATCTTGTCTGCCCTGTTTAAGTACATTTCACACTAGATCGGGCACTTGAGTGAAAGGAAGCATTTCTACTTGTGCACTTGCGGGGGGGGGGGGGGAACAAGAGCAGAATGTATTAACTCTTCCACTTCTGTTGGTTTTTATCCCCCCGAAATGTTTTTCACTTTTCAGATTTTCATTACCTGACAGTAAGAATGGCAAGCGAACAAAGTCTGTCTTCTCCACTGCCCCTCAGTTACTCTGTACTGCTCATTTCACTGCGTTGTTTTTTTTTTTTAAGAAAAGGACCGTATACGTATAAACTCCATGGAGGAAGAATGAAACAGGCTGAAGACTCCTATACAGAAACCCGGTGGTATGTTGTGCAACTAGACTCGCTGAACTTGCCTTATTAACCGTCAGGTACATAAATTAAAAAAAAGACATTTCAGTTTTTATAAAGAGGCTGCAGAACAGTTACAAAAATGTGGTCGTGCTGTTCTTTACCGGAGTGTAAATGAATTGAGCTCGTATGCTATTTGCTTAATCCTAGCTACTAGCCAAATACCATTTTTTGCATGTTTCAGGATATACAGAGAGAGAGAGAGACTGGCTTGAACACAAAAAGTTTTCACTTCACTGCCTCGCTATGACACTTCTGATATCCTTCATTCCTCAAATGAAGGTTGGAGCTTGTCTCCAAGGTGAAAGGGATCTGGAGAGATGATCTTGAAATATTAGATAGGTGTCCATTTCTTGACTCTGCCCGCCTGGGTCTAGTTTTCTTGTCCTTTTGCTTCCAGCAGAGGGCAGAAGACTGCTTCTTGCGCAAGCCCCACTGCGAGGAAGAGTTGTCTCCCAGAGGCAGAGCTGTGCGCCAGTCCTGCCGATCTGTTTTTTATGGGGCTTGCAAAGGAAACATTGGAACCGTTGCGCCCGTTTTTGTTCCTCGACAACAAAAAGGTACAGCTCTGAGTTCTGAACAACTGCTTACTGTTCAAGAAGAGTTCTGGACATTGTTTTTTAACGTATAGTTTTGCCTTTATGTAACATTACGGAGAACAGTGTAATGTGTCTGAAATACGGGGAGAATGGAATGCAAGTTGGCTTGCCGTGTTCTCTTTATAAATAAATTGAATACCTGTGTATTTTAATTCTTTTGACTTGTCCTTACTTATTTGAGGCGGTGAAACCCACGTGCCTGCCCTCCCAAAGACAGCTGGGTGCTGGCAAATGCCAGCAGATTGCTTCAGTTATGGGATCGTTCTGTATAAGGTGTGTGGGATGGATCCATCTCAATGTGCCACTAAATAGAGACAAACCTGCTCCAGCATTTCCCAGTCCATATTGCCAAGCAAATTGCCTTCAAGCTGCTCCCATGGAAATGGCCCGTGCTGCTCTCCAGCTGCAAACGTGAAGAAGAGGGCAGATGTCCTTTTAGGGTTGCCAGGTCTTACCCAGCTTGCGGCCGGGGGGGGGGGGGAAGGTGTCCCCGGTCCCGGTCCCTCTCTGGAACCTTGTGGGCACACACGCGCCGCAACAACATCTCCTGGAAATGACGTCATCGCGTTGGGCACATTGAGAGCGGGGCACTGCCATTTGAGGGGAAAAGCATAGATGCTAGAATGTCCCCTGCAAATGCTAGAGCATCCCCCGCAACGTGCCGCAGCGTGATGACGTCACCTCCAGGTGACTTTGTCACGCCGGGGCACGTTGCCACAATACTGGCACTTTTGGGGTCAGTTCTGGGCCGGCGGGTAAATGGCCTGGCGGGCAGGCAAACCCCTGCCTGCCCAGGGAATCTGGCAACCCTATGTCCTTTCCTGCAGTGGGAGGCGGTGTTCCCTCTAAGCCCAGGGTGTCGAACTCATTTGTTACACGGGCTGGGTCTGACATAAATGGGACTTTGTGGGGCCAGGCCAGGCGAGTCATAAAATGTAATGCCAGGTAGCGGAGAGAGAAACTTTATAAAAGATACAAACACCATGAAATATATATATATTTTAGTTAAAGTACAAATATGC
Organism: Lepidodactylus listeri; assembly: GCA_029233225.1. NCBI lineage: Eukaryota > Metazoa > Chordata > Lepidosauria > Squamata > Gekkonidae > Lepidodactylus > Lepidodactylus listeri. The sequence goes on along the minus strand of JARCFY010000005.1, from coordinate 127,048,263 downwards.
TTAAAACTCTTGAGATATTTTGTTAATTTAATAGTCTTTGATAACTAACACCTCCCCCCCCCCAAAAAAAGATGCCTGCCTAAAAATGGAAAGGTGGGGAAATAGTGGGGTTTGGCAATGCAATTTTTAAAATCAAGAAAAAGCACAAGGATCCAGCAGAAACTAAAAATATAAAATGCTCTGAGCCTAGGAGCATAAAATGACTGGGCATTGCAAGCTTCTTCCCTCCCTCCCCTCGGTATACTCAGAGTGGCAGTGGCTCTCCAGTGTAATGTTCCCCTTTGGCTGTGGGTTCCCAGGTTAGAGTACTCACTCAGGCACCCGTTCTCAGGTCGATTCAGCAGAGAGAAGCTGGCTCAAAACATCGACCCTGTATTTGCAAGGAGACAACTCCCTCAAGCAACTGCTTCAGCTATACATACACTGGAAAGTGAAACTTCTTGAGCTCCACTCCATTGAAAATACATTGCAGCATGGACAAAGTTGCAAAGAAAATGCGGAATGGATTTCCCAGTAAGGACCCAGATAGACTACCCTGGGACTGGAATGACAGCCACCAGAGTGAAATGACACTCCCTGGGATTAGCAGAAGTGTTCTGGGATTGGAATGAGGACCCCCAGAGTGGAATTCCATTCCCAGAATGCTGCTGCTACTCCCAGGGGCTGTCATTCCACTCAGTGCTGTGTCATTCCAATCCCAGAACACAGATTCTATTGTTAGGGACCGTCATTCTACTCTGGGGGCTGTCATTCCAGTCCCAGAGCACTATTTCTATTGCTGGAAACAGTAGGGTTGCCAAGTCCAGAGCCAGTTTGGTGTAGTGGTTAAGTGCGCGGATTCTAATCTGGGAGAACCGGGTTTGATTCCCCACTCCTCCACTTGCACCTGGCTGGATGACCTTGGGCAAGCCATAGCTCTGTACCAGCTGTTCTCTCAAGGACAGCTTGGGAAAGAGCTCTCTCAGCCCCACCTACCTCACAGGGTGTCTGTTGTGGGGAGGGGGAGGGAAAGGAGTTTGTAAGCCACTCTGAGACTCCCTTGGGGAGTGGAGGGTGGGGTATAAATCCAATCTCTTCTTCTTCTACTACTACTCAATGGTGGGGGAGAGTCCTCCTTTGCCCGGGAGCTCCCCCGGCGCCCGGTGACGTCACCCGGAAGTGACATCATCACGTTGGGGGCGTTGCCAGGGTGATGCTCTGGCAGTCGCCCCAAAACTCTATGGTACCATAGAGTTTTGGGGCGATTGCCAGAGCATCGCCCTGGCAACACCCCCAACATGATGACGTCACTTCCGGGTGACGTCATTACATGGGGGAACTCGACCTGGCTGGATGACTTTGGGGGTGGGGTTTCCCTCGCCAGCCGAATGCTGGCTAGTGGATCGGGAACCCCTGCAGCAGGAACCCCTGACTTGGCAGCCCTAGGAAACAGTCCCAGTTTATCTGGGCCCGGAGACCTTAATGGGAAATCCATTCTGCATTTTCTTTGTAACTTTGCAAGCCCAACAGAGCTTCCTGTGGAAGCAGGCAAAGACAAGACGGAGGGAGCTGGGAACTTCAGCAGCCTGAAGCTTCAAAGGTTGGGGGTAGGGGAAGAAAAGAGCTGCAGGCTGTTGCTTCTGGCAGGCAGGGTTTAAGTCTGACACCCCTGCTCTAAGCTGTGTGCGTGAGTGGCCATTCATTAATACAGGAAGCCCTGCTCAACATCAGTCTGGAGCCACGCAGGGTCTTGCACTGCCCATAGCACGTTTTAAGACTGCAGCAGTTATATTCTGCTCAGGGTGTGAACTCCACTGGGAGGGGTGGGGAATTAGAGGGAACATTGTTGGGAGGGTGTACGTACATCTTACGGGGGTGGGGTGGAATGCATGTTGTCCCTTTTTTATAAGATGTGTGCCTTTGCGTTCATTTATTTATATCCCGCTTTTCTGCCTGGTTGGGACTCAGAGCAGCTTAGAACATTGTTCTCCCCTTAACAAACAGGCTGAGAATGTGTGAGAAGGCCGATGGTCACCCAGCAAGTTTCCATGGGAGAAATGGAAATTCAAACCCACGTCGCCCAGGATCCTAGTCCGACATACTGTCCACTGCAGCATGCCCATTCTCAGAAGTGGTAGATGAGGAAATGTCAGTTACTCTTACTTCAGCCGCCAGTTTCATGGAAAAGTTTGAAGGAGCTGTGGAAGGGCGTTTCTGGATTGTTCAGGAGCATGCCACTTTCTATGCCCTGCAGCAGCGTTGCACTCTGCCTTGGGGACATCGATCCAAAGCCCCACTGCATAAATTAAACTTCTTTCATTCTAATGCAGTATGACAGGTCATGATGTTGTGTCAGCACTCTTGGGTTCTGGACCACTTCCTGGTCACGTGAGATCAAACTAGATGTGAAGGACAATCCATGTTCAAACATTCTCACCGGGGGGGGGGGGGTGTTAATGGCCCTAACTCTGCTTTGTCCCCTACCCTTACCCGGCAGAGTCCCACTGTTACAAGCATTTTCTTTACAGCTCAGCTGAAGACTACCTGAAAGCAGTGGGCACGTTGGTGTGGGGGGTGTTTAAGTCCCTCCGTGCATGTGCTCAGCTTTCTTTGAAAATGACCCCTCATCCAGTGTTGCAGGTAAATGGAAGATCGAACCTTAACCAAACGGGATCACAGGCTCTTCTGCACTCTCATTTTGGTCACGTGTGTGTCCCTATTGCTTTAGGCCCCTCCCCCCCTTTTCCTCAGATGTCTTGCTCCCTCTAGTGGGTGACTCGATGTTACAGCATAATTCTCTGCAGTTTTAAAGCACAGGGAAACATGCTGGAGACAGAGTGATGTAATATCGAATCGACCACTAGAGGCAAGAAGTATGCGCAACAGAACTTACTAACGGCGTATGGCTTAAAATATGGAATAACTATGAAAATAACTCACCTATATTTTCTTTGAAATGGCAAAACTTTAAAATCATGACACATTGGTACTTAACCACTTTGCAGTTATCCCATACCACACAAAGATCTGATCCCTCTTGTTGGAGAAAATGTAAAGAGACTGGGACACCTGTACATTTGCCGGGTGGATTGTCCAGTAATTACAGTCTTCTGGGATGAAATATTGGCAGCACCGACTTTTGAAGTGAGGAATGAGCGGTAGCCCATTTGTCTTTGGGAACTGAAAGGTTATGGAAATGAATTCTGGAAGCTGAACACTTTGGGAACTTGATCCAGTTGCAAGTTGATTTTAGCACTTATGTGCTTTACATATTGAGAATTGAGTTCGCTGAGGAAGCGTTAGTGAAACGAAGAGAAAAAGCTGGCGTCTTCGTCCTTCTTCACTGGATACTGTGTCCTTGAAGATTTTGTGAGCCTTGTGCCTTAAGTGAAAAAGAAATATTTATTATATTTCCCTTTACTGGATACTTTGTTCTTGAAGATTCTGTGAGCCTTGTGCCCTACGTAAAGAAGAAACATGTATTGTAATAGATATTTTTCCTTGTATGTAAGGTATTGATATTTACTTCTCCTTTAATTCGTTTGTGGACCTTGTGCCTGAGAAGGAAAGAAAGAAGGTATGTAATCAAGTTCTTACGCACTGTTTCTCTTTGATTAGGTGATATTGATATAAATTGTGTTGGCGTTAATTTTCTCTGCATCATTTCAGTGCTTTTGCATTCATGAAATATTGCAACAAAATAAGGCACAGTACTGGACATACTATACCTAAGAGCCCAGAATCAATTCTCTCAAAATTTTAGGAATGAAGACAACTAAGATTCAAAAAAAAGAGAATCGCATTACTGTTATTTGCAGCAGGAACATCCATTGCATCGAGATGGAAATCAGAATGTAAACCCAATCTAAGTTTATGGCACAATAAGTTGTGGAACCTGTATAGAATGGAAAAACCAGTAGACATAATGAAGCCAACAAATGATATTGATGGGTACAGTGAATTTATTAGCATTTGGTTTCCTGTTTTATCTTGCTTCTCAAGGAGTGATACCGGATGTAATAAATACTCTTCATTTATGGTAACTGTTGTTCAAGATATTACGGATATGCTGCAATGTTCTCAACATTCAGCTCCTTTTAAGTAAGACAGGATTGTTTTTATCCCTTAGAAGTACCGTTACAGTTGTTGTTATCTTGTTATTGTGTTGTTGAAAAATGAATAATTTTTTTTAAAGTATGTACAGAAAAGGGGGGAAAAAACCCCAAAGCAATAGGGACACACAAGGTAAAAATGAGAGTGTGGAAAAGCCCCGTATGTTTTGCACAGCCATGGGCTCACAAAGGGTGTCCCCCCTCCCCCCAGGAAGGCTCTGTGACCCAGCCTACAGAAACACAAAAGAGCACAATTCACACAAATGAATTTAGATAGGAGATGGAGCTTTGTGATGCTTTCCCCATTCCCAAGTCCTGATTTTTGCCAGGCGGGTTGCCGTTTTTGTATCAAGCCATAGCGAAAGCTTCTCGGAGCTACTTAACGGGCAGAATCGGGTGGCCGCTGATAAAGTGAAGAAACTACACAGTCACTCCACCACGTATCCCGGCTCTGACTGGGATCAAAATCGTTACTTCAGGATCTTGAGTCTTACATTAACCCAGCTGAATTGCTACCTTCGGATTAGCAGTTTATTTTTAACTGGTTACCTTTGAGGAATTTAACAAAGTTTAAAGGAGGAATTTAAAGGAGAAATTTAAAGCTCAGAACTTAAGAAGAAGAAGAAGAGATTGGATTTATACCCCGCCCTTCACTACCCAAAGGAGTTTCAGAGCGTCTTACAAACTCCTTTCCCTTCCCTTCCCCACAACAGACACCCTGTGAGGTAGGTGGGACAGAGCACTGCCCTTGAGAGAACAGCTCTGAGAGAACTTGTGACTGACCCAAGGTCACACCAGCAGCTGCATGTGGAGGAGTGGGGAATCAAACCCAGTACTCCCAGATTAGAGTCCACACTCTTAACCACCACACCAAACTGACTCTCCTTTAAATCCTAGTTCTTTGGATTTGGCTGTGTATACAACCACAAAATCTTATTTGAGTAGAGTTGTGCAGGTTTCATCAATTGTGTTCCAATTGTTCTGTGGTTCCATTCGATCTTGGGTTCTGATCCAGTTACCGTCCGGCAAGTAAGCAGGGTTTTTGAAGGTTGATAAGAAGGACAAGATCAGTTTTCAAATACATGCATTTAAAAAAATTATTAGCCACAGTTCTTGCTTGTGGAACTTAAGGCGGCTTACAGTATAAATAAAACCATTATAAAAAACAAAACAAATGTAATACATTTCTGCAAATGAGCAACTAATTTCCCCCCCACCAGAGTGCTGTTTTGCAACCTATGATAAAATAAATGGTTTCAGAATGGTTTTTTAAAATTAATTTCATTTTTATTAATTTCTTGATGGCTTTTAGGCTTGTGCGGAAATCCAATTGTGTTTTGCTATGATGTCCTAAAAACTAACCACTTCATTATATCCGTTTTGTAAATACACATCTGGAAGAATTCAGGTTTACATTTATTTTTTTTTTAGCTCTGCTCCAATAAGTCTCCCCATTAGTACAGAACTCCAGAACCTTGGGAGAAATTTGGCAAAGGCTTTGGTTTATGTTGCCATTCAGAGCCACTGCTGGATCTGTGTGAATGGATTTACTTGCAAGCTAATATTCTGGTTGTGTTGGAGGTCCTGCTGCTGTCTAGTGTGGTATATCAGACTAAAATTTGGGAGACTCAGGTTCGAATCCCTGCTCTCCTATGGAAGGTTGCTGCGTGATCTTGGGCTGGTCGCACTCTCTCAGCTCAGTCGACCTTACAGGGTTGTTGTACGGATAAAATGGAGGCAAGAACAACTAGGTAAGCCACTTTGGGTTCTCATTGGGCAGAAAGGTGGGGTATAAATAGGGTTGCCAAATGTATTTAACTTACCGGCGGGGGGGGAAGCTCCGCTGGCCGGGCGGTGTCACCGGAAGTGACGTCAGCACGTTGGGGGCGTTGCCAGGGCGACGCTCTGGAAATCGCCCCAAAACTCTATGGTATCATAGAGTTTTGGGGCGATTGGCAGAGCGTCGCCCTGGCAATGCCCCCAACGTGATGGCGTCACTTCCGGGTGACGTCATTACGTGAGGGAGGTTGTCCAGGCTGGACAACCTCGGCGGTGGGGTTTCCCACACCGGCCAAATGCTGGCCGGCGGATTGGGAACCCCTGTAGCGGGGGATCCCCCACCCTCTGGGCTGACTTGGCAGCCCTAGGTATAAATGAATTAAATGAGTAAATAGGTAAGCTAGTTTTAAATTGGCTTCCAATCCCCATCGGGTTGCAACTGTAAGAGCCCCCAAAGTATACTTCTGGTTTTCACCTGGGGACTGAGAAATTTAGCAGTTCTCAGAGAGAAGCCCCCTGAACTTGTCGAGTAGCTCTGATTGTCGAGAGCTTTGACCGAACGGCTCCAGGCCTAAACTATTGTTAACGATCGGCTTCCCCCGCATGAATATCGTAATGCTTGACCCTGACTTTGCCATGTTTTTGTAGCAGTTGCCCTTCCTGTGGGGCTTTTGCCATAGGGTAAAAATCCTGTGATTCATTAATCTCTCATGAAAGAGAAGAGGACTCCTGCGTGAATTTGGTTTCCTTGTAACAAATGTGGCTGGAAGCAGAAGTTCCTGAAAGGGTATTTGCCACTTTTTATCATTCATGCTGTGTTTTAATGTGGGATTAATTACAGCTTTGATCCACCGGCTCTTTGACCGGTCCCTTCGGGGGGGGGGGGGCCACAACGCTATGTTGTTCAGCATTAATCAAAAGTAAATTGCGTGGTGTTTGGAGATGAGAGTGTAGATTTCTGTCACTGTTCATCAGCGAATGAACATCCAGAATGTAAGCCTTCTACAATTTCTGCCGGGAGAGAGGAACTGAACTCAGACTAACTAGTTCATTTTACAAAATCTTTCTGTAAGTTGGAGCAAAATCACTCTCTGGAGGGACACACTAGTGTACATGTGTGAGAGAAACAAGCATGGGAGATGGTGCGGCTTACTCTAGTTCAGAGCATCCACCAGGGAGGGACCGTGACTCAGTGGTGGAGCCTCTGCTTGGCATGCAGAAGGTCCCAGGTTCGGTCCCCGGGATCTCCAGTTAAAAGGACCAGGCAGGAGGTGATGGGAAAGACCTCAGGCTGAGACCCTGGAGAGCTGCTGCCAGTCTGAGTAGACAGTACTGACCATTAGGGGCCAATGGTGGGAGTGAGGCCTTGGCTCAGTGGAAGAGCCTCTGCTTGGCATGCAAAAGGTCACAGGTTCAATTCACGGCATCTCCAGTTAAGGACCAGGTGGTAGGTGATGGGGAAAGACCCTTGCCCTGAGACCCTGGAGAGCCGCAGCCAGTCTGAGTAGACAATACTGACCTCAGTGAACCAACGGTCTGGTTAATTATCAATCAGATTCATGCGTTCATGTATATTCCAGCTTAGGCCATGCTGTGGGTTTATAATTAAGGCCCTTGCTGTTTTCACTTTCATTCCATTTCCTATTTTTTTAAGTTTGCCTTTTTAAAACTCAAGTGGTTAAACTGTTCCAATTACTATTCAAATCTGTCCTGCCTGCTGATCCAAATCAAATTTGTTACATTTGACACACTTGACAAGTTTTTCTGTTTTAAGTTGTCTGGCAGTCTTCAGTCTTGTAGCAATCTCAAGTAGGTTCGCCAGTTCAATATTCGCTTCAGCTGTACTTTAAATTCTTGAAATTAGAGGTAACTCTCTGACCCCCCCTCCCTCCTGAAATAAACTTTTGTTGCATCCAAATTTGAAACTGGGTAAAACATGGTACAAGCTTATAACTTTACATAGATGCTGTGATAGGTTCTAGGGCAAATTTTTCTTCTTTGGGGAAGGAAATTGGGGTGGAAAAGATTGTAGGCAGCCATGTTGGTCCTTGGTGGGGGGAGAGCTAGTGTAACTTCAACTTTTACTAGGGTGTTGGCCAAAATATCACAAAAAAGTACAGGAACTCTGTAATAGATCAGTTGCATTAAGGGATCCACTTATAATCTTACTGTACTGTTTGGGCTCCACTTGCAAAATAACTTCATGCTACTTTCTCTATCCTCAGCATAGAAGAAGAGGAGGAGGAGGAGGAGGAGACTGGATTTATACCCCACCCTTCACTACCCAAAGGAGTCTCAGAGCGGCTTGCAATCTCCTTTTCCTTCCGCTCCCCACAACAGACATCCTATGAGGTAGGTGGGGCTGAGAGAGCCCTTTTGAGAACTGCCCTTAGGAGAACAGCTCTGAGAGAACTTGTGACTGACCCAAAGTCACACCAGCAGCTGCATGTGGAAGAGTGGGGAATCAAACCCGGTTCCTCCAGATTAGAATCCGCGTACTTAACCACTACACCAAACTGGCTCTCATAGGGCACAGGGATCTCACATCAGTCAACACGGAGCTAGATATATACCATTCCTGAGTGACAGACTGTGCATTGCTGCCATTTTCCATATTATCTAAAAGCAAAATCCAAATTTGTGATCAAGCCTTGTAAAGCATCATCTTTCAGATCACCCAATTCCTTCTCCCCCCCCCCCCCCCCCGCCGATCCCCAGCCTGGCTACCCACCTGTAAGAGATTTACACCCTACTTCTGTGCTTGAGAACCACTGCAGAAAGAACACTGGAAGCAAAAGCCGGACAAACGTGTGCTTGTGAACTGAAAATATGAAGCAAAAATGCAGGCAGTGGTGTGGAACAAGTTGATTGAAAAGAGTTGGAAAAAAGAGCCTTTCTGGTTACCAAACGTTTTGATCTTGACATATTTCTCAGCCGATCGAGGTGTGAGAAAAGCGACCCTTGTATCTGTCAAGGGGCAGTCACAATGGAAGGTGTGAGGCTTCTGAGTCGAATCAAATAAGCCAGGCCCTTTGTTGAAGCAAAAGTCCTTTTATTTCTTAATGATGGTTCAGGTACTCAGTGTTTGTTAGAGATACTTGGTTACAGACATCAGGGATTAATATACCCCCCACAGTAAGGTAAGAGCAGGCAAAGAGCCAATCAGAGTAAATACAAAAAGTGCGAAAACCCCCAACCGTTGGTTCTCACAGAAAAGGCGCAAAAGCACTAAAAATCCCCCCCCCCCCATGCCCCTTAGTGACCTCTACTTGCAATTCACAGGCCAGGCACCTGGCTAGAAACAGTTCTACAGTTCTCCAAGGTTACAAAAGCAAGATAAGCCATTTGCGACTCCCAAGAGAGAAAAAGGAGGAGACCAGGGGAGATAGCCAGACTGTTTATGTGACGTGGTGGAATGCGGCAAGCCATCCTCCCGGGGAAGAAAAAGACACATTAAGCGAGACAGGCAATAAACCTCAAGGCTGGCAGTAAATTACAGATAGGGACCCAGGACACAGGACAATTAATGGCAGAGGATCTGACAGAAGGGCTGCAGTCTTTGTAGTAAAGTCTTTCAAGACAGATAACATGTAGTAGTAGTAGCTGATGAGCAGTGTTCCCTCTCTGAGTTAGTGTTGAGTCTCTGTCTCACTCGGTCTCACAGTTTTTTAGTCTCTGTCTCACACATTTTTGTCTCAGCTCAGGAAGAATGGGCTCCAGAGCAAACTAATTGATGCAGTAGCCAAATGGCTCGCTCACAACTTTAATGCCAGCAGCTCACAAAGTAGAATTTTTGCTCACAAGACTCCACAGCTTAGAGGGAGCACTGCTGGGGAGTGTCCTCTTTCACTGTATCCACAGCTTACCAATCATGAAAGAGATCTTTGCACCCCAACGGGATTTTCCTGCAAAAGTATGGTCAAGTACTCAAACTAACCCTCTGCCAAAAAACACCCAGCCCTATGGGGCCCAAGAGACATGTTAGTTTTTTCCCTTGCCGTTAAGTCACAGCCAACTTGTGGGGATGTTCCCTCTAAGCCAGTGATGGTGAACCTTTTAGAGACCGAGTGCCCAGACTGCAACCCAAAACCCACTTCTTTATCGCAAAGTGCCAGCACGACAATTGAACCTGAATCCGGAGGTTTTAGTTTGGAACAAAGGACTCATACATTAACATCTTTTGTCTTAAAAGAAAAACACAATAACAGAGCTTTCAATTATACAAACAACTTTTTATTGAAAGGTAAAAGTTTGCATTTGGCATGCTTTTGAACAATTAATGTGATTTTTGCTGTTGTGTGCATGCTGATAATTTGTCTAACCTTGGCACATACTTTGTAAGTTTGAGAGCAGCCCAGCCTCGAGTCTATGTCGTCTTTTTCCTTTTAGAGACTGAGTGCCCAAACTGCGTGCGTGCCCACAGAGAGGGCTCTGAGTGCCGCCTCTGGCACGCATGCCATAGGTTTGCCACCACTGCTCTAAGCTGTGGAATCTTGTGAGCAAAAATTCTGCTTTGTGAACTACCGGCATTAAAGTTGTGAGCGAGCGATTTGGCTGCTGCATCAATTAGTTTGCTCAGGAGCCACCCTTCCTGAGCGAAGAGAAGAAGAAGAAGAAGAAGAAGAAGAAGAAGAGATTGGATTTATACCCCTCCCTTCACTCACTTGGAGTCTCAGAGCGGCTTACAAACTCCTCTCCCTTCCCCTCCCCACAACAGACACCTTGTGAGGTAGGTGGGGCTGAGAGAGCTCTTTCCCAAGCTGTCCTTGAGAGAACAGCTGGTACAGAGCTATGGCTTGCCCAAGGTCATCCAGCCAGGTGCAAGTGGAGGAGTGGGGAATCAAACCCGATTCTCCCAGATTAAAGTCCGCGCACTTAACCACAAATGTGTGAGACAGAGACTAAAAAACTGAGAGCTGGCTCACACTAACTCAGCTTAGAGGGAACACTGGTAGGGACCCTGTGGGGTTTCGTGGCAAGCGACATTGAGAGGTGGTTTGCCATTGCCTACCTCTGCGTAGCCACCCTGGTTCTTCTTGGAGGTCTTCCATCCAAAAACTAGCCAGGGCTGACCCTGCTTAGCTTCTGCAATCTGACGAGATTGGGCTACTGCTAGGCTGGGCCATTAACATCCTGCCAGGGTCTTGAAAGCCCCGGCCAGTCACTGCTGACTTGCACGAACTCTTCGTTGAAAAGGGCCTCATCCAAATGCCTGGAGATACTATTTGCTTCACTTGCCATTTGTTACATGGGCTTTCAAGCTGCCCCCTTAGCCTGGGAACTTCCACGAGGCTACCCCTCTCTCCCTCTTTGGCGTTCTTCGCCTGGCTGACTGGCCGGTTCCCAGTCCCTCTGGTGTAGTGGTTAAGCTTGGTGTAGTGAGCCAGTTTGAGAGCCAGTTTGGTGTAGTGGTTAAGTGCGCGGACTCTAATCTGGGAGAACCGGGTTTGATTCCTCACTCCTCCACTTGCACCTGGCTGGATGACCTTGGGCAAGCCATAGCTCTGTACCAGCTGTTCCCTCAAGGACAATTGTCTCAGAGCTCTCTCAGCCCCACCCACCTCACAGGGTGTCTGTTGTGGGGAGGGGAACGGAAAGGAGTTTGTAAGCCGCTCTGAGACTCCCTTGGGGAGTGGAGGGCGGGGTATAAATACAATCTCTTCTTCTTCTAAGTGCACAGACTCTAATCTGGGAGAATAAGTGGAGGAGTGGGGAGTCAAACCTGGTTCTCTTTTGCAGCTAGGAGGAAGTCCAGTGCCAGGCTATTTTGATGCACTGCTGGGCACATCTGCCTGTTGGTTACTGCAAGTAGTTAAGAGCAAGTGAAGTTGCATTAGTTATGATTTTTAAGACAGCCTGCAAACGAATAATATGGCTCAGCGTGTAAATGGGGGGGGGGGGGGGTTCCAATAGCCATAAGTTCCATCAGTTGCCCATGTAGCGGGCCCATAATCTTGGATAATTCTCTCTGGGGGCCATTTATTGCCTTGCCAGGCATCAATGCGAGTGGAAAGTCTGTTGCCGGCCCAGAGTTTCATATTATACAGGTATTCCCAATTGCTCTCTTGTAGAGATAGGCAGCAGGAAGGTGGGTTGAATTGTGCCAAGAACACGAAGCTCCTTTCCAGTTGTGGGGCAGAACTGGGCAGGGAGTTGGACTAGATGGCCTGTAGGTCCCCTTCCAACTCTATGATTCTATGTTTTGCCAGCCATATTCTTTTTCTTGTTGCCGTTGCGTCAGCAGCCATGAATTTCTGGCTGTGCGGGTGTGAGGCTTCTGTACTATCAGCAAGAGATCAGACCTTTGTAGTTAAACAGAGTTCTTTATTTCAAATACTGGAACAGGGTCTCGATGTTTGTTAGAGATGCAGAACAAAGATGCTTTGGGTTAATATACCTACAGGCATAGATGCATAAACAAATCCCTCCAATCAGCATACACACAAAATGCGGGAAAAGAAATGGCGACCGTTTGTTCCCACCAAAGGTGAGAAAGTTATAAAAATTCCCCCCTTGCCCTGAGTGACCCAGATGTGCTAACTCCTAGGCAAAACATTTGGGCAGTGACAATAAAATAACTTTCAAGGCTATACCCACTCTGATAGCACCCTGAGAGTCTCCGGCAGGAGGGGGAGGAAGCCATGGCAAGATAGCCGTTGTTTATGTGACGCCTTGGAATGCAAGAGGCCATCCTCCCGGGGAAAAAGTAACACTAAGCAGGACAGCAATTTCTACTTCAAGGCAAGCAATAAAACATTTAGGTGATAGCAAGGTACAAAGAAACAAAGTAATTTTTCAGAACAGCATAGTACAAGCAAGCTTTTGTCAGATCCTGACAGCGGGGAGTGTTGGGTTAAAACTAGTCAGGAAAGAATCTGGGTTGGATTCCTCTGGCCTGGCAGCTTTGCTATTTCCGTTTATATCTGCTCCTCTGTGGAAGAATAATTTCTAACAGAGGGCAAAAGAACAGGCTGGGAAACCGAACATTCCTGCTGCATTTTTGTGCTAGAAGAACACGTTTCTGCCTTGAGGATTATCCTGCTCCTGTACTGGGGTGCTGTTGATTGAGATATTTGGCTAATATCGCAGAGTTTGGCTCAGTCATAGAAGCGTGATATTGAGTGCAATAAATAAATCTCCTAAGAAGTAGATTGCAAAAATAGCAAACTTGTGTTTATTGAGGTAGATCCAGTTCATATTCAGGTTACAGTCGAAAGGAAAGAGAGAAGCCTTTTCTACAGAGTACTCTCCCTCTCGCAAATGGCCGGCTGGTCCAGCACCACCTGTATGTGGGATGCTGAGGGCACTGCCTTCACAGGAGAGACCTGCAGAGGATAGATGTCTCCGTGGAAGGCCATGTGAACGGAGGGAGAGGACAAAGGGAGACGAGGGGTCAGAGGGCAGTTCCCAGGCTAAGACAAAGAGAGGCATCCCATTCAAGGAGACGACATCTGTGCACCCTTAGAGTGATCTAGCACCCCTAGTGTCCAGGCTTGCTGAACCACTCACTTGAACACTGCATCGGTTAAGAGTGTGTTGTGTCTGCTGACAGCCACTAGGCACCAGCAACATACAGCGTGAGCTTGACTCCTGGAAACAATAGGAGTCAAGGATACTAGGTCTCCATTAGCCCTCCAATAAGAACTCTGGCGGCAAATCCAAACCCGCCAATGGGACTTTTGGGTGGGGCCTAGGGACTCTATATAGTTGGCCATCTCGGCCGGTTAGGCATGCTTTGTTGTGTACTCTAATAAAAGTATGCTTGTCGCTATGTCGCCGTCCAACTCTTCAGTGAAATGAACCCAGTACGCAATAGAGTGTCTCACCCACTCTGTAATTTGTTGAGGTTGAATGGAATGGCATTTGAAAAATGTACTTCTGCACAGAGGGGAGATAACCTGTTCTTAAGGATGAGCTGATAAATATGGACGGCCAGCTGTGGACCCACAAAGAATTGCTGGAGAATGGGACAATTTGGACTGCTGCCCCAGGTTCTTGGAGGGGCCAGCAAACTGCTTTCTCTGCCCTGCCCTTTTCCCTTTAACTGAAGGGCAGCTGTTCTCAACACTCTGGCCCTTCCTGTGCCATTTTCAGTCCTCATCAGACCAATTTTTGGTTGTTTTTCCTTTAACTTAAAAAAATTATATTTTCAGCATACTTCTGGACTCACCCACTAGGTAGAGACCCCTGCCTTGTCTATGAATTGCTCCATTAGCCAGCTTGTATCCAAACAGAACCCAGCCAAGTTTACTAACCAATCTGCTTCATGATGTACTAGAACAGGGGTGTCAAACATACGGCCCGTGGGCTGGAACCAGTTCCTGCAGGGCTTGCATCCAGCCCTGTGAGCGAATGGCTCTTTCCCGCTTCCTTCTCCAGGGCTGCTGCTGCGTTGCAGCTTGCTTTGCCTGGCTCCCTCAGTTGCACAGAAGAGATACAAAGCCAAGCCTCTCTTTCCTCCATTGGCTGAGGCTCCTCCCCCTCCCTTGGGGAGGAAGGGGGGGGAGGGAAAGAGTGAGAGCTTGCTTTGCCTGGCTCCGTCAATAGCACAGGAGGAAGGGGAGGGGAGGGAAAGACCCTCATTGTTTGAGTCTTCCTCACTGTATTCATACTCTCATGATTCAGTCTTTCTCAGTAGGAAAGCAATGTGAACTATTTAGATGAGGAATACCAACAAGCCAGTGAGGTAGATTGGTCTCCAGACAAATTGAATAAATGCTTTGGAATGACGTCAAATTTATGTTGGACTTGTGGGAGGACCCGGGGTACATTGTATCATATGTGGTGGACATGTATAGAAATGAAGAAATTTTGGGTCATGGTCAAAAAACTGATTCTTGATATTGTGGGTATTGATATAAAGTTGGAGCCAGAATCATTCTTACTAAATATGTTGGAAGATAACCTGTCAATTGTAGATATGAAATTAATAACATATATTCTTACGGCGGCTCGTATAACTCGGACAAAAACCTGGAAATCAACTTCGTTACCGGGAAGAGAAGACATTTTCGGTAAACTTTCGGAATGGGCTGAACTAGATAGACTGAGTTATCTGTTAAACTCGGATTGTAAGGTAGACCCTATCTGTATTTGGTCTAAGTTTATTAATTGGTTATGTTAGAACAAAAGATAATGATGGTTCATTTAAATTCAACATGAATATTACTCTTGGTTGTTTAATTTTATACATTGTTAAAAAAATCTAATAAAAAAAATTAAAAAAAAAAAAGCCAGTGAGGTAGATTAGGCGGAGAGTGTGCGTCCAGAACAAGTTCACCCAACACATTTCCTTTGTAGACTGGGGGTTTTGAACATAGGCTTCCCAGATAATAGGATGATACTGACCACTATACATTGCTGTCTCTCTGTTCTTGCACTGCCTCATAGGAGTTGTAGTTATTTTTCTGGGGAAGACTATAGTTTTGTAGACAAACACATAGCTCTCACTCTGTGTCATGATGCCTTCACATGTTTTTCACCAGCACACAAAACAACTTATATACATAAGCTTGCAATGACCAGCCATTTCATGTTTTCCCTTGTCCTAAGCCATGAGATTTCTGTAATGAATGTTGATAAATCAAAAGTAGGTTTGCAGCTTACAGATCCACACCTGAACAGCATGCCCAAGATTGCTAGAGAACAGACATTATCTCCAGATTTTGATGCAATAGTTCAGAGCAGGGTGTGTCAGTCATCAAAGACTGTTAAATAAACAAAATATTGCAAGAGTGCTAATGTTCTAAGCATGTTTGTATTTTAAGTTTTAAAAAGTATATTTAATTGTGTTTGTCTGTGTTCTTTATAAAGTTTACATTTCCATGGAAATAAATACAACAGGCTCTATAAAGAGGCTCTGGGAGAGTGCCCCAGTCTTGGGCACTCAGCTTCAATTTGCTGTGGCGACCTCAGCAGGGTATAATGACACAGAGTCCACCGTTTTCTCCAGGGGAAGATCTCTGCCATCTGAAGAGCAGTTGTAGTTTGGCATGATCTCCATCCCTTCCCTGGAGATTGTCAACAATGGTTCTTCATGAGGGAATGGATGGTTTGGAGGGTGGAGTCTATGGCACTGGACCTGTCTGAGATCCCACCCCTGCTGAAACCTCACCCTCTCCAGG
This sequence comes from Lepidodactylus listeri, assembly GCA_029233225.1. Lineage (NCBI taxonomy): Eukaryota > Metazoa > Chordata > Lepidosauria > Squamata > Gekkonidae > Lepidodactylus > Lepidodactylus listeri. The sequence continues at coordinate 127,032,269 of JARCFY010000005.1, read as the reverse complement.
GTCCACTCCTCAAATCCCCAGGAATTTCCCAACCTGGAGTTGGCAACCCTATCTCCCTCCCAGCCAACCATCAACGTATCATTATCTGCCCCCTGGCTTCAGCTTCCCATCTCCCCCCTCCCTCCTAGAGAGCAGTTGTAATTCTGAGTAATCTCCAGCCCCCACCTGGAGATTGGCAACAGTGGTTCCCCAGGAGGGAATAGCTGGTTTGGAGGGCAGAGTCCATGGCATTGTACCTGTCTGAGGCCCCACCCCTCCTCAAACCTCACCGTCTCCAGGCTCCATCCCTCCAATCTCCAGGAATTTTCCACCTGGAGTTGACAACCCTATCTGGACTGGCCCAAATGAATTTTCTCCCAAAGGCCAACATAGATGTGAAAAGGGCCTTTTACTGAGAGAAGCAAGCTTGGTTGCTTAGCAACAGGCACTGAAGAGAAAGTACAGTTGCCAGCTCTGATTAGGGAAATACCTGGAGATTTGGGGGGTGGATCCTGGAGAGGGCAGCATTTGGGTGTGTGTTTGGAAGGACTCAGCAGGGTATACTGCCATAGGGTCTACCCTCCAAAGCAGCCATTTTCTCTAGGGGAACCGATCTCTGTCATCTGGAGATCAATTGTAACAGCAGGAGATCTCTAGGTTCCACCTGGAGATTGGCAACCCTAGGGGGAAAGTCAGCCGCATAGCAGGGGGTTGAAGAGAATGGTTTGTTGGTCACTGGCCCACCTCATTAGCCAGTCAGCCATGGTGGAGCTAAGCAGGAGAGAGAGCTGTTTTCAGTTTATTCTGACAGGAAAGTGGGCAAGTTGGCAGTAGGTGGGGGTGGGGTTATGCTGAAAGTCCATTGTCTTTTTACTGACAGAAGCAGGCCACTGAGGGGACAGTTAGACCCACCTGGCAGTGGGTGAAGGAGAAGAGTGGACCCAGCATCCAGTCTGTCCCCTTCGCCGGCTCCCTCCAGACTGAGGCCAAGACACTGGCCAGCAGCTCTGTGGGTGGGACTGAGGCAACGCAGCGAGGGAATGCAGCCAGTGGCCACGCATCCCTGAGTGGCAGTTTGTGCAGCCAACTGATTTTGGTGCCCCATGGAATGTTGCCACCCCAACTGGCTTTTATATAATAAGGATCAGTCAAATGAGTTCGACACCTGTGTACTAGAATTTCTACCAACAGTAGTGTCTCCTTAGTAACAGGCTGGACTCCCAAAGTGAGTTACAAACTCTGGGCTTTTTCCCACTCACATTGTGCCGGCGTTCTGCCTCCGTTTGTCCCAGCGCTGGGTGTCAATTTCACACCCTTTGCTGCGGCGCGTGTGTTAATACGGGGCTTCGCACCATTTTCTCCGCACCTTCGGTAAACCTAAAAAAAAAGGTTTACCGAAGGCGCGGAGAAAATGATGCGAAGCCCCGTATTAACACACGCGCCTCAGCAAAGGGTGTGAAATTGACACCCAGCGCCGGGACAAACGGAGGCAGAACGCCGGCACAATGTGAGTGGGAAAAAGCCCTCTGTCAATACAGCTGTCTGGCTAAGTGTCATCTTATATATTTGTTGTTCCTTAAGGTCACTTTTCAGCCAGAAATTGGCTCCCTTGGTGGCGGGTGACATTTAAAACCACATCGAAACTTTGGTTTCACAAAGGTCAAGATTCGAGTGTGGCAGCACCTTAAAGACCAGTGCGATTTCCTGGGTATGGGCTTTCGAAAGCTCTCTTTGTCAGATACAAGTAGGGATGAGGATCCTCTTTGTATCTCACCAGTGGAGTTTTGCAATCCTGCTTGTATCTGACAAAGGGAGCTTTGATTCTCGAACACTTTATACCCTGGAAATCTCATCAGTTGTTAAGGAGCTACTGGACTCAGATCTAGGTCTTCTACTGCAGACCAGCTTGGCTACCTGCCTGAAACTAGTTTCAAAAAGATAATCTTTAAAAGTTATTGGGCAGCATAGTCTTCAAAGAGGTTGGTGCCCAGAAGTGATGGAAGCTTTGGCTGATGGTGGCTGTTGGTAGCTGGGGAGTGTGTGCGTGCACTCTCATTGGGAGGTGGATCAAGACATGAGAAGAAGAAATTGGATTTATATCCCACCCTTCACTCACTTGGAGTCTCAGAGCGGCTTACAAACTCCTTTCCCTTCCCCTCCCCACAACAGACACCCTGTGAGGTAGGTGGGGCTGAGAGAGCTCTTTTCAAGAACTGTCCTTGAGAGAACAGCTGGTACAGAGCTATGGCTTGCCCATGGTCATCCAGCAGGTGCAAGTGGAGGAGTGGGGAATCAAACCTGGTTCTCCCAAAGTCCGCACACTTAACCACTACACCAAACATGGTGTAGGGGGGCCCTAGATGCTGCCTCTTGCAATCTCAGTGATGGCAGTGGGTTGCTGGGATGAGGGTGGGGACCTAAATCTGGATCCAGGTCTTGATTACAGGAGCCAGTATCTTACAACTGTCCTGTAAGGCTGGCTGGTATTATTCTTCATCTTATCTCATGGCTTGATGGTGGTACCTGGCCCCCAGTTAGCTCGGGTTTCTGCCACTCGAGCCACAGCTTTTTCCATGTTCGCCCCATATTTGTGGAAATGCCGTGTTGAAAGATACTTGTGTCTTGCAGGAATCACTTAAGTTCCACAGGACGTATAAAACTGAACTTTTTTGATTGGCTTTCACCTGATTGTGTTTATACAGGCAGTTTGGTGTAGTGGTTAAGTGTGCGGACTCTAATCATGGAGAACTGGGTTTGATTCCCCACTCCTCCACTTGCACCTGCTGGATGACCTTAGGCAACCCATAGATCTTCTTCATGGTCTCTGTGCATCACACCTCTGGGATTAAGTGCGCCTGCGCCGATCCCGATCGGTAATCTTCAAAGCCTAACGGATTTTCGCGCCAGCTCCCCGGTCACGTGCACGTCCCACTGCGCATGACCCGGGGAGGGGCACGAGGATCCCGCCAGTTCTCTTCTGACCGCCACGTCATGAGGATCCCCTCTCCGCTTCGGTCGGTACCTAACTTTCGTTTTCCACTTGGAAAAGCCTTTCGGACTGATTTCTTCCTTTCTTGACTACGGACTGTTTTCTGGACTCGCTTTTTGGAAATTTCCTCGTCTACTCCCCGCTCGGCCTATAGCCCAGTGGTGGGGCTTCTTTAAACGCTGCCTTAACTGCGGGAGTAAGATAGCCCCCCAGACAAACATTCCCTTTGCCTTTTGTGCTTGGGCGAGTCTTATCGCGTGGATTCGTGTTTGAGCTGCGCCGCCTTCTCCAAACAAACCCGCAAGAACCGAGCGGCCCGGTTGAGAGTGGCGCTTTTGGAAGCAGTGTTATCTCCGAAGATGTCTGCAGCTGACGCTTCGGGAGCATCTCCATCGGCGCCGATGGGCCCGATGTCGTCTCCGGTACGAAGCACCTCCGGCACCGAGAAATTGGCACTGAAAAGACCCCTCCCGCTGCCGCAAACTCCTGCAAAGAAACGCAGAGAGGGCAAGGAGGGTAAGGGCAAGCTAAAGCACAAGAAAGTCTCTAGTGCTTCGTCGACGCATCCCGCGTCCGACATGACCCAGCATGGGTCTCCATAGCTTGACCCACCAGGGCGTGAGCGATCCCAGGGCAGCTCCGCCTCCCCGATGCCACGACCCATCCAGCTGACGGACTCGGAACCCGACATCGAGCTGACTCAGGTCCCTCGAAGCAGCCCCGAGACCGGGCCCAATCCGTTACCGACACCGAGAAGCGATCGAGACTGGCGTCTCCCCCCTTCCTCGGTGCCGTGGGACGTTTGTCAATGGCGATACCTGTACGGCTCCTCCTATCCTCCACCGCCACAGTGGTATCCGTCGAAGTGGGATCGCCAATCAACGTCATCCAGAGTCTCCTGATGCCAAGATCCCCCGGCTCCGAGACCAACTCCGACACTGATGCCGAAACCGATGCCGGTACTGACACAAACTCCGCCCGATGTCGATCTCCCTCCTTACCAACCGGACCCGTCGACCTCTATGTCTCCTTCCGAACATTCGATACCCAGCTCTTCCGCATCTTCCGATGACGAATCTCCCACCCACCCGTCACCATCCCCCGATGTTGCCGACCACCTACCGATTTCTCCCTCAGAGGATGTGAAGTCATATGGAGAGCTCATCAAAAGAATGGCTCACTCATTGGCCCTAGCCACGGTTCAACCGACCCCCACCGCTACCGATGCCATCTTCGACATCGTACAGATGGATACATCCACCGCAGTAGCCTTACCACTCATCTCGGTGCTTATGAACACTGCCAAGGAATCCTGGGGGCACCCTTCTTCAACCCCAATCTCTAGCAAGAGACTGGACCATATGTACAGGCTCCAAGAGCCAGGGGCAGAATTTCTATTCATATACCCCAAACCTAACTCCGTTGTGGTGACCCCCTCGGCCAGGGGCCGTAGTGGACATTCCTCCCCCCTTGACAAAGAGGGACGGAACTGGACTCTTTTGGGAGACGTTTTTATTCAGCAGGTGCGTTAGGTATAAAAACTGCAAATTATACAGCCTGCATGAGCAGATATCAATACTCCCTATGGGAGCAGATGACACCGCTTCTGGCCCATCTTCCTGAGGATAAACAGCGTCTAGCCAGGAAGATCCAGAAGGAAGGCATGGTCTTGGCAAAACATTAACTTAACGCATCCAAGCATGCTGCGGATGTCACCTCCAAGACACTCACTTCAGCAGTTGCCCTTAGACCCCACGCCTGGCTGAGGTCGACTTCGCTTCCACACGACACTAAATCCTTGGTGGAAGATCTCCCGTTTGAGGGTGAAGGCCTGTTCAGCTCCACAATGGACACAGTTCTTCACGATCTGGACAAAAGCATAAAGACATCTCGTAACCTGGGTGTTTCCCAACCGAGACAGCAGAAGCAGAAAACTTGGCAGAGATCCTGGTCTAAATAGCAGCCACAGCGATCTCCCACTGAACCCCAATGGCAGAGACCCTCCTCCTCTGCTTATCAGCAGAAACCTTATGGCCACAAACCACGGTTTCCATCCGCTTCCGCTTCCAAGTCCAAACCTCCTAAACCAAGCAAGCAGAGTCTTTGACTCCCACATCCGCTCCGGTCCTCCCACCCGTCTGTCACCCTTCCTACCCGCATGGCAACGCATAACGTCAGACAAATGGGCCCTCTCTGTCGTAGCAGAGGGCTACAGGATAGAATTTTTCCAGATACCACAGGACTCTTTGTAGTCACCCCTCCCTCCAACACCCTGTCATCAGAAGTCAAAGCCCTCCTGTCCAAGGATGCCATAGAGCCGGTACCCGTAAACCACCTCCAGCGGGGTTTTTACTCCCGTTACTTCACGGTACCAAAAAAGGATGGCGGACTTCGTCCCATACTAGATCTTCGGAACCTCAATGCGTTCATCACCTACAAGAAGTTCCACATGACTACCCTCCAGACCATCCTACCACTGCTAGAAGCCAACGTGTGGATGGTGACGCTGGACTTAAAGGACGCATACTTCCATGTGACCATCCATCTCACAGACCATACCTACACTTCGCGGTCGGTCCGCGTCACTTCCAATACAAGGCTCTACCTTTTGGCCTTTCTACGGCTCCTCGTGTTTTCACGAAACTTATGGCAGTAGTGGCGGCCCATCTATGACTTCAAGGTGTCCACCTTTACCCGTATCTGGACGACTGGCTTCTGGTCGCACCTTCTATGACAGCACTACAGAACCACATTTCAATCACCCTTCGAACCCTAGACATACTAGGGCTGACAATAAACCTCAAAAAGTCCATGCTCACCTCTTCCAGACGGGTGCAATTCATCGGAGCCATTCTGGACTCTCTGCAGTGCAGAGCTTTCCTACCCCCCAACAGGGCATTGGATATAGTCTGCCTCCTCCAATCCATCCGGGAGGACAAGGAGGCTACAGCCAGACAAATACTTCGTCTTTTAGGCCTGATGGCTGCGACCACGGCAGTGATCCCATTCGCCAAATTGCAGATGAGACCATTACAACTTTGGTTCCTGAGACGTTTCCGCCCCAGTATTCACTCCCTCTCCAAACGTTTCCGGCTCACGGATCAAGTCCTGGAGACCCTGACTTGGTGGCTTGTGCCCCAGAACTTGCAGTCGGGCACACCCTTCCGACTCCCACCCCCCTTGGCGACCATCACCACAGATGCCTCCCTATGGGGCTGGGGAGCTCACTTGGATGGTGTAGGTGTGGGCGACAGGTGGGATCCCTCTGTGGCCCACAACCATATCAACTTCCTGGAACTGCTGGCAGTCCTATATGTGGTGAGATCCTTCCGCCAATCCCTGTCGGGAAAGACGGTGACTGTCCTAACAGACAACACGACCACCATGTTTTATATCAACCATCAGGGTGGGACGGTCTCCCGTGGACTTTGCCGCCTAGCTATAGAGCTTTGGGACGAATGTCAGTCCCTCGGCATTCACCTGATAGCAACTCACCTCCCAGGACTGCTCAACATCCAAGCAGACTTCCTGAGCAGGGGAGGAGCGTCCCTACACGAGTGGGAATTAAATCCCCTCCATCTGACCCCGATCTTCGATCGCTGGGGACACCCATCCGTGGACATGTTTGCCTCTCGGGAGAACAAGAAGTGCCATCTCTTCTGTACCAGAGCAGGTGCGGATCTGACCTCCCTTGGGGACGGCCTCCTTCTCCAGTGGACGGGGAGACAGTTGTATCTATTCCCCCCGATCCCCCTGATACCAAGGGTAGTTCACAAGCTGATGTCAGAGCGACCGTGGGCGATTCTCATCACCCCGTGGTGGCCGAGGCAACCCTGGTTCCCCACGCTCCTCAGTCTCTCATGCGGGATATATCTCCACCTCCCGACGGACCCAGATCTCCTCTGGATGTACGGGGGCCAGGTGCTGCACCACGACGTGCCCAAACTGAAACTGACAGCTTGGCTGATCCAACCTTAGGATTAGACTCACGAATTGCACAAGTCCTCCTGAACTAACGCAAACTCTCCACACATCGTTCATATGAGGCAAAATGGACTAAATTTTTAGCCTTTCTGGCATCTGTAGGACGGCCTTCCGTCCCCGCTACACTTAATTATGTTTTTGGTTTCCTTTTGTCATGTAAGGATAGAGGACTGTGCCACTCATCTATCCGGGTCTATCTGTCAGCCATCTCAGTCAATCATCCTGAGATTGACGGCTACTCGGTGTTTTCCCATCCAACCACAAAACAATTCCTCAAGGGAATGAATCGCCTTTACCCACCAGTGCGGACACCGGTTCCAGTATGGGACCTACCCCTAGTTCTCACCAAGTTAATGGGCAAACCCTTTGAACCCATGGCTTCATGCAGCCTTCAACTCCTTTCGTGGAAGGTTGCGTTTTTGGTAGCCATCACGTCCGCTCGGCACGTGAGTGAGCTCTCGGCGCTTTGTTGCGACCCACCGTACCTCACTTTCCACCATGATGCCGTTACCCTGGCTCCCGATGTCGCCTTCCTACCCAAAATAGTCTCAGACTTTCACATAGGGGCTGACATCACGTTACCTGTGTTTTTTCCTGGTCCCCAGGACCCGACACAATGCAGTTTACACACTCTTGACATCAAGAGAGCTCTTTCCTTCTACTTGCACCGGACAAAACCATTTCGCAAGTCTCCGGCTCTCTTCATCTCTTATGCCTTGCCCAGGCAGGGACAGAAACTGTCGTCTCAAAGACTCTCAAAGTGGATAGTAGAGACGATAAAACTCGCCTACCTCCTGGCCAAGAGGCCATTGCCGCCGTCCCTCCGGGCACACTCCACTGAAGCCGTGGCTGCTTCCATGGCATTCCTCAAGGGCATTCCCCTGGGAGACATCTGCAATGCTGCAACATGGGCGTCTCCTCACACGTTTGTGAAGCACTACACCCTAGATGTCCGTGTCCATCAACGTACTGTGGTGGGCCGTGCAGTTCTGCAAGCAGCTCAGATGTGAGACCTCCAGCACCCACCTCCAGGTATGTGGTGTGTTTATTGCTTGCTATTCTCCCAGAGGTGTGATGCACAGAGACCACGAAGAAGATATACAGGTTGCTTACCTGTAATTGGAGATCTTCGAGTGGTCATCTGTGCATTCACACCACCCGCCCTCCTTCCCCTCTGCTTTCGGTCTCCCTCATTTTTTCCTTGGGGGCTGTTAGCAGCAGTCAGAAGGAACTGGCGGGATCCTCGTGCCCCTCCCCGGATCATGCGCAGTGGGACGTGCACGTGACTGGGGAGCTGGCGCGAAAATCCGTTAGGCTTTGAAGATTACCGATCAGGATCGGCGCAGGCGCACTTAATCCCAGAGGTGTGAATGTACAGATGACCACTCGAAGATCTCCAATTACAGGTAAGCAACCTGTATTTCTGGCACAGCTGTTCTTGAAAAAGAGCAGTTTCTGTCAGAGCTCTCTCAGCCCTCACAGGGTGTCTGTTGTGGGGAGGGGAAGGGAAAGGAGTTTGTAAGCCGCTTTGAGACTTTAAGTGAAGGGTGGGGTATAAATCCAATCTCTTCTCTTCTTTTATATCAGCCAGTCTCTGTTCAGCTCTGGTTACTTCTTCCCTCTAGTTTTCAGATTTGGGGGGGGGGGGGGGGAGCTTCCAAATTTTGATACTTATATTTTTAGATTTTTATACTGATTTTATTGTCTTTTATTCATATTGGTTTTAAATTATGTTATTCTACCTCGCGGTTAGCTTTTATATTGAATTCAACCTGGTTAAATTATCTTAGTCTACGTCGCCGTGAGCCATCTCGAGCCACATTTGCTGCAGGAGATAAATTTGAATTTTATTTTTTTTTAAACTGTAGATTAAGGGCAGGAGTATTCTTAAGGCTGGAGTTCACCTCACTACTAAGATCTAAGCTGGAAATAGGGGTTGCCAACCTCCTAGTGGTGTTTGGAGATTGCCTGGGATTATAACTCATCTCTAGGTGGCAGAGATCAGTTTCCCTAGAGAAAATGACCACTTTGAAAGGATGACTTTATGGCCTTATACCCATTGAAGTCCCTCCCCTCCCCAGGCTCCGCCCCCAAAATCTAGTATTTCTCAACCCACAGCTGGTGATCCTAGCTGGGAATGTGTTGTCAACGCGCTTCACCTTGACAGTTTGGCCTGCCCTCCGGTTGTGTTTGCCGCTGGGAGCTCTTTAACTCGTACCCTCCTCGCTTGCTTCATATTTTGGGGAAAAAATAAATTCAGAAAATTCTGGCTTTACTATCCCGTATCCGTCACAGGGCAAGGTATGACAGAGCAGACGTGGCCAGGTTGAAGCAACTTTGATTTTATTAACGCAAGCACATCCAGTCAAACACAGAATATCCTGCTTTATGGTACAGCTTTTATATGCAGCGATTTCAGCTCCAAAGAACGAAACACAGACATTGAAGGAATGTATCCAACAAAGGAAAAGCAAAAATAAGACTAGGAAGCCATGTAGAAATGGCACGATTTCAAGTATATACTAGAACCGACTGACCACTGGCGTTCAAGTGAAAGCTTGTTTTCTTAAATACGCATACACAAAAGTGTTCCAGAATTGCGTTTCAAATATATATATACCTCTGAAATTTAAAGCATCCCTTTTGTAAATTTTCAAATACATTAACAAAGCTGATAATACAATCCCTTTCATAGTGTTTGACAATGTTCGCTAGCTAGGACGTCTCTGAAAGTGCAAAAAACCCACTGTAATAATACAGTATAAATAGTCTCTTAACTCTACTCCAGGGCTGAAAAATCAGTACTTCAGCACAGGAAAATAGCAGCAGGTCACAAATAATAAAAGCCACTAATTCTCTGTCTGTCTTTGTAGGGGTTTTCTTTCTGTTTAATACACAGTATTTCCGCTTTCAGCTGGTATGAATCAGTTCCCTTGCATCTGCTGAACTTGGGGTTTTTTTAGCGGTGGCAGCAACATGTTTTGGCGGCGGGGCATCTTCTGAGATCGTCACATATTGATCAGTGAACAAGAATGGGATGGATTAATTCGGTTTCTTTGGACGTGTATCGAAAAGTGCTGTCTAATGGGCAAATGCCACATTATGTTAACGGTCCATTTGGGGGCCTTGCTGTCGGGAAGATAGGGGAACTATGATATAAAATTGTTCCCTCATTAAACAAAGCACTATTTTGACTCTAATGCTTAGTGGGAGGCCGCGTTGTTTTCTTTGCTAGTAGCTTTTCTTCCCCAAGCAAATGAGAAATCTGAAGCCCCATAAAGGCTCTTATCAGTGAATTAGCCATAACCTTGAGAACAGTTAGAAAGAAGTTAAAGTTGGCTGGTTTCATTAATTTTAGGATGTGCCCCTAATTGTAGTTGTGGAGGGGCCGTGGCTCACTGGTCAAGCATCTGCTTGGCATGCAGGAGGCCCCAGGTCCAGTATCTGACACCTCCAGCTGAAAGGACCAGGTCATTGTGAAAGTCCTCTGCCCGAGACCCTGGAGAGTAGCCGGCCGTCTTGAGTAGACAATGCTGACTTCGGTGGACCAAGGGTCTGGTTCAGTAGAAGGCAGCTTCATATGTCTTTTGTAGGGACTGTTCCATCTTCCTCTTCAAAGTTTGACAAAATCTATTTAATGCTGGCTTCATCTAATGCCAGTTCTACAAAATATGTATTGTTCTGAATGGACAGTTCTGCTATGATGGGCTGGTTCACCTGTGCATAGTTATAAACCATTAACTGTTGACCTGTTTGTGTGAGCGTCTCAAATACACTTTTTGACAAAGTCTATTCGGACATGCAGCTGCTACTTAAGGGCTTTCCAGCATTCTCATTTCCCTCGCTTGTCTGTTTCTGTAGCTTGGGGGTGGGGGGAGGATCTGTTCTGCATGTGTTTTGCTCCCTCTAGTGGTCAATTTGATATTCCATTGGTTTATGTCCAGCACATCTCCCTGTAGACATCAAACCCTGTAATACTGAACTGACCATTAGAGGGAGCCAAACACATGCAAAACAGACCCCCTCACCTGAAGCACACACACACAATACACAACCTTTATTGGCATACAACCTGAAGCAACACAAGTGAAAAAAATGAGAATGCAGAAAATCCCCGAGTAATCAAGTGATGGACCGTGCATATGTGAACCAAACATAATGTTTTCAAAGAAGCCAAGATGAGAATAGGATAGTTCCAAGAAAGAATGCATAAAAACGGCAACAATCAAGATCTGCAGCAATTAGAAAACACTTTCCAAAGCAACAGGTAAAAAGTTAACGTGGAAGGCTCTGAAATACTCGTCAGCTTGGGACTGTGGACTGTACAGCTGTAATCATACTAGAAGTATCGTGGATTGCTGAAGCGACCTCTGGAAATCCCTTCCACCCAACAGTTAATCACAAGGTTCAAAATGTCAACAGAAGTTGGACAATGGAGGGTTAATTCATAGTGATGTTACGATTACAGCTATCAGTGATGAGATTGGGAAGAAAGTTCTGTTTTCTCTTATCAAGAGGTCATGAATGGATAACTCTGACGGTAGGGAATTTGGCCACCAGTGAGAGTCTCCCCAATGTGTTGCCCCTTTTTATATGACGACATCGTCTTCCACATGACCTCACCCTGCCAAAGAAGCTTCTTTTAAAAATGCCCCTTTTAAACATTAGCAGGGCTCTTTACGGTTCATCTCCTGTAATTAATAGCAGCGTTTATTATTTATTTAAACCATTTTTGGGATGCCGCCTTTCCACCCAAGGTGAGTCCCCAAGACTGTTGTCCAAAACTATCCAGAAGCTAGTTTGTAAAAGATGAATGCACCGTTGCCAGTTTTGATGAGATTGCAATGATTGTACATCTGGCTCCCCCCCCCCCTTTCATAAATCCCTGATAAACAAAATGCAAATGTAAACTCAACATGTTCTCAGAAGCTGTAAAAGTGGGGACAGGGGAGAAAAGAGAGATTTTGCCATTTTACCTTGCCAACCCTTGTAACAAAAAGAAGTGTTGCTGCACCATTAATACGTAGACAGGCATACTCTTGTTCGTGTGCTGTTCTCTTCCAGTTTATTTACAAAGATGTCGCTGGTTTTCTTTTCTTCCTTTTTTTTTTTTTTTTAAAAGACATCCATATTTTTATTTTGCTTGCTTCCAACCGGAGCTGTAGAAGAAGGTACGCTAAATGATTTCAGTACCTTGTAAGGCACTATTCTCTGATGTACGAGGGAAGCAGCTTTCCAGCTGCCGTAGTTTTAAGGCCAGGCTAAAGGAGACGAGGAGTCCCGGGGCTGAAGTGTTCCCTTGCAGCCCAGGGCCAGCAGAGATTGTTGCCAAAATCACTTGGGTAAAGTTCGGGCTGGACTGGTCACCTGCAGCCTAAAGAGGTACAAGGTTGAGTCTTTGAATGCTCCCCAGGAGTACACGTGTAAAGTTTGAATATCAAGGATGAAGGGTTGGATTAGACTTCCCCCTGTTACGTGGTTTTTCTATCTGAACATGGAAACCGCTGCCCACCACTCTCAGACAAGTTTACCACTTGATTCTGTGGCCGTGTTATCTATGGGACCTAGGGATTGGCCAACCTTCAGGTGGGGCCTGGAGATCTCCTGGAATCACAACTGATTGTCAGATGACAGCAATTAGTTCCCCTGGAGAAAATGGCTGCTTTGGAGGGTGGCGTATGTAGCATTATCCCCCACTGAGGTCCCTCCCCTCCCCAGGCTCCAACCTGGAGTTGGCAACCCTACGAAGACACACAGCACCGGAGAGCGCTCCAGAATGAGGCAGGGCAGGCAGGCTCCAAACAAAAGGAACTGAAGTAAATGAGGGACAGTCACAACACGAAGGATCTATGTTAGAAAAGCTGTGGGCTTAACTCCCTTGCAGGTGAAAACAACAAACTAACAAATGCATTGTGGCATGAGGGTTTTTTTAAAAATGGGCGAAAACTTCATCAGTTGCAAGGAAACAACTTGCAGCTGGGAATCCGCCACCTCTGCATTTTGTGGGGGACGAGAGGGGCAGGAGAAGCCAAATCTCAGAGGGCCCAAATTGCATGTCCCCGTTTGACAAGGGTTCCGTGCTTATAAGCTTACTTAGCATACTGGTTCACGTTTATCCCGGGGGGGATGATCTTGTACCTCTTTCGGTCTGTGGAAACCTTGCTGATTCCGAGCTCATCGGCCTCCATTTATCGTCCGAGGCTGAATCAAGGCGGAGTGGAGTGCTTGAACTTGTAAGTGTGCCGAGTCCATTTGAGAGGGTGCGTGTTTTAGGTGGAAGGAGTCAAACATAAAAATAAAGATCTGGATGTCATCCTCATAAGACTCTTCCACGGATACCGCCCCCCACAATCCACTTCATCTCTGAGAATAGGGCCCGGCCCTTAATTTTTTTAAAATAGTTTTTTAAAAAAAAATCCTTCATTTTTAAGTGCCTTCAAGTCGATGCGAAATATCGAGCACATATTTTCTTTTTGTAAGTCAAAAGGTGTTTATGTACAAAAGAGACCCCAGCCAGTGAGGTCTTCATCTCAAACCGAGTCATTCGGGATTTAAAAACAACGTTCGTAGTGTGTGCTTTAGAATCCGGAGCAAAAGTCCAAAGCCTCAGGCTCTGTTGAGCAGAGTCGTCCTAAAGAGGGAACAATAAAGATCAAATCAGTGAACCATCTCTTGTACCAATGATAAAAGAAGGCCGTTACATGAAGGTAACCACCAGGTCTGATCATGAAAATACCTGGGGTTTGTTCCTGAATACACTTGCTTAAAAATGGAATTGCTAAATGTGCGAGCCCAGGTGCGAGCCCAGGTGCCATGGCTACTGTCGAATACAAATGATTGTGTCACCCTCTCAGTGGCAAAATTCATAGGCACAAATCATATTGGACCCCTTCCAGTCCGGCTTCTGACCAGACCATGGGACAAAGATGGTCACCCTCACAGACGACCTCCGGAGGCATCTGGGCCAAGGCGGCACGGCAGTGTTGGTGTTGTTAGACGTGTTGGCGGCGTTCGACATGGTCGACCACCAACTACAGATCCACTGCCTCGCCAACACTGGGATTCAGGGGATGGCCTTACAGTGGCTTTCCTCATTTCTCCAAGACCAGGGACAGAGGGTGGCGATTGGGGAGCAACTGTCCCGGAGACACCCGCTGATATGCGGTGTGCCGCAGGAGGCAGTACTCTCCCCAATGGTGTTTAATATCTATATGTGCCCCCTCGCCCAGACTGCCCAGAGGCATAGACTGGGCTGTCATCAATATGCTGACGATACCCAGCTCTATCTGTTGTTGGGCGGCCAGTCAGACTCTAGTCTGGGAGATCTGGACCTGGTGTTGAAAGCCGTGGCTGGTTGGCTTAGACAGAGTCGACTGAAATTGAATCCGACAAAGACGGAGGTCCTATGCCTGAGTCGGAGTGGACCAAGGGTAGGGATCCCTCTCCCAACCTTCAATGGGGCGCCATTGGTGCCAGCGCCGGAAGTTAGGAGTTTGGGAGTGCTCCTGGACCCCTCGTTAACGATGGAGGCCCAGGTACTGCAAGATCGACCTTTTACCATCTACGGCTGATCAAGCAGCTGGTTCCCTTCCTTGAACACAACGACCTGGCTACGGTGATCCATGCACTGGTCACCTCAAGACTGGATTACTGTAATGCTCTCTACATGGGGCTGCCCTCGTCCCAAATCCGGAAGCTGCAGCCTGTGCAGAATGCAGTGGCGTGGATGATGTTGTGCCTTCCTGTGCGGGAGCACACCCAGCCCACCCTTAAAGCACTGCACTGGCTGCCTATAGCATACTGGATTTGGTTCAAGGTGCTGGTGCTTACCTATAAAGCCCTATATGGCCGGGGACCTAGCTACCTAAGGGACCACCTCTCCCTGTATGTACCCCAGCGAGCACTTCGATCAGGTTCCGAGAATCGCCTGGTTCTTCCAGGGCCCAAGGAGGCCCGACTGGTGGCAGCAAGGGCCACAGCTTTCTCTGTGGCAGCCCCGCACTGGTGGAACAAGCTCCCGGAGGACATCAGGGCCCTGCGGGACCTTTTACAGTTCCGCAGGGCCTGCAAGACGGAGCTCTTCCGCCCTGGGTAGGGGCCGCCCCGACTTTACAGCCCTGGCCCAATTACTGAAGGCCACCAAGGACCGCCGGCACCAAGTGAGATCTGAAGCATATTCGATGACGCCGCCTGGGTGGGGGAGATGAAGTGCCATCCTGGATTGTAGTTTTAAAGTTTATACTGTATGTTTTAAATGTGGTTTTACAGAATTTTATTGTATTATGTACTATGCTGGTAGCCGCCCTGAACCTGCCGTGAGGTGGGGAGGGCGGGATAAACATCCAAATAAATAAATAAATAGAAGAGAAGAGAAATAATACTGAGTAAGATATTTTAAAATATTTTCTTGGTTCTAATTTCTGCTTAAGGTGATAGCCATATGAGCAGTACTAGATAGGTAGATACATGGATGGATGGATGGATGATAAATGGATGGATGGATAGATAGATGATGGATGGATGGATGCAGGGCTATTTTTGTGCTGGAACGCACAGGAACGGAGTTCCGGCTGGCTCCTGAGTTGGCCACACCCAGCAGGAACTCATTAGCATAATAGGCCACACCCAATGGCAGAAATTCATTAGGATTGGCAACATTAGAGGTATGTGGCCTGACATGCAAATTAATTCCTGCTACCAAAAAAGCCCTGGGTTTTGACAACAAACAAGGTAAACAGAGTAAGAAGCAAAAGGTGGGTGTGGCTGGATGACCACTCTTCTGGTATCATGGGGGTGTGGCCTAATATGCTAATAAGCGGTGCTGTTAGTGGTGTGGCCTGATATGCTAATGAGCTTCTGGTGTTGGGTGTGGCCTACTATGCTAATGAGTTCCTGCTGGGTTTTTTCTACAAAAAAAGCCCTGGATGGATGGATAGATAGATCAATGATAAATGGATGGATAGATGATAAATGGATGAATGGATAGATGATAGATGGATGAATAGATCGATGATGAATGGATAGATGAGACGATGGATGGATGTATAGATAGATGATGGATGGATGGATGATAGATGGATGAATACTTGGGGTTTGTTCCTGATACGCATAGTGTGTATCCAGGCCATGCTTTGCACCTGTCTTCCAAATTAATCTTGTCTAGCAATTTCTGCCCAGTTGAATGACATTCCTTGTTCTCTCTGCACCACCGAGGTTGTTGTTTTAAAGTTATGTTTAAGTGACAGTCCCTCGGTCAGGGATCCCCAGTGTGGCGCCTGCTGACACCTTTCCTGGTGCCCACCAAGTGTTTTGAGAAAGCGACTGGGGCCAGGTGAGGTTTTCACCCAGCAAGGCTTCTCCCCTGCAGGTTTGACTGGCTGTGCAGAGGCAGCGCAAGGATCTCCACTGTGTGACTGATGCGAGCTCCAGCCATCGTCTGGGGACTGGTTCCACCTCCTGCAGCAGCCGTTTTGTGACTGCGCTCACCACGCTGTGTTGGAATTGCCAAATTGCCTGCAGTCTCAGAAAGGTAGGGGACCCCTGGCCTAGATTATCCCACATACTGGTTTTGTTCAGGGTACTTGGCGGACCCGCAGCCCAGATGCTGAAAACTTGCTAGGGCTGTCTTTGTTCTTGACACAAGTCTGGCTGCTCCCTGATTGAAAAGCTAGACCGATGCAGACTGGATGAATAATGTGGCTCTCTAGTATAACTGTAGCCTGTAAGCTCCATGGCTGGGAAGCTGAACAGCCCCTAGATTGCAGCGTAATCTAGACCTGTTCTCCGTGGCACAGCAGAATTAGGCATCAGGATGGACCGTACCACTTCCAAGAACACTTGTCTGTGGAGGGGGCCTACTTCTCAAAGCTCATCCACACCCCATGAAGGCTCCATACAAATAGAAAACTGGCAGAGCAGAGGGAGAAGTCCATTTATTTCCCTGCCTTTGCTTACTATGCTGGGATTTAAAAAAAAAATACTTATTTTGTTTGCAGGCAGTTTTCAACTTCGGGAGTGTTCCAAAAGGAGTCTCTCCCCTCTTGCTTTCTGAAGCAATTCATTCCACTGCTCTGATCTGCTGCCTGGGTAGGCCGGGCCCAAGCGGAGCCGAAAGAGGAGACAGATAAAACTCTGGACTGTCCCGTTTCAGACAGCCGAGGTGTGGGTTAAAGGCTTCCTCCTGTATCCAGCCGCTTGCTTGCAGTGCTAAACCCTTTCTTCCAAGTTTGTGTAGGCCAGGGGTGGCCGAACTGCAGCTTGGGAGCCACCTGTGGCTCTTTCACACATTTTGTGTGGCTCCCAGGCAGGGCGACTGGGGAAGCAAAGGGGAGGCATGCCTCCCCAATCAGTCTTCTCTTCCCTAGCCAGTGTTCCCCTCCCTGGGTAGGCCTGAGGTGGGGAGGAGCAGAGAAACAAAGCAACTGTAAATGCATTCTCGAAGGCCCCCCCGCCAGCTTAGAGAAGCCATCTATTTGCTTTATTTCCCCCTCCCCCCGTCCCCATCTGTTTGCTTTCTTTCCACCTTTCTTTCTCTTTCTCCCTTCCTTCCTTCCTTTCTCTCTCTCCCTTTGTTCCCCCTCTCTCCCCCATCTATTTGCTTTCTTTGTTTCTCTCTCTTGCTCTTTCTTTCCTTTCAGCTCTTTTATTCTTTCTTTCCACCTCGCTCTCTCTTAGGTAAATAAATATCATTAGCAAACAAACAAATATTACTGGACAAATAAACATTATCAATATCTGTTTTTACCTCTTATTTTTTATTTTTGGCAGTCTCGTTTAATGTTAATAAAAAGCAAATGTCCATATTTTTCAATAAAAACGTCTGTGTGGTATTTGTTCATGTCTTGCAGCTCTCAAACATCTGACATTTATTCTATGTGGCTCTCACATTAAGCAAGTTTGGCCAGCCCTGGTCAATGGGGCGGAAACTGCCAAATCATATGTCCCACCAATCACTCAGTCAAAGAACCTGGGTCCCACCCTGATAGAAACAAAAAGGCCACTTTTACCCAAAAAGACATCTATCTATCTCCAGGCATCCTGTTCTTATCATTTGGCGGTTGTGGAAAGGGCCATCAAGTTGCAGCCCACTTATGGTGATCCTGTAGGGCTTTCAAGGCAAGACACAAACAGCGGGGTTCTGAAATTGCCTGCCTCTGCATAGCAACCCTGGACTTCCTTGGTGGTCTCCCATCCAAGAAGAAGATGAAGAGATTGGATCGATAACCCTGCCTTTCACTCGGGAGTCTCAGAGTGGCTTACAGTCCCTTCCCTTCCCCCTCCCCACGACAGACACTCTTTGAGGTCGGTGGGGCTGAGTGACAGAAACTACCCTAGCAAGGACAGCTCTGACAGAACTATGGCTTGCCCAAGGTCATCCAGCAGCTGCAAGTGGAGGAGTGGGGAATCAAACCCGGTTCTCCCGGATTAGAGTCCGCGCACTTAACCACGACACCAAACTGGCTGTAACTAGTACTGACCAGAGCCGACCCTGCTTAGCTTACAAAATCTGGCGGTGGTGGTTTCCCATTGCAACCCTGTGTAGCGACCCTGGACTTCCTTGGGGGTCTCCCATCCAAGTACTGACCAGAGCCTTAGCTTCCGAGATCTGATGAGATCAGGCCAGCCTGGGCCATCTGGGTCAGGACCTGTTTATCCTTTAGTGAAAGTTTTAAGGACAGAAAGAACTGCCCTAGTATTGCCAGGAATGAATTTTATTGCTATGGCTTTATTAGATAATCCCTGGCGAGTTGTGTTGGCCAGAAGTGGCGCATCAGAGATGCTTGCTGGTGGGTAAGAGGGATTTGGAGAAACGCTGAGTGTCCCAGGTGACTGTTGGCGGGCCCAAAGTCCCGGACAGATAATCCGTGGGGTTAGCAGGAGAGGGCACATCAGTCCGGCAGGTGGCTATGGGGACTGAGGGAGAGCAAATTCTTAGTCGTTGTTATGAAAATTCCGCATCCCACCTCGGTTAATTCTGCACTTCCCACTGGCATTATGCTAGTGCAGGGGTGGGCAAACTTGCTCAGCGTAAGAGCCACCTAGAACAGGGGTGGCCAAACTTGCTTAACGTCAGAGCCGCATAGAATAAACATCAGGTGTTTGAGAGCCACAAGACATGAACAAATATTACCTGCTTTTATTGGAAAATAAGCAAATTTGCTTTTTATTAACATTAAACGAGACTGCCAAAAATAATAACAAAAGGGGTAAAAGCAGATATTGATAATGATATTAATTTGTCCAATGATATTTGTTTGCTAATGAAATTTAGCTTCCCCAGCCGCCCTGCCGGGAGCCACATAATATATATGAAAGAGCCGAATGCGGCTCCCGAGCCACAGTTTGCCCACCCCTGTGCTAGTGTACCACATGTAGGGAGAGTTCTCTATGTATGTGGCATTCCTCACTGCAGCCCAGCCCCTGGAATCTGATGCTAACACTGCCTCACTGTAGTGAGGCTTTCATTGCCTCACTGTAGTGCCTCATTCTGCGTCTTGAGTAGATTACTCTTGGGTTGCCTTTCGTCAGCTCAACAGGACCTGCAGTAGAGCAAATATAGAGTCCAGTGGGGGCACCTCTAAGACCAACAAAGTTTTATTCAAGGGATGAGCTTTCACCTGCATGCACACGAAAGCCCATACCTTGAATGAAACTTGGTTGTTCTTAGAGGTGCCCCCACTGGACTCCAAATTCGCACTACTGCTTCTGACCAACGCAGCTGACCAGCAGGATCTGCAACGGATCGGCATGTGTGGAGAAACAAGAGGTCCAAAGAAAGCGTTTGGTTACCTGAGTGTCTTCCAGCTGTCTTTCTCCATATGGTTTTCTGGACCTTCGCTTTCAAAGGATGCGATGAACAAAGCTGAAGGGAGGAAGTCGGAACACAGACGTTTAACAGCTTTCTTTTCACAGCGGCAATCACCCAGATCTCCACGCCATTCCAGTTTTGCGCCAAACAGCCCGTATGGGGCAATAGTAGGGTGTTGGTATAGGGCTGCCCAGCCCATCCGGCCATTGGTCAGGGGATTGGGGGGGGCAAGGTTGCCAGATCCAGACTGGGAAACTCCTGGCGTGGAGCCTGGGGTGGGCGGGGCCTCAGTGCCATAGGATCCACCCTCCGGAACATCCATTTTGTTGTCGGATGGTATTCTGTTTTAAAGAGGAGTTTTATATGGTTGATTTCAAAATTGTGTTGTGTGTTTATTATAGATTTATTATTCTTACTGGTTGTAATTGTATACTGAATTGTATTTTACCTCGTTGCCAGCCTCACTTGTTAAGGGAGTGGTGGAGTATAAAGTTGATAAATAAAATTATAAAGAAATAAATTTTCTCCAGGGGAACTGATCTCTGTAGTCTGGAGATGACCTGTGATTCTGGGGGGTCCCTAGATCCCACCTGGAGGCTGGCATCCTTAGTCTAGGATCAGAGACCTGGATTCAAATTCCCACTCTGTTAACAAATGCACTTGGTGGCTCTGGACTCATCATTCTCTCAGAGTCCTTTACCCCTAGAGGTGTGAAGGCATGGAAAAATTGGGGGAGACCCCCATATTTCCCCCAAGATTAGTATTCAGTTTCACTGGCTTAACAAGTGGACCTTTTGGGGACTATGGGGGGGGGGGCAACATCCTGTGGCTTTTCCCCCCTCTTTTGAAATGAGTAAAATGCTTCTTATGACACATTTTTATGTAAAATGCTTCCTGTGAAGATTTTTATGTAAGGAAATCTGCAGCACTAGAAAACGATTCCTGCATATACTGTAGACATGCAGAATATGTTCAAGAATATCCGTGTGAAATGCCCCTAATTGTCTCTGCAGTGTTATATGTATAATGATAAGACACTGTCGAAGAGTTCAATGTTTCCAATGTTCATAAAGTTTAATTCTACACCTAAATATGCCACCATTCCTATTATGACTCCATTAAGCTGTTTCTGTCCAAATCATGTACTTTCTTTTCTTTTCAAATTTTATTTTTTTTCGTATTTCCCAGTGGACAAAGACATAAGAACATCAGAAGAGCCCTGCTGGATCTGACCAGTGAGGGTCCATCTTGTCCACCATTCCGTCTCACACAGTGGACATCCAGTTCCTCTGGAGGATCAACAACAGGGCATCGAGGCCGAGGCCTTCCCCCAATGTTGCCTTCTGGCTCTGGGACTCAGAGGTTGACTGCCTCTGAATGTGGAGGTTCCCCTCAGTCACCATGGCTAGTTGCCACTGATGGCCCTTTCCTCCATGAATCTGTCTAATCACCTTTTAAAGTTGTTTATCCCCACGGCCATCATCACAGCCTCCGGCAGTGAATTCCACATTGAATCACTCTCTGTGTAAAGTAGTATTTCCTTTTGTCCCTCCCGAACCTACTGCCCATCAGCTTCATCGGATGCCCTTAAGTTCTAGGATCTGTGCTAGCATAGGGCACAGCGGGTAGTTGCTCTCTCTGGAATGTTGGTTAGATTTACACTTTTGCTTGTAGATACCCACAGCATGTATAATCCCATGAATGTGCCAAACAGTACAAATGTTATATTTGCACTTTCAGCTGTTAAAGCAGTAAGAAGACCACGTTTGAAAAGAAAGAAAATGTGCAGTGTACTTAGAGGTCTCCAAAATGTGTCCCCTCCACCCCAAAACGCAGGCAAAATAGTATGTGCCCCACCCCCCACCCCAGCATCAAGATTCCCAGAGGTTTTACATCTTGAACAACCTTAAAGGGTTGCGAGATAAAATATGAAAGGACCATATGCACCCCACTCTCAGTTCCTTGACAGAGCTGTGTGTCTGAAGAAAATGCATCTGACAGAGCTCCTTGTTCAGGTCTGGACCCAGAGGGGATGCCCGAACACAGCGGTACCGGTTCAGTCTCCAGAGGCTCCGGTAGATCTGCTTGGGACCAGAGTCCCACCGGTGGGAGAGAATCTAATGCAGGGCCCCCACAACTTCTCCAGCCTGTGGGCACCTTTGAAATTCTGATGCCACCTGGTGGGCGAAACCACAAAATGGCTGCCGCCGCTTACCTTCAGTCACACAGTGCAGAGCCTCTTCTCCTGGTGGCGGCTGCTGCCAAAGCAGCGCTTTTAAAAACCTGCACAGCCAATCGAACCTCCAGTGGCCAATCAGAAGCCTTGCTGGCAAGAAGCCCCGCAGGGCCATGGCCGCTTTCTGAAAGCGCTTGGTGAGTGCCAAGGCATCACGCTGGGGGCTCCTGATCTACAGGGATATTTTCGTGCGGCTTCTGCTTTAATTGTTCTGGGAGGGGAACATCAAACTTGCTCCACTGGTGCTGTGAATACTCTGTTGCGCTTCGGTGTTTCTTCCGACACTAATAACACGCCCAGGTGACCCAACCCAGAGGAGGGGCTCAAAGGCAGGTGAGTGGGAAAGGGGTCATATTTGGGGGTGACTGCCCAGGGAGGGGTCTTACCTTCCTCGCTATAAATAGGTGCCGTGAGAAGGTAACTCTGGATTTTCTTATCCTTCTCAAAAGGACATTCGACCTGCTTCCATGTCATGAAGTCATGAATTTGCCTGGAGATTTCCCAAAACTTCTGCAGGAGAGAAAAGTTGCCACAGTTTCACTCCATTCTTTCACCACTCGCAAAGTCTTTTATCAATCCCACTTTCCTAGGGCTGGATCATACCGCTGGCAGCTCTGGAGAGTTTCTTTCCCTCCCAGGCATCTGCCAAAGGGGTGCCCGGACCTGGACAGCCCAGTCTAGCCCAGTCTCCTCAGCTCACAGAAGCTAAGCAGGGTCAGCCCTGGTCAGTTTTTGGATGGGAGACCACCAAAGAAGTCCAGGGTTGCTATGCAGAGGCAGGCAACGGACAAACCACCTCTGAACATCTCCTGCCTTGAAAACCCCCTGGCTGCAACTTGCCAGCAAATATATGACTTTTAGATACTGTTAAGACAAGAGTCATCATTTCAATCAGTTGACAGCTCTATCTTGTGACGAGCACCCCACGGTCAGTGGGGACGCACTCCAAAGCACTCAGGGCAAACGGGCCGGCTTTAAAAAGCTGTGGCGCCTAAACTTCTACTGCCTCCTGTCTGGCTTGGATAGACATGTGCCTGTTTCCCACGCCTGCCATGCCCGATCCTTCATTGTGACACGGCGTCTCTCTGCCAGGAACCCTTTGCTTACTTTGAAGTTTATCTGGCCGCTGGGTAAGTGGCTGGTGTGGATTTTGTGCAGGAAGTAGATGTCCTTGATGAAGAGGTTAAAGACGGGGATGACGATTTTCTCCCGGCTGCTGTGGGCCGTCTGGGATCTCTGGGCGGCTCCTTGGAGGGCGGTTCGATAGTTGCAGAAGTTGCTGGATGGGTCCATGTGATGCTGTCGGATTAAAAAAAGGCAAAATCAGTGTGTTGTTAGGACTCCTGCAAGGACACATGGAGAGATGTTAACCATGATGGGGCAGTGATGCTCTGTATTCTTGGTGCTTGGGGGGGGGCCACAGTGGGAGGGCTTCTGGAGTTCTGGCCCCACTGGTGGACCTCCTGAGGGCACCTGGGTTTTGGCCACTGTGTGACACAGGGAGTTGGATTGGATGGGCCATTGGCCTGATCCAACATGGCTTCTCTTATGTTCTCATGGTGGCTGCCAGATGCCCACAAGGAGCAGGGAACGCCCTGCCACCACTCCCTCTCCCCTTACCAGCGCTCAGTGGAGCTGAACAAGTGTGTGTGTGTGGGGGGGAAACTTTCAGCTAGGAACCCAGAAGTGATATTGCTGTGCTGTGTGACGCTCTAGGAACATTCCCAATCTCTGTGGGTTTTTACCACAGTGTTTCTGAGAAATCCTAGAGCGCTGCACAATCAGGTGATGCCAATTCCAGTTAAACAGCTGGAAGTGATGTTGGGCGACGATGCCATTTCACCAGATCTCTGTCCCCTCCGTCTCCTGCGAGTTGCCAGTGGTGGCACAGTACTGCAGAGCCAGTCAAACCGAGCTACAGGATATCATCGCTGAGGGCAGCTAAGAATGTGGGCAATGCTTCCTGTGTCAGCTGCATAAGCCATCCTGCCCAACATTGCCAGTGGCCCTCGTTCTGCATTGGTGCCTCTCTCTTTGTCGCTGCTGCAGGAGAACCAGTGTGGGGCCGTGGTCAAGAGTGTCAGACTAGTATCTGGGAGACCCAGGTTCGAATCCCCACTTGTGCCACGGAACCTCGCTCGGTGACTTTGGGGCCAGTCACGCATTCTCTCAGCCTAGCCTACCTCACGGGGTTTTTGTGAGGATAAAATAGAGGAGAGGACGGCGATGTAAGCCGCTTTGGATCTCTGCTGGGGAGAAAGGCAGGGTACGAATGAATTACACGAATCAGAAAATGGTGATTTCTTTCTTTTGCTGTGGGATACCAAGAGGAGCTGGAGTTGTTAAATGTGGGTTTCTCCACCAGATGGCAGACTTTAATTAAGAATGAAGGAAAAGGAACTCCCATATAAATCCTCGGCTGTGAGAGGAGGTTGTGGGGCCTGAGCCGTCCCCCCCCCCCCCCCCCCGGGTCTCTTTCAGGGACTTTCCGGCTCCCTCCCCAGAATGCTCAGCTTTTGGGTTTGAGAAAGTCACCATCCATTAAGTAGCCATCACTGAAGGGGAGCGTGCCGAGGCCCTCCTACGCTCAGTCGCTTAGTCAAAAAGGCGTTTTTGCCTTCCAGAGTTCTGCTGGGTTGGCTGGCTGATAACCAAAAACCCTTCTGAGATTCAAATGGTTTTTAAAAATTAGTGCATTATGCAGCTTAAGACAGAATGGCTTGTTTTTAAGTTGGTTTCTGTGGCTTCTTTGCCCCCTGGCTTGTATTTTTTTTACTGCCCCCACTCTCACAGTACAGGCAGAAAACAATTACTAAGCAAACTGACAGTTTCAAGCAGCTGACGGATGTGTGTGTGTGTGTGTGTGTGTGTATACACATGCACAGAAACGTACAATGTCAGGGTTACTAGATGTTCTCTTTTTGGAGGACATGACCTCTTTTTTTTGGTGTCCGTCCTCTTTTGGGCTCTTTTTAAAAAAACTGATGAAAATGTCCTCTTTTTGGGTTGGAAGGTTAGGACTATTCCTAGTTAATAGCAATGATCACAGCTTTAATAGTAGGGGTATTAAAATGAGATTTGTCAGAGTGATCACTGGTTTGAAGAAGAAGGTGAGTTAGATTTATATCCCACCCTTCACTTGGAGTCTCAGAGCAGCTTACAATCCCTTCCCCTCCCCATAACAGACACCCTTGTGAGGTGTGTGTGTGTGTGGGGGGGGGGGGGGGCTGTGAGACAACAGCTCTCAGAGAACTTTGCCTGGTCCAAGGTCACCCAGCTGGAAGAGTGGGGATTCAAACCCAGTTCTCCCAGATTAGAGTCCGCCACTCTTAACCAGTGTTTCCTCTAAGCTGAGTTAGTGTGAGCTGAGTTAGCTCACAGTTTTTTAGCCAACCAGCTCACGTTTTTGTCTTAGTCCAGGAAGGATGGCTCTAGAGCAAACTAACTGATGCAGTAGCCAAATTGCTCGCTCACAACTTTAATGCCAGTAGTTCACCAAGTAGAATGTTTGCTCACAAGGCTCCACAGCTTAGAGGGCGCATTGCTCCTAACCACGACACCAAACTGGCTCTCAGTCAGGAAATACGCCCTCTTCGTTGCTTTTCAAAATATGGCAACCCTATATATGAGTCTATCTGTCTATCTATACACACCCAGAGAGTGTTGTAGCAATCCACAGCAAGACACAACATATTTACCTCCAAAACATCAAATTTGGCTGTTTTTACTTTGGACCAGGTTTTCTTTAGCCGTGCCACAGGGCTCAAGTTCATACCCGCTGTAAAACAGAGAAGAAAAACAAGGGGAAATGTTCAAAACAAACCATCTAAAATATCCCTGCCTGGTTTGTTAAGGGGTGTCTAGTAATGCTAGTACGAAATAAATACCTTCTCGCGCAAGACTTTTTGCAGAAAACACATTGCCAAAAAGGTGGGAATGGTCTTTCCGGTTGTCCGAGATACACAGTAGCCTGCACCACCCTTAATGGGGAACCAATTTCCCTTGTTTTGTAGTAGCAAACTACCCAGATAGAGCGTGCCAGAAGTGAATTTGTGGATGTGTGTGTAAAAACATCAAGTTGCAACCACAAAGGAATGTTCCAGGTAAGAGACAGCAAATAATGAAGAGCCGTCAAGTTGCAGCCAACTTCTGGTGACCCCAGAGGGTTTTCAAGGCAAGAGACAAACAGAGGTGATTTGCCTCCGCATAGCAGACCTGGACTTCCTTGGTGGCATCCTGTCCGTGTACTAGCCATGGCCAACTCTGCTTGGCTTCCGAATTCTGATGAGCCTGGGCCTAAGCTGGGCCTTGGTCATTCCACGTGGCCGACAGCATCACCTGGAATTGTGAGAACTTATTTCTGCAGGTCTGATGCGGTTCTGTTTTGTGGTTCACTTTGGATGTGTTGGTCAACATATATGGAGGACGCCTCAGAGCAGGGGCTTGTAGGTTACATTCCTCGGTTGACAAAAGGAGGCTAAGTGTAGATGCATCAAAGGGGCTTTCTGAACTGTGGTTAACCTAAGCGGAGTTATTCCCTTCTAAGGCAATTGAGGTCAATGGACATAGCAGGATGTAACTCTGCTTGGGACTGTGGTGTAAGACACAGACAGCAAACCACAGAATTAAGTGTTTCTTCTTACTAACTCTTTCTCTCTGCAGACCAAATTCCTCCTGGACCAAGGTGATTTCACTTAAATGTTGCATTCCTTGATGCCTGCCATAAAAACCTTTATGCCAGTCATAAAGCAATGTAATATCGAATCGACCACTAGAGGGAGCAAATCACCTGCAGAAAAGAACACACACACACACAGAGACTCTCTCTCTCTCTCTCTCTCTCTCCCTCCCCCTCCCTCCAAGCAACAGGAACACAGAAGCAAAGAAAATGGGAATGCAGAAAAGCTCGAAGGCACAGATCACTGAGGCTAGGTCTGACTGACCCAAGGACGGAAGCTGCGGGCGCACCAGTCACAACTGGGCCAACCCTCTGCCTCTTTCCATGTTGATAATTTGGACGATGCTTCCCCTTGTAGGCCTTTGCCATCCTGCCCTTGCGTGGTCTCCATCCAGACACCACCCTTTCACTGGCGCTCCCACCCGTAGGTGCTGGCTAGCAGGCTTGCAAGAGGGCACTCACAGATAATGGCCATCATGGAATTAAAGTTTCCGATGTTGAAGCACTCTCTTGCAACGTCGATAAAGAACTCCACTATTCTCGTTCGCTGCTTTTTCTTCACGACCTGCAATTTTTTTGGGGGGGGAAAGACGTGATTTAGTGGAAGGGTGGGGGGGAGGACACTTGCAAAATGAGAGAAGTGTAACCAGTGGTTACTAACCACCCTCGACTTAGAGCATTTATTTGGGAAGGTATTGGTGCTTCTGTCCTGCTATGAGGAACCTTCAGGCAGGGACTGGCTGGGAAGTGAAAATGGCTTACAACGTCCTCCTCGCCTCCATTTTATCTTCACAACAACCCTGCAAGGTAGGATAGCCTGAAAGCATGTGACTGGCCCAAGTTCACCCGGGAAGCATCCATGTCACATTCGAACCTGCATCTCTCAGGTCCTAGTCTGACACTCCAACCACTAACATAGACTCAGGTGGGGAGCCGTGTTTGTCTGAAGCTACAGAACATGAAAGCTTATAGCCAGAGTTAAACGGTGTTGGTCTTAAAAGGTGCTACTGGACTCAAACTTTGTTCCCCTCTAACTACAATTTCATGCTGGTTCTCTTGGAAGAACAGAGTTCCAGCTTTTTTAGAAATCTATGCCGGATATTTCTGCCCACTGCGTTCCGCCTTAAAACTTCCTCCAAATATGCAAATGCAAAAGTCTAATCAACTGCAGAGCTGACTTGGTTTCCTTGTGTAATGAAATGGGTGCACATTGTTGGCCTGTATTGTGCAATTTTTATCTCCTTATTAAATCTCTCCTCTTTCCTCCAAGAAGCTCAGGGTAGTTCTAGCACCCCAGCCAACCTGAGAGACACACGAGGTGGGCTATGATCAGGACCAACCAATGAGCTTCAAGCCTGATCAGGAATCGGGACAGGTCTCCTTGGACAAAGTCTAACCTGCTGCCCATACACAAGATGACCTTGGGCCAGGGCCTCTCAGCCTCACCTACCTCACAGGGCTGTTGTAATGGGAGGGGAGGGGAGAGGAGGGAAGAACATGTGTGCTGCCAGGGGCAGGGAAAAAAACTGATTGAAAAACTGGCTAAACGGAACCTTTGTGTTCCGGCCTCCAGCACCAGGCACACCCACAAATGCCACACTGTCTCCCCTTCCTCTCTCCCCCCATTTTGTGGCGTTTGGGAGAATAGGCACAAATGGATTGTGAAATTAAAAATGTGACAGTGGCTTCTAAGCAGCTGGCTTTGGCTGCCTGCATTTTGGTAGCTATGGAAACCATTGCTGCTTCCCACCTCCACAGCGTGTGTTCTAGACCAGCGCTGCCCTGTTTCTAGCACTTTTTGTCCCTCCGAGGCTAGCTGGGGCAGAATGGCTGCTGTCTCCCGGGCTTCCGTCCCACACAGCTGGCCACAAATCAGAGGCACGTAGGCCATCGTTTCCAAAGGCTTAGATTTCTCACTGCAGGCGATCCAGACTTGACCTGTCCGGCTTTGTGCGCGGAGGGAAGCATTCTGGCACTGGATTGCTCTCCCCAGTGAAGAGTTGTTTTCTAATGTTCAGCTAAAATCTACCTTCCTGAGGTCTCATAGGAAAGAGCAAGAGTCCACTTGCTCTTTTCCACTGCTCCAGACAGATGAACATGGCTACCCATCCTGATCTGTCTCCATTAGATCTTGTTTCGGCCCCTCATCCGGGAAGTTTCACCCTCTTCCATGATCCTGCCTCCCTCTGGGCTTCTTGAACCATACTTGCTTCCCTCCAGACTTCCACAGAGGTCCACAAACTCCAACTATCTTGGCTGCTATTAATGGCTACTAGCCATGGTGGCTGAGGGGAACCTCCACATTCAGAGGCACTCAGCCTCTGGATCCCAGAGCCAGGAGGGAAAGGCCTCGGCCTCTGTGCCCTGTTGCTGGCCTTCCAGAGGAACTGGTTGGCCACCGTGTGAGACGGGATGCTGGTCTAGATGGACCACTGGCCTAATCCAGCAGGACTTTCTTCTGTTCTTACTAGGGGAAGGCCTCAGCCTCTATGCCCTGTTGTTGGTCGGGGAAAGGGCGGCATACAAATGTCTGAAATAAAATAAAACACTTGCCTTACAAATCTCGGTGGCCACCAGCATGCTGAGACAATTGAACCAGTTGTCGTAGGCCTCCAGGGTGTAGGTCTTGGTAACGTCACCTCGGCACTGGAAAAGAAACAGCTACGTGTGAGTGCCGTGTGACGCGTTGATTAAAACTGGGCCGCGAGGGTTTCCGGGAATGCGACCCATGCGCAAGGATTTGTGTTTTGTGAGCGCAGATACGCAATGGTGGAACTTGGTGCGCTTGCTCCTGAGAGAGGCTGTTCCTTAGACAAGTGGGTGCAAAGGCCCAAATGCAGTTTAAGAGAAGGTCTGCATATTTATCTGTTGACTTCATTTATACCCCACCTTTCTCCCCAACAGAGACCCAAAGCAGCTTACATCTTTCTCCTCTCCTCCGTTTTATCCTCGCAACATCCCTGTGAGGTAGGCGGCATGTGTGTGACTGGCTCCCTGACCCAGTGAGCTTCTAGGACAGAGTGGGGATTCGAACCTGGGTCACCCAGATCCCAGTGTGACATTCTAACCACCATGCAACACTGGCTCTAAGCACAAGCCTCGATTATTACTGTCTCCATGTATACACAAGGCATGCGCGTACATTCATGTTCAGTCCCTCACTGCAAATAGCAGCCGAGAAACCTGCAATTGCCTTTTACCTTGAAGGGAAGCTAAAAACCAAGGATGCGGGGGGGGGGGGGGGAGCGTAAGGGGTGGCAAGACGTAAAGTTCAAAATAATAAGCACTTGTGTGAAATATGGTATTTAATCTTTGCTGGTTGTTATGTCTAGACAGATCCCAGCCTCGAAGCAGATTTCCTTGACCTCTGTGTTCCGTAATTGCTAAGTTGCAGGGAAGAAAACTGCCGACTTAGGGCGCCCTTTAGATGTGTTCTTTCAGCCTCGGGGGGGGGGGGGAGCTGGCTGCGGGGAAGGCACCCCCTCCCCACGCACAGCTGGGAGAACCTCTGCCCAGTCACGCAAAGAGACAAAGGGCAGGATGCCAGGGGCTATTGCAGGACTTGGCAGAATGATTTTGTTGTTGTTGATCCCTGAAGTTCAGGCCTCGTAAAGCATGAAAAGAGAGCTCTTTGGTCTGGAGTTCTGGAAGCCTGGCCTGTGAGTAAAAATGCAATACAGCTAGCGAAGAAGTTAAGTGCAGTCGGCCTAGCCAGGGACTTACTATGCATCTCTCCCCACCCCCCACATCATTGTACAGTTCTGTTGTTTTCCAGTTCAGGAAGCTCGAAAAACATTCCTGAATTAAGCGGCTAAAGCCTGCAGGCTGCAATCTTGCTACTCCTTTGCATTCCGTTCTCAGGAGAGTAAATAACTTGTCACGCGGCTTTCAATATTTAGTCATTCACTCTTCCGTGGCCGTTCGGCTTCCTGGTTGCAGGAGCTCGGGAAAGCCAGCTCACTGAGACCGGAGGCCTGGGAACAAATTCAAGATACGTTTTTAAAAACACTCGAGGGCTCATGTAGCACCATGACTAAGAGACTGAGTTGAGAACAGCCCCCAGTGCAAACCTGAGCTCACAAAGTGATCTTGGACAACTTTTCTTTATTTATATACTTATTTACTTCATTTCTCCCCAACGAGGGACCCCGAAGTGGCTTACGTCACCCTCCTCTCCATTTTATCCTCGTGAAAGCCCTGTGAGGTAGCTTAAGCTGAGAGTGTGTGACTGGCTCGAGGCCGCCCAGCGACCTTCCAGAGCAGGATGGGGATTCGAACTCGGGTCTCTTAGATCCGCTACCTTGCCTGGCGTTCGCTCTCGGCTCGACCTCACACAGTAAAAAAGGATGTTCTCGGCTTGATGCAAGGATTAGTGAGTCTGTTTTGAATCCTCTAAAATGCTAAGTACTGTCTCGTTGGCTCTTGGGAGCGAAGAAGGGTCAGCCCTGGTTACTACTTGGATGGGAGACCACCAAGGAAGTTCAGGGTCGCTACGCAGAGGCAGGCAATGGCAAACCTCCTCTGTTCATCTGCCCTGATCTGGATGGCCCAGGCTAGCCCTATCTTGTCCAGTCTCAGAAGCTAAGCAGGGTTGGTCCAGGTCACTATTTGGATGGGAGATCACCAAGGAAGACAAGGGTCATGACACAGAGGCAGGCGAATGGGGAACCACTTCTGAAATTCTCTTGTCTTGGAAACCCTACAGGGGTCACTGTAAGTTGGCTGCAACTCGATGGCGCTTGCCACCACCGAAGCATGACACAAAACTTTTTTTAAAAAAAGGCTACGAGAACTAGTAAGGAGTTGAAAATCGATAGGTTTAGCTCGAGTGTTCTCAGCACCGGAGCCATATTTGAGGGGCATCCCTCCCTTTCTCTGTGCTACTGTGGAAAGACCTAAACGACAGACATGAACAGGTTTAACAGCTGTTCTCTTTCCACAGGGAATCCGAGGAATTGCTGTGGGGGATTCCTGGCTGTGCGCAGGGAACCGTATCACAACTCTCCGCACACTTGCCAGACTTTTTACCTGTGGCCCTGTCTGGGCCCTGCCGCCATTCCGTTCCCACTCGGTACACACCTTGTGATTATCCAGGGAGTCCACGTGGCTGACGATCTGCATGAGATCCTCGGGGTAAATGTTGCTCACCCTCTCCTGAACAGAGAGAGACAGAACAGATTACAGGATTACATCTTGGAGGATATGTAGGTGGGGGAAGCAAACCTGTGGATTGGCACATTAAGACCAGAACTTTGTTTAAACTAGTAGAACAGAATAGAGCGTGCTTTGGTTCTTTTAACAAAGAGTCTGCGTCTTTCCTGTGGGCTTGTCAATCCTCTTGTTTCAAAAATGCCCCTTCTAAGCTGTGGAGTGTTGTGAGCAAAAAAAATCCCTACTTTGTGAGCTGCTGGCGTTAAAAGCTGTGAGCGAGCGATTTGGCTACTGCATAAATCAGTTCGCTCTGGAACCATCCTTCCTGAGTGAGGACAAAAAATGTGTGAGCTGGAGGCTAAAAAGACTGTGAGCTAGCTCACACAAACTCAGCTTAGAGGGAACACTGTCAGAGATCCGTACCTGCTAACCCTTCATGCCACAGGTACTCGCTCTCCTTCGACTTGTTTTTGTAGCGGCCGCTTGTGCACTGCCTTGGCTGATTCCTGCAACTGTTTCAGTTCCTGCTTGTGGCCAGGGCAGGAATGGGCCAAAAACGGATGGCCAGTTGCTAACCAGGAGGCAGACAGGTGGGCAAAAGCTTCCTTGGTATAGTGCCGGGGTCCCCAAACTTTCTGAGCCTTTGGGCCCCCCCTTTGGGACTCTGAGACAGCGTGGCAGGCGCAACCACAAAATGGCTGCCGCAGAAGGTGGAGCCAGCCACAAAATGGCTGCTGAAGCTTATCTTTGGTCACACGGTGAAGGTACTTGTGCTGCGGTGGCAGCTGCTGCCCAAGAAACATTTTTTAAAAATCTGCGCAGCCAGTAGGGTTGCCAGCCTCCAGGTGGGGTCTGGGGATCTCCCGCTTTTACAACTGACCTCCAGCTGACAGAGATCAGCTCCCCTGGAGAAAATGGCTGCTTTGGAGGGTACAGTCTATGGCATTGTACTATGCTGAGGCCCCTCCCCTCCCCAAACCCCACCCTCTCCTGGCTCCACCCCCACAGTCTCCAGGTATTTCCCAACCCAGACTTGGCAACCCTAGCAGCCAGTCAAGCCTCCAAATGGCCAATCAGGAGCATTGCTGGACAAAAGCCCCATTTGGCCCTGCCTACTTTCCGGAAACACCCGGCGGGCACCAGGGAAGGTGTCAGCAGGTGTCATGGCGCCCACAGGTTGGGGACCCCTGACAAAGCAGAACATCTGCACATTCACTTCTGGAGTCTCCAGAGAAGCTTCAGGGCCATCCTCACGCTCAGTGCAGGGGGATAATCAATGTGCCGTTTGAGCCTTTGGGAGAAAATGGACTCTGGGGGACACTGCCACTTCGATGAGCTTCCTCTAGCTGGTTGCGGAGGGCCTGATGCTGCGGCTGAGATGCCGTCCTCCTCTAGAAGCCGCTGCGTTCCCGCCCTCCTTCACCCTCTGAAGCTCTAGGGCTGTTTTTCTCAGATATTGGGGTGCAGTTCAAAGGAGGCACAGCCAAAGCGTAGTTCGCCACCGCATCTTCGACTCGATAAGAGAACGGGCAGCCGCAGGGCCACTCACCAGCTCGATGTGCGTCAGCTGCTGCGCGAGAACCAATGGATCGCAGCAAACGCTCAAGACGTCCTTCTGCGACGACTGCGGCTTCGTTTTCAGGATGGCGCCTTTGTCGGTCACGGGCTGGCGGAACTTCTCCCGGATCTCCTGGTACTGGTTGCGGGCAGAGAGGGTCACCAGCAGGTTTTGGGTCATCTGGCTGATGATCTTCTTGACCGTTCCGTTCTCCTGAGGCATAAGAAAAGAAGGTGGGGTTTTGGTCTGGTTTGTCTGGTGCTTCAGTAAAATCAAGATCGCGCAGCAAATTTATTTTGAGGAATTTCAGAGCGGGATAGAGCCCTTCAGCGCCGAATAACTTCACATGCTGACTGAGCCCTATGTTTTTTGTCCTGAATGTTGGTGATTTCTTTTGTGGATATGCTCATTAAACATTCTAGGTTGCCTAAACACGGCAGTTTATTGGAGGCACATGCTCAGAACAAAGGGTGGCTCGTTTCCTTGCAAAACCCAATGGGTAACCAGCCCATGCCCCGACCTGGATGGCCCAGCCTAGCCCGATCTTGTCAGCTCTCAGACGCTAAGCAGGGTTGGACCTGGTCAGTAATTGGATGGGAGACCACCAAGGGAGTCCAGGGTTCCTACGCAAAAGCAGGCAAAGGCAAACCACCCCTGAGCACCTCGTGCCTGGAGAACCCTACGGGGTCATTCATCATCAGTCAGCTGAGACTTGATGGCACTTCCCACCACGAGCAGCTGGCACATATTGGTTTATGGCTGCTTTGGAGGTGTAGCCCTGACTGAGCTCCTCCCACCTTGGCTGGTGTCGTGGTGAGGTCATCTTCGGAGGCCCTGCTCTGATCCCCCTCGCCATCTGAGCTTAGACGGGTGGCCAACCTGAGGAAGGGCCTTCTCGGTTGTGGCACCCCCCCCCCCTTCCCATCCGAAGGAGGAAAACCTTTAATGGCGTAGGAATACAACCATCAAAAAAACAAAAAAAACTTGACACATACATTAAAAAAAGGTCTCCACCAAAGAGAACCCATTTAAAATTAATAAAATGGAGGGGAGAAAGGACATTTAAGTATCACAGTCTCTAACCCTTAACTTCTATACACGTGATAGGAACTCAGCGAGAGATGTAGTAATTTCAGGAGATTTGTCAGACAGCAAAAAAAAAACCTAAGTCATTATTAGACATTATTAGACATATAAGACATTATTAGACATAGATTTTGTTGAAGAAAGAAGGGGGCGGATCAAGGGATGACGTAGCAAAGCATCATGGGAATAACGAAAAAGAATACATTGCACAGAATCAGGTTCATTGTAAAGACAGGTACAGAGTCTTTCTTTATAAGGAATACCCTTCTATCTATCTGAAAAAACAGCCAAAGGAAAGAGGAGGAGGAGATTGGATTTATATCCCGCCCTTCACTCACTTGGAGTCTCAGAGCAGCTTACAAACTCCTTCCCCTTCCCCTCCCCACAACAGACACCCTGGGAGGTAGGTGGGGCTGAGAGAGCTCTGAGACAATTGTCCTTGAGATAACAGCTGGTACAGAGCTATGGCTTGCCCGAGGTCATCCAGCCAGGTGCAAGTGGAGGAGTGGGGAATCAAACCCGGTTCTCCCAGAGTAGAGTCCGCGCACTTAACCACTGCACCAAACTGGCTCTCAGAGGTTCACCAAAGAGGTTCAACCTGGCAAGCATAAAAGCCCTACAATGTGAGGGATTTACCAAATTAGAAAAATACTGGGCCACAGAGTCTTGAGTGGGGAAAAGATCAAGAAAACGTGGAGAGAAGACTCCAGAGCTACCAGCATGAATTACCTGAGCTTCAGTGTCCCACCAAAACTTTGGAACTTTGTCCCCAGCGAGATCGGCCGGTCTCCCTCTATTTGGTGTTTTCCGCCAGCGGGTGAAAACCCATTTTTGTTTTGTTTGGCCTACCCCCAGTAACGTTTTTTTTTTGCCCTCCTCCCTGGTTCTGGTGTTGACTCTGGTGTTTTTATT
The DNA here is from genome assembly GCA_029233225.1 of Lepidodactylus listeri. NCBI lineage: Eukaryota > Metazoa > Chordata > Lepidosauria > Squamata > Gekkonidae > Lepidodactylus > Lepidodactylus listeri. The sequence goes on along the minus strand of JARCFY010000005.1, from coordinate 126,996,888 downwards.
GAACTCTTTTCTAATTCTGAATCTTGTTTGTAATGGTTCAGATGTTTCTGTGCGCACAGCCTGACTGGCTGGAAAGGCGGCGAGGAAACATTTTAAATAAACAAGCAGGCCCAAGGGGGGGGGGCTCACAGTTTCATGAGTCGGCACCGATCCTGCTTGCTGATCTAGATGTCACCTGGGTGCATTGCTCCATGCCGACCTCAAACACAAAGTCACGAATCCTGGTGCAACCAGTCGCGCTGCTTGATCTTCCTTTGGTGTTCCTCACCAGGTTGAGACTGACAAGAACGTCCTAGGTGATGCGCCTGGGCGCCTCCTCCTCCCCCTGGCTCCTGTGATCTCTGGCATGCCTCACATCTTTGCTTACTCAGGCGAAATTCCCTGCCGTCTTAACCGTATCTCCAGGCCAAATAAATAATGTCGGCATGACTTCTAGCCCAGGTCTGCTAGCCTTTCTTTTTTAACACCAAGAACAGATTGGGGCTGCAGAAAAATCTTTTTCTTTTTGTCTGTTGCATAGGCATCAACTTCAGGGGGGATGGGGAGCTGTAGGCCCCCCCCCCCCGAACTTTTCCAGGAGGTGCTGAGCCTCCACCGGAGACAATGGACTGTGATGTCTCTGGCCCAGCCCCAGCACCCCCCGTCCCCGGAAATTGGAAAGTCTACGCCCTTGGTCTGTTATAGGGCTGCCAAGTCAGCCCGGGGGGCGGGGGAACCCCCGCTAAAGGGGTTCCCGATCTGCCGGCCAGCATTTGGCCGGCGGGAGGAACCCCACCCCTGACGTCGTCCAGCGAGGACGATGTAATGACGTCACCGGAAGTGACGTCAGCACGTTGGGGGTGTTGCCAGGGTGACGCTCTGGCAATCGCCCCAAAACTCTATGATACCATAGAGTTTTGGGGCGATTGCCAGAGCGTCGCCCTGGCAACGGCCCAACGTGCTGACGTCACTTCCGGTGACGTCGCTGGGCGCGCACGCCAGGAGAAACTCCCGCCCAGAGGAGGACTTCCCCCCGCCGGTGAGTTCTGAAGACTTGGCAACCCTAGGCTGCGGTCACACACACTAAATAATCCACTTTCAAGGCACTTTCCAAGTGGATTTTACTTGTGTGAACTGGCAAAATCCAGTTGGAAAGTGCACTGAAAGTGGATTATTTAGTGTGTGTGACTGCAGCCTTAGTCTGTTATGTTGTTTGGTCTGCTACTGGAACACCCGAGATCTGAGCCCCCCAAAAGCGACAAGCGGAACAGTGCTGCAGAGAGAACGGCTTTGCCTCTCACCTTCATCTTAAAGATTGGCAAAGGAAGTAAATGATAACGTGTGTATTCTCCCACTGGTCGAGAACAAAATTTTGAGGAGAGTAAAGAAAGACAGTAAGGTGTAGTGGTTGAGAGTGTTGGACTAGGAGACCCAGGTTCGAATCCCCACTCGTGCCCTGGAAGCTCGCTGGGAGACCTTGGGCCAGTCACGCACTCTCAGCCTAACCCACCTCACAGGGTTGTTGTGAGGATAAAATTCAGGAGAAGAGAAGGATGTAAGCAGCTTTTGGTTCCCACTGGGCAGAAAGACGGGATATAAATAAACTAAATGGCCAGATCTACAAATACAGCAGAGGTGGTGACACGAACCATACCATTTTAGACTGCAGGGGGAGGACTGGTATTATTCAGTGCTGTCCTGTGGGGGGGGGGGGGGGGGGGGCGGAGGACAAATGAAACTTCCTCCAAGTAGAAATTCGAACCTCGAGGCAGAAGGGGCTGGCCTGATCCTCACCCTGCGGGGCTTCTGAGCCACTTCAGAAGAATTCTCTCTCTTACACAGGGGCAGTTTGAAAAGTGATTCCTCCTCCCCAATTGCAGCGGTGGCACGGCCCATGTTTTGATGCGGAATGCTGCTGTTACTTTGGGATGTGTGACATTTTCTCTGTTTCCAAAGTTCCCCCCGTCTCCTTGGGAAAACCAGTACTGTGGGTCTGGAAAATGTGTCGTAAAAAAATGCAGGTTTCATAAAGATGGGACTTTCCAAATAGTTAACTGGTTTGCAGCCTTGCATGACTCCACAATGACTTTTCAAAGGCGCAGGTTTTCACTCCAGAAATCAGCATGCATCATTACATAAAATGTGCCTGTACATAGATGTGCAGGCACATATGACCACATCATTCGCAGGGTTACATAGTTGTATAAATCCCTATGCCATCTTGTTGGCCTTATCTAGGCCCATTCCAGAACAGGAGAGACAGAGCCCCAAACTGAGAGAAGTAACTTCTATAAGAACATAAGAAGAGCCCTGCTGGATCAGAACTGTGCTAGTCCAGCATCCTGTCTCACACGGTGGCCAACCAGTTGTCAGCTAATGCTGCCATCCCCCGGACGGGAGGTGGTTCCCCCTTGGGTTAGGCCCCCTCTCTTAAATTTGTGCCCACTGTTCTCAGGCTAGCAGCTCGCTTATTGCCTCCCTCGCTTCCTCGACCTTGAGTGCCTCGCTCCCAGCCGCTTCTTCCCTCCAGGTGCAAACTGTCACTTTTCCCACTTTTAGCATGGGAACAAGTGGCCAGTATATTTCAGATGCTGTTTTATCTCTCTAGGATTGGAGCAGCCATTATGAACTAACCTTTGAATACTGTAAATCAGTCCTGCCTGTATGAATGCCCGACATTACTAACACAAGAAGTGTAAGTGACCAACAAGACCTGTTTAGCAATAAAGGACTTTCTGTTTAAGAACACCTGTTGCTGACTGCATCTTTTGGGACAGCCTCACACCAGTTCCTCTGCAGGGCCAACAGCAGGGTGTAGAGGCCGAGGCCTTCCCCTGATTAGAAGAGCCCTGCTGGATCCGACCAGTGCTAAGTCCAGCATCCTGTCTCACACAGTGGCCAATAGGGCTGCCAACTCCCCCTGGGGGGCGGGAATCCCCCGCTAAAGGGGTCCCCAATCCGCTGGCCCGAATTCAGCTGGCGGGGGGAACCCCACCCCCAAACTGGCCCAATCGGGTCGACTGCCCCAGCGTGATGATGTCACCGGGAAGTGATGTCATCACACTGGGCATGTTGCTGGGGCGACGCTCTAGCAATCGCCCCAAAAACTCTATCGTACCATAGAGTTTTGGGGCGATTGCCAGAGGGTCGCCCTGGCAACGTGCCCAGTGTGATGACGTCACTTCTGGGTGACGTCACCACGCCGCGCGTGCGCTTCATGCGCGAAGATCCCAGACCGGGGACAGGAGTCCCCCGACATTTCTAAGGTAGGACTTGGCAACCCTGGTGGCCAACCAGTTCCTCTGCGGGGCCAACAGCAGGGTGTCGAGGCCGAGGCCTTCCCCTGATTAGAAGAGCCCTGCTGGATCCGACCAGTGGCCCATTTAGTCCAGCATATTGTCTCACACAGTAGCCAACTTGTCATTCTGGAGGGCCAAAAACAGGGCAGAGAGGCCGAGGCCTTCCCCTGAGGTTGCCTCCTGGCACTGACATCCGGAGGTTTAGTGCCTCTGAACGGGATTCCCGGTTCTCTTCACTCACCATGGCTGGTAGCCACTGATAGACCTCTCCTCCATGAATCTGTCTAATCCCCTTTGAAAGCCGTCTATGCCTGTAGCCACCACTATATCCTTTGGCAGCGAATGCCACATTTTAATCACCCCCCGGCATAAAGAACTATTTTCTTTTGTCCGTCCTGAACCTACTGCCCATTGGACGCCCTCGAGTCCTAGTATTTTGGGAGAGGGAGAAAAACTTCTGTCTGTCCACTCTCTCCACCCCCCCTCTCTTGTGTCTCCTGTTAGCTGTCTCTTTTCTCAACTGAGAAGTCCCAGGCTCTTCAGCCCTTCCTCATCGGGAAAGTGCTCCGACTCACAAATCATGATTTTTCTCCAAGGGGGTGGGGCATTGCCTCCAGCTTGGGAAGGCCCCCTCCGAATCCTTAACGCTAACCATTAAAGAAAGTTTAAATGATTCCTTTTTCAAAAGGATTGGCACATGCACGGGCACACGCCCCGTGCGAAACGTAACCCAATCATTTAAATTGCATCCTCTTGCCCCCAGGCAAACAGTCTTGGCGCCCTAATATGCTGGCAAACAGCACTGCCGTCAGACAGAAACTGGACAGGCCTCTCTTGGCGACACGGTCAACATCTAAGCATCTACCGTCGCTCTCCGGCTTTCGGCCAGCAAAACACACACACCCAGTCGCTGAGGCCGAAGGCTTGTAACAGGAGGTGGAGCTCAGATGTCATCTGAGTAATAGACAAGTTTAGGATGGTGTTAACAATGTTGCAGGAAGGCCAAAATTAAAGAAAAATTCTACCATAAAATACCAAGTTGGGTATCCCCATTAGAGGCTTTTATAAAGTCATCTCTGTTAACACAGAACTTAATAAGCTATGGAGAACTATTGGGCAAAAAGGGAAATTTAAAACCAGAGAGGCAATTGAAAGATGAATTAGGAGTGCAACTATCTTGGTGGGAGAATATTAAACTACTATCTAGATACAAAGAAGATAAGAAAACGGGATTTAGTAAAAAATTAAATGAGTTAGATTCCATCTGGTTAAATAGCGAAGATAAATTGATTGAAAAAATTTATAACCTAATGATTAAGTTTGAAATGCATGAAGAAACAATAAACCCAAATATGATTAAGTGGATGAAGGACTTTGGTTACACTATAGATACGGATAGGTGGTTAAAAACCTGGAGTTCGCGTAAATACCTGAGGGTGGTAGGTTATAAAGAAAATATATATAAGGTTTTTCACCGCTGGTATTGGTTCCTAGATAGATTAAGGAAGTGTTTTAAAAACGCTTCGGATGTATGTTGGTTGTGCGGATCTGAAGTAGGATCTTTCTTTCACATGTGGTGGGGATGTAAGATGATGCAAAAATATTGGGAAATGGCGGGCAAGTGGATTTTTGAAATTTTTGAGTTTGAAATACCCTTTAAGCCAGAGATTTTTTTATTGAACATGTTCCCGGAGAGAATGAAAAATCCAGATCAGAAACTGTTAGCTTATATTTTGACAGCAGCGCGCATATTAAGAGCTAAAAACTGGAAAAGTGCTGTACTGCCGGGCAAAATGGATTTAATACATAAACTTTTAGACTGGGCCGAAATGGACAAACTGAGTTACTTATGTAATATGGAAAACAAAATTGATCCAGCACCTATATGGTCCACATTATATTCTAAACTGTAATTAATTTGAGCTCTGTATATAAAATTGATGTGATTGATTATTTTGTAATGTATAATAAACTATAATAAACTGTGGAAAAAAAACAAACCCCAATGTTGCAGGAAGGTCTTCGAGCCGCCTCCTTATTTATTCGGGATTTCCGAAAGTAGTATTTGTTCTTTAGTCTGAAAGTCTGAAACCAGACTCTTGACACTACATTAAAAAGATATCAGACAAAGGGAACGTTGACTCTTGGAAGCTCACCCCCACCCCCATTAGAGCTGCCAGCTCCGTGCTGGGAAAGACCTGGACATTTGGGGGGCGGAGCCTGTGGAGGGTGGGGTTTGGGGGAGGGGAGGGGCTTCAATGGGGTATGATGCCCTAGAGCCCACCTTCTAAAGCAGCCATATTCTCTAGGGGAACTGAGCTCTGTCGCCTGGAGTCAGGCCCATAGCCAGGATTTTGTGGCTTGTGGGGCAAATTTTTTTTTTTCTGGTGGGGCTGAAGTTCTCAGTGCAGAAAGAAAAGCCATTTTGCCAATAGAAAGCTGTTACCAGGATAGGTCTCTAAATTGCGAGCTGTCAACCACTTTAGATGACAGTCCTCAGCAGCTGCTGCGAGTTAATCACTTCTGCCCGCCTAAGCAAGCTGGCAGGTGGGGGTGATGACTTCTGTAGTCAAGAAAGCTAACACTTAGGCACAAAAACTCTCTGAAAGGAGACCAGTTTCTTGACACAGCGTTAGAAGGGATCCTAGAGGTCGCCTACTCCAACCCCCTTGCTCAATGCGGGAATTAGTCAACTACAGCAGTCCTCTCTGCTTAAAGGAGTGCGTGCAAAAACCATTTACAGGAGAAATTCTTGTGGGGTTGTGCCTTTAAGAAAGGGGGTGGAGCCCCCAAAGCCCCCACTGTAGCTATGGGCCTGCCTGGAGGTCAGTTGTAATAGTGGAAGTTCTCCAGCCACTACCTGGAGTCTGGCATCCCTACTCCCAGTCTTATTGGTTGCAGAGGTGCCTCTGGATTCAAATCTAGCTGTTCTACAGCAGAGCAACATGGCTGCCATCTGAAACTATGCTGAAAAGCCCCCATTTGCATGGGGGGTTGACAACCTCCAGGTGATGCCTGGAGAGCTACCGCTATTACAACAGAGATCAGCTCCCCTGGAGAAAACGGCTGCTTTGGAAGTTGGACTCTATAGCATTTTATAACAGCGAGGTCCTTCCCCTCCCCAAACCTTGCCTTCCCCAGACTCCACTGCCCCCCCCCCCCCACTGACTGCTATTCCACGCCCAGAAGACAGCAAAAAACCTTCAGGATCTCCAGCCAAATTGGCCTGGAGAAAAACTGCTTCCTGACCCCAAAGTGGCGATCAGCATTTCCCTGGGCTTGTAAGAAAGGGCCCTAAGAACTAACCACTGAGGCAGCCCTTCCTGCCCTCCCTCTGATGATCTGCCCAAGTTCACAGAATCAGGATTGCTGTCAGATGGCCATCTAGCCTCTGTTTGGAAACCTTCCAAGAAGGCGAGCCCACCGCCTCCCCAGGCAGCCTGTTCCACTGAAGAACCACTCTGACTGTCAGGAAGTTCTTCCTAACGTTTAGCCGAAAACTCCTCTTGATTTAATTTCAACCCGTTGGTTCTGGCCTGACCTTCTGGGGCAACAGAAAACAACTCCGCCCCATCCTGTAGATGACAGCCCTTCAAGGACTTGAAGATGCTGATCATCTGCAAAGGTGGGAGACCGACCCTTGCGCTCCCAGGGTACCTCCTGAAGAGAAGCTATGGGGCTCACGGCTTCAGCAGCTGGGACTCGCAGTTGCCTAGGAAACATGTATCCAACAAATACTCTCCACCCAAAAAGATCAATTATAGGATGGCACCGGGGGTGGTGGTGGTTCTTTCACCCATATGTGTCCTCCCCCCTGTCCCCCGCCGCCTCCCTACCTCATCGCACTGCGTGATCCGGTGAGCAATTTCTTTCAGCTCCTTCATCGATTTCTCATCCTGGAAGTCGAAGGGGAATGTTTCAGTCCATTCCTTGAGGAGCTGGATGATCTTAGCAGCAAAGGACTTGAGCTTCGCCTAGGAAAGAACACGGAGCGGTTAATCGGGGCCCCGGAGACCTTCCTTGACTCTTGAGTTCTCCGGGAAACTGCACAGCACTTCAAGTACATCTCCCCCCCCACCAGGTTTCTGAAGCAATAAGTTAAAAAGTTGTTGCGCTGGGCTACAGCCTTTGCAGAGAGGGTTGCCAACCTCCTGGGGGTGTCTGGAGATCTCTCACTGTTACAAGTGATCTCCAGGCAACAGACAATTCCCCTGGACAAAATGGCTGCTTTGGAGGGTGGACTCTTTGGCCTTATACACTACTGAGGTTCCCCGCCCCCAAACCCCACTCTCTTCAGGCTCCACCCCCCAAATCTCCAAGTATTTCCCAACCTAGAGTTGGAAATCCTACATGCATACTAACCTTTACTGTTCTTTTGAGCTTTTCTTTTTTTAAAAAACACACAGAGAAGTTATATACATAGGGTTGACAGTTCTGGGCTGGGAATTACTTGGAGATTTGGGGGGTGGAGTGTAACGTTTGCCAATATTTCTTTGTGGTCTTTTGTCCCTTTTAGGCACTGGTTCACTGGGGCACTACAAGACGGTTTTGGTAGCGTTTCGTTGGAGTAGTTCTGGACAGAGATATTCAGTAGAGGCAGGGGTCATTTTGAGCAGGAATGCGCAGGAACGCCGTTCCGGGAGTAACAAGCCCAGGAGCAGGCAGGTATGGTGAAGCGTGGTGGAAAAATCCAAAGTATTCTAACTTGATCTGTATTTTCATGCTTGTTGTAGGGTAGCTTCCCTGCAAGAGCAAAGGAAACCTCAAGTTTCCTAAACTGAGAGCCAGTTTGGTGTAGAGGTTAAGTGTGCAGACTCTAATCTGGGAGAACTGGGTTTGGTTCCCCACTCCTCCACTTGCAGCTGCTGGATGACCTTGGGCAAGCCATAGCTCTGTACCAGCTGTTCTCTCAAGGACAGCTTGGGAAAGAGCTCTCTCAGCCCCACGTACCTCACAGGGTGTCTGTTGTGTGGAGGGGAAAGAGTTTGTAAGCCGCTCTGAGACTCCCTTAGGTAGTGAAGGGCAGGGTATAAATCCAATCTCTTCTTCTTCTTCTTCTAGAGTGTCTTTAGTCAAAGTGTAAAGCTGGTTCACCAGCTCTGAGATGGGAAATAGCTGGAGATTTTTGAGGCGGAGCCTGAGCGGTGGGTGTGGCCTTCTGACACACTTCCTGTGATGTCAGGGTGTGTAGCATATGCAAATAAGTTTCACTAATGAGTTATGCTAATGAGTTCCTGCACCTCTTTTTTGTACGAAATGACCCCTGAAGAGGAAAACTCAAGTGTACAGCACTACTTCATTTACGGGGAACACGGCTGAAGTGTTTCGTTTCTATTGATACTTTAGCTGAATATAAATGACTGACAGGCTTTATCATACAGAACCTCAGGCAGATGTTCTCATGCTATTCCCACTTTGCTGTGCTTCTTTCCCTCTCTCAGGGTTCATAATCTAGCCCTCCTTTCTTTTTTCTTCGGCCACCCGCTGCCCATCTTGGCAGTTCAGAATCCTTTGCCTCCATTCCACACCTCCCCCTCTAGGGTTGCCAGCCTCCAGGTGGGGCCTGGGGATCCCCCGCTTTTACAACTGATCTCCAGCTGACAGAGATCAGCTCCCCTGGAGAAAATGGCTGCTTTGGAGGGTGGGCTCTATGGCACTGTACCATGCTGAGGCCCCTCCCCTCCCCAAACCCCGCCTTCTCCTGGTTCCGCCCCCCAAAGTCCCCAGGTATTTTCCCACCTGGACTTGGCAACCCTATCCCCCTCTGCTCCGAAAGTCACAGAGTTTAACCCCTTCCTCGGGCTATGCCTTTTGGAATCGTTCCATGGAGCCTGGGGAGGGTGGGGTTTGGGGAGGGGAGGGACCTCAGTGGGGTATAAAGCCATAAGGCTCCTTCCAAAGCAGCCATTTTCTCCAGGGGAACTGATCTTGGTCACCTGGCGATGACTTGTAATACCGGGAGACCTCCAATACCACCTGGAGGTTGGCTACCCTATGTGTACAAACGCTTAATCGAGCATCACCAAGGCCATGTGCCTTTGCATTGGTTGGACTGGTAATGGGGGGGGGGGGCAGTGTGGCATTTTGACAGCGCAATCCATAAAACACTTTCCTAGCACCAAGCCCTGCTGAATGGCCCTGAGTACTGTTGTACACACAGTTTATGAAACTGTTGTGTATTGATGCTGCGGTCGCCATGTGCTCCCGCAATGGCGACCGCCACGTGGACCTTCGCACGTGGTCCGAACCTACCTGATTTTCGGCCAGGTAGGACAATAGATGGTCAGATCCTGAACGGCCATCAATCCTGTGCCTAGGTTCCCCCAGGGGACCTATGAACTGCAACCGTGAACTTAAGGTCCTATCCGGACATTTGGGCGAGGTGGGGGGATTATCTCCGACTGGCATAAAAGTGGGTGCGAAGCCCGGGGTTTTCCATGTACCGTCTGACCCGCAATCAATGTGCTATGCTGTCTTCACCGTTATCAGCCTCCTGACTCCAGTACTTTTCAGAAACACTGTTATACACTCTGTACTCTGCCACTGACTACACATGACTAAACTTGGTGAGCACACTTAGCTTCTTTCCAGCATAGATAGGCATATATGCTCAGGGGTCATTTCGCAGAAAAAGAGGTGCAGGAGCTCATTAGCATAACTTATTAGCATAACTTATTTGCATATGCTACACCACCTGACATCACCAGAAGTATGTCAGAAGGCAAGAAAAAAAGGGGAGAGAGAGAGAGAGAGAGAAAAGCAGCAGAGAGGGGACAGCTACTAATGCAAATCTCAGAAATCCCACTCTTCTGGGAGGATAGCTTCAGTGGTGGCTGACGCCTTCAGAAGGCTGGTCGGAGGAACAAGGACCTTTCCAGGGGACGGGGTCATTTTGCTGCAGCCAGGACACAAGCAGGCATTCCCCCGCCCGGGGGTGGGTGGGTGGGCTGGAACCAACTCCTGGAGCTGAGCTCCCCCGAGCTCCTGCTCAATATGACCCCTGCATATGCTAAGTGCCATTGATGATCCTAACCACAGAAACAGAAATCAATCATGAATACATATTCAGAAGTAAACTTTGGTTCACTGCTTAAATGCATTCTGGGAGATGGCTAAACACTGACAAAGTTGCTATTCAGCCATAGGGTTGCCAAGTCGAGGTTGGAAAATACCTGGGGACTTTGGGGGTGGAGCCAGGAGAAGGTGGGGTTTGGGGAGGGGAGGGGCCTCAGCATGGTACAATGCCATGGAGTCCACCCTCCAAAGCAGCCATTTTCTCCAGGGGAGCTGATCTCTGTCAGCTGGAGATCAGTTATAAAAGCAGGGGATCCCCAGGCCCCACCTGGAGGCTGGCAACCCTATTCAGCCATGACCTTGTTCTGGCCAGCTACAACTGCACATGTTTCTGATGTCGGTTAGCTTAGTTAAATGAAGAACATCAGCACTCTGTACCTATATCTGTTACAATAGATACATTTAATAGAGCTTCATAGCCTGGGAAGAAGAAGGCCCATTGTTTAGCTAAAAAAAGAAACATCTTTACTTGAGAAAGCCCAACCCTCAGGTCTGAGCCCAATCAGAAAGTTATGACGGAAGTTTCACAAAGTTTGATGGAACCAATGGCTTTGCCTTATTTGTGTGATACCATAGTGGGTATAAAATCTTATGTCTCCCACTGTAACCTCGGAATAGCTGCTGGGTATTCGAGGGTCCAAAGCCCTGTTGTACCTGTGCTTACCCCTTTATTAATAAAGTTCTTGGGATCGTGCCGTGTGATTTCTCAAATTGGGCAGGGGAAACACAACCAGAGACAGGATTTCTGTCTTTCAGTATCAACAGGTGACACCTGTTTAGGATGGTTCTGGAATGGTCTTAAGTGTGTGCATGGGTACAGCAAATTATACAGAGTTGCCAACTCTGGGTATGGAAATTCCTGGAGATGTGGGGGTGGAGACTGGGGAGGATCGGGTCTGAGGAGGGGAGGGACCTCCGCGGGGTATAATGCTGTAGCCATTTCCCAAAGCGGCCATTTTCTCCAGGGGAACTGTTCTCTGTCATCTGGGAATCAGCCATAATTCTGGGAGATCTCCAGGCCGGTTCTGGAGGCTGGCAGCCCTAAGTCAGATGGTGATGGTGAAGAAATACACCTTTTGGATGAAGTTTAAATATTTTGTTCTATCCGGTCTTAAAAGAGCTGTGCCGGAAAGCTCCATCACTTCCTCCTCTGTACATTTTTTTTTAGCATCAAGTCACACCCGACTTATGGAACCCCCCCCCCCCCGCCCCGGGTGGGGTTTTCAAGGCAAGAGTCTGTTTAGAGGTGGCTTGGCGTTGCCTGCCTCTGTGTAGCAGCCCTAGACTTCATCGGTGGTCTCCCATCCAGTTACTGACCAAGGCCAACCCTGCTTAGCTTCCGAGTTCTGAGTCAGATTGGGCTAGCCTGAGCTATCCAGGTCAGGGCATGCTGTGTGCTCCTCTAATTTGATTTGTCACTGGTTTCTTGAGCCAGCCCTATCACAGTGGAGCACTCTGACTCAAATGTGTTTTACGCTCCCCATACTGTCAGTGGGGTGGGAAAACCTCTTGCTTGTACCTCTTTATTTCCATAACTTCCAATGCTCTGCTGAAAAGTGGCTTTATAGAACACTACCACAAATGAGGGCTGTCGCACAATTACAGAAATTTTAGTTGCTCAGTTAATCAGTTCTGCACACATCTGCATACCAAAGCAACGTTTCTGGAGGAAAAGAATATTTTTGTTGCTTTTTAGAGGATGCACCACAGACATTGCAGAAGACGCATTTCCTCTTGCGTGCTAGAAATAGGGAAATGCCTATGCCATGCTAAGAGGGTGTCTGCCACCAACGGTACTAATGTGAAAATACACACGGAACAAAATTGCAGAGAAGCTGGAAAACAGGTTGCTCAATTGACTCTGGAAACCCACAAAAGGAAGACTTGGCTGATTTTTTTAAGACTTGCAAAGACTCTCCACAAGGCATGATTCTAAAGCGGTGGTGTCACTCCAAAATAAACCTGAGATCTCCCAGCATTCATCCATTCCTCCGTGAATGTTAGGTTGAACATAAGAGAAGCCAATGTTGGATCAGGCCAATGGCCCATCCAATCCAACACTCTGTCACACAGTGGCCAAAAATATCAGGTGCCATCAGGAGGTCCACCAGTGGGGCCAGGACACTAGAAGCCCTCCCACTGCTGCCCCCCCCCCCCCCGGTCTAACTTTAATTTAATTTTGTAATCTTTTTCTTGTTCTCCTCACCATCTTCAACTAAAATATTCATTCTGCTTTCACATTCCATTTTTACAGACTGCAGTTCTTTTTGATGCTTTTCTTTTAGTGTCTTTTCAAGAGACAATTTTACTTTTTCTATAAGGTTTCGTATTTCTATTGAAGTACATTTTAAAGAACTAGAAGCCGTCCATGCTTGTAGCCGCCGCCACCTCCTGTGGCAGCGAATTCCAGGTGTTAATCACTCTTTGGGTGAAGAAGTACTTCCTTTTGTGTCATCTGCAAATTTAGCCACTTCACTGCTTACTCCCAACTCCAAATCATTAATGAACAAGTTAAAAAGCATCGGACCCAGTACTGATATCTGCAGTACCCCACTGTTTACTACTGAGAAAATTGCCTGTTCATACTCACTCTCTGTTTCCTATTAATTAGCCAGTTTCTGATCCACAAAAGGACTTGTCCTTTTATCCCATGACTATTGAGCTTACTTAGGAGCCTTTGATGAGGAACTTTATCAAAAGCTTTCTGGAAGTCAAGGTAAACAACATCTATTGTGTCCCCCTTGTCCACATATTTGTTCACTCCCTCAAAGAACACTAACAGATTAGTGAGACAAGATCTTTCCTTACAGAATCCATGCTAAGTCTGCCTCAATAGCTTTTGTTCGTCAATGTTCCTACTAATTCTTTTTTTAATAAGTTTCCACCAATTTACCCAGTACTGACGTCAAGACTGACTGGCCTGTAATTTCCTAGATCTCCTCTGGAACCCTTTTTAAAGATGGGAGTGACATTCGCTACCTTCCAGTCCTCAGGAACGGAGACAGATTTTAAAGAAAGATTACATATTTTTGTCGGGAGCTCCACAAGTTCACATTTGAGTTTATGCCACCCAGGGCTCATTTTGTAGCAGGCGCTCTTTTGCATATCAGGCCACACACCCCTGATGTAGCCAATCCTCCAAGAGCTTACAGTAGCCCCTGTAAGATGAGCTCTGTAAGCTCTTGGAGGATTGGCTACATTAGGGGTGTGTGGCCTAATATGCAAAGGACCTCCTGCTACGAAAGAAGCCCTGATGCCATCTGGGCCTGGTGATTTATTTGTTTTCAAGTTGTCTATCAGTTGTAGGACCTCCTCTCTCGTCACCTCAATCTGACTCAGGTTGCCTTCAGAAACTCCCCTGAAAATCATAATATATGTGAAGGAAAAGAACTAGCACTCCTGAACTAGCACTCCTGAATCTAGGGTTGTCAACTCTGGATTGGGAAATTCCTGGAGATTTGGGGGTGGGCCTGTAGAGGATGGGGTATGGGGAGGGGAGGGACCTCAGCAGGCATAAAGTCATAGAGTCCACCCTCCCAGTCCATTTTCTCCAGATAAACTGATTTCTGTCATCTGGAGATCAGTAGCAGCTCCCAGAGTTCTCCAGGCTGGGTCTTGGCAACCCTACCTGAGTCCCAGCTGGGTCCTGGAAGCTAACGGAGAACAGGAGAAAGTTATTTCATCTCGTCACAGTGATATGATCCTGGCAGCTACTGCCGATCGGGAGCCGCATCCCGGCATTCTGAACCTCTCCTTGATTCCGTGCCCATGTCACAATGCTGTTCCTGCATTCCAGTGCGTCCCATGTGCAAGAAATAGATGCGTCTTTTCCCTGTGGTGGATATGTCTGTGCTAATGGTTGGCTGCGTCTCATTTCAGCGGTCAGAAAAGAGGAAGCAGCAGCAATTTCCAGCGGGGCATGATTGGAGAGAGACAGGAATGGCCCTTCCCTTATAAATGAGTCACCCTTGTCCCACCCGTGCTTTGGAAGGTGGGGAGTTCCTCAGTGTTCCTTGGTCACAGACGGTGTTATTAAGTGCTTCAAAAGGCCCTGTTGCTGATAAAGCCATTCTTCCTCCCTTCCTCCCTATGTATATTAATGCGGACAAATGACATTTAATTAGACTCTAGTTCACGGCAAAGGGAAATGCTTTAATTTTTGCTCCGGGGAGGATCGGAAATGGCGCTCTTCAAGATGCTCAGCACAGAAGCAGTTTCCTTTATTGTTTCATGTCAGCCGAAGCCAAAGTTTCCTCCCCACCCCACCGTTTCTCCACCCCGACCCTGGGAGGGGTTGTTCCTTCTGCGGTTTCTGCTTTGGCCCGGAAATCTGCATGGCTCTTGGGGATTCCGATCCAGCAGGTCGTTCCCCTTTAAGGGAAAGAGGAAGGGGCCGTAACAGCCTGCACAGAGACTCATGCACAGCAGTTTGCTTAATAACCCAGAAGCTTCTTATTGGTTTTTAACAACTCACTAAAGCGCAGTCTACAGGAGACTTGGCAATCTGGTTCAGATGTGGATTCATAATTCTATCACTTGAGGCAGAAATTCCAGAAAGGAGTTGCTAAAGGCATCATGGCTCTTTCAAATAGCCAAGGCAGCTCTAAAATCCACAGCTAGCACTTCCAGGGTCAAGTATTCCTCCTCCAGTTTGGAGCCAGTTTGGCGTAGTGGCTAAGTGGAAGAGAGCCAGTTTGGTGTGGTGGTTAAGTGCGCGGACTCTAATCTGGGAGAACCGGGTTTGATTCCCCACTCCCCCCTTGCACCTGCTGGATGACCTTGGGCAAGCCACAGCTCTGGCACAGCTGTTCTCTCAAGGACAGCTTGGGAAAGAGCTCTCCCAGCCGCACCTACCTCACAGGGTGTCTGTTGTGGAGAGGGGAAGGGAAAGGAGTTTGTAAGCCGCTCTGAGACTCCCTTGGGGAGTGGAGGGCGGGGTATAAATCCAATCTCTTCTCTTCTTCTTCTTCCCCTCCTCCTCCTCCTCCTCCTCCTCCGTCTTCTCCTTCTTTGTCTTCTTTGTCTCTTCTTCCTCGTCTCCTCCTCCTCAATATGTGGAGGGAGCAGCAGGTGGGAATTACCTATGGTTGCCAGCCTCCTGGAGAGGACTGGAGATCTCCCAGAATCACAACATCTCCAGACTACAGAGATCAGTTCCCCTGGAGAAAACGGCTGTTGTGGAGGGCAGACTCTGTGATATTGTACAGCGCTGAAGTCTCACCCCTTCCCAAATCCCTCACTCCCCAGGTCCTACCCCCAAACCTCCAGGAATTTCCCACCCCAGAGCTTGCATGCTTAGACTGGCCACCTGGCCACGCTGAGAAGGTCCTGCCCAGGTCTCCCTTTGCCTTCTCTGCCTCAGATCCCTGGTTCACCCCACTGTACGGCTCCCTTGACTTGGCTGGCTGTGGGACGCTCTCCAGTGAAATACACAAAGATTCACAGAGCTGGAATCCTCTCTAGCAGAGGTGTCGAACTCATTTGTTACGAGGGCCGGATCTGACATGATGTCTCTTTGTCGGGTGGGGCGACGTGTGCCATAAAACGCAATGCCAGGTACTGGAGATAGAGACTGAATAAAGGGCAGCAGCTGGTGAGCTCCAGGTTGGTGTATCCTCACTGCAAGGCCCCATAGGCTGAGAAGGGGGTGCAGAGGAAAACCCACGCGGGCGGACTGGAGAGGCAGCTGGGCAGAGGCTCCCACGATGCTTGACTGCTGCAGGCGAGATTGTTCTGCCCTGCGGAAGCCACGATGGAGGAGGGGCTCCGCCCTCTCTCCCCCCCGGTATTCCCTCCCTTGCCTCAGTTGCTCACGGGCCGCCTAAGAGCCCTGGACGGGCCAGCTCTGGCCCCAGGGCCTTATGTTTGACACCCCTGCTCTATAGTGAAACAACAGCGCCGCTCACCTCTCCGGCCCCTTTGCCTGACCTTCATCCTGGCGGTAGTCATGTGGGCAGCTAAACCTTGGCCTTGTGACGTAACTCAGTGATGTCAGATGCCTTTAGAAACAGACGGATAGGCAGGGGGTGGGACATCTGGGGCAGAGCTAATGGCTGCCCATGGCACTGCTGCTCAACCAATAGAGGGGGGAAACAGAGGAAGAGCTTGGTGGCCGCGCCCATCTGGTCCTCTTTGGGCTCAGGCAGCAGCCAGCCAGCTTGGTAGTCCCAGTGCTTGCCCACCTGTCAAGCAGAGCTCCGTCAGCAGCTACTAGCCACAAGGTAGAGATGCAACACTTGTGTCTGGGGCAAGTGATGCTCTGAATTCTTGGTGCTTGGGGGAAGGGGGGCAACAGTGGGAGGGGTTCTGGAGTCTGGCCCCACTGGCGGACCTCCTGAGGGCACCTGGTGTTTTTGGCCACTGTGTGTGACACAGGGTGTTGGCCTGGATGGACCACTGGCCTGGTCCAACATGGCTGCTCTTATGTTCTCTTAAGTGGCAGTCTTAAGCCTGGGCTGGCTCAGGTGGGGGTGGCGGTGGTTTTGGGCCCCATCTTGGGCTTCCGCCCAGGGTCTCTGATTCACCAAGACCACCCCTGCGGGTTGGTATCAGGTCTGGCTGAGGAGTAGACTGCATAAGCGACATGGGCGGAGGAAATGCCTTCATCAGCAATGCCGTTTTTGGGCCGGGGAGAGCTTGTGACCCGGGCTGCTTAGCACGAGCTTCCCACAAGCTTTCAACTGGACTTCCATGCTTTCGTGCCTTTTCGTGCCGAAGACAGCGGTGGGGCTCTCAGGCCGGGAGATCTCCCGGGAATTCCCTGCCACGGCGGCTCAAGACGCTGTCTCGGATGCCCCAGGGTCCCTCATAATCCAAATGCTACAACTTGAAAGAGGGATTTAAAGAGAACTCTGCCTATCAGTGCTATGTGCCAGGGGATCCTCCTGGAGCTGGAAAATTTGGAAGGAGCTGAAGCTGCCCTCCTTCGCTTGAATGGCTGGAGTGATTGCAGCACAGCCGGGGCTGCCAACCTCCAGGTGGCAACTGGAGAGCTAGCGTGGTGTAGTGCTTAAGAGCGGTGGACTCTAATCTGGACAACTGGCTTTGATTCCCCACTCCTCCTCCACATGAAGCCAGCTGGGCAGCCTTGGGCCAGTCACAGTCCTCTCAGCCCCACCTGCCTCACAAGGTGCCGGTGGTGGGGAGAGGAAGGGAAGGCGATTGTAAACTGCTTTGAGACTCCTTACAGTAGAGAAAAACAGGGCATAAAAGCATACTGGTCATCTTCGTCTTCTTCTTCCCGCTATTCCCGCTTCTTCCCGCTACTGGGAGCCAGTTTGGGGTAGGGGAGCCAGTTTGGTGTAGTGGTTAAGTGCGCGGACTCTAATCGGGGAGAACCGGGTTTGATTCCCCACTCCTCCACTTGCACCTGGCTGGATAGCCTTCGGCAAGCCATAGCTCTGTACCAGCAGTTTCCTCAAGGACAGCTTGGGAAAAAGCTCTCTCAGCCCCACCTACCTCACAGGGTGTCTGTTGTGGGGAGGGGAAGGGGAAGGAGTTTGTAAGCCGCTCTGAGACTCCAAGTGAGTGAAGGGCGGGGTATAAATCTAATCTCTTCTTCTTCTTCTTCTTCTTCTATTACAATTGCTTTCCAGACAACCAAGACCAATTTTCCTGAAGGAGACGACTGCTTTGGAGGATGGATTCTAAGGCATCGTACCCTGCTGAGGTTCCTCCCCTCCCCAAACCCTGCCCTCCCCAGGCCTCACCTCCAAAATCTCCAGGTATTTCCCACCCCAGATCTGGCAACCCTATCTACCAGTATGGGTCCAGATGTTCTACCATTTCAGCAGAGGGCCTTGATTCTAGCTCAGTGTGACACTGATTGTTCCCAAGTAGGGCAGTATCAGCTGAATTCCTCCCCCCCCCCCCCCAATTTTATATCCTTGTAGAGTTAGCTCGCTTGTCGTTTTTGGCGGAAGTCGGCAGCCCACTGATGAATTAAAGTGGGGCTGTTTGAAAAGCACCGAGGCCTTCTCCTTTTCAAATAAACTAGGAAAACCTCCCAAGTGGATCTGAAGGAAGACTTAAGTTTGCTTTGAATCTGCACATTTGCATGGTTGTGGAATGAGATTTTAAAAAAAATGGATCTGGAGAGCAGATAGCGTAGTCCCCACTGTAGGAATGATGAGTATTAGTGCACAACCACATCTTGGCAGCTCCTTGCTAGGGATTCTGCTCACACGCTCGCTTGCCAGCTTCTGATTTTACGACAGGTTTTCACAGATCCCTTATCACAGCGCATGTGTTCTGCGTCTATTAGCATCAGCTGTTGTGCAGTGGTGTAAGTTTGGGTCAGCAGGAATTACTGAAAAACGGTGGGTTGGATCCAGTCAAAGGAGTGGGTGGGATGCAGCCTTTCCCACTAGGGTTCCCAGCCGAAGGAAGGAACATGGTTCCGTTGGCGTGGATTCCAGACCCAGGGCAGAGGTTTTTGCCATTCCAATGACGTAAGCGGGATCTTGCTCCAAAACCCTGAGCAGTTCAGTCTGATCCCATCAGATCTCGGAAGCTAAGTAGGGTCAACCCAGGTTAATATTTGGATGGGAGACCACTAAGGAAGAAGTCTAAGGGTGCTACACAGATCAAATCGAATCGAATCTATTACGGTCAAGACCAGCAAGGTTAAAATACGCCTTTGACAACTAATACGTAAGGTTTAAAATCACACCACCAATAACATTCATACTTCAGCCTTTAGCATTTTCTTAGACAGATAGTTCCGCTTTCTAAGAACCAGTGCACAAAACCTTGCCACGGCACAAGACACAGGTTTTTGACTGTCTTCTAAGAGGTATATCCGAAGAATTTCAGGGTTAAAATCAACATAATATTGTAATGGCTTAAACCTGGAAAGTAGAGGAATTAGTATCTGGTGTCTTTCTTCTTGCTACACAGAGGCAGGCAATGATGAACAGCCTTTGAACATCTCTTGCCTGGAAAACTCTATGAGCTCCCCATGAAATCAGCTATGACTTAACAGCAAAACAAGGAACACACGGCTGAAATGCACAGCTGCCTGCTTCAAGGAAGATCTGTGTGGCCACGCTTCTCGGGACGTTGTCTTGATGCCGCCGCAGTGCTGTGTGAAACAGCTGGCCTGGCACACTCCGCTATAGTGACGAAAGTTTGAGATCTTGATCTCTCGCTAATAGCAGTGATCTTGCGCCAGCATAAACAGGGGCAATTGGCAGGTTAGCTTCCCGTTATTGAGTTCTACCGGAGCATGAGCCAAATCAAATAGCTGTCACACTGGATTGTGCCCATAAAGCTTTTGGGCCCATTTGTTAGAACCCATCCAGCAATACATGAACACAGGGAGCTGCCTTATACTGAATGAAACCATCAGTCCATAAAGGTCGGTGTTGTCTACTCAGACTGGCAGCGGCTCTCCAGGGTCTCAAGGCCTTTCTCATCACCTCCGGCCTGGTCCTTTTTAACTGGAGGTGCCGAGGGCTGGACGCCTAACCTTCTGAATGCCAAGCCGATGCTCTACCACTGAACCACAGCCCCTCCCCTCTAATAACTGACACAGATTTCATGAACGGGGTCGAAAGAAAGCAAGTTCCTGCTTTAGACCAGCGAAGAGCCGTATCCGTTCCCCTACCTTGTCTGCCTCAACTCCAGTCTCCAGTTGCTGCTTCTGTTTAAGGCAGATCTGGCCCACTTTCGCCAGGAGCTCATGGGGGTGAATGAAGACTCGGGAGCTCAGGAGGAAGGTGAAGATGTAGGTCCTCTGTGTTGGAAAGGCAGAGAGGAGAGGGAACAGAGTGAGATGGACAGTGGAATTCCCCCTCCCCCCCCCGACAATACTTTTCTAGGGTGCACAGAAGGGTTAGATCAGATGGGGTCACTTTAACAGTATCCAACAGAATTGATTCAGGTGGGTCGCCATGCTGGTCTGAAGGAGTAGAACAAAGTTTGAGTCCAGTGGGGGCAACTGTAATGCCAACAAAGTTTTATTCGAGGTATGAGCTTCTGTGTGAAGAAGTGTGCCCTCGTCAGTGGTTGGAAGGGAGGCCACCACAGAATTCCAGGATTGTGAGTGAGTGACATATCCTAGTTCAACATTAAATCTTGGCTCTCTTTTGACCTGACTTGATTCCCTTAATTTCAGCTTACAAACATTCAAACATAAAATATAACCATAACCATAACCTTGTAAGAATCTCATAATGAACTTTTAAACTATATTTTAAGAATGATTTAAACATTATAAGTAAAAATAGTAGACTTTAGTAGCGAAGCTAGTTTTGAGGGATGAACAACAAGGTTCTATTAGTTCAAGAAAATACAGGCTTTTTAACAGTCTGCACTCAAAAAATACAAATTAATGAACTGTGTGTGTGTGTGTGTGTGTGAGAGAGAGAGAGAGAGAGAGAGAGAGAGAGAATATCATATTTTGGCAAGCTATATACTCTAGCTACAGTAGACACCACTTGTAGGGGGGAGAGCACATTAAAAACCATCTAGGCTACGCACACCCTCTCCCATCACAAGCATAAGTCAAACCACAGATCCAGTGCCTGCCTTAAAGTCTGGGTAGCTGAGGATGAGAAAGGTTTTTTTTTTAACCATCGAATTCTTAGACCACAATTCTGTGGGTCTCTGAGGTGCTACTGGACTGGAATCTAGCTCTGCTACTGCAGACCAACACACACACACCCTCTAAAAATATCAGTAAAGTCACTTTTGTTAGTCTTAAGGGTACTACTGGACTCATACGTTGTTATTTTGTTAATACTGACACTGTGAGTTAAAACTTAGCTTTTATACAGCTCATTTAAGCCCTCCACTTACATTTACACAATGACCCCTACAGCAGCCCTGTGAGGAAGGCCAGTATTATTTTTGTTCCACCGTGTGGATTGCCTGATTGACTTTAAAAAAATATTTTCAGACAGTAGCCATGCTCCCCTGCAGTAGGATTTGAGTCCAGTAACACCTGGACAAGATTTCCAGGGTATAAGCTTATAAGAGTCTTTAAACCAGGGGCAAAACAAGGGGAGGGGGGTGTTCTGTAGTTCTGGACCCCTTGGTGGAAATCTGATGGCACCTGGGTTTTGGCCACCAAGTATGAAACAGACTACTGGACTGGATGGGAAAGTGGCCCACCTGATGTCCTTAAAGCGCTACTAAGACCCCACCCCCTCCAGAAACCCCATCCTCCAAGCTTCTCCCTTAAATCCTTCCCCTCCCCTTCTCCAATTCCTACTAATCTCATCAAAGGGCCTTCTTCCCTGCTGGCTCTGAGGGCATGGCCAACTTGGAAGCCAACTCTGTTCCCCTGCATTCCTGCAGAAAAATAGCCCTGGCTCTCAGCTTGAGACTAGGGTCTGGTTACCAGGAAGAGGGCGGGGGCGGAATACTTTATAGCTGAAATGTACAAAGACCCGTGAAACTGAATTTGGGCTTCCACATTCTGCAGTGCTAAAGAACACCAAACCTGAACAATTTGATCAGTGATTTTTTGGGGATACCCTTCAGACCAGGGGAGGGAGATGTTGAAACAGGGTTGCCAAGTCTTACCGGCATGAAAGCGAGGGAGTCCTGTCCCTTCTCCAGGAGTTCTGCGCATGCACAAAACGCGCACGTGGCTGTATGACATCCCCCGGAAGTGACAACATCATGCTGGGCACGTTGTCAGGGTGACGCTCTGGCAATCACCCTGAAACTCTATGGTGCCATAGAGTTTTCAGGGCGGTTGCTAGAGCGTTGCCCCGGCAACGTGCCCAGCGTGATGACATCGCTTCCAGGTGACATCATCACGCTGCGCAGTCGGCCAGATCAGGCCTCTTCGGGGGCGGGGTTTCCCCCACCGGCTGAATCCGGACCAGCAGATTGGGGACCCCTTTAGCGGGGGAATCCCCCCCCCCAGGGGGACTTGGCAGCCCTATGGTGAAATGTTGTTTTCAGCATCCTATAGCTTCATGTTCCATGTCAGGGATCCCCAAAACGTTTGAGCTGTTGGGTGCCTTTGGAATCCTGACGCAGCATGATGAGTGCAGGCACAATATGGCTGCCATAAAATGGCCACCTCAGAAGGCAGAGCCAGCCACAAAATGGTTGCCACAGTCTATCTTCAGTCACAAAGTGAAGATCCTTGTGCTCTAATGGCAGTTTCTGCCAAAGCAACATTAAAAAAAAAAAAATCTGCACAGCCAATCAGAACACTTGCTGGACAAAAGCCCCATTTGCCCCTACCCACTTTCTAACACTTGGGGGGCACCTGGAAAGGTATTAGAGTTGCCAGGTCACTTATCTGTTGCACCAAGGGGGGGGGTAGCTCTCGGTCCGGGACATTCACGCGCCCACGTAGCGCATGTGCGCCATGATGACATCACCTGGAAGTGATGTCATTGCACTAGGTACATTGCCAGTGGACACTCTAGCATTCGGCTTGAAAACTCTACGATACCCATAGAGCATTTGGCTTGAAAACTCTACGATACCCACAGAGAACATCATCGCTCCAGGCATATCGGCCTGAACTGGACTTTTGGGGGGCGGGGTTCCCCCCACTGGCTGGATCCAGGCCAGCGGGTCGGGGGCCCTTTGAGCAGGCAAACCCCTGCCCCCCCGGAGGACCTGGCAGCCTAAGAGGTATTGGTGGGCACCCTGTAGCCGACAAGCACCACGTTGGAAATCTTGCTCTATGTCTTCTTAAACTTTAGTTCAGCTTGTGGACCTGTGTTGTTTCATTCCCCCCTTCCTGTAATTTTTTTGTAAATAGTAGTGTGTAGACTGAAGTTGCTGAGGTCAATTTTACCCCCATGGCACTGAAAGGGAAACTAAAATTGGCATATAGGGTAAAACTGACAAAATTATGCTTTCTTATATTCTGTCCCTGCAGCCTTTGGTGTTTCTGAATCCCTGAACTGCCAAAGGAAAATTTTTTAATGAACTATAGATTTAGTTCTTTGCAGCTGGTGCCTCATGATCAATGAAGATTTTTTATATTTCCATGACTTACCTTGGGGTCTCTTTGACCCCACAGTGGATTAATCAAATACATTTTTGTTTCTGCCTAGGGTTAAAAAATATGGGGTGAAGGATCCTATATATTATAGTTGCACTCTCAGTTTTGTTACTGGTGCTACAGAGATGTTTGGCTACAGCCTGCCGAAAGCTTTTTGCAGAGATCTTTTTTTAATTTTTTCTAAGAACAAAGAGGAAATTAATCATGTGCTTTTTTTTAAAAAAAAATGTTCTATATAATGCAAACAGCCCTTTTCCCTGGTTGCTTTAAGCAAGTAAGAATCAGGCAGGAGAATTTTCCTAAACTTTAAAAGTCGTTGTTGTTTTTCTTTTTATTTAGGCCATTGATGTGGTACAAATGATTAGACTAATTTACAGGTCTACTGTACAAAAAATAAAGCAGAAAAGAGCCAGAGTCCAGTAGCTCCTTAAAGACTAACAAAATTTGTGGCAGGGTGTGAGCTTTCGTGAGTCACTGCTCACTTCTTCAGATATAGCTATA
This sequence comes from Lepidodactylus listeri, assembly GCA_029233225.1. Lineage (NCBI taxonomy): Eukaryota > Metazoa > Chordata > Lepidosauria > Squamata > Gekkonidae > Lepidodactylus > Lepidodactylus listeri. The sequence goes on along the minus strand of JARCFY010000005.1, from coordinate 126,973,056 downwards.
GTTGAAGAAGTGAGCAGTAACTTCTCCTCCTCCCTTCCCTGTCTGAGCTTCTCCACTACTGTGGACAAACTACTGTGCAGCCATGGGGAAGATCAGGACTGGAACCCAAGCATGCTTGCATGCCTGCCCTTTGTCAGGGGGTGTGGCATATGCAAATAAGTTATGCTAATGAGTTATGTTAATGAGCTCCTGCACCTCTTTTTCTACAAAATAACCCCTGTTAAAGTATCTCCCGTACCTGGCATTACATTTTATGGCGCACATGGCCCGGCACACCCAAGTGACATTTATGTCAGATTCGGCCCTCATAGCGAAGGAGTTCGACGCTTCTGCCGAGGGTTTCAAGGGAAGAGACAAACGGACGTGACTTGCCATTGCTTCTCTGCGTAGAGACCCTGGACTTCCCTTGGCCGACCCTGCTCAGCTTCTGAGAGCTGATGAGACCGAGCTCACCTGGGCCATCCAGGTCAGGTCGAAGTTAGAGCTATTCGCTACCAGGCCAGGCTCAACTTTGGCCCATTTTTTCTTAGCTGTCAAGGCACAGAGCGAAATCTTGTGAGTTACACTGGGCTCTGGGTCAGCTAATACTTAAATTATTTTCAGTACCTCTTGCGCGTTAGTTTTAAAATGGGTTAAGACAGCTGTGGGAGATTTATAAAATGGGTAATATCAAAGAACGCAGCCCAGTAGCCTCATCCTGGCTTGACACTGTCAGAGCTTGGAAGCTAAGCAGGGTCAGCCGTGGTTAGTACTTGGATGGGAGACCACCAAGGAAGTTCAGGGTTGCTACGCAGAGGCAGGCAATGGCAAACCACCTCTATTTGTCTCTTGACTGGAAAACCACACAGTTATGGGGTTGCTATGAGTCAGTTGTGACTTGATAGCCCACAAGTATGAATATCGAAATGCTCCCTTTTTGAAAATAGGCCATCTTCTGCACTTGACTTGTATGTTCAACAGACAATTATACGTTGGTGATGGTTTTTCTCTCCTTTTAACAGCAATTCAAAATTGTATGAAACTAGACAACCTCCTTCAATCTCCAAAAGAGACGGTAATATTTCTCCCTCTCTCTCTCATTACCAGTCGGTGTGCTGCTAACTTGATGAAATGCAGGATGATTTATGTTTATAGGGGAGGCCATCATGCATGATATTTTAATGCCTAGCAGAGAGAATCCATCATATGAATGTAGAATTTATGGGAGAATTACCAAACTCTAAAGCTAACTTGAGCACTGTTAAATTATCTGCAGATACATACTGGAGAGCTGGAACTCATCACGGCAGAGGGGAGGGGATCGTATGGGGATCATTGTGGATATAGCATTAGCGTGAGGTTAGAGAGAGTTTTCGGATACTTGATGCCACGAGGCTAAGAACGCCCTTTTAGTTCAGCAGCCAAATCAGCGATGCCAAATTTTCTTTTAATGTTGCGGTCAGGGTGATTTTTTTTTTTTTTGCCCCTTGATTTGGGTCCAATTAATATATGCTCCTTTTAATGGTCAGGATCCTATTTCCATGACTGCATCTGGTTCTAGGAGGTGCCAGTTGGATGGAACGGCCTCCTTGGCAAGATCCGGAAGGCTCCCCCTCCCCTGGCTTGCCACAAACTGTGCAAAACGGGATTATTCAAAAGGGCTTTTTGCACAGGTAGACAGGGCTGTACTGTAATGAAGTGCTCAGAAATTTGCCTGGGGAAAAGGGACAGGAACTGTGGACTACACTAATCGTTGACAGCCTTGCTCCGGTCTTGCAAACGGAAGGCCCTGGCTTCCTTGATCGAGTCAATCCATCTCATGTTGGGTCCTCCCCTTTTCCTGCTGCCTTCAGCTTTTCCTAGAGTCGCTGTCGTTTCCAGTGACTCCTGTCTTCTCATCAGGGATGCCAGACTACACACCCCCAGTGGGTGAGTGGGTGTCCCACTGCCAGGCTCCACCTCTCCACCGCCGATCAGCTGGCCGGCGGGGAGGCGGGGTTACCCCCCAAACAAGGGAGGAACACCCGACATTTCGGCAACGTACCGACGCGACTTCAACATGACCCGAAAGTGACATAGGCAGATCAGGGTGATGCTCTGGTTTTTGGACAAAAACTCTATGGTAGAAGCTAATTCTACCATAGAGTTTTTGCCCAAACACTACTGCATTGCCCCAGTGTCCCTGATGGGCCTACGTCACCTCCAGGTCATGTTGGAAGTCATGTGAGCACATCGCTGAAACATGCAATGAAACGCCCAGCTCCCAGTAAGCCTACCCCCCACCCTTCCCACTGGCTGCCCAAAGGCAATCCTACTTCTCATAGTGTGACCAAATTAGGGCTGCCCACCTCCAGGCAGTGGCTATTACAACCGATCTCCGGTTGACAACGATCAGTTAAGCTGGAGAAAATGGCCACTTTGGAAGGTGCACACTATAGCATTATACCCTACTGAAGTCCGTCCCCTCCCCAAACCCTGCCCTCCTCGGGTTCCACCCCTAAAATCTTCAGGTACTTCCCAGCCTGGAGCTGGCAGCCCTGGACCAAATGCAATAGTCTCGGTTTAGTCATTTTAGCTTCCAGGGAGAGTTCAGGCTTGATTTGGTCTCGAACCCACTTGTCTCTTTGGCAGTCCACGGTGTCTGTAAAGCTCTTCTCAGACACCATGTTTCAAAGGAATCCCGCCACTTGACATATCCTGTTTAAACGCTCATGCTCTGTTTCAGCTCTGTTGGAGGTTTCTGTGTGTTTTCTGACTTCTGTGGTCCAGACCCTGTTAGTCACTGTTCGTTGGGTAGCCTGTCCTGTTGGCTGTACTTGATACACAGTCAATGCTCCCTCTAAGCTGTGGAGTCTTGTGAGCAAAAATTCTACCTTGTGAGCTACTGGCGTTAAAGATGTGAGCGAGTGTTTTGGCTACCGCATCAATTAGTTTGCTCTGGAGCCATCCTTCCTGAGCCGAGACGAAAACGTGGGAGTCGGAGGCTAAAAAACTGTGAGCTAGCTCGCACTCACCCAGCTTTGAGGGAACACCGCATACAGTACATAACCTGCCTCAAGTCTCAGAGATAGACGTGGACTGTAAATAACAAGACAGCGAATGAAATAAATAAATTCTGCTGTTGTCACTGTGATGTGAGATCTCACCACTGGGGGTGCTGTTTAGGGATGGCAGCTGGCAGCAGTCGTCCCAGCCTGAAGTTTCACATCGTGAGGATTTCATAGGAGCCTCCTCTGCCACTGGTGATTACGAGGCACAACTAAACACACAGGGTTGCCAAGTCTTCTTTACTTACCGGTGGGGGGGGAGTCGTCCATCGTCTGGGAGCTTCCCCGGCACGCGTGCCTCGCACGCGCGCCCGCTGACGTCACCCGGAAGTGACGTCAGCACGTTGGGGGCGTTGCCAGGGCGACGCTCTGGCAATCGCCCCAAAACTCTATGGTATCATAGAGTTTTGGGGCGATTGCCAGAGCGTCGCCCTGGCAACGCCCCCAACGTGATGACGTCACTTCCGGGTGACGTCATTACATTGGGGAAGGTCGTCCTGGCTGGACGACTTCGGGGGTGGGGTTTCCCCCACCGGCCGAATGCTGGCCAGTGGATCAGGAACCCCTGTAGCGGGGGATCCCCCGCCCCCCGGGCTGACTTGGCAGCCCTATAAACACAACAAACAGTTTCGGCGGAGACCGAGGCAGAACGTTTCTAGTGGAAAGGGGGGCAAGAGTCAAAGGAAGGTTTTGAAAGAGAACTCTTGGCTGCTGTCAGGAATCTGTTGTCATGGATTAAATAAGCTAGCAATATCTACCCAGTCTTAATTCTGCTCATGATGAACTGATGGGATTTGCTGGCTTCAGAGGTCTGCTTTTAAGAAGAAGCAGAAAAGAAGAAGAGATTGGATTTATACCCTGCCTTTCACTACCTGAAGGAGTCTCAGAGCAGCTTACAATCCCCCACAACGGACACCCTGTGAGGCAGGTGGGGCTAGGGTTGCTAAGTTCTACCTTTGTAGGAGCTGGGGGAGTCTGTCCTCTTCCTGGAGTCTTCTGGCGCGTGTGCGAAGTGCGCGCGCGGTGCGATGGCGTCACCAGGAAGTGACATCATCACGTCAGGCACGTTGGGGGCGGGATAGGGTTGCCAAGTCTGTTTAACTTACTGGCGGGGGGGAGTCCTCTGCCGGCCGGGAGCTTCACCGCTGGCGTCACTTCCGGGTGACGTCATTACGTGGGGGGAAGTCGTCCAGGCTAGACGACTTTGGGGGCGGGGTTTCCCCCGCCAGCCGAATGCTGGCCAGCGGATCGGGAACCCCTTTAGCGGGGGATCCCCCACCCCCCTGGGCTGACTTGGCAGCCCTAGGGCGGGACCTCAGTAATTCCAGGGAAAACCATAAAGTTTTCCCTCGAATTACAGAGCACCCCCCCCTCGAAACGTGCCCGACGCAACGACGTCACCTCTGGGTGACATCACTGCGCCGGGCACGTCCCCTCAGCTCGGCAGTTTGGGGGCGGGGTTCCCTGCGGTGGTCTGACCCCGACCGGCAGGCAACGAGCCACTGGAGTGGGCTTTTCCCCACCCCCCGGGGGGACTTGGCAACCCTGGGTGGGGCTGAGAGAGCTCTCTCGAGAACTGCCCTGGAGAGAACAGTTCTGAAAGAACTTATGATTGACTCAAGGTCACACCAGCAGCTGCATGTGTGGAGGAGTGGGGAATCAAACCCGGGTCTCCCAGATTAGAGTCCGCACTCTTAACCACTACACCGGACTGGCTCTCAGTTAAGCCATGGTGTGTGTGTGTGGGGGGGGGGGACACCATCTATCTTGCCTATTTGGAAATTTTAGCTTCGCTTGTGTGCGTAAGTCGTGTGCTCAGTTTCCTTTCCATATATCTGAGAACGGCTAGTAATAGATAGTGAACCCATTTAGCAAGCCAGGCTACCCATTCATAATTTTTTAACTGCAGGGTTTCAAGTAAAAATTAGTCATAGCCTTTGGGCCCAGACAGGAAAAGAGTCATCTTTTGATCTGTCTGTTTGTGTGGAGACGCCTGAGCTTGATGTGACAGTTTGTCTCTGGCGACACAGCTGATGACGACAGGAGGTATGGTTCTGTGTTCGTGAGCCCTAAACGGTTTCTTCCTGTCCCCTTATCATCCTGGCTCTGCAGACGTGCTGTACTAAGAGTAGACCAAGATGGGTACTAGCCGTGTGCAGGAGAAAAGAGCCAGAGTCCGGCAGCACCTTCAAGACTAACAGAATATGTGGCAGGGGAGGAGCTTGGGTGAGTCACCGCTCCCTTGTGTGAATCTGGCCTATGGTCCATCAAGATCAGTACTGTCTCCTCAGACTGGCAGTGGCTCTCCGGGGTCTCAGGCCGAGGTACTTCACGTCCCCTACCACCTGATCTTTTTACCTGGAGAGGCTGGGGATTGCACCTGAGACCTCTGCATGTCAAGCAGAGCCTTTGCCACTCAGCCAGGGCCCGTGCAAGTGCTAGCCAGGTCCAACTCTGCTTAGCTTCTGAGACCTGATGAGATTGGGCCCGCCTGGGCCGTCCAGGTCAGTGCTAGGGAGAACTCCTTAGGCTTGTGTGGGGCCAGTTCTAGCCTGTTCAGTTGTGGTCTGGGAATCCCGTTTCAAATCTCTAGTTCACCTTAGGTGTTCATCAGGTGCCCTTAGTAAAGTTGCTCAGCTGAAACTACCTGGCAGAGTTGTTATGAGATTCCAGCCCTGTCTCGCGCTCCTTGGAAGAAAGGCAGATGCAACAATAAAGTCGTCATGAGCTGGGGCATCGGATCCAGTCCTCTCCTAGGGTTGTACAACCAGAGAATTTGTGTTGGGGAGCAACAATCCAGGAAGTGCCCCTTTGTCAAGATTAAGAAGCCCTCAGCTTAGCATGTGTCCTTTCCACGTGCAAGGACTTTTTCTGTGCAGATAATTTGCCTTACATGTGTTGCACTCTACTGCATCCTTTCCCCACCCATGTTTGAATTGACTCTCCTGTGTTCAAAAGAGTATTTATTTACTCCATTTATACCCCACCTTTCTGCCCAAGGGGGACCCAAAACAGTTCACGTCGTTCTCTTCTCCTCCGTTTTATCCTCACAACAACCCTGTGAGGCAAGTAGGCTGAGGGTGCGTGACTGGCCCCAGAGTCACCCAGCAAGCTTCCATGGCAGAGTCAGGAGGAGCTGTGGCGCAGTGGTAGAGCATCTGCTTTGCGTGCAGAAGGTCCCGGGTTCAATCCCTGGCATGTCCAGCCAAAAAAAGATCAGGTAGGAGGTGATGTGAAAGGCCTCTGCCTGAGACATTCTGGTGAGCCCCTGCCAGTCTGAGTGGACACTACTGACCTTGACGGACCAAGGTTCTGATTCGGTATAAGGCAGCTTCATGTGTTCATGTGATTCGAACCCGGCTTTCCCAGACCCTAGCCCGACACTTTAACTATTCCGCCACACTGGCTCCCTCTGATAACTGGGAGGACAATTTCGATAGCTTTGCCCTGGAGCCTTACAAAACAAGAAAATGTTCCAGCAGTTGCTATGCCAACACACAAATAGCCGAGGCAGCCCGAAAGATATGCCTACTCACTGCAAAATAGAACATTGTGCCAGCGCTGCCTACAGACATGCTGATGCATCTATTTAGGAATGTGGTGTTGGATTCTTGTATTTAATACCTGGGCGAAGTAATCCGGCATTTCTCTAGACTAGGGGTGGAGAACAGATGACTCGGGCTTTCAGCGCAACCCCAGAGTTCCTTTTCTGGGTGTGAACTTCGCCCCTAGTGCTAAAGGCCTTGCAGCTTTCCTCTCAGAGACAGCCAGTGGACGGTCCCTCTCTGGTATTCTCCCACTCCCCTCGTGAGGTCATCATCTAAAGCAGGGGTGTTGAATTCATTTGTTATGAGGGCCAGGTCTGACATAAACGAGACCTTGTCGCGCCGGGCCATGTATGCCATAAAATGTAATAGCAGGTAGCGGAGATATAAACTTTACAAAGGACACGGCCAGTTCCTTACCAGAAACTCTCAATCTTGTGCAACTGAGAGAGACTGGTAAAGCAAGCTGTGATGTGGCCGCAGCCAGGGCGTAGACTTTTGGAAATCCGGGGGGGGGGGGGGGGCTCCTCAGCGCGCGCATGCTTTGCACACGCACTCGCTGGAGCGATGTTCTCCCCCCCCCGGGAAACTGCCCCACCTCCCCAGGCCCTTCCGAGGCCCGCCAGCCGCTGCTGCCGGTGCCTCCCTCTCCCCCTCCCCTCCCCGCCCACCACCCCTTCCCTTTCCCTCTCCAGCAGCGGCAGCCAGGCCTCGGAAGGACCCGGGGAGGCGTGGCGGCAGGCGCTCCGTTTTCCCGGGGGTGGCTGAGCCCCCCCCCCGGGAAATTTCAGGGGTGGCTCAAGCCCTCGAGCCCCCCCCGTACTCTACGTCTATGGCCGCAGCAAGAGAAGTTCCGCAGGGCCTGCAAAGCGGAGCTCTTCCGCCAGGCTTTTGGGGCCGCCGCCGGAGGGAATGGCCCTTAGTAGGCGGCACTCGCTGCTAGAACATCTGAGGTGGGAGCCTCCTGACGGGAAACAAAGTAGACACTGCACTGGAGATTGGTTTTGTATTTACTACCATCTTAGCTTTTATTAAGATTGCTTAGCTTTTAATCTGTTTTAACATATGTATATGGAAATTTTATGTATTTAATTGTATATTTTATTATGTTGTTAGCCGCCTAGAGCCAGTTTTCGTAAGGCGGGGTATAAATCGAAGTTAATAAATAAATAAATAAATAAATAAATAAATAAATAAATAAATAAATAAATGAAATAAAAGAAAGTAGGAAACAGCCAGGGCCTTGGGGGGCGGATTGGGGCCCTCCGAGGGCCTGATCTGGCCCCCGGGCCGCATGTTTGACCCCCCCAGGCCCCTGATCTAAAGCATTATTTGTGTTCCCACCTGTAATGAAAAGGTGGATGGTGACCAGGAACAGGGCCTTTTTTGTAGTGGGTCCTGTCTGCCCATTAACCCCTTGGAAGCTTGCCTGAGGCTTGCTCTATCGGCATTTGGCCACCGCATGAAAATACTTCTATTTGCTTGGCTTTTAGCTGAAATATCTATATCCCACCTTTTCTCATTTTACCAATATTGACCTGTCTTTCTTGTCGGCTGACAGTTTTCACAGCCTGCTTTTGGGTTCAACCATATTTTATACTGCTTTTTTAAAAAGTTTTGTTGATTTTTTTAACTTATATTGTCTGATTCAGTGTAAGACAGCTTCATGGGTTCATAGCCCGGGTGGGATGCCAGAAGTTCCTGGTCTTGCCATAAGGAATGGGGAGAACGGAGGAGCTGTGTATTTTGCGAAAAGGCCCACTGACAAGTTGGGTCTCAGCCTCCCCCAGTTGCCTCATTGCCAGCCTGCCCCATTCCTTCGTGGCCCACAAAGCACACGTGTCTGTCTGTGCAGTGCGCAACTCTTAATCTCTAGGGAACAAAGCAAGTTTTGGTGAGTGGGTCACACTGGAGGCTTGGTCACACTGGAGGCTTGGTGTGATGTGGGGGTGCCTCTGTTTGCGGTGGTTTAAATCATTGCGGGAAGGGGTGACCAGACAGTGAAGCGGCCTCACTGTGCGATCGCCCCGTGGTTGACCATTCAGATTATTGCTGTGGGGCAACCATGGAGAAGATGGTTGGGTGGCTTCTTCTTCTTTTTTTTTTAAATGTCTTTTGCATATGCGCATAACTGCTTATTCGAAGCACCGCTCCTGTTTTGACAGCTGGAGGTGGCTGCCTCCCCCTCTGAAAAAATCTCATCATTTCAATTAACTCCTTCCCCACCCTATGTGCTGCAAAGCTGTAGGCAGAGGAACTGGCATGAAAATGACGAAGGAGACTTTTCAGCCTGCCTTCCCCCCCCACCCCTTGCTTCAGAGGACTGCTGAAAGCTTGCTGGTGTGCCCAAAGGTGCAGTTATGCACACATTGCTAACTGACTAAAAAAGAAGCAGCGAAAACAGAACAGAGCAATCAGACTTCCCAACCAGGTTAATCTCGCACCAGGGTTGTTCAGACATCCAGAAGTGCAGGGCAAAAGCGCTGATATCTATAAACACCGGACTTTCGCTGAGTGCCTGATTACTCTGCTTCCAAAGTGGGGCAGAATGGGGTAGCAGCAACTGGGGCACAGAAGGCAGATGTTGCTCTCTGATCGTGCTCTTTAAATCCCCAAAGGTACCACAACAATATTGGCACAAGCGTCTTGGCTGACTGCAGCCCAAGAGTCAGCAGGCTGTTCGCCACATGACAGAGGCCATGTGCCTCGTGTTGGAGGAAAACCAGCTGAGGAACTGGTTTCGTTGGCCTGCGATTAACATGATTGGAATGTCTTCTTCACCAACTAGTGTTGGTATCGAGTGCATTTGACAACCTGCATGCTATGCAGTGAGAGGATAGTTTGAACATACAGTAGGGGTGCCAACCTCCAGGCGGTGGCTGGAGATCTCCTGGGATTACAACTGATCTCCAGGCAATAGAGATCACTTCACCAGAGAAAATGGCAGCTTTGGAAGGTGGACTCTATGGCATCAGACCTCACTGAAGTCTCCCCTTCCCACTGGCTCCACCCCCAACATCTCCAGGTATTTCCCACCATGGAGCTGGCAACCCTAGGGAGGGACTTGCTTGAATATTCTCTTCCCTCCAAAAAGGTTTCTATGCACTGAAATTTTTCATGCCAGGGAGAAGGTTAGGTTAGAATTCTTTTCCAGGAATTCTCCAGGCCAGTTTGGCTGGAGGTCCTGGAGGTTTTCCTGCCATCTTCTGGACATGAAACAGCAGTCCCTGGGGGTGTGAGGGGGAGGTATTTGTGAATTTCCTGCATTGTGCAAGGGGTTAGACTAGATGACCCTGGAGGTCCCTTCCAACTAGGGTTGCCAGCCTCCAGGTGGGGCCTGGGGATCTCCCACTTTTACAACTGATCCTCAGCTGACAGAGATCAGCTTCCCTGGAGAAAATGGCTGCTTTGAAGGGTGGGCTCTATGGCATTGTACCCTGCTGAGGCCCCTCCCCTCCCCAAACCCCCCCCTCTCCTGGCTCCACTCCCAAAGTCTCCAGATATTTTCCAGCCCAGACCTGGCAACCCTATTTCCAATTCTGTGATTCTATGATCTGTTTTGCGCTGTTTTTGTAGACCAGGGCCTCCGAATGGAACACAGGCTTGCCTCTCAAAACAAGGCATGTCTATTCAAAACTTTTTTCCACCTTTGAAGGAGCTCAGGGTGACATGCTTGGATATCCTCCATTTTAACCTTGTAACGGCTCTGTAAAGTAGTCTGGGCCAGTTACTCCTGGTGATCCTAATGTATAGGGTTGCCAGCCTCCAGGTGGGGCCTGGGGATCTCCCACTTTTACAACTGATCTCCAGCTGACAGAGATCAGCTCCCCTGGAGAAAATAGCTGCTTTGAAGGGTGGACTCTATGGCATTGCACTATGCTGAGGGCCCTCCCCTCCCCAAACCCCGCCCTCTCCTGGCTCCGCCCCCAAAGTCCCCAGGTATTTTCCAACCCAGACTTGGCAACCCTGCTAATGTAGAGTGTTCCTCTGCAAATCGTTAACCGTTGCAGAGGGTCAAGATGAAGTCAGGGTTCGAATCATTTTGGTGGGCAGACTTATCAGCAACATTGGGAACAGTCTGGGTTCTCTCTTGAAAAAACAGGCTGACCCATTGGATCCCTCCGGAAGGTCAGCGATCACATTTTCGAGGCTAATCTCTGCAGCCCTGTGAGCTAGAAATGTACTCTTTTCTCTTCCAAAAAAGAAAAAAAAATAGTTGAGATGATAGCAACGAGAAGTGGCAGTCTGCACAAAACGACTCTGGCAGCTGCACGTGGGATCTACTTTGTTTGCCCTTTTAATAGTCAAATGTATATATAGAGAGCGGCTACATTCTTCTGCTAGCATTCCCTTAAGAACTGACACGCCGCCAGCAGCCTCACAGATGGGTGTTCCTGGGTTGTATAACCAGATTGTAGGTGGCGACTGGATCTTCTACAGATCTAGAAACAATAATTCTCCAATATGCGCCCGAGTTTTTTAAAAATAGACATGTTCGGCAGGAATCTAAAACCAGGATATGGCAGCTGATTATCTGCAGGGAGTGGGTCTGTGGGGGAGAGCATTCATCAGGCAGTCATCCATGTGCAATCTGAAATGGCAAAGCTTTGCAACGTGTGGGCATACTGACATGACAGAGAACGCAGGCTGGGTGGGTTCCATGGTCCTCCGTCCCCTGTCCCCCCTTGTAAGGGTGAGACACGGCTTATGGGTTCTCCTCAATTCCCACGCAGGTGGTGCCCGATTCAGACTGCAACTGTGGTGCTCAATGAGCAGGGGCTTCAGTCACCCCACCTGTATCATTTTTTCAATCTGAACTTATTGGGGGGGGGGGACAGGGTTGCCATCCCCTTGATGGGGGTGGGTTTCCCCCCGATATCGGGGGCCACAATCTGCTGCTGGCCAGCTGGCTGGCTGGGGGAGCCCTGTCCTTGAAGACCCCCATCGCACCTGACATGCCCGGCACAATGATGTCACCTGGAGGTGACATTTCACTGGGAAAGTCATGCGGGGGATGCTCTAGCATTTTGCTAAAAACTCTATGGTGACCATAAAGTGTTTAGCCAAAGGCTAAAGTGTCCCCTTCGTGACATGCCCAGTGCGATGACATCACGATCCACGTGTTAGTCTTAAAGTGTCACCAGACTCTTTCCTGTGGTGTTTAGACCACCTCTTACCCAGGGTTTCCAACTCTGAGTTGGGAAATGCCTGGAGGTCTTGGGGGTGGAGTCTGGGGAGGGAACTCCGTGGGGTACCATGCCACAGAGCCCATCCTCCAAAACAGCCATCTTCTCCAGAAGAGCTGATCTCTGCGGAGATCCGTTATAATTCAGGGAGATCTGGCCCCACCTGAAAGTTGACTGCCCCACTCTTACCTCTGGGCGGGGCTATGAATGCAACTGCCATGATTTTCTTTAAACTGAATTGACAACTCAGGATTGAACGCACAAAGCTGCCTTATACTGAATCAGAGCCTTGGTCTTTCAAAGACAACATTGTCTACTCAGACTGGCAGCAGCTCTCCAGGGTCTCAGGCAGAAGTCTTTCCCATCCCCTACTATGTGACCCTTTATAATGAGATGCTGGGGATTGAACCTGGGACCTTCTGCATGCCAAGCAGATGCTCTACGATGGAGCCACGGGCCCGCCAAGCCCAGATTTCCGTGTTGCTGTGTCACATGAAACCATGGTTAGGAGAAACTGGAGTTAATATGCCAACTTCAGACTGTGGCGTCAGATCCTGGTTGGATGAATCCTAACTGACCCGTAGTCGGTTTGTGATCAGACTTTTGCACTAACCCTATGCCACGGTTTCATGTTATGTCTGAACTGGGTCGCAGTGACTACAAGATGAGTCTGTGCAGGGGTCATTTCGCAGAAAAAGAGGTGCAGGAGCTCATTAGCATAACTCATTTGTATAACTCATTTGCATATGCCACACCCCCTAACATACCAGAAGTGTGTCAGAAGGCAACACCCACCCCTCAGGCTCCACTCCACAGGTGAGTGAAACTCACCTCCTCTTCCTCCGTTCCCTTCCCCATCCAATACTTTGTGCAATAAAAATAAGCGTAAAGAACACACCCTCATTCTCTTCCTGCTCCCTTGAAACCACAAGGTTTCAAGTAGACTTGAGATACCCAGGACATGTGCACCACCCATCCCTTTCCCTTCCCCTCCCCTCCCCACAACAAGACACCCTGTGAGGTAGGTGGGGCTGAGAGAGGTCTTTTGAGAACTGCTCATGAGAGAACAGCTCTGAGAGAACTTGTGACTGGCCCAAGGTCACACCAGCAGCTGCATGTGCAGGAGTGGGGAATCAAACCCGGTTCTCCCAGATTAGAGTCCAACTCCTGACCACTACACCAAACTGATGGGGTAGAAGCTGCTGAAGGGTTGGTGAAATTTCTGCAGTACTTATGTGCCATGTGCCCAGATAAAAATTGGTATACATAGAAAATTTATATGCCACCTTGAGCAAGTCTCTGGAAAAGCAGCACACAGTCATAAAAGGAACAATGATAAAATTATCAATATTAAAACAAAACATTAAAATCAATAAAGACCCTAGCAGGGCTTTCCCCGGGGCGCTGCGCCTCTGCACTGCTTGGGGAAGCCGAGGAGGGGGCGGGGCTTGGTCATGTGCCCGCCCCCTGGGCTCCTCACTCCCAGAGCTGCGCTCCTGTGTGCTCCCGCTCCAACAGACCCCTGAGTCTGTGATTCAGCCCTCAAAAAAAAAAGCACAAAGACTGCTTTATTTATAGGGTTGCCAGCTACAGGTTGGGACATTTCTGGAGATCTGGGGGCAAAGCCTGGGGGGGGGGGGGGATAGGAATGTCAGGTTGCCCCTGGCCACCAGCAGGGGATGGGGGTAGGGTTGCTAGATCCAGGTTGGGAAACTCCTGGATATTTGGGGATGGAGCCTGGGGAGGACAGAGACCTCAATGGGGTACAATGCCACATAGAGTCCCCCCTCCAAAGCATCCATTTTCTCCAGGGGAACTGATCTCTGTCTGTAGTCTGGAGAAGAGCTGTAATTCTGGAAGATCCCCAAGTCCCACCTGGAGGCTGACCTCCCTAGGAGGGCAGGGTTTGGGGAGGGCAGGGACCTCAGTGGGGTACAGTGCCATAGTGTCCCCCTCCAAAACAGCTATTTCCTGCGGGACAATTGGCCTGTAATTTGGGGCTCTGTAATTTGGAGAGATCTCCAGGCCCCACCTGGAGTCTGGCAACCCTGTTCATTTAGAAAAGCTGTTGTTTTTTTTCTTTCTCTCTCACCCACCTTGAGCTGTGTTTTCCAAGACCACCCCTATTTACTATCTGCCCCATCAGGGAACAGTGTATGGAAACAAAAGAGGGAAATGTCAAATTTGCAAGTCGAAAATTATTCTCTACTTACTTAGCTTTCAGTGACTGAGAAGAATATGGGATGGGGGGGGGGGGGATGCCCATAAACCTCTTAGAACAGCTTAAGATGCCAACAAAAAAAGGAGTTTTGGTGCACTGAAAGAAAGAGAGAGCAGGGGATTCCTATAGCACCGAAATGTGTTGCTAGGAGACATCATCTATTATGGGGAGGGGGAGAAGAGAGCAAGTGAAAGACTAAAATAAGAGCTGCTACTTAAAGACCAGGAATGCAGTGATATCTTCTGGGGAACGAAGAGAATCCCCCCCCCCCCCCAAGCCGGTTCTGTTCCATCTGGAACGTTTTTGTTTGAATCTTTGCTGAAGTGTTTGCTCCCAATGGGCTGGGAGGCTGAGTACATTCCATTCCTAAGCTCCGGAGAGCCACTGTCTTGTGAACACTCCAGTTTCCCTCTGCGCCAAACGAACCCCTGTAGGCAAACGAGCCTTCTTGGAGTCGCATATAACTAAAAAAAAAAACCACAACCAATTTCTCGCTGTTACCATCTTTTGCCGCTTTCGCGCTCCCGTCCAGCATGGGAAAGAGAAGAAGATTTGGTGATGCTTAGAAAGGAACTTTAGTTCTTTCAGCGGCTGCCTGGAAACGCTGAACCTAATCAGGGACGTGGGTGAGACAGTCTGGCAAGCTGTGTGGTAGGGACTGGTGAAGAAGCAATCCTTGATGAGGCTGGATATGCATAGGGAGCAGAGGTGGCTATGAGCCACAAGGTATAGATGGAACACTGTCTGGGCCAAGTGATGCTCTGTCTTCTTGGTGCTTGGGGGGGGGGGGGGCAACAGTGGGAGGGCTTCTGGAGTTCTGCCCCCACTGGTGGACCTTCTGATGGCACCGGGGTTTTGGCCACTGTGTGACACAGGGTGTTGGACTAGATGGGCCATTGGCTTGATCCAGTATGGCTTCTCTTATGTTCTTATATGAAACAGAGGTCCATCATTGGCTATTAGCCACAAGATAGAGATGGAACACTCTGTCTGGGGCAGTGATGCTCTGTCTTCTTGGTGCTTGGGGGGCAACAGTGGGAGGGCTTCCGGAGTTCTGGCCCCACTGGTGGACCTCCTGATGGCAGCTGGTATTTTTGGCCACTGTGTGACGCAGAGTGTTGGACTGGATGGGCCATTGGCCTGAGCCATATGGTCTTATGAGAGCATGCATGCCAGTGGCTCCAGAATAGGTTTGCCAGGTCCCCCCTGGCTACCAGCAGGGGATGGGGGTAGGGCTGACAGATCTAGGTTGGGATACTTCACGAGATTTGGGGATGGAGGCTGCAGAGGGCAGGGACCTCAGTGGGGTACAATGCCGTAGGGTCCACCTTCCGAAGCACCTATTTTATCCAGGGAAACTGATCTCTGTAGCCCGGAGATGAGCCCAGCTCCCCCTTGCAGGCCGGCATCCCTACTCCAGAGCAATGTCCCACATAGGGTTGCCAGCCTCCAGGTGGGGCCTGGCATTCTCCAGGAATCAGAACTGATTCTCCGGACTACAACTGAGCTCCAGTTCTCCTGGCGAAAATGGCAGCGTCAGAGGGTGGCATCACACACCTGCTGGTCGGTGGCATCACACACCTGCTGGTCTCCCTCCCCTCTCCGGGCTCTGCTGCCCCCAGATCCCCAAGAGCTTCCCAGACTGGAGCTGGCCGCCCTGGCAAGTGCAAGGATTTCTTTGTACGATCTGCCATGGAGGAATCACCGCGACCGGTTGGCCGGGGTTTGACCGACCTTGCCGGAATTTCACCTTTCTTGTGGTCTATTGCCAAAACAGATGTCTGTGCCCAGGAAGAAAGTGTGTGTGTGTGTGTGTGTGTGTGTGTGTGTTTAGGGTTTATGTAGTGTGAGTAGCAATTCAAATGGCTGGGAGCTGAGAGGAGCCCCCAGAGAAGTTTGTTCTCACCCTGGGGCAAGAACAGCCAGGACTGGAGGGTCTAAAGCTAGGGGGTGTAGGGATGCCTGAGAAGGGGGAAGAGAGAGACAGTGCAATATTTCCACTGCAATTTTATCCTGCCTTTTCCTCCAAGGAGCTAGGGATGCCAGTCTCCAGGTGGGACCTGGGGATCCCCCGGAATTGCACCTCATCTCCGGATTGAAGTTCAGTTCCCCCGGAGACAGTGCTTTGGAGGGTGGACTCTGTGGCACTTGTACCCCTCTGAGGTCCCCCAGGCTCCATCCCCAAATTTTCCAGGAGTTTCCCAACCAGGAGCTGGCAACTCTACCCCCCAGCCCCCAGGGGCCAGGAGGATCCTCCAAGGAACTGATGTGTCTCCTCCCGTCCAGGCAACAACATTAAGGATGCAGAACTTTTACAGGCCGGGCCAGGGAAAATGTCCGAAGTGATCACAGTTGGGCCTGGTTACACTTGCCAACCTCCAGGTGGCACCTGGAGAGCTTCCACTATTACAATTGATCTCCAAATGACCAAGAACCGTTCCCCTGGAAAAAATGGCTGCTTTGGAGGGTGGACTCTATGGCATTATACCCTGCTGAGGTCCCCCCCATCCCCAACTCCGCGTCCCCAGGCTCCACCCCCCAAGTCTCCAGGTGTTTCCCAACCCAGAGCTGCCATCCCTAGGCCCAGGTCAGGTGGAATGGATGAATGGCCGGGGGATACCGCAGTCTCTTCCAATTTCTCTCTACAGTCAGAAGTAGAAGAGGAGGCGGAGGAGATTGGATCTATACCTCGCCCTTCACTACCCAAAGGAGTCTCAGAGCGGCTTACAATCTCCTTTCCCTTCCCCTCCCCTCAACAGACACTCTGTGAGACAGGTGGGACTGAGAGAGCTCTCTCGAGAACTGCCCTTGAGAGAACAGCTCTGAGAGAACTTGTGACGGACCCAAGGTCACACCAGCAGCTGTATACAGAGGAGGAGTGGGGACTCCAACCCAGTTTTCCCAGATTAGAGTCTGTCGCTCTTAACCACGACACCAAACTGGCTCTGAAGGGGTCACGCTCAAAGGGCAGGGAAGTATGGATAAGGAGTCCCTCAGATCCAGTTCCAGTCGTTCCGGATCATAGTGCGACTGTGGCCCATCGAGTATTTTGAAGGAAAGAACAAACTGTTCCTTGGGTGTTCGTCTTCATTTAAAAAACAACAACAAAACCCTCAAGAAAGAGCGGAGCAAATGGATTTAGCAGCATCACACGAATGGGTTCCCTCCTGAGGTCTGCAGATCCTTAAGAACTCCCCATCCACCGAGTGCAAACGCAGTTCCAGTTGAGCAGAATTTCTATGAGAGGCCGGCAGAATTCTAAGAACTCGTTTGCCTTTGCATGACAAAAGCCGGGCATATTTTTGACATTCTGCTGCTTCCAACATCGGCGGCTGCAGCGAGTGTATTATCATATCGGGGGGGAGATGACTTGCGTGGATGACATTTTTAAGGGTGATGTCGCTTCATTCTAAAATGAGGGCCCGTGCCAAGACAGACCACGCTCCCGCTCGCATTGCCAGACAATTCTTTTCGCCCCCGTCTGTAATTAGCAAGTGCCACGTTAAATCAGACTCGGAGTAGCATGCAAATCAAAGGGCTTAGCCCAAATGCCACGCTTTATCCCAGCGCATGGGTGCATACTCTCCAACATATCTCAGATGAAAATACACTCGCTGAATTCAAGTGGTGGGAGATCAGAGGCTCATCGCGCAGGTGGCACGAACGGAGCACTTTGGGGACTGGTGGACGGCAGGCTTCAAAGAATGTCAGAAACTTCGAAACTTCGAGACGTGCACTTCCTTGCCATCAGAAAAGTGCGTTTGGTAAAATAAAACAAAATCCAGCTGCAACACATCTGCACATTGACCATTCCACCTAGGGTTGTCAGCTCAGGAGTGGGAAATACCTGGCAGAGGGGGGTTGGGAGGGGAGGGGAGGAGATATATGCCACATAGAGTCCACCTTCCAAAGCGGCCATTTTCTCCAGGTGAACCGATCTCTGTTGCCTGGAGAGCAGTTGTAATCCCAGGAGATCTCCAGCCACCACCTGGAAATTGGCAACCCTAAATTGCTATCTGAATCACCATTTTTAACATGGCTTGCCTCCAAGGAGCTCAGTGTCACATGATTTATCCACACAACAGCCCTGTGAAGTAGATTAGCTGGCCCAAGGTTTCCTTTGTGGCTGAGCAGGGATTTGAACTGGCATCTCCACCCACCCCCTGGTCAGGATCATCTTTAGCATATGCTGACAAAGTTATGTCCAATGACCAAAACAAGAATTTCACCAGCAAAAATATTTATAGGGTTGCCAACCTCCAGGTGGAAGCTGGAGATGTGGAACTGCAACTGATCCCTGGACTACAGGGATCAGTTCTCCAAGAGGAAATGGCTGCTGAGGTTCCCTCCCCACCCACCCTAGCCAGCCTCCACACCCGAGCCTCCAGGAATTTCCCAACCCAGAGCTGGCAACCCTACGATCTGAGAGCAGGATTTGGGCAGGGTCGGGTCCTCAGTGGGGCACAATGCCACAAAGTCCACCCTCCAGAGCAGCCGTTTTCTCCAGGGGGAACTGATCTCTGTCATCTTGGAGTTGAGCTGTAATTCTGGGGGGATCCCCAGGCCCCACCTGGAGGCAGCAATCCTACTCAGGGAAGAAACTCCCTTTTCAAATTCAAAACAAAGAAAAAGAATTCTTTTTCAAAGTAGAAAGTATAGGGCTGTCAATCTCCAGGTGGTTATAGAAAAATATATGACACTGTGTATAATAGATGTATGCTCAAGGTAGATCTATTTTGTGCTTCTTATTTTTACTTTTAAATTTTTTATACTATTATATATGCTATATATGCTGCTATTTTAAGAGTTTTATACTCTCCAAGAGAATTAAAACTCCTTATGTCTTGTATGTATATCACTGTCCTAGGAAAAAGATTGTATTTGATATGGGTAAATTACTAGAGTCCGGTGGGACTAGTGATTGTGAAACTGACATGGTGATGTTTGAATGTTTGAACATAGTGTAAAATAGTATAAAAACCTGCACTTTGATGTATTGTTTCGGTGAGCCTAGGTTTGGTAGTACTTGACACTAATAGCAATATAATGATATAGAAAATTTGTAAAAATAAAAATAAAAAGCACAGAATAAATCTACTTTAAGCATGCATCTATTATACACAGTGTCAGATATGTTTCCATATCTTCCTAATACTGTGACCCTCAGTTTTTGTGCAATCTCTAGGTGGTAACTAGAGATCTCCTGGGATCACAACCGATCTCCAGGCCACAGAGATCAGCTCCCCTGGAGAAAATGGCTGCTTTGGAGGGTGGCCTCTAGGGCCTTGTGCGCCACTGAAGTCCCTCCCTCCCCAAACCCCACCCTTCTCAGGCTTCACCCCCCAAAATCTCCAGGTATTTCTCAACCTGGAGCTGGCAGCCCTACAAAAGTAAGAAGGGTTTCTATAAAATACAAATGCGTGAAGTTACACCTTATAGTAACCGCTGATGCCTTCGGCCATTTACTTACATCTGGATAGTAGTCTGTGGTGGGGACCAGGCGCTCAATCAGGGCCTCCAGGGATCCAGAGACGAGACTCCCATCCTGGTAAACGGGATCACCGCTCCTCTCTCCCGTATCTGGCTGGACTTGACCACTACATCCAGAACCAAGCATGCTGGAAAATATTGGCGTCTGGGGCATAGTTTCCTGCAAAGGGAGGGAGAAGCAGAAAGAATACGAGCCATTTAGGATGCTTTTAAAAACAGGATCCTTTGTGCCTTTCAAAAGCAAAACGTAATCCACATCGTATCTTTTATTAGGACCAACCAAAATGGTACCAAATGCCTTTCCTAGTTTGTTTGGGTTTTTTTTTTAAAAAACCCCAGCTTAGTCCTCTAAAGAGTGAAGTATACCTTCAGCCTATTGGGATCTGATATATATAGGATTGGCTGTGTGTGTGTGTGTGTGTGTGTGTGTGTGTGTGTATATTGCATGTTTATTTGTTGCCATTGGGAAGAGGGGGTTTTCGATCCCCAGCTTCCATTAGTGGATATGGTATCTTGGGTTGGTTTTTTTGGGTTTTTTTAAGTCACACATTCCTCATCTTACATTGCATACTAACAGGCTGACTTTTGCTCCTCAAATAAAAGGTTTGGAAACAACTAATGTAACTAGGGGAAGCAATTCTTAGAGGAACAAACGGAATACGTTGCCTGCGCTCAAAAGATTTCTTTACCATCTTCCTTTCATTACAGTGGAGAAGACAGCATGCCAGGGTAAAAATAAAACCACAACTGTAAATAATCCCTTTAAAACACGCACACATGCACAAGAGCATCGAAAGACTTGGTTAAAGCATATAAATTAAACACTTGCTAATTTAAGAGCCTGACAGAACAGTTTGCTTTTAAACTGGAGGATCAGAGGGTTGCCAACTCCAGGTGACGGGGGGGGAGGAGTCCTTCGCCTTCCGGGAGCCTCCCTGGCGCGCGCGCGAAGAGCGCGCACCCGGTGACGTCACCCGGAAGTGACATCACCACGCTGGGGAAGTTGTCCAGGCTGGACGACTTTGGGGGTGGGGTTCCCCCTGCCGGCCAAATGCCGGCCGGCGGACCAGGAACCCCTATAGCGGGGGATCCCTCGCCCCCCGGGCTGACTTGGCAGCCCTATCTAAGATTCAGTAATCTTTCCAAATATTATTCCTACAAAGATATACAATCCTTAAATGGATAGTACAACACTCCCAGTACAAAGGTTGCTGAAGTCTTTTATTATTTTTGCTCTTTTCTTCCAGATTCCTGAAGAGATCCTCCAGTTTCCCAGTGACCAAACACGCTACCGTTGTGGGTGTGTTTCCACAAACTTCCTCAGAGTCGCATACAATGCGGAAACGTCACAGGGAACCCGAGCCTTTCTGTATTGTTTTCTGACACTGATTCCCTCTCCACAGAATAAATTCTTCCAAAAGTCAAGGCGACTGTCTGCTTCATTACAAAATGGGGAAAAGAACCTTTGTAAGAATAATATTGGGGAAGATGACTGAATGTTAGATAACCACTATAATTATTTGGTATTTTATTCATAACACGGTGGCATTCTTTTCCGTATGAGCTACGAGACGCCGTGGCCCTTTTTTTGTATATTTAGATTTCTAGCAGGTTTCTAGCTTTCTGGAGGCTGACAACCCTGGATGGATGGAGAGATGTCACGCCAAAGGGCCTCGCTCAGGAGAGGGGTCGATGGCAATGACAGCAAAGTTCTATGTGAAGCAGCTCCTCTCCACTCCCACTGATTTTTTTTAAGTGGGGAGATTTGATGCGAGGAGATTTAATGTGGGAGTACAGCTCAGCTCCAGACAACAGAAATCAGTTCCCCTGGTGAAAACGGGTGCTCTGGAAGGTGGACTCTATGGCATTGTACCCCACTGAGGTCCCTATCCTCCCCAGGCTCCATCCCCAAATCTCCATCCTGGATCTGGCGATGCCAGCCTCCCATCCCCCTCCAGTGCCCGGGGGGGACGGGACCTGGCAATCCAGTGTGGGAGAGAGCTTTTTCCAAGGGTCCCCAGTCAAGCCATTCAGGAGACAGACCTAAAGGAAACCAATTCTATTCTGCTCAGGCTGGTGCAGACCTTAGATTCAGGTGGGGCAGCTGTGTTGGTCTGAAGCAGCAGAACAAAGTTTGAATCCAGCGGCACCTTTAAGACCAGCAAAGTTTCATCCAGGGTATGAGCTTTCATGGGCCTGCACGCCTCCTCTTCAGATACCTTGACAGCGATACGGCTTGTTTGTTCCAGGCTTTGACAACACGGATGGCTCCGGAACTAGCTGAAGACTGCATCTGTGGTGGGCCTGGCATACCATCTGCCCCTGAGAAGGCCTTCTGTTGAGGCGGTTGGCTTCTGGAACACCGAGACCCCCCGTTGCCTGGGTGACAACATCAACACCAGCGATGGATCTCTAGGGAGAAGCGACAGTTCGGGCTCTGAAGAGAGCAGGAGGCTGGGTCTAGCAACAGGAGGCCGATCGGGACCAAAGGCCCAGCCCTAGAAGAGCACCACGTGGGCCAGACGGCCTGCTCGTCCCACCCCTTAAGTGGGGTTTCTGTGACGGCGAGTGTAAACACAACCTTGCATTATTTGGTTTGTTCTCTTCCCACTTCGCCTCGTGGAAGAATGCTGTACCGAGCTGTTGGAAGTGACCCATGAAATCCGGCCTGTTCTCTCCCCCTCCTCCAGCCGCCCAACGCCAGCTTGTGTCAAGTTGACAGCTGCAAATATGTGCCTTCCCAAAGCAAATTTGCATGGTGGGCGACGACAAAGCGAGTTGCTATGGGTTGCTTGAATCGCAGTGACTATTAAACATGAGATTTCAGAGGCATTATGCGGCCGGCCCCCTCCGTACGGTTCCTCAGCAGCGCTTGTTTACTACCTTGAAAGCTCAAAGTTGCCAAGCTGCATACGAGGATCACTGCTGAGAGGAAGTCTTGGCCTGCTGAGGTGACATGGGCTCTCTTCCTTCGTGCCCGCTGCCAGTTTGCTGTACGATATCGGGATGCTGGTTTCAGAGGTGTGGAACAGTTAGATTTGGGCCCATCTAGTCCAGCATCCCTTCTTACATAGTGGCCAACCAGTTCCTCAGGAGGGCCAAGAACAGGGCACAGAAGCCAAGGCCTTCCCCTGATGCTGCCTCCTGGCTCTGGGAGGTTCCCTTTAGTTACCATCCTCTCTCTAAGCCGTGGAGTCTTGTGAGCAAAAATTCTACTTTGTGAGCTCCTGGCATTAAAGTTGTGAGTGAGCAACTTGGCTACAGCATGAATTAGTTGGCTCTGGAGCCACCCTTTCTGAGCCATGACAAAAATGTGTGAGCTGGAGGCTAAAAAACTGTGAGCTAGCTCACGCTAACTCAGCTTAGAGGGAACACGGCTTAGCGGCTGATAGACCTGTCCTCCACCAGTCTGTCTTATCTCCTTTTAAAGCTGTCTATATCTGTAGCCAAAGTTAGAGTCCAGTGGCACCTTTAAGACCAACAAAGTTGACGCACTCTTCGTCAGACAATGAAATGGAATTACAGATCATAGTTGTATATATATCAGGGGTGGCCAACCTGTGGCTCGGGAGCCACATGCGGCTCTTTCACACATATTGTGCGGCTCCTGGCAGGGCAGCTGGGGAAGCAAAGGGGAGGCATGCTTTTTCTCTCTTTCTCCCTTCCTTCCTTCCTTCCTTCCCTCCTCCCTCCCATCTATTTGCTTTCCTAGTTTCTCTCTCTCTCTTTCTTATAACTGGTTTTCCTCGTTTGTTTTTATTTTTGGCAGTCCCATTTAACGTTAATAAAAAGCAAATTTGCATATTTTTAAAAATAAAAACGTGTGTGTGATATTTGTTCCTGTCTTGCGGCTCTCAGACATCTCTATGTGGCTCTTACGTTTATTCTATGTGGCTCTTACGTTAAGCAAGGTTGGCCACCCCTGATATATATATATATAGTTGCAGGGCTATTTTGGGGCAGGAACGCACAGGAATGGAGTTCCGGCTGGCTCCTGAGTTGGCCACACCCAGCAGGAACTCATTAGCATAATAGGCCACACCCAACGGCAGAAACTCATTAGGATTGGCTACATTAGGGGTATGTGGCCTAACATGCAAATTAGTTCCTGCTACAAAAAAAGCCCCGGGTTTTGACAACAAACAAGGTAAACAGAATAAGAAGCAAACGGTGGGTGTGGCTGGATGACCACTCTTCTGGTAACATGGGGGTGTGGCCTAATGTGCTAATAAGCTGTGCTGTCAGTGGTGTGGCTTAATATGCTAATGAATTTCTGCTGTTGGGTGTGGCCTATTATGCTAATGAGTTCCTGCTGGGCTTTTTCTACAAAAAAAGCCCTATATAGTTGTATATATACATAGTTTACCTCCATGCTAGAAAGGAGGTGGATGGAATCTAATGACTGGATCCCCACAATTTAGGGTACATCAGTCTCCAGTTCTGACATATTTGTTACCTATGTTGTCCCCCACTCAAACAGACGATAACCAGAAACCAAGCTTGTCAATCTTTTTATCGGTTAAAAAAACACCACCACTATTTTGCATGCTAATTTAACAAGCCACCCTCTATACATACAGCCATGATCTGTAATTGCCTGACAAAGCGTGCCTGCACACGGAAGCTCACACCTTGAATAAAACTTTGTGGGTCTTAAAGGTGCCACTGGACTCAACTTCGTTCTGTTGCTTCAGAACCAACACGGCTGCCCGCCTTGCTGTATCTGTGGCCCTTACTAGATCTTCTGCCAGCGAACTGCACAGTTTCATCACTTGTGTAATTCCACACTCTTCTCAGTGTGTCGCACCCAGGGTTGCCAGCTCTGGGTTGGGAAATACCTGGTGATTTGGGGGAGGAGCCCGGGGAGGGACCTCAGCAGGGTACAATGCCATAGAGCTCACCCTCCAGAGCAGCCATGTCTCCAGGGGAACTGGCCTGGAGATCGATTGTAAAAGTGGGAAATCTCCTTCAGGTTGGCATCCCTAGGTTCCCCCAGCAGATGCTTGGGTGGCTCGAATTGGGACAGTCCTATAGGAGGGAATCCAGTCCCCTCCCCCACAATGCTCCTTCTAAGCTGTGGAGTGAGCAAAAATTCTACTTTGTAAGCTACTGGCATTAAAATTGTGAGCGAGCGATTTGGCTACTGCATGAATTAGTTTGCTCTGGAGCCATCCTTCCTGAACGAAGACAAAAACCGGTGAGCCGGAGGCTAAAACACTGTGAGCTAGCTCACGCTAACTCAGCTTAGAGGGAACCCTGGTTGTGACCCATGCTCCCTCTAAGCCGTGGAGTCCTGTGAGCCAAAATTCTGCTTTGTGAGCTGCTGGCATTAAAGTTGTGAGCGAGCGATCTGGCTACTGCATAAATTGGTCTGCTCTGGAGCCATCCTTAATGAGCGAAGCCAAAAATGTGTGAGCCGGGGGCTGAAAAACTGTGAGCTAGCTCACACAGGGCTGGCTCTGCCATTGGGCCAACCTCAGCGACGGCCGAGGGTGCAGATGTCCAAGGGGCACAGCGAGGCCCCTGCTGCCACCACTCGCCCGACCCCAGCAGAGCCAGCCCCAAAGCCGCCCCCCCACGTGCCTCCGTTTCCCTGCTCCCACCCCTCCACCCAGGTGGCAGATGCGTCCCCGACCCCAGAGCCCCACTTCTGCCTAGGCCCAGGACTCCATGGAGAAGAGTGGCGCCAGAGCCCAGGCCGCCTTTGCCACGCTGCCTCCCCCAGCCTTGCCCTGCCTCAGTGATTAAACATTTTTGTGTAAGGAGATACGTACAGCTTGTGCATGTGTAACTGGGTGTATGCCCTGAGAAATACAGGGGCCGGGGTGGCTCAGAGGTTAAGACACTGAGCTGCAGACTGGAAGGTTGGTAGCTCGGCAGTTTGAGACCCTAGTGCCGCGTGATGGGGCGCCACAAGGTAGCCTCGCCTAGTGTGCAAAAAAAGAAACACCTGGGGCCGGCCCTGAGCTCACACTAACTCAGCTTAGAGGGAACACTGCTCCCCCAACCTTCGGGGCAGCCCCATGAAATACAGCCCAAGCAAGCTCTGCCTCTTTCCTCCCCTCCTGCCAACAGCAGGGTTTTGCTGTATAAAACAAGAGCCAAATGTGGCGTTCCCTTTTAAGGAAAGCTCTTACAAAACCATCCTTAACATTTATGGAGACGTTTGGGGAGCTTGCCTGAGCGGCCTCCACGGCAGACCCCTCAGTCGCAGTGACTTGCCCCTCTCTTCTTTTCTAATTGTTCTTACTAGACCCTCTATAGGAGAGAGTCCCTCCCCAGCTGTTTACAAGCCTATATGTGGAATGTCCTTAATAGTAAACAGTCGCGCCCCCCCCCCCCCCCCCCCCCAGTTCCGGACACGGCTTGTCATTTTTTCAAATGTTTCGGAGTGACTCATCTTGAGTTGGGAGAGGAGGCAAAATGTACAGCATCTAATTGCTGCATAATTGAGAAATGAGACGCGGCCGTGCCATGCGACAAAAAAAAAAAATAACACTTCCTTTGTGATGCCCCACGGAATTTCACCCATGGAGTCACAAGGTATCATTTCAGGGGCGCAAAAGCCCAGCGGCTTGAGAAACCGGGCTGTGCCTTTGGGGGGGGGGGGGGGGGGGGAGCGACAGAAGAGAAGGCAAGCAAGGCTCTGTTTTGTTATGTAAGTTCTCTCTGTTTCTTCCTTTTAAGGTAGATGGCCGGTGGTTTTTAAAGAGCTACTAACGTACAGTGCATACCACCCAGCTATTCATCTGGATGCATTGTCCACACTGCAGAATACAGGAAGGGGAAAAGAATTAAGTCTCTCGTTCTCTTATATTAAAATTCGGTGTCCACCTTTGAAGCGGCTTCGGGACAGGTGAAAGAATGTCTGACTTTGCACAATGAGTCGTTTCATGTATGAGTTTCACTGCCACTAGATGTGGTGAGGACCGGTTATTTGTTTGTTTGTTTGATTTATACCCCGCCCTCCCTGCCAAAACAGGCTCGGGGCGGATAGTGAGACAATTTTTTTAAAAAATAGGCAAATGGGTTGACCACCAGTCTATCAATGGCTGCAGCCATTTTAAATTCAGCCTCCATGTTTAGAGGCAGTGTACCTCCGAATTCCAGATAGTATTTATTTTTTAATTTAATTTCCTTTTCACTCCACCTTTCTCCCCAATGGGGACTTAAAGAAGGAGGAGGAGGAGGAGGAGGATTTTGGGCTTGTACCTTACCCTTCTCTACCCGAAGGAGTCTCAGAGTGGCTTACAATCTCCTTTCCCTTCCCCTTCCCACAACGGACACCCTGTGAGGTAAGTGGGGCTAAAAGAGCTCTCTCAAGAACTGTCTGTGAGAGAACAGCTCTGAATGAACTTGTAACTGACCCAAAGTCACACCAGCAGCTGCACATGGAGGAGTGGGGAATCAAACTCGGTTCTCCCCGATTAGAGTCCGTGCTCTTAATCACTACTCCAAAGTGGCTCGCATCCTTCTCCTCTCCTCCATTTTATCCTCACGGCAACCCTGTGTGGTAGGTCGGGCTGAGCAAGTGTGACTGACCTAAGGTCACCCAGTGAACTTCCATGGCATGAGTGGGGATTCGAACTCAGGTCTGCCAGGTCCTAGTCCAACACTCTTGACCACTGCACCACACCGGCTCTCTGTACCAGGCTCTGTAGCTTCTGTGGGTTTTCCAGGGCAACTGGTGGGGAGGCTGCTGGAAAGGAAATGGCGAACTGGAGGGGCCTCAATCTGGATCCACAGAGTAGTTGTTAAGGAAAGTGTGCCATCGAGTTGCAGTGGACCCATGGGCCCCTTCCAAAGGAAGAGGCGGCTGGCCATTGCCTTCTTCTGCATAGCGACTCCAGTCTTCCTTGGTGGTCTCCCATCCAAGTACTAAATGCGGCTAACGCATGACATGCGCATGAAGCTGCCTTGCACTGAAACAGCCCGTTGGTCCACCAAGGTCCGTATTGTCTACTCAGGCTGGCAGCTGTTCTCCAGGATCCCGGCAAAGAGGTCTGCTGAAGACATTGGGCTAGCCAGGTCTATTCAGGCTTCTTAAATCAATTAAGGGCCATCGCCCACTTCCACGTAGCAGCTTCAGGTCTCCCATCCGAGTCCTGACCTTCCTTAGCTTTCCAGCTCTGACGAGATCAGACGGGGCTGGGCTATTAGGGCTGCTGGAGCAGTTGCTAGAACTCTTACAATCCCTGTTTAGAGATTCTCTGTACTTGTTATTCATTTTTTGGAGATGGGAGAGTCGAAAACAAAATCCTGAACACTGCAAGCCAGGACGAGGGGATGGGCAGTTAGGTTCAAGGTCTGAGCACCCTACAGCGTAGACGGCTGACTGCTAAGATCATGGGAACAAAGTATTCCTGCAGCCGCATGAGTCAGTGTGAATTGTCAAAATAGTCCTCCTCTTCCCCGAGTTTGCACTTGGCAATGAAGATAAACCTCTGTGGGATCAGTCCCCCCCCAACACCATTAGGAACGCGGCAGTGATAACCATCCCCCCCCCTTTATCAAAGTTTGTCAGATCTCTCTGTGTCCCCGGGAAGTAAAATCCCTACTGAGAAGAAGGACTGGCATCAAAGTCAGAGCAACCGATCTGCTCCAATCCAATACCTGTGCGTTTCCCTTTAACGGCTCTCTTCTGCTTACTGTATTTATTTCCGTCTCGCCTTTCCCCAAGCAACTTGGGGGAGCGCAAATGGAGTTACCCAATTTTCTTACCGCGTTAATTCACTCCCAACAGTGCCTTGCCCAGAACTGCCGCACCAGCTCTGTGGCCCAATGGGGATTTGAACCTGGATTTTCCCGGTCACTAGCTAAAGCCATTGCTCCACCCTTCTGGCTCCAAAGCGACCGTGGCCGGTGCTTCACAGAGTGGCATAAGTAAAAAAGACATCTCTCGGCCCCTGAAAGCTGGCTGCCTTGTTACAGTTTCCAGCGTGTGTGGGTACCGGTGAGTGGGGAGGGCACGACCGGGCCTTGCAAAAGATGTCCCAGTACCATGTCTCTCCTCCCCTCTTCCCAATACAATCGAGTACAACCTAACACATACTGTGACATAACGATCATTGGTTGGGGAAAACAGAGCATTCAACGACTTTTCTCTGCATGCACTGTAATTATATTGGAAGTTACCTGGGAGAGGCGAAAGAGACCTGGCGCGGTGCCCCCTTCTGTGTGGCTTGCCCAAATGTCTCCCTCTCTCTCTCTCTCTCTCGCCTTAGTCCAGGGGTGGGCAAACTGTGGCTCAGGAGCCGCATGCGGCTCTTTTACATATATTATGTGGCTCCTGGCAGGGCGGCTGGGGAAGCTAAATATCATTAGCAAACAAATATCATTGGACATTGGACAAATTAATATCACTATCAATATCTGCTTTTACCCCTTCTGTTATTATTTTTGGCAGTCTCATTTAATGTTAATAAAAAGCAAATTTGCTTCTTTTCCAATAAAAGCAGGTCATATTTGTTCATGTGGTTCGCAAACATCTGATGTTTATTCGATGTGGCTCTGACGTTAAGCAAGTCTGGCCACCCCTGTTCTAGGTGGCTCTTACGCTGAGCAAGTTTGCCCGCCCCTGCCTTAGTCTAGCAAGAGTGGGTTCTTTAAAAAATTGTACCCAGTTTCCCGCCCCCCCCCCCCCCCGGTCAAAGTTAAAAGCCTCCCAGGCTTATTTCCGCTGTCTCCTAGCAAACGCTGGAATGTCGCTGAAGACATGCAAAAGGCCGATCTCTTATTTCGAGATGGCAAGGCATTTGAGACAACCCCCCCCCCCCCCCAGCTCATGCACCCTTCCTGACGCCGGTCCGATTATATTTATCCCCCAGCAGCCAAATATAATAATATAAATATACTATAAATAAATGCAAATATACGTGTGCGGGTGTGTGTGTGTGTGTGTGTAGCTGTCACCAAGGATTTCTTTTGACAGAAGCCCCCCTGCCAGCTTTCAACGCGAGCCCTGGTTCCCCTGCAACGGAACGGAAGCCCCCCAACCATCCCCGCAAGCCCAGGTCTTGACCCACCCATATCCCACCAGCGCAGCGTCACCCGGCTGTAAGTTTGCTGCGCGTCCCTCGTTGGGCGCCCGAGGAAAGGCAACGTCCCCAGCCGGTGCCTCCCAAACAGCCCG
Source organism: Lepidodactylus listeri (assembly GCA_029233225.1). Taxonomy (NCBI): domain Eukaryota; kingdom Metazoa; phylum Chordata; class Lepidosauria; order Squamata; family Gekkonidae; genus Lepidodactylus; species Lepidodactylus listeri. The sequence goes on along the minus strand of JARCFY010000005.1, from coordinate 126,943,456 downwards.
GAACCGAGACTCTTCCTTACCCTCATTGTTTTCTGCAGAATGTGCATAAGCTGGCGGCGGCATGGAGTCCCCGGCCGCTTTGGAGGAGGGCTCCCCTTCCTAGCCGGGCATTGCAGCTTCAGGGGCGAGAGAGGGAAGCTTGCCCGGGCTGCGGCGCCTTTTCCCGCCAGCTCGGGTCTAAACAAACAACTCCAGTGCATCAGAGCAGGGGAGGGAAAAACCACCCCCAGAAAGGCCGTGAGCTTTCCAGACTGGCTGTGACGTCAGCCCCGGGCTCGGCCGCCGGTTGGCTGCGAGGGAGCCTGCCTGGTTTCAAAAGGAGCGCTGGGGAAGTTTGCTCCGGCCGCCTTTTGTGTGCGGGGGTGTGCGGGAAGAGCCCAGCCGCTGGCACTTTCCTTCGGGGAGCGCTTGGCCACAGGCTGGAGGCGCGGGGGACGCTCTCTTTCCCACCCCGCCTCCGCCTTCCTCGGGAATCGAGGCGCAGGGAGGCGGAGAGGACGAATTCTCCGAAATGGTCTAGGTTTCGAAGAACAGCGCGGGGCCAGCAGCGTCCGGGGTATTTCCGTAAGAAACACCACGGGGGTCCCATCCCCTTTTTCAGTTCCATGGCACTGACCCCGTTGCCCCGACTGGCTCCTTGCTGCTGGAAACAGAAGAAGAAGAAGAAGAAGAAGAGATTGGATTTATACCCCGCCCTTCACTCACTTGGAGCCTCAGAGTAGGGTTGCCAAGTCTGGGTTGGAAAATACCTGGGGACTTTGGGGGTGGAGCCAGGAGAGGATGGGATATGGGGAGGGGAAGGGCCTCAGCAGGGTACAATGCCATGGGGTCCACCCTTCAATCTGATCTCTGTCAGCTGGAGATCAGTTGTAAAAGCAGGGGATCCCCAGGCCTCACCTGGAGGCTGGCAACCCTATCTCTGAGTGGCTTACAAACTCCTTTCCCTCCCCCTCCCCACAACAGACACCCTAGGTAGGTGGGGCTGAGAGAGCTCTTTCCAGAACTGCCCGTCCCAGAACAGCTCTGACAGAACTCTGGCTTGCCCAAGGTCATCCAGCAGGTGCAAGTGGAGGAGTGGGGAATCAAACCCGGTTCTCCCAGATTAGAGTCCGCGCACTTAACCACTGCACCAAACTGGCTACACCAAACAGGTGGCTTTGGGGAACTGTTTCTCGGAGCTGGGCTGAAAACAGCGCATTTTGCATGCGCCCCCGCGAGTCCAGGCTCGCGCCTTTAGCCCATGTGGGTGATCTGTTGATGCGACACCATCACAGCTTGGGGTGTGTGAAGCTTCTGGAGAGCAAACAGTGGGCCCCTGCTGCCTCCCAGGCGCTTACAGTCGAACAAAGTCAAGCGACGGATCCTCGGTGCACATAATGCAGGCTACCACCACATTGCCTCCACGGCATTTCGAGGCAACACCATTGCCGAAGGGAAAGGTCTCCCTGTTCCGATAAGTGGCGGTTGTGTTTCACGCTCAGCGGGAAGCAAGCATCCCTTCTTTGGTTTATTTGCTTTTCTTGCCCCTCCTCCCATCTCTGTCTCATGCTCCGAAGATAGATCAAGACGGGTAGCCATGTGAGTCTGTCTGTAGCAGTAGCAAGGAGCAAGAGTCCAGTGACACCTCACAGACTAACAGGATTTGTGGCAGGGGAGGAGCTTTCTTCAGTCACTGCTCACTGAAGTATTGACCTACTCCTGTACTGAAGGACCGTCTTCTCCCATACGTTCCTGCCCAGGAATCAAGGTCACAGGGAGTGGCTCCCCTGAGTGTCCCACCAATCACAGAAGCTCATCTGGTGGGGAAACGAGACAGGGCCTTTTTAGTGGCGGCCCCATGATAATGGAACAGCCTCCCCAGGTAATTGGGATGCCAACCCCCCCCCCCCCCAAGCTTCCTGCTCACTACAATGTTGAAATAGCCAGAAGACCATCCAGATGGTTGGTTGTGGCGTAACTAAGCAAAGACTCTCCTACGCTGCGATCACACTCACTAAATAATCCACTTTCAGTGTACTTTTGAATTTGCCAGTTCACACAGTAAAATCCAGTTGGAAGGTGCATTGAAAAGCAGTGTTCCCTCTAAGCTGAGTTAGTGTGAGCTAGCTCACTGTTTTTTAGCCTCCGGCTCACACATTTTAGTCTTGGCTCAGGAAGGATGGCCCTGGAGCAAACTGATTTAAGCAGTAGCCAAATCACCTGCTCACAACTTTTAACGCTGGTAGCTCAGAAAGTAGAATTTTTGCTCTCCGGACTCCGCAGCTTAGAGGGAGCCTTTGAAAGTGAATTATTTAGTGTGTGTGATCGCAGCCCTAGTACAGAAGGATGCAGTTCAGAGGTTGATCAATGGGACTTAACAGTGACTAACTTAAGTTCAGCGCTGGCGTTTTTCCATGGAATGTGAAGCCGGGTCCTTTGTGAGTTTATTCAGCGATAAGTTTCAGGAGTTCTAACAACTGGAAGTGGGCTATCCTGAAAACTCACATAGGGTTGCCAGGTCCCCGCTGGCCACTGGCAGGGGAACGGGTGGGGGGGTGGGGGAGATAGGGTTGCCAGATCCAGGTTGGCAAATTCCTGGAATTTTGATGAGGGAGCCTGGGGAGGGCATGGACCTCGGTGGGGTACAAATGCTCTAGAGTCCACCCTCCAAAACAGCCATTTTCTCCAGGGGGACTGATCTCTGTAGACTGGAGATGAGCTGTAATTCCAGGGGGTCCCCTGCCAGGCTGGCATCCCTACAAATGTATCTTAGGTTTCCCTGTTCAGCTCCCATTCCTTTCCCTGGGCATTCACAGTCGACTTTCTCTGGGTATTCTGCTCGACTTCGTTTGTCTCGAGAGCCATTTCTAGAAGTGTTTATCTATTTTTAATATTCCCCATTTTTGAAGGCAATTTACGATTTCTGAGTACTTAATAAAAACCACAAGAATACTTCCCCCAAAGAAAGAGATGATTAACACTACAAAAACGTAATAGTGAAAATAAACCAAATCCAGATTCTATTCATCAACGTTAACCAGAGATGTTTTGGTGCTTCGTTTTTCCCTGGAAAAAACCCCATTTCTAAAGACTAATTGTTTCTTAGAATTAATGACGAAGAATGGATGCGTTAGGCAAGCGTTAGGCAAGCTCAGCAGTTTTGGAGTTATAATTTTTTTTTCAGTCGATGAGCCCCAGGAATTGTGTGTGAGCATACAGGAGCATACAGGCCTGCTCTAAATTCTATTTTATTCGATGGGATTTACTCCCAAGAAACAGTTCTCCACTTGCAGGCAATGTTTTGCTGATTTGTGAACCAGAGGTGGGTAGATAAAACCACAAATACAGATAATAATCCAAATAAAATTCAAGTTATGAGTTTGCCTAACTGCTGATCACAGTATCCTTTCCATCATATAAGAAACATATTTTTAAAAGAATTGAACTTTGGTTTCTATTTGACCTATTCCCCCCCCCCCCCGCGCGCACCCATCATCACAGCTAACTTTTGGCAAGCTGATAAGAGCTAAAATGTTTTCACCAGTACGCTGATGACACCCAGCTGTATCTGCTGTTGGGCGGCCAGTCTGGAGCCACCCCAGATGACCTAGGTGGGGCGCTTCAGGACGAAGCGGGTTGGCTCGGGCTGAGTCGACTGAAATTGAATCTAACGAAGATGGAGGTCCTGTGCCTGAGTCGGAGTGGACTGGGGATAGGGAACCCATTGCCGGCCTTCAGGGGGGCACCGTTGGTGCCAGCACCGGGGGTCCGGAGTTTGGGAGTGCTCATGGATGTCTCCTTAACCATGGAGGCCCAGGTAGCCGCCACTGCCAAGGCAGCCTTTTACCATCTATGACTGATTAGGCAGTTGGTCCCCTTCCTTGACTGCAATGACCTGGCGACAGTGATCCACACTATGGTCACCTCGAGGTTGGACTACTGTAACGCTCTCTACATGGGGCTGCCCTTGTCTCAGCTCCGGAGGCTGCAGCTAGTGCAGAATGCTGTGGCTCGGCTGTTGATGGGACTCTCAGTTCGAGACCACATCCAGCCAGTGCTGAGGTCGCTGCACTGGCTGCCTATAGTGTACCGGATCCAGTTCAAGGTGCTGATATTAACCTTTAAGGCCCTATACAGTCAGGGCCCTGCCTACCTAAGGGACCGCCTTTCCCCATATATACCCCAGAGAGCACTGCAGTCAGGCACTCAACATCACCTGACCCTCCCTGGCCCTAGGGAGGCTAGGTTGGCATCTACCAGGGCCAGGGCCTTCTCAGTGGCGGCTCCGTCCTGGTGGAATGAGCTCCCGGAGAACATCAGGGCCCTGTGGGACCTTTTACAATTCCGCAGGGCCTGCAAAGCGGAGCTCTTCTGCCAGGCTTTCACGCAGGAGCTGCCACTGGGGGGGAAAGGGGCCACTGGAGCCGCCGGTCGGATGATCTTGGCCCAGAAATCGACAAGGAAATGCCACCTGCCTAGGGACACAGGGACTGCTCCTGCTGTGCAGGCTCTGCATTGCCGCTATCTGTTGGATCTGATGGATTTTTGTATCTGTATGTAGATGAAGTTTAATAATTTTAAACTGTTTTGTGACTGCTGATTTTACCGATTGTTAGCTGCCTAGAGCTGGCCTTGCTGGCTAGGCGGGGTATAAATCCAAATAAATAATAAATAAAGTAAATAATAATCTCCGCATTCGACCACACTTGCCCCAAGCTTTGGGAAGCTTGGGTGAAAACCCTGAAGTACTTCTTCCTAGTCCAGGAGACAGATGACGCCGAGAAGAAGAAGGCTTGGCTGATCAGCTCTTGTGGCGCCTCCACGGTCTGCCTGGTTCAGAGCTTAATCGCTCCCAGGACGCTGGATGACGCCAGCTACGAGGAACTCATCACAGTGCTGACCACCTACTTCGTGCCAAAACTGTCTAAGATGGCACAGCAGATGGACTTCTGCTCCCGCACACAGAAGACTGGTGAGTCAGCTGCCGGCTACATGGGAGACCTCCAGCAGCTAGCCATCAGGCGTGAATTCCCCTCAGTTGAGGACATGTCGTTAACCCAGTTTGTCTGGGGGGTCCGCGAGCTGAGGGGAATTCACACCTGATGTGGCCATCGACAAACTGTGGCTGGACACAGTGTGCGAAACTGCAGCCCCGTTCAAAAAGGCACAACAGGACCACCAGGGGTCCACCACGCACTGCCTGGCGACTGTCCATAGCCCCGCTGCAACGTCCGGTGAGGAGGAGGACATCCTGCAGTTCTGAAGGCCAGGCCAGAGGGGACAACCGAAACCCGCTGCTGCCTCACTGCAGGTCACCCCGAAGACCTCCGGATCCCCAAGGACAATGTGTGTCAACTGAAGCAATCCCCACGACCACCGGACCTGCCGCTTTCATGACGCAGCATGTCGTTCCTGTGGCAAGATGGGCCACATTGCCCAGGTTTGCCGCTCCCAGGCCTCCCTATTCTCCCAAGCCGGGCACCTCAAGTCAGTTGATCTGCACTCCACATCATTGACTCAGGTACTTAACTTGCCCCAAGGAACCCCCAACATATCTGAACATATCTGAACCTATTCGGGCTTGATAGTATGTCTTTACATTTTCACTACATTAGCCAACAAGGCGGCTTTGTGGTATGCAGCAAGATCTGGTAAGCCATAGCCACCGTTAGCTTTGCGCCTCCTCATTGTTTGGTGCCCTACCCATGGTTTCTTACCATTCCACAAGAATTTGCGCAATGATGCTTGCCAATTTTGGAGAACATAAATAGGGATATTAATAGGGATAGCTCTGAAAAGAAATAAGTATTTAGGGAAAATAAATGCCTTGATTAGATGAAATCTGTCTGTCCATGTCAAGTTTAATTTGCTCCAGTTAGCTATGTCTTCCTGAACAGCCTTATGCATCTGATGGTGATTTAAGTGTAGCAGCCTAGTGAGATCTGTTGGAATTTTAATACCAAGGTAAGTAAGATGCGCTGATATCCATTGGAAGGAGAATCTTTTCTTAAGTGAAATTTGCTGTGATATGTCTATGTTTATCAAGAGAATTTGGGACTTAGATGAGTTGATCGCGAGTCCAGAGATATATTGAAAAGAGTTAAGTAATCCTACCAGAGGGAGAATAGAGTGAGAGGGGTCTGTCAGGTACAAAAGCATATCATCCGCAAACAAGGATAATTTGTATTCTGCATTTTTTTTATTGCTATACCTTTAATAGTCTTTGTAGAATGTATTGCATTCGCCAATGGTTCTATCGCAATCACGAACAAAAGAGGAGATAAAGGACATCCTTGGCGAGTTCCTTTCCCCAGAACTATTCTATCAGAGAGGGTCCCATTGATTTTTATATTAGTCGTAGGTTGGGTATACAGACCTTTAACGGCGGATATGAATCTAGGGCCAAAGCCCATAGAACGTAAAATTGTGAAAAGCTACGGAAAGCTAACAATGTCAAACGCCTTTTCAATATCAAGGGAAAGGAGAGCTAAATGCGAGTTTTTAGATTTACTGTAATGAATCAAATTCAATATTTTAAAGGTGTTATCAGCTAAGTCCCTTTGGGGGATGAAGCCAACTTGATTTGGGTGAATATAATCAGAAATAAAGAGTTCAGTCTCTTAGCCAAGAGTGAAGTGAATACCTTCTGGTCTTGATTTAAGAGTGAGATTGGTCTGTATGAGCTCGGTTGTAGGGGGTCCCAGCCGGTTTTAGGTATCACAACAGTTTGTGCTTGTTGCCAGGAAGGAAGTATATTACCTGTTTCAAGAACATGGTTAAAAGCCGCAGTAAGCAGTTTAACCAGAATAGGGGCATAAGTTTTGTAAAACAGTGAAGGGCCAGGGGATTTATTCAGTTTTAACAATTTGATCATGTTCAAGACTTCTTGGTCCATTATGTAATCATCTAAATAAGATTTGTGGCAAGTTGTAAGTTTGGTATGTATAAGGAAATTTAACAATTCCTTTTCCAGTTCATCCAATGGAATTGCTGATGCAGTATATAGTTGGGTGTAATATTCTTGAAACCTGTGCAAAATCTTTTGTGTGCTAGAGACTATTTCCCCTTTTGACGTGGTTATTGCTTTAATTTGTTTAGAAAGACACTGTTCTTTAACTTTATACGCCAGGAGACGTAATGAACGTGGGGACTTAATCCAAAATTTTTGTTTAGTAAATAATAATTGCTTTTTTATCTTAGTGGTTTCTAGGAGAGCTAGATTCCTACATTCAATGTTTAAGAATTGTAGGGTTTGAGGGCTGCCGGTCTGTTTATGTAAGTGGTCTAAGGTTTCAATCTTTGTTAAGGTGTCTGTCATTAACTTTTGTCTTTGTTTTTTTTCCTGTAGGAGGTCTTGGCTATTATGAAGCCTCTTGTGACAGGTTTCAAGGCATCCCAGATCATCATTGGGGTGATATCAGCAGAGGAATTATCTTCTAAATACTGTGCTATGTGTTGTTCTATCTCCTCCCTAAGTACTGGGTTGTGCAATAAAGATGAAATAAGAGTCCATGTGGTGTGTCTTGTAGTGGCTTCTTTGAGACTGAGTGTGCACTTTAACCACGCATGGTCTGACCACCGTGAAGGCTCAATAGAGGATGAGATTACTGTAGGCAGCAGAGAAGAGGAAAGTAAAATTAAATCGATTCTTGTGTGAACCAGGTGGCACACTGAGAAGTACGTATAATCCCTCTCAGTACCATGAAGAGGCCGCCAGATGTCTGTCAGGTCATGGTCTTTTATAATCTTTTCTAGTTTAGTGTAACGTGTTTTAGGTTTTTTGGCAGTAGGTACATGATATGATCTGTCTAAAACATTATCAATAATAAAATTAAAGTCACCCCCAAGTATTAAATCTCCTTCAGTGAATCCTTTAAGTTTAGATAGCATGGTTGAGATAAAGTCTAGTTGCCCATTGTTGGGTGCATAGAGAGCAGCTATTGTTAGTTTTTGATTTTCCAATTTAATAAATAAAAATTTACCCAAAGAGTCTTTAAGTTGTGCTTCCAAAGTAAAACACATGGTGTGTGAGCGTAGAATAGCAACTCCCCGTGAGTTGGAAGAGCCCAGAGCTAAAAATTGAGTTGGAAATGTTTTGGTCTTAAAGACCTGTTCTTCTGTTCTCTTCAGGTGAGTTTCCTGTAGGAGCACAATGTCCAGTGTTTAATAAACTGTTAAGAATGCATTTGTGTTTGATCGGGTTGTTCAAACCCCTGACATTAGAAGATATGGGGTTTAAATTTGACATACCTTCAGTGGATAAGATTATATGCTTCTTCTAATTGCTTTTAATTGCGTCTCAAAAACTGTAGTTTTTTGCCCCAAATTTGTAACTTCTACTATTCTCAAGACAAAGTGAGACAAGGTACAAATGTACTTTGGTCTGAAAAGCTTTCCTGAAGCTGTTATCTGGTAAGTGAAAAGTTAAGTGTCTGTGTTTTTGAGTGCTTCGTATTAGGTTTCTTTTTAAACTTTACTACCTCAGTCAGCTAAAAACAGCTTTGTAATGCAGTAGTGTACTAACTTTGCCTGTTACTCCTAAGTGAAAAGATTCTAAAATTCTACCTATCAAGTGTGTAAGAAACTTGAATAAAATGACTGGAACAATAGACTTAACAGGAATTGAGTTCCAAATCTGTGTACAAACAAGTCTATAAGATTTAGATTGCAGTAGTCGTGAGCAAATCTGAAATGCTATCTAATAAAGTGCTAAAGAGAAAAAGTAATTAACAGTATTCACCCAATCCGTTAAAGTACAATAAGCTATAGGTATTACAAATAAGTTTTAAGTGTGAAGTATCACTTTGCATATTGTGTGCACAATGAATTAAAATACAATAAGTTGATTGTAGTTGCTGTGTAATCAAGAAACTAATCTATTGATTAATTAGAAAAGTGGTAATATGGATTAAAGAATTTGTAAGAAATATATCAGGAAGTTCACTGTTTGCAGTTGGCTCTTTAGTCTCCTGTTAACAATATAAATTAACAGAAGGCTGGGATATTCCCCTTATCACTCCCCTTTCCAGCACACTATCTAAAGAACCTTGGAAACCGAAACCCAAAAGAAAGGAAACCTATTAACTATAAACTCCTCCCACCCCCTCCCTGCTTTTATATGCTTATGAAGAAAAACCCCGTAAAAACTATTACTTTAAACAAAGCGATAGTAACAGAGAGGCTTATACCTCTATTCTACCATACAACCACTTAGAGTCTCCTTTAAGTTACTAGGCTTGTCTGGGCAGTTAGCGGAAACTTTCCCATTTCCCCGGACCTTTTTGTCCTAGTTTTATGACATAATTAAAACCAAAGAGTAAATAAAGGTAAACTACTTAGAACAAACATGTGAATACTAAAAGAGTGGAGCAGTAAGAAGAAAACCTTTCAGCCTGTAGATATATGTAGATCTATGAGGACAGTCAGTCTGTTATACTCATCTCCGCTTGGTGGAGTGGCTTGAAGCAGTTTGCCTGGAAATCGGTGGCGGAGATGGAGAGGAAAGGCGTCTTTTATTCGACCGTTGTGAAAGTTCCATTGGCGTCTCGATGTCCAAACAGCATAGTAGACACCTTCCTCCGGGTTCAATATCTTGTGGGTTTTGCCATGATAGGAGACTTGAAGGATTAAAGGAGTGATCCAGGAGTACTGGATGTCAGCTTCGAGGAGGCTTGTTGTGATAGGCTTCATTTCTTGGCGTTTTTGCATTGCTTCCTTGGGGAGGTCTGGATACATATCTATTTCTTGGTAGATAAGGTGTCCTTTTTGATGAGCAGTATTGAGGACTCTTTTTCTGTATCTGCCATCTAGGAAAGTGATCATGATGCTGCATAGGCTTTACACAGAGTATGGAGGTAGATCCCAGTTGGTAGGCTTTGGTAAGGATTGGGGATTGATCTCCTTCTGTCCCCACCTCCTGTGCTAGCCAATTGGAAATGTGTATTGCCAAATCTCCTTTTTCTTCAATGTGCTCCCCCAAGCCACATAGTTTAAGGTTGTTTTGTCGCATACACAAGTCCAGACGAAGGGTTTTCTCAGCTAAAATGTCCTCCATTTGCTGCATCTCTTGAATTTTCGTTTGGTTTGCAATGCTGTTTTGCATTGACCCCTCTGCAACATTTTTAGTGTCCTGCTACTTATTTTGTAAAACGTCTAATTGATCATATATGGGTTTAAACATTGTGGACATGTTTTCAAGGAAGGTCTTTTCCATATTTGTTAGGGCCATATTTAAGCTTTTAGAGGTGACCGGGGCTGTCTCGTCTACAGGCGTGCTATTTCCCGTTGCCATTTTACCTCTGGATGATTGAAGAAGGCCCGATGTCGCGTCGTCATTCTTCTGCTGGGTAAGGAGATCACGGATTCATTTTAGTCCAGTTGTGGAGGGTTTTTCAAGTCTTTCCCCATAAATCTGGGGTTAAAAGACAAAAGTATGATCTGTATAAAGTCTGGGGGGGGGTCAGGTGATGGAGCTGAGGGATCAGGCAGCCATTTCCCATTTTCCCGCCACAGGAAGTCCGCAGTGAGAGTAAACTCAGAGAATAAACGGGCCCACCAGTAATGCTGGAACTGGACCCAACCATTTGGCCGATACAGATGCTGGCCAGGCGACCTCCCCTGGCGGTCCGGCCCAAAATAGACAAAGAGCTCGACCGGCTAGTTGAGCAAGCGGTCTTGGAGCCCATCCTGCATGGCAAATGGGAGACTCCTATAGTCATCCCCATGAAGCCAAATGGGGACATATGCATTTGTGCAGATTACAAATGCACCCTCAACTGGGCACTCCAGGACCATATGTATGGGGAGAAGAGATGGTGGGGAAACCTAGACCATCTCCTAAAGCTGCATCAACACTTCCTGCTACAAAGTCTGAGACAAGTACAGACCTGACTGCAGCATTGGCAACTGCTTTGCATCCTCTGATGGATCAACTGACTGCTAACTCTAAGCTGGATACTTTGCAAAAGCAAGTGACAGATGCAAGCTTGAAGTCTGACCAGACAGCAAAAGTATTGGCAGAAGTTAAAACCAAAGCAGAAAAGACTGATTTAAGACTGGATTTGATGGGAAAAGAGGATCTTTGACAAAGATAATTTACTGAGACTTCAGATGGAAAGGTCATCCTTTTTTCTGAGATTCCAGGGCATTGCTGAACAAAAGGTGAGAACCTTAAAAAGATTCTGAGTGATGCTTTGGCTCCAATGACAGATGTACAAGCGGATCAACTGCAAAGCGATATGGATATGGTCTATACGACCTATCCTAAATTTGTAAAGAAGAAAAATCTGCCTGGAGAAGTTATGGTGAGGTTCTCAAAGAAATCAACCAGAGATGTGGTGCTCAAAGCCATGAATAGAAATGCCCTGATGATCCAAGAAGCAGATATTAAAGTTTTAAAGGACATTCCATGTGAAATAAGGAAGAAGAGGAAACCCTACAAAAATCCAACTGCATTTTTACAAGCAGAGAGCATCATGTACCAGTGGGTCACCCCGGAAGGCTTGGTCTTTAACTACAAGGACAAGAAGCAAAAGATTGACTCAACTGCAAAAGCAAAAAAATTCTTGGATTCCTGCAAAGAAGGAAAAGATAAAGCTTCCTCAGTGGACTCTTTAGAACATCAAGAGAGCATTTATGGACTGGAAAGCTCAAATGCATCTGGAAGTAAAAGCTCAGAAGAAGAAGTGTTGGACGAAGTTTTGGGAGCAGCAGTGGCAAAACCCCAGAGAGGAAAGAAGAAAAAGAGAGGACATAATGAAAAATGAACTGCGATATGTTAAAAGTCATACATGTTTATTGTATCCCATTTTGAATTTCAATCATTCATGTATCTCTTATAGCCTTGAGATAGGTAATATTTAGCAATTTTGAAGCTTGCATATTTTAACATTTTCTTGAACTTTGAAGTAAGGTTGTTATAACAGCATAGAATTTTGACTTCTGTATACCTTAGGGTAGAGTAGGTTTTTAGTCAGTGTAGTAGTTTTAGCTTTGTTTTGCAGTTGTAGAAAATCAATAATAACAATTATAAAAAAGAACTGTTGGGTGCCTTTGGTTTTATCTCCCAAATGTAAGCAACATAAGAGAAGTCCATGCCATACTGTCTTACTAAAGTTTTCAAAAATTATTCCAGTAAGCCCCGATCTGGATAGCCCAGGCAAGCCCGATCTCATCAGATCTCAGAAGCTAAGTGGGGTCGACTCTGGCAAGTACTTGGATGGGAGACCTCCTTGGAATACCAGGAGGAGGTCAGGAGGTGGGGGCAAGCTTTATTCAGCCACCTCCCTGAATATCTTCTAGGCCTTCAGTAGGGGGCTGCCACCAGAGGTCACCATGACTTCCAGGTGCAGACACACTCACACGTGCTCACACATGCACATATATTAAAAAAATATTCCAGTAAAAAGCGTTTCCACCATACTTTGAACTGAACATAACACTTAAGCCATTCTTGATTCCCCACCCCTTCCCAATCAAATATTTCAGTCCATGTATACCTTCCTCTAATGGGACATAGAATTAACATGAGGTTTTAAAAAATTGGTTATAAGTCAAAATAGACATGCTAAACCAGTTCACGCTCTGTTTAGGCAATACATTGTTTTCTGTAATTTTTCTAATTTACTCTAAATGTAATTTTTCTGGAAAGCCCAGAGCACTTTGGCATAAAAGCACCGAAAGCATGAGTTAGCACAAGTCGTATCTTGAAGACTGGCACTGGAACTGTAACAAAGCAGGGCAAACAAAGAGAAACGTTTGCAACATCAAAGACTTCTAGCTCTAATGAATTCCTTTGGCTTGTTTTTAGCAATACTTAGCACACACACACACACACACACACACATATATATACACACGTGGTATGTGTGGTTTACATCTTATAATCAGTAACCTTTTTAATAGCTCTGTAAAGTAGTTCAATATTATCACCCTCGGAAGAATGGCAACCTTCAGGTAAGGCCGGAGATCTTCTGGAATTATAACTGATCTCCAGCTGCAGTGATCAGTTCCCTGGAGGAAATGGCTGCTGTGGAGGGTGGGCTCTACAGCATTATAACCCACAGAAGTCCCCCCCCACCCCACTTTCCCCAAACCCCACCCCTAAATCTCCCAGAATTTCCCAAGGTGGAGTTGGCAAACCCTACTTTACTGATGAGCATTTGAGAGATGGGAGATGGAAATACTTGAGAAAAGAAAATCTTTGCAATGGAGAAGTGGAGTGCATGTCCAGAAATGACAATCCAGTGCAGATAGATTCAGGGGGGCAGCCGTGTTGGTCTGAAGCAGCCAGGGGTCCGTTGGAGCAGGAGCGCACAGGAGCGCAGCTCCGGGAGTGAGGAGCCCAGGGGGCGGGCACATGACCAAGCCCCGCCCCCTCCTCGGCTTCCCCCAGCAGAGCAGAGGCGCAGCGCCCCGGGGAAAGCCCTGCTAGGGTCTTTATTGTTTTTAATGTTTTGTTTTAATATTGATAATTTTATCTTTGTTCCTTTTATGACTGTGCTGCTTTTCCAGAGACTTGCTCAAGGTGGCATATAAATTTTCTAAGTATACCATTTTTTATCTGGGCACATGGCACAGAAGTACTGGAGAAATTTCACCAGCCCTTCAGCAGCTTCCACCCCATCAGTTTGGTGTAGTGGTCAGGAGTTGGACTCTAATCTGGGAGAACCGGGTTTGATTCCCCACTCCTCCACATGCAGCTGCAGGTGTGACCTTGGGCGAGTCACAAGTTCTCTCAGAGCTGTTCTCTCATGAGCAGTTCTCAAAAGACCTCTCTCAGCCCCACCTACCTCACAGGGTGTCTTGTTGTGGGGAGGGGAAGGGGAAGGGATGGGTGGTGCACATGTCCTGGGTATCTCGAGTCTACTTGAAACCTGGTGGTTTCAAGGGAGCAGGAAGAGAATGAGGGTGTGTTCTTGACGCTTATTTTTATTGCACAAAGGGAATGGAGGAAGAGCAGGTCAGTTTCACTCAACTGCGGAGTGGAGCCTGAGGGGTGGGTGTTGCCTTCTGACACACTTCCGGTATGTTAGGGGGTGTAGCATATGCAAATGAGTTATGCTAATGAGTTATGCTAATGAGCGCCTGCACCTCTTTTTCTACGAAATGACCCCTGGAAGCAACAGAACAAAGTCTGAGTCCAGCGGCACCTTTAAGACCAGCAAAGTTTCATTCTGGGTATAAGCTTTCATGTACTGGATGAAGTGCTCATGCGCAGTGAAGCCTATACTCAGAATTAAACTTTGTTGGTCTTAAAGGTGACACTGGACTCAGACTTGGTTCTAATCCAATGCCGAATCACTCTAGTCTAGTCTATGCCTATTGAGAACGGGTACTTTGCCTGGATCAAGTCTGTATAGGATTGCACTGAAAGCCATAAATTGCAGGAAACAGTCTGATTTTAGTTTTGAGGGTGCCTTATAGAGTTGCCAGCTCTGGGTTGAGAAAATCCTGGATATTTGGGGGGTGGAGCCTGAGGAGGGTGGGGTTGGGGAAGGGGAGGGACCTCAGCAAGGTATAATGCAATGGGGCACCCTCCAAAGGGAGCCATTTTCTCCAAGAGAACTGATATTTGTCATCTGGAAATGAGCTGTCATTCCAGGAGATCTCCAGCCACCACCTGGAGGTTGGCAACCCTAGTGTTTTATCCACCCATCCCTCCCCCCCCCCCCCCTTTTTGACGGAAACTGCAAAAACAGAGAGATTGCTGGGCATCCAGAAGGGATGATATGTGACTAATGGAGCTGCCCGGCTAGTTTTATGTTTGGCTTTTTCTCGAGCCAACTGGCAGGGAAACGCGAGTTAAGGCTGTTCCTTCCCCCAACACTCTTTGTTTGTACTGCGTGGTTCTCACAACTATCCTGCTGTTTCTCCAAGGAGCTCTCGGTCGCCAACTGTGGGGGTTTCCCGCCATTCTGTCTTCACAGTAACCCTGGGCAATAGGCTTGGTTATGTGGCTGGCCCCAAATCAAACACTGAATTCTACAGTCAACCTGGGGTTTGAACTCTACACTCTCTGGTCCAAAGCCAGGCTGCTGTTTACAACCCTGTACCCTGTAATTTTATTTATATACTTTTAGAGTTTGGTTTTGTTTTTTTTAAAGCTGTTATTTCTGATCTTTCTAAAGGGCAAAAGAATATTAATAAAGCTGTAATATGGTTGGTTCTCCATCACTTATCCAGCTACTAAAATGGTGCTGGTTTTTACCTTTAAAGCCCTATATAGCCAGGGACCTATCTACCTAAGGGACCGCCTTTCCCCACATGTACCCTAGAGAGCACTAAGATCAGGTTCCCAAAATTGCCCGCCTCTTCCGGGGCCTAAAGAGGTCAGGTTGGCTATAACAAGGGCCAGGGCCTTTTCTGTGGCGGCCCCTCACTGGTGGAATGAGCTCCCAGAAGACATCAGGGCCCTGTGGGACCTTTTACAGTTTCACGGGGCCTGTAAAATGGAGCTCTTCTGCCAGGCTTTTAAGTAGGGCACCGCCTCGATACTATGGCCCTGGCCTGATCACCAACTGTGCCAACAATACCAACAGCACCACCAATTGAGGTTTAACAGCTAGGCAGGAGCCTGGTGCATAGGCGTAAACTACGGGGGGGCTCGAGGGCTCGAGCCACCCCCGAAATTTCCCGCTCCCGGGCCCTTCCGAGGCTTGCCAGCTGGTGCCTCTCCCCCCCCCCCCCCCACCGGCCTGGCCATTCCTCCCTCCTTAGCTCTCCCTCTTCCTCTTTTAGGGGTGAGAGAGGGAGTGGCCAGGGCGGAGGGGGAGGGAAAGGCACCAGCAGCACCGGCTGGTGAGCCTCAGAAGGGCCGAGGAGGCGCGGCGGCTGGCGGTAGGTTTTCCGGGGGAGGGGACCAAAACATCGCCCCAGCGAGCGAGCGCGCACTAAAGAGCCCCCGCCCCCCCCAGACTTCAGAAAAGTCTACGCCCCTGGCCTGGTGGTACCACTCAGAGGAGATAGCTGAGAACAGAAGATTGCCATCTTTTAAGTATAAGTTATATGTATATAGTTATGGTTTTATATTGGCTGATCGTTTTAACTGAAATTTTAATGTATACTTATATATGCTGTTAGCCACCCCTCGGTCTGCCGAATGGTGCGGAGGGCGGGATATAAATAAATAAAAGAAATGTATTTATTGTCTCCTCATTCTTGCCTCATTTACCTGAATTCATCCTGGCTGATCAGCTGCACTTACTTTGAAGAAAGCCCTGCTTCATTCAGTGGGCCTTTGGCTGCAATCAAAGTTGCCATCCTCCAGGCGGTGGCTGGAGATCTCCGGGGATCACAACTGATCTCCAGGTGATGGAGATAATTTCACCTGGAGAAAATGGATGCATTGGAAGGTGGACTCTGTGTCATTAGACCCCTCGGAAGTCCCTCCCCTTTCCCAAACTCTGTCCTCCTTAGGTTTCTCCCCCAAAATCTCCAGGTGTTTCCCAACCTGGAGCTGGTAACTCTCATTGGGAAATTTCTAGAGATTTTGGGGGTGGAGCCTGGGGAGGGCAGGGGTTTGGGGAGGGATCTCAGCAGGATACAATGCATCTTCTGCAGCTGCAATTTCCCCCTGGGGAACTGATCCCGGTCATCTGGAGATCAGTTGTAATTCTGGGAGATCTCTAGGCCCCAGGGGTCCGTTGGAGCGGGAGCGCACAGGAGCACAGCTCCGGGAGTGAGGAGCCCAGGGGGCGGGCACATGACCAAGCCCCGCCCCCTCCTCGGCTTCCCCGAGCAGTGCAGAGGCGCAGCGCCCCGGGGAAAGCCCTGCTAGGGTCTTTATTGTTTTTAATGTTTTGTTTTAATATTGATAATTTTATCATTGTTCCTTTTATGACTCTGTGCTGCTTTTCCAGAGACTTGCTCAAGGTGGCATATAAATTTTCTAAGTGTACCATTTTTTATCTGGGCTCATGGCACATAAGTACTGGAGAAATTTCACCAACCCTTCAGCAGCTTCCACCCCATCAGTTTGGTGTAGTGGTCAGGAGTTGGACTCTAATCTGGGAGAACCGGGTTTGATTTCCCCACTCCTCCCCATGCAGCTGCTGGTGTGACCTTGGGCCAGTCACGAGTTCTCTCAGAGCCGTTCTCTCATGAGCAGTTCTCAAAAGACCTCTCTCAGCCCCACCTACCTCACAGGGTGTCTTGTTGTGGGGAGGGGAAGGGAAAGGGATGGGTGGTGCACATGTTTCTCACATGTATCTCAAGTCTACTTGAAACCTGGTGGGTTCAAGGGAGCAGGAAGAGAATGAGGGTGTGTTCTTTACACTTATTTTTATTGCACAAAGTATTGGCTGGGGAAGGGAATGGAGGAAGAGCAGGTCAGTTTCACTCACCTGTGGAGTGGAGCCAGAGGGGTGGGTGTCACCTTCTGACACACTTCCGGTATGTTAGGGGGTGTGGTATATGCAAATGAGTTATACTAATGAGCTCCTGCACCTCTTTTTCTATTAAATGACCCCTGCTAGGCCCCACCTGGAGGTTGGCAAGCTTGTACATACTAACTTGGGTGTCAAACCCACTGATGTCAGTGAGACTTATTTCTGGAGTAAACTCGTAGGGTCAGGCTGTAATGGCCCACCACAGCAAAGACTACACACCAGTCTAGTTTGTGTGTTCTTAACCCTTCAAACAGCAAGACAGGTAGCCGTGTTAGTCTGTCTGTAGCAGTAGAAAAGAGCAAGAGTCCCGTAGCACCTGAAAGACTAACAAAACTTGTGTAAGGGCATGAGTGTCACTGCACAGTTCTTCAGATACAGCTAGAGTGTGAGACTGATGGTCGTATAAATTGGAAAATGGGGTGATTTCAGATGCGGAATGACATTAGCAGGCAAATGACAACAGCGGGTGAATGACAATAGCAGGTGTGACATGCCTCATTATTAGGTGCAATTCAGCAGTTTCTCTTTCTAATCTCCCTTTGAAATTCCTTTGTAAGAGACTCTTGAATTGCAACTGATAATGAAGCTCAACACAATGCATCCACCCGGACTGAATGGAGACCTAGGTTTCCTGTCTCATTACCAATGCTGATTTCTCCATGCCTACTACCCCTCTGCATTGTTAGGACTTTTGTCCAATAATCAAGAATATTCAGGGTAATGGATCTTGCTTTTCTGGAAAGAACTTTATTACTAAAGGAAAAAGGGAAACGGGATTAGCTACAAAATAAACAACATGCTTCCTAAGCAGCATTGTGCTGCGTCTGCACACTAAGACATCCTACTACAGAGTGAGAGAGATTGCAATGGAGGATCTCTCCTTCTTCTTGACCCCTGAAAGGAAACACCTGATATCAGTAACCAATTAGCACAATAGTACACCTTTAGGTTTCCCGGGCTTAGAGTTAATTGGCCAGCCGCCAGGTATCACTTCCAGGTTAACAAAGGTAAACAAACAAGTTGCATAGGTTAACCCTATAATGACTAAATTTCTCAGGCCTTGTGTTACATACTCATTTTTCCAACATGCA
Organism: Lepidodactylus listeri; assembly: GCA_029233225.1. Taxonomy (NCBI): domain Eukaryota; kingdom Metazoa; phylum Chordata; class Lepidosauria; order Squamata; family Gekkonidae; genus Lepidodactylus; species Lepidodactylus listeri. Next base: position 126,924,999 of record JARCFY010000005.1, on the reverse strand, counting down.
TATCACACCTAATTTATGCCATCGTGTGTCAAGAATGCCCTTCCACCCTTTACACTAGACAAACAGGCCAGTCCCTTCAACAAAGAATTAATGGACATAAGTCTTACACTAGGAACCACAACATTCAAAAACCAGTGGGGGAACATTTTAATCTTCCAGGACATTCAGTTGCTGACCTAAAAGTAGCAGTTCTCCTACAAAGAAATTTCAAAGGGAAATTAGAATTGCTGAATTGCGACTGATAACAAAGCTCAAGACAACGCATCCACCTGGATTGAATCAAGACCTAGGTTTCTTATCTCATTACCAACACTGATTTCTCCATGCCTGTTACCCCTCTGCATATCCCACCTAAATCCAATCATGCCTGCTGTTGTCATTTTCCCGTTAATGTCATTCGGCACCTGAAATCACTCCACTTTCCAATTTATAGGACAGACAGACTCACATTCTAGTTGTATCTGAAGAGGTGAGCTGTGACTCAGGAAAGCTCCTACCTTGCCACAAATATTGTTAGACTTTAAGGTGCAACTGGACTCTTGCACTTTATTACTTCAAACAGCAGACACTTTGACAAACGCACACACCAAACTGGGAAGAGAGATTACTCAACCCATTTTATTCGGCTTAGCAGTTTTAGTTCTTGTTTCCGTATACTAAGCATTTTTAGGAACAATCCGAAAAGGGTGAACCTGGACAGTTTTAAGAATGGAATATAATCTTGAGAGACGGGTGATGCCTGTTCTCCGACTGATTGACTTGGAGATACTATTATAAATGGCGTTCCTGAATTCCACAGGAGTGGAACAAGTAATTAGTAAAGCAGCAATTTACATTCTTTCAACTTAAGCTGCCGCTTTAATTACAAGGGGGAGTCGCTCTGACATGTGGTGTTTACATCCGTCCATTAAGTTCTTCTAGTAATTTGAGGGCCTGTTTACATGTAGACTAGTCCTGCAAAGCAAGGGTTCATAAAAATATCACATGTGTGTGCTTTTAAGTGCTGTTTTGGGAAAAAATTGGTTTGAAGACACATGAGTATATGAAGCTGCCTTATAGTGAATCAAACACTTTGGCCATCGAAAGTATTACGGTCTACTCAGACCCACAGTGAGTCTCCAGGGTCTCAGGCGGAGGTCTTTCACATCACCTATTACCTGGTCCCTTCTGACAGAAGCCCAGGCTGGCCTGATTTTGCCAGATCTCAGAAGCTAAGCAGGGTTGGCCTTGGCTAGTATTTGGAAGGGTCACCTCCAAGGAATACCAGGGTTGTGATGCAGAGGCAGGTAATGGCAAACCACCTCTGAAATGTCTCTAGCCTTAAAAACAAGTCTAGCTCGCCACCTAGTGGTGCATAATGCTAAAGAGCTAGAACTTCTGGCTGCCAGACAATCTTAGAATCTCCTAGCTATTCTACATACAATGCCATACAATAATAATAACTGGAGATGCTGGGGATTGAACCTGGGACCTTCTGCATGCCAAGCAGATGCTCTACCACTGAGCCACAGCCCCTCTAGGTTTGGTATACATGAGGCCAGGCAGAAGGGAGAATGAAATGCTATAGGAAACAAATTGCTTTCTTGGTTTACATGTGGCTTTGGATGAGATTTTCAACATGGTAGCTGCTGAGGGTTACCATCTGCTGTCTGACAAATTCCTGGAGATTTGGAAGTGGAGCCTGGAGGGTGGGGTTTGCGGAGGGAGGGACCTCCGTATAATGCCACTGAGTACACCCTTCCAAACCAGCCATTTTCTCCAGGGCAACTGATCTCTTGTGGTCTGGAGATCAGTTGCAATTCCAGGAGATCTCCCCCCCCCCCCGGAGGTTGGCAACCCTGTAGCCACTCCACTTTTTTCTTGAGAGGAGGGGCTGTGGCTCAGTGGAAGAGCCACTGTTTTGCATGCAGAAGGTCCCAGGTTCAGTCCCCGGCAGCTCCAGTTAAAAAAGATCGGGCAGTAGGTGATGGGAAAGACCTCAGCCTGCCTGAGAACCCAGTCTGAGCAGACAATATCACCCTTGATGGACTGATTCAGTGTAAGGTAGCTTCACTGTAGCTAACAGAAGGTGGAACATCTGAAGGCACCCGTACCTTCTACTGCCACGGATCTTTGGGTTCTCCAGTCTGTACATCCTGAGCACTGTCAGATGCCTCGCTAAACTTTGGAACAAAGCAATCAGAAAATAAAACAGTGGAGGAGGTGAGACGGTGTACTGTCTGGCTTGCTTATGCAACAGACAGCACAGCCCGTCTATAAAGGGAAGCATGCCTGGAATGTTCGTACTCAGCATGCTTCATGAGCATGTGAGGCTAAGATACCCGAAGGCTTACCGGGCCCCATAGGGAGTGGTAGAGAGGTGTGGCGCAGAAACCTTTGGCCCCTTTCAACGTAAGAGGTACTGCGCGGTGAACTGAACTGGCTGCAATTGTCACGCAGCCAACTGTGGCATGTGCGACCTGGCTCTTGCCGTTGTTGTACAGGGACTATGCTGCAGACAGCACCCGATCACCAGTGGTTGCTGGCCTCCCTGTGGGGCCTAGTGATCTCCTGGAATGGCAAGCTCATCTCCAGACCATTGGAATATGCAAGGTCTATGGGGCAGCCTCAGGGGTCCGTTGGAGCAGGAGCGCACAGGAGCGCAGCTCCGGGAGTGAGGAGCCCAGGGGGCGGGCACATGACCAAGCCCCGCCCCCTCCTCGGCTTCCCCGAGCAGTGCAGAGGCGCAGCGCCCCGAGGAAAGCCCTACTAGGGTCTTTATTGTTTTTAATGTCTTGTTTTAATATTGATAATTTTATCATTGTTCCTTTTATGACTGCGTGCTGCTTTTCCAGAGACTTGCTCAAGGTGGCATATAAATTTTCTAAGTATACCATTTTTTATCTGGGCACATGGCACAGAAGTACTGGAGAAATTTCACCAACCCTTCAGCAGCTTCCACCTTATCAGTTTGGTATAGTGCTCAGGAGTCGGACTCTAATCTGGGAGAACCGGGTTTGATTCCCCACTCCTCCACATGCAGCTGCTGGTGTGACCTTGGGCCAGTCACAAGTTCCCTCAGAACTGTTCTCTCAGGAGCAGTTCTCAAAAGACTTCTCTCAGCCCCACCTACCTCACAGGGTGTCTTGTTGTGGGGAGGGGAAGGGAAAGGGATGGGTGGTGCACATGTCCTGGGTATCTCAAGTCTACTTGAAACCTGGTGGTTTCAAGGGAGCAGGAAGAGAATGAGGGTGTGTTCTTTACGCTTCTTTTTATTGCACAGAGTATTGGCTGGGGAAGGGAATGGAGGAAGAGCAGGTCAGTTTCACTCCCCTGTGGAGTGGAGCCTGAGGGGTGGGTGTCGCCTTCTGACACACTTCCGGTATGTTAGGGGGTGTGGCATATGCAAATGAGTTATGCTAATGAGCTCCTGCACCTCTTTTTCTACGAAATGACCCCTGGGCAGCCTTATGATGAAGACATGAAGATCACCCTACAGGGGGACAGCTGAAGGACTGCTAGTTAGAATGGCTAGATTAGGGACTGCCCACATCTTCAAATTATGTTCTTCCTGTCTCCTGATTGGCTCTTCTGGAGACTTCCGGCTCCTGCAGAGTTTCCCATTGTTGTTCCTCCTTCAGAGTTAGGCTAGACAGCTAAGGCTCCCTCTCTTCTCTCTTCTGTAACAGTGTGTTCTTTAATAAACCTACTTATTTTTTTTTCCGCTAAACGGTCAGTGCTCCACTTCCTTGCATATTTAAACTCTGCCAACACAGAGGACAAAGATCAGTTCCCCTGGAGAAAATGGCTGCTTTGGAGGGCGGACTCCATGGCCTCTATATTCTACCAAAGTCCCTCCTCTCCCAAACTCCACCCTCCCCGGGCTCAACTCCCAAGATCTCCCAAGAATTTCCCACCCTAAAGTTGGCAATTTTGTTACCACTAGCCAAGTGGCTTCCAAATCTCTTACCATTTGATGCCTTCTCACGTTAATTTTTGTCCTTCAAACCTCTACATGCAGTGTAGGGTTCTGGGTGTACATTTTCGTATCGGTTTCAGTTCAAAGTGGAACCCTGGAACTGTGCAGCATCTGAGCATTACCCTGTGCAAACTGAGAATGTCGTTGCTGGATAACCTTGGGCCAGTCACACAGTCTCAGCCTAACCTACCTCACAGGGCTGTTGTGCAGATAAAATGAAGAAGGGGAGAATGATGTTAGCCACTGGGGGGAAAGGTGGGGTATAAATGAAGTAAAATAGTAAGAAATAAATAATCCCACCACTGTCCCTTGGCAGCCAAAGATTGGCCATGGTGGGCACCTCTCAGGGTAGGATGCTTGTTTGCCTCTGTTGATGGAACCCTGACAGCTCTTAGGAATGCAGCGTGAATATCACTGGCCTTCTGTGAAATACACTTCAAGCATCAAATCTTGATGAGGAAGAAATGAGGCCTTTGGTCTTGGGAGGTGCCCAATTCTGCTGTAATTTAAACCAGGCCCGTAGCTGCAGTGGGGCATCTCGGGTAGGACTGCCAAGTCAGCCCGGGGGGCGGAGGATCCCCCGCTACAGGGGTTCCCGATCTGCCGGCCAGCATTTGGCCGGCGGGGGGAACCCCACCCCCGAAGTCATCCAGTCAGGACGACTTCCCCAGCGTAATGACGTCACCCGGAAGTGATGTCATCACGTTGGGGACGTTGCCGGGATGACGCTCTAGCAATCACCCCAAAACTCTATGGTACCATAGAGTTTTTGGGCGATTGCCAGAGCATCGCCCTGGCAACGCCCCCAACGTGATGATGTCACTTCCGGATGACATCATTGCGGCACGTGCACAAGCACACACGCCGGGAAAGCTCCCGGCCCCAGGAGGACTCCCCCCCGCCGGTAAGTCAGAAGGACTTGGCAACCCTAATCTCGGGGCTAGGCCCCCCTAATTACTGGCAAGGCCCCACAACTTCCCATCCAACCCAAGATGCCGAAGTGGTGGCAGATACGGGAAAGAAGCCGGGTATGCCTTTAATTCGATTAGCCAGTGCCCCCTAAAAAATGTAAACACCCCCCAACTAAAAAAATCCTGGCTGCGGGCCTGATTTAACTAGGAATAATAACAATAGTTGTGGGATTTTGCTTTGTTTCTTGCTTCTGCTATTGTCTCAAATCAGGTTCACAATCAGAAACTTTGTGATGGGGTTGAAGTCGCATCGCCAGCGCCCAGGGGGGTTCCTCCACTTTTGCGGGCTGGCCAGCAGGGGAAAGAAACCCCATCCCCAAATGGAGACATTGTCAGGTGATGTCCCTCACGTGATGATGTCACTCGAAAGTGACAGCATCATGTAGGTGACGTTGCACACGACACTCTGGTTTTGGGGCAAACTCTATGGTTTTGAAGCTAAAAAACCACAGAGTTTTTGCATCAAAACCAGAGTGTTGCACACAATGGCACCAGTGTGATGACATCACTTCTGGGTGATGTCATCACATCAGGACATCACCTGAGGACATCCCACCCCTGGAACGCCCCTCCCCCAAATCCCCCTGCTGTGGCAGTGAGGGGACATGATGACCATAGGCTGAAGTGACACAAAACTGAAAGCAAAGCCTAAAATATGACTCATCAGATAAAGTTGAAGAAAAGACGTGTTAACATCAAACTGAAGTGCCAAATACGTGCTGTTTATCCTAGTGCCTTTGTGCGGACTGGCCAAAAATCCCAGAAGGCAAAAACAGGTTAACTTAATATTTTTGCAAGCAAAATAATTTGGTGGTTGCGTATATCTTGTGTTGGAAAACTTCTTCAGTACTGTGGTTTCAGAGACCGCCGATTAATATCTGGTTTTTAATTTTCGGATGTTGCAAATTGAAACGTTACGACACAAACCAACGCCTCCTTGTACAGTGATGGGCTTTTGCCAGCTCTCTGCTCTCCAGAACTAATGGGCCTCAACTCTGTGTTGGGTTGTGACCTCTGAGTACACGCAGGTGTAGTGATAAACAAGCTTACTCAGCTAGGGGTTGGGTTAAAGTTAGGGCTTTGGTTCTTGGTGTACTTCTTAATTGCAACTTTGGAAGGGTGGGGCCCTCGAATTGGCAAGGAAGGTGTTAGAAAGAAGTATGTAGAAGACTGACAGGGCAGGATGGAATGTGTAGAAGTTTAATCCGATGCCCTTTAAAAAGTGACCTTTGATGGCCTTTAGAGAAATGACAAACTATTAGAAGCAGTTGGTCAGGTCTGAGGCCTCCAGAGAATGCCTAAGCTTATGTAAGTTATCTAAGTTTATGTAAATATGTAGTATATGAGTCTCATTATTTGCTACCAGGGTGTTTCTATTTTGAAAAGAGGCGCCGGAACTCTCAAGAGGGAAATGAACTTTTCAATTTGTATCCTGAAAACTCATGAACTTTTAAACATTTTAAAAAGATTTTTAAACATTTTTAAAAGATGGCTTGAGAAGGACCATGAATTTTAGCTGCACAATGTGTCTTTTGTAGGACCGGCAATAAGCATTAAAAAAACGACAAATGAAAGCTCCCCCCACTTTTGGAAGACTTCGTGCAAGTAGAATCGGGCTTGTAATTCTGGAAACTCCACCTGGGGCTTGACTTTTTAAAATACTGATGCAAAATTGACTGGTAGCTGTTAAAAACGGAATGTACTGAAAACATATACCTGATAAGGATGTTATAATAGCACACTACGTACTTTATAGAATGACTAGGAATAAGGCCCGTTGTGGAAATAAATACAACGGGCTCTAGAAAAAGGCTCCAGGAGAGTGCCCTGGACTTGGGCACTCAGTGTCAATTTGCTGCGTTGACCTCAGCAGGGTATAATGACACAGAGTCCACCATTTTCTCCAGAGGAACTGATCTCTGCTTCTTGAAGAGCAGTTGTAATTTTGAGTGATCTCCAGCCCTCACCTAGAGATTAGCAACAATGGTTCCCCAGGAGGAAATGACTGGTTTGGAGAGTGGAGTCTATGGCATTGTACCTGTCTGAGGTCCAACCCCTCTTCAAACCCCACCCTCACCAAGCTCCACCCCTCAAATACCCAGAAATTTCCCAACCTGGAGTTGGCAATCCCATGTCCTTCCCAGCTAACCTACCGTTATCTGCCCCTCTGACTGCAGCTGACTTCTGCCCCCCTCCTGGAGCTCAGTTGTAATTCTGAGTGATCTCCAGCCCTCACCTGGAGGTTGGCAACAATGGTTTCCTTGGCTGGGAGGGCAGGGTAGAAATTCAAATAAATAAATTTCCCAGGAGGAACTGGGGACCAAAGCAGCTTACATCATTCTCCTCTCTCCCTTTTGACATGCACAACAATCCTGTGAGGTAGGTTAGGCTGAAAGTCTGTGACTGGTTCAAAATCACCCACTTAGCTTCTACAGCAAGAACCTGGATCTAGCAGACCCTGCTCTGAAGCACTGATTGCCGTGCCTAGGGTAACGAGCCTCCAGGTGGAGCCTGAAGATCGCCAGGTATCACAACTGAATTCCAGACAACAGATCTCTCCCGTCCGGAGAAAATAACTGCTTTGGAAGGTGGACTTTATGGCATTCTGTTCAGCTGAGGCCTCTCCCCTCCCCAAACCCTGGCTTCCATAGATTCTACCGAGGTTTATAAGATTATGCATGGGATAGAGCAGGTAGAGAAAGAAGTCCTTTTCTCCCTTTCTCACAAGACAAGAACTCGTGGGCACTCCATGAAATTGCTGAGCAGTCGGGTTAGAACAGATAAAAGGAAGTACTTCTTCACCCAAAGAGTGATTAACATGTGGAATTCACTGCCACAGGAGGTGGTGGCGGCCACAAGCATGGATGGCTTCAAGAGGGAATTAGATAAACATATGGAGAAGAAGTCCATTAGTTGCTATTAGCCACAAAGTATAGATAGGAACTCTCAGTCTGAGGCAAGTGATGCTCTGTATTCTTGTAGTTTGGGGAGGTAACAGTGGGAGGGCTGGACCTTCTGAGGGCACCTGGTGTTTTTGGCCACTGTGTGACAGAGTGTTGGACTGGATGGGCCACTGGCCTGATCCAACGTTGGCTTCTCTTATGTTCTTATGTACCAGAAAATCTCCAGGAATCTCCCTACCTGGGGCTGGCAACCCTAGTTAGGACTGGTTCCAATGAGTTCCTCACAAAGTCCTGCAAAGGGTTTCTTTCCTTTGTCTGAACCAAGCTTGGCTGCCTACTCGTTTACAACTCAGCTGTTCGCCTCCCACCCTTGTCCCATGGACACATCTCACTCCATAAGTTCCCTGCCACCAGTCACTGAATTGTCACTGCCTTTTTTGAGGGTCAGTGAGACCCCTGTGGCCAAATCTCCCTATTTGGAGATGAAATCCCCAATCTTTGGGTGAGCTCTAGAAAGTTGGCAACCCAAGGGTCTGGCCTTTCCTTGCTTCCCTGAGCTACCCACTCCCTTTGGTATTGTGCAGAGTGCAGACTATGCACAACAGAGATTATGAACCCAAATAAAAGAATTTATTTTATTATTTACACGATTATGGAGCACACACACACACTAAATGAATAAGGCACAACTGTAGGAGTAAGCACACACTATGAACCAACAGGGCATAAATCAACAGGGGTTTAACGCAATCCTCTTTCCCTACACACGATACTCTCTCTACCTCTGGAGGCTGTGGGCTCGGGATAGGATCTCTCCTTGGACCGGCCTCTGGGGAAACTTCCATTCATTCCCCAAACTAGCGGACGGTGGAGGGGCTGAATCTCTGCTGCCTCCTAGGGTCCCCCAACCCCCACATCTCTGGCTTGTAGCCTGGGTCAGAACAGGCAGCAGGAAACTTTCCTAACCTGACAAATGGGTGGGCTGGAGTCTATATTGATGGTGCCCCACCCCTTGGGACGGTCCCTCTTCCCCCCCCCCCCACACTTTTTGGCCCTGGGGCTGCTGGGAACTCTAGTCCAGAAAAGGAGGAAGCCCCATTCAACCCAGTGAGTGATACCCCTGCAGGCCCCTCTCTGGAACTACAGCTCAATTGAACCTCATGGAGGAACATTTTAAACCACAGACAGCAGCCATCTTGCAAACACAGGTAACTGCCATTAAGTTACACCTACCAACAGCCACTGAGGTGACAGTCCCACATAGGAGGGAAACAGGAGAAGCGTTTTTGTCAAGAGAGAAAGCTGTCTGCCAGTAATTCTGACAGGGCCCAGTGGCTGAAGGAGTGGGCGGGGAAGAGGAGCAGACCCAGCACCCAGCCAATGGCACGCGAGTACTCACAGCCAGTGGACAGGGACAGCTTCTGAGGGACAGGTCAGGGGACCAAAGGCTGAGGGTGCGTGTGGAATGTTGCAGCAAGAGGGACACGGAAACTCAAATATTACATAGAGAGTTATAAATAGAACACGTTAATTTTAAAAGTTTTTTGCGGTGTATATTTATTTGTTACTAGAGTAGGGTTGCCAGGTCTTGGTTGGAAAATACCTGGAGACTTTGGGGGTGGATCCAGGAGAGGGAGGGGTTTGGGGAGGGGAGGGGCCTCAGCATGGTACAATGCCATAGAGTCCAGCCTTCAAAGCAGCCATTTTCTCCAAGGGAGCTGATCTCTGTCAGCTGGAGATCAGTTGTAAAAGCGGGAGACCTCCAGGCTCCACCTGGATGTTGGCAACCTATAGTAGAGTCTCCAGGTGGGGCCTTGTCACTGTACCCTCTAAGCTGAGTAAGTGTGAGCTAGCTCACAGTATTTTAGCCTCTGGCTCATGCATTTTTGTCTTAGTTCAGAAAGGATGGCTTCAGAGCAAACTAATTTTTGCTCTGTTTGGTGTAGTGGTTAAGTGCGCGGACTCTAATCTAGGAGAACCAGGTTTGATTCCCCACTCCTCCACTTGCAGCTGCTGGATGACCTTGGGCAAGCCTCTGTACCAGCTGTTCTCTCAAGGACAGTCCTCGAAAGAGCTCTCTCAGCCCCACCTACCTCACAGAGTGTCTGTTGTGTGGAAGGGAAGGGAAAGGCGTTTGTAAGCGACTCTGAGTGAAGGAAGGGGTATAAATCCAATCTCTTCTTCTTCTCTTAATTTATGCAATGGCCAAATCGCTCGCTCACAACTTTAATGCCAGTAGCTCACAAAGTAGAATTTTTACTCACAATACTCCACAGCTTAGAGGGAGCATTGGAGATCTCCCAGAATTACAACTGATCTCCAGGCTACAGAGATCAATGCCACGCTGAGATCCGTCCGCAAACCCACCCCTCTCCAGGTTCCATGCCCCACCTCCCAAAGCTCCAGGTATTTCCCAACCTAGAGTTGGCAACCCACTTATAATGGCATGGCATCCACGAGCACCACAGCACCCACTAGCACCTTTACCAGCTCCCACCAAGTATTTTTACAAATTGGCCAGGGGCAGGTGGGGTGTTTGCCCCGCAGGACTTCTGACTGGCCACTGGAGATCTGATTGCCTGGGCAGAGTCACAGAAGTTTCTTCAGCAGCAGCAGCTGCCACCGCATCACAAGAACTTCTGCTGCGTGAGCGAAAGGTAACTTTGTGCGCTCAACATAACCAGGGGTCCGTCGCAGCTCCGGGAGTGAGAAGCCCCGCCCCCTCCTCGGCTTCCCCGAGCAGTGCAGAGGCGCAGCGCCCTGGGGAAAGCCCTGCTAGGGTCTTTATTGTTTTTAATGTTTTGTTTTAATATTGATAATTTTATCATTGTTCTTTTTATGACTGTGTGCTGCTTTTCCAGAGACTTGCTCAAGGTGGCATATAAATTTTCTAAGTATACCATTTTTTATCTGGGCACATGGCACATAAGTACTGGAGAAATTTCACCAACCCTTCAGCAGCTTCCACCCCATCAGTCTGGTGTAGTGGTCAGGAGTTGGACTCTAATCTGGGAGAACCGGGTTTGATTCCCCACTCCTCCACATGCAGCTGCTGGTGTGACCTTGGGCCAGTCACAAGTTCTCTCAGAGCTGTTCTCTCACGAGCAGTTCTCAAAAGACCTCTCTCAGCCCCACCTACCTCACAGGGTGTCTTGTTGTGGGGAGGGGAAGGGAAAGGTGGTGCACATGTCCTGGGTATCTCAAGTCTACTTGAAACCTGGTGGTTTCAAGGGAGCAGGAAGAGAATGAGGGTGTGTTCTTGACGCTTATTTTTATTGCACCAAGTATTGGATGGGGAAGGGAATGGAGGAAGAGCAGGTCAGTTTCACTCACCTGTGGAGTGGAGCCTGAGGGGTGGGTGTTGCCTTCTGACACACTTCCGGTATGTTAGGGGGTGTGGCATATTCAAATGAGTTATGCTAATGAGTTCCTGCGCCTCTTTTTCTATGAAATGACCCCTGAACATAACTATTTTTAAACGATATGATAATTTTAAAAGGCATCCTGTTAAACAGGGCTCATGCCCGAAATGTGAAAGAGTTACTATTAGAGTTATGCATGACCTCACTCCCTGATATTCTGTAGCTGGCTCCGCCTCCTTTGGCAGCCATCTTGTGGTTGTACATGTGACAAAATTCCAAAGTCGCCTGCAGGCTCAAAAGGTTCAGTGCTCCCTCTAAGCTGCGGAGTCTTGTGAACAAAAATTCTACTTTGTGAGAATTAAAGTTGTGAGTGAGTGATTTGGCTACTGAATAAATTAGTTTCCTCTGGAGCCATCCTTCCTGAGCTAAGACAAAAATGTGTGAGCCAAAGACTAAAAAACTGAGCTAGCTCGCCCTGACTCAGCTTAGAGGGAACACTGTTGGGGACCCCAACTTACGATAATAAATTCATTCCTACTTACCTGGAAATAAGCTTTATCTAACAGTGCAGTTCTGTTCTGAATAAACACACACACACACACACACACACACAGAGCCATAAGGATGCCAACCTCCAAGTGGGACCTGGGGAACCCCTAGGGTTGCCAAGTCCCCTCACCTTCACGGCAGGGTGATTTGAGGGGCATTCCAGGGGTGGCTGGGACATTGCGCACGGCATCTCCGATGGGATGATGTCACCCAGAAGTGATGTCACCATGTTGGCAACGTTGCATGCAATGCTCTGGTTTTGGGGTAAAACTATGGGTTTTTTGCCTTCAAAACCATAGAGTTTGCCCCAAAACCAGAGTGTTGCCGTGTGACGTCCCCAGCGCGATGAAGTCACCCAGAAGTGTCATCACTGCATCGGGGACGTCGCACTGGCTGGCAGTGGATCAAAGCCCCCCACAGTGGGGGAACCCCTACTGGGACCTGGAGGCTGGAAGCCCTAGGATCCCCTGGAATTACAGCTCATCCCCAGATGACAGAGATCCGTTCCCCTGGAGAAAATGAGTGCTTCGACTCCATGGCATTGCACCCGCCTGAGATCCCTGCCCACCCCAGGCTCCACCCCAAAATCTCCAGGCGTTACCTAGCCTGCATCTGGCAAACCCACGCCCCCAATCCCCTGCTGGTGGCCAGAGGGGACGTGGCAACCCTAGGGAAATATGTCCTTCTTTCTGAAACCTTTCCAAGCCACAAGAAACCATAAACATCAGCCCATCAAAATGAAGGCGAGCAAAGTCTATTTGCGCTTTGTGCGATTAGGGGTCCCTGTTTGCGCCGCGAGAAGCCAGACGCCAGTTATTTCTTTTATACGGTTCTGGCGAACGGCGGTTGTGAAAGTGGTCATGAGAGAGAATGAAGGCAGCTTGCCCATGTGAGCCTTGTGTTTGTTATCTCACCAGTTTCAGCCCAAGGAAGTTTCCTAGGCAAGGTTCCGTTCTGAGTCATCCCACAGTGCCGGCCGGCTGGCAGAAAAAAATCTCCCACGGGGGCGGGGAAGTCAGTCCATTGTAAAAATCACCTTTACTGATGTTTTTGCATGAAGGTGTCTGGTTCTGTCCCTACACTGAGAACAAAACTGACTTCCCCGCCCCCGTGGGAGAGTTTTCTTTTTTGTTCCCCTGGCTTTTGGGTCATTTGGCATTACAGATGTTAGAATTTCACAACTGGGAAAAACCCATATATATATTAGGGTTACCATATTTGGGGGGGTGGGGAGGACATATTTCCCTGGGGTTGCCACTGGTGGGGGATGGGGGGGACGGTTGCCAGATCCAAGTTGGTGATGTGGGGGTGGAGCCTGGGAAGGAGAGGGAACTTGGCTGGGCTACAATGCCACAGAGTCCACGCTCCAATTCATCCATTTTCTCCAGACGAAATGCAGTGGTTAAGTGCGCGGACTCTAATCTGGGAGAACCGGGTTTGATTCCCCACTCCTCCACTTGCACCTGCTGGATGACCTTGGGCAAGCCATAGCTCTGGCCCAGCTGTTCTCTCATGAGCAGTCCTCGAGAGAGCTCTCTCAGCCCCACCCACCGCACAGGGTGTCTGTTGTGGGGAGGGGAAGGGAAAGGAGTCTGCAAGACGCTCTGAGACTCCCTTAGGTAGTGAAGGGCGGGATATAAATCCAGTCTTTTCTTCTCTTCTCTGTTGTCTGGAGAGGAGATGTAATTTTGGGGGATCCCCAGGTCCCACCTCGAGGCTTGCAGTGACCACTTCTACCAAGCGATCAATCTCATTTTAAATATCCCTACCAGGGCTTTTTTTTGTAGAAAAAGCCCAGCAGGAACTCATTAGCAAAAGAGGCCACGTCCAACACCATAAACTCATTAGCGTATTCGGCCACGCCCCTGACAGCGCAGCTCATTAGCATATTAGGTGGGGGACTGGGAAAGCACGGGGCAGGCATGGAAGCTTGCCTCCCCCCACCTCGAGCTTCTCTGCCCCACTTCAGCATCGCCTTTCTAGTCTCTTACCCCCCCCCCCAGACGGCTGGGGACAGGCAATGCTGAAGCCTCTCAAATCTCCTACCCCCCCTCCGAACAATTGGGAAGGGAAGCTGGCATGTTTGCCTGGCTGCCCTCAGTCTCCCTAGCCAACCTGTGGTGGCGGGCAGGCTGCGAAGACCGAGGGCAGCCAGGCAAACATGCCCCGTTCCTTCCCAGATCGGGGAGGGAAAGAAAGGCCTTTTCAACCTGCCTGGGTTCCCTGCCTGCCCTTTTCCAGTTGCTGACATGTCAGCTAGAGAAGGGAAGGCAGAGAGAGACTTTTCCTTGTCAATTTCACTCTCAGCTGACTGGCCCGGGAGTGAAATTGACAAGGAAATCCGGAGGGGCTCCCCGGAGGGGAAGAGGGCATTTTAACATGCCGCCTTTCCCTCTTGTGTGTAACGTGGGGAGGGCAGCGTGCTCTGTAGCCACAAGTGCCAGAAGTTTTGGTTGTGGCCGTGGCCAACTCAGGAGCCAGCCGGAACGCCGTTCCTGTGCGCTCCAGCCCCAAAATAGCCCTGATCCCTTCTATTGAAGCTGTGATAATTGCGACTAACTAGGAATGTTCCTAACCTTCCAACAGCCCAAAAGAGGCGGACACACAATAAAAGAGGTCATGCCCTCTAAAAAGAGGATGTCTGATAACCCTAGTATATATTGATTTGTTCCCGTGCTATCTTTCTCCCTTTCTTTGCTTGGACCTTTGTGGCCAAAGGCTGTGTGGAACAAACAGCAGCCAGTTGAACGTTCTGTATGGTGACTGAAGTGGTGTAATAATGCATGTGTGGGAGGGGCCTTCTGGAATGTTTTGGAGAATATCTCAGCAACTGTAGCTGTGTCAGAGCTCTCAACTGCTGGCGTTTCATGCTAGAGTTCCCTATATCTGAAAAACGTTCACTCTTGCTGTGTTTGAGGCCTCACCTGATGTGGTTTATTGGGATTTAATTCGCCGGAGAACAGGGACCAAAGCTTTGGTGAACAGCTGGGAGCAGAAAGAGCTACCCGGGCCTAAATAAGCCCCCTCATCAGGTCCGGATGGGAATAGGTCTGCCTTGGGGGTATTCTGTAGTCTTTCAGTGAAGATCACAAGAATTACTTGTCCAGCGACTTTTATTACTGCGCTTGTTCATATACCCTAGACTTGACAATCTCCAGGTGACACCTGGAGACCTCCCAAAATTATGACAGGTTTCCAGGCGTCTCCTGGAGAAAATGGCTGCTTGGAAGGATGGACGCAAGTGCATTATATCCCCAAACCTCCACAAGTTTGCCAACCCAGAGCTGGTAGCCCTAAAAAAATCCCCATATGTACGCACCAGCTTTTGTTCAGCTAATGGACTGTAGGCCCAGCTTGCCTTGCCAGGGTTCATCTCTGTGTGGCTAGGGTTCCCATTGTTGCCAACTCCAGGTAGGGAAATTCCAGGAGATTTGGGGGTGGAGCCTGGGGAGGTTGGGCCTTGTGGAGAGACCAAGGTGGTGTATGATCCTGGGCAGAGGTGGCCAAACTGTGGCTCAGGAGCCACATGCAGCTCTTTCATACACATTCTGTGGCTCCCAGTAGGACAGCTGGGGAAGCGAAGTGGAGGCATACTTTTTCTCCCACCTGCACTCCCTCCCTCCCTTCCATTTGCTTTCTTTGTTTCCCTCTCTCTCTTTCCACCTCTTTCATTCTTTCTTTCCATCTCTCTCTCTTAGACAAATTAGTATCCTTAGCAAACAAATAAATATCATTATCAATATTTGTTTTTACCCCTTTTGTTTTTATTTCTGGCAGTCTCATTTAATGTTGCATATTTTAAAAAATAGAAATGTGTGTGTAATATCTGTTCTTGTCTTGCGGCTCTCAAACATCTGATGTTTGTTCTATGTGGCTCGTATGCTGAGTCTGGCCACTCCTGCCATAAGGTCCATTCTGTGAAGCAGCCATTTCCTCCAGGGGGACGGTCTCCATCATCTCAAGGTAGGCTGTGATTCTGGGACTTTGCCAGGCCCCACCTGGAGATTCGCAACCTTCGCAGAAGCGGCTCTGAGTCCGACCTTTGATCAGGGTTGCCAACCTCCAGGTGGAGCCTGGAGATCTCCTGCTTTGGCAACAGACCTCCAGATGGCAGAGTTCAGTTCCCCTGGAGAAAATTGCTTCTTTGGAGGGTGGTCTCTGTGGCACTGCACACTGCTGAGGCCCCTCTCCTCCCCTCCCCATTGCTGTTCTGGGGCGTGGCTTTCTCTGTCGGCTACCTGGCTGGTGGCGGGCAGAAGCCTTGACAATTGGGGGAACCCCTGCCTAGACCGGGGGCCTGGGAACCCTAATGGGAGACCACCAAGGAAGTCCAGGTTGCTGTGCAGAGGCAGGCAATGGCAAATCAGCTGTGTATGTCTCTTGCCTTGAAAACCCTATGGGGTCACTGTAAGTCAGCAGCTACTCAATGGCCCTTCCCACCACCAGTCTATCACACAGGGCAGTTACAGAGTGGCGCTCACTTGGCCTGGATCAACCATTTAGGTCCATGACAGCAGAGGTTTTGAACAAAGAACTTCTCTCAAGAGTCACAAGACAGAAATACAAATTTTTCCAGATCCTCCTTCCAGTCTTATGAAAAAGAGGAGGGATCCCGACTTTTAAAGACAGATCATACAAAAGAAATAAGTAAAGTACCATTGGAGGATACTGTTCGTATTGGAAGCGTAACTACAAAAATGCAGAAGGATTGTACTCCCAATCAGGCGTCATTTTGTAGAAAAAGAGGTGCAGGAGCTCATTAGCATAACTCATTTGCATATGTCACACCCCCTAACATACCGGAAGTGTGTCGGAAGGCAACACCCACCCCTCAGGCTCCACTCCACAGGTGAGGGAAATTGACCAGCTCTTCCTCCATTCCCTTCCCCATCCAATATTTTCTGCAATAAAAATAAGTGTAAAGAACACACCCTCATTCTCGTCCTGCTCCCTTGAAACCACCAGGTTTCCAGTAGACTTGAGATACCCAGGACATGTGCACCACCCTTCCTTTCCCCTTCCCCTCCCCACAACAAGACACCCTGTGAGGTAGGTGGGGCTGAGAGAGGTCTTTTGAGAACTGCTCATGAGAGAACAGCTCTGAGAGAACTTGTGACTGGCCCAAGGTCACACCAGCAGCTGCATGTGGAGGAGTCCAACTCCTGACCACTACACCAAACTGATGGGGTGGAAGCTGCTGAAGGGTTGGTGAAATTTCTCCAGTACTTATGTGCCATGTGCCCAGATAAAAAATGGTATACTTAGAAAATGTATATGCCACCTTGAGCAAGTCTCTGGAAAAGCAGCACACAGTCATAAAAGGAACAATGATAAAATTATCAATATTAAAACAAACATTAAAAACAATAAAGACCCTAGCAGGGCTTTCCCCGGGGCACTGCGCCTCTGCACTGCTCGGGGAAGCCGAGGAGGGGGTGGGGCTTGGTCATGTGCCCACCCCCTGGGCTCTTCACTCCCAGAGCTGCGCTCCTGTGCGCTCCCGCTCCAATGGACCCCTGCTCACAATTAAACAAGCAAAACAACTTGCAGAAGCGTTATCAGACAGACCAGGAAAGGAAGAAGCAAAACTAGACCAAGCAGCAGCGTTACTTTAGAGAATGGATAATCTGAATGTGATATCAATAAACATCAGTGGTTTAAACTCTCCCACTAAAGGGTCTAAAACTTTCAATTTATCAGAAAAGCAAAAGGCGGATATTGTTGCTCCACAAGAGACGCGCATAAAGAAACAACATGAATGTGTTCTTAAGAACAAAAAGTTGGGAACGGTCTATGCCGCCTCTGTGAATGAGAAGAGGAAAATGATAGTGATCTACATCTGACTATCATTTTCATGCAAAACAATACCATGGAGAATGCTTTCAGTTTCCCTGGCTTACAAATAGTGGCCAACTAGAATTATTATGTAAGACAGATTGGCGGCTTCTCTTGCAGCGTGAGAGCTGAGCAAGAGTCGACCACCTTCACCTCTGCATAAGGCCTGATGCTAGGAAATATCCTTGCCATTGTGGCCCATTACATTTCCCAATAGCCATCATCAGTCTTGCAGGAAGCCTTCCTTTGGTATGGCCTGCGCTGATAATGGCCGGTGGAAGTACAAGACTGAGCACGACTCGTGGGGCCAGAGCTCAGATAAAAAAGCTGAAGGAAACCTTCGCCAGATGCATCCTTTTGGCGGCTCCAAGCAATCAGAACCCCCTTCCTGTTCTGTGTCCTAGCCCTTGTCGCGAAAATATGCACAGTTCCACCAGCCCAAATGAGACCGGATGCTCGTGTTCTTTCCCTGTCGTAGCTACTGCTTTTAGCTGCTGAGTCCCAAAAGATCTTGAAACATGGACCCTAGCTATAATCAGTCCACTTCACATCAGAGGTTGCATTTAAGGAGGGCAATTGCTCGCCCCGTAAGTTTTGGGCTCTGTGATACATACGTAGTCCCTCCAGGTTAATCCAGGAGGAGGCTTCTAAGAACAATTAGGAATGTAAGAGAAGCCAAAGTTGGATCAGGCCAGTGGCCCACCCAGTCCAACACTTTGTCACACAGGGGCCAAAAACACCAGGTGCCATCAGGAGGTCCACCAGTGGGGCCAGGACACTAGAAGCCCTCCCACTGTTGCCCCCCCCCCCAAGCACCATGAATACAGTGCATCACTTGCCCCAGAAAGAGAGTTCTTATCTATCCCTTGTGGCGAATAGCCACTGATGGACCTCTGCTCCAGATGTTCAGACTAGAGTTGCCTGGCCCTCTGGCTATGATGGGAGGCCTCCCATCAGTACCCCTGACAGCAGTGGGTAGGGTTGCCAGGTCCGAAAGACAAGCCACTGGGGGACTTACCGGGAGAGAAGAGGGAAGAATCATGCTATGCCTGTGTCACCTCCAGGCTCATCAGGGACATCAGCGGTGATGTGTCAACATCACCCAGAAGTGACAGAGGCATGTTGTTGATGTCAGGGTGCGATGCTCTGGTTTTGGGGCAAAACTCTATGGTTTGAAGGTAATTCTACCATAGGGTTTTGTCCAAAAAACAGAGCATTGCCCCCAATGTCAATGATGTGCCTATGTTACTTCCGGGTGACATAGGACCATTTTGTTTGGGGTGGTAACTGTCCCCCACCAGCCAGTGCTGGCCAGTGCTGGGTGGAAACGCCAGAAACCGGGGGATCCCTACCGTGCTGGTAGGCTAGCAGTGGGAGAATTTTTTTAAAAACCTGTTGGTGATTAATGGGGTTTGACATCACCTCTGGGGTCCCCTAAGTGATGTCAAGTCACTGTAGGAAGTGATGGAAATGCTACGGTAAAAGTGATTCCAGTGATTCCTAGAGCAACATGATGTCACTTCCGGGTTTTCCTGGAAATGATGTCATGGCACATGTGGTGATGCCTGCCCGGCAACCCCAGGGCATCATGTGACACAGTAGTTTAGTCTAACTGCGGTTGGTTTGTGAAACAAGAGCTCGGTTTGCAGATGATCACTCAAACTGTTTTTTGTCTCAACAAAAGCTGATTTTGTTGCTTTTCACTCTGTCTCTTGTGGGTAGTGGTGACGTCAAGAATAATTCCAGGTTTGTATATCGCACAGAGATAGGGTTCCCAGCCTTCAGGTGGTAGCTGGAGCCCTCTTGGGTTACAACTGATCTCCAGGTGACAGAGAGCAGTTCACCTGGAGAAAACAGTTGCTTTGGAAGGTGGACTCTATGGCCTTATACACCACTGAAGTCCCTCCCCCCCCCCCCCCCCCGAATCCTGCTCTCCCCCAAATCCACCCGCAAAATCCACCCCCAGATATTTCCCAACCTGGAGCTGGCAACCCTGCACAAAGCTAGTTAAGATGAACTCTCGTTAATAAGCCCACTTCAAACCATGGTTTCTGTCCCTGCTTTGATGGACCCTTGCCATGGTTAGTGGAATGGCCTGCATTCAGTCGCCCAGACCACATTTTGTTTAAACCGTGGTTTTTTTGTAATGCCACAACTGAGCCATTCTGTAATGTTTGCTCAGGCACTTAAGCCCGAATGAAAACCCTGATTAATATTGAACAATAGGCACTACATCAATACTGAACAGCATCTAAAGGCAAGAATACATTTTCCACTGCCCACATGGAAACAACACCCGTGTCTTACAAGCAGCAATGTGTCAGAACCATGGAAGCAGTCTAGATGTCACCCTGTGGAAACATCTCTCAGCTGGTGGAACTGATGGCAACTGGCCATGTGTTGATTTCAAATAGGCTTGCAATTCCCATTCCATTTGAAATCTGACGTGGAAGAAGAGTTTTACGGATACAGTGGACCACTAAAAAGATAAATCAGTAGGTTCTAGTTCAGGGGTGGCCAAACTGTGGCTCGGGAGCCACACGCGGCTCTTTCCCACATGTTGTGCGGCTCCTGGCAGGGTCGCTGGGGAAGTGAAGGGGAGACAGTCTTCCCTTCCCCAGCCAGTGTTCCCCTTCCTGGGTAAGCTTGAGGTGGGTGGGGAGCAGAGAAAGACAGCAACTTTAACTTTAAATGCATTCTCAAAGCCCCCCCCCCCCCCCCCCCCCCCCGGCTGGCTTAGAGAAAGCATTTCTCTCTTTAAATATCATTATCAATATCTGTTTTTATCCCTTTTGTTTTTATTTCTGGCAGTCTTATTTAATGTTGATGTTAATAAGAAGTAAATTTGCATACTTTCCAATAAAAATGTGTAATTTTTGTTCATGTTTTGCGGCTCTCAGACATCTGATGTTATTTCTATGTGGCTCTTATGTTAAGCAAGTTTGGCCACCCCTGTTCTAGTTCAAATCAAGTCTGAACTCTCCCCAGAAGCTAAAATGACTAAACTGAGGCTATCATATTAGTCACATTGCGAGAAGACCAGACTCACTGGAAAAGACAATCATACGAGGAAAAGTTGAAGGCAGCAGGAAAAGAGGAAGATTCAACATGAGATGGATTGACTGAGTCGAGGAAGTTACAGCCCTCAGTTTGTAAGACCGGAAGAAGGCTGTTAACGAGAGGACATGGCCACAGAGAAGTCCTTGGACAATGCTGGCTCTTCAGCTTGGAAATGGAGATCAGCACCGCCCCCTAAAGTTGGATTTGACTAGCTTCCGAGTGAGGGAAACCTTTACCTTTTTAATTCATAGGGTCGCGACTAGACAGCACTTCACACAAATTGCACCATCAGTAAACTGGAAAGTCATTTTCTGCCCATCCCAGATATGCATCGTAACATGTTGTTTGTTAGTTGAGCTGGTGTTTGAGCTATCAAGAGAAGGAGGAATGCAATTTGTGTGTACATATCAGGATCCCGCCCCCAGCTTTCTTTCCTCCACAGTCCTCTTGGCTTTGATTTTTCTGCAAAGTGCCTAATCTATTATTCATCAACAGCTCTGATTTGGGTCTCAGATCTGAATTAGCGATAATTGGACGCTTACGTTCACACATCAAGGATCATCCAGTTAGTCTTGTTGTACACTGTATATTTTGAAGCTCAACTAATTCCACCCCCTTTCCCACCCCCAGTGGTTTCCATAATGGAATTGTTGCATTTAGGGCTTTGCGCTGGCCACCGACTGAAACTCAGAATTAGCAAAGTCTGAGAAAATAATCCGATTGATTTTAATGGTGTTAGCCGTAGACAGGGGTCCGTTGGAGCGGGAGCGCACAGGAGCGCAGCTCCGGGAGTGAAGAGCCCAGGGGGCGGGCACATGACCAAGCCCCGCCCCCTCCTCGGCTTCCCCGAGCAGTGCAGAGGCGCAGCGCCCCGGGGAAAGCCCTGCTAGGGTCTTTATTTATTTTAATGTTTTGTTTTAATATTGATAATTTTATCATTGTTCCTTTTATGACTGTGTGCTGCTTTTCAAGAGACTTGCTCAAGGTGGCATATAAATTTTCTAAGTACACCATTTTTTATCTGGGCACATGGCACATAAGTACTGGAGAAATTTCACCAACCCTTCAGCAGCTTCCACCCCATCAGTTTGGTGTAGTGGTCAGGAGTTGGACTCCTCCACATGCAGCTGCTGGTGTGACCTTGGGCCAGTCACAAGTTCTCTCAGAGCTGTTCTCTCATGAGCAGTTCTCAAAAGACCTCTCTCAGCCCCACCTACCTCACACGGTGTCTTGTTGTGGGAAGGGAAAGGGATGGGAGCAGGTCAGTTTCACTCACCCGTGGAGTGGAGCCTAAAGGGTGGGTGTTGCCTTCTGACACACTTCCGGTATGTTAGGGGGGTGTGGCATATGCAAATGGGTTATGCAAATGAGTTATGCTAATGACCTCCTGCACCTCCTTTTCTACGAAATGATCCCTGGCCGTGGATGTGATTCCACCTGAGAGATGCATTGGTTTCTTTTGCCATGATCATTTGTTGGCCATTGCCTGTCTGATCCAAAGCAGTGAGGCCATAATTGGCATGTATTCTATTAGTTACCTTGTGTGTATCTTTCTACCTTCTCCAAAGATTTGAGATTACTCTATTTTTATTCCCGCAACAACTCTGTTAGGTAAGCAAGGCTGTCTGATGAACTTCAAGGCTGAGCCGGGATTTAAAAAAAGGTCTTCCAAGCAGGGCCGGCTCTATCACTAGGCCAACTAGGCAGCCGCCTAGGGGCGCAGCTGGCAAATGCAGAGGCGGAGAGACTGAGAGAGACTCAAACCAGGAGATAGTGTGCTTTATGCAAACCATGATTTACCAATATGACTGAATACAGCTTTCCATTCAGGCTAAGAGCCAAACTGAGCCTTGGGCCAATGCAGATAGACTTGTAGGCACTGCGGTCAGCTAATGCAGGTGGCTGCTGGTGGGGCTGGACTGCTCGTGAGCCTGGGCAGGGGGGCACTGGGGCCCGGGGAGGTGTCCCTTGTGGGCGGGTCTCCAGTGGTGGAGAGGGCAGCTCTGTGGTGGGGGGGGGGCGCTACAAGGTAGCCTTGCCTAGTGCACAAAAAACCCTGGGGCCGGCCCTGCTTCCAAGTGCAAAACTCTACTCGCTATACAACCAGATTTCAGGCTCAGAGGTGGCTTAGAGGTTAAGACACTGAGCTGCAGAATGGAAGGTCGGTAGCTCGGCAGTTCGAGACCCGAGTGCCACGTGACATACTGAGCCCCCATCTCTGGCCCCAGCTCCTGCCAACCTAGCAGTTCAAAAGCAAGAAATTGCAAGTAGATAAATAGGTACCGCTTTGGCGGGAAGGTAACTGTTCCGTGCGCTTCGGCGTTTAGTCATGCCAGCCTCATGACCATGGAAACGTCTTCAGACAACGCTGGCTCTTCAGCTTGAAAGTGGAGATGAACACTACATCCCTAGAATTGGAGTCGACTGGCCTTCAGGCAAGGGAAACCTTTAACTTTACATTCAGGAAACCCCTTCAGCAGAAACCCCTTTACTGTAGAACCCATGTGTGTTGTGGTGGATTGGTGTGGGGCGGAGATAGGCCTCCTATTTACCTTTGTGTATGTGTAAAAGGTGCTGTCAAGTCGCAGTGGATTTATGGCAACCCTGTAAGATTTTCAAGGCAAGAGACATTCAGAGATACTTTGCCAGTGCCTTCCTCTGCGTAGCAACCCTGGTATTCTTTGGTGGTCTCCCACTGAAATATTAACCAGGGCCAGCCTTGACCGGGATAGCCCAGGCAAGCCCGATGTCATTGGATCTTGGAAGCTAAGCAGTGCCAACCCTGGCAAGTACTTGGAAGGGAGACCTCCAAGGAATACCAGGGCTGGGATGCAGAGGCAGGTAATATCAAGCCACCTCTTTGAAAAAACATCTGAGCACCACTGATGGTCATCAGAAGTCACCATGACTTCCAGGCTCACAAGCACATACACACACAAAATACACACACCCTAAAAAGAAATACCACTCGAGGCTGATCTTGCTTAGTTTTTGCAATCTCATAAGACTGGGCTAATTTACCTTTGTAGGGTGGGGGAATTACTGTTCTCAATTTCTTGCCCCCAAGGAACTGAGGAGCAGGAGATTAAATTGACTCTACTGAGTGACATTCGAGGAATTTCCTCTAGTCTTTGGCTGTGGTCGCACGGCAAGCTTATTGCGATTTGTTCTCGTTGTACATTTGATCAGGGGTATTTTTTTTTGCAGGTTGGGATGATCACACATCCCTCCCCAAACTGTTTGCATTGCGCAACAAGGCTCCGGGCACCATCCAGATAGTTGTGCTGCCCAAGCAGTGGTGCGGTGTGAGTTTTTTGAAAAAGGTTTCTTTGCGCATGTGCATATGCGCATGGCCAAATTACTACTTCCACTTGGACGTGCTGAACTCCCTTGTTTTTGCAGTGTTCCCCCCCAACAGCAAACAAAATGAACCACCGAGGTACAATGTATATAGACGTACCGACATCTATATATATGTGCGCTTGAATGTTCAAGCATATTCAGTGCAGGATTGCTCAAGTGCACAACGGTGAAAGCGGGGGGGGGGGGGGGAATTCAACACGAGAAGGAAGTTCAGACGACCTAATCACAGTCATAACAAGAGATGGCTATCCAGACTGGTGAAATTGTAGATTCACAGCGCAAATATCCAGAAAGCACTTGATTTTCCAGGTGTAGGGAAACTCGGTGGGAAACCAGGAGAATTGCGAGGGTGAGCCCACTTTGAAACAGGAGATGGATGTGGTCGTCTGATCAGCAGTTTTAAATGCAATGGGGAACAGTGGTGAAACCTGATCAAAGTGACCGTGTGACCGCAGCCTCAGTCATAAAGACGATACAGGCTCCTACTCTGCATCCTCAAGTATCACTTGAAAATGACATCACCTTTTTTGGGGGGGGGGGGATGCTATAGAATGTGAACTCCATCATCAAGGGTTGCTGCCCCAGTCAATCAGGCCTGACTTTTACTCTTGATGACTTGGCAGGGGGGCAACCCTAATTTGGGGGCCGAATTTCACATGTCAGTCCTCGCCCCCGCATGCATGGGGATCCCCTCCCCCAGGTATGCAGAAACTTACCCCCTTTTTCCACATGGCCCCAATGAAGGGTTTTTACTATCCGCACATGGCCATGTCTCGGATATACTGATACTTCTGGACTGTTGTTTGTAGTGCCGTTCAGGCAACCATCAAACCTCTGTGGATGGAGTGGGGGTAGAAGGCTTATACCTGCTTCCCCTCCATTTATTTACCAGAACCTTACAGATGCCAACTCCTGTTTAGGAAATAGCTGGAGATTTGGAGGTTGGAGCCTGGGGAGGGCAGGGTTTGGAGAGGGGTGGGACCTCTGTGGGGTACAATGCCCTAGAGTTCACCCTCCAAAGTAGCCATTCTCTCCAGGGGAACTGATCTCTGTAGTCAGCAATTCTAGGAGATCTCCAGGCCCCACCTGTGGGCTGGCAACCCCAGTACGGAGCCCAGGCACACACAACTTGGGCACGTTTAATCTCCGTATAGAAGATCCAAAAATCAACAGCCAAACAACACTCTCCTGAAAATCCGTACGGGGCACGGTCAGATGCTCCGAAGCTGTACCACCAACAGTGTTCCCTCTAAGCTGAGTTAGTCTGAGCTAGTTCACCATTTCCTAGCTTCCAGCTCACACATTTTTGTCTTAGCTCAGGAAGGATGGCTCCAGAGCAATCGGATTTATGCAGGAGCCAAATCACTCGCACAACTTTAATGCCAGTAGCTCACAAAGGAGAATTTTTGCTCCCAAGACTCCACAACTTAGAGGGAACATTGACCACCAAAGCTGCTTTGTTGTCTGTACCACTAAATTGGATTCTCTCTCCCCATCTACACACACTATAATACCATGCACGAATGAGCCAGTGATGTAAGCCATCGTAAGCCCTAACAATGTCAAATCATTGCCTTCTCCAAGGAACATGTTATTTGGAGGGGGAGAGAGAGAGAGCGAGAGAGAGAGAGAGGTCTCTCTCTGCCACCCACTCAAAACTTCCCTTTCCTGGCAATTCAAAAGACTGTTACCCCGTTTGTTCTTTCTCGTGATTGTGGTTAGGCAACTGCAAAAGCGATGGCCATTATATTTTATAGATTTTTTTTATTTCTGTACAGCCGCACAGTCCTTTTCATATAACTTTTAAGGGCGGGGGGGGGGGGGGAGAGAACTTTGAAAGAAGTCATAAATGCAGAAAACTTTTCATTGGAGCCTTTATCCAGACTCGAATTCCCCTGCCAAGAGTAGGAACACATCCAGGTTCTGCTCTCCATTGGATCCCTGACAGTAAAGATTCTGCTTCAGTTTCTGAAAAGTACTGGAGTTGGGAGGCTGGTTGTAGTGAAATCAGCATGGTAGTTTATTGCGGGTAAGACACTGAACTGCAGACCGGAAGGCTAGTAGTTCAGCAGTTTGAGACCTGAGTGCCGCGTGATGGACTGAGCTCCCGTCTCTGGCCCCAGCTCCTGCCAACCTAGCAGTTCGAGAACAAGAAATTGCAAGTAGATAAATAAGTACCACTTTGGTGGGAATGTAACAGTGTTCTGTGAGCCTTGGTGTCTAATCATGCCGGCCAGAGGACCACAGGAAAAGTCTTCAGATAGTGCTGGCTCTTCAGCTTGAAAACGGAGATGAGCGCCGCCCCCTTTAGTCGGATTCGACTGGCTTTCGAGCAAAGGAAACCTTTACCTTTTAGGAGCTTGCCTGAAGTGGAGGGAGGCGAGAAACATGTGACAAAGCTGATTTGAGTCCCTGCTCGGTAGCATTGCCAGCCTCCAGGTGGTGGCTGGGGATCTGGGATTATGACTGCTCTTCAGCCGACAGAGATCAGCGCCCCTGGAGAAAATGGCTGCTGTGGAAGGTGGGCTCCACAGCATTATACCCCATTGAAGTCTCTCCCCTCCTCAAGCCCCGCCCTCCTCAGGCTCCACCCCCAAACCTGTGGCATATGGAGAGACCCGTGGCATATGGAGAGACCTGAAATGGCTCCCGGGGATAGCTGTTTACCATACTGGGGGGCTCCACGTGTACTGCTGAAATACACAAAGGCTTCCCTGATGGTGCAAACAGCATTCCCCTGGGACCAGTTGAGGTCTGGGCAGGAGGCATAAGCGGGAAGGTCCCTGTTATGTACTGTGTTATAGGAATAGCTTGAATTATACAATGAACCTGAGCTTCAGTCACAAGCTCCATAGACTCTCAGCAGGAATGCTGAGCAGGAACGCCATTCCGGGAGTCACAAGCCCAGGAGCAGTCACATATTGTGATGCGCTGTGGCAAAAAGCAAAAGCCTACTAACTTGCTCTGTATTTCCATGCTGGTTGTAAGGCAGCTTCCCTGCAAGAGCAAAGGAAACCGAAAGTGTCTTTAGTCAAAGTGTAAAGCTGGCTTGCCTGCTCTGAGTTGGGAAAGACCTGGAGATTTTGGGGGTGGAGTCTCAGTGGTGGGTGTTGCCTTCTGACACACTTCTGGTGATGTCAGGCAGTGTGGCATATCCAAATAAGTTATGCTAATAAGTTATGCGAATGAGCTTCTTCTGTTCTGTACTTAAGTCTAAGTAGAAAAAGAGGTGCAGGAGCTCATTCGCATAAGTCATCGGCATGACTTATTTGCATATGCCACACCCCCTAACATCACTGGAAGTGTGTCAGAAGGCAACACCCACCCCTCAGGCTCCACCCCAAAAATCTCCAGGTATTTCCCAACTCAGAGCTAGCGAGCCTACCTGGAGAAAAACTGCTTCAAAAGCACAAAGAAAACAGTCAAGTTGTTAATTGGTTTCAATATAACAAACAGTTATTATAAAATCAACAATTCTACAACTGACAGAGATGTTCCCCTGGAGAAAATGGATGCTTTGAAGCAGGGGTCATTTCGTAGAAAAAGAGGTGGTTTGCCATTGCCTGCCTCTGCATAGCAATCCTGGACTTCTCTGGTGGTCTCCCATCCAAAAACTGACCAGGGCTGACCCTGCTTAGCTTCTGAGATCTGACAAGATCAGGCTAGCATGGGCCATCCAGGTCTGGAAGGCCTTTTCTTAGCATCACATAATCAAGTTTTGCTGGATCACATAGAGGCAATCAGAGAACTGACATGGTAAATATGCAGTGTGGTTTCTGAAGGGGGAAGATAAACATTTTCTTTGCATCGCCTCTCCTCCCTTAAGTCTCTCTGAAGGCTTCTGCTGCTAAGCATGTGGGTTTTTAGAAGAAAAAAGCCAGAACCAACAAAATGAAGTTAGACCATGTCCTTCAATGCTCAGTTTCTTAAAATAAAAGCAAGCGGCCCGTTTTCTTGGAGGTTTGGTGCACGTTGTCAAGGCCAGAGAAGTGAGTCTGCAGCGCCCCTTGAAGGGACCGGACAGCTGATGCTTTCAGGCGGTAGATTTGCAAAAGAAAAGCAGAGGTTAGGAAGACTGACCAAAGGATTGTTTCTGTTTCAGATGGTGGCTGGAGATCTCCTGATGGTGGCGGGAGATCTCCGGGAGACAGAGAACAGTTCCCCTGGAGAAAATGGCCGGTTTGGAAGGGGGAATCCATGGCATTATTCCCTATTGAAATCTCTCCCCTCCCCAAACCCACTCTCCTCAGGCTTCCCCCTCCCCCTCCTCCAAATCTCCAGGTATTTCCCAACCCAGTGCTGGCAGCCCTACTTAGGAGTAGGCAAGCTGCAGGCTTTGAGCCAGGCAAGGAACTGGGCAGCTTTCCCCACTGGTCTGTGTTTCAGGCAGAGTTGCCAGCTCTGGGTTGGGAAAAACACCTGAAGATTTTGAGGGTGGAGCCAAAGGAGGGATTTCAATGGAGTATCGTTGTTGGGGTGAGCGACTCAGCATGCCTGGACACTTGGGGGGGGGGGGCTACCTCACTTCAAGGGTGTCTAGGTGCTATCTCCTTGAACGGGATGCCTCCCTTTGTCTTAACCTGGGAGCTGCCCTCTGACCCCCTTCCCCCCCCCCTCTCCAATTCTGTCCTCTCCCTCTCTCTACATGGCCTTCCACAGAGACACATGTCTCTGCAGGTCTCTCCTGCAGAGACAGCGCCCTCACACTCCCACACACGTGATGCCGGACAAGCTGGCCATTTGTGCGAGGGAAAGCACTCTTTAGATCAGGCTTCATTCTCTCCTTTCGACTGCAACCTAAATGTGAACTGGACTTACGTGAATAAATGTAAGTTTACCTTTTCAGCAGGGTACTCTGTATTACGCTTCTACGACTGGGCAAAACTCTGCTATACTAACCAAATATCCTAATAACAGAGCCATAGAGTCCACCCTCCAAAGCAGCCATTTTCTCCAGGAGATCTCCCGCCACCACCTAGAGGTTGGCTAGTTTCAGTGGATCCATAAAGCTGGTGGTGGGGGTTCATTAATGAGAGAAGACTCCACACCTTCTGAAATCATGACCCTTGACACGCGATCCGCACGTCTCTTGGGGGTTTTTTCCTTATGAGATTCCAGTTTTGTGGGGTCTTCCCCCCCCCCCCTGTTTAGCTAGATGGGCTGAGATGGTAATTTCCATCTTGCTGCACTTATTGATTCAGGAGGGCTGTCTGTCGGGTGCGTTTGGCCTTTCTTTCAAAGAAGGGGCAGGAAAAAAGAATCTTGTGGCTTGCAAGGAACCAAGTAAAAGCAGGCTGGAAACAGCTACGCTGTCTTCCTGTGGTTTTACGGGGCTTGTGGGACTTTGCCCTTTTGTGGTGTGTGAAAGTGTTTCAGCACAACTCCCTCCCACACTGCAAACACAGTCACACAAGCTGAGGATGAAAGAAGAAGAAGAGGAGGAGGAGGAGATTGGATTTGTACCCCACCCTTCACTACTCAAAGGAGTCTCAGAGGGGCTTATAATCTCCTCTCCTTCCCCACAACAGACACCCTGTGAGCAGTATTCCCTCTAAACTGAGTTAGAGTGAGCTAGCTCACAGTTTTTTAGCCTCTGGCTCACACATTTTTGTCTTAGCTCAGGAAGGATGGCTCCAGAGCAAACTGATTGACCAGGAGAGAAAGATACACAATTGAGCCCTTATTCAAGGGAAATGTACCTGACCATGGCAGCAAGTTATCTAAAATGAGGTCCCTGATTGCTATTTCTGCCTTAGGCCACATCACAGATATCTTTCTATATAATACTAGGAATAAGGCCCATTGTGGAAATAAATACAACGGGCTCTAGAAAGAGGTTCTGGGAGAGTGCCAAGGCCTTGGGCACTCAGCGTCAATTTGCTGTGGCAGCCTCAGCAGGGTATAATGACACAGTCTACCATTTTCTCCAAGGGAACTGATCTCTGTTACCTGAAGAGGAGATGTAATTCTGAGTGATCCCCTACCCTCACCTGGAGATTGGCAACAGTGGTTCCCCAAGAGGGAATAGCTGGTTTGGAAGGCAGAGTTCATGGCATTCTACCTGTCTGAGGCCCCACCCCTCCTTATACCTCACCCTCTCCAGGCTCCATCCCTCAAATCTTCAGGAATTTCCCACCTGGAGTTGGCAACCCTATCTCCTTCCCAGCCAAGCATTAACCTACCTTTATTTCCCCCTCACTCTTCAGCTTTCCATCCCCCCACCCCCCCGCCACTTGCAGCCTCTACCGTGCTCTGAAGCCCTGACTGCCACGTCACATTGGCTGTCATGGAGGGGGGGTGCATCTCAGCAGGGTATAAGGACACAGAGTCCACCATTTTCTCCAGGGGAACTGATCAATGCCATCTGGAGAGCAGTTGTAATTCTGAGTGATCTCCAGCTCTCACCTGGAGACTAGCAACAATGGTTTCCTTGGCTAGGAGGGTGGGATAAAAATTTAAATAAATACATTTCCCAGGAGGAAAAGTGGTCTTTCTCTGCAATGGGGACCAAAGCAGCTTACATCATTCTCCTCTCCCCCTTTTGACTTGCACAACAATCCTGTGAGGTAGGTTAGGCTGAAAGTCTGTGACTGGTTCAAAATCACCCACTCAGCTTCTACAGCAAGAACTTGGACCTAGCAGTCTCCCAGGGCCTTTTTCTAGAGCCCATTGTTTTTATTTTCACAACGGGCCTTATTCCTAGTTGACTATAAAACAATTTCACCTTGGTCTAAGTTTAAGAAATGGCTGTATTATTGTAATGTCTGGAGCCATTCTGTAACAACAGATAGACCACTGAGGAAGGCCCATTGGCTGAAACGCATTTGATCAGGGTCAATAATGGTCTATTTTTGGGATTAATGTATGGTTTTATTTTTAAATGAGGCTATTATTTGGGCCTATATTTGTTTATATTGAATTTGTAATAAATTCGTGTATATTTTCGGATATTTGATACCATTTATGCTTCAGTTTCAGACACAGAACTATTGGGTTCTTGTATTCTGATTTCCTTAACCTTTTGGCTCTTAATTCCAAGACGTGACATGTTCACAGCTCTTTTAAAATATCTGAAGAACAATATTACATTATCCTGTGACTGAGAGCCTGTTGCTTGCCCAAGGCCACTACCAGGGTTTGTGGCTAAGAGCTGAACTGAAAACATCCCAGCTGATGATTCTTAATCTCTCTAGCTTCAGGTAAGCCACTAGTCTTGATGACATGTTATACTGAACGCGCATACATCCTGAATATACATGAATACATCTGTTCATAAGAAGGAGTCAGCTTATGTCCCCTTTACCCATGTAATCAGGGACTGCTACCTAGATAAGTGTGGGGTTTCAGTGACATCTTTAGCTGTATGTGCGTTGAATGTAATATGAGAATTGCTCAATGCATGTCTAAATAAAAATCAAGTGTACATGGATTGTACGTGCATTCACTGTAACTTGTGACCAGGGCTACTGTCTCTCAGCATGACATAGCTCACAAAACTATCATGAGGTTACCTCATGTATATAAAGAAAAATCAAGGGCACAGTGTTCACGGAATGTGTGAGCTGCTGACTCTCAGCCTTGCATCTCTCACAAAACTGTTATGAGCAGGGGTCCATTGGAGTACAGCTCCGGGAGTGAGGAGCCCAGGGGGCGGGCACATGACCAAGCCCCGCCCCCTCCTCGGCTTCCCCGAGCAGTGCAGAGGCGCAGCGCCCCAGGGAAAGCCCTGCTAGGGTCTTTATTGTTTTTAATGTTTTGTTTTAATATTGATAATTTTATCATTGTTCCTTTTATGACTATGTGCTGCTTTTCCAGAGACTTGCTCAAGGTGGCATATAAATTTTCTAAGTATACCATTTTTTATCTGCGCACATGGCACACAAGTACTGGAGAAATTTCACCAACCCTTCAGCAGCTTCCACCCCATCAGTTTGGTGTAGTGGTCAGGAGTTGGACTCTAATCTGGGAGAACCGGGTTTGATTCCCCACTCCTCCACATGCAGCTGCTGGTGTGACCTTGGGCCAGTCACAAGTTCTCTCAGAGCTGTTCTCTCATGAGCAGTTCTCAAAAGACCTCTCTCAGCCCCACCTACCTCACAGGGTGTCTTGTTGTGGGGAAGGGAAGGGAAAAGGATGGGTGGTGCTCATGTCCTGGGTATCTCAAGTCTACTTGAAACCTGGTGGTTTCAAGGGAGCAGGAAGAGAATGAGGATGTGTTCTTTACGCTTATTTTTATTGCACCAAGTATTGGATGGGGAAGGGAATGTAGGAAGAGCAGGTCAGTTTCACTCACCTGCGGAGTGGAGCCTGAGGGGTGGGTGTTGCCTTCTGACACACTTCCGGTATGTTAGGGGGTGTGGCATATGCAAATGAGTTATGCAAATGAGTTATGCTAATGAGCTCCTGCACCTCTTTTTCTACGAAATGACCCTTGGTTATGAGATTACCTCACATATGTCAAAAAAAACCAAGTGCATATCGTATGAGCTGCTCAGTTTGGGCGCTTCCACACATGCGAGATAATGCAGTTTCAGTCCACTTTAGCGACCATTTGCAAGTGAAGCGTGCCATTTCATGCAGTAAAATCCAGTTGCAAAGTGTACGGACAGTGGATTGAAAGTGCGTTATTTAGTCTGCGTGAAAGTGCCCTAGAGACATGCCTCTCAGCATGGCATCTCTCACAAAACTGTTATGAGGTTACCTCACATATGTCATGAAAAAGCACATGTGCACTGTTCAGGGATAATATGCGTGTTCACTGTAACTCATAAACAGAGCTACTATCTCTCCGCAGAACGCATCTCACAAAACTGTTATGAGGTTTACCCCACATAATGCCCCCCTCCCCCAAGCTCTTTGGAGGAGCAATGAAAACGCGATATTTATAAAATAAGCACAGTATAGGCAGGGGAGATGGGGGGAAGGCACCACTGAACAAGGATCCACGAGGCTGTTGCCGGCTTGGTGCCACTTGTTGTCTCTGGTTTCTATGGTGACTGATTAGACAGCCTGGCGAAGAACAGCGGGAAGAAACACTTCTGGCTCAGAGTGGCCAATTCTGAGCGATTCTTTGCACCGGCTCCTTCCTGAAATGGTATCCAGTTCTCTCTCCTGGTGTGTGGAGGAGCCGGATTGCGCTTGCTTAGCTGGCGATTCTTTCACAGTTTTGAGGATGCAATGGGCAGTGGAGTGTAAATAAAGCTCCGTATCTTTATCAGCTCTAGCTTTGTTTGACAGTGGTTTCTTAAAGAGATCGCTCACATCCTCTAAAGCTCAATTTCTAGATTAGATTTCAGTTCTTTTTAATGATCTCCCCCCTCTTTCATAGTATAATTTGAAAAAGAAAATCCCTCCAAAATAGGTTTGCCACCTCCAGGTGGGGCCTGGGGAAACTCTCAATTACAGCTCATCTCTGGACTCCAGGGGATTGGATCCCCTGGAGAAAAGGGATGCTTTGGAGGCTGGACTCTCTAGCATTGTACCCCACTGAGGTCCCTGTCCTCCCCAGGCTCCACCCCCAAATCTCCAGGAATTTCCCAACCTAGATCTGGGAACCGTACAGTGATCTTCAACTTCCCCCCCCAGACACAATCAAGTGTTTGGGGCTTATATCCTAAAGACAATTTGTCCTTCCAGAACTCGAAACAACCTACATTTGTTGCCTGTTGACCATGTTATGGTTGCCAGTTATGAACTGGGAAATATGTGGAGATTTGGTGATGAAGCCGGGGGAGGGGGTGATGAAGCCGGGGGGGGGGGGGGTGTCAGTGAGATCTAATGCGGTAGAGTCCACCCTCCAAAGCTGCCATTTTCCACAGGGGGCTGATTTCTGTCATCTGGAAATGGGTTGTCATTCCAGGAGATCTCCAGGCCTCCCCTGGAGGCTGGCAACTCTACTTGGGCTAGATCCTTTTTTGTGGATCTCAAGTTTCACATGACCGGCACTGAAGACGAAAACTTCCAGTTCTACAGCTCTTTTGATTTCCTCTGAACTCTGCATTTCTCCCTTGGGGAGGCCCAATTTCAAGCTTCTGTAATATTTCTCTCTCTCTCTCTCTTGGCATTCTCATGAAGAGCGAACCTAACAGGCATAACGAAAGCCCCAGAGGACGCCTGATTTGCACCGAGTAAAAAACCGCTCTCCCTGAACCGGAGGACCAGAAACGCGCTTGAATAGTTCCATGCAGCAGGTGGGTGAAGCGAGGAAGGTTATTTAAAACAGGCATTTCTGTTTCCATTTTCGGAGGCAGGAAGGGCATGTTTCTTTGGGGAGCCCCCCCCCCTTTCTTTCTGCCAGTTCTGTGTATTGTAGAAACAGAGCCATCCTTATTTAAGTCTCTCTGCATCCACATTCTCCAAGAATATATGGTTCACCGGGCACTTTGTTGTCTTAAATGATAACAGAACTGCTCAGATCTTGTGCTGGATTGTCTCACAAATTGGAGCCCAGTCCCCCTGTCCGCATTGACTCAGAAGCAAGCACCAAAGGGTTGTGTTGGGGATGGAGTTGGGAAATGGAAAGGAAGTCATTGGACACAGTCGCTGAAATCCAGTCTCCCAGATCCATTTAGCAGCAGACCTCTGGAGGCTTCTTGGCTGGTCCTAAATGGATTCATTTGGGTCTGTTGCTCCTGTTCCCAGTCTCCGTCTTTCCTTTGCTACATTTCCCAGTGACTCCGACCCCTGACATGCCTATCTATGCTCACAACACAGTCTAGGGCTTAAACAGAATGTGGTTCTCAAGCCACAGCTGACTTATGGTTTCTAGGACAAGAGACGAACACAAGTGGTTTGCCATGGCCTGCCTCTGTGGAGCAACCTTGTACTTCCTTGGTAGCCTCCCATCCACGTCCAAACCAGGGCGGACCCTGATTAGTTTCCGAGATCTGATGAGCTCCAGCTAGCCTTGGGCCATCAGGACGTTAACGACAATAGCTGTTCCTGTGGGTATATGAAGTGTAGTCAAGTTGTAGTCAACGTACGGTGGCCCTATAGGATTTTCAAGGCAAGAGACATTCAGAGGCGGCTTGCCATCTGCCTGCCTCTGCACAGCAACCCTGGACTTCCTCGGGTATCTCCCATCCAAGTACTAAGCCGGGCTGACCCTCCGTAGCTTCCGAGACCTGACGAGGTCAGGCTAGCCTGGGCCACGAAGCCCTAGTGTTAGTAATGATTAAGGTCAGGGGTCCGTTGGAGCGGGAGCGCACAGGAGCGCAGCTCCGGGAGTGAGGAGCCCAGGGGGCAGCCACATGACCAAGCCCCGCCCCCTCCTCGGCTTCCCCGAGCAGTGCAGAGGCGCAGTGCCCCGGGGAAAGCCCTGCTAGGGTCTTTATTGATTTTAATGTTTTGTTTTAATATTGATAATTTTATCGTTGTTCCTTTTATGACTGTGTGCTGCTTTTCCAGAGACTTGCTCAAGGTGGCATATAAATTTTCTAAGTATACCATTTTTTATCTGGGCACATGGCACATAAGTACTGGAGAAATTTCACCAACCCTTCAGCAGCTTCCACCCCATCAGTTTGGTATAGTGGTCAGGAGTTGGACTCTAATCTGGGAGAACCGGGTTTGATTCCCCACTCCTCCACATGCAGCTGCTGGTGTGACCTTGGGCCAGTCACAAGTTCTCTCAGAGCTGTTCTCGCGTGAGCAGTTCTCAAAAGACCTCTCTCAGTCCCACCTACCTCACAGGGTGTCCTGTTGTGGGGAGGGGAAGGGAAAGGGATGGGTGGTGCACATGTCCTGGGTATCTCAAGTCTACTTGAAACCTGGTGGTTTCAAGGGAGCAAGAAGAGAATGAGGGTGTGTTCTTTACGCTTCTTTTTATTGCACACAGTATTGGATGGGGAAGGGAATGGAGGAAGAGCAGGTCAGTTTCACTCACCTGTGGAGTGGAGCCTGAGGGGTGGTGTTGCCTTCTGACAACTGCTTGGGTATGTTAGGGGGTGTGGCACATGCAAATGAGTTATGCAAATGAGTTATGCTAATGAGCTCCTGCACCTCTTTTTCTACGAAATGACCCCTGATTAAGGTTATGTTAAAGTATGAGAACATCTGGGGGTGAAATGAGGGGTTTGTGGCATGTGAAATGCTTCATCGGAACCTCCGAATGTACCCGGAATTATCCCCCCACCCCCTGCCATGGCTGGTTGTAAACTTCACAGCCACAATGATCAGTGTCCTATTGGTCTCTCCTTGCGTCCTAGCAGTAGAATGCAGGGCACATAGGCAAGCCAGGTGGCTGTTCCTCTCTTCGGGTGCTGAAATACAGCATGAATATCAGAATACGAAGCTTGCCTAGGCACGGCTGTTGGGGAATTTTAGGGGTCCAGGCCTCCACCAGAGACCCCCAACCCCGTTAGAGGTCTTTCCTGTGGGCGGTTGGAGACTGGCTAGGGGAACTCAGGCCTCCAGAGGGAGAGGAACATAGTGAGAACAGTTGCCTTAAACAAAAACTATTTATTACCTCTAAAACCATACACAAGTAAGACTCAGTATAGGGTTGCCAGCCTCCAGGTGGGGCCTGGAGACCTTCCACTTTCACAACTGATCTCCAGCTGGCAGAGATCAGCTCCCCTGGAGAAAACGGCAGCTTTGAAGGGTGGACTCCATGGCATTCTGCCATGCTGAGGCCTCTCCCCTCCCCTCCCCAAACCCCACTCTCTCCAGGTATTTTCCAACCCAGACCTGGCAACCCTAAGTCAGTACCATACATTCAATATCAGTACCCAATAATGTATAGGAAAAACCCCAGTACCTGTCATAGTGTACCCTTCAGAAAGAACAGGGAACTCCTGGGTTGTGGACCAAGACCTCCCTCAAGCCAAGGTGGGGTGCTGGCCAAAACAGCCTCCAACACAGCCCAAAGCCTTCTTTTTAAACTCTTTTCAGCCAATATAATCAAGGGAGGAGTCTATTAATATATACCAAACTTGACTTCCGGAAGACTTGCGAGCAATGGCGGACGCTTCCCACCGCACCAGCGGGGGAAGCGATCCGTGCCCGACGGGAAGAAGGGGCTCCGGACAGGTGCCGAGCCCCCAGAGACCCCAGTGAGGGGGCTCTGCCTGGGGTGGCACGAGTGGGGACCTCTCCCGGTGGTGGCGACCGCGGGATCGAGATCCCCCTCATCACCCCCATAGGTTCCCCCCTCGTGGAAGCCGTAATGGCCGCAGCGCAAACCGTGAAGCAGCAGAGAATATGAAGCGGAGAAGCACAAGATTCCTGATACGCATGGTGAAAATGTGAGTCTCGAAGTAAAAATAAGCAAAACTTAGCGGGAACGCGGCGGGCGGAGTGAAATCCCCCCCCTTCTTATCAGCGTACTTACGAGGCTCCGTTCACGGCGTTACTGAGAAAATAAAAGCTTCTATGAACTGCTAGAAGGCGGTATCGCGTACTTGAAGGCATAATCTTCAAAACGATATAAGTGCAGTTAAGAAAATCGCTTCTTTTGCCCATCTTATCTAACTGTAAACAATAGCGCAGTCTCAACAATGGCGGGGAAACCGAAACCTTTCCCCAAACTAGGAAGTACAGCTCCGAGTTCAAAGGTTGATACCACAGAGATGAGCGCTGTGTTCTCCTCGTTATTGCGACCTCTAGTGGACCAAATGACGTCTCTTAACACTAAGATGGATAAAATGCAGATGGAACTGAAGGAGTCAAATAAGATTACAGAGAAGCTGCAGCTGGACCTTATGGAAGTTAAAACGTCAGTAAAAAATCAAGACTCAAGACTACAAAAAGCGGAAAAAGATAAGGCTCTTCAACAAGACTCGATTTTAAAATTGCAGATGGAACGATCAAATTTCTTCCTAAGACTTCAGAACGTACCAGAGAAAAAAGGAGAAGACCTCAAAAATTTGTTGAGTGAAGCATTGGAGCCAGTAACAGGCTTAAAAGCAGCGGACTTAAAAAGCGACATGGATATGGTTTATAGGACCTATCCTGAGTACATTAAAAAGAAAAGCCTGCCTGGTGAAATAATGATAAGGTTCTCCAAAAAATCTACAAGGGATGTGGTGTTAAGAACCACGAACAAAGCAGTTCTGAAGATCCAAGAAGAAGAGGTGAAAGTTTTGAAGGACATACCATTTGAAATACGGAAAAGGAGAAAAGCCTACAGAAAGTTAACAACGTGGCTTCAGTCTGAGTCTATTGTTTATCGTTGGAATATTCCAGAGGGACTAAGCTTTAGCATTAAAGATAAGAAATATAGGATTGACTCTGTTGAACAAGTGAAAAAATTTCTGGAAAAAGGCAAAGAAAAGAAAATAGATAGAGACTCAGATGATTCACTGGCTTCGCAAGAAAGCATGTACGGCTTCGATGGCTCTAAAAGTGATGAAGACATCTCAGACTCGGAAAAAGGGGCAGCAGCTCCAAAAGTACAAGTTGAGACTAGAAAGACAAGAAGAGGACAAAGGAAGAAATGATTGTTAAACCGTTATATTAAGCATATGCACTAATGTGATGTATAAGATGTGTTATTAAGTGCTTTCTTTAAAGTATGCATACTTGCCAAATAGCTCTTTCAGTAGAAACAGTAACAAGGTAATTTGTAATTAACCATGGTTTTATTAATGCTTCAGAATTTTTATTTACATAACCGGATATAATTAAGCTTTTGTTAAAGTATTCTCTGTATAAGATATATGTAGCATAGTGAATAGCGTGTAGAAGTAGATAATAGATAAAATCAATAAAATCATTTAAAATATATATATATATATACCAAACTTGCCAAAGCTGCTAGTATGAAATTTTGCCTAGATATATTTTATTAACTATATGTCAAAAAGACCTAGACTGATACCTTTAGGCCTTGGAGCCTGGCCCTTGGAAGGCCGTGGAATTCAGGCAAAGGTACATTTACAAGGCTTTAGGTTTGATGCCGAGGCTGCCGGCCAAAGAGCAAAGGCTTATGGGACTTCGGAACCAAGAAACCAAAGTTAGCTATAGCAAAACCTGCACAGCACAGAAAAACAGAAAGGCCCAGGCTCATTGAACCCCCAATTCTGCCACACAGTATCAGAAGCTAGGGACTAGGAACATGGGAAAGATGAGCCACTTCTCATTCACAGCTATACCCTTCCTAACATGGACACGAACTCTTGGACCAGGGGTTGCAAGAAACCAAGATGCCAGCTCTCTCCTCATGTCATATCCATTCTGACAATCACTGGACCTAACAGCACCTGCCATACCACATCTGGTTCATTCGTTTGTTCATCTTCCAGCGTTATACGTGCCATCAAATGTCAACAATGCCCTTCCGATCTCTACATCAAACGAACAGGTCAGTCCCTATGTTGAAGAATAAATGGACATAAATCCGACATTAAAAACCGCGACACTCAAAAAACCAGTGGGAGAACATTTTAATCTTCCAGGTCATTCCATTGCTGACCCAAGAGTGGCACTCCTCAAGCAGAGAAGCTACAAGGGGAGATTACAATGGGAGATTGCTGAATTTGAGTCCATTCACAAGTTCAGAGCAATGGACTGAATAGGGATATAGGAATCTTATCTCACTACAGATACTAATTTCCTGCCCACAAGCATTTCCCCTCTGCTCCAGTAAAGCTGATGACAACATACATGGTACCTCTACATCCTTTACAAGCATTCTTTACAACACCCCTCCCACCTTCTGATTGGGATAAAAGGACTCGGGGATCTCCATTCTATTTGTATCTGATGAAGGCAGCTTTGACTCTTGGAAGCACATATCCTGAAACTCCTGTTGGTCTCTAAGGTGATGCTGGACTCAAATCTAATTCTTATACTGCAGATCGACATGGCAACCCTCAAATTTTCTGTCGCCCGGAGATCAGTTGTAATCCCAGGAGATCTATGACCCCAGACTTAAAATAAGCAGATCACTTCTTTCTTACCGTTTCATTTTTCTCCTCTGGCCAAGCTCAGCTCCGCCACTAGGTAGGGGGCATAAGAGATGTATTCTGCCAGCTCGGTGTTTTCCCCCTAGGGAAAGAGAACTCCAGCCCTGCATCACAATCCCAGGCGTGTTATGTCCCACCAAGTGTGATAGTAATTATTCCCTAGGAAGTGCACTTTGGATTGTGGAAGGGTTTCCAGGGTTTCCGGCAGGGGATTGGGGGGAGGAGGGTTGCCAAATCCAGGTTGGGAAACTCCTGAAGATTTGGGGGTGGAGCCTGGGGAGGACAGGGGTAACCATGCTATACAGCCCACCCTCCAAAGCATCCATTTTCTCCAGGGGAGCTGATCTCTGTAGTCTGGAGATGAACTGTAATTCCAGGAGATCCCAAGGTCCCACCTGGAGGCTGGCATCCTTAGACTGTGGCCTACGGTTGCTTTTATTCACTTAACTGCAAGACTCCCACATCCTGAGTGTTAGAGTGAATGACTCAGCATTCACTTAACTGCAAGACTCCCACATCCTGAGTCTTAGAGTGAATGACTCAGCATGCCTGGACGTTAGGGGGTGCTACGTCGCTGTATGCGTGTATAGGTGTTAATCTCCTTGAATGGGATGCCTCCCTTTGACTTTGTCTTAAACTGGGAGGTGCCCCCTGCCCCCTGCCCCCTCCTCTCCCTCTTGCTTTGTCCTCTCCCTCTCTCGACATGGCCTTCCGTGGAGATACATGACTCTACAGGTCTCTTCTGTACAGACAGTGCCCTCAGAATCCCACACACACGATGCCGGACAAGCTGGCCATTAGTGAGAGGGATTACGGCTTCTTTCTCTCCTTTGGCTACAACCCGAATGTGAGCTGGATCTACTTGAATCCATGTAAGTTTACCTTTCTTGCAATATACTTCTCGGGAGATTTATTTACTGCACTCAGTATCCCACTTCTAAGGTAAAGGCTTCCCTTGCTCAAAAGCCAGGCAAATCCGTTTCTAGGGGGTAATGCTCATATCCATTTCCAAGCCGAAGAGCCAGCGCTGTCCAAAGACGTTTCCGTGGTCATGTGGCCAGCATGACTCAACACCGAGGTGCACGGAACACTGTTACCTTCTCACCGAAGTGGCACCTATTTATCTACTTGCAGTTTCTTGCTTTTGAACTGCTAAGTTGGCAGGAGCTGGGGCCAGAGACGGGAGCTCACTCCATCACACGGCACTCAGGTCTCGAACTGCTGAACTACAGACCTTCTGATCTGCAGCTCAGCGTCTTAACCTCTGAGCCACTGCAGCCCCCATCCCGCTTCTATGACTGGGCAAAACTCTGCTGCATTACTCAGGTATCCCAATCCTGAGGTGATGGGGGGTGCTGGAGTGTGCAGAAGGACAGAGGCATCATGTCCTACTGTGGGCGCCGGCTGACCTCATGTCGTGTCCTGAGTCAGAGCAGAGAGAATGCAGCGGATCCAGTCTGCAATCGACAGGTCACTATTTTGAGGGGGGGAGCTGCCACTTATGAGATGTCTAATCCCCCTTCCTTCCCCAGCAAGGGGGTTCCGGAGATACCTGCAAACGCCTTTTTGACCACAGGTGACAACGTGGCAAAAGAAATGTGTATACCCCCATGCTATTTCGGCTGCTTTGAAAAGAGCCGCCTGTCTTCATCTCTACAGACCCAGGGCTTCCGTTGAAAAGCACACCCTCCTGGCCCTCTCCTGGTCCGAGCAGCAATCCATCCAGTTCTCCTTTGCATTGATAAATGGTTCAGATGAGAGGCCGGAAGGAATCCTTCCTCCCTTCCTAATGGATTGAGGCGAGGTGGGTCTAGAGAAGAACCGTCTGTCTTCTGCGTCCTCCGCCCCCCCCCCCCCCCCCCCAACCTGGCTTCTTCCCACATTTTTAAGACTTGATATGCCTGGGCAGGGAACGCCAATATGAAGCATGATTGCGGTGAACATTTTTCTTACGGTTTGTTATTGGGCAGGTGAGCAGGTCAAGGGGCTGGGGCATTAATCAGGGAGCACCACTCAGGCCTGAGACGCTAAGTGTGGCTGACAGATGAGCCTGCTGTCATGGGAACGGCGGATGAGAGGGAACGCAGTCCCAAACGAGAGAGCCGAGCGCAAATATTTTTGTCTTAAACCTGCAAGAACGAAGGCAGTTCCTTTAAAAAGAATTAAGGGGCTCTCTAGGTTTCCACCGGCTTGCGAATATGAAAGTGGAGCCGCGTAGCTCTTGAATGTAGGAATCTTGTCACTTGAGTTTAGAGTCCAATGGAAAAAAGCAACAAGTGGTGAGACCGCAACATGTCCTGCTTCAAAGAGTCGTCAGCACAGATAATCCGGACTGCACATCTTTGTTGCCCTGAGCGACTTTGCGTCGAACAGGGGGGGAAAAGGGGGGGGGGAGAAGTAATGTGCAGCATTTTTGATGCTGTGCCAGAATAATGGTTATCACATAGGGAAATAATGGCTGCAATCACACGCACAGTTAGCCCTGACACAGGTGCGAATGCTGGGCAGATTTAACTTGCGCAATCAGACCCAAACTTCTGGGAAGCGTCCCACAGCCGACAGCAACCCGTATTGGTCTGCTGCAGAAGTGGAGTAAACAGGCACCGGGGAAAATCCGGTAGCAAATGGGTTGCTACAGGCCACAGGCAGACTTTCCCCTGTCTAATCACTCCAGTGTGCTCTCATGCATTGGGATGGTCTGATCAGGCCATCCTGACTCCGTGCATTGGTTTTTTCCCTTCTCAGTATTCGCATGATCGCACACTCCATAGGGAGCTGTCAGGGCTGAGGTGCAAATCACTGATCCCTCGTTTAAGCATATCGGGAACAAACAACCCCCTCCCCAAAAAACCTGACTCATCCGCAGTTGCGTCTGATCACACAGTGGTGGGCTGTGCCCACAGCTTCAAAAGACTGTGTGATCGCACAAT
The DNA here is from genome assembly GCA_029233225.1 of Lepidodactylus listeri. NCBI lineage: Eukaryota > Metazoa > Chordata > Lepidosauria > Squamata > Gekkonidae > Lepidodactylus > Lepidodactylus listeri. The sequence continues at coordinate 126,882,163 of JARCFY010000005.1, read as the reverse complement.
TGCAGATCAACTTCTGCCAGAGGAAATAGCCTCTCCCTCCTCTGCTTTATCTCACACGTGTGACCGCAACCAATGTGGGCCAGTTCCCCACATTGTCTAGTTTGTAGGGCTGCCAGCTTTGGGCTGGGAAATTCCTGGAGATTTGTGGGGTGGAGCCTGGGAAAGGCAGGCTTTGAAGAGGAGAGGGACCTCAGTGGGGTATAATGCCACAGAGCAGGGATCCTCAGGGTCGTGCCCTTGGGTACCATGCCACCTGCTGACGCCTTCCTTGGCACCCGCCAAGTGTTTGTAGAAAGTGGGTGGGGCCAGATAGGTCTTTTGTCCCTCAGGCCTTCTGATTGGCTGTTGCATTGGTAGCAGCTGCCATCACAGTGCAAGGAACTTCACTGTCTGACTGAAAGTAAGCTACGTGTGTTGAGGGGAAAGCAGCATATTAATTTAAAAAGGCATCCTGTTAAACAGATTTTCTCCCTGAAATGTTGTGAAGACTTACTGTTAGAGTTATACATAACCTCACTCCCTGACGTTTTGAGATTGGCTCTGCCTCCTGTGGCAGCCATTTTGTGTCTGTGTGCACCACCCTGCATCCAAACGCCAAAGGTTGCCCACAGGCTCCAAAGGGTTGGGGATCCCCCGTCACAGTGTTCCCCCTCCAAAGCAGCCATTTTCTCCAGGGGAACTGATCTCTATCATCTGGAGATCTGTTCTAATTCCGGGAGATCTCCAGGCCCCACCTGGAGGCTGACAACTCTAAGCCTGACTGTGAAACAACACTGATAGGTTTGCTTGGATTATCGTTCTCCTCGGGGGCAAATTGAGCCCCCATCCCAATTCACGAGTTTTTCCACACCAACTGTTTGCTGCCACTTGGCTTCTTAACTCCATTGGTTTCTCCCCTCCTCTACACATGGTATTATTTGCTAGTTGTTGCACTTCACTTCCAGGGATTTTTCCCCCCTTCAAGTTTTCCCCATGTATTTTCAGACCATCACAATGGCGGGGAAAATCATGGGGAAAATTTGCAGAAAAAACGGGAGGGACACCTGGCAAATGAAACTGCGTGTAAGGGAGGGAGGGAACTAACACAGTGAAGAAGCCCCATCCAGATCCAGTTAAAAGACTACAATTAAAGGGCTTAAAGCTACTGCGGTCCTACATCAGGAACCAACTTCAGCCTCGTTACCTCCTCATGGGTTCTGAGTTAGTGTGAGCTAGCTCGCAGTTCTTTAGCCACCGGCTCACGCATTTTTGTCGCAGCTCAGGAAGGATGTGGCTCCAGAGCAAACTAATTTATGCAGCAGACAGATTGCGTGCTCATGACTTTAATGCCAGTAGCTCGCAAAGCAGAAGTTTTGCTCACAAGACTCCACAGCTTAGAGGGAGCATTGGTTCTGACGTCCCAAAGAAAAGAATGCATAGCAGCCATAAAGTTGTTAGTTATAAACAATTTACACGAAATCAAATCCCACTGATTTCAACAAAATTTACTTTCATATCACGTATATATAGGGTTGCCAAGTCTTCGGAACTCACTGGCGGGGGGCGCGCCCAGCGACGTCAACGGAAGTGACGTCAGCACGTTGGGGGCATTGCCAGAGCGTCGCCCTGGCAACACCCCCAACGTGCTGACGTCACTTCTGGTGACGTCATTACGTCGTCCTCGCTGGATGACTTCGGGGGTGGGGTTCCCCCCGCCGGCCAAATGCTGGCCGGCGGATCGGGAACCCCTTTAGCGGGGGATCCCCCGCCCCCCAGGCTGACTTGGCAGCCCTACGTATATACTAAGGTTCTAGGACAAAGAAGTGTTTTGGAGGGAGAAGAAGCAAAACAGATTTATTAAGCTGTGTTTTAAATCCCCTTTTGTAACTGAAGTAGTAAGGATGCCAACCTCCAGGTGGGGCCTGGAGATCCCTCAGAATGACAGCCCATCTCGAGACTACCAAGATCAGTTCCCCTGGAGGAAATGGCTCCTTTGGACTCTAGGGATGGACTCTATGGTATTGTACCCCGCTGAGGTCTCTCCCCTTCCCAAACCCCGCCTTCACCAGTCTCCACCACGGCAACATGAATTGTGCCATTGAATTGTTGCCGTGGGTAAAGCTGCCGAAGGGGAAGTTATACTCCATGAGCCCCTCGGAGTGGATAGAATGGCACCATTTTATTGACAAGAACTTGTAAAGGGGTTTTATCAGACCGGCAAAATCCCCATTTGCAGCCCCTGTTTTGTTCTGGAAAAAGAAAGATGGGGGGCTTGAGACTCTGAATTATCGGGGCCTGAATGCAGTTTCTGCTTCAAATGCCTACCCATTACCCCTGATAAAAGACCTCTTAAGACAAGGCATCTAAGGGGAAAATCTTCTCTAAGCTGGACCTTCGGGATGCTTACTTCGGGGTGTGCATCCGGGAGGGGGTGAGAACAAGACAGCATTTAATACCCCCTTGGGGCAGTTCGAGTACTTAGTCATGCCGTTTGGACTTCAGGGCACTCCCGGCGTTTTTATGAACTTAATTACGAGGTACTACACAAGTATCTGTTCAAGGGAGTGCTTTGTCATCTAGATGATATTCTATTGTATTCCCCTGATGAGAAGTCGCACGTTAAATTATTGCGGGAGGTACTAGCCACAATGAAAGAGAACAAGCTTTTCACTAAGCTGTCCAAATGCGATTTCCACAAGGGGGAGATTGACTTCCTAGGCTATCGTATTTCCCCTAGAGGATTAGAGATGGACCCCTCTAAAGTGACAGCGGTAAAGGAATTGGGGGGGGGGGTGCCCTGAACCCGGCGCCAATTGCAGAGTTTTCTCAGATTCATGAACTTTTATCGCTCATTTATCAACAGCTTCGCGAAATACAGTTTGCCCTTACCGATCTGCTCAAAACGAAGGGGAAGGGTATAGATGCGACCAAACCGGGGGGGGGGGGGGGGGCGCTTGCTGTAGACTACCGAATGCCAATCGGCTTTTGAAACTCTAAAGACTTTATTCACCTCAGAGCCCCTCTTAGTGCATCTGGGTGAAAATAAAAGTTTTATAGTACAAGTAGATGCGTCAGTTGTGGCCATGGGAGGGGCGATCTTGCAAGAGGGCCCCGATGGTAAACTGCACCCCTTAGCATATGTGTCTAAAAAATTCGGGGACACGGAAAAGAATTGGGCTGTGTGGGACAAGGAGGCGGTGGCTATCCGCTTAGCTCTCACCACTTGGAGACATTGGTTGGAAGGGGCGCGAGTGCCTTTCGAGGTATGGACTGACCACAAGAACCTTGAAGCACGCAGAATGCAACACACCCTAAATGCCAAACAGTTGCACTGGGCAGATTTTTCTCAAAGTTTAACTTTACACCATTTCCCCGGGAAATCCAGTTCACTGGCCAATGCCCTTTCCCACCTTCCCCAACATGACTGTAAAAAGGATCGTGTTGTGGACTCTATGTTCACACCTGAGCAGCTCGGGGGGGGGGGGGGGGTAGTAACTAGGAGTCAAGCCAGTAGAAGAAGAAGAAGAAGAAGAGATTGGATTTATACCCCGCCCTCCACTCCCAAGGGAGTCTCAGAGCGGCTTACAAACTCCTTTTCCCTTCCCCTCCCCACAACAGACACCCTGTGAGGTAGGTGGGGCTGAGAGAGCTCTTTCCCAAACTGTCCTTGAAGGAACAGCTGGTACAGAGCTATGGCTTGCCCAAGGTCCTCCAGCCAGGTGCAAGTGGAGGAGTGGGGAATCAAACCCGGTTCTCCCAGATTAGAGTCCGCGCACTTAACCACTACACCAAACTGGCTCTCAGTAAGAAGGGAATGCCTGACCCTTCTGAATGGACTTCCAAATGTGCCGAGTCTTATGACCCTTCTGAACTAAAAGACTTGCAGAACTGTGAACGTGTCACCTGGGGTTCAAATGGTTGCTGGTTCAGAGATGAGAAACTGGTGGTACCTAAATCCTTACAGGGTGAAGTTATGCACATGGCCCACGAATCCAGGCTGTTGGGTCACTTGGGCTACCTAAAAACTTTGAATTTGTTAGAACGTCAATTTTGGTGGCCACACATGAGTATCTGAGTATGTCTCCGCATGCCAAACCTGTTTAATGTGCAAACGGCCGGGGGGGGGGGGGGGGGAGGGGAGAAACCCGGGGACTTTTAAAGCCGTTGGAAACCCCTAACGGACCATGGGAAGTCATATCTATGGATTTTATAAGTGATCTTCCCCCTAGCAAAGGCAAAACGGTCATAGGGGTGGTAGTAGATACGTTTTCCAAACAAGCACATTTTATCCCATTTAAGCAGCTTCCTGCGGCTAAAGCCCTAGCCAAGGCTTTCTTAGTCAATATCATAAAGCTCCATTCTGTTCTGCGAAAGATAATATCCGTCCACGGAACGCAACTCATTGCCACCTTCTGGCAGGAGCTCCTGAGATTATGGGGGTTGAATCCATGCTGAGTAGTGCCTATCACCCAGAAACCGATGGCCAAACCGAACGTGTGAATCAAGTCCTTGAACAATTTTTATGCTGTTACACAAATTACCAACAGGATGACTGGGTAGGCTTGCTGCCTTTTGTGGAATATAGTTATAACAATGCTGTGCATTCTTCCACGGGAGTTTCTCCGTTCATGGCAATGGGAGGGTACGAAGGTGTTCTGTTGCCCTCGTTGGAACCTGTTTCCCCGACTCCTTGCCACCTTGCTGACTGGTGGAATTCTTTGTGTGATTCATGGCCAGTAATTGCTAAGACCTTGGAGACGGCTAAGAAGGATTACAAAAAAATATGCGGACAAAGGTCAGGGTTGGAGATGGGATCTACAACCAGGAGATTCTGTTTATGTCTCCACAAAAAAACATCAAGGGTCTACAACCCAGTAGGAAGTTGGGTTGGAAATGTGTGGGACCTTATAAGGTGTTAAGAATAATCAATGACGTGTCATTTGAACTTGAACTGCCTAAGTCACTGAAAGGTGTTCATCTGGTCTTCCATTTCAGCCTCCTGAAAAAGATCCTGGGCCATACGCGTGTAGACCCCAACATCCGATCTTCCTCCTCTGATGAAGGAGGGTGAACCTCATTTCGATGTGGACCAAATCCTCGATTCTAAGTTAAAACGGGGCCACCTTTTCTGTCTCATTAGCTGACGTGATTTTGGTCCTGAACATAATGAATGGGTTGATTCTGTGCGTGTAAACGCTCCTGCAAAAATCTGTGCCTTCCATAAGTTGTACCCTTTAAGACCTGGGGGTTGAGGGGGTTTTCGGGAGGGCAGTATGTCAGTGGGACTGTCATTTCCCAGTCGGGAGGTGGGATGTGCCCCTGCAGTCTGAGTGCGTCTTCCCCCCTCCTTTGGAATGTGTTCCTCTCCCGTCTTCCGCCATCGTCCAACCAGTGCCCTACCAGCTGCACAGGCCCCAGACTGAAGACTGGATCAACGTTTTGGTGTAGACATTTAAAGCCCTAAACATTCTGGGACTAGCACACCTTTGGGACCGTCTTGCCTGTTATGTCCCCCAAAGAGCATTACGCTCTAGTGATCAAAATCTGCTGGTGGTCTCGGCCCAAAGAGCCAGGCAGAACACTCTTCCATGAGAGATCAGGGCCCTAGGGCCTGCAAAACAGAGTCGTTCCACTGGGCTCATGGCTGAGGCAGGGACAGGCTCCTTTCTGACAGGTCTCATTTACGCAGGGGTCATTTCGTAGAAAAAGAGGTGCAGGAGCTCATTAGCATAACTCATTAGCATAACTCATTTGCATATGCCACACCCCCTAACATACCGGAAGTGTGTCAGAAGGCAACATCCACCCCTCAGGCTCCACTCCACAGGTGAGTGAAACTGACCTGCTCTTCCTCCATTCCCTTCCCCATCCAACACTTTGTGCAATAAAAAGAAGCATAAAGAACACACCCTCATTCTCTTCCTGCTCCCTTGAAACCAGCAGGTTTCAAGTAGACTTGAGGTACCCAGGACATGTGCACCACCCATCCCTTCCCCTTCCCCTCCCCACAACAAGACACCCTGGGAGGTAGGTGGGGCTGAGAGAGGTCTTTTGAGAACTGCTCATGAGAGAACAGCTCTGAGACAACTTGTGACTGGCCCAAGGTCACACCAGCAGCCGCATGTGGAGGAGTGGGGAATCAAACCCGGTTCTCCCAGATTAGAGTCCAACTCCTGACCACTACACTAAACTGATGGGGTGGAAGCTGCTTAAGGGTTGGTGAAATTTCTCCAGTACTTATGTGCCATGTGCCCAGATAAAAAATGGTATACTTAGAAAATATGTGCCACCTTGAGCAAGTCTCTGGAAAAGCAGCACACAGTCATAAAAGGAACAATGATAAAGTTATCAATATTAAAACAAAATATTAAAAACAATAAAGACCCTAGCAGGGCTTTCCCCGGGGCGCTGCGCCTCTGCACTGCTCGGGGAAGCTGAGGAGGGGGTGGGGCTTGGTCATGTGCCCGCCCCCTGGGCTCCTCACTCCCGGAGCTGCGCTCCTGTGCGCTCCCGCTCCAACGGACCCCTGCATTTACGATTGGCCTCCTGTCCCCCTCCTCCTCCTCTTTCCCCCCCCTCCCCCCCCCCTTCCCCTTCCCTTCTCATCAAGTGATTATATATTGCCCCTCCATAGGATTTCACCCCACCTTTTTTTTTTTAAGCTGTATAGTGGATGTGTTTTATGGCTCTTATTGCATTTATTGTAATCATTATAATCTTTAGAGTATTTATTGTATTTCTTAATGTTTTAGAATGACGTATGTTTTATACGTTGATGTTACCCTCTCTGTGCCGGTTCTGGGAGGGCGGGTTATAAACCCAATAAATAAATAAATAAACAAACACCAGTCCGTTGGAATTTCAGCTCGGCCTGACTCCCAGTAGCCCTCTGGAGTGGCATGGTCCGCTGGAAACTTTCCCAGTCAGTTTAAGGGCCAGTTTACCCCCTGATTACGTTAGAAGGTGATGTGAAATCTTGGTGTGAAGTCTAATCGACGGTGGCCCAGTTCACCCTTGCAAGCCACCACTTTGATTCTGCATTTGCATCACAACTGCATAATGTACATGTATGTGTGAAGCAGCCCTTGAATGCAAACGTGCTTCCCCGGGGTCCGTTTGGATGCTCAAGTAGGATGCTTGTTTGAGCTGGTGCAGTATAGGGGACAAGAGAGAACAGACTGAGATCCAGAAAGATCTCAGTTCAGATCTTGCTGCCATCACGAGCCCAATAGATAGCTCTGGCAAATCATGCTCTTTCACCCCTGGTCTCCCATCTAGTACGCGGCTGCTAATACTGGCATACCTCACAGGACTGTTGCGAAGATTACAGCAAGAATATAAAGTAGGGTGCATTTTGAAGATTGAAAGTATTATGTAAAAGCTAAGTATTCACACTGGAGCTGTTAGCCTATCTTATATAATAAAGCTGATTTGGGATGGCCACATTCAATGTGCTCCCTAATCCGTTGGCTGCACAAGCTGCCACTCAGACCGGGGACGCAGCCAGTGGATGCGTTTTCTGACATCTGCCCACAAAAGCGATGCCGGCCTAAACGTCCCTCACTATTCGTGGATGCCTTGCCTTAGTCCCGCCCACCTGCCCACAGAACCAGCGCCCAGCCTCAATAGGCTGGGAGGCGACAGACAGGTTGCATGCTCCGGTGGTGGCCGAAAAAGGGTGGTTGTGACCGCCTGGAGGTTGTTGGGCAGCTAGTGAGCAGACAGCAGGACAACGGAGGCGGTCAGATGCCAGATTTGAGCCCGCTCCTGCCATGGCTGACGCCTGCAGGTCCCCGGGTGGGTGATGAGTGGCCCAGAGGCTGCCAGATGTGGCTGGTTGCAGGGGAACCTGAGCCCGCTCCTGGCAGTGCTGCGACTGAGCCCTGCAGGTACCCAGGTGGGCGGCTGTGGGGGAGGGACCTCCGGTGGGTGCAGGCGGCTGGACATGGGGCCTGAGCCCACTCCAGGCGGTGCCGTGCCCGACGCCTGCAGGTGCTCTGCTGACCGGGGTGTCACGAGGCCGGACTGTTGCTAGAACCTGTTGTATTGATGTACAACAGGCCTTGCTCCTAGTTAATTATATGGAACATTTGACATTTTTTAAGAACACAAAATTCTTTCACACTTTTATTCCACCTTTCTTTCGTGAAGCTCAGGGTGTCTTATATAGTTGCGCCCCTGCGTCTTACCCTCATAACAACCCTGTGCGGTAAGGTTAGACTGAGCGTATGGGACTGGTCCATGGATACCCAGCAGGCTTTATGGAAGAACGGAGATTTGAACTTGGGTGTCTGGAAGAGAGAGAGAGAGAGACAGCATGCCATATTTGATTTTTACAACAGGCTGCTGTAACTCTGTGTTTATGGGATATCTGCCAAACGGCAGAAAAGTTAAAGCAAGCCGGATGGAAGCGTATCCCTGAATCAATTACTGTATTTCTCTTTCCCCTTTGCGGTGAAGTCTTAAATATTGCCTCTCAGATTCTTCATTAGTATATAAGCTCACAACAGAAGCCAGAATTACCTTTTAAAACGAGAGGGGGAGAGAGAGGGGGGTGTTGGGTAGGAGAGGGAATATTCATCTTGTAAGCAAATCTCTGACTGTTACAAGCATCTGAAATGGTAACGTGAGTTGAAGTGTTGAAGAACCAGTGTACTCTCACTGAACCAAACTGGCTACTAAAGTAGAGGGGTGGTGGTTATTTATTGATATATTTGCTTCAATTTATACCCTGCCTAGCCAGCACAGCTGGCTATAAAGGGGAAATGGCGTTTCCATAGAGGGTGAATTTATCTAGGCTGCTGGCCAGGTTATTACTTCTTGCATTTGATTTTTTTGTACCCCGCCTTTCTCCTCCAATGAGAACCCAAAGTGGCTTATATCATTCTCCCTTTCTCTATTTTATCCTCACAACAATCCTGTGAGGTAGGTTGGGCTAAGACTGTGTGACTGGCCCAAGGTCACCCAGCAAGCTTCCATGGCAGAGTGAGGATTCAAATCCAGGTCTCCCAGACCCTAGCATGACACGGTAATCTCTACGCCACACTGGTATATGCACACTGAAGCAGGAGGGCGGCTATATTGTGGCAGAGACCAGCTGAAATGGGTTTCACGAGTTAAATTTTGGTCTCAGAAACTTAGCATTTGTCCGTCCTCATTAAATAAGCAAGAGATTATGAGGCTTAGTATCAAAAATATCAAATTATTCAGAGAACTGGAAAACGAGACACTAGTTGGCAACCATGTGCTTTAGGTGATTTTTCTGCGATTGATGACTTGTATGATGGATCCCATTTCATCTCTATCTATCGATCTATCTGTCTGTCTGTCTGTCTGTCTGACTTTCACTGCTCATATAGCTATCTCTTTAAGCAGAAATTAGAACCAAGAAAATATTTAAAAATAACTTACTCGGTATTATTTCTCTTATTGTGCCTATGAATTTTGCCACTGAGGGGGTGACACGATCACCTGGGCTCGCACATTTAGCAGTTCTGTATCTTTAAGTAAAGGGGTGACGCATTGAATATAGGGCACTCCATAATCATATGTTCAATGGTTTCAGTTTTATCATATGAGCATCTGCATGTTCTGTTAGAATATGATACTCTATTATATCTGCCTTCCAGAACTGCTGAGGGAAAAACGTTCTGTCTTGCCAAAGTAAAAGCTCTTCTTAATTTTGGGACTGTCAATTTATAAAAATATTTCGGCAGTTGCATCGGGAGGGCAATTCCCAAATGGAGTGTTGAACATGCCCTGCATGCTCTAATAGGCGTACTTGTAACATCCATCTTCCTTAAACATTTTTAAATTTGTCTTCTGATGTCTTAACTTTCTGTATTCTTAATCATATCATTTGTTATTCCGAGACACATTTCACCCGTAAAAGGCAACTAGCTGCACGCAGTCCTGATTTAGATTGGGGCTGCAAGGATCAGGGTAGGGAGGGGTTTAACCATTCCCTCCCCCTCTTCAGTTTTGCTAATCAAAACTTAAGTTCTCTGTGCTGTTAGCCCTGGTTTTCCTTTAATATACTACCAACAGCACGGAGAGCCTGGTTTTGATTAGTGGGACTGTGGAACAAACAGCAGCCAACAGGGGTCATTTCGTAGAAAAAGGGGTGCAGGAGCTCATTAGCATAACTCATTTGCATATGCCACACCCCCTAACATGCCGGAAGTGTGTCAGAAGGCGACACCCACCCCTCAGGCTCCACTCCACAGGTGAGTGAAACTGACCTGCTCTTCCTCCATTCCCTTCCCCATCCAATACTTGGTGCAATAAAAAGAAGCGTAAAGAACACACCCTCATTCTCTTCCTGCTCCCTTGAAACCACCAGGTTTCAAGTAGACTTGAGATACCCAGGACATGTGCACCACCCATCCTTTTCCCTTCCCCTTCCCACAACAAGACACCCTGTGAGGTAGGTGGGGCTGAGAGAGGTCTTTTGAGAACTGCTCATGAGAGAACAGCTCTGAGAGAACTTGTGACTGGCCCAAGGTCACACCAGCAGCTGCATGTGGAGGCGTGGGGAATCAAACCCGGTTCTCCCAGATTAGAGTCCAACTCCTGACCACTACACCAAACTGATCGGGTGGAAGCTGCTGAAGGGTTGGTGAAATTTCTCCAGTACTTATGTGCCATGAGCCCAGATTAAAAATGGTATACTTAGAAAATTTATATGCCACCTTGAGCAAGTCTCTGGAAAAGCAGCACACAGTCATAAAAGGAACAATGATAAAATTATCAATATTAAAACAAAACATTAAAAACAATAAAGACCCTAGCAGGGCTTTCCCCAGGGCGCTTCGCCTCTGCACTGCTCGGGGAAGCTGAGGAGTGGGTGGGGCTTGGTCATGTGCCCGCCCCCTGGGCTCCTCACTCCCGGAGCTGCGCTCCTGTGCGCTCCCGCTCCAACGGACCCCTGGAAAGTTCTGTATGGTGTGACTGAAGTGGTGTAATAATGAATATGTGGGAGGGGCCTTCTGGAATGTTTTGGAGAATATCTAAGCAACTGTAGCTGTGTCAGAGCTCTAGACTGCTGGCCCTGAGTTCCCTTTATTTGAATAAAGTTCATTCTTGTTGTGTTTGAGGCTTTGCAAAACTGAAGTGGGTTTGAAGCCCCTTTGCCTGCCCAGTGCACTCCTAAACTGAATTGGGGGTGTGCATGCACACAAAACCATGCACGACCCAAGGAGTCATTTGCCTCTGGAAGAGCTTGGGAGATAAGGTTTAACTTCTCTCCCCGGCATTACAAGCCCCAATCCAAATTGGGGGCTACTGTGGCTGCTACACACTTTTTTAAAAAGGGAGATCTTTGTCACTGATGGTAGGGACATGTTTGTGCCGGGGCTCATCCCCAGAATCGGTGTCGGTCTTGCAAAATATGCTGAGAGCATTTCCGGGGAAGACCATGTGGCTCCTGGGGAAACTGAAGTTCTGGCACCTCTCTGCTGGCAAAGAAGCCTTGGGAGCCATATGTCCGTTGCTTCCTTTCCCTCCAGCCCCAGCAATCTGCCTGAACTCCTTTCACCCTTCCATGATTTAGAAGCAAGAAAGATCTACCTGGTGAGGTGTTCAGTCTGGCAACCCTAAAGGAGAGCGTGTTGAATTGCTATTCATGCTTCATGTATGTTTAGACCAGCGGTTCCCTCCGGGAACATCCCCCAAGTCCCCCACTGGACCTGGCAGCCTATGGCCACAGGAGGTGGGGCCAACCGCAAAATGGCTGCCAAGGATGCAAAGCTACATACAGAGAAAGCGCAAGTGCAGGAGAGAGGGAAAGAGGTGGGAGAGGATAAAACAAAAAACCTGTGGTGGCAGCTGCCACTGAGACCATGTTATTTCAACCTGCATAGCTTATCAGATTGTCAGTGGCCAGCCAGAAGCCCTGCTTGGCAAGTGTGCCACCTGGCCCCACCCACTTTCTAAAAACATTTGGTGGGCACTGGGAAAGCTGCAGGTGGGCACCACGGCACTTGCAGGCACCACGCTGGAGACCCCCCTTTAGCTTTTGACTCATGTGTCATGTACTGCCTGTGAAGTTCTTGCTACTGGGGAGACTGTTTCTCAGGGGTCATTTTGTAGAAAAAGAGGTGCAGGAGCTCAGTAGCATAACTCATTTGCATGACTCATTTGCATATGCCACACCCCCTAACATTCCGGAAGTGTGTCGGAAGGCAACACCCACCCCTCAGGCTCCACTCCACAGGTGAGTGAAACTGACCTGCTCTTCCTCCATTCCCTTCCCCATCCAATACTTTGTGCCATAAAAATAAGCATAAAGAACACACCCTCATTCTCTTCCTGCTCCCTTGAAACCACCAGGTTTCAAGTAGACTTGAGATACCCAGGACACGTGCACCACCCATCCCTTTCCCTTCCCCTCCCCACAACAAGACATCCTGTGAGGTAGGTGGGGCTGAGAGAAGTCTTTTGAGAACTGCTCATGAGAGAACAGCTCTGAGAGCACTTGTGACTGGCCCAAGGTCACACCAGCAGCTGCATGTGGAGGCGTGGGGAATCAAACCCGGTTCTCCCAGATTAGAGTCCAACTCCTGACCACTACACCAAACTGATCGGGTGGAAGCTGCTGAAGGGCTGGTGAAATTTCTCCAGTACTTATGTGTCATGAGCCCAGATAAAAAATGGGATACTTAGAAAATTTATATGCCACCTTGAGCAAGTCTCTGGAAAGGCAGCACACAGTCATAAAAGGAACAATGATAAAATTATCAATATTAAAACAAAACATTAAAAACAATAAAGACCCAAGCAGGGCTTTCCCCGGGGCGCTGCGCCTCTGCTCTGCTCGGGGAAGCTGAGCAGGGGGCAGGGCTTGGTCATGTTCCCGCCCCCTGGGCTCCTCACTCCCGGAGCTGCGCTCCTGTGCGCTCCCACTCCAATGGACCCCTGCTGTTTCTCCTTTAAAACCCTCTCTGTGTATATAAACTTGGTAGTTTTCTGCTGCCACCAGGAATTAAAAATTCCAAATCTTTCTCTTTTGGTAGTATGACCTAGGGTCTGGGCACTTCAGAAAACTATGTGGCCCTGAGGAAGTACTGTACAGATTTCTGGGATAAGATTAAAAAAAATTGATTTATTTAATAAAGAACAAAATAGGTTTATGGTTATTTTGAACAGTTGCTGAAGAAAGGAACTTGTAAATATAACTGGCAATGCTTGGTGCTACAAACGGTCTCTCAAACTCCAAACTCCACTCTGATAGGCTTATCTCTCCCTCTTTTATACATATATAGCCACACAGGCTAGCCTTTTTGTCTTATTCACACAGAATACAATCGTCTCTCTTAGTCACACAGACTAAACTGATGGTCTAAATCACTCAGAAAAAGACTAAAAATCCCCTACTCACACAGAGTATGCTCACTCTCCAACTTCACACACTGAATCCTTCATAGACACCCACACACAGATTCCTCTCAGAACAGGGGCATTGAGTTTTTAAATTCCCAGGGGGGGCGGGGGCTCTTGTGTGCATGCGCGCACGCTGGGACCTTGTTCCTGCCGCCACTGCCTCTCCCCCCCCCCCCCGGCCTGGCCACTGCTGCTTCCATCCCTCCCTCCATCCGTCCAGGGGTCAGCTGGACATTTGCTTAGCTGGCCCCTGGACAGACGGAGGGAGGGAGGGACGAGGCAGCCAGGCGAGGGGGAAGAGAGAGAGAGAGGCGGCAGCGGGCGCTCCATTTCCCCAGGGGGGGCTCAGTCCCCCCTGGGAAATTTCGGGGGAGGCTCGAGCCCCCCTGTAGTTGACGCCTATGTCTCAGAACATCTCCTCCCACACTCTCAGTCATCAGCCAATCAAATCACACTTGTCTCTTTCTATCACTCTCTTCATATTACTGCAGTCACACTAAACATTTGAAGAAACACACACACCAAAACATGAAATCATTACACTGCCTTTTTAAGAGGCTATCCTAGTAGACCTCGGAGCAAGCAGGAGAGTCGGAGGGACTCAGTGCTTCGCTGCTCAGTCTCCCGGCTAGCAGCCTGCAGGAGTGCCGGGCGCCCTAAGCATCTGCAGAACCAGGCAGGGCAGCCCTGGCCTAGAGTTCTAGAAACACCTTAATTTGTGTGCTAATCTGCTGCCATTCATTGATTTTACTGGCCACCAGTGATCCCTCTAAGCTGAGCTAGTGTGAGCTAGCTCACAGTTCTTTAGCCTCCGGCTCACACATTTTTGTCTTAGCTCGGGAAGGGATGGCTCCAGAGCAAACTAATGTATGCAGCGGCCAAATCGCTCGCTCACAACTTTAATGCCCGGAGCTCACAAAGTAGAATTTTTTCTCACAAGACTCCACAGCTTAGAGGGAGCATTGCTGGCCGCCTTGATACGATCTCAGCTTTACTTATGCATCTTGGTTCTGACTGCCCCCCCCCCCCCATCTTGTAGGGCTTGAGGACAGTCCATTTGAGTCTGTATCTGAGGGAGTGTGTGCGCACACGAAAGCTCATCCCTTGAATAGAACATTGTTGGTCCTAAAGGTGCATGTTTCCCAGAGGCTCATGGGACTGCTTTTGACAGACTCACCATGGCCTAGGTGGTATACCACAGGACTGGGCTAGCAGAATGGGGGATTGTTGGAGATGTTCTTGGTTAAGCGCTATTATTCCTTGCTCTAATCGCCAAGTTGCCAGCCCTACAATAACTGTTGACAAACAGGCCTTCAGCCTGCCAAACAGAACTGGGTGTTTGTGGTTTACTCCACTGCCCATTAGCATGGAGCAGAAACACCGAGGGACCAGCCTCAGATAACACGGGGGCCTCGTGGTCCCCACACTGCTGCTTAGCTTACTCTCTAGTCACAAGCCTCTCCGCAAATGTACTGCAGCTTGCTTTTCACGCAGATAAGGTCACTGACTGTTTAATCGCTGGCGTCTCTTTCTCAAGAAAGAAAAAGGGAAGTCGCACAGTGAAATAAAACCCACCCACCCCCGGCGTCAGTCTCCTCTTGACGGCAGATGAGTGGGTGTCGCGTGTGGGTAGGTGGGGGGGGCGGCGGGGGAAGGGGGCTGCGACACCGTTGGCACTTCTGCTAATGTCTCCTTCTGCCTCGCAGTTTGCGCCCACACGCTGCATCTCATTATCCAGAAAGACCTGGAACAAAATTAGTAGGAGGGGCTGTCTGTTCTGCAACCCGGGAAAATTCACGGTGGGACTGAAATGCTCAGTGGAAAAGGCCCTTCTCCTAAGGGACAGGCTAGCCCTGATGGGGCCTGGGGATCCCCCAGAATTAGAATTCATGGCCAGACTACAGAGACCAGTTCCCCTGGAGAAAATGGATGCTTTGGAGGGCAGTCTCATATGGCCTTGTCCCCCACAGAGGTCCCTGTCCTCCCCAGGCTCCAGCCCCAAATCCCCAGGAGTTTCCCAACCTGGAGCTGGAAACCCTAACTGCCAGTGGCTGGGGCAGGGGGACGGGACCTGGTAGGGTTGCCAGGTCTGGGTTGGGAAATACCTGGAGACTTTGGGGGTGGAGCCAGGAGAGTATGGGGTTTGGAGAGGGGAGGGGCCTCAGCATGGTCCAGCACCATAGAGTCCACCCTTCAGAGCAGCCATTTTCTCCAGGGGAGCTGATCTCTGTCAGCTGGGAAACAGTTGTAAAAGTGGGAGATCCCCAGGCCCCACCTGGAGGCTGGCAACCCTACGTCTTCAGGATCTTGGACAAGATCACTCACTCGCTGCCTCTCTTTTAAAAACAAATAAGGGATCTTTTGGGGGCCATGTTACATCCACACACACACACACACACGGAGCTGCCTTATACCGAATCAATCAGTCTATTAAGGTCAGCAGAGTCTACTTAGACTGGCAGGGGCTCCTCACTCAGGCAAAGGTCTTCTGCATCACCTGCTGTCTGCCTCTTTCAACTGGAGGTGCTGGGAACTGAACCTGAGACCTTCTGCATGCCAAGAAGATGCTCTTCCACTGAGCCACAGCCACTCCCTAATGAAGCTGCTTTAGATCAGACCACTAGTCCATAGAGGTCAGTACTGTCTAAGACCGGCAGTGGCTCTCCAGGGTCTCAGGAAGAGGTCTTCCGCATCACCTCCTGCCTGGTCCTTTTAACTGGAGATGCCGAGAACTGAACCTGGGGCCTTCTGCACGCAAAGCAGATGCTCTGCCACTCAGCCACAGCCCTTCTCCTAAAGGTATGGCTATTAAACTTTTATCTTCAGGGTACTTTCCCCACATTAAGGCTGAGGTCAGACGTGCCATTTGGCACAGAGGGGAAGCGATCCCATTTCCTCTGGTGGAAAATGAAATGGAGTTGCGTGATCACACATCCCTGAGTGCTATGGGCTCAGCCCGTCACTGCCGGATCAGACAGCACATTCAGGCGAGTGGGTTTTTTTGGTCTACCTCCCCCCGCACGTATAAATGAGGGATCGAACCCCCACAGTGGTCTGTGACTATGGATCGTTTATGCAATTATGCGCACACCGCTAAGTGAGCAAAAAAAATGGTGCCGAGTCAGGATGGACTGAGCAGCCCATCCCGACGGCTTGAGTGTGCTTACGCATTCAGACAGCGGAAAGTCCACCCATGGCCCATCCGAACCAGTTAGAACTGGACTTTCCTTGGTGTCTTTTAACTCCGCTTCTGTGGTGGAGCAGCATGGGTTGCTGATGACTGCGGGACCTTTCCCAGATGTGCTGTCTGATCGTGCCCTTTAGATCTGTCAGGCCTTTGCAGCTGAGTCGGATCTAAAGGCGTGTCTGACCATGGCCTAACTTCACCTGCAAAGGGGCCTCTCTGGATCAGGTGCAGAACCTCATTGGTGCAGAACCTCATTGTAGTACCCAGGATTCTGGTGTGAGATCACCATAGATGCAAGCCGTTGGCTGCTCCATTGAGCCAAATCCTTAACTGCATCGATGGAGAGTGCACCTCTCAGAACACATGATGTTCCATGCTGCTGGCGCACGTTGGAACAGATGAGTAATTGGGCAGCTGTCTTTCTGGGAAGCTTGTTTGCCATCATACATCTTTCTTCTGAGGAAGCCCTGACGAGTTTTGAGATAGAAGGAGGAGGAGGAGGGGGAAGAAAGGAGGAGGAGGAGGAAGGAAGAAGGAGGAAGAGAAAGAGAAGGAGAAGAAGAGGAGGAGGAGGAGGAGATTGGATTTATGCCCTGCCCTTCACTCGGAGTCTCAGAGCGGTTTACGATCACCTTCCCTTCCTCTCCCCACAACAGACACCCTGTGAGGTAGAGGGGGCTGAGAGAGCCCTGAGAGAACTGCTCCTGAGAGAACAGCTCTGGGAGAACTGTGACTGACCCAAGGTCACCCAGCTGGCTGCATGTGGAGGAGTGGTTTCCAAGAGCATAGTCTGAAGACAGCAAAATTACTAGAATGGACTGAAAACTAGATTGTGTGTGGTTGCAATCAGATGGCTTTTTAGATCCGACCCAGGCACGAGTGCCTGGCGGATTTAAAAGGAATGTCCAGACAGCGACATCTGGGAAAGGTGCTGCTTCCATGATCAGCCGGTCGCGCTGCACCAGGAAGCCATACTTTAAAGATATTGGTGAAAGTCTGGACTAATGCTTGCTGACGGGTCAGTGGCGGACTTTCCCCCTGTCTGATCGTTCCAATGTGCAACCAGCCCGTTGGGATGGTCTGACTCCAAACCATACCAAACAGCTGCCATTTAAAAAAATTCTTAGCGATAGGTGCATAAACATGTAAACGAGCGATGGCCGCAGAGCTGCGCTCAAACATTCTGGACAATTTCACCTTTCTGAATGGCCTGTGAAATTTATGAACTTTGGCGATGCTTTTACCATTCGAGTCCATGCATGCATGGAAAAACAAGTACATGGTGAGGCACATATGCACACGCGCAGATTAAAACAAAAAACAAAAAAACCCAACCGCGCGGCTCCTTCAGGTGGACGCCTTCTAGACAATCCACTGCGGAGTCCGCGCGCGGTAAGGCGATTCACGGGGGAGCTGTCTGGTCGTGCAACACTGGATCAAAAAGATCGGGATCAGATTAGAGCTGGGCCAATGGTGGGCTTAGCTGCCCATCTGAACGCACCCTGTGTTAAATTCCATCAAGCTGCTTCCACCTCACGGCAACCCTATGAATCAATGACCTCCAAATCGTGCTCTCATTAACAGCCTTGCTCGGGTCTTGCAAACTGACGGCTGTGGCTTTCTCTATTAAGTCGATCCAACTTATGTTGGGTCTTCCTCTTTCCCTCCTCCCTTTGGCTTTCCCTAGCATTATCGTCTTTTCCAGTGAGTCTGCTCTTCTCATGATGTGACCAAAAGCACCATAGCCTCCGTTTGGTCATTTTAGCTTGTAAGGAGACTTCAGGCTTGATTTGACCAAGTACCCAATTATTTGTCTTTTTGGTGCTCCGTGGTATCAACAAAACTCTCCTCCAGCACCACATTTCAAAGGAGTTAATGTGGACTGGCGTGTATTAACAGCGGCAAGAATTTAGCAATGAACAGCACATACTGAAAGAACAGCACACTCAATGGCCGGTAATCTTGACCTAACAATTACAAATGTCACCAGTGGCAGTATCGGTGGGTAGCATTGCTATTTTGTGGACCTGTTTCCAAACCAGTGTCCTATGCTGCTTTCTCTGCTGTTTTTGAATGGTTTCTCTGTAGCAACAGACCCTATGAGCATCATGTGGGACTGGAAAACCCATCTGAACTTTGCAAAGTATTCAATCAGACCCTTGTTCCACCAGGGTGATTCTTGTCTACTCTGAAGGGCAGTGGCTTTCCAGGGTCTCAGACAGAGGTCTTTCCCATCACCTGCTCCTTACCTGCTCCTTTTGAACTGGGGGTTGAATCCGGGACCTCCTGCATGCTAAGCTGATGCTCTGCCTCTGCAGGTTCTTTTGCTTGAGGGAGAGCTGGTGTAGTGGCCAACAAGGGACAGCCCTGGGAAGTCCCCGTTCAAACCCTGCTTTCTCCAGTGGTCTTGGGCAGCCCCCCGTCTCCCACACCTTCCGTCTACAGCATGAGAATCGTAATGCTGGCTTACACTACAGGTTCACCAGAAGGACTGCTGAGAAATGCTGAAGTGTTTGGAACTCCCAGTTGGCTAAAGAATCCAGGAGACTCTTGGTGCTGCAGGGGTAGCTGCTTTGGGATTTCCCCTTTCCTCTTCCCCTCATTCCTGAGCTCTTCACCAGCCTTTTTTTGGTACTAGAAGTGTATTGAGAGAGAACACAAAACCCTCTGGTTCCTCTGCCCACCCTTTGCTAAACATTTTCTCCCTCTCAATGCCCTTTCCCTCTCTTCAGACTGGTAGCTGCTTTGTAATCCCCCCTTTCCTATTTCCCTCAATCCATTTCCAGCCTCTTTTCATACCAGAGGTCTGTTGAGAGAGAACACAAAGGCCCCTGGATCCTCTGCCCACCCTTCCCTAAACATTCCCACCTCAATGGCCTTTCCTTCTTATCATACTGGTAGCTGCTTTGTGATTTTTCCCTTTCTCTCATTCCTGAGCTCTTTTCCAGCCTCTTTTTTTTTTTTTACTAGAGGGCGGCTCAGAGGTTAAGATGTTGTGCTGCAGCCCAGAAGGTCGGCAGCTCAGCAGTTTGAGACCCCGAAGTGCCGCGTGACGGAGTGAGCTCCCGTCTCTGGCCCCAGCTCCTGCCAACCCAGCAGTTCGAAAGCAAGAAATTGCAAGTAGATAAATAGGTACCACTGTGGTGGGAAGGTAACAGCGTTCCGTGCACCTCGGCGTTTAGTCAGACCGGCCACATGACCACAGAAAAAGTCTTCGGACAGCGCCGGCTCTTCGGCTTGGAAATAGAGATGAGCACTGCCCCCTAGAGGCAGATGTGACTGGCTTTCAAGCAAGGGAAACCTTTACCTTTACTTAGAGGTGTATTGAGAGAGAGAGCACAAAGGCCCCTGGTTCCTCTGCCCACCCTTCCCTAAACATTCCCACCTCAATGGCCTTTCCTTCTTATCATACTGGTAGCTGCTTTGTGATTTTTCCCTTTCTCTCATTCCTGAGCTCTTTTCCAGCCTCTTTTTTTTTTTTTTACTAGAGGGCGGCTCAGAGGTTAAGATGCTGTGCTGCAGCCCAGAAGGTCGGCAGCTCAGCAGTTTGAGACCCCGAAGTGCCGCGTGACGGAGTGAGCTCCCGTCTCTGGCCCCAGCTCCTGCCAACCCAGCAGTTCGAAAGCAAGAAATTGCAAGTAGATAAATAGGTACCACTGTGGTGGGAAGGTAACAGCGTTCCGTGCACCTTGGCGTTTAGTCAGACCGGCCACATGACCACAGAAAAAGTCTTCGGACAGCGCCGGCTCTTCGGCTTGGAAATAGAGATGAGCACTGCCCCCTAGAGGCAGATGTGACTGGCTTTCAAGCAAGGGAAACCTTTACCTTTACTTAGAGGTGTATTGAGAGAGAGAGCACAAAGGCCCCTGGTTCCTCTGCCCACCCTTCCCTAAACATTCCCACCTCAATGGCCTTTCCTTCTTATCATACTGGTAGCTGTTTTGTGATTTTTCCCTTTCCCTCATTCCCGAGCTCTTTTCCAGCCTCTTTTTTTTGGTACCCGAGGTCCATCGAGAGCGAAAACAAAGGCTGCTGGTTCTTCTGCCCGCCCTTCCCTAAACATTTCCCCTCACAATGCCCTTTCCTCCTCATCAGATCTCCTTCCATGTCAACCGACCCTTTTCTTTGCATCCACTGCTGGCTCAGCTCCCCAAGCAGCCCTGAGTCTGGGGTCCCTTTGTCACCCAGGCTTTTATGACATCATTGCTGGTCATCCTTTGTGAGGTCACTGTCAGCTTCACGGCCCCCTGCCAGCACAAATCCCTCAGCCCTCTAGATCAGGATAGATCTTCTTGGCCAAATCCACTTGATTTAGAAACCATGCCGTACTCCGTCAATGTAAGCACAATATCTGAGTTTGAGTATTGATTTTAGTATACTTGATTATTTAGCAGACCTTTTGTACAAGGCAACCCATCTGTAGTGAAAGAATTTATAATTCAGAGACCTTTTCCTTATATTTAGTAACGTTTAAGGAACCATGGTAGGGATGCCGGCCTCCAAGTGGGACCTGGGAATCCCTTGGAATTATAGCTCATCTCCGTTCAAGATCAGTTCCCTTGGAGAAAATGGATGTTTTGGAAGATAGACTCTATGGCATTGTCCCCCACTGAGGTCTCTCTCCTCCACAAGCTCCACTGCTAAATCTCCAGAAGTTTCCCAGTCTGGATCTGGCAACCCTACGTCCCCCCCCATCCCCCGCTGGTGGGCAGGGGAGACTTGGCAACACTAAACTTTGAGCTTGCCTAAGATCTCATGGCCTCAGTTCTAGAGCAAGGCTTTGAGAGTAGAGTTGCCAACATCCAGGCGGAACCTGGAGACCTCCCAGAATTACAGCTGATCTCCAGACTACAGAGGTCAGTTCCCCTGGAGAAAATGGCTACTTTGGAGGGTGGCCTCTAGGGCAATATACTCTGCTGAAGTCCCTCCCCCTCCCCCAACCCCACCCTCCCCAGGTTCCACCCCCAAATCTCCAGAAATTTCCCAACCCAGAGTTGGCCAACCTATTTAAGTCTGTTGCACCAAGATATGTTGGTTGCTCCTTAAAATCAAGTTATTTTAAGGCAGCTTCATTTTGGCAGTGTTTATCTGTGGGCCTAGAAATATTATACTGTCTGTCTTTTTTTAATGAGGTGGGATGTTGTACAGGAACTAGGTAAGAAGCTTATAACAAAGAGGCCTAAATATTTGCAGGGGGTGGAGGGACACTAGAATTAAGGTACTCATTTTATTGGAGACCATTTATAGTCTATATATCTAATAGCCAAGGTCCCCTCTGCATGCGGATACTTATTTCCATGGATCTGGGTCACATGGAGGGTAAACAGATCTTCCAGCAAACTTGGGGCAGTCCCCATGTTTGCAGAAAAATCTAAAATGTTTTTAAAAGTATACAGGGATACTTAAATCCCCCCAAAAATAAAACTGCTAACTCTGCGCAAGCGCAGAGAATGGACTTACTGAAGCGCGGGAAAAGCCGTTGGAGCCGTGAGGGAAGACATCACCGCAGTAGCTGTGTGCTCTGCCACTGGGACAGCCCCTGCCAGGACCGCTGGCAAGACTATAGCCATGGCTATTTTTGGGCGGGAACGGAGTTCCGGCTGGCTTCCATGTTGGCCACACCTACAGCCTACCCCCTCGGGTTCCCCAGGTGCCTTGCAAGACGATCCAGGGAAGCCAAGCCGATCCAGGGAGGGAAGGCAGTTTAAACTGCCTCCCCTCCTTGGGTTCCCCAGGGAGGCTGATCCAGAAACAGCCTTCCTTCCCTTAGGTTCCCCATGCGCCCTGCAAGCCACGGGGCACTTGGGGAAGGTGATCCTGGCACAGAGCTGCGCTGTTGGGGTGTGTGTCCTAATATGCTAATGAGTTTCTGCTGTTGGGTGTGGCCTATTATGCTAATGAGTTCCTGCTGGGCTTTTTCTAGAAAAAAAGCTCTGACTATAGCTTCAGCCAGCAGGTTTGCGCACTGGACTGCTGAGTAAAGGCAGCCGGCGGCACCCCCGGGGAGGGAGGGAGGGAGGGCAGCCAGTTGGCCAAGGGAGCCAAAGGCACAGCGGCACCTCTCGGGGAGCCAGCCTGCCCTCTGCTGCCGCCGCCACTGCCCAAGCTGGCCCTGCAGCCATCGGTTGAAGCACGAGGAGGCGAAGCCTGCGTCGCTGGCCCCCTCCCTCCTGCAACCAGGTTCTGTGAGAAGGGAGAGAGAGACAGAGAAAGAATAGGGAATTGTCTGTTGGGGGGGAGAAAGAAAAGAATGGGAGATTGAGGGAGGGGAGAGAAAGAGGAAGGGGAGATGGGGGGGGTAGAGAAATAGTGGAGAGAAAGAGGGGCAGACTGAGAGGGGCCGGGGGGAAAGGATATCAAGAAGGGGGTAAGAGGGGGTGAGACATATAAGGGGCGAGAGGAGAAATGGGGTCGGGAGGAAAGCTGACATAGAAGGCGTGAGGAGAAGGGGACATGAGGGAAGATTACTAAATAAGGGGTGTGTGCAGAAAGAAAGAGGAGGGTACTTTGACAATAAAGGGGGGGAAAGGGGGGGGGAATCCCCCCTCCCCACAAGTTCCTTGTGAGGCCTGCCTGCAATGAAACTGCGGTAGGGCCACAACAAATTATGCAACTTTTTGTTGCGGGTCCCCTCTTGTACCCCCTAATAGCCTGAAGGGAAGTAGTCCCATGTGTGGGCCTCCAGTGTTTTATATGGCCACCAACAGGGGATGGGGGGATGTAGGGTTCCCTGATCCAGGTGGGGAAACTCCTGGAGATTTAGGGATGGAGCCTGGGGAGGACAGGGACCTCCATGGGGTACCGTGCCATAGAGTCCACCCTCCAAAGCAGCCATTTTCTCCAGGGAAACTGATCTCTGTAGTCTGGAGATGAGCTGTAATTTGGGGGGGGGGGATCCCCAGGTCTCACCTGGAGGTTGGCCTCCCTAAGAGGGGGGGACGAGAGAGGAAAAGGACACATGGTCACTGTCCCCAGTGGCAGCCACAAGTTGCCTCTGTCTAATTCTAGCCTTCATACCAATGGCTTTGAGCCAAAGCCGCCATACATTTTACAGACCCGTATTTCTTCCAGTGTCTCCAACAGCCCCAGAAGTGTCACATCTTCTTTCTGTGGCCATAAGGTCCAGGTTTCCCTTCACTCTCTGGGATTTCCCTGGGGAGCCCAGCAGGGTCAGCAGGAGGCCAAAGATGGGGGCCTCTCCCCTAATCAGCTGAGTGACAAACCTCATCAAAGCAGCCTGGTTGCTCTGCGGCTTCAGCCTAGTCTTCGGCTACATTTGCTAATGGATCTGGCGGGGACGTTGATTTATTGTGCCAGGGAGGGTCCCAAGGGTCAGCCTCAGAGACTTGTTAATATTGGTTTCATTAAGACAAGAGGAGTCTCAGACGCTGGCCCAATCTGCATCTATAGGGTTGCCAGCTCTGGGTTGGGGAATACCTGGAGATTTTGAGGGCAGAGCCTGAGGAGGGTGGGGTTTGGGGAATGGAGGTGTAATGCCATAGAGTCTACCTTCCAAAGTGGCCATTTTCTCCAGGTGATCTCTGTTGCCTGGAGATCAGTTGTAATTCCAGGAGATCTCCAGCCACCACCTGGAGGTTGGCAGCCCTATGCATCTAGCATTTGCGCCACTGTTTTACCAAACCCACACTGGAAAAGAAAAAGATGCAGCGCAAAACCACATTCAGATACCCCAGACCAACGCCATACCGACTGCGGAGTCGCCCCTGAATGGCCATAAAGCGGCCATAAATCTATGCAGACAGCCGCCATAAAACCGAGAGATCAAGTGAAGTGAAAGCGGCCTGCAGTCTGGACCCTGCCGTAAAATCCGACAGCCAATCAAGGTGAAAGCGGCATGCAATGCAGAGGGGAATTTCTCTTCCAGCAGGGGTTTGGTAAGACAGCAGAGCAAATGCTAGGTGCAGACTGGGTCACTGCTGCATTTCAAACAGCATCCTTATCGACATTTTAAAAAAGGTATTACTGATGGTTTGTCCACTCATTCCTCCTGAATGTGCTTTCTGCTGCATTTGGGACCTAAACGCCAGAGATTCCAAGTGGTGACTTCGGTTGGTTTCATCTCACCAAACTTTTTTGGGAAGCCACTTCTTCCTTTCTAGAGGAAGAGCCTGTTACCTGAACCTGGGTCCTTCTCCCTTCCTCAAGTGCTTTTAAAAAAAGACACCCTCAGCCCTTCCTTCTGGAGTCTTCAAATGAGCTCCTAAGCACCTCCACGTTAATATATGTACCCCCCCCCTACACCCCCCCCCCCCAAGTAGACTGTCCTTGGGTGTGTTCAGACGGGCAGCTAATCCCGCCATTAGCTCGGCTGTAATTTGAGCTAGATCTTTTTGATCCAGTGTTGCACAACCAGACAGCTCACCCGTGAAGTGCTTTACCACACTTTACTCCCACAGTTGATTGTCTGGGCATCCACCATGAGGAGCCGTGCGGTTGGCTTTTTTTTTTGTTTAAAAAAACAATCCTGTCTGCGTATGCACATATGCGCCTCACCATATACTTGTTTTTCCGTGCATGCACGGACTAAAATGGTAAAAGTGCCACCAGCGGTACCTTCCTCTAGATACCCTTTCAATTTATAAAGGTGATAAAGTTCAGGGAACCTTCAGAAACATTAAATTGTTTGGATCGCTTGAGCGGAGCTCTGGGGACGTCACGTTTAAGTGGTTATGCGTGCATCGCTAAGAGTTTTTTACAATGGCGGCCGTTCGGGATGGTCTGAAGACCATCCCTATTGGCTGATTGCGCACTGGAGGTACGACCTGACGGTGGAAAGTCCGTCACTGGCCCATCAGCCAGCTTTAGTCTGGACTTTAACCACTACCTTTTACGTACAGATCCCTGACGGGGATCGACGGGCTACTCACGGAACCGGCACGATTCTCAAATGTTGTGATCTGGACATGCACTTTAAATCCACCAGGCACTTGGGCTCAAAAGAGCCGTCTGAACACCCCCCCCCCCCCGATTGACTCTCATCCTGTCTAACTTGGTGGACTTCTAATTAAACACACCCCCAGGCCTGTGGCCAGAAAATTTTTAGGGGGGGGGGAATGAGTCCAGTGATGGTGAACACATTATTGTTTATTTTATTATGAATGAGCGATGACAGAGGTGTCAAACTCATTTGCTATGAGGGCCGGATCTGACAAAAATGTCACTTTGTTGGGCTGGGACATGTGTGCCATAAGACGTAATACAAGGTCTCAGAGATATCGACTTTATAAAAGACACTCAGAATACAAACATGCTTAAAACATTACCACTCTTACAGTATTTCCTAAAAGTATCCTCCTAATGTCTACCCTCCCATTTCCACCACCCAGTACCAATGCTCCCTCTAAGCTGTGGAGTCTTGTGAGGAAAAATTTTACTTTGTGAACTACTGGCATTAAAAGTGTGAGCAAGCGATTTGTCTCCTGCATAAATCAGTTTGCTCTGGAGCCATCCTTCCTGAGCTAAGACAAAACTGCGTGAGCTGGAGGCTAAAAAACTGTGAGCTAACTCACACTAACTCAGGTTAGAGGGAACACTGCCCAGTACTTATTAGCACTAGGGCGGTATACAGGGACATAATGCACAGCCCCCCCCCCCCCCCCCCCCGTAGTAACTCTGGACTTTCTTGCTGGTTTCCCATCCAAGTACTAACCGGGACCTACTCTGCTTAGCTTCCGGGACCTGACATGCCTGGGCATCCAGGTCAGAGTTGCAGTATGATAGTAAAAGCCTTTTAGGTAAGGTTCAGTCCTCCTCTTCCCTTCATTTTCAAATATTCCTGATTGTTTTCAGACAGAAAGTCAGCGAACGGAACCACCGGAATGAGAAAGTAGAGCTGAAAACACAGTTGGGGAAAGCTTTTCCCACATAGAATGGATTTGCAGGATACTTAGAACTGTGGGTGAGAACTGTAAGGGGTTGCAGTGGTTAAGATGCTGAATTGCAGACCAGAAGATCAGTAGTTCGGCAGTTCGAGACCCGAGTGCCGCATGACGGAGTGAGCTCCTGTCTCTGGTCCCAGCTCCTGCCAACCTAGCAGTTCGAAAGCAAGAAATTGCAAGTAGAGAAATAGGTACCGCTTTGGTGGGAAGGTGACAGTGTTCCATGCATCTCGGCATCTAGTCATGCCGGCCACATGATGACAGAAAAGTGTTTGGACAGCGCTGGCTCTTCAGCTTGGAAACGGAGATGAGCACCGCATCCCTAGAGTCGTATTCAACTGGCTTTCGAGCAAGGGTACCTTTACCTAGAACTGTGAGTAGTTTCATATTGCACTTTACCAGTGTGTATAAGTGTGTGAGACGAGATGAATCTTTCAGCTGAATGAGCAGAACTAAAATAACGCCAGTGCTCCAAAACACCGTATGTATTTGTGTAATATTTTGAGTGTATCTTCTTGATACAAATAGCAGATCCTATGCCAGAAATGTTAACGGCTTGTTGCATAGATCTATTGATTTGCATAGGTTAGGCTGAAACTATATGGGCCCACTGTAGGTGTGAATTAGGTTTGCCAACATCCAAGTGGGGGCTGGAGATCTCCCGGGAAGAGAAAGGCAGGGGTCCGTTGGAGCGGGAGCGCACAGGAGTGCAGCTCCGGGAGTGAGAAGCCCAGGGGGTGGGCACATGACCAAGCCCCGCCCCCTCCTCGGCTTCCCTGAGCAGTGCAGAGGTACAGCACCCCAGGGAAAGCCCTGCTAGGGTCTTTATTGATTTTAATGTTTTGTTTTAATATTGATAATTTTATCAGTGTTCCTTTTATGACTGTGTGCTGCTTTTCCAGAGACTTGCTCAAGGTGGCATATAAATTTTCTAAGTATACCATTTTTTATCTGGGCACACGGCACATAAGTCCTGGAGAAGTTTCACCAACCCTTCAGCAGCTTCCACCCCATCAGTTTGGTGTAGTGGTCAGGAGGTGGACTCTAATCTGGGAGAACCGGGTTTGATTCCCCACTCCTCTACATGCAGCTACGACTTTGGGCCAGTCACAAGTTCTCTCAGAGCTGTTCTCTCATGAGCAGTTCTCAAAAGACCTCTCTCAGCCCCACCTACCTCACAGGGTGTCTTGTTGTGGGGAGGGGAAGGGGAAGGGATGGGTGGTGCACATGTCCTGGGTATCTCAAGTCTACTTGAAGCCTGGTGGTTTCAAGGGAGCAGGAAGAGAATGAGGGTGTGTTCTTTACGCTTCTTTTTATTGCACAAAGTATTGGATGGGGAAGGGACTGGAGGAAGAGCAGGTCAGTTTCACTCACCTGTGGAGTGGAGCCTGAGGGGTGGGTGTTGCCTTCTGACACACTTCCGGAATGTTAGGGGGTGTGGCATATGCAAATGAGTTATGCTAATGAGCTCCTGCACCCCTTTTTCTATGAAATGACCCCTGGAGAAAGGATCTCCAGAAGGACAGCGTTTGGTTTTTCTGGAGGAAACGGCTTCTTTGGGTCGAGGGCCGGCGGTACAGCATTGTACCTTGCTGAGGTGTCTCCCCAATCTCCGCCCACCTCGGGCTCTATCCTCAAATCTCCAGCAATTTCCCAACCAGAGCTGGCCAAATTGTGCATCTTCATGCAGGCATTTGGAAAGTGTCGAGTCAGGGTCTTCAACTGGGGGGTGCCCACAAGACTGGGCCCCCACTGAGCCTGGTGGAGCCGGTTGCAACGTTTGGCTAATATTCAAACAACAGGTAAATGGGGTGTCAAAACAGGGAAATACCCGGAGGTTTGGGGGTGGAGCCTGAGAAGGGTGGTATTTGGGGAGGGGAGGGACTTCAATGGGGTATGATGCCACAGAGCAGGACACCCTCCAAAGTAAGTCATCGTCGGCATGAACTCCGCAAACAGCTATGAACAACCAAACAGTTTCGATGGCTTCCACAAGCGTGGCTTCAGCCGCTAAGAATCCATGCCACCATTCAGCTTGGCAAAATGCTTTCCCACCCCTACCCCCACCCCAGGGTACTGG
Organism: Lepidodactylus listeri; assembly: GCA_029233225.1. Lineage (NCBI taxonomy): Eukaryota > Metazoa > Chordata > Lepidosauria > Squamata > Gekkonidae > Lepidodactylus > Lepidodactylus listeri. The sequence continues at coordinate 126,853,638 of JARCFY010000005.1, read as the reverse complement.
TGGTCCCCAAAGAGCTGTGCTTGTGATATTTTTGAACACACCTTAAGTAGTGACATTTACGAAAAGAGGCGAAATGCTGCCTTTTTGCTCTTGCTCGCTACAAATGGAAGTGGCAGGGTCCAGTCTAAGCCTCGGCAGGCATAAAGAGTAATAAATCATTTTAACGGGATTGCAGGGAGGTTGCTACGTCCCCCTGGCCTCCTAAGTGCCTACGACTTTGTTTCCTGTTCAAAGCATTGCTGGGTATAAATGACCCTAACCAGCCATCGGGCGGTACAGTGCAATTTCCAAAATAACACAGTGGTGGTGGTGGTGGGGAGGCATAGCACACCACAAGGCAGTTGACCTCTTCAGGGTCAACATGGACTTGTAGAAAACTGAAAACAAATGTACATACCAGGCCCATTCTGGATCTCAGGGGAGAATTCCAGCAGCAAAGGGCTGAATCTTGTTGGAATATGTGAGTTCTATAGTGCAGCCTTATGAAGAAGATCAGCAGATCACCCTATTGGGGGGGGGGGGGATAGCCAGATCATCGCCCTGGCAACGCCCCCAACGTGCTGACATCACTTCCGGTGACGTCATTACGTCGTCCTCGCTGGACGACGTCGGGGGTGGGGTTCCCCCCGCCGGCCAAATGCTGGCCGGCGGATCGGGAACCCCTTTAGCGGGGGATCCCCCGCCCTCTGGGCTGACTTGGCAGCCCTAGGGGGGCAGCTGGACTGCTAGTTAGCATAGCTAGATTAGGGACTGCCCACAATTTCAGATTATGTCCTTGCTGTCTCCAGACTTCCTGCTCCTGCAGAGCTTCTCTTGTTGTTCCTCCTCCAGCAGTTAGGCTAGACAGTTAAGGTTCTCTCTCTCGTCTACGTTCTATCGCAGCATGTTCCTCTTAAACAAACCTACTTACTTTTCTCTAATCAGTCAGTGCTTCACTTTCTTTTCCTGTTTAAACTCTGCCAGCAAGCCTCACCAGCTTTTCTGCCACCAAAAAAGGCTGTGCTGAGGATCATTAGCGGCTGATAAAATGATAATTTCGCAAAGTCCGCTCAACAGAGACCTACAGCCTAACGAAAGAGCTGAAACACCACCCAATTTTTAATCAGATTTGTCCTCTGGAACAGTACCCCACTTGGTCTCCAGTTATTCCCCAGGTCTGTCACAGATCTCTCTGCATCAGACCTTTACAGGGACATGAACAAAATAACAACATGCTGAACGTGGTGTGAACAGGGGAAGTCTTAGGCTGTTTTTACATCTGACTTTCCCGCTGGAATCATTCTAGTTCCAAAAAAACCTGCCCACACCTCTGTGCGGTGTGAAACTGTGCTGCTACTGAAATGTCCACATCTACTAATTGCCCTCCTGTGGTCAAGCTAGTATTCAACCGGCTTCATTCTGCTTTAAACAATTGCTGTTAATAGCGCACTTAGACCCCCTGGAGTGAAATTTCACACCACTGTGAATTCAGCACAGGAAAAGACAGCAGTCAAACTACTTTAGAGGGGAGGTGTAAAATCAGCCTTCGTGATTCTAGGCCTCCAGGCGGAAGACCAGGAAGGACTCCCAGAAGCACAGCCACTCCCCCTCCACACACACACTGGGGCCACCCCGGGCGCAAGCAGGGCAGGCAGGTGTCCTCTGAGACAGCCAGCCACTTCCTGAACCCTGGGTAGGGGATTGCATTCTCCAGGTGGGGGTGGGGGATTCCCCGCTATTGCGGGTTCCTGCCCACCACCTGCCAGCTGGCCAGCGGGAGGAAATCCCCCCACCCTGACACCACGCACGACACGCTGAGGTCACCCAGAAGTGACATCAGTGTGTCGGTGACGTTGGGGTCAATGCTATGCTTTCTGCGCAAAACTCTATGGTTTGAGGCTGTTTTGATTACAGAGTTTTGCCCCAAAAGCAGAGCGTCGCCCCCAACATCTCCAACATGCTGACGTCACTTCTGGGTGACACTAACGCTTTGCACAACGTCCCCACCCCCAGCAACCACTGAGCCAGCCAGCCAGCTGCTGCCCGAGCCCCAGAGAGGGCAGGGCCATGGTGGCTGGCTGCTTCTTTCCCCTTCCTCTGTTTGTGTGTGTGTGGTTGGGGGCCCACCCAGTCGGGGCTTGGGGCAGCTGCCCTGAATGCCCCATGACAAAGACCTGGGTATAAGATCTCTTCACTCCTATTTTAGTTCTTCCGCTCTACAAATTTAAACCAGTTTGGAAATGGGTATGAAATTTGTTAAGCTGGTGTGGGTCCCTGCAAAAAACACCCTGATTTACAGTCAGTCTTTAGTTTTGTACACTTCTTTATATTTACCAGAGCAGAGGTCCCCAACCTTTCTGAGCCTGTGGGCACCTCTGGAATTCTGACACGGCGTGATGGGCACAGGGTAGGGCTGCCAAGTCAGCCCGGGGGGCGGGGGACCCCCCGCTAAAGGGGTTTCCGATCCGCCGGCCAGCATTCGGCCGGTGGGGGAAACCCCACCCCCGAAGTCGTCCAGCCCGGACGACGTAATGACGTCACTGGAAGTGACGTTCGCACGTTGGGGGCATTGCCAGGGCAACGCTCTGGCAATCGCCCCAAAACTCTATGATACCATAGAGTTTTGGGCCGATTGCCAGAGCGTCGCCCTGGCAACGCCCCCAACGTGCTGACGTCACTTCCGGTGACGTCGCTGGGTGCACACGCTTTGCGCGCGTGCCAGAGAAACTCCCGGACAGAGGAGGACTCCCCCTGCTGGTGAGTTCTTTGGATTTGGCAACCCTAGCACAGGGACACAATGGCTGTCACACAGTAGCTGCTGCAGCAGGCGGAACTAGCCACAAAATGGCTGCCTCGGCCTACCTTCAGTCACACGCCGAAGATCCTTGGGCTGTGGTTGCAGCTGCCGCCGCCAAAGCAATGTCTTTAAATCTCTGCCCAGCCAATCACATCTCCAGCGGCTAATCAGAAACCTTGTAGGTAAAAGTTCCACTTGGCCCCACCCACTTTCTGAAAACTGGGGGGGCACTAGGAGAGGCGTTAGCGGGACCCCTGGCACCCATGGTATTATGCTGGGGACCCCTGCTTTACAGAATACCAGTCTTGTCTCAGAACTACAATTCCCAGGGTTCTTTTGGTGTGGCACTATGAACCTGCTTCAGTACAGGACGTGCCCTGTGTTTTCATGTTTAACCTTTACTCCTTTACCTTAGAGGGAAATATAAACTAAGGTGGGGCATATTTATGCAGTCTTACCTGGGTCTCGAGAAAAGCATCCTCATTAATCCATGTGGATCCCTTTGTGTTTTAATATCAAGTCCGTTCCTTTGAGATGTTAGAGCAAGGTACTGTTTAGGAGGCACTGCATCCCCCCCCCCCCCCCCCATTTATACTGTAGTGAAGTTACTGTATGTGAGTCATGCGCAGGAGGAAACTCTGACGCCCACAGGTTTCCCCTACGTAAGGCTCATGTGCTGCAGCTTGTGGCCTTGAGGAACCCTGAAGTTCACTCTTTTTGCTCCTGCAAACTGAAAGGAAAACGATATTGATAATAAACACAATTAAGCTTTATTGATTTCAGTGGGAGTCAGAACAAGGGAATTACAATGTTTAAAACCAGTGGATTTAAAGACACTTAGCTCTGGCTAGATCTAGAGTTGCTGCCAACTCTGGGTTGGGAAATGCCTGGAGATTTTTGGGGGGAGAGACCCTCAGGAAGGTGGAGTTTGGGGAGGGCAGGAAGCTCAGCAGGTGTGACCCCACAGAGTTCGCCAGCCAAAGCAGCAATTTTCTCCAGGAGAGCTGATCTCTGTTGTATGAAGATCCCTTGTAATAGTGGGAGATCTCCAGGCCCCACCTGGAGGCTGGCAACCGTTACTGGATCATACCCTTACTTTTTAACCCAGGAGACAGATCAAGATGGGTCGCTGTGTTAGTCTGTTTGTAGCAGTAGAAAAGAGCCAGAGTCCAGGAGCCTCTTCAAGACTAATACAGTTTGTGGCAGGGTGTGGGCTCTCGTGAGTCACTGCTCACTTCTTCAGACACCTGAAGAATGCCAGGATGGGGTCCCAGAATCACTGCCACCTCCCCCCCGATGCCCCCATGCCAGGCTCATGCCAGGGGGTGCCCCTCACTCTCTGAAGCTCAGATGGAGTCGGCACAGGGGGCTGCGGCTGAGCTGAGTGCCTGAGCCCTGGGCAGGGTGGGAGCGATTGGCAGTCACCGCGAGAGGGTGGTCTGAGCCCTGGGCAGGATTGGGTATGAGTGGTGGTGGGAGCCTGCTCTTTTTCTTCTTCCTCCCCCACCATTTCACCAGGGGCTGCTTAGGATGCCAGCCTCCAGGTGGGACCTGGGGATCCCCTGGAATTACAGCTCCTCTCCAGGCGACAGAGATCAGCTCCCTGGAGAAAATGGATGCTCTGGAGGGTGGGCTCTATGGTATGGTTACCTCACTGAGGTCCAGGGTTGCCAAGTCCCTCGAGCTTACCGGCGGGGGGGAGTCCTCTGCCGGCCAGGAGCTTCATCGGTGCACGCGCACGCTGGCTTACGTCACCTGAAGTGACGTCAGCACGTTGGGGGCGTTGTCAGAGCGTCGCCCTGGCAACGCCCTCAACGTGCAGACGTCACTTCCGGGTGATGTCATTACGTGAGGGAAGTCATCCAGGCTGGATGACTTTGGGGGCGGGGTCTCCCCCGCCAGCCAAATGCTGGCCGGCAGATCGGGAACCCCTGTAGCGGGGAATCCCCCGCCCCCCGGGCTGACTTGGCAGCCCTACTGAGATCCCTGTCCTCCCCAGGCTCCACCCCCAAATCAAATTATGCCTTGTGAGAAGCCAGTGCAGCAGTTTTTACCATCTTTTGAAGGGGAGGAGCCATCTAATCGCTCAGCCATGCTGGTCTGACCTGGATTCCTCTTCCCTATTGGCTCCCAGACATTTCAGTCGCTCAGCCACTAAGATCACAGAACAGCTTTCCTCACTCCCTTCTCCTGGCCGTTCATCTCTCCAATCTCCCCAGGGTGCCACTCCTTCTTTTTCTTCTCTTTTGAGTGTCTCTGCAGCTGTGAACCAGTGGGCCAGGCAGCCCACGTCCACCAGAAGCTTCATCTCCAGCTGAGGCACTAAGCTTGGAATCAGAGCTGACTTCACCAGGCTGGCCTTGGAGATGGAGATCACACTGGCCTCCTAGACTTGAACACCTGAAGCTCCCCTAGACTGAATCAGACCACTGGTCTTGACCAGTGTTCCCTCTAAGCTGAGTTAGTGTGAGCTAGCTCACAGTTTTTTAGCCTCTGGCTCACACATTTTTGTCTTAGCTGAGGAAGGATGGCTAAGGATAGCAAACTAATTCATGCAGTAGCCAACTGGCTCCCTCACAACTTTAATGCCAGTTGCTCACAAAGTAGAATTTTTGCCCACAAGACTCCACAGCTTCGAGGGAGAATTGGACTGGTAGTGACTTTGCTGGGTTTTTCACATCACCTACACACTGCTGCTCGTTCCTGAAGATGCTGAGGAAGGAAGCTGGGACCCTATGCAAAATGAAAAGTACTGGAGTCGGGAGGCCGGCAACAGTGAAAACAGCATTGTAGTTTATTGCTGGTCAAGATGGAACATGAGAAACCCCGGGCTCAGAGCTCTCTTTTATGCTGGTCGGAGATAATCCTCTGACCTCACCCAAATGTCCTGATCGGACCTTAAGATAGTGGTTACAGTTCATAGGTCCCTGGAGGGGAGGGGGGAAAAACCTAGGTCATGATTGGAGGTCGTTTAGGATCCGACCAGCTATTGTGTAAGCCAGCAAGGCATACCATATGCTACTATGAACTATTATGATCATAAGTTTGAACTTTGGGTTGTTATACTGCAAAGGACAAAATGCACTCTTTATTACGGTAAGAGGCTCCAGTCCACAGCAGGAAGCACCCTCTATAGTTCACACTAAGTCAGAGACAAGGACTCCATTTCAAAAGGGTTCCTCTGTCTTTACGCTGGCCAATTCACACCTTCCCCCCATAGTTCCTGCAGAGATTATGTTAAGTGATGTTACCTGGCAACTAATCGTCCGGCCATCGAGTGACCTGGCCAGAGCCATCAAGAAACAATGGAATGGCGCCATGAATCCTAGCAGCTTGCCCAGGTGTCAGTTCCTGCTTAGCACCTAGATTTGCAATATTGACCACTCCTTCCCATCTCCTCCTCCTTTTACCTTGACCAATGGTAGGGTTAGTGGGGACGGACTAACTGGTAGATGTGTTTGTGGGATGTGGTCAGCGCAGCCCGCCCCAATGCCACCTGATAAAAGATCTTGCACAGCAGACAATCGTTGCTAGCCGCCACGACCCCTATCTTCTTTACCACCCTCTTACGTCCAGCTTGCTGTCCCATTACCTTGCCTCCATCTTTAATCCCTGGTTTGCGCAGCCAGGATGAAGCGCATATCTGCAGGTTAAGATCGCGCTCCCCATTTTTCCTTTCTCCCCTCAATCTTCTTTTGGGAATCGGACACCCATCTCCAGGACAGGTAAAGTATTACCCTACCAATGAACTTCCGGCTTATGCAACAGTGCTGTTTTCTACCTAAATTTCCTAGATCTTGTGTGTATGCGTGTATGATTCTGTTTTGTATGCTTGAACAACATTTTATAGTAAACATCATTCAAACTCAGCCTCATTGCCTATTTTCTGGGAACTCCTGGAAGGGGCGGGACCTTGGTATAGCTGGCAAAGAACCCGGTATTTTGCCAATTGCTAATCTTAAATTAAAGCAATTCGGCTAACAATTGTTCTACCTGGCTGAAGCTCAGGTAGATTCAGGCCATGTGCGAATGTCCACGTGGCGGTCGCCATTACACAAGCACATGGCGACTGCGATATTGATACATAACACCAGGGAAGGAGATGTTCTACTGCTGAGCCCCAGCTCCTCCCCAGGAGACGGCCTTGTGGTTTTGAGTTGCATAACTTGGAGGGTGGACTAATCTTTCAGAACGCGGGGATGTCAACACCTATTAGCAGAAGACATATTTGGAAGAGAGTAGGGTAAGGTAGAAAATCTTGTCCCAATATCTTAGGCAACGTGTACAGTGGCACTCAGAGGTGTGGTGCCTCTGACCCAGCAGCAAGGGAATGCTTTGGCCCCTATGCCTTGGGTTCCCAGCCTCCAGGTGGGACTGGGGGATCCCCCAGAATTACAGCTCATCTCCAGACTAGAGAGATAAGTTCCCCTGGAGAAAATGGATGCTTTGGAGGGTGGACTCTACAGCACTGTCTTCCCCAGCTTCCATCCTCAAACCTCCAGGAGTTTCTCAGCCTGGATCTAACAACCCTACCCCCCTTCCCCCACTGCTGACCAGGGGAAACCTGGCAACCCTAGCTGGGCCAAGTGGGGTTGGGCTCTCCAAGCCCAAGTCCCAGAGCAACTCATTGGTGGAACCTCTGCTTGGCATGCAGAAGGTCCCAGGTTCAATCCCCAGCACCTCCAGTTAAAAAGGACCAGGCAGGAGGTGATGGGAAAGACCTCAGCCTGAGTAGACAATAGTGCCAGTCTGAGTAGACAGTACTGACCTTGGTGGACCAAGGGTGTGATTCAGCATCACACAGCTTCCTGTGTGCAGTTGTCCTGTTGCTCATTGGCTAAGACCCTCTGTGTGCTAACCTCTTTTTCTTATTGGCTAAGTGTGTGTGTGTGTGTGTGTGTGTGAGAGAGAGAGAGAGAGAGAGAGACTGTAGAACTGGGCGGCTCAAGGTTCCTGTCTGAAACCAAACACACTGTGCTTTTTCAGACAACTCGGGTCTCAAACCGCTCTTCATGTGTAGAAGGGAAAAGGGGTCTGCGCTATCAGACACTGAGAGGACCACAGCAGTTGTGATCGCCATCTTATCTGCCTTGCGGTGGTTGACAGTTGTTTGGATCAGGCCTTTGTCTCAATGAAAAGTCTCGGTGGTGGTGGGAAGCATCACCAAGTTACAGCCATCCTATGGAGACCCCACAGAGTTTCCCACAGTGATCCTGGACCTCCTTGTGGCACTGAAAAAGGGGATGATGATTTAATTTCCTAATTAATTTGATTTTACCTTCCATATAATTTTTATACTTGCACCTTCATAGTCTGAACATTAGAAATAATGTCCATTATTTAGAAAGGCTGTTCTTCTGATCAGAGTACAAGCCAAGTCTGTGTAGAGAGAACAAGTAAACATTCTTTCTCTTATCTGTGTCTCGCAGTACTAATGGGCCTTGAACGTACGTAGCACTAATAGAGGAGGGGAGGATGGGTCTGAGAACAAATGAGTGAATCTGCATAGCTTTTGCTGTACTTCCGGTGCAAGGTTCATGTGGTCTACAGCCAGTTTGGTGCAGTGGTTAAGTGCACGGACTGTAATCTGGGAGAACCGGGTTTGATTCCCCACTCCTCCACTTGCACCTGCTGGATGACCTTGGGCAAGCCATAGTTCTGTCCCAGCTGTTCTCTCAAGGACAGCTTGGGAAAGAGCTCTCTCAGCCCCACCTACCTCACAGGGTGTCTGTTGTGGGGAGGGGGAAAAGAAAGGAGTTTGTAAGCCGCTCTGAGACTCCAAGTGAGTGAAGGGCCGGGGTATAAATCCAATCTCTTCTTCTTCATCATCATCTATGTTTTGAAAGAGGGTTCCAAGGAGTTTGGGTAAAGGAGTGATTCTCGCCCCTTACCTAGAAATGAGTCTTTTTGCTTGGTTATGGTCAGGGGTCCTTTCGAGCAGGAGCTCGGGGGAGTGCAGCTCCGGGAGTTGGTGCCAGCCCCCCCCCCCCCGCGGGGAAATGCCTGCTTGTGTCATGGCTGCAGCAAAATGACCTCATCCCCTGGAAAGGTCCTTGTTCCTCTGACCAGCCTTCTGAAGGCTTCAGCCTCCACTGAGGCTATCCTCCCAGAATAGTAGTATTTCTGAGGCTTGGATTAGTAGCTGTCCCCTCTCTGCTTTCTTTCTTTCTTTCTTTCTTTCTTTCTTTCTTTCTTTCTTTCTTTCTTTCTTTCTTTCTTTCTTTCTTTCTTTCTTTCTTTCTTTCTTTCTTTCTCCCTCCCTCCCTCCCTCCCTCCCTCCCTCCCTCCCTCCCTCCCTCCCTCCCTCCTTTCTTGCCTTCTGACATACTTCGGGTGATGTCAGGTGGTGTAGCATATGCAAATAAGTTATGCTAATGAGTTATGCTAATGAGCTCCTGCACCTCTTTTTCTACGAAATGACCCCTGGTTATGGTCAAAGAAGACCTTTTTGTCCCTTGTCAAGTAAACAATTGAAATATAATGTAATAGTACTCATTGGGGTCAGCCAATAAATGTATGCCAACTCAAACAATGCCCCTTTACCTGTAACCAGTGAATGTTTCTATGTGCTGTTACCTTTGCTTATGTCATTTTGGGTATATAACCTTCTGCCCTTCCTTATTAGATCCAGAACGGGGATTGATTTTGCAGGCAATTTATTGTTTATTGCAATTTTCTTGTTTTCTTGTTTATTGCAATAAATATTTTAGTTTTTCTTCCTCACTTGGACTTCACTCATGGTGCTCTTTCTAGGCCTGGGGACATGTGAGCCACCATTTGTGGAACATCCTCGATGACCTCTCATCCAAGCACTAACCAGGGCTGACCCTGCTTAGCTTCTGATATTGACAAGATTGGGCTAGCCTGGCCTATCAGGATATTAATGACAACAGCTGTTCCTGGGTGTGCATATATAGTGCCGTCAAGATGCACTCAACATTTGGAAAACCCGTAGGGTTTTGGAGGCATGAGATGAACAGAGATGGTTTGCCATTGCCTGCCTCACAGCCCTGAACTTCCTTGGTGGTCTCCCATCCAAATATTAACCAAGATCAACCCTGCTTAGCTTTCAAGATCTGACGAGACCAGGCTAGTCCCTGGTTCTGGTATATTCCAATTGGACTGAGCACAACTGAATACAGGAAGCCACAGAGCCGAATTAAGATTTAGACCTAATGGTGTTGAGCTTTTGGGCTCCTGTACTTGAAGAAACAGTCCCTGACAGTGGGGACCCATTCAGAAGCCAACTGGAATATACCAGAACCAGTGGGATAGATAGTTGGGTGAGCTTCAGGGCACCTGACAGACTGCGACCTGATGAAGCTGAGGGAAACAAGTACCAACCGGGTCTGTCGTTGCAGGACTGTATATTAATGTGTTGCCTTAATGTGCTGCTTTAAAATGAATGAATTATTGTCCACAAACTAGACAATTTTTGTAAGTCTTGTATTAACAACTCTCTTTTTTAAGTATAGTTGGGTAATTTTTACTCCTGAGTAAAACACATACAGGGTAACAGTCTGTGTACTTTTTTTTTTGTTACAATTTATAACTAATCCAATAACTAATGGTTAACTGGGTGAATGATTTCGGTTATACTACAGATATAGATGATTGGGCTAAGATGTGGAAAACACTAAAATTTACTACTGCAATATCATACAAAGAGAATTTATATAAGATGTTCCACAGATGGCATTGGACACCGGATAGAATATATAGATGCTATGGAAATACATCAAATTTGTGCTGGAAATGTGGCAAAAATGTAGGGACATTCTATCATATGTGATGGCGGTGCCATAAAATCCAGACCTATTGGAACAAAGTTAAAATCTTAATATCAGAAATCTTAAATATAGATTTACCATATAAACCGGAATTGTACCTTCTTAACATGTTACCGGAAGGCCTCAATAGGGAAGAACAAAAACTAGTAATTTATATTCTTACTGCAGCAAGGATTAGTTGGGCAAAACTCTGGAAAGAAAAAATGATATCATCCCCTGAACTGATTGTGGAAAAACTCATGGAATTAGCAGAATTGGACAGACTGAGTTGTCAACTTCACGGAAAGAATGAAGATCAATTCTTAAAGACTTGGTCAAAATTTTATAAATGGATTGAAACTAATATATGACTCCGAAAACTTATATGTTGTAAAATATGTTATGATTTATGTTGTGGAAAATTAATAAAATATTTTTAAAAATTTTTTATAACTAATCCACAATTTATAAAGCACTGTGTTTCCATTGTTTGTTACTTAGCCTCCAATTGGTGGCTGGAAACTTCCCGGAATTACATCTCCTCTCCAGACTACAGAGATCAGTTCCCCTCGAGAAGACGGATGCTTTGGAGGATGGACTCTATGGCATTGTACCCCATTGAGATCCCTGTCCTTCCTAAATCCTGCCCTCCGTAAGTTCCACCCTCAAATCTCCTGGTACTTCCCAAGCTGGAATTGGCAACCCTAGTTGAACAACAGGCTGGTTGGTTCCTTTGAGTCAGGGTCAGGGAAGGAATGAAACAATAGCAAGAACAGTATCTGTCAGAGAGATCCTAAGAACAGTTTCTCAGGAGCAGGCCAGACTGAGTCACACTGGACGAAGCCCTCCCACTGTTGCCCCCCCCCCAGCACCAAGAATACAGAGCATCACTTGCCCCAGACTAAGGCTGCGGTCACACGGGCCACATTTTTCTACCGCGGGTTGGGATGTCTACACATCCCAACCCCTGCGGTGGCAGAAGCGGCGGCGGCCGCAGAAAAGGCAGCAGCGGCGGCGGCAGAAGCAGTGGAAGTGGCGGCGGCTGCAGAAGAGGCGGCAGCGGCAGAAGTGGCTGCGGAAGAGGCGGCAGTGGCCACGGAAGTGGCGGCAAAGGACCTGACCGCCGCCTGGTAAGTTTGGGTTTTTTTCCCCCTTTTACACTTTTTTCCCCCTTTTCCCCCTTTTACACTTTCCCAAGCACCCAAGTGTAAGGGAAAAAAAAATTGGCCGACGGGACCATCTGGACAGCCCTGCTCTCGCAATGATTGCAAGAGAGGGCTGTCCAGATACCTCAAATGCGGGTTCCTCCCGCGACTCCTGGGAAAACTGTCGATTTTCCTGGGGTCGGAAAATGTGGGAGGAACCCGCATTTGAGCCCGCTTCGGCGCGGGACTTTCTGCGGCCGTTGTAGACCGCAGAAGACCCTTTAAATGCGGGAGGAAATAGCCCTTCCTCTTGCATTTAAGGGCCGTGTGACAGCAGCCTGAGTTCCTATTTATACCTTGTGGCTAAGAGCCACTGACAAATCTCTGTTCCACCCCATGTTTAATGACATGTATTCCAGTTGCAAATATGGGGAAATTCATTGAAATTTCAAATCTGTGTGATTTTTGCCTTCCTGCTTTAGCCCCAATCGCTAGCTTGATGCCTCCCTTGGAGTGAAAGCAAAGATATGAAAAGAAACCCCATTGCATTCTAAGACTGAGAGCAGGAAAAAATAGGACTTACTTTACATTTCTTTCCAGTGGCATTACACGGTGGTTCAGCCATCCAGACCTTCCCAGCAGGTGAATTTGGAGCTGTTTCACTCTGTGGTTATTGTCATCAATCTGTCCTCCTTCTCCTTGAAAGAAAGAAAGAAAGAAAGAAAGAAAGAAAGAAAGAAAGAAAGAGCCATGAAATATTACAAAAAATGTTGAAATGTACCATACCTTTTACTCCTGAATTATTTCTATTAAATGTATGACCAGAAAATTGTAAAAAGGATGATTTTTATCTTATTATACATGTATTAACCACTGCGAGAATATTGTATGCCAAGTATTGGAGAAAAGAGGAAATACATGTAAAAGAAGAAATTATAAGTAAAACTTTGGAAACAGTGGAGATGGATAAATTAACTTTATTTTTGAGAGGACAAGAAGAAGAAAAATTTCACAATACATGATCAAGATTTTATACTTGGTTGGAAGACTATAATAAATGAACCATATATATATATATTTTTTAATTTATTTTGGGATTTATATCCCGCCCTCCCCGCAAGTGGGCTCAGGGCGGCTTACATGGGCCAACGGCCGACCAAAACATTAAAACCTATAAAATCAATAAAACATTTGTAATAAATACAATTAAAACATATAAAGGCTTCCATAATAAAACATCTGATGGCAACTTAGTGGGCGTCATAACCCCCCCCCCCCCCCGCTGTGCCGGGACCGTACAGGACCAGGGTCATCATAGGTGTTGCAATGATGGATGGTATGTTTGGTGGCGGCTCCTATTCAAAAGCCTGGCGGAAGAGCTCCGTTTTACAGGCCCTGTGGAACTGCATCAGGTCCCACAGGGCCCTGATCTCCACCGGGAGCTCATTCCACCAGATAGGAGCCGCCACTGAAAACGCCCTGGTCCTTGTTCTGGCCAGCTTGGCTTCCCTGAGGCCAGGGACACAGAGTCGGTGTTCGGACCCCGACCGTAGTGCTCTCTGGGGTATATACGGAGAGAGGCGGTCCCTAAGGTATGTTACTCTTTTAACATATATTAGATACAATATAGTTACTATTTATAATTATATGCAGACTTTATAGATAAAATAGTCTTTGCTTTATGGCAAGTATTTTAACATTTAACGGGATACTGTAAGAAGTAACGGAACAGATATTGTTACATAGGTTCAGGAAAGACCCCCAATTTGTATGTAATATATGTTTGTGTGTTTTCTTGTATATTTTATATGTTTGTGATAAAATAAAAAAGGTATTTTTTTAAAAAAGAAAAATTATTTGGGTCATCCTGTTATTCCATATTGGCGATTTCAGAGTAGCATTAACTGGCGTGCGCTCAGTGTTCTAGTTTTCTCAGGATGGACAAAATGAAATACTTCTTTAAACAACGATTGATTAGAATGTGGAATTTCCTGCCAGAGGATGCAGTGAGGGCTTTAAAAGGGGATTAGACAGATTCATGGAGGATAGGTCTATCAATGGCTACCTGCCGTGGTGAGTGAGGGGAACCTCCACACTGAGAGGCACTAATCCTCTCTATCCCAGAGCCAGGAGGCAACATCAGGAGAAGGCCTTGGTCTCCATGCCCAGTTGTTGGCCCTCTAGAAGAACTAGTTGGTCACCGCGTGAAACAGGATGCTGGACTAGATGGACCACTTGGTCTGATCCAGCAGGGCTCTTCTGATGTTACTGTGTGAGACAGGATGCTGAACTAGATGGACCACTTGGTCTGATCCAGCAGGGCTTTTCTTATGTTCTTAGTTGGAGAAGCTTCTAGACGTACTTAATGATACTAATGCCATTATCTGTGGCATCTCTCTTGTTATAATTTGGAACACCTCATGTTTGCCAAAGAAGAGTAAGTGTCAGGAGCCCTCGACTACCACTTCCAGTGCTCATACGTGAACTTATGTGTTTTGGATTCTTGGTTGCACGCGTCTTGGCACTGTGGGAGTGAGGAGCACAAAAATTTGGTGATAAATCTGGTTCGTAAAATAAATATCCCTCAAAAATGCAGATACAGCTGTCTTGCATCTAGCTTTGCTATGCAGAGAGAAAATTGGAAGATGCTGCAGATGCTTTTAGGAGACAAGCATTTTGTTGCATTGCTGAAACTGGATGTCACGTGGCAGGTGCTGTTACAGGGCAACCTTCTACAGAGAAGGTCGGATCCTACAGATCCGTTCCATGAGCAGAAGCACTTTCCTCTGGCAAACTGAACCTCCCCCTGGTACAAGATGCTCAGAAGGGGAGGCATCATGGTTCAGTGGCGGAGTATCTGCTTGGCATGCAGAAGGTCCCAGGTCCAATCCCCAGCATCTCCAGCCAGAAAGCTCAGGTTGTGGGTGCTGTGAAGGACCTCTACCTGAGAGCTCAGAGAGCTGCTGCCAGTCCGAGGGGACAATACTGACTTTAATTGGACCAGTGGTCTGATTCGGTATAAGGCAGCTTCATACATTTATGAAGAGTAGATCAGGAGAAGGCTGCTAGAAGGTACCATGAGTGGAGCAGAGCTGTGGAATCCAAGTCTACCCAGAGATTACTAGGATGTCACAAAATCAGACCAAAGTGAGAGCTCTCCAGGCTCTCTTGGCTTTACCGTCACATCACGTACTCATAATCTACGCAGCAGCCAGTGGCTGGATTAGTCACGGAGACTACTCTTCTGGAGGATTCCTAGAAGACCAGAAGACTGCAGATGTCTATGGAAAATCCATCTGATCGTTTTTCACTGCTATCAGACCTTCAGTCAATTGCTGTCTAATTAAAAGCCCTGGATGCTTTTCTGTGTTTTTTTTTCTCCTGTAGGTCACATCATCCCATGGATTTTTATAGTCTTAAAGGTGCATAAACATTTAGGGTTTTCATTAAATTAACAGAACAAAGTTTGAGTCCAGGGGCACCTTTAAGACCAATACAGTTTAATTCTGGGTATAAGCTTTCATGTGTGCACACACTTCTTCCGATACACTGAAACAGACTTCGCCAACCACTACATATAGGTGGGGGGTTAGTTGCCAGGAAGGGCTAATTGGGGTCAACTAACTCCCCCACACCTATATGTAATGGTTGGCAAAGTCTGTTTCAGTGTATCTGAAGAAGTGTGCATGCATACAAAAGCTTTATACCAGAATTAAACTTTGTTGGTCTTAAAGGTACCACTGGACTCAAACTTAGTTCCCACATCTGTTTGTTAACTCTTTTATTATCTGTATGCTAATTTGCTGCTATTCACAGGGCTATGAACTGCTTTAATCCAGTCTTAGCTATACTTATTGCTCACTTACTTATGCATCTTGACTCTAGCCAGTCTGGTGTAGTGGTTAAGTGCGCGGACTCTAATCTGGGAGAACTGGGTTTGATTCCCCACTCCTCCACTTGCACATGGCTGGATGACCTTGGGCAAGCCATAGCTCTGTACCAGCTATTCCCTCAAGGACAGCTTGGGAAAGAGTTCTCTCAGCCCTACCTACCTCACAGGGTGTCTGTTGTGGGGAGGGGAGGGGAAAGGAGTTTGTAAACCGCTCTGAGACTCTTAAGTGAGTGAAGGGCGGGATATAAATCCAATCTCTTATCTTCTTCTTCTTCTCTTCTCTAACTAGTTCTTCTTGGCCAGTTTGGTGTAGTGGTTAGAAGTGCGTACTCTAATCTGGGAGAACCGGGTTTGATTCCCCACTCCTCCACTTGCACCTGCTGGATGACCTTGGGCAAGCCATAGCTCTGTCCCAGCTGTTCTCTCAAGGACAGTTGTCGCAGAGCTCTCTCAGCAC
This sequence comes from Lepidodactylus listeri, assembly GCA_029233225.1. Lineage (NCBI taxonomy): Eukaryota > Metazoa > Chordata > Lepidosauria > Squamata > Gekkonidae > Lepidodactylus > Lepidodactylus listeri. The sequence goes on along the minus strand of JARCFY010000005.1, from coordinate 126,837,599 downwards.
CACCTACCTCACAGGGTGTCTGTTGTGGGGAGTGGAAGGTAAAGGGGTTGTAAGCTGCTCTGAGACTCCGAGTGAAGGGCAGGGTATGAATGCAATCTCTTCTTCTGGGAACTAACCCCCCCCCCCACATAAGCCTTGAGGAAGTCTTGTTTCAGTATATCTGAAGAGGTGTGCCTGCACACAAAAGCTTATACCCAGAATTAAACTTTGTTGTTCTTAAAGGTGCCACTGCTGCTTCAGACCAACACGGCAACCCCACCTGAATCTTTGAATTAATGTTTTTGTGTTGGTTTAGGTCATATCCAACTGTGTGGGATTCAGAATGGCTATGAAGTAGCCTGGGGAAACAGGGTTTAGATGTGATTGATTTATTGCAAATGTGGTATAGTTTTGCCAGATTGCTGATAGCACACAAATACATGGTGTTTAGTACGGTAAACATGACAATAGAACTAATTTTGGACATTCAGAGTCAACCAGTTTCTCCCTTTAGCTGAACCGTTTCCTCATCACACACATGACAAAAACAGGCCACAGTGGTTTTCAGCGGGGAGGGGAAACCCTTGAGAATTTTATGTAGTGGAACAAATGGCTACTAATAAAAGTAAATGGTGCTTATTTTTGAATAAATGGGAAGTTACGCTAGGGGAGAAAAATTTCTAGCAGGTTTCACTCTTTTTCTTTCTTTGCTCTGGCTAGGAAGGCACCCCTTTGGAACCCCCCTTTTCTGCACCACATCAGCCTTCTGCTTGTTGGCCAAGTGCATAGAGATCCTTGTACGAAGCAGAGTTTATCACAGGGCAACTCACAAGAATCTGTGGATCAAGGCAAAAATAGATTAAATAAACAGGGGACCCACGAGAACTTGCGGGCAGTATCCCATTTTCCCCTCCTGCACTATTTTCTCTTTCCCTTCCGTGAAAACCCACACGGTCTCTCTCCTTTTCCGGCTTCCTTCTCACCTTCCCACCCACCAGCCAACCTACCTATCTGCCACCTGGTCTTCAGCTTTCCTTCCCCCCTTCCTCGGCAGCCTCTCCCTGGGAAAACTGTGGTCCAGTTGTGTGGTGCCAACTGCTGGGCCAAGCCCACTTGCATGGAAGGGAACCTGCAAGGACTTGTGGGGGGCACCTTACTTTCCACTGGATCCCCCTTCCCACACTATTTCTTTTTCCCTTCCTCCTGGCAACCCCTATATCCTCTCCTTATGAATTTCACAGAAGAGAAGACTTCAGATTTTTCTGGAACCCTGGATTTTTCAGATGTGAGGCAGATTTTTCCACCAACACGAGGTATTTTTCAGGTATGGAAAAAGATCTGTCTTGTCTGTTCGTGGCTCCAGTCTCTGGATTTGAGTATCCTCAGATTTGTCCTGGTTGAGAATTAAAATATATGACAATGCAATAATGATATTTTAACATGGGTACTACCCGTCTTCCCTCTCTTCTCTTACTCTTTTACTCAACTGCTCTAGGAATTTCCCTGAAGGGTAGGAAGTGAGCAGGTTCTTCCTCTAGCTGCTGGGAGTGCTGTCTCTTTCCCCTGCCCCTTAACTTGTCCTGCCCCCCTTAATTTGTCCAGCTTTGGAATACCTTATTTTTTAATTGCATCTAAAGTCCATTTCATGACTTTGATCTACAGAGGGTATACCTAGCCTAAAAGACAATCGATGAGCATTGTGTTAATGTGGGTTTTGATCATTATCTCACAGTGTTTGTTTCTTTTGATGACTCACTCACATGTGGCTTGTAGGTTAAATCGGTCCTGATATTGTCATTTTGATGCTCTAGCATTTCCTGACCAGAAATAGATTTTAAAAAGACAATCACCCTCCAAGGAACCTTCCGCCAGCCTAAAGAGTCTTCGTCCAACTTAAGTGGCTCTTCCACCAAGTTGGAAGAAAGCTCCACAGGTTGCAGGACAGTTTCCAGCATTGCTTAGTGGTGGAGTAGTAGAGGGGTAGGATCTGTCCCAGGTCTGTGCCCTTCATAAGTGAAAATGAGCTGTTTGTAGTGTTTGTTTGTGTCTGCTGCATGGATGGTTGAGTAGACAGCTTGTATCGGGTATCCAACCCCAAGCTTTGCACTCTAGGTCATCTGCCCCTAAACCCAGGCTTGGTTGGGAAAGACATTCACTGAGGCTCTGGAACAGCTAGAATTGAGCCCAGTAGAATTTCAGGGCAGAAGCTTTCAAGAGTCAGTGCTTCCTTCAGGGCTACTGGACTCAAATCTAGCTGTTCTACAGCAGACCAACATGGCTACCCTTTGAAATTATCTTGATGTGGCCCTGGAGAGTCCCTGTGAATCCATCTAGAAGAACAAACAAGTCTGACTGTATATAAGGCAGCCACTTGTGTTCTGGCACTCCCAAGAAGAAGATCCCCAGTGTATGTAACCCCTACCGGTCATAATCCACAGTTCAACGATGTAGCAAGTATTTGATTTCTCAGTGCGCTGTCCCCAGAGTAGATATTTGTGACTAGATCTGGACCCCCTTTGGCATTTTGGTGGCCTTCACAAACTCTGTGACTGCAGCCTTCCAGTGAGCTATTTAAGATCCATTCTCTTAAAAACAAAGCAGTCAGCCGGACCTCATACAAAATTTCGTGGGCTTTTGATCCTGAGGCCCGCTATCTGTACCAACAAGCGTAATTAGCCTCAAAGAGGTAACTACAAGCAGTGATAGCTTTGCCACTGGTCTCCAAACATAAAATTAATGATACAGAATATAGCCTTATCTATGCCTCATAGGCTGTTGATAGCTAGTTAATGGGTATTTTTACACCCACGTCCCAGTTCCTTTCTTTGGCACTGAGGAATTGCAAATGCTAGAGATTTAAAAAAAACACACAACCCCCCCCCAATGTTTTGTAGAACTCATGTTCTGCTAAAAAAGCTGTAAGCATGGTTGCTAGGCTATGCCAGGAAACTGGCAGGCGCTTTGGAGGTGAGTACATGGGGTACATTGTCATCTGTGCCATGATGTCATTTCTGGGTAAAACCATAGACTTCCCAGCAATTCCTAGAGCTACTGGACATCACTTCCAGGTTTTCCCTGGGAGCGATGGCACAGCGCAGATGATGCCAACTTATACTTCCCCCCTTCATCCAGTAGCACCAGTAGAACCACAGCACCACTGTGATGTACTGGTTAGAGTGGTGGACTAAGATCTGTAAGACCTAGATTGGAATATTTGCTCTGCCATGGAAGCTTGCTGGGTGACCGAGGCCCGGCTGCTCATGACTGTACAACACCAGCCAGTGTGGCCTAGTGGTTAGAGCTCCAGGCTAGGGTCTGGGAGACCCAGGTGCAAATCCCCACTTGTGCCATGGAAGCTCACCAGGTGATCTTGGGCCAGTCACACACCCTCAGCCTAATCTACCACACAGGATGGTTGGGAGGAGAAGATGGAAGAGAACAGAACAATGTCAGCTACTTTGGGTCTCCACTGGAGACAAAGGTGGGGTATAAATAAGGCAAATCCTAGTAGCTGCTGACAGTGATGTTCCATCGGAAAGCTTCTTCCCCAACCATGTTGGTGTCACTTACCCTGCTTTCCCCCACAGCCCTACAACTTCACTTACTGTGGCAGAAGCTGACGTGGAAATCATTTCTTATACACTGGAGTGAAGCTAATGGCTTATTTTTATACAATGTGAATTTCTTAAGTAGGTAGTGGCTGCAAGCACACGCACAATTCTCCCCAACATAGGTGCGAATGCCGGGCGGATTAAAGGAGCACGATCAGACGCCAACATCTGGCAAGTGCCCCGCAGCCATCGGCAACCCATTTTGCTCCACCGCACACACAGAGTAAAAAAAACACCCCAGGAAGTCCAGTAGCAAATGGGTTGCTACAGGCCACAGACAGACTTTCCTGCGTCTGATCACACCACCGAGCTCCCATGGCTTCAGGATAGACTGATCAGGCTATCTCAACGCCATGCCGTTGGTTTTCCCCCTTTCTCAGCATGTGCATCATCGCATACTGTCATAGGAAGCCCTCAGGGTGGAGATGCGATTCATCGATCCCCTGTTTAAGCAAATCAGGAAACAACGGCCAACCCCCCCCCCCAAAACCCCAACTCACCTGTGGTTGCATCTGATCACGCAGTGGTGGGCTGTGCCCGCATCTACAAAACTCTGTATGATAGTGCAACTGTGGGTCAATAGCCTCGCCTCCCCCCTGCTTTATCTCGTGTGTGTGACCGCCACCAGCATTGGGCAAAGGATGGAAGATGTATTGGTCAACAAACACACTCCGCAGGGCCTGTAAGATGGAGCTCTTCCACCAGGCTTTCGATTAGGAGCTGCCTTAAATACCGAAGAGGTGACCCTGTACCCTGTGCCCTGGTTCCACCACCTTCAGTCTATCTCGCTGCTCTGTACTTTGTTTCCAGCACTTTCGAATATGGACTTTGAGTGGTTTTGGATGTTTTATGTATGTTTTTAATTGTATTTATATATTATTTTATGTAAGCCGCCCTAAGCTACACCACAATGCTGTTATTCAGATGGGGCAACACTGGCTCCAGCTCATGAATCTACTGAATTGGCAGGTGTTAGCATCACGCACAATGCAGGAAGTTCACAAATACCTCCCCCCCCCCCACACACACACACCAGTGACCGCTGTTTCACACCCAGAAGATGACAAGAGACTTTCAGGATCTCCAGCCAAACTGTCCTGGAGAAAAATTGCTTCCTGACCCCAAAGTCATAGGCGTCAACTACGAGGGGGCTCGAGGCCCCCCAAAATTTCCCTGGGGGGGCTCAGCCTCCCCCAGCAAAATGGAGTGTCCACCAGGCCTGCCCGCTCGCTTGCCTGCCCACTCACCCGCTGCTGCCACCGCCTCTCCCCCCCAGGCCTGGCCTGGCCACTTCTGTCTCCATGGGACCAGCTGGGCATTTGCCCAGCTGGCCCCACAGAGGCAGGAGTGGCCAGGCCAGGCCCGGGGGGGAGGAGGCGGCGGGGACAAGAGCCCCCGCCCCCCCAGAGATTTTAAAAGTCGACGCCAATTTGGTATCATCAGCAAATTTAATGAGTAGCCCTTCTACCCCTTCATCCAGATCATTGATAAAAATATTGAAAAGTACCGGGCCCAAAACCGAGCCCTGCGGCACCCACCAGGACACCTCCCTCCAATCTGATGAAACACCACTGAGCAACCCTTTTTGGGTGTGGTCTTCTAACCAGTTCCCTATCTACCGAACTGTCCCATAGTCCAGTTCACAGTCTTCCAGTTTGCCCATTAGAATGTCATGGGGAAACCTTATCAAAAGCTTTACTGAAATCCAGGTAAATCACATCAACAGAGTTCCCACGATCCAGTAAGCTTGTCACATGATCGAAGAAGGAAACCAGGTTGGTCTGACAAAATCTGTTGGGGACAAAACCATGCTGACTTCCCTGGATTACTAAGTGGTCCTTCAGGCGCTTTAAAATCTGCTCTAATATCCTCCCAGCAACAGAAGTCAGACTGACTGGCCTGTAGTTTCCCAGGTCATCCTTCTTCCCTATGCAGGGAAGGAAGGAGTTTAACCCTTCAATCTCCAGTTTTGCTCTTCCAAACCAACTCTTTGTACTATTCTGGTAGCACTTTAATGAAGAAAAGAACAAACCACACATTCTTTTTCTTTAAAAATGCTAAGAACAAAGCAGGGAACCTGATTATGAAAAGTGAAATTTAGTGTAGGTTCGAGGGTTAAACCCCTTCTCCTTTGCCTGAACAGCCCCAAGGCAAATTGAGGCTGCAGAAACCTGCAGTTTGCATTTTATGCACAGAATCATCTTTCTCTCTCTGTCTGAGACCTGACAGATTAAGTGTAAAATTCACCACTGTGGAAACAAAAGTACACTGAAAAGACATTATTTTGATGGCCAAATACCCATGATAATCAATATTGTTGGAATGACAGTGGTGATAGTTTTTATATGGTCCCTTAGCAATGTTCAGGGTGCTCCAAGTATATTTAGATAGCACGAATGTTCCCTCTAAGCTGAGTTAGTGTGAGCTAGTTCACAGGTTTTTAGCCTCCAGCTCACACATTTTTGTCTTAGCTGAGGAAGGGAACGACTCCAGAGCAAACTAGTTTATGCAGTAGCCACATTGCTTGCTCACAACTTTAATCCCAGTAGCTCACAAAGTAGAATTTTTGCTCACAAGATTTTAGGGATCTTAGAGGGAGCATTGGTTATCAGCCCATTATTAAGTGTGCTAATATTATTTCCTCCCATACTGCATATGAAGAGCCAAGGGTAAGAGTGGCTGTGCCTGTCTTCTAAATGTGTGGTCAGAGTGAGGTTTAGTTGAGGTGAGGCCTTCCGGGCTTTCAGCTTATCTTCCTAATTTTCACTTCACTAGTTCTAGATTCTGAGAAGAGATTGTGTCTAAGTAAATATATTCTGAATCCTACCCCCTTCCGCGAATGTAAAGCTAACAATATGGGCTTTCCGAAGATATGATTCTAGAAATGGGAAGGAGCTAAAAAAAGAAATCCACAGTTCCATTTTTGAGACCTCTGAGACGGGACTTTCCCAGATTTGGAGAGCAACCAAGTTTTTTCACCAGATGCTACTCTCTCATTCTCAACTGATACTCTCTAAAAGGGGATTTCAACAGTGAACCGTACATCCCTCATTTTGTTCACTCAACCGTTCTGTGGTCTTTGGAGCCACACAGGATTCTGTTGCTTTGTTTACACAGAACCGGTATGGTTATAATGCTGAGACTACTCTTGTCAGGAAAATATGCCATGTTCTTGCCATTTTTTGTGCGCAGCGTTAAAGGGGACTTGAGTGCCTAGCGAGCAAAACTGAAATTCTGAGAGTCTGGGGTAGCTCTTAATTAAAACGACATGCAGGCAGTAAACTCTATCTCTAGGGGGAAGGGGAGATATGATTTCATTGCCTCGTTGTACGCGTTTCTCTCCGGTGACCGTGGGAAAATTCCCAGGCAGAATATTTATCTATGGCTTAAAATATTGACATATCTACCTTTCTCTCAGATAAGCGGCACCCGCAGTGGATAACAAAGATTGAAAAAATAAAAACACAAAAATACAAAAAAGACCAAATACTATTTCATAGCCTTAAGCTGTCTTTCTCCAAGGAATCCAGGGAGCTAGAGGGGAAGGTAGGTGGGGGGAGGTAGATCTCTCCAACCAAGAATGCGTGAACCCTCATCATATTACAGTTCCCAAGATTCTTTGGACAATCCCTGACAAACTCATATAAAACACTTTTTGTCATGTAGATAAGCTCTGAAAGCACGTTATAAAGCCACTGGATGGCATTCTCAAGCTCAGAGCCACAATCCAGAGTTCCGTACACACCCAGATCTCTGATTTCTTCTAGGGCAGAGGTTCCCAAACTTATTTGGCCTACTGCCCCCTTTTCAGGAAAAAATATTACTCAGTGTCCCCCTGGAAATCTACCTTCAGGAAGTGGGCAAAAATATGCAGGTAGAGTCCACCACGATCCACGCAGCCAGGCAGACCAAGGCAGGCACAGAGCAGCAGCAGCAGCAGCTGAAGGCCTGAAGCCAGAGGCCAGCAGCAGCCACCACACAAGAGCCCAGCAGCAACACCAGCCTTGCAAGGGTGCACATGGCTGTGACTGGCTGTGGGGACCCCTCTTCCCCTCCCTCCCTGATCCCAGGGAAGACCAGGAGAAGGCGGGAAAAAGCTGCTTTAGATAGGTGCTGGACTCTTCTTCCTTTATGCTTGCGCCCCCTTATTTTTATTCATCACCCCCCAATTGCACCCAAGGCTCCTACCGCCCACCTGGATCGTTCCAGCATCCCCCCAGGGGGCAGTATTGCCCACTTTGGGAACCAGTATTCTAGGGAAACGTTATGTGTGTACATAAGCATTTTCTTTGTTGTTCATACTGGATAATTTCCCCCTGTTGGAACAGAATGGGAAGCGCACGGCAGCCATTCTGAACAATTCCAGGATGCAAACCTAATAGCCCATGTGTGTGAGCATTTAGCGTTGCATGGTTTATGCACACACAAATACACACCTTTATTGTATGCACGTGCAAAATGACTTTGCATCAGAGTATCCTTGCTATCAAAGGTAAGAGAGTGACCCTTAATGGGTCACTCAAGCCCCCCCCCCCCCATCAAATATCCTTAACCCCTTCTGCAGGGCAAAATGGGGAATGTTGTCATTCACTGCCACCTGTCATATGCAGTAAAAATATCCTGGCTTCAACCAGTCTCCATTGTGTAGGGACTAGATTATGTCATCTATTTTGGTTCACCGTTTTTCACTGTTAGTTTTACAGCTGAGTTGCTACTGTGTATGTATGTTATATGGTTTTGTATACTGTTTCATATGAGGGACGGTCAGATATCCACTGATGTTGCTTATATCCTGTTCACCAGGTGTGAATGGGATGCCAGTTTTGTGATGGACTGTTCATTTGTTGACCCTTCCTTTTATTCCCAACCACGCTAAAGGCATCCCTCACTCTTTCTTGGAGCCAGAAGTAGCAAGCAGGCTGAGCTTGTGATTGGTGTCTTGGCCTATGGTGTCATGGGAAGGAGAGAGAAGCATTTCTTTCCGGCAGAAGATGGCTGAGTGGGCTTCTTTGCTGCAGTTGGAAAGAAAGCAGTTTGTGGAATGTCCTCAGTTCAAGCCAGTTCTGAACGATGTATTTATTTGTTTATCTATTCATGATATTATGTATAGTCCACCTTTCTCATGGGGATTCAAGGCAGACTGTGCCCTTTGTGAACTAGTCCTTAGGTACTTTGGGAATTACGTTTGCTTTTCATGTGACCAAGATACCAATCACATGGCTGGTTTGACCGGGACCAAAGTAAGTCAGCAGAAGTTCAGCAGAGAGCAAAGTCATGTGATGTTCAGGAGCTTCTCTAACCCTTCTCTCTTCTTCCCACAGAGAGCAAAGTCACATGATGTTCAGGAACTTCCCACCCTTTGTCTCTTCTTCCCACATAACTCTATCTTCTGTATAGTAGGTCGGGGTCAGGGACAAAGGGTGGCCATTGGGGAGCAGCTGTCCCGAAGGCACCCAGTAGTTTCACTGATGCTATTCAACATCTATATGCGCCCCCTTGCCCACATTGCCCGGAGGCATGGGCTAGGGTGTCACCAATATGCGGATGACACTCAGCTCTATCTGCTGTTGGGCGGCCAGTGTGACTCTACCCCGGAAGACCTGGTTTGGGTGCTACAGGACGTGGCTGGATGGCTTAGACTGAGTTGATTGAAATTGAATTTGACGAAGACAGAGGTCCTGTGCCTGAATCGGAGCGGTGTGGGGGTAGGGATCCCATTACCGGCCTTTGATGGGGCTTCATTGGTGCCAATGATGAGAGTCACGAGTTTGGGAGTGCTCCTGGATGCTTCCTTAACAATGGAGGCCCAGGTAGCAGCCACTGCCAAGGCAGCCTTTTATCATCTGGGGCTGATTAGGCACTTGGTTCCCTTCCTCGAATGCAATGATCTGACAGCAGTGATCCACGCAATGGTCACCTCGAGGTTGGACTACTGCAACGCTCTCTACATGGGGCTGCCCTTGGTGCAACTCTGGAAGCTGCAGCTGGTGCAAAATGCATATGGACCTCCCTATGAGGGAGCACATCCAGCCTGTGCTAAAGTTACTGCACTGGCTGCCAATAGTGTTCCAGATCCGCGTCAAGGTGCTGGTTTTGACCTTTAAAGCCCTTTATGGTCAGGGACCTGTCTACCTGAGGGACCGCCTTTCCCCATATGTGCCCCAGAGAGCATTATGATCAGAATTACAAAATCGCCTGGCCCTCCCCGGTCCGAAGGATGATAGGTTGACATCAACTAGGACCAGGGCATTCTCCGCAGCAGCTCCAGCCTAACGAGACCTTTCACAGTTCTGCAGGGTCATGAGAACAGAGCTTTTCCGGCAGGCTTTTTAGGAGGAGCCGCATCTTACTAGCCATACCCGGGGCCAACCTGGAGCCGGGAGTCATCTAGAGCGGCAGTTCAACCGACTATGTCAAAAGGCACTTTACTCAGCGCACCACCATTGATATAAGCTGTTTACTATGTAGCTTGTTCTGAAATGTATTTTATATTGAGATATATACTGTTTTTATTGTGTTACTGTTTTTACGTAAGCCGTCCTGAGCCTACTTTGGTGGGGAGAGCGGGTTAGAAGTTTAAGTAATAAATAAATAATAAATGAAAAATATAGTATATGTGGAAAACAGGCCTAGCAGCGTACTCTGAGTGACTTCCAATTGGTTACTGTAAAGCCTCTATCAGATCTGTTTAGATGGCGGAGGAAGGTAGTTCTCCTCGCCCAAGACATGTGGTACCACAAGAGAAACAGAAGGTTTAATAAGCAACAACAAGCAGCTAAGTCTTCAGCTGCAGGCCTGGGAGGAGGGTTGCCAGGTTCCCCCACCCCACCCATAGCCATTGGTGTGTGTGTGGGGGGAGCATAGGATTGTCAGATCCAGGTTAGGGAACTCCTGGAGATTTGGGGATGGAGCCTGGGGAGGACAAGGACCTCAGTGGGGTACAATGTCACAGAATCCACCCTCCAAAGCATTAGTTTTTCCCCAGGGGAACTGATCTCTGCAGTCTGGAGATGAGCTGCAATTCCAAGGGATCCCCAACTCCCACCTGGAGACTGGCATCCGTACCCGGGAGTCTCTGCTAGCTATACAATATTTCTTCTCCAACAGTATGTGACCCTTTTCCGTCTGCTGTATGCTCAACCCACACACACACACCTCGAGACATAGCGAGCGCCTGGGTGCCAAGGGAGTGGTTTCCCTAGCAACAGTAACCAGGAGAAGCACTCTCAAAGTTTCCCCACTGTGTGCACGGCGGCTTTCTCATGCAACACTTGCTGCAGTGCTGTGGAGATCTTGCTTGCCGGAGTGACGGACTCCGAAGTGCTTTCCGCTGTCTCTTGCTTAGCAGCAGTGGCTTGCTGTGTCCACTGACCATGGGACATTATTCTCCACTTTTACCCAGACTGGCGCTCTCATGGGACGAATGGAGCATTTGTCCCAGGAGGTGGTGGTGGTGGTGGATGGATCTGCAGGCGGTGCCACTCAGGAAGCTGCTGGGGGGAAGCGGGATTCTTTATAGGGGGAATGAGAGGCATGACAGAGCCAGTGTGGTGTAGTGGTTAAGAGTGTCGGACTAGTATCTTCAGAGTAGGATCTGAGGACCCGGGTTTGAATCTTCACTTGCGCCATGGAAGTGTACTGGGTGACCTTGGGCCTGTCACACTCTCACAGCCTAACCTACTTCACAGTGTTGTTGTGAGTAGGGTTGCCGGGTCCCTCAAAGTCCCCAGCGGGGGATTTTGGGGGGTGGTTTTGGAGGGAGTGGGGAGTCCCCAGCGTGAAGTTGTCACTCAGAAGTAAGTTCCGGTTTCGGCGATCTCCATGGCAGGCGCGTCTTCCCGAAGCTCCAGGAGATGCGTCCTGGGCTCAGCGGACTGAAGGGGTTCTGAACAGGCTTCGGACCCCCAGGGACCCTCAGAGGGGGACCCCGCCTGAGGCACTTGGGAGTGGCCTCTCCCGGGATGGCGATCCCTAGATCGAGGCGCCCCCCCCCCCGCCTCCATAGGTTTAGCCACTGTTGTAGCCTCTGGGCACAGCCGAGCGCATGCCGGACAGCTGCAGAAGTCAGCGTGCAGCAAGGAAAAACCTGCCAGCATGGAACGCGTGGCGAATTGTGAGGATCTTTTTTTGTTACTGGGAGATTCTCTGTTGTGAGCTTTTAGCTCAAAGTGAAGTTTTTTTTTTTAAAAAAAGTTTAAATCCCCCCCCACCTTCTCTTAAAGAATCTGAGCCACAGAGAATCTGATTTCTATAAGGTGGCTGAAGATGGAATGAAACACAATTAAGCGGTTTGAGAGAAAAAAGAAAGACCTTTGGCTTCCTGGTGGGAACTTTCCTGTTAATGTAAACAAGAAATGATGACTGGGAGAAAAGATGGTGGGTAAACCCAAACCTTCTCATAAAGCTCCATCTACACTTCCGGGCACAAAGTCTGAGTCCAGCACAGACCTATCTGCAGCTTTGGCAATAGTTTTACGCCCTCTGATGGACCAGCTGAATTCTGTTAATAATAAGCTGGATTCTTTGCATCAACCGGTGACAGGCAAACAAGAGGTCTGATCAGACAGCTAAAGGCCTGGCAGAAGTTAAAACCAAGTTGAAAAGACTGATTTAAAGCTGATCATGATGGGAAAAGGAAGGATTTCTGACAAGGATAATTTGCTGAAACTTCAGATGGAGAGGTCTTCTTTTTACTTGAGATTCCAGGGCATACCTGAACAAAAGGGGGAAAACCTCAAAAAGATTCTCAGTGAAGCTGTAGCTCCAATGACGGATTTGCAAGTGGATCAAATACAAAGCGACCTGGATATGGTCTATAGGACCTATCCTGAATTTGTAAAGAAGAAAAATCTGCCTGGAGAAGTTATGGTGAGGTTTTCCAAAAAAATCAACGAGAGATGTGGTGCTCGAGGCCACAAATAGAAATGCTCTGAAGATTCAGGAATCTGGGTAAAAACAGGGTGAAAGGGCTGGAATTAATGGTGCAGGAGGCACCAGAACAGCTGCCATTTCTGCAGATTTCCAAAAGTTACTACCGTATTTTTCGCTCCATAAGACGCACTTTTCCTCCCCAAAAAAGTGGGGGGAAAAGTGTGTGCATCTTATGGAGCGAATATGGAGCTTTTCTTACCAGTAACAGGGCTCTTTCTTCAGCAGGAACGCAGGGGAACGCCATTCAGGCTGGCATCCCAGCCTTCCCCGCCCCTCCCTGCTGGGCCTGAGCTGTTAAGACTTAAAAGGGAAACGGCAGGAAAACCCCCACCAGGCTAAGTACTCTTTCCCTTTAAGTGCTTTTCCCCTTGAAGACAGCCAGCAGCAGAAAGCCCCGCCCACAGATTAAGCTCCGTGGCTACTTTGCACAGAAAGGCCTGGCTTTGCATGGCATGCCGACGTCTCTCTTCCTTCCTTCCTTCCTTTCCTTTTTTCTGTCTGTCTGTCTTTCTGTCTCTCTCTCTGTCCCCACCTTTCTTTCTTCCTTTCTCTTTCTCTCTCTCTCCTCCTCCTTCCTTCCTTTATCTCTCTCTCTCTCTCTTTCTTTCTTTCTGTTTCATTTTTTCCTGTTTCCCTCCTCTAAAAACAAGGTGCGTCTTATGATCAGGTGCGTCTTATGGAGCAAAAAATATGGTAAATGCCTTTTATATTTCGGAATTGGGTATAGTTGTATTACTCAGGGGTCATTTCGTAGAAAAAGAGGTGCAGGAGCTCATTAGCATAACGTATTAGCATAACTTATTTGCATATGCTACACCACCTGACATCACCAGAAGTATGTGAGAAGGCAAGGAAAAAAGAAGAGAGAGAGAAAAAGAGAGAGCGAGAGAGAGCGCTGGCAGAGAGGGGGAAGCTACTAATCCAAGCCTCAGAAATACCACTCTTCTGGGAGGAGAGCTTCAGTGGTGGCTGAAGCCTTCAGAAGGCTGGTCGGAGGAACAAGGACCCCTTTCCAGGGGACGGGGACATTTTGCTGCAGCCAGGACACAAGCAGGCATTCCCCTGCGGGGTGGGGGGGCTGGCACCAACTCCCGGAGCTGCGCTCCCCTGAGCTCCTGCTCGAAAGGACCCCTGGTATTACTGATGGGCCCGGACCCGGACAGCCCACACTAGTCCAAACTTGTCAGCTCTCAGAAGCTAAGCAGGGTCAGCTCTAGATTCAGGTGGGTAGCCATGTTGGCCTGAAGCAGAAGGACAAAGTCTGAGTCCAGTGGCACCTTTCAGGCCAGCAAAATTTGATTCAAGGTATAAGCTTTTGTGTGCATGCACAATTCTTCCAAAGTGTGCATGCATATGAAAGCTTATGCCCTGAATAAAACTTTGTTAGTCTTAAGGGTCAGCTCTAGTTCATACTTGGATGGGAGACTGTAACGAAATGGCTGCCAGGCAGAGGCAGCAGCGTATTTTAAAATGGCTGCCGGTCTGGTAGTCCTCTGGGAGGGGGAGGTGCTCCATAGGGAACAATGGAGCTGCCATACCTCCCTGCCTACATTTTCCAGAAGCTTTAGGGGGAAAGTGCGGGAAAGTAGGGACTGACCCCAGGGGTGGAGCCAGCCAGATAAAGGCTTCTGCGCATCCAGGGAGGGGCCAGTCTCAGCCATCGTCTCGGACTTCGCCTGAGCCTTGGATGGGGGGCTTCAAGGGACGGCCTACAGCTGGGACTCCTGCTGCCCCAGACTCCGTGGGCCACTCAGGTCACTGCAGATCGTGGTGCGGAGAGCCAGGAGGGGGGCAGTCGTGGTGGCCAGTCCAGAGGAGGGGCTGGGGCTTCTCTCCGGCGACAAGGAGGGGGAGAGCAAATCCTGTCCTGAGCCCACCACCTCCACAAGGCAGAGAGGGTGTGCAGGGACAAGGGAATGGCGTTTTGACCCCGTTTACTTTGTGCCCGGTTGTGTTGAAGGGCCTGTGTTATTTTCTGTGCCTAACTGTGCAGATAGTTTAAATAAACCTGTTTTTTGAGTTATAAGACCTGGTAGTGCCTTGAACACATAGTCCTTCCCGCTTAGCACATTACCAGTGGCAAAGGGAGGCCAGGGAACCCAAAAAGGCCCAAATCAGAGAAGCTGCCAACTCTCCAGGGGGCGCCCAAAGATTGAGGAATCCACTTTCGCTGGTTGGGGAATCAGCCAGAGGGGTCTCACTGTCCCTCTGGGAAGACGGTGTGAATCCAGCGAGTGGTGGCAGCGACTGAGGAAGGGAAACAGTCCCACCAGACAGGGTGGGCAGGCGAAAACAGGGGCTTGCGAGGCACAGAACGGCTGCTTTGTCTCTCAGGGCTGAGGGCGGGTCCCCATTTCATCACAGAGACCAACAGGAAATAACAGGGTGAACACGCAGAGCCAGGGACTGACCAACCAGCTCTGTTGGTCTCCTGCCTTGAAAGTCAATGCGGTTGTCATAAGTTGGCTGCGACTTGACAGTACAGCATTATTTGCCATGACCTGGGGGTAGGGTTGCCAACCACCAGGTGGGACCTGGGGGTCCCCTGGAATTACAGCTCCTCCCCAGAGAAGGAAGAGAGATTGGATTTATACTCCGCCCTTCACGTGGAGTCTCAGGGCAGCTTACAAACTCCTTTTCCCTTCCCCTCCCCACAACAGACACCCTGTGAGGTAGGTGAGGCTGAGAGAGCTCTTTTCAGATCTGTCTTTGAGAGAACAGCTCTGACAGAACTATGGCTTGCCCAAGGTCATCCAGCAGCTGCAAGTGGAGGAGTGGGGAATCAAACCCGGCTCTCCCAGATTAGAGCCCACACACTTAACCACTACACCAAACTTAACAACTACACCAATAAGAAGAAGAGGAGGAGGAGGAGATGATTGGATTTATACCCCTCCCTTCACTACCCGAAGGAGTCTCAGAGCAGCTTACAATCTCTTCCCCTCCCCACAACACCCTGTGAGGCAGGCGGGGCTGAGAGAGCTCTCCCGAGAACTGCCCTTGAGAGAACAGTTCTGAAAGGACTTGTGACTGACCCAAGGTCACACCATCAGCTGCACGTGGAGGAGTGGGGAATCAAACCCAGTTCTCCCAGATTAGAGTCAGTGTTCCTAATCACTACACCAAACCACTACACCCTGCAGAAATGGCTGCTTTGGAGAGTGGGCTCTACGTGGCACTGTACCCCACTGAGGATGGGAGACCACCACGGGAGCCCAGGGTCTCACTGCACAGAAGCAGACAAACCACCTCTGCTCGTCTCTTGCCTTGAAAACTGCACCGGGTTGCATCGGCTGCGACTCGGTGGCACTTTCCACCATTGATATTTACTGATGTTAAGCGCAGAGGGGATTCAAATGGAATTTTAATTAGGTAACTTATAAACGCGCATTTCTCTTCCCCCCCCCCCCCCATTTTTTTTTTTTGCACTTGTAGACCGGCTTTCAGTCTCACAGTCATGATCTGAAGAGTTAATTTGCCAGGACAAATTTATTAGGAGCTGTAGAACGGTTGCTCTCTCCCCATTCCCCGCTCTGCATCTTCGATCTGACCTTTCACCAAGTCTTTGGTCGCCCTTCACACCTCCTGCATTGTAATGCAGAGTCTCCCATTGATTCTTCAACTGTTCCATTTACTGGATCCCAGTCACTTTGAGTGCCTCTTAGGGTGTGCGTGTTGGGTTTGTTTTTTTTTTATAGCAAGGCTGAAGGAGAACTTTCAAAGAAGGGTCTTTTGGAAAGCTCTTCTCCTAATTAATCAGAGCTGGTGGGCAGCCAGGCCTGGTTGCCAGCCGTTAACTGAGCGGCTTGAGCTGCTGTGGAAACCTGGCCGGCCCTCTGTTTTAACAAGACGATTGCAGTTTTAATATTACTGCTGAACTGATGACCTCACTTCGGTCATATGCTTGGAAAGCAAACAGGGCAGTTCATTGTAGGGCTGCCAAGTCCAACTTGGGAAATATCTGGGGACTTTGGGGGTGGAGCCAGGAGACTTTGGGGGTGGAGCCAGGAGAAAGGAAGTGACATCATTTTGTGATGTCACATCCTGTGATGTTGCTTCCACATGCTGACACATGAACTCATGAAGTTTCCTAATACTGAATCAGGCCATTGGTCCATCAAGGTCAGTACTGACTACTCAGACTGGTAGTGGCTCTCCAGGGTCTCAGGCTGAGATCTTTAATGTCACCCAAAAGACCTGATCCTTTTTTAGCTGAAGAGGCTGATACCTCCGGCATGTCAAGCAGATGCTCTATCACTGAGCAACGGCCCTACTGAATCCTTCCTCATCTCGGCAGAATATGAAGCACTAAGTGCTACACAAGTGCTTAATATGATTTTCATATCATAAGAACAGGAGAGAAGCCACAGTGGATCGGCCCATCCAGTACAGCCCATCCAGTACAACACTCTGTGTCACAACAGTGGCCAAAAATACCAGGTGTCCTCAGGAGGTCCAGCAGCGGGGCCAGAACTCCAGAAGCCCTCCCACTGTTGCCCCCCAAGCACCAAGAATTCAGAGCATCACTGCCCCAGACAAAGGGTTCCATTTAGACCTTGTGGCTAATAATAGCCACTGATAGACCTCTGCTGGATGGGGACAGAGAGAGAGAGAGACAGACAGACAGACAGACAGACAGAAAAAAGAAAGAAAGGGGGAGAGAGAGAAGGAAAAAAACTGGCAGAGGCACTTACTTCCATTTAGACCTTGTGGCTATAATAGCCACTGATAGACCTCTGCTGGATGGGGACAGAGAGAGAGAGAGAGAGACAGACAGACAGACAGACAGACAGACAGACAGAAAAAAGAAAGAGGGAGAGAGAAGGAAAAGAGCTGGAAGAGAAACTTACTACAGCAACGTTGCCAGCCACATGCAAAAGCAGCTCCTTCAGTCCCTCCTTAATCTCTGGGCGGACCTCTCTTGCTGTGGAAGCTCTCTTGCTGACTTCTTAAAGGGGAAATGTCTGGTGAGGCTTTTTACTGCAGGGCAGGCTCTCTGCAGACATTTCCCTTTTAAGGCAGCCATTTTGTCCCCCCGGTGGTCAACTTTGAAAAAGCGGGGGGAAGCACTAAAAATCGGTGTTTCCCCTGCCCTACCGGGGGACTTGGCAGCCCTAGTTCATTAGTCAGAAATTAGCTGGTGCCAGGGTGTTTGCTTTTTTAAAAAAACAGTGTCTGTCTGTCTGCCTATCTATCTATCTTTCTATCCCTGCCCTTTCCTGAAGGCTCAGATAGGGATGCCCCTGTGCATATCCTTTGTTAGTCTGGGTCTTAACTAAGAGCTTTCTTCAGGCTGTGGTCAGATATGCCTTTAGATCTGACTTAGCTGGAAATGCTTGATGGATCGAAAGTGCACAATCAGACTGCAATATCTGGGAAAGGTTCCACAGTCATCGGCAGGGGTCCGTTGAGGCCGGAGCGAGGCAGAGCGAAGCTCCGCCAGCTCAGGAGTGGCCTAAGATTCTCTAAACTGATTCAGCCTGCTGCCAAATTGCCGCCGAAATTCGGCGGCAACTTTAAAAGCAACTGGAGGGGAGGGGGTTTGAGGGAGAGGCTCCAAAATTGCAGGGTAGCTGCTGGGGTCTCTCCTCGAAATACCCACCAAGTTTCAAGAAGATTGGACCAGGGGGTCCAATTCTACAGGCCCCCAAACAGGCTGCCCCCATTCCCTCCATTGTTCTCTATGGGAGGAAAAAAGTTAAAAGTTTTTCGCACCATAGAGAACAATGGAGGGGATGAGACAACCTGTTTAGGGGCCCATAGAATTGGACCCCTGGTCCAATCTTCTTGTTGGGTATTTCGAGGAGAGGTCCCAGCAGATACCCTGCAAGTTTGGAGCCTCTCCCTCAAACCCCCTCTCCTCCAGCCCCTCATATACCCTATGAGTTTTTGCCATTGAATTCAATGGCCCATAGGGTATAATTGGGCTGAAACTGACATTCCCTTAGCTGCAGTGTTTTTAAAAATCTGCACAAACAATTGGATCTCTACTGGTCAATCAGAAGCCCTGCTGGTGGAAGCCCTACATTGACCCACCTACTTTCTAAAAACACTTGGTGCCAACACCAGGAAGGTCAGCACGTTAATGGGAGACCCCCAGGGAAGTCCAGGGTCACCACACGGAGGCGAGCAATGGCAAATCACATCTGTTTGTCTCTTTCCTTGAAAACCTTACAAAGTTGCCACAAGTTGTCTGTGACTCGATGGCACTTTCCACCACTACTGCCACCACCCCACCTTTTTGCCCGGTTCAGATCCACAATATTCCTCAATGCGTTTTTTTGCTGTGCTAAATCTTCACAAGATTTCAGGAATGAGGGAAGAGTGCAGAAGTACAAGAGAGAACATTCTTGAGCTCTCGCGGCTTCAAAGAGGGCACCCGGGTTATGATTTTTCTTATTCGTCTTGAATGTATTCATTCAAAGGTAGGATAGAAAATGGATAACAATTCAGCCCTGGCTCCAACCTCGTGGAACTCTCTGCCGAACAACATCCGAGCTAAGGTTGCCAAGTCGTTGAGACTTACTGGCGGGGGGGAGTCCTCCTCGGTCCAGGAGCTTCCCCAGCACGCGCACTTACGCACGCGCCGCAATGATGTCACCCGGAAGTGACATCATCACGTTGGGGGTGTTGCCAGGGTGATGCTCTGGCAATCGCCCCAAAACTCTATGGTACCATAGAGTTTCGGGGCGATTGCTAGAGCGTCGTCCCGGCAACGTCCCCAACGTGATGACGTCACTTCCGGGTGACGTCATTATGCTGGGGAAGTCATCCTGACTGGATGACTTCGGGGTGGGGTTCCCCCTGCCAGCCGAATGCTGGCCGGTGGATTGGGAACCCCTGTAGCGGGGGATCCCCCACCCCCCGGGCTGACTTGGCAGCCCTAATTCGAGCCCTGTGGGATCAAATGCAATTTCGGAGGGCCTGTAAGGCAGAGACGTTCCGCCAGGTGTTTGGCTGAGGACAGTGACAGGTTTTTCCATCTGTCTGGCACTCTTGTTTTTTTCCTGCACCCCCGCCCCCCAAGGCATTGGCACATTCTGGTTGACTCATTGCCATCTTGTTGGTTTTTAGGTTAATTATTGTATCTTGTTAATGTAGATTGTGAATTTTATAATTTTAACTGACTTATTATGTGACTGTGTTTTTATTGGCATACACCACCCGGAGCCCTGTACCACAGAGGAGGGCAGTTAAAACATCTAATTTAATAAAATAATAAATAAGTAATAAAAAAGTGTTGTGTGTGTGTGTATAAGAACATAAGAGAAGCCAATGTTGGATCAGGCCAGTGGCCCATCCAGTCCAACACTCTGTCACACAGTGGCCCAAAACACCAGGTGCCATCAGGAGGTCCACCAGTGGCGCCAGGACACTAGAAGCCCTCCCACTTTTGCCCCCCTCCCAAGCACCATGAATACAGAGCACCACTTGCCCCAGACTGAGAGTTCCTATCTATACCTTGTGGCTAATAGCCACGGATGGACTTCTGCTCCACATGTTTATCCAGTTCCCTCATGAAGCCGTCCATGCTTGTTGCCGCCACCACCTCCTGTGGCAGTGAATTCCATGTGGTAATCCCTCTTTGGGTGAAGAAGTACTTCCTTTGATCCATTCTAACCCGACTGCTCAGCAATTTCATTGAGCGCCCACAAGATCTCTCTCTTGGTTAGTCTCTGCCAGTTTGGCCCCCATCAATGTGTATTTATAGTAAGGATTTTTGGCCTCAATGTGCATCACTTTGCACGTGGCCACACTGAACCCCATTTGCCATGATGCCCACTCACCCATCCTTGACAGATCCCTTTGGAGTGCCTCACAATCCTCACTGGTTCTCACCACCCTGAACAATTTAGTGTCATCCGCAAATTTAGCCACTTCACTGCGTACTCCATGTAACAGACCTATATGTAACCTATGTGTAACAGACCTATATTTGGTGAGTATGGGGCAGCCAGGCAGAAATTTCCACAGCTCTAATTTTCTTGTTGCGAGTCTTCCTTGCCACGAGAACTTTGTTTGTGTCATTCAGGAGTCTTAGTTTGCTCCTATGGTTGGAGTTACGTTGCAACATATGGGGCGGTTAGTGTGCAATTGTTCCTTCCAGGCAAAATAGATTCCAAAATGTTTCACCATTCATCCTTGCTCATTGCTGGGTCATTGGGGTCACATCGGTTTGGAACCTAACCCGTCCAAGATTCTGACTCTACTCAGAAGGAACCAACATACCGGTGTTCAAACAGGTGTGGTTATTTTGGTTGTGTCAACGCATGGTAAA
Source organism: Lepidodactylus listeri (assembly GCA_029233225.1). NCBI lineage: Eukaryota > Metazoa > Chordata > Lepidosauria > Squamata > Gekkonidae > Lepidodactylus > Lepidodactylus listeri. The sequence continues at coordinate 126,816,800 of JARCFY010000005.1, read as the reverse complement.
GGCTCCGCAATGAAGCAACAATTAGGATATGTTGAAAGGGAAGTTAGATGATCGTGCATTAAGGGTTTCCGGTTGCTCGCTCTTTGGCCTGTTTATCATAAAACCGATTTGCTGCCCAAAAGCGGAGGAAATACTCTGGCTGTTGTTTTTCCTGGGTGTTCCGACTTCTCTTTTGTGGTTTCTGATGTCACGGACTGGCCGTCCATTGACAGCTTTCTGGAGTTATGCTATTTTTGTCAATGAGGAATGACACTATTAATATCAGTAAGAAGTACGCTTGTGAAGAGTCTAGCAGTGCAGTCTTCTAAGCCCAGGGATTTGGAAGGGTGTGACCCTGCACACCCCTGACCCGGGTGGCCAGTCTAGCCCAATCTCATTAGTTCTTTGCTGCTAAGCAGGATCAGCCCTGGATAGCACTCAGATGGAAGACCACAGAGGAAGTCCAGAGTTCCTATGCAGAGGTAGACAATGGCAAACCATCTCCATATTTCTCTTGGCTTGAAAACCTATGGCCAGGGGTCATTTCGTAGAAAAAGAGGTGCAGGAGCTCATTTGCATAACTCATTTGCATAACTCATTTGCATATGCCACACCCTCTAACATACCGGAAGTGTGTCAGAAGGCGACACCCACCCCTCAGGCTCCACTCCACGGGTGAGTGAAACTGACCTGCTCTTCCTCCATTCCCTTCCCCATCCAATACTTTGTGCAATAAAAAGAAGCGTAAAGAACACACCCTCATTCTCTTCCTGCTCCCTTGAAACCACCAGGTTTCAAGTAGACTTGAGATACCCAGGACATGTGCACCACCCATCCCTTCCCCTTCCCCTCCCCACAACAAGACACCCTGTGAGGTAGGTGGGGCTGAGAGAGGTCTTTTGAGAACTGCTCATGAGAGAACAGCTCTGAGAGAACTTGTGACTGGCCCAAGGTCACACCAGCAGCTGCATGTGGAGGAGTGGGGAATCAAACCCGGTTCTCCCAGATTAGAGTCCAACTCCTGACCACTACACCAATCTGATGGGGTGGAAGCTGCTGAGGGGTTGGTGAAATTTCTGCAGTACTTATGTGCCACGTGCCCAGATAAAAAATGGTATACTTAGAAAATTTATATGCCACCTTGAGCAAGTCTCTGGAAAAGCAGCACACAGTCATAAAAGGAACACTGATAAAATTATCAACATTAAAACAAAACATTAAAAACAATAAAGAACCTAGCAAGCCTTTCCCCGGGGCACTGCGCCTCTGCACTGCTTGGGGAAGCCGAGGAGGGGGCGGGGCTTGGTCATATGCCCGCCCCCTGGGCTCCTCACTCCTGGAGCTCCTGCTCCAACGGACCCCTGCCTATGGCGTTGCCATAAGTTGGCTGTGACTTGCCCTGACCTGGCTGGCCCAGGCTATCTTGATCTCATTAGATCTTGAAGGTTAAACAGGGTTATCTGTGGTTATTACTTGGATGGGTGACCGTCAAGGAAGTCCAGGGTCACTATGCAGAGGCAGGCAATAGCAAACCACCTCTGACCATCTCTTGCCTTGAAAATACTAGTGGGGTCCCCATAAGTCAGCTGTGACCTGACAACACTTAATTTTTCGCCCTGACCTGGATGGCCCAGGCTAGCCTGATCTCCTCAGATTTTGGGAGCTAAGCAGGGTCATCTCTGGTTAGTACTTGGATGGGAGACCATCAACAAATTCCAAGGCTGCTATGCAGAGGCAGGCAATGGCCAACCACCTCCCAGTGTCTCTTGCCTTGAAAACCCAGTTGCAACTTGATGGCTTTTTCCACCACCACCAACTCTGCCTAGGACTGCACTGTGCTCTAATTGTCATGGTGTTTCGTCTCTAAGAATGAGGAAGAGTGCCGAAATTCAGTGAGAGGGTTCTGAAATTCTCACTGCTTCAACGAGATTATGAAGGCAAACTTCTGTGTACAAATGGTCCTTTGTCACTTTGGAATGTGGTCCGAAGAGTGGTGGAGACCTGCAGTTCTTTCTCTGGCTCTCATTAACAGCATCTTGTTTCATGCTGATACAGTTCTTCAGCCCTTCAGGAGGGCCTCGTTTTTGCCTTACGAGGCTCCGATCGTGATAAATAGCCCTCTCCGTCTGTACTGGTTGCGGTCTAGTGATTCAGATAAAGTACTGACTGAGATTTTGTGGAGGAGGTAACTGGCTATGAGTCACTTCATATCAAACCCAGTTAAGATCAGTTATCAGGTTTCTTCGAAACATTGCCCAATGTTTCAAATAAGGATCCCCTGATAGTAAATAAATCCCCTCAAATAAGGTAGGACCTGCGGATCCCCTGATAGTACAGCTCCTCTCCGGACTACAGAGATAAGTCCCCTCCCCAGAAGAAAATGGTTGGGTGGAGGGTGGACTCTATGGCATCATATCTCAGTGAGGTCCCTGTCCTTCCCAGGTTCCACCCCCAAATCTCCAGGAGTTTCTTAACCTAGAAGTGGCAACCCTAACCCCTAGGGTTGCCAAGTCCGGTGAACTTACCGGTGGGGGGGAGTCCTCTGTCGGCCGGGAGCGGCTGACGTCACCAGAAGTGATGTCAGCATGTTGGGGGCGTTGCCAGGGCGACACTCTGGCAATCGCCCCAAAACTCTATGGTATCATAGAGTTTTGGGGCGATTGCCAGAGCGTCGCCCTGGTGACACCCCCAACGTGCTGACATCACTTCCGAGTTACGTCATTACATGTGAGAAGTCGTCCAGGCTGGACGACTTTGGGGGCGGGGTTTCCCCCACCGGCCGAATGCTGGCTGGCGGATCGGGAACCCCTGTAGCGGGGGATCCCCCGCCCCCTGGGCTGACTTGGCAGCCCTACTAACCCCCCATCCCCACTGGCGGCAAGGGGGGGGACCTGGTAACCCTAACTTCAAATGAGAAGAGAGCCTCATGTGTGGTGTGGGCTAATTTTTTTGAAAAGGCTTTTACATTTTGAAAGATTGTTGATAAGCCATCCTTCAGGTTCAAATGGGGAAGATCAACAAGTGCCCATACACACACTTTCTCCGTTACGGCCAACCAATTCCTCTGGATGGCCAACAACGTGGCACAGGGGCCTTCTGCTGATGTTGCCTCCTGGCTTTGGGATTCAGAGGCTTAGTGCTTAGTGGAATTCAGAGGCTTAGTGCCTCTGCATGTGGAGGTTCCCCTCAGTCACCATGGCCAGTTTGGTGTAGTGGTTAAGTGCATGGACTATAGTATGGGAGAACAGGGTTTGATTTGCCACTCCTCCACTTGCAGCTGCTGGATGACCTTGGGCAAGCCATAGTTCTGTCAGAACTGTTCTGGAAAGAGCAGTCCTCGAAAGAGCTCTCTCAGCCCCACCTCCCTCATAGGGTGTCTGTTGTGGAGAGGAGAAGGGAAAGGAGTCCGTAAGCTGCTCTGAGACCCTGAGTGAAGGTGGTGGAATGAGATCCCGGAGGAGATCCCGGCCCTGTGGGACCTTTTACAGTTCTATGGGGCGTGTAAAACAGAGCTCTCCCACCAGGCTTTCGGGGGCCAGCACCATTATCAATAGCTAACAACCAACAACAGAATGAGAGAGGGCTCGGATACCTGGAATTTTCACTAACAGCCCGAAGGACATCAATCTCTGCAAGAACCATAAAAAATGAAGACAGTGAGATGACGGTGAGCTAAGAACACTGAATAATGGCTGCCACCACTAAACTGATAACAACTACTAGCACTTTTATGGTTGAATTGTTTTATTTGTAATTCATGTTTTAATGTAACTTATTTATTCTATGCAATTTATATATTTTTATGTAAGCCGCCCTGAGCCGGCTCTGGCTAGGAGAGCAGGGTAGAAATCCCAGAAATAAATAAATAAATCCTTCTCTTCTAATATCCATTGGCTGAGGACAGACTGGCAATCTGGAGCCAGATGAATGCGGAGGAAACTGCTGCGGGGGAAAAACTCCCTGGGGCTGGCTGTTCACACCGGCCGGTGTATTGCACAATGGTGCCGATACGGAGCGTTCAGACTGCTGCGGAGTGGCCCCACGTGGGCCGGCCTTTGCAGCTCGTGATAGGGCTGTTTCGGCAATTTGCGCATATGCGCAAACTGGCAGAATGCCGCGTTCACACTTGCCTCCCGCCTTCTTCCGGTTCACACTGCCTGGAAGCGGGAGGCAAGCGCAAGACGGCCCCTGGACACCGGTTTCTCCCGGTGTCCTGTTAAAGCGGATGGAAAGCGAGTGGGAGACGGGTAAGTGCGAAACGGAGCCGATGGACAGATGCACATATCTGAACGCGCTCCCTTCTTCCACTTCCAATGCGGGGCTGTCCTGCTTTACATTGCCAGTCTGTCCTCAGCCTTTGATAGACCTATCCTCCGTGAATCTATCTAACCCCCTTTTAAAGCAGCTTGTTGCTGTGGCCATCACTACATCCTCTGGCAACGAATTCCACATTTTCATCGCTCTCTGTGTAAAGTAGTACTTCTTTTTTTTTCTGTCATGAACCTACCGCCCATCACTTTCCAAGTGGGTTTTACTGTGCGCGTTTCCGTATTACATGAATTTGACCCGGGTTGATGCTGGTTCTTCATTTCCACATCTGTCCTTGCCCCGAATCTTGAGCCCCCGCCCGTCTCCCCCCCTTTTTCAATGTAGGCGGAGTTGCGTTATGACATCATGACGCAACAAAGCCGTGACTGGCCATCTGAGCTTCCAAGCCTGCGAAAATCATCCGTGTAAGAAAAAAAAAGCTTGCGCCGGAGTTGAAGGGAAAATGGAGGGTGGGAAAGGGATGGGAAATGGAGGGGGAACATGCAACACTAACACAGGTAACCCCTGCAAAAATTGTGTCCACACCACCACGCCACCCGCAATACATTGGCCCCACAAAAAATGTTAACTACACAACGATGGATCAATGTCGTGTCATGTTGTTGTAATGCAACGGGAGGGGGAAAACAGCTCACGCTGCGCCTCAAAGCCATCAATACATATTTTTATAGTGGCATGACTCAGGCACGACTTTTGTGCAAAAGATGCAACACAGAAATGTGCAGACATCAACAACAAAAGTACAGTTTTAAACAGACATTTAAATGCCCGTCAACGGTGGATCAATGTCGTGTCCTGTTGTTGTAACGCAACAAAGCGGGAAACAAAAAAACCCCCCGCTCACGCCAGGGTGGGAAAGGGGAGGGAAAGGGGAGAGAAAGAAGCAGAGGGGCATTAAAGGGGTGGAGCAAGAAACCCCAATTTCGGAGTTCCCAACTTGAATGCCCTGACTTCACTCACGTGGCAAAACCCCTCCCCCCTGAAAATCTTGGAAACGGAAGATCTGGGGGAAATGATTATTACATTCTGGCCAACTGCAGACGGGTTTTCTCGGGGAGTGACGCCGGGGCAACAACTAGTGCGGAATCGGCCTGTGTGAACTGGCAAAATCCAGTTGGAAAGTGGATTGAAAGTGGATTATTTAGTGTGTGTGACCGCAGCCTTAGAGTAGAGAAAAGCAGGGTATAAAAACCAACCCTTCCTCTTCAGCTACTTCTTCTCATTCCAAGCGAAATGGAACTCTTAAGCCCTGCAGGAAATCTCTCTATAGGAAGCAGCCATCTTTTGCCTTTGTTCAAACGTCTTCTGGAGCTGGCCTGAACTGTCCATATTCTCACGAGAGGACCAAAGTGGGGTCTGAGCATACATTCCCCGGGGTGGCTTCAGATCTCTGTGGACGTTTGTCATTAAGAGAACATTAAGTGGACCCCCTTATCCAGGGAGGGGATGGGAAAGGTTCAAGGGTTCAAGAACACCTAAGACTCTTCTGCCCAGATGACTCATGTAAGCTAACCGAGCTATGTGCCAAATTCCTTTTAAAAAGATGTTGCCTTTCCATTTGCAAGGACGGGGAAGTTTTGCCTATCACATCTGGGGGCAGGGAGACCAGGGGAGAACCCTGTGTGGGGAGAAACCAGCACTCCTCAGTCTCAAAGCCCTCAGCAGAATAAGAACAGTGACACCTAGTGGAGCTGTGTACAGACTTCCAACAAGCCAGTGATGACCTTGGGTTTGGGTTCTGGACTACCTGAGCCCCTCCGTGTGCCTCTGTGAGGCCTCCTTTCATCACAGGTAAGGCAATGAAAAGGCTGGCAGCCTGGAGGTTCCTGCTTTATCTTCCTGCTGCCGAGGGATAGGCAGGGAACCTCCGACTGACCGTCCCACCAAGAAGAACGTGGGGCTCCTGTTTCACTTGTGAGCATCCCGTGAGTGCAGAAAAGGGCAACTAGGATGATAAAAGGGTTGGAACACTTTCCCTGTGAACAAAGGTTAAAGCGCTTGGGGCTCTTTAAGTTGGGGAAACAACGGCTGAGGGGTGACATGATCGAGGTTTATAAGATTATGCATGGGATAGAGCAGGTAGAGAAAGAGGTCCTTTTCTCCCTTTCTCACAATACAAGAACTCGTGGGCACTCCATGCAATTGCTGAGCAGTCGGGTTAGAACAGATAAAAGGAAGTCCTTCTTCACCCAAAGAGTGATGAACACGTGGAATTCACTGCCACAGGAGGTGGTGGCAGCCACAAGCATGAACAGCTTCAAGAGGGAATTAGATAAACATATGGAGCAGAGGTCCATCAGTGGCTATTAGCCACAAGGTACAGATAGGAGCTCTCAGTCTGAGGCAAGTGGTGCGCTGTATTCTTGGTACGGGGTGGGGGGAGAAGTGGGAGGGCTTCTAGTGTCCTGGCCCCACTGGTGGACCTCCTGAGGGCACCTGGTGTTTTGGGCCACTGTGTGACACAGAGTGTTGGACTGGATGGGCCATTGGCCTGATCCAACATGGACTTCTCTTACGTTCTTATGTTCTAACTAGGAATAAGGCCTGTTGTGGAAATAAATACAGCAGGCTCTAGAAAGAGGCTCTGGGGCAATGCCAAGGCCTTGGGCACTCAACGTCAGTTTGCTGCGGCAACCTCAGAAGGGTATAAGGTCACAGAGTCCCCCATTTTCTCCATGGGAACTGATCAATGCCATCTGGAGAGCAGCTGTAATTCTGAGTGATCTCCAGCCCTCACCTGGAGATTGGCAACAATGGTTTCCTTGGCCGGGAGGGCGGGATAGAAATTTAAATAAATACATTTCCCAGGAGGAAAAGTGGTCTTTCTCTGCAATGGGGACCAAAGCAGCTTACATCATTCTCCTCTCCTCCTTTTGACTTGCACAACAATCCTGTGAGGTAGGTTAGGCTGAAAGTCTGTGACTGGTTCAAAATCACCCACTCAGCTTCAACAGCAAGAACCTGGATGTAGCAGACCCTGCTCTGAAGCACTGATTGCCACGCCTAGGTTAGCCAACCTCCAGGTAGAGCCTGATGATCGCCAGGTATCACAACCGATCTCCAGACAACAGGTCTCTCCTGTCCAAAGAAAATAACTGCTTTGGAAGGTGGACTTGATGGCATTCTGTTCAGCTGAGGCTTCTCAACTCCCCAAACCCTGGCTTCCATAGACTCTACCCGAAAATCTCCAGGAATCTCCCTACCTGGAGCTGGCAACCCTAGTTTGGACTGGTCCCAATGAGTTCTTTACAAAGGCCTGCAAAGGGTTTCCTTCCTTTGTCTGAACCAAGCTTGGCTGGCTACTGGTGCTCCTCTGCAATATATATATATAAAGTGTTCCTGTACTGTGGTGTCTTGGCTTTCTCAGAATGTGTTCATTCTAGAAAGGAATGGGGAAAAATACACAGCCCTGAATCCTGATGGATATCTGGAATGATACTGCTAAATTTCTGTCATGTGGGAATTCAAGATGAATTTATTTTGTGTGTGTGTTTTTTTTAAAAAATGACTGTAACACAAGATAAATAGATATCATGAGGACATATTTCCTGATTGATGACTCCAAACCAGTGATCACTCTGACAAATCTCAAGCTGCGGCCACACGGGCCTTAAATGCGGGAGGAAGGGCTATTTCCTCCCGCATTTAAAGGGGCCGACCAGACGGCCCGCCCCAAGTCCCGTGCCGAAGCGGGCTCCAATGCGGGTTCCTCCCGCATTTTCCGACCCTGGGAAAATCAAGTATTTTCCCGGGTGTTGCGGGAGGAACCCGCATTGGAGGTATCTGGACAGCCCTCTCTCGCAAGCACTGTGAGAGCAGGGCTGTCCAGATAGCCCCGCCGGCCATTCCCCCCCCCTTTTACACTTGGGCGCATGGCCACTCATGCGCCCAAGTGTAAAAGGGGGGGGGAAACCCCCCAACTCACCCAGGCGGCTGGTGGGTCCTTGGCCGCCACCACCGCTTCTCCCGCTGCTGGGGCCGCCTCCGCCGCGGCCGCCATTCTTGCCACCGCCGCCACTTCCACCGCGGTCACTGTTCCCGCCGCCAATGCGGCCGCTGCCGCAGGGGTTGGGATGTATAGACATCCCAACCCGCGGTTGAAAAATGCGGCCCCTTTAAATCCGGGAGCCCTCCCGGATTTAAAGGGGCCGTGTGACCACAGCCTCATTTTCAATACCCCTACTCTTGAACCTGTGATAATTGCTACTAACTAGGAATAGTCCTAACCTTCCAACCCCAAAAGAGGACATTTTCATCAGTATTTTTTTTTAAAAAAAAGACCCCAAAAGAGGACACCAAAAAAAGAGCACATGTCCTCTGAAAAGTGCTCACCTGGTCACCCTAATATATCCCTTCTCCTACTGAACAAGACACTGGCGAGGCAAGCAGGCTCCAAGGTCAAGCAACGACAGCGACTTGGATAGAGGAAGAGCTAATAAAAGCAGGCCGTGCCCTGGATAGCCCAGATTAGCCCAACCTCATCAGAGCTTGGAAGCAAAGAAGGGCAGACCGTGGTCAGGACTTGGATGGGAGACCACCAAGGAAGTCCAGGGTCGCTATGCAAAGGAAGGCAATGGCAAAACCACCTCGGCGCATCTTTTTTCTTGAAACCCCCATGACCTCATAAAGGTTGCTATGAGATGGCTGTGACTCGGTGGCATGCCGACACATGCCTGCGCATATATGATGTCTGTTCTCAGTCATTTAGGAGTCTGCATGCAGCTCATGTCGCCGGCGTGGAGAGAAACCAGATTTTCAGCATCCACCAGAGCACCTCTGGAACCACTGTTATAACAAGTCTCTTTTTAAGCAGGCTTTGAAATAAATCTACAAATGGGGACCTGCCGTGCTCAAGGGAGATCCCTCTTCCCCTCCTCCCTTCCTACCCTCACCCTCCCCACTGCGGGGGCTGATGCAGCTCTTGCCCCCCCCCTTCACCACTGGGCCTGGCGCATGGCCTCTGCCATCAGGTCTGCTGCAGCTCCCCTCCCCGCATCGTCACTACTGTTGCCAGAGCCACTTCAGTTCCCAGCCACACCCCCCCTCTGCAACTGATGCTACTGCTGCCACTTTACTTTTGGGGGGCATTTAAACCCCCGAATGTACTTTTTAACATTTCCCCCCAAGTTTGCAGAAGTAACTGTTTTCTTCCTCTGTGGCCCTGAGGGGGCCCCACTTCAGTATTAGAATATTCAAGAAGCGGGGACCCATGATATTCGTGGAGGGGGAGGAGCTCCACATGGAGGAGGAGGAGGAAACCGCCGCAGGTGAGCCCTCTCCCCTTCTCCCCTGCCCCCCCGGCACCGATGGCAAGGCCCGCACAACTCCCAGCCGAACGTGAGCCCTCTCCCCTTCTCCCCTGCCCCCCGGCACCGATGGCAAGGCCCACACAACTCCCAGCCGAACGTGAGCCCTCTCCCCTTCTCCCCTGCCCCCCGGCACCGATGGCAAGGCCCGCACAACTCCCAGCCGAACGTGAGCCCTCTCCCCTTCTCCCCTGCCCCCCGGCACCGATGGCAAGGCCCGCACAACTCCCGGCCGCAGGTGAGCCCTCTCCCCTTCTCCCCTGCCCCCCGGCACCGATGGCAAGGCCCGCACAACTCCCTGCCAAAGGTGAGCCCTCTCCCCTTCTCCCCTGCCCCCCGGCACCGATGGCAAGGCCCGCGCAATTCCCAGCTGCAGGTGAGCCCTCTCCCCTTCTCCCCTGCCCCCCGGCACCGATGGCAAGGCCCGCTCAACTCCCGGCCGAAGGTGAGCCCTCTCCCCTTCTCCCCTGCCCCCCGGCACCGATGGCAAGGCCCGCACAACTCCCAGCCGAACATGAGCCCTCTCCCCTGCCCCTTGGGACCAATGGCGAGGGCTGCGCAGCTCCCAGCCACCCGGCCCGCCAAGCCTTCTCTCCCCCCCACCAACGGCAGGGAGGCACAGTTCCCAGTGCGTTCTCTGCACATATTCAGGGAATGCTTTTTTTAAAAAAACTTTTGGGGGGGATTTAAGTATCCCCCCTATAGTTTTTCCTACATATCAGATTTTTCTGCACACCTGGGGAGTGCCCAAAGTGTACAGGAAAATCTCTTTGCCCCCTATGTGCCCCAGATATGCAGATTTAGATATTCGCACAGAGGGGACAGCTTGGCTATTAGATATATAGATGATGACTGCTCTTCTTTCCCCACCCTTCTGCTCAAGCCTGTGTGTGTTTGCCATATGAATTAAAAAGGGGAAGGCCATTCTAATCCGAACTTCAGTTACCAGTATGACTTTAAACCTGATCATGAGGATATCCCAGTGCCAAAGGTAACTGAGAATTCAGGACATTGTATCGTTGCTAACCAGATTGTAATTGATGGGAAGCTTGTAGCTGTCGTTTATTCTGGCAGATACAGACGCAAGGATAAGGTTGATCCTCTCTCGCCCTTTGCTTCACTTTGAGTTCAATAGCTGCATGGAAAAAGTCCAATAAAGAGAGGTAAGATCTAATCTTCGTACTTTTTTTTGCTAGCAGATTACGGGGTTTGTATTTGTTCTTGCTAAATCGAATGTAAATCGCAGTCTCCGCCGAGAGCAGCAGCAATATCCTCTAAAGGTAAAAGTGATTACTGCATAAATGGATTTTTAATGCTGCTTTTGATTAGTTTCTATACTCTTTTATTTGACTCATCACGAGCCTGCCAGTTCTGTTCCTCCCTAACAGCCGTTCTCAATCATACAGAGTCGATGTTACTTTTACGGTGACAATAATGTGGTGCGATAAACAAGCGAAAGCCGAAGCAAAACCAGATTGCTACAATAACGTCCGGCTGAGAAAAAAACAAACAGGCTTGCTGATTTAATATTGATTAATTTAGCGGTGGCATTGAAGCGCGTTCTAAAGAATGCAGCACAGGGACACGCTAATGGTGAGCTCACGCCAGTGAGACCCGTTTTGAAAACCAGGGCACAGATGAACCCAGAGGAGCATCCCAAAACTGGATCGCTCCAAACCTGAATCTACTTTTTAAAAATGATGAGATGGTCTGAAAGCCCAGGAATGAAGCTTCTGAAAACTGGCTTGAGGACACATTTTATCGTTTGGAATACTGTGTGCGATTCTGGTCACCACACCACAAAAAAGATATTATAGCATTGGGAAAAGGGCAGAAAAGGGCAACTAGAATGATAAAAGGGTTGGGACACTTTTCCTGTGAAGAAAGGTCGAAGCGCTTGGGGCTCTTTAGCTTGGGGGAAACGAGGACTGAGGAGTGACAGGATCGAGGTTTACAAGATTATGCATGGGGTAGAGCAGGTAGGGAAAGAAGTGCTTTTCTCCCTTTCTCACAAGAACTCGTGGGCACTCCGTGAAATTACAACGAATGAACTCTGGCTGTGAAAGCCTTCAGCAACATACTCAATGAAATTGCTGAGCCGTTGGGTTAGAATGGAGAAAAGGAAGTCCTTCTTCACCCAAAGAGTGATGGACACATGGAATTCACTGGCACAGGAGATGGTGGCGGCCTCAAGCATGGACGGCTTCAAGAGGTAATTGGATAAACATCTGGAGCAGAGGTCCATCCGTGGCTATTAGCCACTAGGTATAGATAGGAACTCTCAGTCTGGGGCAAGTGATGCTCTGTATCCTTGGTGCTTGGGAGAGGGGGGCAGCAGTGGAAGTGTCCTGGCCCCACTGCTGGACCTCCTGAGGTCACCTGGTGTTTTTGGCCACTGTGTGATGGAGTGTTAGACTGGATGGGCCATTGGCCTGGTCCAACACTGGCTTCTCTTACGTTCTTATTGTAGTCATTGCAATTAGGCATTTTAGAAACTCATGCTGTTGGGGCAGAAGCTTCACGCATGTAGCCACGCTGGTCCGCAGTAGAACAACTAGATTGAAGTCCAGTAGCACCTTAGAGACCAACACGGTTTTCAAGGTATAAACTCTCAAAAGTCAGAGCTCCCTTCGTTCCTATTTGTATCTGATGAAGGGGACTCTGACCCTTGGAAGCTTGCGCCTCAAAAATCTTTTTGGTCTCTAAGGCGCTACTGGACTCAAATCTTGTTTTTTTAAAATGGGTGCAAGAGAGTGATGAGACCTTTCCCTCAGCCCTTCTTTATTAGGACTCATTAGATTACCCAGTTAAAGTTAAGACACTGGCTCTGCACAGATGTGATTCTACATCTCTTGGCTGCAATTAAAATATTGGAACTAAGGACACCCCCCCCCCCCTTTCCTCTTCTCTCCTTCTTGGACATGGCGTGGCCCTGCCTTCCCATTTCTGCGTTAGCCACCACACAGTATTATGTCTGCACCAAGGCTAAATTCATCCTAATTATCTACAGCCACCAATGGCTTGCAGGGAATATCCTGTCCCCCACCAATAAGCACTGCTGCTTAAGGAGGTGGTGCCCTTACAGACAGCGGAGGTAGAGCAACTGGGGTCACAATGGCAGCAACGTTTAAAAGGCACGGCTACTTGAGAGAAGAAGGAGAGATTGGATTTATACCCCACCCTTCACTTGGAGTCTCAGAGCGGCTTACAATCTCCTTTCCCTTCCACTCCCCACAACAGACACCCTGGGAGGTAGGTGGGGCTGAGAGAGCTCTTTTGAGGACTGCTCTTGAGAGAACAGCTCTGAAAGAACTTATGACTGACCCGAGGTCACACCACTGCAGCTGCATGTGGAGGTGTGGGGAATCAAACCTGGTTCTCCCAGATTAGAGTCTGCGCTCCTAACTACTTCAGCAAACCGCTACACCACGTGCTGGATTCCATTAGCCAGTCAGCACCTGTGTACCTGTGTTGTGCTTGAAAACCAAGATCACTAACTTGCCCGCTGTGGAAGGCTCTCTCTCGCTGCTGCCTTCCAGTCCTCGCTGGTGTTCGAACAAGCAGTGATGGGAGGGACATCAGTGTGTCAGTGTTACTTCTTGCTGAATCCTGAAAGTGATGTCACTGACGCTCTGCAGTTTCTCCAGTTGGGGAAATCCTAGAGCATCGGTGATGTCAGTTCCGGGTTTTACTTGGGACTGATGTGATTGTACTTATGATAGCTTTCTTTGCTGTTGAGTTGCAGCTGACTTATAGCAACCCCACTGGGGTTTTCAAGGCAAGAGACAAACAGAGGTGGTTAGTCATTGCCTGTCTCTGGGGAGAGACCCTGGAATTCCCTGGTGGTCTCCCATCCAAGCACTAACCAGGGCCAACTCTGCTTAGCTTCCAAGATCTGACGAGACTGAGGTAGCCTGGGCCATCCAGGTCAGGGATTTTTTTATGCCTGTCTTGATCCTGGACTAGGGCTGCCAAGTCAGCCCGGTGGGCAGGGGATCCCCCGCTACAGGGGTTCCCAATCCGCCGGCCAGCATTCGGCTGGCGGGGGAAACCCCACCCCCGAAGTTGTCCAGCCTGGACGACTTCCCCCACGTAATGACATCACCTGGAAGTGACGCCATCACACTGGAGGCGTTGCCAGGGTGACGCTCTGGCAATCGCCCCCAAACTCTATGATACCACAGAGTTTTGGGGCGATTGCCAGAGCATCACCCTGGCAACGCCCCCAACGTGCTGACGTCACTTCTGGTGACGTCGGCCGGCACATGCGCTTTGCGCACGTGCCGGGGAAGCTCCTGGCCAGCGGAGGACTCCCTCCCGCCGGTAAGTTTAACCGACTTGGCAATAGGGCTGCCAAGTCCCCCGGTAGGGCGGGGGAAACACCGATTTTTCATGCTTACCCCCGCCTTTTCAAAACTGGCCACCGGGGGGAGTCAATGGCTGCCAACAGGAGGGGAACGTCGGAGCCTGCCGGGCCCTCTCCCTTCCAGGCCTCTTAAAAGGGAAATGTCTGAAGAGCCTGCAGTGAAAAGCCTCACCAGACATTTCCTCTTTAAGAGTTAGCAAGAGAGCCCCGCCCAGAGATTAACGAGGGACTAAGCTCTTACTGAAGGGCCTGCTTTTGCATGCGGCTGGTGTAAGATTGAAAGGTTGCTGCTGCTGGGCCTGGGGTAAGTCCATCTGCCAGCTCTTTTCCTTCTCTCTCTCTCCCCCTCCCCCTTTCTTTCTTTTTTCTGTCTCTCTCTCTCTCTCTGTCCCCATCCAGCAGAGGTCTGTCAGTGGCTATTATTAGCCACAAGGTCTAAATGGAACCCTTTGTCTGGGGCAGTGATGCTCTGCATTCTTGGTGCTTGGGGGGCAACAGTGGGAGGGCTTCTGGAGTTCTGGCCCCGCTGCTGGACCTCCTGAGGGCACCTGGTATTTTTGGCCACTGTTGTGACACAGAGTGTTGTACTGGATGGGCTGTACTGGATGGGCCGATCCACTGTGGCTTCTCTCCTGTTCTTATGATATGAAAATCATATTCTGCCGAGATGAGGAAGGATTCAGTAGGGCCGTTGCTCAGTGATAGAGCATCTGCTTGACATGCAGGAGGTATCAGCTTCTTCAGCTAAAAAAGGATCAGGTAATAGGTGATATTAAAGATCTCAGCCTGAGACCCTGGAGAGCCACTACCAGTCTGAGTAGTCAATACTGACCTTGATGGACCAATGGCCTGATTCAGTATTAGGAAACTTCATGAGTTCATGTGTCAGCATGTGGAAGCAACATCACAGGATGTGACTTCACAAAATGATGTCACTTCCTTTCTCCTGGCTCCACTCCCAAAGTCTCCTGGCTCCACCCCCAAAGTCCCCAGATATTTCCCAAGTTGGACTTGGCAGCCCTACTTGGCAACCCTATCCTGGACCTATAGTGGTGCAGCCTACAGGCTCTAGGGAGGCCTAGTGGCTCCAGGGAAGCCTGTATTGGAGTAGCTATCAGGGCCTACATTTCCTAGGTCACCCTTTGGACCCTGTGATTGGCTAACAGGGGATTTTGGAGGGTAAACATGCACCAGTAGAATAGTAGAGGGTGGTACCTGGGAAGAAGGGATAAAAGGCCTGGCCTGGGGGGGGCGGGGGGGGGTTCACTCCCAGGGAGCAGAGCTGGTGGGGCTGCTGCAGAAGGAGGGATTTCCCCACCCCGAAGGGGTGCGTCAGTCTGAGACCAGGTGCCAGGAGGCGGCTAGGGACCGCACAGTCAGACGTGGGATTTCTTATTTTGCTGAGTTAGCTAGCTTTGCTGTGCACATTTTCCCTACATGTTACTGAATCACAGTTGTTGTTATTAAATATTGTTAATAAAAACAGTTTGTTATTCTGCCTGGGTCCTCACGCCTCGTTCGGTCACTTATAAGGGGGAAACCTACAGGGAAAGGAGTGTCTAAAGGGGCAGGGTGGGTGCTCTGCTCCCCCCCCCCCCCGAAGAGACCCATACCAAAGTGGTGGAAGCCATTAGAGAACCTTTCTCGCTGTTGCTCGTGACAATGCCCCATCCCCAAAATCTTCCAGGGGCCCCATGCATGCATGTGGCAACCCTAAAAACACATAGGGCTTAAGTTGCTGATTTTACCACTGAACCCCCCCCCCCCTTAACTGAGCGCCAGGGTCCACTGTGGCTAGAATGCCATGCTAGGACCTGGGAGACCCAGGTTCGGATTCCCACTTGTCCTGTGGAAGCTCCCTGTGGGACTTTAGGCAAGTCACACACTCTCAGCCCAACATACCTCAGAGGGTTGTCGTGAGGATAAAACCGAGAGCAGGAGAATGATGTGAGCCCCTTTAGGTCCCAGATGGAGGGAAAGGGAGGGTCCAGATGAAATAATAATACACTGAAATTTGAATGACTTTGGAAATTCCAGCTCTTGGAAGATGACCAGGGGATCAGGGGCGTAGACTTTTCCGGGGGCTCTTTAGCGTGCGCGCTTTGTGCGCTCGCTCGCTGGGGCGATGTTTCCGCCCCCCCCCCGAAAACCTACCGCCAGCCACCGTGCCTCCCCGGCCCTTCTGAGGCTCACCAGCCGGTGCTGCTGGTGCCTTTCCCTCCCCCTCCGCCCTGGCCACTCCCTCCCTCACCCCTAAAAGAGGAAGAGGGAGAGATAAGGAGGGAGGAACGGCCAGGCCGGTGGGGGGGGGGGAGAGGCACCAGCTGGCGAGCCTCAGAAGGGCCCAGGAGGCGCGGCGGCAAGGCGCCGGCGGCAGGCACGACATTTTCCCGGGGGGGGGCTCGAGCCCTTGAGCCCCCCCCGTAGTTTACACCGGTGCAGGGGATTTCAAGTGAAGTTAAAATGGCATTTTTTAAAAAAACAACCAAAACCCTGGTGAAATCCTTTAGAGGGGGAAGGAGGGGGCGCACATCCATTGTTGCTCCCCCAAATACCAGGACCATGCCTCACAAGAGAGGCGGCCCTCTATACTTTCCTGCAATTCCAGAGCTGTTTGCTTTGGATTGCCTGTGGCTCTTACGGAATTTAACAAACGGCGGTCTCTGCCAAATGTAGCTTGTCTGTCCTTCAGGGGCTAATGTTAAGAGTTAGATTTCACTGTTAAATGTGCCGCTGTTTTTTGAATGAGCAAATGCAGCCAAAGAAATGGGAAACATGCTCTGGAGTTAAAGGTGTCTTCAGGCTCATTTGTCTCGAGTTACTTTATTTCAACATCTGGTGCAGTCTTAACGTTGTACGGAAACCTAGATAATGAATACTGATCTTGCCAATTCTTTCCTAATGTTCCGTTCAGCTGTTTATGCTTAACGTTTTCCCACTGGCTGCACCCACTTGCACCAATTTATTTCACGGAAATAGGGGATAATCCCATGAATCCACTGAGCCATCTTGGAGCATTATTGCAGCGGATCTCGTCCGTTTTTAACTTTTAGCTGATGAACCTGGTTGATTTCCTAATGCCATTAAAGAGTACTGGACTCAGGAGACCAGGAACGGTGAAATCATGAAGCCTTTATTGAGTGATTCAGCATGCCCAGGAGATGGTCAGAACAAGCATGCTTCCAGGGCTCCAGGGCCCTCATTATATGCTGGCCGGAGCCACACCTCCGGCCGCACCCAAAAGACCTGATAGGGGCTTAACATATGCGCATGTTTGTCATAGGTTCCCTGGAGGAGCCTTTGAGTGCATTGGCTCCCCAGGGAGAACCTAGGTCCCACATTGGTGGAGGCTTTCAATCCGGATGTCTATTGTTCCTCCAGATTCAAGCTCCCCTCTCTGCCTGACCATGTGCTCTGGCCATGCGGCGGGCGCCATTACCGGGGAGCACATGGCAGGCTGGTTGCTACACAGAGCATACTACATTACAGGTAGTTAAAAAGAGCAAGAGTCCAGGAGCACCTTAAAGACTAACAAAATATGGAGCAGGGTATGAGCTTTCGTGAGTCACTGCTCACTTCTTCAGATACCTTTTCTCAGGGCTTTTTTTTGTAGAAAAAGCCCAGCAGGAACTCATTAGCATAACAGGCCACACCCAACAGCAGAAACTCATTAGCATATTAGGCCACACCACTGACAGCACAGCTTATTAGCACAGCTTATTAGGCCACACCCCCATGTTACCAGAAGAGTGGTCATCCAGCCACACCCATCTTTTGCTTCTTATTCTATTTACCTTGTTTGTTGTCAAAACCCAGGGCTTTTTTGTAGCAGGAATTAATTTGCATGTTAGGCCACATACCCCTACTGTAGCCAATCCTAATGAGTTTCTGCTGTTGGGTGTGGCCTACTATGCTAATGAGTTCCTGCTGGGTGTGGCCAACTCAGGAGCCAGCCAGAACTCTGTTCCTGTGTGTAACTGCCCAAAAATAGCCCTGCCTTTTCTACTACTCCAGACAGACTAACATGGCTACCCATCTTGATCCATCTCCATGGTAGTTAAAAATTATCATATTTTTCTAGCCTTGCCCTTCTAGTTATAAAATCAGTCTCCCCCATTTAAATGATGAAACTTTTCACTACCTTAGCTCTGTCCTGGCAAATGCTTCACTGGCTAACTTTGCAAACTGAAGCATAGTGACACCTTTCCAAGCCCATCGTCTTTGCTTAAGATTGCACTTCAAAATTTCTGAACATGGTTAAAGACACAGGGACAGAGGCTATACTATTTTAGAAACTGCAGTCCCATGTATAAAATTAACTTCAGGAAGAGTGCCATTCTCATGTGTATTCAAGATGCCAACCCTGTCCCCTATATTTCAGTCTGACAACACAATCACCAGACCTAACAACACCAGCCATACCATCTTAGGTTCATTCACTTGCTCATCTTCCAACGTTTTATATGCCATCAAATGTCAGCAGTGCCCTTCCACTCTCTACATCAGACAAACAGGTCAGTCCCTACAAAGAAGAATAAATGGACATAAATCTGACATTGAAAATCACAACACTCAAAAACCAGCAGAACATTTTAATCTTCTAGGATATTCTGTTGTCGATTTAAAGAGTGGCCGTCCTCAAACACTCAACAGAAAAGAGCAACAGTCCAGCAGCACCTAAAGACTAATAAGATTTGTGGCAAGGTATGAGCTTTAATTAGTCACTGCTCACTTCTTCAGACACAGCTAGAATGTGAGTCCATCTGTCCTTATATCTTGGAGAGTGGAGTGATTTCTGATGCCAAATGACAATAGCAGGCACATGACAATAGCAGGTAAATGACAATGATTAGATTAGGTGTGATATGCAGAGGGGTAGTAGGTGTGGAATAATCAGCATTGGTAATGAGACCGGAAACCTAGGTCTCTGTTCAGTCCAGGAGGGTGTAAAGTCCTCAAACATAGAAGCTTTATGTAATGTATGTAATGTAACGGCCACATGGCCACCGCTAAACACATGGCCAGGCTAGAGCCAGAGCTTCAGTCTGGCAGACAATAGCCTGGCCGGATCGTAAATTTCCCCCAATGGGATGCGGAGTATTTTCAAATGGTCCTATAACATACAACGGCGGGAAAATTAACCTATCTCACCGATTGGGCGAGGTCAGGGGTGTGGCCCCCCCACCTCCAGTTTTCATGTCATCTGATCCTTCAATAAACTCCATGTGCTGCTTTCACTGATAATGTGTCTCCGACCCCAGTACTTTTCACTGGCGACAAAGGTGGGATCCTGATGAGCGACTCTCCAGCCGACTCCAGCACTGCAACGAGCACCACTCCGTCAGCAACCGGCAACACACAGCTCCAGTGCCCCGCATCGCCATCTGCTCCAGAGGACACCGCTCATCGCCCCACTGAACCACAAGTCATCATGGCTGCCGCTCTAGGACAGATCGCATCATTCGACCCATCCTTACCCGAGCTCTGTTGGCCTGGGCCAACCAACTCAGATTCTTCTTCGAGGTACAGGAGGTCACTGACACCAGTAAGCGAAAGGCTTGGTTCCTGAGCACATGTGGGGTTGACACCCTGCACTTGGTCTGAAGCCTCATCTCCCCTTGCACTCTCACCGAAGTAACTTACAATGACATCATCTGGGCGCTGAACAATTATTTCACACCCAAACCCTCCATGGTGACCAGGAGGATGGATTTCAGCGGCTGAGTATAGAAGACCGTTGAATCTGTAGTCACATTCATGACTGACCTCCGCAGGCTGGTAGTCGGTTGTGACTTCATGTCGGTTGAGGACAACCTCGTCACGGCATTTATGTGGGGGATCCGCGACCTCAAGCTTCGCAGGAAGCTGGTAGCCATCTCCAACACAACATTGGAAAAGGTTTTCCAAATGGCCTGTGCCTTCAAAATAGCGCAGAAGGACAGCCTTGGCTCCTCCACAGCCACCCACTGTACCATCGCATCCTCCGTTTCTGAGGCATCGGATGAGGATGACGTCCTGCAGGTCCCCCACGCTCTCCAAGATCTGCAACCCAACCCGCCACGGGCAAGAGCAATGCTGCTAGACACAGGTAAGCTGCCCCATCCTCCGCCTCACCCCGTTCCAGCATCCCGGCCACGTGTGCTAGCTGTGGTGACCTGCACGACTGCCGGAATTGCTGATTCTGGGATGCAGAGTGCTGGTCATGTGGCAAGAAGGGGCACATCGCCCGGGCCTGCCATTCCCAACACCCTCACCACACTCAAGTGGCTCATTCAGAAGACACTGACCTGCACTCCACTTCATTGTCCCACCACCAGCTAATGAACTTGCCGCGGGACACCCCCAACAAAATTATCGTCCCCATCACAATTGAGGGGTCCCCCTGCCACATGGAATTAGACACTGGGTTCACCTATTCTATAATAGAATAGGGAATCCTCCCACAAGCCATGGGCCTGGCTCCATTTGGACTTCATGGGCCCCTTCCAGGGTCAGCTGTTTTTCCTCCTTGTCGACAGCTATACGAAATGGCTGGAAGTGGTTCCGGTGTCTGCTACGTCCTCCCAAGCAGCCATCCGAGCCATGTTCTCATCTTTACTTCCCATGGCATCCCAGACATGCTGGTAACTGACAACAGTTCAGCTTTTACTTCCTGGGAATTCCAGGATTTCGTGGAGTATTAAGGGATCCAGCATTGGAAATCCACACTGTTTCACGAGGTGACCAACGAACAGGCGGAACGCATGGTCCGAACGACTAAGGAGGCCTTGCACAGAATGGACAAGGGCAACTGGCACTACAAGCTGGCTGCCTTCCTCTTTGGCCAGAGGATGACTCCGCACACCTCAACGGGACACAGCCCCACGGAACTCCTCATGGGACGATGGCTCACGACACGGTTGGACCATCTGCACAGAACCCGAGCATCGGAAAGCACCATGGGGGTTCTTTCTGGAGGACCCCATATATGTCCAAAACTACGCATCTGGTCCCACCTGGCTGCCAGACCTCATCATTTGCGCAACTGGACCCCTGTCTTATGAGGCAAAGAAGGACAGCTGTAGAAACAGCACATCGATCAGCTGCACTGCCGCCTCCTGACACCAGACTACGATGCACATGAGGAGACAGAGGAGGAAGCAACAACATCCGACCCAGCAGAGAATCAGCTGCCAGAAATGCCACCGGGACTGGCAGAACAGCACTGTATTCCCAATCCTCCTTGGGACATTGCACCAGACGCAAACATGCCTGAACATCTTCCGGGGCCAGCTGCAACTATACTTGAGCCAACCCCCTCGTCCACGGCCCCGCGGCTTTCGGAGCGAGAACACCGGCCACCATCCTACCTACAGGACTATGTCTGTTGAGTGTATCCAAACTATGGGAGGAGGGTGTAATGTATGTAATGTAATGGCCACATGGCCACCGCTGAGCACATGGCTGGGCTAGAGCCGGAGCTTCGGTCTGGCAGAAAATAGCCTGTTCGGATTGTAAATTTCCCCCTATGGGATGCAGAGTATTTTCAAACGGTCCTATAACATACAATGGTGGGAAAATTAATCTATCTCACAGATTGGGCGAGGTTGGGGGTGTGGCTTCACTGTGTATATAAACAGGCCCCTCGACCTTCAGTTTTCATGTCATCTGATCCTTCAATAAACTCCATGTGCTGCTTTGACCAATAATGTGTCTCTGACCCAGTACTTTTCACTTTATGGGGAGATTGCAACATGAGATTGCTGAACCTGAGTTCATTCAGAAATTCACAACGATCCCCCCCACCCCCCGGCTGGTATCTAACAAACGGAGCTTTGACTCTCTAAGGGTACGGTCACACGTACCAGATAAAATAAGGGGGAGGGGAGTGAGGCTATTTTCTCAGGAGGAATTTGACCCGCAGTTGTGAGATCACACCGCTCTTTGAAGCTGTGGGCACAGCCCATCAGTGTGTGATTAGACACAACTGCAGGTGAGTTGTGGGTTTGTTTTTTATGCCATTTGTTCCCCGTGCACTTAACTGAGGAATTGATGAATTGCACCTCTGCACTGAGGGCTCCCTATGGAGTTTGTATTGATGCGCATACTGCAAAGGGAGGGGGAATGACAGCATGGAGTCAGGATGGCCTGATCAGACCATCCCAACAGCATGAGAGCACGCTGGAGCAATCAGTCAGGGGAAAGTCCATGCGTGGCCCATCACAACCCAGATTTCCCCTGGTGTCTTTTAACTCTGCTTCTATGGCGGGACGGAATGGGTGCCAACGGCTGCAGGACGCTTCCCAGATGTTGTCTGATCGCTCCCTTTAAATCCGCCCAGCATTCGCACCTATGTTGGGTCTAATTGTGCGTATGATTGCAGCCTAAAGCTTATACCCTGAAAATCTTGTTGGTCTCTAAGGTGCTATTGCACTAGAATCTAACATCTCATTACAGATGCTAATTTTCTTAGGGTTGCCAGGTCTGGGTGGGAAAATTCCTGGAGACTTTGGGGGTGGATCCAGGAGAGGGTGGGGTTTGGGGAGGGGAGGGGCCTCAGCATGGTACAATGCCACAGAGTCCACCCTTCAAAGCAGCCGTTTTCACCAAGAGAGCTGATCTCCATCAAGCTGGAGATCAGTTGTAAAAGCAGGAGATCCCCAGGCCCTACCTGGAGGCTGGCGACCCTATACTTTTCTGCCCCAATTCCTATCAATTTCCGCTTATCAACTCTTGAAATAAACATCCCATGTTGACTCTCTCATATCTGATATGAGAAATTGATAAGAACTGTAATTGTGATACACGCAGGTAAAGCAATCAATGTGAACTGGGTATTTGTTGTTGTGCAAGATCCATTGCGTGTGAGCAATACAATGATATTTTTCTAGAGAATCATCATGATCATAGTAAACATTTTTGTATATATATCGTTATTGACTCTTCATCATTTTTGTCAGGGATGTTTTGATTGGACGCCCACCTGGAGGTTGGTAACCATAGTCCCTACCTATGTAGTACTATGGGCCCCTCTTACAAAGTGGTTGTAATGATTGCTGTAATATAGTTTTCGAAGCCCTTTGAACACAGAAAGTTAGTTAGTTAGTTAGTTTATTTGACTTCTATCCTGCCTTCCCCGCCAAAGCAGGCTCAGGGCGGCTTACACAATGTTATAGCCGATAAAACAGTTAATTAGATAAAATTACAATAAATAGATCTAAAAAAATAGAAAGCACTATACAGATGTTGACTATTACGAAGTAGGGTGAGGGAAGTTCCATCTATTTCCCCAATAGTATGTTCAGTAGGCAAAGTTTGGGATACATTCTTACTTCAGCCACATGCATTATTTCTTTTATTTTAGAAAAATTGTATTCTACTTTTCAGCCTTCATGAGGGTCGCCAAGGTGGCTAATAAAATATACTTAATAAAATCAGATTTTAAACCATTAAAACCGACCAAAAACTCCCCCGCATCACCAAAAATAATTAAATCCTTTACCAGTAGAGGGGTAAAGTTTTGGACAAGCTCATGTGTACATGGTGTTAAATAGTGGGTTCCATGGATGAACAGACCCCAAGTATAGTGATCAGCTCTACTTTATTAGTGATTTTAGCAACGAGCAGAAAGACAAAAATCCCAGGCAGAAGACTGGTTTTTAAGCATGCACAAACCACACCCCCAAACACCCCCCCCCCAACGATAGGCTATTTGCATAACATTGTTTCTCTGTTGGCCCATTCTAGGATCCTAGCCAACTATTGTTTGTGGATGCAAGCTCAACCTGACCCCAGGGCTAGTTTAGGGTTGACTCATCCTTAGTACACAACACATGGACTCAAGGGATTTCTCATTACTTGAGAGCTGGCAAACACTGGACACTGAATGTGTGAATGGGCTCCATTTCATGACAGTTAACATGAGACACTCTTGAAGCTCTTTCTGTAGTGGCTGATTCACATAACGCCGGAGTGAGCAACTGGTATCTACAAACTAGCCTTAGGAGTAATGACTTGCCCATGCATTTGGGGCATTTCTAGGGTTGCCCTGGCAACAATGGGAGATGAGAAGGTAGGGTTGCCAGATCCAGGTTGGGAAACTTTCTGGAGATTTGGGTTTGGAGCCTGGGGAGGGCAGGGACCTCCGTGGGGTACCATGCCGTAGAGCCCACCCTCCAGAGCATCCATTTTCTCCACGGGAACTGATCTCTGTCACGTAGAGAAGAGCTGTAATTCTGGGAGATCCCCAAGTCCCACCAGGAGGCTGGCCTCCCTAGGAGTCTTTCCATACTAGGGCTGCCAAGTCCAACTTGGGAAATATCTGAGGACTTTGGGGGGTGGAGCCAGGAGACTTTGGGGGAGGAGCCAGGAGAAAGGAAGTGACATCATTTTGTGATGTCACATCCTGTGATGTTGCTTCCACATGCTGACACATGAACTCATGAAGTTTCCTAATACTGAATCAGGCCATTGGTCCATCAAGGTCAGTATTGACTACTCAGACTGGTAGTGGCTCTCCAGGGTCTCAGGCTGAGATCTTTAATGTCACCTATTACCTGATCCTTTTTTAGCTGAAGAGGCTGATACCTCCTGCATGTCAAGCAGGTGCTCTATCGCTGAGCAACGGCCCTACTGAATCCTTCCTCATCTCGGCAGAATATGAAGCACTAAGTGCTACACAAGTGCTAAATATGATTTTCATATCATAAGAACAGGAGAGAAGCCACAGTGGATCGGGCCAACAGCCCATCCAGTACAACACTCTGTGTCACACACTGGCCAAAAATACCAGGTGCCCTCAGGAGGTCCAGCAGCGGGGCCAGAACTCCAGAAGCCCTCCCACTGATGCCCCCCAAGCACCAAGAATGCAGAGCATCACTGCCCCAGACAAAGGGTTCCATTTAGACCTTGTAGCTAATAATAGCCACTGATAGACCTCTGCTGGATGGGGACAGAGAGAGAGAGACAGACAGACAGACAGAAAAAAGAAAGAAAGGGGGAGGGGGAGAGAGAGAGAGAAGGAAAAGAGCTGGCAGACCCCAGCAGCTTACCCCAGCAGCAACCTTGCAAGCCACATGCAAAAGCAGGCCCTTCAGTAGAAAGAGCCTAGTCCCTCCTTAATCTCTGGGCGGGGCTCTCTTGCTCACTCTCTCTTAAAGGGGAAATGTCTGTTGAGGCTTTTTACTGCAGGGCAGGCTCTCTGCAGACATTTCCCTTTTAAGAAGTTCAGGCCTGGCAGGGAGAGGGCAGGGCAGGCTCCAACGTTCCCCTGATGGCAGCCATTGCCTCCCCCGGTGGCCAATTTTGAAAAAGCGGGGGTAAGCTTTAAACATCGGTGTTTCCCCCGCCCTCCTGGGGGACTTGGCAGCCCTATTCCGTACCAAAAATGATTTTTAAAGAAAAAGTGCCAAATCTTGAGACGACCTTATTGTCAGCGAACATTAATCAAATCTAGCGGGACAGCCAAGTGCCTGTGACAATTTTAATCTGCAAGCACCGAAAACAGAGTTTTGATCTGTATCTCTAGAAACTGCCTTTTCTCTCAAGGGTAACCATTTTCTCTCTGTAGAAAGGGCAGTTCGGTCCTCTGTTTCTTTGCTTGTGTAAAATCTCTGCTATAAGAGGTGGATAGGGAAGCATGTGATTGCTATCGGGAGGCGAGAGTTGGTCTGAGCGAAGATACGGAGGCCCTTCCATCCTCAAGGGGCGCCTTCTTAAACAAAGGATGGAAGATGCTAGATTGCTCAATGGAAAGCATTCTGTGCCCCAGCTGTCTGTCTTTCAGATAAACAGATTATTCCCTGGCCGATGCTGTCATTTCTAGCATTTCAGGCAGCTATTAAAAACCAGCTTCAAAGTGTAACAAAAAAAAATTATTCTCATCATTTCTGGCAAATCCAGACATCATGCGAAAGTACAAGATTAACCTTATGTACCCTGCCCCTTCTTTAACCGTGTAACAAGATCATTACCTGACATTTTCTATGTACTTATATTCTAATGAGAATTGGGGGGAATACTAGCTCAATGCAAAATGCTCTCTGACAGGGATTTGCGGCATGCATAATTCTGTAAATTTGTGAAACTGCTGGGGTATAATGATCTTCTGGAAATGCCTCAGATTCACTTAATTATACACTGAAAGGAGAAGCTGAAGCGCAGATCTACAAGCAGTGTTGCCTCTAAGCTGAGTTAGTGTGAGCTAGCTCACCGTTTTTTACCTTCCAGCTCACACGTCTTTGTCTTCGTTCAGGAAGGAGGGCTCCAGAGCAAACTAATTCATGCAGTAGCCAAATCGCTCACTCAGAACTTTAATGCCGGTAGCTCACAAGGTAGAATTTTTGCTCACAAGACTCCACAACTTAGTGGGAGCATTGTCTACAAGTATTTTCTTAACTGAGATGTGGGCAAGTTTTCTAGTTGTTTTGGCCTCACTCACCTGTAGGGTTGCCAGCCTCCAGGTAGTGGCTGGAGATTTTCTGGGATTAGAACTGATTATTGGATTATAGAGATCAGTTCTCCTGGAGCAAATGGCTGCTTTGGAAGGTGGACTCTATGGCGTTATACCCTGCTGAGGTCCCTCCCTTCCCCAAACCCCGCCCTCTCCTAGCTCCACCCCCCAAATCTCCAGATATTTCCCAATCCAGAGCTGGCAGCCCGACTCACCATTACCATCCCATGCTTGAGACACTTATCTGCACTTAGCTTTTGTGAAAGTTGACATGTTCCAAATTATTTCACATAAATTTGCACAGTTCCCCACGGATAAGCAAACAAATCTTTGAAAACATTTGGAACAGAAGTCCCCAAGCTTTTTGAACCTATGGGCACTGTGAAGAAATGCATTTTTTTTTCCTTTGGAGGTTTGAAATGAGCAAAACCTCAGCCCACCTTCATACAAATGCTACTCGGTCTAGACAATAAGATGGATCAAGTTCTCCCCCTTCCCCAAGCAGGGAACCCCTCTTTTGGGGGGTAGGTCCTCCCCTATGGCAAGCCTAGACAGCATAATAAAAAGAAGAGACATCACCCTGCCAACAAAAGTCCGAATGGTCAAAACCATGGTATTCCCAGTAGCAGGGGTCATTTTGAGCAGGAGCTCGGGGGAGCGCAGCTCCGGGAGTTGGTGCCAGCCCCACCCCACGGGGGAATGCCTGCTTGTGTCATGGCTGCAGCAAAATGACCCCGTCCCCTGGAAAGGTCCTTGTTCCTCTGACCAGCCTTCTAAAGGCTTCAGCCACCACTGAAGCTGTCCTCCCAGAATAGTGGTATTTCTGAGTCCTGGATTAGTAGCTGTCCCCTCTCTTTCTTTCTTTCTTTCTTTCTTTCTTTCTTTCTTTCTTTCTTTCTTTCTTTCTTTCTTTCTTTCTTTCTTTCTTTCTTTCTTTCTTTCATTCTCTCTCTCTCTCTCCCTCCCTCCCTCCCTCCCTCCCTTTCTTTCTTTCTTTCTCTCTCTCTCTCCTTTCTTTCTTGCCTTCTGACATACTTCCGGTGATGTCAGGTGGTGTAGCATATGCAAATAAGTTATGCTAATGAGTTATGCTAATGAGCTCCTGCACCTCTTTTTCTACGAAATGACCCCTGCCCAGAAGTAATGTATGGCTGTGAGAGTGCAAGGAGATCAAACCAGTCAATCCTAAAAGAAATCAAGCCTGACTGTTCCCTGGAAGGCCAGATCCTGAAGCTGAAGCTCCAATACTTTGGCCACCAAAGGAGAAGGGAGCACTCCCTGGAGAAGACCCTGATGCTGGGAAAGACTGAAGGTCAAAGAAGAAGGGGATGGCAAAGGAGGAGATGTTCAAACAGTGTCATTGATGCAACAAAGATGACATTAAGCAAACTCTGGAGCACGACGGAAGACGGGAGGGCCGGGCGTGATGTGGTCCATGGGGTCGCGAAGAGTTGGACTCGACTGTGCGACTGAACAACAGCCCCCCCCCCCTTGCTGGCCAACTGATCGGTAGCATGGTGATGGAGCCTGGCAGCAGAGTTCCCCCTCTTCCACCGGCAGGTCTGGCAACCCTACATGGTCTGCTGCTCTGTAGGATCTGAGCAGCTCAGTCAAGGCAATGGCAACCCTCTCGTTCTATAGTATTTGATCAGCTCAGTCAATCACTGTCAGCATTTTCCCTGCTGCCACCACATCCCTTGGACACCATCTCCCTCTCCCCTCCCTGCACGGCCCCGAGGCAAAAGGAGGCAGCACCATCTAGTAAGTTGCCTTTTGTGAACAGAACAAAATGCATTGTCTTGTCTAAGAGAGGTGTGGGCAGGGCACTGCCAAATCACCCCTTCCCAATAAACAACGGAGAGGATGGCATCAACCCTTTGGCTGTGTCTCAGTACAGACGGACAAAGGAAAGAGGCAAAGACAGAGTAACTGAATCCCCCCTTTGCCTTTCTGACTGCTTTGACTGGAAATCTTGCCCCTGACTCATGACATTCCAAAGCCATACGGCTGTGATGAAACATAAAAAAAATATCGTTAAAATGCACACATGCAAAGCCAGTCTTTCCACTAATGAGAGAGTTCCGAAGTCATAAATCGCAGTGGTTGAAAACATCAACAAAACTGCCACGCTACATTACTGACTTGCCTCTCATTTAGTATGTTGTTTATACACACAAACACACACACACACCCACACACAAGAAACAAATGGGGTCTGCACGTTGGATATGTTAAATATATTATAGCTGTGCAGAGAAACATGGAAAATTAAGAGTAAAAGCAGACATTCTTGGAGAATGTTTGTGGTCCGCCAACAAAGGAATGCTGTTTAAAAGCTGCCGTACAGTAGTTTAGTGATAATAAGGTACAGAATATTATATTATATATTCTGTGGGACTGAGAAAGGCTGAAGAAGGAGCATCCAGTGAAGGTTAATTCCATTCTCTCCATTGTTTAATAGGAATTGATGATTTGGCAGAGTCCTGCCAGCGTCTCGAATGGACAAGATAAGGCAATACGCAACGTGCTGGCTTGTGCAGCCTCACTTTGCCACGGGGCCGTGCAGGAATGGATAGGGAGTTCAGCCCTTCAACTCTTAGTTTTTCTCTTCAGAACTGGGCTTCTGCTTTGTTAACATTTTAGAAGGAGGGGGAAGATGCCCCTTTTAAAATGTACACATTTTCCTCTTTAAAAACAACTAACAGCAGACCTGAGGTGTCTGGCTTTGAATAGAGAAGCTGAGCAGAGGTTGAAGGGTTAAAACCGTGCTTCTAGGCATACCCCAGAGGCTATATGAGATTACTCCTGACTGCAATTCCCATTTTATGGGTAGACTGAGAGGCCCAGTCTTTGTTCCATCTGTTTTGAATCCCACAAACACCCTCATATGCTGCGGTCACATGGCTCTTTAAATCCGGGACTCCTCCCGGATTTAAAGGAGCTGCTCTCCCCCCCCCCCCCCCGGTTGGGATGATTACACATCCCAACCCCTGGTGGTGAAGGAGACGGCGTGTGGCGGCGGTAGCAGCCGGGGGAGGCTTTCTGTCAGAATCTGATAATAGTATGCCTGTCCTTTTTAATAGTATCTCTGTCTTTCTGTGACTCCTTTGTAACCATTGGTGATTTACTGCTTGCATTGATGTATATTATCTGCTCTGCTAAATGTTACTTTTCTCTAGTCAGGAGGATGGCGTGTCCCATTCCTGAACATCACATAAACAACTGGGGCTATCACATCCGTCCACTCCCCCCTAGCCTTTGAGGCTCAGAGAATGTTATCAAGTGTTACAACCTTGGGAATTGTTTACTTGTTTCTAGCCAAATGTTTAGCCTATCATTCACACATGTGGGTCACCCAGGGCAGGAAGGGAATTTTTATTACTTTCTCACCTTCTCTGTGAGAACCTAACGGTCACCCTGTTTTCCCGCTTCTATGCAATGAATCTGATTGGTCCCCTACCTGTATTCTGTTATGACTGAAGGTATATTAACCACTGTTGCTTACTGTCATGTATCTCTAACAAACATCGAGAACCTGAACCATTATTGGAAATAAAAGAACTTTGCTTCAAAACAAAGGTCTGGTCTGATAGTGTTAGCTCAGAAGCCTCACACTTTCCTGAGCCCTGGCGGCGGTGGGAGGCAGCAGCATGTGATGAAGGCGGCGGCAGCGTGCAGGCGGAGGCGGCCAGGGGAGGCACCCTTTCCCAAGATCTGCTGGCATCCTGGTGAGTTTGGGGAGAATGGGGGAAGGCGGCGGCAGCCAGCGGGGCACAGATCGGACCGGGTTCCCCCCCCTTTTGCTCTTGGGCGCTTGAGTGCCCAAGTGCAAAAGGGGGGGGGAACCCCGGGAGGGCTGATCTGGACATCTCTCTCTCGCAATTATTGGCCAATTGTGGGTTCAAAGCTTGACTCCCGGGAAAATAGTTGATTTTCCCAGGGTCGGAAAAAGTGCTTTGAACCCGTGCTGGAGCCCGCTTCGCCTCGGGAGTAGCTGCGGCCAGTCTGACCAGCCCCTTTAAATGCGGGAGGAAACAGCACTTCCTCCTGCATCAAAGTGCTGTGTGGCCGCAGCCTAAGATAGGGGCTTCAAACTCATTTGTTACAAGGGCCACATCTGACAGAAATGTCACTTTGTTGGGCTGGGCCATGCGTGTAACACAAAGTACTTTCTAGTACTTTGTGTTACATTTTATGGCACGCATGGCCCGGCCCAACAAAGTGACATTTTTGTCAGATCCGGCCCTCGTAACAAATGAGTTCGACACCCCTGCTCCAAGATGAAGGCAAAGGGCCCTTTAGCCCACTCCCTCCCTTCCATATGCTTCGTCTTCACGATTAGGGCTGCCAAGTCCAACTTGGGAAATATCTGGGGACTTTGGGGGTGGAGCCAGGAGACTTTGGGGGTGGAGCCAGGAGAAAGGAAGTGACATCATTTTGTGATGTCACATCCTGTGATGTTGCTTCCACATGCTGACACATGAACTCATGAAGTTTCCTAATACTGAATCAGGCCATTGGTCCATCAAGGTCAGTATTGACTACTCAGACTGGTAGTGGCTCTCCAGGGTCTCAGGCTGAGATCTTTAATGTCACCTATGACCTGATCCTTTTTTAGCTGAAGAGGCTGATACCTCCTGCATGTCAAGCAGGTGCTCTATCACTGAGCAACAGCCCTACTGAATCCTTCCTCATCTCGGCAGAATATGAAGCACTAAGTGCTACACAAGTGCTAAATATGATTTTCATATCATAAGAACAGGAGAGAAGCCACAGTGGATCGGCCCATCCAGTACAGCCCATCCAGTACAACACTCTGTGTCACAACAGTGGCCAAAAATACCAGGTGCCCTCAGGAGGTCCAGCAGCGGGGCCAGAACTCCAGAAGCCCTCCCACTGTTGCCCCCCAAGCACCAAGAATTCAGAGCATCACTGCCCCAGACAAAGGGTTCCATTTAGACCTTGTGGCTAATAATAGCCACTGATAGACCTCTGCTGGATGGGGGCAGAGAGAGAGACAGACAGACAGACAGAAGAAAGAAAGGGAGAGAGAGAAGGAAAAAAAACTGGCAGAGGCACTTACTTCCATTTAGACATTGTGGCTATAATAGCCACTGATAGACCTCTGCTGGATGGGGACAGAGAGAGAGAGAGAGAGAGAGAGAGAGAGAGAGAGAGAGAGAGAGAGAAAGAAAGAGGGAGAGAGAAGGAAAAGAGCTGGAAGAGAAACTTACTACAGCAACGTTGCCAGCCACATGCAAAAGCAGCTCCTTCAGTCCCTCCTTAATCTCTGGGCAGACCTCTCTTGCTGTGGAAGTTCTCTTGCTGACTTCTTAAAGGGGAAATGTCTGGTGAGGCTTTTTACTGCAGGGCAGGCTCTCTGCAGACATTTCCCTTTTAAGGCAGCCATTTTGTCCTCCGGTGGTCAACTTTGCAAAAGCGGGGGGAAGGACTAAAAATCGGTGTTTCCCCCGCCCTACCGGGGGACTTGGCAGCCCTATTCACGATAGCTGAGTTGCATAAGAGGAGAGTTCCCCTAAAGTCTCCATTTAGTGATCACATTTAGTGAGGAGG
The DNA here is from genome assembly GCA_029233225.1 of Lepidodactylus listeri. Classification (NCBI taxonomy): domain Eukaryota; kingdom Metazoa; phylum Chordata; class Lepidosauria; order Squamata; family Gekkonidae; genus Lepidodactylus; species Lepidodactylus listeri. The sequence goes on along the minus strand of JARCFY010000005.1, from coordinate 126,784,816 downwards.
AAGTTCCCTACAATGACGGTGCTTTCCGCATGTGCCTGCCACTCTGGATTTTCTCAGTGTTCGTGTCTAGGTAATTTAAATCCATTGCAAAACACCATCCACAACAACCAGGGCAACAGCAGGCTGAAACCAGGCTGACCACTGAAGGGAGGTAACAGAATGCAGAACAGGGGGGAAAAACCCGAAATAAAAAGAAGGTTGAACTCGATTTTAGTGCAGAACTGAGGGGACGGGGGACCAGGGATGGGGGCAGATTAAAATGAAGGTTGAATTTGATTTTAGTGCAGAATTGCTTGGAGGACACCGCGGTGAACATGGGTCAAAAGGAGAGTGCAGGAAGGACCTTCATTATCAACTCATGTGGGACAGAGCCAACAGGCAATGCTAACTTCCTAGTTGTCTTTTGGGGGTGGTCTTTTTGATTCTGGGGTCCTGAACAAAAGTCCAGCATGGGGCCCCAGAAGCACTGCCATCCCACTAAACTGTGGAGTCTTGTGAGCAAATATTCTACTTTGTAAGCTACTGGCATGAAAGTTGAGAGCGAGCAATTTGGCTACTGCATAAATTAGTTTGCTCTGGAGCCATCTGTCCTGAGCTAGGACAAAAATGTGTGAGCTGGAGGCTAAAAAACTGGGAGCTAGCTCACACTAACTCAGCTTTGAGAGAACACTAGCCACCACCCCTTCCAGTAGGACCAAGCAAAGGTGGCCCTTGATCTTGGCAAGGTGGGTGGGAGGCACCACTTTAAGAAGCCAAATGCCCCGGATGGGGTGGATGTGAGTAGCAGCAGTAGCCTGTTCTTCTCTTCTCCCCTTATTGGGTGGGAACATGGCTGCTTGGGGGCCCTTCCAGCATTGGGCCCAGGGCCATAGGCGTAGAGTACGGGGGGGGGGGCTCGAGCCACCCCCGAAATTTCTGGGGGGGGGGCTCAGTCGCACCTCCCCGGGTCCTTCTGAGGCCCGGCCACCGCTGCTGGAGAGGGGGGAGGGAGAGAGGCCCCGGCAGCAGTGGCTGGTGGGCCTTGGAAGGGCCCGGGGAGGTGCAGCAGTCTCTGGGGAGGGAGAACATCGCCCCAGCAAGCGCGCACGCTAAGGAGCCCCTGCCCCCCCGGAATTTCCAAAAGTCTACGCCCCTGCCCAGGGCAGCTGCCCCTGTTGGCCATTGACTAGGACTGCCCCCATCTTTCTGACCTTGCCCAGTTCAAAACATGGACAACAGCTCCTCTTTAAAAGTAGCTGCCAACGAGAACCCTAGATGAAGGTCAGTTCTTTTTTTAAAAAATAATTAAAATGTATTAATATAATGCAAAAATACATGTAATCATGAAAAAAAACAGGCAATGGAAAGAAGTAATAACATATACATGGTGATAGGAAGGTAAGTAACAAATTCACACTGTTAAGGGCATTAAGCCAGATCATAAGCCCCTCAAACGCTCAGAAATGAATCCAGTCCTGATAGTGTACATTAGATGGAATAATCTCATTCTCAGCTAAATATTGCAGTATCAGGAGACAGGCAATTACAAAGGTGCTGTTTGTATCCTCACAGCTGTGAGGATTTCCATTTGGAAGCAATGGCTAGCCTTGCCGCTGCCAGCAGGGTAGAAATCATAGCCCGCATACCCTTTCTCGATGTGTAGTCTGACCACAGTTCTAGTAGGACTCAGTCTAAGGTAGGCTTCCTCAGGAGGTGGTAGGCACTCCTTTGGAGGTTTTCAAGAAGAGGCTAGATGGCCATCTGACAGCAATGCTGATTCTGTGAACTGAGGCAGATCGTGAAAGGGAATCCAGTAGCAGTGGGAGACCCATGCCTTTTGGGGGAAGGGGCATGCAGCAAGCTTAGGGTGCTTTGCTGGGGGCTTGCAGTGTGGGGGGCTGTCTGGCTGGGGGGTGGGTGGGGGCTCAGGGTACCATCTGCCTCGAGTGGAGGGGGGGCATTCTCATGCAGTCCTTTCTGCCCTAAAGTCTGTTTGCACAAGCACTTATTCCCCTCTACAAAAAACACAGAGGTCTGGTGTTTCTCTGATTAAAAAAAAATGTATCCAAGTTTGCAATAAGCATACACACAGACATTCAAGTATTGCTGCCACACCTCCGTGCACAAAACAGCCAATTTTGTCCCCCACACACCTTTTCTTGTCAATGCAAACGGCTGCTTGTGAGACTTCTGCTCAAAGTAGTCAAGGATCAGATCTTTGTTAATGAAACACAGTTCTTTATTTCCAATCCCTACATTGGTACAGCTTCTCGGATTATTGTCAGAGATAACACATACGACAGAAGCAGGTCTATTATACCTTTCTAAGCAGTTTGAATTACCCATAGGTAGCCAATCACTACACGGGAAAAACGGCGGGCAAAAAGGGACTCTGGCCGTTTGCTTCCCACAGGAAAGAAAGTGAAGTGTCAAGTTGTAAATTTCCCTTCCCAAACCAGACCCCTCAGATGTTACCATTTCACATAACAATCAATGGCCTCGAGGCTTTCGCACGTTGATAAGAGATGAGACTGTCCTCCCTTGGAGTCCCAGCCGGGACGAATGGAATGCGGAGGCAGGAGTGTGAGAGGCCCATTGTTCCCATACTTTGAAGTTGTCATCCTCCCGTTCTGACAGTTACACAGACCAGGCCTGGTCAGGGTCATAAACCTGGGGTCACAAATTCTACACACATACTGGCCAAAGTTAGGGTTTACCTCAGAGAGGGGCAATTACATGGCAGGTGTTATGGAAGCAGCTATCATACATACATGGCAATATGAATATAGTATGGCATACAGACATGACAGTGAGAAGCAGAACAATAAGACAGAAAAGACAGCTGTAAGCAATAGAAATGCTCTGTCTGAATCAGCAGATTCTGACACTGCTGGGGTTTCCTCCGCTTTACACAGGTTGGAGAGATCTCTTGGTGCCACGGGGCTTGAATTTACACCAAACAGTTTCCAGCACATTAAAAGAAAACAAAACTGTATCCACGTTCAATCTCTCCCCGTCTGCATCAAGCACAATGTACACACAAAAATGCATGGCGCTGTACCATGGTCCTTTCTGTTCCCCCTGCAAAATCACCGCTGACAGGTCCGAACATGTCCTCCCTCATTGCCGTCTGGGCTGACACTGGCAGCCATCATGTCTGCGGCGTGCGTAGTCATTCGGGGGGAGGGGCACCTGTCAACCGTTTCCGGTTTTGACAATTTGATGAGATGTATACCCCATATACTACTCATGTCCCTGTCCTTTAAGCTCCTACAACCCAAGGGTAATGTCATCCATGCATGCAAAGAGTTTCTTCGCAACCCAAGAGTGTCCAATCCAGTTTTTCCTTGCTGAGTCACGCAGGCATCCTACATTTCCCGCTTTTATGCCACTGTGACTAGATTTTGTCATTCTCATATCTCTTATTCACAGACAGCGGCTTCGAGCCAAGGTGGTTTTTTTAAAAAAGGGAGAAGCAAGTTTAATCTTAGTTGAAGGTGAGCGTTTCCAGAACAAGGCTAGCCTGATTCTGAAGAGCCGTGTAGAAAAGAAAATTACTGTGCTGCCAAAAACTTTGCTGCTTCTTTCCCCTCCGGTTCCACCCCTCTAATATCCTCTCCGTAGTTCCTGCTGCAGTTCTTAAATCCTCCTCCCCCACCCCCCCCCGTTGTTCCCAGCTCTGCCTCTCAAACACATCTTCTCTCTGCTTTGACTTGTTCCCTACTATAGTTAGGCGACTGCCTTCGTGCTTTTTTTTCTCTTTGTCGTCTGATAAATGCGACCTCAGGAACCTTGTCATTTTGGGCCTTTGTGCTGCACACTGCCAGTACCCTCCCTCCTGGCTGCTGTCTCCTTTTGGTCCCACAGGAGGACCAGAGAGATCAAGGACGGGTTTCTTCTTTGTCCCTGTGAGACAAAACCCTCTTTTAGCTGCCGCTTATCCTAGGACTGTGCCTGCACAGCTCAAGAATTGTCAGGGATTCCTCAGTCACAGATAGGGTTCCCTTTCGCCCTCATAGGGCAGGAGATGTTCAGTGAATTGCAGCCCTTATGCACTGATGTTCAGCTGATGGGCAGGAGGGAACTGGGCCCACAGGGAGGGGGTGCGTGATCATTCTGGGGAGAAAAAATTAAGAAGCAAAATACTTCGGGTACTTACAGGAAGTTCTGGCCATAGAGTCCCTGGTGATTCCTAGAGCTACCCCAAAATCACAAACGTAGTTCTCGCAATCACCAGAAAGTGTATGGTAATCCTGTCAGTGGTTCCTCAGTCACAGATGGGGTTCCCAGTTGCCCATTTATGGCAGGAGACTGAGGTTGCCAAGTCCTACCTTAGCTGCAGCAGGGGGAGTCCTGGCTGTCTCCGGGAGTTCTTTGGTGCGCGTGTGGCACGATTACTTTACCCGGAAGTGACATCATCGTGTCGGGCATGTTGGGGGTGGGATAGGGTTGCCAAGTCCCTCGAGCTTACTGGCGGGGGGGAGTCCTCTGCCGGCCGGGAGCTTCATTGGTGCACGTGCAAAGCGCGCGTGCCGGCTGACGTCACCAGAATGGTATCATAGAGTTTTGGGGTGATTGCCAGAGCGTCGCCCTGGCAACGCCCCCAACGTGCTGATGTCACTTCTGGGTGACGTCATTATGTGAGGGAAGTCATCCAGGCTGGATGACTTCGGGGGCGGGGTTTCCCCCGCCGACCAAATGCTGGCCGGCGGATTGGGAACCCCTGTAGCGGGGGATCCTCCGCCCCCCGGGCTGACTTGGCAGCCCTAGGGCGGGACCACTATAATTCAAAGGAAAACCATAGAGTTTTCCCTTAAATGATAGAGCGTTCCCCCACAACATGCCCGACCCCAGCAATTTGGAGGTGGGGTTCCCCCCAGCAGCTCAAATGGGCCGGTGGGTAACGGACCCATTGAGCGGGGTTTTCCTCGCCTCCCGGGGGGACCTGGCAACCCTACAGGAGACTTCCAGCCAGTGGCAGCCATTGTGCGCTAATGTTCAGCTGATCAGCGGGTGGAAACTGGGGCCATAACCTTACCACAGAGTTTCTTGCAATTGCTAGAGCTAACCTTGTCAATTTTCAGCAGCTCTGGGAGTAGGGATACCATTCGCCTAGTGGGCTCCTGCCCACCACTGGCCAGGAAATTCCCCCCACCCCAGACACCGTGCATGAGGTGCTGATGTCACCCAGAAGTGATCAGCATGTCAATGACCTTGTGGGGGGGGACACGCTCTGCTCTGGGCGCAAAACTCTATGGTTTGAGATTGTTTTTACCATAGAGTTTTGCCCCAAAAGCAGAGCATTGTCCTGATGTTGCTGGCACACTGACGTCACTTCCGGGTGACATCAGCGAGTTGCACAACCTTCTCACCAGCCCCTGGAACACCTCCCCAAATCCCCCAATGGTGCAATGAAGAGATCTGGCAACCCTATCTAGGAATCTATAGTCAGAACTTCTGATGAGAAGCCGAGGCCTTATTTTTATTTTTTTTTCTCGGATGTTGCCCCCACCTGCAACCCTAGTCACAGAGTTATGTTCCTTGTGCCGTCCTTCTTACTGGGGAGACTGCTTTTCCTTTAAAACACACTGTGTTCACATCAGCTTGGAAGATTACTGCTGCCACCAGGAATTAAACATTCCAGATCTCTCTATTTTGGTAGAATGACCTGGTGTCTGGGCGCTTCAGAGGACCGTGTGGCCCTTGAAGAAGGACTGATCTGACTGATAAGTCTAAACAAAAAATGATTTATTTATAAAAGATTTATAAAATATGTTTCTTGGTATTTTAAACTGTTGTTGAAGAGAGGAACTTATAACTATAACTGATAAAGCTGGGCGTCACACACTGTCTCTCAACACACCACAATTCCACTCTGAAAGCCTTAGGGTGCGTTCAGACGGGCAACTAATTCTGCCATTGGCCCGGCTGTAATTTGATCTAGATCTTTTTAATCCAGCATTGCACGACCAGACGGCTTCCCCGTGAATCGCTTTACTGCGTGTGACTCCACAGTGGATTGTCTAGACGGCATCTGCCTTAAGGAGCCGTGCAGTCGGCTTTTTTTTTAAAAAAATCCTGTTTGTGCATATGTGCATATCTGCTTATGTGCATATGTGCTTATGTGCCTCACCGTCTGCGGGACCATCACGTTTAATCACTTATGCGCACATCACTAAAAGTTTTTTTAAATGGTGGCCATTCGGGGACCATCCCTATGGGCTGACTGCATATATCCTTATCTACATATGTCCATATGTGCATATCCACCGGTGATACCACCCATCACTTTAACATCTGTGATGGCCCTGGTCCTGTACGGCCCTGGCGCGGAGGGGAGGGGGGCTGAGCCTGCCATCAAGTCGCCATCTGAAGTAGTATTTATGGAAGCTTTTAAATGTATTAATTGTATTTATTGTGAATGTTTTATTGATTTTATAGGTTTTAATGTTTGATTAGGCCGCCGGCCCATGTAAGCCGCCCTGAGCCCGCTTGCGGGGAGGGCAGGATAAAAATCCCAAAAATAAATAAATAAATAAATAAATCTGCATATATGCCTCTCTGCCTGTGGACGTCACGTGTTTAAGCGGCTATGCGTGCATCGCTAAGACTTTTAAAATGGCGGCCATTCGGGATGGTCTGGAGACCATCCCTATGGGCAGATTGCATGCTGGTGGAATGACCTGACGGAAAAGTCCGGCATTGTCCCGTCAGCCAGCTTTAGACCGGACTTTAACCACTTTTAAGTATGGATCCCTGACGGAAATCAACGGGCCACTAATGAAAGTGGCACGACTCCCAGATGTTGAGGTCTGGACGTGCACTTTAATTCCACCAGGCACTTGTGTCCGACCTGGCTCAAAAGAGCCATCTGAACGCACCCTTGGCCACTCAGGTTAAACTTTGCTTCTCTTAGCCACACAGGCTAAAGAGATTGTCTTAGCCACACAGGATAGACTCCAACTGCTTCTTCTGCCACTCAGGCTAAAAACTTCCTCTCCTCCTCCCTCTAAAATACACTCAGAATCTCCTCCAAGATACCCCTCCTCCCACATTCTCTCTCATCAGCCAATCACATCACACTCATCTCCCTCCATCACTCTCCTTACATTACTGCAGTCAAACTAAACCTTTAAAGAAACACACACACCAAAATCATTACACTCCTCTTTCTCCAAAAATGTAACTTAAGGTGGGAAACAGCAGCCAGTTTCTATCTGGTGGACACTTAACAACAGTGATTCCAACCACACAAAGAGGGAGTAGACTTTGGGAGAGGGGTCAGTGGCTCCTAGGGTGGGAGAGCCCTCAGCGTGTGCTCAGAAACATCTCATTTCTTCTGCATTAAATTCTGTGCTGTGGATGCACTGAAATAATTTTGGGTTGGTGTCAGAATCTGCTGATTCAGACAAAGTATTTCTATTGCTTACAGCTATGTTTTCTGTTTCATTGTTATGCCTCTCACTGTCATGTCTGTATGCCATACTATATTCCTATTGCCATGTATGTATGATAGATGCTTCTATAACACCTGCCATGTAATTGCCCCCCCCCCCTTAGGTAAACCCTCACTTTGGCCAGTATGTATGTAGAATATGTGACCCCAGGTTTATGACCCTGACCAGGCCTGGTTTGTGTAACTGTCAGAGCGGGAGGATGACAACTTCAAAGTATGGGAACAATGGGCCTCTCACACTCCTACCTCCGCATTCCATTCATCTCAGCTGAGACTCCAAGGGAGGACGAGTCCCATCTCTTATCAACGTGCGAAAGCCTCGAGGCCATTGATTGTTATGTGAAATGGTAACATCTGAAGGGTCTGGTTTGGGAAGGGAAATTTACAACTTGACACCTCACTTTCTTTCCTGTGGGAAGCAAACGGCCAGAGCCCCTTTTGCCCGCCGTTTTTCCCCTGTAGTGATTGGCTACCTATGGGTAATTCAAACTGCCTAGAAAGGTATAATAGACCTGCTTCTGTCATCTGTGTCATCTCTGACAATAATCCGAGAAGCTGTACCAATGTAGAGATTGGAAATGAAGAACTGTGTTTCATCAACAAAGATCTGATCCTTGACTACTTTGAGCAGAAGTCTCACAGTTGGTCCCTTATCACTGTGACTCAGCATTCCTTTATAGGGTTAAGAAATGGGGATGTTTGATTGTGACAGTCAGTACGCTGTGATGTCTCCCCGCCAGTTTCAGACTGCCTGGAGGGATTGTGGTTTTCTCCAGCTAGCATTTCTGGGCTCCATGACTTCCATGGGCTTCAGTGGCAAAATGGGACCAACGTCCTCTAAAAGATATTGATGCTGGTCTCCGTGTTGGTCTGAGGCAGCAGAACAAAGTTTGAGTCCAGTAGCACCTTTATGACCAACAGAGTTTAATTCAAGGTATAAGCTTTCATGTGCACGCACACTTCTTCAGATATGAAAGAAGTGTGCGTGCACACAAAAGCTTATACCTTGAATAAAACTCTGTTGGTCATAAAGGTGCTACTGGACTCAAACTTTGTTCTCTAAAAGAGCAAGAGTCTAGCAGCACCTTAAAGAATAACAAAACTTGTGGCAGGGTATGAGCTTTCGTGAGTCACTGCTCACTTCTTCAGATACCTCCTACCCTGCCACAAGATTTGTTAGTCTTTAAAGGGCTGCTGGGGTCTTAATCTTTTCTACTGCTACAGCAGACTAACATGGCTACCCATCTTAGAACCGGATGTGGAACAACCAGGGGTCATTTCATAGAAAAAGAGATGCAGGAGCTCATTAGCATAACTCATTTCCATAACTCATTTGCATATGCCACACCCCTTAACATACCGGAAGTATGTCAGAAGGCAACACCCACCCCTCCCCACAACAAGACACCCTGTGAGGTAGGTGGGGCTGAGAGAGGTCTTTTGAGAACTGCTCATGAGAGAACAGCTCTGAAAGAACTTGTGACTGGCCCAAGGTCACACCAGCAGCTGCATGTGGAGGAGTGGGGAATCAAACCCGGTTCTCCCAGATTAGAGTCCAACTCCTGACCACTACACCAAACTGATGGGGTGGAAGCTGCTGAAGGGTTGGTGATTATGTGCCATGTGCCCAGATAAAAAATGGTATACTTAGAAAATTTATATGCCACCTTGAACAAGTCTCTGGAAAAGCAGCACACAGTCATAAAAGGAACAATGATAAAATTATCAATATTAAAACAAAATATTAAAAACAATAAAGACCCTAGCAGGGCTTTCCCCGGGGCGCTGCACCTCTGCACTGCTCGGGGAAGCCGAGGAGGGGGCAGGGCTTGGTCATGTGCCCGCCCCGTGGGCTTCTCACTCCCGGAGCTGCGCTCCTGTGCGCTCCCACTCCAACGGACCCCTGGGAACGATAAGGATGTATATTGTCACCTTGCTTATTTAATTTATATGCAGAGTACATCATACGAAATGCCAGCCTGGATGAATCACAAACCGGAATTAAGATTGCTGGGGAAAACATCACAACCTCAAATATGCAGACGATACCACTGTAATGGCAGAAAGTGAGGAGGACCTAAAGAGCCTCTTGCAATTGATGAAGGAGGAGAGCGCAAAAGTTGGTTTGAAACTCAACGTCAGAAAACTAAGATCATGGCATCCGGCCCCCATCACTCCTTGGCAAATAGAAGGGGAAGTCGTGGAAGCAGTGACAGACTTCACCTTCCTGGGATCCAAGATCACTGCAGATGGTGACTGCAGCCATGAAATCAAAAGACGCCTGCTCCTTGGGAGGAAAGCTATGGCAAACCTAGACAGCATAACAAAAAGTAGAGACATCAACCTGCCAACAAAAGTCCGTATGGTCAAAGCAATGGTATTCCCAGTAGTAATGTATGGCTGCAAGAGTTGAACCATAAGGAAGGCCGAGTGCTGAAGAATAGATGCTTTCAAATTATGGTCTTCTGGAGAAGACTCTTGAGATTCCCTTGGACCACAAAGAGATCAAAACAGTCAATCCTAATAGAAGTCAACCCTGACTGTTCCCTGGAAGGCCAAATCCTGAAGCTCAAATACTTTGGCCACCCAATGAGAAGGGAGCACTCACTGGAGAAGACCCTGATGCTGGAAAAGATTGAAGGTAAAAGAAGAAGGGGACGGCAAAGGATGAGATGGTGAGACAGTGTTATCGATGCAACTAACATGAAATTAAGCAAACTCCAGAGCACGATGGAAGACTGGAGGGCCTAGTGTGAAGGGTGGTGAAGAGTGCAACTGAACAACAACAACAAATACACTATAGCACTTACATACGTGTTGGGGGTGCATGTCTGCATAGTGTGTATCTGATGTCCTGCTTCTTTTGTCATCTTCTGTCCTCCACTCGCACGCTATTTCTGCTTTCTGCTTGTGACACACTTAGGTTGGCTGGCACTGCCACACCCTGCCCACAGCCTCACCAATGAGTACCCAGGAAAGTCACCTATAAAATGTTGTGCAGGGTATGGTGTGCCGGATGTTTCCTCTCCCCACTTTTTCAAAATAATCACAATTCCTCAGTTTGTGGGGGCGGGCAAGTTCCAGCACAAGAGAATCTAATTCGGGGACCTGTATAAATTATGCGAATGAAGCAGATTTTTCCGATTCTCTTAATTAAAATCTCTCTAAAATGTTTTACTGTTCATTCGGAGATACTTAAAGGGAAGCTGAGATTCTTAGGATATGGACTCCTCCAGCCAGTCTGAAGCCTCCAGCTGTATGCAACTGTGCTTTAGCGTTACTGACATCTTTTACCTCCTCTGGTGAAGGGGCTACGGTTGCCGGCCTCCAAGTGTTACAGCTGATCTCTGGACTATAGAGATCTGCTGCCCTGGAGAAAATGGCTGCTTTGGAGGGAGGACTCTGTGGCATTGTGCCCTGCTGAGGTCCCTCTCCACTAGGACTGCCAAGTCAGCCCGGGGGGCGGGGGATCCCCCGCTACAGGGGTTCCCGATCCGCCAGCCAGCATTCGGCCGGTGGGGGGAACCCCACCCCCCTTCCCCAATGTAATGATGTCACCGGGAAGTGACGTCATCACGTTGGGGGTGTTGCCAGGGCGACGCTCTGGCAATCGCCCCAAACTCTATGATACCATAGAGTTTTGGGGCGATTGCCAGAGCGTCGCCCTGGCAACGCCCCAATGTGCTGATGTCACTTCCGGGCGACGTCGCCTGGATGATGGAGGACTCCCCCCCGCCGGTAAGTAAAGAACACTTGGCAACCCTACTCTCCACCCCTGAAACTTAAATGCTCTCCTTCTCCTCTTTGCCCCTCAAAGGAGGGTTGCTAGCTCCGGGTTGGGAAAAAGCTGGAGATTTTGTGGGGTGGAGCTGCAGGAGGGTGGAGTTTGGGGAGAGGAGGGATTTCAGTGGGTTCTAATTCTATAGAGCCCACCTTCCAAAGCAACCGTTTTCTCCAGGTGAACTGATTGTTGGAGTGAGTGAATGCGACTTCTCTGATGTTCTTGAGTAGTGAAATCATTGTTGGAATATTTTTCCAAGGTTGCTTTCTTTCATTTGATTTAGGGATATGTGCCTGCATGTCTGTAAAGCTTTTTATTTTTATTTTATTCTTTTGCCTGACCTTCTGGTAAAGCTGATAGTGCGAGCTGTCACTGTGCCGATTTGGTTTCCCCCCTCCCCTTCCCCACTTTATTAAAGGGCTTTATAAATGCTTCATTCAGTTTTCAGCAGGGGGAGAAAAAGAGAAGAACAAATGAAGCGTGCTCAAAACATTATTTTCTAAATGGCGTGGCATTGTCTTATTCCGAAATGCACCGGGGTTCTCCAAGTTGCCATGGCGAGAGCGCAAAATGGCTCCAGCCAATTCCTGTGGAGAACAGCTTTCTTTCTTCTTTTTTTTTTAAAGCAAGTGAAAATCATTCAACAGACCCCTGTGCTTAATAACTCATGAAAACATTTATAGGTATTTTCAAAGGCTGGGGGAGATGTTTTTTCACAATGTCCATGCAACAGATTGCGCAAACCTTCCGTTAAAGCAGAACCTGTATTAATGAGATTTCCGCTCTTAATACCTGAGCGGGACCGAAGCCTCTGGAACTTAGTGTGCGGTTGTGAGCGCTGGGTTGGGAAGTACTTGGAGATTTGGGGTCTGGAGCCTGGGGAGGGTGGGATTTGCAGAGAGGAGGGACCCCTCAGCAGCGTATGATGTCACGGAGTCCACTCTCCAAAGCAGCCATTATCTCCGGGGGAACTGATCTTGGTCTTCCGGAGATCGACTGTAATAGTGGAGGTTCTCCAAGTCCCATAGGGTTGCCATCCTCCCAACAGGGGTGGGTTTTCCCCCACTTTGGGGGGCCCCAATTCGCCACTGCACAGCTGGCCGGTGGGGGAGCCCTGCCACCGAGCTGCCCCCATCTGCGCCTATGTGCCCAGCGCGAGGACGTCACCTGGAGGTAGTGTCATCGCATGGGGCACGTTGCAGGGGGACACACTCTAGCATTTGAGAAAACACAGGAAAGAGAGAGGAAAGTGTTAGGTCACCAGAGCCAGTCTGGTGTAGTGGTTAAGTGCGCGGACTCTAATCTGGGAGAGCCGGGTTTGATCCCCCACTCCTCCACTTGCACCTGGCTGGATGACCTTGGGCAAGCCATAGCTCTCTGTACCAGCTGTTTCCTCAAGGACAGCTTGGGAAAGAGTTCTCTCAGCCCCACCTACCTCACAGGGCGTCTGTTGTGGGGAAGGGAAAGGAGCCGCTCTGAAACTCTTAAGTGAGTGAAGGGCGGGATATAAATCCAATCTCTTCTTCTTCATCATCATCCATTTACAATCCTTTTTTTAAAGCAGCTGCCCCCCCCCCCCCGGCACCAAAAAGACACATAGGGTAGTTAAAAGAAGATAATTATTTAAATTGAGACTTACTACTTAGGTTTCTCTGTGTGTCTTTGGTGCCTGTCCTTATGATCATTAAATTGCTTCCCTGTCTATTTACTGATGTTGCCTGAAGTATTCTTCTGTGATTTTTTTCTTCTTTGAATGGATTCAGTGCTGTTATACCATGACACCAGGAATATTGCTAAATGTTGGAAACAGACTAATAGGAAATTTTTTTTTAAAAAAAATTATGAATGGTGACCATGGCAAGCAGTTGAGAGGTTAACTGAAAGAACCCAAGGGGCAACGACCTGGCCCTGTAGAATCAGAGGCTCCTATGAAGGCTAATTGACATGAACTTTGACAACTTCCATCAAGGTGACCCGATTAGGAGATTGGCTTGTGTGAAAAGTTACTTTAATGTTCGCTATTTAGTCTTGAAGGACCTCTAGCAGATGGCTACGGCATACAGGACTAGACAATCCAAACCGAGCTGCCTTTTATTTAGTTAGTGTCATCTCGTTATTTTTGTCCCCTGTCCATCGGTTTTGCAGACGTTGTGGTTACCATAACGCTCCTCTCTATGGGCTCTGAGCATGCTCTTGAATTTCCAAGTGGCTCTCAGCAATGGCTGGTGGCTGAGGATGACAGTTCCATGGCACTGTCATGGCTCACCGCTCAGCTCAGTCAGTCTCGCCAGTGCCTCAGCCAGATCAAGTGGACAGAGGCTCAGAGGACAGCTCAGAAGCAGGTGAGGATTGCCACAGCCAGTTGACTGAGGAAACGCCTGGGTTGTCGACAGGTGCCGACCCTCCCCCAAGTTTACAACCAGAGCCAACAAGCCATCGACAGATGTGACCTCTTCCCAGGAATTACAGTCCGTGGAGTAGGAAATCTTTCCACCTGTACTGCCAGAGCCTCGAAGGGAGTAGAGCAGGCCCATAGCCAGTGGTGGGGCTTTAGGGGCTAAGCCCCCTATCAGATCTTCAGAGCCCCCCCCAGTCTTAAGCCACAATCTCAGCCGTGTGCCACGCGGGAAGGAGGGTTAAAGAACCATCAGCCCAAAGTGATTCTCTAGCCCTTTGTGGCATGTGGCAAAGATTGTGGCTTACGATGGGGTGGGGGCGTTGGGGTGCGGGTGGGCAGCACAGGTAGGGTTGCCAAGTCCTACTTACCTAATGGCAGGGGGGGAGTCCTCCTTGGCCCGGGAGCTCCCTTGGCGTGCACGCTTTGCGCGCGTACCCGGTAATGTCACCCGGAAGTGACGTCACCATGTTGGGGGCGTTGCCAGGGCGACGCTCTGGCAATCGCCCCAAAACTCTATGGTACCATAGAGTTTTGGGGCGATTGCCAGAGCGTCGCCCTGGCAACGCCCCCAACGTGATGACGTCACTTCCGGGTGACGTCATTACGCTGGGGAAAGTTGTCCTGGCAGGACAACTTTGGGGGTGGGGTTCCCCCGCCGGCCGAATGCTGGCTGGCAGATCGGGAACCCCTGTAGCGGGGGATCCCCCGCCCCCCGGGCTGACTTGGGAGCCCTAAGCACAGGGCAGCTCTTCCTGCTTGGAAGGCCGGGCCAGTATTGCTTAAGCCACAGCGCCGGCAGCCTGAAGTGATCTCTCTAACCCTCCTTTCTTTCTACAGCTCTTACTGTGGAAGGAGGAGGGAAGAAGGGTTAGTGAAATCACTCTGGGCCCAGTGTGGCTTCAACAATACTGGCCTGGCCTGACAAGTGGGAAAAATCGGGGTAAGCAGCCACTCCATCTCTCCTTGCCTCCTCTCCATCCCCTCTGCACCTGGAAAGGAGGGAGAGCTTATGCCGGGGGGGGGGAGATTGGGGTGGGGTGGGAGGGTGCTGCTAATTTAATTTAAATAGCTGTGCCCCCGCACCCCCCCGGTGCCCCTTCCCCCCCCCAAATCCTGGCTACAGGGCTGGAGAAGAGGCCAAGCCAAAAGCGACTGTGGCAGTAAGTGCTCACAGTGGAGAAACCACTGGCCCCTTTTAATGTACAAGAAACACCTGGGCAGGGAGGGGCGGCTGCAGTCTCATAAATACGGGGGAGGGGGTGGGGCTTATAGTCAGCTCTTGGCTGCAAACAACTCTCATTCCAGCTCCCTGCTTTCCCCGGCCACTCCCTAGATCTCCTGACTCCTTATGCCTTGACCTTTCTTCCAGACCAGACCACATCTCTTGGACTTGCTGTCTATATCCCGGTGCGCTGTGCTCAGGGGTCATTCCGTAGAAAAAGAGGTGCAGGAGCGCATTAGCATAACTCATTTGCATATGCCACACCCTCTAACATACCAGAAGTGTGTCAGAAGGCGACACCCACCCCTCAGGCTCCACTCCACAGGTGAGTGAAACTGACCTGCTCTTCCTCCATTCCCTTCCCCATCCAATAATTTGTGCAATAAAAAGAAGTGTCAAGAACACACCCTCATTCTCTTCCTGCTCCCTTGAAACCACCAGGTTTCAAGTAGACTTGAGATACCCAGGATATGTGCACCACCCATCCCTTTCCCTTCCCCTCCCCACAACAAGACACCCTGTGAGGTAGGTGGGGCTGAGAGAGGTCTTTTGAGAACTGCTCATGAGAGAACAGCTCTGAGAGAACTTGTGACTGACCCAAGGTCACACCAGCAGCTGCATGTGGAGGAGTGGGGAATCAAACCCGGTTCTCCCAGATTAGAGTCCAACTCCTGACCACTACACCAAACCGATGGGGTGGAAGCCGCTGAAGGGTTGGTGAAATTTCTCCAGTACTTATGTGCCATGTGCCCAGATAAAAAATGGTATACTTAGAAAATTTATATGCCACCTTGAGCAAGTCTCTGGAAAAGCAGCACACAGTCATAAAAGGAACAATGATAAAATTATCAATATTAAAACAAAACATTAAAAACAATAAAGACCCTAACAGGGCTTTCCCCGAGGCGCTGTGCCTCTGCACTGCTCGGGGAAGCCGAGGAGGGGGCGGGGCTTGGTCATGTGCCCGCTCCCTGGGCTCCTCACTCCCGGAGCTGCGCTCCTGTGTGCTCCCGCTCCAACAGACCCCTGGCTGTGCTACAGATGTTGTTCTGTACTTGACTATGCTTCTTTGACCTGCCCTGCGTCAGTAGAAAAGAGCAAGAGTCCAGGGGCACTGTAAAGATGAACACAATCTGTGGCAGGGGAGGAGCTTTCATGAGTCCCTTACTCACTTCTTCAGTGAAGGGAAGAAGTTAGCAGCGATTCACGAAAGCTCCTACTAGGGTTGCCAGGTCTGGGATTGGAAAATCCCTGGAGACTTTGGGGGTGGATCTGGGAGAGGGTGGGGTTTGCAGAGGGGAGGTGACGCAGCGTGGTACGATGCCTTGGCGTCAAAGCAGCCATTTTCTCCAGGGGAGCTGGTCTCTGTCAGCTGGAGATCAGTTGTAAAAGGGGGATATCTCCAGGCCCCACCTGGAGGCTGGCAACCCTAGCTCCTCCCCTGCCACAGATTTTGTTCGTCTTCCAGGTGCCCCTGGACTCTTGCCCTTTTCTGCTGCTACAGACAGACTAACACGGCGACCCGTCTTGACGTAACAAGAGAATGGAGGGCTTGCAGCTACCCAGCTTGACCTGCCACCTTGCATTCTGACTCTTGGGCTCTGACTTCTGAACCAGACCTGACCACGCCTCTTGGCACCTGCCTGACGTTGGTGCCTTGACCTCTTGCCCGGAGACGTGACTATAGTTGGAACTCTCCCCCAGACCCAGACCCCGGGCCCTTTCTGTGACTTATGGACCCCGGGCCCCCTTGCCTTGGCCACAAAACACAACAGGCTCTGTCAGCCTGCGCGCCCCAACCTCACGAGTCACAGCTCTCCAAAAACAGAGGAGGCCTTTTCGGAATACTGCCGAGAAAGCTCATCAATACCAAGCTGCTCCCAGAGGTTCGAGGAGAGCTTGTCCGTAGCTGACACAATGTGAAGCGCAATGCTCCCTCTAAGACGTGTGAGCCGGGGGCTAAAAAAACCGGAGCTAGCTCACACTAACTCAGCTTAGAGGGAACACCGGTCAAGGGCATCTGAGAGAATGATGAGGTATACAGGAAGTAAATAAGTGGCGAAATAAGCCCAGGATTATCCTTGGTAAATTGGAGCTGCTGAGGCTTTGACGTTTTGTAAAAGGGTTTCCAAGCACGATGCTTCCAAAGTCAGGCGTATTCTGAGGATTTGGGGAGCCTGGGTGGGTGATGGAGGCATTTTGCTTTCGAGCTGCGAGCGCGACAGCTCTGAGCCTGCTGTGGAGAGGCGCTGGTGCCTGCAGCCGTGACACTTTGATGCAGCACCCTCTTCTCGGCACCATCTGCTGCCGTTTGATAAATATAGACCTTTTTTTTTTTTCTTAGCAAGCAAAATCTTGGCAGGAGTGGCTCTCCCCAGCCCAGCAGGCTGAGTGGGTCTCCGCACAGCTGCTTCCGAATGGGATGGTGCGGTGGAAGAGACAGAGCTCCATTTGCAGCAGGAGCTGGGCTGGGAGTCTTTCTCTGCTGGGCCCAAGTCCTGCAGCTTCCCACTGGGTTTGGGGTCTTTCTAGATCCTGGTAGGGTCAGGGACTTAGCCCTGCCGATGGAGAGGGGGGCTGTCAGTTCCCTGTATAACCCGGCAGCTGAGGGCAATTCTGCATTGGCTTGTACCCTCCGCTGTTTTACCAAGCCCACCTTGGAACAGAAATTCCCCTCTGCATTGCATGTCGCGTTCACTTTCTTTGTTCATCGGGTTTTATGGTACCTTTTGCATAGATTTATGGGTCCTTCCCGCATTTGCCTGCCGCTCTAGATTTTCTCAGTGTTTGAGTCGAGGCCATTTAAATCCAAGGCAAAAACAGCATCCAAATAACCCGGGGCAACAGCAGGCTGAAACCGGGTTGACCACTGAAGGGAGGTAATATAATGCAGCAGGGGGGGAAAACCCAGAATAATAAGAAGGTTGAAGTTCATTTTAGTGCAGAATGGGGGAAAACCCTGGATTTAAAAGAAGGTTGAATTTGATTTTAGTGCAGAATTGCTTGGAGGACACCGCGGTGAACATGGATTAAAAGGAGAGTGCAGAAAGGGGTTTTCAGGGGGCTGTTCAGGGGTGACTTCGCAGTCAGTACAGCGTTGCTCTGGGGGGTATTTGAATGTGGTTTTGAGCGGCATGTTTGGTAAAACAACGGAGGGAAGAGCCAACGCAGAATCACCCTGAGTCTCAAACTATGAATATCTCCTATCAAACTGGTGTGTGTTTTAGCTTGGATAGTGGCTTACTGCTAAACTTCGGGGCTGGCCTCCCAGTTTGCCTCTCAGGTTTGCCAACTCCTAGCAGGGAAATTCCTGGAGATTTGGGGGTGGAGCCTGAGGAGCGTGGGGTTTGGGGAAGGGAGGGACCTCGGTGTTGGAGTGAGCAACTCACCATGCCTGGACATTGGGGGGGGGGGGGGTGCTGCATCACTCCACGTATGTCTAGGTGCTATCTCCTTGAATGGGATGCCTCTCTTTGTCTTAACCTGGGAGCTGCCCTCTGCCTTCCTCATCTCTCGCTTTGTCCTCTCCCTCTCTCTACATGGCCTTTCATGGAGACACATGTCTCTGCAGGTCTGTCTGGTAGAGGCAATGCCCTCACACATGATGCCGGAAAAGCTGGTCGTTCGTGAGAGGGAACGTACTCCTTAGATTAGGCTTCTGTTTCTCTTTTAACTGCAACCTGAATGTGACCTGGATCTACTTGAATAAATGTGAGTTTACCTTTTTTGCAACCTACTTCTTTGGAGATTTATTTACCGCACTCAGTATCACGTTTCTGTGACTGGGCAAACTCTGCTGTATTAACCAAATATCTCAATACTCAGCATGATGTAATGGCATTAGGGTTGCCAAGTCTGGGTTGGGAAATACCTGGAGACTTTGGGGGTGGAGCCAGGAGAGGGTGGGGTTTGGGGAGGGGAGGGGCCTCAGCATAGTACAATGCTGTAGAAGCCACCCTTCAAAGCAGCCATTTTCTCCAGGGGAGCTGATCTCTGTCAGCTGGAGATTAGTTGTAAAAGCAGGGGATCCCCAGGCCCCACCTGGAGGCTGGCAACCCTAAATGGCGTTCAGTTTATCCTAAGGAGGAGGAGGAGGGGAAGAGAGAGGAGATTGGATTTATACCCTGCCCTTCCCTCAGAGTCTCCTTCTCCCCACAACAGACACCCTGTGAGGTAAGTGGGGTGAGAGAGAGCTCTTTGAGAACTGTTCTTGAGAGCACAGCTCTGAGAGAACTGTGGCTTGCCCAAGGTCACCCAGAAGCTGCCTGTGGAGGAGTGGGGAAGCAAACTCAATTCTCCCAGATTAGAGTCCACGCTCCTAACCACTACACCCAACTGGCTCTTTTCTCCAGGGGAACTGTCCTCCGGAGATCTCTTGGTCGCACCTGGAGGTTAGCAACCCAATGGCCTCTTGCCTTGAACTTTGGATTCTGGCCTGCTTATTATTGGCTGCCCATGACCCTCAAACTTTGCTTCCCAGCTTGCCAGGTACAGAATGGGACACACAGCAGAGGCAGAACTGTTATTCAGCATGTGGTATTTCCGTTTTAGTGGCTTTTCCCCCCTCTGTAGTTTGAAACACCAGGTTAAACAAGTCTGGAACTTGGCCATGGTGGTGAAATATGAGAAGGGTTGCCAACTCCAGATTGGGAAATACCTGGATATTTGGGGGGGGGTGGAGCCTGGGGAACCTGGAGTTTGGGGAGGGACCTCAGTAAAGTAGCATGCCGTAGAGTCCACCTTCCAAAGTTGCCATTTTCTCCAGGTGAACTGATCTCTGCCTCCTGGAGATCAGTTGTAACTCCAGGAGATCTCCAGCCACCCCCTGGAGGATGGCAAGCCCTGCCTATGAGACACATTTATTCACTTCATTCATATCCAAAGGGTTTACAATGGTTTCTTCTCAGTTTTATCCTCACAACAACCCTGTGAGGTAGGTTAGGCTGAGAGGGTGTGACCAGCCCAAGGTCCCCCAGCAGGCTTCCATGTTGGAGTGGGGATTTGAACCTGCATCTCCAGTTCTTAGCCTAGGGTTGCCAACCTCCAGGTGGGTATACAAACGTGAGATCAAGGGGTAGGTTGTAAGTAATCCAAAAAACATCAGTGATTATTATGCCTTCTGTTCAATAATTAATAATAATTATCAAGCATTTATATTTTGGTACAAATTACCAGTGGCTCAAGTGGTTAAGACACGGAACTGAACTGCAATCCAAAAGGTCAGTAGTTCGGCAGTTTGAGACCCAAGTGCCGCTTTATGGAGTGAGCTCCCGTCTCTGGCCCCAGCTCCTGCCAACCTAGCAGTTCGAAAGCAAGAAATTGCAAGTAGATAAATAGGTACCGCTTTGGTGGGAAGATAACAGCATTCTGCGTGCCTCGGCATCTAGTCATGCCAGCCACATGACCACGGAAACGTCTTCGGACAGTGCTGGCTCTTCGGCTTGGAGACGGAGACGAGCACCACATCCCTAGAGTCGTATTTGACTGGCTTTCGAGCAAGGGAAACCTTTACCTTTACAAATTACAAAACACATCCCAATACAAAGTAAACATGAGTGTTTTATGGCATTGTTATCTGTTTATATGGCTTATTGTGACTGCCGCGGTACCTTGATAAAAGACCAAATGCAGGTGTGGAGCTGGCCCATCGGCACCATGGGAGCCACAGCGGTTGATAGGATATTTGGAATAACTGACCTCTATGTCAAAGAAAACGGTGTTAAGTTACTTTGAGCAGTATGACTCAGAGAGAGCATAGACAGTTTGGTTTTGTGATTTGTACCACAATATAGCTAAGGGGCTCCAGCGGTTCAGAGGTTAAGATGTTGAGCTGCAGACCAGAAGGTTGGCAGTTTGGCAGTTCGAGAGCCTAGCGCCACCGTGACGGAGTGAGCTCCTGTCCCTGGTCCCAGCTCCTGCCAACCTAGCAGTTCGAAAGCAAGAAATTGCAAGTAGATAAATAGATACTGCTTCAGTGGGAAGCTAAGAGCGCTCCGTGTGCCTCAGCGTTTAGTCATGCCGGCCACATGACCACAGAAAAAGTCTTTAGACAGCGCTGCCTCTTTGGCTTGGAAACGGAGATGAGCACCGTATCGCTAGAGTCAGATTTGACTGGCTTTCGAGCAAGGAAAACCTTACCAAAATATAAATGCTTGATAATAATTACTGAATAAATTGCATAATATCACTTTTTTATTATTTACTTACAATCAGGGCTTTTTTTGTAAAAAAAGCCCAGCAGGAACTCATTAGCATAATAGGCCACACCCAACAGCAGAAATTCATTAGCATATTAGGCCACACCTCTGACAGCACAGCTTATTAGCATACTAGGCCATACCCCCATGTTACCAGAAGAGTGGTCATCCAGCCACACCCACCTTTTGCTTCTTATTCTGTTTACCTTGTTTGCTGTCAAAACCCAGGGCTTTTTTTGTAGCAGGAACTAATTTGCATGTCAGGCCGCATACCCCTAATGTAGCCAATCCTAATGAGTTTCTGCTGTTGGGTGTGGCCTATTATGCTAATGAGTTCCTGCTGGGTGTGGCCAATTTAGGAGCCAGCCGGAACTCCGTTCCTTTGCGTTCCTGCCCCAAAATAGCCCTGCTTACAACCTCCAGATGGTGGCTGGAGATCTGTAAGGATTACAATTGATCTCCAAGCAACAGAGATCAGTTCCCCTGGGGGAAATGGCTGTTTTGGAGGGTGGGCTCTAAGGCATTACACCCCATCCTCTCCCCAAACCCTGCCCTTCTCAGGCTTCACTTCCAAAATCTTGGCGCTGGCAAGCCCAGTGCTTCAGCTGTTATACCACAGCATGGTAATGCCTCTGAGCCCACACGGAACGCTGCCTGTTTGTCAAGGTTAATTTCTTTCTCTGATCCTAGTTTATTAACACACATTCATAACGCTGGCTACCATTACAGTGTAGCTTAGGGAAATTAAGTCAGTTCCTCACTGAGTAATTAAAAATGGTAAGACTTTTAAATAAACACTCTGTGTAGTCTCTCCATAGGGAAGATTTTTATCCCTTCTGAAACATCCCTTTCTCTCTCTGTAACGTTATTGGTTTCAATCCGCTGTATAAAGTCATACTTGCTTCCCCCCACCCCCCCACAAAGCAAATACAGTGTTTTGTCATAATCCGGATCAAGTTCCTTTAATTTCGATGGAAGGTGAAACTTCTGCCAGTGAAATCAAAAGAACTTGGAAGGATTTAACTGTGGTTGGATTTCCCTTTTTTAATAAATAGGGATATCTTTTTATATAAAGTGAATGTAAAATAGAGTAATGTTTATCTCTGTTGTAATAGTCATCCTTTAATCCAAGCATCCTTTTACAGAGCTTCTTTCAGCTACAGATGGCTTAAGTTGCTCTTGTTTATATACTGGCTGGGCATTCCCCCCCCCCCCCCTAAATCACTTTCTTTCCATAAATGAAAAATAAAATAAAATCCAGCAAATGAATAATGTTAAAGTAGAAAATACATGAAGTTGAGACAAAATTAAGTTTCTGTAAAGAGGAAGAGAAGAAGAGGAGATTGGATTTATACCCCGCCCTTCACTACCCAAGGAGTCTCAGAGTCCTTCCCTTTCCCTCCCCTCCCCTCCCCACAACAGACACCCTGTGAGGCAGGTGGGACTGAGAGAGCTCTTTCCAGAACTGCCCTTGAGAGAACAGCTCTGAAAGAATTTATGACTGACCCAAGGTCACTCTAGCAGCTGCATGTGGAGGAGTGGGGAATCAAACCCAGTTCTCCCAGATTAGAGTCCACACTCTTAACCACTACAACAAACTGGATTTCCAAATTTCTAAAAATAAGTCTTCCCAAACAACTACTAATGATAGGCTTTTGTCAGAACCATTACTTTCTCATTAGCCACCTCCAGAGTCCCAGTGGACTATTGTTCTAGAACTCCAAGCTCAGCCAGTCTCTGGTAGAAACATTCCTGGAATGTTCCAGTCCCAATACACAACAATGGCAGGAGATCTCCAGGTGCCACCTGGAAACCGGCAACACTAGTAAAGACAAGGGAAGGAGCTTTTATTTCCCTCTCTCAGGCGTGGAAAGGCTATTAATCTTTGGACCTGTCAGCAACCCTTTCTGGAGACAGGCTTTGGATGTGACACTAACAAATCCCCGCCCCATAGTTCAGCGCATGTCTAGTTTACAACTCCTCCTGAAGAAGCACTTCTGGACAAAAGCGCCTTAAACGGGAAGAAGCCAGCCACATATTTTTGGGAAATTGGAGCACTGGCAGCTAGACGGGGTGATATGTTGGTGCCGTATAATTTTTACAAGGCGATCGCAAATATAGAAGAGAGGGTGCTAAGACCATAACGTGCGCTTGTGGCTTTATGTTCCCGTTTGAGGAGAGCCCCCTCCACCAAGGTCAGGTGCCACTTTGATTTCTTCTAGCAAATCCTTCGTACCTAAAAGCTGTGGCCCCAAAGAATGAAGTGTGAAGCGAGCGAGCACTGGCTGGACAACCTAAGGGGGTGCCGACAGTTAAGTATCATTCCCTTTGCCTTAGGGCTATACCAGCTCCGGGCTGGGATATACCTGAAGATTTTGGGGGTGGAGCCTGAGGAGGGTGGAGTTTGAGAAGAGGAGGGACTTCAGTGCCATAAAGTCCACCTTCTAAACTGGCCATTTTCTCCAGGTGAAGTGATCTCTGGCAGGTAAACTTACTTTGCCTGCTGGTTCTTCTCTGCAAATACCTCACTGGTCTTCCGTTCACGTTACTGGGTTTGTGCTGCAGTGGTTAGAGTGCTGGACTCAGATCCAGGAGATCTGGATTCAAATTCTCACTCTCAGCAAAGAGGATAAGCAAAGGTATTTGATGACTCCCCAATCCAGATTGTCTGTCTGCATTTCCTTTTTTTTGGGGGGGGGGGAACACTAGATAGATGTGATAGTTAAAAAATGCAGGGATTACAAAATCCGCTCAGCCCTGAGACACAGCCTCTTCTGTTGTTCGGAGAACTTTAAAACAATACAAATTTGGTGAATGGAGGTGTTTGTAAAAAAGAGACTTCATTTCCCACGAGGCAGTACAAGAATGCACATGCTCACTTTGTTCCGGATTGGGACACCTCACTTGGCTTTGCGGTTAACAAACGTGAATTCAGGAGGCTGTAAGGAATGCAAGCTTTTTATTATTATTATTATTATTATTATTATTATTATTATTATTCTTTATTTACTACACTTATATCCCGCTTTTCTCCCCAATTGGGACTCAAAGTAGATAACCTCATTCTCTTCTATTTTATCCTCATGACAACCCTGTGAGGTAGGTTAGGCCAAGAGTGTGTGGCTGGCCCAAGGTCACCCAGCAATCTTCCATGGCACAAGTGGGGATTTGAACCGGTCTCTCCCAGATCTTAGTCCAACACTCTAACCCAGGGGTCCCCAACGTGGTGCCCGTAGCTACGCACCATGGCACCTACCAACACCTCTAACACCACCTGCCCAGTGCTTTTAGATAGTGGGTGGGGTTAGGGGGGCCTTTTCCTAGCAGGGCTTCTGGTTCACCATGCAGATTAAAAGTCATCGTGTTAAACAGAGCCTCTGCCAAAAATGTTGAATATATAACCTCTCTCCCTGGCCTTTTATTGTTGACTCCACCTCCTGCAGCAGCCATTTAAGACTGGCTCGGTCTCCTGTGGCAGCTATTTTGTTATTGCACCCACCGCCCTGTGTCAGAATTCCAAAGGTGTCCGTAGGTTCCAAAGGTCGGGAACCCAGCCCTGACCTGGACAGCCTCGGCAAGCCCAATCTTGTCAGATCTCAGCCCAGCAAGTAATTGGAAGGGAGACCTCCGAGGAAGACCAGGGCTTGGGACAGAGGCAGGCTATCAAGCCACCTTTCTGAAACATCCAAACCCCACTAGGGGTCGCCAGAAGTCACCATGACTTTCAGGCACGCGAGCATATACACATACACAAACACCCAAAAAAACGAACAGAAAAGGTTTGGGAACCCCTGGTTCTAACCACTGTACCGCACTAGCTCTCTTTTGGTATGAAGTATCATGCACAAGTTGTTTGAATGCAAGTAAACGGTTTGTCTAACCTTGCAACTCACAGACAGGTTGTGAATTGAACCAGAGCTTGATTGAGCTTCCTGGAGCTCAGCTAGTGATTTTCTCTTTTTTTGCCTGGTAAAGAGCTTTGCAAATCATCTGTTTTGATAAGAAAACCCAAAGCAATGCATACTCTAAGTACAGTTGTAGTTATATGGGAAGAGCTGCAATTACAGTCTCTTTCAGATTCGTGCGTAAGGTGAGCCGTCATTCATTGCTCATCTTTTCAGCGACGTGACTTCTTTCCCTAAGCAACTGCCTTGTATAATGTGTGATCGAGCGCTTCTACGGCGCCAGTCGCAAGGGTAATATTTTACATACGCATAGCTATGTTTGTCGCCCAAGGCTTCTTGCGAGACCCTCGTAACTGAAATGCAACTGCTGCTGCACTGGAGGAACATAAGGTGGGAAAGCTCATTGTTTTCACTCGTATTCTCAATGGCATAGTCCATAAAGCACAATGGCTTGTTAGACTGTCTCAGGCTGGTTGCCTGGTGCAGGCACTCCGCAAGTTACAATACGTGTACGAACACAATTCAAAATCACAGAAGGTTCACGTAATAAAAGTATTGTCACGGGCTGGGGTGCCAGTCAAAGGGAGTCCAGAACAGACCGAGGTCAGGAGCCAAGAAGACAGTGCAAAATCCAAAGCCAAGCAGGTGTCAGGAGCCAGAAACACAGAGCCAAGTCCAAAGCCAGGGGGTCCGGAGGTTTAGGTGCAAGAGCTGAGCCAAAGTGGATGCAAGGTGACATGAAGCTGTCTTGTCGCTTCCACAAAGAGCTCTGCCCAGAGTGTGGAGCTAAATGCTGCTGCCAAGTAGCCAGCTGCACGATTACCCAGGCTCCTGTTAGAACTCTAGGCTAGCCGAGCATCTTCCCTGTAGCCTGGCCTCTCGGCGCCTGGTTGCTAGGTTTTGACCCAGTCGCTCCCTTAAAGGAGTCACATGTGGGGGTGAGTCAGGAGGACTATTGTCTTGCAATTCTTCCCACTTATCTGGGCCAGGTGTGAAGAATGCTGATATAGGCAACTGCCAGCTATGTGATAGTTGCTGATGATCTGGCAGCTCTGGCAGCCCTCACCCACACCCATGACAAGTATGATGTAATTATATTAAAATAATAGACTAAAACAAGTGGAGCCCATGAGACTTGTGAGGTGGAGAATTCCATCTCCCTCCTGCATACCTTAGCCCAGCACAGCTTTGATCCCCGCAACAGCAGTGTTGGTGTCCGAGAGCTGCTCTGAACCTGAAGCAGCTTCTGGCATCCCCTGTGGCCAGGCCTGGAACAGCTCCCGGTGTCGGCCCTGCCACCTTGGAAGAAGAAAGGTAAGTGCATTGTCTGTGCATGCACATGCAACTTTTTATTATGGGGGGGATTTAATCCCCCCAATGTATTTTTTAAAAAAGATTTCCAATTTTTCAACAAAACCTGAGGGGTCCCCCAAGTTTTTACGAAAATCTGTTGACTATTGTTGTGGCCCTGACCAGCAGATTTAGATATCTGCAGACGGGGGCCACATGTCACTATTAGATATATAGATATCATATGTGGTAACTGTAACAATTAGATCAAGGTCATCAGAATCCAATCTGTCAAGAAATGCCTTTTCCAGGGACTTCAGATCACAGGGAGGGGCCCTCTTGACTGGCCCATCAATCAAAGAAGCTCGTTTGGGGGGTACAGGGGAAAGGGCCTTTTCAGTGGCAGCACCATGATTACAGAACAACAGAGAAGCGCACATGGGCCCCTCACTGTTGATCTTTAGGAGGTAGTTGCAGATGGTTTTATTTAGGGTCACATTTGGTTAAGATTACTAGCTATCCTGAGCAGTGTTTTTAAATTTTGGGTTTTGTTTTTAATGAATTTTATTTTGTGTATTTTATCTACGTTGCAAGCCGCCTTGAGCTCTGTAAAGAAGAAAGGTGACTAATGAAAGTTTTAAATAAATAAATGTGAGGGAGAGGACAGGAAAATGTCCTTGGCACAAGCCGACTCTCCCAGTCTAGTGCTGACAAAAGGTTGGCGGGTGGGCACTACTTTAAGATGAAACCCTCTGCATGCTGGCCAGGGACTATAAAAGGTGGTGGCCTGAAGGTGAAGTGAGCACAGAGCTGGCAAGTCGCTGTTATTAGACAAGTGAATGGAGGATTGGAGGATAGGGGGTCATCAGTGGTCATTAGTCATGCTGACTAAAGGGAACCTCCACATTCAGAGGCAGCCACCCTCTGAATCCTGTGCCAGAAAGGAACATCAGGAGACGGCCTCTATGCCCTGTTTTGGGACCTCCAGATGAACTGGTTGGCCATTATGTGAGACAGGATACTGGACTGGATGGACCACTGTTCTTATTAGGTGAAGGCCTCAGCCTCTATGCCCTATTGTTTGCCTTCCAGAGAAACTGGTTGGTTGTCATGTAGGGTCGCCAACTTTGTATTGGGAAATCCCTGGAGATTTGGGGGTGGAGCTAGGTGAGGGCGGGGTTTGGAGATGGGAGGGACAGAATGACGAAGCACGAAGTCTTTTGGCATCAAGTAACGGGGTAGATCCTAGCAGGTATCAAAGGTGGAAGAAAGGAGCCAGCTACATGGCTGCCATTTTCAATGACAGCTGCATGTTTGGGGTAACATTGTACTTGGGGCTTAATGAATGTTGAGTTTACGTCATCAAATCTCTGCACATATATGTGATCCAGCCCTCCCCCCAAACTTACAGAACTTACACAGGTCTACAAATACCTGGGTTTATCTCCTGCCAAGAAACGGATATAGCTGAGAAGGTGAATAAGAGCCTGAACGAGGCACCAAAGCAGTGCTGGCAATGGAAACCAATCACAAACTGCCCAGGATTCCTGCTGCCAGAGGATGCAGTGATGGCCACGGGCACAGACAGCTTTAAAAGGAGGAGAGGTCTATCTGTGGCTATCCAGAGGATGGTCTTCTAAACATTCTTTTTTTAAAAAAAAATTATTGATGAAAATTTTTAACATGTTACAACAAAATTATTACATAACATTATATCTTAAAGAAAATGACTTGACATATATATAAGATTCTACAAAAACCAAATATTCAACTATTAAGCTATAATAATTGCATTAACTGAAGAACTAAATTCGTCTTTTTTTTCATAAATATTCAAGAAAGGGAAACCATATTGCCACAAAGTTAGATTGATAATTATCATTAGTCTTTTGCTTTAAAGATTCCATAATCTTATCTAACATACATAATTCACAAACTTATTCTGCGGTGCGGCAGAATAAGGCGGGGAGAATTGCCCACACCGCTGGAAGGAAGCCGCCCGCAGCGTTTAGACTGTGGGCGACTTTCTACAGCAGCGTGCGAACGCCGCGCGGCTCCCCCTCCTGGCGTGCGTTCACACCCGTCGGAGGCAGGGGGAACGCGTGCCACAGCAGCCGGGGCACCACTTTTAAGTGGTGCCTGGCTGCTGTGGGAGGAGTGCGGCGCTGGACGCGATGCGTCCGGGCCGCCTCCTCGGGGCAGATGCGTTCTGCCTCTGCTTTTGAAATGGAGGCAGAGCGGCCCAGACTGCCAGTCTGTCCTCGGCCCTTGTTCTTTAGACCATTTACCAACATAATTTGGTGGGTGTATATACATTAGTTGTAAATGTATATAGTAGATTTTTGAAATGTAACCTTTATGCCCTGGTACACTGATCTTTAACAATTGCTCAAAATTTGTTAAAGGTCTTCTTAAACCTAATTTAAATGGTTTCCTTATGAACCCTGACCATTCCTATCTTCCTGTCCTCAATACTTTAAATCTAATTCACTCTTCCCACTCTTAGTGCATTGTATCCAGGAAAGAAGCTGATGTAGAGCCACTTCAAGTTTGCTGAATTACATAGATGTAAATCTGCTTGAGGATTAGGCCCAAACTAAGTCATAATGAGAAAGGGGAAGGGAAAATCTTGCAAACAGGGATATTTAGCAAATTATTCAATTGAAAATATACATACCATGGTATTTGGTCCCCTAAAATTAGCTCTAACTGAATCTTATTTAGTAAGATGCCTTGTTTTGTTATATCTATAAATCTAATTATCGTTTTATCTCTAAATTGTCTATAAAAAGAAATTTGTCTTGCAGGTGGAAACCATTGTTGCCCTGTGAATACTGCCAAAGGAGATGGCCAGGGTGCCAACTGCTTTTGATATCGCTCCCACACCAGCAGCGTATTCCATAAAAAGGGATTGTCCCACAATTTCTTCATTCTGATTGATTTCGTTTGCCAAATAGTCTCATGTAAACTATAAGGTTCCGCATAATATAGTTCTATGATATGCCAGTCAGGAGCAGTATCCTCATTAAGGACCTTAATCATATTAGTTAACTGGGTGGCATCATGGTAAAACAACAAGTTGGGGTATGACATGCCTCCTGCTTTATATTCTCTATAAAGTGTGGGAAAAGGTATTCTATTCTATACTTTTTATAACTCCAAATGAAGTTATTCAACATGCTTTGCCATTTATGTATGAATTTGTATGGATAAAATATAGGAATTGTTCTAAATAAAAAAATTAATTTAGGTAAAATAAAAACTTTAACCATGTCCATTTTTTCTATCCATGATAGGTTAAGTTTCTTCCAGACACGTAGTTGTTTTCTAATCATTTTTTGTAAAACCACAAAATTTTCTTTAAAGAGGTTCTCAAGCTGTAAAGGTATTTCAGCACCTAAATGACGCCAGGTAGTTTTTACCCACTGGAAAGGATATTCTTTTTTAATTTGTAAAATCAAAGCTTGCTGGATAAAAATAGGATAGACTACAGACTTTGACTGATTAATTACAAGGCCAGAAATATTAGCAAAAAGATCTAGTTCATGCATTACTTCTTGCAGTGAGCTTACAGGATTTGTGAGATATAACACTGTGTCATCTGCAAACATATTAACTTTAAATATACGGCCTTCAATAGGTATGCCCTGTATCAAATTATTTTCCCTTATTGCTATCACTAATGGCTCTAAACACAATGCAAATAATAATGGCGATAAGGGGCATCCTTGGCGTGTGCCCCTAGTGGGTCTAAACTTTGTAGAGTTAACTCCATTAACCCTCAGCATAGCTTGCGGAGACTTATATAAAGTAGAAATACTTCTACAAAAACTTATACCAAAATTCATATGCTGTAATAAATAGTGCATGTAATTTGGTTCTAATGAATCAAATGCTTTTTGTATGTCTAAAGAAAATAATATGGAAGCTATTTTCTGTTGTTTACAATAATGAATAACATTTAACGATTTTCGGATATTATCTGCCATATTGCGATGTGGAATGAAACCCGTCTGATCTGGACTTATATAAGCATTAATGATATTTCCTAAACGTGTGGCAAGTATAGCAGAATTTTTTTTTGTATCTTGGTTTAATAAGCTAATAGGATGATAACAGCTAGGGTCTAGCATGTCTTTTCCTGGTTTTGGAATTAAAATAACAGTAGCATCATTCCATGAGGGTGGCATCTCACCTTCTGTAGTTATATCATTACAAAATTGTACTAGAGGTTCTGCCAGGAGATGTCTAAAAGTTTTATAGAACTCACCAGTGAAACCATCATTACCTGGTGCTTTATGATTTTTCAGTTTCCTAATTATATTTTCAACTTCTATAAATTGTATAGGTGCATCTAGAAAATCTTTATGTTCTTGTTTTAATTTGGGTACTTTTACTTTGTGTAATAAATAAGATTGAATATCTCCTAACCTAGGAGACTTTGTTTGATATAATTGTTTATTATAATGCCAAAATATGTTCATAATTTTATCTGGTTTAGTGTAAATATTTCCCAGACTGTCTCTTAGCACTGCTATAGGGGTGTAAGAAGGTTTATTTTTAATCCTTTGTGTCAAGAGTTTGAGATATCTCAGAGATCGGATCTACTTTTTTTGTTGAAAAAATAAAATCTGTTTTTTTAATTTTTGAAAGTTCTAAGCTATCAAGATTTTGTCGTTCAATTTGCAGTTTTTGGTAAACTTTCTTACTGGTTGTCTTTTTATGAAGGTCTTCTAAATTCTTAATTTTTTGCATTAAGGTTGATCTTAAAAGTTGTTTTTGCTTTTTATCATAAGCAGCTAGCGAAATGAAGTGTCCCCGTAAGACTGCTTTTAGAGCATCCCAAACAATCTGATTGGATGTACCTTTGTTAGTATTTTCTACAAGATATTGTTGAATAAGTATTTCAATTTCGTTTTTAACATATTCATTCAAAAGTAAAGATGAATCTAGTTTCCACTGAAAAGTTTGTTTAATAAGTGGAGACCACTGTAAATTTGCTTCCACCCAAGCATGATCTGAGTATACTTTTTGTCCTATTTGTGATTCTGAATGCAATTGACTCAGTCCCGAAGAGATTAAAATATAGTCTATTCGTGTGTGAATTTGGTGCCTCCCTGAAAAGTAAGTATAATCTCTAGCAGACGGATTGTACCTTCTCCATATATCTATATAACCAAAATTTTCTAAAAGGGTTGCTAATTGAGTCTTAGTGTTTCTCTTAGTTTTTGTTAATCTAGTAGATTTGTCCCATTTTTATCTATTATATAGTTTAAGTCCGCCCCAATGATATATTGCCATTCGCAAACAATTTTAATTTTTCCAATACCTCTTGTATAAAAATTAATTGGCCATCATTAGGAGCATATAAGGAAGCTATCGTAACAGGTTCCTAATTTATTATGCCAGAAACAAAAATATAACGACCTCTAGGATCCTTTTGTATAGAATTTAACTTAAAATTAACTCTACTTGAAAACAAAATACCTGTACCTCTAGATTTGGACATTCCTGCCACATGATATTGAAAAAGAAACTTAATAGATTTAAAAACCATTTGTGCATCTTTCTTAAGATGCGTCTCTTGAATACACAACACATCTGGTTGAATGTGAAGCATAGCAGATTGAATTCATTGTCTTTTGACTATATTGTTCATTCCTCTAGCATTATAAGTGATAACTCTCAGATTAGATGCCATTATCAAAAATTAAAAAAAGATTAGCACAAGTTATTAAATATGCATACAAAATACAAAGTAGTTTCCCATCTTTCAATTCACCTATGGAATTAACATTAATAATGTTAAGCTCTATAAAGGTAAGTCTATACCATAAAGAAACATGTTGAAATTTTAACAACAGCTTATAATTATCTATGCTTAAAAACAAAAAACAAACACCCAAAAGAAAAAAAAGGGAGTCTTACCACAAGAGCACAAGGAGACGTAGCTCCTTCACAGAAAACTCCCCAGGTTACTACAAATAACCCCAGGAAAAAGCTCCATAACCAAACCATATAGGGGGCAAAATAACGTCAAAACTCTTTCCCCCTCCCACATCTAGAATGTAGGCTTTCTAAAGGCCCCGTCCACACGAGCAAGATAAGCCGGATGGGAAGTGACACAAATTTGTGCCGGCGCAATTTGCGCCACTTTTGCAGGATCACACAGGTCCATGAACCTGTGAGGGCGAACCGCCGCTGTGTGATCACACACAGCCGCGGGTGAGTTGGGTTTTCCCCCCCGGCCGTTTTCAGTGCACTTATCTGCTTCTACAAGGGATCGATGACTTGCCTCTCCACCCTCGGTGTCATCCGATGATGCGCATACCGGGATGGGAGGGGAAAAACAAACAAAAAGCCTGCTCCCCAACGCCACTTGTTTGCGCTGGTGCGATCACACCAGGAAAGGTCAGTTCTGGGCCGTTGCAAACCATTTGAGACTGCCTTTTCACTGGTAGCTAAATAAGCTAATTCCCCACCAGCTCAAAGTGGTTTGCAACACTTTGACACTGGCTGCAGGACGCTTCCCAGATGTGCTTGTGTGATCACGCCACTTTGAGCCGGCGGAGAATCGTCCTTCTTGTGTCGCAAATGGGTGCGTATGATCATGCCCTAAAGGCCTCTTGGCAATCTAAGATAAGTAAATTATCTTTAACTCTTAAAATATATTCAATAACTATATTCCTATCTAATATGCTTAAATGGAAATAAAGTAGAGGATATCGTGAAGCTGTGAGAGTTCTGCTCAAAGTAGTCAAGGATCAGATCTTGGTTGGTTAACCACAGTTCTTTATTTCCAATCTCTACATTAGTACAGCGTCTCGGATTATTGTCAGAGATGAGACAGATAATACAAGCAGGTCTATTATACCATTCCAAGGAGTTTGAATTACCCATAGGTAGCCAATCACCTTAAGGGAAAATTGGCGGGCAGAGAGGTGTTCTGGCTGTTTGGTTCTTACAGGAAAAGAGTGAGGTGTTAAGCTGTAAATTTCCTTTCCCAAACCAGACCCCTCAGATGTTACCAGTTCACATAACAATCAATGGCCTCAAGGCTTTTGCATGTGATAAGAGATGAGAGGTATCCTCCCTTGAAGTTCCTGCCTGGGCAGCTGGAATGCGGAGGCAGAGATGTGAGGCCTCCTTGTTTACATACTTCACGGGTGTCACTCTCCCGCCTTACTGACTACAATCTCCCGGTCTGGCCAAGTATTAATACATAATAGGTACAGGGAAAAGGAAAGACATGTGCTACTTAAAAGGTACAGGCATGAACAACATAATGTCTGAATTAGCAGATTCTGACAGAAGCTCAAACCAACCATAAAAAAAGTTGTAGAAAGTCAGCTAACTTGTTCCCGGATTGGGATCTTAGACCATCTTGTTGGTGAATTTTGAAAATCCAATTTTTGCTCTATTGGCTTCTTCTCTGCAGAGTCTTGCTTTGCTTCTAGGTTAAGCTGTTGTAGCATATAGTGTCCGCTGTCTAAATCTTGCACTATGAAGGAGGTTCCAGAGTGACACACTTGGAGGGATCCTGATGGCAGCCATCTGTATCTTATCCCCGCTTCTCTCAGTTTTGCAGTAATAGGCTTCAATGTGGAACGAATTAAAAGATGCTCTCTGGGCAGATCCGGATAAACATGTATTTGTAAATTTTTATATTTAAGTATTCCAACTTGCCTTGCCAGGCACAATATGGCTCGTACTGTTCTGGCGTCTTGAAACTCTACAAGAATGTCTCGAACGCGTTTTTGCAGAGAAGTGGCTATGGAGCCAATGCAATAAGCTCGTAAAATCAGAGGTGCAATTCTGTCTTCCGGGCTCAGGATCTCTGTTAACCAGTGTGCCATAGATGAAGACATCTCCATGTTGCCCTCTTTTTTTTTCCCTCTAGTCTTCTAAATTTAAGTGAATTTTGTTTAAGTTTAGATTCTAACATAAGGATTTTTTCAGTGGCCCAGTCATCTTTTTTTTTGCAGATATTGCACTTCACCTTGGAGGGTAATACCCGCTTCCATTGCCATATTTGCTGTTTGGGCTACTTGTTGGAGAGAGTTAGTTATAGTTTCGAGTTGGTCTTGTATAGGCGTAAATTTAGTATTG
The DNA here is from genome assembly GCA_029233225.1 of Lepidodactylus listeri. Lineage (NCBI taxonomy): Eukaryota > Metazoa > Chordata > Lepidosauria > Squamata > Gekkonidae > Lepidodactylus > Lepidodactylus listeri. The sequence goes on along the minus strand of JARCFY010000005.1, from coordinate 126,750,479 downwards.
ATATGACCCAGAATATCAGCTTTCAAAGCATTTATAATAAGTTTGTCCTCCTGTGGCTGTGAGGCTACTGCCTCCATCTCATCTGGCACGTCCGCCATTTTAGATTTCAGCTCTGCAGGAGTCGCTACTTTCTCCTTCGCTGCAGACTTATCAAAAAAAGGTCGTAAGATCCGGGCTCTGTAAATTTTTAAGAAACTTTTTCGTTCCGGTACGCTTTTCCATACCTTGTTTTTCGCCTCTGATGGAGTTATAAGTGCGCAGAAGAATAAGGGAGAAGGGTTTGGAGCCTCAACACTGTGCGTCCACCATCTTGGACAGCCGACGCCAGGCCCCCCCTCCTAAACATTCTTGAAGATCAAAGGGAGAGACCCTCCCGACTGTCCCAGCAGTCAGAGAAGCTTGTCTTGTGGGCACATGAGATGGGCCTTTTGGTGGCAACCCCACAATTATGAAACAACTTCCCCAGGGAGGCACGTCTGGCCCACTCACTGTTGATCTTCAGGAAGCAGTTGAAGACAGTTTTAGTTAGGACTGCACTTGACTAATTTAGTTGCATTCATTGGCAGTCCTAATTGGAGTTAAATTGTGACTTTTAATGGTTTTTTATAATGGTTTTTCTTATTTTTTTTTATAATGTTTTATTTGTATCGTAAGTTGCCTTGAGTTCCACAAGGGAGGCAGCTAAGAAATATTTTAAATAAATACAATGGTGACTAAAGGGAACCTCCACATTCAGAGACAGTCAGCCTCTAAATCCTAATGCCAGGAGGCCACATCAGGGGAAGGCCTCAGCCTCTCAGCCCTGTTGTTGGCCCTCCAGAGGAACTGTTTGGCCACTGTATGAAACAGGATGCTGGACTAGATGGACCACTCGTCAGATCCAGCAGGGCTTTTCTTATGGTAAGGCTGGTCTTGGGTTCAAATGATGTCTACTCGTGCTAGCTTAAGGCACAGGAATCCTTGTATTACGGTGAACTGCTACCCGTCCTGTGGCAGATTTATAACAAGGAGGAATGGAATTCCTCTTCCAAGTTATAATACAGAAGAAATTGCACACGTATCACCAGTGGAGGTATAGGACAAAGCTTTTACTCAGTGAAATCGAAAGTGACATATTATAAATGGTTTCTAGCTTTAAATTGTTAATCCCTGTTCCTGTCATCTATGCAGATGTTTTCAGACAACTGGTCTTCCTAAATCATAAAGGACATGAAAACTCTAAGATATTCCCCCCCATTATTTGTCTAGTTTCGTTTTTTTTTAAAACGGTCATAGTCTTTGCGGCTTTTCTTTCTTTCTTTGTCTTGTTGCATCCTGTGAGTGCTAGGAACCTAGAAGGTTAAATTTATCAGCCTGGAAAATGTTCATTAAATGGAGATTTATCATCGAGCATGGCATAAATATTTTACCTGCCGTATTCTGCTCTGATGTATTTTCTTCCAAGAACGGTTGCAGTTTGTTATTCCTCTGATTTGCTGTTAGAGATGGGTTGGTTTAAAGTGAGCAGAAACATGAGACGCGCCATCTCCCATGGTGCATATTGCCTGGGCCGTATCCCTTGGGAACGTAGCCAGAACACACCATGCTTGAATTCTCCATCATGTAAAAAAACTCCCTCAGCTAGGGATGCCAGCCTCCAGGTGGGACCTGGAGACCCCCTGGAATTACAGCTCATCTCCAGACCACAGAGGTCAGTTCCGCTGGAGAAAATGGATGCATTGGAGGGTGGATTCTACGGCATTGTACCCAGGCCCCACCCCCAAATCTCCAGGAGTTTCCTGACCTGGATCTGGCAACCCTACCCCCCCATCCCCTGCTGGTGGCCACCCTACCCTCCACACAGAAAACTACCCACCCATCCCCTGCTGGTGGCCACCCTACCTCCACACAGAAAACTACGGTCGATGTATGGGTTGGAACTCTGCACCTTTACGTGCTGGCTTTTTTATTTTTAATACAGGGGAACAATCCAATAGGCAGCTCTCCATATGCAGACTACTTAATGAGCAATGATCTTGAAAGTAGGGTGGCCTACCTTAAGTTGGAGGAATTCCTGCAGGTTGGGGGTGGGCAGAGCTGGAGAGGGTGGCATTTGGGGAGGGGAGGGGCCTCAGCAGGGCGTAAGGCCACAGAGTCCACCCTCCGAAGCAGACATTTTCTCCAGGGGAACTGATCTCTGTAGTCTGGAGGTGAGTTGTAATTCCGGGAGGTTTCCCGGCCCCCACCTGGAGGTGAAAACTACCCAGCTAAGCCTTGGAGGACGTCACCCTCACCTTTGGCCAAAAGGAAACAGTTGCCCACATCCCCCTAGAGATTTTACTAGTAGTGGGCTCACCTCATCCCTGGCTGCATGATTGCATGGCCCTGGGTTGGCCATGATGGCTATTGTCCTGAGGTCATATCTCATGTATACTGGTGCACCCTCAGGAGAGCCCAGTGAGTACCATAACTGTTTCTGGCCTCCTGGCAGCAGGCAGTCACGACCATGTCTAGGGTTGCCAGCCTCCAGCTGGGGCCCGGAGATTTCCTGGAATTACAACTGAACTCCGGACTACAGGGGTCAGTTCCCCTGGAGAAAATGGCTGCTTTGGAGGGTGGGCTCTGTGGCATCTGGGAGTTCTCCACTTGTAACTTAATTCCCAGGGCCCAGTTTGATTTGGGACAGCCTCACATGGACCGGGGGGGTGGGGGAAATGCTTAAAATTGGGTTGCCAGCTTCCAACAGGGCCTGGAAACCTGCTTTTACAACTGATCACCAGACTACAGAGATCCATTCCCCTGGAGGAAATGGCTGCTTTGGAAGGTGGAAACTATGGCCATTGTGCCCCATTGGGGTCCCTCCACCAAATGCTGCCCTCTCCAGGCTCCACCCCTAAAATTTCCAGGGATTTCTTAGCCCAGAGCTGGCAAACTTAAAAGCCTCCACACCCTCAGTGTCATATTCCTAATTTGAAACCACCTGGGGAGCTGCTGCTTGGAAAGGGAAAACAAAAATTCCCAACTTCAAGTATTGGCTGATGGGGGTCTGAACTTGCTGAGACTGAGACGGAAAAAGGTCCTTGGGGAGAGCTCAGTGAAAGTGTCAACTCAGTGTGCTACATCAGTGAAAAGACAAACTCTATGTTAGGAAAGGGATGGAACATAGAACAGCCAATATTGTAAAGCTCCCTTTTAGGTCAATGGCACGGCCTCATTTGGAATGCTGCGTACAGTTCTGGTCCCGCTATCTCAAAAAGAGCTGGAAAAAGTACAGAAGAGAGCAACCAAGATGATTTAGGGGGCTGGAGCACCTTCCCTATGGGGAAAGTCGGAAAAGCCTGGGACTTTTCAGTTTAGAAAAAAGACAACTAAGAAGGGAAATGATAGACATTTATAAAATCATGCATGGGGTGGAGATAGTTGACAAAGGGAACTTTTACTCCTTTTACTCCCAAAATACTAGAACTCGAGGGATCCAATGAAGCTGGTGGGCAGTAGGTTCAGGACAGACAAAGGAAAATACTACTTTACACAGAGTGTGACTCAAACATGGAAGTGGCTGCCAGAGGATGTAGTGATGGCCACAGAAATAAATAGCTTTATAAGGAGATTAAAATAATTGAGGAGCAGTCTATCAATGGCTACTAGCCATGGGGACTGAGGGGAACCTTCACATTCAGAGGCACTAATCCTTTTTATTATTTTCAAGTAAGAAAAATAGACAACACAGATACACAAAGAAAAAAAAACACATACCACATAAAACAATACAGAGTCTGTACTCAGTTAACTGTTTAAGTCTATCTATGCGGAATCTGAACTGGTTACACCTGTATCCGTTAAAGTTTCAAGCCCTACGAGCTCATGTTTCCATCCTTAAAATTTCTTAAGATAATCCTCCAACCATTTATATAATCTTGACCAATTTATAACAAAGGTTTCTTTTTTTTAAATCTTGTAACTGTAAAGTTAGTTTTTCCATTTCTGCTGTGTCAAGTGGTTTGTAAGTTATTTCTTCTTTTGATGGGACTTCTTTTTTCCAGTCAGAGGCACTAGTCCTTTGACTCTCAGAACCAGGAGGTCACATCAGGGGAAGGCCTCAGCCTCTATGCCCTGTAGTTGGCCGTTGAGAGGAACTGGCTGGCCACTGTGTGAGACAGGATGCTGGGTTAGATGGGCCACTGGTCTGATCCAGCAGGGCTTCTCTTATGTTCTTAGGAAGGCCTCAGCCTCTATGCCCTGCTGCTGGCCCTCCAGAGGAACTGCTTGGGCACTGTGTGGGACAGGATGCTGGACTGGATGGACCACTGGTCTGATCCAGCAGGGCTCTTCTGATGTTCATATGTTCTTAAAACTGATGTGCTGCCATCAGTATATATAAGTTTCCCCATGGCTCCCCCATGGCTGTTTCAGTTTCAGCAAATGGTTCAGGATCAAGATTTAAGCTCCCTCTTCCCACAGGCTGCTGCCCCAATCCAAACTGGGCCCTCATGTGCTCACGGATTAAGTTCCAAGAACGGAATTTCCACAGAACTTCTGAGAAGAAGCCCTGTAGCTACCATGGAGGCTTTGTAAGGTGGGAATCCTGTAAGCGTGCATAGTAGGGTCAGAGGCACTTTCTCCACCCAACCTGCCATCCAAGAGCGGTTTATTGGGGGTAAAATGAGATAACCTGTGGGGGACATTATGAGCTCCTTCAGGGAGATGCAAGATAAGATGCTTCTTCTGTCCTGGAATGGGCTCCAATCACAGTGTTTGTAAAGTGCCAACAAATCGCAGTCAACTTATGGTGACCCTGTCGGGTTTTCAGGGCAAGAGGTGTTCAAAGGTGCTTTGCCATTGCCTGCCTTTGATTGCAACCAGACGGCTCTTTAGATCCGACCCAGGCATGAGTGCCTGGCAGATTTAAAGGGAACATCCAGACAGCGACATCTGGGAAAGGTGCCAGATCCATGATCAGCCTGTTGAGCCCCGCCAGGGAGCCGTACTTTAAAGATACCGGTGAAAGTCTGGGCTAATGCTGGCCGAAGAGCCAATGGTGGATTTTCCCTGTCTGATTGTTCCAGCACGCAATCATCCCATAGGGATGGTCTGACTCCAGACCATCCTGAACAGCTGCCATTGAAAAAAATTCATAGTGATATGCGCATAAATGCATATGTGCGATGGCCACAGAGCTCCACTCAAACGTTCCGGACAATTTCATGTTTCTGAATGGCCCATGAAATTTATGAACTTTGTTAATTGAAATGGTACCTAGAGGAAGGTCCCACTGGTGGCGCTTTTACCATTCGAGTCCGTGATTGTGCAGAAAAACAAGTACGCAATGAGGTGTATATGTGCATGTGCAAACAATTTTTTTTTTAAAAAAACCCTGACTGAACAGCTCCTTCAGGTGGGTGTCTAAACAATCCACCATGGAGCCCACACACGGTAAGACAATTCACGGGGGGGGGGGCTGTTTGGTCGTGCAACACTGCATAAAAAAATATCTGGATCGAATTAGAGCTGGGCCAATGGCAGGATTAGCTGCCCATCTGAACGGGACCTTTGTATAGCAATCCTGGAATTCCTTGGTGGTCTCCCCCCCAAGCATGAAACCAGACTGAATCTACACAGCTTTAGAGATCTGATGAAATTGGGCTAGTCTGGGCCATCCTGGTCAGGCAAGAAGAACATTCCATTGAGTCACAGCAGTCTCATGGTGACCCCCATCCATGGGGCATTCAAGGCAAGAGGTGAGCAAAGGTGGCTTGCCATTGCCTGCCTGTGTTGGACCCTGGACTTCCTTGGTTGTCTCCCATCCAAGTACTAACCCAGCCTGACCTACCCCACTTCTGAGATCTGATGATATTGGGCTGGCGTGGGCCATCCAGGTCAAGGAAGGAGAAGAAAAGCATTCCGTTGAGTCACCTACAGAGTCATAGTGACCCCCATCCATGGGACATTCAAGGCAAGAGGTGAACAGAGGTGGTTTCCCCTTGCCTGTCTCTGTGTAAGTGACCCTGGACTTCCTTGGTGGTTCCCCACCCAAGTACCAACCAGGGCCAACCTTGCTTAGTTTCTGAAGAGATCAGACTAGCCTGGGCCTTCCAGGTCAGTGTTTGTTCCTAAGTGCAGGGGTCTGTTGGAGTGGGAGCGCACAGGAGCGCAGCTCCGGGAGTGAGGAGCCCAGGGGATGGGCACATGACCAAGTCCCGCCCCCTTCTTGGCTTTCCCAAGCAGTGCAGAGGCGCAGCGCCCCGGGGAAAGCCCTGCTAGGGTCTTTATTGATTTTAATGTTTTGTTTTAATATTGATAATTTTATCATTGTTCCTTTTATGACTGTGTGCTGCTTTTCCAGAGACTTGCTCAAGGTGGCATATAAATTTTCTAAGTATACCATTTTTTATCTGGGCACATGGCACATAAGTACTGGAGAAATTTCACCAACCCTTCAGCAGCTTCCACCTTATCAGTTTGGTGTAGTGGTCAGGAGTTGGACTCTAATCTGGGAGAACCGGGTTTGATTCCCGACTCCTCCACATGCAGCTGCTGGTGTGACCTTGCGCCAGTCACAAGTTCTCTCAGAGCTGTTCTCTCAGGAGCAGTTCTCAAAAGACCTCTCTCAGCCCCACCTACCTCAGAGGGTGTCTTGTTGTGGGGAGGGGAAGGGAAGGGAAAGGGATGGGCGGTGCCCATGTCCTGGGTATCTCAATTCTACTTAAACCTGGTGGTTTCAAGGGAGCAGGAAGAGAATGAGGGTGTGTTCTTGACGCTTCTTTTTATTGCCCGAAGTATTGGATGGGGAAGGGAATGGAGGAAGAGCAGGTCAGTTTCACTCACCTGTGGAGTGGAGCCTGAGGGGTGGGTGTTGCCTTCTGACACACCTCCGGTATGTTAGGGGGTGTGGCATATGCAAATGAGTTATGCAAATGAGTTATGCTAATGAGCTCCTGCACCTCTTTTTCTACAAAATGACCCCTGCCTAAGTGCCACGTTGTTTAATCCCACATTGTGAGATGGCCTTAAATACATTGTGTAATTGGAGGTGGCTGAAGCAGCAAGCCAAGTATTTTTGGTGGCATCTCACTCTCTCTCTCTCTTTCTGTGCCTAGTCTCCCATTATTTATGAACCTTTCATTTAATATTTGATGGGCTGTGCTTGAAGGAATGACAGGCGGATGGGAAACTTGACATCTGTGTCTTCATTAGACGTTGGGCCACTCCTCTCACAGGGGGACAACTTTGAACTTAATACGTTAAGCTTAGCAACATTTGCTAAGCTAAGCGGAGTGCATCGGCATTTTGCTTTTTAAAAGCTGAACACTCTTGGCTCACTTAATTATCTGCTTGCACCCTTGTTAACTGACAGTTTGGAGAGGAAAGGCAAGCATTACACCAGACCCACTCACAACAGCACTCAGATAACCTTTTAATCTCTTTGCACGTCTCAGGAAACAGCCCTTGGATAGCTCTAGCTGTCAGTCTTGGCTTGTCAAAGTAAGATGTCAACAGAGTTTTTGGAGGCTGTGTGCAGAATAGGAATAACTAGACCTACCAAGTTCCCCATCTCCACCATAGATTGAAAGTTCACATTTGCAACATGTACAGACTCGTACCCTCCATTGCCGAACCAGACTAGCCCTTGCCATTTCATTAGCAGGATAAATCAGTGATTTTCAGATTCAGAGGGTAGCGGTTTTGGTCTGCAATAGAATGGCTAGATTTGAGTCCAGTAGTGCCTTAGGGACCAACAAGATTTTGGGGGGTATTAGCTTTTGAGAGCCCAAAGCTCCCTTCATCAGATGAGGAACATAAGAAGATTAAAAACATCAGAAGTGCCCTGCTGGATCAGACCAGTGAGGGTCCATCTAGTCCAGCATCCTGTCTCATACTGTGGCCAACCAGTTCCTTTGGAGGGCCAACAACAGGGCAGAGAGGCTGAGGCCTTCCCCTGATATGAACATAAGAAGAGCCCTGCTGGATCAGACCAGTGGTCCATCTAGTCCAGCATCCTGTCTCACACAGGGGCCAACCAGATCCTCCAGAGGGCCAACAACAGGGTATAGGGGCTGAGGCCTTCCCCTGATAAAAACATAAGAAGAGCCCTGCTGGATCAGACCAGTGGTCCATCTAGTCCAGCATCCTGTCTCACACAGTGGCCAGCCAGTTCCTCTGGAGGGCCAACAACAGGGCATAGAGGCCAAGGCCTTCCCCTGATAAAAACATCAGAAGTGCCCTGCTGGATCAGACCACTGAGGGTCCATCTAGTCCAGCATCCTGTCTCACACACGGGCCAACCAGTTCCTTTGGAGGGCCAACAACAGGGCAGAGAGGCTGAGGCCTTCCCCTGATAAGAACATAAGAAGAGCCCTGCTGGATCAGACCAGTGGTCCATCTAGTCCAGCATCCTGTCTCACACAGGGGCCAACCAGATCCTCCAGAGGGCCAACAACAGGGTATAGGGGCTGAGGCCTTCCCCTGATAAAAACATAAGAAGAGCCCTGCTGGATCAGACCAGTGGTCCATCTAGTCCAGCATCCTGTCTCACACAGTGGCCAGCCAGTTCCTCTGGAGGGCCAACAACAGGGCATAGAGGCCAAGGCCTTTCCTGATAAAAACATAAGAAGAGCCCTGCTGGATCAGACCAGTGGTCCATCTAGTCCAGCATCCTGTCTCACACAGTAGCCAGCCAGTTCCTCTGGAGGGCCAACAACAAAGCACAGAGGCCAAGGCCTTCCCTGATAAAAACATAAGAAGAGCCCTGCTGGATCAGACCAGTAGTCCATCTAGTCCAGCATCCTGTCTTACACAGGGGCTAACCAGATCCTCTGGAGGGCCAACAACAGGGCATAGGGGCCGAGGGCATAGGGGCCCCTGATAAGAGCCCTGCTGGATCAGACTAGTGGTCCATCTAGTCCAGCATCCTGTCTCACACAGTGGACAACTAGTTCCTCTGGAGGACCAACAACAGGGTATAGGGGCCGAGACCTTCCCCTGATAAAAACATAAGAAGAGCCCTGCTGGATCAGACCAGTGGTCCATCTAGTCCAGCATATTGTCTCACACAGTGGCCAGCCAGTTCCTCTGGAGGGCCAACAATGGGGCATAGAGGCTGAGGCCTTCCCCTGATAAGAACATAAGAAGAGCCCTGCTGGATCAGACCAGTGGTCCATCTAGTCCAGCATCCTGTCTCACACAGTAGCCAGCCAGTTCCTCTGGAGGGCCAACAACAAAGCACAGAGGCCAAGGCCTTCCCTGATAAAAACATAAGAAGAGCCCTGCTGGATCAGACCAGTAGTCCATCTAGTCCAGCATCCTGTCTTACACAGGGGCTAACCAGATCCTCTGGAGGGCCAACAACAGGGCATAGGGGCCGAGGGCATAGGGGCCCCTGATAAGAGCCCTGCTGGATCAGACTAGTGGTCCATCTAGTCCAGCATCCTGTCTCACACAGTGGACAACTAGTTCCTCTGGAGGACCAACAACAGGGTATAGGGGCTGAGACCTTCCCCTGATAAGAACATAAGATCCCTGCTGGATCAGACCAGTGGTCCATCTAGTCCAGCATCCTGTCTCATGCAGTTGCCAGCCAGTTACTCTGGAAGTCCAACAATGGGGCATAGAGGCTGAGGCCTTCCCCTGATAAGAACATAAGAAGAGCCCTGCTGGATCAGACTAGTGGTCCATCTAGTCCAGCATCCTTGGTATCACAGCGGTCAGCCAGTTCCTCTGGAAGTCCAACAATGGGGCATAAAGGCCGAGGTCTTCCCCTGATGAGAACATAAGGAATGTTTATACATTGAATTTATGCAGCACAGGATTGCTCCATGCGCACAACAGTGGAAACTTGGGGGGAGAGATTGCGAGAAGGACGTTTAGATGACCTAATCGCGATCATTGCAAGAGATGGCTGTCCAGATCAGTGAAATCGCAGATTCAAAGCGCAAATATCCAGAAAGTACTTGATTTTCCAGATGTAGGTAAACTCGCTAGGGAACCAGGAGCATTGTGCGAGGGAGCCCGCTTTGGTGCGGGAGATGAATGCGGGCATCTGATCAGCAATTTTAAATGCGAGAGGGAACAGCGGTGAAACTCTTATCAAAATGAACATGCGACCATGGCCTCACAGAATAAAGTCTGAGCCCAGTGGCACATTTAAGAGCAACAAAGTTTTATTCAAGGTTTCGTGTGCACGCACACTTGTTGGTCTTGTAAATTTTATGGGAATTTTTATTGTAATGTTTTTCAACCGTTTTATATTGTAAACCTTTATGGTACGGGGTTTCTGTTAGCCGCCTTGAGCCGGTTCGCTGGCTAGGCGGGCTATAAATAGAACAAACAAACAAACAAATAAATTAATTAATTAAAGGTGCCCCTGGACTCAAACTTTGTTCTGCTGCTTCAGTCCAACACGGCTGCCCACCTGAGTTAATGTCACAGATATTGTTAACAGACGAAAACTGATCTTTCGGAAGAGTTCAGCTTCTTAATTCTCTCCTGCGGGGTTCTTTCCGGAAAGTCAAAAGATGTGCAAAGCAGGCCATGTGTGGGTGTACTAGAACTCAAGATGTTCTAACATCTGTGAGCGAGGAATCTGGAACAAAACAATTTCTTTCATTTATCTGGTCCTGAGAGCAGGTTGCAATTTAGCTGATTGAGGGAATGTTATTCTTAGGCTGTTTTTACATCTGACTTTCCCGCTGGAATCATTCTAGTTCCAAAAAAACTGCCCACACCTCTGTGCGGTGTGAAACCGTGCTGCTACTGAAATGTCCACATCTACTAATTGCCCTCCTGTGGTCAAGCTAGTATGCAACCGGCTTGATTCTGCTTTAAACAATTGCTGTTGATTAGAGCACTTAGACCCCCTGGAGTGAAATTTCACACCACTGTGAAATCAGCACAGGAAAAGACAGCAGTCAAACTACTTTAGAGGGGAGGTGTAAAATGACCCTTAGTTCCCCGACCCACAACATGCTTGAAATGAAATACATCCTCAGGACTTCTGTGTCTAAAAAGCACTGGGCAGAGAATGGCTCTTTCAGGAAATGATCCTTCTGCATCTGTAAAGCTGCCAACTTCCAGATGGTGGCTGGAGATCTCCCAGGATTACAACTGATTTCCAGAATACAAAGATCAGTTCCCCTGGATAAAATGGCCACTTTAGAAGGTGGCCTCTATATAATTATATGATATTGCATTCCCTCCCTCCCTTCCCCAAACCGGGCCATCCTCAGGCTCCTCCCCCCAAATCTCCAGCCAGGTATTTCACAACCCAGAACTAGCAACCCTGTCTGTATTCCAAGGTCTGGTGGATGATTTCAATCACAAATACTGTCATCATAAGAACATCAGAAGAGCCCTGCAGGATCAGCCAATGGTCCATCTTGCCCAGCATCCTGTCTCACACAGTGGCCAGCCAGTTCCTCTGGAGGGCCAACAACAGGGCACAGAGGCTGAGGCCTTCCCTGATAAGACCCCTGCTGGATCAGCCCAGTGGTCCATCACATCCAGCATCCTGTCTCACACAGTGGTCAGCCAGTTCCTCTGGAGGTCCAACAACAGGGCACAGAGGCTGAGGCCTTCCCTGATAAGACCCTTGCTGGATCAGCCCAGTGGTCCATCACATCCAGCATCCTGTCTCACACAGTGGTCAGCCAGTTCCTCTGGAGGTCCAACAACAGGGCAGAGAGGCTGAGGTTCTGGGCTCTGGGATTCAGAGGCTTAGTGAGTCTGAATGGGGAGGTTCCCCTCAGTCACCATGGCTAGTAGCCACTGATAGACTTTAAAAGCTGTTTATTCCTGCGGCCATCCCTATCTCCTCTGGCAGCGAATTCCACATTTGAAGCACTCTCTGTGAAAAGTAGTATTTCTTTTTGTCCATCCTGAACTTTGCCAAAAAGCAGGTGTTGGAACCCACACAAACTCTATAGACTGGAAGGGTGATGAGACTAGTGGTATGGTGGATGAGACTAGTAAAGATTTCTTTCTTCCCTTTAGCATCACCTCTAAAAAAAAAAAATCTATGCAATCATTATGTGCAAAAAGACTAAAGCCCAGTAATGTGAATTAATCATGGACATTTCATACCTCTGAGTCATTCATCTTGCCGGCGTCCTGAGCGGCAGTGGGCGGCGGTACTTGCTCTGTATTAGCTGTCAGCTGTGATTGGGAAGTCCTTTTATTTACAGGTTACTGCAAAATGAATTTGTTTGCTCTTTATGTTCTCTGGGCAGACTCGAAAGTTAATTATAAGGGGGGAAAGAAAGGCACTAAGGTGAGTGAAACAATAATTCAATGTCTGTTGAACAAGGGTGACTCCTCCTTCCAACCATCTTTCCCCTGAGTTCCTACTTTTCTGCCTTAGCTTCATGCTTTCACACACACTAAATAACGCACTGTCCATCCACTTTCAATGCACTTTGCCACTTGATTTTGCTCTGTGAAATGGCAAAATCCACTTGCAATTGGTTGCCGAAGTGGATTGAAACTGCATTACTTAGCATGTGTGAAAGTGCTCAGCTAGGTCCCCAGCTTTGGCTTTCTCTCCTCTCGGTACTTCTGATCCAATAGGAGGACAGGCTGAGTAGCTCAGCCAGTGGCAACCCAGTCCCTGCCTTTAGCACAGCTTAGCCAATAGTTGCTTGAGGTTTCATCCCCATCACTAGGGAAATGAATGTATGCATTACGTTACGTGCCGTCAAATCACTTCTGACTTACGGTGGCCCTATAAATTAATGGCCTCCACGATGTCTGAGCATTGTACTCAGGTCTTGCAAATGAGGGCCTTTGTGGCTGCCTTGGTTGAGTCAATCCAACTCATGTTGGGTTCAGTGTTCCCTCTAAGCTGTGCGTGTGAGCACAGGAAGCCCCGCTCAGCAGCAATCTGGAGCTGTACAGCATCTTTCACTGCCCATTGCCCATTTTAAGATTACAGCAGTTAAGTTCTGCTCAGGGTGTGAAGTGCTCCGCTCAGCAGGGGAGAAAAATTAGAATGAACACTGGGTCTCCTTGTCTTGCTGCCTTCGACTTTTCCTAGCGTTATTGTCTTTTCCAGTGAGTCTTAAAAACAAGCGATTGTAAAATTGCCATGAGAAGCAGCATGTCGTTAACCAGTATACAACATTTCTCTTTCTACCTATCCACAACTCATTTCTTGACCTGTGTGTGTGTGTGTGTGTCTTAAGTGCCGCTTCTGATTTAGGTCGACCCTTTGAATTAATGTCCTCCAAACATCCTCTCGCTCAGATCTTGTGAAGTGAGGGCCGAGGCTTCCTTGACTGAGCCCATCCATCTCAGGTTGGGCCTTCCTCCTCAACATACCGGTAGTTTCTAAAAAAACGACCATCAGATTCCAGCCCCACAAACACACACCATCCCAACTCCATCCTTCCTGTTGATGGCCAATCTCTCTTTACTCGTTTGATCCAAACCTCCACTGGGTTTCAAGGATCTTTTGTTGATTTTTGATCAGCAGAATCCAATGAGCAAAAAGAGAACCCCGCCTTTTAACTCTTCCCATCGCCCCAAGCATCTGCAGAGACTTCAGGTAACAGGGAAGGAGGAGGAGGAGGAGGAAGAAGAGGAGGAGGTTCGATTTATACCTTGCCCATCACTACCCGAAGGAGAGTGGCTTCCAATCTCCTCCCCCTCCCCACAACAGACACCCTGTGAGGTAGGTGGGGCTGAGAGAGCTCTCTTGAGAACTGCCCTTGAGAGAACATCTTTGAGAGAGCTTATGACTGACCCAAGGTGACACCAGCAGCTGCGTATGGAGGAGTGGGGAATCAAACCCGGTTCTCCCAGACTACAGTCCACATTCCTAACCACTACACCCAACATAAGCGCACGCTCTACGATCCCGTGATTTAGAACTTGTGGTGCCAGGCTCCTACACCGCATTCCAAAGGCTCCCAGCTGCCAACCAAATGCAGACTCTGAGGAGCTTTGTTTTCAGAGGTTCCGGGTTAAATAGACTTTGCAATGTAGAAATTGTTGGAAAAGTGCTAACATAATGTCTAACATAATGATCGTTTCAGGGGGGTAGCCATGTTGGTCTGCAACAGAAGTAGCCTGTCGTAGAAGAGCAAGACCTGAGACTAGTAGCACCTTAAATCACCAGCAAGATTTCCAGGGTGTAAGTCAATACTCCTTTCATCGGCTATCTCGTATATAGCACAGGGAGCTTTGGTTCTCAAAAGCTTACACCCTGGAATTCTTGTTGGTCTCCAAGGTGCTGCTGGACTCGAATCTTGGTCTAACATGATATATGGTCCAGGACCATAGAGAGTCCTGGGCACTGGAGGGCGAAGAGTTAAAAAGCATGACCCATCCTCCTCCTCTAGCTATTCATCCAAAGTCCCATACTTTGGCTGCGGTCAGACATGCCATTTGGTGTAGTTGGGAAGCACTCCTATTCCATCTGTTGGTATTTGGCATGGAGTTGCTCGATCACACATCCCAGTATAATCCATTTCGCTGCGGGCGCTGCCCATTACTGCACAATCAGATGGCATGTTTGGGAAAGTGGGGGGGGGGGGTTTGGCCTTTTTGTGTGCATGGGCATAAATGAGGAATTGAACCCCTGTGCAAAGAGTTCTCCATGGAATTCTCCATGGACCGATTATGCAGTTATGCACATATTGCTAAGTGGGGGCGGGGGGGGGGGGGATGGTGCTGAGCAGTCCATCCCGACAGCCTGAGGGCGAGCTTGAGTGATCAGACTAGGGAAAATCCGTCCATGGCCCGTTGGCAAATATTAGGGCTGGACTTTCCCCAGTGTCTTTTAACTCCATTTCTGTGGTGGGCCAGCACAAGTTGCCAACGACTGCGGGACCTTTCCCAGATGCTGCAGTCTGATTGTGCACTTTAGATCTGTCAGGCATTTGCAGCTTAAGTCAGATCTAAAGGCACGTCTGACTGCAGCCTTTGGGATTCAATCCCCTCTTGTAGAGGAATATCTTTACGGCTGGTTTAACTTTTGTTCCTGGTATGTATTTGTCACACATTTTCTTGGCTGCAGGTTGCCAGTTACAGGTGATCTGCAGTTCTGTGGACCACACAGACAGACGTGCACTTCTGATTCATCAAGCGGTCATCTTTGAGCTGGAACAATATTTAGGGGCTTTTTGTTCACTCACCAAGGCTTCTGCCTGCTCTGCCATTCTGAATCCTGTTTGTTGGCTAACAAGAGCTGCTTTGGGGCCAGGCTTTGTTCTCCACATTCATGTTTTCCACATGTCCCCAACAGGAAAAAAAGTGCTCTTTTTATAGGGCTGTCAAACATTTGCGTCCTATAAGGGACTTGAATGTCCTCCCTATATTTCTCAGCCAGGAGCACAGGAGCACAATTCCAAAGCCTCCCACAGAACTTGTCTTTCTATGGATGCATCACTTTTTATGTTGGCTCCTGTTGACACATATTTCAAAAAGCAAATGTTATGCATTAATTTATTAGCGATTTCTCCATTTCCAAGTATTCAAAGCCACGTGTACTAAAAACAAAACAAAACTGTGTTTTAAAACAATTATAGGATGTTGACCACCCCTTTGGCGCAGAGGGCAGGGTATAAATTTGATAAATAAATTAATAAAATAAAATATCACTAAGTGAGAACCTTGACAGCAGTAGTTGGGTACAACTCTAAAAAAATAGAAAATGTTCTTAAGAGGCATTCTTTTAATTACCAATTTTTCCCTGAAATCCAACACTCTGTTTCTTTTCCTCTTTTTAGGAAGTCTGTGTCTAACCAATTCCATTTTGAGCAAAGAGGAATTCTAAGACAGGCTGGGAAAGAAGGGAAGTTCTACAGGATTTCAGATTTTCACCCTATAGGTGCTCTAACACAGGCAATATATTCCCATACCTCCCTCTCCTCCTGCTAGAGCACCCCCTTGTGGTGTATAACTTAAAACAACCACAAAGGTGCCTTGATTTCTTTTCAAAGAGAAACCAAAGAGAAATGAAAAAGAAATTCCTCTTTTGAAAGAGAAACAGAGAATAAGAGGACACTATAGGTATATCTATAAAAGAGGAATTTTGGAAAAAGACATTCCCCTCCTGATAACAATGCTAAAAAACTTCCTAAAAAGTCTTGTCATGTTTGGAGAATATAAACATGTACACTCTATTACAAGCAGATCTTGAGTTTGCAGATCCAACCCACAGTTATATACCTAGGACGACTTTTTAAAATTATTTTTGTGAGTATTCTGTGTGTGCGTGTATGTGCTCGTGAGCCTGGAAGTCATGGTGACTTCTGGCGATCCCTTTTTTGGGGGTAGGACATTTTAGAGAGACGGCTTGATAACCTTCCTCTGCATCCCATCCCTGGTATTCCTTGGAGGTCTCCCTTCCAAGTACTTGCTAAGGTCAGCCCTGCTTAGCTTCTGAGATCTGATGAGATTGGGTTTGCTGGGACTATCCAGGTCAGGCCACCTAGAAGGACTCCTTTTCGTTGAGCTGTTCTCAGTAGATGCCACAGTGGGAAAAGCCCTGATGTGCCCCAGTAGATGAGACCACAGAGCAGGGCCTTCCCAGTGAATATGACATTGTTGCCCAGATTCATTCATTCATTCGTTTATTACGGGTCTATACGACCGAAGTCTTGACCAAAGGAAAAAGGAAATTATTGGAAGGAAAGATAAAAACATAAGATGAGGCATAAAAATCTAAATAACAATGGATAAAACCCGGGCTTTAGCCCAGAAGTTAAAATTACCTAACTACACTTGGGGCGAAACAGTCTGACTAAAATCTAAAATCGTCCAAAGCTTATGAGCTTATAAGAATATTGTCAATGATGATAAAGTTTTCAGTGTCTCTTAAGGGCAGCTACCTTGGCCAAGAACCGAGCCACATTCGTGGTTAGCAGTCCATCAGCGTTTGAGTCGCATAGTAGTACTGAGAGCGCCCAAGACTGCAGAGGAAGATTCATCTTAGTAAGGATGGGAGTGAGATATGTCCCTCTATCTTGCGTCCAGAGGGGGCAGCGGAGCATAAGATGATCTAAAGCTTCAGTTTCGCCCAAATTTGGGGGAGCTGGGCACATATAATTCTTATAACCTAAAGGTTGTCTTTAGTGTTGGTTCAATTAAGAACTCCCTACCCCTGTGTGTTTGATATACAGGCAGGGGTCCATTGGAGCGGGAGCGCACAGGAGCGCAGCTCCAGGAGTGAGGAGCCCAGGGGGCGGGCACATGACCAAGCCCTGCCCCCTCCTCGGCTTCCCCAAGCAGTGCAGAGGCGCAGCGCCCCGGGGAAAGCCCTGCTAGGGTCTTTATTGTTTCTCATGAGCAGTTCTCAAAAGACCTCTCTCAGCCCCACCTACCTCACAGGGTGTCTTGTTGTGGGGAGGGGAAGGGGAAGGGATGGGTGGTGCACATCTCCTGGGTATCTCAAGTCTACTTGAAACCTGGTGGTTTCAAGGGAGCAGGAAGAGAATGAGGGTGTGTTCTTTACGCTTCTTTTTATTGCACAAAGTATTGGATGGGGAAGGGAATGGAGGAAGAGCAGGTCAGTTTCACTCACCTGTGGAGTGGAGCCTGAGGGGTGGGTGTTGCCTTCTGACACACTTCCGGAATGTTAGGGGGTGTGGCATATGCAAATGAGTTATGCTAATGAGTTAGGCTAATGAGCTCCTGCACCTCTTTTTCTATGAAATGACCCCTGTATACAGGTATATCTCTTGACTGAAAGGAAAGAAATCCAAAGCTCATATTCATGCAGAGACATAGTGGGAAACCTCCTGGACAGCTAAGTTGTTCAAAGGCTTCTCTGGCCAGGAAGCGATTAGAGCACTTAATCATGCTCAGTGCAGACACGTGGCAGAATTACTTGTTCTCAGGAGAGGCTGACGGGAAGGAAGCAGATCCAGAGTAACAAAACATGCAGAGACCACAAGAGACTGTGCGTGGTTACTTTGAACTCTCAGGGCTTTTAATTATTAATTTAGTCCCCCCCCCCCCCCCCGCCACTGACTAGCAGTTGTCGTTAGGCTTGGAAGTGATCAGAATGGTTCTTTTTTTGCTTTCGTGCAGCAAGCCCATTCCTTCTGTGTACATTCATTTCCCTGGCGTCCCTGCCACATCACCTCATATTCCTCAGTCAGGTCTCTGAGAGCCATACTGGATGGGACAGCATCCATGGGTCCAACCTGTGGACACTGCCGCCATTTTAAAGCTGAACGAGTCGATTTAGAAATGTCACTAGGGCCTCTGGTGGTTGGTGAGGTATTCTTGCTTCTCCCCTGGGGCCTTTTCAAGAGCCAAAATGACTGCCCTCCCCCACTCGGCGGTTTTGGCACTTGAAAAGGCACCGGGGGGGGGGGAGCAAGAGTGCCTCATCCCACCGCACTACTGGCCCGATCAGGATCGTGTCCTGGTGGTGCTTTTAAACCATCTTGTTAGGCGTTAAAATGACAGTGGTGGCCAGAGTTCTAGTCTGGCCCTAAGACAGAAGCAAAGAAGTCCCTCAGTTTTAATAAAACCTTACGGTTGACCAGGGGTCATTTAGTAGAAAAAGAGGTGCAGGAGCTCATTAGCATAACTCATTTGCATATGCCACACCCCCTAGCATGCCGGAAGTGTGTCAGAAGGCAACACCCACCCCTCAGGCTCCACTCCGCAGGTGAGTGAAACTGACCTGCTCTTCCTCCATTCCCTTCCCCATCCAATACTTTGTGCAATAAAAATAAGCGTAAAGAACACACCCTCATTCTCTTTCTGCTCCCTTGAAACCATCAGGCTTCAAGTAAACTTGAGATATCCAGGACATGTGCACCACCCATCCCTTTCCCTTCCCCTCCCCGCAACAAGACACCCTGTGAGGTAGGTGGGGCTGAGAGAGGTCTTTGGAGAACTGCTCATGAGAGAACAGCTCTGAGAGAACTTGTGACTGGCCCAAGTCACACCAGCAGCTGCATGTGGAGGAGTGGGGAATCAAACCCGGTTCTCCCAGATTAGAGTCCAACTCCTGACCACTACACCAAACTGATGGGGTGGAAGCTGCTGAAGAGTTGGTGAAATTTCTCCAGTACTTCTGTGCCATGTGCCCAGATAAAAAATGGTATACTTAGAAAGTTTATATGCCATCTTGAGCAAGTCTCTGGAAAAGCAGCACACAGTCATAAAAGGAACAATGATAAAATTATCAATATTAAAACAAAACATTAAAAACAATAAAGACCCTAGCAGGGCTTTCCCTGGGGCGCTGCGCCTCTGCACTGCTCGGGGAAGCCGAGGAGGGGGTGGGGCTTGGTCATGTGCCCGCCCCCTGGGCTCCTCACTCCCGGAGCTGCGCTCCTGTGCGCTCCCGCTCCAACGGACCCCTGCGGTTGACTAACTGAAGTGATTACAAGTGTGCTGGTACAAAAGCCCTCACAAGAGGGGGCCCTGTGAGGTCTCCTGAGGAAGGAAAATGTTTCTCTTCCTTCGGACTCCACCTCTGCTGCCCTCTCTGGCCCCTGGGCCTATCCCCCACCTTGGCGTCGTCCTGCTGCCATTCGCCCCTCACAGACTTGGCAGTAACCTCCTACCCATTTCTTCTTCCTCTAAACTCACCTCCTTTTTTCTGGTTCCTTTCCTGTCTTTCCTGCTCTTGCTGGGCCCTGCCATCCTTCCCTCCTCGTGGTCCCCACAAAACCTCCCTTCACTCCCAGTCCTCATTCCTGTTCCCCCCCCACATCACCAGCTTCTGTTGCTGAGCACCGTTTTGCTACAGGTTCACAAAATGCCACTTGAAGTTCCTCTTTCCTCCATGACTAGCACTGCCAACTCTATGGGATGGGAAATATTTGGAGATTTGGGGGGTGGAGCCTGGAAAGGGAGGAGTTTGGTGAGGGGAGAAACCTCAGCTGGAGTATAATACCATGGAGTCCACCCTCCACAGCAGTCATTTTCTCCAGGAAAACTGCTCATGGTCATCTGGAGATCAATTGTAATACTGGGAGATCGCCATGTCCCACCTGGAGGTTGGCAACTATGTATGAAGCTGCCTTGTACTGAGTCCGACCACCGATCCATCAAAGTCAGTACTGTCTACTTAGATTGGCAGTGGTTCTTCAGGGTCTCAGGTAGATGTCTTTCACATCTCCTACTGCCTGGTCCTTTTTAACCGGAGATGCTGGGGACTGAACCTGGGATCTTCTGAATGCCCAGCAGATGTTGTACCACTGAGCCACAGCCCCTCCCTCATGGCAACCCTATCCATAACATCTATGCATGCATGTGAAATGTCCCTTGGGGAGGGGGTGTGTGTGTGTGAGTGTGTATAAAGTGCCATGTTGTTGCAGCTGTCTTACGGCAATCCTGTAGGGTTTTCAAGGCAAGAGGTGAGCAAGGGTGGTTTGTCATCGCCTGTCTCTGCATAGCAACCCTGGACTTCCTTGGTGGTCTCCCATCCAAGCACTAACCAGGGCTGCCCCTGCTCAGCTGTCAGGATGGGGAGGGATAGCCTTCATCAATATATGTTTTAGCCCAGTGTACCCCTGTCAAGATTTTTTGATCCATGGTTCAGTGGTATGGAGTATCTGCTTGGCATGCAGAAGGTCCCAGGTTCAATCCCTAGCATCTCCAGTTAAAAGTAATAGGAAGCAGGTGATAGGAAAGACCTCCGCCTGAGACCTTGGAGACCTTCCGCCAGTCTGAGTAGACAATATTGAATTTGATGGACCAAGGGTCTGATTCAGTAGAAGGCAACTTCCTCTATGTGTTCATGGTGTCCATACAAGTATGATGCCTCTCTACAATCTGAGATCCAAAAATCTCCCTCCCTGCATGTTTAAAGACAGCTCCAATCATGCGGGAGATTTGAAATCCAGAATAACAAGCAGTTCTATTTGGAAGCTTTCTGGTCTCTAAAAACACCTGGGAAGTCTGCTCGATCCATTTTGAGGTTAAATTGCACCACTGAAATCAGCCTGGTCTCAGATAGGAGGCAAATCATTAAAAGTTTGATGTGCTTGTGATGTCAGCTAAATATAGAGGGCAACCGCTGGTGGGCCAAAAGGTTGGAAAACTGAGTGCGCCTGTTTCTGGGGAAAGGCATATATACGAAAGTTGCAGTCAAAAGGACGTGACTTTGCTTCCTCTCTCCCTCCCTGAAATTTCGTGGAAGATCTCTGTATAGAAGTTTGCCGGTTCACTGCACCAGAACAAGGCATAAGGATTGCTTTGCAGTGGTTACAGTTAACACTGGCATTTATGTATGCATGGTTTTTTGTGACTGGAATGCTTATCAAAACCAGCGGACAACTGTCACCTTTGTTGCAGTGTCTTGGCAATGCTTCTTCCCTACTCCCCCCCCCCCCGTCTGGTGTACTCGAATTTCACCTCCCCTCCCCCAGTTTTAAGGAGAACTTGCACAGTTCTGTTTGCAAGTTTGGTCTGCGTACCTTGGAGTCCTCCCCCTAAACATTTCTCCTCAAGAGCAATATCTGCTGAAAGGCATGCGTAGGGATTCAAATAGGAAGTTTTAAGCAGGGGGGGGGGGAGAGTTACCAAGCATCATTCACCTGACATCGTATGCTGGCTCTGGTAGGTCTCCATGTTGATGTTCTTATTAACAGAACTTGGACATCGGGCCTATTCTCTGCTGCCTCAGTTGAAAGAAGCTCTTTTACAGCTTTGGAATATCTCCCAGGGCCCACCCGGCCAGCTGCTTTTGCTCCCATCATCTTGGCCCATTCTGGATTCCAAGGGGCAGGGGTCCGATGGAGCGGGAGCGCACAGGAGCGCAGCTCTGGGAGTGAGGAGCTCAGGGGGCGGGCACATGACCAAGCCCCGCCTCCTTCTCGGCTTCCCCGAGCAGTGCAGAGTCGCAGCGCCCCGGGGAAAGCCCTGCTAGGGTCTTTATTGTTTTTAATGTTTTATTTTAATATTGATAATTTTATCATTGTTCCTTTTATGACTGTGTGCTGCTTTTCCATAGACTTGCTCAAGGTGGCATATAAATTTTCTGAGTATACCGTTTTTTATCTGGGCACATGGCACATAAGTACTGGAGAAATTTCACCAACCCTTCAGCAGCTTCCACCCCATCAGTTTGGTGTAGTGGTCAGGAGTTGGACTCTAATCTGGGAGAACTGGGTTTGATTCCCCACTCCTCCACATGCAGCTGCTGGTGTGATCTTGGGCCAGTCACAAGTTCTCTCAGAGCTGTTCTCTCATGAGCAGTTCTGAAAAGACCTCTCTCAGCCCCACCTACCTCACAGGGTGTCTTGTTGTGGGGAGGGGAAGGGGAAGGAAAGGGATGGGTGGTGCACATGTCCTGGGTATCTCAAGTCTACTTGAAACCTGCTGGTTTCAAGGGAGCAGGAAGAGAATGAGGGTGTGTTCTTTATGCTTCTTTTTATTGCACAAAGTATTGGATGGGGAAGGGAATGGAGGAAGAGCAGGTCAGTTTCACTCACCTGTGGAGTGGAGCCTGAGGGGTGGGTGTTGCCTTCTGACACACTTCCGGTATGTTAGGGGGTGTGGCACATGCAAATGAGTTATGGTAATGAGCTCCTGCACCTCTTTTTCTACGAAATGACCCCTGCCAAGGGGCATTGTCAGTTCTGGTTCCTTGACTTTCGCTCTTTGAGGCCCCTGATGGAATGAGAGTTCTCGAGCTGGCGCTCGTTGAAAGGAGGCCCAAGGCATTCTGTGATGTGCATTGTGTGAACACTTGTGCAGGGAGTGGTGGTGGCATCCACTCACTAAGGACTGATTCAGACAAGCAGCAACCCCCACGCATCCCAAGAGAATGGGCACACTTTTGACCGTCAACAGACTGAGGAGGCCAGTTCTGCTAAAGCTGTAACTTCCGAGGAGTCTTTAAGGTTGTCTGCACACGGAACAAAGTTCAAGTCAAGCGGCACCTTTCAGACCAACAAACTTTTATTCAAGGTATAAGCTTTCGTGTGCGTGCACACTTCGTCAGACAAAAGCTCACACCTTGAATAAAACTTTGTTGGTCTTAAAAGTGCCACTGGACTCTAGCTTTGTTCTGTTGCTTCAGACCAACACGGCTGCCCACTTTGATCGACACACAGAACAGGAAAAGAGCTGAAACAATTATGAACAACTGAGTCATATCACTGGCCCATCAAGGTCCATCTTGTCTACACATCCGTATCACCCATTGGGGATGCCAGTCCCCAGATGGGGGATCCCCCGATTTTGAGGGCTCCTGTCTGCTGCTGGCTGGCTAGCTGGTGGGGGAAGCCCTGCCTCCAAGCCCCACACCCAAGAGCGACCCCCAGCAGCCACCCCCTTTCCTCCCCTCCTGCAAGATTTAAAGGGCCCTCCAGCAGGCTGGAGCACATGGCCTGCCGATCAGCTGGAGGACCCTTTAAAACTTTCAGGAGAGTAGGGAGAAGGGCGGCTGCTGGCCGCGTGCCTGAACTGCAAGTGGTGAATTAGCTGCTTGGAGTTCAGGCGTTGGCGGCCCTGCTTGTAAAAAGCATTTGGAGGGTCCCTTTAAAGGCTTTTTACGAGATGGGGGCTGCTGGCCCTGAACTCCAAGCCGCTAATTCACCACTTGCAGCTCAGGCTGCCTCCCTAATGGGATGAGGTCACTGCTGTGCAACGCCATCACATTGGGGACATCCCCGCCCGCTCCAGGGATGCCCCTCAAAGTCCCCTGCAGGCAGATGGACAGGACCTGGAAATCTATTGCCTTGTCCTTTTCACTGGCGATGCCGGGGACTGAACTTGGACCCTACTGCATTGCAAAGCAGATTCTCCTCCACTGGGCCATGGTTCAGGCGGCCTACTCCTTACTCTTAGGCATGGTCTACACAAACAGAATTCCAAAGGGGAGGAGTCGATTCAGCCTGCAAATCAGGGATGACTTTCTTAGTGCCTGTGGCACTGTCAAGTTGCAGCTGACTTATGGCAACCCCTTAGCGTTTTGAAGGCAAGAGACATCCAGAGGTGGTTGGCCATCGCCTGCCTCTGCACAGCAAGCCTGGGCTTCCTTGGTGGTCTCCCATCCAAATATTGACCAGGGCTGGCCCTGAGATCTATGGAGATGGGGCTAGCCTGGGCGATCCCTGTCAGGACTTCAGTCCTCCTCCTTACACTCTTTACATGTTAAAAAAAAAGGCATTGCCACAAGAGTTTTTGTGCAGTCTGCTCTGTAATTTACGAACGTTCTAATTGTGGAGTATTTTTATGTAGGGGAGGATTAAAAATGTGAGCCTCTTCCTCCGCCATCTCAAGTGGAGCGGTCCATGTTACCACCTCAGTACTCGGTCATCTAATTTCCACCACGTCCTTGAGAATGTAAGAGAAGCCATGTTGGATCAGGCCAACACTCTTGTCACACAATGGCCCAAACCCAGGTGCCATCCGGAGGCCCACCTCCTCATTCTTCTGGAGAACTTAGTTACTTGTATCTCTGTTTTTCCACTTGTGACACTACATCAGGGCTGTGAGCCTCGGTTTAACTCCAACATATCTTCTCCCTTGTTTGGGTCCTAATGTTCCTCCATCCACAGTTGGTTCCGAGTTGTGGGTGGGCCATGGGTAGGTAATGCCAGGGGACCCCCCATCTGCCCACCACCAGGTGCCCCCACATGACTCCTTGTCTGCCATTCCCCAACAGTATGCCCCCCCCCGTCCATCCTTCTCCTGCTTGCAAGCTGTCCCCATCACCATGCTCAGAGGCCGGCATCACCTGCACACCCTTTCCCCAAGAGCACTGGCCAGTGCATGCAGCTAGGAATGCTGGCATCATGGTCATCAGCAGTGCTGCCACTATGCACCACCCACATGGCTTTCCTCAACGATGCTGGGCAGCTGGGAGTGTGAGTGGTGACCATAAGAAGAGCCCTGCTGGATCAGACCAATGGTCTATCCAGTCCAGCATCCCATCTCATACAATGGCCAACCAGTTCCTCTGGAGAGCCAACAATAGGGCAGAGAGGCTGAAGGATTCACATGATAAGAACATAAGAAGAGCCCTGCTGGATCAGACCAGTGAGGGTCCATCTTGTCCAGCCTCCTGTCTCACAGAGTGGCCAGCCAGTTCCTCTGGAGGGCCGTCAACAGAGCAGAGAGGCCAAGGCATTCTCCTGATAAGAACATAAGAAGAACCCTGCTGGATCAGGCCAGTGGTCCATCTAATCCAGCCTCCTGTCTCACAGAGTGGCCAGCCAGTTCCTCCGGAGGGCCAACCACAGGGCAGAGAGGCTGAGGCCTTCCCCTGATGCTGCCTCCTGGCTCTGAGATTCAGAGGCTTAGTGCCTCGGAATGTGGAGGTTCCCCTCAGTCACCATGACCAATAGCCATTGATAGACTTCTCCTCCATGAATCTGTCTAATCTCCCTTTTAAGCTGTTTATTCCTGTGGCCATCACTGCGTCCTCTGGCATCAGAGTCCACATTTCAGTCAATCGCTGTGTAAAGAAGTGGAGCGCTTCAAGCAAACAGATGGGGAAGGGCGTGCCGACAGATGTGGGGAGAGGTGCATGGGTGGAGGTCACTGGCAGTGGGTCCCCCCAGAAACCATGGGCTCTGGCAGCTGTCCCATCCCAGGTTATACTAACATTGGCCCTGCTGCCTCCCCGCCCCCCGGCCTCAGGACTGGGTGGAGGTTAATAGTCACCCTCCTGTGTCGCTTTCTCTTCCTCCCTCAGCTTTGCTCCCTGGATCTGGCAAACAGGGTTAAAATTGCTCTCCGTTTGCCCCTTGATCCTTCAAGGACAGCCCAGCTGGCGGCAGAGACACCGTATGGAGTCTGTTGCTCTTGTTGGACATTGAGAGTCTCGTCAGAGAGCACTGTTATCCCTGTTACCTTGGCGACAGGCCCGCTGTGCAGTGCATGACTGGTACGGTTTGGTTGCCGTGATGACTGTCTTGTTGGTGTGGGATGCCCCACTCCCTTGATGGAGTCTTCTGGAGCCAGGTCTACCCTTCTTCAGAGAGTCAAAAAGTTACCTTGGTAAAGGGACAGGGACTGTGACCTGCACTGCTGTATTGCTACCTACTGCTGTAAGTATGCTCTAGAAAAGTTGCCTTCTGCTCAGTGGTTGAGATGCTGAACTGCAGACTGGAAGGCCGGTAGTTCAGCAGTTCGAGACCCGAGTGCCACGTGATGGAGTGAGCTCCCGTCTCTAGTCCCAGCTCCTGCCAACCTAACAGTTCGAAAGCAAGAAACTGCAAGTAGATAAATAGGTGCCGCTGTGGTGGGAAGGTGACAGCGTTCTCTGTGCCTTGGCGTTTAGTCAAGCCGGCCACATGACCATGGGAACATCTTTGGACAGCGCTGGCTCTTTGGCTTGGAAACAAAGATGAGCACCACCCCCTAGAGTTGGATTCGACTGGCTTTCAAGCAAGGGAATCCTTTACCTTTACACCACTTAATGTTGCTTGTTTAAATGCTCATGCTTCGTTTCAGCTGTGTTGGAGACTTCTGTTTGCCTTCTGATTTCTGTAGTCCAAGCTCTATGAGTACAGTTCACTGGATATCCCAGCCTGTTGATTGTACTTGACATATGCCAGAGGTCCCCAACCTTTTTGAGCCTACAGGTAAATGTGGAATTCTGACAAAGCACGGTGGGCGCCTCCCCAGAACGCCTGCCGCAGGAAGTGGAGACAGCCACAAAATGACTACCACACTGTAACGTCAGTCACACAGTGTAGACCCTTGGGTTATGGTAGCAGCAGCTGACAAGACAATATTGTTTAAAGCCTGCACAGCCAATCAAATCTCCAATAGTCATTCAGGAGCCTTGCTGGGGAAAATCCCTACCTGGCCCCACCCACACCTAAAAACACTTGGCAGGCCCCAGAAAAGTTGGCAGGCATCATGAACACCATGTTGAGGACCCCAAATCACACTATCTAATCTTCCTTGAGTCTCAACAAGAAAGGCAGCCTGTAAATAACCACATCATCTTCATCCTCATAATTCACAGAATCGTAGTGTTGGAAGGGACCTCCAGGGTCATCTAGTCCAACCCGCAGCACAATGCAGGAAATTCACAAATACCTCCCCCTCCACACCTCCAGTGACTCCTGCTCCACGCCCAGAAGATGACAAAAAGCCTCCAGGATCTCCGGCCAATCTGGCCCGGAGAAAAATTGCTTCCTGATCCCAAAGTGGCGCTCAGCATTTCCCTGGGCGTGTAAGACAGGGCCATGAGAACAAAGCACTGATGCAAACCGTCCTGCCCTCCCTTCTCATGATCTGCCTCAGTTCATAGAATCAGCGTTGCTGTCAGATGGCCATCTAGCCTCTGTTTAAAAAACCTCCAATGAAGGAGAGCGTAAGCTGTGAAATTGCAGAGGACGGAAGTTCTGGGGACATCCTATCTTTTGTTACTTGGAGTTGGCTTCAGTTTGGCTGCCTTTGGCCAGTCCCCATTAAGGCACTGAACCCTAAATAAGCAAGTATTATTCCCCGTAAAAAGCAAGCATGCATCTGTTGGAAACGTAATGCAGCAGCCTCAGAATTCAGGCTGTCCGGCACCCTTTCCTCCTGAA
Source organism: Lepidodactylus listeri (assembly GCA_029233225.1). Classification (NCBI taxonomy): domain Eukaryota; kingdom Metazoa; phylum Chordata; class Lepidosauria; order Squamata; family Gekkonidae; genus Lepidodactylus; species Lepidodactylus listeri. The sequence continues at coordinate 126,723,045 of JARCFY010000005.1, read as the reverse complement.
TAAAAGTGTAGCCTGCTCCAGGTGGCAAAAGATCTCTCTTTTACTGACTGGCTTTCAACAGCCAGAATTGGGGACAGGTCCAAGTTGCAACTAACCATGTGTTTCCATGCTTGACAGCTCCTTAGTAGGCTGGGTCTGAATTCACTGTTTGCTTGAACCTGACCTCCATGAACGTCATTAAAACCTGCCTGCAAATGAAGTATTCATAGAAAGCAAAGTCTAAAGCTTGCAAAAATAGAGGAGTAATTAAAAAAAAAAAGAATCTAACAAGCATTCAGGAGAAATTGCTCCGGCTGTTTGCCAGGCTCTGTAATGTTAAGCATTGATGCCTCGTCATTTCTGCCTCCAACTGATATGACATGAGTGAGGAACTTGAAAAAGATGTATTCCTGTACTTAACACACCTTCCATTTTGTGTGTCTGGACTTGTCAAGAAGAAGAGCTCTGTCGGATCAGACCAGCGGGACATCTAGTCCAGCATCCTGTCTCACACAGTGATGTGAGGGGAGGGGTCATGGCTCAGTGGCAGAGCATCTTCTTGGCATGCAGAAGGTCCCAGGTTCAATCTCTGATATCTCCAGTTGGAAGGATCAGGTAGGAGGGGATGTGAAAGAACTCTGCCTGAGACCCTGGAGAGCCGCTGCTGGTCTGAGTAGTCGATACTGACTTTGATGGACTGAGGGGCATCTTCATGTGTTCATAAGAAGAGCCGTATTGAATCAGACCAGTGGTCCATTGAGTCCAGCATCCTGTTTCACACAGTGACATCAGAAGAGCCCTACTGGATGAGACCAGTGGTCCACCCAGTCTAGCATCCTGTCTCACACAGCAGCTAACCTGTTCCTCTTGGGTGGGGGGGGCTAACAACAGGACATAGAGGCCAAGGTCTTTCTGCATGTTGCCTCCTGGCATTGCTATTCAAAGGTATACTGCCTCTGAGCATGGAGTTTCCTTTTAGTCCCTTCGGTTAGTAGCCACTAATAGAGCTGCAGGGGCTGCGGTGGCACAGAGGTTAAAGATGCTGAGCTGCAGACTGGAAGGCCGGCAGCTTGGCAGTTCAAGACCAGAGTGCCGCATGACGGAGAGAGCGCCCATCTCTGGCCCCAGCTCCTGCCAACCTAGCAGTTCAAAAGCAAGAAATTGCAAGTAGATAAATAGGAACCGCTTCGGTGGGAAGGTAACAGCATTCCATGTGCCTCGGTGTTTAGTCATGCCAGCCACATGACCACGGAAACGTCTTTGGACAGCACTGGCTCTTTGGCTTGGAAACAGAGGTGAGCACTGCCCCCTCGAGTCAGATTCGACTGGCTTTCGAGCAAGGGAAACCTTTACCTTTACTAATAGAACTATCTGCCGTGATATCTTTTAGTTGTGTCATTGCTTGAACCAGCAAATGTTCCTTTTTTTTCCAGTTCCAGGTCTGCTTGTCAGAAGCTCTATGGATAATTTCTTCATATGCAGGCTTTTGCTAACAGAACCTTTAATCTAGAATTGAGTCCTGTAGCACCTTAGTGACCCCCAAGATTTTGGGAGTTACGAGCTGCCTGCAGTCAACGCTTCCTTCATGAGGAGCTTTGACTCCCAAAAGCTCATCCCTCTCAAAAAAAAATCGTGTTGGCCTCTGAACGTGCTATTGGGCTTGATTCCAGCTGTTCTACTGCAGACTAGCATGGCTGCCCTCTGGAAGTACCTTTCAGGTAAATGATGGCCAAAGGCAATGCTCATAGAGGGAACCTGTTCAGCATGTGGGTGTCTTGATGTGTGTACCAGCAAGGTTCAAACCAAAGGTATCTCTTATGAAGAGCTGGCCCAGTTCAGAATTAGAATTGCCACCTCAATTTTGCCTAAACTTGAAAATTAGAAACAATACTGGTAGCTCCTCCTTCAGGGGAACCTTTGAGGATCTTGTGGGGAGACAAGAGAGTGTCAGTGAGATGAGTGTGATTCCTGGTGTTTTACACACACCTGTGCAGAATGGGTGAGGCCTTGTGAATTGTATCCAGGAGTTCACCCACAGGTTTCTGCTCTATTTTCCTCCTTCGACAGTTCTTTCCCAGCAGATCAGAGGGCTTCAGTGGAGAGGGAGGGGTGGGAGCTATGCTTGTGAAAGAGGGGGAAGAGGACAATTTCCCTCCCCTTTCTCCTCCTCACTGAAGCTCCCTGACTGGCATAGCTGTTCATCCATGTGGGTTCCACAACACCAGGAATTCTGGGATCAGAAAGGACCGCTGAGGTAGAAGACTGTGGCAAAGATCTGACATTGCCTTCCACTGACAGATCACTGGATCTAGTCAGTTGCTTTTTAAAACGAAAAATGTTTCTAGCATCTACTGGAATCTTTGGTTATTTTTCGTTAACGTAGTCCTATCTATGTACAGTCTTGTTTCATTAGAATAGTAAAGAAGCAGAAACCAAAATCTCTCCTATCTCATTCTGAACCTGGCCCCCAGCTTGGGGATCAAAAAATCTACACAGTGGGGCCAGGGAGAGGCGAGGGAGATTTTCCCACAAACCTTTGGGAACCCTTGCAGAGAAAACCCAAAACATGTTGTTCTTTAAAAAGTAGGTGATTAAAAACCTGTCTCCTAATGGAAAATGTTGACTGAGAGCTCATGAGATTATGGTTGGCATTGTGGGTTGCTTAGCAACTCCAGAACTTTAGGAGGATTTGGGGCTGGAAAGGCAGTGCAAGAGGCAGTGGGCGAGGAGGGGAGAAGAACCGGGGCCGAAAGAAGCAGGGAGAAGGGAGCAAAAGGGGTAACAGGGAGGCAGGGACGGGGAGAGAAAGAGATGATAGGATTCCGCAGGGCAGATGGGATTTCCTTCCCACACAGGCCTTGCAGGTATTCACTTCTAAATCTATAATTACTAATGCACCGATAATTACATAGGTGTATGTTCTTTGCTCATGATAAACGTGATACCTGCAAGCTCTAAAGGGCACACTGCATGTTTTACTGCTCTGACCTATACATGCTACAGATGATTCTGTACAAAATCATTCTCTAATGACTAGAGGATGTGTTGCCAGTGGCACGGATGGCAGCAAAAGTGCCCTTGTGCAGGGAGGCATTGCTGGACTTGCTCCCGGGTAACAGAGGCTGGATGGACCTTTGCTGCTTACGTGCGGGTGAACCATAAAGACAATCCCAGAGCTGCCATTCAGTCAGGTTGAAAGGTTTTGCTTTTATGGGTCTGCCAGGACAGTCATTCAAATAGTTTGGCTTACACTAGAAGGATGGGGGAAGAGCTCTGGCTGATACAATGGAAATTAAGTATTCAGTCGCCCAGTCTGGGTTGATTAGTTTTGGGTTTTGTGGGCTGTTCCACTGGTTTTCCTTATGACCGTTTCAGCAGTTCTACATATCTGTAGCGCCATGATATTAAGAAGCCGGTGTCCTCTTTATCAGTCTGCTCAGTTTCCAATTGGTAGCAGTGATCCGACATGCTATTGGGGTTTGAGTTCCAAGTTCCAGGGGACGCTGGAATCTCTCTAAATGAAATTCTTGCGACTTGACTCGAAGATAAGAAAATGATTGGTTCATGATTCTCTCTTGAATGCAGAACACATGAAACTGTGTTCTACTAAATCAGACCATTAGTCCAGCAAGTCAGTCATATCAGAATCAGACGGGCAGTGGCTTTCCAAGCTCTCAGGTGGAAGTCTTCACATCGCCTATTGCCTCCTTGCTTTTAACTGGAGATGCTGGGGATTGAACCTGGGACCTTCTGCATGCCAACCAGATATTCTGCCACTGAACCAAAATGGTCTCTGACCTGTTGGCTCAGACCCTTTTGGCATAGCTTGATTTGCTTTACAATGGCTTTGCTGTGTTTTGATCCTTTGTTCTTTTCTCTGGCCTCCACCTTCCTTCAGCACCATGGACAGTACAGGCTTGCTTCGATGCCTCTGGTCACTCACTCTAGGTAAGAATACAACACAGGAAGCACTACTGTTGATTCACCCTCACCTGGATGGCCCAGGCTAGCCCAATGGTCAGAAGCCCAGGCTAGCCCAATTGTTGGCTGCCAGAGAATGTAGTGGTGGCCACAGGCACAGATGGCTTTAAAAGGGGATTCGAGAAAAGGTCTATCAGTGGGTACTTGCCATGGTGACTAATGGGAGCCTCCACGTTCAGAGGCAGTCAAGCTGTGAATGTGAGTGCCAAGAGGCAACCTCAGGGGAAGACCTCATCCTCTATGCCCTGTTGCTGGACTTCGAGAGGAGTTAGTTAGGCACTATGTGAGACAGGTTGCTGAATTAGATGGACCTTTGGTCTGATCCAGCAAGTGTCTTCTTGTAATCTTGGAAAGCTAAGCAGGGTCAGTGTTGGTTAGTACTTGGATGGGAGACCACCAAGGAAGTCCAGGGTTGCTATGCAGAGGCAGGCAATGGCAAACCACCTCTTCTCACCTCTTGCCTTGAAAACCCCATAGGGTCACTGAAAGTTAGCTGAAGCTTGACGGCTCTTTGCACACACTGTTGATTTCAAGTAGACTTTTCTATATAGGAGTTATTAATTAAAAATAGTCTCTCTAAATGTAAATTGGATTTTTTTTTTGCATTCCATTAGTAGTCCTGGTTTTTATTGGTAGATAACTCTCATCTCCATTAAAGAGTTGTTCATTTCTGTGTATTAATTAAAAAGGCATTTGTATGCATATAAGCACTTGGCGATGATACTGAAAAATTCCTGTACCACCCTTGGCGTACATCTTACAGCGGCTGTTCTTTTCAGTGGTTCTTAGCCAGTCTTTATTTATTGCTCTAAACTTAAGACAAAGCACAAGTGCCCAGGCTGAGTATCGCTGGGGTCTTTTTCAGTGCTAATTGAGTTATTCAACTAAATTGCTCGGTGGCTTCTTTTTAATAATTAAAAAAATCCAACTCCTGTGGATATTCTAATTTGTTTTTATTTTTTCGCTGCCAAAACATATGGTCCTTCCTCTAAATAAACGTGGCTCTGCGCTAGACATATTTCAGCATAATAATTAACTGTGGGATGCGCAGACGCTTGCTCGAGCCTTTGCTGTGTCTATTTTGAATGTGATTATTACAAGGAAGGCTGGAGATGTGTGTGTGTGTATGTGGGGAGAAGCCCTTTAATATATCATCAAAGATATGGTCTGGAACCTTTGTTCATCACAGTTGCTATTCTGGTGTCTTCTGATCACCACATTTCCCCTTATACATGAAAACAAGAGAAGCCCCAGTGGTAGAATATGCCATCAAGTTGCAGCCAAGAATATGTTATTAGGTATACTGCCTAACAATTTACCAAAAAACTTTGGTAAATAGATGGTGACAGTGGCTAGAATTATCTATGCAGCAAAATGGAAACTAGACATCTGTCTACGCTTAGAAGAATGGGAAAATAAACTTGCTAAATATGCAGTAATGGCAAAATTAACTTGTTTGAGAAACAGGTCAATTACGAAATCTGAGGAGAGATGGAGTGTGTAGTGTGCAAGCAGGAGACATATTTAGACTGAGAAGCAGTTTAAATTACTGAATACAAATGTATGGTAATGAAGAAGAAGCCAAATAAGTTTTAAATGTAACATCCTGAATATAAATGTGTGCAAGGAAGTGGACTTTGGGGAGAACATCTTTTTAAAATGTTCTTATTATGAGATATATAATAGACTTTCCTTTTGTATTTTTGCTATATTACCTACTTGTTAAAAGTAATGGCAACAAGTATGCAGAAGAGGCAAAGAAATGTAATACTGAGTATGCAGCAATGACGAAACTAATAATGTAGTCATATTAGTATGACGAAACTAATAATGTAGCTGCAAAACAGACTAGTTACAAAATCCGAAAAGTAAAATGATGAATATAAATATACCTCATTGTATGTTCTAGACAAATTTCCAAAGCTTTTCAATATAACGAAGGGGGAGTTGGAGAGAAATATTTTCTGTCTTTTATACTTGGTTATATGTAATAATCTATGATATAATTATGTTAGGAAACCCTTTTTTTCCTTTCTGTATTTCCTTTATACTATTTCTTTGTCTTTTCAATATATATATTGACCCCTGTAGGTTTTCCAAGGCAAGAGATGAGCAGAGGTAGTTTGCCCCTGTGTGCCTCTGTGTAGTAGTGACCCTGGACTTTCTTGGTGGTCTACTATCCAAGTACTAACCAGGGATGACCTTGGTTACCTTCAGAGAACTGAGAAGATTGGGCTAGCCTGGGTCATCCAGATGATGGCAAACTGAAGTCTCTCTCTCTCTCTCTTGCTGTCATGTCACAGCCAACTTATGGCAACCCTCATATGGTTTTCCATAGCCCACCTCTGTGTAGGAACCCTGGACTTCCTTGGTGGTCTCCCATCCAAATACTAACCAGGAGTAAAGCCCTGCTTAGCTTTCAAGATCTGATGAGACTGGGCTAGCCAGAACCATCCAGCTCAGGGCAAGAGATGAACAGAGGTGGTTTGTCATGGCCTGCCTCTTCATAGGAAACCCAGACTTCCTTGGTGGTCTCCCATCCAAATACTAACCAAGAACGACCCTACTTGGTTTTCAAGATCTGACAAGATCAAGCTAGCCTGGGTCATCCAGATCAGGGCAAGAGAAGTCCTGCTGGATCAGAATAAAGGTCCATCTGGTCCTGTTACCCGTTTCCATCACTGGTGGGTTGAATGCTTCTGGGAAGCTTGCCAGAGGGCAACCATGCTTCCTAAGATGTGCCATTCAGAGGCACACAGAACATTTAGTGAGCACAGCTAATCACTGTTCAGCGGGATTCATCAAATGAGGCTTCTAAGTAGAAACTCAAGCTCTGCCATTTGTCTTTTCTGTGTTGTTTTCTTATTTATCTATCTGTTTTAAAATCACGGTTGGGCCCTTCCTCCAAATAGGTTTCACAAGATCAGTGAAATCCTTTCCAAGTACCGATGAGCTGATAAACAATAAGTAAAGCATCAATAAAATGGCAGGTGAGAATGGATAAAACAGTAGTTAAGCCGCAAAAGCTGCAGAGAAAAACATCAGTGTACCACGATAGGGATTTTAAAACAAAAGTCATTACCTAAGGCAATTAATGTAGAAAATGAATTTTTTAACCCCAATTAAGCCTGCCAGTTCCATATCCTGTTAGCTGCTGCCCATCTATTTTCTAAATGCAGCCATGACAAACTGGTTGCTGGTCAGTAGTACCCTTGTTGCAGTTCTCTGCAGCGATGTGCACAATGCGCAAGATGGCGCATCCACGGAGCTTTCCAGGTGCAAATTTGATGGAATGCAAATACTTGCTAAATGTGAAGATCCATGATTAGCCAGAGCATTGATTGCTAATATATTCCAACCTCACAGCTTCCTGCAAAACGAAGAAGAAACTAATCAACTTTGATTAACTTCTCCACTTATTTCTTTAAAAAAAAAAACATTACTGTTGCTTGAATAGATTAAGGAAGTGCACCATAAATCACTTAAACCTGAAACTGTGCATTCGGCTTAATCCTCTCGTGGATTGCTGCCTGATTCTGAAAGTACAACCTAGTAGAGATCACGGAATCACTATTGGCACCCTGCGTTGTGATCCCTTCCTACTATGTGCTGCTGCGTTCCCAGCAGCCTGACCCACTTTCTGTACCAGGGAAAGAGTCCAGAAAGAGTTTTCAAAGGCAGTCCCATGTGCAGCATATTGTCATAATCCCATATCAGAATGAGAGAAACATACACATAAGAACATAAGTCTTGTTTTATCAGGTCAATAAACCATCCAGCCCAACACTCTGTGTCACATGGTGGCCAAAACCCAGGTGCCATCAGGAGGTCCACCAGCAGGGCCAGAACTCGAAAAGCTCCCAAGTACTGTTGCGCCCCCAAGCACCAAGAATACAGAGCAGCAGTGCCCCAGACATACTGTTCCTTGAAGTTGCCTTACACTGAATTAGAACTCTGGTCCATCAAAGTCAAGTGTTGTCTACTCAGACTGGCACCATCTCTCCAGAGTCTCAAGCAGAGGCCTTTCATATCACCCACTGCCTGGTCCATTTAACTGGATATGCTGGGGATTGAACCTGGGACCTTCTGCATGCCAAGCAGATGTTCTACCACTGAGCCACACCCTTCCCCTAAACAGTAAACACACATGAACCCATAAAGCTGCCTTATACTGAATCAAACACTTTGGCCATCGAAGTTATTATTGTCTACTCAGACCAACAGTGGCTCTCCAGGGTCTCAGGCTGAGGTCTTTCCCATCACCTACTGCCTGATACATTTTAACTGAAGATCCCTGGAATTGAACCTGGGACCTTCTGCATGCCAAGTAGATGCTCTACCATCTACTCTGCCCCATCATGCCCCCACCCGCCTTCTTAGGAGTGAATGGAACCTCCCACATCTGCCCCAGGTAGTTATTGTAGATGCAGGATAAATCAATACATGTAGTTTTCGATGAGGCCAAATCTGTGGATACTTAAATCCAGAGACTGGAACAATGAACAGACAAGACAGGTCTTTCTCCAAACCTGAAAATTGCAGAAAAATCTGAAATCTAAAAGAAAATACGTTTTTTTTTTAAAAAAACAAAACATCCAAAATAATAAAAGCAGCACCTGTAGCTTTAAGGAATGAATGTCCTTGCTGGCCATTGCTAGGCAACCACAACAGTATTGCCAGTCTTCAAGGCTTTGTTTCTGTCAGTAAAAGACAGGGGAAGGGGGCAGGTCCTTTCCAAGGAAGGCTGTTGTGGCTTTTGAGGGAGGACTCATTGTAGCCAGGCCTGGCAGCAACCACTGGGCAACTTGCTGCCTGCAACTTGAATGACACACTAAGGCCCGGCTGCTTGCTATTGTTTAACCACCACTACCCCACAAAAGTCAGTGTTGTGTAGTGCTTAGAGTTTCAGACTAGGATCTGGGAGACCCAGGTTCGAATCACCACGCTGCCATGGAAGTTCGTCAGGTGACCTTGGGCCAGGGAGAGGAAAGAAGCAACAGCGGGGGAGAGGAACATGAGCTGCTCCCTGCCAGTGCTTGCAGATATCCCTCTTGTCATTTCTGATGAGGATCCAGGCTCTTCTAGGCCTCTCTAGACATAGGTGGAGGCAACCAATCATGTGCAGAAAGGTCTAGCATGATCCGAACTGCCTTGTACTGAGTCATACCATTGTTCCACACAGTCCGGTACCAGTGACTCCGACTGGCAGGTGGTACCCCAGCCTTGGGCAGAGGTCTGTCCCAGTCTTGTTACATGAGACCCTTTTCACCTGTGCTGCCAGTGATTGGATTGGGGATTTTTTTTCCAAGGGAGTGGCAGAGCATGTCCTTGGCCACTGAGCTACAGTCCTTCTCGATGGGATCAAATAAGAATGTATTTTGTTTCTTTACCTATTTTGCCCCCCTTTCCTCCCACACTGGTGTCAGGCGGGGGACCCTCCTCCAGCCCTCCAGCCTCTATCCACCCCGCCCCAACCAGAAGACAACCAGGGCAACCCCCGGACAGCCGAGGAAGAGGCACCACAACCCGACAATACGGCTTGATTGGGGGACGGTCCTGGCGACAGTCCCCAAAGCAAGCCTGCCAGGGTTTCCCATGTTTCGGCAGCAGCCAGAAGACAAGTCCATTAGAGGGTTCCCTGGGGGCCATGGCCTACTTCCTTCCTGGCCAGCTCAGGGAACCCCCACAATCAAAGGAGGGCATGGTAGAGGGGCTGGCCGGCTCCTACAGTGGTGTTGGCCAGATAGGAAAGAAGTGGGATGGGAGCGCACTGACAGGAAGGGAGACCAACCCCATGGCCAGTTTGCTATGAAGAGGGAGGCGGGGCAGAAGGGAAGAGAGAGGGAATAAAAAAGAGGCTGGGGAAGCTGACTGAGGAGGATGACACCTGGCGCGTACAGAGCGAGAGTCATGGAGTGAGGAGAGGCATTACCAACCGGGAAGCGAGAGCGAGAGAGAGAGAGGGAGTGAGGAGAGTGTGGAGGTCACTGCCCTGAACTCGGAAACTCTGAAATAGGCACCAGGTAGGTGGATGGTCAGTGAAGCCCCCGCCCCGGGGTCTGAGGTTCAGCAATCAGGCCATCTTAAATTCCCCTACCCTGGAACTGCCCCACCTACCTCAACCCTTGTGCTCTTCTGGCGGAGATCGGACAACCGGGTACAAAAAGAGGGTAATATGATAAAACGCACAACCCTTCCCCCCAATGTAAACAAAGTTAGGGCCCTGGAAAGCAGTATGACACTGTCTTAACCTTTTCTGATGTATCTTAGCCTTGGTTAGTTCACTGGTTTGGAAGGTTTGTGCCTTTGGAATTCTGACACAGAGTGGCAGGTGCTACCACAAAATGGCCATCACAGCAGACAGACAGACAGAAGACAATGGACAGCGCACTCAAGCAGATCTCCAGTAGCCAATCAGAAGCTCTGCCCCACCCTCCAATTCCGACTTTTTAAAAACACTTGAAGGGTACTAGGAAAAGTATGAATGGCCACATGGCGCCCACCGATGCCACACTGGGGACTCATGTCCAAAATCAATAAATGTATACAACTTAAGATATGCAGTCTGATATTAGCCCATACTGTTGGAAGTGATGTGGATGTACAGGTTCTTATATCCACTGCTGGATGGAGTGTGATATGATTTTTTAAACATGGAATATAATTATTCAAAAAATAGTCCTAATTACAGGTCATTCTTTTGAGCTGACACTTGAATCTTTATTTTTAAATTACAAGATAGACAAAAATTGCCCATATCAACGAAAGGTAACAATCACAGTATTACTGACAGTAGCCAAAATGACCATAGCCCAGTGTTGGAAAAGTTCGATAGTGTCAGGATCTCTAGTAATCAGCACTCAACAACGGTCCTTAAGTAGGTTCAGTTTATTGTAGGCAGTACTACTAATACATTCTCTAAACACTTCTGTGTTAAGACTAAAGAGGGGAAGTGGAAAAGGGATTTTATACAGGGTTCAAATTGGGGTGGCAGATGGCTACAAGCCAATGAATGCCACTTTACGCTCACGCAGGAAATAACGGCTTCTACTTTCCAAGTGGGAAACTCTCGAGAGAAACCCGAGATCTGATGTCAACAGAGGTGATTGCTAGAGGAGAGTCTAAACAGGGACAAATGGCAGAGGGGAAACAAGGGTCATAGGTGTCAACTATGGGGGGGCTCGAGCCACCACCGAAATTTCCCGAGGGGGACTGAGCCCCCCCGGGAAAATGGAGTGCCCTCTGCCGCGCCTCCCTGGGCCCTACCTAGGGCCGCTGCCACCGTCTCTCTCTCTCCCCCCCTGGCCTGGCCACTCCATCCTCCCTCTGTCTGTCCAGGGGCCACCCTGACAGACAGAGGGAGGGACGGAAGCAGGAGTGGTCAGGTGGGGGGGGAGGCGGCGGCAGCAGCAGGGACATGGTCCCAGCGGGCGCATGCGCTTCACGCGCGCCCATGGAAGAGCCCCCGTCCCCCCCAGGATTTTCCAAACTCGATGCCCCTGACAAGGGTAACATTCCAGAGTTAACAACCTTCCCCCCCCCCCTTCTTATTTATGACAGCCTAGCTGACAGATAGTTCCTCCTCTTCCTTTGTGGCATAGGAAATTACGGGAACATTGCACAACAGCAAAGACAACTGAACAGTTGAATTCTCAGACTGTAGAGAGGTATAAATCAGATTTTGAGTCTATTTGGTACCCTATATTGTACTATCTAGAGCAACATGGTGATATTGTTTTAAATGCCGGAACTATATAGATTAGTTTCAATTTTTAATTTGTGAAGTATAATAGAAATAATATAAGCATATGAAATTGGATATTACTTGTTGGTAGTTCCTTTTAATTTGTTGCACATGATTCTATTTGTTCGTAACCATCTGTGCAATAATTTAAAAAAAGATATGCAGTCCTGTGGTTACTTCCCTCTCTTGCATTACGTCTTATGGAGCTAGAAGGGGAACAGTTCTATTTTGCAAACAGGGCTTTTGCTGCTGAAAGTTGGTACCCTCTGAAATTACTGTCAGAGAAGGTGCAATCTAAGAAGACGATCAAACTCAGAGCAGAAAATTAACAGTCGATCACTGAGCAAACTCAGTAATGGACCGTTGATTTTGTTTCCCGTGTTGCTTGAGTCTGCCTCTTTTGCGATTCTGCCCCCTTCCTCACACCCAGATTGGAAGAAACATCACAGCACATTTCTAAAGGCACCCAGATACGCGCTCAAATGGTAGTTTGGAAAATTTCAAAATTGCTGTATCACGTTATATCAGAGTTTTCTTCCCACAGCTAATTGTGTTTACTGTAGGGGAATTCTAGGTATCTCCGATCACTTATCTACTGTGGCAGTCCCCCCGTCTAAGCACCAGCTGCCCTGCTAGAATGACTTTGAAAAGTAAATATCTTGAATGCATCAAGAGGGTTTCTTACACTGCTCCATCCCTTTCTATTACGGCTTTGATCGTGTAGCGTCTCCAGAGATCTGTAAACAGCACAGACTTTCCAAGCCAATGAATTGGATGAGGCAGCAATACATCAAAAATACAACAATCTGGCCTGGGAGAGGGGGGTGGCAATGGAACACTAGGGGGGGAATTTTATGGCCTGTTACGGCTGCTTATTATTTCTACATTGAATGATGAAAAGGATTATGGAGATGAAATAGAGCACTGGAAAATCGGAGAGCAGGGTAGAAGAAAGAATAAATCAAGCAGTGCAAGATCTGGCAACAGACTTTCCCCCCTCCAAGTCTGAACTTCGTAAGATGCCAAGCTAGTAACTTATAAAGCTACCAACTCAAATGGTTATCTCCTCCAGTGTTGTGGGCCATCCAGGTTGGGGTGAATATGACATTGGTGGTGGAAAGTGTGGTCAAGTTGCAGCTGACTTATGGTGACCCCATGGGGTTTTCAAGGCAAGAGAGGAGCAGAGGTGGTTTGCCATTGCCTGCCTCCACATAGCAGCCCTGGTCTTGCTTGGTGACTCCCATACGGGTACTAACCAGGGCCAACTTTGCTTAGCTTCTGAGATTTAACAGGATCGAACTAGCCTGGGACACCCAGATCGGGGCAAATGCTACATTATTGGTGGAAAGGGCTGTCAAATCACAACTGACTAATGGCTACCCTGTAGGGTTTTCAAGCCAAGAGATGAACAGAGGTGGTTTGCCATTAGCTGCCAGGACTTCATTGGTGGTCTCCTATCTGGGTATAACCAGGGCTGACCCTGCTTAGCTTCCGAGATTTGACAAGATCAGGCTAGCTTGGGCCATCCAGGTCTGGATGCATACTACATTAAGGGCTGGCTATTTGTGTTAGAAATTAGTTGCTACACTATGGCTGTGATCAGACGTGCAGTTTGATCCATTGCCATTGCCGTTCCCCTACAGATTTAAAATACATGATCAGACAACATCTGTCTGTTGTGTCCCAGTCATATGAGTCCCATTTTCCCCCCTTTACTGCATGTTTCTTTGATACCTGTGAAATTCTGGTCATGTTGGTCTAAGCTGGTTCCAAAACAGATTTTCTGTTGTCTGATCACTCTGTTGTGCACCCAAGTCATCAGGCAGGTCTGACTGGTCTCTTGATTTCCAGCCACCATTTTTAAAACTAGTTAGAAATGTGCACATAACTGCATATTCACACCTCTCTCCCTCCATCTCCCACAGGGTCTGCTCAAAATTTGTTTTCTTTAGAAAAACTTTCAAAGAAAGCTGCCTCTGTACTTCAGCTTCTTTCTGTGCTTTGAGGAAGGGGTAAATAGAAAAGTTTAGAGAGGGAGGATGACAGTGAACTACATATCCCAGCAGTCTAATCAGTGCTCGTGCGCATGCTCAGAGGACAAACTTTTTTAAAAAATGGCCAACAGCCCCATGAACTACATATCCCACCAGGCACATCAGCACTTGTGTGCATGCTCAAAGGACAACATTTTTTAAAATGGTCAATGGCAAGCCACCCTTGCTGCTACGTCTGATTGATCAAGGATAGTAAAAAAGTGCTTTCAAGAGTCTTAAAAGAGATGAGTCTGATCATGAATCTCTGTTATAAATTAACCTGGATCAGTTAGAGGTGGGGCAACCGGATTGAACTGCACATCTGACAGCAGCCTGTGTGTATTCTGTATATACCCATGGGATAAACCATAAATTGCCCTGACCTGGATGTCCAAGGCTAGCCCTATCTCATCAGATCTTGGAAACTAAGCAGGGTCCACCCTGGTAAGTATTTGTGTGTGAGACCACCAAGGAGTTCCAGAGGAAGGCAATGGTGAACCACCTCTCTCAGTCTCTTGCCTTGGAAACCCTATAGGGTCGCCATAAGTCGGGTGTGACTTGACAGCACTTTACCACAAACAACCCATAAGTTGTAAGATGGAGGTACACATTAATTTTGCCCTTCGTGCCCCAAGGCTGCAATCCTGTACACACTTTTTGTTGTTCAGTTGCACCGACTCTTCACAACCCATGGACCACATCACTCCAGGCCCTCAGTACACACTTAATTGGGAGTAACCCCCCACTGTTCATTCACACCATAAGTGATCCTGATGGAAGAAGGCGGAAAGGAGAATGTAAGAAGTGCCAGGCATTGCTGCCCTCTGTGTTTTCCCTCTGACCAAGTTTCATGCTGTGTTCCCCCTTTCCTACCAATTAAATTCAAATCAGGTCCCTCTAGCATCAAACCAGTGCTGACGGGTAGGGGAGAGAACGAAGAGGCATCAGCAAAAGCCTGCACATCACCACTGCAGTGATGCGTGGGTCTGTGGCTCTTTCTCCTATCTGACACACATGTTTGAATGTGTGAAGTTTTTCTCCCCCCAGACTGAACTCCACAGGCTTCTTGCTTGGTTGTGCCTAATGAACATCACCCAGGGAGAATTGATCTGGCTCTGTCTGTGGCAAGATGCAAGTAGCACATACTTCTCCTTTCATTCGGGCATCTCTTCCAGCCTTGTTAGCTTCAGGCTGGCTCATGTGAGAGGTGGGAGGGGGAAAGAAAAAGCTTTAGCGGCTGCCCTCGGGGGCAAGGAGTTCTAAGCAGCAGCAACTCAGCCCAAATAATCTGTAATTCTTCACCACTTGGGGCAGCCATGACTTAGTGCTTCTACTCTGCCTCAGAGCATCTGCTTGGTACAAAGGCCAAAGGTTCAATTCCCCCTCCCAGCATCTCCTGTTTTTTTAAAAAAGGACCAAATGGGGTGGAGCCAAAAACAGCGAGCTGCGCAGCTGCACCCAATACAGCCTCCGCGTCAAGCTCCTACAAAATAATTAAAAACAAAAATGGGCTGCAATTTAAATATCACAGCTTTACTAAAACAATGGGGAAGACTAGAGGAGCAAAAAGTGGCAAGAATCCCTCCAAAACAATGCCTGGAGCAATGCAAGAAAGACAAAACTCTTCGGACAAAGACTCCCATCCCCCATTGGAAATGGAAATGGAGGAAGCTCGTGTAAGTAAAAGGAAAAGAGAAAACTCTTTAACCAAAAAGCATTTACAGGAGATGCTGACAGATTTAAAACAAGACTTAAAAGAAGAGATAAGAAACAGCATTACTCCTGTTATAAATAAGTTGGATGAAGTTAATAAAAAGCTACAGGATGTACAGGAGCAGGCGGAGTCAGCAGCTGCCAGCACCCAAAAGAACTCTAAAGAAATAGCTGAACTGAAAACTTTTCAAGGGTGGGTGAAAAGTAAGCTAATGTTGGAATGCAAATCACGGGAAACCAAAGTAAAATTTCATGGAATTTCTTTGAACTTTGAGCTAAACAAGGACCTTACTGTTGCTTTAAATGAATGGTTAGAAGGAATTATACAGCTTCTGGGGCCAGTGGTAAACAAAGCTTTCCACTTAAACCTCCCCTCCTGCACGGGCTCACCAGCGTTAATACCTGACATTGTGGCAGATCTTAAGGATATATAGACTAAGCGGAATCTTTTGGAAATTGCCAGGAAGAACAGCTGTTTGAAGCTTGAAGACACTTTGGTCCAGCTGTACCCTGATATTCCTTTTGAAATATTAAATGCTAGGAAAAATATGCACCCAATTGCACAAAAGCTTGCAGAAAAGTACAGGTACCGTTGGCTTGCACTCGGACATATATCGGTCACACACCAAGGACATATATTCACAGCCCATGATTTAGCATCTGGTGAAGAGCTTCTGAAGGCGTTGGACTTGGACTCAAGCTAGGAAATCAAGAACTGGTAACCAAAGAAGAGGAACGTACTATAAGATTGCAAAGAACTATATTGGAGGAGATAGCATCTATAGAGTTACCATTTTTGTTCTTTCGTTTTTCATTTTTCCCCCAAGCGAAGTAGCCTGGAATATAAAGTGTAGGGGAGCATGCAGGAAGGGCATTCTCCCCCCCCCCCCCAATCTCCCCAATGGGCAAGACTCACATTGGAGTATTATTTTGTTTCTATTTTATTTTATTGTGTATCATCTTAGTATATTAGTTTTGAAATGAAAATGAAATATATAGAGAGCATATGGTTATAAACATGACAAGATCTAATGGGAAACTATGGGAAACAGAGTTCATAATTGCAGATGTACTGGAGTAATTTTGAGAGGCAGAAATATTTTTTAGGCATGCCAACACCTATCTGACTTAATGATTATAATTTACAAATGAAATAGTAGCACATTAGAGTTGGCAACTTGTAGTAGAAAATGTTTAAAGAATGTTAATTTCATTTCCTGCTGTAAAAAAATTGTAATTAATTTGTAAGATTTTGAAATAAATATAAAATTTAATTGGAAAAAAAAGGACCAAATGATGTGAAAGACTGCTGTCTGAGACCCGGGAGAGCTGCTGCCAGTCGGAATGGACAATACTGACTTTGGCAGACCAATGGCCTGACTCAGTATGTGGCTGCTTCATTATTCTATCAGAGAATCAGTCCTTTTATTTTTGGCCATCAAATCACAGCTGATATATAGCAGCTCATAGGGCTTTCAAGGCAAGAGGTGAACAGAGGTGGTTTGCCATCGCCTGCTTCTGCACAGCGATCCTGGACTTTCGTGGTGGCCTCCCATCCAAATACTGGCCAAGGCTGACCCTGCTTAGCTTTTAAGACCTGACAAGATGGAACTATACTGGGCTATCCAGTTCAGGGCATCTTGAATCTATTGCCTATCAATTTCATTTGGTGCCCTGAGTTGTAATATGGGAGAAGATGTTCACCTTCTCCACTCTGTGCTAGGGTTGCCACGTCCGACTCAGAAAATATCTGGGAACTTTGGAGGCGGAGTAAGGACACTCTGGGGGTGGAGCCAGGACCAAGGATGTGACATCACTTTTGTGATGTCACTAGGGTTGCCAGGTGAGACCAACAAGCTGGAAGGGAGTTCTGACCATCACATTTAAGCATTCCTTTTAAAAGCACTCAAAAGCCAATTTGGTGTAGTGGTTAAGTGCATGGACTCTAATCTGGGAGAACCGGGTTTGATTCCCCACTCCTCCACTTGCACCTGGCTGGATGACCCTGGGCAAGCCATAGCTCTGAACCAGCTGTTCTCTCAAGGACACTTGTCTCAGAGCTCTCTCAGCCCCACCTACCTCACAAGGTGTCCATTGTGGGGAGGGGAAGGGAAAGGAGTTTGTAAGCCGCTCTGAGACTACAAGTGAGTGAAGGGTGGGGTATAAATCCAATCTCTTCTCTTCTTCCTTCCATTTGAAATAATGGAGGATGGGGGCACCTTCTTTGGGGGCTCATGGAATTGGACCCCCTGGTGAAATCTTTTTGAAACTTGGAGTATTTTTTTCAGAAGAGGCACCACCAGCTATGCTGAAAATTTGGTACCTCTACCTCAAAAAACAGGACCCCCAATCCCTCGGATGCCCGTGGATTGATTCTCCATTATGCCCTAGGGGAACCAGTCTCCATAGAGTATAATGGAGCACCCAGCGGCCCCTTTTTGACAGCCCTGAAGTGGGGGGAGGGGCTTCAAACCAGGGGATCCCCTGCCCCCAACTGGGGATTGGCAACCCTACTCCATGCATAATTTGGACCATGAATGGACTGTGCGGCCAGTCCTCAGACAACCACTTCAGAAATAGAGGGATCTTTTTGTTTGCATCACTCCACAGCATCAGCAGGAGGGCCTTCCCCTCTGGCGTCATTGTGTAGTGCCATCAGGTACAGCAGGATCACCCTCTGGGTAGACTCCCTGCAGGGTCATCTTGCTCTGTCTGAATGGCAACACCCGTTGCCATAGTAGACAAGCAACTGACTGAGAGCCAAATGCAAAATCCATTCATCAGCTAAGGTGGCTGCCAGCCAGCTAACTGGTATACGACATGCCAAACAGTTAAACAGTTGAGAGCCAGTTTGGTGTAGTGGTTAAGTGCGCGGACTCTAATCTGGGAGAACCGGGTTTGATTCCCCACTCTTCCACTTGCAGCTGCTGGGTGACCTTGGGCAAGCCATAGCTCTGTACCAGCTGTTCCCTCAAGGACAGCTTGGGAAAGAGCTCTCTCAGCCCCACCTACCTCACAGGGTGTCTGTTGTGGGGAGGGGAAGGGAAAGGAGTTTGTAAGCCGCTCTGAGACTCTTAAGTGAGTGGAGGGCGGGATATAAATCCAATCTCTTCTTCTCTTCTTCTTCTTTAAAAAAGAATGTTCTGAAGTAAGTAACCCATACTGAGGTCTGAAAAGCCAGCAGTACCGAATACGTCTCCGACTCCACTGTGGCTTACCAGGTTTCCTTCTGCCTCTTTTTAACCCTGTCCTTTGCAACCCTATTGTCTGTATGCCCTGTTTTCGTTTTGTTCCGAAATGTACCGGAACACTTATGACCAATGCTCCCCCTAAGCTGTGGAGTCTTGTGAGCAAAAGTTCTATGTTGTGAGCTGCTGGCATTAAAGTTGTGAGCGAGCGATTTGGCTGCCGCATAACTGAGTTTGCCCTGGAGCCATCCTTCCTGAGCTAAGACAAAAATGTGTGAGCCGGAGACTAAAAACGTATAAGCTAGCTCACACTAACTCAGCTTAGAGGGAACACTGCTTGTGACTGAATTATACCACCGTTTACTTAGCCGTTTGTTCAGTGTTGCCTTTTTGAGTCAACAACAAAGACTTTAGTCAGGTTTGTACCAACCAGCCATGGGGGGGGGGGGTATTACCCAAAGAGGGAAAAATCTAAAACCTCTCAGTCAAGGCCAGAGTTTATCAATTGCACCCCGATGAAGGACAAACACATATTTTATGCAGACCAGGCCGGGCTCGGCGGAGTCCATCAAAAGGCATACTTTAACTTTTCACAGGCTTGAGCATAACCCCAAAAATTGTCTCTGAGAATTTTCTGGGGTTTAATGCTCTCTCTGTCTCTCATATTCTCTGTTGTTGCCTTTTCTCCATATTATTTTAAAATTAGCATTTACCAAGGCAACGACGAGGCTACTCAGACAAGAGCAGACTACTCTGGCATACTGTATACCTCATCAAAAGTATTTGTGCTTGTCACCTCAAGCCATGACTCACCTAGCAACAAGCTTGTTATGTGGCTTTCACAAACTCTAGGAAAGCTGTGAGGCGGGGGACGGGGGGGACGGGACGTATTTTGGAAGACAGCCATTTTCACATTTGCAGAGAATGATTATTTTTTAAATGAGCGTGGTTTCATTCCTAATTTAAATGCATGGTAACGCTTTTTTTTTTTTTAGTTGCTTGGCAACTATCCGGAGGCCTGTGGGATGGAAAGTGGAATTCAGACATTTCATAGTCCTTTTCGTTTCCTTTTTAGGTGGGTGGGATGGTATAGGATTTGGCATTCCAAGATCATTAGTTTGTGTGTGTGTGTGTGTGTGTGTTGTACTGCCAGTTTGATTATAATCTGGAGTCAAGATGTTCCCCCTAGGTGGCCATTCGGGTGAGGAGATGACAGCAGTTGGGAAGGCTGGTTGGATGACTGGGTAGGAGAGAATTTCCTACCTGTACACCAAAGGACACTGCCGGGGAATTTCTGCCCTTATTTTCAGCTCTCCTGCTGTTGTGTTTCTGAGCCCTTTCTTCAGCAGACATTGCTGATCATCTGGAGTTGGTGTCATGTGGATTGGAAAGGAGGGGGGGGGGGAAATGCCAAATACATTTTCTAAAAACATGCAGAAAAGAGCCATTCTTTTGGGGGTAATGATATTCTGCAACGGCAGTTTCACTGCTAAGGGAGAATGCTGCCAGATCTCAAGGTCTGACATGAAATTCAGGGTTTTAGTCCCATTCTCAGGACAGACCTAGATTTTAGCCTAGTATCACCTTAGTAAAGGTAAAGGTTTCCCTTGCTTGAAAGCCAGTCGAATCCAACTCTAGGGGGGCGGTGCTCATCTCTGTTTCCAAGATGAAGAGCCACCGCTGTCCAAAGACATTTCTGTGGTCACGTGGCCAGCATGACTAAATACTGAGGCACATGGAACACTGTTACCTTCCCACTGAAGCGGTACCTATTTATCTACTTGCAATTTCTTGTTTTCGAACTGCTAGGTTGGCAGGAGCTGGGGCCAGAGATGGGAGCTCACTCCGTCATGCAGCACTCGGGTCTCGAACTGCCGAGCTACCAGCCTTCTGGTCTGCAGCTCAGCATCTTAACCTCTGAGCCATTATGGCCCCTTAAAGACCAGCAAAATGGGGGGGGGGGTAATAAGGTTTTGAAAGACAAAGCTCCCTTCATTAGGTATTCGGTCAGAGCTTTCACTATAAAAAGCTTATACTCTGAAAATCTTGTTCATTTCTAATTAGTAGAAAGAGCAAGGCTCCAGCAGCACCTTAAAGACTAACAAAATTTGTGGCAGGGCATGTGCTTCCGTGTTCCTCCCCTGTCACAAATGTTGCTCTTTTCTACTGCCACAGACAGACTGACTGACTAACGTGGCGACCCGTCTCGATCTATCTCATATGAATCAGTCTTTGGTGACAACAGCTGGGAAAGAATGTAAATTAGATAACAAGACTTGTGAGCACTGTTTTATCTGGTGCCAAACCACCTGAGAATTGTCTGGTCAAAACTCTTTGAACCCTAAGCAAGAACTTCCATATTCACCTCAAATTTTGTTTCAGGCTGAATTCTCGGGGAACCTGAAATCGTGTGAGATTTGCTATGCTTTAAAAAAAAAAATAGCCTTATTCAACTGCCTTTCGACTTCCCTCAGTTTTCCTCGTTTCCACTTGGGCAAAATTTCGAATTCATGTCAAAGTCCTGCCGTCAACGAGATTCTGTGGCAATCCTGCCGCAACACTTAAGATATTTGGACACCTACCTTGTGGCCTTTGAGCAACGGATTAGGTTTGAACAGAAGCCCTGCCCATCTGGTTCTCGTCACGGTCTCTCCCCCATTATGTAGTTTAGGACAACCAGCCATTCAAGTCAGGCGGAAGTTTAGACCAGTTAGATTCGAGACAGTCTCACCTTAGAGACCAACAAAATTTTTGGGTTATATGCTTTCGAGAGTCAAAACTCCCTTCATCAGAACAGACACAGAAGGGAGCTTTAAATCTCAAAACCTGATACCCTGAAAATCTCGTTGGTCTCGAAGGTTCTACGGGACTCAAATCTGGCTGTTCTACTGCAGACCAACACAGCTTCCCTCTGGAACTATCTTCAGAAATTTGGACGAATAGAGTGGAAATTGACTTAGTGAATCCCGGCTTTTGTGCACCCGGCAGCTGGAAGAACTGCCACAGAGAACTAGCACGGTCATGGTAATTGCCTCTCTGATTTTATGTTGTCTCCCCACAGTACATCTGATGGTGCAGCGCAAGAGTCGTGTTTAATTTGCCCAACATGTGTCTTCGGTTGGGGCCAGGCCGCATCCCCCTACATCTAGCCTTGAGACTTCAGCTTCACTTTGTGGATAAAGTGACTTTGCTCCCTTTAGAAGGGTCTGGCTAATTAATCATGGGTGCAGAACGCTGTTGCAGGCAGCTTGTTATAAGATTTGATTAATCACGAGGGCTGATTTGGGAATTGTGGTGCAGGTAGCAGGACCACATCTGGCAAGGCCTGACAGTTACAGCTTCACATCATCAGCAATTTGTGTGTGTGTGTGTGTGTGTGTGTGTCTTGGTACAAGAGAGTATTTTGCTTTGGGCTCCTAAGACTTAGGATGAAGTCGCTTCTCCTATGAGGAACATAAGAAGGTGTTAGATCTTCTGAAGTCTCTAGACACAGCTGCATAGGATATTTGCCCATTTAGATGCTTAGATATTAAACAGTTTTCCTGAGAAACATTTAGGTCTCAAGAAGAGCCCTGTTGGATCAGACCATCTAGTCCAGCATCTTGTCACACGGTAGCCAACCAGTGTCTCTGGACAGTGAACAACAGGGCATAGGGGCTGAGGTGATTCCCCACTCTTCCACTTGCAGCTGCTGGGTGACCTTGGACAAGCCATAGCTCTGTACCAGCTGTTCCCTCAAGGACAGCTTGGGAAAGAGCTCTCTCAGCCCCACCTACCTCACAGGGTGTCTGTTGTGGGGAGGGGAAGGGAAAAGGAGTTTGTAAGCCGCTCTGAGACTCCCTTGGGGAGTGAAGGGCAAGGTATAACTCCAATCTCTTCTCTTCTGATGATGATGATATGCTACACAGCTCCAGAGTTTCCTGGAAGACACATCGGCCCTAGAATTATTCTGTTTCGGCTTCTGCCCAGGCCACAGGATGGAGATGGCACTGATTGCCCTCACAGATGATCTCCACAGACAGCTGGATGAGTGCTGCTGTTGTTATCTGATCTGATGGCAGTGTTCAATACGGTCGATCATGACCTGACGACCCGCTGCCTTGCTGACTAGGAGTCCATGGGGTAGCCTTGGTGTGGCTCACCTCATTTCTCCATGGTCAGCCACAGAGGATGGTGCTAGGAGAAAGGGTATCACCCCAACTCCCTTTGGTGTGCGGGGTCCCCCAAGGGGCTATCCTCTCCCCTATGTTGTTTAACATCTATATGCACTCTCTCGCCTGCCTGTTGCGGAGTTTTGGGCTGGGCTGTCACCAGTATACTGATGACACCCAACTGTATCTGTTGATGGACAGCTGTCCTGACCCTTTGGGTGAGGGGCTGGAGGCCATAGTTGGGTAGCTTCAACAGAGCTGGCTGAAACCGAATCCATCGAAGACGGAGGTCCTGTTGCTGGCTGAGGGCAGTCTGAGGTTGGGATGCCAACTGCCAGCTCTTGATGGTGTGCCACTGACACCGGCACCAGCTGTCAAGAGTTTGGATGTGCTTCTGGGTGCCTCCTTATCTATGGAGACCCAGATTGCGAATGTTACTAGGCTGGCGTTCTTCCAACTGCGTCACGTCAGGCAACTGGCCCCCTACCCCTTGTGCCCTGACCTAGGCACAGTGATCCAGGCAACGGTCACCTTGAGGCTGGATTACTGTAACTCACTCTACAAAGGGCTACTTTTGAAGCTGACTCAGAAATTACAGCTGGTCCAGAATGCAGTGGACTGGGTATTCACAGGTATCCCTATGACAGCACATAGTCAACCGGTGCTTCGCCAGCTGCACGGGCTCCCAGCTGAACACTGGATCCACTTCAAGGCTTCAACCTTTAAGACCCTAAATGGTCTGCAGCCAATGTGCCTGCAGGACTGCCTCTCCTGGTATGCTCCCTGAAGAGCCTTGCACTCACAAGACCAAAACCTACTGGTGATCCTTGGCCCGAAAGCTGTTTGGCTGTCCTCGACCAGAGCCAGGGCCTTTTCAGCCCTGGCTCCGGCCTGGTGGAGTTCTCTGCCTGGAGAGATCCATGCCCTGCAGGACCTCACACAGTTCCACAGAGCATGCAAGACAGAGAAGTTCCACCAGGCCTATGGTTTAGGACCAGGGGTGGGCAATTGTTTTGGCTCGGGGGCCACTTTGTGGGAGCGGAGGTGAGCGGAGGGCCGCACCTTTTTAAATGATTGCATTCATTAGTTAACTTTGCATTTCAGAAAAGGCATAAATTGTATCATAAAAATCAATACATATAAATTAAATAAAACTGGTAGTTTTAGTCAATTTATTTATTGTGCTAATTTCATATCATCTATAGCTGCAAGCACATTTAATTTTAGAGTCGGTTTAATGAGACAAATGTACCCTATCACACTTTCCCACAATTGACTGAAACCATGTGGCCGACTGTCTTGGCGGGCCGCAAAAAACTCTGTGGCGGGCCGTATGTGGCCCCCGGGCCGCAATTTGCCCACCCCTGGTTTAGGACTATATAGAGAGAAAGGGCAGGTGGCAGGTTTTTCTGCACACGAGGCGAGGCTACCTTCTGGCGCCCTCTCCCTCCCCGTGTGCCCACCAATTTTCAAACATAAAAGCATTTTAGGAAGAATGAAAAACACAAAATTTAAAATTGCTAATTTCTTTCTTTTTTTTTTTAATTGTGAGAACAAGTCATACCATTTCTGATTTTCTCTCTCAAACAGAAAAATGCAAATCACAAAGCATTTGGAAAAATCCTGTAAATTGTGATGTTGAAACACGGGCGCTGGTACCAGAGCTTGCAATTAACCCAGATGCCAGCTTTGCTGCCACGTACACACCCAGACAACACAATCACTGGGCCTAACAACACCAACGACACCATCTCAAGCTCATTCACTTGCTCGTCTTCTAATATTGTATATGCCATATAAGTGTATATTTCACTTCTTGTATATGTTAAAATGTTCTGTGCGTGCACATTTAAAACCTAGTGTGTGAAGCAGCCCTTCGACTGCCTTTTAATCTAAAAAAGTATTACTTTTGAAAATAAGAACTGGGAATAGAAAGGAGGAGAAAGCCAATTTAAACTGAATGCAACCGTGGTCTCTTAAAGAAACTGAAACTTGGGAAAAGCAGTGTATACGTTTTAGTAAATGACTCCTATCCAGTAATTTCTTGCCCTGTATCGCAGCATCAGTGCCCATGATTGTTTTACAGCACAGGAAAGGAAGAAAGATCCACTGCAGTATAAAGTGTGATGATGGAAAGAGAACGGAAAGAGAGCAGAGAAGCAAGGGCAGCAAGGGGTGAATGTGGGAGCGACTTTATAGACAGTACAAATGCTTAGACCTCACGGTGGCTGCGGAGGAAAAGAGATATTCTAGCCATGAAGTTTTATATTTGGATTGTAAATGTGGGAAATGCAAATCCAATTTAAGCATCACTTGTGAAAATAGCCTTAAACCTCCCTCTCACCCTATCCGGGAAGCAATGCAATCGAGTTGTTCCTGTATATTTGGATACCTGCTCCTGAGTAATTCCTGGATGAGCGCCTAACCACCTTCCGTCGCACACAGCAGGGAGTCGATCTGTCCAGAGAGGCAGCAGCCTGATTCCTAAAAGCCCCTTCTCACCATACCCCCCATTTTGGTGCATAACGTGCATGCATCGATTCTCTGGCATCACGTGTTGTTAACTACTTGCTATAAATTCCCCCCACCCCAAGCTGGTGGGAGGGGGGAGATCCAGGAGAGGTCATCAGCAGAGGGAGGGGGGAAGATCAGAGGGCCAGCCCTCTATAGAGCCCCCCCTTGTTCGGCTCGCAGACGTAAGTGCCTTCCAGGGCAGCAGCCAGGCTTGGGAGGAGGGACTGTCGGGGGCCATGTCACGCTCCTTCTACATGGACTTGCTCATCATCAAGGGCTCCTCGGTGTCATGGCTGGAGCCCCAGGCTTGCCACTCCTTCCACCGCCCCCCTCCCAGCCCGGACTTCCTCCACCTCCTGCTGGGCATGCTGGAGCCCCTGGGACATGTGTCAGTGGCTGGCGGGCCCACCTGCTGCCTGTCGTGCAAGAGCAGTGCCTTCTGCCTCTGCCCACTCTGTGTCACCTCACACCTGCACACCTCCTCGGTCCAGGCTGGCGCAGCAGAAGGAACCACTGGAGGAGGTGGCAGTGGAGGAGGAGGCACTGCGGCTGCCATCCCCCTGCTCAAGGGCCACTTCCCACCCGTTGGGGCAGCTGAGGGCTTTATTATTAGAGGAAGTGGCAGTCTCGGGGCACATGCAATTTGGCACCCTTGCTCCGGGCTTCCCTGCCAAGCCGCCCCCATGCATCAGCAGAGGCCTCTTGGAGCACAGAATGGAGAGGAGGAGAAGGGGAGAGCAGGCTCGGGCAAGGGGGTCAGCCTCTGGCAGGCCTGGGAGGAGGGATCCCCCCTGAGCCTGTGCCACTCCTGGACTCTGCAGGTGGCCTCACCAAGGGGTGCTCCAGAGGCAGCCATGCGCCCCAGCACAGCCCAGCCCTGGGGGAGCCTCACCACTGCTGCTGCTGGACCGAGTGCGGCAAGCAAGAGGAGAGAGCAATTTGGACTGACCCGGCAGCAGCAGTGTCACTCCTGCTCCGGCTGCTGTCTGGCTTGGATCCAGTGCTGACCACACGGGAGAGCTGGCAAGGCGAGGCAGGGGAGGGCCGGCGGGGTGGCAGGCAGGCCAGTTCGGCATCCCTCTTCAGCTGGTGCCTCAGGTAAGTGCCTAACCTGCCTCTACGGATGCACCGGCCCTGTAGAGAGAAGGCCCCACAGGAAACCAGAAACAGAATAAGGACAGAAAAAAAAATTGTGGGATGACCTAATTAAGTATGAGATCAAAGCTCTTCAACCTAAATACATAAACAATAAACAGGAAACAGCTCAAACAGTATAGAGTCCGCACAGCATAAGTCCATGTACAGTTGTCATTCTTTTTATTTATACCCTGCGTCTCTCCCCAATGGGGACCCAAAACATTTAACCTCATTCTCCTTTTCTCCCTTTTATCTTTGCCGCAACAACCCTGTGAGGGAGGGAGGTTAGGCTGCAAGCGTGTGACTGGCCCAAGGTCACCCAGCGAGTGTCCATGGCAGAGAGGGGAATCAGATCTGAGTCACCCTAATCCTAACCCAGACCCACTAACCACTACATCACACCATGACTGAAGCCAAACAGGGTTCTGTGTTAACCCTCAAGTCTTAGTCCCGGGACTGACAGATGATTTGTAGATGATGGATATTTCATCAGGTTAAACATATCAGACATAAAGCCATTTAACATTATGAGCATCTCGGGATATGGAATGGCAGTTATTAATTAAGCATGTAACATACCATTTTCTCATTCTCAAAGGCCTCTCTTGCTCTCCTTTCCTATAATCCAATACTGACCCGTTTTTCTCACCCACTTCCTCTCTAGTGCCCAGGTTTTACATTCCAGAGCGTGAAATGGAAAACCCAGGGGTCATTTCATAGAAAAAGAGGTGCAGGCGCTCATTAGCATAACTCATTTGCATATGCCACACCCCCTAACATACCGGAAGTGTGTCAGAAGGCAACACCCATCCCTCAGGCTCCACTCCACAGGTGAGTGAAACTGACCTGCTCTTCCTCCATTCCCTTCCCCATCCAATACTTTGTGCAATAAAAATAAGCATAAAGAACACACCCTCATTCTCTTCCTGCTCCCTTGAAACCACCAGGTTTCAAGTAGACCTGAGATACCCAGGACATGTGCACCGCCCATCCCTTCCCCTTCCCCTCCCCACAACAAGACACCCTGTGAGGTAGGTGGGGCTGAGAGAGGTCTTTTGAGAACTGCTCATGAGAGGAAAGCTCTGAGAGAACTTGTGACTGGCCCAAGGTCACACCAGCAGCTGCATGTGGAGGAGTGGGGAATCAAACCCGGTTCTCCCAGATTAGAGTCCAACTCCTGACCACTACACCAAACTGATGGGGTGGAAGCTGCTGAAGGGTTGGTGACATTTCTCCAGTACTTATGTGCCATGTGCCCAGATAAAAAATGGTATACTTAGAAAATTTATATGCCACCTTGAGCAAGTCTCTGGAAAAGCAGCACACAGTCATAAAAGGAACAATGATAAAATTATTAAAACAAAACATTAAAACCAATAAAGACCCTAGCAGGGCTTTCCCTGGGGCGCTGCACCTCTGCACTGCTTGGGGAAGCCAAGGAGGGGGCAGGGCTTGGTCATGTGCCCACCTCCTGGGCTCCTCACTCCCGGAGCTGCGCTCCTGTGTCCTCCCGCTCCAACGGACCCCTGGGTAAACCTTTGTCTGGAATCTGGCAGGTTGATTAGGGACAAGGCTGAATGCTAGAATATTCTTACCAAAAAGTTCTCCTCGTATGTTGTGGATGAGTTTTTCCGGGAGAAGATTTCCATTCCGGCCTCTCTTTCCCCTATCCTGTCAGCCTTTATCCCTGGAATTTATGAGGAATGACCTCTTCGACCCTGAGCTCTGATCCCTTGAATCTTGCCAACTGAGCCTTAGGGGACCTGGACAATTTTTGATCACTCTAAACTGCCCAGCAATGCTCACCAGGTTTATGTCAGTTGGCACTGCCATAGGTTCCTGTTGACTATTATTATCAATAATTCTGTTGCATTCCTATCATATACCAGGGCCTAAGGTTTCTATCGCTTATTCCGATTGGCAGTTAACCTATTCTGATGGTCAATTAACCTTGCCTTTTTTTTGAGTTCCATACCAACTCCTCTAGGTCCCGGACGGGAGATAGCATCGGCAGAGTGACTCCCACTGCAGGAATGCGTGTCTGGCTTGCTTTGCGCATACTTGTTGCTCATTAGCTTTTCTTCACTCTTATCTCTCTTTCGCTGTTCCCTAGCTCACCGCCTTGAGCTGCAAGCCTCCTGCTATGTGTTATATTATTCACAGGTGCTATGTGCTCCTTTGCCTGATTTTTCCTTGGGAACATCCGCCCCACAAATCCTAACAGTGTCTTTGCCTGGGAACCTACTTTACCGTGCTTTCCTTGGGAACAGTGGGCCAGTATATTTGGGTGCCAATAATCCTCCCAATTGATTGGTGGATGTTGAAGGGGGATTATTGCATATCAAGTATAATTGTAGTTGTATTCCTATGCATTACTAACAGAAGAAGTGTATTTGACCAACAAGATCTTTTCTGCAAATAAAGGACTTTTTGTTTAAGGAGACCTGTTGTGGACTACATCTATTGGCAAAATCTCACAGTTCCATTAAATGCTTTTTAAAATGTGAATGGGGGGGGGATGCACATCTTCATTTGGTGATCCCAACTTTAGCATGTGACTAGTCATGCATGACTCGAACTGGTGAGTCTAGAGTCTAGGATTCCCATTTGCCCACTTGTGGCAGGAGAGCTCCAGGTAATTGTGACCCTTCCCTGCCAATGCTCTTATTTGGTGGGTGGAAACTGTGGCCAAATGGCAGTGTGTGTTTGTGTGATCATCCTGCATCCTTGGGGAAAAAATGAAAAGGCAAAATAAGGCCTTATCTATTTACAGGAACTTCTGACCATAGAGTTTCTGGAGATTCCTAGAGTTACCCTTGTCACTTATGGGTAGCTCTAGGAATCACCAGAAACTATCTAGTAAGAACTTCCTGAAAGCAGACAAGGCCTTACTTTGCTTTTTCATTTTTCTCCTGGGATGTTGCCCCTCCACAGCTCTCCCAGTGGTTGCCAAGCACTTCCCTGGCAACCCTGCCAGATTCCCCCACCACAGCTCTTGACATTCATAAGCCCAATTCTTTTGCAAAGTCGTATGATTAGAAAAAAACGAAGTTTTGCAAACCTGAGTGGTGCAAAGAGGTGCTTGTCAGAAGGCTGCTCATGGAAGCAGCTCCCTATTGGGTACACATTCTCTGTGGTAAACCTCAGAGTGTCACCTATGTTGACTCAAGTATCAGAGGAGCCCAAGTCCCAGTTAGGAATGGGCAGGGCTCATTTCGTAGCAGGAGCTCCTTTGCATATTAGGCCACACACCCCTAATGTAGCCAATCCTCCAAGAGCTTACAAAGCTCTTCTTACAAGGGCTACTGTAAGCTCTTGGAGGATTGGCTACATCAGGGGTGTGTGGCCTAATATGCAAAGGAGCTCCTGCTACGAAATGAGCCCTGGGAACAGGGATATACCATCTGTGCTGTAATGTCCCTGAACTGAATTGCCTTATTTTGACTCATTCCCTGCATTATCTCCCAATATAAACATGATTTATAAGCCCTGGCAGATGCCACTTGGGTTTCGCAATGCTTGTTATGCTAACGTATCATAGTTTGTGGAAAAACTGGCATTTGTCAAGCCATCTTCCCTTGTTCAACATACATTGAATTATTGTTTCACTCGCCTTAGCACCTTTCTTTCCCCCCTTATAATTAACTTTCAAGTCTGCCCAGGGAAGGTAAAGAGGAAACAAATTCATTTTGTAGTAACCTGTAAATAAAAGGACTTCCCAATCACAGCTGACAGCTAATACAGAGCAGGTACCGCCTCCCACTGCCGCTCAGGACGCCGGCAAAATGAATGACTCAGAGGTATGAAATGTCCATGATTAATTCACATTACTGGGCTTTAGTCTTTTATTTATTTAATTTGTTTATTTTTTGGATTTGCATCCCGCCCTCCCCACCTCGCAGCAGCTCAGGGCGGCTACCAGCATATTTCAAACACAGTAAAATACGATAAAACCACAATATAAAAACATACAATATCCATTATACAATTTCAGTACAAGATGGCACTTTGTCAACCCCAGTCAGGGTGGCGTCAACTGGCACTCTACCGAGTTTACACTCGGTGCTGATGGTCTGGATGGCGATCTTCAGTATTCGAGCCAGGGCTGTTGAATCGCGGCGGCCCCTACTCGTAGGCCCGGTGGAAGAGCTCTGTCTTGCAGGCCCTGTGGAACTGTAAAAGGTCCTGCAGGGCCCTGATGTTCTCTGGGAGCTTGTTCCACCAGTGCGGGGCCACCGCCGAAAAAGCCCTGGCCCTCGTTGCTGCCAGTCAGGCCTCCAGATCGAAGTGCTCGCTGGGGAGCATACGGGGAGAGGTGGTCCCTCAGGTAAACAGGTCCCTGGCCATATAGGGCTTTATAGGTAAGCACCAGCACCTTGAACCAGATCCGGTATGCTAAAGGCAGCCAGTGCAGTGCCTTCAAAGCGGGCTGAATATGCTCACGCACAGGGAGACCCAATATCAGCCTCACTGCTGCATTCTGCACCAGCTGCAGCTTCCGGATCTGGGACAAGGGCAGCCCCATGTAGAGAGCGTTACAGTAATCCAATCTTGAGGTGACCAGCGCATGGATCACCGTAGTCAGGTCTTTGCTAAAGGGAAGAAAGAAATCTTTAGGCACTCATCACCATTCCAGTCTACAGGGTTTGAGTGGGTTCTAACACCTGCTTTTTGGCAAAGTTCAGGACGGACAAAAGGAAATACTATTTTTCACAGAGAGTGATTCAAATGTGGAATTCACTGCCAGAGGAGATAGCGATGGCCTCAGGAATAAACAGCTTTCAAAGTCTATCAGTGGCTACTAGCCCTGGTGACTGAGGGGAACCTCCCCATTCAGACTCACTAAGTCTCTGAATCCCAGAGCCAGGAGGCAGCATCAGGGGAAGGCCTTGGCCTCTATGCCCTGTTGTTGGCCCTCCAGAGGAACTGGCTGGGCACTGTGTGAGACAGAATGCTGGTTGTGATGGACCACTGGGCTGATCCAGCAGGGGTCTTATCAAGGAAGGCTTCAGCCTCTGTGCCCTGTTGTTGGTCATCCAGAGGAACTGGTTGGTTACTGTGTGAGACAGGCTTGCCACCCTCCAGCTGACACCTGGAAATCTCCTGCTAATACAGGTATTCTCCAGTTGACAAAGATCCAGGCCCCTGGTGAAAATGACTGCTTCGGAGGATGGACTCTATGGCATTACACCCTGTTAAGGTCCCTCCTCTTCCCAAATCCCACCCTCCCCAGGCTCCATGCCCAAATCTTGAGGTATTTCCCCACCCAGAGCTGGAAACCCTGCTTATCAGGCAAGAGATGCTTAGGCAGAAGAGAGTTGCTGGGTGTATAGACAAGCTGTGAGAGATCTACAGATCTCAAGGGGCAACACTGGGACTACCCACAGAGAATATTTTAAATGTGCTTGTGGCGTTTTGCTCTGAAAATATTTTGTGTGATTTATTCTTGTGGTTTAATGTGGGGTTATGTGTGTGTGTGTTGCTGTGGTTTAGAATACAGGCCTATAGACTAAGAAAGTGGGGGTCGTGGATGAAGTGAGTTATGATTGGATGGTAGCTGGACCCCGGGGGGGGTGGGGGGGCGGCAGAGTAAACTGGCTGGTAGAGGGCGAGAGTGAGTTTGGAGGGTATGTGTCAGGGAGAGGAGATGGAGTGAGGTGCTATGGAGTGTGAGAGAAGTTTGTGTTCTTTGTGGCAATTGAGGAAAAGAAGTCTGAGTGGCGATTATTAGCCTGTGGCAAGTGAGGAAAAGTCTGTGTGGAGATTCCTGGCCTAAATGGCAAGTGAGGAAAAGAGGCTTGGGTGGAGGTTAGCAGCATATGTGGCAAGTGATGAAAAGAAGTCTGATCAAAGATTATTAGGCTAACTGGCAAGTGAGGAAAATAAGCCTGTGTGGAGATGATTAGCCTAAGTGGCAAGTGAGGCAAAGAAGTCTATTTGGAAATTATTAGCCTATGTGGCAAGTAAAGAAAAGTGTATGTGGAGATTATTGGCCTAAATTGCAAGCAAGGAAAAGAAGTTTGTGTGGAAGTTAGTAGCCTTAGTGGCAAGTGAGGACAAGAAGTCTGAGTGGAGATTGTTGGCTTAAGCGGCAAGTGAAAAAAAGAAGAAGTCTATGTGGAGATGATTAGCCTAAGTGGCAAGTGAGGCAAAGAAGTCTATGTGGAGATTATTAGCCTACATGGCAAGTGAGGAAAATAAGCCTGTGTGGAAGTTAGTAGCCTAAGTGGCAAGTGAGAAAAAGAAGTCTACATGGAGATAATTAGCCTAGGTGGAAAGAAAGGAAAACAATCCCGTGTGGAAGTTCTGTGCCAAAGTGGCAAGTGAGGAAAATAAACCTTTGTGGCTAGGTTTATTTAAAGAACTTTAGAGAAAGAAGAACTGTACCTATCAGAAACCATTATGCTCATGAACCTATCTGAAATCATGCACTTATGAACCATACTGAAATGGTTAAGCCGTTATACTTCTAAATGAACTCTAGTTATGTTTAAGTGAAAACAATGGTTTTATTTAGAGTAAAGGATCCCTTTTTATCTCAGAGCCACCCCCACATGCTGACAGCTCTGTGATTCTATCAAATATATCTAAGCCCTCCTGTTCTTTGGGTCCAACTAAGAAGTCTAAGATGAAAGCCTTTAGGGGCAGTGAAAATAAGTAGGAAATGCCAAGGAAATAGAGGAAGCAGCATAACACATGCCTTTTCAGAACACTACAGAGAGATGCCTTGACAGAGTAAGGAGTAAGGGAAAGGGGCAAAACCTTACAGTACTTTTTCATTGCTCCCTGACCTTTAGCAGCCTCAGAGCTGTGTGCATTTGTGTGTGTGCAGATATGCATATGAACACACATTTAACACTACCTTGCATGCCCATTTGCTGGAGCACAGAAAATCCACACAAGGAAACGCTTGGCAGAGAATTCAGCTTCCTGAAAACTCTCAGGTTTCATTTTTAAACCAAGAGAACGTTTCTAGGAGTAATGGTTGCCAAAGATGTACTTCAAAAAGAACAGGCAATGCATACTGAAATCATGAAAGCCAAAGGTGAGGAGGGGTGTTAGGTGCCATCATATTGCTTCTGACTTAGGGCAACCCTATGAAATAATGGCCTCCCAAAATGCCCTCTCCTTAACAGCCTTGCTCAGGTCTTGCAAACTGAGGGCCCTCATGGCTTCCTCGATCAAGTCAATCCATCTCATGTTGGGTCTTCATCTTGCCTTGCTGCGTTCAACTTTACCTAGCATTATTGTCTATCCCAGTGATCAAAATTTCTGGTGCCAGGGTTGGCTCCTTTTGTTAACCCTGGAAAGAAGGCAAGGAGCCAGCCCCGAATAGGTTATGTAAAAAGTAACAATGGTTATGTAAAAAGTAAACATTGGTTATGCAAAAAATAACAATGGCAGAATTATGCAAAATGATAGAAATCATCCTGGGGTTGTGGTCACACGTGCCAGAAAAAATGGGGAGGGAAGTGAGGCTATTTCCTCCGGAGGAATTCAACCCACAGTTGCATGATCACACCTTCCTTTGAAACTGCGGGCGCAGCCTGTCAGTGTGTGATCACACACAACTGTGGGTGAGTTGGGGTTTTTTGGTCCCATTTCCCCCCCATGCGTTTTCCTCCCATCGATGAATCACACCTCCGCACCAAGGGTTCCCTATGGAGTGTGCGATGATGCACATACTGCGAAGGGGGAAAAAACAATGGCAGGGAGTCAGGATGGCCGGATCAGACCATCGTGACGCCATGAGAGTGCACTAGAGCAATCAGACATGGAAAAGTCCATCCGTGGCCCATTGCAACCTGTTTACTACCAGATTTCCCCCAGTGTCTTTTAACTCCGCTTCTGCGGTGGAACAGAACAGGTTGCCGAAGGCTGCAGGGTGCTTCCCAGATGTTGTCTGATCACGCCCTTTAAATCTACCTGGCATTCGCACCTATGTCGGGTCTAATTGGGCATATGATCGCAGCCTAACTTTGTTTAATTTACAAAATACACATTGCAAATAGAACTATGCTTTGTGCCAAATTTGGATTGGCTTGGGGGAGACAGAGAGAGAGAGAGAGAAAGAGGAGGAGGAGGTAGATAGATAGATAGATAGATAGATAGATAGATAGATAGATAGATGATAGATAGATTATGATAGATGATAAATGGATAGAAAGATGATGATAGATGATAGATGATAAAGGATGGATGGATGGATGGATGGATGGGTAGACAGACAGACAGACAGACAGACAGACAGACAGACAGACAGACAGATAGATAGATAGATGTTGATAGGTCACCGACCAGTCTAGCTAAACAACAAATGATTTACAATATTTCTTTTATACAATCAATTCTGATCCGATAAAAATCAATACCACAAAAAAGGAAAAATTCATATATATTTTCAAATAGTAAAACCTTATATGTAAAGTTAACATAGTTTAATAGAACACAACAACATAAGTACTTCCCCAATGAAGCACGGATAGATTTTGCTACTGAGGAGAATTCAGCTACCTTCTCTGAATTTTGGTGGTATTTATCTGGAAAGAGGACAATAAGATAAGATTTTTCTGTTCTTGGTACTGAAGAATTTCTGCCTCTGTGTGTGTGTGCGTGTGTTTGTGTGAAAGTAGTATGCATAAACCTGTCCCATGCTTACTGCTGTTTATGCTGGAAATCAACTAGAACTATTCAGAAAAGGATTAGAGCACTAGATTGACATAATTCTACACATTTATTCCAGAATTTGCACACATTTTGATTTGCTGAACTGAACAGTCATCTGTTGTGGCTTGCTGGGCACTTGACGGCCCTTTCTGTCATTTCAGATCACAAAAACCTGAGAGTGAAAGAGCATACGTAGGGTTGCCAGTTTGCCCTGGATATTCATTAGTGGTGTTTTAACCCTATACTTTGACGTTACTTTGGAGATGGACTCATGAAGAACTGTTACCAGTAACGCGGGATGGTTGTAACGCACAAGTATTACAGTGGAGCATGCTGTTCTCTCTCTTTTTTATGTTTTAAAGGGGATTAGCCATTCAAACTGGAGGATTATTGGATTAGCACGTTCCATTTTATTAGTAGCAGCCGGGTCTTTTTGTACCCAAGTAGCTTTTCTGTTTAATCTGACTGGCAAGCGAAGTGACTGTGCTGTTGGTATAAATTGGGCTAGTTACAGGCTTTCCTCTCTTTTTCACTTATGCTGACTCCGTCATTTAGAACTGAGGAAGAAGCTACTTCTTATCCTTTTCTTTGCATTATGATAATCTGCTGTTTCCTACAACCGGGATAGACAACTGGTGATTTGGAGACCCAGTCCCCAGAAGTTTCCTATGTGTCACTCAATAAGAGCTCTTGTTTCCAGGGCTCCAGTTTGGTGTAGTGGTTATAGGGTTGCCAAGCGGCACTTTACCTGTAGCGGGGGGAGTCCTTGCGGCTCCGGTGACATCATCACATCGGGCACGTTGGGGGCAGGACCTCAGTAATAATTACAGAGCGTCCCCCCAAAAAAACGTGCCCAACGCGATGACGTCACCTCCGAGTGATGTCATTGTGCCAGGCACATCTCCTCAGCCCAGCAATTTGGGGGTCGGGTTCCCCCGGCAGCCTGATCCCGGCCTGTGGGCAGCGGGCCGCTGGAGTGGGTTTTTCCCCGCCCCCTGGGGGGACTTGGCAACCCTAAGTGGTTAGGAGTGCAGACCCTAATCTGGGAGAACTGGGTTTGATCCCCACTTCTCCACATGCAGCTGCTGGTGTGACCTTGGGTCAGTCACAATTTATTTTCAGAGCAGTTCTGGAAAGAGCTCTCTCAGCCCCACCCACCTCACAGGGTGTCTGTTGTGGGGAGGGGAAATGAAAGGAGATTGTAAACCACTCTGAGACTCTTTCAGGTAGTGGTGGGGTATAAACCCAATCTCTTCTTCTTCTTCTTCCTCTTATGCTAGGGTTGCCATCCTCCAGGTTGTAGCCAGAGATCTCATGGAATTGCAACTGATCTCCAGATGACAGAGATATTTCCCCCCAGAGAAAATGGCTGTTTCAGAAGGTTGACTCAGTGGCATTATAACCCGCTGAGGTCATTCCTCTCCTGAAACCCCTCCCCCCCAGGTTCCACCCCGAAAATCTCCAGAAATTTCTCAACCCAGACCTGGCAACCCTACCCAGTTTGACGTACTGCTGTGGTTAGGAGTAGTGTTGTGGTTAGGAGCACAGACTCTAATCTGGGAGAACCAGGTTTGATTCCCCACTCCAACCCATGCAGCTGTTGGTGTGACCTTGGGTCAGTCATAAATTCTTTCAGAGCTGTTCTTTCATAAGCAGTCCTTGAAAGAGCTCTCTCAGCTCCACCTACCTCACAGTGTGTCTGTTTTGAGGAGGGGAAGGGAAGGAGATTGTAAATGGCTCTGTGGTTCCTTCAGGTAATGAAAGGCAGGGTATAAAGCCAATCTTCTCCTCCTTTCCTCCAGTTAAGTGCTTCAGCCATTTTCTGTCAAGCTGAGACACAGGCCACGGGCTTTTGAAACCTTCCTGCAAAGTGTGACCAACCATCAGAAGCCTGGGTGAACCCCTCTGCCTTTTGTTAGACCCATCTCCCATATGGTTTTGAGTGAGGTGGAGGCCACAGAGGTAGCCTGACCTGAAAGTATTTCTGAGGGGTCATGCAGTATCCCTTGACTGGCTCTGGCCTAGTGGAGAAAGTAGGGTTTCATCAGCTGGTGTCCTTTCAGTTCCCACCTTTGGCAGAAACTGGATGGTGGGACATTAAGGTGCCCAGATGGGTCGCAAACCAGGCCTGTCTACCAGGTGGACCCCAGAGCCTTATCCCTTGTGCCACAGGCCCAAGTCCAGTGTAGCGAGCAGGGACAATCAAGAGTCTTGTCACCTGACTGGGCTGCAATCACCAGCTTCAAGCACCACCTGATTGGGCCTTAGCATGGGACACCTGAGAATGATCAGGAGGCCACCTCTATCTATCTATATAAAAGAAAGTTTCCTTACTGTAAAATCAACGCCCAGGCCAAACCACTAGACTTAGAAACACCAAATTCGGGGAGAGCGCTCCTACCATGGTGTAGGTGCTTACTAAGACGGGATTTTTAGAAATTTGACCCCCAAGTGGGTCAAAAGGGGGAAAATGTACTCCCCCATTGATTTCTATGAGGTTGTCATGCTGCTGCCCACTTGCACCCCCGACTTTCTGATCAATCAGCTGCAGAGCTCGGGGTTCTGAGGTAAAAAAAAAACAGTTACAGGAAACTGCAGAGAGCTAATGGCAGTTGAGGAGATTATGATTGCCTTAGCCCTGCTGCTGGCCCAGCTTCCCGAATGCCTTTAAGCCATGAGGGAGCCCACCCCAGCAGTAATGCCTTAGTGATCCTGCCAGCCCCGCCTCCACAGTGGCTTCTAATACTCCTCCCCCCTCCTCTTCCTATACTGGACAGGTGTAGGAAAGGAGATAGGATGCTTACAGCAAAACAATCCAGGAACACAAGTAGAGAGGCCATCACTTTCGTGGAAGGAGTTGACTTAACAGACAACTGCTTCTTAAATCGGCAGTGCTATGTTGCCTACTCTAGAGTGAGCTCACCAAGCAGCCTGGTGATCTTAGCACCTGAGGGCAGAACCACCAAAGTGGTCTACAGAGAGGTCCTTCAGTGGAGGGAGAAAAAGTATATATGTCTTACTTCATTTTTTACACAACAATCTTCTCCATTGGAATTCCTACAACAAATGTTACATTTCAAACTTCACATCATCAGTATTATAACTGGATTTACAGAACTTAAATACTGTAGCAAAGCATGGGTTTCAGGCTAGTCTTCTATAAAACCCTGGCTTGAGGGCTCTTTTTTCAGTCTGGTCAACTCGTTGGCTGTGATTAGATCTAACCTAAATTGAGGTTCAGCATGCCCCTTCCTTCTCTGCCTAATGCCTGCCTGGATATAAAACCTTGCATGCTTGTGACCACTTCCTGCCTCTCTGGCCCATGGACTCTTCTTGGAAAACCCCTCAGAAAACCCAGCTGGCACCTGCTCTTGATCTTGACTCTGACCCCTTGCATTCCTGGACTGAGCTCTAGGGTTGCTAGGTCCTTATTAGCTGCTGGCGAGGCTCTAGAATCTTCTCTGGGGCATTCCTGTGCATGCTGTGATGACATCATCTGGAAGTGACATCATCGCATGGGGCCATTGGGGGTGGTGCTTTAATTTTGCGGCAAAACTATGGGTTTTTGCCTTCAAAATCATAGAGTTTGCCCATAAACTAAAACGTCACCCCTGGCATCCCCAATGCAGTGGTGTCATCACATCAGGGGCATCACCTGGAAATGTACCTGTTTGGGGGTAGGGTGTCCCCCACCAGCCAGCTGGCCGGCGGTGGATTGAAGTCCTGAAAATCAGGGGAATCCCTGCCCGGACTGGGGGGTTGGCAACCCTACTTGGCTTTGGTATCCTGATAGAGTTGGCAACTCCACATAGGGAAATACCTGAAGTTCAGATTCAGACACCTTTAATGGCATAGTAAATCCCTGAAGTTTTGGAGAGGAGAGGGACTTGAGCCAAGTATAATGCTATCCAGGCATCATTTCGAGCAGGAACGCCATTCCGGGAGTAACAAGCCCAGGAGCGGGCGCATATGGTGATGTGCTGTGGAAAAAAGCAAAAGCAGACTAACTTGCTCTGTATTTTCACGCATGTTGTAGGGTAGCTTCCCTGCAAGAGCAAAGGAAACCTAAAGTGTTAGTCAAAGTGTACAGCTGGCTCACCAGCTCCGAGTTGGGAAATACCTGGAGATTTTTGGGGTGGAGCCTGAGCAGTGGGTGTTGCCTTCTGACACACTCCCGGTGATGTCAGGTGGTGTGGCATATGCAAATAAGTTATGCTAACGAGTTATGCTAATGAGCTCCTGCACCTCTTTTTTTACAAAATGACCCCTGGTTATTGCACCCGCCAAAGCAGTCATTTCCTGTAGGAGACCTGATCTCTCTAGTCTGCAGATCAGTTGTAATTCCAGGGGATCTCCAGGCCCCACCTGGAGGTTGGCAACCCTATAACACTGACTATTTGACACTCGGCTGTAGGGTTCAGTCTGATGGTCTTTATGTGCTTCGGTTGCTTGCTCCGACTCATAGCAGGTACAGTTCAGTCCTCCAGATATCTGGCTTCCTTCTTTTTTGGAACAGTATCTCTATCCTCCAAAACACTTGGCCAAATATTCAAATGACAAAGCAAGGCATAAAAGGGTTGTGTGGGAAGGGGGCGGGATAACCGTGTGCTGTGGGCTGATTTACAATTAACATGTACAATGCAGTCCCAGGAAGGAAGGAAGGAAGGAAGGAAGGAAGCCATCTACCAGCAAGAACAGGTTGACTCATCCATCCCTGAGAGATGCTGTAGCCACTATTTTGGGTCTTATTGCACCGAACTATCG
The DNA here is from genome assembly GCA_029233225.1 of Lepidodactylus listeri. Classification (NCBI taxonomy): domain Eukaryota; kingdom Metazoa; phylum Chordata; class Lepidosauria; order Squamata; family Gekkonidae; genus Lepidodactylus; species Lepidodactylus listeri. Next base: position 126,683,174 of record JARCFY010000005.1, on the reverse strand, counting down.
AATGTTTGGATATGGATTTTGGCTGTGACCTAGCGATGCCAACTCTGAGTTGGGAAATTCCTGGAGGTTTTGGGAGGGGGGAGCCTAGGGAGGGTGGGGTTTGGGGAGGGAAAGGACTTCAGCCGGAGTACGATAAAGGGTTGCTAGCTCTGGGTTGGGAAATTCCTGTAGATTTGGAGCAGGGGAGGGGCCTCAGTAGGGGATGCTGCCATACAGTCCACCTTCCAAAGCAGGCCATTTTCTCTGGGGGAACTGATCTCTGTAGTGCGGAGATCAACTGTAATAGTGGGAGATGTTCAGACCCCACTGGGAGGTTGGCAACCCTTGTGTAATACCGTGCAGTCCACTGTCCAAAGCAGCCATTTTCTCCAGAGGATCTGATCTGTGATTTGGAGATCAGTTGTTATTCTGGGAGGTCGCCAGGTCCCACCTGAAAGTGGGTTGCCCTACCTGGATAAAACAAACTTAACTCTTAAGGCTGGCAGTCAATGACATGCAAATACACTTGATGAACAATCGTCTTCAGGAGAGGAACTCACTTGTATCCCTTTGGCTGCTCCACCCATTACCTTCAGCTGATGTGCTTGCTAGTTTTCCAATTTTTACTCTTCATTTTGGAACACACTGTTATGTCCGCTGACGACCGTGGGGGCAGAAGCGACACAAGGCTCGAGCTTGACTCCTGAAACAATGGGAGTCAAGGATCCGAGACCCTCACTAGCCCGCCAATAAGATCTCCGGCGGGAGATTCAAACCCGCCAATAGGACCAGGGGGAGGTCGGGGTGACTGTATATAATTGGTCCTCGCGGCCAGTACTGCATGCTGTGTTCTGTACCAATAAACTAGCTGATAGCTATGTCGTCGTCCGCCTCCTCAATGCCTTGAACCCAGTACACAATACATACCCTCCTCTTTCAAGAAATTTAAGGGATCCTAACTCACTCCTTCCTTGGTTTGAGGTTTTGTGGGAACATGCAGTGAATTATATACTTCTTCTAAAGTGCTCCAGAAAGATGATTATCTGATGACCCTATAAGGTAGGACAGAATGATGGCCCCAGTTTCAGAGTTGAGAATAGGGTTGCCAGACACCCTGGTTTGGTGGGGGTTACCTGCTTTTTTGGCCATCTGGCCAGTGGGGGAAGCCCTGCCCCCAAGCCCCAACAACCACAGCCACTCCTCTCCCCCCTATCTTAAGAGAGAGGAGAGAGAGGGGCAGCTGCAGGCCGTGCGCTCGATCTCCAAGCGGCAGGCGGGGCCCTCCGATTGTGGCTTGCAGCCAGCAGGACTGTCCCTGCAGGGGTGGGGCTTGGAGCTTGGAGTCATCACATTGCAAATGCCCCACCCCCTTTGGGAATGCCCCCCAAAGTCCCCTGCTGGGGACGAAGAGGGACCTGGCAAGCCTAGATGAGAAGCCTCATGCTGGCCTAAGACTTGCCCAGTTGGCTCATGACCAATCTGAGATGTATATTAGGTACTTCTCTGGTAACCTTCAGGACTGAAAGATGCCCCCTGTCACTGATGAATCTCTTGTCTCCTTTTAGGTTTGCCAGTTCTGGCTTCGAAAATTCCTGGAGATCTGCAGGGTGGTTCCCGTGGAGGAAGCGAAGTAGGGATATGATGCCACCCTCCACCCTCCAAAGGAACCACATCTGAAGGTCCACCCTTCAAGTCCACCATCCAAAGATACCATTTATTCCAAGGTATGCTGGAGAAAACTCTTGAGAGTCCCTTGGAGTGCAAGGAGATCAAATCAGTCAATCCTAAAAGAAATCAACCCTGACTGTTCCCTGGAAGGCCAGAACCTGCAGCTGAAGCTCCAGTACTTTGGCCACCAAATGAGAAGGGAGCACTCACTGGAGAAGACCCTGATGCTGGGAAAGACTGAAGGTCAAAGAAGAAGGGGATGGCCGAGGATGAGATGGTTAGGTAGTACTATTGATGCAATGAACTGAGCAAACTCCGGAGGACGGCAGAAGACAGGAGGGCCTGGCGTGATGTGGTCCATGTGGTCGTGAAGAGTTGGACTTGACTGTGTGGCTGAACAACAACAACATGTAGTCTAAATAGTCTGCAGACCAGTTGTAATTCTGGGATAACTCTGGGCCCCACCTGAGATTTCTGGAGACTGTAGGCCATTCTTAATTTCAACCTCTTTTGACCATTCTTAATTTCAACCATCAGTTGAGCTGTATTCCAACTCAAGTGGGTGTGCTTTGGATTTTCATTACTTAATATCCAAGTGCATATCTTTGATCCCCCCCACCAGTTGATCTGCACTGTGCTTTGAATTGTCAAAGAGACCAGAGCCCTTGGGCTGTTGAGCAGTCTCCTCCTTTGTTATACACAGTTTTCATCTCTCTCTCAAGTTTTCCTTTGGACTGATGGCATCAGCTTGTTTCCCTTCCTTGTTTTTCAATCTACTGAAGCGTGCCCCTCCATTAAATATATGCAAGTTGTCTGGCTCAACCCACACAAGACAGACAATCTCAGGCTCCCCCAGACTGTGCTTCCATTTGTGATGATCATTAAGGCCGTTTTCCTTCAGCAACCTTGACTTCGCTCCCCTCCCAGAGCTCTGCAATTTGTAGACACCAGAATGGGGATGAGTTATCAACAAGCAATTTGCTTGAAACTAAGGGGGTCACGCATGACAAAGCTGTGCATTGTTTCGACTTATTTCTAACTCTCAGCAGCCCGTGTGAGTAATGTATGGTGCAGATTTCCTACCACACTGCTGGCAGCAAACCCCACAAAGGAAGCAAAGAAGCAGGCTTGAAATCATCTTTTAGAAATGGCTTTGACTTCTGTTTCAGTCCCAAATGGTCGAGAAGGGCTTTGATGCTGGGGTTTTGCTCACAGGTATCAAACGGCAATTTCTTCCTCCCTGTACTACCTCGTTTTTTAGGTAACTGAGATGATGACTTGGGGTCATAGTGGATAGCTTAATGGAAGTGCCAACCCAGTGTGCTGCAGTAGTGAAAAATGTCAACTTTATGCTAGGGATTATTAGGAAAGGGACTGAGAATATGACCGACATTGCAGTGCCTCTGTACAGATCTATGGTGCGGCCTCATTTGGACTGGGTACAGTTCTGGTCACTGTATCTCAAAAAGGACATTGTAGAGCTGGGAAAAGTACGGAAGAGGGCAACCAATATGATTTAGGGCAGGGTGGGCAAATTGCGGCCCGCGGGCCACATGTGGCCCACCATAGAGTTTTTTGCAGTCCGCCAAGACAGTCGGCCACATGGTTTCAGTCAGGCCTCCATTGGGCCCGGAGCACAGAGAAGCAGCGCTCCGGGAGTGAAGTGTCCAGGGGGTGGGCACATTACCAAGTCCCACCCCCTGCTCCCAGCAGCCCTGTTGGGCGACGAGGCAGAAGAAGGAAGGTAAGTTACCTTCCCTCCCCCATCCTCCTCTTCCCAGGGCCGCAGTGCTCCGGGGAAGCTTTGCCCGCCCCCACCCTCACCTTCCCCAGGCCACGCCAAAGTGCAGCGCTCCAGGGAAGCCCTGCCCACTCCCACCGTCGCCTTCCCCGGGTTGCACAGAGGTGCAGCAGGCAGGCAGCTGCTTTCTCTCTGTGTCCCTGTCTCTCTCTGACTCTCTCTGTGTCCCTCTGCACGTGTGTGTGTCTCTGTGTCCCTCTGTCTCTCTCTCTCTCTCTCTGTCCCTATGTTCCCCTGTGTCTCTCTCTCTGTCCATCTGAGTCTGTCTCTGTTTGTCTCTCTCTCTCTCTCTGTGTCCCTCTGTGTGTGTGTCTTCCTCTCTCTCTCCTTATGTTCCCCGTGTGTCTCTCTCTGTCTGTCTGTCTCTCTCTGTCCATCTGTGTTTAAAAGGTGCGGCCCTCCACTAACCTCCGCTCCCACAAAGTGGTCCCTGAGCCAAAACAATTGCCCACCCCTGATTTAGGGGGTTGGAGCACCTTGTCCATGAGGAAAGGCTGAAGAGCCTGGGACTTTTCAGTTTTAGAAAAGAGACAACTGGGCGGGGGGGGAGGTTTGATGATAGAGGTTTATAAAATTATGCATGGGGTGGAGAGAGTTGACACAGAGAACTTTTTCTCCCTCTTCCAAAATACTAGAACTCAAGGGCATCCAATGACACTGATGGGCAGTAGGTTCAGAACGGACAAAAGGAAATACTGCTTTACAGAGAGAGTGATTAAAATGTAGAATTTGCTGCCAAAGGATGTAGTGATGGCCACAGGAATAAACAGCTTCAAAAGGGGATTAGATAGGTTCATAGAGGAAAAGTCTATCAATGGCTACTAGCCATGGTGACTATGGGGAACCTCCATGTTCAGATGCAGTGAACCTCTGAGTCCCAGAGCCAGGAGGCAACATTGGGGGAAGGCCTCGGCCTCTATGCCCAGTTGTTGGCTATGCAGAGGAACTGGTTGGATACTATGAGAGACAGGATGCTGGTCAGACAAGATGGACTATTGGTCTGATACAGCAGGGCTCTTCTTATATTCTTATGTCTCAGATAAGCTGTGTGGCACAGTATCACATTTAGGGTATCTCTTAGTGGGCAATTCCTGGGTGCAGTGTGTTGAAGGCGGGGATTAGGGAAGGGAGGGACCTTAGCAGGGTGTCATGCCGTAGAGTCCACCCTCCACAGCAGCCATTTTCTCCAGGGAAACTTTTCTCTGTGGTCTGGAAGCAGTTCTAATCCTTCAGATTCCCAGGCTCTACCTGGAAGTTGACAACTCTAACCACACTTGCCAAGGAATCTGGAGTAATTTGGTCAGGAACTTGCCTCACATATATTTGGGAGAGTTTGAGCAAAGTAAGCTTGTCTGCCAATCAAATTTGTTTCGAAGTCTCAACATGCCCAGAAAAAAAATCATGTTGGTAGGAAGTTCTTTAGCAGAGGAATTAGCAATGGCGCACAACCTGATCAAAGCGTAGATAAAGGTTTATTTAGGAATTAAAATACTTGATAGGAAAGAGGAGAGACAGAGATAGGTTCCAAACTACACCTCTAGCTGAGAGAGAGGGTAAGACTTGAGTGTGGCACTTCCGAGAAGAAGTGGGAAACTGCCCTAAGGCTGCGGTCACACTGGAGGCTTGGCACGATCTGGCTGCGCCTCTGTTTGCAGAGGTTTAAATAGTTGTGGGAAGTTTTGATCAGACATCCCACCCTGAAGTGGCTTAACTGTGTGCTCACCCCATTGTCAATCATTCAGATTGTTGCAGCATTCTTTTTTCTTTTGTCTTTCACCCATGCGCATAAGCGTGTATTTGAAGCTCCAGCTCCTTTTTGACAGCTCCACAGTCTCTCTGCCAAGTACTCTGGCCCTCTCAGCCTGCTTCCCTTCACCTCTCTTCCATTGAATACATGCCGGTGTGTGTGTAAAGTACAGCTTTACATGAAAGTAGTCCCACTGATGTCAGTGCATTTACCCTTGCGTCAATCATGGGATGCTCTCAGACTCTGATGCAGAAACAGGAGAGTGGGGTTTTGGGGGGGGACTTGTTGCCCGAAAACAACTCCCCCTGTGGGCTCCTGATTCTTTGCTATGGTGATCAACAATGCTAGGGACGATTGTTTGCTTATGCCCATATAGCTACCTGATTCCACCCCCAAAAAAGTCCAAAAGAGGTGGAAATGGAAGGGACAGTTCAGACTTCCCAAACAGCTTGCCTTTGCAACAGGGGGGTTCAATCATCGGGAAATGCAGGGTGGAAGTGCTAGCATCAATTAATACCGTACTTTCTCCAGTGCCTGATTACTGTGCTTCCAAAGCGCAGTAACACAGGGTGCCAACGACTGGGGAATGGAAGGCAGATGTTGTCGTCTGATTGTGCTCTTTAAATCTGCAAAGGTAACGCTCCTATATCACGGCAAACTGCTCATCTGCCCACAGCCTAAGAGTAGCAATCTGGAGACAGACAAGGAATGACACTTAACAGGAGAGAGAAGGTGCTGACCTCACTATCCTACCGAATTGTCTTCTTGCTGCCCCCTGCAGGGTCTTCTTCTCTTCTTCTTTGTGCACCAGACATTGCCTTTCCCAACAGATTGTTCCACTCTCCTCTCTGATATTAGCTAAGGGCCTGTCTATGCAACAGACCATGAGTGCTGTTGGGCTTCGTGGGGCTTAGTAGGTATAACTAAGGGGCTGCCTTACCTTTGGTGGGAGAGCTTGGGACTGATCTACAGGTAGGTCTGCTGACTCTCGGTTGGGAAATTCACGGAGATTTGGGGGTGGAGCCTGCGGAGGGACATCCCTGCCATACAATCCACCCTCTAAAGCAGCCATTTCCCCCAGGGGAACTGATCTCTGTCGCTCGGCTATCAGTTGCAGTTCTGGAGATCTCCAGTCCCTACCTGAAGGATGGCAACCCCATCTACAGGACAGGTCGGGACCCATTTCCAACAGCTTAAGCGTGGGTGGTTAAGATGACCCAGGGTAACTGTCCTCCATCATCTCCGTCCTTTCTCTTGACGGCTGAATGGCCGCACTGGAACACCGGGCCTGGCCTGGCAGGTAGGCTCCAACACCTCTCTGACCACCACGATGACATCAGAGCTGATGCTGATGACGTCAGTGTCACTTCACAAGTGGTATCTTGCACTGGCCTATGGGCAGCGATTAAGGGTCGGAATAATGGGGCCAATAGGCATTCCCTCTGCTTTGGGGGGTTTCCTTTGTGCCAATCCCGGTTGGGAAACTTCTGGAGATCTGGGGTAGAGGCCGGGGAGGGTGGCTTTGGGCAGGGACCCCACTGGGGTATAATGCCATACAGTCCACCCTCCAAAGCAGGCCACTTTCTCCAGGGGAACTGATCTCTGTAGCCTGGAGATCAGTTGTAATTCTGAGAGATCTCCAGGCTTCACCTGGTGTTTGGCGACCCGATTGTTTTCAGATCAAGCTCTCCATACTGGATCAGTATCCCAGCAGCGAGAGGAGGAAGTCCCATATGTTCAGGGGTCATTTCGTACAAAAAGAGGTGCAGGAGCTCATTAGCATAACTCATTTGCATATGCCACCCCCCCAACATACCGGAAGCGTGTCAGAAGGCAACACCCACCCCTCAGGCTCCACTCCACAGCTGAGGGAAACTGACCTGCTCTTCCTCCATTCCCTTCCCCATCCAATACTTTGTGCAGTAAAAAGAAGCGTCAAGAACACACCCTCATTCTCTTCCTGCTCCCTTGAAACCACCAGGTTTCAAGTAGACTTGAGATACCCAGGACATGTGCACCACCCATCCCTTCCTCTTCCCCTCCCCACAACAAGACACCCTGTGAGGTAGGTGAGGCTGAGAGAGGTCTTTTGAGAACTGCTCATGAGAGAACAGCTCTGAGAGAACTTGTGACTGGCCCAAGGTCACACCAGCAGCTGCATATGGAGGAGTGGGAATCAAACCCGGTTCTCCCAGATTAGAGTCCAACTCCTGACCACTACACCAAACTGATGGTGCAGAAGCTGCTGAAAGGTTGGTGAAATTTCTCCAGTACTTATGTGCCATGTGCCCAGATAAAAAATGGTATACTTAGAAAATTTATATGCCACCTTGAGCAAGTCTCTGGAAAAGCAGCACACAGTCATAAAAGGAACAATGATAAAATTATCAATATTAAAACAAAACATTAAAAACAATAAAGACCCTAGCAGGGCTTTCCCCGGGGCGCTGCGCCTCTGCACTGCTCGGGGAAGCCAAGGAGGGGGTGGGGCTTGGTCATGTGCCCACCCCCTGGGCTCCTCACTCCCGGAGCTGTGCTCCTGTGTGCTCCCGCTCCAACGGACCCCTGCATATGTTGATTTATAGAAATCGTCATCTGTACAGGACATCAGAGTATTTAGTCAGAACTGGCAACAGATAACATTACCAACGAAAATCAATACGTCATATATTTGATTCTCCATCTGGATATGCAATGAATTGACTTAATTATACATTTTGAGTTCAGAAATCCCTTTCCACCCTCAGAATTTATGACCCATATGAAGGTAATTTATGAGAAGTCATCACTGGGAGGGGGAAAATGGGATTTCTCCTTGTGCAGTCATTAAGAGAGCATTTTGCCTCATGAATGGCAAAATATAATAGAATGTGTTATCTTTCCCAACCCCAGGACCTGAGGATGCTGATGAAGTAATTTAAAGCCCATAATTTAGGTCCTCTTGTGTCTCTCCCCCATGAAAAGAGGGACGTGCGGATTTGCAGACCCTTTGTGAAAAATTTGCTAGCCTCATCAAAATGCTTATCGACTTGACGTTCTGTGCGTGGCTTCCCCCAACAGGACTCTACAGAAATGTCTTACAATTTCGATTTGAGCAGAATGCGGTGGTCGATTTTGGCCTAGATCGCATACTGCACTGAAAGGTGGTTCACTCTATCCCCACAGATTAAGAGGACACCTCACAAATGGCAGGTAATACCCCCCACACCCTTTTTGCCAGGGCTCATTTCGTAGCAGGAGCTCCTCTGCATATTAGGCCACACACCCCTGATATAGCCAATCCTCCAAGAGCTTACAGTAGGCCCTGTAAGAAGAGCTCTGTAAGCTCTTGGAGGATCGGCTACATCAGGGGTGTGTGGCCTAATATGCAAAGGAGCTCCTGCTGTAAGCCAGCAAGGCATATTATATGCTCTTATGAACTTTAAAATCATAAGTTTGACCTTTGGGTTGGCTTTCTGCCTAAGGCAAAGGCACTCTCTATTGCTATGAGAGGCTCCAGCCCACAGCGGGAGACTTCCTTCAGAGTTCACACTAGCATGGAGACTAGAATTCCATATCAAAGAGCTCTCACATCTACTTCACATGCTCCCACCAACAGGGAGACCAAGACTCCATTTCAAAGGGTCCTTTTCTCCTTTACGCTGGCCTCTTCACACCTGCCCCCAACAGTTCCAGTAAGAGATTAGGTTGCCCAGCAACTAATTGCCGACCATCAAGTGACCTGGCCAAAGCCATCACGAGACCAGAGATTGGCGCCAAGAAGACCGACCAGATGGCCCAGGTGTTAGATCCTGATTAGCACCTAGATTTGCAATATTGTCCACTCCTTCCTGCCCCCTCCTCCCTATGACACTGACCAATAGTAAGGCTAGTAGACAAACTAGTGGGTGTGACAATGGGATGTGGTCAGCGCAGCCCGCCCCAATGCCACCTGATAAAAGATCTTGCACAACAGAAACACATTGCTTAGCCACCTTCGACCTCTATCTTCTTACCAACCTCTTATGTCCAGCTTCCTATACCCAACAGCTTGCCTCCATCTTTAATCCCTGGTTTGCACAGCCAGGACTGGAGCGTGTATCTGCAGGTTCAGATCTCGTTCCCCCTATTTTTCACATTCATCCCTCCCTCGATCTTCTCGTGGAAGTGAACCACCCATCATCAAGACAGGTAACGTACTTCCCCCTCAACGACAATCCTGCTCATGCAACAGTGCTATTTTCTGTCTGATTTCTCTAGATCTTGTGTGTATGCGGTTTTGTTATTATTCCTTGTATGCTTGAACAATGTCTTGCAGTAAACACCATCCAAAGAAACCACTCAGCCTCCGTGCCTATTTTCTGAGCACTCCTGGAAGGGGCGGGACCTTGGTATAGTTGGCAAGAACCCGTTATTTGGCCAATTGCTAAACGCAAATTAAAGCAATTAGGCTAACACTGCGACGAAATGAGCCCTGCTTTTTGCCATCAAGTTGCAGTCCACTACTAGTCACCCTGTAGGGCTTTCAAGGCAAGAGTCGAACAGAGGTGGTTTGTCATTGCCTACTTCTGCAGAGCAACCCTGGATTTTCTTGGTGGTCTCCCATCCAAGCACCAACCAGGGCCATCCCTGCTTAACTTCTGAGATCTGATGAGATCAGCCTAGCCTGGGCCATCTAGGTCAGGGCTTAATACACCTAGCATAGCCCAACTGCTTCAATATTTTCTTTCTCTCTGTGTGTATTATCTCTCTCTCTCTCTGTGTATTTCACTTTCTTTCCTTGAGTGTGTTTCTTTCCCGTTCACCTGCAGCTAATGAAACTTTGGGTGCCTGCTGAGCAGATAATATATACATTGCGTCCTTCAGCTCTGAGGTATTTGTCAAAATGGTGGTAGTGAGAAAATGAATTATAAACAGGTAACTCTGTTATTATGCTAGAGAGCTGGCAGTTTTGAATCTTTGCTGAGGGGCCGCAATCTGATAAGATGACTACCCGCTGGGAGGAAAGCAGTTTTCTGGACATTACTGAGTGATCACGTGACCCTTCCAGGAAAAAAAAAATAACTCTTTTGAGAGTCTCTGCATTTTGAATAAAATATCTAAAGCTCAGTTCCCACAGTTTCTACCAATGAAGGGAAGATAAAGCCTTTAAAAAAATCTTACTGTTCTCCCCCGCTTCCGGAACTGATTTTCTGACTGTTAATGCATTTTACATGTCTAAGAAAACCTCTGAAGAATATACTGTTTCATGTATAGAGTTGAAGAGCCTAAACACTTTCTTTCATCTGAGGGCTCCACTCTGACCAGTACACATTCAGAGGTGTTTGAAATCAGTTTAATGGCCACGGGATTCGTACAGAAAACACAACTCCGAAAGAGACAGTGAGAGAAAGAGCTGAGAACTCTTTGTAAGAGAGCGCTGCACAGAACTGCTAATTTCAGAGTCTGTGTGCTAGAGAATGGTGTAAATGTATAGTGGAGACATGCCATTCAAAACGTTTCCTTTATTCACTTTTCAAGTCTGTAGAGCACCGTGGCTTTTTGACAGAAAACACCCAAGTTACTGAGAGCAAAATCAATCAACAAACCCAAAATGCTAAAACTGCCAAAAAAAAAAAAAGGAGGGAAAGCTTCTAAATCACTGAGAAGGAAGAGTTTCCCTGGAGATTAAAATAATAAGAAATAATAATAACAATAATATTAATTTTCAGGAACACAAGTAAACTTGAAATTGACATGCCATGTGGAGCTTTACATCCGGGACTATCTTGTACTCTGTCATCAAATACCCTTTATTTGGGTTCTCCCTGCTTACTGAGGGGTGTTTGTGGGTGAAGACCTGACTTTTAGCTAAATGCTCCATCATTAAGTGCTTCTACTTCTCTGCATTTCTAGTTGTTTTGTTGTTGTTGTTCAGTCGCACAGTCGAGTCCGACTCTTCACGACCCCATGGACCACATGACACCAGGCCCTTCTGACTTCTGTTGTGCTCTGGAGTTTGTTTAATTTCATGTTCATTGCATCAGTAACACTGTCCAAGCATCTCATCCCTTCTTCTTTGACCTTCAATCTTTCCCAGCATCAGGGTCTTCTCCAGTGAGTGCTCCCTTCTCATTGGGTGGCCAAAGTATTTCAGCTTCAATATCTGGCCTTCCAGGGAACAGTCAGGGTTGATTTCTTTTAGGATTGACTGATTTGATCTCCTTGCAGTCCAAGGGACTCTCAAGAGTCTTCTCCAGCACCATAATTCAAATGCATCTATTCTTCAGTGCTCAGCCTTCCTTATAGCCCAAATCTCACAGCCATACATCACTACTGGGAATACCATGGCTTTGACCATATAGACTTTTGTTGGCAGGGCAATGTCTCTACTTTTTGTTATACTGTCTAGGTTTGCCATCACTTTTCTTCCAAGGAGCAGGCGTCTTTTAATTTCATGGCTGCAGTCACTGTCTGCAGTGATCTTGGATCCTAGGAAGGTGAAGTCTGTCACTGCTTCCACGACTTCCCCTTCTATTTACCAAGGAGTGATGAGACCGGATGCCATGGTCTTGGTTTTTTTGATGTTGAGTTTCAAGCCAACTTTTGCACTCTCCTCTTTTACCTTCAGTACTTTCTGCTATTAGAGTAGTATCATCTGCATATCTGAGGTTATTGATGTTTTCCCCAACAATCTTAATTCTGGCTTGTGATTCATCCAGGCCAGCATTTCGCATGATGTACTCTGCATATAAATTAAATAAGCAAGGTGACAATATACATCCTTGTCGTACTCCTTTTCCTATGCTAAACCAATCAGTTGTTCCATATCCGGTTCTAACTGTTGCTTCTTGATCCTTGTACAGGTTTCTCAAGAGATATGTGAGGTGTTCTGGTACTCCCATCTCTTTAAGGACTTGCCATAGTTTGTTGTGATCCACACAATCAAAGGCTTTAGCATAGTCAATGAAGCAGAGGCAGATGTTTTTCTGATACCCTCTTGCTTTCTCCATAATCCAGCTAATGTTGGCGATTTGATCTCTAGTTCCTCTACCTCTTCGAAACCCAGCTTGTACTTCTGGCAGTTCTCTGTCCACGTACTGCTGAAGCCTAGCTTGTAGGATCTTGAGCATGACCATGCTAGCGTGTGAAATGAGTGCAACTGTGTGATAGTTTGAACATTCCTTGGCATTGCCCTTCTTTGGGATTGGAATGTAAAGTGACCTTTTCCATTCCTGTGGCCACTGTTGTGTTTTCCAAATTTGCTGGCAAACTGAGTGCAACACTTCCTTTAAGACATTGTACAGTTCAGCTGGGATACGATCACCTCCGCTAGCTTTGTTGTTTGCAATGCTTTCTAAGGCCCATTTGACTTCGCATTCCAGGATGTCTGGCTTGAGGTCAGTGATTACACCGTCGTGGTTGTCAAGAACATTGAGGTCCTTCTTGTATAGTTCTTCTGTGTATCCTTGCCATCTTTTCCCAATATCTTCTGCTTCTGTTAGGTCCCTATCGTTTTTGTCCTATATCATGGCTGAACGTTCCCTTGATTTCTCCAGTTTTCTTGACGAGATTTCTAGTCCTTCCCATTCTGTTGTTTTCCTTTATTACTTTCCATTGTTCATTCAGGAAAGCCTCCTTATCTCTCCTTGCTGTTCTCTGGAAATCTGCTTTCAGTTGGCTACATCTTTCCTTTTCACCTTAGCTTTTCGCTTTCCTTCTTTCCTCTGCTATCTGTAAAGCCTCATCAGACAGCCACTTTGCTTTCTTGCATTTCTTTTTCTTTGGGATGGTACTGATTGCTGCCTCCTGTACAATGCCACAAACCTCCATCCATAGTTCTTCAGGCACTCTATCAGATCTAGTCCCTTAAACCTATTCTTCACCTCCACTGTATATTCATCAGGGATGTGAACTAAGTCAAACCTGAATGGCCTAGACATGCGGTAAATCAGCGGAGGCAACCCATTGATATATGAAAGGTTGCCAACCACCAGGTGGTATACACACAAAAATTCTATTTGAAATTACAAAAAAACCCCTCTTATTAACTATTCTTTAAATATGCAATACAGGTACAATAGAATGGACATTCATAAAATCTTACTCCAGAAGGAGTTATGTTTCATATTCAAGTTTCAAACAATGTACTGTAAGGGATTGAACATGTCTATGGATTATTCTGTATTTTTGTAATTCTTACATGTACTTTTAAGATCTGAACACCTGTAAGCAATGAGGAGAATTGGAATGGCTTTTTCAGGAGAATGTCGACTCCTAATAGCCAAGGCTTTTGGTTTTGTGGAGCTGGTTGGGACACTGAATAGGCTTTAGTGTCAAGGAAAATAGTAGCGCTCCTCAGGTACGTATTAATGTGTTTGTGGGAACCTCCCAAGCCTCCTGTGAAATCAAATGCGTAATAACTCCAAATAATTTTTTTTTAGCTTGTTATAACACCTGAGCGTTGGAGTGCAGTTGGGAACAGAGGAGAAGCGCTTGTGCATGTCCCGCACCAGTCCCCTCAACTCTTTCCCAGGTGAGTGTAGGGCTGCCAAGTCAGCCCGGGGGGCGGGGGATCCCCCGCTATAGGGGTTCCCAATCCGCCGGCCGGCATTCGGCCGGCAGGGGGAACCCCACCCCCAAAGTCGTCCAGTCTGGATGACTTCCCCAGCGTAGTGACGTCACCCGGAAGTGACGTCACCACGTTGGAGATGTTGCCAAAGCGTCACCCTGGCAACGTCTCCAATGTGGTGACATCACTTCCGGGTGATGTCACCAGGCGCGCGCGTGAAGCGCGCGCACCAGGGAGGCTCCTGGGTGGCTCCCAGGCAGTGAGGGACTCCCCCCCACCAATCGGTAAGTAAGACTTGGCAGCCCTAGGTGAGTGAAAATCTGATATCGGGGAGTCCAGCTTAGTAATATGTTCAGGTGTTAAATATTCATTTTTCTCCATAACAAACAGTTGTGGTTTCAAACTTATGTGTATAAAGTGCTGGTGGGGTTGGAGGGAAGCGCTCATGCACTTTCAGCTTTCTTTAGTTTGTCTCTGTGCACCTGGGTGAGAGTTATTCTGATAATTGTATTCAATGCGAGTGTATAAAATGCTCGATTTTTGTGATTTTTGTTGAAGCTTGACCATATGATTATGACTTGTACACAATATGAATGTACAGAATGCTCAATTTCTGTAATTTTTGTTGCAGCTTTACCATATAATTACGGCCTGATGAAGGGTCGAAACAGAGATTTACCTGGGACATCCACTGCTGTGGTTAATGCTACATGGTTAACCTTACATATTGTTGTTTAGCTTCACATGTTTAAATTCTACTTGTACTTGTACTGCATCTTTAAAGAATAGTTAATAAGAGGTTTTTTGTTATTTCAAATAGAATCTTTGTGTGTATTCATTCAGATTTAGTATACTACACATACTGTACTGCCATTTTTTGTTATACATCCACCAGGTGGTGGCTGGCAATAGGCATGCCTGGGGGGGGGGGGGGGCTTGGGAAGGGGAGTATGACGTCCTTCTTATTGGGGAGACTGTTTTCCCTTTAAAACACACCATGTTCACATAAACTTGATAGATTACTGCTGCCACCAGGAATTAAAAATTCCAAATTTCTCTATTATGGTAGAATGAATCTGTGTCTGGGCACTTCAGATAACTATGTGGTCCTTGAGGAAGGACTGTTCTAACTGCTGGGATAAGTTTAAATAAATAATGATTTATCGATAAAGAAATAAAATATGTTTATAGATATTTTGAACTGCTGCTGAAGCTGGACGTCACACACTGTCTCTCAAAACACCAAAACTCCGCTCTGACAGCCTTAGCCACTCAGGCTAAACTCTGCCTCTCTTAGCCACACAGGCTAAATGCTTTGTCATAGCCACACAGGATAGACTGCAAGTGCTGCTTCTGCCATACAGGCTAAAAACTCATCTTTTCCCCCTCTCTCTAAAACACACAGAATCTCCTCCGAGACACCCCTCCTCCCACATTCTCTCTCATTAGCCAATCACATCATACTCGTCTCCCTCTATCACTCTCCTTACATTACTGCAGTCAAACTAAACATTTAAAGAAACACACACACTGAGACATGAAATCATTGCAGGGAGAGACTTCAATGGAGTATAAGGCCATAGAGTCCACCTTTCACAGTGACCATTTTCTCGAGGTGAACTTATCTCTGTCACCAGGAGATCAGTTATTATCCCAGGAGATCTGCAGCCATCACCTGGAGCTTGGCAACCCTTAACTAGGCCCCTACTCTGTCCCCCTCCCCCCACATGGTTAGGACAGCACAGTCCTTACAGTCACTAATTGACAACAGGTACCTTTCCCATTGTGTCCACCGGATGACTCACCGGACGACTTCTGGGGCGGGGTTCCCCCCGCCGGCTGAATGCCGGCCGGCAGATCAGGAACCCCTATAGCGGGGGATCCCCCGCCCCCCGGGCTGACTTGGCAGCCCTAACAGGTTTTCAGAATACAGTAAAAAACACTACCATCCAGTACATCAAAGAATGCTGTCGTAGTGAGGACATAGTTAACAATTTAGGAACGCCAGGAAGGGGGGGGGGGGGGAGAAAAGAAATCAGTTCACAATATCAGATACCAGGGAGCACACCTACAATTATACCGAAAAGGAGCCAATGCCAGTACATTCAATCAACAGATTCCACTATAGGGATGTACAGAGAGCCGTCCCAAGATTGCATTTAGAGATCAGATCCAGAACAACGCGCTCAACTGTAGAGAGCCCACTGTTTTTGAATTTAGACCAGAGGTAAGAAAGCGAGCCCAGAAATTTTTTTAGTATAAAGCAAATCATGATAAAAATGATTTTTGGGTGAATGCCATGTTTGGTGAGATTATTCCACTATTTGGAACCAGAATATCATACATTTTTCTTGGGTACCTTCCATCAGAGCATCCGCACTATAAGTAGAGATTTTACTTAGCAGGAAGTAATCTGTAATGTAGTATGTTCTGTGTAGCAACCAGCCTGCCATGTGCTCCCAGGTAATGGCGCCCGCCGCATGGCCAGAGCACATGGTCAGGCAGAGAGGGGAGCTTGAATCTGGAGGAACAATAGACATCCGGATTGAAAGCCTCCACCAAAGTGGGACCTAGGTTCTCCCGGGGGAGCCAATGCACTCAAAGGCTCCTCCAGGGAACCTATGACAAACATGCGCATATGTTAAACCCCTATCAGGTCTTTTGGGTGCGGCCGGAGGTGTGGCTCCGGCCAGCATATAATGAGGGCCCTGGAGCCCTGGAAGCATGCTTGATCTGACCATCTACTGGACATGCTGAATCACTCAATAAAGGCTTCATGATTTCACCGTTCCTGGTCTCCCGAGTCCAGTACGCTTCATAATCCCTGAGTCAGGTTCTCCCAGCATGCCCTGAAAGCAGAGCCTTGTCCTTCCAGTGTGCAGCAATTTCCAATTGTGCTCCTGCCAGCAAGACAACCCCCTCTCATCTCTCTGCTGCTTCTCCTGCTCACACCCGGGATCTCGGCAAAATTATCCTTTTTACCTCTTCACTGCCAAATAGCACGTCAAATGCAGGACTTCTGGGACTCTCACCCAATGACTTCCTCTCGTGAGAGTTGGTCCGCCATTTTGGTTCCCAGGCAGAGGGCTTTTGGGTGGACTTGGCAACCTGTGTGAGCATCTGGAAACTGGCGTTCGGGGCTTGCTACACTGTTTTGACAGAGACCTGGGGAACTAAGGAGGTAAGGAAGATAATCGCCTCCATCTCTGGGGGAAGGGCAGTCATTGGTCTGGAAGATAGGCGGCAGGCAATGCCACCCCCCACCCCCCAGATCTGATCCCTGAAGTGCCCACATTGTAGATCGGGCCTTTGCTGGGGCGGCAACTGGAAGAGGAAAGTGCCATGGAAAAAAAGGGGTTACACTTTCCCAGGGGTGTAGCCAGGATTTTTTAAGTCAGGGGGGGCATTTTCAAAAGTTGGGTGCACAAGTCAGGTGGGGAGGGAGCCATGCCGCAGTGTCGATCCCCAGGGGTCATTTCAAAGGGGAATGAGCAGGAACGGCGTTCCGGGAGTAACAAGCCCAGGGCAAAAGTGTCACAGGCTCAGTTCAGAGCCCAGTTCCCTCTATGGTGCATGCTAGCACATGGCAATAATTTCCCCTGCTGCTGGCGCAGCTCCAGCACACCCAGGTCTCCAGCTCTGAGTCTGAGGAGTGAGTGCTGGGCTCGGGCAGCAGCCCCGCCCCTCGTTAGTAGTTTCCCAGCAATAGGGCCCCCCGCTCCCAGCAGCCCTCACTTGTTGCAATGCATGGGGGCGCCGTTGGTGCCAGCGCCATCGGTCAGGAGTTTGGGAGTGCTCCTGGACCCCTCGTTAACGATGGAGGCCCAGGTAGCAGCCACTGATAGATCAGCTTTTTATCATCTACGGCTGGTCAGGCAGTTGGTTCCCTTCCTTGAACACAATGAACTGGCTACAGTGATCCACGCTTTGGTCACCTCAAGATTGGACTACTGTAATGCTCTCTACATGGGGCTGCCCTTGTGCCAAATCCGGAAGCTGCAGCTAGTGCAGAATGCGGTGGCGCGGCTGTTGATGGGCCTTCCTGTGTGGGAGCACATCCAGCCTACGCTAAAAGCACTGCACTGGCTGCCTATAGCATACCAGATAAGGTTCAAGGTGCTGGTGCTTACCTATAAAGCCCTATATGGCTCGGGACCTATCTACTTGAAGGACCGCCTCTCCCCATATGTTCCCCAGCGAGCACTACAGTCTGGTTCCCAAAATCGTCTGACCCTCCCAGGGCCAAGGGAGGCTCGGCTGGCGAGTACAAGGTCCAGGGCCTTTTCTGTGGCGGCCCCGTACTGGTGGAATGAGCTCCCGGATCACATCAGGGCCCTGCGGGACTATTTACTATTCCGCAGGGCCTGCAAGACGGAGCTCTTCCACCAGGCTTTCGGGTAGAGGCCACCTAGCGCTGAGATTTACATCTGGCCCTGGACCGATTTTATCTGCCAGCTGTAGCTGTTCTAAGGTTGCATTCGGGTGCTGCATTGGATGATTAAATTGAAGATACGCCATCTGTATAATGTTATGTTAGTTATATGTTTTAATGTTTTAAATGCTTTAAATTATGTATGGAAATTGTTGATATGCTGTTAGCCACCCTGAGCCCGCCATATGACAGAGAGGGCGGGATATAAATCAGATAAAATAAATAAATAAATAAATAAATAAATAAATAAATAAATAAATAAATGGGGGTCTGCTGCTGGTTCTGGCTGTCATCTGCGTCATCCCTCCATGCCTATTTTCTTCGTGCTTTTGAAGCAGTTTTTCTCCAGGTAGGCTCGCCAGCTCTGAGTTGGGAAATACCTGGAGATTTTTGGGGTGAAGCCTGAGCGGTGGGTCTTGCCTTCTGACACACTTCCGGTAATGTCAGGGGGTGTGGCAGATGCAAATAAGTTATGCTAAAGAGAGATGCTAATGAGCTCCTGCACCTCTTTTTCTACAAAATGACCCCTGTCATCACCATGCCGCAATTCACAGTGTGGATGAAAACCAAGAGACGGGGGTGCTGGATTGGCCACCCCACTGCTGGTGCCACTTTGCCTCTTTCCCATGCCCTGTCCGGAGGGTGGGGCCGGCTGGTGAGGTTGCGGGGTGAGGGCAGGGGCCAGACCAGTAGGCAGGCTCAGCATGTGGCATGAAAAAAAATAAAATAAAGATTGTTTTCAGGGGGCCTGGGCTGGATGGGAAGTCATGGGGCCTTGGCGGTAAGTTGGGGGGTAGGCCCCAAGAGGCCCCACGGTAGCTATGGGCCCCTTCTTTCCTGCACACTCCTCTCTCCATCAAAAATCACCACCCGGCAAGCTGCTTTTAGTCCTGCTGGAGGCCAGTTGCAGTAATTTGTTTCCTTCTGTGCGGGTTCAAGCCAGCTTATATTGGAAACTTTCAGAAGGGAAAAAGAAGCAAGGGGGGCATTCTTAAGAACTAACTCTGCACTGGTCTGCTTCTCTATGGCGCCCCCTGTGGCTGCAGTCTATTAAAAGGGGGTGAGGTGGGAAAGAAGAACTGGGGGGGAATCAGGGGTCATTCAGATCCCATGGATTTTAGTGGGGAAGGTGAGCCCTTGCGTTGATCTCCCTTGAATGGACAAAGGGAAGTTTAAAAGATGATTAAATGTGGGCTGTATTGTGCCTAGGCTTGCCAGTCTATTACAGCTGATCTCCAGCTGAGCAAGATCAGTCCCCCTGGAGAAGATGGCTGCTTCGGAGGGTGGCGCCTACGGCATTAAACCCTGCTGTGCTCCCCCCCTTCCCCAAATCCCACCCTCCCCAGGCTCCATCCCCCCAAACCTCCAGGAATTTCCCAACCCGGAGCTGGCAACCCTTGTGCCCCATCTGTGGGTGTTACTACACTGAAAAATAACTGTTCTTACTCACATTGTTACAGCCGCAATCCTGAATGTTCACTCAGAACTGAAGCCCATTATGTTCAGTAGGATGCGGTTATAAGACCCGATGGTCAGTGCTCCCGCTTCCCAAGCGCTTTTTTTTTTTTTGTAAACAGAAGCTATTTTGGCTTATGATGCGGGGTGGGGGAGGGGAGGAGGGAAGCCCTCTCTTCTGTGCTGTCACCCTGACTTGATGCTGCTCTGGAATTTGCCTTCATAGCGAAAGCTCTCAAAAATTGTATTTTTGTTCCTTTTGTACCCCACCTTTCCCCCTAACAGGGACCCCAAGTAGCATACATCATCCCCCTCTCCTCCGTTTTATCCCCACAACAACCCTGTGAGGTAGGTTAGGCTGAGAGTGTGTGACTGGCCCAAGGTCACCCAGCTTGAATCTGGGTCTCCCAGCTCCTAGTAGTAGAATCACTAGCAGCAGGATCACAGAATCACAGAGTTGGAAGGGACCTCCAGGGTCATCTAGTCCAATCCCCTGCACAATGCGGGAAATTCACAAATCCACCCCCCCCCCGGTGACTGCTGTTCCACACCCAGAAGATGACAAAAAACCCTCCAGGATCTTCAGCCAAACTGGCCTGGAGAAAAATGGCTTCCTGACCCCAAAGTGGCAGTCAGCATTTCCCTGGGCGTTTAAGGCTGTTTTTACATCTGACTTTCCCGCTGGAATCATTCTAGTTCCAAAAAAACCTGCCCACACCTCTGTGCGGTGTGAAACCGTGCTGCTACTGAAATGTCCATATCTACTAATTGCCCTCCTGTGGTCAAGCTAGTATTATACCGCTTTATTCTGCTTTAAACAATTGTGGTTTCTTAGTGCACTTAGACCCCCTGGAGTGAAATTTCACACCACTGTGAAATCAGCACAGGAAAAGACAGCAGTCAAACTACTTTAGAGGGGAGGTGTAAAATGACCCTAAGAAAGGGCCACAAGAAGTAAGCAGTGAGGCAACCCTTCCTGCCCTCCCTCTCATGGTCTGCCTCAGTTCACAGAATCCGCATTGCTGTCAGATGGCCATCCAGCCTCTGTTTGAAAACCTCCAAAGAAGGAGAGACCACCACCTCCCGAGGCAGCTTATTTCACTGAGGAACCGCTCTAATTGTCAGGAAATTCTTTCTTATGTTTAGCCGAAAACTCTTCTGATTTAATTTCAACCCACTGGTTCTGGTCCAACTTTCTGGGGCAACAGACTAAAACTCCATAGTCTCCTCGGATTTGAACCTGGGTCTCCCGCTCCTACACTTTATGCTCCTAGTCTTTACACTGCCCTTCTGACTGGTTAATTTGCTTTTCTTCAAAGAGAAGGTCTGAATAATGTTGAGGAAAGCTATCAGAAGAGTGGCTGAGAAATAACTTAGGGGCTTTCCTATTGCTAGCCCAATTCTGATGGTTTATTGATGGCAACAAAATGTCCAGGAAGCAATCATAGCGAAAGCCCTTTGCAAATAAATGTCAGGTCTAGCTCTGGTTAGAATTAGCATTTGTTCTTTCACTAAGTATAACATCCCAATTGACAATTAGACAGAATTAAATGATGTTGTGTTTTCTGATAGTCTCATTTTATTGAGTGACTTTTAAAAAAAATACTGAACATAATTAATGAGATCACAACAGTAGAAAAATATCAAACTACAAACAAGACTAATATTGCAACTGAAAAAGCAAAATAACCAGTTATCACAATACAATAATCGTATCTATGCTCGATATATAGTCTTCTTTATATGTTAGATATTCTACAAAGGGAACCCATATCGAGATAAATTTAGATTGATAATCTTCATTTTTTTTTTTTTTTTGCACTACAGATTCTGTTATTTTGTCCAAAGCAGGGGTCATTTCGGATGATAAACTCTGGATGAACATTTGGACAGCAAGAGCAGGTTTTCCGGTCCCGAACTCTCTGGAACTACGAAAGTACAAACTACTCACAAGGTGGTACCTCACCCCACAGAAAATCTCCTATGGAAATGCCTCTTATCCACCTTGGCGCTGGAAAGGTTGCCACCAAGTAGGCACATTTGCACATTGCTGGTGGCAATGTGACAAAATCTCTATGTTTTGGGAACAAATAAAGGCAAAAGTCAAGGAAATAACGCACATTGATATTGAAATATGCCCTGAATCACTATTTCTGGATCTATGGCCACAACCAATACAATCCCATAAGTCAAGACGAACTCTGGAGGTTATGGTATTTGCTGCCCGCACCGCAATAGCTTCTTACTGGAAAAACCCCAAATCCCCATCCATACAGGTACGGTATGAAAAATTATGGGACCAATACTTAATGGAGAACATCACTAATAGATTAAATGAATCCTCCATGAATCCGGTTAAGTCCTACTTCAATGAGAAATGGAAACCAATTTTAGACTTCCTTTCTCGTGAAAAAGTTATCCCGAAAAGCTGGGAAGACCTTCAGAAATGGATGTGAGTACTTGTCCTCTTTTTATGGTATTCTCCACCATTATACTGTCTGTGAAAAGTTAATGCTTTTTGTCTGGTTCATAGTTTTTAGTGTTCTAGTATGTATTTTAGATAAAGTATAAAACAAAAAGGTAAACTTTACCAGTTTTTCTAATGTTTAACCATTTAATTGTTCTTATTCATTTTATTTTATTTTTCCTTAATATATTATGAAAATTGTTCAAAAGTTGCATCTGTATTAGAAACAAACGTCATAAGCTGGCAAAACTTGCAAGGACGCTTACCGTTTCCTGTTAAACTCATTCTATATGCACTACCATTATTATTTGGAAAAGATTTCTCCTTGTTCTATTTTTACACTGTTTCAGCTTGTACTTATTTTGTGAAAATAAAATAAAATATTAATTAAAAAAAACAAAAAACAAAGCAGGGGTCATTTCGAGCAGGAGCTCGGGGGAGCTTAGCTCCGGGAGTTGGTGCCAGCCCCCCCCCCCAGTGGGGGAATGCCTGCTTGTGTCCTGGCTGCAGCAAAATGACCCCGTCCCCAGGAAAGGTCCTTGTTCCTCCGACCAGCCTTCTGAAGACTTCAGCCACCACTGAAGCTATCCTCCCAGAAGAGTGGTATTTCTGAGGCTTGGATTAGTAGCAGTCCCCTCTCTGCCAGCGCTCTCTCTCTCTCTTTCTTCTTTCTTTCTTGCCTTCTGACATACTTCTGGTGATGTCAGGGGGTGTGGCATATGCAAATAAGTTATGCAAATGAGTTATGCTAATGAGCTCCTGCACCTCTTTTTCTACTAAATGACCCCTGGTCCAAAGTACAGACTTCGCTAGTCTTTATTATCCAGTCAGTGATCCGCAACGGTCTAGGGCTTTGCTTTGGTTAACCGAATTATTTAGTGACTTGATAGCTAGCTAGATAAGATTACAAAGGCACAAGGAAGCAGGAGCATTTTAACTGGAAGTCCCGCCTAACTTCACGGGCTGTTCCTAAACTCCTGGGCTGAAATTACCATTGCACCCCCATATATTATTCTTATCTCCCCCCCCCCCCCCCCCCGGGCTTCATGATCTAAGATGCCGCTGCACTTGCAGCTATTTTTATCAGGGAATGATGTTATTTTGTTGCTGTTAAATTGGATTTCTTTCTTGCTTTAGCCGATATTATCTCTGCGCCTCCAAACTGTTTCATTTTAAACTGTTTAAAAAAAAAAAAAATCTCTGCTGCTGCTGAATTTGTTTGATTGTGATCCATTCTATGACTTGCACCGGTAGCCTCCTCAGGCATTTTTAGTGGAGAGCGCAGATACAGAGATCTTTAAAATCATAACTAAACAAAATTGAAACGCAGGTGGGAGGCTGATGCGGGATGACTCTCCGCCTCCCCTTGGTGCTGATAGGTACACATCCTGAAGTCCCCCCCCCTCCTTCCTTTCTCCCGTCCTTGTTCTGTGTTGGAGCATCAGACATGAGTCTGGGTGAGTGCCCCGGAGACCAAAGATGCCGTGCTCCTTCTACATAATAGCCATCTTTCAATTCCAAGCCAGAAAGGGACAAGTGAGTTCAGAGAAGAGAATCACTCCTTGATCAAATTTGGATGGTTTTGATTGAAGCGGCTGACATTTCTCGCATGGTATCCATCTTTATTTTGTGGACTTCAAATAGTCCTGGATGTGTGGCATTACTGGAGGCTATATGCCGTGATTTATATTTTATTTTTTTGCATGCTGGGGAAGCAGAAAGCACTCAGCAGAAGGGAAAGAGAATCTTTATCTCATGGGATTTTCCTGCCAAAATTGCAAGCATCAATGAAAAAACATCAGAACTTTTTTTTTTTTTTTAAACTTATTCTGGCAACTTGAGCTCACAAACTCTTTGAGCTTCTCTCATGGAGGTTTGAGCTTCCCTGTACATATAGGACGTCTTTTATTATTCTGCCCCAGCATCTAGAAACTGGACCCCCGCAGGCTTCAGCCGGAGGGGCTGACAGCAAATGGGGTGTCAGCTGTTTTTCTGAGATAATCACATTATTAGTTTCTCTCACTCCTCACTCCTTCATTTATCCTGTCTACACTCAAACAGCGATATCGAGTTTCTAAAAAGTATAATTTATGCCCCTTCCCCACTCCATAACCATAAACAGTGTGTGGGGGGGACCTCCACATTCAGAGACACCAAGCCTCTGAATCCCAAGAGCCAGGAGGGAAGCCCTCAGCCTCTCTCTGCCCTGTTGTTGGCCCTCCGGAGGAACTTGCTGAGGCCACTGTGTGAGAAGGGATGCTGGGCTAGATGGACCCTCACTGGTCTGATCCAGCAGGGCTCTTCTTGTGTTCTTATGATGGCCTCAGCCTCTATGCCCTGTGGTTGGCCCTCTGGAGGAACTGGCTGAGGCCACTGTGTGAGAAGGGATGCTGGTCAAGATGGACCCTCACTGGTCTGATCCAGCAGGGCTCTTCTTGTGTTCTTATGATGGCCTCGGCCTCTATGCCCTGTGGTTGGCCCTCTGAAGGAACTGGCTGAGGCCACTGTGTGAGAAAGGATTCTGGACAAGATGGACCCTCACTGGTCTGATCCAGCAGGGCTCTTCTTGTGTTCTTATGATGGCCTCGGCCTCTATGCCCTGTGTTTGGCCCTCCGGAGGAACTGGCTGAGGCCACTGTGTGAGAAGGGATGCTGGTCAAGATGGACCCTCACTGGTCTGATCCAGCAGGGCATTGTACCATGCTGAGGCCCCTCCCCTATTCAAACCCCACCCTCTCCTGTCTCCACCCTCAAAAGTCTCCAGGTATTTTCTAGCCCAGACTTGGCAACCCTAAGATTGGCTGAGTTCAGACTGGCAGTTTGGCTCGCTATAGGCATGTTTCTGAAGCGGATTAAGTGGGCCGGTTCACACAGCCACAGCTGCCTGGCGTTCCCGAGCTGTACTCGCCCCATCCTGAAGCGTTTTGATCCCGCTTTTTAAAAGTACCAGGTGAAAGCTATGGCAAGCCATTTGGGTGTGCGTTGATCCCGCTTCCTGGAAGTGTGGATGCAAATAAGCCACAATCAAGCGGTGCCGGTAGTATGAACCCGCTGATCCGGCATAACTGCCCATGCATGCTGTGTGCTTGAGTGCACAACCACCGCGGGGACGCTTCCAGCTCACGGAGTTAAAGCTCCCAGCCACTGGATCCTGCCCCAATTGCTGCTGCCCCTATGAGCCCACGCGCCTACGTGCAAGTCGGCAAAACAGACCAAAGCCTTGTGCGACCGGGGTGCCGCCACCAGGGGCTACCCCGCAGTGTGAACGCTCCATTCCACCTCCTCCCTGGTATGGTCCCCTATCAGTCCACACAGTGCAATCGGAAAGCCCTGGGACAACTTGGCCTGGGTCTTTTTGCCCCGCTTCCCTTGCGCTTCATTCTGCCAGTCTGTCCTCTGCCGTTGTCTCTGCCAGACAGCAGGGTTACCAACCACAAGGTGGGGCCCTGGAGCTCTCCTGGAATTTCAGCTGCTCTCCAGACCAACAAACCCAGTTCCCCTAGAGACAATGGCTGCTTTAGAGGGTCGATGCCAAAGCATCATACCCCTACTTAGTTTCTGCTTCTCCCACAACTCCGCCCTCCCTAGGCATCCCCCCCAAATATCCAGGAAATGCCAAAGGCCGAGTTGGCAACCCTAAATTGTGAGGATGAATTTATTGTCTTTTGCCAGACCTTAGGTATCAGCCACGTTTGGATTATCTTTGGGGTAGGGGAAAAGGGTCTTGGGGAATGCTCCCTCTAAGCTGTGGAGTCTTGCGAGTAAAAAATCTATTTTTATGAGCTGCTGGCATTAAAGTCGTGAGCGAGTGATTGGGCTACTGCATAAATTAGTTTGCTCTGGAGCCATCCTTCCTGAGCTAAGGCAAAAATGTGTGAGCCGGAGGCTAAAGAACTGTGAGCTAGCTCACACTAACTCAGCTTAGAGGGAATACTGGTCTTAGGTCATCCACTCTTGGTCTGGGTCATGGCTGTACTAGTGTCAAGGATATGGTTGCAACAGCCTCCAGGTGGCACCTGAAGATCTCTGGCTATTACAGTTGATCTCTGGACAACAAAGATGAGTTCCCCTGGAGAATATGGCTGCTCTGGAGGTGGACTCTTATGCTTTGCTTCAGTTCTATTTTTTAGATTTCTGGTTGGTTTTACAACCCAGATCCTACCCCACAGGGGCGTCAAGTTTTCAAAATCCGGGGCGGGGGGGGGAAGAGCTCTTCTGTGCACGTGCGCGAAGCACGTGTGCCTGCTGGGACCATGCTCCCACCCCCGCCGCCCCCCCGGCCTGACCTCTCCTGCTTCCATCCCTCCCTCCGTCCGTCCAGGGGCCAGCTGGGCATTTGCTTAGCTGGCCCCTGGACAGACGGAGGGAGGGACGGAGTGGCCAGGCCGGGAGGGGGAGAGATACAGCGGCAGCCCTAGGAAGGGCCCGGGGAGGCGCTGTGGAGGGCGCACCATTTTCCCGGGGGGCTCAGTCCCCCCCTGGGAAATTTCGGGGGTGGCTCGAGCCCCCCCATAGTTGACGCCTATGCTACCCCATGGTTTATTGGATGTCTCAACCTGTTGAGTGTATTAAGTGACTCTGTGTAATCTGCCTTGAGTCCCAGGAGAAAGATGGATTATAAATAACATAAATCAAATAGGTCTGATGCAGCAGGATCTGGTTCGTAGTTTGGGAAAATGAAAAGGGAACAGGCCCATCTTTAAGACCCGCTAAATTATCAACAGCATAGAAGTTGGCGTGGAATTAGAAAAATGTGCCAGGACTTCTTCAGCGGTGGTTCTGCCCCAAAGTCTGTCTGTCTTTCCCTTCCCAGCTGCTCTCCGCCCTAGATTTAAAAAATAGAATAACCGCAGTACTTTAAATGTTGAGAGATTAAAAAAAAAAATTGGCAGCTTGTAGGTTTGCTTTTCAGTGTTTGCCTGATGGGAAAACACCAACACTTTTCATGCGTTTCCAACTGAGCCTGGAGGGGTTTCTTTCACCAGATTTGGAATTTGGCAAAGAGTTCCTTATTTCTCCAGATGCAAAAATGCAGAATCCATTTAAATCTTATGTTCAGTGAGCCACTGCCTAAAGTTAACATGTGCAAAAGCCTATAATTTTTTTTTTTTAAAGTCTTCTGGCTGGTAATGACATGGTTATTAAAATACACATTTACAGGCACTTCTCTTAAATGTTTCTGTGTAAATAAAACATATTCTTCGTACTGAAAGCTCAGTCTAGCTTCTGTAATGTTATTGGCCAACAAATCTGGAGTGCTTTGGATTCAGTATGGCTAATGGCTTCCTACCGGGGACCATGAAGGGAAGATTTCCACGTGCATCGCCATTGCGAAAGGGCATATAATTATGGATGCTGTATGCAGAACTGCTTTGGTTGGTATGTTGGGGAGAGGCAGGAAAATTGGAAGGGACTGTGGCTCAGTGGTAGAGCATCTGCTTGGCACGGAGAAGGTCCGAGATTTAACCATTGGCATCTCCAGTTAAAAGGACCAGGCGGGAGGTGATGTGAGAGTCCTCTCTCTGCCTGAGGCCCTGGAGAATGGCTGCTGGTC
The DNA here is from genome assembly GCA_029233225.1 of Lepidodactylus listeri. NCBI lineage: Eukaryota > Metazoa > Chordata > Lepidosauria > Squamata > Gekkonidae > Lepidodactylus > Lepidodactylus listeri. Next base: position 126,655,541 of record JARCFY010000005.1, on the reverse strand, counting down.
TGAGTTGACAATGCTGCTCTTGATGGACTGTTGGTCTGATTCAGAATAAGGCAGCTTCATGTGTTCATGTTAGCCGTGTGGAATCCGGGATGCATGAAATATGCCCCTTTTGATGTTTGTGTGTTGGGAACCTTTTTGTTACCCCAATTTTCATGGTTGTGGGTTTCTTTTACACCCCTTTTTCATGCCATTGACAATGGACCTAACAGGCAAATGTTCAAACTTTGCATTGGTCTCACAAAAGTTTGCTGCAAGTGGGAGGGCTTCTAGTGTCCTGGCTCCACTGGTGGACCTCCTGATGGCACCTTGTGTTTTTGGCCACTGTGTGAGAGACTGGATGGGCCACTGGCCTGATCCAACATTGGCTTCTCTTATGTTCTTTTGTTAAAGAAAGCCAGTTTGGTGTAGTGGTTAAGTGCGTGGACTCTAATCTGGGAGAACCGGGTTTGATTCCCCACTCCTCCATTTGCACCTGCTGGATGACCTCGGGCAAGCCATAGCTCTGTACCAGCTGTTCTCTCATGGACAGTTGTCTCTGAGCTCTCTCAGCCCCACCTGCCTCACAGGGTGTCTGTTGTGGGGAGGGGAAGGGAAAGGAGTTTGTAAGCTGCTCTGAGACTCCAAGTGAAGGGCGGGGTATAAGTCCGATCTCTTCTTCTTAAGTATGGAATAGTGTAAAAATTAAGATTTAATGAGTTAGAGTTGCTCCAGGAGATGCAAGATTGAAGGGGGGGGGGGAGGTTCAACTCGAAACAGCAAAGCTTTGGAATTTGGTAGCATCCCACTGTGGAATCCTCTTCCTTCTCAAAGCAAGTACCCGGCATTTTGTCACAGTGCCACAAGACCAAGAAACAGGACCAAAGACTCTGTGTGTGGGTAGCACAGCAGTTAGTTCTGTTTGCTAAGATAAGTCATGGGTATGGAGAAAGGTAGCTCCAGCCTTACATATTTCATTTGCTGAAATAACCACTCAGAAAAGCAAAAGCCAGCAGAGGTTGCCGTCAGAAACTTTGACCTGCTTTCTACTTAGAAGAAACCTGAATGCAGCCGATGAAGAGAGGGGGTTGTTAACTGGAGGGGAACCTGGGGAAAGACGGTGCTTTTTGGGTTTTCCCTGCAATACAAAGGAATTCTATCCAATTTGGCTTCCACTGTCTTCCAGCCTTATGCAACAGCTAAAATTAGTCTCCGGTATGATTAATACACTGACTACCACTTATTCCCACTGTGTTCAGTTTCCTAGGTGACCTGTGCATTCCTTCTGGTACTAGAGAGACATTTGGGGGCATTTTCAAATAATGGTCACTCATGCGCTTTAGGTCCCCTTACAATGTATTTTAGAGATCGTTTACAAGTGGATTTTGCTGTTTCATGCAATAAAAAAAACAGCTGCAAAATGCAATGAATGTAGATTCACCGTGCATTATTCGGCATGTGTGATCAATTATTGTATTTTTGTATGTTCAGTGGGTTGCCTCCATATTTTGCTACTTACTCCCCGAAGGACAAGGGTGCCGCCTGGGACCAGCCCCATTTCAAATCTGTGACCTCCCCTAGGGCTGCCAGCTCTGGGTTCAAAAATTCCTGGAGATCTGAGGAGGGCGGGTGGACTCTGGATGTGGCAGGGTTTAGGGAGGGGGGGGTGGACCTTGGGGAGAAGAGAAGAAGAAGAGACTGGATTTATACCCCACCCTTTACTCCCCGAAGGAGTCTTAGAGCGGCTGACAATCTCCTTTCCCTTCCCCTCCCCACAACAGACACCCTGTGAGGCGGGTGGGGCTGAGAGAGCTCTCTCGAGGACTGCTCTTTCCAGAACAGCTCTGCGAGAACTGTGACTGACCCAAGGTCGCACCAGCCCCTGCACGTGGAGGTTCTCCCAGATTAAAGTCTGTGCTCTTAACCACTACACCAAACTGGCTCTTGGAGGGTACAGTGCCATGCAGTCCACCTCCCAAAGCAGCTGTCTTTTCCAGGAGAAGGGGAATAACTGTTTTAAATATATAATAAATAAGGGATGTGTGTTGCCTGGAGCTCAGTTGAGATTCCAGGGGATCTCCAGCCCCCACCTGGAGGCTGGGAACCCTAACCTACTCAGTATTCCACACAAGGGTGTGGCGAGGCAAAGTCTTAAGATCACGACCTGAAACATCCCATTTTTTCACCTCTTCCCCCTTCCCGCTCTTTGAGCGTCCTGACTGATGACAAGTTCTAGAGAAGTTGAAAACGTGTGAACTGTTTTGTGCCAGTTTGGGTTGGTCCTAATCAATAGGCGTGTTTGTAGATTCAGAGAAAAACAGAGACTGTGAACAGACAAACCTCCTACCAAAGGGCCCCAGAACGGTGTTTGTAAAAGAGGATGCATTTTAAGAGGTCCATCCCTCTCATAAATTCACCCGCTCAGTGAGGACTGTCCCAATGAGGCCGTTCTGAGGAGCCTTCTGGAACCCTGGAATCCCAGTTGCTGTGGCGATGTTGTCAACGGATCAGTGCTATCAGAACAGACGTTGCCTTGGCAGTTGGGGAGGCAAAAAGAGGCTGTACTGGACAGATCCCTCTGAGCAGGGGTCATTTCGTAGAAAAAGAGGTGCAGGAGCTCATTAGCATAACTCATTTGCATATGCCACACCCCCTAACATACCGGAAGTGTGTCAGAAGGCAACACCCACCCCTCAGGCTCCACTCCACAGGGGAGTGAAACTGACCTGCTCTTCCTCCATTCCCTTCCCCATCCAATACTTTGTGCAATAAAAATAAGCGTAAAGAACACACCCTCATTCTCATCCTGCTCCCTTGAAACCACCAGGCTTCAAGTAGACTTGAGATACCCAGGACATGTGCACCACCCATCCCTTCCCCTTACCCACCCCACAACAAGACACCCTGTCAGGTAGGTGGGGCTGAGAGAGGTCTTTTGAGAATTGCTCATGAGAGAACAGCTCTGAGAGAACTTGTGACTGGCCCAAGGTCGCACCCGCAGCTGCATGTGGAGGAGTGGGGAATCAAACCCGGTTCTCCCAGATTAGAGTCCAACTCCTGACCACTACACCAAACTGATGGGGTGGAAGCTGCTGAAGGGTTGATGAAATTTCTCCAGTACTTATGTGCCATGTGCCCAGATAAAAAATGGTATAATTAGAAAGTTTATATGCCACCTTGAGCAAGTCTCTGGAAAAGCAGCACACAGTCATACAAGGAACAATGATAAAATTATCAATATTAAAACAAAACATTAAAAACAATAAAGACCCTAGCAGGGCTTTCCCTGGGGCGCTGCGCCTCTGCACTGCTTGGGGAAGCTGAGGAGGGGGCGGGGCTTGGTCATGTGCCCGCCCCCTGGGCTCCTCACTCCCGGAGCTGCGCTCCTGTGCGCTCCCGCTCCAACGGACCCCTGCTTCTGAGGCTTGTCAGAAGAAACTGACATTAAGGTCCCGATCCTGGAACGGCCACAGGAGGAGGAGAGAGGTGATGTTTTGGTAAGTATGTGGCGAGGCTGCTTTCCAGACGGCAGTGAATGGGCTCGCCTTTACCATTCATTTCCGCTTCATATATTAGTTTAAAATCAATCGCGACTGCAACGGTTGATGCAGATACCTGGCTTTACGTCAGTAAAGAACACAGAAATATCTAGGCTGTGCCCAGAAAGAACAAAAATGGAAGTGACTGAATCAAAATACCTGGTTATGTTGATGCCAGGCTTTGAAAAAGATGCTGCTGAGATGGTAGGGATGCCAGCCTCCAGGTGGGACCTGGGGGCATCCTGGAATTTCAGCTCATCTCCAGACCACAGAGATAAGTTCTTCTGGAGGAAATGGCTATGTTGGAGGGTGGGCTCTATGGCATTGTTGTAATCCACTGGGGTCTCCGTCCTCCCCAGGCTCCATCCCCAAATCTCCAGGAGTTTTCCAACCTGGAGCTGGCAACTCTAGGCCCCCTGGCCAGTGGCCAGGGGGACCTGGCAACCCTGATAACTATTCTGGTCTTTCCCAATTAGCACAAGTTCACTTTTGTAGAACAGCTGTCTCAAGCGTTGCCATGTATGTATCTCAAATGAAATAGGGATGACTCAGTTAGTGGTATTTTCCAAAGGGCAGCTGTGTTGGTCTGCAGTAGAAGAAGAAAAGTAGACATTCTTTTACAAAGGGATTTCAAAGGCAGATTAGAAAGAGGGACTGCTGAATTGCGACTGATTGTGAAGCTTAAGACCATGCATCCTCCTGGACTGGATAGAAAACCAGGTTTCCTGTCTCACTACCAATGCCGATTTCTCCACGCCTATTACCCCTCTGCATATCACACCTAATCCAATCGCACCTGCTTTTGCCATTCACCTGCTATTGCCATTTGCCTGCTATATGTCATTCGGCAGCTGAAATGACTCCACTTTACAATGTACAGGACAGACAGCCTCACACTCCAGCTGTATCTGAGGAGACTGTAGACAGATAAACCTCCTACCAAAGGGCCCCAGAACAGGGTTTGCGAGCTCCTCCCCTGCCACAAGTTTTGTTAGTCTTGAAGGTGCTACTGGACTTTTGCTCTTTTCTACTGCTACAGACAGACCAACACAGCGACCCATAGTGCAGTGAAAGAGCAAGATTTGAGTCCAGGAGCACCTTAGAGACTAGGGATGTGCATTCAGTTTGTTCAGCGGCAATTCAGCGGCAGCTTAAAAAGTGACTGGGGGTGGGGGAGGGGGTTTGAGGGAGAGGCTCCAAACTCGCATGGGGTGACGTTTTTTCCCACTATAGAGAAAAAGTGACTTTTCCCCCACCATAGAGAACAATGGAGGGGATGGGGCAACCTGTTTGGGGGCCTGTAGAATTGGACCCCGTGGTCCAATCTTCTTGAAACTTGGTGGGTATTTCAGGGAGAAGGCCCCAGCAGCTACTCGGCAAGATTGGAGCCTCTCCCTCAAACCCCCTCCCCTCCAGCCCCTCATATACCCTATGAGGTTTTGCCATTGACTTCAATGGCCCATAGGGTATAATGGGGCTGAAACTGACATTCGGCTGGCTGAATGACTCCGGAATGGGCTTGCATTGCCGCAACTGACATGCGGGGGTCATTTGGTGGCCGGAATTTGGCCTGATCCAAATCAGGCTGATTTTTTTTTTTTTTTTTGCACATCCCTATGAGAGACCAAGATTTTCCAAGGTATACATTTTCTTAAGCCCTGACCAGGATAGCCCAGGATAGCCCAATCTTGTCAGATCTCAGAGGCTAAGCAGGGCTGGACCCAGTTAGTACTCAGATGGGAGACCGCCAAGGAAGTTGCACAGGTGTCAGCTATGCTGCTATCGTTGGTGGGGGGAGGCAGGAGCTGCTGGGTGAACTCCTTAATGTGCTGGAATGTTAACACCTCTGCATGCAGCTGCTGGTGTGACCTTGGGTCAGTCACAGTTCTCTCAGAGCTGTTCTCTCCGGACAGTTCTTGAGAGAGCTCTCTCAGCCCCACCTACCCCACAGGGTGTCTGCTGTGGGGAGGGGAAGGGAAAGGGGTTTGGAAGCCGCTCTGAGACTCCTTCGGGTAGTGAAGGGCGGGGTATGAATCCAATCTCTTCTTCGCCTTCTCCTTCTCCCAAATGCTTTCAGAGTCTAACATGTCAAACTGGCTAGCCTATATTGAGGAAAAAATTAAGGCCACGGGTATATTTTTGGATCTGCTGACTGCTCGCATTAGTGGGTGCGTCTCAGCTGATTAAAAAGAGAATGTTGGATACTGAGCATCAGAAGTTGCACAGCCTCGCCAACAAAACCTGCTCTCCTCTGAGCTGCGAGATGCTACAAGCGCCACAACTACGCAGAGCAGTCTCTCTAGCCGGATGCAACACCATGCCGTCCGCCATTCTATACGGCCGGTTCCATATGCAGCTGGACATTGCCCCTGTGACTCTAGACATGTTGAGACAATCTTACATGTTTTCTTGCGCCGTCACATTTATGTAAATATACGGTCTAAATATCTAAACTCTACAGTGGCCAACAGGATGGTTTTTCCAGATGCCCATAAAGTTTACAGACTTTTGAATGATTCCTCTGTTGAAGTCACTGAGAAGGTGCTGCGTTCCTTCAATCCCCCATGCTGCTGTGCCAAGGAAAAGTACAGTTGTAACCTATGATTTTATTCAATGTATTTGTAATACAGTCTCTCTCTACTTCTGTATTTTAATAATGACTTTGATTTACTGATATGTGCCAATAAAGGCTGACTTGACTTGACTTGGAAGGAAGGATAGTGAGCTGAGAGGAAATCAAGCGGCCATTAAAGGCACAGGGATGTAAGTGGTGGTGGTGGTGGGTGCAAACGGACTGAGTTAATGCAGCTGATGTCCTTTAAGGAAGTATTTGGCCTCTCAGTCTTTGAGACTGTCCAGAGAGCTGTGGATACTGATGCAAGGTATGGAGAGGTCCTTGTGAAAGAATATTGCCCCTGTTCTCCAAGATGTAAGGGCCGGTTTTGAACTTCTTGCTCATAAGCCAAAATGGCTGAGCAAATCAAGGTACTTCTGGGGGAAACCAGATGATCTAGATCAGGGGTGGGCAAATTGCGGCCTGTGGGCCACATGCGGGCCGCCACAGAGTTTTTTGCGGCCCGCCAAGACAGTCGGCCACGTGGTTTCAGTCAGGCCTCCGTTGGGCCCGGAGCGCAGAGAAGCGGCGCTCCAGGAGTGAAGTGTCCAGGGGGCGGGCACATTACCAAGCCCCACCCCCTGCTCCCAGCAGCCCTGTTGGGTGACGAGGAGGCAGAAGAAGGAAGGTAAGTTACCTTCCCTTCCCATCCTCCTCTTCCCGGGGCCACAGCACTCTGGGGAAGCCCTGCCCACTCCCACCCTCGCCCCCACCATCAATATTTATTGATTTTTGTGATACAATTTATACCTTTTCTGAAATGCAAAGTTAACTAATGAATGCAATCATTTTAAAAGGTGTGGCCCTCCGCTAACCTCCGCTCCTACAAAGTGGCCCCCGAGCCAAAACAATTGCCCACCCCGATCTAGATCTATTTAGGTCTGGTTTGGATTAGGCAAAACAGCTCTGGTTACCCGTTCTGATGACCTCTGGGGGAAAGATAGCAAGCATATGATTCTCCTGGATTTTTTCAGCGGTGGTTAATATTGGTGTTTTTATGGGGTGGGGCCTGGCGATCTCCTGGTATGACAACTGAGCTCCAGATAATAGAGATCAGTTCACCTGGAGAAAATGGCAACTTTAGAGGTAGGTTGTATGGCACTGTAGTCTCTCTTTCCCCCCTCCAAATCCTAACCTTTCCAGGCTCCACTTCCCAAAACCTTCAGGAATTCCCCAACCTGGAGCTGGCAACTGAAGGCGTGGGTACTGTGTTCTGGTGTTTCTGCTGGGGGATTCCGGAGCTGGTGGACTCTTCTTCTCTCAGGGAGGTCTCCAGTTTTTATATTGGTTTCTGGCGCTGGTTAACCCTTGTGTGAAACCAGTGTGAGGTCATCTGAGGTGGCTTCTCATCACTATGTTGGTGAAACCCAGATCGAATTCTGAATTGGGTGTGGCTGTTTGCCCTTGAAAGTCTGTATGGAGTTCAGAATCGCCTGGATAGTAATGAAGAAAGTCAGGCTCAGTCCTGACAGGATGGAGGCTCCTTTTGACGTGGATCTTACAGTGGGAAAGTAATACAGATGCCTGTTCTCTGTGTGACTGGGCTCCGCCAAGAAGAAACGCAGGAATATTTCTGGATCTGGGCTTCCTCCTTCAATGGACTTAGAAAGGTGTAACTCAGTAGGGTTGCTGACTCTGGGTAGGAAAATGTTGTTTTTTCCTCCACGCCTCTTAAATTTCTGGAGTGACTGATAGGGTTGCCATCCTCCAGGTGGGGCCTGGAGACCTCCTGGAATTACCACTTATCTCCAGAATACAGAGATGAGATCTCTGGGAGCAAATGGCTCTTTATGGCATCACATCCCCATTGAATTCCCTCCTCTCCCCAAACTCTGCCATCCCTGGGAATCTCCAGGAATCCCCCGACCCAGAGTTGGCAGGCCCAAGCAATCATTGCTCAGCAGCGAGACACCTGCTTTGAACATGGGAGGTCCCGGGTTCGGTGGCTGCCAACTTCACTTACAAGGTAATACCCCGGTATAAATCGATGGTGTAGCCTCCTTTGGAATACTATGTACAATTCTGATCATCACACCTCAAAAAAGGTATTATAGCATTGGGGAAAGTGCAGAAAAGGGCAACTAGATTGATTAAGGGAGTGGAACAGCTTCCCTATGAAGAAAGGTTAAAGAAGTTAGGGATCTTTAGTGTGGAGAAATGGTGACTGAGGGGTGCCATGATAGAGGTTTACAAAGTTATGCTTGGGATAGAGAAGGTAGCGGAAGAAGTACTTTTCTCCCTTTCTCACACTACAAGAACTGGTGGGCACTCCATGAAATTAAAGAGCAGGAGGCTTAGAACAGATACAAGGAATTATTTCTTCACCCAAAGGGTAAATCACACAAGAGATTCACTGCTGCAGGAAGTGGTGGCGGCTACAAGCATAGACCGCTTCAGGAGGGGACTGGATAAACATCTGGAGCAGAGGTCCATCAGGGACTATTAGCCACAAGATATAGATGGAACGCTCTGTCTGGGGCAGTGATGCTCTGTCTTCTTCGTGCTGGGGGGGGGGGGGCAACAGTGGGAGGGCTTCTGGAGTTCTGGCCTTTCTGGTGGACCTCCTGATGGCACCTGGGTTCGGCCACTGTGTGATACAGAGCGCTGGACTGGATGGGCCATTGGCCTGATCCAACATGGCTTCTCTTAACGTTCTTATGATCTTTGGTAGCAGGTAGTGGACGAGACCTTTCTCTGCCAGAGAGCTGCTGCTAGCTACGAGACAACTCCGCAGGCCACTGGCCTCACTTGGTAGCAGCCAGCTCGGTACGGGCAGCTGATTTCTTGTCAGAGTATCTGGACAGCTTGCCTGATCACAGAGCAGTTTAACGGGCCAGCTGGCACTTCATGACATGAGAAGCCTGGATCAGAGGCCTGGAACGTCACCAAACCAACCCCTCCAGTGGTGACTTCCTTTTCTCCCCTTCTCTCCTCTCTGCCCTTTTTGAACTAATCTGCCTCAGCTTCGTTCAGGCTCCCTGATAAGTCCGTGAATATGCCAGGGATCAGTTTGAGCAGAAGTTCTTTCTTTTCTTTTCTTTCAAAAGATTTACTGGAGAGTATCTGTAGAAACTACATTTCTGGGAAGCGTTGCTGCCAGGCAGGTCACATCCCAAATATGAGCCAGTGGAAGAATGAAGGCGTCTAGTTCCGGTTCCCAGCTCTGGACTGGGAAATTCCTGGAGATTTGGGGGGTGGAGCCTGAGGAGGGCAGGATTTGGGGATGGGACGAATCTCAGCGGGTAGAATGCCATAGAGACCACCCTAGGGACGCCAGCCTCCAGGTGGGGCCTGGGCATCCCCTGGATTTACAGCTCATCTCCAGACTACAGAGATCAGTTCCCCCTGGAGAAAATGGCTGCTCTGGAGGGTGGGCTCTGTGGCATTGTACCCCACTGAGGTCTCTGTCCTCCCCAGGCTCCAACCCCAAATCTCCAGGAGTTTCCCAACATGGATCCAGCAATTCTACTCCCCCCTTCCTCCCCTGCTGATGGCCAGGGGAGACCTGGCAACCCTAACTCCACCCCCCTAAGCAGCCATTTTTTTCCGGGAGAACTGATCCCTGTATTCTGGAGATCAGTGTGTAATTCCAGAGATCTCCAGGTTCCACCTGGAGGTTGGCAACTGTCTAGTTCAGAAGGTTGTTGTGTAGCCTGCTTTGGGCACACTGATAAGGGAATATGGGTAAAGTAAACTGACATACCAACCTTTGAGGAGGGTCTTGATAAGCTAAATATAGATTTTTTTTTCTTTTTGGCAGATAGGCCAAAAAAAGGAAGAGATTTTTCACACATGTAATAAATCACAGCTGTTGCCTTGATTCAGAGCAAATGGGACCACTTTATAAACACATGACACTGGGTGGTATATATTGGGATTTAGATAGGGGGTTCCCTCCCACCCCCCTATTTTAATCAAAACAATATGCAAAATGATTCCCGGTCTTTGACTAGTGGCTTGGGCCTTGGCCGAAAGTGGGGCGTCTTAGTCGTGCCACAACTATTTAATGTGGTGTTCTTGGGTTTCTTTTGGAAGAGAAGGAGAGAGATGGCGTGTATGAGAAAGTAGCTTAACGCAGGGAAGGAGACATCACAAAGTAGGATTCTTGACACCAGAATTCTGATTAGGATTCAGGCCTGTAGCTACAGTGGTGCATCTCGGGGCTAGGCCCCCTGACTTACTGGGAAGGCCCCACAACTTCCCATACAGCCCAGGGCTCCCAAGTAGCAGTGAGCGCAGGGAAGGAGCCGTGTATTCCTACACAGCTATGTGGAGAGGAGGAGGAGATTGGATTTATACCCTGCCCTTTCCCTGGAGTCTCTTTTCCCTTCCCCTCCCCACAACAGACACCCTGTGAGGGAGGTGGGGCTGAGAGAGCTCTGTCAGAAACTATTTTTCAAAAACAACTCTGACAGAACTATGGCTTGCCCAAGTTCATCCAGCTGGCTGCAAGTGGAGGAGTGGGGAATCAAACACCTGGAGATCTCACAGTATTACTAATGATCCCCAGACAGAGATAGGCTTTCCAGGTCCCTCTGAGCAGCTGGCAGGGTATGGGGGGGGGGGGGGGGCTACACTTACCGGGAGAGTGGAGGAATGCCAGAAATTAACGCAACGTGCCTACATGATCCGGAAGGGATGTAGGCGCATTGGCAGGTGACGCTCTGGCTTTGGGGCAAAAACTCTATAGTAGAATTAGCGTATACCATAGAGTTTTGCCCCCAAACCACAGCATCTCCCCCCCCCCCCGGTCATTCCCAACGTGCCCACATCATTTCTGGGTTATGTAGGCATGTTGTGTTAATTTCTGGTGTTCCTCCCTTTTGGGGAGGGTCATTCCCTCCCACTGGTCCCGAATTTCTCTACAAAGAGAGTTCCACCAGGCTGGGGACAGGGCCTGGTTAAGGTTGAGGACAGCTGGACTGTTTTGGGACCAGGGACGACCAGTAAGTTGGTGTAAGCTGCAAGGCCCTGTTTTAGCGGACTTATGAATGATCATTCCATAAGTGTAAGATCATGGACAAGAGTGATAAGTGTATGAGAGGACTTGTGTTGCTGAGTGTACAACCACAGATGCCAACTGCAGACAAACCCCACCCTATGCCAGGAGATGACAGTCCAGCAGAAGCCATTGTTCCAGTTCCCAGAAGCCTCTCTGAGTACAGAAGCCAGTTTGTGACTCTGGTTCATCCCTGCGTGCAAAGAGATGTCCAAACATTGTCAAATCCAAGTCTCTGCATATCATGCTCCTTCCCGCCCCCCCCCCCCCAGCAGACATTGTTGCAGCTAAATAAAGGCTTAATTGCCCACTTCACACTGATTATGGAAGCAGTTAACGGACAATTGACTTGGCCAGGCCAAGAGGTTAATCCCTCTTGGGTAGAACAATGGCCTCGCCTATAAGTCATCTTTCCTCCAGACCAGGTGTCTCTAGATGTGATTAGGTCATCCTTAAACATTGCCCACTCCCATCCTATACCCTATTGGTTAGAACTTTAGAGGCGGATCAGCACAGAGGAGGTCGCTTGGCAAGCCAGCCCCCAGCGACGCCCTCCCTTAAGAGCAGTCTCCCAAGCTCCAGACAGTCAGATCTCACTTCTCTTGCTATCTCCTTCCCAACCTCCCTCCTGGACCCTTGTGTGCATGCTAGGGCCCGCCATGTGTTTCTGCTGGTTCAGAGCATGTGATCCCCCCCCCCCTTCCCAAATACCCTCTATTCTTCTAGCAGGATGGAAACCAGACTTCTGGAAGGTAAATATTTCCCTCTACAGGATTCCATCAACTCGCTGCTCATGCAACCGTCTCTTTAATTCTATCTTACTTCTTAGACCTGTATGATTGAACGTATGATTTTTGCAACATCTGAATGATTCACTTTTATTATTATTACTCTTTTTAACTTCATTTGAGCCTCTGTGTCTTTTTTTGGGAGGTCTGAGAGAGGCCCAGCCTCTGTATACAAAGGTGCTAGGTCCATTAATGCCTACTGCTGATTATTAAGAGCTAATATTCCCCCAATTTTGATAACAGAATAAAGCAGTCAGGCTAACATTGGTACCAGTTAAACATAATGCTCTCTGAGGGGCTCTCTGAGGGGAAGAGGCGGTCCCATAGATATGATGGTCCCAGACTGTTTAGGCCCTTTGAAAGTAAGTACTAAAACCTTGAACTTGATCTGGTAATCAGTCTGGAGCCAGTGCAGCTGGTAGAGCACAGGTTGCATGTATGCTCTCGGGGTGGTGGTGGACTCTATGGCATTATACCCTACTGTAGTTCTGCCCTGTCCCAGACTCTGCCTCCCCCAGGCCCCACCCTCAAAATCTTCAAAAAAAAAACACCCCCAACCTTGAGCTAGCAAGCCTACTTATAGCCTCTGCTCTACTTTATTTATTTATTCAAATTTGTGCCCCACCCTCCTCCTCCTTCATCTTCTGTATCTCCCCCCTTTTGATTTCTCTTTCAGAACAGAGGGGCCTTGTCTTTTCAGAAACAGACTTGCAAACTTCGGGTCGCCAACTCCAGATGGGGGAAATCCCTGGGAATTTAGAGGTGGAGTATTCTGGTTTCGGCGACTCGAATGGTGGGCGTGCTCCTTCAAAGCTCCAATTGGGGCAGCCCATAGCCTGGTGAATGGGAGGGGTGCTGGCTGGATTCCCCCTGAGCCCTCGTAGGGGGTTTCTAACATGGAGCATGAGGGGTGCCTCTCCCAAGGCAACGGCCAAGGGATTGAGGCTCCTCTTTGCTCCAAAAGGTCCCATCACTGCAGCACCGTTATGGCACCAAAAGGTGCACATCAGACCGGTGAGCAAAGGATCAAGCGTAAAAACAAAGTAATCCTTACCAGCGGCACAGTAATCAATGAAGCATGAGTCAAAGAGTCCACTCAATTGGACAAACAATTAAGTGTACCAAAGTCCCATTTTAAAAAGCAGCGAGGGGGGAGGGAAAGGTTTGCCCCCCTCTCATTCTCAAATGAACTGAGTTAAATTGGGTGACTGAGCTCGCTGGCACTGCAGAGGAAATGCAAGTGAAGTGTAATTTCTTCTAAAATGGCTTCTTTAAACAAGCTTCCATTGACTTTATGAACTTTCCTGAAAAGTAAACAATGACTGGCAGAGGGGAAAAAATGTGACCAGAGCATCCTCTTGAAAAACTGCATCTTCAGCACTTCCGGTTTCTAAACTGGAAGCTACCATGGACTTTCCTAGCATGTTATCTACAGCACTGCACCCTCTGCTGAAGCAGATTACTAACTTGAATCAAGGCTTTGATGCGCTCCAGAAACAGATCAAAGAATTTAACAATAAAGCGGAGGAGGCAGTTAAATCAGCTAAATTGGTTAAAACCAAGACAAAAGTAATGGACCAAAGACTAAAAGTGATGGAGAAAGAAAGAGCAACCGACAAGGACCAACTTTTGAGACTGCAAATGGAAAGATCAGCATATGTTCTACAATTTCAAGGTGTCCCTGAACAAAACTTGGAGAATCTCAAAGAAATTCTAAGTGAAGCGTTAGCTCCAATAACAGGTTTACAAGCGAATTTTTTACAAAGCGAGATGAATGTTACCTTCAGGACACATCCTGATTTTGTGAGGAAGAAAAACCTGCCTGGAGAGATTGTGGTGAGATTCTCCAAGAGATCTACAAGAGATGTAGTGCTCAAGGCCACAAACAGGACAATCTTAAAAATCAAGGACGTTGAAATCAAAGTCTTGAAAGATATTCCATTTGAAATAAGGAAAAGAAGGAAGCAATATAAAAGCTTGACAAATTTTCTACAGAAAAACTCTACCCCTTATAGATGGATTTTTCCTGAAGGACTTGTATTCAACTATAAAGAGAGAGAAAAAGAAAAGATTACATCTCCTAAAAGTGCAAAGACTTTTCTGGAATTGCAACAAAGACCAACAGAAGAAAAGAAGACAGCAGAGGAAGAGGAGGAAGAAGAAGGAGGAAGAGGAGGCATCATACATGATTTGGAAAGCTCCGAGACATTGAGTAGGTCTTCAGAGGACTCTGAATCTGAAAAGGGGGCAGCTGCCCCAAAGCATCTGGCAGACAAATGGGACTTTGATAAACCAAAAAGAAGGGAGAGGAAGGGGAAATAATATGTTGTTTAATTTGAAAGTTTGAGAACTAAACTAGCACTAACTTGATTTTACCTAGGCCAAACCAGCTTATATAGAAAGCATACTATCACGCTTCACGATATTGTTTTTCTTTTTTAATGAGGAAACTTTGTTCAACTTATGTAAAACAGCAATTTATGATTCTTGTTTAGCTTTTTAGGAGTAGTTTGTAGTGCCATAGTTTGTAACCTTTTATTGTAGAGTGTAGAAAAGTAATAACAAATATTTTTAAAAAGAGATTTAGAGGTGGAGCCTGGGGGTGAGGGGAAGGTCTGGGGAGGACAAGGGCCTCAGTGGGGTACAATGCCATGCAGTCCGCCCTCCAAAGCAGCCCTTTTCTCCAGCAGATATCTGTAGTCTTGAGATCCGTTGTAATTCTGGAAGATTTCCTGAACTCTCCTGAAATTACAGCTGGTCTCTAGTCTGTAGAGACCAGTCCCTCCTGCAGAAAATGGCTGCTTTATAGGGGGGACTCTATGACATTTTTAGGGTTGACAGGTCCCCCCTGGCCACTGGCTGGGGACGAGGGGGTAGCATTGCCAGATCCAGGTTGGGAAACTCCTGGAGACTCAGGGATGGAGCCTGGGGGTGATAAGTGTTGGGAAAGCATGTGTTAGCAAGCTCTAAACATTCCAGTCATTATGGGGTTAACTTGGTTACTTTCAGTGTTATTGTTTAGACTGACCTGGAAGGGAAACCTGGCAGACAACCAATGGAAGAAAAGCCCGTGAATCTACAGGAGTCTTGATGTATCGATTGGTTACTATGTTCAGGTGACTTCCTTCTAGGGGTCAAGGAGAAGGAGAGATTCTCCATTCTGATCTCACCATGTCTTAGAATAAGATGTCGCAAGATGTAGCTCTAGTTACGTTGTTGTTTTGTAGCTCTTCCTGTGATCCCTATCCTTTAGTAATAAAGTTGTTTTTTAAACTGAAACAAAGGTCTCCTCTCCAGTAAAGCAAAGATCTACCACACCTCTGAGCATTTAAGCATTTTGAATATTTTTCCCAAACCTGTGCTAGCGAAGGCATGGTTTAACAATAGGGATGTCAGTGGGGTACAATGGCCACACAGCCCACCCTCCAAAGCACCCATTTTCTCCAGGGGAACTGATCTCTGTAGTCTGGAGATGAGCTGTAATTCCAGGGGATCCCCAGGTCCCACCTGGAGGCTGGCATCCCTGCATTTAATCCTGCTGAGATCCCTCCCCAAATCCTGCTCTCCACAGGCTCCATCCCCAAATCTATAGGGATTTCCCAACCCAGAGTGGGCTACCCTATGCTCACGGGGCAGTGTGCAGACTTCAGAACACAAACGGTGGACTGCTGTAGATGCTGAATTTGCCTGCTCTTAGTCCATGGGGGGAGGGGGAGGCAGATCTTGTCCCAGTTGTTCCGGGCTCTGGTCAGCATCCTCTCACTTCCCTCCCACAACCGCACACCCTGTGCCACCTTCCCTTCCCTTCCTCTTCCTTCGTTCCTTTGGAGCTGCCTGCGCGCTTCCGTTTCCAAGGACTCTGGCTGTGAATCCCAGGAGCCTCTCCTGTCTGTGCGGATGATTTCTTGCTTCCATGAATAATGCATGCGCTTGGCTCCCGGCCAGTCCTACAAACTGCTGAAGTACTTTGAAAGTGGGGGTCTGCAGGGGAAGCCTACTGCTTGCTTAATTTGTTCAGGCAAGAAGTTCACGGTCACTGGCAAACAAGGGAGAAACACCCCCCCCCCAAACACACACACACACACACGTCCTTGAAAGGCAACAGGGGGGAGAACCCTGAGAGAAGCACACCAGGGGGAGGAGTGTGAGGAACTGATAGATCCAACAAGCCAGGCCTCAGTGTTAAACAAAGTCCTTTTATTCTTAATGGTCTTGCAGTCTGCAGCTTCAGTGTTAGAGATACTTGTGCTCATGGTTACAGGGAATTATACACCCTTCAAACAGCAGGAGAAACATTAGCACCAATCAGGGTACCTACAATAAAGCGGGGAAAAATACTAGCCGTTGTGTTCTCACCAAAAACGTGCACAGTCCACCCTGATTACGCTTGGCGGCCGAGCTCTCCCTCCCACAAGTCCATCTTCAGATTCCCACACATACAGCTGTCTGGAGCTCTGCTATTACATAAACAATCCAAGGTTACACTTCACTACACTCCGTAGCAGGGCACTTCACTATACTCCGTAGCAGGGCATCTGCTTGGCATGCAGAAGGTCCCTCGTTCAATCCCTGGTGGTTAAATTTTTTTTAGTTGATTTAAGATTACATTATTGTTCATGACACGGTGCTTTAGTGTTAATATTTCCCACCTGGAAGTTGGCAAGTTGGCCTGGCTTGCTGCCATCTCCAAACCTCTGAGCAAACAGAGCTCTGGCTTTTTACTTGTTGTCTTGAACGCACGCGTGCCACAGTTATGCTCGAAGCACGCCTCGATTTAACACGAGGATGACCTGGGCGCGCGTTTTGCCTCGTCTTAGTTCTGTTACAATAGCATTCCCCGAGGGAATGATACATTCCTTTGTTAACAGCTTTGTCTTGTTTAGAAGCCAGAAGGCGCTAAGTACGGTCTTAAAATCTGACACACAACAGCTCAGCATCCAATTAATCTCTCTTGTCTCCTTTGTATGTTTTGGTGCTAGAGATTAATCGTTAGCAAAAGTAATTAAGTGGGCAAGCAATTATATTGCCTCCATCCACACTGACACACGAGGACATGAGGCGAAGATAGCCAGGGATCAATAGCAGGGCTTTGCTAACGATAATGGCTCGGTGCTTTAATTTACAGAAGTTCTTGCGTTTATCTGGGGAATCTAAATTGGGGCTTGTGCGAAGACAGCATGGGGCCAGGGAGACATCGAGTGCTGTAGTCCTCCTTCGACAGGGGCCTGGTTTGCTTATCTCTTTGCAGCTTGTTTCTGGATGGGTGGGTTTGAGGTCCCTTTCTGTGGTCCCTCTTACTAGCGTAGCACAGCCGCCATTTTGTTTCATTTGAACAAGACTGGCCTGTTTTCTTTTTGGCAGCTAGGTAGGGTTTTCAAGACAAGAGACGAATACAGGTGGTTTGCCATTGCTTGTCTCTGTGTAGGGACCCCGGACTTCCTTGGTAGTCTTCCATCCAAGTACTAACCAGGGCTGATTCTGCTTAGTTTACGAGATCTGAGGAGACTGGGTATCCAGGGCAGGGCAGATGAACAGAGATGGTTTGCCATTGCCCACCTCTGTGTAGCAACCCTGGACTTCCTTGGTGGTCTCCCATCCAAGTACTGACCAGCACTGACCCTGCTTAGCTTCTGAGGTCTGATGAGATAGGGATAGCCTCTTATTTTCCCCCTTCCTCCTATAAACTGAAAAAGTGCCAGTCCCTATTAAGATGCACTGGCTGCCTATAGTGTACCGGATGCGCTTCAAGGTGCTGGTGCTTGCCTTTAAAGCCCTAAATGGCCTGGGTCCGACCTACCTGAGGGACTGCCTTTCCCCATATGTTCCCCAGAGAGCACTACGGTCTGGGGCCCAACACCGTTTGGTTACACCTGGCCCCAGAGAAGCCAGGCTTGCTGCCACTAGAGGGAGGGCCTTCTCAGTGGCAGCCCCTTACTAGTGGAATGAGCTCCCGGAAGAGATCAGGGCCCTGCGGGACCTCATGCAGTTCTGCAGGGCCTGCAAGGCGGAGCTCTTCCTCCAGGCGTATGAATAGGGGCTGCCGCCCTTCTTCCTCTCCCCCCATGTTATGTTCACCAGTGAGAGGCCTCAGACAATACCGTCTAGCTCCAGTGCTATTAGACACTGGGGCCTGAAAACGTTGGGACAGACGGTACACCACCTAATTTTACTGTACTGTAGTGCATGTAAACTTTTATGTTTAACTGTGAATTTTATGATGTTTTAACTGTTTAAATTTTATTGTATTTATGAATCTTGGTTTGGCCAAGCTGTGTTAGCCGCTCTGGGCCTGCAACAGCGGGGAGAGTGCCCTAGAAATCGATAATAAATAAATAAATAAATAAATAAATAAATAGGATTAAAGGGTGCATTTTGGAAGGGATCACACTGGGGATTCTTTGCACTGTGAATGAGTGCCAACATAGTGTAGTGGTTAAAGTAGGATCTGGAAACCCAGGTTCAAATCCCCTACTTTGCCTACAGAGCAGGAAGCACTCTGGGTGACCTTGGGCTAGTCACACTCTCAACCTAATTTACCTCCCAGGGTTGTTGTGAGGATAAAATGGAGGCAAGGAGAACTACGTAAGCCGCTTTGCATCTGCATTGGGGAGAAAGGTGGGATATAAATAAAATAAATAACAACATAGAAATGGATTTTTTTTTAAAAAAAATAATAATTGTGAAACCACTGAAGCCCAGCATTTTATAGTGGTTCTGCTTATGCTTTTGGGGAGGAAGGTATATCTTTTAAAGTACAGGACCTGCTTGGCATGCTGGGAGTCTCCCAGGCTCAGTCTCTACTTGGGACTGACCTCTGTTTGGCAGAAGCTCTCCAGAGCAGGAAGTGTAGAGCTAGAGGGACAGATGTTGGCTCCCCCTAGTTTTGCTCCCTCTAGTGGTCAATTCAATATTATATTGTTTTATGTAAGACAGCCTTGTAGAAACCCTTTCTGCCAGTTGGTGGAAGCTTCATTTAAAGTAGCCACTGCAGAGAGGGGAAAGTGTTGAAATTCATATGAGAGAGGTGAAAGTGATGTGCTCTTTTTTCCTGTGCTCTGCTTGGCTTTATTACAATGACCTTTCTGAGACTGCCACTATCTTTGAGCCATTCCTTGGCTGCAGAAAAGCAAACAGCGGAATATTCCCTGCTCTAACAATGTTGATGGCAATGCCACTCTTGGTTTATTCTCAGTTTCTTTCCCCCAATCTTTCTCTGTATATCATCTTAAAATGCACGTTCTGCTGAAGTCTAGATGTTTTACGCAGTCTTTTAAATGGCATTATCATTCCCTGGAATGATGAGCAGTTCACAGATCAAAGGATATGAGGTGAAGCTGAGCATGTCTTGAAGATGGAGAGCAGTGGGGAAGGGAGGGAGAAAACTTTTATAGGGACCCTGCCCACTGAAATTTTTTAAAGTGGGGATCGTTGTGTTCCTTTTCCAGGATGCTTGAGCATCCTGCCAGTTCTGCTTGAGCATCCTGCCAGTTCTGCTTGAGCATCCTGCCAGTTCTGCTTGCCTGCTACAAGCAGGGAGGCAGCTGATTCTTTGGCATGCAGTTCAGATTGCTCACAAACAGCCCGAGTCTGTTTACCAGGTTAATTTCCAAGCATATAGACACACCATGCACATTTTGTGTGCTTAGTTGCTTTAATATGTAAAGTATGATTTGGTCTTCCTACTGTATAATGTAAATAGGGGCCGTTAGAAGTGCCCTGGCACTGTGAAATTTCACTGCAGTGCTTAGTATTCTCACAGTCTTTTATTGTAAGTGCCTCTTGGGGCTTTCCCGCATTCTCATTTTCCTTGCTTTTAAATTCCTGTTTCTTCAGAGGGAGATCTGTTCCATATATATTTTCCTCCCTCTAGTGGTTGATTCAGTATTACACTGGTTTATGTCTGGCATATCTCCCTGCAGATTTAAATGGCAGGTTTTATGCCAGACATGAACCAGTGTAATACCGAATTGACCACTAGAGGGAGCAAAACACACACCAAACAGACTCCCTCCCCCCAAAGAAATAGGAACTTACAAGCAAGGAAGATGAGAATGCAGAAAAAACCTTGTTGATGCTCTGTAGAAGTATGAAGCTTATTTAGGTGAGAGGTCAAGAACAGGTTTTTGTCATGATCACGAACAGGGTTACTCCATACTTATTTATACACCATAACATTTTTGTTAATAGCTTTTAAAAAAACCAAGCAACTGTGAAGAGTTTAGGATCGGGGTTCATGGTAGCAATCATTAGAAAGTATGGTGACTGAGAAACATCTATGGTGGGAGTGTCCTCTTATACAGAGATTCTGGATGGAAGTCATTAGATTACTCTCACAATGGTTCCAACGTAAAATTCCTTTGAGTTCAGATTTGTTGTTGTTTGATCTTTGGACAAATGTTAAGGTTATAAAAAGCAAACAGTTAATTATTTTGCAATTAATAGCAGCACCAAGATTTACTGTAGCAGTGAAATGGAAAAATCTTGTGGTGCCGCAAATATCAAATTGGTTTGAAAAAATATGGGAGTTATATATAATTCCTAACCCTAACCAAATCACTTGAAACCCATTTTTTTAATTGGAGAACATAAAATGGGAAAGGTTCAGGAATTTGAAGATTTATGGTTGCCCATAACAGGATATCATAAAACTCAAAATATTTTGCCACATAGATCTGACCACAATGTTTGGTTACTTAGCTGAATGAGAACAATTTAGAGATCTAGGAATGAAATCATTGTTATAAATGTAATTGGGACAAGACCCTCTATAGAGATTGTGTAAAGGTGATTAAGAAGATAAAACAATGTATATATAAGATTTATATCTGTAGTTTGGATATTATGAAATTAGAGTATAAACTTACATTTTGTATAAGATAATGACATAAATAAAAATTATTTTTTGTTAAGAAGAAGAAGAAGATAGTATGGTGATTCAACTGCAAAACCCTGAAGGCTGAAAAATAACTTTTGGGCCTAACTTTTAGGGATGGCTCACAAAACTGAAGAAAATTAGTACCAAGGCTTGCTTTCAAGGGTCAGGCCAGGATCAGAGGGACCCATTTTGAGATCACTGCTCTGCCATGGAAGCTCGCTGGGTGCCTTTGGGCCAGCCACATGCTCTCAGACTAACCTACCTCACAGGGTGGTTGTGACGATCAGGTGGAGGGAGAGGCAAAGGCCGCTTTGGGTCCCCCATAGGGGAGAAAGGTTATAAATGAAGTGAATAAAATAAATGAATAATGAAAAGGAATATTTCACAAAGTATCAGCCCCTAGATTTGGGTGGCTAGCTGTGTTGGTTCTGAAGCAGCAGAAGACCAACTTAAAGGTACCACTGGACTCAGACTTTGTTCTATCAGCCCCTAGTTGACCAAACTGAACACCACAGTAAATGGTGGGTTGGAAAGACTGGGGCTTTGGCCACAAGCTCTCGTTTCATCTTCCCATACACCCTTGCGCCTGCAGAAGTTTGTGGAAGCCCTTAGCTGTTGCCCTGTAAACTGTTTCTGCACAAACAGTAATGTCAGTGTGCAAGCAGTCACTGGTGTGAAACCATCCCAGTATTATCTTTCCTATTGATTGCGCTGGTGAAACAGACTGGGCAAATCTACAGTGCAAATGCCATAAACCAGCGGTTCTCAACTTCTTTGGCATGGTGATCCACAGGTCCAAATTTACTTGACATGGTGACCCATCCAGGGATGAGCCAAGTATTTATTTATTTTTTGGCAAACCTTGACACCCATCTAGTTCAGCATTCCATTTTCTACAGTGGCTAACCAGAGGTTTTTGAGAAACCAACAAGCATCATACAAAGGACACAGCTGCCCCCACTATGAACCCCAAGCAAGTGGCATTCCGACATACACAGACCACATATAGACACTATATTCCAGTCCAGAGCCAGTTTGGTGTAGTTAGGGTTGCCAGCCTCCAGGTGGGGCCTGGGGATCTCCCGCTTTCACAACTGATCTCCAGCTGACAGAGATCAGCTCCCCTGGAGAAAATGGCTGCTCTGGAGGGTGGACTCTATGGCATTAAACCATGCGGAGGCCCCTCCCCTCCCCAAACCCCACCTTCTCCTGGCTCCACCCCCAAAGTCCCCAGGTATTTTTCAACCCGGACTTGGCAACCCTAGGTGTAGTGGTTAGGAGCGTGGACTCTAATCTGGGAGAACCGGGTTTGATCCCTCCCTTCTTCACATGCAGCTGCTGGTGTGACCTTGGGTCAGCTCCAAGTTCTTTCAGAGCTGTTCTCTCAAGGGCAGTGCTCGAAAGAGCTCTCTCAGCTCTACCTTCCTCACAGGGTGTCTGTGGTGGGGAGGGGAAGAGAAGGAGATTGTTAGCCTCTCTGAGATTCCTTTGGATAGTGAAGGGTGGGGTATAAATCCAATCTCTTCTCTTATTCTTTGACCACCCTCTCCTTCT
Source organism: Lepidodactylus listeri (assembly GCA_029233225.1). Lineage (NCBI taxonomy): Eukaryota > Metazoa > Chordata > Lepidosauria > Squamata > Gekkonidae > Lepidodactylus > Lepidodactylus listeri. Next base: position 126,633,196 of record JARCFY010000005.1, on the reverse strand, counting down.
CCATTACTCCCTCTCATCCCTCCTGAGATTCTAAGAACATAAGAGAAGCCAATGTTGGGTCAGGCCAATGGCCCATCCAGTCCAACACTCTGTCACACAGTGGCCAAAAATACCAGGTGCCATCAGGAGGTCCACCAGTGGGGCCAGGACGCTAAAAGTCCTCCCATAGTTGCCCCCCCCCCCCCCAAGCACCAAGAATGCAGAGCATCACTTGCCCCAGACCGAGAGTTCCTATCTATACCTTGTGGCTAATAGCCACTGATGGACATCTGCTCCAGATCTATATATCTAATAGCCAAGTTGCCCCCTCCATGTGGATATTTAAATCTGCACATCGGGGGCACTTGGGGGGCGGAGAGATTTTTCTGTGCATTTGGGGAACTCCCCAGATGTGCAGAAGAATTCTAAAAGTAAAAATAAATTTTGGGGGATATTTCAATCCCCCCCAAAGTAAAAGCATTCCCTGCGCATGCGCAGAGAATGCTTTGGCTATTGGGGGGGAGGCTCGGCGGGCACATAGGGTGTGAGCCGCTCAGGCCTCACTGCTGCCAGTGCCGGGGGAGGAGGGAGAAGGCTTGGCAGGCCTCAGGCCTCGCTGCTGCCGCCACTGCTAGGAAGGGTTGGGTGGGAGAAGGCCTTGCCACCGCCACTGCTGGGGAGTGGGAGGGGGTGGGAAAAGGCTTGGCAGGCCTCAGGCCTCGCTGCTGCCACTGCTGCTTGGGAGGGGTGTGGGAGAAGGCTTGGAGGGCCTTGCCACTGCTGGGGAGGGGGAGGGGGTGGGAGAAGGCTTGGCGGGCCTTGCCACTGCCACTGGGGAGGGGGAGGGGTGGGAGAAGACTTGGCAGGCCTCACCACCACTGCAGGGGAAGGGGGAGAAGCTTGGCGGGCCTCGTCGCCACTGCTGGGGAGGGGGCAGAAGAAGGCTTGGCAGGCCAGTGGCTGTGAGCATCTCAGCCTCACCACTGCCGACTCCGGGGGGGGGGGGGAGGAGGGAGAAGGCTCACCTGCTGCTGCTTCCTCCTCCTGCTTCTGCAGGCTGGGAGCTGTGGGGAATACTCCCCCCCCCCCACTGCGAGTATCACGGGTCCCCCTTCTTGTGTTTATCCGATTCTCTCCTGAAGCCGTCCATGCTTGTAGCCGCCACCACCTCCTGTGGCAGTAAATTCCATGCGTTAATCACTCTTTGGATGAAGAAGTGCTTCCTTCTACCTTTTCTAACATATATTCTAGTAACTACTGAGACAAGTTTTACTTGATCAACATGTACATGCAGTGAAGAAAAAATACCGACTGATGTCTGACATGGAAGATAACTGCTTGCAGGGTCCGATTTTGGTTTCCAAAATATAAAAGGGAGCGATGGAGAGGGCAGGGGAAGCCATTAGGAAGGGCTGGCCCAGAACCCACTTACAGAGACTTCGTGACCCACTTTTGGGTCCCAGTCCACAGATTGGGAAGTACTGCCATAACCAATCAAGCTTTCACATGTTCCAGAAGCCTGGGTGTGCAATTCGATACAGGCAGGAGAAAATCCTAGCACCATAGCGGAAGATTATTCTCTGCTTGCTGGGTACAATGCCCCTCTCCTCTCCAGAGTCTATTGCTTCAGCCTCTGAAGCAGATTGTTTGATTCATTTTTAAAGGAGAGACTTGCTTTCTCCTCCTCCAGGGACTGAATTCTTTTTCAAACCTGAGAATATTGAATCTCAAGCGGAATTGGTTGTATTTACAATCGGGCACTCACGCTGAGCTCCATGTTATAATCTGGCTAGGTCGCTGTAGGGAATAGGGGTGGGAGGGAAGCTAGTCCCCTCTGGTGGACACTTGCATACAATAACGGTTTGAATAAAGGGTCTTCTTAAAGCGTAACATACTGACAAAATCAGGATTGTGATTTACCACAGTATCAGAAAAGTGGGTGTTTCCTAGTGAACAGGAATGGTTGAAGCATCAGCTCAGTTTATCCCAGTGTATGAAGTTTTTGAAGTGATTGAATGTGGATAAGAGGATTCTTTGGAACCGAGGGAACTTTTATTTAATTCATTCGTACCCTGACTTTCTCTCCAGTGGGGACCCGAAGGGGCTCCTATCCTTCTCCTCTCCTCTATTTTATCCTCACAGCAACCCTTTGAGGTAGGTTTGGCCGACTGGCCCAAAGGGACCCAGCGAGCTTCCATGGCACGAGTGGGGATTCGAACCTGGGTCTCCCAAAGACTCTTAACCCCTACACCCCACACACTGGCTGAGATGAAATTTCCATTTTGGCTTCTCGGTATTCACCATTTTTCCTTTTTTAAATAAATCAGGTAATGTATTAACCACAGCCAGAATAGCATGATATCATGAGATCTTGAAAGCTAAGCAGGGTTGGCCCAGGTTAGTACTTGGATAGGAGACCACCAAGAAAGACCAGGGTTGCTATGCAGAGGCAGGAAATAGCAAACTACCTCTGCTCCTTTCCCCTGACATCCATTTTTTAATTTTATTTGTGGTGCTCCCTTAGGGTGGGGGGTGGGGGGGTGTCAGTGGGGGGTGCCCCCGACTTATTTAAAGCCCCACCAAATTAAAAAAAAATTCTGGCAATGGGCCTGATTTACTGCTTAGTTACTTATGCATCTTGACGCTAACTGGCCCTTCCTGGCCACACCCTCCTCACCCACTACCTATATGTAATGGTTGGTGACTTCTGTTTCAGTGTATCTGAAGAAGTGTGCCTGCACACGAAAGCTTATATCCAGAATTAAACTTTGTTGTTCTCAAAGGTGCCATGAGACTTAGACTTTGTTCTGCTGCTTCAGACCAACGCGGCTGCCCACTTGAATTTATCTGGTTCTTTAGGGTTGCTGTGTAAGTAGGGTGTTTGGTATCTTGATAAACTGGAGAGGGCAGGGAGCGTATGCCAAGGGGCTGAGCACACCCAGCAGCACTCCGTATTTGTCAAGGAACCCATCTCTGTAGTAAACCAATCTTACATAATAAGTAACTTGTGGTTAAAGACACTTTTGCCGCGATCGCTGCCATCTGCTAACATCTATCATAACCATTAGACACCTGTGCTTTTAGTGCCGCTGGGTGCCCATCTGCCTGAACCTCGGTGATTAGTGTTCAAAGCTCTTGACGGGGCTTTGCTGACTTAACGATCACCAGGGTGGAAAGGAGATCAGATCACATAGGGAAGTGGGGGGAGGGAGAAACCATGAAAGAGCTGCCGTGTTCTGGCTCATGAGTGGTGACGTAATCATTCCTGATCAAAGATGTGGGCCAGCCACTGAACTCCCCGCTGTTCATGATGACTTCAGACAAGGAGGTTGCCTTAACGAAAGACGATCGATCTGCATTCGTGTCAATCAACTTTACTTTTGATCGCTCAATGCTACTCATACCATAATGCCTACCATGCTTTCTTAGTAGCTGATTTTACCGTCTTAGAATATCGATCTTGATTTTGTTCTAGTGTAAAAAGTGCTTTCTGGGGAAATGAAAGGTGCAGGTTCAGGATGTTCAGGAGTGTATAGAATGGATCATATGCAAGCTAGAGACACTAAGCCCACAGCAGATCTCCTGCTGACACTCCTCTACCTGCCCACCTTCTTTGGGAGGATTGGATTTATGGGGTCCAAGTTACAGCCTCCCAAAGAAGGTGCCCCATCCTCCATTGTTTCCATTGGGGGGGGGGCAGCCAAAAAAGCAAGGGCAATAGAAGCCCAGCAGAATAGAATCAAAGTACCAGAGAATCTCAGCAATAGAAACTGAAGGTGGGGGGCATTTTTGCAAGCCCCACAAAACCAGTGCAATATGCCCAGCAGAACTAGTGACACTGTGGCAGGGCAAATCCAACAGGACTAAGGTCAAACCAGAGGATCTCTGTAGTAGAAACTGAAGGTGGGGGACATTTTTGCAAGACCAGCAGAACCGGTGCAATGTGCCCAGCAGAACCAGTGCCACTGTGGCAGTATAAACCCAACAGAACTAAGGCCAAATCAGAGAATCTATGTAATAGAAAATGAAGGGGGGGATTTTTGCATGCTCAGGAGAACCACTACAATGTACTAGTACCCAGCAGTACCAGTGCAATTACAGAGTGACCAGCAGAACCCAGTGTCAATGTGGCAATGCCAACTCAACAAGGCCCACGAACTGGCTAAAGTTCACCACAAACTTTAGTTTGTGTGGCAGTTCATGCCCATCTCAGCCTGTAAATATAATCCTACTATGTCATTTGTACATTGTTTACTATGTTGAGTTAATGCAGATGCTTTCTTTCAGATTTCTGCAACCGAAATCCTGTTGCCTAGTTTGCTGGATATCTCATGCTGTTGATTGCATTGACTGTATTGATTTACACTGTCCTCATTTGTTATTGTTCTGTCCTCAATGGACTGCTTTTAAGTCCTACTGGATATTTCCCATTCTACTTAAACGCCATCTCCCATTGGAGCTGTGGGTGATTTCTTATTTACTGGCGGACAGTGATCCAGAAATAATTGTTTCCATGGCAAAATATTTGGCAATCATAATCTCATTGAAACGCCAAAATTAGTTTTAACTAGTTGTTCAGGAGAGATTTTATGTTGTTATTCGCATTCAGGATTTATAATATCTTTGATTTTTCTTTTCTAACTAAATGTCAAATCTTAATCAATATGGTTTTATTATTTATCTATTTTGTAAAATTTATATTGTTACCTTTTACTTTTACATTTGTACACCTTGTATTTGAATGCATTGCTATTGGGTGATTTACGCTGTGTAATCCTCCCTGAGTCTCTGTGAAAAATGCAGACTATAAATAATGTAATAATATTACTATAATTAATATTTGGCCACTGTAATCTCATTGAAACACCAAAATTATTTTAACTAGTTGTTCAGGAGAGAATTTATGTTGCTATCCGCATTCAGAGTTTGTATTATCTTTGATTTTTCTTTTATATCTAAATGTCGAATCTTAATCAACAAGGTTTTATTATTTATCTATTTTGTAAAAATTTCATTGTTACCTTACATTTGTAAACTTTGTATTTTAATGCATTGCTATTGGGTGATTTACACTGTGTAATCCTCCCTGAGTCTCAGTGAAAAATGCAGACTATAAATAATGTAATACTATTACTGTTATTATCCTTTAGTGGGTGTTTGTTTCTGTGTTGCAATCAACATGCATGCTTTCCCCAGCATCTTTGAATCTAAGGTTGCTGACTCACACCTGGGAGGTTTCTGGAGATTTGGGGGGTGGGGCCTGTGGAAGGGGGAATTGTGGGAGAGATTTCACCTTGAATCTGTGGTATATCATAGAGCCTGCCCTTTGAAGGTGCCATTTTCTCTAAAGCGACTTGATCTCTGTAGGCAGGAAATAGGGTTGCCACGTCCAGGTTGGAAAATACCTCGAGACTTTGGGGGTGGAGCCAGGAGAAGGTGGGGTTTGGGGAGGTGAGAAGCCTCAGCATGGTACAATGCCATAGAGCTGACCCTTCAAAGCAGCCATTTTCTCCAGGGGAGCAGATCTCTGTCAGCTGGGGATCAGTTGTAAAAGCGGGAGATCCCCAGGCCCCACCTGGAGGCTGGCAACCCTAGCAGGAAATCAGTTGTAATTCCATGAGAACTCCAGGCCCCACCTGGAGAATGGCAACCCTAGAGTCAAGGAAGTTCACACCTATGGAAATTTCCATGGTATCTGTAGCAGCCAGAAAACCTGGGGTCTCTCAAAGTGTAAGACCCTCTCACTTCTCACTGAATCTCCGCTAAATCGAGTCTTGATCTGAAGAGCAGATGTGGTGGTGAGTGGCTTAGGACATGATTGTGCCCCTCTTCCTTAATAAAATTTCATGAAAATTACTGACTGGCTGTGAAACCCTTAAATAAGCCCAGCTGAAGATTGGGAAGAGACCTCCCTCAGCATGCAGGGAAGCCAAGGACATTATTCCTTTTAAAACCACACTCTGAGCTGTTAATAACACCAGGCCTTGGGAGGGTGTTAAATTCCGGTGGTCCTTGCTAAGCCGTTAGTGAGACTTTAGTGATGAAATCATTCGGTAGGTGCTCCCACTTCATGATCAGAAAGGGAGAAGAACGGACAGCTGGTAGGATTTTCTTAAATCTTCGGGGAAGGGAATTGCCCACTTCTTGTATTGTAGAGTTACTCTTGAAATCAGTGGTTCTCGGATGCCTTGAAGCAGGAGCCGCATCTAAGCTGGCCGTACTTCTCGGGAGTCACTCACAAAGTAACTCCACTCCCCCCAAGTGAAATGCAAGACTCTCAAATCAGTCAACTAGTTTGTTTATTTTTTCCTGTTTAGTAAATGTGTGGCTTTACTGTGTGACCCGGTATATTTCATGGATGTTTCTCACCAAATGCAGAGGCAAAAACAACGCTGCCTTCCGCCTGCTTCTCCCGCTGGCCTCATACTGACACCTTTTGGGTCAACCCACAGTCTGATAATAACTGCTTTAAGTGATATCTCTCAGTTGGGATGGGTCATTGTGTCCTTAACAAGAGCTCGCTTGGAGTCCAGTAGCCGCTTCAAGAAGGACAAGATTTTCGAGGTATAAGATTTCGAGAATCAAAGCTTCCTTTGTCAGATACAAGTTCCTACTGACAAAAGGAGCTTTGACCCTTGAAAGCTTATACTTTGAAAATCAGGTTGGTTTTTAAGGTGCTACTGGATTCGAATCTAGCTCTCCTACTGCAGACCTACATGGCTACACTCTGAAACTATTTGGTGTAGTTGTTAGGAGGGCGAACTCTAATCTGGGAGAACCAGGTTTGATTCCCTATTCCTCCACACGCAGCTGCTGGTGTGACCTTGGGTCAGTCACAAGTTCTGTCAGAGCTGTTCTCTCAAGGGCAGTTCTCGAGGGAGCTCTCTGAGCCCCACCTATCTCACAGGTGTCTGTTGTGGGGAGAAGAAGAGGAAGGAGATTGTAAACCGCTTTGAGACTCCTTCGAGTAGTGAAGGGCAGGGTATAAATCCAATCTCTTCTCTTCTTTTCTCTGAATATTGTCTCTTTCTCATGCACGTCAATCTATTGCTTCTGGACGATGTTTCACAAGATTGGAGGAAGCGTTTTTCAAGCCCCTGTGCCCAAGTTTGCGAAAGTGTTCCAAGAAAATCACTTTCCCATGAATATTAATTTGGTTGTTTCAAATGAACTTCCAGTGTATTTGTCCTCCAGGACAGTGTTGTTTAGGCAGAAACTCTCTGAGCCCCCCTGTCCAGAGACTTGCTTAAGTGGATCTCTGTGTCTTGAAGATGGGCAACCTGGAATTGCAGGAGCTAAGCACATGTTTCCACATTTTGAGCTTTAATGCATGTAAAATTGCAGTATAAGGCTAAGAAGAATAATGAGACGATCCTTTATTGCAGGGCTCAACAAATCCCAGGTGCCAGGGGGATAACAAATTCCATTCTGAGACCTAGGTTGAGTTTAGACGACTATTTTGAGCTATGCCAGGCACGAGTGCCTGGTGGATTTAAAGTGCATGTCCAGACAACATCTGGGAAGTGTGCTGCTTCCGTGATCAGCCCTTCGATCCCCATCGGGGATCTGTACTTAAAAGACAGTGGTGACAGTCCAGTCCTAAGATGGCCGATGGGCCAATGGCGGACTTTTCCCATCTGGTTGTTCCACCAGTGCACAATCAGCCTGTAGGGATGGTCTCCAGACCATCCTGAATGGCTGCCATTTTTAAAAAGTCTTAGCGATGTGCGCATAACCATTTAAACATGCGACGTCCGCAGAGCTCCACTCAAACGATCCAAACAATTTAATGTTTCTGAAGGTCCCGTAATATTTATGCACTTTATTAACTGAAATGGTACCTAGAGGAAGGTACCGCTGGCGGTGCTTTTACCATTTTAGTCTGCGCATCCGCAGAAAAACAAGTAGATGGTGAGGCACATATGCGCATGCGCAAACAGGATTTTTAAAAAAACAGCTGACTGCACGGCTCCTTACGGTGGATGCCGTCTAGACAATCCACCCCAGAGTCACATTCGGTAAAGCGATTCATGGGGGAGCTGTCTGGTCGTGCAACGCTGGATCAAAAAGACCTAGATCAAATTACAGTCGGGCCAATGGCAGGATTAGCTGCCCGTCTGAACGCACCCTTAGTCCTTTTATTTTTTTGCCATTAAGTCACAGCTGGCTCATGTTGACCCTCTGGGGTTTTCAAGGCAAGAGACAAACAGAGGGGGCTTTCCAATGTCTGCCTAGTCTCAACCCTAGTATTCCCCGAAGGTCTCCCATCCAAATATTAGCCAGCACTGACCCCGCTTAGCTTTGGAGATCTGATGAGTTCAGGTTAGCCTGAGGTACAATACTGTGTACAGTTCTGGTTACCGCATCTCTGAAAGGATATTATAGCACTGGGGAAAGTGCAGAAAAGGACAACTAAAACGATTAAGGGGATAGAACAGCTTCCCTATGAAGAAAGGTTAAAGAGGTTAGGGATCTTTAGTGTGGAGAAATGATGACTGAGGGGTGACATGATAGAGGTTTACAAAATTATGCATGGGATAGGGCAGGTAGAGAAAGAAGTACTTTTCTCCCTTTCCAACAATACAAGAACTTGTGGGCATTCAATGAAATCGATGAGCAGGAGGCTTAGAACAGATAAAAGGAAGTACTTCTTCACCCACCTGAATCGACATGACACGACAAAACTTTATTGGCATTGAGAGCACAAAACATTATGGGGAACAACAAAATACCAAGATACATCAATCACTTGCACTTTGGCTATTCAAACCATGTCTTCTGATTGCATAATGTAAAGATTTTTGCAACAGCCTCCATTGTTTCACAATTAGAATTAAACAGAAGAAGCTGAGTAATTGAGTATATATATCTCCTTGGTTTGCATAATATTGCTTCTTGACAAAGCTCACTGGGTCACTGAAGTTCTTCCTCATAGAAGTTTTACCAAAGAGGCACCGTACGCATACTTCAAAGCCACAACGACTAGAATCCAACAAGATTTTTGGGGCAGAAGATCTGATTAAAGGGAGCTTTGGCTTTCGAAACTCATACCACAAAAAATGGTTGGTCTTGGAGGGGCTATTGGACTCGAATCCAGGTCTTCTACTGCTAGGGGTGCCAACCTCCAGGTACTGCTTGGAGATCTCCCACTATTACAACTGATCCCCAGGCATCAGAGATCAGCTCCCCTGGAGAAAGATGGCTGCTTTGGAGGGTGGAGTCTGTGGCATTATAGACCAGTGAGGTCCCTCCCCTCCCTGAATCCTGCCTTTCCCAAGCTCCACCCCCAAAATCTCCAGCTATTTCCCAACCAGAACTGTCTACCGCAGACCAGCAGAGCTATGCTCTGGAACTATCTTAAGAACTAGAAACTTAATTTTTTAAAAATGAACCCTAATCTTTTCAGGATGCTGAATTAAACATCTGCGACCAAGTTCTGTGGCTTTTTTAAAAAAATGAAAATGCAGAATAAGGCTAGGCCATAGATGCAAATAACACCATTGAGACAATCAGCAATTGGCTTTTTTTGCATTTCTAAAAAAAACCCTGCTGTTGTCTCTCTAATGCCTTCTAAGCCCTGGTTCCATTAGCAAGGTCTGGGAAAGCAAATAACATCTGTTGGAATATATATATTTTTTGCATGCTTGGTTTGCAGGTGTGGAACCCAAGGCAGCTTAGAGCTCCTTGGCGCCCGGGAAGCTCTCATGTGTCAGTCACAAAGGCCGCTGCCCATCCTTCAACATCTTGCATTTCTCTGCACAGCTCCGTTCGGCACCCTTTTGCCAGATATGCAAATAGGTTTAATGAAGTGCTAAGAGTTGAAAGCCTGTGGACCCAAGCGAAACGATTCCAAAATAATGCCAAAGAAAGCTCGCTTTTACCCACTGTAGCTGTTCGGAAAATAAAGCGTGTAATGTTTTCCTTGGTAGTACATTTTTAAAATGCCGTACAAGGAATTCAGTGTCATTAGTTTTAAAAACAGAACTGAATTTGTTTTACATTACAATAGACATCATAATAAACTGGGAGCAGGTCATGGCTGGGTGCTAGTCGCTGAGAAAGTGTGGAAAAGGTCCCTGTAGGGCTGCCAACTCCAGGTTGGGAGATTCCTGGAGACTTAGGGTAGATCTGGGGGAGGGTGGGGTCTGGGACCTCAGAGGGAGTATAATGCCGTACCGTTAGGGTCGCCAACCTCTAGGTGGTGGCTGGAGATCTCCTGGAATTTCAGCTAATCTCCAGGCGACATAGATCAGTTGACCTAGACAAAATGGCCACCTTGGAAGGTGGATTATATGGCATTATACCCCACTGAATCCCTCCCCTTCCCCAAACCACACCCTCCTCAGGCTCCACCCCCAAAATCTCCAGGTGTTGCCCAAAATGAAGCTGGCAACCCTACACATGCAGTCCACTCTCCACAGCGACCGTTTTCTCTAGAGGAATGGATCTCCCTAGTTGGGAGATCAGTTGTAATTCTGGGAGAGCTCCAGGCTCCACCTGGAGGTTGGCAACGTTGGCTCAGGCCCACAGTGTCTCCTGGGGGAAAGTCACTGTTTCTTTTTGTCAGGGCAGAGCTGGTATAATTTAAACCTGTTGTTTTCATACGCAGACACAAATCCTTTGAAAATTATTGTTGGACTCCTGTTTTGAAATGCTCCCTACACTGAGTCAAACAAACAAACAAACAAATAAACAAATGTTTCAGTAAATAAAAATAAAATTTCAATAGTTTCTTTTGAAAGCACGGGACTGGTCTAATTAGGGTTGCCTGCTCCAAGTTTGGAAATACCTGGAGATTTGGGGGGTGGAGCCTGAGAGTGGGATTTGGGGAGGGGAGGGACTTCAGTGAGGTATAACACCAAAGACTCCACCCTCCAAAGCAGCCATTTTCTCCTGGGGGACTGATCTCTGTCACCTGAAGATCAGCTGGAATAGCAGGACAGGTCCAGCCCCGACCTGGAGATTGGCAGACCTAGGACTCATACAGCTGTTTGTGTAACACCTTGACTTGTGATTGGCTGTTGCCTGAAGCAAGTCTGGAGGATCCTTAAGTTTGCTGGCTGCTCCCCCCTCACTCGTGACCAGTTAGGGTTGCCAGGCAACTGGCAGGGGATAGGGGGGATTTACCGGGAGCAGCAGGGAGGCCCATCCGATATGCAGTGACATGCCCAGAAGCGACGTCATGGCACGGGATGTGGGCCGATGCTCTGGTATTTGGTCAAAAACTCTATAGTAATTGGCTTCTACCATAGAGTTTTGCCCAAATACCAGAGCGTCACCCAAATGTCCCGGATGTAGTGATGTCACTTCCAGGTCATGTGGGCAGGGATGTAGACACGCCGCTGCACGTCAGATGGATCCCCCTCTTTTTGGGGTGTAAGTTCGGGGGGATTGGCGACAGGGAGGTAGGGCCTGGCAGCGGGGGACCCCTGTCTCCACCGGGTGGGACTGGCAACTCTTTGGCCAGTTAACGAAAACATATTCTTCATTCCCCTTTGGTGGCAAACTGTAGTTTGACATTGCATCCAAGCCACAAACTCTGGTTTGTTTTCTTCCCAAGAACTTCAGGTTTATAGAAAAAGAGATGTGTGTGAGAGGGGAGATGAGGGGCACATGGAGTTGTGTGGATGCAGCCAATCATAAACCAAAGGGCAGAATCCAGGGGTATTTCTTCTAGCAGAAAACTCCTCCTCAAGGAGTGGTTTTGGCTTTCTAATTAGAGTTGCCAAGTCTGGATGGGGAAACTCCTGGAGATTCAGGGTGGAGCCCGGACAGGGACCTCAGTGAGGTACAATGCCACAGGGTACACCCTCCAAAGCCTCCCAGAGGAGCTGTGGCTCAGTGGTGGAGCATCTACTTGGCACTCAGAAGGTCCCAGGTTCAATCCCCAGTATCTTCAGTTAAATGATCTGGCAGTAGGTGATGTGAAAGACCTTGGAAACCTGATGCTAGTCCGAGTAGACAATACTGACTTTGATGGACCAAGGGTCTGATTCAGTAGAAGGCAGTTTCATGTGTTCATGTGTTTTCTCCAAGGGAACTGATCTCTGTAGTCTGGAGATGAACTGTAATTCTGGGGGATCTCCAGGTCCCACCTGGAGGATGGCATCCCCATTCAGCAGGATATAATACCATAGAGTTTGGTAGGGCTTCTTCTTCTTGGAAAAAGAGGTGCCAGAACTCTCAAGAGGGAAATGAAGTTTTCAATCTGTATACTGAAAACTCATGAACTTTCATGCTGGTGTGACCTTGGGTCAGTCATCAGTCCTCTCAGAGCTGTTCTCTCCAGAACAGACCTCAAGAGAGCTCTCTCAGCCCCTCCAACCCCACTGGGTGTGGGGAAGGGAAAGGGAAGGGATTGTAAGCTGCTCTGAGACTCCTTCGGGTAGTGAAGGGCAGGGTATAAATCCAATCTCGTCTTCTCTTCTTCTCCCCAAGTCCTCTGCCTGAGGAGACTGCCTGAAGTGACCTCAGTTCAGAGCCAGCCCTGCTTATAGTTCCCAAACCTTGGGTTTATGCAGGCATTGGTGTCTTCTTTGTCTTCATAAGTGGCCCTGTGTCTGGTGTTGGGTCTAGACCGTCAGACTGGGACCAGAGGGATCCTGGCTCAGATCTCTGCGTTCCACAATACTTCCTGGGTGGCCTTGGGCCGGTGGTTCCCTCTCAGCTTGAACTACTGTCAAACTTGGCCTCCTGTTTGTCATGAATCATGGGAATGAGGCCTGGGAAGAGAAATTTTATTTCTCAATAAACAAATCACAGCCAGAGAGTGTTATTGGGAGTAACTTTGTCCAAGAGTCCGACACCTACCTCACAAACCTGTCGTGGGGGTCAAGTGAAGGAGGAGAGAACCAGGTAGGCCACCCAGATCTCCTTGGAGAAAAGGTGGGAGAGGGGAAATGCATGAAATGACTGAAGGGAGCCTCCGAATGCTGGCCGGCAGGGGGAACTCCACCCCTGAAGTCGTCCAGCCAGGATGACTTTCCCCAGTGTAATGAAATCACCCGGAAGTGACGTCATCACATTGGGGACGTTGCTGGGATGACGCTCTAGCAATCGCCCCAAAACTCTATGGTACCATAGAGTTTGGGAGCGATTGCCAGAGCGTTGCCCTGGCAACGCCCCAATGTGATGATGTCACTTCCGGGTTACGTCACTGTGGCACGCGCGCTTTGCGCATGCACCGGGGAACCTCCTGGACCCAGGAGGACTCCCCCTCGCCGGTGAGTAAAAACGACTTGGCAACCCTAGAGCCTCCTATGTTACTGTGAGATACCACACTGAATGAAAATAGATCACACAGCTTGTCTTTCATTGAGCTGGTGCCAAATACACACCTGAACTTCCCTTCTACCTCTTAAAAGGATAGTTAATGCTGCCCTTTAATAAAACAAATACTGCTACTTGTTTTAGGGTTGTCAACCTTCAGGTGGGACCTGGAGATCTGGAGTTACAACTTATCTCCAGGCTACACAAATCAGTTTCCCTGGAGAAAACAGCTGCTTAGGAGGGTGGACTCTATGGCAGGGCTCATTTTGTATCAGGAGCTCCTTTGCATATTAAGCCACACCCCCTGATGTAGCCAATCCTCCAAGAGCTTACAGTAGCCCCTGTAAGAAGAGCTCTGTAAGCTCTTGGAGGATCGGCTACATCAGGGGTGTGTGGCCTAATATGCAAAAGAGCTCCTGCTACGAAATGAGCCCTGCTCTATGACACTGTACCCCACTGAAGTCCCTCCCCTCCCCAAATGCCAACCTCCCCAGGCTCCACCACTAAAACTCCAGGAATTTCCCAACCCAGAGCTGGCAACTCTAACTAGTTTATCGATGCAGCGGATTGCAAACCAAAGAAGGGAAAACCGGTATGAGCCACACCTTAAAAGTAGGGTTGTCAACCTCCAGGTGGGGCCTGGTGATCCCCTGGAATCACAACCGATTTGTAGGCTACAAAGATCAGTTCGCCTGGAGAGAATGCATGCTTTGGGAGGTGGACTCTGTGGCATTACACCCTAGGGCTGCCAGCCTCCAGGTGGGACCTTGAATTACAGTTCAGCTCCAGACCACAGAGATCAGTTCCCCTGGAAAAAATGGGTGATCTGGAAGGGTGGACTCTGTGGCGTTGTCCCCCACTGAGGTCCCTGTCCTCCCCAGGCTCCATCCCCAAATCTCCAGGAGTTTCCCATCCTGGTTCTGGCAACCCTACGTCCCCCCATCCCCTGCCAATGGCTGGGGGGACACACCCGGCAACTCTATTATGCCCTGCTAAGGTTCCTCCCTCTTCCCAAACGCTGTCCTCCCCAGGCTCCACCCCCCAAAAATCTCCAGGGATTTCCCAGTCCAGAGCTGGTAACCCCCCTGACCACCAGAGGGTGGGGGGGGGGGCGAGTAGGGTTGCCAGATCCATGTTGGGAAACTCCTGGAGACTTCCACAACATCCATTATCTCTAGGGGTAACTAATCTTTGTAGGCTGGAGATGTGCTGTATTTGGGGTGGGGGGTCCCCAGGTTCCTCCTGGAGGTTGGCATCCCTGCTTAAAAGTGAGAGACATGTCTTGCATTGGGGGGGGGGGATTGCCAGCTGTCTGTCCAGAGAATAATGACTTCACTGTTGTTTAAACAACGCTATTTCCAGACCTCATAGGATCACTCATTTTCTAATGATTAGTTTAACCACCCGCGCTTTCCAAAGCCACGGGGGAGACGGGAATCTCTTCCTTTGCAGCCAGCTTCTTTTTATGAGAAACGTTTTTACCCCACATGGAGATTTGACGGATTCATCTATTTGGAAGTCAGTGCTGTGAGAAACCATATGCTTTGACGGGTTTAATTTCAGTGTCTCGAAGCAAAAGGTCTGGATAGCAAATTGCAGCGGATGATGATATCAGTTACTCTGTTTTTATGGATTAGATCGCAGATGGGAATGGTTAAAGATGTGTTTGAGTGTCTGCCAGTCTTTTGTGAACGAGGGGGATCAAGTGAAATCTCTTTGCAAAGATTAGAGCTGGCAGTTTCCAATGATACACCTCTGTCACCTTTTCTACACAACTTACATGCTGTGAGCGACTCAGCATGCCTGAACATTGGAGGGTGCTACATCACTCAAAGGCTGTGGACAAACTGGCAGCTTCACGCGATATGGTACTGCCTCTAATTGTACCGGTTTAAAGTGTTGCAGGCCTATCATCCAGACAGCACACCCTACTGTGGGTTACCCACGCAGGCATCCCATGGTCAAGCATCCACATTACTGCAGCGCCTCAGCCACGGAGCACGCTGCCTGGAAATTTTTCAAAATGCGTGTGCGCGCATTTGTACTCATGCACACACATAAATGCACACGCATGCATATGCACATACAGGTAAAAATTTTAAAAACCCTAGCAATGGAAATGGATCTGCAGGTTCAGACTGCCAAATCCGTTCTGCGTGCGCTCCCCTGTGTTTAGACATCCAGCCATGCACAATGAATGTGCAGGGAACCAAAAATACCACTTGTGATGTGGTGCCTTTTTAACCTGACTCCAAGTTGTCCAATGGCGGGCTGAGTATGCTGGGGGAATGCCTGACAAATAAGGCTGTGTGACTGCGCCCATTTGATCTGAAGGGGAGGGGTGGCTGCGTCGGGCCAAACTGCTCGTGTGATCAAAGCCTACGTGTGTCTAGGTGTTATCTCCTTGAATGGGCTGTCCCTCTTTGTCTTAACCTGGGAGCTGCCCTCAGACCCTTCCTCTCTCTCTCCTGGAAAGTACTGGTGTCGGGAGACTGGTAACAGTGAAATCAGCATAGTAGTTTATTGCGGGTCAAGATGGAACATAAGAAACCCCGGGCTCAGAGCCAGTTTGGTGTAGTGGTTAAGTGCGCGGGCTCTAATCTGGGAGAACCAGGTTTGATTCCCCACTCCTCCACTTGCACCTGGCTGGATGACCTTGGGCAAGCCATAGCTCTGTACCAGCTGTTCCCTCAAGGACAGTTGTCTCAGAGCTCTCTCAGGCCCACCAACCTCACAGGGTGTCTGTTGTGGGGAGGGGAAGGGAAAGGAGTTTGTAAGCCGCTCTGAGACTCCCTTGGGGAGTGAAGGGTGGGGTATAAATCCAATCTCTTCTTCTTCTTCTTCTTCTCTTTTATGCCAGTCAGAGATAATCCTCTGACCTCGCCCACATTCCCTGATAGGACCTTAAGATAGTGGTTACAGTTCATAGGTTCCCGGGGGGGGGGGGAGCCTAGGCTCATGATTGGTGGTCGTTTAGGATCCGATCGGCTATCGTTCTACCTGGCCAAAGCTCAGGTAGATTCAGGCCATGTGGTGGTTGCCATTACGTGAGCACATGGCGACCGCGATCTTAATACACAACACTCCCTTTGTCTGCTTGGTCTTTGAACATGGCCTCCCATGGAGACACATGTCTCTAAAGGTCTTTCCTGCAGATACAATGCCTTCATATTCCCATTGCAACATGAATGTGAACTGGCTCTACTTCTGAAGAAGTGTACATGCACACAAAAGCTATAAAACTTTGTTGGTTTTAAAGGTGCCACTGGACTCAAACTTTGTTCCATATCAACTTGAATAAATGGAAGTTTACCCTTTTTTTTGCAGTGGACTTCTTCTTTTTTTTAAAAAAATAATTTTTAATGAAATTTTTACCAATAAATACGATGTTACACATCTCCACCAACTTTTACACAAGCGAGCACAACGAAATTATTCCAACCATGTAGTAAATTTGGACTATACATCAACAGGATCACCTTTACCATCTGAATTCAGTAAAAAGCTTAACTTATCCATTTCTGCCCATTCCGAGAGTTTGTTAAGTATTCCTTCCCTTCTTGGTAAAGAAGACGATTGCCAATATTTTGCCCGAAGTATACGTGTTGCAGTTAATATATATGCCATTAATTTTTGGTCTGTTCTCCTCAAGCCATCTGGTAGCATATTCAGCAAATATACTTCTGGAATCAAGTCTACGTCATGTTCCATAATTTCCCATATTAATTTCTTGACCGTCAGCCATAGCTTTTGAACTTCTTTACAAGACCACCACATATGGTAGAGCGTACCGATATTACTTCCACATAACCAACACAGATTGGAGACAGATTTATAACACTTATTTAGCCTATCCGGTGACCAATACCAATGGTAAAATAATTTATAAATATTCTCTTTATAAGATACCACCTTCAGATACTTTATAGATTTCCAGATTTTTGACCAGTCATCCATATTGATATTATACCCAAAATCCTCCACCCATTTTATCATGGCTTGTTTTATTTCCTCATCCTGCATTTCATATTTCAGGATTACATTATATAACTTCCTTATTAATTTAGAATCATTATTACATCTAACTCATTTGGTTTTCTACTAAATCCCATCTTTTTATCTTCTTTATATCTGGAATGGAGTTCCACTGTTTTCCCACCAGGTTAAGTGTATTCCCTCCTCACTTATTATTTGAGACTCCGCCTTGATATTCCCTTCTCTATCTAATAACGACTCATAACTCAATACTTTGCTTTGAGTTAAAAACGATGGTTTAATAAAGGCCTCCAATGGTGATACCCACATTGGGATTTTAGAATAATGTTTTTCTTAATATTTAACCATATCTTCATAAGGGCAGCTCTTAAAAGGTGTGCCGAGAAATTAGAGTGCAGTGGACTTCTTGAGAGGTTTATTAACTGCACTCAGTTCTCCCGCTTCTAGGACTGGGCAAACTCTGCTATATTAACCAGATATTCCAATAGTTGTGTCAGTGGTGTTGGGAATAGGGTGGGAAATCTCCTGGTATTACAACTGATCTTCGGGTGACACAGATTATTTCCCCTGGAGAAAAAAATAGAGGCTTTGGCTGATGGATTTTATGGCATTGTACCCTATTGAGGTCCCTCCCCTGCCAAACCCTGCCCTCCCCAGGTTCCACCCCCAAATCTCCAGGAATGGGCCAACCCTCCTGGGAAATTGTGCCCCACTCACTTGGTTTCCTCTCCCCAGATACAATGTGCTTTGACATCATTGAGAAGTTGGGCAAAGCCACTCCAAAGCCACTTCGTCCTGGTATGCCTACTCAGGTATGTGTGTCAGCATCAGGGAGTTGCGCTGACACCCTGACCCATCTTGACCTGTCAAGTGACAAAGGCCAGGACTCCACTCATCACAAATGCCTGGGAGGCAAACTCAAACTTATGCTTGATCCTCAATGAGCTCGACAGTCTCTGATGTACCAGAGCAAACAGTGAATGAGAGAGAAGTGTTCAAGTCTCTGGTGTTGGGGGCTGAATCGTCAGACGGCCTGTTAGTTGAATATGGCACAGGGTTGCCAGCAGGGGTCCTTTCATAGAAAAAGAGGTGCAGGAGCTCATTAGCATAACTCATTAGCATACCTCATTAGCATATGCCACGCCCCCTGACATCACCGGAAGTGTGTCAGAAAGGGAATGTCCGTTTCAGCCCCATTATATCCTATGGGCCATCGAAATCAATGGCAAAAACTCATAGGGTATATGAGGGGCTGGAGGAAAGGGGGTTTGAGGGAGAGGCTCCAAGCTTGCAGGGTAGCTGCTGGGGCCTCTCCTTGAAACGCCCACTAAGTTTCAAGAAGATTGGACCAGGGGGTCTAATTCTACAGGCCCCCAAAGAGGTTGTCCCATCCCCTCCGTTGTTCTCTATGGAGGGAAAAAATGTTAACTTTTTTCCTACCACAGAGAACATTGGAGGGAATGGGGGCAACCTGTTTGGGGGCCCGTAGAATTGGACCCCCTGGCCCAATCTTCTTGAAACTTGGTGGGCATTTCGAGGAGAGGCCCCAGCAGCTACCCTGCAAGTTTGGAGCCTCTCCCTCAAACCCCTTCCCCTCCAGTGGCTTTTAAAGTTGCCACTGAATTTCAGTGGCAATTCGGCGGCAATTCGGTGGCAATTTCGGTGGCAATTCGGCGGCGAGCTGAATCAGATTAGAGAATCTGATTCAGCCCGTGGCTGCCCTACTGGCCAGTTCTGAGCTGGTGGAGCTTTGCTCCGCCTCGCTCCGGCCCCAACGGACCCCTGGTTGCCAACCTCCAGGCAGTGGCTGGCAATCCCCTGGGATTACAAGTGATCTCCAGGCAACAGAGATCAGTTCACCTGGAGAAAACGGCCTCTTTGGGAGGTGGACCTTATGGCATTATAACCTGCTCGGGTCCCTCCCCATCCCAAATCCCACCTTCCTCATGTCCTCCCAACCAAATTCCAGGTATTTTCCAAACTGGAACTGGCAACCCCACAGAGGGCCCACAAGACTAAGTGGGATCTAACATACATTTATCTGGCCCTACCAAATTTTACATAAGGTCTGGTGAAAAGCTTCCTACTTGTAAAGACAAGAATTAGAACTTTAATGTTACATCCTGAAAAAGAGAGAGAGAGATGCATAATAATGCAAAGTATGTTCATCTTCCAGTCCCTGAATCATCCTTTGGGAAAAGACTGTCTCCAACCAATGCTCCCTCTAAGCTGTGGAGTCTTGTGAGAGAAAATTCTATTTTGTGAGCTACTGGCATTAAAGTTGTGAGCGAGCGATTTGGCTGCTGCATACATTAGTTTGCTTCCTGAGCTAAGGCAAAAATGTGTGAGCCAGAGGCTAAAAAACTGTGAGCTAGCTCACACTAGCTCAGCTTCGAGGGAACACGGGTTCCAACCATACTTAAGATTGGCCATCCTTGGGCTATATAGTGGACACTAGAGGCTTTGGGTATGTATTCCTTGAGACACAGGGGTGGCAGGAGAAGAGGGATAGCCAGTGGGAAGAGCAACAGGAGATGACTGTGGCAGAAGATGACAATGAGAAGACGCAGGAGAGACGCCGGCAGGGGGCACAACTCGCCCCGACCCTTAGACCTGGGGGTGGTTAAAAGTGCCATCAAATCACAGCCAACTCATGGCGACCCTGGGCTTTTTTCAAGGCCAGAGACAATCAGAGGGGGCTTGCCATTGTCTGCCTCTGCATAGCAACCCTGGTATTCCTTGGAGGTCTCCCATCCAAGTATTAACCAGAGCTGATCCTGCTTAGCTGCCCATGAGAATGGCTAGCCAGGGCCATCCAGATCAGAGCACCCTATTTAGGTCAGTGTCTGGATCGCCAAGATAGGGACAATATTTGGGCCTCTCCAGAAAGCTGGGGAAGTCATGTGATTCAGCTTGCTCTGATTATTGGTTTGGTTCTCGGTGGTATGAAGGTAAACCTGGGGGAGGTCTTTGGAGACCCTGGGCAGCTCTTGGGCAGCCAAAGGTGAGTTTGTCACGCTTTCCCGGCTTCAGATGTCCTCTGATACACAAGGGCTACCATACAAGGCACCATAACTGCAGCTGGCTTCAGATTAAGACTGCTAATCTCCAGGTGGTAGCTAGTGAGCTCCTGAGACTACAACGGATCTCCAGGTGGCAGAGATCAGGTTTTTTTAAAAAAAAATTAAGGAAAATATTCAAAGATAATATCAATCAGTGACAAAACGTCAATTGGTAACAGAACAGCAACAAAACATCAAATCAACAGAGTTGAAACACCAATACTACAAGGCAGACTTCAGTACTAACTTATACAAAACTTAATTGTAACATTATCGAAATAGATTTGAAATAACGATTGCTAAAGGAATATGGGGCATCTACATTCTCTAATCGTTTCCCCAATACCGGGTACCACTTATTCAGGAAGTTTGACTCATTTGACCTCTTAACATCTGCTATTTTATCAAAAATTATACAATCCCACAGACACATATACCTGTCAGTAAACTGCCATAGACTGGAGTGACTGCATCAATATTCCACTGTTACATCTGATTAAGCCGTTCTGTTTACCTCGCTTGTTTTGGTCTGAATGTTTTATTCCATGCCCATAGGTCCCGACCGGGAGATAGCATCGGGAACTACATTCCCCCCCCTTTGGAATGCACGCCTCACTCGCTTTGCTTTGCTTTGCTTCGCTCCGCGCATGCTCATTACTCATTCTCTTTTCTCTCTAGTCTCCTCAGCTAACGACCTTGAAGGAAAGGGCCTCTTGTTATGTGTTTATAAGAACCACAGGTGTTATGTATTCTATTTTCTTAACATCTCTGGGAACCGTTCTCCCAAAATGTTCAACAGTATTTCTCCCTGAGAACTCATTTTGCCGCGCTTTCCTTGGGAACACTGGGCCAGTATATTTGGGCGCCAAGAATCCTCTGCATTGATTGGTAGAGGGTAGTTGGGCCATATTTCATATCCAGGATAATTATGATTGCAATTCAAAGCTTAAGCATTACTGACAGAAGAAGTGTCTGACCAACATGATCTTTTCTACAAATAAAGGTCTATCTGTTTAAGGAGACCTGTTGTGGACTATATCTATTGGGACAATCTCACAATACCACTCTTTTACCCCAGGTAGCTGGGAGGCCTTCCAAAAAGAGGCAATTACTTTTTAAAGCTACCAATAACAGTGTTGCAATTATTTTTTTTTGTATGCTGGGAATGTCTAAGTCAGGCCAAAGGCGACAGAGATCAGTTCCCCCGGAGAAAATGGCTGCTTTGGAGGGTGGACTCTGTGGTTTTATGCCTCACTGAAGTCCCACCCCTCCTGAAACCCAGCCCTCCTCAGGTTCCACTCCCCAAATCTCCAGGTATTTTCCAACCTGAAGCTGGCAACCATAGTCTGGATGAAGCAGCTTCTAGACCTGATTATAGGATGGTTCCAAAACTCTGGTTTCTAATGGCACCTATTGGCAAAAGTGTAAAGATCCAAAGCAACAAGTTGGTTGTATATTTATAGAGTATCTCCTAATGATCAAACATCTCACAGAAGTTCAACAACTCTTGTAATGATTCTGTGCTTCTTCTTTCCACGTATGTAATTGGGGTTTAATGTTCAAATCAAATCACCTCCTTTTTTTTATTGACTCTAAAGAAATATACTCCGTTTCTGAAGATAATCAGCTCTCGCTTTATTAAATTTACTAACCTTGTAATATGTCACCATCTTCTTAATTAGCATGGCTCGCAAAATGCCAATAAATGTGTTTAATGATTATTTGATTCCCCCCCCCCCTCCCAGCACAAGGTTGCTTCTTTTAATGAGTTTGAAGTTTTAGATTTATTTTTAGCCACCTAAGATATCTGGTCACAATAAATGAGCTCACCCTTTTTTAAAACTCTGGGAGATTGCTGAGGCAGCAATTTTTGGACCACTCACTTCGGAGCACTCTCATTAACGCGTCGGAGACCGCAGTGGATTAAACAGTTGGCGGCTTGCGTAGAGCGGACCCAATTTATTCTGTAAATGTTGAACCGCAAGCACTCCGTTCTCTTATGTCAAGACGGGTCGCTGTGTTAGTCTGTCTGTAGCAGTAGAAAAGAGCAAGAGTCCAGGAGCACCTGAAAGACTAACAGAACTTGTGGCAGGGGAGGAGCTTTCGTGAGTCACTGCTCACTTCTTCAGATACAACTAGAATGGGAGTTCCTCTGTCCTATATATTAGAAAGTGGAGTGATTTTAGATATATGGGACTTTACAGTATATAGGACAGATGGACTCACATTCTAGCTGTACCTGAAGAAGTGAGCAGTGACTCGTGAAAGCTCCTCCCCTGCCACAAGTTCTGTTGGTCTTTCAGGTGCTCCTGGACTCTCACTCTTATTATGTGTTTGTGGCCAAATAGCAGCTGAACCAGGTTTTTTTAGCTCCCTTCCCCAAGCAGCTCATGTTTCTGTGACTCTGGTCCAAACTCAGATGCTGATTAATTAATTTATTTTTATTATTTATGTATTTAATTCATTTATACCCTTCCTTCCTCCCCAATAGGGGACCTACCGGGGGGGCTTACATCTTTCTCCTCTCCTCCCTTTTTATCCTTACAACAACCCTGTGAGGCAGGTTAGGCTGAGAGAGTATGACTGGGCCAAGGTCACCCAGAGAGCTTCCATGGCATAAGGAGGCACTCGAACCCACGTCTCCCAGGTACTAGTCCAGCATCCTCAGCCACACCACCACACTGGCTCTTCATTAACTGGTCCCAAACAATGAAGGCAAGTGAGGGTCTTCCTTCATCGCCAGTGGTACGGACATTTCAGGCAGAGTGGAATAGCCCAGTTTCGTCAGATCTCGGAGGCTAAGCAGAATGGGTACTTGGCTGGGAGATCTCCAAGGAAGGCTCTGCAGAGGAAGGCAGTGGCCAACCACCTGTGCTTCTCACCTGCCTTGGAAGCCCCTCGCAGGGGTCACCATGAGTCAGTTGCAACATGAGAGCACTGTGAACGGATGGCCACGAGCCCCACTTGCATTAACATCAAGACTGTGCATTGGTGACCAGTGTGTTTCTGGGTTCAGTTCAAGGTGCTAGATCTTACCTTCCTGTCCTGGGGCTTTAATACCGGAAGGGCCACCTCTGTCTCTATGAACCTGTGCCTAGCTGTGCTGGTCACAGCGGTTGCTTCTCATTCTCCCTTCCTGCTGGATGGTCCATTTGTCTTTGGCTAGCTCTTGAGCATTCACTGTTGCCACCACAACTCCGTTGAATGGCCTCCCTTAAGTAGCACAGAAAATATTTTTGTTGTCTGTTTTCAAGAGACCTCTGGGTCTAGGGGGAGGGACTCCAGGCCGAGAGTGTCTGGGGGGAGGGGATACCTCTCCTCTCTGCTCACCTCCACTTGCATGTGTGCCCTGCCACTGCTACCCATGCCCATGTTTGCCATCCTCCTGTACCCATTCTGCCATGCTGGCCTTTGCCCCCCACGTAGCATTATTCCTGATACCAGGTCATCACTGCTTCTGCCTCCCACTTGTGGGGGAGCCGCAGCAGGCCTAACACAGAACTAGGCAGCTGACCCACTTTGGCCAATGCTGATGCTGGCTCTAATGCAGGGGATTCTTTTCTGTGGGATTCTTCCATAGAGTTACTAACCTCTAGGTGGTGGGTGGAAATCTTCTGGGACTACAACTGATCTCCTGGCAATGGGGATCTGTTCACTTGGAGAAAATGGCTGCTTTGGGAGGTGGATTCTCTGGCATTATACCCCACTGAAGTCCCTCCCCTCCCCAAATTCTGCCTTCCTCAGGCTCCGCCCCCAAAATCTCCAGGTATTTCCCAACCTGAAGCTGGCAACTCCATTCTTTCGCTGACTTGGTTGGTGGGATTGATTCTGGCTGAAGGTTAATGTTTGCTCTTGTGAATATTGTTTGCTGTTGCGAATATTTGTTTAACCGCTGTTAACATTTGCTGTTGCAGATATTTGTTTAATCACTCAAATTGATGGTACAGTATGAGGATTGATTGTTTATAGCACCCGTTTTAAGACTGTTCTCTAAGGGCAATTCTGCATTGGCTTTTCCTTCCATTGACCAAACCCACGTTGGAACAGAAATTCCCCTCTACACTGCATACCTGGGTTCCCTGCCTGATCTTCTCTAGATGCCCGGCAGAAGGGAACCCAAGCATGTTTGAAATGCCTTTCTTTCCCTCCCCGATCTGGGGAGGGAAAGAAAGGCATTGAAACATCCCCATCCCCACTTTCCCTCCACTCTCCGTTTCTCTGCAGTAGTTGAGAAGCTCAGATAGGGAAGGGAGGAGGAGAAGGCATGCTTCCATGCCTGCCCTTCCCTTCCCCAGCCAGCCTGCAGGGCACCTGGAGAAGATCGGGCAGGGAACCCAAACATGTTTAAAATGCCTTTCTTTCCCTTCCCAGATGGGGAAGGGAAATAAAGGCATTTAAATCTCCCCCACTTCCCCAAGTTTCTCCACAAAAGTGAAGAGGCTCAGGGAAAAGGGGGGGGCATGTCTGCCTGCCCGCCCTTTTCTTCCCCAGCTAACCCATTGTGGCGGGCTTGCTGGGGAAACAAAGGGCAGGCATGCAAACAGGCCTGGGTTCTGGGCTTCTTACTCCCGGAACGCTGTTCCTGCTCGTTCCCCCTCGAAATGACCCCTGGTTAGTAACAATGTAAATAAATCTGAATGAGCTGTGGCTGTCTAAGGCCTCTTATTGATCCTGGCTCCTGAGTAGGCGAGTGCCCTTAGAGCCTGGCTTCTAGTCCTGCTTCCACTCTTAATAGTAAAAAATGGGGTGGATCCAGCCCATCCTCCAGCTTGTGGCTTTAAGCCAAAAGGCAAGGTGAGGTATAAATATTTTCACAAAGTTTGCTCAGTGTAGTGGGAGGGTTAGGAGTAGGATCCACCCCAATGTCTGCAGCTAATTTCTTTTATGTGCCTCAGTGAGAATTTACGTGAGGAACGGTGACGGTTTGGGGCGTCAGGAGAAGGTGTAAAAATAAGGCGTGCAACTCTTAGTTAAAGCTATGCCCAAGTGTGATCTCTTTTTTGTTTGCTCCCCATATGAAAAAAGTTTCTTTACGCATGCAGGTAAGTGTCCTGAATAAGCAGCAAGTCCGTAAATAGCATTATCGCGTTAGCAAGAACAGGCCGCAGGTTTGCCCAGTTAAATCGGTTGCATAGGTAATCCACACTAATGACTGAGGCCTACATTGTACTTCTTGGGGAAACGATGCTTTGTGAATAAGCCATGGGATTCAATTCAATTCAATTCATTCATTTATACCCCGCCTTTCTCCCCAGTGGGGACCCAAAATGGCTTACATCATTGTCCTCTCCTCCATTTTATCCTCCCAGCAGCCCTGTGAGGTAGGCTGGGCTGAGAGAGTGTGATCGGCTTGGTATAGTGGTTAGGAGCGCAGACTCTGATCTGGGAGAACAGAGTTTGATTCCCCACTCCTCCTTTACATGCAGCTGCTGGTGTGACTTTGGGTCAGTCACAAATAGGGTTGCCAAGTACCGGAGACTTACCAGCGGGGGGGAGTTGTTCTCCCCCCGGGAGCTCTTCTGGCGTGTGCGCTTTGCGCGTGTGCCACGGCGACGTAACGATGTCACCCGGAGGTGACATCACGTTGGGGGTGTTGCCCTGGCAACACCCCCAACGTGATGATGTCACCTCCGGGTGACGTCATTACACGGGGGAAGTTGTCCCCACCAGACGACTTCTGGGGCGGGGGTCCCCCCGCCGGCCGAATGCCGGCCGGCGGATCGGGAACCCCTATAGTGGGGATCCCTCACCCCCCGGGCTGACTTGGCAGCCCTAGTCACAAATTCTTTCAGAGCTGTACTCTCAAGGGCAGTTTTCAAGAGAGCTCTCTCAGCCCCACCTACCTCGCAGGGTGCCTGTTGTGGGGAGGGGAAGGGAAAGGGATTGTAAACCGCTCTGAGACTCTTTTGAAGAGTGAAGGGCGGGGTATAAATCCAATCTCTTCTTCTTCTTCAAGGTCACCCAGTGAGCTTCCATGGCAGAAGCAATGATTCAAACCTGGCTCACCCAGATCTTAGTCTGCAACTCTTCACCACTGCACCACACTGGTTCTCACACTGGGATGTGCAGTTAGTCCACTTTTCCATGTGTGTGGACTATCGAACAAGCCCATCGAAGTATCGAAACAAGCCCATTTCGCCCCTTTCAAGCAGTTGCCCACGGCCAAGGGGATGGCTAAAGCTTTCTTCAACCAAGTGATAAAATTACACGCTTTTCCTAAGAGGGTGGTATCCGACCGGGGCAGTCAATTCGTTGCCAACTTCTGGCGGGAGCTCCTAAAAATGATGGACATAGAACCTGCACTAAGCTCGGGTTACCACCCAGAAACCGATGGGCAGTCCGAACGAACTAATCAAATCCTGGAACAGTTTTTAAGATGCTACACCAACTACCATCAAGACAATTGGGTGGATTTATTGCCATTTGCGGAATATAGCTATAACAATGCTGTGCATTCTTCCACGGGTGTCTCCCCCTTCATGGCCGTGGGAGGCTTTGAAGGAAAACCGTTGCCCACCATTGAGAATGTGCCCAATGCCCCCCCCCACGGATTTTAAGAGTTGGTGGACAACATTGCAAGATTCATGGCCATTAATAGCCAAGGCACTGGACCAAGCGAAAGAGGACTACAAGAAATATGCGGATCGGGGCCGAGCAGCAGGCTGGGATCTCCAGCCGGGGGACTCTGTCTATCTCTCCACTAAAAATATACATGGCTTACAACCCAGTAGGAAATTGGGATGGAAATATGTAGGGCCCTACAAAGTGTTGCGAAAAATTTCAGATGTGTCTTTTGAATTGGAGTTGCCTAAATCACTGAGTTCTGTGCATCCTGTTTTTCATTTCAGCTTGCTGAAGAAAGATCCTGGGCCGAATGCATGGCATCCAGTTCCTCCAGCTCCTCCTCCACTGATGAAGGAGGGAGCCCCTCATTTCGAGATAACTGAAATTCTAGATTCTAAAATGCGTAGAGGCCGACTGTATTATCTAGTTAGATGGCTTGATTTTGGTCCAGAACACAATGAATGGATTCGCTCTGAAAATGTGCATGCTCCTAAACTAGTTAGAATTTTTCATAAAATGTTTCCTGATAAAGCCAGGTGAAGTTAATTATGAGGAGGCCAGTGTGTCAGAATCTGCTAATTCAGACATTATATTGATCATGCCTGTACCTTATGAGTAGCTCTATGTCTAGTTTTGTGCTTGTAACTGTTATGTATTAATGCTTGACCAGACCGGGAGATTATAGCAAGTAAAGCGGGAGGGTGACACCAGTAAAGTATGTGAACAAGGAGGCCTCTCACATCCCTGCCTCCGCATTCCAGCTGCCCCGGCTGAGACTTCAAGGGAGGATACCTCTCATCTCTTATCACATGCAAAAGCCTTGAGGCCATTGATTGTTATGTGAACTGGTAACATCTGAGGGGTCTGGTTTGGGAAAGGAAATTTACAGCTTGACACCTCACTCTTTTTCCTGTGAGAACCAAACGGCCAGAACACCTCTTTGCCCGCCAATTTTCCCCTATGGTGATTGGCTACCTATGGGTAATTCAAACTCCTTGGAATGGTATAATAGACCTGCTTGTATTATCTGTCTCATCTCTGACAATAATCCGAGACGCTGTACTAATGTAGAGATTGGAAATAAAGAACTGTGGTTAACCAACCAAGATCTGATCCTTGACTACTTTGAGCAGAACTCTCACAGTAACATGCTGTTACTGTCAGCAATCTGCACATGGGCTTTAGGTGCAAATTGCTCTGAACAAGTAAAGTCATTTGTAAGAAGGCAGAGATTTCCATTAAAAAAAACCAGTCCACAGATTCTGGACACCTCTAACAGTGCAGTCCAAGACAGAGGTACAGGGGCTTTAGAAGGGGGTAACTCTGGAATCTGCATCCATTTTGAAAGATTTTGCAGTGTTGATGCTGCAAGGCTAGATAATTGTTTAATTTTTTTTTATCCTGAATCCCAATAACTTCTTTCTAAATCATGGGATTCTGTCATAACACAAAAGGGATGGATTTAACCAAGAAGTTTAGTAACTACACCAAAAAGAAACTTTTTAACCTCTGGTTTGTAGCCACCGTATTTTTCTACTGGGCAGCTGTTTGGCACAACGTGGGTTTTGTAGCTTGATGGTTTTTGGTAGGTTCTTCGTGGGCAGCAGTCCACACCACACAGTCAGTGCCCATGTTGACAATCTAGCTCACATTGTGTGAGGAATGAATGGGTCTGGGGACTGAACAGCTCCTTCCTTTTTAGCCTGGCAGTTCCGCATTGATAGAATTTGGCAGTAGGAACCCAGGAGGCGGAATGTGCTGGGTTATTTTGCCCATGTTGTACATTATTTTGGCTGTAAAGGAGATGTTCAGCCTCCCGGGCTTACACCAGTTCGGCATTTTACATAAGAAAAGCCAATGTGGGACCAGGCCAATGGCCCATCGGGTCCAACACTCTGTCACACAGTGGCCAAAAACACCAGCTGCCATCAGGAGGTCCAGCAGTGGGGGCAGGACACTAAAAGCCCTCCCACTGTTCCCCCCCGCCCCAAGCACCGTGAATACCGAGCATCACTTGCCCCAGACTGAGAGTTCCTATCTGTACCTTGTGGCTAACAGCCACTGATGGACCTCTGCTCCATATGTTTATCTAATTCCCTCTTGAAGCCTTCTATGCTTGCAGCTACCACCACCTCCTGTGGCAGTGAATTCCACATGCTAATCACTCTTTTGGTGAAGTACTTCCTTTTATCTGTTCTAACCCGACAGCTCAGCAATTTCATGGAATGCCCACAAGTTCTTGTATTGTGAGAAAGGGAGAAAAGTGCCTCTTTCTCTACCTGCTCTATCCCATGCATAATCTTATAAATCTTGATCATGTCACCCCTCAGCCATCGTTTCTGCAAGCTAAAGAGCCCCAAGCGCTTTTACCTTTCTTCGTAGGGAAAGTGTTCCAACCCTTTTATCATTTATCAACCCTTTCCTCATGCATGAGCAAGATAATATGTTCTGAAGGAGTATAGTAGCTTGACACACTTCCTTGCACACACATGCACCAAAATTATGTGTGGAAATATTTTTGTTTTGGCACTCATCACCCCATTTCAGATGAACAAAGTAATTTCTCAGACTGCCCTAAAGTTCCATTTTCATTCCTTATTGTTACCAGTTTTTTTCTTGTGTCTGGACAACTTTGTAAACATCCCAGTTTGGTGTAGTGGTTAAGAGCGCGGACTCTAATCCGGGAGAACCGTGTTTGATTCCCCATTCCTCCACATGCAGCCAGCTGGTTGACCTTGGGTCACTTACAAGTTCTTTCAGAGCTGTTCTCTCACAAGCAGTTCCCGAAAGAGTTCTCTCAACCCCATCTACCTCAAAGGGTGTCTGTTGTGGGGAGGGGAAGGGAAAGAAGATTGTAAGCTGCTCTGAGATTCCTCATTGGGGAGAAAGGCAGGGTAGAAATGAAGTAAATAAATAAAAATTAATTATGGGCCTTTGCCTCCCACAGCTTATAGTTAAAAGACGGTGTTCACCCACTCTGTCAGCATATGAAAAGAATGTGTGAACCATCACTGGCCGTTATTCCTGAACCTTGGATGTTCTATATAAGGCACTGTTTACCCAGGATCTGACACATAATAGATGTGTTATCTGCAGTGAGTACTTGTCCGTGTGAGCAAACAGCAGTTTCTTAAGGCCAAAAGCTGTTATAGCAAGTGCTGTACTTGCTGAGACGGCACTGTTGTATTCAGCTGCACAGCATGGTTTAGCGAGAGAACCATCGACAAAAAAGCATTTGGCCCGCCAAAGGAGAAGGGCTACCTATGGACAAATGGCCACCCCTTTAGGCATTGCTTGTAAGAAATACGAACCAGGAATGAAACGAAACCTGTCCCGAATGCTCAGAGAAAGTACCAGATTGAATTTTGGCACCCGTTGGCCGCTACTGTGGAAAGAAAAGGCATGCATATACTATGCCCCAGTTCAAACCTTCTTTCCCCAGATTGCATCTCTCTGTGCGGTTTGGACCAGGTGTTGCTGTGAGATGGAAAATATTTTCTCAGTCTCCTGGCAGCATGGCTGCTAGAGCCAGGCTCAGCTAGAGAAAAGGACCGTGAACAGATGGGCGACAAATCTGGACAGGACTTGGGGAGCCACCACAAGACAGAAAATGCTTTCTGTGGCTGAAACACAGAAGAATAAAATGGCAATGGACTGGCCAGCTTTTGAATAGTTCAGGTGGAAAGACCAGGCTGTGACAGAGGGGTTGCCATTGGGAGGCCAAGTGCATGCTTTGACCCAGCTTCTGTGGGGCACCTCCATTTTTAAGGCATGCATAAATAATAGTCCAAGCTTGAATTGGCAGGATTCCAGTATATATTTGCAAGTCGCTGGGCTAGGAAAGGCCTTTTTCTAGCCCTTGGAGTCCAGTCACACCATAGAAACCAACAAGATTTTCAGGGTATGGGCTTTCCCCAGAGAAAGCCCCCTTAGCTTTGCTCTTGAATGCTCGTGCCCTGAAGATCTCGTTGGTCTCTAAGGTGCGACTGGACTCAAATATGGCAGTTCTCTACCCTCTGAAACTATTTTCTTTGGAAGCTGCTATCAGTCTGAGCAGTGGTCTCCATTGTCCAAAGATCGGGCTTAGTAGAAGCAGGGGCAGACTGGCCATTATGGCCACTGGGGCTCTTTCTGTAGGGTTGATAGCCCCCCAAACTTGGGCCACCCCGGCCAAGCCCAGCCCAGTGGCAGAAGGGTGGTACCCAGTTGCCCGTACCTTGTGTGGTGAGGGGGTGTGGCATGGCTGCAAAAAGCTGGGGGCAGGGCCCTTTTCCAAGGCCCTTTCCTTCTCCCGGTCTGCCACAAGGTAGATGGCAGCTTCCAGCGTTCACTTCAGTGGTGTCGTTAGGGAGGACTCCAGGATCGTCTGTTTTGTTTTAGAATGTGGTTAAGGGCTCCCTGATCAGTAATTCTCATGCGGAGCGGCTATTGGAAGTTAAAGGGTGCTTACAGTAGGCCTTCATGTCAAAGGCTGCAATTTGATGCATCCATACTTGGAAGCGAGCTCTGTTGGGTCTTAGTTTCCTGCCAATCTCCCCACCTTCTTTTCTAGGATTCGGATATCCTTACAGTGGCTCAAGTGGTTAAGAGGCTGAGCTGCAGACCGGAAGGTCGGTAGTTCGGCAGCTTGAGACCCGAGCACTGCATGACGGAGTGAGCTCCCGTCTCTGGCCCCAGCTCCTGCCAACCTAGCAGTCTGAAAGCAAGAGATTGCAAGTAGATAAATAGGTGCCACTTCAATGGGAAGGTAACAGTGTTCCAGGCACCTCAGCGTCTAGTCATGCCGGCCACATGACCACGGAAACGTCTTTGGGCAGCGATGGCTCTTTGGCCTGGAAACAGATGAGCATCGCATCCCTAGAGTTGTATACGACTGGCATTCGTGCAAAGAAAACCTTTTCCTTTACCTTACATATCCTCAGTCCTTTCTGGGGGTAAGAGGAAGACAGTTAAGCAATTCTGTTGACAGAAGCTTGTATGTCCTGTCATGCTCTTTGCTTAGAGAAGCATTTCTTGTAATTTAGACTACAAACTTGCAATGGATAGATTAATCAACTCAGTGTGAGTTGTTTAATTAGGACACTTTTTCTGTAATGGGACAAAAAAGACCACATTACAGAAACTTTGTTCTAGCCATGGGTAGTCGCTTTCACCTACCAAACTGGAAGACGCCTCGACTGACAATGTGCTGTGCTGGTTTATTTAAATACACTCAACTGATTAATCAAGTCTATGGTTAATGAAACTTTGTTCCTGAATTTGTAGTAGGGCTAAAGCTAATTTACTCTCCAGCATTCTTCTCCATTTTAGTATTCTTCTGATACTCTGAATGTCCAAATACTTGTCAAACGTTCGTTGACTATCATGACATTAGTACTTGACCTCTAGTTTAATTTCTGTGTTTGATATTTTACCATGGATATTGATTAGTGTTTGACAGTTGCCATGAAATTGTATGTAGTATTTGATAAATGACATGCAGTAGTAGATAGTGTTTGGCCATTTGTTCGAATTGCTGTTATGACCTTTTGCATTCAGAAGGGTAACAATTCTATTTAAGATTTCACTGTAAGAGTATTTGGAGGGTGGTCTTTTTTATTTTATTTTATTGGAATGCTCATAAACATGTGAAGTCGAGAGTTTTATTTATTTATTTATTTATGTATTTATTTATTTATTTCAATTTATATCCCTCCTAGCCAGGAAACCGGCTCTAGGCGGCTAACAACATAAAATCAACATAAAGGGTTAAAATGCGCACATATAAAATCACATTAAAATACATAAACTTAAGCAGTAAAATCAAACAGATGGCAGCAAATACAAACCAACACCAAAATCAGCAACCTACTTATTTCCAGCCAGGAGGCTTCCACCAAAGATGTTCTAGGGGTGACTAACCAAGCCACCTGCTAAGGGCCATTCCCGCCGGTGGTGGCTCCAAAAGCCTGGTGGAAGAGCTCCATTTTGCAGGCCCAGCGGAAATGCAATTGGTCCCGCAGGGCCATGATGTTCTCCGGGAGCTCATTCCACCAGTGGGGAGCCGCCACCGAGAAGGCCCTATTCCTGGTGGTTGCCAACCTGGCCTCCCTCAGGCCCGGAAGGGTCAGGCAATGTTGAGTGCCTGACCGCAGTGCTCTCTGGGGTGTATACGGGGAAAGGCGGTCCCTTAGGTAGGCAGGCCCCAGGCCATATAGGGCTTTAAAGGTTAAAACCAGCATCTTGAACCTGATCCAGTACGCTATAGGCAGCCAGTGCAGCGCCCTCAGCACAGGCCGGACATGGTCCCTCACCGAGAGACCCATCAGCAGCCTGGCCACGGCATTCTGTACTAGCTGCAGCCTCCAGAGCTGGGTCAAGGGCAGCCCCATATAGAGAGCGTTACAGTAGTCTAGCCTCGAGGTGACCATAGCATGGATCACTGTTTCCAGGTCATTGCGTTCGAGGAAGGGAGCCAACTGCCTAATCAACCGTAGATGGTAAAAGGCTGCTTTGGCAGTGGCTGCTACCTGGGCCTCCATAGTTAAGGAGGCATCCAGGAGCACTCCCAGACTCCGGACCCCCGGCGCTGGCACCAATGGTGCCCCCCCCCCGAAGGCCAGTAGCGGGAGTTGGTCTAATGTAGCTTATCAGTAGTTGACAGCTTATACGATTTTCTTTTATGATTATAAAATAAAACAACAGAGTCCCTGATGCTCTCCCCCCCCCACACCCCTTTATCGCTGCCTTTCCCTTCTCCTGCATTTCCCCGCATTGCTCACTGGAAAATTTAGTATAAATTGGCTTAGGTAGAGTTGGGAAACAGTATTTATACATTGTCCTTCAAAATTTAGTTAAAATACAGCTTAAAGAAAAAGCACATGAGGATGTAGATGAATTAAAGTAATGTGCCAGAAACTGTGAGCCTTACTAATTAATCAGAATATTTATTTATTTAGAATCCACCCAAGGGTGGCTGTTTCCGCAACCTTAGTGGTGAATGGTCTAGTGCCGAACTTCTGTTTATTAACAGAGTCGCTATGGCAACAGAACCTTTACATCTCCAAGATAAGAGGCAAAAGTCGACAAGAACGGAATGGAAGGACGAGTGCCAACTTCCTCCCACTAGCCCTCCCTCCCCACCCTTAATCTTGGTGCCTCTGCATGATGTCCCTTTTGCTTCAGCCAATAATAGAGAGATAATGAAAAGATTGACACCAAAGAATTGGCTGGTTAGTTCGAATTAGTGCTGAGCCTGAAACGGGAGGTGTTTTTCAAAAGTCTGTCAGCTTTTGAGAAAAAAAATTGACTTCTGTTTTGTTTTTTGTGATCTTTGTGGGGAGGGGATGTGGTGGTGGTAGGGGTCAACTCACTGAGGTGAAAGCTCTGTTGCCGGTCGTCTCCTTGAAAGGGTCCTTCAAAGGTGGCGATTGGCAGCCGGAGCTAGAGTTGCTTCTCTCTGAAGAAGACAGTTCAGACAATGTGACACCCACCCCCAAAGTGCTTGCAGAAGGAGGGGGAGAGGGTCATGCTGTGGATTGTTGATATGAAGAGCAATTTTTCCATGAGAGGCGGTGTGTCAGAAGGAGCTTCACCCCCTGAACAACTTTTGCACTGAAAATCAAACCCACAAATATTGGGACCTTGCTTGTTTAAATCAGCATGTGAAATTCAACACAACCACGTCCACCTGCTGTTAAGAACATAAGAAGAGCCCTGCTGGAACAGACTGGTGGTCCATCTAGTCTAGCGTCCTGTCTCATACACTGGCCAACCAGTTCCTCTGGAGGACCAACAACAGGGCAGAGAGGCCGAGGCCTTCCCCTAATAAGAGGAGCCCTGCTGGAACAGACCGGTGGTCTAGCTAGTCCAGCATCCTGTTGCACACATTGGCCAACCACCAGTTGCTCTGGAGATCCAACAACAAGGCATAGAAGCCGAGGCCTTCACTAGAACATAAGAAGAGCCCTGCTGATCAGACCAGTGGTCCGTCTAGTCTAGCATCCTGTCTCACACAGGGGCCAATCAGTTCCTCTGGAGGACCAACAACAGGGCACAGAGGCCGAGGCCTTCACTAGAACATAAGAAGAGCCCTGCTGGAACAGACCGGTGGCCTATCGAGTCCAGCATCCTGTTGCACACATTGGCCAACCACCAGTTCCTCTGGAGGCCCAATGACAGGGCATAGAGGCCAAGGCCTTCACTAGAACATAAGAAGAGCCCTGCTGATCAGACCACTGGTCCATCTAGTCTAGCATCCTGTCTCACACAGGGGCCAATCAGTTCCTCCGGAGGGCCAACAACAGGGCACAGAGGTTGAGGCCTTCAGAAGAACATCAGAAGAGCCCTGCTGGATTAGACCAGTGGTCCATCTAGTCCAGCATCCTATCTTACACGGTGGCCAACCAGTCCTTCTAGAGGGCTGACTAGAGTTGCTAGCCCCAGGTCCGGGTGGGGTTTCCCCCACTTCTGGGGGCTTCAATCTGCCCCTGACCAGTTGGCTGGTGGGGGAAGTTCCACCCCCAAGCCCCACCCCCAACCACCTGCCTGGCCACCCCTCTCCCTCCCCTCCTCCCAATTTAAAGGGCTCCAGCTGATCTTCAGGGACCACGTGGCTCACTGACCAGCTGGAGGGCCCTTTAAATCCAGCAGGAGGTAGGGAGAGGGGTGGTTGTGGGCCACACGCTCCGCTTGCAAAAAGACCCTTTAAAGGGTCTTTTTGTGAGTCGGGTGGCGTGGAGGGCTAGCATCTCGTCTCTTCCCTGAGTAGCTGGAACCTTCTGAGCTATCACACCTGCTCAGCCATTCTGTGCATGAGGCTTTACTACGACAAGTGCCATGTTTTATGTTTTATTCCAGCAGGTGAGTTGGCTAGAAAACTCTCAAACCCCCGTGGGTGTAGTGGGCATGCTACTACCTACTGGATTGCCAGCGGTTGCTCAGCCAGATGGTATCTTGTCTTGAAAGCATCTAATTGGCTTATCAGGCCTGCACATGTGTTCCCATGAATTAAGATAAAGCCAGGGAGTATGCATTAGGCTGATAACTTGATCTTGCTGGCCGAGGTGCTTAATTGCAGCAGGCAGCAGTGCCCGGCTTTTAAGGGACAGCACTTGAACAATGGCTTTCCACCCCCCCTCTAGACCATGATGTGTGGCAAATGAAAGCCAACCAACCGCCACTGTGATCGTGTTTCTTGTGGAAGGCTGGAAATAGATGTTAGAGGGCGGGCAGTTCATGCTGAAATAGCAGCCCAGCTTGCCATCCTCCCATCTCTCCAGGTAATGTCAAGGTAAGACCAAATATTTGATGTGATGGAGGAGGAGGAGGAAGAAGAAGAGGAGGAGGAGTTGGATTTATACCCCACCCTTCACTCAGAGTCTCAGAGGGGCTTACAATCGCATTCCTTTCCCCTCCCCACAACAGACACCCTGTGAGGTAGGTGGGGCTGAGAGAGCTCTCTTGAGAACTGCTCCTGAGAGAACAGCTCTGAAAGGACTTGTGACTGACCCAAGGTCACCCGGC
Source organism: Lepidodactylus listeri (assembly GCA_029233225.1). Classification (NCBI taxonomy): domain Eukaryota; kingdom Metazoa; phylum Chordata; class Lepidosauria; order Squamata; family Gekkonidae; genus Lepidodactylus; species Lepidodactylus listeri. The sequence continues at coordinate 126,596,822 of JARCFY010000005.1, read as the reverse complement.
TGGCTTCATATGGAGGAGTGGGGAATCAAACTCGGTTCTCCAGATTAGAGTCCGCTGCTCTTAACCACTCTTAACCACTACACCAAACTGGAAGAGTGCGGGGAGTATTCCCCCCCCCCCCAGTCCCCGCAAGGAGCAGCCCTGTGAAGGGAACTCGAAGGATGGCGGCATCACATGCTTTGCATTACGAATGAAGGCTGGACACAGGAGGGCTGCTGGTTTTGGTGGCAGCCACCCCTCTCCCTGTGCTGCCCACCAGGCCTCAGGTTGATACAGCCAGAACGGTATGGATTCCCATGAGGAGTTATATTTACCCTATTAGAAGTCCTCTATCTTTCTCCAAAATTCTTGCAGACCGGTTGCCTGACTGAGACCCTCTTAACTGCCATTCAGAGGTCCCCTGGGGTTGCCAACCTCCAGGCGACACCTGAAGATCTCTCAATATTATAGTTGATCTCCAGATGGCAAAGATCAGTTCCCCTGGAGGAAATGGCTGCTTAGGAGGGTGGGCTCTATGGCATTATCCCCTCCTGAGGTCCCTCCCCTCTCCAGATTTCAATCCCCAAATCCCCAGGTATTTCCCAACCCAAAGGTGGAAACCCTAATGTCGCCCCCTGCCATGATCCTGGGAGATGCCTTCTAACATCAGACTTTGAGCAGAACCTTCCAAATTTGCTTCAGATGTATTCGGGCAAATGTACTGGCACCTCTCCATGGAAGACAGTAGAGTTGTTCACATGGCTTTGGGTAAAGGAAGGCATTTTTTAAAAAATGAATTGGTCTTGGGTCCCCCTTTTCTCAGTCAAATGGTTTATACGTGGAAGCCTCTTCATGGCCTGCAAGCCTGGCTGTTTGATAGGGGTGGCCACAGAGTGGGAAATCCCAGCGAAGATTGCGAACCAAACTGGCCCAATTTCCAAACTGGTTTGCGAACATTTCCTGAACCAGTTTGCAAACTGGTTTATGAACTGGTTTGGGTAAAAATGCCACCGGGAGTCCTAGAGGCTCCAAGATTGCAGGGTATCTCCAACTTACTCTCCTCTACGTGCCTACCACGTTTGGTGAGGATTGGCCTTCAGGGGTCCTAGTTACGGTGACCCAGGCTAAGACTGCTCCTGGGTTGAAGTAAAAGTGATGAAAACTTTTAAAAAGAGAGTTATACAGCCTTGCAAATACATTTACACAAGTTACTAGCTTGTAGGGTTGCCAAGGCCTGCCTGGTCACTGGCTGTGGAGAGGTTGCCAGATCCAGGCTGGGAAACTCCTGGTTGCCAGATCCAGGTTGGGAAACTCCTGGAGATTTAATTTAGACTTTTAGCCTAGCCTGCTATATTTCTTCAGCAAGGTAACATAAATGGGCTCAGTGCTGTACAAAATGTAGAACTTGTGTCATATTGGCTCAGGGGAGAGCATGGCCTCTGACATGAGAGGAGAACAGAGGAGAACAGACTGCATGAGTGTGTGTGTGCGTCAAGTGCCAATTTATGGCGACCTCTCATGGTTGTCCAAGGCAAGAAACATACAGAGGTGGTTCCCGTTGCTTGCCTCTGCATAGTGACCCTGGCCTTCCTTGGCAGTCTCCCATCCAAGTGCTAAACCAGGGCTGACCCTGCTTGGCTTCTGAGATCTGACAAGAGCTGGCTTGCCCAGGTTGTCCTGGTCAAGAAGACAAGTGCTCCAGAGAGTCACAGTTACCTCATGGCAGCCCCCTGATGTTCCATCTCCTGGGGTTTCCAAGGCAAGAGATGTTCAGAGGCAGTTCTGCCCTTGCCTGCCTCTGCCTAGCAAATCTGGCCTTTCTCAGTGGTCTCCCCTCCTAGTGCTAGCCAGGGCCGACCCTGCTTAGCTGCCAAGATCTGATGAGGTCTGTCTAGCCTGGGCCATCCAGGTCCCAGGAGGGAGCAAATGAATAGTAGGTCAGGCGTGAGAAAGGATGACACTTTGGGGTGGCATTTTGTTGTGTGCCTTGCACAGGAACGATATTTGACAACTTTCTGGGATTCAGAAGTTCTTAACTATTTTGGGACTGAGATGTTCGGTGGCAATAAAACGTGCTAATTTATGATACTTTGAAATGTGTCAATGCGCTCTCTGGGCGGTAAGGCAAGTGTGCGATGTGAACTAAGTCAACACAGTAGGCAGCATTGACATAGCCCTTTTCCCTGCGTGACCCAGAGGTGACTTAACTAACTTACCTTCCTAATCCCCACAACCGCATTACTAAGTGGGCTGGTATTTTTAGCCCCATAATGTGGAAGGGGGATGGATGGACTTCAGCGGTGCCTCGTTTGAGTCCATCTGGAGTTCATGGCAATGGAAGAATGTTGATTTCTCTTGGTCAGTGATCAGCACAGCCAGAATGATACCCAGAGAGAGCCTGCTACAAGATAGGCCCAAACCAAACAACAACAGAACACCCCAGGGTTGCCAGACCCACCCACCCCAGTGGAGATAGGGGTCCCTCGCTGATGGCCCTCATCCCCACCGCTGATCAGCTGGCCTGTGTGGGGGGGAACTTACCTTGAAAAAGTGGGAAATTCATCCGACATGCAGTGACATGTCTACATCACTGCCCACATGACCCGGAAGTGATGTCATCACATCTGGGACTTTGGGGCAGCACTCAGGTATTTGGGCAAAAACTCTATGGTCGAAGCCAAATTTACCATAGAGTTTTTGCCCAAACACTAGAGCGTCAACCTGATGTCCCGGACATGATTATGTTGCTTCCAGGTCACGTGGGCAGTGACATGGACACATTGCTGTACATTGGATGAGCCTTCGTGCTGCTCCTGGTAAATCTCCTTCACCCCCCACTGGTTGCTAGGAGGGACCTGGCAACCCTAGAACACCCCTGGTGGTCACATGCAGCTCGCAGCTCAAACCAGTTCAATGCATCATCAACAGCCAACAACCTATGCTGGACAATGATACTCCTCTCTCAAAGGCATTGTGCGGCAAACCTTTTTCTTGCCCACAGACAACCTTCTAACCTTACACAACTTCTCACCCACAACAATGCCCTTCCAAACATGGACACGGACTCTGGGACCAGAACCTGCAACAGACCAAGAGGCCAGCTCTGTCCCCATATCCAGAGGTCATTTTGTAGAAAAGGAGGTGCAGGAGCTCATTAGCATAACACATTTGCATAACTCATTTGCATATGCCACACCCCCTAACATACCGGAAGTGTGTCAGAAGGCAACACCCACCCCTCTGGCTCCACTCCACAGGTGAGTGAAACTGACCTGCTGTTCCTCCATTCCCTTCCCCATCCAATACTTTGTGCAATAAGAATAAGCGTAAAGAACCCACCCTCATTCTCTTCCTGCTCCCTTGAAACCACCAGGTTTCAAGTAGACTTGAGATACCCAGGACATGTGCACCACCCATCCCTTTACCTTCCCCTCCCCACAACAAGACACCCTGTGAGGTAGGTGGGGCTGAGAGAGATCTTTTGAGAACTGCTCATGAGAGAACAGCTCTGAGAGAACTTGTGACTGGCCCAAGGTCATACCAGCAGCTGCATGTGGAGGAGTGGGGAATCAAACCCGGTTCTCCCGGATTAGAGTCCAACTCCTGACCACTACACCAAACTGATGGGGTGGAAGCTGCTGAACGGCTGGTGAAATTTCTCCAGTACTTATGTGCCATGTGCCCAGATAAAAAATGGTACACTTAGAAAATGTATATGCCACCTTGAGCAAGTCTCTGGAAAAGCAGCACACAGTCATAAAAGGAACAATGATAAAATCATCAATATTAAAACAAAACATTAAAAACAATAAAGACCCTAGGAGGGCTTTCCCCGGGGTGCTGCGCCTCTGCACTGCTCGGGGAAGCCGAGGAGGGGGCGGGGCTTGGTCATGTGCCCACCCGCTGGGCTCCTCACTCCTGGAGCTGTGCTCCTGTGCGCTCCTGCTCCAATGGACCCCTGCCCATATCCACTCTGACCGCAGAATCACCAGACCTGGCAACACCAGCCAGACCATCTCAAGTCCGTTCACTCGTTCATCTCCCAGCATTTTATGTGCCATGAAATGTCAGCCACATCCTTCTGCTCTCTGCATCGGACAAACAGTTCAGTCCCTATGCAAAGAATAAATGGATATAAATCTGACATTAAAAACCACAACACTCAAAAACCAGCGGGAGAAGATTTCAATCTTCCAGGTCATTCCATTGCAGACCTAAGACTGGTAGTCCTCAAATGGAGATTATAACATGATCCCAATCCTTGCTGTACCCCCAGGCCCTGCTTCCCACCTCTCCTACCATTACAGCCCCCCCCCCAGCTCAGAGCAACCCCTGATGTGGTTGCCACTCCTGTCTAGCCCAACTCCATTAAATCTCAAAGGGGTGCCTTAATTCCCTGTGAGCTTGTCCCAAGAGTCACTAAATCTGATTTGATAGATCTTTTTTCCAGATGTTTTCTAATAAGTTAGGGCTGCCAAGTCAGCCTGGGGGGCGGGGGATCCCCCGCTACAGAGGTTCCCGATCTGCCGGCCGGGGGAACTCCACTCCCGAAGTCGTCCAGCCTGGACGACTTCTCCAACGTAATGACGTCACCCGGAAGTGACGTCATCATGTTGGGGGTGTTGCCAGGGCGATGCTCTGGCAATCTCCCCAAAACTCTATGATACCATAGAGTTTTGGGGCGATTGCCAGAGCGTCACCCTGGCAATGCCCCCAACGTGCTGACATCACTTCCGGTGACGTCACCAGGCGCAAGCGCTTCGCACGCGCGCCGGGGAAGCTCCCGTCGGATGGCGGACTCCCCCCCGCCAGTGAGTAATACAGACTTGGCAACCCTATAATAAGTCCGTTGAACCAATTCCAGAATGCGCAAAGTAAGGGAACAACACCTATGACATCTGCCATTGGCCAGGAGGCTAACGGCCATGGGAGTGCTGCAGTCCTTCCAGCCAAGCTAAAACTCCAGTGAGGCAAGATCAGCCCGATCCAAATAGATTAAAGATCTATCATATCTTCTTATCATCCTTTATGACACCCTGGTACTTTTCCAGGCAGTTGTTGACCGGCGCCATTTTGTGGCAATGCAGGTTTCCTTTGCATCAGTTGGTCAGAGAAGACCCAGGCACTGTCAGAGCTGTCCCCTGAAGCGGGATTCACTCTAAACTGAGCAGTAAGTCCCGGGGCTGAGAGAAAAGAGAGCCACTTTGGTGGAGTAGTTAGGAGCGCAGACTCTAATCTGGGAGAACCGGGGTTGATTCCCCACTCCTCCACATGCAGATGTTGGTGTGACCTTGGGTCAGTCACAAGTTCTCTCAGAGCTGTTCTCTCAAGAGAGCTCTCCCAGCCCCAACTAACTCACAGGGTGTCTGTTGTGGGGAGGGGAAGGGAAAGGAGATTGTAAGCCTCTCTGAGACTCCTTCAGGTAGTGAAGGGCATAGGTGTCAACTACGGGGGGGCTCGAGCCACCCCCGAAAATGGTGTGCCCTCCGCCGCGCCTCCCTCGGCCCTTCCTAGGGCTGCTGCCGCCTCTCTCCCCCCCCCCCCCCCCAGCCTGGCCACTCCGACCCTCCCTCTGTCCATCCAGGGGCCAGCTAAGCAAATGCCTAGCTTGCCCCTGGACGGATGGAGGGAGGGATGGAAGCAGGAGCAGTCAGGCGGGGGGGGGGGGGGGGAGGCGGTGGCGGCGGCGGGGACATGGTCCCGGCAGGCGTGTGTGCATTGCGCACGCACACACAGAAGAGCCCCCGCCCCCCCCCCCGGAGTTTTTAATCTCTACGCCCCTGATAGGGTAGAGTATAAATCCAATCTCCTTCTCCCCCTCCTCCCTGCCTCCCTTCTATGCCTTGTCTTGTCCTTTTGGTGTGTAAGACTGAAGGTTTTGACACAAACTGTTTGAGAAGACACTTCTCAGGAAAAACTATATATTTCCTGTGGAAATTGCAGGATTTCAGTATCCCTTTGATGCTTAGAGCTTTTCTTCTCTGCAGTGATTTCCAGTTGCACATTTGTTAAAGTATTTGCCATTTGTGCAGTGTTCAGGCAAACAAAAAAACACACTCATTGGGGTTCCTTGGATGCCTATGAGCAGTGTTCCCTCTAAGCTAAGTTAGTGTGAGCTAGCTCACAGTTTTTTAGCTTCCGGCTCACACATTTTTGTTTTGGCTCAGGAAGGATGGCTCCAGAGCAAACTAATTTATGCAGCTGCCAAATTGCCTGCTCACAACTTTAATGCCAGTAGCTCACAAAGTAGAATTTTTGCTTACAAGACTCCACAGCTTAGAGGGAACATTGCCTGTGAGCTGTCAAAATTTCGATATGTGCTGCCGAAGTGAGCACCGAGCTGTCAAAATTTCTGTCCAGTTTTTAATAGCTTCATGTCCAGCAGCTGTGATGAATGTCCCGTTTTTGTGATGCCGCTTCTAACACGAGTGCCAGTGGCATACGGTTTATTTCGGGAGGCTAGCCATAATACTTTTTATGGGGCTTTTCACAACATTTTTATTCATTCATTCATTCATTCATTCAGCTTTTGCCCCACCCTTTCCGCCAAGGCAGGCACAGGGTGGCTTACATAAAACCAGTAAAACAATATACATTCCAGTGTAAAATCCATAATAGACAATTTAAAGTAGTTAATATAACTGTAGATATAACGATGGCGGTGTGATATAATAAAATGCATTTAAGAACACATTCAGCAGTGCTACCACTCTGGTAACTTCTACCTTTAAGTCAACACAGGGCATGGCTGATAAGACGCAGCTCCTATTGGAATGCCGGCCAGAAAAGCTCTGCTTTCACGGCCCTGTGGAACTGTGGGAGGTCCCGCGGGGCCCTGATCTCACCAGGGAGCTCCTTCCAACAAGTCGGAGCTGCCAAAGAAAATGCCCCGGTCCTTGTTGATGTCAGCCTGGCATCCTTCGGCCCAGGGAGAGCCAAGCGGTTTTGTGAACCGGATCGCAGTGCTCTCTGGGGAACGTGCGGGGAAAGGCAGTCCCTCAGGTAGGCAGGTCCCTGACCATAAAGGGCTTTAAAGCGAGCACCTTGAAGCGGATACGGTATGCTATTGTCAGCCATGCGATGACTTCAGCACCGGCCGGATGTGCTCCCGCACAGGGAGACCCTTTTTCACAAGATGAAAAGCAAAAAGAAGTTTCAACGTGTATATTTTTTGAAGGCTGCATTCAAACGTTACGCAAGCTCCGAGGAAACTGAGACCTGAGTGCAAATGCAGTTTCTTGTCGCCCTTGTGCACATGACCAACTCCGGCACCCTTCTTCCTCAGCACACCAGTTAAGGATTCCTGGTGTGAAACAAAACCCTGGTTCCTTGTGATTCCTTGGGACCTATGCACTTAGGTGTTGGCGTAAATCAGGAAAAGTTTACCCCCCCAAAACTGGGATTCTGTACCTTGCTTAAACTATGCTTCAGGAGTCTGATTTGTGGGGAATAATTGTGTTTCTTTACTTCATTTAGACTCCACCCATGGATTCTTCTCCTAGCTCCTATTTTATCCTCACAGCAACCCTGTGAGGCAGGTTCCCCTGAGAGCTTGTGACTGGCCCAAGTTAACCCATCAAGCTTCCATGGCAGAGGGAGGATTTGAACCTGGTCCTAGTCTAACACTCTCACCACTACACTGCACAAAATGAACTCCAGTCCACTTTGACGCCTATGTTCATATGTCACAGAGAACTAGAGTTTCTTTCAAACTAGGAACCCTTATCCCCTGCTCTAAAGAGAAGGGAGAAGGGACAAAAGGGGTGGAGTTCTACTCCATGGGTTGGTTCCTCTAATGCCTGAAGAGGCACTTTTCTCCAGTAGAGAGTGCTTTACTCTGACACTAGATTCTCAGAGCAGCATCTTGGAGCCTTCCCTGTCACAAAATGATGCTGCGACCATCACGCATCCGGGGGAAAGCTCCTTCCAGTGGAGGAAAGTGCCTCTTTTAGTGGAACAGATCCACAGGATCCAACCCATATTTGCGTGCAAACCCAACTTAACCGGAGTGTGTTGGGAGGTCTGAATGTACCCCTGATGGTACAAACGCTAGATGAAATGGGACTTCAGTACAGGAAATATATCTAGCTTACAGCTGGCTTTGAGAACACCAGTGAGTTTGAATTCATTTTTGTCTTGAGGCTTTTTTCTTAACAGATTAGGAGTACAAACTGGGCAGTTCCTGAATCCAATCTTGCTGATAGACAGATAAGCCCTTATTATCTCATTTTCATATTCTCCCCCCACCCCCAAGTGTTCTGAGGTCTTCTCTACAGGGTTGTTATGAGGACTCCTGGGAAATATAAAGCACTGTGGACTTTCAAAAGTTGGTATATTATTGCTAAGTATTACTGCTGGAGATCACTGCAGCCGCATGATCAGCTGCCTTGATCCGGCATGCTTCTTCTGAGTCAGCTGGCAAGGAACTGCTGCTGCCTCTTGTTGACCCAAATTCCAGAAGCTCTTTGCATAAATCGATTTTGAAAATGTATGGCGCGCATGCAATGAAGGAGTCAATCGCTAAACATTGTGCTGATAGTTTACTGCCTCCTAAGCAGACGCAGTCTCTCCATGTGCCCTGTAGCCGGCAGAAACTCGCTCCACTTTGTGAGAAACCACATCATGTGCTTCTTGCATCCTCCCAATGGCCTGTCAAATGCTGTACGAGCAGCAGCCTTTGAGCAAGTTTCCAGGGAAGCCCTGTCTACAAACCTGAGCATTCTGCTGTTGAGCTTGGATGATGCTAGCCTGGTCAGAAATGGAGGCCTTCCCGGGCAAGAGGCATGAGATCAGGAAACCATACCAAACCACAATAAAAATCAGCTGGCATGACAGTTCTATAGAAAACAAGAGCTCAAGCAATCTGAATTACTCACTCAGTTCTGGTTGGCCTGGAGGTTGGAGACCAGGTGCTGCCCCTAATTTTAAGCTGAGCAACAAAATTGTTCCTGACAGATATGTTTGGTTTTGTATAGAAACCATTATGGGGGGGAAATAGGCATCAGTATTTATTTTGTACAGTTTGGGAAGATTAAGTAGCTTTCCCCCCCTAACCTTCCGCTTCCAATAGATCATTCTTTAGTTCTGCTGACTCAGAATATTTTTCGGTGGGTGGTAATTCTTTGAAGAAATAATCCCTTGGTTGTACAAGTGCTATGTAGTATGCTAGGTTTACATTCACTTCTGGAAAGTGCTTGAGGCTCTAGAAGGGAAAGAACCGGACTCTTTGAAGTGTTTGGTATAAAGGAAAACCATTTGCAACCTGTTCAGGATTTTCTGTCCTCTTAATAGTTTGATATTATCTGTAAGCTTTGCTACTTCCCTGTTTCCCCAAATGCTTATCTCTCAATTGGGATCACTCAGTTTTGGGTATCACTCATTTTAGAATCCTTTGAACTATCAGCAAGCATGTTGATTAAAAAGTAGCATTTTTTTCCCAACCTGACCCTGGCTGGCTGATCATTCTTTTGTTATGCAAGGAGGATCCCAGTGTCTCCTTGACGGAGAAGAATTAGGAGATGAGAGCACCAGGCTACAAGGGAATATTTGGTTTAAAACAAAGGGCTCTGAAGTCATCTTGAAACTTTCTAGCCTCGAAAAAATTTGTTGTCATCTACAGAATTTGCTGATGTGATTGCCAATTTAAGAGACATTCAGTTGGAAACATGCTAGATGCTAAAAATGATAGGCTAGCAGTACGTCATCTTGGGTTCTTGTGAGCTAAAGAAATACTTAAACAATGAATCTGGGATACAGCTCTTTAAGCTGACAGAGCTCAGGCACATCTCTATCCAGTGGGAGGGAATCATACCCAAAACATTGTGCCGACGAATTATCTTTATGCTTTAAAATCCCCCAAATACCACAGAGCTTTCACCCTTGCCTGTTTTAATTGCCTGCCCTCAGCACTATTGGAAGTAGGGTTGCCAGGTCCCCTCTGGTAACTGGCGGGGGATTCAGGGGGACTTACTGGGAGCAGGAGGGAGACTCTGCTGTTGTACAGCGGTGTGCTCACATCACTGCCCATGTGACTTGGAAGTGACTTCATCACTTCTGGGACACCGGGGGAACACTCTTGTATTTGGGTAAAAACTCTATGATAAATTTGGCTTCTACCATAGAGTTTTCGCCCAGATACCAGAGCATTGCCCCAATGGCCCAGACGTGATTACATCACTTCCAGGTCACATGTACAATGATGTGGGCATGTCACTTCACCTTGGCAGAGCCTCCCTCTTTTGGGAATAAGTTCCTCCCCCAACCAGCTGATTGGTAGCTGGGTGGTGGGGCCTGTCAGTGGGGGACCCCCACCTCCACTGGGGGGGATCCTGGCAACCCTAATTGGAAGGGAGATACTTACATATTTCCTAACCTCAACATGTGTATTCTGCCAACTGACACAATTGAAAAAGTGGAATATGTGTTATTATACTCTCCAATCTATAAAGATGTCCGTTCCACTTATCTCACCCCTATTCTATCCGAGTTCCCAGGAAGATCTGAAAAATTCTATGTATCTCTCCTCCCTGCAGAGCATTCCAATGAGACCATCTCAAAAGCAGCCAAATTCTGTGCTTTGTCCATAAGAAAGCAGATATTCCAAACTTTTCAATAATTTGCATGTCTAATTAATTACATCACAATAAGGTGGCACGTTTTAATCTCTGCATATTAATAGTGTATTTGTATGTAAAGTGTGCTGTTAAATTGTTGTTGACTGATTTCTTGATCATAATAAATGTTTTTGGGCTTATTATTATTTATTATTTCAGATTTATACCTCACCCTCCCCGCAAGCGGGCTCAATTTTTAGAAATTGGCAGGCATTAAAAAGGCATGAAACAGGCTACAAAGCCAGTCTGGTGTAGTGGTTAAAGCGTGGACTCTTATATAGGAGAACCGGGTTTGATTCCCCACTCCTCCACTTGCACCTGCTGGATGACCTTGGGCAAGCCATAGTTCTGGCACAGATGTTCTTGAAAAAGAGCAGTTCGGAAAAGAGCTCTCTCAGCCCCGCCCAAGGGCATAGACTTTCCAATTTCCCGGGGCGGGGGGGGGGCTGGGCCAGAGGCATTACAGGCCATTGTCTCCGGGGAAGGCTCAGCATGTCCTGGAAAAGTTTGGGGGGGAGGGGCTCCAGCTCCCCAGCCCCCCTGAAGTTGATGCCTATAGCCCCACCTCCCTCACAGGGTGTCTGTTGTGGGGAGGGGAAGGGAAAGGAGTTTGTAAGCCGCTCTGAGACTCCTTCGGGTCGTGAAGGGAGGGCTATAAATCCAATCTCTTCTCATCTTCTTCTACTTTAACCAACTAAAATTTGGGCAAATGGTCAAAGTCTGCAAAAACACCCATACACAAGAGGGGGCAGAAAGAATTTGGGTCACTTGAACAGAGATGAACTTCCAAAGGACTACAGACATAGAGAGTTATACATCCCTAGTTCTAAAAAAACACCCCACCCTCCAGTCTGAACAAGACCGCATGTGCCAACCAAGGGGACCTCCTCCTTGTCGGTTCAGTCTGCCCTGCCTGTTCTGTTTTAGACGCACCCTATCTTCTTTCTCGCTTTCACTTTAATCTGTTTTGCTCCCTGCAATGCCTGCATTCTACACCTCTGCTCTTCCCTCACTGCTAATTTTGCCAAGGAAACCTTGCAGACAGACTTTGCAGGATGTGGCAGAGAAGATAGAGAAGGAAATAGAACTGTGCCGTCTCTCCCCCCACAATTATAAGTCCTTCTCTAGAGTTTCACTCCAGCATTATCCTCTCTAGGTCTCTCTCTTTCATAAGACGACTGTTCATTTCCCGACTCCTGTACAGTACGTAGGCGTAGTAGGAGGCACCAGGGAACCTCATCCGCGCTTTCCGTGAGGATGCTGCTGAAAGCAGATTTTTTAATTTACATTTTGAGGAACCGCATGCTCGAGACTTTGCTTAATATGAAAGCTTAAAAAGGGGATATATGTATATTTTCAATTAATGCTCAATATCGAGAATAATAAAAAGAGAAGGCGGTCAAATAATTGCATGTCAAAGATGTGTGCTAGGTTTATTTTATTCCAGTGCAGCAGGCAAGATGTAGAGTTGAAAATCAGTATCTTTTTTACAATTCATTGACTTCAAGGAACTCATAACTTTCTTGACTGCATTTTTTACTGCAATTTTCCATGCTCGGCCACCATGAATGTATTGGGAAGCCTGAGCAAAATCAATTTGACGGTGTTAAGTCCCAAGCTTAGAGAGCTGCCCATATACCATTTCTTCCTATATGTTTCGTCATCCGAAATTGCAATTTATAACCATTCGTTTTGATATATTGTGGATTGGCATTGCAATGTGATTTTGGAGGAGGTGGAGGGTGGTTTGAATATCAAAATTAATCAGCTTTAAAATCCATTTATTTTCGCCCTGCACAAGATTTCAAAAGCATTAAGGGCAGCAGAGACCAATAATAGCTTTTTATTGCTCATCTTCACACTGTCATTATAACATGGGAGAATACCGAATGGGAATCAACGCATGATGACAATTCGCAGGGAGAATGTTCGGCGCAACGTAAATGCTCCCGCAAAGGGGGGGTGGGTGTTTCAATGCAGAATGAATGCCTCAATTAAAATTTGTTTAAGCAAATCGACTTCCCTTCTTTTTGGTTAATTTGTTGGTTTTACACTTACTGTTTGGCCCCTAGTCGGAGAGCCTTTTGCAATCATTGTGCTTAAAGAAAGTGCTGCGAGTGGAAATCCATGGATCCGTTCCACCAATGGTGGCACTTTTCCTCCAGGTCGTTCTGCCCCCCCCCCCCCACTATCAGAATAGATCCGCAGAACCCAGCCTTAGGTGTAGTAACGGTGTTGCCTTCCTCTGAGTAGAAGTGGGCTGTTCCTCTAGCTGCCACAACTGTTCCACAACAAACCTAGAACAGGGGCCCCCAGTCTTTTTGAGCCTGTGGGCACCTTTGCAATTCTGACACAGTATGGTGGGTGCTGCTACAAAATTGCTGCCACAAGAGCTGGAACCAGCCACAAAATGGCTGCTCCAGCTTTCCTTCAGTCCCACCACAAAGTAGCTTGTGCTGTGGTGGCAGCTGCAACAAAAGCAGCATTTAAAAAAATATGCACAGACAATCAAATCTTCAAGAGACAGTCAGAAGCCTTGCTGCACAAAAGCCCCACCTACTTTCTAAAGAAGAAGAAGAGGAGGAGGAGGAGGAGGAGGAGGAGGTGGAGGAGGAGGAGATTGGATTTGTACTCTGACCTTCACTACCCAAAGGAGTCTCAGAGTGGCTTCTGATCCCTTTTCCCTTCTCCTCCCCACAACAGACACCCTGTGAGGTAGGTGAGGCAAAGAGAGCTCTTTCAAGGACTGCTCATGAGAAAACAGCTTTGAGAGGACTTATGACTGACCCAAGGGCACACCAGTGGCTGCATGTGGAGGAGTGCGGAATCAAACCCGGTTCTCCCAGATTAGAACTGGGTTTGATTCCCCACTCCTCCACATACAGCTGCTGGTGTGACCTTAGGTCAATGTTCTTTCAGAGCTGTTCTCTCAAGGGCAGTCCTTGAAAGAGCTCTCTCAGCCCCACCTAAAGACACTTGGCAGGTGCCACGAAAGGGGTCAGTGAGTGCCCCGGAACCCACGGGCACCACTTTGGGGATCCCTGAACTGGAGTGTATAGAGCGTTGGATGGCATAGCAGGCAGTTGGAATAGAATAGGGAGTGCGAACTGGGAAGGTCTCTGATATCAGTCTTGTGTGTTCCATGATCGTTCCATGACTATTTCCCCTGAGGTAATTTTTATAGCGGATTTCAGTAATGGGGTTCGGAAGTTAAATAGACAGGCCAGTGTGTGTGTGTTTGTGTGTGTGTTTGGGGGAACTATCTGTTTCTCTTGGCAACTTTTTCCTGCCTACAGTCACCACTCTAAAGTATCCTCAGGTTTTTGTTTGTGTCCCCCCCCCCCTCCGTGGTAGTGATAGCGGCTTGGGTTGGCAATTTCCCAGTGTGGGGGAGGTTTGAGAGGAAAGAGCAAAATAGTCCCCCTTCCACATGCTGGGCTTCCCTTTAAAATGCAGGCCTTGCGATAGCGATCTGTTTTTTAAAAATCCTGAGGGAAAATAACCACACAACTCCACATAATTGAGTTCCAGCACTGGTCACAAATTCACCAAGATGTGGAGGCCTTCGAGACACTAGAAAGGTGCTACACAAATACTCTCTGGCAGGGGTGGGCAAATTGCCGCCCGCGGGCCACATGCGGCCCGCCACAGAGTTTTTTGCGGCCCGCCAAGACAGTCGGCCACGTGGTTTCAGTCAGGCCTCCGTTGGGCCCGGAGCGCAGAGAAGCGGCGCTCCGGGAGTGAAGTATCCAGGGGGCGGGCACATTACCAAGCCCCACCCCCTGCTCCCAGCAGCCCTGTTGGGTGATGAGGCGGCAGAAGAAGGAACAAATCAACCACATGGGCTGTTATCCCCGCTTTACAGGTTGCCAGTCAAATCACACATAGATGATATGAAATTAACACAATAAATAAATTGCATAAAACTACCACTATTTTATTTAATTTATATTTATTGATTTTTATGATACAATTTATACCTTTTCTGAAATGCAGAGTTTACTAATGAATGCAATCATTTAAAAAGGTGCGGCCCTCTGCTAACCTCCTCTCCCACAAAGTGGCCCCCGAGCCAAAACAATTGCCCACCCCTGCTCTCTGGGATACTTGTTCAGTGGCCTGAGAGCCACCTGTGGCTCTTAGACACGGCACCTGTGGCTCGTCTGAGCCCTATTCACCATGTGGCACCTGTCCCACGTTTCAGAAAAGTAGGCAAGACCCTTCCCTGTTGGGGCTTCTGGCAGGCAGGCAGTTCCCTTGAAACATCTGCTGCCAGAGTAATGAGTAAACCATGAGCTTCTCTGAGGTGGTGGTCTCATGCTAAGGATGGAAATAAATGAGACTCTTTTGATGATAATGGTGAATTTGGCTCTCTGCCTACCACAGAGTGAGCATCACTGATGTTTAGGGTTGGGGATGGGGACATGGAAGGGCTGTGGCATTGTCTGCAGCACTACATCACTTCCAGTAGAAACCCAGGAGTGATTTAGGGTAGCTCTAGGAACCACCAGAAACCCTGTAGTAAGAGTTTCTGGTGATTCCTAGAGCTCCTTATATCACTGCAAGGGTTTTACCAGAAGTGACATAGCTCTGTACACTATGCTGCTGGTTGGTTGGTTTTTCTCCCGCTGCTCCTTAGAGCAGCAAGTGGGCAACAGGAGACAGGGGGATGGAAACCCTACTGGCATTCATAACGGTCGTGGGATTTGCTTGGAGTATCCCTCCTATGGCGCTGGAAAATAATATTGCTATTTTGGTAACTGGAAATTCACCACCTGTAAGTTGCCGAAACATCTGTCCTTTAATGGCAAAGTGTGGTGTATGAATGGAGCGGGTGCAGAGGTGAGCGACAAAGATGATCCGGGGGGGGGGGGGGGCGGCTGGAGACCAAGCCCTGTGAGGAAAGGCTGAGGGACATGGGAATGTTTAGTCTGGAGAAGAGATGGTTGAGGGGGGATATGATTGCTCTCCTGAAATATTTGAAGGGCTGTGACTTAGAGGAGGGCAGGGAGCTATTTCAGTAGGCTGAGGAGGAGAGGACTCACAATAATAGGTTTAAAATAAGGGCGGGAAGGTACCGGATGGATATTAGGAAAAACCTTTTGACAGTAGGAGTTGTGCAACAGTGGAATCAGCTGCCTAGAGAGGTCCCCCTCCCTGGCTGGACAAACACTTGCTAGGGATGCTCTAGGCCAGGGGTGGGCAAACTTGCTCAGCGTAAGAGCCACCTAGAACAGAGGTGGCCAAACTTGCTTAGCGTAAGAGCCGCATAGAATAAACATCAGATGTTTGAGAGCCACAAGACATGAACAAATATGACCTGCTTTTATTGGAAAATAAGCAAATTTGCTTTTTATTAACATTAAAGGAGACTGCCAAAAATAATAACAAAAGGGGTAAAAGCAGATATTGATAATGATATTAATTTGTCCAATGATATTTGTTTGCTAATGATATTTAGCTTCCCCAGCCGCCCTGCTGGGAGCCACATAATATATGTGAAAGAGCCGCATGCGCCTCTCGAGCCACAGTTTGCCCACCCCTGCTCTAGGCGGATCCTGCATTGAGCAGAGGGTTGGACTAGATGGCTTGAATGGCCCCATCCAACTCCGGGATTCTATGACTTCTATGAACTCCCAAGCACACATACAGTCCTTTTTTCTTTCTTTTTTTGCTGTCACACTGGACTCACCCAAGGACCCAACACTTTGCTTCCCTAGCATTACAAGGAAGCCTTTTCAGTTGGAAGCTGATGAATACATAATATCGGCTTTGTGCTATCAAGGGCGTAGGGTTATCAAAAAGAAGCGGCTTGGTGCAGCCCTTAAAAAGTGAAAGCTGTATGATTCATCGCTCAGTTTAACATTCTATTTTCTTCATAAGACTACTTAAAGAGCATGTACCCAGGGGGCTTTGTTCGTTGTTAGTTTAATTTAATTCTCTATCCCTGCTACGTTCTGCTCAGAGCCAAGCTAGACATGATGAAGACCAGATCTTCAGAGACTTCAAAGAAGCTGCAGTGGGACCCAGCCGGACTGGGGATGTGGCATGCAGGGGGGGCCCTGAACCCTTTCCCCTATGCCATTTTTTTTCCAGTGCACATCTCCATTGTCTTAGAGTTACCATTAGGACTAAAGTATATATTGGATCTTCCTGGCATCAGACATGCCTCAGACTGAATCAGACCACTGGTCCATCATGGTCAGTATTGTCTACTCAGGCCAGCAGCAGCTCTCCAGGGTTTCAAGCAGAGGTCTTTCGCATAACCTTCTGCTTTTAACTAGAGATGCCGAGGATTGAACCTGGGACCTTCTGCATGCCAAGCAGATGTTCTACCACTGAGCCATGGCCCCTCTCTGGGTCTGCTCCAAGTACATTGGCAGGCATGTGTTGCAGGTTCTGTGTGCAGAACTTGGTTCCCATGAATTTTGGACACTGATTAGGATAGGAACCATGGCACATGGGGAAAGGTGGATTCAGCCTTCCCTCCCACACCCTTTTCCCCACCTGAAATTGCCCCAGTGTTGGGCTTGTTGGGGAAATTTACACAGATCCCAACAGGGCAAGTAGCGGCTCCCCGGGGTGCAGGGGCAGATCTACTATGAAACTAATGAAGCTTAAGCTTCAGGGCTCCTAATCCTGGAGGGGCCTTGAAGCAACTTTTTTTTTAATGAGTGAATTTTTCAACAAAACTGATGCAGTTTTTTGAAAGCATTTGTTATTAAAATAAGGCTATTTTAGTGACAGAATCATAAGCCAATGGGTTGCAATACCTAATAGTGACCTTAGAATATGCTCTAATACCCATTTCATATGGGCAGTACAACAATCTTAATCAAAGTCTGAGATGTGATTTAATTTTTTTAAAAAAATTGTGGTGATCTGCCATGGAACAACCCCATTGAAGAAGACAGCAGAGGTTACCCAGACCCCATTGCTGGTGAGAAGGGGCTCACTGTATGGCCCATTTTCAAGGGCTCCACCCCCCCTTGTTCTTCATCATTTGGGCCTTGAGGTCCTGGCAAGGGCATCAGGGCCCTTTGGACCTTGTTGGATGTTGCCCTATCGTTGCTGGTTGAGAAGGACCCCCCACAACAGTTCAAGCTTCAGGGTCCAAAAAATGGAGGTCCACCACTGCTGGGGGGCATTTCAAACTGGAAAAAAATAATGTTTGGGGAGGGTGGAGGCTGAAACCACCTCTGCCCATGAGCCATGGCCCCAGTCCTAAACGGGGTCCTGTGTGGGGGGGAGTTGAGTTCTGAGCATAAAACTCAGAACTCAAGTCTGACGGAGGAGGTGAGGGAGGTGCCTTCTTTAGAAATTTCTAGGAGGTGCTGAAAGGCCATTTTATTGGCCAGGAATTTTAGTGCAGGTATAAAACTATTATCTATACATCTAATAGCCAGGGCGCCCCCTGAGTGCGGATATCTAAATCCGCACATTGGGGGCACCAAGGGGGCAAAGAGATTTTCCTGCACATTTGGGGCAATCCCCAGATGTGCAGAAAAATCTGAAATCTATAAAAAAACTATAGGGGGATACTTAAATCCCCCCCCCAAAGTAAAAAAGCATTCCCTACGCGTGCACAGAGAACGCTCTGAGAACTGCCTTGCTGCCATTGCTGCTGGTGGTGGTGGGGAGGTGGGAGAAGGCTTGGCAGGCCGGTGGCTGTGAACCGCTCAGCCCTCGCCACCGGGGCTGTGGGGGAAGCTTACCTGTGGCCGCTTCCTCCTCAGCCATGAAGTCCTCCTGCTTCTGCTGGCAGGGAGCCATGGGGAATACTCCCCCCTGCGAGTATCATGGATCCCTCTTCTTGTCTATATACTAATAGCCAAGGATCCCCTGTGCATGCAGATATCTAAATCTGCACATTGGGGCACTTGGGGGGGCAGAGAGATTTTCCTGCATACTTGGGGCATTCCCCAGGTGTGCAGAAAAATCTGAAAACTTTTAAAAACTATACGGGACTATTTAAATCCCCTCCCCAAAGTAAAAGAGTGTTCCCTGCGCATGCGCAGAGAATGCTCTGGGAACTCTATGGCGGGCTGGTGGCTGAGAGCGGCTGAGGCCTTGCCACCGGTGCCGGGGGTCGGGGGGGGGAGAAGACTTACCTGCAGCCACTTCCTCTTCAGTGCAGAGCTGCAGCCTTTAGGAATACTCTCTCCCCCCCCCCCCCCGAATAGGATGCGAGATATGAGATATACGATAGACATAGAGGAATAGCCCAAAATATGGAAAGTTGTAAAATATATGAGAGCAATTCCATTCAAAGAAAATATTTATAAGGTGTTCCACAGGTGGTATTGGACACCGGATAGAATTGCTAAATGTTATAGTAATGCATTAACCTCTTGTTGGAAATGTAAAACTAATGTTGGAACTTTTTTTCATATATGGTGGAGATGCAGTAAAATTCAAAAATTCTGGTCGAAAATACTTAAAATAATACTAGAAATTACAAGTGAAGATGTTCCAATATCACCAGTATTCTTATTGAATATACTTCCAGATGACTGTGCTAAAGACAATAAATATCTTATAACTTATGTTTTAACATCAGCTAGAATGCTAACTGCAAAGGGTTGGAAGACGGACAACCTACCCTCAGAGGAGGATCTAATACAGAAATTACTAGATGTGGCAGAAATGGACAGATTGAGTACTGTATTACAGGGAAAAGATCAAGAAGTATATGATAAAAGATGGAAGAGAATGTATGTATGAATAGATCGGGAAAATAGGCTCACAAAAATGTATAAGAATGTATTATGCATGTGATATGTTTATATTGAAAAATCATAAACTTTTTTTTAAAAAGGAATACTCCCCCCCCCCCCAAGTATCACGGGTCCCGCTTCTTAAACTTATTTATAAATCTGTCCTTGAGGCAGACTAAGTAGGTTTCCCACCAAAATGCTCCCACTGCTGCTCCCACTGCTGCTTAGTGGAGCCAAACTGGGGGAGGGGAATTGGCATCCAGTGCAAACCCGGAAGTGACGTCACCCTATCAGCTTGACACTCTAGAGTTTTGGGTGGATCCCTGAGTGTTGCACTGGTGCAGTGACGTCCCTTACGGGGTCGCACCAGAACTGATGTTGTGGCATCAGTTCAACGACATTCGTCAAGACTCTGCCCCACCCACACCTCCTTGCCGAGGCTTGTTTGGCAGCCCTATGGCAGAGGGAGGGGAGGATATGAGACAGATGTTGCATACAGTTTGTTCTTTATCTTTAGTCCTGTGTTGGAGGGAATAATACCCAGATGCTGACAGGGTTCCTGCATGTTTCCCCTGAAGGGCTGAGAGCAGTTCCAGAAAAATGGGGGTGTGGGGGAGTATTTTTACAGGAATGTGGCATAAGCAGGCATGGCTAAACTCCTGCCGTATACCAGAGGTCACAGTCTGACTGGAGATCTGGCATGTGTCACGCAGGTGTAACAGTTAACTGTCCTTCCATGCCCTTTGGCCAATATAAACTTCCCCATGATCTAGGATTCCCAGTGCCCCACTGGAAATGGAAGATCCCCCCTGCCCTGCTCCCCTGCTGATGCTCAGATTGGCAGCAGGGGAGACCTAGCCTGGCTTCTCAGCAATGTTTTCTGGTTGTGCAGTGGCAAAATTTCAGGGGTGTACTGGAAGTGACTTTATTGTATTGCCAGCAATGTGGGACACTCTGGTATTTGGGGGAGGGGAAAACTCTATGGTTAAAAATGGCTTCAACCATAGAGTCCAGGTACCAGAGCATCACCATGATATCACTGAGATGCCATGCTAGTAAGTCCTCTCCCCTCTGGAGAGAACTTGCTAGAGGACCCTCTGGAGAGGCAACCGGCAACTGGTTGGAGAGAGGACTTATTAGACGATCCCTCTGGAGAGGCCAGTAAGTCCTCTCCCCTCTGGTTGCCAAGGGGGGACCTGTTAACCCTGACTTGGTCTTCTCGGGAAGATTCATCAAAGGCAGGGGTCCGTTGGAGCGGGAGCGCACAGGAGTGCAGCTCCAGGAGTGAGGATCCCAGGGGGCGGGCACATGACCAAGCCCCGCCCCCTCCTCGGCCTCCCCGAGCAGTGCAGAGGCGCAGCGCCCCAGGGAAAGCCCTGCTAGGGTCTTTATTGATTTTAATGTTTTGTTTTAAAATTGATAATTTTATCATTGTTCCTTTTATGACTGTGTGCTGCTTTTCCAGAGACTTGCTCAAGGTGGCATATACATTTTCTAAGTATACCATTTTTTATCTGGGCACATGGCACATAAGTACTAGAGAAATTTCACTAACCCTTCAGCAGTTTCCACCCCATCAGTTTGGTGTAGTGGTCAGGAGGTGGACTCTAATCTGGGAGAACCGGGTTTGATTCCCCACTCCTCCACATGCAGCTGGTGGTGTGACCTTGGGCCAGTCACAAGTTCTCTCAGAGCTGTTCTCTCATGAGCAGTTCTCAAAAGACCTCTCTCAGCCTCACCTACCTCACAGGGTGTCTTGTTGTGGGGAGGGGAAGGGGAAGGGATGGGTGGTGCACATGTCCTGGGTATCTCAAGTCTACTTGAAACCTGGTGGTTTCAAGGGAGCAGGAAGAGAATGAGGGTGTGTTCTTTACGCTTCTTTTTATTGCACCAAGTATTGGATGGGGAAGGGAATGGAGGAAGAGCAGGTCAGTTTCACTCACCTGTGGAGTGGAGCCAGAGGGGTGGGTGTTGCCTTCTGACACACTTCCAGTATGTTAGGGGGTGTGGCATATGCAAATGAGTTATGCAAATGAGTTATGCTAATGAGCTCCTGCACCTCTTTTTCTACAAAATGACCCCTGATCAAAGGTCCTACTAATTCACACACCTCATGAATGGGAGATGTGAGAGCAGAGGACAAGGGAATGCTGTTCTGTATCACATCTATTCTTAATACCCAAGAATCTAAGCATCTGGGTTTTGTTTTGTTTTTAAAGTCTCTGCATTTCGATCATCATTTTAGCAAACTCTAACCCAGAGTGTCATACTTTTATATGAAACAATGGAGACAAAGTAGAAGAGAATGCAGCATTATTTTTCAAAGGCTCAGTCATTTTGCTGTTTCGAATTGCAACTTGCAAGTAACATTAATTTTAGAATAAAGGCAAATGCACGCTACCCATCAAATGTAATTTGACACCCAGCATTTCCTTTTTACAAAAGCATGCATTCAAATCATGCTTCCTTTGTTAAGAGCTAATCAGTAAAATGGACTGTGAAACATCCCCATATGTTCTTGCAAACTCTACCTCTGGTCCTCCCACCTCTTTCTTCCCTAGCTCAACATCACAGTGGCAATTACCATCCAGATCTTTTCATGGCCCTTGTGTCCCTAATTGACTATTGGGGATGTTATAAAAGAGCTTACTAGTTTTGGTCTGGGATGAATTAGTAGTGGGGAATGTCACTTTTGAATTCTGAAAACCCACGGACAACCTATATAGACAGGAATCTAGGAATGTGCAGGAAGAAATTTACTTATCAAGATCTGACCTAAATAATGCCCATCTATATATCTAATAGCCAAGTGCCCCCGTGCGTGCGGATATCTAAATCCGCACACTGGGGGCACTTGGGGAGGCAGAGAGATTTTCCTGCACACTTGGGGGACTCCCCGGGTGTGCAGAAAAATCCTAGAAGTTAAAAAAAACAATAGGGGGGATATTTAAATTCCCCCCAAAGTAAAAGAGCATTCCCTGTGCATGAGCAGAGAACTTTCTGGGAACTGCAGCGGGCCGGCAGCTGGGAGCCTCTGAGGCTTTGCCGCCGGGGCGGAGGGGGGAGATCAGCGGGACCCGCAGCTCAGAGCCATGTGGGCCTTGCCATTGTAACTGAGGAAGGGGTGAGATCAGCGGGCCCAGTGGCTCAGAGCTGTGCAGGCCTCACCATTGGTGTGGGGGAGAGAAGGATTGGTGGCCCGGGCCTTGCCGTCATTGCCAGTGGGGTGAGGAAGGCTTACCTGTGGCTGCTTCCTCCTCCACGTGGAGCTCCTTCTCCCCCCCCCCCCCCGTGAGTACTGCGGGTCCTGCTTCTTGTAAATGTTCTAAATCTGAAGTGAACTAGGTTGCTTCTGAACGTCAGAAATAAACTTCCTAATCCAGCAGTTTTCCTTGACCTGTTTGGATTCATTTTTGAATGCGGAAGGAGCAGCTGCATGGGGAAAGAGTGAGTTGGCAGGTACGTGCCTGACAGGGATGTTGTCCAACCAGAATAGTTAGCTCATGCTCCCACCAAACATGACTGTCCTAACTGCCATCTCTTTGCATAGTGTTTCGTTTTCATGCCAGCCATTACATCGGCTTGTTGGATTTGGGAAGGCTTTCTCAGGCTGTAAAAGCAGAAGTGGGCCACCATTCACGGGCAGAAGCAAAATCCCATTTGCCCTCTGTGGCCGTGGACATACTGGCAATCTGCCGCGCCCCCGCGGCGTGGCGGGGGAATTGCCCCCGCTGCGTGGCATTCACACGCCACTGCAAGGAAGCCACCTGCAGCGTCCAGACTGTGGGCAGCTTCCGGCGGTGGCGGCCAAATGCCGCACGGCTCCCCCGCCCGGCGCGCGTTCACACCCGCTGGAAGCCGGGATTTATTTTGTTTAATTGTAAATGTATATCTTCCACCTAGTGGGGTCAACGAACAAATACTGGTAACTATACTTGGGTTGGAATCCTATTTACAAGACCTGAGGGTAGCCTATCCCACGGCTTACATTATTATGGGCGGCGACTTCAATGCAAGGATTGGAGCTGATGATTTCAGTCTATATGACAAAAGCAATTATTGCTCTTCAAGGGCCCAAAGTACAGTTCTACCTCTAAATAGGTGTTCAAAAGACACAACAGTCAACTATGCAGGCCGTATCTTAAGTCAGGTAATAAACAGAATTAATCTTTTTATATTGAATGGGTCCTTCCCAAGTGACCACCCTGCAGAGTTTACATTCTGGTCTGGGGACAGAATGAGCGTTATAGATTATATCATGGTTTCAGAAGAGGTAGTCCAATATATAAAGGATTTTGAAGTTGCCCCTTTCTGTGAAAGTGATCACCTGCCCCTTGTAGTAAAAATAGATTTGCGAAAGGTAGACTTGTACTCAGTGAAATCCCACTGTCTCAGTCCAGGGTCCTCTGAAAGCATTATACACAACCGTCCCAAATGGAAAGATTCTGTGGAAAGAGCCCTGTCTGAGACGCTCCACTCTGAGCTGCTTAACACTATCTCCCAAAGTCTAGTAAAATCAGACAAGATAGAGCCCTGCCTGGAGAACTATGAACAAATTTTGAGGGAGTTACAAAAAGGTCTGAAGGGCTCCAACTCAGAGCACCCAAGGTCCAGGCCAGATTTTAATAAACCATGGTTTGACAAAGAATGTAGAAATTCAAAGAAACTTCTTAGTGCAAACTATGCAAGATACAGACACAATCCAGAGGCTGTATCTCTATCAACCTTAAAACACTTAAAAGCCCAGTACAAGGCTCTTATCAAAAAGAAGAAAGAGGAAGACATTAGATGGTCCTGGGAGGAACTTAATAAGGCAGTTAAGGAAAAGAACTCAGCATGGTTTTGGAGACTGGTCTCTGGCCTTTCGGACAAGCCAGCAAATATTTCGGGTAATATTATCTCTCCTGGAATCTGGGAGACCCACTTTGGGAACTTGTATAAAGAGAGAATCACAAGATCTTCCAATCCTAGAGAAATTGATAATCTTCCGAATTGGCCTTCAGTTAATCACTCAGAGGTGAAACAGCTTATCAACACCCTGAAGTCTGGTAAAGCACCAGGTCTCGATTTAATTCCCCCCGAGTTGATTAAAAAGAATGCAGAATGGTGGGTGCCAGTTTTGGCATCCCTGTTTACACTAATTGACCAAACAGGGAGAATCCCTGAGGACTGGAAAGTAGCAGTTATTAGCCCATTTTATAAAAAAGGTAATAAAGAAGATCCAAACAATTACAGGCCAATTAGCCTGCTAAGCATAGTCAGTAAACTTTATGCGAGGCACCTCTTATGGAAATTCAGGGACTGGCTGGAAAACGACTCCTGTCTGGCAGAAGAGCAGGCTGGCTTTAGAGAGGGGCGTGCCACTTTAGACCAGTGTATGATATTGGATCATCTGGTTGCCAAATATTCATCCAACTCAAAGGTGTCTCTTTTTGTTGCCTTTTTGGACTTGAAGTCGGCTTTTGACTCAGTCTCCAGAATCATCTTATGGGAGAAACTAAGAGCTTCAACTATCGACAGAAGGTTACTATTTCTTATTCAGGCTCTTTATAACAACACATTTATAAGGGTTAGGTACTCTCCCCAAGGTCACTTGACAAATCTTATTAGAGTTGAGAAAGGAGTTAAACAAGGATGCCTATTGGCACCACTTCTCTTTAACTTTTATATCAACGATGTGATAGCCTACTTAAACAGGCCTGAGTTTCATCCCCCAAAGCTAGGCAACAGACACATTGGGGTGCTCCTATATGCAGACGACGCCATCCTACTTGCTAGGACACCCATAGGTCTTAGGAGAGCCATGAGTTCTTTTGCCCAGTATTGCCAGAATAACAAACTAGAGGTTAATTATTCAAAAACTAAAGTAATGGCCTTTACTAAAAGATCCTCCAAAACTTTCCTTTGGCACTTAAACTCTGTTCCCATTGAACAAGTTACCTGCTTTAAGTATCTGGGTGTTAATTTTCAGGCGAATGGTTCAAGAACTGTAAATATAAATTCTATTGCCACAAACGCCAAAAGGAGTTCGGGAGCAATACAAAAATTTTACTGGCATAAAGGGGGCAAATGTCTTGTAGCGGCCCTTAGACTATTTAAGGCCAAATCCCTTAGTCAACTTACCTTTGGTGCTCCCATCAACATTACATCTAAATACAAGAAACTGGACACAGTGCAATCAAAATTTTTGAGATCCGTCCTACAGGTACCGAATGGCATTCCAAATGCACTTATTCGAATTGAAACTGGAATGATCACTGTGGAGGCAAGGTTATGGATCATGGTGACTCATTATTGGCTGAAATTAGTTTTTCTATCCAAAGGGCTCACATGTTTAATTTTGCAAGACGCCTTTATACCTCCCTGGCTTAAGGCCATAGAAGAAAAACTCCCTCACTTTGGCCTCACAAAACAATATCTATGCTCTCTTGCATATGATAAAGCTAGAGAATTGACAAAACAGAGGATTATAGATATTGATAGGCAGAACGATATTGGCAGAGTGGAGAAATGGAATAGACTTCTGGACCCTTCTAACAGAATTAGTCCTATGGCTTATCTCCACCAATTGTCAAACAATGAATATAGGAGAATGTTTACTCTGATGCGTTGGGATGCCCTTCCTCTAGCAGTTACAGAGGGAAAGTATAAGAAAATCCCATTTGAGGAACGCATTTGTCCCTGCTGTAATAACGGTATTGAAAATTTAGAACATATCATTTTCGATTGCAAGGCATATGATAATCTCCGGAACTCACTTCCATTCTCTAAATCGTTACCTCTTAGTAGCAGGCAAAGAGTCCATATTATGAAAAATCTCCTGGCAGACAGATATCCAGAGGTAACACTTTTAGTGGCTAGATACGGATGGCTAGCTCTAAGAATTAGAAAATTTATAATAGAGGAAATCAAATCACCTAATTAACTGCCTGTCTCTTAAGAATCTAAAATGCATTTTACCGTTTGCCTTTTGTAAATTTTTAAATGCATTTTATTCCTGTTTTAACCTTCTTTTATTGTCGTTTGATTGCTCTTTTAAGCCTCTATTACTTTTAGGCGCAGGGAGAATACAACTTTTATTCTCACTTTACAAGTCTCTTACAATGCCACCAGGACTGGATGCCCCATAAGTGAAATGTTACTATTAGTTGTGCTCCTGTTCCATTTAACCTGTACATGTTATATAGAAAATGTTTTATTAGCCACAAAAGTTTTTATGCAATTCATGTGTAAAACTATTTTTATCTGGTCTATGACTGTTATAATAAACTTGACTTGACTTGACGCCGCTGCAAGGAAGCCACCTGAAGCGTCCAGACTGTGGGCAGCTTCCGGCGGTGGCGGCCAAATGCCGCGCGGCTCCCCCGCCCGGCGCACGTTCACACCCGCTGGAAGCGGGTGGAACGCGCGCTGCAGCAGCCAGGACACCACTTTGAAGTGGTGTCCAGCTGCTGCGGGAGGAGCATGGCGCTGGACACATTGCATCCGGGCCGCCTCCTCCGGGCAAATGCAGCAGTCTGAACGGCCAGTCTGTCCTCGGCCTGTGTCTCCCCTCAGGCTCCAATTCAACTTTCATCATTTCCTCCCCACACCTCTGCCTTCATTATTCTCTTCTCCACTTTGGCCAGCGTGGTGAAGGGTGGCAAGAAGCAGGTGGGCAGGGAAGGCAAACCAGAGCTGGCTCTAGCTCCCCCTCCTCACAGCCTATAATTGGCTGCCACCACCATGTTCTGGGGCACCATCTTGAACACATGAAGCTGCCTTATACTGAATCAGACCCTTGGTCCATCAAGGCCAGTATTGGTTACTCAGACTGACAGCAGCTCTCCAGGGTCTTGGGAAGAGGTCTTTCACTTCACCTACAACCGGATCCCTTATAGCTGAAGATGTTGTGGATTGAACCCAGGACCTTCTGCATGCAAAGCACACATTCTATCATTGAGCCATGGCCCCTCTTGTGTGGCTAAGGCATGGTGGGGGTTGAGGTTTAGCCCCCCCCTTGTGTCCCGTTTTTGTAAAGAAAAAGAGCCCCTCCTTACTAGCCCAGAATCCTCAAACAGGGGCTCACTCACTGGCTAACTGACACTGCCCGGTGTGACCTGTACCAGTAATGAGGTTAACTGCCACAGAAGAGAGATGGTTTCTCCTGTCTGCCTGAAGAGTGGGAGGGAGGCATCCTGCAAAGAGCAGCGTAAATCTGGAGTGTTGCACACCAGTCGTGCGTTTGTATATTTTAGGGATGCCATTATCGGGGGTGGGTGGAGGGTGGCCTGGAGATCTCCCAGAATCTCACAGTATCACACCGATCTCCACATGACAGATACCCGTTCCTCTGGAGAAAATGGCCACATCAGAAGGTGGGGTGTCCAGGTCCCTCAGACCAGCTGGTGGGGGATGGGGGTTGAACTTATCCAGAGCAGGGAGCTGAAAATAAACATGATGTACCTACATGACCTGGAAGTGACATAGGCACGTTGGGAACATTGCCGGGGGGGCACTCCGGCTTTGGGCAAAAACTCTATGGTAGAATTAGCTTCTACCATAGAGTTTGGGCCAAAAATCAGAGCGTCATCCCCCCCAAATCCCCAATGTGCCTACTTCACTTCTGGGTCACGTAGGCATGTCACATTTATTTCTGACATTTATTTCCCTGGGGTTTCTTTTGGGGGGGAGGGAATTCCCTCCCACTGGCCAGCTGGCCAGCAGCAGAGAGGAAGGGCCTGAAAGTAGGAGAACCCCGCCCCCATTGGAGGGTCTGGCATCCCAAGCTGTGTGGCATTCTACCCTGCTAGAAAGTATTGGAGTCGGGAGGCGAGTAGTAGTGATTTCATAGTACAGCTCTTTATTGAGGGTCAGATGGAACATGAGGAACCCCGGGCTCAGAGCCCTCTTTTATGCCAGCCGGAGACAATGCCCCGACCTCAACCCCAGGTCCTGATAGGACCTTAAGTCCGTGGTTGTAGTTCATAGGTCCCCCAGTGGGAGACCTAGGCTCATAATTGGTGGTCACTCAGGATCCAACTGGCTATTGTTCTACCTGGCTGAAGCCCAGGTAGATTCTGACTATGTGCGCTGACCACATGGTGGTCGCCATTACGGGAGACCATGCAATTGTGGTCCTAGTACACAACACCTGCTGAGCCCCCTTCCCTCTCCAAACCCCACTCTCCCCAGATACACTCCCAAATACCCAGATATTCCCTAACCCAGAGTTCACAAACCAAACGAAGGCCAGAGAAGTTATACCCGGAATATTTTTTTTCCTTATCCATAAAAAAATCATGGAATTCCCTATTGGATTGATTCCATTATTTCAATTCCAATCTAGGGGTAGGTTTTTTTAAAAAATGATATGGATCAAATCTGCCATCCCTCCCCCCGCACAACCCTAATTGAATCATTCCAGCTACGCCAGGACTGCTCCTCCATTTTTTTCAAGTGGCATATGATTAGTGCCAAATTGAGTCAGCGATCATGGGGAAAATTAGGTTCATTTATGTATGTCTAATGGAGCCCCGGATGTCGTTGATAAATTTCTCCATCTCTGTTCCATTGGAAAGGGGCCTGAAGGATAATATCAAGCAAGCCAGGGAGAAGAAAGACCTCCCCTTGTGAGCCCGCCTCCTTCTTTTCCCACTTCCCCTCCCCCCGATGCCTTTGGTTCCATTTCATTCTCCCCCTCCTCTCTTGACAGAACAAAGTTTGAGTCCAGTGGCACCTTTAAGACCGACAAAGTTTTTCAGGGTTTCATACATTGAAACAGACTTTGACAACCATTACATATAGGTGTGGGGGGGGACAGTTTCCAGGAAGGGCTACTTAGAGTCAAGATGCATAAGTAACTGAGTGATAAGTACCATGTTCCCCCGAAAACAAGACACTGTCTTATATTTATCTTTTCTCAAGAAGGCACACTAGAGCTTATTTTCAGGGGATGTCTTATTTTTATTAAGTATAATACAACAATATACATTTATTCAAATACAGTTAAGTCATCTTCTTCTGGAACATCGTCATAACTCTCCAGACCCGGAATTCTACCCTGAATTTCTTGCGGCTCCATTTCCTTTAGAACCGTTGGCCCCAATCGTTCATGTCGAGCAACAGAGCTCTCATTAAATGAGTAGCTCTTATCCATGTCACCTGCTCGGAGTGCATTGGTAACAACACTGTCAATGACCTGCAACCGCGGTTACCACCCGCGCACCCGCGCACCCGCGCATGCGCAAACGGCTAGGAGAAAGGAGTGATGTGGTTGCCACCTGCGCACCCACGCAAGTGCGAACGGCTCGGAGAAAGGAACTGTGGCAAATAAAAGGTATTCCAGTCTTCCTTACAGCTCCGTGCCAAAATGCATGGCGTGGCTGTGCAGACACGCTGCATAGCTACGCCCATCACTAGGTCTTATTATCGGGGTAGGGCTTATATTAACAAATGCATAGAAATCCTGCTAAGGCGTATTTTTTGGGTAGGTCTTATTTTCGGGGAAACAGGGTATAGCTAAGACTGAATTGAAGTAGTTGGCGAGACCTGTGAATAGCAGCAAATTAGCATACAGATAAGAAAAGAGTTAACAAACAGATGTGAGAACAAAGGCTGAGGACAGACTGGCAATCTGGAGTGGGATGAATCCGGAGGCAAAAGCTGCGGGGGGAAATCCCCTGGGGCTGGCTGTCCACATTGGCCAGGGTATTGCGCAAGGATGCCGTTACAGAGCGTTCAGACTGCTGCGGAGTGGCCCTAGGTGAGATGGCCTCCGCAGCTCGTGATAGGACTGTTTCGGCAATTTGTGCATGTGCGCATGAGCGCTCATGCGCAAACTGGCAAAACGCCGCATTCACACGCCTCCGCTTGCCTCCCGCCTTCTTCCGGTACACACTGCCTGGAAGCAGGAGGCAAGCGCAAGACAGCCTCTGGACACCAGTTTCTCCTGGTGTCCTTCTAAAGTGCAAGAAAACCGGCTTCAAAGCGGGTAAGTGCGGAAGGGAGCCAAGGGACAGCTGCGCATGTCTGAACAGGCTCCCTTCCCCCGCTTCCCATGCAGACCTATCCCGGGGCAGATTGCCAGTCTGTCCTCAGCCAAAGTTTGGGTACAGTGGTACCTTTAAGACCACAAAGATTAATTCTGGGTATAAACTTTTGTGTGCGTGCACACTTCTTCACATACATCAAAACAGAAGTCACTAAGCATGGCATATGTGTGTGGAGGGGGCGGGGGTTGTTAGTTGCCAGGAAGGGTTTACCAACTGCTTTAATCC
The DNA here is from genome assembly GCA_029233225.1 of Lepidodactylus listeri. Lineage (NCBI taxonomy): Eukaryota > Metazoa > Chordata > Lepidosauria > Squamata > Gekkonidae > Lepidodactylus > Lepidodactylus listeri. The sequence continues at coordinate 126,566,255 of JARCFY010000005.1, read as the reverse complement.
AATCTCAGCTATCATCACCTACGCATCTTTACTTTAACTTACCCTTCCTGACAACTACCCCCCCTCTCCTATATGTAAGACTTGAGGAAGTCTGCTTCAACGTATCTGAAGAAACGTGCATGCACACGAAAGCGTATGCTCAGAATTAAACTTTGTTGGTCTTAAAGGTGCCACTGGGTTTAAGGTTTGTTAACTCTTTTCTTATCTGCATGCTAATTTGCTGATATTCACAGGTCTCACCAACTGCTTTAGTCCAATCTTAGCTATACTTAGCACTCAGTTACTAATGCATCTTGACTCTAACTAGCCCTTCCTGGCAAGTACTCCCCCCCTTCTATATGGTCAGTCTTGAGGAAATCTGTTTCAATGCATCTGAGGAAGTGTGCCTGCACACCTGAAACCTTATACCCAGAATTCAACTTTGTTGGTCTTAAAGGTAACCACTGGATTCAAACTCTGTTCTGCTGCTTCAGACCAACACGGCTGCCCCACCTGGATCTATCCTCTCTTGACAGTTGTCATCTTCCCCTCCTGGTTTTCCATGCCCCTCTGCAGCTTTTCTTGCTCATCCTTGAAACCTCCTTAGTCTTTTCTTTGTTCTGGTCTGGTATCTGATTACCGTATGAGATCGCAGCTGCCCAAAATGACAGTTGAGATATTACTAGTTAGCCATACGACCCTTCAGTTCTTTTCAACTATTTTGTGGTGAGTTTCATCCCCCCCCCTCCTGTTTTTCACATATTTTTTTCCCTACAAACCTGGAGGTTTCCTCAGGCTTGCAGAAATGTTTGCCCTTTCCTTGGGTAGAGCCCCACTGTATGGATTTTTTGATCTACATGGGAGGCACACTTTGGCTATGAAATTTGATACAAATGCTGTCAGGTCACCATTCTGAGCAGCACGAAGCATGGCATTTGATGAACACACCTTGGGCTGTGTCAAAAAGCACTCCCATTTTTGTGACTGCTAGGCAACTTTGCACATGCTCACTGGGCAAATTTACCCCCCACTCAAAGTCTGGGGCCTCAGTGTAGTCCATGGTTCAGATGGACTCAGCCCGGGGTTACTCTTTGCTGCTTGCCTCAGACATGGAGCCAAGCGATTTTGCAGCTGCACAGTAACGTTTGCAGAAATATTTACTTTTTGGATTTTGTAACGATGGGCACTTTTGGGTTCGATTGGTAGGAAATTGATTTCACATAACCCCTTCCCCGGGTCATGATCAGGTCACTAAAGTTGAAGCCAGTACCATTCAGTTGTCCCTTTTCTTAAGACCATCAGAAGAGGCCTGCTGAATCACACCAATGGTCCATCTAGTCCAGCATTCTATCTCACACAGTGGCCAAACAGTTCCTCTTAGGGTTCCCAACCCCCCGGTTCCAGCAGGGTTTTCCCGATCTGATGGCCTCCTTCCCGACACCAGCCAGCTGGCCAGCGGAGGGAAGCCGCACCCCCAAGAATGACCATCCAACCACTCTACTGCAAGATTTAAACGGCCCTCCAGCTGGTCCTTTAACTCTTGTAGGAGGGAGGGAGGAAGAGTGGTGGCCACAGGCACCTGCACTCCATCTGCGGCTTGGAGTGTAGGCGTGCACAGCCCCCCCCCCCCTTACCAAAAGCATTTAAAGGGACCCTTTAAATGTTTTGGGCAATAAGTGGGGGCTGCTGGTCCCCAAAATGATGACATCATTTCTGTTGCTCTGAATTGGCTTAGTTTGCCCTTAGTTATGTTGTTCTGTGCCTGCCTAGCACAAGAACACCCTTGCATTTGCGATGTGATCCCAGACCAGCCACTCCTGCGTCGTTTCTTAATCCTGTTGGAGTCCCTTTCTGGATCATGAAATTATCCTCTGTTTCACCTTAGATACGGCTCGGATGATGGATGCTCAAGCTATATTTGCCACCTAACAGATGTTTGATTAGTAAAGCCCTCTTGAGAAAGGCCCAGGGTAGTAATGAAAAGGGGTGTATTGTGGATGGGAGGCACTATTTATATGCAGGATCAATTAACATAATTTCTGTACTTTAATTCAATTACAACGATATGGTTTCATTAATTTTTTCCCCCCAGTTGGAACAGAGGACAAAGAGATGGGCTGGAACTGGAATATTAATGCTGTAGGATGTGCTGCTATGTCTTCCTGTGAGTAATACACAGTGCAAACTGGGAGCCCATGAGGAATGGGGAAGGCAATTTGGGTCTCCACTTTCTCCTTTGGGATTCTGTCAATTTTGCCCACCCTCCCTTTTCCCTTTTAACTTGACTTTCGGCTGTTCTCAGAGGCCCATTCTGCATCTAGCATTTACCAAACCCACCCTGGAACAGAAGAAGATGAAGCTCAAAACCACATTCAGCTTCCCCAGGCCAACACTGTACTGAGTGCAGAGTCACCACTGAATGGCCATAAAACGGCCACAGACCTATGCAGACGGCAACCATAAAATGGAGAGATCAAAGGAAGTTAAAGCGGCATGCAGTCTGGACACTGCTGTAAAATCCGACAATCATTCGAAGTGAAAATGGCCTGCAATGCAGAGGGGAATTTCTCTTCCAGCATGGGTTTGGTAAAATAGTAGTGTGCAGGGGTCATTTCGCAGAAAAAGAGGTGCAGGAGTTCATTAGCATAACTCATTTGCATATGCCACCCCCCCTAACATACCGGAAGTGTGTCAGAAGGCAACACCCACCCCTCAGGCTCCACTCCACAGGTGAGTGAAACTGACCTGCTCTTCCTCCGTTCCCTTCCCCAGCCAATACTTTGTGCAATAAAAATAAGCATCAAGAACACACCCTCATTCTCTTCCTGCTCCCTTGAAACCACCAGGTTTCAAGTAGACTTGAGATACCCAGGACATGTGCACCACCCATCCCTTTCCCTTCCCCTCCCCACAACAAGACACCCTGTGAGGTAGGTGGGGCTGAGAGAGGTCTTTTGAGAACTGCTCATGAGAGAACAGCTCTGAGAGAACTTGCGACTGGCCCAAGGTCACACCAGCAGCCACATGTGGAGGAGTGGGGAATCAAACCCGGTTGTCCCAGATTAGACTCCAACTCCTGACCACTACACCAGACTGATGGGGTGGAAGCTGCTGAAGGGTTGGTGAAATTTCTCCAGTACTTATGTGCCATGGTCCAGATAAAAAATGGTATACTTAGAAAATTTATATGCCACCTTGTGCAAGTCTCTGGAAAAGCAGCACACAGTCATTAAAAGGAACAATGATAACATTATCAATATTAAAACAAAACATTAAAAACAATAAAGACCCTAGCAGGGCTTTCCCCCGGGGTGCTGTGCCTCTGCACTGCTCGGGGAAGCCGAGGAGGGGGCGGGGCTTGGTCATGTGCCCGCCCCCTGGGCTCCTCACTCCCGGAGCTGCACTCCTGTGCGCTCCCGCTCCAACGGACCCCTGGCAGTGTGAATGCTAGATGCAGAATGGGCCAATGTTATTTGCCCCTGGAACGTGTTTGGACCTCTCTAGACTGGTTTATTTTTTTCTTTTCTTTTCAGGCGCAGTCTTCGAGTCAACTTACAAAGTAGTCTTTTCTGCGTGTTGCAAGTCCCCAAGCATCTCCAGGAGCACTTACCTTGTTTGTGAATACTTGTTCTGCTTCTGTGACTGATACAGGCGGCAGCTGCTTTATTGTTGGATGTTGTGGCTTGTAAGCTATTGGTGAATAGCTGAACGTAAAGAACTTCAGAATTCAGAGCCCCTTTCAGCTTCTCAAAAATGAACAAATGTTCAGACTTTTAAATGCAGCAACGTGTGAGTGGACTGGTGAAGAGAAGTACAGAAAAAAGGATGCCATTGTTCCGGCCTTCAGGATTATTTTTGGCTGCGGCACTTCTTGGTTCAAGGTTATACACCAAACATGGAGAGGAGGAGATGGCTACACCCCATTGAATTTTGTAATTTTCCTCTACATTAAGTGGCCCTGACCTAGCAGGTTGGGTTGAAAATCCTTAGGTTTCCCATGCACTTGAGTAGGAAGCTGTGAATGTTGATTAGAATGCCAAACTTTGAAACAGGAAAGAAGAGCTGGCTCGTCTCAAAAGTCCACAGTGATCTAGGAACAAAGCTTAGTTAAAGAATATTTTTCTTTGGCCGAGGGTTTGCACTTATATTTCATGTTTCCGTGGAGCTACGTCAGTCTAAAAGTTATTGTAAGGTAAAGGTAAAAGATTCCCTTGCTCTAAAGCCAGTCGACTATGACTCTAGGGATGCGGTACTCATCTCCGTTTCCAAGCCAAAGAGCCAGCGCTGACCAAAGACATTTCTGTGGTCATGTGGCCAGCATGCCTAGATGCCGAGGCGCATGGAATGCTGTTACCTTCCCACTGAAGTGGTACCTATTTATCTACTTGCAATTCCTTGCTTTCGAACTGCTAGGTTGGCAGGAGCTGGGACTCACACTGCTGAACTACCGATCTTCCGGTCTGCAGTTCAGCGTCTTAACCACTTGAGCCACTGCAGCCCCCATGAGAGTTATTGTACTCTTGTTCTATACATTTTATAATTGAGAGGCACTTTATATTGTTTACAGATGCGCTGAAAATATTTGAAAAGCATCTAGAGCAGTGATAGGGGGTTGGGAGTAGGGTTGCCCACTCTGGGTTGGGAAATACCTGGAGATTTTGGGGGTGGAGCCTGAGGAGGGCAGGGCTTGGGGAGGGGCGGGACTTCAGTGGAGGTATAATGCCACATAGAGTCCACCTCCCAAACTGCCATTTTCTATGGGTGAACTGATCTCAGTCGCCTGGCCATCAGTGGTAATCCCATGGGATCTCCAGCCACCACCTGGAGGTTGGCAACCCTATTTAAGAACCAGATGTGATCCTTTGTTGGCTCTTTTGATTGGCAGGGCATATTCTACCCCAGTCCTACCAGTCCACTGAACAAAATGTATTGATTTATTCATTCATTAAAACATTTACACACCAACTTCCCTCTGTTTTGACTCAAGTTTGAAGTTTTCCTTCAGTTCAAGAAGTCCTTCCCTAACTTAAGTGTCTCCTCTGTTGGATGAAGAGCCACCCCACTATTCCCCAGTGTGGCACCTGCCCTCATGTTTTAGGAAAGCCCAGTGGCACTTGTGGCTGAAAGGTCATTTCCCACCTTGAAACAGCCGACCGCTTTAAGCAAAGACCTATTTTTTTAGACCGGTTATGAGCTCAGAAGTACGTTAAAAAGCAAGAACAAGCCATTGTCTTTCCAAAGCAGTCGTCAGGAACACAGTGGAATTCCTAAATGCCTCCTCCACTATTACAACCTCTTCCAACCCAAGCTGTCCACAATCTCCTTGGAGGCAAGTGGTGGAGGTGGCCAGCCAGTGGAAGGGTGACAGTTCCCTCTTCCTCCCTTCTTCCTTTCCTCATTCTCTTCCTCAGACGCCTCCGATGCAATCTCAGAGGCACCCAGGATGCATTCAATACTGTGGTTCATCTTGACATGTCTCACAAATGATGCCAACGTCATGGAAACTACATTACCCACAGTACACCTGGTGTCTTGGACACTGTTGAAATAACACCCAAGCTGCTATGGGGGAGAGAAAGGAGGGCAAGGGGAAGATTGGGAGACTGTTTCCCTCTCCCAAGTGGCTGCTTCCACAGCAGGGGCTCAGTTGGGTTAGAGGGGAAGGAGGGGATATTTTTCTTTAGCTCAGTTCAAATGGGAAAAGAATTTGAGATGCAATGCTTGCCTTCGTTTCGGTGGCAAGGATTACCAGCTACCGAAGTTCATATCCAAGCAACAATTTTGCAAGTATCTCTATTAGTAAATACTCAATCGTTGCAGCATCCTTTTTTTCCCTTCCTGAACCCAAACTATAGTCCTGTGTGAAACTTCTCATAAGACTAAAGCCCAGGTCACCAAAAATGTAGTGGTGGACTGAAGTCCCAGTTCACTTGTGGGGTACCATCCTTGTACATACAAATTTATTTACTTGTTTCGATTTCTATCCCACCCTCCCCACAAGCGGGCCCAGGGCAGGTCGCAACAGTAATTTACAAAGCCGTTAAAAACCATTATACCAATAAATAATTAAAACAGTTAAATGGCAGGTACTACAAAAAGCTGATAAAACTTACAGCCCCAAATAGCTGGATGCAGCTAGGCCATAATCAAACAAGGTCTTTGTAGAGAGGTAGACCTTTCAGATGACGACTGAGCTGGGGTCATCTATCCAGGGGCATCTCTGAGACATCCAGGCTGCAGGTATAAAAGAAAGAGGGAATCTCCAGTAGAAATTGCAATGTTTTTAATGCTGATTGATTTGATTGTTGTTATTTTGATTGTTGTTATTTTGATTGTTGTTATTTTGATGTCTTTTGTGTTTTAAGCTCTGGTTTTAATTACGTGCTGGTGGTTTTAAAATGTGGTTTTGATATGTATGTTTTAAATGTGTTTAGCTGCCTTAGTGGCCCTTGGGAGGGCAGGTAGGTGGGATATAAATTTAGCAAAATAAAATAAATAAAAATAGATGGTTTGAAGACAGATAATGAGGTACCAGTCTCTAACTCTGGAAGTGGCAGTTCCGACTTCTGCGGAGAAGACAGCTAGTTAGTTCATAACTTATTTCTTCTGCCTACCCCAGTTGGAGACAGGGTTTCCATTCCCCCGGTGGGGCCACAGGATCCCCAGATTTTGGGGCTCCAATCCACCGCAGCCCAGGTGGCCAGTGAGGGAAGCCCCACCCCAAGAAGCTCCCACCCAGCACCAGCACAGCCGGTGCAATGTCACCTGGGAGTGACGTCATCGCGTTTCTGACGTTGGGGATGCCGCTCTAGGTTTTGGGCAAAACTCTATGATTTTGAGGCCCAAAACCAACAGTTTTGCCCCAAACCTAGAGTATCACCCCTCGATGGCAGAAATGCGAAGGACTGGGAGTCCCCCCGCCGGCAGCCTGGTGCAACCCGACAACCCTTTTCATTTTTTATTTATTTATTCAACTTATACCCCACCCTCCCCTCAAAGCAGAAAGTGCTGCTTGAAGGCATCTCAGCACGTGGTCCACTCTGGAGTGCTATCCCTCTATATTCCCTACACTTGAGGAACAGGGCACTGGCAGTCATCAGTCCCTTCTTGGGAGTGCGAAGATCTAGTCGAACTTTGGAAACGGCTCTGCCAGGCTCCTGCAGCACACGTGGTCATCCCAGTTACTTCAGTGCTCAACTACCTGTAACCAGTTCCCACCTGGTCCCCACTGCTGATCGTCCACCCGTCTAGTCCCCTTCTCCCCCAGCCTTGTCTAGTCACCCTCTCAAATTTTCAGCCACCTTGGACTGGACAGTCCTTGTTGGCTGCCATGGAGAAAATGGTTTTGTGGGAAGGTGGACTTTATGGCATTATACCCTGCCGAGGTCCCTCCGCTCCCCTCCCCAAACCCCACCTTGCATAGGCTCCACCCCCCTATTCTCCAGGTCTTTCCCAAGCTAGATACCTTAATCCTAAAGACAGGTCACTGCTGTCTCTGAAATCCTCAAACTTTCTCAGACTTTTTTTTTTTGCAGTTCTACGGTTACTCTCTTTATAGCTGGTGCTTTTGAATTATTTACCAAGATGAATAGGGAGAGAGGAGATTAAATCGTGGCCCCGACGAGCGTGGAGAGGAAATGGAATGGGAGCCAGTCATAAGCTCTCATGGAGTCAAACCCCTCATTGGCGTACACTTCTCCAATGGTTTCACATTTTTCTCAATCAACATTAAATATGGTCTGACGACAATACTTCAGACATCTTTGTCAAGGGGGAAACAAACCCTTCCATTCAGTCGCATCGAGAGCTACATCTGATATGCTCCTCTGATGACTCTAATTAGATGTAGGAGCTGGGATTGTCCATTTATATGAAAGACCCCTATCATAGATTTGCAGGCTAAGAGTGGTAGATTTTTTTCAGAAGTTCATCTCTTTGGGAAGAGGGCAGCGCATCCATAGGATTGCCCGAGAGATGTCTTCATGCAACATGATTTCTTTCCCTGGTTGCCAAGTTACAAATGCACTGTTATCTCATTGAATCGTCTACATTTCAATAGGCCCTGTCTCTTTCCACCCCCCAGCTCAAAAAAGAACCATGGGGAAAACAGCTGATAACACGCCGATAAGGATCAAACTCCCCGTATGAATGGGTTTTGTATTCTACTCATTGGCAAACAGGCTCAGGCGCTGCCATTGACTCCTGAGATTAGCTGAAGCGATCAACACGGAACTGTGCAAGTGGCTAAGCGCTGACATGCTGTAATTGGCTCACGATTTATTTATTTATTTTAAAAGCCTGGGTTTTAGGAGGCGCTTCAAAGCAACCCAGTGGCCTGTCAACAAACAGTAATCTTTCCTTGGCAATGCTTTCCACTCGTATTTTCTATTGATCCTGTTGAATATGGAGAAAGGGTGATGATACTCGGTGGCAGAAGTGACATTTATCAAAGGGATGCCCCAAATGACAAAGGACAGTTATGAACCCATCATTTCACGATGCCATTATATAACGGTTAGAAGGGAAAAAAGATACTATGCAGCCAACTCAAACCCAGAAAATGGTCTGAGTGGGTGTGATGCTGTTCTACTGTTTGTTTGAGTTTTGGTGAGTATTTTTTTTGTGTGTGTATGTGAATGCCTGGAAGTCATGGTTGACTGGCAACCTGTAGTGGGGCTTGGATGTTTCGGAGAGGTGGCTTGCCATTGCCTGCCTCTGTATCCCAGCCCTGGTATTCCTTGGAGGTCTCCCTTCCAAGTTCTTGCCAGGATTAGCCCTGCTTAGCTTTTAAGATCTGACAAGATCAGGCTTGCCTGGGCTATCCAGCTAAGGGCCTGTTCTACTGTTAAAGTGGTAAGGTCCTTGTAGTGGAATAGGCCTGCTCCAGCCTGCAAGCCCTATTCCATCCTGCCCTCCAAGGTTTCCCCAACACCTGGAGAGGCTTTTCATTCTCTTTTGGGTAAACACTGCCACCACCTGACCATTATAAAGAATTTCCCACTGGGAGGGTCAGAACTCCCAGCTTCCCTTCCAAGTTTTGAAGCCTTGCCACTGTATCTCCCACTGCCCAGTGCTGGGTCACCATGGGGAACGTTTACTGCCTTGTGCAACCCTGGAGGAATAGCCACATGCCAAATGACTGCTTTCCCCTAGTGCTCCTTTTAAAATAGCATGTCCAAGATGGTGGAGGTCTATGTGGTACAGAGAACCACTACCAGCATAAAAAGTTATAAAGTATTTATTAGAGAGAAAATATTCACAAGCATACTTTTAGCACAGCACCAGACTGAGCAAGGGATTCAAAAGAAATGGGTAAATTGCAATTCCTCTGTCCCTCTCTCTATACATGCCCTATCAGATGTTAAAATATATGACAGGCTCCTAAGCTTAGGAAGTTACATATCTTTACTGTGTTCTATAACCTTAAAGCTTCCTTCAGCTTTCCCGGCCACCATGTGGCTAATGGCCACGTCCTCCAGACCTCAGTTAAGACTTCTGTCTGCTCTGGTGGACTTAGCGCAAAAGAGAACTTCCTCCTTGCTCCTCTGAGTTTATCACCTCTCTTTTCCCTGCCCACTGACCAGGTCAGGCTGGGTTAGAGAAGCTCTTCCTGAAGTCTCCAGAATTTCCTTCTTGAAGTCTCTCTAGTATTTAACACCTCCAAATCTCTGTTCCCTGCTTGAAGGCGGGGCTTGACCATTCCACTGTCTAGACCTATTAGCATTTGTATGAAGGGGGGCTGAGGTGAGTCTGGAAAGCAATTGAACTGACTTTCCCCCTTCCTGCCTGTTCTCTGACCAGAGAGAGAGAGAGAGAGAGAAAGAGAAACTTTCAAAACTCAAGAGACCGATTTCTCACCAGGTGCTGCTTCACCATCACTCTTCCCTTTGCCCCAACTGCATGCTTCAATTTCTCACTATTTGCCGCGGGGCGCATTTTGACCCACAGCTTTGCACGCTTTCCCCCACAGCTTCAATGATCCTGTTTTTCAAGGATCACTGAATCTGCAGAGGAAACCGGAGGAAATCAGGCGAAGTCGCGGGTCAAAATGCGCCCTGCGGCAAATAGTGAGAAATTGAAGCACACAATCAGGGCAAAGGGAAGAGCGACGGCGAAGCAGGGCCTGGTGCAAAATTGGTCAGAGTGAACATTTTGCTCATTTCAAAACTCCAAAGGAAAAAATGCATTTCTTCACAATCCTCTTTAGACATAATAGAGCACACAGCTTGAACCTTGAGGTCTCCACCCTGTGTCAGATGTAACACAATAATATATGAATTGTGGCTTCTCCCCATTCGCGGGGAGGGCGGGGTATAAACTGAAAAAATAAATAAATAAATATAAATAAATTCCTGTAGGTGTGATGCGCGATTAGGATCAGGGCCACAGTGCAGATGGCAGGGGGATGGCTCAGTGGTAGAGCATCAGCTTGGTGTGCAGAAGGTCCCAAGTTCAATCCCGGACAATTCCAGTTAAAAAGGACTAGGCAGTAGGTGATGCGAAAGACCTCTGCCTGAGACTTCTGGAGTAGCATTTTTTCCCACCATCGAGAACAATGGAGGGGATGGGGCAACCTGTTTTGGGGCCCGTAGAATTAGACCTCGTGGTCCGATCTTCTTGAAACTTGGTGGGTATTTCGGGGAGAGGCCCCAGCAGCTACCCTGCAAGTTTGGAATCTCTCCCTCAAACCCCCTCCCCTCCAGCCCCTCATATACCCTATGAGTTTTTGCCGTTAACTTCAATGGCCCATAGGGTATAATGAGGCTGAAACTGACATTCAGCTGGTGATGTTGGGGGGCGCGGCATGTACTAATGAGTGATGCTAATGAGCTCCTGCACCTCTTTTTCTACAAAATGACCCCTGAGTAAGGATAAGTGATCCAGCCTGTGGCCATGGAGTGTGTGGGGGCAAACCTGACATGGATCTTTTTGGGGCGTAGTCACATGCCACCTAAAACCAAATCCGGACAAGGTTGAAATAATACTGGAGACAGACCTGGTGAACCCTAGGGGGTAGTGAGGAAAAGCAATACATGGTTGACTTCAGCTCCCCTTGGTCGTTCCAGCCTACAGTTTTTGTGGGTTTTCCTGAATATTTTTCTCTGTCCAGAAGCCAGGGACGGTGCCAAGCTTTTTTGCACCCTAGGCATGGCTAACTACTTGTGCCCCCCCCCCCCTCACGGGCAGGTGGGGAGGCAGCAAGGCTGAACAGAGGCATGGATCTGAGAGATCCAAGCCCCTGCAGCCTTGCCCTCAGCTCCCGTGGGCACGGGCAGGGGGCAAGCAAGGCTGGAGGGGTGAGCACTGAAGATCCCCACTGGTGGCGGCAACCTGGTGATGTCCCTCCCAGCCAGCTGGGCCGCATGGTGCTCTAGGATGGGCGGGAGTGCCACGGCAAAGGGCTTTGGTGAGGGAAGGGTGAGGCAGGGCAGGGTGGCAGGCCAGTGCGGCGCCCCCTCTAGGCAACTGCCTAACCCCGCCTTATGGGCATGCTGGCCCTCCCAGAAGCCCAAGTGGCTTCAGTAGTAAAGGAAAGCCCCCAACTTAATCTGCAGGAGAAGTTACAGGGTTTTTTTTACAGGAGTAAGGCCTAGTGATAGGGTTGCCGGCTCTGGGTTGGGAAATACCTGGAGATTTTGAGAGTGGAGCCTGGGGAGGGCAGGGTTTAGGGAAGGGAGGGACCTCAGCATGGAGTAATGCCATAGAGTCCACCTTCCAAAGCAGCCATTTTGTCAGGGGAACTGAGCTCTGTCACCTGGAGATCAGTTGTAATAGCAGGAGAGCTCCAGCCACCACGTGGAAGCTGGCAACCCTACTTAGGGTAACCTTAAGATAGGCTTGCCACCCTCCAGGTAGGAGCTGGCGGTCTCCCAGTATTACAACTGACAGAGATCAATTTACCTGGAGAAAATGGTGGCTTTGGAGGGTGGACTCTGTGGCACGGTACTCCTTTGGCATCCCTCCCCTCCCCAAGCCCCACCCTCCTCAGGCTCCACCCCCCCCCCCAAATCTCCAGGTATTTCTCAGCCTGGAGCTGGCATCCCTGCCTTGGGATCAGGCCGCCCTGTGAGACTACACTCAGTTCTTTCCGCGAAGGCTTTCTACCAGTTCCGAGTGCTGTGGTTGACCTCATGACCAGGATGCGCCACAGTAGAAGATCCACCTGCTCTTGCTTCCTGTCAAATCCAGTGGCAAAATTTGACTTCTCAAGATCTAAGAGTCTTGCCTCCTACCATATTCAAGAGATTGTCCCAGCCCTGCACCAGACGTCCCCAGCGTGGTGCCCACCACACTGTGTCAGAATTCCAAAGGTGCCCACAGGTCGAGAAAGTTTGGGGACCCCTGCCTCATATCAGTCCCAGAGGCATACAAAGAAAGCCATCTTGGTGTTATAACAGCAGGTAAAGGGAGAACTTCAAGCTTTCCGATCTCCCATACCTGTGAAACTCTCTCCCCTTGGAAAACTATCAAAACCCAAACCTCATGTTTTCCCAAGTTCTTTAAAACTTAGCAACAAAATTTAAGCCTGGCTTTTGTTGGTCAGAGCTAAGCTAACCGGAGCAAAATCACACCGGCCATGTATTTAAATCAGTCTTCATAGCTTTCTTTTGCAAATGTGTTATGTTTAGTACTGGCCAATATCCAACTCAGCATCAACAGACCTGTTCATAACCATAACTTTGTTCTGCAAACACAGTTTGCCTTGCGAAAGTGCTTCCGTAGCTTCCAGGAGCAGCTCCTGCAATACCACCTCGCTTCCCATGATTGAATAGTTTTAGAAGTAATTAAAAGAAAACGGAGTCGTCCCTTCGGGAAAAGCCATCAGGGCTTGTGTGCCAATTGCACTATGAGCCCCAAAACAGAGCATGAGACACGGTAGCGGTGTTCTGGACGATGCCTCCCTTAAACCCATTTGGGATTCCGTGGCGGGAACTCAACACCAGCCTTTCAGCATTGTGAAACTGCACTCCGGCATGTGCAAGCACACCGACACATGTGGAAAAGGCATGTGTGAGGCAGTGAAAAGGCATGCGTGAGGCTTCATATTCAGATGTTTTAGTAGAAAATATAGAAAAGAACATATAAAGCACTGTCCTGCATCCTTTTTTGGAGGGGAAACAAAGCATAGTACATATGGCAGTATTTGGGTTCTTCTTTTGGACTTGGCGTTGTGCGTTGTGCTACGGACACTGGAGGATCGGTCACTGCCATCTTTACCCTACCAGAGGATACAGCCATTCATTCCAGAAGTGCATCCAATTCCGCCGGGATATGAGCAACTCCCATCACCACGTTTCACATCCGCAGCCCTTCTTGTACCCAACTCATGCCGAATTCCGGAAACAACCCGCACAGTCAATTATTGCCAGTTTCTACCCAGAAGCCCGCAGAATAAGCCCCGGCACAAACAGCCCAATCATCTAATTGCTTAAAAACCAAAGCCGTCCATTCCAAAGTCTTTCCGACGCATGACACACGAAATGCATGAAACAGAACACAAAGAAGAACCGATGTTCCGTTGGTGGCAGGTCTCATGCAAAGTGCATTATCGGCAGAGTTGGAGAGAGTTATCTAGTACGTGTGTGTTCCCCCCCCCCAAAAAAGCAGGCACTAAAGAACTGGGGTCCTCAAGGATATTATGGCCCCTGATCAGCTCTTCTTCCATGCATAGGCGTCAACTACGGGGGGGCTCGAGGGCTGGAGCCACCCCCGAAATTTCCCGGGGGGGGGGGGAATGAGCCCTCCCCGGGAAAACGGTGCACCCTCTGCCGCACCTCCCTCGGCCCTTCCTAAGGCCGCCGCCGTCTCTCTCTCCCCCCCCCCCACCTGGCCACTCCGACCCTCCCTCTGTCCGTCCAGGGGCCAGCTAAGCAAATGCCCAGCTGGCCCCTGGATGGAGGGAGGGAGGGATGGAAGCAGGAGCGGTCGGGGGGGGGGGGGGGAGGCGGCGGCGGGGACATGGTCTGCACACAGAAGAGCCCCCCCCCCCCCGGGAGTTTTTAAACTCTACGCCCTGCTTCCATGTATGAAAGACAACTCAGGAAGGCTTTCTTTAACAGTAACAATTTTTTTTTTTTAGAGGGATCCTGGTTGGTTGCTAGAATGCTGCCTGGACAGAGACAACCAGACAGGTTAGGCGAGAGAACATTCACAAGAGAGCAATTTCCCTTAAAAAGTACATAACCCACGTTTTCTGAAGTAGCAGCCTTCACAGAATCCAGTTTCACCGAAAGGAAAACCAGTGGCGTCTCACGGTTTCCCTGTTGTCTTGGGAGCCAACATTCTACTTTGCGGGCGAAGGATTTGGCTGCTGCATGAATTCGTCCGCTCCGGAGCCCTCCTTCCTGAGCTAAGACAAAAAACGGGGGAGCCGGAGGCTAAAAAACCAGGAGCTAGCTCACACCAACCCGGCTTAGAGGGAACACCGATCCCCACCAAATCCGTGACTCTGCCTGCTCGGACTGGAGACAATCCTCTCGCGCGGATTATTCCTGTGGGCGCAGGCATCGCCCAGTGCAGCGGCGGGTCCCTTGCGGGGTCGCCTGGGCGCCGGGCGCCCTCTCTTCCCAAACACTTGGCACAGATTCTACGCCCTCGACTTGTGCCTGGGAGACGGCGGATTGCTATGCAGATTACGGGGGTGTTGGGGGGGGGGGGGCGAGGGGGCACAGTGCCCTCTGAAACGATGGGACCCGGGCTCAGCCAAGTCCGAAAGCCTGGGCTGAAAAGAGACCTCCGGAACGGCCGCTGCCGTTCCCTGAAACGGGACTCCGGAGCATCCCTTAGAAAAAGAAGAGGCGGAGGCGGAGGAGAGACTTCGGGGGTGCCGCGCCGCCAGGGAGCCACGCAACACCCGCCCCCGTCCAAAGTTGCTCTCCTGGAAGCTGGAAGCCCCTCTGGCGGGTGGCCAAGCCGGGCGGCTCTGGCGGAACGCCCGGGAGGCCCCGGCCAGGGCGGGAGGGGCTGGGCAGCCTGCCAGGCCAGGTGAGCCGGCGCCAGCCTCCGCCGAGCCGCGCTCCCCAGCCCCCCGAGACGCCCCCCCTTCCCCCGGTCCCCGGTCCCCGCTCGCTCTGGCTCTGGCCGGCAAAGGACGCGCCCTCTCCTCCTCCTCCTCCTCCTCCTCGCCGCCCCGTCTTACCTGGCGGCGCTCCGGCGGCGCGGTGGGTCCCCGTGCGCTCCGTCCGCTGCCAGCAAGCCGGGGAGGAGGGGGAGGAGGAGGAAGAGGAGGAGGGCCGGTCCCCCGCGAGTCATCCTCGGCGACGGAGTGGGCGCCCGCTTGGCTCAGGCGGCTGGCTGGCTGCCTCTCCGCTGGGTGACAGCTGCCGGCTGGCTTCGGCGCAAGAGACGGCTCCCGTGCTGCGGCGGGCGGGCGGGCGGAGAGCCGGGCGGCGGGGGAGACGCACCGTCATCGGAGAGGCTCTCTCGCTCGCTCGCTCGCTCGCCGCCGCCTCCTCCCCGCTGTTCTCACGGCGGCTTTGGAGAAGCGAGGCCAGCTTTTGGCAAAAGCTACTTTCTCTGGAGTGAGCGGGTTGGGCGCTTCTGGCAGGCCCTCGCCGGGAGTTCCCTGGCCCCTTGGCTTGGCCTGTCCCGGAAGGAAGAAGAAGAAGAAGAAGTTGTTTTCCCCGGGCCAGTTTGGCTGGAGATTCTGGAAGGTTTTTTGGTCACCTTCTGGGCATGGAACAGCAGTCACTGGGGGTGTGGAAGGGGCCATATTGGTGAATCTCCTGCATTTTGCAGGGGGGTGGACTAGATGACCCTGGAGGCCCCTTCCAACTCTATGATTCTAAGCAGCAGATGAAGATTCTGTGAGGAGAAGGAAAAGGGGAGGGGCAGGAGGAGACTGGGTTTATACCCTGCCCTTCACTACCCAGAGGCGTCTCAGAGTGGCTCACAATCTCCTTTCCCTTCCCCTCCCCGCAACAGACACCCCCTGAGGTGGGTGGGGCTGAGAGAGCTCTTTCCAGGACTGCTGGTGAGAGAACTTGTGGCTGACCCAAGGTCACACCAGCAGCTGCATGTGTCCTGTTTGCCTGTTGTTGTTTCTAAACCACAGTGTGAAGAAGAAGAAGAAGAGATTGGATTTATACCCCGCCCTCCACTCCCCAAGGGAGTCTCAGAGCGGCTTACAGACTCCTTTCCCTTCCCCTCCCCACAACAGACACCCTGTGAGGTAAGTGGGGCTAAGAGAGCTCTTTCCCAAGCTGTCCTTGAGGGAACAGCTGGTACAGAGCTATGGCTTGCCCGAGGTCATCCAGCCAGGTGCAAGTGGAGGAGTGGGGAATCAAACCTGGTTCTTCCAGATTAGAGTCCGTGCACTTAACCACTACACCAGACTGGCTCTCAGAAAGGGGTTTGGTGCACTGTCATCTGAAAGCCAGCACATGAACACACATGAAGCTGCCTTGTCCTGAATCCGGCCATCGAGGTCAGCATTATCCACTCAGACTGGCAGCAGTTCTCCAGGGTCTCCGGCGGAAGTCTTTCACTTCACCTGTTACCTGACTCTTTAAACGGGGGCTGCTGAGGTCTGAAGCAGGGGCCTTCTGCATGCCAAGCAGATGCTCTTCCACTGAGCCACGGCCCCTCCGAGTATCAAAAGAGTTGTACTACCTGTGTGTACTGACCTGTATCCTTTCAATAAGCAGGTTTGAGACACCTGGAGCAGAGCTCTGGAGACAACCACACAGAGCACCCCCCACGACCTGGCTAGCCAGGGGAACCTTGTTCCAAAAGGGAGCTGGGACTCATTCAAGCAGCCAGTGAAGTAACTGGATACATGTCTGCATTCTTTCCCCTACCCGAAAGTCATTTGCATGCTGTTCTTGCTCCTCTAAGACAAGAATGCTGCCGTATCTGATGCTCTGGGGCAGGAATTGAAGGGGGCTTTAGGGTTGCCAACCTCCAGGTGGTGGCTGGAGATCTCCCACTATTACAACTGATCGGGGATCAGTTCACCTGGAGAAAATGGCTGCTTTGGCAGTTGGCATCATGTCCCAAACCCCGCCCTCATGTCCCAGGCTCCACCCCCAAAATCTCCAGGTATTTCCCAACCCGGAGCTGGCAGCCCTAGATGGCTTCCAGCATAAAAAGAAAAAAACATACCATCATCCTCTTCAGGGGTCATTTCATAGAAAAAGATGTGCAGGAGCTCATTAGCAGCCTCATTTGCATAACTCATTTGCATATACCGGAAGTGTGTCAGAAGGCAACACCCACCCCTCAGGCTCCACTCCACAGGTGAGTGAAACTGACCAGCTCTTCCTCCATTCCCTTCCCCATCCAATACTTATTTGTGCAATAAAAAGAAGCGTCAAGAACACACCCTCATTCTCTTCCTGCTCCCTTGAAACCACCAGGTTTCAAGTAGACTTGAGATACCCAGGACATGTGCACCACCCATCCCTTCCCCTTCCCCTCCCCACAACAAGACACCCTGTGAGGTAGGTGGGGCTGAAAGAGGTCTTTTGAGAACTGCTCATGAGAGGAAAGCTCTGAGAGAACTTGTGACTGGCCCAAGGTCACACCGGCAGCTGCATGTGGAGGAGTGGGGAATCAAACCCGGTTCTCCCAGATTAGAGTCCAACTCCTGACCACTACACCAGACTGATGGGGGGGAAGCTGCTGAAGGGGTGCTGCGCCTCGGCACTGTTCGAGGAAGCCGAGGAGGGGGCGGGGCTTGGTCATGTGCCCGCCCCCTGGGCTCCTCACTCCCGGAGCTGCGCTCCTGTGCGCTCCCGCTCCATCGGACCCCTGGTCCTCTTGCACCAGTTCTGGAATCCCTGTAGCTGGTTTTATTCCCTCTCTGCATGAGATACAGACTGGTCTTTACCCTGCGGACATCAGCATCATTACATGGTCTCGCCTTCGGCAGGCATGCCACGTGTATGAAATGCATGAAGCATTCTGGGATCAGAAGTACTGAATCTCTCTGGTCACAGGTGCTGGAGGAAATGAATACGATAACATCTCAGAACGTCCTGTTAGACCCAGCTACTCTACTTCTAAACTCAACATCTACAAATAATAATCAAGACGTTCATATTTCGGACCTTGCTTCTACTCTATTGGCTACAGCCAGATTGACAATGGTTGCCTCCTGGAAGTCTCCCAGCCCTCTATCCGGAAGTGGCGGGATAAATGTTGGGATCGCTTTATAACGGACAGGATCACTCAGGGGTCATTTCGAGCAGGAGCTCGGGAGTGCTCAGCTCCGAGAGTTGGTGTCAGTACCCCCCCCCCCAGCAGGGGAATGTCCGCTTGTGTCATGGCTGCAGCAAAATGACCCCGTCCCCTGGAAAGGTCCTTGTTCCTCCAACAAGCCTTCTGAAGGCTTCAGCCACCACTGAAGCTATCCTCCCAGAATAGTGGTATTTCTGAGGCTTGGATTAGTAGCTGTCCCCTCTCTGCCAGCTCTTTCTTTCTTTCTTTCTCTCTCTCTCTCTCTCTCTCTCTCTCTCTCTCTCTCCTTCCTTCCTTCCTTCCTTCCTTCCTTCCTTCCTTCCTTCCTTCCTTCTCTCGCCTTCTGACATACTTCTGGTAATGTCAGGTGGTTTAGCATATGCAAATAAATTATGCTAATGAGTTATGCTAATGATCTCCTGCACCTCTTTTTCTTCGAAATGACCCCTGGGATCGCTGATAATTATGAGGGGCAAAAGCATAGTCCTAATGGCACGCATATAAAGTTTGTGCACACATGGTTCCCACTATTACAATATTTACTGGAGAATGAACTCTTACCTTCTAACCCCAGGTACATCGAATGGCTACATTTCTAAATTTCATTCTTTTAGTCTGAGCACTCATTAAATGAGTTTTAGGTATCAATAGTAGTTTGGTATGACTGTAAGGTTTGCTTAGTGTATTCTGAATGATTTTGGTTGAAATTGTATGCAATGACATTGAATTTCAAAGTTTAATATGTTAATCTGTACCACTGCAATATTCTTTAATAAAGGATTAATCTTTTTAAAAAAGGAATGCTATAGCAGAGGTCCCCAACCTTTTTGAGCCTTGTAGGCACCTTTAGAATTTTGACATAGTTTGGTGGGAGCAGCCCCCCCAAAAAAATGGCTGCCACAGGAGGTGGAGCTGACCACAAAATGGCTGTCGCAGGAGGCACAGCTGTCCACATAGAGAAAGCCCCAGTACAGGGAGAGGGGGGATAATTTTTTTAAAAAATACACTGGGAAGAAGGAGTGAGAGACAATAAAACCAACATTATGATGGCAACTGCCACTGAAACGATATTATTTCAATCTCTCCAGCCAATCAGATCTCCAGTGGCTGTTCAGACGACCTGCTGGGCAAGTTCTCACCATGGCCCCATTTTAGGATTGCCACCCCCCTGATGGGAGCAGGAGTTCCCCTGTTTTCAGGGGCCCCAATCTGCCACTGGCCAGCTGGCTGGCAGGGGGAACCCCTCCTCCAAAGAGCCCCGTAGCACCTGGCGTGCCCGGTGCGATGACATCACCCAGATGTCAGGAATCCTTCTTGCCCTCGATCCCGTACCCCAGCCATGGGCGACAAGGATGGTGGGGGTGTTCCTGTAATTACAGGGGAGGAAATCCCGATATTGACCGAGACAACTCCCATCCCCACTATGAAAGGGGGGGCTCAGCTATGAGAGGCCATGGCGGGATCCATTCTCACGGGCCCAGTTTTCAATGGAGACTAGAGAGTCATGGATTACCACCCTCCAGCTGGGGGGAGCTCCGTTATGACTTCTTGCCATACCAGGACACTCGTTATGAACTGGCAAGGGTCAGCAGTGGGGCAGAGGACCCAATGGCGAGAATGCAACTGCAGTTGCAGAACGATCAACAGCGGATGCGGGATGAGATGAACGAGATGTTACTGGGTATTCCCCAAATGGTGGCTACTGCAGTCCAGCATGAACTCCAATTGCAGCGTCCTGCACCCCCAGGAGGTCCCGCTCCAGGACAAGTACCTCCAGTGCAGCAGGTGCCTCCGGGACAACCCCCACCTGCTCCAGTGCCTGTTCCTGCACCCGTGGGTGTACCAGCTGACTCAGGGGCCCCAGTGGCTTCTGTGGGGCTCATGGGGCTAGAACGCCCAAAGGAATTGTTGGATGCCACCTTCGATGGAAAACCAGACAACTTAGCTTTTTTTGTGCTACAGGTGCAGAAGTTTCTCCAGAACTGGGGCCCTCTCTTCCCTACTGAGGGCCACAGCATCGACTACATTGGATCAATACTGAGAGAGAAAACTGCTGACTGGTATGTGAGCCTGCACAATTTACACGACCCTGAACTCCGTGAAGTTCAAGCGTTTATGTGGGCTTTGAGACACCAGTATGAAGACCCGATGGAAGTGGAGAAGGCATGCAACAGCCTCTGAACCTTGAAGCAAGGAAATAGATCGGTGCATGAGTACTCTGATGAGTTCAAAATGTGCGCAGCTAAGATCCAAGGGTGGCCAGAAGTGGTACTTGTAGAACAGTATCGCTTGGGGTTGAATCACATAATATTAGAATCTGTGTTGAGAAGTGTGAAACCCGTCTCGTTGGTGGCCTGGGTGGGGGAAGCTGGGAATGCTGAGAGCAGCTGAAACTAATCTGGATGCGTACCCCTAAAGCGTACCCAAAAATTCCTGCGGTCACTGGGAAATCCTCTGCTCGTTCTAAGCTGAAGGAGCTGATGCGAAATCAATGCACGCAACAAGGTCAGTGTCTTTGATGTGGGGGAGCTGGGCACTACGTGTGAGGCTTCTGCTCGAAGTAGTCAAGGATCAGACCTTTGTTGATGAAACACAGTTCTTTATTTCCTATTACTACATTACTACAGGTCCTCGGATCATTGTTAGAGATAAAATATACAATAGAAGCAGGACTAATATACCCTCTAGTACAATTTGAATTACCCATAGGTAACCAATCACAAGGAGGGAAAAACCGCGGGCTAAAGGTCCTTTGACCGTTTGCTTCCCACAGGAAAAAGGTTAGGTGTGAAGCTGTAAATTTCCCCTCTTAAACCAGACCCCTTAGATGTATCCAGCTTATGCATAACAAATAACTTTTGCCAAGGTCTTCACACGCCGATAAGAAACTGGTCCGCATCTTCCCCAGCAGGGAGGAAAGGAATGCGGAGGCGCGGAGGTGAGAGGCCGATTGTTTTCATGTGCTGAAGTCGCCACCCTCCCAGACCAAATGGTTACACTGACCAGACCCAACCTGAGCCATAAATCCAGGGTCATAAAGGAAGCCATAACGAAAGGTTACATAGCGACTACAGGGACAGGTTACATGATGAGGGAGATTATACAAAGCATACAAGCATTAAGCATAACAGAAACGTTTGTTAGAATCCTTAGATTCTGACACTACGCCGCTTTCTGCCCCGTGGGAGCACCAGTGCCACCGGTCAAGGGACCCGACCCAAAGATGACAGAGACACCAACCAAGGAAGGGGCGGGATCCCCGAAGCTGCCAAGAGCCCTCAAACTTGGAGCACGTCCTGGGGGCTCTTCGTCCAGTGGAGAAGAAACCACTCAGCTGGTGGGAAAAGGCTACGACCTGCTGTGAAAGGCCCAAAACAGCAGGTCCGAGAGCAACTCACACTGCAACCGGTGAGCACTTAACCCCATTGTTTTTCATGACTGTGTCTTTAGTTAACCCAGAGATAGGGATTTGGAGTGTGCTCAAGACTTAATTAGCCCATCCATAGCCACAGAGCTGGGAGTGATGGTCAAATGACTGCCCAAGTTGCTTGTCTTTACGCAAATGGACAGCTTGGCTATGAGGGAGCCATGTAAATATCAAACCCTCCCTCTGATCATGGGCACAGAGACTCATTGGGAGCAATGGGAGTTTATCATAAATCCTTGGTCCGGTTTTCTATGGTGTTGGGTAACCTGTGGCTGAAAGCTCATGACCCCTATATTCTGTGGAGTGTGGGGTTGGTAAACTTTGTGGCTTTGGGATGCAAAGAACATGTCTTATCACCTGAGTGGGGAGTACCTCAATCCACTCCACTTAGAGCTTGTTTAGCCACAGAGGAGCTTAACTCCACCCCGAAGGAGTACCATGACTTGGCTAAAGTGTTTGAGGAGGAAGAAGCCGATGAATCCCCCCCCCCCACCGAAACACAGACTGTGCTATAGAACTGTTGCCAGGACATAAACTCCCAAAGGGTAAGCTGTACTCGATGAGCCCGGCAAAAAAAGGAGAACTGAGGAAATTTATCAATAAAAACCTGGTCTGGGGTTTTATCTGCCCTGCCTCCTCCCTCTTTGCGGCTCCTGTTTTGTTCCGGAAAAAGAAAGATGGGAGCCTTTGCCTGTGTACAGATTATAGAGGGCTGAATGTGTTGTCTGCAATGAATGTGTATCCCTTTCCCCTGATCAAGGATTTGCTAGCCGAAGCACCTAAAGGGAAAATATTTACAAAGTTGGATTTACGAGATGTTTGCTTCAGGGTGCACATTCGGGAGGGAGACAAGCCTAAAACTGTGTTCAGTACCCCGCTGGGTCAGTTCGAGTACTTGGTGATGCCATTTGGACTACAGGGGCCCCCGGGGGTGTTCATGAACTTTATAAATGAAGTGTTGCACAAGCATTTATTCAGTGGGGCCCTAGTTTATTTTGATGATATCCTTCTTTGTTCACAAGATAAGAAATCACATGTGAAATTGGTCCATGAGGTCCTCCAGACCCTTTGGAAACATAAGCTGTTTGCCAAACTGTCAAAGTGAGACTTTCACAAGAATGAGGTGGACTTCCTAGGCTACCGCATCTCACCCCGGGGGCTAAAGATGGACCAAAAAAAGGTGGCTAATGTCTTGGGTTGGAGGCCCCACAAACCCGGCATCAACTCCAAAGTTTCCTCAGGTTTGCGAATTTTTACAGAGCCCTCATCTTGAACTTTGCTCAAGTGAGCTTACCACTCACAGACTTATTGAAAACTAAAGGGAGGGGTAATGACAGTGTTAAGCCGGGGGCGCGTTTGGAGTGGACTGTAGAATGCCAGGAGGCTTTTGACCGGCTTAAGAGGGACCCAATGGGTGACTTCACCCCCTGGCATACATTTCAAAGAAACTCACTCCCACCAAACGGAACTGGGCAGTGTGGGATAAAGAGGCTGCAGCTATTAGATTAGCACTAACCACCTGGAGACATTGGTTAGAGGGGGTGCGCACTCCATTTGAGGTATGGACTGATCATAAAAACCTAGAGGTGCTACGTGTTCCCTGCAGCCTGAACACCAAGCAGCTTCGGTGGGCAGAGTTCTTTTCCAAATTCCGGCACCATTTCCTGGGAAAAGCCAACTCCTTGGCTGACGATCTGGCCTGCCTACCACAGCATGATAGCCTACACGATGAGGTCATAGACTCTATGTTCATGCCTTCACAGTTGGGAGGGGCTGTCCTCACTCATAGCAGAGCAAAGGTGGAAACTAAACAGGCCAGGTGAGCTGCCAGATTCAAAGTTGCATTTTCAGATTCAGATCAAGCTGAAAACCTCAGCTGATCCTAGGATTGTGCTGGGGCCTGACGGTTGCTGGCACAAAGGAGGGAAACTGTACCCAAAACCTTGCAGGGGAAGGTGATGCACTTTGGACATGAGTTGAAACTGGCAGGACATTCTGGATATTTAAAAACTTTACACATCATCCAACGTCAATTCTGGTGGCTGCACATGAAGGGGGATATTTCACAGTATGTGGGGTCCTACAAAACGTGTTTGACGAGTAAACAATAGCCGGGCAAGCCACCCGGTCTACTCAAGCACCTAGAGACTCCCAGTTGGCCATGGGAGGTGATTTCAATGGACTTTATTATGGATTTGTCCCCTAGCAAGGGGAGAACGGTGATTTGGGTGATTGTGGACTTATTCTCCAAGCAGGCCCATTTCATCCCTTTTAAGCAATTACCCACTGCCAAGGTTTTGGCCAAAATGTTTATGCACCACATCATAAAGCTGCATTCCATTCCCTGCAAAGTGATCTCCAACCATGGAACTTAGTTCGTTGCCAGGTTTTGGAAATCGCTCATGCAAATTCTGGGCATCGAGCAGGGCTTAAACAGTGCTTACCACCCAGAGACCAACTGGCAACGAACTGAGTTCCACGGTCGGAGATCATTTTGCAGGGAATGGAATGTGGTGCATAAACATTTTGGCCAAACAGAAAGGGTCAGTCAGGTGGTTGAACAATTTCTTCGTTATTTCACTAATTTCCAGCAGGATAATTGGACCGACCTATTGCCTTTCATGGAGTACAGTTATAATAATGCTGTTCATCTGTCTACTGAGGTTTCCCGATTTATGGCCCTGTATGGGTATGAAGGGGCCTTCCTCCCCACGGCAGGATCCCCGACCCAGCCAGCGGGTAATCTACAAACAAGAACTGAAAGCCAAGTGGCCACTCATCCAGAGAACACTGGAAAAAGCTAAATTGGATTACAAAGCTCAGGCTGACAGGCATAGAGTTCCCGGTTGGTGTACTTGTCCATGAAAACTTTGAAGGGTCTACAAACCAGCAGGAAACTGGGTTGGAAATAAGTTGGACCTTTCAAAGTGGTGTGCAAAATCAATGAGGTGACCGTTGAACTTGATTTGCCTAATTTTTTTTAAAAATGTGCATCCTATTTTCCATTTCAGCCTTCTGAAGCGGGACCCTGGCCCGAATGTGTGGAGACCCTGTCCTCCAGCCCCGCCTCCACTGATGGTGAATGGTGAACCCCACTTTGAAATTGCTCAGATTTTGGACTCTAAGCTGAAACAGGTGAGGGTCTTCTATCTGGTGTAATGGAAGGACTTTGGTCCAGGGGGAAATGAGTGGGTTGAACAGTTTCATGTTAATGTTCCTGCCTTGCTTCATGTTTTCCATAAGCTGTATCCAGTTAAACCTGGTGGAAGGGGGCCTTCGGAGGGGCAGAATCACAGCTATGCTGACATTGTGGGGGGAGGGTGGATGGTGGCAACTGGGTGAATTCCTGTATCTCTTGGAATTTTAGGTTTTGTTTCTCGCTGTGTGTCTTATCTCCCTACCTAGCTTTGACCTCAGTGTCTAGTTGCTCTCATTGCTCTGGGGAACCTGTATTCATTAGTTTAGGTGCACTTGCTTATGATTGGATCTCACCCATCAGGGATTTCTCTTTGAATTCTGTATAACAACCCTGCTCCCGCCTGGAGAGTCATTCCTGACACAAAATGTATGCACAGATGACCTTTAATGCCTTTACTGATCTCAATAAACTAGATTCTGATTAAGGAACATTGTTGGGACTGATTGCCATGGGAC
This sequence comes from Lepidodactylus listeri, assembly GCA_029233225.1. NCBI lineage: Eukaryota > Metazoa > Chordata > Lepidosauria > Squamata > Gekkonidae > Lepidodactylus > Lepidodactylus listeri. Next base: position 126,541,015 of record JARCFY010000005.1, on the reverse strand, counting down.
TCTGACAGCGACCTATATTGCCTCATGGTTAATTTAAAAAAATAAATGAATCTGAAGCTACCATATATCTTTTGAAGTAACAGTCATTTTGAAATACATGAAGATCTGTTCCACAGGCCCATTCGATGGCATTTTCTACTAATCAGATTCACATGGTTTCAAGGGACATGTGCCTCCTAGGGTTCCTATCCCCCCCTGTGGAGGGGCAGGGAATCCAGCTCCCATTGCCTGCCACAACTCTGACTGGTGGGGAGAGTTTTATTTTAAAATGGCAGCACTGCATGCAGTGCTACCTCACTTCCAATAAAAACCTGGAAGTTTTACCATAGAGTTTCCAGCAATTCCTAGAGCTACCCGACATCATTTCCAGGTTTTTACCAGATGTGATGCAGTCCTGCTGTTGGCATTACAGACCCCCCATCAGTTGTTAGGCTCTGCCTGGCAACTGTAGGGCCTTCTTAGAGATAGACCTTGTACTCTTGACTGTGTAAGGAGGTTTCTCCTCACTGTCAGTATTTTGCAGGGATTTTGAGTGATTATGTATTTTAGCCAGGCATTCGGTGTTTTTATATTCCATTTATATTGTGTTTTTATATTCCAGCTTGTTTTTTTGTGGGTGTGTCATCCTTGTAACTGCTTGTACACAGAAATTTTCAGTGGGCTACATGGAAATGTGTTGTAGAGGCCTGTTATTCATTCCCCACACACATAAGGCATAAAAGGTTATGCCTTATTTACGTAAGCTGCTGACTCTCTTGAAGGTAAAAGGTTGAATACCTAGTGGGTCCTTTTCTGGTGGGGAGGGAAATTATGCTTCTGGGAAATAATCAATTGCCTTCATTTTACAGCAATTAGGGGGACAGTAATTGAGATTCATGTTGCATGGAAAACCACAGATTCAGTAGATTATTTTGTCGTACAATGCTGTTCCTGTTGAAAGAGCTGTCACTGCACAGCCAACTCATGTTGGCTTCGATGATACATTAATATATCAACTTGGAAATGAAAAATGCCTTTATAATCAAGAAGAAGAGGGCAGCTTAGAAATCACAATGTGGACTCATTCTGGAAATCTAGTGGGATAATTTACTGGTATTTTGCGAAGTCTTCAGGAGACTCCAGTCTTGACCCAAAAAATAAGGAGAAAAAGACTTTCCCTGAATAGGGTTGCCAGCTCTGGGTTGGGAAATACCTGGAGATTTTGAGGGTGGAACCTGAGGTGGGGTGGGGTTTGGGGGTGGGGAGGGAATTCAGCAGGAAAGGCCCTTCAAGTGCTTCTAGCTGGTGGGGACTGACTGGCCCCACAGATCCAGTCTCCAGCTGGCACTGCTGCTTGGAGTTCAGGCATGCTGGCACTGGCCGCCCCTCTCCCTCCCCTCTTGCAAGATTTAAAGAGCCCTCCACCTGGTTGGTGAGCCCTTTAAATCTTGCAGGAGGTTTAGGAGAGGGGTGGCTGCTGGTGATTTTTCTTGGGGGGTGGGGCTTGGAGCGGGACATCCCCAAGGCGATGTCATCACATTGGGGGTACCGCACTCCCTCCGGGAACACCCCAAAGTCCCGCACTGGGGACAGAATTGGACCTGGCACTTGCCTTCATTTTACAGCAATTAGGGGGACGGTAATTGAGATTCATGTTGCATGGAAAACCACAGATTCAGTAGATTATCCAGGCACCTCCTGGAGGCTGGCAACTTAAAATTTCAGGAACCCTTGGTATAGAAGATTGTTCCTGTGTTAGTCCTACTGTATGGAAGGTGCCCTCTCCTATTGCATCTAACCTTAAATGATGTGTTAGAGTATGAGGCCCAAATTAAATATAGAAGCCTCCGGACTATGTTTGTGGCTTCTAATTTCTCCCATAATTTAGACCTTTCAAACTCCATTGTAACAACAAAAGGCATGAAATAAGTATGTGTATTGGTCCCGCTGTTGTTTATTTTTTATATTAACAATATGGTCAGCAATTTAAAAAATTCAGATTTTCACCTCCCTACGCTGGCTGATTGGAAGATCCCTGAATTACTTTATGCAGACAACACGGTTATACTCTCTGGGTCTAAGAAGAGCCTTAAAGGCATTTAATCAGTTTTGTATTAAGAATTAGTTAGCGATTAACTATCAAAAAACTAAAATTATGTCCTTCGGCAAAAGAAGGGTTTGGCGCATCAATGGTCACAGGATTGAGCAGGTCACAAGCTTCAAATACATGGGGGTGGTATTACAATCAACTAGTGCACGAATTGCTCATCATGAAAGGTGGCCAACTGAGGTAAAAAATCTGCTCAGGCCATAATTAGATTCTTACGCATTAAAGGCGGGCAATATTTACCAGCAGGCCTTAAACTGTTCCAGGCCAAAACAGAACCCCAACTTTTGTACAGGACAGTAATAGGTCCACCATCTTCCTGCTTCACTCCACTCACGCATGTTCAATCAAAGTTTTTAAGAGCAGCTTTTCAGTTGCCCAAATGCGTTTCAAACACAAGTTTATGCCTGGAATCTGGTCAAATTAAAGTGGAGTCAAAGGTATGCCTCACCTCAATAAATTTTTGGCTCAAGTTAAACCTTATTCCTCATGGTTTAACACCTCTAATCCTTAGAGATAGTTTTAAATCTTCCTGGGTAAAGGCCATACACCTTAAGATACGAATCTAGGTCCAGCTGCACATGCTGTCTTAGAAATGAATATTGAGTAAGCAAAGGCAGTACTTAAAGGATGTTGGATATTCAACGACAGAATGATATTAATAAAGTACCAGAGTTTTTGACCTCAGAACACACCAAATACAAGGTAGCACCAGCAACGTACCTTTTTCAGTTGGAGATTCTGTGCCAACGGAGGGCATTTTCTCAAGCCAGATGGCAAGCATTGCCCTCTGCAGTGGTAGAAATGCGGTTTAGAAAGACTCCCATGCAAGAGAGGGTTTGTCCTTGCAGGGAGGGCGAAGTCGAAACAATCAAACATGTGTTATTACATTGTTGTTTTTATCAGGAAATCCGTATAAAGATTATTTTCCCCATTCTTAAGAAATTTCCTTGCCACTTTGACACAGAGCTTTGCAAAACGCTTCTTATGGGTGCTAATCCAACAGTCACAGCCCCCAGTGCGAAATTCTTTTCAGTCACATATAAAATACGCCAAGAGATGTTATCAAGTGTATTAGAATTAGGATTTTAACTGTTTTAGTGGTTTAAGTATTGCTGTGTATATTGTTGATAAGATTTTCCAGATGTTATATGAACGGCATTATATGATTTATGCTGGTCAATGACTGTATCAATAAAAGTGCAAGCGAGTACCAGTGGTCTAAATGCATTTCAATCTGACTTCATGCCCAGTTCTAGACAGAAAATGCTTTGGTCATCCTGATGGTATCGAGGCCACGGCACTGTTCCATTGGTTCTGATCTTATCTGGCCAAATATTACCAGAACTTGTGGCACTGAAGAAGCATTTATTTGATCTTGCGGAATTTTTGCTGGAGGGGTCTTAGGGGACAAAAAAAAACAACCCAAGTACAGGCTAATGGGGGTCTAAGCTTGCTGAGACTGAGAGGGGAAAAGATCTTGGGGTTGTAGTGGAGAGCTCAACAAAAGTGTCAGTGTGCTGCAGCAGTGAAAAAGGCAAAGGGATTATTAAGAAAGGGATTGAGAAGAAAACGACCAATATTGTAATAAGAACATAAGAACATAAGAGATGGGCCAGTGGCCCATCCAGTCCAACACTCTTTCACACAGTGGCCAAAAGTACTGGGTGCCATCAGGAGGTCCACCAATGGGGCTGGGACACTAGAAGCCCGCCCACTGTTGCCCCCCCTCAAGCACCCAGAATACAGAGCATCACTTGCCCCAGACTGAGAGTTCCCATCTCTACCTTGTGGCTAATAGCCATTGATGGACCTCTGCTCCATATGTTTATCCAGGTCCCTCTTGAAGCCATCCATGCTTGTAGCCGCCGACACCTCCTGTGGCAGTGAATTCCATGTACTGAATAGCCCTGAATAGATCTACGGTGCAGCCTCATTTGGAATGCTGTGTACAGTTCTAGTCACCGTTGCAGAGCCTGAAAAAGTACAGAGGAGGGCAACCAAGATGATCAGGGGGTTGGACCACCTTCCATATGAGAAAAGGCTGAAGAGTCTGAGATGGTTCATTTCCCCGGAAGATCAGTTCCCCCAGAAAAAAATGGCTGCTTTGGAGGGTGGACTCTATGGCATTATGCCCTGCTGAGGTCCCTCCCCTCCCTCAACCCTGCCCTCCTCAGGCTCCACCCACCAAATCTCCAGGTGTTTCCAACCCAGAGCTGGCAACCCCAGGCCCTAATCAAGCTGTTGGGAGTCAGCATACTCCAAACAGAACTGTATACACCCAATGGAATACATTTGCAGATTGGCGATGCATTTTAGGTCTGAATCTTCGGGTGGCTTTTCAAATGTCATCTGTCAGACCTTACAACCAGCTCTGTCTGGCTCACCAGCTATAGCCTTATCTTGAGATATGGCCACTGTTCTCCCCCCACCCCATCCATCCCCAAATATCCAGGATTTTCCCAATCCGGAGTTGGCATTCCTAGCCTCAGCCCAATGATGTGTGAGGCTTCTGAGCAGACACTATCAGACCAGACCTTTGTTTAGCAGCAAAGTTCTTTTATTCTAATAATGGTTCAGGTTCTCGTTGTTTGTTAGAGATACAGGAAAAGAAATTACTTGGGAAATTACTTCAGGCAAAGGTGCATAAACATAACGAGCCAATCAGAATGAATACAGAAAACCGGGAAAAAATGGCAACCGTTCGTTCTCACCAAAAGGTGGGAAAGTTATAAAAATTCTCTTCTTGCCCTGAGTGACCCAGATGTGCGAACCCCAGGCTAAACATTTGGTCAGCAGCAATTAAACAGTCTCCAAGGTTGCAATAACTTTGATAAAATACTTCAGGCTTGAAAGGGGAGGAGGAGTGAACAGGATGAGATAGTTTCGGTTGCTTATGTGACGACCAAGAATGTGGCAGGCCATCCTCCCGGGAAAAAAGTAACATTAAGCAGGGCAGCTAGATCTACATCAAGGCAAGCAATAAAGCAATTGGTTACAGTGTGGCACAAAGAAACCAAAAGTAACAGCAGGACGAGCATTCTATTGTCAGATTCTGACATGATGCCACTCACCCCTTCCCTCCTCTTTTGGAGTGTCTCTGCAGCTGTGAGTCAGTGGGCCAGGCAGCCCCAAGGGAGGAGGACCCTCCAGGGGAGGAGGCCCAGGCCCACCAGAAGCTTCGTCTCTGGCTGAGGCCCTGAGCTGGGCATCAGAGCTGACTCCACCAGGCTGGCCTCTGAGGTCACAATGGCCTTCCCTGAAACATGAACCCCCGGAGCAGGCCTCCCCCCCAGACTGAGTCAGACCACTGGGCTTGACTGGTGGGGACTCTGCCGGGTCTTCCATGTCCCCTACAAACTGATGCTTGTCACTGAAGATGCTAAGGATTGAAGCTGGGACCTCCTGCATGTGCTCTACTGCTGAGCCACAGCCCCTGACCCAGGAGACTGCCTTGAAGGGTGGACTAATCTCTCAGAATGTGGGGATGTCAACACCTATTGGCAGAAGATGTTGTTGGAAGAGAGCAGGATAAGGTAGAAACCCTCATCCACCAATGTTTTAGGCAACATGTAGAGTCGCATTGAGAGGTCTAGTGCCTCTGACCCAACAGCAGCGGAATGCTTTGGCCAGCACCCCTGGGGTTCTCAGCCTCCAGGTGGGACCGGGGGATCAACTCAAATTCCAGATCGCCAGACTAGAAAGATCAGTCCTCTTGGAGAAAATGGATGCTTTGGAGGCTGGAATCTATGGCCCCATACATCATTGGAGTCCCTGTCCTCCCTAGGCACTAAGTACGCTGCAAACTTCAGCATGAATATGGTAACCAAGTGAACTCACCTTGCTCAGTTTACTCTATTACATGTGATGGGTGATGGTTGAAACTTGTCTCAAGTCTGAACTTTGGGTGCTTTCATATGCACTAAATAACACATTTCCACACAGAATAAATAATGTTCTTTCACACATGCTAAATAAATGCTGTTTCAGTCCACTCCGATGAGCATTTGCAAGTAGATCTTGTGATTTCACGCAGTAAAATCCAGTTGCAAAGTGCATTCAAAGTGTTATTTAGTGTGTGTGAAAGCGTCCTAAATAACAGGCTTTCAATGCACTTTGCAGCTGGGTTTTACTGGCAAAAAAATGGCAAAATCCACTTGCAAACAGTCAGAGAAGAAGAAGAAGAGGAGGAGGAGGAGATTGGATTTATACCCTGTCCTTCATTTGGAGTCTCAGAGCAGCTTGCAAACTCCTTTCCCTTCCCCTCCCCACAACAGACACCCTGTGAGGTAGGTGGGGCTGAGAGAGCTCGCTCAAGAACTCCTTGTGACAGAACAGCTGTGCCAGAACTATGGCTTGCCCAAGTCCAGCAGGTGCAAGTGGAGGAGTGGGGAATCAAACCCGGTTCTCCCAGATTAGAGTCCACGCACTTAACCACTACACCAAACTGAAGTGGATTGAAACTGTTTCTTAGCACATGTGAAAGTGCCCTTTTTCGTCTTGAGCAGTTTTGCGCTTGTGCAGTAGTCACTTGCTTCAGTAGGGCCCAGTCATTGCGGCTCCTTTTGCCCAGTCCAAGGACTAAATTTTCTTTGTGGATAACTGAAGGCTTTATCCCTCTGACTCAGAACGGCAGGAGTCACTTTTAGTCCATCTCCTCTTTAAGCATGCTAAGTCAGATATATCCTTTAAATAACTTACATTAGCTAGATTGCATTGCTTGCTTTCTAGGCCTGTGAAATCCAAGGCATTTGTCTGAGAAGGGATTGCAAGACATGATCACAGATTTAAGTGGGTTCATGGGCAGACACAATAGGCACTCAGCAACACTAGTAATAAGTCTCAATTCAAAAATCTCCGACTGGTTCCCTCCCCCCTCTTAATGATGGACCTTTTAAAATTGGAAGTGGTGGCTGATGGGCGGAACTGCAAAAAGGCACCTTAACAGGTTGCGGAATATTTGCCTCTCTATTTGCGATCAGGGTGCAAGCTCAAGTAGTGGATGCTTCAGCATACTTAGTTTTCACCTCCAGGCTGAATTACTGTATGGGGGGGGGGGGCTGTGTTTAACTGTGGGTTGGAAACATGAATTCATTCATAATGTGGCAGCAAGGCAACATATTTTTTATCAGTGCTTAAAGAGTTGTCCTAGCTATCTGTTGATTTGTCTGGCTCAATTCAAGGTACTGGTTTTGACTTTAAAGCCCCAAACATTCAGGGACTAGGGTACCTTAACAACTACCTAGTGTTCTATGAACTTGATTGAGCATGTCATTCGTCATCACAGTTCCTGCTTTATGAGGAACATCTGTGGAGGTGAGCTAGGTGACTACAAGAGGACTGAATCAATTTGTTTGTGTTGCTTAGCTAAAACTTTCCTCTTTTTTGTTGGTCATGCTAATTGTGCCATTTTTAACACCGTGACCTATAGTTGGAGTTGCTAATAACAACTTGCAGTGGCTCATTCTTATTCTGGGACTGAGATGTTAATCTGTGTTTTATGATATTTGATGCTTAACTACGTTCTTTAGTTATAATGTTTATTGCTTTAGTGGTTTTCATCATTATGTGTATTATAAAGTGAACTGATTATGTGTATTGTAAAGTGCCCTGAATCTTTTACTGGAGAGAGTTGACAAAGAAATGTTTTTCCTCTCCCAAGACACTAGAACTAGAGGGCATCCAGTGAAGCTGAGGAGCAGTAGATTCAGGAAGAACAAAAGGAAATACTTCTTTACACAGCCGATTTCGCACTGGCCAGTTGCCTCTCATTCTCTCTGGAATTTCCCCTCCCAGTTTCCTCCGGAGTATTTTCTTCATTTTCCCACTTGGAACCTCAGCCCTTTCGATATAGCATGACAAAGGGTTTTCTCCAAAAAATTTTTGAAACTCCCACAATGGGGCAGCCCTGATGAAAGGCGGGTGAGTGGGCGTGTTTTCATTTTGGGTTCTCCCCCGGAATAAACACGAAAATCCTCTAAAAACAGAATTTGTTTGCTCCAGGGAAACTCCAGTGCAGCAAGGCGATACTCCAGAGCAAAACGTGAGCCCGGAGCAACTGGTGTGAAATCGACCAGAAGCTCTGGTGCAAGCATGAGGGCAAACCTGGGGCAAACGCTAGTGCGAAATCAGCCAGAGTGATTAAAATGTGGAATTCGCTGCTAGAGGATGTAGTGATGGCCACAGGAACAAACAGCTTTAAAAGGGGATTAGAGAAATTTGTGAAAGATAGGTCTATCAGTGACTACTAGCCATGGTGACTAAAGGGAACCTCCATGTTCAGAGTCTGTTAATTTCTGAATCCCAGAGGCAGGAGGCAACATCAGGGGAAGTCCTCGGCCTCTATGCCTCATTGTTGGCCCTCCAGAGGAATTGGTTGGCCACTGTGTGAGGCAGGATGCCTAACTAGATGGCCCACTGGTCTGATCCAGCAGGGCTCTTCTTCTGTTCTTATGTACTGGAGAGCACGTATAATGCAAACATTTTAAATAAATTATTAGAAAGAAGGAGGGATACAAGTTAACAGTATACTTGTTCCCTGTTCTGCTGCATTACTGTTAAAGGGAGGGGGGGAGACTTTTCTGTTTCATGTATGGAATAGTAAGCTGCAGGGGTCATTTCGTAGAAAAAGAGGTGCAGGAGCTCATTACCATAACTCATTTGCATAACTCATTTGCATATGCCACACCCCCTAACATACCGGAAGTGGGTCAGAAGGCAACACCCACCCCTCAGGCTCCACGCCACAGGTGAGTGAAACTGACCTGCTCTTCCTCCCTTCCCTTCCCCATCCAATACTTTGTGCAATAAAAAGAAGCGTAAAGAACACACCCTCATTCTCTTCCTGCTCCCTTGAAACCACCAGGTTTCAAGCAGACTTGAGATACCCAGGACATGTGCACCACCCATCCCTTCCCCTTCCCCTCCCCACAACAAGACACCCTGTGAGGTAGGTGGGGCTGAGAGAGGTCTTTGGAGAACTGCTCATGAGAGAACAGCTCTGAGAGAACTTGTGACTGGCCCAAGGTCACACCAGCAGCTGCATGTGGAGGAGTGGGGAATCAAACCCGGTTCTCCCAGATTAGAGTCCAACTCCTGACCACTACACCAAACTGATGGGGTGGAAGCTGCTGAAGGGTTGGTGAAATTTCTCCAGGACTTATGTGCCATGTGCCCAGATAAAAAATGGCATACTTAGAAAATTTATATGCCACCTTGAGCAAGTCTCTGGAAAAGCAGCACACAGTCATAAAAGGAGCAATGATAAAATTATCAATATTAAAACAAACCATTAAAATCAACAAAGATCCTAGCAGGGCTTTCCCCGGGGCGCTGCGCCTCTGCACTGCTCGGGGAAGTCGAGGAGGGGGCGGGGCTTGGTCATGTGCCCGCCCCCTGGGCTCCTCACTCCCGGAGCTGCGCTCCTGTGTGCTCCCGCTCCAACGGACCCCTGGTAAGCTGTCTGGTGATTATTTCTCTTCCAACAATCAGCACTTGCACTGATATTTGGTAATATACACACTTATTGACTTAGATTAACTGGTTTCGAGAAGGTAGGTGGTCAGTTAAAAATTGTTTGAATAGGTGGCTGAGCTCATGACAACAAATATCACACCAGTTTTGCATGTGAGCCTCTGAAATAAAGAAGGCTTGGCCAAATTGATACTGATATTCTATCTTATCAGAAAATTGTTGGGTCTTGAAGTGGCCCTTCTCGAGGCTAGTGAAGATGGTCGAATCTTTATGCTCATTTGATGTTGGGAGATAAAAGAGTTCAAAGAAACTAGCATACTCAGGGGCATTGATCTTTTCTTTTGAAGGAGTGAGTGTAGAACTTTCAGAAGTTCTTGGTAAAAAAAACACACACACTTGCTTTTGTTTGTCTGATATCAGGAACCAGAACTATGGCAGTTTCCTGAATAAATAAATAGTTGGGGATGATGTTTGTTCATTGAAAATTCATGGGATAGAAATCCTTTAAGAATTAGCCAAAGTCGACTGGCGCTTTGTTGTGGCCATAAAGAAATCGAGACTGGGAAGGGCAGAGCTAGAAAAGATCCTTTACTGTAAAGGATGTGTTGCTGATGACCAAGAACAAGCTTATCGCGATTCATTCCCTCTATAGATTTGATCGGGGATCATTTTTTGGGGAGGGGGGTTGGGATGATCACACACCCCTCCCTGAACTGCTTGCATCACATGATGAGGCTCCAGGTACCATCCAGATAGTCCACGGGGCGGCACGGCACGAGTTTTTTTTTTTAAGTTTTGCTTTGTGCATGTGCATATACACATGGCCAAATCACTGTTCCCACTTGCACTCGCCATGCTCCCTTGTTTTTGCAGGTCCCCCCCCCGGACAACAAACAAAATGAACCGCTGACGTACAACTGAGCGCTGGAGTCTGTATGTGTGCTTTTAATATATTCAGCACAAGACTGCTCATGCGCACAACGGCGGAAGCTGAGGAAAAAATTCATCGCAGGAAGGACATTCAGACAACCTAATTGCAATCATAGTGAGCGATGGCTGTCCAGATCGGCAAAATTGTGGATTCACAGTGCAAATATCCGGAAGGTGCTTGATTTTCCAGGTGTCAGAAAACTTGATAGGAAACCGGGAGGATTGCGCGAGTGCAGGAGGCGGATGCAACGGTCTGATCAGCAATTTAAAATGCAATAGGGAACAGTGGTGAAACCTGATCAAAATGACCATGTGACCACAGCCCAAGTTAATTCATGCCATAGTATTTCCCATTACTATGAGAATGAAGAAAGCTGGCAGGAAGAAAGAAAATTGATTCCTTTGAAATGTGATTCTGGAGGAGAGTTTTATGGATACCGTAGACCACAGAAAAGACAAATAAGTGGGTTCTAGATCCAATCCAGCCTGAACTCTCCTTAAAAGCTGAAACAACTACACTGAGGCTATTGTACTTTGGTCTCATTATGAGAAGATAAGAGGGCTTCTAGTGTCCTGGCACCTGGTATTTTTGGTCACTGTGTGACAGAGTGTTGGATTGGATGGGCCATTGGCCTGATCCAACATTGGCTTCTCTTTTGTTCTTATGTTCTTATGTCACTGGAAAAGACACTAATGGTAGAAAAAGTTGAAGATTGCACAAAAAGGGGAAGACCCAACATGATATCAATTGACTCTAAAAAGGAAGCCAGAAAGGCCCTCAGTTTGCAAGACCTGAGCAAGGCTGTTGATGAGAGGGCATTTGGGAGGACATTCATTCGTAGGCTCACTGTAAGTTGGAAGCTACTTGACAGCACTTAAACTTTCACCTAGGACATCTTCTTACCTCTACCATGAGCTCGAGCATGGCCTGTTCTTCCAACCACATCTCTATTCTTGGATTTGATTTTTGATTCAACATTTACCCACAAGCTATCCAGGAGCAAACTTTCTACCAGAGTGAAATATCTGTCTCACGCACAAAGTCACCTACAGGGCAGGTTCTCTGATCTGTGACTTATCTTTGAGGCAGTAAGATGGGTTTTCATCCTGACATCCACTACTGTGCTTTTTCTATGTGTTGGAAGAGAAGACCTAGACGCTGTCTCAAGCCTCAGCCTACAGAGGGGGTGGGGGTTGCAAACAAGTCAGCGAGACAGACAGGCAAACTGTGGGTTTCCTTCCTGTTTACTCTCCTGCCTCTTTCCTTTGAAGTGTAGACTGATGCCTCTTAGGGAAATTGCCTTCCTTCCTTCCTTCCTTCCTTCCTTCCTCTCTTTATCAGACTCTCACACATACACAAAGAAAGAGCACATTGCTCTCTTCTTTGGCATAATGGAGGCAGGATGCCTCTCAGCATCCAGACCCATCCAAGTTAGTTAGATTAGATTCTGTCCCTATCTCTAAACTTTACTATCTAGTATGTAGTTCCTAAAGAAAAGGACTATCATTAGGCTGCGGTCACACACGTAGTTTGTGGCACTATTAGTAGCGTTACCTGAGCCGAATAAATGGGCCTCTCCAGACGAGAACATCTTACTCCTGTGGCACAGTCATTGGCAACCCATGCTGTTCCACAATGGAAGTAGAATAAACAGATACCCGGGAAAGTCCGGTATTAACTGGTTGTTTGCCAGGTTTCCCGATGTCTGAACTCTCCTGCAGTGAAAGGAACCCGGAAGGGATGTCTGAACCTGCAGATATGTTTCCGCTGCTGAGGTTTGTTTTGTTTTTTTACTTTTTGCCTACATGCACATGAGCGTACATGCACTCGTCTGCATTTTAAAAACTGTCTGGGCAGCATGCTCCATGGCTAAGGCCCTGCAGTAATGTGGATGCTTGACCAGGAGACGGCCACATGGGTAACCTGCAGCAGGGTGTGCTGTCTGGATGATATGTCCTGCAACATTTTAAACTGGTACAATTAGAAGTGCCACTATACCACCCCAAGTCGCCAGTGTGACCGCAGCCTTAGTCTTGAAATTGAAAAGTGGCTCTGTGTAACTTTGTAACTCTGCTGGCGCATTGAGAACAAAGAGCTTCTACTGCGTGTAGCACTCTGCTAAGCTGAGAAAGGATACTGGACTAATCAGTTACTCCCAATACTCTGCTCTTGGGTCCATTCTTCAGTTGACTAACTGCAGACTTGTAAACAACTCCGCAATCCCACACAAAGTGATTGTGCAGACTGTGCTGTAAGAGGGCCGGCATCAGCATACCCTGAGGTGGGGCAGCGGCCAAAGCAGCACTGATCACTGTTCTGAAACCTTTGTGTTTGCTCAGATCGCTTTTTTCATAGTTAATTTCAAAGTATGAAAAACAAAACAAAAAAATGTACAAAATCTTACCTTCCTTGGGGAAAATGAGCACCAATGGCTTGTAGAACGTACCTTCAGCATAAAGGCGGGAGGCAGTTAGGAGCTCGCAGGGAAGGTAAGGGGCCATAGCTCAGTGGCAGAGCGTCTGCTTGGTGTGCAGAAGGTCCCAGGTTCAATCCCAGGCATCTCCAGTTAAAAGGACAAGGCAGTAGGGAATGTGAAAGACATCAGCCTGAGACCCTGGAGAGCCGCTGACAGGCTGAGTAGACAGTGCTGACCTATGTGGACCGATGGACTGATTCGGTATGATGCATCTTCATGTGTGTTCGTGTGTGATCTTGGAACTCTCCTAAATGAGTGTTTGCTGTTCCTTAATTTATCCTTTTCTATTTGGAGGGGGGAGTGTTACCCATCATCATAAAAAACCATGGCTAAGTACTGCATCCCTAAAGAGGACTTGGACTATTCACTGACTTCTTATGAAGAATAGTTTCTCTGTTTACTTGGAAAGTTAGCGGAGACCCTCTTTCGCATCAAGTCTTCTATTGTGCTCCTTTTTTTTTTGTTCTTGATATTATTACTCCTGCTTGGCTTGAAGACCTGGTACTAGAAGAAAGGGTGCGGGGAAGGGAACCAGTGTGGTCTGTTAGAGTCTCAGACTAGATTCTTGACCCAGATTTGAATCCTTACTTTGCCCTGGAAGTCTGTTGAGTGACCTTGGGCTAGTCACATATTCTCAGTTTATCCTGCCCTACAGGGTTGTTATGAGGATACAATGGAGGAGAAGAGAATGACATAAGTAAGGATAGGCATGAACCTCGTTTTTGCATTTTGGTTCATGGCTGTACCACAAACCCAAATGAACCAGGAGGCTGGTTTGCGAACCAAGCCAGTTCATATTGATTTGTGAGCCATTTAAAGTTTAAACCCCTGCTTTCCACTCCCCGTGGCTTTTTGTGGGGAGCAGAAAGCAGGGGTTTCCAAAGAGCTGAGTGGTGGGACCACCACTCAGCTGTTTGGTTTAAATGGGTTTGTGTGTGTGTGTGAAGAATTGCGACGAACTGAACCAAAATTCATGGAAGTTCATGGCGGTACTTCAGTTCGCGAACCATGAACCGGCCAAAAATCATGACGGATTTTAGTTCAACAGCCGGTTTGTGGCCATCCCTAGACGTAAGCTGCTTTGAGTCCCCATTGGGGATAAAGGTGGCGTATAAATGAAGTAAAGATGGGGAAAACAGAAACTAGGCCCAATTCATAGGTCCCACAGCTTTGGAATCTGTAATTTTCCTCTTTAGATATCACCTCTGGGTTATTAGGAAGAATGTTGTCCTTGCCCAGACCAATCCTGCCTTTCCATGCGACCACACTTTCTGATGATTTTCCTCCGGGGGATAGCCTACTGAGTTTCAAACATACCAGATATTGTAGAACTGATTTCTGTGATACAGCCTGCTGTTGTTAATAATAGGATTCACATCATGTTTTACAGCTTTCAAACTGCTTCATATATATTATTTTAGTAATACGACAGGATTTATTAATGCCGCCAGCATTATCCTTATGTTGTTGCCTTATGTAAGGCCACCTCGTGAGTTTGTCTGAGGTAAACTTTGAATCTGGGACTTCAGGATTAGGGTTAATGGGATCTAGAGTTAATGGGATCCGATTACAGACTGGTGTGTGTATTTGTGTGCCTGGGTGCATACGAGAGAGGTCTCATCTGACACAAGGGCTTAGCAATCTATGGCTCGGGAGGCAAATGTGGCTCAGTACAGAGTGCTGTATAGCTCTGTGGATTTCCTGAAAATTTTGGGGAGAAGCCTGGGTAAGGAGGAGTTTGGGAAGGGAGGGGCCTCAATGTGGTACAATGACATAAATACCACCCTCTGAAGCAGCCATTTTCTCCAGAGGAACAGATCTCCGTCCCCTGATCAGTTGTAATTCCAGAAACTCTCTAGGTCTCACCTGGAAGTTGGCAGTCCTGGGGCACTTGTCTTCTTGAAGGACATGCCGCTACCACAGCTGTGGCCAGCACATAGTGGCAGCAAAGCAGGGGGCAGTTTAGGGGTACCAGCTCCAAGTTGGGAAATCCCTCAGAATTTTGGGGATGGAGTCTGAGGAGCATGGGGTAAGGGGAGAGAAAGGAGTTCTGTGGAGTACAACGCCCTAGAGTCCACTTTCCAAAGCAGCCATTTTCTCCAGGCAGTGTTGCCAGATACAGGTTTCATTGTGTACTGGGTTCTAGGCATTGAAGATGTGGACGACGACGTAGCGGACAACTCGTTTATTGGTACACAACAAAGCATGCATTACCGGCTGCGAGGGCCAACTATATACAGTCCCTAGACTGCACCCACAGTCCTATTGGCGGGTTTGAATATCCCACCAGAGATCTTATTGGAGGGCTAGTGTGGGTCTAGGATCCTTGACTCCTATTGTTTCCGGAGCCAAGCTCAAGCCTTATGTCGCTGCTGCCCTGTGGTCATCAGCAGACATGACACCCCTCCCGCATAGTTTGTGCCCACCTATGTAAAATAGTCCTACAGATAGGTTGGGGGTCTGCGCTCCCTCTGGGAGCATCTTGGTGCAGGCGCGGCAGCTGCCTCCGTGACTGTGTCTGGTGGACCCGGCATACCCTCCGCCCGTGGAGTTGGGGTTCCTCAGCTGGCACAGAGCTGGAGGTCGGTGCTTCTGCCAGTGGGTCAACTTTGGGCCCTGGGACAGGCTCATCTGGTACAACAGGCCCAGGGTTGCCTTTGCAGAGTTCTGGGGCTGGACTGTCGGCTGCTGCGGGAAGCAGGCACCTCCATATTTGGTTGAGGTGTCTTCGCAGGATCTGGCTGTCTGCTGTTGAGACCTTGTAGGACGCGGGTCCTGTTGGCCAAATTATCCTCCCTGCGAGCCACGGAGAGTCCCTGCTGAAGTTGTGGGTGTATACAGGGTCATCGGGGAAGTTCTGTTGCTCCAGTTGGTTGCATGACTCCGGGGCCCTGTCCAGGTGTAGTCTGTCTAGCACTATG
Organism: Lepidodactylus listeri; assembly: GCA_029233225.1. NCBI lineage: Eukaryota > Metazoa > Chordata > Lepidosauria > Squamata > Gekkonidae > Lepidodactylus > Lepidodactylus listeri. The sequence continues at coordinate 126,525,128 of JARCFY010000005.1, read as the reverse complement.
GCAGGCCACCTGCCCATCAGGAGCTTGGCTGGGCAGCACCCACTGACTGGATTGGAAGTGGTGTGTTATGGCAAGAGGAAGTGGGCAATGCGGGCTTCCCAGTCACCCTCTGTGAGTCGTGTTAAGGCTTCCCTGGCAGTCCTCAACATTCGCTCCACTTGTCCATTGGTTGCAGTTGAAACGGGGCGAACTTATGTGCCGGATCAGGTTCCCGCTTAAGAATTCCTGGAATTCTTCAGAGGTGAAGCCTGTCCCATTGTCCGAGATGATCGTGTCCGGCAGGCCGTGTGTCACAAAGATCTGGCATAGCGCCTGGATTGTGGCCTTGGAAGAAATGGTCAAGACGAGGCTGACAAAAGTGTGTCAGAAGGCAACACCCACCCCTCAGGCTCAACTCCACAGGTGAGTGAAACTGACCTGCTCTTCCTCCATTCCCTTCCCCATCCAATACTTTGTGCAATAAAAAGAAGCGTAAAGAACACACCCTCATTCTCTTCTTGCTCCCTTGAAACCACCAGGTTTCAAGTAGACTTGAGATACCCAGGACATGTGCACCACCCATCCCTTTTCCTTCCCCTACCCACAGCAAGACACCCTGTGAGGTAGGTGGGGCTGAGAGAGGTCTTTTGAGAACTGCTCATGAGAGAACAGCTCTGAGAGAACTTGTGACTGGCCTAAGGTCACACCAGCAGTTGCATGTGGAGGAGTGGGAAATCAAACCCGGTTCTCCCAGATTAGGGTACAACTTCTGACCACTGCACCAAACTGATGGGGTGGAAGCTGCTGAAGGGTTGGTGAAATTTCTCCAGGACTTATGTGCCATGTGCCCAGATAAAAAATGGTATACTTAGAAAATTTATATGTCACCTTGAGCAAGTCTCTGGAAAAGCAGCACACAGTCATAAAAGGAACAATGATAACATTATCAATATTAAAACAAAACATTAAAAACAATAAAGACCCTAGCAGGGCTTTCCCCGGGGCGCTGTGCCTCTGCACTGCTCGGGGAAGCCGAGGAGGGGGCGGGGCTTGATCATGTGCCCGCCCCCTGGGCTCCTCACTCCCGGAGCTGCACTCCTGTGCGCCCCTGCTCCAACGGACCCCTGGTAAGGGCCAAACTAGACATGGTGGTATTCATGGGTCCAACCAGCGGATGTTGCCATTAGATTTAAAAATCCCCCCAACCGTCACCCCCACGCACTTGAAAAGGCATTGTTCCCGGGTCGGACCAACAGACTTCCATCACATCTAGCACATCCCTAAGCTTCTCTGTTCCAGTGATTTTGCCTCTGTAGTTCCGTCCAGCCCTTGTAAGGCCCTAATATAATTTGACAGATGGTGCAACCTCTAGAGATTGTGAGGGATCCTTCAATTTCCAGTGATCAGCTGGTCATTGTGTACATCTGAAAAGATTACCTGGCAGAGTTAGAGTAAATGACATCTTAATTTCTTTACGCTTATTAATCTCTTTAATATTTTCCTATCTAGGTCTCAAAGCCAATTGACTGTTCAACCAGAAAAAGACAGCAGTTTTAACAAAAAAAAAAAGCTACTGCTGTTCAATATTCATTAAAAACAAGCAATGTTTAATTGCAGCAGCTATATATTTATACACATCTAATGTTATACAAAATCCAGATCCACTAACAGAGTTATTAAATGATTCAGAAATTGCCTATTAATCATATAGGAGGTCACCCAGAACTGCAACTGATAGCAAAGTAGCATGCAAAGTGGATGCACACTGAAGCTATGGGAAATCGCCTGCTCTGTACTGAGCACTGCGCACTAATCTTTCACTGGGATTACTGTTCCACTTGGGGGGAAAAGAGAAGGGTGCAAAACGTGCTACAGTTGGTGTGATTGAATTATCAATCTTCACTTCACCAAGAAAGGGGGGATTTTTTGCACACACAGTTTATGAAATAGTTATACACTCTTGTACTCTGCCACTGACTAGGTTAACCTTAGTGGGCACACTTAGCTCCTCTCTGATATAGATGGGCACACATATATGCTGTGCCATTGATGATTCTAATCACAGGAACTGAAATCAATTATGAATATGTATTCAGAAGTTAACTTTGGTTCATTGCTTAAAGGCATGCTGGGAGAATAAGAAATGCTTACTCGGCCTGCCCAACTGCAACTGCGCATGTGTCGGTTAGCTTAGCTAAATGCAGAACAATGGAACTCTGTGGCAATATCAGTAAAAATAGATACTTTAGAGCTGCACAGATGCCAAAGAAGTGTCAGTTGTTTGACTAAAATTTTTCTTGGAAAGATCCAGCCCACAGGTATTAGGCCAATGAGGCGTCGGTGACAAAGTTGTGACGAAGTTTAATGGAACCAGTAGTTGCGCCTGGTTTGTCTGATGTAATGTTGAATATGAAATCTTATGTCACCCATTTTACCTTTGAGAGAGCCAGAGAGTATTTCAGGGTCCAGAACTTTGTTTTACCTGTGTTCCCCCCCCCCCCTTATTAATTAATAAATCTTTTTAGTTTTCTCCTCTACAGGACTGTGCCGTGTGTTTTCTCATATTGGGCTGGTAGACACTGTGGCCATCAAATATGACTAGCGAGAGCTTTCGTTAAGTAAGAAACAGAGAAGTTGTCAGAAAGGGCAGGAAAAATTCAGGGGAAAGAGAGAGTTTGGAGGAAGAGGCTAGACTTGAAAGGGGATTTGTTAAGGTGGGACTGGCCTGTGATTGGTCAGGTTGGGATGGTGTGGACCCGATTGGTGGGAGAAAAGACTTAGGCTGTGGAGAGTCAGTTGGGCAAAAGGAGGGTTGAAGGAAACTCTGTGAAGACAATCTGACTTGGAAAGGCTTGGTTAAGAGGGTAGCCAAGGAAAGGGAATGTTAGGGTTGCCAACCTCCAGGTGGGGACTGAAGATTACAATTGGCCTTCAGATAACAGATGTTGGCTTCCCTGGAGCAAATAGATGCTTTGGAGGGTAGACTCTATGGCAGGGGTCCTCAAACTACGGCCCACGGGCCACATGTGGCCCGCCGAGGGCATTTTTCTGGCCCGCCGAATGTGCCGCCAGGGGTCCGTTGGAGGGGGAGCTCACCGGAGTGCCGCTCCGGGAGTGACGAGCCTGGGGGGAGGACACATGATCAAGCCCCACCCCCTCCCCCCAGTCGGCCAGGAGGAGACAGAAGGAAGAGGGTAAGTGTGCAAGGGCAGGCGCTCCAGCCGGCCTCAAGTCCCCTAGCCAGTTCAGAGGCCTCAGAGCCGGCTAAGAGACCTGCGCCAGTCCCGGGCGCCCAGGAGCCAGGTGGGAATGTTTTCCAGAATGAAACATCTGAAATCTCCAACCAGATCTAGACTAACTGATGCACACTTGCCTCACTTGTTACGACTAGCAGTGACAAATATGGAACCGGACATTGACCATCTCATTAGCCAAAAGCAGGCCCATAGTTCCCACTGAAATACTGGTAAGTTTGTTGATTTAACTTTACTTGTTCTTCATTTTAAATATTGTATTTGTTCCCATTTCGTTTTTTTTTACTTCAAAATAAAATATGTGCCGTGTGCATAGGAATTTGTTCATAGTTTTTTTTTAAAAAACTATAGTCCGGCCCTCCAACGGTCTGAGGGACAGTGAACTGGCCCCCCTGTTTAAAAAGTTTGAGGACCCCTGCTCTATGGCATGCTAATGCTCTGAAATCCCTCCCCTCTACAAGTCCCACCCTTTCCAGGCTCCACCCCCAAACCTCCAGGAATTTCCCAATCCAGAACTGACAACCCTAGGTGGGGTCACCAAGTCCCCTCAGCCACCGATGGGGGATGGGGGGGGTAGGGTTGCCAGATCCAGGTTGGGAAACTCCTGGAGATTTGGGGGTGGAGCCTAGGAAAGACAGGGACCTCAGTGGGGTTCAGTGCCACAGAGTCCACCCTCCAAAGCAGCCATTTTCTCAAGGAGAACTGATTTCTGTAGTCTGGAGATGACCTGTAATTCCAGGGGATCCCCAGGTCCCACCTGGAGGCTAGCATCCCTCAGCAAGGGGAAGCAAAAGCATCCTGTTTTATGAGCCAAAGTCCTTTCCACCATGGAAATTACTGTTAGATCCAGTCTTGTGCTTAGAAACACTGCTTTGTGACTCCTAGCTTTCTGTGTGCAGGGATTTGTCATGACATCGTGTAAACCCTGCCTCCCTAGCCATTTAAAGGGGTTCAGTCCCACCTGGGGTTGCCTGACAACCCACGGGAGACTGGGGCAGTGGGGGATCCCCTAGTGGGGATCTGCCTGTGCAAGCAAGGTCTCAGGTACCTCCGAAGAAAGGCAGAAATGCTTGACATGCTTGAAATGGGAATGACCAGGGGTCCTTTCGTAAAAAAAGAGGTGCAGGAGCTCATTAGCATAACTCATTTGCATATGCCACACCCCCTGACGTCACCGGAATGACGTCATGGGCAGTGTGTCAGAAGGCCAGAGGGGAGGGAGGGGGAAGGAAAGAAGGAAAGGAACAGGAAGGAAGGTAGGTAGGTGGGGGAGAGGAAAGAAAGAAAGAAAAAAAAGGAGGGAGGGGGGAAGGAAGAAAGAAAGGAAGGAAGGAGGGAGGAAGAAAGGGGAAGGAAGAAAGAAAGGAACAGTAAGGTAGGTAGGTAGTTGGGAGAGAGAGAAAAGGAAGGAAGGAAGGAAGGGGGGAGAGAGGGAGGAAGGGGGGAAGGAAGGAACAGGTAGGTAGGTGGGGGGAGAGAGGGAAGGAAGGGAGGGGCGCTTCTCCCCACACTGGGGCTGGCTTTCCCTCCCCCCCCTTGCTTGGGCCTGAGTGGTGTTAAGCCACTCAGGCCCGGCTTCTCCCTCCCTTGGGCCCAGGGAGTGGGGTGAGTGGGGGGGGGAGGGAGGGGGGTGACTGGGGGAGGGAGAGTTTTTTTCCTGGGGCCGGCGGCCAGCCGCGGCCCCACGGAAGGTGACTGGGGGTGGGACGGGGCTCCCTCGCGGGGCCGGCGGCCTGCCGCGGCCCCGCGGAACATGGCAGGGGGCGGGACGGGGCTCCCTCGCGGGGCCGGCGGCCTGCCGCGGCCCCGCGGAAGATGGCAGGGGGCGGGACGGGGCTCCCTCGCGGGGGCCCCCGGCCCCTTCTCTCCCGGAGCGGCGCTCCGGCTGGCTCCGGCCCCAACGGAGCCCTGGGAATGACATAGCCATTGTTATTCACAATGTGTACATTCCCTCTTCCTAGCTCCTTGTCACCCTGGTGAGACGAGTTTGTTGATTTCTATGGTGCTTCAAAAATCCATAAGAACTAAGGTTGCCAAGTTCCAGGTGGCAGCTGGAGATATCCCACTATTACAATGGAACTCCAGACTGTTCCCCTGGAGATCAGTTCCCCTGGAGAAAATAGCCATGGGGGAAGTTGATCTCTACGGCATTATGCCCCAAACCCCGCCCTCCTCAGGCTCCACCCCCAAAATCTCCAGGTATTTCCCAACCCAGAGCTGGCAACCCTAATAAGAATGGTTTGAGGTAGTACCAAGTGCTGGCAGCAGAGGCACCCGCACTGCTATCTCCAGGGGTCATTTCGTAGAAAAAGAGGTGCAGGAGCTCATTAGCATAACTCATTAGCATAACTCATTTGCATATGCCACGCCCCTTAAAATACCGGAAGTGTGTCAGAAGGCAACACCCACCCCTCAGGCTCCACTCCACAGGTGAGTGAAACTGACCTGCTCTTCCTCCATTCCCTTCCCCATCCAATACTTTGTGCAATAAAAATAAGCGTAAAGAACACACCCTCATTCTCTTCCTGCTCCCTTGAAACCACCAGGTTTCAAGTAGACTTGAGATACCCAGGACATGTGCACCACCCATCCCTTCGCCTTCCCCTCCCCACAACAAGACACCCTGTGAGGTAGGTGGGGCTGAGAGAGGTCTTTTGAGAACTGCTCATGAGAGAACAGCTCTGAGAGAACTTGTGACTGGCCCAAGGTCACACCAGCAGCTGCATGTGGAGGAGTGGGGAATCAAACCCGGTTCTCCCAGATTAGAGTCCAACTCCTGACCACTACACCAAACTGATGGGGTGGAAACTGCTGAAGGGTTGGTGAAATTTCTCCAGTACTTATGTGCCATGTGCCCAGATAAAAAATGATATACTTAGAAAATTTATATGCCACCTTGAGCAAGTCTCTGGAAAAGCAGCACACAGTCATAAAAGGAACAATGATAACATTATCAATATTAAAACAAAACATTAAAAACAATAAAGACTCTAGCAGGGCTTTCCCCGGGGCGCTGCGCCTCTGCACTGCTCGGGGAAGCCAAGGAGGGGGCGGGGCTTGGTCATGTGCCCGCCCCCTGAGCTCCTCACTCCCGGAGCTGCGCTCTTGTGCGCTCCTGCTCCAACGGACCCCTGGCTATCTCACCGTGTTCAACTCCGATGAAAACTCTCTCTCCTTCTACAGCCTGGGCTCCTGCCTTCCCTAACCCTTTCAAGGTGACGCTGCCTGCAAGCAAATGCTTTTTAGGCCCTTGTGATGAATGATGCAGCTGTGTCAGTCATCAAACCGGTTGTTCAACGATCTCTTAGAATTAGACATCGCGTTCATTTACACTGCAAGTCAGACAAACCCTTCCCCAGCAGTAAGCCTCACTGAATGGACCCAAGTAGGATTCTCAGCAGACATTCTTAGGATTCCATCTGATTGAGCAAGAGGCATTGGAAGAAAAATTATATTTGCTTTACATCTAGGGGTGAAAATCATGTTGTGATTGCAGTGCTCCTTTTGCAAGGGAGATGCTTCAAAATCAGTGCACACTCACCTGCTGTCACCAGTGGCGGGCTAAACCAGTTAGCTGGCATGTTGCCAGCTCTCTTCTGCACGAAGGGAAATGCTTCCGTTTTCGCTTGAGGTTGTGCTCCGTGAAAGGGAGGGATAAAATGTACGAAGGATGCTTTCAGCTTCCCAGCGCTGACAGCCCGGGCATCCGGGATTGTTTAATTACCAATTAATGAAAGCTTTCTGTATTATTAACTGTGTGAAATGGCCTGTGCTTAGGAGATGGTCCCAATTAGCCTGTGGCATTAACTTTTCTCATTGTACCATTAATGTGTGTCAGCCATCAAGGGTTTGAATCACCAGGCACTCGAGATGACAGGGAGGATGGCTGAACCAGTTCTGTTATACTGCAGTATGATTTGATTGTAGTTTTAATATTATTGTATTATTCATTTGTTATTGAAATACATGCCAGTTTGGTGTAGCAGTTAAGAGTGGACTCTAATCTGGGAGAACCGGGTTTGATCCCCCACTTCTCCGAATGCAGCTGCTGGTGTGGCTTTGGGTCAGTCACAAGTGCTTTCAGAGCTGTTCTCTCAAGGGCAGTTCTTGAAAGAGCTCTCTCAGCCCCACCGACCTCACAGGGTGTCTGTTGTGGGGAGGGGAAGGGAAAGGAGATTGTAAGTCACTCTGAGACTCCTTCGGGTAGTGAAGGGCAGGGTATAAATCCAATCTCCTCCTCCTCCTCCTTTCCTCAGAGCGGATCACAGCACGATATCAAAAACATATCAAAAATCTCAAACATATAAAGTAGAAATATAAACAATTAAGACAATTTATTACAACATAAATTAAAACAGAGCACACTATTTATCCTCATACAGAGGTTTCCAACTGGCGCCATTGATCTCTTGAACTTCTTAATCAGATTTCTTACCAAAGAATATGAAATGTTCAACCATCTAGAAAGGACTTAGGCTGCAAAAGGTATGTTATTTACTCATTTAAAACAAAAATGCCCTGTGATTCTGCCATATGTCGGCATTTGTTTCTTCTGTAGGGCAGCCAGCTCTGAGTTGGGAAATTCCTGGAGGTTTGGGATTAGAGCCTGGGGGGGGGGGGTTGGAGAAAGGAGGGACTTGAGCAGGACAAATGCCGTAAAGCAGGGGTGGGCAATTGTTTTGGCTCGGAGACCACTTTGTGGGAGAGGAAGTTAGTGGAGGGCCTCACCTTTTAAAATGATTTCATTCATTCATTGCAGAGGGACACAGAGAGAGTCAGAGAGAGAGAGAGAGAGAGAGAGAGAGACAGGGACAGAGAGAGAGATCACCGAAAGCAGCAGTCTGCCTGCTGCACCTCTGTGCAACCCGGGGAAGGCAAGGGTGGGAGTGTGCAGGGCTTCCCTGGAGCGCTGCGCTTTGGCACGGCCCGGGGAAGGCGGGGGTGGGGGCAGACAGGGCTTCCCCAGAGCGCTGTGCTTTGGTGCGGCCTGGGGAAGGCGAGGGGGGGTGGGCAGGGCTTCCCCGGAGCGCTGCGACCCTGGGAAGAGGAGGATGGGGGAGGGAAGGTAACTTACCTTCCTTCTTCTGCCTCCTCATCGCCCAATAGGGCTGCTGGGAGCAGGGGGTGGGGCTTGGTCATGTGTCCGCCCCCAGACACTTTACTTCACTTCTCTGCGCTCCAGGCCCAATGGAGGCCTGACTGAAACCATATGGCTGACTGTCTTGGTGGGCCGCAAAAAACTCTGTGGCTGGCCGCATGTGGCCCGCGGGCCGCAATTTGCCCACCCCTGCCATAAAGCATGACCTCCATAGCTTCCCTTTTTCTCCAGAGGAATTGATCTCTGTAGGCTGGAGAGCCACTGTAATTGCAAGAGATCTCCAAGCCCCAACTGGAGGTTACACAAACAACAAAGGACAACGGAGTGAGAGAGATCCTGAGAAACAGAAACGCTAAACTCCGAAAATGGGCTGCGTCCCACTTTTGAGTTGTCGGCAGGCTGAGCCGGATTGATTGTGGAGTATATGTTCCTCTTCGATGGCAGTGTAACCTTACCGGGAGACTATCACCGCAGGTCATTCCCTTGGGAGGCTTTAAGAGTATTGTTTACAGTGTTTCATTCAACACAGATTAACTTTCACTGTAATAGCGACTGAAGAAGAATACTTACGGAAACAAGGAAACTATACCAGGACCTTGTGTCACAGTTATTCACTGTCATGATACTGTCCACAATATTTGTAATCTCTCTATGTTCTAGTTCCCATTTTTATAGGATGTCTCAGCTATTGCATTGTTAGTTTTTGCTTGATTACATCCTATTGTTCATTTGGCTACTGTGTTTCTGTAAATTCTGTGAGTGGACTGTAATGTTGTGCTCTTTTCAATAGAGTTACCATTTGTGAATTTTCATTGGTGGAACATTCATACTCTCAGGGGTCATTTCGTAGAAAAAGAGGTGCAGGAGCTCATTAGCATAACTCATTTGCATAACTCATTTGCAAATGCCACACCCCCTAACATACCGGAAGTGTGTCAGAAGGCAACACCGACCCCTCAGGCTCCACTCCACAGGTGAATGAAACTGACCTGCTCTTCCTCCATTCCCTTCCCCATCCAATACTTTGTGCAATAAAAAGAAGCGTAGAGAAAAAACCCTCATTCTCTTCCTGCTCCCCTGAAACCACCAGGTTTCAAGTAGACTTGAGATACCCAGGACATGTGCACCACCCATCCCTTTCCCTTCCCCCCCCACAACAAGACACCCTGTGAGGTAGGTGGCGCTGAGAGAGGTCTTTTGAGAACTGCTCATGAGAGAACAGCTCTGAGAGAACTTGTGACTGGCCCAAGGTCACACCAGCAGCTGCATGTGGAGGCGTGGGGAATCAAAACCGGTTCTCCCAGATTAGAGTCCAGCTCCTGACCACTACACCAAACTGATAAGGTGAAAGCTGCTGAAGAGTTGGTGAAATTTCTCCAGTACTTATGTGCCATGTGCCCAGATAAAAAATGGTATACTTAGAAAATTTATATGCTACCTTGAGCAAGTCTCTGGAAAAGCAGCACACAGTCATAAAAGGAACCATGATAAAATTATCAATATTAAAACAAAACATTAAAAACAATAAAGACCCTAGCAGGGCTTTCCCTGGGGCGCTGCACCTCTGCACTGCTCGGGGAAGCTGAGGAGGGGGCGGGGCTTGGTCACGTGCCCGCCCCCTGGGCTTCTCACTCCCGGAGCTGCGCTCCTGTGCGCTCCCGCTCCAACGGACCCCTGCATACTCTTACTACATATTATTCTTTTCCTAGTAGTGGGGAGCTTTTTAGGTGCAGCCCACTTTCGAAGTTTAGTGTTTCTGCTGGAGATTGGCAACCCTAACTAAGGACCACCTTGCATTCTTTGACAATTTGTGCTCGTCTTATTCTTATCACATTTGTCAGTTCAATCAAAACTGGTGTAAGTAAGGCTAATCCATTTATGACCATCGAAGGAGGCAATTTCTGTCCTGGCAAATGTCTGCAGACTAAAAAAATATTTCCACGGTTCTCATCTTTACTTTTGCTGATCTATGATATTCCCTGTAGAGTACAAATAGAAACGTTTATCCTGTAATTTTCTTCATAATTCTTATTCCTCCGAATCATTCCATCTGGGCAATTACTTGTTTATGCACAGATAACTCACTTCCCAGGATTTGGGCTCTTCTTGGCCCACGGCCTTGGCCAGTTGGATTGACCTGGTGAACATCAGCCCCGAATGTCTTTTGTACTTTTTTTGGGTTTCCCTTGTTTTTTTAAACTGTTTGTAAATCTGTTTAAAGTGTGTGTTTTTTGTAAGATGGGTCCCCATCTGGGAGAACAATCTTTTATGCAAAATATATAATGGGGTTTTGTTCCTAGGAGACGGATTATTTCTCAAAACTCTGCATATGGATAAACTGCATGTCCGTGGCTGTATTTCCAGCTTATTTTGTTAGAATGAAGGTATGTGTTTTCTTTCCCCAGTACCTCAAGTGTTATGCCGTATTTTCAAGGTTTCAAATTGATTTTCTTTTAAGTTAGTGACTGGAGGACTCATGGCAAATTTTTAAAAGGCCTAATAAGACCACTTTTACCTCACTTTAAGACCAACAAAATTTTCCAGGGTGTGACCATCTGTGAATCGAAGCTCACATCATCCTTTGACTAAGCAAACTTGGACTCATGAAAGCTTGCACACGAGAGAATTTTACCAGTGTTTATGTAGGGTTGCTCAGTCCTCTCTCCCAGCAGGCAATGTGTAACATATAAATTAGGCTGCGGCCACACGGGCCTTAAATGCGGGAGGAAGGGCTATTTCCTCCCGCATTTAAAGGGGCCGACCACACGGCCCGCCCCAAGTCCCACGTTGAAGTGGGCTCAAATGCAGGTTCCTCCCGCATTTTCCGACCCCAGAAAATCACGTGTTTTCCCGGGTGTTGCGGGAGGAACCCGCATTTGAGGTATCTGGACAGCCCTCTCTCGCAAGCATTGCGAGAGCAGGGCTGTCCAGATAGTCCCGCCGGCCATTCCCCCCCCCCTTTTACACTTGGGCTCTTGGCCACTCAAGCGCCCAAGTGTAAAACGGGGAAAAAAAACAACCCCAAACTCACCAGGCGGCTGGCGGGTCCTTGGCCGTCACCGCTGCTTCTGCCGCTGCTGCGGCCGCCTCTTCCGCCGCCGCCGTTCCCGCCTCTTCAGTGGCCGTTGCCGCCGCTGCCACAGGGGTTGGGATGTCTACACATCCCAACTCGCTGCCACAGGGGTTGGGATGTCTACACATCCCAACTCACGGTAGAAAAATGGGGACTCTTTAAATCCGGGAGCCCTCCCGGATTTAAAGGGGCTGTGTGACCGCAGCCTTATTTTAAATATTCAAGGAAGGTGTGGCACTGATAAGAAAAGCTGTGCCAATTACTGAACTTTGGAAACCTAGGACTGATCAACCACCCTTAATCGGATGAATACGTGAAGTTTGTATTTGTGAGAATCCTGATGAAATAAGTAGAGAGAAAAGTCTGTAGTTTTGATTAATATACTTATTTAACAATGCTTAATGATGTTTTTTGGCTTTCAAATATTTCATTATTAGCATGATTTCCCACGAAGGAGCTGGTGAAACAGGCATTCTAGCTGGCCTGTTGGAGCCCTGTTTACGAGCTTTGTGGAAGAACAGAATGAAAGATATGTCAGCTGACAACCTCCGTCGCTTTCAGTTTTCAAGGTCAAATCACATCAAAGATACTTGATGGTTGGAATATATGATGTATACCTGCTGAATGAATCAATGTGACTGTAGCAGTAGTTTATAAGGGACACTAAAAGACTGCTGAATTTTTGATAAATAGAAATCGAGATATTAATTGCATTACATAAATTTAACTGTTGATGTAAATTGCAATTCTCGTCATTCTTCATGGTGTGTATACTTTGTGCGACAACCTGTCCTGTGATCTCTCTCCTTTTGTAGTCATCAGGTGATGGCTGGAGATCTCTTAGGGATGCCATCCTCCAGCCTACAGAGATCAGTTCCCCCTGGAGAAAATGGCTGCTCTGGAGGGTGGGCTCTATGGCATTGTGCCCCACTGAAGTCTCTCCTTTCCCCAGACTCCACTTTCAAATCTCAAGGAGTTTCCCAACCTGCAACAGCCAACCTTAGCCTCCCACCCCCATGGCAGTGGCCATAAGGGACCTGCCCTAAAATCTCTCAAAATTACAGCTGGTCTCCAGACAAAAGAGGTCAGTTCTCCTGGAGAAAATGGCTGCTTTGGAAGGTGGACTCTATGGCATGTTACTGTACTGAGGCAGGCTCGTAGCCAGGGTTTTTGTTAGTCAGGGGGCGTTTAAATTTCTTAGGGGGCACTGGCTAATCAAATTAAAGGAATATCCAGCTCCTTCCCCGCATCCACTATCACTTGGGGGCCCTGGGCTGGATGGGCAGTCGGGGGGGGGGCCTTGCCAGTAAATCGGGGGGAGGGGGCTAGTCCCAAGATGCCCCACTGTAGCTACGGGCCTGTACTGAGGTCTCTCCCCTCCCCAAACCCCAGCCTCTCCAGTCTCCACATCCCAAATCTCCAGGAATTTCACAATCCAGATCTGCCAACCTTATCTTTAAGTAACTATTGGACCTGAGTTTTGTTCTACTAGTGCAGACTAGGGCCATCCACCTGAAACTAGTTTCACCTTAGGATCTTGCCCCCACATTTCTTCATATTTCAGAATTGCAGAGGAGGTTAAATCTAGTAGTCATGGCCACAGGCATAGACGGCTTTAAACGGGAATTAGATTCATGGAGGAGAGGTCTGTCAGTGGCTGCTAGCCATGGTGACTAAAGGGAACCTCCATGTTCAGAGGCAGTAAACCTCTGAATCTTAGTGCCAGGAGGCAACATCAGGAAGGCCCCAGCCTCTCTGCCTTGTTAGTGGCCCTCCGGAGTTACTGGTTGGCTACTGTGTGAGACAGGATGCTGGACTAGATGGACCCTCACTGGTCTGATGCAGCAGGACTCTTCTGATGTTCTTATGTAGTAACAAATTACAGGTGAGGTTCAATGAATCCTGTAACTATTCTATGCACATTCACCTGGGAACATCCCACGAAATTCAGAAAACATGCACAAGAGTAAGCTGTACATAGGGTTGTCAACTTCCAGATGGGGCCTGGAGGTCTCCCGAAATTATGACTGATCTCCAGGCGAAAGACTTCAGTTGCCCAGGAGAAAATGGCTGTTTTGGAGGGTGGACATCATACTCCGCAGAGTTGCCACCCCTCACAAAGCCCCACGCTCCCCAGGTTCCACGTCCAGATCTCCAGGAATTTTCCATCTCAGAATCAGCAACCATAGCTGCACAATATTTCTGCATTCTTTTAGGACGCTGCTAGATACTTTGCTTCTGGCTACAGCCCCTCTTGCCTCACTCAGTTCTCCTTTGGGGGGCCCTGCAGCATTCATGCACGGATCTTCCTGGGCACAGGAGGCTGTTTGGGGCAGTTCTTACCTCCCCCCCCCAAAAAAAATCCTAGGCTGGCCCGTAGCTAATGCAGGGGACACGGGGCCCGGCCCCCTAGTATTTCTTCTGGGTCCCTTCCCTCCCTGGTTGCCCCCAAAGTGCCCCAATTTGCTGCCTGCACTGTGCTTTAGTTTCATTAGCTGGTGGGCCCCCGAGGCCCCCTCCCAAAATATTCCCTAGCTATGGGGTTGATCCTAGGCTATGTGAAAAACAACCTCACAGTGCTTTGTCGCTACCACAGTGTTGACCACATAATGATTTTTTAAAAGGACAATCTAAGGAAATTGCTAAAGATCCCTCAAGCCAATTGTGTTTCTAATCACCGATTTTGATACCATCTAATTACAGGTACATTAAAAACCTTTATTTTTGCAAAAATTGATTTTTTTTAAAATGGTAGAAGCACTATAATGAACATTACACTGCAATTGTCTGTTTGCTTATTATATTTTTTAGTTGCTGCTTACCCGAAGGGTCTTATGGCAACTTACAACATGAAAACTAATATGGTAAGAACAACATAAAAACAAATAACAAATATAAAATATTAACATTCAAATATTAAAACACATGGCTATCACCATACCACTATTAAAAGTGCCCAAACATGTGGTTACCCTCCAAAGGCCAAACTAAACAATTCAGCTTTGCATGCCCTGCAAAAGCTACGCAGGTCTGGCAGGGCAGGGGTGTTATCTGAGAGTGCATTCCACAGGGTAGGGGGCACAACTGAGGAGGCCCTTCCTTTGGTAACAGCTGCCTAAGTTATTTTGGGGGCAGGCGCCTTCAAGAGGCCCCTAGACCAGGGGTGTTGAACTCATTTGTTGTGAGGGCCGGATCTGACATAAATGAGACCTATTTGGGCCGGGCCATGTGTGTCATAAAATGTAATGCCAGGTAGCGGAGATATAAACTTTATAAAGGACACAAAAACAAAGATTTTTTTAAACTTAAAATAAAAACATGCTTAAAACATTAGCTCTGTAAGCTGCAAACCTACTTTTGATTTATTGACATTCACCACAGAAATCTCATGCTCAGAGTTCTGAGTCTAGGACCCAGGTGAAAACATGAAATGGCTGAGCGACTGAGAGAGTCTGGCAAAGCAAGCTATGATGCAGCAGCAGCAGCAGCAGCAGAACTGGAAGCAGGAGATGGCCAGTTCCACTGAGGGCCTGATAGAAGCCCTCCAGCCCCTGGGCCGCATGTTTGACACCCCTGCCCTAGATGATGACCAAAGGGAGCACAGGGGGCTGAAACAGGAGAGGCAGTCCCATAGCCATGAGGGTCCCAGATCATTAAGGGCTCTAAAGGTCAACACCAACACCTTGGATCGGGTCTGGAGACTAATTGGTAATCAGTGCAGCTGCCGCAGAACTGGCCATGATGTTCCAGTCAGCAACCTGGCAGCTGCATTCTGGACCACCTGCTGTTTCCGAAGCATTTTCAAGGGTAGCCCTACGTAGAGTGAATTGCCGTAGTCCAGTCTTGAGATGACTGGGGCACATGGCAAGGTCTGACCTAGACAAATAAAAAGCCAGCTGGTGGGCCTGGTGTAGGTGAAAAAACCATGACTGTGCTACCATGGACAATGATTGTGCAGAATCCAACCACACCCCGAGACTCTTTACAGATTCTACAGCTGTCACCTGGACATCTGGAAGTGACCGCCCCCCAGCTAGAATCTCAGTCTTTCCCAGCCAGATGACCTCCATCTGAGATGGATTCCACTTCAGCCAGCTCCCCTTTAACCACTGGACTTCTGCATCTAGGCACTGGGATAGTGCCGAGCAGGGGCGTCAAGTTTTAAATTCCCCGGGGGTGGCGGGGGCTCGTGCGCACGCGTGAAGCACATGTGTACTCTGGGACCGCGTCCCCGCTGCCTCCCCCCCGCCTGGCCATTCCTGCTTCCATCCCTCCCTCCATCTGTCCAGGGGCCAGCTGGGCATTTGCTTAGCTCGCCCCTGGACAGACTGAGGGAGGGAGGGAGGGACGGACGGAGGCAGCCAGGCCGGCGGCGGGGGGGGGGAAGAGAGAGAGAGAGACGGTGGTGGTGGCACGGTGGCCCTAGGAAGGGCCCAGGGACTCGCAGTGGTGGGCGCTCCGTTTTCCGGGGGGGGGGGCTCAGTTTCCACCCCCGGAAATTTCAGGGGTGGCTCAAGCCCTCGAGCCCCTCCGTAGTTGACGCCTATGGTGCCGAGAGCCCTGCCACTGGCTGCTTATCCAGCAGGAGGGAGAGCTGAGTGTCATCAGCATATTGATGGCACCCAACTCCAAACCTCTTGAGGATCTCAGCAAGAGGGGGCATATCCACATCTGGATGTTAAAGTTTCTTGTGTTGTGGTTTACGGAGGACAGTGGCATTCAGCTAGGAGCAATGAAATTTGCATGTGTATGCTATGAATAGGAACACTTTACCACCTTTTCTAAACTCTGTAGCCTGCTCAGGTTGGATGGATGCAGATGATCTCTCCAGTTGTTAAAACGCTTCATGGTTCCATTACTTACGTAAGTTTTTTGGAGGGATCGGTGTTAATGGACAACTAGACGGAATTAATTTAACAACGTCTTGAATCCTAAAAATGTTTCTGACTTTGCAATGAATATTCATCCACCCCAGCAGTGCTTTTGATGGAAAGGGCAGATGATCTGTAATGGCAAGTCATGTCAGACTTTCCTGTTGTCCAAAACACCGGCCAGGGCAGCAAATCATGAGGCTTGGCGGAGCAGCAAAAGATACAGCACTGATTTTGTTCTGTTTGATTTCTTTGAATAGCATTTGATAGCCTTGGCATGTTGCTGTAGGCTTCCATGACAGAATCATGGTGCCGACTGGATCCATGGCACCCATGAACACCTTTTCTGGTGCCTGCCATGTGTTCTTAGAAAGCGGGCAGGGCCAGGTAGGGCTTTTGGGGCCATTGGAAATCTGATTGGCAGTGCAGATTTTTTTAAAAGTTGGTTTGGCAGCAGCTGCCACTCTAGCACAGGCATCTTCACCGTATGAGTGAAGACAAGCTGCCTGAAACATTGAAGAGTTACACTGAAGAGTTATGTTTTGCAACTGGCTGCATCTCTTGTGGCAGCCATTTTGAGGTTGCATCTACTATCCAGCGTCAAAATTCTAGTGGCGCTCGAAGGCTGAAAAGGGTTGGGGACCCCATGCTCCAGAAGCAGGTTACCTTCATGTGTGCCAAACATATTCTCAGGCCCAAAATCTTGCAGTGCCAATTGACTATGACATTTGGGCAGGGGTCATTTCGTAGAAAAAGAGGTGCAGGAGCTCATTAGCATAACTCATTAGCATAACGTATTTGCATATGCTACACTACCTGACATCACCAGAAGTATGTCAGAAGTCAAGAAAGAAAGGAGAGAGAGAGAGAGAGAAAGGGAGGGAGGGAGGGAGGGAGGGAGGGAGGGAGGGAGGGAGGGAGAAAGAAAGAAAGAAAGAAAGAAAGAAAGAAAGAAAGAAAGAAAGAAAGAAAGAAAGAAAGAAAGTAAGTGCTGGAAGAGAGGGGACAGCTACTAATCCAAGCCCCAGAAATACCATTATTCTGGGAGGATAGCTTCAGTGGTGGCTGAAGCCTTCAGAAGGCTGGTCGGAGGAACAAGGACCTTTCCAGGGGACGGGGTCATTTTGCTGCAGCCAGGACACAAGCAGGCATTCCTCCGCTGGGGCGGGGGGGCTGGCACCAACTCCTGGAGCTGAGCTCCCTCGAGCTCCTGCTCAAAATGACCCCTGCATTTGGGGTACGAGTCCTTTTGGGTGGGATATGATTTGGTTCCCATCTGCATGTGTACCACTTGATGCCTGCCACATCAGCAGATGACTTGTATGTATGAACAGGCTAGATAAAGGTAAAGGGTTTCCCTTGCTCGAAAGCCCGTCAAATCCAACTCTAGGGTTGCAGTGCTCATCTCCATTTCCAAGCTGAAGAGCCAGCGAGGTCCAAAGATGTTTCCATGGTCATGTGGCCAAGGCGCACAAAACGCTATTACCTTCCCACTGAAGCAGTACCTATTTATCTACTTGCAATTTCTTGCTTTCGAACTGCTAGGTTGGCAGGAGCTGGGACCAGAGACGGGAGCTCACTCCATCACGTGGCAGTCGGGTCTCGAACTGCTGAACTACCAACCTTCCGGTCTTCAGCTCAGTGTCTTAACCACTGAGCCACCTCAGCCTACAACTGCTTTAATAGTCGATAGTATTTGATGGTGTTGTGTTTGTGATAGTGTCAGGTTTGACATATAGGGCATTTTCACACACACTAAATAACACACTTTGAATCCACTTTCAATGGGCTTTGCACCTGGATTTTACTGTGTGAAATGGCAAAATCCACTTGCAAACAGTCACTGAAGTAGATTGGAACTGCATTATTTAGCATGTGTGAAAGCGCCGACTGTTCTCCCTCCTCAAACTGCTCTGTGTTGAGTTCTCCTCTAACTGCTTGAAATGTTCGGGAAAAATTGCCCATGTTGTGATGTTACCACACTGTATGTTTCCTTACCTCTGTTTCAAATCGTTGGCAGCAGTGGTTGGGGTAAGAATGCCATATTTGCCATTTTTAGTAGCAGCAGCCGTGTTTAAAGAGTAATGTCTATTTCTGTCCTGGGTTAGACAAATTCATGGAGGATGGGTATGTCAGTGGCTGGTAAAGGAAACCTCCATTTTCAGAGGCAGTAAACCTCTGCAGCTATTTCAAACATGTTGGATAACGTACTTTCAATGCACTTTAGCAATTGTTTGCAGCTTGATTGCATGTGGAGCCGAAAAATCCACTTGCAAAGGCTTGGCAAAGTGCATTAGCCAACGCATGTGAAAGCAGCCATTCACCTTGAGACCATCTGAGGAAGGTGTAAATAATGTAACTAAATAAAGAAACCCAGTGCTAGGGGAGGCCCTTGGCCTCTATGTTGGCCCTTCAGGGCAACTAGTTGGCCGCTGTGTGGAACAGAATGCTGGACCAGATGGACCTTGTCCATCAGGGCTCTACTTGAGTTCTTAAGACAGGAAACTGGCTAGGGGAAGGCTAAGGACACGGTGTGCATGGATCAGAGGGCCCTCTGCTGGTGAACATGGGAAGCACAGTGTTGTCAAACTAACATCCAAAAAGCTTTATTCAAGGTATGAGCTTTCATGTGCATGCACACTTTTTCAAATACATTGGAATGGAAGGGAGAGTTCTGACTTATAGACAGAGGCTGAACAGCAAATTAACACATAACATGATGAAGATGTTTTAAGATATACAAAGACAAAACTAAATAACAAGCTAAGGTTGTTGTCTTTGCATATCTTAAACATTTTCATCATGTTACGTGTTAATTCACTGCTCAGCCTCTGTCTATAAGTCTGAACTCTCTCTTCCATTCCAATGTATTTGAAAAAGTGTGCATGCACACAAAAGCTCATACCTTGAATAAAACTTTGTTGGTCTTAAAGGTGCCACTAGACTCTAAATTTTGTTCTACTGCGTCAGATCAACATGGCTGACCACCTGGATCGATCCGAAATGCTTGTTCAGCAGACCAGCAATCCAAAGGATGAACTATAGTTAGGAAAAATGGAGTTTAAAGCAGTAGTACTAACACTGGGAATCACTATAGTATACCGATGAAACAGTAGTTACCATGGAAATAGGATTACCATCTCTGGGTCAGGAAATACCTGGAGGTTTTGGGGGTGGAGCCTGGGGGTGGTGGGATCTGGGGAGGGGAGGGACCTCAGCAAGGTATGATGCCATTGAGTCGACCCTCCAAAGCAGCCATTTGCTCCAGGGGAACTGATCTCTTGTCATCCGGAGATCAGTTATAGTTCTGCAAGGTCTCCAGGCCCCACCTGGAGGTTGGCACGCCTACATGGAAATGGCTACTGACACAGAACTGGGTGTAATTTCTTAGCAGGGACAAGTAGTTGCAACATGCTCAGTCATGACACAGGTGGGGTGTCCGCGGATGCCGCCACCATTCTGGATAGAGGTTCCCTTGGAAAGGCCCAGAGCACCTTCCCAAACCTTCAGACCTCCCTTGTTTGGCCGAATAAAACAGCAGAGTGAACAGCAACAAAAGGTTTATTGTATAGGAGGTCAGCCCAAAATGGGAAGACAAACAAAGTGCACGGATAATGACAGCAAGTGAGTGAAAAGAAAAGGAATCCAGTGTCTTAACGCGACGAGGCTCAGGGTCCCTAGCTCTCTGTCTTCCTTAGGCCTGAGTCTGCTCATCCTTCCCTCAGGGGGAGGGCCTCTTTCCCACAGCAGCCTTTCCACGGGCCCTGCTCCCTGGGAAAAGAACAACTCCCAACCAGTCCCAGCTCTTTGGTTGCAATACTCTCTTCCCTCCTATTGGCCTGTTTTGGCGCCAAAACACATGCAGGGGCCCCTGGGAGATGTAGGCCCAGCAGTTGCAACATGCTCAATGTTCAGTTTTATGCTTTTAGAAAAATGAAGGCACAGTTTTCGTGGCTACTGAGATATGCTGATGTCAAGATCGTTTTCAGTAAATAAATGGTAATTTCAGTAATAAATTGTCTAGACATGAAAAAAAATAAAATAGAACACTGGGAAGGAGATTCACTCTTCTCATGGTTTATAAAATCTGTGCAGGTGTGTATAGTTGTATCCGTAACAATCATATTAAATATTCAAGTTGAGTATTATTCTTGGCTCAGTAGGTGTACATAAACCAGTTTTCTGCTCTGGGAAGAGTTAAGAGGCTACCCCCTTGTGTGCTGCACTTCATTTACGAACCAAAGGGGAAAAAATAAAATTCTGGAAGGTTCCGCGGTAAAACAATAATGTTTTAGGTTTTTAAAAATGGGGATCATAGTAATATTTCTCACTCTAGTGCCTCTTGTACCCTTTGTTATCATTTTTTTTGTGTGTATCTTCCCATTACTGCACCTGTCTTCTGGGAGCGAAATCGGTCAAAGTCAGGCTTTCAAAAGCACCACAGGAAGAAAACATCTACAGGTTTTGTTCCAAACATCTTGTTTCTTGTGGCTCATGGGAGAATTGTCAAAACAGTTTGCAACAGCCTGGCGATATCGAGAAAGAAGTACTTAATCAGAAACTGGCTGATGAGACTCTACAGGATTTCTGAAGTTTCAGTGATTTGTTATGTCTGCCATTGCAGGGGGAGGGCTTCGCCAGAGAGAAACTGCATTACGGTGAAACTTAAATTGGAGGCATGAACGGGGATTGTTAAAACGTTCAGTATCTTCAGGTGAGATCCCATTTATTACGTACTCAATTGTCCGCGTGGGAACTGTTTTTCCATTAGGGTTCCCAAGTCCCCCCCGGGGGCAGGGAAAACCCCACTCCAGTGGACCACTGCCCACCGGCCGGGATCAGGCCACCGGGGGGAACCCCACCCCCAAATTGCCAGGCTGAGATGATGTGCCCGCACAATGACATCACCCGGAGGTGACGCCATTGCATCGGGCACGTTTCGGGGGGGATGCTCTGTAATTCGAGGGGAAACTCTATGGTTTTCCCTCAAATTACTGAGGTCCTTCCCCCAACATGCCCGATGCAATGACGTCACTTCCAGGTGACATCATTGTGGTGCATGCGCTTTGTGCACGTGCCAGGACTCTCCCGGACCAGCATGGACTCCCCCCTGCTAAAAGAACGGTAGGTACTTGGCAACCCCATTTTCCATGGAGCTGTAATTGTGGCTATGAGGTGTATGTCTGTTAAGCCACACCTGTGGGGTTGTGGACTGATAGAGGTGCCAGCCGTTAGGTGGGACTTGGGGATCTCCTGGAATGAGAGCTCATTTCCAGACTACAAAGATCAGTTCCCCTGGAGAAAATGGATGCTTTGGAGGGGGGACTCTATGGTATTGTACCCCACTGAGGTCCCTGCCCTCCCCATGCTCCACCTCCAAATCTCCAGGGGTTTCTCAACCTGGATCTGGCAACCCTATCTCCCCAAACCCTCATTAGTGGCCAAGGGGGAACACCTGGCAACCCTATGGACTTAACATGTGGGGGTTTTCCACCCAATTTGTCACTTTCTCACAGTAGGCTGTCAATCAGATGGGAAAGTCCCATGTGCTGAGCAGTGTTCCCTCTAAGTAAGATGAGTAAGTGTGATCTAGCTCACAGTTTTTTAACATCCAGCTCACACATTTTTGTCTTTGCTCAAGAAGGAGGGCTCCAGAGCAAACTAATTTATGCAGGAGCCAAATTGCTCGCTCACAACTTTAATGCCAGTGGCTCTCAAAGTAGAATTTTTGCTCACAGGACACCACAGCTTAGAGGGACCATTGGTGCAGAGCTTCTCCCACGTGGTTGTGGAATTCACCCACTCCTGCGAACCCATTATAGTAGGTTTGCCAGATCTTTCTTCGAAAATTCCTGGAACTTTGTGGGTGCAGCCTGGGGAGGGTGGGGTCTGGGGAGGGGAGAGACCTTAACAGGATGTAATGCCATAGAGTCCACCCTCCAAAGGAGCCATTTTCCCCAGGGGAACTGAGCTCTGTAGCCTATTTATCTATTTATTTCATTTGATTTGTATCCTGCCCTCCCTGCTGAGGCAGGCTCAGGGTGGCTTACACACAATATGTTAAAACAACTAAAACGCAGAATTAAATAAAACCACAACTGTATAGTAATAAAACATATCATAAAGTGCTAGTGCATTCATAGACCATAGTGGCATTCACAGCATCCAAAGGGATCAACCAACACCGTAGTCTGGGTTTTTGTCAGGCTGTTGATCACAATATTAAGTTGGTGTTGGTATTGGGGGCCAGGGCCTCCATGTTGGAAAGGGTGGCTTCCCAATCAAAGGCCTGGTGGAAGATGGGTTGTATTTCCAGGAGACCTCCAGTCCCCACACAAAGGATGGCAGCACTGCATTCTAGTCATGTGGGAGAATATGATGGAGCGGGGGCTCCTGCATGGCTTGGAATGCATTCGAATGGGGTCTAAGCAAAAAGTTTTCAAAGAGGGGCTGAAATGCATTCAAAATTCACCAGGGTTGGGTGGGGCCCAGAACTTGTTTTCCATTAAAGATAAATTGGCACACAAAGAAGGCTGTTAAACCTCAGTCCTCACTGGTAACTTTTTTCTCAGACACTGCCATTTTCTTGTTAGTATGTAGTTCCGGCTTTGGGGACTGTAAATCTGAAGCTGGATCTGTGTGACCACAGGTGACCATTATCTCATCCGTTCTGAAGAAAGGAAGGACTTAGTTCATTGGCTGGGCCTCACTAAAGGAAGCAAAGAGGTTGTGACTAAGACTAACCCAAAGCCCATCCCAAAATTTCTCACTTTTTTTGGCTTCATCATCTACCAGAAGGGAGACTGTAACCAAGAAATCAGAAGGAGGTTGAGAAGAGGAAGGCCTGCCACGAAGGAGCTACAAAAGATCGCTGGGGACCAATATCAGAATAAATCACATCATAGTACTCCCCATTACTATGTATGGGTGTGACAGTTGGACAGTGAAGACAGCTGACAAGAAGGAAGTTGATCCCTTTGAAACGTGGTGTCGGTTGAGAGTTTTACGGATACCTTGGACTGCCAAAAAGACACATAAGTGGCTTCTAGGTCCAATCAAGCCTGAACTCTCCCTGGAAGCTAAAATGACTAAACTGAGGCTATTATACTTTGGTCACATTATAAGGAGACAAGAGTCATTGGAAAAGACAATAATGCTAGGAATAGTTGAAGGGAGGAGGAGGTGATTGGATTTATACCCCACCCTTTACTCAGAGTGGGTTACAATCTCCTTCCCCTTCCCCTCCCCAAAACAGATGCCCTGTGAGGAAGGTGGGGCTGAGAGAGCTCTGAGAGAACGGCTCTTAGGAGAACAGCTCCGAGAGAACTTGTGACTGACCCAAGGTCACACCACCAGCTGCATGTGGAGGAGTGAGGAATCAAATCCAGTTCTCCCTGATCAGAGTCTGCACTCTTAATCACTACACCAAACTGAAAGAGGAAGACCCAACATGAGATGGATAGACTTGATCAAGAAGGCCTTGGCTCTCAGTTTGTAAGACGTGAGCAAGGCTGTTAACAATAGGATGTTTTGGAAGTCATTAATTCACAGTGTCACCATGAGTCAGAAGTAACTTGACAGCCCTTTTCACACACACACACACACACACACACACACGCACACCCACCCACCAAGTATTGGTTTTGACATTCAGAGCCTGGCCTGGTCTTGGCCCTGGTTATCTGAAAAACAGTTCTTCATGTGTTCTATTTTCTGTGGACTGAAATAGACCAGGGAGTCCCTACAGTGGATGCCCTCTTCATCTTTGGCAAGGCAGGCAATTACCCATTCAAAAGTCTTGGTAGTAGATTTCTATGCTCTGCTGTTTTGACTCAAAATTTTTAGTTTGATTGTCACCTTCCTCTTGCGTTCACTAAAGTCTTTGTTCTCTTACCCTTTTCTATTTCCTCAGACCGTAGGAAGAGCCCTGCTGGGTCAGACCAGTGAGGGTCCATCTAGTCCACCATCCCATCTCATGCGGTGGCCACCAGCTCCTCTGGAAGGCCAACGACAAGGCAGAGAGGCCAAGGCCTTCCCCTGAGAAGAATAGGAGAAGAGCTCTCCTGTATCTCCTGTTAAACCTGTGTCGTTTTTAACATTTTTTTTTCTTCATTTCTTTCGGATAAATGGAATAAGATTGTCATTAAACCAAAGCCAGATGAACCAGGAACCAAGAACCAAGGAACCAAGAAGGCTCACTATGATAATCTGAAATATATTGAAAGTGGCCATATTCTGGAGCCCGTGTGGGACAGTAGTTAGAGTGCTGGAGAAGGATCCAGGAGAAAACTGGTTCAAATTCCTGTTCTGCCATAGAAGCTTGCTGGGTGATCTTGGGCCAGTCATCCTTTCACAGCCCAAACTACCTCACAGGGTGGTTCATAGGATGAAGCTCAGGGGGAGGAGGATGTTGGCTGTTTTGGCTCCCCTTTGGGAATAAAAACAGGCGTAAGCAATAGACATGGATGGGCCATTGGCCTGATCCAACATCGGCTTCTCTTATGTTCTTATGACAAATGACGTCTTCTTTATGGTGAGTCCATACCTAGCAAGGCGTAGATTCTTTGTGTCTGTTTAGTATTTTGGGTTGGCTTTTTGGCTTTGACTGACATCTGTTGTTTTAAATGATTGTTAAACTGAAACTTGTGTTGCTGGTAGAATTGCCAGTTCGGGTTGCCAGGTCCCCCCTGGCCAGGCCGCCAGCAGGGGATGGGGTGGGAAGGTTGCCAGATCCAGGTTGGGAAACACCTGGAGATTTGGGGATGGATCCAGGAGAGGACAGAGAACTCAGAGGGGTACAATGCCACACCCGCCAAAGCATCAGTTTTCTCCAGGGGAACTGATCTCTGGAGATGAGGTGTAATTCTGGTGGATCCCCAAGTCCCACCTGGAAACTGGCATCCTTATTATCAACTTCCAGGTAGGGTTGCCAAGTAAGGTCTACTTACCGGTGGGGGGGAGTTGTTCTCCCCCCGGGAGCTCTTCTGGCGCGTGATGACGTCACCCGGAGGTGATGTCATCACATTGGGGGCATTGCCAGGGCAACGCTCTGGCAATCGCCCCAAAAACTCTATGTTATCATAGAGTTTTGGGGCGATTGCCAGAGCGTCGCCCTGGCAATGCCCCCAATGTGATGACATCACCTCTGGGTGACGTCATTACACGGGGGAAGTCGTCCTCACCGGACGACTTCTGGGGCGGGGTTCCCCCCGCCGGCCGAATGCCGGCCAGCGGATCGGGAACCCCTATAGCTGGGAATCCCCCGACCCCCGGGCTGACTTGGCAGCCCTACTTCCAGGGCGGGCCTGGGGATCTCCCACTATTACAATCGTTGCCAGACTACAGAGATAAGTTCCCCTGGAGGAAATGTCTGAGGGTGGACTCAATGACACTGTATGCTGCTGAGGTCCCTCCATTTCCAAGACTCGGCCTTCCCCATGTTCCACCCCCAAAATCTCCAAGTATTTCCCCACCCATAGCTGGCAACCCTCGTCGCTGAGATCATTTTTTGTAAACTTGATGTGTTAAATACATAGAAATTTTACACATTTCAATTTTTTTTTCTACTGTAAGCTACTGCAGGGGGGAATAATTGGGACTGTAAATATGAAGTCTGAGATATTTCATAATTGATCTGCCATTGTCTTTAGTATCTGACAGCTTTTAATCAATAGCACGGTAGGGTATTAAGTACTGGTAAGCTTTTGACTGCAGACAGCTAATGAGAGATCACTTTGCCTGCCGAAGTCGTATTGACTGCTTCAGACTTGTTCAATACAACATCTTTTATTTCAGATCATTGCGTAAATATTCACGCTCAAAATGCAAGTGTAATCTGAAATGTACTATGTTAACGGAGGGGTGATGGAACTGGAACTTTTGATTCAGCAGTTTGGACTATTTGCACGTATGTGATCTAGCTATACCGTAGATTCTTTGGGCCAGGCTGGCCTGATCTGCTCAAATCTGAGAAGCTAAGCAGGGTCAGCCCTAGTCAGTACGTGGCTGGGAAACCACCGAGGAAGTCAATGGATACTACTCAGAGCCAGGCGATGGCAAACCACTTCTGTATGTCTCTTGCCCTGACGTGGATGGCCCAGGCTAGCCTGATCTGCTCAGATCTCACAAGCCAAGTGAGGTCAGCCCTGGGTAGTTGGGAGGAAGTCTAGGGTTGCTGTGCAGAGGCAGGCAATGGCAAACTACCCCTGAACATTTCTTGTCCTTAAAAATTCTACAGTGTTGCCGTAAATCAGCTGCGAATTGCCCCGAGGTGGGGGAATCTTTTAGAAACCAATCTCTAGTCCTGGAAGCTGTGCACGGACACACCTTGGTTTTTCTTTTCTTTTTTTAAGAAGTCCAATTGACAATTTTAGAAACCTTCTTCTGTTCCATTACCCCCAACTGGAGTAGGATTGCCAACCTCCTAGTGGGGCTGGAAATCCCAAAATTACAGTTGCATAGATTGCTTATTTATTTGCTATTTGTTTATTTAAAACACTCGTTCCACTTCTACTGGAGGAAATGGCGGCTTTGGAAGGTGGACTACAGGGCACTATACCCTACCAAGGTCCCTCCCCTCCCTAAACCCCACCCTCCCCAATTTCCACCCTCCAATCACCAAGTATCTCCGAACCCAAACCTGGCAGTCCTAATCTGGAGCATAACTATGAACTCTTGAATCCAGAATCGACTACTTTTCTTGTGGTAGTGGCTGAAATAATGATGCTAGTAGCAGTGAAGGCAATCTGGAGGTAAAGCAATGTCAGTTAGCACTGCCATAGGTTCCTGCTGACTCTGCTGACTGTTATTATCAATAACACTGTTGCCTAAGCATCATGTACAAATGCCTAAGGGTTCAATCGCATATTCTGATGATCAATTAACCTTGCCTTTCTTTTGAGTCCCATAGCGACTCCTCTAGGTCCCGGACGGGAGACAGCATCAGCGGAGTAACTCCCACCGCAGGAATGCGTGTCTTGCTCGCTTTGCGCATGCTTGTTGCTCATTAGCTTTTCTTCCTTCTTATCTGTCTTTCGCTCTTCCCTAGCTCACGGCCTTGAGCTACAAGCCTCTTGCTATGTGTTATATTATTCACAGGTGTGTTTTTTTTTTCAGATATATTTTTTATTTTTCCAACATCATATACATGGTTATATTTCATCATATATATTATCGGAGTCATACAATCGTTTCAATCCATAGATAAAATTTTGACCATATTTTAAGAAATTACTCTTCATTTCTTCCTTGAATATGGTAGCTAATCCTGTCTACTTCAGCTAGTTCCATCACTTTCTCTAGAAAAAGTTCTGGGAATAAAGATTCCTTTTCTTTCCAATGACTAGCCCAGCTTAGTCTTGCAGCAGTGAGAATGTATACTATTAACATTTGTTCTTCTTTCTTTAGTCCATCAGGCAACATATTTAATAAGTACATTTCTGGGCATTTTGGCAGGTTTACATTCAATATTTCTTCTATCAGCCATTTAACATTTGTCCAGTATTTTTGGGCCTTACAACATTTCCACCACATATGGTAGAAAGTTCCCACTTCTCTATCACATTTCCAGCATGCATTAGACAGATTTCCATAACACTTTGCTAATCTATCAGGCGACCAGTGCCATCTATAGAACATCTTATAAAGATTTTCTTTATAAGAGACTGCACTGGTAAATTTTAATGTTCTCCATACTTTTAACCAGTCTTCTATAGATATAGAATATCCTAAATCCCGCATCCAGGCCACCATTACACTCTTGATTGTCTCTTCATGCATTTCGTCTGCTAGCAAAGTTTTATAGATTTTTTGTATATTTTTCTCATTGACATCTAACCATGCTTTCTCTAAATCTGTTCTTGTATTCATAAAGCCAACTTCTTTATCTATTTTAAACCTAGCTACTAGTTGATGCTTTTCAAACCACGATAATTTTATTTTCTCTCGCTCTAATACTTCGAATGTTTTTAGATTATTTGACCTATCTAGCAATGTTTCATAACTGATTTTTTTATAATCACTTATTAATGTGGGTTTTATAAAGGCTTCCAGGGGCGATACCCATAACGGTGTTTTAGGGAAATATATTACTTTAATTTGTTGCCATGTCCTTAACAAAGCTCCTCTAACCCAATGTTGCTTGAAATTGGTATGTATTTTGTCTTTTTCATACCACAGGCATGAATGCCAACCCATCGCTAAATCGTGGCCTTCTAATTTCAACCCTCTTTCATCTTGTAATTTAACCCAATCTTTTATCCAAATCAACGAAGCTGCTTGATAGTATAATTTCCAATTTGGGAGGTTAAATCCTCCCCTTTCCTTAGCATCTTGCAGAAGTTTTAATTTTATTCTTGGTTTTTTTGGGTACCATATAAAGGTTCTAATTAATTTGTCTAATTCCACAAATATGTTGTTGTTTCTTAAAATTGGAATTGTTTGGGCCAAAAATAAGAATCTGGGTAGGACGTTCATTTTAATCACCGCTATTCTACCTAATAATGATAATTGGAGGTTTTTCCATTTTTCCAGATCTTTTTTAATTTCTTTAATCAGTTTATTATAATTATTTTCAATAAGTGCACTATTTTTATTAGAGACCCAGATCCCAAGATAGTTTATCTTTTTTTCTATTTTTATATTGGAAACTTCCTCAAGTTTCGCTATTGTTTCTTTAGAACTGTTCTTTATTAAGCTTTTTGTTTTGTTATAGTTAATTTTTAATCCCGCCACTCTACCATACTCTTCGATTTCTTTTAACAATCTCGGTATTGAAAAGATAGGCTCTTCTAGTATAAACAACAGATCATCTGCAAATGCTCTAAGTTTGTACTCATAGTTTTTAATTTTCAGACCTTTTATTTGCTCATTATTCCTTATCTGATCATTTAAAGATTCTAGAGCAAAAATAAATAGCAAAGGGAACAGTGGGCATCCCTGCCTCGTACCTTTATATATTGCGATATCCTCCGTCAATTCCCCATTAACCAAAATCTTTGCTTTTTGATCTTTATAAATTGCGTTTATCATAGATTGAAATCGGTGGCCTGCATTCCAAATCATTAGCTTTTGTGTTAGAAAGTTCCAGGATAAATTATCAAAGGCCTTTTCGGCGTCTAAAAATATAAACAATGCTTGCTTCCCTGGATGAGAGTCATAAAATTCTAGAGCATTCATCAGAATTCTTACATTATCTTTCAAGTGCCTTTTTGGCAGGAATCCTACCTGATCTGGGTGGATTATTTCTACTAAAATTCTTTTTAGTCTAGTTGCGAGAATGTTAGCAAATATTTTATAGTCCGAATTTAATAGTGATATGTGTCTATAGTTAGTGAGCTGTTTTTTACCTTCTTCAGATTTGGGTATTAAAGTTATTACTGCCTGATTCCACGATTCTGGCATTTCACCTGTTGTACCAATCATCTGTATTACTTTTTTAAGAGGAAGACTTATGTGTTCCCCAAATATTTTATAAATTTCCCCTGGTAACCCATCTGTTCCTGGTGCCTTATTGTTTTTCTGTTTTTTGATAGCATCAGTTATTTCCTGCATTGACACTGCTTGGTTCAAAATAGACTTCTGTTTTTCTGTGAATGTTTTGTTATTATTTCTTAAATATTCATTTATATTTAGAGTGTTCTCTTCCTTATTTTTTGCATACAAACATCCGTAGAATTTTTCAGCTATTTTTTAAAAATCTTTTGTTAAGAACTTTTCCTCACCCTTGTCATTTTCAAGAGCTAGTATTATGCTTTTTTGTCTTTCTTTCTTTATTTTATAAGAGAGCCATCTAGTCGGCTTATTAGCATTTTCAAAAAATTGTTGTTTTGAGTATTCAACTGCTCTTGCCACTTCTTGAGTTAATATAGAATTCAATTTGTGTTGTAGGGTTTTTATTCTAAGTTTAGATGTGTCTTTCTCCTTGTTTTTACTTCCTAATAGGCGGGTTTCTTCTGTTTTTATTTGCTTACATAACTGTTCATATTGTAATCTTTTTTGTTTATTTTTCCAGATTTGTTGGCTTATTAGTATACCTCTCAAGAAAGCTTTAAAGGTATCCCATATAACCCTACTAGGTATTTCTGGGTGTAGATTTCTATTGAAAAATTCCTTAATTTCAACCCTAGTTTTTTCTACAAAGTCCGAATCCTTCAGTAAGTATTTGTTTAGGATCCAACGGCTATTCCTTTTTGTTTCTCTAAATGAAATTATTATCGGGTTGTGGTCAGCAAAAGTAGCTGGTAAAATTTCGGCCTCCACAATTTCTTTAACCAATGGTACTGAAACCCATCCCATATCTATTCTTGACCATGACTGGTGTCTATGGGAAAAAAAGGTATATTCTCTCTTATTTGGGTTTCTTATTCTCCAGATATCAACTAGGGAGAACTCTTCTGCTATTTTAAAGAATCCTTTAGGTAGTATTTTCCCTCTTATTTTTTGTTTTTTTGGATTTTCCCTGTCTATTTCTTGTTCAAAAACCGCATTGTAATCTCCTATCAAACATACGTTTTCTGAGTTATGATTAGTTAGTATATTTAAAATTTCTTTATAGAATTCTTCCTGATTTTGATTTGGAGCATAGATGTTGATTATCAGAGTCTCCTTACCTTGTCTATTTATCGTGATGGCTATTATTCTTCCCTCTTTAGATGCATAGAGTAATTTTGGGTTCAAATATTCTTTTGCAAAAATGACCACTCCCCTCTTTTTTTTCTCATCTGAAGCTATAAAAGCTTTTCCTAATTTTTTTGCCGTTAGATATTTTGAGTCGCTTTTTTTATATGTGTCTCTTGTAAGCACGTTATTTCAGCTTTAATTTTACCCGCTTGACGAAAAAATTTTCTTCTTTTTTGTGGCATGTTTAATCCGTTTACATTTATTGATAGCAGCTTAAGCACTTTCATTTTCTCCATCCTTTTCTTTTTCCTTCTCCTCTTCTCTCTTGTCTTTGTATTGGCGCCTGGTCTGTACCTGTAAAGGTTTAAATTCTAAAGTCTTTTTTCCTTTTTTATACCTTTTTTTTAAACTGGGTTCGCTTCCTCTTTGTGTTTCTTCATTACTATCCTGTTCTTCTTTCGCTTCTTCCTCTTCTTCTTCTTGGTGTGGTCCAATATCATCTCCATAAACTTCTAAAAAGTTCTCCAATTTGAAAATCGAATCCAATCTATGCCTTTTCCCTTGGTATTCGAAAAGAACTCCTTCTGGGATTAGCCACTTATACATAACATTTCTAGATCTTAGCCATTCTGTTTTGGTATTTAAACCTTCTTTCCCGCACTCTCCAAGGAATTTCTTTGAGGAATCTTATCTCTTCCCCTTGAATAGTGACTCTGTTCTCAATAGACTGTCTCAATATTTTCTCTTTGGTTTCTTTTCTCAAAAATTTAATATGGACCTCCCGTGGTACGTTATACTTGCGTGCGAAGGAAGAATTTCTTCTAAACACTGTTTCTATCTCCGATGTTATTTCCTCTTTTGTGCCTATATTTAGCTGGTCCGTCAAGGCTTCCACAATTTCTTCTTTAAGATTTGAGCCTATTTTTTCTGGTACATTTTGGCATCGTAGGACCAAAGAGGCTTTATCCATTTCGATGTTAATTAATGATTCTTCCAACCGCTCATTTTTTGCCTTAAGTTCTTGCATATCAAGTTCCACTTCCATCACTCTTCTATTTGTCTTTACCTGGTTGGCTCCAATTTTTTGAATTTCTTGTTTGTTTTTTTGAATTTCTTGTCTATTTTCTAATAGGTGTTTTCTGAATTCTTCTGAGTCTGTCTGTATTTGCTTTGCCATTTCCTCTATTTGCCCTTGCATTTCCTGTACAGGTTGGATTTCTTTTTTTATCAGCTCAGGCAAGGTGTGCTCAATAGTGGTCTTTAGTACTAACGCTACCGATTCTTCAGTTAGGGCTTTTAGTTCTCTGGTGGTCATTGCTGGTATAGTTTGCATTGGTGGTTTTATTTGGGCTAATGGCTTCTGTTGGTTAGGAGATGGGATGGAAGATTTTCTGTCCTTGCCGCTCCCTCCTGACGCCATAGTAGATGTCAAGTGCTTAATAGGGGTTTTTCAAATTAGGCTATAGGCTATTTTACCAATTTAATCTCTTTTAAATGGGTAACTCTAAATTATTTTACCAATTTCATTAACTTTAGGTTATACTGGTTTTAATAAATACCCACTTAATATTAATCCTATCTACTCTTATTGAGCTCAGACTCTATTTTTAAATCAATGTTTTAATTTGTTAAGGGGGATTGATGAATACAAAATTAATTTTAATCCTATCTACTTTTATTAAACTCAGACTCTATTTTTAAATCAATATTTTAATTTATTAAAGGGGTTTATTTTAAGGTATTTTAAGATTTTTATTAATTTTTATCTATCTATTTCCGTTTTAGATTTTTAATAATTTTGATAATTTTAATAATGTTTAATAGTTTAATTAATTAATTAATTAATGTTAATTTATTTTTTATATTTTATTAATTTTTATGTCCTTTTATCAAAAATAGATTAACTAATTAGATCACCAAACCCAAAAATAACTTTAGCAGTCCCTCTCCTCAATAACAATAGTAATACAGTACTAACAATATTATATAATAGCCACTTTTCCCCTCTGTTGCTCAAGTCTATAGGGTTCCCCCCCCCTTTTTTAATAGCCTACTATACTTCTGGTTCTTTATATCCAGATATATATACAAAGAGTAAACAAGGCAAAGCGCTCTCAGTCTCCAAGCATGCACAAAGGTGCTCCTTTTGTATTCTCACGCTGTTCTCTACACCGTCGCTTCAGAGCCGTCACTCTCTATCCTCTCCCTGTAGCCTCTGTCGCCCGCAGTATCCCACCGTCTCCACAGACTTTCGCAAGCTTCCGTCCTCCCTCTCTACGCCTCCCTCTGTTGCATTAGAACCATCACTCTCGCTGTCATTTAGAACTCCCTTTCACTCCACTCCCTAGGGCCCACGTCGCTCATCTGATGACATCACTGGGTGATTCAGCGATCTCTTCAGCTCCGCTGTCGCCGCCGCCGCTGCCCTCTCTCTCCGTGACTACTTCTGTGTTCTTAAAGGTATCTTTCCTTTTATTTCTCTGTTGCTCTGTAACAACAGCAACAACAACAAAAAAAGTTCTGCAGTATCTATATTTTAAATTTTGCACTCCCCTCCCTTCCAACCTCAGACCGTTTAACAGCCTTTCCGAGGGGTCTTCTCTTCCAGAACTTTTATATACTCTCTACCTTTATTCTTTTTGCTGGGTACAAATTTCTTCCACCCACACTTCGACTTTCTCTCACTCTTTATCAATAAATGCTACCCCTATGAACCAGAAAAAGATACTTAGCTCTCTAAGTTGCTTTTCCGTCTATACTCCGCTGGACTCCTATGGTTCTTGGGCCCCTCCTTTCTTCGGCTCTGATCCCCTGCCGAAGTTTCCTTTGACTCTCTGCTTCAAGAACGTGCTGTGATGGAGAGAGTTGCCACTTCTCTCCAATGGCAGCCCCAAGTCTCTTGCCACTTTTCTCCCTCCAGAAAAAAAGTGTGGCAGACCTAAAGCCAAAAAAGAGTCAAAGTTTTTAACAGACACCGAGAGCGAGCTCTCTCTGTGCGTCCGTCCTTGAGCTGACCGGAACCGGAACTCTCTCCTGTCATTTATTCACAGGTGTTATGTGTTACTTTGCTTGATTGTTTCCCTGGGAATATCTGCCCCACAAATCCTAATAGTGTCTTTGCCTGGGAACCTATTTTACTGTGCTTTCCTTGGGAACAGTGGGCCAGTATATTTAGGCGCCAATAATCCTTCCATTTGATTGGTGGATGTTGAAGGGGGCTTATTTCATATCAAGTATAATTGTAGTTGTATTCCTATGCTTGGACATTACTAACAGAAGAAGTATATTTGACCAACAAGATCTCTTCTGCAAATAAAGGACTTTCTGTTTAAGGAGACCTATTGTGGACTACATCTATTGGCACAATCTCACAGACTGTTAGTAATCTCGAATTGGGGCCCAGTCCATTGTGCCCACCATGGATGATGATGGCGCTGAAGTCCCTACTACTGAACCGGAGAAACCGGTTACTACCGAGGAGGTACCAGCATGACTGGTGACCACTAGCAAAGTGGCTGTTCGTTCCAGATGGAGTGGAGGAGTCCAGTCGTGGCCTCAATTTGGGCCACAAACTACCAAGGCTTGGTCCCCTCGGTGGGAAGCCGGGGCACAGCAGTCTGGGGCCCAAGGCGCAGAACAGAGGCCCAAGGATGACTTTCAAATGGCCGAGGTGTGGGTGCAGATGGATCAGAGATTCAACACGATCCAGAGACCCTTTCAACGAGAAATTACTGCACTGCTGACTGGTCCTGAACGTTGTGGCACAGGCAGTTCAGGAGCAACTAGCGGGGGCTGGGGCTGGAGCCGGAGAACCATCAGCAGGGGTACCGCCACCAGCGCAATCACCGGCCCAGCCTCCTGCCCCGCAGGGATGACCTGCTCTGCCTGCCTCAGGTCCGGCACAGCCAGTGGATTGCCAGCCTGTGCCTCACGAGTTGATGAGGACCACCTTTGACGGGAACCCCACAAAGCTACAGTTCTTTATTATCGAAGCTGTATGCAGAATTGGGGCCACCAATTCTAAGATGAGGGTGACCGCATGGGCTACATTGGTTCCAGACTGCAAGATGAAGCAGCTGACTGGTACGTGAGCCTCCACAATCCCCCAGGACCTGAGTTGGATAGTGTGGAGGAATTCATATGGGCCTTGCACCGCCAATATGAAGACCCCATGAGCGAAGAGAAAGCCCGAAACCAGGTGTGCAATCTCCCACAAGGGAAGATGTCTGTTTGTTAGTATACTGCTGCTTTCAAATGTTTAGAAGCTAAGATCAGGGGTTGGCCAGAAGAAGTGTTCGTAGAGCAGTATCGCAGGGGATTGAACGGGGAGCTATACGAGACTATACTCCGAAATGTCAATCCGGCCACCCTGAATGGTTGGATTAGGGCTGCAGAAGAGGTGGAGGCTCGTTTTACCCTCATCCGAATGCGGTACCCATCTGGCACCCCTAAGAGCTCTGCCCCACTGGCCACCCCTTTTAAGCCAAAAACCAAGCCACCCGTGAGGGACCTCAGAGAATTTCATATGAAAAAGGGATTATGCACCACTTTGCCCTGACGTGTCCAGCTGCCTCTCCCAAGGGAGGAGCCCCACCTTCCCCACCGGCACGTCCTAAGCCGAAGAAAGTATCTATGTCAAAGCTGCTGGTGGTCCAAATCGTGGAGTCTTGCTTCCCGGAGAAGCCCGAGGAAGGAATTCCTGCTCAGCCACAGGGAAACGATCAGGACCTGCTCTGAATGGTGCAACACAGCAGGTCCCTCAATCTACAGCCCCTCAAACGGTGAACTCCCCCGGCCCCCTTCTTTATATCTTAATGACTGTGGTGAATCCACATCTAGGTACGCAGATGCATGTTCGAGCCCTTATTGACTCAGGGTGTGCCAGAGACTTAATTAGCCCAATTGTTGTGGATGGGCTGGGGTTGGGGGTGAACACTCTCAAAGAGCCTTTATGTTTTACCCAAATGGATGGCTCCAAGATGAAGGAACCTTGTACTTTTGAGACTGAACCAATAATGATTGGCACGGGGGGACATTGGGAAAAGCGAGCTTTTGTAATCACCCCCCATGCGCAATTCCCCTTGGTATTGGGAAGCCCTTGGTTGGGGACGCATGACCCCTACATCGTCTGGAGTGAGGGATGGATTACCTGGGTTTCTCCCTCTTGCAAAGAGCATCTTTGGAAAACTGAGTGGGGCACCCAGCCCGGCTCCAAGAGCGTGTGTTTAGCGCATGAGGAACTTTTATCCATACCTGCTGCATACAGGGATTTAGTGGAGGTTTTTGAAAAAAAGGAGGCTGATGAGCTCCCCCCCCCCCAACGCAACACTGACTGTGCCACTGAACTATTACCCAGGCATAAACTTCTCAAGGGTAAATTATACTTTACGTCACCCCAGGAAAAAGTTGAACTTCGTAACTTCATAGATAAAAACCTCGAACGGGTTTTTATCTGGCCGGGCACTTCCCCATTCGCTGCACCAGTACTTTTCTGAAAGAAAAAGGATGGGGGGTTGTGATTGTGTACAGATTATCGAGGCTTGAATGCCGTTTCTACTTCAAATGCCTACCCCCTCTCTCTGGTAAAAGACTTGCTCAATGAGGCCAGTAAAGGGGAAAAAATTTCAAAACTGGACCTCCAGGATGCATACTTCCGACTGCGCATCAGGGAAGGGGATGAATATAAGACTACCTTTAATACCCCGTTGGGGCAATTCGAGTTACCTGGTAATGCCCCTCGGCCTTCAGGGGGCTCCAGGCATTTTTATGAACTTAATAAATGAAGTCTTACACAAGCACCTATTCAAGGGGGTCCTATGCTACCTAGATGATATTTTGCTCTATTCCCTGGACATGGAAGTGCATGTTAAATTGGTGAGAGAAGTGCTATCCACACTCAGAGACAATAAACTGTTTGCTAAACTCTCTAAATGCGACTTCCACAAAACTGAATTAGACTTTCTGGGCTACCGCATTTCGCCCCGGGGTTTAGAGATGGACCCGGCAAAAGTCTCAGCTGTGGTGGGATGGGAGACCCCCAGCACTAGACTCCAGTTACAGGGTTTCTTAGGATTCACCAATTTTTATAGAAATTTCATCAGCAACTTCGCCCAATAGTCTTCCCCTCACTGACTTATTAAAAACGAAAGGGAAGGGGCTGGAGGCTGCGACGCCAGGCGCTTGGCTAAACTGGACTCCCGAGTGTCAACAGGCTTTCGAGGCTCTGAAATGTCTTTTTACCTCTGAACCCATTTTGGTGCATCCAGATGAAAATAAAAAGTTTATAGTGCAAGTGGATGCCTCCAATGCTGTCATGGGGGGTGATCTTACAAGAAGGGACTGATGGGAAATTACACCCATTAGCCTATGTTTCTAAAAAGCTTGGGGACTCCAAACATAATTGGACGGTATGGGATAAAGAAGCCGCAGCAATCTGATTAGCCCTTACTACCTGGCAGCACTGGTTAGAGGGGGTGCGCCAGCCATTCGAAATATGGACTGATCACAAGAACTTAGAGGTGTTATGTACTCAATGCTCCCTTAATGCTAAGCAACTCAGATGGGCCGATTTCTTCTCTAAATTCAGCGTCACTCTTCGCCATTTCCCTGGGCGGTCCAATTCATTAGCTGATGCTCATTCTCACCTTCCCCAACACGATTCTTGAAAAGACGAGGTGATAGAGACTATGTTCACACCAGAACAATGGTTTGTTTGTTTTTTTGCAGACTAGAAGCCAAGCCAAGAAGGGAGTGACACCGGCAGTATCTGAATGGATTATAAAATTTGCTCAAGAATACTCGGAGGAGAAAAACCAAGAGTTCCAATCCCTGCCTTGCCTTGCACAGAGTCCTGAAAGTTGCTGGCTTAAAGATCAGAAAATTGTGGTTCCGCTAACACTGCGCAAAGAGGTTATGCATGCAGCACACGAGTCTAAGCTGTCAGGATATTTTGGTTATTTAAAGACTTTGAACCTCTTACAAAGACAATTTTGGTGGCTGCATATGAGGGGGGGATGTCTCTACCTATGTTTCCTCTTGACAAACTTGCATGATGGGGAAATCCTGGGGTGGAAAGCCCCCAGGATTATTGCAGACTTTGGAAATTCCCAGCCATCCATGGGAAGTTATTTCAATGGATCTTATAACTGACCTACCTTCTAACAAAGGAAAGAATGTAGTGTGGGTGGTGGTGGACACTTTTTCTAAACAAGCTCATTTTATTCTTCTAAAGAAATTGCCTACTGCAAAGACTTTAGCTAAAGCTTTTGTTAACCACGTGATTAGGCTTCATAGTATACCAAAGAAGATAATATCTGACCGCGGCCCTCAGTTCGTTGCCAACTTCTGGCGGGAGCTTTTGCAAGTCATGGGAATTGAAGCAGCCTTAAGCAGCGCTTATCATCCAGAGATGGATGGCCAGACCGAAAGAGTTAATCAAATTTTAGAACAATATTTGCGATGCTATACCAATTTTCAACAAGATGACTGGGTGGACCTATTACCTTTTGCAGAATATAGTTATAACAATGCTGTACATTCATCTACCGGAGTGTCTCTGTTTATGGCAGTTGGGAGCTCTTAAAAACCAAGGGGAAGGGGGACGACGCAGTTAGACTGGGGGCAAAACTGCATTGGACAGCTGAATGTCAAACCACATTCGAAACACTGAAGTCCCTATTCACCTCAGAGCCCATCCTAGCCCACCTGAATGAACTTAACCAATTTATAGTGCAGGTGGATGCTTCAGATGTGGCAGTGGGGGGGCTATCCTGCAAGAGGGGACAGATGGGAAGTTACACCCATTAGCCTATATCTCCAAGAAATTTGGTGACATGGAGAGAAATTGAGCAGTGTGGGACAAGGAAACCGCAGCTATCCGCCTTGCCCTCACTACTTGGCAACCCTGGTTGGAGGGGGCAAGGGTTCCTTTTGAAGTCTGGACTGATCATAAAAACCTCGAAGGCCTCCACACTCAGCAGACGTTGAATGCCATACAATTATGCTGGGTCGATTTCTTTTCCAAATTTAACTTCACCCTCTGACATTTCCCAGGGAAGTCTAATTAACTGGCGAACGCCTTCCTCAATATGACTGTCGAAAAGAACCCATTATAGACTCCATGTTTATTCCTGAACAGTTGGGGGGTAGCAGTAGTTCATCCAGGAAGTCTCACAGCTAGATGGCCATCTGAGAGCAATGCTGATTCTGTGAACCTTGGCAGATCACGAGAAGGGAGGACAGGAAGAGTTGCCTCAGTGCTTAGTTCTCGTGGCCCTTTCTTACACACCCAGGGAAATGCTGATGGCCACTTTTGGGGGCCAGGAAGCAATTTTTCTCCAGGCCAGTTTGGCCAGGGATCCTGGAGGGTTTTTTTTTTTTTTGCCATCTTCTGGGCAAACAGGGGTCACTGGGTGTGTGGAGGGGAAGTATTTGCGAATTTCCTGCTTTGTGCATGGGGTTGGACTGGATGACCCACAGACCTTCCAACTCTATGATTCTGTCCATAATTCTGAGGTTCTACCTTGTTGGACTACCCAGCTCTTTATTGCACTAAGCCTCTGAGAGTTTTGTTTTTCTTTTGAACCACTATTTGTTTTTCTTTCGAACCACTGCCTAGCAATGGTGGTAATGTGAGCAAGCTGAAACCGAATCCAGTCATGACTGAGGTGATGATAATCAAGAATGGAAAGGGATTGATTTACTAATGATTCATAATGTCCTTGTGAAAGCGCGGAAGTTGAAACTGTTGGGTGTGTACTATTGCAGGGGTCCCCAACCTTTCTGAGCCTGTGGCCACATTTGGAATTCTGACACGGCGTGGTGGGCGCAGCAATAAAATGGCTGCCACCAAATGGCTGGTGCAGGAGGCAGAGCCAGCAGCAAAATGGCTGCCGCAGGTTACCTTCAGTCACACAGTGCAGATCCTTGTGATGAGGTAGCAACTACTGCCAAAGCAACGTTTTAAAAAATCTGTACAACCAGAAGCCTTGCTGGGCAGAAGTCCTACCTGGCTCCACCTGCTTCCTAAAAACACTTGGCAGGTGCCAGAAAAGGTGTTGGCAGATGCTATGGTGCCCATGGGCACCATGTTGGGTATCCCTGTACTATTTTATTGCCCTTGATCTCAGAAAAAAAAAGACTTTATTACTCCTATTCAAAAAAAATGCTAGGTAAATCTGAGGGATCTTATACAACCTTTCTTCTCACAGACCATGATCCTTGGATCATGGACAAAGTGGCAGATTCTTTTCAAATTGCTAAAGCCCATAGTTGTTCTCCATTAATTTAATGGGTTTTTACTAGCTCATTTTAATTCAGTTTATGGAAACTTCGATGTATGTAATTAGCCCAATGAGCCTCACCAGGGGGCCATACTTTAAAGATACTGATGAAAGTCCAGGCTAATGCTTGCCGACGGGTCAGTGGCGGACTTTCCCCCATCTGATTGTTCCAGTGTGCAATCAGCCCGTTGGGATGGTCTGACTCCAGACCATCCTAAACCGCCCCAATTTTTTTTTTAAAATCTTAGAGATGTGCACATAAGAGCATAAACGTGTGACGGCCACAGAGCTCCACTCAAACGTTCTGGACAATTTCATGTTTTTGAATGGCCCGTGAAATGTATGAATTTTGTTAACTGAAATGGTACATAGTGGAAAATACTACTGGCGGTGCTTTTACCATTCAAGTCCATGAAAAACAAGTACACAGTGAGGCACATATGCCCATGCGTAAACAGAATTTAAAAAAAAAATCCCGACCATGTGGCTCCTTCAGATGGATGCCATCTAGACAATCCACTGCGGAGTCTGTGCGTAGTAAGGTGATTCATAGGGGAGCTGTCTGGTCATGTGACACTGAATATAAAAGATTGGGTTCAAATTAGAGCCGGCCGAACGGCAGGATTAGCTGCCCATCTGAACGCACCCTTTGTCTCTCAACATGGTGCTTTTTCTAGCACAAGCAGTCTTGGGCTGATAGAAGAGCCTTGTGTTGTGGTTGAAGTCTCCCTGCAGGGGTCTCCATTAGGAGAAAGGTTCTATGGGATCTACCCCATCTGGTTTCCAAAACACTGAATTTTTTTTTAATGAATAAACCTTTTGCTTTTGTTTTCAAAGTCTTCATGGGGAGTCAAACATCTTGAGAAAAGTACTGATGTGGGTGGGGGAGTCACACATCTTACAGTAATCCCCCAGTAAACCTTTAAAGCCCTATATGGTCAGGGGCCTGCCTACCTAAGGGACCGCCTTTCCCCATAGATACCCAGAGAGCACTGCGATCAGGCACTCAACATCGCCTGACTCTTCCCGGCCTTAGAGAGGCTAGGCTGACGACCACTAGGACCAGGGCCTTCTCAGTGGCGGCTCCTCCCTGGTGGAATAAGCTCCTAGATGACATCAGGGCCCTGCGGGACCTTATGCAGTTCCACAGGGTCTGTAAAGCGGAGCTCTTCCGCCAGGCTTTCAATTAGGAGCCACCGCTGGGGGGGAAGGGGGTCCCTGGATAGCTCCGGAATAAATCTATTGGCACAAGTTTCAAGGTGGGCCAGGAATTTGTTGTGCTTCACTTTGGAATGTAATGATGGCCACCAAATTTGGTGAATCTTGTGATTCTCGCAGTTTTATATTTTAGCTGTGATTTTATGTATATGATTAATGTTGTGAGCCATCTAGAGCCGGCTAACGCTGGCTTGGCGGGATATAAATCCCAATCAATCAATCAATCAATCAATCAATGACTTTCCCCTTAATAATTGTTTTTTCCGGTGACTCTTGTCTTCTTATAATGTGACCAAAGTACAATAACTTCAGTTTGATCTTTTCAAACTTCCAGGGAGAGTTTAGGCTTGACCCAGAAAAGCTTGCCTTGGGGGTGGCGTTTGCCCAATTTTGGCAGGCACTCACCACCACCACCAAAGCACCCCATGCCCCACCTGTGCTTGAAAGAGTGGCAGGGGAAATTGTGTGGGGTGGGGTTGTCATTGTATTGATAACACTTCCAGCAAAAACCAAGAAATGACATCACCCATGCTCTGTTATTTTGCTGATCTATGGTGGTTTTCACTGTTTGAAACTGGCAAAATCCTAGTGTGCCAATAACATCACTTAGAATCGTAGAATTCTAGAATCACAGAGTTGGAAGGGGCCATACAGGCTGTCCAGCCGATCCCGTTGCTCCATGCAGGACCAGCCTAGAGCATCCCTGACAAGTGTTTGTCCAGCGGCTGCTTAAAGACCGTCAGGGAGGGGGCGCTCACCACCTCCCTAGGCAGCTGATTCCACTGTTGCACAACTCTCAATGTAAAAAAAAGTTTTTCTTAATATCTAGTCGGTACCTTCCCACCGACAATTTAAGCCCATTATTGTGAGTCCTGTCCTCTGCTGCCAACAGGAACAGCTCCCCGCCCTCCTCAAAGGTACAGCCCTTCAAATACTTAAAGAGAACAACCATGCCCCCCTCAATCTCTTCTTCTCCAGACTGAACTTCCATGGTTTCACCTGAAGTGAATGCATCATTTCCCCCTCATGCCCCACTCCTCAAAGTCTTCCATGGAGTCTAGCCGCATACCTGGCAACCCTACCTGTGACCATATGTCCCAACATCAACCACATTCATATCAATAAAAGGAATTTGTCTCATAAGAACATAAGAGAAGCCAATGTTGGATCAGGCCAGTGGCCCATCCAGTCCAACACTCTGTGTCACACAGTGGGCAAAAACACCAGGTGCCCTCAGGAGGTCCAGCAGTGGGGCCAGGACACTAGAAGCCCTCCCACTGCTGCCCCCCACAAGCACCAAGAATACAGAGTGTCACTTGCCCCAGGCTCAACTCATTCTATTTTATTTTGCCTGTCAGAAAGAGTATTCTGTCACTTGAACTCTTTTTTTAAAGGCCATCTAAGAGTGTGTTCAGACGGGCAGCTAATCCCACCATGGGCCCGGCTGTAATCTGAGCTAGATCCTTTTGATCCAGCGTTGCACGACCAGACAGCCCACCTGTCAAGCACTTCACTGTGCGTAACTCCCACGGTGGATTGTCTAGATGGCATCCACCATGAAGAGCCATGCAGTCAGCTTTAAAAAAAAAATCTGTCTGCGTATGCACGTACTAAAAATGGTAAAAACACGGCCAGTGGTACCTTTCACTTAATAAAGTTGACAAAGTTCAGGGGACCGTCAGAAACATAACATTCTTTGGATCACTTGAGCAGAACTCTGGGGACTTTGCTTGTTTAAGTGGTTGTGAGTGCATCACTAAGAGTTTTTTAAAATGGCGGCCATTCAGGATGATCTGGAGACCATCCCTACAGGCTGATTGCAGGCTGGAGGTATGACCTGACGATGGAAAGTCCAGCATTGGTATAGATTTAGGTATAGATCCCTGACAGGGATCGACGGGCTACTAACAAAAGTGGAACAATTCCCAGATGTTGAGGTCTGGATATGCACTTTAAATCCACCAGGCACTTGTGCCTGGCACAGCTCAAAAGAGCCATCTGAACACACCCTAAGACACCGCTCATGGCTCTTTGCTTGCTACTTCATGAAAACAGTGAATCCCACCCAGCAATTTGGGACATTAGTCTCTGGTTAGCGTGGATATTGGCGAAGAGAAATGGAAAACAATTAAAGCTTGCGTAGCAGCGCTCTTCTCTTTCTACGGCATCCGGCACCGGTTACCT
This sequence comes from Lepidodactylus listeri, assembly GCA_029233225.1. Classification (NCBI taxonomy): domain Eukaryota; kingdom Metazoa; phylum Chordata; class Lepidosauria; order Squamata; family Gekkonidae; genus Lepidodactylus; species Lepidodactylus listeri. Next base: position 126,481,551 of record JARCFY010000005.1, on the reverse strand, counting down.
TGCAATTTCAGCAGGGTGTTGAAGCATGCCTAATTTCACAGATTGTGCCCCCAGGCCTTCCGCATCCCTGTGTCTAACAAACATAATTTATGTAGAATTGATTTAGCCTGGCCTGTTTTGAGATGCAAATGTACTTGTACCTAATTTCCTATGAAGTCTGCATTGTGCGCCCTGGCGGAAGATCTAAACATTCAGCACATCTGTGAGAAGAAGAATAAATCTTTCCTGAAATCGGAGATTCTAAGCAGAAAAAAAGGAGCATAATTCCCACCCTCAATGCAGTGTTTTCTGCCCAAAGGGTAAATTTGGGTTTACTCTAGTTTAAGGTTATTGAAATTAATGGTCATAGAGGAGAGCAACTCTGCCTTGGATTGTAATACCAGTGGTGAGAGCAGGGGTCCGTTGGGGCCAGAGCGAGGTGGAGCAAAGCTCCGCCAGCTCAGGAGTGGCCACTAGGGCAGCCACAGGCCGAATCAGATTCTCTAATCTAATTCAGCCCGCTGCCGAATTGCCGCCGAATAAAAGCATCTGGAGGGGAGGGGGTTTGAAGGAGAGGCTCCAAACTTGCAGGGTAGCTGCTGGGGCCTCTTCTCGAAATACCCACCAAGTTTCAAGAAGATTGGACCAGGGGGTCCAATACTACGGGCCCCCAAACAGGTTGCCCCCATTCCCTCCATTGTTCTCTATGGCAGGAAAAAAGTAACACTTTTTCCCACCATAGAGAACAATGGAGGGGATGGGACAACCTGTTTGGGGGCCCATAGAATTGGACCCCGTGGTCCAATCTTCTTGAAACTTGGTGGGTATTTCGAGGAGAGGCCCCAGCAGCTACCCTGCAAGTTTGGTGCCTCTCCCTCAAACCCCCTCTCCTCCAGCCCCTCATATACCCTATGAGTTTTTGCCATTGATTTCAATGGCCCATAGGGTATAATGGGGCTGAAACTGACATTCCCTTTCTGACACACTTCTGGTGATGTCAGGGGACGTGGAATATGCTAATGAGGCATGCTAATGAGTTATGCTAATGAGCTCCTGCACCTCTTTTTCTACGAAAGGACCCCTGGGTGAGAGTATTGCTGAAACTTCTTGGCAGTTGCCATAAACAGTAATTTTATATTAAATTTGGGATTCGAACCTGAACAATCTTAGGTGCCTCCAACCAGTCTGTTGGGAAGCACCTGATACGGTTTTGTTCCACGTTAGAGGCTTATAAAATTCTGCATGGGGTGGTGCAGCCTCATTTGGATTATTGTGTACAGTTCTGGTCACCATGTCTCAAAAAGGACATAGCAGAGCTGGAGAGGTACAGAGGAGGGCAGCTAAGATGATTTGCGGGTTGGACCACCTTCCCTGTGAGAAAAGGCTGAAGTCTGGGACTTTTCAGTTGAGAAAAGAGATGACTAAGGGGGCAGGATTTGATAGAGGTTTATGCAGGAAATGGAGAGATTTGACAAAGAGAACTTTCCCCCCCTCTCCCAAAATACTGTCAGAATCTGCTGATTCAGACAAGGATTTCTGGGACTTTCTGCTATGCTTCCTATTGCTATGTGCTGTGTATAACCTGTGCTTGCACCCATTATGTATTCATGCATATTGTGTATTCATGCTTATTGCTTTTAGTTGCCCCTATGCCCACCATGTAACCATATCTTTTGCCAGGATGACTGTATGCTATGTGACCCCAGGTTTATGGCTTTGACCAGGCCTGGTCTGTGTAACTGTTTGCCCGGGAGAGTGACAACTTCAAAGCATGGGAACAATGGGCCTCTCACACTCCTGCCTCCGCATTCCATTCATCCCTGCTGGGAGGACAAGGGGAGGACAGAGACCATTTCTTATCAACGTGCGAAGGCCTTGAGGAAAGCATTTGTTATGTGAATATGGTTACATCTAAGGGGTCTGGTTTGGGAAGGGAAATTTACAGCTTAACACCTAGCTTTCTTTCCTGTGGGAAGCAAATGGCCAAAGACCCCTTTTGCCCACCGTTTTTCCCCTTTGGTGATTGGTTACCTATGGGCAATTCAAATTGTACTGAAGGGTATAATAGACCTGCTTCTATCGTATGCATTATCTCTGACAATAATCCGAGAACCTGTACCAATGTAGAGATTGGAAATAAAGAACTGTGTTTCATCAACAAAGATCTGATCCTTGACTACTTTGAGCAGAAGTCTCACAAATACTAGAACTTGAGAACACCCAATGAAGCGGATCAGCAGTCGATCTAGGACAGACAAAAGGAAATACTTCTTTATGCACAGAGTGATTAAAATGTGGAATTTGCTGCCAGAGGATGTAGTGATGGCCACAGGAATAAACAGCTTTAAAGGAGGATTAGATAGATTCATGGAGAAAAGGTCTATCAGCAGAGCTTTTGGGGGGAGCTAGGTGCTGGAACTCTTAAGAGGGAAATGAAGTTTTCTACCTGTATACTGAAAACTTTTAAACATTTTTAAAATAATTTTGTCAAAGAAGTTTTGGAATTCCATTCAGGCATGTTCCCCCAGAAAAAAAAGAAGAAGAAGAAGAAGAAGAAGAGATTGGATTTATACCCCGCCCTCCACTCCCCAAGGGAGTCTCAGAGCGGCTTACAAACTCCTTTTCCCTTCCCCTCCCCACAACAGACACCCTGTGAGGTAGGTGGGGCTGAGAGAGCTCTTTCCCAAGCTGTCCTTGAGGGAACAGCTGGTACAGAGCTATGGCTTGCCCAAGGTCATCCAGCCAGGTGCAAGTGGAGGAGTGGGGAATCAAACCCGTTTCTCCCAGATTAGAGTCCATGCACTTAACCACTACACCAAACTGGCTCTCACCAAGCCCTGTCTATCAGTGACTACTAGCCATGGTGACTGAGGGAAACCTCCACATTCAGAGGCAGTCAACCTCTGAGTCCCAGTGCCCGGAGGAAACATCAGGGCCTTGCGTCTGTGCCTGGTTGTTGGACATCCAGAGGAACTGGTTGGCCACCATGTGAGACAGGATGCTGGACTAGATGGACAATTGGTCTGATCCAACAGGGCTCTTCTGATGTTCCTGTGTCATATTTTCTGGCTTTCTGGGTAGCTTATAGATCACGGGTAGCCAAACTTGCTCAACTTAAGAGCCACATAGAATAAACATCAGATGTTTGAGAGCCACAAGACATAAACACATTTTTATTGAAAAAATATGCAGATTTGCCTTTCATTAACATTAAATGAGACTGCCAAAAACGAAAACAAAAGGGGTGAAAACAGATATTGATAGTGATATTTATTTGTCCAATGATATTTGTTTGTTTGCTAATGGTATTTGTCTAAGAGAGAGAGAGACAGAGAGAGAGAGGTGGAAAGAAAGAAAGAGAAAGAGAGAAAGAAAGCAAACAGATGGGAGGGAGGGGGGAAGGAAGGGAGAAAGAGAGAAAGAGTTTGCCCCCCCCCCGCTTCCCCAGCCGCCCTTCTGGGAGCTGCACAATATGTGTGAAGGAGCCGCATGTGGCTCCTGAGCCTCAGTTCGGCCACCCCTGTTATAGATCAAGATGGTATCTGAAGAAGTGGTATCTGAAGAAGATGAGGAGTGACTCACAAAAGCTCATATCTTGCCACAGATTTTATTAGTCTTTAAGGTGCTACCGGACTTTGCTCTTTTTTACTGGGTTGCTTATAGTTTAATGATGTTTATGTTCCAACTAGGAATAAGGTCCGTTGTAGAAATAAATACAATGGGCTCTAGAAAGATGTGATGTGTAATGAATGCATAGGCTGGAAGCAGATAAAGTACATATTAGCAATGTGTAATAGAAAGGCATGAATGTGGAAGTAAACTCTCACATACCTTATGTTATACAATAATTGGTGTCCAAGATCACACAATGTGGGCCAGAAAAGGCAGCACACAGGGATCGGTGGAGTAATTACTACAATTCGGCAGTCTGCAAAGTCATTTTACCTTGGACATCCCTGCCATTCAATGTGGGCATGGTCACACTGTCCACCCTGTTACAGAACAGGTCTCAAGGGAAGTTGAATTGAAAGTGAGTGGTTGTGACAAAAGTCTCAGCAGGTTATGTCAGAATGATGAAGAGGAGTATGGCTTATGAGTCCCTTAAGTGACATCTCTTTTATACAATACAGCTTTTCTCAAAATAGCAAGTGTCCTTTTCATGGCTTTTTGGCAAACAGCCAAGTTGTGACCTGGGTTCCTGGTTTTTTCCTTCCTTTTTTTTGCTTTAAATATGTATCTGAGTGTCTGTATCTGTCTCTGTCAGTTTGCCTCTCTCTTTGTAATTGGTTTTCACACTCTGGGTGTGGTTAAAGGTCCCCCCCCCTTGTAGATTTTATCCCAGTGTCACACACACACTATTTTTTTTAATGTATATGTCATTCTCAACTTCAGCCAGTTGTTCCTGCACTCCTCCTGTTTGTGCATGCCAACATAGATCAGTCTGTGACTGTGTCTGTATTTATGCTTTGCAGCATGCCTCAAGTTTTTGGCTTCCTGTTTTCTGACAGCTGTTTACTTGGCGGGGGTTTTTTCCATTCTGGAAAGTGTTGCCTCAGCAAACCTGGCTTGGAGGCTAAAGACAGTGGGTTTTGTCCCCTGAGGGAATCAATTGTTGTCTGGCAAGGAGAGCAAAGACAGTAGCCATGTTTACTGGAGCGAAGCAACCGTCTTCTGAAGAAAGTTTTGGCAGGTGCTGCTTCTGTGGGCAGGACTCAGGCAACACAGCCAGTGGATAGGGACAGCTTCTGACTGACACATCATGGAGCCAACTGATTTAGTAGCATGTGGAATGTTCAGAAAGTGCCACCCCACTACTCAATTATATATAAGGAGAGATAAGTAACATTTTGGAGCCATAATGTAACACAGAGTTCCAAGATGAGTAGCCATGTTACTCTGCCTGTAGCAGTAGAAAACAGCAGCATACAATGTTCCAAATACAGTCTAGAGCAGTGGTGGAGAACCTATGGCATCCCTCTGTGTAGGCACGCGTGCAGTTTGAGCACTCGTCTCTAAAAGGAAAAAGAAGACACAGACTCGCAACTGGGCTGCCACAGGTTCAAGACTGGAGTGGGGCATGTGCGTGAGTGCCTTCTCTGTCTCTCTCTTGCTGCTACCTGAGTGTGCGAGTGAGCGAGCACCTCACCTGGTGTTCACAAACTTTCCATCCGCTCCTCCCCCCCCCCCCCAGCATTGTCCCCCTTTACCTGGGCATTGGAGGGTCCCCAGGCATTGGACGGTGGTGTGGCGTGCTCTCCTTGGGGGATTTTCAGCAGCCATAAAGTGGAAAGAAGCACTCCCCCTCCCTGGCCATTGGATATTTTGTGCTTACTGCAAAGGGATCAAGTGTCCAGTTTGGCTTTAGCCGCCCAGCAAAAAAGGCAGGGGAGCGAATGTGTAGTTGGGAGGGATAGCGATGGACCCGCCCAGAGAGGGCAGGAGCTTGAGAGAGCAGAGGGGAAGGGGAAGGCGCTGAGGAGATTAGGAGAGGGGAAACTGGAGGGAAGTTTTAAAAAGTAGGTGAAAGAGAGAAACTTAACAGATAGGTTTAATCTAGGTGACCTGATTTTCCAATGGGGTTTACTTCCCACCAGTGCGCCCTCTAAGCTGTGGGGAGTCTTGGAAGCAAAAAATTCCACTTTGTGAGCTACTGCCATTAAAGCTGTAAACGAGCAATTTGGCTACTGCGTATATTAGTTTGCTCTGGAGCCATCCTTCCTGAGCTGAGGCAAAAATGTGTCAGCTGGAGACTAAAAAACTGAGGTAGCTCACACTAAGTCAGCTTAAACACTGCTTCCCAATATTGTATCCCAACATATTCTCCCAACCGGTTTGACTGGATTTCACAGGGATCCAGTTCTGAGTAAATGCATTTAATAATGTAGTCTGACAGACTCCCCTGACCAATTTGGCTGGATATCAGTGAGATTGACTTCCAAGCACTGTAGTCTTACAGACCGTCTGAATTGGATTTGATTTCAATGGGATCTCCTTCTGACGTAAACCTAGTTTAACAGAACAAAGTTTGAGTCCAGTGTCACCTTGAGACCAGCAATGTTTCATTTTCAGTATAAGCTTTCATCTGCATGCATGTATCTAATGAAGTGTGTGTGTGAGAAGGGAGTTCAAGAGGGATGGGAGTTTCTTAAAAGTGAAATACTGAAGGCACAGTCACAAACAATACCTATGAGAAGGGAAAATGGGAGGAGCCTAAAGAAGCCAAGGTGGCTCCATAAACAGCTTTCTAAAGATTTGAGAAATAAACAGACTCGTTTAGGAAATGGAAAGGGGTTTAATAACCAAAGGTGAATATAAACAAAGAACCAATGCTTGTAGGGAGAGTGTTAGAAAAGCTAAAGCTCAGTATGAGCTTAGGCTAGCAAGAGATGCTAAAACCAACAAAAAAAGGGTTCTTTTCTTATACTCAAAGTAAGAAAAAGAGAAAGGACATGGTAGGCCCATTGCAGGGAGTGAAATTGTTAACAGGTGATGAAGAGAAGGCAGAACTGCTCAGCTGCTACTTTTCCTCAGTCTTCTTTTGTGGGGAAATGGTGTTCAACATGGCAAAACAAGAACACATGATGAGGGAAGGGATTTGCAGCCTAGGTTGTGATCAGACGGCTCTTTAGATCCGACCCAGGCATGAGTTCCTGGTGGATTTAAAGGGCACATCCAGACAGTGACATCTCCCCTATCTGGTCATTCCAGTGCACAATCAGCCTGTTGGGGTGGTCTGACTCCAGACCACCCCAAATGGCTGCCATTTAAAAAAATTCTTTGTGGTATGTGCATAAATGTGTAAACAAGCGATGGCCACAGAGCTCCGCTCAAACATTCCGGACAATTTCATGTTTCTGAAGGACCCGTGAAACTTATGAACTTTGTTCATCCAAATCATACCGAGAGGAAGGTACCACTGGCAGCACCTTTAACATTCAAGTCCATGCATGCACAGGAAAACAAATATACGGTGAGGCATCCACTGTGGAGTCTGCACGCAGTAAGGCAATTCATGGGGGAGCTGTCTGGTCGTGCAACACTGGATTAAAGAGATCGGGATCAAAGTAGAGCTGGGCCAATGGCGCCTTAGCTGTCCATCTGAACGGGACCTAGGATTGGCATAGTGGTAGTACATGAACACCTAGTTTGTTTAAATGAAACTAAATCCTCAGGGCCAGGTGAATTGCATCCAAGAGTACTAAAAGAACTCATGGATGTAATTTCTGAGGCTCTGTCCATTATTTTTGAGAATTGTTGGAGAACAGGTGAGGTGCCAGAAGATTGGAGACGGGCAAATGTAGTCTCATCTTCAAGAAGGGGGAAAAGGAGGATTATGGTAACTGCTGGCCCATCAGCTTCACATCTATACCTGGGAAAATTTTAGAGCAAATCACCAGTCAGTCAGTCCTTGAGCATTTAGAAATGATAGCTGTGATTCCTAAGAGCCAGCATGGGTTTCTTAAGAACAGGTCATGCCAGGCTAACTTTATATCTTTTTTCAAGAAAGTTACTATGTTAGCCGAATTGCTTTAATTTAAGCTTAGCAATTGGCGAAATAACGGGTTCTTGCCAACTATACCAAGGTCCCACCCCTTCCAGGAGTTCTCAGAAAATAGGCACGGAGGCTGAGTGGTTTCTTTGAATGGTGTTTACTATAAGATGTTGTTCAAGCATACAAGGGATAATAATAAAACCGCATACACACAAGATCTAAGGAAATCAGACAGAAAATAGCACTGTTGCATGAGCAGGAGTATCGTTGAGGGGGGAGTACGTTACCTGTCTTGATGATGGGTGACTCACTTCCACGAGAAGATTGAGGGAGGGATGAATGTGAAAAATAGGGGGAACGAGATCTGAACCTGCAGATATCCAGTCCTGGCTGCGCAAACCAGGGATTAAAGATGGAGGCAAGGTGTTGGGTACAGGAAGCTGGACATGAGAGGTTGGTAAGAAGATAGAAGTCGAAGGTGGCTAAGCAATGTGTTTCTGTTGTGCAAGATCTTTTATCAGGTGGCATTGGGGCGGGCTGCGCTGACCACATCCCATTGTCACACCCACTAGGTTGTCCGTCTCTTCTAGCCTTACTATTGGTCAGTGTCATAGTGAGGAGGGGGCAGGAAGGAGTGGACAATATTGCAAATCTAGGTGCTAATCAGGATCTAACACCTGGGCCATCTGGTCGGTCTTCTTGGCGCCAGTCTCTGGTCTCACGATGGCTTCGGCCAGGTCACTTGATGGTCGGCGATTAGTTGCTGGACAACCTAATCTCTTACTGGAACTTTGGGGGCAGGTGTGAAGAGGCCAGCGTAAAGGAGAAAAGGACCCTTTGAAATGGAGTCTTGGTCTCCCTGATAGTGGGAACATGTGAAGTAGATGTGAGAGCTCTTTGATATGGAATTCTGGTCTCCATGCAAGTGTGAACTCTGAAGGAAGTCTCCCGCTGTGGGCTGGAGCCTCTCATAGCAATAGAGAGTGCCTTCTCCTTAGGCAGAAAACCATCCCAAAGGTCAAACTTATGATTTTAAAGTTCATAAGAGCATATAATATGCCTTGCTGGCTTACAACTACCTTGCTGGATCAAGGGAATGCTGTAGACAGTGTATCTTGATTTCAGTAAGGCTTTTGATAAGGTTCCAAATAATATTCTTGTTGACAAGTTGGAAAAATGTGGTTTGGATGCTATGACTGTTAGATGGATCTGTAACTGGTTGGCAAATCACACCCAAAGAGTACTTGTGAATGGTTTCTCATCCTTTTGGAGAGGAGTGACAAGTGGAGTGCTTCATGGATCTATCCTGGGACCTGTTTTGCTCAACATCTTTATAAATGATTTGGATGAAGGGATAGAGGAAATGCTTATTAAATTTGCAGATAATACTAAATTGGGAAGGGTAGCAAATACGGTAGAAGACAGAATACAGGATGATCTTGACAGGCTGGAAAACTGGGCTACAACAAATAAAATGAATTTCAATGGGGGATAAATGAAAAGTTCTGCATTTATGTAGGAAATATCAAATGCATAATTATAGGATGGGGGAGACTTGTCTTGGCAGTAGTATATGCAAAAAGGATCTAGGGGTCTTAGTAGATCATACACTAAACATGAGTCAGCAGTGTGATGTGGTAGCTAAAAAGGCAAATGCAATTTTGGGCTGTATCAACAGACATATAGTGTCCAGATCACGTGAAGTGATGGTATCACTTTACTCTGTTCTAGTTAGACCTCACCTGGAGTATTGTGTTCAGTTTGGGGCATCACAATTTAAGAAGGGTATAGACAAGCTGGAGTGTGTCCAAGAAGAGGGCAATGAAGATGGTGAGGGCCTGGAGACCAAGTCCTATGAGGAAAGGTTGAAGAAACTCAGTACGTTTAGCCTGGAGAGGAGATAACGGAGAGGTGATATCATAACCATCTTCAAGTACTTGAAGGGCTGTCATACAGAGGATGGTATGATGATGCCCCAGAAGGTCAGACCAGAACCAACAGGTTGAAATTGTATCAACATGGTTTTCGACTAAACTTTAGGAAGAATTTCCTGACAGAGTGGTTTCTCAGTGGAACAGGCTTCCTCGAGAGGTGGTGAGCTCTCCTTCTTTGGAGGTTTTCAAACAGAGGCTAGATGACCATCTGACAGCAATGCTGATTCTGTGAACTTAGGCAGATCATGAGAGGGGAGGGCAGGAAGGGTTGCCTCAGTGCTTAGTTCTTGTGGCCCTTTCTTAAATGCCCAGGGAAATGCTGATTGCCAATTTGGGGGTCAGGAAGCAATTTTCTCCAGGCCAGTTTGGCCAGGGATCCTGGATGATTTTTATGCCGTCTTCTGGGCATGGAGCAAGGGTGCGTGTTGGGGGAGGGGGGGAGATATTTGTGAATTACTTATATTGTGCAGGAGGTTGGACTAGATGACCCTGGAGGTCCCTTCCAACTCTATGATTCTATGACATCATCTTTGTCCTTTTTTCATGTTTTCCCTGCTTTGCTATGATCTTTCCTAAACTTGGTTCTATATTATCTATTTGGAAAGATCACAGGAAATAGCACCCTTGGGCATTGTCTGGAAGGTGGGTGCTTTTTTTCAGTCTTGCCAACATTGGTGCCTCTCTCTTTTTGGCCTCAGTCTCTGTAAGCAGCCATTTCCTTCTTCAAACGGAGGTCTTGAAGGGAGGGGCACACTAACTAAAGAGTAATTTGTTCATCCCAACCTTTTAAAAAGTGAGCTAAATTGATCTTCTCTTTTGTTCTCCCATAACACTGCTTATTTTATATATTTATAGTTTATTTGGGAGGGAAGTTAGAATGGTATCGCTCAATCTCGTCAGATCTCAGGAGCAAAACAGAGTCAGAACTTGGAAGGCAAACCATCAAGGAAGACTCTGCAGATGAAGACGCTGGCACACCACCTCTGCTTCCCACTTGCCTTGAAAGTCCCTTGCTGGGGTTTCCATAAATTGGCTGTGACTTGGGGGTTTAACAAACCCAAAAATGATAAAAGGAGCACCTGTAGCTTTAAGCAACAGATTCCCCTAGTGACTGTTGCTAGGAAACCACAGTTTTCAAAGCCGGATTCTGTCAGGAAAAGGAAGGGGGAGGAAGCACGGCCATTTCCAGGCCTATTTTGACCTTTGAGGATGGACTCACTAGGACCAAGCCTGTATAGGGTTGCTAGCTCCATGTCAGGAAGTTCCTGGAGACTGTGGTGGAGTCTGAGGAGGGCAGGGTTTGGTGAGGTGGGCGGCCTCAACCTGATACAATGCCACAGAGTCCACCCTCCTAAGCTGTCATTCTCTCCAGGGGGACAGACTTCTGTTGTCTGGAGTTCAGTTGTAATTCTGGGAGAACTCCAGGTCCCACCTGGAGGTTGACAACCCTAGGTCTAGCAGCAACCTCTGTATGATTGATACCACTTGACTTCTATGACTCAAGCAGTCCTGGCTGCTTGCTAATGTTCAGCAGCAGCCACCCTATGAAAGACAGTGTGGTGTAGCAGTTAGAGCAGGGGTGTCAAACTCATTTGTTACGAGGGCCAGATCTGACATAAATGAGCTGTTGTTGGGCTGGGCCATGTGTGTCATGAAATGTAATGCCGGGTAGTGGAGATAAAAACTTTATAAAGGACACAAACACAAAGGTTTTGTGTTTTTTTTACTTAAAATAAAAACATGCTTAAAACATTAGCATTCCTGCAATATTTTGTTTATTTAACAGTATTTGATAACTGACACCTCTTGCTCTGAATTATCGCATCAAAATGTCTGTGCTTTGGCAATCTTGCGTATGCTGTTCAGGTGTGTATCTCTAAGCTGCAAACCTACTTTTGATTTATTGACATTCCGCCACAAAAATCTCATGCTCAAGAGTTCTGAGTCTAGCGGACCCAGGGGAAACACGAAATGGTTGAGCAACTGAGAGAGTCTGGCGAAGCAAGCTACGATGCAGCAGCAGCAACAGAACTGGAAGCAGGAGATGGCCAGTTCCAGTGTGGGCCTGATAGAAGCCCCCCAGGGGCCTTATCTGGCCCCCGGGCCGCATGTTTGACACCCCTGAGTTAGAGCTTTTTAGCAGGGTCTGCAAGACCCAGGTTCAAATCTCCATCTTGCTATGGAAGCTGGCTCATCTTAAAATATATTAAAACCGACACATGAATAAATCATTAGAGCAATTTAAAACCTAAGCTTAAAATAAATACAAAAGATTCAAAACAACTGTTAAAACTCTGGGGTGAAAGGAGGGATCGCTGAGGAAATGCCAAGCAACACAAAAAACGTCTTCACCTGCTGGTGGAAGATGGCAATAGGAGGAGACAGACGAGTCTCTCTAGCGAGAGAGTTCCAGAGTTTTGGTGCCACTACTGAGAAGACCTTCCAGCCAAATTTTGCTAAACCAGTTCAGGAATTCGTCTGTTATGATGGTTGCTGTAGTATCTGGCAGTTAATTTCGTCTACAGAATTCGGCAGAGTAATCCACCGGCACCAGTTAGGGGCTGTTGTTCTTCACGGGGAGTTGAGTTCCATCTCCACCTTGTGCCAAAAACTGCTCAGTTCCTTCTGTACATCTGATTGGACTTTTGCCCAAGAATTGTAGGGCATTGAATTTCAGCTGACACTTTTGGACAGTAGACCACATCTCTACCCTTTCTCAAATGACCTTCCACCCCAGCATGGCAGTCATATATTCTTTATATTCTCTCTTATTGGGATATATTGGTTAATATTGCAGCGTTTTGCCCAGTAATTTAAATGTACAATATGCATTGTGTAGATGTGTAACATACATATAGTGTTGATCTGCATAAACAGATTACTTCTTACCAGGGGTCATTTCGAACAGGAGCTTGGGGGAGCTCAGCTCCGGGAATTGGTCCCAGCCCCCCCCCCCCCCCCGGTGGGGGAATGCCTGCTTGTGTCATGGCTGCAGCAAAATGACCCCGTCCCCTGGAAAGGTCCTTGTTCCTCTGACCAGCCTTCTGAAGGCTTCAGCCACCACTGAAGCTATCCTCCCAGAATAGTGGCATTTCTGAGGCTTAGATTAGTAACTGTCCCCTCTCTGCCAGCTCTTTCTTTCTTTCTTTCTTTCTTTCTTTCTTTCTTTCTTTCTTTCTTTCTTTCTTTCTTTCTTTCTTTCTTTCTTTCTTTCTTTCTTTCTTTCTTTCTTTCTTTCTTTCTTTCTTTTCCTTCCTCCCTTCCCTTTCTCTCTCTCTCTCTCCTTTCTTTCTTGCCTTCTGACATACTTCTGGTGATGTCAGGTGATGTAGCATCTGCAAATAAGTTATGCTAATGAGTTACACTAATGAACTCCTGCAGCTCTTTTTCTATAAAATGACCTCTGCTTCTTACGAGTAAACTCTGCTACATTAACGAAATATGCCAATAATCGTAAATGGCTTTGAGACTCTTTAACATAAAGACAACCAGGGTATTAAAAACTTCATTTTCTGAACAGGTGGAGTCACATCTACATGTAAAAAGTTAAGTTGGACAGCACTCAATGGAACTCGTGTACAATGTCACTTGTATTTCGGCTCCGAGAGGCGAGGGACAATCATGTTCAGCGATTTCATGTTGGGTGAGTTGGCCACTTCCCACTCCACTCTTTTTCAGATGTGGTTGTGTGCTTCGAGGACAGAAGGAGCCCTACCAACCACTGTTGTAAGCTGTCGCCTCCTCTTAAACTTGTTGAAATTGAGATTGCCTGTTCCAGCCTTTTGGAGTAGACCGATAATATCGCCATCCTACTCTGCTAAAGCTGCCCATCCTCAAATGCTGTTTGCGCTGACATTGGTCGCCGTGAGGCTAGCCAGCACATCCAGCTGGTCATTCTCATGTTCCTCTGTCACCAGTTTTATTCCAAAAGGAATTCTCTCTTCTCCAGCCCGCCTGTTCACAGCCTTCTGGGGTCAAAGAAAGGTAGCCAGAGCCTGCTTTCAGCAGCCAATCAGAGCTGCCAGTGTCCTGTAGTTAGCATCCAACATTTTGTTTTAAATTTTGCCTTCCCAAAACTAGTTTAAGGTTCCTTCCTGGGTGGGCGTTTGATAGTGAGTGGTTAATAAGGCCTTGCTTTAATTGATTTTACTGGGCCTGTGGGGTGGCAAACTTTCTCAGTATTTTTTTCTATGGTCGCCATGCTGTAATTTTGTAACTTCTGAGCCATTTTGTAACTTCTGTCATTTTGGCAAGTCTCTTACCCTGCTCCATTTGCTTGATTGTCTGTATGACCTTTCTGTTTGCTGTGTTTCCTTTCATTTGAAGGGATCTTCCCTGTCTGCTTATAATATATTTCACAGCTGCTGGAACATGGGAACCATCTGGAACATGGGAACCATGCTGGAACCATCTTCCCTCCCCAGGTAGCAATGCTACCTTAGTTCTGTCATCTTTCTCAGCCACTCCTGTTGCAATTTTATAAGTCTCTCACCAGGCCCTGGAAAACATCCATTCACTAAAAACTGTCAGCTGTCGTGTCCACAGACTGAGAGAATGGAATTGGAATGAATGCCAGCTCCTCTTGAAACCAATACTTGGGCGGCACCAACATGTAATGTTTCGGTTCTTACAGGACTGATAATGAACAGAGTCTTCCTTCCTAATTTCTTTACATTTCTGTCATGTGCTTCTTCTTGTTCTAGAGCTAGCTACAATTGTTTTTAGGGCCACGGTGGCTCAGAGGTTAGGACGCTGAGCTTCCGATCGGAAGGTCGGTAGCTCGGAAGTTTGAGACCTGAGTGCCGGGTGATGGAGTGAGCTCCCGTCTCTGGCCCCAGCTCCTGCCAACCTAGCAGTTCAAAAGCAAGAAATTGCAAGTAGATTAATAGGTGCTGCCTCAGTGGGAAGGTAACAGCGTTCTGTGTGCCTCAGCGTGTAGTCATGCCAGCCACATGACCACGGAAGAAGTCTTCGGACAGAACTGGCTCTTCAGCTTGGAAACAGAGATCAGCACTGTCCCCTAGAGTCAGATTTGCCTGGCTTTCAAGCAAGGGAAACCTTTACCTTTACAATTGTTTTATGTTTATTTAGCCCCTGAATGACTAAATTTTCAGTGACAAATGATATGTGTCTGCTTTGTTTTTATCCAATTACTGTTATAGGGCAACCTCTGCTCACAGATCAGTTCTGATTTCTACTTAACAGTAATATGGACTCTGGTACCAAGGCCTGCAACAAACCAATTTCTTTGTAAGAGAATTCATATAGATTCTAGCAACACCATCACTGGACCCAGCAACATCAGCCATACCATCTCAGGTTTATACTCCTGCTCACCCTCTAATGTGATTTATGCCATTACGTGTCAGTGGTGCCCTTCTACCCTCTACATTGGACAAACAGGCCAGTCCCTATGACACAGACTAAATGGACATAACTCTGGCAGTAACATTCAAAAAACCAGTAGGGGAACATTTAAACCTTCCAGGACATTCAGTTGCTTACCTAAGAGTAGCAGTTCTCTTACAAAGGAATTTCAAAGCTCAGTACAATACATCCTCCTGGACTGAATCGAGACCTAGGTTTCCTGTCTCATTACCAATGCTGATTTCTCCATGTCTACTACCCCTCTGCATATCTCCCCTATATCCAATCAAGCCTGCTACTGTCATTCATCTGCTATTGTCATCCACCATCAATCACTTCACTCTCCAAGATATAAAGCACAGATGGACTCCTATTCTAGCTGTACCTGAAAAAGTGAGCAGTGACTCATGAAAGCTCCTCCCCTGCCACAATTTTTGTTGGTCTTTCAGGTGCTACTGGACTTTTGCTCTTTTCTCCTGCAGCAGATAGACTAACACGGCGACACATCTTGATCTACTTCTAAAATACTTGTTTTGGTTTTGATACTCGAAGGCTTTGGATTCCTTTCAGAGGTGAGAATGCTGGAGTCTTTAGGTGTTGTATAGTGTTTTATCATGTTTACTTTATTTGCTAATATACAAAGTTTATTCATTCACATGCAACTCTGCCTCCGTCTTCCTCTGTCTAATCCAAACAAAACCTATCTCTCCCTTCAGTTAGTATGCTAGTAGGCCCCACTGGTATGGGAGCTGCAATGTTTGGTGGACACGTGATCACTTTAACAACTGTCTCAAGTTACAACTGATTTTTATATCGCATAACCCTCCCCTCACCTACAGAACTGCCATCCCAGTTCCTGTTACCAAAGTGTGATAAAACCATGGGAACTGGTATGTGCATATATAAGTATTTATATGTGCCAAATGTCATTTGGATTGGCAGAGCACTGTAGCTTTTCTTGGAGAGCTCTTCCATTCCCCCCCGCAGTAGACTACTAGACAATCGCAAAACGAAGGTGTAGCCTTCAAGATATAGATATAAGCAGGGGTCATTTCATAGAAAAAGAGGTGCAGGAGCTCATTAGCGTAACTCATTTGCTTAACTCATTTGCATATGCCACACCCCCTAACATACTGGAAGTGTGTCAGAAGGCAACACCCACCCCTCAGGCTCCACTCCACAGGTGAATGAAACTGACCTGCTTTTCCTCCATTCCCTTCCCCATCCAATACTTTGTGCAATAAAAATAAGCATAAAGAACACACCCTCATTCTCTTTCTGCTCCCTTGAAACCATCAGGTTTCAAGTAGACTTGAGATATCCAGGACATGTGCACCATCCATCCCTTCCCCTCCCCACAACAAGACATCCTGTGAGGTAGGTGGGGCTGAGAGAGGTCTTTTGAGAACTGCTCATGAGAGAACAGCTCTGAGAGAACTTGTGACTGGCTTAAGGTCACGCCAGCAGCTGCATGTGGAGGAGTGGGGAATCAAACCCGGTTCTCCCAGATTAGAGTCCAACTCCTGACCACTACACCAAACTGATAAGGTAGAAGCTGCTGAAGGGTTGGTGAAATTCTCCAGTACTTATGTGCCATGTGCCCAGATAAAAAATGGTATACTTAGAAAATGTATATGCCACCTTGAGCAAGTCTCTGGAAAAGCAGCACACAGTCATAAAAGGAACAATGATAAAATTATCAATATTAAAACAAAACATTAAAAACAATAAAGACCCTAGCAGGGCTTTCCCCGGGGCGCTGCGCCTCTGCACTGCTCGGGGAAGCTGAGGAGGGGGGTGGGGCTTGGTCATGTGCCCACCCCCTGGGCTCCTCACTCCCGGAGCTGCGCTCCTGTGCGCTCCTGCTCCAACGGACCCCTGGATATAAGGTCTTTGTAACTGGTTAATAGTTCATATTGAGAAGATATTATCTCTCTTGGAAGAATCTTTGTAAAACAGTATGTACCTGTAAGATGCATTGATTCAAGTCATCTTGAATTACTGAAGGATCCAGTTAGGAAGAAGATCAACGAAATGGAAGTTTAGTCCGGAAAATTCCATCAAGGAAGCATTCATCTTTATCTACAGTTTAGAAGGGCTTTAGAAACTTTATGTATAATGTAATTTGTATATGTAGATCACTTATAAGTTTTTGAAAATATATTTATGTGCACTACACAGTCTTTGATATATACTTTTTCCTGGCCTGTATAGACTGTGATTCTCTTTATTGCCCACTTGGGAGAGTGGCATCCCTAGATCTTTCCCCCATATTGCAGCTCCTCTGCATCGCATTGCCCCTTTGCTTCTGCTCCCAAACATTCAGGTCAAACCAATCACCCATATTATTCCTCAATGTACCATGAGTGTGAACTAATTCTGATACATATTGATTTTTGATAGTTAACAGAACCTTGGATGGCAGCGATTAAAGCCTTTCAGTTTCTGCAGTTAGGAGGAAGAAAGGGTTTTTTTAAAAAAAAAATCTGCTTTTTATCTCTTCTTCTTTTGGCTAATGAGTTGTTTTGAAAGAAGCAAGCGATTCTAATCTGCAGAAATGAAGCTTCTGATGAGTAGTTTAAGCAGTCACCCAGGAGGGAGTGTTTATCTGTTAATAGAGTTCGCTCCAATATGTCAAAGAGAAAATTCGCACTATGAATCTTTCCTTTTTATCTGACAACAGCGTTTGGGATGGAGGTTACAAGGGAAAGAGGAAGCCGGCTGGCTGGTCATTCCCCAAACTTTGTATTACTCTTGTTTCCAATCGGATTGTGGCCGAGATTCAGACCCATATATCTCTGATGATAATGCTAGCTATGTGATAACAACGCAGGGAGTTTTGAGAAATCCTTCTTGCCTTTTTATTCTGCTTTAATTGAAAGGAATGAGCAAAGTGCTTTTTTAGCTCTGTAGTTTTGCTTAATCTTCAGATAATGAGACTCTGTACTTGCCCTTTGTTTCTAGGAAATCATTTTGGTCTTTTGTTCAACCTTTCCCCCCTTGTTCCGACTCTTGTAACACATAGATACAAATGAAGCAGAAAGAATAACATTACTTCTAAGTGGCAACTCCTCATACTTGGTAGGAACAAACATTCCCAATTCCATTCCTTTTCATTTTCATTTGTATTCCCCCCCCCCCCCAACGTCTTCCATTCTCCACTTCTTGCCATTGGTTTTGTAGATGTTTGCACTGTGTCTACATGTCATATGGTTTTTATACATGATATAATATATATGTTGGAGTTATGCTGAAGGTGCTACACCACTCTAAGTGTGTATCGGTTATCTCCTTTAATGGGATGCCTCTCTTTATTTTAACCTGGGAGCTGCCCTCTGACCCATCCTCTCTCACACTTTGTCCTCTCACTTTATGCACATGGCCTTCCATGGAGACATGTGACTCTGCAGGACACTCCTGAAGATACATCCACACTAAGAGCTGAGAAGAATTAGGTGTTACCAGATTCTGAACCTAGGAAAGGCAACTTAGGTCTTTTGGCGGAGAGGAGTCTAAATTAATGTTCTTCTGGAAGCTTGCTTGAAGTCAACCAAAAGCCACTTGTCCTGTGTTGTAGAGAGCTGTAACTCAGCCTCCTCCGACATTGGTGTCATGTTGAGGCCAGAACCTTTAGGCCACTTAAAAAAGACTTCAGTGGGAAGTAGGGTCATGATGCAGGGAGGGGTTGTGGTTCAGTGGCAAAGCATCTGCTTGGCATGCAGAAGGTCCCAGGTTCAAGCCCTGGTATCTCCAGTTGAAAGGACCAGGTAACAGGGGATGTAAAGGGCTGGTCACATACTGAAATGCCACCAAATGGCCTATGATTGTGTGCTCAATTTTCAGTGAAGAGCTGTAAGAGAAAGAGTGACCTTGGATGGTGATCAAGTTCAGACTTTTCACCTGAAAAACAGGAGTTTCTCCTTTTATGTTTATGTGGTAATTCCTGTTCACTTTCTCTGAGAGAACTTCAGTGTGTTCTCTCTGACGCGCAAGTTCTGGTGGCCATGGCGTGACGTTATTATCTCAAAGGCCTTACTAAACTGGGGGACAGATCACAGCAAGTACAAGGACTCCTGACATACCTTCTGGGTTCTTCTCAACCAGGAGTTGCCAACCTTTTTGAGCCTGCAGGGACCTTTGGAATTCTGGAACAGTGTGGTGGGTGCAGCCACAAAATGGCTGCTGCAGGAAGTGAAGCTGGCCACAAAATGGCTGCTGCAGGAAGTGAAGCTGGCCACAAAATGGTGGCTGTGACGTACCTTTAGTCATATAGTGAAGATTTTTGTACTTATAATGGCAGCCGCTGCTGAAGCGATGTTTTTTTAAAAATCTGCACAGCCAATCAGAAGCCTTGCTGAGCAAAAGACCCATCTGGCCCTTTAGAAAAGCTCTTAGCGGCCATCGTAAAAGGTTTTGACAAAGCCATGGCCCTCAGAGGAACCACATTAGGGCCCCCTATTCTAAACCGCATGGTACAAGACTACCAGTTACTCAGTCTTCGGGCAACAAATTGTCTTGAGACACAGCCCTGTACATTTGAAAGCACATAAGCTATATTTATTCTGGGGAGCTGAAATGCAGTTTGAATAAGGATACTGTGTGTCTTTCTAATTAATGGTATTAGCATATGCCAGAGTCCTCAGGTGACAATATGTTAACAGAGACTTGCATAATGGAGACTTTAAAAATAGATTTGACTACGAGAAGCAAAAACGGGAACCCTGTGAAGATCTTTCCAGCACACACCGATTTTATTTCCTTAATATTGGTTTTGAGTCTCACCAGAGCTTTAGGGCAATCTTTTGTAAATATTCGTAAAACTTACTTCCCGTTCTGAACCCAACATTTGCTTTCTCATTATCTTTTCAAAATGGTACACTTAAATACAGTGTATATTCTGTTCCCGGATTCCAAGAAACTTCCACAGGATAATGCCATCTTATAGAGGCTGCCATGGCGTACTGGTTAGAGTGCTAGACTAGGACCTGGGGACCGGGTTTGAATCCCTGCTCTACCATGGAAGCTTGCCAGGTGACCCTTGAACTCACACAATCTCTCGGCCTAACCTTCTTCACAAGGTTGTTGTTGTGAGTGTAAGGCGGAGGAGGGGAGAATGAGATGACAAGTCACTTCAAGTCTTGATTAAGGAGGAAAGCGGTATAATTTTTTTAAAGCATATTTCAGTTCAGGGGCAAAAGAAGCAAACTAGAAGAAATCCTATGAATTGGCCTGGCACCCCAAAATTTAACTGACCAGTTTGTAGAGCTACTGTTGTTATTATTAGTTTATTGTGATCTAAACATTAGGAGGAATATACTACATGTTAATGGTACATCCATCCATAGCTCATAGCAGTGCATGCTGAGTAGAGTTGTCCCCTCTAAGAATCCCAGTAATCTCTATGGTTTTATCACAGAGCTTTGTGGAATTCCTAGATTGCCCAGGGAAGGACACTGTTGTGACATCACTTCTGTTATGCATGGAACCCTGAAAAACTGTGTCATTGACACTGTGACAACATTTCCAGGCAAAAATCCAGAAGTGACGTCACAACAGTGTAGTTAGTAGTTTGACTGCTGTCTTTTCCTGTGCTGATTTCACAGTGGTGTGAAATTTCACTCCAGGGGGTCTAAGTGCACTAATCAACAGCAATTGTTTAAAGCAGAATGAAGCCGGTTGCATACTAGCTTGACCACAGGAGGGCAATTAGTAGATGTGGACATTGCAGTAGCAGTACGGTTTCACACCGCACAAAGGTGTGGGCAGGGTTTTTTGGAACTAGAATGATTCCAGCGGGAAAGTCAGATGTAAAAACAGCCTAAGAGAGCAAACACAAGGATCCACAAGCGACAGTAGCCTATGGCTGCAAGGAAGGCCCTTAAGTCCTTTCAGTTCTGGGGTTCAGGGATCTGGCAGACAGCCTCTTTCTCTGGGTCAAATGGCTTATATAGTCTCTAAGCCTTACAAAGGCATTCAAGAAACTCATAGGGAGGTTCAGCACCTCCCTTAGTTTGGCCATATTCATGGGCTTTTCCCTGGCCTCCGAAAGGCCTGCCAATACGACAGTTCGGTATTCTTGTAGGCGGGTCATCGAGGGGGCATCATTAGGGTCCCAGTTCGGGTCAGTTTCTGGGAATCTGGCACCGACCCATTCAGCCACCTGAGCCTGTTGATCGGGCGGAACCTGATTCTCTACAGATTTCTTTGCGGCTGCTAAAACTCGGCACCTCTCCTCTGAGGTTAAAAGTGATGAGAGCAGCTGTCCACAGTCTTGCCAAATTGGGGCACGAGGGGTCATGATGGTGGTAATAAGTTCTGTCATAGGTCTCGGATCTTCACTATAGGGGACAGTTTGGGTCCTCCAGTTACAGAGGTCCCCTGTGCTGAAGAGCGCGTAAATGTAGGTGAGAGCCCCTCCTGCTCCTGCTGGCACCTGCCGAAGAGGGCAAATGGAGGCGGCTGATTGTTCAGGCGGGGCACTCAGAACCTTCTCAGAGAAGGGATTATTTGGAATTAAACAGAGGCCCGCTGGGTCTTTAGTTGGAGTTAAATCCCAAATACAGGAGATAGGATTTCTTTTCAGCTTTACTTTGGGCACTGACTGGGGCATGGCCAGAGACTGACTGGAGTCAGGACCTCCCTCTGTCGGGGTGTCTTGTTTGTCACAATCTTCAGGGCTGAGATGGATTGTAGGAATTGGCTGTTTTTGTTGCTGGGACGGGGCCCTTGTAATTCTCCAGCTGGGTGGTGATGGTGGTGGATCGAGGGCAGGTGACGGCCCTGCAGCATAAGGTGGCAGCCAATCCTCCTTGGGTGGGGAAGTTAATAGTGGTCGTCTCTGTTCAGTTGTAGGTGCCATCAGGACCAGACATATGGGCAAGACCAGGGCTCATTTCATAGCAGGAGCTCCTTTGCATATTAGGCCACACACCCCTGATGTAGCCAATCCTCTAAGAGCTTACAGTAGCCCCTGTAAGAAGAATTCTGTAAGCTCTTGGAGTATTGGCTACATCAGGGGTGTGTGGCCTAATATACAAAGGAGCTCTTGCTACGAAATGAGCCCTGGGCAAGACTATCCCTGGGGTAGGCTGCAATACAGGCCGACTGGCTATAGAGGCAGGGGCCTGTTGACTCTGAAACCTTTTAGCCTTGGATGAATTCTTCCCTGCATATTCATGGACTATATATGGAAATTGGTCTGGGTGATCTCCTCTAGGATCAGTGACAGCAATATAGACCCTGTGCAGCAAGGCCAAGTCCATAGAGCCCTCAGATGGCCAGCCAATGTTAAACTGAGGCCAGTCTATTTCACAAAAGGTTTGTAGATGGATTGGGGGTAAGCTCTACTCCATAATCGGCTGTTCCGAAAATGTCCTGGAATTTCTTGAGCATAAACTACAGTGGGGTGGTGGGTTTTGCCTGACTCTGTCAGAATCTGACAATAGCATGCCTGTTTTGCTTCATAGAATAGATGTCTTTCTTTTTCTCTTGTAACCATTTGTTATTTACTGCTTGCCTTGAAGTATATTATTGGCTCTGCTAAATGTTACTATTCTCTGGTTGGGAGGATGGCGTCTCACATTCCTGCACATCACATAAACAATCGGGACTCTCCCATCCGTCCACTCCCCCTTAGCCTTTGAGGCTCAAGGAATGTTATCAAGTTGTTACAACCTTGGGACTTGTTTAATTGTTGCTGGCCAAATGTTTAGCCTATCTTTCACACTTGTGGGTCACTCAGATCAAGAAGGGAATTTTTATAACTTTCTCACCTCCACTTTGGGAACCTCAACGGTCACCTTTCCTTTTCCCGCTTTTACGTAGTGGCTCTGATTGATCCTGTATCTGTATTCAGTTGTAGCTGAGGGGTATATTAACCACTGTTGCTTAATGTCATGTATCTCTAACAAACATCGAGAACCTGAGTCCATTATTAGAAATAAAAGAACTTTGCTTTCAATCAAAGGTCTGGTCTGATAGTGTTAACCCAGAAGCCTCACAGACTCCCACCCAGAAGACAGACAGACTTCTGGACACAAAGGGGAGGGATCAATAGGGAAAGCGGTAAGGGGTCTGTTACTCCTGAAACACAAGGAAGTTCCCTATTCACTCACTTCCACCTGTACCCAACTCTGACATGGTCGCCCGGCTGAGAGCTGCGAGCATAGAGGGTCCACTCTCATTCATATTCACTTCTCAAGCATTCCAATCACAACAACACCCCCCCCCCCCCGATCAGAGGAAATTAGAGACTTTCCTTCCCTGCCTGACTGAAATTGACCTGATAGGATCAGACTCCCTCTTCTCTCCTGCTGGAGAGGCCCAAAACCGATTTTATACTGACCTGACCTGACTTGACCTGTCTCCAGAGATTCCTTGACCTTCTCCTCCTGGCTGGGTCCACAGAGCGAGCAGGCCCGGCATGAACCACCCACGGCAGCAACCAATGAAGCGACCTTCCGAAATCAAAAGTGGTGCCTGTCAAAGCGTCAGTCAGAGACAGGAGTGACTCGTCCTGGTGCCGTGGCTCAGGAGGGTGTTGGACGGGATGGGCCATTGGCCTGATCCAACATGGCTTCTCTTATGTTTTTAATCATTAAAGGGAGTGAGTTTGTACTGAAGAAAGCTCCAACAGTGTTTTGGATTTCCACTGCAACGACGCACAGTACTGCCCTCTGCCCCGAACCCCAGATGTATATGTATAAAGAAAAAGAATTCATAAATTCACTGCAATTTGTTACAATTCCTGAGGATTTGCCCTAATTTTAGCCTCCTTCTCCTTCTGTCCATCTCCCCCGTTGTTATTTTCTTTCCCTTTGAATTGTTCAGTGCATGCTTTTTCATTCATTTGTCAGCTCAGTAATGGCTGTTTGGATCGGTGAATAACAGCTCGCTTTTCTGTTGCTGCAGATGCATTTTGCCCTTTTGCACTGATCAAGGATTTTGTTTAGTTGTGAGGAGCAGAGACTGAAAGCTAGGCCTTTGATTTCCCCCCCCCCACCCTTTTCTTTCATGTTTTTTGGTGTCAGGAAATAATTTCATGCTGTTTTCAGAGGCCCGTTGGCCATGTTTTTAAGAATGACATGGTTTCCAGTAGCGCTAATTAGAGCCAATAATAGCTCAACTGTCTTGCATTGGCAAAAGCCTATTGTTGTTTAGGTGTGGAGTACTTGGCTGGTTTCAGTCCATCTTTGGTTTACATGTGTGTTCTGACTCAGATGCCAGCCTCCAGGTAGGACCTGGGGGTCCCCTGGAATTACAGATCATCTCCAGACTACAAAGATCAGTTCCCCTGGAGAAAATGGATGCTTTGCAGGGTGGGCTCTATGGCGTTGTACCCCACTGAGATCCCTGTCCTCCCCAGGCTCCACCCCTAAATCTCCAGGAGCTTCCCAACCTGGATCTGGCAACCCTACCCCTCCTTCCCCTCGCCAGTGGCCAGTGGGGCCCTGGCAACCCCAGTTCTGAGCGATGATTTGGCAAGAAAAACTCGAGCTTGGATGGAAAATTCCACTGCCTTAGGGAGCAGGAATGTGCTTCCTAAGATCTTCACTGATTTGGCAATACTTTTAAAAAATAATGAAAGTGAAAAAAGGATATTCAGAAACACTGAGGATTCACCACTCCAGTACTCTAATTCTTCTGTTCAGATTCTGAACTGAAATGTTTCCTCCATTCTTTCAAAGCGTTTCGGTCTCTGGCTTCCTTTGATTTTGGGAAAGATCTAATATGAAAGGTCACGTAAGAGCATAAGAAGAGGCCTGCTGGACCAGACCAAGTGGTCCATCTAGGCCAGCATCCTGTCTCACACAGTGGCCAACTAGCTCCTCTGGAGGGCCCAAAACAGGGCATAGAAGCCAAGGCCATCCCCTGATGTTGCCTCCTGGTTCTGGGAATGAAGCACCATTGCATGTTGCCTAGCCAATGCTGTTGGGATGTGACACCCACCTATTGCAAGCCACCCGTTAAATACTGTATTTGTTTACATTAAACGTTATTTATTTTTGCCGTCAAGTTGCAGCCGACATGGTGACCCTGAAGGGTTTTCAAGGCAAGAGAAGTTCAGAGGTGGTTGGCCATCGCCAGCTTCCATGTCATGACCCTGGACTTCCTTGGTGGGAGGGGGGGAAATCAAAGGCCTAGCTTTCAGTCTCTGCTCCTCACAACTAAACAAAATCCTTGATCAGTGCAAAAGTGCTAATCAGGGACGACCCTGCTGAGCTTCCGAGGTCTGAAGAGATCTGGCTAGCCTGGGCTATTCAGGTCAGGGCAAGTGCTGTTAAATACTGTCAAATACAGTTACTTGTTAGCAGGGGCGTAGACTTTTGGAAATTCCGGGGGGGGGGGGCTCCTTAGCGTGCGCGTGAAGCGTGCACGCTCACCGGGCCGATGTTCCCCCTTCTGAGAAACTGCTGTGCCTCCCCGGGCCCTTCCGAGGCCTGCCAGCTGCTGCTGCCGGTGCCTCTCTCCCCCCCCCCGGCCACCCCTTCCCTCTCCCTCTCCAGCATAGGGCTGCCAGCTTCCAGGTGGGGCCTGGGGATCTCCCACTTTTACAACTGATCTCCAGCCGACAGAGATCAGCTCCCCTGGAGAAAATGGCTGCTTTGAAGGGTGGACTCTATGGCATTGTACCATGCTGAGGCCCTTCCCCTCCACAAACCCCACCTTCTCCTGGCTCCACCCCCAAAGTCCCCAGGTATTTTCCAACCTGGACTTGGCAACCCTACTCCAGCAGCAGTGGCCGGGCCTCGGAAGGACCCAGGGAGGTGCAGCAGCAGGCGCTCCGTTTTGCCGGGGATGGCTGAGCCCCCCCCCCCCGAAATTTCGGGGGTGGCTTGAGCCCTCGAACCCCCCCATACTCTACGCCTATGCTTGTCAGTGTTCAAATACTGCTAAATACCATTGGGACATCAAAAACGAAGGTCAAAAAGTCAGCATAACCTGTTACAGTCTCCTGCATTGTGCTCAAGCATCCATAGGCCAATGTCATACTATCTGTGGCTGGGAATGATTTGAGGTGGGAAGATCAGAGAGTAATTTACTTCGCCTATTGTGGAGGGAGGGTGGGGGTCTAATAGTAGCATAACAATTGGATGAAAGAGAGATTTTGTTTTCTCACTGGCAATTTTCAGTACGTCTCACAAGTCCGGCCGCCTTTTCTGTTTAATGCGTTTGGGTGATGTTTTACTATACATTACTCCCATAGGTCTCTTTCTTCTGTTTCTGCCTTCAGTCTTTGTCTCTCTCATTGAATTATCTTGGCCCTGGATTACATTTCCCTCGATGCCTTAACCTGCGTTGCTGTTGTTGTTGTTTCCCTAAATTGAATCTCGTGTTGCCATCTCCCTCCCCTTAATCTCGCTGGCTCTCTTTGTGCCTCCACTTGCTGAAAGGACGGCCGGGACGCCTCCTAATTTATTATCCTTGGCAAATTTCATTAATGCAGTAAATTATTAGGAAGATATTAAATAAAAACCAGATCTCATTACAGTACCCTGGTAAGTACCTCAACCTGTGTTATTGAATTTTGTTGCCACCAGGGTACAATAAAATGCTTGCAGTTAAAAAAACACAAGGTAGGTTTTTCCTCCCTACGTAAGCAGCTGAGTTTCTGCTTCTTTCTTTTTTCAGCCATGAAAGAGTCCAGCGTATACAATCCAGGGCAGGGGCAGCCCTGGAGGGCGGTACAACACTGTTTTTGAAATACAGATGTGGATTACAGAGAAGCTGCAGTTGACAATGCTTTGTGAATTTATTTCATAAGAACATAAGAGAAGCCAATGCTGGACCAGGCCAGTGGCCCATCCAGTCCAACACTCCGTCACATAGTGGCCAAAAACACCAGGTGCCATCAGGAGGTCCACCAGTGGGGGCAGAACTCCAGAAGCCCTCCCACTGTTGCCCCCCCCCCAAGCACCAAGAATACAGAGCATCACTTGGCCCAGACTGAGAGCTCCTATCTATACCTTGTGGCTAATAGCCACTGATGGACCTCTGCTCCATTCATTTCATTTCATTATATCATTTCATCATTTCATTTCATTGTTTTATCCTTACAATAAACCTGTGAGGTACGTTAGCTGAGAGAGTGTGACTCGTCCCAAGTCACCCAGTGAGCTTCCATGGCAGAGTGGGGGTTCAAACCTGGGTCTCCCAAAGCCTAAAACACCACTCTAACCCTTTTGTC
The DNA here is from genome assembly GCA_029233225.1 of Lepidodactylus listeri. NCBI lineage: Eukaryota > Metazoa > Chordata > Lepidosauria > Squamata > Gekkonidae > Lepidodactylus > Lepidodactylus listeri. The sequence continues at coordinate 126,454,592 of JARCFY010000005.1, read as the reverse complement.
GGGAGCATCACAACAGAAGCCCAGGGTCATTGGTACAGCACGTGCTTTCCATAACAAAAGTTCCCATGGTTCATGCCCAGTTACAACAGTGGTCTTCAGCTCATGGGTCAGAACTCTCACGCTGGCCACAGAGCACTACCTGCTGGGTCATGTGCCGCTGCAGAGCTGCCCTCCCACCCTCCCTCCATTTATGGAAGGATTTGCTGCAAGTAGACATTTACAGAGACCAAGGACACCACCCCTTTCTACCTCTCTTTGCACATGTGCTGAGAAGAGCAATAGGATGGAGAGGTGAAGTCACTCAGTGGTGGATAGGTTCCCTTTGTAGCAAGATGGGGCGACCGGTTCCAGCCCATTTTGGAAGCAGAGGGTTTTTCCCCTCCGCTTTCTGAGACTTAAGTTTGGAGGCTGGGTTGGGACTGGGAGGGAGAGAGGGAAGTCACAGCAAGGGCCTGCTACCTCCTGGAAGCTAAGCCCCACCCCCAACAGCCCTCAGTTCGTCCCGGTGAGGAGCTGGAGGGCTGCACGTGGAGACTGGCTTCACTGCTTTCTCACGCACGCACACAAGAAAGGTAGGAAGCGTGCTTGCCCAGGAAAGAGGGGCAAAATCGAGGAACTCCGTTCAGCCCTTTGGATCCCCCCACCCCCTTTACGGGGCTCCTGGAGGTGGCAGATGCAATATCCTGAACAGGATCCCCCCATTATATAAGCCCAACAGCTGACGAGGAAGCCCCTCATCTTCTATAGTCGCCCTGTCTCTCACTGAGGGTCACCAGCTGTCACCCCCGGTCTCTCCAGCGGGCTCCTTAACCACCCAGTCGGCTGGGGGAATGTGATCTCCCTCTGGGCTGTGAGAAAGCCTTGCCTGCCCATTTACATGCACTGTGCCTCCATGCAAGAGACGGGGCATCTTTCTCCTGGCCAGCTGGCAACTCGACTCTCTGGGCAAGGTCCGGATGGGTGTGCAGCCCCCCCATCAGTTCCCTTCCACGTGGGGTTTATTCCTCAGGAGCCAGCCCCGACTTTGGCTGTTCAGATGAATTGGAGTCTCAAGAGGAAGTGTGACACCCTTTTCCAGGTCCAGCTCTCTTCTCTCCCCCCCAAACCTTCACTAGCCAGGCTTGAATGCACCCAAAAGCCAGTTGTGGGACCTGGCAGGCTTCGTGGTGAAGCGTTTAGTGAAAGAGGGATGGGGAAAAAGAGGGGAGCTGCAAAGGGCATTTCCACACAGGTTCCATGTTGTTTGGAAGAGAGTTTTGTTTGTTTCTTTCTTGTATCTCCAGGGGTTCCTCTGGCTGTTCTGTTCTTCAACACTAACGAAATGTGTGGCACGGTAGGAGCTTGGTGGGAGTGGGGGGTGAGTGCACATGTGCTTGTGTGCAGGAGGATTCCTTGGCACCAGAATGTGCTCTTGCAGCCCTCCCTTAACATCTCTCCCCTCTCTCTCCTTTCTGTCTTTCCTGTCTCCCCATTTATTTTCTTTCTTTCTTTCTTCCTTCCTTCCTTCCTTCCCTCGCTCCCTCCCTCCATCTCTCCCTCCATCTCTCTCTCTCTCTCCTTCCTTCCTTCCTTCCTTCCTTCCTTCCTTCCTTCCTTCCTTCCTTCCTTCCTTCCTTCCTTCCTCATCTATTTGCTTTCTTTTTACCTTTCCCCTCCCTCCTTCCCTCCCTTGCTAAAATAGCCCTAGTTAGGGTTGCCAGGTTCCCCCTGGCCACCTCTGGGGGATGAGGGGAGGGGTGTCCCATTCCAGGTTAGGAAACACCTGGAGATTTGGGGATGGAGTCTGGGGAGGACAGGGACCTTAGAGTCCACCCTCCAGAACATCAGTTTTTTTTCCAGGGAAGCTGATTGTCAGAATCTGCAGATTCTAACAAGGATTTCTGGGATCTCATGCTATATATTGTAACCTGACTTTGCTATGCTGTGCAAACCTGTTCCTGTACCAACTATGTAATCATGCCTATTGCTATTAGCTTGACAATTGTGAATGTATATTCTGTGACCCCAGGATTATGGCTCTGACCAGGCCTGGTCTATGTATCTGTTTGCCCGGGAGAATGACAACTTCAAAGCATGAGAACAATGGGCCTCTCACACTCCTGCCTCCGCATTCCATTCCTCCAGGCTGGGAAGACAGGGGAGGACAGGGACCATTTCTTATCAACGTGCGAAAGCCTTGGGGAAAGCATTTGTTATGTGAAGATGGTTACATCTGAGGGGTCTGGTTTGGGAAGGGAAATTTACTGCTTCACACCTCACTTTCTTTCCTGTGGGAAGCAAACGGCCAGAGAACCTTTTGCCTGCGGTTTTTCCCCCTTGTTGATTGGTTACCTATGGGCAATTCAAATTGTGCTGGAGAGTATATTAGACCTGCTTCTATTGTATGCGTTATCTCTGACAATAATCCGAGGACCTGTACCAATGTAGAAATTGGAAATAAAGAACTGTGTTTCATCAATAAAGATCTGATCCTTGACTACTTTGAGCAGAAGCCTCACAGATTGTCAGAGATCCGTGACTGGGACTTGGCCATTCCTGACCATGTCGGACGACGGCACTCTTCCCATCCCTACAACCGAAGATCAACCGGTGACCCCGGCGGACCAGGGTGCCGGTGGTGGAGGCGGCAGCGGGGAGCCCGAAGTGCCAGTGACTAAGGCTCAGGGGGCTTACTACATCCCACGACCACCTCCTCATCAGAGCATGACCCCGAGGTACTCATGGAGCAATTTCGGTCGTGGGACCGTCGACTCGTGGGTGCACGATCGGAAGGGGGCAAGGGTGTCGATCCAGGGAGACCGCACCGAGCACGGGAAGCCGAGCTTTCTGGGAGACGAGCGAGAGACGATCTACGGAGGAGACTGGCATCCCCCGCCTTTGGAAGAGGAGAGAGGCGCACCTTACAGGCCCGATCTCTACGGGGAAGACCAGACCCAAGTCCTGGATCGTATGATGGGAGGTTTGCGGCTGCAACTCACCGCAGAATTGCGCGAGATAGCCCTCGATCTGCAGTACCAGTTCCGAGACGCCCTGACGGCTATGCAAGCAGCTCGCCCAGCCCTGGGAGGGGCCGGACCCCCAGGAGGGGGAGGCCCGCAGCCGCCGGTTTCCCCCGGAGGAGCTCCTGCGGGACTCGTCTCGTAGCAAGTGCCACAGCAGGTCCCGCAGCCCATTCCTCGCCCGGTTCCCGCACCCGTACTGGCGCCGGCCCAAGTGCCGGCAGGGCCGATGGTCCGCCAGGCCCCCGCTGATCCGTTGACGGCTACTTTCGATGGGGACCCCGAGAAGCTGCGGTTCTTCCTCATAGAGATCGAGCAGTTTCTAGACACCTGGGGACATCTCTACCCCACCGAGAGGGACTGGATTGGCTACATCGGGTCCAAGCTGAGGGACACCGCCAGCGACTGGTATGTGAGCCTGCACAACGCCCCCGGGCCTGAGTTACGCTCCGTGCACAACTTCATGTGGGCCCTCAGGCAACACTATGAGGACCCCTTGGGAGAAGAGAAGGCTCGGAACCAGTTACGGAAGCTGACCCAGGGGCGGTCCTCAGTGAGGGAGTACACCGACAAGTTCCGGCGCATAGCGGCCAAGATTCGCAGCTGGACCCAAGATCTTTTCATCGAAAAGTACAGGGGAGGTCTTAACCCCGAGGTGTACGAGACAGTGCTGTGCGGGGGAAGACCGGGCTCGCTAGCCACCTGGATGAGAGCGGCCGCGGATGTGGAAGAACGCTTCACCCTCATCAAGATGGGAATTTCAGCGACTGCCCAAGCAAAAGCTGCCCAGAAGGTGAAGCCCAAACTGAACACCCAAGAGATCCGAGACGCCCGGTTCAAGCAGGGGCTCTGCATGAGGTGCGGGGAGAGCGGTCACTTCGCCTCAGCGTGCCCCCACGGTGGGGGAAAAGTCCCCAAGACCTCCACCCCGGTAGCTGGGAGCACCCCCAGTAAAGGGAAGACCTCGTTCAAGCCCCGGGCACTACAGCTGGAAGGGGCCGCGAGTGAGCAAGGAGAGCTGGAGCTGACGGAAGCACAGATGTCGGGAAACTCCAACGGCCTGCAGTGAGCGGCGCAGAACTGCAGGTCCCCATCTGCGACGCGCCATCCTTGGTGAGCATCCCTGGCCCCTTACTGTATATGGTAGTGACTGTGATAGCACCCGGGACAGGGACCCACGTCCCGGTCCGGGCCCTAATCGACTCAAGGTGTGCCCGGGACTTGATTAGCCCTTTAGTAGTGGACGGGTTAGGGCCCAAAGTTACCCCATTGGGGGAGCCACTTACGTTTACCCAAATGGATGGATCGGAAATGAAAGAGGCATGTGTGGCAGAGACTGAGAGACTGATAGTGGGGACGGGGGAACACTGGGAGAGGAGAGCTTTCGTCATCACCCCCAACACCCAGTTCCCCATGGTGTTGGGGAGTCCCTGGTTAAGCTCCCACGACCCCTACATCAAATGGAGCGAAGGGAAAATCTCCTGGGTGGACGAGAAGTGCCAAAAACATAAGTGGGACTCAGGATGGGGATCGGGGCCCCCGGCACCTCTCCGAGTGGCGGCGCTCACTCTGGTACCTTCCGCCGTTCCCAGGGAATATCGAGACTTAGTGGGGGTGTTCAGTGAAACCGAGGCAGATGAACTACCCCCCCACAGACTGTCGGACTGTGCCATAGAGCTGATCCCGGGGGAAAAGTTACCAAAGGGAAAACTCTATTCCATGAGCCCTTCGGAGCGGGAGGAGCTAAGGAAATTCCTAGACAAGAACTTGGAGCGAGGTTTCATCCGCCCCGCTAAGTCCCCATTCGCTGCCCCTGTTCTGTTCAGGAAAAAGAGGGACAGGGGGCTACGGTTGTGCACAGACTACAGGGGATTAAATGCAGTGTCAGCCTCCAATGCCTACCCCCTTCCCCTTATTAAGGATCTGTTAACAGAAGCAGCCAAAGGGAAGGTGTTCACTAAGTTGGATCTTCGAGATGCATACTTCCGGGTGCGCATCAGGGAGGGGGACGAATTTAAGACTGCTTTTAACACACCATTGGGGCAATTCGAATACCTGGTGATGCCGTTCGGATTAAGTGGCGTGCCGGGGGTCTTTATGAGCTTAATAAATGAAGTGCTACACAAGCATTTATTCAAGGGGGTGTTATGTTACTTAGATGATATCTTGATTTACTCTGCTGATAAGAAAGAGCATGTAAAATTGGTCCAAGAAGTGCTGTCAACTCTGTTAAAGAACCAGTTGTATGCTAAGCTGTCGAAATGTGAATTCCATAGGGATTCAGTGGATTTTCTGGGGTATCGCATTTCCCAGAAAGGGCTGGAAATGGATCCTGCCAAGGTAGAGGCCGTAGTGCAATGGGAAGCCCCCCGAACAAGAAAACAGCTTCAGAGTCTATTAGGATTTTGTAAGTTCTACCGCACCTTCCTAAAAGACTTCGCCATGGTCACTCTCCCGCTAACTGAACTCCTTAAAACCAAGGGGAGGGCCCGGAAGCAGGGAAGCCCGGGGAGAGAATAGCCTGGTCTGAGGATTGCCAAAAGGCGTTTGAAACCCTCAAGACCCTATTTACCTTGGAACCCATTCTGGCCCACCCCGATGAAACCAAGGAGTTTGTGGTGCATGTAGACGCTTCTGATGTGGCCATGGGGGGAGCCATCCTACAGAAGGGACAGGATGATAAGCTGCACCCTCTGGCTTATATATCAAAAAAGTTTAATGAGACAGAGAGGAATTGGTCAGTGTGGGACAAGGAGGCAGCAGCCATACGACTGGCCCTCACCACCTGGCGGCATTGGCTAGAAGGAGCGCAGACCCCTTTTGAAATTTGGACTGATCACAAAAATCTGGAAGCCTTGCGCACCCAGAGGTCCCTGAATGCGAAACAGCTCCGATGGGCCGATTTTTTCTCAAAATTTAATTTCGTGTTTAAGCACTTTCCTGGGAGAGCCAATTCATTAGCAGACGCGCTATCCAGATTACCCCAGCACGAGAGTCAAAAGGAAGAAGTGTTCGACTCCATGTTCTCCCCCCAACAGTTGGGAGGAGCTGTCACTACCCGAAGCCAGAGCAAGCAGGCAGCAGTAGAGTCGTCGGGGGATAAATGGGGGGGGGGCCACTCCCCGGAAGAGGCCGAAGAATTGGGAAACATAGAGGACTGTTCCCTCCGGGAAAACAAGTGCTGGTATCATGGGGACAAACTCGTGGTACCTCGAGCCAGACGAAAAGACATACTGCTAACTTGTCATTCATCAAAACTGGCAGGGCACTTTGGGTTCTTAAAGATGCTTAATTTAGTTCAACGGCAATTCTGGTGGCCGCGCATGCGCAAGGATATCTCAGACTTTGTTACTGCCTGCCAAACCTGTTTGATGTGCAAAAGGAGGGGAGGGAAAGTCCCAGGACTGTTGCATCCGTTGCCCACCCCCTCTCGCCTATGGGAAGCGATAGCTATGGACTTCATCACCAACCTGCCACCCTCAAAAGGAAAAACCGTTATTTGGGTGGTGGTAGACATGTTCTCGAAACAAGCCCATTTTACCCCGTTTAAACAGCTACCCACCGCTAAGGGGCTGGCTAAAGCTTTTTTCAACCACGTGATAAAGTTACATGCTTTCCCCAGACGTGTGGTATCCGATCGGGGCAGTCAGTTCGTTGCCAACTTCTGGCGGGAGCTCTTGAGTCTGATGGACATTGAACCAGCCCTAAGCTCGGGTTACCACCCAGAGACTGATGGCCAATCCGAACGAACTAATCAAATCCTGGAACAATTCCTGAGATGCTACACTAACTACCATCAGGACAATTGGGTGGAACTACTGCCGTTTGCGGAATATAGTTATAACAATGCTATTCATTCATCTACGGGTGTATCCCCGTTCATGGCGGTGGGAGGCTTCGAAGGGAAACCCCTACCCACCATAGAGGAAATGCCAAACACCCCCCCCCACACACACACACAGACTTTAAACGTTGGTGGGCAACTTTACAAGACTCATGGCCACTGATTGCTAAGACACTGGACAAAGCTAAAGAGGATTACAAGAAGTATGCAGACTGTAGCAGAGCAGAGGGCTGGGACTTACAGCCAGGGGATTCAGTCTACTTGTCCACCAAAAATATACATGGATTGCAGCCCAGCAGGAAACTGGGGTGGAAATATGTCGGCCCCTACAAAGTATTGCGCAAGATTTCTGATGTGTCTTTTGAACTGGAATTGCCTAAGTCACTGAGTTCTGTGCATCCTGTTTTTCATTTCAGCTTGCTGAAGAAGAATCCTGGGCCGAATGCATGGCATCCAGTTCCTCCGACTCCTCCTCCACTGATGAAAGGGGGGGCATCCCATTTTGAAATTTCTGAAATCCTTGATTCAAAAATGCGTAGGGGCCGCTTGCTATATCTAGTCAAGCGGGTAGATTTTGGCCCGGAACTGAATGAGTGGGTTCGTTCTGAAAATTTCATGCTCCTAAGTTAGTTAAAGCTTTTCATAATAAATTTCCAGATAAGCCGGGGTAGATTGATTTTTCGGGTGGCAGTGTGTCAGAATCTGCAGATTCTAACAAGGATTTCTGGGATCTCATGCTATATATTGTAACCTGACTTTGCTATGCTGTGCAAACCTGTTCCTGTACCAACTATGTAATCATGCCTATTGCTATTAGCTTGACAACTGTGAATGTATATTCTGTGACCCCAGGATTATGGCTCTGACCAGGCCTGGTCTATGTATCTGTTTGCCCGGGAGAATGACAACTTCAAAGCATGAGAACAATGGGCCTCTCACACTCCTGCCTCCGCATTCCATTCCTCCAGGCTGGGAAGACAGGGGAGGACAGGGACCATTTCTTATCAACGTGCGAAAGCCTTGGGGAAAGCATTTGTTATGTGAAGATGGTTACATCTGAGGGGTCTGGTTTGGGAAGGGAAATTTACTGCTTCACACCTCACTTTCTTTCCTGTGGGAAGCAAACGGCCAGAGAACCTTTTGCCCGCGGTTTTTCCCCCTTGTTGATTGGTTACCTATGGGCAATTCAAATTGTGCTGGAGAGTATATTAGACCTGCTTCTATTGTATGCGTTATCTCTGACAATAATCCGAGGACCTGTACCAATGTAGAAATTGGAAATAAAGAACTGTGTTTCATCAATAAAGATCTGATCCTTGACTACTTTGAGCAGAAGCCTCACACTGATCTCTGTAGTCTGGAAATGAACTGTAATTCCAGGGGATCCCCAGGTCCCACCTGGAGGCTGGCACCCCTAGCTCCAGTGCTGAAATTGGAAGCTCTGGTTCTGCTGTGTGAGTTGGTGTATGCAAACCACTGGCATCGGCTTGCATTTGCCAAATCACCCTGCTTCATATAGGATGCACAACAGCCAGGTGGAGGAGGGGAGGCGTGTCATTCTACCAAAAATGAGAGTATTTGGGTTTCTCTGTGAATTTGAGGACAGGAACTGGCACTGAAGTGAGATTGGAAAAGAGTGTGTGGCTTTCTGAAAATCCTTGTGCTACAGTAATAGTTATGCTACAATACAGTTTGTTAGTCTTAAAGGTGCTACTGAGCTTTTTACTGTTTTGTATGTTATGCCAGTGACATGAGAGCCAATCGAGCTGTGAGTCCATCTCATGCTAGTGACAGTAATTACACATTAGGCCTTGCCCAAATGGTTCTGGGCATTAAAGCGCACTTGCCCTGTGGTGCTGGAAAGTGCTAGCAAGTCATCGCCAACTCATGGTAACCCTGTAGGGTTTTCAAGGCAAGAGACATTCAAGGATGATTTGCCATTGCCCAACTCTGCATCATGTCCCTGGTATTCCTTGGAGGTCTCCCATCCAAATTCTAGTCAGAGCTGCCCCTGCTTGGCTTCCAAAATCCGATGAGATCAGGCTACCCTGAGCCACCTGGGTCCATGGCATGGTGCTGTGTGGGTGCTTTCCAGGCAATCATCTTCAGCCTATTCTTGGGAGCCACAACCATTAGGAAAGAGCCATGTGATAGAAGTGTAAAAATAATTTACTCATAGTTGCAAGAGCCAATAAGATTCGAGTTTGATGGGGGATTGGGCAAATTGATCTAAGGAACTGAAAGAAGAGAAAGTATTAGCAGGCTGAGTGGTTAAGGATTCGAATAGAGCTCTTTATAGTCCAGTCCTGAGGACTCTTCCCTGGAAGTAAGCCCCCTGGATAGACCTCAGTAGGATGTTTCTGTTAGATTAATGAGGAATTGTTATAGGAAGGGGATAAACAAAGTATATGAGAGAGAGAGAATGTCTGAAAATGTAACCAAGTTTCTGTGGACTGCCTCCCCTATTATATCACACAGACCTTGCAATAGCATTGTAGCTAACCCCACCTAAGGTACTTCTATGCTGTTTCTATAATTTCTAAAATGTACTTTACACCAACTGTGCATCTCCATTCCTTTCTAATTCCTCTTAACTATGTACAGCTTTCTATGTCGTGCTTCATTTGTACTGCTTTGCTTTCTCATGTCCTAGCCTCCTTCTTTTCTATAACCATGGATCTACATCTCCTTCCCCAAACCTGGCTTCTTGTCCCAACTCTCTAAAGTCAAACCAGTTTGGCCAGTGGCAACCCAAAATACATCTGCCTGTCCAGGGAGTTCAACTAAATACCACTAGAGGTTTTGTTACCACTGTTACATCACTTAATGCATTACAATATAGGTTCATGTTCAGGTGTGAGAGCCCACAGAGTCAGTCAACAACAAGTGTCCTGAACCAGGAAAGCTTTATTGAGAAAGATCTTCAATGGTCATCTGCACTTCTTGTGTTAGTAATGGCAGGCACTCAGGGAGCCAGAACAATGATACAGAAATCAAAAGAGGCCCAGTGCTGCTCTGGCACCAATCAGAAAAGGGGGGAAAAGGCACTTAAAATACTGGCTTTCAGTTCCCAGAGCATAGGCAGGAAGGTATGGAGCCAGACAGTAAAAGATACAACAAGCGGTATCAAGATCCCCCCAAGGTCGAAGTAGCAGGCAAAGCAATAAGCGTGCCATGAGAACAGAGAACAAGACATTCCACAGTACTGACACCTCACAACCAGTAATCCCACCTCCCGGGCAAGAGAATGGCAGCCCTAGCTGACATCAGGCTATAATTTATGATGTTTTAGTTTTGGAAGATCTGTTTTCTTGGTCACATCAGTTGGTGCTATTTTTCTCCTGTAAACTCCTCTTCCATCACAATGGACTCTGCTCACATGTTATCTGTCAGTCCCCTCTTTATCCCACCCTTCCTCCAGTCTTCCTTCCCTTATATTGACCTCACAACAATGGCAATATCACTCAGCCTGATGAAGGGAGCTTTGACTCTTGGAAGCTTATTCGCTTAAACTCTTGTTGGTCTCTAATCAGCTACTGGACTCAAATCTAACTGTCCCAGTTATCACTGAGAAAGCGTCATGCAAAATGTAGATCTGAACATGGGTCTCCTCAATCCACACTGGTCTTCATGCCATTGGTCCATCTACTTCAGCACGGTCTGCTCTGATGCAGGTGAGCTCAGAGACTCAGACAGAGAAAGATCCTTTCCAACACCTGTTCTCTTAGACCTCCTAGGTTTAAACCTTTATCCTTTGGCACACAAAGCATGGTTTCTCTACCATCAGTCCATCAGGGTCATCATTGTCTACTCAGACTGGCAGTGGTTCTCCAGGGTTTTATGTAGAGGATTTTGCCCATGCCGTGCTTTGTTTCTGAGCCACTGGGGCCTGGCTAGGGGGGTTCCCAAGGGGTCTCAGGCCCCCCTAAATTTCTGGAGAGCCACTTCCTAAATCCTACATGGCTCCGCCTCCATAAATAGTGACAATGGCCTGTGATTTCACTGGCTCCTCCCTATGATGTCACTGGGCCTCGGTTCTTTTAAGGACCTAGCTAGACCCAGCAGTATTGCTTCTCAATTTGGAAGAAGGAATTGACCCGGAGATTGAAATAAACAAGTTAACTGCCACTCTTCTAGCAACTGCTAGATTAACTATTGCGGCCTCATGGAAGGCACCTACCCCACCAAGCACATCAGATTGGAAAAGCAAATGCTGGGATCACTTCATTATGGACAAAATGGCGGACATAGTTGAAGAGCAATCGTCTACATCTACCAAAAAAACACTCATCTTTTGTCAGCAAATGGTTCCCCTTTGTTACCTATATGGCAGAACACAATGAGATAACATCCAATCCTAATTATATGAAGTGGCTTCGTTTTTAAATACCCCTGATTACATTTAAACACTGTAAAATATCCTTAAATATTTTGACCACATTAAACAAATACTTACCTTATTCATATTTCAAGGTTCCTTCCTGAGCGAAGATAAAAATGTGTGAGCTGGAGGCTAAAAACTGTGAGCTAGCTCACACTAACTCAGCTTAGAGGGAACACTGATGGTAATAGTATACTTACAGAGCACCACTAGGCAAAAAAGCAAAGGTTAAACAAACAAATAAATAACATGAACAATATTTACAGGCTTATCAACTGTTATATATATTTAGTATTTCTTATTGTTGATACTGAATATCTGTATTTAAAAAGAAAAATTATTATGTATTCTGTTGGAAATATTTTTATCTTGGAAAAAAAATTTACTGTTAAAAAAAATAAAAAGGACCTAGCACAGCAATTCCTCTGGCCCAGCCCCAACACACACACACACACCCCCGGGGAAACTGGAAAGTCTACACCCTTGCCCCCCCCCCCCCATGCCTGCTTCGGCACTTGAAAAGGCATGGAGAGGGGGACAACACACAATATCACAATATCACCTGGTCCCATTTATTTATTATTTTTATTTATTTTATTTTTTGCATTTTTACCCCGCCCTTTCCATTGCACTATGAATCAATCAGGATTTCGCCCTTAAGTGGGCGAGTTCAGCTCTAAAATTGCTTCGGCAGTCGTGAGTGGGACTAGATGATCAGTAATCTAAGGTTGAATTACATGTAAGCGGTACCGTTTATGGCCATTTGCAAGGGCTAATTTCCCAGAATGTACAAGTAAATCTTCCGGTAAACAAATAATCTGCATTGCCTTTCAGATAGGGAAGACGGAGACAGAATTCTGCACAAGATCACCGAAGACTGGATTTTTATAAATATGGTGTTTGAAGTTGAACTTGCTTTTGAATCATGCTCTCCCTATCACTGCATTAGTGGTTTGCTTGCAGTTTGAAACTCACGGTATTTTGAGCTGTCGTGTATCTGTGCAGTTGATGACATTTTAGTATCACAGCTTGACAGGGTATGCGATTCAGAAAAAAAAACATGTGTTCATTTTGGATCCGGTTTTCAGGAAGGGACATGCTTTCCCAAAGTTTCTGGACACTTGTTACCATTTCAGGATTTCTCCCCCCAGTAGGGCTGCCAAGTCAGCCCGGGGGGCGGGGGATCCCCCACTATAGGGGTTCCTGATCCACCGGCCGGCATTCGGCCGGCGGGGGGAACCCCGCCCCAGAAGTCGTCCGGTGAGGACGACTTCCCCCGTGTAATGACGTCACCTCTGGGTGACGTCATTACATCACCGTGGCGCACATGCAAAGCGCACGCACCAGAAGAGCTCCCGGGGGGAGAACAACTCCCCCCTGCCGGTAAGTCGCCGGTGCTTGGCAGCCCTACCCCCCAGGTACTTTTTTTGGGTACTGAAAATTCAGGACTATTTGTCTAGTTCCTGTGCAAAAACAACAACAACCCTCTAACAGGAGCAAGAAAGGGGGGAGGGAGGGAGAGAAAGAAAGAAAGAGGAAGCTGTCCTACTGAACATCTGTTAGTTGGTTAGTTGGTCCCTTTTAATTTTAAAGGGACAAGGTGCCCCGCCTAACAGCTGATGCCCACTACCAACTGGGTAATACAGGGGCTGGGTCTACCCACCAGGCCTCTCTGTAGGAAATGGCCCCGTTATTGCCAAAGGCTGGTAAACCTGGCTGTTACTTCTAATCCTGTTAAAATTTAAGGAGACAAAGGCCCTGATTTAGCTGTTGACCTTTCTCTCTGTCCCTCCCCACTCCTACGCCTCCCTGAATTTTGGGAGTGTTTTGGACCCTTTTAGATATCCCTGAGCTGTCCTGAAACAGCTAATTTGATGTTTCGTTTTGGCTCAGTTATTGGGGTTTCCAGCTTCCAGGTGGGGCATGGAGATCTCCCAGAATGACAATTGACTTCAAGACTGCAATGATGTCCCCCTGGAGAAAATTCACAAAACCAAGATAGGACCCATGGTAAGAAGGAAATACCAAAAATTAGAAAGTACCGTGCTATAGACAATATAAAGTATCTCAAATAATGTTTTAATTTTTAAAATATGGTATATATTTTAATTAATATTTTCTTATAAATTTACTATTATATAAACACATAGAAAGAATAAAAAATTCCAAAATTCTAAGTATCATCTAATTATATAACAAAAGATATTGCACAACCACTTTATAAGTATCAGTCCTCCAAAATAGAACGAAAGGTTTTAGAAGGAGGATTCCCGAAGAAGAAGAAGAAGAGATTGGATTTATATCCCGCCCTTCACTCACTTAAGAGTCTCAGAGCGGCTTACAAACTCCTTTCCCTTCCCCTCCCCACAACAGACACCCTGTGAGGTAGGTGAGGCCATAGGCGTCAACTATGGGGGGGCTCGAGGGCTCAAGCCACCCCCGAAATTTCCCGGGGGGGCTCAGCCACCCCCGGGAAAATGGAGCTCCCAGGCCGGCCGGCTGGCTGCCGCCGCCACTGCCTCTCCCCCTGCTCCGTTCCTCCCTCCTCCAGGAACCAGCTGGGCAAAGGAACGGAGGCAGGAGCAGGCAGGGGGGGGGGGCAGGCGGCGGGGCAGGTGGCAAGAACCAGGAGCCTGACTTCGACTTTGCCGGCCCCCACTGGGGGTGGGCGAGCAGGGTCAGCGCGGCGGGGTTCAAGAGTGCCTCGCGCCCCAGGAAGGGGGGGTCGGGCTTGTCCCCGACCACCTCCGCAGGCGCCCCAGCCACCTTCGCTTTCCCGCCCCTCCCGTGGGGTTCCAGCCGCCAGGCTCCCTCCCCCCCCGCACGCGCACGCCCTGGAAGTGGCGCGCCCGGGGCTCCTGGTTCTTGCCGCCGCCGCCAGCCCGAGAGCGGACCAACCGCCCACCGCGCCACAGACTAAGCGGCCGGCAGGACTCTCCAGCCAGCGGCGGCCAAGAGGTGGAGGTGGAACCGGCACTGTCGCTGCCGCCCCTCGGGACTGAGCCCCGCGGCCGCTGCCCGGGGGGGCGGCAGGGCAGGAGCGGGCTGCCGCCTCGTTTGCCCGCCCGCCGGCTGCTGCTGCCGCTCCCCCCCCCGGGCCTGACCTGGCACGGGCCTGACCTGGCCCCATGGAGGCAGGAGTGGCCAGGCTAGGCCAGTCCGAGGGGGGACATGGTCCCAGCGCGTGCGCATGCGCTTTGAGCGTGCACACAAGAGCCCCCCCCCCCGGGATTTTAAAAGTTGACGCCTCTGGGTGGGGCTGAGAGAGCTCTGAGACAATTGTCCTTGAGAGAACAGCTGGTACAGAGCTATGGCTTGCCCAAGGTCATCCAGCAGGTGCAAGTGGAGGAGTGGGGCATCAAACCCAGTTCTTCCAGATTAGAGTCCGCGCACTTAACCACTACACCAAACTGGCTCACTTTAAGTCCAATAAGTATTCATTCTTCCTCCAACAGAGGTCCAGATATCCTCCTGTTTCCAGGCCTTCCTCAGGGAGTTCAACAGATTTTTTTCAAGCACAAGGTTGCCAAATACGAACATTAAAAAGCAGCAAAAGCAGAATAGGTTACAAGACTGGCAGTCTCATGGTGAACAGAGTCTCAAGAAATTAAAAAGGTCTTACCCAAAATATCTATCCAAATTTCACCACTGAATGCTGCAAAAAGTCTCTCTTAGTGACTCTCTGTGTGTTTATATGATAGTGAATTTTTATAAGAAAATATTAATTAAATATATAAAATATTTTAAAAATTAAAAAAAAATATTTGAGATACTTTATATTGTCTATAGCACGGTATTTTCTAATTTTTGGTATCCGCCGGAGAAAATGGCGGTTTTGGAGGGTGGATTCTATGGCATTGTACCATGTACATTATCCCTCCCCTTCCCAAACCCCACCTCCCCAGGCTCCACCCCCAAAATCAGACATTTCCCAACCCAGATGTGGCCACCTTGTCAGATGTAGCTAGATGTGTGCATCCCTAGTAGCCATTATTGGTACACGCTCACCATTTGCAAATCTGTGTGGGTTATGTATGTCCCAGGATAATGCATAATTTAAAATCAGTGTGTGTTATGTTTGTGCTGGCACACTTATCGTTTGGCAGCAAGTGACAGGTTGAGTGCATGCTTAGAACTTAAATTCCCACGGAAACAATGTGGGAATGTGCTAACTATTTGCTTTCCAATGTAGACACTCGGTTAATGTAAATATGCTCAGCTTTGAGAGTCACACAGGCAAAATATCGAGTCTGGAATACTAAAGAGAGTCGCTGTGCTGCGTAGCTTTATCCCCCCCCCCCCCCCAATGCACATATATACTACTGAGTTTCAAGGAAACATCTCTATTGTAAGCTATTGTGAGTTGGGCAGCCAGCTGATTGAGGAGGAAAATCAAGGGCAAACACAGGAGAACAGCAGAAGACCGCACACGTACAAAATAGTTGCATAAAATTTGAGTCCAGTGTCTCCTTTCAGACCAACCAAGTTTAATTCTGGGTGTAAGCTTTCATGTGCGTGCACACTTCTTCGGATAATATCTGCTGTACAGGTGAAATAATTTTGAGTGTTTGGTCAAAAGCAAGCAAAATGTGCAGGTGCAGCTCAAATTGGGATTTGAACTGAGGAGACTTTGCTGATCACGGCACCTGATCAGAAATCCAGAAACACAGAAGCACGGTCAGATTCTAGTGGTTGAGTGCCGGATTAGTATCTGAGAGGCTCAGGTCTGAATCCCCACTTCTGCCATAGGAGCTTGCTGGGTGACCTTGGGCCAGGCCTGTAGCCGCAGTGGGGCTTTTCGGGGCTCCGTACCTGTCCGTAAAGGCACAGCCCCACAAGAATTTCTCCTGTAAATGCTTTTTCCAATCATTTAAAAACATTTTTGAAAGGTGTGCACTCCTTTAAGCAGTGTGGGGTGCTGTAGTTGACTAATTCCCACACTGCACGGGGTGGTGGTGTTGAGTAGGTGACCTCTAGGATCCCTCCTAACTCTGTGTCAAGAATTTGGACTCTTGTAATCTCTTTTTCAGCCTAATTGTTAGCTTTCTTGACTACAGAAGTCATCACCCCCACCTGCCAGCTTCGTTATCAGAATTGTTGCTTAGGCTGGCAGAAGTGATTAAGTGAGAACTGTTATCTGAAGTGGTTGACAGCTTGCCGTTTAGACACCTATCCTGGCAACAGCTTTCTATTGGCTAGATGGCTTTCCTTTCTGCACTGAGAACTTCAGCCCCAAAAGAAAAAAATTTCCCCACAAGCCACAAAATCCTGGCTACAGGCCTGCCTCGGGCCACTCCTACTCTCTCAGCCTAACCTACCTCACAGGGTTGTTCTGAGGATAGAATGGAGGAGAGGAGAATTATGTAATCTGCTTTAGGTCCCCGTTGGGGAGAAGGGTGGAGTGTAAATGAATGAAATAAACAAATAAATCTTCATCCACGTGCAGGACCACAACAGTCGGCTATCTCACCAGGTGGCTACGTGCTCGCTGTGGTGAGTCAGTGGTTGCTAAAAGGTCAGTTGGAGTCTCCTGTTATCAGGACAAATTGTACACCTTCTCCTGTGCTCTTGTCAGTTCTCTGCCTGGCAAAAAGCCAGTGTGGTGTTGACTGTTGGATTAGGAAGTGGGAGACCGAGGGTCAAACCCCTGTTCTGCCATGGAAGCTTGCTAGGCAGGGATGCCACCCTCTAGGGCAGGGGTGGGCAATTGTTTTGGCTTAGGGGCCACTTTGTGGGAGTGGAGGTTAGCGGAGGGCCGCACCTTTTAAAATGACTGCATTCATTAGTTAACTTTGCATTTCAGAAAAGGTATAAATTGTATCATAAAAATCAATAAATATAAATTAAATAAAATAGTGGTAGTTTTATTCAATTTACTTATTGTGCTAATTTCATATCATCTATAGCTGCAAGCCCATTTAATTTTAGAAGCAGTTTAATGAGACAAATGTACCCTATCACACTTTTCTACAATTTCTTTGAAATCAGGCGTGAGATTGCTTGTTGAGATTCTCATCACAGCCTGCAAGTTAATGTCTGTCAAAGAGCATCTATATTTACTCTTGTTGATCTTCATGCAAGAAAAACTTTGCTCACAAATATATGTAGACCCAAATATAGAGAACATTTTCCCAGCAAATTTCTTCATACATGGGAATTTTTTCAGCAGACAAAGACTTGTAAAAGTCAACTAATGTCACAGCATTAAACCTTTCTTTCACAGTGTGATCTGACTGCAGGTCAATAAGTTCAAGCTGCAGCTCCTCAGGTGCTGTATCAATATCAGCAGTGATGGGATAAGAGAGCAAATTGAATTTAGGCTCAGTTTTCTTGAAGTCCTGAAATCTTCTTGGCGGGCCGCAAAAAACTCTGTGGCGGGCCGCATGTGGCCCCCGGGCCGCCATTTGCCCACCCCTGCTCTAGGGGGCACTTGGGAATCCCCTGGAATTACAACTCCTCTCCAGACTACAGAACTCAGTCCTCCTTGAGAAAATGGATGATATGAAGGGGGGGGGGTTACTCTAATGCATTGTACCCCACTGAGGTAACTCCCAGGCTCCATCTCCAAATCTCCAGAAGTCTCCCAACCTGGATTTGGGACCCCTACCCCCCCATCCCCCACCAGTGGCCGAGGGGACCTGGCAACCCTATTGCTAGGCGACCATGGATCCCACACTCTCAGCCCAACATTCCTCACAGAGCATTGTTCTGAGGATGAAATGAAGGAGAGAATTAATATAAGCTACTTTGGGCCTCCATTGGGAAGAAAGATACAGAACGATTCCCTACAGCCGCTGCCCCGCCCCCACTCTTCCCTTTGCCCCCAATCGTGTCAATTTCCCACTGTTTGCTGCGTGGCTGCATTTTGCCCTGGAGCTTCACCCGATTTCTACTCTGTTTCCACCCTATTCTAAAAATACAGGATCAAGTAGACACAGCAGAAATCGGGGAAAGCTCCGGGGCAAAATGCGGCCACGTGGCAAATAGTGGGAAATTTACACG
This sequence comes from Lepidodactylus listeri, assembly GCA_029233225.1. NCBI lineage: Eukaryota > Metazoa > Chordata > Lepidosauria > Squamata > Gekkonidae > Lepidodactylus > Lepidodactylus listeri. The sequence continues at coordinate 126,436,366 of JARCFY010000005.1, read as the reverse complement.
ATTGGGGCGAAGGGAGGAGCGGGGGCAGAGCAGTGGCTGTGGGAAACCGGTCACAGTATAGATGCAACAAATGAATGAATAATTGCCCAGTGTCGATTTTTTCCAGACTTAGTCGTTTTACCAAAGTAAGCAGCGTCTGAAGTCTCTTGCCTGAAAACCAGGTGAGGGATTGCCATAAATCGGCTGAGACTTGAGGGGTTCTTTATGTGCATTACCTCACTGAGGGCTTCAATCTAGCTTCCTGATCCCTCTTACTGGCAACCTCTGTAGTGGAGTCAGTTGGAAGTAGAGAGCGTCCCAGATATTTTGAGTTTTTCCCCATAGGCAAGCCCAGGGCCAGCATCAGCCTACCGAGAGGTGGGGCAGGGACCAAGGCCCAGGTCTTCCAGTGGGGCCCACTGCCACTGCCCTCCACCCACTCAACTCCCCTGCTGCCCATCTGCTTGTTGCCAGCTCTCCCACCACCCACACTCCCAGCTTCACACAGTGCCCAACATAGACCCTTTCTGCACTCTCGTTTTAATCCATGTTCACTGTGGTGTCCTCCAAGCAATTCTGCACTAAAATCGGATTCAACCTTCTTTTTAATCCAGGTTCCCCCCCCCTCCCCATTCTGCACTAAAATTGAGTTCAGCCTTCTTTTTATTCCGGGTCACCCCCGCCCCCCCTTCTGCATTACATTACCTCCCTTCAGTGGTCAGCCCGGTTTCAGCCTGCTGTGGCCCTGGGTTATTTGGAAGCTGTTTTGCCATGGACTAAAATTGCCTCGACTCAAACACAGAAAATCTGGAGTGGCAGGCAAATGCAGAAAGGATAGTTGGGGAGAATGGGCAAGAACGGAAAGGACTGGGAAATAAACAAATGGATAGGGAAGGATAGATGGCTATGGCAATGATGCACATTGGAGCCAAAAATCCTAACTATAAATACACATTGATGGGGTCTGAACTGGCAGCGACTGACCAAGAGAGAAATCTTGGAGTTATAGTAGATAACTCAATGAAAATGTCGAGGCAGTGTGCGACTGCTATGAAAAAGGCTAACGTTATGCTGGGGGTTATTAGAAAGGGAATTGCAAACAAATCAGCCAGTATCATAATGCCCCTGTATAAATCGATGGTGCAACCTCATTTGGAGTACTGTGTACAGTTCTGGTCGCCACATCTCAGAAAGGATATTATAGCACTGGAAAAAGTGCAGAAAAGGGCAACTAGAATGATAAAAGGGTTGGGACACTTTCCGTGTGAAGAAAGGTTGAAGCCCTCGGGGCTCTTTAGCTTAGAGAAATGACAGCTGAGGGATGACATGATCGAGGTTTATAAGATTATGCATGGGATAGAGCAGGCAGAGAAAGAAGTACTTTTCTCCCTTTCTCACAAAACAAGAACTCCTGGGCTGTCCATGATATTGTTGAACAGTCCTTTTAGAACAGATAAAAGGAAGCACTTCTTCACCCAAAGAGTGATTAACACGTGGAATTCACTGACACAAGGAGGTGGCGGTGGCTACAAGCATGGACAGCTTCAAGAGGGAATTAGAGAAACATATGGAGCAAGGTATAGATAGGAACTCTCAGTCTAGGGCAAGGGATGCTCTATATTCTTGGTGCTCGGGGCGGGGGCAACAGTGGAAGGGCTTCTAGTGTCCTGACCCCACTGCTGGACCTCCTGATGGCACCTGGTGTTTTTGGCCACTGTGTGACAGTGTTGGACTGGATGGGCCACTGGCCTGATCCAACATTGTCTTCTCTTATGTTTTATGGCTAGGTGCTGGGAGAGGAGGATGTAGGCAGGTGAACAGGGAGATGTGAGTGATTGGGGGCAGAACAGGAAGTAGAGGAAGGGCCTCTCCGGGCATCGTCTGGCCAGGGCCCAAAGAAACCTGGAACAGGTCCTGGGAGAGCATTCGCTCCCCCCATGCACTCCAGAAACTTGGAGGGGTACCATTCAAGAAATGCTTTACCCCCTGATTCTGCTAATTGATGTGAACTGGCCTTCGGTTGGAAAGGTAGGTAAGCAAGCGAGCAAACCTGACTTAACTGTGAAAATATCCCTGTGCAGGCTGCCTCGCAACATTGCAGAATTAAAACTGTTCTGCCCGGCTTAGGTTTTCTGTTGACTTGGGCTCAAAGAGCCAGATCTCCGTGACAAAAAAGAAATTGAATGAATCGAAGCCTTTGCCATTGACTGCATTCTGTTTACATTATTTTAATGAGAACATTATCTGTACTGTATGTTTTAAAAGCATATCCTTACAGGAGTTGGGAGAAATTTTTCATGCGGGAATATATTTTTTTTTAAGAGGGAGGTTTTAAATAGAGATTTTTTTAAAAGAGGCTCGGATTTTTGGGAGAGGATAGATCTCCGTTTGTCTCTAATTTCATGGTTGACTTAAGGGTTTTAAAATTTTTATCTCAGATGTGATGGAGCATTTAAAATGTTTGCTCTGGTCTCCCCCCTCTCTTCCCTTTGCACTCTCCTTTACCTGACTTTTTAAAGGAGCTGAAGTCTGAATGTCACCATCTTCTATCGTAACCAGGGCTGCCAAGTCGTACTCACATCTTGGCGGGGGGGAGTCCTTCGCCTGGGAGCCGCCCCGGAGCCTCCCTTCACGCGCGCGCCCAGTGACGTCACCCGGAAGTGACGTCACCACGTTGGGGGCATTGCCTGGGCGACGCTCTGGCAGTCGCCCCAAATGGGGCAATTGCCAGAGCATCGCCCTGGCAACGCCTTTAACATGGTGACGTCACTTCCGGATGACGTCATTACACTGGGATCGGAAACCCCTATAGCGGGGGATTCCTCGCCCCCCGGGCTGACTTGGCAGCCCTAATCGTAACAGTGCTGAGACGGTTTGTTACTGGGGAGGGGGGGGGTTGTTATCCAAATGGAAGCAGATACCCCTATCAGCATAAAATGCCCTGACCTGGATGGCCAGGCTAGCCCAATATCATCAAATCTTGTCAGGGTTGGCCCTGATTAGTACTTGAATGGGAGAGCACCAGGAAAGTTGAGGGTCCAAATGCTCCCTCTAAGCTGTGGGGTCTTGTGAGCAAAAATTCTACTTTGTGAGCTACTGGCATTATTTATTTATTTATTTATTTATTTATTGGGATTTATATCCCACCCTCCCGAGTGATTTGGCTGCTGCATAAATTAGTTTGCTCTGGAGCCATCCTTCCTGAGCTAAGACAAAAGTGTGTGAGCTGGAGGCTAAAGTACTGTGAGCTAGCTCACACTGACTCAGTTTACAAGGGAACACTGCTACACAGAGGCAGGCAATGGCAAACCACCTCTAAACATCTCTTGCCTTGAAAACCTTTTAAGGGATCACCAAAAGTCAGTTGTGACTCCATGTCAGAATCTGCTAATTCAGACATAATGTTGTTCATGCCTGTACCTTTTAAGTAGCATATGTCTTTCTTTTTCCCTGTACCTATTATGTATTAATGCTTGGCCAGACCGGGAGATTGTAGTCAGTAAGGCGGGAGAGTGACACCCGTGAAGTATGTGAACAAGGAGGCCTCACATCCCTGCCTCCGCATTCCAGCTGCCCCGGCAGGAACTTCAAGGGAGGATACCTCTCATCTCTTATCACATGCAAAAGCCTTGAGGCCATTGATTGTTATGTGAACTGGTAACATCTGAGGGGTCTGGTTTGGGAAAGGAAATTTACAGCTTGACACCTCACTCTTTTCCTGTGAGAACCAAACGGCCAGAACACCTCTCTGCCTGCCAATTTTCCCTTAAGGTGATTGGCTACCTATGGGTAATTCAAACTCCTTGGAATGGTATAATAGACCTGCTTGTATTATCTGTCTCATCTCTGACAATAATCCGAGATGCTGTACTAATGTAGAGATTGGAAATAAAGAACTGTGGTTAACCAACCAAGATCTGATCCTTGACTACTTTGAGCAGAACTCTCACACTCCATGGCACTTTTCATCACCACAGCCTCCAGCATAAAATCCTTACAGGTGAGTTATGAGGGCCAAAGGCTCCTAACCAAACTTCTATATTTTTACAAACAAGTTTTCTTTCTTTTTTAAAGTAGCTGTCATGTCTCAAAATAAAAATTCCTCAGATGGGTCAAATAGCTGATAGGTGGGGAGCAGAATTAGGGCTGCCAAGTCCCCCTGGGGGGAATCCCCCGCTAAAAGGGTCCCCAATCCACCAGCCCGGATTCGGCCGGTGGGGGAACCCCACCCCCGAAGTGGACCAATCAGGCCGACTGCCCCAGTGTGATGACGTCACCCAGAAGTGACATCATCATGCTTGACACATTGCTGGGGCAATGCTCTAGCAATCGCCTCAAAAACTCTATGGTACCATAGAGTGTTTGGGCGATTGCCAGAGTGTCACCCTAGCAACGTGCGCATCATGATGACATCACTTCCATGTGATGTCATCACGGCGTGTGCACGCTTCGTGCGCACACCAAGCTGCAGGATGAGGAACAGGACTCCCCCGCTTTCCTGCAGGTAAGACTTGGTAGCCCTAAGCAGAATACCCATTTGGCCCACTCTGCAGCCATGAAAGGGAAGTGAAATGCAAATGAAAGGGAAGTGAAATGCAAAACAGAATAAAATTGTGGGACACAAATGGGCTGGGGAGGGAACATGCACAGATCCCAGGATCCAGGTAGCCCTGGATCAGCCATTCAGCAAAAGTAGGCATGCAAGGGAAGGAGAGTACCACAGAGGAGGGGGGTGTTGCTTATATTGCTTGCTGCTATTTAGAGTATATATATATATATATATATATATATATATATATATATATATATATATATATATATATATATATAAAAGTCTATATTTAATATAGTTGTGGGGTCTGGTTTGGGGGGGGGGGTGGCCTGGAAGGAAGAGTTTTCAGTCTCTTATTTCACCTTCAGCACTTATGGAGCCCTAGGCTGCGGTCACACTGGAGGCTTGCCACGATCTGGGCACGCCTCTAACTGCTCTGGTTTAAAGTGTTGTGGGGGAGACCAACCAGACAACACACCCTGGGGCGGTTTCTCGGCACGCTTGTCTGGTGGCCAGGCATTCACATTACTGCAGTGCCTCAACCACGGGGCACGCTACCCAGTTGTTTTTCATTTTAATGTGGGTGGGTGCATGTGTGCTCATGTGCATATAGGCAGCAACTAAAAAAAGAGTAGTGACAGAAACAGACCTGCAGGTTCAGGCTTCCCTTCCGGAATCCTTTCGCAGCAGGAGAGTTCAGATGTCCAGGAAAGCAAAGTGGAAGCACTGGCATCTGTTAATACTGGACTTTCCCTGGTGCCCGATTACTCTGCTTCCAAAGTGGGGCAACCATGGAGTGCCAACGACTGGGGCACAGAAGGCAGATGTGGTTGTCGGATCATGCTTTTTACATCCGCAAAGGTAATGCTGCTATATTGTGGCAAACTGCACATGTAACCACAGCCTTAGTGTCTTGTCAGTTAAGCAATGGAAGGGCCGAGGGGCACCATCGCTCGGCTGTGCTTAGGGCATCAGTTGGCCTTAATATGGCCCTGCCTAGTGGAGAAACAGCAGAACTGGCTGTGTTGCCATGTGCATTTTGGGGCTAGGGTTGCTGGCTTCAAATTGAGAAATTCCTGGAGATTTGGGGGCAGAGCCTGGGGAGGGCGAAGTTTGGGGAAGGGAGGGACCTTAACAGGGTATAATGCCATAGAGCCCACCCTATGAAGCAGCCATTTTCTGATCTTTGTAGTCTCAAGATGAGTTGTGAGAAGTATTGGAGTTGGGAGTCCATGGAACAGTGAAACAGCTAGATCTTTATTGCTGGTCCGGATGAAGCATACAACCCAGGGCTCCGAGCCCTCCTTTTATGCTGGTCAGGGACAATCCCCTGACCTCGCCCAACTGGCCTGATAGGCTATTATCAGTCTATTTACACCTCATAGGTTCCCTGGGAGAAACCTAGGTACATGATTGGTGGCCAGTTAGAATCCACCTGGCCTTTGTTCTACCTGGCTGAAGCTCAGGTAGTTTCTTGGCCATGTGCTCTGGCCACATGGCGGTCGCCATTACTGGAGCACATGGCGACCGCATGGTCAATACATAACAAGTTGTATTCCAGGAGATCTCCAGACCACTATTTGGGGCATTCCATGTATAAGATAAAGTGTTTGAGAATAGAATATGGGGTGGCTTCCTCTTCCAGCTCTCCTGTGGTTAGTATGTATAGTGGAACAGGGAAGAAACGGCCTGACTTAAAAGGAAGGGGAAGTGCCAGCCTTACATCTTGCTTTAGGTACAGTAGCATATTTTAATTATCGCCTTGGGGATGTAATTGCAGATGTCTTCCATCGGAAGGGACTTTTGATAACCCGTAATTCTCCCCGCTCTGAGCTTCCTTCCTCCTTCTACAGTGTGATCTGGTTTCTAAATCGAAAGGGATTAAGGGAGGGTGCCATGCCCCCCACCCACCCCACTCCGCATGTCATATTATTGTGGTGATGAACTTGGCATAATAGCAGACCTAGCCACTGCCTCAGGTGGTGGAAGTGTAGGATGGAAGTGATCCAAGGTGGCGGAGAAAAGGCAGCTGTAAGAATGAGCTTCCAAATGCCGGCAAGTTGCCCAAGATGCAAATAGGCTCCAAGAATTAAAATGGAGCGGGCTTTTTAAGGAAACTGCTCTGGAATCACAAACAAGGAAAACTTAATTGCTCTGAGACCTGCAAATGGCTTTTTTTGGCAGATCTTTGCAAGGGAGGGCAGGGATGGACCTGCAGAAGCATGTGGAGCTTGTTATAATAGTGCAACTAAGAGGTTTGTCTCGAGAACAAGCCTAAATCACTCGAATACTAGGCTCCTCAAGATGCGAGGGTCTGGCCTCAGAAAAGGGGATGGTTACTGTACCAAGGTAACCAGATGGTCTGAACTGAGTGGCAGCTGTTCCTGCCGTGTTGCTGAACTGGCTGGGAACCTGAAGGGAGAGAGAGAGAAATGACCCGATTAGGACATGCAGCAAACTGAATTCATATTCAATATTTTGGAAATATTTTGAAAAGGGGACTTCTGTGGGGAATGCCACACTTCCTTTATCTACCCTTTAATCAGGTTATGCACTGTTGCTGTGTTAATCCCTCTGCCAGTACCTAAGACATGCAGTGGCAGTTTACTCTAGTAGCCTCACCATCTTTGTGCCAAACGGCCTTTACTCTCTTGAGGTATCTGTATGGTGTGGGAGTTGTTGAACAGCAGGGTCATGATTGATAGCTAGTTGCTAAATCTGAGCCGCTGGAATTTATGTCCCATTCCCTCAGCCTGGTCAAGAGCTGAGGTAACCATATTTTCACCATGATAAGCACGGACAGGTAGAGAGAACAGCTGTCTAAGTTTGGAACTTCCAACCAGGTGTCAGACTGGGGTCAAATCCCTGCTCAGCTGTGAAATTTATACTTCTCTGAGTTCATTAAAGAAAGAAATGTGTGTGTGTTTGTGTGTGTGTGTGTGAGAGAGAGAGAGAGAGAGAGGTGGATAAATAAATTGGTAAGCAGTTTCTGGCTAGCAGAGGTAATTTCTAGGACACTGGAATACTCAGGGGTCCTTTCGTAAAAAAAGAGGTGCAGGAGCTCATTAGCATAACTCATTTGCATATGCCACACCCCCTGACGTCACTGGAAGTGTCAAAAGGCCACACATCCCTGACGTCATGGGCAGTGTGTCAGAAGGCAAGAAGGGAGGGAGGGAGAGAGGGGGAAGGAAGGAAGGAAGGAAAGGAACAGGAAGGAAGGTAAGTAGGTGGGGGAGAGAGAGAGAGAAGAAAGAAAGAAAGAAAAAAGAAAGGGAGGGGGGAAGGAAGGAAGAAAGGAACAGTAAGGTAGGTAGGTAGTTGGGGGAGAGAGAGAGAAGAAAGGAAGGAAGGAAGGGGGGAGGAAGGGGGGAAGAAAGGAACAGGAAGGTAGGTAGGTAGGTGGGGGCAGAGAGAGAGAAGAAAGGAAGGAAGGAAGGAAGGAAGGAGGGAGGAAGGGAGAGGGGAAGGAAGGGGGAAAAGGAAGGAACAGGAAGGTAGGTAGGTAGGTGGGGGGAGAGAGAAGAAAGAAAGAAAGAAAGAAAGAAAGAAAGAAAGAAAGAAAGAAAGAAAGAAAGAAAGAAAGAAAGAAAGAAAGAGAGAGAGAGAGGGAGGGAGGGAGGGAGGGAGGGAGGGAGGGAGGGAGGGAGGGGGGAAGAAAGAAAGGAACAGTAAGGTAGGTAGGTAGTTGGGGGAGAAAGAGAGAAGAAAGGAAGGAAGGAAGGGGAGAGGGAGGAACAGGTAGGTAGGTAGGTGGGGGAGAGAGGGAAGGGAGGGAGGGAGGAAAGAAGGGAGGGAGGGGCGCTTCTCCCCCCACTAGGGCTGGCGTTTCCCTCCCCCCCCTTGCTTGGGCCTGAGTGGCGTTAAGCCACTCAGGCCCGGCTTCTCCCTCCCTTGGGCCCGGGAAACTGTTGAGTGGGGGGGGGTTCTTCCTGGGGCCGGCAGCCAGCCGCAGCCCCGGGTAAGGCGACTGGGCGAGGGAGGGGGCTCTCAGTCGGGGCCGGCGGCCAGCCGCGGCCCGGGGAAGGCGACTGGGCGAGGGAGGGGGCTCTCCAGCGGGGCCGGCGGCCAGCCGCGGCCTGGGGAAGGCGACTGGGCGAGGGAGGGGGCTCTCCAGCGGGGCCAGCGGCCAGCTGCAGCCCCGGGGACGGTGACTGGTGGTGGGAGGGGGCTCTTTGCCCAGGCCGGCAGCCAGCCGCAGCCCCGGGGACGGTGATTGGGGGATGGAGGGGGTGAACGGGGGAGGCCCGCCCCCCGGGCCCTTCTCTCCCGGAGCGGTGCTCCGGCGCGCTCCGGCCCCAACGGAGCCCTGGGAATACTAGATGGATGCAGCTTTGAAACTACTACTCAGGGTGTGGATGCTGTAGGTGCCTACATACTTCGCATTTGGACAGACCTACATTTCTGGATAAAAAGTAAATTATAAAGGGTACCATAAGTCTTCAGTATTCTTTTTTCGCGAGGGACCTCACCATGTCAAGGGCTGCCTCTGGAAATGTCTTCCCAGTTGTGGAAATGGGCACCACTGAAACACTTTCTTACCAAGCCCAGTTTGGGATTTCGGTTAGGGTTGCCAGGTCTCCCGTTTTGACAGAATATTTTACCACAAAATATTCAGCGATTCCTAGAACGGCATGGTGTCACTTCTGGTTTTCCCCAGAAGTGACAACACACTGTGTGCCACGTCAGTACCCCTCCCCATGTCCCTGGCCCCCATCTCCTGCTGCGTGCCAGGCATTGGCTGGAAAGCCTAATTTCAGGACAGGGAGGCAGCACTACAGATTTACAACAATGAAACCAAGTTAAACTGAGGAGAAAGTGAAGCAAAATGTCAAAAGATTTGGGAAACGGTATATGGGGGAGATTGCTCCCTTCCCTCGTGTGGTGTTTTTTTCCTCCCCTTTGCTTTTGGAGTGTCTGTTTTCCATGTCCTCTGAAGGGACGCAGTGGGCAGCAGTGTGAGGCATTTTCCTCAGAAGGCTGACATGCATGAAGCACCTGAAAGGACTGTTCCTCAGCCATTGCGGTTCTGAGACAGTCTTTCCCAGCAGGCAGCAGTTACGAGGCACTGCTTTCCAGCCAGGAGCTCAAGAGCTGTTTGACGAAGATAGCCGCTGTTTACTGTGTACCTTTCTAACCCGAGGCACCGAAAACCTACTGAGTGCTGGAAGAACGGTAACCTTTCTGAATGTGTTTTTCTCGCACTGCAGGTAACCACTGTAGTTCTTTTCAGAGGCACCTTTATTTAATTCTGAGCTCTTCAGGTGGGCTTTCTACAAGTCCTGGGTTTAATGTCCCTGCTAAACAAACTAAGTGAGAGTGGAGTATAGTAAAGAAGTAAATATAACCCGCAGTACTAGATTGTCCAAATCAGAGGTTTCAGATATTGTAACTGGTAACACTGGGCCCATCCAATCTGACTGAAGGAAAACTGATTTTTTAATAATAATAATAATAATGGATTTTGCTGTCAATTTGTATCATATTCAGATGAGGTTGATTTGCATTTGGATGATGACCGACAGGAACTGGGAGGCAGGGAAGGGTAAAAAAGCATATTGTTTATCAGTGATGAATTCCTGCCTTTGCAGAAAAAATATTGTGTATATGCCTGGGGGAGGGGCAGGAAGTTCTGTGAAGGACGTAGAGCTTTTCTTCATAGGGTTTTCCCATCAGTTCTGGCCCCATACTGCTTTGGTTTATCCAGATTTCCATGCTCATTTTTGTGCCTTCAGTTTTCGCTTCAGTTCTTTTGGTAATTCCCCAGGTTCTTCCAGTTCTTTTGAGACCACTTCTACCCCAGTGTTTTTCTGCAAGCCAATTCGGAGTTGACCTTTTCCTTGTACGTAATGTTTCTGTCGATTTTCTTTAGCCTGCCTACTCCCGCTCACCTCCAGCCCACTTTTAAGTGATCGGACAGCCATGCTCAAACCACTCGCTCTCCCACTCCCACTCCGGAGGATGATTTCCATTTCTTTCTTTCTTTTTAAAAAGGCAATAAAATAACAATATATTGCTGGAGTGTTGTAACAATAGGCTTAGGCAGTTCTCTGAATTCTCATCTTTCATTTTAAAATAAAAAGTCTCTAGTCCCTTCCTTCACAGAGATCTAAGTAAAAAAGCATATGATAAGCATATTATCACCGGCTAGAGGTTCTAGGCCTGAGGGCCGCCAGGCTCACCAGAACAAGGACCAGGGCCTTTTCAGTGGCGGCTCCCATCTGGTGGAATGAGCTCCCAGAGGAGATCAGGGCCCTGCGGGACCTTGTGCAGTTCCACAGGGCCTGCAAGACGGAGCTCTTCCACCAGGCTTTCGAATAGGAGCTGCCACCGAGGATTCCACCCATCAGGGACACCATCAATGATGTACCGGCCCTAACAATCCTTGATGGTGCGGGCGGGATCTAGAGACCTACCACTGGGTCGCCATTCTGATAATAATGTTTACAGGAAGCTATTAGCAATGTATTAATCATAGGAATTCATTTTAACTGTTTTAATCATTTTAATGTATTATTTTTGGCCTTTATGCCCATGTAAGCCGCCCTGAGCCCGTTCGCGGGGAGGGCGGGGTATAAATTGAAAGACTAAAATAAATAAATAATAAATAAATATCTTGGTGGAGGAAAGGAAAGGGATAGGGGCTTATTTTTATTTTTATTTTTAAAAAGGGGAAGCTAGGAATTCAAAGAACGTGCTAAGCCCATTGTTACAACACTCTAGCGATGTATCAATATTTTAGTGCCAATTTTTTTTAGAAAAGGGGATGTTGTGTGGCCACCTGTAACACCACACTCCCATGAAAATCCTCGGCTGAAGACAGACTAGCAATCTGGAGCGGGATGAATCCGGAGGCAAAAGCTGCAGGGGGAAAATCCCCCAGGGCTGGCCATTCACATTCGCCAGCGTATTGCGCATGTCTGCCGTTACAGAGCATTCAGACTGCCGTGGAGGCTACTCTGCAGCTCGCGCGGCAGCGCGGCGCTGGATGCCTATGTGTGCATGTGCGCATGAGCGCAAGTGTGGTTGACATAGGAGAGTAGGCAGGGTCAGCTGGGCACCTCAGCACCCAGCTGAGGCGGTGCATTCAAATCCACGAGTGCACTCCAAGGGCAGCCATTCAATCACTCTCACTCACTCTCTCTCTCTCTCTCTCTCATCCTATCTATATATACATATATCTCTATGTATAGCTGTTTGTATGCGCATGAGCGCAAGAGCGGCAACATATATGCGTTCATGCGCAAACCTCAGTGACGGCGCGTTCACACTGCCACCTCCAGATGCCTCCCGCTTCTTCCGGCTCACACTGCCTGGAAGCAGGAGGCATATGGAAGACGGCCCCTGAACACCGGTTTCTCCCGGTGTCCCGCTAAAGCGAAAGGAAAACGGCTTCAAGACGCGTAAGTATGGAAGGGAGCCAAGGGACAGCTGCGCATGTCTGAACTGGCTCCCTTCCCCCACTTCCCATGCGGACCTATCCCGGGGCAGATTGCCAGTCTGTCCTCAGCCCTCATTGCTGTAGGCATGTGCAGAAGAAAATAAACTGCGAAAATGTAGAGGGAGGGTAGATGTGTGGAAGAACCCTGCCCAAACTCATTCCAGTGCTTGTGGACTGACTCCCAAGAAAATCATGAGTAAGTCGAGCATGCAGAAAAGACCATAACAAATGACTTTTCGACACTGGAATATCCTGGCATCCCCCAGAGTTGTCTACCCAACCCAAGGAAGTTGCTGTTCCATTAACCAAGGCCCAGTTCCTCTTATTCCTTTTTTTACTCAATCAAGAAAGGCACTTGAGTCATTAATTTATGCTCCATCCTGTTCCAGGAGATCACTTGACTCCCTTAAGTTTTTGCGTCAATGCAGACCTGGCTCGTTTCAACCTAATTACTGTATTTTTCGCTCCATAAGACACACCTGATCATAATCTTGTTTTTAGAGGAGGAAAACAGGAAAAAATGAAACAGAAAGAAAGAAAGAGAGCGAGAGAGAGAGATAAAGGAAGGAAGGAGGAGGAGAGAGAGAGAGAAAGAGAAAGGAAGAAAGAAAGGTGGGGACAGAGAGAGAGACAGAAAGACAGACAGACAGACAGAAAAAAGGAAAGGAAAGGAAGGAAGAAAGATAGAGAAAGGAAAGAAGAGAGACGTGGGCATGCCATGCAAAGCCAGGCCTTTCTGTGCAAAGTAGCCACGGAGCTTAATCTGTGGGCGGGGCTTTCTGCTGCTGGCTGTCTTCAAGGGGGAAAGCACTTAAAGGGAAAGAGTACTTAGCCTGGTGGGGTTTTTCCTGCCGTTTCCCTTTTAAGTCTTAACAGCTCAGGCCCAGCAGGGAGGGGCGGGGAAGGCTGGGATGCCAGCCTGAATGGCGTTCCCCTGCCTTACTGCTGAAGAAAGAGCCCTGTTACAGGTAAGAAAAGCTCCATATTCGCTCCATAAGACGCACACACTCCCCCCCCCCCACTTTTTTGGGGAGGAAAAGTGCGTCTTACGGAGCGAAAAATACGGTACCTGAAGTGTGCCTGCACACAAAACCTTATACCCAGAATTAAACTATGTTGGTCTTAAAGGGGCCACCGGACTCAAACTTTGTTCTAATTAAAGTATATCGATCACGCTGCGTGACCCAGGCTCTTGGTGCCCATGCAGATCTGTCTCACAATAGCCTAATCAAGGTATTTGCCCGGTTTCCCCCCGTCATAGTTCGACAGCAGTTAACTTTAAACCAGCCACTGAAAAGAGATTCAAACTTTTTATCTTGATCCAATCCAAAACCAAGATGGCCCAAATCCCACAGACCATGGGGATCTTCTGTCCTCAAAAGAAGAACCACACACCATAGCAAATGGTTCATCAGATCTCTGGTCCAGATCTCTGCTGGTCAGAACTCTGGTTTCCTGCTGCACTGCCTAAGCTTTTTCTCCTCACTTAGCCTGCTCCTTGCTCTGGACCTCAACTGTGTTTGCCCCGGAACCTCTCCGGACCTCAAGCCCAGGATCTCAGGTCATATGTCCCTTCCCTAAAACTTCCCAACTTCCTCCCTCCTTCCTTTTATAAGTGTGTGCTCTTGTTGGTATGTGTGTGGTTACTTAGGGGAATTAGATACCCGGTGTAAGTTCTTTACATTTTTATTCATTTTAATCTGTTTTGTATACAATAAAATTATTTTGTTTTTACAATCACTCTCTCTCACTCTCTTTCTTCAAAAATTTATTTTGAGGCACCCCTTCCGAGATCCATCCTGGTATACAAAGGTCAAGGTCCTGTGTTATTTCTTTCTGGAACTCTTTTTAAAGCTAATTTCCCTTTTCTCTGAGTCCAGTTTGGGTAATGACACAACTTGCTTGGCATGAGAGCTTTTCTTTCCCTTTTGCACGCATCCCTAAACGGCATTGGCTTTTTGATGGTAATGATAGTAGCTGCCCCTTTCAGCTCAGCCTTAATTAATGCGATATTTATGTGTTATTATGCTGGCTTTTAATTCACTGATGATGTTGACTTAAAAAAAATCATGGCTGCTTTTAACATTTTCAGGGCTTTAAGTCAGATTTGATTGACCCTTGGGATGTTTTTTTAATGGCTGCTGTTTAATCACTTTACTTTGCTTTTATGGCTTTCGTGGTTTTTAATTAATCGGCCTGTTTATTTTTATTTTACGCTCCCACTTTGGAAGCCACTCTGAGTGCTTTTTCAGTAGACTCATAGAAATGAATCAATATAGTCCAGCAACAGAGCACAATTGATTCATACAGTGCTCAATAACGGTCAGTGTGCAGAGGTAAGGCTGGGTCATCTTTAGTGCAGAGCGAAGATGGAATTACAGTTTCCCAAGGACTGACCCAAATTCTGTCCCCCACCGGTTTGGCAGTAGTGGTGGGATTAGGGTTTTATCAAATTGCCTTGTCCTCATGCCATATTTGTGGTACCCGTTGCTGCATCTGCATACCTGGGGACTGATAACACCAAGGCACAGTTGGAGGTTGAGAACAGTAAAAAAGAATGGTTGTTTCCCCACCTACTCACAGATACAGGCCATAGAATTAGGAAGCGGAACACACGTTTTGATTAAAAAGACACTTTTGAAGCTGCTTTAAGATTCTGATCGTACAGGATTGATCTGGATGCAGCCTAGAGTTGCCAGGTCTCACCTCTCTGCTGGTGAGGGGATCCTGGCCTTTCTACAGGGTCTTCTGGTGCATGCACTATGCTTGGGCACCACAGTGACATCACCTGGAAGTGATATCCTCACAGCAGGCACATTGCGTGGGGACGCTCTGGCATTCAGCTAAAAACTCTATGGTTACCATAGAGTTTTTAGCTGAATGCCAGAGTGTTCCCCTCGCAATGTGCCTGGTGCGATGACCCCCACACACACACACACACCTGGAATAAAACATTTTTGGTCTTAAACACAGGAGACTGACTCTCTCTCTCTCTCTCTTACCTGAAATAAAAAGTTTTTGGTCTTAAACACAGGAGACTGACTCTCTCTCTCTCTCTCTCTCTCTGTCTCTCTCTCACCCTCACCCGGAATAAAATGTTGCTAGTCTTCTTAAAGGTCCCACCAGACTCCATTCCCCCCCGTGTCTCTTTCCCTCCCCCTCCCTCCCCAGTGGAGAGGAGGAGACCTCAGCCAGTCCAAGGAAGGCTTTCTTTCTCTCCTCTGAAGCAAGAAATAGGAGAGACTGGCCAGAAGGAGCAGCGATGTAAGGAACAGGAAGCAGCACACAGCCTGCTGCTCTCAGGCCAGATTGGAGGCTTGCAAGGGCTGGATCTGGCCCACAGGCCGTATGTTTGACACCCCTGTCCTAAATGACTTCAAATTGCTAGGAGGCAGTCCAGACACGCAGAAATGCGGGGTGATGCCGAAAACAACCGTAAGGTGCCTGATTTTCCCAGTGGCGAGAAAACTGCTATGAAAGAGGGCTGATTACAGGAGGGTGACAAGTGCCAGACAGGAGGCAGATGTGGCCATCTCTTAGGCAGTTGTGACAACATCCGCACAAAAAGACTGTGATTGCAGCGAGTCTAAGGCAGCTCCATGATGTGAATGACTCTGCCTTTCAAAGAAGTGACACAGAAGTCCATACATTGGTGAGAACCTTTGGATCCATCCTATGTTCTTTTTGCATATCCTACTCATATTCTTAGTGAATGGTTATCGTGCAAGATCTCCATGGAAGAGTTACTGCAAAAAAGCCAGGGAGGTGGAGAACACTCATCAGCTGCTGCTTCTTGGGCCTCCACGAATCGGCCAGCCCCCAAACTGCCTGGCACAGTGACAGAAGAAATGGCCGCTGTGGTTTGGTGCACGATGTCTGTTTCCACCCTAGCATTAGCGCTGTAGTTAGCTAACTACAGCCAAGAACTTTGGGATAGTTATTCTGTGCTCATAAGTCAGAAAGGTAGTTACTATGAGGTGAAACCAAGGAAGGCAAAGGCTGAAGGCAAATGGCACAAATGAAGAGCAACATCAAAACAATGAAAACTGTTCAGAACAACTGCCAGAGCCATGAGACTCTTCTGAGCACTTGTGCAGAAACACGAGAACAGATAACTGTTTGTAGGAGGACCTTCTAGGGTGTTGCCCAATGTTGGGAGGTAAGCAAGTCTCTCTGTTAGCTGTCAGTAAAAGAAGAGTTAACAGGAGTGGAACACCTGAGCTTGAAAATAACGTGGGGAGGGGCCATGGCTCAGTGGTAAAGCATTGGCTTGGTATGCAGACGGCCCCTGGTTCAATCCCTGACATCTCTAGTGAAAGGATTTGGCAGTAGGTGATGTGGAAGACTTCCACCTGACACCCTGGAGACTGCTGCAAGTCTGCGTAGACAATGTTGACCTTGATGGATCAATGGACTGGTTCAGGATAAGGCAGCTTCATGTGTTCATGTGCATAGGGCAAGGGTCTCCTTTTTGAGATTGTGGGCACCTTTGGAATTCTGACATGGGGGGGCTGCAGCCACAAAATGGTGGCTGCCATAGCTGGAGGTGGAGCCAGCCACAAAATGGCTGCCATAGCTTACCTTCAGCCCTTCCATGAAGATCCTTGCGTTGCGGTTGCAGCTGCTGCCAATGTAACATTTTCAAACATCTATGTCGTTAATCAAAACTCTAATGGCCAATAGCGCCAACTGGCCCTGCCCACTTTCTTTAAAAAAATATGTTGGCAGGTGCCAGGACAGGTGTTGATGTGCAGCATGGAACTTATGGGCCCCACACGGGGACTGTACTTGGTCTTTTTTAGCCATCTTCGAGGAGGTTGAAAAAGAAACGTTTCAGATGGATGTTGCGTTATTTTATTTTTTTTTAAAAAAATAGCCTAATGACTTAGGAAAAGCCACTGACCGCCCTGATTTCTTTTCTGAGATTGCTCCTCTGTGGCATGACTCGTAACCTCCCATAAGGCAATTGTAAGGCGGGGACTTTGAGCAGAGCAAATTATAATAGCCAAATGCCTTCCTCTAGTCACTAGTCTTGGGTTGCCATTGAACGCACACAATTGCTCTAACGAAGTCAAGCGTAGCATAATGGGAGCTTTGCCGGCTATTCTGTTTACATGTATAATGACTTGCTTGCTTCCCAAATGGGAAAGTTAAGCAGAATTGTTTGGCTTAGTGGCATTTATACATTTCAAAGGAAAGCTATCCTTGTTTGCTGTCAAACCTAAATGTGCTTCTTATTGGCGTTACAAGTTTCCCTCGGCAGAGCTCGGCAAGTAAATGCTTTAGCAGGGAAGTCCATTAATTATATTTATGAGAAATCTAAATCAGTTTTATAACATTTGGATTCTCTAACCCGTAATAAAATCTCCACCCTGATCCACCGGCCGTGGTTCATCACGGGCCTCTGAAATACAGGGGAGTTAATAAAGACTCTATCAACTTTTTAATTCGAAAAGGCACAATAGATCTGATTTATTACGGTGCCGCAACACGACTTCCTTTGTGCTGTGAAAAGTCCCTGCCCTGAAGGAGGTCATAATTTCATTATCGTTCTCCTTTTTCACATTGCCAATAATTAAATGCCGTCCCTTTCTTTGGAATGTAACGGTCACGAGCACCAAAAGATGATTGCTTTAGTGGTCTGATTGTTAACAGAGCCAAGATAGTGTATAATTGGCCTAGCATGCCCAGAATCCGTGTGCGGCAGGGAAGCGACTGTGGTAAGCAAAGCTGGAGGAGGAGAATATGGTTGTTTGGCAGACACCTTTTGTGGATTAAGCTAACATCTTGTGCTATAGGTAAGGCTGTGATCATACACGCAATTAGACCCGACATAGGTGTGAATGCTGGGCAGATGTAGATGCTGGGCGCAATTAGACAACATCTGGGAAGCAGCCCACGGCTGTTGGCAACCCGTTCTGCTCCAGTGCAGAAGCGGAGTTAAAAGACACTAGGGAAAATCTGGTAGTAAGTGGGTTGTGATGGGCCATGGATGGACTTTCTCCTGTCCGCTCCAGCATAGTCTTATGCTGTCGGGATGGTCTGATCAGGCCATCCCGTCCCCGTGCCATTGTTTCCCCCCCCCTTCGCAGTATGCACATCATCGCAAACTCCATAGGGAGCCCTCGGTGCAGAGGTGCGATTAATCGATCCCTCGTTTAAGCGCATGGGGGGAAAGGGCCCCAAAAAAACCAACTCACCCGCAGTTGCGTCTGATCACACATAGACTGTGCCCACAGCTTCAAAGGGAGGTGTGATCATGCAACGGCGGGTTGAATTCCTCTGGGGGCAATAGCCTTGCGCCCCTCCCCCCCGTTTTTCTGGTGCATGTGACCACAACCTAAGAGCTTGCATATCTCTGTATTGTAGGACTGCCAACCTCCAGGTGGTGCCTGGATATCTCCTGGAATTACTACTGATCTCCAGACTACAAGATCAGTTGCCAAAATTATAACTGAACTCCAGACTACAGAGATCAATTTCCCTGGATAAAATGGATGCTTCGAAGGGCAAATTCCATGGCATTATATCTCAGTGAGGTCCCTCCCCTCCTCAAACCCCACCTGCCCTAGGCCACACTCCAAAATCTCCAGGAATTTCCCAGATCATAATTGGTAAACCTACTATATTGTGTTGTTGAGTTCGATAATCATATTTCTAACCCACGCCCACACACCCTGAGCTCCTGGAGTTGAGGAAGAGTAGGAGTTGGTTCTTATACCCTGCTTTACTCTACCCTAAGGAGACTCAAAATGGCTTACAATTGCCTTGCCTTCCTCTCCCCACAACAGGCACCTTGTGAGGTAGTTGGGGCTGAGAGAGTTCTGAGAGAATTGTGACTGGCCCAAGGTCACCTAGCAGGCTTCGTGTGGAGGAGTGGGGAATCGAACCCAGTTCTCCAGATTAGAGTTCGCTGCTTTTAACCACTGGAGGCCCAGGTAGCAGCCACTGCCAAGGCAGCCTTTCACCATCTGCGGCTGATTAGGCAGTTGGTTCCCTTCCTCGAACACAATGACCTGGCGACAGTGATCCATGCTATGGTCACCTCGAGATTAGACTACTGTAATGCTGTCTACATGGGGCTGCCCTTGTCTCAGCTTCGGAAGCTGCAGCCGGTGCAGAATGCTGTGGCCGGGCTGTTGATGGGTCTCTCGGTGCAGGACCACATCCAGCCTGTGCTGAGGACACTGCACTGGCTGCCAATAGCATACCGGATCCGGTTCAAGGTGCTGGTTTTAACCTTTAAAGTCCTATATGGTCAGGGGCCTGCCTACCTAAGGGACTGCCTTTCCCCATATATACCCCAGAGAGCACAGCAGTCAGGCACTCAACACCGCCTGGCCCTCCCCGGCCCTAGAGAGGCCAGACTGTCAACCGCCAGGGCCTTCTCAGTGGCGGCTCCATCCTGGTGGAATGAGCTCCCAGATTACATCAGGGCCCTGAGGGACCTTCTGCAGTTCTGCAGAGCCTGTAAAGTGGAGCTCTTCTGCCAGGCTTTCAGTTAGGAGCCGCCACTGGGGGAAGAGGCCGATGGCAAATGCTGGGCTGAGCCTCTGGCCAGATAATCAGCTGGTGAAATTGGATTAGGTATTGCTGTGCTGTGCGTTGGGAGCGATATGGGCCGCCAACTCCTGTAGCTTTATGTTAGGGTGTATTTTAATTTAATTGATTGTAACTTATAATGTTGCTGTTTTAACTCTGTTTTCACCTTTGTAAGCCACCTTGAGCCGGTGCACACTGGCTAGATGGGGTATAAATCCAAAAATAAATAAATAAATAAATAAAATATATGATGCTGAGTTTATTTGCTTATGTATTTATTTATTTCCTTCATTCATACTCTGCCTTTCTCAGCAAACCACCTCTGCTTCTCCCTTGTCTGTAACACCCTGTGGATGGCGTCTCCAGGAGATGGCTGAAAGTCAACGACACGTTCTTTTTTTTAACCCCATAATTTCAGATAAGTAGCTGTGGGTTTTTTTGTAGTGGCAAAATAAAACAGGAGTCAATTAAAACCTTGACCAGCAACCTTCAGCAGATCTATGTAGATTCCAGGAAAGTCTATTCAATGAGGCCTTTTCTCAGGAAAATGGACTTCAGATGACGCGGTTCCAGACTAGCTAAATTTATTCTAGCATAGAGTTTTGTAAATAAGAAGCTTGTTTTATCCTGAGTTTTTG
Source organism: Lepidodactylus listeri (assembly GCA_029233225.1). NCBI lineage: Eukaryota > Metazoa > Chordata > Lepidosauria > Squamata > Gekkonidae > Lepidodactylus > Lepidodactylus listeri. The sequence continues at coordinate 126,416,214 of JARCFY010000005.1, read as the reverse complement.
TGGACTGTGACTCATGATGCTAGAATAAATGGTACTAGTCTTTAAGGTGCCCCTGGATGCCTGTTGTATCAAAGTTTCTTGACATCCTTATCAGATTTTTTTTTGGATGAAGACTTCTATTTTAAGTTTAGGACTCCTGTTGTATTAAGCTCTCTTGACTCGCTTATCTGATTTTTTTTTAGTGTATGGAGACTTCCATTTTAAGCTTCAACCTGTGTGTAATTCAGCCTCTCTGTAATCGCCAAGTCTTTTCTCACCGTTGCAAAGATTAAGCCCATTTAGTAAGAAGCTTCCTCAACTTCCGTTATGGATAATTTGGGACAGCAATGTTTCCATGTAGAAAATGTTGCATTGCACTTATTTTGCCTCGCTTTAAAAACTGCAGCAAGTAATACCTGACAGTGAAACTGCCTCATGAAACATGGTTGTTGAAGGCAGTTTTGCTAGTGTTGCATTACAAAAATTCATTTTGCTCTAAGCTGCCTCTATTTGACTCTGTTTTATCCCATTATCTCGCTATATTAGAGAGAAGCCAACCTTGTCAAAGTGTACATTCAATTATCCAGCTTGCAGTGCATATTGTAAATTGGTTTTTACATTGTGTACTTGTTAGATTTATAGCGCAACATGAAAATGACGAATGATGAACTCTGAATGTTTGGGGGCATAATGGAATTTTACCATAAGACGTCTCCGATATTCTACAAAAATGGTTGGAGACTTTGTGGTTGAGGGTGTTAAATGCTGGGAAAAAAGAAATAGAGCGTATTACTGCCTCCACTCCCCCACTCTCCACCAACTGCCTGGAAAGAGCCTCCATTATTTTAACATTTTATATGGCTCTTGTTTTCTATCAATCCACTTTTGTTTTAAACCAGTCATTGGTTTTTATGCATTTTTCATAATTTTGTGTCAGCCTTAAGCTCTGATTTGAGAAGGAAAACAGGGTATAAGTTTTTTTAAAAAAAAATTCACTTAATTACCTTGCGGGGGACAGGAATTCATTTTAAAAATAAGAGTGTGAAGAAATGCATTTTTTTCCTTTGGAGGTTTGAAATGAGCAAAACCTTCACTCTGAGTTTTAATAACCCCTCCCCCAGGCAGAGAACAGGCTGGGATGGGGAAAGTCAGTTCAATTGCTTTCCAGACTTACCTCAGCCGTCCTTCGTACGAATGCTAACAGGTCTAGACAATAGGATAGTCAAGTCCCCCCCCCCCCCTTTCAAGCAGGAAATAGAGATTTGGAAGTGTTAAATACTAGAGAGACTTCAGGAAGGAAAATTTTGGAGACTTCCGGAAAACTTCTCTGACCTCGCCTGACTTGGTTAGTGGGTGGGAGGAAGAGAGGTAATAAAACTCAGGGAAGCGTGGAAGAAGGTCTCTCTCTTTGGTGTGGGATCCATCAGAACAAACAGAACTCTTAGCTGAGGTCTGGAGGAGGCAGCCATTGACTATGTGCTGGCCTGGAAAGCTACAGAACACTTCAAGGTAGGAAAACTCCATAGATCTGTAACTTCCTAAGCTAAGGAGCCTGTCCCATATGTTAACATCTGATAGGGATTGTATAGGGAGAGGGATAGAGGAATTGCATTTTACTCATTTCTTTTGAATCCCTTGCTCAGTCTGGTGCTGTGCTAAAAGTATGCTTGTGAACATTTTCTTTTTAATAAATAACTTTATAACTTTGCTGGTAGTGGTTCTCTGTACCACATAAACCTCCACCATCTTGGACGCACTATCTTAAAAGAAATACCAGGGGGAAGGCAGTCAGTTGATCATTGGCTGTTCCAAGGGCGTAGAGTTTGTAAATCCCCGGGGGGGGGCAGGGGCTCTTTCGTGCGCGCACGCACGGGACCATGTCCCTGCCGCCTCTCTCCCCCCCCCCGCCCTGCAGATCTTCTCCTGCTGCGGGCGCTCCCTGAGCTCCATCTCGGTGGCAGCTTCCATGCGGATGAGGCGGCGGGGCGAGCGGGGGGTGGCGGCGGGGTCCTCGAAGTCGCGCTCCCGCTGCAGCCGGTAGGTGGCCAGGAGGTCGGGCTGCTCGGACCCCGCCAGCGTGTAGTCGGGCTGCGGCGGCGGCGGCTTGGCGCTGCGGAAGAGGGCAGTCGCGGAGCCAGTGGGCCATGGTGGCGCGCTTCCCCCTGACGCTGCAGCTGCCTGCCGCCCAGAGCCAACGCCAGGCCGCCCGGCTGCTGCCCCAGCCCCAGAGCCCGCTCGCCGGCTGGGTTGGGGGGCCGGCCGGCGCGGCGGAGTCCCTGTGCCCGCCCATTGTGCTGGCTCTCGCCCTCTCTCCACCCCCCTCCTTGGCGGCTGCCTTCTGCCACGCCCGGCACCCCCCGGGCTCCCGGCGGCCCTCCCCGCCTCCCCCACCGGCGGGTGCTCCATTTTGCCGGGGGTGGCTGAGCCCCCCTGGTAAATTTCAAGGGAGGCTTGAGCCCTCGAGCCCCCCCGTAGTTGACACCTATGGGCTGTTCCTCTAGGTGCACACAAGGCAGGGAACGGTCCATGTGGTGACCAGACACTGGGTGGCTGGAGATACAGAGGCAAGACTTTGGAAGGGAAGCTGGGAGTCCTGACCCTCCAAGTGGGTAATTCCTACAAAAGTCAGGTTTACCAGAGAGAGAGAGAGAGAGAAGCCTCTCCAAGTGTTGGGAAACCTTGGAAGTTAGGATGGAACAGGACCTGCATGCCTGAGCAGGTCTGTTCTGCCACAAAGAGTTATAGAATCACTGAGTTGGAAGGGGCCATACAGGGCATCTAGTCCAACTCCCTGCTCAACGCAGGATCAGAAAAAGCATCTCTGACAATTGTTTGTCCAGCCGCTGCCTGAAGACTGCCAATGAGGGGGCACTCACCACCTCTCTAGAAGAAGAAGAAGAAGAAGAAGAAGAAGAAGAAGAAGAAGAAGAAGAAGAAGAAGAAGAGATTGGATTTATATCCTGCCCTTCACTCACTTAAGAGTCTCAGAGCGGCTTACAAACTCCTTTTCCCTTCCCCTCCCCACAACAGGCACCCTGTGAGGTAGGTGGGGCTGAGAGAGCTTTTTCCCAAGCTGTCCTTGAGGGAACAGCTGGTACAGAGCTATGGCTTGCCCTAGGTCATCCAGCCAGGTGCAAGTGGAGGAGTGGGGAATCAAACCCGGTTCTCCCAGATTAGAGTCCGCGCACTAAACCACTACACCAGACTGGCTCTCTAGGCAGCTGATTCCACTGCTGAACGACTTTTACCAGGGCTGGGTTAAGGACAAATGATGCCCTGAGCACAGCCCAACAGTGGTGACCCTCAGCCTTCCCATTGCTCAACTGACAAGACATTAAGGTTCAATAAGTGCTCACCATGCAGAAGAAAATGTTTTTTAACTATGCAAATTAAAGTCAAACATGGCAGATAAGGACAATTAGAAAACATTTGACTTAAGCCGAGTGTCGCAGTGGAAGAGTTAAGGACATAATAACGGGGGGGTGGGGGGTGGTACTCTGTGGTGCTCCCTTTCCCTTGGTGCCCTAAGCAAGTGCTTATATTGCTTAATGGTTTATCCAGGTCTTACTGTAAAAATTTTTTTCCTAATATCCAGCTGGTACCTTTCCACTGATATTTAAGCCCATTACTGTGAGCCCTCTCCTCTGCTGCCAACAGGAACAGTTCCCTGCCCTCTTCTAATTCTTAAAGAGAGCCATCAATCTCCTCTCCTCCGGACAGAACATTCCCAAGTCCCTCAGCCTTTCCTCACAGGGCTTGGTCTCCAAACCCCTGATCATCCTCATATGTTCCTAGTATTAGCAAAAGCCATTAATAAACATTCAGGCTTAAAAATGGCCAAAGCTGGTCATTTGTTTGGCAGGGATAAAGAAGGTTTCAATATTTTTTTTCTCCCATTGCTTCATAGTAAATTTTGGGGAGTATTGAATAAAAAGTTATATTTGGAAAAAGGAGTTCAGTTTTGTTACTGTTTAGAGGTTTGCTAAAGTAAAAGGCAAATGTTTTTTTTCTCTCTAAGCATTAGGAGTTTTTTTTTTCCTTTTGAAGAATTACTGCCTGTTGCAGTCCATATAACACAGCTGAATAAGACAATGATTTTGTAAAGTTATTGATGCATGATGTGGTGTTGGTGGTGGTTAGTTCTTGAAGTCATTATTTGTACTTCAAAATTTGTTTATTTTATTTTCTTCCTGTATTAAAACATTTATACCCTACCTTTCCTCTTGGAAATGTTATAATTTAATGTTATAGAAGGATAATGGTCATTATGCATTCAAAAACAGGAGGGGGTCTGTTGGATCAGACCAATAGTCCATCAAGGCCAGGTTCCAATTTCCAACAGTTGTGAATATGATGCCTCTGGAAAGCCCCTGCAAAGACAATAGCCCACTCTGAACATCCAGCATCTGGTATACTCTGAATGTGGAGTTTCTCCTTAACTGTTGTGGCTGATAGCTAGCCAGCCATTGATGGACTACACATCATGAACCTGTCTATTTAAAAAAAAATCCATCTAAGGCTGCGGTCACACACGCTAAACAATCCACTTTCAATCCACTTTCAATCTACTTCCCAAATGGATTTTTACTGCGTGAACTGGCAGAATCCAATTCAAGATTGCGATCACACACACGAAATAATCCACTTTCAGTCTACTTTCAATGCACTTTCGAATTGGATTTAAAATACCTTAATTTTGTGTTGCGTGATGAAGCGTTTTCGTTTGTCTGTCCTGAACATAACTGACCCCTGCCTGCCCCTACCCTCGCCTTCCCCGGGCCGCTCCAAAGCGCAGTGCTCTGGGGAAGCTCTGCCTGCCCCCACCCTCGCCTTCCCCGGGTTGCACGGAGGCGCAGCAGGCAGACAGCTGCTTTCGGTGATCTCTCTCTCTGTCCCTGTCTCTCTCTCTCTCTGACTCTCTGGGTGCATTCACACTTGCAGACTTGAGCTGGCTGCAGCCGGCTCCAATCTGCACATTTACACTGTAACAGCTGGCTCTTATCCCCAGCCGTCACTCAGGTGCGACAAAGTGTCTGAAATCCGAGACCAGCTCCCCTGCTGGTCTCAGCTGTCCTCTTCTGCCTGCAGCCACATTTGTGTGCTGTGTAAACGCTGAGCCGTCTCCGAGGCACTTCCGAGTAACCCCCCTCCCCTCCCCGTGGAAGCCATTCGTCCGCCATTTTTTTTTTTGCATTTAGCGAGATTCGCATGAGCGCCCATACGAACCTACATTTAAAGGACAGATGTGCAAATGGAGGCTAGTTCTACCGTGTACATGAGTTTGTGGTCATGATGAGGCTATTTTCAGGTTGAAATATCACAGCGTTTTCAAGTGTCTAAAGGAAGCAGTGATTCGGTCCAATGGTGCTGCGCATGCGCGAAAATTTTTTCCCATCTGCCTGCATGAGCACTTATGCGCATGCGCAAGCGGCGGGGAAAAAAAACCCGAACCCCCCCCATACCCCCATCATTAGTGTGAACGTGGGGGAGCCGCTTGAAGGCGACACGAGGAGAGGTTAGTGTGATTGTGATTTTATGGAACCAGCCGTTTGCAGCCAGCTCCAGCAGGCTCCAGCGCTCCAGTGTGAACACAGCCTCTCTGTCTCCCTCTACATGTGTGTATGTATCTGTGTCCCTCCCTCTCTCTCTCTCTCTCTCTCTGTCCCTATGTTCCCCTGTGTGTCTCTCTCTGTCCCTCTGAGTCTCTCTTTTTGTCTCTCTCTCTCTCTCTCTGTCCCTGTGTGTGTGTGTCTTCCTCTCTCTCTCTCTCCCTATTTTCCCCGTGTGTCTCTCTCTGTTTCTGTCTGTCTGTCTCTCTCTGTCCGTCTCTGTGTGTGTCTTTCTCTCTCTATGTCCCTATGTTCCCCTGTGTGTCTCTCATTAGGGCTTAGTCCCCTCCTCCCTGCCCCAAAACTTGGTGGTACCGCTGCATGTGACATTAGTTGACTTTTACAAATCTTTGTCTGCTGAAAAATGTCCATGTATGAAGAAATTACTTGGGAAAATGTTCTCTATATTTGAGTCTACATATATTTGTGAGCGAAGTTTTTCTTGCATGAAGATCAACAAGAGTAAATATAGATGCTCTTTGACAGACATTAACTTGCAGGCTGTGATGAGAATCTCAACAAGCAATCTCACTCCTGATTTCAACAAAATTGTAGAAAAGTGTGATAAGGTACATTTGTCTCATTAAACTGATTTTAAAATTAAATGTGCTTGCAGCTATAGAAGATATTAAATTAGCACAATAAATACATTGAATAAAACTACCACTATTTTTTTTTAATTTATCTGTATTGATTTTTATGGTACAATTTATACCTTTTCTGAAATGCAGAGTTAAGTAATGAATGCAATCATTTTAAAAGGTGCGGCCCTCCACTAACCTCCGCTCCCACAAAGTGGCCCCCGAGCCAAAACAATTGCCCACCCTGTCCTAGTGGATAATTCTCTGTACTGATGTCAACACAGAAGGTCTGCTTTGTTCTCTTTACACTGTGTGGATGCAGAAGACCATTCACCACTCAGTAATTCACCACTGTGTAATTTTAAGGTATCTGTACATTCTCATGAAGCTGTCTTGTACTGATACTACTGGACTATCAAGATTAGCATTGTCTATTCTGACTGGCAGCAGCTCCCCAGGGTCTTAGGCAGAGGTTTTTCACATCACCTGCTACCCAATCCTTTCAACTGGAAATGCAAAGACTGAACCTAGGACCTTCTGCTGCAAACCAGTTGCTCTACCACTGAATCCCAGAGCCATTTGCCTGATCTGAAATCTAGGGGAGTCCTCTCTCCATGCCAAGGAAGAGAGGAGCAGGTGTGGACTGGGAGGGCAAAAAGGCCTTGGAAAGGGCCCTAGCCCCACCCCCTGCCTTTTACTGACAGAAGGCTTGAAGGCTGGCAGTATTGCTGTGGTTGTCTAGCAACCTGCAAAATGACTGCTGAGATCTCACAGGACATTTCATTTGTTAAAGGTATAGGTGCTACTTACATTATTTGGTTTTTTTTTTAAAACAAACATGTTGGCTTTTGTTTTAATTTCAGATTTTCCCCAGGTCTGCAAAAAGATCAGTCTCATCTATTCTAATCTGTGGGTTTTGAGGATTCATGCTGTACAGCCTGGTTCTCAATTAGATATAACAAGAAGGGGGACCCGCGATACTCACGGGAGGAGTATACCAATCTTCCTCCCCCCTCCTGCAGTGCAAGTGGTGGTGGCGAGCCCCACCACTCTTCCTCCCACCCACCCCTCCCCCAGTGCAAGTGGTGGTGGTGAGCCCCACCATTCCTCCTCCCACCCCACCCCCCTATGCAAGCAGCAGTGGCGGTGAGCCCCTCCACTCCTCCTCCCCAGTGCAAGTGGAGGTGGTGGCAGTGAGCCCTGACACTCCACCTCCCACCCCCCCTCCCCAGTGCAAGCGGTGGCGAGCCCCACCACTCCTCCTCCCCCCAGTGCAAGTGGCAGCAAGCCCCACTGCTCCTCCTCCCCCCTCCCCAGTGCAAGCAATGGCGGCACACCAAGCCTTCTTCCTTCCCCCCCACCAGCGACAGCGAGGCCTGAGCAGCTCACAGCCACAGGTCCGCCGAGCCTCCCTCTCAACGGCCAGAGCATTCCCTGTGCATGCACAGGGAACGCTTTTACTTTTGGGGGGATTTAAGTATTCCCCCAAAAGTTTTGTTAACTTATAGGATTTCTCTGCACATGGGGGGAGTCCCCCCGGTGTGCAGAAAAATCTCTCTGCCCCCCAGGTGCCCCCCCCCCCGTGCAGATTTAGATATCCACACGCAGGAGGCGCCTTGGGAATTAGATACATAGATGACATATTAGCAGCAGCAAAAATTTTGCTTTAGAAACTGAAATAATTACCTTCAGTGCAGAGCCTTGGAGAATTTGATGCTGGATAAATTGACCCCATGGACCCACTTCAGAAATTTGAAAACAGTTTTGGAAAGTTAGATTCAAAGTTTAGAAAAAGATGATACCTATATGGACTAAGATTGTTGTTTTTTGCTGTGTGCATGCACATTTCTTCAGATACTAGGTATCTGAAAGAATCTGAAAGAATATGAAGTATCTGAAAAAGTGTGCATGCACACGAAAGCTTATACCCAGAATAAAACTAAGAAGAAGATGAGGAGGAGGTTTTTATATCCCGCCTTTCACTCGGAGTCTCAGAGTGGCTTATAATCGTCTTTCTTTCCTCTCCTCGCAACAGACACCCTGTAGGGTAGGTGGGGCTGAGAGAGCTCTGAGAGAACTGCTCTTGAGAGAACTGTGACTGACTCAAGGTCACCCAGCTGGCTGCATGTGAAGGAGTGAGAAATCAAAACCGGTTCTCCAGATTAGAGTCCGCTGCTCTTAACCACTACATCAAACTGGCCACTGGACTCAAAACTGTGTTCTGTTGCTTCAGACCAACACGGCTACTCCCCTGAACTGATTTACCAAGAGCTAATTTACTGGGGTGTGCAGATGACCTCTTGGGAATCCAATTATCTGCACTGCCTCACCATGTTGCAAGGATAACTGTTATCACTCCCCCCCCAGGTGTCTCTCAAACGGGTACATCCAAAACCACTAAAGAAGACCCTGCTCTCTCTCTCTCTCTCTCTCTTTGCAAAAGTCTGTGTTTCACAATTCAAATACAAACAAATATTAAGAAAACTGCAGCAAAGAAGGTATAACTAAGGTAACAAGCAATTGAAAAACTTACCCAGACCATATTACCAACAAGAATGTAGCACAAGAATCTCTCTTTTTATTATTTAGTTCAGTTTAATATTAGTCTGCCCTGACCTGGATAGCTCAGGCTAGCCAGATCTCACCAGATTTTGAAAGCTAAGCAGGGTTGGCCCTGGTTAGTATTTGGATAGGAGATTACCGAGGAGGTCCAGGATCACTATGCCGAGGCAGGCTGTGGCTAAACCATCTGCCCTGATCTGGATGGCCCAGGCTAGCCTGGTCTCATCAGATCTTGGACATCTAAGCAGGTTTTAACCTGGTTAGTATTTGGATGAGAGACCACAAAAGAAACCCAGGGTTGCTATGCAGAGGCTGGCAATGGCAAATCACCTCTGTATGTCTCTTGCCATGAAAAACCCTACGGGGTCACCATAAGTCAGCTGTGACTTTGTTAGCCGAATTGCTTTAATTTAAGATTAGCAATTGGCAAAATACCGGGTTCTTGCCAGCTATACCAAGGTCCCGACCCTTCCAGGAGTCCCCAGAAAATAGGCACTGAGGCTGAGTGGTTTCTTTGAATGATGTTTACTATAAAATGTTGTTCAAGCATACAAAAACGGAATCACACACACATACACACAAGATCTAGGAAACTTAGATAGAAAATAGCACTGTTGCATTAGCAGGAGTTTCGTTGAGGGGTAATACTTTACCTGTCCTGGAGATAGGTGGTCCAATTCCAAAAGAAGATTGAGGGGAGGTAGAAAGGAAAAATGGGGAGCGCGATCTAAACCTGCAGATACACGCTTCGTCCTGGCTGCGCAAACCAGGGATTAAAGATGGAGGCAAGGTAATGGGATAGAAAGCTGGACGTGAGAGGATGGTAAAGAAGATAGGGGCCGAGGTGGCTAGCAATGAATTTCTGTTGTGCAAGATCTTTTATCAGGTAGCATTGGGGCGGGCTGCGCTGACCACATCCCCTTGACACACCTACTAGTTGGTCCGTCCCCACTAGCCCTACCATTGGTCAGTGTAATAAGGAGGAGGAGGTAGGAAGGAGTGGTCAATATTGCAAATCTGGGTGCTAAGCAGGAACTGACACCTGGGCAAGCTGACAGGATCCATGGCGCCAACCCTTTGTCTCGTGATGGCTCTGGCCAGGTCACTCGATGGTCGACGATTAGTTGCCAGGTAACGTCACTTAACATAATCTCTTGCAGGAACTTTGGGGGAAGGTGTGAAGTGGCCAGCGTAAAGGAGACAGAAGGACTCTTTGAAATGGAGTCCTGGTCTTCATGTCAGTGTGAACCATGGAGGAAGTTTCCTGCTGTGGGCTGGAGCCTCTCACTGCAATAGAGAGTGCATTTCGCCTTTTACAGAATAACAACCCAAAGTTCAAACTTATGATTTTAGCAGTTCATAAGAGCATATAATATGCCTTGCTGGCTTACAACTTGATGGCACTTTCCACCACCACCCTATAAGTCAGACCAATAGTACGATCCCCAGTCTTCAGATGAAGGCTGAGGCTGAAAGACAGTGGCTTACCTAAGGCCCTCTGAGACCAACAAAAGCCATCAAAATAGTCAATAATAAAATCAGCAGTAAGATAAAATGAATCCAATGAATCAACTGGTCGAGAAGAAGAAACACAACAAGCTTCGTGCTGGTGGCACCCTGAAAGCGGCCCCCAAAGTCTCATCTCCCACCCACCCCAACCTCCCAAATGTTTCCATCGACCGCATCTGGTTCTCAAGTTTTCATATTTATTATTCTCTGGCAAATAGGCAGCACTTGAAAGTCTAGTTATCCCACTGGAAAGAGAGAAGGCACTGAACCAGGAGAAAATCATTTCAAGGAAGGGCGCCATTCAATTTGGTGGCTTGTGTAAATTATAGATGACATTTCCCCTGCAAAAGTACAGAGATGTGTTTCAAAATGGGGCAAAAATTGGGCTATAATTTTCCTTCCTCCTTTTCCCTTCCCACAGTTGATATATTCAGTATTTTCTCTACCAAAGGAAGGGGAGAGACAGGTTTATATATATAATTTAAAAAAAAAACAGGAAATGTCTTAGACAATTTCTGCAGAGGAACAAATCAAACTTTATATTAACCCCATAAATGTCTCAAGGTGGGGAGGTTCTTCATTATAGGGAGCTTTATAAAGACTTCGGAGCATATATGGCTTGCTGTGGGAAATGGAAGGCGAAGAGAAAGAGCTGTCTTGCTACCTTTTCCAGCAGTAACGCTTTATTCATAACGACTGAATTCAGGATGTGCTCCAAACCGTGGCTGGCGGGATCCAAAACTGATCTGCCCTTCCACAATCTGCAGTTTTTCTCTCTGCTTCCTGTGTAAAGCCAGCCATAATTCGTTGTGATTGCTGTGAAAACATGAAAGTGATCACTGGGTGAACTTGCCTTGCTTGTAGGGTTATTTATTAATTATTATTCATTGTTAGATTTACTCGGTCACACCCTTCCCTACAAGTAGGACTCGGGACGGTGTACAGCAACGGGTTGCCAGGTTCCTTGGTGTAGCCAGCAAGGGGTCGGGGGGTACACTTACCCAAAGTGGGGAGGAACGCCAGAAATTAACACAGCATGCCTGCATGACCGAGAACTGACATAGAGATTTTTTTGTGGGGGGAATGCTCTGGTTTTTGGGGGCAAAACTCTATGGTAGTAGCTAATTCTACCATCATCTGCTGACATTCCCGATGTGCCCATGTCACTTCCAGGTCCCGTAGGCATGTCAAGATTAATTTCCAGCATGCCTTCTTTGGGGGAAGGGGCTATTTCCCTCCACCAGCCAGCTGGCAGAGAGTTGGGGCCTGGCAGCTGGAGACCCCCTGCCTCCACCAGGGGATCTGGCATCCTTCCTTGCTTGACTCCTCTGTTACATATTGTCAGCTAAATGCTGCCATTCCCGGGTGGGAGGTGGATTCCTACCGAGATTCACGTCACGGCCCCTCACCCCCACCTTTGGAATCTATCTCTCTTCTCACAGTCTGAATGTTATCTGTCATGCCTCCTTAACCTTGGAGATGGGGAACTTTCTCAACGACTCCGCTGCTTTTGCAGGTGTTTATTGTAACTTTTCCCGCCTTTAGCCTGAGAACAAAACGTCTAACTGTATTTTTCAGCCTCCAGGATTGGAGCCCCCCTTTTCATACCCAGGTTGAATGCACTATAACTGTAACCCCTCAACCCTTCCCTTTCATTACTGACTCAAGAACGTGTAGATGACTAATTGATCCACTGGAATAAAGAACTTCTAGCTAAGAACTTTGTTTACAGTTTGAAATCTCTTAGACTCTCACAGAGAGTCAGTAATCTTCCTCTGGTTGGAGTGATCTCCCCGTTCCTGAAATGGCAGAAGACGGGGAAGAACCTCCTAATCAACCAGAACTTGGGCACCCAAATGTGGGTTCGAGCTTTAATAGACCCTGGATGTGCTCGTGACTTAATAAGCCCAATAGTGGTGGATGGACTTGGGGTGGGGGTGAACTCCCTAGATGAACCCTTAACCTTCACCCAGATGGATGGGTCGGAAATGAAAGAACCTTGCCTGTTTGAATCACAGCTCCTGCGGGTTGGCGTAGAAGATTGGGAACAAAGAGCCTTTGTCATCACCCCTCATGTTCAGTTTCCCATGGTGCTGGGAAGTCCCTGGCTCAGCACCCCCGACCCCTACATCAAGTGGAGTGAGGGGAGGATACATTGGGTAGCCCCGGATTGTACAAAGCATACATGGCAACCCAATTGGGGGCCCCCTGTAACTGCAACCTTTGCGTGCCTCGCAAAACAGGAACTTTTATCCATACCTACCGCATACCCGGATTTAGCGGAGGGGTTTATTTATTTATTTATTTCAATTTATACCCCGCCTAGCCAGCAGACCGGTTTGTCAAGGCTGAAGCAGATGAACTACTCCCCCCCATTGTAACACAGACTCCGCTATTGAGCTGTCACCCAGATGTAAGCTCCCCCAAGGGAAACTATATTCCATGAGCCCAAGCGAAAAGGGAGAACTCCGTAATTTCATTGATAGAAACCTCCAACGAGGTTTCATCAGACCAGCCAAGTCCCCATTTGCAGCCCTAGTGTTATTCCGGAAAAAGAAAGATGGGATTTTGAGACTATGCACTGACTATAGGGGTTTGAACGCGGTGTCGACCTCGAACGCCTACCCCCTCCCCTTAATCAAAGATCTGCTGATGGAGGCGTCCAAAGGCATTTTTTCCCCCAAATTGGACCTCCGTGACGCCTACTTTCGGGTGCACATAAAGGAGGGGGGCGAATATAAGACAGTGTTTAATACCCCCCTGGGGCAATTTGAATCTTGTTATGCTGGCTAACCAGTTGAAGCTAGTAAAAGGCACTCCTGGCCATGGATGCCACTTGCTTATCCAGCAGCAGGTGGGGCCAGAGTCACCCCCAGACAATGGAGCTGTTCCTTCAAGGGGAGCGCAACCCCATCCGGAATGGGTGAGACCACAAATCTAGGGTCAGAACTCTGGCCACCGCTGGCAGTGACACGACTGATGAAATTTCTGAGTTCCTCATTGCCGTCTCCAGCTCAAACCTTTTCAGCTGGCTCAATGGAGTGTACATGCCTGCACATCATTCTACCCTTGAAGGTACATTTATTCTGGTCCCCACACCTCAGAAAGAATATTATAGCGTTGGGGAAAGTGCAGAAAAGGGCAACCAGAATGATAAAAGGGTTGGAACACTTTCCCTATGAAGAAAGGTTGAAGCGCTCGGGGCTCTTTAGCTTGGAGAAACGACGGCTGAGGGGTGATAGGATCGGGGTTTCTAAGATTATGCATGGGATAGAGCAGGTGGAGAAAGAAGTCCTTTTCTCCCTTTCTCGCAATACAAGAACTCGTGGGCACTCCATGAAATTGCTGAGCAGTTGGGTTAGAACAGAGAAAAGGAAGTACTTCTTCACCCAAAGAGTGATTAACACATGGAATTCACTGCCACAGGAGGTGGCTACAAGCATGGACGGCTTCAAGAGGGAACTGGATAAACGTATGGAGCAGAGGTCCATCTGTGGCTATTAGCCACAAGGTATAGATAGGAACTCTCAGTCTGAGGCAAGTGATGCTCTGTATTCTTGGTGTTTGGGGGGGCAACAGTGGGAGGGCCTCCAGTGTCCTGGCTCCACTGGTAGACCTCCTGATGGCACCTGTTATTTTTGGCCACTGTGTGACAGAGTGTTGGACTGGATGGGCCATTGGCCTGATCCAACATCGGCTTATTTTACGTTCTTATGTTCTTATATTCTTATCAGCTAGCACCTGCAGTATAGTAGTTAGGAGTGGTGGACTCTAATATGGAGAACCAAGTTTGATTCCCCACTCTTCCACATGAAGCCAGCTGGGTGACCTTGGGCCTGTCACAGCTCTCTCGGAGCTCTCTCAGCTCCACCTACCTCGCAGGGTAGGGAAGGAGATGGTAAGCTGCTCCAAGAATCCTTTGAGTAGTGAAGGGTGGGGGTATAAAAACCAACCCTTCTTCTTCTTCTTCTATGTGAATTGGCTTTATTGAAAAGAGTTATTTTTCTCCTCCTATAATCTCGAGTATCAGTTCCACGTCTGGTCACGTGATGCTGTAGCGAACTATCATCAGTTGCATAATGAATAGGGACAGTAAATGGGGAATTTAAGCTAATTATACAGCAAGACCCTTCTGTCCTCGGTATGGCATGCTGGTGAAATGTCAGGCTACTCCCTCCATCTTGCCAACGTCGTCAAGGCAGGTTTAATCTGACTGTGGTGACATAAAGTATAAACACAGGCTTGCTAGCAAGAAGTTCCTGATGAGAAGGGAGGGATGCCCCATCATCTCTCTGTTTCCAGGAGACTCGGTCTGCTTTTCTGTTTGCACAGGGAAATCTGTTTTGCGCAGATAGATTGCATTTCCATAGCAACATAAGAGCAGGCATGCAGGGTCAGAACAGCGGTCCGTCTAGTCCTGCATCCTGGTTCACATAGTGGCCATTACGAAGTTGCTGTCTGATATATTCAGTTAAAGTTTATAACCTGAAGGTGCGTGGGCCTTGACACATCATTAAAGCACATGTCATAGAGTTCTCCTGTGTTGCACTCTGAAATGAAGTGGGGCATATGAACAAACAGAGCTGCCTTTAATACTGAGCTGGATCACTGATCCGTCTAGCTGGGTCCTTTCGTTGGCCTTGCTGGTAGCAGAGTTTCCTGGCTTCAAGCACAGCACTTTCCCCAGCTCTGGTCCCTGAGACCTTTTAATTAAGTCTCTCAACCTCTCTGAGCAGGAGTTCCCAGCATGGGTGCCATGGTGTCTGCTGACAGCTTTCCAGTCACCCCCCAAGTGTTTTTAGAAAGTGGGTGTGGCCAGGTGGGGCTCTTGCACAGAATGGCTGCTGACTGGCCATTGGCAAGCTGACTGATTGGCTGTGCAGATTTTTTAACATCCCGCCAGTCACCACCACTGCTCAAGGGGCTTCACCATGTGACTGAAGGTAAGCTGTAAGAGGCAGACATACATGAAGAAGAATCACAGTCAACACAAGTGTATCCAAAAAACAGGACTGTGAGAATAGACACTTCAAGTATTTGTTTACCAATTCTTATAAGTACATGTGTTTTCACATCAGTAATTTTATAAATCCATGTACAAAATCCTCATGTAAGAAATGCCATACAAAAATCTAAGCGTACGCTCAAGTACAAATCCTATACAAAAAAGCCTGTACAAAAATCTCAAGTCCAAATACTCTAACGAAGATTCCGGACAATTCCTTCATTTCAAATGTCTTCTTCAAAGATGGACAAGTGTAATCTTCAGTGCTGGATTATGACGTGAGCTGATATTGATACTTTCCAGTCATGAATTTCAAATGCCACCAAGGTTCACATGTCACAAGCAAAGGATTTCATAGTGAGCCAAACTTCGTGTTGTCAGTGAGAATGAACTCTATTATTCCAAAATTGGTAAAAGCCTTTTTTTTTGCAATAGAATTTTTATTTTTTCATTATTATCAAATGCAATTAGCTTTTATACATATTCCATTCTCTTTAAAATTGCATATTTAGCTAAAAAGATATAATCATTAAATGACTTCCCACTCCACCCGCACCTTCATATATATCAACCGGTAAACATGTATTTTAAAAGTATTTGCCTCCTAAGGTAACATTTTGAGCTATTATAACTTTTATACATTTAAAAATTATATTGGTTAAAAAAGAAAAAAGGTTTAATTTCACAGCCAACTAAAAATTCATTTTTGTGTTATAATTCTGTCCCTCATTTCAGTAGTTAGAAAGTGTAAAAACATTGTCTTTCATATTCCACTCTCGCTCCATATATTCCTTCAACTCTTTCCAATCTTCTGAGAACTTCGCTGAGTCTTGATTGTTTAGTTTTCTTGTCCATTTGTCCATTTCTGCCATAAATAGCAATTTTCTCAACCATTCCCATAGTTCTGGAGTTTTCTCCAATTTCCAACTTTGTGCGTAAACCATTCTTGCTGTCGTTACCATATACCAAATCAATGTCCTTTTACTTACATTTACATCCTCTAACTTTAGACCAAGCAACAACATTTCGGGCCATTTTTTAAACTTACATTTCAAAATTTTCTCCATTTCAGCATGTATCATACACCAAAAACTTTTTGCTTTATCACAAGTCCACCACATATGATATAACGATCCTTCTTTTTGTTTACATTTCCAACAAAAAGCCTTTTGGAAAATCATGCAGCAAAAAAAAAAGCGCCTTTTTTTTTTTGCTGCATGATTTTCCTCAGACATCCCCCCCCCAAAAAAACTTATTGAGCACCATAATGCTAAACCAATATAGCAAGCAATTCAGTGTCGGAGTGACACCATTAAGACGCCTTGTCTTGATTGAGAAACTGTATTGGTTTAGTGCTTTAGCGCTCAGCTTAGAACATTTGGGGTGGGGGGGAAGGGAAGGAAGAACACACGTTGAAAAAGGGCAGGAAATTAATATTTTATAGTTAAATATTTACTAATTATTATATGATAGTATTAACCTTGTATAAAGAAAAATGTTTTCTTGCTCCTTTCCTATGTTTCTTGCTTATATGTTTTCCTACCTAGCCCTATAGGTGGAAAATAATGGAAATATACCTGAAAATATATTATGCTGAAGTATTGATTATTTTACCATATTTTGATTTGTTATGATATTTTTTTGCTATGATACTCTTTTATGTTTTATATTCTTATATTATTATTGGGGCACTTAGCTGGGTCCTCTGAACTCACTCCTACCAACCCGGGCCCGTTCCTTGTACCCATCAAGCTCCAGTTGCCTGATGAGCAATGGCTGTTCGTCTATGCTATGCTGGACTCAGGAGCCGCCCATTGCTTCATTGACGCTGCCTTTGTCAAGCAGCAGCAGATTCCCATCCAGCCCAAAGGAACGCCAACCCTGATAGAGGCCATTGATGGGCGTCTCCTTCTCTCGGGTCCCGTGACCCAGGAGACCCTCTGCATCCAAAAGCATCAGGAGCAAGTCCACTTTGACGTGGTCCACACGCCTTGGTTCCCACTGATCCTGGGGCTCTCCTGGCTGGTAACCCACAGCCCCATGGTGAACCGGGTTCGGCAAGAGCTAACCTTCCAAGACTCTTGCCCGCACCTGACTGTGATCACCACCCTGGCTGCAACTGCTCTGACCAACAGCCCTCGCCTCCCACAACCATATGCGGACTTTGCTGATGTGTTTGAGGAAAAGCAAGCCGATCAACTTCCTCCTCATTGACCCTATGACTGCGCCATAGACCTGGTACCTGGAGCACCCCTACCAGTGGGGCGGCTATACCCAGGGCTCATTTTGTATCAGGAGCTCCTTTGCATATTAGGCTATACCCCCTAATGTAGCCAATCCTCCAAGAGCTTACAGAGCTCTTCTTACAGGGCCTACTGTAGGCTCTTGAAGGATTGGCTACATCAGAGGGGTGTGGCCTAATATGCAGAGGAGCTCCTGCTATGAAATGAGCCCTGGCTGTACCTATGGCAGGACCAGAACTGGTGGCCCTATGGGACTTTCTGGAAAAGAACCTGGTGAGGGGATTTATCCGACCCTCCACGTCTCCACTCTCTGCCCCAGTCCTCTTTGTTAAGAAAAAAAGTGGAGAGCTTCGGCTCCGCAATGATTATCAAGCCCTCAGCAAAGTCACTATCTGGGACTGATATCCTCTGCCTCTGATCCCTGAACGGTTAGATCACCTCAAGGGACCCTGGATCTATACTAAACTGGACCTCCGAGGGGCATACAACTTGATACGGATTCAGTCAGGAGATGAGTGGAAGACGGCCTTTGGCACATGGTACAGCCAATACAAGTATTTGATGATGCCCTTTGGCTTGACTAATGCCCCCACAGTCTTCCTGAGGTTCATGAATGACGTCTTCCAGGATCTGCTCGACTGCTTTGTAATTATTTACTTGGACAACATTTTTATTTATTCTAACGACCCAGCCCAGCACATCAAGCACGTTTGCCAAATCCTCCAGCGTCTCTGGGCCCAGGGTCTCTGTGCAGAGCTGGAAAATTTGATTTCCACCTCCACTCTGTCAAGTTCCTCAGCCACATTATATCCCCGCAAGGAATACTCATGGACTCAAAGAAGGTGGAAGCGATCCTGACCTGACACCTCACAACCACAAGGACGTCCAACTGCTCCTCGGATTTTCCAATTATTACCGGCAATTTGTCCCCGCCTACGACTCCTTAACCACTCCCTTGACTTGGCTTCTGTTGCCCAAAGAGCCTTCCACTGGACCCCTGTGGCTGACCATGCCTTCTCCGTATTACGGCCTCCTACTACACTACTTTGCGACCGGGCCGCTTCTGCGCTACCCAGATCCTCAACTCCCTTTCACAGTAGAGGCTGACATCTCCAGTGTGGCTATTGGCGCAGTCCTCTCCCAATGAGATGACCCAAATCAACTGCTCCAGCCCTGCACCTACTACTCTCGCCAGCTGACAGCAGCCAAATGGAATTACACCATTTGGGAAAGGGAGTTGCTGGCAATCAAAGCTGCTTTCAAAGTATGGAGACATCATCTCAAAGGAGCCCGCCACCTGGACCAGGTGCTCATGGATCATGAAACCTGGAGCATCTACAAACCACCTGCCATGTCAACTAACGGCAGATCCGATGGTCCCTATTCTTTTCGCAGTTCGACTTCTGGATCTCCTACATTCTGCAGTCCCACAACCAGAAGGCTGATGCACTCTCCCGCAAACCAGAGTACGCCCCTGCTCTGGCCAAAGAAGCCCTTGCCTCACCCATCATGCCACCTGCAGTGTTCGTGACCACCTTGAGCCAGGCAACCCTAACAGACACCATTCAGGCTGAGCAAGCCAAGGATCCCTAGGCACAGCAGCACCTTTGGGGAATCCAGGGGGGCTCCTTAGGAGAATTCACCACTCGGGATGGCCTCCTACTACACCGAGATCATCTCTATGTACCACCAGGGCCCCTCCAGACAGAAGTCTTGCTCTTGACCCATGACTCTCCTCCCACAGGCATTTTGGGCAACACAAAGCAGCCCACCTCCTAACCTGGGAGTTCTGGTGGCCCCGAGTGTGTACTGATGTCACCCAGTGTGTCAGGTCATGTGACATATGCAGATGAGCCAAAGACCTGCCTGCCAAACCCTTGGGGCTGCTCCAACCCTTGCCCACACCCTCTGGCCCCTGGGACACCATCTCGATGGACTTCATCATGGACCTCCCTCGGTCCCAGGGTCACACCTACATCCCAGTAGTGGTGGATCTCTTCACCAAGATGGCCCACTTCATTCCCTGTGCAAAGCTTCCCACAGCTCAAGAGACTGCACAACTATATCTGCAACACGTCTTCCGGTTACATGGACTACCAGCCCACTTCATATCTGACAGAGGTCCACAATTCTCCCCCCAGTTCTGGATGGCACAACACACCGGACCAGGTACCCGAATTCACCTGTCATCCACCTACCACCTGCAGATGGACAGACAAACAGAATGAACCAATGCCACTCTCAAACAGTACCTTCACTGTTATTCCGGCTATCAACAGGACAACTGGTTCACCCTATTATGCCTCTCCAAGTTCGCATGTAACAACACGGTACACTCATCAAACCAAACGACCCCTTTTGCCACAACCTATGGACACCATCCCCATTTCTTCCCCAACATCCAGCTGCCTACCAGCATTCCGGCAACGGATGCCTGCATCCAGGAACTCCATGCGCTCCACGTTTTGCTCCGGGAACAGCTCCAGTAGGCCAAGGATGGCTGCAAGACAGCGGCTGACCAGAACCGGCAAGAAGGCCCCCACTTAAACCTGGAGATTGTGTATGGCTCTCCACCCAGTACCTACAGAGGCCTGGTAGGTCCCAGAAATTAGATGCCCTATGAGATCATGGAGCAAATCAACCCCGTTGCTTTCTGGCTCCAGTTGCCCTCCCATCTGTACATCCATCCCATGTTCCATTGCTCCTTGCTAGTCCCAGCAGCTCCACCTGATCTTGCTTGACCCACTCCCCCATCACCACTGTTCCTCATGGATGACAAGGAGGAGTACGAGGTCCACCAAATCTTGGATTCGCAGTACCATCGGGGGGTCCTCCAATACCTCGTGGACTGGGAAAGCTATGGACCCTAGGAATGCTCCTGGGAACCAATCGCTAACCTTCATTCCCCAGACCTGGTGCGGCAATTCCACGCCACCTACCTGGACAAACCTGGCCCATCTGCTGGGGGAGGCCCTGGGAGGAGATAGTGTCATGAGTCCTGCTAAGGATGCGGTCCTGGCTCCAGCTGATCCCATGCTCCTCAGAGCTCACCAGCATATCCCTACCACCTGTCCCAGCAACAGCGGCGGAGGAACAACGCCTGACAGGCAGCCCCCCTGACTCACCTCCTCAGATGGTGCGTTTGCAGAACCAACTCAGGCAAGACTTAGCCTCCCAGTGGAGGGAGACGCACCTGCACAGCAGGCGGTCCCTCAGCCCTGAGTTCTAACAGGAGCTGGGATGCACACGCTAAAAGCACTAATTAACCCTGGCACCTGAGGGGTCTTTAGCTTCCTCTCCTGATGCTGGTTCCTCATGCCAGCAACTAGTCAGGGTTTGATGACGTTCTGCACCTCCCTCACCCGTGCTCCTGATTACTGATCCGTGCTTTGAACTCTTGGCTCCTTGACTCCAGCTTCCAATGACTACACTCTCGGTTTGTACTTTGGACTCTGTTCTTTTGCCTCCTGCTTGCTACCCTTTGATTCTGACCTTGGACTGGACTTGGACTTTCGCTCTCTCTCGCCCTGCCTGCACCCAGCCTGTGACACCGGGTCCTAGGCTCAGAACACTGAGCATGAGATTTCTTTAATGAATGTCAATAAATCAAAAGAAGGTTTGCTGCTGACAGATGCACACCTGAACAGCATACTCAAGATTGCTACAGCACAGACATTTTGATGCAATAATTCAGAGCAGAGGTGTCAGATATCAGAGACTCTTAAATAGACAAAATATTGCAATATTGCTAGTGTTTTAAGCATGTTCCATTTAAAGTTTAAAAAATCTTTGTCTGTGTCTTTTATAAAGTTTATATCTCTGCTAACCGGCATTACATTTTATGACACACATGGCCCAGCCCAACAAGGCCTCATTTATGTCAGATCTGGGCCGCATAGCAAATGAGTTCGAAACCCCTGCCTTAAATGGTAAAATTAAAGGGCGGGGTGGGAAGTGGCACAGTTTGAAACGGCCATAGAGCTTCAGAGACGGCTCATTAACAGGATGAAGTTTGCTGTATGAATTCACCCCGTCCCTGTATCACTTTACTTGGAACCAGGCCAACAGTGGATATCATCCAGTTTAGAACGGTAACGTGCAACAGGCCATTAGCTTTGTTTCCAAATGCCCGAGTGTTGTCTGAGTGCTTTGTTTCCAAATGCTCGACCAAGTGTTGCGCATCCAACCACAAGACCTAAAAAGCCCTTGCGAAAGGACAAATCTGAATACTGTTGCCGGATGGCATTGAGTCTATGCAAGTTGGATAACAACCAAAGTTCACCTGAGAGATTTAATCAGCAAGTCTTCCCTCCAAAGTGAAAAGGGATCATTTTTCATGCCACATTTCCTTCCCCTCTGGGCCTGCCAAGACCCTGCATGATCCCTGAATTATTAAATTAGGGCTTCTATGATCATCCAAAGGTCACGGTGCCTAATGTGTGTTAATGTGATGGAAGTGTCAGATACAATTATCTTTGGCAGTAAAACATGGTTTTATAGCCCTAAATACAATAAATTAGAGCCATGCTGCTCAGACTGCTGTTGTCAGGGATATTTCTGCCCCATTAAGGTTTGATAAGGAAGTTTCAGATCTTTGCTTGGATGCTGGAGTGGAGGAGTTGCGTGACCAGAAATTGGTTTGTTTCACCTTCTCTCATGGCTGCTGCTACTATCTGATGGATTAAATATCAGAACAATCTTCAAATTCCATATCTCGTCTCAGGAGTAAAGAACCAAACAGGGGGTCCGTTACAATTCTCATATTTCTTTTGCAGCTGCCACTTTCTGCTGTGTTTTTGTTACTTGCATATCTGAAAGGCTTGAAATCTGAATCCCAAGCGACCTCCCTGGGTGCTGCCAAACCAACGATAATTGATTCCTCACAGCCAGTCTCGCTATCTCCTTTGTGCTCTGAGTAGCCAGGTGATGAACCACCAAGCCTGCCACTTACAGGAGCATTTGCTTCTGGTTTTTTGTTTGGTTTTTTTTGCATCAATGCATGAAAGACTTGATTACTCGACAGTTTGGAATAGGGTTGCTAAGCTCCTGGTGGGGACAGGAGATTTCCTAGAATGACAACTGATCTCCAGACTACATAAATTGCTCATTTATTTACATCAGGGGTGGGCAATTGTTTTGGCTCGGGGGCCACTTTGTGGGAGCAGAGGTTAGTGGAGGGCCGCACCTTTTAAAATGATTGCATTCATTAATTAACTTTGCATTTCAGAAAAGCTATAAATTGTATCATAAAAATCAATAAATATAAATTAAATAAAATAGTGGTAGTTTTATTCCATTTATTTATTGTGCTAATTTCATATCGTCTATAGCTGCAAGCACATTTAATTTTACGATCAGTTTAATGAGACAAATGTACCCTATCACACTTTTCTACAATTTTTTTGGAATCGGGAGTGAGATTGCTTGTTGAGATTCTCATCACAGCCTGCAAGTTCATGTCTGTCAAAGAGCATCTATATTTACTCTTGTTGATCTTCATGCAAGAAAAACTTTGCTCACAAATATAGGTAGACCTAAATATAAGAACATTTTCCCAGCAAATTTCTTCATACATGGAAATCTTTCAGCAGACAAAGATTTGTAAAAGTCAACTAATGTCACAGCATTAAACCTTTCTTTCCCAGTGTGATCTGACTGCATGTCAATAAGTTCAAGCTGCAGCTCCTCAGGTGCTGTATCAATACCGGCAGTGATGGGATAAGAGAGCAAATTGAATTTGTCTTGGTGGGCCGCAAAAAAACTCTGTGGCGGGCCGCACGTGGCCCACGGGCTGCCATTTGCCCACCCCTGATTTACATGTTTGTTTGTTTATTTAAAAGATGTATTCCACTTCTCCTGGAGAAGATGGCTGTTTTGGAAGGTGGACTGCATGCTATTATACCCTACCAATGTCCCTCCCCTCCCTAAACCACAGTCTCCCAGGCTTCACCGTCAGATCTCCAGGTCTTTCCAAACCTAAAGTTGGCAGGCCTAGTTTACGACAGACAGAAGCTATCCAAATAGTCCAGCATAGTCTGGGCTTGTCAGACCTTGGGATCTAAGCAGAGCTTGGCATCTATGAGGTTTCATGGTCAGTAGTTAGATGGGAGAGAGTGTTGCTCACCCCAAGTTGTGAAATTCCTGGAGATTGGGGGAGGTGGGGTTTGGAGTCAGGAAAGGGCAGGGTTTGGGGAGGGATCTCAGCAGCATATACTGCCAGGGCTTGTTTTGTAGAAAAAGCCCAGCAGGAACTCATTAGCATATTAGGCCACACCACTGACAGCACAGCTTATTAGCATATTAGGCCACACCCCCATGTTACCAAAAAAGTGGTCATCCAGCCACACCCACCTTTTGCTTCTTATTCTGTTTACCTTGTTTGTTGTCAAAACCCAGGGGTTTTTTTTGTAGCAGGAATTAATTTGCATGTCAGGCCACATACCCCTAATGTAGCCAATCCTAATGAGTTTCTGCTGTTGGGTGTGGCCTATTATGCTAATGAGTTCCTGCTAGGTGTGGCCAACTCAGGAACCAGCCGGAACTCCGTTCTTGTGCATTCCTGCCCAAAAATAGCCCTGTATACTGCCATAGAATCCACCTTCCAAAATAGCCATTTCCTCCAGGGGAACTAATCTCTGTCATCTGGAGATCTGCATCTTCAGGCCCTACCTGGAGGTTGGCAACCAAATGGGTGACCATAGCCATACTAGATCAAGCCTGCTGTAAGCTACAGTCCCACCTTTTAATTTGCATAGCTCCAATATGGGACTGTGCATGGGAAGTGAGAAGAACATGCCTTCGAATTGCAACCAACTCATGGCAACCCCAGGCATGGGCATTTCAGGCAAGAAAGGAACAGAGGTGGTTCCTCTGCATAGCAACCACAGTCTTTCTTGGAGGTCTCCCATCCAAGTCCTAGCCCTGTTTAACTTCCAAGATCTAACAACATTGGACTATCCTGGGCCATGTTAAGTCAGGGGATAATAGTGTGCCATCAAGTTGCAATGGACTCACAGTAATCTTAGGACCATGGGGTTTTCAAGACAAGAGATGACCATAACTGGTTTGTCACAGCCTTCCTCTGCATAGCAACTTCAGCTTTCCATAGTGGTCTCCCATCTAAGTACTAACCAGGGCCGATCCTGCTTAGCTTTCAAGCGGTGACAAGATCATGGCGCTCAGGGGCTATTCAGGCTCTTTACACGGTATACTGTGCATACATTTTTGCAGGAAGCACACAGAGATACCTGATACCCGCTCCAGAACCCTTGAAATAAACGGATCTTCCCCCTCCCAGACTCTGGCTACCCATCTTAGTGCTGATACTGAAATCTAATATAGATGTTTTATGTGCAGTCCTTACAATAACTGCGACCAATTTCCCACAAACAGCTCTGCTGCCATTGCTCTTCCATTTGCCCTGGTTGCATTGGTCAATTTCACACTATTTGCTGTGCGGCTGCATTTTGACCCACAGCTCTCCCCGATTTCCCCCTCATTTTCTTGATCTCAAAAAACAAGGATTGAGAAGATGCGGGGGAAATTGGGGGGGGAGAGATGCGAGTCAAAATGTGGCTGTGGGGCGAATAGTGTGAAATTGACCAGTGCAATCGGGACAAATGGAAGAGCAATGGGCAGCACAGCTGCATGAGGGAAATCAGTCTGTATATTGTTATACTCTCCAGCAAAACAGCCACCATGGTGATAGGTAGAGAGTGTGAAGGGAAGGAACCCTGGGAAGTGTTGGATGGGTCTGTACAAGAGAACGTTGTAAATTTTGCATAAATGGGGTTTATGAAATTTCCTTTGTTCGTCTGCGATAATCAGATATGAGCCAGTCACAAGGCCTGTTCTGTTCTATGCCAGAGGACTCAAATGCTCCTGCATAAGTGTGTGTCATTCTTTTCAAACCTGCACACATAGGCATCATCATCAGGGGGGCTGTGGAGTGCGAGGCCTCCCTAGAACATTTCCAGATGGTGCTGAGCCTCCCCTGGGGGCAGGTTCCAACCCATTTTGAAAGTGAGGGTTTTTCCCCTCCGCTTTCAGAGACTACGTTTGGAGGCTGGGTTGGGACTGGGAGGGAGGGAGGGAAGGAAGTCACAGCGGGGGCTTGCTTCCTCCTGGAAGCTAAGCTCCACCCCCCAACAACCCTCAGTTCAGCCTAGAGGAGCTGGAGGGCTGCACATGGAGACCGGCTTTGTTGCTTTGTAAGGAAGCGTGCTTACTTAGGAAAGCTAAGCCTCAATTCCTTCTCACAGTTTCCTTGGGTTGCCCGTGTCGTCTTGCTTTGGTGTAGTGTAGTTTGGTGTAGTGTTTGGTGTAGTGGTTAAGTGCGCGGACTCTAACCTGGGAGAACCGGGTTTGATTCCCCACTCCTCCACTTGCACCTGGCTGGGTGACCTTGGGCAAGCCATAGCTCTGTACCAGCTGTTCTCTCAAGGACAGCTTGGGAAAGAGTTCTCTCAGCCCCACCTACCTCACAGGGTGTCTGTTGTGGGGAGGGGAAGGGAAAAGGAGTTTGTAAGCCGCTCTGAGACTCCCTTGGGGAGTGAAGGGCGGGGTATAAATCCAATCTCTTCTCTCTCTCTTCTCTTCTTCCTGCAACCCCAGGAACTTCTGTGCTGCATGGAGCACATTGCTCCAGCACACAGAAAATCCTGGGCTCACTTTCTTCTGTAGCCGGGGTGTGTGTGTGCTCTCTGTCCCTCTCTCTCTTTCTCTATCTATTTCTGATGAGGGGTGTGAGAGCTGGAAGCAAGGAGAGGCTGGAGAACTACTTTCCCCTTCACTTTAGGCTGCTTTCTTTGCAGCCTGACTTTTCTTTCTTTCTTTCTGTCTTTCACTTCTTTCTCCCCATCTATTTGCCTGCCAGCCTGCCTGCCTTCTCTCCCCAAGTATTTGCTTTCTTTTCACCTCTCCCCTCCCTCTCTCCCTCCTTTTCTAAAGCAGCCCTAGTTAGGGTTGCCAGGTCCCCCCTGGCTACCTCTGGGGGATGGGTGGCTCAATGGAGCCTGGGGAAGACGGAGACCTCAATGGGGTACAATGCCATAGAGTCTACACTCCAGAACACTGATTTTTTTTCCCTAGGGGAAAAAATCTGGAAGTCTGGAAATAAACTGTAATTCCAGGGAATCCCCAGGTCCCACCTGGAGGCTAGCATCCCTAGCTCCACTGCTGAAATTGGAAGCTCTGGCTCTGCTGTGTGAGTTGGTACATGCAAACCACTGGCATTAGTTTGCATTTGCTAAATCACCCTTCTTCATATAGGATGCACAACAGCCAGTTGGAGGAAGGGAAGGGTGTCATTCTACCAAAAATGGAAGGTTTGGGTTTCTCTGTGAATCTGAGGACAGGAACTGGCACTAAAGTGAGATTAGAAAAGAGTGTGTGGCTTTCTGAAAACCCATGTGCTACAAGTAATAATTACGCTACAATACAGTTTGTTTGTATTAAAGGAGCTACTGAGCTTTTTACTGTTTTGTATGTTATGGCAGTGATATGAGACCCAATTGAGCTGTGGGTCCATCTCCTGCTACTGACAGTAGTTACACATTAGGCCTTGCCCAAATGGTTCTGGGCATTAAAGCGCAGTTGCCCTGTGATGATGGAAAGTGCTAGCAAGTCATGGTCAACTCATGGTAACCCCTGTAGGGTTGTCAAGGCAAGAGACATTCAAAGGTGATTTGCTATTGCCGGACTGCATCATGTCCCTGGTATTCCTTGGAGTGAATAAATGTCACTGCTGGGAGACAACAGGATCTCTGAGTATTTATGAGGGAACAGTGTATCTTGCTTGCTGCTTAGTTCATGTAATTAGGCTTTGAAGGACTGTTTTGGAAATGATCTGCTTAAAGGCTCTGATGTGGTGTAGAGGGTGTTCTATGTTTTTTATAGGTAAAGGGAAAGGTTTCCCTTGCTCGAAAGCCAGTCGAATACGACTCTAGGGATGCAGTGCTCATCTCCGTTTCCAAGCCGAAGAGCCAGTGCTGTCCAAAGACATTTCTGTGGTCATGTGGCTGGCATGACTAGATGCTGAGGCACACAGAATGCTGTTACCTTCCCACCAAAGTGGTACCTGTTTATCTACTTGCAATTTCTTGCTTTCAAACTGCTAGGCTGGCAGGAGCTGGGACCAGAGACAGGAGCTCACTCTGTCATGCAGCACTCGAGTCTCGAACTGCTGAACTACCGGTCTGCAGTTCAGCATCTTAACCACTTGAGCCACTTGCTTCTAAAAGAGATAGGTTTTGAGTTACAGTTTGGTGTAGTGGTTAGGAGCATGGACTAATCTGAGAGAACCGGGTTTGATTCCCCATTCCTCCACTTGCTGCTGCTGATGTGACCTTGGGTCAGTCACAAGTTCTTTCAGAGCTGTTCTCTCAAGAGCAGTCCTGAAAAGAGCCTCAGCCCCACCTGCATAGTCACAGGGTGTCTGTTTTTAAAGGGTAAGCCCATCTGCATGAACAAGATGTGGGGGGGACATGCAGATCAACATCCTTTTAAAATTTCCTTTTGCTGTGTGCAGCCTGGAGAGAACATTGGCAAGCACATGCACTCTGTACATGTTCATGCTCTTCATTTTGCTGTTACTTAAAATGGTGTGGTACAGTTTCAAAGGGACAATTAACTGGGATGTGTAAAAGGAATGATAGGATTTTCCATTGGAAACAATGGGAGAGGCTTGAAGGCCCATTGGAGATAATGGAAGCCAGGAATGCCAATTGACTTGCATGGGCTCCACTGAAATACATTGCAGCACAAAAAAAGTTGCAAAGAAAATGTGAAATGGTTTTTTCATTAAGGTCTTTGGGCCCAGATAGGCTACTCTGGGACTGGAATGACAGCCCCCAGAATGGAATTACGATCCCTAGGAATAGAATCTGTGCTCTGGGACTAGAATGACAGGTCACAGAGTAGAATGACAGCCCCTGGGAATAGGCTCAGTGCTCTGGGACTTGCACCCACTCCTAG
Source organism: Lepidodactylus listeri (assembly GCA_029233225.1). NCBI lineage: Eukaryota > Metazoa > Chordata > Lepidosauria > Squamata > Gekkonidae > Lepidodactylus > Lepidodactylus listeri. The sequence continues at coordinate 126,387,752 of JARCFY010000005.1, read as the reverse complement.
GATATGAGTTTAAAGTGAGAAGAAGAAGAGATGAAGAAGAGAAGATTGGATTTATACCCCACCCTTCACTTGTAGTCTCAGAGCAACTTACAAACTCCTTTCCCTTCCCCTCCCCACAACAGACACTCTGCAAGGTAGGGGCTGAGAGAGCTCTGAGACAACTGTCCTTGAGAGAACAGCTGGTACAGAGCTATGGCTTGCCCAAGGTCATCCAGCAGGTGCAAGTGGAGGAGTGGAGAATCAAACCTGGTTCTCCCAGATTAGAGTCCACGCACTTAACCACTACACCAAACTGGCTCTCAAGATTGCTGCTATTCTGAACTCTGTACATTGCTCAGAAATTGAGTGCACAGCAACTGTTTGGTCTTCTGTCCTGGATCAGAGACTTCAGCCATGCATTTACCAAATGAAGGCATCTGTGATGCCATAATTTAGTACATTTCAGTACAAAGTGACCCTTACAAATAAGACAGAAACAAGACTCCTCTAAATGAATGTCCAGGAAAACTTTTAAAATGTTCCCCTACAGGCTTCTCTGTTGTCTTCCTTACTGTCAAATTTGTGACCATTACTTTGTCTGATGCACATGGTATATATATTTGTAGATCTATTCTAAAAGTGAATTTAAATAAAGGACACAGCAGGAGACCGCTACCACTATAACCACTGGCCAACTCCCACCTTTTCCTGGGTTTAGCCCAGCCCAGGGGCATTGCTAGGGGGTTCCCAGGCCCCCCTACATTTCTGGAGAGCCCCTCCCTAAATCCCACATGGCTCTACCTTCATAGATAGTGACAATGGCCTGTGATGTCACTGGTTCCTCCCTATGATGTCACTGGGCCTCGGTTCTTTTAAGGATCTAGCATAGCGACTCTGGCTCAGCCCCAGCCCCCCCCCCCAAAAAAATTGGAAAGTCTACGCCCTTGCCTGCACATGCATGAAACACTTCCAATCAAAAGAGATTGGCAACCGCTAATGTCTCTAAGGACTACGTAGATGGATGTCTAACCACAGGATTGTTTTTAAAGAGCATTTATTTATGACTGGTTTATGTAATTTGTGACAGATTTAGCTGTATATATAAACAATTACTTGCCAAGCAAAACAGCAGTGCAGCAAATGTTTATTGGGGGTGGGCAGCAAGACTCAGGCAGTCTGTGTAAGAACATGGTTGCAGGATGCGCCAGATGCATTGTGGTATACTGGTAGGCCCTGACCTGGATTGTCCAGGCTAGCCCGATCTCATCAAATCATGGAGGCTAAGCAGGGCCAGCCCTGGTTAGTACTTGGATGGGAGGCCTCCAAGGAAGTCCAGGGCAGAAGCAGGCAATGGCAATCCACTTGTGTTAGTCTTTTGCCTTGAAAACCCTATAAGGTAAAAGTAAAGGTTTCCCGTGCTCGAAAGCCAGTCAAATCCAACTCTAGGGGGTGGTGCTCATCTCCATTTCCAAGCCGAAGAGCCAGCGCTCTGAAGACTTCTTCGTGGTCATGGGGCCAGCATGACTAAATGCAGAGGTGCACGGAATGCTGCTACCTTCCTACTGAAGTGGTACCTACTTGCAATTTCTTGCTTTCGAACTGCTAGGTTGGCAGGAGCTGTTGCAATAAATTGGCTGCAACTATACGGCACTTTCAGCTATCATACTGGTAGGTAGGAATAAGGTGGCAAATGGCCACGAACTGGTCAGTAAACATGATGGGTCCATAGAAAAACTGGCTCACTGTTCATGATTGGTGAGCAGAACGTGAGCCAAACCACTGGGTGTTCAAGCTCCTCTAGTCCATACGTCAAATTACACTAATCTGTGTGATCTCAGTCACTGAGGACCAGTCTACCTCATGTGCAGAGCAAGGTTTCCACAGTGTGCCAAAATAAGTACTTTGGCTTTCTCATTGGACAATGGGAAAATGGTGATTTTTTTCATTGGATAGAAAGTTAAGGGGTGCACTTGGGGATGCCACAGGGGTCAGGATAAACACTCTTCACTCCTGGTGACCTTGTGTGTGCCACTTCCTAATGAAGAAACCTTTAACACCTGGTGGTTGAGCTGCAGAAACTTTATGGACCCCTGTAGCATAGAAATAGGGGGTGAGGGTCTTTCCTGAGCCCTGCGATGGTCATGCCCTGACTGGAATAGCCCAGGCTAGCCCAGCGATATCAGAGCCCAGAAGCTAAGCAGGGATATCCTTGGTCAGTATTGAATGGGAGACCACCAACAAAGACTTTTCAGAGGCAGGCAATGGAAAACCACTTCTGAACGTCTCTTGCCTTGAAAACTCCACTAAGGCTGCAGTTACACACACTAAATAATCCACTTTCAATGCACTTTCCAGCTGGATTCTACTGTGCAAACTGGCAAAATCCAGTTGGAAAGTGCATTGAAAGTGGATTGAAAGTGGATTATTTAGTGTGTGGCCCATTCTGCACCTAGCATGCACGCCGCTGTTTTACCAAACTCATGTTGGAACAGAAATTCCCCTCTACATTGCATGCCACTTTCACTTTCTTTGATTATCGGATTTTATTGTAGTGTCTTTCTTGTTCTTATTTATGGCATAGATGTATGCTGTTATTGAACAACATGTCAAATATTAGTAATGTTAATCTGTGTATTTTCAGTTCAGCAAATGCCCGTCCTTATGCCGATCTGTATTTACGAATGTAGGATATTTCTCTGAGGCCTGTTCAGAGTCCGCTCTTGTGCTGAAATTCGACATAGTTCAGATCTGTATTCACAAAAGGCTGCTGCTGTGCTGGAACCATGGGGGTTCTCCTAAGTCGTCTGGGGACAATGCCTTCTCCCATTTAGGTGTATATGTATGCATCAAGGAGTCTGACAGCCTGCTTTTGTTGCCATTAGACCACTTAACGAATGTGATAGAACATTGGTGTTAAAAGCTGTAATCTTAATTAAAACACCAAGTAATAAGGAAGAGTGGCAGGCTTCCATCCATCATCAAGTGTAAAGTCTCATAACAAAGGGCTTTATCACATGAGCGTTGTTGGTTTTTTGGTCAGTTCTGGCCCCATTTTTGGTTTATCCCCTGATTTCTGTATGCCTTTATGCAGGGGTCATTTCATAGAAAAAGAGGTGCAGGAGCTCATTAGCATACCTATTAGCATAACTCATTAGCATAACCAGCCAAATGTCAGTTTCAGCCCTATTATACCCTATGGGCCATTGAAGTCAATGGCAAAAACTCATAGGGTATATGAGGGGCTGGAGGAGAGGGGGTTTGAGGGAGAGGCTCCAAACTTGCAGGGTACCTTCTGGGATCTCTCCCCGAAATACCCACCAAGTTTCAAGAAGATTGGACTAGGGGGTCCAATTCTACGGGGCCTCAAACAGGTTGCCCCATCCCCTCCATTGTTCTCTATAGTGAGGGAAAATGTTACTTTTTTCCCACCATAGAAGAAGAAGAAGAAGAGATTAGATTTATACCCCGCCCTTCACTCACTTGGAGTCTCAGAGCGGCTTACAAACTACAAATTCCCAATGGAGGGAATGGGGGCAACCTGTTTGGGGGCCAGTAGAATTGGACCCCCTAGTCCAATCTTCTTGAAACTTGGTGGATATTTCGGGGAGAGGTCCCAGAAGCTAACCTGCAAGTTTGGAGCCTCTCCCTCAAACCCCCTCCCCTACAGCTGCTTTTATAGCTGCCACTGAATTTTGGCAGCAATTCGGCGGTGGGCCGAATCAGATCAGAGAATCTGATTCGGCCCGTGGCTGCCCTAATGCCCACTCCTGAGCTGGCGGAGCAGCGCTCCAGCTCGCTCCGGCCACAAAGGACCCCCCCTGCATTTATGTGCTTTTAGTTTTCCCTTCATTTTGTCTGTCTGTTTTCCAGTTTTCCCCCCAGTTCCTTCAAGGCCAGTTTTACCCCAATCTTTTTCTGGAAGCTGATTTTGAGTTGCCTTTTTCCTCTTGCATACTGTTGTTGTTGTTGTTTCTGTTTGTTTTGCCCACTCCCACCCACTCCAACCCACCTTTTGACGACTGGATTGTCGTCATCGTCAAACCACTCCCTCTCCTCCACCCCACCTTTAAGATGAGCAGTTTTGTGTCTGCATTTTTTTTTAAAAAAAAATCCCATTAAAATATTGATATATTGAAGCTCTCTGAATTCCCAGCTTTCATTAAAAAAAAAAAAACAGGTAAGTTTTGGGCCGTTCTTTTGCAGGGATCCCATTGAAGGAAGGTGATGAAGGCTGACTTTTTATCATTACAACAGTATAGTGACAAATTGCTATTTCAGTGACTTTTTAAAGAAATGCAGCCATGATATTGATATAATGCTAGAAGCATGTGCAAAAAATGGGGGCGGGGGCTTTGTTACACCACCAGTGGCTGATTCTGCATTGGCTTTTCCCTCCGTTGTTTACTAAACCCACGTTGGGACAGAAATTCCCCTCTGCGTTGCGTGCTGCTTTCACTTTCTTTGACCATCGGATTTTATTGTACCTTCTGCATAGATTTATGGATGTTTTATGGCCACTCAGGGGTGACTTTGCAGTCAGTGCAGCATGGCCCTGAGGTATTTGAATGTGGTTTTGAGCTGCACTCTTCCCTCCCCGTTGAGAAAATGTGGAGCGAATGCTAGATTCAGAATCGCCCAGTGACACCACTGATGACAACCATGATTTCCTTCGAAAATCCTGATTATTTAAAGCACAGGCAGAGGGAAATAAATCTGAAAACAAGAAGAAGTCAAGTGTGCAGAAAACCCCATAAGTGATGCAATATAAGGAGTTGCCTCGTATCAAAGACTCTCATAAACAAATAGATGGCAGTCCCGGAATGATAGTATCGAATCAGCTTCAAGATGGCAAGATATTCCATAATTTGTGAAGAGCAGACCCTGTCTCAGGTACTTCTTTGCCTCACGTCAGAGGAGAACACCAGAACCCTATGACAACACTTGGGCAGTTTCACAGGGGGTGGCATCTCGGTTCCCAGGCCATTTAAGAGCTGAAAAGTTGAAATCTTTGGAACTTTGAACTGGGCCGTGAAATGAATTGGGAGCCAGTGAAGTAGTCACAGTACAGGCAGCATGTGTTCCTCACCTATATAATAGGTATGCTACCACATTTTGCACGCCTTGCTGTTTCAACTCAGAATTCTGTTTTATATTTACTTTCTGCCTTGTACAACTTGAGCCTGCGACTACTGTCTTGGCACTTTGTTTCATTGTGCCTGATTTTTCTCATGTTATTTTTGTGTTGAGTGCCTACAAATGGCATGTAATGTATAAACAGTGTAACAGGGTGTAAAGAAAATGGAATAAAAGAACAAAAGAAGCAAAAACTTCTGGAAGAAGCAAGAGCTTGAAACAGAGGAGCTCACAATGGTAGTATATTAAAGCAAAGGAGAAATGTTATCCCTAATATAGGCAGGGGTCCATTGGAGCGGGAGCGCACAGGAGCACAGCTCCGGGAGTGAGGAGCCCAGGGGGTGGGCACATGACCAAGCCCCGCCCCCTCCTCGACTTCCCCGAGCAGTGCAGAGGCGCAGCGCCCCGGGGAAAGCCCTGCTAGGGTCTTTATTGATTTTAATGTTTTGTTTTAATATTGATAATTTTATCATTGTTCCTTTTATGACTGTGTGCTGCTTTTCCAGAGACTTGCTCAAGGTGGCATATACATTTTCTAAGTATACCATTTTTTATCTGGGCACATGGCACATAAGTACTGGAGAAATTTCACCAACGCTTCAGCAGCTTCTACCCCATCAGTTTGGTGGAGTGGTCAGGAGTTGGACTCTAATCTGGGAGAACCGGGTTTGATTCCCCACTCCTCCACATGCAGCTGCTGGTGTGACCTTGGGCCAGTCACAAGTTCTCTCAGAGCTGTTCTCTCATGAGCAGTTCTCAAAAGACCTCTCTCAGCCCCACCTACCTCACAGGGTGTCTTGTTGTGGGGAGGGGAAGGGGAAGGGATGGGTGGTGCACATGTCCTGGGTATCTCAAGTCTACTTGAAACCTGGTGGTTTCAAGGGAGCAGGAAGAGAATGAGGGTGTGTTCTTGACGCTTCTTTTTATTGCACAAAGTATTGGATGGGGAAGGGAATGGAGGAAGAGCAGGTCAGTTTCACTCACCTGTGGAGTGGAGCCTGAGGGGTGGGTGTTGCCTTCTGACACACTTCCGGCATGTTAGGGGGTGTGGCGTATGCAAATGAGGTATGCAAATGAGTTATGCTAATGAGCTCCTGCACCTCTTTTTCTACGAAATGACCCCTGAATATAGGCTTGTCCAGGTGTTGAGATAATCACTGGAGGTCTTTCTCCATAAGCTTCCCCTGGTCTGAAGAACAGCTGGTAGCTGCAAGGTGGGGGGGACGTCTTCGCCATAATAGAATATTGGATCTTTCCCATAGGAAATCCTTCTGGCCTTATCATGGCTGACTTCCCACTGCTTACTCAACAGACCTCTTTTTGGAGATCTAGTATGGGGATTGTCTTTCATTCTAGCAAATATGTTTTTGCCAAGGCTAGCCCGGTTTCATCAGATTATAGAAGCTAAGCAGGGTTGACCCTGGTTAGGACCCAGATGGAAGACCACTAAGGAAGTCCAGGGCTGCTACACAGAGCCAGGCAATGGCAAAGCACTGCTGAATGCCTCTTGCCTTGAAAACCCCCATGGGGGGTTGCCATAAGTTGGGTGCAACTTGACAGCACTTTCCATCACCTCCAGTGTGCTTTAAATGTTGATGACAGAATGAGAAATTGTGTGCTGCCTGTTTGGTTGGCAGCTGTCTTTAATATAAAGTGGACATTTTTATTGTGTGATGTGGAGATCTGTTTCTAAGACAGAAGGGCTGATAACATGGATATGCAAAATAATATGTCTGGGTATTTCAGACTGGGGGCTGAACGCTGGCTTCCCTAAAAGCACCTTGAGAACATAGGAGAATGAGATATTTGAGCCACTTCCTGGTGCATGATGCATTGTCTCAGCTACCATTCTCACAAAACATGTTGAATAGGTCACAGCTTCAACCAAGGATCCACTTGCACTACACCAGTTTGGTCTAGTGGTTAAGTGCGCAGACTTTAATCTGGGAGAACCGGGTTTGATTCCCCACTCCTCCACTTACACTGCTGGATGACCTCGGGCAAGCCATAATTCTATCAAGAGCTCAAGGACAGTTCTGAAAAGAGCTCTCTCAGACCCACCTGCCTCTCAGACCCACCTGTGTCTGTTGTGGGGAGGAGAAGGGGAAGGAGATTGTAAGCCGCTCTGAGACTCCGAGTGAAGGGCGGGGTATAAATCCCATCTCCTCCTCCTCCTCTTTCTCTTCTTCTTCTTCCTCCTCTTCTTCTTCTAGCTTGTGTCTCAGAAGATTTCCAAGCCTGTTCTGAACACTCTTCAGCAAAGATGTGGGGTCCAGGGGAAGGGGATGAAAATCAGTTAGTTGTTGATTTATAAGTTGCTATTGGAACTTCAAGGTTTTCTCCCCCCCCACCCCCCATACATCTAAAAATAGATACCAAAGAGACAACTAGGTAATCCAATAGGGAGTAATAAACCAGGTAAATTACCGCAATCTATAGTCTATCTAATAGAGTCAGATTCTACAATTAACTGCTGCTATATCTCTTTTCTGCCTGCAAGCAGAAATCCTCCAGATAACAGGCAATAGGACCAGGGGAAGAGAGAGAGAGAGAGAGAGCAGATCAATTTTAATTGAAAATTCTGGTAGCTTTGCTGTTGGAAAGACATAAAAGACAATGCCAAGCTGTGAAAGACTCGTTTCAAATAACGGAAAGCTATAAAAATAGTAGAAAAGGCTTCACTCTTTAAGCTGTGAAGTCCAACACCTTTGTGAACTCAAACTATCAAAATAAAATAAAAACCCACAATTCTTTCGTTTCAGTAATTGAAGACTAGGAAAGGTAACACTTCTGGGAAGGGTGCAGCTGTCTAAAGCAATGCAGTGTGTTCCATGTGCATTATTCATGGGGTTGTAATTTTTTTTTTCAATGGGTAGACAGAATATATAATACATATAACACCAGTTCCCAGGCTTTTGCCATGTGCCAATGAGACAGAAAAAAAGAGAACCAAAGATGGGGTTATGCAGATGATCTAAACCTGGGCACATTAGATCTGAGAGCTGGTTTATATAGGGTTGCCAACTCTAGGTTGGAGAATTCCTGGAGATTTGGAGGGCTGGAGCCAGAGAAGGGATCTCAGCAGGGTATATTGCCATAGAGTACACCAAGCCCATAGCCAGGATTTTGTGGCTTGTGGGGCAATTTTTGTGTGTGTGTGTGGGGGGGGGGGGGGGGCTGGTAGAACTGCTATTATCTTTTTGTCTGTCTCTCTCTAAACAACTGTACTTTTATGTAATAATAAAGACAATAACACTAATAATAAATTTAATCAAATGCAGCTCAAACACCCCCCACAACAGCCACCCCAGATATAAATGAAATGCAAAACACACCCACACACCCACACACCCTTCCCCTGTCTAAAGCAATGAAATCCCTTACCTCCTTCAGAAGGAAATCTTGTGGGGCTGGCCCTTTAAGGAAGGGAGCGGAGCCCCTAGTAGCCCCACTGTAGCTACAGGCCAGGAGTTCACCCTCCAGAGTGGCCATTTGCTTCATGGGGACACTGGTCTCTGTAACCCAGAGGCCGGTAGTGATTCTCAGAGATCTCCAGCCATCACCTGGAGACTGTAAATTGAACCAAAATGACTCTGACCCAATTATTAATACACTTTCCAGTACTATATCAAACGTCCTTGCTTAATTTACTCATGCTTAATACGCACAGTCATAATCATATAAATATCATAATCATATACAAATGGTCACATTCAAATTTGCAAATATCAACATCAAACCAGTCCTTCAAATGACTCTCCAAGGTAGGGACACCGGATAAATCCTGGACAAAATCCTAAAGGGGAAAAAAGTCTCACAACCGTAAATTGTAGCGACGCATTGTTCCACTGGGGGAGACTCCCCGGAGTGGACTTCACCACTTTTCCAATATGTATATGTAGCAATCTACTTCTGTGTTCCAGTTAACAGTCCAAAAGGAATCCACCACATATGTACACTTAGCGTACTACTTTTGACAAAGGGTCCTGGCAACAAACAGTCGACTTGAAATGTTTGTTTCACACACACACACACACGCGCGCACACACACACACGGTTTCTTCACAGTCAGGACATCAAAGCAAGTGTATCTTTTCTCTGATTAATATCCAGTGTTTCTTGCTCAAGACTGAAATCTCCAGCATGTTATCTTACTAGTGGGCACCTCCTCCCATATTTATTTATTTATTTATATTTATTTATTATTTCGATTTATATCCTGCCTAGCCAGCAGACCAGCTCTAGGCGGCTATTCATTGCACAGCGATTAGCAGGCACCTGGTAAACCTGGAGGGGAGGGGTCTCAGCGGAGTATAATGCTACGGAGTCCACCCTCCCAAGTGGCCATTTTCTCCAGGGAAACTGATCTCCATTGCCTGAAGACTGGTTGTAATTTCAGGAGATCTCCAGGTCCTATCTGGAAGCTGGCAAACCTAGTTTTACACCATTGGTAGACTCAAGTAGTATTTTCCTGGGCTGTCAGACTTCAGACAATACCAGCTTACCACCATCAAACCAAGCTACAGTAGGGTTGCCAGACCCCCAGTTGGGGCGAGATTTTTCCCTGATTTCAGGGGCTCCAATTTGCCGCTGGCCAGTGTGGGAAGCCACCCCCCCCCCCCGAACAGCACCCTCCCAAAAGAAATCCACTTTCCCACTGGTCAGGTCGCACTGTCCCATTGGTCAGACCACACCTGGAGTATTGTGTGCCGTTCCGGAGCCCTCGCTTCAAAAAGGATGTGAACAAAATGAAGCAGGTGCAGAAGAGAGCGACAAGGACAATTAGGGGCCTGGAGACCGAGCCTATGAGGAAAGGCTGAGGGCCTTAGGAATGTTCAGTCAGAAGAAGATAGGAACTCTCAGTCTGGGGCAAGTGGTGCACTGTATTCTTGGTGCTGGGGGGGCAACAGTGGGAGGGCTTCTAATGTTCTGGCCCCACTGCTGGACCTCCTGATGGCACCTGGTATTTTTGGCCACTGTGTGACACAGGGTGTTGGACTGGATGGGCCATTGGCCTGATCCAACGTTGGCTTCTCTTATGTTCTTATGTTCTTAAGAAGAAGGAGTTGAGTGGGGACATAATTGCTCTCTTTAAGAATCTGAAACTCAGTCACCCACAAAGGAGGGCAGGGAGCTGTTCCTGTTGGCAGTAGAGGACAGGATTCTCACAATAAGGGATTTAAATTATGGGTGGAAAGGTACCAGCTGGATATTAGGGAGAAAATGTTATTGTAAGTATAGCTCAGCAGTGGAATAGGCTGTCTAGGGAGGTGGGTGAGCTCCCCCTCCCTGGCAGTCTTCAAGCTTAATACAAAAAACATACAGGGTTACATTCATACTATTTTCTCACATAATCATTTCTATACTTGTAAGGTAATACTACATACAAAATACAAATTTTACCTGTGTACTTACATTACATACAAATGTTTTCCATTGGATCAGGCCATTCCACAAATAGCTGCAGTTCCAGTTGTATTGCTTGCATAGTCTTCAAGCAGCAGCTGGACGAACACTTGTCAGGGATGCTCTAGGCTGATCCTCTACTGAGCAGGAGGCTGAACTAGATACCCTCTAGGACCCTTTCCAACCCTGTGATTCTAATGATTCCAGCTTAAGCAGTTTGTGGACCAGGGTGAAGGAGGGTTCTTGTAAAGTTCAGTAGTTGTAATGTGATTGCACAAATCAGGATCATGCCACTCACCTGGATTGCTTCCCTGATGGCACCCAGCTGACACAAAAGCATCTAACTGTGGGAAACACAGGAATAAAATCCAGCAGATTCTAGGAGCAGCTGAAGGAATGGGCTGAAATCAATAGAGTGAGGTTTAATCAGTGTAAATGCAGAAATGGCTCCTTTGGGAAAGGAGAGGTTGGTGTGTAGGTGTAATCTGGAAGAGGAAAGGCTTTGAAACTGAAAGGAACCGGGATGCAATTTTGAAGCCGAGCACATATTTTGATGGAGCTATACAGGGGCCGTGGCGCAGTGGCAGAGCATCTGCTTGGCATGCAGAAGGTCCCAGGGTCAATCCCCAACCTCTCCAATTAAAAGGACAAGGCAGTAGGTGAAATGAGAGACCTCAAACTGGCCCTGAGACTTTGAAGAGCTGCTGCAAGTCTGAGTAGACATTACTGACCTCGATGAAGCAATGATCTGATTCAGTATAAGGCAGCTTCAAGTGTGTTCATGTTGCCTTTTGATAACCAAAACCAGTTGTGTTGTGTGTATAGGACAAAGGAAGCCAGGGATTCTAGCACTGCAGTCTTGCGAATGTCCTTGGCCGTATAGCGTGTGGCTTACTTTAACAATACATCATCATCATCATTCTTCTGTACAACTATGGAAACCATTTGAAAGAGGAAAAGTGTATGGAAGAAACAGCTTACCGCTGTTCCTCTAATAACAGAACGTGAGCCATAACTGGTGTCTGCTCAGAGCACTTGTTCTCAAAGCTGATGACTGTGATCATCCCTTAATCAATAGACACTCACAAGGACAAGCGAACTTAGCCTGGGTTTTTCCCCCTGGAACTGATTGTGTCGAACACCTTCTGAAGATCTCCTCAGGGTTTTTTTAAAAAATCTTCCCAGGTCATTGAAGGACAGTGAGGTCCCTGTCCAGTCTTTCAGAAAAGCCTTACCTCTCTCTGTGGGGATGGTTCGAACCTCTTCAAATCATACCATATAAAGATGGCTTCCAATGGCAATCCTGAGGGCAGATTGAAAGGGAACAAAGAGAATGAGAGCCATGATGTACTTTCCAGTACCAGCAGAAGAATCCCAATGAAGTAGAAAAAAACAACCTCTAGCAGTCTTAGGCTATTCAAACAATGAAAACAATGAAGGCTTCAACAGTGTAATATATTCAGTATACCATATTAATTGTGGACAGTCACATTTAAAGAATATGTGCTTGAAAATACAAAAATACGTTGCATATGTCTACCATGTACACAGGAATTACCATAATCTAATGTTACAGGCTACACATTTTAAGAACATAAGAGAAGCCATGTTGGATCAGGTCAATGGTCCATCCAGTCCAACCCTCTGTGTCACAAAGTGGCCAAAACCCACATGCCCTCAGGAGTGCGGCCAGAACTCCAGAAGACCTCCCACTGTTGCTCCTCCCAAGCACCAAGAATACAGAGCATCACTGCCCCAGACACGAGTGTTCCCTCTATACCTTGTGGCTAATAGCCACTGATGGACCTCTGCTCCAGATGTTTATCCAGTCCCATCTTGAAGCTGTCTGTGCTTACAGCTGCCACCACTTCCTCTGGCAGTGAACTCCACATGTTAATTACTCTTTGAGTAACATCGTGTCTCAAAAAGCATTTTCGCTCATTCCAAAGGAGAAAATATCTTATGGGAGATTTCTTTTTTTAGAACTGCCGCACATTTCCATTTTTTTTTCATGGTAAAAGGTGAAAGAAGTTAAAGAAGGGCTGTGTCTCAGTGGCAGAGCATCTGCTTGGCATGCAGGAGGACACAGGCTCCATCCCCTGTCAGCGAAAAGGGAACTGAGACCCTGGAGAGCTGCTGACCTTGATGGACCAATTGTATGATTCAGGATAAGGCAGCTTCATCTTTTCAAGTCCTCATAACAAGGGAGACAGTTTTATTCTGATTTTTTTCTGTGCCTCCTCCAGCCTTTTTACCTCTAAGCAGGGGTCATGGAGTAGGAAGGTCTAGTGCCAGTCAGTGGGCTTATGTGAGGCTTCTGTACTAACAGCAAGAGATCAGACCTTTGTAATTAAACAGAGTTCTTTATTTCTAATACTGGAACAGGTTCTTGATGTTTGTTAGAGATACAGAATAAAGATGACCTGGGTTAATATACCTTCAGGCATAGGTGCTTGAACATAAACCTCCAATCAGAATACATACAAAACGCGGGAAGAGAAATGGCAACCGTTTGTTCCCACCAGAGGTGGGAAAGTTATAAAAATTCCCCTCTTGCCCTGAGTGACCCAGATGTGAGAACTCTAGGCAAAACATTTGGCCAGTGACAATAAAATAACTTCCAAGGTTGTACCCACTGTGATAACACACTCGGAGCCTCAAGCGGGAGGGGGAGGGAACCTGGGCCAGATAGCTGCAGTTGTTTATGTGACGCATTGGAATGCGAGAGGCCATCCTCCCGGGGAAAAAGTAACACTAAGCAGGACAGCAATTTCTACTTCAAGGCAAGCAATAAAACATTTGGGTGATAGCAAGGCACAAAGAAACAGAAAGTAACATTCAGGCACTCATAGAATAAGCAAGCTATTGTCAGATCCTGACAGCTTATGCCAGTGTAACTGATCCAGTTGGCATTGCTAGTGTCTTCCAAAGCTCACTTTTACTCTTTGCAGTGTCTGGTCAGGTTGCCCAACGCCACAAAGCAAGGGGCTCAGCGTTGACCCTACCAACCAGATTGGGGTCTTGGCATGAGTCTGAGTTTGCCAGCCACTCGCACCAGCTAGGCTCTCCCCACTTCCCCAAGCCAAAATCCAGTCCAGATATTGTCACAGTTATAGTCTGACATTGGTGCTAAGCTCTGCTCGTCTTGTTTCGTATGTCTGTTGAGTCTTTCTTTGCAACCTTGCAATTAAAAATCATCTTTTTCTTAGGAGAAAACTTTGCTTGCACAGCCTGGGCTTGAACAGTATGGATTCGTGCTGATTACAACGATGGGGATATTCAAACAAAATGACCAAGGAGGTCATTTATGATGGCCAACGTGAGCTCTATTGATGAGTTATTTTGCCCCTCTCTCTCTCTCCCCCCCCCCCAAAAATGGATCTCTTCTTTTCCTTTCTCTTCTGAAAGCCTCATGTTGGTAGTTCAGCAAGCGGGAGACTCCCCAGGCATAACTGGCTTGTAGAGCAAAGTAAGTTGACTCCAATTTTTAATTAATTAATTGCCTCGATCCTCCGGCTTTTGCTATACCTCTTTTTCCTTTTGCTCCGCAGTAGAAAAATTGAATTCTTCACGCTCCAAGCAACATCACATCCTATTATAGGTACCTTCATTATAACAATGCTTCTTAATTATACTTGAAAGGCTTTGAATTTGAGAATACTGCTTTAATGAGTGATCTGCTCTGCTCTTCTCAAGGAAAGGTGTGACGTTCCCCCCCAAGGAACACGGTGGCCTGGTTCAGCCACTTTCAGGGTCAATACTCTACTACAAATGGAAGAGAAGAAGAAGAGATTGGATTTATATCCCGCCCTTCACTCACTTAAGAGTCTCAGAGCGGCTTACAAACTCCTTTCCCCTCCCCTCCCCACAACAGACACCCTGTGAGGTAGGTGGGGCTGAGAGAGCTCTTTCCTAAGCTGTCCTTGAGGGAACAGCTGGTACAGAGCTATGGCTTGCCCAAGGTCATCCAGCCAGGTGCAAGTGGAGGAGTGGGGAATCAAACCCGGTTCTCCCAGATTAGAGTCCGCGCACTTAATCACTACACCAAACTGGCTCTACACCAAAGAGGAGCAAACGTATGTCCCTCCCACATGCCACATGCCTCCAGCAGTGTGTGAGGCGGACGCGGGAGTGGATCCCAAGTCCTCTTTGGGGTTCATTTTTTGCTCTTTGCTGTTATTGAAAAACAACTTCCTTTTTTAGTTCACATTTGATTGTCGTTTCTACATTTCCAAGCTGTGGGTGCTAGAAGGAAAGCTTCCAAAGGGTGTTTGTTGCTAGGGTTCTGGCCAGCTGTGGACCACCAGAAATAACTTTTAGGGCAGAGCCCCAGGAAAACTGGTTAGCATTGGGAGCAAGAGAGGGGGGCACTTCCTGAACTTCTCCAGTGGATCATAGGGCAACTCACAGTCCCATCTGAGAGCCAAACTACATGTTACACTTCTGCCATGGGGACTGTGGAGAAAACCTCCCTCCCCACTCTGAATTTTTAAAGTGCTCCTGGGTTTTTTTTGCCTCTTCTCTCTAGAAGGGCAGGAAGCGAGGTCAGTTACCAGCCATGGTTATGCAAATGGCTGGACTTGTAAAGGAACTGAGGAATTTGGTGTTGGGAAACTCCAGGTGACTCCTGGAGATTTCCCTGAGTGCCTCTGCGAGGAGGGCTCCCAGGATACACCTGAGTGTCCCAGGGTCCACTTGGGTGACCTGGGCAGACCAGGTCAAAGGGGGTGGAGACTGTGATGTAGAATGGGGGGGGAGCCAGAGGTTTAATAAAAGTGCCTGGTGCCAAGAGGGAGGGGCTCTGGAGGTTGGTCCTTGGAAGACTGCTGAGCTCTGGTCAGTGGGCCGGTGGCCATCTTGAACACGCAGCTGGGCCTTAGGTAATAAGAGACCTTTAGAAACCTTTGTAACTTCTCTATTTTGACATCTAGTAGAGTACATTTTAGAACCAGGGACAGGGGGTGTGATTATGACCAACTGTTCTTTGTCCTTCTGGTTGCAGTTCTGGTTGCAAATATTCTTGTAACCTTCTTCTCTTTTTGATAAATATTTTACTCTTTGAAGCTGGTAGTGCTCTCTGGACCACGTAGTTCCCCCAAACCACCTTAGACCACACTACTGTAAGAGGGAAGTCCCGGGGTGTGTGTGTGGGGGGGGGGGAGGCAAGCAGTCAAGGCATCTGTTGCCAATTCTCCTAGGGGGCCCCAAAGCCATAATTCTCCTGGGGGGTCCCTGTGCTAAGCAGGAGCTGGGTAGCAGGAGACCAGAGGCAGGGCCTCAGTTTGAGAAGGGGTGTCAGGAGTCTCTCCCTCCTGGCAGGAAGACCCCAAAAGGACAGTGGCGGCAGAGGTGGACTAGTGGAAGGAGGGGGCTGGCAGAACAGGGTCTGTAGGTCCGAGGAGGCCTGTTCTGCTACAGGGACTTTGGATCGGAACCACTGCGGGGGGGGGGACAAAGGGTTCCAGTCGGAGTTGGGCCCCACAGTGCTCTTCAATGGAGTCCCCATCAGGCACTCTGAACTTCAGTATGACAAACTAGCATACAGTGTAACATACAGTTTAGCCCCAAGCTGATCCTTACAGAGCTCCTTTACATTGGGGATAATTGGATTCCCCACCCTCTTTTACATTTGGGATTTGCTCCAATAACCTTCTGTTGAAATCCAGTAACTTTGAAGAACAAGACCCCAGCAGTGGAGAAAGAACAGTATTTCTCTCTGCTTTTATCCAATTGTTTTTTTCCCCCAATAGGGAAAAAACGTGGGCAGAAGGGGACTCGTGGGCACAAGGGGAAGGGGACTGAGGATAGCCTCCACACCCTTCCACAGTCCAAAATAGAGACCATGGGGAAAGCAGCCTATATGACAAGGCAGCAAGAGCATCCTATAGGACGTTTATGAAATCCTATGGTATGGCGGTCAAGGCTGCGGAGAAAGATTTTTATGCAGCCATGATCGCATCTGTGAGCTCCTGCCCAGCCCAGTTATTTAGGACAATTCGGTCTCTGACTGCTCTGCCACAGTGCAGACCAAACGATAAAGGGAACTGGATATTGGCCGCGCGGCTTTTGGGAGCTGTTTTGCAGACAAAGTCTTGTTGCTCCGCCAAGACCTCTCTATCACAGTTGAGACAATAAAGGAACTTGAGGCTCCACGTGCACCTTCGGGTCAAGTTCTGGATTATTTCGATCCGCTCGGTCTAGAGGAGGCTGACAAACTGCTCTCATCAGTCAGCCCAACCACCTGTAGTCTTGATCCGTGCCCATCATGGCTAATTAAAGCTGGCCATGATGGGTTATGAGGGGCACTTAGGGAGATCATTAACAAATCCCTCATGGAGGGGCTGTTCCCTAGTGCCCTAAAGGAGGCAGTAGTATGCCCCCTTTTAAAAAAGGCATTGCTTGACCTGACTGAATTAGCCAACTATCGGCCGGTATCCAACTTACCCTACTTGGGTAAATTAATTGAGAAGGTGGTGGCGGATTGGTTGCAGGGTTTTTTTTGGATGATGCCTCCATGTTAGATCCCTTCCAGTCCAGCTTCCAACTAGGCCACGGGACAGCGATGGTCCTGGTCGCCCTCACAGATGATCTCCAGTGGCATCTGGATCGAGGCAGCATGGCAGTGTTGATATTGTGAGACCTGTCGGCAGTGTTTGACATGGTCGACCATCAACTACTGGCCCACCGCCTCGCCAATATTGGGATTCAGGAGTTGGTCTCCTCATTTCTCCAAGATCGGGGACAGAGAGTGGCAGTTGGGAAACAACTGTCCAGAAGACACCCACTATTATGCAGAGTGCCTCAGGGTGCAGTGCTTCCTCCAGTGCTGTTCAACATCTATATGCGCCCTCTCACCCAGATTGCCCGGAGACATGGGCTGGATTGTCATCAATATGCTGACGATACCCAACTCTATCTGTTGTTGGGCGGCCAGTCAGACTCTAGTCCGGGAGATCTGGACCTGGCATTGAAAGTCATGGCTGGTTGGCTTAGACAAAGCCGATTGAAACTGAATCCAATGAAGACGGAGATCCTATGCTTGAGTCGGAATGGTCCAAGGTGAGGGATTTCTCTCCTGACCTTTGATGGGGCACCGTTGGTGCCAGCGCCAGAGGTTAGGAGTTTGGGAGTGCTCCTGGACACCTCCCTAATGATGGAGGCCCAGGTAGCAGCCACTGCAACGTCGGCCTTTTATCATCTATGGCTGATTAGGCAGCTGATTCCCTTCCTTGAACGCAACGACCTAGCTACGATGATCCATGCATTGGGCACCTCAAGATTGGATTACTGTAATGCTCTCTACATGGGGCTGCCCTTGTTCCAAATCTGGAAGCTGCAGC
Organism: Lepidodactylus listeri; assembly: GCA_029233225.1. Classification (NCBI taxonomy): domain Eukaryota; kingdom Metazoa; phylum Chordata; class Lepidosauria; order Squamata; family Gekkonidae; genus Lepidodactylus; species Lepidodactylus listeri. Next base: position 126,369,894 of record JARCFY010000005.1, on the reverse strand, counting down.
TGGTGCAGAATGCAGCGGTGAGGCTGTTGTTGTGTCTTCCCATGTGGGAACACATCCAGCCCACCCTAAAAACTCTGCACTGGCTGCCTATAGCATACTAGATACGGTTCAAGGTGCTGGTCCTTGCCTTTAAAGCCCTATGTGGCCAGGAACCTATCTACCTAAGGGACCGCCTTTCCCCATATGTACCCCAGTGAGCACTATGATCGGGTTCCCAGAACCGCCTGGTTCTTCCAGGGCCTAAGGAGGCCAGGTTGGCTACAACAAGGGCCAGGGCCTTCTCTGTGGTGGCCTCTCACTGGTGGAATGAGCTCCCAGAGGACATCAGGGCCCTGTGGGACCTTTTACAGTTCCGCAGGGCCTGTAAAATGGAGCTCTTCCACCTGGCTTTCAAGTAGGGTGCCGCCTCAATCCTATGGCCCTGGCTCGATCATCAAAGTGTACCAACCAGGACCAACGGTACCATCAATGAAGGCTCATAAGTATGAGGAAGCTTGTTGACGCCATTCAGCTGATAGGGATGTTGAAGATCGCCATCTTTTATTGTATTTTATGTCCACACTGTATGTTTTATATTGTTTGATAGTTTTATTGGAATTTTATTGTATATTTATTATGTTGTTAGCCGCCCTGAGCCTGCTGAATGGCAAAGAGGGTGGAAAAGAAATCCAAATATAAAATAAAATAAATATATCTTCGCTCAGGTTTTCCAGTGTCCTTCAAGTAAAAACACTGGGGGGGGGGGGGGAATAGAGGTTCCTAAGGGAACATTTCAGTAGTTAAGGGATCTCTGGAAAAGTGATCCAAAGGAATAAGTCATATTTCTCTAAAGTGAATTAGGTGGTTCTGTGACGCATTACAGTTTAATATCACATTAGAGAGTTTCTGCTGTAAGAATCTCTAATGTGATATTAAAACTATTGCACACTAGAGAGCTTGACGGCCACAAGTCTGGAATGTGACAGCACTAGAATACAGACTGCATGCATGGTGTGCAGAAGTTCTTACAATCTCTCCCTGACATCTATCATGAAAAGGTCCCATGTTGCAGGGTGGGGAAAGACCTCTTTGTAAGGCGCCAAGAATCTCAAATCAGGAATTCTGCTGTCTTTACCGCCATGGTCCCTTGCCCAGGAATGCCTTGCTTGTGTGATTTCTACTGCACTTCAGCAGATCACCCCTGCAGATCATCAGAGGAGACTGGCCTGGCTCTGTAGTCCGAAACAGCTCTCAACAGTGCTGGCTACTTGAGATAGGGTGAGAAAGGGCTATTGTTTGATTGTAACTGAGAGTGCCTGGGTGCATTTGAATAGCTGCTAGCCACACCCTCTGCTGGGGGAGGCTTCTATTTAAGGCTCCACCTGACCAGCTGAGCTCTGGAAGGCAGCAGGAAATAGAGCTGCAAGTGGGGTGAGTGGGGGGGGGGGTGTTTGCTTTCAGCTGAGGTGATTTAGCTGAGGGTACTGTGTGTGGGGACTGTGTTTAGAAGTGTGTGAGTTTTGAGTTGTTGTAGAGTTCTGGCTGCTTGAGATAGGGTGAGAAAGGGCCATTGTTTGACTGTAACTGAGAGTGCCTGGGTGCATTTGAATAGCTGCTAGCTACACTCTCTGCTGGGGGAGGCTTCTGTTTAAGGCTGCACCTGACCAAAGCTGACCAGCTGAACTCTGGAAGGCAGCAGGAGATAGAGCTGCAAGTGGGGTGAGTGGGGGGGGGGTTTGCTTTCAGCTGAGGTGATTTAGCTGAGGGTACTGTGTGTGGGGACTGTGTTTAGAAGTGTGTGAGTGAGTTTTGAGTTGTTGCAGAGTTCTGGCTGCTTGAGATAGGGTGAGAAAGGGCCATTGTTTGACTGTAACTGAGAGTGCCTGGGTGCATTTGAGTAGCTGCTAGCCACACCCTCTGCTGGAGGAGGCTTCTACTTAAGGCAGCATCTGGCCAGAGGCACGAGCCAAAGGGTGGGGCTCTTGGCCTGTGGTTCTTTGCCTAGGGGCTCTTAGACTGGGGACTCGTGAGAAGCCAAAGAAGAGCCAGAACACCAAGGCCCTAGGCTCCTTGGGTTCCCAGTAAGGTAAGTAGACTTCTACAAGGAGAATACAAAGGGTTTTTATAATTATATAAAATTATTTTTAAAGCAATTATGAAGCCAGAATGCCAGCAGGAGATTGTGGGCTATCCAGTGTTTTGCACGGTGTGTCACACGCATGATTATCTGCCCACTGGGCAGAAGTCTTGGGTGTGTGCCCAGTGTAATGAGCTCCTGGTTCTCAGAGAACAAGTTTGCTCCCTTGAGGCCAAGATGGCTGACCTGGAGAAGCAGAGACAGTCAGGCACATGGAGAAGACTCTCGGGGACTTATTAGATATGTCCCACTCTGAATCTGGCAGCCCCACCACTGTCAGGGAGCATGAGGGTCGAGAGGGAACAGGGCATCATGCTGTGGATAAGGGAAACGTGCCCTCAGAAGGGACCTTTTCTACAGCTGGTGAATGGGTATTCTTTCGTACCAAAGAAACATCCCTGGGCAGGGAGGGAGGGGGGCTCTTGGTAGTTGGTGATTCGATCCTTAGGCAGGTAGACAGCTGGGTGGCGAAACCACGTATTGACCGTATGGTGACTTGCCTGCCTGGTGCGAAGGTAGCGGACATTACGCATGTTTTAGATTTCAGGTGGGGTGTTGAAAGACCTGAGTCAGATTGAGGTGACAAGAAAGCAGGTCCTACGACTGATAGACAACTTAAAAACAAATAAATCACTGGGCCCAGATGGCATACTTCCGAGAGTTCTGAGAGAACTCAAATGTGAACTTGTGGCTCTCCTGACAAAAATATGTAATCTTTCATTAAAATCTGTCTCCATTCCTGAGGACTGGAAGGTAGCGAATGTCACTCCCATCTTTAAAAAGGGTTCCAGAGGAGATCCGGGAAATTACAGGCCAGTCAGTCTGACGTCGATACCCAGTAAGTTGGTAGAAACTGTTATTAAGGAAAAAATTAGTAGGCACATTGATGAACAAAATCTACTGAGGAAGACTCAGCATGGGTTCTGTAAAGGAAGATCTTGTCTCACTAACCTGTTAGTGTTTTTTGAGGGAGGAAACAAACATGTGGACAAGGGGGACCCGATAGATGTTGTTTACCTTGACTTCCAGAAAGCGTTTGATACAGTTCCTCATCAAAGGCTCCTAAGCTAGCTCAATAGTCATGGGATAAAGGGACAAGTCCTTTTGTGAATCAAAAACTGGCTAATTAAAAGGAAACAGAGAGTGCGTATAAATGGGCAATTTTCTCAGTGGAGGGAGCTAAGCAGTGGGGTACCACAGGGATCAGTACTCGGTCCGATGCTTTTTAACTTGTTTATTAATGTTTTGGAGCTGGGAGTAAGCAGTGAAGTGGCTAAATTTGCAAATGACATGAAGTTGTTCAGGGTGGTGAGAACCAGGGAGAATTGTGAGGCACTCCAAAGGGATCTGTTGAGGATGAGCAAGTGGGCATCAACGTGGCAAATGGGGTTCAGTGTGGCCAAGAGCAAAGTGATGCAAATTGCAGCCAAAAATCCTAGCTATAAATACATGTTGATGGGATCCAAACTGGCGGAGACTGACCAAGAGAGAGATCTTGGAGTCGTAGTAGATAACTCAAGAGCCAGTTTGGTGTAGTGGTTAAGTGCGCGGACTCTAATCTGGGAGAACCGGGTTTGATTCCCCACTCCTCCACTTGCACCTGGCTGGATGACCTTGGGCAAGCCATAGCTCTGTATCAGCTGTTCTCTCAGGGACAGCTTGGGAAAGAGCTCTCTCAGCCCCACCTACCTCACAGGGTGTCTGTTGTGGGGAGGGGAAGGGAAAGGAGTTTGTAAGCCGCTCTGAGACTCCCTTGGGGAGTGGAGGGCAGGGTATAAATCCAATCTCTTCTTCTTCTTCTTCAATGAAAATGTCAAGACATTGTGCGACTGCAATGAAAAAGGCCAACGCTATGCTGGGGGTTATTAGGAAGGGAACTGAAAACAAATCAGCCCCTGTACAAATTGATGGTGCGACCTCATTTGGAGTACTGTGTACAGTTCTGGTCGCCACACCTCAAAGAAGATATTGTAGCACTGGAAAAAGTGCAGAAAAAGGCAACTAGGATGATAAAAGGGTTGGAACACTTTCCCTATGAAGAAAGGTTGAAGCGCTTGGGGCTCTTTAGCTTGGAGAAACAATGGCTGAGGAGTGAGATGATCGAGGTTTATAAGACTATGCATGGGATAGAGCAGGTAGAGAAAGAAGTCCTTTTCTCCCTTTCTCACAATACAAGAACTCGTGGGCACTCCATGAAATTGCTGAGCAGTTGTTTTAGAACAGATAAAAGGAAGTCCTTCTTCACCCAAAGAGTGATGGACACATGGAATTCACTGCCACAGGAGGTGGTGGCGGCTACAAGCAGGGACGGCTTCAAGGGGGAATTAGATAAACATATGGAGCAGAGGTCCATCAGTGGCTATGAGCCACAAAGTATAGATAGGAACTCTCCGTCTGGGGCAAGTGATGCTCTGTATTCTTGGTGCTTGGGGGGGGGGGGAACAGTGGGGGGGCTTCTAGTGTCCTGGCCCCACTGTTGAACCTTCTGAGGGCACCTGGTGTTTTTGGCCACTGTGTGACAGAGTGTTGGACTCTGTTGGACAGAGTGTCAGGCCAGTGGCCCATCCAACATTGGCTTCTCTAATGTTCTTATGTTCTTAAGGGCTGCGGTCACACACACTAAATAATCCACTTTCCAAATGGATTTTGCCAGTTCACACAGGCCCATTCTGCATCTAGCATTCGCTGCACTGTTTTACCAAACCCACCTTGGAACAGAAATTCCCCTCCGCATTGCCTGCCACTTTCATTTTCTTTGATTGTCGGATTTTATGATAGTCTCCACACTGCATGCCGGCTTCACTTCATGGTTATCATCTGCATAGGTCTAGGGACGTATTATGACCATTCAGGAGTGACTCTGCAGTAAGTATGGCATTGGCTCAGGGTAGTTGAGTATGGTTTTGAGCTGCCTCCTTTTCTATTCCGATGTGGGTTTGGTAAAACAACAGAGCGAATGCTAGATGCAGAACGGACCAAGGTGTCTGCCTATTATTACTCCTCTGCTTGACAGCCCACTTTCTTGACTGGCTAACTGCTTCCTGGCCCCCAGTTGGTGCTCAGGGACATATGGAAGGAAGATACATATTCTTCTGTGCATCTAGCTTGAAGATAGATGTGACCTCTGATCGCCGCCTTAACTAGTCGGGATTGGCACGTCCTCCCTCGTCCCCCATTAGGAAGGCTGCCGGGGAAACTCAAGTGCAGCGTGTTCTTGCCCCTCTCGGCAACTGCAGGGCGGGGTTAATTGCCTAGAGGCCTGTGGCACAGAAGCCTCACTTGCCAAACTGCCACTCGTCGAAAGAAGTCACACGTGACACAGAGCTCCGACCCAGAGAGTCGCCGTCGCCCTGGTAACCGTTTGCACCTGCGGATGGAGGAGTGAGTCAGAGCGCTGAGAGTCGGCATTCTTTTTATGGAACGTTGAAATCTATTCATAGGCGGGCTTGTAGGGAGAAGAAAATCCCCCACCCTTTGGGGTTTTTCTTTTTTAGCACTGCAGATGCCTCTTGAGAGAAAACGAAGTATATCGTGCAGTGTTCTATCTAATCATAAATCTACAAAGAAGTCCCTGGCTAAATCACAAGAAAATCCGTCAAGTCCGGAATTTTCTTTCCCAGCCTATTGCCCATCATTCTCCCCCACTGCTGGGGCATGCTGTTGCCCGCAGTTGCGCAGCGGAGTTCCTCATTCCGAAAGCTGACTGGCTCACCTTTGTGCCTGGTGCTCAACTGTTGAGCCACAGAGTTCCCTGCGAGAAAAGCTGACTGGCTTGCCCAGATCCTAGGGACTCCTTCTCTCCCTTCCCTATATTGCTATTGATCCATCCCCTGAAATGAAGGCACCAGACAAAAGGGTGGGTTACACTGGGAAGCTGTCAGATCAGCTTTGAGCCACACACTTATTAAGACTCACACACCCCTCTCGTGTAGATTCCCGAAAAGGCTGCACCATTGGGTTTGCTGGCATTGGGCCAAGGTTCAGCCTGGCCAGAAGCCTCTCCTTGCCTGCCCCAAATGTGTGCGGAGGGGTGCTGCCCATCCATCCCCCTTGCTTCAACCCACTGAGTGTGAGAGCCGGTGGGGCTGTGGCTTTCCACCAGCTGCAATGGCTGCCTTCACATCTTTTCAGGGGCAGGCGTGGTAAAAGCATATTTTGCCCTTTTTTTGGCCTGGAATGTCTTTGTGCATAGTGCTGGGTGGTTGTGTTATCTTTCCTTAGTCTGTATAATTGACTTCCTTGGGTAGCAAAGCACTCTGTCCCCCTCCCCATGTAGATCCTCCATGACTGGTCAGAAGCCCGTGGGCAGTTTAGCTGAAGAACATAAGAATAGCCCTGCTGAGTCAGGGATCCATCTAGTCCAGCATCCGGTATCAGACAGTGGCTGAGGACAGACTGGCAATGTGGCCCAGGATAGGTCCGCTTTAGAAGCGGGGGAAGGGAGGCAGTTCAGACAGCCGCAGCTGTCCTCCATCTTCCTTCTGTACTCACCCACTTCTAAAGCGCTTTCATGGTGCTTCAGTCAGACACTGGAAGAAAGTGGTGTCCAGGGGGCTTCCTCTGCTTGAATCCCGCTTCCTGGCTGTGTGGATGGGAAGAAGCAGGATTCAAACAGAGGCGGTGGTGTTAACGTGCCGCTGTGGGGAGATGCGCATATGCGCTCATGCACTCATGTGCACAAGCAGCCCCAGGTGCATTTTCCACCTTGCAGAGTTAAAAGGTCCTTAGAATTGCTGCTGCGCCTATGCGCCTATATGTATAGGCACCCATGCACCAGTTGCCAAAACAGCCCTTCCATGAGCTACAGAGGCAAGCCCACCAGGGGCCGCTCCACAGCAGTGTGAACGCTCCATTCCGTCTCCTCCCCGGCATGCCCCCGCAGGAGTCTGGCCAGTGCGAACAGCCAGCCCCAGGCTAGTTTGCCCCCAGAGCTTTTTGCCCCACTGCCGTTTCGCGGCAGATTCCCAGTCTGTCCTCAGCCAGTGGCCAACCACTTCCTCTGGAGGGCCAACAACAGCGCACGGAGGCCAAGGCCTTCCCCTGATGTCACCTCCTGGCTCTGGGATTCAGAGGTTTAGTGCCTCTGAAGGTGGAGGTTCCCTTCAGTCTCCATGGCTAATAGCCATAGATAGACTTAGACTCCATGAATGTACCTAATCTTATTCCTGGACTTCCGTTTTGGCAGTTTCGATGGCGAGCATGACTCCTCGCAGCTCCAAGAGAGTTGGCCCGTAATGCCCCAGCTGGGAGGGGATCCAGTTGCAGGGGACTCCTAGCCAGGGGGTGCGAAGGTAGCCACTCCAGAGGCAGATTGCCAACAGATTGAGGCTTCTTATGCCCCGATGGTCCCGCCACAGCTGATCCATCAATGGAACATAGAAACGGCACCCAGAACAGCAAGCAAGGAGTCAAGCATCTAAATGACCCCCATAAAGCGATTTACACATCTTAAAAAATAGTGAGTTTATGATGGTTGGCTGAAAAGAACCTTTTGCCCAAAGTCCTATTTACAGTGCGGGAGAGGGAGGGAACTCAAATACTCCCCCCTCCCCGGCTGAAAACAAGCGAACTAAGAAAACAATTTTCGGGACTGGGTACAGAACGCTTTCTCACCTCGATCAAATAAAAAGCATACTTATCTAAAGCATTTCTGTCCATGGGCTTCCCTCAATGTTTTAAAAGTTTTTCCTGGAATGCAAACATGAGTTGGACCGAGAAAATGATGATGAGATTAAAACAATCACTGGGAACTACAAGATCAGCATCTCTGGTCACAAGACCAGATTCTTCTCCAGACCTCTCTAACATGTTGACAGCAGCATTGCGCCCTCTGTTGGAACAAATGAATGACATGAATAAAAAACTGGATGTAGTACAACAGCAACTTAACCATACCAATATACAATCGCAGAAGATTGCTGAAGATGTAAAGAAAATTGACATTAAGACCAAAAACATGGATCAAAGACTGCAAGAAGTAGTAGAAGAAAGGGATTCTTAAAAAGATCAACTCTTAAGATTTCAAATGGAAAAATCAGCTTATGCCCTGAGATTTCAAGGTGTACCTGAGCAGGAACATGAGGATCTTAAAGAGCTTCTGAGTCAAGCATTGTCTCCTATGATAGATTTAAAAGCAGATTTTTTTTAAAAAAATGATATGGATATGACCTATAGGGTATATCCTGAATACATTAAAAAAATAATCTGTCTGGGGAGATAGTAGTTAGATTCTCCAAAAGAGCAACAAGAGATGTGGTGCTCAAGGCCACAAATCGGTCTGTCTTGAAAATCATGGACAAAAATATTACAGTCTTAAAAGATGTCCCATTTGAAGTTAGGAAAAGAAGAAGACCCTATAAGAACTTAACTGTGTTTCTGCAAAAAAAAAAAAAAAAAATCTGTTTTCTGTTTTTTACAGGTGGATATTCCCTGAAGGCCTAATGTTTAAATACAAAGACAAGAAAGAAAAGATTAACTCTCTTCTTAAAGCGAAGGTTTTCTTGGACTTACAACAAAATCCAAAGAAGGAAACCAAGACAACGGAGGAGAAAGAAGAAGGAGAGACCAACAAACATGATACAGGAAGTCCAGAATCAACAAGTTCCAGCGAGACATGCGAAGAATCTATCTCTGAGATAGGGGCAGCCACCCCTAAACAATCTAGGGTCCAAGAGACTATTCCCAAGAGAGGCAGAATAGGGAAAAAATGAGAAGATCTAGAAAATGTGAAGCCCTAGCAACATTTACTTATATACTGTTTTTATTTCTGATTGTACAGATGTATCAGCATATTAATAAGCTATATTAATAATCAGACAATATCTGTTTTGTATTACTATGGGAAATATTTAACTATGAAACTTTATTTAGCAAATCTGATCTTTTGTATATTTTAGGTTAGTTTAGTTTTTTCTTTTGTAGTTGTGGATTAGTTGTTAGACGTTGAAAAAAACCAATAAAATATGTAAAAAAAGAGAGAAAGCTGCTTATTCCTGTGGCCATCACTATATCCTCTGTCAGCAAATTCCACATTTTAAGCACTCTCAGTGTAAAGTAGCATTTCCTTTTGTCCACCCTGAACCAACTGCCCATTAGTTTCATTGGATGCCCTTGACTTCTAGTATTTTGGGAGAAGGAGAAAAATCCTCTTCGTCAACTCTCTCAACCCCATGCATCATTGTATAGATCTCTATCATGTCCCCTCTCTTAGTTGTCTCTTTTCTAAACTGAAAAGTCCCAGACTCTTCAGCCTTTCCTCATAGGGGAGGTGCTCCAGCCCCCTCATCATCTTGGTTGCCCTCTTCTGTACTTTGCCCAGCTCTATCTTTCCAACATTATCTATTAATATGCCCTTTTTGCATTATCTATTAATATGCCCTTTTCCCCCATCATGGATGCTCATTGAATTCATATAACCTGGTATACATGTATGCACCGCTCTCAGCTGATCTGGATTTGGATTGGATAAACATCTGGAGCGGAGGTCCATCAGATGGAATACTATGTTTGGGGCAGTGATGCTGCAAAGAACTGGAGTCGGAGATGCATTGGAGTGAAATCAGCAGGCATAGTTTATTTGTGGTTCAGATGAGCATGTGGGACGGAAGTCGGGGGCCTGCTTATATTCACAGTCAAGCCATACCGCTGACCTCACCCAAACAGGGTGATTGGATTAGTTTCCCGCCAGAGGCTATCATAGGACTGTTTGAATATCTTAAGCCTCTGATAGGGGGACAATTAGGATCCTGGCGGGCCATTGTTTCCGGACCGAACCAAAGGCCCTACCTGGCCATGTGCTCGGTGGTGGCCATGTGGCCATTGCCATTGCATACATTATGCCCCTCCCCCCATAGTCCAGACCCCCCCTAGCAGACATAGTCCTGAAGGTAGGATGGTGGCCTGCGGTCTCATGCTGAGCTCCGGGGACCCAAGGGCGAGAGTGCTGATTCAGGCGCCATCCCAATGGGCTCCAGAAGGGGCTCGGGTGTGGTCACATCTGGGGTGCAGTCTGGTGGTGGAGTGGGAACATGGGTGACCAGTTGCTTCAGTGATCGATCCAGTGGCTGGTACCTTTGTGGAGGGGATGGTCCAGGGTCATCAGCAGCCTTCTCGGTGGTGTCGTATTCCAGTGACTGGAGATGTCTGTGCAGCTGGTCGATGTGCCACTTCCATAACTGGCCTTTCTCCCCCAAGACCTCGTATGACAGAGATCCTGTTGTGCAGATAATGCGCCCGGGCAGCCAGGCAGGACCAGCCACATAGTTGTGGACGTATACCAGGTCCTCTGGGAAGAACCCCCATGGTGCCTTCCAATGCTCAGCCTCTCCACTGTGCTCTAGGGCCCGGTCTGGGTGCAGCTGGTCCAGCAATGTTGTGAGCCACCATCCCATGAGGAGCTCCATTGGGCTACATCCCATTGTGGTGTGCAGTGTTGTTCTTAGGCCGAAGAGGAAGGTGGCTAGCTTGTGGTGCCAGTCGCCTCTGTCCATTTTGCACAATGCCTCTTTGGTTGTCCTGACCATGCGCTCCGCCTGTCCATTTGTTGCTGGGTGAAATGGGGCGGACCTCACATGGTGGATCCCGTAGTACTCCACGAAGTCCTGGAACTCCTGTGAAGTAAAAGCTGACCCATTGTCTGTTACTAAAGTGTCCGGGATGCCGTGGGTACTGAAAATGCGCCAGGTGCATCGGATGGCTGCTTGAGATGACGTGGCTGACACTGGGGCTACCTCCAGCCACTTTGTGTAGCTGTCTACAAGAAGGAAGAACAGCTGGCCCTGGAAGGGACCTGCAAAGCCCAGGTGGAGTTGGGTCCATGGCTTATGGGCAGACTCCCAGGGTCTGATGGGCACCCCTGGTGGCTCTGGACGGGACTCTTGGCACACCCAGCATCGCTTGACCTGATCCTCAATGGCAGCATCCATCCCTGGCCACCATACGTAGCTGCAGGCCAGGGCCTTCATGCGTACAATGCTGGGGTGTTGTTCATGCAGGGCCGTAAGGACCCTTTCTTGCAACAGGGCGGGGATGACAACCCTGGAACCCCATAGAAGACACCCCTTGTGGGTGGAGAATTCAGTCTGTTGGCATGTGTATGCCGCGAAATCGGGGCCAGTACTGCTGGGCCACCCCTTTCCCACCCAGTTGAGGACCCGTGAAAGGATGCGGTCTTGCGCAGTGAGCCGAGCCACATCTTTTACCTGGGCCGGGCAGCTGGGCAGGTCATCTAGCAAGGCGATGTTGGATGGGGGTCGCAGGAGGGCAGTGGCAGGCAGCTGAGGGCATCTGCATGCCCCATCGACTCTCCCAGTCGGTGGACAAGGGAATATGAGTATCCGACCAGGAAAACAGACCACCGCAGGACCCATGGGAGAGCATCTGCGGCATCTGTCGGTCGGGTGCCAGGAGCCCCAGTAGGGACTTGTGGTCCGTCACAATGGTGAAGGGCCAGCCGTACAAGAAGTCACGAAACTTCTTCACCCCCGTGACCATAGCCTTATCTATCTGCGCATAGTTGTGCTCGGCCAAGGACAGGGTCTGGGAGTAGTAAGTGACCGGGACCTCCCAGCCGTTGGGCAGGCAGTGGCCCAGGACCACACCCACTCTGTGTGGGGAAGTGTCACGCGCCAGGACCACAGAAATGCGCTAGGATGGCATTCGACACCAGTAGATCTTTGACGGCCTGAAATGCCGCAGCATGGTGTGGGCCCCATACCCACTGGGCATTTTTGTTGAGGAGCCTGTGGAGAGGCTCAGCTACCGCTGCCTTGTGGGGAAGGACGGTGTGGTAAAAGTTCAGCAGGCCTAAAAATGATTGCAGTTCCGCTCGTGAGGAAGGCGCTGGGGCTTCTGTGATAGCACGCACCCTGTCAGGGCTGGGGTGAATTCTGTGGGTGTTGACCGTGAAGCTGACCATGAAGTCCACTGAAGATACGCCGAGCTGACATTTTTCCCACTTCACCTTCAGACCAGTGTCGAGGAAACGCTGCAGCACAGAGCGGAGGCATGATGTGAAAGTCTGGAGTGGTGACTAAAATGTCGTCGAAGATGGGGAACACATCTGGAATACCTTTTAACAGACAGTCCATTCGCTCCTGGAAAAGACCGGGGGTGATGCTGACCCCAAACTGCAGGTGGCGGACCTTAAATGCCCCCCTGTGTGTAACAATAGTTTGGGCCTCCGCCGTGGCCTCATCTACAGGGAGCTGTTGGTAGGCCTGAGCCAAGTCCAACTTCCCAAAAACTCGGGCGCCCACGAGGTCAGCCAGGACATGATTTACCACAGGCACTGGGTAAGCATGGTCCTCAAGCGCCTGATTAAGTGTGCATTTATAATCAGCACATATTCGAATGTCCCCGTTCTGCTTCTTTGGGGTTTCCCACTGGGCGTGGGAGACCGGTTCGAGGATCCCCTGGGTTACCAGCCTGTCCAATTCTTTATCAATTTTAGGCCGGACCACCAGGGGAGGGCGTCTAGCTGCTATGTGGATTGGCCGTACTGCCGGGTCGAGGTCCAGGGACACGGGAGGGCCCATGTAGGCACCCAGTGTACCATAGAAAACTGTGGGAAACTCGTCACAGACTTCCCTGAAGGGGCCATTGGCCTGATCCAACATGGCTTCTCTCATGTTCTTGCATTCTTATGCAGATTTTATATGTTCCAAGTCAAGTATACACCAGAGGTATATCATTATACAGTACTGTAGGTGCTCATTAGAAAGTAGAATGATTTTGGGTGAAGAACCTCTTCTCCCTCTAACCACCTTCCTACTTACAGCGGCCAAAACATCCATCGCAGCATCTTGGAAGCTCAACACTCCCCCCTCTCTGGATCTCTGGAGAAAAAAAATCTGGGATCAATTTCTAATGGATAAGATCACTGACAGTCTCAATCCTCCCAGCACCTCTTTGGATGCGACTTCTTCATGTTTCGTGTGCACCTGGTACCCCTTCCTACACTATATGACTGAAAACAACTTACTCCCCCGAGACCCTAGCTACTCCTCTTGGCTTTATTTCTGAATCTATCTATCTATCGCCTTTCTGTCACACTCTTCTCTGACTTTTACTACCTCATATTCTACGAGGCAAAGGTATTTTGGAAGTTTATCTTCTTTTTTGTTTTTCATTTAACTAGGGCTGAGTAGAGTCATCAGATACGAGTCACGTACTGTTAATCTGTTAGCTGAACTTACTTGTTATGACAAATTACTTATTTGCTGAAATTACTTTCCTACATTGACAATGTTGATATGTTGAGTAACTTTGTTTTTTCTTCTGGTAGATGTTTTCTTCAATAAAAAATTATTTCCAAAAAAAAAAGGAAAATAGAATGATATGCTGGGAGACTGGCCGGGGGGGGGGGGGGGGTTGTCCTTCTGATTTAATCTGATTTGGATGAGTTCCTTGTTTTAGTAACTACTGTATTTTAAAAGGGTAGTTTTTCACTTTGGTACCGGTGTCATTTATCACCTCAGCACAAGGCCCTGACAAGGCACCAGCCTTGCCCATTATGCATAGTAATAGCTGCCCTCGTCTGAAGTTTGCGCCCTGAGTCCTTTCAGTGTACAACGTGCAGTGGTGTGCTTCAGCCCCCGTCCCTGTTGCTCAAAGAGGATGTTAGTTTTTCACCCCATAACGTTACAGCCAGGCTGTCCTCTCTGTGCCAAGAGCAGTGGGGGAGGAGGGGCCATAGCAGTTGTCCAGTTTTATCTTCCCGGATAGGAAACTGCAAATCCGATCTTTTTGGTTACATCAGTGTCCTGGCAGGGGTGGTGTCTCTATTCCATTCCATTAGGAATGAGGTACAACAAAAGAAGTGCTATGGGAAGACCATGATGGTAATCAGTTTTCCTAAGACAAGTAGCCTTAATCCCAGTATTGAAGAACCCAACTCAAGTTGTTGAAAAGACCTAAGAAACTACTCTTGACTTCTCTTTTTTGGATTCCTGTATATTGGGATGTTTGAGTCCAGTGGCACCTTTAAGACCAACAAAGTTTTATTCTTTGTTCTGTTCTGCTGCTTCAGACCAATGTGGCTACCTACCTGAATACACTTTGGGACAGGAGGGAAGGCAGCACAGTATAGCCCAGCCTCCTCAGATCTCAGAAACTAAGCAGGGTCAGTACTTGGAAGAGAGACCACCAGGGGTCATTTTGTAGAAAAAGAGGTGCAGGAGCTCATTACCATAACTCATTTGCATAACTCATTTGCATATGCCACACCCCCTAACATACCAGAAGTGTGTCAGAAGGCAACACCCACCCCTCAGGCTCCACTCCACAGGTGAGTGAAACTGACCTGCTCTTCCTCCATTCCCTTCCCCATCCAATACTTTGTGCAATAAAAATAAGCGTCAAGAACACACCCTCATTCTCTTCCTGCTCCCTTGAAACCACCAGGTTTCAAGTAGACTTGAGATACCCAGGACATGTGCACCACCCATCCCTTCCCCTTCCTCTCCCCACAACAAGACACCCTGCGAGGTAGGTGGGGCTGAGAGAGGTCTTTTGAGAACTGCTCATGAGAGAACAGCTCTGAGAGAACTTGTGACTGGCCCAAGGTCACACCAGCAGCTGCATGTGGAGGAGTGGGGAATCAAACCCGGTTCTCCCAGATTAGAGTCCAACTCCTGACCACTACACCAAACTGATGGGGTGGAAGCTGCTGAAGGGTTGGCGAAATTTCTCCAGTACTTATGTGCCATGTGCCCAGATAAAAAAATGGTATACTTAGAAAATTTATATGCCACCTTGAGCAAGTCTCTGGAAAAGCAGCACAGAGTCATAAAAGGAACAATGATAAAATTATCGATATTAAAACAAAACATTAAAACCAATAAAGACCCTAGCAGGGCTTTCCCTGGGGCGCTGCGCCTCTGCACTGCTCGGGGAAGCCGAGGAGGGGGCGGGGCTTGGTCATGTGCCCGCCCCCTGGGCTCCTCACTCCCGGAGCTGCGCTCCTGTGCGCTCCCGCTCCAACAGTCCCCTGGAGACCACCAAGGAAGACTCTGCAGAGGAAGGTCAATGGCCAACCACCTCTGCTTCTCCCTTGCCCTGAAAGCCCTTTGCTGGGGTCACTATTAGTCAGCCCTCTCCCCACAGTTGCTCATCAACTGGAGACCTGATTTGTGAGTCCATTCCTTCTGAGGCCAGGACAATCCGGGGTCTTTCTGTTGTGGCCCCCCAAAGAAGCCCCCATGCGCTAAAACAGGCTTTATTTCACCTTCAGAAAGCTTGGCTTCTGCTGCTGTTTCGCTTCTTAGATATTTCTAATTCCCTTCTATTGTTAGCATCATCTTCACTTTGTTCTGCTTTGGTTTTAAATATGGTCTGGGGCTGGTTTTCCTGTTGTAGTTCTGTATTTATCCCTGCCTTCCTCCAGAGAGCTCAAAGCAGCACTCCTGAGAGTTATCTCACTGAGAGTGTATCTGGCCTGGACCAGCCAGCTATCTCCCTGGCTGAAAGAGGATTCGAACCCAGGTTGCTTGAATCCAACACCATGACTGTGGTCCTTTTCTCATTTTCTTGCCACTCTGGATTTTCTCAGTGTTCGAGTCGAGGCAATTTAAGTCCATAGCAAAACAGCATCCAAAAAACCCAGGGCAAGGCAGGCTGAAATCCAGGCTGACCACTGAGGGGAATTAAAGTAATGCAGAATGGGGGAAAACCAGAATAAAAAGCAGGTTAAACTCAATGTCAGTGCAGAATAGGGGGGAAACCCTGGATTGAAAAGGTTGAATTCAATTTTAGTGCAGAATTGCTTGGAGGACACTGTGGTGAGCATGGATTAAAAGGAGAGTGCAGAAAAGACCTAAATCCACAGGAAAACAGCATCCACATAACCAGGGCTTTTTTTTTCTAGAAAAAGCCCAGCAGGAACTCATTAGCATAATAGGCCACACCCAGCAGCAGAAACTCATTAGCATGTTAGGCCACACCACTGACAGCACAGCTTATTAGCATATTAGGCCACACCCCTATGTTACCAGAAGAGTGGTCATCCAGCCACACCCACCTTTTGCTTCTTATTCTGTTTACCTTGTTTGTTGTCAAAACCCAGGGCTTTTTTTGTAGCAGGAATTAATTTGCATGTCAGGCCACACACCCCTAATATAGCCAATCCTAATGAGTTTCTGCCGTTGGGTGTGGCCTATTATGCTAATGAGTTCCTGCTGGGTGTGGCCAACTCAGGAGCCAGCCGGAACTCCATTCCTGTACGTTCCTGCCCAAAAATAGCCCTGCGAAATAACCCAGGGCAATAGCAGGCTGAAACCGGGCTGACCACTAAAGAGAGGTAATAGAATGCAGAACGGGGGGGAAACCCAGAATAAAAAGGAAGATGAACTCAATTTTAGTGCAGACTTGGGGGGGGGGGGGAGGGCTGGATTAAAAAGAAGGTTGAATTTAATTTTAGTGCAGAATTGCTTGGAGGGCACCGTGGTACAAATGGATTAAAAGCAGAGTGCAGAAAGGGCCTATGTCTTATATTTTACATTGCAAACTAACCTGGGGTCCTTTAAAAGGTGACTTACATACACCAGGCGTCCCCAGCCTTTTTGAGCTCATGAGCACTTTTGGGATTCTGACATAGGATGGTGGGTGCAAGCACAAAATGGCTGCCACCGGTGGCAGAGCCCCCCCACAAAGACACAGAGGAAGCCTAAGTGCCAAGGAGAAGCATGGGCGTCAACTACGGGGGGGCTCGAGGGCTCGAGCCTCCCCCGAAATTTCCCGGGGGGGGGCTCAGCCACCCCCGGCAAAATGGAGTGCTCGCTGGTGGCGGCGCTGCTGCTCCTGCTGCTCATTCTGCTGCTGCTGCTGCTGCTACCACCACCGGGCTCGAGGCAGCCAGCCAGCCAGCCGGCGAATTGTCGTCGTCGTCGTCCCTCTTCCACCTCACTCACGCTCGCCGGGGGCTGGCCTGCCCGCCGCCTGCCTGCTCGTCCAGTCGTCCTCTCAGCGCCGGCGCCGCCACAGCAGCCGCGCCACCTCGGAGTCCCTCTGCTGGGGGGGGGGGGGAGGGGAGATTTCTGAGGGAGAGTTTTTTTATTTGATTTTTTTTTTTAAGCAGCCACTCCTCACGAGGCAGCGGAGGGAGAAGGGGTGGTGTCGGGGAGACCGCCTCAGGCGCGCGTCTCTCTCTCGCTCGTTCTCCCTCGTCCCGGTGGCCAGTCAGCCGGCCAGCTGGCCGTCGCCGCCGCTCCTTCCCCCCCACCCCTGGCCTGCCCTCCTGCCTCCCTGGGGACCCCTAATATACATGTTCACATAGAAATATATTTCAAATTAAATTTTAAAATAAAACAGAATATAAATTTCAAGGGAAGGCGGCAATCAGTGATTGTCAGTGTGGTCAAGTGACTGTAGTGTAGGACTGGCAGCTATCTACTATCTCCCTTCTTCCTTTGCTGCCTTCCACCGGCAAGTGAGGACCCTTTTTTGTGTCACTTGGCACTCTCTCGGTGTGATCCCATCCCTCCCTCCTGCTCTGTGTTTTAACGGTTGCTTTTGTATCTATTGTAAGCTCCGGTTTTCAAACATTTTAAGGACGCATTTGTGTGCTGGTGCTGATGGCTTTTAAGATGAGACTTTGATTTGTACATTTTAAATTGTTCTCCGCCTTGGCGGCTCTTATAAGGGCAGAACGCCGGGGTCAGAAACTTGTTAAATAAATAAAAAATAAAGGATAGTTCACTTTTTATCCTGCCCTTCCTCCAAGAAGTTCAGGTTCTCCATTTCCCGTTTTAACTTTACAGCAACCCTGTCGGGTATGTGAGTGTTGTGTACGAAGGATGAGTCAACCCTAAACTAGCCCTGGGGTCAGGTTGAGCTTGCATCCACAAACAATAGTTGGCTAGGATCCTAGAATGGGCCAACAGAGAAACAATGTTATGCAAATAGCCTATTGTTTGGGGGGGGGGGTGTTCGGGGTGTGGTTTGTGCATGCTTAAAAACCAGTCTTCTGCCTGGGATTTTTGTCTTTCTGCTCCTTGCTGAAATCTCTAATAAAGTAGAGTTGATCACTTGGGGTCTGTTCATCCATGGAACCCACTATTTAACAGTGAGAAAGAAGGGAGGGAGGGGGGGAGGGGAGGGGAGGGAGAGAGCCAGCCTGAGGTCACTTATAAACAGGTGGGGATTTGAATCTTTGTCTGCCACACCACACTATCTCTTTGGCTTCAGGAGACCTGGGTTTAAGGCCCCATCCAACCATGAAGCTTCCCAGATGCTCTTGTGTCAGTCACTCCCTCTCAGCCTCCCCTACATCGCAGGATAGTTGTGAGGATAAAATGGGGGAGGGGAAGACCAGGTATCGGCTCCTTTGAGACCGGAGAGGCTACAGTTGGATTATCTACACCTTGCATCAGGTGCATAAAAATGAAAATCAGTTTTTTTTTACCGCACATGTTTTGATGATGCTATGGACCATAGAATTCAAGTCCTACGAATGCTTACATTTGTATATATTAATATAGATAAATCCTTGTTTATTGGATTTACTAATAGGGAGTGATAATCTGGATTTCTGTGCCATCAGTTAGGGTAAACAGGGTTGCTCTGGACCTCAGCAGTGAGAAAAAAAATAATTTCGGTTCTATTGGATTTCCACCGTCTCTGATGACGCGCGTGTGCGATTTGCAACCTCTCTCCTTTGCTCGGAAAACAAGGTCCTTGTGTCAGAGATCCAGAAATAACTGCGCCCTCATCATGAATTTGAATATCCAGCTGGGATTTCAGATTGCAGCTCCAGAGAGCAAAGGGTAATGCATTAAAGCTGATGCCTCATTAGTGCCTGGAGCTTGCTATAAGGGGCTCTGCTAGGTATAAAAACTTTATGCTAGCTAGAATTGTTGATAGGATGGGAGATGAAAAATTTAACAATCTGAGACTGTAGTAGGTGCCTTAAAAATATCTTTCAAGAATATCAACCTCATCTTGATCCCGTTGCTGAGGATTGTGGCGATACCAAAACCAGCTTGGCTTGGAAACTGCCCCCACCTTCAGCAGATGAGACTAGAACCATTCTTCGGGGAGGCTCCATGCTAGAGCCCCTGCTTTGCATGCAGAAGGTCCCAGGTTCAATCCCCGGCATCTCCAGTTAAAAGGATCAAGTAGTAGGGGATATGAAAGATCTCTGCTTGAAACTCTGGAGAGCTAATGCCAGTGTGAGTAGCTAATACTGACCCTGATGAATCAAAGGTCTGGTTGCGTATAAGGCAGCTTCATGCGTGTCCTGCTTGATGGCCCTGTAACTTCATCCCCTTTGACACGGAAGCAGTTGTGAGCTGAATAGATAACAGCAACTTCAGAGGCTACCAGTTCTGATCAAACTCTCCCTTTCCTCTTCCCGTACCAACAATAGGGAATGGTGACAGTTATAGACAGGGTTCAGAGGAGTCAGTTGTTTCTTACGAATAGTTGTTTCTCAGTCAACCTGTGACACAGGCCTATTATGCACAGGTGTTTTCCCTTGCTTTTGCCGTACATCTCTGTTGGGTTGTCTTTTTCATTCTGCATTGATTTCTCCCCCTTCAGTGCTCAGTTCGCTTTCTGTTCGCTGTTTCCCCAGGTTTCCTGAGAGTGGTTTTGTAACGATTTTTCCCTTGTTTCGCTTTCAAGCCAAAGGTAATTAAAAAGTATACAGATTCCCTTGGATTTCCCCCCTGCCCCTTTGTTGCCTCTCAAAGGTCACTTCTCCACCCATTCTGCACCTTCCGATGGGCACTCGGTGTGCAAACTACTTTGATTACTTTCCCCCTCATTTTACATTTTATTATTTTTTACAAGCGGCATGAGTCTAGTGATATGAAACTATCACTAGTCTTGGATCACTGGGGGGGAAAGAAATGACAGGGAAGTTATGTGCTTCTCTGGAAGTCCTCTGAGAAGCCTTCTTGCAAGCTCTGAAAGGGGGAGGGAAAGACCTGTATCGAATTGTGCACCACCAATCAAACCCAGCAGTGGGCACTGTGGCCACCACCAATGCTCAGGTGGTCACCATGGGATAAATGGAAAGAAAGATTTAACCCAGACAGCCAAGTATCCCAAAATACACAGCAAGCCTCCCAAGTGCTTTGGCCATGAGCTCACTCTTTTCATTCTCACAACAAACTGAATTTACAGGATTTGGATCCAGGAAGTGGGGAAATGCCTCCGAACTCCTTTTTGGAAATCAACTGGGATGTCATGCTGGAGGGTTTCTCTCTCCCACCCCCCACCATCTCCCCTCTTCTGCCTACTCTTTCTCCAGCCTCCTGCTCATGAGTGTGTGTAGATCTAACATTACTGTGCATTCGCTGGCATATGATGGATTTACATTACTGTTTTATCACTAGTCTTGTACCACTTATTAAAAAATTAAAACTATGAGGAAATTTTTTTTTTAAATTTAAAATGGTGCTCGTGTGGCAATGAAACAGGAAGACGGCGGAGGCTGGTGACTCTTTACTATTTTTCACAGTGGCCAATAACACAACAGAGAATCCACCAGAGCTTGGCAATAAAAAAAAGGAAGCTTTGCAGTTGCTCTAGTCAGTTTCAAAAATAGTTCGGTCAGTTTCAGGAATTTTTTTTTAAACCCTTTGCCTGTGTTCCTTTGTGTTCCCGTTCATTCAAGGAACTGAACCACGAGGATTGAAATGGAAGGCACTTACTTGGCGCTATTGCACAGCTGCGATAGGGCAATAGCATAATTTTTTTTAAACGAAACCTTTGGATGCCACCCCCCACATGTCACAAGTGAGGTTCCCACCCCAATTGAGAAAAACTGCATTCTTTTGGTTATAGATGCAGAATAAATTCAGCGGAGAACAAAGAATGGTGCGTACGGCAGGCACAGAAATCCGAAGCCAAACTGAAAGGCTCGACTGCTCGGATTCTCTGCAGTAAGCTGCGTGTGCATAGTGGGCCATAGTGAGAGGAGCTGAGACATTTGTCCAAGACTTTCCTTCTGGAGATAAAACAAGATGAGAAGCCATGTTAGTCTGTCTGTAGCAGAAGAAAAGAGCAAAAGTCCAGGAGCAACTTATAGACTAAAAGAAACTGTGGCAGGGTGAGCGGTTATTACTATGCGTAATGGCAAGGCTGGTGCCTTGTCAGGGCCTTGTGCGGAGGTGATAAATGACACCGGTACCAAAGTGAAAAACTGCCTTTTTAAAATACAGCAGTTACTAAGACAGGGAACTGATCCTAACCAGATTAAATCCAAAGGACAAACCCCCCCCCCCCCAGCACATCATTCCATTTTCTAATGAGCACCTAAGGCACTGTATAATGATACACCTCTGGGACATATTTGACTTGAAACATATAAAATCTGCATAAGAATGTAAGAACATAAAAGAAGACTCGTTGGATCAGGTCAATGGCCCATCCGGTCCAACACCCTGGCTGCGGACAGACTCATGTTCTGCCGCGCCTCCGTGGTGCGGCAAAACAAGGCGGGGGGGGAATTGCCCCCGCCACGCGGCGTTCGCACACCGCCGCAAGGAAGCCGCCCACAGTGTTCAGATTGCGGGCGGCTTCCGGTGGCAGCATGCGAACACCGCATGGCTCCCCCCGGCTGGCGTGTGTTCACACCCGCCGGAAGCGGGTGGAACGCGTGTGCAGCAGCCAGGACACCACTTTTAAGTGGTGCCCAGCTGCTGTGGGGGGAGCGTTGCGTCCGGCCCGCCTCCTCCAGGCAGATGTGGCAGTCTGGACTGCCGCTCTGCCTCCGCTTTTAAAGCAGAGGCAGAGCGGGCCAGACTGCCAGTCTGTCCTCAGCCCCTGTGTCACACGGTGGCCAGAACCCAGGTGCCATCAGGAGGTCCACCAGCGAGGCCAGAGCCACTGATTGACTTCTGCCTCATATGTTAACCCCAGAAGAAGTCTCTAAGCAGCTTACAATCGCCTTCCCTTCCTCTCCCCACAGCAGGCATCTTGTGAGATAGGTGGGGCTGAGAGAGTTCTGAGAGAACTGTGACTGGCCCAAGGTCACCCAGCAGGCTTCATGGGGAGGAGTGGATAATCAAACCCGGTTCTCCAGAGACCACTGTTCTTCACCATTACGCCTTGCTGATCAAGACAGCAACGTGCTGGGAAAGACACAGGGAGAGGAGGCTTAAGCCTCCCTCCCCGGCGGTTTTCCCAGCCTGAAATGTCCCTGAGGAGCCACTGTTTTCTGCAATGGGGAAAGTGAAATGTAGCCCATTAGCACAAGCTTATCTCCCAACCGGGCAAGCAGCAGTTCCCCAGGACCATTTTGGGTTGGGAGAAAAGAGCCTCCTCTGTCTACACACAATGGTTCTGATCCAAATCGAGCTCACATTTGCTTGGGAATTAAGTTCTGAGCATGGGACTCCCAGAACACATCTGAGTGACTGAACCTGGGGGGCTACATGAAGGACACAATGCCAGGGTCTGTGTTGCCCGGTCTTCCAAGCAATCTGGCTCAGACAGCTGAGTGTAGGGCTGCCAAGTCCCCCGGTAGGGCGGGGGAAACACCGATTTTTAGTGCTTTCCCCCGCTTTTTCCAAGTTGGCCACCGGGGGGACAAAATGGCTACCTTAAAAGGGAAATGTCTGCAGAGAGCCTGCCCTGCAGTAAAAAGCCTCACCAGACATTTCCCCTTTAAGAAGTCAGCAAGAGAGCTTCCACAGCAAGAGAGGTCCGCCCAGAGATTAAGGAGGGACTGAAGGAGCTGCTTTTGCATGTGGCTGGCAAGGTAAGTTTCTCTTCCAGCTCCTTTCCTTCTCTCTCCCTCTTTCTTTTTTCTGTCTGTCTGTCTGTCTCTCTCTCTCTCTGTCCCCATCCAGCAGAGGTCTATCAGTGGCTATTATAGCCACAAGGTCTAAATGGAAGTAAGTGCCTCTGCCAGTTTTTTTTCCTTCTCTCTCTCCCTCTTTCTTTTTTCTGTCTGTCTGTCTCTCTCTCTCTGTCCCCATCCAGCAGAGGTCTATCAGTGGCTATTATAGCCACAAGGTCTAAATGGAACACTTTGTCTGGGGCAGTGATGCTCTGCATTCTTGGTGCTTGGGGGGCAACAGTGGGAGGGCTTCTGGAGTTCTGGCCCCGCTGCTGGACCTCCTGAGGGCACCTGGTATTTTTGGCCACTGTTGTGACACAGAGTGTTGTACTGAATGGGCTGTACTGGATGGGCCGATCCACTGTGGCTTCTCTCCTGTTCTTATGATATGAAAATCATATTTAGCACTTGTGTAGCACTTAGTGCTTCATATTCTGCCGAGATGAGGAAGGATTCAGTAGGGCTGTTGCTCAGTGATAGAGCATCTGCTTGACATGCAGGAGGTATCAGCTTCTTCAGCTAAAAAAGGATCAGGTAATAGGCGACATTAAAGATCTCAGCCTGAGACCCTGGAGAGCCACTACCAGTCTGAGTAGTCAATACTGACCTTGATGGACCAATGGCCTGATTCAGTATTAGGAAACTTCATGAGTTCATGTGGAAGCATGTGGAAGCAACATCACAGGATGTGACATCACAAAATGATGTCACTTCCTTTCTCCTGGCTCCACCCCCAAAGTCTCCTGGCTCCACCCCCAAAGTCCCCAGATATTTCCCAAGTTGGACTTGGCAGCCCTAGCTGAGTGTGGCCTCTTTTCTTAATGATTTTCTTTGCCCTCAGCTCACTAGGGCCTTCATGTCCTTGAGTCTTTCACAGGTTTGGCATGGGGCTTGTCAGTCAGAGATGCTCTGAGAGTTCTGGGCTTGGAACTTCATTCCCAGGTATTGGGGGGGCTCAGTTTGGATCGGGACCATGGGGCATGCCATTCTGCTGATCGGAAGCAACCTGGGGGAGCTCCTTTGGGGGCGAATATCCAGGTACTGGTGGGCTAAACTGGGGGGTCTCCAACACAGTGCCCGCCAACACCTTTCCTGGCACCCGTCAAGTGCTTTTAGAAAGCAGGACCTTTGCCCAGCAGGGCATGTGACTGGCTGTGAAGATTAAAAGACATCCCGTTAAAAAGAGCTTCTGTCTGAAATGCTGAAGAGTTTCTGTTAGAGTTATATATAATCTCGATCCCTGGCATTTTGTGGTCGGCTCCACATCCTGCAACAGCCATTTTGTCGTCGTGCCCACCACCCCGTGTCAGAATTTCAAAGTTGTCCGCAGGCACAAAACATTTGGGGACCCCTGGGCTACATTTCAGCTTCCACAACAGAATGATTTCCGGGGCCATTTTGGTTTGGGAAAACTGGGGGAGGCTTACACCCTCTTTTCCCTCGTGCAATGGTCCCCATCTGAATCAAAGGCATTTACACCTGGGGATAAAGTCCTGAGCATGAAACTCTCACAGTACATCTGTCAGTGGGGGATGTGGGGCAGGACACAAGTGGTTTTTAGCGTGTGACTTGACCCTACAGTGCCAGTTAACTAAATATGTATTTCCAAGCATATGTGCCCGATCTTCAAGGAGGCGATTTGCACTCATCTTCTTTTTGATAGTAAATGGAATGCATGCATCTGAATTATAATATTCTTATTAAAACCAATTGGGTATTTGATGTATATTAATGTTAGACCCCATGCATTTTCTTACTGGTTGGGCAGAGCCGTTTCTGCCCCCCCCCCTCCTTCCTTTCCCTGCATTTATTTTTTAAATGGCAGACAATACCCAGTGAGTGATCTCATTATGGCTTAGATGCTCGGTGTTTCTCTGGGGAACTGGTTTCCCAATTTAGATTAATTTAAAACCTCCTCTTTCTCATGCACAACACAAGGATGGAGAGTGCTGCATTAGATCCGCTTTGTTTGTTTTGTTTTGCATGGCTAAACCCTGATGAAATTTTCCAGCCTCGATTTGGATGAATTTCACCGCACGTTATAAAATCAGATAGCAAGAAAGCAGTCTCAAAGCTGCTCTGGGTAAAGTTGCCAGCTCGGAGCTGGGAAATATTGGGAAATTGGGGTTGGATTGGAGCCTGGTGAGGGCAGAGTTTGCGGAGGGACCTCAGCCGGATACAATGCCATAAAATGTACCCACCAAAGCAGCCATTTTCTCCATCGGAACTGATCTCTGTTGTCTGAAGATAAGATGAAAAAGCAGGAGATCTCAAGGCCCCACCTGGAGGCTGGCAACCCTAGCACTGGTGGAAGATGGCGGTACAGCAGGCATGGATTGGCACCATCCATATTTATTCAGAATGTTATAGTGTAGCATAGAATCATAGAGTTGAAAGGGACCTCCAGGGTCAAAATGGCACAATGCAGGAAATTCACAAAAGCCTTCTCCTCCATACCCCCAGTGACTGCTGTTCCATGCCCAGAAGATGACAAAAAAAAACTTTCCAGGATCTCCAGCCAAACTTAGTGTGCTCACTTTCTTGGCTCCAAGATCTAAGAAGAAGAAGAGATTGGATTTATACCCCGCCCTCCACTCCCCAAGGGAGTCTCAGAGCGTCTTACAAACTCCTTTCTCTTCCCCTCCCCACAACAGACACCCTGTGAGGTAGGTGGGGCTGAGAGAACTCTTTCCCAAGCTGTCCTTGAGGGAACAGCTGGTACAGAGCTATGGCTTGCCCAAGGTCATCTAGCCAGGTGCAAGTAGAGGAGTGGGGAATCAAACCTGGTTCTCCCAGATTAGAGTCCGCGCACTTAACCACTACATCAAACTGGCTCTCACACCAAACTGGCTCTCTAAAGTATGTGAGAAAACTGGCTCATCTAAAGTATGTGAGAGCTACTCTCACTTGTGGGGAGATCATGGATCCATTGGCAGAAGACGCTGGTGGTTGTGGGGCTTCTCCACTTTCCCCTAACCTAGCAGCATTTCCTGACTCTGGGATCATTGGTACCTGGGATCGTGGGGTGGTGGACTGCATTGAGGCCTGGGAAGGGGACAAAAGTATCCTTCCTGGCTCTTCCACCAGTAGATCTACCTCTTTTATTTCTAATTAAATGGACATGGTAGAACACACGTAAGTGCCTTCAAGTCACTGCCGACGTATGACAGCCCCAGCAAGGGACTTTCAAGGCAAGTGAGAAGCAGGGGTGGTTGGCCATTGGCTTTCTCTGAACAGTCTTCCTTGGGGGTCCCCATCCAAGTACGATCAGGTTGCTCCCTGAGACCCTGTGTACCCTCATATCCCTGTGGCTCCTTGGTATAATGAGAGTCTTAGAGATTTTAAGAGGTTGCTGAGATGGCTGGAGCAGACTTGGCGACAAACATGGGTCGAAGCTGTGAGAACACACTATAGGGCCCTGCTGAAGGCCTATAAGGTGGCAGCGGAAGCGGCAAAAAGAAACTATTTTGCTGCCTCCATTGCATGATGAATTGGCCCTACATACCTGGATTACTGCCCCTGGTGGTGGTTCATGTCATAGCTTAACATGATAGTAGGTAGTTATTGAGCTAAATGCAAAAACAAAATCATTTGCCTTGGAAACCCAGAAGCTTTTTCACAGTATCCCCAGTCCTCCATGTTTCCCAGTTAAGGGGGAAATGTGTGAGGCTTCTGCACTAACAGCAATAGATCAGACCTTTGGGTTAAAGCAAAGCTCTTTATTTCTAATACTGGAACAGGTACTCGATGTTTGTTAGAGATACAGAAAGAAGATGACATGGGTTAATACACCTTCAGGCATAGGTGCTTGCACATAAACATCCAATCAGAGTACATACAAAAAAGCGAAAAGAAAATGGCAACCGTTTGTCCCCACCAAAGGTGGGAAAGTTATAAAAATTCCCTTCTTGCCCTGAGTGACCCAGATGTGCGAACTCTAGGCAAAACATTTGGTCAGTGACAATAAAATAGCCTCCAAGGTTGTAACAACTTTGATAACATACTCTGAGCCTCAAACAGGAGGGGGAGTGAACAGGACGAGATATCGTCAGTTGTTTATGTGACGACTAGGAATGTGGCAGGCCATCCTCCCGGGGAAAAAAGTAACACTAAGCAGGACAGTTATTTCTACTTCAAGGCAAGCAATAAAACATTTGGTGATAGTGAGGCACAAAGAAACAGAAAGTAACATTAGAGCAACCATAGAACAAGCAGGCTATTGTCAGATTCTGACAAAATGCTGCTCCAAAAATTGACAAAGGTGCTCTGACTCCAAAAGAAACAAGAGAAAATTTTATTTTCAAAAAATACAAGCATATCTGGCATGACATGTTCATGGAGGTACACTGAATTTGTTTTGAACAGATTAACTTCTGAAAGGTTAACTTGCTACAGCTCCAAGCCTAGGTGAAAGAAAGAAGAAGAGAGGTCCTGTATGAAATAAAAAAGGAGGGAAGCAAAGGCTAAACAGGCTCAACATCTAACAGATTTATTTTTGATGTGTTCGTGTGTTTTGTTAGACTTATATCCCGCCCTCCCCACAGGGTGGGTACCAACATATAGGTCCACAACAATGCAAATTCGCAGTTAAAATAATTCATAATTTGCAGTTAAGACAATCCATTTAGAATCAATACGATCACAATAGACTAAAATGTGGCTCAGTGGATACAGATGGGGGGGAACTGCCAGGTGTACCCTAATAAGAGAATTCTCTTAACCTTTTCCCTCCCAGATCCTCTTGCATGCAGAGTTAACAATATCCAACCGATAGTTGGGCAGTGGGCCCATAAACAGAGCATCCTCCCCAAGAGGCCCATAGAGACTTGCAGATGCAATCATTAGTTTACAAGACCCTGAGTCTTCACCAGGTGGAATTGGGACCCCCCCCCCCGCGCCCCCATGTTGATGTATCTAACTGCTTACCCTGGAGAAAGGAGAGATGGTTTTGCGCTACGTCCTAACCAAGCCAGCATGTATTTAATTTGGAGGTCAGGACCAGGAGGTGAACATGACCAACTCAAAATAAGAGTATGGGATTCATTGTTGTAACAAACTTTGTGCTAGTAAGAATGACCATTTCTGGACGTATTTTCTTTTTAATATATATACTCCTTTCCCCATCAGCCTGTTGCTGGCCCACTCCTCGAATAAAATACAGCATTTATGGGTTAACCTGGGAATTTTATTTATACATAATTTTATTTATACTTAAGTTTGCTGTTGAGAGCCAGTTTGGTGTAGTGCTTAGTGTGCGGACTCTAATCTGGGAGAACCGGGTTTGATTTCCCACTCCTCCACTTGCACCTGCTGGATGACCTTGGGCAAGCCATAGTTCTGTCAGAGCTGTTCTCTCTAGGGCAGTTCTTGAGAGAGCTCTCTCAGCCCCACCTACCTCACAGGTAGGGCTGCCAAGTCAGCCCGGGGGGCGGGGGATCCCCCACTACAGGGGTTCCCGATCCGCCGGCCAGCATTCAGCCGGCGGGGGGAACCCCACCCCCCTTCCCCAACGTAATGACGTCGCCCGGAAGTGACGTCATCACGTTGGGGGCGTTGCCAGGGCGACGCTTTGGCAATCGCCCCAAAACTCTATGATACCGCTCTGAGACTCCGAGTGAAGACAGCAAACCCACCCTGGCTCAGAGCCAGGTCCGGGATCCTTCTGGACCTTGCTCATCATGTCCCACATGCCAGTGCATAGAGGGGAGGAGGGCCCATGACTGCAAAGCCTTCAGGCTCATCATACGCTCTCTCAACCCCCGAAGAGGCCCCCAACTGAATCACCCTGACTGCAAAGCCCGTAGGTACCTAGTATGAGGATCCCCCTGTCGCTGATCTCTCGGGGCACTGGCCAGCTCAAAATCCCCTCAGCCTGTGCTTTTCCCACCTTCCCAGTTATGGCCTAACCAGCTTTAGCAGGCCTATTTATGCTGCACCCCATCTGACTGCAGAGCAGGCAAACAAAGGCCTCCCTCTCAGCCAATCTGAGTGAGGCCCAAAAAAATCCTGCCGAGCCCCCAAACTAGGGTTGCCAAGTCCGGGTTGGAAAATACCTGGAGACTTCGGGCCAGGTGGGGTTTGGGGAGAAGGTGGGTTTTGGGGAGGGGAGGGGCCTCAGCATGGTACAGTGCCATAGAGTCCACCCTTCAAAGCAGGCATTTTCTCCAGGGGAGCTGATCTCTGTCAGCTGGAGATCAGTTGTAAAAGCGGGAGATCCCCAGGCTCCACCTGGAGGCTGGCAACCCTACCCCAAACCCAGCAACTAGCTAATCCCACATGGTCTAGAAAGAGGGTGGGCAGGTGGGGACCTCACACTGGGTGGAACTGAGGAGGGAGGGCGGCCACTGCCAGACCTAGTCGGGGAGCCAGCCCTCGACTGGCCAGCACTCCCGCACTGAGCTCCAGTTGGCTCCCCACTCACCCTCGTGCTTCCTCCGAGGAGACAGGGGTGAGCCAACACTGGGGCCTGCTCCAAGGACAGGCACCGGTCTTCTGTGGAGTCTTGGAATGAGATCTTTTTCTCCTTGAAGATACCTTCCTGAGCTTGTCTGCAAATGGTGTTGAGGCATTTGTGCTCTCCTCTCTATCTCCTCTTCTGCAGCCTTCACATTCTGACAGGTGGTTCTTTATGTAAATGTATTTCAGACGAGGAAGATGGCTGAGCAGTGTGGAGATTAGCTGTGATTGTAGAATGGAGTAAATCCAACGGTTCAGTGCAATGAATAACAGCGTGACTCAGTGTCCTGTTTTTATCTGTATTGAACACCTTTCATCCAAGTGTGTTAATCTAGTATAAATAATGTCCCACACCTCGGTGAATCTGTCTTGTTTGCCTTCGGTATCTGAACTGTTTTGCTGATGTAGGTAGATGAGCTACAGTCTGAAAAGTGAGAGATGGAGGAAGGTAACAAGACGGTGGGAGCAGAACCTGCAACCTTTACCTGCTGGGGAGAGCTCTCCAAGGCTGTGGTCAGACGTGCCGTTTGGTGTGGAGGGGAAGTGAACTTATTTCCCCTGGTGGAAATCGACACGGTATTGCACGATCACACATCCTTTGTTCAGGGTTCATTTCGTAGAAAAAGAGGTGCAGGAGCTCATTACCATAACTCATTTGCATAACTCGTTTGCATATGCCACACCCCCTAACATACCGGAAGTGTGTCAGAAGGCAACACCCACCCCTCAGGCTCCACTCCACAGGTGAGTGAAACTGACCTGCTCTTCCTCCATTCCCTTCCCCATCCAATACTTTGTGCAATAAAAATAAGCGTAAAAAACACACCCTCATTCTCCTCCTGCTCCCTTGGAACCACCAGGTTTCAAGTAGACTTGAGATACCCAGGACATGTGCACCACCCATCCCTTTCCCTTCCCCTCCCCACAACAAGACACCCTGTGAGGTAGGTGGGGCTGAGAGAGGTCTTTTGAGAACTGCTCATGAGAGAACAGCTCTGAGAGAACTTGTGACTGGCCCAAGGTCACACCAGCAGCTGCATGTGGAGGAGTGGGGAATCAAATTAGAGTCCAACTCTAATTAGAGTCCTCCCAAATTAGAGTCCAACTCCTGACCAAACTGATAAGGTGGAAGCTGCTGAAAGGTTGGTGAAATTTCTCCAGTACTTATGTGCCATGTGCCCAGATAAAAAAGGGTATACTTAGAAAATTTATAGGCCACCTTGAGCAAGTCTCTGGAAAAGCAGCACACAGTCATAAAAGGAATAATGATAAAATTATCAATATTAAAACAAAACATTAAAATCAATAAAAACCCTAGCAGGGCTTTCCCCAGGGCGCTGCACCTCTGCACTGCTTGGGGAAGCCGAGGAGGGGGTGGGGCTTGGTCATGTGCCCGTCCCCTGGGCTCCTCACTCCCGGAGCTGCGCTCCTGTGCGCTCCTGCTCCAATGGACCCCTGCCTTTGTAGCTCCGGGCTCAGCCCATCACTGCCCAATCAAATGGCATGTTCAGCCAAGGGGTGTGTGTGCCTTTTGCTTCCTATGTGCGTAATTGAGGAATTGCACCTCCACACTGAGGGTTCACCATGGAGTATGAAATTATGCGCATAGTGCTAAGGTGGGGGGAGGCGGTACCGAGTCGGGATGGCCTGATCAGACGATCCTGATGGCATGAGAGCATGCTTGAGCAATCAGACAGGGGAAAGTCCGTCGGTAGCCTGTCGGCAAGCATTAGGACCAGACTTTCCCCAGTGTCTTTTAACTCTGCTTCCGTGGCAGGGCAGCACCGGGTGCTGGCGGCTGCAGGACTATTCCCAGATGTTGCTGTCTGATTGTGCCCTTTAGATCCATCAGGCATTCGCAGGTGAGTCAGATTTAAAGGCACTTTGGACCACAGCCCTAAAAATTGTGCTTTCTCCCTGGAAGTCACTTAGAATTACACTGCCACATTCCTTTGTTAAAGGACACAACAATTTGTTTGTGACATGAACAGTTCTTGCTCCAGTAATCCCCCTCACCTCAGCCCTATTTGTGTGCCTAGCAACCTGCACATCTGAGGTTCAGGAAAGGGTCTGCAGTGCTTTAAAGTTCTGGAAACAATGGGTCCAGAGTGAATGCAGGCATACAGAAAAGATTTCCAGAGCCCAGTTCAAAAACACACCTTAGTGACAATGTAAGACTGGAAAGAGACTGGACTAGAGGTGTGGGTCTCAAAGGATAGAAACGGGAAAGAAATATGGGGCAAAGTGTCAGCTAATGCTGCCATCTCCTGCCCGGGAGGTGGGATGTGTAACCTCTTGACGTCAAGACTGTGGAATGTTGTGTTATATTTCTCATGGCATGCTTATTGCTCTTTGAGCTACTCCGACCTTGAGAGGCTGTTAGTGCTGGCCAATGTATCACTTCTCCTGTCTGACTCTTATTCTTCCCGCTTTTTCCCTGGGAACTGTAAACCAGTATTTTGGGTGCCTTTTCTCTGTCATGATGATTGGTTACGATGCATTACCAAACCCCTTTTTGAATAATGTATAATTGTCCCGACAAAGGTGGTGCCTGCCATTACTAACACGAGAAGTGCAGATGACCATAGAAGACCTTTCTCAATAAAGCATTCCTGTTTAAGGACACTTGTTGGTGAGTGACTGTGTAGCACTCTCACACAAAGCCAGCTGAGAAAGAAAATTGGGAATGCCACATTCCAATTTACTCGGATATATTTCTTCCATTCACATTTCCACCACTGGGTGGTCACCTCATTAGTTTTACTTTAAATTCACCATGAGTCCTAAAGAGGAACGGTGGCCGATGATACTCTTCAGAGTTGGAGGAGGTGGTTTATAAGAGGGGCACACAGTGGGTCCCCTTTCTGCCTCTGCTTAACTTCTGCCTTTGCATTTTTTATTTGACTACAGATAAGGATCCCATACTGAATCATAAACTTGGAAGGGTCCATGAAGGCCATCTAGTCCATCCCTCTGCTCAATGCAGGATCAGCCCAGAGCATCCCTGACCAGTGTTTGCCCAGCCGCTGCTTGAAGAGTGCCAGTGAAAGGGGAGTTCACTGCTTCCCTAGGCAGCCAATTACACTGCTGAACTACTCTTACTGTAAAAAAGAAAGAAATCCCCCCTAATATCTAGCTGGTGCCTTTCCACCCATAACTTCAACCCATTATCTTGAGTCCAGTCCTCTGCTGCCAACAGGAACATCTCCCTGCCCTCCTCTAAGTGACAGCCTTTTGAATCCTTCAAGAGAGCAGCCATGTCCCCCCTCAACCTCCTCTTCCCCAGAATGAACATTTCCAAGTCCCTCAGTGGTACCTTAGGACTTGGCCTCCAGGCCATTGGCCAATCAAGGTCAAGCACTGTCTGCTCAGACGGACCGCGGCTCTCCAGGGTTTCAGGCAAAAGCCTTTCACATCACCTACTGCCAGATCCTTTTTAACTAGAAGTGTCAGGGATTGAACCTGGGACCTTCTGCATGCCAAGTGGATGCTCTACCACTGAGCCAGGGCCCCTCAGAAACCTGTCACAGCTGTTTGACCAGAGGAGACAGTGGGATAAAAAGTTCTGTTTGGGCATTGTGCAAAACAAGACACAATCCCCGCCCCCATACTTTCGGCTCCGTTAAGCACCAGTGTCTCTGTCAAGCCTTCCATTTCCTGATCTCATCACCATTATTGTAAT
The DNA here is from genome assembly GCA_029233225.1 of Lepidodactylus listeri. Classification (NCBI taxonomy): domain Eukaryota; kingdom Metazoa; phylum Chordata; class Lepidosauria; order Squamata; family Gekkonidae; genus Lepidodactylus; species Lepidodactylus listeri. The sequence continues at coordinate 126,336,855 of JARCFY010000005.1, read as the reverse complement.
CGAGTTAACATGACAGACGTTACTCAAACACCTGCTGGGCTCTCTTTTGATATGACTCCCCCCCCCCCATCTGTTCCTTCCCCAAGAGGATCGTAAACATTTCCCAATTGAAAGGAAACCTGGGTTAGAAATCCAATCCTGTCAAACTCTCTTGGGCTCTGCGTGGTGGTGGTGGGGAAAGCATAATTACCCTTAATTAATCACTGGATGGGATTCTGATTTATGGCAGTGACTCCATGCTCTTCTGTGTCATAGTTATTTTTGTATGTCTGGCTCTGCACTGTTTCATAAAGATACCAAATTTCTGGCCTTGAAAGCCCTATCAGTCTTAAAAATCCCGTCTTGGTCTGTCCAGACCCCAGTGGAACATTTCTTGAACTGAGGGAGGGTCTGTGGCTCAGTGGCAGAGCACCTGCTTGGCATGCAGAAGGTCCCAGGTTCAATCCCTGCCATCTCATCGTGGTTGGTGTTGTCTACTCGGACTGGCAGCAGCTCTCCAGGGTCCCAGGCAGAGAGGTCTTTTAGATAACTTGCTACTTAGTCCTTTCAACTGGAGATGCTGGGGATTGAACCTGGGACTTTCTGCATGGTGGGGGGATCATGAGTTGTGATTTATTTAGAAAATGTCTATGCTACCCTTCCAGGGAACTTGCTTACAAAAATAAAGCATGGCTTACAAAATAAAGCATAATAACATAAAAGGAACATAAGTTATGAATGAAAGCCCAGCATTACAAACCAAGCCAGAGGAGTAAACCGCAAACCATTCAGCAGCTTAAAAGGGGGAAGGGCATTCCACAGACGAGGCTGCATCTCTCAGAAAGCCCCGCCTCTGGTCCCCACCCACCTCACCTCTGAAAGTGGAGACACCAAGAGCAGGGCTTGTGAGGAAAATCATAGTTGGTGGGCTAGATAGTATGAGAGGAGGTGGTATTTCATGTACCCAGGCTCCAGGGCATTTAGGGCCTTAAAGGTAAGAATCAGCACTCTGAATTGTGCCCAGAAACAGACATGGTATGTAGGAGTTGTCATAGAGGTGCCAGCTCCAGGTTGGCAAACTCCTGTAGGTTTGGGGATGGAGCCTAGGGAGGACAGGGACCTCAGTGGGACACAATGCTATAGAGTCCACCATCCAAAGCAGCCATTTTCTTGACTTCTGGTTTTGGCGCTCACTGGGCGAGTATGCTTTCATCGGAACTCTGATGATAGCGGCCTGTGCCCACAGCAGCTGGGAGGGGTACTGGCTGGATCTGGTCCCCCCTTGAGCCCTTGTAGGGGGGACCACTACGGATGTGGCTGATGTGGACTGATGCTGCACCTCGGCTCACAGCCCAGGGGTTGTATTCTATAGCAGGTGAACTCCATGCACCCAGTGGCAATATAATTGTCAGGTTCCTGACATTTTCCCGGATGGGAGTTGGATGCCTGCTGCTCGCCACGTCATTTAGCACACTCTTGCTCCCCCACAGTTTGTTCTCATGCCTGTACCTGTTTCTCTAGGCAATGCTTGTAACCTTGAAGGGTTTTTCTAACGGCACTGACTCCAGGTGGGGGGGGGGGTATGGGAACCAACAGGGATGTATGGTGGGAGGTGGAGAAGGGCTGCCAAGTCTGAGCTGCCTCGGGTTGACGCCTTTTTGGTGGGAACACAACGGCTAGTATTTTTGCGCCTTTTTACAGTTCACCTGATTGGTGCCAGGTTCTGGTTCTGACGTTTGAATATAGTATAACGTATCCTCTGCCCTGTAACTGTCATCACTAACACTGAAAGTGCTTACTGAGTAGACCATTAAGAAAATAAAAGGACTTTATTCAACATAAGGCCTGGCTTATTGGATCTTACAAGGTTCTCACAATAATGTACAGAATAAGTGCACCCAATCCCTTCCCCCCCTTCTAGTCATGCAACATACCATTAAACAGACCTTTGTGCATGGCAGGCAAAAAAGAACTGGCAAGTCTTCTGTTTTCAAGTGATGACATTTTATTAAACATAATATTAAGGGGAAAGGGCGCCAAAGAGAGTGGCCTTGATGAGCAAAAATCGATCCTGCCAGGAAGAGCAGATGCCAGCAGACAAGTAAGACTTATTGTCAAACGCGAGAGCTTGCGGTCACGAACTGTAGTTAATTGAGGATCATCCCCTATGGGACTGTTGATGGAATTCCTCGACCCTGGCAGACAGTCGTTAAGACAAGGAATTGACAAGGGTGGAGGATGGACCGATATAAAAATAAGTCACATTGATCAAAATAAACACCGGGAAGGAAAATTATACATCAAGCAAATAGGTTTGAGTCAGCAGACTTCGTTTACCCCCACTGTATACTCTTTTGCTGTGTTTTCTAGGGAAGGATGTGCATATCGCTGCTGTTGGAATTTGGGCCAGATGCAAGAGGTTCCAGTTGTGGCAGAAGGATTTCTGAAACATCTGGAATGGGCTCATCCCAGTGGGCTTCTGATCTGTTATGGAAATCCTATGCACTGAGCCTAGAGGGTCCAGTGGATTGGCCCAGGTCTCTGTTGCTTTCTGCACTTGATTGAAGGCTTCTGGGGCAGTAAAGGGCTTCACGGCTTCACTTACCTTCACTGTCCTTCCCATGCTGGAGCCCTTGGAACCTGTGCCAAGAAGCCTAGCTCATCCTGGAGACATGCACATTCTATTTGCACGTGGGACAGGGAGTAATAGTTGGTGAAAGTTTTATGGCTGGTTGTTTATGTGCTACTGCCCTGTTATGCCTGAGAACCGTGGGGCATTCTGGAACACATGGAGATGACCGTTAGAGGTGGCAGTTAGCAGACTTCCGTGCTGATTTTGCTTCTGAAACTAGATAGATGCAGGTGAATAGCCGTGCTGGTCTGAAGCAGCAGAACAAAGTCTGAGTCCAGTAGCACCTTTAAGACCGACAAAGTTTCATTTTAGTGTAAGCTTTTGTGTGCATGCACACTACTTCAGGGTATCTGAAGAAGTGTGCATGCACACAAAATACAATTGCCAGGTCCCCCCCAGCCACTGGCAGTGAATGGGGGGCAGGGTTGCCAGATCCAGGTTGGGAAACACCTGGAGAGTTTGGGGAATGGAGTCTGGGGAGGGCAGAGATCTCAGTGGGGTACAATGCCATAGAGTCCACCCCTCCAAAGCATCCATTTTCTCCAGGGGAACTGATCTCTGTAGTCTGGAGATGAGCAGTAATCGCAGGAGATCCCCAGGTCCCACCAGGAGGCTGGCATCCCTAACACAAAAGCTTATACCCAGAATTAAACTTTGTTGATCCTCTTATGCTTTTCAGTATGATTTGTAACCTGACTTGAGTCACAGGGACAAGTGGGATATAAATATTTGAATAAATAAGTAGTTTGAGCAGGTTGATAACATTTAAGCAACTTCCTGTTTGTTAGGTTAGGCAGGGTTGTTCTATTGTTTCTGAGAGTGTTTGAGTTCATTTTTGGTGGGCTCTTCAGAAATAAAAATCAACACTTTCTGCTCATCCTACCTTTTCACCTGAATGGAGTGTAACCTTTTGGCAAGCCAGCTCGTGATGGTTTGAAGTGTCCTCCAGAGATGGATTTACACCGCTGGGAAAGAAAACAGAAGAAATGCTTGAGGTACAGAAGAGGCCTTGTGAAGGAGTGAAATGGTCAAAAACACCGTGGCTCACAGTAAGTTTGAAAGCCTGCTGATGGAGGTCAAAGGACTTTTATGTCACTCTCAGGAGGAACAGCTGAGGGAGGTTTGTTACTTTCTAGGCCTTTCTGAGGCAGATTGCCATAGGATTGCAACTATCTGAATTGAGCTCCTTGGTCAAAGGAGAATGAATCCATTTGTCACCCCACCATATCTTCTCAGAGTGGAAACAAATAACCGTTTCAGACATAAGGGTGGCTCATGCATCTATCCTACCACTTCACTCAGGAAAAAAACTGAAACCTTTCTCCAGCCAAAGGAGACTGCCTCCAATTTAAGTGGCCTTAGATTTCGAGGTTCCTAACCTGCATAGTCCAGGCTAGCCCAATCTCATCAGATCTCGGAAGCTAAGTAGGTTGGCCCTGGCTAGTATTTGGATGGGAGACCTCCGTGGAATACCAGAGTTGTGACATGGAGGTAGGGATGCCAGCCTCCAGGTGGGACCTGGGGATCCCTTGGAATTTCAGCTCATCTCTGGACTACAGAGATCAGTTCCCCTGGAGAAAATGGATGCTTTGGAGGGTGGGCTCTATGGCATGGTACCCCATTGAAGTCCCTGTCCTCCCCAGGCTCCATCCTCAAATCTCCAGGAGTTCCCCAACCTGGCTCTGGCAACCCAACCCCCACCAGTGGCCAGTGGTGGTGGAATAAAACAAATATAGGCACAAACAATGGCCTCAAAAAACCCAAAAATACAGTCATCTCTTAAACTTAGACCAATGTGAAATTGTTTTATAGTCAATGGCAGCTCCAAAGGTTGAAACTTGACTTTACAGCTTGACATATGCGTTAGTCAACGGCTTCCAGTGCTTATTAAACATGTAGCCTGTAGCCAGCTGACAGCTATAGACTCTGTAAAGAGCCTCAGGGTGTGGTTGGATTCTGCGCTCTCATGGGTTAAACAAGTGTCCCTGGTTGCACGGTCAGCATCTTTTCACAGCCGACTCCTTTTTTGTCCGGGTCAGACCTTGTCACGTTGATCCTTACAACGGTCACCTCCAGACTGGACGACTGCATTTCAGTCTACATCGGGCTACCCTTTAGCGGTCTGGGACTCTCGTGCCTATAAGATTGCCTCTCCTGTTTCAACCCACCTCCCTACGCTCCCTTCGGTCATCGTCTAGGGCAGGGCTTTTTTTTGTAGAAAAAGCCCAGCAGGAACTCATTAGCATAATAGGCCACACCCAACAGCAGAAACACATTAGCCTATTAGGCCACACCCCTGACAGTGCAGCTCCCTCCCAGGATTGGCTTCCCCATGTACCCCGTGGTTTTCGGGGCACATGGAGAATCCAAGGGAAGGAAGGCAGTCTCTGGATTGGCTTCTCCAGGTGCCCCGCAGCTGTGGGGCGCCTGGAGAACCGGGGCAGGGAGGCTGTAGGTGTGGCCAACTCAGAAGCCAGCCGGAACTCTGTTCCTGTGCGTTCCTGCCCAAAATAGCCCTGGTCTAGGGGCCTCTTGTTAGCTGCCTGGCCCCAGATTGGCTCGGTTAGCTGTCAACAGGGGAAGGACCTTCTCAGTTGTGGCCCCTACCCCGTGGAATGCACTCTCGGAGGACACCCGTGCCCTGCGAGACTTGTTTAGTTCCTCCAGGGCATGCAAAGCTGAATTGTTTAGGTTGGCCTTGGAGGTTAACCACATGTTTGGGCAGTTTTAATAGTGGTATGGTGATAGCCACATCTTAATCTTTTAATGTTTTAATGTTAATATTTTATATTTGTTTTTTATGTGATTTTTTCCCTTTAATGTTGTAAGTTGCCATGATGAGACCCTTTGGGTGAGCAGCAAGTAAAAACACAATAAACAAACCAAAATTATTCAGGGTTGCCAGACTGCCAGTCTGGGTGGGGGTTTCCCCAATTGACTGGGCTTTACCAGACTTTCTCTCCACCTGATTGGCAGGCCCTTTAAATCTCTCAGGAAAGGAGGGAGAGGGCTGGCCATGGGTGATGGTTCTTGGGGGCGGGGCTTAGGGGTGGGGACGTCCCCAATGTGATGTCATTGCATTGGGGATGCCCCGCCCCCTCTGGGAACACCCCCCAAAGTTCCCTCTGGGGACTAAGCCGGACCTGGCAACCCTAAAATGATTCCTCTCCCCTCCAAATGGCAAGTGGCAGATCTTTGCTCTAATGGAGACTTCTAGCATTTGTATATAAACATCTATAATTCCCCATGCATGTTAAGCCCGCAACCTTCCTTCTGCTGCCTCGAGTCCCTATCATTAGCCACAGTCTCAGTGGACACTTCTAACCCATTTCCTTGCAGAAAAGTAACAGCTACCCCTTCATCTCTTTGAGAGGAACCATCCGGAACCAGAGATTTTTCATCTCCTGTCAGCTTTCCCCCAGTATTCAATTTAAAAACTTTTTGATTTTCAGCACCAGCAGCCTGGTTCCTTCTCGGGACAAGTGGAGACTGTCTCTTTTGTACAACTTCCTCTTTCTCCAAAAAGCATCCCAGTGCGTAACAGAGCCAGTTTGGTGTAGCGGTTAAGTGCGCAAACTCTAATCTGGGAGAACCAGGTTTGATTCCCCACTCTTCCACTTGCAGCTGCTGGATGACCTTGGGCAAGCCATAGTTCTGTCAGAGCTGTCTTTGAAAGAGCAGTTCTTGAGAGAGCTCTCTCAGCCCCACCTACCTCACAGGGTGTCTGTTGTGGGTCGGGAAAGGGAAAGGAGTTTGTAAGCCACTCTGAGACTCCGAGTGAAGGGTGGGATATAAATCCAATCTCTTCTCTTCCTCTAACAAATCTGAATCCTTTCTCCCTACACCATCGTCTCATCCATGCATTGAGACTCCTGTTCTGTGCCTGTCTCTCCGGCCCTGCGCATGGAACAGGTAGCATTTCCAAGAAGGCTACCTTGGGGGCCCTGGCCTTGAGTCTCCTGCCTAGCAGCCTAATTTTTTCCTCCAGGACCGCATGACTGCATTTCCCCACATTGTTGGTACCAACATGTACCATGACCACTGGCTCCTCCCCAGCACTATGTACCAGCCTATCTAGAACATGCGTAATGTCCGCCACCTTCGCACCAGGCAGGCAAGTCACCATACAGTCAGTACGTGGGTTTGCCACCCAGCTGTCTACCTGCCTAATGATCAAATCCCCAACCACCAAGAGCCCCCCTCCCTCCCTGCCCAGGGATCTTTCTTTGGTATGAAAGGATACCTGTTCCCCAGCGGTAGAAGAGGTCCCTTCTGAGGGCAGATTCCCCTTATCCACAGTATGGTGCCCTGTTCCCTCTCGACCCTCATGCTCCCTGACGGTGGCGGGGCTGCCATTTTCAGAGTGGGACATATCTAACAAGTCCCTGAGAGTCTTCTCCATGCACCTAACTGACTGTCTCTGCTTCTCCAAGTCAGCCACCTTGGCCTCAAGGGAGCAAACTCGTTCCCTGAGAACCAGAAGTTCCTTGCACTGGGGCACCAGGCTCACACCCAAGACTTCTGTCCAGTGGGCAGATCGTCATACATGTGACACTCTGAGCAAAACACTGGATAGCCCCCCCCCCCCGCTGGCATTCTGCCACAGAATCCAACCCCACCCCACCCGCAAGCAGTCATTTTCTCCAGGGGAACTGATCTTGGTAGTCTGGAGGGCAATTGAGATTATTGGGAGGGGGACTCCGGGCCCACCTGGAGGTTGGCGATCCCATCCTGAAGCCACCACACAAAGTTCATTTCTCAGATTAGATCCCCCTCTTTTACGCTTAGTCTCCAGATCTGTGATGGGGCACATGCTGACTCACCAGAGTGGCGATAACTTTCATCTGTTCGTCCGCTGAGTGTGAAGCAGTTCCCTTTGAACTCTCTTTCTCTCTCTCCTTCTCTGGCTGGTTCAGCTGCCACGGTCTATAAATATTTCAATTCCCATAAAAAATACATCCATACTACATAGCACTTACACCGTTGCAGTGCTGCCTCAAGACAAGTCCGGACAGGTTCCAGTCCCGATCCCATTGCCGTGACTCAAACAAACTGCCATATGTATTGAAGCATTCAAGGGAGAGCAACAGAGCTTTAGACGCTTGTGCTTTATTTTTCCCCCAGTCGTTTCTAGCTGGTGGATGTTCTTGTGTGTTTCAAGGAGCATTGCTAGATCATTGATTTAGCGAGAATGTCATAGGCTCGAATGTGGTGCTGTTAAAGATAAAAGGTTAGACGCAGTTCTGGTGGAAATTGTGTGTTCTTTGATTATTTTCTAGAAAGGAAGTACTTTGTCACTTAGGACCTGGGTGTGCATTGGTAATACACAAATATATGGGGCCCTTGACAGGTCTTATTTTTCTCATAAAAAGAACTGATCTAGGGTTCTACAGGGGGCGCGGTCAAACATTCTAAGTAATGCAGTTTCAATCCACTTTAGCAACCATTTGCAAGTGGTCTTTGCCATTTCACACAGTAAATCCAGTTGCAAAAGGCATTGAAAGCTATTGAAAGTGCACTATTTAGTGTGTGTGTGAAAACCCCTCCAGATTTAGCCCTAGAAATTATTTTCAGTATCAGGGCTCAGTCTTGGAACAAGAAAACAAAAAAAACCCTGTGTGCCAGCTATGGGTTGGGAAAAAACTGGAAATTCTGGGGGTGGAGCCTGAGGAGGGGGTAAGGGGAGGGACTTTAATGGTGTATAATCCCAAAGAGTCCATATTTCAAAGCAGCCATGTTTTTGGGGTGAAACAGGTCCATAGCTACCATGGGGCTTTGGGGGGCTCTGCCCCCTTTCTTAAAGGCACAGCCCCACAAGAATTTCTCCTGTAAATGTTTTTTTTTCCAATCATTTAAAAACATTTTTAAAGGTATGCGCTCCTTTAAGCAGAGTGGGGTGCTGTAGTTGACTAATTCCTGCACTGAGCAAGGGGGTTGGAGTAGGTGACCTCTAGGATCCCTTCTAACTCTGTGTCAAGGAACTGGTCTCCTTTAAGAGAATTTTTCTGTCTAAGTGTTAGCTTTCTTGACTACAGAAGTCATCACCCCCACCTGCCAGCTAGTCAGCAGAGTGGTTGCTTAGTCTGGCAGCAATGTGATTAACTTGCAGCAGCTGAGGACTGTCATCTAAAGTGGTTGACAGCTTGCAATTTAGAGATCTATCCTGGTAACAGCTTTCTTTTGGCCAAATGGCTTTTCTTTCTGCACTGAGAACTTCAGCCCCACCAGGAATAAAAATTGCCCCACAAGCCACAAAATGCTGGCTATGGGCCTGGGGAGAAATTATCTCTGTTGTTTGGAGATAATTTGTAATTCCAGTAGATCTCCAGTCACCAACAGGAGGCTGGCAACCCTATCTATGTAACATTTTTCAAACATTATTCAATAAAATGATAAATTACAAAATATTGAAGTCAATTAAGATTACAGTGTATTAAAAATGCCTACTTGACTCACAGTATTTATCATTCAAAAATGTTAGGGAAAAGAATCCATTTCTACATTTATCAAAAAGACTCCTTGGGTCTCTTACATTCCTAGATATATATAATAGAAGAATACACTTTTTTTTCAAATATGGGTCAACCATTCCAAAATAGATGGAACTTCTTAAAATTCCAATGAGAGATAACAAGTAGCACTTTTTTTAAAGTGATGATAACCAGAAAACAATATGTATTTTCTGAGCTGGGGGAGGGGGGGCGCGTTAATTTACATTTACACTTTGGAAAGTGGGCTGCATCTTGATATGCTAAATAATTTTATTTGGGGACTGGAAAAACAGCTGCGAAAGCTTTGTACATGTGAAACCACCCATGTCGGAATTTGTGTGTAATCTTGCCCTTTTTGATTGCTTCTGACATCTCATGAATTGGGCTCCAGAGCTGCACCCACACATTGCTGGACACTGCACTCTCACATCATGGAAATCCTTTGAAACTAGGTTTCCCTGTGTAGGCCAGGGTATCAACTTGCAAACAAACACCACCGCGCAGTGATCCTGCAAGACCCAGCAGTGTGCAGATGGAGCCCCAGTTGGTTCTCCAAGTGAGGACAGGAGGTCTCCTGAAATTACAGCTTATCTCCGCACTTCACAAATCTGTTCCCCTGAAGAAAATGGCTGTTTTGGAAGGGTAGCCTTTTTGGCATTCTACCCCTCTAAGGTCCAACTCCAAACCCCACCCTTCCCAGTCTCCACTCCCAAATCTTCTGGGATTTCCTAGCCCAGAGCTGGCAACCGAGTTCTGCCTGTCTGAAATTGGGTATTGCAGCCATTTGGGTAAACTTTGATCTGTTGATTTGCTGAACAAAGTTTGTTTTTATTTTAATACAGAAATGCAAGCACCGAAAACATTCTGCACTAAAACTGAGTTCAGCCTTCTTTTTATTCCAGGTGTCCCCCCCCCCCCCCAATTCCGCATTACATTCTCTCCTTTCAGTGGTCAGCCCAGTTTCAGCCTGCTGTTGCCCCGGGTTATTTGGATGCGGTTTTGCCGTGGTCAGTGGTCCTTTCCGCATTTGCCTGCCACTTTGGATTTTCTCAGTGTTCGAGTCAAGGCAATTGAAGTCCACAGCAAAACAGCATCCAAAAAACCCAGGGCAACAGCAGGCTGAAACCGGGCTGACCACTGAAGGGAGGGAATGTAATGCAGAAGGGGGGGGGGGGCTGGAATAAAAAGAAAGTTGAACTTGATTTTAGTGCAGGGGGCGGGGGACCTGGATTAAAAAGAAGGTTGAATTCGATTTTGGTGCAGATTTTAGTGAACATGGATTAAGAGGAGAGTGAAGAAATCCGGAGTGGCAGACAAATGCGGAAAGTACCCAGGAGACCAACAAGAGTTTCAGGATATGAGCTTTCAAGAGTCAAAGCTCCCTTCGTCAGACACGGCAGAGTAGAAATGGTACACTGCAGGGGTCATTTCGTAGAAAAAGAGGTGCAGGAGCTCATTAGCACAACTCATTAACATAACTTATTTGCATATGCCACACCCCCTGACATCACCGGGTGTATGTCAGAAGGCAAGAAAGAAAGAAGAGAGAGAGAGAGAAAAGAGAGAGAAAAAAGAGAGGGAAGGAAGGAAGGAAGGAAGGAAGGAAGGAAGGAAGAAGGAAGGAAGGAAGGAAGGAAGGAAGGAAGGAAGGAAGGAAGGAAGGAAGGAGCTGGCAGAGAGGGGACAGCTACTAATCCAAGCCTCAGAAATACCACTATTCTGGGAGGATAGCTTCAGTGGTGGCTGAAGCCTTCAGAAGGCTGGTCCGAGGAACAAGGACCTTTCCAGGGGACGGGGTCATTTTGCTGCCGCCATGACACAAGCAGGCATTCCCCCGCGGGGGGGGGGGCTGGCACCAACTCCCGGAGCTGCGCTCCCCCGAGCTCCTGCTCGAAAGGACCCCTGGTATACTGTACCTTTGTGTCTTTTGCTAGCATCCTTTACAACACCCCTCCACCCCCTGACTAGGATAAAAGGACTCAGATCTCCATTTCTGTTCTCCTGTGTCGGGCAAAGGAAGCTTTGACGCTCAAGAGCTCATATACCCTGAAGCTCTTGTTGGTCTCTTAAGGTGCCCCTGGATTCCAACCGAACTCATCTGCTGTGCAGACCGACGCAGCTACCCTCTGAAACGGTACAGAGCAAGCCATTCTTCAATGTGCAGCTGTTTGCTGTACGGTTAAACCGCAACAATCTGACGAGAAGGTCCTAATCAGTATACAGTGTTACATCTGAAGTATTCATTAACGTTTGTTAGCATACATATTTGCCTTACTCGCCTGAAGACTTAATTAGATGTTTGTTTAAGTAATGTAGAAATAGGCAGACATAGACTCGAAAGATTTTCCAAGGCAAAGCCGGGAACAATAAATGTCCCGGAATGTATGCAGGAGTTGCAGTGTCTCGGTGGTGTGTTTTGAGGGTTTTTTTTTTTAAATGTTTGTCATTGCAGGTGTTCACGGAAGGGACATTTTGAGCATCTTTATGTTGTGACTTGTTAATAATGACAGATGAAGCAGCCACCACATAAATTCAAAGGATAAAGTGTAAGTACAGATTGTAACTTGGCACAAGCTACCAATAATGTCAGGAAGTATGGAAATAATTTATCTGAAGAGCTTGTCGGCAGGAGGAAAAAATATAACGACATATAATAAAAGACGGGCGCGCCATCCGATAAGGATTGTAATGCAAGTTAATCACCATTTGATGTAATAACTGCAAAGTTGAGGAGGGGACAGTATTTTTGACTGATGAAATGTACTAATTACTGTAGTAAAAGGGATAGAAGTAATTCACAACTGCAGAAAATGGATCGGGGGAGGTTAAAAACTGAGGGCAGAGCTTTGGAAAGATCCTGATACTAGGAGTTGTCCTGTTTATCAAAGAAGTCTGTTCTGAACATGAGTGGGAGGTTGCCAGATGACCCTTGGTGGTGGTGGTGGAGGAAAGTGCCATCAAGTTGCCATCAAGTCACTGCCAATTTATGACAACCCCGTAGGGTTTTCAGGGCAAGATCATTCAGAGGTGGTTTGCCATTGCCTGCCTCTGCGTAGCAACCCTGAACATCCTTGGTGGTCTCCCATCCAAGTACTACTCAGTACTGACCCAGCCTAGCTTCTGAGATCTGAGGAGATTTGGCTAGCCTGGGTCATCCAGGTCAGGGCTGAAGGACTTGCACACGAGACAAGTGAGTTTGAAGGGGAAAACTCAAGTCTGCCCCTGGCAGTGAGCGGTTTATTTTTAAACATACTCAGACTTACACGCCACGCCCTTAGGTTGCTGCGTCAGCGTTCAGTAGATAAAGGTCAATCATGGAATCCACATAGGGGATGAGACAACTGTCTCAGGAGCCTGCTGTTTGCAGTAGGGCTTATCAGCTAGCCAGCTTCAGGAGGATAATGCTCATTGTGTAGCAGGGAGGGGGGAGAAGCATGGACTTTGGCCTGGCTAGTATCCCAGTCTCAGATCTTCCCTACACAGGGCAATAATGGAGCAGTGGTGATCTCGTAGCTAATGAGGTTAAACCGAAGCACAATAATTAAGAACACAAGAACATAAGAAGCCAATGCAGGATCAGGCCAATGGCCCATCCAGTCCAACATTCTGTCACACAGTGGCCAAAAATACCAGCTGTCATCAGGAGGTCCACCGGTGGGGCCATTAATTGTATGCCATTAAGATACAACTGGCTCATGGCAACACCACAGGGTTTATAAGGCAAGACACGAACAGAGGTGATTTGCCGTTGACTGCCTTTGCATAGCAACCCTGAACTTTCTTGGAGGTCTCCCATCCAACTACTAATCAGGGCTGACTCTGCTTGGCTCCTGAGATCTGATGAGATCAGGCTAGCCTGGGTCATCCAGGTAAGGGCAGATGTCCCTTACTTGAAGCAATTGCTCTATCGTATCGGTGTGGGTGAAGTACTGTGGGCTCGAGAGTCATGTTCTGATCACACACAAGTCCACTTGTTTCTTAGCTTAACCCTCCTTACCAAGTTGTTGTGGGAAAGGAAAGGGAACCATTGTAAAATGTACTGTCCTGAGCTCATTGAAGAGAGGGCAGGATCATAGACATAATGGATACAGAATCTTGCCATTAGTAATAGTAGACCAAGTTGCCACATCATCACAGCATGCACACTTGATTGCAGAATCATGGTGACTTGCATGTGTGAATGAGCCATCATGAGTGTCAAACTCAGGCCTCATTTGCCATGTCATTTTCCTCTCTTTGCTGTGTTGTCTGTAATTCAGTGCCATGTGTCATTTTTTTGCTGGGAATCGGGGGGGGAGTGTGTGAGTGGGTGCACAGAGCCGCTTTGCTGAGAGTCGCGCTATCTTGTAACCGTGCCCATTCGGGGCCTCTCCATTGTGAGAAGAATGTGTGCTTGACCTTGAGCACTTGACACGGCAAGATACTGCACCAGCCAGCTTGCAGGTGCTGGGGGAGGGTTGGCAGAGTCACCATAGATTTTGGTGAGCTGAATGTATGAGTGTGGTTGGACTGGACACTGTGGGGGAATCTTTGAATCATGTATAACTTGTGAACTGGCACCAAGAGCGTCAGTTTTGACACAGAAACGTTTATGCTTGGAACCTCTTGATCTTTCAATAAACGTATCACTGCCGAGAGAGTGTTGTTGAGAGTGAGTTCCATTTAAGACCTGACAATGAGTTCAGCTCAAACATCCATATAATTTTACTTGTCCTTGATAACAGTCCTGAACTCAAAACGTTCCGTGGATCAGCCAGCATGGAATAAGGGATGCAAATACCCCTACGAATCAACCATGGTATGCTTTCCCAAATCAGGCAAAAGGCCCACTTACTCACGGATTCTACTGCAACTGGTGACCAGTCAGCTATCTCTGGAAACTCACAAGCAAATCAGGACAAGTTCTTCTGCCATCCCCAGCATGTGCTATTCTGCAGTACCCTGAGGCTATACGTGGAGGCTCCATTGACCTGTCATTGGAAAGGCACTGATGGGCAAATCCCCCATGAAATTTGCCAAGTCCTTTCTGAAGCAATTTAATGTAATATCTGACCACCACATCATAGCATGGGGGTGTCATGAGTTAATTGTGTGATATGTGAATAAGTATTTTCTTCAGTCCTGAACCTATCGTAAGAACATCAGAAGAGCCCTGCTGGGTCAGATCAGTGGTCCATCTAATGCAGCATCTTGTTTCACACAATGGCCAACCAGTTCCTCTGGAGGTCCAACAACGGGGCACAGAGGCCAAGGCCTTCCCCTGATAAGAGAGGAAGAAGAAGAAGAAGAGATTGGATTTATACCCCACCCTTCACTTGGAGTCTCAGAGCGGCTTACAATCTCCTTTCCCTTCCCCTCCCCACAACAGACACCCTGTGAGGTAGGCGGGGCTGAGAGAGCTCTGACAGAAACTGCTCTTTCAAGGACAGCTCTGACAGAACTATGGCTTGCCCAAGGTCATCCAGCAGCTGCAAGTGGAGGAGTGGGGAATCAAACCTTGTTCTCCCAGATTAGAGTCCGCAAACTTAACCACTACACCAAACTGACTCAAAGAGCCCTGCTGGATCAGACTAGTGGTCCATCTAGTCCAGTGTCCTTTCTCTCACAGTGGCCACCCACTTCCTCTGGAGGTCCAGCAACAGGGCATAGAGGCTAAGGCCTTCCCCTGATAAGAGCCCTGCTGGATCAGACTAGCAGTCCATGTAGTCCAGCGTCCTTTCTTACACAGTGGCCAACCAGTTCCTCTGGAGGTCCAACAACAGGACACAGAGGCCAAGGCCTTCCCCTGATAAGAGCCCTGCTGGATTAGACTAGTGGTCCGTCTAGCCCAGCATCCTGTCTCTCACAATGGCCAACCACTTCCTCTGGAGGGCCAACAACAGGGCAGAGAGGCCAAGGTCCTCCTGAATACTGTCTCTTGGCACTGGTGTTCAGAGGATGACTAACTGGGTGATCTCAGATATCTGATGAAGGGAGCTCTGACTCTTGAAAGCTTCTGTCCCCCAAATCTTGCTAGCCTCTAAGGTGCTACTGGACTCTGATCTAGCTTTTCCGTTGCAGACCAACTTGGCTACCCTCTGAAACGATCTTTTGTTGATAGATCACTGGATCCAACCCAATGTGTACCCACGCATTTGTGTATACTCTGGTCCAAACTAGACATCACATCAATCATCACTGGGCTGGGTTTCCCCCATCTCCGCTTTGATCCTCGCATAGCCACATAAGACACTGGGGGACCAAAGTTCCCAAGCATCCAGGGGGCTGATTTGTCTCAGGAGGGCACCACAGGAAGGGGGAAGGGGCTTTAGCTTTTCCTCCCACACCGTTTGCCTGAACGGACATGATCTCAGGAAGACTTATTTGCCCCACTGTGCAGATCCATGTGCAGTATTCAGTGCTCACCCTGACTTATGCCAGGCGTAATGTCCACTTTGGATAATCTGTGGTCATTGAAGAAAAGTCAGGACGGCATAGCCCCCTTGATTTACTGAAATAATCTCATAGTCCATGAAACATTGATATGGGTACCGAAAAGGAAAGATGTGCTCTTTCTCCTTTGGATGGCTTCTTAGCAAAGAAGTATAAAAAATATAGGTGACAGCTGCGATGGTGCCCTTTTCGTGAAGGAACCCAACTTTACTTAGATTATGAACTCCGCGTAGGAGAGGAACTGCCTCTTCCAATAAATCTGCCACTATATACCTTAAGATTTTTATTAGTAGAGTGAGCAATAAATCTAGATGGAGTGCTATAAAAATGCCTTTTACACTTTACAGCAGTGTGGCCAGGAGCTATTTTTCCACTGGTTCATTCCGTAGCCCTGCTATAACATTTATAGGCCTGCAGCTACGCAGTTGGGGCTGATCACATGGGCCTTTGGAAGGAAATGGATGCCCTTGGTGGAATATCAATTCCGTAGGCGAGATCAGTGCAGTCAGTCCCACCCATATGGTATGCAACCTTTCAGCATTACGGCAGCATTGCTCAATGAAGCCATGGCAAAGCAGTTCCCAGAGTAATGCTGTAACATGGAAAGAGTATCTTGCATGTGTGGAAATATAGTGCAGGAGATACTTGTAGTGGGGTGCTTCTTTCGATGTGGCCCTAGTACAGAAAACAACAAACCTCTCGCACTTTTAACTAAAACTAGAGAGTGCAGGCAAGAGAAACCTTTCCTGTCATTGTGGGTTACTCTGATACTTCGCAAGGGCTGCGATCACACACTCCTTTAGATCTGACATTGGTGCAAATGCCTGATGGACCTAAAGGGAGTGACCAGACAGCAACTTCTGGGAAGTGTCCCACAGTCATCAGCAACCTGTGCTGCTCCGCCACGGAAGTGGAGTTAAAAGACACCGGGGAAAGTCTGGTCCTAATGCTTGCCAATGGGCCACAGATGGACTTTCCCCTGTCTGATCGCTCAAGCACACTCTCATGCTGTCAGGATGGTCTGATCATGCCATCCCAACTCCATGCCATGTTTCCCCCCCTTTGCAGTATGCGCATCATCGCATACTCCATAAAGGGACCTTGGTGTGGAGGTGCAATTCCTCGTTTATGCACATGGGAAACAAACCACCAAAAACCCCACACGACTCACCCACAGTTGTGTCTGATCACACAGTGATGGGCTGCAGCCGCAGCTTCAAAGGGCTGTGTGGTTTTGCGACTGCATATCAAATTCCTCTGGAAGAAATAGCCTTTCTTCCCCTCTGCTTCAACTGGCACATGTGACCACAGCCAAAGATAGTATTAGAGGGGAGTTGTGTTGGTCTGCAGCAGAACAACTAGATTCAACGGTGCTACTGGACTCAAATCTAGCTGATCTGGTACCCCAGCAGGTAGAATTGTTGAGCTGGGAAATTCCTGGACTCTGGAGTGACCAGGATTTGGAGAGAGGAAGGATCAGAATTCCTCAGGGCCCGACCTTCAAAGCTGCCATTTCCTCCAGGGAATCTGATCTCTGTAGTCTGGAGATCAGTTGCAATTCTGGGAGAACTCCAGGCACCTCCTGGAGGTTGGCAACCCTATCAACAGGCTCTGATAACGAAAGTTGTCCTGACAGAGAGGAATAAAACAAGCACTCCAGAAGTGAACCGAGCATAGTGATTTAAAGCAGTGTGCACAGCCTTGGCTGAATTAATTGGTGAAGCTAAATTTTAATCATTTGGGACTGCAGGTAGAGGATATTTTTGTTTGTTTTAGAGGTTTACTTCCGGTGGAATACATCACTGTGGTAAGAAAGTACCTTTGGGGCTGTGTGAAAAGTTTCGGTATTTAATTTCTAAAAATTTCACTCATCTCTCAGAAAGCAACCAGGCTCAGATTTTGGCAATAGTCAGATTTATTTACAAGTAGTTCATTGATTACGTGGTGGTGGAAAGTGCTGTCCAGTCACAGCTGACTTATTGCAACCCTGGATGGTTTTCAAGGCAAGTGACAGTCAGAGGTGGTTTGCCATTGCCGGCCTCTGAGTAGCAACCCTGGACTTCCTTGGTGGTCTCCCATCCAACTACTAACCAGGGCTGACTCCGCTTAACTTGTGGGATCTGATGAGACTGGGCTAGCCTGGGCTATCCATGGGATTCCCAACCTCCAAACAGTGGCTGGAGATCTTCTGCTATTGCAACTGATCCCTAGGCGGCAAGAGATCGGTTCACCTGGAGAAGATGGCCACCTTGGAAGGTGGATGCTATGGCATTAATATCCCATTGAAGTCTTTCCTCTCCCCAAATCCTGCCCTCCGCAGGCTCCACCCCCCCTAATCTCCAGGTTTTGTCAGAGTTCCCAGTTCCCAGTAATCAACAACATTCCTTAAACAGGATCAGTTTATTGACTCAGTATACTGCAGTGCTCTAAACACTATTTGTGTTAAGACTACTGGTACAAAAGCTGGAAGGGGTAGATATACTAGGTTCAAACAAGGGTCTTCTGATGGATACAGGCCAATGAATAACAGGTTATATTGGCGCGTAAACTGACAGTTCGCAGTTCCCAGCGGGAAAGTGGTGAGCGTCTCCAAGTTCGAGCCTTGTCAAAGCAAGGAGATAAAGGATGCAGGAGAATCGAAACTTAGCATACCAGCGTTATACTCCCCCCTCCTTTGTGGCAGCTTAGCTGACAGGTATTTCCCAACCTGGAGCTGGCAACCCTAGCCATCCAGATCAGGGCACTTGGCTACATACGGTGCGGTATTCCCCCCCCCCCCCCCCATTAGTCCTGGGATATATTAATATATTTTGGAACACACTCCCAAATGACAAGTGCATTTTAAAAACAATGAGTCAGTGACCATTTGGGTAGATATTCAAGAAGTAAGGAATATACATACTCTTGTGCAGGGGTGGGCAAATTGCCGCCCGGGGGCCACATGCGGCCCGCCACAGAGTTTTTTGCAGCCCGCCAAGAAGATTTCAGGACTTCAAGAAAACTGAACCTAAATTCAATTTGCTGTCTTATCCCATCACTGCTGATATTGATACAGCAGCTGAGGAGCTTCAGCTTGAACTTATTGACATGCAGTCAGCCCACACTGTGAGAGAAATGTTTAATGCTGTGACGTTAGTTGACTTTTACAAATCTTTGTCTGCTAAAAAAATTCCATGTATGAAGAAATTTGCTGGGAAAATGTTCTTTATATTTGGGTCTACATATATTTGTGAGCAAAGTTTTTCTTGCATGAAGATCAACAAGAGTAAATATAGATGCTCTTTGACAGACATTAACTTGCAGGCTGTGATGAGAATCTCAACAAGCAATCTCACTCCTGATTTCAAAAAAGTTGTAGAAAAGTGTGATAGGGTACATTTGTCTCATTAAACTGATTCTAAAATTAAATGTGCTTGCAGCTATAGATGATATGAAATCAGCACAATAAATAAATTGAATAAAACTACCACTATTTTATTTAATTTATATTTATTGATTTTTATGATACAATATATACCTTTTCTGAAATGCAAAGTTAATTAATGAATGCAATCATTTTAAAAGGTGCAGCCCTCCGCTAACCTCTTCTCCCACAAAGTGGCCCCCGAGCCAAAACAATTGCCCACCCCTGCTCTTGTGCAAATTTACCAGTCCTTGAGATTCTCTCTCTCTCCCCCCCCCCCCCCCCCCGGTTCTGATCATGTAGCCTATTCAGTTGCGAGGAAGGGCTGGACTGGATATCAACAAAAGCCAGTCAATCCCCATAACTTTTCCTTCAGCCCAGTGGCTGTATTTCTATAATGCATACCTCTGAAGTTTGCATGCAGGTTTTTCTGTCGGTACATTCACTCATGAGAGCCAGTTTGGTGTAGTGGTTAAGTGCGCGGACTCGAATCTGGGAGAACCGGGTTTGATTCCCCACTCCTCCACTTGCACCTGCTGGATGACCTTGGGCAAGCCATAGCTCTGTACCAGCTGTTCCCTCAAGGACAGTTGTGTCAGAGCTCTCTCAGCCCCACCTACCTCACAGGGTGTCTGTTGTGGGGAGGGGAAGGGAAAAGGAGTTTGTAAGCTGCTCTGAGACTCCAAGAGAGTGAAGGGCGGGATATAAATCCAACCTCCTCCTCCTCATTCTTGTGTGGTGCATCCAACATTCGTATAAGTCATAGAGTTGGAAGGGGCCTCATAAGCCATCCATCCAAAGGATGTCCAAAGCTAAAGCAAGCCCTCTGCTTGAGCTTCGGTGATGGGGTGCCTACCGCGCTGCTGGGTAATTGGTTTTATTTTTGAACTGCTCTTACATGCAGGAGTTTCTCTGACTATTCAGCTGATATCTCCTGTCCTGTAAGTCAAGCTTATTGATTTATTTACTTCATTTATACCCCACCTTTCTCCCTGAAGCAGCTTACAGTGTTCTCCTCTCCTCCATTTTATCTTCACAACAACCCTGTCAGGTGGGTTAGGCTGAGTATGTGTGACTGGCCTGAGGCCATCCACCATCTCCCACAGCACAGTGGGGGTCTGGTTGGACCTAGTCAGACGCAGCAGAGAACAAGTTTTCCCCCCTCTTCCTTGTGGCAGCCCTTCTGGCACTTGTAGAGGATGGTCACATTTTCCTTCAGCTTTCTGGTGCAGTGGTTAAGAGTGCGGGCTCTAATCTGGGAGAACTGGGTTTGATTCCTCACTCCCCCCCACACACACACACATGCAGCTGCTGGTGTGACCTTGGGTCAGTCACAAGTTCTCTCAGAGCTTTTCTCTCAAGAGCAGTCCTCGAAAGAGCTCTCTCAGCCCCACCTAGCTCACAGGGTGTCTGTTGGAGGGAGGGGACAGGAAGGGAAATTGTAAGCCGCTCTGAGACTCCGAGTGAAGGGCGGGATAGAAATCCAGTCTCCTCCTCCTCCTCCTGGCTGAACATGGGAAACCAGTGAATTTCTTTGTTGCCCTCTTATGAATCTGTTCCCATTTGTCTACAACTTCCCTAAAGTGCAGCACCAGAACTGCTGTATAGACTATATGACCAATTTATAATTATGGATTTACTTCATTAATGCCCTACCTTTCTCCCCCATGGAAACCCGAAGTGGCTTACATAATTCCCCTCTCCTCCATTTAATCCTCCCAACAACCAAGTGGCCCAAGGGCGGCCAGCCAGCCTCCACGGCAGGCTGTGGGTTCCAAGGCAGGTCTCCCAGATCCTATGCCAATACTCTAACCGCTGCAGGACACTGGGAGAAGATAAATGCAGGGGTCCCTTGGAGCGGGAGCGCACAGGAGCGCAGCTCTAGGAGTGAGTGGCAGGATCTCAGGATCCTAACAAAGTTTCTTTATGCATTGTGTAACTTGCTATGTGCAGATGCAGTTGTAACTGTTTGCTATCTCTCTCAAGCTGTCTCAGGTTTCCTCCCCTTCCTTTATTGCCTTGAGTTATATTGCTCTTTGAAGGTCTGGTCAATGTAACTATTTCATCCGGGAGAGTGGCGACCTTGCATACTTACACGTCACCTGAGACCAAATGGCCTCTTCCCCCATGCATTCCTCCGCTCCCTGCCCTCGGAGACATGGAACTGTCTTATCGCTGTGAGAAGTCCTTGAAAGGCCACTTTGTTATGTATATGCCTAGCACATCTGGGGCGCCCAATTCAAGAAGGGAAAATTTATAACTTTCACACTCCACCTTTTCCTGTGGGAAGTAAAACGGCTAAGATCTTTTAACCGCACTTTTTTCCTTTTTGTGATTGGTTGAATATTGGGGTTTCAAACTGCACTGGAGGGTATATTAACTCTGACTGTATTGTATGTGGCATCTCTAACAAACATTTGAGAACCTGTCATGCAGTATTAAGAAATAAAGAACTCTGTTTCATCAACAAAGGTCTGATCTTTGACTGCTTCGGGCAGAAGCCTCACAGTGAGGAGCCCAGGGTGCGGGCACATGACCAAGCCCCGCCCCCTCCTCGGCTTCCCTGAGCAGTGCAGAGGCGCAGCGTCCTGGGGAAAGCCCTGCTAGGGTCTTTATTGTTTTTAATGTTTTGTTTTAATATTGATAATTGTATCATTGTTCCTTTTATGACTGTGTGCTGCTTTTCCAGAGACTTGCTCAAGGTGGCATATAAATTTTCTAAGTATACCATTTTTTATCTGGGCACACGGCACATAAGTACTGGAGAAATTTCACCAACTCTTCAGCAGCTTCCACCCCATCAGTTTCGTGTAGTGGTCAGGAGTTGGACTCTAATCTGGGAGAACCGGGTTTGATTCCCCACTCCTCCACATGCAGCTGCCGGTGTGACCTTGGGCCAGTCACAAGTTCTCTCAGAGCTGTTCTCTCATGAGCAGTTCTCAAAAGACCTCTCTCAGCCCCACCTACCTCACAGGGTGTCTTGTTGTGGGGAGGGGAAGGGGAAGGGATGGGTGGTGCACATGTCCTGGGTATCTCAAGTCTACGTGAAACCTGGTGGTTTCAAGGGAGCAGGAAGAGAATGAGGGTGTGTTCTTGACGCTTATTTTATTGCACAGAGTATTGGATGGGGAAGGGAATGGAGGAAGAACAGGTCAGTTTCACTCACCTGTGGAGTGGAGCCTGAGGGGTGGGTGTTGCCTTCTGACCCACTTCCGGTATGTTAGGGGGTGTGGCATATGCCAATGAGTTATGCAAATGAGTTATGCTAATGAGCTCCTGCACCTCTTTTTCTACGAAATGACCCCTGGATAAATGTATACACCATATACAGCGAGAGAGGACTAGATCAGTAACTTCTAAACTGCGTCCCCTGGAAGAACTACCTGAGCGTCACCAGAAATGCAATAAAGGTTCCTGGGGACTCACCCAGGAGGAAGGTGTCTGCTGCATCACTTCATGGTTCCATGTTCCGACCGTGCCTTCTTCCAATAAGCCTTTTCGGAGGGTAAATAATTTTGCAGTGAGTCATGTCAGTGATCGAATCACTACTGATGCAGTGACATGGAGAGCTGGGGAGGGATCCAAAGCAGGCCTGCTTGGAGGGAAGTCATGTTTTATTGAGTGGGTCTTACTCCCCAGAAAGCATTCGTAGGTTGCATCCTTTACCTGCCCTCAGAGGCAGGGGCGTAGAGCTGTGTAAATTCCGGGAAAGGGCAGGGGCTCTTTAGCGCGCGCAAAAGCACATGTGCTTGCTGGGGCGATGTTCTTCCCCCCCCCAGGAAACCGCCGCGCCTCCCCAGACCCTTCCGAGGCCCACCACCCGCTGCTGCTGGTGCCTCTCTCTCTCCCCCCCGGCCACTCCTTCCCTCTCCCTCCCTCTTTTCCAGGTGAAATGGGAGGGAGAGGGAAGGACAGAGGAGTGGCCAGGCCGGGGGGTGGGGAGAGGCACTGGCAGCAGCGGCTGGCGGGCCTTGGAAGGGCCCGGGGGGGGTGCGGCGGCAGGGAGGTGCGGCGGCAGGGAAATTTCGGGGGTGGCTCGAGCCCTTGAGGCCCCCCGTAGTCTACGCCTGTGCTCAAAGACAGCCTCATGCCTTGAAGGGTGACTCATGCAGACAGACAGGGTGGGGGCTGATCCTCCACTGCAGGGGATTTTCAATCTGACACGCTAAAAGTAAACCTTTTGGAGCGTAAAAATGAAGCACGCCTCTAATTTTAACAGACCAAAAAAAAAGGTGATTTGCCAACGGCTTTCAAAAATCTGGGAAACACCATGTTTAATTGACTCCAACGTTGATTGTTGATCTCCTTCAGCATATCAAAAAATGTCGGGCGCTTGTTCTAGGGAGTTGTGTTTTTTTTTAATTGGCCTGTCTTTGAAATAGCCTTACACATGAGCAGGCAGGGTGAGGATGGAATTGTTAAATCAACAGGGCACTCGGCAGCTTTGGTTACAAATGAGCCTGTTTCCCACTCAGGTGCTCAAACAAACTCTGCCTGTCTGTCTGCCTGCACCACGGACTTCCTCCATTTGATGTCTTCCACTGTGGGACTCATTAATATGGAACTGATTAACTTAATGTTGTTCTACAAGCAGGGGGGGAATGTAGATTACGGAGCCAATTGTGTTGTTTGCTGGCACTCGCCAAATGCCTGAGTCTTTGCTAGGATGACTCATGAACACAGATTTCTCCTCACCCGTTATCTCAGCCTCTCTGGGCTTTCAGTGTGAAAACACCTCTGCTCTCACCTTGCTTGTGAAAACACTGAAATAAAAAATTAGATTTTAGAAATTGTTAGATTTTTTTTTAAGGCCGTAGGCCCTGACCTAGCGTTGCCAGATCCCCCCGGCCTCTGGCGGGCAGTGTGGGGTTGGGTTGCCCAATCCATGTTGGGAAACTCCTGGAGATTTGGGCAATGGAGCCTGGGGAGGACAGGGACCTCAGTGGGGCACAATGCCACAGAGCCCACCCCCCAAAGCAGCCATCTTCTCCAGGGGGACTGATCTCTGTAGTCTGGAGAGGAGTTGGAATTCTGGGAAATTCCTAGAGACCTGGGTGTGAAGTCGGGTTGCCAAGTCCGGGTTGGAAAATACCTGGAGACTTTGGGGGTGGAGCCAGGAGAGGGTGGGGTTTGGAAAGGGGAGGGGCCTCAGTATGGTACAATGCCATATTGTCCACCCTTCAAAGCAGCCGTTTTCTCCAGGGGAGCTGATCTCTGTCAGCTGGGGATCTGTTGTAAAAGCGGGAGATCCCCAGGCCCCGCCTGGGGGCTGGCAACCCTAGTGTGAAGCCTGGAGACAACTCCCCACTTGGGAAATACCTGGAGATTTGTGGG
Organism: Lepidodactylus listeri; assembly: GCA_029233225.1. Taxonomy (NCBI): domain Eukaryota; kingdom Metazoa; phylum Chordata; class Lepidosauria; order Squamata; family Gekkonidae; genus Lepidodactylus; species Lepidodactylus listeri. The sequence continues at coordinate 126,312,584 of JARCFY010000005.1, read as the reverse complement.
GCGGAACCTAGGAAGAGCAAGGTTTGGGGAGGAGGAGGAGGGGCTTCAGTGGGGCACAATGCCAGAGAGTCCACCCTCCAAAGCAGCCATCTCCTCCAGGGGAACTGGTCTCTGTAGTCTGGAGATCAGTTGACATTCTGGGAAATCTCCCGGTCTCACCAGGATATTGGCAACCCTGTGAATCCAGTGAGGCCTTTCCTGAAAATGGAGTTCAGAGAGCGGCAGACACAGGGCCGGTGCATTCACAGAGGCGAGGTAAGGCCGTTGCCTTGAGCACCCCCTGAGGAGGAGGCGGCCACGCTGGCCTGCCTGCCGCCCCACCGGCCCTCCCCTCTCTCCCCTCGCCAGCTCTCCTGGGTGGCAGCTGCTGGAGTTGAGCCAGGCCCAGGCAGCAGCCGGAACAGGAGTGACAGCCACTGCTGCTGGATCAGTCCAAACCACTCTCTCCGCCCGCTTGCTGCGCTCCATCCCGCCGGCGGCGGTGGCGAGGCTCCCCTGGGCCTGGCTGCGTTGGGGCACATGGCTGCCTCTCGGGAGCGCCACTTGGTGAGGCTGCTTGCAGAGTCCGGGAGCTCAGGTGCGAAGGGGGGGTCCCTCCTTCCAGGCCCACCGGAGGCCAACAAGGAGCCCCCTTGCCCAGGCCTGCTCCCCCCCCTTCTCCTCCTCCTCCGCATTCCCCGTTCCAAGGGGCCTCTGCCAACGCATGGGGGCGGCTTGGTGGGGAAGGCAGGTGCAAGGGCAGCGCAGCCAGAGGGAGAAGCCAGGATCGACAGGGACACCCCCCCCCAGACAGCCCCCTTTGCTTGAGGACCCTCGAGGGCTGCTCAGCTGCGAAGAGTGCTGGAGGGGGGAGCCAAGCACCCCCCTGTTCCCCCTCCCCACGGCGCCCGCTGTTGTGCTCCGGGCAACCCTGGGTGCGCCTGAGGGCGCTGGCACCACTGGAGAGGCGCGGGTGTGTGCGGGTGTGCTCCTGGAGAAGACCACTGGGTGCCTGAACTGAAGATTCCAGGTGAGATTGGCGAGGCTGGGGGGCAATGCTCCCTCTAAGCTGTGGAGTCCTGCCACCCTGCTCGGCTCCTGCTCCTCCACTCGCTCTGTGGTGCCCGGCTACAGGGTGCTGGATCAGGTGTTCTGCCGCTACTGGGAGCTCCTTTTCCCTGGTGGAGATCAGAGAAGTCGAGATTGCGTGTGTGTGTGTGTGTGCTTGGTGAAGGATGCAAGTGCGCTCTGTGCATGCCCAGAGGCTCTCCCTCCCTTTACTTGTATTCTAGGGCAGAACAAAACCCTGGGCGTTGCTGATCTGGGTGATTGATGAAGTGAGCAGTGCCTCATGAAAGCTCCTACCCTGCCACACATTTTCTTAGTCTTTAAGGTGCTCCTGGACTCTTGCTCTTTTCAGATCTGAAGAAGTGAGCAGGGACTTAGGAAAGCTCTTACGAGGGGGGGGGGGCATTTGCACAGACCCTCCCCTTTTCATTGTTATTTGAAGTTTTGGAGGAGGAAGAGGAGAGGAGGAAATGAGATTGGATTTATACCCCGCCCTTCACGTAGTCTCAGAGCAGTTTATGAACTCCTTTCCCTTCCCCTCCCCACAACAGACATCTTGTGAGGTAGGTGGGGCTGAGAGAGCTCTGAGAAAACTGTCCTTGAGAGAACAGCTGGTACAGAGCCAGGGGTCATTTCGAGCAGGAGCTCAGGGGAGCCCAGCTCCAGGAGTTGGTGCCAGCCCCCCCCCCCCAATGGGGAATGCCTGCTTGGATCCTGGCTGCAGCAAAATGACCCCATCCCCTGGAAAGGTCCTTGTTCCTCCAACCAGCCTTCTGAAGGCTTCAGTCACCACTGAAGCTATCCTCCCAGAATAGTTGTATATCTGAGGCTTGGATTAGTAGCTGTCCCCTTTTTGTCCCATGACCTTGCTGGAAGCCAGACTGGAATGGGTCTAGCACGGAAGTGTCATCCAGAAAGCTCTGCAACTGAATCGCCGCCACTCTCTCCAGCATCTTGACCAAATAGGGCAAGTTGGAAACCAGCCAATAGTTGGCCAATTCAGCCGGATCCAATGATGGCTTTTTCAGGAGAGGGTGGACCATCGCTTCCTTGAGTGCCTCCGGGAACAGTCCCTCTTCGAAGGACTTGTTGACAGTCTCCCTGAGGGCACCTCGTAGCCCCTTGCGGCCAGCTTTTATAAGCCATGAAGGGCACGGGTCAAGGCTGCATGTGGTTGGGCATACAGTTGAGAGCAGACCGTCAACTTCCTCAAGACAGAGTGGACTGAAATAATCCAGAATGGAACTAGAAGACATGCATGGGGCCTCGTGTTTGCTCACTGTCTCAACTATGGCTGGGAGATCACGGCGAAGCAGCAGGATTTTATCTGCAAAATAGCTCGCGAAAGCCTCGCTGCCAATATCCAATTCCCTATTATTTGGTCTGCCCTGCGGCAGTTCTGTTAAGGACCGAATAGTTCTAAATAATTGTGCCAAGCATGAGCTTGCAGACGCAATCGCAGCCACGTAAAAATGTTCCATCCAGTGAGAATACCCCAACTTTTTCTGAGATGTGGCTCTTGAAACCAGTGTTTAAAAGCTAGCACATTGTACATGGATCCATCATACGTCAGCTTCTTTGGAAGCTCCAGCCTGTTCACTGTCCATGGAACAACAGCTGTGTACGCACACTTAACTGTGCTTCAGAGCTTGCACTGGTTTCCAATTGGCTTTCTAGTTTCAAGCACTACTAAAGATGCTTTCTTTGGTCTGTAGAGCCCTCAAGAGCCCATCCCAGATGTCTTGGTTATATACATGCTACTGTGGTCTCTAGTCACATTAGGATCTCTAAGAGGGACCAAGAATGATTTCTTCATCAATTCAATTGCTGCATTGTGGGAATCACATGTTTCTCCACAGCTTTGGATTTGTCTTCTGCAGGTTCAGTAATGTTTGAGCCTCCTCTGCATTAACATGGCCTCCAGTCTTTTCATAAAGTCCTGTGGCCAGTCAAATTTTTGTTTTTTCTAGGGCTAATCCACACAGTGCTCAGATTCATATGTGGGATAGATCGCAGGAAGGTACCACCAGCTCATGAGGTCTCTCTCCCACACATATAACTCATAATGAAGAAGAAGAAGAAGAGATTGGATTTATATCTCGCCCTTCGCTCAGAGTCTCAGAGTGGCTTACAAACTCCTTTTGCTCCCCCTCCCTGCAACAGACACCCTGTGAGGTAGGTGGGGCTGAGAGCTCTCTGAGAGAGCTGCTCTTTCAAGGACAGCTCTGACAGAACTTTGGCTTGCCCAAGGTCATCCAGCAGCTGCAAGTGGAGGAGGGAGGAATCAAACCCAGTTCTCCCAGATTAGAGCTCACACGCTTAACCACTACACCAAACTGGAAATAAAGGAATACGTACAGATTGATTTATAGGTGCCATCAGCGGACATTTAAACAGAGTTTTGCCAAGTAAAGGGAGGTTGCCCTCTGATAATTGACAGACAATTTTAGTTCTGTAATTTGCCGGATATATTCCCTTGTGGGATAGGGTGAGGTATAAAATAAATAAATAAGTAAATAAATAAGTAAGTAAGTAAGTAAGTCTAGGCTACCAAAACATTGCAGGCTTTTTAATAGATGTTTCATTGTCTCTTTTTATACAGTCTACGTTCCATCTGAACCTGGAAAAAAAAAAGATTTTCCAAAAGGCAAGTTTGTTATACCTGATCTGCAAATTGGAATCTCTAAACTGTTCCCCCCCACCCCGGTAGGAAATTTAACAGCATTGCCAGATAACTTGTCTCATACTTTAATGTGAAGGGTACAAACATAAGATACAGAAGGGCCGTAAATACAGCACTCGGAATATTCAGTTTCCTGTCTTGACTATTTCTGTAGAAGTCTTTCATTTCTTTCCCCAGGCAAGCCAGCTAGGTTGACTTTAAAGAGACCTGAAGTCTCATGCGATCTGATGTGCTTTCCTACCATCCCATGGTTTTCAGTTGCGGCCTGTTTAAATTTTAGATGGAAAGAATAAAGACTTCACATTGTAGGGTTATCTAGCAAATTACTTTGGTGTTCCTATTGGCTCAGGGGGGGGTGTGTGAAAATGAAAATCCTTGATTTCTCGACTTCAGAGATGTCAGATGGGACTGTAATTATAGACCCGTGAGAGCTGTGGCACCGCCTGCATCCACTCAGGCTGGAAATGCTGCCAGAATACCCTCGCTGTTCTAGTCTGTACTTCCATTTGCTTCCGCTGAGGAAGAATAAAAAACAGTGAGGGAGAACCCCACCCCCTCATTCTTTGACAATGTGGATTTGCAAGATTTTTACCATTTTTCCCTTGGCTTCAAAAAACACACTGAGACAAACTAGTTCTGTTAATGCAGCTGGATTTGAGTCCAGTAGCACCTTTAAGACCAACAAGATGGGGGGAGGGGAATAAGTTTTCAAGAGTCACAGCTCCCGTCATCAGATACTTTGGAACAAAGATCTCAGAGTCCTTATATCCCAGTCAAAAGGTGGGAGGGGGGTTGTGAAGAAGGAACTCAGGATACAGAGGCACCATGCACATAGTAATTAGCTTAATTAGAGCACGGGGTAAATTCATGGGAGCCGAAAATTATCATCTGTAGTGAGATAAGAATCCTGTGTCCCTATTCAGCCCTGGAGGGGTCCATTGTTCTGAACCTGTGAATGAACTCAAATGCAGCAGTCTCCCCTTGAAGCTTCTCTGCTTGAGGAGTGCTGCTCATAGGTCAGCAATGGAATGACCTGGATGATTACAATGTTCTCCCACTGGTTTTTGAGCGTTGTGGTTTTTAATGCTGGATTTATGTCCATTTATTCTTTTGCATAGGTACTGACTCGTTTGTCCAATGTAGAGATTAGAAGGACATTGCCGACATTGGACAGCATGTATAATGTATCATTTCTGGCATGGTGTGGTCTATGAGGTCACGAAGAGTCAGACTCAACTGTGCGACTGAACAACAACATGAAGTTGGAAGGTGAACAAGTGGATGAACCTGAGATGGTATGGCAGGTGTTGTTAGGTCCAATTATTGTGTTGTCAGAGTGGATACGGGGACAGACCTGGCACCAGAGTCCGTGTCCATGTTAGGAACAGCATTGTTGTGGGAGAGAAGTTGTTTAAGGCAGGGGTGGGCAATTGTTTTGGCTCAAGGGCCACTTTGTGGGAGTGGAGGTTAGCGGAGGGCCGCACCTTTTAAAACGATTGCATTCATTAGTTAACTTTGCATTTCAGAAAAGGTATAAATTGTATCATAAAAATCAATAAATATAAATTAAATAAAATAGTGGTCATTTTATTCAATTTATTTATTGTGCTAATTTCATATCGTCTATAGCTGCAAGCACATTTAATTTTAGAATCAGTTTAATGAGACAAATGTACCCTTATCACACTTTTCTACAACTTTTTTGAAATCAGGAGTGAGATTGCTTGTTGAGATTCTCATCACAGCCTGCAAGTTAATGTCTGTCAAAGAGCATCTATATTTACTCTTGTTGATCTTCATGCAAGAAAAACTTTGCTCACAAATATATGTAGACCCAAATATAGAGAACATTTTCACAGCAAATTTCTTCATACATGGAATTTTTTTCAGCAGACAAAGATTTGTAAAAGTCAACTAATGTCACAGCATTAAACATTTCTTTCCCAGTGTGATCTGACTGCATGTCAGTAAGTTCAAGCTGCAGCTCCTCAGGTGCTGTATCAATATCAGCAGTGATGGGATAAGAGAGCAAATTGAATTTAGGCTCAATTTTCTTGAAGTCCTGAAATCTTCTTGGCAGGCCGCAAAAAACTCTGTGGCGGGCCGCATGTGGCCCCCGGGCCACAATTTGCCCACCCCTGGTTTAAGGTTATAAGGTTGTCGGTGGGCAAGAAAAAGGTTTGCCGCCCAATGCCTGTGAGGAAGGAGTATCATTGTCCAGCATAGGTTGTTGGCAGTTAATGACGCATTGAACCGGTTTGAGCTGAGAGCTGTATGTGCCCACCAGGGGTGTTCTGTTGTTGTTTCATTGGGGCCTATCTGCGAAGGTTTCTTACTGGGTACATTATTGTAAGCATTTCCTGGCAACATAATTTTTCTTTTCAGCTACCATGTGTTCAAAATCATAGGGACTTTTTTTAGTTCTTTGAAGCGTTCCGAATGTATCCAGTGCAAGTTTTACTACAGCATTTGAATAGATTTTTCTCTATTCTCTACTTTGCTTCATACCTGTGACAGAAATATTCTATAGTGTATCAGATTTTTGTCAAATTGCAAGAAATGCCATTTCACCTTTTTTCGGTAGGGTAGTAATTTCGAAAATTATGTCAACTATCTGTGCTGTTAAATTGTAATACAAAAGGGAATATCTCTCAGAGATCAAGGTGGATCTCATTAATATAAAAGGCATAGTTATTAGGTAATGTGGACTAATAGAAACATACATTTCCATTCCTTTGCAGCAGTAAATGTGCCATATGTAAGAATAAAGGCATAATGGTTTTATTTATTTTCATTTCATTTCTTAATCTGCCTTTTGGTTCCACGAGTCCCTGAGGGAGGCGGTATCACCGGTAAAAAAAATTTCAAACAAGCCTGTGTATTTTAAATTCCCACAAAAGAGCAACAGAATGAATCAGGTGCTGCTGTTGCTCCCCCCAGTCCTCAAACTTCTGGTAAAAAACCAAAAAGACTTTTCTGTCTGATCCTGTACATGTTAACTCAGAAGCAAGCCCTGCTGTGTTTAGTAGGGCTGACTCCGGATGAACGATGCATAAGATCACAGCCTTTAGCTTTCTAAAAGCTAAAATAGAAGTAGCGGCTATTCTTTTCAAAGGAAAAAAAAACCACTGGAAATTTTTGATCTGGTGTCTTCTGGTGTCTTGTCTAGTTAGCCCTTGAAGACAATTATACTCCCTTACAATAACGATTTTTGTCTGCTAACCTTTGTACAGTTGAGAGCTTTTCTTTCGTTCCGAGGAGCACAGTTCAGATCACATTGCCTCTCTTCATTGTGCTCTGAGGCAAATTTCTCATTACTGGCCATGTTAATCATTGTCGCACAAAAAGACCCTAATAGTGTCAGATGTAAACTTTGTCATACAATTCAGCCTTTATCATCAAGACGGGAAGATGCATCATTAAGTCCTTTTTTTCCCCGTGGCACTGATGCCCATTGGTCTCAGAAGCATAAAGTCTGAAGGAAATGAAAAGCCAGTCATTATAAATCCAAAATGTAAAAGTCCAGTTTTCAATTAGCAGGGAGTGAAAAAAAGATTGGGTTCATAACTTATTTTAAGTCCCTATTGCTCCCTAGCTGCTGAACTCATTAGGATGTTCAAGCTTTCTGCTAATGTAATCCACGGAAGTTATGCTGAGTTAAAGGAGCCTTCCCCGGTGCTAAGCACTCTCTATCCAACAATCTAATTTAATATCAGTGCGGCATGTGCCTAGGAAAGGGTACAAACTGGCTGACGAACTACAGTCCATCATGAATTTTGGCCAGTTCATGATTCGTGAAGCAATGGAAAGCCACAGGGAGCAGAAAGCAGGGGTTTAAATGGCTCTGAGCCTGGGGCTGGCAGAATCTAGCTGCCCAAGAAAGCCCCTTTAAACAGCTGAGCCCCGGAAGCAGGTGGCCTCTTGCAGCTCAGCTTTTTAGATTGGACTTTAATGGTGCCCATAGGGTACAACAGAGCCCCAAAATTCGAGATTTTCGAAACAGGCTGAATCTGAATATCATGCCAGTATTGGGATTTGGGAATATTGGAAAATACCAATTTTGGGGGGGTTCAGTATATCCAAACCTGAAAAATACCAATATTTATGCACACCCCTAATCCCAACACCATTTTAGAAATGATTGTACTGTTTAAAAATTTGCTGTGAGGACTTGATTTGGATCAGGCATGGGGCATGGTTGACGCCAGATGCTCTTGTTCTCTACTCCATGTGCCTTTTTAGGTGCTGCAACACCATGCTGTTCCAGCATTTGGAAAGATATGTAGGGTTACAGCCCCTGGAGCCACCGGGCCGCCGCACACCTAGACTGGGGTCTTGTGGCAATTTTTAAAGAACGACAACTGCTTCTAAAACGGGGTTGGGGGGATGGGATGGGCCGGTGGCTGCCGTCATATTTAGGTTGCCCTTTATGGTGTGTCGAAGGGGGATATGGGACCATGGTTTGAAATCTGTTTGTTAACTATGGTTAGCCTGAACTATAGTTTTTCATTCAGTGTTGGGATGGACACATCCTGGCTTAACTTTTGCTTCTTCCTGGAACATCTAGATAAAGCGGAAAAAATTTTCATAATCTACATTACAACAGCTGCCCGTATTATATGGGCTAAAAATTGGAAACTTAAAAATAGCCCCTTAATAGAGGAAGTAATATTTAAACTTATGGACCTAGCTGAAGCGGAAAAATTAAGCCAGATATTAAAAATGAAAAAGACTGAAATGTTGAAGGAAAAATGGTCAAAATTTTATGATTGGTATAAAAATAAAACAACGACTCAAAAGAAAAGACTTTAAAATATAATTTATATACATATACACATAAAACATATTTTTGAGATATTTAAATAAATATGAGACAAGTAGACAAATAGATAGTTGTAGTAGGGATATCTGTATAGTTTCAATATATTGGTACATTTATGTATTATTTTCTGCCTTTGTATAGGAAACATGAAGTATATGTACAATGATTAAGGACATATTGTCTAACTATTTAATTTGTTTCCTATTTTCTCTTTGTTAACCAAATGGACTTATATTCTATATGTAAAATAAAATAAAAATTTTCTCAAAAAAAAAAGAAAAACTTTTGCTTCTTCCCTGCTTCCACTTTAATGTAACGAAGGCCAGGATATTAGGTTGGTGACTGTGAGGACCAGGGGGAGGGGAAACAATGGTAATGAGGCCAACATTTGCTGAGGCAAACCATGATTTAGATGGTCACCTGTGAACCAAATCCTGGTTTCAAAAATGAATATATATGTGTGTGTGTGGTGTGCATGTGTACCTGGAAGTCATGTTGACCTCTGGTGACTGACCCCTACTGGGGGCTTGGAGGATATTCAGAAAAGTGTCCGAAGCCCGCCTCTGTCCTCTCGATTTGGTATTCCAAGGAAGTCTCCCATCCAAGTACTAACCACAGTTGCCCCTGTTTAGCTTCTGAGATGTGGCAAGATCAGGCTTGCCTGAGGTGTCCAGGTCAGGGCTCCGTTGTTAAAATAAACCCTGTGTGACAGACAGGTTAGGTTCTGCCTCGCCCTAAGAGCAGTCAGTGGGAGCTGACAGAATGTTAGTGAGGGTGGCCCTTGAAAATGGCAGTTAAGAGAGTGTAAGAGAGCAGTTGAGGAGGGGAGAGTAAGGCCCCGACCACACACAGAATTAGCCGCGTGACAGGCACGACTCCCAGCCGGATTTTAAGGGCGCAATCACAAGAGAACATCTGTGAAGCATCCCGCACTTGTCGGCAAGCCGTTTTGCTCCGCCGGAGAAGCGGGGTAAAAAAACACTGGGGAAACCCCAGTATCAAACGGATTGGTGCGGGCCACAGAGGGAGTTTCCCCGTGTGATCACTCCAGCGCAGACTTGTGGCGTTGGAAATAGTCTGATCAGACTATCCCAATGCCATGCCATTGTTCCCCCCCGCATCTCAGTATGTGCATCATCACATAATGCCATTGAAAACTCTCAGGGTGGAGATGATTCATCTATCCCCTGTTTAAGCGAATCAGTAACGAACAACAACAACAACAACAAAAAACCAACTCACCTGCGGTTGCATCTGATCACACAGTGGGAAGTTGCGCCCGCAGCTTTGCAGAACTGTGTGATTGCGCAACTGCAGGTCAAATTGCTCCGGCGCAAATAGCCTGGCTTCCCCTCTGCTTTGTCTCCCACATGTGGCTGGGGCCTAAATCTGGCTGAGGGAAGATGCGGTGAAGAGCAGTAGCTGTTTTATTGCAAAAGAGTTTCAGAAACAGACTGGAATGGGAGATTGCTGAATTACAAGTTATTACAACACTTGAGACAATGGAATCCCCAGGGCTTAACAGAGATATTGGGTCCTTATCTCACTACACATGCCAAGTCATGCAGTTCTCACTTATACCCAGAATCAAACTTTGTTGGTCTTAAAAGTGCCACTGGACTCAAACTTAGTTCTCACATTTGTTCGTTAGCAATTTTATTATCTGTATGCTAATTTGCTGCTATTCACAGATCTTACCAATTGCTTTAATCCAATCATAGCTATACTTATTGCTCAGTTCCTTATGTATCTTGACTCTAACAAGCCCTTCCTGGCAACTAACTCCCCCTCTACCTATATGTAATGGCTGAGGAAGTTCGTTTCAATGTATCTGAAGAAGTGTGCATGCACACAAAAGCTCATACCCAGAATTAAACTTTGTTGGTCTTAAAGGTGCCCCTGGACTCAAACTTTGTTCTGCTACTTCAGACCAACATGGCTACCCACCTGGAAAGAAACGTCAGTTTGCAACAAAAGATCCCAAATGCTGGAATAGGGAAACAGTTCAGGAGTTCAATGGGAAGGAAACTTTGTCACATCTACCTTCAGTGTTATATTCAAACCATAAATAAAAGTTAATTTCTTGTCTGTGTAATCCTGCGGGCTGGTTGTTTCAAGGAAACAAGCCCGCACACAGGCTCAGATCGCGATCTATGTATAGTTCGACATCTGAATAACTGGTGACAGAGTGTAAATGGAACATTACTGGAGTCCCCAACCCCAATAACTCTGTGTAGTGTTCGAGTGAGGGGGAAATTATTAGAGGGGGCTGGGCTGATTGCTGATGTCTCTGTGAGCGAAAGAGAGGACCTGAGAGGCTAAATGGTCATGGCTCTCTCTCTATTTTAACAGAGCCGAGAGGGGTGCCAAATGTGACGTTCTGACCGACTTGTAACCTTGAACCTGAAGAAGAGAGGCTGTAGAGGGGGGTGGTAGGCTCTCCAGGTGAGTGAGAAAAAAAAGGGACATCACACTGTGGTTTTAGATCATGCTAAACCCTGGTTAATTATGACCCTAGGTGGTTTGTGATGCCAGATTTCATTTGTAAAACTGACATAAAGTGATCGCATTACTCTCCTTTTGAAGGCATATTGAGCCTTAATGTTCGTATTTCATCATAATGCCTTTAACAAGGGCACTATTTATCTAAAAGTGAGTACAGCTGTCAGAATCTGCTGATTCAGACAAAGTATTTCTTTTGCTTGCAGCCATGTTTCAGATATGTTTTCTGTGTTTGTTGCTCTGCTTCTTATGACCCTGTATGTATGATAGCTGCTGCCATGAACACCTGTCATGTAACCCTCATTCTGGCCAGTATGTATGTAGATTGTGTGACCCCAGGTTTATGACCCTGACCGGCCTGGTTTGTGTAACTGTCAAAGCCGGAGGATGTCAACTTCAAAGTATGGGAACAATGGGCCTCTCACACTCCTACCTCCGCATTCCATTCATCTCGGCTGAGACTCTAAGGGAGGACAAGTCTCATCTCTTATCAACGTGCGAAAGCCTCGAGGCCAGGGATTGTTATGTGAAATGGTAACATCTGAAGGGTCTGGTTGGGAAGGGGAAATTTACAACTTGACACCTCACTTTCTTTCCTGTGGGAAGCAAACGGCCAGAGCCCCTTTTGCCCGCCGTTTTTCCCTTGTAGTGATTGGCTACCTATGGGTAATTCAAACAGCTTAGAAAGGTATAATAGACCTGCTTCTGTCATCTGTGTTATCTCTGACAATAATCCGAGAAGCTGTACCAATGTAGAGATTGGAAATAAAGAACTGTGTTTCATCAACAAAGATCTGATCCTTGACTACTTTGCGCAGAAGTCTCACAACAGCATCTGTTCGATCACATTTCCAGTCGTGGATGGGATGGTAACTAATCATCAGTGCCTATATAAGATTTGTATAGCCCTTTTCACGTGTGTATTAAGGGGAGGGGGCTATGGCTCAGTGGTAGAGCATCTGCTTGGCACGCAGAAGGTCCCAGGTTCAATCCCTGGCATCTCCAGTTAAAGGATCTGGCAGTAGACGATGTGGAAGACCTCAGCCTGAGACCCTGGGGAGCTGCTGCCAGTCTGAGTTGACAAGACTTGACTTTGATGGTCTGAAGGTCTGATTCAGGATAAGGTAGCTTCATTTATGATGAAAACATGCTCACATTCCAGCACATATTCAGTATGAATAACCTAGAATGTGGCAGGATCTTAATTTACAGGGGGAAATGTAGCAGGTTCCCCATGGTCTGGACTTGATTCTGTTGAGGAACCCAACCTCTGTGACTCTCTGGTCCATGCTGATGAATTCCACCCTCACCTTCCCATTTAGAAACCCAAAATATGGCGGTACCGTATGGACTGTCTCCAAACAGTCAGTAGCAAGAGACCTGAGACCAACTGCTGTCCCCATTAAGGTGAAGAAAGTAGTTAAGAAGCAATTAAGGGTGCAAACGAATTGATCAGGGAACAGGCAGCCATGTAACCCAGTTGAGACAATTTGGAAACCTTGTTTCAGTTAATAGACCTAACACAAAGTTCTGTCATTTGGTGTCACAGAGAGCAAGAGGAGTAGATGTTCAGCTTAGGTCAGAGGCATGGGAAGCACTCTTTAATCAGGTCATTTGTCTAGGAGAAAACAGTGCTGTGTAATTTCCCCTTGCGTACAAAAGAGCCAGGTCCATGGCCGGTGGTTACGCTGCAGAATTGATTTGAGGGCTTCATGTTAATGATACCCCTGAAAAATGCGTTATTTCTGCCAGACGTTTTTCTGGATAGTTACAATCGTTCAGGGGTCTCCAATGTAGTGCCCGTTGATGCCCGCCGACACCTTTTCTGGAGCCCACCAAATGTTTTTAGAAAGTGGGCAGGACCAGGTAGGGCTTTTGCCCAGCAAGGCTTCTGATTGGCTGTGCAGAGTTTTAAAAACATTGCTTTGGCAGTAGGTATCATGAGGGTATAAAGATCTTCACTGCATGACTGAAGGTAAGCTGGGGCAGCCATTTTGCGCGGCTCACTGCACCTCCTGTGGCAGCCAATGAACAAGCTCAATTAGCTTCCATTCATTTTGAAACAGAAACAAATGGGAATCAAAACAAACAAAGTACTCCCCTTCATTTTTCATCTCCAATGATACCAACAGGAAGAACATGTCTGGGGGTGGTAGTCTTGTTTTCCATCCAAGGGGTAAAACTGCCAGAACTCAGGCATATATGCAAAACAACCCCAGATTTATAGGCAATTAAATGAAAATGCATTTCAAGTTTCTTGGTTGTCCATCCCATTGGGATGTTGTTGATGGACCTTTATGCCCCTCGACCAAGGGATCATCCCTGCCAAACTTCAAAGAGTCTGAAGAGCCCGGTCGCACGAGCGAGATAATCTGGGGGGGAGGGTAGTGAAGCTATTTGCGCTGGAGCAAAATGAAGTATGGTATCGCAATCAGACAGTCTCCCGAGGCTCCGTGCTCAGGCTGTCAGCCACCAATCACACGGTGATGGTGAAGCGTTGCAAAGTTCAGCAGTGCTGCATTTGTGCGCACGTGCTGTTCTGCATTTGTGTGCATACCACAGAGGCTTAAAAAAAATGTGGTGTGAGACGGTATGCAGATGGGCACCAGATGCGACGGGATACCAGTGCTTCAACGATCTGACACCCGCCCGTGCCCAGCGTTTTCCAGAAAATACTGTACTTATGCTGGTATCTTTTAACTCTGCTTCTTCAGCAGGGCGATCCGGGTTGCTGACGGGTGCGGGACGCTTGCCAGATGTTTTCGTGTGATCGCACCCTTAAAATCTGGCCAGCATCTGTGCCTGTCACACAGCTAATGTGCGTGTGATCGGACCCTGAGGAAAGGGTATCTTTTCTGGAAGCTGGGAATAGTGTGCCTAGACCGGTGGTGGAAGGTGTCATCAAGTCACAGCCAACGTAGGATTTTCAAGGCAAGAGACAAGCAGGGCTGATTTGCCCTGGCCTGCCTCTACATGGCAACCCTGGACTTTCCTCATGGTCTCCCATCCAAGTACTAACCAGGGCCAACACCAGTAATGCACAGATCAGTCTGTCAGCTGATTAGAAACTAGGGGGTAGGCTGGTGGAGTGAGCAACTGAGAATTAACTACTCCAAGACCACTGTGGTGGTATTTGGCTACCACCATATTATATAAATTGCCATAGAATGGACAGAAAAAAGGAACCCAGGATGGTTCTGGCCTCCAGGTTTGTTGCTGCTGTTGGGTTAGCCACTTGGGTATATCTGCTATTAAAAGAGGACCTAGGGTCTTACTAGGAAGCAACTTGATGGCACTTAACACACACATAGGGTTGCCAGTTGAGCGTTAGCAGCCTGCGAGAATATTTAGAGGTCGGTATTGATGCCATGTTGTCAAGAGGAGAGGCCATGGCTCAGTGGCAGAGCATCTGATTGGTGTGCAGAAGATCTTAAGTTCAGTCCCCAGCACCTCCTGTTACCAGGAGTCATTTCGTAGAAAAAGAGGTGCAGGAGCTCATTAGCATCACTTATTTGCATATGCTCCACCACCCGACATCACTGGAAGTATGTCAGAAGGCAAGAAAGAAAGAAGAGAGAGAGAGAGAGAGCTGGCAGAGAGGGGACCGCTACTTGTCCAAGCCTCAAAAATACCACTATTCCGAGAGGATAGCTTCAGTGGTGGCTGAAGCTTTCAGAAGGCTGGTCGGAGGAACAAGGACCTTTCCAGGGGTCATTTTGCTGCAGTCATGACACAGGCAGGCATTCCCCCATGGGGGGGGGCTGGCACCAAGTCCCGGAGCTGCGCTCCCCCGAGCTTCTGCTCAAAATGACCCCTGCCTGTTACAAGGACCAGGTAGTAGGTGATGGGAAAGACCTCTGCCTGAGACCCTGGAGAACAGCTGCCAGCTTGAGTAGACAATACTGTCCTTGCTGGACCAAGGGTCTGATTCAGTAAAAGGCATCTTCAGGGATTTATTGCAATTCCGCACAGCCTGCAAGATGAAGCTCTTCCACCAGGCATTCGTCTGAGGAGCCGCATCTAATAGTTCAACAAAGACCCTGCGCCCTGGAAAGCGCTGCGCTATTGGCGGCCAGTGCTGTGCCTGTACAACTGAAATATATTATGGGACTTGGACAGCAAGTTGCTGCTGATCGTTGCCCAATATGGCGAACAGTGAAACTGTGTTTCACCATCCTGTATGTATAATTAGCACCTTAAACGTTTTATGCTTTTTTAAAACTGTTTTAATCTTTTATGGAAGCTGCCCTGAGCCTGCTTCAGCGGGGAGGGCAGAGTATAAATCGAATAAATAAAAAATAAAATAATACACGTGTGTGTATTCACTTCCAGTTTGTACCCAGAAGTGGTGTCACAATGCTGTAAGAATTTGCCCATCTCTGTGCATTCCAGAAGTGGGCAAAGCAGAAGTGACACGGCAAAGGGAAAGTGACATGGCGAAGTGGAAGCAATGCCCCTACTTTTTTTTTTTGCTACCGCTGGAGTAAAGAGCCCTGGCAGGACCTGGAGACTGGGAGCAGGAATTTGCCTAGGACAGGGGTGGGCAAATTGCGGCCTGTGGGCCACATGCGGCCCGCCACAGAGTTTTTTGCGGCCCGCCATGACAGTCGGCCACGTGGTTTCAGTCAGGCCTCCGCTGGGCCCGGAGCGCAGAGAAGCGGCACTCCAAGAGTGAAGTGTCCAGGGGGCGAACACATTACCAAGCCCCACCCCCTGCTCCCAGCAGCCCTGTTGGATGACGAGGAGGCAGAGGAAGGAACGAACCAACCACATGGGCTGTTATCCCCGCTTTACAGGTTGGCAGTCAAATCACACACAGATGATATGAAATTAGCACAATAAATAAATTGAATAAAATGACCACTATTTAATTTAATTTATATTTATTGATTTTTATGATACAATTTATACCTTTTCTGAAATGCAGAGTTTACTAATGAATGCAATCATTTTAAAAGGTGCGGCCCTCCGCTAACCTCCACTCCCACAAAGTGGCCCCCGAGCCGAAACAATTGCCCACCCCTGCCCTAGGAGAATGCCAAGCCTAGATCTAGAGGGGAAAATAATGTCCCTGGTTCACAGGGGGAAGCACTCCCACGACCACCTGGCAATCCTTTGGAATAAGTTTTGAAGACATTTACTTGGAAGACTCTCGGGTGCTCCTGCTTCTTGTAGGGGAGGAGTTGATATCGCTGTTATGCCTGTCAGGCTGAATATCCTCCCACGGCGTCTTCCCCCCTGCACTTTTAAAAATTCCATGGCCTAGATGAAAGCCGAGAGAAAACGCCTTGAGGAGCAATTGCAGAGTAACAATCTGATCAGCCGGCCATGCCACTGTGAAACTATCACGCAGGATTTTGACGCTGACTTTCAAACCATGAAAGATTGGTCTCTGTAAATTTGTTAAAAATAGATCGGAGGGAACTGTGTGCTGCAGGATATGGAGAGACTTCAGATCTCATTGTTTTCTTCCGACTGGCATTATTTTAAAGTTACCGACCCATTGGAAAGCCCTGATGATCTGGATGGCCCAGGCTAGCCCAGTCTCATTAGATCTCTGACGCTAAGCAGGGTTGGCCCTAGTTAGTACTTGGATGAGAGGCCACCAAGGAAGTCCAGGGTTGCTAGGCAGAGGCAGTGTGGGGTTGGTTGCCCTAAGTTGGCTGTGACCTGAAGGCACTTTGCACCACCACCCTTTAGAAAACAAAAGCCACCAGCCATGTTGGGGAGGGGCTGTGGCTCAGGGGAGTAGCATCTGCTTTTGCATGCAGGAGGGCCCAGGTTCAATCCCCAGCACCTCTGGTTTAAATAGCAGAAGGCAGTGGGTGATACGAAAGACCCTGGAGAGACCTGAGATCCTGGAGAGCCGCTGCTAGTCTGAGTAGGCAATACTGACTCTGGTGGACCAAGGACCTGATTCAGTTCATGTGTGCATGTTGGCCTACCAGAAGAAAATGGGCTGGATCCAGCCACGTGTTTCACTTAACCTTGCCCAATTTGTCTCCTTCCTGTAGCCTCCATCCAACAAGGTATTTCTGTCCTTAAGACCAGGGATCCCCAGCAAAGCCTTTTTTGGTGGTCAACGGGGATCTCCTCCTTCCTTTCGTACCAGTAGAAATCCAGGTTTGATCCAACCCGACCCACTATCAAATGGAAAACCCACCAGATCTGGTTCTGTCTAGCACTCCTTACAACTCCAAAGTCTCATGAAAGACAGAGGATATTAAGCCCACGAGATTTCTGATTCTAAGTCGTGTTAGATAGAGCCAGATCTGGTGGGTTTTATATTTTCAACACCATCACTTCTTTTCATTTTAGGCGTACTGCAATCCGGGTCCTTTTGCACTGAGAACAAACTAGTTTGCGGGCAGCTTCCCGATTTACCGTCCTGGGACCATCAGAGCCTGCTAATGGTTCTCTGCTGTGCCCTTTGCCAGCAGTGTGTTTTTCTCATCTCCCGATCTTTCGGTGCTTTGAACATCTAGCCTGAGGAATCATCCTGTGAAAGTGAAAAATTAGCCTGTTAGCTTATGACTTTTAGTTAGTTCTGGTAAAGGTATTACTCTCTTGTATGCCTCAGGGAGTTATTTTCATGATTAGCTATCTGTGCAAAGCTTCCTTGGACCTTGGATTTCAACCAGGGCTGTTACAGTCCTTAGATCTCGCAGATGTTGCAGAATTCTAGTCGAGGGCACATGTCTGTGGAGATAAGGCAATTTGAAAACATTTGCCACTGTGTAGTATAGTGTAATATTCATAAAGTATCTTGGGAAAATGTATTGGGCGACACGCCTAATTACACATTTTGATGATGTATCTACAGTAACATACCTATTACACAGAACAGATAGCTTGGTTTGTTACCAAGTACACTTTTATCCTGCCCTTTTCCCAAGGAGCTCATAACATCACACATAAAAGGAGCAAAACCCATGCAGAAATGGAAAAAACCCACCCAAAGCAATAGAGGCGCACAAGTGACAAAAACGAGAGTGTGGAAGAGCAGAGATTGAAAAGGAAAGGAAGAGCAAAAAGGTGTACAAGAGGTCAGTGGGGCTTATTTCACTTTTCTTACCTTTTGTACACCCCTTGGTTTTTCCCTCATGACAACACTTTTAGGCTGATTTTACATGTGCATTTTTGTAACAGCTTCATTCCAGCGCTCCCTGCACCGGTAACACATTTGTGTCAAAGCTGTTGTAGGGGAATGCCCACATCTGATTCAACTGGAGTGAAAGGGGTCATTCTTTTGAAGTGCTGTTAAGAACAGGATTTGTTTACAGAGGTGTGAAGCCAGCTTGAGAGCTAGAGGGCAATTAGCAGATATGGACAGTTGAGAAGGAATGCAGATTCACACTTGAAAGAGATGTGGGCGAGTTTTTTTGGAAGTAGAATGATTCCAGCAGGAAAGGCAGATGTAAAACCAGCCTTAGTTAGGTTAGGCTCAAGGAGAGTGAGTGGCCCAAGATCACCCAGCAAACTTCATAAACAGAGCAGGGATTTGAAACAGGGGTTGTGATCACAGGTACAATTCACTCCAACATAGGCACGAATGCGGGTTCACATTACTAGCGCCACTGGATGTGCGGCTTATTTGCGTCCACATTGCCAGGAAGCGGGATGAATGCGCACCCAGACGGCTTGACACCGGTTTCGCCAGGTACCTGTTTAAAGCACGATGAAAGCGCTTCAGGACCGGGTGAGTGCAGCGTGGCAACGCCAGGCAGCTGCGGCTGTCTGAACGGGTTCTCTTAATCCGCTTGTAAAGCGGGCCTATATCGGGCCACACTGCCAGTCTGTCCTCAGCCAGATTCCCTGACTTTAGGCCTTTACATAACTGAACACACAGCGAGTGCTCTCCTGCTGCAAGATGTTTCCAAGTGTCTGTCTGAATATGGCCCGCTCTCGGAGTTTCGAAGTCCTGGTTTCCAACTGCAGTGATATTAGCAGCACGTTGTCACTCCAGCAGTCCTTGAGAATGTTTCATGGCGTCTATCATCAGTTCTCGACTTGCTGAGATTCTCTTTGGCATGCAGAGCAAGTCAGGCACCTCTACATAACCTCGATAAATTAAAAATTGGCTTATCAATATGCAATTGTGTCACCTCATTTGTCCATTTCTTTGCTTTCTGGCACCTCCACGTTAAAATTTGCAGTGCCTAGGTAAATGGAATTAAAATTGCATATTCTCCCTTTTAAAACGAGATTAAATCAGCCCCAGCTACTAATGTCATCCTCAAGCACCCTAGTTTAGGTGAGGTGATCTAATGTATACTGACATATGTAATATTAACAAGTGCTCGTTTTCATTAAAATGCGTCTCCTCTGGCATCTTATCAAACATCGGATTTAATATTTCACCAGGAAACTGTGGCAATGGCAGCTGCAGCCTGTCCGCTGTCTTTTGGTATTAAAATTAAATCTTCAGACTTGGTGGTAGCTCTTGGTAAGGAGGCTGGGTCACGCCGAGACCAGAGACTGTTTCTACAGGTCTGAGGCTGAACATGCTGTCCCCTTGGTAGCTTCTGGCGTGGCTTCCCTCAGGCCGTGTGCTTCAAGACTGTTCCTCTCTGAAACCATTACAAATAATCTCCACCTTGAGGGGAACTACTAAGTCCACTTTTCCTTTGTTCCATGTGGCTCCCCCCCCCCCCGGTGTGGATTTCATTATTCAGGGGAGGGGGGGGTTGCAGCTAAAAGAATCTCCTCCGCTTCCTGTCACTAGTATCCAACCAACTATTTAAAAGAAAAATAACCATTACATTTCAAAAATTTAAAATAACCATTAAATTACAGTTCAAAAATGGAAAGGAAGGGAAGGAGGGAGGGAGGCAGTTATTGGGGGAAGGAAGGAAGGAAGGAAGGAAGGAAGGAAGGAAGGAAGGAAGGAAGGAAGGAAGGAAGGAAGGAAGTGTGAGACTTCTGAATCTAATCAACAAGCCAGACCTTTGATGAAGCAAAGTATTCCTTTATTCTTAATGATGGTTCAGGTACTTCATGTTTGTTAGAGATACTTGGTTACAGACAGCAAGGATTAATATACCCCCCACCTTCAGGTAATAGCAGGCAGAGGGCCAATCAGGATGATTACAAAAAAGCGTGAAATGCTCTAAGCCATTGGTTCTCACAGAAAAGGCGCAAAAGCACTAAAATCCCCCCCATGCCCCTGAGTGACCTCTAATTGCAGTTTGCAGACCAGACACCTGGCTAGAACAACAGTTCCACAGTTCCCCAAGGTTACAAAAGCAGATAAAACATTCGAGTCTCCGGAGAGAGAAAAGGGAGGTGACGGGACAAGATAGCCAGGCTGTATGTATGACGCGATGGAATGCAGCAAGCCACCCTCCCGGGGAAAGAATGATACATTAAGCAGGACAGGCAATAAATCTGAAGACAAACCGTAAATTACAGATAGAGACCCCAGATACCAACAATTAATGGCAGAGACTCTAGGAGACTCTGACAGGAAGGAAGGTTGGTTCTAGGAGATAATAGCATTATCATCTTCATCGTTGTCGTTGTTGTTGTTATTATTTTCATTTCTCTACCACCCATGGCCAAAACTCTCTGAGCAAATATAAAACAGTAAAATACAATAGATTTTAAAAATCAGCATTAAAGATTAATTTAAAATAACATAAAAACATTAAAGAACAATAGACCTGACCCAAAGATCTGACCCTAAGTGAAGGGAAACCCCTGGTTAATCATACCAAACCCCTGCATAACCTGGGAGATCTTTAAAGGCCTCTGCAAAGAGGAGGTGCCAAAAAGATGGCAAATTTGCCGCCAGGTGGGCCGCGGCAGGGAGGTGGTTCAAAGACAGGGGGCCGCGCCAACCCCAGTAGCAAAAACTAGTGTTGTGAACTCCTGATGGGGAAATTCCTGGAGATTTTAGGGGTGGATCAGGGGAGGTGAGTTTTGGAAGGGAAAAGACCTCAACTGGGTATAATGCCAGAGATTCTACACTCCAGCACAGCCATCTTCTCCAAGGGCATCTCTGCCATCTGAAGATCTGTTGAAATTCCAGACGCCCAGGTCCCACCTGGAAGTTGGTAACCCAAAGCAAAGACTGGGAGAGCCTTTAACATGTGTTGTAGGGAAATCTGGCTGCTTCTGCCTTGCACGCACCATTCACACCTGCTGGCATCCAATGCTCTTTTTGCACTTTCGTTTTAAAACCAAAATCAGAGGACGCATAACCATTCCCTTAATGCCTTGCTGCAAACCAGTAATTATTTTCACGTTTTCCTTACATCTCAGCCAGGAAAAGAGTTGAGCAGTTGTTATTAATTTTGAAAGTGCCTTCAGACTTTATGGCTGTGGGATTATATCTGAAGCATTTGTTTTATTATCTCTCGTTTTTAATTGAATGCGATTATCTTCACCACAGCAACAAGTAAAGCTCCTTATTAGATTTACCTCCTGGATCCATCTATTATTGAAGAGGCATTCATTTTGCTCCGTAAGCACTTAATGCTCCGTGGACCACTCCGGACCCAATCCCGGCTCTCACAGATTCAAACTGGCATCTCCCGGTTAAATGTATTTACTTGGTAATGAATTTTACTCACTTTAATGGCCTTTACTCCCAGGTAAGGAAAATGGCTCCAGTTGAAAACTTGGTGCTTATTTCAGGGAGATACTGGATAGGCCAACTAGTAAAAATATACACAAGTGCGTAAAGAAACCACATTTACCATCGAGTGAGCTTTAGGGCTCCAGCAAGATGGCCAACATCCAGGTGGTGGCTGGAGGTCTCCTGGCATTACAACTGCACTCCAGAAGACAGAGATCAGTTCCCCCGGAGAAAATATCCTCCTTGGAAGGTGAACTCAATGGCATTGAAGTCCTTCTCCTCCCAGAGAGCCAGTTTGGTGTAGTGGTGAAGTGTGCAGACTCTAATCTGGGAGAACTGGGTTTGATTCCCCACTCCTCCACTTGCACCTGGCTGGATGACCTTGGGCAAGCCATAGCTCTGTACCAGCTGTTCCCTCAAGGACAGCTTGGGAAAGAGTTCTCTCAGCCCCACCTACCTCACAGGGTGTCTGTTGTGGGGAGGGGAAGGGAAAAGGAGTTTGTCAGCCGCTTTGAGACTCCCTTGGGGAGTGGAGGGTGGGGTATAAATCCAATCTCTTCTTCTTCTTCCCCACACCCTGCTCTCCTCAAGCTCTACCTCAAGAAATCCCAGGTATACCCCAGCTCCAGGCCTTCTACTGGAAACCAACAAAGTCACTGTGTTACTATCTAGCCAATCACTTTAGTCACCCTAACCAAAATGGCTGCTCTGAGCAACAGCTGAAAGGCCATGCCTAAGGATGTTACACATTTGGTGCCACCACCCCTGTCAGACAGCTGATGTTACCCCCATATGAGAGGGGTCTCCACCGCCAACACCAGTGTCCCAGGACAGCGTGGTTTTTTGAATCACCACTTCAACACCACCAGTCTAGGAAGTCAGTGAAAGATAGGCCCAAATTGTATCTAGCATTTGCTGCGTTGTTTTACCAAACCCACACTGGAACAAAAAACGATGCGGCTCAAAACCACATTTACATACCCCAGGCCAACCTGTACTGACTGCAGAGTCGCCCCTGAATGGCCATAAAGCGGCCATAAATCTATGCAGACAGCCACCATAAAACCGAGAGATCAAACGAAGTGAAAGTGGCATGCAGTCTGGACACTGCCATAAAATCCGACAACCAGAGTGAAAGCGGCATGCAATGCAGATGTGAATTTCTGTTCCAGTGTGGGTTTGGTAGGACAGTGGAGCAAATGCTAGATGCAGATTGGGCCATAAAAAGGAGAGAAAGACACATCCATCTCCTTATGCTCATTTTTTTAAATTTATATCCTGGTTTTCTCCCTGATCAGGCACCCAAATCAGCTTTTCATGTCATCCCCCTCGCCTCCACTTGTCCTCACAGGAAGTCCCTTGTGAGGGTAGGTTACGTTGTGACACGGTGAGAGGCTAGGGTTGCCAGGTCCCTCCAGGCAGCTGGCAGGAGATGGGGGGTAGGCTTACCGGGAGTTTATCCCACATTTCAGTGACGTGCCCACGTGACTTCAACGTGACCCAGAAGTGACATAGGCACATTGAGGGTGTTGGGGTGACACGCTGGTTTTTGCCCAGAAACCAGAGCATCGCCTCGACTTCACTGACCTGCGTACGTCACTTCCAGGTTATGTGAAAGTCATGTGGGTACATCACTGAAGTGTCTGGTGTTCCTCCCTTTTGAAGGTTGTCCCCCCACTGACCATCTGATCAGGGGTGGAGAAGTGGGGCTTGGTAGTGGGGGACCCCAGTCCCTACCGGGAGGTCTGGCATCCCTATGAGAGGCCCAAGGGCTCCTGGTGGGTTTCCATGGCTGAGTTGGGTTTTTGAACCCAGTGGTCCCAGTTCCTAATCTGACACTCTAACCACTAGGCTACACTAGCCCTCTTCTTGCACTCCCTTGCACAACTGAATGCTCCTATAGCAGCCCCACTCCACAGGCCGCTTTTTCCCTTTTGTCAACTGATCCGAAGTTCAGTATCCCATTAAAGGGCTACTGAAGAGTACTGGACTCAGGAGACCAGGAATGGTGAAATCATGAAGCCTTTATTGAGTGATTCAGCATGCCCAGTAGATGGTCAGAACAAGCATGCTTCCAGGGCTCCAGGGCCCTCATTATATGCTGGCCGGAGCCACACCTCCGGTCGCACCCAAAAGACCTGATAGGGGCTTAACATATGCGCATGTTTGTCATAGGTTCCCTGGAGGAGCCTTTGAGTGCATTGGCTCCCCAGGGAGAACCTAGGTCCCACATTGGTGGAGGCTTTCAATCCGGATGTCTATTGTTCCTCCAGATCCAAGTTCCCCTCTCTGCCTGACCATGTGCTCTGGCCATGCAGCGGGCGCCATTACCTGGGAGCACATGGCAGGCTGGTTGCTACACAGAGCATACTACATTACAGCTACCGAGCCAGCTTCTTAAAGAGTATTATTTCAGTTGAGCCTTGTTTCATGTAGCTTTTATCTTTGGGAAATATAAACACTGATTCTTAGAAACCTCTGCTGTTTGGGGACCCAAAAGGCATCTTAAACAAAATATCCTAATTATAAGGCTGGTGTGTCTACTGTCCTTACCAACCAGAGAAACAGATCAGTCTACTAGAATTAGGGTCCTTCACATCTCCAGGAGATGCCTTTAACAAACACTTCCACTCATTTGCCGAATATAAGCAACAGCTCTCTAGACCCAAAGGTTCTGTGCGGTTGGGATAATTGCAGATATTCTGAAACTGGCTGCCAGGTTAGTCCAGTATGATGGACTCTTTGGGTTTTCCCTAAGAGTCTTCTTTATTTCCTCACTTGTAAGTTCCTGTTTCTTTCAGGGGAAGAGGTCTGTTCTGCATGTGTTGGCCCTTTAGAGGCCAATTTGATATTTCACTGCTTTATGTCTGGCGTAAATCCCTGTAGATTTAAGCTGCAAGTTTTTATGCTGGACGTAATGTGACAAACCTGCCATTTCCTCCAAGGGAACTGATCTGGAGACCAGTTGCAATTCCAGGAGATCTCCAGGTTCCACCTGGAGCTTGACAGCTGCAGTGTTCAAGGGATCCTGTTGAGAAAAGGAGCGAACTCAGGCAGTTATAACAAGTCAACCCTGGCCAAATAGATAGCAGTCTGATGCTATCAAGAAATACAGTGGCCTAATTATCCTCAACATCTATGTGAAAGATTGTACAGGGCTAGTTAAATATCCTGAGGATATATGTGTCTCAGTCAAGAATCTAATTAAACATGATTTCCCTACAAACATTAGGAGTTTTCTATCTAACAGAGGTAATGTTTCTGGAAGCCAGCCTGGAGGGCAGAATTTAGTCCCAAAGAACCTGGTTTCCAAGGGTCAATGTAACCCTCAAGGTATGAATTACCTTGAGTCTTCTGATGGAACCATGGGGCAAGAAAGAAAACCTGTAGAAACAGTAAACCTGTGCCATTCATATTTCTGGATTTTGAAAGCATTGATGGTTTCCAGAACTGCACCCAGGGTGAATAACCCCGCATTTCATCCAGTGATCTTCTAACATCATCCGTGCCAGATCTTCCCTCCAAGAGATTTTTGTTTCTTTCTTAACTTCTAGGGTAGAGGGCATACCTGATATGCAGAGGTTGAAAGCCCTACCAAAAGCTCATTATGGATCTGAAGTATTCTGGAGCAGAGATGTGATTGTCGGCCTCCCCTCCAAATAATTGCCACCTCCTGTCTAAGCACCTGCGAGGCTAGAACTTGTGTCACTCTGATTTGACATTGCCCTACCTAAGCTGGAGAGGAGCCTTGCTGCTTGCGAGTGCCTCTGAAGCCAACCACAAGGTCAAGGATGAGCATCAGGCACCTTTCAGCATGCCATGTTAAAAGAGGTGGCTGCCACTGGTGAGCACCTGTGTTGATTCCTGCAAACGACCCTTGACCTGACCTGGATCGCCAGACTTCATCCAGTCTGGGAAGCTAAGCGGGGCCAGCCCTTGTTAAAACTTGGATGGGGAACTATTAAGAAAGCCCATGGTTGCTTCACAGAGGCAGGCAAGGGTGAACCACTTCTGAACGTCTCTTGCCTCGAAAACCCCTAGGGGGCCAACGTAAGTTGACTGTGACTTGACAGCACCTCCCAGCATCAAATGGGCATTGACGTAAAAAATGAGAGAACAAAGTTTGAGTCCAGTGGCACCTTTAAGACCCACTAAGTTTAATGCTGGGTATAAGCTTTCAGGTGTATGCACCTTTCTTCAGATACATAAGTGCAGGGGTCATTTCGTAGAAAAAGAGGTGAAGGAGCTCATTAGCATAACTCATTTGCATAACTCATTTGCATATGCCACACCCCCTAACATACCGGAAGTGTGTCAGAAGGCAACACCCACCCCTCAGGCTCCACTCCACAGGTGAGTGAAACTGACCTGCTCTGCCTCCATTCCCTTCCCCATCCAATACTCTGTGCAATAAAAATAAGCGTAAAGAACACACCCACATTCTCTTCCTGCTCCCTTGAAACCACCAGGTTTCAAGTAGACTTGAGATATCGAGGACATGTGCACCACCCATCCCTTTCCCTTCCCCTCCCCACAACAGGACACCCTGTGAGGTAGGTGGGGCTGAGAGAGGTCTTTTGAGAACTGCTCATGAGAGAACAGCTCTGAGAGAACTTGTGACTGGCCCAAGGTCACACCAGCAGCTGCATGTGGAGGAGTGGGGAATCAAACCTGGTTCTCCCAGATTAGAGTCCAACTCCTGACCACTACACCAAACTGATGGGGTGGAAGCTGCTGAAGGGTTGGTGAAATTTCTCCAGTACTTATGTGCCATGTGCCCAGATAAAAAATGATATACTTAGAAAATTTATATGCCACCTTGAGCAAGTCTCTGGAAAAGCAGCACACAGTCATAAAAGGAACAATGATACAATTATCAATATTAAAACAAAACATTAAAATCAATAAAGACCCTAGCAGGACTTTCCCCGGGGC
Source organism: Lepidodactylus listeri (assembly GCA_029233225.1). NCBI lineage: Eukaryota > Metazoa > Chordata > Lepidosauria > Squamata > Gekkonidae > Lepidodactylus > Lepidodactylus listeri. Next base: position 126,286,016 of record JARCFY010000005.1, on the reverse strand, counting down.
GCTGCGCCTCTGCACTGCTGGGGGAAGCCAAGGAGGGGGCGGGGCTTGGTCATGTGCCCGCCCCCTGGGCTCCTCACTCCCGGAGCTGCACTCCTGTGCGCTCCCGCTCCAACGGACCCCTGCATAAGTGTGCCTGCACATGGAAACTTATACTCAGAATTAAACTTGTTGGTCTGAAAGGTGCCACTGAACTCAAGCTTTGTTCTGTTGCTTCAGACCAACACAGCTACCCACCTGAATTAAAAAAATGAGAGGGAGGGAATGCTTACATATCACGACTGCCTTGTTCTACCAGTTCCACAAGGCTCCTCCCATTCATTTGTATGACATGGCCCTCCAAACCTCCAGGTCGGCATACCAATGGGATGTCATTAACTCATTGCTGTCCCTGGCCTAGAGACTGCTGAACTCCTACCGCTACAGTTTTATTGACCAGGGCTTCTGTGTACCTTTGTCCTGACATGGATGGCCAAGGCCAGCCTGATCTAATCAGATTTCAGAAGCTAAGCAGGGTTAGCCCTGATTAGTGCTGGGACAGGAGACCACCAAGGAAGTCCAGGATTGCTACGCAGAGGCAGGCAACGGCAGATCGTCTTTGTTTGTCTCCTGCCTTGAAAACCCTAAGAGCTCACCGTAACTTGGCTGAGACTTGACAGCACTTCCCACCACCACCACCTATAACCATGGTTTATGTTATGTATTACTCTTTCTGGGGTGTAGGATTGGGAGGGGGGTCTTCATAGGGTTGCCAACTGCCAGGTGGTGGCTGGAGATCTGCTATTACACCTCTTTTCCAGACTACAGAGATCAGTTCACCTGGAGAAAATGGCTGCTTTGGAAGTTGGACTCTGTGGCTTTATGCCCCAAACTCCACCCTCCTGAGGCTCCACCTCCTAAATCTCTAGTTATTTCCCAACCTAGAGCTGGTAACCTGAGGTCTTCTCCTTGCATCTTCAAGAACATGTGAGGCAGGCCCTCTGTCCATGGCTACCAAAACAGAGTGATTTGTCAACATCTGTTTTGATTAATTTGCACAAAGCAGTATAGGTTTCTTGATGTGAAAGACCCACATATTTCACTGTCGTCTAGGTGTGTAGTGGCGCAGAGGGGTGCCCACCTGCTCCTTTCCCACATGAAGAGGAATGTTTGAGTGAGTGATGTGTGAAGCGGGGCGTAGGCTGCTGCAGCGGGAGAACCTACATAAACATTACAATTTTTGTCACTGGAGAACGAGGCACATCTGGGCCTTTAAACTGCGTCCTCTGTTTTTAAAGAACTGATTGATTTATGAGAGACCGCCACCGCTGCCGTGTGCTCTTTTCCAGTGTGGTTTCCTCTCATCTTTCGCACACTGGTACGGTAAATACAACCTCCGGAGTCACTCTTTAAGTGCCTACCGCTAGCAATTACTTCCCGGGAAAATTCCCCGTAATATAGATATAATTTTATCTGCTGGATACAGAGCCATGTTTCATTTTCTCATTCCCTCCCAGGTGCTGGCCGGGAAGTGAGGGGGTGAGTCAGTATTTACTGATATGGGAGAAATGAACCTTTCAGCTCACCGGCTGGAACTGGCTCTGTTGTCGGGGGGCTGGAGAGCATGATTAGGCCCCCGACAGAAAGACAACGGTTGTGCCTGACCCTGCCTTGGCCTGTCTTGTACCTCACTGTGCCCTGGTCCATTGAAGCAGCCGGGCTGACTCTTCTCACACTTTCTGTGGCTGCCGTTGGGGGCACAGGCTGCCTCCAAGTGATCTGCCGAAAACCCCAGAAATCTCCCTCCAGGAAATGGATGCCCACAGAAATATCAGTACGGTCTGATGCTGGAAGGGGACTTTGCCAGGGTTCTCAGCTTTGTTGGGAGACACCTTCTCCTCTGAGAGAGCAAGCGAAACAGCTCCAGAAAGGGATGCTGGGTACAGGAACACTCCTCGGGCAGTCCAGAAAAACCAAACACCCTGAAGTGGGGTTAGCAGCTCTGGGTTGGGAAATTCTTTGCAATTTGGGGGCAGAGCCTAGGGAGGGCACAGCTGGGGAAAGGACAGAGCTCAACAGAGACACGATGCCACCCGCCCTCAGAAGCTGCCATTTGCTTTAGGGGAACTGAGGTGTGCAGGTCAGTTATAATTCCAAGAGAACTCCAGGTCCCCCCTAGCAGTTGGCACCCCTACCCTGAACCATTAACACACTGGTGTTGTATCTCTCAGGTGACTGTTTCTAGGCAAATGAAAGCAGACATTCATTGAACGTCAAATGGATAGGCAAGCTTTCAGTGGGTGCCATGCCAAAGATATGTCTGTTTTGAAGGACTGCACCCTACCAGCGACTGTTTTGACCACGTATCCTGCTTTGGTACAAGATTACTGGCAGCTTCCACTGCCTTCTGCTTTAAAGCTAGTCCAGCCAGAAATCTAAGTGAAGGGGCGGGGGAGTAATATGTATTGTTGTTGTTCAGTCGCACAGTCGAGTCCGACTCTTCCTGTCTTCCGTCGGGCTCCGGAGTTTGCTTAATTTCATGTTTGTTCCTGCTGTTATGTATCGTTACTGCTGTTTAAAGTCAGTATCACATAGATATGGCATGGACTTCACAGAAAATAGAATCAAAAGATGAGCCAGCCCACTTCTAAGCCCACTCTGGTCACCTTGCGGCTGTTTAGCTTAAACGCCTGCAGAACAGCTTTGCGGCTGAGTAGGAGCGGCGATGGTGGTGGAGTCTCATTTCTTTCTACCTTGTGGCCAGTTTTGTATCTGTGCATGCTGTAGGTGACCTTGATTCCCCCCAGGATCAGACGACCTCAAGATCAGATGCCCTGACTTTGGATGGCCCTGGCTGGACCAATCAATTCAGATCTTGGGAAACTAAAGAGGGTCGGCCCTGGTCAGCGATTGGATGGGAGACCACCAAGGAAATCCAGGGCTGCTATGCAGAGGCAGGCAACGACAAGCCACCTCTGAATGTCTCTCACCTTGAAAACTCTACAGGGTCACCATAAGTCAGTTGTAACTTGAAGGCACTTTTCACCACCAGCAGCATCAGATGGTTAAACGACAGGAAGGCGGAATGATGCCTTCTACGAGGCCGTGCAGAAATGCACGTGTACTCCTCCCCAATTACCCCCTTTTACCTCCAAGAACCCAGAAAGAACCGTGACATGCATAAGTAACCCGGAAGTGACATAGGTAGATCGGGGACGTCGGGTGGCGATGCTCTGGTTTGGGGGCAAAACTCTATGATTTGTAGCTAAATTCTACCAGAGTTTTTCTCAAATAACCAGACTATCACCGCCTAACATCACTGCGCACCTCCCCACTTCTGGAAAGTTCCCTCCCACCTCCTGCTCCCTCCCAGGTCATTGGGACCTGGTAACCCTAGTTACTAGCCATGGTAACTAAGTGGAGCCTCCATGTGCAGAGCCAGTGTACCTCTGAATATATTGCTGGGAGATTAACAATAGGGGAATTATGCAAAATGAATGCTGATTAAAAAGAAGAAGAAAGAAGAAGACATTAGATGTATACCCCGCCCTTCACTCGGAGTCTCAGAGCGGCTTACAATCTCCTTTCCCTTCCTCTCCTCACCACAGACACCCTGTGACAATGCTGCCTCTAAGCTGTGGAGTCTCGTGAGCAAAAATTCTACTCTATGAGCTCCTGGCATTCAAGTTGTGAGCGAGCAATTTGGCTACTGCAATTTGGTCATGTCAGAAGTGATGTGGACATGTCACTTTCCCACTGGCCAGTTGATCAGTGGTGGGGCAGTGGGGCCTGGTAGCAGGGGATCCATGTCTCCCCCAGGGGGTCTGGCAACCCTATTCCCAAACCCCGCCTTTCCCAGGCTCCACCCCAAAATCTCCAGGTATTTCCCAACCCAAAGCTGGCAACCCTTTAACCTGCTCTGCCTAAGCAAAAGGCAAGTCTTCTATCTGCATCTTTTATATCTTCATAATTCCTGCTTACTCTTGAAAAGCCAACCTGAGAGCCCCCAGTTATTCGCTTCTGCCAAGGAGAAAGCCGGCTGAGGGGGAGCTATGCCAACTTAAATAGCTTCTTTCAGCCCCTCACATGAATTTTAATTGCCTCACATGAAGCAGGATTGGTCCCAGATATCATCCATTTTGTACTTGGGCCTCATCTGAAAAGGGGGCTGCCCCAAAACAGCACCCTAGCCCTGGGCAGTGACCGAGCTTATAAATGGAGCTCCATCAGCCAAGTGTTACTAGAGCGAGGTCCCCAACCTTTTTTGAGCCTGCAGGAGCCTTTGGAATTCTGACACTGGGCGGGCACAAGTACAAAATGGCTGCTACAGGGGGTGGAGCCAGTGACAAAATGGCTGTCACAAGAGGTAGAGCCAACCACAAATTGTTGGGGAGTGAGGTCAAGCACAACTCTACTAGTTAGTCTTCAACATTTCAGGCAGAAGCACTATTGAACAGGATGCCTTTTAAAACTGAAAACATCATTTAACAACACATTTCCTTGCCTGCACGCAGCTAGACTGCATGACTGGAGGGAAGATCCTTGTGCTGCACAGCCGATCAGATCTCCAGTGGCCAAGGGAAGCCCTGCTGGCCAAAACCCCCATCTGCCCCCCACCCGCTTTCTAAAAACATTTGGCAAGCTCCTGGAAAGGTCTCAGGGGTACCATGGCACTCTCTGGCATCATGTTGGGGACCGCCAGCAACTAGTGGAACCGCATGGGTGAAGGTCTTTACCTGCTCCTCTACTAGCATAGCAGGGAAGAGTGTGCATAGATATTCTTATAACCACTCTGCTAATGTATGTTTCATACTGCTGGTCCATCACCATAATAAATAATTGATTGGTTGATTGATTGATACCAGCATAACAGCACCCCCCCCAGAAGAGGCAGGAACCATGCCACTCAAGATTCATGTCCTCGACTTCTTTGGGGACCTTGCTGTACTTGGCACTTCTGATGGTACCTTGGAAGGGAAGAACAGTCAGGGAGACGCCAAAGCCATTTCTCAAGCTTGAATCTCATTACATGGGTAGGAGAAACCAGTGGGAGTCGAGGGGGGGGGGGCAGCATTCTTCCCGAGATGCTCCGCAGTTCACAGAAAATTAAGCTGGTTAACATAATTGACCCTGTCGAGAACGCGCAGTCACTTTCATTTATACCCAGGCAAACATCCTGTGAGGCAGCAGACAGAAAATTATGGCCCTGATGCCCGGCTGGAGCAGCCAAAGAGAGTGGACTCCGAGGAACAATGCCTTCACACTGAGAGTCGGGAATCTAACAAGGGGGGACCTCCAGAAGCGATTGCCCCAAGTTAGTTTACTTTCTGAAGAACTCATCTCTGTACCGAAGACCATTCCAGAGTGTGAGTCTTTCCTTGCATCAAGCCATGATTTAATTTGCAATGGAAAGGGGGGGAGGCATAAAACGCACCCCCCCCCAATATTCTTCTTCTCCTATGCAAGGTTTTGCAGGTGTCAAATGCCAAGCTTTTAAAGAATTGGAAGACCTAAAGGGATTATTCAGCCAGTTTTTAAAAAAAAAAAGAAAGAAAGAAAACCAGCAGGTTACAATTACTCTGTTTTCACACTTGTAAGATGACGCTACATTCCAATAACATTTGAAAGAGACAGTACCTTTCAGGGGGATATAAAATGGGAGTCTAAATTATGGCTGACTGGCGAATTATGGGAGATTGCCATTTTCGTTCTGTTTTCCAGGCTACTGCACCAGTGATTTGAAAAGCTCCCAGACCAGATATTCAACCTTTAAAATAATTTTTTTTAATATTGTGTTAGCTACTGATAAAAGCTTTTTTCTTTACCCACTCCCCCCCCCACACACACACCCCTTTTATGTAGCAGTTCCAATCCATTACTAAATATCATTCAAATCAGTGGGAAGTTCTTCTCAAAGCCGTGGGACTTCGGTTATTTGTAAATTGGTTTCTGTGGGACGGGCTCAGAATTAGCATAAGCTGGTTTGGGGCCAGCAACTTCATTCCATCAAAGGATCATTTAATTTATTGATGGGGTGCGCCAGCAAGCATCAGGTGCTAGGGATAATTTGGAAGATTTCAACCCTGCTGTAATTTCTCACCCAAAATTCTCATTTCCATTTTGCTTCTCCATGCTGGGCATTCAACCTGTATGTCTCTCCCCCCCCCCCCAACACTCATGCTAAATGTCATTTTGTAAAATACATTCATTTGAAGAAGAAGAAGAAGAGATTGGATTTATACCCCGCCCTCCACTCCCCAAGGGAGTCTCAGAGCGGCTTACAAACTCTTTTTCCCTTCCCCTCCCCACAACAGACACCCTGTGAGGTAGGCGGGGCTGAGTGAGCTCTTTCCCAAGCTGTCCTTGAGGGAACAGCTGGTACAGAGCTATGGCTTGCCCAAGGTCATCCAGCCAGGTGCAAGTGGAGGAGTGGGGAATCAAACCCGGTTCTCCCAGATTAGAGTCCGCGCACTTAACCACTACACCAAACTGGCTCTCTTTGCCAGCATTTGCAGCATTTGCAGCATTTTAGTGCAGCTATCAGTATTATATGTGCACACTGCATAATTATATGTATAAATGGTGCATAAAGCCCATACTACAGGTGTACAGAATACGATCTAATATATAAAGCCAACAAGGAGAGAACCAAAATGAGTGTCAAAAATAAATTAGGTATGGGCATGAACTGGGAGAATGCAATTCCTGATGGTTCATGGTGCACATAGTTTGCAAACTTTTAGGGGCTAAACAAACTGGTTTGGGTTGTGAAGCAATAGAACAGCGTCCCGAAATGCTAGAGAAACCAAACTTACAAGGGATCTCCGGCTGACTCTCCTCTACCTGCCTTCCATGTTTGATGAGGATTGGATTTACAGTGTTCAAATTATGAAACCCCCCCAAATAAGGTGCCCCCATCCTCTATTGTTTCCAATGGAGGAAAAAAACAGCAAAAAAGCAAGGGCAATAGAAGCCCAACAGAACAGAATCAAAGTCCCAGAGAATGGCTATGAGCACACACACTATATAATCTACTTTCAATGTACTTTCAGTGCACTTCCCACCTGGATTTTACTGTGTGATCTGGCAAAACCCAGTTAGAAAGCACATTGAAAGTGGGTTATTTAGTGTGTGTGATCACAGCTAATCTCTGCAGTAGAAACTGTAGGGGGGGGGCATTTTTGCAGGGCCAGCAGAACCAATACAATATGCCCAGCAGAGCCAGTGCCACTGTGGCAGTGCAAACCCAACAGGACTAAGGTCAAACTAGAGAATCTCTGCAGTAGAAACTGAAGGAGGGGGCATTTTTGCAAGCACAGCAGAACCCTCTGCAATGTACAGAGTGCTCAGCAGTACCAGTGCAATCAAAGAGTGTCCAGCAGAACTCGGGCCATTGTGGCAATGCCAGCTTAACAGGAGTGATGTCTAGCACAGAATCACACTCCAAGTAAGGGAGGAGGAGTGCAAGTACAACAAAGACCAGCAGAACCCAGTGCCATTGTGGCAATGCCAGCTCTAGGACTGATGTGAAGCACGGAATCACCTTCCAAGAAAAGAGGGATTTGCAAGCCCAGCACAGCCAGTTCAGTGTACAGAATGCCCAGCAGAACCCAGTGCCATTGTAGCAATGCCAGTAAAAGAGGACTAATGTCAAACCAAAGAATCCCTGCAGTACAAACTGAAGGGGGATCATTTTTTCAAGGCCTCACAACCAGTTCAGTGTACAGATTGCTCAACAGAACTCAGTGCCACTGACACTGCAAGCTTAAAAGCCCTGATCTCACAGCAGATCCAAGCATGGAGGGGATTTTGCAAGCCAAGCACAACCAGTTACAGTGTGCAGAATGCCCAGCAGAAGCCAATGCCACTGGCATTGCATGCTTAAATGGACTGATCTCAAAGCACAGAGTCACAAATCCAAGCAAGGGGTGGGTGGGATTTTGCAAGCTCTGTGCAATAAAATGGGAAGTGAACACAAAGAACCTTGACAAAGGGGGAGGGGGAAACCCTCTTGAAACTAACATGACTCATTTGAAACTAACAAGAATGTTTCCAAGGCTGGAGAATTCCAGGGGCCCTCATTGCTTTGAGCTTTGGTAACCATTTTGAGTGGACACAGTCCGTCTGGAAATGTATCCATTCATGAACCCACATGAACCTCTTCCAAACTGTTTAAAAGTTTGTGGAAAATTCATGCCAGTTGTTCCGCCATTAACTTCAGTTCATGAACATGAACCAGCCAAGATTCATCATGAGCTTCAGGCTGTGAGCCGGTTCATGCCCATCCCTAATGGCAACCCCATAGGGTTTTCAAGGTAAGAGACATTCAGGGGTTGTTTGCCATTGCCTCCCTCTACATCACGGCCCTGGTCTTCCTTGGTGGTCTCCCATCCAAGTACTAGCCAGGGCTGACCCTACTTAACTTCTGAGGTCTGGGTCAGATTGGGCTACCCAGGTCCAGGCATGCCAAACATAAACAAATACAAAAAAAAGGAAGGAAAATGGGGAACATTTCCTTACACTACCATATTCATAGAATCCAGTAGTAGCATGTTACCATACCTGGGATGCTGCTCGCTCTGGTGGTGGGAAGCACCATCAAGTCACAACTCACTTATGGCACCCCCCAATGGGGTTTTCAAGGAGAGTCATTTCGAGGTGGTTTGTCATTGCCTGCCTCTGTATAGCAACCCTGGACTTCCTTGGTGGTCTCCCATCCAGGGCTGACCCTGGGCAGCTTGCAAGATCTGATGAGATCAGGCTGGCCTGGGCCACCCAGGACAGGGCTGGCTGTTCTAGGGAGTCTCAAAGAGTACAAGCCCAGCCTTGGACTAAAGCCTGCTGGGCACCCAACCTCACCCTAATGAGGGGAGCTTATGTCATTACATGCAATATTTTTCCTGGGCTCCCTTTTGGGCACACTGGTCTGTTTTTTAGTTACATGTTTGCCTATTCACATTGTCTCTGTGCATGGTCAAATACAACCCAACTGAGCTTTGCATGCAGAAAGTCCAGATTCAGTTCCCAATATCTCCAGTTGACACATCAAGTAATAGGTGATAAGAAGGACCTCTGCCTGAGACACTGGAAAGCCTCTGTCAGTCTGAACAGACAGTACTGACCTCAATGGACCAATGGTCTGCTTCACAAGGGCTGCGGACAGACTGGCAGCTTGCCGCGATATGGTGCCGCCTCTAATTGACCCAGTTTAAAATGTTGCAGGACATATCAGCCACATTCTACTGTGGGTTACCCACGGAGACATCCCGTGGGAAAGCATCCACACTTTTGTAGCGCATTAGCCACAGAGCGCACTGCAAAACAGTCAAAATTCATGTGTGCACATGTGTGCACACGCACAATTTTTTTTTAAAGCCACTTCCCTAGCGGCAGAAAGGATCTGCAGGTTCAGACTGCCAAATCCATTCTGCGCAAGCTCCCCCATGTTCAGACAGCCGGCCATGCGCGATGAATGCCCGAGGAAACAAAAACTCCACTTTGGAGGTGGTGGCTTTTTAACCCGGCTCCAAGTTGTCCTCTGACGGGGTGAGTACACCCAGGGAATGCCTGACAGCTGTAGCTGTGTGACCGGGCCCATTTAACCTGTTTGTGAAAGGTGCCTATATCAGGCCAAACTGCCAGTCTGAACACAGCCTATAAGTCAGCTTCATGTGTTCCTGCGTCCATTGGACTGGGCACCTATCAACCTTGCTGCCTACACTTGCTACCCTTGTCCTCTTCTCCAAGGGGAGGGGATCAGCACCAATCAGAGGAAGAAATGGCTTCCTTCTCAGCCAGTCCTGATCCTGGCATCTCCCACCTGGCCCCCCAAATGAACAAGCAGGGAACAGTACACCTCTCAGGCTCCACAAAACACCTCAGAAGGGTATTTCCACCTAACTTCCTTCCACAGTCATCATTTGGGGCTACAGAGCATAAGAACATAAGAGAAGCCATGTTGGCCCATCCAGTCCAAAACTCTGTGTCACACAGTGGCCAAAACCCAGGTGTCCTCAGGAGGTCCACCAGCAGGGCCAGAACTCCAGAAGCCCTCCCACTGTTGCCCACCCCCCCAGCACCAGAATACAGAGCATCACTGACCCAGACAGAGTGTTCCATCTCTACTTTGTGGCTAATAGACACTGATGGACCTCTGCTCCATAAGTTTCTCCAGTCCCTTCTTGAAGCTGTCTGTACTTGTAAAACACAGTGCTGCAACCATTCCCATCAGTCAGGCATGGCCTGTGCTGGAATCTTGTGCTCACATAAATGTTCTGGAACTACTGGCCGAGTGCAAAGTGTTCCAGGATTTCCATCCCCTTGTTCATTGCAGGACTGCCCACAACTCCACAGAAAACAGCCCTACATCAGCAAGCAAGAGGGAACAGCATAGTGGGGGAACAGCACATCTGTTATGGGACATCTCTCACAGTGGTGCTGGGGAAAGACAACACCTGGGCAGACAAATTGAGCAGAACAAGGATATCAGACTATGAGGGGTCCACCAGTTCTTTGTGCCTCAGTCTGATCTGTCTCTGGTTGGGCGTATCAAAGGTGGAAGTGTTTGCTTCAGAGAACAATGTGAAGTGTCACATCTTCTTCATCGGGGAGGTGTTGGTTATCTTTCCAGCAGCGAGTAATTTCTTCCAAGCTGGGATGGCTGTCTGATTCACCTTTTCTCTCCCAGCTGTCTGATACTCCACATTCTTTTGGAACATTGCATTGACAGCAGAGGAATGCATTGAATGCCCCCCTTTGGCCATGGCAACCAATATTAGCCAAAGTGCCTTATTTATTAATAAATGTGGGGAATTATGATTGTTAAATGGCAATAGGCATCAACTACAGGACCATAACGGATGTATACGGGAGCTAGAATTCCCAGGAATAGACACTGAGACTAAGATCCTTTCCGCACTTGGATCTCATCCCTGGTTTTATCAGAGTTCAACTCGTGACACAATACCTTGCATTTATCCCTTGTTATAACAGCATCTGTTTATCCCGGGACAAGTGTGGGGTGAAACCTCAATGTAATGTGGAAACAAAATTTATTTATTTATTTATTAGTTTAATTTATACCCCGCCCTCCCTGCAAACAGGCTCAAAAAATACCCTGAGACAATTACAGGGGTGAACTTGCATGTAGTGTAGAATGTAAGTTTGGGGCTAGGGTTGAACCAGGATTTAAAGTCTAGTGCAGAAAGGACCTAGATCAGGGGTGGCCAACCTTGCTTAACGTAAGAGCCACATAGAATAAACGTCAGATGTCTGAGAGCCGCAAGACAGGAACAAATATCACACACACGTTTTTATTTTTTAAAATATGCAAATTTGCTTTTTATTAAGGTTAAATGGGACTGCCAAAAATAAAAACAAACGAGGAAAACCGGTTATTGATAATGATATTACTTGTTTGCTAATGATATTGAGAGAGAGAGAGAAAAAGAGAGAGATGGAAAGAAAGAATTAAAGAAGTGGAAAGAAAGAGAGAGAGAGAAACTAGGAAAGCAAATAGATGGGAGGGAGGAGGGAAGGAAGGAAGGAAGGGAGAAAGAGAGAAAAAGCATGCCTCCCCTTTGCTTCCCCAGCCGCCCTGCCAGGAGCCGCACAATGTGTGTGAAAGAGCCGCATGTGGCTCCCGAGCCACAGGTTGGCCACCCCTGACCTAGATTAATAAAGCAATGATTTCTTTACTAAGAGTTTTCCAAGCTTACAAACATAAAATCAAGCATTCACACACACAGTACAGAACTAAGAATTCAGAGTAGAAAAATACAGAGATGTTTGAATTAGCAGGAAGTATCGTTGGTGGGGAGATATTTTACCTGTCTTGCAAGACGTGACAATTCTGCAGTGAAAAAAGGATAAACTAAGGGAAGGGGCCATGAGTTGACCAGCAACACACGTGGAAAGGTACCAAACTGCGCAGGAATGGCACCAGCAAGATAGGGTGGGAACAGGAGAGGCAAAAGAGAGAGAACCCAGAAAGGGCTCTCCTTTTATCAGGGGTCATTTCGTAGAAAAAGAGGTGCAGGAGCTCATTACCATAACTCATTTGCATAACTCATTTGCATATGCCACCCCCCCTAACATGCCGGAAGTGTGTCAGAAGGCAACACCCACCCCTCAGGCTCCACTCCACAGGTGAGTGAAACTGACCTGCTCTTCCTCCATTCCCTTCCCTCCATTCCAATACTTTGTGCAATAAAAAGAAGCATAAAGAACACACCCTCATTCTCTTCCTGCTCCCTTGAAACCACCAGGTTTCAAGTAGACTTGAGATACCCAGGACGTGTGAACCACCCATCCCTTTCCCTTCCCCTCCCCACAACAAGACACCCTGTGAGGTAGGTGGGGCTGAGAGAGGTCTTTTGAGAACTGCTCATGAGAGAACAGCTTTGAGAGAACTTGTGACTGGACCAAGGTCACACCAGCAGCTGCACGTGGAGGAGTGGGGAATCAAACTCGGTTCTCCCAGATTAGAGTCCAACTCCTGACCACTACACCAAACTGATGGGGTGGAAGCTGCTGAAGGGTTGGTGAAATTTCTCCAGTACTTATGTGACATGTGCCCAGATAAAAAATGGTATACTTAGAAAATTTATATGCCACCTTGAGCAAGTCTCTGGAAAAGCAGCACACAGTCATAAAAGGAACAATGATAACATTATCAATATTAAAACAAAACATTAAAAACAATAAAGATCCTAGCAGGGCTTTCCCTGGGGCGCTGCGCCTCTGCACTGCTCGGGGAAACTGAGAAGGAGGGGGCCTGGTCATGTGCCCGCCCCTGGGCTCCTCACTCCCGGAGCTGCACTCCTGTGCGCTCCCACTCCAACGGACCCCTGCCTTTTATGCCTAAAATGTGACCTGAGGCTAACACTCGTGAAGTCACCTACTCCCCAGGAGATATTAACAAAACTTAAACTATGAATGGAGCAGCAAAGGGATTATGGGTTGGGCAATCGTAAACTTAATGTTTGACAGGGAGGGACACCTCTGGGGGAAGGGGGTGAGACAAAGGAGAGAAAGAAGAGCACCAATCACATTGCAGGGCCGGTGGTTTGAATTAATGACCAGATGTTTGACAGCAGTGTTATCTTGACGGGTAGCAGGAAGACGTGATTGCTGGCTGTTGTTGTTAGCTGGGCACAACCTTTTGTCATAGGCTGGATGGAATGTGTGTCTTCCCTGGGGATGTTAACACATGAAGGTGTGAGGGAGATGCCTGCATGCTGGAGAAGGGAATTCCTCATGGCTTCTGTGCAGGAACATCTTGTCCTTTTTGCAAAGCATGGCTTACTTCTGTGATCTGCTGCTGTTTCTGTGTGTATGGAGGTCAGGGCTATTGGTCTGCATCCTGGCGCTGGCACAGCTGCAAAGAGGCAGGGGCAGGAGGCTTCTGTAGTCCTGGGTCCACATCTGGCTTGGCATCTTTCTTATCTTTCTTCAAGGCTCCCCTTAGCCAAAGTACATTCCATAGTCCAGTATAAGGGCACTGCTTTTTGGCTACAGTTCCACCGATCGCCTTGGCACACTCTTTTCACAGTTCAACAAAGCAGCCATATTTAAGGGTCTCTAATAATACCATACGAGGTGGCTGCATGGCAACACCAAGGTTCACAAAGCTTCTATACCTGGCCAGAGGAACCTCCATCTACCTTCTACAGTGCTGCAACCAGAACAACAGGACAGTTCATAACTTCCATCTTACAGATGAATTCACAATGCACAACAGATACTACGAAATGCTAGGAAGCCATTTACAACGGGGATCCCCAACACGGTGCCCATGAGCAGCGTGACACCCACCGACACCTTCCCTGGTGCCCAGCAAGTGTTTTTAGAAAGTGGGTGGGGCCAAGTTGAGTCCTTGCCCAGCAGTGATTGGCCACTGAAGTGCCAATTGACTGTGCAGAGATTAAAATAACGTTGTTTCAGCAGCCACTGCCACCCCAGTATTCCTTTTCTTCTCTCCTACTCTTCTTTCCCTGTGTATTTTTTTTTAAAAATTCCCCCTCTTCTCCCCAGCACAAGGGATTCCTCTGTATGAAGAAGAAGAAGAAGAGATTGGATTTATACCCCGCCCTCCACTCACTTGTAGTCTCAGAGAGGCTTACAAACTCCTTTCCCTTCCCCTCCCCACAACAGACACCCTGTGAGGTAGGTGGGGCTGAGAGAGCTCTTTCCCAAGCTGTCCTTGAGAGAACAGCTGGTACAGAGCTATGGCTTGCCCAAGGTCATCCAGCCAGGTGCAAGTGGAGGAGTGGGGAATCAAACCCGGTTCTCCCAGATTAGAGTCCGCACACTTAACCACTACACCAAACTGGCTCTACCTCCTGCAGCTACCATTCTGTGGTTGCGTCCATCACCCCTGTGTCAGAATTCCAAAGGCACCCACAGGCTCAAAGAGGTTGAGGACTCCCTAGCCTTTAAGGTGCTCTTATGACCCCCAATTGCATTGCTCCGCCCTGTTCACCACTTCTGGTGGTCAGAACCCCACACTATATTCTGCGCCTAACATTCCACAGTATCTCCCACATTTGTACCCTGAAAGACTTGGTAGTTCTTTCTGAAGATTCATCTAGTGGCAATGGTGGCCACTAAACCACCTAGATAGTGGCATTCTGTGTTTATGCATGCTCCGGTGAAAGTTTTTATAGTGAATAATATTATAATCTTTCCTAACATCTGTGTTGCATGCTCCCCCCAACTCGGGACCTCTCCTTTCCCTCTAGTGACATGTGATGACCATTTAGTCTCTGAGAAGGTTGCCTTGATTCTATCACCTCTCCATGTAGAGGTTTGGACATGTGCTCTAAGAATAGGTTCTCTGCCGGCAGTTTCACACATGCTAAATAATGCAGTTTCAATCCACTCCAGCAACCGTTTGCAAGTGGATCTTGCCATTTCACCCAGTAAAATCCAGTCGTAGAGTGCACTGAAAGTGTGTTAGTGTGTCTGAAAGCACTGTGCATCTCATTTTTTTCATAGAGACAAAGTTGTACTTTTTCTTGATATTCTTTTCCCCCCAAAGCGATATTCACTTTTCACCTAGCACAGGGCTTTCATTCTTCCAGTTTGGGTGGCTTTCTTAGTCAAACTTTTCTAGGTCCTTTTTCCCCCCACAGTATTTCCCTCGCTGGTTTGGTGTAGTGGTTAGGAGCACTGACGCTAATCTGGGAGAACCGGGTTTGATTCCCCACTCCTCCACATACAGCTGCTGGTGTGATCTTGGGTCATTCATAAATTCTTTCAGAGCTGTTCTCTCAAGGACAGTTCTCAAAAGAGCTCTTTCAGCCCCACCTACCTCACAGGGTGTCTGTTGTGGGGGGGGGGGGGGGGAAGGGAAAGGAGATTGTAAACTGCTCTGAGACTCCAAGTGAAGGGTGGGGTATAAATCCAATCTTCTTCTTCTCTCCTGTGTGTTTACCCAGCAGACTCCAATTGTCACTGTAACTGTCAGTGGAGTCTGTCTAACACAAGCATAGAATTATGAAACTTCCACCCATCAGGTATATAGCTCACTGAACTACCAAAGGAAGCCAATTAGGGCTGCCAAGTCCAACTTGGGAAATATCTGGGGACTTTGGGGGTGGAGCCAGGAGACTTTGGGGGTGGAGCCAGGAGACTTTGGGGGTGGAGCCAGGAGAAAGGAAGTGACATCATTTTGTGATGTCACATCCTGTGATGTTCCTTCCACATGCTGACACATGAACTCATGAAGTTTCCTAATACTGAATCAGGCCATTGGTCCATCAAGGTCAGTATTGACTACTCAGACTGGTAGTGGCTCTCCAGGGTCTCAGGCTGAGATCTTTAATGTCACCTATTACCTGATCCTTTTTTAGCTGAAGAAGCTGATACCTCCTGCATGTCAAGCAGATGCTCTATCACTGAGCAACAGCCCTACTGAATCCTTCCTCATCTCGGCAGAATATGAAGCACTAAGTGCTACACAAGTGCTAAATATGATTTTCATATCATAAGAACAGGAGAGAAGCCACAGTGGATCGGCCCATCCAGTACAGCCCATCCAGTACAACACTCTGTGTCACAACAGTGGCCAAAAATACCAGGTGCCCTCAGGAGGTCCAGCAGCGGGGCCAGAACTCCAGAAGCCCTCCCACTGTTGCCCCCCAAGCACCAAGAATTCAGAGCCTCACTGCCCCAGACAAAGGGTTCCATTTAGACCTTGTGGCTAATAATAGCCACTGATAGACCTCTGCTGGATGGAGACAGAGAGAGACAGACAGACAGACAGACAGACAGAAAAAAGAAAGAGGGAGAGAGAGAAGGGAAAAAAACTGGCAGAGGCACTTACTTCCATTTAGACCTTGTGGCTAATAATAGCCACTGATAGACCTCTGCTGGATGGGGACAGAGAGAGAGACAGACAGACAGACAGACAGAAAAAAGAAAGAGGGAGAGAGAATGAAAAGAGCTGGAAGAGAAACTCACCTTGCCAGCCACATGCAAAAGCAGCTCCTTCAGTCCCTCCTTAATCTCTGGGCGGACCTCTCTTGCTGTGGAAGCTCTCTTGCTGACTTCTTAAAGGGGAAATGTCTGGCGAGGCTTTTTACTGCAGGGCAGGCTCTCTGCAGACATTTCCCTTTTAAGGCAGCCATTTTGTCCCCCCGGTGGCCATCTTTGGAAAAGCGGGAGGGAAGCACTAAAAATCAGTGTTTCCCCCGCCCTACCGGGGGACTTGGCAGCCCTAAAGCCAATCCTAAATGAACCCCCTTCCAGTTCCAACCTTCTTCTCAGTTCAGTCTCTCTGCTGATTTTTTTCTTATTCCTTTTAACTTTCCCTTTTGGAATTTAACTAATAAACACCACTTTGTTAGGGGCAGGATTGGAAAATTGATAACATCAGACCCCAAAGCCTGGGGTGATCTTGCCTGGTGGCTGAGGATGCCGGGCTGTGTGAACCAGCCTTCAGTCATCCTAACGCATCTTAAAATTGCTTTTTCCTCTTTTCGCTGACTTCCCTTAATTTCACGGAAACTGTCGGAGTGACAGACTATTGCAGAGGTGGGTGTGTTGGGCCATTCGAGCATTTAACTGCATTTCTGTCAAGGAGAACTCCTTTGTTTGAGCGCACAGATATTTAGCCCTGTGGAGACTGGAGCTCTATCATTACCGTACATTGCGCTCACAAAGCCCCGGTGCTGATGTTTAATAAATACCTCAGGTAAAGCTGCAGAAATAAAAGATATTGCAGTGCCCATGTTTGCGGTATTTCTAAAACGTGCCTCACAGGTGTTCCCATATCCACATGCCTGTCACGTCCACATGACGGTCTACTTAATACCTTATATTGAATGCCACAAGCTGACCTGCATGTATGGGCTCCAGTCCCACCACCCCTGCTACATCATGTATGGGATCTCACTATCTGTGAGATCCCTTATATGTGTAACGTCTGCAAAGGCATCTCTTCGTAGTGTTCTGAGGTGACGTGTGTCAAACCCCATGCTGGATGGGAGGAGGGAAATTCTGGGGTGTGTGTGAGTGGCTGAGTGTGTGAACTGCTAGGCCGTAGATGCTGTAAGTCTATCAATGGCTACTAGCCATGGTGACTGAGGAGAACCTCCACATTCAGAGGCACTAAGCCCCTGAATCCCAGACTCAGGAGGCAACCTCAGGGGAAGGCCTCGGCCTCTATGCCCTGTTGTTGGCCTTCCAGAGGAGCTGGTTGGCCACTGTGTGAGACAGGATGCTGGACTAGATGGACCCTCACTGGTCTGATCCAGCAGGACTTTTCTTATGTTCTTAGGCTGCCTCCTTGCCTTCCTTATTTCTGCTGCCACCTTCAAATTCTCAGTTGGGCCCAAGAACAGGATGGCTTGGTTGTATATGGCTGAATGACAGAACAGTCAGTTAGGGGAGGTGTGGCTCTGAG
Source organism: Lepidodactylus listeri (assembly GCA_029233225.1). NCBI lineage: Eukaryota > Metazoa > Chordata > Lepidosauria > Squamata > Gekkonidae > Lepidodactylus > Lepidodactylus listeri. Next base: position 126,268,132 of record JARCFY010000005.1, on the reverse strand, counting down.
GTAAAAAGGGATCCATTACTCTAAAAAAAAAAAAAGTTGTTTCTCAGAAGGTGAAGGTTTCCCTTGCTCAAAAGCCAGTTGAATCCGACTCTAGGGATGCGGTGCTCATCTCCGTTTCCAAGCCAAAGAGCCAGCACTGTCCAGAGACATTTCCGTGGTCATGTGGCCGGCATGACTAGACACCGAGGTGCACAGAACACTGTTACCTTCTCACCAAAGCAGTACCTATTTATCTACTTGCCATTTCTTGCTTTTGAGCAGGAGCTGGGGCCAGAGACGGGAGCTCACTTCGGCATGCAGCACTCAGGTCTCGAACTGCTGAACTACAGTTCAGCGTCTGCAGTTCAGCGTCTTAACCACTTGAGCCACTGCAGCCCCTCTTAAACATCAATAACCATCTCTTAAACATCAATATTGTAATAGTGTAACGGTTTCTGCATGCTTAATAAGCTTAATGGTTTTAGATAGGCACGTAGGTGTAATGGTTTCTGATATAGGGTTGCCATTCCCCTGATAAGGGCTGGGGTTCTCCCAAATTTGGGGGTCCCAATCCACCACTGGCCGGCAGGGGAGCCCCACCCCCCAAAATCCGCATCCCACCTGACGTGCTTGGTGTGATGACATCACCCAGAGGTCATCGTGTCGAGCACATCATGCGGGGGATGCTCAAGCATTTGGGCAAAAACTCTATGCCTGCCTGGTGTTATGATGTCACCTCTGGGATGTCACCTTTGGGTGACATCATCACGGCATGCCTGCAAAAGCAAGGAGCCAGGTTAGACCGGCAACCCTATTCTGATATGTTTTCTAAAGTTTCTTAAAAGGACCTATCCACAAAGGCCACTTAAGCTAATGATTTCATGACAGAGCTTAATTTCCTAATTTGCCACTTAGGCTAATAACTTCCACACAGCTCTCTCTCCAGGCACTCTCCAGCACCTCACTCCATCTCCTCTCTCCACTGAATAAACTCTCTCCCTCTCTCTCTACAGTCCGGTCAACGCCACCTCCTCAGGTCCAGCTACCCTCCGATCATAACATACTTCGGTCACTCATCCACTCCCCCCTTTCTTACCCAACAGGCCTGAATTTTAAATCACAGCAACATGCGCATGAAATAAAACACACACACAGGCTGAGGACAGACTGGCAATCTGAAGCGGAGGCAAAGCGGAGGGAACTGGAGCGGGGGGGAAAAACCACGGAGCTGGCCGTTCACACTGGCCAGAGCAATGCGGATCAGCGGCGATACGGAGCGTTCAGACTGCCACGGAGCGTTCAGACTGCCGCATAGCCAGCGCGCGCGGCTTGCGCGCGCCGCTGCACTTTTTTGTTTTCCTTTGATGTTTTTCGCATGTGCGCACATGCGCACATGCGCACATGCGCAAAACTTTTTGCCGGTGCGTTCACACTTCCTCCGGATGCCTCCCGCTTCTTCCAGTTCACACTGTTTGGAAGCGGGAGGCATGCGGAGGAAGGCCCCTGAACACCGGGAAAAACCGGTGTCCAGGTAAAGCAGAAGGAAAGCGACTGGGAGACGGGTAAGCACGCAACGGAGCCGACGGGCAGATGCGCATGTCTGAACGTGCTCCTTTCCTCCGTTTGCGAAGCGTGCCTGCTCCGCTTTAGATTGCCAGTCTGTCCTCAGCCACAATATTTACGTCGTGAAAACATCACAGTCCCTTTATCAACAGGTTCTCGCTTCAAACATATTCATCGTCACAGAACCTAAAGGCTGTGTGTCCACTGTGACATCAAACAAAAACCAGTTTTATTTCTTTATTTAAAACTCTTTATCTCTCCCAGGCCACTGGGAGCCAAGGTGGGTAACAGATTTTTTAAAAAACCCACATGCATCACAGCAAATTTACAACCAGAACTATTAAAACAGGCAGCCAAAATCTTATTTAAAAGAGACCGCTGTCCCTAAGAACCAACAGGCTGCAGAAACCATTGAGATACTCCAAAGCAGGGCCCCCCAATTCCTTTCTTTCCACCCACCAAGTGTTTTTTAGAAAGCGGGACTCTTGCCCCAGCAGGGCTCCTAATTTGTCAAGTAAGATCTGACAGGCTGTGCAGATTAAAAACAGCAGAGAACAGAAACCACTGACAATTTTTTAAAACAAATATGAAAGGAAATTAAACATGGAATATTTGCTCATCCCTACTTTGGCAGTCCTGTTTTGTGTGAGAACGTGTGTTTGAGGAGTTTGTCGCATGGCTTCATAACTTCGGTATTAAACGTAACATTTCTGTGTTATTAATTGTTACGCAACTCCTCAGGTAAGCTGAGAAGGGGATTAAAATGTTTTCGGTAAATGTGCTGGGAATGGTAGATTGAAATGTATTTCTCTGGTCTGGGGAGAGAGGGGGTAAACTGCACAGCCAGTCGCCCCACCTGAAAGAAGATGCTGTAAAGTTGCCTCCATTCTTGAGAGGAGACGGATGGAGCACAATGGCAGGATCTCCTTTAATTACCCTCAGCATTCCACAATTAAGAAGGGTACATCTGCCCATCAATCTCCAATTTTGATTTATTTATTTCCTTTACTATGGCTGAGGACAGACTGGCAGACTGGCAATCTGGAGCGGGATGAATGCGGAGGCAACTGCTGCGGGTGGAAAACTCCCCGGGGCTGGCCGTTCACACTGGCCAGTGTATTGCGCAAGGATGCCGTTACGGAGCATTCAGACTGCTGCGGAGTGGCCCCAGGCAAAACGCCGCATTTGCACTGCCACCTCCGCTTGTCTCCCGCCTTCTTCCAGTTCACACTGCCTAGAAGCGGGAGGCAAGTGCAAGACGGCCTCCAGACACCGGTTTCTCCCGGTGTCCTTCTAAAGCGCAAGAAACCTGGCTTCAAAGCGAGTAAGTGCGGAAGGGAGCTGAGGGACAGCTGCGCATGTCTGAACGGGCTCCCTTCCCCCACTTCCCAAGTGGAACTGTCCCAGGGCAGATTGCCAGTTTGTCCTCAGCCTATGTTTCCCCCCCGGAATTAAACCCAAATAAATGGTGATCATATAAACTAAGGTTGCGGTCACATGCCCGAGATAAAGTGGGGAGGAAGCGAGGCTATTTCCTCTGGTGGAAGTTGACCCACTGTTGCGTGATCACACAGATTTTTGTAGATGCGGGCACAGCCCACCACTGCATGATCAGATGCAACCACCAGTGAATCTTTTTTTGGATTTTTACCGTTTGTTCCCGATGCGCTTACATGAGGAATCGATGATTCGCACCTCTCTCTATGGAATGTGCGGGTGGGGGTGCGCCGATGTGCATACCGCGACGGGGGGAACAATGGCATGGAGTCGAGATAGCCTGATCAGACTATCCCAACGCCATGGGAGCGTGCTGGCACAATCAAACCACATCTGTGGCCCGTAGCAACCTGTTTGCTACAGGACTTTCGGAGGTGTTTTTTTTTTACTCTGTGTGTGCAGTGGAGCAAAATGGGTTGCCGGTGGCTGTGGGTTGCTTCCCAGATGTTGGCGTCTGATCGCGCTCTTTTAATCCACCCAGCATTTGCGCCTATGTTGGGGCGAATTGTGTGTGTGATCGCAGCCTAAGCTTGTTATTCCAGTTTGGTCCTTGCATCTGTTAAATATCTTTATTATGATGTATGCTAATTTGCTGCTCACCCTCTACCTATATGTATGAACTGGTAACTTCCATTTCAGTGTAGCTGATGAAGTGTGTGTGCACACAAAAGGTCGTACCTTGAATAAAACTTTGTTGGTCTTAAAGGCGCCACTGGACTCAAGCCCTGTTATGCTGGGAAGTGTAGGGATCTGTAACAGACGTGTTAAATCTGGAGCCTAATTTGTAATTGTGATATTGCTTGGGTCAGCCACACTCTCCAGGGGTTAAAGAATGCCTTTTGTATTGTAGAAGTGTAAGCCAGCAAGGCATGTTATATGCTCTTATGAACTGTTAATATCATAAGTTTGAACCTTGGGGTTGTCATCTTGCAAAGGGCAAATGCACTCTCTATTGCAGTGAGAGGCTCCAGCCCACAGCGGGAGACTTCCTTCAGAGTTCACACCTATATGGAGACCAGGACTCCATTTCAAAGAGTCCTTATCTCCTTCGCGCTGGCCTCTTCACACCTTCCCCCAAAGTTCCTGTGAGAGATTACGTTGCTTAGCAACTAATCGTTGACCATCGAGTGACCTGGCCGAAGCCATCACAAGACCAAGGATTGGCGCCAAGAAACCCACCAGATGGTCCAGGTGTTAGTTCCTGCTTAGCACCTAGATTTGCAATATTGCCCACTCCTTCCTGCCTCCTCCTCCTCATGACACTGACCAATAGTAAGGCTAGTGGGGACGGACCAACTAGTAGGTGTGACAAGGGAATGTGGTCAGCGCAACCCACCCCAATGCTACCTGATAAAAGATCTTGCACAACAGAAACCCATTGCTAGCCTCCTTCGACCCCTATCTTCTTACCGACCTCTCAAGTCCAGCTTTCTGTACCCAACACCTTGCCTCCATCTTGAATCCCTGGTTTGCGCAGCCAGGACGAAGCGTGTATCTGCAGGTTCAGATCACGTCCCCCATTTTCTTCCTTTTCATCTCCCCTCAATCTTCTTGTGGAAGTGAAGCACCCATCTCCAGGATAGGTAACGTATTACCCCTCAACGAAACTCCTGCTAATGCAACAGTGCTATTTTCTGTCTGATTTTCGTAGATCTTGCGTGTATGGGTGTGTGATTACGTTTTTGTATGCTTGAACAACATTTTATAGTAAACACCATTCAAAGAAACCACTCAGCCTCATCGCCTATTTTCTGGGAACTCCTGGAGGGAGCGGGACCTTGGTATAGCTGGCAAGAACCTGGTATTCTGCCAATTGCTAAATTTAAATTAAAGCAATTCGGCTAACAGAAGGACATGATGCCTCTTTCCTGTGGCTCTGTTGCATTAAATTTCTGAAATGTTCATGTACAGGAAATCAGGTGGGATGGACCACTTCTTACACCAGCACCAGTCTTCCCGGGGTCAACCCTGGCACGAGAAGTAACCCTGTGCCCTATGTGTTATCCTCTAGTCTGTACAGTGCAGCATGTGATAGATGGCACTACCAAGAAGTGGCAACCACACGACAACCACACTGCCTTGGAAGCAAAAATGTAAATGGAAGAGAGAGGATCACAGAAATGAATGGCTATAAACGGAACAAAAGTCACCATGTTCGATTTACTAATATACTTTCTAATACTGTATCGATCTTCCTTGCTTAGTTGAACCATGCTTAGTACAGTCATAATCATATCAATATCATAATCGTATACAAATAATCACATAAAACATGTTCAAATATGAACATCAAACCAGTCCTTCAAATGATACTCCAAGGTAGGGAGACTGCATAAATCCTCAAAAAATTCTCACAGCTGTAAACTGTAGCTGTGCATTGTTCCACTGGGGAGACTCCCAGGACTTCACCACTTTTCCAACGTGTGTAGGTAGGAATCCACTTCTGCGTTCCGATTAGCAGTCCAAAGGGAATCCACCATGTATGTACACTTAGCAACAGGTGCACAGCACTTCTGTTTACAAAAAGTCCTGGTGACGAACAGACGACTTGAAACGTTCGTTTCATAAATATATACCCCGTTTCTTCACAGTCGGGACATCAATGCAAGCATATCTTTTCTGCGATCAATATCCAGTGTTTTTCATTCGAGACTGAATCTCCAATGTGCTATCTTAGTAGTCAGCAGCCACTCCCATGCACTGCATGCACCGCCTCTGTTCGTCTCTTGCCTGGAAAGCCCTATGGGGTCGCCATAAGTCAGCTGCAACTTGACGGCAACTTTCCACCACCCCACAGGCAGATACTGGCAGAAAAGCACATGGTGGAGCTAAGGAGAAGTGAAAGCCATGCTGGTTTGATAAAATGAAACAGTCCATAGACTAACACATATGTACAAAAAAAAATTGTGTTTGCGATATGGGCAAAAAAATGGATTTAAATACAGAAGAGATTTCTGTCCATAAAAAATAAACCCCAAAACAGCACAGTAAGATGCAGACTTAAAGACTGTTTTAAACAGGTTATCAAGAGAATATGAACATTTTGAACACTAGATTAGCTCCTGCATTATTAGTATGTGTGGCACGTGTTCTTTGTTGTACAAGTGTGCATTTATTAACATCAGTGTATCTGTAATGCCTTAAATGTGTTAATAATTCCAAGGCAGGAAATTCCATTCAAGCATGCTTGCTTATTGTTTTATATGTTATGCTTCATCCTGCTTTTCATTTCCTCCGAGAACCTCATCATCCTGTCCCATCCACCAGCTGTAAGGTAAGGCAATGATAAGGAAACAGTGATTGGTATGCTGAAGGCATCATAGCCCTTGGCATACACAGAGAGGTTTCACATGCGTTGGATAATGCACTTTCAATGTGCTCCAACAATCCTTTGCAGCTGGATTTTCCTGCATTGGTGCATTGAAAGGGCGTTATCCAACTTGTGTGAAATTCGCCATAGAGTTTTCCCTGGGACGGTTGCCTTACTGATAAAATAAGCATTTCGGGTTTTTAAAACATTCCAAAAAACCGTTTACAGAGATAATCCTAGGATGAACATATATATCACAGGCAATCATGCCTCCGTCTCATACAATCTTGAATTATCGGGGGGGGGGGATGCTGCCCTATACAGTGTGGGGAGGAAATGGTTGTGGAGACAGGGGAAGTAAGCATTTAGAAGCCAGTGAACGGAATGTAAGCTAGAATGAATATAGAACCCATGGTTTTGTCCATGGGAAGCAGGCTATAATATCTTCTTTTCAGTGGGCTAAAGGCAAAGAAGATTAGTAAAAGCTGGTGCTCCGTCAATTGAATTCACTCTAATATTCGTTCATCTATATTTAACGCCTTACGATGCTCATGAATTTTAGCTGGGGTGTTACAATTCCGTGGCTTCTACTGAGATAATAACTTACAGGCCAGGGGACCACAGCTGAAATGCAGCTATATTTGAACCCATCCTGATAGAATCAAAATTAATTGTGGACCCATATTTTGCTGGGTGTTACAGTAATATGAGAATTCACCTTTTCCATTTTCCAGGGAAATGGTGAATGGTTACGACAGCAAAATAGCCAGTGCCGTGTCGATCTTACCTTTGACTGACAGAACTAGAGCTACTGAAAGACCATTTCAGACTAAATTATAGGAACTAGATCACGATGTCACTTTTAACAGGAAGGAACTATCTGTTCAGTCCATCTAATTCAACCTGAATGGTGGGGACAAACTGGGGGACACCGTCATTGTCTTTCATGATTTACAACTCAGGTTCCAAGATGCATCTCACTAGCCATTGCTAGAAACCAAACTCAGATCCACTTGTAGTTTCACCAGAAATGTGGATGGGCATGCACATTTAGATGCATAGGCAGCTGAAAGTAGTACAACTTAATGTACTTCCATTGTACTTCCACTTCCAAATGTGTATTATTATCACAGTTCCTAATGCAGCCAGTTATGGATCAGCAAATACCTGCTTCCATCTGCTGATCTGAACTGGCCCCGCTGCTGGACCTCCTGAGGGCACCAGGTGTTTTTGGCCACTGTGTGACAGAGTGTTGGACTCAGGGGTCATTTCGTAGAAAAAGAGGTGCAGGAGCTCATTAGCATAACTCCTTTGCATATGCCACACCCCCTAACATACCAGAAGTGTGTCAGAAGGCAACACCCACCCCTCAGGCTCCACTCCACAGGTGAGTGAAACTGACCTGCTCTTCCTCCATTTCCTTCCCCATCCAATACTTTGTGCAATAAAAAGAAGCGTAAAGAACACACCCTCATTCTCTTCCTGTTCCCTTGAAACCACCAGGTTTCAAGTAGACTTGAGATACCCAGGACATGTGCACCACCCATCCCTTTCCCTTCCCCTCCCCACAACAAGACACCCTGTGAGGTAGGTGGGGCTGAGAGAGGTCTTTTGAGAACTGCTCATGAGAGAACAGCTCTGAGAGAACTTGTGACTGGCCTAAGGTCACACCAGCAGCTGCAGGCGGAGGAGTGGGGAATCAAACCCGATTCTCCCAACTCCTGACCACTACACCAAACTGATCGGGTGGAAGCTGCTGAAGGATTAGTGAAATTTCTCCAGTACTTATGTGCCATGTGTCCAGATAAAAAATTGTATACTTAGAAAATTTATATGCCACCTTGAGCAAGTCTCTGGAAAAGCAGCACACAGTCATAAAAGGAACAATGATAAAATTATCAATATTAAAACAAAACATTAAAAACAATAAAGACCCTAGCAGGGCTTTCCCCGGGGCGCTGCGCCTATGCACTGCTTGGGGAAGCCGAGGAGAGGGCGAGGCTTGGTCATGTGCCCACCCCCTGGGCTCCTCACTCCTGGAGCTGTGCTCCTGTGCACTCCCGCTCCAACGGACCCCTGGTTGGACTAGATGGGCCATTGGCCTGATCCAACATTGGCTTCTCTTACTTTCTTATGAACTGAACCAGAGTGCAACTACTAGATAAATGGATCTTTTATTTTGATGACACTGATGATGACTGGTGTAGTGGTTAAGAGTGTGGACTCTAATCTGGAGAACTGGGTTTGATTCCCCACTCCTCCACATGAAGCCTGCTGGGTGACCTTGGGTCAGCCACAGTTCTCTCAGAACTGTTCTCTCAAGAGCAGTTCTCTTAGAGCTCTCTCAGCCCCGTCTGGATGGGCCACTGGCCTGATCCAACATTGGCTTCTCTTATGTTCTTATGTTCCTGTGTCTACCTCACAGGGTGCCTGCTGTGGGGAGAGAAAGGGAAGGTGATTGTTCCAGTGGGGAGATGGTTACAAGCGTTTTCTTGGCATTTCTTTGCAAAACCTCTTAGGCTGTGGGCCACAACCATCCAATATACGGGGCTTGGTAACTGCGCACATCCAAAAGGCAACATAATCGTATTCATCGAAAAAAAGGTTTCCCATGCACAAAAATCCAACAAATCTCTGACAACAGCAAAATCATAAGATCCTTGATCTGACCATGAAGTATTGGCCAAAGCATAAAAAGGCCATTTCAAAGTACAATCGTGCACCGGTCTCGACACCAGATACTCAGTCACTGTGTAGTGATGTAGCTTCCCGCAGGGGGCACAGGCTGGAGTCCAGCAGGGCAGGTCAGAGGCAAGGTTGCAGAGAATAACCAGAGTCCAGTCCAAAAGTCAGGGGCTCCAGAGAGCAGGTTTACCAAAGTCCAGTCTAGGGTCAAGGAGTTCCGGAAAAGCCAGTTGTCAAGTCCAGTCCAAGGTTTATTTATTTCATTTCATTTCTTTTATTACATTTATATCCTGTCCTCCCTGCAAGCAGGCTTGGGGCGGGTTACATCAATCTCAGCACCACAGATACAATTCAATTAAAAACAGCTTTAAAATAACAATTTAAAACAGTATAAAATCATAAAATACCGTGTAAAATAAAGTAGATCAGATGTCAGTTCTGATGTCACTCAGATCAATTACGATACAACAGTGGGTAGCAGATTTCTGTTTGGATCCAGGCCACTGATGGGAGATTAGCCAGAGAAGGTGAGACATTCGCCACCTCAGCCAAAGGCTCAGTGGAAGAGCTCCGTCTTGCGGGCCCTGCAGAACTGTAATAGATCCTGCAGGCCCCTGATCTCATTTCACCAGGCCGAGGCTAGTCGGACATCCCTGGGGCCGGGGACTACCAAAAGATGTTGGTTTGTGGACCTCAGAGCCCTACAAAGCTTATACGGGGAGAGGCGGTCCCAAAGGTATGCTGGCCTCTGGCTGTATAGGGCTTTGAAGGCGAGCACCAGCACCTTGAAACGGATCTGGAATTCAATAGGCAGCCAGTGCAGTTCACGCAGCGCTGGGTGGACGCGAGCCCACACAGGCATTGCCGTCGACACTCATCCTGCCACGTTCTGCGCTAGCTGCCACTTCCCGAGCAGAGTCAAGGGCAGCCCCACATAGAGGGAGTTACACTAATCCAGTCTGGAAGTGACCATTGCTTGGGTCACTGTAGCCAGGTCCCAGGGGTAAGATGGGGGACCAACTGCCTGATCTGCCTCAGACGGGAAAAGGCAGACTTGGCAGTGGCAGTAACCTGGGCCTCCATGGAAAGGGAGGCATCCAGGAACACCCTCAGGCTCTTCACTCTCGACATTAGCACCAGTGGAGCCCCTCTGAAGGCTGAGAGCCTGATTCCCTGACTCAGTCCCCCACGACTCAGGTGCAAGACCTCCATCGTGGACTGATTTAACTTCAGTTGGCTCTGTCGCAATCATCCAGCCACAGCAGCATTCAAGGTTGCAGAAGTCTGGTAGCAGCAAGGTTGGTGGCTCAGTAGCAAAGTGTATTTGTTGCATCCACAAACTGTTGCTTCTCCCAGCTGAATTTATAGCCGAGTCTTAATGAGTTAAACTCCCAGCCAGTTCCTTGGCAGTCAAACAGAACCTACGAATTCATCTCTTCAATTGACAGCTGACAACGGGCCATGAGTCTCGCACTTCTTCTCTTTTCTTGCAACTCTATGTATCTCTGACAGAGTCGGTGCTCCAAGGGTGTGGGTGAGCTAGTGTCAGAATCTACTGATTCAGACATAGTGATTTCTATTGCACCTTCCACTTTCAACTATTGTCTTATTGTATGCTATGGCCATGCTATGTATGCTCTGCTATTCTGTCTTTCTTTTGCTATGGTTGCAACTACCATGTTATAGTGTTTTACCAGGCCTGGAGTTTGTAACAGTCAAAGCGGGAGGGTGACACCTGCAATGTATGGGAACAAGGGGGCCTCTCACACCGCTGCCTCCGCATTCCATCTGCCCCGGCTGGGACTTCAAGGGAGGATGCGTCTCATCTCTTATCACATGCAAAAAGCCTTGAGGCCATTGATTGTTATGTGAACTGGTAACATCTGAAGGGTCTGGTTTGGGAAGGGAATTTACAGCTTGACACCTCACTTTCTTTCCTGTGAGAACCAAACGGTCAGAATCCCTTTTTGCCCGCCAATTTTCCCCTATAGTGATTGGCTACCTATGGGTAATTCAAACTCCTTGGAATGGTATAATAGACCTGCCTGTATTATCTGTCTCATCTCTGACAATACTCCGAGATGCTGTACTAATGTAGAGATTGGAAATAAAGAACTCTGGTTTACCAACCAAGATCTGATCCTTGACTACTTTGCGCAGAACTCTCACAAATTGTCAGAGATCTGTGACTGGAACTCAGCCGTTCCTGATCATGTCAGACGACGGCACGGTTCCCAACCCTACTACCCCCGAAGATACACCCACCACCCCGGTGGACCAGGGGAACGGTGGTGGAGGCGGCGGAGGGGAGCCCGAAGTACCGGTGACTACGATTCAGGGGGCTCACTACATCCCGCGCCTACCTCCTCTTCAGAGCGTGACCCCGAAGTATGCCTGGAGCCAGTTCGGTCGTGGGACCATGGACTCTTGGGTGCACGACCGGAAAGGGGCACGGGTTTCGTTCCCGGGCGATCAACTCGACCGAGGGAGGCCGAGCTACCTGGGAGAAGACCGTGAGCCGATCTACAGAGGAGATCCGCGTCGCCCGTCCATGGAAGGAGAGAGGACCGGCCCGTATGGGCCCGATCCGTACCGGGAAGACCAGATGCAATCCCTAGACCGGATGATGGGAGATTTGCGGTTCCAGCTTACCACCGAACTACGAGAGTTGGCCCTCGATCTCCAGTACCAGTTCCGGGACGCCATGAGGGCCATGCAAGAGGCTCTTCCAGCCCCCGCAACGGGGGTCCAGCAGCCACCGGCGGCTCCCGGGGGAGTTCCGGCTCAGCCACAGGTGCCAGTGCAGCCGCGGCCGCCGCCGCAGCAGGTTCCGCCAGTCGTCCCTCTACAGGTGCCGGGTCCCGTCCCCGCGCCGGCCCCAGCGCCGGCAGGGCCGATCGTTCACCCGGCCCCCGCCGACCCGTTGACGGCTACTTTTGATGGGGACCCCGAGAAGCTGCGCTTTTTCCTGCTGGAGATCGAGCGGTTCCTGGACAACTGGGGCCACCTCTACCCCACCGACAGGGAGCGGATTGGCTACATAGGGTCCAAGCTGAAGGACACCGCTAGCGATTGGTATGTGAGCCTGCACGATGCCCCCGGCCCTGAGCTACGTTCGCTGAACAATTTTATGTGGGCTCTCCGACACCAGTACGAGGACCCCCTGGGGGAAGAGAAAGCCCGGAACCAACTGCGGAAGCTGTTCCAGGGGAGGTCCACGGTGAGGGACTACACCGACAAGTTCCGGCGCGTCGCCGCCAAGATCCGCGGCTGGCCCCAAGAACTTTTCATAGAAAAGTACCGCGAGGGTCTCAACCCCGAAATATACGAAGCCGTCCTGCTAGGGGGTCGACCGGGAACGCTGGCCACCTGGATGAGGCAGCTGCAGACGTGGAAGAAAGATTCACCCTCATCAAGATGGGGACGTCAGCTACAGCCGCCAGCAAAGCCGTGCCGAGAGCAAAGCCAAAGCCCAGTGTGCAAGACATCCGAGATGCCCGCTTCAGGCAAGGGTTGTGCATGAAATGCGGGGAGAGTGGCCACTTCGCCTCAGCGTGCCCCAGGGGAGGAGGGAAGGGCCCGAAGACCTCTACCCCGGTGGCCGGGAGCACTCCTAGTAGGGGGAAAACCCCATTCAAACCCCGGGCGCTGCAACTGGAAGGTGCCACGAGCGAACAAGGGGAGCTGGAGCTGATGGAAATGCAGATGTCGGGAAACTCCAACGGCCTGCAGTGAGCGGCGCAGAGCTGCAGGTCCCCCGCCAAGAAGCGCCATCTCCGGTGAGCATCCCTGGCCCCTTATTATATATGGTAGTGACTGTAATGACCCCAAGGACGGGCACTCACATGCGGGTTCGTGCCCTAATTGACTCTGGGTGTGCCCGGGACTTAATTAGCCCTCTGGTGGTGGAAGGGCTGGGACCGAAAGTCACCCCGCTGGCCGAGCCCCTGAAATTCACGCAAATGGATGGTTCAGAGATGAAAGAAGAGTGTGTAGCTGAAACTGAGGGCTTGATTTTGGGAACGGGGGAGCACTGGGAGAAGCGAGCTTTTGTCATCACCCCGAATGCCCAATTCCCCATGGTGCTGGGGAATCCCTGGCTGAGCTCGCACGATCCCTACATCAAATGGAGTGAAGGGAAGATCTCCTGGGTGGACAACAAGTGCCTGACGCACAAGTGGGACCCTGAGTGGGGACCGGGACCGCCAAACCCCCCTCGACCCGCCGCCCTCACCCTCGCACCCTCCACAGTTCCCCGGGAGTATAGAGACCTGATGGAGGTATTCAGTGAGACCGAGGCGGACGAGTTGCCCCCCCACAGACTGTCAGACTGTGCCATAGAGCTGATTCCGGGTGAGAAACTCCCCAAAGGAAAGCTTTACTCCATGAGCCCTCTAGAGCGGGAGGAGCTACGAAAGTTTTTAGACAAGAATTTGGAGCGCGGTTTCATCCGCCCGGCTAAATCCCCCTTCGCCGCCCCCGTTTTGTTCCGGAAAAAGAAAGACGGGGGACTGCACTTGTGCACAGACTACAGGGGGCTGAATGCGGTCTCCACTTCCAACGCCTACCCCCTCCCCTTGATAAAAGACTTGCTAACTGAAGCGGCCAAGGGGAAAGTGTTCACTAAGCTGGATCTCCGAGACGCTTATTTCCGGGTGCGCATAAGGGAGGGGGATGAATTCAAAACAGTGTTTAATACTCCATTGGGACAGTTTGAATACCTGGTGATGCCGTTCGGTTTGAGTGGCGCTCCGGGGGTCTTTATGAGCTTGATAAATGAAGTGTTGCACAAGCATTTATTCAAGGGGGTGTTATGTTACATAGATGATATCTTGATCTACTCTACTGATAAGACAGAGCACGTGAAATTGGTCCGGGAAGTCCTTTCCACCCTGTTAAAAAATCAACTGTATGTTAAACTGTCTAAGTGCGAGTTCCACCGTGAGTCGGTAGACTTCCTTGGGTATCGCATTTCGCAGAGGGGTTTAGAGATGGACCCAGCAAAAGTGGATGCAGTGGTCCAGTGGGAAGCCCCCCGAACGAGGAAACAATTGCAGAGTCTCTTAGGATTTTGTAATTTCTATCGAACCTTCATAAAGGACTTTGCCACGGTTACCCTTCCCCTGACAGATTTGCTCAAAACCAAGGGGAGGGGTTCGGAAGCCGGGAGGCCCGGGGAAAGAATTGCCTGGAATGGGGAGTGCCAGAGGGCGTTCGAGACTCTGAAAACCCTTTTTACTTCTGAGCCCATCTTGGCTCACCCAGACGAGACCAAAGAATTCATAGTCCATGTAGATGCGTCCAATGTAGCAATGGGGGGGGGGGCAGTGCTACAAAAGGGATCGGATGGGAAGCTGCACCCTCTTGCATATATTTCCAAAAAGTTTAATGAAACGGAAAGAAACTGGTCAGTTTGGGATAAAGAAGCCACGGCTATCCGGTTGGCCCTCACTACGTGGAGGCATTGGCTAGAGGGGGCGCAAACCCCGTTTGAAATCTGGACTGATCATAAAAACCTGGAAGCATTGCGCACTCAGAGATCGCTGAATGCGAAACAACTTCGGTGGGCTGATTTCTTCTCAAAATTTAATTTTGTGTTAAAGCACTTCCCTGGAAAGGCCAACTCGTTAGCAGACGCACTCTCCCGGTTGCCCCAACATGAAAGCCTGAAGGAGGAGGTGTTCGACTCCATGTTCTCCCCCCAGCAGCTGGGAGGGGCGGTGACCACCAGAAGCCAGAGCAAACGAACTCCAGTAGAAGCTGAGGCGTGTGATTGGGGGGGAGAGTATTCACCCGAGGAAACCGAGGAACTAGAGACAGTGGCTGAGTGTTCCCTAGGGGAAAATCGCTGTTGGTACCATGGAGATAAATTGGTGGTGCCTCAGAGTAAGCGGAAGGACATTTTATTAGCCTGTCATTCTTCCAAACTGGCTGGACATTTTGGGTTTCTTAAAACGCTTAACCTAATTCAACGTCAGTTTTGGTGGCCACGCATGCGCCGGGATGTTTCAGACTTTGTCTCGGCTTGCCAGACTTGCTTGATGTGCAAAAAGAGGGGAGGAAAAGTCCCGGGACTCCTGCATCCCCTGCCTACCCCTTCCCGCCCTTGGGAGGCGATAGCTATGGACTTTATAACTAACCTGCCGCCTTCAAAGGGGAAAACTGTAATTTGGGTGGTGGTAGACACGTTCTCGAAGCAAGCCCACTTCACCCCTTTCAAACAACTACCGACGGCCAAAGGGATGGCCAAAGCTTTTTTCAATCAGGTGATAAAATTACATGCTTTTCCTAAGAGGGTGGTATCCGACAGGGGCAGTCAATTCGTTGCCAACTTCTGGCGGGAGCTTTTGAAATTAATGGACATAGAACCAGCCCTCAGTTCGGGTTACCATCCAGAGACCGATGGACAGTCCGAGCGAACTAATCAAATTCTGGAGCAATTCTTGAGGTGCTACACCAATTACCACCAGGATAATTGGGTGGACTTATTGCCGTTTGCAGAATATAGCTACAACAATGCAGTGCACTCTTCTACCGGCGTCTCCCCCTTCCTGGCCGTGGGAGGCTTTGAGGGAAAGCCTTTGCCTACCATTGAAAATGTGTCCGATGCTTCCCCGACGGACTTCAAGAGTTGGTGGGCGACCTTACAAGAATCATGGCCACTAATAGCCAAGGCCCTAGACCAAGCGAAGGAGGACTACAAGAAATATGCGGATCGTGGCCGAGCTGTAGGCTGGGATCTCCAGCCTGGGGACTCTGTTTATCTTTCCACGAAAAATATCCATGGCTTGCAACCCAGTAGAAAGTTGGGGTGGAAATATGTGGGACCCTATAAGGTGTTGCGAAAAATTTCAGATGTGTCTTTTGAATTAGAGCTGCCCAAGTCACTGAGTTCTGTGCACCCTGTTTTTCATTTCAGCTTACTGAAGAAGGATCCTGGGCCAAATGCATGGCATCCAGTTCCTCCAGTTCCTCCTCCACTGATGAAGGGGGGGGCTCCTCATTTCGAGATAACTGAGATTCTTGATTCTAAGATGCGTAGGGGCCGCTTGTATTATTTAGTTAGATGGCTTGATTTTGGTCCTGAGCACAATGAGTGGATTCGTTCTGACCATGTGCATGCTCCTAAATTAATTAAAGCTTTTCATAAAAAGTCTCCTGACAAGCCCGGGTGAAGGTATTTATCGGGGGGCCAGTGTGTCAGAATCTACTGATTCAGACATAGTGATTTCTATTGCACCTTCCACTTTCAACTATTGTCTTATTGTATGCTATGGCCATGCTATGTATGCTCTGCTATTCTGTCTTTCTTTTGCTATGGTTGCAACTACCATGTTATAGTGTTTTACCAGGCCTGGAGTTTGTAACAGTCAAAGCGGGAGGGTGACACCTGCAATGTATGGGAACAAGGGGGCCTCTCACACCGCTGCCTCCGCATTCCATCTGCCCCGGCTGGGACTTCAAGGGAGGATGCGTCTCATCTCTTATCACATGCAAAAAGCCTTGAGGCCATTGATTGTTATGTGAACTGGTAACATCTGAAGGGTCTGGTTTGGGAAGGGAATTTACAGCTTGACACCTCACTTTCTTTCCTGTGAGAACCAAACGGTCAGAATCCCTTTTTGCCCGCCAATTTTCCCCTATAGTGATTGGCTACCTATGGGTAATTCAAACTCCTTGGAATGGTATAATAGACCTGCCTGTATTATCTGTCTCATCTCTGACAATAATCCGAGACGCTGTACTAATGTAGAGATTGGAAATAAAGAACTCTGGTTTACCAACCAAGATCTGATCCTTGACTACTTTGCGCAGAACTCTCACAGCTAGGTGGGCTGGGAGTGGCTGCTGAAGACTTGTTTACTGCTTCAGAGCTACAAGGTGTAGGCTGTGACTCCTGATCAGTTGGTAACCTGATCCCTTGTTGTTCCCCTTCTGGCTCAGAGCCAGCTGCAGCCAGCTGTTCAATTACCGGCTTAGGGCTAGCAGATAGCTCTTTGTCTGAGAAATCCGAGCCATCACTCAGCACAGACTGACACACTGCCCCACTAACAACTGTTGACCAATTCTTTATCATGCAATTGAGGGGAGTCCCTGAAGGGACCTTCTCCTTCACCCATTCCAAAAGGGATCTTGTGTCACCACTCACCCTTGCTTGCATTCCCATGTTCATGTTCTCTGGTGAGACAAGTCCAATAAACTACACCAGGCAAGGCCTCAAACACAACAAGAGCAAACTTTATTCAGATAAAGGGAACTCTAGCATGAAACGCCAGCAGTTGAGAGCTCTGACACAGCTACAGTTGCTTATATACTCTCCAAACATTCCAGAAGGCCCTTCCCACACATGCATTATAACACTGCTTCAGTCACCGTACAGAAGTTTCATTTGGCTGCTGTCTGTTCCACAACTGTGTGAGACGGGATGCTAGATGGACCACTGGTCTGATCCAGCAGGGCTTTTCTTATGTTCCAAGGCAGCCATTTTCTCCAGGTGAACTGATCACTGTCCCCTGAAGATCAGTTATAATAGCGAGAGATCTCCAGCCACCATCTGGAGGCTGGCAGCCCTAGTTATACTACTATTCAGATTCCTTTGTAAGAATACCCTCTTGAACAGTATTGTTTTGCACATTTTGTGAAATGATAGGCAGGCCATTCCACAAGTTGGGAGCCGCTACAGAGAGTGATCCTCCCCTCTAATTGATCTTAATTAATTAATTGTTTCGTTATAAACTGATGATTTAGAGTTTAAGTTTACATTTCAGTAATCAATTTTTAGGGTTGTTAATTAGTAGGAATTGCCGGGGCTGGGAAGGGTGGCCGGGAGAGTATTATTGGGAGAGTATCATATTGTGGGATTGTCCTGGTGGTGCTTGTTAGGGATTGAGACTTTCTACGGTGTCTGCCTCTAGATGTCTAGTGGGCCCAGATTCGGTCCAATAGGAGCTGATGTGGGAGGCCATGTTGGGGTCGGGGATCCCAGTGTTCATGGGGTGGGGGAGGTATGGCGGTGGGACAAGGTGGAATAATGCATCGGCAAAAGCCCTGCCAAGCCTGCTGGAGGCCATATCTAGCTGGGCCTTGGAATGCCCCAGAATTTTGGTCTTGGGAGACTTCAGTGTCTGTGCGGATGATGAACCCTCCTCTTAGGCCATGCACCTAGTGTCATCCATGGTGGCACTGGGACTTTCCCAGGTTTTTTTTTTTTTGACTCCCACACATCAAGCAGGCCACATGCTGGATCTTATCTTTGCATCAGGAATTACAGTGGACCAGATTATTGCTGATGCAGGACCATGGTCAGACCAACTTGTCCTGAAGGCCTGGCTGAGTACTCTATCTCTGTTTAGGTGGCGAGCAAATTTATGCTCACTCACCGAGTCAAATGGACTGCAATAGGTTCCAGGAACCTCTGCAGGATCTGATTCCCTGTGGTGGCCCACTGGATGCGCTGGTGGAAGACTGGCAATCTCGTCTTGCCAAAGCCATTGATGAGATCACTCCCCAGCATCCTCTTCGCCCTCGTACCAAACTAGCTCCATGGAGCTATGGCAGATGAAATGGGAGCTTAGATGACTAGAGAGAGGGTGGTGGCAAGCTTGTGATGAAGCTACAAGAGCATCTTATGGGTCATTTCTGAGAACCTATGAGATGGCAGTGAAGGCCACAAAAAGAAACTTCTACACGACCTCCATTGCATCTGCTAGCTCTCGCCCAGCCCAATTATTTAGAATTATTCAGTCGTTGAGTACTTTGCCAAATGCTACAAATGCTAGGGAACTGGCAATCGGCTGTGAGGCATTTGCAAGCTATTTTTCATCCAAAGCCTTGTCACTCCAGTGCAACCTTCCGACCACATTTGATACAATAAAAGAACTGGAACCCCATTGGCTGTCTTCGGGTCCAGTTTCAGGTCTTCAGTCTGCTCTTCCAGGACAAAGCTGACAAGACTCTGGCAGCTGTGAAGCCTACCACATGCTCCTTAGATCCCTGTCCATCATGGCTGGTCCAAGCCTGCTGCAATGAGGTGCGGACCCCCCTGAGGGAGATTACCAACTCGTCCCTTTCAACAGAGACCTTCCCAGAGGGACTGAAGGAGGCAGGGGTTCGCCCTCTCCTTAAAAGATCTTCTTTGGACCCCATGGTCTTTAATAACTACTGCCCAGGGTCTAACTTACCATTCTTGGATAAGGTAGTAGAGAGGGCAGTGGCATTGCAGCTTCAGGTTTTCTTGGATGATGCTAAAGTCCTGGATCCCTTCCAGTCCAGCTTTTGCCCTGCCCATGGGACACCCTGGTGGATGTTCTCTGGAGACATCTGGATGGAGACGGATTGGCACTGCTGATATTTCTTGATCTCTCAGCAGCATTCGATATGGTTGACCATGATGTGTTAACCCACCGCCTCACCAACCCAGACAAGGGCTTCCCCATAGTCACTCTTCTTCAGGATTGTTGTCCTATTGAAAACAAAACTACTGGAACCATTTACAGACTAGATACTACTATCATTCTGTTTCCTGAGCTGTCTTCTTGCTCAAATTGGTCTGTAACAC
Organism: Lepidodactylus listeri; assembly: GCA_029233225.1. Taxonomy (NCBI): domain Eukaryota; kingdom Metazoa; phylum Chordata; class Lepidosauria; order Squamata; family Gekkonidae; genus Lepidodactylus; species Lepidodactylus listeri. The sequence continues at coordinate 126,248,540 of JARCFY010000005.1, read as the reverse complement.
AGAATAAGAATGGAATGTTTGAGAAAAGAAGCTGCAGTTATTCTTGGTTATAGACTAAGATGGTTTGCTTGCATTATACCTTTCGAGACCACGTACTTAATTCTTATCAAGCCAGAGCTCAAGGAATTTCTAATTACTTTTCCATTATACTTGACTTTCATACAGCCTGCGTAAAATCTACCCTTTTCACATGAGATGTTTGTTTGAGGAAGGTGTTAATTATGAGTGGGTGGAAGCATCTGAACTTATGAATAATTCTTCTTGTTCAACTTACATGTTGTCTCTGCTAATGATGGAGAAGTTTCTCAGGGTTCTGAGGAAATCACTGGTTTTAAATTAATTTTTTTGGTTTGAAGTCCCAGTGGAGATGAGGTCAAGAAGTCAAGGCATTAAGAAGTCACACAGCAGTTCCTGGAACGCGAAAAGAGTTGTGCCAACACAGGACTAGTGCCGGAGGCAAAGAGGGAGAAAGTGTGAACACATGATCAGGGAATTTCACACTACACCTTTAAAAACATTACTGAACCGGCTTGGAATAAACCGGTACAGTGACGGCCGTTTCAGACAGCCCTTCCCCTACCGTTTTGGAGCCGTCTTCGAAGCAGTTTGCCATTTCAGACTGCTGCTTTCTTTTCAAGCCTCTTTTCACCACACACACACACACACAAATGGCGTTTTAAAACTCAGCCTGGACCTTGATCTCTCTCTCTCTCACACCCCTCCCCCCCCCACATTTTAAGACTCAGCCTGGATATCTCTCTCACACAAACACACACACACAAAACACACACACAAACACACACGCACACAAACACACAGAGAAACACACAGAAACACACACACAAAAAACACACAGAGAGAGAGAAACACAAACACACACACACACACACAGAGAGAGAGCATTTTAAGACTCAGCCTCTTAAAAAAAATCACGGAGATCGCCCGCTTGGGTGAAAAGAGGCACGAAAACACTCATCATCAAAGGAAGCGCTTCAGGGGCATTTCACACAGCACCCTCCGTAGCGCTTCAGAACTGGTACAAGAACTGAAGAACACTTGGGAGGAGGTTTCAAGGTAAACCGGCTCAGGAACGCTTCCCTAACACTTCTGTCTGAAATGGCCAGTATGTTCCGTTACTGAACCGGTACTAATACGGTTCTGTGTGAAATGACTGACAGAAACTGTTACTGAAGGGTTCCTGAAATGGAACATATTGGCTGTGTGAAATGGCCCATGAAAACACATGAACACATTAAGCTGCCTTAGATGGAATCAGACCCTTGGTCCATCAAAGTCTGTATTGTCTACTCAAACTGGCAACAGGTCTCCAGGGTCTCAGTCAGAGGTCTTTCACGTCACCTACTGCCTGGTCCTTTTAGCTGGAGATACTGGGGATTGAACCTGGGACCTTCTGCATGCCAAGCAGATAATCTGAGCCTCGGCCACTCCCATGTGTGTGTCCTTTTTCCCTGGGGATGTTTGGTTCTTCAGCGGCTTGGGGGTTTTGTGTGTTTTAGGCTGCTTACAGCTCTTGTGTGATTTAGTTCCTGATCCTGGTGAGTCAGGCCTCTGCTGACAGAGGAGATAGAGGTTGCAGTTGGAGGAGGAGCCACAGCTTTGGAATGAGCCATAGGTCACAACTATTTGGGGGGGATGCTGTCAGTCACAGCTTAGGTCAAATTTACATCTGACTTTCCTGCTAGAATCATTCTGGTTTCAAAAAAACCCTGTCTATACCTGCTTCTAGTTTCAAACCATACTTGTTCTAGTTTATAAACTACTGTTTACATTCGTTAATTGCCCTCCTGTGGTCAAGCTAGCATTATACTGCTTTAAACAAATGCTGTTGCTGAGTACGCTCCAGACCCCCTGGAGTGAAATTTGAAACCAGCGTGAAATGAACTTGGGAAAAGACAGCAGTCAAACGACTTCAGAGGGGAGGTGTAAACTGGGCCTTAGGTGACCCTTGTAGGGTTTCCAAGGCAAGAGATTAACAGAGGTGGTCTGCCATTGCCTGCCTCTGTGTAGCAACCCTAGTATTCCTCGGCAGCCTCCCATCCAAATATTAACCAGGACAGACCCTGCTTAGACGTTTGAGATATGAAAAGATTGGGCTAGTCTAGGCTATCCAGATCATGGCTATAAGCAGAGTTAATTTGATCCCAGGCCTCTAAGAAGTCAGCCACCAGTTCCTGGCGTGCTCAAACAGAAGTGCCAATAGGGGAGCCTGGCATGGGAATTCAGGGAAGTTTGACGGGGAGAAGAGAGAACAGCAGAGACAAAGCTTCTCTGAAGAAGGAGACCTGAGTGAAGCACCTGTGCAGCATCGAGGTGAGGAAAGTAGAGTAATACACATTATCCTTCTTGGTACAGGATGCTGCATAGCTTCAGGTAAGCACCTTTTCTTACGCCTTAACATATTTAAACAACCAAACCAGCCATAATAGCAGGAAGCCAGCAGGGGCGGAGTGGGGCTATCTAGCATTTTGCAAAGAGTGCCACATGTATAGTTATCTGCCCGACGAACTGAAGTTGGGGGTGCTTCCTTAATGCATGGAGCTCTTTGTATTTAGGGGATGACCTGTTCCATTGAAGCTTCTTATTTATTCATTTCTTTTACTTAACAATATCGTCATGTTGCCTTTCCGCCTGAACAGGGTCCCCAAGGCGGTGCACAAAAAACATTAAAACTGTTTATGACTCTGGTTGAAAAAACAGTAAGAATAATAAAACGTTTGGATGTAAGATAGCGTTAGTATGTTAGTATATTGAGTAAGCTAGAGTCAATAGATAGGGTAAGTGGATAATAGCAATGGAATGGTCAAACCAACGGTATAGCAAGGAGGGGAAGCGTGTTGTTAGCCGATTTGCTCTAATTTACGTTTAGCAATTGGCGAAATACACGGGTTCTTGCCAACTATACCAGGGTCCCACCCCTCCCGAGAGTTCTCAAGGAAAGAGGCACGTGAGGCAGATAGCAAATTCAATGCCTTTTACTGGGTAATGTTGTTCAATCACACCAAAAACGTAATCACACACACAATCACACAGGCCTAAGGAATAAAGCTAGAAAGTAGCACGTTTTCATGAGCAGGATTTCGATGAGGGGGGAAGCAATACGTTACCTTCCTAGAGATGAGTTGTCCGACCGATGGAAGAATTGGATGGGGAAGGAAAATATAGAAAACTATGGGACACGAGGCTCAAACCTGCGAGACCACGTGGTTCTCTCTGATCACGAATCCAGAGATTTAAAGATGGAGGCAAGGGTATGGGTACAGCAAGCTGGGCATAAGGGGTAGTAAAGCAGATAGGGGACGATGGCTCAAGAGACCGATTGCCTCTGTGCAAGGTCTTTTATTAGGTGGTCTTGGGGGTGGGCTGCGCAGACCACATCCCCCTAACACACCTAACTAGGCGGTCTGTCCCTTTCTGACCTCACCATAGGTTACAGGTAAACAAAAGGAGGAGGGCCGTGGGGTGGACAATATTGCAGAAACTGAAACTAAACAGGAACTATACATCTGGGTGAGGTCCGATGACTCACTGGGGCTACTGCATTGTCTGTTAATGGCCCTGGCTGACTGGGTGATGGCCTGACCATCAGTTACCAGACAACCACGTTAGCATAATCCGTTCAGGTATGTTGGAAGGGGCAGGGGTTGACCAGCGTGGTGTGACAGAAAGAAACCTCATGGCAGAAGGAGTCTTTGTCTCTGTCTTGGTGAACTATCTAGGGTGTCAGCCTCCTGGTGTGGAGAGGGAGGAGGGTATCCTTCTGTTGCAGAGATTTCTCTGCAGCCCCCAGTTTTTGGAGGCAACCCTGTTCAACTTTCCTTTTTAGGATTGGACGAAGACATATTATAAGTATAAAATAAGTGTGTATGGAGGGAGTCCAGTTAAAGATGAAAACGAGTTTGAGATAAATTAAGGAAGAATTTAATAATGTTTAGATCATGAACTAGAGGAAGTTGTGCAGGTGTTGGGTCAAGCGGGTAAAAAAAGGGAATAAAATAACGAGGATGGAGATTATTTATAGGCTTTTAATGTTTAATATGATTTCTAGTAAGAGTAGAATTCAAGGAAAATGAAGTGGTAAGATATGCATAAAATATCTGGATACATGTATGCTCAATAAAATATTAATCCAAAAAACCAAAAAATAATACATTTGAACAATTAAAAACATGTAAAATGATAAAATAATTCAATAAAAATACATAAGCAACATCAGAACCAGGGAAGAAGAGGCCTAGGATTGCTGACCTTGAGAATCTGAGAGAACCAGGTAGGTATGAGGATTAGAACTTCAGGGAATTCTGTATATCAAAGGCCGAGGACAGACTGGGGTTCTGGAGCACCCTGCCTCCGCTTTAGAAGCGGAGGCAGAGAGGGCGTCCAGACAGCCACAGCTGTCCCCCGGCACCGGCGCGGACTCACCTGTCCACAAGGCGCCAGCATGCTGCTTCAGCCAGAGACGCCTGGGAACTGGTCCCCAGGCGTCTCTGCGCACGTCCCCGGCACTTCCAGCGGGTGTGAATGCACCAAAGGTGCGTCGCACATGCCACCGGAAGTCTGAACAGTGGCCGCGGCTGCGCATAGCCGCAGCTCGCCCAGGCAGCTGGCAACTGCACACCGCCACCCCTCGCAGCCAGTGCGAACAGGGCAGCCCAGGCAGCTTTTCCTGCGGGGCTTTTGGCCCTGCGGCTGTGCCGGGACAGATTTCCAATCTGTCCTTGGCCAAAGAGAGCACAGATTCAAACCAGCTAGAAAACATCAGGGAATGATACCCTCCCCCCCCCCCCCAAAAAAAAATCACTACAGACACTGGGCCCTAGGTGTTAAGCTAGATTTTAGGATATTTTAACAACTCCTTATCCGGACCATAAGGCAGATCTCAAGATGGAGAGAGAAATAAGGGTGGTAAGCTAAAGCAAAAAAAGGTACTGTTGGTTAACTTTGACTGTCCTCACATTGACTGGGTGAGCATATGCTTGTGTCACGCTATAGAGCTGAGGCTCCTAGATGTCATAAATGACTGTGCATTGGAACAGTTGGTCACAGAAACAACGAGGAGGTAATAACCCTCTACTGGGTTCTGAATGGGGCTGAAGACCTGATGAAAGAAGTAGATGCTGATGCTCTGATTAGGAACAGTGACCTCAATGCCATTATGTTCAGCGTTCATGTCAATGGAAAATTGCCCACAAAACCAAAGGAAGTCACACAATTTATTTCAGAAGAGGAAACTTTACTAAATGGGAGGACTAGTCAGAAGGAAATTAAAGAGATCATTAACAGAGCCAAATGCCTCTGGGCTGCTTGAAAACAATTTAAAAGTACACTAATTCAGGCCCAGATAGAATGAGATCTCAAATGAGGAAAGGTACCAAGTCCACAAAGATGCCTGTGTGGTTAACAACCCAAGTCAAAGCAGCAATAAAAGGCAAGAAAGTTTCACATAAGATTGTATTTACTTATTTAATTTATGTGATTCATTTGTACCCCACCTTTTTCTCTAGTGGGGACCCCAAAGTGACTTACATCCTTCTCCCTTCCTCCATGTTATCCTCACAATAACCCTATAAGGTAGGTTAGTCTGAGATAGAGTGACTGGCCCAAGGTCACCCAGTAAGTTTTCATGGCACAAGTGGGGATTTGAACTTGGATCTCTCAGATACTAGTCTGACACTCTTAACCATTACATCAAACTTGCTCTCCATTTATTTATTTACTTCACTTATGCTCCCATTTTTCTTCTCAGTGGGGACCCAAAGCAGCTTATATCCTTCTCCTCTCCTCCATTTTATCTTCACAACAATCCTGTGAGGTGGGTTAGGCTGAGAGCATGTCACTGACCCGAAGTCACCCAGCAAGCTTCCATGGCAGAGTGGGGATTTGAACCTGGGTCTCCCAAGTCCTAGTGCAAGACTAACCACTAGTCCACTACACTACACTGAAGTGGAAGCTTAGCCCACATGAAGTGAGCAGAAAGGTTCACAGGTCCTCACAAAACAAATGTAAGTTAACAATAAGGCAAGAAAAAAATTGACAGGCAGATTGCTAAAAATATTAAGACAAACCACGGACATTAAGACATATATTTCTTCAAATATATCAGGAACAGGAAACTGGTCATGGAGCCAGTTGGGTCTTTGGATTTATTTATTTACTTTATTTATATCCTGCCTCCCTCCCCAATGGGGACCCAAAATGACTTCGATTGTTCTCCACTCCTCCATTTTATCCTCACAGCAATCCTGTGAGGTAGGTTAGGCTGAGCGTGTGTGACTGGCCCAAGGTCACCCAGCAATCTTCCATGGCACAAACAGGGATTTGAACCTGGATTTCCCAGATCCTAGTCCAGCACTTTAACCACTACACCAGACTGTCTGACAGAAGAACAGGAGGATTACTTAAGGAGGATGAGGAGATGGCAGAGAAACTGAATGACTGCTTTGCATCCATTTTTCACTGTGAACATGTGAGGCCTGGATCGACACTGGAACTGCTGTTTTTTAGGAAGGGTGTCTGAAGAACTGAGTCAAACTGAGGAAATGAAAGATGACGTTCTGGAACTACTAGTTGAACTGAAAACTAGTACGTCCCTCAGCCCTGGGTGACATACCTCTGAAGGTTCTAAAGCAATTCAAGTGTGAAACTAGTTCTGTATATATAACATTACTAAAATCGGCCTTTGTGCTGGATAATGTAGGGTTGGCAGCCTCCAGGTGGGGCCTGGGGATCTCCCGCTTTTACAACTGATCCCCAGCTGACAGAGACCAGCTCCCCTGGAGAAAATGGCTGCTTTGGAGGGTGGGCTCTATGGCATTGTACCATGCTGAGGCCCCTCCCCTCCCCAAATCCCACCTTCTCCTGGCTCCACCCCCAAAGTCCCCAGGTATTTTCCAACCCGGACTTGGCAACCTTAGGAGAATGGCAAAGTTCACTCCAGTTTTTAAAAAGGGAGCCAGAAGGGATCTAGGAAATTACAGGCCAAAGGTGTCTTTAACACCTGTTCTAGGGGAATTGATAGAAACAGTTATTAAAGATAGAGTAGGAAGATAGAAGCACATTGAGAAACAAAGTCTGCTGAGGGAAATCCTGTCTCAGCAACTTTTCAAAGTTCTTTGACAAGGTTAACAAGCACCTGAATAAAGGGTTATCTGGTAGATATGTGCTTTGACTTCCAAAAGGCTATTATAACAAGGTACCTCACCAAAGACTTCTGAATAAATTGTGCAGTCATGGGATAACTGTACATATCCTCTTATGAATTAAAAACACGGAAAATGACCAGAAATTGAGAATAGGAATAAACTGACAGTTCTCACAGTGGAGGGAAATAAGAGGTGGGGTTCCCACAAGGATCTATATTGGTACGGGTGCCATTTATTTTATTCACAAACAGTTTGTAATTGGGGGTGAGCGCTATACTGGGTAAGTTTGTGGGTGATACCAAAGTATTCGGGATGGTGAAAATCCAGGTTGATTGTTAAGAGCTCCTGGCAGACCTTTCTAAATAAAGTGTAGCTCACTATAGGTAAATGTAAGGCGATATACAGTGGAACAAAAAGTCCTAACAAGCAGGGGTCATTTTGTAGAAAAAGAGGTGCAGGAGCTCATTAGCATACCTCATTAGCATACCTCATTTGCATATGCCACACCCCCTAACATGCCGGAAGTGTGTCAGAAGGCAACACCCACCCCTCAGGCTCCACTCCACAGGTGAGTGAAACTGACCTGCTCTTCCTCCATTCCCTTCCCCATCCAATACTTTGTGCAATAAAAATAAGCGTCAAGAACACACCCTCATTCTCTTCCTGCTCCCTTGAAACCAACAGGTTTCAAGTAGACTTGAGATACCCAGGACATGTGCACCACCCATCCCTTTCCCTTCCCCTCCCCACAACAAGACACCCTGTGAGATAGGTGGGGCTGAGAGAGGTCTTTTGAGAACTGCTCATGAGAGAACAGCTCTGAGAGAACGTGTGACTGTCCCAAGGTCACACCAGCAGCTGCATGTGGAGGAGTGAGGAATCAAACCCGGTTCTCCCAGATTAGAGTCCAACTCCTGACCACTACACCAAACTGATGGGGTGGAAGCTGCTGAAGGGTTGGTGAAATTTCTCCAGTACTTATGTGCCATGTGCCCAGATAAAAAATGGCATACTTAGAAAATGTATATGCCACCTTGAGCAAGTCTCTGGAAAAGCAGCACACAGTCATAAAAGGAACAATGATAAAATTATCAATACTAAAACAAAACATTAAAAACAATAAAGACCCTAGCAGGGCTTTCCCCGGGGCGCTGCGCCTCTGCACTGCTCGGGGAAGCCGAGGAGGGGGCGGGGCTTGGTCATGTGCCCGCCCCCTGGGCTCCTCATTCCCGGAGCTGTGCTCCTGTGCGCTCCCGCTCCAACGGACCCCTGCTAACAACTATACGTTGACTGGGTCTGTACTGGCCAAGACTGAAAGGGAAAGACATCTTGGGGTTGTAGTGGTACATTGATAAAGACATTGACCCTGCAGGGCAGTGGAGGGAAAGGCAAACCCTATACTGGGGGTTGTTAGGAAAGGGACTGATAATAAATTAGGACCACCAAGATGATTTAAGGGGTCTGAGGAAAGGCTAGAGAGTCTGGGACTTTTTAGTTTTGGGGAAAAAGACAAGGGTGCATGGGACAGAGGCTGACAAAATAATGCATAGGATGGAGAGAGATGATAAAGAGACATTTTTCTTCCTCCCTTGAAACACTGGAACTTTGGGACATCCAATGAAGCTGATGGCCAGTAGGATCAGGACAGACAACAGGAAGTACTGCTTTACACAGGAAATAATTAAAATGTGGACTCTGCTGCCAGAAGATGTAGTGATAGCCACAGGAATGGCCAGCTTTCAAAGGGGATCAGATAGATTCATGGAGGATAGGTCCATCAATGGCTACTAGCCATGGTGTGTAAAGGGAACTGCCGTATTCAGAAACAGCAAACCTCTGGATACCCGTGCCAGAAGGATCCATCAGGGGAAGGCTTTGGCTACTATGCCCTGTTTTGTTGGCCCACTGGGGCAACTGGCAGGCCACTGTACGAAGAAGAAGAAGAGATTGGATTTATACCCCACCCTTCACTACCCAAGGGAGTCTCAGAACAGCTTACAAACTCCTTCCCCTCCCCACAACAGACACCCTGTGAGGTAGGTGGGGCTGAGAGAACTCTTTCGAGGACTGTCCTTGAGAGAACAGCTGGTACAGAGCTATGGCTTGCCCAAGGTCATCCAGCCAGGTGCAAGTGGAGGAGTGGGGAATCAAACCCGGTTCTCCCAGATTAGAGTCCACGCACTTTACCACTACACCAAACTGAAAAAGGATGCTGGACTAGATGGACCACTGGTGTGACTCAGCAGGGCTCTGAGGTTTCTACCTTACTTTGGAGCTCCACTTTGCAAGGCTAATGGTTCTTAGGCTGGAGAAAAACATACCAGAAAAGAGAGTTTGGAGCATACAAGAGCACTTGGAGACCCTCTGAAAACTAGGGATGTGTTCAAATTTCTCGTCCCTTCATCCTTTTGCAGTGTTGTTTCTCCTTTGTTTGCATTATATCTCCTTTGTTAGCATCATATCCATATTATTTTGCACTATATTCTCTTCCGTTGCACTTGAATTTTTGCTGTAAAATATACATGTTATTTGTGTGCCAATAAATAAGAATTATATATCTACAAGAGGGGAATGTGTGGGGGAGGTGAAATCCCCCCCCCCCCCCCCCCCGCTGATGGCTGCTGTTTCCTCTCTGGATTGCCTAGGGAGATCAAAAGGGCAGGATAATCTAGATTCCATCAGGTAGTCTTGCAAGATCTCTGCATTTAAAAACTTTTAAATATTTTATTTAGCCTCACTTTTTTTTTCTTTTTGTATTTTCCAGCAAACTTGTGGGTTACCCTTAGCCCTTCACTTTACCCCTGGAAAGCCCCATTGTGTAGATTTTTTAATCCACACACCATGGGGCTACCCACGAGCACTGGAGATATGTATCCGAATTATGTACATTGGACATATCAATACCATGTAAACTGTGTATTAAAGAGTACAACACCCATAACACAACGCGTGAAACCTCCAAAACCAACAGTGACAAATGGAGAACAAAAATAATTAATACAGATTAATGCCCACTTTTTCAATGCTACTCCACATCTGAATCTCAGCAAGATCAGTCATTGGCTGAAGACCTTCAGTCTTGCCTCTGCGTGCTAGTTTCAGAGGGTAGTTATCTTGGTCTGTAGTAAAACAGCTAGATATGACTTCAGCTAGAGACCAACAAAATTCTGGGGGGTATAAGCTTTTGAGAGAGGGAGCATCTTCAGCTTTGACTCTCGAAAGCTTATACCCCATAAAATCTCATTGGTCTCTGAGGTGCTACTAGACTCGTACCCTTTATGCTGGCTCCACCTCTTGTTACCCACAGCCTCTACCTCTCTCATAATGCTTCCTTCACTTTCTCTGGTCATAGCTAGAAAGGAGAGAGAGAGAGAGCTGGCGATGAAAAGGCCTTCAGTCAGCGTTCCACTTAGATTTGAAGGTGAGCCTGGAACTCATTTGAGGCTGCGATCACACGGTCAATTTGATCCAGTGTAGCCCCAGTTCTAAGGCCCAATTTACACCTCCCCTGTGAATTAGTTTGACTGCTGTCTTTTCCTACGCTTATTTCACGCTGGTTTCAAATTTCACTCCCTGGCTCTGAAGAGTACAAAGCAACAGGATCTGTTTAAAGCAGTATAATGCTAGCTTGACCACAGAAGGGCAATTAACAAAGGTAAACAGTAATTTTTAAACTAGAACAAGTATGGTTTGAAACTAGAAACAGGTATAGATGGGGTTTTTTTAAACTAGAATGATTCCAGCGGGGAAGTCAGATGTAGATTTGACCTAAGAAACCAGGATTTTTTTTAATAATTGGAGAGTTTGATCAGACTGAACCACTTAACCCTCCTCACCGCACATTCATTCCTTCTTTGATCATTCAGACCCAACAGCCAGGACGTTGGGCAATTGGGCAGCTTTTTAAAAAAATCATTACTCCACTGAGCATGTGCAAAGGCATTTATGGGAATTAGCACTTCAAACTCCTAGCAGAATGGTGGCAGCTGGTGGCCAATAGCATAGGCGTCAACTACAGGGGGGCTCAAGGGCTTGAGCCACCCCCGAAATTTCCCAGGGGGGATTGAGCCCCCCTCCGGGAAAATGGTGTGCCCTCCGCCACGCCTCCCTCGGCCCTTCCTAGGGCTGCCACCACCGCCATCTCTCTCCCACCCCCACCCCCCGCCTGGCCACTCCAACCCTCCCTCCGTCTGTCCAGGGGCCAGCTAAGCAAATGCCCAGCTGGCCCCTGGACGGACAGAGGGACGGAAGCAGGAGTGGTCAGGCGGGGGGGAGGCAGTGGCGGCAGGGACAGAAGAGCCCCCCCCCCCGGGAGTTTTTAAACTCTACACCCCTGGCCAATAGGATTGCTGGAGGAGGCTGCTGGGAAATGGAGTCCAGTGTGAGGACTGTTTTTGAAACTGTGCTTCTGAGAAAATCCATGTTTCAAACGCTTAAAAGCGGGGGGTGGGGAATAGAGAAGCTTCATTCTGTGTGCTGCTGGTGTTTCTATTTAAATGCTTGGAGTGAAGCTGGAGTCACTGGCTTTGTTCTCAGACTCCCTCCCCCTCTTTCCCTCCCTCTCTGAAACAAACTCATAGTCAATTAACCACTTCCCTATTCCATGTGCTGCAAAGCTGTAGGCAGGAGAGAGCTGAAACACACAAGCAGTGATCCAGGCATGCGCACACTCCTGTTTTTTTTTTTTAATGGCAAAACTGCAAGGAAAATGTTCAGACGTCCTAAACAGCTTCAAATCGCTAGGAGGCAGTCCAGACTGGCGGAAACGTGGGGTGAAGCCAGAAACAACCATAAGGTACCTGATAGTCCCAGTGTTGAGAAAACCGCAATGGAAGAGGTTGATTGTGGGAGGGAACAAGTGCCAGCCAGGAGACAGATATGGCCGTCTGATCATCCCTTTTACATCCATTAGGTAATTCCCTTCCATCTGTTTTCAGCCACAGAATACTAGCAAAAATGCAATGAGGAGTCAAGTGCCGTTGGGCAGTCTACTTGGTTTCTCGCTTGGATTTCATTTAACTATATCCAGTATATTGATTGAAAGGACCTCTTGTGCACACCGCTGTCTAATTATTTCTGAACACAATAAATGAATAAAGAACGGCAAAAAAGGAATACCAATCTGATTTTGAAAAGCTAACGGCGACCCCACCAATCCCAAAGAGAACACAGGACGGTAACAGAAAACTGAGCAGATTTTTAAAATGTGATTAATTGGGCGGCTTTGAGGTTTGCATATTTTCATCCTTTTTGAGGTGAATATAAAGCACGGACCTGGATTGGCTGTGCTGATGGATGGCATAGTTCCCCACTTCTACTTCATCTCCTTGTATTTTGTCATTCCCCCAGGTTGGCAAGCGGGATATTGAAGGTGGAGCATTTATAATTATTTCGAGGAGGTGAAACCTTGAGCGGGGTAGAGAGCCGTCCCTGCTGGAACTGGTCGAAAGATGATTAGCTGAAAAACCACAATGACAGAAAAGTATTGGAGAATGAGTGACCCAGACAGGCGGGGGCTAAAATTGATCCCGAAAACGTTGACCTACCATTGATTTGCCGTTGCAAAACTGGTTGGCCCCAGCGAATGTGCCTGACTAACCTGGTATTGGTTCTGATTCCCATCTGGAACGGAGGCTTTTCATCCCTGGAGCATGGAATTCACTGCTATGAGTTGTGATGGAGGCACCGTCTGCTGGCTTAGTGCATTTCAGGGAGGGGCTGTGACTCAGTGGTAGAGCATCTGCTTGGACTGCAGAGGGTCCCAGGTTCAATCCCTGACATCTCCAGTTAAGAGGACCAGGCAGTTGGTGATGTGAAAGACCTCAGCCTGAGACCCTGGCGAGCTGCTGCCAGTCTGAGTAGACAATATTTAACAGACTGATGGTCTGTTTCAATATAAGGCATTCGTGGAAGCCTCTATGAAACCTCTATGCTCAGAGGCAGCCTGTATCTGAATACCAGGGGACAAGCAACGTGAAAGGGTGTCATAAGATCATGAGAGTAGCCATACTGGATCAGAGCAATGATCCATTTAGTTCACAACCCTGTTTCCAGAAGCGACTAGTGAAGTGTCAGTAAGCTCTTGAGCAGGGCAGCAGACAACGACTCAGCTCTGCTGACTTCTCCCCAGGTGTGAAGCCTGGAGAGGACAGGGACCTCAGTGGGGGACAATGCCACAGAGTCCCCCCATCCAAAGCAGCCATTTTCTCCAGGAGAACTGATCTCTGTAGTCTGGAGACAAGCTGTAATTCCAGGGCATCTTCCTGCCCTACATGGAGGCTGGTACCCCTAGAAGTTGCCTTATACTGAATCAGACCTTCATTCCACCAAGGTGTGAGACTTCTGATTAGATCCAATAAGTCAGGCCTTGTATTTCAAAACAAAGTCTTTATTCTTAATGGTCTTTCAGGAAACACTTGCGTTGTTAGTGATACCAGATACAGAAGAGGAGGAATTGATATACTGTATTCAAACAAGGGTGAAAACGCGGGTACCAATGAGAAAAGAATTATCAAGCGCCAAAATGTGCTACCGTTACTTTCTCAGGAAAAAAGGCACGTAAGCGTAGCTAACTCCCCATCCCCGGCCCTGTGTGTGTAATCTACATGCAGTCCCACGCAAAAGACACCTGGAAGAGCGGAGGCCCAGTTGCCCAAGGTTACAAGAGATAACAGAGTCTAGCAGAGTTTAGCAACAGAGATAACATGAGCCTAGCAAACTATCTGAGCTCACTCTGAGGAAGGAGGGGGGAGGGGAGGGAACCACCAGAACGGAAGCTGATGCCGATCTCCCGCCGGGACCTGCAACAGGGACTGAAAAAGGGAAGCAAAACATGACAGGGAACCTGACACAAGGACAGTATTGTCTACTCAGACTGGCAGCCGCTGTCCAAGGTCTCAGGCAGAAGTCTTTCACAGTGCCTTCTGGGATCTTCTACATGCCAAGCTGATGTTCTACCACTGAGCTTGTGACCACTCCCCATCCCCTCATGTTGTCAGGTGACCCCCCCCCCCCAAGTTCTAGTGTTAGAAGAGAGGGAGGAATCTCCCCCTCTGTCCACTTGCTCTACACCAGGGGTGGCCAAACTTGCTTAATGTAAGAGCCACATAGAATTAATGTCTGAGACCTGCAAGACATGAACAAATATTACACACGTTTTTATTGAAAAATATGCAAATTTGCTTTTCGTTAACATTAAAAGAGCCTGCCAGCAATAAAAGGGGTAAAAACAGATATCGATGATACATATTTGTCCAGTGATATTTGTTTGCTAATTATATTTATTTGTCTAACAGAGAGGGAGACAGGTGGAAAGAAAGAATGAAAGAGGTGGAAAGAAAGAAAGCAAATAGATGGGGGGGGGGAGGTGGAAAGAAAGTAACTTTAACTTTAAATACGTCCTCCAAGCCCCCCAGCCCCGACCCCCATGCCAGCTGGCTTGGCTTGGAGAAGGGATTTAAAGAGACAAATGCCTTCTCCAAGCTGGTTGGCGGTGGGGGGAGGGGATGGCTTTGAGAACGCATTTAAAATTAATGTTGCTTTCTTTCTCTGTTCCCCCACACACACACCTCAAGCCTACCCAGGGCGGGGAACACTGGCTGTGGAAGGGTAGGCCAGCCGCCCTGCTGGGAGCCACAGAATTTGTGTGAAAGAGCCGCATGTGGCTCCCAAGCCGCAGTTTGGCCAGCCCTGGACTACACCATGGATAGTTTTGTGGGTTTCTATCATGCCACCCTATTGCCCTTTTTAGAACTAAGAAGTTTCAGCTGTTTTAGCTTTGCCTCATAGGACACACATTCTGACCACCTGATCATTTTGGACACCCTTTTCAACACATTTTCCATCTCTTCAATATCCTTTTCTCAGATGTGGCACCACAATTCTACACAATAGTCCAAATGAGGCCACATCAAGGACTTGTATAAGGACATTGCTGTATTGACAATTTTAGTCTCATTCCCCTTCCTGAGGACCCCTAGCATCGAATTTGCCTGTTTTGTTGTCACTGTACACTGAGCTGACCTTTCCAGCAAGCAATCAGCCATGACTCCGAGGTCTTTCTCTTGGTCTGTCATTGCCTGCTCAAGCCCATCAGGGGGTAATTAGGAATTCCCCCCAATCTGCATCCCTTTGCACTTGGTAGTGAAAATGTGCTGTCAAGTTGCAGCTGAGTTATGGTCAACAGCGTAGGGAAGTGGTTTGCCATTACCTGCCTCTGCGTAGCAACCCTGGGCTTCCTTGGTGTTCTCCCATCCAAGTACCAACTAAGGTAGATCCTGTTTAGCTTCCAAGATCAAACGAGACTGGGCTAGCCTGGATATCATCCAGGTCAGGGCACTGTGCACTTACTTACGTTGAATGTTACCTGTCCCCTTTATGATCTCTGTAAAGATAAGCTGCCCCACCCCCTACTCTGGGCACTGAAAATAGCCACTCCAGCTGGCAGGCAGGCAGGCAGGACTCACTATCCTTTTTATTTTGCGAGAGTGAAAGCTCTACCTTTACAGGACCTCGGCTTTCCACTCTCCAAGTTGTTCCGGGCTGCACCTACGTTCGAGTCAGTGATTCCAGACACGGCTTGTAATGTAAATCACATTTATTAACTTAAGGGGTGTTGCAAAGCATAAATCACTCCGTCACAGGCAAAAAGACATAAAACAAATAAACCTCTCAACTACTTCCTAAAATTTGCCCATCTGAAAACTTTAAGCCCTACTACCTTTAAACATCTCTGAATGCCATTCTTCAGTTGTCCATCTTACCCATCCACTAGGACACAGTGCCTCTGGTATGGCATAGAGACCTGCCGAAGTGGAGAAAGGAGTAGAACCCCCACCCCTCCCGTGCGCATTAAGAAACTGTCTTTTCTAGCAATTGGTACATTACCCACCAACTCACTAGCCAATCAGGGCTGACCAGTTAATTAACGTCTGCTGTGAGAACAATCTCCCAAGGTCAAACCTCCAAGGAACAGAAAGCACTCTGCAGGTGTTACTACATCAGCAGAGGGAGCAATTCTAAATAGGCCAGAATCCCAACAACACGTAGAGTTCTGAAAGACAGTCCAGTCTCCTCATCAGAACCTGGAGGCTAAATTGTCAAGTGCCTTACACTCTCCTTATGAGCTTCTCAGTTGGGCTGGTGAGGAAACAGCATGCTGGATCCATGATTCCCAAGATGGCATCTGCGGGCACCGTAGCGCTGGCTGCTGTGTTTCCTGGTACCCACTTCCTTCCTCCCTTAATCAAAGAGCCAACCTTCGTTTTCCTGTGCCTTGGACATCGATCAAGTGGTGCTTCAGAAGAGCCGGGGTGGCATCACCTTTGTGTCTGCAGGGAGCCCCCATTTGCAGACATAGGACAATCTTGGACGTGGAACCTCCCAATACTCTGTGACTGGCCGCGAGCCCCCGTGGTAGTAATTTTGTGGTTGCCTGTGAGCCAGATTCCAGTGGCACCCACAACCTGTTCTCAAAATCCAAAAGTGCCCACGGGCTTTCTGTATATTTTTGTAATATATACAAAATTTCAATAAAATATTGAGAAAAGGTTGGGAAACCCTGGTCTGGATGGACCTAGGACTCGTCTTAGGGTCTTTTAAGGGCAGTGACATTTCCTGCTGGCGGCGCTCCTGCCAAATACAAGAATAGATGGTAGCTACAGAGAAGACAGAAGCGCAAACCATTGCCTGTAAGTGCACAAGGGCTTTTTCACCAACAGAAATGGACTTTTTAAACCTTGTCTTCTGCTGGATATCTGTTTATGTGTTTTTAACTGAACTTTATAATTTTAACTGTATTTTTAACAGTTTAAATGTTTTTTTTTTGGAAAGAAATTTTTATTTTTCCAAAAAAACCCATCAAAAATAATACATTTACCTTATGCAAATCCCTTTTTCCATATTATATAACATTTTGTTCTATTTGTACATTCTATTTTTATCTTGTTTGGGTGGTTTCCCACCACCTCTGAAGCATAACACATTTTCCATTTTATTCAAAATAGTAATACTATATCTATGTTTCATTTCTGGTAACGGTTATATATCTTTAAAATACTTATACACCAATTCTTATTTTCTATATTCTTATATATTTCTAAATAAAAACAGCTTCATTGTCTAATTTTAACTAAAACCTTCCTATAATATATTTCTATTCCTTTATGCTATTATAACCATGTATAAATGTAGTTTTTCATATCCCAGTATTTTTCAACATATTCTTTCAAATCTTTCCAGTCTTCTAGAAAGGTCTCTGAGTAGAGATTATTCAATTTTCTAGTCCATTTATCCATTTCAGCCATATATAACAGTTTTTTCAACCATTCCCACACCTCTGGTATTTTTTCATTTTTCCAATTTTGTGCATACACCATTCTTGCTGTTGTAATCATATACCATATTATTATCCTTTTCTTTACATTTATCTCTTCTAGTTTAAGTCCTAGCAATAACATTTCAGGCAACTTCTTAAATGTACATTTCAAGATTTTTTCCATTTCTGCATGCATTTTGGACCAATAAATCTTTGCTTTATCACAAGTCCACCACATATGATAAAAAGAACCTTCTTTCTTTTTACACTTCCAACATTTGTTAGACATATTCTGACCAATATTTGCAATTTTTTTTGGTGTCATATACGATCTATACATCATTTTAAAACAATTTTCTTTTAAGTTATAACACGTAGATATACTCATAGCATTTTTCCATAAAAATTCCCAAGATTCCAAGTAAAGGAACAGTTTAAATGTTAATGTGCCTTACGTTCACCACCTTTTGGACCTTGATTGGATGGAAAGGTGGCATAAAAATGTTTAAAATTAAATAAATAAACATCTGCATGCAACTGTCCTGTGAATGAGGCCAACCCTTGACTGGAAATTAGCTTGGCACCCTGCTTTGACTGTATCCTTCTAAGAATATAAGAGAAGCCATGTTGGATTGGGTCAATGGCCCATCCAGTCCAACACTCTGTGTCACACAGTGGCCAAAACCCAGCTACTATCAGGAAGTCCACCAGCAGCACCAGAACTCCAGAAGCCCTTCCACTGTTCCCCCTCAAGCACCAAGAATATAGAGCATCATTGCCCCAGACAGTGTTTTATCTATAGCTTGTGGCTAATAGCCGCTGATGGACCTCTGCTCTATATGTTTACCCAAGCCCCTCTTGAAGCTGTCTATGCTTGTAGCTGCCACCACTTCCTGCAGCAGTGAACTCCACGTGTTAATGACTCTTTGGGTAAAGAAGTACTTCCTTTGATCTGTTCTAAGCCTACTGCTCAGCAATTTCATTGAGTGCCCATGAGTATTGTAAGAAAGGGAGAAAAGTACTTCATTCTCTACCTTCTCTATCCCAGTGTTTTTCAACCTTTTTCGAGCTAAGGCACATTTCTTACATTGAAAAAATCCCGCGGCACACCTGACAATATCTCACGGCACAGTGGTTGAAAAACACTGAAATACAAGATAAATGGGTCATTAGTTGCCTCAGCTCAAGTATTAACTATGACAGTATTACAAATACACGTAATAGCCACTCAACTTGAAATTGTAAGTTACAGATCCAAAGTGTAATGGCGCCTTCCCATAACATTGACCTGAGTTTCAGAAGAAATATAATGTGGATGTATTTTAATACTGCGATTCTGCTAAAGTTTTTCAAATAGAGAGTTTAAACTCTTACTCTTATGTGAACGGCATTCCGCTGACCATAAGTGATTTGAAGAGAAGCACAGTACACCCATTCTTCGCTGAGGGACAGTTACTGATTTGAACCCCACCCTGACAGAAACAGCTAGCTGTTACCATCAAACATATTCATGTTTACAGGAATGTCTTGGTGCAAATCACCCTACCTCAGGCCGGCCACAGAGCGTGCGAGCGGAATCAGCGAGACCGCGCCACTGTTCTTTCTCGCATGCGCAAACGCGTCCCGGAAGGTCAGCCCAGAAGGCACATTTCTTTCATGAAAAAATCCAGCGGCACACCTGACAATATCTTGCAGCACACCAGTGTGCCACGGCACAGTGGTTGAAAAACACTGCTCTATCCCATGCATCATTTTGTAAACCTCTGTCATGTCACCCTTCTATAGTCATTTCTCCAAGTTAAAGAACCCTAACCTCTTTAACCTTTCTTCACAGGGAAAGTGTTCCAACCCTTTTATCATTCTAGTTGCCCTTTTCTGCACTTTTTCCAATGCTATAATATCTTTTTTGAGGTGTGGTGACCAGAACTGTACACAGTATTCCAAATGAGGCTGCACCATAGATTTCTACAGGAACATTATGATGCTGGCTGATTTGTTTTCAGTCCCCTTCCTAATAACCCCAAGCATAGCATTTGCCATTTTTTTATTGTAGTGGCACGCTGAGTTGACATCTTCAGTGAGTTATCTATCATGACTCCAAGATCTGTCTCCTGGTCACTTACTGCCAGTTCAGATCCCATCAACGTACATTTATAGTGAGGATTTTTGGCTCCAATGTGCATTGCTTTGCTCTTGCCCATGTTGAACCTCATTTGCCATGCTGACGTCCACTCACCCAGCTTCAAAAGATCCTTCTGGAGCGCCTCACAGTCCTCCCTGGTTCTCACTGCCCTGAACAACTTAGTGTCATCCACAAACTTAGCCTCTTTACTCCTTACTCCCAATTCCAAATCATTAATGAACAAGTTAAAAAGCACTGCAGGACCAAGGACCAAGCCCTACGGTACCCCACTACTTACCACCCTCCACTGAGAAAATTGCCCTTTTCTACCCACTCACTGTTTCCTTTTAATTAGCCAGTGTTTGATCCGCAAAAGGACATGTCCTTTTATCCCGTGATTATTGAGCTTACTTAGGAGCCTTTGATGAGGAACTTTATCAAAAGCTTTCTGAAAGTCTAGGAAAACAACATCTACTGGGTCACCCTTGTCCACATGTTTGTTCACCTCCTCAAAGAACTCTAAAAGGTTAGACAAGATTTTCCCTTACAGAATGTTTGCTGATTCTTCATCACTAGTTTTGTTCATCAAGATGCGTACTACTACTCAATATCAACAGTAAACTGACTGGCCTGTAATTTCCTAGATCTCCTCTGGAACCTTTTTTTAAAGATGGGGTTACATTAACTACCTTCCAGTCCTCAGGAATGGAGGCAAATTTTAGTGCTAGATTGCATATTTTGTCAGGAGATCCACAAGTTCACATTTGAGTTGTTTCAGTACTCTTGGATGTTTGCCATCTGGGCCTCATGATGATTTCTCAGTTTTTAATTTGTCCATCAGTCATAGGACCTCCTCTCTCATCAATCTGACCCAGGTCTTTTGACACCTCTCCTAAAATTGGCAGTTCTGGAGTGGGCAAGCACCTCCCATCTTTCACAACGAAGACAGAGCCAAAAAATGCACTCAGCTTCTCTGCCATCCCCCTTTCATCCTTTAGCAATCTTTTCACCCCTGGTCATCCAAGGCCCCACTGCCTCCCTGGCTGGTTTCCTGCTTCTAATGTATTTGAAGGAAGTTTTATTGTTGGTCTTTATGTTTTTGCAATATGTTCCTCATATGTTTACCTGTCTGATCAGTGACTTGCCTTTTATTTGCCATGGCCTGTGTGCCATTTTATTTACCTCACTCCAACTAGCCTTTCACTGCTTAAGGGAATCCTTCTCACCTTTTACTGCTTCCATTATTTTGTTCATTAACCTGAGGGATATATTTTTTCTGAGCATCTAGTATTGTAGTTTTAAATAGTTTTCCCAAAGGGAGTTGACACTCGTTACCTTTGCTTTCAATTTCGTCTTCACAAGCCCCCTCATTTGAGAGAAATTACCCCTTTTAAAGTTAAATGTGGTTGTGATGGTCTTTTTGGGCAACTCCCTATTTACATAAATGCTAAACTTAATAGCATTTTGGTCACTGTTCCCAACTGGTGCTATCATGTTTACATCTCTTCCCTTATCCTTCTTCCTTTGTTCTGCTTTCTACCCTGAGATGTTCTGTCTCTTCAGTTTCCCACAAAGATGTGCATCAAGAACTTGAAAATTAGCATCTTTCAAAGATCTCTTACCTTTTGCAAGGTTTTTAACTAGGTCTTTGCTAAAATTATTCTCCATTGCTCAGTTCATTTTTTTTGCCACACACTGTCTTTTAACAGTGCTCTGGCCACTGCAGGCTAATCTTCTTTTTGACTTCTGAACAACTGCCGTTCAATGCTGATCACAATTGCTGTATTATGACATCGTCACCCAGGGGCCTCATGTGATTGGCCAATAAAACACACATGAACATTCCTGCTTAGTATTCCACAGCGACATCAAACCATAGCGGTCTCACAGTGTGGTGATATTACCGTGTACCAACAGTGTGGCATTAGGAAGGAAGCCATAGCAGCTCCTTATAGCGTTGAAGAATGAGGGGACTGGCAGATGGTAAGAGCTCCACTGGACGTTCAGTTTCAGAGGGCAGCTGTGTCGGTCTGCAGTAGATTCGAGTCTAGCAGCACCTAAGAGGCCAACACGATTCTCAGGGTATGCGCTTTTGAGAGTCAAAGTGGAGCTCATACCTTGAAATTCTTGTTAGTCTTTAAGGTGCTACTGGACTCGAATCTAAGTGGCAGTTCAGAAGGAATCGGTGTACCTGTCATCCGATTGTATTCAAAATACAGAGCAGATGACATTTCAGTTCACTCCTCTCTCTGTCTGATATCCTCCACGAGGGGTAGAAGGTGGGAATGGGAATCGGTACTGTATAGTTTTCAGGTGCTCTGTTCATCTGCTGAAAAGACATCAAACAGAAAGGAAGGATTGCGCCTCCAGGAAAATGCTTGCAATATGTCAGAGAACTTGCTTTCAAAGTCAATATCCATAATACCCAAAAAGAAAGGCAGAAACTGCAATATGTCTTAGTGGAATTATGCTGACTATTTCCCAGCATGGTTTTTTTCAGTAAGAGCTAGCAATTTTGGTGGAGAGGGTTCCCCCCCCCCCTGAAAAACATTCAGATTATGCAACTATTTCCCTGGTTTTCAATGCTGCTTTGTGCTACCGTTTTTGCTGGTTACAACTTGCTCTAGTACTATCTCTTCTTCCCACTGTTGGTTCTTCCTTCCTGGATTAGTCACAAGAACTGTCCCAGCCAATCAGGGATCATTTAGGGAACAGGAGGATGTCACAAAGCTACACAGCCAAATTTGGCCTCTACGGGGATATCAGATGAGGACAACGTAAATCGACTAAGCTCTAACAATTCCACAAATCAGCAATGGAAAAAAACACTGAAATAGGGTTACGAGATGTCGCCTTTTTAGAGGACATGTCCCAGACCTGTAGCCACGGTGGGGCATTTGGGGGTGGAGCCCCATCATCCACAAGCCCTGTCCCCACCATCTGATGATGCCAGATACCCCCACCCCCAGTGCACCTAGCCACAGTACGATGTGTGTATGTATCTTTAAGCAGCTGGCTTTCCATTCTATTGGATGTATTTAAACTGGTAGAACGGGCAGGGTCAGTGACTCTTGGAGGATGTGATGTTGTTCTTTGCCCTCCACACCTGGCATCTCCTTCTGCCAAATAAAGCTGTTCTATAAACAACGACTCGGTGTCGTTGCTCACAAGACAAGGCATATCACTGTGGAACACTACATGGTGTCAGAAGGATGGTGTATTTTCGGCCGCTGCTTCCACTTGCTTTGACTTCTGACACCATCTAGATCGAATGGGATGGTAGAGAGGGCTATTGGCTCCATCAAACAGTTAATGAGGAAAGCAGACTATTCTAAAAAGGATATACATCTAGTATTATTGGAATATCATAATACGCCCGTGACAAGAATGAGGTATTCACCAGAGGAGATGCTAATGGGCAGAGTGTTGAGGAGTAGGTTACCAGCATCCCAGCAGAGATCACGACCCAAAACACCAAGTGGAATAAAAGAAGCCTTACAGGAAATCCAGGATACGCAGACATATTTCCATGATCGAGCGGCGAAATCACTTAAGCCATTGAAAGAAGGAGATGAGGTGTGGTAGAGGGAAATAGGCAGTGGTGTCCTGCAGTAGTAATGGAGCAATGCCAGCAACCACTTACGTATAGGGACTTCCGATGCTAACACCTATCAGCGTAACAGAGTCCATCTTAGATCCTATCAGAATGGAGTGAGAAGAGGACAGAGGAGGCATGAGGAAAAGGAAAATGAGCTCAACAGAAGAAGAAGAAGAAGAAGAAGAAGAAGAGATTGGATTTATATCCCGCCCTCCACTCACTTGGAGTCTCAGAGCAGCTTACAAACTCCTTTCCCTTCCCCTCCCCACAACAGACACCCTGTGAGGTAGGCGGGGCTGAGAGAGCTCTTTCCCAAGCTGTCCTTGAGAGAACAGCTGGTACAGAGCTATGGCTTGCCCAAGGTCATCCAGCCAGGTGCAAGTGGAAGAGTGGGGAATCAAACCCGGTTCTCCCAGATCAGAGTCCACGCACTTAACCACTACACCAAACTGGCTCCAACAGGGAACAAGGACTAGATGATAAGGTGTTAGAAGAACCGAATAGTCAAGTCACAGAAAGGGAAAATCAGGAACTTAATAGTTTCCAGATAACAGAAAGGATTCCTAGGTGTACAACGTTTTATGGTAGGCGTGTGTTTTCTCCAGAAAGATACATGCCGTAATGCTTATGTTTGTATGTATTTGGCTGTACAGGATATGTCAAATTTATTGTTAATGTCATGTGTTTTAAGTATTTTAATCTCTAATTGGTAGTCTAAATATTCTTTGTAAATTTGGGGGGAAGAGATGTGATGTGTGTATGTATCTCTTTAAGTAGCTGGCTTTCCATTCTGTTGGATGTATTTAACCTGCTGGAATGGGCAGGGTCGGTGACTCTTGGAGGATGTGATGTCATTCTTTGCCCTCCACTCCTGGCGTCTCCTTCTGCCGAATAAAGCCGTTCTATAAACGACGACTTGGTGCCGTTGCTCACAAGATGAGGCATATCGCTGTGGAACACTACACCCAAAGTGGTGGCGAGGCTGGGGAAAGAAAGGAAAGCCGCCCTGCAACTTCTGATCAATTGCACTCCCCACCAATCAGCTGTTAAGTTTAGCAGTTGAAAGGAGGGGAGTGAAACTGGCCAGAAGCGGCAGGGCAGCTTTCCTTTCCTTCCCCAGCCTCCCCACCACTGCGGGGAGTCTGGGGAAGGAAGAAGAAGAAGAAGAGATTAGATTTATACCCCGCCCTTCACTCACTTGGAGTCTCAGAACGGCTTACAAACTCCTTTTCCCCTCCCCTCCCCACAACAGGCACCATGTGAGGTAGGTGGGGCTGAGAGAGCTCTTTCCCAAACTGTCCTTGAGGGAACAGCTGGTACAGAGCTATGGCTTGCCCAAGGTCATCCAGCAGGTGCAAGTGGAGGAGTAGGGAATCAAACCCGGTTCTCCCAGATTAGAGTCCGCGCACTTAACCACTACACCAAACTGGCTCTCCAGAGAGAGAAGGACGTGATGGTGGTGGAGAAGCCAATCTCTCTCTCTCTCTCTCTGTCTCTCTCTCTCTCATAACTTTCCATGGCAGGGGGGTGGGGTGGGAGTTTGGTGATGGTGGTGGAAGCCAATCTCTCTCCTGTGTTTGCCAGTCTCCAGGTGGTGGCTGGATATCCCCTGGCATTACATTTGATCTCCAGGTGGATTTTGTGGCATTATATCCCATTAACGCCTCTCCCCTCCCCAAAACCTGCGCTCCTCAGACTCCACTCCCAAAATCTCCAGTTATTTATTATTTTTAGATACGAGCATAATCGGTGCCCCACAAGGGAAAAAAACTGCCCCACAAAACAAAAAAAAATCCTGGCTACGGCCCTGTCCTCTTTCTGGGATGTCTGTCCTCTGGGGCTCTTCTTTAAAAAAAGGGTGAGACTGTCCTCTTTTGGGGTTGGCAGGTTAGGAATATTCCTAGTTAGTAGCAATTACCACACAGTTTAAATAGGAGGGGGATTTTTAGCTTTTCAAAATATGGTAACCCCAACTGAAAACATCACCACCTAAAATGTTTATCCCCCCAAAAGTGAGTTGTTTTAGCTCAGTTCTAGTATAGGCATGGATGTTTTGCTCCAGGACTGTTTTGAGCTTAATATGTTAGAAAGTGCAGGGTTGATTTCATGAAATGGCTAGGGTCGCCAACTCCGAGTTGGGGAGTTTGTGGCAATTTGGGAGGGGAGCCTGGGGAGGGTGGGGTTTGGAGAGGGAGCTCAGTGGGGTATACTGCCATGGAGTCCACCCTCCAAAGCAGCTATTTCCTTCAGGGGAACTGATCCCTGTACTCTGGGGAGCAGCTGTAATGCTGGGAGAGCTCCAGGCAGGAGGATGGCAAGCCTAGAAGGGACCTCTTGCAGGGGCCACCGTGACAGTGACAACTGAAATGACATTTCTTGTATATTGTGCATAGTTACAGGGCTGATGGCTGAGAGTCCACTCCGGTTTTATCAGGAACTCAGCTGCCACAGGACTTCAGGTGATTTTTTAAAAAGACCAATAATGAACCTTTCTAAAATCCTCCATTTTCCAGAACGATTCTTAAAACTCCATTGTCCACTTAGTAAAGCTTATGGGCAGGCTTTTTTTTTTTTTTTTTAAAAAATCCTTTTCTATCTTCCCTTTGCCTTTAACTTCTGTTTTTCAGCCAGAAATAAGGTGGCCATTTCCCCCGCATTTCTAAACTATTGCTTTTGGCGAAGGCATTTAACTGAGGGAGATGTGGGCCGATAGCCGAGCAAGGCGGCAGAAAGCTCTGCCGCGATAACAAAGGAAGTGCAGCCAGCTTGTCAGTAGAGGTTGGATTCAGATTCATCGAGGTGACAGAAATGGATAATAGACAAGCACTCCGCGATTGAAATCCCATCACAAATCTTTGGTCTAAAGTGCCCTCTAGTGGTTCTGGTAATCTCCCGCTGTCTAATTGCAAGATTACCGGAATGGCCGTTTTCCCCCGGGGATCACAACTCTTGCTCAATGCAGAATTCTGAATTTTGCTTCTCTGTCTGACAAAGGCAAGGGTTTCATTTTTTGAAAAAATTAAATGTATGGTCTTACTCCCTTATTTTCATCGGTGTTGACAATGAAGCAAAATGGAGTTGAGACAGGCTTGTAAGATGGTTTTTGGAGAGATTTTTATGATCCTCACTAATCCCTCTGCTAGGCAGGATGTCTTTTAGTGTAGACTTCATAGTACCCTGGGCTGAGGGGGGGGGGGGTTCAGTTTGGAAGATGCACACTAGCATGAGAAGATGCACGCCTTGTCTGGAGTTGGGAATGCTTTGCTGCCTTACTGGTAGACACTGGATCACCAGATTCGCTATTAGAAGGAAAAGGTGGGGGACCTGTGAAATACTTGAAATCACACCCACCCCAACGGCCCCCACTTCCTCTCCTCTTGCTTGCTCTGCCACCACTGCCCCTCTCCCTCCCCATTTCTTTTCTCCTTTGGGGGGGGAGAGTTTAAACTACTACCACCACCCCATCTATATATCTAATTCTCAACCGTCCCCTATGTGTGGATATCTAAAGCTGCAGATAGTGGGCATACTGACCCCAAACAAGATTTTCTGCACACTTGAGTGACCCCCTAGGTTTGCAGAAAAATACGGAAACTTAAACAAAATATATGGGAGGGATTTAAATTCCGCCCCAAAATAAAAAATGTCTGCGCATCTACTTACCATTGAGGGCCTGGCTGCTGCCGCACCTGTGAAGCCAATCTGGGCCAGCTGCGGTGGCAGGGAATGCTGGGAGCCACTCTGGGCCCGGTCATGCCAGCAGGGGGTGCCGGGAGAGGCTCCAGGCCTGGCTGCAGCATCAGAGAACACCCGGAGCTGCTACCAGCCCAGCTGTGGCAGTGGGGAATGCCAGGAGAGGCTCCAAGCCCAGCTGCAGCAGTGTGGAACACCAGCAGAGACTCTGGGTGGAGCCGCAGCAGTGGGAAATGCTGGGAGAGACTCTGGGCCTGGCTTTGGCGGACACCAGGAGCTGCTCTGGACTGGGCTGCCACCGGGACCTGCTCCAGGCTTGGAGCAGCTCCCAGGCACTGCCACCACTGCTGGGCTCAAAGGTAGGGAAAAAGAGGGAGGGAGAGAGAAAGAAGGGGGAATTGGCTTGGTGGGAGAGAGAAAGGAAAAGATGGGTGTAGTGGCTTGTGGGGGGAGAAAGAAGGGGGACTGGTTTGGGGTGGGAGAGAGAGAGAGAGAGAGAGAAGGAGGGATTGGTTTGGTGGAGGGCTGGAAAGAAAATTATTTATTCATTCATTCATTCATTTATTTATTTGGAGTATTTATAGGCTGCTCTCCCCGCAAGCAGGCTCAGAGTGGCTCACACTGCTGCACAAAGGGCCCAAAATCATAAAACAGATAAAAAGCAATACAATTAAAACACTTCAAACAATAAATAAATAATCAACAATCAACAATTTCAGTTAAAGTGCTCACCGTCGTAGTACAGCAGATGCCGTGCTATGTGTTACGGACTCAAAAATGCCCCACTCCGCAGTCCCCGGTTCTGCAGGATGCCACCAATTTTAGTAGTGGCCATAGATGATGCTATGGGCCATGGATGGTAATACCGTAATACCAGCCGTAGATGGTAATGCGGGGGGGGGGGGGGGGCAGCTCCTGGTTGAAAGCCTAGTGGAAGAGCTCCATCTTGCAGGCCCTGCAGAACTGCACAAGGTCCCAGAGGGCCCTGATCTCCTCCAGGAGCTCATTCCACTAGTGAGGAACCACCACCGAAAAGGCCCTAGCTCTGGTAGCAGTGAGCCTGGCCTCCCTGGGGCCAGGGATCACCAGGTGATGTTGCGTCCCTGACCATAGTGCCCTCAGGGGTATATACGGGGAAAAACAGTCCCTCAGGTATGTCAGACCCTGGCCATTTAGGGCTTTAAAGGTAGGTACCAGCACCTTGAAGCAAATTTGGTATGCTATTGGCAGCCAGTGCAGTGCCTCCAGTGCCGGCCGGATGTGCTCTCATTTAGGGAGATAGATCAGTAGCCTAGCCATGGCATTCTACACCAGCTGCAGCCTCTGGATTTGCAACAAGAGCAGCCCCATGTAGAGAGCGTTACAGTAGTCTAACCTCGAGGTGACCATCGCATGGATCACTGTAACCAGGTCTTTGCGATCGAGGAAGGGAGCCAACTGCTGAACCAGCCAAAGATGGTAAAAGGCCGACTTAGCAGTGGCTGCTACCTGGGCCTCCATTGTTAAGGAGGATCCCAGGAGCACTCCCAGACTCCTAACACTGGTGCAGGCACCAACAGTGCCCCACTGAAGGCCGGGAGCAGGAGCCCCAACCCCGAACTGCCCTGACCAAGGCACAGGACCTCCGTCTTCACCGGGGTTAGCTTCAATCTACTCAGTCTAAGCCAACCAGCCACAGCATGCAATTGTCAGGTTCCCTGTCTTGTTTTGCTTTTCTATGTTTATCCTGGTTACAGGTCCCGGTGGGAGATCAGCATCAGCTTCTGCTCTGACGGTTCCTTCCCCCCCTCCTCACCCCTCCTCCTTCGGAATGAACTCAGATGTTTTGCTAGACTCATGTTATCTCTGTTGCAGCTTTTGTAACCTTGGGCAACTGGGCCTCTGCTTTTCCAGGTGCCTTTTGCGGGGGATTGCATGTAGGGAAATCACAGGGCCGGGGATGAGAATGTAGCTCTGCTTACGTGCCTTTTTTTCCTGAGAAAGTAACGGTAGTACATTTTGGCGCTTGTTTAGTCTGTTGCCATTGGTACCCACGTTTTTCCTCTAGTTTGAATTCACTATATCAATTCCTCCTTCTCTGTATTTGGTATCACTAACAACGCAAGTGTGTTCCTGAAAGACCATTAAGATTAAAGACTTTGATTTGAAATACAAGGCCTGACTTATTGGATCTAATCAGAAGTCTCACAGCAATGCCTGGTCCAGATCTTCCAGTCTGGCGCCTGACTGGCCACCCAACATCAGATAGAGCTGGGTGTCATCAGCATACTGGTGATTGGCTTGGTGAGAGAAAGAAAGGGGAAGATGGCGGAAAAGGAAGGAAGCAAAGGCGGGGGAATGTCCCCTCCCCACAAGTTCCTTGCTGGTCCCCACTTGTTTTGTGTCTAATTATGGGATTCTTCTGCAAACCATGTCTTGAGGACAGACACCCTTTCTATACCTGGCTCCATTGTACAGATTTTTGCATCCGCATTCTGAGGCCAAATTCATATATGACGATAGCATTCACCAGCAGTACTTACAGAGGTACTCTTCCGCCTGTTTCCTGAATAGCTTCAACGAGGCTTCAAAACATCCTTGTCTGTGAAATACATGACAATTAACTTGATTGTCCTCTCCAGCCAATTCGACAGTCGAGAGCAATTTGGATCAGTGCATTTGTCGTTCATGCCAATTTCTAGAGAAAAGCATAATAGAAGGAGCTCTCGGTGACAACAAAGAGGTCGACTGCGGATCTACGTCATGTTTCGTCTGAATACCTTTTCAGCTCAGCACCATCTTTCTCCTGAGAACATTATCATACAACGTGAAGTGCAAATGGAGGATACTTTTAAAATTGCTGGTACAGAGCACTATTCTGTACATGTGTTCAAAGTCTCACTGAGTTCCATAGGGCTGGCTCCCAAGGGAGTGAGGGTTAAACCGCACCCTTTGGTGCAATGAACCTGGTGTGGCTAAAACCTGTATTTCAGTCCGTCCACTATCTTTTTGTTGGCGTGAATGTATCTGCAGTCTGAAATGAGTACACAGTCACTATAGAAACTGCAGCGGAAACAGTGAATTACGCACAGTGCTGATCTAGGAGCAAACGCCCTCTCTGTGAGATCAAAAATAAAGCAGCTCTGGAAAGAGAATTATCTTTCCAAGGAATCACCAGTTGTTTTAGAACCATCAAGTCACATCAGCGCAGCATTCCCTATCTGCTCACTGAGTTAATAAGTATACGTATAATCTGCAGCTTGAGAAAATATGGAGATTTACACAGGATCAGACCAGAGGTCTGTTCTAACAGTGGCCAACCACATGGCTTCTAGAAAGTTCACAAATAGGGCATGAAGCATTGTAAGCCATTATCCTGATCAGCGTAACGCCTGAGTTACTATGCTACTGCGAAGGGATTTACTTTATTCATATGTTTACTTTGTTTATATTCCACCTTTCTCCCTAATGAGCCCCCAAAGTGGCTTATATTATTCTTTTTTCTCTTCCATTTTATACGCACAACAACCCTGTAAGGTAAGTAGGTCTGAGGGGGTATGACTGGCCTAAGGTCAGCCAGCAAGCTTCCATAGCAGCGTGGGGATTCGAATCAGGGTCTTCCAGATCCTAGTCTGATGTGCTAACCACTCCACCACATTGCCTCTCACAGTGTCAATGTATAAGTAATGCATTATATAGGTGGCTGAAGCCAAGGGGTTTGACTCAGGGGCGAGTTTTGTAAATTCCGGGGGGGAGGGCTCTTTAGCACGTGCGCGCAAAGCGCGCTCGCTGGGGTGATGTCCCCCCCCCGCCGGGAAACCTCCGTGCCTCCCCGGGCCCTTCTGAGGCCCGCCAGCCACTGCTGCCGGAGCCTCTCTCTCCCCCCCCACTCCTTCCCTCTCCCTTCACCGGGAAAAGAGGGAGGGAGAGGGAAGGATGGAAGAGTGGCCAGGCGGGGGGGGGGGGGGTAGAGGCACCGGCAGCAGTAGCTGCCGGCCTCGGAAGGGCCCCAGGAGGCACAGCGGCAGGCACTATGTTTTTCCGGGGGGGCTCAGTCCCCCCTGGGAAATTTCGGGGGAGGCTCGAGCCCCCCCGTAGTCTACGCCTATGGTTTGACTCAGGCATCTGAAGATCATTCTAACCCAGTGGTCTTCACTCAAAAGCTTTCAGTCTTTACTCAACTAGTAATTATACTGGTAGAATTCACTGCCAGTCGACATAGTGATGGTCTTGAGTGTAGATGGCATTAAAAGGGGATTAGACAGATGCACGGAGGAGAAGTTCATCAGCGGCTACTAGCCATGGTGATTAAACAGAATCTCCATCTTCAGAGTCAGTCTGAATTCCAGGGCCAGGAGGCAATGTCAGGAGAAGGCCTCGGCCTCTATACCTTGCTCTTGGAACTCCAGGGGAACTGGATGGTCGCTGTGTGAGACAAGAAAAACAACAACAACAACAATAATAACAGCAGTAATAGGAAGAAGAAGAAAAAGAACTATATTGTCATGTATCATCAAGAAGATGAGTTTTGCAGGTACTCTGCTGCCTGTGAGAATGTCCCAATGAATATAGTCCACAACAGGTCTTTGAGTAAAAAGTCCTTTACTTGTAGAAAGATCACTGGAGTCATACACTTGTTCTGTTAGTAATAAAGGGCTATGGGTTACATTCATAGATATACTAAACTGATACATGGTTAAAGATGTGCCGCCAATCACTGGCCTGCATTTTGCCACGCTATTCCCAACACTACCAGTTCCCACGAAAGACATGGGCAAATTAGTTCCCAGGAACCTCCAAAACCGTTCTCATGGACTGCAGTTGTTTTCCACTTATAGCTGAGACTAAAAACCAGGTTCTCAAAACCTGCAAGCGTAACAAATTCACAGTTCCCAGAGGATCCTTTCCTCCCTTGGCCAAGGACACACAACATGAGATAAGACATACCAGAAGACAGACCATTTAGAGCGCAAGCGCATTAGCAAAGCTGAGCGAAAGCGAGGGGGGGGAAGCGAGAGGGAAAGAGACTCCGCATTCCTTCGGGGCGGGTTGATCAATGGTTGCTGACTCCCGGTCGGGGACCTGAGAATAGAAAAGGATTAAGAACAAATAAACAAATAAACATTTACCCTTTCAGCATATGTATAGTATCTCTTACTGCTTACTGAAAGGAAAAGCAACCCATTAGGCATTTGTGTATTTAGGCATAATACAATACAGAAAGGAAGACCAACTCGTTAGATACTTGGGTATTAAAGCATAGATCACACAGGCTCCACCACAACTGAATTCATGTCAGGCACTGACACTGCCATGTGAAGTATAGTTGGTTGGGTAAACCTATATCCTGATGGGCCACGTTTTGTCCAGAGTGAATGCTTTCCTTGGAACAAATTGCCCTGCTTCAGTTACCTTATATTTTTGCCCTGACTTCAAGTTTAAAACTACTGAGTGATTGCCAGCAATCTAAGCTTTCCTGCTTCCTGTATCATTTTAAAGTGAAACATTCACTTTAAAGATATTTGAAATACCTTTCAAATCTCGTAGGAGCAGTATTGTTCTCCGCATAAAGATTCGATTTTCTTCTGCGTGGAACTCCAGTCCTTCATTACTGACAGTCCTAGGAAATGTCTGTTATCTTGCCATGCTGGCCTGGTGCCACTGCGGTTAAAAAGACAAGTGCCGGCTATTCAATACTCCTATCAGGGGCCTAGGGTTCCCGGACCCCCTGGTGGAGGTGGGGGTTTCCCACTGCCCACTGCCAGTCAGCTGGCTGGTGGTGGGGGAACTCACCCTCCCAAAAGAGGGAGATCCAGCCAACGTGCAGCGACATGTCTACATGACTGCCCATGTGACCCAGAAGTGACATCATCACATCCAGGTCATCAGGGCAATGCTCTGGTGTTTGAGCAAAAGCTCTGTGGCAAATTTACCATAGAGTTTTTGCCCAAATACCAGAACATCACCCCAAAGTCCCCGATGTGATGATGTCACTCCAGGTCATGTGGGCAGTGATGTAGGCATGTCAATGCATGTCGGCTGGGCCTCCCTCCTGTTCCCAGTAAGTCCCCCCCATCTTCCGCCAGTTGCCAGGAGAGACCTGGCAGCCCAGCGGGGGCACTTTGAACATTACAGGACAGCAACCCAAGGTTTCCTACCAAGAGCCAGGGCTAATCTCCACTTTTGCACAATAACTGTAAAGATGTATTGCATTCAGTAATTACACTGTGGATAAACATAAGAGAAGCCATGTTGGATCAGGCCAATGGCCCCTCCAGTCCAACACTCTGTGTCACACATAGGCCAAAACCCAGGTGCCACAAGGAGATCCACCAGCAGGTCTAGAACTCCAGAAGCCCTCCCACTGTTGCCCCCCAAGCACCACGAATACAGAGAAGCCATGTTGGATCAGGCCAATGGCCCCTCCAGCCCATCACTGTGTCACTTAATGGCCAAAACCCAGCTGCCATCAGGAGGTCCACCAGCGGGGCCAGAATTCCAGAAGCCCTCCCACTGTTGCCCCCCCCCCCAAGCACCAAGAATACAGAGCATCACTGCCCCAGACAGAGTGTTCCATCTCCTCTGCTCCATAAGTTTCTCCAGTCCCCTCTTGAAACTGTCTATGCTTGTAGCTGCCACCACTTCATGCGGCAATGAATTCCAAGTGTTAATTACTCTTTGGATGAAGAAGTACTTTCTTTTATCTGTCCTAAGCCTACTGCTCATTAATTTCATTGAGTGCCTACGGCTTCTTCTATTGTGGGTGGAGCCTAGTGAGGGCAAGGTCTGGGGAGGAGAGAAACCTCAGAAGGGTATATTGCCATAGAGTCCCTCCATAGCAACCATTTGCTCCAGGGAAACTGATCTCAATTGCCTGGAGATCAATTGTAATAGCTACCCTAATTCTGTAGCTACCATAAGTCCTTTAGAGGATAGGACACTGGGGTTGAGGAATACAGTGTGCAACCTGTTTACATTTATACACATGATCTGAATTAAGAACATAAGAAGAACCCTTCTGGATCAGACCAACAGTCCATCTAGTACAGCATCCTGTCTCACACAGTGGCCAACCAGTCCTTCTGGATGGCCAACAACAGGGCATAGAGGCCGAGGCCTTCCCCTGATGTTGCCTCCTGGCTCTGGGATTCAGAGGCTTAGTGCCTCTGAATCTGGAAATTCCCTTCAGCCACTATGGCTATAAACCAATGATAGACTTCTCCTCCATGAATCTATCTGATCCCCTTTGAAAGCTGCTTATTCCTGTGACCATCACTACATCCTCTGGCAGTGAATTCCATACAACAATAACAACAAATGTTGTTGTTGTTGTTATTTCCTTTGCTTTTTCAAATGTGGTTTTGATGTGATTTAGGGCTACCAACTGAATAAATGGTAGCAGATGGTTTAATCATCTGTTTTAGTAGATGAATTAAATTTTAAGAATCTGCATGTCAGAAAGATCTTCATATCAGAACCTTTTTGAGATATGGAAGGAAGTGAGAGAGCTTAAATTGAAGGATTTGCTTGGGTGGGGGGATCACGATATTTTGTTTTCATTGTTATGAAATCACTAAAATGTTCATTAATTCGTCTTTCCATTCAACACACCGAAGCTGTTCTAATATTAAACTCTCAGTGTTAAACAGGAGAGAGAGAAAGAATTTTATTACGTCGTGCGTTTACAAGACTGTGGAAGCTAAGTGTGAGACTTCTGAATCGAATCAATAAGCCAGACCTTTGATGAAGCAAAGAGTTCTTTTATTCTTAATGATGGTTCAGGTACTTCATGTTTGTTAGAGATACTTGGTTACAGGCATCAAGGCTTAATATACCCCATACAGTCAGGTAAGAGCAGGCATAGGGCCAATCAGAATAAACATGGAAAAAGCGTGAAAACCCCCAATCGTTGGTTCCCACCGAAAAGGCGCAAAAGCACTAAAAATCCCCCCCATGCCCCGTAGTGACCTCTACTTGCAATTCGCAGGCCAGGCACCTGGCCTAGAAAACAGTTCAACAGTTCTCCAAGGTCAAAAAAGCAGATAAAACACTCGAGTCTCCGGAGAGAGAAAAGGGAGGTGACGAGGCGAGATAGCAAGACTTGTTTATGTGATGGAATGCAGCAAGCCATCCTCCCGGGGAAAGAAGGGATACATTAAGCAGGACACGCAATAAACCCCAAGGCTAGTTGTAAATAACAGATAGAAACACCAGATACAAACAATTAATGGCAGAGACATGGACAGGCTCTGACACTAAGTGGAGTCAGCCCAGGTTACTACTTGAATGGGAGACCACCAAGGAAGCTCAGGATCCCAAGGCAGAGGGGGGCTCTGGTTAGTACTTGGAAGAGAAGCACAGTCAGCCCCAGTTAGTACTTGGATGGGAGACCACCACAGAAGTCTAGGGTCCCAATGCAGAGGCAGGCAACAGCAGACCTCTGAAGGTCTCTTGCCTTGAAAACCCCACGATGTTGCCATAAGTCAGCTGTGACTTGACAGCAAAAAAAAAAAATCAGATTAGTATACTGTGTTCCCATGCTCTGTGCAAATGTGTCATAGAAGGAATGCCAATTCCATGTTTTGGGAGCCCCTGGGCAGAGAGTGCTGAGGGGCCCCCTTCTGCC
Source organism: Lepidodactylus listeri (assembly GCA_029233225.1). Taxonomy (NCBI): domain Eukaryota; kingdom Metazoa; phylum Chordata; class Lepidosauria; order Squamata; family Gekkonidae; genus Lepidodactylus; species Lepidodactylus listeri. The sequence goes on along the minus strand of JARCFY010000005.1, from coordinate 126,213,047 downwards.
CACCCTCAGGCCCCTTTGTGGCCCCCTTCCCCTTCTCACAAGCCCTCCCATCACCTCTGATCACATCTGCTTGCACCACATTCAGGGGTCCGTTGGAGCGGGAGCGCACAGGAGCGCAGCTCCGGGAGTGAGGAGCCCAGGGGGCAGGCACATGACCAAGCCCCGCCCCCTCCTCGGCTTCCCCGAGCAGTGCAGAGGCGCAGCGCCCTGGGGAAAGCCCTGCTAGGGTCTTTATTGGTTTTAATGTTTTGTTTTAATATTGATAATTTTATCATTGTTCCTTTTATGACTGTGTGCTGCTTTTCCAGAGGCTTGCTCAAGGTGGCATATAAAATTTCTAAGTATACCATTTTTTTATCTGGGCACATGGCACATAAGTACTGGAGAAATTTCACCAACCCTTCAGCAGCTTCCACCCCATCAGTCTGGTGTCGTGGTCAGGAGTTGGACTCTAATCTGGGAGAACCGGGTTTGATTCCCCACTCCTCCACATGTGGCTGCTGGTGTGACCTTGGGCCAGTCACAAGTTCTCTCAGAGCTGTTCTCTCATGAGCAGTTCTCAAAAGACCTCTCTCAGCCCCACCTACCTCACAGGGTGTCTTGTTGTGGGGAGGGGAAGGGGAAGGGATGGCTGGTGAGCATATCCTGGGCATCTCAAGTCTACTTGAAACCCGGTGGTTTCAAGGGAGCAGGAAGAGAATGTGGGTGTGTTCTTTACACTTATTTTTATTGCACAAAGTATTGGATGGGGAAAAGAATGGAGGAAGATCAGGTCAGTTTCACTCACCTGTGGAGTGGAGCCTGAGGGGTGTGTGTCGCCTTCTGACATACTTCTGGTATGTTAAGGGGTGTTGAATATGCAAATGAGCTATGCTAATGAGTTATGCTAATGAGCTCCTGCACCTCTTTTTCTATGAAATGACCCCTGACCACATTCATGCACTTCCCCAACAGCACTGGCTGCTGCATGCAGCTGCTATGGCCATTGAGGAGAGTTCCCTCTGAGCAGCACCTACATGAACCTCCCCATCAATGCTGGGAAACTGGGAGCAGGAGTGGTGGAGTGCTTGCAAGGAAATGGTCAGGGAAAGGCACAAGGACATGTGGCAAGGAAAGTGAACAGGGGTGTGTGTGTGTGGGGGGGGTGACAGTGGACCCTGGGCCCGGGCAGCTCTCCCACCTCTGGGTGTGCTGACGCCAGCCCTGCCTAGAAATATGGCTGCGGTCACACAGCCCTTTAAAGTGGGAGGAACTGCTGTTTCCTCCCGCATTTAAAGGGACCATTCATATAGGCCGGGACCACTCCCGCACCGAAGCGCGCTCAATCACGCATTCCTCGCGCTGTTTCTGAACCCCGGGGAAAATCAGGTATTTTCTGGGGGTTCGCACAAGGAACCCGCGATTGAGCCGATCTGAACAGCCCTCTCTCGCAATGATTGCGAGAGAAGGCTGTTCAGATGGTTCCTCTCAGGTTTTTTTTCTTCGTTTTTGCACTTGGGCACTCAAGTGCCCTAAAGGGGGGGGGACCCTGCTCTGCTCCGAGCCTCGCCAGCTGCTGCTGCCTGGCACCCCCCCCCAAGGTTCTCCCCAAACTTATCAGGCGGTGGCTGGTGGGGCTCGGGGAAGGGTGCCTCCCCTGGCCACCGCCACCACCAGCCGCTGCCGCCGTCTCCACCGCTGCTGCCAGCCACCACTGCCAGCTGCCGCCACCCGCCGCTTCCACAGCCAGCCACCACCAGGGTTGGGATATATGAACATCCCAGCTTGTAAGAAAGAACCCCGGATAAAATCCTGGTGGGATTTTATCCAGGGTTAGGGTGCCATGTGACCACGGCTTATGTCATTCTGACAGCAAGTCCTAAAAGCTACGCCCTTGCCCTTTAACAGAAATCAGGACCTCTACAAACTGGGTGAGTGAACGACAAAGCGGCAAATGAAGTTCAGTGTTGGTGAATGTCAGGTGATGCACACTGGGACAAAAAAAAAATCCCAGCTTCAAGTAGAGGCTGAGAGGGGGGAAGATCTTGAGGTCGTATTGGAGACCTTAATGAATGTGTCAACCCAGTGTGCTGCAGCGATGAAAAAGTGAAACTCTGTGTTAGGGATTATTAGGAAAGGGATGGAGAATAAAACAGCCGATATTATAATACTCCTGTACAATGCTCCCTCTAAGCTGTGGAGTCTTGTGAGCAAAAATTCTACTTTGTGAGCTACTGGCATTAAATTTGTGAGTGAGCAATTTGGCTACTGCATAAATCAGTTTGCTCTGGAGCCATCCTTCCTGAGCTAAGACAAAAAGGCATGAGCCGGAGGCTAAAAAAACTGAGCTAGCTCACACTAACCCTGCTTAGAGGGAACATTGCTCCTGTATAGAGCTATGGTGTGGCCTCATATAGACTCCTGTGTACCATTCTGGTCACTGTATCTCAAAAAGAACATTAGAAAAGGTACAGAGAAGGGCAACCAAGATAATTAGGGGGCTGGAGCACCTTCCCTATGAGAAAAGGTTGAAGTCTGGGACATTTCAGTTGAGAAAAGAGATGACTGGGGGGGGAGAGAGAGGTTTACGCAAGAGGTGGAGAGAGTTGACTGGGGCTGCGGTCAGACGGGCTTTTTGTGCCTGTGTAGCTACTGCGTCCTAATGGATTTAAAAGGCTTGATCAGACAGCAACAGCTGTATCCCGTCCTGAACTCGTTGGCCTTCCGCAATCACCACACTCTGGTCGCGGTTTTCTCGACACCAGGAAAATCAGGTACCTTATGGTTGTTTCTGGCTTCACCCCACATTTCTGCCTGTTTGGACCACCTCCTAATGATTTGAAGCCATTTAGGACATTTGAACATTTTCCTTGAGCTTTTGCCATTTTAAAAAAAAAGTTGGTGATGTGCGCTTGACTGGATCACTGCTCCGTGTGTTTCAGCTCTCTCCTGCCTACAGCTTTGTGGCACACAAAATAAGGAAGGGGTTAATTGACAAGATGAGTCGGTTTCAGAGAGGGAGGGAGGGGGAGGGAGTCCGAGAACAAAGACAGTGACTCCAGCTTTGGTCCAGGCTATTAAATAAAAACACCAGCAGCACACAGGAAACAGGGTGAGGATACTCTAGTCTCCTCCCCCCGCCCGCCCATTTTTAAATGCTTGAAATGTGGAATTTCTCAGAAGCACAGTTTCAAAAACACTACCCTTATATTGGACTCCATTTCACAGCAGCCTCCTCCAGCAATCCCACTGGCCACCAGCTGCCGCCTTTCTGCCAGGAGTTTGAAGCACTGATTCCCATAAGTGCTTATGCGCATGTTTGGATGACAATTGCTTTTTTAAAAGCTGCCTGACTGTGCCACTCCCTGTTTGCTGCATCTGATCGATCAAGGATGGGATGAATGCACAGTTAAGGGGGTGAGTCTGATTGCAACTTTCCGCTACAAAAAAACCTGGATCAATTAGAACCGGGGCCACACTGCATTAAACTGCCTGTCTGACCTCAGCCAAAGAGAACTTTTTCTCCCTCTCCCAAAATATTAGAACTCGAGAGCATCCAATGAAGCTGATGGCCAGTAAGATCAGGACAGACAAAAGGAAATACTGCTTTGCACAGGAAATGATTAAAATGTGGAATCTGCTGCCAGAGGATATAGTGATGGCCACAGGAATAATCAGCTTTAAAAGGGGATTAGACAGATTCATTGAGGATAACGCTATCACTGGCTCTTAACCATGGTGACTGAGGGGAACCTCCACATTCAGAGGCACTAATCCTCTGAATCCCAGTGCCAGGAGGCAGCATCAGGGGAAGGCCTCGGCCTCTATGCCCTGTTGCTGGACCGCCAGAAGAACTGGTTGGCCACTGTGTGAGATGGGAGGCTGGACTAGATGGACGGATACAGCAGGGCTCTTCTGGTCTTCTGATGTTCTTTAGCGGTTTAGCTGTGTTGGCTTCACTTCTCCAAATCTCAGCTGCAGTCCATTATGCAAAGCATAAATATGTTGCAACTTCTTACTCCAAAGGGATGAGCTTTTTGTGCATTCCATTTCCCTGGAAGACATTCTATTCCATATGCAGCATCGTGCATCAATACAAATATATATTTTGGCACAGAATGTGGGAGAGCCTGGCCTCCTGTCTCTGCTTTGATATGTCTGCTTTTGCTGAAGCTTCCTTGGCATATTGACAGCAGCATGAGTCTGCCAAGAACCTTCCCCCCTCCCGCCAAAACACATATGCCCCCACAGAGAATCCCAGGGTTTCCCGGGTTGTGGACTTCTCGTGGACAACATTGCCAAAGTTCATTCTGTATCCTGCAAATCAATGAACGTTAGATCTTTTTGCCAGTTCTGTGGAAAGGCATTTCAATAATCTTTGTGGCCTGTATGCACTTTTCTTTAATAAGCAAAAGAGCATTCAAGTAATTCATGCAAACATTTGGAATTTTAAAAATGCTACCTTTATATGCGGAAAGATGGTGGCGAAAACAGCCGGGATGTGATGTTTCAGTTTGGTCCTTCCTCTCCAAAGTGTAAGCTGCATCATCAGCCCAAACAGTGCCCCCACTCAATTGCCAGGGTCTTTGATTCCAGTGATAAAATCAAATATCACATTAAGGACCAAAGAACAGCAAGAAGAAACAAGGAGTAAAAGCTGTCTGAGATGGTTTTATTTTACCATTATTTGTGGGATAGGAAGATGGGAACAGAATCTGACAGGGAGTTTCATTTCAGTAATTGAAAATCAAATATGGAATCCGCAATATTCCTTTTTTAAATGTAGAATGTAGCGGCTCTGAAATATACTTGGCTAAAGCGCTTGGAAACTGAGGTTCTGTATCAAGTCCTTTCTCGCCGGTAATATCTCTAATTTCCAGTTTTTTGCAACAAGTATTCTCGCTGATGTAAGAATATATATTATAATGTATCTCAAGTCTCTATCAATATCTTCTGGAAGCATATTTAATAAAAATACTTCAGGAGTGAATGGAATATCTGTGTCTGTTATTTCTTGTATAATATTATAAATTTTATACCAATATTTCTGAATTTTATCACACTTCCACCAAATATGATAATATGTACCCACATTTTTCTTACATTTCCAACAAACATTCGATGTATTTTTATAACATTTTGCGATTTTATCTGGCGTCCAGTGCCATTTATGAAACATTTTCATAATATTCTCTTTATATGGGATAGCTCTCATATATTTAACAGCTTTCCACGTTCTGTTCCATTGTTCTAAATCAATACTATATCCAAAATCCCTCATCCATAAAATCATTGTAGTTTTAACCTGTTCAACAAGCATATAGTCATCTAATAGTAGATTATACATTTTTTGTATCAGTTTATTGCTCGAAGATAACCATATCTTATCAAGTTCATTTTTCTCTTTGTGAAAACTGATTCTACAGTCTTTGTTATGCCTAGTTTTAACTTGTATTTTTTCCCACCACGTAAGATTCAGTTTTTTCCATACACTATTTTCTTCTGTTTTCAAATTATTATTTTTATCTAACAAGATCTCATATGTTTCTCTTTTTGTTTCCGTGACTAATGAGGGTTTTATAAAAGCCTCTAAAGGAGAGACCCATTTAGGTATTAATATCTCTCTTTTATTGACCTCCAAATCTTCATCAGAGCACCTCTTATCATATGCTGGTGAAATATTGAATGCGCTTTCCCTTTCTCGTACCAAATATAAGAATGCCACTGTTGGAGGTAGCTTAGATGGACAGATTGAATATGTTGTTACAGGGGAAAGATCTGAAATTATTCACAAAAAGATGGAATATGCTATACGTTTGGCTAGATCAAAACGAGGGAAGATAGACTCAAAATAATGTATGTATATAATGTATGTATACTCTGTTTTGTTTGAAAAACAAATAAATTAAAAAAAAAAGAAAAAAAGTAACGGGGGTTCTGTTTCACAAGCCGATGTATCTCCTATGAGAACCACACTGATCATATAACATGATGCAGGGCGGTGTCAGCATGCACTGTGGTGGGGCAGCTGCTGGGGCCCAGGAGTTGTGGTGGGGCATACTGCCACTGACCCCCACCCCCACACCTCCCCGGCTACCTGTCTCTACCCATACACCCAACTGCCCAGAGTTGTTGAGGAAGAGTATGTGGGTGGTGCACGGGGGGGGGGGGGCACTCCTGATGGCAACAGCATTCCCAGCTGGGCCCGTAGCTACAGTGGGGCCTCTTGGGGCCTGGCCCCCCAACTTCCTGCCAAGGCCCCCTGACTTCTCATCTAGCCCAGGCCCTCTGAATTCCCTTTATTTTATTTTCCACACCTCTCTCATCACTGGCAAGCCCCATGGCATTCCCACCCCACGCCCAGCACCGTGGGACCTCGCTGGCCAGCCCCACCCTTACCCTTCATTCCCATGCCACCTGGCCACCATGACCCTTGCCTCTATTTTCTTTCCACCCAAAGTGCTGTAATTATTGAGACGGTGGTGAATTTTTTGTACCTGGCTTCTAAAAGGAGATACATGTATTAGGATTTCATTTTCCTTCTGCTTGTTTTTCTTTCATCTGATATGCCAATAAAGGTGGTGGTAGTGGTGGGTGACTCTTGCCATGGCCTCTCTCTCTCTCGCTCTCACCACTAGCAAGGCAAGCCCCACGCCACCTTCTATTCCCATCCCGGCGATTCCTCACCCAATAGGCTGAAGTTTACTCCTCTCATGTGTGTGTGTGTGTGTGTGAGAGAGAGAGAGAGAGAGAGAAAGAGAGAGGTGGCAGTGAGAGGGGGAGAGAACAGAGAGAGAGAGAGAAAGAGAGAGGTGGCAGTGAGAGGGGGAGAGAACAGAGAGAGAGAGAGAAAGAGAGAGGTGGCAGTGAGAGGGGGAGAGAACAGAGAGAGAGAGAAAGAGAGAGGCGGCAGTGAGAGGGGGAGAGAACAGAGTCCTTGTGTTTGTTTTGCATTTGGTTCAGAAGTCTGTGGGCTGGCAAACTGTTTGGGAATGGAGGATGCATGGTTTATTCTGGCTGGGGTGTGTGTGTGTGTGTGTGTGTGTGTGTGTGCCTCACAAGGAAAAAACTGGCATAATGGATGCCCCACAAGAAAAAAAAGTGCCCCACAAAGCGAAAAATGCTACCTTTGGCCCTGCTCCCAGCTGCATACACTGGCAAGGGCTGTCGGGGAAAAGGTGCGCAGGTGGTGAAGGCAACTCAGCATGGGTTGTGGGTGTTGGAATGGAAGAGTCAACACGTCTGGACACTGAGGGGCACCACATCACTCTAAGGGTGTCTAGGTGTTATCGCCTTGAATAGGATGCTTCTCCTTGTCTTAAGCTGGGAAGGTGCCCTCTGACCCTTCCTCTCCCTTCTCTCTCCAGCTCTGTCCTCTCCCTCTCATCACATGGCCTTCCACGGAGACACATGTCTCTGCAGGTCTCTCCTGTAGATGCAGTGCCCTCACACTCCCACACACATGACGCCGGACAAGCTGGCCATTCGTGACAGAGAAAGCACTCTTTAGGTTCGGCTTCTTCCTCTCCTTTGACTGCAACTTGAATGCGAACTGAATCTACTGGAATAAATGCAAGTTTACCTTTTTTGCAAGATACTTTTAGGGAGATTTATTTACTGCACTCAGTACTGTGCTTGACCTCTTCTGCTCCAGCGCCAACTCAGGTTACCGGAAGATGTACTGTCACTTCCTAGCTTAGCAGGTAACCAGGGCAGCCATTAAGATTCCATTTGGTTTCATATAACTGTGATCTCTGGCGTGCTTCTCGTTCTGAGCTAGGACTGACCTGCTGCCATCTGCCTGGAAACCCTGCTCGGGCCTGCCTCACAGCTGCCACATGTTTTCTTAGTCTTTAAGGTGCTACTGGACTCTTGCTCTTTTCTATGGCTGCCAGTGGTGATATGTAAATGCATGCGCAGGGAACGCTCCTGGAACTGTGGCAGCGCCTGTGTGAGGGGGGGCAAAGCTACAGACCCGGTGAGCGCCGCTCAGGCCTCGCCAGTGCCTGGGGGAGGCAGGCCTCACCAGGGCAACCGGGGGCAGGGGGAAGACATCGACGGGCCCCACGGCTCTGTGCTGTGTGGGCCCCGTTGGGGCAACCGGGGGGGGGGGAGATCAGCAGGCAGACTCCCCCCCTTTTTATTTTAGACCCATGGATCTTTGAGTTCCTAACTTCTGGGAACCCGTCTCTTGGCTCAACATCATCAGCTGCCCTTGGTGAGTCTGCCCCCGGTTTATGTTACTGATTTGCAACCCTCCTCTGAAGCCAGACCCCCCCCCCCTTCACTTTAGACCCATGGAGCCCTGAGTATCTTTTCTACATACTCGGTAACATGGGATTTGGACCAAATTTCATCATAGCAGTTAGAGCTTTGTATGCCAATCCCATTACCAAATTTAAAATTAATGGATCTCTTTCTGACCCTATTACATTATGCAGAGGCACTAGGCAAGGGGGTCACTTATCTCCCCTCCTTTTTGCGCTAGCGGTGGAATAACTAGCACATGTGAGCCTTGATAAATGGAATCAAAATTTGGAACTCTGAGTATAAATTGTCATTATTTCCAGATGATATGCTGCTCTACCTAACAACGCCCCAAACTTCCATTCCGGCTCTCTTGAAAACTCTGGATTATTTTGGGTCTATTTCTGGACTCCATATAAACAGCTGCAAAACTCAACTATTTCCTACCCAAAACAGGATGTAGCAGTCTTAGAAAGGAAATATAATTTTAGCTGGCCAACCTCATTACTATCATATCTGGGGATAAAAATTCCGGTAGACCCTTCTAAACTGATATCTTTGAATCATCAATCCACGTTTAATAACTTGCGCCAAACGTTCCTTAATTAGAACAAACTAAAGCTTTAATCAATGGAGAGATTCCATCTCCTAAAATCATTTGTATTGTCAAAATTCATTTTTCTTTTTCAGGCCATCCCGATATCTCTACCCCCATCCCTGATTCAAAACTGGCAATCTGCCTTAATCAACTTTCTATGTAATGGGAAGCATCATAGAATAAGATTTCAGGTGTTATGTCAACCCAAATCTAACGGTGGGTTTAGTTTCCCAGATCTGTCCACATATCAAAAAGCCACCCTCTTGTCCAACGTAGTGAAGGTACTACGCACCCAGTCTCTTCCAGGCTGAGTTGGACTGTGCACAAATATTATACAACCCATAGATAGATAAACTGATTTGGAGCACTGAACTTGTGCTTTCTTCAATTGTCAGCACCCATAGTTTCCTTTATCCCTCTATACGTTTATGGAGGGCCTTGAAAAAGAGACTTCTTCCAAAAATATCATGCTACTCCATGTTTACTTCTCAGCAATGGTTTCAAGGTAATGTTCCCCTGGATATGCAAACTTACTGGAATAGGGGACCCCAATTCTTAATTTTCTAACACAAAGAGGTTTATCTCTTCTGGATGGTCGCAGTTACAGCAGTGGTTATGAAACCTGACCGCTTTTCTTTATACTTGTGTGTTTACATGAACCCAACCAGTCACACTCTTCCTCCAAACTCTCTCTGAAGCCCTCTCTCTATCCCTCATCTCAAATGCAAGTTGGTTTATTATAGTTTGTCTGAAGATACTTACACTTTTATCCTATGTTAAACTATATTACTGGATAGTTGCTCTTACATAACTCACTATGGAAAGACACTATTTTTCTGTACGTTAATGTTACCTTATATTATATATGGAACACTGTTTTGCTTCTGATACCTGACACCTGCTTTAGTTGTTTTTACACTGCTGTTGCATCTTATTGTACTTGTTTGTTACTATCTTACAATCAACCCGTACAAAGTTATCTTACTGTTAATCTGTCCTGTTTGGAATATTTAGGGCTGCCAAGTACCGACGACTTACCGGCGGTGGGGAGTTGTTCTCCCCCCAAGAGCTCTTCTGGCGCATGCGCTTTGCGCGTGCGCCACGGCGACGTAATGACGTCACCCAGAGGTGACGTCATTACACGGGGGAAGTCGTCCTCACCGGACGACTTCTGGGGCGGGGTTCCCCCCGCTGGCCGAATGCTGGCTGGCTGATTGGGAACCCCTATAGCGGGGGATCCCCCGCCCCCCGGGCTGACTTGGCAGCCCTAGGAATATTATTGAATAAAAACTATAAATAATAATAAAAAAGAAAACAAAACAGTGAGGCCAGATAGAAGAAAGAGGGAGACTTCTGAACATCCCGAGTATGCGGGGGGGGGGGGGACCCTTTACCCGACTAAGAGTGGTAAAGCAAAATGGGGAGGTGCCCATGTATAGGGTTGCCATTCCCCCGATGGGAGCAGGGGTTTCCCCAATTTTGCCCCCCCCCTCAATCCACCCACCGGCCAGCTGCCGGCAGGGGGAGCCCTGCCCCCAAAGAGGTCCATTGTGGCTGACATGCCCGGCACCTGGAGGTGACATCATTGCGCTGAGCACATCATGGGGGGATGCTCTGGTGTTCAGTCAAAAACTCAATGGTGACCACAGAGGTTTTGGCCAAGAGCTAGAGCAATCCCCCCTGACATGCCCAGCATGAGGACATCACTTCTAGGTGACAGCATTGTGGCATGCATACACAGGCCATGTGCCAGAAGACCCCGGAGAAGGGCCTGGAGCCCCCCACTGGGTAAAGGTAGGGACTTGGCAACCCTACCTTTGCATGAGTCCCTCCTCCTGCTGTGGAATTCTGGCTTTCCTAGAGAAAGGCCACAGTTGGAAGGCCTCTTTTTGTCCCATATTAGAATCTATATACTATTTCCCAGAGGTTTTTTTTTTCTGTGTGGATACTTATATCTGCCAAAAGAGAGCTTTTCCTACATAGTCAGGGGCCTTTCTCAATCTTCAGAAAAATCCAAAAAGTTAAAAAAAAAACTTCAGGGACCGTTGAAGTCCCCCCAATACCTTTTGAAATGGCCTTCGCAGGGATCTAACTCTAGGCATCAACGGTGAGAGATTAGAATGGGGGGGGGGGGGCTTCTAACTGTTTCTGTTAGTAAAAGGCAGGGGGAGGGCCTTTTCCAGTACTATTTTGGCCCTTCAGGGAGGAAGTCTTGGGGCCAGGCCTGACAAAACTTGCCAGTGCCAGAAGGAGGAATTCCTAAAGGTTTTGAAGTGGACTCTAAGGAGGGCTGGGTTTGGGGAAGGGAGAGGTCTCTGCTGGGTATAATGCCACAGATGCCACCCTCCAAAGCAGCCATTTTCTCCAAAGCCAGATCACTGCTGTCTTGAGTTATAATTGGGGGGTGGTCTCCAGGCCCCACTTTAGGTTGGCAATCCTAGGCCAGGCAGCAGTCTAGGGTTGCCAAGTACCTCCCCTTGCCACCAGCAGTGGATGGGGGGTAAGGTTGCCAGATCCAGGCTGGGAAACTCCTGGAGATTTGGGGGTGGAGCCTGGGGAGGACAGGGACCTCAGTGAGGTACAATGCCATAAACGCCTTCCAAAGCATCCATTTTCTCCAGGGGAACTGATCTCTGTAGTCTGGAGATGAGCAGTAATTCCAGGGGATCCCCAGGTCCCACCTGGAGGCTGGAATCCCTAGGCAGCACCCTCTGGGTGACTTGATACCACCTGATTTGCATGACTTAACTAGGCCCAGCTGCTTGCTCCTGTTCATCAAGAGCCACCCTATGAAAGCCATTGTGATGTAACAGAGTTTCAGATTGGGATCTGCGAGACCCAGGTTCAGATCCCCATCTTGTGGTGGAAGCTGACTGGGAGATTTTGGACCAGTCACATACTTTCAGCCTAACCAACCTCACAGGGTTGTTGTGCAGATAACAAGGAGGAAATAATAATGTAAGCTGCTTGTTATGTATTGGCTATGGACACTGTGACGTGTCTGGGCATGTTCACCTGTAATGGTAAGTGATACCCGCTGAGCTTCAGTCCCCAGAGAACAATAGACCCTAGGATCCTGATTGTCCCCCTATCAGAGGCTTAGGATATTCAAATGGTCCTATGATAGCCTCTAGTGGGAAACTAATCCCTGCTTACCCAATCCCCCACGGGGGGGGGGGGGGGGAGATCAGGGTGCGGTTTACCTGTAAATATAAGCAGACTCCCCAATCCCTCTCCCTCATGTTCCATCTTGACCCGCAATAAACTACCATGCTGATTTCACTACAACCGGCCTCCCGACTCCAGTACTTTTAGCTGCTTTAGTCCCCACTGTGGAGAAAGACTCTAATTTTCCTAGGTAGAGGTTGTGGGGGAGGGGGGTGGAGATGGATAGCTGAAGACAGCTAAGGGTAGGTTGGTTGTTGGGCAGGAAGGAAATAGGTTTGCCAACTCCAGGTTGGAAAATTTCTGGACATTTGAGGGGTGGGGCCTGGGGAGGGAGGGATTTGAGGAGGGACTACAGACCAGTATAATGCCATAGACGCCATCCTCCAAACCAGCCATTTCCTTCACTTAAACTACCATTGCCAGCCTCCAGACAGGGGCTGGAGAGCACCCAGAATTACATCTGTTGTCCAGGTGACAGAGACCAGTTCCCCTGGATAAAATGTCTGCTTTGGAAGGTTGCTGAGGCTGCTTGCCTCCCCAAGTCTCACTGTCCCAAGGCTCCACCCCCAAATCTCCAGGAATTTCCCAACCTGGAGTTGGCAGCCCTAGGGTGAATTCATTTCTGCAGCTGGGAGATCCATTGTGATCCCCAGAGCACTGCCACTGCTGCTGTGGGGGGAGAGGAAGCAGGAAGGAGGCTGGGAGAGTAATGGGGGCAGAAAGAGAGAGGAATGGAGTGGGGAGGCAGAAAGAGAGAGAAAGAGTGATGAGGTGGGGAGGCAGAAAAACAAAGAGAATGATGATGGGTCAGATAGAGAGAGGAAGTCGCATACATGGAGGGGGGAGAGAGAGAGAGAGAGAAAGAGGGCAGAAGGAAGAAAGAGTGTGAGTAGGGCTGCCAGCCTCCAGGTGGGGTCTGGGGATCTCCCGCTTTTACAGCTGATCTCCAGCTGGCAGAGATCAGCTCACCTGGAGAAAATGGCTGCTTTGAAGGGTGGACTCTATGGCATTGTACCATGCTGAGACCCCTTCCCTCCCCAAACCCCACCCTCTCCTGGCTCCACCCCCAAAGTCTCCAGGTATTTTCCAACCCAGACTTGGCAACCCTAAGTGTGAGAGAGGTAGGGGGAGGAGGTGTAGCAGGAAAGTCCCCAGGCCGAGGCCCTCCTAGTGAGTGACCCCGGTTACCAGAATGAGCCGCACCAGACAATATATGAAAAGGTGAAAAAGATAAAGCTTTATTGGTCCAGCAGAATCAAGTGCTAGTAAGGGCTGGACCCCATTTCCTTACATCAGCCAGCCTTTATACAGTCGGGGCATGTTACAGTAGCAAGCAAACATATTTCTTCAGATTACAGTAATATTTCACATTTCCCATGAATTTGCCCAACCTCCTGCTTTTTGCCTTAGCCCCCTCCAACCCCGACTTCTCCTTTTGCATTCCTTCCCATGGTAACATGGTGGAACTTTCCGTCCCTTGTTTTTGCAAGCCAGCAACTTCTGCTTTTCCTAACTGTCAGCAGTTTATTGTGTCACGTTAAGCAAAGCAATCATTTCACCTGAGCCAAAGTTTTGCATAGCGACATGGTAGGCCTTTTAGTTTGGTTCACAGGCCTTATGGTCTTTCTGGGCCTGGGTCTCTGGTTAGGCCTTGCTTCACCCACTTCTCTCCCCCCACCCCATCACCAAGAATACAGAGCATCATTTGCCCCACACAGAGAGTTCCTATCTATACCTTGTGGCTAAGAGCCACTGATGGACCTCTGCTCCAGATCTATATACTAATAGCCAAGATGCCCTCTCTGTGCAGATATCTAAATCCGTACATCAGGGGCACTTGTGGGGGGGGGGGCAGAGAGATTTTCCTGCACACTTGGGGCACTCCCCAGGTGTGCAGAAAAATCTAAAATGTAGAAAAAATCATAGGGGGGATACTTAACCTCTCCCCGCCCGAAGTAAAACAGCGTTCCCTGTGCATGCACAGAGAACACTGTAGGAACTGTGCCTTCTTGTTGTTAGCGGGGGGAGAAGGCTTGACGGGCCTAGCAGCTGGGAACAGTGCAGGCTTCGCCATTGGGCTGGGGGGGAGAAGGCTTGGCGGGCCCAGTGGCTGGGAGCCATGCGGGCCTCGCCATGGGGGGCAGGGGAGAAGGCTCACCTGCAGCTGCTTCCTCCTCCACATGGAGCTCCCCGCCCGCGAGTATTGCGGGTCCCCATTTCTTGTGTTTATCTAATTCCCTCTTGAAGCCATCCATGCTTGTAGCCGCCGCCACCTCCTGTGGCAGTGAATTCCATGTGTTAATCACTCTTTGGGGGAAGAAGTACTTCCTTCTATCTGTTCTAACCCGACTGCTCAGCAATTTCATGGAGTGCCCACAAGCTCTTGTATTGTGAGAAAGGGAGAAAAGGACTTCTTTCTCTACCTGCTTTATCCCATGCATCTATACATCTAATATCCAAGTGCCCCCATGGATGCGGATATCTAAATCTTCACATTGGGGGCACTTGGGAGGCTGAGAGATTTTCCTGCACACTTAGGGGACTCCCCAGGGGTGCAGAAAAATCCTAAAAGTTTAAAAAACTATACGGGAGATATTTAAGTCCCCCCAAAAGTAAAAGAGTGCAGGGAATACTCTGGGAACTCTGCAGCTGGCCAGCGGTTGGGAGGCATCCAGGCCTCGCTGCTGGTGCCCATGTGTGTGTGAAGAGATCGGCAGGCCCAGCAGCTGAGAGCCACTGGGGGGGAGATGATTGGCCTCAGTGCTGGGGGGAGGATTGGTGGGCCCGGCGACTGGAAGCCACTCAGGTCTCGCCACCAGTGCTGCGGGGGGGGGGGGGACTTACTTGTGACCACCTCCTCCTCAGCGTGAGGTCCTCCTGCTTCTGCAGGACAAGAGCCATGGGGAATACTCCCCCCCCCCCGTGAGTATCGCAGGTCCCTCTTCTTGTAATCTTATAAACCTCGATCCTGTCACCCCTCAGCCGTCGTTTCTCCAAGCTAAAGAGCCCCAAGCGCTTCGACCTTTCTTCACAGGGAAAGTGTCCCAACCCTTTTATCATTCTAGTTGCCCTTCTCTGCACTTTTTCCAATGCTATAATATCTTTTTTGAGGTGTGGCGACCAGAACTGTACACAGTACTCCAAATGAGGTCGCACCATCAATTCATACAGGGGCATGATGACACTGGCTGATTTGTTTTCAATTCTCTTCCTAATAATCCCCAACATAGCAGTCGCACACCATCTTGACATTTTCAGTGAATTATCTACTATGACTCTAAGATCTCTCTCTTGGTCAGTCTCCACCAATTCAGACCCCATCGACATGTATTTATAGGGAGCCTCCCTCCCTCCCATTCAGTGTTCCCTCTAAGCTTAGTATGAGCTAGCTCACAGTTTTTTTAGCCTCTGGCTCACACATTTTTGTCTTAGCTGAGGAAGGATGGCTCCAGAGCAAACTAATGTATGCAGCAGCCAAATTGCTTGCTCACAACTTTCATGCCAGTAGCTCATGAAGTAGAAATTTTGCTCACAAGACCCCACAGCTTAGAGAGAGTATTGCTCCCATCCCACCCCAAAATTATGGGGCACTTTCACTATAGGCCTTACTTCCAGCCAGTGTGGTATAGTAGTTAAAGTGTTGGACTAAGATCTGGGAAACCCAGGTTCAAATCCCCACTCTGCCATGGAAGCTCACTGGGTGACCTTGGGCCAGTCACACACGGTCAGCCTAACCTACCTCACAGGGTTGTCGTGAGGATAAAACAGAGGAAAGGAGAATAATGTAAGCTGCTTTGGTTCCCCATTGGGGAGAATGGTGGGAGGCAGGCAGGCAAACAGACAGATAGATATTCCACAGCTTCAGGGTTTAAAGAGGCAGACTGCTATTTCCAAAAACTGAGCAACAATGTTCGGCCCATTCAGTCCTTGATCAGATATTATCAGAAAGCACCTTGTGCGGGTGGCTTTTTGAGGCAGGTATTGTGGGTGATTTTGTATTTCCTGATAAACTGTCTGCCACAGAGCCATAACTAATTTTGCACCTGAGGCAAGAATATGAAATTGCACCCCCGATACTTTCATAATAGTTATTTTGGTAGAACAAAGTCTTGAGTCCAGTGGCACCTTTAAGACCAACAAAGTTTATTCTGGGTATAAACTTTTGGGTGCATGCACACTGTGTCAGATTATTTTGGTAGAAAGGTAAATCCACAGAGAGCAGAGAAATAAGCTCACAACATTTATTTTAGTTTGATACACATTTCTGCTCCTCTCAGCTCTTCTCTTGCCTTGTCCTTGTTGCAGCTCTGCTCAGTCACCCAAACCCTGCCCTGTAAAACAGCTGCCCTCTAGTTTCTGGGCTTTGTGAGCAGTGTTCCCTCTAAGCTGAGTTAGTGTGAGCTAGCTCACAGTTCTTTAGCCTCCAGCTCACACATTTTTGTCTTTGCTCAGGAAGGATGGCTCCAGAGCAAACTAATTTATGCAGTAGCCAAATCGCTTGCTCACAACTTTCATGCCGGAAGCTCACAAAGTAGAAATTTGCTCACAAGCAGGGCTATTTTGGGGCAGGAACGCACAGGAACTGAGTTCCGGCTGGCTCCCGAGTTGGCCATGCCCAGCAGGAACTCATTAGCATAACAGGCCACACCCAACAGCAGAAACTCATTAGGATTGGCTACATTAGGGGTGTGTGGCCTAACATGCAAAGAAGTTCCTGCTACAAGAAAAGCCCTGGGTTCTGACAACGAAGTATAAAAAGAATAAGAAGCAAAAGGTGGGTGTGGCTGGATGACCACGCTTCTGGTAACATGGGGGTGTGGCCTAATATGCTAATAAGCTGTGCTGTCAGGAATGTGGCCTAATATGCTAATGAGCTTCTGCTGTTGGGTGTGGCCCATTGTGCTAATGAGTTCCTGCTGGGCTTTTTCTACAAGAAAAGCCCTGCTCACAAGACTCCACAGCTTAGAGGGAATATTGTTTGTGAGTTTAACAGCAACATTTTTGGTGGGGTGGGGGGAGCGCTTTGCTCTTTAAACCCCAAATCCCAGAAATCCAGTCTATTGGGAAACTGTCCTACCGATCTAGTATTGAGGGAGCAGTTGATGAGTGAGAACAAAATGGTCTGCAACATTTTGTTCCCACCAGTACAAAGAACAGAAACACACGAGGGGGAACATTGGCTGACCCTTACGCAGAACAGCTCACGCTGATGCTGTAATTTTGCAATCATATATTCCCTGAGTTTGGCCTCTGGCCTGTGGGGAAACCTGCCCCTCCTACCTATTAGCGCCAAACCCCATGGGTGCAAATGGTACACTTTTCCACAAAGCACCGACGTGAAATGGTGAGTGGAAATCTGCCATGTGCTGAGCCTTGCCAGGCTTCAGTCTCAAAAAATACATGGGCACCGCTGCAAATATTTATGTACAAAGGTTGAGGAAGGGAAGAAATCGAGTGCTACTAAACAAGATTTGAAATCCTATGGACTTTGGTTTCAGGAATGGCTCGTATTGCCGGAGATTTTAGAAGAACGTTTTTTAAAGTGTCAGTTCCCAGAAAAGAAAAGAAAAATCATTAATCCTAAATGAATGGCTTCCTATTTCATGTGGCTGGGCTTTTTTTTTTAATGGGAAAAAATGCTTTAAGCCATGTTACATAAAGTCTCCAGTTGAATTCAAACACTATAGTGATAAATTCCGGGGGAGGGGGGGGGGCAGTCCGGTTTATCAGATTAGCAGTTTGTAGCAGCAAAAAAACGCAGCAGCGATCATTGGTGGCATCTTCCAGATAACAGCATCTGCTTCCATGAGCAAGTGATCTTCAGCCCACAAAAATGGATCAATAAATCTGTTAATCCTTATTGTATCACAAGACTCCCTTTTGCTTTATAGTAATAATGAGTAAGTCCGATTAGGTTTTATAATACATAATGGTGGGTTTTATTTTTCTAATCATTTTGTAATAAGCGTTTTATATTTTTATAATTGTGAATTATATTTTTATGGGTTTGAGAACATCTCTACCAAGTGCTTATTATGCGGGCCTGTGAATTATTATTCCCCCGAAAGGAAGGCACAGCCCGTGGACTCTTACTTCCCTGTGTAGCTAGCCAGTCTTCCGTCCTGTGGCCGGGGGCAGAAGTGGCTAGAATGACATATTGCATGAGCTAGGGTTGCCAGCTTCCAGGTGGGGCCTGGAGATCTCATGGAATTACAGCTGATTTCCAGATGACAATTGAACGATTCCTTGGTATTTGGGGACAGAGCCTGTGGAGGGCAGGGTTTGGAATGAGGAGGGGCCACAGTGAGGTGTAGTGCCTTAGAATTGGGGGGAAAAACCCGCCCCACACACAAAGTAGCCAGGGGAACTGATGTGTCATCTAGAGACCAGCTGGAATTCTGGGAGCTCTCCATGGAGGCTGGCAATCCTTTTTATCCCATATTTCCTCCAAAGAACCGGGCCATGGTGGCTCAGAGGTTAAGACGCTGAGCTGCAGACCAGAAGGTCGGCAGCTCGGCAGTTTGAGACCCGAGTGCCGCGTGATGGAGTGAGCTCCCATTTCCGGCCCCAGCGCCTGCCAACCTAGCAGTTTAAAAGCAAGAAATTGCAAGTAGATAAATAGGTACTGCTTTGGTGGGAAGGTTACAGCATTGTGTGTGCCTCGGCATCTAATCATGCTGGCCCCATGACCACGGAAATGTCTTCAGACACCACTGGCTCTTTGGCTTGGAAACGGAGATGAGCACCGCCCCCTAGAGTCGGATTTTACTGCCTTTCGAGCGAGGGAAACCTTTACCTTTACTCCTCCAAAGAACTCCGAGCAGCCTATGTGGTGTCCCCTCCCCATATTTGATCCAGGCCTGTCAGCTCAAACCTGACACTCCAAGCCCGTTCTGACATTCTGGCTGCCACTGTTTGAACTGTCTCTATTGTTTATCAGGGATGATCCCTATATTTGCTTCCGTACTTCGGCCTTTGCAAGAGACTCCTTTTTAAAATGTGCTGGAATGCAGAAACACCCAGTTGAATATTCCAGGTTTCACTTCCCTGAAAATCACACATACTCACTAGCACAAATTGTCAGCATACTAATTTTCTTTTCTCCTTTTCTTGTAACCCAGGTAATAAAAGTTATGGGATTAGGGCTGCCAAGTCAGCCCGGGGGGTGGGGGATCCCCCGCTAAAGGGGTTCCCAATCCGCCGGCCAGCATTTGGCCGGTGGGGGGAACCCCACCCCCGACGTCATCCAGCAAGGACAACGTAATGACGTCACAGGAAGTGACGCAGCACGTTGGGGGGGTTGCCAGGGCGACGCTCTGGCAATCGCCCCAAAACTCTATGATACCATAGAGTTTTGGGGCGATTGCCAGAGCGTCGCCCTGGCAACCCCCCCAACGTGCTGCGTCACTTCCGGTGACGTCGATGGGTGCACGCGCGAAGCACGCGCGCCAGAAGAAACTCCCGGCGGCAGGAGGACTCCCCCCCCGCCGGTGAGTTTTCAATACTTGGCAGCCCTATATGGGGTTGTTGCTACTCTATAACTGTTGGAGTTTCCAGGTAGCCACATTGCTTCATGGGAGCGGGAGAGAAAAGCTAGGATAAGACCCTCCCCAGTTTTAAACCCAGCCTGCAGAAGAGTTCCAAAGATCTTGAAAGTTTGGACACTGTTTTGGGTCTAAGGTTGCCAGCACCAGGTTGAGAAATTCCTGGAGATTTGGGGGTGGAGTCTACTGAGGGTGGGGCATGGAGAGGGGAGGGACCTCTGAAGCTGCCATTTTGCTACAGGGGAACTGATCTTTGTCGTCTGTTGTAATTTCAGGAGAGCTCCAGGCCTCACCTGGAGTAAGTTGCCAGCTCTGGGTTGGAAAATACCTGGGAATCTGGGGGGTGGAGCCTGGGAAGGGCAGGGTTTGGGGAGGGGAGGGACCATAGCTGGTTACAGTGGCATAGAGTCCCCCCTCCAAAGCAGCCATTTTCTCCAGGGGAACGGATCTGGGCAGCCTGGAGATCGACTGTAATAGCGGGAGATCTCCAGGTGCCACCTGGAGGTTGGCAGCCCTATTTGTGTCACATGGTTTTTGGTGTGGGATTTTATAATTGTGAGAATAAAGATTTTTATTTTTATTTCTTTTTTTTAAAGAAAATTATTGTGGTCTATTTACTAAGACATTTCAAGAGCCAGTTCAGCACAGGTGGTTGCAGCGTACCGTATTTTTCGCTCCATAAGACGCACTTTTCCTCCCCAAAAAAGTGGGGGGGAAAGTGTGTGCATCTTATGGAGCGAATATGGAGCTTTTCTTACCTGTAACAGGGCTCTTTCTTCAGCAGGAACGCAGGGGAACGCCATTCAGGCTGGCATCCCAGCCTTCCCCGCCCCTCCCTGCTGGGCCTGAGCTGTTAAGACTTAAAAGGGAAACGGCAGGAAAAACCCCACCAGGCTAAGTACTCTTTCCCTTTAAGTGCGTTTCCCCTTTAAGACAGCCAGCAGCAGAAAGCCCCGCCCACAGATTAAGCTCCGTGGCTACTTTGCACAGAAAGGCCTGGCTTTGCATGGCATGCCCACGTCTCTCTTCTTTCCTTTCTCTATCTTTCTTCCTTCCTTCCTTCCTTTCCTTTTTTCTGTCTGTCTGTCTGTCTGTCTTTCTGTCTCTCTCTCTGTCCCCACCTTTCTTTCTTCCTTTCTCTTTCTCTCTCTCTCTCCTCCTCCTTCCTTCCTTTATCTCTCTCTCTCTCTCTCTTTCTTTCTTTCTGTTTCATTTTTTCCTGTTTTCCTCCTCTAAAAACAAGGTGCATCTTATGATCAGGTGTGTCTTATGGAGCGAAAAATACAGTATATAAATATGATGCCCAGCGGGGGACTGTAGACTGGATGAAGGTCATCCGGTTTGATCTGTTACAGACAAAGGAAAAGCTAGCTGGGGTGAGTGGTGGGGAGTGAAATCATACTTGTTTCCCGTGAGAAGTTTCATAATTTATTCCTGGAACATCACCTTTAATCCAATTAATAACATCTATATATACTTGTATTGTGTTCCCAGACAGATTGCTCAAGGATGTGGCCATTCCTGCATTTCTGAAGGCTTAGAGATGACAGGGCTCGTCAAAAGACAAAGGAAGTGTTATTGCAGTACCCATTTAAAAGAACTTAGACATCCAACATCCCTGTCATGAGTACAAACTTACTGCCATTTATTCTTCTCAATAGACACGACAGCCATTTTTAGAGGGCGGCCAAACGCCAAGAAAAATGACACACACACACATCCCGTTCTAGATCTCATCCTAGTACAGGTAAAGGTTTCCCTTGCTTGAAAGCCAGTCAAATATGACTCTAGGGATGCGGTGCTCATCTCCGTTTCCAAGCCGAAGAAGCCAGCGCTATCCAAAGACGTTTCCGTGGTCCTGTGGCAGGCATGACTAGACGCCGAGGCGCACAGAATGCTGTTTACCTTCCCACCAAAGCAGTACCTGTTTATCTATTTGCAATTTCTTGCTTTTGAACTGCTAGGTTGGCAGGAGCTGGGGCCAGAGACAGGAGCTCACTCTGTCATGCGGCACCCAGGTCTTGAACTGCCGAACTACCGGCCTTCCAGTCTGCAGTTCAGCGTCTTAACCACTTGAGCCACTGCAGCCCCATATCTCATCCTAGGCACCACTAAACAGATTTCCAGTCACAGAAAAATACATTCCATTTAAAAAAAAGAACATGGAATTACGTATGAGGCTGTGGGGGGGGGGGCATCTGAGGCAGCTGTCTTTGGTAACAGAAGTGTTAAAAGTGCATAAGAGCAGTGGTTCTTAAATAAGGTTGCCAGCTCTGGGTTGGGAAATACCTGGAGATTTTGGGGGTGGAGCCTGAGGAGGGCAGGGTTTGGGGAGGGGAGGTATTTCAATGGGGTATAATGCTGTAAAGTCTACCTTCCAAAGTGGCCATTTTCTCCAGGTGAACTGGTCTCTGTCACCTGGAGATCAGCTGAACAAAGTTGGAGTCCAGTGGTGCCCTTAAGACCGACGTAGTTTAATTCTGGATATGAGCTTTCACATGCTTCTTCAGATCAGTTGTAATCCCAGGGGGTCTCCAGCCACCACCTGGAAGCTGGCAACCCTGTTCTTAAAACCATTCTACACATTCTGTAGTTTTCGGGACCCACTTGAAAATTAACCGCATACTGCTTTCCCCCTCTCGGACGTAAAATGCAACCATCACACATCATATAACAATGAACAAATCTATAATTTATTGATCACATTCACTTTTTTATGGCCATACAGCACGCTTGTGCAACAGGCTGTATGCGAACACGCATGAAGTTGCCTTCTCCTGAACCGGTCCATCGATCCATCAAAGTCAGTATAGTCTACTCAGACTGGCAGCGGCTCTCCGGGGTCTTTCACTTCACCTAATGCCTGCAGGGCTGGCCCCAGGTTTTTTTCCACACTAGGCGAGGATCTCTTCTGCCCCCCCCCCCCCCGTGTGCCCACCAGTTTTCAAATATTAAATGCAAAAACGAAATGAATAAATACAAAAAAACAAAAAGCTGCACCGCTCCCTCCTCTCCTCTGAGAGAAGCCAAGATCCTCCTGTCCCCCTCTCCAATTTTTAGGAGAATGTGCTGGGAATGAGGTGGGAGAGCCCTGAGGAGATGGAGTGCCTGACTGGAGGTGGCAGGTGAGAGACTCCAGCTCAGAATTAATTTCTCCCTGCACACAGAAAACTAGCCCTGCAGGGAAAAAGTTTTTGCACTCTGTGCCTGAGATGGCTTTTCTGGAGCAGGGAGATTTCAGCAGAGGAAAGCCCCCCCCCCCCCACATGTGTTCCTCCACCTGCAGTCTCAAGTGAAGCTTCCTTGAATCCATGAATGGACAAAGCAGGAGAAAAGAGCACAAATCAGTCCTGTCCGCTCCATCGGCTCATGTCGCTTCCCCAAGGGGGACAGGTTTCCCTGCATTTTGCCTGCCCCAAACTACCCCTCCCAACAGTGGACTGTTCCAGTGTTTTAAAAACCATCAATTCTATATTAATACAGCGGTATGGCCTAATAGACCTGTGGTTATACCGTTACACTGGTCAACTGGGATATTAGAAAAATAAACTGACTCACCTCCCCCCCCCCATACCCTGGGAAGGAAAAACAGCTGCCAGTGAGGCAGGGGAGACTGAAATGGCAGCGTTCCCATGCAAGGGCGTAGACTTTCCAGTTTCCCAGGGGGTGCTGGGGCTGGGCCAGAGGCATTGCTGGGCTAGGTCCTTAAAAGAACCAAGACCTAGTGACCAGCAAGAGAATGTCAGTTTTGTACATATAACTTTTCTTGTACTGAAAGACACTGGTTATCATCCCCCCCCCCCCCAAAAAAAATCTGATTACAGAGCGGTGCTGGACTGGTGCCTATCAGGGTTGTCAACCTCCCGGTGAGGCCTGAAGTTCTCTCAGAATTACAGCTGACCTCCGGCAGACAGAGATCAGTTCCCCGGGAAGAAAAGGGCTGCACTGAAGGGAGGACTCTCTGCCCTGGTTCACATCTACGCTCCACCCCCACCCACTGGGAGATGGCAACCCCAGGACAGCCACGGCCTGGCATGATCCCCGCCTTCCTTCCTTACAAGAACTGAAATCTTATTCCAACCCACCCCCCCCCCCCCGGTGCATGATTTACTTTTAAGGAGACCTCCCCGTGGAGGTCCGGCTGCACCGCTTTTGCCGGCTGCTGCCCCCCCCCGCCCCCGTTCTCTCCCCAAGTCCAGAACACGCCTCCCCTCCCCGGACACGCAGGCGCGCATGCACACAAGGAGTAAAAGGGCCACTCCTCTCTTCCGACACCTCCCCTCCTTGCTCGGCCTCTCTAGCAAATGGCTCTGTGGATTTAACCCTTGCAGTGCTGCAGAGAAATGCAGAATGTAACCTCCGGTCCGCTTGAGGAAGAGCATCAGCCGGGCTGCCCTCCACGACGTCTTCTGTTGCTCAGCAAGGACTTTCCGGAGTAACTCTGCATGGGGTCCCAGAGGAGCCTGTACTGTCAAAGGAGGATGAAGCTGGGTCCCCGCTCCTTATTCATCTGCCTCCCATAAGCAGGGGTCATTTCGTAGAAAAAGAGGAGCAGGAGCTCATTAGCATAACTCATTTGCATATCTCATTTTCATATGCCACGCCCCCTAACATACCAGCAGTGTGTCAGAAGGCAACACCCACCCCTCAGGCTCCACTCTACAGGTGAGTGAAACTGACCTGCTCTTCCTCCGTTCCCTTCCCCACCCAATACTTTGTGCAATAAAAAGAAGCGTAGAGAACACACCCTCATTCTCTTCCTGCTCCCTTGAAACCACCAGGTTTCAAGTAGACTTGAGATACCCAGGACATGTGCACCACCCATCCCTTCCCCTTCCCCTCCCCACAACAAGACACCCTATGAGGTAGGTGGGGCTGAGAGAGGTCTTTTGAGAACTGCTCATGAGAGAACAGCTCTGAGAGAACTTGTGACTCACCCAAGGTCACACCAGCAGCTGCATGTGGAGGAGTGGGGAATCAAACCCGGTTCTCCCAGATTAGAGTCCACGCTCGTGACCGCTACACCAAACTGATGGGGTGGAAGCTGCTGAAGGGTTGGTGAAATTTCTCCAGTACTTATGTGCCATGTGCCCAGATAAAAAATGGTACACTTAGAAAATTTATATGCCACCTTGAGCAAGTCTCTGGAAAAGCAGCACACAGTCATAAAAGGAACAATGATGAAATTATCAAGATTAAAACAAAACATTAAAAACAATAAAGACCCTAGCAGGGCTTTCCCTGGGGCGCTGCGCCTCTGCACTGCTCACGGAAGCCGAGGAGGGGGCGGGGCTTGGTCATGTGCCCGCCCTCTGGGCTCCTCACTCCTGGAGCTGCGCTCCTGTGCGGTCCCGCTCCAACGGACCCCTGCCCATAAGGACCACGAAAGTCAGCGGGGGGCGGGGGTGAGGCAAGATGACCACCGGGCTCCTTTTCACATAGAGAAGAGGAATGCGCTGCCTATGGTGGAGAGAAAATGCAGGACCTCAAAGGCGGCCAAGAGGCGCCCCAGTGGGAGTTTTGGACAGTATAGCTTTGGAGGGGGAAGGGACCGAGCCCAGGTTCCCAGGAAGGAGACTGCATTTGGACCCCCACCCCCCTTCAAAGGCTCGCTGCATCCCCGTCCCCTCCCCCCCCAGAATAAACTCTCCATTTGCAGCTCAAGAGATGGAAGGAGAAGGAGGGAAATCCCTGCTTTGGGATGGGCAGACAGCTGCTCCCCCCCCCTCCCCCCGTGTCTGCAGGATTCCTGAGAAGGTGTTGCTGAAGACATCCTGGCTGAAGTCCATTCCAGGGGGACCTGGGCGCTGATTTAAATGGGAAGGGCAGGAAGCCTTTCCCCTGTGTCTGCAGCTTGGAAAGGGTTAAAACAGCCGGACTGTTTGCTAGAGAGGCCGAGCGTGATCTGGGGAAGAGAACAGGAAGGGTTGCAGGCTCACAACAGAAGGGCCAAGCCTTGCAACCGAATTCTGCGAAAGTTTCCTCCCAAGTAGGTCATTTCAGTCTTGGAAGAGAGCAGTTCAGCGTAGTAACAAGCCCAGTAGGCACTCCACTTGTCACTCCTCTCCAAGAAGGTGAGGAACCATTCACAAGCACTCTTTGGGTGAGATCTGTCAGCCAGTTGCAGATCCACCTAGCCGTCATCCACCCCACCCCACCCCGACCTAAGCTGGATTTCCCTTGGCCCTCCCAGCCAGCCTGGTTCCCGGGGGCAGGGAGTTTTAAAATCCCTGGCGGGGCAGGGGCTCTTGTGTGCGTTAACGCTTTGCGCGCATGCACGCCGAGACCATGTTCCCACCGCCTCTCCCCCCCCCCCTGGCACCATAGAGTTTCAGGGCAATTGCCAGAGCATCGCCCCAGCAACGTGCCCAGCATGATGGTGTCACTTCCAGGTTTTTGCCCAGTATTTGCCTAGCTGGCCCCTGGATGGACGGACGGAGGGACAGAGGTGTGAGTGGCCAGGCCGGGGGGAGGAGAGGTGGCAGCGGAAGCCATCCATCCAGCCGGCGGGCGGGCCTAGAAAGGGCCCGGTGGGTGCTCCGTTTTGCTGGGGGTGGCTGAGCCCCCCCAGGAAATTTTGGAAGTGGCTCGAGCCCCCCCCCCCATAGTTGACGCCTATGCCGGGAGGGGCTCAGTCCCCTCTGGGAATTTTCAGGGGTACCTTCAGCCCCTGAGCCCCCTGAAGTTGACATCTATGTTCCCGTGTCACTTGATGCAGAGAAGGAAGATTTCTTCTGAAAATCCCCCTTTGCACTCTTGAGACTTTTCTTTGCCCCCCACTCCTTCCCCCTCCTTGATCTACTCCCTCCTTCTCCCCAACCCCAAATCTCACTTTCAGCCCCCCCCCCTTCCCGGTCCTTCCTAAATGTCTCCCTGGAAACCACTTGAATGTCCTCCAGCTTCCAAATGTGCCGGATTCGGATCCTGCGCTCAAGTCAGCTGCAGGAACCACGTGGCTCTGCACAAAGGGGACAAGTGGCTCTCCATGGGGCAGGAGCATGGGGGGGGGGACCTTCACCCCCTGCTACATCCCCCCACCTTGCTGTTTCATGGCGCCCCATATTTCCCTCCTCTCCAATGCCTCTTTGGGCTCACCAGATTTTCTGCCAGCTGTTCAAGCAGAAGCCCAGAGAATCCGAGTGGCTTTCTTGAGAGGGGAGGAGGAAGAAATGGCTCTCCCCCATCACTATATGCCTCTCTTGGACTCTCTTTAACCCTTAAGAGACAGTGCTCATTTTGGAAAAGGGGACAGGGGGGAAGTAAAAGCTGGATCTACGTGGATCCTTAAGAATTCACATGTTCTTACGTTGAAACAAAACCAAACCACCGTCATAACTGTAGAACACGTCCTAGGCTGTGGTCACACACACATACAGGAGGTTTGGGAGACAGGGGAGGGGCCGGGCACCGCCGCTCTGATACAGGAGGTGGGGGGGAGTCTGGTCCTTCTCTTCCCCTCCCTCCCTGGAGTCTAGGGACTAGCCCGCCGCCACCCACCTCACCGAC
This sequence comes from Lepidodactylus listeri, assembly GCA_029233225.1. NCBI lineage: Eukaryota > Metazoa > Chordata > Lepidosauria > Squamata > Gekkonidae > Lepidodactylus > Lepidodactylus listeri. The sequence goes on along the minus strand of JARCFY010000005.1, from coordinate 126,186,005 downwards.
CAACGGGCTCACTCTCTCTGATACAGGTTTTGGGGGGGCGCCGCCGCTCCTTCTCTTCCCCACACATCACTTCCTCTGACGCTTTCAATGCCAGGCAGTCACTTATCTTAATGGGGCGTGGGGGAGTCAGACGGGAGGCCAGTTCAGGTGCCCACCAGCAGGGGTCGCCCTAGGCCATTGACTAGTTTGCCTAGCGGGTGGGCCGGCCCTGAATGCCTGATCCTTTTAGCTGGAGATGCTGGGGGATTGAACCTGGGACCTTCTGCATGGCAAGCAGATGCTCTGCCACTGAGCCACAGCCCCTCCTCAACACACAAAGGAAGCTGCCTCATACTGAGTCAGACCCTTGGGCCATCAAAGTCAGTATTGTCTACTCAGACTGGCAGCGGCTCCCCAGGGACTCAGGCTGAGGTCTTTCACATCACCTGCTGCCTGGTCCTTTTAACTGGAGGTGCTGGGGTTTGAACTTGGGACCTTCTGCATGCTGAGCAGATGCTCTGCCACTGAGCCACAGCCCTTTCCCAAGGAAGGGGAAGAAGCAGCACCTCCACAGCAAGCTCCAGCTTGAGTTATGTATGTTCACTTGAAAGCATGGGAGTGAGAATGTCCCAAAAGATACAGTCCACAACAGGTCTCCTTAAGCAGCAAGTCCTTTATTTGTAGAGAAGATCATTGGAGTCAAACACTTTCACTGTTAGTAATACTGGGGTTAGGGATTACAGGTATTGATATACTGGATATGAAATATGGTTGAAGGACATTCTACCAATCACTATGCAGGATTTTAGGTGCTCAAATATACTGGCCTAGAGTTCCCATAGAAAACGCGGGGAAAAGGGGTTCCCAGGGAATAATGATGTTGAACATCTCTAAAGTTCAGTTCTCAAGACATGGATAAGAAGAATACAAAATACCGGTGTGTTTGGCTCACACATAACTGCTAGCGTTTCTGTTCAAGGACAGGGCATGGAGATAACAGGGAAGGAGCAAAGCACTTAGACGAGCGTGCGCAAGGGAAGCAGCCAAGCAAGCAAGCGGAGCAGAGCACACATTCCAGAGGAGGGAGGGGCCATGACTCTGCTGCTTGAAAATAAAAACACACCATAAAGCTCGCACTGAACAGGCATGCTGAGATATTTATTTATTTATTTAATTTGTACCCCGCCCTCCCTGCGAACAGGCTCAGGGCGGCTTACGAGAATCGGTAACCGGTACCGTAAAACCATTACAAAGTTAAAACATCACATTAAAACATCACAAAAATTCTTCAAGTGCTAGTAACGGAGACAGAGATTTCCAGCCACGTGTGCCACCACCGATAAGTACAGCGCCTTGTAGCATAACTACTCAGAACAGGGTCTCATAAATTGATCAAAATGTGCATCGTAGTAGAAGAAGAAGAGATTGGATGTATACCCCGCCCTTCACTCAATAGTCTCAGAGCGGCTTCCAATCTCCTTTCCCTTCCCCTCCCCACAACAGACCCCCTGTGAGGTAGGTGGGGCTGAGAGAGCTCTTTCGAGAACTGCCCTTGAGAGAACAGCTCCAAGAGAACTTGGGGCTGACCCAAAGTCACACCAGCAGCTGCATGTGGAGGAGTGGGGAATCAGACCCAGTTCTCCCAGAAAAGAGTCTGCGCTCCTAACCACTACACCAAACTGGCTCTTGGGCTTATGTGAGACGACGCTCCCTAAAGTATCTTCATTCTAGCACAGGCAGTTCATGTCCTTACAGGCAGGAATCCTGAATGGTACAAGTCCAGCTGTGCTGCAGCTGGTGATATGAAAGACCTCAGCTTGAGACTCTGGAGACCGGCTGCCCATCTGAAGAGGCAAGACTGACCTCAGTAGACCTATGGCCTGATTCAGTGGAAGGCAGCTGTGTGTCCCATGTATTTGAACCAAGCCATAATATATCCCTAGTGATCAGTTGACCATTGGGCGGATGCATTTTGGACCATCAGGTGGTCTGCAGCAATGACCCCATGTAGAGCACACTACAGTTGTCCAAGCATGACAGTACCAGCCCTTGAATGACAGAGGCCAGATATTCTTTTGTTAGGGAAAGATTCAGCTAGCATAGCAACCCAGCCTGGTGAAAAGCAGTCCTTGCTAAAGATGCCAGCTGGGCATCCAGACATCAAAGTAGCTCAAGGAAGACACTCCTAAATTGTGAGCTTCCTTTCAGGGAGTTTGCAGACCATTAAACATAATATAAGAAGAGCCCTGCTGGATCAGTGGCCCATCTAGTCCAGCATCCTGTGTCTCACACAGTGGCCAACCAGTTCCTCTGGATGGCCAACAACAGGGCATAGCGGCTGAGGCTTCCCCTGATAAGAGCATAAGAAGAGCCCTGCTGGAACAGACTGGCGGTCCATCTAGTCCAGCATCCTGTCCCACACTGGCCAACAGCCAGTTCCTCTGGAGGTCCAGCGACAGGGCATAGAGGCTGAGGCCTTCACTAGGACATAAGAGCCCTGCTGGATCTGACCAGTGGTCCATCTAGTCCAACATCCTGTCTCACACAGTGGCCAACCAGTTCCCCTGGATGGCGAGCAACAGGGCACAGAGGCCGAGGCCTTCCCCTGATGTTGCCTCCTGACTCTGGGATTCGTAGTCTTATTGCCTCTGAGTGTGGAGGCTCCCCTCAGCCACCATGGCTAGTAGCCATCGATAGACTTCTCTGCCATGAATCGATCTAATCCCCTTTCAAAGCCGTTTATTCCTGTGGCCATCACTACTTCCTCTGGCAGCGAATTCCACATTTTTAATCACTCTCTGTGAAAAGTAGTCTTTCCTTTTGCCCATCAGATTCATTGGATGCCCTCGCGTTCTGGTATTTTGGGAGACGGAGAAAAATTTCTCTTAGTTGACGCTCTCCACCCCAAGCGTAGTTTTATAAACCTCTATCATGCCCCCCCCCCCCAGTCATCTCCAACCTGACAAGTCCCAGAGACTCTTGAGCCTTTCCTCCTAGAGAAGGGGCTCCAACCCCCTCCTCATCTTGGCTGCTCTGTACCCTTCCACAAAAGGCCAGTGACCAGGTTCATTTGGCCTTCTGCCATCGAGACCTCTGTCTTGTTTCCCGCTCAGACTCATTCACCCTCTTCCAGACCATTTCCAACACCAGCCCAGATTTGTTAAACAACTTACTGAAGTCAAGAGTTTTCCTGAAACCCTCCTAAAGACGGTACGTTTTCCAAATGCCTCCCAGCTGTGTGGTCTGTTGACCTTGGCTTGCTCTCCCGATTGAGAAATTTGCTGTTTGTTCAGTTCATCTGTACAGTCAGTACAGTGGGAAACCAAGTCTGAATTGCATTGCGTTGAGAAATCTGCAGGTACATTTTTGGATATGTTTTCCCCGCTTCCCTATGCTTGCTTCCTTGTGTTTCTGGGTTTTCCCCCAATGAATCAGAATTTCTAAATGTACTGTGACCGTTTTTTCCCAAAAAGGCCAAATTGTTCACGACACAGAGGGGTAATTTACTGCAAGGGGGAAGGAGCTGTTTGAGCAGCCAGCGTGTTCAGCCCTCATCTTGTGCAATATACCCTTATAAAAAGGTGACGGAGGGCTGCAAACGTTAGACTTGCGGAACCTTCATCTAGAAGAACAGCAGCAGTTTCAAGTTTCAGAGTAAGTGGCTGAAATGATGGTCTGACTGTATTCTCCATTTTCTTCTTTGCTATCAGAAAACGCACAATGTCTAAGAGGCATCCAAACTGAAGTTTCCTTTCTACATGGAATGATGGGGTGTTATGAATGGCATGGAATGTATGGTTCTTGTAGCAGGTATCTAAACTTTGAAGAGTATATGTCGTTCTTGGCCCAAACCAATGATATTAAATCTTGGTTTGTAAAAATCTATATATCTAATTCCAAAGGCGCCCCCTGTGTGAGGATACCTAAATCCGCACAGGGGGGGCACCTGGGAGGCAGGGAGGTTTTCCTACACATGGGGGGCACTCCCCCCCGTGGGCAGAAAAATCCGAAAAGTTAAAAAAAAACCTTCAGTGACCGTAGAATCCCCCAAAATACCTTTTGAAATGGCACCAACTCCAGACATCAACTGTGAGGAGATTAGAATGTTCAGGGGAGGGGGGGGAGGCTCTAACTGTTTTTGTCAGTAAAAAGCAGGGTTTTTACTGGCAGCAGTCGAGGGTTGCCAAGTACCACCACCACCACCACCCCCGGGCACCAGCAGCGGATCCAGATCCAGGCTGGGAAACTCCTGGATATTTGGGGGTGGAGCCTGGGGAGGACAGGGACCTCAGTGAGGTACAATGCCATAAACTCCCCCCCTCCAAAGCATCCATTTTCTCCATGGAAAGTTATCTCTGTAGTCTGGAGATGAGCAGTAACTCCAGGGGATCCCCAGGTCCCATCTGGAGGCTGGCATCCCTAGGCAGCACCCTCTGTGAGATTTGATACCACCCGATTTGCATGACTTAATTAGGTCCAGCTCTTTTGCTACAGTTCATCAGCAGCCACCGTATGAAAGCCATTGTGGTGCAACAGTTCGAGCTTCAGACTGGGATCTGTGAGACTCAGGTTCAGATCCCCATCTTGCAGTGGAAGCTGACTGGGAGATTTTGGACCAGTCACATACTTTCAGCCTAACCAACCTCACAGGGTTGTTGTGCAGATAACAAAGAGGAAATAATAATGTAAGCTGCTTTAGTCCCCATTGTGGAGAAAGACTAGGTGAGGCTGCAGGGGAGGGGGGTGGAGATAGAAAGCTGAAGACTGATAAAGGTAGGTTGGCTGTTGGGTGGGAAGGAAATAGGGTTGCCAACTCCAGGTTGGGAAATTCCCAGACATTTGAGAGGTGGAGCCTGGGGAGGGTGGGATTTGAGGGGGGAGGCAGAAAGAGAGAGAAAGAGTGATGAGGTGCGGAGGCAGAAAAACAAAGGGAATGATGACAGGTCAGAAAGAGAGAGGAAGTAACATACATGGAGGAGAGCGAGAGAGTAAGAAAGGGGGGCAGAAGGGAGAAAGAGTGTGAGAGAGGTAGGGGGAGAAGGGAGGAAGCAAAGGTGTGAGGAATGGGATAACTATCCTGCAAGTTTCTTGCAGGTCTCCACTTGTATATATATATTTGGGTATGACATGCACCAACAACCCCAGGTTGTGGCTATTCTTTCCGCCCCTCCAGGACCAATACAAATGTGATAAAGAGATATGCATTTAAAAATATGATTATCATTATTATTTTATGCTTTTCTAGAGAGCACAAGTGACTTTCAGTAAGAGAAAAGGATAATCACTTTGCTGATTAAAAGCAGATAAAATATACTAGGACAATAATAGGATTATTCTGAAAATTAAGATATCAGCAAACTAGGTACCAGGAAAGAAATAGGTTAATGAATCAAGATAAGGTGAAACATTTGTAAGTTCTTTTGATTTCAAATGGAGAGTGAAGCACATGCTGAACTCTTTTTGTGCTAGGATTGCCAGCCTCCAGATGGTGCCTGGAGATCTGCTATTACACTTGATCTCCAGATTACAGAGATCAGTTCCCCTGGTGACCAGGCCCATAGCCACGATGGGGCATTTAGAGGCAGTGCCCCCTCACTCATGGCCCATGTCCTTACCTGCCTGGCCGCACTTGTTCACCTCGGCCACTACAGGAGGAGAGTCATCCGGTTGGTGCGATTAATACTCGGGGAATATGCCCTCTGCGCTTCAGTAGCAGCAGGCTTCACCCATCCATTACTACAGTAGGGAGCACATAGATAAAGTAAAGGTTTCCCTTGCTCGAAAGCCAGTCAAATCCAACTCTAAGGGGCAGTGCTTGTCTCCGTTTCCAAGCCGAAGAGCCAGCGCTGTCCAAAGACTTCTCCGTGGTCATGTGACCAGCATGACTAGATGCCGAGGTGCACAGAATGCTGTTACCTTCCCACCGAAGCGGTACCTGTTTATCTACTTGCAATTTCTTGCTTTCGAACTGCTAGGTTGGCAGGAGCTGGGGCCAGAGACGGCAGCTCACTCCGTTACGTGGCACTCGGGTCTCAAACTGTCGAGCTACCGACCTTCCGGTTTGCAGCTCAGCATCTTAACCTCTGAGCTACCAAGTATTAAATGCACTGGCTGGCCAGTTCTCCTTCTCCTGTAGCAGCTGAGGCAAACGGGGAAAGACCCTTCTCTTCCTCGCCTGCCTGTTGATGGGATCTCTCTCTCTTCTCCACTCCCCTTCCCCCCCCCCCGATTTTCCAGTGTCTCACCACCCAAAATTTTCTGCTGGCGATAATGGTTGCTTTGGGGGTGGACAGTGTGGCATTGTAACCTGCTGGCTCGATAGTCCCCTAAGTGTCTGGAGCCCCAAAATCCAGCTCCTCAAAGCAACTGCAGTCATGGAAGCATTATGGAACCCTCCCTAACAAAAAACAAATCTTTTCACAATCGTTTTGGGGTATTTTGTTTCGTTTGTGGGGCGGGAGAATAAAAGTCCGTAGCAAGTAAAATGTAGAGCTGGAGGCAAATCTTCATGTTCAAAAACATGGCAGGAACTAGACGAACCTGGAGAAGGCTGTTGAGAGCCACCTTCAAAACATTGGGTCAGGTCAGGGTCCCTTGCTAGGCATGAACAGATTAACTAAACAATGTCCTTCTTTTTTAAAAAAAAAATAGGTCCGACCACCTGAAAGATGCTTCTGTTCATAGCATTCTGTGCTCTTGTTCTTGGAACATCTCTGGCCATTCCGCAGCAGCAGCAGAAACAAGAATGTTGTCATGGAGGTAGGTTGATGTTTGGACCTGAAGAGAGGCTGTAGTTCCCCCGGCAAAGCAGTTCCACATCCAATTCCTGGCACGGCCATTTAAAAGTGATCTCAGGTAGCTACGTTGGGAAAGATCTCTGCTTGAAATGAAAAAAAGCTGGGAAGGTGCCAAATTTATTTTTGGAGAGGACCCCTTTTGGTTGTAAGACGGGGGAGTCACGTGACCAAATGTTTCTCCATATAGAAAACATTTGCTGTATATAGTAACCAAAGAAGGCTGGGCAAACATGAAATGTGGGTAACCAAAAAGGTTGGAACAAACAAAAAGATTTTTTTTAAAAAAACTATGTACATAGTGAAAATGTACAAAATATTGAATATAATAATACATTCAGAAGTGCTAAAATATCATTTAAAAGCAACGATCCTATGGTTCAGCATATAAAATACCTAATCCCAATATGAAGACAAACGCATATGGAGACAATATGTACTTTAAAATCTGTATTTATGTAAAATGGACATTTATCTTTATATTGGATTAGGTACTTACGAGAAGGGGGACCCGCAATACTTGCGGGGGGAATATTCCAATCCTCCTCCCACCCACCCCCTCCCCAGTGGTGGTGGCGGCGGCAAGGCCCGCTGATCCTTCTCCCTCCTCCCCCCCACACTGGCAAGGCCTGAGAGGCTCACAGCTGCCGGACCACCAACCCTTCTCCCTCCCCCCCACTGGTGATGGCGAGGCCTGAGTGGCTTACAGCCGCCAGGCCCACCAAGCCTCCCCCCGCAACAGCCAGAGCATTCCCTGCACATGCGCAAGAAATGCTTTTACTTTTGGGGGGATGTAAATATCTCCACTTTTTTTTTACTTTTCAGATTTTTCTGCACATTTGGGGAGTCCCCCAAGTGTGCAGAAAAATCTCTCTGCCCCCCCCCAAGTGCCCCCTCCATGCAGATTTAGATATCCACATGGAGGGGGCAACTTGGGAATTAGTACATAGACAAGAGGCAGGACCTGCAGGACCCACGGGGCGGGGGGAGAGAAGGAGCTCCACATGGAGCAGCAACCAAAGGTAAGGCTACCTCCCCTCCCCCAGGCAATGATGGCGAGCCCTGGGCTCACCGATCTCCCCACCCCACCCCCAGTTGCCATGGTGAGGCCCACACGGCTCAGAGCCACCGGGCCCGCCGCAGTTCCCATCTCTTTAACTTTTGGGGGGATTTAAATATCCCCCCTAAGTTTTTTTTTTTACTTTTAAGATTTTTCTGCACAGGTCCCAACCTGTGCAGAAAAATCTCCCTGCCCCCCAAGTGCCCTCTCCGCGTGGATTTAGCTATCCGCACGGAAAGGGCAACTTGGCTATTAGTATATAGATATGCTGAACCACAGGATCATTGTTTTTAAATAATATTTTAGCACATCTGAATGTATTATTAAATTAGATATATTTTGTACATCTGCACTACGTGCATAGTTATTTTCTACTTTCTTTTTTCTTTGCACCAACCTTTTTGGTTACCTGTCTCGCGCAGGGTTGTGTTTTCCTCCCCCTTTTTTGGATGTATTCATCAAACTTGCAGGGTAGCCTAAAACCTAGGAGAGTTTCTGCCAGGCAGGGTAGATAATACAGTGCTAGATGGTATAATTGTCTGACTTGGTATGTCTTCATAATGTTACATGTGGGCTGCCATAAATAAAGCCTGCAGGGCTGCGGAGAGAAGAATGGGCGCGATTCTGGAAACAAATCGTAAACGCTACAAAGGGTTGAATACAATGCATGCATAATTGCCTGCTGAGATTTCTATGGCTGCAAGGAATTCCACCGAAAGAAAGGACGCATTGTCTGTTATTGCCCATGCTGCATCCAGCTCGGAGAACTGTACTCTCTGCTTTATGAAGCCCAGTGAAATTGATTTGGTTTTCCCTTTCAGAGCTGCAGAGCTTGATCGCACGCCTAGATTCTTTGTCTAAAGAGGTGAAGGCCGTTAAAAATGCCTTTTACACCGTCCACCATGGTAAGTGCGCTGGAAGTTGGGTGTTTGTCCCTGGAACAGGGTTCCCACCTGTGGGTTGAGAAACAGCTGGAAATTTTGCGGGGTGGAATCTGAGGAGGGAGGGGCTTGCGGAGGGGAGGACCTTTCAATCCTCCCTCTAAGCTGTGGAGTCTTGGGAGCAAATATCCTTCTTTGTGAGCTACTGGCATGAAAGTTGTGAGCAAGCAAATTGGCTGCTGCATAAATTAGTTTGCTCTGGAACCCATCCTTCCTGAGCTAAGACAAAAATGTGTGAGCCAGAGACTAAAAAACTGTGAGCTAGCTCACACCAACTCAGCTTAGAGGAAACACTGGCCTTCAGCGGTGTATGATGCCATAGAGTCCATCCTTCCAAAGTGACCATTTTCTCCAGGCAAACTGATCCCTTTCACCCAGAGATGAGTCGTAATCCCAGGAAATCTCCAACTACCACCTGGAGGTTAGCAACCCGATTCTTGGAATCCTAGATTCAGACTCAGATACAAATTGTCCTCACTTTTCAGGCAGCCTCGTGGTAAGTGCTGGCTGACCTATTTTAAATGGTGCTGTCTATTTATCTGTTTATCATCTGGTTTAAAATGCAACAGGGGCAACATAGACTTTTAGTTGTACTCCTATGCAGACAAATGGTTTTCAAAATTTGTACCTTCGATGGCGCTTTCCACTGATTTGTCCACCAAGAAATCCCTTTGCATATATCTTGGAAACACGAAGTTTATAAAATTATGCATCTGGTAGCAAAAGTGGATATATGTTACTTTTTGTCCCTCTCCCATAATACTAGAAACATGGGGGCACCATTAATGGGCCATAGATAATGGGCAGACGTCTTCATTCAGCAAGTAATTAAATTTTAGGATTCAGTACCAGTTGATGTTGTATATAAATGGCTTCAGAAGGGGGTTAGATAGATTCATGGAGGACTGGCCTATCAACCACTGGTAGGAGGCGACATCCAGAAATGGCATTGGCCTCTGTGCCATATTGGTGGGCGCGCCATGGCTCCTGTTTGACCACTGTGTGAAAAAGGATGCTGGACTAGATGGACCATTAGTCTGATCCAGAAGGGGTCTTGTTGTGTTCTTAAGCCTTGTTTAATGCACACGTTTCTGGGGCATTTTTAGGATCACACTCAGTTCACATAGGGAACCATTTAGGCCTGTTCAGCCTCGCTGTTGTCCTGTGTGAACTATGCCCTAAGGTTTGATCAGTGAGGAACTCCTATTAATTTTCCAAGGAACTACTGGTGAAAACCACTGATCCAGGGCCAGTTCTCTAGCCAAGACACCCAAGCAACTCTTTGGGAAAGCACAATGAGGATAGGGTAGCCAACCCCACCCCCCAAGGGGAGGCGGGGGTCCCCCACTGCTAGATCCCTCCGTGCCGCCAATCAGCTGGCCAATGGGGGAAACTTACCCCCAAAAAGAGGGAGATGCAGTGACGTGTCTATGAAACTGCCCGTGTGACCCAGAAGTAACATCATTGAGTCTGGGTTGTTGGGGCGACTCTCTGGTATTTGGGCAATGACTCTAAGGTAGAAGCCAAATTTACTGTAGAGGTTTTGCTCAAATGCCACCACATTGCCCTGATGGCCAGGAAGCGATAACATCAATTCCAGGTCACATAGGTCTACATGACTGCACATCGGATGGGCCTCCATGCTGGTGCTGGTCGGTCCCTCCATTCTCCACCAGGGACCTGTCAACCCCAAATGCAGAAGGGCTTGCCAATGTACTGCCAAGCTTTGCTTCCAGCCATCAGTGGCACAGCAAGTGAGTGGTGCCTTTTCCCTGGGCCTGTACCACCAGCAGCTGGGACCTGGTCAGCAGTGATGCAGACCTAGGTGTATCATGATTAATGGAACTATATTAACAGGAGCTGTGTTCCTGGGGGAAGGATTCTAAGGGAACAGTCAGGAATGGACGGGTGGACCTTGCTTCGGATGATACAACGCTTTGAACCAGCCCTGCAATGATGTTCTGTAGTATTATTTCAATAATAATAAAAATATGTCAGTGTTCCCCTGTTAACTTCCCACACAGGGTTGCTTGCCAGCTCTGGGTTGGAAAATACCTGGAGATTTGGGAGAAGGATCCTGGGGAGGGTGGGGTTTGGGGAGGGGAGTAGGGTTGCCGGGTCTTACCTGGTTGCTGGCCGGGGGGGGGGTGTCTTCTTCCTCTTCGAGAGATCTTTGGCACACGCACTTTGTGCGCATGCCACGATGACATCACCCAGACATGATGTCATCACGCAGGGCATGTTGTGGATGGGGCCTCTATCATTTGAAGAAAAACCATACAGTTTTTCCTTGAATGATAGAGTGTCTTCCTGCAATGTACCCTACACAATGATGTCACCTCTGGGTGACATCACACTGGGCAGGTTGGCCTGAATGAGGCATTTGGGGGGTGGGGTTCCCCCTGCTGGCCAGAACTGGGCCAGCAGATTGGGGGTCCTAAAAGCGGGCAAACCCCCCGACCCCCCGGAGGAATAGCAAGCCTAGAGGGGAGAGACCTCAGCACTGAAGAATACCATAGAGTCCACCCTCCAAAGCAGCTATTTTATCTAAGAGAATTTATATCTATTGTCTGAGGATCAGTTGTAATAGCAGGAGAACTCCAGGCCCCACACGGAGGTTGGCAGCCTACAAGCTTGTGGGGCATGTAAAACTTTCTTTAATCGGTGTACTTCATTCTCTCTCAGTAAAAGAGTCAGTTCCCCTGTGTGTTGCGAGAAAGCAACAACAATAGACACTTCTGTGTTTAAACTAGAAGATATCAATTAACAACAACAGTAAGAAAACCCTATGGGCAAGATCCAAGCAAAGACTTAAGACGGTGTAAAGAAAACAAACACTTCTATGCCCAGCTTGATTTGGAACCCAGCCCACCAAATGATTCCTCAGATCACTGTGGCAAGCTGGCTGAAACGGAAGGCCATCTGTCTCCGCGGATTTTCAGTTCTGCAGTTGCTATAGATTTGCCACAAGGCAAGCGCTGAATGGAAGATTTCTCACCTTCTCCACTCCTGCTGTGGGGGGTGGGGGGTAATTTTCTTATGACAGTTTCATTGGGGTCACTTAAAGCCCCAAGGAAAGAGAATTAAACTGAAATATTACCCATGAGCCAATTAGATCCCTCCCACCACCAGTCCATCCCTCTCAAACAGAGGTCCAATCAGTAGCAAATAGGGTGTACAGGCTAGGAAATACCTGGGGATTTGGGGGCTGGAGCTGGAGGACGGCGGGGTTGGGGAGGGGAGGGACTTCAAAGGGGCACAGCGCCATGGAGTCCACCTTTCAAAGCAGCCATTTTTCCCAGGGGAACTGGTCTCTGTAGTCTGTAGATTAATTGTAATCCCAGGAGATCTCCATCCACTACCTGGAGGCTGCTAGTTCCACGAAAGATCAAACCATGTATAAATAACGGAAAAATATATATTCAACAGTCAATGAGTATAATAATCTAAACCTATACAAATAGTGTAGTTTTTCAAAAATACAATATGATAGTCAGAAACTCAAAAATATATGGTCCAAATACACAAACAATCCCATTAATCCACCTTCAGAAATAGTCCAAGTCAAATTCCTCCAACAGTGAAAAGTCCAAATATAAATGCTTATAATTCCTCTTCGAAAAATTTGTCTCGCCACTTCTGTATCCACTTAACAGCCCCGCCCGCTTCCAGCTGCCATATCGCCTTGCTTCCTCAAAAGTGGAACACCGAAACCGCCCAGCTACAGTATTATTAAATACTACACAGCATCTTTTTAATTCTTTGTGGGGTGTTTTTGTGTATTTTTTTCCTTTGGGTGATCGTAAGTCCTATCATCACCTCTTCTGGTGATAAGAAGTCGTGTTTTTAAAGCTTAGCAAATACTTTGTGAGACCATAAAACAATAACACTTGTGTTCCGTGTTCCCAGCCCGCTCTTTTGGAAGTGGCAGTGAACGTTTATTTGTGAGCAATGGACAAGAAGGCAACTTTGATACCACGAACAGCACCTGCATCCAAGCAAAAGGCTTTGTACCTTCTCCTGCGAGTGAGGCTGAGAATAATGCCCTGATGAAGACGCTGCAGAGGAACAACAAAGAGGCTTACCTTGGCCACATTTCTGCTGGGTACTCAAACTGGGCACCTGGGGAGCCGAGCAGTGCCAAAGGCGCTAAGACCTGTGTGAAGATTGATAACCATGGCAAGTGGAGGGCCACATCTTGTGAAGAGCAGCTCTTGATAATTTGCGAATTTTCTTTTGTTTAACTCATCTGTGTTGAGTGTCACAGTAGCAGGGTGCAGGAAGAGAGTCGGTCTGGGGACCAGGAAGGCCTAGTCTTAATCTCCACTCTGTAACAAGGCTCATTGGATGATTCTCAGCCTCACCCACTCTACAAGGTTGATGTGAGGATAAAGTGACCTTCATGTATGTTGATACTGGCTTCTTGGGGGGAAGGTTGGATAAATATGTGATCAATAAATGCATCATTTGAATTTCTCTGGTGTTTTAAATTCATTTCAAATATCTAACAGTCTTGTGTAAAATGCCCATGTTTTTTCCACCCACTATTTTGCCCACAGAAAGCAGTCTCCACAAATTGGGGGATTAGCTAAAGGAGACAGAGTGAGAGGCACATAACTGGGGTTCTCTACCTATGTATACCAGGATTTTCCCTCTTTTAGAGAACTCTCAACTAAACAGGCAGATGTTCAACCAGAAAGGTTTTTATTAAAAAGAAAAGGAATAAAACAAAATGCACATAGCAAGACACTTACAAGAGATAACTAAGAAAGGCAGGGAGGAAAGGAAAAAGCTTTTAGGGAAGGGTGATAATTACCAATACTAAAGAGGTCCATGGAAGCAGCAGATCAAGAAAGAAAACAGCCAGTGTTTTGTTCTGTGAAGGAGAGAAAAAGATGCCCACAAAGTGAAGTGTCTGTGGTCACACAACACAGAGAGAGAGAGAGAGAGCTGGGTCAGCTGGGTGACATTTATAGGGCAAAATGTATCCTGAGGCAGGTATGACGTACTTGCCAGAAAACAATGACGTAATGGTTTTTCGGAGGTAAACAAAAAAAGTATAAAGGCTTGATGGCTCCACAAGTACTGGACAGGAAGGTCAATTGGGAAAACAAAAAGATTTGAATATTGATTAATTGCCACTTAATCAAGGGGTAATGGGGGAGGGGAAGTGAGGTGTGGTGTTGATGGGATTATGCTGAGTGAATCAGTAGGTCCTGAGCAATCCATTGTTCTAAAGTCGTGTATCTCTCCAGGAACAGAACAAGGAATCAAAGGTTGTGAAAATGCTACTGTGTAATAATAATAAATATTTCAATAAATACGGCTGTGATACAAAATACAGTTCATTATTTAAAGTTTCCACAGACTTCCAAAGTTTTCCGACAAGGTTTTCCAGAATATCTACACTCATTTCATCCCACGAGGACTTCATCCAAACAGGAAAACCTTAAGTATAAAATATAAAACAACTAGTCAAAAATACATCATGCAGAGTAATGGGAATATGAAAATTTCACAAATTTCATACATACTTGTTGTGTTGCAAGATGCAGACAGTAAGCATAATTATCAATACATCACCAGGTGCAAAATACCCAGTCTGCAAAATAATACAATACACATAAACACATTGTAGGTAAAACTTCCAATTGTATGCATAGATATATTTTACTACACCACTTTTAATTACATGCTACTATAAACATTATAGAAAATATTATAAAAATATAAAGCTTACCTATATCATTCAAGACCTTTCAAATGAAGGCTACATACAAAGATTTTTAATTAGCCTTACTAGGTGCAGATGATGACCACATATATATTCTTTCCACAAGAAATCTTAAACGCACAACCATGCTTATACATCTCTCATATAGTATTTAAAGGGACCATATTACAATTCACCAAGTAGTCTATAACCTATTCATAATTAATTACATAAGAAACCTACAATCAAATCCTACCAAATTATACAAAAAATACTGCATCAATCACAATAATAACAGAATTACAAAAAACAGGACAAATCATTAAATGCATTAAGACCATTAGGGGAGCAAGTTCCTAATCTAAAAATCCAGTATGCCTCCCTTTGTAAAAGGAACTTTTCCAGGTCTACTCTATTGTAAGCCCTTGGATTGACCACCTCCAGTACTGTAAATTGCAACTCTTCATGTGAATGACCCGGGTCCATATAATGTTGTACAAGCAGAGCTTCTAGATAACGATGTTTTATGCGGGATTTATGTTCACAAATGCGTGTGCACAAAGCACACAATGACTTGCCCATATATTTATGCCCACATGGGCACTAAATCAGATAGACGCTCCCTTTGACGGCACACATGGCTAAAAACGAAATCTGCTTGCGAAGACCTATCTCAGGGAAGTCTAGTACAGCGGTTTCATGACACTGCACACACACACTACATCTTTTACACTTAAAGGTCCCTCTCAGAGAATTCCCAGGTATAGATTCTATGGGCATCAACAAGTCTGATTTTATAAGTACATCCGGAATTGATCTAGTTTTCCTGAAGTCTATGTGTGGAGGTCTACTACATCCCTCTATGTCTCTAACAACATGCCAATGTTTATTAACAATATTTTGTATTGCATAGGCTAACATGGTGTAGTCAATAGCCCAGTGAATATTCCCACTGTCCTGCTTTAATGCATGGATTCAAAGCACTGATATAATGCTATCATATTTCCTCATTTTTAGAATTAAACTCCCTATATACAGGTAACCCAAGCATAATTATAATGGGGACAGGTGGGGTACAAATAAAAATGAATTACAGTTAGTTCTCATCCTTCTGTGCATATCATATGGAGGAGGAGGAGTATAAAAGCAATGCCAGATATGCCAGGGAAATCTTTACCTATCACCTTGGGTCATGGATGATGACTGGGAAGGACAACTTCCACAAATATATAATTCCGAAAATGGGCTGCCAAAGACTCCCAATTCATCCAGTAATGTACAACAATAGAAACAACAGAAACTGTATTTTGACCCATATAACACAGTAGTCAGTAATATACAGTATCACATACACATAAGAAAATCCCAAATTCTATCACACCAAATATTACATTTAGACATAACAATCCTGATACAGAGGAATAGTAACACCAGCCATGTGAAGATAAACGTTCATGGTTGATGATAACAGGGAACAGTGAGACCAGGTCCCGGTATCACTCCCTTGTTTCTTAAATATTCTTCCTCAGACTCTGTAAAACACCAAATTAAAAATAAAACACAAAACAAAATAGAGTGGGCAACCTGCTCATGCTTCCAAAATAAGGAGCCCAAGTGTTCTGGAGTATGCTGGCTCAGCTAATGCTGTACTGTATTTGTATATAATGAAAGACAAAGTTTTCCAACCTTCCTTGGGAGCAACCTTAATGAGAACCTCCTGGTCTCCCGTCCGGGATGAGGCACAGTAATATATTAAAGGATAGTAGATAAAGAGCACAGTACAATGCTCCCCTCTAATAAAGAATGTTAAATTTATCTCAATCAAAGTTAGGTTATCAGTCCCATAAATTACATTATGCCGAATTTCAGTGGCAATTCGGCGGCGGGCCAAATCAGATCAGAGAATCTGATTCAGGCCGTGGCTGCCCTACTGCCCCTCCTGAGCTGGTGGAGCAGCGCTCCACCTCGCTCCGGCCGCAAAGGACCCCTGGATTTAATTATGGGGGAACACAGTGAAGCAAATAAATATGTCAAAACAGGAGAATGATGTGTAAACGTATCCTTCTTAATTGTGTGATGTTAAGAGTAAGTAACTGAGACGCTCCATTCATCTCCTCTCAAATATGGAGGTAATTACAGCATCCTTTTCTTTGAGGTGTGGTGAATGGTTGTGCAGTGTTATGTCTCCTCTGTCACCAGATCAGAGAAATACATTCCAATATCCATTGCATTACTTTCCAATCACTATTCCAAGCGACTATTCCAAATGAAAAATATACTACAATAAAGAGGACATACAGCCCTTCTTGGTGAAAATACATATGTCAGGACTGGATGAGTTTAGGATATGTAATGAGATAGGAAACCAGTATCCAAGATCCCTACTTTGTGATTTGTGTTTTTTCTGTTTGAGAGAGAAAACCAGAGATTGTACGACTTGTTCTCACAATTAAAAAAAAAAAGAAATTAGCAATTTCAAATTTTGGGTTGTTCATTCTTCCTAAAATGCATTTATGTTTGAAAATTGGTGGGCACACCGGGGGAAGAGGGGCGCCAGAGGGTAGCCTTGCCTAGTGTGCAAAAAAACCTGGCACCGGCCCTGCTTCCAGCCCAGTTGTTGTTTCCTCTGATCAGGACAGGCAAGGGGCTCAGGGCTGAATCTACCACCCACTTTATCTCCAAGTGCTAGTATTACAGGACAGGGAGGGCGAGTTCTCTTTGTCTGCCTTTTCCACCCCATGAACAATTTTAGAAAACTCTTGTCAACGTCTCTCCCCCCCCCCCCCCCCCGGGTTTCTCTCCGTGCTGAAAAGTCCCTCATGCCTTAGTTTTCCTTGTAGGGAAGTTTCCTTTTAGGGAAGTGGCTTGTATTTGTAGCATATATACATCAATGCTTTCTTCTTTTTTGTGCAAATAACATTTTTTATTTTTCAGCATTATAAAAACTACATACAGGTAAGTAATTGTGTGTAAGAAAACATTGCATAAATCTGTAATATTAACAATCCAGATATAGCAGCCAGCAACACTATTTCAGTGAACAAACAATACTAAACAATACTATTTCAGTGAACAAACTACATATTAACAATTAACAATCAAGAAAAATAAGAACATTAAAACTGGTCCATCCAGTCTCTTGGAATAGAACAGTATAACCTGTTAATAAAAAATAAAGTCTTTATATTTTGTTGGTAGCTTGCATGAACCTTCTTTACTTACAAATGTATACTCAAAGAAAGGAAACCACTTCTCAACAAAGTTATTCACTCTTGACGGATTTTCAAAAACTAATAGCTGAGTCGCCAGTTTATCAGATACAATAATATCCCATACCCTTTCTCTCCAGTGTATCAAGGTAGGTATCATTTGTAATTTCCACCTTAGTGCTATGACATATTTGGCTGCCATTAGTAATAGTGACAGCAATTCAGAGGTTTTTTAGACAGGTTCATATCATCATCGATGCTTTCTTAACCATGCCCAGACTGAAGTGATCGACAAGAAGTACCATTTGCAATACAATCTCAACCATGCTGAAAGGATGTCAGGTTCCCTGTCATTTCCTGGCCCTTCCCCTTTTGCTTTTCAGATCCTCCGGTCGGGAGATTGGCGTCCGGTTCCCTTCCCCACGTCTCCCCTGCCCCTCCCGTCTCTGTGTAGCTAATTTGTTTTGCCAGCTCTGCTTATCTCTGTCACTGTACTGTTAGCTTTGAGATGTCTCGCTCTGGGTTCTTCCAGGTGTCTATGCGTGGGAATGCAAGTAGAGTGCACTAAAGGGCATGGGGGGAGGGAATTATGCTTTGCTGCGCGCCTTTTTCATGGGAACATAACAGTTACAGGTTTTCGCACTTCATAGTTTTACACTGATTGGTGCCTGTCAATCCAGTACCTTTTGAATACTGTATAAGAGATCCTAGCCTCATCTATTTAGTATCACTAACAAAAACGTGTTCCTGAAAGACCATTAAGAAAATAAAGGACTTTGTTTTCACACGAGGCCTGACTTATTGGTTCTCATCAGAAGTCTCACAGATTGTTAGTGGGTGCCCTGAACAGCCTCATAAACAATCTTGACATCGTAATTTAGAAAGCTGGTAAAGGGGGTGCAGTTGTCATCATGGACAACTTCCTGTATACAGGAAGCTAAGAGACAACTTGCTCTGATCTGGATGGCCCAGGCTAGCCCAATCTTGTCAGATACTGGAAGCTAAGCAGGGTCAGCTCTGGTTAGTACTGGGATGGGAGACCACCAAGGTAGTCCAGAGTCGCTATACGCAGAGGCAGGCAATGGCAAACCACCTCTGGACATCTCTTGCCTTGAAAACCCTACGGGTCACCATAAGTTGACTGCAACTTGGCAGCACTGTCCACCACCACCACTGAGAGACATCTCTCCATTGCCACATTTTACACTTTCAAAGGGAACATGCAATGTGAAAGAGCTGAATTAGAACTCATCAGGAAATTAAACACGACCTGTAATCCTGGTTTAAACAAAGACCTGGATTTTCTTACTCACGATAACGTCTAACACTTCTACAGGACCCATTTTCTAGAAACTTTAACTGGCTGTCCCTACCAAGTTGGATCATACTATAACCTTGTATTGATATCAGCTAATTCCCTTAAACTTCAAAAAGCTTCTTCCTCATCAGTTGTATGGATCCTATTTCATTACATCATTAACTTGTACCCCCAGAGAGGCTCGCCTCTTACTTGTCTCATCACCTGTTTATGCAAAAGGACTAATTCCATTCATGTTCCTTACACAGGGAATTACACCTGAAAGATCTGTGATGGGATTCACACCAAGTCACAGCAGATGGGGGAAGCAACAGCTGTGAACAGGTGAATATTTGGAATAATGAAGATATTTCTTGGGAAATGTTTTGGCCTCCCTGAAAGCTGTGTTTTCAGCCCGAAGGCTGTAGTTCAGTGGGAGAGCAACTGCTTTGCATGCAGAAGGTCCAGGTTCCTTCCCCGTCATCTCCCATTAAAAGGATGAGGTAGGAGGCGATGTGAAAGATCTCCAACAGAGACCCTGAAGAGCTGCTGCCAGTCTGAGCAGATAATACTGACCTTGATGGACCAAGGGTCTGATTCAATATAAGGTAACTTCTTACGTCCACAAGGAATTGTGAACCATGACATATTTGTATACAAGGCCCATGTACACAGAGAGGGAGGAGAAGTGAGAGTCTTTTGTCACTTACCCAAGGTACTATTTGCTGTAATACTTGATGGTGCCTCCCACAGAGAAAGCTCTGTGACTTGGGGTAAGCCACCTACATCTGTTTCTTGATTCAGAAAGTGGAATATCAGGAAACATGTTCTATTTCCAACTGAGATCTTTTCTTAAGAGGTAGTGACAGATTGCTGTAAAAGAAATCCCATCTCCTGGGAATTTGTATATGCTTGTTTTTTTATACCGTACCATATACATTATTAAAAACTTCCATTCTGTTGCCAGGAGGCTGTTTGCTTGCTTGTTGGCTCCACTCTGTTTAAAGTATTGAGCAAGTCTTGATTTATTTATAACAAGAAAATAAAGATTTACAAAAGCACTTGGGTTTGACTGTCAAATAGCAATGTTTGACAACAAGCTGGCAAGTGCAAATTAAATCTCCTTAAGACAAAGAAAATCTCTTTGAGCCATTGAGTTCCCCTGCCAGAATAGTTGAAGAGGTAGGAGACACACAGTCTGCTAGGAGGGAGGGGCTGTGGCTCAGAGGTAGAACATCTGCTTGGCACGGAGAAGGTCCAAGGTTCAATCCCTGGCATCTCCAGTTTCAAAGGACAAGGTCATAGGGGATGTGAAAGGCCTCAGCATGAGACCCTGGAGAGCCACTGCCAGTCTGAGGAGATAATACTTGATAGACCAAGGGTCTGACTCAGTAAGGCTCCTTTGTATGTCACGTGAGGGAGTGCGCCCCTGGGTTTGTTGCATGTTTAGGAAACAACAGTAGAATTCAAGTGGAATGTTGTGATAGTGCCAAGTCTGTGAATGGATTCCCACTGTGTGTGTGTGTTAAAGAATGTTAAATAATGACCATAAAAGGCTCCAATTTTTATTGGACAGGGCAGGGGGATTTTTTTTTTAAAAAAAAAAACCCTCTCTTTTCTTATGCATGCTATTTTCACAGTCTGAATTGCTGCCTCACCCAGAACCGTTATTTGCCTGATGGGTTTCTTAAAAAAAAAATACAGATATTTATACGATCGCGGTGCACCCCCCCCCCCTGAGGAAGCCCCTAAGCGGGTGGAACGGTTCAGAACACAAGAATGGTGGCGGGGGACAGAACATTGTTACAACTTCCTCTCATGCCACAGGTGTAATGAAAAATTTCCATATGGTGAAATTTTAGGGATTTCACAAAAGTAGGTGGAAGATTTGGCAGGTGATTGCCCTGTGAATGTAGCTTGATTGAGCTCCTTTGCTTACACATTAGGTGAGCTCCTAACTGAATTGCTGTGATGGCCTTTCTCACTCACGCAGAGTGCCTGCTGTTGGAGTGAGCGACTCAGGTCTGGACATCGAGGAGCGCCATATCATTCTAAGTGCGTCTAGGTGTTATTTCCTCGAATGAGATGTGTTATGTATTGACCATGCGGTCGCCATGTGTTCTAGTAATGGCGACCGCCATGTGGCCAGAGCACATGGCCAAGAAACTACCTGAGCTTCAGCCAGGTAGAACAAAGGCCAGGTGGATTCTAACCGGCCACCAATCATGTACCTAGGTTTCTCCCAGGGAACCTATGAGATGTAAATAGACTGACAATAGCCTATCAGGCCAGTTGGGCGAGGTCAGGGGATTATCCCTGACCAGCATAAAAGGAGGGCTTGGAGCCCTGGGTTGTATGCTTCATCCGGACCAGCAATAAAGATCTAGCTGTTTCACTGTTCCATGGACTCCCGACTCCAATACTATTCAAGATGCCTCTCTGTGTCTTAACCTGGGAGCTGCCCTCTGACCCCCTTCCCCCCCTCTCTCCAGCTCTGTCCTCTCCCTCTCTCTACATGGCCTTCCACAGAGACACATGTCTCTGCAGGTCTCTCCCGCAGAGACAGTGCCCTCACACTCCCACACACATGATGCCGGACAAGTTGGCCATTTATGACTGGGAAAGTACTCTTTAGATTAGACTTCATTCCCTTCTTTTGACTGCAGCCTGAATGATAGACACAAACTGTTGTGTTTGCCCAACCCAGGCTGAGAAAACACACGACACGGTCCTGTAGCGAAGAAAACTCCAAGAAATTAATTAATAAATAAAGGGGCAAGCACAGATACAGCAAGGTTTTGGACCCTGAAATACCCACCAGCTCTTCCCCAAGTTACAACGGGGGACATAGAATTTTATACTCGATATGACATCAAACAAACCAGGCATAATTATTGGTGTAATGAAATGGCTGTCAGGCAGAGGCAGCAGCGTATTTTAAAATGGCTGCCGGTCTGGTAGTCCTCTGGGAGGGGGAGGTGCTCCATAGGGAACAATGGAGCTGCCATACCTCCCTGCCTACATTTTCAAGAAGCTTTAGGGGGAAAGTGTGGGAAAGTAGGGACCCACCCCAGGGGTGGAGCCAACCAGATAAAGGCTTCTGCCCATCCAGGGAGGGGCCAGTCTCAGCCATCGTCTCGGACTTCGCCTGAGCCTTGGATAGGGGGCTTCAAGGGACGGCCTACAGCTGGGACTCCTGCTGCCCCAGACTCCGTGGGCCACTCAGGCCACTGCAGATCGTGGTGCGGAGAGCCAGGAGGGGGGCAGTCGTGGTGGCCAGTCCGGAGGAGGGGCTGGGGCTTCTCTCCGGCGACAAGGAGGGGGAGAGCAAATCCTGTCCTGAGCCCACCACCTCCACAAGGCAGAGAGGGTGTGCAGGGACAGGGGAATGGCGTTTTGACCCCGTTTACTTTGTGCCCGGTTGTGTTGAAGGGCCTGTGTTGTTTTCTGTGCCTAACTGTGCAGATAGTTTAAATAAACCTGTTTTTTGAGTTATAAGACCTGGTAGTGCCTTGAACACATAGTCCTTCCCGCTTAGCACATTACCAGAGGCAAAGGGAGGCCAGGGAACCCAAAAAGGCCCAAATCAGAGAATCTGCCAACTCTCCAGGGGGCGCCCAAAGATTGAGGAATCCACTTTCGCCAGTTGGGGAATCAGCCAGAGGGGTCTCACTGTCCCTCTGGGAAGACGGTGTGAATCCAGCGAGTGGTGGCAGTGACTGAGGAAGGGAAATAGTCCCACCAGACAGGGTGGGCAGGCGAAAACAGGCACAGAACGGCTGCTTTGTCTCTCAGGGCTGAGGGCGGGTCCCCGTTTCATCACAAGGTTCCATTAAACTTTGTCATAACTTTGTCACCTATTTCTCATTGGCCTAATATTTGTGGGTTGGGTTTTCCCAAGTAAAATTTTAGTCAAACAATTGATGCTTCTTCTGCATCTGTGCAGCTCTAAAAGTATCTATTTTTGCTGATATCGCCACAGAGTTCCATTGTTCTGCATTTAGCTAAGCTAACCGACACATGCACAGTTGTAATTGGCCATCCAAGGCAGCAAACCTTAGCAGAATAGCAAGTTAGTATTTCTTATTCTCCCAGCATACATTTAAGCAATGATCCAAAGTTAATATCTCTCTATATAATATTTGAGGTTTTGTGTCCTTCTTGCCTCAGCATTCCACATGCACCCACAGCCTTTGGTCCCCTGACCTGTCAATCAGATGCTGTCCCTATCCACTGGCTGTGAGTACTCGCGTGCCATTGGCTGGGTGCTGGGTCTGCTTCTCTTCCCTGCCCACTCCTTCAGCCACTGTGCCCTGTCAGAATTACTGGCAGACGACTTTCTCTCTTGACAAAGATGCTTCTCCTGCGTCTTTCCTGTGTGGGACTAACTGTTACCTCAGTGGCTGTTGGTAGGTGTAATGAAATGGCAGTTACCTGTGTTTGTAAGATAGCTGCTGTCTGTGGTTTGTTTAAAATGTTCCTCCATGAGGTTCAATTGAGCTGTAGTTCCAGAGAGGGGCCTGCAGAGGTATCACTCACTGGGTTGAATGGGGCTTCCTCATCTGCTGGTCTACAGTTCCCAGCTGCCCCAAGGCCAAAAAATGCAGGAAAAGAGGGACTGTCCCAAGGGGTGGGGCACCATCAATACAGACTCCAGCCCATCCAGGAAGGATTGTGTTTAACCCATTTTATTTATTTATTATTCATATTCATATCCCACCTTGCTGGGCAAGCTGTTGATTTATGCCCTGTTGGTTCATAGTGTATGCTTACTCCTACAGTTGTGCCTTATTCATTTAGTGTGTGTGTGTGTGCTCCATAATTGTGTAAATATTAAAATAAATTCTTCTATTTGGGCTAATAGCCTGTGTTGTGCTCTGACCCCATAGTCTCCCCCACTCTGCACAATACCAAAGGGAGGGGGTAGCCCAGGAAAGCAAGGAAAGCCCAGACCCTTGGGTTGCCAACTTTCCAGGGATCCCCCAAAGATTGGGGATTCCATCTCCAAATAGGGAGATTTGGCCATAGGGGTCTCACTGTCCCTCTAAAAAGGCAGTGACAATTCAGTGACTGGTGGCAAGGAACTTAAGGAGTGAGATACGCCCATGGGACGAGGGTGGGAGGCGAATAGCTGAGTTGTAAACTGGAGCCTGTTTCACCACAGTAGGCAACTAAGCTTGGTTCAAACAAAGGAAGGAAACCCTTTGCAGGCCTTTGTGAGGAACTCATTGGGACCAGTCCTGACTAGTGTTGCCAGCTCCAGGTAGGGAGATTCCTGGAAATTTCTGGTAGAGTCTATGGAAGCCATGGTTTGGGGAGGGGAGAGGCCTCAGCTGAACAGAATGCCATAAAATCCACCCTCCAAAGCAGTTATTTTCTCCGGGCGGGAGAGATCTCTTGTCTGGAGTTCAGTTGTGATACCTGGCTATCTTCAGACTCTAACTGGAGGTTGGCTACCCTAGACGTGGCAATCAGTGCTTCAGACCAGGGTCTGCTAGATCCAGGTTCTTGCTGTAGAAGCTGAGTGGGTGATTTTGAACCACAGACTTTCAGCCTAACCTACCTCACAGGACTGTTGTGCAAGTCAAAAGGGGGACAGGAAAATGATGTAAGCTGCTTTCGTCTCCATTGCAGAGAAAGACTACTTTTCCTCCTGGGAAATTTATTTGTTTAAATTTCTATCCCACCCTCCCAATCTGTGAATGAAATCTTCTCAGTCCTGGAGAAGAGGTGTATGTCCCTTAGGGTCCTGGTCAGCATGAAAGGGATCTGCTTATTAAGTATAGAATCACTTGCTGTTCATCTGTTCTTTGCCCCTGTTCAGTCAGTACATCTTTCAAATACCATAACAGAGGACATGTTGGCTGCTTTTTGCACCTGTGCAGAATTAACAGCATCTATTGTAAGTGACAAGATAAACTAGCTTCACAGGCAGACACTTAAGTAGTCAGTCTCAACCCAAAAATCTCAAAGTGGATTTCCCACCCTCTTTTTAACTATGCACCTTTTATTAATTGGAAGCACTGCAAACTGGTGGTGGGGAGGGCAGCAATTGTGAGGAAAGAGTCTGTAATCCTGCCAAGGGACCTACCTAAATTCATTCAGAGATAGCCAAACAATTCATCAAATGATCAGCTGCCTGACTGCAACAGTCAAGTAGGACATGAGCCAAACTGAGAGGTTATCCAGAATTGCTGGATTCATGCCTGCTTAGGTGAGAGACACAGTCCTGGGGAAAGGTGGCTCTGCATAGGCTATAAACTGTTCCTTTCTCCAGGTTCATTTTAAAGGACATCAGGACATCATATACAATATCTCTGAAGAATAAACTACCCAATCTTTCTGAGCCTGTCGTCATCTTTGGAATTTTGACACAGCTTAGTGGCCACAACCACAAAATGGCTACCACAAAATGGCTGCTGCAGGAGGTGGAGCCAGTCACAAAATGGCAGCTGTAGCTTACCCTCAGTCACACAGTGAAGATCTTTGTGCTGTGGTAGCAGCTGCTTCCAAAGCAAATTTTTAAAAAATCTGAACTGCCAAGCAAATCCTCAGTGGCCAATCAGAAGCCTTGCTTGTCAAAAGCGGTTTTCTTTTCTTTTCTTTTTTTAAAAAAAGGTTAGGGAGTTACCACATGTGTCTCAGCTGAACACAGCTGAACACAGAATCACAGAGTTGGAAGGGGCCATCTAGTGCAGCCCCCTGCTCAATGCAGGATCAGCCTAGAGCATCCCTGATGTGTGTTCGTCCAGCCGCTGCTTGAAGATTGCCAGTGAGGGGGAGCTCACCACTTATACTGAGCAAGACGAGAAACGTTGTACGCCAGTCTGAATAAGTTAGCCAGCTTGGTTGGAAGCACCCCATAACCTATTTCCTTGCCACCGAAAGAATGGCATGAAGCTGGGTGAGCAGGTGTGAGCGAAGCAACTTCAAGGGCAGGGCCCACTGGCCGTTCTTTCTTACGTGATCAGTGCTCATCTTCCTTGGTGAGGTGCTGGTCAGATTCACACACACTCCCCAGATGCATGGGATTCTGCCACAAGGAAGTAGTGTTCCTTCTATTTAGAAGAGAAGAAGAAGATGATATTGGATTTATATCCTGCCCTTCACTCACTTGGAGTCTCAGAGCGATTTACAAACTCCTTTCCCTTCCCCTCCCCACACCCTGTGAGGTAGGTGGGGCTGAGAGAGCTCTGAGACAACTGTCCTTGAGAGAACAGCTGGTACAGAGCTATGGCTTGCCCAAGGTCATCCAGCAGGTGCAAGTGGAGGAGTGGGGAATCAAACCCGGTTCTCCCAGATTAGAGTCCGCGCACTTAACCACTACACCAAACTGGCTTTCAATTTAGGGCAGGGGTTCCCAACAAGGTGACTATGGGTGCGATGGCACCCACCAAATAGTTAAGTTAAGTTAAGTTGACTTTATTGGCATAGAACAAAAATTGATACAAGTTGATACACAACATACGTATACATCTGTGTAAATATAGGATTATTTCTGTAAAATCCCTTGGCGTACCTTTATAGCCGAATAAAGAAACGTAGCTACCCTCTCAGTGACATTAGAGGAGAAATCATTCAAGAGTCTACAAACCTTAAATGCATCGGAACAGTCCCTCAACCTAGCTAGAACAGAATGTAAATGCATATATGTCAGCTACGCTGCCATTTCCCGACTGGGGATTAGGACTCGACCTGGAACCCCACCCGCAGGAATGTGCTGTCTGGCTCATGTGCTGTTTCGCTGTCTGGCTTTCTTATCATGCCCACTTCTGCCTGCTTCGTTCCCAGCTTTTGCCTGCTTCGTTCCCAGCTTCTTCAAGGTCTGGGATAAATCCTCCCTACCGTGTTATTCCTTTTGCAGCTGCCTTTGAAAACATTTAGCAGAAGTTCCCTGGGAACAAAGGCATAATAACAGACTTGCCGCCATTTCTATGTGAAACCTGTTCAGGGGGCTGGAGCCACGTTTAACGCTTTATGATTGGTGTAGGTGTAATGAGGGGTGTAGATGTAATGAGAGGGATTCCAGTTGCTTAGTATAATACTGACTGTTTGTTTACAATAAAGTCATTACTAACAGAGAAAGTGTAACTGTACCAGTTAGAACCTCTTTGCTAATAAAGGACTTTCTAGTTAAGAAGACCTGTTGCAGACTGCATCTTTTGGGCCAATCTCACAATATATAACGTACATCGGTATACGGGTGACAATAGAGAAGAACATGAGTGATTGACTCCACACATTTTTTTTATTGCAAGGGCAGTATCTGGCAGAATAGGCTATCTTATTGAATCTGCCATAAAAAATAGCAGCAGACATGGCATTACATCTGGCAAGGAAAACTGCTCTGCACTGCTGTGGCGCCTGCAAAGAGGATAGGTATGGGGCCATTTTTCCAGTAATGAGGGGAATCTCAAAGCTCAGCGGGGGAGCAGGTTTTGTTGGCCTGACTGAACAACTTGCGTATTCAGTGTCTAGCATTCTGTTTTAATTTAATGAAATGCAGTGGTGAAAGTCAGCATAGACAGTGATTCTGTACATAAACCCATTGCTTTAATTTTTCCCTCAGTATACACTGAGCAATTTGACATATTGGACGCAGTGCGTGTTCAGATGGGCAGCTAATCCCGCCATTGGCCTGGCTGTAATTTGAGCTAGATCTTTTTGATCCAGTGTTGCATGACCATACAGCTTGCCCATGAAGCACTTTACCATGCGTGACTCCCGCAGTGGATTGTCTAGATGGCATCCACCGTAAGGAGCCGTGTGGTTGGCTTTTTAAAAAAAATCCTGTCTGCACATGCACATATGCGCCTCACCTTGTTTTTCCAAGCATGTGCGTACTAAAATGGTAAAAGCACCGCCAGTGGTGCCTTCTTCTAGGTACCATTTCAGTTAATAAAGTTGATAAAGTTTAGGGAACCATCAGAAACATAAAATTGTTCAGATCGCTAGAGCGGAGCTCTGGGGACATTGCATGTTTAAGTGGTTATGGGCGCATCACTAAGACTTTTATAAAATGGCAGCCATTCGGCTGATTGTGCGCTGGTGGAATGACCTGATGGTGGAAAGTCCGGCATTGGCCCATCAGCCAGCTTTAGACCGGACTTTCGCCACTATCTTTTAAGTACAGATCCCCGACAGGGATCGACAGGCTACTCACGGAAGCAGCACAATTCCCAGATGCTGAGATTTGGACATGCACTTTAAATCCACCAGGCACTTGGGCCTGGCGCAGCTCAAAAGAGCCATGTGAACGTGCCCTCAGAGAGCATTTGAGAGATACGGCTCCCAGGTTCAAGGTTGTAATGCAAGTGTAGCCAGAATTTGACAGTCATAAGCCATGCATTGGTTTCAGTTGGCGAGACACCATGATCACTCACCAAGTATTTTTAATGGTTAAAGCCAGGTGGAGCCTTTGTCAGCAAGGCTTCTCATTGGCCATTGGGGATTGGACAGGCCATGCAGAAGTTTTAAGAATGTTGCTTTGGCAGCAACTACCACCACAGCAGAAGGACGTTGACTATGTGGTCAGTGGTGGCAGTCGTTTTGTGGCTGTGCCCACCACCCTGTTTCAGAATCCCAAAGGTGTCCACAGGTTTGAAGAGTTTGAGGACCCCTGGTTTAGGGTATTTATGAAGGAACCTTTCTTGTTCTATAGGGAGATTTTGTTTGGCTATAAATATCAGAGGGGGGAAGAGAGAAATTGAAATTTCTTACCCCTCCCCCCCAAAAAAACATAAAGAATCCCTTTCTTTGTAAGAGTTGTTTTGAAACCAAGAAACTCATTGAACTGTCAAGACAGCATTGGGAAAAGCCTCATATCAACAATAAGACCATAGAACCATGTAATTGTATGGTAGTTATACCCTTACGTGTGTTACCCGCCTCCTCCTTGGATGCACCCACCATTTGTTGTTCTTGGCGCTCTGATACCTATAATACCAGTATAATTCTGCAACCAGACCTTTGGGGGCGGAATGATTGCTCCCACACAACAATACCCCACGGCTTTGCCCACACAGAGATTTATTTGCAGAAAGGAACTCTTGATCTAGGAGCTCCTTGGGTTTCAGTCCATTGCTGTTTTAACATGTGGGAGATGCCAGAAAAAGGGCTCCTATGCTATAATATCATCACAACAGGTCACTGGAGATCAGAGTTATAAGACATGATCGGGACAAAAGATACCTTGTTGGCATGCATGACATAAGCAAGGAAGCCGTTTCCTGGATTACTCTGGGATTTAGCAGCTACTGCTCCCTCTAAGCTGTGGACTCTTGTGAGCAAAAGATCTACTTTGTGAGCTACTGGCACTGAAGTTGTGAGCGAGCAATTCGGATACTGCGTAAATCAGTTTGCTCTGGAGCTATCTTTCCTGTGCTGAGACAAAAATGTGTGAGTCGGAGGCTAAAAAACTGTGAGCCAGCTCGCCCTAACTCATCTTAGAGGGAACACTGGCAGCTAGGTGAACCCATTATGTCCCCTAACTATGGAATGTCATTTGTGCCTGTTAGAAATTGCCCCATTCATACCTCAATGAGGTTTTTTCAACCCTTCATCAAGGGATGATACAGCCTGTCATGCAAGTCACTGCACAAAACCTACAAGCCTGTCAAAGTCTTACCAGCATACCTTCTTGCAGATTCATTTAGGTAGAAAGTGCTGTCAATTCAGAGCCAACTTATGGCAAGCCTGTAATGTTTTCAAGGCAAGAGACATTCAGAGGTAGTTTGTCACTGCCTGCCCTGGACTTCCTTTGTGGTCTCCCATCCACATACTGACCAGGCCAACCCTGCTTAGCTTCTGAGATCTGACAAGATCTGGCAAGCCTGACTTCCAGTTTCGGCGGGCTCTATGGCGGGCACGATCTCCTGATGCTCCAGGAGATGCAACCCGGACTCGGCAGCCAGAAGGGGTGCTGAACTGGCTTCGGACCCCCAGGGACCCCTGTAGGGGGACCCTGCCTGAGGCACGAGGGGTAGCCTCTCCCCGGATGGTGATTTCGGGATCAAGGCTCCCCTTTGCCTCCAGAGGTTCAGCTGCCGCAGCGCCTCCGAGCATAGCAGAGCACACACCGGACAGCTGCAGAAGTTGAGCGAGCCACAAAAAAAAGATTTTCTTCCTGCAATGCATGGCAAACTTGTAAGTGTTGACTGAAAGAGAGGACTCTCTGATTTGAACTAAGTGGAAGAGAGACAGAGCTGTATTAACATCAGAGAATCTTGTGGGCTGGCTAAATGGCTGGAGCTCAATGGGGGAGCAAATTTAACTAACAGAAACTTAAGGAATAAGCTTTTAACTATCTTTTGACTCTTCTTCGGAAATTTAAACAAAAAGCAATGACTGGACGGGGAGATAAGATGCCGGGGAAACTCAGACCTTCTCCAAAAGCTCCTGCTTCTCTTCCGATCTCAAAAACCAAGTCTAGTACAGACTTAACATCTGCATTAGCGATTGCATTGCGCCCTCTAATGGATCAGCTGACTGCGGTTAATGTGAAGCTGAATAATTTGCAGAAAAATGTTACAGAAGTAAATCTGAGGTCTGAAAAAGTTGAAAAGGAATTGTTGGAAGTCAAATCCAAGACAGAAAAAAATGATTTGAGGATGTGCAAGATGGAAAAGGAAACAGCTTCTGATAAAGACAATTTATTAAAATTACAGATGGAGTGTTCCAATTTCTTCTTAAGGTTCCAGGGTGTTCCTGAACAAAAGAGTGAGAATCTCAAGCAGGCATTGAGTGAGGCTCTAGCTCCAATGACAGGTATCAAAGTAGATATATTACAAAGCGATATGGATATGGTTTACAGAACCTATCCAGATTTTGTCAAGAAAAAGAACCTGCCAGGAGAAGTTATGGTGAGATTCTCTAAAAAATCAACCAGAGACCTGGTGCTCAAGGCCACAAACAGAACTACCCTGAAGATCCAAGAGGATGAGATTAAAGTGTTAAAGGACATTCCATTCAAGATCAGGAAGAAGAGGAAGTCCTACAAAAATTGAATTACATTTTTGCAAGCAGAAGGCATTTTGTACAGATGGATTACTCTGGAGGGATTGGTTTTCAGCTTCAAGGATAAAAAACCAAAGATTGACTCTGTTGCAAAAACTAAAAAAATTTTGGACTTCTGCAAGAATAAGCAAGGAGCTATGCCTTCACAGGATTCATTAGAACTGCAAGAAAGCATTTATGGACTGGAAAGCTCAGAACATGAAAGCGATGGACCTGAGGAGGAAGAGTCTGAGTCAGAATTAGGAGCAGCAGCCGCTAAACCACTGGGAGAAGAAAAGAAGAAAAGACAGAAGAAAAAATAACCTGTGAACTGTTAAAAGTTTTATATTTTTTTATTGTACCCTTTTCTTGATTTTCAGTGATCTATCCAAGTTATTAAGCAATGTATTATTAGATAAAGCAATTTTAAGCCTGGAGTTTATATAGTTTTTCTTGAATTATTTGAATTAAGGATTTAAGCTATTTTTTTTTTACTTCTGTATACCTTAGGGTAGTGTAGTTATTTTAGTTTTTGTAGTGTTTTTAGTAGTTGGTAGTGGATAAAAGCAATAAAAAATCTATTAAAAAAAAGATATGGCAAGCCTGGGTCCCTCTTATTAACCATGACTTCTTCAGCCACCTATAAAAGAAAAGGCGGGGGTGGGGGGAATCACATCTTTTCCAGTTTACAAGCTTTTTTGCCCGGTTGCCTGGAGCAAACTTTTACTCACTGCTGGTGCCTGGCTAAAAGTCTAGACACAGCTTAGAGGTATCTGTAGCCACGCAGCTGGAAATGGGTTGAGAAATGATGCACAATATTCCAGTTCAGTTTTGCATATCTAGGTGATTTTCTTGATTTTTTCCCTCTTGTTTGCTACTTCAAAATGTTGTTTGTTTTGGAGATCTGGTTCCAGTTTCAACGAGGGCAGACGTGAGCTTTGCCTTCTCCTGCCTTTCCCTGAACCTTCTCTTCTTTTTCCATTCTCAGAGTCTTTCTTTTCATAAGAAAGTCAGCAGGAAACTTGCCCTACTGTATGTCGGTGCTCTAGGCATCCCACCAATGTTTGGCAGAGGGGTGTTCCAATGCAGGAGGTTATCTAAGGAGCTCAACAATGACTACAAATGCAGCTGGGCACTAAATGATTCCAGCAGACCTTTAAGAAGTCTAAATGACCTAAACTCCTAGATAAACACAGATAAGTCTATAAATTTCTTCTCTTTAATCTGAACTCTTGGGGGGAACCAGGTAGCTTTTGGTAGAATTACAGCCTTCTCTCTCTCACTGCTCCCGTGTTTGGGAATATTTTTTTTGGGAGGCTCAGAACAGTGGCCGTATAAATATATCTTAACTGAATATTGGGCCCTGTTTAAAGAGTAGTGGGGAGGGAAACAAAAGAGATCAGAATATAACTTAAGTAGTAGGGTGGTAAGTAGAAACTCACTAACCTTCCTTTTGCTTCTTTTCTTTTTGCCTTTCTATTTCCGCTGCCTTTTTGCATTTTGGTTGCTGGGTGGTCCAATTGTGGAGGTGGCAAAGGAGGCTCGGAGTCAGGTGTGGCCGAGCGGCGAGGAGAACTACTCGAGAGGAGGTGAGAACGATGGTAGAGCACAGTGGGCACTGGGTGCGGTGGTGCAGAGAAGAGGCTATTTCGCGAGAGATCGAGAGGGCGCAGTGGTGAGAGAGGGCACTGCAGTGAGAGGGGAGAGCGGGAGGACACAGTCAAGCAGAGCTGTGATGGGACAATGTGCTGATGCACCGACGTGACCTGACGTGACCCCGAGGTGGGCGTCTCAGTAACTACAGAGCAGTGACCTGACGGCGGGAGAAAAGAAAAGAGAAGAGAAAAGGAAGCCAGAGATAGAGATCAATAGAACTGTGTTAAGAAGAGCAAAAAGCCTAGAGAAGCTAAAGTGAGAGGAGGAGGACTTGGTTGTTAGAAAAAGAGGACTACACCTTAAGATAAATTGAGACTAGATAAATTACCAATAAAATTCATTGAAAAATATAGAAAACCCAAATAAAGAAAGGGGGGGGGACAAAACAAAAGCAAACTGTACCTAAAAACTAAGCAAGATTTAACCTACATTACTTTAATCTATTGTGCAACAAGGAATAATAACTAAAGGTCTAGTCCAGGAGTGTCAAACATACGGCCCGGAGGCCGGATCAGGCCCTCAAAGGACCTCAATCAGACCTGCAAGGCCCTGGCTGTTTCTTACTTCCATTTGCAGTTCTGCTGCTGCTGTCAAGTTACAGCTTGCTTTACCAGTTGCTCTCAACCACACAGGAGAGATTGATAGGCAAGGCTCTCCTGTGCAGTTGAGAGAGTCTGGTAAAGAACTGGCTGAGGCTCCTCTCCCTCCTCCTCCCACAGGAAGGGAGGGAACAGCCAGAGCCCACTTCCTGGCCAGGCTGCAGGAGACAAAGGGCAGCCTTTCTTTCCTTTCACTGGCTGAGGCTCCTCCCTGAAGGGAGGGAGGGAGGGAAGGAGGGAGAGTTTGTTTTGCTGGGCTGCCTCAATCACATGGGAGAAACACCGAGCAAATTTAAGATCAACAAAGTTTTGTTCAAAATATGCGTTTGTGTGTGTGGGTGTGTGTTGTTGGGCTCTTTATGCCAGGACTCTCCTGGGTGCAACTGGGTTCCCTCCCCCTTTTCACTGTATTCATGTCTTCATCATCCAGTCTTTCTCAGTAAGAAAACAATGTGAACTATTTTAGAGGAGGATTAACAACAAGCCAGTGAGGTGGATCAGTCTGAAAGTGTGTGTCCAGATCAAGTTCACCCCCTTTGTAGGAAGCTGTAGTTATTTCTCTGGGGAACAGTATAATTTTGTAGACAAACACATGGCCCTCAGTCTGAGTTAGGATGCCTTCTCATGTTCTTGACCCACACATGAAGCAACTTATGTACAAAAGGTTGCAGTGCCCAGCCATTTCATGTTTTCCCCAGGGTCCTAGGCTAGGAACACTGAGCATGAGTTTTCTGTAATAAATGTCAATAAATCAAAAGTAGGCTTGCAGATTACAGATACACACCTTAACAGAATACTCAAGATTGCTACAGCACAGACATTTTGATGCAATAATTCCGAGCAGAGGTGTCAGTTATCAGAGACCATTAATTGGCAAAATATTGCAAGATTGCTAGTGTTTTAAGGATGCTTTATTGTGTTTGTGTCCTTTATAAAGTTTATATCTTTGCTACGTGGCATTACATTTTATGACACACATGGCCTGGCCCGACAAGGTCTCATTTATGTCAGATCTGGCCCTCATAACAAATGAGTTCAACACCCCTGGTCTAGTCAGTATAATTTAGTAAACGGCCTCAGGATCTGGCCCTAACTGGAGACCTTCTATACCATCCCCAAAGACATTGAACCAGGTAGAATTAAACACAATGAGCCTAGCTCAAATTACACTGAAGGACTTGAAATCATTAATCCAAGAATGTGTGGCACAATCCATGAAGGAAACAATAGAAAATACCTTACTCTCTCTAATAAAAACTGAGCTCCAGCCGATGCATATAAAAATGGAGGAACTGGCTCAAAAGATATCCACTGAGACAGAAGAAATCAAAAAACACATAGTACAAAACAAGCAAGAAATAATAAAAAATCTCCATGACAGCCAAAGAGGTAGATGATAAAGTTCAAGATTTAAATGATGAGTTACAAGAATTAAAGACCAGAAATGATAGAATGGAGGAGTCCTTAATTAATCTAGAAATGGACAAGGCTGCATGTAAGATGCCAAAATATCCCAGAAACAATAGAAAGGAATTTAAAAGCAGAAGTCACGCACCACATATCTCAACAATAGGATCAAACAAAGAGGTGGAAAATGAGGTTGAAACCATTTATAGGAGAAATTCAGCATACACAAGGAGAAACAAACAGCCAGGGAGGAGCACATAAAATGTTATAAAAGAGAAATGAGAGATAGAATTTTGCATGCCTCCAATGAGAAAAAAGTAGTAATAGAGCAGACTGAAATTAATGTTCTCAAAGAAGTTCCTTGGAGGGTGAGGGGAAAAAGAAAGAATTATTCTATGCTAACTAAACTACTAAGAGACAACGAGGTTAATTATAGATGGCTATTCCCAGAAGGTGTTCTATTTACCTATCTGAGTAAAAGACAGAACCTGAACTCTACCTTTAAAGTAGAAGAATTTTTGCAAAGATACGGGAAAGACCTAGGCTGGCAAGAGGGGGAAGATGAATCCTCAGAAGAAGAGCTCCCAGAACAAGAGTCAGGAAAACAAAAAGGAGGCACCACAAAAAAAGGAAGAAATAAAAGGGAGACAAAACCTTCCCAAATCCTGACTGGATTTCAGTACAAAGCCAAAGAAAAGGGTAGTAAAAATATAAAATATGGGAATTAAAAAACTTAACATTCTCTCTATAAATGTAAATGGTTTGAACAGCCCACAGAAAAGAAGAAAGACATTTCACCAACTTACCAAATTTAAAGCTGATGTTATATGTCTCCAAGAGACACATATTAAGAAACAAGACAAAAAATATCTGACAGCAAAAAAACTAGGCAACTTTTTTGCAGCATGGGATCTAAGCAAGAAAAGAGGCGTAGTTACCTGTGTTTAAGACTATCTCTGTCCAGAATTCCAATTTGTCTCAGAAGACGGAAGGATCTTACAAATATCAACTTTAAGACATAGGGAAAAAATGTTGGTAGTGAACATTTACGCACCCAATCAAAATCAAGAAAAAATTTAGCTGGAACTTTGAGAACAGCTGGCTGCAGTAGATTTTGAAGATATATGCCTCTTGGGTGACTATAATGCCGTATTTGACCCAGCAATTGATAGGAAGAAACAATCAAGGAAAGAAAGAACAGGTTATTGTCTCCCCAAACCCTTCTTGCTCCTCGTGTAAGAACTGAATTTGATAGATGCATGGAGAACCAGAAACACAGCGTAAAAAGATTACACTTACTATTCACCTAGACACAACTCTTGGTCTAGAATAGATACGGCCTGGGTCTCAACAACAATAATTTGTGAGCTTTTGGAGGCAAAAATATTGCCAAATACCTTTGCTGACCATAGCCCCCTTATGATCACTTTTCAAGAATTACAAAAAAGACCGAGATGGATGATAAATGTTGGTATTTTAAGAGATCAGGGAGTGGTAGAAAAAACAAAATTAGAAATTGACAACTTTTTAAAAAGAAATACACAATCTTGCTTGATTGTGAACATTTATGCTCCGAATGGAGCTAAAGAAATTTTTTTTAAAGAACTTCAAATGGAATTGGACAATGTAAACTATGATCAAATTATGATGTTAGGAGATTTCAACGGAACTGTAGATAATAAACTAGACAGGCGCTCTAAAAGAAAGGATGAGACGTTAGGGAAGCTTCCAAAAAACTTTTTTGAACTGATAAAACAAGAAAAGTTGGAAGATATTTGGAGGAAAGCTAACCCACAAGGAAAAGACTTTACCTTTTACTCTAACAGACATGACTCACATTCAAGAATTGACATGATTTGGATGACTACTAACCTAACCTTCAAGACAAGAAAAGTGGAAATTTTACCCAGAATAATCTCAGATCACAATCCGTGTTTATGGACAGCTGGGCAGATTAAAAAACAAAAGAGATGGAGAATAAACGAGGACTTATTAGATAATCAAGAAATAATTAAAAAATTACTTGAAGAAACAGACCTATACTTCCAAGTAAACATGCAGAAAGAAGTTAAAATTCAAACCGTATGGGATGCATATAAAGCAGTGATGAGAGGACTATTGATATCGTTAAATGCTAAAGATAATAAAAAGAAAAAAGAGCAATATGAAAATATTTTACAAGCCATTAAAACAAAGGAAGAAGAACTGAAGAAGAAACCAGGGAAAAAGAAACTGCAAAAGGAAATTTGGATGCTACAAGACCAAGCAAAAGCCATTTTGAACCAGGAGATGTACTGGAACTTAAAAAAACTTCAACAAAAAGCATTTGAAGGTGCAAATAAACCCGGAAAATACTTAGCATGGCAATTAAAGAAAAAACGTGAAAATAAATTTATCACTAAAGTGATAAGAGATAATATTGAGATAATAGATAACAAAGGAATAAAAAGAGAATTTTTTAAATACTACGCAAAACTTTTTAAGAAGGAAAACAAAGACAGAAGAAAGATTAAAGAATACCTGCAAACATTAAAGCTACCAAAACCAACAGAGAAAATTAAAGAACTATTTAATAATCCAGTATCATTACAAGAGATCAAAAATGCAATAAATGACTCAAAATTAGGTAAAGCACCTGGACCGGATGGATTTACAGCGAAGTTCTACAAAACGTTACAGGAGTCAGTTTCACCGGTGTTACTGCTATTGATGAACGATATAAGAGTTACTGGAGAGGTACCAGAAACCTGGAAAGATGCATCCATCTCACTGATCCCGAAAGAAAATCAGGATTTGACCAATGTTAAGAATTATAGACCGATCTCTTTACTGAATAATGATTATAAGATTTTTGCTAAGATTATAGCGGATAGACTAAAAGAGCACCTTAAAGAGACTATACAGACAGAACAAGCAGGGTTCTTACCTAATCGACAAATAAGGGACAATCTAAGAGTAGTAGTGGACGCTATAGAATACTACGACAAACATCCTGAAAAGGAAGTGGGCTTTTTCTTTTTAGATGCGGAGAAAGCGTTTGATAATTTAAACTGGGATTTTATGTTTGAAGTTTTAGAACATCTTGAGATCGGTGAATATATGCTTAACTTCATTAAAGCAATATATAAAGAACAGAAATCCTCAATAATAATTAATACTGAAAAGACAGACGATTTTAAAGTTGAAAAAGGAACAAGACAAGGATGCCCGCTTTCGCCGCTGCTATTTATTTGGATTTTAGAAGTTCTACTGTTAAATGTGAAGGAAGACAAAGATATTAAAGGCTTAACAACTAAAGGTTTTTCTTTCAAATATAGGGCATTTGCAGATGATGTGATGTTTATAGTGGAAGACCCCTTATCCACATTACCACATTTGTTACAGAGAGTAAAAGAGTTTGGTGACTTAGCAGGATTTTATGTAAATAAAAACAAATCGAAAGTAATGTGCAAAAATATGTCAAATAAGAAACAAAACGAGTTACAAAAACTTACAGAATGTGAGGTGGTGAAAAAGACAAAATATCTGGGTGTAAACCTAACTATGAAAAATATTGATCTTTATAAAAATAATTATGAAAAATTATGGTTGCAAATTATGCAGGATATTAAAAAGTGGAATGTATTGAATTTGTCATTGCTGGGTAGAATTGCGGTGGTCAAGATGAATGTGTTACCACGATTAATGTTTTTGTTTCAAACTATTCCAATTGTGAAAGATGTAAAAACATTCAAAGGTTGGCAGAAGGAGCTGTCTAAATTTGTGTGGGGAGGGAAAAAACCAAGAATTAAGATGAAAATAATGTGTGATGCCAAAGAAAGAGGAGGGTTTCAACTACCAAATCTAAGGTTATACCATGATGCAATATGTTTGACCTGGGTAGGGGCATGGACTATGTTACAAGATAGAATGTTATTGTCCCTGGAAGGTCATGATTGTAGATTTGGGTGGCATGCATATTTGTATTATGGCAAAACAAAAATGGACAATATGTTTAAACATCATTATTTGAGAAGAACACTAATGGATACGTGGACAAGATATAAAAACTTTTTTTCAGAAGAGATACCCATGTGGATTGTACCCGCAGAAGTCTTACATCCAACATCAAGATATAAAGGACAAGATTGGCTGAAGTATAGAGACTTATTAATAAGACATGGCAAGGATTTCAAACTGAAGGAGCAGCATCAGATTGATTTTGATTATGGTTGGTTAAGATATAGACAAATATATGACTTGTATAGAAGTGATAAAAAACACGGTTTCAGGGGAAAAAATAATGAAATAGAACAAGTTTGGGAGGAAGGTGGGAAAAAAATGATTTCTAAAATGTATAAAGTCTTGCTAAAATGGTTTAATGCTGATGAAATGGTAAAAGAACAAATGGTAAAATGGGCGATAAACTTTAACAAAGACATTGAAATGGAATCTTGGGAATTTTTATGGAAAAATGCTATGAGTATATCTACGTGTTATAACTTAAAAGAAAATTGTTTTAAAATGATGTATAGATGGTATATGACACCAAAAAAAATTGCAAATATTGGTCAAAATATGTCTAACAAATGTTGGAAGTGTAAAAAGAAAGAAGGGTCTTTTTATCATATGTGGTGGACTTGTGATAAAGCAAAGACTTATTGGTCAAAAATACATGCAGAAATGGAAAAAATCTTGAAATGTACATTTAAGAAGTTGCCTGAAATGTTATTGCTAGGACTTAAACTAGAAGAGATAAATGTAAAGAAAAGGACAATAATATGGTATATGATTACAACAGCAAGAATGGTGTATGCACAAAACTGGAAAAATGAAAAAATACCAGAGGTGTGGGAATGGTTGAAAAAACTGTTATATATGGCTGAAATGGATAAGTGGACTAGAAAATTGAATAATCTCTACTCAGAGACCTTTCTGGAAGACTGGAAAGATTTGAAAGAATATGTTGAAAAGTATTGGGATATGAAAAACTATATCTATACATGGTTATAATAGCATAAAGGAATAGAAATATATTATATGAATGTTTTAGTTTTAGTTAAAATTAGACAATGAAACTGTTTTTATTTAGAAATACATAAGAGTATAGAAAATAAGAATTGGTGTATAAGTATAAGTATTTTAAAGCTATATAACCGTCACCAGAAACGAAACATAGATATAAGTATTACTATTTTGAATAAAATGGAAAATGTGTTATGCTTCAGATGTGGTGGGAAACCACCAAAACAAGATAAAAATAGAATGTACAAATAGAACAAAATGTTATTTAATATGGAAAAAGGGATTTGTGTAAGGTTAAATGTATTATTTTCGATGTTTTTTTTTTGAAAAATAAAATTTCTTTACAAAAAAAAAAGAAAAGAAATATACAGCCAGAAATATCAATCAATATCATCTGGGATACCTTTAAAGCCTACCTTAGGTTTATTAATCAAGAGGCTTGGAAGAAAAGGCAAAAAAGAAAGCAATATGAACACCTGGCCAAAAAGATAAAACAAAAGGAAGATTAAATGAAGAAATCCAATGATTTAGGGAATGCCAAAATAAAGTTAATTAATCTGCAACACCAGATGAACTTGCTCTTAACACAAGAATTAGCAAGAAAATTAGATTATGCGAAACAACATTACTATGACAATATGAACAAACTCTCAAGATGGCTAGCCTTTAGAATTAGAAAAGAAAGAGAAAAATGCACAATTAAGACCTTACATAATGAAAATGGCATAGAGCAACACACCTTAATGGAAATTAAGAAGATGGTGGAGGATTTCTATAGAAGCCTATATCAACAACCAATCCAAGATAAAAAAAGTAATTCAAGACTACTTAAACAAATGGAATAAAAAGAATTTTTTGGAAAGCCAAAAGCTAATGTTAAACAAACCTATTACGATGCAAGAGATGGTGAAAGTGATTTAAAAATCAAAGAAAAAGAAAACCCCAAACCCTGACAGATTTCCAACCAAAATTTATCAGATATTTGTAGATCAGTTAATTCCAGTATTAAAAGATGTATTTCAAAATATAAAAATAATAGGTAAGGTCCCAGAAACTTGAATGAAGCCTTAATAACACTGATCCATAAGACCAACACATACGAAAAAGAAATTAAATACTATAGGCCAATTTCTCTACTCAATGCAGATTATAAACTATTTGCGAGCATTATTGCAGCGAGATTTTTAAAAGTTGTAGTACAAGTTGTACACCAAGACCAAGCAGGTTTCCTTCCCAAAAAACAAATTAGACACAATATTAGGACCATTCTCAACACCCTGGAATACTATGAAATGAACCCAGGAAAACAAATTGCGATGCTCTTCCTTGACGCAGAAAAAGCTTTCGATAATGTTAGCTGGGACTTTCTAATTCAAAAGCTGGCTTCTTGGAACTGTGGTACTAACTTTTTGACAATGATTAAAGCAGAATATAATATTCAAAGAGCTAAAATCATGGTAAACGGAGATACCACAGAATATCAAAATCCAAAAAGGAACAAGTATCCCATTTACTGTTCATCTTTACACTGGAGACTCTAAACGACTGTGTATGGGACAGTGAATGGATAAAGGGTCTTAAGATTAAAGGGGAAAGCTTTAAACTTGATGAGATGGGGCTAGCATGAGCCATCCAGGTCAGGGTCCAGGCCAGAGTACCATCCCTCAAATGGACATGCAGAGGAGTCAAAGGGAGGAACTCTTCTTTGAGCTCATTTCCTACGATACCATTGAATGGCCTTGCATTGTACCCTCTCCATTCTCTGGGGGGATCTTTAGGGAAGTATATGATAAACGAACAGATTAAGATTCTATGCCCAAAGTGTCTCTGCTGCCCCTCCCAGATCTGGAGTCTAGAAATATGTGCTCCTTAGAGGGAGATGCTTGGGAAGTTCATTCTCAGATTTCAGGTTCAATGGAGAGGAGCAATGAGACCTTCTGGGTGGATGATCGTACCCCAGAGAGCACTGCAATCAGGGATCCAGAACCGACTGGTCCTCCTGAGTATTAAGGACCTCCTGAAGGCACTTGGTATTTTTGGCCACTGTGTGACTGGATGTTGGACTGGATGGGCCATTGGCCTGATCCAACTTTGGCTTCTCTTATGTTCTTAATCATCCAGATTTTCCTAATGTATGAGAACTGGAAAGCTACCTTAGCAATTGCTGAATATTTAACTGCAGTGATAATCTGTGAGGGGGTTGCACTTTGACAGGGGTCATTTCATAGAAAAAGAGGTGCAGGAGCTCATTAGCATAACTTATTTGCATATGCTAAACCACCGGACATCACCGGAAGTATGTCAGAAGGCAAGAGAGAGAGAGAGAGAGAGAGAGAGAGCTGGCAGTGAGGGGACAGCTACTAATAAAAGCCTCAGAAATACCACTATTCTGAGAGGATAGCTTCAGTGGTGGCTGAAGCCTTCAGAAGGCTGGGTGGAGGAACAAGGACCTTTCCAGGAGACGGGGTCGTTTTGCTGCAGCCATGACACAAGCAGACATTCCCCCCATGGGCGGGGGGGGGGCCTGGCACCAACTCCCGGAGCTGAGCTCCCCCGAGCTCCTGCTCGAAATGACCCCTGCACTTTGATCTGCTGAAGACCTTTGAGTGAGAAGAACAGTAAAATAAGCAAGCAATTCCAGGGGCGGTTTCCTGCCTTTAAAGTCCTTGACAACTTGGATTCAAAATACCTGAAGGGCCACCTTTCCTGGTATAAACTCATTTGCCCTTTTCTGCTTTCTCTGCCCCTCTTTGGTCTTTCCCCCTTTTCTTCCAGATTGAGGCCAACTTTGCCTCTGTGTCCTG
Organism: Lepidodactylus listeri; assembly: GCA_029233225.1. Classification (NCBI taxonomy): domain Eukaryota; kingdom Metazoa; phylum Chordata; class Lepidosauria; order Squamata; family Gekkonidae; genus Lepidodactylus; species Lepidodactylus listeri. Next base: position 126,143,548 of record JARCFY010000005.1, on the reverse strand, counting down.
ACTTCTGCTACCGCTCTGCTTTTCATGGTCATTTCCTTTATCTTGCAACACTAGTTGGGGAGGGAGGATGTGTCAAGATGTTCAAGTGTGTATCTCAGATGGCATGGCACAGCCTGTTTCAGAGCCTGGAGAAGGGGATCCTTGATCTTCAGCCTACCTGCCCCTTCTGGTGGTTTTTTGAGTGTGCACACACACATGTATTCTCTCAAGCACTCACTTCTTCCGGTCATGGCTTACAAAAGCTCAGATTGCTGAATACACAAAATTTCAGGCTAAAGCTGCTGAAAATTCAAAAATGTTTTATGGGCATTTGCAAACAGCCGTTCTGGATCCTGCAGACTTAGAAGTGGACATATAAGCATTTAATGAATCATTTCAGACAGGGCTCATTTCGTAGCAGGAGCTCCTTTGCATGTTAGGCCACATACCCCTGATGAAGCCAATCCTCCAAGAGCTTACAGAGCTCTTCTTACAGGGGCTACTGTAAGCACTTGGAGGATTGGCTGCATCAGAGGTGTGTGACCTAATATGCAAAGGAGCTCCTGCTATGAAATGAGCCCTGATTTCAGAGGATAATCTATTAGCAACCAGTTGTCAGCTACTGCTGCCATTCCCGGGCGAGAGGTGGCACATTTCTCCCTCTCGGCCCCCCACCTTTGGAATGTCTCCTCTATTCTCACTCCCGGCTGCTCATCACACTGCACCTCCCTAACCTTGAGCCTGTTGCTTTTTGCCATTTCTCAGCCGCTTCTCATTCCCAGGTGCTAACTGTAATTTTTCCCGCTTTTGGCCTGAGAACAAATGTCCAGTATAATTGGGCACCTTTTTCTCTTTCTGGTGATTGAAGGTTTCACTTTGAACTGTTCTTCTGAATACAGTATAATTGTACCCAATGTTCCCTCTTCCCTCTATTACTTACTCAAGATGTGTAGATGACTACTAGATCCACTGGCAATAAAAGAATCTTCTGGTTAAAAACTTCTGGTTGCAATTTGAAATCTCTTAGACTCTCAGAGAGAGTCAGTAATCTTCTCCTGGAGAGATCACCCCGTATCTGACCATGACAGAATACGGTGGTGAACCTCCAAAGACATTAGACTTGGGGGCCCCCGTGTCTATGGGCAAGAAACTGATTGTGGTTCCCACTTGCACTTGGGTCAATATCCAACCGAGGGATTCCATGTACTCGTGGACTTTGTTCGGGACTGAACCTGTTGAAACCTGGACCCCTCATAGGGACTTGGGCAGGAGCCAAACCCCTGGGAAGGGCTTGGCCACGCATCCCTGACTGGGCTCAGGACTCTGGCCACCCCAGAGAGCCAGAGTTTGGGGACATGTGGTCCCACATGGATCGCTAGTTTGAGGCGATGCAGCAGCTGTTGCAATGGGAGATGACAGCTCTCCTGGAAGGGCTCCCAGCCATGATTTAACAATTGGTCGGCTGTGACGGGGCACCAGGCAACGGAGCTGGAGGAGTGGGGGCTGGGGTTGGAGATGGAGTAGGTGCAGGCCTGCAACAATCAGTTCAACAGCCACCTGGCGGGGCACCTGCAGCTCCTGCACCCGAACCCCAGAGACCGGCAGTGCCTGTGTTTGGACTGGATCAGCATCCAGTCCCCCACGAGCTGTTGGTGGCCACCTTTGATGGGAATCCAGCCAAACTACAGTTCTTCATTATTGAAACCAGTCGGTTCCTGCAAACCTGGGGCCATTCACCTGGAGCTAGTTCACAAGTGGATGATCGTCACTTCTTGCTTCATTTGATGATCTGCGGCTGCAATCATACGCACAATTAGACCCGACACAGGCGAGAATGCTGGGTGGATTTAAAGGGAGCAATCAGACAACAACATCTGAGAAGCACCCAGCAGCAACCCGTTTTGCTCCGCTGCGGAAGCAGAGTTAAAAGACACCAAAGAAAAACCAGTAGTAAATGGGTTGCGATGGGGCACGGCTGGACTTTCCCATATCTGATCACTCCAGCACACTCTCATGATGCCGGGATGGTCTGAGCAGGCCATCCCGACTCTGTGCTGTAGTTTTTTTCACCCCTTCACAGTATGCACCTCATTGCAAACTCCATAAGGAGCCCTCAGTGTGATTCATCGATCCCTCGTTTAAGCGCATGGGGGGGAAATGGGACAACCCCCCCCCCCCAACTCACCCACAGTTGTGTCTGATTACACACTGACAGACTGTGCTCGCAGCTTCAAAGGGAGGTGTGATCGTGCAACTGCGGGTCAAATTCCGCCATAGAAAATAGCCTCCCCCCCCCCAGTTTTCCTGGCCCATGTGATCACAACCTGCATGTGCGAATGAGTCATCAAAGATCAGAGGCAAACTCTAGTTTGCATGTTCATTTCAGTAAGAAGGGCCAAAGATCAGTTGTAGAGCGCATACACTTCATGCAAAAGTCTCAGGTTCCATTTCTGCCACTTCCAGTTATAGGATTTCCGGGAGCCAACCCCCTGCCCAACAGTGTATCATTGGTCTGACCCAGCGGAAGGGCCAGAAGAAATGCAACAAAGATCCCAGATCTCCATTCAGCTGTCAGAGGCAAACAACATGCATGCATTGCCCTTATCTGAATTGTGACCAGGATGTCAGCTAGGCTGCCATAAAGAAGGTGGGGGTAGGGAGGCTGGCTGCCATAAAGAAGGTGGGGGGGGTGAGGAAGTTGACAGTGGTATGCTAACTTTCAATTCTCCTCTAGCATTTGGCTTTATTTTGACAAGGTCTCTGGTTTCTCTTGTGAGTTTCCCACTGGGAACTAGGGGCCGTTATTTTCCATGCGAAGGTAACCTGGCATTCGTTGGCTTGTAGCCATCTGACGACCCAAGTTTAAACCCTGTATAAAATCCCATTCCCACTTTTCCCCTGGAGTCTTAACACAGATAGTGTTTAGAGTAATGTAGTAACCTGACCAATAAACTGATCCTGTTTAAAGAACGTTGTTGAGTGCTGATTACTGGGGACTCTGACACAGGAGGAGAGAAAGTGTTTTCCCTGCAAATGGTTCCATTAAATCCAGTTGCACCACCCTTACATGGACAAAGATGGGTTTTTAATGGACATAATGTGTGTGTCTGTGGGCATCCTATTAACAAAGCAGGGCTTGAAGGATTATGTGCCCCCCCTCCTTCTGCAGCTGCCATTTGAATCCAGTCTACAAACATTTGCAATTTTGCCTCTTTGTCAATGGCCTGTTCTGGCTCTAAGGCTGCTTGAAGACTGTCAAGTGGACGTTTGACTATGTACCATCGAAAAGCCTTGCCTTTTGAAATGATACAAAAGTACTACCAGCTGGTTTGCTGGTGCAAGTCATCCCCTCTTGTTGCAAGCATTAGAAGGGAAGCTGCCGAAAGTTTCCATGGCCGTGGTTCTGATGTGATTCGTTTTCGGGAGACTAAGTCCACAAATTCAGCTGCACCCAGAGGAATCAAATGCTGAGAAACCAGCTTGCACCAGTTCCCTCTCCTGCTGCAGAGCCTAAGGTTACCAAATGCCAGGTGGGGCCTGGAGTTTTCTTAAAATTGCAACTTATCTCCAGACTACACAGGTCAGTTTCCCTGGAGAAAATGGCTGATTGGGAGATCAGACTCTGGCATCGTAAGCCGCTGAGGTGCCTCCCCTCCCCAAACCTCACCCTCCCCAGGCTCCACACCCCACATCTTCAGGGATTTCCCAACCCAGAGCTGGCATCCCTAGCAGATGCCCACTAGGCTGTTCCTGAGGGTCCACTCTCTCTTTCTCTGGCCGGGGGCGGAAGGTGAGCCCATACATGAAGGATCAGGACTTGGGATAGCCGCCCAAAAAGGTGCTGGTACTCAGTACCAGTGAGTACTGTCACCAAAAAAGCCCCGCCCACTCCCCTTTTTTGGGTCCCAGTCAGTCATACTGGGTCAAAGGCTCATTGTCAATAAGAAACACCTTCCATTGGGAATAGATTCAGGTGGATAGTTGTGTTGGTATGAAGCAACAGAACACAGTTTGAGTCCAGTGGCATTTCCGCGTGCATGCACACTTCTTCAGAAAAGAAGACAAGCTTATACCCAGAATTACCCGTATTGGTCTTAAAGGCGCCTCTGGACTCAAACTCTCTTGCCTGATTTCAGCCTCGCTAAATATTCTCACATGGCAAAAAGGCATGGCAAAAAAAGGCCTTCACCCCTTCTTCTCTAAGAAATCCAGTTTTGCAAGCCTTGGGAAACCCCTTTCTTTGTGTCTCACGCCTCTTATCAGCTCTGCAAGATGAAAAAAAAGACCCATCAGTCCCCTGTGATTTTTCCTGTAATGTCATATGATTGAGAAACCAGAGCCCGTGTTACTTAATCCAGTCCCTATAAAAGAGAGGCTGAACTCTTAATAGATGATTCCTATTCAGGCCACTGGAGAGCATCAGAAATTGAAAAGTAAGTGATTGTTTTTTTGATTTGCTCCCTTAATGATGGATCTTGCAGAGAGATTTATAAATGAAATGTCGCTGAACGGCATTAATGGGAAATTGAAGACTGTCGCCAGTTACTTCTAAGGACTAGCAAGACTGCGCCACGCTCAATGGATTTGATTAATGTTGCCCGGAGTTAGATGTTCCTCCTAAATTCAAGCTTCATTGATAAGCGATCTCTTATATTCTGCACCATTGTATCTGATTTTCCCATCTCCCTCAGCTTATCTAATAATTACCTCCAGCTTTAATCGGGAGTAGATTATGAGTCCAACATCAATATCATTTACTAGCCTCTTCATCTATTTGTTAAATGGCTTGGTTTAAATGCAGTGGGTAAATGGGCCTTTTGAATGTATCATTAGGATAAATTGCCTCAAGGGAAGACGGGATTTCTGTTCCTTTAATATTTATACAGAAGAAGGACTTTTGGCAAGTATAGTTTGTCATCTAAGGGGGAGAAAGATGACATGGGCTGAAGGGCCCTCTTCAACATAACTGGCACGTAGTGACTAGCCAGGTCATATTTTCACCTCATATTATTCTTGGGTAGTTTCTCTATCCAGCATTTTAGACTTAGGGCATTTTCTCCCTAGCTTTCCCCCGCGGTTTACACCGAAGCTAGCACCGGAGCTTCTGGTCAGTTTCCCACCATTTGCTCCATGCTCACAATTTCCTCCAGAGTATCTAGGAACAGGATTTTCTTGCTCCTGGGAAGCTCCGGAGCAGTGCAGTGATACTCTGGAGGAAATTGTGAGCACGGAGCAAATGGTGGGAAACTGACCAGAAGCTCCGGTGCTAGCTTCGGTGTAAACCGCGGGGGAAAGCTAGGGAGAAAATGCCCTTAGTTATTGTATGCATGTGTCCCAAAATTTTGGAATTTTTAAAAAATATATAAAAGGACCAGTGTGTGCGTGGGGGGGATGCATGATCATTTGCTTGCCCATAAAGAAGAAGAAGAGATTGGATTAATACCCTGCCCTTCACTCGGAGTCTCAGGCTGAAGACAGACTGAAAGCCTGCCGCGCCGACTAAGGCGGGGGGAATTTCCCCCGCGGTGCGGCGTTCGCATACCGCCGGAAGGAAACTGCCCACAGTGTTCAGACTGTGGGCGGCTTCCTATGGCGGCGTGTGGACGCCGCGCGGCTCCCCCTTCCGGTGCACGTTCACACCTGCTCCAGCGGGTGGAACGCGCGCCGCAGCAGCCGGAGCACCACTTTGAAGTGGTGCTCGGCTGCTGCAGGAGGAGCACGGCGCTGGACGCGATGCGTCCGGGCCGCCTCCGCTTTTGAAGCGGAGGCAGAGCGGCCGAGACTGCCAGTCTGTCCTCAGCCTCAGAGTGGCTTGCAAACTCCTTTCCCCTCCCTACAACAGACATCCTGTGAGCAATGCTCTTTCTATGCTGTGGAGTCTTGTGAGCAAAAATCCTACTTCGTGAGCTACTGGCTTTAAAGTTGTGAGTGAGTGATTTGGCTACTGCATAAGTTAGTTTGCTCTGGAGCCATCGTTCCTGAGCGAAGGCAAAAATGTGTGAGCCGGAGCCTAAAAAACTGTGAGCTCGCTCGCACTAACTCAGCTTAGAGGGACACTGCCTGTGAGGTAGGTGGGGCTGAGAGAGCTCTCAGAGAACTGCTTGAAAGAACAGCTCTGAGAGAGCCATGACTGACCCAAGGTCACACCAGCAGCTGCATGTGGAGGAGTGGGGAATCAAACCCGGTTCTCCCAGATTCGAGTCCGCACTCCTAACCACTACACCAAACGTTCCTAACCACTACATTCATGGATGGAACACATGCCAGACAACTGACCTCCATTCTCTTGATGCCCCCAAAGCCGCTCCCTCCATAGCAAGAGCTCTTTCCAGAACTGACCTTGAGGAAACAGCTCTGTCAGAACTGTGGCTTGCCTAAGGTCATCCAGCACCTGCAAGTGGAAGTGTGGAATCAAACCCGGTTCTCCCAGATTAGAGTCCACGCACTTAACCACTACACCAAACTGGCTCCAAAAACCTTCTGTCTCCCAAATAGCAAACCAATACTAATATTCTGTATCTAATTCTGAAACACACTTCAATCAATAAATCCACAAAATGGAGCTGGGGACAAAGACAGCTCAGGCTGGTCTGCCCTGGTGGCAGTCACCTGCAACTGCACCCAGGGGTGGCCATTTAACAGGGCCAGGCTGACCCACAGGCTGGTAAGACTGTGCAACTCAACCAGACTTTTCCCAGGGAGAAGGTGCCAAGGAGACGGAAGAAGGGAAAACTGAAGATGGGGCTGATGAAGATAGGTTGGGTGGTGGGTGGGAAAGAGACAAGGAAGCAGGAAAAGGAGAGAGGCTATGGGGGATTCCAGGCAAGGGAAAGAGGAAATAGTGAGAAAGGGGGATACGGAGGGGAAAGGAATGCTCCCTCCAAGTCCTTGTGGGTCCCCTGCTTGTTGAATTCTAATCATCATCAGCAGGGGTCATTTCGTAGAAAAAGAGGTGCAGGAGCTCATTAGCATAACTCATTAGCATAACTCATTTGCATATGCCACACCCCCTAACATACCAGAAGTGTGTCAGAAGGCAACACCCACCCCTCAGGCTCCACTCCACAGGTGAGTGAAACTGACCTGCTCTTCCTCCATTCCCTTCCCCATCCAATACTTTGTGCAATAAAAAGAAGCGTAAAGAACACACCCTCATTCTCTTCCAGCTCCCTTGAAACCACCAGGTTTCAAGTAGACTTGAGATACCCAGCACATGTGCACCACCCATCCCTTCCCCTTCCCCTCCCCATAACAAGACACCCTGTGAGGTAGGTGGGGCTGAGAGAGGTCTTTGAGAACTGCTCACGAGAGAACAGCTCTGCGAGAACTTGTGACTGGCCCAAGGTCACACCAGCAGCTGCATGCGGAGGAGTGGGGAATCAAACCCGGTTCTCCCAGATTAGAGTCCAACTCCTGACCACTACACCAAACTGATGGGGTGGAAGCTGCTGAAGGGTTGGTGAAATTTCTCCAGTACTTATGTGCCATGTGCCCCGATAAAAAACGGTATACTTAGAAAATGTATATGCCACCTTGAGCAAGTCTCTGGAAAAGCAGCACACAGTCATAAAAGGAACAATGATACAATTATCAATATTAAAAACAAAACATTAAAAACAATAAAGACCCTAGCAGGGCTTTTCCCGGGGCCCTGCGCCTCTGCACTGCTCGGGGAAGCCGAGGAGGGGGCGGGGCTTGGTCATGTGCCCACCCCCTGGGCTCCTCACTCCCGGAGCTGTGCTCCTGTGCACTCCCGCTCCAACGGACCCCTGGTCATCAGACTCCTTTGAAGTATCCTTTGCAGAATCCTATGAAACATAATCAGTACATTCGCCTTGGGTGAACAACAACTTCTCCTTCTTCTCCTCCTTCTTCTACTTCTTCCTATTACCACCACCACCACCACTACTACTTATTACTACTACTACTACTACTACTACTACTACTATTACTACTGATTTTTCCTCCAGGAAAATCTCTTGACGATGCTGGTGCTTCTGACTTTTTGTGCTTTGGTTTCACAAGCATCACCCACGACAGATCCAACGCCCCACCACCAAGTGATGCAGAACCTGGATCGAAATGCCTGTTCCCTGGTCGTGTGTGGACCAGCTGAGCCAGGGTTGCCAGGGAGAGACGGAAAGGACGGGATCCAAGGACCAAAGGGGGACATGGGAGCTCAAGGTATGAAAAAACTTTCCCTCTCGAAGACTGAAACTACTGGAGACCAGCTTTCTGTTTACATAAGAAAGGGGGAACCCCGCCGTACAAACCGTGCAGTTAAAATAACTTTACATAAATTGTGCAATGTAATTTTTTGCCCCATGAAGATTTTTAATCACATTGTTATTTTCCCTGTAAATACCAGACGTGGATGGCCCAGGCTAGCCTGATCTCATCAGATCTTGGGAGCTAAGCCGGGTCAGACCTTAGTATTTGGATCTGAGACCACTCAGGAAGTCCAGGGTTGCTATGCAGAGGCAGGCAATGGCAAAGCACCTCTGAGTGCCTCTTGCATTGAAAACCCTGCTGGGTCTTCATAAGTCAGCTGTGACTTGGGAGCACTTTCCACCACCAATATATCTATCAGTTTCACTCAGCTGACAGTTCAGGCATCAGAATCTCAAGGATTATTAAATTTAACTAAAGCCTTGTTTTTTGAATGATATATATGCATTCTGAATATGGTTCAGGGTACTGTTGACCAGATATAAAGGGGAATAGAGGCTGGAAACAGTCACCCAGGTCACAAAAGGAGACGTACATAAGTGAGAATCTTTATGAGCATGCACCACTTACCGGTTTGGGAACTTTGAGTATGACTTGGATGTGCATATCTAAACGTGAGCAAGAATGCCATCTATCTGCGCTGGAAATCTTTGCATGGGATATATATTGTGATTTGCATTTGCATGTTCCCCTCCATCCACATTCTAGAGACAGTAGCCCATTACAGCTTATTTCATTTACTTTTATTTATAGCCAGCCTTTCTCACTGAAATTCTAGGCAAATTACTTCTATTGGGATATTTGGTTTAATACATCAGAGTTTGCCCAGTCACAGAAGCATGATACTGGGTGCAGTAAATACGTCTTCCAAGAAATATATTGCAAGAAAGGTAAATTTACATTGATTCAAGTAGATCCAGTTCACATTCTGGTTGCAGCCAAAAGAAGAAAAAGCAGCCTAATCTAAAGAGTACTTTCCCTGTCACAAATGGCCAGCTAATCTGGCATTATGTGTGTGGGAGTATGAGGGCACTGCATGTACAGGACAGACCTGCAGAGACATGTATCTCCATGGAAGGCCATATGCAGAGAGGGAGAGGACGAAGGGAGTAGAGGGGACAGAGGTTAAGACAAAGAGAGGCATCCCATTCAAGGAGATAACACCCATACACACTTGGAGTGATGTAGCACCCCCCACCCCCAATATCCAGGCATGCTGAGTCACTCACTCCAACAGTTTTAGAGCTCAAGAATGAACCACCGGGGGGAGGCAGGGGGCATGGTGGCTGACCATCTGGCTGGCTGCATCTCTTCCAGCTCCTGCTATCCCCATGGGAAATTAGAGCTCTGCCTACAGAAAACACAGCCTTGACTGGAATAAATATCAGTGCCAGTTATGGGAAGAACTAAGACAAGGAAAGGTACCAAAAATCCTCTCTACACACCCCTAAAAAGAGTAATATTGATAGAGAACTCTCGGATGACTCAGATTTGGAGGCCCCTCTGTTACAGCAAATGGCAGCGGGAGGGAGTATCCCAGACCAAAGTGAACAGACTGTGATATTACATGCCCTACCAGAGATAAGGAATGAAATTAAGAATGATATGAAGTTACTGAGTGGAGATGTTGGACAATTTAAAAAGAAATTTGGATTGCTCAAACAGACAACGGAGCCAATAAACAAGAAATTAGATGAGTTTACCACAGCCTTGAAAACAACAGAGAGAAAAGCTGAATCAGCGCAGCACTTGGCAAAAAAGAATGCAGAAGATATCAAAGAATTTAAGGATTTTGAAATATGGGCTAAGAATAAAATTATACTGCAGCAAACAAAACGGAGAGAAAAGAAAGCCAAAATACGTGGAGTCTCAGTAAACTTTGGTGAAAAAGAAAATTTTGCTGCAGCTTTAAATAAATGGCTGTCCCAAATCCTACTCACAGCAGGAAAAGCAGTGTCTCCTGAAGGGATCATCAGCTCTGCTTTTCAACTAAACATTTATAAAAACACTCCTGATAATACCTCACCAGATATTATCATTGAGTTTAAACAGCTACAAACAAAAAATACACTTTTTGCAATTGCGAGAGACAAGCAAGGACTGAGTTTGGAGGATACGATTGTATATCTGTTCCCTGACATTCCAGCAGAGGTAATAAACACAAGAAGACGTCTCAGGGAAACAGCGAAAACCATCAGACATAAAGTAATTCCTTACAGTTGGTTGGCTCTGGGACACTTAGTTGTTAATATGGAAAACAAAACATTTACAGCTTTTAATGAGATTATAGGGGAAAACTTAATAGAAGCAGTAACTAAATTAAGGAATGGAAGTGCCTGAAATGACTTATCATGTTTGGTAGCAGAGTGGTGGAAAGTAATTCATCAAGGAAGATAGAGTTAGTATGTTAGTATATAGAGTAATTTAGAGTTAATAAATAGGATAAGTGGATAATAGCAATGGAATGGTCAAACCGACGGTATAGCAAGGAGGGGAAGGGTGTTCCCCCCCAAGACCTCCGATTAGAGGGAGGAGGGTATCCGTCTGTTACAGAGATTTCTCTGCAGCACCCAGTTTTCGGAGGCAACCCTGTTCAACTTCCCTTTTTAAGTTTGGAAGAAGATGTAATATAAGTATAAAACAAGTGTGTATGAAGGGAGTCCCGTTAAAGAAGAAATCAAGTTTGAGATAAATTAAGGAAGAATTTAATAATGTTTAGATTATGAACTAGAGGAAGTTGGGTCAAGTGAGTAAAAAAAGGGAATAAGATAACCAGGATGGAGATTATCTATATGCTTTTAATGTTTAATATGATTTCTAGTTCTAGATAAGAATTTAAGGAAAATGAAATGGTAAGATATGTATAAAATATCTGGATACATGGGGAAAAAAAGAATGAACCACCCTGCCTACCCAACTCAGGCTTAATAAGAATTATTTATTTCATTTATAAATATTCAGTCCCTTTAACGTGTTATGGTTATATTTGCTCGATAATAATAGTATTAATAATAGTACATATTAAATGTACTATTAATAAATAAATGTACTATTAATAGTAGTACATAATAAATGTATTCAACCCCTTTCTTACTATTTTGTATGCTCTGCTGTCACGACTTACAACTACGGAACATACTCTTAATTGTAATTTAACCATGTAAAATATTTAATTACTTCTTAGATTAACCTAACACACTTTGCTGGATATCTGAAATATGTTTATGCTTACTTTCTTTAATAGTCCTGGCCTGTATCCAGCCAGGCAACTTTGAAGACTTACATTGTCTTAAGAGGGGGTACCAATATCTGCCGATTTCTCCCCATTACACTGCAGTCCACTGAGTTCCCTCTCAAATTTTATTCCCGAGGTTCAGTGAGCAGGAACAGCAGAGGAGAAAAAGTGTCTGGGGGGGGGGGGGGTCTTCCTTCTTCAGATTCTTCTCCCTCCACCTTCCATTTCTTTATGAATCAAAATGATAGTCATTTGCCTGGACCACCAGCTATGTCGTCTTCCTCTTCAGACAGCTTTATTTTCATCTTGTTTTTCAGCACTAACTCATCAGCCACGCTGTCTCTGGCCAAGACACCTTTGGCCAGTCAACATCCGTCCTAAACCACATAATTTTTACCTCACAACATTAATTTTATTCCTCATCCTGACCCTTTCGATATGTAACCGCTATTTATGCAATGTAAATACCTCTGGCTGAATATCAAGGTTACTTCTCCACAGTGACCACAAATGTTTTCTTATTTTTCATCTCCTTGGTATTATTTTCTCTTAAATGCAGACTCTGGGCATTCTGAGTCCTTTTGCTGGTAGTATAAGAGCTGATAATCCTACCTTGTGAACGGCACATACAGTTGCCAAGTCTCAAGAGTCCAATCTGAAGTTTCAGCAGATTAGCATCTTTGTTAGGATCTTGAAGAGAAATATGGGGAGAGGCCAAAATCAAGGAGAGCTGCTAATTTCAGCTTAGCTTGTGGAAATGCAAATGTTGGCTTCATGGCAATTTGAATTGTACAGCTCTACATTAAAAGCTACATGCAGGTCTGAAGGGGGTCACAGCGCCTTTGGCTGCTATCGATTCAGCTGTTATAATGTCACAGAGGCCCATAATGAGGGTCCACACAACTGCTAAGGGGAAACTGAGGGAACCTTTGAGAATCTGAATTCCAGAGCATATTAAACAGGCAAATATGGTTTCAAGCTGATAGGACAGAGATGGAGAAAGAGACAGGTAGAGCTGGGGGGGAGGGAGTGATACAGCCCACCAGACATATGGGGGCTTGCCCAACTCATCAACAACAATAAGAATAAAGACCCATGGTTAGAATGAAAAATGGCGTATCATTAGAATGTGCAGTTACACCTGTTTTATTTCTGGTAGCTAGTAAACAGAACTTTACAGGACCGATGATTCTATATCTCTTTGCCCAAGAATCCTTGTAATTTATCCTCCTTTTGTTCTTCTCTAAATGTTCATTTTGCCTCACCACTTAATAACCTGCCCCTTTAATCTCTGATCAAACCTCAGGAATGCAAGGACCAAGAGGGATAGTTGGTCCTCCAGGGAAAATGGGCCCAGTTGGACCAGCAGGAGAAAAAGGATCCCCAGGTGTTCAAGGAGAAAAGGGAGGTGGTGGTGAAATGGGTAAGTGAGGTGCACTGTCTATCCAATGGTTACTTTTTTCTTAGTTTTACAACCTAATGGATTAAGTTTGAGTCCAACGGCATCTTTAAGACCAATAAAGTTTAATTCTGGGTATAAGCTTTCATGGGCATGCCCACCGTCTTCAGATACATTAAAACCTAATGGATTGTAATACTCAGCTCCTGCATGAATTGTTCCTAATAAAAACCAAACAAATGTTCTTCCATACTTATTTAATTTTTTATTGATTGATTTTATTGATTTCTACCCCGCCCATTCCGGCCTAGGTTGGCTCACTTTCCTTTTAGATCCGGGCTGAAGTCCCTAACGCCTTTCCTGGCAACTGCCAAGTGTTTTAGAATGTGGGTGGGGCTTTGCCCAGCAAGGCTTCCGACTGGCCACTGGAGATTTGATCGGCTGTGCCGATTTTCAAAACATAGCGTTGGCAGCAGCTGCCACCAGAGCACAAAAAATCTTCACTGTGTGACTGAAGGCAAGCTGTGGCAGCCATTTTGTGGCTGGCTCTGCCTCCTGCAATAGCCGTATTGTGGCAGCCATTTTTTGGCTGTGCCCACCCCCCATGTCAGAATTACAAAGGCACGTGAGGGCTCGAAAAGGTTGGGGACCCATTGGTTAGATTTTATTCTCTCTGCTCACAAAACAAATTCTTCCCCCTCTCAAATGCTGCCCCTTGGGGGTCTCTGTGGGCAGTGCTGAGCATTATGTTAGGATCCACACCTTCTACTTGCATAAATTCCCTTGTCCCAGCAGAAATCGATTATCGGACCTAACCTCTTATGTTTTGCCTGTGTATGACCTTTAGTTCAGGGTCCTCCGGTCTACTGGCACATGAAAGTTTGTCCTGGATGCTCACCTCAAGACCCACTTAGTTCCTCCTCTCCCCCAAAGTCCCAGTAGACTGGTCAATGTTGCTATTGTTAAAGAGGATGAGGGCTGAAGTCCGAGGAATACCAAATGTATTGCGCACGTGTGCTGTGCACGCTAGTTCTTCTCATAAGGCATCTCCAAAAATCTCCACCAAAGATAAAACAAAGGCAATACTTTTAAAGAGACAAGCACCACAAAATAGGGACTGTCCTTGGTAAAAGTGGACCATCAGGGTGCAAACAGGTGAGAAAAGGATCATGCATTGTTCCTTTCATCAGATGCAAACTGTAGGCTCATGCAATTTCAGTTCTTGCAGAAATGCAAGGATGGGAGAGAGCATTTAATCCTTCAACCTCCACTTGGGGTGCATTCATACGGCTCTTTTGAGCCGCGCCAGGCATGAGTGCCTGCTGGATTTAAAGTGCATGTCCAGACCTCAGCATCTGGGAATCATGCCATTTTCATTAGTAGCCTGTCGATCCCCATCGGGGATTCGAACTTAAAAGATAGTAGTTTAAGTCAGGACTAAAGCTGGCCGACAGGCCAATGCTGGACTTTCCACCATCAGATCATACCTCTAGCATGCAATCAGCACGTAGGGATGGTCTCCGAATGGCTGCCATTTTAAAAATCTCGTAGTGATGCACACATAACCGCTTAAACAAGCAACATCCCCAGAGCTCTGCTCAAGTGATCCAAACAATGTTATGTTTCTGATGGTCCCTTGAATTTTGTCAACTTTATTAAGTGAAATGGTACCTAGAGGAAGGTACTGCTGGCTGTGCTTTTACCATTTTAGTATGCGCATGCACGGAGAAACAAGTATATGGTGAGGCGCCTATGCGCATGCACAGACAGGATTTTTTTTTTAAAGCCAACCACATGGCTCCTTACCGTGGATGCCATCTAGATAATCCACCACAGGAGTCACACGCGATGAAGCACTTCTCGGGCGAGCTGTCTGGTTGTGCAATGCTGGATCAAAAAGATCTAGCTCAAATTACAGCTGGGCCAATGGCAGGATTAGCTGCCCTTCTGAACACACTCTTGGTTTCCCCGTTGAAAACTGGTCTCCCTTCTGTGTTAGCATTTTAAAAACACATCCTTTAAAATACTGGTAATCATGTCCTTTAAAAGACTAATAACCAAATAATAACAATAAGCAAGTAGCAAAACTAAGTGGGCACTGAAGGGTTAAAACGTCTCTTCCCTGTAAAACCTCTCTTCCCCAAGGCAAATTGAGGTTCTACAAGTCCGCAGTTTGTTTTTCAAGGATGAAAGATGCATGATCTTCCTCTGGTCTCTTCGAGCCCATAGACTGCATGCAGGGCTCATTTCGTAGCAGGAGCTCCTTTGCATATTAGGCCACACAACCCTGATGTAGCCAGTCCTTCAAGTGCTTACAGTAGCCTCTGTAAGAAGAGCTCTGTAAGCTCTTGGAGGATTGGCTACATTAGGGGTGTGTGGCCTAATATGCAAAGGAGCTCCTGCTACGTCATGCGCTATCTGCATGACCAGCAGAACCTTGAACTAGCAACTTGGAGGCGTGTTGTTTAACCTGCTCGCTGCTATTTCTGTCCCCTCTGTCTCTGGGTGCAACATAACCAGGACTTTTTTTTGTAGAAAAAGCCAAGCAGGAACTCATTAGCATTATAGGCCACACCCAACATCAGAAACTCATTAGCATATCAGGCCACACCCCTGGCTGCACAGCTCATTAGCATATTAGGCAAGGGGCTGGGAAAGCACAGGGCAGGCATGGAAGCTTGCCTCTTCCCCCCCCCCCAAGCTTCTCCGCCCCACTTCAGCATCGCCTTTCTAGTGTACACCTCCCCCTCCAAACCAGACGGCTGGGGAAAGGTGCTGCTGAAGTGCCTGGGATCTATTGCGGAGAGACTCAGGGAAGTGCAGAGGGGCATGGTTAAATGCCTTTCTCTCCCTCCCCCAGATCGGGGAGGGAAAGAAAGGCATTTTCAAGGTGCCTGGGTTCCCTGCCTGCCCGTTTCCAGCCAGGACATGTCAGCTAGAGAAAGGAAGGCAGACAGAGGCTTTTCTTTGTCAATTTCACTCTCAGCTGACTGGTAGGGAGTGAAATTGACAAGGAAATTGGAGGGGTCCCCAAAGAGGAGGGAAAGACGGCATTTTAACATGCTGCCTTTCTTTCTTGTGTGTAACGTGGGGAGGGCAGCATGCTCTGTAGCCATGCATGCCAAAAGTTTTGGTTGTAGGCAGTGTTCCCTCTAAGCTGAGTTAGCATGAGCTAGCTCACAGTATTTTAGCCTCCGGCTCACACATTTTTGTCTCTGCTCAGGAAGGAGAGCTCCAGCGCAAACTAATTTATGTGGTAGCCAAATGGCTTGCTCACAACTTTAACACCAGTAGCTCACAAAGTAGAATTTTTGCTCACAAGACTTCAGGGCTTAGAGGGAACATTGGTTGTAGGTGTGGCCAACTCAGAAGCCAGCCAGAACTCCATTCCGGTGTGTTCCTGCCCAAAAATAGCCCTGGATAGAACTGTGACAAAAAGAAAAGGGGACACTGTTAAAGGGTGCCATGTGGGGAGAAGGGGGGGAGAGAAGCCAGTCTACCCTGAATGTGGATCAGGTTTTCTAGTGTCTTAGCAGTATTTGGATATAGTGCTGAATACCAAATATTCCCTGAACGCCAATGGGGAGAATTCCCATTATTCTCAAATGTGAAGCAAGTAAAAATGACTTTCTTGAATTTTAAAGGCCATAATTACCACTTGCTAAGATGAATATCTAACAAGAGGTACTTCATGCCTTCCTTATCAGAAATGACTCCATCAGCAAAAAAAAGACATCTGAACAAAGAAATGGTTTTGAACCCATCAAGTGAGGCATTTAGATTATGAAATGTGATCAGGTGTGATATTTTAATTTGCACGTTTTAATTTAGCTGCTCTTAGCCTGTTCACCTCCAAGCCTGCTGGATATTATAATTAGGAATGCAACTTGCCAAATATAGCACCACGAACGGCAGTGATGTGTGTGTGAGGATTATTAATGGCCTCTCTTGGAAGCCGAGAACTGAGGGTAGAGATGGAGGACAGCCAGCTTGGTGTAGCGGTTAAGAGTGGTGGACTCTAATATGGAGAACCAGGTTGGATTCCCCATTCCTCCACATGCAGCCAGCTGGGTGACCTTGGGTCAGCCACAGTTCTCTCAGCCCCATCTACATTACAGGCAGGGGTCCTTTCGAGCAAAAGCTCAGGGGAACACAGCTCCGGGAGTTGGTGCCAGCCCCCCCCCCCGCCCCCGCGGGGAAATGCCCGCTTGTGTCATGGCTGCAGCAAAATGACCCCATCCCCTGGAAAGGTCCTTGTTCCTCTGACCAGCCTTCTGAAGGCTTCAGCCACCACTGAATCTCTCCTCCCAGAATAGTGGTATTTCTGAGGTTTGGATTAGTAGCTGTCCCCTCTCTGCCATTTCTTTCTTTCTTTCTTTCTTTCTTTCTTTCTTTCTTTCTTTCTTTCTTTCTTTCTTTCTTTCTTTCTTTCTTTCTTTCTTTCTTTCTTTCTTTCTTTCTTTCTTTCTCCCTCCCTCCCTTCCCTTCCCTTCCCTTCCCTTCCCTTCCCTTCCCTTCCCTTCCCTCCTTCCTTCCCTCCTTCTCTCCTTCCCTCCTTCCTTCCTTTCTTCCCTCCTTTCTTCCCTCCTTCCTTTCTTTTTTCCTTCCTCTTTCTTACATTCTTTTTCTTTCTCTCTTTCTCTCTCTTCTTTCTTTCTTGCCTTCTGACATACTTCTGGTGATGTCAGGTGGTGTCGCATATGCAAATAAGTAATGCTAATGAGTTACGCTAATGAGCTCCTGCATCTCTTTTTCTACGAAAGGACCCCTGGTTACAGGGTGTCTGTTGTGGGTAAAGGAAGGGAAGGCAATTGTAAGCCACTCCGAGACTACCTCAGGTAGTAAAGAGCAGGGTATGAAACCGATTCTTCTTCTTGGTTACAATGCAATACCTCAGTCTCAGAGATTGCACCTACATTGCTGGTAGAGCAGTTCAGCTGACCAGGTAACAGCCATTAATTGCGGTGAAGGATGGTTGCGTGCGAACAGAAGGGACATGAATGAGAACTGTGCTCCAAAGGACTCAACTAGATAGCATTCCAAAGACAATCTCGTTACCTCAGCGCCAGGTACATGCTGGCACAATCTACACCCCTAATGCCATACTATGTCGTAGTAGCGGTTTTAGAGCACATCTGATGTTAATGGCATTTTTCATAGAAGGATAAAAAGGCTGATCTCTGCCCTAAGGAGTTACAGTCACAAGTTTGCTGTGGGAGAAAGACCAGGGGGAGAGGAGTGAAGAACGATAAACTAGCAATGCTCCCTCTAAGGTGTGGAGTCTTGTGAGCAAATGTTCCACTTTGAGAGCTACCGGCATTAAAGTTGTGAGGGAGCGATTTGGCTGTTGCCTAAATTAGTTTGCTCTGGAGCCATCCTTCCTGAGCTAAGACAAAAATCTGAGCTGGAGGCTAAAAAACTGTGAGCCAGCTCACACTAACTCAGCTTACCGGGAACACTGGTGTCACATATTTAGGCTTTGTGCAGTTCCGGATTTACAATGATGTTGATATGGTGCCATCCATGTACAAGTGTGACCTTTTACACCAAATGACTTAAGAGAAAATAAACAACTCCCTGTCCAGAGGAATTTACAATCAAAATTTTAATCTTGTGTGAGCCGGGGAGGGGGCAAAAGGAGATGGGAAAGGGAGAGGCAACCATAAGAGGGATAAATACACATTAAATGCAGTTAAACTCACTCAGGCTTTGCTTAGGGACCTGACTGCACAATAGGTTTTTCCCAGGTCTGTGCCCAAATTGGGTAGGCAGCTGTGTTCATACCTCCCAGGCACACACAGGCCTGATTCAGATCAGCATGAGGGGAGACGGAGTTTAAGCCTTCTCCTCCGTGACATTCTCCTAAGGTCACCAACCTTTTTAGCCTGCAGGCACATTTGGAATTCTGACACAGGGGAGCGGGCACAGTCGCAAAATGGCAGCTACTGGAGACAGGGCCTGCCACAAAATGGCTGCCACAGCTTGCCTTCAGTCACACGTTCAAGAGCCTTATGCTGTGGTGGCAGCTGCTGCCAAAGAAGGGTTTTTGAAAATCTGCACAGCCAACCAAATATCCAAGGGCCAGTCAGAAACCTCACTGGACACAAGCCCCACCTGGGTCAACCGCTTCTAAAAACACTTGGTAGTTGCCAGATAAGGTATCAGTGGGCACCTGGGCACCGAATGTACCACCTCGGGGACTCCCATCCTAACTTGAAACCACTTGAAGATGCATAGGGTTGCCAGCTCCAGGTTGAAGAACACCTGGAGATTGGGAGGGTGGAGCCTGGAGAGGGTGGAGTTTGTGTAGGAGAGAAGCTTCAGCACAGTACGATGCCCAAAAGTCCACCCCCAAAGCAGTAGGGTTGCCAGGTTGGGGTTGGAAAATACCTGAAGTCTTTGGGGGTGGATCCAGGAGAGGCCGGGGCTTGGGGAGGAGAGGTACCTCAATAGTTACAATGCCATAGAGTCCACCCTTTAGAGTAGCCATTTTCTCCAGGGAAGCTGATCTCTGCCAGCTTGGGATCAGTTGTAAAAGCGGGAGATCTCCAGGCCCCACCTGGAGGCTGGCAGCCCTACAAAGCAGCCATTTCCTCCAGACAGAATGATCTCTGTAGTGTGGAGCTTAGATGTAAAAGCGGGAGATATCCAGGCCCCATCTGGAGGCTGGCAACCTTAAAGAAGCTCCTGGGGAAGATATAACATGTAGTTAGACCCTGAATTGGGAGCTGAAGATGAAGGAATTAAGCCAAATGTTTCAAGGAAGAGGTGGGTCTTCTGGAGGGATTCGAATGGTAGGTTGGCACCACACAGGAGTGTTCGGGTGGATTTCCAGGCATTGGGGAAAGCAAAGGAGAGTAGGTGGTTTCCCTCTCATTAAGGAAGTAGGAGAACAACAGGGGATGGTGGGCAGCCAGTTTGGTGTGGTGGTTAAGAGCGCAGACTCTATTCTGGGAGAACTGGGTTTGATTCCCCACTCCCCCCGCTCACATGCAGCTTCTGGTGTGACCTTGGCTCAGTCACAAGTTCTTTCAGAGCTGTTATCTCAAGGGCAGTGCTCGAGAGAGCTCTCTCAGCCCCACCCGCCTCACAGGATGTCTCTTGTGGGAAGAGGAAGGGAAAGGAGATTGCAAGCAAGTGAAGGGCAGGGTATAAATCCAATCGCTTCTCTTCTTCTAGAAACAGGAGGTAAAGGCAGAGATCAGGATATATCAGGAGGTAATGACAGAAGATTGAGGGATTAGTATCCACTTGCTATTAATCTTCTTTAATAGGATTACAGTTGACAGCCAGTATAGCAGGATTAGCTAGTTCTCTCTTTTCAAGCTGGGGACATGCTGTACTTACATCACAACAAACCGCTGTACTAGATCTTGTGCAACCACAACACTCCCCATGCTCAGACAAATTCCCAGGGTGACCTAGAAGCCTTTATAGTCCTTTCAGGTCAGGAGAAGCCAATGGGTCGCCCAGGTGGGTGGGGTCATCGGGAACCTAAGAGCAGAACCCAGCTACCTGCAGTTCCAGCAGCTCACCACATGGGGCAGCAGTAGCACTGTGATCTAAGAGACCCCACTTTTGGCCTCACTAGGTCCTTACAAACTGAAACACGGTGTAGGGTTGACTTATTTGATGGCTGACTCTCTGCTTTGGCACATAATCATTTCCATCTGAGCAGGACCACGCGGAATCCGAGGTTTGCAGGGTCCGCCGGGAAGCCCAGGCCCTGCTGGAGCAAAAGGTGACCGAGGCCCTCAAGGTGAAAAGGGAGTAACTGGAGAAACAGGTAAGCCCATTCGTTGCATTTCTATATAGGGAACTGGGTGGCGGGGGCGTATACCTTGGCCAGAATCCCAAGAGCTCCATAAATCTTTCTCTGGGCTGCCTGGCTCTTGGGGCAAACAGCAGACACACGATATGCTTTCAAAAGCTGTTTGAGATGTCATGAGGAGACATGTTGTTCAAAGGTGGGTGGGGGTGGATCAAGCCCAGTATGAAATCCTATAAAGTGCTACCCTGGTCAAGTATGCAAGAAATGTTTCTTTCTGTTGAACTCAACAAATGTCAGTGGAGGACAAATTAAATCCCCTTTGGTCTATAAATCTGTATGCAGCACCCCACCTGTAATGGTTACTAACTCTGGTTTGGGAAATTCCTGAAGATTTTGGGGTGGGGTCTGGGGAGGGGGAGGATTGAGGAGGGGGAGGGACCTCCATGGGGCACCATGCCAGAGAGTCTGCCCTCCAAAGCAGCCATCTCCTCCAGGGGAACAGATCTCTGTACTCTGGAGATCAGCTGACATTCTGGGAATTCTCCCGGTCCCACCTGGAGACTGGCAGCCTGTGAATCTAATGAGGCGTTTCTTGAAAACGGAGTTCAGAGAGCGGCACACGTGTTGGACACGAGGACTTTGTAGTCTGGAGATCAGTTGGAACTCTGGGAGTTGTAACTCAGGGCCCTCCTGGAGGCTGGCAAACCTAGTCGTGGACACCGTACCACAAACCTCCCATTGTTGGGTCAGTGGCTGATGTCATTGGACAGCACAGGTGTACCTGCTGTACCTGCATCACAATGGGCTGAGCCTGTGACAGCTAATTTCTGGCTCCATTTTCACATGTTCAAGTAATCAAGTGTACTGTAAAGCCTTCCATTTAACACCACTTAGAGATGGACAGAGGGGCCATGGTGGGACAGAGGTTAAGATGCTGAGCTTCAGACCAGAAGATTGGTAGTTCAGCAGTTCGAGACCTGAGTGCCGCATGACAGAGTGAGCTCCCATCTCTCCCGTCTCTGGCCCCAGCTCCTGCCAATCTAGCAGTTCGAAAGCAAGAAATTGCAAGTAGATAAATAAGTACCACTTTGGTGTGAAGGTAATGGCGTTCCGTGTGCCTCGGTGTTCAGTCATACCGGCCACATGACCATGGAGACGTCTTCGGACAGTGCTGGCTCTTCGGCTTGGAAACGGAGATGAGCACCACCCCCTAGAGTCGGATTCGACTGGCTTTCAAGCAAGGGAAACCTTTACCTAGAGATTGACAGAGAGCAACACATGTGGTGGACACGAGGACTTTGTAGTCTGGAGATCAGTTGTAATTCTGGGAGATCCCCAGGGCTCACCTGGAGATTGGCAACCCTATGGATACGACATGGCCTTTCCTGGAAACTGAGTCCCAAGAGCAGCACATGTGGTGGACAGGAGTGCTCTGTAAGCTGTGATCAATTCTTTGATACCTTTGGCTGCAACTGAGGTCAGGACTGTGGTGTACCTGGAGAAAGGGCTCAGCCTCCCACACCGCTCTGTTTTCCAGGCTGAAAATGGCCCCGGGGAGGGGAGCAGGGGTTTGCCTCATGATGAAAAAAAATAACAGTAACGATACAGAGACTTTTACATCAACAATAGCTGTTCCAGGTCAAGAAAATGGTGTGGGGAGAAGGTTTAAACCCCCCTCCCCTTACACTGAGGTCCCAATCCGAATTATGTTCACAGAACTCCCAGCATCACGAAGCATTTGGTCCTTTCTCCTCGCTGCCAGGGTATACCTGTGTCAGGACTGTAGTTCGGGCCGATACCAGGTTTTGGGGGACCCTGGGTAGACAGTGTCAAGAGGCCCCCATCTCCCTACCAATGCACCCTCTAAGCTGTGGGGTCTTGTGAGCAAAAAGTCTCCTGTGTGAGCTACCGGCATAAAAGTCGTGAGTGAGCGATTTGGCTCCTGAATAAATCAGTTTGCTCTGGAGCCATCCTTCCTGAGCTAAAACAAAAATGTGTGAGCTGGAGGCTAAAAAACTGAGAGAGAACACTGTACCACCAGCCCCACCCCCAATGCCCTCCTTTCCACTCCCTGCATAACCCCTACCTGCCCACACATCATTCTCTGGCTTGCAAGCCCTTCCACCCTCCCTGCTGAGTTCTCTTCACCCCTGCATGGCCTTGTCCTGACAGCACTGGCCACTATGCCAAGGTCATCAGGAGTGCCACTACGTGCACCACCCATATGCCCTTCCTCAGTCACAGTGGGTGTTTGGGAGCACGGGTACAGAGAAGTAGCAGGGATAATTATTATTGTATGGCACTGTGTGTAGTATAGCCAGGGGATCCTAAGATTGTCTGGCTGCCGGAAGTTCTAACTCTTTTAGTGTTATGCACCACTAGGTGGCGAGCTAGACTTGTTTTCTGGGCTGAGAGAACTCTGAAAGAGCTGTGACTGACCCAAGATCACCCCGCTGGCTTCAAGTGGAGGAGTGCGGAATCGAACCTGGTTCTCCAGATTAGAGTCCATCGCTCTTAATCACTACACCATGCTGGCTCTCTGGTAGCAGTGAAGGGGCATGAGAGGGGCAGTGGGCCCCACCAGAAGCCCTGGGCCCTGGCAGTTCCCGCCCCCAGGTGTGATGATGTCGGCCCTGGCTGTAGTACTTCAGACTAGGTGGAAGTTCAGATGCTTGAATGCTCTTCCATACAGTTTTTTCCCCACGCACATAGAGAACAAGTATGTCAGGGACAGGTTTAGTATTCTTGGTAGCATGCTAGCGTTCTGGTTGCAAGGATTATATTTTTATAGGGGAAAGCGCACGCACCGGCAATCTGATGTGGTACAGCCCAGACACAGATTTAGGTCAAATCTACATCTGACTTTCCCACTGGAATCATTCTAGTTTCAAAAAAACCCGTCTATACCTGTTCCTAGTTTCAAACCATACTTGTTCTAGTTTCAAAATCACCGTCTACATTCATGAATTGCCCTCCTGTGGTCAAGCTAGCATTATACTGCTTTAAACAGATCCTGTTGCTTACTGCTCTTCAGACCCGGTGGGGAAAAAACAAAGTGAAATTTGACACCAGTGTGAAATGAGTGTAGGAAACAACAGCAGTCAAACTACTTCAGAGGGGAGGTGTAGATTTGACCTTACTGAGCCAGTGAGAACTGAGCCTGTACAAACAGGTGGTTCGTACTCAAGTTTTCCCCAAGCTGTCATGAACCCACTACATGGCTGGGCTGAGAAAATAAGTGCTGCTTGAATGTGTGAACGAGTCTTCAAATATGTAGTATTGTGTTTACACTGATGTTTGCTTTGAACATCTGTGCCAGAAGCAGGGTCTGTGCTGCCATGCTGAGACACCTACAGTTTTATTTCGCTTTCCTTAATTTCATACCTGCTGTCAGAATTATTTGCATCACACTTTATTTATCATGTTTCGATGCTGTAGACCAACACTCAGCAACAAAATACAAAATACATTTTCATTCCCAGGAATTTTAGCATCTCTGAAATACAGGCTTTCAATTCTATGTTATGTAGACTTGCCCGCCCACTCCTCAAATGAAACACTACCCAAGTTATGGGTTAAACTGGGGCTTTTATTTAAAATTAAGCTGATCTGCACCACTCATTACACTTTAAGGTCAAATCTACATCTGACTTTCCTGCTGGAATCATTCTAGTTTCAAAAAAACCCATCTATACCTGTTTCTAGTTTCAAACCATACTTGTTCTAGTTTAAAAATTACTGTTTGCATTCGTTAATTGCCCTCCTGTGGTCAAGCTAGCATTTTACTGCTTTAAACAGATCCTGTTGCTTAGTACTCTTCAGACCCAGGGAGTGAAATTTGAAACCAGCGTGAAATGACTGTAGGAAAAGACAGCAGTCAAACTACATCAGAGGGGAGGTGTAAACTGGGCCAAGGCACAAGCTGTAATGTGCTGGCAAAGCAAGCTTCCTCACAGGGCAAATCCTCACAGGGCAAACTTCCAGACCCTACTCTTCACGGCCCACACACCAGTGTGTAGAGGGGATGGAGGGGCACACACCAGCCCACGACTGCAAAACCTTAAGGCTCGTCATGTGCTCCCCCAACCCTGATGAGGCCCACAACCAGTTCTGAGCTAGTGTGAGCTAGCCCACAGTTTTTTAGCCTCCGGCTCACACATTTTTGTCTTAGCTCAGGAAGAGATGGTTCCAGAGCAAACTACCTTATGCAGGAGCCAAATCGCTCACTCACTAATGCCAGTAGCTCACACAGGAGAATTTTTGCTCACAAGACTCCACAGCTTAGAGGGAGCATTGCCCACTACTGAGTCACCCAGACTGCAAAGCCTATAGGTACCCTGTTTGTGAACCCCCCAATTGTTGGTATCTCGGGGTTCGAAACCCCCTCAACCCATGCTTTTCCGCCACAGTGGGGGGTTAGCCTTGGCTTAACTCCCCTCCCACCAACTTGATACAACCAGATCACAAAGACCTCCCAGCAGCAGACAGGTGAACCCCCACTGGGTCTGAAAAGATGCAGTAGCAAGAACCTGATCCCTGGGTGTGGATGATGCTTCCGCCCCCAGAGGTCACTATGATATTGTTTAGCCAGCGCTGGGCCTTGTTTATCCAGGATGGGCAGTAAAAAAAACAACCCAGACTTGCCAGGGCAACATAGTAGACAATACCCAAACAGTGCCAGAAAACCAGCACCTGAGTGTTTGCAAAATCTTTCAGGATCTCAGCAAACTAGAAGACTGCCAACCTAGTGCCCAGATCATTCTCACCCATGACCAGGGGTCATTTTGTAGAAAAAGAGGTGCAGGAGCTCATTAGCATAACTCATTTGCATATACCACACCCCCTAACATACCGGAAGTGTGTCAGAAGGCAACACCCACCCCTCAGGCTCCACTCCACAGGTGAGTGAAACTGACCTGCTCTTCCTCCATTCCCTTCCCCATCCAATACTTTGTGCAATAAAAATAAGCGTAAAGAACACACCCTCATTTTCTTCCTGCTCCCTTGAAATCACCAGGTTTCAAGTAGACCTGAGATACCCAGGACATGTGCACCACCCATCCCTTTCCCTTCCCTTCCCCACAACAAGACACCCTGAGAGGTAGGTGGGGCTGAGAGAGGTCTTTTGAGAACTGCTCATGAGAGAACAGCTCTGAGAGAACTTGTGACTGGCCCAAGGTCACACCAGCAGCTGCATGTGGAGGAGTGGGGAATCAAACCCGGTTCACCCAGATTAGAGTCCAACTCCTGACCACTCCACCAAACTGATGGAGTGGAAGCTGCTGAAGGGTTGGTGAAATTTCTCCAGTACTTATGTGCCATGTGCCCAGATAAAAAATGGTATACTTAGAAAATTTATATGCCACCTTGAGCAAGTCTCTGGAAAAGCAGCACACAGTCATAAAAGGAACAATGATAAAATTATCAATATTAAAACAAAACATTAAAAACAATAAAGACCCTAGCAGGGCTTTCCCCGGGGCACTGCGCCTCTGCACTGCTCGGGGAAGCTGAGGAGGGGGTGGGGCTTGGTCATGTGCCCGCCCCCTGGGCTCCTCACTCCTGGAGCTGCGCTCCTGTGCACTCCCGCTCCAACGGACCCCTGCCCATGACAGTGACCTGGGGTGGCATCTCTGCTGACAGACAATCATAAAACAGGTAACAGCTGGCTCCAATGCATTCCTCTCCTCCCCAGCCATTCAACAGAGGCACAGTCTCAGATGCCTGGCTGGGAACCAATGCTAGGAGGCCAGCCCTCCTGCATGTCCAATAGATGATAGAATGCCTGCAAATCATTATACTGGTGGTCCTTGTCCTTGCACTGCCTCCTGTAAAGAGAGATATCATCAGCCATCACCATTTCCGCACATAGAGTTCAACTTTCGGCTCCTTGCTGCTTTCTGTGGGGAGCAGATAGCAGGAGCTTCCCCACAAAGATTGATGGGGAGCAGAAAGCAGGGGTTTAAATGGTGCAGAGCCCTTTAAATCCCTGCTTTCTACCACCCGCCACTCAGTTGCTTTTGTGAAGAGCAGAAAGCAGGGTTTTAAATGGCACTGAGCCATTTAAACCCCTGCTTCCTGCTCTTCACAAACTGCCATAAACTACCACAAATTGCCTTAAAATTCATGAACTTTGGTTTGTGAACCACAAATTGTCCAAGATTCATTGCAGACTTATGTTCACCAGCTGGTTCGTGCCCATTCCTATCCAGTAGCACCTTAGAGACCAAAGATTTTTGGGATAGGAACTTTCAAGAGTCAAAAGTTCCTTTCATCAGATACATCAGCTATGGTATCTGACAAAGAGAGCGTTGACTCTTGAAAGCTTATACCGCAAAAGACTTGTTGGTCTCTAGAGTGCTACTATAACTGTGATGGTTATTGTTACTTGGATAGCTTTAATTTATCCCTTTAAAGACCAAAAAAAATTGTGTGTGAGATGATCAACCAAAACCGGACTTTGTGGCAGATTAGCCCCTTGGGGCAGGTGATTCGTTTTTGACCCTATCTTCATTTGATCGTAATAACTCAAACCAGCCAAATAATAACATTTTTAACAATGTTTGTCAAATCTATAAAAATTAAGAAAAAACAGCTACAATTTCTTTTGATATATTTGGAAATCTCCAGTAATATTTATTTGGCTGAGTAAAGGTTGTAGGGCTGAGGGATGTGAGAGAGTACTTAGCCTATGATGCCAAAACTCCTTGGACCAGCCCCCAGGGGGAACACGAATAATGGTGTTTTGACCCATCCACCCCCACTATAATTTGGTAATGTACGATTACTACTCCATCCGGAAACAAAATTGTTATATTGAGTTGGAGTCTGTGGAAAATTTTTGCTAATTGGGGGGGGGGGGGGG
Source organism: Lepidodactylus listeri (assembly GCA_029233225.1). Classification (NCBI taxonomy): domain Eukaryota; kingdom Metazoa; phylum Chordata; class Lepidosauria; order Squamata; family Gekkonidae; genus Lepidodactylus; species Lepidodactylus listeri. The sequence continues at coordinate 126,116,070 of JARCFY010000005.1, read as the reverse complement.
TGAGATAGTGGAGGTCTGCTGGAGAATGCTTAACAGGGGGGGGGAGGCCCCTGTTCCCTGGGGACCAACATTTGGGGGCTGCGGTAAAAGACAGGAGAGGAGGAAGTCCCATTCGGCTGATAATTGAGATTCCCATCAGTTGAGATTTACCATGGGGTCTCACCCATTAACTCATCTTGTGTAAGTTTTTATCTCCCGTTGCAATTTTGTTTACCGCCCCCTGCCCACCCAAATGCTAATTCGCTCTCAAGCTTTCTGAATGCCAGAATGTCAGACCTCTTTCCCTAGGAGAACTGTAAAGACTTTTCCTCATCTGAATCAATCGATCTCCCTGTAGGACCAATGGGAGTCTCTGGTGCACCAGGTCTCCAAGGCATGACCGGCACCCCAGGACCGAAAGGGGATCATGGGTCAATGGGCGAGAAAGGAGCAAAAGGAGATGTGGGAGACAGAGGTAAGTGAAGCAGATTTTACCTCAAGTACCCCTGAAATAGCATTTTTGTTGAAGGAGCTACCTGTGAAAAAAAAAACCTGTCTTAAAGGCACAGCCCTCCCTGAATTCCTCCTGTAATTCCCCCCCCCCCCATCATGTTAAAACATTTTTTTAGAGGCGCACACTCCTTTAAGCAAAGTGGGGTTGACTAATTAGCTGACTTAATTCCCACACTGAGCAAGGGGGTTGGAATGACCTCAAGGACCCCTTCTAACTCTGTGTCAAGAAACTGGTCTCCTTAAGAAAGTTTTCCTGCCTAAGTGTTAGCTTTCTTGACTATAGAAGTCATCACCCCTACCTGCCAGCTTGTTCTCAGAACTGTTGTTGAGGCATGCAGAAGTGATTAACTTGCAGCAGCTGAGAACTGTCATCGAAAGCGAATGACAGCTCGCAATTTAGAGATCTATCCTGGTAACAGCTTTCTGTTGGCAAAATGGCTTTCCTTTCTGCACTGAGAACTTCAGCCCCACCAGGGGGGAAAAATTGCCCCATGAGGCACAAAATCCTGGCTACGAGCCTGGACACAGGATGGCAGTCCTTCACAAATGCATAATTAACTTGTTTTGGTACAGGTCAGTTCACAAATGGCATGACTAGTGAGCATAGCAATTCAAGAATCCCTCCCTCACTGCTTACTGCAAATAATGTTAAATAAAATCCTGCTGATCTCCTTACGTGCAGGAGTGCCATCAAGTTGCAGCTGATGGCAACCCAGCAAAAGGCTTTTAACACAATTGAGAAGCAGAGGTGGTTGGCCAATGCCTACCTGTCCACAGCCTTCCTTAGTGGTCTCCCATCCAATTACTGACCCTGCTTAGCTCTGACAAGATTGGGCTACACCATGCCAAGTCCCTTTCCTCCCGCTTATCTACCTTATATGTTGCTAGCAGAAGATACAAATGTAACTGCCAATACAGAGGTGATGTTCATCATCTCCAGCAATGATACCATGAAGCTCCACCAAAGGTGTAGTCCAGAGACTGGGGGATCTGGCACACTAGGCACACGCTAGCTTGGAACCCCTGCACACATCAGCATCCTCTTGTGTCAGGCCCACGGAGGGCAGTCCTCGACATCTCCAGCCAATAATTTCAGGTGGCAGAGCTGGGAAAGACCAGTGCATAAGATCCTGGACAACCACTGCTAGTCAGAGTGAAGGCCATTGAATGAGATGGACCAACAGTTTAGCTTGCTGTAAGACAACTTCAGTTTATCAGCTAGGTTAATGTGAGATGTAATAAGGTTTAATAAAACCACCCATCCTCGAAAGGTTCCTCTGAAAGGACTTGTCAAGTGAGTAAAGATAAAGGGTTGCCAACTCCCACATGCGAAATACCTGGACATTTGGGTGGTGGACCCCAGGAAGGGCAGAGTTCGGGGAGGGGACAGACCTCAGTGAAGCATATTGCCATCGAGTCCACCCTCCAAAGCAGCCATTTTCTCCAGGGGAACTAATCTCTGTAACCTGGAGGCCAGATGTAATTCCAGGAGCTCTCCAGCCCCCACCTGGAGGTTGGCAAGCTTAAAATGCGAAAAAAAACCCTTTTAGTCATTTTGGAATTTTTTATCAAAGGTGCTGCTAAAGTGCGCATCACACTTACTTCCGTACCGGTTACAGTTGTGCTCAAAGATCCATGTAAACTGCTGAAGGGCTTTCAGCTGTAGTCTTCAACAGCTCACAGCACATCGCAGATCCTCTGTGAAACATTCCCATCTTTCAAACAATGCTAGAGCGAAGGGGATACCTCTTAAACTTTTGGTCATGTTTTTTATTTATTTCGTTTTGTGTTCGCATCCATCTGCACACATGAAACTGCATTCTAATGAATCAAACTTTTGGTCCGTCAAGGTCAGCAGTTGCTCTGGGTGGCAGCAGCTCTCCAAGCAGAGGTCTTTCACATCACTTGCTGCCCAGTCCTTTTAACTGGAGATGCCAGGGATTGAACCTGGAACCTCTGGCGTGCAAAAAGAAAAGGCCCTGCCACTGAGCCATGGTCCCATACATTGTCATGAAACCACAGAACCATACGACAGACTACAGATCCCAACAGATAACGGAAGCCACTCAGTGACTTGGTGATTTACTGTCACAACAGGGTTGCAAGGAGCAACTGGAGCGCCGGGCTCGATGGGGAAAACAGGCTCTCCTGGTCTAAAAGGAGACAAAGGTTCCGTTGGAGAAAAGGGAACAAAGGGAGACAGCGGCCTCTCCGGTGAGTAGGTGAATGCTGCTCTTAGATAATGGTTAGCTCAATAATGGTTGGGGATATTTATATACTACATTTATTTGCTGAGACTCAGAGCGGATTACACTGTGTAAATGGATACAGTCAGTGTGAAGAGACATCTAATAAGCAATGTACTGGGACTAGGATCACAGAAACCTGAATAAGCATGGCATATTAGACACGACACAAAGTACAGATACAATGCATAAAAATGGTGTTATATCAGTAGAACACGATGCAGTGACCACAGGGTAGTACGTGCAGCAAACGTATAGTATGTCCCATACTTGTGGTATACTTGTATAGTATGTCACATACACAGCAGTATAGACAATGGTATAGTCCCATACACAGGGCTATAGAATGTCCCATACACAGTGGTATACTTGTATAGTATGTCACATACACAGTGGTATAGACAATGGTATAGTCCCATACACAGCGGTATAGACAATGGTAGAGTCCCATACACAGTGGTATAGAATGTCCCATACACAGTGGTATACTTGTATAGTATGTCACATACACAGTGGTATAGACAATGGTATAGTCCCATACACAGCAGTATAGACAATGGGTATAGTCCCATACACAGTGGTATAGTATGTCCCATACACAGTGGTATACTTGTATAGTATGTCACATACACAGTGGTATAGACAATGGTATAGTCCCATACACAGTGGTATAGTATGTCCCATACACAGTGGTATACACAGTGGTTTACACAGTGTTATAGTTCCATACACAGTGGCATAGTATGTCCCATACACAGTGCTATAGTCTCATACACAGTGGTATAGTATGTCCCATACACAGTGGTATACACAGTGCTTTACTCAGTGGTATAGCCCCATACACAGTGGTATAGTATGTCCCATACACAGTGGTATTGTGGTATAGTATGTCCCATACACAGTGATATTGTGGTATAGTATTGTCAGAGTCTCTAGTAATCAGCACTCAACAACGTTTCTTAAGCAGGATCAGTTTATTGTAGTCAGGTTACTACATTGCTCTAAACACTATCTGTGTTAAGGCTACAGAGGAAAAGCGGGAATGGGATTTTATACAGTGTTCAACTTGGGTGTCATATAAGCTACAAGCCAATGAATGCTGGATTATGTCCGCGTGGGAAATAACGGTCCCTAGTTCTCAGCGGGAAACTTACAAGAGAAACCTGAGAGTATCTCCAGGGTCGAGCCTTGTCAAGGCAAAAAATAAATGCTAGAAGAGAATCGAAAGTTAGCACAGTAGTGGCAACTCCTCACCCCCACCTTCTTTATGACCCTAGCTGACATTCCTTCCTCTTTATGGCCACCATATGGCAGCCAGCCTCCTTCCCCCCCCCTTTTCTTTATGACAGCCTAGCTGACAAGTATGTCCCACACACACAGTGGTATAGTCTCATAAACAGTGGTATAGTCTCATACACAGTAGTATAGTATGTCCCATACACAGTGGTATACATAGTGGTATAATCCCATACACAGAGGTATTGTGGTACAGTATGTCCCATACATGGTGGTATAGTCCCATACACAGTGGTATACATAGTGGTAGAGTCCCATACACAGTGGTAGAGTCCCGTACACAGTGGTATAGTGGTATAGTATCTCCCATACACAGTGGTATAGTGGTATAGTATGTCCCATACATGGTGGTATAGTCCCATACACAGTGGTATACATAATGGTATAGTCAGGGGTCATTTTGAGCAGGAGCTCTGGGGAGCGCAGCTCTGGGAGTTGGTGCCAGCCCCCCCCCCCGGCGGAGGAATGCCTGCTTGTGTCATGGCTGCCGCAAAATGACCCCGCCCCCTGGAAAGGTCCTTGTTCCTCCGACCAGCCTTCTGAAGGCTTCAGCCACCACTGAAACTATCCTCCCAGAATAGTGGTATCTCTGAGGCTTGGATTGGTAGCTTCCCCCTCTCTGCCAGCGCTCTCTCTCTCTCTCTCTCCCTCTTCTTTCTTTCTTGCCTTCTGACATACTTCCGGTGATGTCAGGTGGTGTAGCATATGCAAATAAGTTATGCTAATGAGTTATGCTAATGAACTCCTGCACCTCTTTTTCTACGAAATGACCTCTGGGTATAGTTCCATACACAGTGGTAGAGTCCCGTACACAGTGGTATTGTGGTATAGTATGTCCCATGCACAGTGGTAGACACAGTGGTATAGTCCCATACACAGTGGTATAGTCTCATACACAGTGGTATAGTGGTATAGTATGTCCCATACACAGTGATACAGTCCCATACACAGTAGTATAGTATAGCTCTATGACCTTTGTAGGGCTGCGATGGCTCAGAGGTTAAGATGCTGAACTGCAGACCAGAAGATCAGTAGCTCAGCAGTTTGAGACCCTAGTGCCACCAGATGGAATGAACTCCTGTCTCTGGCCCCAGCTCCTGCAAACCTAGCAGTTCGAGAGCAAGAAATTGCAAGCAGATAAATAGGTACTGCTTTGGTGGGAAGGTAACAGCGTTCCGTGCGCCTTGGCGTCTAGTCATGCCAGCCATATAATCATGGAGATGTCTTCAGACAGCGCTGGCTCTTCGGCTTGGAAACGGAGATGAGCACCGCCCCCTAGAGTTGTATTCGACTGGCTTTTGAACAAGGGGAACCTTTACCTTTACCTATGACCTTTATAGCAAAAAACCCCAACAACCCCATGTTCTGACACCACAGCTTCGCTCGTCTGTTAAGTGCCTTCCGCAGGTGACCTGCAAAAGGGCAAGCTCATCAACATAGATTCTCCAGTGTGGCTCCTGCCTTAAGGAATGGCCTGTCTGTTTGAGATTAGGAAGGCTCCCACACATCTGTCATTCTGCAAACTTTGCTAAATATGGTTGTTTGTGGGAGGAGAGGTAGTCCAGCAGACATGAAGGTTCTGTGGTCCTCTTCACTTCTTGCTGGCCACATTTTGTGTGGAGGTGTTCACAAACATGAAACTGGGATCAATTCAAGCAATATCAAGGAACTATTTGCAAACAGGTGAAAGTTTAAATTTTTATTTTTTAGTTCACACGTCCCAGTGATAGGATATCAGGTCATTCAGTGAAATGATCTATTCCATCATCTGATCTAGGGAGTGCATGTGTTTTTTGTGTGTGGAAGCAAAGATTTCTTTAGAAATAGAGCAAATGTTTTTTGATCTTGGATGCAGAAGGGCCAGCCCCACCACAAGACTAAGTGAGACTCTTTTGGGAATGATTCAAGGACAGCAAATGTTAATTTACTTTGTTTTAATTGTATGGAAATCTCTTTCTCTAAAAACAATGATAGACCCACATTTCTCCATGAAAACTACGAGACAAGGTGTGTACAGCCGTAAAACCAATACATCATTAAAAAAATTGGGTTGTCCATCTTTAGCTGAACCAGGTGGAGGCAGCCTTCATTTCGGAAAATCTTTGTTAGAATTAAAAGTAGATCTCCCCTTGCACCAATTTTGTAGAAGAGAGGGGGGATCACAAAACGAGCTGTGATATGCAGTATTTCCTTCATCTCTCCTTATACATGATTGAGTAGTAAGGTGGCACTTTCTGAGCATTTCACACGCTCCTGAATCAGTTGGCTCCATGATGTGTCACTCAGAAGCTGCCCCTATCCACTGGCTGCATTGCCTGAGTCTCGCCTCCGACATTCTAAACAATTTGCTGTTCCTCTCCCCACCCCCCCATAGCCAGTCGGAACACAGAGGTTATTTGCATATGTGGCCTGATTGGCCTTTGCCTCTAACATTCTAAACAGTTTGCTGTTGCTGTTGGGAGTCACTGAATGAGTCCTCAGGTAAAAAACATATCCTAATCAATGTTCCCTCTAAGCTGAGTTAGTGTGAGCTAGCTCACAGTATTTTAGCCTCTGGCTCACACATTTTTGTCTTAGCTCAGGAAGGGTGGCTCTAGAGCAAACTAATTTATGCAGTAGCTGAATCACTCACTCACAATTTTAATACCAGTAGTTCACAAAGTAGGTTTTTTGCTCACAAGATTCCACAGCTTAGAGGGAGCGTTGATCCCAATCTTCCCTTAAACAGTCACCGGAGTTGCCAGTCTCCCTGTGGGGCTTGGAGATCTCCCAGAAATCACCATGTTCCCCAGCCACAGCATATCATTTCCCCTACAGAAAATTTCCCAGCTATTACAACTGATTTCCAGATGTCCAAGATCAGTTCTCCTGGAGACAATGGCTGTTTTGGGCAGTGGACTCTATGCCATTATACCCTGCTGAGGTCCCTCCCTACCCCAAACCCTGCCCTCCCCAGACTCTAGCCCTCAAATCTACAGGTATTTCCCAACCCAGAGTTATGAAAAGCTATGGAACCACTTTGCAGACCCTTGGAGCCCAGAAGACATGGCATAGGAGGAGGTGCTTTTCTACCTTAGCTGCCACTGCATAGCCGCAAACCAAGATAAGTCCAGGGTGGAGGGAACCATACCTGTTACCATGCAGCTCTCCTCCCACTCTACCCACTTGGGGCAGCAAAAGGACTTGAGACAGCCCTGCCTTATAGCTAAGCAGAAGGAAAGAAATATGGCCTGCCTCCCTCTGTTTTCCCCTTCCCTCTGCCACCCCACCAGCCACAGCTGGGACACTCACCTGGAGCTTCCTTCTACAACCCATTGTATTTCTTCCCACAATGGGCCTTACTCCTAGTACTAAATAAGTCTGGTTTGACCTTCATAAGATCAGCAAATTGTCAAACCCAATTGCCTACATAATAACATAATCAAATTTAGTATTTGATTGCTGTTTGGCTGGGATCACTAGAAGGGGAACAAAGGAGTAGAGAAAATAGCTGGGTAATGAACAATAGCTGAGTAATGAACAAAAATATAAATGAAAGAGGATTTTATTGAGTGGGGGCTTCCCCCTCCCACTGTACTACTTTTGACCCTCAAAGCAAGCCTAAGGAATGTACAGCTCAGTCTTTTTGAAATGTCACTGTGAATTTGTGAATTTGTACTGCCTGCTTCAGGCAGCAAATTTCTTTGTTAAACCCCCCCCCCCCTGCATTACTCAGCAAACGACCTCAAAGTTTTAAGCAAGTCTCTTCTTAAAACAGGAACTCCTATCCCCTGAAGAGCAGTGCTTCTCACTTGAAGAGCATTCAGATAAATGGAATTTTGTGTCGTGTCCATAGCTTGCCATTTGTTTTTGTCAGTGTAGCAAAATACGTTGGGGCTGTCTTTACATGTCTTTGGTCACCTGCTATTATTAGTCCTGCGTCTGGCAACTCATTATCGCTTTATCATTTCCCAGAGGTCAACCTCATGAAAAAACAAGTCAGCACTTTGCAAGAACAGCTAAGAATGTTGCAAGCCAGTCTCACCAAGTTCCAAAAAGGTAAAGTGTTATAACAGCAGAAGGAAAGCTTCACTTTCATTAATGTTGAGGGGTCAGTACCACATTCTTGTTATCATAGAATCACAGAGTTGTAAGGGGCCATACAGGCCATCTAGTTCGGGTCTATAGCTACGGTGAGGCTTTTGGGGGCTCTGCCCCCTTTCTTAAAGGCCCAGCCCCACAAGAATTTCTCCTGTAAATGCTTTTTTCATTCATTTAAAAACATGTCTAAAGGTGTGTGCTCCTTTAAGCAGAGTGGGGTGCTGTAGCTGACTAATTCCCACACTGAGCGAGGGAGTTGGAGTAGGTGACCTCTAGGATCCCTTCTAACTCTATGTCAAGAAACTGGTCTCCTTTAAGAGAGTTTTCCTGCCTAGTGTTAGCTTTCTTGACTATAGAAGACATCACCCCCACCTGCCAGCTTGTTAGCAGAATTGTTGCTGGCAGAAGTAATTAACTTGCAGCAGCTGAGGACTGTCATCAAAAGTGGTTGACAGCTTGCAATTTAGAGATCTATCCTGATAACAGCTTTCTATTGGCTCAATGGCATTCCTTTCTTCACTGAGAACTTCAGCCCCACGAGCCACAAAATCCTGGCTACAGGCCTGGACCCAAGATGGCAGTCCTTCACAAATGCATAATTAACTTGTTTTGGTACAAGTCAGTTCACAAGCGGTATGACTAGTGAGCATAAGCCATAAAATCCTGGCTCCCAGCCTGATCTAGTCCAACCCCCAGCTTAATGAAGGATCAGCATAGAGCATCCCTGACACATCATTTATCTCGATATTTATACGCCACTGTTTCTGCTGAAAGGAGACCAGACGTGACTTACCTTCCCTCCTTAATGTTATCCTTACAACAGCTCTGTGAGGTGGGCTATGCTGAAAGAAGGTGATTGGCCTGAGGTCGCCCAGCAAGTGTCCATAGCCACGGGGGGGGGGGGGGGGCTCTCAAGCTGGATCCCCCAAATTGTAACCTGACCGCTGCACCAAGCTGGCTCCGTGTTCTCTGTGCTTCTCAGGAGCCAGGCGGCAGCTCATGTAAATACCACAAGAGGTACTAACTTCTAGGAAGCCCATTGAAGCCTTATTTCTGGGAATCTGTCATCATACATGTTGAAGCCCCTAGTGCATCCCAAGGAGGGATGAACTGTACAAACGAGCCCTTGATTCGTTTTCCTCATTAGGTCTTTACACAAAGGTCTCAGTCTTATATTCTAATCGTCGAGTGTGGCCCAATCTGCAGATATCTAAATTTGAGGGTTGGGGCCACATTGGCCAAAAACATATAGTTCTGCGAACTTGGGAGACCCCCAGGTTTGCAGAAAATCTGAAAATGTAACTAGAATACATTGGGGGGGGGGGGCTGATTCCTCCCCAAACCAGAAGTATTGTCACATGTGCAGACAAAGCTCCAATACTCCTTCAACAACTATGCTGCTGGTGGGTGGGGCAAGCGTTCCCGCTGCTGAGGTGGTGAAGAGGCCAGGGGAGCTGCTGATGTGGCAAAGCTGCCCGGGGGGGCAGGGGGCTGGCGAGCAGTCAGGTGAGCCGCCAAGATGGGGAATAGCCCGGGTGAAGAGGCTGAGTGAGCTGCCAAGGTGGCAAAGCCACTGGGAGGGCTGGGGGAGTAGCTGGGGGAGCTGCCGAGGTGATGAAGAAGAGGCCAGGCAAGCCGCCAAGGCAGCAAAGCTGGGGGTGGGGCAAGCCACAGCTGCCACTGCCAGCATGCCCAAACAGCAGATAAGCACGGAAGGGAGTAAGTTATACAGAAGATACAAACCATTCACAAATAACAGAAAACATTCAAGGGTCAATGAGTATAATGCTCTGAACCTATATGTAATAATGTAGTTTATAAAAAAATATAATATGATAGTCAGAAATTTAAAAATGCATGGTCCAAATACACAGGGGCGTAGACTTTCTAAATCCCGGGGGGGGAGGGGCTCTCATGTGCACGTGCACGCTTTGCGCGTGCGCGCACGGGACCATATCCCCGCCGCTCCTCCCCCCCCCGGCCCCAGGGAGGCAGACCCACACAGTCTTGGCAGCGGCGACGGCAGCCAGCTGGCCGGCTGACTGCCGCCCGCACGAAGCGCGGGACCATGTCCCCGCCGCCTCTCTCCCCCCCCGCCCCAGGGAGGCAGGAGGGCAGGCCGGGGGTGGGGGGGAAGGAGAGGCGGCGACGGCCAGCTGGCCGGCTGACTGGCCACCAGCGAGCACTCCATTTTGCCAGGGGTGGCTGAGCCCCCCCCCCGGGAAATTTCGGGGGAGCCTCAAGCCCCCCCCCGTAGTTGACACCCATGCAAATACATAAATAACCTTCAGAAATAATCCATCAAATTCCTTAAACAGTGAAAAGACCAAACATCAATGTTTATAAATCCTCTTTGCAAAACTTGTCTCAGGGCTTGTGTTTCCACTGAACGACCCTGCCAGTTTCCAGCTGCCGTATCGCCTTGCTTCCTCAAAAGTGGAATACCAAAACCGCCCAGCTACAATATTGTTGAAAAATACACAGCATCTTTTACATTCTAAATGTCCAGCAGACCAACTGACTGTGCTATATCTCATTTATTTTTGTATCTTTGAGTTTCTATCATATTATATTTTTGATAAACTACACTATTACATATAGGTTCAAATCATTATACTCGTTGACTGTTGAATGTTTTCTGTCATTTATGCACGGTTTTGTATCTTTTGTATAACTTACCACTACCAAGGTGGCAAAGCTGCTGTGGGGAGGGTGAGTGAGGATTCCCCAAGGCAGCAAAGCTTCCAGATGAGCCCCCGCAGCTCATGCAGAAAGGGAGAGTGATGAGGTAGAGGCGGCAGAAAGAGAGTAGCTGTGGCTCAGTGGTAGAGCATCTGCTTGCCATGCAGAAGAACCCAGGTTCAATCCCCGGCATCTCCTGTTAAAAAGGACCCAGCAGGAGGTGATGGGAAAGACCTCTGGCTGAGACCCTGGAGAGTAGTCTGAGTAGGCAGTCTGAGCAGGGGCGTAGAGTTTAAAAACTCCTGGGGGGGGCTCTTCCGTTGGGACCATGTCCCCGCCGCCTCCCCCCCCCCCACCTGACCACTCCTGCTTCCATCCCTCCATCCGTCCAGGGGCCAGCTGGGCATTTGCTTAGCTGGCCCCTGGACGGACGGAGGGAGGGTCGGAGTGGCCAGGCGGGGGGGGGGAGGAGAGAGGCAGTGGCGGCAGCCCTAGGAAGGGCCGAGGGAGGCGTGGTGGAGGGTGCACCATTTTCCGGGGGGGGGGCTCAGTCCCCCCCGGGAAATTTGGGGGGGGCTCAAGCCCCCCCCCCCCCCGTAGTAGATGCCTATGAGTCTGAGTAGGCAAGTCTTGCCAATCTGAGTAGGCAAGACTGATCTGGATGGACCGAGACTCTGATTCCGTCTGAGGCAGCTTCATGAGAGAAGGAATGGCAGTTGACATGGGGGGAAGGGGAGAGAGAGAGGGGATCAGGTAAGGGCTGTGGCTTGTTGGTAGAACATCTGCTTTGTATCTAAAAGCTCCCAGGTTCAGTCCCTGGCATCTCCAGTTAAAACAATCAGATAGTAGGTGATGTGCAAGACTGCGACCTGAGTCCCTGAGACAATAATGCTGTCTGGCTATAGTGGAGCTTCGTGAGTGGAAGGTCAAATCTCCACACAGCCACACGGTGTGTGACCTCGAGCAAGTCCTTTCGTGTAGGATGATTATGAGGATAAAAGTGAGGAAAGCTCCTTGGAAGAAGTTCAGGAGGACAAAAAATGTGACTGATAGAGCGGCAGTTTTCCCACATTCTTTTGGCTTTACAGCACTACAGCCAACATGGCCACATGTCCCTTTTGTCTTTATTCCAGTCGCGGCATTCCCGAGCGGCCAAATTGTGGGCAACAAAGTCTTTGTGACCAGTGGCTATGAAGGCAACTTCGATGACCTGAGGCAAAGGTGTCTGCAAGCAGGCGGCCAGCTCGCTTCCCCCAGGAACGCTGCGGAGAATGCTGCCATCCAACAGATCGTTATTCTCCACAAAAAGGCAGTGTTTCTCGGGATAAATGACATCCAGACGGAGGGGAGATTTAAGTACCTGAATGGCGATGCCATCACATACTCCAACTGGCAGCAAGGGGAACCCAATAATGACAAGGGGAGGGAGAACTGTGTGGAAATCATTGTGAACGGCAAGTGGAACGACAGGTCCTGTGGGGAGAACCGGCTAATACTCTGTGAATTTTAGACCACTCCGCCCCACCACATTCAGTCCAGTTCCAACGAGGACCACACGGTTTTGATACGGCATTTGCCTTTTGTCGGTAGACGCTAAAACTATCGTGATTTTGTTAACCCAATTGATATATAGTTCAGTCGATGTACACGTGCATGCGTAATGTAGCCGGGAGCAGGTGCTCTGATCAAAAACCAGTTCCCTTTTGCTGCCAAGACTTTGATCGCATATCAGTGAAGTCTCACGCTATAGAACTCTTGGGGGGGGGGGGGGGGAGGTTCCTGCCAGCCTCCAGAAGAAGAGAAGGGTTCTTTTCCCAACCACGGCTTGAACGAGCGTGGGTCCTTGTCTTGTGACTAATGCAAGAAATTGTTGGAGGCTAACAGCGAGCACTTTACTGTGGTTGTGATTTATTGGTGATTCTTTAACAAGGTGGCATCATGGCAGACCACCTTCCAGCTCCTTTGCCTGGCTTGTCCATACCCCTCACTTAATAGCTACCTGGTCATGTCTTTCATCCCATCTCTTAGAGGCTCCATATCATGGCAGAAAGCAGTTCTACCACTCGTTCCCCTCCCACAGGTGCCATTTCAGGCCTCCTCAACTTCAGTGCATACAGCAGAATGCAATGGTGGGCTCTGTAGCTCGTAGAAACGACGACTGAGGGGTGACCTGATCGAGGTTTACAAAATTATGCATGGGGTAGGGAAGGTAGGGAAAGAAGTCCTTTCCTCCCTTTCTCACAGTACAAGAACTCTGGGGTACTCCATGAAATTAAGGAGCCAATAGGCTTAGAACAGATAAAAGGAAGTACTTCTTCACCCAAAGAGGAATTAACGTGGAATTCAGTGCTGCCGGAAGTGGTGGCGGCTACAAGTATAGCTTCAAGAGGGGGATTGGATAAACATATGGAGCAGAGGTCCATCAGCGGGTGTTAGCCACAAGGTATGGATGGAACACCCTGTCTGGGGCAGTGGTGCTCTGCAATCTTGGTGCTTGGGGGGCAACAGTGGGAGGGCTTCTGGAGTTCTGACCTTGCTGGTTGACTTTCTGATGGCACCTAGGTTTGGCCACTGTGTGACACAGAGCATTGGACTGGATGAGCCGCTGGCCTGATCCAACATGGCTTTTCTTATGTTCTTACTCTTGAGTAGTAGAATGGACTGAACCACTTCAAGTTGCCAGTGCATTTTTTAATGCCCTCCATGGAAAATAGTTCCCTGATGTTTGAAAAGAAAACCCCAGAATAACAATAATCTACTACATCGGGGATATAAATCCTACCTGAATTACGATCTACCATGCTACTTTTCAGATTCCAGAGTATTATTCTGGCCTTTTAATTCAGGGAAGCATCTGAAATGTGGTTTCCCTACCTGTAACCGGAAGCAGAGAAGACCAGACTCACTGGTAAAGACAATAATGTTAGGGAAAGTAGAAGGCAATAAAAAAGGGAGGAAGACCCAGCATGAGATGGATTGACTCAGTAAAGGAAACCACAGCCTTTCGTTTCCAAGACCTGAGCAAGGCTAATTTATAGGGTTGCTGTAAACTAGAAATTATTTGATGGCACATAACACACACAGTTGGAAGTGATGAAGCCCATTTTACTGTCTTATTCGGCATAGATTAGATGTGTCGATCAGGCCTTGCGGAGGGGGAGATATCAGTAGAGGAGGAAGACTCACAGCAAGATTCAAAAGCCTGTCCTTGGGCATATTCGACAGTAAACTGCAGAAAAGCAGTAGATTTTAAGAGGCTGCTCTCTCCCCCCTTAGATAAAGTCTAATCACCAGGTGATTTTCTTTCTAAATCTGAATAAAGTTACTGTCTTACTGTCCCTGTTTGGATTTTTTCCCCTAGTGGGCTAAGATAGCTCCCCGTATCTCTCTGCCAGGAAAAGAAACATGCATTAGATATGAGAGGATAGGGAGGAGCAAGCAATAGAAGGTATTGCCAGGAATGCAAATGTAAACCTTGCCATGGTTGAGGCAAAACAAAAGCAAGCTTTGCAGTATACCTGTTAGCCACGATAGCTGTGACAAGTGCCGTCTTCGCATTTAGAAGAAACCAGCCCACATCATCAAAGGTACCCATGACTGTTCTTGGTAATTGATAAGTATTGGAGTCGAGAGTCCATGGAACAGTGAAACAGCTAGATCTTTATTGCTGGTCCGGGTGAAGCATGCAACCCAGGGCTCAGAGCCCTCCTTTTATGCTGGCCCGGAATAAACCCCTGACCTCATCCAACTGGCCTGATAGGCTATTATCAGTCTATTTACATCTCATAGGTTCCCTGGAAGAAACCTAGGTACATGATTGGTGGCCGGTTAGAATCCACCTGGCCTTTGTTCTACCTGACTGAAGCTCAGGTCGTTTCTTGGCCATGTGCTCTGGCCACATGGCAGTCGCCATTACTGGAGCACATGGCGGTCGCATGGTAAATACATAACAGTAATATTTCAAATCAATGTGGACGTTTCACTTGAGATGTTTCACTCACCCTGGATTCTGCTCCTCCCTTAAATGTCTCTACCCATTCTTCCCAGAATGCCTCCATAGCACCACCTCTCTCTCTCCCTTCAAACCCTTGCTCAGAAATCTTCCTTTCCATAAAAACTTTGACTTAACCCATTCCCCTTCGGAAGCTCAGTGTAAAAACGTGTGCTTAAACCACACCCTTCCAGCGATCCTTTGTTTAACTTCTTCCATTATCCCTGTAGAGTATAAGCTTCTTGGAGCAGGGTGACTCTTCTTAACTATGTTCCTCTCTAGAGTGTTGTGTACATGGATGGGGCTGTATTTATGAATAATAAATAATCAATAGCAATTTTCTGCTTATGATGCACCTTCAGGACAAAATGGATGATCTCAGAGCGCTGAAGTTGAAAGAAACGGGCTTTGAGCTGCGTTGCCTTTTATATTTGTGGGTGTATTTCAACATGCATGGGATATTATATTTATATTCAGGGGTCCGTTGGGGCTAAGCTCAGGAGTGGCCACTAGGGCAGCCACCGCCGAATCAGATTCTCTGATCTGATTCGGCTCGCTGCCGAATTGCCGCCGAAATTCGGCGGCAACTTTAAAAGCTACTGGAGGGGAGGGGGTTTGAGGGAGAGGCTCCAAACTTGCAGGATAGCTGCTGGGGCCTCTCCTCGAAATACCTACCAAATTTCAAGAAGATTGGACCAGGGGGTCCAATTCTACGGGCCCCCAAACAGGTTGCCCCCATTCCCTCCATTGTTCTCTATGGCAGGAAAAAAGTAACACCCTCATATACCCTATGAGTTTTTGCCATTGACTTCAATGGCCCATAGAGTATAATGGGGCTGAAACTGACATTCCCTTTCTGACACACTTCCGGTGATGTCAGGGGACGTGGCATATGCTAATGAGGTATGCTAATGAGTTATGCTAATGAGCTCCTGCACCTCTTTTTCTACGAAAGGACCCCTGTTTATATTATTTACAAAATGGCCATTAAAACAGCTTTTCTTCTAGTAAATAGGACCCTTTCTCATCACACAAATAAATATTCAGAGGAGTGTTTATTTTGGATAGAGGTGGGCTAGGAGGTATGTAATCCAAGTGGCCACTGATAGATACATCAGGAACAGCCAAAGAATGACAAACCTTGTTCCGTGGCCTCCCAAGATGAATCCCTTATATTATGGTTCTCAAACCTCAGCGTCCCAAAAAACCCAACTTAGGGAATGGATATTTAAATCAGATGCTGGGATAGATCGCTCCACTATCACAATGTCTAAGGTAGCTCCTTGGTACAAATTCTTTAAATCTGACCATTCTCGATCACCTCACCTATCCAATATCTCCAATTATAACCTCAGGGTGTCCTTCACTGCCTTGCGCGTCCAAACAATGTACATAGCACTGCGGGAGGGTCGATACTTTCAAATCCCAACAGAACGTAGTACATGTATCTGCGGCTCACTTGCCATTGAGAACCTTCCCCACTGTATCCTAGCTTGCCGTTGTACAACATACCCAGAGACAAATTCCTAACAGGAATTTTATTTACCATAAATGAATATTCTGCAAATGAGAAGACTGTGTTTCTGTTCTCAAATACCGACGAGTTCATGTCCTACAGAGTTTCCCTTTTTGCCCTTGTGTCCAAAAAGATTAGAGCAAAGGTGGCACCGTAGGGGTCATTCTCATAACCCGCTGGCCATTTTTAACCCATTCTACTGTATAATTTTGTAGTGCACATATGCAATTTTAGGTTTTATTCCTTATGTATTTTCTGTATTTTAATGCTATGTAACTTTGTTATGGCCTACAGCTAATACAATAAATCTTATTGATTGATTATTGATTGATTAATTGATTTTTAAAATTTCACAGCTCCCCACCCCCGGCTCTACCCTCCTCTCTCGCTGGCATCCCCTGTGTAGGTGACAGCCCTTTGACCTCAGAACTGGCAGGAAAGAGGGTTAATGGTCATCTGTTGCTTCTCCACCCACCCACCCCGGCCTGCCACTGGTCTGGGAGGCAGGCAGAACTAGGGTTCGCAGTTCTAGGTTAGGAAATTGTTGGAGATTTGGGAGTGGAGCCTGGGGAGAGTGGAGTTTGGGGTGGGGAGGGACCTCAACGGGGTATCATGCCATAGAGTCCACCCTCCAAAGCAGCCATGTTCTCCAGGGTAATTCTGTGGAATGTGGGATGTTATAGCGCAGCCCAATCTTGTTAGATCTCGAAAGCTAGGCAGGGTGCTACTTGGATGAGAGGCCACAGAGGAAGACTTTGCAGAGGAAGGCAATGGCAAACCACTTCTGCTTCTCACTTGCCTTGCCTATGGGGTCGCCATAAGTTGGCTGCGACTTGACAGTACTTTATAGACAATTGTATTTTATAGTTTGTAGATCAACTGATTCTGGGTTGCTTCCAGGCCCCTCCTGGAGGTTGGGAACCCTAGATAGAACATGTCTTCTTCCGCAATCTCCTAGCCCTTTTCAAAGTGCCTGCAGGAAACCACACATACCCCAAGGAGACCTCCAACCTGTGGTTTTCATAAGAGGTTAGAGTAGCCAGGTTTGGGGAAAATACCTGGAGACTCTGGGGGTGGATCCAGGAGAGGATGGGGTTTGGGGAGGGGAGGGGCCTCAGCATGGTACAATGCCACAGAGTCCACCCTTTAAAGCAGCCATTTTCTTCAGGGGAACTCATCTCTGTCACCTGGAGATCAGTTGTAAAAGCGGGAGGTTTCCAGGCCCCACCTGGAGGCTGGCAACCCTAAGTTAGAAGCCACAGAAGCCATGGTGGCTGATCTTTTGTCCTGGGCATTTCTGCACATCCAACAACACCACTGCTATCTCCTTCAGCAAGAGGTGTTTCCGGATCCCATGGTCTGGGTCTCGTCCCTTTGGCTTTCCAAGTACCTCTAAAGCACCTGCATCCCCTCCTCTTCCTACTTATTACCTCAACTGCACCTGCCTTCCCAATCATACCAAGGCCTTCCAAAAATTCTGATGCTTCTTCTGAGCTCCAGTCCCAATCTGCTGGATCGCACACCTCCAGTGCTCTATGCTCTTAGGGCCAAACTAGATGTAACGGCATCCTTCTGGCTGCCATGAGGATGCTGCCACCATTTTAAAGTCACTGGAAAATGTCGTGAATCCACAACGCAGTGGGTGAGATGCTGTTGTTCTCCCCCCATGCCTTATCAAGTGTTGAAATAGCTGCACCTCCCCCCCTTGCGTGGCTGTTTCAGTACTTGATAAGGCACAGAAGAGGGGAACAAGACTGTGGGCCTGATCAGGACTTTTAAATGGCACTGGAATCCCTGTGGCAGCCACAAGGAAGCCATCACATCTAGCTGGGTCCTTAGTTGTTCGCAATTCAATTCTGAGAGGACATCTTGAGAGGGCAGAGTTGCTGGAACACGTACCTCAGATCCTATGGAAGTGTCAGCCCAGCTGTTGGCTCCATGGTTCTCAGAACTGGCTTTCCTGAAGGGCCATGGCTACTCACATTGTCTAGGGCTGGCTTAGCCCCACCCCTGGCAAGCCATGAACAATCCACTGCCCTGAGGGCCCTTACCTGGAGACTAGGCTTGCCAGGGGCTCCCTGGCCACCTCCAGAGGGGGTAGGGGTAGGGCTGCCAGCTCCAGTTGGAAAACTTCTGGAGATTTGGGGGTGGAGCCTGGGGAGGAAAGGGACCTCAGTGGTCTCATAGCTACAGTGGGGCATTTCGGGGCCACGCCCCTCAAAAAGCCACGCCAGAAAGAAATCCTGGCTATGGGCCTGGACCTCAGTGGGGCATACTGCCATAGAGTCCACCCTCCCAAGTATCCATCTTCTCCAGGAGAACTGACCTCTATAGTCTGGAGATGTGCTTTAGTTCCAGGGGATCCCCAGGTCCCATGCGGAAGCTAGCATCCCTACCAGAGATGGAGTCAGCAGGGCCAAGAGCAGTGGCCAGCCCGGCAGGGCAGGCAATGACAGGCCCCAAACAAGTAGCAGCCCCCACCACTGCTATAGAGGTTCCTGGAGATAGAGATAGTCCAGCAGCAGCCTATAGCAGTGAAGGCCAGCAGCTGGGAAGAGCCAGGGTAAGAAGACGATGGAGGAGTGAGGCTGGGCCTGAGACCTTTAAAGCCCAGGAGAGCAAATGACTGACAGCCCTGGATACCCACCCTCCTTTGATCACTTCCAGGAAGAGGCGGGGCTGAACCCTGATTGGGGCCAAGGTCCAGGGGGTGGGGCCAAGGGTAGTATATAAGGGAGGCTTCCAAAGGCTGAGGAGGAAAAACAGATGGATGGATGAACAGATGTGCACTCACTTGGGGGGGGGATGGGAGGGGGAAGAGGACCAGGGTGCCTCAACCTTCTCTCCCTCCCATTCTGATGCTGTCAGGGAGGCTGGCCCAAACCCATCCAGGCTTGCAGAGGCTGGGGGAGCCAGCACAGCAAAGGGGAAGCCTCGCAGACAGGGACACAATCGCCATGTCAACCGACCCTGTTCAGACACCCTCCGTCACATCCAAGCCAAGCTCCTGATCAGACCAGGGTCCCTCATGAGGCAAGGCAGCTTTGCCCTGCTCAGTAGCTGCTTGGTCACTGCAGCATACAGCTGCTTTTGTCCAATCCAACAATAAAATGTCTCATTTACTGGCCGGCCACCCTCCCTCAGCCTCACCTACCTCACAAGGTTGTTGGGTGGATAAAAGTGGAGAAGGGAGAATAGGGTTGTCAGTTCTGGGTTGGGAAATTCCTGCAGATTTGGAAGGGTGGAGCCTGGGCAGGACAGGGCAGGGTTTGGGGAGGGGAAGGGAGGGGAGGGACCTCGGGGGTCTATATTTTCATAGAGTCCACCATCCAAAGCAGCCATTTCCTCCCGAGGAACTGAGAGCTCCGTTGTAATTCTAAATCTCCAGGCCCCAGCTGGAGGCTGGCAACCCTAAGGGAGAGCCATGTCTGCCACTCCTTGCAGGAAGAGGGGGACAAAACTTTACTAAACAGAAGCCAAAGGCGCCCAAATCACCCTAGGCATCAGAAGTTCTGCTAGCTGGCTTGAGATGCCCAAAGCAGCCTTCCCACCTTGGCAGATCTAAAATGGGAGGCAAGAAACTGAGTCTGAAAATAAGCCAGTCTGTATGTGTTTGGGCCTTCCCCTTGCTTCTCACAGGGAACAATCCTCTCCTTTTGGAGGCAGTGATGTATTTATGACTTCATACAAAGGGGACGGGGGACTGTATTGCCTTGACTCTACAAAATCACCCTTTTCAACCAACTGGGCACAGAATCATATCACATTTCCAGTCCAGTGGCCCCTTTAAGACAAACTAAGTTCAAACAAAGTTCACTTCTGGGTATAAGCTTTTGTGTGCACGCATACTTAGAATCGTAGAATCATAAAGTTGGAAGGGACCTCCAGGGTCATCTAGTCCAACCCCCTGCACAATGCAGGAAGTTCACAAATATCTCCCCCCACACACCCCCAGTGACACCTGCTCCATGTCCAGAAGATGGCAAAAAACCTTCCAGGATCCCTGGCAAAACTGGCCTGGAGAAAAATGGCTTCCTGACCCCAAAGTGGCCATCAGCATTTCCCTGGGTGTGTAAGAAAGGGCCACAAGAACTAAGCACTGAGGCAACCCCTCCTGCCCTCCCTCTCATGATCTGCCTCAGTTCACAGAATCTGGCCATCTAGCCTCTGTTTAAAAAACCTCCAAATACGAACAGCCTACCACCTCCCGAGTAAGCCTGTTCCACTGAGGAACCACTCTAACTGTCAGGAAATTCTTTATTTAGCTGAAAATTCTTTTAATTTCAACCCATCGGTTCTGGTCCGACCTTCTGGGGCAACAGAAAACAACTTCACGCCATCTTCTATATGACAGCCCTTCAAGTACTTGTAGATGGTTCTCATATCACCTCTCAGTCGTCTCCTCTCCAGGCTAAACATACCCAGCTCTTCAGATACACACAACAGCTTCTACCCAGAATTAAACTTTGTTGGCCTTAAAGGTGCTACTGGACTAGGGTTGCCATCCTCCAGGTGGGGCCTGGGGATCTCCCGCTTTTACAACTGACCTCCAGCTGGCAGAAATCAGCTCCCCTGGAGAAAATGGCTGCTTTGAAGGGCCAACTCTATGGCATTGTACTATGCTGAGGCCCCACCCCTCCCCAAACCCCACCCTCTCCTGGATCCACCCCCAAAGTCTCCAGGTATTTTCCAACCCGGACTTGGCAACCCTACACTGGACTCAAACTTTGTTCTGTTGCGTCAGACCAAAAGGACAACCCACCTGAATTTATCACATTTCCAAACACTAGAGGGCACTTAAGACTGGCTGACTTCTTTCTCCCAAAGAAATATCCAGCAGCTATAATGCAGTTCAAGTACTGAGCTAGAGTTACTCTGCTTTGGCTATACAAACAGGATAAAGACAGTGTGTTGACAGGAATAGAAGAAGAAAAATCATGACACAAGCTGCTTCCACAGGAAGGTTCGGTTCCAACTTGGAATCAAAACTGGAGGAGCATGATATAGTGGTTAAGAGCAGAAGACTCTAATCTGGAGAAAGAACTTGATTCCCTACTTTTCTACATGAAGCCCGCTGGGTGACCTTGGGACAGTCCCAGTTCTCTCAGAGCTCTCTCAGTCCCGCCTGCCTCACAAGGCGCTTGTTGTGGGGAGAGGAAGGAGATTGTAAGCTGCTTTGAGACACATGAGGCCTGTTGGGTGACCTTGGGACAGTCACTGTTCTCTCAGGACTCTCTCAGTTCCGCCTGCCTCACAAGGCGCCTGTTGTGGGGAGAGAAAGGGAAGGAGATTGTCAGCTGCTTTGAGACACATAAGTTTTGCTGGGTGACCTTCGGCCAGTCGTAGTTCTCTCAGAACTCTCTCAGCCTCATCTACCTTACAAGGTGCCTGTTGTGGGGTGAAGAAGGGAAGGTGATAGTAACCGCTTTGAGACTCTTGAAGGTAGAGGAAAGCCAGGTATAAAAACCTGCTCTTCTTCTGTTTTCCTGAAGCAGCCATGCATTCTTGGAGCACTTTTTAACCTCCCAGCTTCTCCAAATTCCCAGATTTCATTTAAGAAGTCAGTCACTAGTCCTCTTGAAAACAGCCTCCTCTTTTCAGAGAACATCTGGAAGCTGGGAATTCAGAGGAGCCAGAAGATTGTGGCAAGATACCATTACACTATCACTTCACTATAGCAATCTAGTGATTGCAGGGGGTTTGGGGGGGTTTTAAGGCCAAAAAATCCTGCAGTGATGGATGGGGAAATGGTGGCCACAAAAGGCTGAGGCAAAGAAACTTTGTGGGGGAAACTTCCATGTAAATTGTTTATGTCTGCCTTTCTTTCTGTGTCTCCAGGAGGATTACAGATTGTAAGTCAAATATGGTTGACAGAACAGGACATCCAATGAACAGTACTCACAAGGTTGGTGGGACTACAGAAGTCTGAAAACAAACAAAAATCTCTAGAAGAGCTGAAATAAAGCAAGGATTTTTCAACGTGATATGTTCAGTGATGTAGAAACTACCTGGCCTGCAGCGTACTGAGAGTTATAGGCTGCAATACACTGGCATAGGTGAGTCCAGATTTCTTCACCTATGCAACTCTCTGACTGTTTCATTGCAGCACAGACCTATTTAACCTGTGCAAAAAGCCCTCTTTCAGAATCCCATTCGGCATAGTCTGAGGGAAGCCAGGAGAGTGGGAGTCTTCCTCACCTCGGCAGGAAGACCTTCCCATAATGTGGGGGTCCTCTGTGGCAACAGAGAATGCCTCTGCATTTGTATTAGCCACAAGAGCTTCAGGGAGAATCATCACTCTGCGGAAGGACCCATAGGCCTAGTGGAAGCACCCATGGACCCTAGTGGAAGCATCTGTACAACCTAGATGAAGCACTTATAGACCCTAGTGGAAGCACCCATAGACCCTAGTGGAAGCACTAAAAGACCCTAGCAGAAGCACCCAGAGACCCTAGTGGAAGCACTCATAGACCCAAGCGGAAGCACCCATAGACCCTAGTGGAAGCACTCATAGACCCTAGTGGAAGCACTCAAAGACCCTAGCAGAAGTACCCATAGACCCTAGTGGAAGCACCCATAGATTTTAGTGGAAGCACCCATAGACCCTAGTGGAAGCACTCATAGACCCTAGTGGAAGCATTCAAAGACCCTACCAGAAGCACCCATAGACCCTAGTGGAAGCACCCATAGACCCTAGCAGAAGCACTCATAGACCCTAGTGGAAGCACTCATAGACCCTAGCGGAAGCACCCATAGATCCCAGTGGAAGCACTCAAAGACCCTAGCAGAAGCACCCACAGCCCCTAGTGGATGCACCCATAGACCCTAGTAGAAGCACCCATAGACCCTAGTGGAAGCACTCATAGACCCTAGTGGAAGCACCCATAGACCCTAGTGGAAGCATCCACAGACCCTAGCAGAAGCACCCATAGACCCCAACGAAAACACTCATAGGCCCTAGTGGAAACACTCATAGACCTAGCGGAAGCATCCATAGACCGAGACGAAGCACCCATAGACCTCCCTTCATACCTGATGAAGGGGGCTGGGAGTCTTAAATGCTCATGCCCTCAAATTTTTGTTGGTCTCTAAGGTGCTACTGGACTCAAATCTAGCCATAGATCTAAGTTTTCCAACAGCTTCTCCACAATATGCGAGTTTTCTGCGGGCGGGAAGTTTCTACCTGTGAAAGCATTAGTATGTGTGATTTCCCCCCTCCCCTTTTCAAGCTGAAATGGTACAGTCCAACAAAACTCATCTCACATGGTTACATGGATCCCATGTTTCACCTCTTGAGCCTGCTTCAGCATTGCAGTATGACTGCCCTCCAAGCACTGAATTGTCTGGATGCCTGAACTATGGAGGATGTCTCCGTGGCAGTGATGTGCACCAAGCCGTTTCCACCATGCCATTGTATTCCTTAGAACAGGGGTGGGCAAACTTGCTCAGCGTAAGAGCCACCTAGAACAGGGGTGGCCAAACTTGCTTAAGGTAAGAGCCGCGTAGAATAAACACCAGATGTTTGAGAGCCGCAAGACATGAACAAATACGACCTGCTTTTATTGGGAAAGAAGCAGATTTGCTTTTTATTAACATTCAATGAGACTGCCAAAAATAATAACAAAAGGGGTAAAAGCAGATATTGATAATGATATTAATTGGTCCAATGATATTTGTTTGCTAATGATATTTAGCTTCCCCAGCCGCCCTGCCAGGAGCCACATAATATATGTGAAAGAGCTGCATGCGGCTCCCGAGCCACAGTTTGCCCACCCCTGCCTTAGAAAAATGAAAGGACTGCCAAAGAACAGTGTGAAAGAATACATGGAGAACTGCAGATCTTATGAGCAGCCTAGACTCCTGAGATGTCAGGGTTTACCGGCTGACTCTTGGTGTAGCTGTTCAGCATGCTCATGAATGCTGCCCTTGGTTGTAGCCATCTCTGTATTGGGGAAAATGTTACTGATTTATAGAGTTATACACTGTTACAGATGACCCAGGCTTGCACAATCTCATTGGCTCTAGGAAGCTAAGCAGAGTCAGTTCTTGGATGAGAGACCACCATGGAAGTCCAGGATTTGCTGCGCAGAGTCAGGCAAGGACAAACCACCTGTGAACATCTCTTGTCTTGAAAAGAAGAAGACCTCTAGATTTTTATACTCCACTTTTCTCTACCCTAAGGAGTCTCAAAGTGACTTCCAATCCCCTTCCCTTCCTCTCCCCACAACAGGCACTTTGTGAGGCAGGTGGGGCTGAGAGAGTTCTGAGAGAACGTTGACTGACCCAAGGTCACCCAGCAGTCTTCATGAGTGAGGAATCAAACCCAGTTCTCCAGATTAGAGCCTGCCGCTTAACCACTACACTGCACTGGCCTTTGAGGGGGTCGCCATAAATTGGCTGCAACTTGATGGCACTTTACACACACATTCTCTGTTTTGGTGAATACTTAGTTGTACTCTGAGCTAGCTGAAACACATATTTGGGCACTTATTGACAGCTCTTTGTTCTCCTTCCTTGGAGGTTTTCAAACAGAGGCTAGATGGCCACCTGACAGCAATGCGGATTCTGTGAACTGAGGCAGACCTTGAGAGGGAGGGCAGGAAGGGTTGCCTCAGTGCTTGGTTCTCATGGCCCTTTCTTACATGCCCAGGGAAATGCTGATGGCCACTTTGGGGTCAGGAAACAGGTTTTCTCCAGCCAGTGTGGCCAGGGATCCTGGAACATTTTTTGTCATCTTCTGGGCATGGAACAAGGGTCATTGGGGATGGGGAGGGATTTGTGAATTTCCTGCATTGTGCAGGGGGTTGGACTGATGACACTGGAGATCCCTTCCAACTCTGTGAGTCTATGATTTTGCCATCAAGACCACTACTATCGCTTCCCAGAGGACCATTCGCCATATGGTGTCTTCCACAGCATACCTGTAGTCTGTGTAGACTATTTATAATTGAGGGAAACAGCGGTGGGGTGGGCTGAGGATTGAGCTTTGTCCCATCGAATTCCTGCTGGAAGATAAACAGTGGGTGGACCAAAAGAGAGAGAGAGAGAGAAGAGGGAACTACTTGGTTTTGACTGTTTGCAACAAAGGCACCAAATTTGGACCTAAATAAGGTAAACGAGTTTGGTTTTTTTGGGAAAATAATACCTTCCTGTGATTCAGACATATTAGGATCTATGAGACAGACAAATTGGGAGAGAAATGGTGTTTAAAAAAACTTTTGTATAATAATTGGCTAAATTATACCCCCAAAGTGACTGTGTGTTACTTGCAGATGAAGCTAACCCTGTCTAAAGAGAAATATAAGTAAATTACATGCGCAGATGCATATCGGGGCATCCAGAATGTATAGTGCTGTCCGCAGCAGAGTTGCACAGGGTAGCCGTGAATGGTCTACAAGGTTTTCAGGATATCAGTTTTTGAGAGTCAAAGCTCCCTTTGTCAGAGACCATATCTGATGAAGGGAGTTTTGACTCTCAAAAGCTCATAACCCTCCAAAACCTTGTTGGTCTCTAAGGTGCTACCGGACTCAGAGCTAGCTATCCCCTCTAAGACCACTGAGGTCTGCTTAGGATGGCACCAGTGTTCCCTCTAAGCTGAGTTAGTGTGAGCTAGCTCACCATTTTTTAGCCTCCGGCTCACACCTTTTTGTCTTAGCTCAGGAAGGATGGCTCCGGGGCAAACTAATTTATGCAGCAGCCAAATCGCTCATGCACAACTTTCATGCCAGTAGCTCACAAACTACAGGGATTTTTTTGCTCGCGAGACTCCACGGCTTAGAGGGAGCACTAGATGGGACTGCAAGTCAATTGGTTAGATGCATCAATTTTAAACTTTTCTCTAATTGCCTTACTTCAGCAAGGTCGATAGCAGGTGCCGTTTCAAACAGAGCATGCCTTCTCCCTTCTCTGTGCAGGAAAGATTTCTCTGTGGGCGCCTGTAGAGACGTGTGCCTATGCACATCGTTGAAAAACAAAGAATGCTTATTTAGGCTGATTTTACACCTCCCCTCTAAAGTAGTTTGACTGCTGTCTTTTCCTGTGCTGATTTCACAGTGGTGTGAAATTTCACTCCAGGGGGTCTAAGTGCACTAATGAACAGCAATTGTTTAAAGCAGAATCAAGCGGTATAATACTAGCTTGACCACAGGAGGTATGGACATCTCAGTAGCAGCACGGTTTCACACCGCACAGAGGTGTGGGCAGGTTTTTTTGGAACTAGAATGATTCCAGCGGGAAAGTCAGATGTAAAATCAGCCTTAGTCATCTGTGGATTAATGCTGATTTGATCGGTTTGTCAGTAATCAATAAAACCTCCCACAATGAATTGATTATAATTTCCTTAACTGGACAGCAGCCCTGAGTATTCAGTATCCATTCCAGGGTGTCAGTCTTCAGCTCCCCCCCCCCCCCCCAGCAGCTTCTTCATGTCTTGGGCAATGCGCATGTGGACAATATCATACAGGTGCTATGCAGATTGGCCAGGATACATACTCTGGGGGCTATGCATATTGCCCAGGTAATATGCAACATTTTACGTGATGACCTATGCACATTAGCCAGCCAATGTGCGCAACGTTTGCAGTCGATTCTGCAAATGGAGATGAGTTATGCATTGATCTGGACCGCCTGCTGATGCTGTCAATTTGTCGACATCCTTTGTTTTCGTATGTGAAGGTGAACGCTGAAATATTATGGTTGCTGGTATTGGGGGTGGGGGGTGGGGGGTGGGAGGCAGCATAGTATAGCCTGCTCTCGTCAGATCTCGGAAGCTAAGCAGGGCCGGTATTTGGATGGGAGACCACCAAAAGGAGACTCTGCTGCTGAAGGCAATGGCCAACCACCTCTGCTTTTCACTTTCCTTGAAAAGCTACTTGCTGGGGTTCCTATAAATCAGCTGCAACTTGGCAGCACTTTACACAGACGAGGAGTGGGGGCTTAGAAGGGAAAGGAATTGCCTTCCCTCCGTCCACTCTGTCTCTCCTTACTCAGTTCCCCCCTCCACACCTCCACTCTGGCTGTGCCCCTCCCCATCCTCTCATACTTTGCCCCCATCTTCCTGCTTGTTCTTCGTGCCCAGTCCTCCCCCAGCCCCCAGCGTCAGCTTCATAATGGACTCAGAGCTCGATTAAGGTACAAGCAAAGCAAGCAATACTTTAGGGGCTCAGATAATGAGACCCCCTCTGAAGACAAAAAGAGGACTAAAAATTACTAAATGATCTTTTGGTTGTTAACCTTTTGAGTAATGCTTTGGGGCCTTTTAAACTCGACATAGTTTAGGGCCTTCGCATACCTTAATTCATCTCTGGAACAAACGACTGAAATACCGTGAGAGTACCTCATAAAATCTTGACTGCCATTTTAGTTTCCCTAAGCAGTGCAGCCATCGGTGACATCTGTGTTGCCTGGGCCGCACAAAATGGCTGCTAAGATCCCGTGAACTATTAATCTCATGAGATCTTGGCATCTCTGGTTCATGTTTTGATTTACCTGCCTTTTAAATTTAAGATTTTTCTGCAAATCTGGAAGTGCCACCAGGTTTGCAAACATCTCCCCTATCCCTGAGTTGGCCCACTGTGTAGATTGTTTGATGCACACAGTATTACTTTTGGAGATATCAAATTTTAATAAATATTGCTTCAGATATTTTGTTAGAATCTTTACCACAACTGTTTAAGGTAGATCAGCATTACTAGTGCCATATCTCATATTTGAGGGCTGTGGTAGTTTGACTACGGCCGCTAGCGAATTCACAGGTCAGATGTGGAATGGGGTGAAACCGGCATCAAGCTGTCTGGGTGCACGTTCATCCTGCGTCCTGGCAGTGTGGACGCAAATAAGCCGGGCATCAAGTGGCACCGGTAATGTGAACCTGCTGATCCGGCTGCTGTGCCCATGCGCCTATGCGCACCTTGGCAAAACAGACCAAAGCTGCACACCGGTGCTGCCCCACAGTGTGAATGCTCCATTCCGCCTCCTCCCCAGTATGGTCCCACATCAGTTTACGCAGTGCGAATGGAAAGCCCCGCAACAACTCGGCCCGGATCTTTCTGCCCCGTTTCCCTTGTGCTTCATTTTGCCAGTCTGTCCTCGGCCAAGGAAAGTCACAGATTAAATCTCCAGCATCCCAGTTAAAAGGATCAGGCAGCAGGAGAGACCTTCACCTAAGGCCCTAGAGAGCTGCTGCCAGTCAGAGAAGAAACTGATAGACCTGGCAAAATATCAGGCAGGTTCACGTATTCAAATCCTGTGTTGTATTGTAGATCCAGAATCACATAGTTAATTTGAACACATGAAGCTGTCTTACACTGAATCAGATGATTGGTCCATGACGGTCAGTATTTGTCCACTCACACTGGCAGTGGCTCCCCAGGGTCTCAGGTAGACGGATTTCACATCGCTTGCTCCCTGAACCTTTCAACAGGAGATGCCCAGGACTGAACTGTGGCCTTCTGAAGGCCAAGGAGATGCTCTATCAGTGAGCCACGACCTCACCCTACAATTTCTATCTCACCTTTTCATTGATGTGCTGAAGGGGACTAACAAATTGTTACTTGGGTAACATTTATAATTGTTCTCGGCATGACTGTGCATCTGTCCTGCTTTCAAGGCTCTGTGCAACTCGACTTGCACGAATGGCTTTTCTTCGTACTTTGGTCCTCCTGTTCTTGGCGGTATCTTCATGGGGGTCAAGCACTAATGAATGCAGATGTGATGAAAGATCCAACACCTGCCCTCTGATCCCGGGATTCTCAGGAGAAAAGGGTGATCGAGGTACAGTAACCATGGTTTTATTAAGAATGTATTTTATGGGAAGGGTTGCCAGGTCCCTCGGAACAGCTGACGGGGATGGGGGTACGCTTACTGGGAGTGAGGAGGATTGCTGGAAATTGATGCGACGTGCCAGTGTGACCCATAAGTGACGTAGGCATATCAAAGGGTGACACTCTGGTTTTGGGGCAAAACTCTATGGTAGAATTAGCTTCTACCATAAAGTTTTGCCCCAGAACCGGAGCGTGCCCCTCTGACATCCCCAATGTTCCTACATCACTTCCGGGTCACACAGGCACATCATATTCATTTTCAGTGTTCATCCCTTTGTGTGTGTGGGGGGGGGGGGTTGTAATTCCCCCTGCCAGCCAGTTAGCTGGAGGCAAAGAGGTGGGGACTGAAATTGGGAAACCACTGTCATCCCTTTCACATGTCAACGTACTACCAGCCTTCCCTTTGTAAACTGTTGCTCAGATACAGACAAATGACCCTTAACAGGAAGATCTTTTAGATTTGCACTTGAGTCATCAGAGTGTCATTCTGAGGAGGGTGAAGGCAACTTTAGGGTTCTTTAAACTCTTGTTTTAATTACCTTGTGCTGCGATTGGATTGGAGGAAGGGACTGTGGCTCAGGGGCAGAGTGTCTGCTTGGCACGCAGCCTTTCCCAGTTTCAGACCTCTGCATCTCCAGATAGAAGAACCAGGCAGGAGATGATGTGGAAGACTTCTGCTTGAGACCTTGGAGAGCCGCTGCCAGTCCGAGCGGATAACACTGATCGCAATGGACTGACGGTCTGATTCAGTATAAGACAGCTTTGTGTGATCACATTAACGGCTTTACCCATGTTGATATTCTGTTGTCGGTCTTTCTAACTTTCACATACTTGTATTTATTTTGGATGCCACCTCCCAAAGCAATTTGACCGAGAGTGCAGCATGGAAGTGGAATGAAGTCTGAGCTAGGGCACCGATTGTGTTGCCCCCTCTCTCCAAACTGGACTTCAGCATCTTTGTCCTGGCAGAGTTCTAACCTGTAATGTCTGCCAAAAGCCCTTCTTGCTTCTCAGCTGGTAATTTAGGGGCCCGATGGTGTTCCATAGAGGACCAAATCTGGCCTGGGGGGGGGGTCACTCATTCCTAAAAAAAAGTACAGAACAGTGATCTAGGGCGGATTCATGGCACAACATGAAACAAGCTGTTATCCCTTATTAAGAACTTGGGGTGGTGGTGAGGTAACAGTTAATCATTAGTAAGAAATGATCTGAAGTTTATAGTCCTCAGGTGGAGACAATCTCCTTTGGGCTCGTCAGCAAGCTTACTTCTATTTGTGTCATGCCTGTCCTCTGTCGAATCGTCTTCACGGAACAGCAAATTCTTAGCATTCCAGTAGTTCTCAGCAAAAGCTGCGCCTTTGTGCCAGATATTTACAGTTTTGAAAACAATAAATGAAAATGATGTGGCTTTCCTGTCAGCTAGGCTGTTATAACTAAACGGAGGGGAGAGAGGGAGGAGGGGGAAGGGGCTGAAATTGCTGTTGTAAACTCTGGAATGTCGCTTTTGATGCTCTCCTAACATTTGCCCGTTTACATGAGATCTCGGGTTTCTCTGGTGAGTCTCCAGCCTGAATGTTGAAGCCATTATTCTCAGTGGGAGGGTACCGGGGCACTCATTGGCTTGTAGCCAGCTGACACCCCAGTTTGAACTGTGTACATAATCCCATCCCCACCTCCTCACTTTAGTCTGAACACAGAAGTGTTTAGGGAATGTCTTAGAAATACTGACTCCAATAAACTGAACCTACTTAAGGACTGTTGCGGAGTGCTGATTTACTAGGGAACCTGACAGAGTGTTCAGACTCCTCATCACTGGACTGCGTGCCCCATCCCGAATCTCCACATGAGCACGGGGAACGGTGGAGACCAGCCAGTCTTGGAGGCGGAGGTGGCCATCACCACGGTGAGCGATGTCCTCTCGACAGGGGCGCAGACACCGGCTCTCGGGTGGGGGCGGGAGGAGGCACTCGAACCCGGGGGAGAGATCTGTATTTGTGGGCACAACTTTCTACTGCGCCGAGGGAATTGTGGATGCTAACTCCCCGAGTGGCCATGCCAAGCCGCTATGACTGGGCGCAGCCCAACCGTCCGGAGTCACTGGGTTGGGGCGGTGGAAACGAAGTGGAGCCGCTGGTCAAACGCATGGAAACGCACTTGTGGGAACAAGTGCAGGAAGAGATTTTTGAACTCACGATCAAATTACCACAGATGATCACAGACGCAGTGAGTGGTGAACTGAGGCAACAGGCTCCCCTCCAACCAGAGGGGGTCGTGGCACCTACAGGATGGCCAGATGGGCGGCTGAGAGCTCCCCCTACGCATCCTGAGGCACCAGCTGGGACCCTGGGGTTCCGATGAGGCCAGAGCAACCGGCTCAAAACCCCAGTCCTGGGGTTCCCAGACTGCAACAACCCAAGGAATTGCTGGAAGCTACGTTTGACGGGCCCCCTGAAAAGTTAGTGTTCTTTTTAGTGCAAGTGTGCAGATTTCTAAGAGACTGGGGCCATCTATTTCCGGATGATGAACACCGGGTCAAGTTTGTCGGCCCAAAGCTGAGGGATCAAGCGCCAGACTGGTACGTGGGTTTGCATGAGATCCAAGGCCCCAAACTACAGGATGTGCAGGCTTTCATGTGGGCACTGAGGAGGCAGTATGAAGACCTGCTGGCCAGTGAGAAGGCAAGAGCGCGCCTCCACTCCTTGAAGCAAGGCAATCGCACGGTGCGCGAGTACTCGAAAGAGTTCAAAATGATCGCTGCAAAGATCCAAGGGTGGCCAGAGCCCATGCTAATGGAACATTTCCAAATGGGGCTCAGTCACGAGATTCTTGATACGGTTTTGCACATTGTGCAACCCCTCTCCTTGACAGCCTGGATGCGAGAAGCAGATGATGCGGAAAACCTCCTGCAGATGATCAAGACGCGAGCTCTGCGGGCATACCCTAAAACTCCGGGGACTCTCCAGAAGATGACACAGCCCAGAGGAAAAGACCATATCAAAGAGCAGTGGAGGCGGCAAGGGCTTTGTCTTAACTGTGGGGAAGCTGGCCATTTCCCGGCTGCCTGCTCATCAGGTGCAACTTCAACCCCTCCAAGAACTGGAGAGAAGGCAGACACGGAAACCCCCAAACAACCAAGCGGTGAGAAAGGGACGTTCCCGAAAGCACTATGGCTTGAAGCACAACTGGAGGACACCTCATCAAGCAGCAAGGAGGCACAAGAGCCATTGGGAAAAGGCTGGGACCTGCTGTAAGAGGCACAAAACATCAGGTCCGAAAACTGCAGGCGCCGCCTATGGTAAGCAGCTCTGACCCCATCCTGTTCGTGACTGTGACTATTTTAAACAGAGACCTGGGCATGCAGATTCAAGTCTGAGTGCTGATTGACTTGGGCTGTGCAAGAGACATAATCAGCCCGTCCTTTATTACAGGGCTGGGGATCCCAGTCCAAAAACTTCCAGAGCTGTTAGTTTTTGTTCAGATGGACGGCTCCCCTATGCAGGAGTTGTGCAAATACCAGACAGTCCCTGTGCTGCTGGGGGCGGAAGAACATTGGGAGCACTGCTCTTTTGTGATTAACCCCAATGCCTGGTTCCCGCTGGTGTTAGGAAGCCTTTGGCTGTGTGCGCATGACCCTTACATCCAGTGGAGCAAGGGAGTGGTGCGTTTTGTTGATCCAGGGTGTACGTGCCATGTGTGGTCACCTGAGTGGGGTGAGTCTCCTCCTGCAGATCCCGTGATTGCTTGCCTGATGGAGGAGGGTGGGGGGATCCCCCGTAAGTATGAGGACTTGGTGGAGGTTTTTGGGGAGGTGGAAGCAGACGAACTATCCCCCCACCGGAATTGTGACTGTGCTATTGAACTGTTCCCGGGGCACAAGTTGCCTAAGGAAAGTTGTATTCCATGAGCCCGGCAGAGAAAGGGGAGCTACGCAAGTTCATTGATAAAAACTTGGCGCGAGGCTTTATTCATCCCGCCTCCTCCCCTTACGCAGCTCCTGTCCTCTTCCGGAAGGAGAAGGATGGTGGGCTCAGATTGTGTACAGATTATAGAGGGCTCAGAATGGTGTCTACTACCAATGCCTACCCCCTCCCACTGATCAAAGACTTGTTGGCTGAGGCTTCCAAAGGGAAAATCTTCACTAAGCTTGATTTGTGGGATGCTTACTTTAGAGTGCGCATAAGGGAGGGGGATGAACCTAAGACCGCATTCAACACACCCCCTGGGGCAATTCAAATACCTTGTTATGCCATTTGGCCTCCAAGGGGCACCTGGAGTTTTTATGAACCTGATCAATGAAGTGCTACACCAGCACTTATTCCAGGGGTGCTAGTGTACTTAGATGACATTCTTTTGTATTCCCCTGACAGGGAATCGCATGTCTAATTGGTGAGAGAGGTTCTCCAGACCCTTCTGGAACATAGGCTATTCGTTAAGCTGTCCAAATGCGATTTCCACAAGAAGGAAGTAGATTTCCTGGGCTATTGCATTTCCCAGAGAGGGTTGGAGATGGATCCAAAGAAAGTAGCAGATGTGGTGGAGTGGGAAGCACCTACCACCCGACGCCAGCTCCAATCATTCCTCGGATTCTGTAATTTTCATAGAGATTTCATCTCAAATTTCGCCCAGGTAACTCTCCCACTCACTGACTTGCTGAAAACAAAGGGGAAAGGTGTGGAGAGTACAAAGCCTGGGGCAAAGTTAAACTGGATGGCTGAATGTCAGCAGGCATTTGAGACACTTAAAAAGCTGTTCACTTCTGAGCCAGTACCTGCCCACCCCGATGAGAATAAGAAATTCATTGTCCAAGTGGATGCATCAGATGTCGCGATGGGAGGGGCTGTCTTGCAAGAGGGGGTGGATGGGTGACTCCACCCCCTGGCTTACATTTCTAAGAAGTTCAACACTACAGAGCGAAATTGGTCAGTGTGGGACAAGGAAGCCGCAGCTATTAAATTAGCTTTGTCAACATGGCGTCATTGGTTGGAGGGGGTGTGGGTTGCATTTGAGGTTTGGACTGACCATAAGAATTTAGAGGCACTGCGCACCCCCCTGAAGCCTCAATGCCAAACAGCTCAGGTGGGCGGAGTTTTTCTCCAAGTTCCATTTTACCCTCCACCATCTCCCTGGGAAAGCAGACTTTTTGGGTGATGCTGTGTCCCACCTACCCCAACACGCAAGCCAGAGGGAAGACGTGATTGACTCTGTATGCACACCCTCGCAATTGGATGGGGTGGTACTGACCCACAACCAGGTGAGAGCGGGGGGGGGGGAGAGAAGGGGATGCTTTTCGTAGAATGCCAGATTCAAGGATGCTGTGTCTGACGAAGACTGAGAGGAGCTCACCTCCTCACAGGGGGTAAAAGAACACGAAGATGGCTGCTAAGGCTTTAGCAAAGATGTTTATGCACCACATTGTTAAACTGCACTGTTTTTCGAGGAAGGTAATTTTGGACAGAGGATTGCAGTTTGTTGCCAAGTTCTGGAAAGAACTTTTGCTCCTGTTGGACATTGAACAAGGACTCAGTACTGCTTATCACCCAGAAACCGATGGACAATCAGAGAGAATTAACCAAACGCTGGAGCAATTTCTCAGGTGCTTCACCAGTTATCAACAGGATGATTGGGTGGACTTGTTACCATATGCAGAATACAGCTACAACAACTTGGTGCATTCTTCCACTGGGGTCTCTTCTTTCATGGCTTTGTATGGTTATGAGGGGAGGCCCCTCCCTTGATCTGATGACACCCTGGGGAATGGAGGGGACTTGTGTGAGTGGTGGCGTGGTTTGCAGGACCAATGGGGGGCGATTTGTGAGGCCCTGGATAAAGCCAAAGCTGATTATAAAACTCAGGCTGATAAGCACTGGGCGGAGCCTTTGGACATAAATCTGAGTGATTGTGTGCATTTGTTCACCAAAAACTTAAAAGGGCTGCAACCCAGTAGAAAGCTGGGCTGGCGTTATGTGGGTCCTTTCCCAGTTGTGCGTAAAATCAACGAAGTGACTGTTGAATTGGCCTTGCCTAAATCCCTTTAGGGCATTCATCCGATCTTTCATTTCAGCCTCCTGAAGCGGGATCCTGGACTGAATGCCTGGTGCTCTCGTTTCCCAGCCCCCCCCCCCCTCTGATTCTAAATAGCGAACAGCATCACGAGGTGGCTCAGATCCTGGACTCTAGGATACGGTGTGGCCGTCTTTTCTATTTGATTAAGTGGAAGGATTTCGGTCCTGAGAAAAATGAATGGGCCCAGGATTGTCATGTTGATACCCCTGAATTATTATGTGCTTTCCACTCCTTGTACCCTTTGAAGCCTGGGGGGGGCCTCTTTAGGGGGGCAGTATGTCAGCTAGGCTGTCATAACTAAATGGAGGGGAGAGGGAGGAGGGGGAGAGGGCTGAAATTGTTGTTGTAAACTCTGGAATGTCGCCTTTGATGATCTCCTAACATTTGCCCCTGTTTACATAAGATCTCGGGTTTCTCTGGTGAGTCTCCTGCCTGAATGTTGAAGCCGTTATTCTCGGTGGGAGGGTGCCGGGGCATTCATTGGCTTGTAGCCAGCTGACACCCCAGTTTGAACTGTGTACATAATCCCATCCCCGCCTCCCCACTTTAGTCTGAACACAGGAGTGCTTAGGGAATGTCTTAGAAATACTGACTCTAATAAACTGAACCTACTTAAGGACCGTTGTTGAGTGCTGATTTACTAGGGAACCTGACATTTACCACGGCTCAAGTGAAAGCACTTTTAGATGTTAGCCAATGTATCAATGGTCCGAGTGGGCAGAGAGTGGACTGTGAGGCCTGGGTACTCATTCATGGAGTTCAGTGGGTGGCCTTGAATCTTTCTCTATCTCTCAGGATATCCTTCCTCACAGAATCATTGTATGCAGGGGTCCTTTGGGGCTGGAGTAATCTTGGAGTAATCTTAGTAGTAATATTGGAGTAATCTTAGTAGTAATCTTAATTAGATTACTTAGTTAGATTACTTAATTAGATTACTTAGTTAGATTACTTAATTAGATTACTTAATTACTTAATTAGATTACTTAATTAGATTAGTTAACACTAAAGATTAGATTAAAGTAGCACTTTTCCCCACCATAGAGAACAATGGAGGGGATGGGACAACCTTTTTGGAGGCCCATAGAATTGGACCCCGTGGTCCAATCTTCTTGAAACATGGTGGGTATTTGGGGGAGAGGCCCCAGCAGCTACCCTGCAAGTTTGGAGCCTCTCCCTCAAACCCCCTCTCCTCCAGCCCCTTATATACCCTATGAGTTTTTGCCATTGATTTCAATGGCCCATAGGGTATAATGGGGCTGAAATTGACATTCCCTTTCTGACACACTTCTGGTGATGTCAGGGGACGTGGCATATGCTAATGAGTTATGCTAATGAGTTATGCTAATGAGCTCCTGCACCTCTTTTTCTATGAAAGGACCCCTGATTGTATGTATGCTACATTCAGCCCCTTCGAAATAAGGATCTAAGTAAATAGAGTTACACAGAGAAATATACACATTTGTGTGAGGCAGAATTGTCTGAATGTCATGGATACTGATGAAAGGTAGCCTCAGGGCTAAGAGTTCTGTGAGCAAGAAGAGCCATAAACCGAGACGTGGGAAAGGTCCTTCTGAGCCAGAGGTCCAAAAGGGAGGGGAAAACCCAACAACCAGGCAAACCAGTTGAAAAATATCCTAAGTGAAAAGGGCAAGGAAATAGGACTTTGTGATTGGGACCCTGGCTTGTATCCTGTGGTAAATCTTCACTAACTGAAGGCATTTTTTCTCAGCCAAATAGGTTAAGGAGCTCATATTACCAAATTGCCCCTAAATATGTATGAAGAAAACTGACAGTAAGAAAAGTTGTTTATTTGAAATGTGGTGGTGTTGGAGGAGAGTTTTACAAATACTGTGGACCGTCAAAAAGACAAATGAGTGGGTTCTAGATCAAATGAAGCCTGAATTCTCCCTAGGAAGCTAAAATGACTAAACTCAGGGTATTGTGCTTTGGTCACATTATGAGAAGATAATGAGTCACTGGAAAAAGACAATAATACAAGGAAAAGTTGAAGGAAGCAGGAAAAGAGGAAGGCCCACCATGAGATGGATTGACTCCCTCAAGGAAGCCACAAAGGCCCTCAAATTTGCAAGTCCTGAGCAAGGCTGTTCGGAGGACATTAATTTTTAGGGTCACCATAAGTCGGAAAGGGCTTGCCAGCACTTAATACACACCTGTGTGTTTCATCCATACATAAAAAAATATAGGCATTCATATTTATTCATTCATTTATATACTACTTTTAATAAAATAAGCTCATAGCACATCCTGAATCCGTCCTCCTTGTTCCCAAATGTTTCCTTTTCATACTAAAATAGGAGTATGTTACAGCCATCGTATCTGGCTGAGGTACTTGGATTTTGATGTGTATTCAATTACATTTTGTAGTCCTCCAGTATTCATATCTTCTCTTTGTTATCTTGTTGTTCACCTGGGTTGGCAGGAATACAAGGAGTCCAGGGACCCCCAGGAAAAGCTGGACCTCCAGGCCCTCCGGGGAACCCAGGGCCAGTAGGTGAAAGAGGACCAAAGGGAGACCATGGAGGAAGAGGTGAGAGCTTATTCATACATCTTCAGACCAATGAGCTTGAGTTGTAGCCAAGATGGTAAATAACACTGAAAACTGAGGAGACAAAGATGGGATGTAATAAACTTACAGGAAGAAATATGCTCAAAGTTCAGGTTAACATTTCCATGGATGTACCTTGTAGTGGCCCAAATTACATTCATCTGAATTTCACCTATCCTCATCTAATATTGCTTTTCTTGTGGCTGTAACTGTATTTTCTCACAAGAGGGCATATTTATATTAAGTATGATTTGGGGGAAATGCCACCATGGAAAATAGTCTGCGCTCCTCAGGGGACTGGTGGAATAGACAATGGGACAGTTGCTTTCTGCACTTGAAATGTGTGTAAAGACTTCTGCCTCTGTGATTCCCCAACAGCTTAATTGTTGGTGTCACTTCCATGGGATGGTAAACGTGTTATTAGAAGAGACAGGGGGACAAAATCCTTTACATGGCCCCCAAACCAGTATGGAGGCAACCATGACAATCAGAATATAGGTAAAGCGTTTCCAACAGTGCCATTTCTAGGTAGAATTACACTCTTCTAAGACAATGTCAATAGATCTGGTGGTGGAAAGTGCCATCAAGTCACAGCTGACTTATAGCAACTCCATATGCTTTTCAAGGCAAGAGACAAACAGAGGTGGTTTGCCATTGTCTGCCTGTGCGTAGCACTCCTGGACTTCCTTGGCGGTCTCCCATCCGAGTCCTAACCAGAGCTGGCCCTGCTTAGCTTCCGAGATCTGACGAGATAGGGCTTGCCTGGGCCATCCCGGTCAGGGCATCAATAAATGTAAAAGGCTGTACATCTGTTTAGGATTGCACTGTTAGCCCATGTTTGAGGATTTGGGTTGTTATTTCTGATACAACAGAGCACACACACACACACACAACAGTCTGGGCCCAGGACAACATACGCATGACCAGGGGGGAGGGAGCTGGAATTTCATCAGTCAGTTGATAGGAAAGGATGGGGATTTGCTCCCTTTCTTGAACAGCTGGTTGTCAGGAATCCTGTTCTTCAAAAAGAATTATGCATAAAGTGTCTAGGAAGGAAAGGCAGCATGGGATAGGCTGACCTTGTTAGATCTCAGAAGTTAAGCAGGGTCAGTAATTGGCTTGCAGACCACCAAGGAAGACTCTGCAGAGGAAGGCAATGGCCAACCACCTCTGCTTCTCACTTGCCTTGGAAGCCCCTTGCTGGGGTTGCCATAAATCAGTTGCGACTTGACAGCACTTCGCGCGCACACACACACACACACACACACACACACACACACGTGCGGGGTCTCAGGGGAAAGCATAGCCCTGATCAGGGCAGAAAGGCAAGGTATTAATTTTGTAAATGAACAAATAACATTAATTAGGCGGGAGAACTGGATACGATCTGCCAACTACATAGGGATAGAGGCATGAGAAGTTGGTTCCATGCACACAGGGCTCCTGGCTAGATGGGAGCAGTTAATATGGAAGAGAGATGGGCCCAACAATTCGTTTTCATATTTTTATCATTGATTTCTGAGATTATGCTCCTGTATTAAAGCACCTTCTTTTCCAAAAAGGACTTGGTGGTTGTGACTCCTGGGCAATGTTCCCTCTAAGCTGTGGAGTCTTGTGAGCAAAAATTCTACTTTGTGAGCTACTGGCATTAAAGTTGTGAGCAAGCAATTTGGCTACTGCATAAATTTGTTTGCTCTGGAGTCGTCCTTCCTGAGCGAAGACAAAAATGTGTGAGCCAGAGGCTAAAAAACTGTGAGCTAGCTCACACTAACTCAGCTTAGAGGGAACACTGCTCCTGGGGTGATGGCCTTGCCAGCTGTCCTGCTTTTCTGGTTTCTGGTTTCAAACAAAGTCAAAGAAATGACTGTATTTTTCAATATATATATTTTTTTTAGAACTTCAGCGCCTTGAATCTGAAGTGGCCATTCTGAGAGGCCAACTGGATGATTTGGTGGTTGCGGTCACCAAAAGTCGAAATGGTGAGACAATGCACTGTGGATAGGAATGCCACACACACACACCCCCGGGAGGAGGGAGGGGTCTCTCACTTCAGCCCCCACCTCTCTGCTGCTGGCCAGCTAGCAAGCAGGGGGGAACTTGTTGTTATTCAGTTGCACAGTGGAGTCCAACTCTTCACGACTCTATGGACCACATCACAC
This sequence comes from Lepidodactylus listeri, assembly GCA_029233225.1. Classification (NCBI taxonomy): domain Eukaryota; kingdom Metazoa; phylum Chordata; class Lepidosauria; order Squamata; family Gekkonidae; genus Lepidodactylus; species Lepidodactylus listeri. The sequence continues at coordinate 126,076,158 of JARCFY010000005.1, read as the reverse complement.
CAGACCCTCCTGTCTTCTGTCTTCCGGAGTGTGCTTAATTCCATGTTTGTTGCATCGATGACACTATCTAGCCATCTCCTCCTTTGCCGTCCCCTTCTTCTTTGACCTTCAGTCTTTCCCAGCATCAGGGTCTTCTCCAGTGAGTGCTCCCTTCTCATTTGGTGGCCAAAGTATTGGAGCTTCAGCTTCAGTATCTGTCCTTCCAGGGAACAGTCAGGGTTGATTTTTTTAAAGATTGACTGATTTGATCTCCTTGCAGTCCAAGGGACTCTCAAGAGTCTTCTCCAGCACCATAATTAAAAAGCATCTATTCTTTGGCACTCGGCCTTCCTTATAGTCCAACTCTTGCGGCCATAAATTACTACTGGGAATACCATCGCTTTGACCATACAGATTTTTGTTGCTAGGGTGATGTCTCTACTTTATATCATGCTGTTGAGGTTTGCCATCGCGTTCCTCCCAAGGAGCAGGTGTCTTTTGATTTCATGGCTGCAGTCACCGTCTGTAGTAATCTTGGATTCTAGGAAGGTGAAGTCTGTCACTGCTTCCACGACTTCTCCTTCTGTTTGCCAAGGAGTGATGGGGCCGAATGCCATGATCTTAGTTTTTTTGATGTTGAGTTTCAAGCTAATTTCTGTAATCTCCTCTTTCATCCTGAGCAAGAGGCTCTTGAGGTCCTCTTCACTTTCTGCCATTAGAGTGGTGACCCAGAAGTGAAGTAGGCATATCGTGGATATCAGAAGGTGACACTCTGGTTTTTGGACAACACTCTGCACTGCTCGGGAAAGCCGAGGAGGGGGTGGGGCTTGGTCATGTGCCTACCCCCTGGGCAACTCACTCCCGGAGCTGCGCTCCTGTGCGCGCCCGCTCCAACGGACCCCTGCCTCTCCTGCTTGCTTGTAGAAAGCTAGCATGTAGCTAGGAGAGAGCTGGATGGAATCCGCTTGTTGTACACAGTAGGAAGCTGGCTTGGACCAACAGATGGGCTCTCTGCCAAACCCAGGGCTCAGCAGCCTTATATGTGCCTTGCCTGCACACTGAAAGCTGCATAGTGTTCAATGTTGGCCTTCAGTAGACTGGAGAATGCTACGCTTGTAAGCTAATTAGCCTCTATTTGTTAAGATAGTCCAGTGCTAAGTTAGGCTGGATTCTGATTGGCTACAATATTAAGGGAGATACAAATAAAGAAATAAAGGTAAAGGTTTCCTGTGCTCAAAAGCCAGTCGAAGTTGACTCTAGGGGGCGGTGCTCATCTCTGTTTCCAAGCCAAAGAGCCAGCGCTGTCCAAAGACATCTCCGTGGTCATGTGGCCGGCATGACTAGACACCAAGGTGCATGGAATGCTGTTACCTTTCCACTGAAGCATTACCTGTTTATCTACTTGCAGTTTCTTGTTTTCAAACTGCTGGGTTGGTAGGAGCTGGGCCCAGAGACGGGAGCTCACTCCGTCCCGCAGCATGCCAATTAATTGAATCCCTGACCTGGATGCCCCAGTCTAGCCCAGTCTCACCAAATCTCGGAAGCTGAGCAGGGTCTTCTGGGTTAGTACTGGGATGGGAGGCCACCGAGGAAGGCCAGGATCACTAGACAGAGGCAGGCAATAGCAAACCACCTCTTTTATCTGTTGCCTGGGGCGTGGGACCCTTCTGGCTCTTCATAAATCGGTTGCAATTTTCTGCCACCACCATGAATTGTTAGGAATGAGACACTGCAAGACGAAGAACTAAGCCAGCAGAAATCTGCTGAGCTCAACATGTTGACAGAATTTATTAGTTATGTGATTTGTGACACACCTGACCCAACTTTTTAAAAAAAATTGTCATTAACCTTTTCAAAAATTCACAGCACCCCTGTGGTTTAGATTTCCTGCGGGCTTTTCAGACCAGTACAGCCGTGCTGTACTGTGAAACCCTTCTGTATTAAAAATACTAATGCTGAGTATTAATGTTAACTTTGAGGTGAGAGCAAAAAGACTTCCGGCATGAACTGAACATCAAGAGGCATTCATCTCAGTCTACACAAGTAGTGAAGGGCCTTCTCTTGAAATGTTGGCTCAAGCTAGATATTTAGCCTGGAGAGGAGATGACTGAGGGTATTTGAAGAACTGTTGTATAGAAGATGGAGCGGAGTTGTTTTCTGTTGCTCCAGGACTAATGGACTGAAATTAAATCAAAAGAGCTTTCAGCTAAACATTAAGAACTTCCTGAGAGAGCAATTCCTCAGTGAAACAGGCTTCCTCGGGAGATGGTGGGCCCTCCTTCAGAAGTTTCTAAGCAGAGTCTAGATGGCCATCTGATAGCAATGCTGATGCTACGAATTTAGGCAGATCATGAGAAGGGAGGGCAGGAAGGGATAAGTCAGTGCTCGGCTCTCATGCCCCTTTCTTACATGCCCAGGTTAATGCCAATCGCCACTTTGGGGCAGGAAGGAATTTTCCTTCAGGCCAGACTGGTCCAGAGATCCTGGGTATATTTTGCCTTCCTCTGGGCATAGGCTCACTGGGGTAGTGGTGGTGGTGGTGGGGGAGGTAGCTGTGAATTTCCTGCATTGTGCAGGGAGTTGGACTAGGGGCCCCTCCCAGCTCTATGCTTCTGTGTTTATACATCTTGTAAAATCCCCCAATGCTTTCCTCTGTTTTAAGTACTGAGCGGGAGGCGATGAATTCAAACAAGCAGGCTTTTATTCAGTGACACTGTTCAGCTCAAAAGACAGCTCTGTGAGAGCAGCACTTTCATTTATACTGTTCCAACACATCACTTTCAACAATGTAACTATATACAAGCAATACTATTGGACCCAAGCAGGGCTCAGTGATTGGGTATCTAGATTGGCTTCCGGACAAATGGTAGTCTTTATTAATCAGCCAATAGGAATTGGAGCTTTAGGATACCAGAGCATAGGCGTCAACTGCGGGGGGGCTCAAGGGCTCGAGCCACCCCTGAAATTTTCCGGGGGGGACTGAGCCCCCCCCCCGGGCAAAATGGAGCGCACGCCGCCGCGCCTCCCCGGGCCCTTCCCAGGCCCGCCGGCCGGCCGCTGCCACCTCCCCCCCCCGGCCTGGCCATTCCTGCCTCCGTCCATCCCCGGGCCAGCTGGGCAAAGAGGCAAATGCCTAGCTGGCCCAGGGACAGACGGAGGGATGAACGGAGGCTGGAGTGGCCAGGCCTGGGGGGGAGAGGCGGCCAGGGGGGACATGGTCCCAGCGTGCGCATGCGCACGCAAGAGCCCCCGCCCCCCCGGGGATTTTAAAACTCTACGCCCCTGTACCAGAGCCCTTTTCAAGCTATTGCTGCTTCATATTCTAAACAAACACAACACTCTGTATCCTCCCCCTGCAGTTCCAAAGCATAATTGGAAGCCTGTACCTGAGCAAGCAGAGTCTGCGTAACTGATTCATGTCTGGTCTTTTTCCCGCTCAGATCACCAAGGTGCTTTTCCACCTGTGGAGGGAAAGAAAGGGGACTGTTGTATCTTTCCTTCCACAGATGAAAAAGCTGCTGAGGGAGAGTGATTCGGAGCCCAAAGGGGGCCTGAGGAGAAAGGATTAAGCAACCTTTTTTCATGCCCTTCAGTTCCGATGCAGCTTGCCCAGATAGTTTGGGGTTCATAGATACCTACAAGTGGGAACCTGCAAAGACTTGTGGGGGGGAATCTAATTTCCCCCTTCTCCATTATTTTCTTTTCCCTTTCCCTCTATCGCTTCTCCCCTAATCCTGCTTCCTTCTCTCCTTCCCACAAAACAGCTAATCTATGTTATCTGTCCCTCTGTCTTCAGCTTTCCTTCCTTCCCTGGCAGCCTCTACCTAAGAAAGCAGGTCCGCTGTCATGGTAGGGAACTCCAAGGACTTGTGAAGGAACACATCACTTTCCGCTGTATCCCTCTCCCCACATTATTTCCCCTTTTCCCTCCTTCTGGAAACCCCTGTATCCTCTCTGCTTTCCCTGCTTCCTTCACTCCTTCTCAGCCATTCACCAACCTGTCTTTTATCTACCTCCCTTTTTCAACTATATTTATCATTTATTTACTTCATTCATACCTGGCCTTTCTCCACAGTGGGGACCAAGGCAGCTTACATCAATCTCCTCTCTTCCTTTTTATCCTCAGAACAACCCCGTAAGGTAGGTTAGGGCTGAAAGCATGTGGCAGGCATGACATCACCTAGTGAGTTTCCACAGCAAGATGATGATTCAAAGCTGGGTCTCCCAGACCCTGCTCTGATCCTCTAACTGCTACAACCTGCTGGCTTTCATAGGGTGGCTGCTTTTGAACAGTAGCAAGCAACCAGGCCTAGATGAGTCATGCCAGATAGGTAGCATCAAGTCACCCAGTGGTTACTATTAGGCCTGGCTCCAAGGCCAAAACAGCCCTGGAAAGAATCCTGCCCCCTCTCCCGGCCTTTTACTCACAGAAACTGGTGCTGTGGTTGCCTAGCAACAGCCACTGAGGGAATCTGTTTGTTAAAGCTACAGGCACTCCTTTTACCATTTTGGGTGCTTTCAAACCTCCCAATGCATTTATTTATTTAATTTCAGATTTCAGATTTTTCTGCAAACCCAGGGTGTTGTTTAGGTTTATAGAAAGATCGGTCTTGCTGTTCACAGCTCCATTAGCTGGATTTAAGTATCCTCAGGTTTGGCCGACTTCGCTTCTAGAATATATGATGATATTTTGATATGATAAGTAAGTGAAAATCACAGCGCACTGCATTTTAGCCTGTGCATACCTTTTTTAGCCTGAATACCATTTTAATTCTGGCTCAGGGTGCTGGGGACAATCACCAAACGTCTGCCACATGAGGCGGAGCCAATCATAAAATATCAGGGAGTCAAGTCATGTATAAATCTACTAAAACTCTGGATGAAACATCAGCTAATTGACACAAGTTCCTTCAGTAACTTTAGCTTCCGTATTTTGCAAACTAACGACCCAGTCTGTCTTAGCACACTATCCAACATCATTGCTAAATACACAATCCCGGACGACTTGTTACTCCCCTCAGGTAACAGCTCACATTTGTGGGACTGGGTTTACAGTGAAGATACTCTGACAAATCCTTAATCAGCCAACAGAAATTTGCCCCATGGTATCCAGCCTTTAAATTAGACCACGTGAGAGTCTCCGATCTGGCCCTCATCTCAATTTACAGCATAAGAAGGGCATTTACTGCTCTTCATTTTCAGACCATGCCATCTGGGCAGTTAAAAGAGCCAGTCTGGTGTAGTGGTTAAGTGTGTGGACTCTAAGCTGGGAGAACCGGGTTTGATTCCCCACTCCTCCACTTGCAGCTGCTGGATGACCTTGGACAAGCCATAGTTCTGTCACAGCTGTTTTCTCAAGGACAGCTGTAGAAAGAGCTCTCTCAGCCCCACCTACCTCACGGGGTGTCTGTTGTGGAGAGGGGAAGGGAAAGGAGTTTGTAAGCTGCTCTGAGACACTGAGTGAAGGTCGGGATATAAATCCAATCTCTTCTTCTTCTTCTTCTTCTTCTTCAAGGATGATATCTCAAAACCCCATAAAAGCAACGTATTTGTCTGTGCGGGATTTCAGTTGAAGATCTCACTCACTACATTTTAGAACGCCCTCTGTACATTGGTCCTAGAGCCAAATTCTTTAATCCTATTCTAACAACTTTACAATCCACATTAGACAGCAATATAGTAACCTTTTTGCTTTCAGGTGTCAATCCCACCGATTTCTACAGAATGGCGCTCTACGCCCATACTGCAAGGAAAATTAGAGATAGGGATACGGAATGGCTGTACTTTTAGAAAATGTTACCTGAGAAACCTGATCTTAATACTTATGCTTTTATTTAGTTTATATATTTTATTCTTTACACTGTGTCGCCAGTCTCTGTACTGTTTTTATATTTCATCTTGTGATGGCCAGTGGCTACATGCAATAAGCTTTGATTAATAGCAAACTTCAACATTCGAGGCAGAATCTCTGTTTAACAGGATACCTTTTAACAGGGGTCATTTCATAGAAAAAGAGGTGCAGGAGCTCATTAGCGTAACTCATTTGCATAACTCATTTGCATCTGTCACACCCCCTAACATACCGGAAGTGTGTCAGAAGGCAACACACACCCCTCAGGCTCCACTCCACAGGTGAGTGAAACTGACCTGCTCTTCCTCCATTCCCTTCCCCATCCAATACTTTGGGCAAGAAAAATAAGCGTAAAGAACACACCCTCATTCTCTTCCTGCTCCCTTGAAACCACCAGGTTTCAAGTAGACTTGAGATACCCGGGACATGTGCACCACCCATCCCTTCCCCTTCCCCTTCCCCTCCCCACAACAAGACACCCTGTGAGGTAGGTGGGGCTGAGAGAGGTCTTTTGAGAACTGCTCATGAGAGAACTGCTCCTGAGAGAACATGAGAGACTGGCCCAAGGTCACACCAGCAGCTGCATGTGGAGGCGTGGGGAATCAAACCTGGTTCTCCCAGATTACAGTCCAACTCCTGACCACTACACCAAACTGATGGGGGGGGGGGGGGGAAGCTGCTGAAGGGTTGGTGAAATTTCTCCAGTACTTATGCGCCATGTGCCCAGATAAAAAATGGTATACTTAGAAAATTTATATGCCGCCTTGAGCAAGTCTCTGGAAAAGCAGCACACAGTCATAAAAGGAACAATGATAAAATTATCAATTTTAAAACAAAACATTAAAATCAATAAAGACCCTAGCAGGGCTTTCCCCGGGGTGCTGCGCCTCTGCACTGCTCAGGGAAGCTTGGTCATGTGCCCACCCCCTGGGCTCCTCACTCCCGGAGCTGCGCTCCTGTGCGCTCCTGCTCCAATGGACCCCTGCCTTTTAAAATTAACATACTGGTAAAAAGTATTTTCTTGCAGGTGTGTATCTTACCTTCAGTCATGCATTGAAGAGTCTTGTGCTGTGGCGAAAGCTGTTGCTGAGGCAACTTTTTAAAAATCTGCACTGCCTATCAAATCTCTATTGGTCAATCAGAAGTCCTGTTGGGGGAAAGCCCCGCCTGGCCCCACCCACTTTTGAAAAACACGTGGCAGGGACCAGGGAAGGTGTCGATTGGAACCAAGGTGCCCGTGGACACCACATTGTAGACCTTGGCTGGGCAGGATGACATTTAATGGGACTTAAACCTAAAGGAGCTGTACTAAATCTTTGTCTCCCTAGCTCATCTGTTCCCAAATGGCAGAAGTGTTGGCGGAAAGATATTCAAAACAGATGGCTCCCAAGGCAGCTTTGAGTCTTCTAAAGCCACGTGTTTCCAGGCCGGCGGCCAGCTTGCTTCCCCGAAGAACGCGTCTGAGAACTCAGCCGTCCAGCAGATCATTGCTCGCCATAACAAGGCAGCCTACCTGGGAATCAACGACATGCAGGCCGAAGGCACGTTTGCCTACCTGTGTGGGGACGAGATCGGGTATATGAACTGGGCTGACGAAGAACCCAATAATGCTGGCGGGAAAGAGGACTGTGTCGAAATGTATTTGGATGGCAAGTGGAATGACCGATCCTGCACCGAAAGGCGATTGATTGTGTGCGAATTTTAACCTGGTGGCTGTATTGAGGAGTGCATGACCCCTGCGAGGCAGCTGGTACTCATTTTGGCCCGGCATAGCACCCGATCCCAGAGATCCCCCCACGGCGTCTCAGCTGCTTGATCCCATGCAATCTGGGACTCAAGCGGAGGCTCTTTAAATGGACTCTGCCTTTTCTGCAGCTGAGAGCCACGCATGCTTTAGCAGAGCTTTCCTCTCCCTGCACAGCTCAGCCATTCCCTCAGTGTGTCATTTAGCTGCAAAAAACAGTCATTCGAGGGAGCTGATGTGTACTGGGGTTGTAACACTGAAGGAGGAGAGGTGTAATGCTTAATCCACCCCCCAAATAAAACTGGTTCTCTTATTAAAAACGCCCTTCACCAGGCTGCTTTTAAATTCTGGTGGGAAAAAAGACAGGCATAAATGGTGTGGCAGGAGGGGGTCATTTCTGATTGGATAAATGGTATTGGGAGGGGAGTGATTCGCCTCCCTGTCCACACCACCACGGCCTTAATCCATAGCCCCTTACGGCTAAGCTACATGGCAAGGTTCCAGATCTTGCATTTCCTACACATGAACACACACTTGGTCCATCAAAATCAGTTCTGTCTCCTCAGACTGGCAGTGGCTCTCCGAAGTCTCAGGCAGAGGTCTTTCACATCACCTACTGCCCAGGGCTCATTTCGTAGCAGGAGCTCCTTTGCATATTAGGCCACAACCCCCTGATGTAGCCAATCCTCCAAGAGCTTACGGTAGCCCCGTAAGAAGAGCTCTGTAAGCTCTTGGAGGATTGGCTACATTGTAGGGGGTGGCCTAATATGCAAAAGAGCTCCTGCTACGAAATGAGCCCTGCTACTGCCAGATCTTTCAACTGGAGGTGCCGGGGAGGGAACCTGGGACCCTTTGCATGCCATACAGGTGCTCTACCACTGAGCCACAGCCGCTGTCCTGCACACGCAGCAGCATAGATGGCACCGCTTCAGAATGCAGGCAGGGGGAATGATTTTCCCACACAACCCCAAGTTTTTAAAACCTCCATGAACATCTAACCCCCCCCCCCCCAAAGTTCTACCCCAATTATTTCCCCCCTGGTGATTTAAGTCTTCCTCTTATACAGAGGATTTACAAGGGAGCCTCATAAAATGAATTCTCTTCCTCCACATTCCAGTGGGATATAAGTCCTTCTGTCACTAAAGGGCACAGACAAAGGGCTTTGTCCATTTCCTTCTTCCTTCTCCTCCCCATGAAATGTTATTTCCCTCCCCCTTCCCCCTGTGAAGAACAACAGAGGGCCTGTGGAACTGCAGAAGGGGAGAACTCAAACACAAGCCTTTGTTGCTGCCCACATGGGGAAATGGATGTTTGAACACATATTGGTTTGAGGCCTGCTAGACTTCCTGGGGTGGTGGGAGAAAAAGGAAAATGTTAGTATTATGTACCTTGGAAGTTACACCCACTAGCTTTAGGATTAGCCAGGAACTCTATGGTTTTACGTAGAACGACCCGGCTGGCATCAGTTCTGGGTTTTCCCTGGAAGTGACGCTGCAGTGAGCATAATGCTGAATTCCCTTATGTCCCCACTTCCGAAGCTCCACCAGGTACCAGGCACGGCCCAGTGTCAGTAGACAGAGTCAGGCTTGCTGGCCCTTCATAGAATCACAGAGTTAGAAGGGACCTCCAGGGTCATCTAGTCCAACCCCCCCCCTGCACAATGCAGGAAATTCACAAACACCTCCCTCTCCACACCTGTAGTGACCGCTGTTCCATGCCCAGAATATGGCAAAAAAAAAAACCTCCAGGATCTCCAGCCAAACTGGCCTGGAGATAAATTGCTGTCTGACCCCAAAGTGGTGATCAGCATCTCCCTGGGCATGTAAGACAGGGCCACAAGAACTAAGCACTGAGGCAACCCTTCCTGCCCTCCCTTCTCATGATCTGCCTAAGTTCACAGATTCAGCATTGCTGTCACATGGCCATCTAGCCTCGGTTTGAAAACCTCCATAAAGGAGAGCCCACCACCTCCCAAGGAAGCCTGTTCCACTGAGGAACCACTCTAACCGTCAGGAAGTTCTTCCTAATGTTTAGCCAAAACATTTAGGTCAAATCTACATCTGACTTTCCCGCTGGAATCATTCTAGTTTCAAAAAAAACCGTCTATACCTGTTTCTAGTTTCAAACCATACTTGTTCTAGTTTAAAAATTACTGTTTCGTTAATTCGTTAATTGCCCTCCTGTGGTCAAGCTAGCATTTTACTGCTTTAAACAGATCCTGTTGCTTAGTACTCTTCAGACCCAGGAAGTGGGATTTGAAACCAGCGTGAAATGAGCGTAGGAAAAGACAGCAGTCAAACTACTTCAGAGGGGAGGTGTAAACTGGGCCTGAATTTCAACCCGTTGGTTCTAGTCCAACCTTCTGGGGCAACAGAAAACAACTCCACCCCATCCTCTATATGACAGCCTTTCAAGTACTTGAAGATGGTTCTCATATCACCTCTCAGTCATCTCCTCTCCAAGGCTAAACGTACCCAGCTCCTTCAACCTTTCCTCATAGGACTTTGGGTCATTTTACACCTCCCCTCTAAAGTAGTTTGACTGCTGTCTTTTCCCGTGCTGATTTCACAGTGGTGTGAAATTTCACTCCAGGGGGTCTAAGTGTACTAATCAACAGCAATTGTTTAAAGCAGAATGAAGCCGGTTGCATACTAGCTTGACCACAGGAGGGCAATTAGTAGATGTGGACATTTCAGTAGCAGCATGGTTTCACACCGCACAGAGGTGTGGGCAGGGTTTTTTTGGAACTAGAATGATTCCAGCGGGAAAGTCAGCCTTTGTCTCCAGACCCCTCACCATCTTCGTTGTCCTCCTCTGGACATGCTCTAGCTTGTCTATATCCTTGCGGTGCCCAAAACTGAACACAATACTCTAGGTGAGGTCAAACCAGAGCAGAGCAAAGTGATATCATCACTTCACATGATCTGACACTATACTTCTGTTGATACAGCCCTAAATCGCATTTGCCTTTTTAGCTATCATATCACACCTCTGACTCACGTTCAGTTCAGCTCCTGCTTCCTTCCAATTTCAATACAGATCTGGGATTACCCTGTCCAAATCCTTAAAAAATCTATATCATAGGTGGACAATAAAGAATGCATCTGAGCAACTTAACACAGACTCAGAAATCTTCCTCAAATACTATTGCTTTGCTCACGATTAACTTTCCTAATAATATTTCTAGAGGAAAGGCAGCGCCAAAAAGCATGTACATAGCTTGTGTCGTAACACACAAAGTGTTGCAAGTGGGATTTTTTTTCTAAAAATCACTGTTTGCTTTAAGAAGGGCCTACTTTGCTAAAATATTGGCAGTTCCCTCAGATAACTCTTGCTTCATTTTGCCTTTTTCCCAGCAGTGAGTCATGTGTTATGTGTAGTTGGGTTCAGGGTTAGGGGACGGGCTTTGGTGGAATTCTTACTAACAGGAAATGGCCAGAAGGTAAAATAAATCCCTTTTAGAAGATAGCAAGGAGCTCAGATCTTAGCACACCACACAGAGAAGCCAAAACTGCATAAGGTAAGTTGGTAACTCCCCCTCCCCCATTTCTATACAAATAATGACTTTTCTATACAAAATGCACAGAAACAGCGTTTTGCCTGTTTCAGCTGTTCTGTATTGCTGCTTGTGCCAAAACCTGAATTACATTTGAGAAAGCTATGAGAAATTTATTTGTGTTTAGAACCAAGCAGACAACAAAGGGTGAGCAAGGAAGCAAGCTGAAGGGCTCACAACTGGGCTCCTTGCTTTGTTTGCTTTGTGGCTCTTAAAAGACACACATGTTTTCCCCTTTGAAGTGCTAATATCAAAGCAGACAGCCCAGTTTTGAATGGTAAAAACTGAGTAGAGGTTGAAGGGGTTAAGCGCCCTGTTCTTTCTGTGCACAGCCCCCAGGCAAATAGAGGCCATGTGAAATTTGCCGTTTGCATATTATGGTGGGAACAAGACACATGATCTTCCTCTTGTCTGTGTGTGAACTATAAGGACTGCAGGGAAGCCATATCAAAACATTTCTAAAGCACTGTTACCTAAATATACCTTTTTTCCCCTTACAACTCAGAATGCATTTTTTTTAACATTTAGGTGTTAGAACTAGTTACTGTGAAGATTGTTGCTGCGTATCTTGCTCTCAAACTACAAAAAATGTCTAATAGTTCAAAGTATAGGTCAAGATGGGTAGCTGTGTTAGTCTGAACAAGAGTCCAGTAGCACCTTAAAGACTAACTAAACTTGAGGCAGGGTATGAGCTTTCGTGAGTCACTGCTCACTTCTTCAGATACAGCTTCCCATTCTATAGCAATTTTCTTACAAAGGAATTTCAAAGGGAGATTAGAAAAAGAGGCTTTTGAATTGCAACTGATAATGAAGCTCAAGACAATGCATCCTCCTGGACTGAATTGAGACCTGGGTTTCCTTTCTCATTACCAGTGCTGATTTCTCCATGCCTAGTACCCCTCTGCATATCATACCTAATCCAATCATGCTCGCTATTGTCATTCACCTGGTATTGTCATTTGCCTGCTATTGTCATTCAGCATCTGAAATCACTCCACTCTCCAAGATATAAGGACAGATGGACTCACATTCTAGCTGTAGCTGAAGAAGTGAACAGTGACTGACTAAAGCTCTTACCCTGCCACAAATTTTGCTAGTCTTTAAGGTGCTCCTGCCCCTTTTCTATGATTTCAAAGTGTAGTCCCCCCATCCTGTTTAGACAGTACTATGGTTGTTTTCATTTCAGTGGGGCCACGAAGTGGTATATTTGGGTACAGTGCTATTCTAGGAATAAAATCTCCCCCCTACATCTGAACCTGAGGCCCTGGGTTCCTTATTAAAGGAACCATCGTGGAGGAGATGTGAATAACGTGTTCCTGTACTCAGACATTCAGCAGAAGCATGCTGCAATTTCGATGGACATCACAAATTTTAAGGGTCCTCTCAACTTTCAGGCTCTTTCTTTGATGGAATGATGGGCCAGAAACAAAATTTTGCCAGAAACAAAAGAAACCTTGATATGTCTGCCATATTCAGGGGTCCGTTGGAGCGGGAGTGGACAGGAGCGCAGCTCCAGGAGTGAGGAGCCCAGGGGGTGGGCACATGACCAAGCCCCGCCCCCTCTTTGGCTTCCCCAAGCAGTGCAGAGGCGCAGGGCCCCGGGGAAAGCCCTGCTAGGGTTTTTATTGTTTTTCATGTTTTGTTTTAATATTGATAATTTTATCATTGTTCCTTTTATGACTGTGTGCTGCTTTTCCAGAGACTTGCTCAAGGTGGCATATACATTTTCTAAGTATACCATTTTTTATCTGGGCACATGGTACATAAGTACTGGAGAAATTTCACCAACCCTTCAGCAGCTTCCACCCCATCAGTTTGGTGTAGTGGTCAGGAGTTGGACTCTAATCTGGGAGAACCGGGTTTGATTCCCCACTCCTCCACATGCAGCTGCTGGTGTGACCTTGGGCCAGTCACAAGTTCTCTCAGAGCTGTTCTCTCATGAGCAGTTCTCAAAAGACCTCTCTCAGCCCCACCTACCTCATAGGGTGTCTTGTTGTGGGGAGGGGAAGGGAAAGGGATGGGTGGTGCACATGTCCTGGGTATCTCAAGTCTACTTGAAAGCTGGTGGTTTCAAGGGAGCAGGAAGAGAATGAGGGTGTGTTCTTTACGCTTATTTTTATTGCACAAAGTATTGGATGGGGAAGGGAATGGAGGAAGAGCAGGTCAGTTTCACTCACCTGTGGAGTGGAGCCTGAGGGGTGGGTGTTGCCTTCTGACACACTTCCGGCATGTTAGGGGGTGTGGCATATGCAAATGAGTTATGCTAATGAGTAATGCTAATGAGCTCCTGAACCTCTTTTTCTACGAAATGACTCCTGGCCATATTAATTCCATTGTTCCGACTGGTCCATACTGATGGTGCATTGAAATTCAGGTCTCTTCATTACATCCCGTGAAAGAGTTTTGTCTCAGTCCATCACAGTAATTTGCCATTGCAGATAGTTTATTTTATTTTACAGAATATATATCCCGCCTTTCTGCCCCACAAGGGCCACCAGGGTGGCAAACAAATTAAGAAGAGAAGAAGAAGAAGAAGAGATTGGATTTATACCCTGCCATTCACTTGGAGTCTCAGAGCGGTTTACAATCTCCTTTCCCTTCCCCTCCCCACCACAGACACTCTGTGAGGTAGATGGGGCTGAGAGAGCTCTGACAGAAACTGCTCTTTTTCAAGGACAGCTCTGACAGAACTATGGCTTGCCCAAGGTCATCCAGCAGCTGTAAGTGGAGGAGTGGGAAATCAAACCCAGTTCTCCCAGATTAGAGTCTGCGCTCTTAACCGCTACACCAAACATACACAATAAAATAACATTTTAAAACAATTAAACCAAACAAAAAACAGGCAAACACATCATCAGAACAATTTTAAAAAACACATACTCCCCCAAAAACCATACAAAGACATTAAAGCATCAATCAAAGCATTGATCATGGAGGAATCAGTGAGGGAACCAAACAAAACCGAAAAGCCTCCACTGACTGGTGGAAGATGGCAAAAAGGGGAAGGATGAGACTTCCTGCGGAGAGAGCTCTGGGCTTTTGGTGCCATGGCTGAGAAAGCCCTCTCCCAGGCTGCCACCCACCTAGTCTCAGGAAGCAGGGGCACGTAAAGCAGGGCCTCAGAAGCCGACAATAGCGATTGGCTAGGTTCATAAGGGAGCTGGTGGCCTTTCAGGTATGTTGGTTCCAAACCAAATAAGGCTTCAGGTCAACACCAGGAAACAAACTGGGAGCCAGTGTAGATGGGCCAAGACTGGAGTAACATGGTTAGGGTTGCCAGATCTGAATACCGCGCTGGTGGGTGATGGGAGGGAACCTTCTGGGAGCGGGGCGGAGCGCTGTGACATGCTGATGTCATGTGGAAGTGACGTCAACCATATTAGGGATGTTGGGGCAATGCTCTGGTTTTGGGACACAACTTTATGGTAAAATCAACCCCCAGATTATAGAGTTTTGCCCAATAACAAGAGCATTACCGCCACACGACGTCCCTGATGAGCTGACATCACTTCTGTGAGACATCAGCATATCGCCGTTTGGGGGTGGGATTTCTTCTCACTGGCCAGCTGGACGGCAGCAGGCAGAAGCCCAAAAAACCAAGGGACCCCCCCCCCCACTCCCAACTGGGGAATAGCAACTTTAGATATGGCCCCTAGGACCAACTCTAGTCAGCATCCTACAGCAGAATGCTGTACCAACTGAAGTTTCTGAACGCTTCTCAAGAGCAGCCCAATCTAGAGTGCATTGCAATGATCTATATACTATTAGCCACATCTGGCTCCCATCTACGGATAGCTAAATCCATGGATTGAGGCCGCACGGAGGCTAAAGGGGTTTTCCAGCAAACTTGGACTTCCCAAGCTTGCCGAAAAATCTGAAATATTTAAATTTCCCCCAAAATAAAATTTTAAAAAATGAAAAATTACTTTCCTTCTGTGGAACCTGGGAACTTTGTTGGAGCCCGGCAGCAACTGCAATGGGGTTCTGGATGTCGGGAGCCACATGGGGGCTGGCTGCCATGGCCGTGGACACCAGGAGTATCTTGGGGGCTGGCTGCAGCAGCAATGCATGTTGGGAACCCCTCAGGGCCTGAGTCTGGCAGCAGTGGACCCCGGGAGCCATTTGAGGCCCAGCCACGATGGTGGACGCAGGGAACCACTTGGGGTTCAGAGCGGCTCCCAGACATTGCTGCAATGAGAACAGAAGAAGAAGAAGAGATTGGATTTATACCTCGCCCTTCACTACCAAAGGGAGTCTCAGAGCGGCTTACAATCTCCTTTCCCTTCCCCTCCCCGCAACAGACACCCCTGTGAGGTAGGTGGGGCTGAGAGAGCTCTGAGACAGCTTTCCTTGAGAGAACAGCTGGTACAGAGCTGTGGCTTGCCCAAGGTCACCTAGCAGGAGCCAGCAGAGGAGTGGGGAATCAAACCCGGTTCTCCCAGACTAGAGTCCGTGCACTTAACCACTATACCAGACTGGCTCCCTGGAGGTGAGTGGTTGGGCCTGGATGCATTGGCTCTGCAATGGGGAGAGATGGGATTCCCTCCACAAGTTTCGCCCACCATCTAATCTAGATGTAACCAGGGCATGCACCACAGTGGCCAGATCTTTTCTATCCAGGAAAGTTTGCAACTGGCTAACCAGTCGAAACTGGTAAAAGGCGCTCCTGGCCACAGCTGTCCCCTGCTTACCCAACAGTAGAACTGGTTCCAAGAGCACCCACAGATTACGGAACTGTTTCTTCAAAGGGAATGTAGGTTCTACCCGGGGATGTTATCAAGGACCAGGGGCATCGCCAGAAAATTTTGGTTGGTGGGGAGTGGGGAAATCTGGAGGGGGCGCCCCGGCGAAGCAACTCTGGCTCCACTGTGACCTCTAGTCCTTTCTATTGGAGAGGCTCGATTCCGGGCTTCTTTTCTGTGTAAGCTGGGGAGGGGGAGAATCTCCAAATCCCCCTATTGTGCATTTTGCTATTTTTATTTTGTTTTTTGCCATTTTATTTTATTTTATTGCATTTTCAAAAACTTATTTTTTTGGCCTGGGAAAAAGAAAAAAATGAGACTGAAGCTTCCCCTGACTGTGCTTGGGGTCATTTTGGAACCTCCACACACATTTTAATTTTTTTTTAAAAATGTCTTTAATTTTTTTTTGGATTTTTTTAAAAAAATGTCTGAGGGGGCAGTGCTCATCTGTGGGGGGCATTGCCCCCAAAATGTCCCCCGTGGCTATGGGCCTGTCCAGCACTAGCCAAATGGAGCCTCCATTATTAGAGGCAATGTACCCTATGAGTGGCAGGGGCCAGGAGCAAAAACAGATTGTCCTTACCCTATGCCCTGCTTTGTGAATGCCCAGAGGCATTTGGAGGACCGCTGCTGAAGGTGCAATGCTGGATTCAATGGTCATGATCCAGAAGGCAGTTATTAGGGTCTGGTCAGCAGAATAATGCAGCTGAGACAACTAAGTTGATGAGAATGTCGGATGTAAAAAATAAAATAAACCCCCCAGCGTAACTTCCTTCCCCATTCATCACATCAGTGTGCGTCAGTTAAATACTTCCTTTTGCACTGTGCATGTGTGAAAAGTTCAATTCGCTCTAGATTGTTTGTCAGATTAGCCTAACCTTTCCGTCAGATGTAAATGTCAAATACAGCCACAAATCAAACACTGAACAATAAAGACTTGTGTACTGGTTGCCAAGCTACACTGACACTTAAGAAGGCAAACACACCTGCCAGACTGCCGCTATCTGCGGCAGCAATCGGGACAGCAATCGGTTTCTGGCAGTCTCTGGCACTATCCGCATGGCATTTCTTTTTTAGTGTGACGCACAAAAAATTGTGGTGTTAATCGTATTGTGGGACTGGAAGACCCAGCTTCAAATTACTACCCTGCTGTGAAATACAGTGTATAACCTTGGGCCAGTCAGTGTGTCCAACTTGTCTCACCACAAGGCTGTTGGGAGGACAAAATGGAACAGGACAAGAGCCGTGTCTGCTCCTTGGAGGAGGGTGGCGGAAAGTGCCTTCAAGCCACAGCTGACTTATGGTGACCCTGTAGGGTCTTCAAGGCAACAGACGTTCAGAGGTCATTGGCCATTGCCTGCCTCCGTGTAGCAACCCTGGTATTCCTTAGCAGTCTCTCATCCCTCTCAAAGGAAGAAGAAGAAGAAGAAGAGAAGAAGAGATTGGATTTATATCCCGCCCTTCACTCACTTGGAGTCTCAAAGCGGCTTACAGACTCCTTTCCCTTCCCCTCCCCACAACAGACACCCTGTGAGGTAGGTGGGGCTGAGAGAGCTCTTTCCCAAGCTGTCCTTGAGGGAACAGCTGGTCCAGAGCTATGGCTTGCCCAAGGTCATCCAGCCAGGTGCAAGTGGAGGAGTGGGGAATCAAACCCGGTTCTCCCAGATTAGAGTCCGCGCACTTAACCACTACACCAAACTGGGACGACCCTCCTTAGCTTCCGAGATCTGATAAGACTGGGTGTGCCTGTTCTATCCAGGTCAGGGTTCCTTGGAGGAAGCGTGGATTAAAAACATATAGACAGATAAATGTAAACCAGGGGATCCCAAATATTTCTTATCCTCAGTGAGGGTTTAGCTGCCCTTTGTTTACCAAGAGGCTAGAACCGGCTGTGGGGCTCACAAAGAAGGGTGAACAGCTTCAGCTTCCTGGCTTCTCTACAGGGCAACGCACCCGCCGTACTACTGTACTTTCAGCCAAAATCACTTTTAGCTCACCTCTCTCTGGGATATAATAATATTGGCCTACCTGGTAGGGCTGGGTTCCTGCTGGATAGCCTCGTTTGATGTAGCCCAACGAGGCTATCCAGAGCCAGTTTGGTGTAGTGGTTAGGAGCGCGGACTCTATAATCTGGGAGAATCGGGTTTGGCCCTTTCTGCATCTAGCATTCACTCCGCTGTTTTACCAAACCCACCTTGGAACAGAAATTCCCCTCTGCATTGCATGCCACTTTCACTTTGCTTGACTGTCGGGTTTTATGGCAGTGTCCAGGCTACATGCTGCTTCCACTTCCTTTGAGCTCTCGGTTTTATGGTGGCTGTCTGCATAGATTTAGGGCCATTCAGGGGTGACTCTGCAGTCAATACAGTGCTGGCTCAAGGTATCTGAATGTGGTTTTGAGCTGCATCTGTTTCTGTTCCGGTGTGGGTTTGGTAAAACAACAGAGCGACTGCTAGATGCAGAACAGGCCTTTGATCCCCCACTCCTCCACATGCAGCTGCTGGTGGAACCTTGGGTCAGTCACAAGTTCTCTCAGAGCTATTCTCTCAAGAGCAGTTCTCAAGAGGGCTCTTACAGCCCCACCTACCTCACAGGGTGTCTGTTGTGGGGAGGGGAAACGAAAGGGATGGTAAGCCGCTTTGAGACTCCTTCAGGTAGTGAAGGGTGGGGTATAAATCCACTCTCTTCTCTTCATTCTCTTCTAGGCTAGCCCAATCTTGTCAAATCTCAAAAGCTAAGCAGGATCGGCTCCGGTTAGGGTTGCCAGGTCCATTGGAGATGCTGGCGGGGTGTGTGTGTGTGTGTGTACAGAATCCAGCAGTGTTGACCCGAGATGTTGACCTCACTGGAAGTGATGTCACACGCTGTGCCTACGCCACCCGGAAGTGACATAGATATGTTGGGGGTGACGCTCTGGTTTTTGGGCAAAACTCTATGGTAAAATTGCCCTTAAACCATAGAGTTTTGCCCAAAAACCAGAGCGTTGCCCCCAGCATGCCCACATCACTTTCTGGTGACATAGGAATTCCGGGCCACCTCGCTGTTTCCTCCCACTGGCCAGCTGGCTGCTGGTGGGCAGGAGCCTGCAAAACCCAGTAATCCCCCATCCCCAGATAGAAAATGACAACCCTAGCTTTGGTTAGTACTTGGATGAGAGACTACCCAGGAAGCGCAGGGTTGCTGGGCAGAGGCAGGCAATGGTGAACCACCTGTCTTTTGTCTTGAAAACCATACAGAGTCACCATAAGGTGGCCGCCACTTGACTGGTCTCATCCAGCAGGGCTCTTATGGGAAGGCCTTGGCCTATTGCCCGGTTGTTGGCCCTCCAGAGGAACTGGTTGGGGCCACTGTGACAGACCGGGTGCTGGACTAAGGTGGACCACTGGTCTGATCCAGCAGGGCTTTTATAAGGGGGAGGCCTCGGCCTCTATGCCCTTTGGTTAGCCCACCAAAGGAAGTGATTGGCCACTGTGTGAGACAAGATGCGGGACCACTGGTCTGATCTGCCATGGCTCTTCTTATGTTCTTACCAGGCTAAGCCCCCTCTACCCTTACATAGCAGGATAGATCCAAATCGCCACTCCCTACTTGGGTACTGAATTTCAGCACAGCCTTCCCTTTGCACATCTGGTTTGACAGGACCAGTAGTGGACCCACAAATAGCACAATGTGTGGTCAGGCTCTCAGCCAGCTCAGTGTGGGAAATCTGTATTTGCAGGGATCCAGATCAATATCACTGTTCCATACTAAACCGCATCATTCACGCACCACTCTGGACAAGTTCCTTATAGACATTAAAAGGCTGGACCTAAGCTCTCTAGACCTAAGATGATTTGGCAAATACAGGCGCATTACTGGGGGGGGGGGGGGGGGAACCTCTCTGAAGAGTATCCAGGAAGGAAATTGATGATTAACCTGTTTAGCAACTGCAAACACTCTCAATATTTATGCAATCCCTTATTTGCACATGCAGTTTACTTTGAGATAGACGGGAATTATGTAAGTCTATTGCAGCAGAAACAAAACTGATTCTTGTGGCACCTTAAAGACTAACAGATTTACGGTAGCATACTGTTTTGTGCATTAGAGCCATATCATCGTATGCCTTTACAACTGTTTCTGTATATCACTGACATGCCGAAAACTTTCTGCACCAGTATTCTGCCTCGGTTTCTGAGTGCATCCTGTTCTTTTGTTCTGCATTCCCTCCCACTTCGCTCCAGCGAGCGCGCACTATGGAGCACCCCCCCCCCCCCCCCCCGGGATTTCCAAAAGTCTACGCCCCTGGACTGGATGAACCACTGGCCTGATCCAACACTGGCTTCTCTTATGTTTTTATGTTCTTATGTTAATACTTTCAAAATGTCACAAAAGTACTTGAAAGCCTTCTCCTTGTGTAAAGGCACTTGTGTGGAAGAAAAAGGCTGTGGTGGAACTGGCCATAAAACTGCCTGCAAAAGCAATGATTATTTACAGAAGCCACATATGAGTTGTCTGCCTCCCAAAATGCTACGTGTTCATGCCTACTGTCTCATTTTGCAAACTGAGAAGCATGCAAGTTGAGTAAGCCTAAACCTGTCGTTTTGCACATCCGTTTTTTTTTTCTGTTGTGCATCACATAAACTTTGCACAGGGGGGGATGCCTAGAGTGATAGATCACATATTTTGCATGCCATAATCCCTTGGTTCAAACCCCGGCATTGACAGTTAAATGGATTTTGTGTAGCAAACCTCACCTTGAGACCCTGGAGGGTCACTGGCAATCTCTGCAGGTCATACTGGCCTAGGGAGACTAACAGTCTAACTCAATAGGGCAACTGCTTATGTTCAATTTTTGTAAGAGGCTGGCATACATTCCTCAGTGTGGCCGGGGGGGGGGGGGGCAGAAGGTAGCCTCGCCTAGTGTGCAAAAAAACCTGGCACCGGCCCTGCATATAAATGGCTTATCAGAAGCCCTGCTGGGCAAAATTCCCATACATTTTATTTTAAACTCTCAGTGGGCAACAGGAAAGGAGTCAAAGTGCACCACGGAGCCTGTGGGCATCAGACTGGGGATCCCTGGGCCAGATGCCAGCTGCCAGCTCAGTCCTTGCCTTTCACTGCACCAGCCAAGCAAGTTACACAGAGACACCCCTATGATCTTATAACAGGAATTCCAAGACCGTGTGCCAAGGCGCACTAGTGTACTGTGAGAATTACCCGTGTAACATGAGCAACAAAGAATGGGTCCTCCAAGACGAGAAGTGGCTGCGCACAGGGGACCTCCCCTTCGGAGCCCTGAACGCTTGCACATCTTAGCATGGGCCGAACCAAAAAAAAATTGAGTCTGGATCACACAGAGGTCAAAATGACAGTCACGCTGGGGGCATGAAAGAAACGCAAAAGCAACTCCTCCATTAATCACGCAAAAGCCCATCTCCGGTGGAAGGCACCTGAAGGGTCTTTTCCCCCAAGGGGTACCCGCCATGATAATCTGGCTGCAATAATGACCCAAATAATCAAGCCAATGAGGAATGGGCCAGCCCCAGGCATTTCTTCCTTATCTTAAGTGCTGGACAGGAAGACTTATCTCTCTACCCAATCATGACCCAATACTCGGTCATCAGTACTGGCCTATTGAAACTCTAGAGCCAGTCTGGTGTAGTGGTTAAGTGTGCGGACTCTAATCTGGGAGAACCGGGTATGATTCCCCACTCCTCCACTTGCACCTCCTGAATGACCTTGGGCTAGCCATAGCTCTGTACCAGCTGTTCTCTCAAGGACAGTTGTCTCAGAGCTCTCTCAGCCCCACCTACCTCACAGGGTGTCTGTTGTGGGGAGGGGAAGGGAAAGGAGTTTGTAAACCACTCTGAGACTACAAGTGAAGGGTGGGGTATAAATCCAATCTCTTCTTCTTCTAAGTCTCCCTAAAGGAATACTTCTCTTTTATATTTTTTATCAGTAATGCAAAAGAAGAAAAACTCCCCTCCACAATGCACATAAAAAACCCATTTTCAAATTAGCCATTTTGGTGTAGTGGTTAAGAACGGTGGACTCTAACTTGGAGAACTGGATTTGATTCCTCACTCCTCCACATGTAGCCAGCTGGGTGACCTTGGGTCAGTCACAGTTCTCCCAGAGCTGTTCTCTCAAGAGCAGTTCTTTCAGAGCTCTCTCAGCCCCACCTACTTCACCGGGTGTCTGTTGTACGGAGAGGAGGGGAAGGAGATTGTAAGCTGCTCTGAGACTCCTTCGGGTAGTGAAGGGCGGGATATAAATCCAATCTCCTCCTCCTCCTCCTCCTTCTTCCAGAGAGATGGACTTTTAATCACTCCCACATTCCAGTGCCAACACCTTTTCCCCTCCTCAGTCTTAGCAAAAATGTAAAAAAAGTTATCCCTCCGTCCATCCAGTTTGTAGCAGGTTTGGGATCCCAGTTTGTTACCCCAGCTCTACTTTTCCATCCCCTTCTGGTGTGCCTCTCCCAAGCTGTCCAGCTACCTCCAGGAAGCTGGCTTGGATGTCTTCGATTCTCCCCTTTATTTTCTCCTTAGTAACGGGCAGTCTGTTAAGGAAAGGGTTTAAACGCTGTGCTTAACACACATATTTATATCCTTTCTGTAGGTGCCACTGTTTTTATTTGCCTGATTTAACTTGGTTCTCTTTCTGTTCATTCAATAAATTTCTTTCTCTTTGCTAGCAGAAGGGCTCTTTTGCTGGCCTCGAGGGTGCCTGTGTACTGGCGGTCTGGGTAACGATCTCTGTACGATTCACTGCTGTGGTTAATGCCCGCTTCCAACCAGCCTGTGCTGGTGGAAGATCATTCTCAAGGCTGCCCTCTGCACCTTTTTGTAAGTCCTGTTCTAAACTTGCCTCCTTCTGTTCAGGAGACATGTCAAGATCAGGGCTGCCAAGAACCCTGGGGAAAAATGCCTTTAACAGAGGCTTAATGTGCAGAAATGGGCAGATGAGACTTTTCATGGAATGGAAGCAAAAAACATCCCATTCAATCTCTATTAGACCTGGATAGCTCAGGCAAGCCTGATCTCGTCAGATCTCGGAATCTAAGCAGGGTCGGCCCTGGCTGGTACTTGGTTGGGAGACCTTTCAGGAATACCAGGGCTATGATGATGTGGAGGCAGGCAATGGCAAACCACCTCTGTTAGTCTCTTGCCTTGAAACCCCCACGGGGTCCCCATAAATCAGCTGTGACTTGATGTCACTTTCCACCACCAAGCCTTTATCAGAGAGGCAGGGCTTTCCCCCCCAGACACTTGACAACCTTCATTAGACTTCTGTGCTTGGATCATTCAACATATTTACTTTTATTAAAAGTAGATGCAAGACTGGGTGTAGAGGATTTGGATCAGGGCCATAGAACCTATACAGAAATACCCTCTGTCCCTCCTGTGTTGCCATTAATCCTTTTTTAAAAAATTTAAACATACTATCAAGTGTAGAACTAGAAGCTAAAATCATTAACTATCAATACATTAAAAGTTTGAGCTTAAGTTCCGCCAGTTTTCTGTCATCCATTACGTCAATCTGAAGAAGAAGAAGAAGAAGAAGAAGAAGAAGAGATTGGATTTATACCCCGCCCTCCACTCCCCCAGGGAGTCTCAGAGCGGCTTACAAACTCCTTTCCCTTCCCCTCCCCACAACAGACACCCTGTGAGGTAGGTGGGGCTGAGAGAGCTCTTTCCCAAGCTGTCCTTGAGGGAACAGCTCGTACAGAGCTATGGCTTGCCCGAGGTCATCCAGCCAGGTGCAAGTGGAGGAGTGGGGAATCAAACCCGGTTCTCCCAGATTAGAGTCCGCACACTTAACCACTACACCAGACTGGCTCTCTTTAGATTTTCTATAACTGGGTTCCATTTGTCTAATGGGTCAAAAAAATCGTTCAGATCACACTCCTTGCTTGTAATCATAGAAATTTTTTCTAGCAAAAAGAAATCCCAATACTTACATAGCCACATTTGAATTGGGGGGGGGGGGGGGGGGGTGATTTCCACGACTGTGCAATGACAACTTTGGCAGCTATTCACAGCAAATTAGTCAGTTGTTTAGTTGTTGAAAGTGGACTGTTGAGTGGCCACAGGTGTAGAAGGAACAACAATGGATCAAGAGGTAAGAAACAATTGATGATAGTTTCTATTTGTTGCTTGACTTGGGTCCAAAATTGATGTATTGTATGCCCAGGGGTCATTTCGAAGAAAAAGAGGTGCAGGAGCTCATTAGCATAACTCATTTGCATAACTCATTTGCATATGTCACACCCCCTAGCATACCGGAAGTGTGTCAGAAGGCAACACCCACCCCTCAGGCTCCACTCCACAGGTGAGTGAAACTGACCTGCTCTTCCTCCATTCCCTTCCCCATCCAATACTTTGTGCAAGAAAAAGAAGCGTAAAGAACACACCCCCATTCTCTTCCTGCTCCCTTGAAACCACCAGGTTTCAAGTAGACTTGAGATACCCAGGACATGTGCACCACCCATCCCTTCCCCTTCCCCTCCCCACAACAAGACACCCTGTGAGGTAGGTGGGGCTGAGAGAGGTCTTTTGAGAACTGCTCATGAGAGAACAGCTCTGAGAGAACTTGTGACTGGCCCAAGGTCACACCAGCAGCTGCATGTGGAGGAGTGGGGTATCAAACCCGGTTCACTAGGGCTATCTCCCACTCCTTATATTAAAACGGCTAAAGAGACCATCAGGAGCACCTGGCCTGAAATGCAACAGGATAGAGGATTAGGACCTTGGGAACTAAAGACGGAAACAACTACATGTTGCAAGGAACCAGGCCATCACTATGGGCTGAGAACTGGTGGGACCAAGGCACAAAGCGCTCCTGGACACACCACCGTCCCCATTGTGGGTTTTATAATTGCTTTTAGACTAGTTAGGTTGCTAAAAGGTAATTAGGTCCGCTCCCTATAGTGATTGGATAGAACAGGAGGGAGGGAGTGTAGCCTTGTGCCCAAATTGGTGTTGGGATAACAAGGAAAGAGGTCAGGGGGGGACAGGTTAGATAGTTTGGTGGGTATTGGCAGCCTAGCTGGTTAGCTTTACACTCTGTGGCCACCTTATGGGAACTGGCCAATTAGATGGAGACAGGCCAAGTGATATCAGTGCTCTTGGGGAGGGGAAGGTATAGCGGTGGGACCAGGCAGACATACAAGGGAAGGGGGCGGAGAAACAGAGAAGCTCGGCCCCCTTCCAGCCTGTGTCCCATCCCAAGGGTGACAGACAGTGGGGCTGGGAATCCCCCTCCGACATTGGTGTTGTGCAGTGCCAGGTCCATAAGGAATAAGACCTCCACCCTGCGGGACTTTATGGTTGAGCAGGGTGCAGACCTGGCATGCGTGACCGAGACCTGGGTGCAAGAGGGGGAGACAGTAGCTCTCTCCCAGATGGCTCCACCTGGGTTCTCGGTCCTTCACCAATCACGGACCGAGGGACGGGGGGGTGGAGTGGCGCTGTTCATTCGGGAGGCTTACTCCTACAGAGCGCTCCCGCCGCTTAAGCTTGAGGGCATGGAATGCTCTGGCCTGGTGTGGGACACTGGGGAGAGTTTGGCTATTAGGGTGGTGTACCGACCGCCCAATGCACCACCCATTAGCCTGCCGTCGCTGGTCGAAGCCGTGTCGGGCTGGGCGTTGGAGTACCCTCCACTTATAGTCTTGGGTGACTTCAATGTCCATGCTGACGATGCGGCCTCTGGGCCGGCGAGGGACCTGGTGTCGGCCATGGCGACACTAGGACTCACCCAACTTGTAACGGTGCCCACACACTGGGCGGGGCATACGCTCGACTTGATTTTTGCGGCGGGGGTTGGGGTGGGTCCGATTACTGCTCTGCCAGTACCATGGTCGGACCACCTTGCTCTGAAGGCCCGTCTGAATGTCCCACTCAGACCCCGTATGGGCGGCGAGCATATTTTGGCTCGCCCGCGGAGCCAGATGGACCCTCAGAGGTTTCAGATGGCCCTGCGGGAACCCATTCCCTCTGGCGGCTCGTTGGATGAGTTGGTCGAGGACTGGCATGGCCGGCTCCAGGCCGCCATCGACGAGATCGCCCCCAGGCGTCCTCTTCGCCCTCGTTCTAAGCGGGCTCCCTGGTATACCGGGGAGCTGCGGCAGATGAAGCGAGAGCTGAGACAATTAGAGAGACGGTGGCGCCGAGCCCGCGACGAAGCGGCAAGAGCATCCTATAGGACGTTTATGAGATCCTATGAGATGGCAGTCAAGGCTGCAAAGAGACAGTTCTACGCGGCCACGATTGCGTCTGCAAGCTCACTCCCAGCACAATTATTTAGAACTATTCGGTCTTTAACAGAACTGCCACAAGGCAGAGTAAATGATAGGGAATTGGATATTGGCTGTGAGGCTTTTGCGAGCTATTTTGCAGACAAAATCTTGTTGCTCCGCCGTGACCTCCCCACCACAGTTGAGACAGTATGTGAACTTGAGGCTCCATGCACGTCTTCTAGTTCCATTCTGGATTCCTTCAGCCCACTCAGCTTTGAGGAGGTTGACAGTTTACTCTCTGCTGTACGCCCAACCTCATGCAGCCTTGATCCGTGCCCTTCGTGGCTGGTAAAAGCCGGCCGGGAGGGGTTACGAGGTGCTCTCAGGGAGATTGTCAACAAGTCCCTCCAGGAGGGACTGTTCCCTGGAGTACTCAAGGAAGCGATGGTCCGCCCCCTCCTGAAAAAAACAACATTGGATCCGGCCGAATTGGCCAACTATCGGCCGGTTTCCAACTTGCCCTATTTGGGCAAGATTTTGGAGAGGGCGGTGGCGATTCAGCTGCAGAGTTTCCTGGATGACACCTCTGTGCTTGACCCATTTCAGTCTGGCTTCCAGCCAGGTCATGGGACGGAAATGGCACTGGTCGCTCTCACAGACGACCTCCGGCGGCATCTGGATCAGGGCGGAACAGCGGTACTGGTGTTGTTAGATCTGTCGGCTGCGTTCGACATGGTTGACCACCAGTTACTGATCCACCGCCTTGCCGACATAGGGGTTCAGGGGCTTGCCTTACAGTGGCTCGTCTCCTTTCTCCAAGGTCGGGGACAGAGAGTGGCGCTTGGGGAGCACGTGTCCCAGAGGCACCCACTGGTATGTGGTGTGCCTCAGGGGGCGGTGTTATCTCCCATGTTGTTCAACATCTACATGCGCCCTCTCGCCCAGATTGCCCGGAGGCATAAACTGGGTTGTCATCAGTATGCGGATGACACCTAGCTATATCTGCTGTTGGGCGGCCGGTCCGGGGCCACCCTGGATGACCTGGAGCGGGCGCTTGAGGACGTAGCGGGCTGGCTCAAGCTGAGTCGTCTGAAAATGAATCCAATGAAGACGGAGGTCCTTTGCCTGAGTCGGAGTGGACCGGGGGTGGGTATCCCACTACCGGCCTGCGGGGGGGCTCCATTGGTGCCAGCGCCGCGGGTCCGGAGCTTGGGAGTGCTCCTGGATGCCTCCTTGACTATGGAGGCCCAGGTAGCAGCCACTGCCAAAGCAGCCTTTTATCATCTACAGCTGATTAGGCAGTTGGTTCCCTTCCTCGAATGCAATGACCTGGCGACTGTGATCCATGCTATGGTCACCTCAAGGCTAGACTACTGCAACGCTCTCTACATGGGGCTGCCCTTGACTCAGCTTCGGAGGCTGCAGCTAGTGCAGAATGCCGCAGCCAGGCTGCTGAGGGGACTCTCAGTGAGGGACCACATCCAGCCTGTGCTGAGGGCGCTGCACTGGCTGCCTATAGCGTACCGGATCCGGTTCAAGGTGCTGGTTTTAACCTTTAAAGCCCTATATGGCCTGGGGCCTGCCTACCTAAGGGACCGCCTTTCCCCATATTTGCCCCAAAGAGCACTGCGGTCGGGCAGCCAACATCGCCTGACCCTTCCGGGCCTGAAGGAGGCGAGGCTAGCAGCCACCAGAAACAGGGCCTTCTCGGTGG
Source organism: Lepidodactylus listeri (assembly GCA_029233225.1). Classification (NCBI taxonomy): domain Eukaryota; kingdom Metazoa; phylum Chordata; class Lepidosauria; order Squamata; family Gekkonidae; genus Lepidodactylus; species Lepidodactylus listeri. Next base: position 126,048,347 of record JARCFY010000005.1, on the reverse strand, counting down.
CGGCTCCCCACTGGTGGAATGAGCTCCCAGAGAACATCAGGACCCTGCGGGACCTTTTACAGTTCCGCAGGGCCTGCAAAGCGGAGCTCTTCCGCCAGGCGTTTGGGGCCGCCACCGGGGGGAATGGCCCTCAGGAGATGGCACGAGGGCCATCTCTAAAACACCATGGTGGCAGCCTCCTGGTTGGTGTAAGCTAGAGGCAGGTATTGGTGCTGGTATGACGCTGCTATTGTGATGAAAGTTCCGTTGTAATTTTAAAGTGTATTTATTTGATGTTATGTTTTAACCTTGTAATTGACTGATTTTATGCTGTAAGCTGCCTAGAGCTGGTCCGCTGGCTAGGCGGGATATAAATTGAAACAAACAAACAAACAAATAAATAAATAAATTCTCCCAGATTAGAGTCCAACTCCTGACCACTACACCAAACTGATGGGGTGGAAGCTGCTGAAGGGTTGGTGAAATTTCTCCAGTACTTATGTGCCATGTGCCCAGATAAAAAATGGTATACTTAGAAAATGTATATGCCACCTTGAGCAAGTCTCTGGAAAAGCAGCACACAGTCATAAAAGGAACAACAATAAAATTATCAATATTAAAACAAAACATTAAAAACAATAAAGACCCTAGCAGGGCTTTCCCCAGGGTGCTGCGCCTCTGCACTGCTCGAGGAAGCCGAGGAGGGGGTGGGGCTCCTCACTCCCGGAGCTGCGCTCCTGTGCGCTCCCGCTCCAACGGACCCCCTGCGTATTCCAGTTGTGGAAGAATGTTGCTTTACTTCCACACTGCTTCCAACATAGTGGTGAGGTGTTTGGATAGATTTTAGAAAGCTTTGCTGGGGTAAGGTATCATCGATGGAGAACTTTGAAAGCAGCTTCTTGAATTGCCTGGGATTTTGAGATTTTAGCATGGGTGTGTCATATGTCCTCCCACTGTGCTGCTGAAATAGGCTGTGGTATGTCCTTCTGCCAAGCTTTTTGGTAGCTTAGAGTCTGGATTTTTGGGGAGTTTAGTAGCATCTGGTACACTCTGGATATCAGACCTCTTTTCTTGTTGAATTTCAGCAACAACTGCTCATAGCTCGTGAGAGCTTTGGTAAGATTGGGGTTTATGTCAGAGTGATTGAGAAGATGCTGAACTTGTAGGTATTCAAACCATGGGAGATTGATTTTAAATTTTTGTTCCAGGTCAATTTGGGGTGCTACTCGACCATTGTGTTGGACGTCTATTATTCTAGTGATGCCGGCCTTATTCCATTCTTTGAAAGCATCGCTTTCTGCTGTGGGTTGGGACCAAGTCTGGCCGGTGAATGAGCTGAGTTTGGACCGCGATGCTACCAGTTTCTTTTTAAATTTGTGCCAGACTAACAAGAGTTGCACGAACAAATGGGTTTGTGACATCCATAAGAACATAAGAGAACATCAGAGAAGCCAATGTTGGATCAGGCCAGTGGCCCATCCAGTCCAACCCTCTGTCACACAGTGGCCAAAAACACCAGGTGCCCTTGGGAGGTCCAGCAGTGGGGGCAGGAAGCCCTCCCACTGTTGCCCCCCCCCCAAGCACCAAGAATACAGAGCATCACTTGCCCCAGACTGAGAGTTCCTATCTATACTTTGTGGCTAATAGCCACTGATGGACTTCTGCTCCATATCTATATATCTAATAGCCAAGTGCCCCCCCCCCCGCGTGCAGATACCTAATTCTGCATGGGGGGGCACTTGGAGGGCAGAGGGAGGGTTCTGCAGGTGGGGAATGACCCCCCTGCCTGCAGAAAAATCCAAAAAGTTTGAAAAACTTCTCGGAGGATATTTAAATCCCCCAAAAAGTTAAAGCGTTCTCCGTGCACGCGCGGAGAAAGCTCTGGCCGCTGTAGGGGAGGGGGTGGGAAGCGGTGTGGCGAGGCCTCGCTGCCGCCGTTTTCGGGAAGGGGGGAGAGCCTCGGCGGACGACGGTCTCCCTGCCGCTGCCATTTTGAAGGAAGGAGAGGAGGGGGGGAAGCCCCGGCGGATGGCAGTCTCCCTGTTGCCGCCGCTGCCATTTTGAAGGGAGGGAGGGGGGAAGCTGCCAAAGGGGGAGGGGGTAGAGGCTCGGCGTGCCGGGGAAGAGGAGGAGGAAGAGACTCACTCCCCCCCTGTGAGTATCGCGGGTCCACCGGCTTGTGTTTATCTAATTCCCGCTTGAAGCCGTCCATGCTTGTAGCCAGCACCACCTCCTGTGGCAGTGAATTCCACATGTTAATCACTCTTTGGGTGAAGACGTACTTCCTTTTATCTGTTCTAAAACAACTGCTCAGCAATTTCATGGAGTGCCCATGAGTTCTTGTACTGTGAGAAAGGGAGAAAAGGACTTCTTTCTCTACCTGCTCTATCCCATGAATAATCTTATGAACCTCAATCATGTCACTACTCAGACGTCGTTTCTCCAAGCTAAAGAGCCCCAAGTGCTTCAACCTGTCTTCATAGGGAAAATGTTCCAACCCTTTAATCCTTCTAGCTGCCCTTTTCTGCCCTTTTTCCAATGTTATAATATCTTTTTTGAGGTGTGCTGACCAGAACCGTACACAGTACTCCAAATGAGGTCACACCATCGATTTATACAAGGGCATTATGATACTGGCTGATTTGTTTTCAATTCCCTTCCTAATAACCCCCAGCATAGTGTTGGCCTTTTTCATTGCAGTCGCACATTGTCTCGACATTTTCATTGAGTTATCTACTACGACTCCAAGATCTCTCTCTTGGGTCAGTCTCCGCCAGTTCGGACCCCATCAATGTGTATTTACAGTTATAGGATGCTCCAATGTGCATCACTTTGCACTTGGCTACATTAAACCCCATTTGCCACGTTGATGCCCACTCGCCCATCCTCGACAGCTCCCTTTGGAGTGCCTCATAATTCTCCCTGGTTCTCACCCCTCTGAACAACTTCGTGTCATCTGCAAATTTAGCCACTTCACTGCTTACTCCCAACTCCAAATCATTAATAAACATGTTAAAAAGCATCGGGCCGAGTACTGATCCCTGCGGTACCCCACTGCTTACTTCCCTCCACTTAGAAAATTGCCCATTTATACTCACTCTCTGTTTCCTTTTAATTAGTTTTTGATCCACAAAAGGATTTGCCCTTTTATCCCATGACTATTGAGCTGACTTAGGAGCCTTTGATGAGGAACTTTATCAAAAGCTTTCTGGAAGTCAAGGTAAACAACATCTATTGGGTCCCCCTTGTCCACATGTTTGTTTACTCCCTCAAAGAACACTAACAGGTTAGTGAGACAAGATCTTCCCTTACAGAACCCATGCTGAGTCTTCCTCAATAGATTTTGTTCATCAATGTGCTTACTAATTTTTTCCTTAATAACAGTTTCCATCAACTTACCCGGTATTGATGTCAGACTGACTGGCCTGTAATTTCCCGGATCTCCTCTGGAACCCCTTTTAAAGATAGGAGTGACATTCGCTACCTTCCAGTCCTCAGGAATGGAGGCAGATTTTAAGGAGAGATTACATATTTTTGTCAGGAGATCCACAAGTTCACATCTGAGTTCTCTCAGAACTCTCGGATGTATGCCATCTGGGCCCAGTGACTTATTTGTTTTTAAGTTGTCTATCAGTCATAGGACCTCCTCTCTTGTCACCTCAATCTGACTCAGGTCTTTCAACACCCCTCCCGAAATCAGTGGTTCTGGAGTGGGCAGGCACTTCTCATCTTCCACAGTGAAAACAGAGGCAAAAAATGCATTCAGCTTCTCAGCCATTTCCCTATCATCCTTCACTACACCTTTTACCCCATGGTCATCCAAGGGCCCCACTGCTTCCCTGGCTGGTTTCCTACTTCTAATGTATCTGAAGAAAGTTTTAGTGTTGGTCTTTATGTTTTTTGCGATATGCTCCTCATATTCCCTTTTTGCCTGCCTGATCACAGACTTGCATCTTATTTGCTACAACCTATGTTCCCTTTTATCAGCCTCACTGAGACTAGCTTTCCACTGCTTAAAGGAATCCTTCTTACCTTTTACAGCTTCCATTGCTTTGTTTGTTAACCATGCAGGCTTTTTTCTATACCTATTTGTGCCTTTCCTAACCCATGGTATATATTTTCTCTGAGCCTCTAGGATTGTAATTTTAAATAGTCTCCAAGCTTCCCCAATGGTTTTGACCCTTTCTACTTTTCCTTTCAGTTTTCTCCTCACATATCCCCTCATATCAGAGAAGTTACCTCTTTTAAAGTTAAAAGTGGTTGTGTCAGTCTTTTTGGGCAACTCCCCATTTATACAAATGGTGAACTCAATAACATTATGGTCACTGTCCCCAAGCGGTGCAATCACTTTAACATCTCTCACCAGGTCTTCGGCGTTACTTAGGACCAAATCCAGGATCGCCTCTTCTCTGGTCAGTTCTGTAACCATCTGCTCCATAGCACAGTCATTGAGAGTGTCTAGAAACTCAATCTCTTTTTCTCGACTTGAACACATATTAACCCAATCAATGTGTGGGTAGTTAAAGTCACCTATTACAACACAGTTATTTTTTCTAGCTGCTATCTTTAATTCATTCATCATTTTATAATCCTCCTCTATCTTTTGATTTGGTGGGTGATAACAAACTCCCAATGTTAAGCTTCCTTTTGGGCCCACTAATTCAACCCACAGCATTTCCAGAAGCGAATCCAATTCTCCTACCCTCTCAGTCTTACTGGACTGTATACCCTCTCTGACATAAAGAGCCACCCCACCTCCAACTTTCTCCCCCCTATCCTTCTGATATAATTTATAACCAGGAATCACTGTATCCCACTGATTTTCCTCATCCCAACAAGTTTCTGAAATACCCACAATGTCTGTGTTTTCCCCCAACACCAAGCATTCCAATGCCCCAATTTTACCTTGGACACTTCTAGCATTAGTATATAAACATCTATAGTTTCTCATACATGTTAAGCCCACAACCTTCCTCTTGCTGCCTTGAGACCTTGCCAGGCAGTCTCTATCATTTGCCACAGTCTCAGAGAACAATTCTAATCCCTTTCCTTGTAGGAAAGTAACAGCTACCCCTTCATCTCTTTGAGATGAACCATCCCGAACCAGAGATTTTTCATCTCCTGTCGGCTTTCCCCCAATATTCAGTTTAAAAACTGCTCTGCCACCTTTTTGATTTTAAGCGCCAGCAGCCTGGTTCCTTCCCAGGACAAGCGGAGACCGTCTCTCTTGTACAGCTCCCTCTTATTCCAAAAAGCATCCCAGTCCCTAACAAACTTGAACCCTTCTGACCTACACCATCGCCTCATCCAAGCATTGAGACTCCTGATCTGGGCCTGTCTCTCCGGCCCTGCGCGTGGAACAGGTAGCTCTTCTGAGAAGGCTACCTTGGAGGTCCTGGCCTTGAGTCTCCTGCCTAGCAGCCTAAATTTTTCCTCCAGGACCTCACGATTACATTTTCCCACATCGTTGGTGCCAACATGTACCACGGCCACTGGCTCCTCCCCAGCACTATCTACCAGCCTATCTAAAACACACATAATGTCCGCTACCTTTGCAGCAGGCAGGGAAGTCACCATATGGTCAATACGCGGTTTTGCCACCCACCTGTCTACCTGCCTAAGGATCGAATCACCACCAAGAACCCCCCTTTCTCCCTGCCCAGGGATGGTTCCTTGGTATGAAAGGATACCCTTTCACCAGCTGTAGAGGAGGTCCCTTCTGAGGGCAAGTATCCAAGTATCTGTGGTGTGGCATCTTCCCTCACAAGATTTCTCTGAAATTAAGATGCTGTGGAGCAATTCTTCAATCACTTTCCAATCCAGGGAGTCTGATCCATGATATTGTTTAACTAGATTAGAGAGCATTGTGGCTGAGTAATAGAAATGAAGATCAGGAACCACTAGACCTCCACATTTTAGAGGTCTGCGCATTGTTTCAGATTTGATCCTGGATTTCTTGAACTGTCACAGGAATTTACTTAGATTGCATTGCCACTTGGATAGCAGGGAATCAGAGATAAATATTGGAATCGCTCGAAATCAATAGAGAAATTTAGGGAAGCTGAATTATCTTAGTGTGTTGATTCGGTCTAACTAGGACAATGTTTTGTAATTCCATTTAGTTAGCAGCGCTTGGACTTCTTTGTCTATTTGATGATGGTTTACTATAATAAGATCTGCTAAACTGAGTGGGATTTGTATACCCAGGTAAAAGAGCTGATTTTTGGACCACTGGAAAGGAAACTTGTCTTTGATAGCGTTTACAGTTTGATTAGAGAGTTTTATAGGATATAGCATAGATTTCGCCTGGTTTACTTTTAGGCCTGCTATCTGGCCAAATTTGTGTAAGATTCATTGAATCTCAAGCAATGATGAGTCAGGGTTCATTATATAAATGATGAGGTTATCAGCAAATAGACTGACCTTGTATTCTTGACCTCTGATTTGGAAGCTGTTGACATTCGAGTTTTTACACATGGCTGTGGCGAGCAGTTCCATGGCCATCGCAAATAGTAGCGGAGATACGGGGCACCCTTGTCACGTGCCCCGGTGAAGGGGTATGTTGTTGGAGACTAGGCCGTTGATCAATAAGTTTGCAGTAGGTTGACCGTAGATGGCCACTATCGCTTTCCGGAAAGTATCCCCAAAGTTCATATTTTGAAGCAAGGAGTCCAGATAATTAATTTCGACAGTACCGAAAGCCTTTTCTATGTCTAAGGCAATCAGCAGCGAGTCACATTGAGGTTGGTTCTTCCCATGATGGATGATGTTTAACGTTTTGCGAATATTGTCCGATATGTCACATGCAGGTATGAAGCCCGTTTGGTCTTTCTCAATATAATCCCCAATAATCCATTTCAGCCTGTTGGTAAGTATGGCTGCAAAAATCTTGTAGTCCATGTTTAGGAGGGATATTGGGCAATATGATTTGGGGTGAGTTGAGTCTCTGTCTTTCTTTGGTAGGAGAATTACATTAATCCTAATAAGGAAAAAAGACACACTGCCTGCCGTTCTCCCCTTCTGCATCCAACAGCAGCTTGGGAAGGAGGGATGGTCAAAGTTGCCTCCTCCTTGGCTGCTTTTAAAATAAAACTGAGATATCGGATCACAGATCTCTCATGTCTCATCTCCTTGTTTCTTCTGTAAGGACGAAGCTCGTGTCTGTGCTCCACGATATTCGACCTAACAATACAGATTTGGTTATTTCTCCTCGTAGATCTCGCTCTTTGAGCTATGCAGTTTCATTCTTTTTGCGTCTTTGCGCTGGGAGTATCGCTGGTGAAAACATCAGACCCTGAGTCATGCAACTGTGAAGAAAAGATGAACACCTGCACCGCCCTTGCTGGAGTTAATGGATTGCCTGGTATTCCCGGGACCAATGGACTGCCAGGCCCACCTGGGATTCAGGGATTGTCAGGAAAAAATGGAGAGGAAGGCTCTAAAGGTGAAAAGGGAGACCAAGGTAAAGCCTAAATCAGGGGCAGCCGAACTGTGGCTCGGGAACTGCATGCAGCTCTTTCACATATATTGGCTGTGCCCCCCCCCCAAGCGAGATAATCCGGAGGGGAAGGGAGGCTATTTGCCCTGGAGCAATTGCCCCTCAGTTGTGCAATCACACAGGTCTGTGGACCTGCTGGCGCAACTCACCGCTGCATGATCAGACGCAACTGCGGGCGAGTTGGGTTTTTTTTTGTCATTCGTTTCCTATTCGCTTAAATAGGGGATCGATGAATCGCCTCTCCACCCTGGAGTCGTCCGCTGGCAGTATGCAATGATACGCATACTGAGGGGGGGGGGGAACAACAGTATGGTGTCCGGATAGCGTGATCAGACTATCCCCGATGCCACAAGTTTGCGCTGGTGCGATCACACGAGGAAAGTCCAGCTGTGGACCACAGCAAACCGTTTGCTACTGTATTTTCCCTGGTAGTTTTTTACTCTGCTTCTCCAATGGATCAAAACAGCTTGCGGCCGCTTGCCGACAGTTGCGGGACACCTCCCAGATATGCTGGTGTGATCGCGCCACTTTGATCCGTCAGTGAATCATCCCTCTAGCACAGCTAATGGGTGCATATGATCGTGCCCATTGTGTGGCTCCCAGCAGGGCAGCTGGGGAAACTAAATATCATTAGCAAACAAATATCATTGGACAAATAAATATCAATATCTACTTTTACTGTTTTGTTATTGTTTTTGGCAGCCCCATTTAATGTTAATAAAAAGCAAATTTGCATATTCCCCAGTAAAAACATGCAATATTCATGTCTTGTGGCTCTCAAACATCTGACGTTTATTCTATGTGGCTCTTATATTAAGCAAGTTTGGCCACCTCTGGCCTAAATTATTTCAGAGAGCAATATCCAATGCAGGCATCAACAGGATAGTTATGGTTTAGTGCAGGGCTTGCGCGCACGCTGTGAGAATCTAAGAGACTTCAAACTGCAACCAGAAATTCTTAACCAGAAAGTTCATTTATTGCCAGTGCATCTAATAGTCATCTACAAGTCTCGAGTCAGTAATGGAGGGGGTAGGGGACATGGGTTACAATACTGTATTCAAAAGATCAGTTCAAAATGAAACCTCCAATCATCAGAAAGAGAAAAAGGTGCCCAAGTATACTGGACATTTGTTCTCAGGCTAAAAATTGCAGTTAGCCCCTGGGAATGAGAAGCGGCTGAGAAACAGTGAAAGCAACAGGCTCAAGGTTAGGGAATCTCAGAAGTACCCAAAGCCGGGCCCCTGAAGAAGGTGATGGTAGTTGGGTGATTAACAGTGACAAGTCATGTTGTGGTATGGGTGCTGCTGCTTGCTCAAGCAAATTGCACAGGTGTGTGTTCGTCTTACACAAGACCCCAAATTCATCTCCACCTTAAGGATTTGAGATAATAGGGCAGAAAGGACCTAGGATCATTCTCTTCCAAAGAAGTAGACAACAACGTGGGTTTCACATTTTGTTTACTCAGGGCTTTTTTTGTAGAAAAAGCCCAGCAGGAACTCATTAGCATAATAGGCCATACCCAACAGCAGAAACTCCTTGGCATATTAGGCCACACCGCTGATAGCACAGCTTATTAGCATATTAGGCCACACACCCGTGTTACCAGAAGAGTGGTCATCCAGCCACACCCACCTTTTGCTTCTTATTCTGTTTACCTTGTTTGTTGTCAGAACCCAGGGCTTTTTGTAGCAGGAATTAATTTGCATGTTAGGCCACATACCCCTCATGTAGCCAATCCTAATGCGTTCCTGCTGTTGGGTGTGGCCTATTATGCTAATGAGTTCCTGCTGGGTGTGGCCAACTCAAGAGCCAGCCGGAACTCCGTTCTTGTGCGTTCCTGCCCAAAAATAGCCCCGTGTTTACTTCAGAATATTCTGTTGAGCAACAATTTTTTCTTGTCATTGATTATAACAAAAATGCCCATCAGTTTTGTCACTTTTCATTTCTGTTCACCTATATATCAAATTGTCAGGATTACGAGGGATACAAGGATACCCAGGAAAGGTTGGTCCTCCTGGGTCTAAAGGAGATCAAGGCGAAAGAGGACCCAAAGGTGACAGCAGAAGCAGAGGTAAGATGTCTTGTGGGCAGGGGAATCTATACAGGGAGTAAGTTTTTACTGTATGTTTTGTTTTCCTGCACAAAAGTAATAAGAACATAGGATGAACTTCACTGGCTCTGTTAGGAGAAGAAACATTTTAAACCAGAGATAAATCTTTAGTAGCACTCAAGGGTATAATTTCAGTCTTCTCCCTGTAACAGAACGCTTTAGCAATTTCATACCTGACAGCAATTGCCACCCTTATGGGCTGGTTCTGCATCTGGCATTTGATCCACATTTTCTCAAAACTGAGGAAAGGTGCAGCTCAAAATCACATTCAAATACCCCAGGCCAATGCTGCACTGACTGCAAAGTCACCCCTAAAAGGCTATAAAATGGCCATATATCTATGCAGAAGGTACAATAAAACCCGATGATCAAAGAAAGTGACAGCAGCATGCAAGGCAGAGGGGAATTTCTATTCCAACGTGGGTTTGCTAAAACAATGGAGGGAAAAGCCAGTGCAGAATCGCCCACGGTCTGGGACAAGAAAAGAAAACTTGGTTGGAATTCATGAGCAAGTTGGTGTAGGCCTGTGAGTGCCATTTTACAAAATGGCCACTCCTCCTCCTCCTCCTCCTCCTCTTCCTCATGAACCATGGCACGTAATTACAGGTTCTGCTGTAACAAAGCTAACTGGTAACATTATAAAAGCTTTGAAATTACACACCTGGATATTAAAATGGTTTTTTAAAATAGATTGGGGAATATTTATTCCAAAAATTGTAATTGGAAATGGTTTATTCACACATATACATACACACCCAAGTATGCAGATAAGAGGCTTTTTTCTGCACACCTGACTGTGGGGGGAGGTTTTTGACCCCCTGTCCTCCCTTTGGACAGGCAGCGTCTCGGGGTCCCCTCCTGGAACCACCTCTCCCACAACCGGGCTCAAATAGTCGTGGTACTGGCCTTCTACTCACCAAGGGGAAGCGGTGGGAAAAGAAATGGCAGACAGGGCCCCTCCTTATCCAGGATGTTTGGACCCAGAAGCACATACTCAGAATTCCTAAGCATAAATAGGAAGTTTATTAGTAACAAGAATTAGTCCTTGCAAAAGATACATTCCCCAAAGGTAAAACAAACACATTGTAGGGCGCAAAACAAGGAAACAAAGGCATAGCAGAAAAGCAGAAAGGATGCAGAGAGAGGGGCTCTGGGATCCACCAAGAAATGACACCATGTGTCATCCCAAATTGTGACAAGGAACCTCTAGAAACAGGCGGATTCTTATACCCAAAAATCAAAGGGATTTGTTGAAGATTGACACTTTACATCATTACATCATTCTGACTTCAGTCATTTGTTTGAACGCAAGACATTTTCTCTTTCTTGCCGACAGAAGTTCGGAAGAAGATTGTTTTGGGAACACCTTTATAAACATTTTCTCTCTGAGTTATAACACATTCTCCTCCGGCGTTATCTTTAAAGTGAAGAGAGGGTGCTAAAGATTACTGCCCTCTAATTATATGGCTCCCTTTTTCTAGGGGCTCTTTCCTGACCAGGATCTTGTGTCTAGGGGTATTAACTTTATGGCTCTCTAATTGTCTATACAAAGGCTTCAAATGATTCACGGGGCCTCTGTTTCTCAGGCTGTTTGAAAACAGGGTGCTGCTGCAAAGCATTCTGGAAGTTCTGCTCTTAATAGCAGAAAGGACATTACTAGCTTTGGCTTAGGCATAAAATGTCTGGTTTGGCTCATTCAGAAGGCAACTTTACAAGAAATTGTGAGAATGCACAATTTTCCTACGACACTGACTTACTCCTGATTTTCTTGGCAGTTGATTAACAAGCATTGGAATCGGTTGGGGCAGGGTTCTTCCACGCGTCTGCCCTCCCTGTACATTTTCACAGTTGTGGAGTCAGTTTGTATTCTTCCGCACATGCTTTCAATAATGACGGTTTTCAAGGGAGGGGGCTTTCCTCATTGGTGGTATCACCTGTGATGTCACAGCATGCCTCACTTCATCAAATACAAATAAGGTTGAAAATCCATCAGCCCTTATATCTAGGTTAGAAGATGGGAGGGATTAGGGTTGCCAACTCCAGGCTGGGAAATACCTGAAGATTTTGGGGGTAGATCCTGGGGAAGGCAGGGTTTGAGGACGATCTCTGCCTCTATGCCCTGTTGTTTGCCCTCCAGTGGAACTAGTTGGCCACTGTGTGAGATAGGATGCTGGACCAGGCAGACCCCGGGTCTTATCCAACAGGGCTCTTCTTGTGTTCTTATGAGCCTTCAGGGGGCAGAGACTTAAAAACAACAACGTCGAGATCAGGGGAAATTCCGAGACCATTGCCACGTTGCACCAACATCACTTCCAGGTTTCAGTCAGAAGTGACATCACAGCATCATTTAAAGCCCCCTTTCCACATTTTCCATAGCTCTCTGAAAACCAGTGGAGAATGGGGAATGGCAGCAAGGGGTTGGCAAGGCATGCTCTAAGTGAGTTTTGACTGACTTACACCCTGGATTTTTTTCCCAGTCTCCAAGGTGCTACCAGAGTTGAATTTTATTCTATTACCACAGACTAACATGGTTTTCCACATGAGTGTATTCCTGTGGCACTCATCTGGAGCTGTTAAGAGAAGTCCCTCTCAGAGGTCCAGAGAAAGGCCGATGTCATTTTGAACTCTGAAGCCCCTCGCTCTAATCAAAATTGAAAAAACCATTGACACAGGAAAGCAAAACGAAGCATGAAAGAAAGAGTGAGTCAGGTTTTGAAACTTCTGTGTATTCAAGGCTGCTTTGAGTATCCAGCTTGCCCAAGCTAAGTGGTTCTCCTGCCGCCTCAACTGACCCCAAAAAAAGTAAAAAGAAAGGGAATATCAGTTCTGACCTCAGGTTCAGGGGAATCAAACAAAAGATGTTTAAGGGGTGAAAAGTCAAAGATGTGCCAATTTGTTGTTGCTCAAAAGCAAGCAGTTTCTTCCTGCCCCAGGAACGTGTGGCTGTGGTCAGATGGCACCCTAATCCCGGATAAAGTCCCGCTGGACTTTATTCCGGGATTTTTTTCTTTCGGGTTGGGATGTTTACACATCCCAACCCCACATGCGCCGAAGAGGCTCCCAGTCCCCGGCCCTTGCCACCGCCCCTCCTGCCCAGTGCCCGGGGAAGCCCAATGGAGGCAAGAGCGTGTGGCTGCTGCCCCTCTCCGGCTCCGCTCCTCCTTGGCATCTAAGACTCCCCCCAACAGGGGGAGGCGGGAGCTGGTGGTGCCTGACGAGGAAGCCTTCTCTCCCCCTCCCTCGGCTCGGCAACTCCGGCAGCCTCTCCGGAGGGGGGAGCCCGGCTTGGATGTCCAGTTGCTGCCGCTGGCGGCGGCTGGGGGAGGCAAGGCGAGGGCCCACCTGCCCGCGCATGGCTGCCTCCCCCGAACTCCACAGGAGAGTGGTCATCCAGCCACATCCACCTTTTGCTTCTTATTCTGTTTACTTTGTTTGTTGTCAAAACCCAGGGCTTTTTTTGTAGCAGGAATTAATTTGCATGTTAGGCCACATACCCCTAATGTAGCCAATCCTAATGAGTTTCTGCTGTTGGGTGTGGCCTATTATGCTAATGAGTTCCCGCTGGGTGTGGCCAACTCAGGAGCCAGCCGGAACTCTGTTCCTGTGCATTCCCGCCCCAAAATAGCCCTTCTCCTCCCACAAAAAGTGTAAATGAGCGATGCAGGGGTCCCTCCCCTGCAATACTGGTGCCTAGGATTCGCCTTCTGTGACACAAGGGCTCTTGTCACTACTACAGTCGCTTTGAAGACTGCGGTTTAAAATGCCATTTAAAATGCAGCTGCGTGCTGTCTAGTTTGGCCAGTGTGGTCAGCCCTGCAGCCTCCACCTCATAGATAGGCCCCAGGTGGCTTCTGAAAGCAGTAGTTCCAGATGAACGTTGAGGAGACAAAAAAGGAAACCTTTTATTGGCACTCTTGGATGGAATAAGGTTGTTCAGTAAAGAGGCTTGAAACTATATAGTCTCACACACGGCATTGGCTGTGCTCACAGTTGTAACATTTCAGCTACAAAGGTATTTATTTACTTCATTTATACCCCATCTTTCTCCTCAGTGGGGACCCAAAGCGGCTACATATTCCTCCTCCTTTTTATCTTTGCAACAGCCCTGTGAGGCATGTTAGGTTGGGGGGGTGTGACTGGCAACTAGTTATAAAGAGTTTGTGTGTAACTGAAGGGCTGCCAAGTCAGCCCGGGGGGCAGGGGATCCCCCACTACATGGGTTCCCGATCCGCCGGCCAGCATTCGGCCGGCGGAGGAAACCCCGCCCCCGAAGTCGTCCAGCCTGGACGACTTCCCTCACGTAATGACGTCACCCAGAAGTGACGTCAGCACATTGGGGGCGTTGCCAGGGCGACGCTCTGGCAATTGCCCCCAAACTCTATGATACCATAGAGTTTTGGGGCGATTGCCAGAGCCCTGGCAATGCCCCCAACGTGCTGACGTGACTTCTGGTGATGTCAGCCGGCGCGCGCACTTTGTGCATGCACCAATGAAGCTCCCGGCCAGCAGACGACTCCCCACCGCCGGTAAGCTCGAGGGACTTGGCAACCCTAGTAACTGAGAAGACTGGTTATCATACCCAGGGCACGGCCTTCATAGCATCAGTTCTTCTGGCTATCCTTCAGTGTCCTTGGAGGCCTTGTGCTTTTTGTCCAGCCAAGTCCAGATTTTACCAGAGTCTTCAGCAGTTCCTGGTGAGGCATGTCGTCCTTTCTGGGGTTTTGCCTTTTTCTCCCTCCAGCTGCCAGACTACCGGCAGGCAACAGGAGCCGGGAGATGGAAATCTCAAGCTCCTCAGAGGGTTCCTGGCAGCCCTACGGAAAGCCTGCATTGAAGTCAACCTTCCAGAGAAGTGCAGCCATGGGAAATGAGTCTTCTTCGAGGATTGATTCTTCAGGATTGGCAAAGGAAGAAAAAAAAAACATAAATACAATAAGATTTTTTTTTCCTTTTAGAGCTTGAACTTCTTAAAACTCAAATCAGTCATTTACAAGAGCAGGTGAAGGACTTGCAATTGACTGCAAATAAAACTTCAACAGGTAAGGCAGAAGGCTTCTGTGAATCATGTTCCCTGAGGACATGCGATGTTCTCATTATTAAACCCAGGCTCACAGCGAGCTTCGGGCACTTCTTCTTCCTGCTTCTCCAGCCGACTGCAGAAGCAGACAGAAAATCCTCTGAGCCCATGCCTCTCGGACAGTCGAAGAGGCGTGGGGGGAGGTCTTCTCCTCTCTCCCCGTCCCCTCTCTCTCTCCTGCTCCCCCACCCTCATGTTTCCCAAAGCCCCACCACCCATAATCTTCTGGGTACACCCCTAAGCAATGCTCCCTCTAAGCTGTGGAGTCTTGTGAGCAAAAATTCTACTTTGTGAGCTACTGGCATTAAAGTTGTGAGCAAGCGAATTGGCTGCTGCATAAATCAGTTTGCTCTGGAGCCATCCTTCCTGAGCTAAGTCCAAAATGTGTGAGCTGGAGGCTAAAGAACTGAGCTAGCTCGCACTAACTCAGCTTAGAGGAAACACTGCCCCTGATTAGGCATAGCTGAAGGACCACATTTCCCCATATGTTCCCCAGAGAGCACTGTGTTCAGGGGCCCAAAACCGGCTGGCCTTCCCAGGCCCCAAAGACAGGGGCATAGACTTTGTAAATCCCCGGGGGGGGGCTCTTTTGTGCACGCGCTCGAAGCACGTGCGTGCACGGGACCATGTCCCCGCCGCTTCTCCCCCCCCCCCGGCCCCAGGGAGGCAGACCCAGTTTCTTTGCCTCGGGGCGTGCGGGGGGGCGCAGATGAGCGCAGTCTCGGCGGCGGCAGCCAGCTAGCCGGCTGACTGCCACGTGCGCGAAGCGCGGGACCATGTCCCCATTGCCTGTCTCCCCCCCTGCCCCAGGGAGGCAGGAGGGCAGGCCGGGGGTGGAGGGGAAGGAGAGGCGGCGACGGCAGCCAGCTGGCCGGCTGACTGGCCACCGGCGGGCGCTCCATTTTGCCAGGGGGGGCTGAGCCCCCCCTGGGAAATTTCAGGGGAGGCTCAAGCCCCCCCGTAGTTGACGCCTATGCCCAAAGATGTCAGGTTGGTGGCAACCAGGGCCAGGGTCTTCTCGATGGTAGCTCCATATTGGTGGAATGAGGTCCCAGAGGAGATCAGGGCCCTGCAGGACCTATTATAGTTCCGTAGGGCCTGTAAAACAGAGTTCTTCCACCAGGCTTTCGACTAGGAGCCGCCTAAATACCGAGGACTGACCCTGTGCCCTGGCTTTACCATCTTCAGCCTGCCTCGCCGCTGAAATTAGTCAATCAATTGAGCTGATATGAGAATATTAACTGGACCACTACTCTGCTCTTGCACTGCACTTGACTTGTGCACGTTACTTCAGTATTGCACTTACTTGAGTGATGCTCTGGCATTTTAGGAAATGTTTATGACTGTTTCTATACAATCTGTGGTTGTTTTTATGTATAATTTTTAACTGTGTTTATATGTGTGTTTTAGGTAAGCTGCCCTGAGCCTGCTTTGCAGGGAGGGTGGGGTATAAATTGAACAAACAAACAAACAAATAAATAAACCCCTCATATGTGTAGCAAAATGTGCAGAACAATTTCAGAGCGATTGGGCTGTTGTGATAAAAATGTGTGTGGAAGAATTAACTTTTGCTTTGTTGTCTTTGCCAGTCCTTCTAGGCCAAATGTTTCCAAACAGCACAACAGCGAGAGAGAAAAAATTTGTAACCAACGGAGCTGAAGGGAATTATCTACTTTCAAGAACCACGTGTTCCCATTTCGGCCTGCAGATTGCTTCGCCCAGGGATGACGAGGAAAACAAGGCTGTGCAGGGGCTGGCTGCCAAGTTTGGGAAAAACGCATTTCTCGGAATGAATGACCAGGAAACAGAAGGCGTCTTTAAGCATTTGAATGGCGATCGAATGGAATACTCAAAATGGGCCCCAAAAGAACCCAATGGGGTCCATGAGGACTGCATAGAAATATACATGGATGGCAATTGGAATGATGTCCCATGCAGTTTGAACCGGTTAATAATGTGTGAATTTTAATCTGCCTATGTCTAGATCCAGAAAGGCTGTATTCAGAGATCCATTACTTCACAACCTTTTGTCTCATTTACTGCATGGGGAGGTTCACATGAAAGCCGTCTTTTTGGGAAAATATGCCACACATATCCAGGCGGCATTTCACTGGCCAATAACATTTCTACCACGATCGCAGAACAGGGCTAGACCTTCCATAGATTTTAAATTCACTCGCTTCCAAGAGCAAGGTTCAAAAATCAGCAAAATCACTTGCAAAAATTAGCAAGCAGTAGAGGAGAAAGAACTAGAAAATTTATCCTGAGATCATGCCACAATTTGTCCATAAATATGCTAGTACAGTGTAGAGATGCTACGTTTAATATACTGTGCTACCAGTCCTGCAGGCTTACAGCATTGTATGCTTAGAGAATATGAAATTGTGTCATTTTTTAAATACAGTGATACAACATGTTTAGGTGATGAATGATGTGAAGGCATATTTGATTGCTATTAACTCAACTTATATTGTCCAACCAATTGTTATTTCAACATGGGTAGCCTGGAGCTATTTTGGGGCAGGAACGCGAATGGCTTCCGAGTTGGCCACGCCTACAGCCTCCCCCCCTCCTCAGGTTCCTCAGGCGCCTTGCAAGCCACGGGGCGCCTGGGGAAGCCTAGCTGATCCAGGGAGGGAAGGCAGTTTAAACTGCCTCCCCTCCTCGGGTTCCCCAGGTATCCTGCAGCTGCCAATCCAAAAACTGACTTCCTTCCCTTGGGTTCCCCATGCGCCCTGCACCTGAGGAAGCCAATCCTGGAAGGGAGCTGCATGGCCAGGGGTGTGGCCTAATATGCTAATGAGTTTCTGGTTTGGGGTGTGGCCGATTATGCTAATGAGTTCCTGCTGGGCTTTTTCTACCAAAAAAGGCCTGGGATTTACCGACCCCGGGAAAAACTAGTGTTTTGCCGGGAGTCGCGGGAGGAACCCGCATTCCAGCCGTCTGGACAGCCCTCTCTCGCAAGCATTGCGAGAGCAGGTGTCATGCCAGAAATACTGACTTACAGAATCATTCATGATAAGAGCCTGTAAGTGTAGTCAGAATCAGTACGTTCTGTAATCTAAGTATATGGGAAACAGCTGGGTCAAGGCAGCAATCCTTAATTAGCCTAGGACGGGGATTGGGGAAGCTAAGAATAAGAATCCAGTCCTAGAGGCAGAAGGAATCTCTTTCTATTCATCCATGAACTCATCTGAAGATGCACACGTCCATGCGTTTGAAGGAGCAAGGAAACCGGAGCTTCTGGCAGCTTGACGAATGCCAGGAAGGCTGCACGAGGCCGTGAGGGAGCCAGAGGTTGTGGCAAGAATCTTCCTGAACTGCTCGCCGTGAGGTATTGTCCGGGTGCAGGGACTGCTTGCGTTATAGCAAGTATCTGCAAGCAAGTAAGTCTGGGCTGCCCAGAAGGACCAAAGGAAATCCCTTGGACGGTTGAAACCAGGCTGGTGGCAACAAGCTCTGGAAGGCGTGGTCCAAGTTGTAAACCAAGCCCAAAGCTAAACACCAGGCAAGAGGGAATTGCATTCCCAGGAAGCAAGAACCTCTTACAGCATGTTTGTAGTTAGCTAGATTAGTCAGGGTTTTGTCTATTGTCTGTTTTATCCCAAACTCCCCCTATTTGTTTTATCTCCTTAATAAACTGTATGTTTTATGAGCTGGGAGTCTGAAGAAGTTTTTGGGCAGTAGAGACTTGTGCCCTTCCCACTCTCCTAAACAGAGCTCATTAGTTCAATGAAGATCGTGTAATATTGGGACTTTAGAATTTGCCTGTGATAGCAGGGCTGTCCAGACGGCCCCCAGCGCCATTCCCCCCCCCTTTTTACACTGGGCGCATGGCCACTCATGCACCCAAGTGTAAAAGGGGGAAAAAAATACCCCCAACTTACCAGGCCACCGCCGCTTCTGCCGCCGCTGCGGCCATCTCCGCCGATGTTCCGGCTGCCTTTCCAGCCGCCGCCGCTGCCTCTTCAGCGGCCACGGCCACCGTTCCCGCAGCTGCTGCAGCTGCCGACGCTGTCACCGGGGTTGGGATGTGTAAACATCCCAACCCGGAAAGGGGCCGCGTTTTTCCTCCTGTGGGTTGGGATGTTTACACATCCCAACCCTGCAGGAGGAAAAACGCGGCCCCTTTACATCCGGGATCCCTCCCGGATTAAAGGCGCCGTGTGGCCGCAGATTTAGTTTCACATTTTGTCCCATGGCACCGTTGAGGCCCACAAGGTTTTCGGGGTATACGCTTGCAAGAGTCGGAGCTCCCTTCATCAGATACAAAGAGAGCCTTGACTCTCGAACACTTATACCCCATAAATCTTGTTGAACTCTCAGGTGTGACTGGACTTGAATCTACCTCTAGGCACGTCTCTGCAGGCACAATTTGGTTTTTCCCCCTCTTCAGGCCAGTTGTCATATGAAGGTTCTTTCGTATAATGTAAGGAACAAGGAGGTGTCTGGAATTCCTCAAGGGTGTTTTGGGTCAGATCAGAGAATCCCCATGAATCCCGCCTGAAGTCCTCCACATTGTTCTGCTTATGACCAAGGGCACAGTGGTAGGTTTAAACGCCCTCCTTCCTGTTCAGCCTTTTCTGTCTCCCTCTTCCTCCCTCCCCTTTGGTGCTGTGAAGGGTATATGGTGGGTGGAACCACAATCCCTAGATGGGTTGACATCCCCCCAAAGTTGGCAATCCTCCTTACAGTCTTTGACATCCTCTTCCTTTTTGGTCAGTCAAACTTCCTTACACAGCACCACCTAGTGCTGACTTTGGGTATACTGCAAACACCGTTTTTTAAGATGTTCCTTTAAAAAAAAAAAAGGCTACAACGTGTACAGCTTGACTGATGGAACAACATTCCTCTGCACAAGACATGCTATAAATGAAGCTCCACGATCAGAGGCAGCGAATCTCCGCCAGTGCTAGGAGGCAAGATCAGGGGAAAGTTTTGGCCTCTACGACCTGTCATTGGCTCTCCAGAGGAGCTGGTTGGCCACTGTGTGAGACAGGATGCTGGACTTGATGGACTACTGGTCTGATCCAGCAGGGCTCTTCTGATGTTAAAAGTGGAGATCAGGTTTGGTTGCGAGCTCTGTGTAGGAGAATTCAAAGATCTAGGCCCCTGGGTAGAATTTCCAAACTCCTTAGGGGTTTTTTTCAGTGGGTGGATAGAAACTGGCTGGGGAACTCGGAAGCTGGGCCTCCAGAGGGTGAGAAACAGAGAGGGAACAGTTGCTCTGAATGAAAGTGATTTATTAATTCTAAGAATGTCAGCAATGCTTTTAGGAAAAAGGGCAAGTGTAGGGTAAGGTCTCTGAGAAGAAGAGAAGGGGGAGGAGGAGATTGGATTTATATCCCGCCCTTCACTACCCAAGGGAGTCTCAGAGCGGCTTTCCCTTCCTCTCCCCACAACAGACACCCTGTGAGGTAGGCAGGGCTGAGAGAGCTGCTCTTTTTCAAGGACAGCTGTGCCAGAGCTATGGCTTGCCCAAGGTCATCCAGCAGGTGCAAGTGGAGGAGTGGGGAATCAAACCCTGGTTCGAGTCCGCACACTTAACCACTACACTAAACTGGCTCTGTATAGTGTAGGCTTATTCAGACTACTATATAGAAATGGCCCAGTCCTGGCTAAAATTCTGAACACACTGGGTGAGGAAATATCTGGAGGTTTTGTGGGTGGAGCCTGGGGAGGGTAGGGTTTGGGGAGGGACCTCAGCAGAGTATAATGCAATAGAGTCCACCCTCCAAAGCAGCCATTTTCTCCAGGGAACTGATTCCTGTCATCTGGAGATCAGTTGTAATAGTGGGAAATCTCCAGCTCCCACCTGGAGGTTGGCACTCCTCAGAGCAGGGCCCACCACCATGACACATTCACCCTGTAAGCACTCACAGGAACACATGAAGCTGCCTTTCAGGGGCCTATTGTCTACTCCGACCACCAGGGTCTCAGTTAGAGGTCTTTCACATCACCTACTACCTGATCCTTTTTTTTCAACTGGGGATGCCAAGAATTGAATCCGGGACCTTCCACATGCAAAGCAGAAGCTCTGCCACTGAGCCACGGCCCCACCTAATGTACTTCGTATATTCAGGGTGCTCTGACTGTTGTCAACTGCACACAGATTGCAACACTCAAGATAAAGGGATGAGCCCCACTGGAATTCCTGCTGATTGACAATTGGTGGGTAGAAGAGAAGGAATCACGGTGCATTTGGGAGACAGTGAAGGACTCAGGTGTTGCTGAAGCATACAGAGGACCGTGAACTAGGGTTGCCAAGTCTGGGTTGGAAAATTCCTGGAGACTTTGGGGGCGGATCCAGGAGAGGGTGGGGTTTAGAAAGGGGAGGGGCCTCAGCATGGTACAATGCCATAGAGTCCACCCTTCAAAGCAGCCATTTTCTCCAGGGGAGCTGATCTCTGTCAGCTGGAGATCAGTTGTAAAAGCAGGCGATCCCCAGGCCCCACCTGGAGGCTGGCAACCCTACCATGAACTGTATAAGGTACGTTGGTAGTTTTTCTTTTCGATGCTTCATAAATAGGGTCCTCTCTTTTTTTGTCCAAGAGGATACAGATATGACAGCAACATTATATTATAAATTGAGCTGTTTTATAGTATCACTGGGCCAGCCCAAGCCCTTCCATTCTGTTTATCAGAGTTAAAAGAAGTGTGTTTGTTTGTGTTACTTACTTTTAGGGATTTATAGTACTGAAAAAAATTAACTTTAAGGAACAGGAAGCACTAAGGGATTTCTGCAATGCTTTCACCTAAATTTACTTTTCCCCTCGCAGCTTGGAATGCACACATTTGCATTTCCGTGCTTTACGTTTTTCCATTGGTGACTGTCACTGTGTATTTCGTTCATGGGAATGCTTAGCATTTCAAACCACAGTCCAGACACATAAGGGAAAATAGAGACCCTTTGAGAATATGAAATCTCCCTCCGAGGGCTTTTCTACTTGGCCTCTGCATGAAAGGAGGGTGCGAGAGGCAATTTATAATTCATTTTCTTTAAGCCCTTGGCATAAAGGTCCCTATATTTCCATGAAAACATGTTTATTCAAAATTCCAGGTGAATTCAGTAGTTATAGTTTTGACTTTGGGCTCTAATCTCTCCAGGGGGCTGCTTGTTATTTTAAATCATCATGAGCCCTAATAACAAACAGTTCTAAATGAATCCTGCTCATGGTGATAGATCAAGACGGGTAGACACATCACTCTGTCTAAAGCTGTAGAAAAGAGCCAGAGTCCAGGAGCACCTTAAAGCCTAACAAAATTCATGGCAGGGTAGGAGCTTTCATGAGTCACTGCTGACTTCTTCAGATACAGCTTTCCATTCTGTAACAGTTCTCTTACAAAGGAATTCCAAAGGGAGATTAGAAAGAGGGATTGCTGAATTGCAACTGATAATGAAGCTCAAGACAATGCATCCACCTGGCCCGAATCGAGACCTAGGTTTCCTGTCTCATTACCAATGCTGATTTCTCCACTCCTATTACCTATATCTCACCTATATCCAATCACACCTGCTATTGTCATTCACCTGCTATTGTAATTTGTCTGCTAATATCATTTGGCATCTGAAATCGCTCCACTTTCCAGTAAACAGGACAGATGGACTCCCATTCTTGCTGTATCTGAAAAAGTGAGCAGTGACTCAGGAAAGCTCCTACTCTGCCACGTATTTTGCCAGTCTTTAAGGTGCTACTGGACTCTTGCTGATGGTGCAGCTTTGCAAAAACACATTTGATTGGGCTGATTACATTTAACTCCAAATCAAGACATAGAAATGGGAAACAAAATAAACTTCTTTTATATATTGGTAATGTTCAGTGGCACGATGGCATGAGTAAAACAATAATAAAACTTCAGACTTAACAGTGCAGTCCCGAGCAGAGTTACTCCAGCATTAAGTGTATATATTGAAGGCATTATAACCGGGGTCATTTTGTAGAAAAAGAGGTGCAGGAGCTCATTAGCATAACTCATTTGCATATGCCACCCCCCCAAACATACCAGAAGTGTGTCAGAAGGCAACACCCACCCCTCAGGCTCCACTCCACAGGTGAGTGAAACTGACCTGCTCTTCCTCCATTCCCTTCCCCATCCAATACTTTGTGCAATAAAAAGAAGCATAAAGAACACACCCTCATTCTCTTCCTGCTCCCTTGAAACCACCAGGTTTCAAGTAGACTTGAGATACCCAGGAGATGTGCACCACCCATCCCTTCCCCTTCCCCTCCCCACAACAAGACACCCTGTGAGGTAGGTGGGGCTGAGAGAGGTCTTTTGAGAACTGCTCATGAGAGAACAGCTCTGAGAGAACTTGTGACTGGCCCAAGGTCATACCAGCAGCTGCATGTGGAGGAGTGGGGAATCAAACCCAGTTCTCCCAGATTAGAGTCCAACTCCTGACCACTACACCAAACTGATGGGGTGGAAGCTGCTGAAGGGTTGGTGAAATTTCTCCAGTACTTATGTGCCATGTGCCCAGATAAAAAATGGTATACTTAGAAAATGTATATGCCACCTTGAGCAAGTCTCTGGAAAAGCAGCACACAGTCATAAAAGGAACAATGATTAAATTATTGATATTAAAACAAAACATTAAAACCAATAAAGACCCCAGCAGGGCTTTCCCCAGGGCACTGCGCCTCTGCACTGCTTGGGGAAGCCAAGGAGGGGGCGGGGCTTGGTCATGTGCCCGCCCCCTGGGCTCCTCACTCCCAGAGCTGCACTCCTGTGCGCTCCCGCTCCAACTGACCCCTGATTATAACTGTCCTGCTTAGTGAATGGAAGTTGGGCTAAAGAAATTCATACAGGGGAGATCCATATAACAGTGGTACATCTCAGTTAATGCATTTGTGCATAGGCTGCCCTTGGACCGGCTTGTGTTTCTGTGCTATGCAGCAAGTGCCGGGGAACTACTTAACAGAGACAACTCCCTTAGTTAGTCTGTTGTTGACAATGGTTGGCCCATCAATTGGTTCTGAGCAGTGTTCCCTCTAAGCTGAGTTAGAGTGAGCTAGCTCACAGTTTTTTAGCCTCTGGCTCACACATTTTTGTCTTAGCTCAGGAAGGATGGCTCCAGAGCAAACTGATTGATGCAGTAGCCAAATCGCTTGCTCACAACTTTCATGCCAGCAGCTCACAAAGTAGAATTTTTGCTCACAGGACTCCACAGCTTAGAGGGAGCAGTGGTTCTGAGATGTCCAAAGGGCAAGCCTTGCTTTGAAGGTAGGGTTGCCAACTCTGGACTGGGAAATATCTGGAGATTTTCTGGGTGGAGGAGAGGGTTCAGGAAGAGGAGAGACCTCAGCAGAGTATAACGCCATAGAGTCTGCTCTCCAAAGCAGCCACTTTATCCAGGGGAAGTGATCTCCATTGTAACAGATCTGTGACTGGGACTTGGCCGTTCCTGACCATGTCCCACAGGAAAGAAAGCTAGGTGTGAAGCCGTAAATTTCCCTTCCCAAACCAGACCCCTCAGATGTAACCATATTCACATAACAAATGCTTTCCTCAAGGCTTTCGCACGTTGATAAGAAATGGTCCCTGTCCTCCCCTGTCTTCCCAGCCGGGATGAATGGAATGCGGAGGCAGGAGTGTGAGAGGCCCATTGTTCCCATGCTTTGAAGTTGTCATTCTCCCGGGCAAACAGTTACATAGACCAGGCCTGGTCAAGCCATAAACCTGGGGTCACGTAGCATACATTCACAATGGTCAAGCAAATGGCAATAGGCATGATTACATAGTGGGCATAGGAGCAACTGATAGCAATAGGCATGAGTACAAAATGGGTACAGGAACAGGTTATAATATATAGCAGGAGATCCCAAAAATCCTTGTCTGAATCTGCAGATTCTGACACACTGCCACCCTAAAAACAAATCTACCCGGGTTTATCTGGGAATCTTTTATGAAAAGCTTTAACTAACTTAGGAGCATGCACATTTTCAGAACGAACCCACTCATTTTGTTCCGGGCCAAAGTCTACCCATCTAACTAATTATAGTAAGTGGCCCCTACGCATTTTTGAATCAAGGATTTCAGAAATTTCAAAATGGGGTGCCTCCCCCTTCATCAGTGGAGGAGGAGTCGGAGGAACTGGATGCCATGCATTCGGCCCAGGATTCTTCTTCAGCAAGCTGAAATGAAAAACAGGATGCACAGAACTCAGTGATTTGGGTAATTCCAGTTCAAAAGACACATCAGAAATCTTGCGCAACACTTTGTAGGGCCCGACATATTTCCACCCTAATTTCCTGCTGGGTTGTAATCCATGTATATTTTTGGTGGACAAGTAGACCGAATCCCCTGGCTGTAAGTCCCAGCCCTCTGCTCTGCTACGGTCTGCATACTTCTTGTAATCCTCTTTAGCTTTGTCCAGCGTTTTAGCTATCAGTGGCCATGAGTCTTGCAAGTTGCCCACCAACGTTTAAAGTCCGTGGGGGAGGTGTTTGGCGTTTCTTCTATGGTGGGCAGAGGTTTCCCTTCAAAGCCGCCCACCGCCATGAACGGGGATACACCCGTAGACGAATGAATAGCATTGTTGTAACTGTACTCTGCAAATGGCAGTAGTTCAACCCAATTGTCCTGATGGTAGTTAGTATAACACCTCAGGAATTGTTCCAGGATTTGATTAGTTCGTTTGGACTGGCCATCGGTCTCTGGGTGGTAACCCGAGCTTAAAGCTGGTTCAATGTCCATTAGCGTCAAGAGCTCCCGCCAGAAGTTGGCAACGAACTGACTGCCCCGATCGGATACTACACGCTTGGGAAAAGCATGCAACTTTATCACGTGATTGAAAAAAGCCTTAGCCATCCCCTTTGCAGTGGGTAGTTGTTTGAATGGGGTAAAATGGGCTTGTTTCGAAAACATGTCCACCACCACCCAAATTACGGTTTTTCCTTTTGAGGGTGGCAGGTTGGTGATGAAGTCCATTGCTATCGCTTCCCATGGGCGAGAGGGGCGACCTTAGGTCCTAACCCCTCCACTACTAGAGGGCTAATCAAGTCCTGGGCACACCCTGAGTCAATTAAGGCCCGGACCCGGACGTGGGTCCCGGTCCCGGGGGCTATCACAGTCACTACCATATACAGTAAAGGGCCAGGGATGCTCACCGGGGATGGCGCGTCACGGATGGGGACCTGCAGTTCTGCGCCGCTCACTGCAGGCCGTTGGAGTTTCTCGACATCTGTGCTTCCGTCAGCTCCAGCTCTCCTTGCTCGCTCGAGGCCCCTTCCAGCTGTAATGCCCGGGGCTTGAACGAGGTTTTCCCTTTACTAGGGGTGCTCCCGGCTACCGGGGTGGAGGTCTTGGGAACTTTTCCCCCGCCACAGGGGCACGCCGAGGCAAAGTGACTGCTCTCCCCGCACCTCATGCAGAGCCCCTGCTTGAAGCGGGCGTCCCGGATCTCTTGGAGGTTCGGCTTGGGTTTCACCTTCTGAGCCGCTTTGGCTTGGGCAGTCGCTGAAGTTCCCATTTTGATGAGGGTGAAGCGTTCTTCCACGTCCGCGGCCGCTCTCATCCATGTGGCTAGCGAGCCCGGTCTTCCCCCTCGCAGCACCGTCTCGTACACCTCGGGATTCAGACCTTCCCTATACTTTTCTATGAAAAGATCTTGGGTCCAGCTGCGAATCTTGGCCGCTATGCGCCGGAACTTGTCGGTGTACTCCCTCACTGAGGACCGCCCCTGGGTCAGCTTCCGCAACTGGTTCCGAGCCTTTTCTTCTCCCAAGGGGTCTTCGTAGTGGTGTCTGAGGGCCCACATGAAGTTGTGCACGGAGCGTAACTCAGGTCCGGGGGCGTTGTGCAGGCTCACGTACCAGTCGCTGGCGGTGTCCCTCAGCTTGGACCCGATGTAGCCAATCCGGTCCCTCTCGGTGAGGTAGAGATGCCCCCAGGTGTCTAGAAACCGCTCGATCTCTATGAGGAAGAACCGCAGCTTCTCGGGGTCCCCATCGAAAGTAGCTGTCAACGGATTGGCAGGGGCCGGGCGAACCATTGGCCCTGCCGGCACTGGGGCCGGCGCAGGTACGGGTGCGGGAACCGGGCGGGGAACGGGCTGCGGGACCTGCGGCGGCACTGGCGGCGGGACGACTCCCGCGGGAACTCCTCCTGGGGGAACCGGCGGCTGCGGGACTCCCCCTCCTGGGGGTCCGACCCCTCCCGGGGCTGGGCGAGCTGCTTGCATAGCCGTCAGGGCGTCTCGGAACTGGTACTGCAGGTCGAGGGCTAGCTCGCGCAATTCTGCGGTGAGTTGGAACCGCAAATCTCCCATCATACAATCCAGGGCTTGGGTCTGGTCTTCTCCGTAGAGATCGGGCCCGTAAGGTGGGCCTCTCTCCTCTTCCAAAGGCGGGGGACGCCACTCTCCTCCGTAGGTCGTCTCTCTCTCGTCTCCCAGAAAGCTCGGCTTCCTGCCTGGGGGTTGGCAAGCCTATTTGAGCCCATAACTACTCCGCGCCAAATGAAGCCACTTTATAAAGATTCACACTGCTCTGTCCATGGCACAACTCACATGTAAAGGCCACACTGAGATATCTGAAATGCAAGGATCAGGGCTCATTTTGTAGCAGGAGCTCCTCTGCATATCAGGCCACACACCCCTGATGTAGCCAATCCTCCAAGAGCTTACAGTAGCCCCTGTAAGAAGACCTCTGTAAGCTCTTGGAGGATTGGCTACATTAGGAGGATGTGGCCTAATACGCAAAGGAGCTCCTGCTACGAAATGAGCCCTGGTAACCATCTTTTTGAGTAATGTTGCTGCTACCGGAAGAGTATCGCACCGATATCACCGGATGTGCTAGAATGCCGTTCTGTCCATTTGTCTCACACACCCTTTTTTTAAATAAAGAGGATCTTAAATCCTTCATTCATTCCTGAATACTCGTCAGATTAGCCAACCTTCCCCGTGTAGATCACAAATCACATACCAAACAATAAAATCCTGGGCACTGTCTTCCACATGTCAGTCAACGTTTCTGCCAGCCATTTTAGAGGAAGTACATCAATACGGAGAACTATCTGCATTGGTATGCCCACACTGGTATGCCTCTAAGCCTGCCACATGACGAGAGCAGAAGACCCCATCACAGAGTTACTTTCTTTATCTAGCTAAGGACTTCTCAACATGTTCAAGATGACAGCGACAATATGAACTTGAAAGGTATTTTTTCCCCAAATAAGTGATGTCCTAACAATAAATAAAAGGGCAGAGACAAAATGGCAACATGCCCATCCTTGCATTATAAACTCCAGCCTAGATTTGCTGTGGCTGCCAACCTCCAGGGGGTGGCTGGAGATCACCGGGGATTACAACTGATCTCCAGGAGACAGAGATGAGTTCACCTGGAGAAAATGGCTGCTTTGGGGGGTGGACTTTATGGCATTATACCTTGCTGAGAGGGCCATCCCTCCCCTGAACCACACCCTCCTCAGGCTTCACCCCCAAAATGCCCAGGGATTTCACAACCCAGAACTGGCAACTCTGTTTCACTTACTGGACTTGTTCCTTACCATGGCATGCCCCCTAACTCTTGGCTTTGTTTCCTGACCCCTGTTGTTATTCTGCAAACCACCACCCTGGCCTTGAAACCATTAAGGTGATAATTCTGGTTCCCCTCTTCCAGTCATGTCTCTGATGTCATAAGAACATAAGAGAAGCCATGTTGGATCAGGCCAATGGCCCATCCAGTCCAACACTCTGTGTCACGCAGTGGCGAAAACCCAGGTGCCATCAGGAGGTCCACCAGTGGGGCCAGAACTCCAGAAGTCCTTCCACTGTTGACCCCCAGCACCAAGAACACAGAGCATCACTGCCCCAGACATAAGAACATAAGAGAGGCCATGTTGGATCAGAGCATCACTGCCACAGACAGTGTTCCATCTATACCTTGTGGCTAATAGCCAATGATGGACCTCTGCTCCATGTCTTTATCCAGTCCCCTCTTGAAGCTGTCTGTGCTTGTAGTGGCAGCCACGTGTTCGTGACTCTTTCGGGTGCGGAAGTACATGACTAATGTCTTCTGCTAGCTCTACAGCTTCCCTGCAAAGGGGACCCTGAGATAATAAGAGGGTTTTGGTTCAAATGTCAGACTTTAAAATGAGAAGAAACACAGCTGAGATAGAGCGCTTGGAGAATGAAAACAAAACGTTCAGGGAATTACTTTTCTATTGGCTGAAGAAGGCGTGGAATTGAAACAATGGGCTACTGCTCACCTTGCCTGTGATAGGTTGAACTGAAAAGCTGCAAACTGATTGGTGAGAAGTTTAGAAAATTCTAGAGCGGTTGAGACAGTTAGAGTTCAGTAAAAGGACAGGAACAGAAACAACTGGAGGCAGCAGATGACCTGGTCTTTTGCCCCCAGAAAGCAGCCAAAGAAGGAGCAAGTATGAAGGAAGGCTGTCAAAGGAGCTATCCAGGATTTATACATTCGAGAAATCCTAGTGGTAATAGTACAGTACAAGAACTTGCGGACACTCAACGAAATTGCTGAGCAGTCGGGTTAGAACAGATAAAAGGAAGTCCTTCTTCGCCCAAAGAGTGATTAACTCGTGGAATTCACCGCCACATGAGGTGGTGGCGGCTACAAGCATGGATGGCTTCACGAGGGAATTAGATAAACACAAGAGGCGAACCTGCGATACTCACCGGGGGGAGCAGTCCCACCCTCCACCCCTTCCCCCATTCACCGGACGGTAGGACGGCGAGGCCCAAAGCCCGCAGAGCCACGTCCCCCCTCCCCCCGTTCCAGAGGTGGTGGCGCGGCGAGGCTCAAGGCCCACCGAGCTGCCTTCGACCCCCTCCCCAGAGACAGCGGCGAGGCTCGAAGCCCGCCGAGCCACCTCCCGCCCCCTCCTCAGAGACCGTGGTGCGGCCCGCCGAGCTACCTCCCACCCCTGCCCCTGTTCCAGAGGCAGTGGCGTGGCAAGGCCCGAGACCCGCCAAGCCACCTCCCACCCCCTCCCCAACAGTGGCCAAAGCGTTCTCTGCACATGCACAGAGAACGCTTTAACT
Organism: Lepidodactylus listeri; assembly: GCA_029233225.1. Lineage (NCBI taxonomy): Eukaryota > Metazoa > Chordata > Lepidosauria > Squamata > Gekkonidae > Lepidodactylus > Lepidodactylus listeri. Next base: position 126,018,673 of record JARCFY010000005.1, on the reverse strand, counting down.
TTTCAGGGATTTAAATATCCCCCCGAATATTTTAAAAAACTTTTCAGATTTTTCTGCACACGGGTGCCCCCCCCCACGTGGATTTAGGTATCTGCATTCAGGGGGTGCCTTCGGAATTAGTATATAGATATGGAGCAGAGGTCCATCAGTGGCTATTAGCCACAAAGTATAGATAGGAACTCTCGGTCTGGGGCAAGTGATGCTCTGTATTCTTGGTCCTTGAGGGGGGGGCAACAGTGGGTGGGCTTCTAGTGTCCTGCCCCCACTGTTGGACCTCCTGATGGCACCTGGTGTTTTTGGCCACTGTGTGATGGAGTGTTGGACTGGATGGGCCACTGGCCTGATCCAGCATTGGCTTCTCTGATGTTCTTATGTTCTATACTTTAAAGTTAAGGGTGTGTTTTTTTTCTTTTGTTTCATTTCCTTTGCTTTGTTTACTTCTGAAGTTGAAATTCCTGTGTTATGCTCCTTAGTGAAGATGTGAAGCCACAGACTCCGCCCACCAAAGCATCCATTTTCCCCAGAGGAACTGATCTCTGTCGCCTGGGGATGAGCTGTAATCCCTGGGGATCCCCAGGCCCCAACCTAGAGGTCTGGATGAGTCTCGTCTTCCCAACCACCAGCGAGGAACTAAACTGAATAAATCCTGAGCCTAGGATCCTGAAGACCCCTCGGCGAGGAGAGAGGAATAAGGACCACTGCAGGGTTCTACAACCGCGGTATAGGACCAGACAGGAAAGACAAGCCTGATCCAGCTGGATATAAAGACTGTTGAATTGGTGTCCCACTGCCGCTTTCCCTGTGGTGCCAACTCTGGTTTGGGAAATTCCTGGAGATCTGAGTATAGATTCTGTGGCTGGCTACCTCTGCAGCTGTCTCGGGGGGGGGGGGCATCTGCATTAGTGTTGCACTTCAACGACGGGACGAGCTGTGAGGGTGGGTCTTGTTGAAATGTCGGCGGGTGGAGGTGCAGATGGGCAGCAACTAAAAATAACACCGTGGCAAAAACGGATCTGCAAGTTCAGACATCCCTTCTGGGTTCCTTTCACTGCAGGAGAGTTCAGACATCGGAAAACCCGGAGGGAACCCCGAACAACCTGTTAATACCGGACTTTCCCCAGTATCCATTTATTCCACTTCTATTGTGGGACAGCACGGGCCGCCAGTGACTGCGCCATGGAAGGCTGATGTCCTCATCTGGAGGGGCCCTTTTATTCTGCTCAGGTAATGCCACTATAGTGCCACAACCTGCACGTGTGACCACAGCCTTTTTCTTCCCTCAGGCCTAACCCTTTGAGCTATGCCACTTGAAGACCACTCAGTGCTGCTGAGATCATCAGACTCTGAGCCATGCAATTGTGGAGAGAAAGCAAACGTGTGTTCCATTGTGGCTGGGTTGCCAGGCATTCTGGGGAATCATGGAGTACCAGGAAGAGATGGCATGCAAGGTCCCAAAGGTGGAGCAAGGTATGAGACTGTTTCTGTGGGCAGAAAAATCAGAATCTTAGCAAACGGTGGGTGAGTTTTTATAAGTCCATGGTGCAGGGAAGTTGCTGCTGTTCTTAAAGGTAAGAGGAAAATGTTTTGCATTCGCAGCAGGGGAGAAAGCATTCTACAGATGAGGGGCTACAACTGAGAAGGCCATATTCTTTGTGGCTCGAGTGGTTAAGATGCTGAACTGCAGACCAGAAGGTCGGTAGTTCAGCAGTTTGAGACTGGAGTACTGCATGACAGACAAGCCAAGACAATTGCTAACATCTGCGCTATGTGATTATCTGCTATCTTAAAGGAGCCCTTCCACACTGAATCTGTCTAAATAAAACTGGACAATTCTAGAGATTAAGTCCATGCTCTGTGTGTGCCCTGAATTTATAAATCCACCTTGCCTCTTGTTGCAATAATATTTGTTGCACATTCATAATACTATAAGGTTGTTCTTCAAATTTAAAGATAACAAAAAATCTCATATCAGTTGCTAAATGATGCTTTTCAATAAAATAGGACACTAATAGAGCTTCAAGAATTTTATTATCTATATATCTAATTCCCAAGTGCCCCCCCGCATGCAGATACTTAAATCTGTGCGGGGGGGCACTTGGAGGGCAGAGGGGGGTTTTGCAGGTGGGGGGTAACCCCCCCGCTTGCAGAAAAATCCGAAATCTATCAAAAACTTTTTGGGAGATCTTTAAATCTCCTGAAAAGTAAAAGAGCATCCCCTGCGCATGTGTGGGGAATGCTCTTGGAATGGCAGTGACCCGGCGAGAGTCGCTGAGGCCAGCCGACAGCCCACAGAGAAGGGGGAAGGGGGCGAGCGGCGGGCGGCGCTGAGGCCCGCCGGGAGTCTCTCGGGGGGGGAAGGGGGCAAGCGGCGGGCCCGGTGAGAGCCGCCGAGGCCCACCGGGAGTCTCGGGGGGGGGAAGGGGGCAAGCGGCGGGCCCGGTGAGAGCCGCCGAGGCCCGCCGGGAGTCTCAGGGGGGGAGGGGGTAGAGGAAGTGGGGAAGGGGGCGGAGAAAGCAGAAGTCAGCTTCTTCCCCCCCCCCCCCACGAATATCACGGGGCCCCCCCTTGTTTATTCTAAATCAATGTTCCAACATCGGTTGTCTTATAGTTCTTGTGGTACTTCCAATGTAGGATAACTGACAAGGGTGGACCGCTGCATACACTAATTGTCTGCTACTACAGGTAGTGAAGTGTCTTAATTTTAATGAACAAAAATCCAAAGGATGTCTACATTCTTTAAATTCAGGTGCCAATTCACAAATGGAACAACGTCCACAGCGAAAATGTCCTAAAATACCGAAATTTCTCTGTGGTTTACATAAAGACCTGCTTAGTTTGTTTGAAGCCAACCGTTGGAGTATTCTGACAGCCCAGCAGGTCCGCTACTAAATGCCAATGTTTTAAAATAATCTGTTTGATATTATTTGCTAACAGTGTATAATCAAGGGCACACAAGATTTGGGATACTCTCCGTGATGACTTTTCTTGTTGCATTGATAACACTGTCTAACCATCTCATCCTTTCCCGTCCCCTTCTTCTTTGACCTTCAGTCTTTCCCAGCATCAGTGAGAGCTCCCTTCTCATTTGGTGGCCAAAGTATTTGAGTTTCAGCTTCAGTATCTGGCCTTCCAGGGCACAGTCAGGGCTGATTACTTTTAGGCAGGGGTCCGTTGGAGCGGGAGTGCACAGGAGTGCAGCTCCGGGAGTGAGGAGCCCAGGGGGCGGGCACATGACCAAGCCCCGCCCCCTCCTCGGCTTCCCCGAGCAGTGCAGAGGCGCAGCGCCCCGGAGAAAGCCCTGCTAGGGTCTTTATTGATTTTAATGTTTTGTTTTAATATTGATAATTTTATCATTGTTCCTTTTATGACTGTGTGCTGCTTTTCCAGAGACTTGCTCAAGGTGGCATATAAACTTTCTAAGTATACCATTTTTTATCTGGGCACATGGCACATAAGTACTGGAGAAATTTCACCAACCCTTCAGCAGCTTCCACCCCATCAGTTTGGTGTAGTGGTCAGAAGCTGGACTCTAATCTGGGAGAACCAGGTTTGATTCCCCACTCCTCCACATGCAGTTGCTGGTGTGACCTTGGGCCAGTCACAAGTTCTCTCAGAGCTGTTCTCTCATGAGCAGTTCTCAAAAGACCTCTCTCAGCCCCACCTATCTCACAGGGTGTCTTGTTGTAGGGAGGGGAAGGGATGGGTGGTGCACATGTGCTGGGTATCTCAAGTCTACCTGAAACCTGGTGGTTTCAAGGAAGCAGGAAGAGAATGAGGGTGTGTTCTTTACGCTTCTTTTTATTGCACAAAGTATTGGATGGGGAAGGGAATGGAGGAAGAGCAGGTCAGTTTCACTCACCTGTGGAGGGGAGCCTGAGGGGTGGGTGTTGCCTTCTGACACACTTCCGGTATGTTAGGGGGTGTGGCATATGCAAATGAGTTATGCTAATGAGCTCCTGCATCTCTTTTTCTACGAAATGACCCCTGCTTTTAGGATTGACTAATTTGATCTCCTTGCAGTCCAAGGGACTCTCAAGAGTCTTCTCCAGCACCATAATTCAAAAGAACCTATTCTTCGGCACTCGGCCTTCCTTCATATATAGCATCTGTGATAAGGAGGCTTTTCGGCATTGAGAGGACAGGGACAATATATGTGGGTACAATCCTGATTCCTCTCCCCCTGCCCCATATTTATTTCAGTGTTTCCTCAGGAACTGAGTGAAGGGAGCACTGCTCCCTCAAAGCACATGGCATTTGAAACAAGAAAAAGCCATTGCATTTGCTCTGGAAGGGGGGGGGGTGATCCCTCTGGTTCTTTAAAGCTAGAAACTTCTATCCGTGGCTGGCCTGAGCATGCACAATCCCAGTGCGGGACAGTACAGAAGACAAAAGATGAAACAATAGTTCAAGAGCCATCATGTTGTATAGAACTAACTGGAAGACACACAGAGTGTGAAATCCTTGGTTTGTTACTTATGCCTGAATGAGCAAAAAATAAAATATTATTTTGAAGAAATAAAAGCGAGACCTAATGTAGAACAATGAATAAGATGGTTTACAGCAAGCCAGGAGGTTCCTCAATCACCAGGCCACCACACAAATCCACCCATAAAAGAAATGGAAAATATTCAAAGGAGAGGCAGATCGTTGGTTTTATTTGTAGGAAACAGTACAGATTTTAACAGCTGCTTTGCAAGGTCAATATAATAAAAATATACACAATAACATGCACACATAATGCAAAATAAAATGGTACTCACATTGTCTAAGAGAGCCTCTAAATCTTATTACTTTCGAAAGTCATTTGTTTGTGAATGAAAATGTGTACTTCAATTGCTCTTCTCTGAGGCTTTTTCATTTTTCAAAGCTAAATGACCATCACATGCCCATTATAGCAACCATAAAGCTTGTTTATCAAACCATTCCCTTTCAAAGAATGCTTTCCCAGTTTAGTGATCCTATCTGCTACATGGAAAGAATAAATGTCAAGCTCACCTTATAGGGACGTTGCAAAGATTACTGAAATAAGTATTTTTGCTACTTGAAATGTGTTATATAAATGCTGCGTTATTATTGCACACACAGTCGATCCATCCTGTGTAATCGCAGCAATGTACTAATGTATAATACAGACCCCCTGACCTGGATGGCCCAGGGTAGACTGATGTCATCAGATCTTGGAAGCTAAGCAAGGACGGCCCTGGTTAGTATTTGGATGGGAGAGCACCAAGGAAGTCCAGGGTCGTTACACAGTGGCAGGAAATGGCAAACCACTTCTAAAGGTTTCTTGCCTTGAAAACCCACAGGTTTGCCATAACTCGGCTGCAACTTGACTCAACAGCACTTTCCACCACATAATACTGCTAAATAGGTATGAACATGACCCTAAAAATTCCAGTTCGGTCCGGGGTGGTTCCAAGTGTGTGTGTGGGGGGGGTGGATCCATCTGCTGTTAGGCTCCAATGGCTGGCATCCGTTTCAGCAGTCCATTTCACTTTCACCTGATTTGAAGTGGGAGGGTAGCAAAAACAACCAGTGAAATGCCTTGCAGCCATTTAAACCTAATAGCTGATGGGTGGACCCACACTGCTCAGGTGTTAGGTTTAAATGGCCCAAACAGCCGAACTGATCGGGACAAAAGTCCGGCAAATGTTCGGGGAAAGCACCTTCCCGGAACATCAGTTGGGCAGCTCTGAAACAGGCCAGGTTCGTGCTGAATTTTGGTTTGTGAACCAGTTTGTGCCCATCCCTATTGTTGAATATTACTGTGGTGAACATATAAGTATAGAATATTGCTTCATCTGCATAGGATGCTGATAAGAACATAAGAACATAAGAGAAGCCAATGTTGGATCAGGCCAATGGCCCATCCAGTCCAACACTCTGTCACACAGTGGCCAAAAACACCAGGTACCCACAGAAGGTCCAGCAGTGGGGGCAGGAAGCCCTCCCACTGTTGCCCCCCCCCCCCCAAACACCAAGAATACAGAGCATCACTTGCCCCAGACTGAGAGTTCCTATATATACTTTGTGGCTAATAGCCACTAATGGACCTCTGCTCCATATGTTTATCTAATCCCCTCTTGAAGCCATCCATGCTTGTAGCCGCCACCACCTCCTGTGGCAGTGAATTCCACATGTTAATTACTCTTTCGGTGAAGAAGTACTTCCTTTTACATGTTCTAACCCGACTGCTCAGCAATTTCATTGAGTGCCCACGAGTTCTTGTATTGTGAGAAAGGGAGAAAAGGACTTCTTTCTCGACCTGCTCTATACCGTGCATAATCTTATAAACCTCGATTATGTCACCCCTCAGCCGTCATTTTCTCCAAGCTAAAGAGCCCCAAGCGCTTCAACCTCTTCATAGGAAAAGTGCTCCAACCCTTTTATCATTTTAGTTGCCCTTTTCTGTTCCTTTTTCCAAAACAGTACTCCAAATGAGGTCACACCATTAGCTTATACAGGGGCATTATGATACTGGCTGATTTGTTTCCTATTCCCTCCCTAATAACCCTCAGCATAGTGTTGGCCTTTTCCATTGCAGTCACACACTGTCTCGACATTTTCATTTGCGTTATATACTATGACTCCAAGATCTCTCTCTTGGTCAGTCTCTGCCAGTTCGGAACCCATCAACGTGTATTTATAGTTAAGATTTTTAGCTCCAATGTGCATCACTTTGCACTTGGCCACATTAAACCCATTTGCCACATTGATGCCCACTCGCCCATCCTCGACAGATCCCTTTGGAGTGCCTCACAATCCTCCCTGGTTCTCACCACCCTGAACAACTTCGTGTCATCTGCAAATTCAGCCACTTCACTGCTTACTCCCAATCCAAATCATTAATAAACAAGTTAAAAAGCATCAGACAGAGTACTGATCCCTGCGGTACCCCACTGCTTACCTCCCCCCACTGAGAAAATAGCCCATTTATACTCACTCTCTGTTTCCTTTTAATTAGCCAGTTTTTGATCCACAAAAGGACTTGTCCATTTATCCCTTGACTATTGAGCTTACTTAGGAGCCTTTGATGAGGAACTTTATCAAAAGCTTTCTGGAAGTCAAGGTAAACAACATCTATTGGGTCCCCCTTGTCCACATGTTTGTTTACTCCCTCAAAGAACACTAACAGTTAGTGAGACAAGATCTTCCCTTACAAAACCCATGCTGAGTCTTCCTCAATAGATTTTGTTCATCAATGTGCCTACTAATTTTTTCCTTAATAACAGTTTCCACCAACTTACCCGGTATCGAAGTCAGACTGACTGGCCTGTAATTTCCCGGATCTCCTCTGGAACCCTTTTTAAAGATAGGAGTGACATTCGCTACCTTCCAGTCCTCAGGAATGGAGGCAGATTTCAAGGAAAGATTACATATTTTTGTCAGGAGATCCACAAGTTCACATTTGAGTTCTCTCAGAACTCTCGGAAGTATGCCATCTGGGCCCGGTGATTTATTTGTTTTTAAGTTGTCTATCAGTTGTAGGACCTCCTCTCTTGTCATCTCAATCTGACTCAGGTCTTTTAACACCTCTCCTGAAATCAGTGGTTCTGGAGTGGGCAGGCACTTCTCATCTTCCACAGTGAAGACAGAGGCAAAAAATGCATTTAGCTTCTCAGCCATTTCCCTATCATCCTTCACTACACCTTTTACCCCATGGTCATCCAAGGGCCTCACTGCTTCCCTGGCTGGTCTCCTACTTCGAATATATTTGAAGAAAGTTTTAGTGTTGGTCTTTATGTTTTTTTTGTGAAATGCTCCTCATATTCTCTTTTTGCCTGCCTGATCACAGACTTGCATCTTATTCGCCACAGCCTGTGTTCCCTTTTATCAGCCTCACTGAGACTAGCTTTCCACTGCTTAAAGGAATTCTTCTTACCTGTTACAGCTTCCATTGCTTTGTTTGCTAACCATGCAGGCTTTTTTCTATACCTATTTGTGCCTTTCCTAACCCGTGGTATATATTTTCTCTGAGCCTCTAGGATTGTAATTTTAAATAGTCTCCAAGCTTCCCCAATGGTTTTGACCCTATCTACTTCTCCTTTCAGTTTTCTCCTCACATATTTCCTCATATCAGAGAAGTTACCTCTTTTAAAGTTAAAAGTGATTGTGTCAGTCTTTTTGGGCAACTTCCTATTTGTACAAATGTTGAACTCAATAACATTATGGTCACTGTTTCCAAGTGGTGCAATCACTTTAACATCTCTCACCAGGTCTTGGGCGTTACTTAGGACCAAATCCAGGATCGCCTCTCCCCTGGTCAGTTCTGTAACCATCTGCTCCATAGCACAGTCATTGAGAGTGTAGAGAAACTCAATCTCTTTTTCCCGACTTGAACACATATTGACCCAATCAATGTGTGGGTAGTTAAAGTCACCTGTTACAACACAGTTATTTTGTCTAGCCGCTATCTTGAATTCATTCATCATTTTATAATCCTCCTCTATCTCTTGATTTGGTGAGCGATAACAAACTCCCCATGTTAAGCTGCCTTTTGGGCCCACTAATTCAACCCACAGCATTTCCAGAAGCGAATTCAATTCTCCTACCTTCTCAGCCTTACTGGACTGTATACCCTCTCTGACATAAAGAGCCACCCCACCTCCAACTTTCTCCCCCCTATCCTTCCGATATAATTTATAACCAGGAATCACAGTATCCCTCTGATTTTCCTCATCCCAACAAGTTTCTGAAATACCCACAGTGTCTGTGTTTTCCCCCAACACCAAGCATTCCAACTCCCCAATTTTACCTTGGACACTTCTAGCATTAGTATATAAACATCTATAGTTTCTCATACATGTTAAGCCCACAACCTTCCTCTTGCTGCCTCGAGACCTTGCCAAGCAGTCCCTATCATTTGCCACAGTCTCAGAGAACAATTCTAATCCCTTTCCTTGTAGGAAAGTAACAGCTACCCCTTCATCTCTTTGAGATGAACCATCCCGAACCAGAGATTTTTCATCTCCTGTCGGCTTTCCCCCAATATTCAGTTTAAAAACTGCTCTGCCACCTTTTTGATTTTAAGCGCCAGCAGCCTGGTTCCTTCTGAGGGCACCCGTTCACCAGCTGTAGAAGAGGTCCCTTCTGAGGGCAGATTCCCCTTATCCACAGCACGATGCCCTGTTCCCCCTCAACCCTCATGCTCCCTGACAGCAGCAGGGCTGCCAGATACAGAGTGGGACATACCTAAGAAGTCCCCGAGAGTCTTCTCCATGTGCCTAAATGACTTTCTCTGCTTCTCCAGGTCAGCCACCTTGGCCTCAAGGGAGCAAACTCGTTCCCTGAGAACCAGGAGCTCATTGCACCGGGCACACACCCAAGACTTCTGCCCAGTGGGCAGATAATCATACATGTGACGCATTGTGCAAAACACTGGATAGCCCCCAACCTCCTGCTGGCATTCTGGCTTCATAATTGCTTTAAAAATAATTTAATATAATCCCCCCTTTACACTATTTGTATTCTCCTTGTAGAAGGCTACTTACCTTGCAGGGAACCCAAAGAGCCTATGGCCCTGGTGTTCTGGCTCTTCCTTGGCTTCTCACAAGCCCCTAGTCTAAGAGTCCCTAGGCTAAGAGCCCTGCCCTTCGGCTCGTGCCAGAGGCTTGTACCTCTGGTCAGGTGGAGGCTTAAATAGAAGCCTCCCCCAGCAGAGGGTGTGGCTAGCAGCTATTCTAATGCACCCAGGGACTCAATTAGCAGTTAAACAATGGCCCTTTCACACCCTTATCTCAAGCAGCCAGGACTCTGCAACAACTCAAAACTCACTCACACACTTCCACACACAGTACCCTCAGCTAAACCTCCTCAGCTGAAAACAAATAAGAAAAAGAAAAACACTCACCCCTCCTGCAGGTCTCTCCTGCTGCCTTCCAGAACTCAGCTGAGCTGATGCAGTTTAATGTTTGGACCTGGGCATGTGACAGTATACACTGCATTTCAGTCTAGTGGTAAACTTTGATATGAAATGCCTCTCTGCTACTCCTCATCTTTTTCCCTATTTACTTTTTTAAAAAAAATTATATTGCCTTTCTATACACTACAAAACTAAAATCTCTACAAACTACAAAACTAACCCTATAAAGCTAAACAAGGATCATACATTTGCTTTTTTACATAGTGTAAACCAGGGGTCATTTTGTAGAAAAAGAGGTGCAGGAGCTCATTAGCATAACTTATTTGCATATGCTATCCCACCTGACATCACTAGAAGTATGTCAGAAGACAAGAAAGAAAGGAGAGAGAGAGAGAGAGAGAGCTGGCAGAGAGGGGACCACTACTAATCCAAGCCTCAGAAATACCACTATTCTGGGAGAATAGCTTCAGTGGTGGCTGACGCCTTCAGAAGGCTGGTCAGAGGAAAAAGGACCTTTCCAGGGGGAAGGGTCATTTTGCTGCAGCCATGACACAAGCAGGCATTCCCCTGCCGGGGGAAGGGGGGGCTGGCACCAACTCCTGGAGCTGAGCTCCCCCGAGCTCCTGCTCGGAGTGGCCCCTGGTTTAAACAAAGTTCCCTCATTATCAAGCAAAGACAGTATAATGAAGTGTGATATTAAGCTTTCTTGTTGAAGCTGGTATTGCATAAGTAAAATCAAGCAAGTGTTAGTTTAAATTTCTCAAATTTTCAAATTAGACACAGTATTATTTCCCCTTCCTCCCTCTTCATTTTGGTTTATCAAAGTCCCATTTGACTGCCAGATGCTTTGGGGCAGGCACCCCTTTTTCAGATTCAGAGTCCTCTGAAGAACTATTCGTTGTGTTCTCTGAACTTTCTCCATCATGTATAATGCCTTTTTCTTCTTCCTCCTCCGCTGTCTTCTTTTCTTCTGTATACCTTTGTTGCAATTCCAGAAAAATCTTTGTGCTTTTAGGAAAGGTAATCTTTTTTTTGTTCTCATTGTAGTTGAATACCAGTCCTTCAGGAAAAATCCACCTACAAGGGGTAGAGGTTTTCTGCAGAAAGTTTGTCAAGCTTTTTTACTGCTTCCTTTCCCCCCTTATTTTTAATGGAATGTCTTTCAAGACTCTGATTTCAACATCTTTGATTTTTAGGGTTCTCCCATTTGTGGCCTTGAGCACCATGTCTCTCATAGACCTCTTAGAGAATCTCACTACAATCTCTCCAGGCAGGTTTTTCTTCTTTAAAAAATCAGGATATGTCCTATAGACAATATCCATCTCGCTTTGTAGAAAATCTGCTTGTAAACCTGTCATTGGAGCTAATGCTTTATTTAAAATTTCTTTCCGATTCTCAGTCTTTTGTTCAGGGACACCTTGAAATCGTAGAACATATGTTGATCTTTCCATTTGTAGTCTTAAAAGTTGGTCCTTATCGGTTGCTCTCTCTTTCTCCCCCACTTTTAGTCTTTGCTCCATTATTTTTGTCTTGGTTTCAACCAATTTAGCTAATTTAACCACCTCCTCCACTTTAATGTTAGTTTCTTTAATCTGTTTCTGGAGCACATCAAAGTTTTGATTCAAGTTAGTCATCTGGTCTAGCAGGGGGCGCAGTGTTGAGGATAACTTGCTGGGAAAGTCCACTGTAGCTTCTGGTTTAGGAATCGGAAGTGTTGAGGATGTAGTTTTTGGAGAGGGTTTTGCTCTGGTTGCTACTCTTCCCTCTTTGCCAGTCATTGTTTACTTTTGGGGATTGTTCATAAAGTCTAAGAAAGTTTGTTTAAAAGAGCCATTTGGAAAGAAATTACACTTTGCTTGTTTTTCCTTTGCCGTGCCAGCGAGTCAAGTCCCCCGATTTAACTCAGTTCATTTAAAATTGGGGGGGGGGAACCATTCCCTCCTCCCTTGCCACTTTCTTTTGGGGACTTCAGTATGCTTTATCACTTGTCCAATTGAGTGGACTATTAGACTCATGCTTTGTTGATTACTGGACCGCTGGTTAGGGCTACTTTGTTAATACGCTTGATCTTTTGCTCGCCAGTCCGTTGTGTGCCTCTTAGTGCCATGACAGTGCTGCAGCAACGGGACCTTTCAGAGCAAAGAGAAGCCTCAATCCCGTGGCCATCGCCTCGAGAGAGGCACCCCTCATGCCCCAGACTAGAAGCCCCCTATAAGGGCTCTGGGGGGGCAGAATCATCCAGCATCCCTCCCATTCGCCAGGCTATGGGCTGCCCCATTTGGAGTACCAAAGGAGCATGCCCGCCATTCAAGTCACTGAAACTGGAATCCCCCCCCCCCATTTACTTTTTACCTACTGTGCAAATTATCCTTTGTTGACTTTAGTCTATAGGCAACTTCACAACTTATTGATATTGTGAGAGATTACTCAGTAGTAGTAACAGTATCAGCATCTAGTTTGTTTCAAGGCAGGGTCTTGCAAATTCGGTAATAAGGAAACAAAGGTATAAAAAATACACAACCAGATGTCTCTTTTGAAAAGACTGCAGTCTGAACTGAGCAGTCCCCCGGGGGAAAATGGCAGCTTTTGAGGGTGGAACCAATGACATCACATCCCTATTGAGCACTCTCCTCTTCTGAAACTCTGTCCTTTCCCAGCACTGCCCTTAAATCTCCAGGAACTTCCCAAGCTGGAATTGGCAACCCTATGGATGGCAACCAAAGAAGAGATTTATAGTGTGTAAGGAATGAGGCTTCCATGGGTGCCCATGTGACAATTTTTATTTATTATTTCATTTACCTTCCACCTTCTCACTGAGACTCAAGGTGGATGACATGGAGATGGAAAGGGGAAGAAGTAGAGAGGGGCCAACAGAGCAAGAAAGAGAACAGCAGTGGGTGCACCCAGACCTGTGACATAAATGTCCGGGGTCAGCAAATGAAAGAATAAAGTAACAAGACCTTAAAATGAAAACAATACCCCAACAAACCAGCAAAATAAAGCAAATATGAGCCACAAATCACATTCACAACACAATATTCCATCAACACAAACCCACAGCACACTGGAACACTCGTGCCTTGACTTGGCATCTGTAGATATGGGAAGAGGGGGAGCCAAGCAGATCTACTAGGGCAGAAAGTTCCGGAAGCTGGGCACTGCTGCCAAAAGGCCCCATCTCACATATCCACTGGCTGTATTTCGGATGAAAGTGGGACACAGAGCAGAGCTTCTGTAGACGATTGGGGCAGGAGGACATGATCATATAGGGAAAGGCAGTCTGTGACATATTTAGGCCCCAAACTCAGAATGGGTTTCAGAAATGGACTGGAAGTCAATGGAGATACTCTGGTACTGATCTAATCAGAAGCCAGTCCCCTCTCCAACCTCATAAGATATGAACTTTTGGGATGTTCTTGTATTTGATACATCAGCAGTATCACCTGGGCCCCATAAGTATCTTATGGTCTTGGCATATCATGATGAATTCTCCTCATGACAGAACAAAACGTGTATCCATCTTTCACAGCCTCATTGTCTAAAATGCCCTCAGGCTTAACATATACCCGGAACTTCACTCACTAGAACATTATTTATTCTGGAACATCTTCCGGCTTGCTTTCTAACAACTGCACAATGTCATTCTTGTCATTTGACCCCCAAGAGTGGGCCAGCACACCTGTGCTACCTAATTATAATGTGGCAAAAGCCCTAATCTTTCAAATTCAAAAGCAGACATCTATTTTTAAAGCTTGTGAAGCTTTAAATCCTGTGAGGAACACAAAATTCTGGAACAGGGACCCTGACTCACCATTCTTGTACTTCCTCCTCAAATAATTTCGAACACAGTAGGAATTAGGTCCAATCTGCATGTTACTTTGGTGATATGCTTCTATTGTTTTTTTTAAAAAAAATGCTTCGGTCTGAGTGAATTCTATGTTAGGAAGGTAACATATGTAATAGAAAACCATACGAACATAAGAGAAGCTAACATTGGATCGGGCCAATGGCCCATCCAGTCCAACACTCTGTGTCACACAGTGGCCAAAAACACCAGCTTCCATCAGGAGGTCCACCAGTGGGTCTAGGGCACTAGAAGCCCTCCCACTGTTGCCCCCCCCAGCACCAAGAATACAGTGCATCTCTTGCCCCAGACTGAGAGTTCCTATCTATACTTTGACTAATAGCCACTGATGGACCTCTGCTCCATATGTTTATCCAATTCCCTCTTGAAGCCATCTGTGCTTGTAGCCGCCACCACCTCCTGTGGTAGTGACTTCCATTTGTTAATCACTCTTTGGGTGACGAAGTACTTCCTTTGATCTGTTCTAACCCAACTGCTCAGCAATTTCATGGAGTGCCCACGAGTTCTTGTACTGTGAGAAAGGGAGAAAAGTACTTCTTCCTCTACCTGCTCTATCCCATGCATAATCTTATAAAACTCGATCATGTCACCTGTCCCGACGACGGGACTCCCAGGGAGCCAGGAGGACTGGCAACTCCCTCCCTCATCACTCCCCCACCAACAAACATCCTCTGCCCGCTCACCCAGCCAGCATGGAGTGTGGAGGGGACGACAGCAAAGAGCCGAGGGGGAACAGCAGAGAGACAGCAGCAGCCGGGAGGGAGAGCCCGCAGCTTGCTTCGTGCTCCGTGGCTAGGCAGGCCAGAGGGGAAGGAAGGGGGAGGAGCACTGAGACAGGATGCTGGGGCCTCTCCAGAGGCTCAGCATCTTGAGTTAAGAAGGGGGGAGGAGTCTAGAAGGGAGGAGAGGTCAGGAAGGGGATGTTGGGAGGGGGGAGGGATAAAAGAGGGCAGCCAGAAGGGCCCGGGGAGGATGCCCTGACGTGAGACTGATTGATGGTTCCAGAGAGAGAGTGAAACCCAAGTCTGCGCAGGAGGGACTAGGAGAGGGTGTGGTGACATAACCCCCCTCCCTTGTCCTTGCAACTGAGGCCCTGGCTGCCCTACGGGGTTCGAATTGACATTGGCGGAAGGCGGCGCCACTCTGGACTCGAGCGACAGCGAGGCGGGGTCTAGCGACTCAGTTGACATCACCCCTCAGCCGTTGTTTCTCCAAGCTAAAGAGCCCCAAGCAATTTAATCTTTCTTCATAGGGAAAGTGTTCCAACCCTTTTATCATTCTAGTTGCCCTTTTCTGCCCTTTTTCCGATGCTATAATATCCCTTCTGAGGTGTAATGACCAGAATTGCATACGATATTCCAAATGTGGGTACTTTCCACAACACTATCACTGGTACTGAGAACATGCATAGATGGAATGAGGAATAACCACACAATCCAAGGAACTGATTGGTGCTATTGCATTATCCAGTGCAACATGGACCCCTGATCATTTGCATGCCATTTTCTTACAACATCAGTAAGATAATGTTAGGGGAGTTTTTGAAATCCTAATATAACCCTGCCTTTTCCCAAATTCTATCTGGGAAAGAAAAAGATTCACTCAAGGCATTAGGCTACCAGAGCATGCAGTTTTAATAAGGTTATCATGATAAAAAAAGATCAAGTTGACATACTGAACAAGATTTAAACCTTTTCTTTTATAGGGTGAAAGAGACAAAAGGTCAGGGTCTAGAATTCCAAAAGAAAGTCCACCGATTCCATCCTTAAACTTTTACCCTACTTTCAGAGTACATCTTGCATTCCGTCTAGGGAGAAAAAGAAAAAATACCCCCTACAGATATTCCATGGGAGACAGGGACTGAACAAACTCTTGACTGAGATAAGGTTGCTAAGCAATCAGCAGGTCAAAGAACAGGTTTATGGGAGGAAGGGGTTAGGGAGGATAAAGCCAACATAGGCTCACAATTTAAAAGCCATTATAAAAGTTCAATCTCTTAACAGATTACACCAGGAACTATACTTATGTCTAATGGTTAAGGGATGACCTGTGTGCAAATAGGCAAATCTATGCAGTGGGCCCAGCTATGGTTATCATGCAGGGCAGGGGCGTAGATTTTCGGAAATTCGGGGGGGGCGCTCTTTAGCGCGCATGCAAAGTGCGCGCGCTCGCTGGGGCGATGGTCTCCCCCCCCCAGGAAACTGCTGCACCTCCCCAGGCCCTTCCGAGGCCCGCCAGCTGCTGCTGCCGGTGCCTCTCTCTCTCCCCCCCCCCCCAGCCACCCCTTCCCTCTCCCTCTCCAGCAGCGGCGTCCAGGCCTCGGAAGGAACCGGGGAGGCGTGGCAGCATGCACTCCATTTTGCCAGGGGTGGCTGAGCCCCCCCAGGAAATTTTGGGGGTGGCTCGAGCCCTCGAGCCCCCCGTACTCTATGCCTATGATGCGGGGTTCTCTACACCCAGGGAACCTCAACTTATGCAGAAAAATCATAGTTTAAAAGTACTGAGAGGATAAACCCAACTGCTAATCTCAACGTCTGCACCTGCACAGACATTACAAAAAATAAATTGCTGGCCGGTGGCAGGTTTGAAAGCGGAAGAAATATTAAGCGATATGGACCTACAGGACCTATCCAGAATTTGTTAAAAAGAAAAACCTGCCAGGTGAAATCATGATAAGATTCTCCAAAAGATCAACAGGAGATGTGGTGTTAAAAGCCACAAACAGAACAACGCTGAAGATCCAGGAGGAGGAGATCAAGGTCTTAAAGGACATTCCATTTGAAATAAGAAAAAGAAGAAAAACCTACAGAAGTTTGACTACCTGGCTTCAGTCTGAGTCAATTGTATACCGCTGGATTTCTCCAGAGGGACTGTTTTTCAGCTACAAAGGCAAGAACTATAAAATTGACTCTGCTGAACAAGCGAAAAAAATTCCGGAAAAAAGCAAGAAAAAGAAAACAGAGGGAGACTCAGATGATTCGCTAGCATCGCAGGAAAGTATGTACGGCTTTGATGGCTCAGAAAGTGAAGAAGAAGTGTTGGACTCGGAAAAGGGAGCTGCTGCTCCCAAATCCAGCAAAGAGACTAAAAAGACAAGAAGAGGACCGAAGAAGAAATAAATGTTATATTGTTGTTAAAAGTTTGCGCACTATATGAGAACGTAAATGGAAGTAATAAGCGTTTCTCCAATGTTATGTGTACCAGCCAATCAGCTTTGTCATCTATAGAAGTAGCATTATAAGTAATCAGTTAAACCAAGGAAATTTTTGTCTTTTCAGGTTTATTAATTTGATAAAGTTGAACATTTTACACAGTATTCTCTGTATAAGATAACTTAGCTTAGAAATTAGCATTTTAGATGTAGATATAGTTTTGTAAAATCAATTTAAATTTTTTTAATAAATAAATAAATTGCTGGCATCCAGATGGCACTTTGGGCTGCCATAGCCATCCACAAATGGCTTGCTAAGTTATGGTGTCTAGGAGAATGAGGGAAAAGGAGCCAGCTGGGCCAGCAACAGGACGGGGCTGAGACAGATGAGAGGGAAAGAGGCAAGCAGCAGCTGGCATAGTGGTGAGGGCAGCCGGAGCTGCGCCAGTACATGCGAGGCAGGGAAGCCAACACCAGGAGGGAAGCTGAGCAGGCAGAAGGGGTGAGATACCTCCTTTCCCATGGATTCTTTGCGGGTCCCCCTTTTGTAGATAATGTTTACAAGAACATCACAAGCAAACTGGTATGCTGGGTGACTTGGTCCTACAGAGTTCTACGTTCAGTTATTGGTCTAACACACACACCCCATTCCCAGACTTAGGGCAGAGACAAAGTGATGGGCCTGAATTAAGGGTCCAACATTTATTGTAATGCGTTTGAATAGCACCATACACAAATGTAAATAACTCCCCTTTTCCCACTGCAGGTATCCTTTCTAGGGATTGGCAATGATTACTCCAGATGCTCATCTTTTTCGGGCAACTCCACCACAGCTGCAATACATAAGAGTTCTGGTCTTATGGCTCTTCCACATATCTTTAAAGGCCTTGACGTCCTCAATAGCCTTCTCCAGGTAAGCCAGTGTGCCAATGAGATGACCAGTGTACCAGCCAGCTCCCATTAAGTCAATGCACTAATGTCTTGGGCTGCTTACCAGGTGTCACCTCCCCAAATACCCACCACATGCCCCCAATTTCAGACCAATTTAAAAAGCCAAGCTGATATCCCCTCTCAAAGCCGCAGCAGGGTATGCCCCAAACACCCAACATCCTACCCTTGAGCCAAACTGCCAGTTCAGTGTCGCAGGCCAAAAATTCCCATCCTTCCATTTGTGCTGCCCTTAATCTTTTCTTAGGGAGGGGCTACGGCTCAGTGGCAGAACACTGACATGCAGAAGGTCCCAGGTTCAATCCCCAGCATCTCCAGTTAAAAGGACTGCGCAGTAGGTGATATGAAAGTCCTCCATCTGAGTCCCCGGAGAGCTGCTGCCGGTCTGACCCTAAAGAACCTGGGGGGTCTGATTCAGCATAAAGTAGTTTCATGATTTCGTGAGTTCTTTTGCCGAGTGGCACAAGAAGAGATTAAGAACTGTCTGAATTAATTGCATGCTATTATTTTAGATTATATCTGAAAGGGAAGGGAGAACAGTTGTTCGTTTACGAAGGAAAGCACTTAGAGCTTTGAGTTTGTAGAATGTCAAGTCGTCCAAGGGTGGGAGGATCCCTGGATTAACCTGGAGACTTCTGGGGAGCAAGGGAAACAGTGCCAGGAATTATTGTCAGAGGCTCTGCTGTAACTTGAAAACTAGGAAATATTTCCACTACAAAATCACATTGCTTTTGTGTGTGTGTGTGTGTGTGTGTGTGTTAAGTGCTGTCAAATCATTTCCGACTTACGGTGACCTTATGAATTAATGTCCTCCAAAACATCCTCTGGTTGTTTTTATATCCAATTCTTGCTTTTACATCCATTTAATTCTCATCCTGACACTTGCATAACTTCCAAGGGGGTGCAGGCTGCAAGACATAATAGTCTAATGCAGTGGTGGCAAACCTACGGCACGCGTTCCAGAGGTGGCACTCAGAGCCCTCTCTGTGGGCACACACGCCATTGCCCCAGCACAGAGTTTGCAAGACTGGACAGCAAAAATCACATTAATTGTTCAAAAGAATGCCAAATGCAAACTTTTACCTTTCAATAAAAAGTTGTTTGTATCATTGAAAGCTCTGTGATTGTGTTTTTCTTTTAAGACAAAAGATGTTAATGTATGAGTTGTTTTTTCTAAAACGAAAACCTCAGTATTCAGGTTAAATTGCCGTGTTGGCACTTTGCGATAAATAAGTGGGTTTTGGGTTGCAGTTTGGGCACTCGGTCTCTAAAAAGTTCACCATCACTGGTCTAATGCAAAAGAAGCCCAGGTATCTTTGTTGCCCTTACTAACTCCACAGCTGCAAGGGAAACCGTTCATGCTTTGTTCTGACACCTACAAAATGGTACATAAACCCAGGTACATAAAATTATGAGCGCATATGTGCAGGAAAAATCATTACACTGAATTTAAGAGAAACTTGGCCATAATCCTTCTGCTAAGAATCTTTGGTGCCCCACCAACGTGGAGCCAGATTTCAGAACTCCCCCTTCCCTTTCTGGGAATCATAGTTTGGTGAGAGTACACTGAATTCTGTTAGAAATCCTTCAAAAGCCCAGATTTGCCTGGGAAGAGGGAAAGGCTGTTAAACCCCTTAAGTGCACGGTATAGATTGCACCTAAGAATACTGAAGTCAGCCACAGTCTTCAAAGCTATCAATTTTGCTTTGTGTGGATATTCAGAACAAATGGCAAGCATAAAATAACCAGGGAACCAAGTTGAACAAGGTTGAGGGAATTCCTGGATATACCCAAAAGCTTCTGAGGAGGGGAGGAGAAGCAGCTCAGCCTCCTCATTATGAGGGGACCGTGTTGCAGAAACACCTGGTCGAGCATCCCACACTGGCAGGAAGCTGGCTAATGAAGACACTGCTGGCTGCTCTCTGATTGCACCAGAAAGAGCTCAGGAACAAGAGAAAAAGTGACTGAGAATATAAGAATGTAGGAGGAGGAGAAGAAGAAGAAGAGATTGGATTTATATCCCGCCCTTCACTCACTTGGAGTCTCAGAGCGGCTTACAAACTCCTTTCCTTTCCCCTCCCCACAACAGACACCCTGTGAGGTAGGTGTGGCTGAGAGAGCTCTGAGACAACTGTCCTTGAGAGAACAGCTGGTACAGAGCTATGGCTTGCCCAAGGTCATCCAGCAGGTGCATGTGGAGGAGTGGGGAATCAAACCCATGTTGGATCAGGCCAATGGCCTATCCAGTCCAATATTCTATGGCACAAAGCAGACAAAACCCAGGTGCCATCAGGAGGTCCAGCAGCGGGGCCAGAACTCCAGAAGCCCTCCCAGTGTTGCCTCCCAAGCACCAAGAATACAGAGCACCACTGCCCCAGACAGAGTGTTCCATCTCTACCTTCTGGCTAATACCCACTGATGGACCTCTGCTCCATATGTTTATTCAATCCCCTCTTGAAGCTGTCTGTGCTTGTAGCTGCCACCACTTTCTGTGGCAGTGAATTCCACGTATTAATTACTCTGTGGGTGAAGAAGTACTTCCTTTGATCTGTTCTAAGCCTACTGTTAGTGAATTTCATTGTGTCCCCACAAGTTCTTGTATTGTGAGAAAGGAAGAAAAGGACTTCTTTCTCGACCTTCTCTATCTCATGCATAATTTTGTAAACCTCTGTTTTGAAACCCCTCTATCTTCTTCTAGCTGAGGTCTTACATGCCCCATAAGGTGACTGGGGCTGGACTGATTGATAGACTAGATGCAACCACCACTGGGCCCCACACAAGTCCTACCAACTTCCTCCAACTTTGCCCCACAATTCAGAAATCTCAGAGAAGCCTCTTTTCTGCCAGATAAACAATAAGTTAACAAGGTGTTATGAACTGTTTGCTTCCATTCAGATGTGAACAACTTTCCTGCTCTTTGCTCGTGCTTTTCACAACAGGACAAAGCCTCCCTTTGTGTGTGATTTTGTCTTCCTGGCCCCGACTGAAGAAGGCAGGCAGCCAAGCTCTTGAGCTGTCCCAGTGGTGATCAACTGCCCTGCCCTGAAGGTGGCTTGTTTGAGTATCATGGCCCCAAATCCAATGTTTATTGTTCGGGTGACTGACTTAAGAAACACGTAAGCTCTTGTTACATAATCCATAGTTTATAAATGGGAGTGTATGTCTGCAAAATTCTTCTCACAAAGACTTCTGTGGAATACTCAAAATGGCACAGTAAGTGACTAGGTCTTTGGACTCGACCTCAGACAGTGGGAATCCTCATGAAGGTATAAATAATTAAAATGATCAGTGTGTAGGCTACAAGGAAGTCCTTCTTCACCCAAAGATTAATTTAACACGTGGAGTTCACTGCCACAGGAAGTGGTGGCAGCTACAAGCACAGACAGCTTCAGGAGGGGATTGGATAAAGACATGGAGCAGAGGTCAGTCGCTATGAGCCACAAGGTACAGATGGAACACTCTGTCTGGGGCAGTGATGCTCTGTATTCTTGGTGCTTGGGGGGAAGAGGGCAACAGTGGGAGGGCCTCTGGAGTTCTGCCCCTGCTGGTGGACCTCCTGATGGCACCTGGGTTTCGGCCACACAGCCTGTTAGACTGAACGGGCCATTAGCCTGATCCAACATGACTTCTTTTATGTTCTAGGCTAAGGATTATTTCTCTGCTAACCAATTTTTTTTCAAGTCAGAAGTGGTTTAAATGGTTCAGAGCATGGGTCCCCAACGTGGAACCTGTGAATGCCACAGTGCCTGCCAATACCTTTCCTGGGGCCTATCATGTGTTTTAGAAAGTGGGTGGGGGTCCG
This sequence comes from Lepidodactylus listeri, assembly GCA_029233225.1. Classification (NCBI taxonomy): domain Eukaryota; kingdom Metazoa; phylum Chordata; class Lepidosauria; order Squamata; family Gekkonidae; genus Lepidodactylus; species Lepidodactylus listeri. The sequence continues at coordinate 125,997,045 of JARCFY010000005.1, read as the reverse complement.
ATGGGGCTTTTGCACAGCAGGGCTTCTGATTGGCCACTGGAGATTTGACTGGCTCCAGCCAAAAATGTTGCTTTGGCAGCAGCTGCCACCTCAGCACAAGGATCTTCACTGTGTGACTGAAGGTAAGCAGCGGCACCTATTTTGTGGCTCGTTCAGCCTCCTGCAGCAACCATTTTGTGGCTGCGCTCACTGCCCTGGGTCAGGATTTCAGAGGTGCCTGCAGGCTCAAAAAGGCTGGGGACCCCTGTTTCAGAGTATATGAAAGGCATCTGTTTATGACCTAGAAAAACGAAATGCCTGTCATTACTTCACTTGGAAAGGCATGGTATAAAGAAGTATACTACGTGCTATTTCATCCCATTCTTAGTCAAGAGACAGCTTCTCCTTTTCACTTCAGTACACCCTAGAAGTACAGCCATACTTTCATGCTGGGATGAATCGTACCCATTCACTCGTATGGCAGAAAGTAAATATGTGTGTTCTGGGACAAGGGCTAAACCCTTGTATTCTGGTGATTACAGGTTATTATGGGGGAGAAGATTTTGACCTTTTCCCATGCTTCCCACTCCAACCTGTTTTACTTGCCCCATAGAATTCAATGGGAGCCATTCTGAGCTCTGCCATTGCTCATGAAGAGTCCAGTAGATGTTACAAATGCTTTTTTTCATCTCTAACTGTGGTCTTGTGCAGACTGAACCAACTAGGTAGCATACAGGCTAGGCAGGTAGGGCTGCCATCTTGCCAAAACCTAAATATACACTCCAAGCAATCATAACAGGAAAGAACTCTCTTCTGAGGTACTTTGGTTGCTACTAAAAATGTCATTTATAAGCACCCTTTGGCTCTTGCTTTACTCTTCCAGCCAACTGCATGTTCTCCTCTAAAGTCTCAGGTTCTCTTATTTCTCACTCTTCAATGTGGCCTCTGATCATGTGTTTTGTTAACGGTCATTCCATGATTGCCTTGTTCCCTAACTCAGAATCCTTAAGGGAAGGCTGTGGCTTAGGGGCCTCTGCTTTGCTTGCAAAAAGTCCCAAATTCAATCCCAGGCACCTCCAGTTAACAAGGACCAAACAGTAGATGATATAACAGACCTCTGCCTGAGACCCTGGAGAGCCATTGCCAGTCTGATTCTGATACGACTGTCTAGATGGATCAATGGCCTGATTCAGCAGAAGGCAGCATCATGTACGATACTCAGTGTCACCAGCCTGGACATAGCTTGGTTCTTGAAAACCAGGGCTTGCTCATCCTAACAGGACGTGAAGAGTTTCTTTTCTGTAATGAATGAAGGTAAGAACATAAGAAAAGCCCTGCTGGATCAGACCAATAGTCCATCTAGTCCAGCATCCTGCCTCACACAGTGGCCAACCAGTTCCTCTGGAGGTCCAACAACAGGGCATAGAGGCCGAGGCCTTCCTAAGAACATAAGAAGAGCCCTGCTGGATCAGACCAATAGTCCATCTAGTCCAGCATCCTGTCTCACACAGTGGCCAACAACAGGGCATAGAGGCTGAGGCCTTCCCCTAAAGTTGCCTCATGACTCTGGGACTCAGAGGATTAGTGCCCCTGAATGTGGAGGTTCCCCTCAGTCACCACAGCTAGTAGCCATTGATAAACTTATCTTACATGAATCTATCTAATCCCCTTATAAGGTATGCAAACAACTTCCAAAGCCTTACAAGTCCCATAACTTAACATCCTATTGATTCTTTTTTTAAAAAAAAAAAATTAAACTCCGAGCTTGATGGTGGCTACTCAGGACCTAACTATGTAGACACCTTCTTGCTCATTTTGGCCATCTTGGATGCTTGCTGGCATGGGCCGTTCATCTCTGGCTTGTGGTGACTCAGGAGCAGAGCCCCTTTGGATCACTGGAACTTCCGCCTGAGCATGGCTTGTAACACTTTGAGATATAAAGATATAAAAAGATATAAAAGATATAAAAATATTATGCTTAGAAGACTCTTCAGTCAACAAAACACATACAGAGCATAAGAAATTATCTTATACTGAGTCAAACAACTGATCCAACCTAACCCAATATCTGTCTTATTAAACTCCAGATCACAAATTCAAACAGTGTTGTGGCTTCTAATATTATGTCTGCTACTCCTGGGTGTATCATCACGGAAGGTCACAAGCTCACCAGTGACAAGTTACGTTCTAAAAGGATGGGTTCCAAACGCCTGCACACTGGTTGTATGTGCGCCACATAAGCGAGGCCCAGGAAAGCAAAATGGAGATAAAGGTACCAGAATCTTTATAGGGAACGTGGGCTTTTACTCTCTTGGTGCACTACAGGAAGGGTGACTATTTTGGGCCACTCTGTTCTATTAATAGTAGACCCGGAGTAAGCACATTGAAAAGGATTTATGATGTAGTTGGCAGGCACCAATTAGAAGCGAGGGTTTCACGCATATGCAGTACGTGGACTTGAATAATGTCCTTCAGTAGAAGGTGCACTGAGGAAGGAATACGTTTCATTAAAGATTCCCCAATAAGAAATACCAGTAGCAGCTGCCTTCCTGGTACTGCTGCTTCTAGCAGCAATGTCAACTAATGCCCTGTTTCATGGAGCCAGGGGTCCGTTGGAGCGGGAGCGCACAGGAGTGCAGCTCCAGGAGTGAGGAGCCCAGGGGGCGGGCACATGTCCAAGCCCCGCCCCCTCCTTGGCTTCCCTGAGCAGTGCAGAGGCGCAGTGCCCCGGGGAAAGCCCTGCTAGGGTCTTTATTGTTTTTAATGTTTTTTTTAATATTGATAATTTTATCATTGTTCCTTTTATGACTGTGTGCTGCTTTTCCAGAGACTTGCTCAAGGTGGCATATAAATTTTCTAAGTATACCATTTTTTATCTGGGCACATGGCCCTAAGTACTGGAGAAATTTCACCAACCCTTCAGCAGCTTCCACCCCATCAGTTTGGTGTAGTGGTCAGGAGTTGGACTCTAATCTGGGAGAACCGGGTTTGATTCCCCACTCCTCCACATGCAGCTGCTGGTGTGACCTTGGGCCAGTCACAAGTTCTCTCAGAGCTGTTCTCTCATGAGCAGTTCTCAAAAGACCTCTCTCAGCCCCACCTACCTCACAGGGTGTCTTGTTGTGGGGAGCGGAAGGGGAAGGGATGGGTGGTGCACATGTCCTGGGTATCTCAAGTCTACTTGAAACCTGGTGGTTTCAACCTGGTGGTTTCAAGGGAGCAGGAAGAGAATGAGGGTGTGTTCTTTACGCTTATTTTTATTGCACAAAGTATTGGATGGGGAAGGGAATGGAGGAAGAGCAGGTCAGTTTCACTCACCTGTGGAGTGGAGCCTGAGGGGTGGGTGTTGCCTTCTGACACACTTCCGGCATGTTAGGGGGTGTGGCATATGCAAATGAGTTATGCTAATGAGTTATGCTAATGAGCTCCTGCACCTCTTTTTCTACAAAATGACCCCTGCATGGAGCTATGCTAAGTTTTGCAAATTTGATAAAAACTTTTATCACAAGTGAGTTTTGTCCTTCTATACTAGGGTTCCAGGGTCCAGCAAAAGCTCCTCGTATCCATGGCTCACAAAAATATGCTGGATCAACGCGTAAGAGATTTAGAAGAGATGCTAATCAAGTAGGTCAGTAAAAAATTTTTTTAAATGCATTCTTCTTACTGTATAAAGCACTAAAGGAACATAGATGGTTTCGTTCTAATCATGGGTCATATCATGACAGTTATGTGTTATTCCTACTTCCCTTTTTCATTAGACAAAGAGTTTTAGAATATGCTGCTCACTCATCTTCACAACATCCCACTGAGGAAGGATAAGATAAGGGGCAGGAATATACCCCAAATCAGAGGGCCACTCAGTGTAGTACAGGCAAGATCTTTACATGGTATTTTTTCAAAATGGAGGACTCTGCCACACTTTGGCCCAGTCTGCATCTAGCATTCGCTCTGCTGTTTGACCAAACCCACGCTGGAACAGAAATTCCCCTCTGGATTGCAGGCCACTTTCACTTTGATTGACTGTCGGATTTTTTACGGCAGTGTCCACACTGCATGCCACTTTCACTTTGTTTGATCTGTCTGCATAGATTTATGGCCATTTTATGGCTGCTCAGGGGTGACTCTGCAGTCAATAAGGCATTGGCCCGGGGTATTTGAATGTGGCTTTGAGCCGCATTTTTTTTCTGTCTGTGGGTTTGGTAAAACAACGGAGCGAATGCTAGATGCAGACTGGGCCTTAGGTAGGGCTGATGGAGGAAAGAGTAACACATCAGCTCTCCGTTGTTCTTCACTGCAGCAAAGAAGCCAGGAACAGCACTGAGCTATTGGCTCACTGGGAATCAGGTGACGCCTAAAGGCCGACTGGGGCTGCGGTCACACGGCCCCTTTAAATCCGGGAGCCCTCCCGGATTAAAGGGGCCGCATTTTTTTTCCTCGTGTTGGGATGTTTACACATCCCAACGCTTGCTGCGGCGGGTGGAGGCAGGAGGAGGATGAGGCGGCGGCAGGTGACAGCAGCGGACGGCAGAGGTGGCGGCGGCAGATGGAGGCGGCGGCTGGAGGCGGCAGCGGAAGCAGCAGCGGCGGAAGAACACCAGACTTTCCCTGGTGTCCACTAACTCCGATTCGAGGACAGGTGAGAATGGGTGGCGATGACTAGGGAACGGAAGGCAGATGTGGCTGTCTGTGCACTTTAAATCCCGTAGGGAACAGCAACCACTTTGGATCAAACTGGTCAGTCTGACCGCAGCCTCAGTCAACGGATGCAATACACAGGAGTTAACAAGAATGGATCCAACTGGCTGCCTTTCTTAATGCTTTCTCAGACAGATGCCTCTACTGATGGTTTACAGCTTCTTCTTTCTTTCTTTCTTTTTTTTAAAAACCCCCTTCCATAATTTGACGTACAGTGGTAAAAACTGTCTTCTCCTGTACGTTCCTGCTTGGGAATCAAGATCACAGGGAGAGGCCTTGCTTAATGTTGCACCAATCACAGAAGCTCCTCTGATGGGGACACAAGACAGGGCCTTTTCGGTGGCGGCCCCACGATAATGGAACTGCCTCCCCAGGGAGGTATGCTTGGCCTCCCTCACTTTCTATCTTCAGGAGGCAGTTGAAGGTTTTCTTGAGGACTGCATTTGACTTAGTTTTAATTTAATTTATTGGCATTCCTAATTGGAATTTTTAAATTGCGACCTTCTACGTGTTTTCATCATTGTTCTATTTATATTGTTTTCATTCAGCTGTTTAAAATAAGCATTGTATTTAAATTTACATTCTAAGCTGCCTTGTACTGTGCGCGAGAGAAAGGTAGCTAATAAATATACGTAAGTAAATTAAAAAAAATACTTTCCCCCCTCCCATTCAGAACTTGAGAGTCTTAGAAAGGAAATAAGGCACATACAAATGCAACTGAACGCTTACAAAGCTGCGGTCAACAAAACCCTGAAAGGTAAGAAGGGGGAAGTGAAGTTTGGTTGTAACCAAAGTGGATGTGACCAGAACAGGAGCCCTGGCATTGCAAATGACTGAGAGAGCCATTTGCACTCAGGGTGGAAATGCAACAAAATTATCTTCTCGGTTTTGATTGGAAAGAGGCAAAGCCAAAGCTCTGATTTATGCAGAGATGCAGCAGGCATGCCCTCTTTATGGAGATGTGCCTTGTCCTCACAGAAGACTTGCATTATCTACTTAATTTATTTCTTAGCGCATGCTAGCAATAGCCCTGTAGCACACTAGTGTGCCCAGGAACATAGTGATTAGGCATGCTTAAGCATCCTCTGATTCAGATCGTGGTGATCACAGAGTGTTCACTGGACAGCTCAGAGGTATTTAAGTCCTCTGAATTCACAGTGGTGGTGCCCAATTTTAGCCAGACTCTTTAGCCAGAAATTGACCATACCTGCACTATTCCTTCCAGGGGCGTAGAGTTTTGGAAATCCGGGGGGGGGGCTCCTTAGCGCGCGCGCTTGCTGGGACGATGTTCTTTCCCCCCCCTCCGGGAAACCACCCCGCCTCCCTGGGCCCTTCCGAGGCCTGCCAGCCACTGCTGCCGGTGCCTCTCTCCCCCCCCCCCCCGCCACCCCTTCCCTCTCCCTCTCCAGCAGCAGCCGCCAGGCCTCAGAAGGACCCGGGGAGGCGCGGCGGCAGGCGCTCCGTTTTCCCGGGGGTGGCTGAGGCCCTCCCCGGGAAATTTCGGGGGTGGCTCAAGCCCTCGAGCCCCCCTCGTACTCTACGCCTATGATTCCTTCTAGCTGGAAACAAAGCATCATAAACCCTGTTTACAAAAAAGGTAATAGCCAAATCCTTGCAAAATATCCCATCAGCCCACTGGACATCACCATCTTTTGGTCAGATTGGAAGAATCACCCTGAACAAGCTGACTTTCACAAGTACTATCTATCATTGTTTGACCTTGAAGACCTTGGTCCATAAATACTCTAATAATAATAGAAGACTTCTCTATGTTGCTTTCTTAGATCTCCCCTCCACTGAGCGTTCAAGACTATGGACCAAACTTGCTAAAACAAATATTGATAGAAGATTCTTTAAAACTTTGAGGGAATAACGTTTCAGCCAGGGTAAAAGTCGATGCATATGGCTCTCTTACGGACCCTATCCCGTTAAGGAAGGGTGCTAAACAAGGATGCCTTCTTGCTCCTTTTCTGTTTAATTCTTATATCGAGGCCATGAATTTTTTTTCTCCCTCATGGGCTGGTTGTAAAATTTCTGTACTATTGTATGCAGATGCCATGGCAATCATGTTGTCAAATGGAGCTTAGAAGGATGTTAGTTTGGTGGACTATTGTGATAGAGGGGAATTCAGAATTAACTACAACAAAACAAAAATTGTAGACTTCGGCAACAACAGCTCTAAGCATAGATGGCCTGTTTGTGTCCATGAAATAGAGCAATGCTCTTCCTTCAAATATTTTCAGGGGTTCCAGTTGTGGCAGGGACATTTTAATACCACATTATTAACTGTGTGACGTACTATGGAAGCTATTTTTTTAAAAAAAAAAAACTCTTTTCAAAGGGCAGTCAGTTAATTCCACCGGCCCTAAAGGTCTTTCCAGGCAAGGTCATCGCGCAACTTTTGTATGGGGCAGATATTTGGGGGTGGAACAAGAAAATAGGCAGTTAGAAGCTACCCAGAATGTCTTCTTAAAGAAAATTCAGGGTCCCCCCCCCCCAGGGAACCCCTGTGCCATACTTAAGATTAGAGCTCAGTCTACCCTCGATCATATTAAAAGCCTATAATATTTTAATAAGAAGTTCGACAACATCCCAGAGGACCACTTGGTAAAATTTTGCTTTCAGTATTATAGTGATGTGAACCGGTGGTCTAAATTCTTATCTCGCATCCTACAACTGTATTCCATGCCTTCTTTAGAGACAATAAAGCATTGGGATTCAGGAAAAATGCATGAGTGGATTATTGAAAAAGACACTCTACATGATATTTCCCTTTGCTACTCTCAGTTTAAAAAAATATCCCCCCCCACAATTGTTTCGCTAACCTCTTTAATGCCCCATTAAGGAAGGCATTTGCTCAAGCATGCTTTCAAACCACGCCATCTGCATACCTTCAGGGCAGATTTCAAAGAACACCTGTGGATCGGAGCCTTTGCTTTCGCAGTTCTAATCAGGTGGAAAATATTGTTTACTATACTTTACACTGTCCTCACTATGGGCCCATTTGAAACAAACTGTTGAACCAGTTCCTTATAAATTTTCCCAGTTCAACAAACCTTGTTGGCTGATGCTATCCCAGATGTTACTCTTAAGGTGGCTACTTTTATTTTGCTGGGAGAACCAGGTTTGATTCCCCACTCCTCCACTTGCACCTGCTGGATGACCTTGGGCAAGCCACAGTTCTGGCACAGCTGTTCTTGAAAAAGAGCAGTTTCTGTCAGAGCTCTCTCAGCCCCAGCTGCCTCACAGGGTGTCTGTTGTGGGAGGGGAAGGGAAAGGAGTTTGTAAGCTGCTCTGAGACTTCGTTGAGTATAAATCTAATCTCTTCTTCTTCTGAATCAGAACTGGAACACTAAAGGCCAGGACTGTAGTCAGTAGGGAGAAATGGGGGCTGAGCAGACCCAGTTGCAGAATCGTTTCCCCTCTCCCGAAATGGTATCCTTGCTATCGAAGTACACTGCACTTTTTGATATAAGGTCCCCAGTGTTTCTGAGCCTGTGGGAAGTTTTGGAATTTTGAGAGGGGGTGGTGAGTGCCACCCCAAAAATGGCTTCCACAGGAGGCAGAGCCAAACCCAAATAACTTCTGCAAGAGGTGGAGTCAAACGGAATACCTCCCCCCTCCTGAGAAGAAGGAAAGCCTGAAGGGGCAATGGAACCACCCACTGACTAAGGAAAGCCCAGGCGCTTCCAATCCTTCCGTAAAAAAAAGCTTTCCTTTGAATGAGGTCAGCCAGTAATGAGCCCTGCCTTATCATGGCCCTGTCCACTTACTGAAAAGCTTGGCAGATGCCAAGGGATGGACTGGTGGGCGCCATGGAGCTCACAGGCGGCACCACATTGGGGAATCCTGGCATAAGCAGTCCAGAAACACTGCCTTTCTGTCTCCTAGTTCTCCTGCTGCCCTCTGGTGTGATGGTCGGCGACAAAATATTCAAAACTGACAGCTCCACGGGCGACTACGAGACTGCCAAAATCCTCTGCTCCCAAATGGGTGCCACGGTTGCCTCGCCGAGGAACGCTGCAGAGAACAAAGCAGTACAACAAATAGTGCAGTGGCAAAACAAGAATGCTGTTCTAGGAATCAACGACATTGAAACAGAAGGCAGGTTTGTGCATACAAACGGCGAAATGATGAGATACTCCAACTGGGCGTCGGGAGAACCAAATAACCTTGAAAACGAAGACTGTGTAGAAATGCATCCGGACGGCAAATGGCACGATCGGCGTTGCGGACTTGAGTGGGTAGTCATCTGTGAATACTAAAACGTCCCTTTGTTTCTATTTTCTTTGGCACCGGCAGGAATGCTGTGGCATACGTTTCTAATTGCATCCAAATCGCTATGGCGTTTCAGTTTGAAGAGTCGGTTGCATGGATGATTTTGAACCTGTGAAGATTCTGTATCTTACTGTCAGGGCATTTTTTGTAGAAAACGCCCAGCAGGGACTCGATAGCATAATAGGCCACACCCAACAGCAGAAACTCATTAGCATATTAGGCCACACCCCTAACCGCACAGCTTATTAGCATATTAGGCCACACCCCCATGTTACCGGAAGAGTGGTCATCCGGCCACACCCACTTTTCCCTTCTTATTCTGTTTACCTTGTTTGTTGTCAGAACCCAGGGCTTTTTTTGTAGCAGGAATTCATTTGCATGTTAGGCCACACACCCCTAATATAGCCAATCCTAACAAGTTTCTGCTGTTGGGTGTGGCCTATCATGCTAATGAGTTCCTGCTGGGTGTGGCCAAGTCAGGAGCCAGCTGGAACTTCGTTCCTGTGCGTTTCTGCCCCAAAATAGCCCTGCTTACTGTGCATATTACTTTTTTGCTGGACCCAGTTATTAACAGCTTGGCTGCAGGAGCATTACTAATTGTACCTTCATCAGCAGGTGTTGCTTTTGCTTTGACATTTTCCGCTGTTATTCTGCTCATGTCCTGATATTTTACAGTCTTACGGATAATTGTTATAGAACAAAGTTTGAGTCCAGTGGTGCCCTTACGGCCAACAAAGTTTAATTCTGGGTATATGACAAATATACACATATGACAAATCTCATTTTAAATACCCCTACTATTTAAGCTGGGATAATTACTACTAACTAGGAATATTCCTAACTAGGGATGGGCACAAACTGGCCCAGAAACCTAAATTCATGATGTAAATAGCCTGGTTTGTGGTTCATGAATCATAGAATCACAGAGTTGAAAGGGCCCCTATTAGGGATGTGCATTTGGCTGGACTGAGCCAAAAAAAACCCTGTATAATGCATATACAGCATTATTCAGGCTCCCTAGAAGCCAGTTCAGATTCTCTGATCTGATTCAGCTTCCCAAAGAAGTACTGTCTTATAGAAGCTGAATCTATTAGGCTTCTATATGGCATCCCACCAAATATATCCATTTCCCAGTCAGCTGGCAGGCCAGCTGGGGAAGCAAGACGAGGGAGAACAGGTTAATTTCACTTTCCTCTGCTTGGAAGCTGAGCAGAGTGTAACTGACCTGCACTAAATCTGACTCCCTTCCACAGCCTGCCAGCCGTGATGGGTGGGCTGGAAAAGGCATGGGGAGGCATTTAATGATGCCTTCAGGATCCCGTCCCCAACCTGCCTGCTCTGGCGGGGGGCAGGGAATAATGGCAGGAGGCATCTTAAAATGCCTCCCTGATCCAGCCTTCCCCCTGTGGCTGGCAAGCTGGGAAAGGCTGGATCGGGAAGGGATTTAAAGATGTCACCCTGACCCTTCCGCCTTGGATGGTGGGGGGAGGCAAAAGGCAAGGCTGAAGGGGCTTGGAGCTAAGAGATCCAAGCCCCTTCACAGTCTTGCTCTTGGCTCCCGATGCTTGGGCGGGAGTGGGGAGAGAGGCAAGGCTGAAGAGGCTTGGATTTTGCCTTCCATCGCCCACCTGTCCCCCCCCCCAGCAGTGGGAGCCACGGGAAAGGCTGAAGTGGCTTGGATCACTTAGATCCAAGTCACTTCAACCTTGCCTTTCTTCCCCTCCCTGCCCAAGTGAGCTGGGAACCAAGGGAGAGGCTGAAGTGGCTTGGATGTCCTAGTACTAAGAGCTCCAAGCCACTTCAGCCTTGCCTTCTGTCACCCCCTCCCCCCACCCAAGCAGCGGGAACCACGGGCAAAGCTGAAGTGGCTTGGATGTCCCAATGCTTGGGGGGGGGGAGGCAAGGCTGAAGTCTTGCCCTTGGCTCCCAATGCTTGGGTGGTGGGGAGGGGCAATGGAAAGCAAGGCTTTTGCCTCTTCACACCTTCCCCAGCTTGCCCACCAGAGCAGGCAGGGGATGGCTGGAAGGATTGGGGAGGCATCTTTAAATGCTTCCTTGATCCAGCCTTCTCCAGGTTGCTTGCTGCTGTGGGCGGGCTCAGAAAGGATGGATCAGGGAGGCATTTAAAGATGCCTCCTCACATTTTCCCCATGCCACTTTAGATTTGCTTGCTGTGGCAGGCTGGCTGGGGAAGGTGAGGGGAGGCATTTAAAGATGCCTCCCCCATCTTGTCTCCCTTCTCTAGGTGACCCACTTCTGCAGACCAGCTAGAGAAGGAAGAAAAAAATGGGGAGACAGGCTCCCAGCACCAAAGGGAAGGCAATTTTCCTTCTCTTCAGTGAAGGGAGCCTGCTGCCCCAGCAGGAATGGGGGGGGGGGGTTATTATACCATATGGAGACAATCCCCATAGATTGAGCCGAATAAATTTGGCTGTACCGATAATTTCCAGACCCCAGTATCTTACCAATACTGGGATTTGGAAATACCAGCAAATACCGAACTTTTTTGGGGGGGGGGGGGTACACACCCCTAGGCCATACAGGCCATCTAATCCATCCCCCTGCTCAATGCCAGATCAGCCTAGAGCATCCCTGACAAGTGTTTGTCCAGATGCTGCTTAAAGTGAGGGGGAGCTCACCACCTCCCTAGGCAGCTGATTCCACTGTTGCACAACTCTTACTGTCAAAAAGTTTTTCCTAATATTGAGCCAGTACCTTTCCCATCCTTAATTTAAACCCATTATTGCAAGTCCAGGGGAGGCACTTCACCCCTTCCTTTCTGCTGGCTGGGGAAAGCCATGGCCAGCAGACAGGAAGGGGTGAAATGCCCCATGGGAAGCACTTCTCCCCTTCCTTTCTCTTGGCTGCAGCTTCCCCTAGCCAGCAGAAAGGAAGGGGTGAAGTGCCTCCCACAGGACATTTCACGCCCTCTTGTCTGCTGGCCATCAAAGCAAAGGGGGGAAGGCCTTCTGCAGCCACCAATAAGAGAGCTTCCATTTTGCTCTATGGGAGCAGAATGGTATATATACCCCTCCTGTTCACACAGATACTTTCCCCCTTCAGCAGAAAGTAGAGGCGGAGAAGGAAGGGAACTGGAGGTCATTCCTCAGTGTGAACTGAGTGGGGTTGGGGGTGTTTGGTGCTTATCAGGGCTCTGAGCCACCTGCCCTTCCGCTCACAGCTGTAGACTTGCTGCAAGTTTGGCATCTCTGGCCCACAGGGGGGCTGGTCTACTGCATAATGAAATGAACCAATTCGGTAAATGGGAAGGCTCGTGAAGGTTCATAGTTCGTGTGGCCCCATGAACCGCCGGCTGAAATAAACCTTGATTTTCCCCTGCTCATGCCCATTCCTGTTCCTAACCCCAAAAGAGAACATTTTCATCAGTTTTCTAAAAAGCGTCCAAAAGAGCACATCTGAAAAGGGGACATATGGTAACCCTATCTAAATAAAACAAAAATTAATTAAATATATGAGAACTCTGTAAGCTTGTGTGTGTTTGTGTATATATTGTTTTGCTACATAAACACGGTGTGCTTTCTTTCTGCGAATAAATGTGTGGTTTTGAAGGTATGTTTGCTGTGGCTTAAAATGCAGGCCTCTGGAGTAAGAAAGAGGGAGGGCTGGATGCATACTTGAAGTGTGTTCTGATTGGACAGTAACAGTACCCTAAGGGACAGAGTGTGTGTGTGTCTATGTCAGTGGTTCTCAACCTTGGGGTTGGGACCCCTTTTGGGGTCGAACAACCATTTCACTGGGGTCGCCGGCTGGCATCCAAGCCCCTCCCCTTCCCACCCCTCCCTCACCAAAAGCCCTGCTCCACTCATCCAGAAGTCCGAGCAGAGCACGCTGTAGCTTTCCTACAGAGTGTGTGTGGAGTTGGGGCGGGGTTTCAGAGTCCTCTATCTAAAAGTTTTGTTCCTCCAGGTTGCACAACTTCTGCATCTTCTGGTAAGCTTTTGTGCTGTAAATGTAGAAATCCTTGGGGAACAGGGTGAGATCCCTCCTCCGGTGGCCGCCCCCCCCCCTTTTATTTTGAACACCAAAGTAGAAAGAAAGGTGGAGTGTGTGTGTATGTGTGTGTGTGTGTATGGACAGAGAGAGAAAGAGAGAGGAGTAGAAAAAACTGTGGATTAAAAACAATATATATCTTTAATCAGGCTTCTTACTATTTTCAGTGCCCAAAAAATTGAAGCAAAAATGTGGCTTCCGTTTCCCCCTCCTGCTCCAACAGCAAAGTTTGATTCCAACCCAGCTCTCCTCTCCACTCCCCCACCCCCAGTCCTTTTTGAATTTCTCCAGCTTTTCCATTCTTTGTTACTTCTTAGCTTTTATTTTTTAAAAGAAAGAAATCATTTTTTTCTGTTTCTGACTGCTCATGCCAGAAAGAGATGTACTAAAAGGAAGGACAGGATTGCCCATTGAAAACAAAAGGATATACTAAAAGGAAGGACAGGATTACCCATTGGAAACAATGGGAAACACTTGAAGGCCCATTGGAAATAATGGGAGCCAGGAATGCCAGTTGATTTGCATGGGCTCCACTGAAATACATTACAGTACAAGTAGAGTTGCAAAGAAAATGTGGAATGGATTTTCCATTAGGGTCCCTGGGCTCATATAGACTACACTGGGACTGGAATGACAGGCCCCAGCTTGGAATGATAGCCCCAGGGGTAGCAGAAGCCTTCTGGGACTGGAATGACAGGCCCCAGAGTGGAATGACAGGGCCTGGGGGTAGCAGGAGAGTTCTGGGACTGGAATAAGAGACCATGGAGTGGAATGACAGCCACTGGGGGTAGCAGGAGTATTCTGGGAATGGAATGAGAGACCACGGAGTGGAATGACAGCCACTGGGGGTAGCAGGACTGTTCTGTGACTAGAACAAGAGACCACGAGAGTGGAATGACAGCCCCTGGGGGCAGCAGGAGTATTCTGGGAATGGAATGACAGGCCCTGGAGTGGAATGACAGCCCCTGGGGGCAGCAGGAGTATTCTGGGAATGGAATGACAGGCCCCAGAGTGGAATGACAGCCACTGGGGGTAGCAGGAGTGTTCTGTGACTAGAACGAGAGACCACGAGAGTGGAATGACAGCCACTGGGGATAGCAGGAGAGCCCAGGAAAGGCGGCAAAAGCCTCCCCCCCACCTTCCCTGGGCTCCGCGCTGAGGCGCAGAGCCCAGGAAAAGCGGCAAAAGCCGCCCCCCACCCACCTACCTTCCTTCCCCCCTCTCCCCCTTTCTCTCTCTCTTTCTTCCCCCTTTCTCTCTCTCTCTCTCTCTCCCCTCACCTGCAACAGCCTCTCCCCCCCACCTACCTTCATTTTCTCATGGCATCTTCTGTTGAAGAAAAGTAAATCTGAGGCCTGAGCGTTTGTTGTGTCTTGTTGGGAATAGCTTGCAAATATATGTGTGTCTAAAGTCTGTATTAAAGTGGTTTGGTGCTAACTGCCATGCAAGAGAAAACATCTGAAAAAGTAGTTTCATTGTTGTGTGTGTTGGCAGAATTGGGGTCACCACAACATGAGGAACTCTGTTAAAGGGTTGCGGCATTAGAAAGGTTGAGAACCACTGGTCTATGTGAAGAGTTGCCAGCTCTGGGTTGAGAAATACATGGAGATTTTAGGGGTGGAGCCTGAGGAGGGCAGGGTTTGGGGAGGGGAGGGACTTCAGAGCCATAGAGTCCACCCTCCAAAGCAGCCATTTTCTTCAGGTGAACTGATCTCTGTCACCTGGATATCTCCACCCACCACCTGGAGGTTGGCAGCCCATGTGTGTGTCAGCTACGCTGTCATATCCCACCCGGGAGTTGAGACTCGACCAGTGACCCCGCCCGTTGGAATGTGCTCATGTGCTGTTTAGCTGTCTGGCTTCCTTATCACACCCTGCTTTAGTTCGCTACACTCCCAGCTTGCTTGCTTCACATCCAGCTTGGTCAAGGTCTGGGACAGATCCTCCCCAATTATGTTATTCCTTTTGCAGCTGCTCTTGAAAACATTTAGTAGAAGTTCCCTGGGAACTAAAGCATAATAACCTGTTTACCGCCATTTTTGTGTGAAACCTGTTCAGGGGTTGGAAAAACCTTTTACGTTTTATGATTGGTGTAGACGGAGTATAAGACTAGCTGTTTGTTTACAATACAGTCATTACTAACAGGAAAAGTGTAACCATTCCAATAAGAATGCTCTTTGCAAATAAAGGACTTTCTGGTTAAGGAGACCTGTTGCGGACTGCAACTTTTGGGACAAGCTCACAGTGTGACTGTGTGAGCACATGTGCAAGTGTGGAGGGGAAGAGAGTGAGGTACTGGAAAGTGAAGGGAAATCTGTGTCTTTTTTCACATGGAAGTTATTAGGTTATGTGGCAAGAGAAGAAAATCAAGCCTTTGTGTGGAGGGAAATAAAATGGGGTGGGGGAGAATCTATCTGGCAACTGAGAAACTAGTAGTATAAAGGAAACCATGACACTTTTGAACCATGCTGAAACCATTTTATTCTTCTAAAGAAATTTGATTTCTGTCTAAGTAAAACCAGCCATATTATTTAGAACAAAGGACCCCCTTTTACCTCCCAGGCATCCCCATCCCCAAGTGCTGACCGTCCTATTGGTCTATCAAAATCAGCCTAGGCTGTCTAGTTCTAAGGCTGCCTTTGGTGGCAGCAAAAATAATTTGGAAATGCTAAGGAAATCCAGGAGGAAGCATAATACTGGTTATGCCAGAGCATTATAGAGAGGTGTCGTGACAGCTGTTACATACCAGGAGTAACACATTACATGTGTGTGTGTGTGTGTGAGAGAGAGAGAGTGTGCGCGTATCGTATAGGTACATACGCAATTCAGTCACTGTTATAAAGAAACAAGAGGCAGGGAGCTGCGATACTTGTGGGGGCGGGAAAGCTCCACATGGAGGAAAAGAAAGCCCCCACAGGTAAGCCTTCTCCCCCCCCCCCACCGGGCACCAGCACTTCAAGCTGGGTCTGTCACTTCTCCCCCCCTCCCACAGGTCCATGGGTCTAAAGTTAAAAGTGGGGGGGAGGTCTGGCTTCAGAGGAGGGTTGAAAACCTTGAAGCCAAGACTGGGGCAGACTCAGCATGGGCAGCTGATGAAGTTGAGTCAAGAGACGGGTTCCCCAGAAGTGAGGAAGGCAAGGATCCATGGGTCTCAAGTGAAAAGGGGGGGGAGGTATGGCTTCAGAGGAGGGTTTAAAATCTGGAAATCAAGACAGGGGCAGACTCTCCAAGGGCAGCTGATGAAAGTTTCCAAAGTCTCGCCTCTCCCCTCCCCTCGCTGGCCCTTTCGGCTCTCCCCCTCCCCAACCGTACCTGCGGTGCCTCTCCCGCCAGCCCCGAAGGCTGGGGGGGGGGGGAGAGGAATGAGAGCGAAGTAGGAGAGGCCAGCGTATCCCTCTGGGTTCTGCACCGCCAGGCCACATGCAGTGTGGCCAGGGGGACTTGCTGGCTTTCCGGGTTGGTGGGGAAGGAAGGGAGGGGCAACTGATTCCTCCCTCCCTCTTGCTTCTGCCACCCCCCCCCCCCGCTTCTCTCTCCCAACCCCCCCCCACCAGAGGCGAGGCTTGAACATCTCCCAGTCCCCCTCTTGCTTCTCCCCCCGCTGCTTCTCTCTCCCAATCCCCCCCCCACTGGAGGCAAGGTGAGGCTTGGACGCCTCCCAACTGCCAGCCACCGCAGTTCTGAGAGTTCTCTTTAACTTTTGGGGGGATTTAAATATCCCCCATATAGTTTTTTAAACTTTTTGAATTTTTGTGCACACCTGGGGAGTCCCCCAAGTGTGCAGAAAAACCTCCCTGTCCCCCAGGTGCCCCCCCCCCGGATTTAGATATTCACACGCAGGGGGCGCCTTGGAAATTAGATATATAGATATTAACCATTGTTATTTACCTCATCCTTGAGGAGTCACAACAGAGCTCTTACATTCGATGCAATAGTTGTAGTACGAAGCGTTATATAAGGGGCTGGATCCAGCCAACTTCTGTCAGGAACTGACAATAGCATCTCTGTACTGCGCTCTCGTTTTCTTTGTTCTAGTGAACCCTTCGCCTGCATCCCTTATCTGTCTTCATCCCCTTCCCCTGTGCAGCTGTAAATGTCACTTTGAAGTATATTGGTTGCTCTGGGTTATGTTACAATTTCTAGGCGGGAGAGTGGCGACCCAAATTCCTGCACGTCACCTAAAACAAATGGTCTTCACTCCCCTGCATTCCCCCTCCCTTTTTCCGGGCCAGAGTATGTTATCTTGTTGTGAAGACCTTGGGCGCTTCTTTATGGCCGCTTGCCTGGAATTGCTGTGCCTAGCTTCACACATGTGGGTCACTCAGATCAAGAAGGGAATTTTATTACTTTCTCACCTTGCTGTGGGAACCTCAACGGTCCCCTTTCTTTTCCCGCGTTTGCCCTCTGCTCCTGATTGGCCTAAGGCTGGGGTTCAATTGAAACTGGAGAGTATATTAACTCTGTCTGTATTTCATTAAGCATCTCTAACAAACACTGAGAACCTGTTTGCAGTATTAGACAATAAAGAACTTTGATTCAACAAAGGTCTGATTTCTTGCTGTCTATTCAGAAGCCTCACAACTTCATTCAATGTCACTTAATCCCCCTACTTATTAAAAACCCCATTCTACATGGCTTTCATCCAGGCAGGTCCCCAGTGGAAAAGATGGTTGGACCCAACCCAGGCTATGATGACATAAGGTCTTAGTATTAGGTCATTTGGACACCATTAATGCCAAGGAGATGTACAGTGATTCAACAAATGGGAGCTGGTCTGGCAGCCCCCCTCCCAAGAGCATGGGAAATGTCAAATTTACCTCCCTAACTTGGCATACTCTCACCTAGGAATGGACATGAAGCAAAAAAAATGAAGTTCAGTTCCTGGTTCATGGCACGCCCTCTTCACGAATGATGGACAATCTTGAACTTCTAGCCGCCTCACAAAATGGTTTGATTGGTCAGGTGGCAGAACAGGCCCACTTTGGTGTGCTAGAGACACCAACTTCGCCGGGGGCCTCTGACTGACTCGCCTCTATCTACCAGCCACGTTTGGTGATGATTGGATTTACAGGGTTTGAGTTATGCCCCCCCAATAAGGTGCCCCCAGGAAAGCGCTTTCTTGGGGGCACCTTCTGGGGGCGGGGGGCCTAACTCGAACCAATCCTCACCAAATTTGGAGGGCAGGTAAAGGAGAGTCAGCCAGAGAACCCCCACGAGACTGGGTTATCTAGCTTGCACAGGAGCAGTTCTGTGAACTTCTGAACCCCCTGAATCTGCACTTGTCAAAACGACTGCTGTGGTTCTTGCACTTCCTGCTTGGCTGCCCCACTGCCAAGGACACCTGGGGGGGAGGTGAGAAGAGCACTGTTTGGGACCTGCCTCCTCAGAAGGAGCTCCTTCCACCAACCAGTCTGGCTGAGAAGTTCCTGGTCTCAGTCGCAGGGAGTTTCTCACCTGACCCCAGTCCTTCCATTCACCTGCGCCAGTGAAAAGGAGAGTTCAGTTCTATTCCCCCCACAGTGAAAGAGGGGCTCCTTTGCCCCCAGTTGCTCCAGGGATCTGCAAAGCAGAGAAAGCCGATCCCAGGGAGTGAGGAAAGACCCTGGACACATCTGCCTAGGTGCTGCAGGGCAGGATATCCTCTCAGACCAAGAGCAGGAGACCCTGGTCTCCCAGGCTTGGCAAGCAAGTCCCACACCATGGCAGGTCCATGCCTCCTCTGCCCTGAGCTGAGGCTGCTCCTTGTCAAGTGTCCTTCCTGCCTTCCTGGCTGGTAAAATGAGGTGGCACACCTGTGACTGTGCCCCGATCCCAAACAACTTCCCAAAGGCACCTGTCACAGGAGATGGTGGCAGCTACAAGCATGGACGGCTTCAAGAGAGAACTGGATACACATACGGAGCAGAGGTCCATCAGTGGCTATTAGGCACAAGGTAGAGATGGGAACTCTCAGTCTGGGGCAAGTGATGCCCTGTATTCTTGGTGTTTGGGGAGGCAACAGTGGGGGGGGCTTCTGGTGTCCTGGCCCCACTGGTGTACCTCCTGAGGGCACCTGGTATTTTTGGCCACTGTGTGACATAGAGGGTGCGTTCAGACAGCGTGATGGAGTTGGCTGGAGCCGGCTCAAAACGCCCCGCTCCAGACCATCACGATCACACTCACCCCACTTCGACATGCACTCAAGCAACTCCAAGGCATCTACACCGGAGTGTGTGTCAGGCTTTTTTAAAATTTTCCCCACTTGCACATGCACCTAAGCAATCAACTGAAAATAAAATCTTGCGCATGCGCAAAAGCAGGAGAGCAAAGCCTCTCCGTTACAAAAGCTCCGTGACTTCCCCACCCTGAAAGAACACGTCCCTTTAACCTCCCCCCCCCCCCCGAAACCGGCCTCCTTGGGATCCCAAAGGCAGAAATTGCGGCCATTTTTTAAAAAAAATTCTGAGGGGGCGGATGGATGCCCATGCACATACCGCTGAGGCAAAAATAAAAATGGTGGGCAAAAAGCGGACGCCCTTGGGGCTTCCACGGGTGTGTGTGTGTGTGTGTTAAAGACTCGGAAGTGGTTCAACGACGGCTCCGCGATCACACACAGCGAAAAACGCGGCTGCAGCCGGGAGAGCACGGGAAACCCCACCTTGGGACCTGGTAGCAAAATGCCACGCTTCACTCTGGAATTTGCTACGGTAAGTGACGGCTGGGGACGGGAGGCAGCTGTGGCTCTCTGATCGCGCACATTTGATCCGGTTCGAAGCGTTTCAAAAGCCGGATCAAATGGCGCATCTGAACGTACCCAGAGTGCTGGACCGGATGGGCCGCTGGCCTGATCCAGCATTGGCTTCTTTTATGTTCTTATGCCAGCTGAGAGTTGCAGTCATTCTGGCAGGCGCAGGTTTAGGAGGATATAGAACGGATTCTGTGCAAGCTAGAGACATCAACGTTGGAGGGCATCTAGAAGAGCATCTGGGGGAGGTCTGCTGCAAGTTCCATGTCTCTAGGTAGCACAGGATCCATTCTATACACTCTTGAATCTGTACCTATCAAAATGACTGTCCCATTCCCACTTTACATTTTGACTTAAATAGCGGCGTGACAGCTGCCAGTCTTCTGTGACCGCCGCCAGTCTATCTAACATATGTCAGAAATGAAGCTCTTTGAGGTAAGACACAAATGGTAGTTTGTTTTTTAGTGAGATGGAAAAAGGTGTATGGTTTGTTTTGAGACACATGCATCCCCCTTCTATTTCTGGGAAACTGGTTTTGCAGGGCTTTGCGTGGTTTTTGAAAACCTGAGCAACCACAGGCCACAGTTGTCCAACTGAAATATGTCTACATCACAGTAAATGAATAGGGTTCCCAGGTCCAGGTTGGGAAACATCTGGGCCGATTTCGCACTAGCGTTTGCCCCAGGTTTGCCCTCATGCTTGCACCGGAGCTCCTGGTTGATTTCACACCAGTTGCTCCGGGCTCACGTTTTGCTCTGGAGTATCGCCCTGCTGCACTGGAGTTTCCCTGGAGCAAACAAATCCTGTTTTTAGAGGATTTTCCTGTTTGCTCCGGGGGAGAACCCAAAATGAAAACACGCCCACTCGCCCGCCTTTCATCAGGGCCGCCCCATTGTGGGAGTTTCTAATTTTTTTCTTCGTCACGCTATATCGAACGGGCTGAGGTTCCGAGTGGGAAAATGAAGACAATACTCCGGAGGAAACTGGGGAGGGAAATTCTGGAGAGAATGGGAGGCGACTGGCCAGTGTGAAATCGGCCCTGGAGATTTTGAGGTTGGAGCTTTAGGAGGGCAGGGGTTGAGAAGGGGAGGGACCTCAGTGGGGTACAATGCCATAGACTCCACCCTCCAAAGCACCCATTTTCTCCAGGGGAACCGATCTCTGTCATCTGGAGATCAGTTGTAGTACCATATCGCCAGGCCCCACCTGGAGATTGGCAAGCCTATAAAATGAAGCTACTGTCAAACCATTTTCCCATCTTAGAAATTATTACCTAAAGTTCTGAGAAGAATGTTAGGGCCAGGTTGTTGTTGCTGTGACAAAATGCTCTGAAAGACTGTCCCCATAATCGGCTCATGGTTCATTTTGCAATGCTGAGTACAAAGTGCAAACCACAAAAAGGTTGTTTCCCTTTGCTTTCTGCGTAGCTTATTTATCCTGAGAGGCGGGTTGCTTATACATCACAATATCGGCAGGTTAAATGCTCCTCATTGGTGGGAAACCCAGACTTTTAAAAAGTGGTCCAAAATTGCCAAGTATTGTAAGATATACTCCTTTAATTTCAACAATTACTTTTTTTTTTTTTTTTTGCCAGTAAATTGGTTTGGCAAAATCGCGCTGTATGCAGAGTCCAAAAATGGCAGGGATGGAGTCCAGTTTTGCAATATACAGAATTATGCAAGAGTAAAGATAAAGTCATGCCTACTGCCCAGGGGATTTTGTTTCCAACTGTTTTTCTCAATCGTTCTAAACAAAGATTGACTGCCTTTCTAGGAAGGCTGGTCTCCCTCACTTTCTTTTCAGATCAAATAAATTGCTTCAGTAGGTCACATCAACATATTTCTGTCCGGTAAGGAATCCTGGTTTGAATTAATGGTGTGTTGTTCTGTATTCTGGTGTGTGTGTGTTTTAAACTTTCCCACTTTAATTAAATTTAAACTTTAACTTTGCTTCTTAAGCTTTGGTTATTTGGGGTATTTAACCAGTTAAATGTACACCGGCATATTATGGCTCCTATACATAATTGGGTTCATTGTGAAAGATTTTGTATGTTTATTGGTGGGTTCCAGCTTGAACTGGTTAGTGAAAACCTTTAACTGAGTTAAGGGCTTCCTTGCCAATTGGTTTAGTTGATGCTGGTGGTAGTCTTTCTGCCATAGGGGGAGAAGAAAATGAAAAGAATTCCCTTTCTAACTACATGCATGACAGCTTTTCTTTATTCAATACCTCTATATCTTTAAAAAGTCACTTCTGTTAGGGATCTAATAATAACTGTCTCTGTGGTGTTTTCAAGGGACGAGATGTTCAGAGGTGGTTTGCCAACGCCTGCCTTTGTGTAGCAACCCTGGACCTCCTTTGATGTCTCCCATCCGAGGACTAACTAGGTTTGATTCTGCTTAGCCTCCAACAAAGTTTTATTCAAGGTATAAGCTTCCATGTGCACCCACATTTCTTCAGATACATTGAAACTGAAGTTGCCAGTTTATACGTATAGGTAGAGGGTGAGCAGCCAATTAGCATGCAGCATTATAAAGGTGTTTAATGGATGCAAGGACAAAACTGGAATAACAAGCTTAGGTTATAACACATTTGTTTGGGTTTAATTCTGGGGAAAACTTAGCGAAAGAAATAAATGTAACAAAATCAGAGATTGACGGGCAGGTGTGCCCTTCTGAACTGTGGAATGCTGACAGTAATTAACTGAGGCCCTGTAATTACCCTCCATCTGTCTCAAGCATGGAGGCAACGTTACAGCATCGTCTTCTTTAAGGTGGTGTGATTGGCTGTTCAGTCTATCTCCTCTGTCCCCACACTAGAGAAATACATTCCAATCTACCATTCCAAATTACACTACATTCTACTATGCATTACATTACAATCTGCTATTCCAAATAAGAAATTAAAAGGATGTATAGCCCTTTTGGGGGATTGGTGAGAATACAGATGTAAGGACTGAATGATATTAGCATATGTAGTGAGATAAGAAACCAATATCCCTCTTAAGTCCTGGGGGTTCCATTGTTTTGAATGTTGCAATAACTTGTAACTCAGCAATTTCCCATTCTAGTCTGTCCCTGGACTTCCTTTGCAATAAAACAGCTACTTTGAGGTCATCCATTGAATGTCCTGGAAGGTTGAAGTGTTCTATAGGTTTCTCAGTCTTGTCATTCTTGATGTCAGATTTGGGTCCATTTTTCCTCTGGCTTACAGTTTTACCTGTTCGCCCTGTGTAGAGAACTGAAGGACATTGTTGGCATTTAATAGCACATACAATATTAGAAGATAAGCAAGTGAGTGAGCCTGAGAGGGCATAGTTAATGTTGTTAGGTCCAGTGATTGCCTTGTCTGGGTGTATGTGGCAGGAAAGCTGGCACCTGGGTTTATTGCAAGCTCTGTATTATTGCAAGTAAAAGGCAGGATTCTTTAATACATAAAGTGTGAGGGCAACTGGATATACACTATGATCACCAGAAGTAAAAGGGGGACATTTGTACACTAATCCTTCCCAAAGGGGGTTAAACTACTCCCACAATAGCTTGAAAGCCACCATTTAGTCCATACATGTAACCCAAGTTTCCTTGATTACTAGGGAAGTCTGAAAATGTAATATTTGTGCACCTCCCTCAAAAGGGAGAGATAAGGCATACCCCCAAAATGACTTTCCAATCGAAAGTTAGCGTTCAAGGCACCAGGTTACTATACTAGAATAAAAACGGGTCATCTGTACATTTCACAATCCAAACTTGGGTTCAGTGGTTTACTTCACAATGAAGGCTAACACTTCACACCAGGGCAAGCCAAAGTAACCCTGGGGCTCATATCACTCCCTCTCACATCCTACTATTGATCAAAGACAATGCTTGGTTGCTTCATGAGTATAACAGGATTGGGGACCATTCTCTCCGTGTTAGCCAATGCCCAGTCATCTTTTTTGATATCTCAAATGACTAAAAAATTATGTTTCTTAATCGTGGCACGTTTAGCACAGTTCAGTGTTCATGTGGTGAAAATCAAAATGACAGGCCATGCGCTCAATTAGCAGCGGAGGATCTTTAAGAAAACAACTGCTGCTTTATACAAGTGCTAAAATGTTTTTAAAAAACACACACACCACTAATGAAAATGCTGGGGGGGGGGGGGGATCTCTCTTTAAAAACAACATCCTTCCATTTTTATATTGGATCTTGAGGCATATAGAGAGTTCTATTCATCATTTTCATTTGTCCATCAGAGGTAATCTTGAAGGCTTCCGGAAGGCTTCCTGTAACTTGTTTTTGGACTGCATTAATTATATTTATTTTAAAAATACATTAGTCACCTTAATTATATTTATTTTAAATATATATTAGTCACCTTGACAGCTGATATAAGTACTCAAAGCAACATGCAAAAATTTTAAAGAGTGAATCATGTTTACTTTTGATAGCAACAGTGAAATTCCTGTAGTCCATCCAGTTGCATTTGCACATAGTTAACAGAAGCATAATTGTACATCAGTGGACTTGAGGAATACAGACTCTCCAACTAAAGTTGTCACTGGACAGATGGTGTCCATTTTCAATATGCTTTTTGATGCTCATTGAATTTATGACTGCAGTTCCCACATACAAAAACCATATGGATCTCCATATTTGAAAAGGGCAATGTGTTTAAGCCACTGTCCGAGCTGTTTCATTGACACGGTTCCCTATGAAAGATTCCTGGGAACTACAGTTCTGTGGACTGGACAGTTTGTCAACATTTTCCTCAGCTTCATGTAAAAATACAATTCCCAGGATCCTCTGTGTGAAGCTGTCTCCTCCACAAGTTGGTTTCTCCACTTGGTTCCAGATTATCATGTTGATGTGCCCATAGTTTCAGTCAACGCAGGAAAAGGACATTGATAAGTAGATTTGAGAATCCCATCTTCAGAGATGAAACAACATCCCTCACACACAGGACAGCAGCGTGGTGATTGAACAATATCCAAAAAATGCTTTCCTCATTCTCTCTAAGGTCTCAGCAATGTATCTGCTCCAGCTTTCCACGGCCCTGGTGGTGGGAACATCTCTGATGTGTGTGGTAGTTTCTGAAGCAAGCAGTCCTCCTGAAACAAACACATGCCCAGTGGTGTCATGTGGCATTCCAGGTTTACCAGGCAGAGATGGAAGGGATGGCACTGTCAGAATCTGCAGATTCTAACAAGGGTTCTGGGAATTAATGCTATGTATTGTAACATGATTTTGCTATGCTATGCAAGCCTGTCCTTTTATGAACTAGTTACTCATATCTAGTGCTTATTAGTTTGACCCATGTGAACGTATGCTATGTGACCCTGAGTTTATGGCTCTGACCAGGCCTGGTCTATGTAACTGTTTGCCCGGGAGAGTGGCGACTTCAAAGCCTGGGAACACTGGGCCTCTCACCCTCCTGCCTCCGCATTCCTTTCATCCCTGATGGGAGGACAGGGACCAGTTCTTATCAACGTGCGAAAGCCTTGAGGAAGGCATTTGTTATGTGAAGATGGTTACATCTGAGGGGTCTGGTTTGGGAAGGGAAATTTACTGCTTCACACCTCACCTTCTTTCCTGTGGGAAGCAAACGGCCAGGGAACCTTTTGCCCGTGGTTTTCCCCCCCTGTTGATTGGTTACCTATGGGCAATTTGAATTGTTCGGGAGGGTATATTAGACCTGCTTCCATTGTATACGTGATCTCTGACAATAATCCGAGAACCTGTACCAATGTAGAACCTGGAAATAAAGAACTGTGTTTCATCAACAAAGATCTGATCCTTGCCTACTTGGAGCAGAAGCCTCAAAGGCACCAAAGGAGAGAAAGGAGACCAAGGTACCATGCTTGTAATTTGATACCACATAATTATACAGTGTGTTGTGTATACACAGGATTACTTGGCAGTTTATGGGAATGCTACTGTTTTATTAGTTCACTTCACTTCACTTCACAGACCTTTATTGGCATAACAGCACAAAACCAAATAAAATACACTGGAATCTGTAGTCAGAAAGAACATCTCCTCCTAGAGGCCTAGTGGAGGGATTTTGCTACAGGTTCAATGATTTCCCTCTTATTTGAGGGTAGAAGTATAAAAGTCTTGTGATCCTCAGATCGACTCTTTAAAGGTAGCAGGAAAGGCTTTAAAAATACAGCACGAAGATCATCATAAAATTTACAGTGCAAAATAACATGATTGTTATCTTCAATCTCACTCATCCCACATGGACACAACCTATCTGTATATGGAATTTTCTTAAATCTCCCATATAACACCATAGATAGGAGAACATTACAACGGGCTAACATAAACGCCCTATGAAGATGAGGATCACACAAACAAGATAGGTATTCAGGAAGAGAAGGGACAGATGAAAGTTCCCAACGCACTGGGGAACAACGTCCAGAAGCCAGGCTTTTCAGATCTTGTATCTCGATATCAATAAGTCTTTGCTTAATCAAGGCAAAAGCCTGCTTCTCTGAGAACAAAACCATGTCATTAATGTTAAGTCCAATTACTAATTTTTTTCTCCTCAATAAAGGTCAACCAATCAGATAGATGCAATTCAGAAAACATACGTATAATGAGACTGTTAGGATTGCATCTAAAATAGAGGCATAGCCAGAATTTAATGGTTATAATCCAAGCCTTTGTAACTAGCCTTCTCTGATTCAACTCCAAGCATATGGCCGCATAAGATATACACACTGGGAGCCCTAAGATTTTCCTCAGGAATTTGGTTTGAATACATTCCATCAATGCGTTGAAGGCAGAAATCCACACTGGAGCACCATAGAACAATTTGGCACTACTATTTTATCTTAATCTCCTCTGAAGTTTCTTATTTATTTTTGTGATCTCTGTGTTTTGATCATATCTGATTATGAAGAAATGTATTTTACTTTGAAATATATAAAACCTTCTGCTTTAGCTTTAAAAGTTTTTCCTCTCTCTTAGCAGAGAATTGGGGTGGGTGGGACATAAAGTCACACCCACCAAGGTTTTAAAAATGCTAATGGACTCTTGGGATGAAGACATTGGGATGGTCAGCTCACACCAATGGCTGGAGACAATGACATCTAGCAGGGAAGAGAGGCTTGGAAAGTTTACAATGCTAGAAAGTCTCTTCCTGGAGACCTGAGGAAAGTATTTTTTGTAGTGCTGCCAGCTCTGGGTTGGGAAAGTCCTGGAGATTTTGTGTGTGGAGCCTGGGGAAGGTGGGGTTTGTAGAGGTGAGGGACCTCAGCAGGATATAATGCCACCTTCCAAGGCAGCCAGTTTCTCCAGGGGGACTCTTCTCTGTAGCCTGGAGATCAGTTGTAATTTTAGGATATCTCCAGCCACCACCTGGAGATTGTCAACCCTCCTTCTTTGACCCATAGTGGGACACGCAAACAGAGATAATAAAATCCCGGGCACATGGTCCTCTTTGCCTGATTCTATCTAGGAGAAAGACGATCTTATAGCTGGGCCATATGGAGGGCTGTAGGCTTGAACAGACTCCCAAGTAATGGAAAAATTTTAAAAAGCTGTAAGTTAAAGAGCCTCACTTAGAATAAAATCAGCTAGGGCAAGCCAGGAAAGTGATATGTTGCCTGGCAGAGAATTGGCCTGCTGCTGGTGCCCAGATAGCTCGGAGGGCAAGATGGAAACAGGGCCTGCAGGACACTCTCATGCTTGGGACTTAGGACAAACTTGGCATTTTGTTCATGTACTTCCTTCCCTGCTGCCCATCAGTCTCCTTTCCTTGACAGCCGGAATGTTGTAGTGGTTGAAGTACTGGACCAGGATCTGGGGGATTGGGATTCAACTGTCCCTACTGCTGTGGAAGCTTGCTGAGTGACCTTGGGCCAGTCACATAGCCTGACCTACCTACAGAGTTGATCAGAAGATAAAATGGAGAAGGGGAGAGTACTGTTAGCCATTCTAGGACCCGACTGAGGAGAAAACTGTGGTATAAATACAGTAAATAAATAAATGCAGTTAATAAATAAATAAATAAATTACCTGAAGAGGCAGTCTAGGATTTGGTGCTGAGGACCCTGAAGTTCATGTCTTTGGGAACCTGAACATTCATGGTGAGACTGTAAAATTTCTGGGTCCACAGATAATGATTACCAGAATGAGCAATGGCTTAAAACAACGTTAACATTTTGCATAGTAGTTTCTAAGCCCTGTTCTAGAACATACTAAGGGCAAGTGATTTTAGATGAAGGTCTCAAACCACCAGTTCCTTGCAGCTGTTGAATAAAAGAGAATGTCTCTGGACTATAAATTTGATCACTGCAGGAATGATGTCGAATTCCATGGCGTGCCATGGCAACCATGGGACTTTCCCATAGTTCACTAAGTTACAGGCACCAGGGCATGATCTTGATCTTATTTTTTTCTAGAAACAAGGTACACGGGGCTGGGTCCAGCCAGCTTTTGCACTTTGTCTTGCCCAATTTATCATCTTGTTTTACTACAAGATGTTTCCTGTTGGTATTATTGATACTATTGACCTAGTATAATGCAGTGAGGTTTAACTTCCATTATACTTTTTATACTTGTATTTATTTATTTATTATATGTACATTCAGTTTCTACTGTTAGCACCTGTAAGAGCCTTTTGGCTGATGGCTGGGGCAGAAATCTACAAAATAAAGAAATGCTGTGGCACACTGATTATCACAGGAAGAAAGCCACCGTGCCTTTGAAGGAACTTTCTCTTAGCGGCTTTTTGTTTAAAGAAATTAAACCCCAGAGGTATTCAGCCTTTTTTTTTTTTTTGTCAAACTTTAGGAGTTGGACTGAAGGGCCATCAGGGATCTCCTGGAAAGGCTGGACCTCCGGGCCTATTGGGAATACAAGGACCTCCAGGTGAAAAATGAGAAAAGGGAGAAACAGCAGGTAAGTTCTCAGCTTTTTGATGGTCAGCTTTTCTGGCAGTAGAGCAGGGGTCCCCAACATGGTGCCTGTGGTTGCCATGGCACCCACCAACACCTTCCTTGGCGCCCGCCAATTGTTTTTAGAAAGCAGGCAGAGCCAGGGGAGGCTTTTGCCCACCAGGACTTCTGAATGGCCACTAAAGATCAGTTGTGCAGATTTTATTTATTTATTTCCTTCATTTATACTCCATTTTTCTCCCCACTGAGGACCCAGTGTACCACATTTTCCTCCATTTTATCGCTACAACAATCCTGCAAAGTAGGTTAGGCTGAGTCAGAGCATGACTGGCCCAAGGTGACGCAGCGTGCCAGAATGTGGATTTGAATCAGTCTCTCCCAGGTCCTAGTCCAACACACATTGTTCTGGTATTTGGGGTGGCTTTATTACTAGACATGTGAAGTCTTATTGTGTTGTTCTTAATATGCACCCCTTTTAGTCTTAAAAGGGTCAGGATAGAGGTCACAGAACTGTGGATGCCCCATTCAAGACTTGAACAGCACTTAAATCAGTAACTTTTATTGAAAGGTTGGAGAAACAATGGTTTCAGAACTGGGAGTTTTAAGCAAAACAGTGTGAATAACAATTATACTGAGCAGTCCCGAAGTCATTGTGAAAAGAGAAGTAAGGTCAAATTTACATCTGACTTTCCCACTAGAATCATTCTAGTTTCAAAAAAACCTGTCTATACCTGTTTCTAGTTTCAAACCATACTTGTTCTAGTTTATAAATTATTGTTTACATTTGTTCATTGCCCTACTGTGGTCAAACTAGCATTATACTGCTTTAAACAAATGCTGTTGCTTAGTACTCTTCAGATCCCCTGGAATGAAATTTGAAACCAGCGTGAAATGAGCTTGGGAAAAGACAGCAGTCAAACTACTACAGAGGGGAGGTGTAAATTGGGCCTAAGTCTCTGGCTTGCTAACTGCAAGTAGGATAGTGTCACACACTTGGCATGGTGTCTGTTTTTCACAAGCTCTGGGAAGCCCCTTTTCTTCACAACTGCAGGAGAAGAAGTCACACAAACATTCAGGAACGCCACATCAGAAGGTAGCTACTCTTCTGATGACTGCCTTACTCTATCTTCACAGGCTTTTCTCCTCAGAAACTTCCTCTTCAGAAATTCTCCTCACCCTGAGGAGGAAAAGCCTGATTCTTGTCCGGTTGCCAGACATCCGCTCACTCAGCCTCTCTGTAGAGAACACCTCCCTCTAGATCACCTCACAAGCTTTTAGAATAATAAATATTTTACAAGGCTTACAATTATTATTCGTCGTAGGTTTTCCGGGCTGTATGGTTGTGGTCTTGGCATTGTAATACCCAACGTTTCATCAGCAGCTGTGACTGGCATCCTCAGAGGTATTACACAGAAAAATGGAGTATTCTCTGTGTCAGTGTGAGCAGAAGAAAAAATGGTAGGCAGGTAGTTTGTATCTACTCAGGAAGGTGGGGAAGGGGTGGGTCATTATCTTGTAGGAGTTTCCCAGGCTGTGACATGCTAATGGAGGAGCTTTCCTGAGGGGGTTCTTTTGCATATGGGTTGGCTGTTGAAATTCTTATCTGTAGTGCTGTTGTAAGATGTAGGGTATTTTGTGTTTTTCAAGACTGGAAACCATGCCCTATTTATTTTCAGACTCTCTTCTTTCCTGTTGAAATTGTGTTTATGAATTTCAATGGCTTCCCTGTGTAATCTGACATGGTAATTGGATGTGTTGTCTAGCATTTCAGCGTCTTGGAATAAGATACTGCATCCTGTTTGAGTTAGGCTACGTTCAGTCTCAGGAAAGCTCCTCCATTAGCATGTCACAGCCTGGGAAACTTCTACAATGACTCACCCCACCCCACCTTCCTGAGTAGATACAAATTACCTTCCTACCATTTTTCTTTTCACATTGACACAGAGAGTACTCCATCTTTCTGTGTTATACCTCTGAGGATGCCAATCACAGCTGCTAGTGAAATGTCAGGTACTACAATGCCAAGACCACGGCCATACAGCCCAGAAAATCGAAAACAACGAATGAACTCCGGCTGTGAAAGCCTTCAACAACAAATTATCATTCACTTGGGTGTTTTAACTGTTGTGCCTTTTATTAGCTACAATGAGCAGGACTCTGGGGAAGTAGTATACAAATTCATTAAAATAAATGTGTACACTGAACTGCAGACACCGGGGTGTGTATGCGTGAGTCACTATCCATCATAATGACCGATCACCATTGTTTTCAATACATGGAACTCTTGGTACTTCATTATTTTCCCTACCCGGTTGCTTTCCCTTAGCGACTGATGCTGTTCAGAATGAAGTAACTGCTCTTGAAAACAAGCTACAGGCTCTTCAAGCTGAATTTAACAAATACAAAAAGGGTAAGATATAACAAATACGTTTTTAGTGCATTAAGAACATAACAAGAGCCTTGCTGGATCAGACCAGTGGTCCATCAAGCCCAGCATGCAGTCTCATACAGTAACCCTCTGGAGGGTCAACAACAGGGCATAGAGTCCGAGGCCTTCTCCTGATGTTGCCTCTTGGCCAGGGGTCATTTCGTAAAAAAAGAGGTGCAGGAGCTCATTAGCATAACTCATTAGCATAACTCATTTGCATATGCCACACCCCGTAACATACCGGAAGTGTGTCAGAAGGCAACACCCACCCCTCAGACTCCACTCCACAGGTGAGTGAAACTGACCTACTCTTCCTCCATTCCCTTCCCCATCCAATACTTTGAGCAATAAAAATAAGCTTAAAGAACACACCCTCATTCTCTTCCTGCTCCCTTGAAACCACCAGGTTTCAAGTAGACTTGAGATACCCAGGACACGTGCACCACCCATTCTTTTCCCTTCCCCTCCCCACAACAAGACACCCTGTGAGGTAGGTGGGGCTCAGAGAGGTCTTTTGAGAACTGCTCATGAGAGAACAGCTCTGAGAGAACTTGTGACTGGCCCAAGGTCACACCAGCATGTGGAGGAGTGGGGAATCAAACCCGGTTCTCCCAGATTAGAGTCCAACTCCTGACCACTACACCAAACTGATGGGGTGGAAGCTGCTGAAGGGTTGGTAAAATTTCTCCAGTACTTATGAGCCATGTGCCCAGATAAAAAGTGGTATACTTAGAAAATGTATATACCACCTTGAGCAAGTCTCTGGAAAAGCAGCACACAGTCATAAAAGGAACAATGATAAAATTATCAATATTAAAACAAAACATTAAAAACAATAAAGACCCTAGCAGGGCTTTCCCCGGGGCGCTGCGCCTCTGCTCTGCTGGGGGAAGCCGAGGAGGGAGCGGGGCTTGGTCATGTGCCCGCCCCCTGGGCTCCTCACTCCCGGAGCTGCGCTCCTGTGCGCTCCCGCTCCAACGGACCCCTGCTCTTGGCACTGCTATTCAGAGGTTTACTGCCTCTGAACATGGAGGTTCCCTTACTCACCATGGCTAGTAGCCACTGATGGATCTCTCCCACATGAACCTGCCTAACCCCCCTTTTAAGACGTCCATGCTCATATCCACCACTTTACGGAAGCTCATGAACCATGACCCTTTTGTGAATCTTTCTCCATCCTCTCCCTCCCCCAACAGCCCCTGAAACAAAAGGTATTGCTGGTGGTCATGAGAATCCGTCAAACACACAAGGAGGGGTAATGAGGCAAAATGGTCCCTCCCTCCTTTCTGCTGTCCCACAAAGTGCATAAAGTCAAGCTTCCCATTAGTGCAACAGCAAGATGGGGCAATTTCCCCCTATTTCCCCTTCTTACTGCAGGACTGCATGCCCTGCAGCTTTTGACCGACAGGGGAGGGCCACGGCTCAGGGCAGAGTATCTGCCTAGTAGGCAGAAGGTCCCAGGTGCAATCCCTAGAGCAGGGGTGCTGAACTCATTTCTTATAGGGGCCGGACCTTACATAAATGGGACTTTGTCGGGCCGAGCCATGTCTGTCATAAAATGTAATATCGGGTAGCAGAGATAAACAGACGCAGGCAAACGCAATTAAAGATGCAGTGCAGCACTGGGCTAATGCTCCCGTACGGCCTGGAGTGGGGAGCAAACCCTTTCCTCAGCCTGCTCTCATGGTCAATACTCTGGCCGAGGACAGACTGGCACTCTGGCCCACTCTGCCTCCGCTTTAGAAGCGGAGGAAGAGGGCATCCAGATTGCCACAGTTGTCCCCCGTTGGCGGGCCGCACTTACCCGCATGCGAGGCGCTTTCCAAGTGCTGCAGCCAGAGACCTCTTGGAGCTGGTCTCCGGCCATCTGGGCGCACGTCCCTGCCGCTTCCTGGCAGTGTGGACGCGTCAGAAAGCGGGGCCGGAAGTGCGAACCGGCTGTCCCGGCCGTGCCTCGCCGGAACAGCCGCGCGCCCCAGTGGAGGCTCCAGGGGCCGGCTAAGGAAGAGTGGACACGCTGGTCCACCTCCTTTCAGGTAAGGTCCCGCAGCACTGGAGCCAGTGTGAACAGGCAGCCACGGGATGGCTTGTCCCCGGGGCTTTTTTGCCCGCTCACACTGCGCTCCAGATATCCAGTCTGTCCTCAGCCTCTGAGCCTACGACCCAGGGGAGAAACTGAAATGGCTGGGC
This sequence comes from Lepidodactylus listeri, assembly GCA_029233225.1. Classification (NCBI taxonomy): domain Eukaryota; kingdom Metazoa; phylum Chordata; class Lepidosauria; order Squamata; family Gekkonidae; genus Lepidodactylus; species Lepidodactylus listeri. Next base: position 125,963,859 of record JARCFY010000005.1, on the reverse strand, counting down.
ATTGCAAGCTTCCTTCCCCCACCAAGTTTACTCAGACTGGCAGTGGCTCTCCAGGGTCTCAGGTTGAAGTCTTTCTCATAATAAGCCACAGATTGGTCCTTTTAACTGGAGGTGTCAGGGATAGACCCACCTGGCTCCTTAGCTCAGTGAACACAAGAGGAAAGCCTCCACCTGGAACCACAACATTTGCCACCGAGCCCCCTCCCCCTCCCCCAGCAAACGTCAGCAAATAAACAACTCTAGCAGGCCCACATGGACACAGGCAGGGGTCATTTCGTAGAAAAAGAGGTACAGGAGCTTATTAGCATAACTCATTAGCACAACTTATTTGCATATGCTATACCACCTGACATCATTGGAAGTATGTCAGAAGGCAAGAAAGAAAGAAGAGAGAGAGAGAGAGAGAGAGAGAGAGAGAGAGAGAGAGAAAGAAAGAAAGAAAGAAAGAAAGAAAGAAAGAAAGAAAGAAAGAAAGCTGGCAGAGAGGGGACAGCTACTAATCCAAGCCTCAGAAATACCACTATTCTGGGAGGATAGCTTCAGTGGTGGCTGAAGCCTTCAGAAGGCTGGTCGGAGGAACAAGGACCTTTCCAGGGGACAGGGTCATTTTGCTGCAGCCATGACACAAGCAGGCATTCCCCTGTGGGGGGGCGGGGGGGCGGCACCAACTCCCGGAGCTGCGCTCCCCCGAGCTACTGCTTAAAATGACCCCTGGACACAGGAGAAGCCAGCGAAGATGAGGGAAGTTCAGCAGCCCTGCTTTCTGCTCTCTGTACCCAGAGGCAGCTCAGAAGGGTGAGGACAGGCAGAGGTAGGGGCAGGGGCAGGCAGGGGGGAAGAGAAGAGAGCCGCGGGCCAGATTAAAAAATCAAAACCTTGGGCAGGCTGGTTCTGGCCCACAGGCCATATGCTTGAGACCCCTGCCCTAGCATCTCCATTTAAAGAGTCTAGCAGTAGGTAATGTGAAAGACCTCTCCCTGAGACCCTGTTGCCAGTCTGAACACAAGTTGCGACAGAACAGGAGTCGCATTCAGTATAGTGCAGCTGTATGTATGTGCCACAACTTCAGCCAATGCCTTCGGGGGGAGGGTTAACAGGCTGCTTTCACCAGTGTTGTATGACATCAACCAATTGCTTTGTTTCTCACTTTTCTTTTTTTGAGAAAGGCTAACTTGGGTGTACATGAAAACAGCCCGCCTAACCATGAGATCAGAGCCATGAAATCCAGATCCTGAGCTTCAGTTCCTAGCCTCTGCAGGGAAGCTATTTGTTGTGATGCAACTGCACTGTAGGGGATTGGTGCAAATGATACAGCCACGTAGGAGGGGTGAAGGGCAGGAATCTTCCTTCAGGGATGGATTTTTCAAAAGGAGAGAGTCTCACTGTTGACTGCTTTTCTTTCTGGGTCCAGTGGTATTACTGCAGGGGTTGACAGTCGGACAGAAGACTTTCTTTTCAACTCGCCGGCAGGACACTTTTGCTAATGGCAGAGCCCTGTGTGCGAAAGCTGAAGCAGCCCTGGCCTGCCCCAAGAATGCCGCCGAGAACGCTGCAGTGCATGACCTAACAAGGAGGGATTCCAAGTTTGCATTTCTCGATATAACCAATATCCAAACGGAGGGCAGGTTTGTGTGTGCAGACGGGGCGCCAGTAAGCTACACAAACTGGAGAGAAGGAGAGCCCAAGGACGGCCACAGATCTGAGGACTGTGCTACTATCTTGGCTGAAAATGGACAGTGGAATGACTTCAACTGTGACCAGAGATCTCTCATTATTTGTGAATTCTGACCTCTTTGCAAAGCGCATTCATGTTTCAGGGTTCTGCGTGTTCTAGCACTGGGAAACATTACTCATTGGTTTCAGGTTACACTTGAGGCTGGGTGAGAAAAGCGAAGTTCCCTGGCAAGACAAAGTTACCACTTCCTATGGAGTTGACCTGGGCTGCTTCTGTGGAGTTCTCACGGCAGCCTCGCAGCAACAGAATGCTGACATAGCCATTTTCCCTGCATTTTTCTTGTCACCTCCTGTAGCCGTCATTGCCCCCCCCCCCCCCCCCCACTGCTGGAGGGCTTCATTTAGGCTTTTTTAAAAGAAAAAAATCAGCAGTTGCTAGGTCGATGTAGCACTGTTATGCTCTGTTGGCAGAATTTCCCACTTCCTTCAAATCCCCAGCGCTTATTGAAAAAAGATAAGAGTTTAGCCCTTTTGTTTCAGAGATGTAAGATGTGCACCATTCACTTTTATCTTGGAAAAGATTGCAGCAAAGCAGGGAAAATCCACTAAGTGAATGATTAGGGGAACCTGGGCTGTACGGATGCGCCATTATTTCTTTATTTCCACTACCACCCCTAATCAAATGGGAATATCACAAAATGCAGCTAAATGCCAGGGAATTGGGATGAATGCATGCCACCAGGTATTGCTAGCGAAATATTGAGATTACGACGTACTTCAGCTGAGTTTGTTATACAGTTTTTATGTGTCGGATTAAGATTTTCATCTCTCTTAGACATCTTGAGTGTTTGGGAAGGGTGGGATAGAAATGTTTTAAATAAATATGTTCCTTGTACCATTTTTAACTCTGGAAAAGGAATAATCTCTTTCTATCCTCCCAATGCCAGACCCAGGACTCCGTTCAGATGTCATGCTAAGCAGCCATTTACTGAAAATCACAATACTGATGCATGACCTCAGGTCCCAGGGAGCGTTTTTAAGAAAACAATTTTGGCTTTATATGTATATGTATGTATGCAATTCAATGACAGTAATAAAGAAATGTTACACATTAATATTTATCTCATCCCTGAGGAACCACAATAGTGCTTTTGCATTTGGTATAATCAGGAGTCATTTCGTAGAAAAAGAGGTGCAGGAGCTCATTAGCATAACTCATTAGCATAACTTATTTGCATATGCCACACCCCCTGACATCACCAGAAGTATGTCAGAAAGCAAGCAAGAAAGAAGAGAGAGAGAGAGAGAGAAAGAAAGAGAGAAAGAGAGAAAGAAAGAAAGAAAGAAAGAAAGAAAGAAAGAAAGAAAGAAAGAAAGAAAGAAAGAAAGAAAGAAAGAAAGAAAGAAAGAAAGAAAGAAAGAAAGAAAGAAAGAAAGAGAGGGGACAGCTACTAATCCAAGCCTCAGAAATACCACTATTCTGGGAGGATAGCTTCAGTGGTGGCTGAAGCCTTCAGAAGGCTGGTTGGAGGAACAAGGACCTTTCCAGGGAGCGGGGTCATTTTGCTGCAGCCATGACACAAGCAGGCATTCCCCCACCCGGGGGGGGGGGGCTGGCAACAACTCCCAGAGCTGCGCTCCCCCGAGCTCCTGCTCGAAAGGACCCCTGGGTATAATAGTTGTAGTCTGAAGTGTTATAAATAGGGGGTTGAGCCTAGTCAACTTCATTCCATGTCATCTAATTCCCCGCCTTATTACAGCCCCCATTCCATGTTGTTTTTGTCCAGGCTGGTCCCACAATCCCCAGAGTAGCCTTTTCGGTGGTCAAAGAACTGGTCCCTTGCATCAGTGAAAAAAGGTGGTTGGATCCAACCCAGGGTATGAAGGCATAAGGTTGTACTTTTAAGTCGTTCTGATACCATTAATGCCAAGACGTACCATGGGACTGCAATGATATAGCAAATGAAGCTTTTAAGAAAGCTGGTCTGGAAAAATTGGAAAAGTAGGGTTCTACCACAGCCCTGTCACCTTCATTTCTCATCCTTAAATCTCCACACCAGGCCAAGCATTGCCTGCTGAAATCAGCATGATCGATATGGAACAGGGTAGCCCTGGATCTATAAATTCCTCCTCCCCCCCTTGCTTGCTGCCATTGGTATAAAAGTTTTGTTTACACGTGCCTGCTTGGCTCTTGAGCTCTGTAGCATCTTTCAGTGCCTTGCCTGTGTGAATGTGTGGCCACATATCTAACATCACAGAACTTCTGAATCCAGAAACAAGAAAAAAAGTTCTCCATCCACCCTATCACCATGACAGAAGTTATAAAATTAGGCATATTGTTATGAAAGTAGAAATAACTCTTCTTCCCTCTCTGGTAATGCTAGAACTCAGCTCCATGGAAGAGCTTCTGCTTTGCATGCAGAAGTTCCCAAGGTCCATCTCTGAAATCTCCATTTAAAAGCAGCAGGAAGTAGGTCACACAAAAGACCTCTACCTGACACCTTGAAGAGCCACTGCCAATCAAAGTAAACTGTACTAACCTTGGTCGACCAATGATCTGGTATAAGCAAGGGTCGTTTAGTAGAAAAAGAGGTGCAGGGGCTCATTAGCATAACTCGTTTGCATAACTCATTTGCATATGCCACACACCCCTAACATACCGGAAGTGGGTCAGAAGGCAACACCCACCCCTCAGGCTCCACTTCACAGGTGAGTGAAACTGACCTGCTCTTCCTCCGTTCCCTTCCCCACCCAATACTTTGTGCAATAAAAAGAAGCGTAAAGAACACACCCTCATTCTCTTCCTGCTCCCTTGAAACCACCAGGTTTCAAGTAGACTTGAGATACCCAGGACATGTGAACCACCCATCCCTTTCCCTTCCCCTCCCCACAACAAGACACCCTGTGAGGTAGGTGGGGCTGAGAGAGGTCTTTTGAGAACAGCTCTGAGAGAACTTGTGACTGGCCCAAGGTCACACCACCAGCAGTAGAGGAGTGGGGAATCAAACCCGGTTCTCCCAGATTAGAGTCCAACTCCTGACCACTACACCAAACTGATGGGGTGGAAGCTGCTGAAGGGTTGGTGAAATTTCTCCAGTACTTATGTGCCATGTGCCCAGATAAAAAATGGTATACTTAGAAAATTTATATGCCACCTTGAGCAAGTCTCTGGAAAAGCAGCACACCGTCATAAAAGGAACAATGATAAAATTATCAATATTAAAACAAAACATTAAAAACAATAAAGACCCTAGCAGGGCTTTCCCCGGGGCGCTGCACCTCTGCACTGCTCGGGGAAGCCGAGGAGGGGGCAGGGCTTGGTCATGTGCCCGCCCCCTGGGCTCCTCACTCCCGGAGCTGCGCTCCTGTGAGCTCCGGCTCCAACGGACCCCTGGGTCTAAGCCTACTTCATGGGTGTTCATGTTCCCAATGCAGCTACCCTTTCGGTCCTGTTTCCACTTTAGGCTTTGACTTAAACAGTGTTGTGGCAGCTGTCAACTTTTCCTGTTCTCTGTATGATTGGGAGAAAAATAATCTTTTTTTTTTTTTTTGCGAGCTGAAAGAGAAAGTATAATTCTGTCCGAGACACACATATCCCCCTTTGCAAGAATTTCTACATTTTCAAAAAACCTGCAACGCCACAGTGGGGGCAACAGAAATATTGGGGCAGTGGGGCACACCATAGGGGATGGAGCTACTCTCAAACAGCTTTCAGTTGTGTGGGAAATTATTGCTTCAGCTTCCTTGGTCTCTGTGGCTCTCCATTGAAAGGTGCAGCAGTACTGTCCCGTCAATCTAATCACAATTCCTTTTGGAATGTGGGGTGTAAGGCGCAAACAACAAAGTTTTGCATAAGTTACTTATCCTCAGTGGTTTCCTTATACATTACGTTATCAGAAGGTTAAACACTCTTCATAGGCTGATTTTACACCTCCCCTGCTGTCTTTTCCTGTGCTGATTTCACAGTGGTGTGAAATTTCACTCCAGGGGGTCTAAGTGCACTTGTTAAGTGCAATTGTTTAAAGCAGAATCAAGAGGTATAATACCAGCTTGACCACAGGAGGGCAATTCGTAGATATGGACATTTCAGTGGCAGCCCGGTTTCACACCGCACAGAGGTATGGGCAGGTTTTTTTGGAACTAGAATGATTCCAGCGGGAAAGTCAGATGTAAAATCAGCCATAGACAGACAGCCCAGCCTTTTAAAAAGTGGTCCAAAATTACCAAATATTGTAAGATATACCATTGCAGTTCATAGTATAACAATTTTTCTTTCTTTTATGAAAGTTTATGAGAAGGGATAATCTCAAGTTTCAACAACCAGAATTTGTTCCTTTTTTGCCAGCAAATTGATTGAGCTAGACTTGTTTATGAGAAGGGATAATCTCAAGTTTCAACAACCAGAATTTGTTCCTTTTTTGCCAGCAAATTGATTGAGCAAGACTTGTACTGTCTGCGGTGCTCATGAACGGGGAAGTGTGAAGTCCAGTTTTGAAAATCACAGAATGATGCAACAGCTAAGATAAAGCAGAGCCTGCTTCCTAGGTCATTTTATTTCTTTACCTCTGTCTCAATTGTTCTAGAGAGTGATTTTCTGCCTTTCTTGGCTGGCCTTCCGCACTTCTTTCCAGATCAAATAAATTGTTACGGTTGAACGCAGCAGCATACTTCATTCAGGTAAGCAACGCTGGTTTTTAATTGAAGCTGGATTATTATCCCATTAGCTGTTTTTTTCTTCTTTTAAACTTCCTCTCTCATTTTTATTTTGTGCCTCCTAAACTTTGGATGGGTTGGGTTAACACAATTAGTTGAATATGCATCACCATATTATAGTTCCAATATGTAACTGGGTTCATTGGTTGGTTAAATTTTTGTGTATGATTATTGGTGGGTTCCAGTTTTAAGTTGGTTAGGGGAAACTTTTAAATGAGTTAAGGCTCCTTTACTGATTTTTTTTTATGCTGATTATAACGTTTTTTCTTTCTGAAAAGAAGCACCCCATTTTCCTAACTATGGGGGTGGCAGCTTTTCTTTATTCAGTACCTCAGTACCTTTAAAAGGTTGGGGAATATTTAAATTTACCAGAGTGGTTAACACCACAATCCTAAACACAGTTAAATCCTTCTAAGTGCATTGCAACTCTTGTTAGCTTGTCCTGTAAAAGGCAGAATTCTTTTGATGACTTGACAGCCCATACCCTCACCAACATGTATACTGATAAAGTGTGAAGTTAACTGATATATACTGTGATTACCAGAAGTCTGAGAGGGGGACATTTATGCATCAGTCCTTCACAAATGTAGTTAAGCTACACAACATCTAAAAAGCTACCATTTATTCCATACATGTAATCCAAGGTTCCTTAAGAACTATGGAATTCTGAAAATGAAATATTTGTGCATCTCTCCCCAAAAGGAAGAGATCAGATATAGTCCAAAAGAGTTAAGCTACTTTCACAGACTATATCGAAAGTTAGTGTTCAAGGCACCAAATTACTATACCAGCATCAAAACAGGACATCTATAAATCTCACAATCCAAACTGGGGATAAACGTGTTTACCTCATGATGAAGGCTAGCACTCCAGGGCAAGCGAAGGTACCCCTGGAACTCACATCGTTAAATCAGCTGCCTACTATCGGCCTTTGAGTGATTTCTAGTAGTGACAACAAGAAAGATGTATCTGTGCTTGCGGAATGCTTACATTTGTGTGTAATCTAGATGTGCATTTTTCTCCACAGTTAGTCGGCCGGTGGGCATACTTATATTTCTACTTGAATCGCCCTGTGGCTGGGAACACTTCCTCTTGCATTACTACTAGTGATCCCACACGATGCTTGGTTGCCTAATGAGTATAACAGGATTGGGGACCATTCTCTCCGTGTTAGCCAATGCCCAGACATTTTTATAAAATGACTGAAAAATTAAGTTTCTGAATCTTGGCATGTTTTGGCACAGTTCAGTATTCATGCAGTGAAAATCACAATGACAGACCACGCACTCAATTATCAGCTGAGGATTTTAAAGAAAGCAATGTCAAAATCCCTCTATTTTTATATTGGATTTTGGGGGCACACAGAGGGTTCTATCCCTCCTTTTCAGTAGACTGTCAAAGAAGTAATCTTGAAGGCTTCCAGAAGCCTCTCTGCCGTTCATTTTTGTCCCGCGTATATGGACTAGTCACTTTAACGGCTGACATAAGTGGTCAAAGAGAAGAAAGATGGTATGGTGTAGCCCCTGTCAGATCTCTAAGCAGGTCATTACTTGGATGAGAGACTACCAAGGAAGATCCTGCAGAGGATGGCCGTGGCAAACCACCTCTGCTTCTCACCTGCCTTGAAAGCATCTTGCTGAGGTCACCACAGGTCAACTGCAAACTGACAGCAGCAATGTACATATTAAGTACCCAAAGCAAAATGCAATTTTTTTAAAAGTGAAGAGCGTTCTCTTTTGATACAGACAGGGAAATTCCACAGTTTATAGTGCTTCCAGTTGTTAATTGCATAGGAATAATTGCACATGAATGGAGTTGGGGAATGCAGAGTCTCCAACTAAAGAGGGCATTGGACAGATGACTTCCATATTCAGTAAGCATTTTGATGGTCATCTGAATTATGACTGCAGTTCTGCCTACAAAAACCTGCTTCCATATATGGATCTCCTTATTTGAACTTGGGACATGAACGTTAAATCACTTTCCCAAGCTGTTTCATTGGCATGGTTCCCTATCAAGGGTCCCCGGGAACTATAGTTCTGCGTAGGGACTGGACATCTCTGCCAACGTTTTCCTAAGCTTCATGTAAAAATAGAATTCCTAAGATACTTTGTGCGAAGCTCTCCAGTTAGTTCCTCCAACTCGTTCCAGATTATCATGTAGATGTGCCCATAGTTTCAGTCAACATGGGGCAAGCACATTGATAAGTAGGTAAAAATGTACAAGGTTCTCATTTCCAGAGATGAACAAAGGCCCCTCACACACGGAACAGCAGAGTGGTGACTGAGCAACCTTCAACAATGCTTATTCAATACTTTCTTGATTGTCTCTAAGGTCTCAGCAATGTATCTGCGCCAATTTTTCATGGCTCTGGTGGTGGAAACATCTCTGGGGTGTGCAGCAGCCTCTGAAGCAATCAGACCTGCAGCTAACACATGTACAGTGCTGCAATGTGGCACTTCCGGTTTACCAGGCAGAGATGGAAGAGACCAAGGTATCGTGTTTGGAAGTTGCTACCACATAATTATACGGTGTGATGTGTATAAATAGAAATGGTGGGCAGCTTTTGAGAGTATTATTATCTGAAAGTCCTCCGGGTTTTCTTATTCAGTTCTGTGATCTGTATGTTTTGGTTGTAACAGCCTGAATAGCCCTCAGTAGTCTGATACTGTCAGATCTCAGAAGTTGAGTAGGATCTGCCCTGATTAGTGCTTCAGTGGGAGATCACCAAGGAAGGGTTGCTGTACCATGGAAGGCAATCACAAACCAGCTCTACTCATCTCTTGCCTTGAAAATCACATGGTCCTGGGCAGGGGTCCGATGGAGCGGGAGCGCACAGGAGTGTGGCTCTGGGAGTGAGGAGCCCAGGGGGCGGGCACATGACCAAGCCCCGCCCCCTCCTCGGCTTTCCCAAACAGTGCAGAGGCGCAGTACCCCGGGGAAAGCCCTGCTAGGGTCTTTATTGATTTTAATGTTTTGTTTTAATATTGATAATTTTATCATTGTTCCTTTTATGACTGTGTGCTGCTTTTCCAGAGACCTGCTCAAGGTGGCATATAAATTTTCTAAGTATACCATTTTTTATCTGGGCACATGGCACATAAGTACTGGAGAAGTTTCACCAACCCTTCAGCAGCTTCCACCCCATCAGTTTGGTGTAGTGGTCAGGAGTTGGACTCTAATCTGGGAGAACTGGGTTTGATTCCCCACTCCTCCACATGCAGCTACTGGTGTGACCTTGGGCCAGTCACAGGTTCTCTCAGAGCTGTTCTCTCATGAGCAGTTCTCAAAAGACCTGTCTCAGCCCCACCTACCTCACAGGGTGTCTTGTTGTGGGGAGGGGAAGGGGAAGGGATGGGTGGTGCACATGTCCTGGGTATCTCAAGTCTCCTTGAAACCTGGTGGTTTCAAGGGAGCAGGAGGAGAATGAGGGTGTGTTCTTTACGCTTATTTTTATTGCATCAAGTATTGGATGGGGAAGGGAATGGAGGAAGAGCAGGTCAGTTTCACTCACCTGTGGAGTGGAGCCTGAGGGGTGGGTGTCGTCTTCTGACGCACTTCTGGTATGTTGGGGGGGGGTGGCATTTGCAAATGAGTTATGCAAATGAGTTGTGCTAATGAGCTCCTGCACTTCTTTTTCTACGAAATGACCCCTGGTCCTGGGGTCGCCATGTGTCAGATGTGACAGCACACAATTATTATTATTATGTTTTGATTATATCTGACGCTGGGGACTTAGGACAAAATGAGCAATGGCTTAAAACTACTCCAGTGTAAAGAACAACTGTAATATCCGGCACAGTAGTTTCTAGACCGTGATCTAGAACAAAGCAAGGCCATGTGATCTGGGGGCAATTCCTCAGACTACTAGTTCTCTAACACTGTTAAATAAAACGGGTTGCCTCTGGATTGCAAATTCAATAACTACAGGAATGGCTTAGGACTCCATGGCTATGCCATGGCAATCATGAGATTCTGTCATACTATTTTTGGTTGGATGTAGCAGACACTTGGTAGCTTATCTGGGCACCTGGCAACACTTAAAAATCCAAACTTTAAATTTAATGCATATTTAAATGGTAAACAGCAAAAGTAGAAAATGTGTACAATTTGAATTTTTGCACAATTTAATTTTGTTTCAGTTCTTTATTCCTCATAAGGGACCAGTATAACAAAACAGGCATTCACAAAATGGCGGCTTTGATTTAATTTATGTCACATATCAATTAATTCCCTGAAATACACCATTCGTCTATAATGCCTCACTGGATGGAAAAGCTGTGCCACTGGAAACAGTTATTTTTCATAACATCTCTGGCATTTTAAAAAATGTTTATGACTGGGTTGATGGCAATCTGCGTTCACAGTTACTCCGTACTCTTTCCCTTGTTTTCCTGATAATTACTTTTGAGATGTTTCCTGCTGTTGTTATTGAAACTACTGACTTAGGCCGAGGACAGACTGGCAGTCTGGCCCACTCTGCCTCCGCTTTAAAAGCAGAGGCAGAGCAGCCGTTCAGACTGCCACATCTGCCCAGAGGAGGCGGCCTGGACGCAACGCGTCCGGCGCCACGCTCCTCCCACAGCAGCCAGGCACCACTTAAAACTGGTGTCCCGGCTGCTGCGGAGCGCGTTCCACCCACTTCCGGCGGTGTGAACGAACGCCAGCCGGGGGAGCCGCGTGGTGTTCGCACGCCGCCGCTGGAAGCTGCCCGCAGTCTGGACGCTGCGGGCGACTTCCTTGTGGCGGTGTGCGAATGCCGCGCGGCGGGGGCAATTCCCCCCGCCTTGTTCTGCCGTGCCGCAGAGGTGCGGCAGATTGCCAGTCTGTCTTCGCCCTTAGTATAATGTGGTGGGGTTTAACTCCTATGAGACTGTTTTTATACTTGTATTGATTTGCACTGTAAATGCCTGTGAGAGCTTTTTGGCTAAGGGCTGGGACACAAATCTACAGAATGAAGAAATGCTGTGGTGGCCCAGGGATTGCCACTTGAAGGCGGTCACCGTGGGTGGCGATTTGACGGAGCTTTCCCTTGGTTGCTCTTTGTTTGAAGGATTTAAAAGCCACATATAAACAGCCTTTCTTTTCGTCAAAACACCAGGGGGTCAGACAGAAGGGCCTACAGGGTTTCCCTGGAATGGCAGGACTTCCAGGCCTAGTGGGCCCAATGGGAATCCAAAGACTTCCCGGTGAAAAAGGACAAAAGGGAGACGCAGCAGGCAAGAGCTTAGCTTTTTGATAGTCAAAAGAAAAATTTATTACTGCGGTCAAAGACCAGCAAGAATAGTACAAAAATGGAAGATAAAATATATGAATATATAAAACAATATGTTACATTTAAAAAAAAATACAATCACAGAATTTCAGTGCTGAAAATACAGAGTCATAGTTCTCATAAATAACAGAATTGGGGCGGTCCCTCTGTATATTAGTTAGAGATTTCTTACACTTCAATGCCAACCAACCATATTTAACTTCTTGATAGTCAGCTCTTCTGGCATTAGCATTCCACTACTCTGTCTAGGGTCACCAATCTCCAGGTTGTGGATGGACATCTCCTGGGATTAAAACTTATCTCCAGGTGACAGAGATCAGTTCACCAGGAGAAAGTGGCCACTTTGGAAGGAGAACTCTATGGCATTATACCCCATTGAAGTCCCTCCCCTCCCCAAACACCACCTTCCTCAGGCTCCACCTACAAAATTTCCGGGTATTCTCCAATCCTGAGCTCGCAACCCTAACTCCATCATATGGCAAAATATGTAATGGTACCCGGACAGGTAAGGAAAGACTTAAAAATACCCTCCTCCCTACAACCCTTTCTTCACTTCAAAAACCCTTTCCATAAGTGTCCCCCCCCCCGTCCCCATCCCCCCGGTAGCCAGTAGGTCATGTTTACAAGCTTCTGTGCTTAAACATATAGTAAGGCCTTTTATAGGGTTCCATCTTTTTTGTTTATGTCATTTATAGTCTGAATATCTCACTGGGACTCAAGGCAGATTACACAGAGTAAAACATCCTTGTTTAGCCAGGCTTGTAATTGACATTTCATTGAATCTCTTTTAGAAAGGGCTATTTCCCGTACCCTAGTACTGATGTGGGGCTGCAGTGGCTCAAGTGGTTAAGACACTGAACTGCAGACCAGAAGATCGGTACAGCAGTTTGAGACCTGAGTGCTGCATGACAGAGTGAGCTCCTGTCTCTGGTCCCAGCTCCTGCCAACTTGGCAGTTCAAAAGCAAGATAGATAAATGTAAGTAGATAAATAGGTACCATTTTGGTGGGAAGGTAACAGTGTTCTGTGCACCATGGCATCTAGTCATGCCGGCCACATGACCACGGAAACGTCTTTGGACAGCGCTGGCTCTTCGGCTTGGAAACTGAGATGAGCACCGCATCCCTAGAGTCGTATTCGACTGGCTTTCGAGCAAGGGAAACCTTTACCTAATACTGATGTTATGCTGATCGTCTTTTATTTCCTTCATTTATACTCCACTTTCCTCCCCAATGGGGACTCCAAGTGGTGCACCCCATCCCCATGTTATTCCCCACAAGAATCCTGCAAAGCAGGTTAGGGCTGAGAGTATGTGACTGGCTGTCAGAATCTGCTGATTCAGACAAAGGATTTCTGTTTCTTACAGCTATGTATTCTGTGTTAGGCTATCTTATACCCTATTGCCATGTATGTATTGTAGATGCTGACATAACCCCTGCTATGTAATTGCCCTCACTTTGACCAGTATGTATGTAGAATGTGTGACCCCAGGTTTCAGTGCCTGCCCAGGCCTGGTTTGTGTAACTGTCAGGGCGGGAGGATGACACCTGCAATGTATGGGAACAATGGGCCTCTCACACTCCTGCCTCCGCATTCCATTCGTCCCGGCTGGGATTTCAAGGGAGGATGAGTCTCATCTCTTATCAACATGCGAAAGCCTTGAGGACATTGATTGTTATGTGAAGTGGTAACATCTGAAGGGTCTGGTTTGGGGAAGGGAATTTACAGCTTGACACCTCACTTTCTTTCCTGTGGGAAGCAAACGGCCAGAGCCTCTTTTGCCCGCCGTTTTTCCCTTGTAGTGATTGGCTACCTATGGGTAATTCAAACTGCTTGGAAAGGTATAATAGACCTGCATCTGTCATATGTATTATCTCTGACAATAATCTGAGAAGCTGTACCAATGTAGAGATTGGAAATAAAGAACTGTGTTTCACCAACCAGGATCTGATCCTTGACTACTTTGAGCAGAAGTCTCACACTGGCCCAGTGTCACCCAGTGTACTTATACGGCAGAATTTGGATTCGGGGCCTCCCCGATCCTAGTCTGACACACACTGTTCTGGCATTTTGGGTGGCTTTATCACGAGAGACTTCAGTCTTATTGTATTGTTCTTATTGACTGTCATTCACGTGGCTTTCTACATGTTGTGCCTTTTCATTGTTAGTTTGGTGAAAACATGAGCAGCAGCCCCACAATTATGGAACTACCTCCCCAGGGAGGTGCTCCTGGCCTCTTCATTTCAGTCTTCAGGAAGCAGTAGGACAGTTTTATTTAGGGCAGCTTTTGACTAATTTAGTCTTTATTTATTGGCAGCCCTAAGTGGAGATTTTAATTTGTGGCGTTATATGTTTTTTTTTTTAATTTAAAAAAATCATTGTTGTTTTATTTACATTATAAGTCACCTTGAGTTCAGCAAGAGAGAAAGGTGACTAACAAATGTTTTAGAATGAATGAATGAATGAATGGTTGCTCTGAGAAGGACTCTGAGGATATAATATAGAAATTCACTCAAATAAATGTGTACAGTGAACAGTCCACAACCAATCATGATGACCAATCGACATTTTTGAATAAACGGAATTCTTGGTGCTGAATAATGCTTTCCTATTTCTATTCCTTAGGTACTGATGCTTTCCAAAAGAAACTGGATGCTTTGGAAAACAAATTCCAGACATTTCAAGCTGAATTTAACAATTACATAAATGGTAAGATATAACAAATATATGTCTTATTGCATTAAGAATGTAAGGAGAGGCCTCCTGGATCTCAGACCATTGGTCCATCCAGTTCTGTCTCACGCAGTGGCCAAGCAGTTTCCCTGGAAGGCCAACAAACAGGGGCCCCTTATGTTGCTGCCTAGCACCGGGATTCGGAGGTTTACTGCTCTGAACATGGAGGTTCCCTTCAGTCACTGTTGCTAGTAGCCACCAATGGACCTCTCCTCCATGAATCTGCCGTCCATGCTCATAGCCGCCACTTCACTGTATCTTTGTGAATCTTACTTCAGGACTGCATGCCCTGCAAGTTTTGTTTGACAGGGGGAAATGGCCTTTGCTCAGTGGCAGAGATGCAGAAGGCCCCAAGTTTGGACACCCCCCTCCCCCCAGCATCTCCAGCTAAAGGATCCAGCAGTAGGCAATGCGAAAGACCTCTGCCTGAGACTCTGGAGAGACTCTGCCAGTCTGAATAGACAATGCAGACTGTGATGGACTGATGCTGCGATTCAGAACAAAGCAGCTTTATGCATGTTCATGTGTACTCCGGGACCTCTGCCAGCGGCAGGGTGTGTGTGTGTGTCTGTGTGTGACTTAAGGGGATGCTAGGGGAAATCCAACAATGCAAGGACTTTTGCAAGTGGTTTTACAATGGTGCCCAAATTTACCTTTTTAAAAAAAAAACATTGACTTGGCTATACACAAAAACAGCAAGCTAACCATGAGGTCAGTGCCACGAAAGTCCCTCGTCCTCAGCTTCATTCCTAGACCACAACCCAAGTCACACCATGTCCCTCCCAGCAAGGAAGCTCTTCCCTATGGTGCAATTGCACAACCCAGGGGGTCGAGTGCAAATGATGCAGCCAGATGGGAGGGGTGAATTGCAGGGGTCTTTCTTTGGGGCAGGGATTATTTTTTTTCTTTAAAGTAAAGAGATTCTCAGCACTGACACTTTTTCTTTCTGGTCCCAGTGGTGGGGTTGACAGTGGGACAGAAAACTTTCATTTCAACTCACCAGAGTGACACTTTCACTAACGGCAGAGACAAGTGTAAGAAAGCTGGAGGGACCTTGGCCTGCCCCAAGAATAAAGACGAGAATGCTGCAGTGCATAAACTAACAAAGAGGGATTCCAAGTCTGCATTTCTCGATATAACTGATATCCAAATGGAGGACAGATTTGTGTATGCAGATGGGATGCCGGTGGGCTACACAAACTGGAAAAAAGACGAGCCCAATAACAGAGACAAAATGGAGCATTGTGTTACTATCTCATCTGAAAATGGAGAGTGGAATGACTTCAACTGTAATGGGACACTTCTCATCATTTGTGAATTCTGACCTGTTTACAAAGAGCTCCGTTTCAGGGTTCTGCGCTGGAAATATCACTTTACATTTCAGGCTGGATGGCGGGAAGAGAAAGTGAGGTTCCCTGACATGACAAAGCCCCACTCCGCTTTGTTTGGGCTTTTTACAAAAAAAAATAAAATAAAATAAAAACCACCAAGTACTAGTCCCTATAGCACTGTAATGATCTATTTCAGGGGTCCCCACATTTTTTGAGCCTTCGGGCACTTTGGGCATTCTGACAGTGTGGTGGGCACAGCCGCGGAATGTCTGCCACAGGAGGTAGACCCAGCCACACAATGTGGCTGCTGCCACTTACCTTCAGTCACATAGTGAAGATCCTTGTTGCTGTGGTGGCAGCTGCTGCCAAAGCGATTTTCTAAATAAATAAATAAATCTGCACAGCCAATCAAAACCCCAATGGCCCAAGCAGAAGAATTTCTGGGCAAAAGCTCTGCCCACTTTCTAAAAATACCTGATGGGCACCAGGAACAGGGTCAGCAGATGCCACAGCACCCACAGTCACCATGTTGGGGGCCCCAATCCATTGGCACAATGGCCAAATTCCTCCAAATTCCCAGTTTATAGGTAAGAATCTAGCCCTTTTGTTTCAGAGATGTAAGGTGTATGCCATCCTCTTTTATCTCCACAAACCTAGCTTGGCTCAGGAAAGACTGCAGCAAAGCTGGGAACAACCTAGTAAGGTCAAATCTACATCTGACTTTCCCGCTGGAATCATTCTAGTTTCAAAAAACCCTGTCTATACCTGTTTCTAGTTTCAAACCATACTTGTTCTAGTTTAAAAATCACCGTCTACAATACATCAGTTCATTGCCGTCTGGTGGTCAAGCTAGCATTACACTGCTTTAAACAGATCCTGTTGCTTACTGCTCTTCAGACCCAGGAAGTGAAATTTGAAACCTGTGTGAAAAGAGTGTAGGAAAAGAAAGCAGTCAAACTACTTCAAAGGGGAGGTGTAAATTTGGCCTAAGTTGATGATTAGAAGAATGTGCGTTGTACGGAAGCACCAGTACTTCTTTTGTTCCGCTGTCACCTGTACTCAAACGAGAACAAGAATAGAATAAATATAAAAGCAGTTCTTGTATCGCCTTTGACTCTGGGAAAGGAATACGCTCTTTTCTGCTTCCAAATGTCAGACAGAGGGCTCCGTTCAGATGTCAGGCTGAGGAGCCATTTGCTGAAAATCACAGCACCAGCGCATGTCTTCAATTCCAAGGGGAGAATTTTTAAGAAAACAATTTCTGCTTTATACGATGAAGTGCTAAAATGCGATAAACTACTGATGAAAGCACTGGTGCCTCTTTGCTTAGAAACAACAGACCTCTGTTTAAATATGGGATTGAGAGGGGGCTCTTTTCAACTGAATAGCAGATAACTTCTGGAAGCCTTCAAGATTACCTGTCTCCTGGAACTCATTTATGGCTGGCATCTATTCCTTTCTTTATTTCTCAGGTGCATTCGTTGCTTTATGTGAAGTACCTGAGGCAACATCCAACTGTTTTAAAAAAGAGAGACACGGTTCTTTTTGGTCCATACAGGGAGGGTCTCCATAGTTACATAAAAACAGCTGTGCAATAATGCACAGGGGCTAAGGATGCCAAGTAAAAATAATGCCACTGGATAGATGGCATCCTTATTTCACACCAGGCATCTGTACTCCTGCTTTACGCCAGAAAGGAAAAGAAATGGGAGTATGCGCCCACATGGCCCCTGGTAACAAGTTGCAGCACGCCTATAGTGGCAAACTGCAGCTCAGCACAGCATCTGACTGAAGTCCTCGTGCCTAGATCATGGATCCCCAGCATGGTGCCCATAGGCACCACAGCGCCTGCCAATACCTTTCCCTGGTGCCCACCGAGTTTTTAGAATGGAAGTGCGGTCAAGTGGGGCTCTTCCCGAGGCTGGCTTCTGATTGGCCACTGGAGATCTGATTGGCTATTCAGATTAAAATAACATTGCTTCAGTGGCAGCTGCCACCAAAGTGTTGGTTTTATTCTCCGTCACCACTCTTTCCAAGTGCATTTTTAAAAGCTACCCCCCCTTTCTCTCCTTTACTTGAGCTTCCCCGGTATGTGTGGCTATTGAAAAAAAGAAATTTAAAACTTATATTAACTGGTCATAAGCTAGCTAACATCTCTGTAACTGCAAGGTCAGAGCAATGAAAAAAACGCACAAACACGTATAAGATTCTTTGATGTTACATTGCACGCATGCGCTTAAGCGAAGATACAAACATAAGCCTATTGTTCTGACTATAACTGCTGACTTAGAATAACATAGTTAGAGCTGCAAAACAGCCATGGGAACTTTTACTAGGCTGCAACAATGTATAATGTAGACATTCCTGAGCTGCTGAATGCACTTGACATGTAAACTAATATGTTGCTTATGAAAATGATGTATGCCATGCATAAAATGACATTAGCGCCCGTCTTCCTGTAACTTCCCACCCACTTGGTATAAAAGATGGAGCCCAACTAAAAACAGGGCTCGGCTTTTGATTCTGAAGCTTTTATTCAGGCTGAGACTTATGGTACCATAAAAACTTGGTTTTTCCTATTCCTGGCGTCTGTGAACTTTCTTCTTGGACGGTTCTGGTTTTTGGGAGTCGTGCTTCACTATGCCTCCTGCGGCAGCCATTTTGTAGTTGTGCCCACCACCATACGTCAGAATTCCAAAGCTGCCCACAGGCTCAGTAAGATTGGGGGGGGGGGGTCACCTCTGGCCTAGATCAAGGACTGTCACGTTCAAGATTTCCTCTAGGCAGACATATTCTGCATATGTAACTATCGTGTCAATCAAGTAAATCAATTTCATTTCCTCGGCATGCTTGCCTCTGCATTGGGAGGGCTAGAGCTTTGCTCTTTGTGACAAACTGACCTCCAAAAGCAGGATGCTTCGTGCACCAGACTCAGAGAGCTGGGAGGTCCGGGGTTAATGTCTCACTGTAAAGCCGCTTGAGTGACAGGCTGCTGCCTGCTTGCACCCCCCCCCCCTTCTCTCTGATTGGTCAGTGCCAGCTGAGGAGAATTTTATAAAACCTTGTGAGTCCTGTCAGAAAGTCAGTTAGTCAGTCGGATTTTGAACTGGCAGTTGCCAGTTAGGAGGAGTTTGTGTGTGTGTGTGTGTCAGTCTGAGGGAAATAGACAAGTCACTTGGGAAGTGAAAGGACACAACTCCTAGCCTTTACTGTGCACCAATACATTTGGGGAAAAGTTCAGAAAGAACTTAACGTCTAAGTGTCAGCACTAGCTGAATTCTCTATCTCTTCACTGTCTCCAGAACTGAGGTTAAGGTTTGCCAGAAGATATTGGGTAGTTCCTGGGAAACTGCCAGCCTAGCCAAAAAGAAAAGGGATATCGCTCCTAGCAGGGGTCCTTTCGTAGAAGAAGAGGTGCAGGAGCTCATTAGCATAACTCATTAGCATATGCCATGTCCCCTGACATCACCGGAAGTGTGTCAGAAAGGGAATGTCAGTTTCAGCCCCATTATACCCCATGGGCCATTGAAATCAATGGCAAAAACTCACAAGGTTTATGAGGGGCTGGAGGAAAGGGGGTTTGAGGGAGAGGCTCCAAACTTGTAGGGTAGCTGCTGGGGCCTCTCCTCGAAATACCCACTAAGTTTCAAGAAGATTGGACCAGGGGGTCCAATTCTATGGGCCCCCAAACAGATTGTCCCATCCCCTCCATTGTTCTTTATGGAGGGGGAAATGTTAACTTTTTTCCTACCCCAGCACCTACCCTGCAAGTTTGGAGCCTCTCCCTCAAACCCCCTCCCCTCCAGTGGCTTTTAAAGTTGCCGCCAAATTTTAGTAGCAATTCGGCGGCGAGCTGAATCAGATTAGAGAATCTGATTCAGCCTGTGGCTGCCCTACTGGCCAGTCCTGAGCTGGCGGAGCTTTGCTCCACCTCGCTCCGGCCCCAACGGACCCCTGGCTCCTAGGAAAAGGAGGATATTCCTTACCCAGTTAGTCAGAAGGTTCAACTCTGAAGGGACCTCTGGTTTGAGAACTGAAAATGGAAACAGACTCCTCAAGAGTACAGAAAGTTGTCGTTCCAGAAGGGAAATACTGATATACAGGAAGAAAGTTCTAATTTCCAGAAACTGAGATATTGTTATGAAACTCCGTTTGCTGTAAGAAATCTCCAAGACAAACAAATCTCACAGTAAAGAACGAAGTCTCTTTAGAATTCAAGCTTTAAGAATATTCTGTCGCCTGCTCAAGATAGTCTAATTTTCTTATAAAGAACTACAGTTTAAAGAACTCATCATCCCCTGCCCTATTCCTGTTACAACTGTGCCTGTTCAATAAAATCAACCTTTTTATTTCAAGTTTACTTTGTGTCAAATGTCATTTCCAAGGGGGTGTTATAAGAGGGCTCCTCCTGAGTTACAGTAAAAATCTCCAGCTTGAGGAAAAGCCAAATAGCTTTTTTAACAGTGGGTGGGACAGAAAGAACATTATACGTTAATAATTCAAATACACTACTAAGAGGCTGCTCAGAGTGGTGAACAGTGTTTTGGCGGGAAAATCTGCCTCACAGAACAGAAGGAGCGGAGGTCCATCATACCCTTTTTTTTTTTTTAAAGGTTGTTATTATTAATCTCTTAAATGGGCTGATCACTTTCTAGTTGTGGCTGCTGGTCCATAATAAGCTAACAACCTTTGTGTAAACGTTTAAGGAACATGTTGTATGTTGTGTGCTGTCACTTCGCTTCTGACTTATGGCCACCCTATTGAAAGACAGAAATCCTGTCTCTGGTTGTGTTTCCCCAGCCCAATTTGAGAAATCACACGGCATGGTCCTGTAGAAGAGAAATATCCCAAGAACTTTATTAATAAAGGCGTGAGCACAGGTACAACAGGGCTTTGGACCCTCGAGTACCCAGCAGCTATTCCAAGGTTACAATGGGAGACATAAGATTTTATACCCACTATTATATCACACAAATAAGGCAAAGCTATTGGTTCCATCAAACTTTCGTCATATCTTTCTGATTGGGCTCAGACCTGAGGGTTGGGCTTTCTCAAATAAAGATGTTTATTTTTTTAGCTAAACAATGGGTTTTCTTTTCCCAAGCTATGAAGCTCTAAAACGTATCTATTGTAACAGATATAGGCACAGAGTGCTGGTGTTCTTCATTTAACTAAGCTAACCGACATCAGAAACACGTACAGTTATAGCTGGCCAGAACAAGGCCGCAGGTCTTGGTTAAATAGCAACTTTGTCAGTGTTTAGCCATTTCCCAGAATGTATTTAAGCAATGAACCAAAGTTTACTTCTGAATATGCATTCATGATTGATTTCTGTTCCTGTGGTTAGAATCATCAACGGCACTTAGCATATGTATTGCTATCTATGCTAGAAAGATGCTAAGTGTGCTCACCAAGGTTAGTCATGTCAAGTCAGTAGCAGAGTACAGAGTGTATAACAGTGTTTCATAAACTGAGCATACAACGCTATGAATTCATGACCTTCAAAATGTCCTATCGTTAACAGCCTTGCTCAGATCTGGCAAACGGAAAGTCAGGGCTTCCGTTGTTGAATCATGTTCCTCTCCTGCGATTTTTGTTTAGTGTTCATTTTGCAGAAACAGTTCTATAGTCCGACAGCATAGATAGTTGAATCCTGGAGCAGAAATTCTTTCAACTCACAAAATCCACTTTTTTCACTAAACCATCTTTATTTTTTTTATATATATATGAAGAAGAGAAGAGAAGAAGAGATTGGATTTATATCCCGCCCTTCACTCACTTAAGAGTCTCAGAGCGGCTTACAAACTCCTTTCCCTTCCCCTCCCCACAACAGACACCCTGTGAAGTAGGTGGGGCTGAGAGAACTCTGAGACAACTGTCCTTGAGAGAACAGCTGGTTCAGAGCTATGGCTTGCCCAAGGTCATCCAGCCAGGTGCAAGTGGAGGAGTGGGGAATCAAACCCGGTTCTCCCAGATTAGAGTCCACACACTTAACCACTACACCAAACTGGCTCTATATTTATTTATTTATTTCAAACGTTCCTAGTCTAAGCGTATAATATTCATCAGGCTTCTGCATTTCTACTTTTAGTTTCATATTCTCACCTTCTTAAAACCCAAATGTATTATAAATATCCAAAAGGCCCCTCTTCAGAAATACGTAGGCAAACTGAGGATATATTATCACTTCTCTGGTTCTATATATGGCCCAAACCTTTGCCTACATTTTTTTCCCTAACTATCTGTGATACCCTTGGATAGCTGCAGTCTTGGTAGTGATTGTAACATATATAGTAACAGCTCTTCAACAGTACTTACATAAGCATTCACTTGTGACATTTGTGGAAAAGGGATTTGAATCCAGGACATGTCCTGACAACAGCACTGTGTGGTAGGGTAGGCTGAAAAAGACAGACTAACCTGTGGGAGCTTGGTGGCTGAATGAGGGACTTCAACCCAGAATTTTTGTTGTTGAAACAACCCTGTTAGGCTAGGCTAAAATCCAACAGAAAGAGAAATCACTGAACTTCCTATTAAGAGAGGCAGGATGGGTCACGGTTAGAATATTGGGGAACTTGGGGTTTAAATCCCTGCTTGCCAGTTATATAAAATATATATATATATATTTAAACCCAGTAAGGTAGGGATGTCAGCCTCCAGATGGGACCTGTGGATCCCCAGGAATTACAGCTCATCTCCAGACTAAAGAGATCAGTTCCCCTTTGACTAAAGAGACAGTGCTTTGGAGGGTGGACTGTATGGCATTGTCCCCCGCTGAGGTCCCTGTCCTCCCCAGGCTCCATCCCCAAATCTCCACGAGTTTCCCACACTCGCTCTGGCAACCCTACGTCCCCCCATCCCCGGCTGGTAGCCAGGAGGGAACTGGCAACCCTAATTTAGTATCAGCATAAAGGAAAAGAAAGGGGGAAAAAATCACAAATTACATGACCAGACTGTAGAAGCTCCAGACCTCTGGTGTGAAGCTCATAGTTGCCATGGTTCCCACTGAGATATGTCCTGCCAGTAGTTTCTTCCTCAAAGCAAAGAGCCAGTCTTGACGTTCCTGTAACTCAGTGAAGCCATGGTGCTTCAGAAAAACCCAGGAGGCATCTCTTTTCCATCTGCAGGAAGCACACACTCAAAAATGTCCCCTCAAAACATGACGCTTGCCTTGGAACTGCCAAATGTTTTGTAATTTCGCCTCCCTCCACGGCAGCCATTTTGTGGTGGCTTATTCCTTGCCTGCCAGCCATTTTGTGATGGCACCCACTACTGCCTTTTCTCAAAACTCCAACAGTGCCAGTAGGCTGAGGACCCCGGTTCTTCAGCATCCTTTCTTCATTTGTGCATATGGATGGGACCTAATTAGGTTTCACAAAGTTAATTCTTTGGTGGCCCTCCCCACTCTGTTTTCAAACAGGACCATGTACGTGATTTCCCCTTTCCTGCTCTGTTTTACCCCTAAAACTATCCAGTAGCTGTATCTGAAGAAGTGAGTAGTGTAAAAGCGCATATGCTGCTGCAAATTTTGTTACTGGCCTCTTGCTCTTTTCTACACCTATCCTGTGAGATAAACTGAGAATGACTGGCTTAAGGATACCCATTAAGCTTCATGGCATGTAGGGACCTGAACCCATGTCTCCAGCCTGCTAACTTGAGTTGCCACCTCTGGATTAGGAAATTCCTGGAGATTTGGGGGTGGAGGCTGAAGATGGTGGGGTTGGGGGAAGAGCGGGACTTCAGCCACATCTAATGCCACAGTGTCTACCCACAAAAGTAGCCATTTTATTCTAGAGTTGCGAACTCCAGGATGGGACACTCCTGGATATTTGGTTGTGGAGCCTGATGATGGTATGGTTTGGAAAGGGAGGGACCCCAAGTGGGGTATAATGTCATCCTCAGAGCATCTGTCTTCTTCTGGGGAATTTGTATCTGTATCCTGGAGATCAGCTATAATTCCAGGAGATGTCCAGGGCCCACTTGGAGTTGGCAAGCCTATTTTATTCAGCCACTTCTTCAGGTGAATGCACACAAAGGTCTATACCCAGAATAAAACTTTGTAGCTATGCAGTCCCATATATGTTTGTTTGCAGCCAAAGACCACCATGTCCAGCTGGAATTTGCAAAGAGCTAAACTTGACTTTGACTGAGTTTAGAGATGCCTCTTAAAAAGAGATTAAGAGAAGAAGAGATACCCCGCCCCAGGGCTCTTTTTCAGCAGGAACGCACCAGAACGACGTTCAGGCTGGTGTCTGAGCCTGCCCCGCCCCCTCCCTGCCAGGCCTGAGCTGTTTACACTTAAAAGAAAAGTTCCTGCAGAGAGCCAGCAGGAAAAAGCCCCATCGGGCGCTTTCCCTTTAAATGCAGAGACCCAGCAGGAGAAAGCCCCGCCCAGAGATTAAGCAGGGGGCTAGGCTCTTTGCACTGAAAGGGCTGGCTCTGCATTTGGCTTGCCGATGTCGCATCCTTCTCCCTGCCCTGGTATGTGCCTCCCCCATTTCTTTTCCTTCTCTCTCCCACCCCACCTTTCTTTCTGTCTTTCTTTCCATCTGTCTGTCTTTCTCTCTCTCTCTCTGTCCCAACCTTTCTTTCGTTCTTTCTCTTTCTCCCTCCCCCTTCCTTTCTCTCTCTCTCCTCCACCTTCCTTCCTTCCTTCACCTATCTATCTGTCTGTCTGTCTTTCTCTCTGTCCCCACCTTTCTTTCTTTCTCTCTCTCCCTTCCCCTTCCTTTCTCTCTCTTCCACCTTCCTTCTTTTCTCTCTCTCCACTATCTATCTCTTTCCTTCCTTCCTTCCTTTTCTCTCTCTACTCCCTACATTTATTTATTTATTTATTTCTCTCTCTCTCTCTCTCTCTCTGTTTCATTTTGTTCTTTGTGTTTTTATTTAAAAAAATATTGAAAAGGGGGGGATGTAAAAAAGCAGAGAGCCCAGGAAATGCTGCTTTTGACAATATCTTTAATTTTTGAGCATCTCATTTTCTTCTGCTTAAGAAAAGTACGTTTGAAGCCTGAGTTCATTGTTGTGTCTTGTTGGGAATGGCTTGCAAATATGTGCGTGTCTAAAGTCTGTATTAAAGTGGTTTGGTGCTTACTGTCATGCAAGAGAAAACATCTGAAAAAAGTAGCTTCATTGTTGTGTGTGTTGGCAGAACATTTGACTGTTGCATGGGGAACTTTGGGGGACATCTGCAGAGAAACAGAGATGTAACTAAAAATGAGCATGGTCAGCAGCACTTTGGAGATTGCCTGTTTTCTGAAATTTAAAAAGTGGGCAGAGTTTCTGATGAAGATGATTGTTCCTCTTCTCCTGCCACTGGGCTGACATCTGCCTTTAATGGGCCTGCAAAATTGATGTTCTTAAACCTCCTAATAAGAGAGATTACTGCTTCTGAGGAGTTGACTTCCAACGATTGGTGATCTTGTGATGGTAGTGAAGCAATAAGAAAAATTAATCAATAATTATGCTGAATAAAACTCTGTATATTGCTTAGTAAGTTAGAAGCTTTGAAATGCAAGGTCAATGAAACAAGATTCTTTGCTGTTACATAGAACACTAAGAACATCTAGCTAACAGTCTTACATTGTTTAGTGGGAAACATTATTGCTCTTAGGCTGGGCTAAAGAACCATGGGAACGGCAAGCAATTAGCAACATTTAGATAGAAACATTCCTAACACTTGAGCAGCTAGTTAGGCGGAGTTATATCGTATGATTTGTTAACAAATATGATGCTGTATGACACTGTCCCCTTCCTTTCTGTGCGTCCCCACCCCCTGGTATAAAACACCAAGCCTCAGTAAAATCTGGGCTCGGTAGCTTTAATGGATTACCATTGCCGAGACTGACGTCATAAATAAAGGCTTTCTTCTCTACCTGATGTTCGGACCTTAGGATCATTGGGAAATCTCTATTCTTGGTTTATAGTGCTTCATTTGGTTCCCTGACCGGGAAAGAGAGGTTTCTCAGCCTAACGGGGGCTTTTGGAGACCCTCTCGAGCCACAGCTCCGTCTAGAGCCGCTGGGCTTGCGTTGAGCAAGCAGACAGGGGCCCCCTCTCGAGTTTGAGAGGTCTGTTTCCAAACAGACTCGGTGACTCTTGCCGGGAGCTGCTCGATCTGAAGAATCCAACCAGGAGAACAAACCCTTCTGCTACAACTCCGGAGTCTACAAGTATATGAGGTTTATGGAATAGGTGAGGATACCTCTCCATAGTGAGAGAAGGGAGGACTTGATCACCCCTCCGAGGGAAAGGTAGGGGGCAGATGTCAGTGCAATGGGCCTGAATCACCTAAAGCCCGGCCTCCTTTCATGGAAAGAGGAGGTAGACAGATGTCAGTGCAGTGGGCCTGCATCACCTAAAGTCTAGCCTCCTCTCAGGAGATTTTTAGGCAGAGCTAAAGAGGACTAGAGGAGTCCTGCTCTGCTCGGGGAAGTGGGGGGAACTGTTGTGTGTGAATATGAAGATAACTGTTGTTTCTGATGACAATGTATTTTTGAGAAACTAATTGTTGTCGGTTGCATAGTGTGTTGTTGGAACCAAAGATGATTGAATAAGGATACCTTGTGTTTCAGGGCAGCAGACTTGCTACTGTTGGCCTCGTTCCTTTTCCGTGGTGTTTCCTAGTTGTTAGCTTGTGTTGTCTGAATATGCTGAAGCCCTTCTGGCTACAGACTTGCAGAGATTTTGTGAGAGCAATTGGCCAGCTTTCCAACTCGGCAAAAGCTATATTCCCAAACTGCAGTGAGGCAATCTTTCCCTGTGCCAGGAGCTATTCCCTATATCTGTCCAGTTATGCCCAAACCAGAAACAAAAAGCTCCCCCTGCTGCAGTTATTCCCTCCCAAAAAGAAAAAAAAATTGGCTGCCCGCTTATCTGCTGTAAGGCTCTCGAATCAGCCTGACGCAAGGAAGGCAGGAGGCTGAATAAAAATAATAATAATAATAATAAAAGTGACACAGCTTTCTTCTGATTAAAAGGTCTCTCCCGTGGTGATTGAAATGTTTGAAAAATGGATGTGAAAGAGTGTATCAATTGCGTTCTTGGTCTCCCCCTCCCTTTGTGTCCAGAGGTTGGTTTGTTTGTTCAAATGTTTGTTGTAATTCATGTTAAAGAAAGCATTGACTCCCATAAAATTCCAGACATTCTGTGAAGCTGATTAGCCTGGCTGTTTCCTTCCAAACAAAGATTGAATTCAGTCACGGCCTTTGGGTACCCTTGTAAAATTGTATATACCTGCTTGTTTGAAGAATTAAGATGGAATGAAAATATGTTGTGGTGTTAATATATGATATAGGTATTCTGTAAATAAGATGGTAGAAATACTGTACAGATATAAACGCCGGTAGTAAATCAATGAATGGTTTCCTGGAGGTGTAATAATCTTGCAGAGTTCTCTCAAGGTGATTTGCCAGTCCAGGCTGTTGGTTTTTAAAACTTTTAAGTCAATTTTAAGTTGTTATACAGCCTTTTGAAAGGGACAAATGATTTATAAGGTTAGTAAAACTTAAAGGTTACTTTGCAATAATGTTCATATCTCAGCTGGTCTGAGCAGAGCTAATTGTTTTGTTTATAAAGCTGTGTCAGAATTATTTCAGTACAGAAAATGTTTGGCCTCTGGAAGCGAGTGAGAGTCGCATAACAGACCAAAGTTATAAGTTATACAAGGAAAATGATTATATATTGAAGATGTGTAAGTACATGCCCTGCCTTTTAGTGTGTAAAAGGGTACAAAGTTTGTTACTGTGTCATTCTAATAATGAGAAACTGTTTTAGTTTAATTCCTGGAGTCAAACTGTTGTTTTTTTTTCCCTTGCAAAGGAGTCTCCTGTTCTCCCCCCCCCCCCCCTTTTTCTTTCTCTCTCTCTCTCCTTTCTCAGGACAGAATGTCCTAAACGGAATCCAATTTATGTTCACATAAGCAGATGCTATGACACCTAATGTTAATATTTTAATGACAGATTCTGGTTGGTCTCACAATTGTAAAAGATTGTAACAGCCCTTGCTAAGCCAGGAGAGTAAAGTGTGGCTATTTATAAAATATTCCAGGTACGTTATTGGGAGTTAATTTTCAGGATAGGCAAAAAAAGCGGGGTGGGGGAAGGACCTAGAATCCTTTTTTTGTTGTTGTTGTTACACTGTCACACACTCCTTTGATTTAATTTTAAGTTCTAAATACACTTTCCTCCTGAGTCTACATATTTTGTTTCCATTTCGTTTTCCTTCTCCTCAATTTTTTTTTCTGAGTTTTATCTGTTCATAGGAGAAAAGTTTTTTTTATGCACCATGGCCTTGCAGAGACAATGAGAAAAGGGGAGGCTTACCCCTCCTTCTGTTATGACTGATAATAGAAAGTAATGATGCCAGTGGTTAAAGTACGTTGTTTGGAGGTGGGAAATGCTATGCAGCAATCTATACTGGATGGGGGAGCCCCCCCCCCCTTGGACTGAGATGGTGAGAGTTGCTGAAAAAGATTCTGGAATGTGGTTTAATTAAACATCAGCTGAATGATGTTGTCCTAAGTTGGCGTGAGGAAAAAGCAAATTACACCTGCTAAAGAGACTGATGTGTTTGACGGTTTATATTTGGACTGATCAAGTGGGGAAATGGGAAGGTGTTCCCCCCCCCCCTTCTGCAGAAACCTTTCCCTCCATACGGAGCCTGCATTCAGAGACAGAGCAAAATGGATACTGACGGCAATCCTGACACTGTTCTGTTAATTCAAAAACTGTTTTCTTTTAAGAAGCCAGGATTTATTCTCACTGGACAGAAGAATGTCTTTTCCTTGATTTTTTATTTCCTTAAACGTTCCAGAAGGTCAGCCAGGATTGGAACCTGTTCTTAAAAACCTGGTTAAAGAAACACCAAAACACATGGCCCTGGAAGTGCAAAGACTGTTTAACCTACATTTATTTTATTATACAGGACTTTGCCATAGGTACTCCCCCTCAAAATCCATGCACTAGGTCTTTCCAGGGAAAAGGTAGTATGTTTTGTTTCATTTAATTTATAGCGGGCTTTCTACATGGCATAGCAAAAGGCTGCTCTACAAATAGGGGGAAAGTGCTCAATAGTTTATCTGATTCATCTGTTTCCTTTATGTTCCAAAAGTATGATGGCAAAATAACTAATCCTATTAAAGATTTCAAAATGCCAGACCTTGTTTAACTGTTTCCCGAGCATTGTAAGAATGCTAATGGTTGCTAAAGCTTATACAGGGGGGAATGAGCTAAGGTTGGTGTCAGTGAACTCAGAGGAAATTTGTTGTAAGCACAGTTAAAGAACACTCTGCCACTGACTTGACCTAGCTAACCTTGGTAAGCACATTTAGCCTCTTTCTGGCATAGAGAGACATATATATATGTATTAAGTCTTATTGGTGAACCAAATCACAGGAATGGAAATCAATCATGAAGGTATATTCAAATATTCACTTTGGTTCATTGCCTGCATGCTGGGAAAAATGTTAAGATGCTGACAGAGAGTTACACTGCTCATAACCTTGCTTTTTCTCGATAAATCATAACTGCTTCAGTTGGATGAAGAACATGCTCGTACCCATATCTGCTACGTTAAATACTTTTACAGCTTCATACCCTGGGAAGAAATAGGCCTATTGTTTGGCTAAAATTGTTACATCTTTATTCTAAGGTTTGCCCTCATCTGCTAAAGTAGCTAAGCGAAAAGGCCTTGGTTCCACTGGTTTAATTTACAGTTTACCCCTCCTCAGTGGGTCACCGCTCCAAGATCTAATCCAACATCTGTGATGATCCAAAACGTGTCTTGTTGCCCTACTTTTCTCCAGTCGGCCCGGGAG
This sequence comes from Lepidodactylus listeri, assembly GCA_029233225.1. NCBI lineage: Eukaryota > Metazoa > Chordata > Lepidosauria > Squamata > Gekkonidae > Lepidodactylus > Lepidodactylus listeri. Next base: position 125,934,318 of record JARCFY010000005.1, on the reverse strand, counting down.
AACACAACCTACGGTTGCTAAACCCCTGCTGGGACTTTTAACAAGGTCTGGTTCGTCGTCGAGAAGGTGCACTGCGCATTCCTTCCACCGCCTGGATATTCCTGCTGCTGCTCTTCATTTCACAAGCACAGGCTATAAGCCAGTGACATGACTGTGTCAGAGCTACTTATAGAAACTTTCAGGTTTCCCAGACTCTTGTCTATCACACTGACTATAACTGCTTAACCTCAAATGTTTCTTTGTGCCTTTACCAGAATACCTCATACCATGTGTGCCACCAGCCTCCTAAACCTGTGTGTTTCAAACCCCAGGCTTATTTTGTTGGAGCTCGTATTAATATTTATTCTTATAAAGCAGGTCCGGGGAAAACATTCATTCCTGGGAGTCTTCTTGCTAGTAACCTAACCATTTATCCTAAAGGTTATCTTTCTGTATGCTTCAATGTTTGTGCTGCTATTTCCAAACAGGCATCTCAAAGCCATCAGAGGAGTTGTGGAAACCAATGGTGGGAGACTCAATATGCTCAAGAAAAGACATATTTGTACACTCTTATTATGTCTCTTATGGCAGTACTATTACTGGTCCTGATAATCTTTTTTTTTTGTCTCTGGGACAGGTTTCCAATGCATATACAGAAAGTTTTTGCACTCCCTTATGTATTTCTACTCCGCCTCCAACTTGCAGCTCCTCCAAACAAACAGTTTATGGTAATTACAATAAATGGAAGGGGTGTAGATCCTTATGGTCATAGCATGGTGGAATTAATAGGTTCACCCCCTCACCCAGAAGAAAAGCGTGTACATAGAGTTCTGGCAAGAAATGGGCAAGCAGATAGAAAAACCCCCATTCACTAAGAATTGTTTATTGATCTTGCAGAGCGAATAGCATCCGAAATGAGTGTTAAAAATTGTTATGTATGTGTGGGGACAAGCATGGGTGAACAATAACCATTGGAGGTAAGGGGGCTAGATTTAATAAATATTACTGCTGCTAATTTAACATGGAAAAATAGGAATTGCCCCACTAAATGGACCTTACAGCACCCTTTAGTTAAAAACCTATGTATTCTTCGACAGGGTCCTTATTTCAATTATTCAATCGGTGCCCTGGAATGTGAGTCTGCTTGGGTATGCAATCAATATAAGCCTCAACTGTATATGAATTTCTCGGCTACTAATGTTTCTTTTGTCTCTACACCACAGGCAAATACTAAGACTCTGTTTGATGCATATTATCGTTTACTTTGTACTGATTTGTTTGAATGGGAAGCTCCTGATCACTTAGATTAAATTTGTGAAATATCTGCTTATGCTATTCTGCCCCACACCTGGAAAGGAGCTTGTGTTCTTGGCACAATTCAACCCAGCTTCTTCCTGCTGCCTATCTCTACAAGAGAGCGATTGGGAATACCTGTATATGATACTCTGGACCGGCAAAAGATGTTCCACTCGCATTGATGCCTGGCAAGGCAATAAATGGCCCCCAGAGAGAATTATCCAAGATTATGGGCCCACTACACGGGCAACTGATGGAATTTATGGCTATTGGACCCCCCATTTACAGGCTGAGCCTTATTATTCGTTTGCAGGCTGTCTTAAAAATCATAACTAATGAAACTTCACTTGCTCTTAACTACTTGCAGTAACCAACAGGCAGATGTGCCCAGCAGTGCATCAAAATAGCCTGGCACTGAACTTCCTCCTAGCTGCAAAAGGAGGCGTTTGCAGAAAGTTTAAATCTCACCAATTGCTGCCTACAGATCAATGACAACGGAAAGGCGATAGAGCAGATAACCGACAGAATGAGAAACTTGACGCATGTCCCAGTTCAGACGTGGACAAGGTTGCTGGATACTGAAGGGTTTCTGGAAAGTCTGTTTGCGAACTGAAAAGAGATTCTCTTAATGATTGGTATCGCTCTAGGTGGACTGCTGATAATGCCTTGTTTGATTCATATGGTCAGATCAATGGTGCGTAGATCAGTAGAAGCAGCGGTGAGAAATATAGATGCTGCAAGACTCTTATACGTGCAAAATGTAAAACAGCGCTATCAATATGTAGAACTATCACAAATAGGTGAACCACATGTCTATGAATAAAGGTGGGCAGCTCTCCCACTTCATGGCAGAGCGCCCAGAGGGGGGAATGAAGCAATAAGAAAAATTAATCAATAATTATGCTGAATAAAACTCTGTATATTGCTTAGTAAGTTAGAAGCTTTGAAATGCAAGGTCAATGAAACAAGATTCTTTGCTGTTACATAGAACACTAAGAACATCTAGCTAACAGTCTTACATTGTTTAGTGGGCAACATTATTGCTCTTAGGCTGGGCTAAAGAACCATGGGAACGGCAAGCAATTAGCAACATTTAGATAGAAACATTCCTAACACTTGAGCAGCTAGTTAGGCGGAGTTATATCGTATGATTTGTTAACAAATATGATGCTGTATGACACTGTCCCCTTCCTTTCTGTGCGTCCCCACCCCCTGGTATAAAACACCAAGCCTCAGTAAAATCTGGGCTCGGTAGCTTTAATGGATTACCATTGCCGAGACTGACGTCATAAATAAAGGCTTTCTTCTCTACCTGATGTTCGGACCTTAGGATCATTGGGAAATCTCTATTCTTGGTTTATAGTGCTTCAGTAGTGATACTTTTATGTGGTAAAGACCACCTGTTCACAGGATAATTTTACCTGTGGGACAGACTCTGCATGGTAACCACTCCACTGGTACATAATTGCTTGAAAAAAAGTATTATAGTGTAATAATTCAGGTGGGTAGCCGTGTTGGTCTGAAGCAGCAGAACAAAGTTGGAGTCCAAAGTTTCATCCAAGGTATAAGCTTTTGTGTGCATGCACAGTTCTTCCATCTGAAGAAGTGTGGGTGGCACATGAAATCTTATACCTTGAATAAAATTTTGTACCTTGAATAAAATAGTCCACAAACTACTCCCGTCCAGTGCATCCACAAACCTAGAAGAAGAAGAGATTGGATTTATACCCCGCCCTTCACTACCCAAGGGAGTCTCAGAGCATTTTACAAACTCCTTTCCCTTCCCCTCCCCACAACAGACACCCTGTGAGGCAGGTGGGGCTGAGAGAGCTCTAAGACAACATCTGGTACAGAGCTATGGCTTGCCCAAGGTCATCCAGCAGGTGCAAGGGGGGGGAGTGAGGAATCAAACCCGGTTCTCCCAGATTAGAGTTCGCGCACTTAACCACTACACCAAACTGGCTCCTAGCGTTGTTCTGCCAGTGAACTAGGGTTGCCAACTCCAGGTTGAAGAAATCCCTGGAGATTTGGGAGTGGAGGGTGGGGTTTAGGGGAAGGAAGGACCTAAGCAAGGCATAATGCCATGGACTCCACTTTCCAAAGCAGCCTTTGACCTGATCTCTGTAGTTTGGAGCTCAGTTGTAATTTCAGGAGATCTCCAGACCCCACCTGTAGGTTGGCAACCCTAAAAAATCATATTCAGCGTTCTAGTTCTGCAGGAAGGCAAGCTGATTTCCATGGGAACCTAACCTTTAGGAATTCATTCCAATCCAGTATGGGAATAATTGTTAGACATAAGATATTGGTTCAGGCAAGGTTTTGTATAGATGAGACACAAAATAATGTTTTTATTGGTTTTGTCAAAACTGTTTTGGCAACAAGGTAAACAGAATAAGAAGCAAAAGGTGGATGTGGCTGGATGACCACAATTCTGGGAACACTGGGTGTGGCCTAATATGTTAATGAACTGTGCTGTCAGGGGTGTGGCCTAATATGCTAATGAGTTCCTGCTGGGCTTTTTCTACAAAAAGAGCCCTGCCCCGCCCTTCACTACCCAAAGGAGTCTCAGAGCAGCTTACAAACCCCTTCCCTTCCCCTCCCCACGACAGACACCCTGTGAGGTAGGTGGGGCTGAGAGAGCTTTGACGGAAACTGCTCTTTTTCAAGATCACCTCTGACAGAACTATGGCTTGTCAAAGGTCACCCAGCAGGTGCTAAGTGAAGGCGTGAGGAATCAAACCCTATTCTCCCAGATTAGAGTCCACGCACTTAACCACTACACCAGTTGCCCGTGTGCAAAAAATCACAGGAGCCACACAGCTTCACAAACTAAGGATTGCAGAGCCTGTAACTATTATTATTATTTTATTGATTTCTATCCCACCCATTCCAACCTAGGCTGGCACATTTCCCTGACTCTGCATCCTTTCCCACAAAGTCAAATTGGGAGTTACACTCAAGTAGATCCAGGTGGGTAGCAGTGATAGTCTGGAGCAACAGAACCAAGTTTAGGTCCAGAGGCACCTTTAGGACCAACAAAGCTGAATTCTGGGTACAAGCTTTCATGTGCATGCACGCTTCTTCACACACACTCTATGCAAAAGTGTGCGTGCACAACGGAAGCTTACACCCAGACTTAAACTTCTTTGGTCTCTTTTGGACTCAAACGTTGTCCTCTGAAATAAATATGCATCGGATCAGATCCTTACAGCTAATCTTCAGCCACTGCTAACTGCCTGATTTGCTGTGCAAAGTCTTGCAATCTCTGCCGAAAAGGCTGTTTAAAAACCTCTCTCACGTTTGCACCTCCAGTTTGCACAGTTTAGGAGCAATCTGTAAGCCGCTCTTGCCGCCAGAGAGTGGGTTGTTCCAAAAGGCGCTTAATGTGGGGGTGGACGAAGGCTCTGTGGAAGCGCCGCGGGGGAGTCAAAGGCATCACAGAGGTGTCAAATACAACCATCGGCTTCTCGGGGTCAGTTGAAGAGACAAGAGCTCTGAGCTGGTTTATTCCTAAGGAACTCCTGTTTCCTCGCCCTCCCCCGTTAATGTTGCGAGTTGGGATGGCCCTTTATGCTTACGTTCCTGGCTGCAGAAAGTTGCTTTCAGTTGGGCTTTGGCGGGTGGTGGAGGTGGCGGGGATATGGCTAGGCAGGCACCCACAGATCACACCCCAAGGATATGTTGGCATTAGAAATGGTTTTAATTCGTTACTAAGTTTTTATTTTTAAAATTTATATCCCACCCTTCCCAAATGGGCTCAGGGTGGGTAACATCAAGGCACATAACAAAAACCAGTTAACAGGATCTAAAAACAACTAAAACCAGAAACACTTCTCAGTTAAAAGATGGCAAGCAATAATGTTTTGTCCTCGCCACAATCCTGTGAAGCAGGCTGTCACCCTGCAAATTTCCCTGGCAGAAAGGGGGGGGGGGGGGGGGGGATGAATTGGACCCTTGGTTTCCCAGATCGTAGTCCAAACACTTTAACTGTTCTGTCCCACACTGGATCTCTGATTAGAGGTTTTGTTTTGGGTTTTTTTGAGGGGGGAAATTTGGTCTAAGGTGATAAGGAATAAGTCTGGAGGCCGTTAACCTTAGTAGTTAACAGTGGAACCTCCATGTTCAGGCATGGTATTTCTGAAGATCAGGCGGAGACAGTGCAGAAAAGGAAATTACAATTTTGTTTGTTACTCAGTTTCTTTACCAGGATCTCAGGCCTCAACTGGCTAATCTGGTTTCCAGTAGGCTTCGGTTACTGCAAGGCTGCATTTTGTAAAACTGGAGTTCTTTCCCAGTTTTGTCTACTCCCATATATTCTGGTTTTCCTAAAATTGTTTCATATCCTGACGATAGACAATAACTTTACACAATTCACTCTAATCTTGAGTAACCCAGACTCCTGGTATTCCAGTAATGGCTCTTACAGCTCTGATTCACTTTAGGGGACGAAAAGCATCAAAGAGCCAGTTAGGTGTAGTGGTTAAGTGCACGGACTCTAATCTTGGAGAGCCGGGTTTGATTCCCCACTCCTCCACTTGCACCTGCTGGATGACCTTGGGCAAGCCATAGTTCTGTCAGAGGTGTTCTTGAAAAAGAGCAGTTTCTGTCAGAGCTCTCTCAGCCCCACCTACCTCATAGGGTGTCTGTTGTGGGGAGGGGAAGGGAAAGGAGATTGTAAGCCGCTCTGAGACTCCTTCAGGAAGGGACAGGCAGGGTATAAAGCCAATCTCTTTTCTTCTCTAATAGTGTGGTAGTCGGCTTTTGAAAAATAACCCAATCTGAGTAAACAGTAAGAGGCTTATGTCATGTCTTCAGAATATTTCAGATGACTGACATCTCATTGCTGCAGAAACGGAAAATCTTGCATAAAATTTATACATTTAATATGGTTTTGTGAAAATGTGCTTAACTGTGCAGTTTTTACAACCAGTAGTTGACAGATCGAAACAAGCATTATTAATATGGGAAATACTTCTCAGGAAATGAAGGAGTTTTTTGTTTTTTTTTGTTTTTTTACATTGTTAAGCACTATATCTTGTATTGGGAATATTTCCATTAATTCTTTTAAGTGGGCACCTACAAACTTAGTAATTGTATTTTTTTCCGTTCAGAACAGGCAGTGAATTCTTTTTTTTTAATATTCCCCCTTGACATTTGAAATCATTTTTATAATATTTGGTGGTGTCTGTGGCTACTTGAGCTCTCAGCTTATTTTAAAGACGTTTGAACACCCTAAAAGTGTAACTTGAAGGCTAATGGTAAAATTCCAGGCTTGATGTCCTCTGGAAATGGCAAAATGAAAATAATTTGAGTGAATTACAGTGAGGTACATTTGGCGGGCAAATCCAGTTTGACTGTTGGGAAGTTAGGGATGGGTGTTTGGAAGATCACACAGAGCAGCAGCTGCTGATACAACAAAGCATAAAAGCATTTCTTAGATACTGAAGCTGATTGGCTTTAACAATCACCTCTGACTTTTAGGCATGTAACGATTTCTTATTCAAGCTGCCTTAACATCATCTAAAGTTATCAGTTGTAAATGGGTCGACTCAAATGCTCACACCCAACTTAGCTCTGAAAAGTCTCAATAAGATGACTTCTCAATTTACTCTTGATAAGGTTCATGCTTGAAAGGAAAGAACAGCAAACACTAGTTTTTTCAGTTGATTATATGAGTCAGGAATATTATTCCAGGTGTTAAAAATCAGCTTATCTTCCTTCTTTAGGTCTTTCAAAGCAGACCACTTGTGCTGTGAACTGTTCACATTTGTTTTTCTCCAATATTTCTATATCAGCACAAAGATGTTCAAATTTCGAGCTCCACACTTCTTTGTTTTTTAAATCCAGCAATTGCATTTCAAAGTTGCCAATGTCAATATTAAAAGGAGAAAAATTTAATTCTGTTGCAGTAGCATTAAGAGGTTTTTTTAACAAAGGCTAACGTCGCTTTGCTGTTTCTGAATTCCTGAAACCTGTTGAGAAAAGCTTCCCTCATATTTAAAAGTGTTGTTTTGAAATAGCAAATGTCAATATCAGAATTATTTTCTTGGCAATGTTTCAACAGTCTTGGAAAGTAAATCAAAGTTTCTCTTTCAAAATCTTGAGCAAAAAGAGAATTTGTTTTCGAATGAAATAACTTCTTCTAACATCGAAAAAATTGTGTTTCCTTTCCCCTGTAGTTTAGGATTAAGCTGATTTAGATGAGACGTGATGTCTACCATGAAATAACATTTTTGGATCCACTGGTCGTTCGTTAGTTCTGGATAGTGAACACCCTTCTCAAGGAGAAATGCTTTAATTTCTGTTAATAAGGAAGCGAAACATTTCAAGATGTTTCCTCTTGATAACCAATGTACCTTGTTATGCAGCAGAAGATATGCATACTCACTCTCCATTTCAACTAAAAATCCTTTAAACTGGCGATGATTAAGAGCTTTGGCTATAATGGAGTTGATCATCTTAATCACCAATTCCATAACTTTGCAAATTTCTTCTGGAAATGTCTGCACACAAAGTGCTTCTTGATGAATGATACAATGGTAAGTAAGTATCTCGTGATTAATTTTTCCTTTCAAAATAGCAACAAACCCATTTCTTACAATGGTCATACTTTTTGCCCCGTCTGTTGAAACTGAGACAATTTTATCGAGTGGAATATGATATTTTTCAATGCACTCAATTACAGCATTTGCTATATCCTCTCTATGTGTTTACCTTTGAGTGGCAATAATCCTAAAAGTTCTTCTGTAGGACCTGTAGATGAAATAAATCTTACAAAAAGTGAAACTTGCGCTGTATGTCACATTTATGTCACAAGACTTGTCAACTGCTATTGATAAAGCTGAAACCAATGTAAGACCTTCGACTTGCTGGTTGGTTATATTCAAAGACATTTTGACTGTTCTATCTTTCACTGTTTTAGCAGACAATGGTAACTCTTTAATTTTTTTTTTAAATATCTGCTTTGTTCTTAAAATCCCAAAATAGCTCTTCGGATGCATTTATAAGCAACTTTTTATGTATTCACCGTCTGTATATGGTTTTCCTCTCTTAGCAATCTCTTGACTAACCACAAAACTTGCCATATTAACATTGTTGGAAGATTGCATCCAGTAATTAAATACAGAACTTGATTTTTTTTATATACAATAAATTTTATTAAGATAATTTTAAGGTTAATAGTATCTATGAACAAAACACACTTCTACAATGTGAAATCAACTGTTATAGAAACAGCGCAGTGTACTTAAACACACACTTAAAAGTTAGCTATCAAACCCAGGAACCACAGAATTATGTATATATTAATATAACAATCTTAAAAGTTAATGTAACAGTGTGCTAAAAGAAATATTACCACAAAGCTACTATTAGAAGAATCCTTAGCATTGTTCCCCATAAAAACCAGCAATATATTACCATAACCAGAGATCATTCATTATTGATGGAGTAGCCATTTGTTTTGAGAGGTACTGCAACACAGAGAGCCACGTGGCAGTGAATCTAGATAGAGTAGAACAACCGTCAAGTCGTGTAAGATTATTGGAGAGTTTTGCCATAATATATAAATCCCACATCTTTTTATGCCATTGAGAACGAGTGGGTGTCATTGTCGTTTTCCATGATTTGGCAATGACCGTTTTTGCCGCAAAAAGCATCACAGCGGCTCTTTCTTTCATGGAAATACTATCACACTCCGTAGCCCAACTATTCAAAAATATATGTTCCGGGGAAAGGTTAATTTCAAATGACAGTAATGAATTGATCTTACTCAACACTTCCTTCCAGAATGGAAGTATTTTGGGGCAGGAAAACCAGCAGTGAAGATAGTCACCTCTGATTCCACATTGCCTCCAACATTTAGGACTGATGGAATGATTTATGAGAGATAATTTTGCCGATGTCAAGTACCAATGAGACAATATTTTAAAGGTTTGCAATTTCATTGATATAATTTTGGTACGAAAAGGTGGAGTTGACCATATATCCTCCCATTGTGAGTCATATTATGTTATTGCACGCCTTATTCCACATTTTTTGGTATGACAGTGCCAGAACTTGATTTTTCTTGACTCTTCTGAAGGTCCTCAATTGCTTTCTTCCTTGCATCACTGACAGGATATTTTGTACTAAATGACACGTGTTTTGTTGTAAAGTGTCTCTCCAAATTTGATTTCTTGTTAATGTGCCAATTTTCCCTGACAAATAAGACAGGTCGGAAGGCCATTTAAGTTTTGAATAAACGCGAAAGTCTCGGTCCATTCACCTTTAAAATCACGGTTTTCGTCTTCCGTTTTTCTTTGCTTCTTCTTTGTAGCCATGTCAAACAGGGCACCTAAAAAAATGTTTCCTTTTTTAATAATTAAGCCACCAACCCAAAATAATTACAATTCTTAAATTGATGAATATTTCACCATTTACCACCATGTGGAATAATAAAACCCAGTTTTTTGGGTGCCAGATGAGGGCCTGACTAAGTTATCCTGTTCACCTTTGCTTCACCTTTGCAAGTGAGAGGCACAGAGAGCAGGGCTTGGGAAGAGGGTCTTTACTGGTGGACTGGCCAAAGTACTCCAGTGCCACAACATTTACAGATATTCAGTATCTGAAGAAGTGTGCCTGCACACAAAAGCTTATACCCAGAATCAAACTTCGTTGGTCTTAAAGGTACCACTGGACTCAAAACATTTACAGCGTGATGCAGGGCTCTTTTTGTAGAAAAAGCCCAGCAGGAACTCCTTAGCATAATAGGCTACACCCAACAACAGAAACTCATTAGCATATTAGTCCACACCCCTGACAGCGCAGATCTGCCCTCCCAGAGGAGGGAGAGCTTGTACCTGGATAAACCTTAGTCTTAAAGGTGCCACCGGACTCTTTTGGATTGCTAGCTATGGGGGGGGGGGGGACGCACAGGTACAAGCAGGATTTCAGGGGCCATGTCAGGCTACATTGGGAGTGAAGAAACAGCTAAATCACACTATGTGGGTGGATCTTTGCACAATGGAAAGGATCCAAGATCCTTCAGGTTACCTCAAGTCACTCAATATTCCATTTGTAATTTGCCAGTTTGGTCAGACATTGAGATGTTGGAATGAAATTCGGTACAGTTGTACATTTCAGGATGCAATACCAGCTCAGCTTTGAAACCTACTTCCAAAAGAGGGACAAAAATGCAAAGTACCCTTCATCTTCTTTGATGACTGAAATATTAGAAAGAAACTTGCTGCATACTTCCAGGCCAACATTCTGCATTTCCACATTGAACCCTACTGAATCCCATACCCATTTTAAAGAGAGCAAGGAAAGATGCAAAACAGCATGCAGTATAGACGCCGAATGAAAGCAAGTATAAGACAAATAGAACAAGTAACAGTAAAATGAAGCACATGAACATGTACGGAGTTCGCATTCCTGGGCTGTACACAGGGCAAAGGAAATTTTAAAAGGCCTCTGATCTGCATGTTCCCCCCAATCTTGTTCATGAAATCCTGGAGGGGTTTTTTTGTCATCTTCCTGGTCACTTCCAGGATATTCAGTTTTCCAGAAGTGCCTTAAATCTTTGTTTGGAATGGCTTTTAATGCCATTCTATACAGTACTGTAATATTCTAAACAACTATTTTATTTTTTAAATAGATAGAATTATTTTAAACTGGCACAAAGCCCTCTGGAAGGGGGTTCATTAAAGACTGAATTTTAAAAGCTTCAATAAAAATGTCACAATACTATATGGAATTATTGTAGTTTACATACAGTCAAAATTCATCTTGGTACAGGGCTTGGTGAAAAAATTATGTTCTGGGTCAGAAATAGAAATTAAGAGCTATTATTTATACATATTTTTAAAGGATTTATATCTTTCAACCTGAAGATTTTTGAATGAGCAATTCTAAACCAGTCTACTCAGAAGGGTCCCATTTTTTCCTTATCTCCCAGGAAAGTGTTTTTAGGATTGCAGCCTGAGATGGTTAGTATTGTTGCCTTCGTTGCTAATGGAAAAATGCATCACTAATATAGCATAATGGAGGGATCAGTAAGTAGCCCAAAGTTCAGTTGTCTGATCTGGACCCAAGGACCTCCCCTTTATTTTGAAGAAAAGTTGCTTTCTCTCACCTGAGCCACTATTCACATGAGAAGCTTCAATCACCAATACTTCAGATGTGAGCCACTGACTCATTTTTGCAAATGCAGAGACTCTAGGGGCATTTTCGCACTAGCGTTTGCCCTAGTTTTGCCCTGACGCTTGCTCAGGAGCTTCTGGCCAATTTCCCACCAGTTGCTCTAGGCTCAGGGTTTACTCAGGAGTACCGTGGCACTGCTCCGGAGCTTCCCCGGAGCAAGAAAATCCTGTTTTTTGCGGTGTTTCCTGTTTGCTCCGGTGGAGAAGCCGAGATGAAAACACGCCCACTCGCCCGCCCTCCATTTGGCCCGCCCCGTGGTGGGTGTTTCTTCAATTTTTTTTTTTTTGAAACGAGCCCTCCTAACATTATATCGAAATAAGGAGGCAGGGAGCCAAGATCCCACCACAGGGACTGCGTTGGCAAGGTGGATTTGCCGTTTCTTGGTAGCAGGAGCCAAGCGCCATTGGCCCGAGAGCTCCATGTGCTTGCAGATGACCGCTGCCCTGTGTATGGGCTGCCCCGGCAACAGCCCCTGCAGAGCTGGCGGTGGGCGCTTTCCTCCAGAAACCCGTGGAGAAGCCGCGGCAAGCAAAGGGGCGGGCCAGGGATGCGAGTCTTCCTTCCTGCTCCCTGTGTGCGGTCCTATGGTCCTGAAGCATAATTCCCCCCCCCTTTTTTTAAACGCCCTTATAACGTTATATCGACATAACAAAATATTGATGTCGCAAGGGAAGACGGCACAATTGTTGTCTTTTTATAATACACACACGTTCACATCTATTATGGGGGGGGGGGATGTTGTTTGGTGCTCCAATTCAGCATGCGTAGCAGGGAGACTGGGCTGCCATTGATGCCACTCAGCCTCAGCCGCCTCCGCCACCACCATTTCGGATGAAATTGCCTCCCGTATTGTCTCCTTTAGACGTCTCAATTTTCAGGTTTGTTAAGTTATTTTTATTTAATTACTTTACACGGACCAGCCAACACCATATTGGCTATCCACCATTTTGTCCCTGCACTCCCGCAGGCAAAGCAGCCAACATTTTAGTTCAGAGCGGAGAATCGACCCATCATGGTGGAAAATCCTCCATTGATGATGCGGTCCCTGTAGATAGTGAATGGTTTTTTGCGGTCCCTGTAGATAGTGAATGGTTTTGCTTCAACCAAGAGTGGCGGGAATAATTGATTAGGAAGGAGGGAGTTGTTGAATTCTGGGAAGAGGAAGGCTACAGCGGACATCTCAGTGCAGATCACATCCAGCCATGGCAACATCAAGCAAGGCAGCTGGAGTTCGTGGTGCCTCATGGCGTGAGAGGGAGACCCTGGACCTGCTAGCAGTATGGGGAGAGGACAAGGTTCAGAATGCCCTGAATGCCTCTCATAAAAACAATCTCTAGGCGTATGTTAGAACTGGGACACCATTTGTTCTCATAAAAACAATCTCTAGGCGTATGTTAGAACTGGGACACCATAAAACCGCGGAAGAATGCAGGATGAGAACAAAAACACTTCGTCAGGAGTACAGGCGCGTGGTTAATCATAATAGGCAATCTGGAAATTCACCAGTGACTTGCGCTTATTATGCCATACTGGACCCAATTCTAAGGAAGGACCGCAGTGTTCTGACACCCAACGTAAAGTACAGCAGCAAGGTACAGCGTTTCAAAACGTCTAACAACAAGGAGAACTTCCCCGCAACAAGCTCTGAGCAGCAGTACAGCGATGTTTTTCTAACAATAAATACTGACGAACTAAGGACATCCACACCCTTGCCTACTGGTGAGTACCGCTTTCAGGGGTGGTGGGGTTTCCTTGTTTATTGATCAGCGGTCGTCGTATCGTTGTAATGTAATTGCGATGTGTATCGTTTCGTTCCACTATTCCTCCTACGAAGCCGTTGTTTGGTGGGAGGGGGGAGTTCCAATTTGAATACGTGCATAAGATGAGTGCTCCTCATGCTCGTCTTCCCCCCCCTTCCAAAAAAATCCACACGAGAAAAAGTAACTCCCGGGGTTCAGCTTGCCCAATGCATGCTACGATTCCATTTCATTTGTTTAAGGAGTAACAACTTCTTCCTCTAGGCCAGGGGTGGGCAATTGTTTTGGCTCGGGGGCCACTTTGTGGGAGCGGAGGTTAGCGGAGGGCCGCACCTTTTAAAATGATTGCATTCATTAGTTAACTTTGCATTTCAGAAAAGGAATAAATTGTATCATAAAAATCAATAAATATAAATTAAATAAAATAGTGGTAATTTTATTCAATTCATTTATTGTGCTAATTTCATATCATCTATAGCTGCAAGCACATTTAATTTTAGAATCAGTTTAATGAGACAAATCTACCCTATCACACTTTCCTACAATTTTTTTGAAATCAGGAGTGAGATTGCTTGTTGAGATTCTCATCACAGCCTGCAAGTTCATGTCTGTCAAAGAGCATCTATATTTACTCTTGTTGATCTTCATGCAAGAAAAACTTTGCTCACAAATATATGTAGACCCAAATATAGAGAACATTTTCCCAGCAAATTTCTTCATACATGGAAATGTTTTCAGCAGACAAAGATTTGTAAAAGTCAACTAATGTCACAGCATTAAACCTTTCTTTCCCAGTGTGATCTGACTGCATGTCAATAAGTTCAAGCTGCAGCTCCTCAGGTGCTGCATCAATATCAGCAGTGATGGGTTAAGAGAGCAAATTGAATTTAGGCTCAATTTTCTTGAAGTCCTGAAATCTTCTTGGCGGGCCGCAAAAAACTCTGTGGCGAGCCGCATGTGGCCCCCCGGGCCGCAATTTGCCCACCCCTGCTCTAGGCAAAATTTTATGCAGCGGTGGCCGTGACCATGACGACTCCCATGAGATCCCCCGCCAGCCCCCTTTCCACCTGCTGTGAGTGAGATCCTCACCCGGGCAGCCCTCCCTTCAGGAATTGGTGAGTTACTTAGCTTCATTTTACAAAGCTTTACTCTAATTCTCTGCATGAAATTGACCACCCTAGATTGAATTTTTTCCCATGTCCTTTGTGTGTGCCTAGTGGATGTTCTCCATTTTTTTTTTTTTTTTTTTTACTATTTAAAGAGTAAATGCCGTATTGTTGTAAGGGAAAATTAGATGTTTTTATTATGGCGGTTTTGGCTACTCTATGCCTACAGAGACCCTGGTGCAGTATTGCGTTCGCGGTGGACCTATGGAAAATAAAGATTTCCGACATGTTTACCACTTGCTCAGTTAATTGGCCAGAACAACAACAACAAAAAGCCAACGCTCTCCCCTGGTTTTGTCCCTATTTCTGTCCAGCCTGCATCATATAAAAGTTGGATCCCTTGTCCACGCTTAAATAGCCGTTTAAATGTATTTGCAGACTCCGTCAAGATGCATGCACGGGCCCCCATCCCTTCTGGAACTGGTGAGTTCCTAGGCTTGAAATTAAAAAGACGTCTCCCTCTCCTTCACTTCTATGTACGGCAGTGAATGATCTTAGTTTTAGTTATTACTGATCGGTGCTACTGTCACAAGAGAATGTTGCTTTGCAGAGCCCTTCCTATAGTCCTATACATGACTTTTGACTACAACCTATGCCAAGTGACCTATTCTGAGATAAGCCAATCACAGAAGTAGATATGGATCTTTATGAAACATGTAGGCGCTTTCTTTTTTTTTGTTAAGGTCTAAGATCTGCTATTCCCTCAAAACCGCTGCAGTTGAAGGGGAGTGTGTTCTCTATTGGCAAGTTCAAAATAGAAAATACTGCAGTCTAAACTTCAGTAGTGGGTCTTAGCGCCACATAGCGCCCTTGTGTACAGCCAACATCATATACCAGCTATGGTGTGTGAGGCTTCTGCACTATCAGCAAATGATCAGACCTTTGTAATTAAAACAGAGTTCTTTATTTCAAATGCTGGAACAGGTTCTTGATGTTTGTTTGAGATACAGAACAAAGAGGGCTAGGGACTAATATACCTGCAGACACAATTGCATAAACAAATCCTACCAATCAGCATACTGTTAAAATGCGGGAAAAGGAAAGGCGACTGTTTGTTCCCACCGAAGGTGAGAAAGTCATAAAATTTCCTATCTTGGCCTGAGTGACCCAGATGTGCTAAGTCCTAGGCAAAACATTTGGTTGGTGACAATAAGCTTTCAAGGCTATACCCATTCTGGTATCACTCTGAGAGTTTGAACCGAGAGGGAGGAAGCTATGAAAGATAGCTATTGTTTATGAGACACGTTGGAATGTGTGAACCCATCCTCCTGGGGAAAGAGTAACATTAAGCAGAAGAGCAATCTCCACTTCAAGGCAAGCCATAAACCATGTAACGAGATAGAGAGTACAAAGAAACAGAAAGTAAGTTTCAGGATAGCATGGAACAAGCAACCTATTGTCAGATTCTTACAGCAAAAAGTAACTCACAGGATAACATGAAACTGCATACTTATGAGAATCTGACATGGTGCCTTTATTAACCTACTAATTATGAATTACAGTGCCTAGGGTAAGAGGCCGTGTCAGCACGTGGGAAGACTCGTTTGACACTCCTCCCCAAACTAACGGCACTACCGGAAATGGTGAGTGCCTCATCACAATTCCCCCTGATTTATCATAAAAACATGCAGACCGGAGATCCCCAGGAAACAGGGTGGGTGGCAACCATAGGCGTAGACTTTCCAATTTCCCAGGGGGGGCTGGGGCTGGGCCAGAAGCATTGCTAAGTGAGATGAAAAGAGAAAAACACAGAAAGAGAGAGAGAGAAAGCACCCCTCCCTGCGCTGACTGCCGGATGGAGTGAGCCCCATGATTTTCTGTGCCACTGGAACAACACGCTCCCTATGGCACAGAAGCTTCTGAGGATGGCTGTCTCTCGCAGCCCACTTTAAACCATAGGAGGGCACAGAATGGCAGCCAACCAAGTTACACTCGGTATCCAAGCACAAAATTGGCCATGAGAGCCCCGGGCTTTTTTTGGCAGGGACCTGGCTGTTTGCCAAACTTACCTTTCCTCCAGTGGTCAAGTCACAAAATCAAACCAAGTATGGAGCAATCGATGAAGCTGTTTGCAGTCTGTGTTGCCCTGAGTTTCCTGGCACTAACCGAAATGCAAGAAATCAAAACTTAATTACTTGAAAGAAATCCCCCTGCATAATTTATCAAGGAGTCCTCCACCTCCCCCCACTCCAGCTGTGCAAAAAAAAAAACAACGGTGCTGTGGTCAGGTCCAATGCTTCCATTCAGCGGGTTATTATGAAGGGTGGACCCTATGGCATTGTACAAACCCCCCCCCCCAGTCTCCTTCCTCAAATCTCCAGGGGCGTTTTCGCACTAGCTTTTTCCCAGGGTTTACAACGGAGCTAGCACCGGAGCTTCTGGTCAGTTTCCCACCAGTTGCTCCGTGCTCACAATTTCCTCCAGAGTATCGCTGCACTGCTCTGGAGTATCCCTGGAGCAAGAAAAACCTGTTCCTAGCGGTGTTTCCTGTTTACTCCGGTGGAGAAGCCTAGAAGAGAACACACCCACTCGCCCGCCCTCCATCTGGCCCGCCCCGTGGAGGGCGTTTCTTCATATTTTTTTTTATTATTCGAGCCCTCCTAACGTTACATCGAAATAAGGAGGCAGGGAGGCAAGATCCCACCACAGGGACTGCGTTGGCGAGGTGGATTTGCCTTTTCTAGGTAGCAGGAGCCGGGCGCCATTGGCCCAAGAGCTCCCTGTGCTTGCAGGTGACTGCTGCCCTTTGTTTGGGCTGCCCCGGCAACAGCCCCTGCAGAGCTGGCGGTGGGTGCTTACCTCTAGAAACGCGCAGAGAAGCCGCGGGAAGCAAGCGGGCGGGCGGGCCGGGGACGCAAGTCTCCCTTGCCGCTCCCCGTGTGTGGTCCCACGATCCTGAAGCATACCCCCCCTTTTTTTTTTTTTTTTAAAAAAAAGGCCCTTATAACGTTATATCGACATAATGGAATATTGATGCAGCAGGGGAAGACGGCACAATTTTTTTATCTTTATAATACACACACGTTCACATCGATCATGGGGGGGGTGGATTTGCCGTTTCTTGGTAGCAGGAGCCGGGCGCCATTGGCCCAAGAGCTCCCTGTTCTTGCAGGTGCCCGCTGCCCTGTGTTTGGGCTGCCCCGGCAACAGCCCCTGCAGAGCTGGCGGTGGGTGCTTTCGTCCAGAAACCCGCAGAGAAGCCGCGGCAAGCGGGCGGGCCGGGGACGCGTGCCTTCCTTTCCGCTCCCAGTGTGCGGTTCCACGATCGTGAAGCAACATTTCCCCCCCCCCTCCTTTTTTCTTGGCAGCGTTCCATTGGCCATTTGGGAGCCGGGTGCCATTGGGCCGAGAGCCCCAGGGCTCGCGGTTTATGACTGCACCGTGTCTGGGTTGCCCCAGCAGCAGCCCCTGCAGAGCAGGCAGGGCGTGCTTCTTTGCAGAAAAGTCACCGAAATGGGTTGAACTGTTTTCTAGGGTCTACAACTATTCCTGCGGAGTGGGGAGACTGGTCTGCGTGTCATGCTGCTCCTCCTCTGCTGCTGCCCCAACCACCACCACCATTTATGATTTTTTTTTTTACTGTACAGGGGCCAGCTGACGCCATGTTGCCCATCCTCCATTTTGTCGCTGAGATCATGATCCTTGTGGCAAAGCACACGACATTTCAGTTAACATTGGAGAATCCACCACTAACAACAGAGAATCCACCCGGGGGGGGGGGGGGGGTCCTCCAGTGACATTGGAAGTCTGTGTAGTACACCAATCGTTTTGCCAAAACCCAGACCGGCGTGAAAATTAGAATGCTGAGGAGGGACTTGATGCATTCTGGGAAGAGGAAGGCTACCAAGGACATCTAACTGCAGACCACATCCAGGTTTGTCAACAGCAAGCAAGCCGGCAGGAGTTCCTGGAGCCTCATGCTGTGATAGGGAGACCCTCGAACTGTTTGTGGTATGGGGAGAGGACAAGGTAGGAGTGCCTAAGTTTGTTCATGCAGCTTTTTCCAGTGTGCAAGAGAATGAACATGTGCTACCTTTCACAGTAAAATACAATGGATTATAGATTTCTAAGGTGGGGTTGGTGGTTTCCTAGTTCAGTGTTTTTCAACCACTGTGCCGCGGCACACTGGTGTGCCGTGAGATATTGTCAGGTGTGCCGCGGGATTTTTTCAATGAAAGAAATGTGCCTTAGCTCAAAAAAGGTTGAAAAACACTATCCTAGTTTATGGCTCAGTCATTAACGTATGCATTCCTCCTGCTTGCATGACTAGTCCCGAGGCCCTTTTACTGCCCTTTTAATTTTAAAAAATCAATAGGTCATCGTATCGTTGTAATGAGATGATCTCTTGCACTGCAGCATTCCCCGCTTCCGCAGGGGAGGCTGTCGGTTGGTGGGATTTCTGCTTCCCCACTACAACGATTTCAAAAATGTGGGTTATTTAATTTTTTGTCAGCCCCCCTTCCAAAGATTATTTACAGAGAGAAAAGAAATTCCATGGTCCATGCTTGCATAGGGAAATGCCATAGAACTCCCTAGATGTACTTTATTGCCAATTCCTGTTTGTGTGCCTAGTGGATGTTGCCCTAAAAAATATATTTATTTTTAAATATTTACGTTTTTTTTAATTTTTCATATTGTCCCGATCGCGGGACTAGCCCAGGACCCCAGACCCCCGCCACCCGCCCAGGAAGCACAGCGACGCCCCCCAGCCTGGCCCCAGCACTTGCCAGGACGGCCGGAGAAGCGACAGAGGAAAGGGAGCCCGACCTTCTCTGCAGCGAGGGCGGGGGGGAAATGCCGGTGCTCTACAGGGAGACACCAGACCAGGAAGGGGGCAGGAGAGGGAACTCACCCAGCCGAGCCCTGCCAGCGTTGGAGGAACGGACAGAGGCCAGGGAGCAGACGCAGCAGACAGACGCACTCTCAGGCAGCCTCAGTGGGGGAGGGGGTGAGAGAACAACGCTGACCGCGCCAGGCCACAGGCCCGGCACAAGAGCTCGTAGCAGCCCCTGAGCTCCTCGCAGGGCGATGCAAGGGGAGGGAGGAGGGCAGACCCGGAAGCCTCCCTGAGAAGCCGGCGTCTGGAGTTAGGGGGGGGGCGGGGCTAGAAAGGGTGGCCACAAGGGGCAGGGGGTGATGGGAGGGGGAGAACATAAAAGAAAGGCAGCCGTTGGGGCCGGGGAGGAGGAGCCTGGGAGTGGATGTTGGCACGACGAGAGAGAGGGTGTGCCCAAAAGAATCCCTGCCAGGGGGCCAGAGAGGTGTGGAGCGGTGACGTAACCTTCCCCCTCCTGGCTCATATCTGAGGCCCTGGCTGCCTGTTAAAGGGAGACGCAGTGGCGGCACGAGGCGCGGCCAGTGACTCTAGCAGCGGTGGAGATAGCTCCAGTGACTCGTGTGACACATATATAAGGAGCAGATAGTGACATTTCGCTATTTGCGAAAATGAGATGTTTTAATTATGGCGATTTTGATTTCTTGTCTCTTTCATGCCTCCATAGACCAGAGTGCAGTACTAAGTTGGTGATTGTACTAAGTTGAACTAAGCACCAAGTACTAAGTACAAAGTAATAGCAACTAAGTACTAAGTTGAACCTATGGAAAACTGAGATTTCCAACATGACTACCATTTCATGATTATCTTACCCTGAATCCAAAAAAAGCAGAAGGCAGTGATCTCTCCCGGTTTGTTACATATTTTTCTACAGCCAGCATCATATTAAAGTTACAAGCCTGTCGCAAGCTTAAACATCCATTTTTGTGTTGCTGCAGACTACCTCCAGATGCACACACAGGCAACTCTGGAAGTGGAGACTGGGCACGCTGTTGCTCATGTGTCCAGCATATGGATTCATCGTCTTCTGTCCCAGATTTTTTTTTCCCCGTTACAGTATTTCTAGATGTATTTTTGTGGGGTCCTGATGAACACAGATCCGTCAGAAAAGCCCACTTGTGGTACCTTTAGTGATGTTTCGATTGCACATTACGGTGACTAGTGCCAGAGGCCAGGTCAGTCTATATGAAGACTCCTTTGAGATGTGATGTCAGGGAATGGCCTCATCCAGAACCTCCCTAATCTATCAATTAAAACTCCAGACCGGCTACCCCAATAAACCGGTCGGTGGGTGGTGACCATAAATCCAAATAAAGGGCAGCCATCTTAGGTGTGTTCCAATTACAGAGTACAGCTTCCCAGGAGAGTTATATGGCAATGAGGCACTACCTCAGACTGCAGGATGCCCTGTGTCTAACAACTTATTTATTTATTTATTTATACATTCGGTTTATTGATCGCTGCTTCCCACACGCAGGCGGGCTCGCAGCGATTTACAATTTGTTTGAAGACAAGGGACTAACAATTCAGTGGGGGAAGGGAAGACAACACATATAACTGAGTCTTTCTGTTGGCTTTTTGACGAGTCATGTTCCGGGCTCAGTGTTCGTTCCGTTCCTTCTCAGCTCCACACCGCCACCGCCTGGCAGGCTGCTTCATTGCAGGAGATCGGGATGAATTCCTGTGCGAGATCTTCCAACTTTAATTAGCCAGCGCTGACAGTTGAAACTCAGATACTAACACCTAATTATCCGAGGATTAGGTGTGCCCACTTTCTTAACAGTGGTTCCCAATTTTATCTACTTGCCGAAGCTTTCGAATAACTTCAAGCGTTGTTATCATTTCTTGTTTGGGGTGTTTAATTATGTCCACCCTTTTTTTGCCAGTGTGCCAGAGAATTAGCATGGGCCACCCTGATAATGACATATTTAACCGTTCTCTTCTGCTCCTTAGGTGGAGATGACCCAACGGGAGTGAGGGATGACGCTGACAACTGTGGGTATGATGACTTCCTTCCGACAGCCCAAGGTACCATTGCTTTGAACCCAAGGATTGAATACAGACAATGCCAAGGTGGGCTCCCTTTGTGTGCCTGTAGCACCAGAATGGAAAGAGGAATACTGTCAAAATCTGCTAATTCAGACATAGTATTTCTAGCTCTTTTAGTTGTACTTTTGCCTTTTCTCCCCACATCTCCTATTGCCATGTATGTATTTACTGTTGCTATGTATGTATTCCACATGTAGGCTTGCAGATGCCATGTTGTAGTGCCTAACCAGGCCTGGGTTTTGTAACTATTGAAGCGGGAGGGTGACACCTGCAATGTATGGGAACAGTGGGCCTCTCACACTACAGCCTCCGCATTCCATCGGCCCCGGCTGGGACTTCAAGGGAGGATGCGTCTCATCTCTTATCACATGCAAAAGCCTTGAGGCCATTGATTGTTATGTGAACTGGTAACATCTGAAGGGTCTGGTTGGGAAGGAAATTTACTGCTTGACACCTCACTTTCTTTCCTGTGGGAAACAAACGGTCAGAGCCCCTTTTGTAGGGGCCGGTGGTGGAGGCGGCGGAGGGGAACCCGAAGTACCGGTGACTACGATTCAAGGGGCTCCCTACATCCCGCGCCTACCTCCTCTTCAGAGTGTGACCCCGAAGTACGCCTGGAGTCCGTTCGGTCGCGGGACCGTCGATTCCTGGGTGCACGATTGGAAGGGGGCACGGGTCTCATTCCAGGGAGATCAACTCGACCGTGGGAGGCCGAGCTACCTGGGAGATGAGCGCGAGCCGATCTATGGGGGAGATCCGCGTCGCCAGTCCATGGAAGGAGAGATGGACCCAGCTAAAGTGGAGGCGGTGGTCCAGTGGGAAGCCCCCCATACGAGGAAGCAACTCCAAAGCCTATTAGGATTTTGTAACTTCTATTGGACCTTCATAAAGGACTTTGCCACGGTTACCCTTCCCCTAACAGACTTGCTAAAAACCAAGGGGAGGGGTTCGGAGGCAGGGAAGCCCGGGGAGAAAATCGCCTGGAATGGGGACTGCCAGAAGGCCTTCGAAACCCTGAAAACCCTGTTTACCTCCGAGCCCATTTTGGCTCACCCTGACGAGACTAAGGAATTTATAGTTCATGTCGATGTGTCGGATGTGGCTATGGGGGGGCCGTTTTGCAGAGGGGTTCGGACGGAGAATTACACCCCCTCGCGTACATTTCCAAGAAATTTACTGAGACGGAGAGAAATTGGTCAGTGTGGGACAAAGAAGCCGCGGCTATCAGGCTAGCTCTCACTACGTGGCGGCATTGGCTGGAGGGGGCGCAAACCCCGTTTGAAATTTGGACTGATCATAAAAACCTGGAAGCGTTGCGCACTCAGAGGTCTCTGAAGGCAAAGCAGCTCCGCTGGGCTGATTTTTTCTCAAAATTTAACTTTGTGTTGAAACATTTTCCTGGAAAGGCCAACTCATTAGCGGACGCACTCTCCCGATTGCCCCAACACGAAAGCATGAAGGAAGAGGTGTTCAACTCCATGTTTTCCCCCCAGCAGCTGGGAGGTGCGGTGACCACCAGAAGTCAAAGCAAACGAGCTAAAGTGGAGGTGGAGGCGTGTAATTGGGGAAGGGAATATTCACCCGAGGAAATCGAGGAGTTAGAAACAATAGCTGAGTGTTCCCTGGCTGAGGATCAATGCTGGCACCATGGAGATAAGTTGGTGGTGCCCCGAAGCAAGCGAAAAGATATTTTATTGGCCTGTCACTCTTCCAAACTGGCTGGGCATTTTGGCTTTCTGAAAATGCTCAACTTAATTCAACGTCAGTTTTGGTGGCCGCGCATGCGCCGGGATGTCTCAGATTTCGTCTCTGCTTGCCAGACCTGCTTGATGTGCAAAAAGAGGGGGGGGAAAGTCCCGGGGCTCCTACACCCCTTACCTACCCCTTCTCGCCCCTGGGAAGCGATAGCTATGGACTTTATTACTAATCTACCACCCTCAAAAGGGAAAACTGTAATCTGGGTGGTGGTAGACACATTTTCTAAGCAAGTCCATTTCACCCCTTTCAAACAATTACCAACGGCAAAGGGGATGGCCAAGGCTTTTTTCAACCAGGTGATTAAATTACATGCTTTTCCTAAGAGGGTGGTATCCGACAGAGGTAGCCAATTCGTTGCCAACTTCTGGCGGGAGCTTCTAAAGCTTATGGACATAGAGCCTGCCCTAAGTTCGGGTTACCACCCAGAAACCGATGGACAGTCCGAACGAACTAATCAGATCCTGGAACAATTCCTGAGGTGTTACACCAACTACCACCAAGACAATTGGGTGGACTTGTTGCCGTTTGCAGAATATAGCTATAATAATGCAGTGCACTCCTCTACCGGCGTCTCCCCCTTCATGGCGGTGGGAGGTTTTGAGGGGAAGCCTTTACCTACGATCGAAAATGCCTCCGATGCCTCCCCCACGGCCTTTAAGCGTTGGTGGGCGACCTTACAGGAATCGTGGCCACTGATAGCCAAGGCTCTAGACCAAGCAAAAGAGGACTACAAAAAGTATGCGGATCGTGGCCGAGCTGCGGGTTGGGACATCCAGCCTGGGGACTCTGTGTATCTCTCCACAAAAAATATTCATGGCTTGCAACCCAGCAGAAAATTGGGTTGGAAATATGTAGGCCCCTATAAGGTACTGCGTAAAATTTCGGATGTGTCTTTTGAACTAGAATTGCCCAAATCACTGAGTTCTGTGCACCCGGTTTTTCATTTCAGCTTACTGAAGAAGGATCCTGGGCCGAATGCGTGGCATCCAGTTCCTCCAGTACCTCCTCCACTGATGAAGGGGGAGGCACCCCATTTTGAAATATCTGATATTCTTGATTCTAAAATGCGTAGAGGCCACTTATATTATCTAGTTAAATGGCTTGACTTTGGCCCCGAGCATAATGAGTGGGTCCGTTCTGAACATGTGCATGCTCCTAAATTGATTAGGGCTTTCCATAAAAAATCTCCTGACAAGCCCGGGTGAAGGTGTTTATTGGGAGGCCAGTGTGTCAGAATCTGCTAATTCAGACATAGTATTTCTAGCTCTTTTAGTTGTACTTTTGCCTTTTCTCCCCACATCTCCTATTGCCATGTATGTATTTACTGTTGCTATGTATGTATTCCACATGTAGGCTTGCAGATGCCATGTTGTAGTGCCTAACCAGGCCTGGGTTTTGTAACTATTGAAGCGGGAGGGTGACACCTGCAATGTATGGGAACAGTGGGCCTCTCACACTACAGCCTCCGCATTCCATCGGCCCCGGCTGGGACTTCAAGGGAGGATGCGTCTCATCTCTTATCACATGCAAAAGCCTTGAGGCCATTGATTGTTATGTGAACTGGTAACATCTGAAGGGTCTGGTTGGGAAGGAAATTTACTGCTTGACACCTCACTTTCTTTCCTGTGGGAAACAAACGGTCAGAGCCCCTTTTTGCCCGCCGTTTTTCCCCTATAGTGATTGGCTACCTATGGGTAATTCAAACTCTTTGGAAAGGTATAATAGACCTGCCTGTATTATCTGTCTCATCTCTGACAATAATCCGAGAAGCTGTACTAATGTAGAGATTGGAAATAAAGAACTCTGGTTTACCAACCAAGATCTGATCCTTGACTACTTTGAGCAGAACTCTCACAAATACTCTGTTTTGAAAGAATGCGATCCTGTGCTGAGTCCCTGGCCTGTTGTTTACTCTTTGCTCCACCCACAGGTCGCCTTGCCCCTCGTCTTAGACCTCCTACTGAGAAGGGGGCTCAACTTGAGAATGAGAGGGGTGGTCAGTGGAGAGTGGACATTCCTAATGGGGATGGCAGTCAAAATGATAACTTTCTCATGTCAATAAACCTGGACATGTTTTACCAGTGTGGCTAGCAATCCTTCAGTAATCTGTGCACTGCACGTGTTCAGCAACAGTGGTTAAATGAAATATTATTTTTATAAATTAACCAAGAAAATATGAACTTCAGTGAAACTATTTATAAATTTAATAAATCCTTTTCTTTTATAACAAAATACAACTTTAAACTTTTGTCACACTATTTACAGATTTAAAATAAAAAAAAATTTTCCCGAAACTCATCTGTAAACTTTTGTTTAACTATTTACAATGTCACGTTTCGGCGCTGTCGCCTGCCGGCTTCAGTGCACCTTCACACAGCGCTCTTAATGCGCTGACCTCCTCCCTTAGCGCCCTGCATTCCCGCTCCGTCCTCCTCTGTCTCTTGACGATGAAGTCCATCCTCCGGGTTAATGCATTAACTGAAATAGATAAAGAATGGCAGCTGTTGATTCATGCACCCTATAATCTTTCTACTTTTCGAATTCAAGATTAAGCTGGTCATGTCCACATGGGAGCCAGGTCCTCCAATCCCTCCAAGGGATAGATAGGGGTGAAAAAGCAGATTGAAATTTGCAGCGGCACATGTTCGGAGTTCTAAGGAATACTCACATGTGGACCTACACACCCTGTGCAGGGATGACAACGTGTTTAGCTCTCCCTCTGGGTCTGTGTCCACTCTCCTAGAGGGGCCTGCATATGGAATACGTCAATTACAACAAAACATTAATAATGGCAACAGATGCGATAAGACTCATTGGTCAAATTTAAAGCCATTCCCGCTCTTCTCTCATTTACAGGATTATACTTTGCACGTCAGTACCTGGTAACACGGGTGGTTCCTCCTCAGTCCCTGATGTATCCCGGGCACTGGGCCCTGAGGTCCCCTCTACTGCGCCTGTGAACGAACAGCACAGCAATTCAATGGGATGCACCCATATCATGACCATCTGTAGTTACGTAGGCTTATAGAGTACAGTAACTGATGTCAATGTCTGCATTAACTATAGCACTCATTCTGCATTACCAGGAGCAGCTGTGGCCTCCACCTCAGTGCCTCCCTCGCCAACATGCTCCTCTTCAGGCTCCGGATCATCCAGTTGAAAGCCTGGCGGCCTGCCCACGGACCTCCTTGGGTGTTGTGATGCTGCATTAACAAAAGGGTTGATATGATGTTGGTTGTGCATGTGGATGTGCATCAATGCTCATGCCTTTGTCAAGCAGAAAAAGTACATAGACAGTGGCTGCTGTCATTTCAATCTCATTCATCTAATTCTCTCATTAATCATGTGGACTCATCCACCAACCCACACTGGTTTTATCGACATGTTTGCATCACCATGTCTGCCTAGATTAATGAGCAAAATTAAAATTTCATGAAAGATCAACTTTGTGTTTCTGCTTACTTTTAACCTTTGTGGTTGACACATCATCAATCAGTTTCAGGTCCACAATACTTACAAAGAGGCATGGGACATTCACAAGATTCATCGCCAACCTTTCATGTGCCAGCAAAGCTTTACCTTACTTTCTAAAGAGGACCTTTAAAAACCTTGGAATTCAGTTTTGAATTGTCCTCCATGGTAATCCTATCTTCAGTGTGTTCATAAGACAGTAGTGAAACCACCACTTGAATAATCAAAGCCCATTGCTGAGTTTGCAGTCCAGGTTGGGGGGGGGGGAATAATGACTCTGCACTTAAGCTTTACAGACCACACAGTAATAATACCTTCCAAAATGAGCTTGTGGAGCTGTGTAACCACTTACAAACTTGGTCAAGTGAAGTCTATTCATTGTGGTGTACTTTGCACATGGGTTTGGGGGGGGGGGTGTTTTGAGCAATTGGGGAGTAAACATTTGGGGAAAACCCTGCAGTGTTTGCTATAAAGTGTTTAAAAGTACCAAAAAAATTGACTTTGTGCTTGAGATTACGTTTGCCTTTTGGGTTTACACACACTTCAATCAGTACCATGTCAAAATAATCACAAACGAGGCACGTCGCGTTCCCCTTCACCATTGCCAAGCAGTCATGTGCCAGATAGGCAGGGCAAATTCTTATAATGAGGACAGGGAACCATCTTGGAATGCATTTTTCATCATGGGCCCAGGGACATTGGTTGTGGAGGATGCTTGTCAGACAATTGGGAGAGCACCAACTGAAGCATGGAAGCCTATAGCCGAGATTGCATTGGGGGGGGGGAATCCCTCATTACTTTTGCCCAGGGGTCCGTTGGAGCGGGAGCGCACAGGAGCACAGCTCCAGGAGTGAGGAGCCCAGGGGGCGGGCACATGACCAAGCCCCGCCCCCTCCTCGGCTTCCCCGAGCAGTGCAGAGGCCCAGCGCCCCAGGGAAAGCCCTGCTAGGGTCTTTATTATTTTTGATGTTTTGTTTTAATATTGATAATTTTATCGTTCCTTTTATGACTGTGTGCTGCTATTCCAGAGACTTGCTCAAGGTGGCATATAAATTTTCTAAGTATACCATTTTTTATCTGGGCACATGGCACATAAGTACTGGAGAAATTTCACCAACCCTTCAGCAGCTTCCACCCCATCAGTTTGGTGTAGTGGTCAGGAGTTAAAACTCTAATCTGGGAGAACCAGGTTTGATTCCCCACTCCTCTACATGCAGCTACTGGTGTGACCTTGGACCAGTCACAAGTTCTCTCAGAGCTGTTCTCTCATGAGCAGTTCTCAAAAGACCTCTCTCAGCCACACATACCTCACAGGGTGTCTTGTTGTGGGGAGGGGAAGGGAAAGGGATGGGTGGTGCACATGTCCTGGGTATTTCAAGTCTACTTGAAACCTGGTGGTTTCAAGGGAGCAGGGAGAGAATGAGGGTGTGTTCTTTACGCTTATTATTTTTTTTTGCACAAAGTATTGGATGGGGAAGGGAATGGAGGAAGAGCAGGTCAGTTTCACTTACCTGTGGAGTGGAGCCTGAGGGGTGGGTGTTGCCTTCCGACACACTTCCGGTATGTTAGGGGGTGTGGCATATGCAAATGAGTTATGCTAATGAGTTATGCTAATGAGCTCCTGCACCTCTTTTTCTACGAAATGACCCCTGCTTTTGCCTAACAGACCACAAAGTTATGATAGCTAACCAAAATGAGCATGGTGAGGTATTTGACAACATACATGCTTGGTAATGGGAAGTTTGATCATTGTGCTTTGCTTTACACATGAGTTAGGGAGGGCTCACCATGTCAGCAGGGGTCTTAACATGTGTGATAACAGTGTCTGGTTAACTAAACAGACCATGTGCGCTAATCAACACCATGCCCATTCTCTTATATGCACCTTAACTCTTAGTTAATAGAAGCCATATTACATGTTCCTTTGTTTTGGGAACAACCTGCTTACCATCGTGGTGACGATCCTCCCAGCGAGGTCTGCCAGCAGCCTGCCACATCGCCACCAGCTGACTGTGGTAGGGAGTCTGGCCACTGGACCTTGGGATGCCTCCCCACACCTCCAGGCTGGCCATGAAGTCGCACTTTAGTCTCTTGAACTTGGACCTGCACTGTTCAGGAGTGCGACTGAAGCCACGCCTGGCCAGCTTCCTGGAGATAAGTGAGAATGCCTCACTGTTCCCTCTGTGCGTGCTGGCCATTAAATCGTGGACATGGCCAGAACGTGCAACTATGTCCAGGAGCAGTTCCGTTTCATCCCGCTGCCAGAAGGTGCCTTTCCTTCCAGCAGCCATCTTCACAGCAATAACGTTACAACGTTATTTCGAAGAGCCAAAATTTAAAAGTTGACCATGAATGGCGTTCTTTGTTTAGAACACATGATATTGTAACCCAACCATGAAAACTCTCTAAATATGCCTCACTTGTTGCCAAGGGAAAATTTCCCCCCCTCCAAGTGTTCATTTGATTCAACTAGATGGAGCCTCAGAGGCTATGCAGTTTAAATTGCAATAGCTTTCATTAATTACGGAAACTTTTGAAACACCAGAGACGGGTTAGAATGAGGATAGCTTTACTGAGAACACGCGGTGCCCTGTGTACTCCTGCACGATTTTTAAGATTAGCAACTGCAGCTATGGGGGGGGGGGTCTTGCATGAAGCCGCAGGGAAGCGGAGGTGAGCGGGTAGGCGGGCCATTGATGACAGTATTCTGCCCTGATCTCATGTTAAGCTGCAACGTTCTGGAACCCCCCCTTTTCTTTTTTTAAAAAAACACATTCCGTCTTGTCAATATAACGAAATACTGATGTTACAAGATATGTCCACACCATCGCTGTATTAGCGTGCTACAAAAGAAATTTCATCTTATGGGTTTGGGGGGGGGTGTGAAAAAACTTAGCCGGTGGGGGGAAACCACACCCGCCCCCATTGTCCAATTAGAGGTGAGAATCCACGGGGGTGGGTGGGATGGATGAATCATGCTGCCCCAAATGGACATGTGAGGTTACGGAGAAAGGAAGGGAGGGGGAGAGAGCTTGGTAGGCAGGTGATGCACTGTCGTCATTCCACTATGTCGTTATAACGTTACCACACATGCATTTTAAAAAAAAAAGGAAAAGCGGGGAACGAGGGAGGAGCGGGGGGAAAGGAAGGGGAGGGGAAATGGACGGGGCGGGAGCAGAGAGCCTCGAAGCAACCCCACTGTGAACAGAAAACTTCAGGGGGGGGGGAGAGGAGCAGATTGCTCTGGTGGAAAATTGGCTACGTTTGCTCAGGAGGAGTCGCAGAGGGAAATGAGGAGGAACTTGAGAGGCTACTGGCATGTGCGAAAACGCCCTCAGTGAAATCACGGTGCCCTGCGGAGGTGTCAAATAAAAGCTGTGATTCGTCTGAGTGGTTCTGCACATGCACAAAACTGTTTTTTCCCCGAACGTATGTATGAGCGCTCATGCGCATGCATAAGCAGCGAATTTTTTTTAAAAAAAGGACGGCTTCCGCTCCCGCATGTTGGTAGTGTAGACGCCGGGAGGACGCATCGAGGCGCTTCTTCTGAGCCAGCTCCAGCCGCTTAGAGCCGGCTCTAGCCCCCCGTCTGAACGCACCCTAGGTGGCTCTGGATACTGTTGAGAGTATTGTTATACTCACAGCTTACTTGATGGAGAGTTTTTAGAACAAAGAAAAACAGAAATAATAAGAAGGTGAAATATAGCTTTTAGTAGAAGGACCTGAATAAATCCCGGTCGACCATCCCCCCCCCCCCCCAAAAATTATCAATTTCATCCATCCTAACTTCATTTAATTAATTCAGTTACCAACTCATGAACAAGACAATATTAAATATTAAAATCTATAGAAATTCATTAATGTTAAAACTATGTTTAATTTAAGTTCAATCATGAGGAAAATAGATTGTGTTGTAATATAACCATAGCCTGATAAAATGGCGGGAACATTAGCTCCAACCGGAGCTGCTCTTCTAACTATGGAGGCAGTCTGAGTTTTAAGCAAAAGGCAAGACTCAGCCATTTGTGAACTGGTTCTGAGAGAAGCAAATATAAAGTATCATGTTGAATACTTTTCAGAATTAAACCCTTAATTTCTTTATTGCCGAGGCACTTGTGTAGTATATAGCTAGTTTAAATTATTATCACAGGTTTATACATCAGAACGGAGCCACCCGTATGTGAAAAAGGCGGGAAGCATAAACTTACCAAGACAACTATACTTATGAACTAACCTTATAATTAGTAAACACTTTTATGGTAATTTTAATAATGCTTATTGTCGTTAAACTATTCTAATTCTATAACTTTACTATTAAACACCTTACCCTGATAAATTTATATTAAAATATAAACATATTTAGATGTATTAAACTTGACCCTTATATTCTTACAAGGGAGGGTGCGATATTCGCGGGGGGGAGAAGCTGACAGCTGCTCTGCCCCCTCCCCCCAGAGACTCTCGGCGGCTCTCGCCCGGCTCACCGCTCGCCCCCTTCCCCCCCCAGAGACTCCCGGCGGGCCTTGGCGCCTCTTGCCGGGCCCGCCGCTCGCTCCCTTCCCCCTCCTCCGCGGGCTGTCGGCTGGCCTCGGCGACTCTCGCTGGGCCGCTGCCATTCCAAGAGCATTCCCCGCACATGTGCAGGGGACGCTCTTTTACTTTTCGGGAGATTTAAAGATCCCCCGAAAAGTTTTTGATAGATTTTGGATTTTTCTGCAAGCGGGGGGGTTACCCCCCACCTGCAGAACCCCCTCTCTGCCCTCCAAGTGCCCCCCTGCGCGGATTTAAGTATCCGCACGCGGGGGGGCACTTGGGAATTAGATATATAGATTTTGCGGAACTTCGAGTGACAGTATAATTAAGCATAGCCTTAATAGGCGCAGAGATACTTAGCACTAATAACATAGTGAGTCTATGAAGAGGCAGCAAGGTCTTCGGCATTTTTGCCTGAAGAGGAAGACGAGGATCGCACTTTTCTTTTGTTAGATATTTTTGAGAGTTCCATTGGTGAGACTAAGTCAAGCGAACTCAAAACTTCTAAGCCAGCTTCTTTTGAGGAGATCTTGAAGTTTTTCCCCCGGTGAGCAAATTGTATAGTTAGTGGCGTCACCCTTGGATAATAACCTTTAAATTCTGGCTGCGTCTACATTTTAGAAGCAGTCCAAATAGCCTTGTAACTTTTATGCTAACAGAATCACACCTATCAACGTGGTGGACCAATACAGAGGGAAAAATCGCTTCTATTGGTTGTAAGTTGGAGGACCTGATACCCCTGTCAGAGCAGGAAGCCTTCCATGCACTTAAACAAAGTCTCCTCGATTTAGAGACGCAAGACCTTAGAAGAATGGTGCTCAGACGCTGCTCCCCTTTGAGTATGGGACTCTCAGTCAGTCACATCTCTGCAGGATACCTGGCAACACTGATTCATCCCCAGCTTCGCAGGGCTTTTATGTTAGCTCGGTTTGATGTCTTGCCCTCAGCGGTGCTATCGGGAAGGTTCAAAAAAATTCCCTATAGAGATAGATTTTGCCCATGTGGGATGGGGGATATTGAATCTATTCGGCATGTGCTTTTGCATTGTAAATTTCATGATGATATACGTGTTGTATATATCAGTTCGGTGATGGTGCCTTATTTGGGTCAACCTGAGGAGTGTATAATTGCTGCATTGTTGTCTTCCCAGAGTATGGAGATTCTGGAGCCTGTAGCTAGTTTCTTATTGGAGGTGTCCAGGAGGAGAGGTCTATAGCAATTTAGACCTGGTTATCTTGAGGTTCGCCCCTGCTGCATTGTATGAATTATGCCAATAAAGGTATTGTTTGAGTAGTGATGTCACCCAAGTATATTTGATTTCAGCCTCTGTGAGACGCGTGGTGACCGGTTTCAGTTCTTTTCTTTTTAGCAGGGCTTCTTTCGGGAGGTCGGGGTAGATTTCAATATCATCTTCATTGTATTTAAGATGACCTCTTCTACGGGCAGTGTGCAATATCAGCCTTTTATATCTTAAATCGAGAAAAGTGGCGATGATGTCTCTTGGTGGTCTGTATTTTAGCAGACTCACGGGACCAGCTCTGAATGCCTTGGTTATAATAGGAGATATATCTCCCTCAGGAGGAACGACTTTTCTCAGCCAGTTAGTTAACATTGAGGAAAGGTCTCCATTTTTCTAAGTTTTTTCTGCCCAGCCTCTGATTTTAAGATTGTTTTGCCTCAAAGATAGATCAGATCTCAGGGCTTTTTCCGCCAGGACGTCATCCATTTGCTGTAAGCGTTGTATTTCTTCTTGGTTCGCCAGGCTCGCATTGATGGCACTATTAGCTATACCTCTATTCTCTGTAATTGCTTTTTGAAGAGAGTCAATTTGTTCGTACATTGGTTTGAACATTAGTGCCATTTTATCAAGAAAAGATTTTTCCATATCTTGTAAGGCTTTAGTTAAATCAGGGAACGTTACCGGTTTTGCTGCGGTGTCGTTGGTTTTTTCAGCGGACGACGCCATGTTTTGGGATAAGGCTAGTTGGAGCCCCGGAGTAGTCTTCGACGATTTTGCCGTCAAGGTAGCTTGAATTTTTTAATTTTTATGTTTACTGTGTTGTAGGCTCGGTAAGGATTCTTTCTCTATAGGTTTCGAAGTGTTTATGCTGGATGGAGCGCTGTGGTTGGTATTTAGGCGGAGAGGAAGGTCGGAGCAACGGGATTAGGCTTCGTGCTTGATTTTTCAAGAGTACTCACTGAGCGGTCTCCTTTCTGTCCAGGTCTTCCGCCTTGTTCCCACAGTTTGCGCATGGCATCAAACCGTGGGGGTCGACTGCCTCTTGGGGGGATCCCCTCCCATTCTTCAAGGGTGTCAAAAAAACACCCCTTTAAGTCTTTTAAACTTTGCCCTACACTGGCAGCCAGTTCTGCGGAACCCTGCACTGGTCAGCCGTTTGCCACTCTTTCAAAGAGAGATAGGCTTTCTAAATTGGTGCTGGGCATAATTCTTGCCCCAGCTCCCAACTCCAACAACACCTGGAGCATGAGGTCCAACTCTGGCTCCTGCCAGTACACCCCTTTTATACTTCCCGCAGCCATTGCCTCGTGCAGATTGGTGAGAGAGGGAGAATGCTGTTTGCCGTTCTGCGCATGCGCACACTCAAGACAACGCCCTTTAGCCCTGCTTGTGCGCACATATGGGGGAAAGTTTGGAAGAGGCTCGCTAGCATGCGCATGCATCAGTAAGCGGGGGGGGGGGGGGGCTACAGACAGCAGCCTTCCAGGGCTATGAAGCTCCAGCCCTGGAGAAGTTAGGTACAGAGGTGGCTTACCTTCCTGTATATGATTATGTTGGGATGAAATACCCCATTAGCTATCAGCATGCATGTTTTGCAAAGGGTATCTTTGGGGCTACGAGTGTTAGGGGGATTGTATCATGTGCTGCACTTTCAAAGGTCCAAGACCACCTAGGGATGCCAGACTCCAGGGCTGGCCTGGAGATCTCCCACTCTTACTACTGCTCTCCAGCTGATAGAGAACCACTCCCCTGGAGCAAATGGCTGCTTTTGAAGATGGACTCTAGGGCAGTATGCCCTGCTGAGGTCCCAGCCCTCCTCATACCTCACCCCTATCCCGCATCCATCCCTACAGTCCCCTGGTATTTTCCAAACCAGACCTTTGCAACCCTAGGTCCACAACATCACCACCCCAGGCCAGGGGTGCCCACAATCAGGAGAGAAATAATGCCTACCCTTTTATTCAGGGTTGATGGTCATTTGGGTTTCCTCTGCCACCCATTTCCCATTTTTATCTGGGCACATGGCACATAAGTACTGGAGAAATTTCACCAACCCTTCAGTAGCTTCCACCCCATCAGTTTGGTGTAGTGGTCAGGAGTTGGACTCTAATCTGGGAGAACCAGGTTTGATTCCCCACTCCTCCACATGCAGCTGCTGGTGTGACCTTGGGCCAGTCACAAGTTCTCTCAGAGCTGTTCTCTCATGAGCAGTTCTCAAAAGACCTCTCTCAGCCTCACCTACCTCACAGGGTGTCTTGTTGTGGGGAGGGGAAGGGGAAGGGATGGGTGGTGCATGTGTCCTGGGTATCTCAAGTCTACTTGAAACCTGGTGGTTTCAAGGGAGCAGGAAGAGAATGAGGGTGTGTTCTTGACGCTTCTTTTTATTGCACAAAGTATTGGATGGGGAAGGGAATGGAGGAAGAGCAGGTCAGTTTCACTCACCTGTGGAGTGGAGCCTGAGGGGTGGGTGTTGCCTTCTGACACACTTCCAGTATGTTAGGGGGTGTGGCATATGCAAATGAGTTATGCAAATTAGTTATGCTAATGAGCTCCTGCACCTCTTTTTTTAAGAAAGGACCCCTGCTTCCTACCCTTTTATGCAGGGTTGATTTACATTTGGGTTTCCTCCGCCTCCCATTTCCAACAAGCCAGGCCTCTGTTAAAATGATACTGTTATCCTCCAGGTTCATGGCAACTGTATCCAAGTCTGTAACAAAGGCAGGGAGGTAGGCCTGCTGTGGAAACCTGAGTATGTTCCTTGGGTATCCCTAAAACATAATTTTCTGCTTTCAGGGCAAATACAAGACAGTGGTAAAGACAGTGATTGCAAATTTTGGAACTTTGAAATCAATATGAACTTTATTAAACAAACTGTTCTGCAAAACACTAATAGAGGAGAAAACCTACAAACTGATTACCACCTGGGGTGCCTTTGAAGCCACCTGGCAATGGCATCTCGAACTGCCCTCCCCTCCTCCAGGTGCCTGTCATTCCCTCTCCTTGGCTGGGCACAGGCTTCTGGCACAGCAGCCCTAGAGAGGTTCCCAGGCTCAAAGGAAATGCCGTGGCGTCGGTCCTCACACAGGTTGTGTAAAATGATGCATGCCGAGATCACAGCGCTATGGTTCTCCTCCAGGACTGGCAGCTTCCCTCCAAGGCACCGCCACCGTGCCTTCAACCTCTTGAAAGCACATTCCACAAATATTCGACCACGGCTGTACACCCTGTTTTTTTTTTTTTTAAATATTTTATTTATAACTTTTTTCTCTTTTTTTATACACAAAACAATAAAACAAATACTAACAACCAACACTATTAATTACAACCTCAAACAACACTCTTATTTTAGAACAATGCTAAAACATCAAAATATCTTTTTGGTACAGTACTACAAATCATATCTATATTCACTGCGGCTTCTAAAAAGGGGTACCATTTTGCATAATATTGTGAATGAAGTTTGGGAGTATTATACGGGGGAACTGTTGTGGCTATTTTTTCCATAGTGAAAAATTCCCAAACTTTTAAATACCATTGATGTATTGTCAATTTATTCGTACTTTTCCAGTTGCTTGTTATAACGTATTTCGCAGCAATAATCAATGTTGATAATAATTGTTTTTGTGATTCCAAGAAATCATTTTCTGGCCACAAATCTAAAAGTAAGGTTTCAGGAGTAAATGGGACTTCTATATCTATAATTTCTTTTATGGTTTTAACTATAACAGTCCAAAATGCTTTGACCCTACTACAGCTCCACCAACAATGAAAGTATGATGCACGTTCTCCACAAGAGCGCCAACAGTACGGTGAGTATTCTTTATTTATATGATGGAACTTTTCTGGAGTATAGTACCATCGAAGCAACAATTTAAGTTCTTGAGAGCGGATGTTAAGTGACTTAGAGGTAAGGCTGGGAGATTTCC
Organism: Lepidodactylus listeri; assembly: GCA_029233225.1. Taxonomy (NCBI): domain Eukaryota; kingdom Metazoa; phylum Chordata; class Lepidosauria; order Squamata; family Gekkonidae; genus Lepidodactylus; species Lepidodactylus listeri. The sequence continues at coordinate 125,898,127 of JARCFY010000005.1, read as the reverse complement.
ATATGTCTCCCCAAGTAGTTTCAGATAGGGAAATATTACAGTCATTGTTCCATGCCTTTTGATAATTCAAAGGTGCTTTATCAACAGTTTCCAATAAAACTGAATACACAAGTGATATCATGCCTTTAGTAGTCTTCTGGTCCGAAATTAAACTTTGTTCAAAAACAGTGGGAACCGGATTTTTGGGTGTTTTAAAAATTCTTGTTTCCCATAGATGCTTCACTTGAGTGTACTCAAACCAATTCAGTGGAGAGGAAAATTTTTTTTCCAAATCCAGTTTGTTTAATAAACGATAGTTTTTGCTTATATCATAAAATCTGTTGATGGATTTATTTCTCCAAACAGTAAATGAAGACACTGGTAAAGCCGGCAGGAACCATGATTGCCGTGTAAAAGTGGTCAAAAGTGAGTTTTTGCTTGAAATACACTTTTTTAATCTATCCCAAGTTTGGAGAGTGTGTAACAAAAAAGGATTTTCCAGTCTAACTTAGAATGGTCCCCATGCCACAGAAATAAACTTATCCTTTTTACAATATAAAATTTTTCCCCTTTTACACACAAATAACTCTTAACCATAATTATTACAAAATCATCAAATATGTAAAACTGTACCTTACTTCTTATTAATACAACCTTTTTTGCAGTAGTGTTTATAGTATAGACTATTAAGCACTTCCAAGTCAATATAACTTTTGTTACAAATTGGACTAATAATATTTTAAACTCTATAAAGTTTAGCAAAGATTATCGTTTTCACAATCTGAATTTTCTCAATCCAGGTCATGAGAGGTGAAGCTGGTTTTGTTGAAAGATCCGAGAATGATTTAGCAAGGTTTTGGTGATTATATTTGATCCAATTAAAGTTGAAGTGCTGTTTAATATAGGAGCTTTGAGGTGGGGATAGCTTTATGGGATACAAAGTTGACTTTGAACTGTTAATTCGAAGGCCCGATGTGTCACCAAAGTCTTGTAAAAGAGATAGCAATTCCGGTAGCGATTTTTCAGGTTTAGTTAGAGTGAGAGTCATATCATCAGCGAAAAGGCTGAGCTTCATATTACGGTCCCCAGTGGGAACTCCGTAGATAGAAGCATTGCTCCGGATTGCATTAGCCAGTGGTTCAATCGCAATTGCGAATAGTAGCGGTGAAATCGGGCATCCCTGTCGTGTCCCTCTTGACAATGAAAATTCTGAAGAACAGAGTCCATTGGTCAGGATTGTTGCTGTCGGTGTTGCATATATTGTTTTAATAGATCTCATGAACCTTGGGCCAAAATTCATGTCTTCCAGAACATATTGGAGGTAGGATGTCTCAATGCGATCAAAGGCCTTTTCAATGTCCAGTGAGACAATAAAGGATGAGTTAATTTGGTCTAATTTGCATTTGTGAATTATGTTCAAAATTTTCCTGGTGTTATCTGTGATTTCTCGATGTGGTACAAATCCAGTTTGGTCCAGGTGGATATAGGATTCGATAATTTTGCTGAGTCGTGCTGTAAGGACAGCAGTAAAAATTTTGTAGTCTTGATTTAGTAGCGAAATTGGACGGTAAGAACTTGGTAGAGTTGAAACGCTCTCGGGTTTAGGTATCAGTATTATTTTAGCTTGATTCCACGTCGGGGGTAAGACGTCTTCCGTCATTATCTGGTTGCATGTATTTGCCAATGGTCTTACCAGATGTATTGCAATTTTTTTGTAGTATTCTGCGTTGAATCCGTCACAACCGGGTGCTTTGTGCCTCTTGAGTGATTTGATGACATCATTAATTTCCTCGGGTGTTATGGGACTTTCCATCAGGGACCTATGTTGCAAAGAAAGAGTTTTCCCAAGGGGCTAACGAGTTAAAAAGTCCTTAAACTTTTGTGGGCTAGGTTTATCTGATGAATATAATGATTTATAATATGCAAGAAAGACCTTAGATATATCTTCACAGTTAGTTTTATGAACGCCAAATCTATTTTGTATTGAATGAATCAGATTTTCCGATTTCCTTTTCTTAAATTTCCAGGACAATAGCTTCAATGTATGTGGTGATTTAAACCAGTATTTTTGTTTAATATATGCTAGTCTTTTTTGTGTCTGTGAGATCTCTATAGTTTCCAATTTTTTCCATTCTAGAAGGAGTTTACGGTAAGTTTTTTTCCTACCATATGTTGCATATTCTTGTTCTAGGTTTTTGATGTTATTAAGCATTTCTTGTCTCAATTGTCTTTGTGTTTTTTTGTAGGTAGAACTTATGGCCATAAGTTTGCCTCTGATAACGGCTTTGTGGGCTTCCCACACCATGTGTGCTGATACTCCACATGATGCATTAATACTGAAGTATTCTGTAAGATCCTTGTCTATAGTGTCTGTTACTGACTTCAATAATAAAAGTTTGGAATCCAAAGTCCATGAATATGAGTACTTTTGTTTGCTCAATAGTGACATAGAACTATTAATCCATGAATGGTCAGACCACACTCTTGGGCCAATAGTGGCGTCAATGAACTGATCAACAATTGTAGACGATGCCAATATATAGTCTATACGTGTGTGGGTGTTAAATCTTGAGGAATAGTAGGTAAAATCTTTAGCTGTTGGGTTTCTCAATCTCCAAACATCTGAGATGCCAAAATGCTGAAATATTCCAGCTAAACAATTAGATTTGGGGAGTTTTGTTTTCTTTTTGGATTTGCCGAGGTCTCTCTGTCTAGCAATGTCCATATTTGGATCAGCTGCATAATTAAGGTCACTTCCAACAATCCATGGATCTGGGCTAAAATTGGATAGTTTGTTAAAAACTGATTCTATAAATTCTAATTGTCCATCATTAGGAGCATAAATAGACACCAAGGTTATGTTTGTGCCTTCTAATATGCCATTAATAAAAATATATCGTCCCATGGGGTCTACTTCTTGTTTTATAAGTTGGAATCTGACTGATTTTCGAATTAAGATGGCTACACCACGAGATTTAGAATTTCCTTGTGCTTGGTATTGCTGTGCTATTTTCACGGACTTAAAAACTGAATCGGTATTACCTTTTAAGTGAGTCTCTTGCAGAAATATAACATCTGAGTTTTGTTTTAAAATAGCTGTCAGGATTCTCCGTCTTTTGATTGGTGAATTTAAACCTCTACAATTGAGTGAGAGAAATTGAAGCTGAGTATTTATAGCCATATTAAATTATATGAAAGAAACATATTCCGGCCTTGCTGGCCTATATTTTTCCAGTCTAACTTAGAATGGTCCCCATGCCACAGAAATAAATTTATCCTTTTTACAATATAAAATTTTTTCCCTTTTACACACAAATAACTCTTAACCATAATTATTACAAAATCATCAAATATGTAAAACTGTACCTTCTTATTAATACAACCTTTTTTGCAGTAGTGTTTATAGTATAGACTATTAAGCACTTCCAAGTCAATATAACTTTTGTTACAAATTGGACTAATAATATTTTAACCATGTTAATCTTTAAAACTAACAGGACCTTTATAAACAGTTGTTCCCTTAAAAATACCTCCCAAGATCTTATCTTAAAAAAAGCATTATATATCACTACAACATTAATTTCTTTTATAAAGTGTCTTACCATGAATTTTTGCTTCCAGAATATTTTCAATATATTAATTACTTCATTTGTAATAGAACTTAAATTAACCAAACAAACCAGGGTCAACCAAGCGACCCTTAACTCCCTTTCCCTCAGGGAAAATACAATTAATAAAAACAAACAAACAAACATTTTCTATAGAGTCTTAAAAACAAATTAAATTAGTTTTCTTCACTTATTTAATAACTTTCCTATAAAAATTAACTATTACACACTTCCTTTCTTCAAAAAACAAACTAAAATGGGGTATGTTCCTATGCCCCTTTCTTCTCTTCCCCATAATGAATTGTCTATAAATTTACTAAAACCATAATTACTATTAATCTACATTATTATTAATATTATCCACCTTCAAATGCTTAGCTAACTACTTTATAAAATTGTCATACTGCTTATAAAACAAATACATAAACTTTAAACTTATAAATAACACATTCAAAAAATTTTCCTCCTTTTCTCTCTCCTGTCTTTTGCCACTTGCCAACGCTGTGTGTCTTTGGATTGCTGGGAGAGAGAGTGTTCTACTGTTTCTTCCATTGGGACCTGGAGGTTTAGATCTTGCAACAGTTTAATTCCAGATTCCATGTCTGTTGCTTGCATTATCGTTCCCTGGTGCACAACTTGTAATTTGCTGTAGGCAATCCATCTATATCTAATATTAGCTGCATTTAATGCTGATATAATTGGCTTCAAGGATTTATGTTTAGCCAGTGTTTCTGGTGAAAGGTCTTGCAAAACTTGTAGTTTTAAATTCTTAAACAATAGGTGTCCTGTGCTTCTTGCCATTTGAAATAGTTTGTTTTTAAAGTGGGTGCTGGATAGTTTTATAATTACATCTCTTGGCAGTGAGTGGGGCGGGTTCTCTGTGGTCCCGTTCTATAAGCATAATCAATAATAGGGACTGAGGTGCTTTCTAGCTGTAGCAATTCTAAGAGCCAATTAGTCAGTGCCGTCTTTATATCTGGTAAAAGTTCAGCATCCTCTGGGATCCCACGTAGTTTAATATTATTAATTTTTAACTGGTTTTCAAGCATCATTATTTTGTCGGAGGCCCACTCGTCTTTTTTATAAAAGTAAGCTGCGTCATCTTGCAAAATCATTACGGAGTCTGCTGTAGTCTCTGCCGTTTGGGCGATCTGTGCTACTGACTCCTTTAGCTCAGTAATCTGTGAGGTTATTGGGAGCAGAAGCCCTTTCATTGTTTCAGACATGTTCTTTTCTAAAGTTTTTACAGAGTCTCTGAGCTCTTGCTTTAAGGCTGCTAGTTCTTTATTGAGTTCGTTTTCTGCTCCGGCCGCCATTTTAGGGGCGCTTTGTGCCGGGCTTGGTGTAAGGGCCGGGGGCAAAGTTTTTGTAAAAAAGGACAGAACGCTGGTACTCACGGCTTGAAGTTTTTTTGTTTTTGGTCCGGAGCCTTTTCCCATTCCTTACGGAGTTGTTTTTGAAGGTGGGTGAATTCAGTTGAAGCAATTATGGGGTTGGAAGGCAGGAGCTGCGGATTCAGGCGTCCTTCTCCATTCCCTGCGATGCCCCGCCCCCCCGGCTGTACACCCTGTTGAAGGCCTGTTGCTGCCGGTCCAGGACACCACTGTAGGGAATCAGGAGCCAGTTCCTCATGGGGTACCCAGCATCCACCACTATTAATGGTGGTATCTGGACACCCTCTATTGTTACTGTGGGGTTTCCAGGAACAAATGTCCCCGCGTCCATAGCCCTGAAAATATTCGAGCAGTGGAAAACGTGGGCGTCATGATTTTTCCCGCTTCGTCCTATGTCTACATCGATGAATCTTCCCCGGTGGTCAACAGTGGCCTGGAGCAAAACAGAATACACATGTTTCCTATTAATGAAGTCATTTCCCAGGCCAGTTGGGGCTACTATCTGGATGTGTGTGCCATCCATGGCCCCCACACAATGGGGGAAGCCTCGAGCTGTGAATCCATTCATTACCTGTGAAAAAGAATGCAAAATCTGTAAGTGCAGGTATGTTATACCTTTTAGGTAATTATCCTAGGTTGGGGGTATGTGATGGGACCCACCCCAACTACATATCGCATTAACGAATGGGGCTGCATGCTCACCACTCCTGGTGGTCCAAGACGCACCACACGACTGAGGAGCTCCACCTCCATGGCCAGACACACCTCAATCACTATGCCAGCGACAGTGGACCTGGCAATCCCAAATTTGTCCCCTACCAGTCTATAGCATGTTGTATTGGCCAGGTACCAGATTGTTATCACCACACGTTCCTCGATGGGGATGTGCTCACGCATTACTGTGTCTTGCCTCAGGAGTCTCCCTCGCATTGCCTCAACAATCCAGGAAAAGGTGCCCCTGGTCATTCGGAAATGTGCGAGCCACTGTTCATCCTCCCAGATTACACATGCAAAGGTCCGCCACCACTGAGAGGAGCATGGATACACCCACCATCTGCGAGGTGGACCCTCTTCTGCAAGTCGCAGAAGACTTCTCTGGGCAAGGGAATGTCTACAGAGATGTCCCTGTAGCCGAATATGTCTCCTGCGTGCCAGGTGGCGCCTGAGGAGATTTGCCCTCCTGGCTCTGTAAACCTGGGCACAATGCTCCTGGTGCTTTAGAAACATAAAAAATAATTGGATGATTAACAGCAGAATTCCAGCTACTGTCTCCCTGGGCTCCATCCTCAGCACTTTAACCAAAGAAAGACAATTGTCAAACAGGTTTTCTCACAACTGTCAAATTTGTCTAGGGGACAGAGTGCTTTCTGGTGGATGAATACTGGGCAGAAGGATCAGTCGTCTGACAGTCAGCTGTGCTGTGCTATTACACATGTGCATGCATGAATCAGCGCAAATCAGTCTGCTCAACAGGATCATTAGTGCACATGCGTGTTTGCATAAAGGTTTGCTGGTGCACTCGTTTGCTCATGCGCATCCATGAATTTTTTTTAAAAAAAAAAACCCTGCGGGCTTCGTGGTTAAAGCGCGGTAAGGTCTGGACATCCAGTCACAGAAGAACTGCGCACTGAGGTAGGTGAGTGGATTGCCGTCTGGATGCTATTCTTTCAGGATGATTTCTTTGCATTAAAAAAAAAACGGGCTGATTGCTCTTCAACGATGTCGTCTGAACGCAGCCAGGGTGTCTATTGTAGGGTGAGGAAGGGAAGGGGATTGTAAGCTGCTCTGAGACTCTTAGTGAAGGGCGGGGTATAAATCCAACTCTTCTTCCGTCATATTGGGGACCCTTGATTTATACATATACATTCATCAGCCACCTTAATAATTATAGAAACCAACTCACATTTTTTTAAAAGAATAGCTACAACACAGCTACAGTGGAAAGGATTCCAGGGAAATGTTTAAGAAAGAAATGTTGTTAGAGCCGCCGGCCTCTTCTCTCTCATCCCAGGGGATGTGAGGCCTCATCGTGGCTGAGCATCATCCTCTGGAAAACTCTGAGCTGAACCTTGAGAACCTCAGGCACCTCAAGCAGAATTTCCGGGAAGCCCAAAAGAAGATTCGAAGACTGAACTTACATACCGGGGAGGTCCCCGCCTCACAAGAGGACAATATCGCCATCCTGCAGGGGGAGATCTGCCAGCAGAACGAGCTACTTCGGAGCCTGAGGAGGTAGGACCAGATCTTGCAGGAGAGGTCCAAGTTGCCCTTATTGTGTGGCCGGGGGGGGGGGGGGGGGGGGACACTGCTTTTCTATCTGTGCCTGAGGAGATGATGCAGCTATTGCCACAAAAACTGCTGTTTCTCTTTGTCGTACGTTTGTTTCTCCTTGTTCTACAGTTAAAAATATATTTATGAATACCTCCCAAAAAAAGATGAAAACATTCTTTTAAAGGGAGCACAGTGAGGCTGCTTCCAAGTCAGCACAACTTAGGGTTGCCTGCCAGGATCTTCTGGTGTGTGCAAGATGTGATGATGTCACCCAGAAGTGACATCATTGTGTTGCTGCCATGGGGGGAAGGGTGACGCTCCAGTTTTGGGGCAAAGTTCTATGGTTTTTTTGCCCTCAAAACCATAGACTTTGCCCAAAAACTAGAGCGTCATCCCTCACATTGGCAACATGACAATGTCACTTCTGGGTGATGTCATCATGACAGGAACATCACACAGCGATGTCCCTGTTCAGAGGTGGGGCTTCCCCCTGCCGGGCAGCTGGCCAGTGGTGTATTGGAGCTGTGAAGACCAGGGGATCCCCTGTCTAGACCGGGGGTCTGGCAACCCTAGCTCAACCACTCCTTAAATAATGAATCTGTCTTGTTCTCTTGCTTTTAAAAGTATTAATGAGAGACAGTTGCTGTTGAGTCTTACCATCTCTTTCAGCTGCAGTTTAGTACTTTATGTCAGAATACTTCATGGCAGCGCTTCAGTTTATCAGCACTATGTGTGATTCGGCAACAGTATGCACTATGCAACTGACTTACTGCTCTTCTTTAAAGGACATGGAGCCGGGCTGAGACTGGGTCAAGTATTTTGCTAGTTGATGGTCAGTTAGCCATTCAGTTGTTGTTAGCCATTCAGTCATGTCCGACTCTTGGCGATTCTATGGGCCATCTCCTCCACATTTTCCGAAATTGCTTTTTCTAGTGAATTCTTCTGTATGACATGGCCAAAATAAGTCAGACACAAACAGCTGTGCCGCCCTCACTCTTCTTTTTTTTTTTTTATAATAATTTTTTATTGATTTTCTCTATAACTACATCTACTCGCTAATTTCTAAGCTACATTTACCTTATACAGAGAGTGCTTTATCCTTTGCTTAATGCTACCATATAATATATATTAATTATGAAGCATTTTAAACCTTGGTTAATTTTCAATTAGAATTGTTACTGCTGACATTAAAAAATAACAAAAAAGCTATTTGACAGTCATACCACCCTAGAGGAATGCTTAGTTATGCAAAATATATGGAATACATAAGTGCAATTTTCAATAAAACAATTCAGTTCTTATTTCTTCTTTCGTCCTCTTCTTGTCTTTACAGTCTCTTCTTGTAATTTTGGAGCTACTGCTCCTTTTTCCGAGTCAGAAACTTCTTCTTCACTCTTGGAGCTGTCAAAGCCGTAAATACTTTCTTGCGAAGCCAGTGAACCATCTGAGTCTCTCTCGCTTTTCTTTTCTTTGCTTTTTTCCAGAAATTTTTTCACCTGTTGGACAGAGTCAATCTTATACTTTTTGTCTTTAATGCTGAAGCTTAGTCCTTCCGGAACATTCCACTGATAGATAATGGATTCAGACTGTAACCAAGATGTCAATTTCCCATAGGCTTTCCTTCTTTTCCTTATCTTGAATGGAATATCTTTCATCACTTTAACTTCTTCTCCTTTGATCTTCAGAACCGCTTTATTTGTGGTTCTAAGCACCACATCCCTTGTTGATTTTTTGGAGAACCTTATCATAATCTCACCAGGCAGGCTTTTCTTTTTAGTATAATCTGGATAGGTTCTGTAAACCATATCCATGTCGCTTTTTAATTCTGCTGCTTTTAAGCCTGTTACTGGTTCAAGCGCTTCACTTAGCAGATTTTTAAGGTCTTCTCCTTTATTCTCTGGCACATTCTGAAGTCTTAGGAAAAAATTCGATCTTTCCATCTGTAGTTTCAAAAGCTGATCAGAGTGAAGGGCCTTTTCTTTCTCTGCTTTTTGTAGCCTTGAATCCTGATTTTTTACTGAAGTCTTTACTTCCAGAAGTTCTCGCTGCAGCTTCTCTGTAGTTTTATTCGACTCCTTTAGTTCCAGCTGCATTTTATCCATCTTAACGTTGAGAGCTGTCATTTGGTCCACTAGAGGTCGCAATAACGAGGAGAACACAGTGCTCATCTCTGTGGTATCAACCTTTGAACTCGGAGCTGTACTTCCTAGTTTGGGGGAAGGTTTCGATTTCCCCGCCATTGTTGAGGCTGTGCTCTTTGTTGATAGTTAGATAAGATGAATGAAAGAAGCAAATTCTCCGACTGCACTTATGACTTTTTAAAGTCTATGTCCTCTAAAGCACGATGCTGCCATCCAGCAAGCCAAACGTACTATTTTTCATGCAGTAACGCCACGTAAAGAGTCTCGTAAGTACGCTGGTCTCGAGGGGGGGGGTTCACTCCACCCGCCCACTGTGCTCTGTTTGTTTTACTTCGGACTCACGTTTAATCCATGCGTAACTGTAATTCAAGCCTCATAGCTTTGCACTCTCTGCTGCTTCACGGAATTGCGCTTTCAGCCATACGGCTCCCGCGGCGGGGGAACCTATGGGGGTGATGAAAAGGGACCTCGATCCCCCGGTCACCACCGTAGGGAGAGATCCCCTTTGTGCCACCCCAGGCAGAGCCCCCTCACTGGGGTCTCTGGGGGCTCGGCACCTGTCCAGAGCCCCTTCTTCCCGCCGGGTACGGATCGTGCTCCCCGCAGTTGCGGAGGAGCGCGTCCGCCATTATCGCAAGTCTTGCCGGAAGTCCCACCCTCACTCTTCTGTTTGCCCCAGTTGCATTGGTCAATTTCACACTATTTGCTGCGCGGCTGCATTTTGACTGCATCTCCCCCCCATTTCCTCCGTGTCTTTTCGATCTCAAAAAACAAGGATTGAGAAGATGCGGAGGAAATTGGGGGGAGATGCAAGTCAAAACGCGGCTGCGCAGCAAGTAGTGTTAATTTGACCAATGCAACCAGGGCAAACAGAAGAGCGAGGGCGACACAGCTGCTTGTGGGGAATCGGTCTCAGTTGCAGTTTCATTATTGATTGATATTGTTGATTGGCTCTGACTAAATTCTGTTGGGGATTTTCCTGACAGGTTTCTGTGAATGACAGTAGTTCCTAGTTAAGCATGAAGGTCTGTTGAACTGTGTCTGCCATACACGCAAAGACCATAGTTGCATCTCTGGATCTTGGACCATCCTATGTGTAAAACAAATAAACAAAACTGGAAAGTAAAAATTTACACTGCCCTGAATCCTTCCTGCCTACAAAAAGGAAATCGTCGAGATAATGAGCGGTGCTACAGAGACCCATCCTGACTCTTAAGGCCCATTCCAAAAAGGTACTGAACCTCTCGAAAGCAGAACAAGACACTGAGCAGCCCATGGGCAGAGCCCGATCCATGTAAAATTTACCTTCAAAGACAAATCCAAGCAGCTTTATCAGAAGAGGGGTTGAAGTTCGACCCACCCCCAGGGCGCTTACCACCCTTTCCTCCACCCTGGCCTTTGGGCCGTGGGCAGCTGGATAAGGCATGGGGCCCGGCACACGGGGCACTCATGCCGGAAAGAGCAGGACTTTCAGCCTCAGGTCCCCTGGGAAGAAAATTCCCAGCAAAGCGGGCGTTGTTGAACCACCTGCCCTGCCGTCGGGTGGGAACCTGGCTGCACATGAGCCCTCTTTATCGAATGGCCGCTGTGTGACCATTCACCCCAGGCAGACCTTGCAGGCGACATAATTTGAAGCCATAGGTTGGGACATATTTTGTCCCAGCGCATGGCAGGGTTGATCGCAGCCTGCATCCTAAACTCTTCATCGTATTGCGACCAGGCCAGGCTGTGAAAGCCTTATAAATGATGTCCAAGTACTGGAACATTGCAGAAGCCCTCCAAGGCTGGTGACGCACGATGACAGCTGCAACTGGGGAACCAGTTCGCCCATGTTCTGTCTACCACTCGCTGCTTCAAGTGTTCCTTCTCCCAATCGTCCAAGTTGTCCCTGTCCTTCTTTTCCATCTCTCGATAGAGCAAGCTGAATATATCTACGAATTCCCCTTTTAATATCTTTTCTTTAGTGGCAATGGAAAGGTGATCGCCTAAAGGCAGGTCAGCATCACCACTTGGCACAGCCCCTGCAGCAACAGTATCATATGCAGAACCGCTGCAGTAAGGGTAGCCCATAGGAGACTGGGGAAAAACACAAGCCGGCCAGCCACCGTGATAAACTGATGGAGAACTAGGAGATAGCTGTAGAGGCCAATTGGCTTGCGGAATAAGAGAAGCAGAGGACCCTTGGCCAGCTGATGGACACTGTGGCCAACTAGTCTGTGGAATAGAAGGTGCGCCAGAAACCTGGCTGCTAGGGCCCCACGGCCAACAAGTCCCGGGCCCTCCTATTACCCCATCCTTACCTCCAGGAACCTGGGGAGCCATATAGATAGCCACCTGCTTGTCCCCAGCACCAGGACCCTGCTGTCCCCACGCCGGTCCGTCACCGCTTCCTGAAGCCTCCGCCTCACGCTTATCCTCAAGGAAGGCCAACCTCGCCAGCACCTGAGCTTGAAAAGACTGGTCAGACTGTCAAACCCATCGCCGGCATTCCCCGCTCCCTCTCCAGCGCTTCCAGACGCTGCAGGATTGCCATGTTCACGAAATCCCCCTCCTCTTCATCATCTGACGGAACAGCAGGTGCAGGCCGCACCGGAGGCCTCTTGGGCGCAGGCTGTTTACCCTTGCCTTTACCCTTACTCTTTCCTTTACCAGGAGCCATAGCACCTTCTACAAAGACAGAGCGATACAATTTGATTAACAGAAAGCCAGAAAATTATAATGTCCACAACCCAATAACCCGGCAGCCCAAACCAAATCAGGCACTTATAAGGCAAGAAACCTCCTAATAGCAGTTCAAAGCTAAGGCAAAGGGGAAAATTCTAAAATGTCACCTAAAATGGCTGCCGACCTTAAGTAACAAGATGGCCGCCGAGCATGAGGCAAGACAGACCTCATCAAAATGGCCACCTATCTGACCTATAAACCTATGCCAAACAGCTGCCAAAGACCTCCCCAAAATGGCTGCTGCTGCACTATCACAAAGGCTCCGAGGCCTTCAAAGGCCAGGAAACTGCCGCCCAAAATGGCCCCAAGCAAAGCAAGCACTAACTTGGAAATAGGCTATGATATCCCATTAACTGGAGGTGCAGGGGATTGTACCTGGGACCTTCTGCACGTCAAGCAGGTGCTCTGACACTGAGCCACAGCCCCTCTTTTGAAAAAACGAGCCGCCTGTTAAGGCTCGAGCCCTAGCCCCGTGCTTGCTGTACTGCTGACCCATTCCCCGACCAAGCAACCCTTCCCCGGGAGCTTTCAGAACCACTTCCTAATGACCATATAGGGGCTTGACAGGCTGCCTACCCACCCCGTCAAGCTCAGAGCCTCACGCCGCCGCTTAAACCTTCCCCCAGTGCCCAAGCCCCGAACAGCCGGCCCCTAATCAGCCGGCCACACTGGGTACCGGCGAAGCCGATCAGCCAGCACCTAGAAGTCCACCCAGCAAAGGGGGGGGAGCAACGACCTGACGCCGACGCCGCCGAAGACGGGTGGAAGCAAAGACCTGACGGGGGGATGACGGGGGGGAGCAACGACCTGACGAGGGGATGACGGGGGGGAGCAACGACCTGACGACGACGACGCAGCACCGGTAATTCAAACCACGGAGACCAGGAGCAGCCGCGGCGGCTTTCGCCGCCAGCGGGGGGGGGCAGCAAAACCATCGCTGCCAGCGCCCCTGCTCAACGGAAAGCCACCTCCTTCTGGGAAGCCCCGCTCAAGGGCCCGCTCAACTGAAGCTGCCGGCGGACACGGAGCCTCCTACAGCCCCTAGCAAGCCGCGGGCCAAAGAGGAGCCCAAACAGCGTGCTCGCACTCAGCCGAGCACACCAACGGATTGCAGAGAGCGGGAGCGGGGCAACGGCTCTCACAGAGCAAGCCCCGCCCCCTGCTCTCTGTGGAACGCACTCAGCATTCACTGTTGCTGCCTTGCGTCCTGCGAGGTGGCAAACCGCCTCTTCACGCCACGGCGCTGCCGGGTGAAGGGGAGCCCAAAAGCATGGGTCAAACAAATTGCATAACTCAAATGAGAGTCCACGATGTAATGTCCCTCTCTTTTGTAAACGTGTCCTCATTCTACAACCCGAAACATGTATGTGTAAGCATTGGCTTCAGAAGAATGGTGCAAGGTGAGGGTGAATCATTCTATGGTATAAACACCTTTTCGACATCGCGGTCTAACCACCTGTGCCAGGAGAACCTGAGGCAAAGGACAGTTGAGTGTTTTCTTTGTGCTTGACTCACTGAACAGGTGAACACAATGTTCTTTTTTGTTCACAGTAGAGCTGAGGATAGTCTTTCCCTGAAAAAGAAATTTAAAAACCCTTCACTTCCTGATTGTGAGGCATCTTCAATGTTAGTGGCTCTTAGGGATGCGTGGATCTACCAAGAAAATTAGTTTAGAGGAGCTGACTGTGCCAAATTAATATCCCTTCCTTTTCATGGAATCACACAGTTGGAAGGGATCCCCAGGGTCATCTAGTCCAACCCAATACCTCCCCCCACACCCCAGTGACCCTCTGTGTCCAGAAGAGGGGGGGGAACCCTCCAAGATCTCTGGCCAAACTGCCCAGGAGAAAAATTGCTTCCTGACCCCAAAGTGACAATCAGTATTTCCCTGGGCGTGTAAGAAAGGGCCATGTGAACTAAGCACTGATGCAACCCTTCCTGCTCTGCATTTGTATAAACTTAGTACTACCCTTTGGCCACACCATCAGCAAGGGCCTTAATGGTCCTTTCAGAGTTATTCCTGCAGCAACTGGAGGCGGATCGGACTCCTCTGACAGTGGCCAAGGCCAAGGCAGAAACACCTGTATTCTGGAGGTATGAAGAGTCCTAAGGAGACCTTATGGCTGCTGGTAAGGCTCTTTAGGTCGCGGTCCCCAGCTTTTTTGAGCTCCAAAATTTTTTGGAATTTTGAGGGGTGGTGTTGAGCACCACCCCAAAATGGCTGCTACAGGAAATGGGGCCAGAGTCAAAATGGCTGCCGTAGGAGATAGAGCTGGACTCTGTACCTCCCTCCTTTGCAAAAGAATCACAGAAGAGGAATAAAAAGAAATAAAGGAAAGCCTGAGGGAGGAGGGAAGGGGGGGAAGCGAAGTGGAAACAGAAAGAAGGAATGGGAGCGGGGGTGAAGCTACAAGCTTATCAGACCTCTTGATCCTTCAGTGGCTGCAGCTGCTATTACAGCTGTAGAAGACCCTTTCATGTGACTGAGGGGAGCCAGTGGCCCTGCCCACTTTCTGAAAAGCGTGGTGGATGCCAGGGGGAGTAGTGGCGGGCACTATGGTGCCCACAGGCACGGTGCTGGGGGTGCTGCTCTAGCTGCCGCAGAGAGGACACAGCCCCCAAATGCTTTCCCAGGTGAGGGAGAGAATCAACTAGACCTCAGATGCTTGGCAAATGGGATGACTTGGAGAGTGTGGAGTAACATCCTGTCCTCCCAGGAAGGGAAAATAGCTACGCACAATACTCCCTTGTGGAGACAGGGCTTGGATGCTTGGCAGGCACCTTGCCTAGAACCAAGACCCTGTAGAGACATAAACGCTACATAACTGACTGATCCATGGCCTAACATTGGCTGAACTGGTTGCTCTACTGGAGTAGTATGGTCACTGCTTTCCTATAGCTTAGTCCCATGCCACTGTGGTGGCATCTGAAAGAACACTCGACGATGAGGCTTCAGACCTCAAGATCTAAGGCTGGGACCTAGAATGAAGGGAGGAAGTTATAGTTAAAATAACCTGGGCCAGTATTTCCTCAATCCTCAGAGCTGTCCTGAGGCACAGCAATGAATAGTTGAGCACAACCAGCCCTAGTGACTCACAGGCTTGTAGCCAGGATTTTGTGGCTTGTGGGGCAATTTTTTTTTTCTGGTGGGCCTGAAGTTCTCAGTGCAGAAAGAAAAGCCATTTTGCCAATAGAAAGCTGTTACCAGGATAGGTCTCTAAATTGCGAGCTGTCAACCACTTTAGATGACAGTTCTCAGCAGCTGCTGCAAGTTAATCACTTCTGCCAGTGTTCTGCAAGGAGAGCATTTGTCAGCCTATCTAAAAAGAAGGCTTCTAGCCGGGGAGAAAAGAGGACGGAGGTGCTATCACCATAAACAATTAGGTAGCAATTGCCAGCCAATTTATATTTTAAAAAAGAAGGCTTCTAGCAGGATAAAAAAGAGGACTGGTTGCTACTATTAGAAATAAAAACTGACTTGCTCCTAATTCAAATACTTGAAGTGGACCTAGAAGATAATTTGAAGAAGTTAAGCTGTAATAATTTGAAAATAGAGCCAGAAGGTAATTTGAAGAAAATAAAAGAAATTAACATATAAAAGTTTGAAGAAAGTAAAAAAAGAACTTAAGCTGTATCAAGAGGCTGACATCTTTCAATATAATAGGGTTACTCCTGAGGAAGATTGGTGAAATGAGTTTATAACTGGGTGCTTATTGAGGATGATGGACTTTTCCTTGAGAATGTTAGAAGTTTCTTCAGTAATATTGTATCAGTTCAATTTGTAATATGAATTTACTAGTAATAAGGCCCGTTGCAGAAAGAAATGCAAGGGGCTCTAGGAAGAGGGCCTGGGAGAGAGTGGTGGCCCGCAGCAGGCCCCCCAAACCCCCCTTGGCAGCGCTGGCTGAACACCAGGGCCAGAGCACTGTTGGACGCAGGAACAGGAGGTGGCTGGTACGGCAGCAGCTCCGCTGTGGAGAGTGCGAGCCGGATGATGGCCGGCAGAGGGGTGGGCTGCTGCCGTAGCAGCAGCAGCCAGCCCGCTGCTTCCTCCTGGGCCCCTTCTGAGTCGGCCAGTGCCTCAGCGCCATCGAGCCGCACCTCTAAGCGCTTGTGGAAGCAAGCCATCAGCCAGCTCCGCAGCTTGGCCAGGCAGGTAGAGGCGGCAGGGGCAAACTCCTCCTCCTCAGGGCTCTCCATGAGAGAGATGGAGAAGCGAGGCCGGGCTCGGCTGAGGTGCCACCACCGCTGTCTTTTACTCCCTCACAGATGACAATGGGGTAGAACACCTGCAGGCGTCAGGCACACCACCGCGTTGGGCTGCCTGCACCCAGTGGAGGCCCCCTGTGGCCGGCCACCACCCACCCCGGCACCTGCGGTGCTAGGTCGCCACACCGTAAGGAGCGGGCTCAGGCCCCACGTGTGGTCGCCAATATATGCTGCCCATATAGGGACCTGCGTTCCTCTTGCCTGCCCTCCCGTCGCCTCACAGCCTACTGAGGCTGGGTGGGACTTTGACATAGTGCGCTCAAATCGCAGGGCATGTTCAGCCTGGTGCCGTGTCTGTGGGTGGGTGGGAGAGACTACGGCCAGTGGCCAGTGTCCCCAGTGTGAATGGCAGCCCCCTCAGCCTATGGCTGAGGGAGCGCATCAAGCCTGGCCACCCCAAATTCACTTTATAATAGAGAGAGATTAAATGTTATTGTCAGTTTAATCATAGTGTTTGTTTGTTTGATGTATAGCCTTCTGCAAGCCGACAAGTGGGTGTGATGACTTCTATAGTCAAAAAAGCTAACACTTAGGCAGAAAAACACTTAAAGGAGACCAGTTTCTTGACAGAAGGGATCCTAGAGGTCACCCACTCCAGCCCCCTTGCTCAGAGCAGGAATTAGTCAGCTACAGCACCCGACTGCTTAAAGGAGCACACATCTTTAGTAGTGTTAGCTCCTCCAGCTCATGAGCAGGAGAGAATAAAGGGGCAGGGGTGGCAGTTGAGGTAAAGGCCACTGTCCCCTCAGAGCCTGCATGGTATAATGGTTAAGAGCAACAGGTTTGATTCCCCACTCCTCCCCATGAAGCCTGCTGGGTGACCTTATGCCAGCACCAGTTCTCTAAGAAGTCTCTGAGCCTCAACTACCTCACAAGGTGCCTGTTGTGGGGAGGGGAATGGAAGGCAATTGCAAGCCACTTTGAGATTCCTCAGAGAAAAGTGGGGTATAAAAATCAAGTCTTTTCAGATCCGTGACTTGAAGACCGCCTTGCCTATTTATATCCCACTTCTCCTCCAAAGAGCTCAAGAGTGGGGTAGTCACATTTTCTCCCTCACAACAACTTGTGAGGTAGGTTAGCCCCAGAGTAACTAGCTCGAAGGAACTCAGTGAATTTCATGTCCTGGAGGGGGGAGTTTTCTCTGGTTCTGGTCCAGCAGTGTAACTACTAGGCCACAATGTCACTACCGGTTGCTCCTCAGACGCCAGATCACGTCTGTTGAGTATCTACTATACTCCATACTCTTCTGCAACTGATGGGTTACAGTGTTCTCTTACTGCAAACAGTGTAGGGTGTGGTAGGAAACCAGCCAATAGGCATAAGGATCAGCATGGTGAAATAATCCAGGCTGGAAGTTCCATGTGTGCTTTTATATCTTTTGAAATATTTCCATTATAGCTCCTTACCCCCCAATTCTCATCTACATTTTTAAGAACTTTTTTTTTGGCGTTATCAGAATGTAATTTCCCCCCACCCATGAATGAAGACATCATCATCATAAGGTCCTTGAAGCCATTTGAAGTATTTGCCCAGCAAATGGAGTGTGTAACCAAACCAAAAACTCATTCAAGCCCTCCCTGATCAAATTTCCACCTACATTCAAAAGTGTTTATCGAATTTCCACTTAAATCTGAAGCCACTCCCGCAACAACACTATATTAAGTCTGTGGATCTGAAATCCCCCTCATTTTGTTGTGGAACCGAAAGGTAAGTCTGACTCAGAAACTGGAATGTGACTCCCATTATCTTTTCTCTGTCAACTTTATTGGCTGAAAGTATTATTATTTCAAGATAATTCTTCACAGCACCTTGTATTTGAACATTTTCAAATCTGTGCTGCTGCGTTACAGAAGCGTTGATGTTTGGGTCAACTTAACCGCAGATGAGGCTGCCTTGGTTCCTCCATTGGTCCCTCCATCTCATTATCTTTGACGGTGAATGGTGGAGGCGCTCCATGATTTCAGGCAGAGAAAGACCGTTTCTACCGTCAGCTGTCTGAGATCCTAGAGATACCAGGGCCTGAGTGGGGAACTTTAACCAAAGTTCTTGCTACTGATGCAATCAAGAAGAACATGGGAAGAGTAGAAAGTTGGATGGAGGAAAAAAGATATATTTCACCTTTAGAATTAAGGACCAGTGGGTTTTCCATAAAGTATTTTAATGGGTGGTAATGGAAAGGGCTGTCAAGTCACAGTTGAATTATGGCAAGCCTGTAGGGTCTTCAAGTCAAGAGACATTCAGAGGTGGTTTGCCTTTGCCTGCCCTGGACTTCCCTTGGTGGTCTTCCATCCAAGTACCAAACAGGGCTGACCCTGTTTAGCTTCCGAGATCTGATGAGCCTGAGCCACCTAGGTCGAGGCATGTTTTAAAGGGTAATATAGTACATTTGGGGCTAAGGATGATGTCATACCATGCAATGTTAAATGCATATTCTTTTTTTAGAACTGATCAGAAATGAGGCTGTTGGACCAGCTGCTTTTTGCTGTGGTAGCAATGGCTGTGTTTTCCCTGCCGTGTCGCGGGGAGGACAAGTGTGCAGGAACTCCAGGGATCCCAGGGACGCCAGGAGCTAATGGGTTGCCTGGGAGAGATGGAAGGGATGGTATGAAAGGAGACCCAGGACCACCAGGTAATTATTCAAGATGCAGTGCTGGAAATTTCTAGTAAACAAAGAAATAAATGGTATTTAAAGAAATGTAGGCCTCCTAGAATTGGGCAGCAACTCTGAGAATTCCCCCTTGTGTTGATATCTTGCTTGGCAAAACTGGAATTCTCCGAGATGAGACCTTCTTACAGATACATATTTCACATGTGCTTGTAAGTCAGAGGGGTGGCCTTTCCCTCCAAAACCTGTGAGTCTGGTTACAAATTTCAGGCAAAAAAGTGTCCACAGTTTAGGGGTACAGGAAATAAAATGAATAAATCGGGACATCCATATGGTGGTAGGAAGTGCTGTCGAGTCAGAACCGACTTATGGCAGCCCCACAGGGCTTTCAAGGCACGAGATGTTCAGCTGGGCTCTGGAAGGCAGCAGGAGAGAGCTGCAAGAGGGGTGAGTGTTTTCTTATTTTGCTTTCAGCTGAGGTGGTTTAGCTGAGGGGACTGTGTGTGGGGACTGTGTTTGGAAGTATGAGTGAGTTTTTGAGTTGTTGCAGAGTGCTGGCTTGAGATATGGAGAGAAAGGGCCATTGTTTGACTGCAAATTGAGTGCCTGGGTGCATTTGAATAGCTGCTAGCCACACCCTCTGCTGGGGGAGGCTTCTATTTAAGGCTCCACCTGACCAGAGGCACGAGCCTCTGGCACGAGCCAAAGCCTAGGGACTCTTAGACTGGGGGCTTGTGAGAAGTCAAGGAAGAGCCAGAACACCAGGGCCCTAGGCTCCTTGGGTTCCCAGGAAGGTAAGTAGACTTCTACAAGGGTTTAAAAGGGGGATTATATAAAACTATTTTTAAAGCCATTATGAAGCCAGAATGCCAGCACGGGGTTGGGGGCTATCTAGTGTTTTGCACGGTGTGTCACATGTATGATTATCTGCCCACTGGGCAGAAGTCTTGGGTGTGTGCCCGGTGCAATGAGCTCCTGGTTCTCAGGGAACAAGTTTGCTCCCTTGAGGCCAAGATGGCTGACCTGGAGAAGCAGAGACAGTCAGTTAGGCGTGTGGAGAAGACTCTGGGGGACTTGTTAGATATGTCCCACTCTGTATCTGGCAGCCCCACTGCTGTCGGGGAGCATGAGAGTCAAAAGGGAACAGGGCACCATGCTGTGGATAAGGGGAATCTGCCCTTAAAAGGGTCCTCTTCTACAGCTGGTGAACGGCTATTCTTTCGTACCAAGGAACCATCCTTGGGCAGGGAGGGAGGGGGGCTCTTGGTAGTTGGTGATTCGATCCTTAGGCAGGCAGACAGCTGGGTGGCGAAACCACATATTGACCATATGGTGACTTGCCTGCCTGGTGCAAAGGTAGTGGACATTACGCATGTTTTAGATAGGCTGGTAAATAGTGCTCGGGAGGAGCCAGTGGTTGTGGTACATGTTGGCACCAACAATGTGGGGGAAATGCAGTCGTGAGGTCCTGGAGGAAAAATTTAGGCTGCTAGGCAGGAGACTCAAGGCCAGGACCTCCAAGGTAGCCTTCTCAGAAGTGTTCCACGTGCAGGGCCGGAGAGACAGGCACAGATCAGGAGTCTCAATGTGTGGATGAGGCGATGGTGTAGGGAGGAAGGGTTCAAGTTTGTTAGGCACTCTGGGATGCTTTTTGGAACAAGAGGGAGCTGTACAAGAGAGACGGTCTCCACTTGTCCCAGGAAGGAACCAGGCTGCTGGCGCTTAAAATCAAAAAGGTGGCAGAGCAGTTTTTAAACTGAATATTGGGGAAAAGTTGACAGGAGATGAAAAATCTCTGGTTCAGGATGGTTCATCTCAAAGAGATGAAGGGGTAGCTGTTACTTTCCTACAAGGAAATTGATTAAAATTGTTCTCTGAGACTGTGGCAAATGATAGGGACTGCCTGGTAAGGTCTCGAGGCAGCAAGAGGAAGGTTGTGAGCTTAACATGAATGGGAAACAATAGATGATTATATACTAATGCTAGAAGTGTCCGAGGTAAAATCGGGGAATTGGAATGCTTGGTGTTGGGGAAAAACATAGACATCGTGGGTATTTCAGAAACTTGGTGGGATGAGGAAAATCAGTGGGATACAGTGATTCCTGGTTATAAATTATATCAGAAGGATAGGGGGGAGAAAGTTGGAGGTGGGGTGGCTCTTTATATCAGAGAGGGTATACAGTCCAGTAAGACTGAGAGGGTAGAAGAATTGGATTCACTTCTGGAAATGCTGTGGGTTGAATTAGTGGGCCCAAAAGGAAGCTTAACATTGGGAGTTTGTTATCACCCACCAAATCAAAAGAGGATTATAAAATGATGAATGAATTCAAGATAGCGGCTAGACAAAATAACTGTGTTGTCATAGATGACTTTACCCACACATTGATTGGGTCAATATGTGTTCATGTCCGGAAAAAGATATTGGGTTTCTAGACGCTCTCAATGAGCAGATGGTTACAGAACCTACCAGGGGAGAGACGATCCTGGATTTGGTCCTAAGTAACGCCCAAGACCTTCTGAGAGATGTTAAAGTGATTGCACCGCTTGGGAACAGTGGCCATAATGTTATTGAGTTCAACATTTGTATAAATAGGGAGTTGCCTGTAAAGACTGACACAACCACTTTTAACTTTAAAAGGGATAACTTCTCTGATACGAGGGGATATGTGAGGAGAAAACTGAAAGGAAAAGTAGAAAGGGTCAAAACTTGGGGAAGCTTGGAGACTATTTAAAATTACAATCCTAGAGGCTCAGAGAAAATATATACCATGGTTTAGGAAAGGTAGAAATAGGTATAGACAAAAGCCTGCATGGTTAACAAACAAAGTAATGGAAGCTGTAAAAGGTAAGAAGGATTCCTTTAAGCAGTGGAAAGCTAGTCTCAGACTCTCAGTGAAGCTGATAAAAGGGAACACAGTCTGTGGTGAATAAAATGCAAGTCTGTGATCAGGCAGGCAAAAAGGGAATATGAGGAGCATATCGCAAAAAACATAAAGACCAACACTAAAACTTTCTTCAAATACATTAGAAGTAGGAAACCAGCCAGGGAAGCAGTGGGGCCCTTGGATGACCAAGGGGTAAAAGGTGTAGTGAAGGATGATAGGGAAATGGCTGAGAAGCTGAATGCATTTTTTGCCTCTGTCTTCATTGTGGAAGATGAGAAGTGCCTGCCCACTCCAGAACCACTGATTTCTGTGTTGAATGACCTGAGTCAGATGGAGGTGACAAGAGAGGAGGTCTTACGACTGATAGACAAAAACAAATAAATCACTGGGCCCGAATGGCATACATCTGAGAGTTCTGAAAGAACTCAAATGTGAATTTGTGGATCTCCTGACAAAAATATGTAATCTTTCCTTGAAATCTGCCTCCATTCCTGAGGACTGGAAGGTAGCGAATGTCATTCCTATCTTTAAAAAGGGTTCCAGAGGAGATCTGGGAAATTACAGGCCAGTCAGTCTGACGTCGAGACTGGGTAAGTTAGTAGAAACTGTTATTAAGGAAAAAATTAGTAGGTACATTGATGAACAAAATCTATTGAGGAAGACTCAGCATGGGTTCTGTAAGGGAAGATCTTGTCTCACTAACCTGTTAGTGTTCTTTGAGGGAGTAAACAAACATGTAGACAAGGGGGACCCAATAGATGTTGTTTACCTTGACTTTTGATCTGCTTTTGATAGCAGAAAGCTTTTGATAAAGTTCCTCATCAAAGGCTCCTAAGTAAGCTCAGTAGTCATGAAATAAAAGAACATTTCCTTTTGTGAATCAAAAACAGTCTAATTAAAAAGAAAGAGAGTATAAATGGGCAATTTTCTCAATGGAGGGAGGTAAGCAGTGGGATTAGTACTCAATCTGATTAGTATTCAATCTGATTAGAATCCCACAGGGATTAGTACTCAATCTGATGCTTTTGAACTTGTTTATTATTGATTTGGAGTTGGGAGTAAGTAGTGAAGTGGCTAAATTTGCAGATGACATGAAGTTGTTCAGGGTGGTGAGAACCAGGGAGGATTGTGAGGCACTCAGAAGGGATCTGTAAAGGATGGGCGAGTGGGCATCAGTGTGGCAAATGGGGTTTAATGTGACCAAGTGCAAAGTGATGCACATTGGAGCCAAAAATCCTAACTATAAAGACACATTGATTGGGTCCGAACTGGTGGAGACTGACCAGGAGAGAGATCTTGGAGTTGTAGTAGATAACTCAATGAAAATGTCAAGACAGTGTGTGACTGCAATGAAAAAGGCCAACGCTATGCTGGGGGTTATTAGGAAGGGAACTGAAAACAAATCAGTCAGTATCATAATACCACTGTATAAATCGATGGTGCGAACTCGTTTGGAGTACTGTGTACAGTTCTGGTCGCCACACCTCAAAAAAGATATTATAGCATTGGAAAAAGGGCAGAAAAGGGCAACTAGAATGATAAAAGGGTTGGAACACTTTCCCTATGAAGAAAGGTTGAAGCGCTTGGGGCTCTTTAGCTTGGAAAAACGACAGCTGAGGAGTGACATGATCGAGGTTTATAAGATTATGTATGGGATAGAGCAAGTAGAGAAAGAAGTACTGAATTGTATAACTGAAACTCACAGCTGTGATAACTGAGTCAACAACAGGGATTCTGTGTCTCAGTGTGTGAAGTGCTGTCAAGCTACCGCTGACGGTATAGGATCTCCAAGGCACAAGACGAACAGAAGTGGTTTGCCATTGCTGGCTTCTGTGTAGCAGTCCTGGACTTTCTTGGTGGTCTCCCATCCCAAGTACTAACCAGGGCTTAGCTTCTGAGATCTAGCTATCCTGGGCCATCCAAGTCAGGGCACAGAGACTTTAGGGGGGGAAATTAAATTAATCATAAACAAAAAGAAATGGTGCACATCCCTCTGCTGCCTTGGAAGCATCCCTTACCCTTTGCTTTTCTCACTGTACATTGTGGAGAAGAGCAGCTTGCAAGTTTTGTTGTTGTCTGTTCTTGCAGGTCCTATGGGACCCCCTAACGGCTTGCCAGGAGCTCCTGGAAGAGATGGACTTCCTGGCCCAGAAGGTGAAACGGGGGAGCCAGGCGAGAAGGGAGACAGAGGGGAACCTGGACCACAAGGTAAAAAACAAATGTTTGGGCTCATGCCTAGAGTACAGTAATGCCCAGGCACCCTGGATAACTTTTCTGCGTGCCATCGTCCACACCACCAACGTGGAAAATATCCAGGGCCCTTCCTAAAGTGTAGTATGAAGACCATTGCTTATGCATACTTTCTGCCATAGGGATGAGAACTGGAACCTAACCAACGCATTATGTTTATCACATGGAAACGTAATCATCCCTTTCCTTCCCTTTCTGAGCCCTTTAGGAACCAGTTTTGTCTGCCTTTCCTCAGGCAGAGGGGATATTCGTCAACAGCCTGAGCGGGCAGTCTGAAAATTGTGCTAAAACTGGCACAGCATTAAGTGTTTAATATGCAACAATAAATATGGATTTTATAGAATGTTATGCCATACCATTTTCTTGATGAAAATTAAAATAGATGGGAAGGCCCACCTGTATCTAAGTTGAAGTAGAAATAACATGTGACGTTTTCTGCGTTTTTCAAGGGGCAAGTTGGATAAGACCCGAATTGGTTAATTATCTGTTCTTCAAAATTTCCTATTTCTTTCATCCCTTCTCGTATGATTTGACTAGAAAGTCCCTCTGATGTTCACTAGTCCCAAAACCGGGGGGTGGGGTTTGCTTAAATAAAGCTGCACCTCCTGTCTCCATTTGTTTTCTACTCTGCTGCGATGTGTCTGACTTCCCCTCATCCTGTCTCATGACGTTGACGCCATATGCTTGCACCCATGCTAAGGGTTAAGGTTGGGTCTCTGGTCTGGAAAGGCTGATGACCACGGGTGTAAGTTGACGTGTGCATTCTGACATTCTGAGAGTAAATCAACTTCCAGAAATTAAAAATTCAGAACTTATATGTTTATGGGGAGGGGCCGTGGCTCAGTGGTAGAGCCTCTGCTTTGCATGCAGAAGGTCACAGGTTCAGCCATCAGCATCTCTGGTGCAAAAAAAAATGATCAGGCTGTAAGTGATGTGAAAGATGTTGCCTGAGAGCCGCTGTCGGTCTGAGTACAGGGGTCATTTAGCAGAAAAAGAGGTGCAGGAGCTCATTGGCATACCTATTAGCATAACTCATTAGCACATGCCACACCCCCTGACATCACCAGTGTGTCAGAAGGGGAAGCAAAAGGGGGGGGGGCATCTTCAAAAGCCTCCCCTTCCTTTCCTTTCCCCAGCCGGCCTGCCAAAGCGGGTGAGGGGCGGGGAAGCAAAGCGAGAAGGGGTTTAAAGTTTAAACCCCTTCTCTCAAGAGTCGCGCCGCAGTGGTGGCACAATCTTTCCATTGTATTCTATGGCCCCATAGAACACAATGGAAAGAGCATGCCGCCGCTGCCACGCAATTCTAAAGAGAAGGAATTTAAACTTTAAACCCCTTCTCGCTTCGCTTCCTCTGCAGGCCCGCTCCGGGGCCTTGCTCCGCCTTGCTCCAGCCCCAAATGACCCCTGCTGAGTAGATAATGTTGACTTTGATGGCCCGAGGGTCTGATTTGGTATAAGACAGCTTCATGGATTCAGCTAGGCTTCTTATTTTTTAAAAAAAAAAACAAGAATGGAATAAATTTACCCCCGAAACTCCACCTAAAGCATTTGGCTTTGCAGTGGCTAGAAATGTCACTGAATTTCACTCTTCTTCTCTTATCACACTGCTTTGCAGGTCTTCCTGCTTCTCTTGACCCTGAAGTGCAGAAAGTCCTCAGACATCTGAAGCAGAAAGTCCTACGTCTTGAAGGAGGTAACTGTTCCGATTACATTATCTTTCATACCTGTGTATATAGGTAAAAAACAACCTTAGCTGAAAAATCCTTATTTTATCCCTACTTCAGTAGGCTTGGCTGTAGACACGTAAGAGTTTTTAAGGGAACTGGAAAGTGATTTGAGAGAGAGACTGTGTGTCCCCAGATATATTTTTTCTGATTCACAGTAGTCAGACAGGTCTGTTAACAAAGTTTTGAATATAAATTTAAGGAACTGGATTTGGGATAAAAGTATTCTTTATTTTTTATTGTGTGCTATATGAGAGCTTGTTATAAATTAAACTCTGCTATATTAAAGTTATAGATAGTCTGTAGAAGTGGTGAAATATGTAATACAAAATATGTAGTAATGATGAAATTAATAATAAAGTTGCAAAATAGGTTAGTAATAACATTTGAAATTTAAAATGTCTAAAGTAAGGACCACTGTGCCTTACAGAAAATGTTTTAAAATTGTGGTGAAGGGGATGTTGAGGAGAAATAATTTCAATTTCTTGTTTGATATACCCAGCAATGTATCATAATCTTTCATATATACAACTTCGTTTATATTCCCCCCTTTTTCCCTTTGTATTCCTTTTATTATTATCTTGTTTTCTAAAAATTTTCAAAACATTAAAAACCAATGCAAAAACCTGTTTATCGGGGGGATGTGGACTCAGCGTGATGATCTCACTTCCTGGTGCCAGGTTCTGCTAGCCACTCAGCAGCTCCATGCATGCCTACACAGTTCTTCAGCGATGGCCCCCAGCAGCTATGCCACTTCCTCCTGACACCCTCTGGGAAAGGCATCACATCCCTCTGCCCTCTTTAGGGGAGCTCAGTAGTAGATACTGGAATACAGTCCAGCAAGTCACTACTGCAGCTTGGTGGAGTGACGCAGCATTTTCATCACCTGATGGCCGCAGTACCGGGATGTGCACATAAGAATATTAGTTGGAGCAGTCATTGAATAGTTAATTATAATTTTCCCTCTTGTTTGCAGTCCTGGCTTTGGAAGGAATGATAACGAAAGTCGGAGACAAAATACTTGCCACCAATGGGAAAGAAGTGGATTTTGAAACCATACGCCAAACATGTCTAAATGCTGGGGGCTCGGTTGTAACCCCCAGGAACGAAGCCGAGAATGAAGCGATTCTGGGTATTGTGAAAGAGAGAAATCGATACGCCTATCTGGGGATGAAGGAGGGGCCGGTGCCAGGGGAATTCCTTTATTTGGACAGGTCGTCTGTGAACTATACAAACTGGCGTCGCTATGAACCAAATGGCAATGGAGCCGAAAACTGTGTGGAGATGTACACAGACGGCGGGTGGAATGACAAGAAGTGCAACCAGTATCGCCTCACCATTTGTGAATTCTAAGCACGCCTCTTCATCTATGTAACAAACCTAACTTAGTTTAGCTATCCTGGCTTCTTGGAATTTGTTGTTCTGTGAGGGGCAACACAAGGCGTTTGATTATCATTGCTTCTCACAGGGGATCCCTGGATTGGGAGGGCATATGAGACTTTTCTGTCAAATGGGTATAAAGCTGGTTTTAAGGTTGTAGAGTTAAGTGCTGTGGAATTCATATTACATATTCAGCAGTTCCCCTATGATTTAGAATCTGTTTTCTCATGTAATGTCATAAAACTACATTCTGGCATGCAGATTCATCCAAAATTAGCATTTCCAAGCTTCCAAAATTAGGATGTCCAGTGCTTCCGAAGTAGTTAATGATTTACAGATAATGGCTAGGTCAAAATATGTTAGTTGCCAGTATGTCTAAATCCATTCAGAATTGGGGCTGAACCAGAGCAGACACGTGATACATAAATGAATATTCAGATGTTTTGAAAGTGGGTGTGAAACATGGGATGGTTTATTTTGCTTCTTGTAATGTAAGTTGACATCATTCTGACATCAGTCAGAATGAAAGCAGATCCTGCAACACAAATGACGAATTTCCTGGTATTTAAAAACATGTATTCTTTACAATGACATAGTGGTTTCATGTGTTAAAAACCTTTCATGTACATTACCTAAAAAGGGGAATTTCGGAAAAATAAATTCTCCCGCTAGCCTGAGTTCACAGTGAGTTCACTGAGGCAAGATTTAAACCAGGGGCTTCCTGGCTCCCAGCTCACACTCTTAACCTGATTTAGCAAAACATTGCTGTGCATTATATCTTTCTTTTGTGCTTCTGTCTCAGCTACTTCAAATAAAATAAAAACTCATCTAAGCAAGAACATCTCCCAGAGCGCTTGTGAATTCTTGTCTGGCAAAATCAGAGTAATAGTGAACGTTAACGAATATTTATTTGTCAAATAGCCGGTGTTCCGAGCCTTGTTTTTCTTCAGGGACTGTTCTTTTAGTATCATTGTAAAACAGTAATAGCGTTTGATTTTCAATAACCTTGAGCAGATATGCCAGTTTACCGTGAGTTTTTCCCTAAGTTTTCCAAGTCCACAATGTTTCAGTTTAATTTTAGCTAGGGCGCAAAAACAAGGAAAGCAATACTGTTGATGACCCCCCCCCCCCAAAAAAAAGGGCATGCAAAATTGACGTGAACTGTTCTAATGGGCAGGGGTCCTTTCATTAAAAAAAAAGAGGTGTAGGAGCTCATTAGCATAACTTATTTGCATATGCCACACTCCGATGTCACCAGAAGTGTCAGAAGGCCACACACCCCTGACATCACTGGAAGTGTGTTAGAAGAAAGGGAGGGGGGAAGGAACTAAAGGAACAGGAAGGAAGGTAGGTAGGTGGGGGAGACAGAGAGAGAAGAAAAGGAAGGAAGGAACAGGAAGGTAGGTAGGTAGGTGGGGGAGAAAGAAAGATAGATAGATAGATAGATAAAAAAGGGAGGGAGGGAGGAAAGGAACAGGAAGGTAGGTAGGTAGGTGGGAGAGAGAAGAAAGACAAACAGACAAGGCCCTTCTCTCCCCCCCTTGCTTGGGCACTGGGGCCCAGCTTTTCCCTCCCTCCCTCACCCCCCCAGGAATGGTGAGGGGGGGATGGGGGCTCCTTCCCGGGCCAGCGGCCTGCTGCTGGCTCGGGACATTCAGCGGGGGGGGTGGAGGAGGGTTTTTCCCCAATGTCGGGGACATTGAGCAGGGCGGGGTGGGAGAGGGTTTCTTTGAGCATGGGGGTGGGAGAGGGTTTTTTCCCCGGCCGGTGGCCTGCCGCCGGCTTGGGGACATTGAGCGGGGGTGGGAGGGGGTTTCTTTGAGTGTGGGGGTGGGAGAGGGTTTTTTCCCCGGCCGGCAGCCTGCCGCTGGCGCAGGGACATTGAGCGGGGGTGGGTGGGAGAGTTTTTTTCCCTGCCTGGCGGCCTGTTGCCAGCTCGGGGACATTGAGCAGGGATGAGTGGGCGGGGGTTTCTGTCCCCGGCCGGCGGCCTGCCGGCGGCTCGGGAACATTTAGCACAGTGGGTGGGAGGGGGTTTCTTTGAGTGGGGGGTGGGGTGGGAGAGGGTTTTTTTCCCCGGCCGGCAGCCTGCCGCCAGCTCGGGGACATTGAGCAGGGGTGGGTGGGAGGGGGTTTCTTTGAGTGGGGGTGGTGGTGGGAGAGGGTTTTTTCCCCGGCCGGCAGCCTGCCACCAGCTCAGGGACACTGAGCAGGGATGGGTGGGTGGGAGGGGGTTTCTTTGAGTGGGGGGTGGGGGTGGGAGAGGGTTTCTTTCCCCAGTCAGCGGCCTGCCGGCGGCTCGGGAACATTGAGCGGGGATAGGTGGGTGGGAGGGGGTTTCTTTCCCCAGCCGGCAGCTTGCCGCCGAGTCGGGGACATTGAGCGGGGGTGGGTGGGAAGGTTTTTTCCCCCCGGCCGGCGGCCTGCTGCTGGCCTGGGGACATTGAGCGGGGGTAGGTGGGGGTTTCTTTCCCCGGCTGGCGGCCTACCGCCGGCTGGGGGACATTGAGCGGGAATGGGTGGGAGGGGGTCCGACCCAGCGGTGGCCCTGCTGGGGGCGGGGCTTCGTAATGTGCCCACCCCCCAGCGTCTTCACTGGCAGAGCGGTGCTCCGCTTCGCTCCGTCCCCAACGGAGCCCTGCTAATGGGGAATAGCGTTTCTTGTTCATGGGCAGTTGTTGGGGGGGCTTTTCCATCTCCTGTACTGGCTGGACCTCTGCATCTCCCATGTAGATGCACGGTTAGACCAGAACACCTTTACAGGCATTCAGGTGTAGCCCAGCCACCCAGACTGTAGTGAGCATGCTTTCGAAATGCTGTAGGTGTTCAGTCTATGACTACCTGAATGCCGCCATGCAGTCTATGTAGGCAGCCACATACTCTTGGCATAGCCAAGTAAGTGGTCCACCAATTGCTGCAATGTAGCATCCACTCTGTGGAAACCAAAGGGCACGGTCACAAATGGGTACAGTGCCCTTGGTGGTGTGGCAAAGGCTCTTTTCCTTATGTTGGGCTCTGAATGGAGCCTGCCAGTAGCCCTTGGTCATATCTATGCTTGTGTCAGACGGCTGGCCGAGTTACTCTCAACAACACTCTCCTTAGCAAAAGATTTGTTTATTGAGAAAAATAAGCAAGTTCCAGGTTAAAGCATCTTTGTGTTAGAACGAATGATTTTTGGCATGTACCCAGTTAACGTAGGCAATTCGAAAGGACCCCTCCCCAATAGCAGGTCACACACACACACACACACACACGACACATTCATTGCACCTAACCACTACATCTACCCCCCATGGGAACCCAGTATCCCACTATCTATAAAGCAATCAGGCTCCAAAAAGTCTCCAGGCATCGAATCGAAACTGGATGACCATGACCCGATCCCCACGCCAGAGGTCGCGCTCATCCGGTAGAGCATCACATTCCAACAATGATGGCAGGAGGAACTGGGCTTCACCATCAAGTGATTCGATCTGGAACCCAACGGCTATCCTCCCCACCGTGCGCTGGACACCAGCACACATCTTCAGAGTATATTGAACTTCTTCACCCCATAGATCGAAGAGTTCGAAGAATGCTGGACTGGCTAAGGACTGATTGCTCTGTCCGTCTAAGATGACGTACATCTCTGCTGCCTTCT
This sequence comes from Lepidodactylus listeri, assembly GCA_029233225.1. Classification (NCBI taxonomy): domain Eukaryota; kingdom Metazoa; phylum Chordata; class Lepidosauria; order Squamata; family Gekkonidae; genus Lepidodactylus; species Lepidodactylus listeri. The sequence continues at coordinate 125,867,257 of JARCFY010000005.1, read as the reverse complement.
CTGGATGACCTGCAGGGAAAACTTTGGCGAGACATATCTGATGGCAGGACCGTTGACTCTTCGCAGTGCCGCAAACCTGAGTGCAGTGGGCACCCACGGGCTGAGTGTGAGTAGCCACTGCATCTGCGGAAGTCATCGAGGAGGAGGAGCCAGGCGTGGGTTGCTGTGGCGGATCAGAGTCCGGATGCAAGGCCCCAGGGTGCCTGTTGCTGTCAGACACGCAACATTTGATAACAGCTTTACAGTCCTTAGCGATGTGAGCCTTGGACTCGCAGCACTTGAAGCAGAACTGGCACTCCTCGATCAAAGCCTTCCGCTCCTCCAGTGGTTTCGTCCGGAACCCTCTGCATTTGTTCAGTGGGCGCGGCTTCTTGTGAAACAGACAAAATGGCTCGGTTGGCTCATCTGGAAGGGCAAGGCTTCCTCCACCTCCTTTCATCTCAGGCCAGTTGCCTGCCCATGCTGTTTTGAATACAGGAGAGGAGGAGGCAGCAGGCTTGCTGGAGACCAGGGACTCATCTGGGTCTTCTTGTGCAGAGAAGGGCACAGTGGTGGGGTCTGGGGGGGGGGGGGAGAGGAAGCCATGGAAATTGCTATTATTCCCCTTTTAAATTCCCAAGCAGGACTCCAACGAGGCAATATAGAAATAAACAAGTCATAGGATCATAGAGTTGGAAGGGGCCATCTAGGCCATCTAATTGACGGTTTGACGACAACGCAAAATTAGCAGAGTGATTCTGTTTCTTATATACAGAATATTCACATTTATTTACACTGAACAACTGGAACTATATACAGTACTTTTAGTAGCAATTTCTGGATTCAAACGGACAGAGTGCTACGCTGACAGCTGTACCCCACGAGAGAGCCAAGAGCAATGAACTGTCTGCAATATATACTAGTACCAACCAATCAGGTTGCACCTATAATAGCTGAGTCATGATGAGTGTGTGCAAAAATCTGATGCCATTCTGGTCATATGACTTCCCCAGCTGTCAAACTAGATCAGCAGGATCTAACACATTGGTCCATGACTCACTGATATCTTGTCAGCAATTTAACTAAATGCTGTCACTAATGACCTGGGCCCTGCCATCCAGGCCGATCATTTCCATGTCAAAGGACAGGTGATGTCACTTCCTAAGCTCCACCCCTTCCGATGATGTCACATCCTGCACCAAAACCTCACCCCTTCCTGTGATGTCACTCTCCTGCCACTCCCCCCCCCCGAACCCACCTCTTCTCCGAAGTCACCTTGTGGCTCTTGAAAATCTGACATTTCGTCCATGTGGCTCTTACATGAAGCAAGTTTGGCCACTCTGAGCTGGGCGATAGGCCTTCAAGTTCCCTTCCATAGTGGGCCAGAACAGCTGCAAACCCCATTCCAGGGTTGCCCCCTTACTTGGGTGCCATCATGTGCCTGGGGCTGGGCTTCTCTGGGGGCCACCGTCTGCCTGACCGTGGAGGCCCTGCCTAACCATGCCACGGTTACCTTCCACAAGATAGCTTCACCATAGATCCTATCACATTGATGTGCCCATCTCCAGTTTGGTGCAGTGGTTAAGTGCGCGGACTCTAATCTGGGAGAACCGGGTTTGTTTCCCCACTCCTCCACTTGCAGCCAGCTGGGTGACCTTGGGTCAGTCACAAGTTCTCTCAGAGCTGTTCTCTCAAGGGTAGTTCTGGAACGAGCTCTCTCAGCCCTACCTACCTCACAGGGTGTCTGTTGTGATGAGGGGAAGGGAAAGGAGATGGTAAGTCGCTCTGAGACTCCTTCAGGTAGTGAAGGGCGGGGTATAAATCCAATCCCCCCTTCTTCCTGCATGCCACCATCCCAATATGGAAGTGTAGGTTTACCTTTACTGGCTCCACCCTGTGGCCCTCAGCATCTCCTAATTTGCTCCTGAGATCAGCCTCCAGCCTCGGCCTGCCTGTTGTCTCCAGGGTCTTTCTTTGGTGTTTCATTGTCCCAAAACCTTTCTCCCCCTGTGCAGCTCTGCCTCCAGCCCCCCTTCCTGCCAGCCCACTGCCTTCCTTTCACAGCTGCTCCTCTGTCAGCAGCAGTCCATCACGTCTGGCTGGACTGTGCTTACTTCCAGTCAGGCCACTGGATGTGCCCTGCCACTGCTGGGACTGATTGGCCCCCCCACAGGACATTTTTGGAGTTTATACATTTTGTTTCGTGTCCAAATACACATCTGATATTTGTCACGGCCGATATCTAACATTTGTCACAACGTATATGGAAAGTATTGGAGTCGGGAGGCGAGTGGTAGTGATTTCCTAGCAAAGCTCTTTATTGTGGGTCAGATGGAACATGGGGAACCCCAGGCTCAGAGCCCTCTTTTATGCCGGCCGGAGACAATGCCCCGACCTCGCCCCCAGGTCCTGATAGGACCTTAAGTCCGTGGTTGTAGTTCATAGGTCCCCCAACGGGAGACCTAGGCTTGTAATTGGTGGTTTCTCAGGATCCAACTGGCTATTGTTCTACCTGGCCGAAGCTCAGGTAGATTCTGACCATGTGCTCTGACCACGTGGCGATCGCCTTTACGGGAGACCATGCGATCGTGGTCCTAGTACACAACAGTATACGAGGCTGAATCCTCCCCAGTTTTCCTGCCAGTGAAAGAAGGAAGAGGAGCCTGTACAATCCCCAGGAATTAGAGCTCATCTCCAGACGACAGAGATCAGTTCCCCTGGAGAAAATGGATGCTTTGGAGGGTAGCATTATGCCCCGCTGAGGTCTTTGTTCTCTCCAGCTCCATCCCCAAATTTCCAGGAGTTTCCTAACTTACCAGTGGGGGGGGGGCTGGCAACGCTAGGCGCCTTTGGGCTGTTCCAAAGGCTAAACTGGGGGTTTTGGGACAGGCCAAAGGGGCTGCAGCGGGGAGGGGAATTGGACAAGATTGTGCCAAAAAGCTGATAGGATCAAACCCTCCATTCTTAAGGGAGAGGGGAGGCCATGTCTCAAACACTCCGTAAGCCGTGGGAAGCTAATTAAATGTTACATAAATAATTTGTAAACATTGGTTCAGTATTTACCGATTTCCAGCGCAATGTTTGGGAACCAGGACAGCCAGTGCGTTTGAAGAGTCTTTAGGAACTTGTCCAGCTCCTCTTACCTTTGATGACAGAAGTTCTATTATGAGCCATTATTTGTAAAAGGCTTAATTGTTCTGTGTGCTGTGTGAGAGGGCCTGTTTCTCACAAGGTGCCTCACAAACCCGCAGTGTACTTAGAAGGCCTCATTTCTGAAGTCCTGTCTATGCACCAAAGTGCCTTTGATTGATTGATTGACTGACTGACTGACTGACTGATTGATTGATTGATTGATTGGGGCTCTTTTCAGACTTCAAATGAATGTATTGAAGTTGGACTGCAAGGCAATGGATACAAATCCACTTTTCCCCTATACACGTTCATGCCTGTAGTTGGTCACCAAAACAGGACTAACTTGTAAAATGTAATTGTAAAGCAACTGACTAGAATATATAGCTGAACTACCTTCTGTCTTTCTTCTCAAATTAACAACATGCACACCTGAATTCAAGACAGTCTCAGATAGCTTTTTGAGAAGGGTTGTTCAATCACCTGTCACTTTCCATGATTACAGACTGCTTTCTAACAGCACTCTTGCCTTTCTTTACCTTTTTGCTGCCCCCTCAAGATTTGAAAAAGAAAAAGAAGAAAAGAGCTGCTGAGATATGTGGGAGACTTACTACTTAAGTGTCTCTGTGCACGTTCTGTTCTTGTGATCAGTTCCTATAGTCAGTTCACAATAAATACCACTGAATGTGCAGGTACAATAAGGCAACATATCCAGTTCTGGTCATTTAAATGATGCACCTAGCTGTGTATGTGTACAGAGGAGAGGAACTGCACATAATTTTCGTGCTTCATAGTTTAGCAACACAATTGCTAATATTTAGTTTGGGGATTGTGTAGGCTCAATAGCAGCTGCAAGCTGCAACTTATTTGTTACTTATTATTAAAGCACAACTTGACCCTCTAGTACATGAGGCTCCTGCACACATGCAAAATTGCTCAACACAGTACTTGACATAAATTTAGACAGCAGACATTGAGGCTATCTGGTCAGGAGAAAGGCAGTCATGTTTGTGTTGAAATTCTCAGCAACCCTACTTCTAAGTGTGCTCTGAGAACATTCCCCTGAGTGGGTATACATAAGCAGATAGATAAGGGTTGCAGCTTGAATAGCCCTGACAATCCTGGGCAGGAGCATTTCGTAGAAAAAGAGGTGCAGGAGCTCATTAGCATAACTCATTAGCATAATTTATTTGCATATGCCACACCCCCTGACATCACCAGAAGTATGTCAGAAGGCAAGAAAGAAAGGAGAGGGAGAGAGAGAGAGAAAGAAAGAGAGAGAGAGATGAAGGAAGGAAGGAAGGAAGAAAGAAAGAGGACAGCTACTAATCCAAGCCTAAGAAATTCCACTATCCTGGGAGGATAGCTTCAGTGGTGGCTGAAGCCTTCAGAAGGCTGGTGGGAGGAACAAGGACCTTTCTAGGGGACGGGGTCATTTTGCTGCAGCCATGACACAAGCAGGCATTCCCCCACGGGGGGGGGGGGGCTGGCACCAACTCCCGGAGCTGCGCTCCCCCGAGCTCCTGCTCGAAAGGACCCCTGATCCTGGGCTCATCAGAGCTTGGAAGCTAAGCAAGGCTGGCCAACAGTTAGTTACTTGGATGAGACGCCACCAAGGAAGACTGGAGTTGCGGTGCAGAGAAAAACAATGGCAAATCATCTCTGTTCGTCTCTTGCCCTGAAAACCTCTTAGTCCTGGGGTTGCCCTGAGCTGGTTGCAACTTGAAGAAACAAAACTATTTTTTAAGGGTCATTGTTATATAATATCTGATCCGCTTTCCCTCCTCTTCACTTCCCCAGCTGGCCCACCATGGCAGGGTGGCTGGGGAAGCAAAGACAGATCGGGGAGGCATTTAAAGATGCCTCCCCAATCTGTTTCCCCTTCCCTCCCTGATCCGGGGATGGGCACCTGAATAAAAGCCGAACGAGATCGGTTTTTATTTGGGAGCACCTTATCAGCAGCCAAATCAAATTGTAGAATCTGATTCAGCTGAATACATACCCGAAAAACACCAGTAGGGAATTTCTCAGGTATTTATTCTATTCAGCTTTGCCGAATGCACACCCCTAGTATAAAGGGAGTAAATAAAAATAGATACATTTCTACTCTCAAGGCCAAACATGACCAGAGTGTTGATCTCAGGACAGAAGACAGCATGCTTGACTAAGAGCGTCTCCGAAGCTCGTACCTTTGTTGTGCCTCAGGTATCGAGGAAACAGTATGTCCTCCTCTATTGCATGTTCTAGGTCAAGTGTGTCAGATTACTACTAACCTTTTAGTTCCAGTCATCAGTCTGCCTACTTATGGAGCTGTGGAGAACTCATACATACAAATGATGTGTACTTTATATAGAGACCTACAGAGAACATCTTGTAGCTTATGTGGCTTGGATTTATTTTCCCCTCTACAACGCTGAAAAATGCACTGAACGTATAATTACTGACGAATTAGATTTAAGTCTTATGGAAATGTAATAACTTGTCAACAATTCTCAACAGAAATATTTTTTCAAAGGTCTTATTGTCTTGCCCAAGAGCGGTTTCACCCACTGCTGTGGATCTTATTTCTGTAAGAAAGGAAGGTCAATGTTGTCTCCTGTCCATTTTGCCTCCACAAAATCTTTTCCGTAACGAAGGGCCTCTGTAAATAAAGTAGGGGGAGGGAAGATCAAACATAACTCAATAGCAAATAAGCATGACCACACAGATCAATTGAAGCCACCCTATAAATTGACCCTTTTCTTCAGTACTGATAGAAATACTTCAGTACATTGGACTAAGAAGGTAATTCATGTTCACTTCTCTACACAGGATAGATTTAAACTTCCCAAGTCTGTACATCTACTTGAGAGTAAGCTTCATTGAAAGCAATGGAATTTACTTCCAAGTAAGCATCTATAGTATTAGGCTGCAATGTTGTTCTTCAAACTATTGTTTTGTATTAATTAACTCCTCTTGTATGTATGTTTTAAATTGGTAGCTGCCTTGGTGGCCCTTGTAAGGGTAAGAAGGTGGTAGATAAATTTTGTAAATGCATAAATATACTCATCACTTACCAAAAATACTACTACTGCCAAGCAAGCATAAGAAATAATATATTTCAATAGAATGAAAAGGGTGTTTGTGTGGATCTCACTTTAAGAGACTGATGATAAAAATAGAGCTGGAACAAGTACAGAGGGCAACCAAAATGATTTGGGGGTTAGCGCTAGGGTCGCCAGGGCGGATTGACCCGGCAGTGGGGGAGGGACTTTCCAGGAATCCAACATGTGCTCAATGTAATGACACTGCACAGAAGTGACGTTATCATGTTGATGATGTCACACAGGGAGACTGTGGTATTTTGGGCAAAACTCTATGGTTACTATAGAATTTTGCCCCAAAAAATACAGTGTCACCAATGTGATAATGTAACTTCCATGTGACAACATCATGTCGTGTTTGGGGGTGGAATTCCCTCCCCAGGTGGCAGTGGGGAAGAGGTTCAAAAATTGGGGGATCCTCCTCCCCCAACTGGGGAATGGCATCCCTAGCTGGAGCACCTACCCTATGAGGAAAGGCTGAAGAGTCTGGGACTTTTCAGTTTAGAAAAGAGGCAAAAAGGACATGATAGAAGTTTATAAAACTATGAATGGGGTGGAGAGAGTTAAAGGGATTTTTTTTCTCTCTCTCCCAAAATACTAGAACTCAAGGGCATCCAGTGCAGCTGACGGGCAGTAGGTTCAGGACGGACAAAAAGAAATACTACTTTACACAGAGAGTGATTAAAATGTGGAATTCACTGCCAGAGGATGTAGTGATGGCCACAGGAATAAACAGCTTTCAAAGGGGATTAGATAGATTCATGGAGGAGAAGTCTACCAATGGTTACTAGGCAGGGTGACTGAGGGGAACCTCCATGTTCAGAGGCACTAAGCCTCTGAGTCCCAGAGCCAGGAGGCAACATCAGGAGAAGGTGTCAGCCTCTGTGTCCTGTTGTTGTCCCTCCAGAAGAACTGGTTGGCCACTGTGCTAGACATGATGCTCAACTAGACAGACCGCTGGGCTGATCCAGCAGGCCTCTTCTGATGTTCTTCTGATGATACGTCCTTATAAGAAGTACGAACACATTGAAAGGAAAGGAAACATTTATAAAACGGTGAGGAAGCAGTGGGTAAAGTCCCATTTGCTTGCATTAGGGAAGACTCTGCCCTTTGAAATTACCATGATTTAGAATTATTGGCACGGTGATTCAAAATCAGGTTACTAACTGTATACACTCAAAAGCGCAAACAAGAAGGATGAGGTAAATTTGCTGTATAGTGATAGCAGTAAAATTAAGTTGGTGTTGTTTGCTTTTGGTGAAAACCTTTTTTCTTTGTTCAGCTGATCGAGAAGAATGCCGTCCTCCAAGTTTGTTCTCCTCCTTGCAGCAGCAGCTGCCTTCCTGGCCATGGGTCATGCTCAACAAAGGTGTGAGGGACTCGTAGGTAAGTCCCAAATTAATCAAAGAGCACGGGGGGGGGGGGAATTGAACAGGAAGATGCAAAGGGAAACAAAGAGTGTTGGAATTTTCATCCAGTTCAGTTGAATTTACCCAAGAGTATTCTGAAGTGCGTGAGGACCGCATTCTTAAAAAATAACCTTCTGCTTATGAGAATAAACAAAACGTCTTTATGCAGCACATGCACAGTGGCTGTAGAGAAGGATGTGTCTTACTTGAGGCAACTGAGCCAGGTGGTAAGATCACAGTCTGTACTGTGTGGCCATCTGCCTCCTCAGATTTCCAGGTTCCTGGGTTTTCCTCTTAACTCTAGCTTACTTTTACAATCCCCCTGTGCATTTTTGTGTCTGGCCACAGCAAGAGGTGATTTGTATCCGTTCATGGCAGCATGAAGTAATGATGTAATCAGATTAAGCAGGGGTCATTTCGTAGAAAAAGAGGTGCAGGAGCTCCGTAGCATAACTTATTTGCATATGCTACACCACCTGACATCACCGGAAGTATGTCAGAAGGCAAGAAAGAGAGAGAGAAAGAGAGAAAGAAAGAAAATGCTGGGAGAGAGGGGACAGCTACTAATCCAAGCCTCAGAAATACCACTATTCTGGGAGGATAGCTTCAGTGGCGGCTGAAGCCTTCAGAAGGCTGGTTGGAGGAACAAGGACCTTTCCAGGGGACAGGGTCATTTTGCTGCAGCCATGACACAAGCAGGCATTCCCCCGAGGGGGGGGGGCTGACACCAACTCCCGGAGCTGCACTCCCCCGAGCCCCTGCTCGAAATGACCCCTGAGATTAAGGTTGCCAGGTGTCCATCCCCATCCCCCCCTTAGCCACCAGGAGGGGAATGGAGGGGTAGCATTGTCAGATCCAGGTTGGGAAACTCCTGGAGGTTTGGTTCCTCTCTGTGTGTGTTCCCACAGTACCTGGGGGAAGTTGGGGGGCAGGCTCGGCAGGCCCTGGAGGGGAGATCCAAATCCTAGGAGCCCTGAGGGACTCTCCTGCCTGCTGTGACATGGACCTCTCTCTCCTCTTTGTGGGAAAAGCGTGATCCATCGCCTTCCTCCCTGGGGAGAGAGAATCATCAGAGTTGCCCTAAAGTAACGCGAGGGTTCCTGCTGCCTCAGGAATGGGTCAAACAATAAGGACCCCAAGTGTATGTAATGTGCAGAGATGAGAGATGCAAGGATAGACCATCAAAACATTCACAAATTTTGCAAGGTACCATTAGACAATAGTCTATTGCAACATAATCACAGCAAACAATTAATAGAGTAGAATTAGTGGTCACAATTCCAAAACACTTGTAACAGTTCAAAGAATAGAAGACATAATTTAACAAGAGACGGTCTAACAATTCAATAGAAAGAATCCAACGGGTGACTATATCCTTTCGGTATAATAGTGTCCTAAAGTGTGGCATGCCTACGAAGGGCGTTTTTGGCTGCAGATTTATCTTTGGGACATCCTCTGCCTTTTTTGTGGACTTTGAGGTCTTTAGGATGCTATTGTACTGAAAGGTATAGAGGAGTCGCCTGTTGGATTATTTCTATTGAATTGTTAGAATTGTTAGACTGTCTCTTGTTAAATGATCACGCGCACAATTAGCCCTGACATAGGCGCGAATGCCGGGTGGATTTAAGGTGCGCGATCAGACACAAACATCTGGGAAGCGTCCTGCAGCCGGCAGCAACCCATGTTAATCCACCGCTGAAGCGGAGTAAACAGGCACCAGGGAAAGTCCGGTAGCAAACTGGTTGCTACGGGCCACGGGCGGACTGTCCGGCGTCTGATCGCTCCAGCATGCTCTCACTGCATCGGGATGGTCTGATCAGGCCATCCCTACTCTGCCATTGTCCCCCCCCCCCACCTTCTCAGCATGCACATCATCACACACTCCATAGAGAGCCCTCAGGGCGGAGGCGTGAATCATTGACCCCCTGTTTAAGCACCTCGGAAACAAACGGTAAAAAAAAGACCCCGACTCACCCGTGGTTGCGTCTGATCACGCAGTGATGGGCTGTGCCCGTAGCTTCAAAAGACTGTGTGATTGCGCAACTGCAGGTCAACTTCTGCTGGAGGAAATAGCCTCTCCCCCCCCCCCCGGCTTTATCTCAGACGTGACCACAACCGATGTCTTCTGTTCTTTGAATTGTTACAAGTGTTTTGGAACTGTTACCACTAATTCTAGACTATTGTCTAATGGTAACTTGTGACATCTGTGGATGTTTTGATGGTCAACCCTTGCATTTTTCATCTCTGCCTCAGGGATGGGGGCAGCTGGTCAAAGAGAAACAGACAGACGAAGAATACTTTAAAAAAAAAGGATACTAGGGATGAAGCTGGCAAGGATGGAGCAAGAAGGGATGGGCTTTGGAAGACAGGGAAAGGAAGCAGTAAGGATGAGGGGACAGAGCTCCACAGCTTTCCCTTCCTGGTCAGGAAACAAATAGAGAAGTGGGTGACCCCCACCCGTGGAGACAGGAAGCTGAAGTTAGATCCTGCCTCCTGACCTAAAACCCTGATAAGCTTCTGAGGAGCCCCAGGGTTCCATGAAACTCCTTTTGGAAAGCCTTTACTTGTGAGCAGACTATATCTAGCACCCATCAGAACAGCTGGGGAACATGTGGCTGAAGTAGACAGAAAGGACAGCAGCTACCAGTGTTTGGAAGTTTGGCTAAATTCTTGAAGGTGGTGCCTTCAAGTCTTATTTGGTTGGACAATAGATACATCTTTTGGTACTGCTGGATTCAAGTCTGGTAGCACCATACAATTTTCGGGATATCAGCTTTCAAGAGTCAAAGCTCCCTTCGTCAGATAACAAGTCAGAATGGAGATCTCCAAGTCCTACCTGTTCTACTGCACACCAACCCTCTGGAGAATATACTTTAGTACTATATCTAGTTGGCTTTCAGGTGCTTCATTATTGTTTATTACTTAAACACACACATACTGAATCAGACCATTGGTCCAGCAAGGTCAGTCTTGTCTACTCAGACCGGCAGTGGCTCTCCAGGGTCTCAGGTGGAGGTCTTTCTCATCACCCACTGCCTGGTCCTTTTAACTGGAGATGCTGAGGTTTGAACCTGGGACCTCCTGCATGCCAAGCAGAGACTCTGCCACTGAGCCACAGCTCTTCTTTATAGCTCTCCAGGGTCTCAGGCAGAGGTCTTTCTCATCACCCACTGCCTGGTCCTTTTAACTGGAGATGCTGAGGTTTGAACCTGGGACCTTCTGCATACCAAGCAGAGACTCTGCCACTGAGCCACAGCTCTTCTTTATAGCTCTCCAGGGTCTCAGGCAGAGGTCTCTCTCATCACCCACTGCCTGGTCCTTTTAATTGGAGATGCTGAGGTTTGAACCTGGGACCTCCTGCATGCCAAGCAGAGACTCTGCCACTGAGCCACGGCCACTCCCTCTCATACAAGCCACTATGCCGTGTAGGCGTAAATAATTCTAGAAAGAACTTCATTGAACATACTATTTACTAGGACTGCCTGGCTATAAAAATTATAAAATTATAATATTATTTGGGAGTGAAGATGTATTGCTATTATCAAAAAAAGAAGTTACAATAAAAAAAAAACAATTTGGCGCGTTTAGGTATGGATGTTCTTGTGTCTAGGCAGCTGGATTCCATCAACGCATTTGTTGGTCTGTTGCAAGGATGCATCAGGGTCCCAAACCTGATAAATGTCCAGTTTCCTCCTAAACACTGCGGAGCACTGGGGCGATTCTGCTGGCATCCAGCTGCTGGAAGAAATGCACGAGATCTGGAAAGGACTGCCAGTTTTTCATGCTTCCGCTTCCCTGCCATAGGTCCACCCGGTCTTTCTGGAAGAAACGGGGCCCCTGGTCAACCAGGGCCAAAAGGTGAACGAGGACCGAAAGGAGATCCGGGGCAACCAGGTGACAAACAATTCTCTTTAAAGGGCAGTTTTGTATTTGTCTGAAGTAGGGATGGCCCCCTTAGCCATATAACTGGTATCCTGGTCATCTTCCCATGGTATCAACCCTATGAAGTATTCATCTATGTATTTATACGGCGCTAACCAGCCTTTCTCCAGGACAAGAACTCGGGGTGGCTAACGGAGCAGATCGAAAAATTCAGCTGCAGTCCTTTCAGACAACATGGTGGCTCAAACGCTAATGGCAGTCAGTAGCCTACTAGCAAAAAAAAGCCCTCCTAAACAATTCCTGAAAGCTAAAAGAGCCCGATGCCTTTCTGCTGTGTTTGAGAAGCCTGTTTCATAGTCTGTTGGCTGCCACTGAAAAAGCTGGAGCTCGGACAGAGGTGAATCTCATAAGCCTGCAGGAGGACTGTAACTAGAAGGCTCTGATCAGGTGGTCAAGAGACACAGCAAAGAGTTCTTACTGGGAGAGATGGTCATTCGAACATAGAGCTCCCAGGCCATGGTGGGCTTCGTAAGTAAAAACGGGCACCTGGAACTGAACTCAGAAGCAAACAGGGAGGCAACGGAATGATTGTAAAATAGGAGTCGTGTAGTAGTGTTCCCTCTAAGCTGAGTTAGTGTGAGCTAGCTCCCAGTTTTTTAGCCTCCGGCTCACAGATTTCTGTCTTAGCTCAGGAAGGATGGCTCCGGAGCAAACTAATTTATGCAGCTGCCAAATTGCTCGCTCACGACGTCAATGCCGGTAGCTCACCAAGTGGATTTTTTTTCCTCACAAGGCTCCACAGCTTAGAGGGAGCATGGCCTTCTGGCCTGAAACAGGAGAACAAAGTCCGAGTCCAGCGGGGGCACCTTGAAGGCCAGCCAGGTTGAATTCTGGGCGTAAGGCTTCGTGTGCATGCACCCTTCATCAGATACGTTGACTGTAGACTGTTTAGTTTAAATACGTAGACTGTGACTAATGAAGTGTGCATGGACACGAACGCTCATGCCCAGAATTCAACTTCATGTGCATCATAGTTCAGTCCAGATAACATCCAAGCTGCTGTATTTTTAACTGGTCCAAGAATCACAGAACCCTGTGGAGCACCACTAGTTAAACCCCCCATGCTAGCGACCAGTGGTTCTTAACCTTGTTGGAGGTACCGAACCCCACCAGTTTCATATGCGCATTCACCGAACTCTTCTTTAGTGAAAAATAATTCTTAGTACTTAGTAATAGTACTAAGTTGGAGGCCCCACCGAACCCCTGAGACTGACTCACCGAACCCCTAGGGTTCGATCGAACCCAGGTTAAGAACCACTGCTAGCGACTCACGATCTCTGATAAAAAATGTCTGCATGTGATCCGGCTGAAAAAATGTAAACCACTGAAGCACTTTCTCCTTAGTTTTTAATTTATTGCTATTAGCACAGTGTTTTGTAAACATTTTATATCTGCCTGTGAGTACTTAAGCAGATGCACACACATCTTTTAGATATTTATGCACATAAGTATCCCTGAAGAAGAGCACAGTTGGAAATATATACACAAGAATATCTTCCTGTCCCTGATAACCAACTTCTGATGGTCTCTCTGTGTCGTGGGGTTGCCAGGTCCTCCCTAGCCACCAGCAGGGGATATAGTGGGCAGGGTTGCCAGATCCAGGTTGGGAAACTCCTGGAGATTTGGGGGTGGAGCCTGGGGAGGACAGTGGGGTGCAGTGCCACATAGAGTCCACCTTCCAGAGCACCTGTTTTCTCCAGGGGAGCTGATGTCTAGTCTGGAGATGAGCTGTAATTCCGGGGGGATCTCCCGGTCCCACCTGGAGGCTGGCATCCCTGTGTACAGCATCATCAAGTCACAAGTGACTTATGGTAACCCCATTGGGTTTTCAAAGCAAGAGACAAACAGGTGGTTTGCCATTGCCAGCCTCTTTGTAGCCACCCTGGATTTTGTGAGAGCCAGTTTGGTGTAGAACCAGTTTCTGAGAACCAGTTTGGTGTAATGATTAAGTGCGCGGACTTTAATCTGGGAAAACTGGGTTTGATGCCCCACTCCTCCACTTACACCTGCTGGAGGACCTTGTGCAAGCCATAGCTCTGTCAGAGTTGTTCTCTCAAAGACAGATCTGAAAAGAGCTCTCCCAGCCCTGCCTACCTCACAGAGTGTCTGTTGTGAGGAAGGGGAGGGAAAGGGGTTTGTAAGCTGCTCTGAGACTCCAAGTAAAGGGCGGGGTATAAATCCAATCTCCTACTTCTACTACGCCTTCATTGGTGGGCTCTCATTCAAGTCCTAACCAGGGCTGACCACTTGTGCCTTTGTGAGAGCTGACAAGTTCAGCCTAGCCAGGGCCACCCACATCAGGTTACACTTTCCTTTCCCACCATATTTCCAGGAGAATCATAGAATCACAGGGTTGGAAGGGGACCTCCAGGGTCATCTAGTCCAACCCCCTGCACAATGCAGGAAATTTACAAATACCTCCCTCCCCCTCACACCCCCAGTGACCCCCGCTGTATGCCCAAAAGAGGGACTGAGAAGGGAAAGAAACACCCCTCCAGGATCCCCCGCCAAACTGGTCCGGAGAACAATTGCTTCCTGACCCCAAAGTGGCAATCAGTATATTCACAAGCACCTCCGCCCCACACCCCCATTGACCCCTGTTCCATGCCCAGAAGATAACAAATAAACCTCCAGGATCCCCGGCCAAACCGGCCTCGAGAAAAAAGGCCCTTCTGGGTTTTTCTCTTCCAATTCCTTACCCATCTCTTGGGTCACCTATGATAAGATGTCGTCACCCACTTGGCTATGAAGAGAGGAGATCACAAGGCCTTTCTCTCAGAATATATAAAACTGCACAGTCAGCGTTTTTAGAACTAGGAGATCGAGAAGAGACGCCGAACTGAATCCTCCTCGCCAGTGTTCCTTCTAAGCTGAGTTAGTGTGAGCTAGCTCACAGTTTTTTAGCCTCCGGCTCACACATTTTTTCTCTTAGCTCAGGAAGGATGGCTCCAGAGCAGACTAATTCATGCAGCAGCCAAATCGCTCGCTGACAACTTTAATGCCGGTAGCTCACAAAGTAGAATTTTTGCTCACAAGACTCCGCAGCTTACCTTTCCTTTTGTTTCTTAGCTTCGTTGACCAAAGGGGTCAAGCCAGGTGTACAAAGACTCCACAGCTTAGAGGGAGCATTGCTCCTCTCCTGTCTTAAATTTACAGCAGGCTGCAACGGAAGTTTCTCTCTGCTACTAGAGAGGAAAGCACATATTATCTGGGAACTGGGGTTGCCAGCCCCCAGGTGGTGCCTGGGGATCTCCCACTTATACAACTGATCTCCAGCTGACAGAGATCAGCTCCCCTGGAGAAAATGACTGCTTTGAAGGGGGGGCTCTATGGCATTGTACCATGCTGAGGCCCCTCCCCTCCCCAAACCCCTCCCTCTCCCGGATTCATCCCCAAAGTTTCCAGGTATTTTCCAACCCAGACCTGGCAGCTCTAGTGGGCTGCCATATTAACATAATAACATATTGTTAATTATAAAGTCATGAATCAGGCGAGAATCATAGACTATTGTTAGTTATGATTATTGAGCTGCCCTTGAGAAAATGTTTGCAAACGGAAACCAAATTGTTCTTGCATGCTTGTCTTGTGTGGAACGCGTTCTCTTAGCAAAGACACAGGAGACCTCTGTAACATAGCCGGACCACTAGAGGGAAGCATAGACTGCCTGTTTTGCTAAATTCTGCAAATGCCCCAGGGCCCTGAGCTTTTTATAGTATTGTGACACTTTCCGCACTTGGATCTCATCCCTGGTTCTATCAGAGTTCAACTCCCGACACAATTCCTTGCATTTATCCCTGGTTATAACAGCATCCGTTTATCCTGGGACAAGTGAGGGGTAAAACCAGGGTGACCTCAATGTAATGCGAAAACAAAAAAATACTCCGAGATAATTACAGGGGTGAATTCGAGTGTAGTGTAGAATGTATGTTCGGGGACAGGGCTGCACCAGGATTTCAGGTCTAGTGTGGAAAGGACCAAAATAAACTTTTTAGCCCCAGTTAAGTCCTCCAGCAACCTGAACACCCCTCGCTAGTCTGATCTGGTCACGTCTTGGAAGTGAAGTGGGTTGGGCCCTAGTTAGTACCTGGATGGGAGACCGCCAAGGAAGACCAGGTCTACTATGCAGAGGTAGGCAATGGCAAACCACTTCTGCTCATCTTGTGCCTTGAAAAAACCCCGATGGGTTGCTGTAGGTTGGTTGGACTTGATGGCTCTTAAATTATAATATTAAGAGAGCCAACCTTAGCAGGCCCACTCTGAATCCTACTACAGTCGGTTCAACAGGGCTCACACCCAGCCCAGGAAAGTGCCCTTAGGATTGCTCTGTTAGTCCACCAGCCAAACATCACTTTAATTCTGAAATCTCAGCCAAGGCAGACTCCCTTTTGTGCAGCTGAATGATAGTCTAGATCTGCGGTTTTCAAATTTTTGACCCTTAAGGAATCTGCCTCCTGCATTTCTGTCACGGAAACTGTAATATTTCTGGGTTTGCAGACACGGATTACGAGAACAAGAAATGGGCTTGAAACAACTTTTAATGTGAAGAGCAACTAAAACATCTTATTCGGTGGCCTCTGAGCCCTGTTTTAGAACCAGCCAAGATCACGTGATCTTAGGGCAAACCTGCAAATTACCGTATTTTTCGCTCTGTAAGACGCACCTGACCATAAGACGCGGGGGGAGGCTAGCGCCTTCCGCGCTGGTCAGCGAGGCCTCGCGCGAGCCGGCACCGTCAGCGAGGCCTTGTGCGAGCTGGCAGCGGCAGCAGTGGCCTCGCGCGAGCCGGCAGCGGCCTTGCGGCAGCAACAGGAACTTTGTGCCTGCTGCGGCAGCGGCCTCGTCCCTGCCGCGCTGGTGGCGGCGGTCTGGCAGCGGCAGCAACACGGGCCTCACGGCACCCCCCCCCCAGGAATTTTTAAAGTCACTCCCCCTGCCCCAACGTGCAGTATTCGCTCCATAAGACGCACACACTTTTCCCCCCACTTTTTTTGGGAGGAAAAGTACGTCTTATGGTCTGAAAAATACGGTACCAGTCCCTTTAACACTGCCCAATACAAGGGAATGGGAGCAAGTCGAAGCCCATCTACTCGGAAGTAATTCTCATTTTATCCAGTGGGACTTTCCCCACAAAAGTAATCTTACGATTGCAGCCCAGTGTCCCCAAACTGCGAGTTCTGTGATTGCAGAAATTCCAGCGGTTGGAGCACGCAGTTCACAGAGAGTGGGATCAGCAGGCAGTCGGCCTTTGCGTCGCAGAAGTAGAGTCTGGCCTGAAGAATGCATCTCCTAAAGCCTCTGCGACAAACACTGCGGTTTCTGCTCACCTGAAGTACCACCAGTGAATGGAGCGGACTTTTGGATTTGCAATTTGCAATTGAATCCTTGGTTCTGTGACTCATGAACTTTGATCTTTCCCTATTGCACAGTTTATTCATATGGATTTCGAGATTTGTACTGCAATTGTTTGGTATGTTATTGCTGGTTATGCATATCATTTGTGAGTATTATATTTAGTGCTTTGGGTACTTTTATTTATACGGAGGATTTCCCCCCTTTCTTTCTGCATTCGCTTCATCCGTGTATCTCGCTTCTGTTGCTAACCACCGTGTGCTGGCAGGAGATCCCCTGGAATTACGACAGAGGTCACAAGTTCCAAGTACAGAACTATTGATCCCCCGCCAGTGTCACCTTCCACTTCTGCTGCTGCCCAGTAGCTGCCCTTCCAGGATTTCTCCACCCACTGGAACTGTCTATTCTCTTCTGCTGATGTGGCCCTTGAGCCCTGAAGGGGGGCCAATACCTCTTAGGTCCCTTCCGCATTTGCCTGCCACTCTGGATTTTCTCAGTGTTCAAGTCGAGGCAGTTTAAGTCCACGGCAAAACAGCATCCAAATAACCCGGGGCAACAGCAGGCTGAAACTATGTTGACCACTGAAGGGAGGCAATGTCAGGCAGAATGGGGGGGAAACTCGGAATAAAAAGAAAGTTGAACGCGTTTAGAGGCTGCGATGGCTCAAGTGGTTAAGACACTGAACTGCAGACCAGAAGGTCGGTAGTTCGGCAGTTTGAGACCTGAGTGCCGCATGACGGACTGAGCTCCCGTCTCTGGCCCCAGCTCCTGCCAACCTGGCAGTTTGAAAGCAAGAAATTGCAAGTAGATAAATAGGTACTGCTTTGGTGGGAAGGTAACAATGTTCCGTGTACCTCGGCATCTAGTCATGCCGGCCATATGACCACGGAGATGTCTTCAGACAGCACTGGCTCTTTGGCTTGGAAATGGAGCACTGCCCCCTAGAGCCGGATTCGACCGGCTTTTGAGCAAGGGAAACCTTTACCTTTACTAGAATTCGATTTTAGTGCAGAACTGCTTGGAGGATACCGCGGTGAACATGGATTAAAAGGAGAGTGCAGAAAGTCCGGTGTCTCAGCTGTGACCATTCCGCCTTGAGTGACTCTGCTAGGAGTTTTAAGATTCTTGACAGAGCATCTAAACTCCTTATGAGTTATGGCCAGAGTGGGATATAAATGAGCTCAATTAAGAAATCAGGAGCCGAATAAATACTCGTCGTTTCTTTTCATAGGCATGTCTCCATATGAGGATCCCGAACTGCAAAACAAACTCAAGGAGCTGGAACACAGAATCACCCGACTGGAAAGAGGTACATTTTTAAAGGCTTTCAAAAAGCTTTCTGTCAGCTCATTCGTCTTTCTTAATAAAGCGGGTGACATTTTTTGATTCTCAGCTAATCCTTGCCTTAAGTTCATTTGAAGAAGTGATAGGCTTCGGGCGAGGGCTTAGGAAACGAGGCCGGGGATTGGTCATCGTCAGTGAGTCCCATCGAAACAAGGCAGGTTCATCACCCAGGTTGCTGCTTGGGATGACGGACTGGCAGAGAGTACCGAATGGATAGGAGGCCATGGGCCCACTGTTTCTAAAGTGTGCTGCTCCCACTCAGCTCAAAACCCAACTGCAGAAGGGCAGTCTCTGCCACCTGTGAGAACAGAAGAGAAGCTCTGCTGGCTCAGGCCAAGGGCCCATCCAGTCCCATACTCTGTGTCACCCAGGGGCCAAAAATACCAGGGGCCTGTCGGTGTGTGACGTGCTCAACCGCACAGCCCCAGCAAAGGAGACTCCAATCCACGAGACCACACAACTGCACAACACCATATACAGTGTATATACAGTTTATTTACAAATGAAGTATTATTCTGACGTACACCAGCAAAGTGCTTCGCCAGACACACGTTACAGAGAGAAGAAAAACTTGTATATCACACATCCAGATATATACATAACTGAGCAGCCCATTAACCAGTGAGCTTGCTGCTGAGTCATTGCAGTCATTAATCATTGTCACTCCTCTGAGCATGCCCGTACATGTCCTTGCACAGATCTGCCAGCTCAGTCATGTGACCCATTGCTTACTGTTAACTGTCATCTAGATCTGACAGCTCCATGTGCTCACAGCTGGGAGTCTCTATATGCCAGCAGGGCCATCATAGACCCTGCTGGGGCAACACTGGAAGAAATCGACCTCTACCTGTGCTGCTGCTTCTGGAGCTGATGTGGAATCTACTCAGTTGGCTCCAATCTCAAGCCAAGTAGTTTTCAATGTGAGAAGTCCTGCTCCACAGTTTTATTCCACCACCACTCAGTATACCCAAGGATTATGTTTTACTGCCACCACCAAGCTGATAGTTTTATTTGTCTGGCAGCCTGGTCTCCAGACCTCTTGGGGCTTTTCGGCATTCTCATTTTCTTCACTTGTTTTTTTTTGGGGGGGGGGAGTTCTGTTCCACACTTGTCTTGCTCCCTCTAGTGTTTGATTTGATATTACATCTCTGTATGTCCATCATAGAGGCTGCGGTGGCTCAGAGGTTAAGATGCTGAGCGGCAGACTGGAAGGTCTGTAGTTTGGCAGTTCAAGACCCGAGTGCCGCATGACGCTCCCATCTCTGGCCCCAGCTCCTGCCAAGCTAGCAGTTTGAAAGCAAGGAATTGCAAGTAGATGAATAGGTACCGCCTCGGTGGAAAGGTAACAGCGTTCCGTGCTCCTCGGCGTTTAGTCATGCTGGCCATGGAAAAAGTCTTCGGACAGCACTGGCTCTTCAGCTTGGAAACAGAGATAAGCACCGCCCCCTAAAGTCGGATTTGACTGGCTTTCGAGCAAGGGAAACCATTACCTTATGTTCAGCATATCTCCCTGCAGAGGTTTTTATGCTGGACACAATCAATGTAATATCAAATCAACCACGAGGGAGTAAAGCACATGCAGAACAGGCAAAAACCCGAAGCAAAATGAACCCACAAGGGAGGGAAACCCACGAGGGAATAAAACACATGCAGAACAGGAAAAAAACCGAAGCAACATGAACCCACAAGGGAGGGAAACCCACGAGGGAATAAAACACATGCAGAACAGGAAAAAACCCGAAGCAACATGAACCCACAAGGGAGGGAAACCCACGAGGGAATAAAACACATGCAGAACAGGAAAAAACCCGAAGCAACATGAACCCACAAGGGGTTATTTCTTCAAATTAAAAATCACTCTCCCATTCCAAAACACACTGGAAATAGTGAAGCCTTGGAGACCTCAGTCATTAGAGATATTCAAAGCTAAACGGCTATCTGTCCCTTTTCTGTGGGTCTTGGTACATGTAAGTTTTCAAGGCAAGAGACATTGAGGGGTGGTTTGCCATTGCCTGGCTCTGCGTAGCGTCCCTCGTCTTCCTCAGTGGCCTCCCATCCAATTCCTAACCAGGGCTGACCCCGCTTATCTTCTGAGATCTGATGAGAGTGGGCTAGCCTGGGCCTAACCTAATGGTGTCTAAAAACAAGAGGTGGTGGTGGGCTCCATTTGGCTTGACCAGGTGGTCCGTGATTCCGCCTTGAGAAAGAAAGGCCTGTCCTGAATCTCAGCAAGAGCCCATCCAAGGATGTCGGATGAGATGCTTAAAGTCTTCCATTTTCCTCTTCAGCCTTGGCACTGAACGGAAGGATTGTCATCGTTGGCGATAAGCTGTTCGCCACCACGGAGAAGACAGATGACTTTGATAACACCGTGAAAATCTGCAGAGCGGCTCACGGCTCCATTGCCACTCCCACGAACAGGGTGGAGAACGATGCCGTCATGAGTTTGGTGGGGAAATTCAATACGTATGCTTACCTGGGCATTACCGAAGGGCACGTTCCTGGGGAATTCCACTTCCTGAATGGGGCGCCTCTGAATTACACAAACTGGTACGAGGGGGAGCCGAAGGGGAAAGGGGCAGAGAGGTGTGTGGAGATGTACCTGGATGGCACCTGGAATGACAAAATATGCAACAAGTACCGCCTCACTGTCTGTGAATTTTAAACCACACCCATTCGCAGACCTTGATACAGGTTTTTTCCCCCTAGGAGTCATTATTTGGGGTTGCATCTAAGAATAAGTACAGACAGACAGCGTAGTATAACGGTTAGAGGGCTGGACTAGGTGCTGGGAGAGCCAGGATCATGTCCACGCTGTACCACGAAGCTCATTGAGTGACCTTAACCAGTTACTCTCTCTCTCTCTCTCTCAGCCTAACCTACCTCACAGAGCTGTTGTGGGGATAAGTAAGGGAAGGGACCACATTTACCGCCCTGCACTCTTTGGAGGAAGCGTGCTGGGGGAAAGGTGAAATTAGTAAACGATTGAAGGTTCCTTGTGATACGACTGATTACTGTGTGATTCTTCTGTGCCGGAAAAGGGAAATCAATAAAACGCAATAGATTTAACTTTTCTCTTTTTATTTCGTGTGTACAAAGGCTGAGTTCTGTCCAAACTTGCTGGTTTCTCCGAGACAAAGGAACAGAATTTCTGAACACGGGTCCGTTGGAGCGGGAGCACACAGGAGCGCAGCTCCGGGAGTGAGGAGCCCAGGGGGTGGGCACATGACCAAGCCCCGCCCCCTCCTCGGCTTTCCCGAGCAGTGCAGAGGCGCAGCGCCCCGGGGAAAGCCCTGCTAGGGTCTTTATTGTTTTTAATGTTTTGTTTTAATATTGATAATTTTATCATTGTTCCTTTTATGACTGTGTGCTGCTTTTCCAGAGACTTGCTCAAGGTGGCATATACATTTTCTAAGTATACCATTTTTTATCTGGGCACATGGCACATAAGTACTGGAGAAATTTCACCAACCCTTCAGAAGCTTCCACCCCATCAGTTTGGTGTAGTGGTCAGGAGTTGGACTCTAATCTGGGAGAACCGGGTTTGATTCCCCACTCCCCCACACGCAGCTGCTGGTGTGACCTTGGGCCAGTCACAAGTTCTCGCAGAGCTGTTCTCTCATGAGCAGTTCTCAAAAGACCTCTCTCAGCCCCACCTACCTCACAGGGTGTCTTGTTGTGGGGAGGGGAAGGGAAAGGGATGGGTGGTGCACATGTCCTGGGTATCTCAAGTCTACTTGAAACCTGGTGGTTTCAAGGGAGCAGGAAGAGAATAAGGGTGTGTTCTTTACGCTTATTTTTCTTGCACAAAGTATTGGATGGGGAAGGGAATGGAGGAAGAGCAGATCAGTTTCAGTCACCTGTGGAGTGGAGCCTGAGGGGTGGGTGTTGCCTTCTAGCACACTTCCGGTATGTTAGGGGGTGTGGCATATGCAAAGGAGTTATGCAAATGAGTTATGCTAATGAGCTCCTGCACCTCTTTTTCTACGAAATGACCCCTGTCTGAACATATATTAAATTAAGAGTTAGGGGCTGTTAATTATCGGCATTAACATTCATCTGGCCACATTGCACCTATGTGAGGATGTGAAGTAGTCAGCGGGCCACGGAAATTGATTTTCAGCTGTATATTGAGAAGTTCGGCACAATCCTAGATTAGGGCTGCCTGCTACCTGAGCTGAAAAAAAGAATCTGTTCCTGTGTCTTAATAGTAGATTCATTTGCTAACGGCTACAGATCAAGTTTCTCTTAAGGAAGGTGTTGGAATTACAGCTGGTCTTCAGGCGACAGAGGTCAGTTCCCGTGGCACGGTACCCTGCTGAGATCCCTCCCCTCTCCGCATCCTGCCCTCCCAGGCTCCGCCCCCAAATCTCCAGAAATTCCCCATGCCAAGCTGGAAGCCTTCCTTAAAAGACACAGGAGCAGAGACCTGCTCTTTTTTACCTGTCTCTGCTGCAGTCAAAGCTAAAATGGAAAATACACAGGGCGATTTCGCACTAGCGTCTGCCCTGGGTTTGCCCTGATGCTTGCTCAGGAGCTTCTGGTCGATTTCCCACCAGTTGTTCCGAGCTCACAGTTTGATCAGGAGTATCGCGGCACTGCTCCGGAGCTTCCCCGGAGCAAGAAAATCCTGGTTTTAGAGGATTTTCCTGTTTGCTCCGGTGGAGAAGCTGAGACGAAAACACGCCCACTCGCCCACCCTCCATCTGGCCCGCCCCGTGGTGGGCGTTTCTTCCTTTTCTTTTCTTTTTTTTTAAATAAGCCCTCCTAACGTTATGTTGAAATGACGAGGCAGCGAGACAAGAACCCACCACAGGGACTGTGTCGGCGAGGAGGATTTGCTGGGCTTTTCGGTAGTAGGAGCCAGCCGGCATTGGCCCGAGAGCCCCTGGGCTCGCAGATGACCGCTGCCCTGTGTCTGGGGTGCCCTGGCCACAGCCCTTGCAGAGCAGGCCAGGGGCACTTCCCTCCAGAAACCCGCAGAGGAGCGGCGGCGAGCGGGCAGGTGGGCCAGGGACATGACTCTTCCACCCTGTTCTCTGGGTGCGCTCCTCCAGGCCTGTGGCTAGACTGTCTCCCCCCCCCCTTTTTTTTTTTTTAAAGAACCTTTTATTTCGTTATATCGAAATAACGAAATAGTGATGCAGCAAGGGAAGACCACACCATTGTTTTCTTTGTATGATACACACACGCTCACATTTATTTATTATGGGGGGAACTTTTTCTTCGGGGCTCCAATTCAGTGTGCGGAGTGGGGAGACTGGGCTGCCATTGCTGCCGCTCCTCAGCTGCCGCCACCGCCACTGGAGAAGAAGCCCTGAAGGAACCCGCGACTCCCCCGCCCCCCTCCGGCTCGTGCTCGCATCCAGCATCCAGCACCCCGAGTGTTGCTGCTTCTGCAGCCGGCGGCAGGATGGATGGAGGACGGCAGCCAGAGCGTGTGGGAGGGAGACAGGAGGCCAGTCCACATGCTGCTCCGCAGCTGAGGAGCTCCGCCAAGGAAGTTTTTCCGGCAAAAAAACCTTCATAAGTCTCATAACACAATTTCAAAATAAAATGGCAGAGAAAGTATCCTCGGTGGAGGGAACTGCACGAATGGGTTGCTTCAAGCGGCACGTTGACAGCGGCAACCAGTAAATAAGAGGCTGGGGAAACCATTCCCGGGATTGGGACTACGCATGATGTCCTTCTGCTCCATTCTGGATACCTCAGCGCCAGTGAGAGACAGGCCTCTATTTAATATGTATTTATAGGAAGGCTCTCAACCGTGACCAACACTTCCAAGATGACCGACCTTCTCACAAATCCCTTTTTTTCTCTGCAGTGATGTTGTAGCCAACCTATGTGAACCCTGCAGAGTTCTCAAGGCGAGAGATGTTTAGAGGTGGTTTGCTATTTCCTGCCTCTGCGTAGCAACTCTGGACTTCCGGGGTGGTCTTGACGGTATTAACTGGGACCGACCCTGCTTAGCTTCTGAGACACGATGAGATCAGACCAGCCTGGACCATCCAGGCCAGGGTTCAACATTAGACTACCCTCTTTTTCCTCGTGCGGGTTCCTGTTAGCTTTGCCTGTTGAACTTCGGCCTGCCACGATGGTGTTAAAATCCCAGCACCTGTTTTAATGGGCTACTTAAGGCCTGGAATTTTGTTTCCTTTTTTAAATCAGCTGAACTATAAATTCTTGCAAAATAAGAGTTACTAACCGGGGGAGGCTTCTGCTGCTGTGTCATCAAAAACCGCCTGATGTGCAATCAGACCAAAATGGAAAAATATACAGAACAAATGGGAGGCCCGTGAGAATCCCATTTCTCCCCTCACCCCCATCGCAACTCCAGGCCCCATCGCCCACCTGCAGGGACAGCATCGGTATCTAAGAGCCGTTCCCAGTCCAAAGTGGCTGCTGGCATCCTCCACTGCCGTGGCCGGCCCCAGAGGTTCTCCTGGAGTCCTCCACTGCACAGCCAGACTCGGAGTGGCTCCCAGAGTGCTCCTCTGGCATGGCCAGGCCTGGAGCCTCTCCCGGCACCCACCTAGGGCTCCAGGTTCTCCCTGGGCATCGGAGGGTGATGAGGGGGTAGGGTTGTCAGATCCATGTTGGGAAATTCCTGGAGATTTGGGAATGGAGGCTGGAGAAGACAGGGACCTCAGCAGGGTATAATGCCACAGAGTCCACCCTCCAAAGCATCCGTTTTCTCCAGGGGAACTGATCTGTGTAGTCTGGAGATGAGCTGTCATTCCAGGGGATCCCCAGGTCCCACCTGGAGGCTGGCCTCCCTTCGTCCACCGCAGCAGCAATTGGGCACCAAGCCGCTCTTGGAGCCTGCTACCATGGCAGCTGGTCCATAGATACTCCTGGCGTCCTCTTGCATGGTGGCCAGGCCCAGAGCTGACATCTGCAGCAGCAGCCACTAGCTCAACTGGTAATGCGTGTTGTCTGCTCATGCACTGACAGCGTAGTTGTTGTTGTTTTTTTAATTTGGGGGGAATTAACCCCCCAGTGTAGTTTTTAACACTTTTTGCATTTTTCTGCAAACCTGGGGAGTACCCCAAGTGTGCAAAAAAAATACATTTAGTGTCAGTGGAGTCCCAATCCACGGATTTAAGGATCCACAGGTGCGGGCCACACATCACTATTAGATATGTAGAGATGCTTTTGCAGGCGATAGAACCACACCTTTAAATTAATGCTTGGCCATCACACGGCCAGAGAGCAGCGGGAAGGGTTTATTTTGATATGGTCTGCTTCTGTACCAGCGAGACAGCATTTCCCCCACCACCACCTGTGCTGTGTGCAGATTGCTGGGGCGTAACATTTCTGCCAAGGCCGATTCAGCAGGGCTTTCCTTCCACGTCACATGAACCACTGCATGCTTGCTGTTTGGGGCAACCAAATGGGTTACTCGCTGAGGGATTTATGTCTGTTTGTCCAGGGTAGTTTGCTGCATTATCAAATAGGACTACTTTCCTGTTTGGACAGGCTGGCAGCTGTGTTAGTATTTTCAGTCCAGTGGCTTTGAAGCAATACAGCTGACATCTTTTATGTACTTGTGCCGATTAAAATGGTTTGTACTGTTATATAACGTAGCTAATGACAGACGCCAAGGATATCCATGCCTAAGCACAAGGTCAGACTGACCCTTTAATTTACCAGCCCTGGAGAGAAGCAGCCAGCTGAGCAGAGGAGTTCTGCCTGGGAAAAGCCCACACCTGGTGTCACTGTGGCCTGGGAAAAGCTGGGTAGCCATATTGGTGGCGGGAGTGGTGGAAAGCACCATCAAGTCATAGCCAACTTATGGCAATCCCATAGGGCTTTCAAGGCAAGAGGCATTCAGAGGGGGTTTGCCATAGCCTGCCCCTGCATGGCACCCCTGGACTTCCTTGGTGGTCTCCCATCCAAATATTAAACCAGGCCGACCCTGCTTAGCTCCCAAGATCTGAAGAGAGCTAGCATGGGCCATCCAAACTGGGTCCAAACTGGCAGAGACTGACCAAGAGAGAGATCTTAGAGTCACAGTGGATAACTCACTGAAAATGTCGAGACAGTGTGCGACTGCAGTGATAAAGGCCAACACTATGCTGGGGATTATTAGGAAGGGAACTGAAAACAGATCAGCCAGTATCATAATGCCCCTGAATAAATCAATGGTGCGACCTCATTTGGAGTACTGTGTACAGTTCTGGTCGCCACACCTCAAAAAGACTATTATAACTTTGGGGAAAGTGCAGAAAAGGGTGACTAGAATGATAAAAGGGTTGGAACTGGCTTGATCCAACATTGGCTTCTCTTATGTTCTCTTATGTTCTTATGTTATCCAGGTCAGGCCGTATTGGTCCATGCAAAATCCAATACCAAACACAAATTGACACAAAACACCACACGAGCTTTTGAGCTCGTCACAACCCTTCGTCAGGCTGAATGCTACAATTTTCTAAAATGCAGAAGGAGGGATCCCCCAGGCTAGGCCAATCTCGTCAGATCTCAGAAGCCGAGCAGGGTCAGCCCGGGTTAGGACTTGGATGGGAGGCCACCAAGGAAGTCCAGGGTTGCAACGCAGGGGCAGGCAATGGCCAACCTCCTCTGCTCATCTCTTGCCTTGAAAACCCTACAGGGTCACCATAAGTCAGCTGCAACTTGACACCACTTGACACAGAGAGAGAGAAGGGAGGAAAGCAGATTCTTCGTGCCGTGGTGCAAAGAACAGATCTTGCACGCATCCTCTGAAGAAAACAAGCAAGCAGTTAGCTTAACTGAACTGTTCCTGTGGTGTCACCTTGCAGCACATTCTCTAGGAAAATGTGGTGTCGTGGTTATGAGTGCTGGTCTAGTATCTGGGAGAGCCAGGTTCGAATCCCCACTCCTGCCACGGAAGCTCACTAAGGGGACTTGGGCCAGTCACAGACTCTCTACCCAACCTACCTCACAGTGTTGTTGTGAGGATACAGTAAAGGAGAGAAGGAGGAGGATGGAAGCTGTTTTGGGTCCCCACTGGGGACCTGGGAGTGCACACATGAAGCTTGCATGATAAAAGCAATAGGAAATATCTTAATGATCTCGGTTCTAACAATGTCTGAAATACATTTACGGTGTTACACAAGGGGAAAGAGTCAATTAAAGCCCAGTTAGGGCATGCTACCTTGTTTTGAGAAAACAGTCTTTAGCCAGGGAGGTGCTGGGCTCAGTGGCACAGCATCTGCTTGATTTACAGAAGGTCCCAGGTTCAGTCCCCAGCATCTCCAGTTGAAGGTTCTGAGAGTAGGTGATTGGGAGGACCTCTCCCTGGAGAGCCGCTGCCAGTCTGAGTAGGCAATACTGACCTTGATGGACCAAGGGTCCATTTCTGTACGCGGCAGCTTCATGGGTGCACTCCCAGGTCTGTGTTCATTCTGTTGAAATCCATGCAAAATCCCAAATCGATCATGAAACTTATAGAATACCTTTATTAGGACATAAAAGACAGTGGAAGGTTTTTACCTCACCAGATAAGCCCCGAGCCATAGCTTCCTGTTTCAAGGGTGTGTGGACATCTCAGACCACCCTTCCTGCGCAGGCTGTTGGGCGAACCCAAACACCTTCACCTTGGTCACTTGGCTCCCACCCCCTTAGTAGGGTTGCCAGCTCTGGGTCTGGAAATTCCTGGTGATTCGGGGAGGGGGGGCGTAGAGTCTGGGGGGGGGAGGGACCTTGGTGGGGTGTAATGTTGTAGAGAGGGTAATCTCCAAAGCAGCCATCTTCTCCAGGGAAACTGATCCTGTTAGTCAGTGGTCATTCCAACTGGCCTGCGGGCCCCACCTTGAGGTTGGCCATAGGAATGGCAGCAGGAGATGTCGTGCCTGTCTCTATTGGCTGCACAGCCAGCCATTTTAAAGATATACACCCCCACCTCAGAAGAGGGTAACATTCGCAACGATTTCCCCCTTTCCTGCTGCCTTATGCTGGGCTTTTCGTCCAAGGCTGCAACTTGAAAGCCAGTTGACCAGGCTATAGGTCACCCGGAACTCTGTGGGGACTGAGTTCCAAGTAAAAGCCAGCTCCGCAACATTCTGCTGTTACCAAGAAGGCCCTTTGGAGCAGATATTGCAACAGTGCCGTGGGAGCTGTTTACTGAGAATTTATTCCAGGGAGTCACAGTAACGTGAGATAACCCCCCACCCACCCACCCCCAGCTGGCACATGGTAATGTTCATGCTATATCTGCTGATTTGCATGGCAGTCTTCATAGGCAAAGGTGTGTGTGTCCATCCTGAGGCACAGTCAATTGTTTTAATCAGGGTCAGCCCTGGTTAGGACTTGGATGGGAGACGGAGAAGGCATTCCAGGGTCACAGAGCAGAGACAGGCAATCGCGAACCACCTCTGCATGTCTCTTGCCTTGCAGACAGGGGGGGGGGGTCGCCTTAAGTCAGCTATGCACTTCCCACCACCCCATGTACAGCCCATACTGCAGCCAGAGACATAGTTCTGGAGGTGCTCTTGAAGAGTCAGCACATGCGGACTAAAAAGGGATGCCAGGCCAACACTGGACCCCCTGGGGTGGATGTGATGTTACACATCCAGCTGACAAACAGAATGTGATGAGTGTCAACTGGAGCTCTGGAAACTCTATGGCATTACCTTAGAGCAGGGGTGGGCAAACTTGCTCAGCATAAGAGCCAGCTAGAACAGGGGTGGCCAGACTTGCTTAACGTAAGAGCCACATAGAATAAACATCAGATGTTTGAGAGCCACAAGACATGAACAAATATTACCTGCTTTTATTGGAAAAGAAGCAAATTTGCTTTTTATTAACATTAAATGAGACTGCCAAAAATAATAACAAAAGGGGCAAAAGCAGATATCGATAATGCTATTAATTTGTCCAATCATATTTGTTTGCTAATAATATTTAGCTTCCCCAGCCGCCTTGCTGGGAGCCACATAATATATGTGAAAGAGCCGCATGCGGCTCCCGAGCCACAGTTTGCCCACCCTTGCCTTAGAGTAACCTCATTTGGAATACTGTGTACAGTTCTGGTCGCCACACCTCCGAAAGGATATTATAGCATTGGAAAAAGTGCAGAAAAGGGCAACTAGAGTGATAAAAGGGTTGGAACACTTTCCCTACGAAGGAAGGTTGAAGGCCTTGGGGCTCTTTAGCTTGGAGAAACGACAGCTGAGGGGTGACATGATCGAGGGTTACAGGACTATGCATGGGATAGAGCAGGTAGAGAAGGAAGTACTTTTCTCCCTTTCTCACAAGAACTGGTGGGCACTCCATGAAATTGCTGAGGAGTCGGGTTAGAACGGATAAAAGGAAGTACTTTTTCACCCGAAGAGTGATTAACGCATGGAATTCACTGCCACAGGAGGTGGTGGCAGCTACAAGCATGGACGGCTTCAAGAGGGGATTAGATAAACATACGGAGCAGAGTATGTGGCTAACATACTGTATGTGGCTAACATACTGTTAGCCACAAAGTATAGATAGGAACTCTCGGTCTAGGCCAAGTGATGCTCTGTATGATTGGGGAGGGGCAACAGTAGGAGGGCTTCTAGTGTCCTGGTGTCAGGCTCCCTAGTAAATTAGCACTCAACAGCGGTCCTTAAGTAGGTTCAGTTTATTGGAGTCAGTATTTCTAAGACATTCCCTAAAAACTTCTGTGTTAAGACTAAAAGGGGGAAGCGGGAAAGGTGTTATATACAGGGTTCAAACTGGGGTGTCAGCTGGCTACAAGCCAGTGAGAGCCCTGTTACCCTCACGCCGAGAACAACGGCTTCAACATTAAGGCGGGCAGGGGTCATTTCGTAGAAAAAGAGGTGCAGGAGCTCATTAGCACAACTCATTTGCATAACTCCTTTGCATATGCCACACCCCGTAACATACCGGAAGTGTGTCAGAAGGCAACA
Source organism: Lepidodactylus listeri (assembly GCA_029233225.1). Taxonomy (NCBI): domain Eukaryota; kingdom Metazoa; phylum Chordata; class Lepidosauria; order Squamata; family Gekkonidae; genus Lepidodactylus; species Lepidodactylus listeri. The sequence goes on along the minus strand of JARCFY010000005.1, from coordinate 125,837,137 downwards.
CCCACCCCTCAGGCTCCACTCCACAGGTGAGTGAACCTGACCTGCTCTTCCTCCATTCCCTTCCCCATCCAATACTTTGTGCAAGAAAAATAAGCGTCAAGAACACACCCTCATTCTCTTCCTGCTCCCTTGAAACCACCAGGTTTCAAGTAGACTTGAGATACCCAGGACATGTGCACCACCCTTCCCTTTCCCTTCCCTTCCCCTCCCCACAACAAGACACCCTGTGAGGTAGGTGGGGCTGAGAGAGGTCTTTTGAGAACTGCTCATGAGAGAACAGCTCTGAGAGAACTTGTGACTGGCCCAAGGTCACACCAGCAGCTGCATGTGGAGGAGTGGGGAATCAAACCGGGTTCTCCCAGATTAGAGTCCAACTCCTGACCACTACACCAAACTGATGGGGTGGAAGCTGCTGAAGAGTTGGTGAAATTTCTCCAGTACTGATGTGCCATGTGCCCAGATAAAAAATGGTACACTTAGAAAATTTATATGCCACCTTGAGCAAGTCTCTGGAAAAGCAGCACACAGTCATAAAAGGAACAATGATAAAATTATCAGTGTTAAAACAAAACATTAAATACAATAAAGACCCTAGCAGGGCTTTCCCCGGGGCGCTGCGCCTCTGCACTGCTCGGGGAAGCCGAGGAGGGGGCGGGGCTTGGACATGTGCCTGCTCCCTGGGTTCCTCACTCCCGGAGCTGTGCTCCTGTGCGCTCCCGCTCCAACGGACCCCTGCAGGCGGGAGACTCACAAGAATCCTGAGATCTTATGTAAATAGGGGCAAACGCTAGAAGAGCATCAAAGGCAACATTCCAGAGGTTACAACAGCATTTACAACCTTCTCTCGGTCCCCCCTTTTCTTCATAGCGGCCTCTTTCTCTCTCCCCCCTCTTTTTATTATGACAGTCTAGCTGACACCTGGCCCCACTGCTGGACCTCCTGATTCCCCCTGGTGTTTTTGGCCGCTGTGTGACAGAGTGTTGGACTAGATGGGCCACTGGCCTGATCCAACATTGGCTTCTCTTATGTTCTTAGAGTTGCCAGGGTATTGGCTGATGTGCTGATGTCACATGCAGGTTTTATTTGGATGTGACACTGACATTCTGCGCAACATCATTTCTGCCCCCCGCTGTTCTCCCACCAGCGTTGGCTCCAGGGTAAGTGGGAAGACCCAGCCAGCAAGGGATTGCCCCTCCTGAAACAGGCAGACGGCATACCTAGGCCTGAACCCCCATTTACTCAGCTGACCAAATCCAATATGATTTACCCAGACCATCAGAGACGCCCGGCTGGATGAGGGAAGGGGCCCATCTAGGCCAGCATCCTGTTTCCAGTACAGGCCAGTGAGTTGCCTCTAAAAGACCCACCAACAAGGAAGGAAAGAAGGCAGTGGGCGTCTCCTTTTGCTCACTGCCTCTGAACCTAGAAGCGTGAGTTCGTTATCCTGGCTAATAGCCATTTTTTAATGCTGTCGCCCAAGTAGGCATGCCCAGTGTTACATCCTAAAGTTGTTACATCTGAAGGGCAGGGTCAGCTTCATAATGAAGCAACCTCGAGGCAGTTGCCTCCGGTAACAGATCTAGGTGGGTTGCATCTTTAGCTGGTATAGTTGGTCCAGTAACCACTGACCATTTAGCAGAGTGCATAGAGCTTCTAGCACAGAAGTGCATCCAACCAGGGTAACGAAGCTTAGAGCGCCACAAAGGTACAAAGAGCCACGTTTTCAGTTTAACAGACAAATACTAGTCTCCTTATTCTAGAACTACAATCTGGATAGGAAAGATGAGAGACAGGATAGTATTCTAGCCTAGCTAACTAAGGATGGACCTCGATGGTGAGAGGCCATCTGAGTCATGTTGCCAAGATGGAGATAGCATGTCCTCCCTCTTGGTGCATGCAGGATAGGGTTGCCAGCCTCCAGGTGGGGCCTGGGGATCCCCTGCTTTTACAACTGATCTCCAGCTGACAGAGATCAGTTCCCCTGGAGAAAATGGCTGCTTTAAAGGGTAGACTCTGGCACTGTACCATGCTGAGGCCCCTCCCCTCCCCAAACCCCGCCCTCTCCCGGCTCCACCCCCAAATTCCCCGGGTATTTTCCAACCCGGACTTGGCAACCCTAATGCAGGAGGAAGGAGAGTGAGACAGGATGCACGGAAGGAAGGAAGGAAGGAACAATTTCTCAGTTGTTCCTTGAGATCTCCATTCTACATATCAAAGGGATAGTGACAGGAGGGTAAACACAGGAAGGAAATGTCAGTGAGACTATCTAGCTATCTGTCTCTCTTGACAGGAAGTCTGGAGGCTGAGGCAGTGGACTGCGCCTTCACTTCCAACAGGGGTCCTTTTCGCATTTGCCTGCCGCTCTGGATTGCCTCCGTGTTCAAGTCGAGGCCACAGCGAAACAGCATCCAAATAACCTGTGGAAGCAGCAGGCTGAAACCGGTAACGTAATGCAGAATGGGGGGGGAAACTTGGAATAAAAAGGTTGAACTGGATTTTAGTGCAGAATTGGGGGGGGGGGGGGGGGAGAAACCTGTATTTAAAAGAAGGTTGAATTCGATTTTAGTGCAGAATTGCTTGGAGGACACCACGGTGAATATGGATTAAAAGGAGAGTGCAGAAAGGATGCAGAAAGAGTGCTCATAATGAAGCAACCTTGAGGCAGTTGCCTCCAGGAACAGATCTGGGTGGCTTGCACCCTCCTGTCTTGCCCGCCACTGGTTTCTCATAGCCAGCTTGCCCGCTACCTCTGCCTCAGAACTGGAGATAGTCCTCCTCACCTCTTCCCTCACCCTGAGTGTCTTTAAAAAAGAGCACGGCAAACTATACAGACCAGTTCCGGAACGATCTCAAGATTCCTTTCTGTGAGAGCTCAGGCCACCCTTTCCCTGTTGCCAGTACTGTGGCCACTGGATCCTCATGCGGGGAAAGAACCTCACAACAGTTGGGGAAGCACTACCGGCTTTCCGAGCTTTATCAAAGGAATCTGTCAGGGAAGAGATATAGGCTGATTCGGTACCCATCTGTTTTCTCACAGTTTTTCCACAGCCACACCGGGAGTTTAATCTCCATCTACTCTGCATGCCGCTTTCACTTTCTTTGATCATCGGGTTATATAGTATCTTCTGCATCGATTTATGGCCGGTCAGGGGTGACTTTGCAGTCAGTATGGCGTTGCCCCAGGGTATCTTAATATGGTTTTGAGGGACACCTTTTCCTTCCTCCACTTCCGATTCGAAGGGAATAATAAGCAGACAACTTGACATGGCTTCATTGATCTCTGTCAATTCCCCCACTCCTATTTCGCTCTCTGTATCTATTACCTCATTGTGAATTACTTGGCTGAGGCAGCTAATGACCGCTGAGGCAAGTACAGACACAGGAAAATCTGCGTTCCAGATGGAATGAAAACATATTCCGAGGCAAGGGGGAACCAGGTTGAGTGCTGAGAAAATGTATTGTGAATGCCAGATGCAGAATGGACCAAAGTGTTAGCAGGGTGTTAGCAGTCCTCCAGGGTGTTAGCGGTGGTCAGGTGAGGAGGCAGGCACGTGGCTTGGTGGCAGTCGATATTGCCTCTGCCACTTCCGAAGGCAAAAGATCTTGAGCTGCCCCTAGAGTTGTCAGCACTGGCAACCAGCGCAAGAGTTGTGAGGGTCGAGACAGTGTAATTGGGTCACGCTGCTGCTGCGACGTCACTTCTGGTGTGAACCCAGCAGTAAGGTCATCATACCAGGGTGATGCTCTAGAATTCTCTCAGAACTGGTAAAACCACGGGGTTTGGGCCGAATCCTAGAGCATCACCCCAACACAGGTCCTATCCGCATTTTCATGCTACTCCGGATTTTCTCAGTGTTTGAGTTGAGGCAATTTAAGTCCGCGGCAAAACAGGATCCAAATAACCCCGGGCAACAGCAGGCTGAAACCGGGCTGACCACTGAAGGGAGGGAATGTCATGCAGAATAGGGGAAAGAACCCGGAATAAAAAGGTTGAATTCGATTTTAGTGCAGAACTGCTTGAAGGAAACTGCAGTGAGCATGGATAGTGCAGAAGAAGAAGAAGAAGAGAAGAGATTGGATTTATATCCCGACCTTCACTCACTCGGAGTCTCAGAGGGGCTTACAAACTCCTTCCCCTTCTCCTCCCCACAACAGACACCCTGTGAGGTGGGTGGGGCTGAGAGAGCTCTTTCCCAAGCTGTCCTTGAGAGAACAGCTGGTACAAAGCTATGGCTTGCCCAAGGTCATCCAGCAGCTGCAAGTGGAGGAGTGGGGAATCAAACCCGGTTCTCCCAGATTAGAGTCCGACACACTTAACCACTACACCAAACTGGCTTTCGGGTAAAAGGGCCACTTCTTTTCCAGGTTTGTGCTGGAAGCAGCATCAGCTCAGCACAGATTCACCCACCCACCCACCCACCATTTTGCTCCTACTGTTCCAAAGAGCAACTATGGTAGCCTGAAGGTGCCAAGTGGGAGGGCAGGAGACCCCTAGCTGCCACTGCTGAAGGGTGGCCATTGTTAGTATAACATATCCCACTTGTATAAATGGTCCAGATCCATATCTCAGCATTCTCATTCAGGACATTCAGAAACCTCATCCGACTGCATCACGTGGTTTTCCTCTGGCCCCCACCCTCCTCCAATTACTACATTTTGAATTCCAGGACTGTTATTTGTCAGGAACAGCCACACAGATGTGTCCATCAACTGAACAATTAGTGGACAGGGATGCCCACTCAAGAGGGAAAAACAGTCTACCTTGCTCATGTGCCTTTAAGAGCAGCTCAACAGAAATCAGTAGGTGAAACTTTGGATAACATGGAGAGACAGTTGTTGTTTGGTAGTATCCCCTTCTTAGATGCACCCCTTAATTTGATGAGGGGGGTTATGTGTGTCAGTGAAGCCGAGAGCTATACCGTGAGGAGTTTAGACTCCGTCAAGAGGCTAAACTCCTAGCAGAGTCCCTTAAGGCAGAACGGTCTCAGCTGAGACACCAAACCAAGATGCATCCACCCCCTTCAGGGATCAGTGGCCACATCAGCAGAACAGAACGGACAGTTCCAGGGGTGATGGGGGCAGAGGAATCCTTGAAAGGCAGCTACTGGGTAGCAGAAGTAGTGGAAGGCAACGCTGGTAGGGGATCTTTCATAGACAACGGCAGTGACACTTTGGTGAACTCAAGTTAGTCCTCAGGAGTAGAAGGCAATGGTAAACCACTTTTGAGCATCTGTACTTTGAAATCTGTACGAGACAATTCAAAATGAAAAAAAAAAGACAGGAACCCAGGTCTGAGAGTGCTCAAAAAGCTACTGGGGGAAAACAGAGGACAAGGACAAGTAGCACTGTTCTTAACGATTCAAATGGATTAAAGCTGAAAGGTATTCAGTTGTCGATGTGAATGGATGCAAGAGGAAAGTCCAAAGTTGTTTGGCATAGAATAGGAATATGGAAGATGAGATGTATGAATCAAGGTAAGCGCAGTATCGTAAAATGAAAAATAGAATGCTTCAACGCTGCAATCCTGGGTGTGAGTGAACTAAAGTGGACATTTGGCTGTGGTCACACGAGCAGTTTGCCGCGATATAGTACTGTTACCTTTGCGGATTTAAACAGCACGATCAGATGACAACATCTGCCTTCTGTGCCCCAGTCGTCGGCACCCCGTGTTGCCCCACTTTGGAAGTAGAGTAATCAAGGCACCAGGGAAAGTCCGGTATTAATTGATGCCAGTGCTTCCACCCTGCATTTCCTGATATCTGAACCCCCCCATTGCGAAGTCAAGCCATTTGGGAAGTCTGAACCTTCCCTTCTGTTTCCACCTCCTTTGGTTGGTTGCTGGGTTGGTTCGTCGGTTGGTTGGTTGGTTTGGATCAGGTGGCAATGTGCACATAAGGAAACAATTGCCTCTGGTGTTGTCTATCACTGTGGCCAAGTAGTCATTCTGGATCCAGAGCCCCGAAGGGGAGTTGTTTTCGAGCGACAAATCTCCTATTTCTGCATCAGAGTTTTGAGAGCATCCCATGACTGACACAAGGGTAAATGCACGGGCATCAATGGGACTACTCTCATGTAAATCTGCACTTTACCCCCTCTCCATTTATTCCATGGAAGGGAGGTGAAGGGGGGAAGGAGGCTGAGAGGGGCTGGAGTACTTGGCAGAGAGACTGTAGAGCTGTCAAAAAGGAGCTAGAGCTTTGGATACACACTTATGCACATGGGTGTGGGGGGGAAATACCACAACAAACTAAATAATCAACCATGGGGCAAGTGCACAGTTAAGCCGGTTCAGGGTGGGATGTCTGATCAAAACTTCCCACAATTATTTAAACCACCACAAACAGAGGTGTAGCCAGATCACACCAAGCCTCCAGTGTGACCGCAGCCTTTATTAGGACATTTTCAGTCAGCAAGTTACAAAGTGTTTTACTTGGGGAATGACAAACACAGAAGGAAAGAAATGGGGTTAATAGTGAGGCGAGGTGTAGCTCAAGCAATCGGGCTATAATGCAGAGTCTGACCAAATAATATCAGTCAAACCTCATGAACCTATCAACATAACCAGCATTCAGGTTTACGTGCCAACTACAGGTGCTGAAGAGGAAGGAACTGAAAGCTTTTGAGGAAATGTCCAGCATGAAATGGATCACATACCTTAACAAAATGTTCTGATAATCATAGGCGGCTAGAAGGCAAAAGTAGGAAACAAAGTAGAATCAAATATTGTTGAAAAATTTGGGCTAGGAATATGAAATGAAGCAGGACAGTGACTCATAGAATTCTGTGAAGACAACAAGAAAATCAGCTTGTGTTTCATAGATTGTGGCAAAACTTTTGACTGGATCACAACAATTTATGGTTGGTTTTAAAAGAAATGAGTGTGTTACAACATCTTGGTTTTTTATGCTCAACCTGTACTCTGGACAAGAGGCTACTGCTACACAATACAAAGAAACTGAATGGTTTCCCATTGGAAAAGGTGTCAGACAAGGATGTATTTTATCTCCCTATCTCTTCAAGCTGTATGCAGAACATATCATAAGGAAGGCTGGATTGGATTTAGATGAAGGTGGAGCGAAAACTGGTGGGGGGAGCATTAACAATTTGAGATGTGCAGAGCAGAACATAGTGAAGACTTGAAATGACTACTGATGAAGGTTAAAGCAGAAAGCGCCAAAGCAGGACTACAGCTGAACATCATGAAGACAAAAGTAATGACTACTGGGGAATTATACAACTTTAAGGCTGATGATGAAGAAATTGAAGCTGTTCAAGTTTTTCTATTCATTGGCTCCATCGTCAACCACAAGGGAGACCACAACCAAGAAAGCAGAAGGCAATTGAGACAGGGAATGGCGGCCATGAAGGAGCTGGAAAAGATCCTTAACTGTAAGGACATGTCATTAGTATGTCTTGGTGTGAGTGCTGGACAATGGAGAAAGCAGACAGGAAGAAAGTTGATTCATTTGAAATGTAAAGAAAAGAAGAGAAGAGATTGGATTTATATTCCGCCCTTCACTACCCAAAGGAGTCTCAGAGCAGCTTACAAACTCCTTTCCCTTCCCCTCCCCACAACAGACACCCTGTGAAGTAGGTGGGGCTGAGAGAGCTCTGACAGAAACTGCTCTTTTTCAAGGACAGCTGTGCCAGAACTATGGCTTGCCCAAGTTCATCCAGCAGCTGCAAGCGGAGGAGTGGGGAATCAAACCCGGTTCTCCCAGTTTAGAGTCCGCGCACTTAACCACTACACCAAACTGGTTTCAGCAAATAGCATGGACTGCCAAAAAGACAGATAAGTGGGTTCTATATCCAATCAAGCCTGACCTCTCCCTAAATGCTAAGATAACCAAACTGAGGCTGTCATACTTTGGTCACATCACTGGAAAAGACAATAAAGCTAGGAAAAGTTGAAGGTAGCAGGAAAAGAGAAGGACCCAACATGAGATGGATTGGCTCAATCAAGGGAGCCACAAAGGTCCTCAGTTTGCAAAACCTGAGCAAGGCTGTTAATGAGAGGACATTTTGGTGATCATATTCACAGGGTCACCATAGGTCAGAAGTGACTTGATAGTACTTAATACACACTCGGTATCTCCAGGTTTGAAAATGTGCTGTTAAATTCAGAGCTAAGCATCCAGTTGGAGAAAGGGCATGCCAACTGATACATACAATTTTCTGCTGGAAATCTGAAACACCGGGTGATTCTGCATTGGCTTTTCCCTCTGTCGTTAGCAAACCCACGTTGGAACAGAAATTCCCCTCTGCATTGCATTCTGCTTTCACTTCCTTTGACCATCAGGTTTTATTGCACCTTCTGCAGAGATTTACGGCCATTTTAGGGCCGTTCAGGGGTGACTTTGCAGTTAGTGGTATTGGCCTGGGGTGTTTGAATGTGGTTTTGGGGCAATTCTATATCTAGCATTCGCTCCACATTTTTTCAACTGGGAGGGAAAAGTGCAGCTCAAAATCACATTCAGATACCTTGGAGCAACCGCTGTACTGACTGCAAAGTCACCCCTGAATGGCCATCAAAAGGCCATAAATCTATGCAGAAGGTACCATAAAACCCGATGATCAAAGGAAGCGAAAGCAGCATGGAGTGTGGAGGCTACCATAAAACCCGATGATCAAAGGAAGTGAAAGCGGCATGCAACGCAGAGGGTACCATAAAATCCGATGATCAAAGGAAGTGAAAGCGGCATGCAATGCAGAGGGTACCATAAAATCCGATGATCAAAGGAAGTGAAAGCGGCATGCAACGCAGAGGGTACCATAAAACCTGATGGTCAAAGGAAGCAAAAGCGGCATGCCACGCAGAGGGTACCATAAAAATCCGATGAGCAAAGGAAGAGAAAGCAGCATGGAGTGTGGAGGCTACCGTAAAATCCAATGATCAAAGGAAGTGGAAGCGGCATGCAACGCAGAGGGTACCATAAAATCCGATGATCAAAGGAAGTGAAAGCGGCATGCCACGCAGAGGGTACCATAAAAATCCGATGGTCAAAGGAAGTGAAAGCGGCATGCCATGCAGAGGGTACCATAAAATCCGATGGTCAAAGGAAGTGAAAGCGGCATGCAACGCAGAGGGTACCATAAAATCCGATGATCAAAGGAAGTGAAAGCGGCATGCAACGCAGAGGGTACCATAAAACCTGATGGTCAAAGGAAGCAAAAGCGGCATGCCACGCAGAGGGTACCATAAAAATCCGATGAGCAAAGGAAGAGAAAGCAGCATGGAGTGTGGAGGCTACCGTAAAATCCAATGATCAAAGGAAGTGGAAGCGGCATGCAACGCAGAGGGTACCATAAAATCCGATGATCAAAGGAAGTGAAAGCGGCATGCAACGCAGAGGGTACCATAAAAATCCGATGATCAAAAGAAGTGAAAGCGGCATGCAACGCAGAGGGTACCATAAAAATCCGATGGTCAAAGGAAGTGAAAGCGGCATGCCACGCAGAGGGTACCATAAAAATCCGATGGTCAAAGGAAGTGAAAGCGGCATGCAACGCAGAGGGTACCATAAAAATCCGATGATCAAAAGAAGTGAAAGCAGCATGCAACGCAGAGGGTATCATAAAATCCGATGATCAAAGGAAGTGAAAGTGGCATGCAACGCAGAGGGTACCATAAAAATCCGATGATCAAAAGAAGTGAAAGCGGCATGCAACACAGAGGGTACCATAAAATCCGATGATCAAAGGAAGTGAAAGCGGCATGCAACGCAGAGGGTACCATAAAAATCCGATGATCAAAAGAAGTGAAAGCAGCATGCAACGCAGAGGGTACCATAAAACCCGATGATCAAAGGAAGTGAAAGCGGCATGCAACGCAGAGGGTACCATAAAATCCGATGATCAAAGGAAGTGAAAGCGGCATGCAACGCAGAGGGTACCATAAAACCTGATGGTCAAAGGAAGCAAAAGCGGCATGCAACCCAGAGGGTACCATAAAATCCGACGATAAAGGAAGTGAAAGTGGCATGCCACGCAGAGGGTACCATAAAAATCCGATGAGCAAAGGAAGAGAAAGCAGCATGGAGTGTGGAGGCTACCGTAAAATCCAATGATCAAAGGAAGTGGAAGCGGCATGCAACGCGGAGGGTACCATAAAATTCGATGAGCAAAGGAAGTGAAAGCGGCATGCCATGCAGAGGGTACCATAAAAATCCGATGGTCAAAGGAAGTGAAAGCGGCATGCAACGCAGAGGGTACCATAAAATCCGATGATCAAAAGAAGTGAAAGCAGCATGCAACGCAGAGGGTACCATAAAATCCGATGATCAAAGGAAGTGAAAGTGGCATGCAATGCAGAGGGTACCATAAAATCCGATGATCAAAAGAAGTGAAAGCAGCATGCAACGCAGAGGGTACCATAAAATCCGATGATCAAAGGAAGTGGAAGTGGCATGCAACGCAGAGGGTACCATAAAATCCGATGATCAAAAGAAGTGAAAGCAGCATGCAACGCAGAGGGTACCATAAAATCCGATGATCAAAGGAAGTGGAAGCGGCATGCAACGCGGAGGGTACCATAAAATTCGATGAGCAAAGGAAGTGAAAGCGGCATGCCATGCAGAGGGTACCATAAAATCCGATGGTCAAAGGAAGTGAAAGCGGCATGCAACGCAGAGGGTACCATAAAAATCCGATGATCAAAAGAAGTGAAAGCAGCATGCAACGCAGAGGGTACCATAAAATCCGATGATCAAAGGAAGTGAAAGTGGCATGCAATGCAGAGGGGAATTTCTGTTCCAACGTGGGTTTCATAAAACAGAGGGAAAAGCCAGTGCAGAATCAGCCTTTGAGCTGCCCCTTTTTCTCAGTGTTGAGAAAATGTGGAGCAAATGCCAGATGGAGAACTAGCCACCATCATGAGGGAACCAAATTCTAGGGAAATTCTAGGCTTGTGTGTGTGTGTGTGTGGAGATGGTGGTATTCATTGTTACTGAGTACTGGCAGCTGGCAGGGGAGTGGGATCCTGAAGGGGGAATTGATGGAAATCAATGCAAACTTATATATGAGTATGGCACTTAAAAAACAAAAAAGCAGTGGAAATTTCTATAGTTGACTCTAACATTTAACTTGTCCTGAAAAGTAATTTGGGCCAAATACACAGCAAGTTCTTAATTGCATCATCACTAATGATTTCTCGAGCACCCAAAGAGAGACAAATGAACATTCAAACTCCGTTGTCTCTCTTCCAAAACCTCTGCAAGGTGTGAAGACCAGTTGCCATTGTTACTCAGTACACCAGACTTGTAAAGGAAATAGAGCGAAACCAAATTTAAGCCTCTGTGGCAATTCCCTGAAAAGGATGGTGTCACTTTAAGAAATCCTGCGTGGGAGGCGATACAGGCACCTTCCTCGACTTATGATTTACCTGTTTGTACTGTAATGTCAGCGAGTGCCTGATCTCTGGTGTCCTACAGATTAGGCTCCCTTCCTTTCTTGGACAACTTTAATAGAGAGCAGAAGACCAGATCCTTTTGTGGGAGAGAAAATGTGTTTCAGCCTGACTGCTGTGAACAGAAACCTACAAGAGCCAGAAGGCTTGGAAGCAACCGGGTTTTATTAAAAATCAGGTAAGACTCGAAAGACCAGACTTGTAAATTGTACGGTCAAATGCCTTGCTTGTCTGGGATAAGGGTGTGGGAAGGGGAACCCTGCCTTCCCCTAAAATGTCAGGTTCGGGAGAAACATACATGGAGTATAGGTAAAGGCAGGTAAAGTTTCTGTGCGTTGAACCAGAAGAAGGAATTCGGAAAGGCTGAGCAAAGTTTCTGGTATTCTCTCGTCTGCTTGGCGCTGGCAATCAAATGGACAAAAACGTCTGCCTCCTTTTCCTCTGGTCGTCCAAATGGTACGTAAACAATCCAGCTTTCAAAATGGCTCATAAATAGATATCCAGCCCAAAGCATACTGCCCTTGGTAAGGCAAACGATTGTGGAAACATTGATTCTTTCATGTAGTGAAGGAACCACATCTCCTAATGCAGCACTGTATTAAACAAACGGCGTTTTGATCATAGAGTAGAACAGCATGAGGAATAGGGGCACTGAAGTGGCCGAGAGGGGGATGTATGATTTGGGAAGCGTGCTATACAGATTTCTCTGCAGCCACATGAGTATGCCTTAAGGACTTGTGGCCCTCCTTTATCTGCTGCCTGAGGCTAAAAACACCTAGCAAGGATTGTGTCGATCACAACCAGTGATCCCTCTATGCTGAGTTAGTGTGAGCTAGCTCAGTTTGTTTAGCTTCCAGCTCACACGCTTTTGTCTTAGCTCAGGAAGGATGGCTTGCAGAGCAAACTAATTTACGCGGGAGCCAAATCGCTCGCTCACGACGTTCATGCCAGTGGCTCACCAAGTAGAATTCTTGCTCACAAGACTCCATAGCTTAGAGGGAGCGTTGGTTACGAAGGGCTTTGGATACCTGAGAAGTCTTGCTCTTGTACATGTGCCTTGTTATTATTCAGCCTCTAGCTGGACAGTCACAAGGACTAATCCTGAAAAACTGTGTCATGCAATGGTTTCATGTATCATCTGAGAGAGGCTGGTTGCTTGGTCGTGTGGACCAGGGGAAAGATCGGGTGCATTTCTCAGTGCATTCTCAAGTTCATCTAACCTCAGGTTCACTCTTGGACATCATTGATACCTTGATCGTGTCCACAAGTCGGGTACTGAAATGATTGGATTCTTCCCCCTCTTAGAACGCACGGTTAACAAAGGAGATGACTGAACAAAGTTCGAGTCCAGTGGCACCTTGAAGACCCACAAAGTTTTATTCAAGGTGTGAGCTTTCGTGTGCAAAGCACACCTCGTCAGACAATGGAATGGAATGACAGAACACAGCTGGATACAGGGACAGAGGGGCTTGTTCAATGAGCGTGCAAAATAGTGGTGTTGTTTTTTAACAGATAAAAAAGAACGACAAGCTTGGTTTCTGGTTCACATCTGTTTGGGTTCAACTGGGGGGGGGGAGGACAACGTAGATAATAAATGTGTTAGAACTGGAGATGATCGTTTCAGAGGGCAGCCATGTCGGCCTGCAATAGTACAAGTAGAGTTCAGTCCAGCAGCACCTTAAAGAACCACAGGCGTTGAGGGGCCATGAACTTTTGAGAATCAAAGCCCCCTTCGTCAAAGGAAGTGATTATTCTAATCCAGTGGTGGCGAACCTTTTAGAGACCGAGTGCCCAAACGGCAACCCAAAACCCACTTATTTATCGCAAAGTGCCAACACGGCCATTTAACCTGAATACTGAGGTTTTCGTTTTAGGAAAAAACAACTCCTACATTAACATCTTTTGTCTTAAAAGAAAAACACAGTAACAGAGCTTTCAATGAGACAAATAACTTTTTATTGAAAGGTAAAAGTTTGCATTTGGCATGCTTTTGAACCATGGGATTTTTGCTGCCCAATCTTGCGAACTCTGTGCTGGGGCGATGCCGTGCGTGCCCACAGAGAGGGCTCTGAGTGCCACCTCTGGCACCCGTGCCATGGGTTTGCCACCACTGTTCTAATCCCTGGGAATGATTGCAGAGCAGTAGCCGTACGAATCCATCACAGCGTAAGTAAATAGGAACTTTGTGGCAGAAAGGGCCGTGAAGTCGCAGCCAATTTATGACAGCCCCATAGGATTTCCAAAGCAGGAGACGTTCAGGGGTGGTTTCAGGCCATTGCCTGCCTCTGCATAGCCGCCCTGGACTTCTTTAGTGGTCTCCCATCCAAACTCTAACCAGGGCCAGCCCCGCTTAGCTTTCGAGCTCTGGCCGGATCAGGCTACCTGGGCCATCGAGATCAGGTCAAATATGAACCTAGTGGTGCTTTAACTAGTGTAACCCTTCTTCATCCGCATGTAGTGGTCATCACTGGGCAGGCAGCTATACACACACAACATGCTGTATTTTTGGCTCCATAAGACGCACTTTTCCTCCCCAAAAAAGTGGGGTGGGGGGAAGTGTGTGCGTCTTATGGAGCGAATATGGAGCTTTTCTTACCTGTAACAGGGCTCTTTCTTCAGCAGGAACGCAGGGGAACGCCATTCAGGCTGGCATCCCAGCCTTCCCCGCCCCTCCCTGCTGGGCCTGAGCTGTTAAGACTTAAAAGGGAAACGGCAGGAAAAACCCCACCAGGCTAAGTACTCTTTCCCTTTAAGTGCTTTTCCTCTTTAAGACAGCCAGCAGCAGAAAGCCCCGCCCACAGATTAAGCTCCGTGGCTACTTTGCACAGAAAGGCCTGGCTTTGCATGGCATGCCGACATCTCTCTTCTTTCCTTCCTCTATCTTTCTTCCTTCCTTCCTTCCTTTCCTTTTTTCTGTCTGTCTGTCTTTCTGTCTCTCTCTCTGTCCCCACCTTTCTTCCTTCCTTTCTCTTTCTCTCTCTCTCTCTTCCTCCTTCCTTCCTTTATCTCTCTCTCTCTTTCTTTCTTTCTGTTTCATTTTTTCCTGTTTTCCTCCTCTAAAAAAAAGGTGCATCTTATGATCAGGTGCGTCTTATGGAGCGAAAAATACGGTAAGTGAGGTTAAGAAAGATGTCTTATTAACGGGAAGTGTGGAATTACTTATTCCAGGCAGATTAACATGAAGTAGCAGCATCCGTTCTCTTGTTTGTATCAGAAAAGCATGCAAATTCCTGGTTATCTGAAGGCTTCCACAGACAAAAAAAAAAGAAGAAGAAGTGTGTGGGTTCCCCCTGGCCCCTATGTCCGGCTGCCCAGAAGGAAAAGCTGCCACTGGAATCCAGATGAATCTGTATCGTCCCAAATCATTTTCTTTGTGGGCTGAAAGGGAGTACCACAAGCGTTTCTCCTGCACCCTCACTGATTGGACCTGCGAGAGATGTTTGTGCAGACACAGTAGCGGAAAAGCTGGCTGTCCCCTGGTTTTTTAAGACACTGCTTATTTGAATGTGTTCGTCTCACTCCCCACTCGCTCAAAAGGATATCTGTGGTTCTGCTTTGCTCACAAGACTCCAGAGCTTAGAGGGAGCGTTGGTTACGAAGGGCTTTGGATACCTGAGAAGTCTTGCTCTTGTACATGTGCCTTGTTATTATTCAGCCTCTAGCTGGACAGTCACATTGCTGCTCCTCAGTGTACTTTTCAAATTAGTGTTGACTATCCTAAAGTATACTAAATTATACCGTGGAAAATACACTATGGGGTGAAAGTGGTATAGAGGCATACAGTCGTAGAGTGGAAAGGGGCCGTGGGCCATCTACCCCCTGCTCAGGCCAGGTAATCAAGAGATACAACATTCCCAAAAGATGGCTGCCCAGCCTCTGCTTGAAAATATCCAGTGAAGAAGAAGAGAGGTTTTATAGCCTGCTTTTCTCTCCTCTAAGGAATCTCAAAGTGGCTTACTATAAAATACTAGGTCTAGAGATGTGTTGAGTGATAACAGCTCATATTTTATTAGAGAGGTCAGAACAAGACTAGAGAAGCTGGACCCGGGGGTCCGCTTATATTCCCATTCCAAACCACACCCTTGCCAAACCCCACTCCCGTGATAGGTTTATTTACAGTGTTAACCTTTCCATAGGTTCTCTTCAAGATCCGGCTCCCTCTATTGGTCCTTGCCAGGATCCTCTCAGTCTATTGTTCTCCCATGCGAAGCTCGGGCACTTTGCACGGCCACGTGTATGTTTTGACCGCGTGGTCGACTTTCCAGTTGGAACACAGCACTTACAATCACAGCCACCTCCTGAGGCAGGTGGGACTGAGAGAGTTTGAGAGGTGTGACTGGCCCCAAACCACCCAGCAAGCTTCGTGTGGAGGAGTGGAGAATCAAACCCAGGTCTCCCGATCAGAGGCCTCTGCTCTTAACCACGACGCTGTGCTGGAAGTCGGTGAAGGAGAGCCCACCCACCCCACCAGAAACTGGCCTGTTGGGGAAACTCACAAACCTCTACACCTGCAGTGACCAGTGTTCCACACCCAGAAGATAACAAAAAACCTCCCGGATCCCTGGCCAAACCAGCCTGGAGAAAAACTGCTTCCTGACCCCAAAGTGGCAATCAGCATTTCTCTGGACATGTAAGAAAGGGCCACAAGAACTAAGCACTGAGGCAACACTCCCTGCCCTCCCTCTTACGGTCTGCCTAAGTTCCCAGAATCAGCACTGCTGTCAGGTGGCCATCGAGCCTCTGTTTGAAAACCTCCAAAGAAAGAAAGCCTACCAAGCTCCCAAGGAAGCCTGTTCCACAGAGGAACCGCTCTGTCCGGAAGTTCTTCCTAATGTTTAGCCGAAAACTCTTCTGATTTAATTTCAACCTGCTGGTTCTGGTCCGACCTTCTGGGGCAACAGAAAACAATTCCACACCATCTTCTAGATGACAGCCCAATTTAGTAATCTGCAAATTTAATAAGCATTTCCTCTACCCCTTCATCCAAATCATTGATAAAGATGTTGTACAAAACAGGTCCCAGGACAGATCCTTGAGGCACTCCACTTGTCACTCTTCTCCAAGAGAATGAGGAACCATTCACAAGCACTCTGAGGGTGCGATCTGTCAACCAGTTACAAATCCACCTAACAGTCATAGGATCCAAACCACATTTTTCCAATTTCTCAACAAGAATATTATGTGGAACCTTATCAAAAGCCTTACTGAAGTCAAGATAAACTATGTCTACAGCATTCCTCTGATCCAGCAAGTTAGTAACTTTCTCAAAAAAAAGAGATAAGGTTAGTCTGACATGGATTCAAACTTTGTAATATGTCTGTGGACTGGTCAACATCTTCTCCAGGCTAAACTTGCCCAGTTCCTTCGAGAAGGAGAACATGCTGTCGCATCTGCAAACAACTCACGGCAAGCTCATCCATGGTGTCCAGTCAAGAGACCAATAGAGGTGGTCTGCCATTGCCTTCCTCCACCTAGCAACCCGAGTCTTCTTTGGTGGTCCTCCATCCCAAATACTAACTGTGGCCAACCCTGCTTACTTCCCAAGCCCCGATGACCACAGGCTAAGCTAGGCTATTTGGGATGCTCAGTCTCCTCAACTGACTTGTTTTCCAGACTTCCTGCCATCTTTGTTACCTTCCTCTGAACCCATTCCAGTTCATCTGTAGCTTTCTTAAAGCATAGTGCGGAGAAAGGATACAGCAAAACAAAAGCCAACAAATAAATGTTCTCAGGTTAGGTTGGTGATTCAAAATCAATAACAACAAGCAGGACCAGGCTAGCAGCAGGAAGCCAGCGTGGTGTGGTGGTTCAAGTGTTGGACTAGATCTGAGAGACCCAGGTTCGAATCCTCACTCTGCCAGGGGAGCTTGTTGGGTGATCTTAGGCCAGTCCACACACACTCAGCCTAACCTACCTCACAGGGTTGTCGTGAGGATGAATTTGGAGAAGAGGAGAATGACGTAAACTGCTTTGGGTCCCCATTAGGGTGAAATGCAGAATATACATAAAGTAAATAAATAAAATAAACCTGAAAGTCTCCTCTTGAAACCTCACCTGTACCAGCAGTTCACCAGCTGTCCATAGGCTGATCATTACCTCTGGATGTGAGCTCCCCATGATCAGATGATTAACAGCAGTCCTAATTGACAGTGTCATTATAAAGATTAATCAAATACTGTCTATTCAAAAAGCATCATGTAACTATTGTTCCACTACTGAACTGAGTTATCTCTGCAAGAGGCTGATACTAGACCCCTGGCTGTTTTTCCCCCTTTCCAAGTGGCCGGATGAAAGTGGCTGGGGGAGAGAATCTTAACGCTTTCCCTTTACACTGTTTACCCAGTCGGCTTCCCAAGTTGATATTATCAGGACTATGGAGGGAAGAGGAAAGCTATGTGAAGCATCTGTACCTGCCCTCCCCCCCCCCCCCCGGCCCCATGGATTTCAGTGCAGTGTTGATGAGGATAAAGGGGTGGTTTTGATTCTTAAAATGGCAAAGAGGGAAAGGGTTAAATACCCCCTTCGCCATTCCCAATACCCAATCAAATCGAGAGCCAGTTTGGTGCAGTGGTTAAGAGCACAGACTCTAATCTAGGAGAACTGGGTTTGATTTCCCACGCCACCATATGCAGCTGCTGGTGTGATCTTGGGTCAGTCACAAGGACTCTCAGAGCTGTTTTCTCAAGAGCTGTTCTTGAAAGAGCTCTCTCAGCCCCACCTACCTCACAGGCAGTGTTCCCTCTAAGCTGAGTTAATATGTGCCAGCTCAGTTTTTTAGCCTCCGGCTCACACATTTTTGTCTTAGCTCAAGAAGGATGGCTCCAGAGCAAACTAATTCATGCAGTAGCCAAATTGCTCCCTCACGACTTTAATGCCAGTGGCTCACCAAGTAGAATTTTTGCTCACAAGACTCCACAGCTTAGAGGGAGCATTGCTCACAGGGTGTCTGTTATGGGGAGGGGAAGTTATAGGAGATTGTAAGCTGCTCTGAGACTCTGACTGAAGGGCGAGGTATATATCCAATCTCTTCCTCCTCCTCCTCTTCAAATTAGCAGCCTCACATGGTGACCTTGAAGTTAACCCCCCCCCCCCTCAAACACCTTATTTCAACCGTTTCCTGTATCGTGTCTAGTTTGGGCTTAGTTTGAAGGAGGCCACAAAGCAAATGCATGGAGTCAAAGGAGCCAGGATCATGACCACTGGTTCCATCTACTTGCCATGGTCAGCCTCCACATATTGGAGATCCTGGTTGCACAGGGAGCTATGCATGAATGCTACACAATCTGTACGCTGGAAGAATTGCGCAATCAGAGCCTACACACATTAGCCTGTGTGCAGACCAGACACCCAGTGCATGGATACTAGGCACAACAAGGGGGTGGGGGCTAATGGGCCTCACACACACACACATACACACACACACACACACAGAGGTTGCCAGCTCTATGTTGGGAAATCCCTGGAGATTCAGAAATGGAGCCTGGGGAGAGCCCTCAGCAGGGTATATCCTGCCAGAGAGTCTGCCCTCCAAAGCAGCCATTTTCTCCAGGGGAACTGATCTCTATTGTCCGGAGATCAACTGTAATTCCAGGAGGTCTCCAGGCCCCACCTGGAAGTTGTCAACCCAAACAAACACCCTGATTACCTGCAGAAGGCTACAGTGAGGGATATTTAGGGCAGGGGATTGCTGGGAGAAAATAAGCAAAACATGAAGGTGTAGAGAAGAGTTCTTTTATCAGAAGTGCCGCTGGTTATGCAAACACCATTTCCCACCCATTTACTTTTGATCCTGCCCTTCACTCACTTGGAGTCTCAGAGCGGCTTACAAACTCCTTTCCCTTCCCCTCCCCACAACAGACACCCTGGGAGGTAGGTGGGGCTGAGAGAGCTCTTTCCCAAGCTGTCCTTGAGAGAACAGCTGGTACAGAGCTATGGCTTGCCCAAGGTCATCCAGCCAGGTGCAAGTGGAGGAGTGGGGAATCAAACCCGGTTCTCCCAGATTAGAGTCCGCGCACTTCACCACTACACCAAACTGGCTCTCTTATTTATTGTGTGTATGCTGTTACTCTGTTTTTGTGATGTAAATCTGCATTTAGCAGATTATTATAAATTGGAACCCACCCTGAGCCTGAAGGAAATAAATAATAACAACAATAATAAATAATTTTGCACCGATGACCCCACCCCTTTATTTTATTTGCATGCAACACTGAAATCCCCCCCCCTTTTTTTGCACTGGGGACTCTGCTGTTTACTTCCCCTCCAATCCCCCTTTCAAGTCAATACCAGCATGGAATTAAACCTTACACATCTCCTTTTAAACTCCCTCCCCCCCCCATTTTTAAAATTCAGCCGTCTGAGACTAATGATAGTCTCATATCTCAGGAATCATGCTCCTTGTAAAAGACCCGAAAAGCTTTAAAACGAGGGGGACATTGAGTTTGTGCACTGATGAAGGGGGGAGGATGGCGGAAGGCGCAGTGTGGGCGGCACGACCTTGATGTGGGTGGGAAGGGAGCTGCAAAAGGCAGCAAAAGGGCAGAAAGGAAACCTGAAGGGATTTGTATGCTTTTGAATTACCTTCGGCTTAGAAGCAAAATATGGGGGAAATCAGCACAAAAATCTCAGAAAACCTGGGGAAACAGTGACCAGAAAGTGAACTGAGCACCTAAGGGAGGAAAATCAATGCAGAACGGCAAAGAAAACCCAACGGGCATGCGCGGTGAAAGCGAGGGAGAACACGCAGGCATAATAGGCCAGTGATTAAGCTTGGATATCAATCTGTCTTTCTCTTGGACTGTCATTCTGTTTACAGTTTTATCTTATCGCCTCAAATAGGTAAAATCCAGGTGTTTCGTTCCCTGTGAAAGTCCATGCCTATTGAAAGAAAACTGTTGCAAACAAAACAGCTCAGGATTGAAAAGACCGAGGGTAGATAACTGTGTTTGCGACACGCTTCACGAGAGCAATAAATACTCTGAGCAAACTTAACTTTCCATCCAGCCAGATCTGATAAAAAGGAAATGTGCATTCTTTTTTGATTTGGGGGGGGGGGGGGGACAAGTGAATGCTTGCATCTGCGGCTTTTGTTCCCTTGCAAGTTTATTTTTTATTTACTGCATTTATAACCCCCTTTTTCCCCCCGAAAGGGGACCCAGAGTGGCTTCCAGCATTCTCCCCTTCTCCAGATAATTCTCACAACAACCCTAAAAGGTAGGCTAGGTGGGGAGTATATGACTGGCCCAAGGTTACCCAGTCAGCTTCCCTGGCAGAGAGCGGATTCGAACCTGGGCCTCCCAGATCCAAGTCCACCGCTCTCACCACTACACCACACTGGCTTTAAGTTCTTAGTATTCTTGACATGTGCGTGATCCAAGCACGATTAAGCACTTGCAGCTATTCATGTTTTCTCAGATGCATCTGTCTGGTTTCAGTGGGCCTTACGCCCATGCAGTAGCAGCCCAGGGGTCATTTCGAGCAGGAACGCGCAGGAACGCCGTTCCGGGAGTAACAAGCCCAGGAGCGGGCACATATGGTGATGCGCGGTGGAAAAAAAGCAAAAGCAGACTAACTTGATCTGTATTTTCATGCTTGCTAAGGAGTAGCTTTCCTGCAAGAGCAAAGGGAACCTAAAGTGTCTTTAGTCAAAGTGTAAAGCTGGCTGGTTAGGAGAAAAGCAGACACCGCACTCGCCTGCCCTGCAAGCCATGAATTCACGAGCCCCACTTGAAAAGAACATAAGAACATAAGAGAAGCCAATGCTGGATCAGGCCATCGGCCCATCCAGTCCAACACTCTGTGTCACACAGTGGCCAAAAACACCCAGGAGCAGACACTGTGCTCACCTACCCTGCAGGGAGAGGATAGAGAGAAAGGGTCTGAGGGCAGCTCCCAGGTTAGGACAAAGAGAGGCATCCCAATCAAGGAGATAGCACCTATGCACCCTTAGAGTGATGTAGCAACACTCCCCCCACAATGTTCCCTTTAAATGGCTGGGGGAAAACGGGGGGTCTGCACGTGGCACTGTGGCCCTGATGTGATGATGTCCCTATGTGCGATGTCATCGTGTTGGGGATAGCCCCTCCCATACCACCCCCAAATCCCCCTGCCGGGGAGAAGATGGGACCTGGCAACCCTGGTTTTGCCCAGTCATAAAAGTAAATAAACCTCCCAAGAAGTATATTGCAAAAAAGGTAAACTTACATTTATTCAAGCAGATCCAGTTCACATTCAGCCAAAAGAGGAGAGAGAGAGAAGAGTTCTTTCCCTCTCACAACAGACCAGCTTGTCCCGCATCATGTGTGTGGAAGGGTGAGGGCACGGTCTCTGCAGGGGAGGCCTGCAGAGACATGTGTCTCCATGGAAGGCCATGTGCCGAGCGGGAGAGGACAAAGGGAGACGAGGGGTCAGAGGGCAGCTCCCAGGTTAAGGCAAAGAGAGGCATCCCATTCAAGGAGATAACACCAAAACACACTTTGAGTGATGTAGTGATTCCCCCCTCCCCAAAATGTCCAGGCATGTTGAGTTGCTCAACAAAAACAGCTTATCAAAACATGCAGGGTGGCGCCCTGACCTGGATAGCCCAGGCAAGCCGGATCTCTTCAGATCTCAGAAGTGAAGCAGGGTCAACTCTGCCAAGTACTTGGATGGGAGACCTCCTTGGAATACCAGAGCTGGGAGGTGGGGGCAGGCTTTATTCAGCCACCTCTCTGAGTATCCTCCGGCCCCTTTGTGTCTGTGTCCTTTATAAAGTTTATATCTCCGCTACCTGGCATTATGTTTTATGACACATGTGGCCTGGCCCAACAAGGTCTCATTTATGTCAGATCCGGCCCTCATAACAAATGAGTTCGACACCCCTGACTTAGAGGGTTGGACTAGAATCTGGGAGACCCCAGTTTCAACCCCCACGGAATACTTCATGCAAGCTCCCTGGGTGACCCTGGGCCAGGCGCTCACTCTCGGCCTAACACCCTGGATATCATCCAGGTACCCAAATATATCTAAAAAGTACTGATAAGGTATTTTTCAATATGTATTCCAACCAGAAATATCTGAATGCCCATTCCTACTGCTGAGGATTGTATCCCAGACAGGGGCATAGACTTTTGGAAATCCCAGGGGGGGCGGGGGCTCCTTAGCGTGCGATGCACGCACGCGCTTGCTGGAGCTATGTTCTCCCCCCCCCTGAAACCGCCCCGCCTCCCCGGGCCCTTCCGAGGCCCGCCAGCCGCTGCTGCCAGTGCCTCTCCCCCCCCCCCCGCCACCCCTTCCCTCTCCAGTAGTAGCGGCCGGGCCTTGGAAGGACCCAGGGAGGCGTGGCAGCAGGCACTCCGTTTTCCCTGGGGTGGCTGAGCCCCCCCCGGAAAATTTCAGGGGTGGCTCAAGCCCTCGAGCCCCCCCGTACTCTACGCCTATAATCCCAGGAAGTTCCTCTGCCCAGAAGTGTTCCTTTAAAAACTCAGTGACGATTTGCCACAGGAGGAGAACTCTGGGGGGGGGGGGGGGGGTCACAGGCCGTCTGAGCTTTAAAGACAGCTGCGTTTCTCAGTCTTCTGTGCTTTTCCCCCCCTGTCCATAGATCAGTCCCAGAGGCTGAGGGAAGAAAAGTGAGCGGGAGGCGATGGTGCAAACCATCCTGGCGCCGTGGACGATCGCCTTGGTCATCTTGGCCGCAGTGCTGATCATGGGTTTCCTCATGTTCCTCCCGCCTGCCGTGGTGCTCATCTGGAGAATGAAGTCCTTGTCAGAGATCTCTTTGGACGGTGCTGTGTAGCCCTCGCCCATCCTGATGACGGGGAATGTAAGCCCTGGGGGCCGCTGTCCATGTGAAACAACGGATGCTGCTCGCTGAGATCCTGGACAGGAAACAACAGTCTATGTCTTGAGACATCGGATGCAAAGCAGGGCTGGTTCTGCATTTTTTGGGGAGGGGCTGGGCAGACAGTGTCCAAAGGCCCCCATCTGCCCACCACCAGGCCCCCGTGATGCCTTCTTTTCCACCCCCACATCTGTATGCCCTCCACCTGCTTGGGCATCCTTCCCCTACTTGCAGGCCCTCCCACCACCCATACTCAGTTGCCCACACGACTGGCACACCCTCTGCCTGACGAGACCAGCCAGCGCGTGACGCTGAGACTGCCTGCTGCCTTGGCACCTGTGTGCCACCCACCCCTGTGCGTCACCCACTTGCACTTCCCTCAATGACTCTGGGAAGTTGAGAACATAGGTACAGACAGGCGGCAGGGAAGGTTCGTGGGTGTGGGTCAGTGCCAGTGGGCCCCATTGAAAGTTCTGGGCCCTGGCATGCTGACAGCGGCCCTGATACAGACAAATGTGCTTCCTTTTAACTCAGCTCAAAGTGCCTTCCTGTTCAGCGCCCTGCAGTGTCAACCAGTATTAAGGAAAACGTTGGAACGCAAGTGCAATAGATGTAATTCCAGAAGAGTAGTCATGTTCGCCTGTAGCAGTAAAATAAAGCAGCAGTTCAATGCCACCTTAAATACTAACAAAGTGTGTTCCGGTAGAAGTTTTCTTGAGTCATCAAATGCATAGAAGTGTATGTCTATTAGGCTGATGCCTTATATTTGCACCTAGGGCTTCGAGGTTGCCCACGATGGCAGGGAAACTCCTGTCTTCAAGCAGTAGAAAAGAGGAAGAGTCCAGGAGCACTTTAAGGACGAACAAAATTTGTGGCAGGGGAGGAGCTTTTCTGAGTCACTGCTCACTTCTTCAGATACTGAAGTATCTGAAGAAGTGAGCAGTGACTCACAAAAGCTCCTCCCCTGCCACAAATTTTGTTCGTCTTTAAGGTGCTACTGGATTCTTCCTCTTTTCTGCTGCTGCAGACAGACTCACACAGCTACCCATCTTGTCCTGACTTCAAGGTCTTTGCTCCAACTGCCACCCCATGGAGCAGAATTAGGGTGGGAAATTGGACCCAGAAGTGACATCTCAGCATTGCAGGGCACTCTAGGAATTCCCCAAATCTCTGTGGTAGAAACCACTGAGATGTGGGAGATTCCTAGAGCAGAATGTCATCTCTGGGTCCAAAACTGGAAATGACATAACGGCATCATGCGACATGGATTTTTTTAGAAGAGGGTGTTACAAAGAGAAGACAGTTTAAAACAAGATCCAATCAAATGAGTAATTAGTTCACTCAGACTGGGTGATGGCCACCCACCAGCTGTTCAGTGTTAAGCAATGTAGGATTAACAGAAAATCAAGAGCAAGTTAAGTAGGTACCGTAGGAAGTTACAGAGGTATAGCTGGACTGATTGGTATATGTAAGGGTTGGGATTTTCAAAATTGTAACTCCTAGAATCATGAGCAATCCAAGATCACTCTTAAACCCTCGGAGATAACCTTGAGCTTGTGAATGAATTCTACTTCACTGATTTTGTGTTTGATTTCCTCTTTGAAGTTCCTTCATAGGAGAAAAGTATCCAGGCCAGACAAATTGTAACTTTTAGATCAGCCCTGGAAAATTAAAATACTCACCAGATAGATATAACATGGCCACGGTGAGAGTGAAATCCTAAGCATGCAGATCAAGAAGTCAATCCCATTGAGTTCACTGTGTGGTTACATGGAAATTATCCTCACTGCGTTGAGGCTTATGACCGTTGGAGTCAGTTGAGAGACTGCAGCCCTCGCTCGTTTTGCATTCACATTCTGTGCGCAGGCCACGGGGCTCAATATTTGTCAGCTTCATGAAGTCCTTTCCGTTTTTTTCTTCCTGGTTATTTATTCAGTAAGTCCTCCGTTTCCTCTTGAGTGAGCGTCATAACTTTAAATCTAGTCTTGTGCATTGGCCGCAAGTTTCTGTAATGTCTGGAATAAAACAGGCTATGAATTTTCACTTTATTCGAAGTAAAAGTTGGATGTTCTTAACACTTTTGCGGATAAGAGTAGATTAGACGAGAGCGTAGGTCTCTTTGTGCCTTTTAAAGGTAGATTTCAGGTCAAATCGAGGCCATGAAGGGAGAGGGGTGGGTGGGGAGGCAAGTAGTTTTTGAATCTACCTTTGTTGCATCTCGGCCTCTGACCTGCCATCGGCTTCTAATCTTTTTTTTTAATCACCGGCTTGATCTGTTGTTTTTATTGTGAGATTTAGTTAATACAGTAGAGTAGTTTTGCCCAGTCATAGAAGCAGGGCTATTTTGGGGCAGGAACGCACAGGAACGGAGTTGCGGCTGGCTCCTGAGTTGGCCACACCCAGCAGGAACTCATTAGCATAACAGGCCACACCCAACAGCAGAAACTCATGAGGATTGGCTACATTAGGGGTGTGTGGCCTGACATGCAAATTAATTCCTGCTACAAAAAAAGCCCTGGGTTTTGACAACAAACAAGGTAAACAGAATAAGAAGCAAACGGTGGGTGTGGCTGGATAACCACTCTTCTGGTAATATGGGGGGTGTGGCCTAATATGCTAATAAACTGTACTGTCAGGTGTGGCCTAATATGCTAATGAGTTTCTGCTGTTGGGTGTGGCCTATTATGTTAATGAGTTCCTGCTGGACTTTTTCTACAAAAACAGCCCTGCATAGAAGCATTATACTGAATGCAGGAAATAAATCTCCCAAGAAATCTATTGCAAAAAGAAAAGAAAAGAGAGAGGTAAAGTTACATTTATCCAAGTAGATCCAGTTCACATTCAGGTTGCAGTCAAAAGGAGAGAGAGGGAAGCCAAATCTGAAGAGTCGCTTCCCTCTCACAAATGGCCAACTAATCTTGCATCGTGTCTGTGTGGGAGTGTGAGGGCACTGCATGTACAGGAGAGGCCTGCAGAGACATGTGTCTCCATGGAAGGCCATGTGCAGAGATGGGAGAGGACAAAGTGGGGGGAAGAGGAGGGGTCAGAGGGCAGCCCCCAGGTTAAGACAAAGAGAGGCATCCCATTCAAGGAGATAGCACCTAGACACACTTAGGCTGCAGCCACATGGGCCAATTGAAGCGGAGGGGAAGAGAAGCCATTTCCCCCAGAGGAATTTGACATGCAGTTGTGAGATCACACAGCCCTTTGAAGCTGTGGGCGCAGCCTGTCACTGTGTGATCAGACACAACTGTGGGTGAGGGGTTTTTTTTGCCATTTGTTTCCCTTGCATATAAATGAGGAATTGAGGAATTGCACCTTCGCACTGAGGGCCCCCTATGGATTATGTGATGATGTGCATACTGCGGGGGAGGGGGGACACGGCACAGAGTCAGGATGGCATGATCAGACCATCCCGACAGCATGAGAGCATGCTTGAGCGATCAGACAGGGGAAAGACCACCGGTGGCCCGTGGCAAGCATTAGGACCGGACTTTTTGCAGTGTCTTTTAACTCTGCTTCCATGGCGGAGCAGCACGGGTTGCCAACAACTGCGGGACACTTCCCAGATCTGATCTGTCTGATCGCTCCCTTTAGATCCATCAGGTATTTGCACCTATGTCGGACCTAAAGGAGCGTGCGCAGCCTTTGAGTGACGTAGCGCCTCCCAATGTCTAGGCAAGCTGAGTCGCTCACACAAACTGATTTACTGCTGGAAATTTTATTGCTGAAATATTAATCCTTTACAACTGTTTGAAGCTTATCGTGGTATCTGTTGTTCTGTCTTGGGCGAGATTTTTCAGAGAGGCGGCATCTGCTGTCTTTTCGAAGTGTTTCTATGCCCCATCTGTGCTCTGCTTGTATATTGACCAGTAAATATTACAAAAATGCCACAAGCGTCCAGTGCTTTCTCTTCCAGAAGAAGCCAGACTCAATGACATTGCCCCAGAAACTTCTCATTGCTAGGGGAAGGCGGTCCGCAACAAAATAATCTTCATCAGACATCCTTGCCTGCTTGTGGGTCAGAATACAGAGAGATGGCCTGAGGGCCAAACTAGATGTGACAGCACCCTCATGGCCACCACAAGGACAATGACACTGTTTTAGAGTGATTTTAAAATGCTATAAGAGCCTGGTCCTTATTGGTCCCACAGCAGAACGCTGTTGCCTCCCCTCCCATGCCTTTCCAAGTGCTGAAAAAGACACACACTCACCATGGCTGTTTCGGCACTTGAAAATGTGTGTGTGCAGGGCGGGGGGGGAATGAGAGCAATACACCCTGCATGTAGTTGGCCTCGAGTGGTCTTTCACGGAGAGGTCTTCTCCCAGTGTCCGTGCCAAACTGCAGCACCTTCGTCAGAGTCCTGCTTTCCATTTGGTGTCTTTCTGTGGTTTCCTCAGCACTCCCATGCTTTCTCAGACCTCCTTTGACCTGATTTTGAGAAGAAAGTCTTGAAGAACCATGAGGGAACTGTGGCAAGACAACCAGAGGACACCAGCATCATGAGGCAGCCTGAAGAAAAAGCATTGCAAGAAAAGGTCCTTATGAAAGGCTGAGAATGTAGCAGCGGTGGAGGCCAGATTGCCCTGGACATATTGTGCCGTGACTTTAGAGACGCCTCTTTGTTGCATCCAGGGGAACAGATTTCCTCCCCCCCAGGGGTCATTTCGTAGAAAAAGAGGTGCAGGAGCTCATTAGCATAACTCATTTGCATATGCCACACCCCCTAACATACCGGAAGTGTGTCAGAAGGCAACACCCACCCCTCAGGCTCCACTCCACAGGTGAGTGAAACTGACCTGCTCTTCCTCCATTCCCTTCCCCATCCAATACTTTGTGCAATAAAAATAAGCGTAAAGAACACACCCTCATTCTCTTCCTGCTCCCTTGAAACCACCAGGTTTCAAGTAGACTTGAGATACCCAGGACATGTGCACCACCCATTCCTTCCCCTTCCCCTCCCCAAAACAAGACACCCTGTGAGGTAGGTGGGGCTGAGAGAGGTCTTTTGAGAACTGCTCCTGAGAGAACAGCTCTGAGAGAACTTGTGACTGGCCCAAGGTCACACCAGCAGCTGCATGTGGAGGAGGAGTGGGGAATCAAACCCGGTTCTCCCAGATTAGAGTCCAACTCCTGACCACTACACCAAACTGATGGGGTGGAAGCTGCTGAAGGGTTGGTGAAATTTCTCCAGTACTTATGTGCCATGTGTCCAGATAAAAAATGGCATACTTAGAAAATTTATATGCCACCTTGAGCAAGTCTCTGGAAAAGCAGCAAACAGTCATAAAAGGAACAATGATAAAATTATCAATATTAAAACAAAACATTAAAAACAATAAAGACCCTAGCAGGGCTTTCCCCGGGGCACTGCGCCTCTGCACTGCTCGGGGGAGCCGAGGAGGGGGCGGGGCTTGGTCATGTGCCCGCCCCCTGGGCTCCTCACTCCCGGAGCTGCGCTCCTGTGCGCTCCCGCTCCAACGGACCCCTGCTTCCCCCCCCTTTTGTTGCAGCCCAATATACTCCTCCAAATGTTGCGCCTGAGGGACACATGATCCCTAGGGAGAGGGCATTTTTTTTGTAGAAAAAGCCCAGCAGGAACCCGTTAGCAAAATCTCATTAGCATATTAGGCCACACCCCTGACAGTGCAGCTTATTAGCATATCAGGGGGGAGGCTGGGAAAGCACAGGGCAGGTATGCCTCTTTCCCCCCCTGAGCTTCTCCGCTCCACTTCAGCATCACCCTTCTAGTCTCCTACCCCCCCCCCCCCCACCAAGACAGCCAGGGAAGGAAAGCAGGCATGTTTGCCTGGCTGCCCTCGGTCTCCCCAGCCAGCCTCCCCCCTAATACGCTAATAAGCTGCACTGTCAGGGGGTGTGGCCTAATATGCTAATGAGCTTTTGCTGTTGGGTGTGGC
Source organism: Lepidodactylus listeri (assembly GCA_029233225.1). Taxonomy (NCBI): domain Eukaryota; kingdom Metazoa; phylum Chordata; class Lepidosauria; order Squamata; family Gekkonidae; genus Lepidodactylus; species Lepidodactylus listeri. The sequence goes on along the minus strand of JARCFY010000005.1, from coordinate 125,807,993 downwards.
CTATTATGCTAACGAGTTCCTGCTGGGCTGCACAAGGTGTGCAGGCTGGGGAGACAGAGGGCAGCCAGGCAAACATGCCCGTTCCTTCCCTGAGCCTCTCTGCTTTTGCGGAGAGTCTCGGGGAAGTGTGGGGTGGCATGGGTAAATGCCTTTCTCTCCCTCCCCCAGACTGGGGGACGTGCCTGGGTTCCCTGCCTGCCCTTTTCCAGCTGCCACATGTCAGCTAGAGAAGGGAAAGCAGGGAGAGGGTTTTCCTTGTCAATTTCACTCTCAGCTGGCGCTGGGAGTGAAATTGACAAGGAAATCCCCCCCTCCCCAGAGGGAAAGCCCATATTTTAACATGCCGCCTTTCCCTCTTGTGTGTGACGTGGGGAGGGAAGCATGCTCTGTAGCCACGCAGGCCAGAGGTTTTGGTTGTAGGCATGGCCAACTCAGGAGCTAGCCAGAACTCTGTTCCTGTCCGTTCCTGCCCCAAAATAGCCCTGCCTAGGGAATTCATGAAGTAGGGCTCCCAACTTCTGGGCAGGGCCTGGAATTCTCCAGGAATTCTAGCTGGTCTCCAGGCGACAGAGATCAGTCCCCCTGGAGGAAACAGCAGCTCTGGAGGCTGAGGGCAGGCTCTACAGCATCCGCACCTTCCCTTCCCTAAACTCCACCCTCCCTAGGCATGGCCCCCAAATCCCCAGGAATTTCCCAACCTGGAGTTGGCAGCCCTAGCTTGAAGGGACAGTTGGCGGTCTGCAGTGGGAGGGGGGAATTGAAAAAAATGGTCCACTCCCTTCCGCTAGTGGAAATCTATTGCCGAATCCAGTATGGTGTAGTGGTTACGAGTGTCTGACTAGTGAAGAAGAGGAGGAGGAGGATTGGATTTATCCCCCACCCTTCACTACCCAAAGGAGCCTCAGAGCAGCTTACAATCTCCCTTTCTTTCCCCTCCCCACAACAGACACCTTGTGAGGAAGGGTGGGGCTGAGAGAGCTCTTTCCAGAACTGCTCTTTCAAGAACAGCTCTGACAGAACTATGGCTTGCCCAAGGTCACCCAGCTGGCTCCATGTGAAGGAGTGGAGAATCAAACCCGGTTCTCCCAGATTAGAGTCCGCGCTCCTAACCACTACACCAAACTGGCTCTCTTAAAGATCTTAAGATCTAGATTCGAATCCCCACTCTTTGCCCGGAAGCTCACTGGTCGACCTTGGGCCAATCACACGCTCTCTGCCTAACCTGCATCGCTGGATTGCTGTAAGGACAAAATGGAGGCGAGGAGAATGATGTAAGCCACTGAGGAGAAAGGCAGAGTAGAAATGAATAAGTAAATAAAATCCAACCCACTGTCTCAACTGTGGCCCACCTCACAGGGCTGCTATGAAGACACGTTCATTTAAAAGTGTCACTGAAACGTTGAGAGATGTGTTTGTCACTGTGCTGCTCAGCTACTCGATTCACATTGGATCTCAGGCCGCAGCAACATGCAGGAATTGCAGCCTCTTCTTGGAGTACCAAGATACCCTGCGAGGCAGGCTAAGCGAGTCCATTAGCCTTGGCAAAGACTTCCTTCAGCTTCACTTATTGTAGATTGAGCAGGAAAAAAGCAGCCTAGCTGATCTTATCGGGCTTTGCCTGATCCTAATGTCAGCATGTAATAAGTCAAATTAACCCACAGCACAGGTCTTTCTTTGTGTCCTGCGGTCTGGCAGGTACACTGTATTCCTTTTGGGACGTGCTCCATGGCTACGCCAGGAAACATAGGTAACACAAATACACAGCGCAGGATTTATTTGAAAAGGAAGGTTTGTTGAAACTCCCAACCCATGACAGACTTCCAGTTGACGCGGTCAAAACATTCCACCCAAATATTGGTTAATTTGTAATTTAAAAAACCAAAAAAACCTTGTCGAAAGTGTTCTCAAGGCTTTGCCTGCTCCGTTAGCTGTGTATCTGCCTGAGCTCTTCACCTGAGGCTCCAATTTGTGTGCCCTGACCTCAAAAGAAAACGGGATGGTCACTTAGAACAGGACCTTTTTGGTTGCAGCACCAACTATATCACATACCCTCTTGTTAACCCTTTGTTTGCAGCCTGACCTGCTAACCTGAGGCAAAGACTCTTTTATTAGCCCAGGGGGTTGCGAATTTGTTGATTTCTGATTTGGCTTTGGGTGTGGGTTTTTATTATGGGTTTTTACTGAGGATGTTGGAAGTCTGTTGCTGTTTTTAAGGCAGGTAATCATACCCTTTGGGCTTGGAACTGGTGATGGAAAGAGCCAGTATAGTGTAGTGGTTAGAGTGTTAGACAAGGACCCCGGAGCCACTGGTTCAGATCCAGCCTCTGCCACGGAAGCTTGCTGGGTGACCTTTGGCCAGTCACGTGCTCTCAGCCAAACCAACCTCACTGGGTTGTTGTGAGGATAAAATAAAGGAGAGGAGAAGGATGTAAGCTGCTTTGCGTCTCCCCTGGGCAGAAAGGTATAAGGGGTATAAGGGAATTGATTGATTGATTGATTGATTGATTGATTGATTGATTTCCCCTGTGGAGAAGCCATAGGCTACATCTGAGGAAAGAAAAAGAGAAGAGACCCTCTTTCCTGGTGCTGGCCAAGTGTTTTGGAATGGGGGTGGGGCTTTTGCCCAGCAAGGCTTCTGATTGGCCACTGGAGATTTGATTGACTGTGCTGATTCATTACAAGGATCTTCACTGAAGATAAGCTGCAGCAGCCATTTTCTGTGACTGGCTCCGCCTCCTGTGGCAGACATTTTGTGGAGTTGGCCACCACCCTATGTCAGAATTCTAAAGGTGCCCGCAGGCCTAAAAAAGATCGGGGACCCCTGAGATAGAATCTGAACCTTCAGAGAAAGAGAGCCTGGAGGAAGCCTGTCTCAAGAGTTTGCCTTCTTGGGTTGATGCAGGCTAAACCAGGGAATGTGCGGAGACAGCTTTTGCATCTCTTTTGTTAGTTGGGCGAGAACCTGTCTCAGTTTTGGGGAGTCTCAAACCCTGCCTTTTGTGATAAAGCAGGCTAGCTGGAGGGAGAGACTGAAGCTGTCTCAGCTTCTGAGGGGGAAACTAGTGAGAATTTTGTGCTCCCTGAGAGGAGCTCACATGTACGCTGTGAGAATCCCGAGGCTGAGGGGAGGCCAGAATTCACCTCAAAGATACGAACTTGGTTGCTGACTGCTCTCTACATTCCTAAATGATCAGCTGTAAACTTATAAATGAGTGGTCCCAGGAAGACTGTGTCATACCTGTAAATCAGGGGTCCCCAACACACAGCCCGCAAATGGCATCCGCACCGTTAACACTTTTTCCCACCATAGAGAACAATGGAGGGGATGGGACAACCTGTTTGGGGGCCCATAGAATTGGACCCCCTGGTCCAATCGTCTTGAAACTTGGTGGGTATTTCGAGGAGAGGCCCCAGCAGCTACCCTGCAAGTTTGGAGCCTCTCCCTCAAACCCCCTTTCCTCCAGCCCCTCATATACCCTATGAGTTTTTGCCATTGATTTCAATGGCCCATAGGGTATAATGGGGCTGAAACTGACATTCCCTTTCTGACACACTTCTGGTGATGTCAGGGGAAGTGGCATATGCTAATGAGTTATGCTAATGAGCTCCTGCACCTCTTTTTCTACGAAAGGACCCCTGCCCCTGAGTATCCCCCCCAAAAGTAATGGCTAGCAACCCCCTTACTATGCCATCCCCCTAAAATGTAAAATGAAGCTGAATGGCAAATGCTGAGTTCCAAGGACATCTGGTTTCTCAGAGGCAATAAGCAGAGAAGCTACGTCAAAGCAATCTAACAAAGCGAAAGCATCTTCAGTTCACACTCTCCCCCTCCTTCCCCCACTTACTATGGCAAAACGAGCCATAAAATGCATAGCGAGTTTGACAGTGATCAGGTGTAATAGCTGGAGATCTCCAGCCACCACCTGGAGGCTGGCAAACTTACTCTCCCCCCTCCCCTCCCACCAGTAGGTTTATTTCCCTCCTGAGCAAAACTATTGGGAGGAAAGGAGAGTAATTAGCATGCAGGGAGGGTGGAGGAAAGCCCCCCCCCCCCCCCCGCAGTCCATTAGCTTCTTTCCCTCCAGAAATATGGGTTTGGGGATCAGCAAGCAGGGGTGAAGTCGGCGACGTGAATTATAAAGATCCCTTCCTTCTCATTCACTTCCTGTCCGCCCCAGCAGATATGCCAGAAAGGTGTGCTTTTTCTGTTGCCAAAAAATCATGAGCAGCAGCACCCTGGGTGGAAAGGAGGTCAGCTAGCTTGAAGGAGGGGAAGAAATGAAGCCCTTCCCCTCCAAGCCAGTCGTCTCCTTTGCAGTGCCTGAGAGGAAGGAGGCTGGCTGGTTTAAGGTGGGGGGAGAAGTAGAGCGCTAAAGGTAGAGTGGGAAGGCTCCTGCTTTGGAGACAGGTCACTACAAACCAGCCCTCTTCCTTCTGATAAAAGGGAACAAATCAAAAATGACTCTCGGGCTTGGTGCACTGCCTTAAGAGCACTGTATATTTGTTATATTTAAAATGTTCCATACTTGTGGTTTGCTTTGTTCATAGAAACAAGACAGGATGTAAATATTTGAAATAAAATGTTAAAGTGTGTTGTTTTGTGGCTGGCTCTGCCTCTTCTGGCAGTCATTTTGTGCTTGCGCCCACCATCCTGTGCCACGATCCCAAAGGTGCCCGCAGAGTCAAAAATGTTGGGGACCCCTGCTCTAAATAGTTTCTGCCCTCTTCTCTGAACCATCTTATTCCCCTGTCCTTGGAAGAAAAGTTAGTGTTCGTTTTCTGTTTCCCTCACAGGTGCTGAGAGAAGCCACTCAGGTTACATCTGTCAGGTGAAAGGCTGGGGTATAGACCACACTGGTCAAGCTTTACATTACATGACTTCACATGACTTCTGTTTAAACCTCATTTTTAAGACTGTGACTTTCACAACCCCCCTTTTAAGTCCAAGGCAGTGGCTATTCCCACATCTTGTGGCAGTCACTTCCACAAGTCAACTGCCCAGTGTGTAAAGAAGTAATTCCTTTTGTCTGTCTCGAATCTACTGCCTGTCACTTTTATAGGGTGGCCCCAGTGTCCTCGCATTACAAGAGAGGAAGACAAGTTTCAGCTATGGAAAACAACTCATTCCTGTAAGGGGGCAGAATCAGAGGCAAACGGCCAGTGCGAAATCGCTCGCTCTGTTCAAGATTGCACTGCTGTTTTGTTAATCCGATCAAGGCTAGCGTGGCTTATACTGCCAGCTAGTGGCTTGCTCAATCATTGCAGTTTGGGTCATACTGGAAACTACAACAGGCTCTAGAAAGAAGCTTCGGGTGAGTGTCCCGGCTGTGGCTGGTGGGGCAGCAGAGGGAAGGGGAAAATAGAGGGAGGCAAGTCATGTTCATTTCCTTCTGCTTAGCTATGAGGCAGGGCTGTCTCAAGTCCTTTTGCTGCCCCAAGTGGGCAGTATGGGAGGACAGCCTCATGGTAACCGGTATGGTTCCCTCCACCTCTGACTTATCTTGATTTGGGGTTATGCAGTGGCAGCTAAGGTAGAAAAGCCCCTCCTCCTATACCATGTCTTCTAGGTTCCAAGGGTCTGGAAAGCAGTTCTGTAGCCAGTTACAGGGTTGCCAACTCTGGGTTGGGAAAGACCTGTAGATTTGACGGGTAGAGCCTGGGGAGGACAGGGTTTTGGGGTGCAGAGGGACTTCAGCAGGGTATAGTGCCATAGAGTCCACTACCCAAAGTAGCCATTGTCTCCAAGAGAACTGATTTTGATCATTTGGAGATCATTTGTAATAGCTGAGGAATTTTCTGTAGGGGAAATGTACTGTGGCTGGGGAACACGGTGATTTCTGGGCGATCTCCAGGCCCCACAGGGAGATTGGCAACTCCAATGACCATTTAAGGGAAGATTGGAAAATGTTTTTTACTTCAGGACACATTCAATGACTCCCAACAGCAACAGCAAACTGTTTAGAATGTTAGAGGCAAAGGCCAATCAGGCCACATATGCAAACAACCTCTGTGTTCTGACTGGCTGGGGGGTGGGGGAGAGGAACAGCAGACTGTTTAGAATGTTGGAGGCAAGACTCAGGCAACACAGCCAGTGGATGGGACAGCTTCTGAGTGATACATCATGGAGCCAACTGATTTAGGAGCATGTGGAATGTTCAGAAAGTGCCACCCCACGACTCAATTACATATAAGGAGAGATATTGGCCTATTCTCCTACTGCTCTGCTCAGCAAAGTTCAAAGCCTTCCTCCAACTTGATTCCTCCAGATAGAGTTGCCAGCTCTGGGCTGGGAAATTCCTAGATATCTGGGGGTAAAACCTGGGGAGAGTGGGGGTTTGGGGAGGGGAGGGACCTAAATACCATCCAGTCTACCCTCCAAAGCAGCCATCCCCCCCCCCCCCCGGGGAACAGATGTCTATCAGTTGTGATTCTGGGAGGTCTCCAGGCCCAACCTGGAGGTTGGCAACCCTACCTCCAGAACAGCCACACTTCCATTAGAGGAAGCCTCCACAGGGAAGAGGAAAGTTTCAGATTTTGCTGACTAAAGTGAGTCCCTTGGTTTGGGTCCAGTGATGGGTGAACAGAAGGAGAAACATTCCCTCTTTACCTGGAAGATCAAATCCCACTGCCCACCTACAGCAGTGCCATCAAGAAAAACGGAGAGATGGCTTAAATGAACACACAGCTCACAGGTACGTACACTAAGAAGGTTTATGTATAACTGGGGGGGGGGGGGGTTTACATTCAGGGTTGTCTTCCAGGGTAGCTAACACTGGGGAGTGCCGCCATACCTAGAACTCCAAGGAAGCTTAACGATGTGCGCATGGAACAATGGGATGTACAAGAGCTCGTTCGCATGATTTTATTTCATTTGCTTTTGAGATCGTATCAGAACAAACGCCCTGTGCTATGCGCACACGGGGGAAGTAGCAAGGGTACAATCGCTTTGGCTTAGCACAAGCAGACAGGAAGGGATACTTTTTCGTGCTTCCGCAGGGGGCGTTGTGCGCTTGGTAATCTGCCATGGGATCGCCAACCCACAATTCAGAGGTCTTACACAAACCGCAGTTTCTCTGTGACATCAGTGAGCTTTGGGGTCTCATGACCGCAGGTTTCCTTCCCTTCAGCAGTGGGCCTGTAACTGAAGACTTTGTGCACCACAAAACTTTCAGCCTGCCCTGACCTGGATAGCCCAGGCAAGTTCAATCTTGTCAGATCTCGGAAGATAAGCAAAGTTGACTCTGGCAAGTACTTGGATGGGAGACCTCCAAGGAATACCAGCAGTTGGGAGGCGGGGCAGGCTTTATTCAGTCACCTTTCTGAATATCCTCCAGGACGCCAGTAGCTGTCAGTCACCAGAGGTGACTGCCAGATGCACACACACACTCACGCATTGAAAAATACCCCAAAAAAGCCCAAAAACCTTTCAACCTTCTCCATTATGTTGCAACATCTCAGTGCCAGCTCTTTAACAAACTGAGATTCGTTTCTTGCCCACAGACCAAGATTCCAAACCACTGTTTAGTCCAAATTTAAAATCCTGGTGACTGGGAAACAAACCTGCCCCTAATTTGTTCAGAGGTTTGCATTCAAACGTCATGGCAAACTGAAGTTAAACTGAAGACTTCTTTTAAAAAATCAAGTCATCATTTGCAGCTCCCGAAGCGGACAAGGCAGGAGAAAGTACAAGCATGAACATTTGTGGCTCGTTTGCTTCGTGAACAAATTGCTCGTGACATCGGAATGCAGTCAGATTTTCGGATGAAATTTAGGGTTTAACCCCGTGTGCCTGTTTTTGTTTCCACAAGATGGCATTCCGGTGTCTTACCGCGGCGCATTCAGCCGAAATGATTTTTCAAGCTTACAATAACAGTGGGAGGAATACTTTCGTAAAAGAAATTTCTTTTTGGTGTGCAAACGGTTGCGGTAATCACGGGAGAGGAGGAGGGCGAATACACACGGGAAGGGCTGGGCAGAGCCACTGAAATCTGTTGCAAAGAAGTGCGTCTACAAAGGCACAGACCGGGCATTCCGTTCCCCAAGTCTGAAGAGCAGCGCGGCTAGCCAACCGCGTTTGCAGTACTGAGACGGGCCCTTTCGGCAATGCTTATGTGCCAGCTGGGCGTCCTGACTAACGGTTTACATAGTACCATTGTTTCACTCTGCATGAAGATGCAGAAGTGCTGAGATGCAGAAGTGCCAGAGCCCATTCCAGACCCGGCCAGGGGTCCTTTAAGAGCTGAGTTGGAGAGAACTCCCCGCCCCCCCACCCCCAAGTGCAGGGTCTGTCTCTTGAAAACGTTTGCTGTGATGGAGGAACCGATGACACCTCTCAGTGACCCAACTAAAGGCCAAAATACCCTACAGATCTGCAGCAGCACAAAATGTGGCTGGAAATTTCAAGTCAATGTGAAATCCAAGGCCTTGGCCGCCACGTTTTCCTCCCAGCTCTCCACCCTCTTGCCCTCTGTCTCACTGTCACCCCACTGTCTAAATCACCTCGCTGTCCCAAATGCTTCCGGTCTAGAGGTGTTCCCCTGCCAAACGATGTAGCAGCAATGGCCAAGTAGTCAAGGTGTTGGACTTGAAAGCCAACGAGGTCTCCCTGGACAGGTTCGAACCCTGCATGCTGTGTAAACTGTGGGGAATCGTATTTTGAGGGAGTTGCTGTGGCTCAGTGGCAGGGCATCTGATTGGTATTCAGAAGGCCCCAGGTTCAGTCCCTGGCATCTCCCTGGCAGCAGGTGATGTAAAAGACCTCTGCCTGAGGCTGTGGAGAGCCACTGCCAGTCTGAGTAGATAAGACCGACCTGGATGGACCAAGGGTTTGATTCAGTGTTCATTTTTAGGGACGGTGATACAGCTCGCTGGAAGAGCGTCTGTTTTACATGCAGGACGTCCCAGGTTCAATTTGCAGCCCAGCATCTCCAGTTAGAAGGACCAGGCATTAGGTGATGTGGAGGACCTTGACCTGAGACCGTGGACAGCCGCCACCAGGCTGGGTAGACAATACTGGCCTTGTTAGACCAACGGTCCGCTTCCGTATTCATGTATGACTGCTCAAATGAAACCTGGACATTTACGGATGCCCTTTATCTGGAATTTTAAGATAAGACTCACTGTATTTTTTGCTCCATAAGACTCACTTTTTCTCCCCCAAAAAGTGGGGGGGGGGAAGTGTGTGCGTCTTAAACCCCCCTCCCCTTTCCCAAGCCACGGCACCGAGCGGAGCTAGGTGCGTCTTATGGTCAGGTGCATGTTATGGAGCGAAAAATACGGTATACTCAAAACGGAAACAGAGCTGGCAACCGGTCCATCTCATCTGAGAGAGGAGTTATGAACAGGATTCGTTACTGCTCTACGCATCTGGTTTGAATATGGAGCTGTGAGCGGAACTGTCCTGCCCCCTCAGGGTTCTCTCCCACTGAAGAAACATGTGAAATGGCTACACTTGATGTGCGATGCCTGAGGAGGGGGAAGCTTTAGAAATTTTTGATGGTGTGAAACACATGTACAATATTGTTTTGTTACCTTACAATTATTTATATGTATTAATTGTTGTTATTAGTGTTGTATTTGTATCCCACAGCCACATACTCTGTATTTGGTCTATAGGCCTTTTTTCCCCTTCCCAGCAATCCTATCAGTTTCCTGTTTTTCATATTGCTGCTTTGAGTGGCCCACAGCCCCCCAGTACCTGCCCCTAGACCGATTCCATTCCCTAGCTGTCAGCCACACTAACGCCACTACTGCCATTATCCCTCCTTGCTTACACCACACAGACTTTCCTTACCTCACACAGGTTGGTTTCCCCCCATCAAACTGACCTTTCAACCGCCCTCTGAGAACGTCCCAGTAATGCTGATTCTTCCCCCCTTAAACTGTTTGAACGTCACAGAAGGTTCATGACATCACAGCAGCTCAGCCAATGGCTGAAGAGTACGTTGTAGATGCGCGTGACATGATCGCAACAGGGTTTTAGCCTTTTGTGCATAAAACAGACCTGTCTAGAATGGGCTGTGGTGACGCCACCAGTATGTAAGTGGGAAGGTAGAAGGCACCAGACATATACCTCACAGGCTGTGATCTGTCACCAGCCTCTCCCAAAGGCTTTAGAATAACAAGACACTTGGGGGAGAAGCTTAGAAACATGACAAAATCCTTTGCTAAAGATGACAGTCAGGGAGACGCCGATACCCCTTCTCCACACCAAGAGACCAGTACCAATTCCAGTCAAGAAACAGCACCCCAGAATTCCTTATTTATCTAGTCACAGTGAGAAAGCTTATTGAACCAGAGGGAATTCTCCTTTCCCTTTGACTATAGCGGAACTGGTTTTTGAAGGCAAAGATTGTTTTCTTTGTGTGCGTCCAAGTCGTAAGTTTTCCTGGTAAGTGGAACACACACAAAAAAATAGCAGCAGTGGGGGGGAAAGAAAGACGGCGTTCATCCTTTCTCTCTTTCCCAAGATGTTGAGAATACAAATGATGGTGGTTTCAATAAAAATATCTTTCTTCTGTTCATTTTCCCAGCTGAGAAGGATGTTCAGTGGAAACGCCCTTTTGTAGTGGAATCCTGTCCAAGGTAAGAGTTCAAGAGGATGTCCCGACAACTGTTAAAAGACCAGTTTCTTAGGAACCTCCCAAGAGAATTCGCTTCGGCCAAAGTGACCGTAGCAGGCTGTCTTCTGGTAGATAGGTTTCCTTAAATCCAGATCCCTAATGGTTCAGTAAGACAAACAAACAAAAACAGAAGGATACAGAGGGTTTATGAGTCTTTCTATTCTTATTTGTTTCTTATCTCTATATAATAAGAGAGTTTTCATGTCCCTCTTGCCTCAGCGTTCCACATGCTCCCACAGCCTTTGGCTGCCTGACCTGTCACTCCTACAGTGTGACAATCCACTGGCTGTGAGTACTCAAATGCCATTTGCTGGGTGCTGGGTCTGCTCCAGCGTGGTGTAGTGGTTAAGTGCGTGGACTCTAATCTGAGAGAACTGGGTTTGATTCCCTACTCCTCCACTTGCACCTGCTGGATGACCTTGGGCAAGCCATAGTTCTGTCAGAGGTATCCTTGAAAAAGAACAGTTTCTGTCAGAGCTCACTCAGCCCCACCTACCTCACAAGGTGTCTGTTGTGGGGAGGGGAAGGGGAAGGAGTTTGTAAGCTGCTCTGAGACTCCTTTGGGTAGTGAAGGGCGGGGTATAAATCCAATCTCCTTCTCCTCCTCCTCTTCCTCACCCACTCCCCTTTCAGCCACTGTTCTCTTTCAGAAGCACTGTGTCTCCTGACGAAGACACTTCTCTTGCTGAGCTCCTGTCTGGGACTGTTTTCCCTCAGCGGCTGTTGTGAGGAACTTATACAGTTGCCAGCTCCAGGTAAGGAAGCCAGTTTAAGGAAGCCAGAGTTTGGGGAGGGGAGAGGAGAGGCCTCAGATGAACAGAATGCCACAGAGGCCACCGGCCAAAGCATTCTAACTTTTCCGTCAGGGGCTGTTGGTAAGCAACCAAGCTTTGTTCTGTCAGTAAAAAGTCAAAGGAACGAAATCCTTTCTACGCCTTTGTGAGGAACTCACTGGGGCCAGTCCTGAGTATGGTTGCCAGCCCCAGGTTGGAAAATTCCTGCTGAGTCCTTTCGCTCCCCCCCAACCCTGCCCTTCCCAGGCTCCCTCCCCACAAATCTCCAGGTATTTCCCTACTCAGAGCTGGGAACTCTACTTTCTCCTTGGTGCCTTCTGCTGGTCAACCAAGCTTGGTTTCTGTCAGTAAAAGGCCCTTTCCACACCTATTTTGGCCTTCAGGAGAAAACTCATTGTGTCCTTATACCCTGCTGAGATAGCAGCCCCCCCCCCCCCCAAGAGCCAATGTGACGTAGCAGTCAGGGCTTCAGAGCACGGTAGAGGCTGCAGGTGGGGGGGGGAGAGATGGAAAGCTGAACAGTGAGGGAGAAATAAAGGTAGGTTGATGCTTGGCTGGAAAGGAGATAGGGTTGCCAACTCCAGGTGGGAAATTCCTGGAGATTTGAGGGATGGAGCCTGGAGAGGGTGAGGTGTGAGGAGGGGTGGAGCCTCAGGCAGGTACAATGCCATGGACTTTGCCTTCCAAACCAACCATTCCCTCTTGGGGAACCACTGTTGCCAGTCTCCTGGTGAGGACTGGAGATCACTCTGAATTACAATTGCTCTCCAGATGGCATTGATCAGTTCCCATAGAAAAAACGGTGGACTCTGTGTCCTTTTACCCTGCTGAGATGCCCCCCCCATGAAAGCCAATGTGACGTGGCAGTCAGGGCTTCAGAGCATGGTAGAGGCTGCAGGTGGGGGGGGGGAGAGATGGAAAGCTGAACAGTGAGGGAGAAATAAAGGTAGGTTAATGCTTGGCTGGGAAGGAGATAGGATTGCCAACTCCAGGTGGGGAATTCCTGGAGATTTGAGGGATGGAGCCTGGAGAGGGTGAGGTTTGAGGAGGAGTAGGGCCTCAGACAGGTACAATGCCATAGACTCTGCCCTTCAAACCAGTCATTCCCTCTTGGGGAACCACTGTTGCCAATCTCCTGGTGAGGGCTGGAGATCACTCAGAATTACAACTGTTCTCCAGATGGCATTGATCAGTTCCCTTGGAGAAAATGGTGGACTCTGTGTCCTTATACCCTGCTGAGGTTGCCACAGCAAATTGATGTTGAATACCCAAGGCCTTGGCACTCTCCCAGAACCTCTTTCTAGAGCCTGTTGTATTTATTTCCGCAACAGGCCTTATTCCTAGTTATAGTATAAAATGGTAAACAACAATGTACTTTTTGCTAGCTCTGTGCCAGCAATGCTCTGTCTTAAGTACTGACACACTAGAGGTCCTTCCTGGAGTGCCGGCAGCTCTGACGAAAAAGAAGTAACAGCAGAAAGAACTAATTAGACAGCCTACAATGAGTGTTTAGTGATGTTTCACGTGTTTTGAGAAAGCAGCAACCTTTGATAGAGGCTTACAGAATTATGCATGGGATAGAGAAGGTAGAGAAAGAAGGACTTTTCTCTCTCTTTCTCACCATACAAGAACTCGTGGGCACTGCATGAAATTAAGGAGCAGTAGCCTTAGAGCAGATATAAGGAAGTACTTCTTCCAAAGAGTAATTTAACACGTAGAATTCACTGCCGCAGGAAGGGGTGGCAGCTACAAGCACAGGCAGCTTCAAGAGGGGATTGGATAAACGTATGGAGCAAAGGTCCATCAGTGGCTATTAGCCACAAGGTATAGATCAGGGGCGTTGAACGCATTTGCGGTGAGGGCCGGATCTGACATAAATGAGACCTTGTTGGGCCGGGCCATGTGTGTCATAAACTGTAATGCCAGGTAGCGGAAATATAAACTTTATAAAGGACACAGACAAATACATTTAAAGATTTTTAAAACTTTAAATAAAAGATGCTTAAAACACCAGCAATCTTAATATTTTGTCTATTTAACAGTGTCTGATAACTGACACCTCTGCTCTGAATTACTGCATCAAAATGTCTGTGCTATAGCAATCTTGAGTATGCTGTTCAGGTGTGTATCTGTAAACTGCAAACCTCCTTTTGAATTATTGACATTTATTACAGAAATCTCATGCTCAGTGTTCCTAGCCTAGGACCCAGGGGAAAACATGAAATGGCTGGGCATTGCAACCTTTTCTACATAAGTTGCTTCATGTGCTGGTCAAGAACACGAGAAGGCATCCTAACACAGACTGAGGGCCATGTGTTTGTCTATAAAACTGTAGTATTCCCCAAAGAAATAACTACCACTTCCTACAAAGAGGGTGAACTTGGTTTGGGCACACACTCTCAGCCTGATCCACCTCACTGGCTTGTTGTTATTCCTCCTCTAAAATAGTTCACATTGCTTTCTTACTGAGAAAAACTGGACCATGAGAGCATGAATACAGCAAAAAGAGGGAGGGAACCCAGTTGCACCCAGGAGAGCCCTGGCATAAAGTAGGAAGTAGGAAACAGCCAGGGCCTTGTGGGCCTGATTGGGGTCCTCTGAGGGCCTGATCCAGCCCATGGGCCACATGGTTTGACACTCCAGTTATAGATGGAACACTGTATTTGGGGCAGTGATGCTCTGTATTCTTGGTGCTTGGGGGAGGGGGCAACAGTGGGAGGGCTTCTGGAGTCAAACTGGCCCCACTGGTGGACCTCCTGATGGCACCTGGGTTTTGGACATGGTGTAACAGAGTGTTGGACTGGATGGGCCACTGGCCTGATCCAACATTGGCTTCTCTTATGTTCTTATATGAGGTAGATGGGGCTGAGAGAGCTCTTTTGAGAACTGCTTGTGAGGGAGCAGCTCTGAGAGAACTTGTGGCTGAACCAAGGTCACACCAGCAGCTGCACGTCCTACCTTCTTGCACAGGGTGGGCAGAGTGGACAAAGAGAACTTTTTCTCCCTCTCCCAAAATCCCAGAACTTGAGGGCATCCAGTGAAGCGGATGGGTAGCAGATTCAGAACAGACCAAAGGAAATCCTTCTTTACACAGCGAGTGATTAAAATGTGGAGCTCGCTGCCGGAGGATGTAATGACGGCTGCAGCACAGATGGCCTTAAAAGGGGACTGGAAAGGTTAATGGAGAATAGGCCTAGCTTGTGCTGGCTAGGCGGGATATAAGTCTAAATAAATAAATAAATAGCCACGGCGACTAAAGAGAACCTCCACATTCAGAAGTAGTCAACCTGTGAATGCCAGTGCAAGGAGGCGACATCAGGGGAAGGTGTCGGCCTCTGTGCCGTTATGGAACCTCTAGAGCAGGGGTCCTCGAACTTTTTAAACAGGGGGCCAGTTCACTGTCCCTCAGACCGTTGGAGGGCCGGACGATAGTTTTTAAAAAAACAACCATGAACAAATTCCTATGCACTCTGCACATATCTTATTTTGAAGTAAAAAAAACAAAATGGGAACAAATACAATATTTAAAATGAAGAACAAGTAAAGTTAAATCAACAAACTTACCAGTATTTCAACGGGAACTATGGGCCTGCTTTTGGCTAATGAGATGGTCAGTGTCCGGTTCCATATTTGTCACTGCTAGTCGTAACAAGTGATGCAAGTGTGCATCAGTTAGTCTAGATCTGGTTGGAGATTTCAGATGTTATTTTGCGGGGGGGGGGGGGGGTGCACGCGCAAGCAAGGCACCCTTGACGGGGCTGTTTTCTTTCCCTCTCCGAAGAAACAAAGAACTCGGCATCCTCACAAACTTTTTAAGGCAGCAAGCCCCCAGCTGCTTCTCCCTGAAACTCCACTACTGCAGGCATCATGATGGGAAAGAAAAACCTCTCTCTCTCTCTCTCTCTCCCCCTCCGATTCCCAGCAGCACAAAAAGCCTCGAAAAAGACCCTCACCCGGCTCTTGGGACTGGTGCAGGTCTCCTAGCCGGCTGAGAGGCCTCTCAGCCGGCTAGGAGACTTGGGGCCAGCCGGAGCGCCTGCCACCCCACACTTACCCTCTTCCAGTCTTCCTTTTGCCTCCTCCTGGCTGACTGGAAGCAGGGGGGCGGAGCTTTGTCATGTGGCCCGGGACGAGTCGGCTGCAATTTTTCCGCTGCTTTGTGTGCTTCTGGGAATTGGAGGACAGGCAGCGGCACACCCAGCGGGCCAGAAAAATGCCCTCGGCGGGCCGCATGTGGCCCCCGGGCCGCAGTTTGAGGACCCCTGCACTAGAGGATCTGGTTGACCACTGTGTGAGACAGGATGCTGGACTAGATGGACTACTGGTCTGATCCATCAGGGCTCTCCTGATGTTCTTAGGAAGGCCTCGGCCTCTCTGCCCTGTTGTCGGCCCTCCAGAGGAACTTGTTGGCTACTCTCTGAGGCAGGATGCTGGAATAGATGGACTCTTACTGGGCTGATCCAGCCGGTCTCTTCTTACATTCTTTTTGAAAGGGTGGCAGGGCACAGACACATCCTAGACTAAAATTGCTGCCCTGTTAGCTAGGAAGCCAGAAGGGCTCTGTAGTCGGGGGGGGGGGGGGGGGATAATCCAGTGGTGTAGCCAGGGTCCTGTGTGCATACAGATAAGTGGTTGCTGTCACAACCCAAATGCAGCAGACGAGCATTTACCTGACAATGACCCCCGGTCGAAGATCAAAATTCTGGTGCACAATGCTCAGCAATTCTTTCTCGGGCTTTATGCAGGTGCCGTAAGTAAACAGTGAGATTGAGAGAGGCTCGGGCACACCGATGGCATAGGCAACCTTTTTGTTAAAGAGAGAGAGCGAGAGAAAGCACAGCATTTAGACCCTGTTCACAAATGCCGATGTGTCAATCACGATGGCACCCCATGACCTTACATGCGCAAAGCAGCCAACAAACATGACTTTAAATGTGGGATTGCACCAGCTATGTAGAAAGATGGTGTGTGGGGGAGGGGGGCTGTTTTAAAAGGAAGAGAGGGAGGGAACCATTTATCACTGGAAACATAATAGATCTAGTAGCAATTCATTCTTCAACCGATTGCAGGGGGGAAAGCAAGAGTCCAGGAGCACTTGAAAGACTAACAAAATTTGTGGCAGGGGAGGAGCTTTTGTGAGTCACTGCTCACTGTCAGAAGGAGTGAGCAGTGACTAACGAAAGCTCCTCCCCTGCCACAAGTTTTGTTAGTCTTTCAGGTGCTCCGGGACTCTTGCCCTTTCGTACCGCTACAGACAGACTAACACGGCGACCCATCTTAATCGCAGGAAGGTAATTCTAATGCTCTTCTAAAATGAACTCACAGTTTAGTATTTATTTATTTAAAACAGTTCTCAGCCGACTTTCTGCCTTGCAGAACCCAAGTCAGCTTACAATGCAAATTTTTAAAAAAAACAAGTATTTTTTTTTAAAAAAACCAACAACATATAAGGTACCAGAATTTAAAAATCTCAATTAGGACTGCCAATAAATAAAAACTAGATTAGTCCAACGCCGTCTTCAGCTGCCTCCTGCACAGTGCACCTCCCCGAAAAGGTTGTTCCACCATCAAGGGGTTACCACCAAAAAGGCCCTCTCTTGTGTGCTCACTAGATGAGCTTCTTTGATTGGGGAGACAGACAGGAGGGCCCCTCCCTGTTGTTACCCCCAATGGCCTGCCTTGTGGTTTGGGGAATTTAGCGATGCGCCGGGGTCCTTTCGTAGAAAAAGAGGTGCAGGAGCTCATTAGCATAACTCATTAGCATACCTCATTAGCATATGGCACGTCCCCTGACATCACCGGAAGTGTGTCAGAAAGGGAATGTCCGTTTCAGCCCCATTATACCCTATGGGCCATTGAAATCAATGGCAAAAACTCATAGGGTATATGAGGGGCTGGAGGAAAGGGGGTTTGAGGGAGAGGCTCCAAACTTGCAGGGTAGCTGCTGGGGCCTCTCCTCGAAATATCCACCAAGTTTCAAGAAGACTGGACCAGGGGGTCCAATTCTATGGGCCCCCAAACAGGTTGTCCCATCCCCTCCATTGTTCTCTATGGAGGGAAAAAATGTTAACTTTTTTCCTCCCATAGAGAACAATGGAGGGAATGGGGGCAACCTGTTTGGGGGCCCGTAGAATTGGACCCCCTGGTCCAATCTTCTTGAAACTTGGTGGGTATTTCGAGGAGAGGCCCCAGCAGCTACCCTGCAAGTTTGGAGCCTCTCCCTCAAACCCCCTCCTCTCCAGTGGCTTTTAAAGTTGCCGCCAAATTTCGGCGGCAATTCGGCAGCAGGCTGAATTGGATTCGAGAATCTGATTCGGCCCGTGGCTGCCCTAGTGGCCACTCCTGAGCTGGTGGAGCTTCGCTCCGCCTCGCTCCAGCCCCAATGGACCCCTGGCGATGCGGCAGGATAAGCCAGAGGGGTACAGGAATCTTAACTCCTGGCCAGGAATGGCTGGTAGCAGAAAAGAGTAAAGAGATGTGCCTGTTCATTTCGGTGCTATCCATGCCGTCTCCTTCTTGTTTATGGTTGCAGACTCAGAAAGATCTCAGGGGAACTTACCTGGACTAGAACCCGGCGGCACAGCCCGGCTTTCACCAAGGATTTGGCCACCCAGCGGGCTGCGTACGCTGCTGACCGGTCCACCTTTGTGTAGTCTTTCCCTGAAAAAGCCCCGCCTCCATGAGCACCCCATCCGCCATACGTGTCCACGATGATCTTCCGCCCAGTAACTCCAGCATCACCCTGTGATGTTACAATGATCAATATCACTCCATGCATTTTCATTAGAGGGCATGATTTGGAAAGTTACGAAACAGAAGCAGTTAAGTGGCCTACAAAGATACAGCGGTACCAAAATCATTTGGCCAAGGGTACCACTTAATTCGGGGCTGCAGTGGCTCAAGTGGTTAAGACACTGAACTGCAGACTGGAAGGTCGGTAGTTCAGCAGTTTGAGTCCCGAGGGCTGCGTGACAGAGTGAGCTCCCGTCTCTGGCCCCAGCTCCTGCCAACCTAGCAGTCTGAAAGCAAGAGATTGCAAGTAGATAAATAGGGACCACTTTGGTGGGAAGGTAACAGCGTTCTGTGCGCCTCGGCATCCAGCCATGCCAGCCACATGACCACGGAAACATCTTCGGACAGCGCTGGCTTTTTGGCTTGGGAATGGAGATGAGCACCGCATCCCTAGAGTCGTATTTGACTGGCTTTGGAGCAAGGGAAACCTTTACCTTTACTCCTTAATTCATCCTGATCTGGATGGCCCAGCTAGCCTAGTCTCATCAGGTCCTGGAAGCTAGGCAGGGTCAGCCTTGGTTAGTTCTTGGCTGGGAGACCAGCAAGGAAGGCCATGGCTGTTATCCAGAGGCAGGCAATGGCAAACCACCTCCATTCATCTGTTGTCTTGAAAACCCCTAAGGCAGTGGTTCTCAACCTTTCTAATGTCGCGACCCTTTAATACAGTTCCTCATGTTGGGGTGACCCCCAACCATAAAATTCTGCCAACACACACAACAATGAAGCTACTTTTTCAGATGTTTTCTCTTGCATGGCAGTTAGCACCGAGCAACTTTAATACAGACTTTAGACACACATATATTTGCAAGCTAGTCCCAACAAGACACAACAAACACTCAGGCTTCAGACTTACTTTTCTTCAACAGAAGATGCCATGAGAAAACGAAGGTAGGTGGGGGGGGGGGGGAGAGGCTGTTGCAGGTAGGGGGGAGAGAGAGAGAGTGAAAGGTAGGGGGAGAGAGAGAGAGAAAGGGGGAAGAGAGAAAGGGGAAGAGAGAGAGAAAGGGAAGAGGGGAGAGAGGGGGGAAGGAAGGTAGGTAGGCCGGGGGGGGCTTTTGCCACCTTTCCTGGGCTCTGCGCTTTGGCACAGAGCCTAGGGAAGGCGGCAGGGGGGCGGCTTTTGCCGCCTTTCCAGGGCTCTGCGCTTTAGCGCGGAGCCTGGGGAAGGCGGCAGGGGGGCGCCGTAAAGGTGGCGGCGGGGAGGGGGAAGCAGCCATTGACTTACCTGCTGGCTTCTTCCTCCTTGTGGCCTTTGCTGGAAGGGCTGCTGGAAGCAGGGGGCGGGGCTCCGGCCCCAACCAACTCCTGCTCTTTGCCCTTCAAGGGAAAGCTCCCTTTGGAGGCAAAGAGCCGGGAGGCCAGACCTCACACTCGATCGAGCGCGGGGCCCTTTCCTGCCGGCGGGAAGGGGCGGGGCGGGCTTGGATGCCAGCCAGCGACCCCTGTGAAATGGTCATTCGACCCCTAAAGGGGTCCCAACCCACAGGTTGAGAACCGCTGCCCTAAGGGATCACCATAGGTTGGGTGTGGCTTGTCCACATTTTCCACCACCACTACTTAGCTCATCTTAATACCCACTTTTTAACAGATGTGCTAATGACACTTTTTGAAGGTTAATTAGAACAATGAACGCGTGAGTGTCTCCTCTCCCTGACTGCCCCCCTGTACCTCTCCCGGCCTACATGGTGGTGCCGTTTCTGACAGGGATTCTGTGGTAATTCTTTTTGTTTTTTGGCTCCTATGTTGGCTTTTTCCGCCTGAATTTTGGCTAACTGCATTTGTTGTTCTCTTCCGGTTTCAATTCTGGCTTTTACCCTCTCAGAGTCTCTCTCCTGCCGTAACCCCTTCTTTGGATATCAACTGACATTTCTGAGCAAGTGCGATTCGGAAGGGCTGTCAGTTCTATAGTTTGAAATGCATCACTTTGCCATCAAAAAGGTACGCAGTGATAAAATAACAGTATAAAACAGCCATCGAACCTCTCCCCAAAAGGCAAACACCATTAGAAGCAATGCGGCAATATGAAAAGATGCATCTGAACGACCCCCACACCCAGGACTGACCGGCAGCCATAAAACTAGCCACATAATCCTATGCAGAGGAACACAGTCTGAGTCCAGTGGCACCTTTAAGACCCACAAAATTTCAGTCATGGTGTGAGCTTTCGAGGGCACGCACACTGAAATTTTAGACTGGAGTAACTCTGCATAGGATGGTACTGTACGTCATCACAAATATCACTAAACGTGCCATGTTTCAACAGGTCCATAAGAAGCTATTTCGGGATATAATCTGATGCCCTTCCACAGTGACAGTTCCATGACTTTGGAACCGCCACAGGGACACTGTCAAGTGTAGTTTAGCCCTAAAAAGCCCTGGTTCAGGACTACAGTATGTGGTAAGTAGGGGCTTAACCCCACCCCTGGCAAACTTTTTCTGACCTGAAACAATCCCATATTGCCACTACCCTCCCCGCGTGGCTACTGGTCTCAATCCGAATCAGAGCCGTGCATGCCTGGGAATTACGTTCCAAACAGAGAACTTCCAGAGCATGGCTGGTCGACAGGGCTGGGGCAGGGGGGGACACACAAAGAGGGAGGGGGAGGAGATTGGATTTATATCCCGCCCTTCACTCGGGAGTCTCAGAGCAGCTTACAATCTCCTTTCCCTTCCCCTCCCCACAACACCCTGTGAGGTAGGTGAGGCTGAGAGAGCTCTTTCGAGAACTGCCCTTGAGAGAACAGCTCTGAGGACTTGTGACTGACCCAAGGTCACACCAGCAGCTGCATGTGGAGGAGTGAGGGATCAAACCCGGTTCTCCCAGATTAGAGTCCGCGTTCCTAAGCACTACACCAAACTGACTTTGTAACCGGTAATTGGGCCCGCAGATAACTTTAATAACCAGGTAGAGTAAACAAAGCAAAGTAATCCAAAGGAAGCTGATCCGATGGAGGGAGCCCTGGTATCTCACCTCCCTCTGATGCTATCAAAGACAGGAGGAGTCAAAGGGGGTTGGATCCCTGGTAGGTCGATACAGGGGGCAGGGGGCTCTCATTGGGGTGACACTTGCTGGTGACAACTGCTCTGTAATACCAAGGGGCCCAACGATAGCTGGCCTTAGGCTGGTCAATGGATGGGACTTCTCTCTCTCATCTCCCTCTGATGCAGACAGGTGAACTGGAACGACTGCAGATCTCATTTACATGAGAAGTCCCTTCTTGTGTGGCCACCGGAGCAGCTGGTTTCGAACTATGTTTTTCGTAGACGTTCACGGGGTGAACTCAGTATACACACTGAGGGGAGAGGCCGTGGCTCAGCGGTAGAGCGACTACTTGGCACGTGGAAGGTCCCAGGTTCAATTCCTGGCATCTCCAGCTAAGAGGGTCTGAATACAGGTGATGTGGAAGACCCTGGAGAGCGGCTGCCGGTCTGAGTAGACAATACTGGCTCAGAGGAACCTAGAGTCTGGTTCGGTAGAAAGGCAGGCCCGTGCTTTCACATACCTGGGGGCCACCGATGACAAACCGGCCGCTGGGCTGGAGGTGGTAAACCGTGTCTTCGTCCAAGTATTTGGCTGGAACCACAGCCTTGATGACCCGCTCCCGCAGGGCTTTGCGCATGGTTTCCAGAGAGACCGTTTCATCGTGTTGTACAGAGATCACAATGGTATGAACACGCATAGGGATGACCGTGCCGTCCTTCTGGAGATACTGGACTGTGACCTGAAGACAGACAGGAAAAAATGATGTGTGACCACACAGTGAGAAGGCAGGCCATTCATCTCACTGTCTTCCAAAAGATCGCAAAAATATCCTGGCCATGCTTTACGGCAGGGGTGGCCAAACTTGCTTCATGTGAGAGCCACACAGAATCAACGTCAGATGTTTGATAGCCACAAGACATGAACAAATATTATATACGTGTTTTTATTGGAAAATCTACAAATCTGCTTTTTATTGACATTAAATGAGACTGCCAAAAATAAAAACAAAAGGGGAAAAAAACAGATATTGATAATATTTATTTGTCCTGTTGTGTACTAGTCACGAAATGGCGACCGCCATGCGGTCAGAGCACATGGCCCGATTCTACCTGAGCTTCAGCCAGGTAGAACAATAGACAGTCGGATCCAAAACGACCACCAATAGCCAGCCTAGGTCTTCCGCAGGGGACCTATGACCTACAACTTAAGACTTAAGGCCCTATCAGAACTATGCGCATATGCTAAGCCCCTATCAGGTATTTTGGGTGCGGCCAGAGGTGGGGCTCCGGCCGGCATATAAGCAGGGCCCTGGAGCCCTGGCAGCATGCTTGATCTGACCATCTCCTGAACATGCTGATTCACTTAATAAAGTCTTTGTTATGATCATCCTACAACTCGCCTCCCGACTCCAGTACTTTCCATGTCCAATAATATTTATTTGTTTGCTAATCATATTTATTTGCCTAAAAGAGAGGTTGAAAGAAAGCACAAAAGAGGTGGTCACAGTTTGGCCACCCCTGCTTTATGGCTAGCACTGCTCATAAGTTTGGGCTTAAAAACAGACTGAGTTTTCAAACAGAGGTGCCAAGCTCATTTGTTACGAGGCCCGGATCTGAAGAAGAAGAAGAAGAGATTGGATTTATACCCCCCCTCCACTCCCCAAGGGAGTCTCAGAGCGGCTTACAAACTCCTTTCCCCTCCCCTCCCCACAACAGACACCCTGTGAGGTAGGTGGGGCTGAGAGAACTCTTTCTCAAGCTGTCCTTGAGGGAACAGCTGGTACAGAGCTATGGCTTGCCCAAGGTCATCCAGCCAGGTGCAAGTGGAGGAGTGGGGAATCAAACCCGGTTCTCCCAGATTAGAGTCTGCACACTTCACCACTACACCAAACTGGCTCTCTGACAGAAATGTCACTGTGTCTGGGCCATGAATGCCATGAAATGCATGCCAGGCAACAGAGATACACACTTCACAGAGGACACAGGCAAACCCCATTAACAATATTATTTTTTACTCAAACGTGCTTAAAACATTAACATTCTTACAGTATTTCCCTGATGCCTGCCCTCCCACTTCGCCTGGCCATTACTCATTAGCACTGGGACAGTTTACAGGGACACATCGCCCAGCCTCTGTCATCTGGCAGCGAAGGTAATGACCAGCTGCTCACGGGCCAGATAAGAGCCCTGGATGGGCCAGTTCCGGCCCACGGGCCATACGTTTGACACCCCAGCTTTAGAAGAGTCAGAGACATTTTCATTAAGGACACATAGGACCGCCCTGGACAGCCCAAGCTAGCCTTATCCCATCAGATCTCAGAAGCTAAGAAGGGTCAGCCCCAATTAGTTCTTGGATGGGAGACGACCAAGGAAGTCCACGGTCGTTACACAGAATTCCAGGGTCCTGGGGTTGTCGCAGGCCGGTTGTTCGGACCGTTGTTCTCATGTCACCCCATGATACTATTCAAAAAACGGGCTGCTACTTACCCAGGGGTAACTTTGTCCAAGAAATATCCAGTCAGTCAGCTGACCGGTGTTTCGGTCCTGCCCCACACGGAGCTCTGATTTATCCCACCCCCTGCCAACTCCTCCCTCCCTCCCTCCCCCCAATTAGGGTCCAGCTCCAAACTGACCTGGGTTTTGGAGTCAGGTCTGAGCCAAGGGAGTTCGCCGCTCCGCCTCAGCTCGGCCAGTTTGGCATTCAGTTTGTGAGCCAACACGATGGTCAGCGGCATGCACTCCTCTGTCTCGTCTGTCGCATAGCCAAACATCAGACCCTGCAGCGGGAAGGGAAGGATCAGCGTTCACGGCAACCAGACAGAGAGGCCTCTCTGTTTTTCGTTCTCTTCCATAGGCGAGGATGGCTTTCAAAGGGGATTAGACAGATTCATGGAGGAGAGGTCTATCAGTGGCTACCAGCCATGGTGAGTGAAGAGAACCATCCCGTTCAGAGGCACTAAACCTCCGGATGTCAGTGCCAGGAGGCAACCTCAGGGGAAGGCCTCGGCCTCTCTGCCCTGTTTTTGGCCCTCCAGAATGACAAGTTGGCCACTGTGTGAGACAATATGCTGGACTAAATGGACCACTGGTCGGATCCAGCAGGACTCTTCTAATCAGGGGAAGGCCTCGGGCTCGACACCCTGCTGTTGGCCCTGCAGAGGAACTGGTTGGCAGAGGAACTGTGTGAGACAGGATGCTGGACTTAGCACTGGTCGGATCCAGCAGGACTCTTCTAATCAGGGGAAGGCCTCGGGCTCTACACCCTGCTGTTGGCCCTGCAGAGGAACTGGTTGGCAGAGGAACTGTGTGAGACAGGATGCTGGACTAGCACTGGTCTGATCCAGCAGGGCTCTTCTAATCAGGGGAAGGCCTCGGCCTCGACACCCTGCTGTTGGCCCTGCAGAGGAACTGGTTGGCAGAGGAACTGTGTGAGACAGGATGCTGGACTTAGCACTGGTCGGATCCAGCAGGACTCTTCTAATCAGGGGAAGGCCTCGGCCTCGACACCCTGCTGTTGGCCCTGCAGAGGAACTGGTTGGCAGAGGAACTGTGTGAGACAGGATGCTGGACTAGCACTGGTCTGATCCAGCAGGGCTCTTCTAATCAGGGGAAGGCCTCGGCCTCGACACCCTGCTGTTGGCCCTGCAGAGGAACTGGTTGGCCACCAGGGTTGCCAAGTCCTATCTCAGAAATGTCGGGGGACTCCTGTCCCCGGTCTGGGATCTTCACGCATGAAGCGCACGCGCGGCGTGGTGACGTCACCAAGAAGTGACGTCATCACGCTGGGCACGTTGCCAGGGCAACCCTCTGGCAATCGCCCCAAAACTCTATGGTACGATAGAGTTTTTGGGGTGATTGCTAGAGTGTCGCCCCAGCAACATGCCCAGTGTGATGGCATCACTTCCCGGTGACATCATCACGCTGGGGCAGTCGACCTGATTGGGCCAGTTTGGGGGTGGGGTTCCCCCCGCCAGTTGGATTCGGGCCGTGGATTGGGGACCCCTTTAGCGGGGGATTCCCCGCCCCCCAGGGGGAGTTGGCAGCCCTATTGGCCACTGTGTGAGACAGGATGCTGGACTAGACAGACCACTAGTCTGAACCAGCAGGGCTCATCTTATCAGGGGAAGGCCTCAGCCTCTATGCCCCATTGCTGGCCCTCCAGAGGAACTGGTTGGCCACTGCATGAGAGAGGATGCTGGACTAGACAGACCACTGGTTTAATCCAGCAGGACTCTAAACGGGATATAAATGAGTGGCGGAAGGTTTACTTGGCACCATTTTTCCAAATGCAAATTCTGCAAATCACACACACACACATACTTTGTGGCTGCCTGGACGCCATCAGTTACTCACGCCTCATCCCGCCGACCTCTGCCAAAATTATTTGCCCCCTTCTGCTCAGACCACCCGAAAGCCCTTGCCAGACCCTGACACTGGCTTTCCATTCCTTCTGTCGAACCCATCCACAGCCTTGTTTCTCCTGCCTTTCTCGGTAGTGTATTTCTATCTTGCTGTTCCTCTGCGGAGATCAGGACCCCCTGTTCAAAAGCCCCAGTTCTACAACCAGTCTGAGCATTAGGATACCCTGAGGTGGGGCCACCGTGGGGCCCAGTGTTTCTGGCAGGGTCCGCTGCTGTTGACCCCACCTCACTTATTTTGTAGTGCTCCACCATGCTCCCAGCTACGCAAACTGCCCAATGCCACTTGGGCAAAGGCTTCAGGGAGTTATGGGCAGTGGGCAGTGACAAGCGGACGGGGGAAGAACACACAGGGAAGAGGGAGGCATCCGGGTGGGTGGGAGGGAGAGAAGGGGGGAATGGGGTCACCGTATCTCAAAAGGGACGTTGCAGAGCTGGGTAAAGGAGAGAGGAGGGCAACCCAGACGATGAGGGGGTTGGAGCACCTTCCCTATCAGGAAAGGCTGAGGAGTCTGGGACTTTTCAGTTGAGAAAAGAAACAACTAAGGGATGTTTTTAAAACAATGCATGGGATAGAATTGACAAAGAGAGATTTTTCTTCCTCTCCCCAAATACTAGAACTCGAGGGCATCCAGCGAAGCCAATGGCCAGTAGGTGCAGGATGGACAAAAGGAAATGCTTTTTTACACAGAGAGCGATCAAAATGTGGAACTCGCTGTTGGAGGATGCAGTGGTGGCCGCACACGTAGATGTCTTTAAAAGGGGATTGGACAGATTCATGGAGGAGAGGTCTACCAGTGGCTACCAGTCGTGGTGACTGAGGGGAACCTCCACATTCGGAGGCAGTGATCCTCTGGATCCCAGAGCCAGGAGGCAGCGTCAGGGGAAGGCCTCGGCCTCTCTGCCCTGTTGTTGGCCCTCCAGAGGAACTGGTTGGCCTCTGTGTGAGAAGGGATGCTGGACTAAAGGGACCACTGGGCTGTTGCTTATTCGCTCTGGGCTGAGACGCTCGATACAACGGCGGCAGGGTGTATTTCACAATCTAGAGCCATCGACCTGAATTACTGGTGAGCTGTTGCTGCTGCTGTTGTTGTTTACCTGATCCCCAGCGCCCACTTCTTCTTCCGCCCTGTGCAGATGAACTCCCTGAGCGATATCGGGGGACTGCTGTTCCAGCGCCACGAGAACGTTGCACGTCTTGTAGTCGAACCCTGTGGAATGGAGTTTGAAATCGTGAATGGCCTTGAGGTCCCCCTCTCCATCAGTCATGCTTTTCAGGACCACGTGGAATTTTGTCACGAGGGCCTGCAGATATTTTCCCCACGCGGGGTTTCCACAAGTCCGAGTCCTTCCAAAGGACTCTCTCACTAGCCCTAGTGAGAAGTACAGGATTTCAGCCCACATGCAAAGAAAATGGCTTATCGGGATCATGGGGTAATTTCTAAGGGAAATGAAAACCATCTACCTTGAACAGACTGACAGCTCAAAAATCATTTATGTAATATACTGGAAGCGAGCTGTGCAGGGGTGAAAATGGTCTGAAACAGCAGGCAAAAGTGTCTGTGTGCACAGAACTCCCTTCAAAGTTTTCTTTTGGGGTTTTCTGGATGTAGAAATTAGATTTGCCCCACCCCAACCACACTCTGCATTTGTGAATGGGGCAGATCTGTGAATAAACCAACATGGCTGCTCTGTCTAGTATGGCTACAGTTGCTGTCTCCGGATTGGGGGGTGGAGCCTGGGGAGGGCGGGGCTTTGGGAGGGCAAGGACATCAGCAGGGTACCAGGTCGTACAGTCCTCCTTCCAAAGCAGCCATTTTCTCCAGGGGAACTGATCTCTGTCATCTGGAGGTCAGTTGTAATTCGGGTTTGGCGACCCTGGATTTGGCCCTTTGGAGTTGTGCTGAGCCTTTAGATGCCCTGAAAATCTCTAATGGATTTCCCAGTCTTTTATTTTACATATGTGTGTCGAACGGTTGCCAGTTTGTGGCACAGGGGTTAAGTGAGTGGGTCTAGTTTTTAAGAGATATGGGTTCAGATCCCTTGCTCAGCCATGGAAGGTCACTGGGCTATTCACATGCTCAGCCTAACCCACCTCACTGGGTTGTTGTGAGGGTAAAATGGGAGAGAGGGGGGATCACATGCACTGCCCCAGAATTCCTCGGAGGAAGGATGGGATAAAAATGTATTAGACTGATTGTTTGACACAAGGGGGAGACTGAGTGGAGAGACCAGAGGAGGTAGCGATGGCCATAGGCACAGATGGCTTTAAAAGCGGACTAGACAGATTCAGGGAGGATGGGCCTATCGGTGGCTACTAGCCATGGCAACTAAAGGGAACCTCCACATTCAGAGGCAGTCAACCTCTGAACCCCAAAGGCAACATCAGGGGAAGGCCTCAGCCTCTGTGTCCTGTTGTTGGCCCTCCAGTGAAAGTGGTTAGCTGCTGAGTGAGACAGGATGTTGGACTGGACCATTGGTCTGTTCCAGCAGGGCTCTTCTCATGATCTTAGCAGGCAAGACCTCGGCCTCTACGCCCTGTTGTTGGCCCTCCAGAGAAACTGGTTGACCACAGTGTGAGACAGGATGCTGGACTAGATGGACCCTCACTGGTCTGATCCAGCAGGGCTCTTCTTACGCTCTTACGTTTATCAGCCCTTTCTGAATCAAAATTCTACCACCCATTCCAAACACACATATACTGTTATTTTTCCTTAACCGTGTGGGGGGGGGGTGTATGGTATTTTTATTGGGCAAACAGCAGGGGGTGACACATTGTCCCCAACCACTATTTCATAAAAAACTATGAATGTTTTTAAAATTGCGTCAGCGGCAGTGGAACGGACAAATGGTCTCTGTCACCTGTATTTTGGCCCTTAGCTAAGACCAAAACTGTGTGTTCCGTTAGATATGTGACCACCATCAGAATCCATGCATTTGTTCTCTCTTTGCACCTGCTGGATGACCTTGGGCAAGCCCTAGTTCTGGCACAGCTGTTCTTGAAAAAGAGTAGTTTCTGTCAGAGCTCTCTTAGCCTCATCTACCTCACAAGGTATCTGTTGTGGGGAGGGGAAGGGGAAGGAGTTTGTAAGCCGCTCTGAGATTCCCTTGGGTAGTGAAGGGCAGGGTATAAATCCAGTCTCTTCTTCTTCTTCTTCTTTCTCCCTTGGTAACATTTAGGGCAAATTACCCATGTCCTGACATCACAACAGTGTTTCCCTGATCTCACCCCAAAGTTGGTTGCAGGGCCCAGCTGTTCCCCTGAACAACACAGCTGCTTTGGAGGGTGGATTCTATGGCATTATATAATGCTGATGTCCGTCCCCTCCCCAAACCCCACCCTCCCCAGGCTCCACCCCCCAAAATTTCCATGTATTTCTCAGCCCACAACTGGCACTCCAACCTGTCACCACTCTGAAACCAGCATCCTTCTGTTTTCCACCCACCTTTTGCGGAATCATCGTAACCGATGTGCCTGATTGTGTCTCGTACAACCCGCTGGTAATCCACCACAGCTCGGGAGGTGATCTCCCCACAGAGAAGCACCATGCCTGTTTTGCACACTGTCTCTAAAAGAAAAGAGGCGGGGAAACTGTATGAGGCTGGCTGAAGAATCCCTCTAAAAATAAATACATCCTATGCTCCTGGATACCAGTCACTCATAAGTGCGACACATTAAAATCTTTTACGACCCTTTCACTTTATCAGCGAAAGACATTTTAAAAAATTAAATCCGATTCCACCTTCTTTCATCCAAAGGGTTCAAAGCAAAACGCATCTGTCCCGGATCCTTTCTAGCACATCAACCCTGTGAAGAATGTTAGAATAACAGACTGGATCACCCAGTGCTTCGATGGAGGTTAGAACAGAGGTCTCATTGGCTCACCATGGCCCACCGACTGTAAAAAAGATAAATCTCTAACTACTCAGTTCATTCCGTAATCCCAAGGCAAATGTAGGGTGGGCAGCCTCCAAGTGGGGCCCTGAGATCTTCCAGAACTAGAACAGACAATGGAGATCAGTTCCCCTGGAGAAAATGGCTGCTTTGAAGGGTGAACTCTACGGTGTTACCCTGCTTAGGTCTCTCCCCTCCCCAAACCCCACCATACCCAGGGTCCACCGCAAAAATGTCCAGGAGTTTCCCAACAAGGAGTTGGCAACCACAAGTCTTGGGAGACCAGAGTGAAACTGAGAAGATTCAGCCAGCAGCCAGCATTTGAGCTTAGCTGCACTGGGAATATATTTTTTCCCTGAACCCAAAATGACCCCCCTCAACTGGGGACCAGTGAAGAAACCACAAGGATAAAGGAGGAGGGTAAGAGGAAGGAAATCACTCCCCTCCCCCCACTCACTCTCTCATCAAATATTTCTTCACAGGTCCCCGAATATGCTAGTTTTTGGGTTCCATCTCTTTGTGACTCTGAAGCGCACCCGAGTACCAAAATCCAAGATGGAAGTAGGCAGCCCAGGGCCAAAACTAGCTAATACTGGGAATTTCACGCGTGAAGCTCCCAAGAGTTCTGAAATCCAATTATCAGGCATGGGGGACCCAATTCAGACTGGGACCACAACGTTCTGTTTAGGCCTTTCCACTACACCATCGGCGTTTTCAATCTGAATTAGCCCAGCGGGGCATTGCCAACAGGGTGAGTGTGGGGGGGGGGTATAGTGGTTAGGAGTGTCGGACTAGTATCTGGCAGACCTGGGTTCGAATCCCCACTCACACCATCGAAGCTTGCTAGGTGACCTTGGGCCAGTCACACATTCTCTCAGCCTAATCGACCTCGCAGGGTTATTACAAGGATAAAATGGAGACAAGGAGAACGATGTAAGTTGCTTTGGTTCCCCGCTGGGGAGAAAGGCAGGGTGTGAACGAATTAACTACCCATGGGTTTCCTTCACAGGGCAAACAGTGGCTCCAAGGGACGTTTCACATCTGGAATACAGTGCAGGGGAGAAGGCTTGACCCCTGGTGCCCTCACGCAGTGGTCCCGATAAGCGCACCCGTTAAATTAATTTTCAAAACTGAGCATAGGACTTCCAACGTATTTTCTGGTTTGGCCCAAGGTGGCTCCCTTTGACAACATAAATCAGGTGACTCAAGACACTGTCTGGAGGGGATGAGCACAATTTCTCCCCTCCACTCTAACCTTTGGCCAAGGATCTCGGCAGTATATGCCTCCCGTCCCACCCCTTGTAATGATAAAGATTTTGCTAGAATGGCCGGATGGCTCTCTCGTGATGTGAAAAGGGGTGGATTTCTTACCGCAAGCCACCTTGGCGTTTGGATCTTGGCTCAGATGAGCGTCCAACACCGCATCGCTGATCTGGTCGCATATCTTGTCTGAAAGAGAAACAGGAGTCCTGAATGTCGGCAAGCAAGGTTAGCATGTGGCACAAAACCATGAAGAGGGAATGTGGGTGTATCAATGCGTTTGAGCCCATGGAAATCTATGAGATGCAGCTGTTCTCTTAAGAGAAGCCAAGGAGTCAAAGCCAAAGAGAAGCCAGACCGTGACAAGGCTGAATCGAATGGAAGATGTATTCTTTGCAGGGTTAAGCATATGATTGGGGAGCAACTGTAGCAACGCAAGTGCCTTCCCTTCTCTTCTCTTCAGCACACTGACGTCCAAAGGCCAATTCAGACTTCTGCAGGCAAGGAAAGGCGTTCTCATCTTTGTTTATGTAGCCTAAAAACACCTGACCAAGGGGAAACCATCTCTCCCCAGCAGCCTCGCTAAATCCAACAACCCACCTGAGTAAACAGGTCAGCTGAGACCTCTGACAGCCGAATCTCACTTTATCTTCCCAAACAAGCAAAGAGATACAAAACCGCAATGTCTGTATTGCCCCTTGCTACAAGGAAAAAATTGCAAGTCATCAGGTGCAAACTCCTGCTCTCACAGAGGCAGAAAAAAGACCCAATAAATACAAGGTGTGACGAGCTCTAGGCCTTAGGACCAGTTCGTATGATGGTTGCTGTGTTGGTGTTCACATCAGACTTGGATTCAGTTCAAATGTGCACAGGAGAGACGAACCCCTCTCAACACTTGAGACTCTGCCGGAGACATGTTCCTTTTGCGCCACAACTGGCTACAACTTCCTGAGACATGTCTCATAGATGCTTGGAGATGTATGCCTTTATTCTAGGGTTCCTGTGGAGAAACACATTTTTACTTAGGGGTCTGCGATGGACAAAAAAAACCACATTTAGAGTTTTGCTGTCCTAGCAGAAGACAGGCAGAAGGGGGGGAAGTCAATTGATCCCAACCTTGCTCAAGTAAAGGTAAAGGTTTCCCTTACTCAAAAGCCAGTCAAATCCGACTCTAGGGGGTGGTGCTCATCTCTGTTTCTAAACTGAAGAGCCAGCGGTGCCCAAAAACTATTAGTCATGTGGCCAGCATGACTAAATGCCAAGGTGCACAGAACTCTGTTACCTTTCCACCAAAGCGGTACCTATTTATCTACTTGCAATTTCTTGCTTTTGAACTGCTAGGTTGGCAGGAGCTGGGGCCAGAGACAGGAGCTCATTCTGTCACGCGGCACTCGGGTCTTGAACTACTGATCTGTTGACCTTCCGGTCTACAGCTCAGCGTCTTAACCTCTGAGCCACTACAGCCCTATTTTGCTCAAGTACTAACCATCCAATCTTTGGAAATGCTAATGGCCATCCTGGCTGGGGCCAATGAAATGGCCAGCTGACACCTCAGCTGGAATCCGACACCTAGAAGTTGATCATGAGACTTGTGGGTGCGAGAAGCTAGACTGGATCTTCCTGGAGATTTCACGAAAGGATTCTTTGGCTCACAAGGAGGTGGAAAAACATAAGTAATAAAATCCTTTGGCAAGCAGGGAGAGGGCTCCATTATAGCTGATTCCACCTGGAGAAAGAAGCTCTCACACCTGAGCTCCATCTTGATGGCCACCGTTGCCATAGTCAAAGGGCTGTCTGTCTGGACAAAGACTCCAAGGTAATGGTAAGCTTCTAGCAAACTGTAACTTCTAAATTAAAGAGCTTGTCTTAGAATAAGATCTGCTAGGGCATGTATAGAGCAAGAGACAGGGAAACTGCAGTATACGATAGCTTCATGTGTAATCCTACTTGAAACAAGGCAACTTGGTCACCTATGTCACGGGTGACCAATTTTCAGCCAGTCTGACAACAAGATACCTGAGTGGCTGAGGGTCCCACTGTGTTCTCTGATCAAACAGGGGTTTGAAGCATTATAGAACCTCTCTGGAGTAGAGACAACAGAGGATCAGCAGAAGGAAGGATAAAATAACATGGGTGATAAGGACTCTCTGAAAATAACATTATGTCTCCAGTTCTGGCATGAGGCATTGTGAGATTGCTGTGCCTTTATGTACAGAAGCTTTTGAGACTGCTGTGCCTTTATGTACAGAAATCAGCTACTGAGACGTTTCATGACCAGCAGATAAACATTATTCCCTGTTCAACTGCCAGTGTGGTGCAGTGGACAGTGTCTGGGCAATCTGATTAGACTGTGGGTGGGAAGAGTGGTGGTCAAATCCCTCTTCAGCCCACAATGAACAATCCTGGACCAAACACGCTCTACCAGCCTAGCCCCCATCACAAGGACGCTGTGAGGCCAAAAGGGGGGGCACATACAGGGTCCCAGAGGTAACTGGAGGGAGGGTGGGATGAAAATAAACAAAATAGCTGCTTATTAGAAAGCACAGCTACAGACACTAGTTGGAAAGTTGGCAATCATAAGCAAGTAACAGTAATGATATAATAACCAGTGTCAAGCAAAGGGCATCACTCAGCTCTCATTCTGCCTCTGTTTTTACGTATTGTGATGTATTCACATTTCTCAAGAGTTCTAGGAATAAGGTTCTTCCAGAGCAGCCCCAGGTGAGAATACATCCCAACTGGATCTCTGATATGACTACCATGGCCTGGGCAAACTGAGACAAGGGAGTGGAAGAAACATCCGGGGTCATGTTACGTAACACCCTAAGTAGAGTTGGCGACCCTGCAGGGTTTTCAAGGCAAGAGACAAACAGATAATTTACCACTGCCGGTCTCTGCATTGCAATCCGGGACATTTCGGGTGGTCTCCCATCCAAGTACTAACTGATAGGTGCCTCCCATATCTCTGCCTCCCCCCTCCCCGAATCCCTCTGGTTGCCAGGTTGGGGCTAGCAGCTCTGCCCATTAATTTGGCTTGATGTGGAAGATGATAGCTTACTGCCTCTGAGTCCCCCGCTGTCAGTGACTGTCCAGTCTGACTTGGCACCTGGCTTTCATCACTGGGTCCCAAAAGGTAGAGGGAGTTTGAAAGTGGATTCCAGCCCAGAAAATTTGAGAGCCGCTACCTCAAGCACTAAGTCCGTACCAGGGTTGTGGTCCTCTTTCCCCAGTCCTCCTGGTTCGCAGCGGGGAGGTCTCCAGAGAAAAGGAACGCCAGCTTATCATCTGCCTTTGAATGTATGGCATACAGACCTTTTAAAAGTTATTATTATGCCAATAAAGATTATTGGAATTGGTATTGGACAACAACTGCACAGGGACACAATTTTAGATACTTGGAAACCTTTTACAGGTGCTTACCTGTAGACTTGCCGCCACTAGGGCTATATTTTCTATTTCCTTTCTGTTTGGGGATTGTAATTAAATATTTTAAAACTTATTTTTTAAAAAGGAATGCAAGCTAGATCTTGGGAGCAGGCAAATCGCTCCCTCTGGAAGAAGTGGCCAAAAGGGTGTCCGTCATGGGAGACCCCTGGCGCTGCAAACCTGAAGAAATCGATTCCTTTTCCACCTCCTTAGCCTGTTTGGGGAAACCTCTCCTCCAGAATGGCTGAGCGACTATTTTATTTCTAGCCGGGCAGCTGAAGACTGACTTTTGCTAACTCCTATTTCTCAGGACCTCTTTTCCTTCACAAATGAAAACCTAAACCGCGGGCTGGGGATCCTTGAAATGCCAGCCATTCACAAAGCAAGGCAGGCCTGGCTCCTTTTCCTCACATGTGGGCCTCCACCAAATACATCCACATGTATTTGTACGTTGTGGACGGTGTTACTTGAGATGACTGGCCAATATTAACTCGCTGACCAGTGACTTCTCGGAAATCTGACTCTACGGTCAGAAATAGGAAATGCTCCCATACGCTGCCCTGTTCCTAGGTTGCTGCTTCCCACCTGCTATAATACGTGACAACTCTGGATTTACTCAAGTTAGTGTAACACTTGGTCCCTCTGTCAAACTCTTCTTACGGAATTCTCGCCAGTGTCACGACAGAGCAATTCAGGCTAAGGAAACTTTCAGCCGCGTGTGTGAAACTACTGTCAGCTATCTCCTGCCATGGACTGATCAAAAACCGGAAAGGTGCTGATCACATTTAAGTCTAGGGTTGCCAGACCCCCTGGTGGAGGTGGGGGTCCCCTACCGCCAGGCCCCACCTCCCTGCCGCCAATCAGCTGGCCGGCGGCAGGGGGGACTTACCCTGAAAAAGAGGGCGAGCCATCCGATGCGCAGCAATGTGCCTACGTCATTGCCCACACAACCCGGAAGTGATGTCATCACATCTGGGATGTCGGGGCAATGCCCTGGTATTTGGGGTAAAACTCTATGGTAGAAGCCAAATTTACTATAGAGTTTTTGCCCAAATACCAGAGAATTGCCCTGACATCCCAGACGCGATGGAATCACTTTCACATCATGTGGGCAGTGATGTGATTGGATGGGCCTCCTTGCTGCTCCCAGTAAGGACCCCTTACACCCCCGCCCGTTGCCCGGAGGGACCTGGCAACCCTATTTGAATCCCATATGTCTTCTCATTATAACATACAAAGGATTTATCCCATTTTAGTGTAAAACCTCTCAATGTAACAGGTAGGGTTGTCAGGAATGGCCCAGCAGCCAGCACAGCATGGAAGGAGGCAGGTGCTTACTGTGGGGTGGGGGATCGCTACCACACAATGACATCACTTCCAGTGTGACCTGGAAGCACCGTCATCGTGCTGGACAACGCTTTAGTATTCACTCATATGGGCCATATGGAAACTATAGAGTTTGGAGGTACGTGTTAGAGTGTTGCTCTGGCATGACACCAGCGCTTCCGGGTCGTGCCAGAAGTGACATCATCACATGGAGACAACTGCTGCCCCCCCCTCCCCCCGCATTTGGCCAGCCTGTTTCCACCTGCAGACGAGCTAAAAATCAGTGTTCAGCAGCCAAAATTGCCAGGCGGTTTCCTGCCGTAAGCAGCCACCTGACAAACCTAGTAGGAAGTCATGCTGGGAAGGATTAACAAATAGCTATAATTGCTAAAACGTGATTTGGGGGGCTGAACTTGTGTTTCCTTGACTCACATCCAACTAGGGTAGCCAACCTTTGAACTGGCCTTTGTAGCTATCTAGCTACAGCTACTAGAGAAGAAATATAAATGACTTTCCTCTCGGAGGTGTTCAGAGAATGTCCGCCCTGAGGCCTAGCGCCTACAAACTGCAGATGAGGGGGGAAGACTTGTGTCTGGACTGGGGATGCCAGCCTCCAGGTGGGACCTGGGGATCCCCCGGAATTTGAGCCCATTCCTAGACTACAGAGACTAGTCCCCCTGGAGAAAACGGGTGCTTTGGAGGGTGGACTATGTGGCATTTGTACCCCACCGAAGTCCCTGTCCTTCCCAAACTCCAACCCCAAATCTCCAGGACATATGGAATATAAATAAAGTAAGTAATCATTAAAAAGGTTTCCGTGCCTCTCTACAAAAGTCCTTTCATTCAGAAAATGAAATGTTGGCAAGTAGGGCTTCATCCAGCTGTTTTTTCACAGACATGTTACATTTCTACATCCCCGCTTGGTTTTTGGTTTGTAAAAGAGATTTAGCTATAGTGAGCCTCCACCTGCCATATCACCGCCTCAGTGGGACTTAAGCCTAACAGAAAGGAGAAAGGGGGACATGGAAGGGAAGAGATTTTTAAGAAGGAATAGGCAGAGGAAATATGGTGGGGTAGATTGGAAAAAGGAGGAGGTGGGAAGAGCCAGAAGGAGACGAGTGAATGATAACTGGCCGCATTTGTGATTTTAGCGCCACAGTTCCCTGCAGAGTTGCTCTTACTGCAGAGTCAATGCTTACTGAAACAAATCGGCTTACAGCAGAGAAATTAGTCGGTCTTGGTCATTTTTGCTAAGCAGACCAAAATTCCTGGAAACGTGATCTTGTTCTATGAGGAAACCTACAGGGCCCTTCTTTTGACACTCAAAGGAAGATGAAGCTCTGGAGGAGGAGGAGACAGTGACTTTAAATGGATTTTTGCCAGATTTTAAAGCACACACCAACTTGGCATCGCAAAAGCCAACCGGAGGGGCGGGAATGATACACCAGTTTGGTGTAGAGGTTAAGCACACGGACTCTAATCTGGGAGAACTGGGTTTGATTCCCCACTCCTCCACTTGCAGCTGCTGGGTGACCTTGGGCAAGCCATAGTTCTGGCACCGCTGTCCTTGAAAAAGAGCCATTTCTGTCAGAGCTCTCTCAGCCCCACCCACCTCACAGGGTGTCTGTTGTGGGGAGGGGAAGGGAAATGGATTGTGAGCCGCTCTGAGACTCCGTTGGGTAGTGAAGGGCGGGGTATAAACCCAATCTCTTCTTCTTCTCTTCGTCTTCACTTACGGGAACTAACTTGTCTCAGCTGAAACGTTTGCCCCACACCGGTTGCATGCTTTGCTTGGCAGTTGTGTAACAGGGAGACTCGCGTGCCAGATTGTTACACAACCCCAACTTTGAACTGTGGAAGGTTTACATCACACGTGTTAGATATCGGACGAGGGGGAACCGATTAGCAGAACCGCAAAAAACAAACACGGATCAGGATATTCTCTTGCCACACAATTTTAGGTAATGACGATGGAGCCCAGTTCCAGCTGACGAAATCAAGGACTGTGGCGGGCTTGAAAAAACAACAACGGGCTGTTGAGCTGTTCCACTGAAATCCAGAAGTCTTACAAAACAAATCAATGCAGAGTGACCTCAGAGAGCCACCGTAGTGTTGTGCCAGGCTAGGATCTGGGCGACGGGTTCAAATCCACACTCTGCCAGGGAAGCTCCCTGGGTGACCTCAGGCTCCTGGCCTCACCTACCTCGCAGGGTGCTTGTTGTGACTGGGGGCATCGAGGAGGAGAGAATGCTGCTCCCAATGGGCAGAGAAATGGGTTCAATATCTCCATAAAGGGAGCTGAGTTCACTGGACCAAGCCTGGAGTAACTGGAGATGATTGTGTTGTAACCTGGCCTTAATAATATTCAAGGTGGCATTATTTGCCCATAACAGAAGCCAATGTTGGATCAGGCCAGTGGCCCATCCAGTCCAACACGCTGTCACACAGCGGCCAAAAACACCAGGTGCTCTCAGGAGGTCCAGCAGTGGGGCCAGGACACTAGAAGCCCTCCCACTGTTGCGCCCCCCCCCCCAAGCACCAAGAATACAGTGCATCACTTGCCCCAGACTGAGAGCTCTTATCTGTACCTTGTGGCTAATAGTCCCTGATGGACCTCTGCTCCAGATGTTTATCTGACTCCCTCTTGAAGCTGTTCATGTTTGTAGCCGCCGC
This sequence comes from Lepidodactylus listeri, assembly GCA_029233225.1. NCBI lineage: Eukaryota > Metazoa > Chordata > Lepidosauria > Squamata > Gekkonidae > Lepidodactylus > Lepidodactylus listeri. The sequence goes on along the minus strand of JARCFY010000005.1, from coordinate 125,769,805 downwards.
CACCTCCTGTGGCAGTGAATTCCACACGTTAATCACTCTTTGGGTGATTATATTATAGTACAGTAACATTCTTGAAGACCGCTGAAGGACTCAAATACACTTCCATCCCAGCAAAAGTATGCCTTCACATCAACTAACTTCCTCTGGTTTCCTTAATATCCTGACACCGTTTGTATTAGGATTGCCAGCCTCCAGGTGGGGCCTGGAGATCTCCTGCTTTTACAGCTGATCTCCAGTCAACTGAGATCAGCTCCCCTGGAGAAAATGGATGCTTTGTAGGGTGGACTCTATGGCATTGTACTATGATGAGGTCCCTTCCTTCCCCAGGCTCTACCCCAAAGATCTCCAGGTATTTCCCAACCCCGAGCTGGCAGACCTAGTTTGTACCCTCCGCAAAATTAAGCAGTAAAAAGGATTCTGGGTTGCACTCCTTCCAACAGCATGTTTGAACATCCTCTAGTGGGGGGAGGGGGAATTCCCTGCAGAAATTAAAATTGCATCTCTGAAGGCAAAACCACACTGTGCACGCCTTCCTGCGGTGCAGGTTGTCACGACAGGCAGCCAGTGTGGCGTAGGGGTTAAGCTGTCAGACTAGAACCAAGGAGGCCTGAGTTCAAATCCCCACTCGGCCCGCCGGCTAACCTTGCAGTGGTCACGTTCAGCTTGAACCTACCTCACGGGGTAGACGGGAGAATCAAATGGAGGAGAGGAGAATGACATGACACGCGAGGGTTCCCAGGTCTGGGGTTGGAAAATACCGGGAGACTTGGGGGGTGGATCTGGGAGAGGGTGGGGCCTCAGCCTGGTACAATGCCATAGAGTCCACCCTTCAAAGCAGCCAGGAGGGCTGATCTCTGCCAGCTGGAGATCAGTTGTAAAAGCGGGAGATCTCCAGGCCCGCCTGGAGGCTGGCAACCCTATGACACACCTTGCGCTTACTTGGCAGCAGGGCACGATAAAAATGTGCCCTACCCCCCAAAATTGCACACCCCACTGTAGTCCAGTCCAGAACAAGCCTCGCCTCTTGAGTGAACTGGCCCTGAATTTGTGATTGAAATACATGAACTAGAAACTGGAAAGAGACATAGGTGCGAATGACCTTCTGGTTGTCCCCCACAAATTAAAAATAATCCAGATAGCCCAGGCAAGCTGGATCTCATCAGATCTCGGAAGCTAAGCAGGGTCAACTCTGGCAAATACTTGGATGGGGGACCTCCTTGGAACGCTGGAGGCAGGGGGCAGGCTTTATGCAGCCACCTCTCTGAATATCCTCCAGGACCCCAGTAGCTGTCAGTCACCGGAGGCCACCATGACTGCCGGGTGCACACACACTCACAAGCGCACACAGACACAGGCACATATGAAGAATACAAAAAAAAAGGAACCCAGATGAAAGAAAGATGCAACTGTACGTGCCTTCTGCTTTTGCATTAGCACTACACAAACACGGAGGTCAGCAACTGGACATCCCCGGACCAAATCCAGCCACCCAAGCAATGGAGACGCCATCGAGTTTTAAGAGCAGGGCTGGCCTGTGACCCTCCTGCAAAGCTCGTTGCTAACCGGGGGTGATGGCAGAATTGGCGAAATACCCTGGCAAATGCCAATCCCGCTCTAGTACAGACCTGTCAGTGATGCCGAAGATCGTGCCCTGACCTGCGGTTAAGCATGTAGCACTGGCATGCCCTAAATGTGCTTCTACGTATTTTGATGCCAAGCGACGTTATCACAGACTAATGGACGTCTAGAGACATTGGTGTCTGCATAGACGGTTCCCCCTCCCACCCTTCAGGATCTGGAACGGGGTGCGTGTTCAGAATGCTCTCAGATGATTTTTCCGAGTGCTCTCGGATCCAGGTGCCAGAGCAGCATGGGGCCAGCTCTGAATCCTTGTTCACAGACAAGATCTCTTTATTATTGTTGCCAGGGGTCCTTTCGAGCAGGAGCTCGGGGGGAGCGCAGCTCCGGGAGTTGGTGCCAGCCCCCTTCCGCAGGGGAACGCCTGCTTGTGTCCTGGCGGCAGCAAAATGACCCCGTCCCCTGGAAAGGTCCTTGTTCCTCCGCCCAGCCTCCTGAAGGCTTCAGCCACCTCTGAAGCTCTCCTCCCAGAAGAGTGGTATTTCTGAGGTTTGGATTAGTAGCTGTCCCCTCTCTGCCAGCTTCCTTCCTTCCTTCCTTCCTTCCTTCCTTCCTTCCTCCCTTCCTTCCTCCCTTCCTTCCTCCCTTCCTTCCTTCCTCTCTCCTTTCTTTCTTGCCTTCTGACACGCTTCCGGTGATGTCAAGTGGTGTAGCATATGCAAATAAGTTATGCTAACGAGTTATGCTAATGAGCCCCTGCACCTCTTTTTCTACGAAAGGACCCCTGGTTGTTGCTGTCGGTATTAAAAATCAGTTTCACATGTGGAGCTTGAGCCTGCAAAAGTTACGTCCATACATAAGCGCTATCGAGTCGCAACTCACTTATGGCAACTCCAGCAAGGGGCTTCCGAGGCAACCGAGAAGCAGAGGGGGTTGGCCACTGCCTTCCCCTGCCGAGCCTTCCTTGGCGGTCTCCCTTCCAAGTACCAACTCGGCTTAGCTTCCGAGATCTGACGAGATCAGTCCATGCCATGCCACCTTCCCTCTCCCCGCCAAAGTGACATGCTTTGTTTTTTTAAAAAATACTTGAAAGAGAATTGTTCACATGCATAGCATACCTGCTGGACTCAGAAGAAAACAGCAAGGGTCCCGTAGCACCTTAATGACAAACAACATTTGTGACAAGGTATGAGCTTTTGAGAGTCACAGCTCACTTCTTCAGACTGGAAGAAGTAACGAGTGACTCATGAAAGCTCCCACCCTGCCACAAATTTTGTTAGGCTTTAAGGTGCTACGGGACTCTAGCTCTTTTCCACTGCTAGATAAAGGTAAAGGTTTCCCTTGCTCGAAAGCCAGTCGAATCTGACTCTAGGGGGCAGTGCTCATCTCCATTTCCAAGCCAAAGAGCCAGCGCTGTCCGAAGACATTTCCGGGGTCATGTGGCCAGCACGACTAGACACCAAGGCGCATGGAACGCTGTTACCTTCCCACTGAAGCGGCACCTATTTATCTACTTGCAATTTCTTGCTTTCGAACTGCTAGGCTGGCAGGAGCTGGGGCCAGAGACGGGAGCTCACTCCGTCACGCGGCACTCGGGTCTCGAACTGCCGAACTACAGACCTTCCGGACTGCAGCTCAGCATCTTAACCTCTGCTGCTACAGCCAGACTAACAAAGTGACCCATCTTGATCTATCTGCTGGACTCAGTAAAACGGCCTTGGCTCAACTGAACCCATTACTTCTTTATCTAATCCTGAGTTTCCAGGAAGAACATTTTTCACTATCGGGGGGTGTAAGTCGACAAAGAGTTCAGCAAGGGAATGTGCTGGCCTGGATATTCCTTTTTTTTAAAAAATTATTCACTGGCCTGCATATTCACTGCATGTCAAATTACAGCCAAATGTCAAACCCTGGCCCCCTATTCTCCTTCTGTTCCAGCTGAAACCGCCCCTGCCCGTTTTCTGTTTTACAGCCTTCAGCGACCTGCGTCAGAATAAATGTTCTGAACTTTTCCACAGAAGCAGATGCACTTTAATTAGAGAGCTGGGGAAGGTGGGCATCAGGCCACGTCAGTGTGATTGCACCAAGACATCTAGGTGGGGGTGGGGGGTACACAGGGGGTGAGCAGTCCATGGAATGAGGAGGAATGTACTAAATTAAGGTGTCCCTGGGAAATTCAAAGGCAGTCATTGGATCTTCGGAAAAGCCCTTGGATTCTGAGAACAGACAGGAGAGCAGAGCAGCTGAGGAACTGAGGGGACCCGTTAGGGATTCCAGCCTCCAGGTGGGACCTGGGTTGGGTTGCCAGGTCCCCCCTAGTGACCAGCAGGGCATGGGGGGGTGGAGAAGGGTTGCCATATCCAGTCTGGGAAAACCTTGCAGATTTGGGGGGTAGAGCCTGGGGAGGACAGGGACCTCAGTGGGGCACAATGCAATACAGTTGTGAGACTCCTGATTAGATTCAATAAGTCAGGCCTTGTAGTTCAAAACAAAGTCTTTATTTCTTAATGGACTTTCAGGAAACACTTGCGTTGTTAGTGATACCAGATACAGAAGAGGAGGAATTGATGTTGTAAATTCAAACTAGAATAAAAACGCGGGTACCAATGAAAAAAGAACAAACAAGCGCCAAAATGTACTACCGTTACTTTCTCAGGGAAAAGGCGCGTAAGCAGAGCTACTTTCCCATCCCCGGCCCTGTGGTTTTTTCTACATGCATTCCCACGCAAAAGACACCTGGAAAAGCGGAGGCCCAGTTGCCCAAGGTTACAAGTGCAGCAACAGAGATAACATGAGTCTAGCAAAACATCTGAGCTCATTCTAGTGAAGGAGGGGGGAGGGGGGGAAGGCACCGTCAGAGCGGAAGCTGATGCCGATCTCCCGCCGGGACCTGCAACCGGGATAGACATAGAGAAGCAAAACATGACAGGGAACCTGACAACAGTCCACCCTCCAAAGCAGCCATTTTCTCCAAGGGATCTGATCTCTGTAATCTGGAGATGGACTATAATTCTGGGGTGTCCCCAGGTCCCACCTCGAGGTTGACATCCCTAGGCCTGGGGATCCCCTGGAATGGCAGCTCCTCTCCAGACTACAGAGTTCAGTTCCTCCAGAGAAAATGGATGCTTTGGCGTGGGGACCCCACTGAGGTCCCTGCCCTCCCTAGGCTCCAACCCCAAATTCCCAGGAGTTTCCCAACCTGGAGCTGGCAATCCTATGCCCTCCCACCGCTGCCAGTGTCCAGGGGGGACCTGGCAGCCCTAGGACCAGTTCAGCTAGAAAAATAAAGGCTGTGACCCATGTGTGAACGGGTGGGCAGAGGTCTTGCGCTGCAGGTAAAACTTCCCGCTCCCCGTGTACAGTTAACTATCATGTAATCCAGGTCTGTACAATGAAACCAGGCCTAAATCACCGAAAGAGGAAACGTGGGAGAGGATCTGTAGAAAAGAGAGGTCCCCTTAAGCAGAATAAATGGACGAACCATTTCTGCATGGGGGGGAATTGAACTTCTAGGGGTTCAACTGTGATGGCAAGAGGAGAGGTCCCCAATCTTTTTGAGCACATGGGCACCTCTGGACACGGGGGGGGGGGACACAAAACAGCTGCCACAGGAGGCAGAGCTAACCACAAAATGTCAGGGAGGGAGATGATGCACAACTCTTGTAGTAACTCTTCTGCATTTCAGACAGAAGGTCTGTTTGACAGGATGCCTTTCAATCTGCACAGCCAATCAGAAGCCTTGCTGGGCACAAGCCCAATCCGGCCCTGCCCACTGTCTAAAAACAGCTGGCAGATGCCATGGTGCCCAAGGGCACCCTGTTGGAGACGTGCAGCCTAGAGGTCTCTGTTGTTGTCTTTTTAATTAAGACCCAGACGAATCGGCATCTTGGCCAATGTTCCCTCTAAGCTGAGTGAGTGCGAGCTAGCTCACAGTTTTTTAGCCTCTGGCTCACACATTTTTGTCTCCGCTCAGGAAGGAGGGCTCCAGAGCAAACTAATTCATGCAGTAGCCAAATCGCCCGCTCACAGCTTGAATGCCAGAACGCACAATTTGAATGCTCACAACTTGAATGCTCAGAAAGCACAATTTTCGCTCACAGGACTTCACACCTTAGAGGGAACGTTGATCTTGGCACCCCGAGCCCCAAAGACAACAATTCATGGGAGCCCTTTGCACCATAAAGACCTCAGCCTTTGCAGACCCACTGAGCATCGAATACATAAGAAAAAGCGGGAGCACAGTGATGACCTCACTGGGGTCCAGGCCAGGATCTCAAGCAACAAGAGCACATAAGGAAGTTAGGGATAGAGACTAAAAGGTGCATCCTAGCAAGAGACGAGACGCAGCTCAAACCCTCTCCTGCCACACCTTCACTTCCCAGTCCTGCTGCTCCTCTGAGCGTGTGTGCAATGAACCACAGGGGGCGGGAACAACATCCCTGCTCTCTACACATGCACACTGGCCGTGTGGAGTCGCCAAAAAAAAAGCACAGGAAAAGGTAGCTCTACGGCATTTCAGCTGGGGCTTGGGGAGACCCGTCCATGTGGTGGAAATGAGGGGTGCTGGAACCATCTCGTGCACTCTCATTGCCAGTGTTCCCTCTAAGCTGAGTTAGTGTGAACTAGCTCACAGTTTTTTAGCCTTCAGCTCACACATTTTTGTCTTAGCTCAGGATGGATGGCTTCAGAACAAACTGATTGATGCAGTAGCCAGATCCGTCACTCACAACTTTAATGCCAGTAGCTCACAAAGTAGAATTTTTGCTCACAAGACTCCGCAGCTTAGAGGGATCGTTGCTCATCGCCACTGTGCTCATTTTGGGGAGAGAGAGAGAGAGGTTCTAAACCAAAACTCAGTTTATTCTGTTACATGCAGGGGTCCGTTGGGGCCGGAGCAAGGCGGAGCAAGGCTCCGCCAGCTCAAGACTGGCCAGTAGGGCAGCCACAGGCTGAATCAGATTCTCTAATCTGATTCAGTTTGCCGCCGAATTGCCGCCGAAATTCGGCGGCAACTTTAAAAGCAACTGAAGGGGAGAGGGTTTGAAGGAGAGGCTCCAAACTTGCAGGGTAGCTGCTGGGACCTCTCCTCAAAATACCCACCAAGTTTCAAGAAGACTGGACCAGGGGGTCCAATTCTACAGGCCCCCAAACAGGTTGCCCCCATTCGCTCCATTGTTCTCTATGGTAGGAAAAAAGTTAACATTTTTTCCCACCATAGAGAACAATGGAGGGGATGGGACAATCTGTTTGGGGGCCCGTAGAATTGGACCCCCTGGTCCAATCTTCTTGAAACTTACTGGGTATTTCGAGGAGAGGCCCCAGCAGCTACCCTGCAAGTTTGGAGTCTCCCTTTCAAACCCCCTTTCCTCCAGCCCCTCATATACCCTATGAGTTTTTGCCATTGATTTCAATGGCCCGTAGGATATAATGGGGCTGAAACTGACATTCCCTTTCTGACCCACTTCCGGTGATGTCAGGGGACGTGGCATATGCTAATGAGTTATGCTAATGAGCTATGCTAATGAGCTCCTGCACCTCTTTTCCTACGAAAGGACCCCTGGTTACATGAAAACACTTTTGTGGCATTTCAATCATCAACACAGAATATTTCAGCACAACCCCAATACAGAAACAGGCCCTTGGTGTTCTGTAAACGGATATCCTTGGGTGCTCTGCCAGGACCCAGAACTGAGGGGGGATGACCAGAACAACCAGGAACAAAACTAAATCCAGAGATCAAGTACCCTTTTCCAACCGTAGAGGCTAATGTAACAGTCAGTCATGTCTGTGATGAGCATTTGACCCATACAACAAAGTCAGCCCCTTTCTTTCTATCTCCGGGGTCGGGAAGATCAGGGAAATTTTGGGTTCAGCTAGGTTGACTCAGAGACTCAAGGCTGACTAAGAGAGCCCCAGGAAGCTAGGTTCAGACACTCTGTCTATGTAGAATTTGATAATGTATAAACATTCCAAAAGGCAAAAGCCGTGTAAGCCAGGAGTCATGTACAGGGTTATCAGTACCACAAGGCCACAGCACTCAACAGAGTCCTGAAGCCTCCTGGGAAACAGAACCGCAGATTCCAACTATAGAAGCTACTCGCTGTAGAAATTAAAGTGTCATAGGTGTACCACAGGTTTAGCAGAGGACTGAGGCTCAATCCAGCCCTAATCCCGCGACAATCAACACACAGGGTTGAAGAACACGATCCTAAGGCACGGTTTGTAACCTGGTGTCATAATATCAGTTGCTGTAAACTGGGGGGGGAACCCTTCTATTTGGTGGAGTGCCACAGCCCGGCTGCGGTGGGTTTCTCCTTAACGGCCGAGCATCACATGGCCTTCAGCTAATGTCTTGGAAAGAGGGTGCCAAGTCCAATCATGCGCAAATGCCAGCTCGAGCTTCCCTGCGCAATGGGACGTTGTTTTTACTTTCTGATAGCTAAACCTGTCCTTAAAAGAAAAAATCTGCTCACTGTTACGCAACCGCAGGGAAAGCCCTGGATCATGATGCAAGCTTTCCGGATGCTCGGAAGGCACCTGGGTACATCAAACAGTCTCAAGGACCCCCCACTGGCCTTGTCCCGAAAGAACATTTGTCTTTCCCCACCTGCTGGGAGCATGCAACCTGTGCTCAGATAATGACCAGATAACGTTAACCCACACTGCGCCATCAGCACACCACACCTGGCTGATGACTGTCCCCGCAGCCCTGTTAAGTAATGCCAGACTTAACCTTTTGTTTTGCTGTTGGAATGAGTTAAGGAAAGGAAATGGACACGCTGCTTTTCTGTCACCTCCCATCCCGCTGCAGTTGTCAAAGAAGAGGGGGGCGGGGTCTCTCCTTGGAACGAGGGATGCCAGCCTCCAGGTGGGACCTGGGGATCCCCTGGAATTACAGCCCATCTCCAGGCTACAGAGATCAGTTCCCCCTGGAGAAAATGGCTGCTTTGGAGGGTGGACTCTGTGGCATTGTCCCCCACTGAGGTCCCTGTCCTCCCCAGGCTCCACCCCCAAATTCTCTCTCGGAGTTTCCCAACCTGGATCCGGCAACCCTAACCGCGCCCCCCTACCCCCCCCCCCCCAAATCCCCTGCTGTTAGCCAGGGAGGATCGGGCCACCCTACTTGGAACTGCTAGGCCCACCTGTTATGAGGGATGATTTACAGTTTTAAGATATAGTTAGCATGAGGAGAAATTCCAGAAGGGAAACACGGCGTGCCACTCAGGCAAAGACGAATGCGTCCCTCCTCTGATGCTCCAGAAGGAAGCCAGACCTCTAAATGAACTCAGTTTTGAATGGAGTGGAGGCTACAGACTTTTGAGTTATGCAGGAAGTTTCGTCAGGAAGAGCTCTGAGGGACAAAGGGTCCCGCATAACTAAAACAGAACCCACGCATGCTTCTGTCACGCCCGATAAAATGCATCTTTCCGTTCCCTGAGATTTGTTGCAACCAGTCTAAGCCCTGTGTGTGTGTGTGAAGTGCAATCAAGTCGCCGTGGACTTCACGGCGACCCCAGCAAAGCCCCTGAGAGATGCAGGGGTGGTGGGGGGCACTGCCTTCCGCTGCAGTGCCTTCCTCAGCGGTAGGAAGGATGCCAGCCTCCAGGTGGGACCTGGGGTTCCTCCAGAATTAAAGCTCACCTCCAGACATCAATGCCCCTTAAGAAAATGACAGCTTTGGAGGGTAAACTTTAAGGCACTGTCCCTCACTGAGGTCTCTGTCCGCCCCAAGCTCCACCGCCAAATCTCCAGGAGCTTCCCAGACTGCACCTGGCAAGCCTACTTCTGCGATCCCCCGCCAGTGGCCGTGGTGGGGGTGTGACAACCCTACTTAGCAGTCACACATGAAACTGCCTGATACTGAATCAGCCCATTGGCCCATCATCGACTAAGACTGGCAAGGGCTCTCAGGCAGAGGTCTTTCACACCACTACCTGGTCCTTTTAAACTGGAGATGCCAGGAACTGAACCTGGGACCTTCCGCATGTCAAGCAGATGCTCTACCACTGAGCCACGGCCCCTCCTCGAGGGGTCTCATCGCGTTCTCCCAACCAAGTAGCAACCCAGCTTAGCTTCTGAGATCTGAGGAGATGGGGCCACGCCACGCCACACCTCCATCTAGCCACTACCCACGACCTAAAACAACTGATATTCTGCATTTCTCACCATCAGTGCCAGCTCCGGAAGAGTAGCTTACACAAGAGCCATAACAACGGAACCACGGGCGAATAACTACCGGCCCAACCACTGCTCAACAGTTCCTGTTTCAGGGCGACTCTGCCTCTAGCCTTCGCTCCACATTTTCTCAACTGGGAGAAAAGAGTGCAGTCCAAAACCACATTCAGATACCCAACCGCTGTACTGACTGCAAAGTCACGCCCGAGCAGCCATAAGCGGGCCGTAAATCTGTGCAGAAGGTACCCTAAAATCCAATGATCAAAGGAAGCGAAAGCCGGCATGGAGTGCAGAGGGCACCATAAAACCCGATGATCAAAGGAAGTGACAGCAGCACGCAAGGCAGAGGGGAACTTCTGTCCCGAGGTGGGCTTCGTAAAGCGATGGCGGGAAAAGCCGAGGCAGAACCAGCCTCCGGTGAGGACACGACTTTTCACCTCGTGTTCCGTGACTTCAGCAGGGGAGATTTATTGAGCCCCTGCTTCAAGCTAGGCTCCTGTACCTTGGACGGGAGGCAAGGTCCCCTGAACTCGTCCCAGTAGGCTCCGGGGCACAAGGCGCCCCTTCAAGAGCAGAGCAGGTTGGCTGGATCCTGCCAACCAGGCCAAATCTGGAGCCCAGAGGTCTTCTCCTCCAAAGTATTGGACTGCACCTGCACCATCAAGGCCTGGTGCGCGCCCGCGGGCGGCGGGTGCGGGTGGCAGTGGGCATGCATGGGAGGGGGGGGCGGTATTCTCGGCATGCATTGGGGGGAGGGCCCCAAACCCCTGCCCATCTAGAACAGCGGCTGGGGTAAAAAAAAGAAAAGAAAAAGAATGAGCAAATGGCACTTTCCAAAACCGACCCGGTTCCAGATGCCCCGAGCCAGCCTGGGGCGCCGCCGCCTCGCCTCCCCTCCCCGCCGCCTCCTTACCCGGGTGCCCTTCGCCCACCGACTCCGAGGTGAACATGAAGACGGCTTCGTCGTCCAGCGCCTGGCCGCACAGGCTCTCCAGCGTCCCGTTCATGGTGTCTTCTCGGCGCCGCCCTCGGCGGACAAAGACCTCCCCGGGGCGAGGAAGGCGCGAAAAGGGGCTCCGGCTGAGACCCCCCTGCCGGGAGGGAGGCAGGCAAGGACGGGCTGGGGGGCGGCCGGGCAGGCGGTGCGCTAGAGCGGCGCGCCACGGAAGCGCCCGACCATCTCTCCCCTGTCCGGCGGCGGCGGCGGCAGCGCCTGTCACTCGGCCCGCGGCTCCCTATATATGGAAAAGCGAAAGTGCCTCCCGGATCATGTGAGCCGCATGGAAGAGCCCATCTCCTCGCGGGGAGAGGGGGGGACGGCCGGGGGTGCCAGCCTCCAGGTGGGGCCTGGGGATCCCCCGGGATTACAGCTGCTCTCCGGCCTAGAGATCAGTCCCCCTGGAGAAAACGGGGGCTTTGGAGGGTGGGCTCTGCGGCGCTGTGCGCAGCTGGACGCCCTGCCTCCCCCAGGCTCCATCCCCACGTCTCCAGGAGTTTCCCAGCCTGGATCTAGGAACCCTACCCCCCCCCCCCCCCCATCTCCTGGGGGGACTTGGGACTCCTAGCTGGAAAGAAATCACGAGAGGGAGTCGGCCACGCTGAGGCCCCGAGCCGCTTCCCTGCTGCGTGCGCCCAGCCTAGCTGGAGATTGGTTTTGCGCGAGGCGCAAGCATGCTCGAGAGCATCGGCTGGCTGCACGGGGGACTGGAGACCGTTCCCACGTTTAGGGGGATTGGGGTTGGAGAACAGGACCCGGGACTGCGAGCTGCTGTCCGGCAAGGGAAGGAGAGGGGGAGACAGGGTTGCCAGTTCCAGGCGGGGAAACTCCTGGAGATTTGGGGGTGGAGTCTTGGGGAGATGAGGGACCTCAGTGGGGGGACAGGGCCACAAAGTCCGCCCTCCGAAGCAGCCACTTTCTCCAGTGGAACTGGGCTCTGTAGTCTGGGGATGAGCTGTAATTCCAGGAGATCTCCAGGTCCCACCTGGAGGCTGGCATGCATCCCTATTGGGAGCTGATGCAGTTTGGGGGGGGGGGGGGATCGGGCTGCCGCTTTGCTCACCGCTCTCTCCTCCTTCCCTTGTCTTTTGCTGGCCGCCCTGAGAAGGGTTTGTGGGTGATGGCTGCGTTGACAAGTGACAAGGAATGCACCCCAGCCCTGGAACTTGATTTTTTTGTTCCTTTACAAGTGCATGGAGTTACACTCATGTTACATTCAACACAGGGAGAGTGCCACAGCAGCATAACGATCTACACTGTTTTGCTCAAATCCCACTGTGGCAATCATTTTGTGGCTGGCTCTGCCTCCAGTGGCGGCCATTTTGTCACTGTGCCCCCCATGCCATGTCAGAATGTGCCCACAGGCTCAAAAAGGTTGGGGACCCCAGCACAGCTGCTGCACCCAGTGAGTAGAACAGGTGTTCATAGCACAGAGGAAGAGCTAGATTCGAGTCCAGCCACACCTTAGACACCAGCAAGATTTTCGGGGTGTCAGCTTTTGAGAGTCAAAGCTCCCTTCGTCAGATACTGGACAGAATGGCGATCCCTGAGCCCTTCTGTCCCAGTAGGAAACATGGGAGGGGTGTTGCGAAGAAGGGATTCAGGATGCAAAGGGCACAGCACAAAATATGACCAGATTGATGAGAGCAAGGGAGAAATCCTTTTTTCCCTTTCTAACCCACTGAGTCGCAGCTGACGGAGGGCGACCCCATGGCGCTTTCAAGGCAGGAGATATTCAGAGTGGTTTGCTCTCGCCTGCCTTTGTTTAGCAGCCCTGGACTACCCTGGTGGCCTCTCATCCAAATACTAACCAGGACCCACCCTGCTTAGCTTCTGGGGTCTGGTGAGATCGGGCTGGCGTGAGCTGAAGAAATGCTTCAGGGCAGCAAATTACCCATCCGTAGTGAGAGAAAATAGTGAAAAGCCAAGCCACACCTTTAAGACTGACAAACTTTATTGTAGCATCAGCTTTTGAGAAACACAACTCTCTTTGTCAGGTAAAGTGTGTTAGTCTTGACAGCTCTCAGGAGAATAAGGGGGTGGAGTCTGGGGGGAGGAGGGGAGGGAGGGGAGGGACCTCAGCAGGGAATAATGCTACAGAGTCCACCCTCCAAAGCAGCCATTTTCTCGAGGAGAACCGATCTCTGTAGTCTGGAAATCAAGTGTAATAGCAGGAGATATCCAGGTGCCACCTGGAAGTTGGCAACCCTGCTGGCAGTGGAGAATCCTGCCAGAAACCCTGGGCCCCTGCGGGTGCCCCAGCTGACCGTAGGCTGACACCAGCTCCGCATTACGGTGTTTCACAATTGCATAAAGCCGCCCCGAGAAGGCTTTTTTTGCTGAAATTCTAGGATGTTATGCAGTATGAAGAAACTGGAAATATTATTGATCTGTTAGATATATCTTTCTCCCGTGTCACTTCTGGTGTAAAACCTACATTTGTATGTCGCCTGCACTCAGGTGAGTGTTTGGTTTAAAAGTTGCGGCCTTCCGCCCTCTTCTTCATTCGCAAGATGCAGTCATGTGCGCAAATAGCCTGAAAGAGGCTCAAAGGTTCTCTGTGGGCTCCCTGAAGCGTTCACTGGTGTAAATGAGCATCATAAGCATTTTTAGTCTATTATTTTATTTATTTATTTATTTAATTAAATTTCTAGGCCGCTCTCCCCGCATAGCAGGCTCAGAGCGGCTTACAAAATTGGGTGAACATTGTTCACAATAAAACAGTTAAAACAGTTAAAACGAATTAAAACATTACAACATTACATAACAGAACCTAAACATATGTTAAAGTCTAACCAGGAATGTCCACAGTAGCACAGACCTGTGAGCCATATTTCTGAATGTTAAGAACAACACGCATTCTGCATTCACGGGGTTCCTGCAGTTCCACAGTGTGCCATTTTGACACATGTCTAGATGTCTCTCTCACACAGAGAGAGTTGCCGTATACTGAATCAGACCGTTGGTTGAGAACCAGTCTGGTGTAGGGGTTAAGTGCACGGACTCTAATCTGGGAGAACCGGGTTTGATTCCCCACTCCTTCACTTGCAGCTGCTGGATGATCTTGGGCAAGCTGTAGTTCTGGCACAGGTGTTCTTGAAAAAGAGCCGCTTCTGTCAGAGCTCTCTCAGCCCCACCTACCTCACAGCACAGGACGTGTCTGTTGTGGGGAGGGGAAGGGAAAGGAGTTTGTAAGCCGCTCCGAGACTCCTTCGGGTAGTGAAGGGCAGAGTATAAACCCAATCTCCTCCTCCTCCTCCTCTTCTTCTTCTTCTTCCATCATGGTCGGTATTGTCTGCTCAGACTGGCAGCGGCTGTCCAGGAATTCAGGTAGAGGTCTTTCACGTCACCTGCCATCTGATCCTCTTAAACTAGAGGTGCTGGGGAATCAGGGTCGGGGGCCCACAGGATTGCAAGCTGCTGATTCTGGCCTGGTTCCCTGGTCTCATCATTAAAGGCCTAATTTAGGGTTGCCAAGTAGGATTCCTACCCTGCCTCTTCTTTCCCGCTACTGCTTGGATAAATAAAAAATTTAGAAAGCCATTGGGCTGATAGCGTGATGTCCCAGCTGGGGAAAACCTGAAGGACACATCCCACCTCTCTGTGGATCATCAAGGGTTGCCAGCTCTGGGTTGGGAAATACGTGGAGATTTTGGGGGTGGAGCCTGAGGAAGGCAGCGTTTGGGGAGGGGAGAGACTTCAATGTAGGGTTGCCAAGTCTGGGTTGGGAAATACCTGGAGACTTTGGGGGTGGAGCCAGGAGAGGGCGGGGTTTGGGGAGGGGAAGGGCCTCAGCATGGTACAATGCCATAGAGGCCACCCTTCAAAGCAGCCATTTTCTCCAGGGGAGCTGATCTCTGTCGGCTGGGGATCAGTTGTAAAAGCGGGAGATCCACAGGCCCCACCTGGAGGCTGGCAACACTACTTCAATGGGATATGATGCCACAGGGTCCACCTTCCAAAGCGGCCATTTTCTCCAGGCGAACTGGTCTCTGTTGCCTGTGGATCAGTTGTAATCCCAGGAAATCTCCAGCCACCACCTGGAGGCCAGCAAACCTAGCATTGCCAGAAGCTCTATGATAAAACCATAGAGTTTTCAGTGATTCCTCGAGGGGTGTGACGTCACTCCCAGATTAATGGCATGGCTGCTGGATCCTGAACAGGATAAAGGTTCCAAACACTTCTCAAGGCCAAAATTTGAGTCCAGTGGCACCTTTAAGACCAACAAAGTTTAATTCCGAGTATAAGCCATTGTGTGCACATACTAGGGTGGCCAAGTCAATTCTACTCACCGGCGGGGGGGAGTCCTCCTTTGCCCGGGAGCTCCCCCGGCACGCGCGCAAAGCGCGCGCACCCAGTGACGTCACCACATTGGGGCGTTGCCAGAGCGTCGCCCCACTTCTGGGTGATGTCATTACCTTGGGGAAGTCGTCCTGGCTGGACGACTTCGGGGGTGGGGTTTCCCCCGCCGGCCGAATGCTGGCCGGCTGATCGGGAACCCCTGTAGCGGGGGATCCTCCGCCCCCCCCCCCGGGCTGACTTGGCAGCCCTAGCGCACACACTTCTTCCCACACTTCAAGGCCCTCATCCCATAGAGCACTGCCATACTCTCATCTGAAGGTGACGGGGGCTGGTATCATCATGGCCAGATCGCTTTCGTTCAGAAGGGGGTCTTTGCTGATTTGAAACAAAACCAAACACTCTTCTGTGTGACCCCCCCCCCCCCCGTGCTCTTCCACTTCTGCACAGCTGAAGTCGTCTGGGAAACGACAGCAGAGAAGTTCTTCCAAGGCTGTTCCCGGAAAGGGTACATGTAAAGTTGGCCAGAGGCATACATGAATGCAGCCAAAACAAATATATAATTAAGTGTATAGATAATAACTCTGCTTCTTTCCCCAGCTTTTCCAGCAGCTCCTTCCCCTGTGATGCCGCAAGCGGATTCCAAAGTTTCTGTGCGCCGGAATGGTCCAGAACAGGCTTCCCAACCTCCAGGTGGCCCCTGGTGATCTGCTTTTACAACTGGTCTTCAGACTGCAGAGGTCAGTCCCCCTGCTTTGGAGGATGGACTCTAGGGCACAATACCCCACTGAAGTTCCTCCCATCCCCAAACCCCACTTTTCCCAGGCCCCACTCCCCAAATCTCCAGGTATTCCCCAACCAAGAGCTGGCAACCCCAGTGGTTAAACGTGCACTGACTAGCGAGTCTCTTGCATGATAAGCAACAGCCTGGAGAGATGTTCCAGCTTTTCTAAAAAGGCGCTTCTCTGGCTTAATAGGGGAAGTTTGGACTGCCCTGGAATGCAGTCAGACCGAACCTGTAATGGAATAAAAGGAGAAGGTACGATGGGTATCTGGCTGCAAAATTAAGTGGATTGTACCAGCTAATTGCCTGGCGGAGGAAGAGTCTTCAGGAAATGTCTGAGCTTTACTCTCTGGGTGTCTTTGACAATAATTGCAGTGGATTTCACGCTAGTAACAATTTTGCTACTGTTCCATGCAGATTTTGCAAGTGCTCTCAGTGCAGTTTTTCTTCATCCATACCTTTGTAGGGTATAAATGATTTCCCAGAATTACAACTGATCTCCAGACCTCAGAGATCAGTTCCCCTGGAGGAAATAGCTACATGGGAGGGTGGACTCTATGATGTTTCACTCGACTGAGGCCCCTCCCCTACCCAAACCCTGTCCTTTCCAGGCTCCGCCCCCACATCGCCAGAAAATTCCCAACCCGGAGCTGGCAACCCTGTTTACTCTGGGAAGTGAAAACTCTTATACTGCTTGCTGAAAATTGTCATTGTTCTGGCTGTCAGATGAAAAGGTGAGTCTTTTTTGTTCTTGAGTCATGTTCAAATGACACTTCAGGGTTTTTGTGGCTTTCTAAAGGGCATGCTTGTTTTTTAAAAGATGCCCTGGTATGTGATTGGTGGACCACCTTGCCCTTCTTGGCTTATTCTGCCAGTGGACATAGTGATGGCCACAAGCTTTCAAGGGGGACTAGGCAGGTTCAAGGAGGATAGGTCCATCAACAACCACTAGCCATGATGACTGAAGGGAACCTCCACATCCAGAGGCAGTATACCTCTACATACCTCTGTTATGGGGCAAACCTTGGCCTCTGTGCCCTGCTTGCAGGCCTTCTAGGGGCATCTGTTTGGTCACTGTGTGAAACAGGTTGCTGGACTAGATGGATCACTGGCCTGATTCACGTGAACACACAAAGCTGCCTTATACTGAGGCCGCGGCCACACGGCCCTTTAATGCAGGATGAAGTGCTGTTTCCTCCCGCATTTAAAGGGACCGATCACACCAGCTGCGGCTAGTCCCGTCCCGAAATGAGCTCAATTGTGGGTTCCGTCAGTGTTTTCCGACCTTGGGAAAATCAACTATTTTCCTGGTGGTTGCACAAAGAACCTGCAATTGAGCCTATCTGGACAGCCCTCTCTCACAATCATTGCGAGAGAGGGCTGTCCAGATCGTCCCTCCATTTTTTCCCCCTTTTTGCACTTGGGCGCTTGGGCACTCAAGCGCCCAAGTGCAAAAGGGGGTGGGACCCAAACTTACCAGGTGGCCGGCGGAGCTCGGGGAAGGGTGCCTCCCCCGGCTGCCACCGCCAGTTGCCACCAGCCATCTCCTCCTCCACTGGACGCCGCCACTGCCGCATGCCTCTGCCGCCGCACGCCTCTTCCGCCGCCGCCTCTGTCGCGGCTGCCTGCCTCTTCTGCCGCTGTTCGCCGCCTGCCGCCGTTCCATCTGGGGCCATCAAAGTCAGTGTTATCTGCTCAGACTGGCAGCGGCTCTCCAGGATCTCAGGCAGACATCTTTCACATCACCTGCTGCCTGGTCCATTTTGCAGGAGATGCCAGGGATTGAACCTGGGGCCTTCTGTACACTGAGCAGATGCTGTACCACTGAGTCTGGGACTTTTCAGTTTGGAAAAGAGACGACCAAGGGGGGACATGATAGAGGTTTATAAAATGGTGCCCAGAGTAGAGAGAGTTGACAAAGAGAACTGTTTCTCCCTCTCCCAAAAGACTAAACTCGAGGGCGTCCAGTGAAGCTGATGGGCAGTAGGTTCAGGACGGACCAAAGGAAATCGTACTTTACACAGAGAGTAGTTAAAATGTGGAATTCGCTGCCAGAGGATGCAGTGATGGCCACAGGGATGCAGAAGCATGTTCAAAGACCCCAGTTATTATAAAAGAAACAATTGCCCGGGTGTTGCAATTGTTATACAAAATTAAAATAGGGGAAGAGAAAAACACAAAAAGGGAAATATGGCGGAAAAGATGGCGGTGGTTGGAAGATCCTCTGGCCCCATTGGTCATCTTTTCTTACATTCCTTTCTTTCTTTCCTTGTAGGAAAGGGTAGGTTAGAGGAGGGTATTCATGTTGCTAACGTTCTTAAGTGTTATCAATGTTATTAAAGCTGTTAAAGGTGTTGATGTAATTAATGTTATCAATATTATCATTAATGTTAATAATATTATTAATATTATTAATGTTGCTGCAATGGTTAATCTTGCTGATATTGAATTATGGAATTAGTGAATTGGTGCGTCGTAAAATTTTGATGTTGGATTTCTAATTGGTTATTTGTGTTGTATTTTATGTTTTGTATTGTGAATGTTGAATGTTGAAATGTTTTCTTAGTTTGTAAGTTGAAAGGTTTTTTAAAATAAAAATCTCTATTTTCCTTTAAAAAAAAAAAATCTTCATTTTCCACATTCAGAGACACTAATCTTCCGCATAACAGTGCCAGGAGGCAACATCAGGGGAAGGCCTCTGTGCCCTGTTGTTGGCCGTCCAAAGGAACTGGATGGCCTCTGTGTGAGACAGGATGCTGGACTAGAGGACCATTGGTCAGATCCAGCAGGGCTCTTCTTATGTTCCTATGAGGGAAGGCCTCGGCCTCTCTGCCCTGTTGTCGGCCCTCCAGAGGAACTGGCTGGCCACTGTGTGAGACAGGATGCTGAAGGAGATGGACCACTGGTTTGATCCAGCAGGGCTCTTCTGATGTTCTTATCAGGAGAAGGCCTCAGCTATGCCCTGTTTTGGGCCCTCCAGAGGAACTGGTAGGCCACTATGTGAGACAGGATGCTGGACTAGATGGACCACTGGTCTGATCTAGCAGGCCTCTTCTTACGGTCTTATGAACCACAACACAGCCAATCAATCCACTCCATGAGGAGGTCCTCCTGTGCGTCACCTTGGAGCAATGGTGTGTTCACTCTTCCCCAGTATGCATTTTACATTCAGCAGAAATGGGAGTGATGTCCTACAGATAAAGGACCTTGATCTCTGACTCCAAGTGCCAGGTTATGTTGCACCATAATCCAACAATGATTTGTATTCCTGATGAGGCTCTCATAGATATTGATATCCCAGATGAAAATTCCCATATCCCCTCAAAAGACAATGCTTCTCAGTGGAGTTGGTTCATGCATTTATCTGTGAGTTGGCCATATCTGAATGTTTGGTCCAGATAGGGTTGCCACCTCTACCCCAGGAAATTCCAGGAGATATGCAGGCAATGCCTGAAGAAGGGGGAGTTTGGGGAGGGATTTCACCTAGAATCTATGGTATACCATATAGTCTGCCCTCTAAAGCTGCCGATTTCTCTGGAGGCAGTGGTCTCTGTAGTCTGGAAATCAGTTGTAATTCCAAGAGAACTCCAGGCCCTACCTGGAATTTGGGCAACTCTGTCTGGACACGAATAATGATCCTGCTAGAGCGGGCAGCGCCAGGTAAGATAACCAGGCGTGTGCTCACAGACTCTCCAATCAAGTTTTGTGCACTTGAGCCTCCCCTAGCAAAAGCTTGCTGACCTCTGACCGGCTACGATAATAAAACCAGCCTGCTGTGTCTGGAGTGACTTTGCAGGTGCAGAATAGTTTGGCATGCTCGGCTGCTGCTGACTCAGAAGCTAAGTAACAAAATATTTAGTTTGGCTTCTCCGCTTGGACTGTTCAATTTGTAAGGTGGATCAAATCTGCATGCCGCCATGACTTTAACAGTGATGGCCATTCCTGTCGCCTAGATTAAAGATGCAGGCCCGTCAATGCTGTAAGAATCTTATTGGTACCTTTTTAATTTATTACAATTCTGTAATAAAGGGGGAGCTCCCCTGTAAGGGGAAGCTCTTCTGCCAAGCATTTGATTGAGGTGCCGCACCTAATATTCTAACATCGACCACGGAACCTGTGCCCTGCAGTCCATCCTTGGGTATCGCTCTTGTGCATGTTTTTAACATCTGCACCCATGTCAGAGAATTTTTGTTACAGAGCCGGACGCTCATATCTATTGCTGACTAGATTCCCTCACTGTGTATGATTACTAAGGACGGTTATTCCGCCATTGTACCAGTGTAGCACCTTACTAATTGTTTCATTATTTTAATTTGTTCTATTGTTTTAATGTTTACATGATACCACTAGATCTGTAAGCCGCCCTGAGCCTGCTTTAGGGGGAGGGCAGGGTATAAATCAAATCAATCAATCAGTCAGTCAGTCAGTCAATCTACTGTCCTCCAAAGAGTTCAGGGTGGTGTACATCTTTTTCCTCTCAGTTTTGTCTCCACAACAGTACTGTAAGCTCTTCCATTACGCATCAACCCTGTGAGGCTGGTTAGGCCAAATTAGAATGTTACATATACACCCCTCTGTTTTCTCCCGCCGGACAAATAACAGGTGGGCAGAGCGGTTTGGATAGGAGAAAATGACATGAGAAGGAAGGGCTAAATGTCAGAACTGTCCCCAAGAGCTTTTTTTTAGTTTAACAAGTGCCGGTAGTACTCGTAGATAAGGGGGACTTGGTGGCACAGATTTTCACCAGCTCTCCCTTCGTGACTTAAGAGAGCCCCCCCCCCAGTCCATTCCTAGGACTCAGTACCAGTGAGGATCATGTCCTAGGCCTAGATATACCCATTGCACCTAGATAGGCTTTTGGGGGATTCCCAAAAGGGTTGCCTCCCGGCCCCTAAATAAAATTTTAAAACTCCATTTTTATGGTTCAGTTTTTGTTTCGAGGCTGAACCATGAACCAAAACACAAACCCATACGAACTGGGAGGTTGGTTCACAAACCGACCTGGTTCGTATTGATTTGTGAGCTATGTAGAGTTTAAACCCCTGCCTTCTGTTCCCTGTGGCTGAGTGGCAGCCCTGCTAGGAGCTATTTAAACCACTGCTTTTTACTCACCACTTCAGGGAGCAGAAAGCAGGGGTTTAAATGGCTCCCAGCTTTCTGCTTTTGCAGCAAGCAGGAATCGGGGGGATTGCTGGAAGTCATTTAAACCCCTGCTTTCTGCTCCCCATGGCTTTTTGCAGGGAGCAGAAAACAGTGGTTTAAATGACTCCCAGCTTTCTGCTTTTGCAGCAAGCAGAAAGCGGGGGGAGATGGCTGGAAGCCATTTAAACCCATTTTCTGCTCCCCATGGCTTTTTGTAGGGATCAGAAAGCAGTGGTTTAAATGGCTCCCAGCCATTTAAGCCCCTGCTTTCTGCTCTTCACAAACCGCCACAAACTGCATTAAAATTCATGTAAGTTCATGCTGTTCTTCAGTTCATCAACATTGTTTTGTAAACCACAGATCAGCCAAAATTTGTGACAAACTTTAGTTCATCAGCTGGTTTGTGCCCATTCCTAGCTGTAATCCCAGGGGATTCCTAGGTCTCATCTGGAGGCTGGCAGCCCTAGTTGCAACACGGTTTTCACTATCCCAGCCATGAGAAAGACACTGTGTGAATTTATTCACTCCCAGAAGAAATTGTAGAGTCTGATGTAGTAAGTAACAAGTTCTTCCCAATTCCGGTGTGTGTGGTGCTGAATGAAGATCAGGCCCATGACAAAGATGGGGAAGGTACCCCTCCTCCCGGGGTGCCATTTTCCCAGTATGAAACTGTTCCCTGGGATATACATGGGTTTTCCCAACAGACCAAATACCAGCCCTCCCAGACTGTTTTAGGTTTGGAAAATGGTTCCGGGTGGAGTTGCCAAGTCCCACCCCGCCCTGCCATTGACAAGGGTTAAGGGATAAGGTTGCCAGATCCAGACTGGGGAACTCCAGGAGATTTTGGGAGGGAGCCTGGGGAGGACAGGGACCTCAGTGGGGTACAATGCCATAGAGTCCGCCCTCCAAAGCATCCATTTTCTCCAGGGGAACTGATCTCTGTAGTCTGGAGATGATTCTGGGAGGTCACCAGGTCCCACCTGGAGGCTGGCCTCCCTAGTTCAGAGGGAAGACCAAAGCTCCTTCCCTACATGTGCCATGGTCCCAAACTGCATCAGGTCATGGGAGGTTAGGAGAACCCTCAATGTGGATTTGTGTTGCATCTCACACAGGTTGGGACCCCCCAGACCCAGCCTGTGCACCCTGCAATGTGTGAATCGGCATCACACTCGAGGAGAAGGCATGGCTTAGAGTGTCACGTGAACACACAAAGCTGCCTTATACTGAAGCAGACTCTCAGTCTGTCAAAGTCTAGACTGTCTGCTCAGATGGGCAGCACGTCTCCAGGGGCTCAGGCAGATGTCTTTCACATCACCTACTGTCAAGTCCAGGGGTGATTTCGTAGAAAAAGAGGTCCAGGAGCTCATTAGCATAACTCCTTTGCATAACTCATTTGCATCAGCCACACCCCCTAACATACCGGAAGTGTGTCAGAAGGCAACACCCACCCCTCAGGCTCTACTCCACAGGTGAGTGAAACTGACCTGCTCTTCCTCCATTCCCTTCCCCATCCAATACTTTGTGCAATAAAAATAAGCGTAAAGAACACACCCTCATTCTCATCCTGCTCCCTTGAAACCACCAGGTTTCAAGTAGACTTGAGATACCCAGGACATGTGCACCACCCATCCCTTTCCCTTCCCCTCCCCACCACAAGACACCCTGTGAGGTAGGTGGGGCTGAGAGAGGTCTTTTGAGAACTGCTCATGAGAGAACAGCTCTGAGAGAACTTGTGACTGGCCCACGGTCACACCAGCAGCTGCATGTGGAGGAGTGTGGAATCAAACCCGGGTCTCCCAGATTAGAGTACAACTCCTGACCACTACACCAAACTGATGGGGTGGAAGCTGCTGAAGGGTTGGTGAAATTTCTCCAGTACTTATGTGCCATGTGCCCAGATAAAAAATGGTATACTTAGAAAATTTATATGCCGCCTTGAGCAAGTCTCTGGAAAAGCAGCACACAGTCATAAAAGGAACAATGATAAAATTATCAATATTAAAACAAAACATTAAAAACAATAAAGACCCTAGCAGGGCTTTCCCCGGGGCGCTGCGCCTCTGCACTGCTCGGGGAAGCCGAGGAGGGGGCGGGGCTTGGTCATGTGCCCGCCCCCTGGGCTCCTCACTCCCGGAGCTGCGCTCCTGTGCGCTCCCGCTCCAACGGACCCCTGGTCAAGTCCTTTTCTAACAAGAGATGCGGGGCACTGAACCTGGGACCTTCTGCATGCCCAGTTGAAGCTCTTCCACTGAGCCACAGCCACTACCCTTTGTTTACTGAAGTTTTACAGCCCCCACCTGCTATTTATTATTTGGCCAGATAATGGGATATTTTGAATATCCAGAACGCAACTGAAGGCAGACAATTGTTCTGTGGGGCATCTTTGATCTTTTAAGTGAGCCCCCCCATTGGTGGATAGCTGCTGATATGATGGTGTCCTCCATTTTGACGTAACAAACAAACTTGGAGCATCAAAGCAAAGTTTGAGTCCGGCGGCAACTTTAAGACCAACAAAGTTTTATTCGAAGGGCAAGCGTTCGTGCGCAAAGCACCCTTCTTCAAACAAAGCACACTTCTTCAGAAAGCTTACGCTTCGAATAAAACTTGGTTAGTCTTAAAGGTGCCGCTGGACTCAAACTTTGTTCTGCTGCTTCGGACCAACACGGCTGCCCATCTGAATTTTGAGGGCAATCAGGAAACAGTTGCCGGCAATCTCTCTTGAGCAATGTACAGTTATCTCCTAAGTAAAGAAATCCACCCACTCTGTTCTGAAGGGGGGGGGTGTATGTGCTGGTGTGTAGGTCTCTCTGCGATACACGCGCAAAACCAACATCGTTTAAGAGAAGAATGAACTCAAGAGGCGTGTCACCCCATAGCCAATCATCTCTGTGAGAAAGAGACTGCTCTGGAGGTGGGAGACAGCCCGGAGGAACGATTGGGTAGCTCACTGCCACACGCCCAGAAACTCTGATGAGACGCAGCTGCAGGGAACTGGAACCCCTTGGCGTCAGGATGTGAGTTATTGAGCACATTCCCTGGCGGCTTTCCCAGCCTGCCTAGATCCACTCCCCGCCCATGCCTGCCCTAAATGTCTGCCATCAATCAAAAGCTCCTGCATTTACCCTGACCCACACCACTTCTTAAAACAGGAGTCCGACAGCCTCTTAAAGGTGCACAAAATATGTTCTCGCTGAAGTTTTCCCTGAGTTAAAGTTCACTTCGTCAGATGCACTGGAATTGATTAGGTTGATGTCTTTAGATTCATGGTGTACTAATGGACATACGCTTCAGCGCGTCTGATGAAGTGAGTGGGAGATAGGGTTGCCAAGTCCGGGTTGGAAAATACCTGGGGACTTTGGGGGTGGATCCAGGAGAGGGCGGGGTTTGGGGAGGGGAGGGGCCTCAACATGGTACAATGCCATAGAGTCCACCCTTCAAAGCAGCCATTTTCTCCAGGGGAGCTGATCTCTGTCAGCTGGAGATCAGTTGTAAAAGCGGGAGATCCCCAGGCCCCACCTGGAGGCTGGCAACCCTAGTGGGAGACTTCCCACTGGCAAACCTCTTCCCTCTGACCACTTGGTTGGCCAGGAGCATGGGGGGAATGGGGGAAGTGTAGCTGGGGCAACTGTGATGTGGAGATGTCACTTCTGGTGTGACCCAAAAGTGATGTCAAAAATGAAGGGTGACACTTTGAGTTGACAGGCCCCTCGGAACAGCCGTCGGGGGGTGGGGGGTACACTTACTGGGAGTGCAGAAGAACGCTGGAATTTAGTGTGATGTACCTACATGATGCAGAAGCGACGTGGGTGTGTTGAGGGGCGCCGCTCTGGCTTTTGGGCAAAAACTCTATGGTGGAATTAGCTTCCGCTTTATAGTTCTGACCAAAAACCAGAGCGTTGCCCCCCCCCCCCCCCGGCCAATGTGCGTACGTCACTTCCGGGTCATGTAGGCAGATCAGATTAATTTCTGGCGTTCTTCCTTTGGGGGGGGGATCCCCCCCAAGCCGGCCAGCTGGCTGGTGGCAGAGAAGTAGAGCCCATCAGCAGGAGACCTCCACCCCCACTGGGGGTCTGGCATCCCCTCGCCCAATGGGGGGAGTGGGGAAAGCAGTTGCTGTTTAAAAAAACTGATTAAAATTGTTGCTGTCCATCTCTGCCTTGCAGGCCCTGCGGAATTGTAACAGATCCTGCAGGGGGCCCTGATGTTAGTAGGCAGAGAGTTCCACCAAGTCGGAGCCAGGGCGAAGAAGGCCCTGGCTCTGGTTAAAGACGGCTGGATGCTCTTTGGGCCAGGGACTTCCGCTAGTTGTTGGTCACTTGAGCTTAATGCTCTCTGGGGGATCTACCAGGAGAAGCGGTCCCATTAAGTATGTTGGTCCCTGACCCAGGACGCAACTTGAAACCAGTGCAGCTGGAGTAGCACAGGTTGTATATGTGCCGTTTTCAGTGTCCCCATAAGGACCCAGACCGCTGCATTCTGGACAACTTGCAACTTCCAAATCAGCCTCAAGGGCAGCCCTGCGTAGAGTGAGTTACAGTAATCAAGCCTAAAGGTGACCTTTGTGTGGATTACTGTGGCTAGGTTGGGACGAGACAGGTCAGGGGCCAGTTGCCTGACCTGGCACAGCTGGAAGAATGCCAGCCTGGCAACATTTGTGACCTGGGCCTCCGCTGACCTGGGCCTCCAATGTTCCCTCTAAGCTGGGTTAGTGTGAGCTAGCTCGCAGTTTTTTTAGCCTCCAGCTCACATGTTTTTGTCTTAGCTCAGGAAGGACGGCTCCAGAGCAGACTAATTTATGTGGTAGCCAAATTGCTTGCTCACAACTTTATGTTGGTATTTGAGACTCGTAGTCTTCATGCACTGAGCTGGCAGATCTGCAGGATCTAGTTGACAGCCAGCAGGAGTCATGTGACTGGGACAGAGGCAGTCGAACTAGTACAGACTTGTTCTCCCAGTGTGACAGTGATGGATGGTATCTACATGACTCAGCACTAACCTGATTGGTTATTGACTTGTATAAATGTAATTGATGTACAGAAGTATTTCTCTCTTCTTGTTGTATGGTGTCCTGGCGAAGCACTTTGTCTCTTTGATTAATAATTGCACTGTAAAATAAACTGTATAATACACAACCGCTGGTGTGGTGCAGTTTAATGTGCAGAGGGGTCTGGAGGACTTGGGTCTCTTAACGTTGGCGCAGTGTGGTATAGCACATAACAGACATCACAACACTTTAATGCCCATATCTCACAAAGTAGAATTTTTGCTCACAAGACTCCACAGCTTAGAGGGAACATTGCTGACAAGGAGGCGTCCAGGACCACACCCAGACTCTTGACAGTCCCAAAGAGACTATCCTAAACTGGGCCAGACTGTACTCTGGAATTCATGTGCATGGAAAGTGCCATCAAATCACAGCTGACTTGTGTAGATCAAGAGCCGTTCAGAGGTGGTTTGCCATTGCCTGCCTCTGCCTAACTACCCTGGGCTTCCTCGGTGGTCTTCCATCCAAGCACTAACCAGGGCCGACCCATCTTAGCTTCC
This sequence comes from Lepidodactylus listeri, assembly GCA_029233225.1. NCBI lineage: Eukaryota > Metazoa > Chordata > Lepidosauria > Squamata > Gekkonidae > Lepidodactylus > Lepidodactylus listeri. The sequence goes on along the minus strand of JARCFY010000005.1, from coordinate 125,743,286 downwards.
AAGATCTGGATTGGACCACCCAGATCAGGAATCCACACCTCATTGTTATTTCTCCTAGTTGTTAAGCTAGGTCGTTCACAAAAGTATTGACTTTTCCAATAAGTAATGGGGGAAAAAATTTTATTGACTTGTCTTTCTGAAGGAGAAAAAATCCACCTCTCAGCTTTACGAGCTGTCATATAATTTAGCCTCCCATATCCTCCATCTTCTTGGTGGGTCCACCCAGAGACCTTTGAAGTTCGCCGCATCCAGGAAAGCAGATGGGGATTCAGAAAAAAAAACTTTAAAAAACCCAACCCTTTACACCATCGGTTCATCTTCCCCCTCTGACTCGGCAATCGTTGGCAGGGCGTGCTAAACCGCGAGCAAAGAGAAAGGGCAGCAGTTAATGGCTGTGGTCATTGGAGCTTATGAAGTGAACTGCAAACAAAGAGGAGTCAATGTTTAAATGGCCTTTGGGTACTCCCCCCCCCCTCCCCAAACAAATAGATGCTGCTGATCAGGGAACAAGGGTTCCTCTTTTAAAAAAACACACACACACTTTTTTCCTGGATTTTTATCAGTAAATCAAGGTTCCATGTCATCGAGGGATGTAGGTGACATTCAACTGGGTCCAAAAGCATGTGCTAGGACATGGCCAAGGTTAAACAGTGAAGGGGGGGGGGACACACACAACCATCATATATGTTATGAGAGAGCCAATTAGGTGTAGTGGTTAAGTGCACGGACGCTAATCTGGGAGAAGCGGGTTTGATTCCCCACTCCTCCACTTGCAGCTGCTGGATGACCTTGGGCAAGTCGTAGCGCTTTCAGAGCTGCTCTTGAAAGAGAGCAGTTTCTGTCAGAGCTCTCTCAGCCCCGCCTACCTCTCAGGGTGTCGGTTGTGGGGAGGGAAAGGCGTTTGTAAGCCACTCTGAGACTCCCTTGGGTAGTGACGGGCGGGGTATAAATCCAATCTCTTCTTCTCTTATTAAAAGTATTTCTGGTTCTTGTTTAAAGATATTTCCTGTTCTTGTTTATATCTTGTAATCTTTGGAGCAGCGTTATCCATGACAACCAGGAAAGAGACCATTTGATGAAGTTGTCATACTGGTAAACCACTACCGATTCCTGGAACATGAAGTAAGTTATCGTAGGGTTACCAGCTTCTAGGTGGGTATAACTATATAACGGTCACACAGTGAAAGCCAGTTTGGTACAAAATCACAGCGCTGCGGCTGTAGCACTGTGTAAAGAAATACAAAGGGACATGTAAAGTCCTAAAGATAATCTTATTCAAAGTGTGTAGCAGAAACAGCTAACATCTAATACATTCAGACATATTCAATATGGTCCACACAGGACTCCAGCTTCCAAATGAAAACTTCAAACAGAATAGAGTTCAAGACATGAGAATACAGCCAAGCCCTCTCCCTGAACAGCCAAGGTCTTCTCCAGGGGTCATTTCGTAGAAAAAGAGGTGCAGGAGCTCATTAGCATAACTCATTTGCATAACTCATTGGCATATGCCACACCCCCTAACATACCGGAAGTGTGTCAGAAGGCAACACCCACCCCTCAGGCTCCACTCCACAGGTGAGTGAAACTGACCTGCTCTTCCTCCATTCCCTTCCCCATCCAATACTTTGTGCAATAAAAAGAAGCGTAAAGAATACACCCTCATTCTCTTCCTGCTCCCTTGAAACCACCAGGTTTCAAGTAGACTTGAGATACCCAGGACATGTGCACCACCCATCCCTTCCCCTTCCCCTCCCCACCACAAGACACCCTGTGAGGTAGGTGGGGCTGAGAGAGGTCTTTTGAGAACTGCTCATGAGAGAACAGCTCTGAGAGAACTTGGGACTGGCCCAAGGTCACACCAGCAGCTGCATGTGGACGAGTGGGGAATCCAACCCGGTTCTCCCAGATTAGAGTCCAACTCCTGACCACTACACCAAACTGATGGGGTGGAAGCTGCTGAAGGGTTGGTGAAATTTCTCCAGTACTTATGTGCCATGTGCCCAGATAAAAAATGGTATACTTAGAAAGTTTATATGCCACCTTGAGCAAGTCTCTGGAAAAGCAGCACACAGTCATAAAAGGAACAATGATAAAATTATCAATATTAAAACAAAACATTAAAATCAATAAAGACCCTAACGGGGCTTTCCTCGGGGCGCTGCGCCTCTGCACTGCTCGGGGAAGCCGAGGAGGGGGTGGGGCTTGGTCATGTGCCCGCCCTCTGGGCTCCTCACTCCCGGAGCTGCGCTCCTGTGCGCTCCCGGTCCAACGGACCCCTGGTCTTCTCTAAAGGGGTCAGTGGCGATGAATGCCCAGGTTCTCTTCGTTTCAGTTTTTCCTTTCTTCAGGCCACTTTCCAGAAGAACCTGCCAAGTTCACGAAACGTCCTATCGACTTTGCACAGCAGTCTCCCAAACTTCTCGCTGACTTGGAATGCAGGTTTTCCATGCCCATTTGTATTTCTTTACACAGTGCTGTGATTTTGTACCCAACTTCCAGGTGGGGGCTGGTATTTTCCTGGAATAATTACAACTGGTCTCCAGAAAGCGGAGACTGGCTCCCCTGGAGAAAATGGCATCACATCACTGCTCACCTCTCTCCCTTCCCAGGCTCCACCCCCCCCCCCAAGCTCCCGGAATCTCTCAAGCTGGAGTTGGCAACCCAACTCCTGTAGGAGCAAACAGTGAATGCGCTTTACGAATGGAAGCAGATTTTAAGATCTGATGGAATTATCATGTTTGAATTATAATGTTTTAGCACTGGGTTTTTTAATGGTAAGAGTCCAGTGTGGTATGGTGGTGAAGGGCCACACCAGTATCTGGGAGATCCAGGTTCAAATCTCCTCTTGTGGCCATGGAAGCTTGCTGGGGGACCTAGGGCCAGTCACATATTCTCTCAGCCTAACCTACCTCCCAGGGTTGTTGTGAGGATAAAATGGAGGAGGGAAGAATGATGTGAGCTGCTCTAGGTCCCCACTGGGGAGGGAGGGAGGGAGGGAGGGAGGGAGGGAGGGAGGGAGGAAGGAAGGAAGGAAGGAAGGAAGGAAGGAAGGAAGGAAGGAAGGAAGGAAGGTTGGGACTCTCATTTATTCCCACTGCTATACTCCCAATTCAGGCCAGATATTGGTGGTTTTGTGTGGAAGAAGATGGAGGAGGAGGAGACTGGGTTTATACCCTGCCCTTCCCTACCTGAAGGAGTCTCAGAGTGGCTTACACTTCCTTTCCCTTCCCCTCCCCACATCAGACACCCTGTGAGGTAGGTGGGGCTGAGAGAGCTCTTTCGAGAACGGCCCTTGAGAGAACAGCTTTGAAAGAACTTGTGACTGACCCAAGGTCACACTAACAGCTGCAGGTGGAGGAGGGGGAAACGAAACCTGATTCTCCCATATTAGAGTCCGTGCTCTTATTTTTTCCCACTATAGAGAACAATGGAGAGAATGGGGGCAACCTGTTTGGAGGCCCATAGAATTGGACCCCCTGGTCCAATCTTCTTGAAACTTGGTGGGCATTTGGGGGAGAGGTCCCAGAAGCTATCCTGCAAGTTTTGAGCCTCTCCCTCAAACCCCCTCCCCTACAGCCGCTTTTAAAGTTGCTGCCGAGGGGCTGCCCTACTGCCCCTCTGGAGCAGTTTGGAGCCTCTCCCTCAAACCCCCTCCCCTACAGCCGCTTTTAAAGTTGCCGCCGAGGGGCTGCCCTACTGCCTCTCTGGAGCAGTTTGGAGCCTCTCCCTCAAACCCCCTCCCCTACAGCCGCTTTTAAAGTTGCCGCCGAGGGGCTGCCCTACTGCCCCTCTGGAGCTGGCGGAGCAGCGCTCCGCCTAGCTCCGGCCCCAAAGGACCCCTGGCCTTTCCTCAGTCTGATTATCTGTATCTGTAGACCCAGAAATATTGCATGTGTTGGGAAGTTTTTTGTATAAATCTGAGGAAAGTCCAAAAACCAGTACGTAAACCAGAATATTGTTACGTTTAATATCTTCCTGAACAAAGTTTGAATCCAGCAGGGCCTTTAGGTCTGACAAAGTTTAATTCTGGATATAAGCTTTTGTGTGCATACATCTGAAGAAGTGTGCATGCACACCTGAAGCCTTATACCCAGAATTAAACTTTGTTAGTCTTAAAGGTGCCTGGGGACTCCAACTTTGTTCTGTTGCTTCAGACCAACACGGCTACCCACCTTAATATTTTTCTGTGCATGATATTCACAAACAGATTTTGTATCTTATATAAACATGTAATGCAGGTGATTATCTTTCCACAGGTCATTTTGCTTTCTTTTCGGGTGTGTGTGTGTGTGTGTGTGTGGAATGCTGTTCCTATCTGTTGACCAATGAAGAACAAAGCCTCCTACCTGCTGAAGCAAAGGGTATGTTGCCCTCAGCTCCTCAGGAAAAGAGCAGGGTAACAACGTGTGTTCCAGACTATTTATTTAATGAATAAGAGTTAATAAGGCATTATCTGTCAAACTGGTGGGGTGGTTAGACCCCTGGACTGGAATCTGGGAGATGAGCCATAGTGTCTTGCTCAGCGAGCTGACTTTGGGCCAGCCGCCCCCTCTCAGCCTAACCTACCTCACAGGGTTGTTATACGAGTAAAATGGAGGGAGGGAGATGGATGTATGCCACCTTCAGCTGCTTAGAGAAAGGGTGGAGTTAACGTGTGTCGTAAATAAATGAGTGCATTCCAGGCTCATCCTTTTAATTTAGGTAATAAACCAACGAGAGGCACTGAACAACCTCGCCTAACCCAGTCAAAACCAGGCCTGCTTCATTTGATGAGAGCCAGGGGGGAGTCGTGGTTAAAGCGTTGGACTCGTCTGTGGGAGAACCAAGTCCAAACCCCCAGTCTGGCATGGGAGCTGCACCAGGTGTCCCTCGACCAGTCGCCCCCCTCAGCCTAACCTACTTCACAGGGGTGTTGTGAGGATAAAAATGGAGGAGAGGAGAATGATGGAAGGCCGCCTTGGGCTCAAAAAAATCCAGGGCTATTTTGGGGCAGGAACGCACAGGAATGGAGTTCCGGCTGGCTCCTGAGTTGGCCACACCCAGCAGGAACTCATTAGCATAGTAGGCCACACCCAACTGCAGAAACGCATTAGGATTTGCTACATTAGGGGCATGTGGCCTAACATGCAAATTAATCCCTGCTACAAAAAAAGCCCTGGGTTCTGACAACAAATAAGGTAAACAGAATAAGAAGCAAAAGGTGGGTGTGGCTGGATGACCACTCTTCTGGTAACATGGGGTGTGGCCTAATATGCTAATTGGTTTCTGCTGCTGGGAGTGACCTATTATGCTAACAAGTTCCTGCTGGGCTTTTTCTACAAAAAAAGCCCTGAAAAAACCCTCTCTTTCATAAATTGGAGGTGTCTTCTTTCCTCTCCTTTAAAATCATGTTTATCTCTTGGTGCCGCCTTCCCGTGTTCCCCTCTCCCCTCTCGCTTCATTTGTGGGACTCCAGTTTTGCTTGAGATACTTTTCATTTGATGCAGATATATCTCTAGCCTCCTTTCCTTCCCAGCTGTGACCCAAGGTAGCTGGCAGTATCCCCCCCCTTTGCATTGTGGGAGACATTTTGGGCTGCTGTGGGACAGGGGAGGTGAGAAAGGTCTTCCACCCGTGAAAATGCTCCATCGGATCCAAGCTGCTGCACTCCAACAAGCATCTGCTTGGTATTTGTTGCTTGTACTTACTTCAGATTGCTCCATTTCGTCTATCTCCTCGACCCGGGTCAAATGGGGAGCGCCGTATTTATCCGTTAACTCTGCCAAGGTCTTGGATTGCACCTCCTTTTCAGACGCTGCCTTTGCCTACAATTCAAAATTCAGTTTCCAGATGGCCGAAGACTGTCTGCAAGCCATCTGCCCCAGCCAATACTCCTCACTGGAAATCCCCCCCCCAGAGTTGGGTTGCCAACCTTCAGGTGGCACCTGGAGATCCCCCGCTATTACAATTTACCTCCGGACCAACAAGATCAGTTCCCCTGCTTTGGAGGGTGGGTTCCACGGCATTATACCCTGCTGAGGGCCCTCTCCTCCCCAAACCCTGCCCTCTCCAGGCTCCCCCCCCCCCCAAATCTCCAGGTATTTCCCAACTCAGAGCTGGCAACCGTACCCCAGAGCCAGTGTTTGCCCCCTTGTGGAAATGCACGTGTAGCTAGGGTTCCCCTTTGCCCGCTTATGGTGGGAGACCTGCAGCCAATTGTAGCCATTACTGGCTCATGCTCAGGGTTTAAATTGGGGTGGGGGGTGGAGAGTGATTGTCCTGGAGAAAAAAAAATTAAAAGAGAAACAAGGCCTCAGCTACTTAGAATCATAGAGTTGGAAGGGATCTCCGGGGTCATCTAGTCCACCCCCTGCACAATGCAGGAAATTCACAAATACCTCCACACCCACAGTGACCCCTGTTCCACACCCAGAAGATGGTGAAAACCTCCAGGATCTCCAGCCAAACTGGCCTGGAGAAAAACTGCTTCCTGACCCCAAAATGGCAATCAGCACTTCCCTGGGCGTGTAAGAAAGGGCCACAAGAACTAAGCACTGAGGCAACCCTTCCTGCCCTCCCTCTCATGATCTGCCTCAGTTCACACAATCAGCATTGCTGTCAGATGGCCATCTTACTGGAAGTTCCAACCACAGACTTTCTAGCGATTCCTAGAGCTACCCGGAAGTGACAGGGATAGCTGTAGCAATTGCCAGAAACGCTATGGTAATCTTAGGGTTGCCAGGTGCCTACCTCATGCCAGCGGGGAGATTTGGGGGCCTTCCGGGGTGGGCGGTGACGCAATGACATCACTTCCGGAAGTCATGTCACCGCGTTGCTGCCGTTGCACAGGGACATCTGTTTGGGGACAGGGTTTCCTCCACCGGCCAGCTGGCTGGTGGCGGGCAGGAGCTCACAAAAGCAGGGGGATCCCCCGCCCCACCTGGGGACTAGCAGGTCTTGGTAAACTTCAAGAGAGAGACAGAAAAGTTGACAACTGGAACGAATACAGATGCTATGCTACTTTTTAAAAAGATTATTTATGACCAACACAGTCACAGAAAGAGGAGAAAGGAAGGAGAAACTGTGCCTCCTTGGGTATTTATGTCAATCTCTTGAAGAACTAAAGGGCTGCGGTGGCTCAGAGGTTAAGACGCTGAGCTGCCGACCGGAAGGTCGGTAGCTCAGCAGTTCGAGACCTGAGTGCCCCTGTTGGAGTGAGCTCCTGTCTCTGGTCCCAGCTCCTGCCAACCTAGCAGTTTGAAAGCAAGAAATTGCAAGTAGATAAATAGGTACCGCTTTAGTGGTAAGGTAACAGCATTCCATGAGCCTCGGCATCTAGTCATGGTGACCACATGACCATGGAGACATCTTTGGACAGCGCTGGCTCTTCGGCTTGGAAACGGAGATGAGCACCGCCCCCTAGAGACAGATTTGACTAGCTTTCGAGCAAGGGGGAAACTTTACCTTTTACCTCGAAGAACTGGTTGATCAATGCATATGCATAGCATGTTGCAAATGTTTCGGGAACTCTGCAGTTTCTCTGAAACATTTAGCACTTCACCTGCACTCACAGGGTGAAAACCCAGAGGTGACAAAGGATTTTACCATAGAGTTTCTGTCGATTCCTAGAACTACCCTCTTTCACTTCCAGGTTTTCATCAGAAATGGTGTAACACTATTTGAGATGTTATGCCTCCCCCATGTTCCCACCCCCAAACCTCCCACTGATCTGAAGCAGGCAGGCTGTCAGCTAATGCTGCCATCTCCTGCCTGGGAGGTGGGATGAGTGAACCCTTGACGTCGAGTCTGTGGAATGTTATGTTATACTTTTCATGGCATGCTTATCGCTCTCCGACCTGCTCTGAACTTGAGAGACTGCTGGTGCCTGCCCATGTATCTCTTCTCCTGCCTGGCTCTAATTCTTCTTGCTTTTTCCCTGGGAACCCTGAGCGCCTTCTATTTGGTTTGATGATTGGTTGTAATTCCTTACCTGACCCCTTTTTGAATTCTGTATAATTGTCCTGCTTGAGGCTGTGTCAGCCATTACTGACACAAGAAGTGCAGATGACCACAAGAGACCTTTCTTTCCTTCTTTAGGATATGTTGTGTTTGTTTAGAATATGAAGCAGCAGTAATAGCTTGGAAAGGGCTCTGGTATCCTAAAGCTCCAATTCCTGCCCGTAGATGAAATCGTGTAATTTCTTCACTGCAGCGATGATTGCTAGTGCCTCTCGATCTTGTTGACTGACTCTGTAGGACTCTCACACAGGCCCTCAACTGCGAGTTCAAGCTTTGGAGGAAATGCTGGTTGATACTTGATGCACACGGGAGTGTTTTCTCACCTCCATCTCTGCAATTCGCTTCTGCTCTAGAATGAGCTCTTCTGCTCGCTCTTTCTCTAGCCTCTCCTGCTCTTCACGTTCCCGTTCCAGCTCGGCCTGCAACCGTTTCGCAAGTTAATGCGGAGTTAATGAAAAGGCCTATCACTTTAGGGCAGGGGTCCCCGATAGGGTTGCCAAGTACTCACCACAGGCCAGTGGGGGGGGAGTCCTCTTCTTGCCGGGAGTTTCCCGGCAAGCGTGCGAAGCACGCACACTGTGATGATGTCACCGGAAGTGACATCATCACGTTGTGCGCATTGCCAGGGTGACGCTCTGGCAACCGCCCCAAAACTCTATGGTACCATAGAGTTTTTGGGGCGGTTGCTTGAGCGTCGCCCCGGCAATGTGCACAACGTGATGATGTCCCTTCTGGTGACATCATCACTCTGGGGACGTTGTCCTGACCGAACGACTTCAGGGGTGGGGTTCCCCCCGCCGGCCAAATCTGGGCTGGTGGATTGGGGACCCCTGTAGCAGAGGATCCCCCGCCCCCCGAGCAGACTTGGCAGCCCTAGTCCCCGACACCTTTCCTGGTGCCTGCCTAGTATTTGTAGAAAGTGGGCTGAGAAAGGTGGGGCTTTTGCCTAGAAAGCTTTCTGATTGGGTTAGAGTTCCCAGAAACCACCCCCCCCGGTGGAAACAGGGGTCCCCCACTGCCAGGAATCACCTCCCCACCACCAATCAGCTGGCCAGCGGGGCAGAACTTACCCCGAAAAAGATGAAGATCCATCCGACCTGTCAACGCCACTGTCCACGTGACCTGGAAGTGACATCATCACATCCGGGATGCCAGTGCAACATTCCAATATTTAGACAAAAATTCTATGGTGGAAGCCAAATTTACCACAGAGTTTTTGTCCAAATTCCAGAGTGTTGCCCCAACGTCCCAGATGTGATGATGTCACTTCTGGGTTGTGTGGTCAATGACGTAGACACATTGTTGCACATCAGATGAAACCTCCCTGCTGCTCCCAGTAAGTGCCCCCTCCCCTGCCAGGAGGGACCTGGCAATCCTAGATTGGCCCCACTTGGCTCCCTCCCCTCCCTAAACATTGCCAGTCTTCATCCCATATCTCCAGGAATTTCCCTACTTGGATTTGGTCATCCTACTTCCAGCTCCCCCTCCTCTGAAAACACGTCTAGCTGTCTTACCATCTGAACTAGTCGCTTCTTCACTTTGAAGCATTCGGGGGGGGGGCAATTTCATCCTTATTATTGCCCTTGTGAAACTGTTGTCACAGAAATTAGTTTTTCTGTTCATGTTGGATGGGCTCCCAGAATTCTTTGTGCATTCAAAACTAGCCTATTGGGAAGAAGATTAAACTGGAGCCTTCCTTCCTGACCATCTAGTTTTCGATGTCCACAAAGTTAATATGGAAGCCCATCCAAACGTACACTTATGGTCTGAAGCAGTATATCCTGCAAGAGATTGTGTTCGATATATGGGTCCCATTCCCGGTGGGGGTGGGTAATCCCCGTCCCCCTCCCGCTCGCTCTCATTGCCTGCTGCTGCTCAGAGTGGCAGCAGGACAAACAAACATCACTGTGTGTGGTGCCCTATCACTTCCAGCAAAAACCTGTAAGTGACATAGAATGGCGTTAGAAACTGTAAGAAAACAGTACGGTCTATGGTTTTACCATAGAGTTTACCATAGAGTTTCCGGTGATTGCTAGAGCTACCTATGTAACTTCTGGGGTTTTTTACAGGAAGTGACATGACACTGCAGCCAGCATGGCGTGCTCCCCACCCCCTCACCCACAGCCCTCCTGCCAGTAGCCAAGCACGGCCTGGCAATGCTTGTCCAATAGCCCACCTCTAGAAGCTGAAGAATCCATTCACAAGGGAGGAACTTTTTGTGGGCCGTGACATCTTTAATCTCTTTAAAAGCTCATGACCTTCTTCTGGCTTTGTCCTACCTGTCTCTCTTCTTCAAGCTTCTGCTGGATCAAAAGTTCTTCTTCTTTCATTTTTTCTAACATTTCCACTTCCTTTTGGGCCTCCTCACGCTCTCGCTCCAGTTCCTCTCTCTCCAGTTTCCTCTAGCCATGCAGTTAAAAATACACACAGACACAAAGAAAGAGAAAGTAAACCATTTTGCGCTCACCGGTTCTTCGAGTAACAGGAAGTTCTGTGGAGCAGCCTGTTTCAGGGTCACTTCCTTCATGAGGAAGGAGCATCAGAGATTTGTGCGTTTATGTTATTCTTAATGGTGCTTTTTTGATTTTGTTTGTCTTTTATAGGGGCTGCTTCTATACAGATGACTCGCTCCACCTGGGCTCTTGAACTGTGGCTGGAAACATCCATGCTACGGCCTGTTCCTCCTGTTCCCCTTCTGGGCTTTTCTGCATTTTCATTTTCCTCACTTTTGTGTTCCTGTTGCTTGGGGGGGGGGGGGCAGTGTTTTCCTGTTCTGCATGTTTTTTGCTTCCTCTAGTGGTCAATTTGACATTATACCACATTATGTCTGACCTATCTCCCCGCAGATTTAAACTGCAAGTTTTTATGCTGGACACAGAGCGATGCAATATTGAATCGACCACGAGAGGGAGCAAAACAGATACAGAACAGAAAAAGAAACCCAGAGCAACAGGAACACATAAGCAAAGAAAATGAGAATGCAGAGGAGCCCTTCTGTCAGTTTCCATGGCGTCCCTTCCCTCACTTCAATGGTTCCAGACCCATTTCTGGAAACGCTGTAATCAGAGCCAGTTAACACACGTGGAAGCGAAGATATGGATTTTGGAACCTCCCTGACCACATCTGGCATCATTTCCCCTGCCTGTTCCCCTGCACCTGCCATTCCTCCTGTCCCTGTTGCTGGTAGGCTTTTTACCTTCACCTAAAAGTTGGTGATCGGTATTATTGGGTGTATGTATTAGGCTGCGGTCACACGGCCCCTTTAAATCCGGGAGCCCTCCCGGATTAAAGGGGCCGCATTTTTCTACCTCAGGTTGGGATGTCTACACATCCCAACCCCTGCGGCGGCTGGTGGCGGCGGGCGGAGGCGGCAGGCAGAGGCGGCGGAGGCCGGAAAGCGGGGAAAGATGCAGCAGTGGCAGCAGAAGCACCAATGGCGGCAGAAGCGGCGGCCATGGAAGAGGCAGCAAAGGAGGCGGCCACGGCAGCGGAAGAAGTGGTGGCGGCGGAAGAAGCAGCAAAGGACCCGCCAGCCGCCTGGTAAGTTTGGGGGGGGGTCCCCTTTTACACTTGGGCGCTTGACTGCCCAAGTGTAAAGGAGGCGGAATGGCCGATGGGACCATCTGGACAGCCCTGCTCTCGCAATGATTGTGAGAGAGGGCTGTCCAGATACCTCAAATGCAGGTTCCTCCAAAGCTCCGCTGTTTCTTTCAGGAAACTGATGGCCTTTTAAAAATTAGCACCAGGTTCCTCCCGCAACTCCCGGGAAAACTGTCGATTTTCCCAGGGTCGGAAAATGCGGGAGGAACCCGCATTTGCGCCCGCTTTGGCGCGGGACTTTCTGCGGCCGTTGTAGACGGCCCCTTTAAATGTGGGAGGAAATAGCCCTTCCTCCCGCATTTAAGGGCCGTGTGACCGCGGCCTTAGTTAATATAGCAAAGTTACATGGTCAGGAAAGTGTGAAATCATGTGCAGTAAACAAACTTCAAGCAGGTGTATTGCAAAAAGATAAAACTTCTATTGAATGACGCATCAGTTCACATCTGTGTTTTATTTATTATTATTTATTTATTACTTCACATTTTTACCCTGCCCTCCCTGCAGGCGGGCTCAGTGGACTCAGTGTGTTGCAGTGGACAGGACGGAGAAGACTAATCTAAAGTTTATTATTCCCTATCACAAGGGGCCAGCTAATCCAGCTGCACATGTGTGCAAGTATGGTAGCATGGCTGCACATGAGAGACCCTTAGATGCATCCACAAGGAAAGAAAGAAAACAGAAAAAGGGCACAGGAAGAGAGAGAGAGAAAGAGGCATCCCATTCATTAAGATGCTTACACACACATCTGTTTCTAGTGTGAAGACAGCAAAATAGCGCCCCCCCAGTGTCCAGGCATGCTGAGCTGCCTTTATTCCAACAGGTATATCACCGTACTGCTATAGAGATATACTTCCTATTTCTAAAGCCAGCAAAAAAATCCTCCATTGGCACAGGGAGAAGAGAATGCTATAGGCATGATGGAATCGGGAGGGAAAACTCAAGAATCAGCCATAAGCTAACAGTAGCTCAGAGATACAGACCTGCATCAGGAAGGATTCCCTCAAGTGTTTATCCCGATCTGCCCCAGTCTGCTGTGGGCCTCTTGTTTATACTTGTTTGTTGAAAATATCTATCCAGCAGGAGTGGGCAGAGAGCACCCACACAGATGGTGCTAATTTTTAAAAGGCCATCAGTTTCCTGAAAGAAACAGCGTAGCTTTGGAGCCCCCTCCCAAACTTCATTTTGTTCACCAGCTACAAAACTTTATCTTCTTTCTGCTTTGGCTAGAAACTTTTGAGATTGAAAAAAACATTTCTTTCTTCCTCCCCTGCCGCTTCTTCCTCCATCCCAATCATGGTGCTAATTTCCGCCAAAGTATTGAGAAAATATTTAGGCTGCGATCATACGCACCTTTAGATCCTACATAGCTGCAAATGCCTGATGGAGCTAAAGGGCACAATCAGACAGCAACATCTGGGAAACATCCCGCAGTCATTGGCAGCCCATGCTTCTCCGCCACAGAAGTGGAGTTAAAAGACACTGGGAAAGTCCAGCTCTAACTAGTTCCGACGGGCCACAGACGGACTTTTACCTGGCTGATCACTCAAGCACGCTCTCATGCCGTCAGGATGGTCTGATCATTCCATCCCAACTTGTTGCTGTTCCCCCCCCCCTTCGCAGTATGCGCTTAATTGCATACTCCATTGGGAGCCCTCAGTGTGGAGTTGCAATTCCTCATTTATGCACATGGGAAACAAACAGCAAAAAAAAAGACTCACTTCCAGTGGCGTCTGATCACAGAGTAATGGGCTGAGCCTGCAGCACAAAGGGATGTGTGATCTTGCAACTGCATGTCAAATTCCTCCAGAGGAAATAGCCTTGCTTCCCCTCTGCTCCACCTGTGTGTGACTGCAGCCTTAGAGTCACACACTGCTTGAATTTCTGGTATTAATTTGCTGCTGTCATCAGCCACGGCTCTCTCTGCAAACATTTTTGTGGCACAAACCCAATATCTTGACAAGGAGAGTGGCGGCCACCTTCAAATGAGTACCAGAAATACTAGCCTAGATGGGGCTGGGCCCCCTTGATTTTAGTCCCCACTGTATAAGTGTGTCACTTCATTCAAGGCTCTAGGAATGCCTATTCAGGAATAGGGTTCCCATGTGCCTGCTGGAATTCCAGTGGCCATTAGAAGGTTTTTTTTCTAAATTGCCACCAGTAGTGGTGAGATATCACAACTGGAAAAACTAGGAAGTGATGTCATGCTTCTCAAGGTGTCACAAGAAACTCTATGGTAGAACAATAGTTGCTGTGATTCCTAAAGCAGAATTGTGTCATTTTGGAGGATCTGGAAGTGATGCCAGTCCTCTCTAGGAATTACCAAAAACTCTGATTTTACCACAGAATTTCTGGTGATTCCTAGAGAGGTGTGATGTCACTTCCCCATTTTCCAGGAACTGACAACATGCTGTTCATTCACATCCACCACTCCATGTCCCCACCTCCCAGTTATCCATTGGTTGTCAGCTGAGGCCTGGTGACCCTGTTCAGGAAGCATTTAGTAAATAGTTAATGATATAATAGTTAAAAGCAGCAGAAATCTTTTGAAGACACACTACATCACTACTATAATATTAACACCCCACGTTAGGCTCTTCCAAGATTAAAAGTTAATACTGCTATGGAAATTTGTGATTTTAGAAGCTCACCTGGAGTTCTTCATCCATATTCTTCCTGTATTTGTAAATCCAGAATGCCAAGTACTCTATTGGGTCTGCTGGCCGACGTTCAGCCACTTCTGCAAGACCTTCCGCTAAGCATATACCGAGGCATCTTCTGAGATATGCAGTCTCCATTTTCTGCTTCTGCAGCAAAGATTAGTTAGTATGGAGCTGAAATGGGAGGAAAGTTCTTGTTTATTAACTGTATTTCTATACTGCTTCTCCTAGTAGCCAAAACAGTTCGGAATAAAAGAAGGAAATGAAAGCTGTCCAGAAACCTGACATATTGAAAACATTTATACAATTAAACTGTGTGAGAACCAGTCAGGAAAAAAATCCATCTAAACAATTCATCCTTACACTTCCGCATGGATAAGGTCACCAGCTCTGGGTTGGGAAATATGTGGAGATTTTTGGGGTGGACCCTAGAGAAGGCAGGGATTCGGGAGGGGAGGGACCTCAACGGTGTATAATGCCATAGATTCCACCCTCCAAAGCAGCCATTTTTCTCCAGAGGAACTGGTCTTGGTTGTTTGGAAATCATTGTAACAGTGCGAGAACTCTAGGTGCCACCTGGAGGTTGGCAACCCTATGATATGGAGGAGAGATGAGATCAATCTCTCTTTACCTGGCACACCTCTTCCAAAAGGACAGGGCTACTGTAGGAAACCTTCTTGTCCCAGATGGGCTAAGCCCATGGTAATTTTACCACATCGAGACACTGAATTTATTCTGTTGAGATTTTGTAGGCCAGTTCAAGCTAGATCTTCTTCGGCTGCCACTTGACTAAAAAGTGTATTTAAGAACACGGGGGTGGGGTGGGGATATTTAGCTAAAGACTACTCACACTCCTGGTACAGTCAAAACTCTTTAACAGTCCTTTCTTCTCTCCTCTGTCGTCCCAGAAAATAAAGCTCTGTGGGTATCCAGAGAAGGAAACAGTTAAATCAGGATACTTCTCTTTGGTATCCTAGCAACGGACCGGTGTTCTATCCACCTCTGTCGGCAACTGTCTCCCTGAAGGATCTTTAGCTCCCTCCTTCCAGAGAACTGATGGCTACCTTTTCTGTTAACCAGACAGGAAATCCCTCTGAGCTAAAAGAGGGAATGTACTAGATACCTGACAAGGTGCTGTATAGTTAATACAGCTTACACTTGCTGTTTATTTCTGGTTCTGAATACAGTACCAATGGCTTCACCTATCCATTATTTCTGGGGGGGGGGGGGATGAATAAAATGCTTTTTAAAGCATCTATTTTCAAAAATTTCTTTCATAGAAGTTTCACCCACACAGATTGGGGGGGCGGGGGGGGGGGAATCTCATCGTAATAGTTAATCTTATTGGGATATCTGGTTAATATAGTGGAATTTGGCCCAGTCATAGAAGCGTGATACTGAGTGCAGTAAATAAATCTCCCAAGAAACATATTGCAACAAAGGGGAAACTTTCATTTATCCAAGTAGATCCAGGTCACATTCAAGTTGCAGTCAGAAGGAGAGAGAGAGAGAGCGGCCTAATGTAAAGAGTACTTTCCCTTTCACAAACGGCCAACTAATCCGGCATCACGTATATGTAGGGCCGCCAGCCTCCAGGTGGGGTCTGGGGATCTCCTGCTTTTACAACTGATCTCCAGCTGACAGAGATCAGCTCCCCTGGAGAAAATGGCTGCTTTGAAGGGTAGAGTCTATGGCATTGTACCCTTCTGAGGCCCCTCGCCTCCCCAAACCCCACCCTCTCCTGGCTCCACCCCCAAAGTCTCCAGGTATTTTCTCACCCAGACTTGGCAACCCTATGTATATGGGAGTATGCCCGAATCTACAGGAGAGACCTGCAAAGCTGTGTGTCTCCATGGAAGGCCATGTGAACTGAGGGAGAGGACAATTGGGGGGGGGGGTCAGAGGGCAGCTCCCAAGTTAAGACAAACAGAGGGATGTTTTGCTTGTTGACTGTTTTTATTCATTTATCTACTTCATTTACACTTTACCTCTCTCCCCAATGGGGACCCAAAGTGGCTTACATTGTTTTCCTCCTCTGCTGCTCACAACAGCCCTGTGAGGTAGGTTAAACCTGGAGTGTGCGCCTGGGCCAAGGCCACTCAGCAAGCTTCCATGGCAGGATGGGGGTTTGAACCTGGGACTCCCGCACCCTAGTCCAGTGCACTAATCACTACACCGTGTTCATCTCAGCATCGTTGTAATTTATTTTCTCATTCACCTTATACACAAAAACAGTCTAGCAGATAAATGCACAGGTTTACACTAAAAGAAACTATTATTTGTCATTAGTAGCTGTTCATTGAATAGATGTTTAGTGTATTTTGTTTAAATATTCTAGCCTTGTTCCTTTGTACCAAAGTATTTTGGGGAGTTATCGTTATTGACCGTGTTATCTATTTTTCATGTATTGTTCATTGATCCTCCCCGCTCTTTTGTTTAGAGTTCAGGGGAAGGATAAATATTACTTGTTAAAACTGTTTAGTGTAATCCTAACAACTTACTGGACAGTGGCCTTCTGATTGTTATTGTAAGCCAAGTTTTGTTTGACTTTCCCTGTTGTTAATTATCAATTTAATTTTTTTAAATAACTAAAAAAAATGCACAGGTTTACACAAAAGAAATACGCACAATCCAGTTGAGCACTTTGAAGTCCCACTGGATGCAATGGGAGAGAAGCAACCGGATACTTACTTCTGTCGCCCAAGAAAATTAATGGTTTGAAAAAGAGACTCTCCTTAGCTTTGTCAGTGAATCGCAAGACTGGCTGGGAAGTGATGAGATTTAAAAATAAAATTATTTTGATATTTCTGCCCTCCCAACATAAATTTTCCCCCTTTGCCTAGTTTTTCTAAATTAATGTGTTGAGGCAGCAGTTTTTAGGTGACTGCACACTTTCGAACTTCACATCAAAGCACCTTGAAAAAAGTAGTTCCATATCAGGGAGAGAGAAGGAAAGGTACACTGAAATGCTTTTAAAAGCATATTTAAGATCGTATATGACTAAGTGCTGGTCTTTATGTCTTCAACTTCTGCAGGCCATTTTACTATGCCTTCCAGTGGAAATCTTTGTATCTAATCCAGGGTATCTCCTGGTTTCCATTTTAAGAAGGCTGCATGTTATGTATTGAGCCTGTACTGTACTTGCCAAAGGTCTTAGCCTGAGGTTGCATAACAAAAGCTTAGTAGGATCCTAGAATGGGCTAGTAGGGAGACAAGGATCCTAGAGTAAAACCAATGGGGAAACAATGCAGTGTAAATAGCCTACCTTGGGAGTGGGGTGTGTTTGGGTGTAACCTTTTCCAGGCATAAATACCCGGCTTTGGCCAGGGATTTTCAGTCGTCTTTCTCTTGCTGAATGACTAATAAACTATGAGCTGATCACTCTACGCATCTGAACCCAGTATATTTCACAGCAGAATCTGGGCTTTTCCGTCATGTAGGGTTACCAGACGTCCTTTTTTTAGAGGACATGTCCTCTATTTTTGGTGTCTGTCCTCATTTGGGCTCTTTTTAAAAAACTGATGAAAATGATTTCTTTTTGAGTTGGAAGGTTAGGACTATTACTAGTTAGTAGCAATGATCACAGCTTCAAGAGTAGGGGTGTTGAAAATGAGATCTGTCACAGTGGATCACTGGTTTGAAGTAGTCAGTCGGGAAATATGTCCTCTTTTTTGCTTTTCAGAATATGGTAACAGTACATCATTCCCCCCCCCCCCCCCCCCCCCCGGCCTTTGTGTGTTCTGAACATCAGTTCAGGTTCCGGACGAAAAATTCTGTGGAATCCCAAAGTTTGCTCGGTGCTTTGTAGCAATTTCGTTGCTCCGCATAAAAGAGGTATTAAACTGCTGTTGCTTTTGCAATTTGGGGTTAACTGCTGAACAGCCCGATCCCAGACACGGTCAGTGTACCCTCTAAGCTGAGTTAGTGTGAGCTAGCTCAGTTGTTTAGCCTCTGGCTCCCACATTTTTAGACTTCGCTCAGGAAGGGATGGCTCCAGAGCAAACTAATTTATGCAGTAGCCAAATCACTCGCTCACAACTTTAATACCAGTAGCTCACAAAGTTCACTTTTTGCTCAGAGAAAGCTGGGCTGTAAATGAATAAATAATTAAGTGCAAACAAAGACGTGTGTATTAAAATACAAGTACTATTCAGCATATCCGGAAATCTGCCATATGACCCACAAACATCCACCGCTTAGAGGGAGCATCGGGCACGGTTACTCAGAAGCAAACCCCACTACATTCGGGGCACTTGCTTCAGTACAAGGAACTGTAGAACCAAAAACCTCAGAGAAGTTACCCACCAGCAGCGAACCTAACAAGGACAGGTATGTAAAACCGGGAAAGGTATGTCAAACATCGGAAAAGTCTATTGGTGGAGACGGACCACACCGACGCGCAATAGAGCCAATCGGGAACCTCCTGGCCGCGCGCCTCCATGCGACAGGCGAAAACCCTGTGACGCAACGCGAGG
Organism: Lepidodactylus listeri; assembly: GCA_029233225.1. Classification (NCBI taxonomy): domain Eukaryota; kingdom Metazoa; phylum Chordata; class Lepidosauria; order Squamata; family Gekkonidae; genus Lepidodactylus; species Lepidodactylus listeri. Next base: position 125,724,556 of record JARCFY010000005.1, on the reverse strand, counting down.
GAAAGGGACGTGTGCGCGTGCGCGGCCGGTTGCTAGGTGACGGTGCGCGTCTGGGTCCCGGGTGATCTCTCGCGCCCTAAACCGAACGCAGGGGTGAGTTTGCACGGAAGCGGGTGGCAGGAGCGGAACCAAGAGGGTCCCCATTTACCTTTGCACTGCAGTGTTGCTCATGCACGCTCCCCCCCACCAGTGCGGCCTACTGGAGGAAAGGTAGCGGGCGCTCGGCTGCCCAGCTGCATGGTGTGAACGTTTCCTTTCTGTAGGGTTGCCCGCGCCAGGTTGGGGAATTCCTGGAGCCTGGGGGTTGGAGCCTGGGGAGGGGGACTCTTCGCGGGGTTTAATGCCAGGAAGTCCGCCTTCCAAAGTAGTCGCTTTATCTAGGGGAGCTCCTCTCTGGAGATCAGTTGCAATTCCGGGAGATCTCCAGGCCCCACCTGGAGGCTGGGAAGCCGACAGAGGTGTGCTCTGTTAATGGCATTGATCGTCATCTGGGATATTTATACATTACTTCAATGGCTGGACCCTCACTGGGTCTAAATGTTAAAGCCTAGGAGCTTATGAGAGGGATATGGTTACTCGTATTATGAATTATTTTTTGTGCTGTGTTTTACTCTGCAAAGAAGAAGAGATTGGATTTATACCTCGCCCTTCGCTACCCGAAGCAGTCTCAGAGTTGCTTACAATCTCTTCCCCCCCCCCCCCAAAAAAAGACACCCTGTGAGGTAGGTGGGGCTGAGAGAGCTCTGAGAATGGCTCTTTCCAGAACAGCTCTGAGAGAACTGTGATTGACCCAAGGGCACACCAGCAGCTGCTTCTGGAGGAGTGGGAAATCAAACCTGGTTCTCCCAGATTAGAGTCTGCGCTCCTAGCCACTACACCAAACTGGCTCTCCTCTTGCTGCCCGATGGGAAATTCTGTGTAAATTGAACATTCTTACAGATTCAGTCCACTCAAAGGCAAGGCTAGTGTCTGCTTTGAGTGTTCTGATCTCTGGCACCCATGAACAGAGGAGTCCTGCTGGATCAGACCAGTGGTCTGTCTCGTCCAGCATCCTCTGTCACACAGTGGCCACCAGTTGCCCTTGAGACCAAACGAATGGGGCACAGAGGCCGAGGCTCTCCCCCAGTATTTCCTCCTAGCACTGATATTCGGAGGCTAACTACCTCTGAATGTGGAGCTTCCATTTCATCAGCATGGCTAATATCCACGGATGTATAAATCTGATCCCTTTTTAAAGCTATCTACGCTCATGGGTATCCTGACATCTGTTTCTTCAAAATGTTTTTTAAAATGCTGGAAACCTGACGCTTCAGTTTTCCTCTTTGCATTTTGGGGACAATACCGGCTTACTTTAGGGGGGCGTTGTAAGGATTAATGAGAAAATGTATGAGAAGTCATATAAACCTTTGTTACCCACTCTCTTCCCCCGCCTTGCATCCTTCCTTCCATCTGTTCGTGTACTACTGTGCAAACATTGTCCGTGAACTCTTTTGCACAACCCCATGAACACAGGTAAAGGAGACAACTGCATTGATTCCTAAATATCATGCAGATTGTATTTTTTTTAAAAAAAATCTGTAATAGGCCTTGGGGATGGAAGGCAGCATGATGTAGCCTGATCTCTTCAGCTCTCAGAAGCTAAGCAGGGTCGGTTCATGGATGGTGGACTCTGCAGAGGAAGCCAATGGCCAAACACCTCTGCTTCTCACTTGCCTTGGAAGCCCCTCCCTGGGGTCACCATATATCAGTTGTGACTTCATAGCACTTATGTACATAATATACCTTGAGTCTCAGCGAGGAAGGTGGGGCTGTACTTGAATAAATAATTAAATGCAATCAAAAAAGTGTGCATTGAAATACAAGTACTATTCAGCACATCCGAAAATCTGCCATAAGGACCCACAAAGAAATTAGAGTGTGGTCCTAAAAAGAGATAAACCCTTCAAACTTCGTTGAACTTCGAACGGTTTAACTCTGCTTAGGGTCAGAGCACAGGCTATCTCTCAGGCGTTATCTTTTTAAAAAATCCCATTTTATCTTATTTTAAAAGATCCCATTTTTAAAAATGCCTGTTCATTAGCTTGCTAGGAATTAATATAATACAGTTGGGAGCAGTGTTCCCTCTAAGCTGAGTTAGTGTGAGCTAGCTCACTGTTCTTTAGCCTCCGGCTCATACATTTTTTGTCTTCGCTCAGGAAGGATGGCTTCAGAGCACACTGATTTATGCAGCAGCCAAATCGCTGGCTCACAACTTTCATACCGGTGGCTCACAAAGTAGAATTTTTGCTCACAAGACTCCACAGCTTACAGGGAGCACTGGTATATATTTGTTTGTTTGTTTGTTTGTTTGTTTTATTATTTAATTTTTATCCCGCCCTCCCTGCCAAGGCAGGCTCAGTTAATCCAGCGCATCCTATCAGTGCGGAGTCCGGCACGAGATGGATGCGCAGTATCTCAAGGAATGCCTCGGGAACTGCTTAGTCGAGGGACTTGCGCAGGTGGCCGAACGTCAGCCAGCAGATCCAATTGATTTCCTGGCGTGCTGGATTTACAGATACAAGAAAAATTTAAACGACAAAGAAAAGGTACCACAGCTCCTCTCTTTTTAAATATATAAATACATTGTTGAAATCAACTGGCTGGAACCTGTTCGTCTTTTTCCTAATCTGCTGAGGTCACTTCCTTCCCCCCCCCCCCCAGTGGAAAACAGAGAGGGCCCAGCTGGAACAGGAACGTGAAGAGGCCCTGGCCGAACTGGAGAGGATAGAGAAGCTGAAAGCAGAAGAACTCCGGATGGCTCAGAAGTATGAAGAACAGCAGAAGGTAAGCGCTCAGAGGGTAGCCATGTTGGTCTGCAGCGGGATAGCTAGATTTGAGTCCAGAAGCACCGTGTGTGTGTGTGTGTGTGTGTTTGCCATCAGGTCACAACCAACTTAAGGGACTGTGCGGGGTTTTCAAGGCAAGAGTCATACAGAGGGGGTTTGCCATTTAGTGTAGTGGTTAAGAGCGTGGTCTCTAATCTGGGAGAAATGGGTTTGATTCCCCGTTCTTCCACATGCAGCTGTTGGTGTGACCTTGGGTCAGTCACAGGTTCTTTCAGAGCTGTTCTCTCAAGGGCAGTTCTCGAGAGAGCTCTCTCAGCCCCACCTACCTCACAGGGTGTCTGTTCTGGGGAAAGGGATTGTAAGCCGCTCTGTGGGTGCATTCAGACAGGCAGCTAATCCCGCCATTGGCCCATTTGTAATTTGATCTAGATCTTTTTGATCCAGTGTTGCACGACCAGACAGCTCCCCCTTGAATCGCCTTACCGCGCATGACTCCGCAGTGGATTGTCTAGACCGGGGGTGTCAAACAAGCGGCCTGGGGGCCAGATCAGGCCCGCAGAGGGCTTCTATCAGGCCCGCACTGGAACTGGCCATCTCCTGCTTCCAGTTCTGCTGCCGCTGCTGCATCATAGCTTGATTCGCCAGACTCTCTCAATCACTCAGCCATTTCATGTTTTCCCCTGGGTCCCAGACTCAGAACTCTGATCATGAGATTTCTGTGGTGAATGTAAATAAATCAGAAGGAGGTTTGCAGCTTACAGATACACACCTGAACAGCATACTCAAGATTGCAACAGCACAGACATTTTGAAGCAATAATTCAGAGCAAGAGGTGTCAGTTATCAGATACTGTTAAACAAACCAAATACTGCAAGAGTGTATAAGCATGTTCTCATTTTCGGTTAAAAAAAAATCTTTGTGTTTGTGTCCTTTACAAAGTTTATATATCCGCTACCTGGCATTACATTTTTTTTACATACGTGGCCCAGCCCAGCAAGGTCTCATTTATGTCTGATCTGGCCCTCATAACAAATGAGTTTGACACCCCTGGTCTAGATGGCATCCACCTTAAAGAGCTGTGCGGTTGACTTTAAAAAAAAATCCTGTTTGCGCATGTGCATAAATGCCTGTCTACTCGTTTTTCCGCACATGCACAGACTTAAATGGTAAAAGCACCGCCAATGGTACCTTCCTCTAGGTACCATTTCAGTTAATAAAGTTGATAAAGTTCACGGTACCGTCAGAAACATAAAATTGTCCAGTTTGTTTGACTGGAGCTCTGCTGACGTTGCATGTTTAAGGGGTTATGCGTGCATTGCTAAGAGTTTCTTAAAATGGTGGCCATTTGGGATGGTCCCTATGGGTTGATTGCATGCTGGTCGAACAACCTGACGGGGAAAAGTCCGCCATTGGCCCGTCAGCCAGCTTAGGACTTGACTTTCACCACTATCTTTTAATTACGGATCCCCAACGGGGATTGGCGGGCTACTCATGGAAGCGGCACGATTCCCAGAAGTTGTGATCTGGATGTGCGCTTTAAATCCACCAGGCACTTGTGCCTGGCGTGGCTCAAAAGAGCCGTATGAACGCAACCTGATAGACTCCTTCGGGTAGTGAAGGGCGGGGTATAAATCCAATCCCTTCTCTTCTTCTTCGTCATGACCCTGGACTTCCCCAATGGTCTCCCATCCAAGTACTAACCAGGGCTGACTTTGCTTAACTTCTGAGGTCTGATTAAATCGGGTTAGCCTGGACCATCCAGGGCAGGGAAGTAGCACCTTTGAGACCAACAAGATTTTCGGGACATAAGCTTTCCGGAGTCAAAGCTCCTTTCGTCAGAGACGTTATAGCCCCAAAATCTTGCTGGTGCTCCTGGGCTCAAATCTTACAGAAGGTTTGAAGAATTTGCAACTTCTAAAAGATATTATTATTATTATTATTATTATTATTATTATTATTATTATTATTATTATTATTATTATTATTATTATTATTACTATTGTTACTATCGTTACTCTTATTATTAATGATAGGCCTTACTAAAGCAGTACTTACTACACCATTTGAATTGATCCGGAGAATCGTTAGAAATTGTTGGAAGAGTGCCAAAAAAGTGTCTCTTTCTATGGGGCTTAAAACCAAAAAGGGGAGACTTGGTTGCCTTTAATTCATTGTAGTCTAAAATTTTCTTTGGAAAAGGCTTCTACGGAACAACAGCCTGAAAAAAAGACAGTCGTGGATTCACCTGAGAAGAAGGGAGCACCAAATTTGCCGACCGTTGTGGAAGTTGATGAAAGTCATTTAAATGGAGTATGTAGCAAATTTGAGACCGTGTATGTCCGTGTGTGCGTGTACACATAATGCTTTCGGGATGCATAAGTATGACGATCTCTGTAGCCCCCTAGCAGTCACTATTCTTACACTGCTCAAGATTTCCTGTTTCCTTGTTCCTGTCGTATTCATATGGCCATCTTCTGGGCTACTGAAATCCAATAACAAGCCACCTTTGGTGCAGTGAAATAATGCTGGGCTGTTAACTGATGCCAGCAAGGCATTTCGAAGTCAAGGCAATTTGACCTTTCATCTTTCTTTCCAAATTTCTCGGGTCGACCCTCGCTCAGCTGAAGCGTATCTACATACATGAGGCCTGTTTAACTAGAAAACCAGCAATCCGCAGATGCGGGAGAATAATCGGCCATAATATTGGCCTGTCGCTGTGATTTGCAGATTTGAACAGAATTCTTCTACGAACAGAACAGTTCTGTGTCTGGCAAAGGGAGATTTGACCGGCAAAAACTTATACCCTGAAACTCTTGTTGGTCTCCAAAGTGCTTAATGGACTCAAATCTACTAGTTCTGCCAGCTCTTCTTCTTTTCCATTTGTTCCATTTCCCCCCTCTTTTTTTTTCATTCAGAATACCCTCCCCCCCCAAACACACACTTTTTAGGATTTGAGCTCTCTCTCGGGTATGCTTGTGGTGCGGAGACCCTTCCAAGCTGTGGAAGTTACAACTCTCGCCCGTCTCCTTCCTGTCATGTGATTCTGATGTTCCCATGACTTCCTGTTACATGGTTGCCATTCAGTGACTCCTGTGCTGCCACTTGGGCTTTGAAGGTGGGCGTTGTGTCTGGAGAGGTTGAAAACCACTGTCTCATTCCATACAAAAAGAGTTTTACTTACAAAGGGATGCAAGTGGAAAATACCATGTAGCTGAGCATCTCATAAGTAGGTATAATAAACCAGGAACCCTTCGAAACTAAATGTTTTCCTCAGCGTAAACGTTAGTGAGTCAAATCTGTGTTTGCCCAGATAGATACTGAACACTTTTCCAAACCAGGGCAGCCAACAGAGTTCTGGTACTCTCTGTCTGGATTACAAGAACAACTTCACGGGTGCCAGCAAAGTATAGCTGTACAAGGAAAGTTGGTTTATGTACACCAGTTTGGTGTCGTGGTTAAGTGCGCGGACTCTAATCTGGGAGAAGCGGGTTTGATTCCCCACTCCACCCCTCGCAGCTGCTGGATGACCTTGGGCAAGCCATAGTTACGTCAGAGCTGTTCTTGAAAAAGAGCAGTTTCTGTCAGAGCTCTTGCAGCCCCACCTGCCTCACAGGGTGTCTGTTGTGGGGAGGGGAAGGGAAAGGAGTTTGTAAGCCGCTCTGAGACTCCCTTGGGTAGCGAAGGATGGGGTATAAATCCAATCTCTTCTCTTCTTCTATTTCATTTATACCCCTTTTCTCGCGGGGGGGAGGAGCTTCACAGCAAGGAGGAGGAAGCACCCGCAGGTGAGCCTTCTCCTCCACCCCACCCGGCACCGACGGCGAGGCCTGGGCCCACCAATCCTTCCCCCCGGGCACCGACAGTGAGACCCAGGACCGCCAATCTCCCCCCCCCCCCATGGGCACTGGCAGCGAGGCCTCAGTGGTTCCCAGCCGCCGGCCCGCTGCATGTGCAGGGAACACTCTTTTATTTTTGGGGGGATTTAAATATCCCCCATATAGTTTTTTTATGTTTCAGATTTTTCTGCACATCTGGGGAGCCCCCAAGCATGCAGGAAAATCTCTTTGCCCCCCTAGGTGCCCGCAATGTACAGATTTAGATATCTGCACACAGGGGGCACCTTGGCTATTAGATATATAGATGACAGGAGATTTCCGAGTGTCATGTGGAGGCTAGAAACCCTAACGACTCCTCCCTCTTTTCCTGCCCTATACTAACTTTATGGGTTTGTATGCAAATAAGATGTGGCTGGTACGATACTTGGATGTGGTTTTCTTTTTGTGCCGTCTTCTCAGCTTTATCTTGGCAATAGCTGCCTTACCTTACAAGCATTTACTAAGTCACCTGTAGCCAATTTTTTAAAAAGAACATTTTCGTAGCGGTGTGCTTAGGTGTATGAATTTTGAGCCAGTTTGGCGTAGTGGTTAGGAGTGTGGACTCTAATCTGGGAGAACCGGGTTTGATTCCCCACTCCTCCACATGCAGCTGCTGGGGTGACCTTGGGTCAGTCACAAGTTCTTTTAGAGCTCTTCTCTCAAGGGCAGATCTAAGGAGAACTCTCTCAGCCCCACCTACTTCACAGGGTGTCTGTTGTGGGGAGGGGAAAGGAAAGGAGATTGTAAGCTGCTCTGAGACTCCTTCGAGTAGTGATGGACAGGGTATAAACCAAGTCTCTTCTCTCTCTTCTTCTTCTTCTTCTTCTTCTTTCCACTGATAGAAAAGGACTGAAGGGAAAGATGGGAAACTTCCAGAAGAAAATGAAACAACTGAATTTGAGCCAGAGGTCCTGGATGTCATACTGGATCCAGGTGAATTGAACACTTCAAAGGATGAACTACAGGAGACCCTTCAGGGGATAAACGATGCTGTAAGTTTCCGGGAAGCCCTGACTGAGCCCGTTCCGGAGGAGGATCATCAGCAGATTTCAGACGACGAAGGAGATGACCGGTCGGAACATTCAGAAGAAAGTGAGAATGAAGACGATACCCAAACCAGGGGTGATACTCCAGATGAGAAATAGAATTCCCATCACAATCTGAATCCAGAATAATAGTGTGGTCCCTCTCCGGTTTACTCCATGGGATTTACTTCTGAGTAAGACAGTGTTCATAGGATCGCAGCCTAAAATGGAAGAGCAACGCTTACAATTAGGTTAGCTTTGCCTCTCCATTGCATTTTCTAACATGGGTGGGGGAGGCGTTTTCTTTGCAGCTTAGCCCAGTGTTTTTCAACCTTTTTCGAGCTAAGGCACATTTCTTTCATTGAAAAAATCCCGCGGCACACCTGACAATATCTCACGGCACAGTGGTTGAAAAATACTGAAATACAAGATAAATGGGTCATTAGTTGCCTCAGCTCAAGTATTAACTATGACAGTATTACAAATACACGTAATAGCCACTCAACTTGAAATCGTAAGTTACAGATCCAAAGTGTGATGGCTCCTTCCCATAACATTGACCTGAGTTTCAGAAGAAATATAATGTGGATGTATTTTAATACTGCGATTCTGCTAAAGTTTTTTCAAATACAGAGTTTAAACTCTTACCCTTAAGTGAATGGCATTCCGCTGACCATAAGTGATTTGAAGAGAAACACAGTACACCCATTCTTCGCTGAGGGACAGTTACTGATTTGAACCCCACCCTGACAGAAACAGCTAGCTGTTACCATCAAACATATTCATGTTTACTGGAATGTCTTGGTGCAAATCACCCCCCCCCCCACACACACACACTGGAAGAAACCAGCTTACTCTGCTGGAGGAATGAATGCCCTTGGTACCGAATGTTCCTGTCCTCTGTATTAACATCCACAGGTCTAGCATGACTCTGATTCAGCACACGAGTTCTCCTCATTCATTTAAAACCATCTCGCAAGGCCAAGGGGAGCTGCGCCTCAACGGTGGCTCCCTCCTACCTCAGGCCGGCCACAGAGCGTGCGAGCGGAATCAGCGAGAGAGCACCACTGTTCTTTCTCGCATGCGCAAACGTGTCCCGGAAGGTCAGCCCAGAAGGCACATTTCTTTCATTGAAAAAATCCCGCGGCACACCTGACAATATCTCGCGGCACACCAGTGTGCCGCGGCACAGTGGTTGAAAAACACTGGCTTAGCCGATCTGGTATTATTGTACCAAAATTTGATTGAGGTGATGAGACAATTGCTCATCTTAACGTCCCAGGCTGTATTCTGGTCCTGTGCTCTTGCATTTCGTTGCTGCCCCTAGTTCAAGGAATCCCACTGAACATTTATGTTGGAGAAAAACCCTCTACGGTGAAAGGGTGCGCCAATGTGCCTCTTTTCTAACCTGCAAGTATATTGTGCTTTTTGTACATTGACCCATGAGATAGATGGAAGATGACTGCCTGTTTTGTGACTTACAAGTTAGCATGCTTCCTCTTTGCTTCTGGCACACTGTGAGTTGAATTATGAAGCTTTGGGTTGTGTAAATTTATATTGTGTAGGGTATGTAGGGTGAGCTGGGCGATTCCCCTGCCCCCATCTCTTCTTATGTGCTGGGAGACTGCCTGTTCCAATCCCACTAACTGGCTAGCCCAGGGGTCTCCACCAGTGCTCCCGCTAAGCTGTGGAGTCCTGTGAGCAAAGATTCTACTTTGTGAGCTGCAGGCATTAAAGTTGTGAGTGAGCGATTTGGCTACTGCATAAATCAGTTTGCTCTGGAGCCATCCTTCCTGAGCTAAGACAAAAATGTGTGAGCCGGAGGCTAAGAAACTGTGAGCTAGCTCACACAAACTCAGCTCAGAGGGGACCGGTGTTTTTTGAGCCTGCGGGGACATTTGGAATCCTGACACAGCACGGTAGGCATGGCAACAAAATGGCTGCCACAAAATGGCTGCCAAAGGAGGTGGAGCCAGCCACAGAATGATTGCCACAGACGGCAACACAGCGCAGCTCCTTGTGCTGTGGTTTGTTTCTTGTTTTAATTTTACTGAAAAACAATAAGGGTACAATATCCATCAACTTTCAACAGCTGCATCTATAAAGTAACACAAATCAAATAATTAATATTCAGTATTATGATAATCATTCAATAGTCATTACAAAGCTAAAATTAGCTAAGGCATCAGAACAAAAAGAGCTTTCATGTTTGAATTTCCATTTCCGAAATGGGGTCCACATGAATGACATGTGACTCACTGACCTGTAGCTCTGAACACTGAATGTCATCTGAAATGTTTTCTGCAATAAAATAATACCACAGTTTTGTATACCAAAGATGGATCGTTGGAGGGTTTTTGTCTTTCCACTTTATTGCTATTACGTTTTTTGCTGCCGTGACCATTGTGATAATCAGCGGGGTCATTTCATAGAAAAAGAGGTGCAGGAGCTCATTAGCATAACTTATTTGCATATGCTACACCACCTGACATCACCGAAAGTGTGTCAGAAGGGAAGAAAGAAAGAAAGAGAGAGAAAGAGAGAGAGAGAGAGAGAGAGAGAAAGAAAGAAAGAAAGCTGGCAGAGGGGGGACAGCTACTAATCCAAGCCTCAGAAATACCACTTATTCTGGGAGGATAGCTTCAGTGGTGGCTGAAGCCTTCAGAAGGCGGGCCGGAGGAACAAGGACCTTTCCAGGGGACGGGGTCATTTTGCTGCAGCCATGACACAAGCAGGCATTCCCTCACCGGGGATGGGAGCTGGCACCAACTCCTGGAGCTGAGCTCCCCCAAGCTCCTGCTCAAAATGACCCCTGATAATCAGGTCTTTCTCATGTTTGGAGACTTCAGAGGTTTCCCATAAATTCAGAAGGATGAACTCAGGGTTCAGTGGAATTGCAGTATTTGTTATACAAGCGATTTCTGACACTATTTGCTCCCAAAACGATCTGATCACCTTGCATGTCTGCCAACTGTGGGAAAAGGTTCCCTTCTGACCGCAGTATTTCCAACCATTGGAAGACGCTAGTGAAGTACAGTGAGACAGGCTAGCTGGTGTGAAATACCGCCTGGACACAACTTTGTACATTTGTAGCTGTAATGGAATCGCTTTGGAAGTATATGCCGGGGCCTTCCATATTTTGTAGCGTTGTTCCTGTGATAGATCCTTGCCTAAGTCCTTATGCCAAGCGCCTTGATAGAAGTGGCAACTAGGATGCTCTGCTTTGTGCTGTGGTGACAGCTGGTGTCAAAACAACATTTTCAAAAAATCTGCACCGCCAATCGAATCTCCAGCAGTCAGTTAGAAGCCTTACTGGGCAAAAGCCCTAACTGGGCCCTCCCCCCTTCCTGAAAACACTTGGTGGGCGCCATGGTGCCCAAGGACACCATGTCGTAGACACTTTAGCTGCTTCCATTGTGTTGCCACCTTTTCCCGCCTTGCTTCTGGACCTTTAACAGTGGCTCGCTACTCTGAAATTAGGCAGATGAAGCTTTTTCTGGCAAAGTGCTTAAATCTGCTTAAACTGCTACAGCAGACTTCAGGTAAGAACCACGGGAGTACAGTCCAGTTGCCAGTCTCGCGTATGCCACCGACAAGATAAAATTTGTTTTCAAGGCGTATCACGTTGACTGTATTATTGGCTTGCCAGAGTCTGATCACTTGGTGAGAAGCAGAAGTCTCTAAATGAAGAAGAGGAGGAGGAGGAGATTGAATTTATACCCCACCCTCCACTCAGAGTCTCAGAGCAGCTTACAAACTCTTTTCCCTTCCCCTCCCCACAACAGACACCCTGTGAGGTAGGCAGGGCTGGGAGAGCTCTGACAGAAGCTGCTCTTCTCAAGAACAGCTGTGGCAGAACTATGGCTTGCCCAAGGTCATCCATGAGCTGCAAGTGGAGGAGTGGGGAATCAAACCCCGTTCTCCCAGATTAGAGTCTGCGTACTTAACCACTACACCAAACTGAGAGAAATACTGTTAAGAACCCACTACCCCATGCAACTTCTTCCCCTAGGAGAAATTACAGGCCATTTTCTTAAAAAGCAGAGGCAGTTTGTACTATCACTGTTACAAGGTTTTTGTTCTGGTCATTAAAAAAAAATGTGTGTGTGTGAAATGGGATCAATCATACAATTAATCAGTTCTACAGACTGTTCCAGATCATTCAATTTTGGGTTTTTAGGAAACCAGCTTATGTCCAGAGGGAAGGAAAGGAGAGTCTGCTTTTAAAAAGGACAGGTTTTAATAATGCAGTAAAATTGAAGCGCCCTGCCTGGAATGGCCCCAGCCTACCCTGATCTCATGAGATCCTGGAAGCTAAGCCGAGTCGGCTCCAGTTAGTACTTGTGATGGGAGACCGCCAAGGAAGTCCAGGGTCACTGTGGAGAGGCAGGCCACCACTCCTTAACTCTTGCATGGAAAACCCCACGGGGCCGCAACAAGTCATCTGCGACTTGACTTGAGTAGTCGCACTTTCCACCACCAAAACTGAAACGGTGAAGCTGTTCCTTAGTATGAAGATACAGAACTACATGGCCACGATCCAAAGAGTTCCTCTGGGCGAGGCCAAGGGTCTCTGCATGTCCAGCCAGAGAACCTCTCACCCTTTTCCTTTTGAGCAGCAAACTCTTGTTTTACATGGCAAACAACTTGTGAAACTTCTTAGTGGCTGTCAATGCTCCCTCTAAGCTGTGGAGTCTTGTGAGCAAAAATTCCACTTTGTGAGCTACTGGCATTAAAGCTGGGAGCGAGCGATTTGGCTACTGTATAAATTAGCCTGCTCAGGAGCCATCCTTCCCAAGCCGAGACAAAAATGTGTGAGCTGGAGGCTAAAAAACTGAGCTAGCTCACACTTATTCAGCTTAGAGGGAACCCTGGACTGGCTGTGTGTGTGTGTGTGTGATGTTGCTTGCAGGTATGGGGGGCAAAAATTCTTAATAGTGTCCAATCTTGGAGGGGCGGGGTGGCGTTTTGGGCAACCCCTTCTTCCTGCCTGTATCAGCCAGCAGCCCTGAATAGTTCTCTAGCACTCTTCTTGCACTGAGGATACAATCCCAGATTCTAGATTTTGCCGTTTCAAAAGCGGCACCCGGAAAATGGGAATCCAGCCTAACATTATGGAGTTGGCTGACGGCTATCAAGCAAGAGTTTGTCGTTGAACGTACATCTGAGATCTGTGTATGGGATGCATATATGGTAAATATACTAATATAAATTAAATTTGCCCTATTCAGAGTGCTGTCTTACATCCTCATTTAAAAAAAAAAACTTGTCTAGTTGGTTATGAGCCTGTTTGCCCCCTCAGAACCTCCTGGGTCCATCTCCGGATTGATTCTTTCCTGCAACGTGTCCATTTGGACCTTCCCTTTTTCAGTGCTGGCTCCAGCTTTGGGATCTCCCAGTGGGGGTGTAAAGGATGGCTGCGTCCGCCTTCCAAATGTAAAGCTGCTCCTTGTTTTCAAGCAGGCATTTTGCAGTTAATTTCACGGGGAAGGTGTTGTTTTGAAGAGAAGTGGCATAGCTTTTTTTCCCCTTTTAATTTCAATTGTCTGTTTCCTGCAGTTTAGGGGGTTTTGGTAGGCGACCATGGTCAGTGGGGAAGGCAGCATGTAGAGCAGGGGTCCCCAGCCAACGTATTTATTTATTTGAAAAGACAAAGGAAAAAAATGGGTTACCTATGAAGCACTAATTTTAAAGACCTGATCCAGTCAGGAAGAAAGCACACAGTCACCAGGAATAGAAAAAGCCAAAATTTTATGATACCACAAGTCTCTATCTGAATAACAGTTTCAGATACAAGCGAGCCCCATTTACAGTTGGGCTTAATCTTTTATACTAAGGAGACGGAGAAGTCCAGTGGGATGAAACTAGTGTCATTTCTACACATTTGACATCATTCTCGTAAGCAAAGGTATTCTATTTCATTCTTGTGCATGTCAGTTACAGGAAAGGAATCAAGAATGTTAAGTTATACATTGTTACAAATCAATATAGTTTCTCATGCATCTTTTCTAAGCTAAAACGTGCTAGGAATACTAGACCATTGCAAGCAGTTGCAACTTAAAACAATAAGCTCCTTATACTTAAAACAATGAGCATTTTTGCTGAAGCACAAACATACAATGTAGAATTCTTTATGCATGTTTGTATCTGTGCTGACCCTGCGGTTTCAAAGAATTAGCTTACTAAGGCAATAAAATTAGTTTTGCAAATTCTTTCTTCACCTAACAGAATTATATACGTCATAGATGATGCTATAAAACCAAGTATAAAAGACATACAATATTTCTCCCTGACACCCCCTTCATTACACTGAAAAGTTTTGGGAACTTTGCCTATAATGTATAGTTTATTTATTAACTTATTTATGAACTCCGGCTTGTATTCCGACCTCCCCGTGAGCGGGCCCATCCACAATAGGAATTAAAACATTTTACAAAAAAATAGTTAAAACAGTTAAAAACAAAAATTATGAGCGAAGGACAGATAGCACTGCAGTTCAATACAAGTCTTGAAAACTGGAGCCGCTAGGCTGTAAACCAGACTGCAGGATTTCACCCGATGGGCTGTGCAGAGATGGAAGCTTCGGCAAGGGGGGCCAGCAGATGAAATAATTGGACGCCTGCCGCCTCGCCCAAAGGCCTGGTGGAACAGCTCCGTTATACAGGCCCTACAGAATAGGTCCAGCAGGACCCTGATCTCCAGCAGGACCATGTTCCACCAGGCAGGGGCCAGGGCAGAAAAGACCTTGGCCCTAATCAAATCTAAGTGGATGTCCTTTAGGCCGGGATCAACCAGTATATGTAAGGCTCTCCAGGGCACATGGGGAAAGTCCAGGGCTGCCAGGTCCCCTGGGCGGGGCCAGGGTTTTTCCCGCCCAAACGGCCCCCAATCCGCTGGTCCGGATCAGGCCGGTGGGGGGAACTCCGCTCCCAAAGTGCCCGGTTCGGGCTGATGTGCATGTCACCGGCCAACGCTCCAGCAATTAGCCTGAAAACTCTATGGTACCATAGAGTTTCCAGGCTAATTACCACAGAGTTTCCAGCTAATTACCATAGAGTTTCCAGGCTAATTACCACAGAGTTTCCAGGCTAATTACCATAGAGTTTCCAGGCTCATTGCCAGAGCATTGGTCGGCAACGTGCCTAACGGGACCATCTCTCCCCAGAATGGGATCAACTCTCCCCCGCCCCGCCGCGCCAGATAAGTAACTTGGCAACCCTAGGAAAGACGGCCTCTCAGATATATCAGTCCCTGGCCGCACAGGGTTTTGAAGATCAGTATGAACACCTTGAAATGGATTTGATAATCAGGAGCCAATGCAATTTGCGTAGCACCGCACAGGCGATACAGTCACCAAGCGAATCTAAGATGTGCTTGACGGTAGATGTCTATATTTTGTTTTTCCACTGTTATCCAGATGGTGTCGCTGCAGCTTAATAAACCAGGAACAGACAAGTCCCTCCTGAATCCATATCTCTGTTAAACTAGAAAGTTGAAGTTAAGGCATTAATATTTACAGAAATGATTTAAAAATATTTGATGAAGCAAATGGGCTTGTGTGCACTCTGGGACTGAGCTGTCCATGCATAGCTTATTTATATTACAGGAATGTACAGTTTAAGTTGTAGGCAATACTGCATTTTGAAATCTATGTGACTTAATAGTGTTTAACATGATAATATTGAGTTTGCTCAAGCTACGTGATAGCCTGGGAGAGCAAAATGGTAGCATGTGATTTACCAGCAGAAATTCCCAAGTAAAATCCACAGCAACTGCAGTTGAAAGGCTCTCCTGCAGAGAAAGACCTCTGTGTGAAGATTCATTAGCAGCTGAATAAGCAGCATTCGGCTGTGCTGCCCAGTGGTTTGAGTTTGTAGTGTGCCAGATAGATAGGTAAAGTTTCCGAAACAACCCCCCCTACCCCCGCAAATACAGAAACTATGGAAACTGGGGGTTTTGGCCCAGCCTAAAGTTCTTTTATTGCTGTAACAATATGGAATGTATCATTTATAACTAAGGGAAAGTCTTTTGAAAAGCCCCTACAGGCAAATTGTCCTTGAGCATAAGCAGAGGGAAAAGCCACACTTGTCCAGATGTGCTGTGGAATGTAGAGTCCTACACCTATGGTTGCCAACTCTGGGTTGGGACATTCCTGGAGACTTGGGGGCAGAGCTTGGGGAAGGTGGAGTTTGAGGAGGGGAGGGGCCTCAGCAGCGCATGATGCAATAAGAGTTTACCTTCCAAAGTAGCCATTTTCTCCAGGGGATCTGATCACTGTTGTCTGGAGATCAACTGTAGTTCTGGGAGATCTCCAGGCCCCACCTGGAGACTGGCAATCTCTACCTTCTTTCCACCAGTCTGTCTCCCTAAGGTGTGGCGGCCTAGGTTGGCTGCCTTATTGAGAGGTCTGGACTCTGCATTGGCTGGCTCAGATGTGCCACACACTTTTGCTCCCTCTAAGCTGAGGAGTCTTGGGAGCAAAAATCCTACTTTGTGAGCCACTGTTATTAAAGTCGTGAGCAAGCGATTTGGCCACTGCACAAATTAGTTTGCTCTGGAGCCATCCCTCCCTGAGCTAAGACAAAAATGTGAGAGCCGGAAGCTAAAAAACTGTGAGCTAGCTCACACTTACTCAGCTTAGAGGGAACAGGGACCTCCAGCCACAACCTGGAAGTTGGGAGCCCTATGAGACAGGCCTTGGTTAAGTCTGAAAGCCATGAATCAAAATACACAAATCAACTATTTCAACCTAAGCCTGCTTTGAGCACATTAGATTGTCTCTCTTTCTAAAATACATAGAATTCTCATCCATCCATCATTTCTCTCATCTCTCTATCTAGCTATGGGTTTACATCCTCCTTAAGGGAGCTTGAAGCCCTTCCAACAAGTTCACCCTATTAAAGATACTACGGTAACTTAAGGGCACAATAGTACTTTACGCATGCGCTACTGAGCTCGTGGGTTCTTAGGCTCTTTCCGGCAACAATGAGGTCGGAGCGCGCCGTTGCGCATGCGCAGCACTACTGGAGCCCCGCCCACGAGACGGAAGCGGCCGCTGATCGAGCAATGGCGGCGAGCGGGCCGCGTTTGGCGGAGGAGCGCGTTGGGCAGGTGGTGCTGCCGGGGGACGCGCTGCTTCTTCCCGCCCAGCCTGACGCGGACGGCGAACGGCTGCGTCTCGCTCCGGTCGGGCCTCAGAAGGGGCGGCTGGTCTGCGGGCCGGGGCTGCGGCGCGGCGGGGAAGGCCTGCTGGTCACCAAGTGCGGGCTCCTTCGGTATCGGGGCCCCGCCGGGCAGGCCGGGGGCGGAACCGGAAGTGGCCCCGGGGGAACCTATTGGGTGGACTCCCAGCAGAAGCGGGTAAGGGGGGGGGGAGAGGCTGAGCCGGGAGAGTGCACGCATGCGTAGTTGAGGAGATGGCCAGGACTGCGTATGATAGGACGATTCCTCCTTTTGACGTGTGACAAAAGTTTGGGTCCCCAGCGGCGCCTTTAAGACCAGCCAAATCTCATTCTGGGTCTGAGCTTTTGCGTGCAAGCGCGCTCCTTCAGAAGTGCAGGCATTCTTCTGGTGTCTAAAGAAGTGTGCGTGGACAGTAGGGCTGCCAAGTCCAACTTGGGAAATATCTGGAGACTTTGGGGGTGGAGCCAGGAGAAAGGAAGTGACATCATTTTGTGATGTCACATCCTGTGATGTTGCTTCCACATGCTGACACATGAACTCATGAAGTATCCTAATACTGAATCAGGCCATTGGTCCATCAAGGTCAGTACTGACTACTCAGACTGGTAGTGGCTCTCCAGGGTCTCAGGCTGAGATCTTTAATGTCACCTATTACCTGATCCTTTTTTAGCTGAAGAGGCTGATACCTCCTGCATGTCAAGCAGATGCTCTATCACTGAGCAACGGCCCTACTGAATCCTTCCTCATCTCGGCAGAATATGATTTTCATATCATAAGAACAGGAGAGAAGCCACAGTGGATCGGCCCATCCAGTACAGCCCATCCAGTACAACACTCTGTGTCACAACAGTGGCCAGAAATACCAGGTGCCCTCAGGAGGTCCAGCAGCGGGGCCAAAACTCCAGAAGCCCTCCCACTGTTGCCCCCCAAGCACCAAGAATGCAGAGCATCACTGCCCCAGACAAAGGGTTCCATTTAGACCTTGTGGCTATAATAGCCACTGATAGACCTCTGCTGGATGGGGACAGAGAGAGACAGACAGAAAAAAGAAAGAAAGAGGGAGAGAGAGAGAAGGGAAAAAAAACTGGCAGAGGCACTTACTTCCATTTAGACCTTGTGGCTATAATAGCCACTGATAGACCTCTGCTGGATGGGGACAGAGAGAGAGAGACAGACAGACAGACAGACAGACAGACAGACAGACAGAAAAAAGAAAGAGGGAGAGAGAATGAAAAGAGCTGGAAGAGAAACTCACCTTGCCAGCCACATGCAAAAGCAGCTCCTTCAGTCCCTCCTTAATCTCTGGGCGGACCTCTCTTGCTGTGGAAGAAGCTCTCTTGCTGACTTCTTAAAGGGGAAATGTCTGGCGAGGCTTTTTACTGCAGGGCAGGCTCTCTGCAGACATTTCCCTTTTAAGGCAGCCATTTTTCCCCCCGGTGGCCAACTTTGGAAAAGCGGGAGATAAGCACTAAAAATCAGTGTTTCCCCCGCCCTACCGGGGGACTTGGCAGCCCTAGTGGACAGGAGAGCTTATGCCTGGAATAAAATATAGTTGGTCTGAAAGGTGCCACTGGGCTCAAACTTGGTCCTGCAATTACAGTGTGTGTAAACAAGCCCTTCCTGCTTGTGGCAGTGTTCCTGCTGAGCTGAGTTAGTGTGAGCCAGCTTGCAGGTTTTTTTAGCCTCCGGCTCTCTTAGCTCAGGAAGGATGGCTCTTAGGGCTGCCAAGTCAGCCCGGGGGGCGGGGGATCCCCACTCCAGAAGTTGTCCGGTGAGGACGACTTCCCCCGGAGGTGACGTCATCACGTTGGGGGCGTTGCCAGTGGCGCACGGGCAAAGCGCACACGCCAGAAGAGCTCCCGGGGGGAGAACAACTCCCCCCCCCCCGCCGGTAAGTCGCCAACACTTGGCAGCCCTAATGGCTCTAGAGCGCCGCAGCCAAATCGCTCGCTCACAACTTTAATGCCACTAGCTCACAAGTTCATAAGAACATAAGAGAAGCCAGCGTTGGATCAGGCCAGTGGCCCATCCAGTCCAACACTCTGGGTCACACAGTGGCCCAAAACACCAGGTGCCCTCAGGAGGTCCAGCAGTGGGGCCAGGACACTAGAAGCCCCTCCCACTGTTGCCCCCCCCCCCCGGTCAAGCACCAAGACTACAGAGCATCACTTGTCCCATACTGAGGGTTCCTATCTACATCTTCTGGCTAATAGCCCCTGACGGACCTCTGCTTCATATATTTATCTGATTCCCTCTTGAAGCCGTCCATGAGCCGCCGCCACCACCACCTGTGGCAGTGAATTCCATGTGTTAATCACTCCTAGGGTGAAGGAATTCCTTTTCTCCATTCTAACTGGACTGTTCAGCAATTTCTTGGAGTGCCCATGAGTTCTTGTATTGTGAGAATGGGAGAAAAGTACCTTTCTCTCTACCTGCTCTATCCCATGCATAATCTTATAAACCTCAATCATGTCACCCATCAGCCGTCATTTCTCCAAACTAAAGAGCCCCAAGCACTTCAACCTTTCTTCATAGGGGAAGTGTTCCAACCCTTTTCTCAATTCTAGTTGCCCTTTTCTGCACTTTCCCCAATGCTATAATATCTTTTTTGAGGTGTGGTGACCAGAACTGTTCACAGTAGAGTTTTTGCTTACAAGACTCCACAGTTTAGAGGGAGCATTGCTCGTGGGTGGCTTCCAGACCTGGTCCTTCCCGTCCTCAACAAAAAAGATCCACCTGAGCTGGGGAAAGCCTGCGTGGGGGTTGGGAAGTACAAACACCCGCAGTGGACTTCCTTGTTCGTACCTTTATAGTCCTGCATTCTGCATTGCTTGTTCTATGCTTGCCTGGTCAGTTGCCTGCCCACTTGTCATTTCATTTAGTATTTCTGCTCCTGGTGCATTGCTGTCCACACTCAGTTTTGTATTCCTAGTTCTGAATAGAGTTGCCAACTCCAGCCAGAGAAGTTCCTGGAGCATTGGGAGACAGTGCCTATAGAGGGGGAAGTTTACAGAAGGGTTTCACCAGACAGTATCATGGAGGCTGCTGTCTGAAGCAGCCATTTTCTATGGTCAAACTATAGTCTGGAGATTTCATGTAATGCTGGGAGAACTCCAGGCCCCATGTGGAGGCCGGCAGCCCTGTATATTGTATATCTTACGCTGTATGTGCACATTGTTCGCCGCACTGTTATTGAATTTGGTGCTCCAGTTCTGTTGCATTGTTCAGTTGATGACCTGTGCTGCACGGTTATTATTTTTTGCTGTCAAGTTGCAGCTGATTTATGGTGACCCCCATAGGGTGTTCCAGGCAAGAGATGTTCAGAGCTGGTTTGCCATCGCCTGCCTCTGGGTGATGACTGTGATATTCCTCCATGGTGTCTTATCTAGAGATGTAAAATTTCCAGAAATTTTGAAGCTTGGGGGAAAAAAACCTAGTTTTTTTTCTGGGGAAAAACGAAAATGTTTGGAAAATTGAAAAAAAATGCTACATTAGCACTTCTTGTTTCTTTTCCAGACTGAATGTCATTCTGTTACTTTAGGAACATAAAATAGGACTATGGACAATTTAACTTGGCATGAAATTATCACAACTAGCATATTAAAAAATATAGTGTAGCCAAACAATTATTACAAACAGAATTTACTTTTTAAATAATATTTATTTGTAATTGTAACGAATGGAGCAACAATCTCCTGTTTACTAGTTTGTGTGGAACAGACAAAAAAACCCTCCACAAAACAGTTTTTTAAAATCCAGAAGTAACAATTATTCATATTTCCTCTCCACATTATTAAATAAAAATAAAAAACCCATTTTCATAAAAAGAATTTAAGAGGGGGGAAGTGTATAGAAGGGAGTGTGGGACTAAGTTTCAATGAATGCATCCTGTTCTTGCACTGGAGAGTTCAGTTTGTAACCTAGGACTTGCTTCAGTGCACAGCAATTAGATTAATCTGATACTATACATATTTTTTAGAAATGATCTGGAAAATATTTGAATGCCTTGTCTTAAAATATTTTATTCATCATGTGAAAATAAAACATTCCATAATCATTTTTCCCCCCTTTCCTTTCCTTTTTTCATTTTTTCAGAAAAAAAACAAAAAAGGCTTCAGGAAAAAAATGAGAAAAAAAATGTTTCCTCCCCGAATGTTTCCAGTTTCCCCCCAGCCTTCACATCTCTAGTCTTATCCAAGTACTGACTAGGGCTGACCATGCTTAGCTTATGAGATCTGATGAGACTGGGCTAACCTGGGCTATCCAGGTCAGGGTACGATGACATTCCCCTCTCCTTCCGTACTCTGTAATCTGCCTTGAGTCCCAAGTGGAAAAGGTGGACTATAAATAAATTCAAACAAATAAAAGTTCTCCTTTTTCATAAGCATTTTATTCCAAATAAGAAAGGAGCGTGCTTGCAGGGTAGATGTAATGTAATCTTAACATCATACCTGCAGGACCGCCTCTCCCTATATGAGCCCCGGAGAGCTTTACGCTCTTCCGTTCAGCACCTCCTAGTCATCCCCGGCCCCGGGGAGGTGTCCGCTTAGCCTCAACCAGGGTGCTCCCACCCGGGATCAGGGCCCTGTGGAACCTACTGCAGTTCCGCTGGGCCTGTAAAGCGGAGTTGTTCCGCCAGGCTTTCGGTTGAGGCGGCGGACGTTCAGCCATTCTGGCCTCCCCTGTTCGTGGCCTCTTCCCGAGGCCCTGCTGCTTTAGGTAACAACGTCACTTGGGCACTGGAGCTTTTTATTCACCTGACACGAGGCATGGGTCCTTTCGGGTATTGTCTATTGTGCCATCTGTTGTTTTACTGCTTTTATCGCTTTTATTGTTTTATGAATCTTATGTTGTAAGCCGCCCTGAGCCCACTCGTGGGATAGGGTGGGGTATAAATTAAATCATCATCATCATCTGAGTAACAGTAATGAATACCTTTCGAGAGATGTTAGAGATAACTGTTGCCTTGCACAGTTGCAATGCTTAAGGTTCCTGACAGCTTGTGTAAGAGAGTAATCTTTAGCTTAAACAGCTTTTATAGGGCAGTGGTTCCCAGCCTTTTCGGTATGATGACCGGCAAGTCCAAAATAACTCACCATGACCCATCCAAGGCTAGCCCAAGGGTTTTTGATGTCCTAGATCAGGGGTGGCCAAGCATGCTTAACATAAGAGCCACATAGAATAAACATCAGATGTCTGAAAGCCGCAAGACTCGAACAGATGTTATACATGTTTTTATCAGAAAATATGCAAATTTGCTTTTTATTAACATTACCTTATATTTATTTATTTATTATTTTCATTTCTATCCCGCCTTGATAATTTTAGATGGGGGGGGAGAGAAGAGAATGGGGGAGGGGGGGAGGGAGAGGTGGAAAGAAAGCAACTTTAACTTTAAATGCATCCTCCAAGCCTCTCCCCGCCCCATGCTTGCTAGCTTGGCTTGAAGAAGGGATTTAAAGAGAAAAATGCCTTCTCCAAGCCGACTGGCAGAGGGGAGGGGCTTTGAGAATACATTTAAAGTTGCTTTCTTTTCTGCTCCCCCCGCCCAGCCTTCCCAGGGAGGGGAACACTAGCTGGGGAAGGAAAGACCGATTGGGGAGACATGCCTCCCCTTTGCTTCCCCAGCCACCCTGCTGCGAGCCGCACAGTATGTATGGAAGAGCCACATGTGGCTCCCAAGCCGCAGTTTGGCCATCCCTACCCTAGACAGATTATGGCCTCGGCAGCCATCTAGTTCAGCCTTCCATTTTCGATGATGCCTAGCCAGGTGTTTCTGAGAAACCAACAAAGATCGCACAAAGGGTGCCTCTGTTATGAACCTCAAGCAAGTGGCATTCCGACATGCACATAGCCTTCTCCATTACTCCCTCTAATCTCCCCTAAGAGCCTAGGAAATTCACTCTAGTTACCATCAGGACACATTTTACCTGATCAACATGTACATGCAGCGAAGGGAAAAATACCAGCTGGTGTATGACATGGACGACACTGTTTCCAGGGTCAGATCTTGAGAGTGGTGGAAAGGGCGGGGGTGGCCATTAGGGAAGGCTAGCTTGTGACCCACGTTTGGGTCTCGACCCACAGGTTGGGGAACTCCACTATAATATATAGACACCGTAGATTTCAGTGATACTCTGATACATGTCCCTCATTTAATTCATCAGTAGGGGGGAAAAATAAGAGAAGAGGGTGGGGAGCTCCATTGACCTTTGAGGGCTAGAAACATTATGGCGGCCCCCTTCTTTCTAATGTGAGTTCTGTCAAGCAACCCCAAATGGCAAATGACTTACCTGTATTTTGGGATCACAACCATAGGCCTGACTCACTCGGTCCCTTTTCTCCCGACTCTTAATTTCGTTCCCTGTCCTGGAAGTATATATAACTCGTGGCTTTTGTTCCCCTGTGGCATTCCAAACCAGCAAAGGTTTGTGAAATAACCTCTTATAGCATTGCTAGGAAAATACTTAAAATGTCTAGCTGTTGGCATTGGACTTAAAGGGATTTAGAGCCGCAGGGTGACGCCCAGTGCTTTGTGGTTATTGTGATCGGTGACCGATTATGACTGTGCTGTATCCTAGACACAAGAATTGAGGACACAGTCCAGCAGTTACACACTGGTTCACACGGGCTGGATTATGCCCTTGTCTTGCATTAGATGAAGCTTTTGTGTAAGAAATCTTCAGACTCTTATTTTCACATGAAATGTTAGTATAATAAACCTTTGTCTGTCTGTCTGTCTGTCTCACATTTGTTTTGGGGTTGTCTTGTTTCCCTTCGTCTCCTGGAAATGGAAAGAGTCAGGAAAACCGTGTATATTTTTCTTGAATTTCTGTTGTTTTTAGGTATTGGGTCCCAAACCGGATGATCTCTTGGTTCTTTCAGCCTTTATTTAACTAACAATTTTATTGGCTGCTTTTATGTAAATAAGGCGTTTTAACATATTTCCCCATTACATCTACTAAGAAGCAGGGAGCAATTCTTGCGCCTGAATTCGTGCATCTGTATGCCACAGGAAGGCTATGGCAAACCACCCCTACTCACCTCTGGCCTTGAAAAACCCCATAGGGTGGAACTTCAGGGAGCCCCATAAGTCAGTTGTCACTTGACAGCACTTAATTACTATGAATTGTTCATGCATCTGGTATGGCACTCAAATTTATGCTGTTGCTGAGCAGTAAGCATTTTTGTTCTGCAGTGATGTGCCGATGGCCATCCTCACTTTGAAAAAAAAATGATTGATTTACTTTTGATCCCACCATTCTCCCCAGTGGGGGCTTTAGGCGGCTTTTCTCGTCTCCTCCATTTTATCCTCACAAGAAACCTGTGAAGTAGGTTAGGCCGAAAGTGTGTGACTGCCTCAGGGTCACCCAGCAAGCTTCTGTGGCGGAGTGAGGATTTAAACCTGGGTTTCCCAGATCGTAGTCCCAAACGCTTTAACCGCCGCACCACGCTGCATCTCAAAAAGAGTTAAGCATCGTCCCTGGGGATTATGATGGTGGGCTATGTTTTAGGAGACCGCTGTGTATTGTCGGTGTTTGTTGCAAGAGAATGGTGTGTGGACGTGAAGCAACTTCTTAATCTCCCAATTCTTTTCATTCCTAGTACGTCCCGGTCAAAGGGGATCACGTCATAGGCATAGTGACCGCCAAAGCTGGAGACATATTTAAACTGGACGTCGGTGGAAGTGAACAAGCTTCTCTGTCCTACTTAGCCTTTGAAGGGGCAACCAAGCGAAACAGGCCAAATGTTCAGGTGAGGATTCTGAAATATGATTGACGGGAAGGATTGCCTTTGAGTCCTTGTTCATTGTTCATAGCAGTAATATTGAGCAACGTTAGCACCTCTTTGGCTTCGTCCCAAGGTTTTTGCAAGAGTCTGTATGCAAACGTGTCTAAAGGCATCGCGTACACCTTGAGCAGGGTTCGAATGCCTTTGCTTCTTTCTCAGTTCCTCTGTCAGTTTTTGACACACAGCTTTGTAATTTGAAGAAGAAGAAGAAGAGGAGATTGGATTTATACCCCGCCCTCCACTCCCCAAGGGAGTCTCAGATCGGCTTACAAACTCCTTTTCCCTTCCCCTCCCCACAGCAGACACCCTGTGAGGTAGGTGGGGCTGAGAGAGCTCTTTCCCAAGCTGTCCTTGAGGGAACAGCTGGTCCAGAGCTATGGCTTGCCCAAGGTCATCCAGCCAGGTGCAAGTGGAGGAGTGGGGAATCAAACCCGGTTCTCCTAGATTGGAGTCCGCGCACTTAACCACTACACCAGACTGGCTCTCTTGAGAGGTGAATGGAGAGGCTCTTGAGAGGCGCAGGGATAAAAATGCATTGTCCTTGCCAGGAATGGGAACCTATTGATTATTGTACCTGTTGGCAGACATCTTAAGACTATAGTTTGTGTTGGGCGACTGGCTGGGATGAAACAGCAGCGGGAAAGGAAAAGCTCTGAGATTAGCAGAGGCCTCTTAAGCTAGGCTTGTCCCAAGACTTCAGCTTTTTAAAGACGTTTCTCAGAGTCTGTATCCCATGCAGCCCTTGCACGGATCAGATTTCCAAAGTCTATCAGGAATACAACTCCATGTGTTTTTGTTTCCCTCTCGACGGAAATCTGGATGATGGTTAGCAAATGCAATTCTTGATTTTAAAACTTTTAAGACCTAGCCATACGTGACATACCATCTAGTACTTGGGGACTTTTTAATGTAATACCTATCTCCTTACTCATTGCCTTGGGCGCCTGGTCTCCCTCCCATACGCTATCAAACATTGCTCCCTTCTCATGTATTCTGCATTCATTTCCTCCGCAGTACCTGAATTGCAGTAAGGGTATGTTACTAACAATCTGGAACAGTTCCCCTTTTTAAAACATGGGCATCAACTGGAACGTTTAATTTTAAAATCTGTCCTATTTTTCCTGGATACAGAATTGGTTGCCGCTCAGAATAATTTGACAATATTTGGGTATGCGCTTATGGGGGTGTGTGGGGAAAAATGTTTTTATGCGCACTAACAAAACTTATATTGGCATCCCTGAAAGGGAACTTTGGATGTGTGTCCCCCCCCCAAGAACAGGAAATAGGCACACTTAAAGTGCACAGTGGGGTTGACAGAGAGGGGTGAACGTTATTCTTGAAAGTAGTACCTTAAGTAAGACTGCCGTGATATACAATTTTACGGTGCATTGTTTTCGTCCTGTCATATCTTCACTCTGTACAGGCTGCAAAAAGAATGTGAGCCTAAGGAGTTAAATATTTGAGTCCACTAGCACCTTAGAGACCATAAAGATTTTTTGCTTATAAACTCGAATCTAGCTATTCTGCATACTGATACGGCTGCCCTCTGAACAACTGGAAAAGGTCACTTGAAATCTTGGGACTTCCTACCTGTCTGCCCACCCCATACCTCTTAATCTCATGTATCTCCCTCTGAAGTTTGCATTTCAGCTGTGTTTTGCAGACCAAAGCCAGGCGAAACAGGTCTTTGCTGATGTTCCCTCTAAGCTGAGTGAATGTGAGCTAGCTCACAGTTTTTTAGCCTCTGGCTCACACATCTTTGTCTTTGCTCAGGAAGGGATGGCTCCAGAGCAAACTAATTTGTGCAGTACCCAAATCGCTCGCTCACAACTTTCATGCCAGTAGCTCACAAAGTGGAATTTTTGCTCACTGGACTCCACAGCTTAGAGGGAGCATTGTTTGTTAAACCCCCCCCCCCTTTCCCAGCTTGAAGAGCAACAAGCGGCTTTGGAAGAGTTTTCACGGCATCAGCGGAAATCCTTTTTAACTCTCAGGCCAAAGCACAAGAAGAAAGGAGCTGAGTTCAGGCTCTGCTGTGGTTCACTCTGGGGAAGAGGAGGCAGCACTTAAAATACTTTGCCTGCTCCTTGGCATGCATGGTTGAGCACAGCCCATCCTTGGCTGGTCCACTCTGGTTCCTCTGATTTCTGACCCAGGACGTTTGGCCCCCCCAACAAAAACGGGATGAAATGAGAGTCAGTGTTGTGGCTTTGTTCCTTAAAACCATTGGTCTCGTGAAGCACAACATGCCTGCCGCGAGACTCTGTAGATGGTGGAGTCTTGGTCTTTTCTTCTTTCTGTAGGTGGGAGACCTTATTTATGGCCAATTCATCGTCGCCAATAAAGACATGGAGCCGGAGATGGTCTGTATAGACAGCAGCGGCAGAGCCAACGGAATGGGAATCATTGGACAAGATGGCTTCTTGATTAAGGTTTCCTTAGGCTTAATAAGGAAGTAAGTACAGTAGAGTTACCAGGCAAGAATTGTTCTTCTCTCTGCCTAGGGCTGCCAGACCCTCCGGTTTGGCAGGGGTTACCTGCTGGGGGGGGGGGGGTCAACCCGCCACTGGCCAGCTGGCCGGAGGGGGGAAGCCCCGCCCCCAAGCCCTAACACCCACAGCCACCCCTGTCCCTAACCTTTCCAGCTGTGTGCACTTAAAAGGAGCTGGCGGGAAAGGGCCCCGCGTGCCCAATCTCTGAATGGCGGGCGGGGCCCTCCAGCTGCGGCTCACAGCCGGCGGGACCGTCCCCTGCGGGGAGGGGCTTGGAGCCAGGACATCCCAATGTGACATCATCATGTTGGGGATGCCCCGCCCCCTCCAGGAACACCCCCCAAAGTCCCCCACTGGGGACGAAGATGGACCTGGCAACCCGAATGTGTAGGTCATTTAAAAAGGGGGGGAGGTGCAATCAGTTATGTAACTTGGTGCACTTCCCGCCCTTTCCCCCATATGCAATATCATCGAGGAGAAGGTGTACATATGCTGTTGGTGTGCACTAGCCTTTCGATGCCCAATTTCCAAGTGCAGGGGTGCCCTAAGGATTTTTTTTATTGTGCTTTCAGTTTGAAAATAATATAGTTAAAAAACAACTAAGCGTCTGTATACACTTTGTTATTTACTAAAGCAGGGGTCCGAAACCTTCTAAAGCCGGCAACACCTTTGGAATTTTGACACGGTGTGATTAATGCAGCCACAAAATGGCTGCCGTAGAAGGCCGAGGCAGCCACAAAATGGCCGCTGCAGCATACCTTCAGTCACCCAGCGAAGATCCTTGTGCTGTGGTGGCAGCTGCTGCCAAAGTCATGTTTTTAAAAAACTGCAGAGCCAATCAGAAGCTTTGCTGGACAAAAGTTCCACCTGGCCCCACCCACAAAATTCCAGGAAAAGTGCCATGGTGCTCATAGATACCAAATTGGGAACAGTATTCCCTCTAAGCTGAGTTAGTGTGAGTTAGCTCACAGTCCGGCTCACACATTTTTGTCTCAGCTCAGGGAGGATGGCTCCAGAGTAGACTAACGTATGCAGCAGCCAGATCACTCACTCACAACTTTAATGCCAGTAGCTTGCGAAGTAGAATTTTTGCTCGCAAGACTCCACAGCTTAGAGGGAGCATCGGTCGGGAATCCTGCCGTATAAGTTTAGTTATTTCACAAGGGAAAAAAAGTAGAGTTCTTTAAAGCCATACATTAACTTCTTCTGTGTGTAACTGTCCTTCCCTCTTAATTTTGGTTTCAGGCTTCTAGCTCCTGGCTGTGAAATCATCCAGGATTTGGGACAACTTTACCCATTTGAGCTGGTGCTGGGAATGAACGGAAGAATATGGGTGAAAGCCAGAACAATTCAGCAGACTCTGATAGTGGCAAATATCTTAGACGCCTGCGAGCACATGACCCCAGGGCAGAGGAAGCAGGCGGTTGCCAGACTATCCGAGAGCTGACGAGAAGAAGGAAGGGGAAATCTGATTCAAAAAACAAAACAAAAAAAGTTGTATATTTTAGATGGAAATGATCGCTTTATTTTTTTTATATTTAAGAGAATAAATGGTGATGTTTGCCTTGATATCTGTGTTGCATTTGGCCCCTGGGACTCGCCCCGTGCTGCTTTGCGCCCGTGGCAAACTCCGCGTGGGATTTTTGTGCGGGCCTTCGTGATGCTGACTTGAGCAAACGTCCCCGATTTTTTCCCCAACGAAACAAACGCTTTAACGCGTTTCAGCTTTGCTCTTTCAGGTATTCAGCCAGTCATTAGTCACAGCCAGTGATTCAGAGCCCCAGCACACGGGCTTACTCAGAAGTGGCTCATGCGCAAGCAAGTCGTTCCAGGATTCCTGTCTCTGCCAGCTTTACCCAAAGTTGTTCCCTCACGTTAACGGGTTCTGTCAGGAGGTAAGACATCCAGGGTGTAATGGAACAAGATTTTTCGTTGGTGGTGCAGGTTTCAAGAGAAATAAAACTTCACATGAACTGTTGAACCTCATTGCTGGACCTATTTTCAGGTTTCCGGCTCTTTGGCTTTCTCTTGAAGCCTAAATGTACGCGGCTATCAGCTGACTCCACACAAATGCATTGTGTGAACTTGCCAGATCTCACCGGGTCGCAGTGCCTTACAGAGCAGTGTGTCTGAATGCTACCCCAGCAGAGTCTTTGCACAGGGGATGCAAACCTGTTAGGCTAAGGCCGAACCCTTGTTGTTCATTATGACGGGAGTTTTCGTATGGGAGAGCATGGATACCTGTGAGTTGTCCGGTTTTCCACTAGGAAGCGCTGCAGTTGACTACTGTGCCAGGATTGTGGCACTGCCTGAAGCATGGTGCAACATGCCCTAGATGTCGCTGTGCCCAAGTCTCACTTACCTGTAGTGGTACAGTCTGGCACAAGCTGCCCCCAAATACCTGTCCTGGTCTTATATCTCAGCTGTGAAGTTAACGGTCCAGAGTTCTCACTGCCTCCTCCATCACAATAGCTACTAGTCATGAGGAATATCTGCTCCCTCCAGTATCGGACTCAGTAGGCCTCTTTTGTCAGTTGTTGGAGGACATGGGAGGGAGGATACTGTTGCGGTCATCCTGCTCATGGGTTTTCTGGAGGCGGCCGCTGTGTAGATGTAATGCTGGACTTGGTAGGCCTTTGGGCTGATCTAGCATAGATCTTATGTTCTTACAAGTCTCGCTTCTGAACTGTGGCTGGATGAGAGGCAAGTTCTCAAGTGGCTGAACCAGCTTCTAGTCCCTCCTCCCCCCTCCCTCTGCGGCCACTTCTCCAGATTCAGATAAGAACATAAGAGAAGCCATGTTGGATCAGGCCAGTAGCCCCTCCAGTCCAACACTCTGTGTCACACAGTGGCCAAAACCCAGGTGCTATCAGGAGGTCAACCAACAGGGCCGTAAGAACATAAAGAGAAGCCATACTGGATCACACCAATGGCTCCTCCAATCCAACACTCTGTGTCACACAGTGGCCAAAACCTAGGGGTCACCAGGAGGTCCACCAGTGGGGCCAGAACTCCAGAAGCCCTCCCACTGTTGCCCCCCCAAGCACCAAGAATACAGAGCATCACTTCCCCAGACATAACATGAGAAGCCATGTTGGATCAGGCCAGTGGCCCCTCCAGTCCAACACTCTGTGTCACACAGTAGCCAAAACCCAGGGGCCATCAGGAGGTTCACAAGTGGGGCCAGAATTCCAGAAGCCCTCCCACAGAGCATCACTGCCCCAGACAGAGTGTTCCATCTATACCTTGTGGCTAAGAGCCACTGATGGACCTCTGCTCCATGTCTTCATCCAGTCACCTCTTGAAGCTGTCTACCCTTGTAGCCGCCGCCACTTTCTGTGGCAGTGAATTCCACACGCTAATTATGAGTGAAGAAGTAAAAAAGTTTCTTCGTGGCTGTTGTTTCAGGATACAGTAGTCTCCTCCAGGGTGCGTGGGGGCAGAGACAGTGTGCTCCCTAGCTGCCTGGGCTGCGTCTTCTGACTTAAGGGGATTGAATTGTGCTGATAACCCTGGATGTGTTAGATCCTTCAGTGCAACATACTGAATTCTCAGTGCAGTTGTTCAAATTGCCTGCCTTGTGCTCTGCCGACCCCCTTTCCCTTACAAATCGTATAGAATCAAAGGCAGACGGTGACGCCTTGCATAGCTAGGTAGTATAGGGGGGAGAGTTTTCATTGACCCAGTGTACAATTGATTTTCTCTCAGATGATTTTGCATAGCTTTTTGGGCAAAATGAAATACTCATTTGCTTGGCTATACAAGCTTCCCTAGCCAAAGGTGCACCCAAAAGAATACCCAGATTTGCAGCCAGTTGTGAGAATGGGCCAAGAGATATAGTCTTCAACAGGTCTCCTTAAGTAGCAAGCCCTTGATTTGTAGAAAAGATCATGTTGGTCAAACACTTTTCCTGTTAGTAATGCCCAAGCCTGATAATGCCATTACAATTATACTTGATATGAAATATGGCCTGCCTACCATCTACCAATCGATAGAGAGAATTACTGGCGCCCAAATACACTGGCCCAAGGTTCCCAAGGAAAGCGCGGCAAAATAGGTTCTCAGGAAAAAACGCTGTTGAGGATTTTTGGAGAAAATGTTCCCAGAGGAAACGAAGCAAAAGAAACACGCAACACCTGTGATTCAGGTAACACATAACAGGGGCTCTTCGGTTCAAGGTCGTTAGCCAAGGAATAGCCCAGTGTTTTTCAACCACTGTACCGTGGCACACTGGTGTGCTGCGAGATATTGTCAGGTGTGCCGCTGGATTTTTTCAATGAAAGAAATGTGCCTTCCGGGCTGACCTTCCGGGACGCGTTTGTGCATGCGAGAAAGAACAGTGGCGCGGTCTCACTGATTCCGCTCGCATGCTCTGTGGCCGGCCTGAGGTAGGGTGATTTGCACCAAGACATTCCAGTAAACATGAATATGTTTGATGGTAACAGCTAGCTGTTTCTGTCAGGGTGGGGTTCAAATCAGTAACTGTCCCTCAGAGAAGAATGGGTGTACTGTGCTTCTCTTCAAATCACTTATGGTCAGCGGAATGCCGTTCACATAAGAGTAAGAGTTTAAACTCTCTATTTGAAAAACTTTAGCAGAATCGCAGTATTAAAATACATCCACATTATATTTCTTCTGAAACTCAGGTCAATGTTATGGGAAGGAGCCATCACACTTTGGATCTGTAACTTACGATTTCAAGTTGAGTGGCTATTACGTGTATTTGTAATACTGTCATAGTTAATACTTGAGCTGAGGCAACTAATGACCCATTTATCTTGTACTTCAGTGTTTTTCAAACACTGTGCCGTGAGATATTGTCAGGTGTGCCGCGGGATTTTTTCAATGAAAGAAATGTGCCTTAGCTCGAAAAAGGTTGAAAAACACTGGAATAGCCAACTAGAGATAAGAAGGGAAGGAAAGCAAATGAGTAATGAGCATGCGCAAAGCAAAGCAAGCAAGCAAGACTCACATTCCAAAGGTGGGAGTCGGGATACTGATGCTATCTCCCGGGCGGGACCTAAAGGGGTTGAAAGAAACCTTGGGACACAAAGCAATGTTATGACATCGTAACCTTAGGGTAAAACAGCCAGTATTGATACACGTAACTCAGCAATACATTGATCATACCCACGCTTATGGCAGTGCTAATTGACCCCAGTGTAAAGTGGGAAACAGCCTACCTACGAGACTTTGAGTAGCTGGGGGTGTTACTCTCCTTGTCTTCAATGGGAGTACCACATTGGCCCTAGCTAGCCCCTGCTGGCCCCCTAGGCGTTCTGTCCTACTTTTTCCGCTTTCTGTCTTCATTGCCTGGAATCATGGGCAGGGACGCTGTATGGAGACTGGCTTCCTGTTGTAAGCCAGATGGACCACTGCCTGGTGTGTTAGTCCCAATCAGACAAAAACGATAAGATTGGTAATAGTAATAGTCAGTCGCTAGTCAATAGTGATTGATTAGTCCCAATCAGAAACACAACGAGTGAGGCTTCTGGAGTGAGCGGGAAACTTCATTCGAACAAAGGGGAACCCACGCCTCAAACTTCCAAAGAAGAAGTGAAGTTACAAGCTTTTAATAACTAAGCAGACCTCTGCCGGTTCAAGCCCCGCGCTGGTGTGAGCAGCCAGCTTCGTCCCTAGCTCATCGTCCACCCAGCGATTCGAAAGCTTTGGCAAGTAGATAAAATTGAGAACCACTGTTAAGAAAGTGGGCACACCTAATCCTCGGATAATTAGGTGTTAGTATCTGAGTTCATCTGTCAGCGCTGGCTAATTAAGTTGGAAGATCTCGCACAGGAATTCATCCAGATCTCCTGCAACGAAGCAGCCTGCCAGGAGGTGGCGGTGTGGAGCTGAGAATGAGCGGAACGAACACTGAGCCGGAACATGACTCGTCAAAAAAGCCAACAGAAAGACTCAGTTATATGTGTTGTCTTCCCTTCCCCCACTGAATCGAATTGTTAGTCCCTTGTCTCCAACAAATTGTAAATCGCTGCGAGCCCGCCTGCGTGTGGGAAGCAGCGATCAATAAATCGAATGTATAAATAAATAAATAAACTGTGCGCTAACGGCTTTTGGGCATGCACAGGTGCCCATCCCTTTGTTTAACACCACATACCTCTCTGTCCCATGCATGGTTATCATCACTCTAATTGACAAGGGAGGGTAGGATGTTATCTTTGACCATTAGGTAACCTTTCTGAATTACAGTACCTGGTGAAGAGCTCATTTATCTTACATACCATACGAAAGAATCCTCCCTTTTTGCTATTCCGCAAGCAAGCAAGCAGTGGAGTTTTCCTCTTGAGCTCTTGTGTCTCATCTTCAACCAAAAACTCAAAATGGAATTTCTTTGGTCCTTGTGCCCCACTGTAACAGTCGTCGTCATCCAGTCGCACCGTCGAGTCCGACTCTTCGCAACCCCACGGACCAAATCACGCCAGGTAGTGGGTGCCCCGATAACTGTCAGTGTAAGTTCTTGGCTACGTTGCTTGAGGCAAGAACTGCATGGGGGAAGGCGAAGCTGGAAAATGCCCCCAGCCTTTCTCTCTCTCAAAACTTTTCCCCATCAAAAAATGGCAAGGACTTCCCTTTTCAATGCCATCTCCCTTCCGTTGTGCCTTCATTGCAAATTAAGGAGTTGGGTCATTCAGATGATCTGGAAGGGGGACCTCCAAGGTGGGCCCATGGACCCCTCCCCTGCTGCAGGCCAAGTGTTTCTGATTGGCCACTGGATCTCTGATTGGCTGGGCAGATTTTTTAAAAGCGGTTTTGTCAGCAGCTGCTGCCGCGGCACAAAAATCTGCGTGACTGAAGGTGAGTTGTGTATATGCAAGCACATTTAAAAAAAACAAAAAACAATATGTTCATTTTTTAAAATAACCTGTTTGGCAGAGCTTCTGCCGGGAATGGGGAAGTTACAGTTAGAGTTATGCATATCCTGGCTCCCTGACATTTTGTGGATGGGTCCGCCTCCTTTGGCAGCCATTTTGTGGCAGTGCCTTACCACCCTGTGTCAGAAGTCCAAAGGGGCTTGCAGGCCGTTGGAAGACCCTGATCTGCAATGTAACAGCTACTTTTAAGATCTCTTTCTCTGCCCGCTCCCCCCCCCCCCAGCCTCCCTCTGTTATAGAGGGGCTGTGGCTCAGTGGTAGAGTATCTGCTTAGAATTCAGAAGGTCCTAGGTTCAATCCCCAGCATCTCCAGTGAAATGACCAGGCAATAGGTGATGGGAAAGACCTCTGCCTGAGACCCTGGGAGAAGAAGAAGATATTGGATTTTTACCCTGCCCTTCGCTCAGAGTAGCTTACCAATTCCTCTCCCTTCCCCTCCCCACAACAGACACCTTGTGACGTAGGTGGGGCTGAGAGAGCTCTGAGATAACTGCTCTTTCAAGGACAGCTCTGACAGAGCTATGGCTTGCCCAGGGTCATCCAGCAGGTGCAAGTGGAGGAGTGGGAAATCAAACCCGGTTCTCCCAGATTAGAATCCGTGCACTTAACCACTACACCAAACTGGAGAGCTGCTGCCAGTCTTGAGTCGACAATACTGACCTTGAAGGACCAAAGGTGTGACAACTTCATGCGTTCATATGTGGAGCCTGTTTGTGGGGGTGAGGGGCATGTATGTTGCAGCTAATAAGTAGTTCTTAAGTACCAGTAGGATTTTATGCTTCTACTTGTTACGTTACCTCCTGTCCATTGATAGTTCCTACATAAAAACAAAAAACAAAACCCAGCCTTTGGGTCTAGCCAGCAAAAGTTATAGTAATGTGGAAAAATTGTTAGCAGACGAAACAAAACCTCCCCCCCCCCCAAGTTCAGAAGGAAGGAGAAATGTTAACATCATCAATACCTAAGATTTATGACAGTGTTAGAGTGTGGGGAAGGCACTTTCGAGCACCCTATGTCTACCTGCTGCAGAGAGGAAAACCAATTTCTTCAGTTTCCTCGATTTCTAATTAGTGGCTCAGGAAGTGTGAAAAGGGTCACTGCACATTATGCGCTGGGGCCATGCCTGCTCTGGGTGGAGGCGTAATTAGAAAAGAGTTATTGAGTCCACAGACAATCCTGAACATTGGACAGAGGAAAAAATGAATCTACTTGTTATGAAGACCTGACCTTAAATAGGTTATCCGCTAGGCCAGTTGGCAGAAGCTGAGGGAAAACTCAGCCAACCTCTTCTGAGCCTCCATGGGATTAGTTCCATTTGGGTGAGGTACTTGCTCTGATCCCACATGATTCTCATACTGTTTGTGCTGTTGTGGCCTCTGTGGTTAGCAGCACTGCCACAAGTCCTGTCCCTTGAATAGAGCCTTAATGTGCAGAAAGGGGCAGTTGAGCATTTTCATGGAATCACCTGGAAAACAACATCCCATGAAGCCTCTGGGGAAGAAATGCTCTGTGCCCCCAGGATCCACATCAGAGTTGCGATAGTTGGGTGTGAACTCTTCACAGGCTCAGAGTGCCTCTCTATAGGTGACCAGCTGGCAATAGGAAGGTTACAGGGGTATGATTCACTTTGCAGGGGCGGGGTAATTTCTGTTTACTTTGGGTGCTTTCACACGTGCTAAATAATACGGTTTCAATCCACTTCAGCAACCGCTTGCAAGTGGATTTTGTCATTTCACGCAGAGTGGATTGAAAGTGTGTTATTTAGTATGTGTGAAAGCTCCCTTTGTTTATACTCTGCCTTTCTCTCTTTCTCAAAGTGCCTTACGTGGTTCTCCTCTCCTCCATTTTATCCTCAGAGAAACCCTGTGAGCTAGGTTAGGCTGAGAGCCCGTGACCTGTCCACGGTCACCCAGAGGACTTCCATGACAGAACAGGGATTTGAGCCTGGGCTCCGACGCTCTACCAGTACAGCATTCTGGCTTTCAGTGCTGGCTTCAGCTAACAGCTTGGCCAGGGAGTCCCGCAAGGCAGGGATGGCCCTACTGATTTTGGTGCCCTGGGCAAAATTTCAGGAGGGGACTCCAAAATCACTGCTACCCACTGTTGGGGCCAAGCAAGAACCAGGCCTCGCCCTGTGTGATGTGGGTGGTAGCAGCCGCTGGAAGCCAACTGCCTGAGCTCTAGCAAGGTGGGCATGAGTGGAGGAAGAGGCCTTCTCCTTTCCCTCCTCCATTGGGAGGGTGGACCAAGAGCAGTGGGGCCCCCAAAAGTGTGGGGCCGAGGGCCGTTCTCCCAGTCACCCATTGGTTAAGACTGGCCCTGCCACAAGAGGAAGGTCAGACAAGAGATTAGAAGTTCACAAAGAAGAAGCTCTCTTGCTCTTAGCTCTTGGGTTCTTCCGTACACAAGGCATAAAGGACCAAGCCTTTACAACGGAACTCTCTCTTGAGCCCTTGTCGAGACCCAATGCGGAGAAGTCCCAGCTTTGAGAATGAAGATGAAGATGGTCTTTTAAATGCTGCAATTTACTTTTGTTGTTGTTCAGTCGCAGTCTGATATAAATCCAATAAATAAATAAATAAATAAATAAATAAATAAATAAATAAATAAATAAATCTCCTCCTTTGCCGTCCCCTTCTCTGACCTTCAGTCTTTCCCAGCATCAGGGGCTTCTCCAGGGAGTGCTCCCTTCTCATTTGGTGGCCAAAGTATTTGAGCTTCAGCTTCAGTATCTGGCCTTCCAGGGAACAGTCAGGGTTGATTTCCTTTAGGATCGACTGATTTGATCTCATTGCAGTCCAAGGGACTCTCAAGAGTCTTCTTCAGTGGACCTTAGCTAATTTAAATACTTGATATGATTTAACTTTCCAAAATAAACTTATGGAAAAGTTTAAACTGGATAAGAAAGCCAAATCCTCCCTTCCCTGGTTCGAATATTACCAATTTCAGCACCTACTTGGTTCTGTAGATCTTCAGAGAACCTGTGCTAGACCTCTTACTGTTTTTGAAAAAATATTGATCCCATTTGGAAGTTCCCGCAAAGGAATGATTTGGGGCGATTGCCAGATGGGGCGATTGCCAGAGCGTCCCCCTGGCAATGTCTCCAACGTGGTGACGTCACTTCCAGGTGACGTCATTAAGCTGGGGGAGTCGTCCAGGCTGGACGACTTCGGGGGCGGGGTTCCCCCCGCCAGCCGAATGCCGGCCGGCGGATCGGGAACCCCTATAGCGGGGGATCCCCCGCCCCCCGGGCTGACTTGGCAGCCCTACCTTACCTCTACCTTACTTTCTTCAGTGTTATACTCAAACTATAGCTAAAAGTTGTTTAACTAGGGTTGCCAGGCACAGTTGTTGTGCTGGCGGGGAAATTTGGGGGATGGTCCGGGAGTGGGCAGTGGTGTCCCCAACATGATGACATCACGTGGAAGTGATGTCATAGCATTGGCGATGTCATGGAGTGATGCTCTGCTTTTTGGGCAAACTCCATGGTAAAAATTGGACTCAAAACAGAGAGTTTTGCCCCAAAAGCAGAGCGTCGCTGTGCAATGTCGCTGACGTGGTGATGTCACTTCCGCATGATGTAATCACTTAAGGTAGGTTGCAGAGAGACGTTGCTGTTTGGGGTGGTGGATCTTCCTGCACCAGCCAGCTGGCTGGCGGCTGGCAGAAGCCCTGAAAACCAGGGGATCCCCTTCCTGGACCAGGGATCTGGGAACCCATGTTTATCCCTGTGGCTTTTGTGTCTCAGGGAGAGAGAAACACACACACGCATGAGTCAGTATCTCAGTCCATATATTATAAGATATGAATAATGGTGGCAGCGTGTGACTGGAACAGTGTATGAGCCCCCAGCCCCAATACTCTGTGATGTGTTTGAGTGAGGGTCAGTTATTGAAGGGGGCTGGGCCTGCCCTGTCTGTGGATGTCTCTGGTGAACGAGAGAGAGGACCGGAGATGTGAAATGATGATGATGGCTCTCTAAAGATTTTAAAAGAGGTGAGAAGGGTTGCAAGGCTGATGGCCTGACTTACTGGTAGCCCAGAAGGTGCAAGAGAGAGAGAGACAGAGAGAGACAGAGAGATGTTACTGAGGGTGGCATGCCCTCGTGTGTGTGGTAAGGGGTCTCCCACCCAATCTCTTGGCTTCTTGTAATTTGCAGACAGGCACCAGTTCCATGTCAAAGTGTGGGCTACAGTGAAGGCCTTATGGCCGGCAGAGCTTCCTGGGCTCTTGTGGAATACGTTCTTCTCACAAACGATCTGACCGTCAGTTCCCCTGGTCTGACAACCCTGTCCAGTCACTCCAGTTGCTTAGGTGACCAAAATGGTGGTGGAAGAGGAATGGCTCTCATGCCAGTTTGGGAAGGGCTATAAGGTATGCACCCTCCCTCAGGGCTTTTTTTTTTTGTAGAAAAGGCCCAGCAGGAACTCATTAGGCTAATCTGCCACACCCAACAGCAGAAACACATTAGCATATTAGGCCACACCCCTGACACCCCACCCCCTGCTACCTTGGCTTGGAGACCGTCTTTTCACCAAACCCAGTCCTGCTTTGAGCAGGGATTTAAAGAGACAATGCTTCTGCCAAGCCAGCTGGAACAGCAGGCGGGGGCTTGAAGAAGGCATATAAGAAGCCGCCTGGGACGGCGGCAGACAGACGAGCAGCCTCAGCTGGAGCCTGGGCAAACCCTCCTCCCACAAGCTTTGCAGGGCCCAGGAACTCAGCTGTGCCTCCCGCCCAACCCCTCCAGTCTCCTCACCACGAGGGCTCTGCAGCCGCCCGGGATGGCGGCAGGTGGATGAGCGGCCTCAGCTGGAGCCTGAGGAAACCCACCCCACACGCCTGCCCAGGGCCTTCCATGGGAACACTTGGTGACTCACCTCCAGACTCCAGAAGTGGCAGGGCAGCAGGAGGGCGACGGTGATAGTTCAGCAGCATGCAAGGCAGCAGCAACGGTCTGGCAGCAATTCCGTTTCACTTTCAAATAGTAACGTGGGGAGAGCAGTGTGCTCTATAGCCAAGCATGCACAGAGGTTTTGGCTGTAGGCATGGCCAACTCAGAAGCCAGCTGGAACGTCATTCCGGTGCATTCCTGCCGCAAAATAGCCCTGCCCTCCCTGACCTGGATGGCTCAGGCTAGTTTGATCTCGTCAGCTCTCGGTAGCGTTGCCAAGTCCGGGTTGGAAAATACCTGGGGACTTTGGGGGTGGAGCCAGGAGAAGGCGGGGTTTGGGGAGGGGAGGGGCCTCAGCATGGTCCAATGCCATAGAGTCCACCCTTCAAAGCAGCCATTTTCTCCTGGGGAGCTGATCTCTCTCAGCTGGGGATCAGTTGTAAAAGCGGGAGATCCCCAGGCCCCACCTGGAGGCTGGCAGCCCTAGCTCTCGGAAGCTAAGCAGGGCTGGCCCTGTTTAGAACTTGGATGGGAGACCACCAAGGAAGCCCAGGGCTGCTACACAGAGGCAGGCAACGGCAAACCAACTCTGAATGTCTCTTGCCTGGAAAACCCTGCCGGGTTGCCATAAATCAGTTGCGACTTGATGGCACTTTCCACCACTACAGGACGTGCAGGGCTTGGGGAGAGCAAGTATGGAGGAAGAGCTCCTTTGGGTCCTAGGAGGAGGCACACAGGGCAACTGGTTTCCTGATTCCATGTTTAGAAGCACTCAGGCCTTGGGATCCAGACTTCCTGGGAACAATGAGTGGTGACTCTGGATTTCCTCCAGCCAAAGCTTGGAAATTGCCGTTCATTTCATGTTATAAAACAGGGGTGTGCGGGTGTGCATGCAACCATCTACAGACTTTGCCAAGCAGGATTTTCCTGATCTCCCTTTCCAGTGCAGTCCACCATATCCCCAGAAATTTGGTTCCTGGAGGTCAGCAACTCTCAAGAAGAGCAGCGGGGGCAAAGGGGAGGGTCCGCGCTGTGAAGCTGGAAAGGTGGTCTTTGTTGGATATTGTAAATCTGCATGCACGAGAATCTGGGAGGGAAAGGGTTAGGAGAATTCTCTCAATGGGGGACGCTTGGCAGCTGGCCCCACCCCCTCACTGATTAGATGCCTCTTTGGTCCTTGCTTGCCTTCTGTTTCATTTTACCTAGGACCTCTCTTCTT
This sequence comes from Lepidodactylus listeri, assembly GCA_029233225.1. Lineage (NCBI taxonomy): Eukaryota > Metazoa > Chordata > Lepidosauria > Squamata > Gekkonidae > Lepidodactylus > Lepidodactylus listeri. The sequence goes on along the minus strand of JARCFY010000005.1, from coordinate 125,684,359 downwards.
CTCACTCTTACCTGGGCTCGGAGCTGCAGCGAGTTAACCCTTTGGAAGTTAATGTTCACAATAAGTTCAATGTACATGCCATGTAAGACGTGCCTCTGTTTTTGTAAGCGGAATTTCTTTTTCTTGTAACCATTGGTGTCTGACCATCTTTGTAATTTCCCTTAACCGGGAAATGTCAAGGATCAGGGATACTGCGAAAAAGCCTCTGTGCTTCCAAGTCAAATGACTTGTTTACATTCAACCCAATCGTTTTTGTATGCTCTACGGAACTGTAACTAGGCTTGTAGTCCTGGATAAGATACTGTCAGCATCCAGCAGAGCCCGTTGCAGGTACGGTTCTTTTCTTTCTGAGGCTCCAGAGGCAAAAGAAAACCAGGTTCCTGTTCTTTTAACAGAAAGTCTTTCCAGGAGGGGCTGCTTTTCTTTCCTCTTCAGGAGGAGCTGCCAGAATTCCCTCTTCTGCACAATGGCTTGGCACACAAGCCGCCCTGCCTTCCTTTGCGCTTGGCCTAGAGTACATTCAACCATACATTCAACCAGGCGGCAATGGAAAGCACAGTTGCAGGTGGATGACAGGATGTCTGAATAGGGTTGCCAGCCTCCAGGTGGGGCCTGGGGATCTCCCGCTTCTACAACTGATCTCCAGCTGACAGAGATCAGCTCCCCTGGAGAAAATGGCTGCTTTGAAGGGTGGACTCTATGGCATTGTACCTTGCTGAGGCCCCTCCCCTCCCCAAACCCTGCCTTCTCCTGGCTCCACCCCCAAAGTCCCCAGGTATTTTCCAACCTGGACTTGGCAACCCTATGTCTGAATGATTATTTGCCTTTTAAAAACCGTTTTCATTATTATTAATGTAGTATCTTATCATCTTCCAGGAGCTCAAGGCAGGATACATAGCCCTCCTCTAGTTTATCTCCAAAACAACCCTGTGAGGTAGGCTAGGGCAGGAAAGAATGACTGGCCCAAGCTCACCCAATAAGTACCAAGTGGTGGTTCCCTGGTCTTAGTCTAACACTAAGCACTGTGCCACACTCTCTAGAACACTGAGAGGTTCCCCATAGCCTTCTCCATGGCCAACCTGATGTGCCACATTTAGGGTTACCAACCTCCAGGGGAGGCCTGGAGATCTCCTGTAATTACAACTGATCTCCAGACTACGGAAATAATTTCTCCTGAAGGAAATGGCAGCGTTGGAGGGTGTCCTCTAGGGCATTATACCCCACTGGGGTCCTTCCCCCTTTGCAAATCTAGGCCTGTTAAACTTCCAGTGGGTGGCTGGAGATCTGCTGGGATTACAACTGATCTCCAGGTGACAGAGATCTCCTCTGGAGAAAATGGGTGCTTTAGAAGGTGGACTCTGTTGCCAACTCCAGGTCTGGAAATTCCTGGAGAGTTGAGGGTGGAGCCTGGGAGAGTAGGATTTAGGGCAGGGAGGGACCTCAGCAGGCTATGATGCCTGAAGAAGAATTTCTCAAAACATGCAACTTTTGCCTAGGAGGTGTGTTGCACTGATGCTTGCAGCATCTCTTTTCGGAAAGCAAAACAGCCTACGAGACTGGCCTTGACGACTGCTGCATCTCTCATCAGAAAGGAAGATGTCTACAGCATTGAATCCTGCCTGCATATTCGTCTTTGTAGCTGTGGACTTTTCTACAAGATATATCTTTAAGTTTTTGTTATCAATGTATTATCATTAATCAGATACACTAGGGCAGGGGTGGCCAAACTGTGGCTCAGGAGCCGCATGCGGCTCTTCCACACGTATTATGTGGCTCCTGGCAGGGCAGCTGGGGAAGCTAAATAACGCTAGCAAATAGATATCATTGGACAAATGAATATCATTATCTGCTTTTACCCCTTTTGTTATTATTTCTGGCTGTCTTATTTAATGTTAATAAAAAGCAAATCTGCGTATTTCCCAGTAAAAACACGTAATCTTGCTCCTAGTCTTGCGGCTCTCAGACACCTGATGTTTATTCTGTGTGGCTCTTACGCCAAGCCAGTCTGGCCATCCCTGCACTAGGGTCTTTATTGTATATTTAAGTATATGATTTAAACGAATATATGAAGGCACAGTAGCGTATTAGAACTGGGTGTTTTGTTCGAACACGGTGCTTTTCTGCCTTTACTCAACCACACTGTGCTTCCCGTGTGTTTGTTGCCCACCTGGAGGTTGGCAACTCTTAACTCTGGCATTGTACCCCACTGAGGTCCTTCCCCATCCCAAACCCGTCCTCCCTAGAACAATGCTCCCTTTAAGATGTGGAGTCCTGTGAGCAAAAATTCTACTTTCTGAGCTACTGGCAGTAAAGTTGTGAGCGAGCGATTTTTGGCTGCTGCATAAACTAGTTTGCTCCGGAGCCGCCCTTCCTGAGCTAAGACCAAAATGCGTGAGCCGGAGGCTAAAAAACTGTGAGCTAGGCTCACACTAACTCAGCTTAGAGGGAACACTGCAGACTCCACCCCCCCCCCCCCAATACCCAGGAATTCCCCCAACCTGAAGTTGGCACCCCTTCTTAATAAGAGTCTGTCTGTCTCCCCCCACCCTTGTGTGGAAGGAAGCACTGACCCCCGAGCCCCTCCCTCACCAATGGCAAACTGGGCAAAGCGGGGGGGAAAAAATAGCCTATCTGGGCCAAGGTGAGTCATTGCTCCCCCCCCCCCCCCCCCCGGGGAAGGGGGAACACCTGGCTTGCCCTGTGAATCAGTGAGCGGCGGGCTCGATTAGCCAGCCTCGACTTGTCTTCTCGGCGCTCTGCTGGGGCGGCTGGCGGCTGCTTGAAAAGCCGCAGCCCGCCGCGCGCCCCCGGCAAAGCGCAGCAGCCGCCGGTCGGAGCAGGCTGGGCTGGGCTGGGCTGGGCTGGGCTGGGCGGGTCCCTGAGTCGGAGCGGCCGCCGGGGGACCGGGGGGGAAGCAGCCCTCCGGAGCGCGTCTCTCGCCGTCCCCGGAGTGTGAGTACCGCCGCCTCCTTGTGCGCAAGGCAGTGCCCGGCGAGGCAGGAGAAAAACCGCAGGGGGGTTGGCCGGCTTCCCCGGAGGCGGAGGCTTTCTTGGCGGCGCCGGCGCGGGAACGGAGCCGCTTCTTAGAAAGCCCTTTTGCAATCGCTCCGCCGGGTCCGGCCAGTCCAGCAGCCCCTTCGGAGAGCCGGTGTGGTGCCGCGGTCGGGGCTGCAGCGCTCCCGATGTCGGCTGCCGGGGTCCTGTGAGCAAAAAGTCCGCTTTGGGAGCTCCTGGCGTCCCAGCGGTGAGCCAGCGGTTTTGGCTGCGGCACGAATCGGTTTGCTCAGGGGCCGCATCCCTTCCTGAGCGAAGGCAAAAGAATGTGTGAGCCGGAGGCTAAAAAACTGGGAGCCAGCTCACACTGACTCAGTTTAAGAGGGAACACGTTAGGAGCGTGGATTCTAATCTGGGAGAACCGGGTTTGATTCCCCCACCCCTCCTCCAAATGCAGCTGCTGGTGGGACCTTGGGTCAGTCACAGGCTCTCTCATAGCGGTTCTCTCAAGAGCAGTCCTCGAAAGAGCTCTCTTAGCCCCACCTTCCTCACAGGGGGTCTGTTGTGGGGAGGGGAAGGGAAAGGAGATTGTAAATTCCTCTGAGACTCCTTCGGGTAGCAAGGGGCGGGGTATATATCCAATCTCTTCCTTTTCTCCTTGGATTTAAAGAAGAAGATGAAGAAGAAGAGATTGGATTTATATCCCGTCCTTCATTCACTTGTAGTCTCAGAGTGGCTTACAAACTCCTTTCCCTTCCCCTCCCCACAACAGACACCCTGTGAGGTAGGTGGGGCTGAGAGAACTCTTTCCCAAGCTGTCCTTGAGGGAACAGCTGGTCCAGAGCTATGGCTTGCCCAAGGTCATCCAGCCAGGTGCAAGTGGAGGAGTAGGGAATCAAACCCGGTTCTCCCAGATTAGAGTCCGCGCACTTAACCACTACACCAGACTGGCTCTAAAGGAAATTAGCTTTGGAAGTCCTCCCCCAGTAAATGGAAGTGACCTTCCAAGTTATGCAGGACTCTGCCCTGGGTCAAGTATCTCTGTGAGGAAGAGCTTAGCGTGCCTTATGAGCTTGCATTCACTAGTTGCCCCTCAGAAACCTCTTCTTTGAGTCGATAGTTAATAGGGTTGCCAACTCCAGGTTCGGAAATTCCTGGAGATTTGGGAGTGGGGCTTGGGGAAAAGGTGGGATGGGGAAGGGAAGAACCTCAGCTGGGTATATTGCCATCGGATCCGCCTTCCAAAGCAGCCATTTTCTCCAGGGTTGTGTTTTGGGGGGGGATCTCCAGGACCCCCTGGAGGTTGGTAACTCTAGGGAAGCCAGTGGGGATTGATCTTGAGTGAATGGACTGTTAAAAAGTTTCCCTGAGCGCTGTTTTTCCCTCTCTGGGTCCAGTGCTTTCCCTGACACTTTTGTCTTCGGAGGCATGTTTAGGGTCAGCTGCACTTTGGTGATGCGAAATGCCCTGACTTCAGAGAAAGCGTTGCTGAAATCAGTAGGGCGAGATGTCAAGTACATAAAAATAGCGTACGTTTTTAAAAAACATATTTTATTTGTTTTCATTGTGAAATCATTGCAACCTGTACAGAATGAGGAGAGACTGTATGCTAATGTATAATTAACTTTCATTTTGGCTTTAGAAAATACGAATTAGCAGTTTCTTTTCCTTGTCGCTATTTAAATGTTTGTTCACCCCTTTGGGTGTTTTTTTTTTTTAACAAAACAGGAAATTAGTTTATCAGTTTAGCAAACAAAAGGAATAGATTCAGATCAGGAGGTATGATGGAATTTAATTGAAATATGCGTATAGCGAACATGTGTATAGAAAGCCTCCCCGCCCCCTTTCTGTAGCAGAGTCCAAGGGCCAGGCGCTCTATACGTACAGGGTCAAAGGGCAGAGAAGCGATGTGACTGGAGAAAGGGATTAAACAAGCCAGGGTTGTTATTGTGACTTTTGCCAGTGACTTGATGTGGAGAAATCAGCAACCGTTTTTGCAGAGCAGAAACAAACTAGAGCTGCCTGCTGACGTTGGCACATTAAGCTCCGCTCTGGTGGCAGAGTGAAAAGTTAGTGCTTTATTTGCTCTGGGTTTTAAAGAAAATTACAACAACAACTAAAGCAGCGTTGCAAAGTTTTGAGTCCAGTGGCGCCTTTAAAACCAACAAAGTTTAATTCTGGGCATAAGCTTTCATGTGCAGGCACCCTTTAGCTGGTCAAATAAGTTTTGAGTTTTGTTTGGAAGCAAAGGGATTTTGTGCCTTTGGTGCTAGGAACTGCCGTCAAGTTGCAGCTGACCTGTGGTGACCCTGTAAGGCTTTCAAGGCAGGAGATGTTCAGAGGTGGTTGGCCGTTGTCTACCTCTGCGTAGTGACCCTGGACTTCCTTGGTTATCTCCCATCCAAATACTAACCAAGGCCAGTCTTGCTTAGCAGTGGCTTTGCGGTACAACAGAGACGATGGAGAGATTGGATTTATACCCTGCCCTTCACTACCCAAAGGAGTCTCAGAGTGGCTTACACTGTCCTTTCCCTTCTCCTCCCCAAAACAGACATCCTGTGAGGTAGGTGGGGCTGAGAGAGCTCTCTCGAGAACCGCCCTTGAGAGAACAGCTCTGAAAGAGCTTATGATTGACCTAAGGTCACACCAACAGCTGCATGTGGAGGAGTGGGGGATTAAACCCGGTTCTCCCAGATTAGAGTCCGCGCTCCTAACCACTACACCACTGTCTCTTACCGTGGGTAAGCTAGGGGTCTCTAACCTTGTTTAGCCTGCAGGCACTTTTGAAATGCTGAGAATGGGAACTCCCCCCAAATGGCTGCTACACGGGTTCAATCACAAAATGGCTGCTGTGGGCCACTGCAGCCCATCATAAAATTTTTTGGGTGTGTGTGTGTTGCAAACGAAGCATCCTGCTGTGATGGAGGGAGCAGTTTCCAAATGGGCGCTACCAGCAGACACAAAAGTGATGCTCCTGAAGCACCTTCTACCCTCGTGAAGTGGAGAGAAGCCAGGACTGGTTCTCTGTGTGAAGAAATAGCAAGTGGGCACCAGGAAGCACGTTTGGTGGGCGCCGTGTCACCCGCGGGCACTGTGTCGGGGATCACAAGTCCAGGGAGAAGGAAATCCGAGCAGCGTAGGGTCACCCAACTCCAGTGGGCACAGAGCGGTGGCGCATCAAATATTAAAACATTAACTGTGACGTCGTCTTGGGTTCTGATGCACTTTGCGGGGAAGGAGCGTTGGGACTGGCTCTTTGCTCTGAGGAGGAAGTGGTTTGTTGAAGAAGTGCGTGGGTGCCAGGAAACCCATCACTGGATGCCGCGTTGGACACCACTAGCGTACGCCAAAGGTGTAGGTTCTGCTGTAAAATAGGCTTTTGGTTGAGGACAGGGACTTTTGAAGAACTTGTCTGGCACCCTCCTCAGTTTTTCATGCTTGATTTGACCTCTCCCCCCCCCCCCCCCCGCCCGCAAAACGGCTGGTAGTGACTAATTGTGATTTTTTGCCATCTGTGGTTTAATGTAATTTAATATATTTATTGTTTAATCTGGTTGTTATTTTAATTCTATGAACATCGCTCAGAGCCCTACGATAGCAGGGAGGAGGGAGGGTGATTCATAAATCTAAATAATAATAATAACACCCTGTGAATTTCCCCACTTCTTTCGTGATCAATATATGTCTAATACCTACAGTCTTCTTCCATCAGGGAATGCCAGGTGTGCTTCAAGATTTCCCACCGGCTAGGGTTCCCGTCCTCCAGGTGGCACCTGGAGTTCCCCTGGAATTTCATGTGATTTCCAGGCAACAGAGATCAGTTCTCCTGGGGAGGATGGCTGCTGTGGAGGGTGACTTCTGTGAGCTCCCTCCCCAGGCGCTGCCCCCAAATCTCCAGGAATTTCTCAGCTTGGAGTTGGTAACCCGACATGCAGCCACTGACCAGGCGGCTTCTCTTCAGCCAGGTTATCTCATGTGCTGCTGAACCCGTTCTTGGGACTTTGGTTGCGCATAGCGATTATTGAACTAAATCAGAGGTGTCGAACTCATTTGTTACGAGGGCCGGATCTGCCATGTCTCTTTGTCGGGCGGGGCAACGCGTGCCATAAAACGCAATGCCAGGTACCGGAGATAGAAACTGTATAAAGGGCGGCAGCTGGTGAGCTCCAAGTTGGTGTATCCTCACTGCAAGGCCCTATAGGCTGGGAGGGGGGTGCAGAGGAAAACCTACACGGGGGGAGGGGGACTGGAGAGGCAGCTGGGCAGAGGCTCCCACGATGCTTGACTGCTGCAGGCGAAGTTGTTCTGCCCTGCGGAAGCCACGATGGAGAGGCTCCGCCCACTCCCCCCCCAGCACTCCGTCCCTTGCACCAGTTGCTCACGGGATCCAGCCTCCGGGCCTTGTGTTTGACACCCCTGAACTAGGTTATTCCAGCTGTTGGTTTCAGACCAAAGGCAGCGCTCTTGGGACATGTGAAATGTTCACCTTCCCACCATCTGGTTGCCAAGTAGGTTATGGCAAAACTTGAGAGTACACAGAAAACACTCCCAAGCCATTCCAGGGTGGGGGTTTTTGCTTATGCAGATGGGTGCCAGTTGGAGGGATTTAAGCCAGTGCTTGCTTTCTGTTTACATCAGTGTCCTTGTAAAGAGAGACAGGAGGGGTAATTAGCTGGCTGGTTTCTCCGCCCCACCCCCTTTAAACATTGCTGGTCGCCCAGATTGGAAGGTGAGAAGAGCTGGGAATCCGGTTGGTAAACAAGGGGATTAAGCCAGCCCTGTGGTATAAGGCAGGGGTGGCCAAACTTGCTTAACATAAGGGCCACATAGAATAAAGGTCAGATGTTTGAGAGTCACAAGACATGAACAAATATTACACACACGTTTTTATTGAACAATGCATATTTTTTAAATTAACATTAAATGAGACTTCCAAAAATAAAAACAAAAGGGGTAAAAACAGATATTGATAATGATATTTAACTTTAGATGGGGAGAGAGGGGAGAAAGAGAGAGAGAGAGAAAGAAAGAAATTTGGAAAGAAAGAAAGTGGAAAGAAAGCAAATAGATGGGAGGGAGGGAGAGGTGAAAAGAAAGCAACTTTAAATGTGTCCCCCAAGGCCCCCCCCCCCAGCCAGCTGACTTGGCTTGGAGAAGGGATTTAAAGAGACAAATGCCTTCTCCAAGCTGGCTTTTAAATTTTAAATGCGTTCTTAAAGGGGTCCCCCTCCAAGCTAGCCAGCTTGGAGGGGGACCCCTTTAAGAACGCATTTAAAATCAAAGTTGCTTGCTTTCTCTTCTCCCCCCCCCCCCATCTCAAGCCTACTCATGGAGGGGAACCCTGGCTAGAGAAGGGAAGACTGGTCGGGGATGCATGCCTCCCCTCCACTTCCCCAGCCACCCTGCCTGGAGCCACACAATATGTACGAAAGAGCTGCGTGTGGCTCCCGAGCCACAGCTTGGCCACCCCTGGTTTGAGGGATGGGTGGGACTTGGGACTAAACATGCTTAGGAGACCATGTCAGGCAGGGGCAATGCCTAATGAGGAGGGGGAAGGGCCAGGAAATGGAGACCACAGTGCAGTGTAGGCGGGGCCCTATATAATAAAGCTCATTCCTCTCCCGATTTCTCTCTCTCTCTCTTTCTCTGGGTATGAACACACCTGGAGCTGCCTTATACTGAATCAGAGCCTCAGTCCTTCAGCATCAGTCTTGCCTACTCAGACTGGCCGGGGCTCTCCAGAGTCTCAGGCAGAGGTCTTTCACATCACCTCTTCACTGATCTTTTTAACGGAATTCACTGGGGATAGCACCTGGGACCTTCTGCATGCCAGAGGGATGCTCTGCCACTGAGCCACAGCCCCTCGCAATTTGTATGAAGTTGAACGTATCTGACTAGATGAGGCTGCCTGATATGGATACAGACAGTCGGTCGATGGACTGCTCAATTGTCTGCTCAAACTGGCAGCAGCTCTCAGGCAGGGGATCTCAGGCAGGGGTCTTCCACATCGCCCCCCCCCTCACTGATTCTTTTAACAAGAGGTGCCGGGGATTGAACCTGGGACCTTCTGTGCACCAAGCAGAAGCTCTGCCGCTGAACCATAGTTCTTCTTTATAGCTCTTTCTGGGGTCAACTTGAGCAAGAACTCAGGGGGAGGCTTTAGTCTCTCCAAGGCTTGCTTCTCTGCCTTTTAAGTAGTTTATTCTGGATGGATTGAATGAATTTGTACCCTGCATGGTCGCCCAGCAGGCTTCCATGGCAGAGAGGAGAACCGAACCTGGGCCTCTTAGATCCTGGTCAGACACTCTTAACCACTATTCCGTGCTGGCAGAGGGATACCAGTTGGCAGGAAACGCGGGGAATGGAAGACTCCAAACGTGGGCCCCTTCACTTTGTCTCCATGGCAGGTCTCTTGCCCATGGGTTGCTTGATCCAGATTGGGTTCTCTTGGGCACCATGCCCACCCCCACTTCTCCACTTCCATACATCTCTTGGGTTTCCCCCATTGTTGCCAAATCCGCTTTGCTACGAAGTTTTAGGGAAGATCATAGTGAAGCCCGGAAGGCATCCGTGTGGATGGAGACCCCTGGATTTTCCTGGGCCGTCTTGTCCACAGCAACGGCATCGTTTCCCCTGCTCCTGTCGTGGCCTCTCTCCCTAGCACTGTTGCTGGGAGGCTTTTTCAAGAAACCAATAATTGGCATACAGTGTTATCATGGCAAGCAAGGTTCCTTGAATTCCCAGCTTCCATTTTTTCAAAAAGTCAGTCACTAGACCAGGGGTCCCCAACAAGTTGCCCGAGGGCGCCATGGCACCGGCTGACTCCTTTCCTGGCGCCCACCAAGTGCCTTCAGAAAGTGGGTGGGGTCGGGTGGGGCTTTTGCCCAGCAGGGCTTCCGATAACCGTCGGAGATTTGGTTGGCTGTGCAGTTTTTTACAAAAATGTTGCTTGGGCAGCAGCCGTCACTACTGCACAAGGATCTTTACTGTGTGACTGAAGGGGAGCGGTGGCAGCCATTTTTGTGGCTGGCTCCACCTTGTGCAGCAGCCATTTTGTGGCTGAGCCCATCATGCTGTGTCAGAAGTCTAAGGGTGTCCACAGGCTTAAAAAGGTTGTGGTCCCCTGCGGTTGTCCCTGTCATTGTTGAGAACACCCTTTGCGAGGCTTTGTATGCAGTTCTCCATGCACGCACATCTCCCAAGTGGGGCTAACAGTGCCCCATCTGGGCTGTTTCAAGGCAGGAAAACCACAAAGGGGGGGGGAGGGGGAGGCTGAAGGCCCTCCTCCCCTTTGTGCTGTGAATCCTGAACTCAGTTGGGTCCCGCGGTGCTTGTGGAAAGATGAGCTCCTGAGTTCCGACCTGGAAAGAAGAAGAGGAGATTGGATTTCTATCCTGCCCTTCACTCGGAGTCTCAGAGTGGCTTACCGCCGTTTCCCTTCCTCCCCCCAAACAGACACCCTGTGAGGTAGGTGAGGCTGAGGCTGTGGTCACACGGCCACACTAATCGCGATTTTCTCCCGCTGGACTTTAAACGCGGGATATTTTCTTTTGGGTTGGGATGATCACACATCCCAACCTGGCGGCGGCGGCTGGGGGAGGCAAGGCGAGGGCCACCCGCACGCCCGCGCACGGCTGCCTTCCCCGAACGCTGCACGGAGGAACTGGCTGGCTGGCTCATCCTCCGCTCCGGGCCCCGAGCCCTGCCAGCTGCCGCCTAATGGAAAAGTAGGGAGAAGCATGCCGGATGTGCGTATGTGTGCCAGGCGGCGGCAGCCGGTGGGGCTCGGGGCCTGGAGCGGAGCAAGAGGCATTTTGAGGAACGCGGGTGGCCAGGCGCCCAAGTGCCCGTGCGCCCAAGTGAAAGAAAGGGAAAAAAACCCAAACCCCGAAGGACGATCAGATGGCCCTTCTTGCAATCATTGTGAGAGAGGGCTGTCCAGATCGGCAAAATCGCGGGTTCAAATCGCGGGTTCAAATCGCAATTTCCGGGAAAGTAATTGGTTTTCCCGGGGTTGGAAAATGTGCTAGAAACCCGGGAGTGAGCCCGCTTCAGTGCGGGAGTAGGCGCGGCCGGTCTGATCAGTCTATTTAAACCCGGGAGGTAACAGCAGTGATTCCGGATTTAAAGGCACATAAATAAGGGAAGGGCGCGGAGAAACAGGGAAGCTCGGCGCCCTTCCAGCCTGCGACCCATCCCGATGGTTGCTGGCAGTGGGGCTAGGAATAACCCCTCTCCGTCATTGGTGTTGTGCAATGCCAGGTCAATTAATAACAAGGCCGCGGTCCTCCGGGATTTCCTGGGAGACCAAAAGGCTGACCTGGCATGCGTGACCGAGACCTGGGTGCGGGAGGGGGAGAACGTAGCACTCTCCCAAATGCCCCCCCCCCGGGTTTTGTGGTCCTTCATCAATCACGGACAACGGGGCGGGGGGGGCGGGGTTGCGATTTTCATTCGGGAGGCTTACTCCTTCAGGGCGCTCCCACCGGTGGAGATCACGGGCATTGAATGTGTCGGTCTGGTGTGGGAGGCTGTAGAGAGTTTGGCTGTATGGCTGGTGTACCGACCGCCTAATGCACCAGCCAGCAGCCTGCCATCCCTGCTGGAGGCTGTAGCGGGCTGGGCGTTGGAGCACCCTAACCTAATGGTTTTGGGTGACTTCAACGTCCATGCTGACGATGCAGCCGCTGGGGGGGGTGTGGACCTGGTGTCATCCATGGCGGCACTAGGACTCTCCCAGTACATCTCGGCCCCCACACACCGGGCGGGACACACGCTCGATTTGGTCTTCGCCGTGGGGGTTGAAGTGGACCGAATTACCACTTCGGTAGTGCCTTGGTCGGACCACTTTGCCCTGGGGGCCCGTCTGAATTTCCTGCCCCGGACCCAAGGCGGTGAGCCTATTTTGGCTCGCCTGCGGAGCCAAATGGACCCGGAGCGGTTCCAGATGGCTCTGTGGGAACCGAAGCCCCCTGGCGGCTCGTTGGACGAGCTGGTTGAAGATTGGCACAACCGGCTCGCAACAGCTATCGACGAGGTCGCTCCCAGGTGCCCTCTTCGCCCCCGGAACAGACTGGCCCCCTGGTATACCCAGGAGTTGCGCCAAATGAAATGGGAGTTAAGACGGCTAGAGAGACGGTGGCGTCGCGCTCGTGACGAAGCGTCAAGAACATCTTATAGGATGCTTATGAAAGCCTATGAGGTGGCAACCAAGGCAGCGAAGAAAGAGTTCTTCGCTGCCGAGATTGCATCCGCTAGCTCATGCCCAGCCCAATTATTTAGAACAATTAGGTTCTGCCTGGTAGCAGAGCAAATTCTAGGGAATTGGAAATCGGCTGTGAGGCATTTGCGAGCTATTTTGCGGAGAAAGTCTTGTCGCTCCGCCGGGACCTCCCCGCCACAAGTGATACGGTGAGTGAACTTGAGGCCCCTTGCACGTCTTCGTTTCCGGGCTTAGATGGGTTCGACCAGCTCGATCTTGAGGAAGTTGACAGACTGCTCTTGACTGTTCGCCCAACCACATGCACCCTTGATCCGTGCCCGTCCTGGCTTATAAGATCAGGCCACGAGGGGTTACGAGGTACCGCCCGGGAAATAATTAACACCTCCCTTTCTGAAGGGAAATTCCCGGGGGCTCTCAAGGAGGCGATGGTCCGCCCACTCCTAAAAAAGGTACATCTGGACCCGGCGGAATTGGCAAATTATAGGCCGGTGTCCAATTTGCCCTGTTTGGGCAAATTAATAGAGAGGGCGGTGGCGTTACAGTTACAGAGGTATCTGGATGACGCTTCGGTCCTTGACCCCTTTCAGTCCGGCTTTCGCCCGGGACACGGGACGGAGACTGCCTTGGTCGCCCTAACTGACGACCTCCGGCGACATCTGGATCAGGGCGGTGGGGCAGTGTTGCTCTTGCTCGACTTGTCGGCAGCGTTCGACACAGTCGATCATCAGCTGCTGTCCCGCCGCCTTGCCGACGTGGGGATAGGGGGGCGGGCCCTACAATGGCTCGTCTCATTTCTCCAGGGTCGGGGACAAAGGGTGGTGCTAGGGGAGCGGTGTGCCGCAGGGGGCTGTGCTCTCCCCGATGTTGTTTAATATCTATATGCGCCCCCTTGCCCAGATTGTCAGGAGGTTTGGGCTGGGATGTCATCAGTATGCAGATGACACCCAGCTCTATCTGATGTTGGGCGGCCGGTCTGACTCTAACCCAGACGATCTGGACCGGGCATTGCACGCCGTGGCTGATTGGCTCAGATCTAGCAGGTTGAAATTGAACCCGGCGAAGACGGAGGTCCTGTGTCTGGGTCGTTGCGGTCCGGAGTGGGGGGGTCCCGCTCCCGAGCTTCGACGGGGCACCATTGGTGCCTGCGCCGAGGGTTAGGAGTTTGGGAGTGCTCCTGGAGCCCGCCTTATCAATGGAGGCCCAGGTAGCAGCCACTGCCAAGTCAGCCTTCTACCATCTACGGCTGGCGAGGCAGTTGGTTCCCTACCTCGACCGTGATGACCGTGCCACGGTGATCCATGCGACGGTCACCTGAAGGCTGGACTACTGTAACGCTCTCTACATGGGGCTGCCTTTGGTGCAAATCCGGAAGCTGCAGCTGGTGCAGAATGCCGCGGCCAGGATGTTGATGGGTCTCGCAAGGCGGGACCATATCCAGCCGGTGCTGGCGGCGCTGCACTGGCTGCCTATAGCATACCGAGTTCGCTTCAAAGTGCTGGTTCTTACCTATAAAGCCCTATATGGCCAGGGTCCAGCATACCTTAGGGACCGCCTTTCTCCGTACGTACCCCAGAGAGCACTACGGTCGGGGTCAGAGCACAGATTATGTGTTCCTGGCCCTAGTGATGCCAGGTTGGCCAGAACAAGGACCAGGGCCTTCTCGGTGGCGGCTCCTGTCTGGTGGAATGAGCTCCCGGAGGAGATCAGGGCCCTGCGGGACTTAATGCAGTTCCGCAGGGCCTGCAAGACGGAGCTCTTCCGCCAGGCCTTTGAATAGGAGCCGCCACCGATGATTTTATGGATTCCATCTACCACCGATCATGTGGCCCTGGTCCAACACAGCCTCGGCTATGGCCGCGGGGGAGGGGAGGGGCTCAGACCCACAACTTGGTTGCCATCCAACGCTGTATAAAGGAAGCTTTTATGGGTAATTTATATGTTTTATGATATTTATTAGAATGTTTTAAATGATTTTATTGGTTATTGTACTGAATTGGCCTTGGGCCCATGTGAGCCGCCCTGAGCCCGCTTGCGGGGAGGGCGGGATATAAATGTGAAATAATAAATAAATAAATAAATAAATAAATAAAGGACCGTGTGAGAGCTCTGACAGAAACTGCTCTTTCAAGGACAATTGAGCGAGAACTGTGACTGACCCAAGGTCATCCAGCAGCTGCAAGTGGAGGAGTGGGGAAATCAAACCTGGTTCTCCCAGACGAGAGCCCTCGCTCTCTTAACCACTACACCAAACTGGCCCAGTTTCTGAGGATACAGGAGTGCCGCATAACACTGCTGAGCACCATGCGAAGAAGATCTAATCGATATGCCCTCCCGAGTGGGTGTGGACCATTCCCGACTGCCGGTGGATCAGCAGAGTAGTGCGGCTTAATGTGAACTTGTAAATGGGAGTGTGGGGGGGGACACCATTGCTACATGTAGTGAGCTAACTGCCCCAAATCTCTATTGAGGCCAAGCCTGTCTGATCGACACGTGAGTTCCAGCGCACAAGCTTCTTTCGGCGTCTGAAGCTTTGCTAAAGAAGTAGGGCAACCGTGAATGTCACAGGGGATGGAAACGCTGCTGCTCCGGTTCCCGAGGGCTTCCCTTTTAGGCACTGAGTAATGCACGTCCAGTCCACTTTCAGTTCACTTCAGCAATTGTTTGCCGGTGGATCTTGCCGTTTCTGCAGTAAAACCCAGTTTTTGCATTATTCGCCGTGTGTGAAAGTGCTGTGAATTGAACTTGCATCAGTTTTTCCCTCTTGCATAGAGACTGTGCGGTATGACCAAACTAAATGGCAGGAAGGCATCGGCTGCATTAGAGGATGTGACGGAGCCCTTGGTGGTACGGCTGATGGCACTGGGTCATGTGACAGTGTCACGGGTGGAGAGGAGGGCACAGTTGGTACTGAGTTTGTTGCAGGGGCTGGCAGGGCCATTAGACCAGCTGTTGGTGGTAAGTAGTTGCATCAGGCTGGGGAGGCTGTTTGTAAGCAAGGACCAGCCAACCCCCTGCAAGACCTGTGAAATGGAAGGGTCATAAGGACATAAGAGAAGCCATGTTGGATCAGGCCAATGGCCCATCCAGTCCAACAGTTTGTGTTACACAGTGGCTGAAACCCAGGGGCCATCAGGAGGTCCAGCAGTGGGGCCAGGACTCCAGAAGCCCTCCCACTGTGCCCCCCCCAAAGCACCAAGAATACAGAGCATCACTGCCTCGGACATAAGGACATAAGAGAAGCCATGTTGGATCAGGCCAATGGCCCATCCAGTCCAATAGTTTGTGTTACACAGTGGCTGAAACCCAGGGGCCATCAGGAGGTCCAGCAGTGGGGCCAGGACTCCAGAAGCCCTCCCACTGTGCCCCCCCCCAAAGCACCAAGAAGACAGAGCATCACTGCCTCGGACATAAGAACATAAGAGAAGCCATGTTGGATCAGGCCAGTGGCCCATCCAGTCCAACACTCCGTGTCACACGGTGGCCAAAACCCAGGGGCCATCAGGAGGTCCACCAGCGCGGTTCCATCTAGTCCAGCCTCCCCTCTCACACAGTGGCCAGCCACTTCCTCTGGAGGTCCAACCACAGGGCATGGAGGCCAAGGCCTTCCCCTGATGTTGCCTCCTGGCTCTGGGATTCAGACTCCCTCAGAACATGAAGGTTCTCTACAGTCACTGTGGCTCTCGTAGCCTCCATTTCACCGTTGCAGGAGTCCTCTGGGGTGGGTCAGGCTGAAAGGGTCACTCATTGAGCCACCACAACAGACTTGGGGACTTGACCCTGAGTCTGCTGGATCCTGGGCTCCCATCCGAGTACTAACCACGACCAACCCTGCTTAAGCTCCTGAGATCTGATGGGACTGGGTTAGCCTGGGCCGTCTGGCACTCTAACCTCTGTTCCACTCTGACAGCCAATTCCCAGGGTCTTGGCGCTGCAAAGGAGCTGTCTCTGTTTTGCTGCCCGGAATCTTTTATTCCCGAGAGAAGCTGGGGGTGGAAAGTGGCGTCAAGTTGTGATCGATTCATGGTGGCCCCGTCGGGTTTTCAAGGCAAGAGAAAAAACAGGGTGGTTTGCTGTTTGTCTTCAGCTGTGTAGTGACCCTGGATTTCCTTGGCGGTCTCCCATCCAATGCTCCCTCTCAGCTGTTGGAGCCTTGTGAGCGAAAATACTGCTTTGTGAGCTACTGGCATTGAAAGCTGTGAGAGGGCAGTTTGGCTGCTGCATAAATCAGTTTGCTCTGGAGCCCTCCTTCCTGAGCGAAGACAAAAATGTATGAGCCGGAGGCTAAAAGACTGTGAGCTGGCTCACACGAACTCAGCTTAGAGGGAACACTGCTTCCATCTAAGTACTACCCATGGCCAGCCCTGCTTTGCTTCTGAGATCTGATGGGAGCGGGTTAGGTATTTAGTACTTAGATGGGAGCCCAGGTCGGGGCAGTACCTGTGTGCCAACTACACAGCTGACACAGGGTGACCCCATAAGGCTTTTCAAGGGAAGAGTCCGACAGAGGTCATTTGCCATTGCCTGCCTCTGCGTGGTGACCCTGGACTTCCTTGGTGGTCTCCCACTCAAGTCCTAATCAGAGCTGGACCCTGCTTAGCTTCCGAGATCTGATTGGACTAGCCTGGGCTATTCAGGTCGGGGCGATGGAACTTGGGTCGTGCTCAGCTACAGAACTGTGGTCCCTCTGTCAACCCAAGACTTACTGGCGTGGTATCTGTCTACTTCGGCTGCATCGGAGACCTTTGAGAATTGGTTGTTTTGCTGCCGAGTGCTCACTGTGCACAAAATACGCTTTAATTGGCCCTCGGACCGCCAGCAGTGGCTAGTCTGTGCCGGCCACACAGTAGAGGCACTGCTGGCGGGGGTGGGTGGGGAACAGACTTGGCCCGGTGGACTTACTTGAGTAACTGGATTTATAGCAACTGAGCTAGTAATGGCTGATCAAGCTGATTAATTGTTTTTTTGTCCCCGCAAGGCTTTTGTGATGGATCGAAAGAAAGGGGAGACGAAGGAGGCGGCGTTTGCATTCTCCTGCACTGAGTAATGTGCGTCGGGTGCTATGAGTGGTTTGGGAGCACCGAAAGGCATTGCTGATGCGACGGCGGTGCGGAGCTGGTCAGAATCTGGGTGGGATGGCCGTCAGCAGGGATGCCAGCAGGCCTGGAGAGAAACGTCCTGCCTCTTTAATAGAGGCTTAATGTGGAAATGTACAGCTGAAGCTTTCTATGGTGTGGAGGTCAATAGCTTCCCATGAAGCCTCTATTAAAGGGACAGGGCCCTGGATTGTCCAGGCTACTCTGATCTCATCAGAGCTGGGAGGCTGAGCAGGGTTGGCCTGCTTAGTACCTGGAAGGGCGACCACCAAGGAAGCCCAGGGTTGCCGTTCAGAGGCAGGCGATGCCAGACCACCTCTTGCCTTGAAAACCCTACAGGTTTGTGGGAAGTTGCCTGTGATGTGATGGCACTTCCCACTGCCAAAGAAGCGACATTTTCCCCCAGGCCGGTTGGCAATTGAAGCTGTGACTGTCGCGGAAGCTGCTGTGTGAGCTGTTCTTTCCAGTCTGGTGTAGTGGTTGAGTGCGCGGACTCTAATCTGGGAGAACCGGGTTTGATGCCCCACTCCTCCACTTGCAGCTGCTGGGTGACCTGGGGCGAGCCATAGTTCTGTCCCAGCTATTCTTGAAAAAAGAGCAGTTTCTGTCAGAGCTCTCTCAGCCCCGCCTACCCCACAGGGTGGCTGTTGTGGGGAGGGGGAGGGAAAAGGAGTTTGTAAGCCGCTCTGAGACTCCCTTGGGTAGTGAAGGGTGGGGTGTAAATCCAATCTCTTCTTCTCTCACATTTCTCTCAGATTCTTTGCAAATTTTTTTGCTTTGCCGTGGATTAGGCTAAGCAAGTGCGACTGCATTCCAAGGCCCCTTGGTCAACTTCACGGCTGAGTGGAGGTTCAAACACTGGATCCATGATTAATGATACATATACTTGGGGCCCCTTCAGAATTGCTGCTGGTGCCCATCGTGCCTTCCAGGGTGCTAAGCAGAGATGCGTCCAGCTTTAGGCCAATCAGAAAGCACTTTGCCACTTCTAAAAAAGGTGTTCTTTTTCTCCCACCTGTCCTCCAAGGAGCTTGGGGCTGAGCCCGTGGTTCTCCATTTTGTCCTCACAGCAGCCCTGTGAGGTGGGCGTGAGAGACGGTGACCCAAGGTCACCCAGTGATCTGCGTGGCAGAGAGGGATTTTGAACCTGGGTCTTCCTGCTTCAAGGTACAGCAGCATCACTGGCTTTTTCTCCTTTTCTCCCTCCCTGCTTTGCTGAAAGCACAGGGATGGGGGGGGGGCGGTTTCCAGGTCCGTTTCCCTTTCCGTCTGCCCCTCCTCCGCACTTCCCTGAATCTCGCTTGCCTTTGGATCCAGAACAGATGTTCCTGCAGGCGCACAGCTTTCACAGAGCACAGTTTCTGTCCCCCTCCTGTGACAGCCCGAAAATGCCCCATAAAAGAAGAAGAGCCCTGCTGGATCGGACCAATGAAGGTCCGTCTAGTCCAGCATCCCGTCTCACGCAGTGGCCAGCCAGTCACTCTGGAGGGCCAGCAGCAGGGCAGAGAGGCCGAGGCCTTCCCCTGAGGTTGCCTCCTGGCACTGGGGCGCAGCGGTTGACTGCCTCTGAACAGGGAGGTTCCCTTTAGTTACCAAGGCTGGTAGCCCTTGATAGACCTCTCCTCCATGAATCTTGTCTGATCCTCATTTAAAGCCACTCTGGCCATCACTACATCCTCTGGCAGCGAAATCCTGCTGGTGAAGGTGAGTGGGACCCCCAGGAGCAAGATTTTGAAAGGCATTTCAGGCTCCTGGGGGACAGGTTTGGGGTGGGAAAGTCACACTCTGAGAGTGGGGTAGTGGTTAGAGCAGGGGTGTCAAACATAAGTCCCAGGGGCCGGAATTGGCTCATCCAGGGCTCTTATGAGCAACTAGTGCAAGGGAGGGAACAGGGGACTGTTCGGGGGGAGTGGGCGGAGCCACTCAGATTGTGGCTTCAGCCTGGCGGAACAACCTCGTCTGCAGCAGTCAAGCAGTGTGGCGGTGTCTGCCCAGTCTGCCTGTATGGGTTTTCCTCTGCACACACCCCCTCCCAGCCCCTGGGGCCTTTTATACTTCAGGGGGGCAATATATACATTCAGCACTCAGATTTAACTGTAAGGTAGCTGGTCATTTGTTATATGCGGCTGGTGTATGGATAGAAGCTGTTACTGAGGATAGTGATTGGCCAATAATTAAGTTTCTTTGTCGTGTTCCCCCCCCCCCCCCCCAAATGTGTGGCTGGTGTTGTTCTAAGAGCTGAAGTGGGTGAAATCTCTCATGGAGCTAGGGCACAGAGGAGGGCATTTAACTTCAAGCTAAAGATCCTGTAGCCAGATCTGGAGTTAAGTTTGCTTGGTCTTATTAAACCAGACAACCATAAGAGCAGCTGGGATGAATTGGCGGATTATAAGCTTAATGTGCCTTGGGATTACAGTAGAATTGATGAAGAGAGTAAATATTGATGAGCTGAGACATCTGATTGAAATTTGTTTGAAACATCAAGATGATCAAGAAGAGTTTGCTCAGCCTTCACGGATGGCATTCCCCTACCAGTTTGTATCCCAACGTATTTTTGTGATTTCCCATATCCTAAATATAGACACGCCTTTATGTTGGCACGTCTTAACGCTTTACCATCTGCAGTCTTGTCATCCAGTCTAACCCCCTGCACAATGCAGAAACTTCACACATACCTCCCTCTCCATACACCCAGTGACCACTGTTCCATGCCCAGAAGACGACAAAGAACCTCCAGGATCTCTGGCCAAACCGGCCTGGAGAAAAACGGCTTCCTGAACCCAACGTGGCAATCAGCATTTCCCTGGGTGTGCAGGAAAGGGCCACAAGAACTAAGCACTTAATACAACCCTTCCTGTCTTCCCTCTCATGATCTGCCTCAGTTCACAGAATCCACGTTGCTGTCAGATGGCCATCTAGCCTCTGTTTGCAAACCTCCAAAGAAGGAGAGCCCACCACCTCTCGAGGAAGCCTGTCCCACTGAGGAACCGCTCTGACTGTCAGGAAGTTCTTCCTAATGTTTAGCTGAAAACTCTTCTGATTTAATTTCAACCCGTTGGTTCTGGTCCAGCCTTCTGGGACAACCGAAAACAACTCCGCTCCATCCTCTATATGACAGCCCTTCAAGGACTTGAAGATGGTTCTCATATCACCCCTCAGTCATCTCCTCTCCAAGGCTAAATATACCCAGCTCCTTCAGCCTTTCCTCATAGCACTTTGTCTCCAGACCCCTCACCATCTTCGTTGCCCTCCTCTGGACACGTTCCAGTTTGTCTATATCCTTCTTAAATTGTGGTGCCCAAAACTGAACACTAGGTGAGGTCAAACCAGAGCAGAGTAAAGCGATACCATCACATCGCGTGATCTTCGGTTGTTGGTTCTGCTTCTCCAACTGCTGAGACTTCTAGGCAACTGAGCAATGAAGCTGGATGGGTTACATACGGGGTCGCTACATTTTTGGCTGCCATTGTAGAAATACAGAAACATTCTAAAGCAACTGCATAAACCCGATCATTATATGGGTAGCTTTCCATTAATTGCTTACGTAAGCAAACTCTCAGCGGCTGTTTGAGACCACTGGGTCAAATGAACAGTAATAGGAAAGGAAAAGAGTGGGTATTTTAAGAATCCTTTATTTATTTAAAACATTTCTTAGCTGCTGTTCTTCCTTACGGAGCTTGAGGTGGCTTGCAGCCTGGATAAAACCCATAAAACCATTTTTAAAAAACGAGATTTAAAAATCACAGTTCAGGACTGATTTGTTGTTGTTGTTTTTGCCATCAAGCCGCAGCTGGCTTATGGCAGCCCCATAAGGTCCTCCGACGTTCAGAGGCGGTTTGCCGTTGCCTGCCTCCGTATCACAGCCCTGGTATTCCCTGGAGGTCTCTCATCCAAATACTAGCTGGGGCCGACCCTGCTAATAAGCTTGAACGAAGTGCAATCCTAAATAAAAAAACCATCTTTGGCTGCCTCTGGTTATGATGTGACGAATGTCTTTACAGCCTGTTAGAGCCTCAGTTCCCTCAGTTTTATGAATATGGCATATTAGGTTTCTTTAATGTTTTATAAACTGGGTGTAATTATCTTTTGCTAACCGGAGCTCCCTGAACTCAATTTTCCCAAACAAAGTCTACAAATAAGCTAGGTTTATACAGGCGATTGTTTGTGGTAAGCAAGAATTACTTCTGGGAGAGCTGGCTGGGCAGCTTCCCCAAACCTGGTTCTGATTTCGTCCCCCTCCCTTTCAGGCCACAAAGTGATCCAATTGGTAAGCACGTGTAGACAGTCAGGCTAATAACACACTCTGTGGCTCTCTTGCGGGCTTCTTCTGTGAGACTGAAACAAGCGGGGCCGATCCCGACGGTGTCTGCAGGCACCGCGTGTAACCTGGGATTGCACCATCTCGTCACCTTGAACAAAAGGGCATCTCTCAAGCAGTGCCTTGTCACAACCCGCCCGTATTTCCACACGTGTGTTGTATAACTCTACTCAGTGTGGTGTGCTGGAGCAAACACCAAGGCTTTTCCACCCTGGCGATGTGCCCCGCCCCGCCCCACAATGCTATCTTGGAGGAGGGTGAGTCAAAACCATCCACCTCGTGTGAGCGGTCGCCTATCTGCCTGCTGGCCCAGATGCCTTCTGTCCTCTCCATGTCCTGATGAAGTTTGCTCATTAAAGCAGCTTTTCTCTATGCGGCGGCCGGTAAGTGTGTCCTCTTAAACCGCCTATATGTTTTGGGTCGTACATCCAGAACTGGGGCCCAGAGAGCTACTAAGAATGTGTAGCAGCTTTGCCCCTATCTGTACCACCTCCCCTTTCTGCATATGCCATGTAGTCTCTGTTAAGGGGGCAGATTATTCTGTGGTGCATCAAACCTGCTGGTTTACTTTTATTGTTTTTGAAGTAGGAGTATTTTGTCCAGCAGGGCTTTGGGGTTGGTTTTGCTGCAGTGAATGGAAGAGGAAAAGGAAACTTCCCACACTTAAGAGGATTTAGGCTGTAACTGTGGAGTCCTATGCGGAGGTACCCCAAGCGCATTAAAATCAGTGGGCACCTTTGCACAGGTTTGCATTATAAGTGACTGCTGGGTGGCGAAAGCTCATTTTTCAACACTGTAGGTTTTTAACCTTAATACCGCTATTACAGCAGGGAGGCTTCTTTTAATCACAGCCCCTCCGGTCTTTGGGAGTTGAAGGGAAAAGTGCATAATTGAAGTATGAGGCCCATAAAGGTTTCTTAGTAATTAACAAAAAAAGTCATTCTATTGTACTTCGTCGATAGAATATAATTGTCTGTCTGTCTCTCTGTCTCTGTGTGTGTGTGTCTCCTTATCTACCTGTCTTTTGTACAGATACCTCTGACTCCACTATCAGAATAGTACAGTGTGGCATACCCATGGCAAAGAATGGGATTTTCTTTTGAGAATACAGAGGCTTCAGGGTGGGGGTGGCTTCTGGTACTCCCCCCCCCCCCCAAATTGGTAGAGCTGCAAGCTGTCTCCTAGCCTCCAGTGCCGGGAGCCTCGTCCCGCGATGCAAGCGGTTCCTGGAGGGAGGTGTGATCATCCCAACCTGAAGAAAAAAAATATTCCTGAACAAATCGGGATACGCTTGTCATGTGATCACACCCTTAGTTTGTTACTTAAACAAACTGGGTTTAAGTAACTGGGTTAGTGGTGGAGGAAATCCCTCTTTTGCATCTGTGAATGTGAGAATGGCGGTGTGCTTAAAAAAGGCAACAGTGAAAATTTTAAAGATAAATGTTCATTGATAAGTTCGGAGAGGGAGCTTCTCCAGCCTAAAAAAATAACTGGTCTTATTCAGGTTATTGGGGTCTGATGCTGATCATTCAGAGGCACAAGAGCCAGTGTGGGGTCGTGGTTAAAAGTGTTGGACTAGGATCTGGGAGACCTGGGTTCAAATCCCCACTCATGCTGAAGGTGGACAGGTCCCCCATGGCTGCTGGCAGATGATGGGAGGGCAGGGCTATCAGTTCCAGGCTGGGGGACTCCTGGAGACTTGGGGGTGGAGCCTTGGGAGGACAGGGACCTCAGGGGAGTACAGGGCCATGCAGTCCCCCCTCCAAAGCATCCGTTTTCTCCGGGGGGGACTGATCTCTGTAGTCTGGAGATGAGCTGTAATTCTGGGGGATCCCCAGGTCCCACCTGGAGGCTGGCATCCCTGCTTCATGCCATGGAAGCTTGCTGGTCACCCGCTTTCAGCCTAACCTACCTCACAGGGTTGTTGTGAGGATAAACGGGAGGAGAGGAGAACAATATAAGCTACTTTGGGTCCCCGCTGGGGAGAAAGGCAGGGCATAAATAAAGTAAATAATACACATGGACACTTGGGTTTGGCAAGAGGTGTTCTGGCCCTTCCTGCTATTGGTGAACAAATTGTGAGTTTTCCAGTTAATTTCTTTGTGGGAATACGCCAACCCCGCCTAGGAGGGGAAGTTGGCCGTGACCCAGTGCTGAATGGGATACTAAGATATCAAGACGTCCCTTCGGGAGGGCCTGATTTGATGGCAATGGCCACCAATTGTTGCTCCCTGCTATATGGTGCCATTTATTTGCTCTCTGGGAGTCTCTCAGGTCTTGTATTGATAGACAGTGCTGAAAGCCAGTTAGGTGTGTCTGCTAATTTTTAGGCGGTGTTCTGTTCTCCTTTCAGTCGCTTATTGGGAATCTTGTACCCATAGGGCACAGATAGGGGTGCCAGCCTCCTAGTGGGACCGGGGGATCCCCCTGAATTGTAGCTCATCTCCAGACTACAGAGATCGGATCCCCTGGAGAAAATGGCAGCTCTGGAGGGTGGACTCTGTGGCCATTGTACCCCACTGAGGTCCCTCCCCTTCCCAGACTCCACCCCCAAATCTCCAGGAGTTTCCCAGCCTGGATCTGGCAACCCTACCCACTATATCCCCTGCCAGCAGCTGGGCAGGACCTGGCAACCCTAGACACAAATCCAAATGCAAGGGCTGCCAAATGACTGGATTTTCATTTGGTTCCACATATTGGCGCCCTGTCTACTTGGAACGGCTTTGTTTGTTTTGTAGGTTTCATTAAGCGAGCCAGTGTGGTGTAGTGGTTGAGAGTGTCGGACGAGGATCTGGGAGACCCAAGTTCGAATCCCCACTTGTGCCACGGAAGCTGGCTGGGGGACCCAGGGCCAGTTACACTCTGTCAGCCTAACCTACCTCACTGAGTTGTTGTGAGGATAAAATGGAGGGGAGGGGAATGACGTAAGCCACGTTGGGCCTCCCGTTGGGGAGAAGGGCAGGGTACAGATTAATTAAACAGGCGAGAGCAGTGTTGCTCTCTTCCTCCTGTTTTGAGTAAACACCATTGCTTCGTTTTAATTGCTGAGCAACTAAAACAAAACTGTTAAAATGGGGCAACAGTGTTTTCCTCCAAACAAGAGGAGAGCTTTTTCAGTGTTTTTTTTAAAGATCAGGACTCGCAGTGGTAAGGCCTGGGAATGCCTGTTGTGCAGTTTGTTGTTTGCAGTGTGCTGCGTTGCTGTGCCTCTGGGAGCGTTGCGCAGAAAAGATCTTGGCAGGCTCCAAGGCCAGACTTCTGACTCAGTTCTATCTCTCTGCCACTGGGCTACAGGTTAGAGGGAGTTTTGGTTCTGAGCAGTCCTTGTTTGGTGGAAACAAACCAACTCACTCATTAGTCACTGGTTACACATGTCTTCCCTGAAGATAGCACAACAGATAACGGTGCCCACATGGTTCACATCTGCATGGGCATTGCTGAATTTCCTCAGCGCTCTGTTCTTGCGTGCAGTGAACCGGCAGCTGAATGTGTATGGATCTATTCTGTTGCTGACGCTATCCAGCAATAGCCATTGATGTCTGAACTGGATCCTGCATGCCTCATGAGCAGTAACAGTGCCTGTGTTGGCGAGAAACTGGTCTGTTGGGTTTGATGGGGCAGCCAAAGCAACGATGCTGCATTTTCTTTCCGTTACTCCCCATGCTTCTGCACATTTCCGGGATCAGCCTGTTTTGGAAAAATTTGTACTTGATAAGAGAAACGACACGATTCTCAAGCCCATTCAAAGAACACTTCTGTCCCGCTTTTTAAAAAAACCCACGGAGTACAGAAGAACCTAACACATAAAAAGTCTGTGCAGTCTAAATCTTAAAGCCAGGCAATCTGAATTTCACACCAAGAATAGCTATGGCCGATAGCAGAATCCGGCTTGATTCGAGTCCAGTAGCACTTTAGAGACCAACAATATTTTGGGAGCGTGAGCTTTCGGAAACCAGAGCTCCCTTCGTCAGGTATAAGCAGGAAAATTGCATCTTACTGTCATGACCCTGGGCCTATAGTGGTGCGGCCTAGTGGCTCCAGGGAAGCCTGTGTTGGAGTAGCTATTGGCCTACATTTCTCAGGTCAACCTTTTGGACCCTGTGATTAGCTAACGGGATTTTGGAGGGTAAACATGCACCAGTAGAATAGTAGAGGGCCTGGGAAGAAGGGATAAAATGCCTGGCCGGGGGGGGGGGGGTTCACTCCCAG
Source organism: Lepidodactylus listeri (assembly GCA_029233225.1). Taxonomy (NCBI): domain Eukaryota; kingdom Metazoa; phylum Chordata; class Lepidosauria; order Squamata; family Gekkonidae; genus Lepidodactylus; species Lepidodactylus listeri. The sequence continues at coordinate 125,658,522 of JARCFY010000005.1, read as the reverse complement.
GGAGCAGAGCTGGTGGGGCTGCTGCAGAAGGAGGGATTCCCCCACCCCGAAGGGGTGCGTCAGTCTGAGACCAGGTGCCAGGAGGCGGCTAGGGACCGCACAGTCAGACGTGGTGGGATTTCTTATTTTGCTGAGTTACCTGCCTTTGCGGTGCACATTTCCCCTACACGTTACTGAATCACAGTTGTTGTTATTAAATATTGTTAATAAAAACAGTTTGTTATTCTGCCTGGGTCCTCATGCCTCGTTCGGTCACTTATGAGGGAGAAACCTACAGGGAAAGGAGTGTCTAAAGGGGCAGGGTGGGTGCTCTGGGCCCTCCCAAGGAGACCCATGCCAGAGTGGTGGAAGCCATTAAAGAACCTTTCTCGCTGCTGCCTACAACACCTACATATATGACGATGGGAGCGTTGACTTTCAGAAGCTCCTTCCCTGAAAATCTTGTTGGCCTCCGAGGTACGACTGGACTCGAACCCAGCTGTTTTACTTCAAGTGAACACGGCTGCCCTCTGGAACCGAATCCAGTTTGTCACTGGGGGAGGTTGAGGATTGTGAAGCATCCTCCCCCCCTCGCCCCATGGAAATCTTCTCTCTCCCCCTCTCTGGTTTCCAAGACTTCAGCAGGCATTTCCCCACCCACTCCAGCCCCCTTCTGCATCCATAAAGGGCTAGAAACTTCACACTGTTTAAGTGACAGAAGGCAGATTTATCCTTCGAGGCAATAACAAGAGGCTGCCATTTACACAAGGGCGTTCTTGTTTATGTGGGTGGGCAGCAGTCGTATAACGGGGAATTTCCCCGTCCTGAAATGCCTTTTGAGCCACAGGGCCCTACAGTGGCTTGGTCACAGTCGATAGGCCGGTCTGCAGTAAGTCAGAGTCTGAAGCAATTTGCATTTTTTGCCCTCATGTCTTCATGAGAGGATTGTGCTGCCCGTGCTCAGAAATCCTTTTCTCTTGAACCCCCGAACGGCTAACGGCTTTCCTTCCCTCTGGTTCCAGGTATGTCTTCACAGTTCGACCTGGGGTGCCTCACTGTGGCGATGTGGTCCATCGGCCTCGGGGCCATCGGGGCCGCTGTGACGGGGGTCATCCTGGCCAATACGGATTTGTTCCTGTCTAAAGCGGAGAAGGCATCGCTGGAGTTTCTGGAGGATATAAATCTCCAGACTCTGGGAGAAGGTACGGTCAGACTAGCTCGAAGTGATAGGCCCATTTGGACACAGTCGTCTGGCCTCATTTTTGCAACTCTGGGTATTGATAGAGAATTAAATGTGCTAGGAAAAGAAAAATGCAGTGGGCTGCGTCCGGCAAGCAGAAGGAGTTTGTGGAATGGACTCCTTCCTGTTCTCACCCCCTCCCCTCTTCCTGTGCGTGTAAAATGCCATCAAGTTGTAGCCAACTGATGAGCCACCCTGTAGGGTTTTCAAGGCAAGAGATATTCAGCCATGTTTTGCCATGGCCTGCCTCTGCGTAGGTCCTTTGGGTTTCCTTGCCGGTCTCCCATCCAGATATTAACCAGGGCCGACCCTGCTTAGGGCCGACAACTTTATAACTTCCCCAGCTAATTCTGAGAGTTAGGAAACACTTTGGAACTGTGTTGGATGCAGTTGGTGGGTGGGTGGGGGACTCAGCAGAATTTGATCTCCCTTCCCTCATGTGCAAGGACTTCCTTGGATGGAACCACTGCTTGCACAAGATGGGGATAGAAAATTTCTGCCATTTTGCCCCTTATAGCTTTAGCAACCCTCCCTCCCCCCCCCATCGTACTTAAGTTTCCAAAGATCCCCTGTCCCTCAGCAAGAACCTTCGGGGGGAAGAGATCTGTTCTGTGAATTTCCATTCACAATTATATGATCTGACCCAGTATGTTGTATTGAGGGGAACAGTGTGTTTTTTATCGTAGAAAATGCAAATTACAAAGTCACTAATTTTAACAACTACATATAATATAATCACGTATCACCATGCTGTCATCACAATACCTTCAAATCACAATATTTAACCTGTCGGTTTACTTTTTTTATTACACATGATGGTGGGACACCAGTGTATTTCCCAGTTTCTAAACCTCTGAGACCTCTGAAACACAGTAAGTTTTACCATTCTAATCCCCCCCCCCAGCGGTTTCTTCAGCCTGTGCTTTTGTCCTGGGACAACTGAAGGTTTGCAGAAGTGTGCACAAACAATTTTCGCTGCAGCCAACAAATTTAACATTATTTCCTGATGTGAATTTCACATCATCCATATGTACATTTAATAGAAAGACCTCATCTTTGAAGGGCAAAACTACCTGGAATAAGTCTGATTTGGGGGTGGAAAGTGCCATCTAGGCACAGCCGACTTTTGCTGATCCTGCAGGGTTTTCAAGGCAAGAGACATTCAGAGGTGATTTGCGATTGCCTGCCTCTGCGTAGCAGCCCCGGACTTCCTTGGTGGTCTCCCATCCACGGATAAAACAAGGCCAACCCTGCTTAGCTTCCCAGATCTGACGAGATCAGATTAGCCTAGGCCATTCAGGTCAGGGCATGGTCTGATTTACAGTTTTCCAATAATTCTGGGCCCTTTCACAATAACTCCCACACATGTAGGGAGTCACCTTTCTTGCAACACCAATTCCAGCTAGTTTGAAAACTGTATTTTTCAAGGCATGCCGTGAGGTCTAATAGAATGTCAGATTAGCTTCCACAAGTAGGGATTCCTGTCTCTGGAGGGTTCTCTGCTCCTGGAAGCTGATCTGCAATGTCCGCAACGAGCAAAGGTAACCTTTCTTCTTCTTGACATTGTTTTAAAAGAGAAGGAAAACGTATGCCCTTTCCCTGGGATAGACTCTGTACCCACTCTGCCACATCCTCAACTAAGGAGTGTGATTTGCTTGTTGTGGCCCACTGGCTTAGATGGAGCAGCCTAGTTTCATATGGGTCATTCATCGACCTTGAGATTCAGAGGGTGTTAAGAAGCCCACTTGACCATCCAGCTAACGGATTTAAGTCAACCATGCAGCCAGCCCATAGAATTTTTCATTGCTGGCTTTATTTTTTATTCATCCCGACCTGGATGGCCCAGTCTAGCCCAATCTCATCAGAGCTCAGATGCTAAGCAGGGCTGGCCTTGGTTAGTGCTTGGGTGGGTGACCACCAAGGAAGTCCAGGGTGGCTGTGCAGAGGCAGACGATGACAAACCACCTCTGAACATCTCTTGCCTCGAAAACCACATGGGGTGGCCACAAGTCAGCTGCGACTTGGTGGCACTTTCCACTACCAGTGTCTTTATTCAGGTGAGCAAGAAGTCACCATTTCTCTAACCTCTACGCTACCTTTTGTTCATGAGCAGAGCAAAGAACATTCAAAGCTGGGGAGCTGTGGAGGAAAAATGGGGCCGTGATCATGGCGGTACGGAGACCAGGATGATTTCTGTGCAGAGAGGTACGGTGGGTGTTTTGTGTGGGTGTTTCCTGAATAACAGTTGATTGAGTTGCCCCAGCTGTGGTGTCAAGGGACACGGGGACTGGATGCAGAGATCAGCACCGAGAGACCCTGGTGCCTAGGAGAAGGCTGGGCTGAACTCTTCTCCATGATGACGCTGATATTCTGTGGGCAGGGAATGTTCTTCTGGAAGAATATTCAGTCATGTTAGCCTCCTCGTGCGGCCCAGACAGAAGTGAGCGAGAGACCCGGAGCAGCTCTGCTCCGGAACCTGAGGCGGATTGGAGGGGCAGGATCCCTGGACCAGCATCCACAAAGACCTTCATGTGGATTTCTGGGTTGTGGGAAAGGATAGCTCTTAGCCACCATACTTCACCCCTGACTTAGTTGGCTTGTTCTCATGGTGGAAAACAGGATATTGGTTCTAACACTGTTGCCTGACAGAGCAGATTGTTCAGTACTCTCTGCCGGAGGCAGCTGTAGCTATGATTTGCATCCCCCGCCCATTTTGTGTGTGGATGCCATGAGGTGGCGTCACGTGACAGTGAAGGCAGGGAACTGAAGGAGGGGTCACACGAACGCGTGAAGCTTTCCTGCACAGAGCCAGATCAGGATTGTCTACTCAGACTGGCAGCCGCTGTCCAGGGGTCTCAGGCGGAAGTCTTTCCCATCCCCTTACAGTCTGTTCCTTCTAACTGGAGATGCTGGGGATCGAACTGAGACCAATATCCTGTTTTCCACCTATTATTCTGTGTTGATCTCCCATGTCATGAATTTTGGGGATGCACAAGAATGTCTGGAGGCAGCGGGAGTGTCTCCAGCTGCTGAACTTTCCATACTTTTGGGGCTTAGGTTACCTCGGTTTATAAAGTACCAACCCTGCTTAGCTTCCAAGATTGGGCTATACTATATTGCCTCTCTCCCCTGCCCCCCTTGTCTTATTAGTCTTGGCCAAATAGGAATGGCTGCTGGCTGTTTATCCAGTACATTTTTTATTCCACCTTCCCCTCCGAAAAGCTTTAGGCGTCACAGGTGGTCCTCCTGCCCTTATGACAACACTATGAAGTAGGTTAGGCGAAAAAAAGAGCGACGGGCCTAAAGTCACCCAGTGAGTTCCATGGCCAAGTGGGGACTTGAACCCGCTTCTTCTGGATACTGATGGTCAGGCCCTGTGGCCACGCTTTCCGGGCCTGACACCCGATATCGGGATGCTTGTCTCATTTCCAGGAGGCTGCCGAGCTGTCCTCTCTGAAGCCTCAGCTCGGTCAGCTGGGGGTCCCGCTTTATGCTGTCGTGAAAGAGAAGATCGGCACTGAGGTGGAGGATTTTCAACCGTATTTCGAGGGAGAAATCTTCCTGGATGAAAAGGTAAGGCGTGGCTGTTGAGTGGCACTGAGACTGGAAAGAGAGAGGGAAAAAAACCTAACAATTCACCCCAGAAGTTTTGAACCCCTCTGTCTAAACGGTCATTTTTTCAGTCTCCGCAGAACCGATTCAGTCTATGAGGGGGGTTAAATCAGCGTCTTGCTCGTGGCCCACTTCTGCGGTGGGGAGACTAAACCTCCCATGTCAGAGCTCCTTCCCCACCTCGGAGGCTGCTTTTCTGGGAGGGCAAATGAGCGTTCTGACAAACGTTTGCTTTCGGAATGATTTAGACTGGGAAAAAAAAATCTGAAAATGTTGTTCTTCTGTCTTCCTGGATGGGCCAGCATTAGGCTCAAATTAAACATGAGTGTGAGAGACTTCCAGAATGGGATTTCTGGTACATTTTTATCCCCACTGTAATGATTTCATGTTTTGGTGTGTGTGTTCCTTTAAATGTTTCGTTTGACTGCAGTAGTGTAAGGAGAGTGATGGGGGAGACAAGTGTGATCTTGATTGGTTGATGACTGAGAGTGTGGGAGGAGATGTTCTGAGAGGATTCTGTGAGAGTGGTTGTGTCTTAAGAACATCTGTGTGTTAAGTTTGGAGAGACAGCTTAGTCCAGGGGTGTCAAACTTGTGGCCCGGGAGTCAGATCAGGCCCCCGGAGGGCTTCTGTCAGGCCTGCACTGGAACTGGCCATCTCCTGCTTCCAGTTCTGTTGCTGCTGCTGCATCATAGCTTGCTTCGCCAGACTCTCTCAATCGCTCAACCATTCCATGTTTTCCCCTGGGTCCTAGACTCAGAACTCTCAGCATGAGATTTCTGTGGTGAATGTCAATAAATCAAAAGTAGGTTTGCAGCATACAGATATACACTTTAACAGCATACTCAAGATTGCAACAGCACAGACATTTTGATGTAATAATTCAGAGCAAGATGTGTCAGTTTTCAGATACCATTAAATAAACAAAATATTGCAAGAGTGCTTATGTTTTAAGCATATTTTTACTTTAAGTAAGGAAAAACCCTTTGTGTTTGTGTCCTTTATAAAGTTTATGTCTCCGCTACCTGGCGTTACATTTTATGACACACATGGCCCAGCCCAACAAGGTCTCATTTATGTCAGATCCAGCCCCCATAACAAATGAGTTCGACACCCTTGGCTTAGTCTGTGTGACTGGGAGATTTGAGTCTTTTCCTGAGTAAATGGGGCCAACAGTTTAGTCTGGATGACTAAGAGAATTGATTCTATCCAGTGTGAATAAAACAAAGAGACTAGCCTGTGTGGCTATTTATATGGGAGAGAGAGCCTGTCAGAGTGGAGTTTGGAGTTTGAGAGACTGTTTCTGGCACCAAGCATTACCAGTTATATTTACAAGTTCCTGTCTTCAGCAACTATTCAAAATAACCAGAAACCTATTTTGTTCTTTAATAAATAAATCAATTTTCGTTTAAACTTATCCCAGAAATCAGTACAGTACTTCCTCAGGGCCACATAGTCCTCTGGAGTGCCCAGACCCTAGGTCCGACTACCGAAAGAGAGAGATTTGGTGGCAGCAGAAAACTACCAAGTTTATATACCCAGAGAGGGTTTAAAGGTAAAACTGTTTCCCCCGTAGCAAGAACCTCACACCCACCATTCCTGCAAGGAGCTCAGAGTGACGGACCTGGCTCTTCCTTCCCCCATTTTATCCTTGCGGCCAACCTGTGAGATAGGATAGGCTGAGAACAATCACCCGGCGAGTTCCATAGCAGAGCGAGGAATTTGAACCTGGGTCTCCCAACTCCTTGTCCAACACACGACGCCACCTTATCCTGAATCAGACTCTTGGTCTGTCCAGGTCAGTCTTGTCTACTCAGACTGGCAGCGGCTCTCCAGGGTCTCAGGCAGAGGTCTTTCACATCACCTGCCACCTGTTCCTTTTCATTGGAGATGCCAGGGATTGAACCTGGGACCTTCAGCATGCCAAGCAGATGCTCTGCCACTGAGCCACAACACTAAATTTGCTACACCACACTGACTTTTGCCTGTGGCCTGATCGCAGGCCCCAGTTGTGCGTGAATCTGTGTCAGAGTCCCTGTGGCGCAGTTAATTGTCTTCCCAGTCCAATCCCTCACAACCCTCTCCCAAGTTGCTTGAGGTATATCACGAAGGTAGAGGCAGATCCGGGTTGTGTGGATTAGCTGAACTGCCCTGCTTCTTACTAGGCTAAGCAGCTTTTATGGCCTTTCTATTTATACATTGTTAATAACCGTGCGGGGAAGACCGTTTTCATCTTTCAAGTGTTGGCGTGTCCTTGCAAGCGTTTCCTCGCGAACACACGCAGGTCGACAGAAAGATTAGGGCAGCCGTTTCTTTGCCTCTTCACCCAATTGCGGAGAGTTAAAAAAGGTTGCCCGTCCCGTTTAAGCATCCCATCTTCAAAAAAGCAGAAGCTAAAAATAAAAAAGGAAGAGTTGCAACAAGTAAGCTGACAGATTGTCCCCCGAAGGGATGAGAGATGGGAGGTAACTAATGGATGGGTTGCTATGTTTACTAAACTTCAGCGTGCCTCTGGGCTACTCTAGGCATGTCTGGAAGGGGAAAGAAGAAACAGCTTGGTTATTTATGGATGGCAAAATTGCCGGGTCTTGAATTGGGTGGACAGGCAATCGATCACTTTTTGGGTGGCAATTTCTCTCCACTCCTCCTTACCCCAGCCCGGCTTTCTGCTGGAAGGCACGGCAGCCAGAGATGGCCCTTCTCCACTCGTGAATTGGAAAGAACAACAACTATCAACAATAACGCTAGGCAAGAACCAATAGAGCTGTTGGAAGACGCTGATACAAATAACATTAATGAAATACAAGTTTAATACAAAGAGCAATCGAATTACACAACTAAGTGTCCGGTGAGCATTTTCATTTCTGAAGTCTTCATCAGGTTGGGACCCTCATGAAAACTGTACAGTACAAGCACTGAGACTTCCTATTGTGCGGAGCTCTGTTCTAGAGTTCTTTGAAACAATGTGAGACATTATGCTTCAGTCGGACTAGCCCGACCCTTTTGGGGAGTATTTCCATATGAGTATTGTACAGTTTTCATGATGGTCCCAACCTGATGAAGACTTCAGAAATGACAATGATCACCGGACACCTCATTGTGTAATTAGATATATGGACCTTTATTGTTGATAAGGATTAGATTGCTCTTGGTATTAAATTTGTATTTCATTAACGTTATTTGTATCAGCGTCTTCAACAGCTATATTGGTTCTTGCCTTCTCCACTCATGGCTGAATTCTAATCTGTTCCTCTGTTTCCTCCCGAAACTATATTCTGCTCCTCTTGGCTGTTAATGGCAGTCAAGAAACTTCGTGGCAGTAACTCATTACAAAGGCAGCCGGTTGGGGGCAAAAGAGCGAGACTCAAATCCAGTAGCACCTTAAGGGCCCACACGATTTCCAGGGCATAAGCTTTTGAGAGTCAAAACTCCCTTTGTCTGGTACCTGATGATGAAGAAGAGGAGATTGGATCAATACCTGCCTTTCGCTACCCGAAGGAGTCCTAGAGCGGCTTACAATCTCCTTCCCTTCCTCTCCCCACAACAGACAACCTGTGAGGTACATGGGGGCTGAGAGAACTCTTTCAAGGACTGCTCCTGAGAGAACAGTTCTGGAAGAACTTGTGACTGACCCAAGGTCACACCACCAGCTGCAAGTGGAGGAGTGGGGAATCAAACCCGGTTCTCCCAGATTAGAGTCCACGCTCCTAACCACTACACCAAACTGGCTCTCAAAGGAATCTTTAGACTCTTGAAAGCTTCTACCCTGGGAATCTGGTTGGTCCTTCAGGTGCTACTGGATTCGAATCCAGCTCTTCTACTGCAGACCGACTTGCTTGAAATTGTTTTCCTGGGGGGGCAAACGGTGTTCTTGTTCTATGCTGGATTGTGGCCTGTATAAAAAAAAAGAAAAACAGACCAGCCACGAGTGACCCGTGGGCCCATCCAGAACTTCCAGGCACTGCTCTGCCGTTGAAACGTTTCCCTCTCTAGGTCTCTTTGCTGGACCCGCTCCGTTTCTGTCTGCTCCACTACGCGGCAGCTACAGTCCTTCATTCCCTATGCAGGATGTACCAGATACAACAAGAGTGTTCGAAGGCATACAAAACTAATCCTAGGCCCTAATCTCTACCTTTGTTTTGGTGTCATGGCCTGAACGGCCAAGAGGCTGTGGCCGGGGTCCAGTAGAGCATCTGTAGGGCTTCAGTCAGCGGAGGGAGACTTCCTTGTGCCCCCCCCCCCAACAACTGCAGCCCAAACGCCCCCCCCCCCGGTAGTTCCTGGGCTCCACCCGCAGCAGCATTTCTGGGGACATGCCAGGCTAAGGGGGGAAGTGAGAAAGTCATGCTCTCTGGATGGAAATCCTTCCATCCCCAGTTATGCTCTGCTGGACCCAACTGTGTGTGTCAGAGGAGTTCAGTGACAGGGCAGGAAGCAGGCACGTGCAAGACCGGCAGACTAAGTCAGTGGGAGAGACACCCCCCCCCCCCAAATTGGTAGCTGGGTAGCTCGGCCAGGGGTGGGGAGGGGAAGATTGCCTGTATTGGAATCCACCAGCTCTAATACAAGAGGTATTCTCAGGCCTAAAATCCGGCAACGGCTTGCATGTATTTGAGTCTGCGAAAAACTAAAACCTGCAGTGCTTTCCAGCGCTGGGGCTGTTTAGAGTAATTTGATCTTCAGTGGGATTTGAACAAGTGATCTCTTTGCCCCCCCCCCCCCCCCAATTGGCCATATAACTTTATTCGTGATCGCTGTTCTCAGAGCTCTGTGCTCTCAAAATCCCCGCTCCCCAAATAAAAATCCTCACTCACCGGGGGTGGGGGGGGGGGGGCCGAGCTGGATTCATGGACTTTTAAACTGTGCAAGTTGAGCCAGGTGGTCATCAGCCGCGTTGGTCTGAAGCAGTAGAACAAATTTAGAGTCCACGGGCACCTTTAAGACCGACAAAGGTTTATTCACATTATGTGTGCAAGGCACACTTTCTTCAAATACTTTTTTCCAAAGCATTTTGAGGCGAGGAGGAGGCCCTCAGTGTGCGGCTGGGCCAAAGGGGCACTTAATTTAACTTACTTTGATTAAATCAAGTCAGGTGCCCCCCGAGACAAGAAATCCTGGCTACAGGCCTGTTCGCAAGTGCCTTCAAATGACTCCACCCCTCCCGCCCGGTGCCAGGACCTGCGAAATCTAACTCCTCTGGCTTCCTTGAGGTTCTGCCCCCGAACCCTCTTTCCCCAGGAAGCCTCGGAACAGCGTCTGGAAAGAGACTGTCCGTTCCTTCCCCACCCCCGCTTGAGTATTTCCGATTCCTTTCTCCAGAAACGATTCTACGGGCCGCGGAAAAGGAAGATGCTCTTCCTGGGTATCCTTCGATGGAGCGTCTGGAAGAATTTCTTCCGTGCCTGGTGGAGTGGCTTCAGCGGCAACATCGAAGGAGAAGGTGTCATCCTGGGCGGTGTTTTCGTGATCGGTCCTGGGAAGCAGGTATCGGAGAGAGGAGTTCACTCCCGGGCCCCTGGGGGTCCCCCCCCCGCCGCCTTTTGGAGCCTGCAGGCAGAGGCCCCCTTCCCTGAGTTGGCACTCTTTGCGGCATTCTGTCCACAGGAGGTTCTCGGAGAGCAGCGTGTGAGCCAGGTCAACCCCATGGCTGGATTTATTTATTTGCATTGTTTATACCTTGCCTTTTCTCCAGTGGGAGCCCAAAGCGGCTCACCTTGTTCTCCTCTCCGTTTTATCTTCACAACCACCCTGTGAGGTGGGTTAGGCCGAGACTGTGACTGGCCCAGTGAGCCTCCATGGGGATTTGAACCTGGGTTTCCCAGATCGTAGTTTGACACGTTAACCACTCTACACCATCTTGTTAAGTACCAGACAGAGTTGGGTTGCCCCAACTTGGGTCAGCAATCTGGAAGCAGCGAAAACCAGCCCAGTGCTGCCTTCCTGATGTTTCTTATGGGGTGACTTTTCATATCCAAAAGGGATATGGGATTTGTGATCATTCATAATGACATGGCAAAATTCAGAATGGTCGACGCTTGATCAAGGGGGAGGGGAAGGAAAGACCTTTTGTGGCAGGCGATTTTGAAAGGCGAGGTGGCTTGATGATATATTCTTTTTATGGAGTAGGGACTTCACATCTCCATGAATATAGTTCTGCATCAGCACCCCCCCCCCTCAAACTTTTATAAGAGAAGCCAAGCTCACTGCCACCAGGGGGAGGGCTTTTTCGGTGGTGGCCCCTAGCTGGTGGAGGAGATCAGTTCCGCAGGGCCTCTAAGACGGAGCTCTTCCGCCAGGCATTTGGATAGGGGCCGCCGCCCTCTTTTTTGTCCCCCCTTGTCACCCAGTGACTACCAATGCGCAGCATAACTACTAACATCTAGTCGCTGAGGTCCCTGTATGCTCCCAATAGCAGATTATTATTATTATTATTATTATGTAATAATGTTTTATATAATGTTGTAATGTTTTAACTGGTTTTAACTGTTTTATTGTGAACGAGGTTCACCTAATTATGTAAGCCGCTCTGAGCCTGCTATGCGGGGAGAGTGGCCTAGAAGCCGAATTAATTAATTAATTAATTAATTAAATATATATATATATATAATTTGAACTATTTGGTGGAGCTATTTAGACATGGCCTGGGTGCGTAGATTAGACATGTGATGACAATGAGCCTCAGACTGGCACTGCCTTCCCCTACAGTATTCCCTCTAAGCTTGAGTTAGTATGAGCCAGTTCGCAGTTTTTTAGCCTTCGGCTCACACATTTTTGTCTTAGCTCAGGAAGGGTGGCTCCAGAGCAAGCTAATTAATGCAGTAGCCAAGTCGCTCGCTCACAACTTTAATGCCAGGAGCTCACAGGGTAGAATTTTTGCTCTCAAGACTCCATAGCTTAGAGGGAGCATTGCTTTCCTGCTATATGCAAAATTAACCCTGTGAATTGGGACCTGGAGTCCCAGACGCCACCTCAGGCACCGCCTGAATGTAGGAATCTAAGGGCCAAACTACATGACACCATGTCCCTGAGTCGCCCACATCCCCGTAATGTTATCATCTAGTTTGGCCCTAAGAATCTTTTCTTAGATTAGAACAATGAGGATTAGAAAATTAAAAGGAGGTTGGATACTACCATACTCCCTTGGCATCAGTTTCTTAACATGGATAGGTTGGGGGACGCGGCAGAGAAACTCATGGGGTGGCAACCACTTTCCTCACCCTTCTTCTCCCCTTCCTGTTTTAGGGTGTTCTCTTGGAGCATCGTGAGAAGGAGTTTGGAGACAAAGTAAGCCTTGCCGCTGTCCTCGATGCCGTTAAGAAGATAAAACCACAACCTTATGATCGTTAAACAGACACAGACAGACACTCTTTCTCTCTCTCTCTCACTCTGCCCTCCTGACTGCAGAATCTGCGATGGCTGTGTGGAAGCACAGACTGAAATTTCTTCCCACAAGGAAGTCCCACAAGAATGGCTATGTTCTGTACCGTTGGCTCTAGATATCCAGGGATCCTTTCTGTTATTGTTTTCACTGGATTAATGAAAGGCTGGATCCAAATCTTCAGATCTGGTCTAGACGGTTTCCAGTTAGAGCAAAACTGTTGGGGAATTTCTTGATATCTGTAAGAAGAAAGACTGGTGGGGAACTAATAAAAACTGAAATGATTATTAAAGGCTAAACAGGGTTTTTTTGGGTCGTTGTGTCACTTCTCCCTCACTGCTGTCACCCTGATTCCCCCGCCGCCGTTACTCTATGAAGCAGGGGTGTCAAACATGGGGGCCGGACTAGGCCCCCGGAGGGCTTCTATCAGCCATCTCCTGCTTCCAGTTCTGTTGCTGCTGCTGCTGTATCATCGCTTGCTCTGCCAGACTCTCTCACTCGCTCAGCCATTTCATGTTTTCCCCTGGGTCCTAGACTCAGAACTCTCAGCATGAGATTTCTGTGGTGAATGTCAATAAATCAAAAGGTTTGCAGCTTATACACACTTGAGCAGCATACTCAAGATTGCTAAAGCACGGACATTTTGATGCAGTAATTTCAGAGCAAGAGGTGTCCATTATCAGAGACTTAAATAGAATATTGCAAGAGTGCTAATGTTCTAAGCATGTTTTTATTTTAAGTTAAAAAAAAACCCTTTGTGTTTGTGTCCTTCATAAAGTTTATATCTCTGCTACCTGGCATTACATTTTATGACACACATGGCCCAGCCCAATAAGGTCTCATTTATGTCAGATCCGGCCCTCATAACAAATGAGTTTGACACCTCTGCTATAAAGCATTTTTGCCCAGATTATCATGGAGCTGATTAAGCAGAGGTGTTTGTAATGCTGATGAGCATTCTGGCTCAGGGAGGGTTTGGCTGTTGCCCATCTTACCAACCTGTTCTAAAGCAAAACTTCTTTCCGTCTTCCCTGTGAAAGCTTTCTCTGTTCCTTCTCACCCCTCTTCCAATGATTCTCAGTGTCTCCTTCAGCTACCCCCAAAAGGACTTTTTATATCTCAAGGAACGTATGAAGTTGGGTTGGATAGGGCAGGGTGGCATTGAAGATTAGCATCATTTGGGTCCGCGGTGCCCCAGGAGGGGGTTGACTGCTACGGTCTACATGCCCCTGGCGCAGTGTGAGAGTCCTACAGAGTCAGTCACCAACAAGTGTCCTTAAACAGGAATGCTTTATTGAGAAAGGTTGCTATGGTCATCTACACTTCTTGAGGTAGTAATGGCTGACACAGCCCCAAGCAAGACAATTATACAGCATTCAAAAAGGGGTCTGGTAAGGAATTGCAACCAATCACCAAGCCAGAGAAAAGGCGCTCAAAATACTGGTTTAAGGTTCCCAGGGAAAAAGCGGGGAGAATTAGAGTCAGACAGGAGAAGTACATGGGCAGGCACCAGCAGTCTCCCAAGATCAGAGCAGCTCGAAGAGCGATAAGCAGGCCGTGAGAAATATAGCATAACATTCCACAGACCCAACATCAAGGGTTCCCGCATCCCACCTCCTGGGCAGGAGATGGCAGCATTACAGGAATGCTATACAGGAATAATAGAGGAGTGCTGGCCTACCTACCAACATGTAGAGTGGCTGTTACCATAATTCATTCTGTAGTGAGCCACTCCAGTTATTATTCCCATCATCTGCTGATGTGTCCCAGCTCCCATAGATGGACACTGTGTCCTCCAGTACCATCCAGCACCTCTCTTGGGAACTCATGGAGATGCCTCAACAGAAACATTCTGTAATGTGGTTCTTCTAAAAATCCCTCCATGAAGACCCAACAGGTACACATACTTCTTCCCCCCCACCTCACTTTGTGTACTTATAAGTGCCCTGATCTCCTTGTCCTGCTTCAAGGTTATGGTGTCGCAGTTTATGAGGTGGGGTCATCCCTCCTGGTTGAGAGGAGCCCATCAGGATGTGTCCCTTAGGAAAGACATGACATCCGTAACTGCTTCTGTGTCTCAGTGTCCGTCCTCCCTGAATTGGCGCTAAAGTCCAACAGATACACACATTGTTCCTTTCCCCCCCATACTTTGTTCACTTATGAAGGCCCTGATGTTTCTCCCCTACTTGACAGTATGATATCGCAGTCTCTCATTATGAGGTATCTCCATCTCTCCTTGCTGAGGAGGCCATCAGGATGTGTCCTTTAGGAGGAACATTAGTCAAGCCACAGGAGGTTGCCTCTCAGTGAAACTGCGCTGAAGGAAGGAGAGATGGTGAGCATATGGAGACTAGGTAACTCATCCTATCATGGCTTGGGACTTGGATGAGGGGGTAGCTTCAGCAGAGAACTTTGCCAGTTGGGTGGCCCATTTACACCACAAACATGACAAAGTATCAACTGTCCTTAAGAATCTGGATTTTTGTCTGGTCTCTCCCTAAAAATCAACTCGGTCAAGAATAGCTGGTTCCAGATGGGCTGGTTTAAGTGGCACAGAAATTATAAAACCAGAGTCCTGTGAAGAATCGCCAGGGGAGGGGAGACAATTTGGAGAACTGCCACCCCCCCAAATCTCTCTCTTCAGGGTTGCGTTCAGACAGCTTTTTTGAGCTGTGCCAGGCATGAGTGCCTGGTGGATTTAAAGTGCATTTCCAGACAACAACATCTGGGGAACGTGCTGCTACCGTGGTCAGCCCATCGATCCCTGTTGGGGATCCGTACGTAAAAGAGTGGTTAAAGTCTGGTCCTAAGCTGGCCGACGGGCCAATGGCGGATTTTCCCTCATCTGGTTGTTCCACCAGCACGCAATCAGCCCATATGGATGGTCTCCAGACCATCCTGAACGGCTATCATTTTAAAGAAGTCTTAGCGATGGCGCGCATAACCGCTTAAACATGTGACTTCTGCAGAGCTCCGCTCAAACGATCCAAACAATTTAATGTTTCTGAAGGTCCCGTGATATTTATGCACTTTGTTAACTGAAATGGTACCTAGAGGAAGGTACCGCTGGCGGTGCTTTTATCATTTTAGTTCGTGCATGCGCGGAAAAATAAGTAGATGGTGCACATATGCGCATGCACAATCAGGTTTTTTTTTAAAACAACCGACTGCACGGCTCCTTACGGTGGATGCCATCTAGACAATCCACTGCAAAGTCATGCATGGTAAAGCGATTCACGGGGGAGTTGTCTGGTCGTGGAATGCTGGATCAAAAAGATCTAGATCAAATTACAGCCGGGCCCATGGTGGGATTAGCTGCCCGTCTGAATGCACCCCAGTATTCTTTGAACGCTCAGCTTGTTCTTTCCCCCTTAACTGATTCTCAGCCGCCTGCAACATTTCATCCCTTCTGGAGGATGTTTAGTCCTCATCAGGCTGACTTTTGGGTACTCCTGTCTTGAGATTAATTTGCAAAGTCTTATCCCCCCCCCCCCCCACAGTCTCTTCCCCTGTCTGTGGGTAGCCTGTAGGGGCTTCCAACTCTGGTGTGGGGAATTTCTGGAGATTTGGGGGTGGTGCCTTGAAATTTGGGGTGATGAGGGAGGCTCAGGGGGGATGTGCTGCTATAGAGTACCCATTCCAGAGCTGCCATTTTCTCCAGGGGGACTGGTCTCTGTAGTCCAGAGATCAACTGTGATCCTGGGAGATCTCCAGGCCCCACTGGGAGGTTGGCAACTCTCGTGGTCTGGTTTTTGAAGCTTCTGTGGACCACAAAGGGGTCTGCCATGGAAATAAAATCTTCTTGAGATGATGTGTATTGCCAGGAAAGCGCTTCCCTATTTATCTGTATGGCCGATCATTAACTAGTGGAGACTTTGAGATGTCACCAGAGACGGGGAAATATGGGATCTTAAGATTCTGTAGGATTCCTCGGCTTGAACTGAATGAAATGTGATCAGCAGATATTTAGTGACATGAGAAAACGGCGACCTCTACTGGCCGCCTTCAAATGTTTTATGTACTATGTCAATACAAATCAATACAAGTGTGTGCATTTCGACCGTGAGGATATTTACCTTGCCCTGCCTTGGGGTCCCAAACATATTTACCCTTATACGTGTCATGGGGAGTGAACACCACTGTTACCTGGCCATTTTTTCCAGCTGCCTGTTCCTGAGCGAGACCTAGGGTTGCCAACTCCAGATTGGGGAGTTCCTGGAGATTTGGGGTAGTGCCCACAGGGGGTGGGGTTTGAAGAGGGGAGGAGCTTCACTGGAGTATAAACACCATAGAGTCCACCCTCCAAAGCAGCTATAGAACTGATCTCTAGAGATCAGTTGTAATGCCAGGAGATCTCTGGGTCCCACCTGAAGAATTGGCAACTATAATTAGTATTGTCTATTCTTGACTGGCAGCAACTCTCCAGGCTGAGGCCGCTCACACGACCTTCAGTGTGACCCTTTGACCTGAAGATGTGGGGCACTGAACCTGGGGGCCTTTGGCATGCAAAGGAGCTGCTCTACCACTGAGAAAGAAACAATCCCCTCGCCCTCTGATCCATGTATTATTTGTACGTCTTTTTTCATTTCACAGTACTAGTGTCCATCTGAAATCCCTGAGATAAGAACGGGCTGAAAATTTAAATAGCTGGATGAGCCCCTCTGTGACCATTAGCAGAAAAATCAGCTAACCAAAGGGATATGAATGAAGGGTGTGGGTTAAATGGAAAACGAGAGTAAAGACTCTGATATGCCTAAGGCCGGGATCCCCAAGCCTTTTGAGCATAAGGACACCTTTGGGATTCTATCTCAGGGCAGTGGACACAGCAACAAAAATGGCGACTGCAGGAGACGGAGCCAGCCACGAAATGGCTGCTCCAGCTTACCTTCAATCACACACTTGAAGATGCTTGCGCTCCGGGCTATTTTTGGGCAGGAACCCACAGGAATGGAGTTCCGGCTGGCTTCTGAGTTGGCCACAGCCACAGCCCCCCCCCCCCGGTTCCCCAGGCGCCTCGCAAGCCACAGTGCGCCTGGGGAAGCCAAGCCGATCCAGGGAGGGATGGCAGTTTAAACTGCCTCCCCTCCTCGGGTTCCCCAGGCGCCCCGCAAGCCACGGGGAAGCCGATCCTGGGAGGACGCTGCAATGTCAGGGATGTGACCTAATGTGCTAATGCATTTCTGCTGTTGGGTGTGGCCTATTACGCTAGTGAGTTCCTGCTGGGCTTTTTCTACAAAAAAAGGCCCTGCTTGTGCTCTGGTGGCAGCTTTTGCCAAAGCAACATTTTTAAGAAATCTGCACAGCCAACCAAATCTCCAGCGGCCCCTCAGAAGCCTTGCAGGGCAAACACCTCATTGGGGGGGGGGGGGGGTCCTTAAAAAATACCACACAATTCTCAGGATTATTTTGCAGAATGAAAGCTTCCAAGAAAAATAAAAAGATTCTTCTGCCATTTCTTTACAGTTATCAAGGCAGATTCAGGCGGGTAGCTCTGTTGGTCTGAAGCAACAGAGCAAAGTGTGAGTCCGGTGGCACCTTTTAAGACCACAAAGCCCAGCTCTGGGTATAAGCCTTCGTACTGAGTGTGATGCTGTTCTTGGTAACTAATCCCCCTCCCTCCCTCTACCTATATGTAAGGCTTGAGGAAGTCTGTTTCAATATATCTGAAGAAGTCTGCTTGCACATGAAAACTTATACCCAGAAATAAACTTTGTTGGTCTTAAAGGTGCCGCTGGACTCAAACTTTGTTCTCTCGCTTCAGGCCAACACGGCTGCCCACCTGGATCTTATTCCGGGTATAAGCTTTTATGTGCACGCACACTTCTTCAGATACATTGAAACAGAAGTTACCAACTACTACAGGGGTGGGCAATTGTTTTGGCTCGGGGGCCACTTTGTGGGAGTGGAGGTTAGCGGAGGGCCGCGCCTTTTAATATGATTGCCTTCATTAGTTAACTTTGCATTTCAGAAAAGGTATAAATTGTATCATAAAAATCAATAAATATAAATTAAATAAAATAGTGGTAGTTTCATTCAATTTATTTATTGTGCTAATTTCATATCATCTATAGCTGCAAGCACATTTAATTTTAGAATCAGTTTAATGAGACAAATGTACCCTATCCCACTTTTCTACAATTTTGTTGAAATCAGGAGTGAGATTGCTTGTTGAGATTCTCATCACAGCCTGCAAGTTAATGTCTGTCAAAGAGCATCTATATTTACTCTTGTTGATCTTCATGCAAGAAAAACTTTGCTCACAAATATATGTAGACCCAAATATAGAGAACATTTTCCCAGCAAATTTCTTCATACATGGAAATTTTTTCAGCAGACAACGATTTGTAAAAGTCAACTAATGTCACAGCATTAAACCTTTCTTTCACAGTGTGATCTGACTGCAGGTCAGTAAGTTCAAGCTGCAGCTCCTCAGGTGCTGTATCAATATCAGCAGTGATGGGATAAGAGAGCAAATTGAATTTAGGCTCACTTTTCTTGAAGTCCTGAAATCTTCTTGGCGGGCCGCAAAAAACTCTGTGGCGGGCCGCATGTGGCCCCCGGGCCGCAATTTGCCCACCCCTGAACTACTACATACAGCTAGCGGGTGAGGAGGCTGTTGTCAGAAAGGGCCAATCAGAGTCAAGATGCATAACCAACTGAGCAGTAAATAAAGCTAAGACTGGCCCACAACCTATATGTAGTGGCTGGGGACTTCTGTTTCAACGAATCTGAAGAGGTGTGCTTGCACACGGAAGCTTATACCCAGAATAAAACTTTGTTGGTCTGAAAGGGGCCGCCGGACTCAAACTTTGTTCTGCTGCTTCAGACCAACAGGGCTACCCATGTGAATCTGCCTTGATAACTGTAAAGAAATGGCACCACAAGTTACCACGCCACAGGTTATCATAGCTGGGGGAAAAAATTGTTGGTTGGATGGAGAAACTGAGGCGGAGAGAAGAAACCTTATGACCATGTGGTAATTTGTGTGGGAAATGCTAGAATTTGTGCTCTCTTTATGTTCAGGAGTCAGCCTAAAACCACATGGATAGGGCTAATGCGGTGCAGCGATTTAGAAGTGCTGCGGCAGGCTGCTTGTTCAGTGACGGAACTTGCTAGAATGTCCAACCAGAGCAAAAAATGGAGAATTTCTACTCTATGTTTAGGAGTTAACCTAATCCAGCCAGGGTTGGACTAAGACATGCTGAAGTCTTAAACTTTGTCAAATTTACGAGGCCCCACAACACAAACGTGTATTATTTCAACAGTGAAATTCAGCAAATTCGTATTTACAGGCCCCACATAATCTGAGGCTCTGAACTGCAGTTTATTGAGCTTGGGTATATACCTCGCACACACTCCAGGTAGGCTGGGATCTGTGGGAAACTCCCCCCCCCACCCCCCCGGGCAAGATAGTTTTCAGCAGTTACGGTTGCCAACTCCAGGCTGGGGAAACTCCTGCAATATTTTTTTTGCGGGGGGGGGAGCTTGGAGAGGGGAGGGTTTGGGGAAGGGAGGAGCCGCAGCAGGGTATAATACCCTATCGTCCACACTCCAAAGCAGCCATTTTCGCCAGGGAAAACTTAACATCTGTTGTCTGGAGATCAGCTGTAGTTCTGGGAGACATCCAAACCCCACCTGGAGGCTGGCAACCCCAATTCCTGTCACATTAAAAGTGAATGGCTGTAGAACCTCCTGGTGACAGAAATGGCTAGAATTGCCTACAAAAGCCGGGGGGGGGGGGGGGGGGGTTGAGTAGGAATGAAAGGAAGACGGAACCTCCTGCAGCTGGTGCAGAATGCGGTGGCCAGGTTATTGTTGGGCAACCCTATGTGGGAGCACATCCAGCCTGCGCTAAAAGCACTGCACTAGTTGCCTATAGCACACCAAATTTAGTTCAGGGTGCTGGTTCTCACCTTTAAAGCCCTATATGGTCAGGGACCTACATACCAAAGGGACCGCCTTTCCCCACGCGTTCCCCGGAGAGCACTATGATTGGGATCCCAAAACTGTTTGGCCCTGCCGGGACCCAGAGAAACAAGGCTGGCTGTGATGAGGGCCAGGGCCTTCTCAGTGGCGGCTCCATACTGGTGGAATGAGCTCCCAGAAGACACAAGGGCCCTGTGGGACCTTTTACAGTTCCGCAGGGCCTGTAAGATGGGAGGTCTTCCACCACCAGGCCTTCGACTAGGGAGCCGCACCATTATTAGCTGTATAATATCCTATGTACTATGAACCTGCTATGGCCGGGAGGGCGGGGTAAAATTAAACAAACAAATAAACCTTTTAATGTTTTGAAAGCGAGATTAAAACCAAAGCCACATTATTTCCAGAACCTGAAGCTGACCTTACTTCCATCTTTAGACACGTTTTAAAGTTGGATGGAAAGAGGATATTTCTGTTTGTGCTTTTATTTCTTCCACTGTTTGCTTGTAAATAGACTTGAACTTGCTGAACATTCCCCCCACCCCCCCGGCCTGCAGTAACATTTTTGTGCTACGTAAAACCCCAGATCTACTTAGTTCTGTGATCTATTTGCACTTCAAATAAAAGACCATGCTAATAAGGGAAGAAATCTGGACATCCATTTCTGAAAAAGGCCACTCAAAGAGGTTTAAATTGTGCAAAGCCTGATCAGCAGCTCCCTTCTGACCTCTAGTGGGAGCCGTGGGGAAAGCAACAGGAAAAGGTTTTCCTTTGGCTGGCAAGAGAGAAACGAAAACCAGACAAAGACGTCTCCACGCTGAGGTCTAGCAACTTGGAATCTGGTAAATTCCTGACCTGAACATGACAGGAAACCTGCGCTATGCATTTTACCACATGAACTACGGAAGTAGCACAGGCCCATATGGAGGGGTTTAATTTAAAAGCAATAGAAAATGGTAAGAGTCCAGTAGCACCTTAAAGATCAACAAAATTCGTGGCAGGGTATATAAGCTTTTGTGAGCCAATGTTCACTTCTTCAGATACAGCTAGAATGGGAACCCATCTGTCCTATATGTTGGAATGGGGAGTGATTTCAGATACCAAATGACATTAGCAGGCCTGATTGGCTTCCGAGATCCTGACAAGATCAGGCAAAAGGGGGTTAGTAGGTGTGGAGAAATCAGCATTGGTAATGAGACAGGAAACCTAGGTCTCAGTTCAGTCCCAGGTGGACGCATTGTCTTGAGCTTTATTATCAGCAGTCTCTCTTTCTAATCCACTCATCTTAATTTAAAAGTGGTTATTCTTTGATTGGACCCCTGCGTTGTGAGACTGACCAGCCTCTGAAGGCAAAATTTAAAAGAGTCTTGTGACACAATTAAAGCCTATCCGATTTATTTCATTCTGGCATAAACCAGCACTTGAAGCAATGGACTCTAGTTTAGAAAGCTTATGCTGGAATGAAAACACCCACACACACTAGTCCGACTTTACAGCACCACAAAAACCCAGTTTATTTTTGGTGGGCTGGACCAACCCAGCAACCCCATTTGAACCTGGAGCATTTGCAGGCATCTGTGGTAATGTTTCTAGTGGCTGTGAACGTTCTCCTAAAGTGGTAGTCTTCACTAATGGCCTTCTGGAGCCGGCAGCCATGTTTGCAATTTTGAGAACAAACAGTGAGTGCCATAACAAAATGGCTGCCATGGGACCAGTCATGAAATGGTTGCCACGGGCTATGGGATCAACCAAAAAGGCTGCTACTGGGATCACGTTCAATCACAAAACATTGGGAGGTCCTGCAACGTTAGGAGATCCCAAGCTAAGTATCCTACAAGGGGGGGAGCTGTTTCCCAAAGGGTGTTCCTTGTGGATGGAAAGGTAAAGTCTCAGGAACTTCCGAAGAGCTTCTTATTCCTGTGAAGTGGAGGTGGGGGAACTCCAGGACTGGCTGTTTGCTTCGGGGAAGAAGCAAGTAGGTGCCAGGAAACAGACTGGCAGCCGCCGTGGTGCCCACGGGGGTCACTGGGATACGCTGACGATTGTCCTCTTATGAATGTATCAGCCTCCTGCATACAAGCCATCAGCCTGTGATGAGTCCTCAGTTCTCAATGGAAACGAGGGCCCTGACCAAGTCGAAGTGAGTCATTGCAAACAATGGCCCTTGAGTCGCTGTGAGTCATTTGTTCCAGTGTTTTTGGTGGCACAAACAGCCCGATCCCGTGCAAAGTCTGCCCCACTGAAATCAGCACGTTTGGGTACCACAAACACTCTATGTATGTACATAAGAGCATAAGGGAAGCCATGCTGGATCAGTCCAACACTCTGCGTCACACAGTGGCCAAAACCCAGGGGCCATCAGGAGGTCCACCAACAGGGCCAGAACTCCAGAAACCCTCCCACTGTTGCTCCCCCTTGAGCCACGGCTGACTCAAAGCAAGTGAGGAGCAGAGGTGGTTTGGCGTTGCCTTCCTCTGCAGAGCCTTCCAGGGTGGTCTCCGATGCAAGTCCCAACCATCCTTGGCTTCCGAGATCCTGACAAAATCAGGCTTGTACCTACCTTGCCACCTTCCCTCCACAAATGCTGTAAAGTTGCAATTTACTCAGGCTGCGACTGGCTTTCGAGCAAGGGAAACCTTTACCTTAAAGTTCCCATAAATACAGTTGGACTTGCTTCTCAGTACACATAAAGAGATCGAATGGTAACCGAACTCGGGTTGCCAGCTGCCTTGACCTGGACGGCCCCAGCTAGCCCCATCTCATCAGATCTCGGAAGCTAAGCCGGGTCGGCCTCGTTCAGTATTTGGATCGGAGACCACCGTGGTTTAGAATAGGAAAAGGAGTGTGACAGGGATGTATGTTGTCACCCAGCTTATTTAGTTTATATGCAGAGTACATCATGCGAAATGCCAGCCTGGATGAATCACAAGCCGGAATTAAGATTGCTGGGGGAAAACATCAACAACCTCAGATAAGCAGACGATAGCACTCTAAAGGCAGCTTGCTCAGTGTGAAAGAGGAGAGTGCAAAAGCTGGCTTGAAACTCAACATCAAAAAAACTAAGATCATGGCATCACTCCTTTGCAAATAGAAGGGGAAGTCGTGGAAGCAGTGACAGACTGGGATCCAAGATCACTGCAGCCGGTGACTGCAGCCATGAAATTAAAAGACGCCTGCTCCTTGGGAGGAAAGCAATGGCAAACCTAGACAGCATAATAAAAAGCAGAGACATCACCCTGCCAACAAAAGTCCATATGGTCAAAGCCATGGTATTCCCAGTAGGGATGTACAGCTGCGAGAGTTGGACTATAAGGAAGGCTGAGCGCTGAAAATAGATTCTTTTGAATTATGGTGCCGGAGAACATAGGCGTCAACTACGGGAGGGCTCGAGCCACCCCCGAAATTTCCCGGGGGCGGGGGTTCAGCCACCCCCGGGAAAATGGAGCGCCCAGGCCGGCCGGCTGGCTGCCGCCGCCACCGCCTCTCCCCCTGCTCCGTTCCTCCCTTCTCCAGGAACCAGCTGGGCAAAGGAACGGAGGCAGGAGCAGGCGGGGGGGGGGAGGCGGCGGGGCAGGCGGCAAGAACCAGGAGCTTGACTTCGACTTTGCCGGCCCCCGCTGGGGGCGGGCGAGCAGGGTCGGCACGGCGGGGTTCGAGAGTGCCTCGCGCCCCAGGAAGGGGGGGGGTCGGGCTCGTCCCCAACCACCTCTGCAGGCGCCCCGGCCGCCTTCGCTTTCCCGCCCCTCCCGCGGGGTTCCAGCCGCCAGGCTCCCTCCCCCCCCCGCACACGCGCGCCCTGGAAGTGGCGTGCCCGGGGCTCCTGGTTCTTGCCGCCGCCGCCAGCCCGAGAGCGGGCCAACCGCCCGCCGCGCCACGGACTAAGCGGCCAACGGGACCCTCCAGCCAGCGGCCCCCGGAGCGGCGGCCGAGAGTCGGAGGAGGGACCGGCACTGTCGCTGCCGCCCCCTCGGGATTGAGCCCCGCGGCCGCTGCCCGGGGGAGGGGAGGCGGCGGGGCAGGCGCGGGCTGCCGCCTCGTTTGCCCGCCCGCCGGCTGCTGCTGCCGCCTCCCCCCCCTCCCCCCGGGCCTGACCTGGCAGGGGCCTGACCTGGCCCCATGGAGGCAGGAGTGGCCAGGCTAGGCTAGTCCGGGGGGGGGGGGGGGACATGGTCCCAGCGCGTGCGCGCGCACAAGAGCCCCCGCTCCCCCTGGGGATTTTAAAAGTCGACGCCTCTGCCGGAGAAGACTCTTGAGAGTCCCTTGGACTGCAAGGAGATCAAATCAGTCAATCCTACAGGAAATCAACCCAGACTGTCCCCTGGAAGACCAGATCCTGAAGCTGAAGCTCAAATGCTTTGGCCACCCAATGAGAAGGGAGCACTCACTGGAGGAGACCCTGATGCTGGGAAAGACTGAAGGTCAAAGAAGAAGGGGACGGCAAAGGAGGAGATGG
The DNA here is from genome assembly GCA_029233225.1 of Lepidodactylus listeri. Taxonomy (NCBI): domain Eukaryota; kingdom Metazoa; phylum Chordata; class Lepidosauria; order Squamata; family Gekkonidae; genus Lepidodactylus; species Lepidodactylus listeri. The sequence goes on along the minus strand of JARCFY010000005.1, from coordinate 125,633,937 downwards.
TTATTGATGCAATGAATATGACATTGGGTGTAGACTTTCCATTCTCCCGGGGGGGGGGGGCTCTCTCTTGCGCGCGCCGCCGCCGGGACAATGTCCCCGCCTCCTTTCCCCCCTCCCCCCTCCCGGCTCCCACGCACCCCGGCCCACAGCACTCGCGGGGTTCGAGCCCAGGGATCTGCCCCCGACCGGAGAACCAATGGAACCCAAAACGTGTCGAAGGCACAGCAGCCCATGCTGCCGAGAGAGTCAGGAGAGGGCCATGCATTGCAACAGGAGGAAAGCGATGCACGCCAGCACCCTTGCCATCGCCTCCAGTCCTCGCCCCAGGGGGGTGCTGGAGCCGGCTCGCGAGAGAGACTTTGCAAGTTGGCTGGAGCCTCGTCCGGAGCTCCCTCCTTCTTTCCTTCCTTCGCAAGTCTCCCACACTGGAGGATGTGGCCTCCCTTCGCCTCCCCGCAAAGCCCCACGACCTCCCCGGTACCAGCGGACTTTAACCTTACCCGCCAAGCGGCTAGGCAGCCAGCAAAAAATTACCACGGTAGAAATTGGGGGGGGGGGGGGGGGGGGGGGGGGGGGGGGAGAAGCAGCCCTGCGGCAAGCCCAAATCCACTTGCCCGGCCGGGCTATCACTCCGCCCCTTTCTGGTCTACTGCCTTCTGGGAATTGTAGTTCTCCCCCCCCCCCCCCACAATGAACAACTGTGGACTTGCAGGGACGGCGCCGCCTGTGTTCCTTCGCGCGTGTAGCTTGTGCAGCGCGCAGCCAGTCAAAAGCCAATACGCGTGGCCAGAAAAGCGGCTCCCCCAGCTGCAATATCTGTGCACGCATGGGATTCACTGCCACGGGAGACTGGAAAGTCTACGCCCCTGGGACGTAGGGTTGCCAAGTCTGGGTTGGAAAATACCTGGAGACTTTGGGGGTGGAGCCAGGAGAAGGCGGGGTTTCTCTTAAAAGGATAGGGTCCCCCCCCCCCCCCCCCCCCGGTCTGCTGGCAACTCTGCTTCATCCCTGGGCTTTGCCGAGCTTCTCTTCAGCACAGTCTGCTTCCAGGATTTCTTGCGATGGGCTAGTGGCTTTCGAAAACCTATTAGGTAATTTTCAGAAGTTCCAGAGGGGTAGCCGTGTGAGTCTAAGGGAAGCACAAATGAGCAGAACTCCTGTGTCCCCTCAAAGACTAACCAGATTTTATCCCACTATAAAGTTTTGTGGGTTACTGACCAACTGGGCCTGGTCCGCAAATGTTTTAAGATGAATAAAATCTGGTTAGAGTGCCATGGAGACTCTCCAAGGAGGGTGCAAAGAGCTGAGTTAGCTAAACGGAGCTTCCATGTTCAGAAGCAGCATACCTCTGAATATGAGGTGGGAGTACTGTTACCAATCTCCTGGTGGGGGGGCCTGGAGTACTTCTGGAATTGCAACTGATCTCCAGACTACGGAACTCAGGAGGAAATGGCTGCTTTGGAGAGTGGATTCCATCATGGCATCATATCTCAGCTGAGCTCCGTCTTTTACCAAAACGCCACCTTCCCCAGGTACGGCCCTCAAATCTTCAGGAATTTCACAAACTGGAGTTAGCAACCAGAGGTGTTTTTGTCTGCATGTGGATCCCTAGAAACATCTGTTTCTCTGCTTCTGGAAACAGAAATCTGATCCAGTATGAAATCTGAATACAAAGCCAATGTGGCGTAGTAGTTAGAGTCTCATACTAGACTTGGGGCAGACAGACCCAGGTCCAAATCCCCACTCGTCCTGTGGAAGCCTGCTGGGGGACCTTGGGTCAGTCACACAGTCTCAGCCTGACCCTACCTCAGTGGGTCGTTGTGAGGATAAAACAGAGGAGAAGAGAAGGATGTGAACCGCTTGGGGTCCCCCATCGGGGAGAAAAAGCGGGTATAAATGAAGTAAACAACGAAATAAAAACAAAAGAGATCCAGCAAGGTGTTTCTTTTTGTTGCTGCTCAGTTTCCCAGCTCTTCAACTTACAAAAACCTTTTTTGCACAAAATCCCTTCTAGTGCTTGCAATTTTGCAATCCCTAGCTTCTTTCTTGACATCTGCAAAAACCGATAACAAGCAGTTTCACTTCTGCCGCGCTTTCCTTCCAGCACAGAGCCGGAGGTGAACTCCCCTAGGTCATTCACCTCCTGCCCCACAGTGTACTACACACTGTTTCCCAACCTGTGGGTCAGGACTCAAAAGTGGGCCACACAGCCTCTGAAAGTGGGTCGTGGGCCAGCCTTCCTGCCCTTTCCACTGCTCTCTTTGGTATTTTGGAAACCGAGGTCTGGCCCTGCAAACAGTGACCTTCCATTTCATATATTAATTGGTGTTTTTTTTTCACTGCATACACAGTTGATCAAGTAAAACATGTCCTGGTGGTTATAGGGTTGACAGGTGCCCCCTGGCTACTGATGGGGTAGGGTGGCCAGATTTGGGGATGGAGCCGGGGGTTTGGGGATGGAGCCTGGGGAGGACAGGGACCTCAGTGGGGCACAATGCCATCGAGTCCGCCCTCCAAAGCAGCCATTTTCTCCAGGGGGAACTGATCTCTGTAGACTGGAGATGAACTGTAATTCCGGGGGATCCCCAGGTCCCACCTGGAGGCTGGCATCTTTCAGAAGTTCTTTCAGAGCTGTTATCTCAAGAGCAGTTTTCAAGAGAGCTCTCTCAGCCCAACCTACCCCACAGGGTGTCTGTTGGGGGGAGGGAAAAGAGATTATAAGATGTTCTGAGACTCCTTTGGGTAGTGAAGGGCGGGGTACAAATCCAATTTCTTCTCCTCTCTAAATTTGGACTGGTGGGTCACCCTAGCCAAACAGCTTGGGAACCGCTGGTGTAGGGAATCAGGCAGGTGGATGCTATAGGATCGGGCCCTTCGCTCATCGTGGGTCGGGGGGGGGTATTCCCAAAGGCTCCTGGCCTGCAGAAGAAGCAGCTCCACACTGAGGTGGAGGAAGCAGCTGCAGGTAAGCCTCCCCCCTCCCCCCCCCCCAGCAGCAAGGCCTCAGTGGCTCCCAGCCGCTGGGCCCACCGAACCTTCTCTGGGCCACCCCTCCCCCCCCCACTGGTGGTGAGGCAGAGTTCCCAGAGTGTTCTCTGCGCATGCACAGGGAATGCTCTTTTACTTGGGGGATGGATTTAAGTATCACCCGCATGGTTTTTAAAACTTTTCAGTGTTCTGCACACCCGGAGAGTGCCGCAAGTGTGCATGGAAATCTCTTTGCCCCCTTTGGTGCGGATTTAGATATCCGCGCAGAGGGGGCCTCCCGGCTATCAAATATATGAGGTCAGCACCCGCTCTCCTAATAAGCCTCATTCCTTGTCCGCCTCCAGATTGCCAGTCTTAGGGCAATATCCCCCCCCCCAAGTGCCCCACTCAGCCTTACCCTCTCTTTCAGCTAGAGGTGTACTTAGGCACCGGCCTCTGCCACTCCTATCAAGTACGTTAATTCCTAAAGACACCTTTATGCCGCCTCTCATCCGGTCCTGCACCATATTGCACTTGCGGGCGGACTCCCCAGCCCAGCGAGAGCCTCGGCGCGGCTTGGCCCCGCACCGCCCCCTGCGCCGGAGGAAGGGAAAAGCCTGCGAGCCCCTCCCGGGAGGGCGCGCCCGGTTGTAAAAAGAGCCGAGCAGGCGTGGCCACGGCTCGCGCCGGGGTCGATTTCCTGTCCTGCGAAGCCGAAAGCGCTGGGCGGCCGCGGAGCGTGCGCGGGTCTTGCTCGGTTCCCCCCACCCCCGACAGCCCTCTCCTCCGGCTCGGCGCTTGCATCGCGGGCGGGGGGGACGCCAGGAACAGGGCCGAGCGCATGGAGGAGCCTCGCCCCTGAACGGGGAGAACTGCAGACCCTCACCCCCCCCGTCTGGAAACTTTGCCGGCAAGTCGGTGAGTTCTCGCCCGGGCTGGGGCTGGCATCGGGGCGGCTGCTCGCTTTCCTCTTCTCCCCACTCCCCGTCCCCCCCGGTCCGTCGAGATCTTGGGGGTTCCAGCGGCTTTCCCCTCGCTTCCTCCCCGGGAGGCCGGTCCCTCGCCCTGCGCTTTGGTTGGGCTGCTCGTGGCTCCTCTATTGTGTGACTTGCGTTGCTGGGCCGTGGGGGGGGGGGGGATTTGCTGTGCAATGGGAGGCGGAGGGACTCCGGTTTTTCAAAAACCCGGTGGATCGCTCCTGGCCCCACTGCTGGACCTCCGGAGGGCACCTGGTGTTTGTGGCCACTGTGTGACACAGAGTGTTGGCCTGGATGCGCCATTGGCCTGATCCACCATTGGCTTCTCTTATGTTCTTATGGGTTCAGACCGGAGTCGCTCTACATAGAGGGCGGCACTATTCGGTTGCTTACAGTCGGGAAGAAAATAGCAACACCCCCCCCCCCCTCCACCCCCGGCTTTCTGGCAATGGAGGAGTATCCCGTGGATGTCAGTCTAAGCAAGTGTGGTTTGGGCGCGCAGACTGTCGAGGTCTGGAAGAGACATAGAAAGCCACATAGTCCACTATTTGGGGGGTTTTCTACTGGCACTTTGAAGCTGACCATTTGCTTGGGGAATTCATGATTTCGGTACCGATGGGCTGAACTTTATGTCCTGGTTGATGTTACTGGAACGTGGCTCCCGGCCCCAAAGTTCGTTTGGCAACTTCTGTTTCCTGGAAGTGCTGTTTAGAAACACTCCACTGATCTTACTTCCTCAAATATATATGAGGGGAAGGGGGGGGGGAAATCTGTTGAGCTCCCCCAGGGTTGCCAACCTCCAGAAAACAGCTGGAGATCAGGGTTCCATCTAAGCTGAGTTCGTGTGAGCTAGCTCACGATTTTTTAGCCTCCGGCTCTCACATTTTTTGTCTTCGCTCAGGAAGGATGGCTTCAGAGCAAACTAATTTATGCAGCAGCCAAACTGCTCGCTCACAGCTTTAATGCCAATAGCTCAGGGGTGGGCAATTTTTTTGGCTCGGGGGCCGCTTTGTGGGAGCAGAGGTTAGCGGAGGGCCGCACCTTTTAAAATGATTGCATTCATTAGTTAACTTTGCATTTCAGAAAAGGTATAAATTGTATCATAAAAATCCATAAACATAAATTAAATAAAATAGTGGTAGTTTTATTCAATTTACTTATTGTGCTAATTTCATATCATCTATAGCTGCAAGCACATTTAATTTTAGAATCAGTTTAATGAGACAAATGTACCCTATCCCACTTTTCTACAATTTTGTTGAAAACAGGAGTGAGATTGCTTGTTGAGATTCTCATCACAGCCTGTAAGTTAATGTCTGTCAAAGAGCATCTATATTTACTCTTGTTGATCTTCATGCAAGAAAAACTTTGCTCACGTGGCCGACTGTCTTGGCGGGCCGCAAAAAACTCTGTGGCGGGCCGCATGTGGCCCGCGGGCTGCAATTTGCCCACCCCTGCAATAGCTCACAAAGTAGAATTTTTGCTCAGAAGACTCCCCAGCTTAGAGGGAGCGTCACGACCTCCCTGAATTAAAGCTGAGCTCCAGACTACATAGTGCTTGTTTGTTTATTTAAGACTTTTATTCCACTTCTGGAGAAAATGGCTGCTTTGGAAGGTGGACTGTATGGCGCCGTACCCTACAGAGGGCCTTCCCCACCCTAAACCACCCTCGGGGCCTGGAGATCTGGAATTACAACCCATCTCCAAAGGACGGAGGTCAGTTCCCCTGGAGAAAATGCCTGCTTTGGAAGTTGGCCTCTCTGTGGCATTATATACCCTTCTGTGGTCCCTCCACTCCCGAGGCCCCCCTCCCGAAATCTCCGGGGATTCCCCAACCCAGAGTTGGCGTGAGTCAGCCATCCTGAATTCAGATCCCACCTCAGCCATAAACTCACCAGGCAGCTTTAGAGGCCAGCCTTCTGCTCCCTGTCCCAGCGCAAAAGGCAGCACCAGGGCAGCCTCTGATGCGAGTAGATGTTGGAGTCTGCTCAGGTAGCTGGAACTGGATCACCCGCTTTGCCCGTTCCAAGGAGGAGGACATTGTGATGATGACCCTCCTGACGGCTTCTGGAACACGGAGGGGGGTCCCGTTGCCAGGTTGAGGCCATCAACAGAACGGGGACAGGAGAGTCGTGAAGAGCGTCAGTTGGGCGAGGCCGGGGGAAGGCCGTGGAGTCTGGCAGCTTCTCCCGAAGTCTTGTCACAAGATGGTGGCTTGTTGCCATCAAGGCCCGGTGGTGTGACAAGGAGATGGTTCAAGATGGAGGATTCCTACATTCTGAGGGGCATAGTCAAGGTGAGCGGCCATAAATGGGGGCATGTCCAAAGCTGGGCTGAAACTAGGGTTGCCAGCTCTGGGTTGGGGAATACTTGGGGGAAATTTTAGAGGTGGAACCTGAGGAGGACGGGGTTTGGGGAGGGACTTAGATTATGATACCATAGAAGCCACCTTCCAAAGCAGCCATTTCCTCCAGGTGAACTGATCTTTGTCACCTGGAGATCAGTTGTAATAGCGGGAGATCTCCAGCTACTGCTTGGAGGTTGGGAATTGGATAAACATATGGAACAGAGGTTCATCAGTGGCTCTTAGCCACAAGGTATAGATAGGAGCTCTCAGTCTGGGGCAAGTGATGCTCTGTACTCTTGGTGCTTTGGGGGGGGGAACAGTGGGAGGGCTTCTAGTGTCCTGGCCCCACTGGTGGATCTCCTGATGGCACCTGGTGTTTTTGGCCACTGTGTGACAGCATTGGACTGGATGGGCCATTGGCCTGATCCAGCATTGGCTTCTTTTAAGAACATCTCTGTCACAAGCTACTGGCTTTTGGGGGGCCCAGAATTTCCTTAGCTTCCACCCTTGTTTTGAGTGGTCACCCCTTGCTCTGAGTGCATGTTCCTGACCCGATATGTCCCCCTTCTGTTCCCCTACTGAGGTCCCTGCCCTATCCAACCCCACCCTCCCCAGGCTCCCCCAGAATCTCCAGGTTTTTGGAACCCGGAGTTGGCAGCCCTACCTCCCCTGGAGTATCTAAGCTGGCCAAATCAAATAGAGAACGGTGTCGAAGGTTTATTGAATCCTCTGCTTTCCCCTATCGAGATGAAAACTGAGTCCGCTTCATCTGAGGCCTTTCCTGTCTACTCATAAGGAGGCATTTAATTTAAGAAGTGGTTGTGAATCTGATTTGCCCCACCCCGGCCTCTTACCCTGAATCGCTTAGTCACCCGTTTGGTTTGAAGTGAAAGTTTTGGAGGGGAGGCTGTCTCCTTCCTGATAGGTTGGCATGAGCAGGCAGGTGAGAGTGGCACCACCGGATGGACCCGGTGGGTGTGAATAAAGAACTCTTTCAGAAGAGTTGGCTCAGAGGAACACTTCTCTGATGCCAGTCCGCTCTTAATCTAACTTGGCAGTCTTGCAACACTCCCTGAAAAGGAGGGCAGGGTCTCGACTTTTAATCCTTTTCTGCTTTCTGGTTATGCAACGTGCAGACGGCCACACTGTCCTCTGGCCTGTTCATCTGTGTGCCATCTTACGAAATCCTCTCTGATGGCTGGCCTCCCGTCAGATGGGGATCTTTGGAGTGGTTAGAACATTGAGCTGTGTTCTGCCAGACCCAGGTTCAGATCCCCGCCATGAAGCTTGCTGGGTGACCATGGGCCGTTCACATACCCTCCCCTCCGCTGGACAAACCTCACAGGGTTGTTGTGAGGACAAAATGGAGAAGGGGAGAGGCACGTGTGCAGCCTTGAGCTCCTTTGAGGGAGGGCAAGAAAAATATGTACTGTGTCAGGGGTTGCCAGCCTTTCTGAGCCTGTGGGCACCTTTTAAATTTTGAGAGAGAAGAAGAGAAAAGAGATTGGATTTATACCCCACCCTTCACTATCCGAAGGAGTCTCAGAGCGGTTTACAATCTCCTTTCCCCCTCCCAATAACAGATACCCTGTGAAGTAGGTGGGGCTGAGAGAGCTCTCCTGAGAACTGCTCTTGAGAGAACAGCTCTGAGAAAACTTCTTATGACCCAAGGTCACACCAGGAGCTGCATGTGTGGTGGAGTGGGGGAAAAGAAAAATATTTAGGTATATATATATAAAAAATCCAATTTAATATTCTGCATGCAAATCTCATTACAGCTTCACAACTGCTACATCAATCATTTCTATTATTATTCATTTAATCTTATTTTCTCAGTATTTAAGTTTTAACCAGTCACAGAATGCTCTCCAAGGTCTCAAATTCTTTTTCCATTTTTCCCTTTAATATGTTTGTCAACTTGTCCATTTCAGCGCATTCCATAATCTTCAATGTCAACTCATGCAACGTTGGAATCTTCAGTGTCCTCCCTGCCATTGCAAATAGAATTCTGGCTGCTGTTATAACATGTAAAATGAAGTATCTATGGTTCTTATCTGAGAGTCCACACTCTTAACCACTACACTAAACTGATGTTGGATGCCCCCCCCCCAAATGGCTGCCTCAGGAGGCGGAGTCAGATGCCTCCTCCCATCCCCTGGGACAGAGAAAATCCTGAAGGGGCAATAAAATCATGCACTGACCAAGGAAAGCCTGGTGTTTACCAGTCCTGATTCTCTACTGGGAAACCTTTCCATTTGAAAGAGGGCTGCCCATAACAAGCCCTGCCTTCCAGTGGCCCCGCCCATTTCCTGAAAAACTTGGTGGGTGTGACGGGAAGTACTAGCAGGGGTCATGGTGGCCGTGGGCACCGTGTTGGGGAACCCGGCACTTGGTAAATGCGTGGAGGACCGCATGCTGACACAGTCCACTCCGTGCACCTCAATGGGATTTGTTTGCTGTGTCGTACAAGGTAGCTGAATGCCAGTCGATGGGGAAGAGGTCCCTAGACCACTGGCTCTCCGCCCCCTTGGAGTCTGGCTGCAAGTAACAGCTGGGCTTGGTGTGAATACAGTACTCCCACGCAAGAGACCTGCTAGCCTTCAGTGTGGCTTGGACAAAACCGTCCAACTTCACTTCCTCTAATGCCAGTTCCGTTCAGTATTTCAGCGCCTTCCCGTTCTAAGCACTGTGGTCTGTCTTGAGCAACGGCCAGACCCTCTTTCTCACTTGACTGGCCTTTTCAGGATTCTGGATATGCACTTTTGTGTGCACGCACACTTCTGTGCATGTGCGCATCTGAAGAAGTATGGATGCACACGAAAGCTTGTACCCAGAATAAAAACTTTGTGGGTCTTAAAGGTGCCACTGCTGCTTTGGACCAATAGAGCTCCCTACCTGAATCTCTTTTCGGGACCTGTTTGCAAAGTAACTCCTTGTGGTTTTCCTCCCTCCCTGTCATAAAATGCAAGAATTTCATATTGACAGATGCTGAACTGTTTTTATGTTTTTTGTTTTTGGTCTTCAGAAAACGGGGGGCGTGATTATGCGACAGCCTGTGTACTGCAGGCCCAATTCCCATTTTATTTTTTGACCTCTCCAACTCAAATTGACTTTTCCCTCTGGCTCTTCTGCATCCTCCGCCCAGGCTTCATAACACCCCGTTGTGGGACAGTGACTGCCCACTCTTGGGCCCTGGTCACTGTCCTGGGTGCACAGAATGCAAATGTCTGGGGCATTCTGCTGCTCTACAAATGGTGGCATTCAGTCTCTGGAAATTCAGGGCTGTGTCTCATTTTTCTTGGCCCCTTTGCCGTGCTAGGGCACAGAGAAGTCATGCTTATAAAACTCCTGGCCCCTGAGCTTGAAATTAAGAGGTTTTGAAGTCCTGTCTGATGCTTTGGGGCCCTGCATGCTTTGGGGAGCCTTGTAGATTTTAAGATCATCTCGAGAGGCCTTTGTTGAGGACCCCCCAGGAGATGTGTTTGGCAACTGCCCCAGATTCTGATTTCTCAGTGATGGCACCAAAATTGTGGAACTCTTTCGCTCGGGATTCTTGGCAGGCTGCTTTGTGTGTTGCTCAAGCACATGTTTCTTTGCAGGTGTCTTATTCAGATGTGTTTATTTCATCCTTCCTACCGTGGTTATAGGTTTGCAGGGCGACATTCCTTTGATTTCTGGGCTCCCTGAGCAGTTTTGCTATGTCTGATCAAGAGGTAGCTGTGAAGTCTTTTAATCTGATTGTGTGCTGTTTGGGGCAGTGCAGTGTGGAAAAGCGATTGTGGTGTGTGTGTTTGTTACTGCCGGGTCGGGGATGTCTTGCCACGGAGAGGTCATTTTGGGCGGTGTCTGTGTGGCAGCCATAATTTGTGGCCTGGTGTATATTTCCGTATGAGTCTACGTGGGAATCTGCTGTGTGCTGTTACAAACCTCATGCCCTCAAGTTGCTTCTGACTTCTGGTGACCCTATGAATAAATGACTTCCTAGCAGCAGCCTTGCTCAGGTCTTGTAAACTGAGGGCCTTTGTGGCTTCCTTGATGGAGGAGGAGGAGATGGGATTTATACCCCGCCCTTCACTCGGAGTCTCAGAGCGGCTTACAATCTCCTTTCCCTTCCCCTCCCCACCACAGACACCCTGTGAGGTAGATGGGGCTGACAGAAATATGGCTTGCTCAGCAGCTGCAAGTGGAGGAGTGGGGAATCAAACCTGGTTCTCCCAGATTAGAGTCCATGTACTTAACCACTACACCAAACTGGCTCAATCCATCTCCTGTTGGCTCTTCCTCTTTTTCTGGTGCTGCCAACTTTCCTAGCATCATTCCAGTGAGTCTTGTCTTCTCATGATGTGACCAAAGCACAATAGCTTCAGCTTAGTCTTCTCTGCTGGACCTCCTGAGGGCACCTGGTGTTTTTGGCCACTGTGTTGGACTGGATGGGCCATTGGCCAGATCCAGCATTGGCTTCTCTTATGTTCTTATGTCTCTTATGTAGTCATTTTCAGCTTTTTGGGAGAGTTCAGGCTAGATTTGACCTAGAACCCTCTTATTTGTCTTTTTGGCAGTCCATACTATTGGTAAAACTTTCCGCTGACACCACATTTCAAACGAATCCATTTTCTTCCTATCCACTTTTTTCATTGTCCAATGGTCACACCTATAAATAGTAATGGGGAACGCTGTAGTATATGAATTACCTTGATTTCCAGTGACACATCCTTATACTTAAGGATCTTTTTTAGTTCCTTCTTGGAAGAAGTGAAATATACTGTATTTTTCGCTCCATAAGACGCACTTTTCCTCCCCCAAAAAGTGGGGGGGAAAGTGTGTGCGTCTTACGGAGCGAATATGGAGCTTTTCTTACCTGTAACAGGGCTCTTTCTTCAGCAGGAACGCAGGGGAACGCCATTCAGGCTGGCATCCCAGCCTTCCCCGCCCCTCCCTGCTGGGCCTGAGCTGTTAAGACTTAAAAGGGAAACGGCAGGAAAACCCCACCAGGCTAAGTACTCTTTCTCTTTAAATGCTTTTCCTCTTTAAGACAGCCAGCAGCAGAAAGCCCCGCCCACAGATTAAGCTCCCTGGCTACTTTGCACAGAAAGGCCTGGCTTTGCATGGCATGCCTACGTCTCTCTTCTTTCCTTTCTCTATCTTTCTTCCTTCCTTCCTTCCTTCCTTTCCTTTTTTCTGTCTGTCTGTCTTTCTGTCTCTCTCTCTGTCTCCACCTTTCTTTCTTCCTTTCTCTCTCCTCCTCCTTCCTTTATCTCTCTCTCTCTCTCTTTCTTTCTTTCTGTTTCATTTTTTCCTGTTTTCCTCCTCTAAAAACAAGGTGCGTCTTATGATCAGGTGTGTCTAATGGAGCGAAAAATACGGTACTTGTAATTAAAAACTCTATGGCAGTGTGAAACATGGAGTGTTTCAGAGAGCAAAAATGTGGTTCGGTGACCATCTGTAAAGAGCCCTGCTTCTGGGTGACCCAGGATCAAAATGTGTGGGCCGCCCAAGCGTGTGACAAACTGCCCCTTTCATCCAGTTCCCCTTGGAGAGCCGAGAATGTTTCTCCCCACAGCTTCTCTGCTCTATTCCTGTGCATTGTAAGTTTCTTAGGGCAAGTGCTTGGTGTCTTGAGAAGCCGATTATGGGATTCCTTTCTGGCAACAGTGAAGGATGCTTTTCCTATAAGCATAGTGAACCTTTGCGGTAGAGTGGTTAGCGTTTCAGAATCTCCGGGCTGGTGGGAAGTTTGCTTTGCGTCTGTGGGCAGGTCACACACTCTCAGCCTGATCTCACAGGGTTGTGGCGGGAATAAAATGGAGAAGGGAGAGTTGTATGGTGCCCTGCGCTCCTTTGAGGAAGAGCGAGGTAAAAACGTACAAGATTAGAAGTGTGTTTGTACATGCCGGGGGATGAAAGGAGAGGGTGTAGTCCACTTGTCCAGATAAGATTCCCATTAAGATAGTGGTGGCAAGTTTTGCCTCCAACCTATACACTTCTGGTCTCGCTCTCCCCCTCTTCCCTGGTTGGCTTTCACCATGTTCCTACGTGGCTTAGCACCGTGTTTGCAGTGTCCCTAGGGTTGCCAAGTCTGGGTTGGAAAATACCTGGGGACTTTGGGGGTGGAGCCAGGAGAGGGCAGGGTTTGGGGAGGGGAGGGGCCTCAGCATGGTACAGTGCCATAGAGCCCACCCTTCAAAGCAGCCATTTTCTCCAGGGGAGCTGATCTCTGTCAGCTGGAGATCAGTTGTAAAAGCAGGAGATCCCCAGGCCCCACCTGGAGGCTGGCAGCCCTAAGTGTCCCTAACCTAGTTCCCTCTTAACAAGAGTTTGGAAGCCGGTTCCAACCCATGTTAAAATTGGAAACTATTGAGTTAATTGTCATTAGCATTGGTTCAAGTAGATAAAAATGGAACTGGGGGGGGGGGAGTGTCCCACATGCATTCACGCCTGGATCCCGATTTCCCTCCTCCTTGTGGGAACTCTCTTGCTTGAAAACCTTTCTTGCTGTCCCATAGAATGTGGCCTTCTGCGTGTCCCCGACCCCCACCCTATCGGGAGCAGAAGCGAGGCGACTCGTGAGTCCTCTTCGCACAACTTATCTGGACCCCAAACACATGACTGGGGCAAGGAGTGTTGCAGCAAACTAACCTACCCGCCTTGACATGTCTGTGTTCACGTGAAGGCACGGGTGGGCTGGGCAGGAGCTAGGGTTGCCAGTTCCGCCTGGCCATCGGTAGGGGATGGGCTGTGTGTGGGCTTGCCAGATCCGGGTTGGGAAACCCCCTGGAGATGTGGGGGTGAAGCCTGGGGAAGACAGGGACCTCAGTGGGGCGCGATGCCATGGAGTCCACACTCTGAGGCACCCTTTTTATCCAGGGGAACTGATCACTGTAGTCTGGAGATGAGCTGTAATTCCGGGGGAGCCCCAGGTTCTACCTGGAGGTTGGCATCCCTAGCAGGAGCTGTGCCAAGCAGAGTTGGGGGTGGCTGGCTCCTTCTCCCTCCTTCCCTCCGTACTTTGTGGGCCAGGACCAGGGAGTGGGGCCCTTTTGCAGAGCCATCTTTTCTTCTCAGTCTAACCCTTCTTGAAGGCCTATAAAGGTCCAGTGTATCCATTCACCTTTCTCCCCACAATCAGGAACCTCTTTTGGCTCCCAGTTATACAGAAGTTCCTAGACTTAGCTTCGAGTCCTGTAGCATCTGTGAGACCAGCAAGATTCTTGAGGTAGTAGTTTTTGAGAGTTATATCTCCCCCCCAATTCCACATGCGAGTTCTGTTACCACCAATGCACCCTCTAAGCTGTGAAGTCTTGTGAGCAAAAATTCTACTTTGTGAGCTACTGGCGTGAAAGTCGTGCTCAAGCGATTTGGCCCCTGCATACATTAGTTTCCTCTGGAGCCATCCTTCCTGAGCTACGACAAAAATGTGTGAGCCAGAGGCTACAAAACTGAGTTAGCTCACACTAACTCAGCATAGATCACTGGTTACCACAGACATGTGTGAAAGGATCTAATGGGAATTGCGACAGGGACATCTCTGCCACTGCTATTGAAGCTAAAGTTGTACAGAGTTTTGCCCTGCGCGGTGTCCCACTTAGCAGTGGAACTTGCTGAAATGTCTAACCAGACTAAAAGAAAAGGGGTGTGGGTGTGTGTGTGTTCATGCATCATGCTGGGAAGTCATGACCTTTAGCCTTCTCTGTGGTAACACAAACAGTGGGTTTGCCCTAATCTCCCTGTGGCCCATCTCATTCTTTGCCCATTCTTAGCAGCACAATCCGAGGAGTTCAGACAGGGCAGGGCTGAGTCATGAGGAAAGAAAGGAAACTCCGGAGTGTGAATGATGGGGAAGAAGCTTCCCAGCCGGCCTGTTTGAAGTCACCACTGGTGGTCACATGGGAGCAAATGCACAAGGCATCACACGAAGCTGCCTTTCTGCTGAGTCAGACCATTGGTCTCCCAAAGTTTGCATTGTCTGTTCTGACTGGCAGGAGCCCAGGTGGAGGTCTTTTCATATCAGCTACTTCCTCAGCCTTCTTAAGCTATGGATGGCCAACATTAGGGTATAGACGCCAAGGGCCTTCCCCAGTGCTGCCTCCACTGTAATTCCAAGGTTGTCTGCCTCTGAACATGGAGGTTCCCTTTAGTCACCGTGGCTAGTAGTCGCTGATGGATCTCTCCTTCATGAACCTGTCCAGTCCCCTTGTAAAACCACCTGTGCTTGTGGCCATCGTTACGTTCTGTGGCACTGAATTTCACATCTTTTTTTTTTTTAAGAAAAACATTTTATTTTTTATAACAGACAAACAAAAAACAAACATGAATACAAACAAACTTGGGGATTCCATTTACATCATTATTTAGTCTAATATGTTACCTCATACATTGTCTATTTGTATATTCCATTTTATCCGTCATATATTTTTATGTAAGTGTTTTGCGTTATAGTTAAAAAGACAGGGTGGTCTTCTGCCACTGAACCTAGTCCCATGTAATGGCTAGAGTGTCAATCTTGGATTAGTGAGACCTGGGTTCAGATTCTTCCTCGGGGCCTAAACGAATGATACACTGGGAGTTCTGTGTCAGGGTATTGGTATGAATACACCTAGGTTTTCTCAGTGGGGCAAATAGCAGCTCCCCAGGGCCATTTTAGGACAGGAAAACATTGTGGGGTGGGGAGAAACTTCCTTGTACCACATTGGACCCCCATGCACCCTATAATGGACTTCTAAAAAACGTTGAGAGCTTCTAACACAGAGCTCCCAGCATACTGTTTGGTTAGGCTCTGAGACCTGGCGATTTTGGTCAAATTGCAATCTGTCCGCCTTGCCTGCCTCACAGGGTTGTTGTGAGGATAAAAAGGGATAATCCTGGCTGTTTTACAGGATAAAAACCAGGGCTTCTTCAGAGTGACATGGCTTTTTAAAAAGCTGTACAGCATCATTTGAAAACGGCAACAGCCTACTGGTTGCTCCAGTGAAGCCACGCAGGCAGGCAAAGAGTTGCCTGTGAAAGGGAGGTTGGGTTGAGGACATAGCTTTCAGTTTTCTATCCTCTTTAGGGAGTGGGGAGCAGTGCCAAAATACATAATGGTATCTTTCCTGGTCTGCAAAGTGGCTATCATCAAAGCTTTTAAAACTTGGCTTAAAGCACACATTTCCTCCACTGTTTTTTGTTTCCACAGGCCTGGTTTCTCTTCCTGCGTCAACCCCTGTAGCATCAGATGGTTGAGCCAGAGGCGTCCTGCACAGACAGTGGGGGCTGCATCTTTGTGAGCCCGAAGTTAGAGCATTTTCTTGGAGTGCTGCTTTAGGAAGTTACTTTTTTTTGGAGTTCTTCAGTCTGAAGGTCTCCTGGCGAAAAGAGAGATTTTTGTGCTCTTCCAGGCCAGAGTGGGGCGGTGCAGGGGTGGGGGTGGGGAGCTTGTCGGGGTACCCTTTGAAGGATGCAAAAACCCTCTTGTGTATCTGTGGACAAAACTCTCTCGTGACCCCCCCCCCCCCTCCTAGTGAAGTGGGTCATTGTAAAGACGGGGTGGGGGAGGGAGAGCCTTCCCTAAGTAATGCAGCCGGGAACAGTAATTCTTAATGAATGTGGAATGGAATTCCACATTTCGTGGCAAAAGAGTTTATATCTGTGAGACTGTTTGAATTTTCCACATAGTAGTCCTTTTGTGCGAGCCCAGCGCATGCTTTCTGTGCACTTCCTTGTGCGTGTGCGTTCTCCATTGCTTTTATGTTCTGCGTTCCTGTGTCCCGTCTGAAGTTTCTCTCAGATTGGTTCGTTTGGAGGGGTGGAAAAATGACCAGCTAGCCAAGTTAAGTTGTCACAATAACCACAAAGGACCACTTTCTTTCCTCTGTTTCGTTATGTAATCTGTGTTTCCGGCTCCCTCGGTCGTATGCAAAGATCTTTCTGGGGCGAACGAAGCACTGTGGGCAGAAACATCCTGAATGGGGCAGTTGCTGAGGCGTGTCAGTTGTGCTCTGGGGTGGGGGGCATTCTTTGTCTCCTTGCATGAAGTAATATCAGTTTACGAAGGGTGCGTTTCCCCCTCCCATCTCAGTTATTTAAAGGCCCTTTTCATGTGGTTTGGTGTCAGAGATACATTTGATCAACTACATTTTTAAAAAAATATGTTTTTGAATGCAAGCTGCCTCCCCCCCCCCCTTTCAGGAAGCTGCATGATTTCAGCTCCACTCAGCACCACCTAAGCTAACCAAGTCTGCAACACATCCTATGTGTGACGCGAGCAGGCGTCCTTGAGTTTGGGGACTGAAACATCCCCCTCCCCTCCCCCACCGCCCGAGGCTTGATTTTTTTGTTTTAACATTTGTCCTGAGGAAGAGTTCTGGGGGAAACTTGCAAAACTTTGTCGTATATTTTCGGTGAAATATAGTATTACGTGGCTAAAAAAAGTATTACGTGGCTTTTGGTTTGAAAACACCTTGTGATTCACCCACAGGGGGCGAGGAAACAGTCTTTACATCAAGGAAGCGCGAGGCTGGTCACCGAAGTGTCTTTCACTATTTCTTTTATACAATATATTTTATTAAGTTTTCAGTGTTACTACAGATATAATGTACAGGTAAGTAAGTAGCAAAGAATTGTGGTATACGTGAACAAGAGTAATACATAATAAGATTGTGCACTTTAACAAAATAGGGGCCAGGGCTTTCTCAGTGGCGGCCCCGCACTGGTGGAATGAGCTGCCGGAGAACATCAGGGCCCTGCGGGATTTGATGCAGTTCCGCAGGGCCTGTAAAACGGAGCTCTTCCACCAGGCCTTTAGGTAGGGGCCGCCCAGGGCAAACATCTCAGCCCTGGCTCAGCTCCATCTGCCAGCCCGTCTGTTGGCACTCCCATCTGCCAGCCTGTGTGTGGTCACACAGGGATTATATATGAATGCTGCTCAGACCCACCTGTGGGTAAAATTGAAATGTTGCCAATCTTGTGTAGAATGTGTGGGAAGTATTTTTAATGTTTAATGTGGAATGTTTATTTTAAATTGATTGTAATTTTAACTTGTGTTGTGAGCCGCTCTGAGCCTGCCGTTTGGTGGGGAGAGCAGGATATAAATCCAAGAAATAAATAAATAAATAAATAAAATATAACAAGCGTGAACTTTGAGATTTAACAGGTATAGGCTCTTTCTACAGTTATCAAAAACTCCAACTCAGTGTTAATACCCAACTATAATAAATTAACTAGCGCTACCAGAACCATAAATCATCCGTCCCTTTGGGTATATCTTGTTGCTTTGCGAGGTCTTCCAAAGTGTGGAACCGTGTCGATACAAATGTGGCAGGAGCAGGAATCTTGTCAAATCGCGTAAGATTATCCGAGAGTTTAGCCATTATATATAAATCCCACCACATCTTTTTGTGCCATTGTGGAAGAGTGGGCGTCGTTGTCGTTTTCCAGTTTGTGGCAATGACAGTTTTAGCTGCAAAAAGCATTAGTGAGACCCCTTCTATGATGGATTTAGAAGAGCAGTTTTCAGCCCATCTGTACAAAAACAAGTGTTCTGGTGTGGGGAGAATATCTATGCCGTTGATGGATTTTATCTGATTCAGAACTGCAGTCCAAAAAAGAAGAATTTTAGAACAATATACACTATTTCTTTTAAAAAAGAACAACAGAGAGAGAGAGAGAATTTGACTTTTTCTTTCTTTCTTTCTTTCTTTCTTTCTTTCTTTCTTTCTTTCTTTCTTTCTTTCTTTCTTTCTTTCTTTCTTTCTTTCTTTCTTTCTTTCTTTCTTTCTTTCTTCTTACATCCTGCCCTCCTATGGCAAATGAGCCATAAAATGCATAGCGAGTTTGACAGCAGCGTACATTGGTTCTCCCGCCTCCATTTTATCTTCACAATAAGCCTGTGAGGTAGGTTAGGCTGAGGGACTGTGACTGGCTCAAGGCCACGCCTCAAGCTTCATGGCACGGTAGGATCTGAACCCAGGTCTCCCCAGCTTTAGTCTGGCTCCAGGCCAAACTAAACTTGATGGTGTCCATGAGGATGCCGCTGCCCGATTAAAGTCACTGAAAAATGCCATGGGACCCACGGTGCGGCAGGCTGAGGTGGTCTTGTCCCTCCCCATGCTTACTCAGTTGCCAAAACAACTGCCCCTCCTGCAGTGCAGGCCCCATAAGGATTGGAACCTTCTTGGCATTTTTTGACAACTGTAAGATGGTGGTGTCCTTGTGGCGGCCATGAAGACGCTGTCATGTCTAGTTTGGCCCTGCTATACCACTGTGTTAAGGGTCAGGATATTTATGCAGGATATTTATGCTTATGTTTCAAGGCATCCAAGTAGGGCAGAGGTGTGAGTTTGATACTTGCTTACCAGCCATTTGAACTTGGTAGTCCTCAGACTGTCTCTCTGCTGGAATCTGAGTTCTCCTTGGTGTTTAATGCATGCCTGAATGACTTTTCAGAGTAGTCAGCTGGTGGGGAACGTGGGATGAGTCGACTGCTTAAGTCTGGGTGCCTCAGGAAACACCCTTCTGCCTTGTGGCTTGAAAACATTTTTTTAAAAATAGGATATGTCTTTTTTTTTTAGGAGGAGGTGCCAAGAACCACTCTTATTGATATGGCTTCTGCCTGTGAGAGACAGTTGTGAGTTTTTGGGTGGGGACTGGATGCCAGGTGTGGCCCTTGGTTTCCAGTTCAGGGAAATCGGTTGATCTTTCGCTGCTGGGTGGGGACAGTTTGGCTCTTGGCAGCTAAATCTTATTTATTTGGGGATTTACAACTTGCTTTTCTCCCAGATGGGGGACTAGAACCCAACCGTGTCTCCAAAAGGACATTGCAGAGCCGGAAAAACCACAGAGGGCAGCAACCAAGAATACCGGAGCGCCTTCCCTATGAGGAAAGGCTGAAGAGTCTAGGACTTTTCAGTTTAGAAGAGAGACAACGAAGAGAGGGCGTGATAGAGGTTTATGAAATTATGTGTGGGATGGAGAGAGTTGACAAACAGAACTTTTCCTCCGTCTTCTCAAATACTAGAACTTGAGGGCATCCAACGAAGCTGATGGGCAGTAGGTTCAGGATGCACAAAAGGAAATATTACTTTACAGAGAGAGTGAGTAAAATGTGGAATTTGTTGCCAGGGGATGTGATGGCCACAGGCATAGACAGCTTAAAGGGGGATTAAACAGATTCATGGAGGAGAAGTCTATCAATGGCTACTAGCCATGGTGAGGGGGGGGGGACTTCCAACTTCAGAGGCACTAAGCCTCTGAATCCCAGAGCCAGGAGGCAACATCAGGAGAAGGCCTCAGCCGCTATGCCCTGTTGTTGGCCATCCAGGGAAACTGGTTGGCCACTGTGTGAGACAGGATGCTGGATGAAATGGACCACTGGTCCGATCCAGCGGGGCTCTTCTGATGTTCTTATGTCGTTCTCCGCTCCTCCATGTTATCCTCACAGCATTCCTCTGTGAAATGGATTAGGCTGAGAAGTCACGCAGTGAACTTTTGTAGCCGAATGAGGACTTGAATTTGGTTCTTCCAGATCCTTGTCTATAACTAGCCACTACACCGTATGATAAGTGGGGCCGGCTGTGATTGGCGCTGCAGCACTGATAATGTGATAGTGTCAAGGCACTGTTGTGTATTCTGTGGATGCTACGCCTACAGATCTGTGGGAAAAGAATCTATAACCCTATATTTTGTGCAAACTTAATAAGCAGAGTTAGGATTTTTACTGAAACGAGTTCAAGCTTGCCATTTCTCTGCCTGAAGATTAGAAGGTTGTTAGGCAGCCTTGTTTTGAACCTCTCTTTTTCTGCCCTTGTGGGTTTGGCTAGTCTGTGTGGTGAGCAGGAGGGTGTTTTGGGGCCTGATTTAGCCTCTTGATCATGTGGCTTTGGTAATAAGCACAGCAAGAGAAGAGAATTTCATGTTCTGTTCTGTCGCCAGCTGCCGCCTGGTCTTTTTTTAGTTAAATGTTCATTTTTGTTTGTCTTTGAAACTTCTTTGCTGTACATTTGAGGGAAGGCTTGAGGGAGCCGGGTTCTTGTCTAGGTTCTCTCAGTTGAGTGTCCTGAGGTAATGTCCTTCCCGTGTTTGTTCAGCTTATGATGGGCTGAAAGGAAGAAAAAGGCTTTCTGGAAACTATTGAACACCACACAGCTAGTATCTGCAGCCTCTCATTTTCTCAGTGGTTTCTCCTTTTCTCCAAGTGGTCTCCACTTCTAGCCATATACAATGAATGTGTGGTGAAGCTTTCTGGAATGTTCCGTAGTTTCTGGACGTTCCTCTGTTGCCCTCTCTTGCCACTGAAACTATATCCACTGTTCCTTTGTTTTTTGAAGCTCCTTTTTTTACTGACGCACGATGAAGGTCTTAACTGGTTTTCTGTACTATTTCCTGTTACGGCAATATTGTTTTAATTATTTTTGAAGACCACATTTCTCTTTGGCTGGCCTTCCATAAAGGCTTGTGATCTGAAGGCATTAAAGCAAAGGTGTCCTTAAAGATGGCTCCCAATGCTTAATGCTTGTTTTGGAGAAGTTGCCATGGAGACTCTGCCTCCAAATTTTTTGCCTGCCTCCCCTTATCTAATAAAGAGATTTAACAGCCGTGTAGTGACTCAGACTATTGGTGTGTTCATGGGCGTCACCAGAAGAAGCGGAGGAAAACTGATAACGAGTTTCATCTGGCTCTGTTTTGACTACGAGGCCAATTATTGCACAAACGAGCCTTCTTCCACCTGTTAATAATTTTAATGTGGAGATAGATTGATGAGCCAAAAGTGAGTGGACGGCTGTTGCAACGTTGCCAGGGTTTTGCCTCCCTTGTAGCATTCCACGCTCGCAAGACAGCCAGAAGAGAATGATACAGGCAGGGAATGGCTCCGGCTCAAAGGCCCGCATCCCATGACTACCTGAAGCAAGCAGGAATTTCAGTCATGAGAAGACCGAGATTGGTTCATTGATGATATCACCTCTGTTCTCATTTTACAGTTAATGTGAGCTACATCCTGCATTTGCGTGCAAACATCCGTTTGTAAGAAAGACCCAGTGTGCGCTCACTTTAAAAATGGAACCAGGGACCTGGATAAATGTGGGGGTTTAAATCCCACGCTCAGCATTCAGTGTAACTTAAAGATTACTCAGTGCGTGTAAAGAAAAATCAAGCGTGAATTGTACATGCGTTTACGTGTGCTCACTTTTTCTCCCCCAACAACATTTTTTTTATTTTATTGTAGTAACACACAAAGAACAAACATACCACGTCTACAATCAAGCACTTCCGTGTGCGGGTTGAGGTTCCCTCTACAGATAGACTACTATAAGTGGTTTACATAGCAATATCACCACAATATGTATAAAAACTTACAAACAGAACTTTAACAAGCCTTTCATGGGTTGGTCAAGATATGCGTCTCACCCGTATATAAAGGTTTTAAACTTAGCATCCATAATATGTTCCCAGTCGAACTTATCAAAATTAACATTCTTCAACACTGAGTTCCATTTATCAGCGGGGTTTAACAGCTTCCTTTCATTTGTATTACCACTAGTGTATATAGATAGTTTTTCTAACAGGAAAAAATCCCATACTTTATTTAGCCATTGAGCTACGGAGGGGGCTGATTTATTCTTCCAATTTTGAGCGATTACTACCTTGGCAGCTATTAAGAGTATGTTAATTAGGTCTAGCGAGCTTGGAGGCGGTGGGTCTGGAGGGCTACAGCGGAGTAGGACTACAGTTGGGTCAAGTGGCACCGTGGGCCTGGTTAAGATTTCAATCTTGGTTAGAACTTACTTCCAGAATTGTTCTATGTGCGAGCACTGCCACCAACTGTGAAAGAAGGTGGCTCTTTTCCCGCAAAGCTTCCAGCATAGGGGAGATGTGTTGGAATGGAGGTGAGCTAGCTTAACAGGCATTAGGTACCACCTCATTAATACTGTGTGAGCAGCTGATTGTATGTATTGTGAGTTGGAAGTTTTGGCAATTGTGAACCATCGTGTGCTCAATTAAAATGAACAGGGTTATAAACGATGAGGAATCTGGGGTTTATCCTGTTCTGGTTGGGGGTGCACTTTTCCCCTAGAGAATTGGATCCATTTTTGGAAGGTGGGCCATTACATTCAGTCCCTCAGATGGCTATCCTGGGGGCAAAAAGTCCTTTCTGAAGTCTGGGAGAGCTTTGGTGGGTACGGCAGCTGCAGCCTTTCTTCGGAAGATGTGATCCGACTGCAGTCCTCCATGGCAAATTAACATGCAGCTTAGATTACTGTAATGCACTCCATCTGGGCTGCCCATGAAGACTGTTCAGAAACGTCACCCACTTCTGTATACAGGTGCAAAACTGTTAGCATTATAATCAGGAAGTCTTCTGTTATATCAGAGCTTCATTGGCTGCCTTTGGGTTTCTAGGTACAATTCAAAATAAAACGATAATTCTTGCCAAGGCATTCAGTGCAGTGTAAGGTATGGTGCTATCCAAAGGATTCTGATATATAGTACCTTTTCTCTGTTTTAATCTCGCCATTCCCCAAAGGAGCTCAGGGAAGCATGTATGGTTCTCCCTCCTTCCATTTTGCCCTCCCAACAATCCTTTGAGGTAGGTTAATCTAAGACCAAAGGCCATCCAGTGAGTTTCTTCACGGGGGATGGAGATTTGAACCGGAGTCTCCCAGGTCCTAGTCTAACACCAACCACTATATCACTTGGCGGGGATTTGGCCTAAGGCAATTTTACTGTATTTTAATGGTAATGCAGAGAATTTCGGTTTAGGATTTTTTTTTAAACCCTATTAAAGTAAGTTGCTCTCAAGAAGTTCTGTGAGTGATACTTCCTTCTGGGACCAAACAGCATATAATATATTTATTTAGGAGATTTTTGTGCCACTTTATCAGAGTCTTGCTCAAGGTGGCTGATTTTTAAAAAAAATACAGGTAACTTGAGATGAGGCAGAGAATTTCTAATTGTAGCATCTGTTAGATAAAGAAGCAAGATCTAAAGTTTAAACATTCCTTAAGATGCTTGGGTTGTTGACACTGGCTTCCCCCATTCAGAAAGGCAACATCTGTGTTGACTCTTGACTTCTCGGATTGTAAGCGGTAGTTCTTCAAGTGTGCAGATAAACGTTTCTGCAGGCTTTCCCTTTTTTGAGTTCTTAAGGCTCTTATTCAGAGGTCGTGTTCTCAGATAATGTGTTGCCTGGGGCTAGTTTGAGCTGGTTTTGTTTTCACCGATCTATGCCATTGTGCCTTTCTGTAGCATGAAGAAAGTTATTGTATTGGAAGGTTGTTGGTTCACTCACTCGTATGTCAGAATGAGCACTGCTTTTCACGCTTGTTCAGTCATCATCTGGAAAGTAGATGTACAGATGAGGAAGATTTAAGTGGCTCAGAACCCAAGTGGGCCCTGCAGGGCTGACAGTGGACATCTGTTCATCTGTTGCAGGGGTCTCTTGAGGGCGTCACAGCACCCATCGACACCTTTTCTGGCGCCCACCAAGTAGTTTTAGGGAAAGGATGGGACCAGTTAGAGCTTTTCCAAAGCAAAGCTTCTGATTGACTGTTGGAGATTCGATTGGCTGTGCAGACTTTTAAAAATGTTGCTTTGGCAGCAGCTGCCACCGCAGCACAAGGATCTGTACTGTGTGACTGAAGTTATGCTAAATGGCCGGTCCGTTCCTGAGAGAACCTGTTTCTCAAGATATATGTCCCACCCTACATTTTCAGTTAACACAAGTCTTAAGCCAGTGTGGGGTGGTGGTCCCCAGTCTTGGTTGGTCCCTAATCTTGTTGTGTCTGTGGGCACTTTTGGAATTTTGAGAACAGGAGTTGATGCCACTACAAAATGGCTGCCACATGGGGGCAGTCACAAAATGGTGGGAGGTTCCAGTCCAAGCCAGTCATTATTTTCCCCCGGGTTCTTCTTGAGGCACCTTCTTGTCCGGTGAGGTGGAAGAAAACTGGGACTGGCTATTTGCTTTGGGAGAGAAGAAAATGGAAGCCGGAAAACTCACTGGAGGATGCTACAGTGCTTGTAGGTACCACATTAGGGATCACTAGGTTAGTGTCAGACTAGGATTTCAGAAACCTGGGTTCAGATAAGAACATGAGAACATAAGAGAAGCCAATGTTGGATCAGGCCGATGACCCATCCAATCTAACAGTCTGTCACACAGTGGCCAAAAACACCAGGTGCCTTCAGGAGGTCCAGCAGTGGGGCCAGGACACTAGAAGCCCCCCCCCTGTTGTCCCCCCCCCACCAAGAATACAGAGCATCACTTGCCCCAGACCGAGAGTTCCTATCTGTACTTTGTGGCTAATAGCCACTGATGGACCTCTGCTCCAGATGTTTATCTAATTCCCTCTTGAAGCCGTCCATGCTTGTAGCCACCACCACCACCTGTGGCAGTGAATTCCACGTGTTAATCACTCTTCGGGTGAAAAAGGACTGTTGTTTTTTAAAAAGGTAAACACATACTATGTCTTTGGTTCATAGTTACCTTTTCAGATAAAACTCCTACCAGCTGATAATAGTCACTTATGACTGGCTTTCCCACTCGGTCTTTCCAGTATTAGACATCTGAAGCCTAAGAGATGGGGTGGGGGTGGGGGTGGGGGGCGGGAATGACATTAAAGAAAACCGAAGATCCCTGCTGGGTCTGTCTAGCCCAGCATCCTGCCTCTTGACAGGGACCAGCCGGATGAGGGAGTTTATGGAAGGAGATGATCCTTTGGCAGGATCTTTCTGGGAAGGCCAAATGCTTTGTTTTTCGGGGTGGAGGGTGGTTAGGAGGGGGTCAGACATGTCCCGATCTCATGCCAGTGTTTGTTGTGCTGTATTACGCTGCGCCAATACAATTGTTTGCAAGAATTCATTAATTCGCATACCTACAGAACTTCCTCAGCTTTCTGGTCACTCTGCATCCCATAATGCTGCCCTTGGAAGACAAGAGACTTCCAGGAGCAGCATGATTTTTTTTGGAGGGGGGGGTTGCCATTCCCCGGAAAGGGGTGGGGGTTTATCTGCTTTTGAGGCCCCCAATCCACCACTGGCTGGCGGGGGGAGCCCCACCCCCAAAGATCCCTGTCTGCACTATGGTTACCATAGAGTTTTCCCTCAAATGCTAGAGTGTCCCTCCACAATGTGCTCTGTGCGATGACATCACTTCCAGGTGACATCATCATGGTGTGCGCACTTTGCACGTGCGCTGAAAAGTCCCAGGAACTGAGAGCCCCCCCCCCCCCCCGGCAGCCAGGTAAGACCCGGCAAGCCGTGGGAAGGACACTGAAGTCTGCACTGGGTATGGAGAGTCAGTGAAAATTGCCCCCGCCCCGGTCACTTCCACAATCATTTCATAACACTGAACTAATTTGGTTTTTTTAATTAGCATGTGTTTCAAACTGGATGACACAGAGAGGTGTGTGTGTGTGTGTGTGTACACATATGGCTTAAAAGCTATTTGGTCTTTTTTGACCATCTAAATGCGCAGTCCTGTTTCTGAAAACGTGAGAACCCCTACCCTGAAGTTATATGAAGTAATATGAGGCACTCATTTTCATACAAAAAACAGAAAACAAAGCACTGCACATCTGTGTCACTCTCTTGAGGAAACATGCCATCCAGCCACCATCTTGGCTGAAATGATGCACTACAGATAGGAGCTTGGATGCCGGCCTGCAGTAACCACATCATTTGTGGTATGGATGCCAGCTGCCTGGGAAAATTCCCACACTTCGAAGCGGCTTTGTATCTTTGAGCCACCGCTGGGCTTGGTGCTCAGGATTTCACTGTGAGCTTTCAGGAGTGGTGGGGACCTTAAGGGAGAGCAAAAATCCCCAGAACTCTGGTGAGTTATACCCTTGCCCAGAATACCAACAATGTACCATGTGCTAACTTATTACCATATGATATGCAAACTGTAGTGTCCTGCCAGTGTGGTGTTTAGAGCCCTGAACTGACATATGGGTGTCTTCAGTTCAAATTCCCACTTAGTTATAAAGCCTCACCAACTTCAAGGAACTTCTGTTGAGGACAAACCTGAGGGAAGAACCATATATTTGTAGGAAGGTTGGGATACAAATGTATGGAGAGGTGGTTGAGGTGAATTAGGCCTCTTCTTTGCTCCTGGGTGTGGATATGTGTCAGAATCTCTTAATCGCCTGACACGGTATCGAGGGCAGCCATCTTACCACCTGCTTAGATAGCCAGTTACCACTTGTCAAGCGATTTTCTGTCTTCGTTCACGGTTTTAAGCAGGGTTGCCATAAGCCGTATCTCGTCCGCTCAGCCATTTCTTAAATAAGTGGTAAGCATTATTCTTATTGTGGTCTGCTTCGTGTGTGTGCTTCGGTAGCTTAAACTCAAGGGCAGCAAGCAACTTTTCTGATGACGACTGTAAAATGCATAAAGACCGCATGGTGATGCTTTTTACAGATAGTGATGGAATCTCAGGGTGTGGAACCACCGCCTCTTGGCTGGGAACTCATTTGCATTCTTCGGCTTCGTGCTTTTAGTGTTTGAGATACTTCGAGCTGATGTCGGTCTTCCAGGAGGAAGGGAAGGGAAGGAAGGAAGAAAGGATGGAAGGAGCTTGTTCTGTTGGATTTGAGAAGCAGATTCTCATAGGAATCAATGAATAAACCGATCAAGGCATAGCCCAGGCTAGCCTGATGTCGTTAGATCCGGGAAGCTAAGCTGGGTTGGTCCTGGTAAGGACTTGGATGGGAGACCACCAAGGCAGTCCAGGCTTGCTGTGCAGAGGCAGGCAATTGCAAGCCACCTCTGAACGTCTCTTGCCTCAAAAACTGTACAGGATTGCCATAAGTGAGCTGTGACTGAATGACAAAAACAAGACAACAAGGTACGCAAGGGCCCTAGTGAGCAGAAAGACGCAAAGAACTAGTAGTGATTAAAATACTGGACGAGGACTTGGGAGACCCAGGTTCAAGTCCCCACTCTGCCATGAAGACTTGCTGGGTGACCTTGGGCCTGTCACATGCACTCAACCTAGCTCTACCTCACAGGGTTGTTGTGAGGTTAAAACAGCGGATAGGAGAACGATGCAAGCTGCTTTTTGGGGAGAAAGGTGGGGTGTAAATGGAGCAAATAAACTCCACTTAAGTCTCTACCAAGCTGACGGAAGACTTTTTTAATACCAGAGTTGTCACCCATGGGTGTTTGATGGGTGGCAAAAAGCCTGGACGGTGGTGGAAAAGTTATTCGGGCCTGGTCTTCCTCCAACAAAGCAATATGAATTTGTGGCAGGAGCAGTGACAACAGCCCTATCCCCAAGTTACACTTAATTTTTTTTTAAAAAAAAATATGCCCATTGATTCATTCTCATCTTACATTCGGTGCACATGCAGCTTAACATGTGATTCAGACCACGCATTAATCCAAGCAGTGGTTCCTGGTTTCGGTTGCAGAGTGAACGAACATTGGCATTTCTTAAAAACAGAGGTATGGGCATGCATGCGGGACGTTCAGTTTTCCTTTCCTTTTATTCCTTTAGAGCAGGGGTGGGCAAATTGTGGCCCGGGGCCCACATGCGGCCCGCCACAGTTTTTTGCGGCCCGCCAAGACAGTTAGCCATTTTCAGCACCTGAGGAGCTGCAGCTTGAACGTACTGACATGCAGTCAGATCACACTGTGAAAGAAATGTTTAATGCTGTGACATTAGTTGACTTTTACAAATCTTTGTCTGCTGAACAGTTTCCATGTATGAAGAAATTTGCTGGGAAAATGGTCTCTGTATTTGGGTCTACATATATTTGTGAGCAAAATTTTTCTTGCATAAAGATCAACAAGAGTAAATAGAGACGTTAAGAGACATTTGACAGACGTTAACTTGCGGGCTGTGATGAGAATCTCAACAAGCAATCTCACTCCTGATTTCAAAAAAACTGTAGAAAAGTGTGATAGGGTACATTTGTCTCATTAAACTGATTCTAAAATTAAATGTGCTCGCAGCTATAGATGGTATGAAATCAGCACAATAAATAGATTGAATGAAACTACCACTATTTTATTTAATTTATATCTATTGATTTTTATGATACAATTTATACCTTTTCTGAAATGCAAAGTTAACTAATAAATGCAATCATTTTAAAAGGTGCGGCCCTCCGCTAACCTCCGCTCCCACAAAGTGGCCCCCGAGCCAAAACAATTGCCCACCCCTGCTTTAGAGGTAATTTACAAATCTTGAGTTGCAGAAAATTGCCTATTTATTTTTTCAGTGCAAGGGATAAAGGGACTGAAACAGATTTCACCACCGCCAAAGTAATCTTAGGATCATTATCTCTCAGCAAATAAAACGGAGATTCTGAAGCGTTCACTTTAGCACGCAAGCAGGGCTGAGATCAACAGGGCAGCACAGCAGAGCCTTGGAACTCAGGTCGGTGAATGGAACACTCCACAGGGATGCCTCCAAGGCAATCAGTAGACTGATCGATGAACCTTGAAGAGAGCTAAAGTCCTTGCTTTGACCACTTGCATCTTGGAAAGTGCATTTCTGACCTAATGAGGGAGAAAAGGCAAATTAATCTGCTAGGATAGATTCAGGTGGGTAGCCGTGTTGGTCTGAAGCAATGGAACAAAGTTTGAGTGCAGTGTGGCCACCTTTAAGACCAACAAAGTTTAATTCTGGGTATAAACTTTCGGGTGTGTACACACTTCTTTGGATACATGTGCACGAAAACTTGTATCCGGAATTAAACTTTGTTGGTCTTAAAGGTGCCACCGGACTCAGAGCTTGAGACATGTGATTCCCTTGCTCTCCAGAGAATCTGCCAAGCGGGTACCGGTCTTAGGGTTTTCCTGCAGACAAGAACCAGAGACCTTCAGAGCAACACTTGGTGCCGGCAGCACGAGAGACTTGGAGCTGCTCCTTCTGTCCCAGAAAAGACTGTAGTGCTGCAGGCAGCTGAGTTTTGCTCAAACACAGGGCAAGAGAAGGAGTTCGACCCAGCCTTCAAAAGAGACTTTTTATGCACTTGACAACTCAGAGAGAGGTTTTCCAGGAGCTGTGCACGAGCACTTCCCTGCTTCCTTTGTGCAGCTTCCTTAATCCGGTATTCTGCAGGCAACCATTGCGTAGCTTGCCTTCCCTCGCCATTTCTGTTTGTGCCGTGGCCGGTTTCCAGTCTGGATCATGGAAGTTCTTGGCCACTCCGTGCCCGATGTGGGAAAGGTGTGAACTTGGAAATGGAGCCTATAATAGGCCAGGGGCCTATGTATGTATGATTAACAGGAGAACTGGCTAACTGCCCCAGGCAGCTTCTTTCTGCCTGCCTCCGGGTCTTGCGAAGCACTGGCCTTGCCTGCCCCCCTCCCCCTCATCATGTTTCCGCTCCTGCCCTTTGACAGCCTGGCGGTTAACCTGCTGGGCATTTCCCTGACTGTCCTCTTCACTCTGCTGTTGATTTTCATCATCGCGCCAGCCGTCTTTGGGGTTTCCTTTGGCATCCGTAGGCTTTATATGAAAACTCTGTGGCAGGTATTCCAGGTGAGTCAGGCGCCTTGTTGTTGTTGTGGGGAAATGTGCTTTGGGGTGTGGGATCTGCCGGGAGCAGAGCTGAAGCAATGAATCACAGCACTAAAGGGCTTCTGAACAACAACAACAACAACAACAACAACAAAAAAGGTGTCACTGGACTCAATTTCTGTTGCTTCAGATGAACACAGCTAGCTCCCTGAATCTAACTTGTGATAGCGTACAAGATTTGGTGTTCTCCGCAGTTTTTCATCAGGTTGGATACCTGATGAAGAGTGCTTCAGAATTTGAAATATTGGCACATTGTTTTGGGCTATTTTGGCCAGTCTTTTTTTTTTTTTTTCCTTTTAAAGATATTCCATGGTAGCTATCTGGAACCTTTATTCTCTGGTGACTACCCAGGCGCCGCATGTTTCAAAAGAACGCCTAGGTCTTCTAAGAAACTTAAGCACATGAGCAGTCCTGCCTCAGATTGGTCAACCAGGTCCAGAATCAGAGAGCAATACATACTGTATTTTCTGGCGTATAAGACTACTTTTTAACCCAGGAAAATCTTCTCAAAAGTCGGGGGTCGTCTTATACGCCGGGGGTCGTCTTATAGGGTGGGTGATGAAACTTCCAAGCCGGACTGGAGAATCTGCGGTTACCCCATCCCTACCACGTCCACAGCTCGGCCGACGGAGGGGAACGAGGGGGCAACCAAAGGGAAGGGCACTGTGCAGACCTCCAGCCAAAGGGCGCCTTCCGAAAGACGGCGCGCGGGGCTTAGTGAGGCGGGACTAGGCAGGGGCCCCCCCAGGAAATGAAGTGGCTGCTACTCGCACCGCCGCCGGCCGCGGGAAGAGAGGCCTCGGGCCACTTGCACTGCCGCGGGGAAGGAAGCCTTGCGCCGCTTGTGGTGGTGAGGCCCTGCGCCACTTGCGCCAGCTGCGGCGAGGCCCCACGGCCGGGGGTGGTGCAAGCGGCGCGAGGCCTCCCTTACCAAGGCCGGCAGCGGCATAAGCAGCAGCCGTTTCATTTCTCAGGGGGGCTCGCACTGCTGCCGGCCGCAGGGAAGGAAGCCCCCATGCCGCTCACGGGGAGGCCCCGCACCGCTCACAGCGGCTGCAGGGAGGTGTTGTGCTGGCGCACACCCCCCCCCCCGGGAATTTAAAAAGACGACACCCCTGGTGTGAGCTAGCTTACAGTTTCTTAGCCTCCGGCGTCCACAGAACCACTTGAGAGAGAAGGACTAACTGAAGGTCTGGCGCTGTATTTGGTGTGCATTGGAAGAGGGGTAGTCTTATTCGGCGAGTATACCCCAAACTCTGTATTTTGACTGGAAAAGTTGGGGGTCGTCTTATACCCCCAGTCGTCTTATACCCCAGAAAATACGGTAGATTTTTCCATTTCTCATACGATGGGTACCAGAGAGAGCGGTCATTCGAAACACATCCTCCTATACAGAGGCTTCACCTATAGATTTTGAACCGATCCAAAGCTTTTGCTTTGTCCAAGCAGGCATTTTATAAGTAGTTTTGTAAAGATGGGTGCAAATTCTTGTTTGTGCTCTGTTGGTTTTCATCCATGTTTCATGGATTTTGTTGGTCTCCTTGAGTTTCCTTCAGGGTACTTACATAAGTGCCGTCAAGTTGCAACAGACTTATGGCGACCCCAGCAAGAGGCTTTCAGGGCAAGGGAGAAGTAGAAGTGGATGGCCATTGCCTTCCCCTGCACAAATTTCCTCAGTGGTCTCCCTTCCAAGCGCTGTCCCTGCTTAGCTTCCAAGATCTGAAAACATCAGGCTATACCGTGCCCCCTCCCCTCCCCTCCCCTCCTTCAGGGTAGGTGGAAGTTGGTGGAGGGAAGTTTTCAAATTTAAGGTGTTGATTTGATCTTAGCTAGGGGCCTTGGGAGGGGAAGGAAATGGCTGATTTTCCATAGAGTTCTGTCTGCTAGGAAGCACCGAACTGAATAGCGTGATCAAAAAGCAGGGGGAGAATGTGGCTGTTGGAAGACTAACACGCACCATTCTAATATGTTGCTTGAAAACTGACCAAACCAGGATATGAACCGGTACGAAACACACCCAAAATGGCTGGTGAGGGCTGGAACAGGCGTCATCAGTATGCTGAACCAAGAAGCATTTTTGTCTCGCCTAGCTCCAGCAGTGTTCTAGGTGTTTTAAGAAAGGGATCCCTAGACATGCTTGTGGAGGGTATCTCTAAATGTGCATCATTTTGCCTCCTGTTCATCTCCCAGTCCTATTTTTAACTTTGCTTGGTTGTACTAAAGCCGGATGTTTTTATGTTGCGTATAGGATGCTGGAAATTAGAGACTGCATCAGGTATATATATTTGGAAACCAAACATTCGGTAAAGACTAGAGCGCTTTACATTGTCGAGATCAAGGTTTTATTTTCTTTGGAAACATGCTTTGCTAAAGAGAGGATTACCTTTATTTTTTTCGAGACGGTTACTTTTCTGCCTGCAGTACTGAACCTTCAGCTTCGGTTTTGCTTTTCAAAGTGCTTTTTCCTGTTTAGACAATAACGTGAAAGTGAGCCTGCGTTACTTGTTATCTATATGTAGCCGTAGAACTCTGGTTGAGAAGCCCAGATGTTTCTTGGAGAAGCACTAAACACAGACGCTCTTAATAAAATTAGTTGGGGGCTGTGTGTGTCGGGGATAATGCCTAACTTCTGAGCTGTGCTTTATCTCGCACATCAAAAAAATCTAAGTGCACCGCAAACCTTGGCATGAAGTGCTGCAAGAACCCGGGAAGTCATTCCCTTTGGTAACTATTAAAGCTTTTATCACCTCACAAAGGTAGAGTGCTCGTGGTAGATCTAGTGTGCTGGAACTGTCTTTTGGGACTACGTCAGATAAACCAAACTTGGACTTGGTTGGCAGATTTGTATAGGAGGATTGAGAGAGGAATGATCAACAGTGGGATTGCAGGCGATGACATGGAAGAGGTCTGGCATTTCCATGCAAAGTTCCAGTGAGAACTAGATATGTCTAGAAGCATCTCCGAGCTCAGTGGTCGGACCCTTCTTTCGCTCCTAAGCAGTGGCCCAAGTCCTGTGAACCTTTGAGGACGTGATGACATCACAACATGTAATGGGAAAGCCGGCGCCGGGAAACACAAGCTAATCTGCCGAGGACTGAGCCAAATGTTAGAATCATGGTGGAAACCTCTCCACCACCCAGTGGTCATGTCTCACTGTCTTGTTGCTCTCTCTGTGTCCATTCAAAGAGAGGTGGAAGATGTGGTTCCCTTGTTCCCTATGCATGTGCATTAGCAGCAGGTTTTTCCAAAATGTGGGTCTGGAGGGGCTCGTGACCCCGCAGGTGGGACTCCATGACCCTTTTAAGTTCCAGCTCCTTAATTAAAGGTCACCAGACCACTGCTCTAACTGCAGTTAATACATAAAGGTGATTTGGCCGGCACCTGGTGGATGGATGTGGGTTTTTTTAACTCAATAGCAAGTTCATTAAGAGTCACTGATGTTTCATGTAAGCCAACATCTGTCATTTTAATGTGTAACCTGAAAGCAGTCTAGATGTGCTCCAAACCTGGGTATGAACTCCTGCAAGTATCTGGGAAGTCATTCCCTTTGGTGATGAGTAAAGCTAACTAAGCTTTATCTGAATCCCCATAAGTCCTATGCACTCTTCATGGAACAATGATGACATTTTGGAGAGTCATCTGATCAACTAATGCAGGGGTGTCAAACTCATTTGTTATGGAGGGCCGGATTTGACATAAATTGGACTTTGTCGGGTTGGGCCATCTGTGTCAGAAAATGTAACGCCAGATAGCGGATATATCAACTTCATAAAGGATACAAACACATTCTTTTAAACTTAAAAACATGCTTGAAACATTAGCATTCTTGCAATATTTTGTTTATTTAACAGTTTCTGATAACTGACACTTCTTGCTTTGAATTATTGGATCAAAATGTCTGTGCTGTTGCAATCTGGGAGGGGGAGGAGCAAAAGCTTGCCTATCTATCTCTCCTGAGCGATTGAGTGAGTCTGGAAAAGCAAGCTATGACGCAACAACAGCAGCAGAACTGGAGGAAGAAGCAGGAGACAGCCAGTCCCTTGCAGGTCCGGGGCCACATGTTTGACACCCCTGAACTAGCGGTTTCTGTGTTTGCAGTCAGAGGTTGCCGTTGACTTATCTTCGCCCAAAAGGGCCAGAAGTATAACCTGATGCCAACTCTACGTAATTCTTATTAAGTCTGCCTGCTGTTCTATGTGGGATGGATAAATGTATCAAAATATAATATAGAGGACACAGTCCAGTGCCATTCAAATACTGTGATGAAATTAGATACAGAAAGCCATATTGAACAGCCAAAAGACACTGATATTTTAAGTCGTCCAGGACCACGTCCGATTTCTTACCAACACATACACCAGAACTCTAATAACATAGAGCAGTCTTCAAAATTTGAATAGTCCCAAAGGAAGGTTTAAGAATTTACAGGAGTCTAATGGACAAACTGTACATAGTATTCTCCAGTATTCTTCTTTATGCATGAACTAGCTTATACCAAGCCACATTTTGCCCAGGGCTTCTTCACAAAGATAAAACCCCAAGTCTTCTGCTTCAAAAGGAAAACTTTTACCAACACATTCTTTGCGAAGTTGCTTTCAGCTCAAATCAAAGTCAAATAGATCTGCTCCCAGTCCAGAGTATGAAATCCAAAATCCAAAAGTATGAATTCCAAGACAAGGTTTCCGGATTTAATCTCACTCATTTCGAATAAGCAAATCTCTTCTTCAGCATTTTCAAGGTTTAAAGCAGTTAGTAACAGTAGGGTATGTCCCCAAGGTGGAGTATCAACTCCATTCGCAGAAAGTCACACAGTAGTGTACAATATTAAGGCACCAATCTAACTTCTTACAGAGACCAATGATTCAAAAGACTTCTAAGGTCATACTCTGGACTGGGAGCAGATCTATTTGAGTATCTCATAGCTCTTGCAGAATTAGAACGTTTTAGTTGTTTACTTGCTGCCCACTTGTGATTAGTTGGTTTATATTTTGTAAACTCAAGATTTGGATGACTGTCACTTTTATTTCAATTATTTGGAATAGGTTTTGTATTAAATAAATAGTTTTGTTAAGAAATAATCACGTTTATATTGAAACAACCGCTTTATTTGAGAAAAAATCTTTGTAGTGTTTTGCGCTCTCCTTCACAGTCATATCTCCTATATTGGTCTGCACGTTTGCTGACTGTGGCTCCGAAGTCCTTGTGGACAGCACATGGACTTTTGGTTCAGTGTGAGCTAGGAGTTCATTCCTTGGTGTTCCCAGGGATGTGTGGGAAGGCAGGTGGTCAGCCTTCTCCACAGTGTTGCTTTCTTGAACCAAAACATCCCATGGCAGCTGTTGTCCCATGAGAGAACTTGCAAGAAGGTTTTGCCAGTGGGCAGACAGATGTTTCCCAGGGCTGTTTCAGGTTCAGAAAACAGTGTGGAGGTGAAGGCTTAAGCCCCTTCCCCACAGATGCTATGGTCTTCTTTTTTCCCCCCTATTAACAAGGCTTTTATTCCAAACATCACTCTGCTCAGGACAGGGCTTAACAAGAGCTGCACTCAACTTATACGATTTTTTTTTGAAGTTATTAAACTTTTTATTGAACCATTACAAGAACAGCATAACTTAATATAGAATACAGAATTTTTTAGAAACAGGCATATTGACTAATGACTAATAAAAATAGTAACTTATGTTTAAAGACAACTGTAACTGTGCAACCCTATAGTCTGATCACTGAAAGATTTAGAAGTACTGTAAACCTTAGTTACTGTATCTTGATAAGTTAGTGAGTTAGTTTTCAAAAGGCAAGCCTTGGGCAAGCCATATATCTGGACCAGCTGTTCTCTCAAGGACAGCTTGGGAAAGAGCTCTCTCAGCCCCACCTACCTCACAGGGTGTCTGTTGTGGGGAGGGGGAGGGAAAAGGAGTTTGTAAGCCACTCTGAGACTCCCTTGGGGAGTGGAGGGCGGGGTATAAATCCAATCTCTTCTTCTTCTTCTTCTTCTTCTTCGATGAGCTTCTGGGTGACCTTCTACTTGGGCAGCACCTGTGACTCGTACTGGGTCATGTTGCTCTCGATCCCGAACAGATCTAAGAGGCTCAGGTCTGTGTCCTTCCAAAGACCACGTTCAAGTGCTATGGTCTTGATCCACATTGGGCCTGCGTATACCTGGGAACTAAGTTCCCAGCAGGGAACTCCCAAGAACATGTCTGTTGATGGGAGAGGCTTTCAGTGTGACACGGTCCTCAGCTTTAAGATACTGTGAACCACTTACTTGGAAGTCCCTCCTGCTGAATCTGGTGGTGCTTTCTTCTGAGGAATTTGACAGCTGAAACTGACCGCCAGCATTACTTGGGTCCAATCTTGGCCTGCAGAATGTATAGCATGGGGAGTGGCTTGGCGAAGTTGAACACTATTGTGTTTCTCCCGGTGGCTGATGGTCTTTTGTTTGTTTTCTTCTAGTTCTGCACGGCGAGCGCTCCATAAAAGATGCACTATTACCGGTATTCTTCTGCTGAAGTCAGCTGTTGGTACAAATACCTGCTCTTCAGTTACAATATCATCTTTTGGGTAAGTATGGATCGGCGATGTTGGCAGTGCCTGGGCGGTATTTAACATGGTGGTAGAAATTTAAGTGGACGTTTCGCTTTATTGAAATCAAAGGGGTTGGTTTATAAAGTAAGCAGTGAGACAGGCATCCAAACACAGTGACATCTCAACTTAAGAAATATCGTGTTGATGGGTTTAGTTTTCTCTCCTCTTCCCTCCCCTCCTCCTGCATTTCAGGTCCTGAAACTGAAAATCCAAGAGGCTACGGATAGCTAGTATGGTGCTTCTTAAGAACATAAGAACATAAGAGAAGTCAATGTTGGATCAGGCCAGTGGCCCATCCAATCGAACGCTCTGTCACACAGTGGCCAAAAATACCAGGTGCCATCAGGAGGTCCAGCAGTGGGGCCAGGATACTAGAAGCCAGGGGTCCTTTCGTAGAAAAAGAGGTGCAGGAGCTCATTAGCATAACTCATTAGCATATGCCACATCCCCTGACATCACCAGAAGTGTGTCAGAAAGGGAATGTCCGTTTCAGCCCCATTATACCCTATGGGCCATTGAAATCAATGGCAAAAACTCATAGGGTATATGAGGGGCTGGAGGAAAGGGGGTTTGAGAGAGAGGCTCCAAACTTGCAGGGCAGCTGCTGGGGCCTCTCCTCGAAATACCCACCAAGTTTCAAGAAGATTGGACCAGGGGGTCCAATTCTATGGGCCCCCAAACAGGTTGTCCCATCCCCTCCATTGTTCTCTATGGTGGGAAAAAGTGTTACTTTTTTCCTGCCATAGGGAACAATGGAGGGAATGGGGGCAACCTGTTAGGGGGCCCGTAGAATTGGCCCAGTGGTCCAATCTTCTTGAAACTTGGTGGGTATTTCGAGGAGAGGCCCCAGCAGCTACCCTGCAGGTTTGGAGCCTCTCCCTCAAACCCCCTCCCCTCCAGCCACTTTTAAATTTGCCGCCGAATTTTGGTGGCAATTCAGCAGCGGGACGAATCAGATCAGAGAATCTGATTCGGCCCGTGGCTGCCCTAGTGGCCACTCCTGAGCTGGCGGAGCTTTGCTCCGCCTCGCTCCGGCCCCAACAGACCCCTGCTAGAAGCCCCCCCCCCCCCCACTGTTGCCCGTTTAACAGCAGCCTGGCGCATAGGAATGTAGCTGGGGAAACTTTCCCCCCACATTTCCAAGCTTGGGAAAGTTTAGTTTGCTTAATTTCTTCTTGTCAGGCTGTGGTTTTAATGCACAAGGATAGGACCAGAATGAAAAAAAGTAGCAAATCAAGTATCAAGGGATGAAGGTAGATGAATGAGTCTTTCTCGATATAAGGGAGTGTCATGTGTCTGTCCCCAAGCCATGCTAAAATTGACATGGTAGGTGCTGTGCCATTGCCTCTCTCTGCATAGCAACCCCTGGGACTTCCTCGGTGGTCTCCCATCCAAATGCTAATGAGGGCCAACCCTGCTTAGCTTCTAAGAGCTGACAAGATTAAGCTAGCCTGGGCTGTCCAAGTCAGTGTCAGGTCTTGAGACGCAGCCACTCTCTCCACACTCTTGTAGCAGCAAGATTTGTTCATTGAGAAGTGGAAAGGTTCCAAGCATAGATAAATTCTGTGTCAGAACTGACACCCAGGTGCCAGGACCGACCCTACACTAGAGGCAAGACGTCCTCCCTAAGTCACACTGCCCAATCATTTTTCTCACTCAGCCCGCCAAAGATTCAAACTTGCCCCAAAACCCGCCCCCCACACCTGCCACTGATCATTGCAGTATCTAGACATTCCCTGCACCCAAGGTCAGGGTGGGTGCGGAGATGTGTTTCCCAGGTCCTCCTAGCCTACTCCAAGTTTGCACTACGTAAACGTAAGCAGACATTCACACACTCCCAGCGTGTAGACGTAAACAGAGGAGCAAGTTTGGCTGAGAAAGCAATTAACCCCTGCGGCCACAGAGTCTGAGTTTAGTTAGACAGCATCAAATGACCAGCGAGACTCGAGCTTGACAGGGCATAAAGCACGATAAAATGGGCCAGGTATAATTGAACCGTCATGTGATCCCCTAGCCCCACAAAATATTGATCAAATGTACTGTAAAAAGCATGGTCGCCGTTGTGTCCTTTTTTCTGGTGGTGGTGGGTTCCAGTTGCGTCAAAGGTAACAGAAAAAGAAAAGAAAAAGACCACGATGCAGTCTGACAACAAGAGAAACCAGAGGGTGGCAGAAAGCGTTGCGTGAACGAGCTCCACCCCCAATTGGAACAGATTTCCCGTTTGGAATGGCGTCTGTGTGGCTTCTCCTTTTTTTGTGGGGACAACCGTGTTGCCAAGTGATGGGGTGATACGTTCCCTCGTTAGTTTCAGAGGGTAGTAGCCCTGCTGGTTTGCAGCAGAACAGCCAGATTCGAGTCCAGTATAACCTTTGAGGCTAACACGATTTTCAGGGTATGACCTTTTGGCAGTCAAAGCTTTCTTCGTCAGAATTGATGAAGAGAGCGTTGACCCTCAAAAGCTCATACCCTGAAAAATCTTGTCAGTCTCGAAGGTGCTACTGGACGGAAACCTAGATAAGTCCCTAGTTGTGTATCCAGATCTCCAGGTTTCCAGATTTTTTTGGGGGTGGGGTGGAGGTATTAACCTAGAGCTTCATAAGCATTCTGTGAAATGTGAATGTGAGCAGAGATAGAGAAACCTCAACGGTGGGGTGTGGGGGTTAAGAGTGTCAGACTAGCACCAGGGAGACCTGGGTCTGAATCCCAGCTTGTGCCATGGAAGCTTGCTGCGTGTCCTTGACCCAGTCTCACTCTCTCAGCGTAACCTACCTCACAGGGTTGCCATGAGGACAAGATGGAGGAGAGGGCAACGCTGTAAGCCATTTTGGGTCCCCATTGGGGAGAAAGGGGGGATAGAAATGAAGTGAATGTTAATACACTGCTCTGGGCACCAAGTAATGGGGGAGGGCGATCTAAAAATTGCATTTCACTACTACGCTTCACTCACTGGAAAGCTGCTCCTGCTTCATTCAAAACCTGTCCCCAGGACCCACCAAGCAGACTTGAACCCCACTGGCTCCGTGCAGCAACCTTCCGTGGGCTTCCTAACCCTGCAGTCCCCAGGCCAGTGACTAAACAAAGGAGGCTTCCCAAGCAGCCCTGCGCAGAGCGGCTCTGGTCCAAGTGCAGTAATTTCAGTGGATTGAAACAGGAATAACTCTGCATTAGGATCACATTGCCCTGACCTGACTTGGTTAGCCCAGGCTAGCCTGATTTCATCGGATCTTGGAAGCTAAGCAGGGTTGGCCCTGGTTCGTATTTGGATGGGGGACCAGCCAGGAAGTCCAGGATTGCTAAGCAGAGGCAGGGCATGGCAAACCACCTCTGAACATCTCTCTCTTGCCTTGCAAACCCTGCAGGGTCGCTGCAACTTGGTGGCGCTCTCCACCAGGATCGGGCTATCAGGGAGGTTCTGGTGACTTGCTCACTTGGCTTAAGGAATCCACATCACATGAG
The DNA here is from genome assembly GCA_029233225.1 of Lepidodactylus listeri. NCBI lineage: Eukaryota > Metazoa > Chordata > Lepidosauria > Squamata > Gekkonidae > Lepidodactylus > Lepidodactylus listeri. The sequence goes on along the minus strand of JARCFY010000005.1, from coordinate 125,594,102 downwards.
ATTTTCTTTCCCCTGGGAAAGGCCTAGCTGCTTATAATTCAACAAATGCCATCTGCGTTTGCCTCCTTTGTTCGAAGAGCCACAGAGCTTGTCCAGGGAGGCTCATGCCTCCAGTCAGGGCTCCGAAGTGTTATGATCTTAGAACCGGTTATTTGATCTGCGTCCAGATTTTGTTTCTTTTGCCCTCTGCCTATATAATAAGGGACCTGGATGTGCCCTTCCCAATAACTGTCCTTTGTGTGCAACAGAAACAAGTTTTGTCTTGAACCCAATAATGTTCAGGCAGGACTTCTGAACAAAGGGTGCCTGACTTGGGTGTGGTCATGTGTGTGTGTGTGAGAAACCTTTGTTTGCTTGCTTATTCAGTGCATTTACACCCTTCCTTTCCGGCCCAATTTCCTACAGGATTTGTATCCTGCCTTTCTGCCCTCCTCAGGGACCCCAAGGCAGCTCACAGATTAAAAACAGACTTAATTAAAAACTCGCTTCCAAAAAAACATGAAAACCAACCAAAACCAAAGCCAAATTAAAATACACACATAATAAAAATGCGCCTACATTAAAAATAACCATTAAAACCAGGGCAAGAAGGAGGGATCGCGGAGGGAATGCTAGATGAAACAAGAAAAGCTTTCACCCTCTGGTGGAAGGCAGCAGCAGAAGGTTGATTACAATGTGGAATTTGCCACCAGAGGGTGTGGTGATGGCCACAGGAATAAACAGCTTTCAAAGGGGATTAGATAGATTCATGGAGGAGAAGTCTATCAGTGTTTACTAGCCATCCTGACAGAGGGGAACCTCATGTTCCAAGGTAGTAAACCTCTGAATCCCAGAGCCAGGAGGCAACATCAAGGGAAGCCCTCAGCCTCTATGCGCTGTTGTTGGACCTCCAGAGGAACTGGTTGGCCACTGTGTGAGGCTGGATCCTGGACTAGATGGACCCCTGGTCTGATCCAGCAGGGCTCTTCTGATGTTCTTACGAAGGCCTTGGCCTCTGTGCCCTGTTGTTGGCCCTCCAGAGGAACTGGTTAGCCACTGTGTGAGACGGGATGCTGGACTGGGTGGACCATTGGTTGGACCCAGCAGGGCTCTTCTGATGTCCTTATCAGGGGAAGGCCTCTGCCTCTCTGCTCTGTTGTTGGCCCTCCAGACAAACTGACTGGCCCCTGTGTGAGACAGGATGCTGGACTAGATGGGCCCCTTATCTGATCCAGCAGGGCTCTTCTTATGTTCTTACAAAGGCCTCAGCCTCTGTGCCCTGTTGTTGGACCTCCAGAGGAACTGGTTGGCCACTGTGTGAGGCAGGATGCTGGACTAGATGGACCCCTGGTCTGATCCAGCAGGGATCTTCTTATGTCCTTATCAGAGGAAGGCGTTGGCCTCTCTGCCCTGTTGTTGGCCCTCCAGAGGAACTGTGGTTGGCCACTCTGTGAGACAGGATGTGGGACTAGATGGACTACTGGTCTGATCCAGCAGGGATCTTCTGATGGTCCTTATGGGACAAGTGGGTGTCTCAGAAGGCCTTTGCCCAGGTTTCCACCCACCCAATCTCAGAAGGTGGGCCCCCAAAGCAGGGATTTGGAAGATGACTGTAGCCGTCAGGTAGGTTCATAAGGGAGTCGATGTTATGAGCTCTCTAGGCTGGATTTCTCTTCTCCTAACTTCACCTCTGGGCATACAGGTCCAGGGAACGTGGAGGAGTGACTCCCTCCACTGGTTGCTCTCAGGCCTACGGTGGTCCCTTCAAGAGCTGATGGAGTCAGCTGCTTCCATTAATTATCTGGAAGAAATGCACAGTATATTAAAAAAATAAAAAATATGGAAGAATGCACAAAAGCAGGCCTTCCTTCTCCTTGCACTTGGGGAGTGGGAGGTAACTGTGAGAGCCTAAAGCTTCTTTGAGGGAAAGATGCAGCAGAAATATGAGTTTTGTATAAAGTACTTCAGTGTTCATACAGTGAACCTTACAAGAGCCGTGCTAAGCAGAGTTATACCCTTCAAAGTCCACTGAAGTCGATGGGCTCGGAAGGGTGTGACTCTGCTAAGGAGGGCACCGAGTGTGTTCAAAGGAAACCATAACTTAAACCAGGGGTCCCTAATGTGAGGGGTCCTGTGGCGCCCGCCAACCCCTTTTCTCCTGCGAAGTGTTTTTAGAAAGTGGGGGGAGGTGGGTCAAATGGGGCTTTGGTCTAGGGAGGCTTCTGACTGGCTGCTGGAGATCTGATTGGCTGTGAAGATCTGCAGTAAATGCTGCCTGGGCAGGAGCTGCCACCACAACACGAGGGCCTTCACTGCAGGACTGAAGGGAAGCTGTGCGTGTTGAGGAGAATATTTTAAAACGGTGTGTTCATTTACAAAGGCATCCTGTTAAATGGATCTTCTTCTGCCTGAAATGTTGGAACAGTTGCTCCTGGAACTGTGTATGACCTCACTCCCCTGACATTTAGCAGTTTGTTTTGCTTCCTGCAGCCCCCCTTTGGTGGTTGGCCCCGCCTCCCGTGGCAGCCGTTTTGTGGTCCTGCCTCGTCAGAATTCCAAAGGTTCCTGCTGGCTCAAAAAACGTTGGGGGGGCCCTTGGCTTAAATGATCCTGCTGGTGTTTATTGTCCCAGGGGTTGGCAGAACCCACAAGAATTAAATGGTTTCCTTTAATGCCACCTCGTGAGCTGCGTCTAACATGCGATTGGGGACGTTTTGTGGCTCTTGTCCAGAGACCTCTTCGGCAGCTTGGGAGATGCATCCCCGCGTGTACGCATGGCAGAGAGCTTTAGCCAGTTGTTGTCCTCTGGCCGGTTTTGAGAGACTGCTTTTTGCAGTTGTTCTTCAGGTGTTCATGCAAATGAAGATAGTTGTACGTGAAGGGCCCCTTAGCTGCCGGCTTTCTGGCTCAGAAGGGTGGCCTCTTCAGACCGTATCCGGGTGGGTCTTGTCGGATGTCGCTTTCTAAACACGTGGTCTTGGATTAGTGCTAGTGAGCTGGAGACGCCTGCTTGGGGAAATAGATGTTTGTATATGTGTTGCTGGCAGGGGTCATTTCGTAGAAAAAGAGGCGCAGGAGCTCATTAGCATAACTCATTTGCATAACTCATTTGCATATGCCACACCCCCTAACATACCGGAAGTGTGTCAGAAGGCAACACCCACCCCTCAGGCTCCACTCCACAAGTGAGTGAAACTGACCTGCTCTGCCTCCATTCCCTTCCCCATCCAATACTTTGTGCAATAAAAAGAAGCGTCAAGAACACACCCTCATTCTCTTCCTGCTCCCTTGAAACCACCAGGTTTCAAGTAGATTTGAGATACCCAGGACACGTGCACCACCCATCCCTTTCCCTTCCCCTCCCCACAACAAGACACCCTGTGAGGTAGGTGGGGCTGAGAGAGGTCTTTTGAGAACTGCTCATGAGAGAACAGCTCTGAGAGAACTTGTGACTGGCCCAAGGTTACACCAGCAGCTGCATGTGGAGGAATGGGGAATCAAACCCAGTTCTCCCAGATTAGAGTCCAACTCCTGACCACTACACCAAACTGATGGGGTGGAAGCTGCTGAAGGGTTGGTGAAATTTCTCCAGTACTTATGTGCCATGTGCCCAGATAAAAAATGGTATACTTAGAAAATTTATATGCCACCTTGAGCAAGTCTCTGGAAAAGCAGCACACAGTCATAAAAGGAACAATGATAAAATTATCAATATTAAAACAAAACATTCAAAACAATAAAGACCCTAGCAGGGCTTTTCCCGGGGCGCTGTGCCTCTGCACTGCTCGGGGAAGCCGAGGAGGGGGGCGGGTCATGTGCCCGCCCCCTGGGCTCCTCACTCCCGGAGCTGCACTCCTGTGTGCTCCCGCTCCAACGGACCCCTGGTTGCTGGTAATAAGCGGGAGATATTAACTGCTTCCATCCTGTGCTTGTGAATTTTATTTATTTAGAGTGTTAACATTGCCACCTCTCTCTAGGAGAACTGCTTAAGGGGGCTGTTAATTAATATCTCATCAAATCAGGGTGTGTTTTTTTGCTATCAACTTGCAGCCAACTTATGGTGATGCCATTGGGTTTCCAAGGCAAGGGATGAACAGACATGGTGTGCTATTTCCTGCCTCTGCATAGCAACCCTGGCCTTCCTCGGCGGCCTCCCATCCAAGTACTAACCAGGGCCAACCCTGCTCAGCTTCTGAGATCTGATGAGATCGGGCTAGCCTGGGCTTCAATCAGCTACAGCACATTAAAAGGATAATTGATCATAAAGCTGACCCAATCAGCCTCTGAAACTGTTTTTAAAAGCAATACATTGCCCTGAGGCTTTGATGACTAAACGCCTAAAGAGTGGGAGCCGGGCAGCCGTACAAGGGGAAGGAGTTCCATAAGGGGGGGGGGGGGAGGGGGCCACTACCGAAAAGACCAGGTTGCTACGGGCTTCACCTCCATGGGAAGGGGTGTGGAGATCAGGGTTCCAAACAAAGATCTTTGGAAAATATACATAATACTCTTTTTTTTTTTCTTCTGCCAAGCTGATTTATGGTGACCCTGTGGGGTTTTCAGGGCAGGAGACATCCAGAAGTATTTTACCGTTGCCTGCCCCTGTGTTGCGACCCTGTACTTCCTTGATGGTCATCCCTTCCGAGTCCTAACCACACCCACCCTGCTTAGATTCCGAGACCTGAGAAGATCGGACCATTCCTGGGCCGTCCAGGTCATTCAAGATTAAAATCTTCGCTGGCAAGCAGGAGAGCCTCTGAGAGGATGCAGTGTTACAGATATCACTGGCCCATTTACCCCTTCGACTTTTCGAGCCACTGGACCAGTTACTGATAAGAGTGCAGGACTAGACGGGGCTTGATACGATGCTTCAAAGAAATTGTTCTCTTTGGACATGTGTAAGGCCAGTTAGCTGGGGGGGGGGGGGGGTGATTATGGACTCTCCTAGATAGCATCCACAGGAAATCTTTGAGAGAGGGCTCTTTCGTGAAGCCAGTAGAGTAAGGGCAAACGAGCGATAGCTTTCCACGCTACAGAAATGTCTAGTCGGGATTACTTTCAGTCTAGATTAGGCGAGTTTAAAGGTGAAAAGACCGGTTCAGCAACTGGAAGCCTCGGTGTTGGATCAGGCATCCTGAGGAAATCTGCCTGCCCCTTTTCACTGCTTGGCATTTGTCGTTCTGATCTAGAAAATCTAGTGTTAAAGATCTAGAAAAGAGGGTTAAAATGGGAAACATTGGGCTTCCTCTCCCCCTGTTCTGGCATTTAACTGTCTTCATCACCCCCCCCCCCCCGCCAAAGTATTGGGTTAAATTAAAAATAAAATAAAATAATTTGCCTTGGAAGAACAGAAGCTTTGTGCAGTCTCCCCGATCCTCCACATATCCCAGTGAAGGGGAAAGTGCTTGTCAAACAAACTACAAAGATGATCTGACTCCAGTGGTAACAAGAGAGAGAAATTTTACTTGCAAAAATAGAAGCACATCTTACATGACGTGTTCATGTAGGTACGTTTAACTTGGAGCCAGTTTGGTGTAGTGGTTAAGTGCGCGGACTCTAATCTGGGAGAACCGGGTTTGATTCCCCACTCCTCCACTTGCACCTGGCTGGATGGCCTTGGACAAGCCATAGCTCTGTACCAGCTGTTCTCTCAAGGACAGCTTGGGAAAGAGCTCTCTCAGCCCCACCTACCTCACAGGGTGTCTGTTGTGGGGAGGGGAAGGAAAAGGAGTTTGTAAGCCGCTCGGAGACTCCAAGTGAGTGAAGGGCGGGGTATAAATCTAATCTCTTCTTCTTCTTCTTCTTCTTGCGAAAGAGAGGTCCCATATAAGATGCAAACAGAAGGGAATCAATGGCCAAAGAGGCTCAACATCTAACCAATGAGAGGGTGGAGCCACCGCCAAGGTTCCCCCATTGAGGGAATTCTCTTAACCCTTTCCCTCCCAGATTCTCTTGCATGTAGAATTACAGTATCCAACAGAAAGAACCCCACACTGAGCTGTTATGGACAGTATGGGCATATTTAACAACAAAATGGCTGCCGTGGCGGGCTGGGTCCAATCACCCAATGTCGGGAAGTTCTACAACAGAGCCAGCTATTCCAAAATAGGTGTTCCCTGCAGAAGCAGATAAGTACCTTCTGGACTCTTTTGAAGCACTTCTACTCCCGTGAAGTCAACAAACTAAGGACTGGTTCTTCGCTAGCTACTAACCATGGTGACTGAGGGGAACGTCCATATTCAGAGCCACTAACCCTTTGAATCCCAGAACCAGGAGGCAACATCAGAGGAAGGTCTTGGCCTCTATGCCCTGTGGTTGGCCTTCCAGAGAAGCTGGTTGGCCACTGTGTGAGACAGGGTGCTGGACTAGGTGGACCACTGGGCTGATCCAGCAGGGCTCTTCTTATGATCTGTGTGGCTTTTGTAAGCCTGCATAGTTGATGTGGCTAGATATTTGCTGTTTTCAATTATTAAAATGTCTCTTGGGTGTATGGTTTATGGGCTGTTAAAACCTGAATAAAATGAAGTACCGTATTTTTTGCTCCATAAGATGCACTTTTCCTCCCCAAAAAAGTGGGGGGGAAAGTGTGTGCGTCTTATGGAGCGAATATGGAGCTTTTCTTATAACAGGGCTCTTTCTTCAGCAGGAACGCAGGGGAACGCCATTCAGACTGGCATCCCAGCCTTCCCTGCCCCTCCCTGCTGGGCCTGAGCTGTTAAGACTTAAAAGGGAAACGGCAGGAAAACCCTCACCAGGCTAAATACTCTTTCCCTTTAAGTGCTTTTCCCCTTTAAGACAGCCAGCAGCAGAAAGCCCCGCCCACAGATTAAGCTCCGTGGCTACTTTGCACAGAAAAGCCTGGCTTTGCATGGCATGCCGACGTCTCTCTTCTTTCCTTTCTCTATCTTCCTTCCTTCCTTTCCTTCCTTTCCTTTTTTCTGTTTGTCTGTCTATCTTTCTGTGTCTCTCTCTGTCCCCACCTTTCTTTCTTCCTTTCTCTTTCTCTCTCTCTCTCCTCCTCCTTCCTTCCTTTATCTCTCTCTCTCTCTCTTTCTTTCTTTCTGTTTCATTTTTTCCCTGTTTTCCTCCTCTAAAAACAAGGTGCGTCTTATGATCAGGTGTGTCTTATGGAGCGAAAAATACAGTAAGTGTTCCTTTTTTTGCTGTCAAGTTGAAGCTGACTTATGGTGACCCCGTAGGGTTTTCAAGGCAAGAGACATTCAGAGGTAGTTTGCTATTGCCTGCCTCTGCATAGCGACCCTGGACTTCCTTGGAGGTCTCCCATCCAACTACTAACCCATCCCAAGCATAGACTGAAACTTTCAGATGCCCTCTTCTTTTGGTCCAGGCAGTTTTCTGCGCAGAACTGCAGGTCCTCATTTTATGGTAACTAAGTACAGAGGAATTGATATCCACACCTGAGGGAACTGGGCTTTGGAAATAAACAAAGAATGAACAGTGTTTGTGAACGGGTGGGGGAAAATATCCAACCCTCTGACCAGTTCATGTTAGTTAGACCCAAAAAGTTCTTGTGACCCGATCACATTTTCCGCTGACACATAACTTCCTTTGCTCTCTCCAAGTCTCTTCATTTGTTGTGACTTGCTCTTGTGGCATTGCTGCAGACGGGGCCATGTTTTTTCTTTTCTTTTTCCCCTTATCAAAGGTCCCATTTTGTCAGCATTTCCTGCTGTTGATCTTCTCGACTTCCTGTTGTCGCATGCAAGTCACCTGCGGTGGCCAGGGTCGGGAGCAGCTTTGGCTTTTGGCCCCAGTAAAACGTGTTCAGTCTTCCAGGTTCCGCAGAAGAGTTCGACGCTGTCTGTTGCGGAGAGACATTTACATGGGAAATGTAACTGGTTCAAATCTTGGTGCGCAGGGCACCCATTTGTCAGATAAAGCAGTGGATCCCAGCCTTTTTGGCCTGGTGACCCACAAGTCCAAATTTACGGGGTTTGGGGACCCCTCCAGGGCTGGCCCGAGGTTTTTTTTTTGGTGCCCTAGGCAAACTAGGGGCCGCAGTGGCTCAGAGGTTAAGACGCTGAGCTGCAGACCGGAAGGTCGGTAGCTCGGCAGTTCGAGACCCGAGTGCCGCGTGATGGAGTGAGCTCCTGTCTCTGGCCCCAGTTCCTGCCAGCCTAGCAGTTTGAAAGGAAGAAATTGCAAGTAGATAAATGAGTGCCACTTTGATGGGAAGGTAACAGCGATCTGTGTGCCTGGGCATCTAGCCATGTCGGTCATATGACCACGAAAAAAGTCTTTGGACAGCGCTGGCTCTTCAGCTTGGAAACGGAGATGAGCACCGCCCCCTAGAGTTGTATTCGACTGGCTTTCGCACAAGGGAAACCTTTACCTTTTTAGGCAAACGATGGCCTTGGTGCCCATCTAGTTCAGCATTCCATTTCCTGCAGCAGCTAACCAGATGTTTTTTTTTGAGAAATCAGTAAACATCACACAAAGGGCACAGCTGCCCCCACTACGAGCCCCAAGCAAGTGGCATTCCGACATGCAGGACCTTTCAAGCGGAGGTCAGCTTGCAGCCTTTGACCACCCTTTTCCTTCTCCATTATTCTTTCTAATCTCCCCCCTCCCCGATGCTCGCCAACTCTAGTGACCATTGGGACACATTTTACTTGATCAGCTTGTACATGTGGCGAAGAAAAATGTAAGACTATTTCTGGGATCAAATCTTGGTTTCCAAGATACAAAAGAGAGCAATGGAAAGGGCAGGAGCAGCCGGGCTGGGGGGGGGGGCCTGGCCCACGACCCACTTGCAGAGGCTTTGCGACCCACTTTTGGGGTCCTGACCCGCAGGTTGGGAAACACTGAGATGAAGGACTTGGGAAGGTCAAAGAAGCTGCTTTTGAATGCTGATGAAATACCTGTCACTATGGCTGGAACCTGTGGAGCGCAGCCTTGCGTTTGGTGTAGGCAGGCCTCTGGGAGAGTTCCATCGGGCAGGTTCGGCTGCGGTGTCACCAATATGAGGATGATACCTCGCTCTGCCTTTCTGTCCCACCTAGTTCCAAGGATGCTGTTGACGTTATGCTAGGATTCACCCGCAAGGATGAGGGTGAACAAGCTGAAACTTAATCCGGACAGACAGAAGTTGGCACCTGGAACTAGGGATGGGCGCAAAACGGGAAAACGGTGGTTCATGGCGGTTTGTGAACCTCCATGCACTTTTTGGTTTGCTGAACCAGTTCATGGTTCATTACATTTGTGACAGAGTATCCAAAAGATGCCCCTGGGCACCCTCTCCAATATCCAGGGGTCCACTTCCCGACCCCCCCCTTCGCTGCTGCCATCAGCAAGTCCTCCCCTTTGCCTTCTCCCCCTCCAAAAGCACCTTCCCGGGGTGATGGAGACCCTGTTCTTTTGCTGCTTGCACCTCCTGGCCTTCCTCTACCACCTCCAAGGGATGATTCACTGGCACAACAGCTGCAATCACCGTTAAATCCACTGTCCCCCCTTTTCCATGTTGACAGCTTTCTTCCCCTAGACCCCGGGGCACTGGCGTATGGACTGAGACCCCCGCTTCAACATCCAGGGGTCTGCTTCCCAACCCCCCTTTGCTGCCATCATGAGCAAGTTATCCCTCTAATACAGGGGTGGGCAAATTGCGGCCCGGGGTTTTTTGTGGCCACAGAGTTTTTTGCGGCCCGCCAAGAAGATTTCAGGACTTCAAGAAAATTGAGCCTAAATTCAATTTGCTCTCTTATCCCATCACTGCTGATATTGATACAGCACCTGAGGAGCTGCAGCTTGAACTTACTGACCTGCAGTCAGATCACACTGTGAAAGAAAGGTTTAATGCTGTGACATTAGTTGACTTTTACAAATCTTTGTCTGCTGAAAAAAATTCCATGTATGAAGAAATTTTCTGGGAAAATGTTCTCTATATTTGGGTCAACATATATTTGCGAGCAAAGTTTTTCTTGCATGAAGATCAACAAGAGTAAATATAGATGCTCTTTGACAGACATGAACTTGCAGGCTGTGATGAGAATCTCAACAAGCAATCTCACGCCTGATTTCAACAAAATTGTAGAAAAGTGTGATAAGGTACATTTGTCTCATTAAACTGATTCTAGAATTAAATGTGCTTGCAGCTATAGATGATATGAAATTAGCACAATAAATAAATGGAATAAAACTACCACTATTTTATTTAATTTATGTTTATTGATTTTTATGATACAATGTATATCTTTTCTGAAATACAAAGTTAACTAATGAATGCAATCATTTAAAAAGGTGCGGCCCTCCGCTAACCTCCGCTCCCACAAAGTGGCCCCCGAGCCAAAACAATTGCCCACCCCTGCTCTAATGGATTCAAGCCAGTTTATTGATGCCTTTCGTTGCCCCCCAAGGAAGCTGCCACAGCTCTCGCAAGTGAACTCAGAAGGCATCGCTGGAGGGTTGTGCTGCAGCGGCGGTGCCTTGGGTGCCAGCTTGTCTGGCCTGCAAACCTGAACTGAATGAACCAAAAACCAGGCTGGTTCATGGGTGGTGGTTCACAAACAATATGATTGCCCGTATCACAGTTTGCAGTCCAACGAACCACCGTGGTTCGTCACAAATTTTGGTTTGTGATTCAGTTTGTGCTCATTCCTACTTGGGACTTCAGATCTCTTCTGTCTTGGATGGGGTCATACTTCGAAAAGCCAGGTGTTCATCTAAGGAGTGCTGCTTGACACAGTAGTCAACTTAGATAACCAGCTTCAGCTTGTGCGTTGGCTGCATGGGTCCTCAGTCAGTTAGATCTAGTGACAGTGATCTGTGTCTTAGTTAGGTCTAGAGACTGCAATGTGCTCTGCTTAGGGCTGCTCTTGAAGAGCGTTTCGAGCTGCAGCTAGTGCAGAACGCCACAGCTAGACTGCTGGCCCAGGCCAGCCATCGAAAGCATGTGACTGTGATATTACAGCATTTACACTGGCTACTGATCCACCCTCGAGTCCAAATTGAGGTGTTGGGCTTGACCTTTAGAGCTCCATATGGCTTGGGACCAGAGTATCTGAAGGACTGTCTTCTCCCATATGTTTCTTCCTGGGAATTAAGATCACAGGGAGAGGCCCTTCTGACTCTCCCGTCAATCAAAGAAGCTCATTTGGGGGGTGCATGAGAAAGGGCCTTTTCGGAGGCAGCCCTACAGTTATGGAACAACCTCTATAGGGAGGTGCACCTGGCCCCCTCACTTTTGATTTTTAGGAGGCACTTGATGAGTGTTTTATTTAGGACTGCATTTGGTTAAGTTTATTAGCAGTCCTGAGCTGTGACCTTAAATTTTGTGTTTTATGTATTTTATCTTTGTTGCAAGCTGTCTTGAAGAAACATGGCTAATAAACTTTTCAAATAAAGAAATATGGCTACCATTCCCCTGCTCAGCTGGCGGGGGGGGGGGGGGAGAGGGCGTGCCAGAAGCCAGGAGAATGCCAGTAGAGTCCCGAAACACTGTCATTCCACTTGGAAATTATGTCAGTGCAGCACCAGGGAGGCTGTGGCATTTGTAGTTTGGCCCAAATGCCAGAGTGTCCCTAGTGTACCCCGGCGATGTGCTGGTATCGCTTCCAGGCATACGGAGTGTGAGGTCAGTGCATCGCTGTTGATGACATTACATTGCCAGCAACAGGGCACCCTTGGATACTGCTGGGTAGAGAACTGAATCTGCTTCCTGCCTCTGGTGACTCTGGCCGCTTAGAACTAGGGATGGGCACAAGTCGCGTTTTTGCAGTTCGTTTTGGTTTGTGGCTGATCTATGAACCAAAACAATCCAGGAGGTTGGTTTGTGAGCTGAACCGGTTAGTAACGGTTGGTGACCTTTGCTTTCTGCTCCCTGACACTTTTCATGGGGAGCAGAAAGCAGGGGTTTAAATGGCTCTGAGCCATTTAACTCCTGCTTTCTGCTCCCCATCATTGGGGGGGAGCAGAAAGCAGGGGTTTCCCTGCAAAAAGCTGTGAGGAGCCATTTAAACATCTGCTTTCTGCTCTTCATGAGGCCCCACAAACTGCCTTAAAATTCGTAGAAGTTTGTGGTGGCTCTTCAGTGCACAAACCACAAACTGGCCAAAACTCGTCACAGACTTTTGTTCGTGAGCCGGTTCATGTCCATCCCTATTTAGAACCAATCCTGAATCTCCTTTTCCAGCCCTATTCTGGGTTTTATCTCTGTTTCTCTCCCCCTTCAACATTTTTAGGATTTGCAGGAATAAAGAAACTTGGGTTTCCTGATGATTTGCTCCATCCTTGTTTCTGAGAATGTTATCTCCTGGTAGTTTTGAAACTCCACATTTCTGATTGTGGTGGATGGTGAAATCTAACTAAACAAGCTTAAAATTATCTCTGTTTTATCAGTCATTTTTTGGCCTTGATATAAATGCATATTATGGTCTGTAAACAAGGATGATTAAGCGTGTGTGTTGGGTGCACTGTGCTTTTGCCAGTGAGCTTTTTTTAAAAAAATCATAACCCCTCTTCCACTTGGTTAGTAACTACTATTTAGCCCATGGCTGGTTGGAAGGCCTTGCAAAGTTGTGACACAGTGGATGTGGAATGCAGCCCAGAATTGCCACGTGTGGGCACAATTGTGATTTATTGTGCTGGAGGAGAAGGTGTGCCCTTTAAAACTAAGAAGAGCCGTTGTTAGTTCTTGCTGTCATGGCTGATGGCTATTAATGCATGTGCTTTTTCTGACTTCTGTTTCTGTTCTTTCTGTGCCCTGTGCGCACAACACAAGGGCCCGAGCACAGTTTGTCACTTAGGATTCTTGCCAAAGCCAGCTGCCTTGTGGCAAGTGATCTGTTTCAGTAGTAGATAGATTTGCCTTCTAGCTCTCTGCCCACGGAGAGGATGCCTTTGGTGACAAGAACCACCACCCAGCCCCCAAATTGGTCATATCTGTGTATCTAATAGCCAAGTGTCCCTCTCTGTGACAGGTGGGTAAAGGTCATATTCCTGTCCATCAGTCACTAGTCCCCTGTATGCCTGTTTGGCTTCGGGTTGCCAGCCCCTCCCCCTGCCCAGCAACTGGTGGTGGGGGGCTTACTTGCAGCAAGGAGAGGCCTATCCTGGCGTCATTGGTGATGTCACTTCTGGCATGCACAGGAAGTGAGGTCATTGCTTCACCAATGACGCGGGACAGTCTGGTATTTGTGCATAAACTCTATAAAACCATTTTTACCATGGAGTTTTTGCCCCTATAACCAGAGTGTTCCGTGTTGCCGGTGATACGACGATGTCACTGCTGGTGTGTGCTGGAAGTGATGTCATTGGTGATGCCGGCCTAAACTTCTCCTTGCTGCTGTTAAGTCCCTCCCATGGGCCATATGATTGGAAGCCGGGATCCCCTGTCCACATTGGGAGGCTCGCAACCCTAGTTTGGCTGTTACCCACTCTACACACGCACCAATCAGGGCCCATGGATGGCAGAAGGAGCCAGATGGGAGGGGAGAGTGAAAAATCTTTCACACGGTCAGTTCTTGTCATATAAGTTCAGAGACTTCAGGGAGTGAATCTGGAGGGATCCTGTCTCAGAGCCGGGTTGGAGAGCAACCAGTCTAAAACAATGAATATTTTCAGCAAGAGTTTGTGCTTCCAGGGGAGTAGGCAGGAAGAAATCTTTGGGCTCTTGCTGTGCAAAAGCTAACTAACTGTGAGTTGGAAGTGGCAGGAGTAGTTGGAGGTGGGAAAAATGGAAGCCAGCACAAATGGGGGTGGGGGAGCCTCTGAGGAGTAGGAGTAGACTTTGCATGTCTCAGAGCCTTGTTTTTGGGATGAAGCTAGCTCATTTCACTGAACAGTTGAAAGAGTAGACTGGGCTGGCTCAAAGTCTGGTTTTCAGGGGTTGGAGGCTTAAGTTATTGGAATTTCCAGTATAATCTTTTTAATTTATACTGTGAATTTAATTTATACTCTTTAACTTATACTGTGAAGTTTCTAAGGCCAGGGAAAGGCCAAAGATTCACCGCAGGATTCAAAGCTTGGCTAAGAGCTTCCCTCTGCACTTCCAAATAGTCATTTGCGTTGTTATAACTTGGGAAGCCGAGCAAAAATGCTGTGCGTTATACTTCTACAAAGTCTCAAGCCTCTTTCCTGAACAACCTTATTCCATCCAAGAAAAGCTAAATAGAAGTCACTGGGTTTTTTTCTCTCTGTTTACCTCAAGCATCATCTGGAATTACTGCTTTTGGAAGCCACTTAGGGCCTGCCTATCAAAGGAGGGTGGGGTAGACCACACTGGTCAAACAACACTGCACGTTGGAGGAGGCAGTGAGCTGGAGGTGGAAAAAATGGAAGCCAGCACAAACCGGGGGGGGGGGAGGGATGTGAGGAGTAGAAGAATGGGCTCTTCCTCCTCCAGTAATTCCTCATGGGTCTTTCTGTCATTTCCTTTATATCCGTGGCCACTGTTTGCCCTCCGTGTATCTGGGATGAACTTTTGAGTGGGATGAGCTTTGCGTCATCTCGTTATAACTTCCTCTTTGGTCAAAGGCAGAGGAATTTGTGCGAGTCCACCCAATTTTGGCAAAGTTGCTGTGCGTCAATAAAAGAAGCTGTGTGTGGAGATGTATTTCTCCAATTTAATATGAACTGGATTGTTACTTTAAAAAGCCCGTATGCTAGTACTACATTAATTCCATGATGAATTTGCATCCCATAAGGTTGCATTCTGTTGTGGCCGTCTTTTGAGGTTTCAGTCTTGCTGAACGATACTGCTGCAGCGTGTGTGGTGTTTTGCAAAGAACTGGGAAACTGAAATACATATTAAAACGCACACACAACTTGGGTTGTATCCTGCCAGCTGTGTTCAGCTCTGTGGAACCTGCCTCATCTGGGGAAGGCTCTTGCTGTGGAAGAAGGTCCCTTGCTCCAGAGCAGCAGGTCCCCGTCTTTTCGGAACGGTGGCCCACAAGTTCAAAGCGGCTTGATATTGTAACTCACTTAAAAAAAAAAGAGCATGCATAAATCATAAAGACTGGAAAAGACTGCAACAATCACAGATTCGCAATCTACTTTTGTGCTGTTCTAGAGGAAGGCTCCACAATTGGCAAAGCAGAGGGCCACAGTACAAACCCTGGTCTATAGGGCTGGGTGTTTGACTGGTCAAAAAAAGATTCGGCCAAGAAAATTGGGTGCCGTTATTCCAAAAGGTTAATTTTATTGAGACTTTGAAGGGGTGTGTGTGTGGTATTTTACTCATCTAAAGTTTTGCTATTTGTGCCATGAAACTTAATTAAACTTTTAACAGACGATGAAATTTAAAAAATATTGTGCTGAATTATTAATGTCGGGTGAGGTTTCAATGAAACGGGCATTCACTGAACGTTCCTGAATTATCACCACAGTTACATTTTTTTTAAAAAAAGGAAAGTAACAGGATTTTAAAAAAGTATAATGCCTGCAGTTATAGGATGCTGCTAATTGAAGGTAGTCTTCTGTGCTGCTAGGTTTATCTGTAGCTGTTGGAGCCTTCATTTTTGTTCTAGCTGCTATAATGAACACTTTAATAAAATTAAAAAGATTAGATTAGCCGCCACCTATTACAGTGGCATTCTGGGCTTCATGGAATTATTTGACCGTGGTCCAGTAATAGGTTATCAGTTGATCAGTGTGCCAGCTAATGGAAACCTTGCAGTGGGGCGAATATTGTGAATGGGAACAGGGAAACTAGTACTTTAATATGTTCACTATGACTTCCGCTGGGTCCCTAGGGAAGGTCCCTAGGTAGGTCCCTAGGGAAGCTCCCGCACTGAGTCCCATTTCCGAAGAATGTTTTTCACCACCAAAAATGATCCCGGAAGACAAAGAGTAGAGAAAATGGGTTCTGTCTCAGAGTCCAGCCTCACCCCTTCCTTTTTTCACGAGGCCCCGACATCTGTATATGTGTCATCTGAGGAGGATAAAAGATGGTTGGTGTTAAAGTCATGTAGCATCTCAGTGCCTGTTGCGTTTCGACTACTGGAGTGCGAAGGCCACTTTTTGAAGTAAAGCCAGTACATGGATTTCATCCGTGGACCAGACAAAGTACTTACAGGGCAGTAAAGAATCATTTCATCACGCTTGGGTAAAAAAACCAAAACCACTGCAGGGACTTTGAGCTGGAGGGCCAGGGAGGTGTAGTGGCTAGAGTGGTGGAAAGGGCTTTGCGAGACCCAAGTTTGAATTCTGGCTCTGCCATGGAAGCCCGCTGGATGACCTTGGGCCAGTCACAGGCTTTCAGGGGTTGTGAGGATAAAATGGAGGAATGTAGAGAAGTTCAGCACATCACCTGTCTTTCTGTAGGTCTCTAAGTGTGATTTGTGGTGTACATAAGAGAAGCCAATGTTGGATCAGGCCAGTGGCCCCTCCAGTCCAACACTCTGTGTCACACAGTGGCCAAAAACACCAGGTGCCCTCAGGAGGTCCAGCAGTGGGGCCAGGTGTGTTTTATGTTGTTTATTTAATTTTACACCCATGCCTTCCTCCTGTAGAGGGACCCAAAGCGGTTCACATCGTTCTCCTCTCCTCCATCTTATGCTCTTAAAAACCCTCTGAGGTAGGTTAGGCTGGGGGGGTGTGACAGGCCCAAGGTCACCCAGCAAGCTTCCAGAAGAGAGTGGGGATTCAAATCCAGGTCTCCCCAGATCCTTGTCCGACTCTTTAACTCCTCTACCACACTGGCTGTAGTGGTGTACGTGTGTTCTCCTACGGTCCCTGTGACTTGAAGCATTTTTTTTCTTCTCTGTATCTTGAAGTGTGTTTCTTGTGAAGCTAATTTGTTTTCTCCTCCTTTGGCCTCTTGCTGTGCAAAAGCTAACTAACTAGAAATGGCACCCAGCTGTGTTTATTGTTGGGCGTCCAAAGAAGACTGCATCTGGAGAGGGTAGAACTCAAGAGGTGGAAACCTGGATAAATACTACGGCTCAGCCTGGAAAACCCCTGTCCCTTCTGTCTGGAGAAGGAACAAAATTAGGTACTTGGGACAGGGCAACGTGGTGCAGCAGTTAGTGTTGGCCTCAGACTAGGGGAGACCTGGGTTCAAGTCAGTGCTTGACCACGTGGCTCACAGGGGGAACTTGGCCCAGTCCCTCTCCCTCTCCTTTGGCCTAACCAATCTCCAGGGCTTTTTTTTGTAGAAAAAGCCCAGCAGGAACTCATTAGCATAATAAGCCACACCCAACATCAGAAACACATTAGCATATTAGGCCACACCCCCAACAGCACAGCTCCCTCCCAGGATTGGCATCCTCAGGTGCCCCGTGGCTTGTGGGGCACCTGGGGAACCCAATGAGGGGAGGCCAACTCAGAAGCCAACCGGAACTCCATTCCTGTGCGTTCCTGCCCAAAAATAGCCCTGCCAATCTCACAAGGTGGCTGTGAAGGTGAAATGAAAGACAGGGGCCATGTATTTTTTTTCTGACCTCCTCGGGGAGGAAAAGTCCAGATAACTCAAACAGAGGGATAACTCAAACTGAGGCTCTCCTTTATTGATTGATTCACTGAATCGCTTATCCGTCGTCTGCCTGTCTAGCTGGGACTCAGTTTTAGTTCATCCCCATTTCAGCCTTCCTTCTCTGCTCTCTAATCTCTTCAGTAGTTTGCCTTTTAGGAACATTTCGGGTTCCATATGAATCCCAACTTCCTCCTAGACTTCGTTCTGATGGTTCGTTTCATCTGTGTGTGTGTGTGTGAAAGACAGAGAGAGAGGAAGGGTAGAAATAACCATCACAGACCCATGCAAACTTCTCACAGATTTTTTTGGGGTGGGGAGAGAAGCAAGGCAGCGAAGAGATTTCCCTCCTTGCTCTTATCCCTCCCCTCTTTATGACTCCACAGATCCAATTCTCGAGACAGCTCCTCCACTTGAGCCAGGAAATGATGGCTCCGTTCAGTTAATCGCATTTGGTGTGCTTACCTTTATTTATGTATATCCGGCTTTGCTCCCCCACAGGGGTCCACAGTGGCTTAGAACACCATTCTCCCCTCTGGCGTGTCCTTGTGACATCAGTCGGGGGGCTGGGCCCCAAGAGGCCCCATAGCTACAGTGGGGCCTCTTGGGGCCCAGCCCCCCGACTTACTGCCATGGCCCCCTGACTTCCAGTTTTTAAATGTTATATACGGCACTCACTTGGGGTGTGTGTGCAGGGTGCCCCCTGACTTATTTAAAGCCCCCCTCCCAGAATTAAATAATCCTGGCTACGGTCCTGCCTGTGAGGTGGCCGAGAGGATGTGACTGGCCCGAGGTCACCCAGCAAGACTCCGTGGCAGAGCGGGGATCTAAACCCAGGCTTCGCTGGATTCTAGTCCGATACTCCATGTCCACCCTGCCCCAGTGGCTCTCAGTGGCTGTGGTAGATTTTGCCACTCCTCCCTGTTGAGTCGGGGTTCAAGATATGCTCAGGATGGGACTCCACAGAAGGGCACTGATCTCCTCATTTGCTTTGAGCTCCAGCTGAATAGATGCAAGCGGCAGGCTTTGGGCCTCCGCTCGGCCTAGTGGCCAGCTCCAGCCAGCCTTCACTGACAGGTTAGGATTTGGCGGGGTGTGTGTGTGTTCCTGGCATTATATGTCATATTCCTATGGTGGTCCTCCTGTGTGGGTCAAAAACTCGGTGAAGGGGTTACAGTGTGTAATTTAAAAGGTGCCTGTAGGGAGTTATTCTCCCCTCCCCCCGGTAACTTATCCTCTGTGCATGTGCAGATGATAAAAAAGCAAAAAAACCCACCAAAGGAAAGCGGGGATGGGAATCAGCCAAGGGGGGGAGGAAAGCATGCAGGAAGGAACATGAGGGTGGAAGAGGGGAGGAAGCAGGGGGCCTTGAGAGGAGGAGGGGTTTATCCTTCACAGATCCCTCCCCCCCCCCCCCCCCGGTTTGTTCTTCTCTATAGCAGAGTCTCTCCGGGCTTTTCCCAGCTTCCTACCTGGCATGTCTGCAGGCGGGGCCACACTTTGCAAAGAGAGGGAGCGACAATACCCGTATTCTTTGGGACAGTGACCCAGCCCCTGTGATGGAGTCCGTCCAGCCGCCCTCTGGTTTTTGAAGCTGGCAGGCTCAGCGCTGCACAAAACCCCAAGCGTGGCTGTGTCACTGACTCATGCAAAGTCATCGCGATACCAGCAGTCTTCGGCCTCTTCCTGAACATTTCTCAGCATGGGGTTCGCCCTTCTCCCTGCTGCTCTGTGCCCAGTTGCTGCCCTCCCCGAGATCTCACTTCCTGGGTAGTGCCACTCAGCTCATGCCCCATTCATGCACGTCTGAAGCTAGATCAAGATGGGTAGCCGTGTTAGTCTGTCTGTAGCAGTAGGAAAGAGTAGCATCTTAAAGACTAACAGAATTTGTAGCAGGGTATGAGCTTTCCTGAGACACTGCTCACTTCTTCAGGTATCTTATCAGCTGTGCATGTGCAGATGTTAAAAAAGCAAAAAAACAACAACAACCCAGCAAAGGAAAGTGGGGCAGGGGAATCAGCCAAGGGTGGAGGAAAGCATGGAGCAAGGAGCGTGGGGGTGCAAGAAGGGAGGAAGCAGGTATCTGAAGTGAGCACTGACTCACAAAGTTCGTTATTCTTTAAGGTGCTATGGGACTTTTACTCTTTTTTAATGTCCAAAGCTAGTTTTGCTCTGATGGGCCCCGATTTTCTCCGCCAGTATGTGTGACCGTCTTTTGTGGCTAACATCTAGGCGCTACTCTGATGCTCTAAACTGAAGAACCGCCATCTGTATTAGGTGTTCTAATTTTATATGTTTTAATGTTTTAAATATTAATGTGTATTGTTACCTGCGGTTAGCCGCCCTGAGCCTGCCATTTGGCGGGGAGGGCGGGATATAAATCTCAATAAACAAACAAATAAATATTTTTTGTGTGTGACTCTCATTGTAGGCTTTCAAACCTGAGCAAGGCAGCAGTTACGGGCAGTGTCTTCTGGGGAGAAGCCTTTCACATGGGCATCTGTGTGCCGCTTCTGACCGTGGCTTGAGTCTATCCCATTACGATGCTGTGTTTCACCATAGCGACTGTTTCTAGGCAGGGAGCGATGATTCAGTAATGATTTTCCAGTGACTAATGATTTTTATGTATCTCTCCCCCTCTCTCCAGTTAGCTGGAGTGGCCTTTCTTGGAGTCGGTCTCTGGGCCTGGAGTGAAAAGGTAAGGAAAGTGTGACTCTGAAATTGTGGCAGATTGAAGCTGTTACTTAAAAAAACAAACAAAAATTAAGCAAAGACCCTCTTTTATATGCTGAAACTGAGAGCCAGTTTGGCGTAGCGGTTAAGTGCGCGGACTCTAGCCTGGGAGAACCGGGTTTGATTCCCCACTCCTCCACTTGCACCCGCTGGCTGACCTTGGGCAAGCCATAGCTCTGTACCAGCTGTTCCCTCAAGGACAGCTTGGGAAAGAGCTCTCTCAGCCCCACCTACCTCACAGGGTGTCTGTTGTGGGGAGGGGAAGGGAAAGGAGTTTGTAAGCCGCTCTGAGACTACAAGTGAAGGGCGGGGTATAAATCCAATCTCTTCTCTTCTTCTTTTAAATTTTACTTTTTGAAGATTCACTCGCAGTGTAACGCCATACCACTAATTTATTTTACAAAACTTATACCCCTGCTTTTTCTGCCTTCATAAGAGCCACAAATCGGCTAACAAATGAAAACACAGGAAAATAAAACCATGTTGTAAAACCAACAACCAAAAAAACCATTAAACCAATTGACCGGCCCCAGTCCCCCCCAGCAGGCTTCATGTGGAGGAGTGGGGAATCGAAACTGGGGATCCAGATTAGAGTCCCCCGTTCTTAACCACTACGCGACGCTGGCTTTCCAGAGACGAAGAGAGGTGGTTGGCCATTGCCTGCCCCTGTTAAGTGACCCTGGACTTCGTTGGTGGCCTCTCATCCAAGTCCTAATCATTCAGGGGTGACCCTGCTTGGCTTCTGAGATCTGATGAGATTGGCCTAGCCTGGGGCATCCCCCCTTCTGGGTGTTTTTTTTTTTTTAAATGTATCATCCAGCCTGAGGAAGTCTTGTGGTGAGTTCGAAAGCTCACATGGTTTTTTGTGTCAATTTGTTTTTGGTATTGGATTTTGCACAGAACAATACAGCCTGACCTGAATGGACTTCCTTGGTGTTCTCTTATCCAAATACTAACCAAGGCTGACCCTGCTTAGCTTCCAAGATCGGATGAGATCGGACTCGCCTGGGCCGTCCAGGTCCAAACAAGCCTCCACGGTTTTTTGTCATCGGGTCACAGCTGACTTAGGACGATGCTGTGGGGTTTTCAAGGCAAGAGATGAGCAGGGGAGGCTTGTTGTCGCCTTCCTCTGTGTGGAAACCCCCGTCTTCCGTGGGGGTCTCCCATCCAAATACTGACCGTGGCCAACCCTTCTTAGCTTCTGAGATCTGACAATACCGAGCTAGCCTGGGCCGTCTCCAGAAACATTAAAAAAAAAGCAACTTTCCTCGTCCCCAGCTTGAAGTGCAGGAATCTCTCAACAATTCATACTGAAAAAGCTCACCGTTCAATCTTCATGCATGTCTGTGTATGACATCGCTGAACAGTCTGCTGTCTTTCTTGGCTGTTCCATGCCATCGTGCAGAGGTAAACTCATATTTAAGCCACTAACCCCCCCTCCTCTTTTTCTGCTTCTGACGGTGCAGTCTGCTTGTGAGAGGATTGTGTTGCCAACCTCCAGGTGGGGCCTGGAGATACAGCTGGAATTACAGCTGATCTCCAGACTATGATTATCAGTTTCTCTGGAGATAAATGGCAATTTTTTTTTCGGGGGGGGGGGGGGGGGCTCTATGTCATGCCTTTGCTGAGGTCCCTCCCCTCCCCAAATTCCACCCTTCCCAGGCTCCGCTCCCAAATCTCCAATCGTTTGCCAACCTGAAGCTGGCAACCCTGACTGTAGTCCCTTTGGAGGTTCCAGCCCATGATCTGAAAACGGTTGTGTTAAAAAGATATGCCTCTTCTTACATGAGCTCAGAGGCTTTGGGGCAGATGCGACTCTGCAGTTAACCAAAAGGGGGGGATTTGCAAGTCAGGGCAGGAAAAGAGAAGGCAAAGGGACTTGTTTGCGTTTTGACTTAAATTAGAGGTTACATCCGAAGCTTGGTGGATTAGATGTAAAGTCTCAATTGTGGTATCCCCTCCCCCCGCTTTTTAAAAAAGGCTGATTCTTCACAAGTTCCATCGGCCACACACACACACACAAATTCTTATTTCACAAGCCTTCGATGCTTCTGATTTGTTCTTGCTTCACCAGCTTTCAGCGTGCTGGGAGCTGACATTTCCTTTTGAAAGCTTTTCAGTTTCGCAGTAAACAGCTGAAGTGCCTTCGAATGTGAATGTTGGTTTGAGTTTCGGGCGTTTTCTATTGTGTTAAACCGCTTTGAAGATCTTGCGGGGGGGTGGGGGTCAGGGTCCAAATCTGTAAATACCGTTTATACTTTATTCAGCAGTCTTCTCCAGGCCACAGTCCTTCCTGGCCGTTTGCAAGTCCAAGATCACATCAAGAAATAAGACTTCCATGTTAAGCTGATATTTGACAGCGACTTTGTTCACTGCATCCAGCACAGTGCAGTGGTTAAAGTGTCTGAGGAGGAACTGGGAAGCCAAGGTTCAGATCCTCACTGGTGCCATGGAACCTCACTGGGTGACCTTGGGCCCGTCACACGGTCTCAGCCTAACCTACCTCGCAGGGTTGTTGTGAGGATAAAACGGAAGCGAGGAGAACTGCTTTGGGGGAAAGGCAGGATATAAATAAAGTAAATAAACAGTAAACATAAATACCAGGAGTACATGCTCACCTTCAGTCAGTTTTGGGAACAGTAGTGGTGGAAAGTGGCACCAAGTTGCAACATGTGGTGGCAACCCCTTGCTGAGTTTTCAAGGCAAGAGACAAACAGAAAGTGGTTGGCCATTGCCTGCCTCTGCGTAGCGACCCTGGACTTCCTTGATGGCCTCCCAGCAAGTACTCTGCTTGGCTTCCAAGCTCTGACCAGACTGGGCTAGCCCAGGTCAGGGCTGTGGAAATAGTGGCTCCGCTTCAGTGGTGTACCTGGGGGACAGTAGAGAGGAACTGTGGAGCGCACAGGAAGGTAGGATAGAGAAAGGGGAGGCCGAAGGAGGTAGCTGCCGTGTCGGTGTAACCCTTCCAGAGAAAACTCTGCCCTGGCCTGTCAGATCTCAGAAGCCAAGCGGGGCTGACCCGGGTTAGGACTTGGGTGGGAGACAACCAAAGAAGTCCCAGGTTGCTATGCAGAGGCAGGGAATGGCCCGTTACCCCGTGCCTCTCTTGCCTTGAAAACCCCATGGAGTCATCATACATCGGCTGGGACTTGACGGCACTTTCCACCACCCCAAAATAGGCCGATTTCGCACTGGCCAGTTGCCTCTCGTTCTCTCCGGAGTTTCCCCTCCCAGTTTCCTCCAGTGCATTTTCTTCATTTTCCCACTTGGAACCTCAGCCCTTTCGATATAGCGTGACGAAGGGCTTTCTCCCCCCCAAAATTAGAAACTCCCACAACGGGGCGGCCCTGATGAAAGGCGGGCGAGTGGGCGTGTTTTCATTTTGGGTTCTCCCCCAGAGCAAACAGGAAAATCCTCTAAAAACAGGATTTGTTTGCTCTAGGGCAGGGGCGGGCAAACTTGCTCAGCGTCAGAGCCGCCTAGAACAGGGGTGGCCAAACTTGCTTAACGTCAGAGCCACATAGAATAAACGTCAGATGTTTGAGAGCCACAAGACATGAACAAATATTACCTGCTTTTATTGGAAAAGAAGCAAATTTGCTTTTTATTAACATTCAATGAGACTGCCAAAAATAATAACAAAAGGGGTAAAAGCAGATATTGATAATGATATTAATTTGTCCAATGCTATTTGTCTGCTAATGATATTTAGCTTCCCCAGCCGCCCTGCCGGGAGCCACATAATATATGTGAAGGAGCCGCATGCGGCTCCCGAGCCACAGTTTGCCCACCCCTGGTCTAGGGAAACTCCAGTGCAGCAGGGCGATGCTCCAGAGCAAAACGTGAGCCCGGAGCAACTGGTGTGAAATCGGCCAGGAGCTCTGGTGCAAGCATGAGGGCAAACCTGGGGCAGACGCTAGTGCGAAATCAGCCATACTGTCTGACCACATCCTCTCTTCTCCCTGCTGTTTCCCTTTGAATCTGCGTATCCTAGAGAGGAAAAAAATGGACAAGTACAATGGGGGGGGGGGGGGGAAATCCTGCCAGGTCCCCTGTTGTAGGTTGGGATTAAAGGTCTGGTAAGATACCGGGCAGGAAAGAAGTCCCATAAAGGGCCAATATTAAAAACCTTGTTTAAACTTATACAAAAATACATGTCTTTTTGAATAATATAAGTTTTAACTCAGTTTTTAATATTGGCCCAGCAGCAGGCTTCTGTGGCAGGGTGGGGATCTGAACTTGGGTCTCCCAGATCAACGGTGTGATTAATCAGTCGGCTGTCGATTCTTTTGGACTGTGCGGCCCCTTTCCTGCAGACACACCAGAACGGCTAGGCAAATTGCGTGGCTGCAATAATGGAGGGCTTCCGTTCCTTCACACTCTTCTTGGCCTCTAGTGCCATCTCGTGGAGGATTGTCTTGAGTTGCCGGATCCTCCGAAGACTGGCAGAACAAGTTTATGAAGGGCTGTTTTGCCCACTAAGTGGCAGCGTACTCAGGTTTGCCTCAGAAGGTACAGTTGACAGAAAGCTGCAGCCTCTGTTACATTCCTGCGGAGTTGACCAGGTTCATCCGTTACTTTTTTAGTTAAGGCTGTTTTTACATCTGACTTTCCCGCTGGAATCATTCTAGTTCCCAAAAAACCTGCCCACACCTCTGTGCTGTGTGAAACCGTGCTGCTACTGAAATGTCCACATCTACTAATTGCCCTCCTGTGGTCAAGCTAGTATTCAACCGGCTTGATTCTGCTTTAAACAATTGCTGTTGGTTAGTGCACTTAGACCCCCTGGAGTGAAATTTCACACCACTGTGAAATCAGCACAGGAAAAGACAGCAGTCAAACTACTTTAGAGGGGAGGTGTAAAATGACCCTAAGTCAGGTGTGTCCCTTAACTGTATACTGTACACAGTTAACCTCCAGTTGGACAGTGTCCAGTCTGCCTTTCCTGTCAGTTTCCTAGACAGGTCACTAGAGCCATTTTGCGGGCATGTTTCCTCCACTTGCTTCCCAGGGATAGGATTTCTCCGGGCTCTGTGTACACCAAGGGTTACTCCTCTGTTTCCCCTGTGGAAGAACAGGGTATGAGGCTTTGATGTAAAGATACAACTAATTGGCACAAATAGAGCAGGTCCTCATATTCTTTTTTCCTTGTTTCTTTAATTAGGGTATATTATCCGATATATCCAAAATGACCCGCCTCAACGGCTTTGACCCCGTCGTCCTCGTCTTGCTGGTCGGAGGGGTGATGTTCATTCTTGGATTTGCTGGCTGCATCGGAGCCTTACGGGAGAACATCTGTCTTCTGAGATTTGTAAGTTGCTGGACGGGGGGGGACTGTGTTTAGCATCGTGCTGCTTTCAGCTGCATTAGATGGGACTATGTTGCAACTGAAGAAATGTGAAACAAGAAGTTCCCTGTCACTATAGGGAATTAATTCATTGGGCATCCGTTTTAGATCCGGATGCCCTCATTTCACGTGAAACCAGCTCAGAGCATCTCCAACTGTGCCTGATTGCTCAGGAACTTAATTAATACAAGCTGTAATTGATTAATCAGGGAGGGCTGGTTTTACTTTGCGGGGCTGTGAGCTAAAGAAATGCTTTCTGCTTTTTGAGAGTTTTTTTTTTTTGCTTCTGACGACATTGTAGTGAAATGATGATAATGGCAATGTGAGAGAATAAAGTTAGAATCTCTCTATATAATAATTGTGTTTTGGTCGTGGGTTGTCTAGCTTCCTTGTTTTGCCAAGTGCTGTGTCTCAGCATATTCCATAGCTTGCAACAGCCAGTCAAAATCCCAGTTCTGTGGGATTCCTTTGTGCCTCCTTTAAGTTTCTGTTCATCCTTGTGTGGGCCGGATTTACGCTTGGGAAAGGCTCTGAATGCAAGGTCTTTTTTGACTGCCATGACTTCCAACCAAGACTTATTTGGCTCTGAATGCAAGGTCTTTTTTGACTGCCATGACTTCCAACCAAGACTTATTTGGTTCTTTTGCCACAAAAAGCCTTGAAGGGAGCCTGTTGCAGAGGATTTCAAGGCATATTGTTGGGTATACATGAGGAAATAACCATGAGACCCATTTGCACTTCAGCGTTGTCTTGTGAGAATTCATGGTCTGTCCCAAAATTGCTTTCAGCTTTCTCCTTTTGCTCATTAGACAGTATGACCGGCAGTGGTGCGTAGGTCGTCTGGGGAGGAAACTTTCAGAGGGCAGTCATGTTGGTCTGCAATAGAAGAACTAAATTAGAGTCTGGTTAGCGCCTTAGAGTGAGGCTGCAGTGGCTCAGTGGTTAAGACGCTGAGCTGCAGACCAGAAGGTCGGTAGCTCCGCAGTTCAAGACCCGAGTGCTGCGTGACGGCGTGAGCTCCCGTCTCTGGCCCCAGCTCCTGCCAACCTAGCAGTTCGAAAGCAAGAAATTGCAAGTAGATAAATACGTACCGCTTCGGTGGGAAGGTAACAGCGTTCCGTGCACCTCAGCATCTAGTCATGCCGGCCACATGACCACGGAAATGTCTTGGAAACGAAGATGAGCACCGCCCCCTAGAGTCAGATTCGACTGGCTTTCGAGCAAGGGAACCCTTTATCTTTACCTTTTAGCACCTTAGGGGCCTACAAGGTTTTGGGGGTATAAGCTTTCGAGAGTCAAACATGAAAGCTAATACCCTCCATCAATCTTGTTGGTCTCTAAAGTCAAAGAGGTTTGACTCTCGAAAGCTTATGCCCCCCCCCCCCCCCCCGAATCTTGTTGGCCTCTTAAGATGCAACTGGACTCAAATCTAGCTGCTTATTGTAGCTGCAGATCTTCTCATTCAAGAATTTCTAATAACCTCCCGAGGGTCTCCAGGGTTTCTTGGAGTGCAGTCGAAAAACTACTGGCTCGCCTGTGTTTCGAACCCGAGTTCCTTCCTTGCATTAAAACGTTGTCACTTCTCCCTGTGCCTTTTCTCTTCCAGTTCTGCGGCACGATTGTGCTGATTTTTATCCTGGAGTTAGTCGTGGCCGTGCTGGCCTTCCTGTTCCAGGACTGGGTGAGGGACCAGGTAGAGACCTTCTTCAAGAACAACATCAAGTCGTACCGAGATGACATCGACTTGCAGAACCTCATAGATTCTTTGCAGAAAATGGTATGCTGTTTTTTGATCAGCCTTGTTTCCGTCTTTTTAATTATGAGGCCCGTGGGCAAAAGGCCTAACTGTTTTGTTAACTAAGGGCCATATCAAGGTGGGAGCTTAAGACGGGATAACGTAATATTAGCAGTGCAAATGTAAGCCAGAAGGAAAGGAGGCGTATCCAAGGAAGGGCGCAGAAATTTTTTCTTACTACACCCTAATAAACGGATCTCCTGCACGCTAGAAAGCAGCTGTTCCTTCTGCGCGACTCAACACGTTCTTGTGGAGACTTTGGGTCTGACGGAATTGCGTGGGGTGAAAGTCCCGTGTCTGGGCAATCTGTGCCGAGCTTTGATCATTGCAGCACCCCGGCACCCAAAGTGGCTGTGGTGCAGGTTCAAATCCTAGTGCCTAGTTCCTGTGTCCAGGAAGAGGTGGACTTGGTATCTAGTTAACTGCTAAGTTTTGAGGGCCTGGTGTACTGTAGCAGTTAGAGGAGACCGGTTCAGACCACTGCTGACTGAGTGACCTCGTGAGGACCCCGCCCCCTCCTCCAGCTGAGACCCCTTTAGATAGTAGGGTCCAGTGTTCCCTCTAAGCTGAGTTAGTGTGAGCTAGCTCACAGCTTTTTAGCCTCCAGCTCACACATTTTTGTCTTAGCTCAGGAAGGATGGCTCCAGAGCAAACGAATGTATGCAGTAGCCAAATCGCTCGCTCACAACTTTACTGCCCATAGCTCACAAAGTAGAATTTTTGCTCACAAGACTCCATAGCTTAGAGGGAGCATTGGTAGGGTCCCCCTTTTCTTTTGGACTTAGTTGTTTTAATGGGCACCCCCTCTTAGAACTTAAGTGCTAGGGAATCTGAAACTTGGGAAGTCTCTTAAAGGCACCTGGGTTCAGCCATGACATTGGAAGGTCCCAGGAAGGGTGTGCTGGAATTAAAGTGCAAGTCTCCCCCCCCCCCCCATGGGATATCCTGGGCAAGAACAAAAAAACCTTTCAATGCAAAGGGCATCCCCCAGTATCCTGACACACATCAGAAGTGTCTGCCCAGCTTCAAGGGATACTTCATCAAGGCAGCGTGAACTGTTTCCAGCTGCAGCCAGTTGGGCAACCCTTTAAGTATCTCAGTCCAAGCCAGCCACTGATAAAGGCAATTCAGCATCTGACCCACCCGGGATGATCCATCAAAATGACACGTAGTCCCATCATTCACACCCAATCCTTTTCAATATGCCAAAACTGCCGAATGATCCCTTGGAAGTTGTCTCCCTACTAATATTTCTGCCAGATTTTTTTTGACAGCAGTTGCCTTCAGACTGCCCAGTCAAATTCAAGCCTCATCGCTTGGACCAGCTATGGTCCCGGGAAAGTGGGTTCCCGTGTCTAGCTGTGGGACCCTTCCCCATAAAAAGACCACCCCCAAGTCTGTGAGCAGTGTGCCAGGTTCTCCCACTACCTGGATACCCCTGCAGCTGCTGTGCAGCTTCCCCTTTTCCTCCGCGCTCTGCTCCTTGGACCTCAGCTGCGTCTGCCCCGAACCTCTCCAGACCTCAAGCCCTGGATTGAAGGTTGCATGCCCCTTCCCTAAAACTCCCCAGTTTCTTCACTTCTCATTTTAACAAGTGCTTCTTCTTTTTCCAGCGTGTATGTTCACACTCTTATGGAATCAATTCTCAGCTGTTTAGCATAGGTCCTTCATGTTTTTATTCTTTTATGTAGTATACAGTGAAGTTATTTCTTTGTGTTTACAATCCCCTTCTCTCTCTTTCTTCCTGATTTCATCTTGGGGCACTCCTACCAAGATCCACCCTGGTGTACAGAAAGGGCAAGGTCCTGAATTAATCCTTTCTGGAACTCTTTTTAAAGCTAATTTCCTTTTCTCTGGGCTCAGTTTGGGTAGCAGCCTTATTTGCAGAAGCGGAGGATTGTGGTTTTTAAATGACAGCACTTTTGAATGTATGATTGAGTTATACGTGATATTTTGTACATCAGCACGACGTGCGCAGCTGTAAATCAGTTTCTTTTGCTTTGCCTCAGCCCTTTTGGTTACCTTTCTTGTGCAGGGCTGCGTTTTGCTCTCCTTTTTGGGTCGCACGTGTCCAGTTAAAAAGGACCAGGCAGGAGGTGATGGGAAAGACTTCCGCCTGAGACCCTGGAGAACCTTTTTTTTTAAAGCTTTCTATTAGAAAAATATTCAACACGTTACATCAAAACTGTTACAGAAAAAAAGAGATAAATACAGGAATATAAAAAAGGCAGAAAAACAAGATAAAAAGGAAACTGCAGCTGCATTAAATCATACAGCTTATGTACTCATGCTATAATTGTCGCAGTAACCGACGAACTAACGTCTTCCTGAAGTGATAAGTACTCAAGAAAAGGAAACCATATGGCTATGGAATTTGAAGAATAATTAACATTATTTTGTTTCTTCAAAGATTCTGTAAGCTTTTCCAACAAACATACTGTATTTTTCGCTCCGTAAGACGCACCTGACCATAAGACGCACCTAGCTCTGCTCGGTGCCGTGGCTCGGGAAAGGTGAGGGGGGTTTAAGACACACACACTTCCCCCCCCCCACTTTTTTGGGGAGAAAAAGTGAGTCTTTTGGAGCAAAAAATACGGTAATTCACAAACTTTCAAAATCCAGCTATTAATTGAGATAACATTAGAACTTTCCCAAAATTTAGCTATCGTCCTTCTTGCAGCTGCACAGAGATATTCCGAAAGAGTTTTAGTGCCTGCTGTCACCTCAATTCGAGGCCAAATATTCAAAACTAAAATCTTAGGGTCTAAATCAATGTTATAAGAGGTGATACTATTTATAATCAATATAACCTTGCTGAGGACAGACTGGCAATCTAAAGCGGGGCAGGCACGCTTCGCAAACGGAGGAAAGGAGCACGTTCAGACATGCGCATCTGCCCATCGGCTCCGTTGCGTACTTACCCGTCTCCCAGTCGCTTTCCTTCCGCTTTACCCGGACACCGGTTTTTCCCGGTGTTCAGGGGCCTTCCTCCGCATGCCTCCCGCTTCCAAACAGTGTGAACTGGAAGAAGCGGAAGGCATCCGGAGGAAGTGTGAACGCACCGGCAAAAAGTTTTGCGCATGTGCGCACATGCGAAAAACATCAAAGGAAAACAAAAAAAAGTGCAGCAGTGCGCGCAAGCCGCGCGCGCTGGCTATGCGGCAGTCTGAACGCTCCGTGGCAGTCCGAACGCTCCGTATCGCCGCTGATCCGCATTGCTCTGGCCAGTGTGAACGGCCAGCTCCGTGGGTTTTTTCCCCCGCTCCAGTTCCCTCCGCTTTGCCTCCACTTCAGATTGCCAGTCTGTCCTCAGCCCCTGTTTCCAAAACTGCTGAATTACTGCACAGTGCCACCAAACATGCCAGTATGTACCCTTTGTACCATATTTTCTCTAACATTTATTAGGGAAATTATTATTAACATTATGTATATAAACAGGGGTTAAAGACCATCTAGAGATGGTTCTGAGACCCTGGAGAACCTCTGCCAGTCTCAGCAGATGGTGGTCACCTTGCTGGACCCCAAGAGTCTGATTCAGTATAAGGAAGCTTTTTGAACTCCTTGAAAAATGCTGGGAAGCAAATAAACTATATCTGTGCTGTACTGTCTGAAGCGGCAGGGCCACTTTGAAGAAGGCTGGGTGATCGGCAGCTGCGGGTGACGTACCTGTCGCTCTGCTCTCTGAATGCTCCCCTCCTCTGGCGGTAGGGCGTCAGGGGAAGTGTGCTAGCCTAGAACCTCATTCCTGTCTTGCTAGTCATGCGTGTGCAGGGGGCTTTGTAGGTGAGAGAAGCCCTCGGGCATCTAGGTCTAAGGTACAGGTACCAAGCCTGCTGTGTGCTTCCTCTCCAGTGCTCAATAAACCAGAAACAGTGGGCGACAGCACTTGTAGCCCACTGCAGTTACGAAGGTGAATGTTGCGATCCAAAGCAGAGTTACTTCAGTCTGCATTTAAACTGGAGCTGCGGTGGCTCAGAGGTTAAGATGCTGAGCTGCAGACTGGAAGGTCGGTAGTTCGGCAGTTCGAGACCCGAGTGCCGCATGACAGAGTGAGCTCCTGTCTCTGGCCCCAGCTCCTGCCAACCTGGCAGTTCGAAAGCAAGAAACTGCAAGTAGATAAATAGGTATCGCTTCAACAGGAAGGTAACAGCGTTCTGCGCGCCTTGGTGTCTAGTCATGCCAGCCACATGACCATGGAGATGTCTTCAGACAGCGCTGGCTCTTCGGCTTGGAAACGGAGATTCGCACCGCTCCCTAGAGTTGGATTCGACTAGCCGTCGAGCAAGGGAAACCTTTACCTTTAACTCTGCATAGGATTGCACGCTAACAGTCTCAGTCCATCTAGCGGCATCAGGCAGCCATCTGTTGACTACTGAGGGGCTGCCTAAAGGGGTGAGCCCCCCCTCCCCTCCCCTCCCCTCCCCTCCCCTCCTTGGAGATCTTCTGGAGGCACTGTAAGGCCTTGCCTGCTTTCCAGGGGTTTGGAGGGGGTTGAATGGCAGGCATCTTTTAAAGGGTGTGAGAGTTCTGCGCGAAGTAGTCAAGGATCAGATCTTGGTTGGTAAACCAGAGTTCTTTATTTCCAATCTCTACATTAGTACAGCGTCTCGGATTATTGTCAGAGATGAGACTGATAATACAGGCAGGTCTATTATACCATTCCAAGGAGTTTGAATTACCCATAGGTAGCCAATCACTATAGGGGAAAATTGGCGGGCAAAAAGGGATCCTGACCGTTTGGTTCTCACAGGAATGAAAGTGAGGTGTCAAGCTGTAAATTCCCTTCCCAAACCAGACCCCTCAGATGTTACCAGTTCACATAACAATCAATGGCCTCAAGGCTTTTGCATGTGATAAGAGATGAGACGCATCCTCCCTTGAAGTCCCAGCCGGGGCGGATGGAATGCGGAGGCAGCGGTGTGAGAGGCCCTCTTGTTCCCATACATTGCAGGTGTCACCCTCCCGCTTTAAGTGTTACAAACTCCCGGCCTGGCTAAGCACTACAACATGGCAGTTACAAACACAGAGGAAAATAGAGAATGGGGGAAAGTACAGTCAGGATTACTATGTCTGAATCAGCAGATTCTGACAAAGGGGCGGGGGAGGATTTGGGGCTTGTTATTTGTCTTTGGCTTTTGCTGGGGATGTTTTAACTCTTTATTGTAAGCTACCAGGAACTATGAGGAGAGGCCGGATAGAAATGTTTAAATAGGTAATAATAAATTAGCAAATCTGTGGGAGCTAACCTTCACGCTGTTCTGAGAGACACAATAGCTCTTCCCCATGCGGTCCTCTACCCATAACACGGAAGTCCCAAGCACAGCCCTCCTTGATGGCAGACGGATTTCCCCCCCTTGCAGAACCTGTGCTGCGGCGCCCAGGGTCCCAACGACTGGGACTTGAACATCTACTTCAACTGCAGCAGCGACAGCAAAAGCCGGGAGCGGTGTGGAGTCCCTTTTTCCTGCTGTATCCCTGACCCTGCGGTGAGCTATTTCCTGGCTACATGGATGTTGTTAAGATGAAAGGGGGGGGGGGGAGAGAGCTTTCTGAGCAGTTTAAAAAAAAAAGCTTTACATGCATTAAAGTGGATAGCTGCATTGGTCTGAAGCAACAGAACAATGTTTGAGTCCGGTGGCACCTTTAAGACCAACAAAGTTTAATTCTGGCTGTAAGCTTTCATGTGCGTGCACACGTTGAGTGTGCGTGTACATGAAAGCTTATACCCAGGATTAAACTTCGTTGGTCGTAAAGGTGTCGCCGGACTCAAACTTTGTTCCTTCAAATGCATGTAACTCATCAGAAGGCTTTTAATACTGGATTTCTGGAGGCTTAAAATTGGGAAGGCACACCAATCCTGCTTTGGTATTGACTCTGTTGCTGTGATTTTCTGTTTTAGCAA
This sequence comes from Lepidodactylus listeri, assembly GCA_029233225.1. NCBI lineage: Eukaryota > Metazoa > Chordata > Lepidosauria > Squamata > Gekkonidae > Lepidodactylus > Lepidodactylus listeri. The sequence continues at coordinate 125,560,921 of JARCFY010000005.1, read as the reverse complement.
AAAGTTGTGAACACGCAGTGTGGCTACGATATAAGAACGATGGTGAGTCTTGCTGGGCATAATTTTTAGAATAACGCATCCCCTCCCCCATTCCTTTTTGCTTTCCCATCCTGTGTGCAGAAAAAGGCAAAATATCAGAATGCACTGTCAAGTCGCAACTGATTTATGGCAGCCCCCCTCTCCCCGAGGCTGCTGTGGCCAAGTGGTGAGCCAAGGTGCCTTCCTCTGCAGAGCAAACCCTGGGCTTCCTTAGTGGCCTCCCAATCCAAGTACTAAATCCGGCCAACCCTGCTTAGGACTGGTTCATGTGTATGCCAATCAGTTGATCCCCCCCCCCCACACACACATCTCTTTATTTATTTCATTGAGAACGGGCATCTTAATGTCTGAACTAGCTGATCAAAAAAGCATTCTGAGTGTGAACTTGACTGGATGGCAGCAGCTGATTTACATCTGCAGCTGGATTTTGCGGCAATTTATGTGAACGTGCATGTGCAAGCTAGCCTGTAACTCAGGCTGTGTGCGTGCTGCAGTTTTACGAGGCATGCAGAAGAAAGGCCGATGGCGGTTTCCAAAAAGAAAGTTTCCAGCCCTTACAGCTATGAAGAGGTGCTCAAAAATGCGGTAGCTGCAGAAATCTCAGAAGCCACAAGCTCCGTTAACCTTGGCTGACCACCATTAATCAAGATGGAAGAAGTCCCTGAGGTTAAAATGGCAGAAAACGGGACTGTCGCCAATAACTTGCTGAATGTGGGATATACGAGAACGATACATGAAATCAGCCAAAGAGCTCAAGACATTGAGCTCCAGCACTTCTGTTCCGCTAGGACAGGGGTGGGCAAACTGTGGCTCGGGAGCCGCATGCGGCTCTTTCACATATATTAAGTGGTTCCCGGCAGGACGGCTGGGGAAGCTAAATATCATTAGCAAACAAATATCATTGGACAAATTAATATCATTATCAATATCTGCTTTTACCCCTTCTGTTATTATTTTTGGCAGTCTCATTTAATGTTAATAAAAAGCAAATCTGCTTATTTCCCAATAAAAGCAGGTAATATTTGTTCATGTCTTGTGGCTCTCAAACATCTGACGTTTATTCTATGTGGCTCTGACGTTAAGCAAGTTTGGCCACCCCTGTTCTATGCGGCTCTTACGCTGAGCAAGTTTGCCCACCCCTGCGCTAGGAAATACTACTATGTAGAATACAGCCAATTCAAACTAGCAAATTATCTGGGAAAATCTCACATTTTCAAAACTAAGATCAGCTTTTTCCCAGGAGCATTTTAATGTTCTCCCTTCAGCAGGGGTCCGTTGGGGCCGGAGCGAGGCGGAGCAAAGCTCCGCCAGCTCAGGACTGGCCAGTAGGGCAGCCACGGGCTGAATCAGATTCTCTAATCTGATTCAGCTCACCGCCGAATTGCCGCCGAAATTCGGCAGCAACTTTAAAAGCCACTGGAGGGGAGGGGGTTTGAGGGAGAAGCTCCAAACTTGCAGGGTAGCTGCTGGGGCCTCTCCTCGAAATGCCCACCAAGGTTCAAGATGATTGGACCAGGGGGTCCAATTCTACAGGCCCCCAAGCAGGTTGCCCCTGTTCCCTCCATTGTTCTCTATGGTAGGAAAAAAGTTAACATTTTTTCCCTCCATGGAGAACAATGGAGGGGATGGGACAATCTGTTTGGGGGCCCGTAGAATTGGACCCCGTAGTCCAATCTTCTTGAAACTTAGTGGGTATTTCGAGGAGAGGCCCCAGCAGCTACCCTGCAAGTTTGGAGCCTCTCCCTCAAACCCCCTTTCCTCCAGCCCCTCATATACCCTATGAGTTTTTGCCATTAATTTCCATGGCCCATAGGGTGTAATGGGGCTGAAACTGACATTCCCTTTCTGACACACTTCCGGTGATGTCAGGGGACGTGGCATATGCTAATGAGTTATGCTAATGAGCTCCTGCACCTCTTTTTCTACGAAAGGACCCCTGCCCTTCAGTGCTTTTAGAAGGAAGATACCCCTCCCCCCCAATCCCATATCCTGAACAAATTTGTCCTTGTAGATATCTAGAGATCGAAGCTTTATACTGTCCTTTTTACAAAGACGTGTGTGATGAACCATTTTCTCTAACAAAAATTCCTGGGAAAAGATGAAAAATCCTATCTTACCGTTCTCCTTATAGATAAATCACCGTAGAGCAGGGGTGGGCAATTGTTTTGGCTCGGGGGCCGCTTTGTGGGAGTGGAGGTTAGCGGAGGGCCACGCCTTTTAAAATGATTGCATGCATTAGTTAACTTTGCATTTCAGAAAAGGTATAAATTGTATCATAAAAATCCATAAATATAAATAAAATAGTGGTAGTTTTATTCAATTTATTTATTGTACTAATTTCATATCATCTATAGCTGCAAGCACATTTAATTTTAGAATCCATTTAATGAGACAAATGTACCCTATCACACTTTTCTACATTTTTTTTTTGAAATCAGGAGTGAGATTGCTTGCTGAGATTCTCATCACAGCCTGCAAGTTAATGTCTGTCAAAGAGCATCTATATTTACTCTTGCTGATCTTCATGCAAGAAAAACTTTGCTCATAAATATATGTAGACCCAAATTTAGAGAACATTTTCCCAGCAAATGTCTTCATACATGAAAACTTTTCAGCAGACAAAGATTTGTAAAAGTCAACTAATGTCACAGCATTAAACATTTCTTTCACAGTGTGATCTGACTGCATGTCAATAAGTTCAAGCTGCAGCTCCTCAGGTGCTGACAGTGGCCAACTGTCTTGGTGGGCCGCAAAAAACTCTGTGGCGGGCCGCATGTGGCCCCCGGGCCGCCATTTGCCCACCCCTGACGTAGAGTATGGAGAAAGTTGCAAAGTATTGTGCTAAAGCAAGATCTTTCCGAGCCTCCTCGGAGAAACAGAATGCACATTGCACTTAAATGTTAACACTGTAACTAGGATTCCTGGTATATAGATTTGTAGTATTGCATGTCCATTGCATTTATTTCTGCTGGTCATTGACCGTAATCAGTCAGTCGATCAATCAGGAACCAGGGGGGGGCTGAATAATGTTTCCAAGTGTCAGGGGTGAGGACTTCAGTGTCTTTGCCTGTCCCCTGACTCCAAGAACCTGAATTCATGTATTTGCATGGTGGGGCGCTCACTTTGTAAGCTGAATGGAGGGCAGAATTAAAATAATGGTGGAAAACTGCAGATCTTTAAAATTATGTGGAACACAAGTTGCAGAAATCAGGTCTTGGCACAGAACTGGACTTGCCTGGCCGTCTATTTTAAGTTTTAAATTATTTTTAAGAGTGATGCTCTGCAGCATACACATAAAGAAGAAGAAGAGGAGATTGGACTTATACCCCACCCTTCACTACCCAAAGGAGTCTCAGAGCAGCTTACAATCTCCTTTCCCTTCCCCTCCCCACAACAAACACCCTGTGAGGTATGTGGGGCTGAGAGAGCTCTTTCGAGAACTGCTCATGAGAGAACAGCTCTGAGAGAACTTGTCACTGACCCAAGGTCAAGCCAGCAGCTGCATGTAGAGGAGTGGGGAATCAAATCTGGTTCTCCCAGACCAGAGTCCGCATTCCTAATCACTATACCAAACTGGCTCTCATTGTTGGTTTCCATTCTTGTATTCCTTTTTGGGGGGAACAACACAAAAAACCCTGTTTTCTTCTCTTTATGGGTCTCTCCTCCCCTCCCAAATTTCCCTCTTTCAGCCTAGATCAGTCTGGGATGAACGAATCTTCACCAAGGGCTGTATCCCTGCTCTGGAAGCCTGGCTACCCCGGAACATCTACATCGTGGCTGGGGTCTTTGTAGCCATTTCATTATTGCAGGTGAGTGGTGGTCAGTGTCGTGATTGGCTGGCCACAAGGTCCTCCATCTACTGCCTCCCTCCCTCCCTCCCAGGAGCTTGGAGTGGTAAATGTGGCTTTCCTCCTCCATCTTATCCTTGCAACAACCCTGTGAGGTGGATTAGGGTGGCACTGGCACAAAGCCACCGAGTAAGTTCCATGGCAAGTAAATTGTGGACGACCACAAACAGTGCAATCCTGAACAGTGACGCCTTCTTCTAAACCCATTGAAGTCGCATGAACACATGGAGCTGCCTTATACTGAGTCCATCAAGATAGGTATCCCCTACTCAGACTGGCAGTGGCTCTCCAGGGTCTCAGGCAGAGGTCTTCCATGTCACCTCCTGCCTGGTCCTTTCAACTGGAGATGCCGGGGATTGAACCTGGGACCTTCTGCATGCTCCACCACTGTGCCACAGCCCCTCCCCAGTGGGCTTAGAAGGGTTAGAATGATGTAACTCCGCTTGGGATTTTACGCTGTAGATTCAGACTTGCAGTGCTTACCAGTCTTTAATGACTTCAGTGGGGTGTAACTCTGTTCAGGATTGAACAGCAAGTGAAATAATCCTGTTGAAACTTGGTGGGAAGTAACAGGTAATTTTTGAGACTAGCTGGAAATCCTTTCTTGTTTTTTTTTTTTTTGAGAGAGGACAGAGACATAGAATTGTTCTTCCTTAGTACAGCTTTATGGTAGTGATTGGTTTGTATTTAATTTTTAATGCTTAAAAACTACCCATTATATTATTTGTAGTTCTGCAACGCTGCGTGTGTGTAAAATTGCAAATAATACACGCGTGGCTGCAATACCTCGACACTCATTGGTCGCCGGACTCCCTGGAATGATTTTTTGTTTTAATGGGACGTCTAAATAGTTTGGGCATTTTGCCTCTGTGGTGTGCCAGATCTACGGCAAGCTACACGTATGGTCTTTTCCAGGCTATACATAAGAGCTTGAGATAAGCAAAGCAAAGGGTGCAAAAGGGAAGATGATTCCTTTTTTTCATTTTCAGGGAACAGTTGCAAGCTAGGACAGCGTTTTTAAAGGTACTGTTTCTTTGTTTTTGTTAGATCTTTGGGATTTTCCTGGCCAGGACGCTGATTTCGGACATTGAAGTGGTCAAGGCAGGCCACCATTTCTAAAGATGCAAGCAGAGATCTTCTGTAAAGACCAATCCGTGTTTGCTTGCCTTACTTTGACACCAGAGAGAGAAGAAAGCAAAGAACATGGGACAGACCCGAAATGAGCTTTGAAGCCATAGTATTTCGTTTTAAGATACATAGTTGGATGCCATCCTGCTTAGCTGAAAGCCAGAATGGGAAAAGAGCTTCATCCTCTTCTTGGCCACCCCTATGATTTTTTTTTTTAAATGACTCTGATCTCCTGAAGGAAGAAGACTTAATGTGTCTTCAAACCTCCCATTCGGGGATTTGAAGATTCGGAACTCACAGGAACGGCAACTGCTGCGGATGCCTTCCCCGGAGCTCTTTCTGTCATAAGGACTACTGTCTTGGTTAGCATTTGCAGGAGTGTTTACGTTCCAAATGTTGATTGATGCAAAAAAGTCCCATGATGCCAAATGACTTCTTCCTAAGGAGGGTGGGTTTGGGGTGGGGTCATGGGGAGGGCGGGGGGACTTACACAGATGCCTTTAAGAACTATTGAAAACCTTTTGTTCAGGGATTTGTTGTGCATGTAAGACGAACTGAAGCGTACGGCGTGGGCTTCGTTTTCAAGAGAAAATTTTGGAGCCATATATGTGTACAGATTTTGGAAACCCGTGAAAGCTGGTGATGCCTTTAAGCCGCCGCTGTACAGAACGAAGGGATTTCCTCTCCTTTGAGCCATCTGTAAAAAGCTTCTGTTTTCAGGCACTAAATTTCTGAAAGGAGAACACTGGAGTTTTTTTTGTTTAAACCAATTTGTACCATGTTGAGAATCTTTTCCTTTACGGAGTTGTACAGAATCAGCGAGTGCATTTGTACGTTCAGTAGCATCAGACCGGAGACCTGTTTGGGAAGGTCGAGACTGGATTCTCGTGTCATGTTTTTCTTTTGTAAGACTTTTGTAATGTATCACTATTTATAGACAGCGGAGCAAGGAAAACGTGTTTACTTAGCATTTTGCTAATGTTTCACATAGCATTAGTTTTCCAAACCATTTGTCAGAACTTACTTGGTTTGCTAGGGGCGTGAGAGCGCCAGTTTCTTGAGACGTTTTGTGCTTGGCCGTTGCTACTTGCTCCTAAAACATGGTTTATGTTTCCATCTTTTGAAAAAATGACATCTTAGCCTAATCAGCCAAAACCGATCTTGGGGGTGGGGTGGGGTGGGATGAGTCCAAAGTTTCCTAGATATATGCAAGCTATTAGATGTATTTCAGAGCTTGGTGTGATGTTAGAATGTGTGCCCTCTTTTGTGGGGCTCTTAAAAATATAAACACCCAATAGTATGGCTAATCTTTTTTTCATTCAGTGTCTTACAAAGAATTAGACTCGCCTCATCGTGGTCTGTATCAGAACTGAGTTTGCCAGTTCTTTTGCTGAAGATACGTGTGTGTGTGTGTGGGGGGGGAGCTCACTGTATTTCACTCTGAGTCGAATTTGAGTTCCTGGATCAGCAAGAAATCAGTCCATTCAGGCCATTTTGTGCGCCTTCGGATTGTAGGCAACACTTTGGTTTGGACTCCCCCTTCAGGCACTCCAGTGAACTGCCTTAGTAGAGCATAATTTCGGACAGCAAAGAGCATTGATATGTTTCGGGGATCCCTAGGACTGTGGAAAGCGACGGCCATGCTGGGCTTTAAAAAACAAACTAACCCCCCCCAAAAAACAGAGGGCAGGATACTGCTCCAGCTGAGCGCTTTCTCTTCCGTTCAGGTCGGGAGAGTGGAAAGAACTGGCGTAACTTTTCTCCTGGAACTCAGCAGGCCTTAAGAGTGCTTAACTTCAGCTTCATCGGGCCCCGAACTTTTTACTACTAATCACCGTTTCCCCCCCCCCCCCCCCCCCGGAATGGCAGACGTCTCTCCGTTGTCTAACATGCATCGTAAACTCTGTATTTTTGTAAGCCTGAATTGGTTGTGTGTGTGTGTATTGTTTTTTTTTACTGCATGGAAAATGATCAGCAACAAAACTTCCTTTTTTTTTGCAGTGTTTGTGTGATTTTTCTCCTTTTTAAAGTAGGATGTCTCTGGCTCCCAAATTGGAAAATACTGCCTTTAGATAAAACAGATGTTTAAATCCTTGAGAAGCATAGAGCTGGAAGGGACCCCAAGGGTCATTTAGTTTAACCTCTTGCGCAATGCAGGACATTCATAGCCCCCCCTCCCCATTCCCCAGTGACTCCTGCTCTATGCCCAGAGGAAGACCAAAAAACCCTCCAGGATCCGGGGGCCAAACTGGCCTGGAGGAAAATTGCTTCCTGACCCCGAAGTGGCGATCAGCATTTCCTTGGGCGTATAAGACAGGGCCACGAGAACTGAGCACTGATGCAACCCATCCTGTCCTCCCTCTCACGGTCTGCCTCAGTTCCCAGAATCAGCACTGCTGTCAGATGGCCATCTAGCCTGTGGCTAGAAAACCTCCAAAGAAGGAGAGTCCACCACCTCCAGTTTGGTGTAGTGGTTAAGTGCGCGGACTCTAATCTGGGAGAACCGGGTTTGATTCCCCACTCCTCCACTTGCACCTGGCTGGATGACCTTGGGCAAGCCATAGCTCTGCTCCCTCAAGGACAGCTTGGGAAAGAGCTCTCTCAGCCCCACCTACCTCCCAGGGTGTCTGTTGTGGGGAGGGGAAGGGAAAAGGAGTTTGTAAGCCGCTCTGAGACTCCCTTGGGGAGTGGAGGGCGGGGTATAAATCCAATCTCTTCTTCTTTTTCTTCTTCTCCTGAGGAAGCCTGTTCCACTGAACTTGTTTAGCCGAAAACTCTTTTGATTTAATTTCAATCCATTGGTTCGGGTCTGACATTCTGGGGCAACGGAGAACAATAGGACAGCTCTTCAAATACTTGAAGATGGCTGTCATATCAGACATTCTGGGAGCTAACTATGAAGGAGGGGGTAGTATGCTGAAATGGGGTACTTGGAAATTGGATGACTTAGAGGAAAGCTGTTCCTGTAGGGTGTGAGATGCTTTCTGTGGGATGTTTGCAACACTCGCCTGAGCTTTTTAGGTTCCTGGGTTTCTCTTTCATTTTGGCTCAGGACGGAGATGAGCAGGGGAATTTCTCTGCCCCACAGAAACAAGGGGACAGCCAGCCTTAGTTTGTTTCATCTGTACGGTGGTCTAACAGTACAAAGCCCTCCAGGCCATCTCAAAGATAACTGGAAAGAAAACTCTTCTCAGAATGCAGGCATGGGCCTCCCTGTCGTGTGTTCTCTGTTAAAGCAGCCATGGTGGCGGGGGGGGGGGGGGGGAGAACAGAAAGAAAACCCCACTACTCGCGAACCTTTGTTTTTGCTTAAAGGGAAGCAGCAGGGACTCTAGTTCCTAATTTTTTAGTTTTTTCATCTGATTCTTCAGATCCCCCCCCCCCCAAGGAATGATCTCTCATCAACAAAAACTCAGCATAATCTCATGGGGTTTGGGGGGGGGGATGGAGGAGTCTTATAAATGATAACCTGCCAAGCCCGCTAAAGGATCATTTCCAATCCCAGCCTGGTAAAGCAGCAGTGGCGGGCTGGAAAAGTAAGAGAGCCAGCCAGCTCTTTGTCTGATGAATATCAAGTAGTGCTGTGGATTTAGCAGTAGAGCCAGGACTACTGTACTACAAGCACAGACAGCTTCAAGAGGGGGACTGGAGAAACATCTGGAGCAGAGGTCCAACAGTGGCTCTTAGCCACAAGGTATAGATAGGAACTCTCAGTCTGGGGCAAGTGATGCTCTGTCTTCTTGGTGCTTGGGGGGGGGGGGCAACAGTGGGAGGGCTTCTGGAGTCCTGGCCCCACTGGAAGACCTCCTGATGGCACCTGGGTTTTGGCCACTGTGTGACAAAGTGTTGGACTGGATGGGCTGTTGGCCTGATCCAGCATTGGCTTCTCTTGAATTCTTATGACCTGCTCATTTAGAAGCGTTCCTTTGGCTTATTTTGAAGGCCAGGGGGTTTCTCTCAAACATCTTATTGCGACGAAGGGGGGGAATTACACAGGGAGTGGCTTTTAAGGGATTATGGGTGTGAATCTCTCTTAACTTCCCACCTCACACGTCTCCTCCAAGACAACAACTGGTTACCAAACAGTTTTCTTGGCGTGTGTGGAAGAACTGCCTGTCCTTTGAAGAGCCCACCTGGGATGTTTGGTCACGAGTCCCTGTCCTGGGTGTGTGTGTGTGTGTGCTTCTGGCTGGAAAAGAGGCAAAGTGGTCATGTTATTGGCTTTCCTTTCAGGTGCTCGGGGGAGGGGGGGTGCGCAGTCCTGCTTCCCTACCCTTGGCCCTCACGACAGCCCCCTGAGGTTGTTAAGCCTGAGTGAACGTGAGTGGCTCAGAGTTACTCGTGAGTTGGGAATTGGAACACAGGTCCAGCCTAGTCCAGCACTCTAACCACTCCACTGCACTGCTCTCTGGAGTACTGAGATAACAGCAGTGCGGTAGGTGGGTGGCTTCTGTTGGGGGTGGGTACTTTTTTCCTTCCCTCACAAGCTTTTGCTTTCTCCCAATACATGATTTATAGTGCATTACACAGTGAGGCGTTGCCGTTTGTACTTCAAGCACTTGGAACAGGCTTAACCGTAGGTGAATCCATAAAGAAGAAGAAGAAGAGATTGGATTTATACCCCGCCCTCCACTCCCCAAGGGAGTCTCAGAGCGGCTTACAAACTCCTTTTCCCTTCCCCTCCCCACAACAGACGCCCTGTGAGGTAGGTGGGGCTGAGAGAGCTCTTTCCCAAGCTGTCCTTGAGGGAACAGCTGGTCCAGAGCTATGGCTTGCCCAAGGTCATCCAGCCAGATGCAAGTGGAGGAGTGGGGAATCAAACCCAGTTCTCCCAGATTAGAGTCCGTGCACTTAACCGCTACACCAAACTGGCTCAAATGTCATTATATCTTCCTCTTCCTGGTTTTGTAAACTAATTATCTGGGGAGGGGCAAAAGGAAACATTCACAAATCCTACACTGTTGCATTAGGGGTATGAAGTCCTTTTGTTTTCAGGACGCAGGTCTGAATGTGAAAGTTTCATATGGTGCCAGCAGCTTAAAATTTTCATTCTCTTCTGACACTGGCCTCCCTCAATGGCCTCCCCCCCCAAAAAACCCCCCAGTGAAATGCATTCAGTTGTTCCAAGGCTTCTCAAAGCTATCCTGACTTCAACATGAGCACTCACACGTCTTTTGAATGATCTTGTGTGGTTCTTACGCTACCCTTCAAAGGTGACTGATTCGAGGTCCTCTTCAGATGTCACAAATAACCCCCCAGTTTGTTTGTGGCACACAGAAGCCTTGAACCTTCAAGCTCACCCTTTCTCCCTCGTGGGGAAGAGGCCCTGTTTTGGAAACTGTACCGTTTAAGAAGCGTTCTGTGTAAGAGTGTATGACGTGGACACCGTAAACCGGAATTTGTTTCCGAGCAGGATTCTAAACTAGGATGGAACTGGTTTTGAATCCCTGATAATGGAAAGTAGACCCCATTTTGCTAAGGCACTCAAATTCAGCTACCTGTGATGATGTCCCCCCAATGAACTTATGGAGCAGCTACAAGAGAAAGATGCAGCACCGACAGAAGCCCTGCGGAGTGTTGTTGGCACGAGCGACAGGTGAACGCCAACTGCCTCTTCAATATTTTTTTAAAAATCCAGTTCCATCTGAAATTATTTTGTACGCTGAGACTCAAGAGACCCAATCCCAAATACTCCCTTGTTGGCCAAGGCAGGGCTTTAATTGCCATTGCACCCGAGCGAATTGCCCCACAAAGCGGCGACTGAGAAGTGTGCTGCCGGACGTGCCTGATTACGGTCCCAAGAGGCTGGGCTCCTCGTTCAGGATCTGAAGCGCCATCAGAGCTTGCTTGGCTACGTTCCCGTTGCTGTGGCCACAGAGAGTCTCCAGGGTTCTGGTCATCTGGTCCTCTTCAGCTTCCTGTCTCAGCTCGGCTAAAAGAGAGCAACCCCATCTTTTAGCGGAAAGGGAAGGGCTTCCGAATTAACCAGCATCTCGTAAGAGGGGCTCCAGCGTAGTGTGGTGGTGGTGGGGCAGAGAAAGGCCTCGCTGTAAGGTTGCCAGCTCTGGGTCGGGAAGCCCCTGAAGGGGTTTGGAGGTGGAGCTTCAGGATTTAGGGAGGGGAGGGACTTCAGTGGGGTATAATCCTAGGGACTCCACCTGCCAAAGCGGCCATTTTCTCCAGGGAAACTGACCTCTGTTGTCTGGAGATCAGTTGTAATCCTAAGAGATGTCCAGCCACCATCTGGAGGCTGGCAACTCTACCGGGCTGCATCTGTGACCTGGGCCCTACTTCTCCGCTCAACCAAGTTTGAAGTCTTCCTCTGGTGGAATTTGGGTGAGCGTGGCCGTGGAATAGAGTTGCCAGATCTCACCTCTCCTGCGGTAAGGGGCTCCTGGCTCCTTGTTGGGAGTCTTTTGCATGCACAGCGAGATGACGTCACTCATGCTAGGGGTGGTGCATGGTGATGCTCTGTTTGGGGCAAAGACTCCATGGTAACCATAGTTTCCCCTGAATGTTAGAGTGTTGCCATGCGATGCCCCTGGTGTGATAACACCCCTACCGGTAACATCATTGCGTTGGCAGCGTCCCTGCAGAACGCTGCTGTTCGAGGGTGGGGCTTCCCCTGCCTGATTGGGGTTTCCGAAATCGGGATTCTCTGGCCCCACCGGGTGGATGGCAACCCTACCATGGAATAGGGTTGCCAAGTCTTTAGTACTCACTGGCGGGGGGGAGTCCTCCGGCTGGGAGCTTCCCCGGCGCACGCGCGAAGTGTGTGCGCCCGGCGACGTCACCAGAAGTGACGTCAGCACGTTGGGGGTGTTGCCAGGGCATAGAGTATGGTATCATAGAGTTTGGGGGCATTGCCAGGGCATATGGCGTTGCCAGGGCATATGGTATCATAGAGTTTTGGGGCGATTGCCAGAGCGTCGCCCTGGCAACGCCCCCCCCAACGTGCTGATGTCACTTCCGGGTGATGTCATTACGTGGGGGAAGTCGTCCCGGCTGGACGACTTCGGGGGTGGGGTTCCCCCCGCCGGCCGAATGCTGGCTGGCGGATCGGGAACCCCTTTAGCGGGGGATCCCCCGCCCCCCAGGCTGACTTGGCAGCCCTACCATGGAAGATGCAAGCCTGTATAGGCAATAACACTCTTGGTCTCCCTTTTCTTGGCTGGATCCCTACAGAGGCCTGCATCCAACAATCCGGGCACAGAAATGTCCCCATCTTCCTGCCTGCCCCGTCTGATTATTCCTGGGGTTTGCAGGATCCATGTGAAGGAACAGCCAGAGAGATGGTTGGGGTGGAGTCAAGCGGGATCTTCCTATTCCTCAGGGAAGCTGCATTTACATAAGAGGAAGGAGGGAAATTTTTGCTCCCTTGTTCTTCCTCATTTCAGGCCCTTGCGCCAGCCGTGCGGCTATTCTGCACAAGGGACTCGCAGCCATGAGAAGGATCTTCCAGGGGAGAGGGAGAGGGGGCCGCAGAAACAAAAACAGGATGCATGCAGGAAAGCTGCATTCCAGTGCTCCCTCTAAGCTGTGGAGTCTTGTGAGCAAAAATTCTACTTGGTGAGCTGGTGGCATCAAAGTTGTGAGCGAGCGATTTGGCTGCTGCATAAATTAGTTTGCTCTGGAGCCGTCCTTCCTGAGCGAAGACAACCATGTGTGAGCTGGAGGCTGAAAAACTGTGAGCTAGCTCACGCTCGCTCAGCTTAGAGGGAACACTGCTGCATTCCCTGCCTGGAGTGCTAGGAAAACACGCTGCTAGATTTCATTTATTTACTTCTTTCTACCCCACCATTCCCCCCCTCCAAAGTGGCTTATATTGTTCGTTTTCGTCACCATTTTATCCTCACGACAACCCTGTGAGGTAGGTTAGGCTGAGAGCATGTAGCTGGCCCACGGTCACCCAGCAAGCTTCCATGGCAGAGTGGGGATTTGAACCAGGGACTCCAGATGTCAAGCCAACACTGTAACCTGGTGATACTCAGTGGCTTGGGAGCTGCATGTGGCTCTTTAGCATGCCACCAGTTCCTGTTCTGAGACCATCGTGCCCATCCTATGCTCGAGGAAAGTGGGCAGTTCCTTTAGAAATGGGAATCATTCCATCATTATTATGGGCACAAGATCAAACTGTTATTCTTAGATACAACACAACTTGTCCATGACAATTATACCCAGACTGTGCGGATGTAAGGGTTCTGTGGCTGAATGAGGTGCACCACTGTTGAATCCGAGCGTATTGAACAACATCCCCCAGTAGCACAGAAAGACAACCCAACGTGCTTAGAGGTACTTTGGTAATTAAAAGGGCTGTATTATAGCTTATGGTTTCCCTTGCTCGAAAGCCACTCAAATCCAACTGTAGGGGGCAGTGCTCATCTCCGTTTCCAAGCTGAGGTCCCAGTGCTGACCAAAGATGTTTTCGTGGCCATGTGGCCGGCACGACTAGACGCCGAGGCGCACGGAACACTGTCACCTTCCCGCCAAAGCGGTACCTATTTATCTACTTGCAGTTTCTTGCTTTCAAACTGCTGGCTTGGCAGGAGCTGGGGCCAGAGATAGGAGCTCACTCCGCCACGCGGCACTCGGGCCTTGAACTGCTGGCGTCTTAACCTCTGAGCCACCGTGGTTGTATTGAAAAGGGCTGTATTAGAGTTACGTGTTATTGGCTGGGCTGGTGCGCACGGAATGCCATGGCCATTTGACTCCTGTGGGTGGTGGGAATTGCAAACGTGGCTCTCCACGAACCACAGGGCGAGTGCTGCTGCTCTAGCCACTGCACCACCCACTCTTCGATGCAGAGGGCTGCTTTGTGCCTGCTCGTCATCTAGGGACCACCCCCTAGTTCCCAAATGGGTGGAGAATCTCCACGCCACCACAGTGTGGTGCTGGCACTAGGAACACTCCATGCAATCAGCGTTCCAGTGATCATCTCCAGCCCAGATCCCTGTCCTCCTTTACCTTTCTGCCCCACCCACAACCTTTGTTCAATTCATGCACAAACTGTTCTCAAACGTCCTGACCCTCGGAGGAATGAAAGATGAGAACATGGATCCTATTTTTTTTTTTTTTAATCTGTAGCAATAAGGTCCCGGTGAACCTCAGATTAAGGTGAGTTTAAGGTATGGCCCATTCCTTACTGGGAAAGAAACAGGGAAACGGATCCAATGGGAGGAGGAGATCTATCTCAATCGCCACAGCCATCATTGTAATTTCGCATTTTGTCTAATTTAAATTCAGAGCGTTGCATTGCATTATGAAGTCGTCAGGGCTGCAAGACATGTTTCTATCAGATGTGTTCTGGGAATTCTCCACTGGGAACTTAATTCTCAGGTGCGTGCAGTTTTGATTTGGTTTTGGATCACAGCATACAGAGGGAAGGGGTTTAAAGCTCCCCCGGGGCCATTTTTCCGGCCTGATACAGTCCTGGGAAGCCAGAGCTTGCTCCACGGGGGAAATTTACCTGTCGCTATCAGTACACGTTGCATTTCCTCAGTGGGCCAAATAGGGACTCTGCAGGGAGATGTTAAGACGCTCCGTTAAGACGCTCATCCCCTGTGGACCATGGCCCCTATCCACACCTGGCTCAGATGTGGCTGGGATGGAGTTCCCAGTGGAGAGCTTCAGGCGGACGTCTGATAAAGCGATTGTGACCATGAGGACTTCACAAAAGAGAGACAGTGTGGCGTAGTGGTTAAAGTGGGAAACTCCGGGTTCAGATCCTTGCTCGTGCCGTGGAATCTCGCTGGGTGATCTTGGGCTAGTCACACGTTCTCAGCCTAGCCCACCTCACAGGGTCGTTGTGAGAATAAAACAGGAGAGGAGAAGGATGTGAGCCACTTAGGGTACCTACTGGGGAGAAAGGCCCAATAGGAATGAAGTAAATAAGTGTGTGAATCAAGCCTTATTCATGCTATGATCTTAATTTACTGTGTGCTGGGTAGAGATGCTGGGAAAACACATTTCCAAATTAATATGTGTTTAACATCTTGCAGTCACAAATGCTGATTCCTCCCCCTCCCACACTCTGGTCTCAAGTTACCTGAATTGAGGATACTGCACAGCAGACCGATGGCGTTATATTTCACTTCTGGACCTGCACTTTCCTCTTGGAGCAGTTGGTGTATATTCTGAACCAGCTTGGCTTCTTTAAATGCTTCTTTGATATTTTCTGTAGCATGGAAGAAAACTGTCTTATTAAAAACACCCCTCAAAAATTACCTCCCCTTGCATCCCTGAAGTGTTGTGGTGGTGGAAAGGGCTGTCACGTCATGGCTGACTTACGGCAACCCCATAGGGGTTTTCAAGGTGAGAGACGTAGAGGTGGTTTGCCCGTTGCCTGCCTCTGCGTAGCGATCCTGGCATTCTTTGGAGGTCTCTCATCCAAATACTAGCCAGGGCCATCCCAGCTTAGCTTCTGAGATCTGACAAGAGCAGGCTAGAGTTTACAAATAGGGCAGGGATGTGACCGATGTAGAGTTAATTAACGGAATGTGGGTTTAAGAACACAAGAAGAGCCCTGATG
Organism: Lepidodactylus listeri; assembly: GCA_029233225.1. Taxonomy (NCBI): domain Eukaryota; kingdom Metazoa; phylum Chordata; class Lepidosauria; order Squamata; family Gekkonidae; genus Lepidodactylus; species Lepidodactylus listeri. The sequence goes on along the minus strand of JARCFY010000005.1, from coordinate 125,545,378 downwards.
GATCAGATCAATCGTCCATTTAGTCCAACGTCCTGTCTCATACACTTGCCGACCAGTTCCTCTGGAGGGCTGACAACACGGCATAGTGGCCAAGGGCTTCCCCTGATGTTGCCTCCTGGCTCTGGGATCCAGAGGCTTAGTGTCTCTGGATGTGGAGGTTCCTCTCAGTCAGCCATGGATAGACTTCTCCTCCATGAATCTGTCTAATCCCCTTTGAAAGGTGTTTATTCCTGTGGCCAGTTGCTACATCCTCTCCCTATTTTTTGCAACAAGAATTTCTAAAAGTATGTTGTCGAAGGCTGCAATGACGTTTTGGTGTGTGTGTTCCTTTAAATGTTGAATGTGACTGCAGTACTGTATGGAGGGGTGGTAGGGGGAGACAAGAGTGATTTTGATTGACTGATGGCTGGGAGTGTGGGAGAAGAGATGCTCTGAGAGGAATTGGAGCGTGAGATGTCTATGAAGGATTTGGGGATTCAGTGTTCTTGAGATGAGAGTGGAGTGTTTCGTGTGAGAGTCTTTATGACAGAAGAAGCAATTTGTGTCTAGCCTAGTGGCTAAGACTAACAGTTCAGCCTGTATGACTATATAAGAAAAGAGTGTTCCATCTGTGTGACTATATATAAATATGAGAGAGGGTGTACACTAAGCATATGAGCCCATCAGAGTGGAGACTGAGAGGTTGTTTGTAGCACCAAGCATTGCCAGTTATATTGACAAGTCCCTTTCTTCAGCAACTGTTCAAAATAACCAGAAACCTATTTTGTTCTTTATTAAATAAATCAATTTTCATTTAAACTTATCCCAGGAATCCGTACAGTACTTCCTCAGGGCCACATAGACCTCTGGAGTGTCCAGACCCTAGGTCAGACTACCAAAAGAGAGAGATTTGGAATTTTAAATTCCTGGTGGCAACGGAAAACTACCAAGTTTATATACAGAGAGAGGGTTTAAAAGGGAAAACCATTTCCCCAATAGCAAGAACCTCACAAAGGCTTTCACGGCCGGAGTTCATTAGGTGTTGTAGATTTTCCGGGCTGTCTGGCCGTGGTCTTGGCACTGTGGTACCTGACGTTTCGCCAGCAGCTGTGACTGTGCTATACCTCTGAGGATGCCAGTCACAGCCACTGGCGAAATGTCAGGTACTACTAGGGTTGCCAGCCTCCAGGTGGGGCCTGGGGATCTCCCGCTTTTACAACTGATCTCCAGCTGGCAGAGATCAGCTCCCCTGGAGAAAACGGCTGCTTTGAAGCATAGGCGTAGAGTACGGGGAGGCTCGAGGGCTTGAGCCACCCCTGAAATTTCCCGGGAGGGGGCTCAGCCACCCCCAGGAAAACGGAGCGCCTGCCGCCGCGCCTCCCCAGGTCCTTCCGAGGCCCGGCCACCACTGCTGGAGAGGGAGAGGGAAGGGGTGGCGGGCGGGCTGGGGGGGGGGGGAGAGGCACCGGCAGCAGCGGCTGGCGGGCCTCGGAAGGGCCCGGGGAGGCGGGGCAGTTTCCCGGGGGGGGAGAACATCGCTCCAGTGAGAGTGTGTGCTTTGCGCGTGCGCTAAGGAGCCCCCGCCCCCTCGGGATTTCCAAAAGTCTACGCCCCTGCTTTGAAGGGTAGCCTCTATGGCATTGTACTATGCTGAGGCCCCTCCCCTCCCCAAACCCCACCCTCTCCTGTCTCCACCCCCAAAGTTTCCAGGTATTTCCCAACCCAGACTTGGCAACCCTTGGCAACTACAATGCCAAGACCACAGCCATACAGCCCGGAAAATCTACAACTGATTTCTAAAAGCATTGTAATGTGAGAGGCTTTACACTGGAGACCTCCAGTGAGCCAGTGGGGGTGGATCCTATCTTTTGAAACCTTCCTCCAGCTCGAGTGACTCTTCCATTGGAGGGAGACTCAGTTCTGGGGTGAAAAGCCTCATTAGAAGAAGGTGGGATCTACCTCAGTATCAGCTGGCGTATCAGCTTCACCCGCTCTACCTCCTCCTGCCTGCTCTGTCTCCTTGAGTTCTGGGATGGACCTCTGCCTTAGTCTTTAACTGCAGAGCTGTTCCATTCCATTATACGCCCTTGCTTGGTTCCCTTGCTTAGGGAAGCTTAGGGTCTCCAACCTCTAGGTGGGTCCTGGAGCTCTCCAATTATTATAGCTGATCTCCAGACTACGAAAATGAGTTCTTCTGGGGGGAAGGGAGAATGGCTGCTTTGGAGGGTGGACTCTTAAAGGTTGCCAGGTCCTCCCCAACCACCAGTGGGGGTGGGAGTGGGGGTCAGGTTGTCAGATTCAGGTTGAGAAACTTCTTGAGATTTGAGGATGGGTCCTGGGGAGGACAGGGACCTTGGTGGGGTACAATACCACTGAATCCACCCTCCAAAGCAGCCATTTTCTCCAGGGGAACTGAGTAATTCCAGGGGACCTCAGGTCCCACCTGGAGGCTGGTATCCCTAGGCCTTACACCATGCTGAGTTCCCCCAAACCCCACCCTCCATCCTATGTCTCCAGGAGTTTGTCAACTAAGAGTTGGCGACGGTTCCCAGCCCCAGTCCTGCAGAGGGGCCTTGCTATTCTACAAGGCACAAGGAATGACAACTTAGTAAAGTGTCAGACAGAGTTATTTCACTTACAAAGGTCTGGGTGCAAATGGTGGGGCTATTAAGACAGTCCACGTCAACTGCCCACTGAAAGGAAGCGCCTGAGTACCTAAACTGATGGCAGAGGCGATGGCCAAGGCGATCAGGGCTTCGTTCTGCATTATGACATGCTCACTTGTTGCCATGGAAACCAGGTGCGGCACTCCTTGGGCCTCTTGGATGGCTTGGACAACTTCCTGTTTGCAGAACGAGGAGAAGGGGTGGGTGGGGTTAATGGAGACTTCCCAGAACACAAGAGGTTGCCAGTTAGATGAAAAGGGGTCTTCCGGCCCAGGCATGCAAACGGATGGGGATGCCGCCCTTGAACATGACCGCAGCTCTGGCGTTTCCCCCAATTCTCCCTGCTCCCGCAACAACTGGCGGCACCGGAGACGAAAGTTGCTCCTCCTGAATTACAATTTTTTTGTACAAATATCACTTGAAATGGACTTCAAGCGACATTTCCCGCTCAGGCAATTCTGCCTCTGGTTCCTGATCATGTTCTCTTGGGTTGGGCCGAAACAGAATTTCGTTCTATATGCTGGGAAGAATGAACATCATTGTGTCCATTCTTCTTGGTTCTGGAACGCATGGGGGAAGCACTGGTGGAGTTTAGGCACCCTTGAGGTATCTGGTGGTAAAAAAGAGGTCAGTTATTTAGGGTGTGTTTGAGTTTGGAGATCTCGAATATAGCTTAGCCAGGGTGGTATAGTAGTTAAGAGTGGTGGAGTCTAATCTGGAGAACTGGGTTTGAGTCCCCGCTCCTCCTCCACATGAAGCCTTCTGGGTGACCTTGGGTCAGTCACCATTCTCTCAAACTCTCTCTGCCCCACAAGGTGTCTGTTGTGTGGAGAGGCAAATTGTAAGCCACTTTGAGACACCTTAAGATAGACAAAAGCAGAGCATATAAACCTACTCTTCTTAGCACAAAAGACCCATGGGCTAAACCTGGCCTTCAAGAGCCCACGCTGGTTCTCCTCAGCTGTAACGTGCTGGAAGCAAGCTTGATTTTCACCCCCCGCCCTGCAAGCTGTGGCTAGTTCCTCCCAAGACAGCCTACTGAGTTAACAGGACCTAGTTTCAAGAAGCTAGTTGTGGAACAGAAGGGCTAGTATGGGCCCAAGCTCTGCAAATAGGCAAGGTCATGGAAGTCTTAATGTGGCATTATAATTCGATGGTCATTGGGGGGTGTTTTTTTGAATCCCCACTTGTGCTATGGAAGCTCACTGGGTGACCTTGGACCAGACATGCTGTCTCAGCCTAACCCACCTCACAGGGTTGTTGTGAGGACAAAGTGGAAGAGGGGAGAATGATGTAAGACAGTTTGGGTCCCCATTGGGGAGAAACGGAAGAATATAAATGAGATAAATAGGACCAAATAGGTGGAGAACATAAGAGAAGCCATGTTGGATCAGACCAATGGCCCATCCAGTCCAACACTCTGTGTCACACAGTGGGCAAAAACCAGGTGCCACCAGGAGGTCCACCAGTGGGACCAGGACACTAGCAGCCCTCCCACTGTTGCCCCCCAAGCACCAGGGATACAGAGCTTCACTGCCCCAGACTGAGAGTTCCATCTATACCTTGTGGCTAATAGCCACTGATGGACCTCTGCTCCAGATGTTTATCCAATCCACTCTTACGCTTGTAGCTGCCACCACTTTCTGTGGCAGTGAATTCCACGTGTGTCTGTCCACTTTGGAGTCCAACCTCCATCCCATCACCTGTAAAACTCTTTATTGGCTGGTGTGGGATAAACTGTTCTGCTGTAAGGCTATTGGGACTACTGCTAGCTGGGGAGGTAGGGGTGTATCTGTGAATTGTGTTACGGCAACCGAGAAAAAGGCCTCATCCAAATCTGCCACTGAAGGCAGCTTGGGCCCTCTGCTGGAGTCATCTTTGCCAGGTGGTACACCAAGCTCAAATCCTCATCCCACCCGAGACCCTTCCATACTGGAGATCGACTGTGACGTAAGAGTGATGCCAGCAACCGGTTGGCTTCTCCGCAGACTCCAGCGTGGTCTTTTGACCCGCACCACTGCACCAGTCTGTTGAGCAGGGTAGGGTCCTGGCCCATTTCTTCTGCCGCCTCAGCTGAAAAAGACAAAAGATTGGAGCCTTGTCGTGCATGGCTTCTGAGTTGCAATGGCTGCCCCCCCCCCCCTTACGTTGATAGCGGGTGATGGTACGTTCTTTTATTTCTTGCTCAGTTATACATACAGAAAGCTATGTACCCATCCATGTCTTATTCATTCATGGCTGTGATATCAGGAGGGTGGAACTACAGGGGACAAGATTCTGGGGGCCCTGGGGAACCACAGACCTGGGCAAGTTGGATGATTTGTTTGCTTACTGTGGCTTGGTCAGATCTGGGTGGTATGAAGGGGCCTCCAGAGATGATCACGATCCCATGGAAAAGGCCTGCTAGATCAGACCAGGGGTCCATCTAGTCCAGAATTCTGCTTCACACTGGTTAACCAGTTGCCCTGGAGGGCTAACAGACAGGGAATAGAGGCCAAGCCAATCCCCATGTTGCTAGCTCTGGGTTTCAGAAGTTTACTGCCTCTGAATAAGGAGGTTTTGCCTACTCTCCATGGCTAGTAGCCATTGATGGACCTCTCCTCCATGAATGTGTCTAGCTCTGTTTTTTTTTAATTAAAATTTTATTTTAATAATTAAAACATTAACAATAACAAGAAGTGGTACGCAGGTAGAACAAACGGTTCCTAATATATGAAAATATTATCCAATCATCTTATAAGCAAAATAACAAAGAAAGTCCAATTACATTACAAAAAAAAATATATATGACAAGCCAATACCATTTACCAAAGATGTAACAAATCCAATTCTTCTGGTATTTCTTTTTGTTGTACCAAATAATCCAAAATAGGAAACCATACCGATACCAAGTCAGATTTAGCAATGGGTATATGTGTATTATTAATATTATCTGTAATTTTTGCCACTAGGTATAAATTCCAAATTTTAGTGTGCCGGTTTTGCCTGGTTGGGCTAATATTGCTTTTCCACTTTGCCGCAACTGTATTTTTTGCTGCCGAAAGCAAAATTGCTACCTCTTTACTAATACTATTTGAGCCAATATCCGTAATCCATTGGTGTAAAATAATGTGCTCTAATGTAAGTTGTAGTTCTACCCCAGTAATTTGTTTAATTTGTCTTAACACATCAAACCAAAAATCTTCCATCACGGGGCATTCTAACCAGCAATGGAGGTATGTTCCCGGTTGGCCACACTGTCTCCAGCACTTGGGCTTCGCTAGCCATGATATATGTGCAAGTTTCTGAGGTTCTAGCTCTCTTTTAAAGTACATGGGGCCATTACGGCATTCACTGGCAGTGAATTTCACAGTTCAATCACTCATTGACTAAAGAAGTATTCTGTATCTTTGAGGACCCACAGTGGCTGTCCACAGCCTTGTGGGTAATTGCACCCTCACAGGATCAACATAACATGACGTTCGTGTCATCTCAAATACAACACTTTTCAGTGGAAACCATTCACCCCTTCAGGAAAGGAACCTGAAACATGATAATGCTTTTTGGGAGGGGGAATCTCAAAAGCAGTTTGCAATTGCCTAAACATGACCCCGTCAAACCAAGTTAAGTATTGTAATAATAAATGGACCAAGGGCCAGTTCATACCTTTATGTGCATCTTTTTAATCGCACGAATTGGTAATTTTCAAATGAATGTGTGAGCTGCCTTTGTGGAAAAGCACTGAATCTGTGGCAATGTGAAGGTTCGTGGTGTTACATCAACGATGACCTATTCTCACATGCGAGTCATTTCTCAGTGTGGCAGCTATCGAGTGACAGATGTGCATATGCGACCCCCCTTTTTTTAAAATAGATTTTTATTGAGTTTTTGTAAAGGAAACGAAAAACAAGAAAAACAAAGATAAGAACATACTAACAGATACAGAGTCCGTACTATATATATCTATATAAGCATCTCTGCTAGACTCAGTTTCTAATTCACCAAATTAGCTTATCACAGTTTTTATAGGAGCATACAATTAAAATTGGTTCATTTTTTAAAGATATTCTTCTAGCCAGGGGTCATTCCGTAAAAAAAGAGGCGCAGAAGCTCATTAGCATAACTCATTAGCATAACTCATTTGCATATGCCACGCCCCCTAACATACCGGAAGTGTGTCAGAAGGCAATACCCACCCCTCAGGCTCCACTCCATTCCCTTCCCCATCCAATACTTTGTGCAATAAAAATAAGCGTAAAGAACACACCCTCATTCTCTTCCTGCTCCCTTGAAACCACCAGGTTTCAAGTAGACTTGAGATACCCAGGACATGTGCACCACCCATCCCTTTCCCTTCCCCTCTCCACAACAAGACACCCTGTGAGGTAGGTGGGGCTGAAAGAGGTCTTTTGAGAACTGCTCATGAGAGAACAGCTCTGAGAGAACTTGTGAATGGCCCAAGGTCACACCAGCAGCTGCAGGTGGAGGAGTGGGGAATCAAACCCGGTTCTCCCAGATTAGAGTCCAACTCCTGACCACTACACCAAACTGATGGGGTGGAAGCTGCTGAAGGGTTGATGAAATTTCTCCAGTACTTATGTGCCATGTGCCCAGATAAAAAATGGTATACTCAGAAAATTTATATGCCACCTTGAGCAAGTCTCTGGAAAAGCAGCACACAGTCATAAAAGGAACAATGATAAAATTATCAATATTAAAACAAAACATTAAAAACAATAAAGACCCTAGCAGGGCTTTCCCCGGGGCACTGCGCCTCTGCACTGCTCGGGGAAGCCGAGGAGGGGGCGGGGCTTGGTCATGTGCCCGCCCCCTGGGCTTCTCACTCCCAGAGCTGTGCTCCTGTGCGCTCCCGCTCCAACAGACCCCTGCTTCTAGCCATTTATAAAACCTTAACCAGTTATTTTCTAAGATTTCATCTCTTATATCCGCTAATTTCAATGTTAAATTATCATTTCTGCAACCTCGAATAGTTTATAGATTATTTCTTCCTTAGAAGGAACTTCTTCTCCTTTCCAGTGCTTTGCAGAAAGAATCCTGGCAGCAGTTATTACATGTATAATCAGATATATCTAATTTATTAAAAGTTTCTGGAATCCTATTCAACAAAAGAAAAATTTCTGGCACAAATGGTATAATCAAATGCAACATATTTTACAATATTTCACGAATCCAGGTCCAATTTTTTAAACACATTTACACGTCCACCACATATGAAAAAAGGACTCGACAGTTTGTTTGCACTTCCAACATTCATTCAACATGTTTGGATACCACTTAATCCATTAACATTAATGGAAATCGATTTCAGTTTACTTCTTTCCACCTTTTTCTTCTGCTTGAGATCCATTTTTTTTAATCCTGTAAATGCGTCCCTACTTGGAGAGGTAAGGTTTTGTATTTTTTTCTTGCTCTTCCCTGATTTTGATCCTGTTGTACCTTTTTCTTGGGTCTCTTGAGTCTCTTCCTCTGATTCTTCATCCTGTTCTCTTCTTATTTCTCTTGCGCTCCATGGGATCTCTTTCAAGGCTTTAATTTCAGTTCCTGATATTTCAAACGGTTCTTCATTTGCCTTTTCCAGAATATTTTCTTTAAGTTGTTTCTTAAAAAAATCTAACATAGATCTCTCTGGGAAGATTATTTCTTTTTTGCATACTTTGGGATCATTCGAAATGCCTGGTCTGTTTCTTCAGTCATTTTTTGTATGTCTTCTTCTTCTAAGTATTTGGCCAGTCTCTGAGCCATATCAGCTTTAACTTCTTCATCTTTTTTTTCCTGGGATATCCTGGAATCTCAAAACGTATGCAGCTCTGTCCATTTCTAACTTTATGACTGTATCTTGCAAGAGTTCTTGTTGTATTTTCCTCTCTTCCATCTGTTGGGAGACCTTTTCAGTTTTCATTTCCAGTTGGTTTGTTGTCTGTAAAACTGTGGAGATCTGGTTTTTGTTTTCTGTGGTTTGCTGTTTAATTTATTCCGTCTGCATAAATACTTGCTAAGCCAAAGCATCTATTTTAGTTGGCAAAGGTTCTAGTACCTGTGACATAGCGTTATTAACTGCCGTAGGCGTAGCCGATTTTGCAATTCTTGGGTGTACATCTTAGCAGGGTTGGTGCCAGCTGTTTTGGCAGCACCCGGTGAAGGCCTGGACATATTACACCACCTCACTTCCTTTATCTTTTACTCAAATGTCCCCTCCCAAGAGAAAAAAGGGTTAAGCACATCAATACAACATTTTTTCCTTTTCCTTTTGGCAATTAATCAAATTTGTTTCCTGCTTATCATATATTTATGTTACAGGAAGTACCCAACTTCATAAACATTGCCTCTTAGCTATCTTCCCAGAGAATTACCAGCCAAAATAACCGAAGCTAAAATAAACAATGTCTTTTATCTACCTTCCCAGAAGGATTGTCATTAATGTTTACAAATTAAAAAGAGTCCTGGCCTTACTCCCAGAAATTATTTTATCAATACGAATCTGGCAGTTTTCCCAGAAGAGGTATCACTACCATTTATACTTTACAAGAGAGATTGGCTTAACTCCCAGAAATTACTTTGTCACTACACAAACAGGTGGGTATTTCTTCACAGGTTACAATTGCCAGGGTTTTTGGCAATAAAAAAAGAAAATTTTATTTATTTATTTATTCATGTTTTTATCCCGCCCTCCCCACAAGCGGGCTCACTCTGCCACGTCCTCTTCTTTCTTCCAGTTAGCAGGAGGTAGTGTTAATATGTTAACTTCTCCAAGTTATCCAAGTCACGTAATCCGTAATCCTTAGTCCCAGACAGTAAAAAGCGGAATCAAAAATAAGGAAAGCCCTTGTACATTTAGTATCCTCAGAAAGGAAAATAAAAAAGCCTTTGGAAAGTTACATTCAAAAAAGAAAAAAAAAGTTCTTCAAAGCCCAAAAACAGCATCTTAGGTCCAAGGGGGGAAAAGAGGATCAACCAAAAAGCCAAATAGAATATCCATAGATCCAAAGTGGGGTAAGATGAATGCAAATAGGAGCAAAAGTAGAATAAAAATATACTCCCCAAAATTCCCAGCAGTAGTCATCAATATTAGTAATAGTATCAATAAGGAAACACATAAGAAGGGTTCCAAAGTAACCTGTTCTGCTACAGTGCCTATATTTCAGGTTACAGTCTTTACAGCCTTTTCTCTTTGGATGCTACAGCTAGAGGTTTCCTGTGCTTTCACTTTCACCGCTGTGGCTACAAGCCGAAAAGAAGGGAGGGGGACACAAGAGTTCTTTAAATCTTCTTTATTAAATCTTCTTTGTAAATTCCCAAGTGGATCCTTCCCCCAATAGAAGTAGAGTGGAGATTTTTATGTCTATAATCAGATCTAAACTGTAGACAGGTGCGCCTGGAATGCACACACAAGCCGCCGAGATGGAGGTGGTGGGGGATTCCTCCCACCTTCCTTTCACCCAGGACTTTTAGTTGGGGATGGATGTACAAAGACCAGATAGCAGAAAAGAAAGTTCAGGTTGCTCAGAATTACATGGTGTCCTCAAAAGCAAATTGAAGTAGGATTCTTCAGAGGAGTACAGCTCCACGGGAAAGCGGACACTCTTGCCTTGCTGTCTCATGGCTGCCATAGATACTCCCTCTCAGGTCCTTGCTTCAGAGTGACTTGGAGTCTTAATGCCCACCGCCGCCCGCAAAAGTCTCCAAGTCAAGCTCCAAGTCCCTCCAAGAGACTCTATGGGAGACTGGAGCCCTGGATCTTCCCACTAGGACCTAGTTCCTTGGGAGCTCTCCCGGGAGTGACTGAAGGCAAATGAGAGACAAACCGGAAGTCCATCTGTGAACCCCTTGATGGCTCATAGCCGAATGTATGGAGTGTCTCCAGTGTTGGATGCTCCAGGTGAGATAACAGGCAACATAAAAGAGCCATTGTGATATAGAGGTTGGAGTGTCAGAGTAAAATTGGAAAGACCAGGGTTCAGATCTCTACTCTGCCATGAAATTTACTGGGAGACCCTGGGCCAGTCATTCACAATCTAACTTACTTCGCACGGTTGTTATGAGGATAAAACAGAGAGCAGATAATTGTGTTTGCTCCTCTGAGCTCCTTGGAGGAACGGTGGAAGATAAGCACGATAGATAAATATGACAGTACTCTCTGTTGTGTTTAGGATGCCAGGCTTTGCCAAACAACCAGCAGAGGGGCCTACAGGTGTGTGACACTGGCTGACACTCACATCACTTCCTGTAAAAAAAAAATTGGAAGTGACATAGGCAGCTCTAGGAATCGCCAGAAACTCTATGGTAAAACCATAGAGTTTTTGGTGATTCCTAGAGCTACCTATGTCACTTTGGGTTGTTTTTTTTTTTTTTACAGGAAGTGACATAACATTGCAGCTGGTGTGTTTTTTTAAAAAAAATCCCACTGGGCAATGAGTATGTGGGGGGATCCCCTGCCTTAGTTACGTTTGATTGGAAATGTTCTGTTAACACATGCAAGTTGTTGCTATTGTCCTGCAGCCAGCAGGTGATGAATTGACCTCCATTTTGAAGAGGAGGCTACTTAGAGTCAAACCGAAAAGTTGTACTTGAGTGCGTGGTTTGTACCATAATAGCAAGCTTCAGGACTCTATAGGCACACGGACCTGAGAATTGTTCAAGGAACAGTTTCTTTCTTAATCGGGGCTGCTGGAATGCTGTTGACGCTGAGGGTTCAGACTTCCATCTTTCTTTTTCTTGCCTTTCAAAATTCCACAGGCATCAATATACCTCGGTGATCGTCACAGTAATGAGTTTGCACTAGATAAGGCAATCAGCTAATTTAGCAGGGACTTGTTAGCAGATACTTGTTCACAGAAGCATATTGTGCTGAGTTAATTAAGGTCAGTGTAGGTTCATGGGTAAATAGAACAGCTGACAATGAAGTGGGAGGGTGACTGAGCCTGCGGCCGCAGAAGGATAATTCCGAAGTAGGTGTTTCCCCCTGCTTTGCGCTAGGGAAAGTAGCTTATAAATCCTAAAAGCAAAGGTCAGTGGGCGGAATCCAAGCTTCAGAAACAAACATGTCATTTGAGGAAAAAGCTACTTTCTGTTTAGCAAGCATTTATACAGTAGTGTGGTGTAGTGGTTAGAGTGCTGGACTAGGGAGAGCCTCGGTCAGACCCCCCCCCCGGCCGTGGAAGGTTGCTGGCTGATTGTGGGCCAGTCACTCTCTCCCAGCCTAATCTACCTCACAGGGTTGTTGTGAGGATAAAGTTGAAGCCGATTCTGCACAAGGGCTTTGCTTCCCTTTCCTCCCGGGTTTAATTGGTCCGAATCAGTGTGCGCGTTTCCACAGTACATGAATCTGACCTGGGTTGATGCCGGTTCTTCATTTCCGCATCTGTCCTTGCCCCGAATCTTGAGCCCCCGCCCGTCTTCCCCTTTTTTAATGTAGGCGGAGTTGCGTTATGACGTCGTGACGCAACAAAGCCGTGATTGGCCATCTGAGTTTCCAAGCCCGCAAAAATCATCCGTGTGAGAAAAAAAAAGCTTGCACCAGAGTTGGAGGGGAAATGGAGGGTGGAAAAGGGATGGGAAATGGAGGGGGAACATGCAACACAACACATGTAACCCCTGCAAAAATTGTGTCCACAACACCATGCCACCCGCAATACATTAGCCCCTCAAAAAATGTTAACCACACAACGATGGATCAATGTCGTGTTGTGTTGTTGTAATGCAACCGGGGGGGGGGGGGGGGACAGCTCGCACTGTGCCTCAAAGCCATCAATACATATTTTTATAGTGGCATGACTCAGGCACAACTTCTGTGCAACAAAAGATGAAACAGAAATGTGCAGACATCAACAGCAAAAGTACATTTAAAAAAAGACATTTAAATGCCAGTCAATGGTGGATCAATGTCATGTTGTGTTGTTATAACGCAACAAAGTGGGGAACAACCCCCCCCCACTCACACCAAGGCGGGGAAGGGGAGGGAAAGGGGAGAGAAAGAAGCTGAGGGGCGTTAAAGGGGTGGAGCAAGAAACCCCGATTTCGGAGTTCCCCACCTGAATGCCCTGACTTCACTCCCGTGGCAAAAAAACCCCTGAAAATCCCGGAAACGGAAGATCGGGGGAAAACTGATGATTACATTTGGGCCAACTGCAGACCCGGAGCAACAAGTGTGGAACTGTTGCTCTGCCCCGGATTTTATTGGGGAGTGAAGCCAGGGCAACAACTAGTGCGGAATTGGCCTGAGGGAAGAATGTGGTTGCAAGACCTTGTGGCTCTCCCCCGGGGAGAAAAGCAAGATATAAAGTTAAACATCTAAAAAAACTAATTGGATCTGGAGATGGCGGGACCCCCTCTGTCTCTGTTCCTTCCATGTTTCTTCTACAGAACAGATGTTGATTTCCCCTACCCAGTAATATTTCAGATATACACAGAGACGCAATTCTTTCAGACTTGTTACATCCCCCCTGTTCTAGTTTTCATGCCAGGTATTGATGGAGGGGATGTGTCCCCCCCCCCCCCACAGCAAATTGCTTAAGGTTTTTTTCTACCTGCAGCATCTCTCACGCCCCACCTTTCTCCCTAGTGGGGGACCAAAGTGCTCATATGGTTCTCTTCGCCTTCATTTTATCTTCACAACAGCTCTCTGGTTTCGGTTAGGCTGGGAATCTGAATGGCCCAAGGTCACCCAGTGAGGTTCCTTGGCAGAATGGGGATTCTTACTACTGCACCACACTGGCTTTCATGTGGTGGTTGCTATTGAACAATAGGAAGTGGCTGAGTCTTGGAGGTTGTGTGGAAGCGAGTTGCCGGTGGCGGCTGCTGAGTCCTGGAAAGGGCCCTGCCTGTTTCTCCTGCCTTTTATTGACAGAAACCAAGGCCTGAAGGCTGCAATATTGTAGTGGTTGCCTAGCAACGGCCACTTATGGCATTCATTTCTTAGAACTACAGGCGCTGCTTCTATCGTTTAGGGAGTTTTATGTATTTTTTCTTAGATTTCTCATCAGACCTGAGAAACGAAACAGGGTTGGCCCTGGTTAGTATTTGGATGGGAGGCCAGCAAAGAAGTCCAGCAGAGGGTTGCCTGCTCTGGGTTGGGAAATACCGGGAGATTTTGGGAGCGGGGGTTGGGGAATGTGGGATTTGGGAAGGGGAGGGACTTCAGCAGGGTATAATGCCATACATAGATCTGAATAAATGTGCATGCCCACAAAAAAGTTGTTAATCTTAAAGGTGCCACTGGACTCCAGCTTTGTTCTCCTGCTTCAGACCAACACGGAGACCCACCTGAACCGCACTGGCCACAGGTAGTCCAATCAAACCAATGTTTATTTTATTTATTTATTTATTGAAATTTGTATCCCGCCCTCCTCGCCATACGGCGGGCTCAGGGTGGCTAACAACAGCCATTGTGACACAATACATTATTTGATTAAAAATTAAACAACCATAAAACATCCTGTCACATACCACATAGATGACGTTACTTCAGTGCAATTATCAAACAGCAATCAAACATATCCCCATATCTGCTCAGGCATTGGTAGCCAGAGATCAGGCCAGGGCCAGATGTAAACACTGTGGGCGGCCCCTATTTGAAAGCCTGGCGGAAGAGCTCCGTCTTGCAGGCCCTGCGGAATTGTAATAAATCCTGCAGGGCCTTGATGTTATCCGGGAGCTCATTCCACCAGTAAGGGGCCGTCACAGAAAATGCCCTGGTCCTTGTAGCTGCCAAGTGGGCCTCCCTCGGCCCTGGGACGGTCAGACGGTTTTGGGATCTGGATCGAAGTGCTCTCTGGGGAATATATGGTGAGAGGCGGTCCTTCAAGTAAGTAGGTCCTCAGCCATATAGGGCTTTATAGGTAAGTACCAGCACCTTGAACCTTATTCGGTATGCTATAGGCAGCCAGTGCAGTGCTTTTAGGGTGGGCTGGACATGCTCCCGAACCGGAAGACCTGTCACCAGGCAACATCTGTTACAGGCAACATCTGAACTCTGAGCCAAATATTGTCCTTTTTAAAACGTTGAAGAGGTTTCTGCATGCCTAACTTCAGGGCAAGGCCTGTGGCTTAGCCACAGACAATCTGCTTAGCCACAGACAATCTGCTTTGCAGGCAGAAGGTTCCCGGTTCAATCCGTGGCATCTCCAGTTTAAAGCAAACACGGACCAAAAAACGGATCAGAGACCAGGTGATGCAAAAGGTCTCAACCTGAGACCCTGGAAAGCATTTGCCAGTCAAAGCAGATGCTACTAACATTAGGGTTGGCACGCCTGGCAACTGGTGGGACTTTGAGTGTGTGTGTGTCACATGCACTCTGATGTCACTTCCGGTAAAACTATAGAGTTTCCGGCAATTCCTAGAGCTACCGGGCGTCAGTTCTGGGTTTTCCCTGAAAATGACATGATAGTGCACGGAACACAGATTTTTTTTTAAAGTGTCCCTGCTCAATGGTGATGGGCAACACACGATGCTAGCATGAGGTCTCCTGCCTGGCAAATTAATCTTGTTAGACCAGTGGTCAGGATAAGGCAGCGTCATCCACTCACGTGCATTCGACTTGAGCCAGCCACTCTCATAAGAGCACGATCATAATCATGCGCCGATGTCCCCCCCTTCCTTCACTAGCCTGCAGATAAATCCTAAAGACAGGTCCAACTTGAACGTTCCTGGCCTGTCCCTACCTTGACCGTCGATCAACATTCGCAGCGTTCCGAGGAGTTTGAACTGAACAGGAGGCATCTCTGACCTCAGCAGCATCTGGATCCGCTTGCCGACCCCTTCCTCCAGCATCTGGATCTTGTTAGCCACTGGGAAACAGCAGGAGAAAGCAGGCATTACAATTGGCACGCTCAAGACTGGAACGGCAGCTTGCATCTCTGTGTGGATGACACCCCGAAAAGCACGAGCAGGGCAAAAATCAGGATATGGAACATCCATGATAGCAGAATGGTTTGGCATGTCATTCTAGAGTCTCAAAAGATGGTTCAGTTGTGCATCTGCGCGTTGTAGTGTTTGGTTCAAGGACCAGGTGTGTTCAGAAGCAGTATCTTTAGTATCACCTCAAAAGGTATTATAGCATTGGGAAAAATGCAGAAAAGGGTAACTAGAATGATAAAAGGGTCGGAACACATTCCCTATGAAGAAAGGTTGAAGCGCTTGGGGCTCTTTAGCTTGGAGAAACAACAGCTGAGGGGTGACATGATCGAGGTTGACAAGATTATGCATGGGATAGAGCCTGCAGAGAAAAAAGTCCTTTTCTCCCTTTCTCACAATACAAGAACTGGTGGGCACGCCATGAAATTGCTGAGCAGTCAGGTTAGAACTGATAAAAGGAAGTCCTTCTTCACCCAAAGAGTGATAAACACATGGAATTCACTGCCACAGGAGGTGGCGGCGGCTACAAGCATGGATGGCTTCAAGAGGGAATTGGATGAACACAAGAGGTGGGGACCCACGATACTCATGGAGGGGAGCTCCACGTGGAGGAGGAAGCCACCACAGGTAAGCCTTCTCTCTTTCTCCCCTGCCCCCTCAGCACTGACAGTGAGGCTCGCGTGGCTCAGAGCCACCGGGCCTGCCAAGCCTTCTCTCCCACCCACCCTCCTGATAGCAAGGCCCATGCAGCTCGGAGCCACTGGGCCTTCTATCCTGCCCATCCCCCCACTGATGGCAAGGCCCGTGCAGCTCAGAGCCAACGGACCTTCTATTCCGCCCCCTTCCTGACAGCGAGGCCCACACAGCTCCAAGCTACCCGGCACCAGGCCTTTTATTCTGCCCCCTTCCTGACAGCGAGGCCCACACAGCTCCAAGCTACCTGGCACCAAGCCTTCTCTCCCGCCTGCCTCCCTCCCCGCAACAGCAGCGAGAGACCGTTTCAACTGTGTTCCCTGTGCATGTACAGCGGACACTTTTTACTTTTGGGGGGATTTAAGTATCCCCCGAATATTTATTTTCAGATTTTTCTGCATCCCTGGGGAGTCCCCCAAGTGTACAGGAAAATCTTTTTGCCCCCTAGGTCCCCCCAATGTGTGGATTTAGCTATCCGCATGCAGGGGGCACCTTGGCTATTAGATATATAGATACGGAGCAGAGGTCCATCAGTGGCCACTAGCCACAAGGTATAGATAGGAACTCTCAGTCTGGGGCAAGTGATGCTCTGTATTCCTGGTGCTTGGGGGGGGGGAGCAGTGGAGGGAGCTTCTAATGTCCTGGCCCCACTGGTGGACCTCCTGATGGCACCTGGTATTTTGGGCCACTGTGTGACAGAGTGTTGGACTGGATGGGCCATTGGCCTGATCCAACATTGGCTTCTCTTATGTTCTTATCTGCATTCTAGTGTTTACGACAATTGCTTAAGGCACTTCAGAACACAAGTGGGAAACTTGACTTTAATCAGTGGCTTTCAATTGCTCTCTTGGCTATGAGCCCCTGTGCGGTGAGGGCGGGTATAAATTAAAAAAATAAAATAAATAAAAATATTTAAAACCACTTCAGCCTGTTTCATTTGATCCACTCTGTTTTTCATTAGCCCGCCTTAATAGGATATGTGGCAGGACTGATGTTTGAGCATCCCTGCTCGCCGCTACTATTGGTAATCTGTATCATTTATATCGCATATTTTTGGAATGAGAGCCAGCATGGTGTATTGGCTGAAGAAGTGTGCCTGCACACAGAAGGTTATACCCAGAATAAGACTTTGTGGGTCTTAAAGGTGCCACTGGACTCAAGACTTTTTGTTCTAGTGGCTAGACCAGGGGTGTCAAACTCATTTGCTATGAGGACAAGCTCTGACATAAATGAGACTTTGCTGGGCCAGGCCATGTGTCTCATAAAATGTAATGCCAGGTAGCGGAGATATAAACTATATAAAGGACACAGACAAACGCAATTAAAGATTTTTTAAACTTTGAATAAAACATGCTTAAAACACTAGCAATCTTGCAATATTTTGTATATTTAACAGTCTCTGATAACGGACACCTCTGCTCTGAATTATTGCATCAAAATGCCCGTGCTGCAGCAATCTTGAGTTTGCTGTTTAGGTGTGTGTCTGTAAGCTGCAAACCTCCTTTTGATTTATTGACATTCATTACATAAATCTCATGCTCAGTGTTCCTAGCCTAGGACCCGGGGGAAAACATAAAATGGCTGGGCGTTGCAACCTTTTTTTTTAAAAAAAAAATATTTTTATTGATTTTCTATACCTACATCCAACTAAAAACACTACAATGTCTAAAAAACTAAAAACCTACTCTACCCTAAGCTATACAGAAGTCAGAACTATATTCAGGTATGAGGTATGTTATTCTTGCTATGAACTGTTCAAGAAAATGTTAAAAAATACAGGCTTCAAAATGCTAATAATTCTATCTTAAAAGCTTAAGAAATACATGGATGGCTAAAATTCAAAATGGGATACATAAACATATATGACCTTCAACAAAAGCAGCTTATTTCTCTTTGTGTTTTCTCTTCTTCTCCTTTCCCCTCTGGGGTTTTGGTGCTGCTGCTCCCAAAGCTGAATCTGACCCTTCTTCTGAGCTTTTACTTCCAGATGCATCCGAGCTTTCCAGTTCATAAATGCTCTCTTGAAGATCTAAAGAGTCCTCTGTTGAAGCTTTGTCTTTTCCTTCTTTGCAATAGTCCAAAAATTTCTTTACCTTTACAGCTGAATCATTTCTTTGCTTCTTGTCTTTGTAGTTGAATACCACGCCTTCAGGAGTGAGCCACTGATACATGATGCCCTCTGTTTGGAGAAATGTAGTTAAAGTTTTGTAGGGTTTCCTCTTCTTTCTGATTTCAAATGGAATGTCCTTTAACGCTTTAATATCCTCTTCTTGGATCTTCAGGACATTTCTGTTTGTGGCCTTAAGCACCATGTCTCTACTTGATCTTTTGGCGAACCTCACCCTAACTCCTCCAGGCAGATTTTTCTTCTTTACAAATTCAGGATAGGTCCTATAGACCATATCCAAATCACTTTGTATTTCATCCGCTTGCAAAATCCATCATTGGAGCTATAGCATGGCTGAGTATCTTTTTAAGGTTTTCCCCTTTTTGTTCAGAAATGCCTTGAAATCTCAAAAAGAAAAAAGATCTCTCTATCTGAAGTTTCAAAAGATTATTTTGGTCAGAAATCCTTTCTTTTTCCATCATGTCCAGTCTTAAATCAGTCTTTTGTACTTTGGTTTTAACTTCTGCCATTGCTTTAGCTGTCTGGTCAGACCTCTTGCTTAAATCTGCAACTTGTTGCTGCAAAGTATCCAGCTTAGAATTCACAGCATTCAGTTGATCCATTAGAGGGCAAAAAGCTATTGCCAAAGCTGCAGTTAGGTCTGTACTTGTCTCAGACTTTGTAGCTGGAGGTGTAGATAGAGCTTTATGAGAAGGTCTAGGTTTCCCCGCCATCTTTTCTCCCCATCCAGTCATTGCTTCTTGTTTACATTAATGGAAAGTTCCCAAAAGTTAGTCAAAAGTCTTTCTTTTTCAGTTTTACAAGCTAAATTAGTCCCATTTGTTCTTCAACCACTCCACAAGCATACAGATTCTCTGTGACACTGCTTCTTTAAGAGGAGGGGGAATTTAAACTTTAAACCCCCCTTCGCTTGGAGCTCACATAAGAGAATCTTTGCATGGATTATTCACTTACAGTTTCGCCATGCGTTCCAGGTAAGCGAATCTTTTCTTGCTGCCTGCTGACTCCTGTAGCTGTCTGGTGTGTGCTTGTGTGTGCCTGGAGGCTCTGTGACGGCTGAACCTACAGAGGCAAAGGGGAGTCTCGATCCTGAGATCGCCATTTCCAGGAGAGGCTGCCCCTCGCGCCTCAGGCAGGGTCCCCCCTACAAGGGTCCCTGGGGGTCTGAAACCAGTTCGGCACCCCTTCAAACTGCCGAGTCCAGGTTGGGTCTCCCAGAGCTGTGGGAGATCGCGCCTGCCACTGAGCTAGCCAAAACCAGAAATTGGCATTGCAACCTTTTGTACATAAGTTGCATCATGTGCTGGTCAAGAACATGAGAAGGCATCCTAACACAGACTGAGGGCCACATGTTCATCTATAAAACTATACTATTCCCCAGAGAAATAACTACTACAAAGGAGGTGAACTTGGTCTGGACACACACTCTCAGTCTAATCCACCTCACTGGCTTGTTGTTATTCCTCCTCTAAAATAGTTCACATTGCTTTCTTACTGAGAAAGACTGGATCTGAGGGCATGAATACAGTGAAAAGGGGGAGGGAACCCAGTTGTACTCAGGAGAGCCCTGGCACAAAGAGCCCAACAAAACACACTCAGAGACACACACACATTGTACCAAGGCACACAAAAGCTCATACCTTGAACAAAACTTTGTTGGTCTTAAAGGTGCTTGGTATTTCTCCTGTGCGATTGAGGCAGCCCAACAATGCAAACTCTTCCTCATTCCCTCCCTCCCTCCCTCCAGGGAGGAGCCCCAGTCAGTGGAAGGAAAGAAAAGCTGCTGTTTGTCTCCTGCAGCCTGGCCAGGAAGCGAGCTCTGGCTGTTCCCTCCCTCTCCTGGGAGGAAGAGGGGGAGGAGCCTCAGCCAGTTCTTTACCAGACTCTCTCAATCGTACAGAACAGCCTTGCCTATCAAGTGGGAAACAGCCAGGGCCTTGTGGGCCTGATTGGGGCCCTCTGAAAGCCTGATCTGGCCTGCGGGCTGCATGTTTGACACCCCTGGGCTAGACTGTTGCACTAGGATCTGGAAGATCCAGGTTCGAATCCCCACTCTACCATGGAGGTTTGCTGGGTGACCTTGGGCCAGTCATTCTCTCTCAACTTAATTTATCTCACAGGGCTGTTGTTATGAAGATAAAAAGGAGGAGGGGGGAATGATCTTGTAAACTGCTGTAGATCCCCCCTCATTAGGAAGAAAAGTGGGGCATGAATAAATATCTAAGT
Source organism: Lepidodactylus listeri (assembly GCA_029233225.1). NCBI lineage: Eukaryota > Metazoa > Chordata > Lepidosauria > Squamata > Gekkonidae > Lepidodactylus > Lepidodactylus listeri. Next base: position 125,524,837 of record JARCFY010000005.1, on the reverse strand, counting down.
AAATACAGTGTTCCATCTAAGCTGAGTTAGTGTGAGCTAGCTCACAGTTTTTAAGCCTCTGACTCACACATTTTTACCTCAGCTCAGGAAGGATGGCTCCAGAGCAAACATTACGCAGCAGCCAAATTGCTCACTCACAACTTTAATGCCAGTAGCTCACAAAGTAGAATTTTTGCTCCCAAGACTCCACAGCTTAGAGGGAGCACCGGACACAAATGAACAAAGCACTTCAAATACCTTATCTATAATTTGGTTGTCCTTACAACACCCTTTTAAGACAGGCCAGTATTGTTATTGAGGCAGAGAGAATAGCAGCTTACCTAAAGTCCCACCTAGTGAGCATATGTGGGAGGTAAGATTTGAATGGGGAGGGGTTTCCCAGCTCTTATACCTCATCAGCTCTCACTGCACAGCAAGGTCTTGATCATAGGGTTGAGAGGCAGTGCCTAGAAACTTGCAGGAGGGTTGTGGGGAAGGGAAGCATCCTGGGAGAATTTTTTTTTTAAATTAAGGCCTTGGCTGCTTACTGGAAGTTCTGATCATAGAGTTTCTGGTGATTCCTAGAGCTACCCAGAAGTGACAAGGGTAGCTCTAGTAATCGCCAGGAACCCTATGGTCAATACTTCCAGTTAGTAGCCAAGGGCTTAATTTTTCTTTTTCGTTTCTCTTCCCAGGACAATAATCCCCTTCCCTTTATCCGCCATTTCCACTCATTGATCAGATGGGCATCATCAGGCAAGAACGACAACTGGCTGAAAAGGTCTGCCTCCATAAGCAGGCAAATGGGAACCGTATGGATCAACAGTGTCACCACAAATGTGCCGCGAGATCATTTGCAATGGAACGGTAACACTGTAGCTCGGTGTATGGTGGACCCCCACCCCACCATATGCCTTTGTGAGTGCCACGCATACCTAGAAGACTATAAATATCCCATGCAGATTGCGCAGTTGTGGCCTCCCGCACTGCTAACTCTGTGCCAAGCAATTAATTCATCCTCTGTTTGCGTGCCAGCCCTTTTGGGAACTAATTAGTCCTCTCCTTTCCTCTTCTGCTTTCCAAACAGCACTCAGTGCTGGAAGAGGTCGCCTAACATCTTCAAAGGAACAGGCTATGCTGGGGATGAAAGTGGGTAAACAAAGGTGAGATAGTGGGAGAGTCCTACAGAGTCAGTCACCAACAAGCGTCCTTAAACAGGAATGCTTTATTGAGAAAGGTCTGCTATGGTCACCTACACTTCTTGTGTTAGTAATGGCTGACACAGCCCCAAGCATACAGAATTCAAAAAGGGGTCTGGTAATGCATTGTAACCGATCACCATGTCAGAGAAAAGGTGCTTAAAATACTGGTTTACGGTTCCAAGGGAAAAAGCAGGAAGAATTAGAGTCAGACAGGAGAAGAGATACATGGACAGTCTCCCTAGGTCAGGGCTGCTCGGAGAGCGATAAGCATGCCATGAGAAATCACTCCACAGACCCAAAGTCAAGGGTTCGCTCATCCCACCTCCCGGGCAGGAGATGGCAGCATTAGCTGACAGATAGCCGTTGTGCTCAAGACTCAAGTAGGGTTAGAAGGGCAAGTGGCCCCTTTTCCCCGCCTCCTGGGTCTGATGTATAAAAATAAAAATCATGTTTATTTCAGAATCGGCAGCAGGCTCTGGATCAGTAAACGTGTGAAACATGGGTGTGTTTTAAGAGCACAAGAAGAGCCCTGCTGGATCAGACCAATAGTCAATCTAGCCCAGCATCCTGTCTTACACATGGCCAGCCAGTTCCTCCGGAGGGCCAACAACAGGGCATAGTGGCCGAGGCCTTCCCCTGAGGTTGCCTCCTGGCTCTGGGATGCAGAGGATTAATATCTCTAAATGTAGAGGTTCCCCTCAGTCTCCATGGCTAGTAGCCATTGATAGACTTCTCCTCCATGAATCTATCCAAATCCCCTCTGAAAGCTGTTTATTCCTGTGGCCATCACTACATCCTCTGGCAGCGAATTCCACATTTTAATCACACTCTGTTTTCTGAGACTGAGGATGTTTGTGCTTAGAGCACTGTAAACTGGAGCCTGTTGGGTCAAGGACCATTCTTCAACGATCTCACTCCATCAATGAAGAGCTTTCAGCAGCCTTCAAACTGCCGGGTTCCTGGATATGCATACCTTTTGAGATCAACCCTTTTTATGGCAGCCAGGGTGGTGTAGTGGATAAGAATGTTGAACTAGTATCTGGAAAACCCAGGTTCGAATCTCCACTCTTGCCACAGAAACTCCCTGGGTGGCCTTGGGCCAGTCACACTCTTTCAGCCTAACCTACCTCACAGGGTTGTTATGAGGATAAAATGGAGGAGAGGAGAATGATGGAAGCTGCTTTGGGTCTCCATTAGGAAGAAAGGAGAAGACGAGATTGGATTTATACCCCCGCCCTTCACTACCCGAAGGAGTCTCAGAGTTACAATCTCCTTTCCCTTCCCCTCCCCACAGCAGACCTCCTGTGAGGTAGGTGGGGCTGAGCGAGCTCTTTTGAGAACTGCTTGTGAGAGAACAGCTCTGAGAGAACTCGTAAGTGACCCAAGGTCATACCAGCAGCTGCATGTGAGTGGGGGGACTGGGGAATCAAACCCGGTCCTCCCAGATTAGAGTCCGCGCTCCTAACCACTACACCTAACTGGCAGGGTATAGAAGAATTAAATAAATTAATAAATTGCGATGGGTTAAAACATAAGGCTCAAAGAATATGTGAGAGGAAGCCTCTATATAGATCCTACCTGTGGCCTTGAGGTAGCCTTAGCATTAGGTGTCGATGGCAGGTTTGCCAACATCCAGGTACATACTGGAGATTTCCTGGACTGACAACTGATCCCCAGACTACAGAGATCAGTTCTACTGGGGGGTGGCTGCATTGGTGGGTGGACTTTCTGGTGCCACATCGACTGAGCTAGCAATCCTAAATCAACGGGTAGGGTAGGGTTGCCAGGTCCGGGTTGGAAAATACCTGGAGACTTTGGGGGTGGAGCCAGGAGAGGGTGGAGTTTGGGGAGGGGAGGGGCCTCAGCCTGGTCCAATGCCATAGAGCCCACCCTTCAAAGCAGCCATTTCCTCCAGGGGAGCTGATCTCTGTCAGCTGGAGATCAGTTGTGAAAGTGGGAGATCTCCAGGCCCCTCCTGGAGGCTGGCAACCCTAGGGTAGGGAGCCTCCCTAATTAGAGTGCAGAGGGAGCAATTCAACGAAAGGCAACAGCACATCTTCCTTTCTTTGGTTTCAGCTCGACTTTCCAGGTGAAAGTTCCACCTCTGCTCTGATCTCCAGTTAGCGCAGATGAACCAAGGCCTATTACTTGCTCTGCCCCTCCGTTCTCTGTAGGGTTGTCAGCCTCCAGGTGGGGCCTGGGGATCTCCTGCTTTTACAACTGATCTCCAGCTGAGAGAGATCAGCTCCCCTGGAGAAAATGGCTGCTTTGGAGGGTGGACTCTATGGCACTGTACCATGCTGAGGCCCCTCCACTCCCCAAACCCCACCCTCTCCTGGATCCACCCCCAAAGTCCCCAACCTGGACTAGGCAACCCTAGTTCTCTGACAAAGCAAACACAATAGCAGATCATTGGGCAGGGAGGGGACCGCCTGGACTCACCCCCCTGACATCTCAATGGCAGTGACATCATACAGAGAGCCGCTGCCAGTCAGACAGCAGGCAATATTGACCTCGATCGGCCAAAGATCTGAGTCGGTATAAAGGAGCTTCATGGGTTCATCCAAATTTCTAACCTGAAAAGTGCGGGGTCTCAAACCTGCCTGCATATCATGCTAACAGAAACCTCCCCAGTTTGAAGACGGTCTCCTCAACCTCAAACGTACTGGAGCCGGCTGTGATTAATCCGTCACAGTGTGCACTTGCCCACCAGAACCAAACTGTGGCGCTGAAGGCAAGTTCTTGCGCTAAACTTCGACGCAGGTTAAACGCTTGTGTCAGTTCACACAGTTGAAATAATTAGTTCTTTTCAGTCCTAGAAATGTTTTGGTTTTTGAGTGGCTGATTTATTTTTAAAAAGGCAGGCAAGCCGTAGCGAGTGTTCCCTGACATTTCTGATGTTCTGTATATGCTCTCATGTTGTGTATTTGTTCTCTTAATTTTTAAATCAGAGGCACTGGGACTTGGCTGTGTTTGAAAGCTATTCTCATCTACCCAGGATTGCATGGAGAATCGTTGACTGTTTCCCAGTTTTGGGGGGGGGACCCCGTAGTTAAGAGCTTTCCTTTGTAGGTGCCATACAAGCCCTGGTGTGTGTGTTTGGGTGTGTTAAAATCTGTGACTGTGATAGTTTATAAAATCCACAGCTACCCCTGTAAGAGTAGCTTCAAGAGGGAATTGGATAAACATCTGGAGCAGAGGTCCATCGGTGGCTATTAGCCACAAGGTATAGATAGGAACTCTCGGTCTGGGGGAAGTGATGCTCTGTATTCTTGGTGCTTGAGCAGGGGGCAACAGTGGGGCTTCTAGTGTCCTGGCCCCACTGGTAGACCTCCTGAGGGCACCTGGTGCTCTTGGCCTCTGTGTGACACAGATTGTTGGACTGGATGGGCCACTGGCCTGATCCAACATTGGCTTCTCTTAAGTTCTTAAGGTATTGCTGGTAACCATGCCAGTTGAAGTCTGTTCTGATCACCTGCCCCGGAAGATGAAAATATGTACAGTTTCACAATGCACACAAAAAGGATCCAGGAAATATAGGTGTGGAATGGGAGGGAGAAACCAACAAGGTTGCCAACATCCAAGTGGTATCTGGAGATTTCCTGGAATTACAACTGATTTCCAGACTACGGAGATCAGTTCCCCTGGAGAAAATGGCTGCTTTGGAGGGTGGATTCTGTGGCATTATATCCCCCTGAGGTCCCTCCCTCCTTTCCCCCAACTCTGCCCCATAATCTCCAAGAACTTCCCAACCTGGGGCTGGCAGGACTACATCCTCTTTGTTTCAATGCCTCTTGAGGTATCGCGTCTGTATTTGAACACGTTCCCTCCCTTTCTCCCTTACTGCATTCTGATGGTGAGTCATCTCAGGTAATAATTAAAACCAAACGTCTCTAGAGGGAAAAGAAATGGTACTCTGCCAGCCAATTTCCTGACACTCTCTCTTTGTTTTCTTTCTTGCCAAGGGCAAGTCCAGCGGGCAGGCCTCCCGCGCTGGCAGCTTGGTCGTGCTGGGAAGCTGCCGCTTAATTAACTTGTTTGTAATTTCCTTGGGCTCGGCAGCGGAAAGTTCAAGCTGTAGGCCCAGGAGCATGGTAGGAGTTTCAAAGAGAGTCCCCTGGGCAGGTCTTGGAGGAGTTAATCAATTAATAAGGCCCCCTGTGTCTGTCTGTATTTTGGCTTTTTTTCCCAAAAGACTGTATTTAATTGATTTGGTTTCATATGCTGCTCGGCTTTCATTTTTTGGGGCGGCTTGTTGCCTTTTTGAAAAGATCACCCCGGAATCGATGGGGAGCGCAGGTTTTTGACCTGAGGCCTAAATTGCTTTGGGTGGTATAGCTCTGAAAACGTCTGGGAAACAAAAAGGATTTTGCGGTGGGGCAACTTAGCAAATCGCTTCTGTTCTTTTCGTCTTCCTAACGTTTTCATCATTGCTTCTGAGCCCTCCTAATGCAATGGAAGAATACAGGCTTCTGCCTTCTGTCCTGCTGTCAGGAAAGAAAAGCTCACACCATAAACCTCTGTTTGATCAGACGTTGAGTAATACAGAACAAAGTTTGATTCCAGGGGCACCTTTAAGAACAACAAAGTTTTATTCTGGTATTTTTATTCAGTTATTTAGTTTTATTCAGATATATGAAGTGTGTGTGCACATGAAAGCTTATACTCAGAAGAAAACTTTGTTGGTCTTTAAGGTGCCACTGGATGCCAGCTTTGTTCTGCTGCTTCAGACCAACACAGCTGCCAAAAAGACTCTGAGTTTGGATCTGGCTGTGTTATTTGAGGTCAAATTTACATCTGACTTTCCTGCTAGGATCATTCTAGTTTCAAACCATACTTGTTCTAGTTTATAAACTACTGTTTACATTCATTAATTGCCCTCCTGTGGTCAAGCTAGCATTATACTGCATTAAACAACTGCTGTTGCTTAGTACTCTTCAGACCCCCTGGAGTGAAATTTGAAACCAGCGTGAAATGAGCTTGGGAAAAGACAGCATTCAAACTACTTCAGAGGGGAGGTCTAAATTGGGGCTAAGTAGGGTTGCTATTCCATGGTTCTGGGGGCTTCTGCCTGCCACCGGCCAGTTGTCTGATGGGAAAATGCATCCCCAGTCAGCAACGTCACTGATGCAATGACATCACACGGAAGTGACATCATTGAATCGGGGATATCGCGTGGCTACGCTCTGGCTTGAGGGCAAAACTACGGTTTGAGGGCAATTTTACCATAGAGTTTTGCCCTTAAACCAGAGCATCGCTGTGTGACATCTGCTGACAGGCTCCACCTCCCCACCACAGATCATCTGGCAGGGGGGAGGGAATTTCCCCCCAAAAGAGGGAGATCCATCCAACATGCAGTGATGTGCTTACATCACTACCCACGTGACCCAGGAGTGATGTCATCACATCTGGGACATCGGGGTGACAAGGGGTCATTTCGTAGAAAAAGAGGCGCAGGAGCTCATTAGCATAACTCATTAGCATAACTCATTTGCATATACCACACCCCCTAACATACCGGAAGTGTGCCAGAAGGCAACACCCACCCCTCAGGCTCCACCCCACAGGTGAGTGAAACCGACCTGCTCTTCCTCCATTCCCTTCCCCATCCAATACTTTGTGCAATAAAAAGAAGCGTCAAGAACACACCCTCATTCTCTTCCTGCTCCCTTGAAACCACCAGGTTTCAAGTAGACTTGAGACACCCAGGACATGTGCACCACCCATCCCTTCCCCTTCCCCTCCCCACAACAAGACACCCTGTGAGGTACGGGGGGGGGGGCTGAGAGAGGTCTTTTGAGAACTGCTCATGAGAGAACAGTTCCGAGAGAACTTGTGACTGGCCCAAGGTCACACCAGCAGCTGCATGTGGAGGAGTGGGGAATCAACCCCGGTTCTCCCAGATTAGAGTCCAACTCCTGACCACTACACCAAACTGATGGGGTGGAAGCTGCTGAAGGGTTGGTGAAATTTCTCCAGTACTTATGTGCCATGTGCCCTGATAAAAAATGGTATACTTAGAAAATTTATATGCCACCTTGAGCAAGTCTCTGGAAAAGCAGCACACAGTCATAAAAGGAACAGTGATAAAATGATCAATATTAAAACATTAAAAACAATAAAGACCCTAGCAGGGCTTTCCCCAGGGCGCTGCGCCTCTGCACTGCTCGGGGAAGCCGAGGAGGGGGCGGGGCTTGGTTATGTGCCTGCCCCCTGGGCTCCTCACTCCCGGAGCTGCGCTCCTGTGCGTTCCCACTCCAACGGACCTCTGGGGGTGATGCTCTGGTATTTGGGTAAAAGCTCTGTGGTAGATGCCAAATTTATCGTAGAGTTTTTGCCCAAATACCAGAGCATTGCCCCAGCATCCCAGATGTGATGACATCACTTCCTGGTCAGATGGGCAGTGATGTAGACATGTCACTGTACATTGGATGGTCCTCCCTGCTGCTCCCAGAAAGTCTCTGCCCTCTCCCACCAGTTGCCAGGAGGGGCTGCTCTGTGGACTGTATGGCATTGTGCCCCACTGATGCCCTTCCTCAAACCCTGCTCTCCCCAGGCTCCACCCCCAAACTCTCCACCCCCCAAAATACCCCCAAACCTTATCTGGCTGCAAGCAAAGGTGCTGTTTGCGGGCTGTTAACATTTGTATTTCCTAGTATGGTCAACTCCAGGTTGGGAAACTCCTGGCAATGGGAGGGACCTCAGCAGGGCATAATATCATAGAGTCCACCTTCCAAAGCAGCCATTTTCTCCAGGGGAACTGACCTCTATAGTAGGGTTGCCAATTCTGGGTTGGGAAATTCCTGGAGATTTGAAGGTAGAGTCTAGGAACAGTGGGGTTTAGGGAAAGGAGAGACCTCAGCAGGGTACAATGCCATCAAGACCACTTTCCAAAGCAGCCATTTTCTCCAGAGAAACTGATCACTGTCATCTAATTCTGGGAGACCTCCAGCCCTCACCTGGAGGTTGGCAACCCTATCCTATATCTTGGAGCTCCATTTTCATTCTGGGACATTTCCAGGCCCCAGCTGGAGGTTGGCAACCTTTATTCCACCATTTCTTCTTTCTCTCTCTCTCTTCTCTCTCTCTCTCTCCTCCATTTGCCTTCTTCACTGCCTAAGCTCCCTCTCCTTTCTAGGTCATCAAATACGTTTATATGGCTTTAGTCTGTTTTTTCATTTTCCACATAAATAATTTTCCATGTGGCTTTTGTTGTACCTGGTATGGCAAGATTTCGGAGAGCACTGAGAGCAGCATGTTGAACTGAGACATCTCCACTTTCCACGTGTTGCTCTAAAAGATCCAGCAGCTGATGGACCACTCCCAGCTGCACCATCCGAACACAGTTGCTGTCTTGTAAAATCAAGAGGGGAAGAAAACAGTCCAAAGATTAGAGTGTGGATGCTGAGAAAACCATCCTTAGGTTTTGGCGGCTTTACTTCTGAAGTGATGAGCAGACAGCAAAGTTCTCTTTCAGGGCGGCAAACCTTCCCAGAACTTCCAGAGGGACTCTGACTTTATGCCAAAACATCTGACTAATGGCAAAGTTTTTATAGCAAAAGAGAAAATTCATTTTGTGTTTTGGGCATGCATGCATTGTAAGGTGACAATGGTCTATAGATTAAAGAATAGATTAAAGAATTTCTAATTGATGAATTGCCAGCATTTTAAGAAGCCTCCAAAACTGGCACTTCCTTTATAGTATAGTTTTGGAGGCATGGCTATTGTGAATTTGCATGTGTCAAATCAGGTTGGCAAAAGGGCTTTCCCACTCTCTCATTTTCCTCACTTGTTTTTTTCTGTTCTGCATGTGTTTTGTTCCCTCTAGTGATTGATTCAATATGTCCAGGATAAAAAAAAAATTCTGTTCCTCAAGCGTTTTGCTTCCTCTAGTGGTCAATTCAATATTACATTGCTTTTATTACATTACACCAGTTTGGTGTAGAGAGCCAGTTTGGTGTAGTGGTTAAGTGTACGGACTCTAATCTGGGAGAACCGGGTTTGATTCCCCACTCCTCCACTTGCAGCTGCTGGATGACCTTGGGCAAACCATAGTTCTGTCCCAGCTGTTCTCTCAAGGACAGGTCTGGAAAGAGCTCTCTCAGCCCCACCTACCTCACAGGGTGTCTGTTGTGGGGAAGGGAAGGGAAAGGAATTTGTAAGCCGCTCTGAGACTCCAAGTGAGTGAAGGGCGGGATATGAATCCAATCTCTTCTTCTTCTTCTTCATGCCCAGGCATGTACCAGCCATACAGTGGTACAATAGTGAATTGACCACTAGAGGGAGCAAAGCACATGCGGCACAGAAGAACTTCCCAAAGCAACAGAGGGGCACACAAGTGAGGAAAATTAGTATGTAGAAGAGCCCCGGGTCATTCATCTAAAAACAAATCAGCTTATGTGAAGGCTGTTGAAAGATAAGGTAGAGACGGGTGTTCTAGATGGGAGGTCTCCCATCTGCTCTGAAAGTACTTCTTGAAAGCAAGTCCAACTGAAAGATGACATCACTTACTTCAAAGCAGTTGTGTTTGAGATTGGGTTATAACAGAGTAACAGTGAAGTCCTAGGCACGGTTACGCCTCTCTAAATTAAGGTTGTTAGGTCCAAGTTGGGAAATACCTGGAGATTCTGGGGGTGGACCCCGAGGAGGGTGGGGTTTGGGGAGAGGAGGTACTTTAATAGGGTATAGCACCACAGAGTCTACCTTCCACACTGGCCATTTTTCTCTAGGTGAACTGATCTCTGTCTCCTGGAGATCAGTTGTAATCCCAGGAGATCTCCAGCCATTACCTGGAGCTGGGCTACTCTGCTCTAAGTCCACTGAAGTCAGCGTTCCTTGGGTAACCTGGTCTCATGGCTCTCTTTCGGGGCTCCCCCCCCCAATTATTTTGCTAAATTCAAGGAAGCATCTTCAGTATCTGAAGTTTTGCATAATTATTTAAGTTTAAAAAGTTTAAAAATTTAGAATAGAGAGCCACCTATATACAGACTTGTAGACATTTGTTTTGGGACAATTAAATTTCTTGCATTTTGGGACGAGTTCAGAAGAAGTCTCGTGGCACCTTAAAGAGTAAGTCCAAGTTGGAGAAACTAAAGGAATGTGAAAGGTAATTAATTCCTGTGCTGCAAGGTGAAAAGTTAAAGAAGTTTGACCAAAGGCAGGGCTATTTTTGGGCAGGAACGCACAGGAACGGAGTTCCGGCTGGCTCCTGAGTTGGCCACACCCAGCAGGAACTCATTAGCATAATAGGCCACACCCAACAGCAGAAACTCATTAGGACTGGCTACATTAGGGGTATGTGGCCTAACATGCAAATTAATTCCTGCTACCAAAAAACCCCAGGGTTTTGACAACACACAAGGTAAACAGAATAAGAAGCAAAAGGTGGGTGTGGCTGGATGACCACTCTTCTGGTAACATGGGGGTGTGGCCTAATATGCTGATAAGCTGTGCTGTCAGTGATGTGGCCTAATATGCTAATGAGTTACTGCTGTTGGGTGTGGCCTATTATGCAAACGAGTTCCTGCTTGACTTTTTCTACAAAAAAAGCCCTGACCAAAGGAATGGTATTCAAATTAGGATGGTGACTTGAAGCTAATAACACGTGTTACTATTTGTTCATAGAACCGAAGATGAATTTGTAAAGCTTCGTGTCTGACTTTCTTCATACTGAATTTTAAAAATCAAATAAAGAGTAACCCCTATAGGGCAGCACAAGAATGGGAGACGATTTTTGTGCCATCAAGTCGCAGCTGACTTCTGGTGGGCTGGCTCACAGTTTTTTAGCCTCCGGCTCACAGATTTTTGTCTCAGCTCAGGAGGGATGGCTCCAGAGCAAACGGGTTTATGCAGCAGCCAGATCGCTCACTCACAACTTGAATGCCAGTGGCTCACAAAGTAGAACTTTTGCTCACAAAACCCCACAGCTTATAGTACTGATGGCGACCCCATGGGGCTTTCAAGGAAAGAGATGTTCAGAGGTGGTTTGCCATGGCCTGCCTCTGCATAGTGACCCTCGTATTCCTTGGTGGTCTCCCATCCAAATATTAACCAGGGCTGACCCTGCTTAGATTCTAAGAGCTGATGAGGCCAGGGTAAGATTCACAGGTTCATCCACATAACCATTTTTATGTGGAAGCCACAAGGTGGCAAGCTAGTCATGGGTAGGTCTTCTGAGTGATGCGTGACATGACAGTTTTGGCGAACTTTTCCATGTGGTAGTTGAATTGTTTCCCTGTCAGGAGTATTCAGAAGACCCACTTTAAATCATCATATAACAGTGACTACCTTTCATACTAACTGTGTAAAAATTATTTTGATTCACAAAGGCTAGCAAATTCCATTCTTTCGGGGGGAGGGGGGAACAATCCCATGGCAACTATTAGGGTGACAGACAAAAAGCAGAGATGCAAAGACCCGTGTTTTTTTTTTTTGGAAAAATTCAGGTGGAGGACTGTTTCCATTTTCCCCCAAGATCCCCCCATTTTTCCAATGAAAAACGCCTATGAACCCCTCCACTTTGAATATGAATTGTCTTTAAATTTTTCTCATTTGAAATATATATCAATTCTTTTAATTATATCAATTCTTTTCAGTTCTTCTAATGGAGAAATTGGGACATTTTGGGAAGGAACACTGAAAAACTTTCCTTTTGGAATGAGTGAAATCGGGTACGGCAGTTTGCAGCGCTTTCTCTCATTCCAATGTTTTTCCCAATCCCACGCCAGTTAATACATTTTAATATGATAACTAAGTTATACACAAGACAATCCCCTCCCCCATTGTGGGTGGAATGGAAATGTTGTGAAAACCTGAAATACATGCCATACATTCTTTCCTATCAAACCTAAACCCATTTTGCTGCTTTAACAACATAAATTGTGTTTTTCACCTCACAGCTTCAACAGTCCCAAAAATTTTACATCTATAGCCAAAGCCTCTATTCCAATACCCAATGAAAACCATGTAGTATCATAAGTCTGGTTTCTTCATACACACAGAATATTCTGTTAAGAAGAAGAGGAAGAGATTGGATTTATACCCTGCCTTTCACTTGGAGACTCAGAGCAGCTTACAATCTCCCCCCCCCCCCCAAAAAAAAGACACCGTGTGAGGTAGGTGGGACTGAAAGAGCTCTGAGAGAACTGTCCTTGAGAGAACAGCTGGTACAGAGCTATGGCTTGCTCAAGGTCATCCAGCAGGTGCAAGTGGAGGAGTGGGGAATCAAACCCGGGTCTCCCAGATTAGAGTCCACACACTTAACCTCTACACCAAACTGGCTCTCAACCATACAGTCTGTATGTACCCAGATCCCAGCTTGCACTAAAGGTTCCAGCTATGGTAGAACAATGCACACAGGCTAAGATTTATTCTTACGCCTTACTACAGTGTGCAAAACCCACAGGCTGAGGCCGTATCGGAACTGAGACCTCCCTTGACTTCAGTGGACTGTGTGGCCATCCGAATAGAGAAACAAATGGGCATTCTTACCATTCCTGGCAAAGTTGGCAATAGCTAGAGCCCCTGTCAGCTGTAACTGGATGTGCTTGGAGGCCAGCCACGTGCCCACACTCTGGTAGATCACACCATGCCCCTCCGCAAACAGCTGCTGCATGGATTCATCTGCAGCACAACAGAGACAGACAGGTAGTACCACGACAGCATAATCCGGCATCATTTTGCTGGCAGTCCTTTGTTCCAGCAGGGACAGGATGGCATCCCGATCTCTTGTTGTTATGAAGAGACTGTAGACTTGGGAACAACTTGATATAGGGTTGCCAACTCTGGGTTGGGTGATTCCTGGAGATTTGGGGGGGGCGGGTGGAGAATGAGGAAAGGCGGGACCTCAGCAGGGTATAATGCCGTAGAGTCCACCCTCCCAAGAAGCCACTTTTTCCAGGGGAACTGACCTCTGTTGGATGGAGATAAACTGCAATAGCAGGAGATCTCCAGCCACGACCTGGAAATTGGCAGACTTAGCTCAATAATTATCTGATGATAATCCCTGGGAATGCAGCTCAGTCCCTCTTGCCAGGATGGGTTCCAACCAGTGGGGTGAGGGAAGCTGAAACATTTTGCAGTTTTAAATATGCTTGTTAATTTTTTGAAAAAAAATCATAACCAGCTTTTCTCTCTGTGCCAAAGTGACTGATCACATCGTTCCCTCCGTCTCTGCTCTGTCCTCACAACAACAAGCCCTGTGAAGTCGGTTAGGCTGAGTAGTAGGATGGTCCCAAAGGCATCTGGTGCACAACCATGGCTGGGGGGGGATTCAAACTCAGTTGTCCTGCGTCGTAGTCAGATACTCTAACCACTGTGCCACACTGCCTCTGGCCTTGCTGAACAAAGAAGGAATTTTGACATTTGGAAGAAACAGATAGGGTGATGTGGTGGAATTATGGATACACATCTGGAGCAGAGGTCCATCAGTGGCTATTAGCCACAAGGGATAGAGGGAACGGGCTGTGGTGTCTCAGAGGTTAGCTGAGCTGCAGACCAGAAGGTCGGTAGCTTAGCAGTTTGAGACCCGAGTGCTGCATGACGGAGTGAGCTCCCGTCTCTGGCCCCGTCTCCTGCCAACCCAGCAGTTCGAAAGCAAGAAATTGCAAGTAGATAAATAGGTACCGCTTTGGTGGGAAGGTAACAGCGTTCCATGCACCCCGGCGTTTAGTCATGCCGGCCACATGACCACGGAGAAGTCTTCAGACAGCGCTGGCTCTTTGGCTTGGAAACGGAGATGAGCACCACCCCCTAGAGTCAGATTTGACTGGCTTTCAAGCAAGGGAAATCGTTACCTTTTATAGAGGAAACACTATGTCTGGGGCAGTGATGCTCTGTATTCTTGGGGCTTGGGGGGGCAACAATGGGTGGGCTTCTAGAGTTCTGGCCCCACTGGTGGACCTCCTGATGCCACCATGGTTTTGGCCACTGTGTGACACAGAGTGCTGGACTGGATGGGCCACTGGCCTGATCCAACATTGGCTTCTTTTGTGTTCTTATGCTGCTTTAAGGTTGGTGGTGTGAGTATCCATGCCCCCTTCCTTTAACTGTATTACATAACCCTCTTGACAGTTCTCTAATACCCTCTCTCCTGGGGAGGGCATGGTTTAGGGAAAGGAGGGGACTTGGCTGGGTACAAGGCCACAGAGTCCACCACAGCAGCCATTTTCTCCAGGGGAGCTGATCTCTGTAGTTCAGAGATGAGTTGTAATTCTGTGATATCTCCAGCCACAAACTGGGAACTGGGGAAAGAAAGAGTGTCTAATATTCAGATTCCACACCTGTTCTTGTCAACAGATTGCATTGTTGAAAGTTGTGGATATAGAGAAAGAATGGTTGCGGAGACTGAGCCCCCCCCCCCCCGGAAGATTTCCCCCCATATCGCCTAAAGATTAGAGGACGAAAAAGCCAGAGAAAGAGAGATGGAATTTTTAAGCTGCCTAAAAACAGGGTTGCCAGCTCTGGGTTGGGAAATATCTGGAAATTTTGAGGGTGGAGCCTGAGGAGGGTGGGGTTTGGAGTGGGATTTCAGCAGGGGACAGTTCCCGTAGAATTCATCCTCTAAAGCAGCCATTCTTTCCAGGGGAACTGCCTTCTATTTCCTGGAGATCAATTGTAACCCCGGGAGATCCTAAGGCCCTACCTGGAGGCTGGCAACCCTACGGAAGCCCAGATGACCTATAACCTTTCAAGGCAATGGCTTACTGAGACAAATAGGAAGTCTGTTTGCCTATTTAGTGAATCGGCATTTATTCTCAAGTTCTGTTGATCATTAAATGCTCCATGCTGAATTATGTTATACCCTTATGAAGTCAATATGTCATGTCCTCAAATGTGCTGGGTTATCTACTGCCAGCCCGGGGGGGGGATATAGGCAGAACCCCCTCCCCAATTATATTCCACATTATGTTTCTATGTTATATGCATATCTCTGATTCCTGTTTAGGGTTGTGTGTATGTCTTTGTTCTACAGGAGCACAGAAAGTGTGGAACTGGGTCCAGAATTTACTTGCCTGTTTCATGGTCCTTCATTTGGGGAATTGGAATTTTTCTGTTCCTGCCCAAACTGGCACCCATGCTTACCGCAAATCAGATTTGACTCATTCAAGGGTGTAGACTTTCCAATTTCCGGGGGGGCTGGGCCAGAGACATTACAGGCCATTGTCTCTAGGGGAGGCTCTGCATGTTCTGGAAAAGTTCGGGGGGGGGTGGGGCTCTAGCTCCCCAGCCCCCCTGAAGTTGACGCCTATGGACTCATTCACTGTATTTGTTTTACAAATTTTCGTGTTGAAAAATTGTGACAAATGGTTGGAGGCAAACAAGTCAAGCAGAGCCTTTTTGCAGTGGGAATGCTGTAGTCTGGGTAAGAAAACACTTATGTGCGGTGGCCTTAACATAGATAGATACAACCCCTGCGTGGTCAGTGACTTGTGACAGTGCTAGGCCTTGTTTCACTCCCTCTCTCTCTGGGTCTCACAGCCTCTTGCAACTCTCCTGTCTCTCTTCCCACGCCGCTTCCTCCCCGGCTGTCCCATATCTGTCTCCTTTTATCCCCTTTCTCTCCCCTCGGTGCTCCACCTTCCCTCTCCTTCCTTCCACCCTTTCGTGTGCTCCCCTGTCACTCTCCCCTCCTCCTTTCCCCATTGGTTTCTCCATCCCCTCTTGGCTCCATTTGTTCCCGCCCCTCACTCGACCCTGGGCATCCCTGCTGGCCTCACCCTTCTCCGTCTCCGTGTGCAGGGTTTCCCTTGGGTGTCTCCCGTCTGCCTTCTCCTCTGGTGTCCCTCCCTGCGCCGGCTCCTCCGAGCCCCTCCAGGGTCCTATCTCCTCCTCTTTTACCGGCATGCCCCGGCCAGCCTCGGGTCCACCCTGCTTCTATAAGACGTAGGACACTCCTGAGCTTTTTACAGAGATGTGTTTCCTTGTGAGGCAAGAGCTCCTGAGCACCCAACCTTGTCTGTAAAATACTAGTTAAACGTACAAGTTGAGAAGGTAAGAAGCAAGCAGTGCCCGCCAGCTGTTCCAGACTAAAAACGTCAGTCCAACACCCCCATATCCAGATATCTCAGATACACCACATGGGCTTTGGAATGTCCTTGGGCCAGCCACTTAGCCTCTCTCAGCCTAACCTAGCTCACAGGGGTGTCATGAGGCAAAAGGGAGGAAGGGAGAACCATGCACGCTGTCTCAAGCTGCTGGAAGAAAGGCAGGATGGAAAAGGCTTAGGGGCCTATGTACATGCAAATTATATATGTTGTCACATCTTAACCTGAGATCGGTACACCAAGTTTATCTTCTCTGATAGGTGGCAAGCGGCCTTTGGGCTGATTGAACTGAGACTCTGCCTCAGTCTTTGTCTTGCAACCTCTGGCCCAAAGGGGCCCAGTACCATTAAACGCCTGAAGTGTCTCTTCATCTCAGAGACAAATGTGGGTACTGCAATTGTGGTACAATTGTATGGTCATTTTTTTTTAAAAAAAATGGCACCTTGTCTTGCTAGGATCATCTGAATTCTTCACTGGCTCTCTTTATTCTTACCTCCGAGTAGCAGGGACACAATGAGATCAGACGCAGCTTTCAAGCTGCACATGTCTTCTGGCTTGGAGCTGTCTTGGAGCCTCAACAGGATCTCAGTCACGGCATCCTGAATGCCGGCTTCTGCCAACTGCAGTTTGAGGGCATCTGTGGAGGTCATAAGAGAGAGACACGCTGAAAGCTCCTTAATGGGTCGGTGGCCATCCTAAGCAGGAAAGTAGCTCTTTCTCACAGCCTACATACGACACCTTTCCGGTAACAAATGAAAGGAGGAGATCTCATTGGAGGGGATGGTCACAAGGGAAATTCCCATGCCATTGCTGTTGCTACTAAATGAGGGCAGGCTGGGTTGATCTAAGGGGAAGATCTAGGATGGCAAGCTTTGGGTTGAGAAATTCCTGGAGATTTTGGGGGTGGAGCCTGGGGAGGGTGGGGTTCGGGTAGAGGAGGGAGCTCAGGGGGGTATAATGCCAAGCAGCCATTTCCTCCAGGGGAACTGAGCTTTGTAACCTGAAGATCAGTTGTAATTCCAGGAGATCTCCAGCTACCACCTGGAGACCGGCAACCCTTGGGAGATCCCTTGGTCCAGTGTAGGGGAAAGAGCTGAAAACCCTCTGGATCTGTAGGGACTTTGGCTGCCACCAGCAAAATACTGATTTATAAACCTGCCCCACCACTATGGTCATTTGGATGCCCCCGCCTTCTGAGATTAGGCAGGTAGCAAGCAACCCAGGAAAGGGCCTTCTCAGTCATGGCACCAGAACGCTGGAACACTATGCCCAGGAAAATTCATCTGTCCCCTTCTGTTGCTGTCCTCTGCCAATGGGCGAAGACTTTTTTGTTTCATTTGGCATTCCCTCAACATTAGCAGCCTTGGTGGCTTTTGTAGGTGGGATACAAATTTTATAAATAAAGCCAGGAGCCTTTTCCTGGGGGCACCTTCTTTGGAGGGCCATAACTCGAACCCCGTAAATCTAGTTTTCACCACACTTAGAGGACAGGTAGAGGAGAGTCAGCCAGAGACCTCCAGCGAGTTTGGTGTCTGTAGCTTGCACAAGGTCTGTTGTGCAAGCTACTCCTGAATCTGTGCCTGTCAAAATGACAGGTGGTCATTTTGATAGGTGCGGGTTCAGGATTGTATAGAATGGATCCTGTGCAGGCTAGAGACATCAAAGTCGCAGGGGACCTCCGCCAGATGTTCCTCTACATGCCCTCCAAGTTGTTGCTTTGAAGTTTGGTAAACATTTAGATTGAGCAGAAACAGTCTGTCAGAAAACGTATTTGTTCACAAATCAGCACGAACCTCCACAAACAGCTCGAAAGTTCATGCCGGTTGACTTGCCGCAAACTTCACTTCACAAACTGCCCAAAATTCATCACAGACTTTCGTTCATGAGCTGGTTTGTGCCCATCCCTAGTGAGTTCTCTTTCTCTCTCTCTTTTTTGGGGGTGGTGGTTTTGCATCAATACTCAGCTTAGTATAAACATCGCTTTGACCCAGTCTACAAGTTTCCAGAAGGAAACTGTCTGAGGTTCGCTGGCTGGCAGATAATAAAAATGCTGTGGAAATAGGTTTGTAAACAGGCTTCTGGTGTTAGAAAGTGCTGTCAATTCACAGCCAATTTATGGTGACCCCGCAGGATTTTCAAGCTAAGAGACTAAACAGAGTTGGTTTGCCATTGCCTGCCTCCGTGTCACGACCTTGGCATTCCTTGGTGATTCCCATCCAAGTAATGACCAGGGCTGACCCTGATTAGCCTCCACGATATAACAAAATTAGCTCAGCCAGGTCCATCCAGGTCAGGGTGGACAAATAGAGCTGGTTTGCCGTTGTCTGCCTCATGACTTTGGTATTCCTTGCTGATCTCCCATCCAAATTCTAACCAGGGCCAACCCTGCTTAGTTTCTAAGATCTGACAAGTTCAGGCCAGCCTGGGCCACACAGGTCAGGGCTGTTTATCTGGGTTTAATCTGGTTGGGTCAATGCTATGAACAGTGATGTTACAAAGGATGCAACAGTAGTTCTCCTTCCTCAAGTGATGGAGCTCTAAAAAAGTATCCTTGAAGTGTGTATTTAGGGAATAGATTTTTATGTATTTCTTCTTTTTTCCTTCAACCAGCAAAGGTTGAAGTTGCCTTCGGCCACCCCATCCAGAAAGTGAGGCCCTTACCATTCTCTGCTAGGGTCTGGAGGACTTCCAGAATGATCTCGACCTTCTCGTGATGGTTCACCTGCCGCAACTGACGGACCAGTTGTTCAGCAATCTTGGTCTTGCTCAGGGCTTCTTTAGCTGTGTCTGCACACAAATGGAATCTGTATGAGTTATGAGACGTTTAGCAAGAAAATCCCCCTCTGATTCGAGCTGAGAAATGGCTGCCTTAATTGTCACCTGAAGTGTTCTGTATTCTGCTTCAGCGTGGTAAGAAACTCCTACACCAGGAGAAGGGGAAAGGTAGTCCCAGCATTGGAGCTTCGGGGGGAGGGGGTTCTGTCTCCATAGGATCCAAAAGAACCTGAAGACCAGTGGGAAATTTCGACATGAGATTTAATTTTTGCACTGCCTCCCCCTTCAGTTTCATTTTGATGCACTGCCTTTTACACTCTGTCCTTTGTGTGAAGTGTGTGTCAGGTTCCGTTAGGGCTTCCCGTAGCTTCCAATATGGTGGGTGATAAAAGAGGTAAAACCCATCAATTCCTAAAAACAGTATAAAGGAACATTCCAATATTTTATAAGGTAAAGTATCACTTTTACCCAAAGGACAAAGATGATCTGAATATGGAATATTACAAAACCTCCCACATGATAGTTCAGAAGGGCTAGTGTTAAGACAAGCTAGAGCAAATACCCTAGCATAATGAAGAACCGTTAAATATCTTGTATAGGAAGGCAAGGACCTAAGGTGGTAAAACACCACATAACTGGGCTGAACAGATGTATGACCATGAATTACTATTAGCGTTGCTAGGCTTCCCCAATGGAGGCGGGGATCCCCTGCTGCCAGGCTCATCTCCCTGTCGCCAATCAGCTGGCCAGCAGGGGGAACCTGCCCCCCAAAGAGGGGGATCCATCCAACGTGCAGCGATGCCTCTATGTCACTGCCCACATGACCCAGAAGTGACATCATCACATCCAGGACATCGGGGCGACACTCTGGTATTTCACTTCCGGGTCACTTCTGGGTCACATGGGCAGTGACATAGAGGCATTGCTGTATGTCGGATGGGCCTCCCTGCTGCTCCCAGAAAGCCCCCTGTCCCCCAACTGGTTGCCAGGAGGGACCTGGCAACTCTAATTCCCATGCTATCACAATCAAGCTCAATAAGAATATGCTTGACTATTGACATATAGAGAGGGTCTCTTCCTGATCCAGCTGGAGAATTTTTTCTAATTTAAGCCCCAGCTGCTGTAACCTAGTGTGAACTCTCTTCATCCAAACTGAGTAATAAGCATCTTGTTAGAGAGAAAACAGTCTGTGAACGGTTCAGGGCCAGGTGTGGCTTTTGCCCAGTGGGTGTTCTGATTGGCTGTGCAGATTAAAAGGTTTCCTGTTAAACAAAGTTTCATGCATGGAACGTCGAACAGTTATTGTTTGAGTCAGGGCTCTTTTTTGGCCGGAACGTGCCAGAACAGTGTTCCGGCTGGCATCCGGGCCTGACCCTTCCCTTCCCCCCCCCTCCCTGCCGGCTAGAAAGCGCCCCGCACCCAGTCTCCGTGCAGAGACCGGGCATCAGGAGCCTTCCAGCTCTGTGCACCTAAAGGTAGAGCATCCCCTTTAAGTGCATGGAGCTGGCTAGAAAGTGCCCCGCACCCACTCTCTGTGCAGAGACTGGGCATCGTGTGCTTTCCAGCTCTGTGTGCTTAAAGTGGGCACACTCCCTTTAAGTGCATGGAGCCAGAAGGTGCCAGATGTCTGGTCTCTGCGTGGGAGCTGGTGGGAAAGGGCCTCCTTGGGGTTTTCGGCGCCTCCATCTCCGCTCTGCTCTCCCTGTTCCCGGTAAGTGCTGGTGCGGGGAAGCAGTGGTGGGGGCTTGGGAAGTGGTGGCAGAGCCTTGATGGGGGGGGGAGCCTCTCTCTCCCCCATCTCTTTGCCCTCTTTCTTTCTTTCTTTCCCTCCTTCTTTCTTTCTCTTTCTGTCTTTCCCTCCTTCAGTGGGGGCTTGATGGGGTGGTTGGGGGGTGGTAAAAGAGCCTCTCTTTCTTTCTTTCCTTCCTTCCTTCCTTCCCTCCCTCCTTCTTCTCTTTCTTTCCCTCTTTCCTCCTCCTTTTCTTCTCTCCTTCTCTCCCTCCTTCTTCTCTCTCTCTTTCTTTCCTGCTTTTCTCCTTTCATTCTCTCCTTCTTTCCCTCATTCCCCCTTCTTTCCTTCTCTCTTTCTTTCTTGCCCTCCTTCTTTCCTTCTCTTTCTTTCCCTCTTTCTTTCTCTTTTCTTCCCTCTTTTCCTTCTGTCTCCCTCATTCTCTTTTCTTCCTTTCCTTCTTTCTCTTTCTTTCCCTCGGTCTACCCTTCTCTCTCTTTCTTTCTGCGCTGCCATGGGTGTGGCCTAATATGCTAATGAGTTCCTGCTGGTGGATGTGGCCTATTATGATAATGAGTTCCTGCTGGTTAGAGTGATACATAACCGCTCTCTTTGACATTTTGTGATTGGCTCCACCTCCTGTGGCAGCTATTTTGTTGTTGCATTCACTAGCCCCAACTCCTGGTGCCAGAATCCCAAGGATGCCTGCAGGCTCAAAAAGGTTGGGGCCCTGGATTAAAGAGAAACTCAATACAATGGCAAGAAAACCCACTATGCAAGGCAATCTTGTATTTACCTAGATCTGCAAGGTTGGATAAGGCCAGCAGGTTGACACGGACAAGAGCTTCGTTATCTGGATAGTCTGATAATATTCTGACCAGGGAAGTGATCACTCCTGCCACCACCAGCTGTTCTTGAAGATCATCTAGAGAAGGTAAATGCAGAAATGAGGATCCAGGAATAACATGACACTGGAGCAGTCCATGAGAGTACGTACCAAGTTAACATGCAACCCTATGCAATACTACTCTGCCCAGCGGGCTTTGTCTGGAGTAAATCTCCATAGAATTGTGCTGTAGTGATGCTAAAGATAAGTAGTCATGCAGCCACCCTAATACACTAGATTAGCCCTTTCTGATCAGGGCCTGGAAGCTAAGTAGGGGTTGGTACTTGGATGGGAGACCACCGAGGAAGACTGGGGCTGCTAAGCAGAGGAAGGCCATGGAACACCACTTCTGCTCATCTCTTGCCTTCAGAACCATGTAAGGTGGAACTTCACTGAATCTCCATGAGCCTGTTGCAACTTGACAGTGTTGGAATATACAAGGTCTACAGTGCACCTTCTTGAAGAAGATCAGAAAAACAGCCTATAGGGGTTACAGCTGAAGGACTGCTTGTTAGCACAGCTACATTAGGGTCTTCCCACAATTTCAAATTATGTCCTTCCCATCTCCTGAATGGCTCTTTGGAGACTTCCTGCTCCAACTGAACACCCCCCCCCCATTCCTGTCTCTCACAGCAGTTAGTCTGTTAGTTAAGCCTCTCCCTCTCTCCTCTGTCCTATCAGAGTTTATTTCTTCTTAAATAAACTGAGTTAATTTCTTTAAACAGTTGGTGCTCCATTCCTCTGCATGTTTAAACTCTGCCAAAAAACAGCATACTTTATAAATGGTGGTGTCTGGAGTGGAGAATGATTGCCCTATATAGGGAAGGATGTTAAAACGCTGACATACCTTCTCTGATATGTGCATTGATTTATGATCCCCATACAGACATGCCCTAATGTTCTCTTAACAACATATTTGACTATGAGCCTCGTTTACATGTTGCAGTTCCCCCATGATATTGGAGGCTCACATTTGACTCTGTGAAATGTTTCATATGGCCTAATGGTTATGGATCAATCTTACTCTTCATGTCATGGAACAGCAGAAATACTGGTCTGTGTTAAGCAAGTCTCTGATTCTTTGGATGATGAGATGGGCAATCCTTTTTCATTTGGCAAGGGAGACAAGTGTCAGTCTTGTGGGGATTTAGGACCTCAAGAGCCTCTTGTTGATAGTGAAAGAGGAGAGCACAAAAGTTGGCTTGAAACTCAACATCAAAAAAACTAAGACTATGGCATCTGGCCCCCTCCCTTCTTGGCAAACAGAAGGGGAAGCCGTGGAAGCTGTGACAGACTTCACCTTCCTGGGATCCAAGATCACTGCAGACGGTGGCTGCAGCCATGGAATTAAAAGACGCCTGCTCCTTGGGAGGAAAGCGATGGCAAACCTAGACAGCATAATAAAAAGTAGAGACATCACCCTGCCAACAAAAATCCATATGGTCAAAGCGGTATTCCCAGTAGTAATGTATGGCTGTGAGAGTTGGACCATAAGGAAAGCTGAGTGCTGAAGAATAGATGCTTTTTAATTATGGTGCTGGAGAAGACTCTTGAGAGTCCCTTGGACTGCAAGATCAAATCAGTCAATCCTAATGTTCCCTGGAAGGACAATTACTGAAGCTGAAGCTGAAATACTTTGGCCACCCAATGAGAAGGGAGCACTCACTGGAGAAGACCCTGATGCTGGGAAAGACGGAAGGTCAAAGAAGAAGGGGACGGCAAAGGAGGAGATGGCTAGACAGCTGTATCGATGCAGCAAACATGAGGCTGGGTGGACTCCAGGGGACGGCAGAGGACAGGAGGGCCTGGCATGGGGTCCATGGAGTCATGAGGAGTCAGACTTGACTGTGTGACTGAACAACAACAACAACAACATACAAGAGGGGCTAAGTTTCTAACTTGGAGGATGCATCTCTGGCCTTAATGTGAGAGTCCTACAGAGTCAGTCGCCAACAAGTGTCCTTAAAGAAAGGTAGTCTTTATCGAGAAGGGTCTGTTGTGGTCATCTACACGTTCTGTGTCAGTAATGGTTAGAACAACCCCCAGGCAGGGCAATTATACAGAATTCAAAAGGGTCTTGCAAAGGAATGTAACCAGTCATATAAATCAAGCAAAAGGCGTCCAAATACTGGCCCCTGGTTCTCATGGAAAAAGCGGGAAGATATATGGCCAGACACTAACAGTCTCCCAAGGTCAGAGGGGACCAGGGAGCGATAAGCAAGCCATGAGAAGCATAACACAACATTCCACACACCCGACGTCACAGGGCGACTCATGCCACGTCCCAGGCAGGAGATGACAGCCTGAGTTGACATTTAACAACCGTGAAGACTGTTGCAAGCCAGGCTTCTTTGGATCCTGTTTCCTTCTCTTCTGGAGCAAGAATAACTGGCTTTATTGCACAGTGGGGACTGGGTTGAAAGAAGGGCAGCAGGACGAGTGATGGAACCCACATGGGAGACTCCCTGGCGGTGATGGTGGAAAGTGCCGTCAAGTCACAGCTGATTTACAAGTGACCCCTTAGGGTTTTCAAGGCAAGATACAAAAAGAGGTGGTCTGCCATTGCCTGCTCGAGACTTCTTTGGTGGTCTCCCATCCAAGTACCGCCCAGGGCCAACCCTGCTTAGCTTCCACAGTTTGAGGAGGTTGAGTTAGTCTAGGCCCTCCAGCCATGGCAGTAAGACTATCTTGAAAGGTATGGAGGTTGTCTGGCATTAATAGATCTTAGGGATTGATTAAACATGTGTGTTATGTGCCGTCAAGTCGCTTCCAATTTAGAATCACAGAATCAGAGAATCACAGAGTTAGAAGGGACTTCCAGGGTCATCTAGCCCAACCCCCTGCACACTGCAGGAAATTCACAAATACCTTGCCCCCCCACACACCCACTGACTGCTATTCGATGTAGGAATTCTGTAGTTATCTTAAGGCAGTGGCAAACCATGTCTATAGATAGCTAAGACACCTATAGAATGTTTGGCACACCAACATCTGAAGGTCACAGAGAATTCCTCTCTCATCTCTCTCTGAGCATAATAGAAATGTAACCATTAGATTAAGCCAGCTCAGCTTTCTCACAGTAGAAACACTTTTCCCCGGGAGCTGTATCTTGTAGCAACATTGCTTATGTATCATGTACTGCATGCATGTGCTCTTGCTGACTGAACAAATAACTAACTACTGATGTAGCAAATATAGCCAATAAAAGCAGGGGCCTCACAGCCCTAACTTTATGCCTCGCATCACCTCTGTCTCCGCGTGTCTCTTTCACCACCTCTCGCCTGAGGAGGTGGTCCCGTATCGTCACCTTGCTGGCAAGGTGACTACATCACAGATGATCGCTCACTGCTTCAGTTCAACACCCAGAGGATGACAAAAAAAGCCTCCAGCATCGCTGGCCAAATTGGCCTGGAGAAAAATTGCTTCCTGACCCCCAAAGTGGTGACCGGCATTTCCCTGGGCGTGTCAGAAAGGGCCACGAGAACTAAGCACTGATGCAACCCCTCCTGCCCTCCCTTCTTCTCATCTGCCTCAGTTCACAGAATCAGCACTGCTGCCAGATGGCCATCTAGCCTCTGTTTGAAAACCTCCACAGAAGGAGAGCCCACCACCTCCCGAGGAAGCCTGTCCCACTGAGGAACCGCTCTGTCAGGAAGTTCTTCCTCACGTTTAGCCGAAAACTCTCCTGATTTAATTTCCATTTTAATTTTACAGCAACCCTATGAACGAATGACCACCAAAACGTCTTATCGTTAACAGCTTTGCTCAGGTCTTGCAACCTGAGGGCCTTTGTGGCTTCTGTGACTGAGTCACTCCATCTCATGTTGACTCTTCCTCTTTCCCTGCTGCCTTCAACTGCCATCAGGGATAAATAATGTAGTATGTGCTGTGTAGCAACCAGCCTGCCATGTGCTCCCAGGTAATGGCGCCCGCCGCATGGTCAGAGCACATGGTCAGGCAGAGAGGGGAGCTTGAATCTGGAGGAACAATAGACATCTGGATTGAAAGCCTCCACCAATGTGGGACCTAGGTTCTCTTTGAGGAGCCAATGCAATCAAAGGCTCCTCCAGGGAACCTATGACAAACATGCACATATGTTAAGACCCTATCAGGTCTTTTGGGTGCGGCCGGAGGTATAATGAGGGCCCTGGAGCCCTGGAAGCATGCTTGTTCTGACCATCTCCTGGGCATGCTGAATCACTCAATAAAGGCTTCATGATTTCACCGTTCCTGGTCTCCTGAGTCCAGTACGCTTCAGGGATTAAACATACCACCATGCAAATCACAGCTGGCTGGTAGGCCCCGGCAAAGGAATGCACCTCACACATATAACCGAACCTGGGCAAGAAAAGCAAAATGGCCGCAGGAAAACAGAAGCTCCTAGGGATCCAAAAAAGGAAAACATCTGCTAGCTCAGTGAAAAAGCTCCGTTGACACTTCCAAACTGTAATTTCGAGCATCGACTGCTCCCACACCCACCTGCTTTTCCCACTGGTTTGCGCACTCAGCACTTCACAGTGGCCACTTACTGTTATCGTAGCAAATGCGGCCAATGGCTCTGCCAACGTGAAACAGCAGTTCTTGGTTGGTGCTGTCCAGAAGGGGTACCATGACGGGAATCAAACCAGCACTGATACAGGGAGTCTTCATTTCCTCTTCATAGACAGGAGAGAGAAGTAATATTCATTCTGTCATTCTGATATCACAGGCCAGTATTTTAAAATTTCAGGAACTGTAGCTTTTAGGGTTCTTTTGAAAGCAAAGCCACTAAAAGTAGGGCAGGTGTTCGAAAAAAAAAATGTTAGCGCATTCAAATGGCAATCTTAGACCATGATCACAGTAAACCTCCCAGTTCTTCATTTTACCATATTGGGCGGGGGGGCAGGGGTAGTGGTGGAATGCAGGCATACCTTTGTGTCTTACAAAGTTTGTGAAAGGCATTATTATGGCTTCTCTCATGTCCCATTTTGAAATGAATTTGACAAACCTAGGCTTAATTATCCACATTTAATTATCTCACTAGAAATGTATGTTGATGGGGTGTGAACTGGTGGTAACATCTGGAATTCACTACCACAGGAAGTGTTGGCGGCTGCAAGCATAGACAGCTTCTAGAGGGGGATGGATAAACATATGGAGCAGAGGTCCCTCAGTGGCTCTTAGCCACAAGGTATAGATGGAACGCTCTGTCTGTGGCAGTGATGCTCTGTATTCTTGGTGCTGGGGGGGGCAACAGTGGGAGGGCTTCTGGAGTTCTGGCCCTGCTGGTGGACGTCCTGATGGCACCTGGTATTTTTGGCCACTGTGTGACACAGGGTGTTGGACTGGATGGGCCACTGGCCTGATCCAACATGGCTTCTCTTATGTTCTTATTTTCTTATGTTCACATGTTTCTTGGGCCAGTGAAACCTCTGCATTTAACCTGACCATTCAGGATTTTAACATCCTTCTCAGGGGTGAGGAAACTGAAATCTCAGGGTGAGGGGAAAGGAGCAAGGAAACAGGCTGTTTTCTGCTTGGCATGAGAGCTGTTAGCTCCACCGCCATGTCAATTAGACTGTGACCCATGACCCTTCGGTTGATGTTGCCTGCTTCTATCAAGCTCCACCTCCCATCCCACCAATTTATATCCCAAACACCTTCCTTTAGCGCCAGATTCTACCTGATCTTTCAGGTTCTGAACTTCTGAGCCACTGGTAACCCTCCCTATAGAATCCCTAAGTCCCTGCCACCCAGGTGGGTCCCTTTGTGCTACCTGTCTCCACAGCACAGGTAGTATGAAAGTATGGTAGCGCTTGCCTTCCCCATTCAAAGCTGTCCCCTAGCTGAGGATTTCATCGAAGATCCTGTTGTGCACGTTCCCATGTTCCAAAGCTAGGTTCAGTATGTGCTAACGATAGGGCCTTTTTAGTGGTGGTGCCCATGTTCAGGAACTCTAACCTTACTCAGGCTTGTTTGGCACCCTGTCAGTATGTTATTTTAGCCACTAGGAAAAGGACTATCAATCATTTTAAACCTTCTGCAAATGGTTTTAGTTATCCCATTCTGTATTTAACTGGTTTTAGGTTGTGTTTTTTCCCAAGGTGCTTTTTAATACTCTTTTTCAGGATATTTATGGCCTTACCCTGATTTGAACTCATGAAGCTGCCTTATACTGAATCAGACCATCAAGGTCAGTATTGTCTATTCAGACCAGGAGAGGCTCTCCAGGGTCTCAGGTAGAAGAAGAAGAAGAAGAAGAAGAGATAAGAATTATATCCCGCCCTTCACTCACTTAAGAGTCTCAGAGTGGCTTACAAACTCCTTTCCCTTCCCCTCCCCACAACAGACACCTTGTGAGGTAGGTGGGGCTGAGAGAGCTCTTTCCAGAGCTGTCCTTGAGGGAACAGCTGGTACAGAACTATGGCTTGCCCAAGGTCATCCAGCAGCTGCAAGTGGAGGAATGGGGAATCAAACCCAGTTCTCCCAGATTAGAGTCCGCACACTTAACCACTACACCAAACTGGCTCTCCAAACCATAGAGTTATGATTGCCAAGCATCAGGCGGGCCTGGAGATTTTCTGGAATTACAATTGCTCCCCAGGCAACAGAGATCAGTTCCCCTGGATAAAATGGCTGCTTTGGAGGGTGGACTCCATGGCATTATACTCTGCTGAGGTACTGCCCCTCCCAAACCCCATCCTCTCTAGGCACCATCTTCTAAATCTCCAGGTATTTCCCAAAGCAGAATTGGCAACCCTAGGCAGAGGTAGGGCTGCTAGGTCCCCCCTGCCCACTGGTGGGGAATGGGTGTGTGTGTAGGGTTGCCAGATCCAGACCAGGAAATTCCTGGAGATTTGGCAATGGAGCCTAGGGAGGACAGTGACTTCAGTGGGGTACAAGGCCATACAGCCCATCCTCCAAAGCATCCATTTTTAACTGGGGGATCTGATCTCTGTGGTCTGGAGAGGAGGTGTAATTCCAGGGGATCCCCAGGTCCCACTTGGAGGCTGGCATCCCTGGGCTTTCACCAATCCTGGTCTTTCACCAATCCTTTTAACTGGAGATGGCAGGGATTGAAACCGGGGCCTTCTGTGTGCCAAGCAGATGCTCTGCCACTGAGCTGACAGGGCCTTTTAATCTGCTATGTTTTATTGCTGCCATTTTAACTGTCAGATGTGTTTGGTCTTTGATGGTTACACCAGTTTTTAATATATCATTTTATCGTTCACATAAAGTCACGTACAGAGGCAGATCATAAATATTTTCAAATAAACAAATACATTATTTTGGGCCTTCTTTAAGACTGTGAGCCTTCTACTTCATCTTCAAAATGGGTCGACCACCTCCTCCTTGCCCAGCAACCGGGCCGGCCCATTGTGAAATGTATTACTGCCTTTGACAGAAAAAAATCTGAGGCCCATGGCACCTTTAAGACCCACAAAATTTTATTCAAGGTGTGAGCTTTTGTGTGCAAGGCACACTTCGTCAGACAATGAAACGGAATGACAGATCATTGTTGTATATATAGAGGGTGGCTTGTTAAATTAGCATGCAAAATAGTGAAGATGTTTTTTAACAGATAAAAAGAATGACAAGCTTGGTTTCTGGTTATTATCTGTTTGGGTTCAACTGGGGGGGGGACAACAGAAGAAGAAGAAGAGAGAAGGAGGAGGAGGAGATTGGATTTATATCCCACCCTTCACTACCCAAAGAAGTCTCAGAGCGGCTTACCATCCCTTCCACTCCTCACAACAGAGACCCTGTTAGGTAGGTGGGGCTGAGAGAGCTCTCTTGAGAACTGTCCTTGAGAGAACAGCTCTGAAAGAACTTACCATTGACCCAAGGTTGCATCAGCAGCTGCATGTGGAGGAATGGAGACTCAAACACAGGTCTCCCAGATTAGAGTCTGTGCTCTTAACCACTATACCAAAGTGGCTCTCCAACTGGTAATAAATACGTCAGACATTGTCACTATTTTGCCTGCTAATTTAACAAGCCACCCTCTATATATACAGCCAGGGGTCACTTGGGGCCAGAGTGAGGCAGAGTGGCACTCCACCAGCCCAGGAGTGGCCACTAGGGCAGCCACCGGCCGAATCAGATTCTCTGATCTGATTCGGCCCGCTGCCGAATTGCCGCCAAAATTCGGCAGTGGCTGGAGGGTAGGGGGTTTGAGGGAGAGGCTCCAAACTTAACAGAGTAGCTGCTGGAGCCTCTCCCCCAAATACCAAGTTTCAAGAAGATTAGACCAGGGGGTTCAATTCTCTGGGCCCCCAAACAGGTTGCCCCCATTCCCGCCATTGTTCTCTATGGTGGGAAAACAGTAAAGTTTTTTTCCCACCATAGAGAACAATGGAGGGGATGGGGCAACCTGTTGGGGGGCCTGTAGAATTGGACCCCGTGGGCACAAATGGCAGGGGTGGCAAGCAATGCTCCCTCTAAGCTGTGGAGTCTTGTGAGCAAAACTTCTACTTTGTGAGCTACAGGCATTAAAGTTGTGAGCAAGAGATTTGGCCGCTGCATACATTAATCTGCTCTGGAGCCATCCTCCCTGAGCTAAGACAAAAATGAGTGAGCCGGAGGCTAACAAACTGTGAGCTAGCTCACACTAACTCAGCTTAGAGGGAACACTGGCAAGCCCCTCCCCCGGCTCCCAGTGGGCCTGTGGAGGAAGTGAAGGAAGATTAGAGTTGTGCAGCAGCGGCGGTACAAGCTTCCCACTGTATTCTATGAGGCCCTTCTCGCTTTGCTCCCCCCCCCCCCAGCCCGCCTTGGCAGGCCAGCTGGGGAAGGGATGGGGAGGCTTTGGAAGATCCCCCCCCTTTTGCTTCCCTTTCTGACTCACTTCCGGTGATGTCAGGGGGCATGACATATGCTAATGAGTTATGCTAATAGGTATGCTAATGAGCTCCTGCACCTCTTTTTCTACAAAATGACCCCTGTACACAGCTATGATCTATAATTCCATTTCACTGCCTGATGAAGTGTGCTTTGCATGCGAAAGCTCACA
Organism: Lepidodactylus listeri; assembly: GCA_029233225.1. Taxonomy (NCBI): domain Eukaryota; kingdom Metazoa; phylum Chordata; class Lepidosauria; order Squamata; family Gekkonidae; genus Lepidodactylus; species Lepidodactylus listeri. The sequence goes on along the minus strand of JARCFY010000005.1, from coordinate 125,494,230 downwards.
CCTTGAATAAAACCTTGCTGGTCTTAAAGGGGCCCCTGGACTCAAGCTTTGTCCTCCTGCTTCAGACCAACATGGCTGCTCACCTTGTACTACGTGAGAGACGGAGCTCTGGCCAAGGTGCTTTGGTGTGATCTAGAAGGTCCGCTTTTGGCAGAGCTTTCCGTCGCTTATCTCCATCACAAAATAAAATTGTTCGGGACACGTCGGGGTGGGTGGGGGTGGGAGCCTGAAACGTTTTTGTACCATTTCACACACAAACTGATCCCAGTCCCCAAATCCAGCTGCAAAATAACTACATTTTCTTTTCTTTTAAGAGAATAGGTGGCTTCCTTTTTAACAGTGGTCTTTCATCCTCCGATGAAGAGCAAGCAGGTCTGTGAGCCTCACCAGCTGCACTGTTAATGAACGGATTAGTATATTATAGGAAATCTGAATAATTGTGTTTCTTTCTTTTTTTAAAAAAATGACATGCTACGTACCATTTTTAGCTACCTCTGCGAGCACCTGGGCTGCCTTCACGGCACAAGCTGGCGTGCTTCGCAAAAGTCTGCCGAAAGCTGGCAAAACCTTCCCTTCGGCAAGGAGGGTGGAGGTTCCATGTTCTGCAGTGAGAGACAACATGGATCGCTTGCTTGTTTGTTTACTTACTCACTTCATGCCCCACCTTTCTCCCCAATGGGGACCCAAGCGGCTCACGTCCTTCTCCACTCTTCTGTTGTTTCTTCACAACAACCACCCTGCGAGGCAGGTTAGAACTGAGAGACTATGCCTGGCCCGAGGGTCACCCAGGTCGATTCTGCACTAGTTGTTGCCCCGGTGTCACTCCCCGATAAAATCCGGGGCAGAGCAACAGTTCCCCACTTGTTGCTCCAGGTCTGCAGTTGGCCCGAATGTAATCATCGTTTCCCCTGAATCTCCCGTTTCTGGGATTTTCAGGAATTTTTTTTTTCACGGGATTGAAGTTGAGGCATTCAAGCGGGGAACTTCGAAATCGGGGTTTCTTGCTCCACCCCTTTAATGCCCCTCTGCTTCTTTCTCTCCCCTTTCCCTCCCCTTTCCCGCCCTGGTGCGAGCGGGGTTTTTATTTGTTCCCCGCTTTGTTGCGTTACAACAACACGACATGACATTGATCCACCGTTGACGGGCATTTAAATGTCTTTGTAAAAATGTACTTTTGTTGTTGATGTCTGCACATTTCTGTGTTGCATATTTTGCACAAAAGTCGTGCCTGAGTCATGCCACTATAAAAATATGTATTGATGGCTTTGAGGCGCAGCGTGAGCTGTCCCCCCCCCCCATTGCATTACAACAACACAACATGACATTGATCCATCGTTGTGTGGTTAACATTTTTTTGTGGGGCCAATGTATTGCGGGTGGCATGGTGGTGTGGACACAATTTTTGCAGGCGTTACATGTGTTAGTGTTGCATGTCCCCCCTCCATTTCCCATCCCTTTCCCACCCTCCATTTCCCCTCCAACTCTGGCGCAAGCTTTTTTTTTTCCTTACACGGATGATTTTCGCAGGCTTGGAAGCCCAGATGGCCAATCACAGCTTTGTTGCGTCACGACATCATAACGCAACTCTGCCTACATTAAAAAAAGGGGTGGGTGGGTGGGGGCTCAAGATTCGGGGCAAGGACAGATGTGGAAATGAGGAACCGGCATCAACCCGGGTCAGATTCATGTAATGCGGAAACACGCACATTGATTTGGACCAATTAATCCTGGGAGGAAAGGAGAGCAAAGCACTTGTGCGGAATTGGCCCCAGCCAACTTTCACGGCAGAGTGGAGACCTGCACCTGGATGCTCCAGACCCTTAGCCCAAGGCTCCAATCACTACTCCACACTGTCTCTCTAAAGGGCAGGAGGCCTGCCTTGGGAATGTGACACTACTATGGCAGTTAGGGATGGGCTGGATCCTCACAATGACTTGCAGGCCAATCCGGGACAGTGGTTGAGCAGGGACAGATACCTAAACAGCAGATCCAGTCCCAGGTAAACAGGGACTTCTGGAAAACATGCCTTCGCTGGCCCTGACCTGGCGGGCCCAGGCTAGTCTCATCTTGCCCAACCTCTGAGGCTACGCAGGGTTGGCTCTGGTTAGTAGTTGGGTGGAAGACCTCAGAGGAAGCCCAGGGTTGTTACACAGAGGCAGGCAATGGCAAACCACCTCTGTTCCAGAGCCAGTGTGGTGTAGTGGTTGAGAGTGGCAGATTCTAATTTGGAGAACCAGGTTTGATTCCCCACTCCTCCACATGAAGCCAGCTGGGTGACCTTGGGTCAGTCACAGTTCTCTCAGAGCTGTTCTCTCAAGAGCAGTTCTCTCAGAGCTCTCTCAGCCCCACCTACCTCACAGCATGTCTGTTGTGGGGAGAGGGAGAGAAGGAGATTGTGAGCTGCTTAGAGACTCCTTAGAGTAGAGAGATGCAGGGTATAACCCCCTCCTCTTCTTCTTCTTCCCCCCCTCCTGCCTTGAAAACTCTGTGGGGTTGCCATAAATCTTTACACACGCACAGACACACCTTCGCTATTAGCAGTTTGTGAATGGCAGCATCCTGTTGCAATGGAGTTCCTGCTAGCTAATCGGGTCCAAGGACATAACAACACAAAACATGGGTGCATAACCAGACTCTGAGACTTGCTGCTTTGGAGGATGGATTCTATGGCATTATACCCCACTGAAGTACCTCCCCAGGCTCCACTCCAAAATCTCCAGGAATTTCCCTACCTGGAGGTGGCAACTCTAGCTACAGCAGACAAACATGGCAGCCCCTCTGGAATTGTTACAGTGGCTAAGGCCATCCACATGATAGAGAGCAGTTGTCCTTTCCCGCCACTGTCACTAGAGAGCCAGTTTGGTGTAGTGGTTAAGTGCCCGGACTCTAATCTGGGAGAACCGGGTTTGATTCCCCACTCCTCCACTTGCACCTGGCTGGATGACCTTGGGCAAGCCATAGCTCTGTACCAACTGTTCCCTCAAGGACAGCTTGGGAAAAAGTTCTCTCAGCCCCACCTACCTCACAGGGTGTCTGTTGTGGGGAGGGGAAGGGAAAGGAGTTTGTAAGCCACTTTGAGACTCCCTTGGGTAGTGAAGGGCGGGGTATAAATCCAATCTCTTCTTCTCTTCTTCTTCTTCTTCACTAGTATAGGGTTGCCAACTCCGGGTTGGGAAATTCCTAGAGTTTTGGGGGAGAAGTCTGGGAATGACAGTGTTTGGTGAGGGGAGGAACCTCAGCGGGATACAATGCCACAGTGGGATATAATGCCACAGAGTCCACCCTCAAAGCAGCTGTTTTCTCCAGGGGAGCTGATCTCTGTTGAATAGAGATCAGTTGTAATTCCAGGAGATCCCCAGGTACCACCTGGAGGCTGGCAACACTATATATCAACCAGGGTCACTTTTGCCAATCACTGAAGGCAGTTCAACAGGTGTGGGACAGCCCTTGAGAGTCCATAGCCACCGAGGCAGAAAGAACCCTCACGCCACAGTGGGTGATGTAGCCATCACTTTGCTGATGGCGGTAACATGAGGCTAGCCGGGCCTGGCACGAGGGGGCACTCTCTGCCCTACAAGCTGTGAAAGGCCCCTCGTGTGCGATGCCTGGTGCACTCTGTGACCTTCAAAAGCAGGTTCTGTTCCCATGGCAACCACACCAAGGCCTCCCTCCTCCAGGCTGCCTGGTGAGGGGCTGACAGGTGAAATAACCCGCTGCCACCTCAGTGAGGCATAAGCAGAGTGGCAATTAGTATCGAGTAATTGAACTGCTTCAGCTATTCCTGCCTACTAACCAACTACCCACTAAGAAGCCTGATTGGATTTGGCTGTGTCTTCCAGGGAACAAATGCAAAATAAAGGCAGGGTGTCAGTGGAATAATTTCCATCTCAAAAGAGAGATTCAGGCGGGTATTTGTTTTGGTCTGAAGCAACAGAGCCCAGTGACACCTTTCAGACCAATGAAATTTAATTCTGGGTTATAGGCTTTTGTGTGCATGCACCCGAAAGCTTATACACAGAATTAAACTTTGTTGGTCTGAAAGGTGCCACTGGACTCAAGCTTTGTTCCGTCTCAAGAGACAGCTTCAGTGCTCACTGTTCTAGCCCTCAGGTCAGTTTGCACAGCAAAGAGGTTAATTTGGCTGCGGTCACATGGGCCCTTTAAATCTGGGAGCCCTCCCGGATTTAAAGGGGCCGCATTTTTCTACCGTGGGTTGGGATGTCTACACATCCCAACCCCTGCGGCGGCTGCGGCAGAAGCAAAAGCAGCCGCGGCCGCATTAGAGGCGGCCGCAGCGGCGGCAAAAGCAACAGCAGCGGAAGCGGCAGTGGCCGCAGAAGAGGCGGTAGCTGCGAAAGCGGTGGCAGCCACAGAGGTGGCAGAGGCGGTGGCAGAGGTGGTGGCGGCAGAGGCGGCGGCGGCAGCAAAGGACCCGATCGCCGCCTGGTAAGTTTGGGGGTTCCCCCCCCCTTTTACACTTGAGCGCTTGAGAGGCCAAGCGCCCGAGTGTAAAAGGGGAAAAAAATGGCTGACGGGACCATCTGGACAGCCCCGCTCTCGCAATGATTGCGAGAGAGGGCTGGCCAGATGGCTAAAATGCGAGTTCCTACTGCAACACCTGGGAAAACTGTTGATTTTCCCGGGGTTGGAAAATGCGGGAGCAACCCGCATTTAAGCATGCTTTGGCATGGGACTTTCTGCGGCCGTTGTGGACGGCCCCTTTAAATGCGGGAGGAAATAGCCCTTCCTCCCGCATTTAAGGGCCGTGTGACCGCGGCCTTTGAGGTTGAGGTGAGCTGTGGATGATGGAATCCTTTTGTGTGTCCTCAGGTAGGCTGGCCACAGGGCCAGTAGAAGTTTCAGGATTGCCAACCCCAGGTTGGTATATTTCTGGATATTTTCGGGGTGGAGCATGGACGGAGAAGGGGAGAGATTACAGCGGGCTATAATGCCATAGAGTTAGGGATGCCAGGTCCCTCGGAGCTGCCAGTAGGGGATGGGGGTGCACTTAACGGGAGCAGGGAGGAACGCCAGAAAATAACATGCCGTGCTACTGCCTATGTGACCCGGAAGTAATGTAGGCACATTGGGGGTGGTGGTGGTGATGTTCTGGCTTTTGAGCAAAATCTCTATGGTAGAATTAGCTTCTACCATAGAGTTTTGCCCAAAACCCAAAGTGCTGCCCCTTAATGTCCCTGACATGCCTACATCACTTCCGGGCACGTTAATTTCTGGCATTCTTCCCTGTTTTTTTTGGGGTGGTGGTGGTGGTGGTAATTCCCTCCCACCAGCTAGCTGGCAGGCGGCAGACAGGTGGGACCTGAAAGTGAGGGACCCCCACTGGGGCATCTGGCATGACTACGCAGAGTCCATTCTCCAAAGCAGCCATTTTCTCCAGGGGAACGGATCTCTTATCATCTGGAGATTTGTTGTATGTCTGGGAAATCTCCAGGTTCCACCTTCAGGCCCAACTCTTAACTACCATGCTTCTGTTCTTCAGACTTTCAACCTTTGGGAAACTCTTCACATCATAGATAGATGGGGTGGAAGAGTGGTTAAAAGGTCTTGGGAGACTCAAGTTCAAATTCCAACTCATCTGTTAAGCACCCTGGGTGACTTTGGGACAGTTACTTTTTCTCAGCTTGATCTACCTTAGAAGGCTGTTGTGGGGATAAAATTGGGGGGGGGGACAAGAGCACCCCTCGACATATGATCCTTGGAGGAACAGTTAGAATGTAATACACCATTTTGTCTGCTGAGGAATCTTGCTGTGGGATCCATACTTGGTTCCTCTGGGGTACTGACTAGGCCTCATTGTTGTCCCATGTGAATTAAAAGTGTCCCTCAAATACATGATGTATTTGAGGGACATGGCTTCATGTTGCTACCCCTCTCCCAGGATTCCTTCTTAATTAGAATTATAGAGCTTAATGGAGCTGAACATCTTAAAGAGAAAAGGTCACGGAATGAAATGAAAAGATCCTTCAGCTCACTTGAGGAATCCTCACAGCATCACAGCGAAGTCTCCACACGCTCCAAACTAGCTGTTCCAATTAAATGCTCAGCTGTGAGTGAAAACTGGGATTTTGTATGCAGTTCCTCCTATCAAATCTAGTTTAATTCAACCCCTTTCTGGATATCTCTATGCCGTGAATTTTTCTGCCACTGTTACATGTAGTGTGATGCCTTCTGGATATGGGGAGGCTGAGCAACATGGGAACAGTAGGGGCAGCGCTTATATATAAGGGCTGCGGTCACATCTGCCAGTTGAAGTGGAGGGGAAGAGAGGCTATTTCCTCTGGAGGAATTTGACACGCAGTTTTGAGATCACACAGCCTTTTGAAGCTGCGGGTGCAGCCCATCACTGTGCAATCAGACACAAGTCGGTTTTTTTTTTTTTTGCCATTTGTTTCCCTTGCGCACAAACAAGAAACTGAGGAATCACACCTCTGCACTGAGGATTATGCGATGGTGCGCATACTGTGAAGGGCAGGGGGGAATGGCACAGATCAGGATCAGACCATCCCGGTGGCATGAGAACGTGCTTGAGCGATCAGACAGAGACTGTGCATTGGGACTTTCCCCGCTATCTTTTAACTCCACTTCCGTGGTGGAGCAGCATGGGTTGCCGACGACCAGGGGTCATTTCGTAGAAAAAGAGGTGCAGGAGCTCATTAGCATAACTCATTTGCATAACTCATTTGCATATGCCACACCCCTAACATACCGGAAGTGTGTCAGAAGGCAACACCCACCCCTCAGGCTCCACTCCACAGGTGACTGAAACTGACCTGCTCTTCCTCCATTCCCTTCCCCATCCAATACTTTGTGCAATAAAAAGAAGCGTAAAGAACACACCCTCATTCTCTTCCTGCTCCCTTGAAACCACCAGGTTTCAAGTAGACTTGAGATACCCATCCCTTCCCCTTCCCCTCCCCACAACAAGACACCCTGTGAGGTAGGTGGGGCTGAGAGAGGTCTTTTGAGAACTGCTCATGAGAGAACAGCTCTGAGAGAACTTGAGACTGGCCCAAGGCCACACCAGCAGCTGCATGTGGAGGAGTGGGGAATCAAACCCGGTTCTCCCAGATTAAGAGTCCAACTCCTGACCACTACACCAAACTGATGGGGTGGAAGCTGCTGAAGGGTTGGTGAAATTTCTCCAGTACTTATGTGCCATGTGCCCAGATAAAAAATGGTATACTTAGAAAATTTATATGCCACCTTGAGCAAGTCTCTGGAAAAGCAGCACACAGTCATAAAAGGAACAATGATAAAATTATCAATATTAAAACAAAACATTAAAAACAATAAAGACCCTAGCAGGGCTTTCCCCGGGGAGCTGCACCTCTGCACTGCTCGGGGAAGCCGAGGAGGGGGCGGGGCTTGGTCATGTGCCCACCCCCTGGGCTCCTCACTCCTGGAGCTGCGCTCCTGTGCGCTCCCGCTCCAACGGACCCCTGCCAACGACTGTGGGACACTTCCCAGATGTTGCTGTCTGATCGCTCCGTTTAGATCCGCCAGGTATTCACACCTATGTCAGTTCTAAAGGAGTGTGTGATCACAGCTAACAACACCTAATTAGGTCTTTATATAGTCTAGAGCAGGGTGCCTACCAGTACTTCCCTTGGTTTCCACCAAGCTTTTTAGAAAGTGGGTTGGGGCAATTGTAAGGCAGGGCTTGTTATTGGCCAACCTCTTTCAAAAGAAAGGGTTTTCCGCTGGAGGACTGTTAAGCACCTGGACTTTCCTTAGTCAGTGTGTGGTTTCATTCCCCCATCAGGCTTTTCCCCTGGGGGGTACAAGGGCAAGGTATTCTGTTTGGCTCTACCTCCTGCAGAAGCCATTTTTGGGGTGATGCTCACCCCCACCCCTCAAGATTCCGCATGTACCCACAGGGTTAAAAAAGATGGGTAGAGCTTGTATAATGTCTTTTGGGGAACAAATCGTACTTTCTTTATGACAGCACTTTTAAAGATCAAGAACTGTACCAAAGAAGTTGGAAAGAATAACACCTTTGGAATATCAGAGTCTTATTCTATACAGACTATGAAGAAATGTTATCATGAAGCGCATTGTGATGGAATTGAGGGGACTGATCAGGGTTCTGGCTGAGCCACTTAAAAACAAGATCTCAGTAATACTTAACTGTCTTCAGCCAGCGCTTGAAGGACTCCATTGAGACTTTTGAGAATATCGCCTTCATCTTCGGTGTCCTCGCCACCCAGTCTCAGACGTTCCAGATGTAGACGAAGAGACTCTGTCAGAAGGCAAATACACGTACGCTCAGTATAGGCAGCCGTATACTGAGTCAGACCATTGGCTCATGAAGTGCCGTATTGTCTACTGACCTTCTTTGTGCAAAACAGATGTCCTACCTCTGAGCCACCGAGGACAACACTGTGGTCTTACAAAGTTGGCTGTACTTGGAGGAAAGATTCACCCAGTCTTATGAAAGTGCCCAGATGAGGGATGCTAGGCATGTGCCTGAAATACCCGGGAGACTTTTGAAGGTGGGGCATGGGGAAAAGGATGTTTGCGATGCATCACATCAGTTTCATTTCTGGCTGGAACCCAGAAGAGTTATCACCGACACTCTAGAATTTCCACGAGGTCTCAATGGTAAAACCCATGGCATTCGAGAAGGTTCCTAGAGTGTCACCAACATAACTTTGGGCCATGGATAGATTGCTTGCTTTATATGCAAAGGGTTCAATCTTTAGTTAAAGGAACAAATATAACTGAGAAAGACCTTTCTCTGCCAAAGACCCTCCAAGAGCCTCTGCTGGTGAGAAGAGATCATCCTTAGCTAGACAGTCTAATGGTCTGACTTGATATAAACCAGCTTCATACGTCAGGAGCATTGTCTCCTGGATAACTGTTTCAACTAGGATATGAGTTTGGATATAGCCAAGTTTTGATTCAATCAATTCATCTTTTTATTACCTCCCCTGTTACTCATGGCTTTTGTCAATGCAGGTCCCACAATCCTCAGCACAGCATTTTTGGTGGCCAAAGGGAGACGCCATCTTCTCTTTTTCACCTGTGAAAAAGCTGGTTGGATCCAACCCCTAGTTTGTCCAAGGACTAAGTTTACCCCCGTTGTGGTCCGCCCTTTTAGAAAGCTAATCTAGAAGGCCTCAGTGCAAGCAGATTTTGTGTAACAGTAGAAGGAAAACAGCTGGCTTGCCAGTAACCTGCAGCAGTGCTGGGCCTGCACAAACTGTTAAAAAACAGGAGAATTCTATGCCTAGATGGACAAGGAAAAGGATTTTTTGAGTTAAGTATTGTTAGACTTTTCCTTCCTAGTCAAGTTTTCTGCCACAAACTTTTCAGTGTTGCTAAAAAATAAGCCACTAATTTAAAGGACGTTAGGAGTTTGTTGTTGCTCCATTGTGTAATAGCCTTTACTGTCAAGGAATAAGGCAATGTGGGTGTGGAAGTAGGGAAAAGGATGGATTTGGGGCTTTAAGAGTTTACAGCAGGGATAGACTACTGCTGACAATTTGATGTGGGTTTTCCTTTGGAGACTGGTCAGAAGCAATGCTCCCTCTAAGCTGTGGAGTCTTGTGAGCAAAAAATCTACTTTGTGAGCTACTGGCATCAAAGTTGTGAGCGAGTGATTTGGCTATTACATAAATTAGTTTGCTCTGGAGCCATCCTTCCTGAGCTAAGACAAAAATGTGTGAGTCGGAGGCTAAAAAACTGTGAGTTAGCTCATACTAACTGAGCTTAGAGGGAACACTGGTCAAAAGGTTCAGCTGGTACAGCAGTGGTCTGCTTGCTAGTGAAGGAAAGTGGCTGTTGTTTAAATGTTCTGTAGGTAGCTCTAAATGCATTTTGTAGAAAAGCAGCAAAGGTCATAAAAATGGCAGTGGAGGCAGGGGGCGGAGAATAGTAGAAATCGAGGGAGGTTCAAGAGGCATGATTCCATAGTTTTGACAACCTCTTTGCTTCAAAGCCTCTCCCAAATATCTCGCACACCTATCCATGGATACAAGGTATGAAATGTAATTCAGTAAAATAAATTCTTGGCATGAGAACAGTCATTTCTCCTTCCCCCGGTTTGTTTTTACACAGGCCGAGGACAGATTGGCAGTCTTGGCCGCTCTGCCTCCGCTTCAAAAGCAGAGGCAGAGCGGCGGTTCAGACGGCCACATCTGTCCTGAGGAGGCGGCCCGGATGCATCGTGTCTGGCGCTGCGCTCCTCCCGCAGCAGCTGAGCACCACTTCAAAGTGGTGCTTGGCTGCTGCGGCACGCGTTCCACCCACCGGAGCGGGTGTGAACGCGCGGGGGAAGGGGGAGCCGCGCGGCATCTGCCCGCCGGCGTAGGAAGCCGCCCGCAGTCTGAACGCTGCAGGCGGCTTCCTTCCAGCGGCGTGCGAACGCTGTGCCATGGGGGAAATTCCCCCCGCCCTAGTCTGCCGCGCCGTGGAGGTGCAGCAGACTTTAAGTCTGTCCAGGGCCACAGTTAATACAAGATGGGGGTGATTCTAGAGGGCTTTGAAAAAGGCACAGGCAAATTCATGGAGGTCTGTCAACTCCGACAGCTGAATGGAATCTGTTTTTGTGGCCTCCTCAGAGTCATTTTCCACACCAGTGTTGGAAAGATGCTGGATTAGACAGACCTTGGTTTGATCCAGAAAGGCAATTTTTATATTCTTATACTCAGAATCCTTCCCCTCCTCAAAAAAACCAAATGATGTTCCCCTTTCACAACTGGCTGCTACAAAGCTTCTTAATGTCACAAGCATAAGGAAGCACATTTCAGCATGTTCTATTTGTTACGTAATATTTGTGATTGTCTTTTAATCCTATTTATTCAAAGGGAGTTTTATTCAAAGGGAGTTGGTCTACACTTGGCAAGATGTGGAACCAACAGGACCCTGGCTACATCATTAGACATACAATGTAATATCATTTTTAAAAGTCCAGGTGCTTTGTGATTTCCCCGGAGACTGGCTCAGTAGAATAACACCATATGCACTGTGACTTTCAAAGTCCTTGAAACTCTTCCATCTGGTTAACATCTATTTCAGAACATTATGACAACAGAGGGAGATACAGGCAGGACTCAAATAAGAAATAGTGTATTTCCGTGAGGATAACTGAAGAAAGATTTATCAATATGTAAACGCTTCCAGAGATGCATATTTTAAATTACTAGCCGAGCTCCCTCAGAGCTGACATTTATGGCTATGAAATGTTGCTACTAAATCAGGGCTGGGATCTCCAAGAGCTGAAGAGGAAAGAATTTTGTTGTCCTCCAGAGATGTGGGACTTTCCTCCCGCCAGATAAGCAGTGATGGGTAGATGCCTCCTCAAAATTACTGAAGCAGATAATCACGCCTTTCTTGGCACTGCTTCCCCCTCCCTCTCTGCCAAAAGTGTGGATCATCCTGAAACCCTGAGGAAAGTGGAACAATAGCCATCTTCACCCATTTTCCCTCCTAAAATAAGCTTTTTGTTCTCCTGTCTACGAGCAGAGTCTTTTTTTGGCTTGAAGACCCCAATCTGCACAGTCAGTGCTTCTGAGGATGATCAGTCACCACAGGGAAACAATTTTTTTGTGGTGTCCCTGAAGAAGATGAAGGGCCCTCTTTGTTCTGAGGAACACCGAACAATGTGTCAGCAACATAGAGCAACCATCCTCTTGGGATGAACGCACGGTGAACCCAGATCTGAGAAAACATGCTCCATTTCTCCGAAACCGTGACTGAACGATGAGATTTTAATGAGAACAGGTTAGCCGGTGGGACTTTGAACTAGTTTCAAGTACTGTGGGAGTGGAAGGGCATATATATACACAGATGAGCGGGGGAGTGTGTGTGGGGCGACAGTTGACAGTACTCTTGCAGCAGGTATAATGAGGCCAAAAATGTATTTCTGTAGTAATGATATCTTTACAGCGGCTTTCTCCAACTGAGTCATGCGAAGCAGTTGTTCGACTTACATATACAGGACCACTTAACTGAAGTTAGGGTGCCTCGTGTTAAAACCCCATCTCTGTCAGTGCCTTCATCAGAGAAATCAGGAGCAAGCCAGAGATATATCTGCCACTTGGCTGTCAGTTGTAGCGTGCTGTTAATTAAGGCTTGGATTTCAGGCAAAAGGGAATTACTTTTCCAAGGATTCTGCTGAAATTTGATGCACTGTGGAAGAAGGGGTACATTGCTGCCACTATTAAAACTTAAAACTGGCCGCTGATGACAGAATTTTTAGCCAATCAGTAATTTGTGCTGATGCCATTCAAATTTAAATGCACAATATGTACGGGGCACACGCCGGATAGCGGCCATTCAAAACAAGTATTCAAGATTTTGTCTCAACAGTAACTATAAAATATTGTCAAAAGTATGTCAGGTTTTGCTTTTGTGGACTGAAGCAGTTAAGGATATGGGCAAGATGGCAGATGGAAAACCCAGGTCAGCCTGCCCAGAGGCTTAGTGAGGACAGCAGGCCAGGTGTGGTGGCACAGTTTCAATTTCTCACTGGCCTCATGCCTGTAGCCTGATACAGTCAAACCCTTAAGACCTCATTACAAGCAGAGCTGTGCGTCTGCTGTGATTTTGCAGAGCCTTTGTCTCTCATCACCTACTACCTGATCTATTTCTTTGACTGGAGATGGTAGGGATTGAACCTGGGACCTTCTGCAAATCAAGCAGATGTTCAACTACTAATCCACAGCCTCTCCTCTCCACTAACAAACTGACCCAGACCCATAAGAAGACCTGGCTGTTCAGTCAGGCCACCAGGTCCAAACCCTTGGCCAGGTCGTGACAATTAGAATGAAGACAAGTGGGACGGGTGCTGGCCACGCTTGCAGGGCCGGCTCTATCACTAGGCCAACTAGGTGGCCGCCTAGGGGCACAGCTGGCAAACAGAGCGGCGGAGAGACTCAAACCAGGAGATAGTGTGCTTTACGCAAACCCTGATTTACCATTATGTCTGAATGCAGATTTCCATTCAGGCTAAGAACCAAACTTAATCTTGGGCCAATGCAGATAGACTTGTAGGCGCAGCAGCCAGCTGGTGCAGGTGGCTGCCAGTGGGGCTGGAGAGCTTGTGAGCCTGGGCAGGCGGGCGGGTGCTGGGGCCGGGGGTGTGTGTCCCTTGTGGGTGGGTCTCCGGTGGTGGAGAGGGCAGCTCTGCGGTGGGAGGGCGCTACAAGGCAACTTCGCCTGGGGGGGGGGTGCCACAAGGTAGCCTCGCCTAGTGCGCTAAAAACTCTGGGGCCGGCCCTGCATGCTTGGCTTCTCTCGGCAAAGAATCCGGACAAGTCATACTTACAGCGACCTCTCTACTGAAGATAGGATGGGCTAGGGTTGCCAGCCTCCAAGTGGTGGCTGGAAATCTCCTGGGATTACGACTAAAATCTAGGTGATAGAGATCAGTTCCCCTGGGGGAAATGGCCTCTTTGGAAGGTGGACTCGACGGCATTACACCCCATTGGAGTCCCTCCCCTCCCCAAACCTCACCCTCCTCAGGCTCCAACCCCCCCCCAATCTCCTGCTATTTCACAACCTGGAGCTGACAACCATAGGATGGGCTGTTCCCTCTCTGCCCAATAAGCTGCTATTGGGTTTGCTTTGGCAGGGAAGTGGAGGAGGTAGAGCATGTTAAGAGGCATAGGTTCATCTTTGTTAATCAGAACAGAGGTGGTGCTCAGGACAGAGGTGGAACTTTTAACCGGTGCCGTTGCCAGCAACACCCCCATAGGGATAGCTGTGGATATGATGAACTAGCAGGGTTGCAGTTGTTCACTCTTCCACACAAAGCCAAGTCCTAGCTTCTTGCCTTTAGAAATTAAGCCAGCTTGTGCAATAGAAGTTCTTAAATTCACACCTTTTGGGGAGAACAAATGCATAACATGAAAACATACCGCACATCTGAAATGTCAGGGAAAACTTGCTTCCGCTCGCATGCATTTTTAAAATAAACCATTCGACCACACAAAACCCAGAACATTTCTGGGACTGAAAGAATTAATTATTTCAACTACATGGACCAATATAAGAGTTTAATCTGAGTCACAGTAACCCTGGTCACAAGTTACAGTGAATGCATGTTCAGTCTGTGTACAATCTCCACTTGATTTTTCTTTATTCACACTCTAAATAATGTTCATGTTACAGTCAATGCATGTACAACTGGGCAAGTCATCCTCACCCAGTCTAACCTACCTCATAGGGTTGTTGTGAAGACAGAAACAAGATCGCCCCACATAAGCCTCCATGAACTTCTTCAGGAAAAGACAGGGCCGTTTACAAATATGAATAATGAGAAAGGATCGGGAAAATGGAGGTGAGAGAGAAGGTGGGAAATGCCAGTGAGTGGGAGGGAGATAGGAGGAAATTAATTTTTTAAATGCTAAATATCTGCTTTGCGGTGAAGAAGGAATGCTGGATAAATTTGAATAAGGGTATTTTGCCCTTGAGCCAGATTTATAGGATCCACTCAGAGATCCTGCATTTTGGCTGTTATCCATGCCTGTTGATCCTGTTTGCAAGAATACAGCAAAATGTTTTCTACATGGATCAACCTGATCTGAATTGATTTTCCAGCGGATATTGACAAAGTGCTTGGGGTGTCGGTTTGGTGTAGTGGTTAAGAGCATGGACTCTAATTTGGGAGACCCAGGAGTTCCCCACGCCTCCACATGCAGCTGCTGGTGTGCCCTTGGGTCAATCATAAGTTTTTTCAGAGCTGTTCTCTCAGGAGCCGTTCTCGAAAGAGCTCTCTCAGCCCTGCCTACCTCACAGGGTGCCTGTTGTGGGGAGGGGAAGGGAAAGGAGATTGTAAACTGCTCTGAGACTCCTTCGGGTAGTAGGGTTGCCAAGTCTGGGTTGGGAAATACCTGGAGACTTTGGGGGTGGAGCCAGGAGAGGGCGGGGTTTGGGGAGGGGAGGGGCCTTGTCAGATCCTCTGCCATTAATTGCCTCTTGTTCTGTGTTTCTATCTGTGATGTATTGCTAGCCTTGAGTTTATTGCCTGCCATGAATACTCTGTCTCTTTCTTTCCCCGGGAGGATGGCTTGCCGTATACTCCCAAGTCATATAAACATCCTGGCTATCTTCCCCAAGGCGCCTCCCCTAGTCTCTCTGGTGTCTCGGACAGCTAATCTTGCTTTTGTAACCTTGAAGACTCTAAGCTGATTTAGGCCAGGTGCCTGGCCTGTGAACTGTAACTAAAAGTCATAAGGGGCCATGGGCGGGGGGGTGCTTTTGCGCCTTTTTTGTGGGAACATAACGGTTAGGGTTTTTCACGCTTATTTTAATTGACTCTGATTGGCTCGTTGCCTGCCCTTACCTTTTTGTATATGGTATATTAATCCATGCTGCTTGTAACTGGTTATCACTGACAAACATTGTGTACCTGAAGGATCATTAAGAAATAAAAGGACTTTTGCTTCATCAAAGGCTGGCTTATTGGTTCCCATTCAGAAGCCTCACAGATTGTCATGAAGGAGGCGTGTGTGGCAGAGACTGAACTGTTAATTGTAGGGACAGGAGACCACTGGGAAAAAAAAGCCTTCATGATTACCCCCAATACCCAATTCCCGATGGTGCTGGGAAGCCCCTGGTTGAGCTCCCACGATCCCTACATCAAGTGGAGTGAGGGAAAAATATCCTGGATTGAGCCTAAATGTGTTCAGCACAAGTGGGATCCCGCTTGGGGAGCAGGACCCCCGTCGCTCCTGATAGCGGCGGCAGTGTCCTCCCTGCCATGTAAAATCCCGTTAGAATATCGGGACTTAGCGGATGTATTTAGCGAGACGGAAACAGACGGAAACCCCCCCCCCCCATAGACTCACTGACTGTGCAATCGAACTGTTACCGGGGGAGAAGTTGCCTAAGGGGAAGTTGTATTCGATGAGCCCAGCCGAGCGGGGTGAGCTCCGACAGTTCCTCGATAAGAACTTAGCAAGAGGGTTCATTCGGCCAGCCAAGTCCCCTTTCGCAGCTCCCGTTTTGTTCCAGAAAAAGAAAGATGGGGGGGGGGGGGCTAAGGTTGTGCATGGACTATAGAGGGCTGAATGCTGTGTCTGCTTCAAACGCCTACCCCCTGCCTTTGATTACAGATCTGTTGGCGGAAGCGGCTAAAGGGAAGATTTTTTCCAAGTTGGACTTGCAAGATGCCTATTTTTGGGTGCGCATAAGGGAAGGGGATGAATATAAGACTGCCTTTAATACACTCCTTGGCCAGTTTGAATACCTGGTTATGCCGTTTGGATTGGCTGGCGCTCCCAGAGTTTTTATGAGCCTGATTAATGAGGTGCCACACAAACATCTCTTCAAGGGGGTGCTCTGTTACTTAGATGATATCTTGATCTACTCTCCTGATAAGCAGTTGCATGTGAAATTAGTGCGGGAGGTGCTGGCAATGCTGCTGAAGCACCGGTTATATGCTAAGCTCTCTAAGTGTGGATTCCACTGCACTGACATTGACTTTCTAGGCTATAGAATCTCCCAGCAGGGGTTGGAAATGGACCTGGGCAAAGTTGAAGCAGTGGTGCAATGGGAAGCCCCTCGCACCCAGAAACAACTACAGAGCCTATTAGGAATTTGTAACTTCTGTAGAACGTTCCTAAAAGACTTTGCCACTATCACCTTACCCCTCACTGAACTGTTGAAAACTAAGGGGAAAGGACCAGAGGCAGGGAAACCTGGGGAAAGGTTGTGCTGGACTGAGGACTGTCAGAGAGCGTTTGATGCATTGAAATGGTTGTTCACCTCGGAGCCAATTTTAGCCCACCCAGATGAAACCAAAGAGTTTGTAATTCATGTTGATGCCTCAGATGTGGCTATGGGGAGGGCGATCTTACAAAAGGGTGAGGACAATGTTTTACACCCCCTAGCCTACATTTCAAAGAAATTCACCGAAACTGAGAGACATTGGTCGGTGTGGGACAAGGAGGCTTTGGCTATCCAACTAGCTCTTTCCACTTGGAGACATTGGTTGGAAGGGGCGCAAAAGCTGTTTGAGATCTGGACTGACCATAAAAATTTAGAGGCTTTGCGCACCCAGAGATCATTAAACGCCAAACAACTCAGGTGGGCTGATTTTTTCTCCAAGTTTAATTTTGTGCTAAAGCACTTCCCAGGCAAGGCAAATTCCTTAGCAGACGCTTTGTCGAGATTGCCCCAACATGAGTCCAGAAGGGATGAAGTATTCGATTCCATGTTTTCCCCTCAACAATTGGGCGGGGCTGTGACCACCCGTACTCAGAATAAGACGGCTACATCCCCCTCCCGGTGGATTACAAAATGTGCTCTGGAGTATTCAGAGGAGGAGGTGAAGGAGTGGGAGAGCAACAACGAAACAGAGAAGGGGTCTGACGGCTGTTGGTATCATGGTTCAAAAATAATTGTGCCAAAGTCACTCCGAGGGAAGATTCTTTTGACTTGCCACGAGTCCAAACTGTCAGGCCACTTTGGGTTCCTAAAGACGTTAAACCTGGTTCAGAGACAATTCTGGTAGCCCCGCATGCGCAAGGACGTATCGGACTATGTCACTTCCTGCTAAGTGTGTTTAATGTGCAAAAAGCGGGGTGGGAAACCCCCAGGGCTCCTGCACCCTCTGCCCACCCCCTCTAGACCCTGGGAGGACATCTCAATGGACTTTATAACCAACCTGCCTCCCAGCAAGGGGAAAACTGTCATCTGGGTGGTGGTGGATTTGTTTTCTAAGCAAGCACACTTTGTTCCTTTTAAGTCATTGCTTACTGCTAAAGGTTTAGCCAAGGTTTTTTTTTCTCATGTGATCAGGCTCCATGCTTTTCCCAAGCGCATAATCTCTGATAGGGGGAGCCAATTCGTTGCCACCTTCTGGCGGGAGCTTCTCCAGGTGATGGACATAGAGCCTGCCTTGAGTTTGGGTTACCATCCAGAGACTGATGGCCAATCCGAACGAATTAATTAGATATTGGAACAATTCCTTCGTTGCTATACCAATTATCATCAGGATAATTGGGTGGAGCTTTTTCCTTTTGCAGAGTATAGTTACAACAATGCAGTGCATTCCTCTAGTGGAGTTTCCCCTTTTATGGCAGCTGGGGGATTTGAGGGGAACCCTCTCCCTTCCTTGCCTTCGCCTGGGAAGGGACCTCCCTCTGAGTTCTGCCAGTGGTGGACCACCTTGCAGGACTCTTGGCCCTTGATTGCTAAGACCCTGGACCGAGCCAAAGCGGACAATAAAAAATATGCTGATCGAGGTCGGGCTGAGGGTTGGGATTTGCAGCCTGGTGACTCTGTGTATTTATCCATTAAGAACATTCATGGACTCCAACCCAGCAGAAAATTGGGATGGAAATATGTGGGCCCTTATAAAGTGCTAAGGAAAATATCTACCATGTTGTTTGAACTGGAACTGCCTAAATCACTGAGTTCTGTGCACCCTGTTTTCCATTACAGCTTGCTGAAGAAAGATCCTGGGCTGAACGCATGGAGACTGGATCCTCTGACTCCTCCTCCTCTGATGAAGGAGGGAGAACTACATTTTGAAATTTCTGATGTCTTGGACTCTAGATTAAATGGGGTCGTTTGTATTATTTTGTGCAGTGGGTGGATTTTGGGCCTGAACAGAATGAATGGATGGCAGCTGAAAATGTCCATGCTCCCAAATTGCTTAGGGCATTCCACAAGCGTTTTCCTGATAAGCCCGGGGGGAGGTGATCTTGGAGGGGGCAGGATGTCAGATCCTCTGCCATTAATTGTCTCTTGTTCTGTGTTTCTATCTGTGATATATTGCTAGCCTTGAGTTTATTGCCTGCCATGAATACTCTGTCTCTTTCTTTCCCCGGGAGGGTGGCTTGCCGTATACTCCCACGTCATATAAACATCCTGGCTATCTTCCCCGAGACGCCTCCCCTAGTCTCTCTGGTGTCTCGGACAGCTAATCTTGCTTTTGTAACTTTGAAGACTCTAAGCTGATTTAGGCCAGATGCCTGGCCTGTGAACTGTAACTAAAAGTCATAAGGGGCCGTGGGGGGGGGGGGATTATAGTGCTTTTGCGCCTTTTTGTGGGAACATAACAGTTAGGGTTTTTCGTGCTTATTTTAATTGACTCTGATTGGCTCGTTGCCTGCCCTTACCTTTTTGTATATGGTATATTAATCCATGCTGCTTGTAACTGGTTATCACTGACAAACATTGTGTACCTGAAGGATCATTAAGAAATAAAAGGACTTTTGCTTCATCAAAGGCTGGCTTATTGGTTCCCATTCAGAAGCCTCACAGGCCTCAGCATAGTACAATGCCATAGAGCCCACCCTCCAAAGCAGCCATTTTCTCCAGGGGAGCTTATCTCTGTCAGCTGGAGATCAGTTGTAAAAGCGGGAGATCCCCAGGCCCCACCTGGAGGCTGGCAACCCTACCGGGTAGTGAAGGCCGGGGTATAAATCCAATCTCCTCCTCCTCCTCCTTCATCACCATCCAATCACGTTTGTTCCTTATTCACAATATTGGCAGATGTCCCCATATGTGCCCCAACAAGACTTGCGCTCCGCGGATAGTCATCTGCTGGTTGTACCCGGCCCGAAAGATGTCCACCTAGCCTCAACCAGGTCCAGGGCCTTTTTGGTCTTGGCCGTGGCCCCAGCCTGGTAGAACATGTTCCCGATGGAAGTTTCACAGGGCCTGCAAAATGGAGCTGTTCCACCAGGCCTTTGGCTGAGGGGGCAGGCATCTACCAGCTGGCTTCCCTATTGCTGCTGCATGAGATCATTATGGCTTGGTGCCGGCCCATCCATTCCAGCTGTAGGAACTGAAACTAATATACCGCGCTGCCCACTTCAAATATTTTAAATTGGTTTCATTGTATTGTTTTAATACTGTTATTTATCATTCCTTGACCTATTTTAAGATTGTATTGTATTTATTGTTGTGAGCCGCCCTGAACCCACTTATGGGAAAGGCGGGCTATAAAACAAATAAATAAATAAAATAGGTGCTTAGCTATGGCAGGTCAACAGTGTAGGCAATTGTGAAGTCGCAGCTGCATGCTGATCTGGCTCAGAAGTGGCCAAACTGCGGCTCGGGAGCCACCTGCGGCTCTTTCACACACATGTGTGGCTCCTGGCAGGGCAGCTGGGGAAGTGAAGGGGAAGCATGCCTCCCCAGTTGAGCTTCCCTTCCCCAGCCAGTGTTCCCCTTCCTGGGTAGGCTTGAGGCAGGGGGGAGCAGAGAAAGAAAGCAACTTTAACTTTAAATGCATTCTCAAAGTCCCCCCCCCCCCAAGCGTACAACTATCACTGGACAAATAAATATCATTATCAATATCTAATTTTTCCCCTTTTGCTTTTATTTTTAGCAGTTTCTTTTAATGTAATAAAAAGTAAATTTGCATATTTCCCAATAAAAATAAGTCTGTAATATCTGTTCATGTCATGCAGTTCTCAGATATCTGATGTTTACTCGATGTGGCTCTTACGTTAAGCAAGTTTGGCCACCCCTGATCTAGCTGAACTTTGAACTCTGCACCCTTACCTGGACAGTTCTCATAGCACCAAATGAATGTCTGAAAAAAGACAGAGGGAGGCATTGTGGATCCCTGCCGAACTGGTACTTGAGCAGGGTTGCCAGCTTCCAGGGGGTGGCTGGAGACCTCCTGGGATTCCAACTGACCTCCCGATGACAGAGGTCAGATCTCCTGGATTCCGGGACCAGGAGATCAGATTCCCCATATTGGAATTCTCTACCCTCCCCAAACCCTGCCTTCTTCAGGCATCACCCACAAAATCTCCTGGTATCCCCCAACCTGGAGCTGCCAACTCTATACTTGACCCAGAGAAATACAGCCAGAGGCCTGCTGAATGTGCAGAGAGTGATATCACCATGGAAACACTGAACAAATGATGTCAGTTCTCCTTGTTGCATTCCCCCAACATAGGGTTGCCAGCCTCCAGGGGGAGCCTGGAGATCTCCTGGGATTACAAAGCAGAAAATGGCTGCTTTGGAAGGCGGACTCTATGACACTGTACCCTGCTTAGGTTCCCTCCCCTTCTCAAACCCTGCTCTCCCCAGGCCCTAGACCCCAGGCCCATAAATCTCCAGAAATTTCCCAACCCGGAGTTGCCACCTCTACCCCAAAACATCCAGTAGGCGTCCCCCACAATGGCTGTTTCAGGCTGAGAAAAGGGCAAAAGGGGAAAGGCTGAAGCCAAGGGCACTGTGGTCCAGATCCTAATTCGGTGCTTACAAGCACGGGGACTGAGGAGAACCCACAACTCATGTGTGATTGGGTCACGTCCTTCCCAGCCTAGGTAATCTGTCATGTGTGAAAAGACAAAGTTTGAGTCCAGTGGCACCTTTAAGACCAACAAAGTCTCGAACAAGTGTGACACGGACACAAAAACTTATACACAGGATAACATTTGGTTGGTCTTAAAGGTGCCCCTGGACTCAGACTTGGTTCTGCTGCTTCAGACCAACACGGCTGAATGTGTGAAGAGACCTGACCATGAGATTGCTACTGATGGGAACTAAAGTGAATCTGCTCCAAAAAATTCCCAACGTTTTTTTCCCCTTTGTGCGTCTGATGTCAAATATACACAGTATGTTCCCTAAGTACTGGGATAATCACTGAATGATTTCAAATTTGTTTTTTTGTCATAAAAACAGGACTTTTTTTGGTAGAAAAAGTCCAGCAGGATCTCATTAGCATAATAGGCCACACCCAACAGCTGAAACTCATTAGCATATTAGGCCACACCCCTGACAGCACAGCTTATTGGCATTTTAGGCGGGGGGGGGGCTGGGAAAGCACGGGGCAGGCATGGAAGCTTGCCTCTTCCCCACCCCTGAGCTTCTCCACCCCACTTCAGCATCGCCTTTCTAGTCTCCTACCCCCCCCCCCAAACCAGACGGCCAGGGAAAGGCGCTGCTGAAGTGCCTGGGATCTTTCAGATCCCAGGCACTTCAGCAATGCCTTTCAAATCTCCCCCACCCCCCGAGTTCCCTGTCTGCCTTTTTCCAACTGGGACATGTCAGCTAGAAAAAGGAAGGCAGAGAGCAGCTTTTCCTTGTCAATTTCACTCTCAGCTGATTGGGGGGGGGAGTGAAATTGACAAGAAAATCTAGAGGGGCTAGAGGGCATTTTAACATGCCACCTTTCCCTCTTGTGTGTAACATGGGGAGGGCAGCGGGCTCTGTAGCCACGCATGCCAGAGGTTTTGGTTGTAGGCATGGCCAACTCAGGAGCCAGCCGGAACTCCGTTCCTGTGCGTTCCTGCCCCAAAATAGCCCTGCATAAAAATATTTGATATTAGTCATTGGCTTTGACATTGCATTGGATATTTGAAAACGGATAGATCATGCCAGTATTTACATTTGAATGATATCTGACAGACGGCAGATGATGGCGTCGAGAGGACTGGACAGTTGAGGAATATTTTATATTTGAAATCTACCACAAGCAAAGTGAATCCAGAGATACTGACATCTTTGAGAGATTAAATTCTGAGGTAGAAGTTGCTATTTGAATTTGAAATAGGAATGGTAAGATTTCTAGTTTTAGTAGATTTTAATTTGGGGTGGGTTTTTTTTGTGACCCTTTGTTTCAATCCTTGTGCTGAACCCACTGACACTGTAATAATGTACTGAACTTGAAATGTCAGTCTTAGGGTTGCCAACTCCAGGCTGGGAAATTTCTGGAGATGGGGGGTGGAGCCTGGGGAGGGTGGAGTTTGGGAAGGGGAGGGACCTTAGCAGGGCATACTATCACCCTCCAAAGCAGCCATTTGCTCCAGGGAACTGATCTGTGTTGTCTGGAGATCAGTTGTAACTCCAGGAAATCTCCAGGACTCAAATATTCAAAAAGTACAATAGAGGGGCAAACTAGCTCCATATCTCTCCTTACATAATAAAGCTGTTTTCAAGTGGCAAGATTCCATGGAGTGCCAAAATCAGTTGGCTGCAAGGACTGTCACTCAAAAGGGGTCCCTGGCCACTGGCTGCATTCCCTCACCGAGTTGCCTCAGTCCTGCCCACAGAGCCAGCGTCTTGGCCTCAGTCTGGAGGGAGCTGGCGAAGGGGACAGACTGGGTGCTGTGAAACTGTGAAAATGGCTCTCTCCTGCTTAGCTCCGCCATGGCTGGCTGGCTGGCTAATGAGGTGGGCCAGCGACCATCAAACCATTCTCTTCAACCCCCTGCTGTGTACCTGACTTTCCCCCTAAGGTTGCCAATCTCCAGGTGGGACCTGGAGATCTCCTGCTGTTACAATTGATCTCCAGATGACAGAGATCAGTTCCCTTGGAGAAAATGGCTGCTTTGGAGGGTGGACATTATGGCATGATACCCTGCTGAGTCCTTCCACCCCCCCCCCCCAAATGCTGCTCTCCACAGGATCCACCCCCCAAATCTCCAGGTATTTCCCTAATCAGAGCAAGCTTGGCAGTGGGCAGGGGAGGGGGTTATGCTGAAAGTCCATTGTCTTTTTACTGACAGAAGCAGGCCACTGGAGGGACAATTAGACCCACCTGGCAGTGGGCAGAGGAGAAAAGTTGCCAATCTCCAGGTGAGGACTGGAGATCACTCAGAATTACAAGTGCTCTCCAGATGGCAGAGATCAGTTCCCCTGGAGAAAATGGTGGACTCTGTGTCCTTATGCCCTGCTGAAATGGCCCCCCTATGACAGCCAATGTGGCATAGCAGTCAGGGCTTCAGAGCACGGTAGAGGCTGCAGGTGGGGGGGATGGAAAGCTGAAGAGTGAGGGGAAAATAAAGGTAGGTTGATAACTGTCTGGGAAGGAGATAGGGTTGCCAACTCCAGGTGGGACCTGGAGATCTCCCGCTGTTACGATTGATCTCCAGATGACAGAGATCAGTTCCCCTGGAGAAAATGGCTGGAGGGGGGGGGGGGAAGAGATCTGTTGTCTGGAGTTCAGTTGTGATACCTGGTGATCTTCAGGCTCCACCTGGAGGTTGGCTACCCTAGGCGTAGCAGTCAGTGCTTCAGAGCAGGATCTGCTAGACCCAGGTTCTTGCTGAATGGGTGATTTTGGGCCAGTCACAGACTTTAAGCCTAACCTATCTCACAGGGTTGTTGTGCAAGTTAAAAGGGGGAGAGGAGAATAATGCCAGCTGCTTTGGTCCCCAAAGACTACGTCTCCTGCAGGGGAACTATGGTTGCCAGTCTCCAGGCAAGGGCTGGAGATCACTCAGAATCACAAGTGCTCTCCAGATGGCACAAATCAGTTCCCCTGGAGAAAATGGTGGACTGTATGTCCTTATACCCTGCTGAGATGGACCCCTTTATGACAGCCAATGTGACACAGCAATCAGGACTTCAGAGCACCGTGGAGGCTGTGGGGGTGTGGAGATGGAAAGTTGAAGAGTGAGGTTGATGATTGGCTGGGAAGAAAATAGGGTTGCCAACTCCAGGTGGGAAATTCCTGTGGATTTGAGGGATGGAGCCTGGAGATGGTGAGGTTGGAGGAGGGGTGGGACCTCAGACAGGTACAATGCCATAGACTCCACCCTCCAAGCCAACCAGTCCCTCATGAGGAATCGTTGTTGCCAATCTCCAGGTGGGGGCTGGAGATCATTTAGAATTACAACTGCTCTCTAGGAGAGAGGAAGGAGGAAGCTGAAGCCAGGGGGCAGATAATGATACATTGACCCCACCCTCCAAACCACCTGTTCCCTCATGGGGAACCATTGTTGCCAATCTCCAGGGGAGGGATGGAAATCATGCTGAACTACAACTGCTCTTCAAATGGCAGAGATCTTCCCCTGGAGAAACTGGTGGACTCTTTGTCATTATACCCTGCTGAGGTTGCCACAGCAAATTGATGCTGAGTGCCCAAGGCCTTGGCACTCTCCCAGAGTCTCTTTCTAGAGCCCATTGTATTTATTTCCACTACGGGCCTTATTCCTAGTTTCTTATAATTTATAACATTCAGTTGACAAGAGGGAATCGCCAGTAGAATCTCTAATGTATTAACGGCCTACACAACTCCACAGGTGGTTCGAATATTTGAGTCATAAGCAGATATTTGAAGCTGTAAAATCTGATGAAGATTACAGAAACAGGATTCTGTTACTGGCTCCCCATACTCTTGCAAGCTTTTTTTTTTTTTTTTGCTTCTTCTTTTTTTAAATTATTTTTGGAAATAGTTAGAATTTTTGAAGTGTTACACTTGAAAAATTTTATATTGCGTTTCACAATTTAATTACATACAGTGTACCTTTCACTAAATATAATTATTGTTTATATCATTTAAGGTATTTTTCTCAATTGATGTGTAACTTTACTATATACAGTAATGCATTGTATTCTTGGTGCTTGGGGGGGGGCAACAGTAGGAGGGCTTCTGGAGTTCTGGCCCCACTGCTGGACCTCCTGATGGCACCTGGTGTTTTTGGCCACTGTGTGACACAGAGTGTTGGACTGGATGGGCCACTGGCCTGATCCAGCACTGGCTTCTCTTATGTTCTTATGGTGCTTCAGCTATTGTATAAACACCATCTGGAGGCTGGCAGCTTTAGCCTTGGAGTAGCAGTTCACATGGATCCTCAGGTAAATAACTCACTACATGTTCTGCCTTCTCCCTCTGACAGAGCAAGTTTGCAGCTTGGGGAGGTGGTCTGTCTGGGTCTGTAGTTGGAGTCATAGATCTCTTCTCTGGAGCATTTTTCACCAACTTTGGCTGGTGGACCAACTTCACCTTGAACCAGCCTCCAAGAGGGACCTGGGGAATCTCTTGGAATTACATCTTATCTCCAGACTACACAGATCAGTTCCCCTGGAGAAAATGGATGCTTTGGAAAGTGGATAGAGTTGCCATACTCTGGGTTGGAAAATACCTGGAGATTTTGGGGGTGGAGCCTGAGGAGGGTGGGGTTTGGGGAAGGGAGGCACTTCAAGGGGGTACAATGCCATAGAGTCTACCTTCCAAAGCAGCCATTTTCTCCAGGTGAACTGATCTCTGTTGCCTACAGATCATTTGTAATCTCAGGTAGGGCTTTTTTTTTTTGTAGAAAAAGCCCAGCAGAGACTCATTAGCATATTAAGCCACACCCCTGACAGCATAGCTCCCTCCCAGGATCGGCTTCCCCAGGTGCTGGGGGGGGGCTGTAGGCGTGGCCAACTCAGAAGCCAGCTGGAACTCCGTTCCTGTGCGTTCCTGTGCGTTCCTGCCAAAAAAGAGCCCTGATCTCAGGAGATCTCCAGCTACCACTTGGAAGTTGGCAACTCTCAGGGTGAACTCTATGGTATTGTACCACACTGAGATCACTCTCCTCCCCATGCTCCACCCCCCAGATTCCCAGAGTTTCCCAAAGTGTAGCTGGTAACCTTACCACCCCGCCCACCCACCCCGGGTGGCCAGGGATGACCTGGCAATCCTACCTTGTGCAGTATAATATGACTATAGTTATCCATGCACTGAGTACAAACCAGTTGGATGGCTGTAATATGCTTGACATGGGGCAGTCCCTGAAAACTTGGAAGGCTCAAGTGCTGCAGAACATGGCAACCAGATTGCTGACATATAAATAACATTATGCCAGTCTTGAAACAACTGTGCTGGTTGCCAGTTTGCTTCTGGGCACAATTCAAGAGTCAAGTCAAGGGCCTTTTAAAGCCCTGTGCGCCCTGGGACCAGGATCTTTGACATAGCTCCTGTATAGTCCTTCAGTGATTTAGATCTGTATTTCAAGCTCTACTTCACCTTCCATTGATAGGAGAGATGAGACTGACTGGTATTTAGAAGCAGGGCCTTCTCAGTTGTGGCATCACGATGGAAGCCAGCCTCCAGATAGGACCTGGGGATTCCCCTGAAATTTCATCTCATTTGCAGACTACTCAGAAGAAGAGGAAAGGTTGGTTTTAGTACTCTGATTTTTCTCTACCTCAAGGCATCTTAAAGCGGCTTACAATCTATTGTGTACTGGGTTCGATGCATGGAAAGTCCAGACTACGATGTAATGATCAGCACTGGTTTATTGAGTACACAACAATGAACAACAACCAGCCGAGATGGCCAACTATATACAACTCCTAGGACACACCCAAAAGTCCTATTGGTGGGTTTGAATTTCCTGCCAGAGTTCTTATTGGAGGACTAGTGGTGGTCTAGGATCCTTGGCTCCTATTGTTCCAAGAAGCCTAGCTCTGACTGTATGCTGCTGGCGCCCAGTGGCAGTCACCAGACATAACACAATCGCCTTCCCTTCCTCTCCCCAAAATAGGCAGCTTGTGAGGCAGGCCGTGTTCCCTCCAAGCTGAGTTAGTGTGAGCTCGCTCACAGTTTTTTAGCCCCCAGCTCACACATTTTTGTCTCAGCTCAGGAAGGATGGCTCCAGAGCAAAGTAATTCACGCAGCAGCCAAATTGCTCGCTCACAACTTTCATGCCAGTAGCTCACAAAGTAGAATTTTTGCTCACAGGACTCCACAGCTTAGAGGGAGCGTTTTTAGCAACCCTAGGCATCATAGATCTGGAATAATCCTCCCCCCCCAGCAGCCTTTTACCTGGCATCAGATACTTTTGTTTACCTGGGCTTTCTATAAAATAGGGTTTAGAAGAACAAGAGAAGAAGAGACTGGATTTATACCCTGCCCTGCATGGAGTCTCAGAGCAGCTTACAATCTCCTCCTTTTCCCATCCCCACAACAGACACCCTGTGAGGTAGGTAGGGCTGAGAAAGCTCTTTCGAGAAAAAGCTCTGAGAGAACTGTGACTGACCCAAGGTCACACCAGCAGCTGCACGTGGAGGAGTGGGGGTTCAAACCCGGTTCTCCCAGATTAGAGTCTGCGCTCCTAACCACTACACCAAACTGGGTTTATGGTTGTCAGAGTCTGCTTCATACAGCCTCTGCCATTTGTTGTTGCTATCTGGAGTCTCCATCTGTAATTAACGGTTTGCCTTGAGGTTTATGGTCTGTCTTGCTTAATGTATCTTTCTCTCCCCGGGAGGGTGGCTTGCTACATTCCATCACGTCATAAACCAGCCCAGCTATCTTGTATTGTCACCTCCCTTTTTCCTCTCCGGATACTTGAGTGTTTTATCTGCTTTTGTAACCTTGGAGAACTGTGGAACTGTTATTCTAACCAGGTGTCTGGTCTGCGATCTACACTTAGAGGTCACTGGGGAACATAGGGGGGATTTTAGTGCTTTAGCGCCCTTTTGGTGGGAACCAAACGGCTCAGAAACTTTCGCGCTTTTTTGTAACCATTTCTATTGGCTCTCTGCCTGCTTGTACCTGAAGGTGGGGGGTATATTAATCCTTGCTGTATGTAACCAAGTATCTCTAACAAACATGAAGTACCTGAACCATAATTAAGAATAAAGGAACTTTCCTTCATCAAAGGTCTGGCTTATTGGTTAAATTCAAAAGTCTCACAATGGTGTGGTTTTTAACAACTGCTCTGTTCTTTTGTGGTAGTTGTTTGCCTCATCCCTCATGATACCTCTCTCCACTATTAGTTACTTGACATCCCTCTCACATTTTACTTTAAAGTTTGAGTCCAGTGGCAGCCATATGGGAGAAGCTCTGCTCACCAGCCTGTTTGAGCGCTGGGCCAGCTGACCACCGAGGCCGTCGATCTCTGCTCCTGAGCCATCTACCCAGAGCTGCCCACAATAGTAGTTGACATATCTATGCATTTGGCTGTTTTCCTGTGTTCTCTCACAGTCCAACCTTGTGGCTTCTCAAGCTTATTGAAATGCATCCAAACGCTTTGTGATTGACTTTAAGAGACGTATCGGATGCTGTCCTTGCTGGAGATTACAGCTGAGATTATTGTGAGTCGCGGTACAGATTGCCGTTTCCCTGGAATAGTGGGTTTAAAAGAGTGGGTGTGCACACCTGTCAATAAGACTAGATTTGTTGTCAATCAGAAGACGAATCATCTCCTTAACATACAGTGTGATCATATGTATATTTACGCAGAAGAGAGTTCAGCGGGATTTACCATCAGATAAGCGTCCACAGGATTGTGGCCGCGCAGAGAGAAACTGATGAGCCAAACAGCTAAACAGGACTGTGTTCAAAGCGATTCTTTATCCTAGCAGAACGAAGTCAGTCCCAGAAATGATATGTAAATAAGTGGCATGAATACAGGAGAGAGAGGTTTAATGTCATTTCATTCGACGGTTTGGCTTCCACTTTGGCAAGCAACACAGCTGGATTGCAAACACACGGGTTGCTAAAATGACAGTCCTAAGAAGGGGTTAGAGAATTCTCAGGGAGGTGACGTCAGCACCTTAAGTGCAAGAGAGGTTTAAGGAAGAATTAACAGCCCAGGTTAAGCATTATCCTCCCAAGCTGTGCCCCTGGGATACGCCAGTCTTTATACCCCCAAATTCTCTCCTCCTTTCCTCTCTTGGATGGGATTATTTTACTAGCAGACGCCTTTCCCCCTCCTCTGAGAGGCTGTGATAATCTAAATGAAAATGTCACACACCAGGTTGTCCTGGCTTTTTAAAGCATGCTTGCTGAGCTACGGTTTCTGAAATAGGCACAAAGGTCTGTTGTCGTTCACCTAACAGTACTGGATGTCATTTGAAGAAGAAGAAGAAGAAGAGATTAGATTTATACCCCGCCCTTCACTCACTTGGAGTCTGATAACATAGGTGAGATCTTGGTTAAGGCAATTAGACTAGTTAACCAGTTTGCTTTTATTGAGGGCAGCCGCTTGAATGGGCAGATTCATCTCCGGTTGATTAATCGGTGGGGCTGAAAGTTAACAGCACACTTTGGAGAGCAATTTGACTCCTGTGCGGCACGGTCAGTGGGAATGGAAGAGAATACATTAACGACTTCTCCTTCCACCAATGAGTGGTAACTTTCAGTTTAATTAAATCTATCTTACAGGTTCTTCCGTTTCTCTGCAAGATAACCTCCAGGGAACTTCAGATAATGTGCACAGCTTTTTTTTTTTTTAAAAAACTTTGATTACTCATCCATCCCCTGACCAATCAATCAGCTAATAAGCTTTGCTTAATTGATGGCAGTCCTGATATATGAAACTATCAGGCTACATATTGATAGGTTGATATATCAAAAACAAATGGGTTTTCTTTCACACACACACACACACACACACACACACACACACACTGTAATCATTTTTGCAGCGCCTACAGAATGAAGAAAAATGATCTGACATATATGAAATACCAATTCGCTTTCTAAATTTAGCAGGATCACTACTCACCCATGGCTGCCGCAGCTTTCCAGACTGGGGATAATAAGGAACGCACAGTCTGTGAGGCTCTCTGCTTTACAGCTAGCAAGCTGCGAGTAAGGAGAATATTTTATGGCTCTCCGGCGCAGGCAGTCCAGAGCATCCCTTCTTTTCCTCTTTGCCTGACCCGCTAATGCCACTTAATTACTTAATCCTCAGCTCTGCTGGTGTGTCCAGTTTAGATGTCATTAAGGGGAAAAAAAATAAAGGGAAATAGAGTCGTAATTATCATGCCAAACAACTACCCCTCCCCGACGTCAGGAAGCTTCACGGCAATTTTGATGGGGTTTATTTGCTCACGTTCTCACGTAAGGGAATGTCGGATCTCACAGGCGTGACCTCTGAGCAGTGGAGAGGGCTAAGGCCCTCCGCCCAGGATTCTGCCCAGCTCAAGCTGACCTTGGCTTCACCCGAATAGGGGGTTTAACACAGGAACTGGTCAGACTGAAAAAGATCTAGGTCAAGCCCGGCCCACTAGCAATCGCACACTGTCTGTCTGAATTTCCCTTTCGTTTGGCACACCAGATCGGAAACTCAGCCAGCTTTGAATAGAATTGGGTCCGGTTCATATTAACGTATACTGCAAGGAGCTGATTCGAAAGTAAGATTCGGTGAGATTCCTTCCACTGACATCGCAATAAATTAGTTGAGAAGGCACCAGCAGAAAGCGTAAGTTGAAAATCCCTTACTTACTGGCTTTTGGAACACAGGAATTATTGAGCGCTGACAATAACCCATCTTAATAAAAGGTGCCCATCGTCTTCAGCTGGGGACTCCACTGGCAGAGCTGAAGCGTCCCGCCCCCTGCATCGCTCTGGAGAGTCTCAAATGGAGGAAACTGCTGATGTGATCTTGACCGTACTGCAGTGCCTCCGCACCGGATGGCCAGAGGATGATACTGCAGCTGCCAGTCCGAAGTCGATTAGGTGACCCAAGGCGAAAGTAGGACCTAGGCTTGCAAGCTGTATGGCTTCAGTGGGCAAACTCCTGCCTGAAGTCCTCGTCCCCCACACTGGCTCAATAGAGAGGTGGGGGGAAATGGGGGGGGGGTGTCCGAAAGAGGATGTGCAATGTGTCCATTTCACTTCCAGGTGAAAACTGGACTTGACTTCGCCACATGAAGACGCTGTCCAGGAATTCACGTGAATTCTGTGGAAGTTACCACAGAAGCATGGAGGAGTCTTAGGTCCAGTCTGCATTGGTCTTTCCTGCCGTTGTGCCAGCGACCCCACATCGTCTAACAAATTTCTGTCTGCATCGCATTCTGCATCTGTTCTCGTATTGCTTCGTCTCGGCATCGGCTGTCTGCATCATTTTATTGCCATTTAGTGGTGACTCCGAGGTCACTATGGCGCCTCACCATGTTATGTGGGTTTGGTTCGAAGGTGGTTTAATTGCTCCTTCCACCCTCCGAGCCACTGTGAGTGATAAACAGACAACTGGAGCCGAATTCTCCCCCCGGTCTTTTCTAAGGAAATATGCAAATTGCCACAAAGGAAAAAAGTTAGCAGAAAATCCAGTTGTCTGCATTTAAAAGCAGCCAGGGAACATTTTTCTGCAATCTTTTTTTTTTTGGGGGGGGGGGGGGGGTTGGGGCACACTCACTTATGAACCATTTGTTATTTCCTGGGGCAGTCCCCAGAATGCCCTGCATGGCAACCACCGAATGTTTTGTGTTTTTTACTCAGCTCGTTCGGTCTTTCCTGCCCCCCTGCCTCCCCCTCCACCAGGTCACCCCCCTTTACTTTCTGTGGCAGGGGGAGGGTCGTGGGTGCTGTTTCCTCCCCACAGTGCAGTGCAGTGCCCGGCTGGCACCCCCGGAAGGCCGCTCCTCCCCCCTCTTTTTGTGCTCTCCCTAAACATGATGCAGACGGCAAGCTTTCATACTGAGCCAAATGGGAGGCAACGGAAGCCGGCGCCAGAGCTGAAAGGAGCAGCATTACACCCCAGATGCAGATTGTGGGAGTGTTGTTCTCAGAAGTGATGTCAACACATCACACACTACGATGCTCCCCAGGTTCTGTTCCCAAAAGCTCTCAGGGGTGCCAGGGGAAGGGATGTCAACTCTAATATTTCTGTATCTATTAATTCAAAGCATTTCTTCCAGAGCTTAAGGTGGCTGACAATATAGAAAAAACCACACAGAATAGAGCACAAACCCAAATATAAAACCACAGTTTAGGACTGCTTTACTCAAATGCAGTCCTAAATAAAAATGTCTTCAGCTGCCTCCTGAAGATCAAAAGTGAGGGGACCAAGCACACCTCCCTGAGGAGGTTGTGAGAGTCCTACAGAATCAGTCACCAACAAGTGTCCTTACACAGGAATGCTTTATTGAGAAAGGTCTGCTATGGTCATCTACACTTCTTGTGTTAGTAATAGCTGACACAGCCCCA
This sequence comes from Lepidodactylus listeri, assembly GCA_029233225.1. Lineage (NCBI taxonomy): Eukaryota > Metazoa > Chordata > Lepidosauria > Squamata > Gekkonidae > Lepidodactylus > Lepidodactylus listeri. Next base: position 125,461,640 of record JARCFY010000005.1, on the reverse strand, counting down.
AGCAGGACAATTATACAGAATTCAAAAAGGGGTCTGGTAAGGAATTGCAACCAATCACCAAGCCAAAGAAAAGGCACTCAAAATACTGGTTTACGGTTCCCAGGGAAAAAGTGGGAAGACTTAGAGCCAGACAGGAGAGATACATGGGCAGGCACCAGCAGTCTCTCAAGGTCAGAGCAGCTCGGAGAGTGCTAAGCATGCCATGAGAAGTATAACATAACATTCCACAGACCCGATGTCAAGGGTTCACTCATCCCACCTCCTGAGCAGAAGATGGCAGAATTAGCTGACAACTGTGGGGCTACCACTAAAAAGGCCCTCTCTCGTGTACCCAGCATACCCAGCTTCTTTGATTGATGGGACAGTCAGGAGAGAGCCAGTTTGGTGTGGTGGTTAAGAGTGGCAGGACTCTTATCTGGAGAACCGGGTTTGATTCCCCATTCCTCCACATGATGCCAGCTGGGTGACGCTGGGCCAGTCACAGCTCTCTCAGCACCACCTACCTCACAGGTGGGGAGAGGAAGGGAAGGTGATTGTAAGCCACTCTGAGATTCCTTCAAGTAGTGAAGGGCAGGGTATAAAACCAATTCTCCTCCTCCTCCTCCTCCTCTTGTGATCTTAATTCCTGGACAGGAATATATGGGAGAAGCCAGTCCTTCAGATACCCAAGACCCAATACATGTAGGGCTTTAGTGGGATCCCATTTGACCTTATTTCTATTTATTTACTTGTATTTTTCTCAATATGTACATGCTGTCTTTTGACAAAAACAAACAAACAAACAAAGAACAAAACTCCTGACTCCGGCCTAGTTTTACAATCTGAGCAACTGGGTATTGCTCAGAAACAGACTGAGCAGCTTGTGTCTCTGCTGACAAACAGCTTGTCTCCCGCTCATCAGTCCTGACGCTAAAATGGAAATATCTTGGGTTGTTTTTTTTTTTAAGTGTTCACTCTTAAGCCTAGCCCACCGGAGAACCTATTTAGCTGTGCTGTAAACTTCTCAAGGTGAGTTGGGTGTGTGTGCGTGTTTGTGTGTGTGTGAATGGGTGAATCAACAGTGGCAGTAAGGGACAGCTGGGCAGTTTGGTCTGAGGCATGCCCAGGGGTTCTTTCGTAAAAAAAGAGGTGCAGGAGCTCATTAGCATAACTTATTTGCATATGCCACACCCCCTGATGTCACCGGAAGTGTCAGAAGGCCACACACCCCTGACATCACTGGAAGTCTGTTAGGAGAAAGAAAGGAAGGAAGAAAGGGAGGGGGGAAGGAACGAAAGGAACAGGAAGGAAGGTAGGTAGGTGGGGGAGAGAGAGAAGAAAGGATGGAAGAAAGGAAGGAAGGAAGGAAGGAACAGGAAGGAAGGAAGGAAGGAAGGAACAGGAAGGTAGGTAGGTAGGTGGAGAGAGAGAGAGAAGAAAAGGAAGGAAGGAAGGAACAGGTAGGTAGGTAGGTGGGGGAGAAAGAAAGAAAGAAAGAAAGAAAGAAAGATAGATAGATAGATAGATAGATAGAGCGGGAAGGAGGGAGGAAAGGAACAGGAAGGTAGGTAGGTAGGTAGGTGGACAAACGGACAAGGCGCTTCTCTCCCCTCCTTTTGCTTGGGCACTGGGGCCCAGCTTTTCTCTCCCTCCCTCCCTTCCTCACCCCCCCCAGGAATGGTGAGGGGGGATGGGGGCTCCTTCCTGGGGACATTGAGCAGGAATGGGTGGGTGGGAGGGAGGGGGTTTCTTTGTGCGGGGGGGGGGGGTGAGAGGGTTTTTTTTGACATTGCGCAGGGATGGGTGGGTGGGTGGGAGGGAGGGAGGGAGGGGGTTTCTTTGCGTGGGGTGGGTGGGAGAAGGGTTTTTCCCCGGCCGCCGGCCTGCCGCCAGCCCAGGGACATTGAGCGGGGGTGGGTCGAAGGTTTTTTTTTTCTCCCAGCCGGCGGCCTGCCGCCAGCTCAGGGACATTGAGCGGGGTGGGAGGGAGGGGGTTTCTTTGCGTGGGGGGGTGGGAGAGGGTTTTTTTCCCCTGGCCGGCAGCCTGCCGCCAGCTCAGGGACATTGAGCGGGGTGGGAGGGAGGGAGGGAGGGAGGGGGTTTCTTTGTGTGGGGTGGGGGGGTGGGAGAGGGGTTTTTCCCAGGCCGGCGGCCTGCCGCTGGCCCGGGGACATTGAGCGGGGATGGGAGGGGGTCCGACCCAGCGGTGGCCATGCTGGGGGCGGGGCTTCGTGATGTGCCCGCCGCCCAGCATCTTCACTGGCGGAGCGGTGCTCCGCTTCGCTCCGGCCCCAACGGAGCCCTGGGCATGCCCATTTAGAACCCACAAAGCACTGGTAAGAGAATCATAGAATCTCACAGAATCACAAGGTTGGAAGGGGCCATACAGGGGCCTGTCGTGATGTGATCCATGGGGTCTTGAAGAGTCGGACTCGACTATGCGACTCAACAACAGCAACAACAACAACAAATCTCTGGAGACAAAATCTGCCACTTTCTAGTGTGGTTGCTGAGAGTAGGGATGCCAGATCCCCCTACCGGGGGTTTGGCATCCCTACCAATCAGCTGGCTGGTGTGTGTGTGTAGAACCCCCGAAACAAGGGAGGAAGACCCGACATTTCAGGGAAGAACCTACATGACTTCAACATGATCTGGAAGTGATGTGGGGATGATCACTCATTTTTTAAAATTCTGATGAACGTAAGAACGTAAGAGTCCTGTTAGATCAGACCAGTGGTCAGTCTAGTCCACCATCCTGTTTCACACTGCGTACACTTGATTGTTCTTTATATGAGTTAACCAAATAGAGTTCCCGCTCGCCAGTTGGCCGGTGGTGGGCAGGAGCCCACGAAATCAGGGGATCCCCTGCCCTCAACTGGGGACTGACATCCCTAGTAGGAACATATGGGAGAAGATGGTCCTTTTAGACACCCTGGTCCCAAGCCATATAAGGCTTTCAAGGACAGAACCAACACCTTGGATTGGGCACAAGGGTGGATCAGTAGCCAGTGTAATTGCTGTAGTATCACGACCGTATGTTTCCAGTAGCTGCCCCCTGACCAGTAGTCTAGCTGGAGCATTCTGCATTAGCTGCAGTTTCTGAACACCTGAATTACTATAGAGTTATTGTGGTATTGTGCTATGTAAATATTCTGTGTGTGGTTGTTGTTGTTGTTTTTTAAATTCTGTGATTTAATCTGGGGTTTGGATATATGTTTCCCGTGGGTTCAGTTGCAGGCCTCAGCTGTGATTCTGGATGAATTCCAGGTCTCACCTCGAGGCTGGTGACCTAACCTGGAGGTTGCATTCAGCCATCGTTGTTAATAACTGTTGACAGACCTATCTTCCATATATTTGTTTGCTGAAAAATAAGGAGAAACTTTTTGTTATGTATTGACCATGCGGATTTGTTATTTGCAGGGATTTGTTTCGGAACTGGGGCCAAGCCGAAATAGTCCTGGCTCTTCCCCCCTGCCCCACCATCAAAAACAAAAATGATCACACTAATTTTTTTTTAAAAAAACCCAAGCCCTCAGCAGGCATAATAAAACTTTATAGCCAATTCATTTTTTTTAAGTAGCAGAAAAAATAAAAAGGAAGCCACAGTACATCTTAGTAAATTGTGGTTGATGTTAGTAAATTGTGGTTGATGTTAATGCTGATGTATATGGGGGTGGGTGGAGAAGACTGATGTAATAACACTTGATTATAATGCAGTTGACACCACGGAATACTGGATTAGGTACAGGGTATGGTTGCCAACCTCCAGGTGGGGCCTGGAGATGTCATAAGAACATAAGAGAAGCCATTTTGGATCAGACCAATGGCCCATCCTATCCAACGCTCTGTGTCACACAGTGGCCACAACCCAGGTGTCATCAGGAGGTCCATAAGCAGGAGGTCCACCAGCCAGAACTCCAGAAGCCCTCCCACTGTGGCCCCCCCAAGCACCAAGAATACAGAGCATCACTGCCCCAGACATAGTATTCCATCTATACCTTGTGGTTTACAGTCCTGGAATTATAACTGATCTCTATATGACAGAGATAAATTCCCCTGGAGAAAATGTCTTCTTTGGAGGGTGGACTATATACCCTGCTGAGGTCCTTCTCCCTTCCCAAACTCCACCCTTCCCAGGCGCCACCCCCCACATTCTTCAGTTATTTCCTGACCCAGAGCTGGCAACCCTCGCTACAGGCTGATTCGTCTCAACAGAACAATTTACTCTTTACAAAGGGCTGCAGGCTACAGAAGCAAGAGAATGAAATGCTGGGTTTATGGGTAAAGACAAAGAGGAAAATGTGTGCGATAAACTCATCTTCTGTGCCATGCATCATTGGACAAGCGCTGTGAATATCAATGGGGAACTCAAGATGCTTCATGCAGCACAGGCAGGCAGGCAGGCGGGCAAGGGGAGGCCTGAGCTGAGCCACCTGCATGTAAAATATCACATCCTGTCGAAACTGGTTGCAAAGATCATTGCCAAAGAAGATGGGAACCCAATGGCGGCAGCAGTGAGTCAATGTGCGAGCTGGCCAGAAATATTCCCATGTGTCACAATGACTGCGCTGTCAAAGCTAAGTTGCAGTCACAAAAGGGATGTTGAAGACAGATCCCGCAAAGGGTTGCCCACTCTGGGTTGCAAGATTCCTGAAGATTTGGGGGCAGAGCTTGAGGAAGGTGGGGTCTCGGGGGGGGGGGGGGCGAGCTCAGCAGAGATTCGTTGCCTTAGAATCTGCTCACTGAAGCTGCCATTTTCTCCACGGGAATTTATCTCCATAATCTGGAGATCAGTCATAAATCCAGAAGAACTCCAAGCTCCACCTGGAGGCTGGCAATTATAATTTCATCAATTGTCTTCCGTGCTGCTTTTAAAAACCCACTTCACCTCTTTTCCTGCAGCCCATTTAGTGTCTGGTCAAGTGCTGAGAAACATGCAAATGTTTCAATGTGTCATCCTCTTGTGGTGCAGCGATTAGTTTATGGGACCAGGAACTGGAAGAACCAGGTTCAAACGTTGATGCTGCCATTAAAACTTGCAATGGGACATTGAAGCAGTAAGTCTCTCTCTCTCTCAGCCTAACCTACCTCACAGGGTTGTTGTTAGCATGGCTTGTGTAGTGTTTTGAGCTCCTTGGAGGAAGGGCACAATAAAATTGTGATAGATGGGTGTTGGTGAACCTATGGCTGTGATCACACGCACAATTAGCCATGGCATAGGCGCAAATGTCGGGTGGATTTAACATGCGCGATCAGACATGCACATCTGGGAAGCATCCCACAACCGGCAGCAACCCGTGTTGCTCCGCCACAGAAGCAGAGTAAACACACACCAGGGAAAGTCTGGTAGCAAATGGGTTGGCATGGGCCATGGGCAGACTTTCCTGCCTGATCACTCCAGCATGCTCATGGCGTTGGGATAGTCTGATCAGGCCATCCTGACACCGGGCCATTGTTTTCCTCTCTTCTCAGTATGTGCATTATCGCACACTCCATAGAGCCCTCAGGACTGAGGTGCAAATCATTGATCCCTTGTTTAAGTGCATCGGAAACAAATGGCAACCCCCCCACAACTGACTCACCTGTGGTTGCATCTGATCATGCAGTGGTGGGCTGTGCCCGCAGCTTCAAAAGCCTGTGTGATCATGCATCTCTCCCCACCCCACTTTATCTCATGCGTGTGACCACAACCATAGAAAGGCACACACTGATTGATATAATTTTAGATTGGAAATGAGGAGTTGCACCACTGGAGACTGAGTAAAACGTTAAATGCCTCTGAGAGTTGAGATACATATTAATAATGAAAAATAAGACGGGTGATTTAAGAAGGCATTTGTTTGGAAACCAGTAGCCAAAAAGGCATTTAATAACATAAGAAGAGCCCTGCTGGGTCATCCCAGTGGTCCATCTGGGTCCGGCATTCTGTCTTACACAGTGGCCAATCCTCTGGAGAGCCAACAACACACACACACAGAGAAGGGCACAGGGGCTGAGGCCTTCTCTGATAAGAATATAAGAAGAGCTCTACTGGATCAGACCAATGGTACATCTAGTCTAGCATCCTGTCTCACACAGTGGCCAACCAGTTTCTCTGGAAGACCAACTACAGAGCACAGAGGCTGAGGCCTTCCCCTCATAGAACATCAGAAGAGCCCTGCTGGGTCAGACCAGTGGTCCATCTAGTCCAGCATCCTGTCTCACACAGTGGCCAACCAGTTTCTCTGAAGGGCCAACAACAGGGCATAGAGGCCGAGGCCTTCCCCTCCTGACACTGGGATTCAGAGGCTGACTGCCTCTGAATGAAAAGGTTTCCTTTAGTCACCCTTTAAAATGTTGTTTCTGGTTTCTTTGGAAGTCTTTGAGATGGCCATACCAACTGATATAAGAGACAGGGGTGCCAAGTCTTACGGTTTAATGGAGGAAGTCCCATCCCCGTTTGGGAGTGTTCTGGTGAGCACGCAAAGCGTGTACACTGCAATGACATCACACGGAGGTGACGTCATTGCGTGGGCACATTGGGAGGGGGATGTCTATAATTTGAGGGAAAACCATTGAGTTTTCCCTCAAATGATAGAGTGTCCCCCCTGAAATGTGCCTGACGCAATGACATCACCTCCGGGTGACATCATCATGCCGGGCCCGTCTCCACAGCCCAGCAATTTGGGGGTGGGGTTCCCCCTGGCGGCCCAATCTGGGCCAGTGGGGAGCAGGCCAATCAAGTGGGGTTCCCCCCCGGGGGACTTGGCAACCCTAATAAGAGACCAGTGATCTCCAAGTGGGTTTTCAAGGGTGTTTCCTGGTACCAACTTGCTTCTTGAGTTTTGGGAGTGAAATCCAAAGGGTCCTGATAGAAAAGAGGAAAATCAGAGAGCTTTGGGTAGTATCCCACTGATTAGCAAAATTCTGAGCTCACCCTGGGTAGGAGCATCATATCTAGAAATGCCGCTTCCTGCTTCCAGTGAAATGGTTCCCACCAGTCCTTGCCACCACTTACTGCTGTTTGAATGAGTAGTGGGAGAAAACAGGGAGTCCAAAATGGTGTTGAGCAATGCCACAACATCGATTCTGGCCAAAACCCCTGGAACTGATGTCGCTGCATCGGCCTGACCTTTTAGGAATTCCCTGCGAAACTGCGAGATCACACAGTGCCATTTCTGCCTCTTTGCTCAACTGAACCCTCTTGCCAGCTGCCAGTGAATGGCTGGTAACTCTGGTCTTATCTGTGCAGACTTGGATTGGCCATAAATGGGTTTCCTTATGTCTTGGAGCTTGGGAATCTCTTCTCAATCGTTGGAAATGCACAGGTACAGTACTGCAAAGCAGGCCAGTGCAAAAGCACTAGGAAAGCCACTTTCGTAGGCTTGACAACTCTAGCTTAGGAAATCCCTGGAAATTTGGGGCTGGTGTCTAGTGGAGGATGGGGGCGGGAGGAGCTCGGCAAAAATGCCATGTCATTCTAGGGTTCCCATTTTCCTAGACTCTATGGTATATCATCAAGTCTGCCCTCTGTAGCTGCCATTTCCTCCAGGGGAACTGATCTCTGTATACTGGAAATCAGTTGTAATTCTGGGAGAATTCCAGGCCTTACCTTGACATGGTAACTCTACTCTTGGGTTTCTGTCACTGTGCTGTCAACAGTTTCCATAGAAGCCAGTGTGGTGATCTTGGACAATTAGTTTGTCCTGTTAGCCCTTTTCAGAATTAAGTCCATGCTTACCTAGAGTACGTGATACTCACAATATTCCTGATACAGGTGGGGACCTTGTTATCTGAACAGAGAGTCCATGCTGTTTTGCATGTACAGATTCTGTATACATGAACCAGAACCCTAGAAAACCCAGTGGTCAGTTCACACATACTGTAGCTGTACACACATGCAAAATACACACATTCCCTCTCTTCAGACAATATAGTGACTGCGTGCATCCGATACAGCGGATCTCCATACTGTTTGTGGCGCCCCTTGTATATGTAGATGTGATGTCTGAAAAGGGCCACAGTCTTTAGGATTAATTATTTTGTCATCACTTGATTCTAGCAACGTATGCTAATTGACTGTGTGAATGGGCAAGTCAAGAGCTTTCATTTCAACCACCTCCATCAATATATCTAATTCTCAATGTAGCCCCATCTATGGATACTTAAATCCTGAGACTGGGGCCATGGGCACACAAGAAAGAGCTTTCCACAAACCTTTTGGAGATAAAAGCCCCTAGGTTGCAGGAAACCCCAAAATCTAAAGAAAAAAAAATATTGGAGAGTTAATTGGGGACAGAAAGATGTCATTTAAGATGTAGCTTTAAGAAGTGAATGCTCTCTGTGGCCATTGCTAGGCAACCACCACAGCACTGCTGTCCTTCAAGGCTTGGTTTTGGTCAGTGAAAACCAGGGGAAGGGCCCTTTCTAGGACTGTTTTGGCCTTTGAGACAGGACTAATCTGGGCCAGGCCCACTAGCAACCACCAGGTGACTGACTCACTACCACACAAAGTGCACATCTCAACCAGGCCCAGTTGCTTGCTACTGTTCAAAAGCAGCCACCCTACTAAAGCCAGTGTGGCGTTGTGGTTTAGAGTTTAGACGTGACTATATGCGACACATTCAAATGCTGATGAATTTGAAAATTTCTTAATCCATTGGACTATTGGAGGGGCACATTTATCTTTCCATTGTTCTGACGCTCATCTTTTTGCAGCAATAAGGACATGGAGGGTCCATTTTCATAGACCATCAGGTCGCATCAAGGAGACAGGCAGCAGAGATACTAAAATAGGAATGATACAGAGATGATTAGCATGGACACATTCTGCGCCTAACCTATCTCACGTGGTTCTTGTGAGGTTAAAATGGAGGACACGAGAATGACGCTTTGGGTCCCCATTGGGGGGAAAGGCAGGGTATGAATAAAGTAAGTAAATAATAAATATAGCCAAAGATGGGGGGCAAATAAACAGTAAGTTGTTTGGTGGCTGAGGAGGAGAAAAAGGAAGCAGGGAAAGGTGAGGATATCGAGGCTACTAGGAGACGTGAAAGTGGCAGCGGTGAGGAGAAGAGATACAGGGGGGAATGATGAATCCCCACAGTTCCTTGCAGGACCCCCCTGCCGGTACAACTGGACCTGACACAGCAACTCAGCTAGAGTTTTTCCAGGTGATGGGGAGGGAGGAGGAGAGCTAAAATGGAGGGGGGGATAAAAGTAGGTTGGCTGGGGTGGGTGGGAAGGAACAAGGGAAGCAGTAAAAGGGAAGAAGAGGCTCTGGGGCTTTCATGGAAGTAATGGGAGAGGGGGAAACGCAACCCCTTGGGTGTCTCCCACTTATCTATATCTCTAATTCCGAAGGCGCCCCCTGTGTGAGGATACCTAAATCCGCGCGGGGGGGGCACCTGGGAGGCAGGGAGGTTTTCCTACACATGGGGGGCACTCCCCCCGTGGGCAGAAAAATCCGAAAAGTTAAAAAAAAACCTTCAGTGACCGTAGAATCCCCCAAAATACCTTTTGAAATGGCACCAACTCCAGACATCAACTGTGAGGAGATTAGAATGTTCGGGGGAGGGGGGGAGGCTCTAACTGTTTTTGTCAGTAAAAGGGAGGGTTTTTACTGGCAGCAGTCGAGGGTTGCCAAGTACCCCCCCCCCCGGCCACCAGCAGCGGATCCAGATCCAGGCTGGGAAACTCCTGGATATTTGGGGGTGGAGCCTCGGGAGGACAGGGACCTCAGTGAGGTACAATGCCATAAACTCCCCCCTCCAAAGCATCCATTTTCTCCATGGAAAGTTATCTCTGTAGTCTGAGATGAGCAGTAACTCCAGGGGATCCCCAGGTCCCATCTGGAGGCTGGCATCCCTAGGCAGCACCCTCTGTGTGACTTGATACCACCTGATTTGCATGACTTAATTAGGCCCAGCTGTTTTGCTACAGTTCATCAGCATCCACCGTATGAAAGCCATTGTGGTGCAACAGTTCGACCTTCAGACTGGGATCTGCGAGACCCAGGTTCAGATCCCCATCTTGCAGTGGAAGCTGACTGGGAGATTTTGGACCAGTCACATACTTTCAGCCTAACCAACCTCACAGGGTTGTTGTGCAGATAACAAAGAGGAAATAATAATGTAAGCTGCTTTAGTCCCAATTGTGGAGAAAGACTGTAATTTTCCTAGGTAGAGGCTGCAGGGGAGGGGGGTGGAGATAGAAAGCTGAATACAGATAAAGGTAGGTTGGCTGTTGGGTGGGAAGGAAATAGGGTTGCCAACTCCAGGTTGGGAAATTCCCAGACATTTGAGAGGTGGAGCCTGGGGAGGGTGGGATTTGAGGTGGAAGGCAGAAAGAGAGAGAAAGAGTGATGAGGGGGGGAGGCAGAAAAACAAAGGGAATGATGACAGGTCAGAAAGAGAGAGGAAGTAACATACATGGAGGAGAGCGAGAGAGTAAGAAAGGGGGGCAGAAGGGAGAAAGAGTGTGAGAGAGGTAGGGGGAGAAGGGAGGAAGCAAAGGTGTGAGGAATGGGATAACTATCCTGCAAGTTTCTTGCAGGTCTCCACTTGTAAAATATAAAAGTGACTGGTTGTTTAGCAGGCCACGTCAGGGTTGCTCTTAATTTCTCTCCTGTCTTTTTCTTTCTTTGAAGGAATAAATTAGCAGCAAAAAAGGGTCTCAAATCTTCTCCTACTTAGAAACCTAACAATGGTGATTAAGGGCTTACTGTTTGTTTTGCAAGAGGGATGTGATTTCAGGTACATAATTACAGCCTGTCTTGAAAACGAAAATTAGGAGCCGGAAAGCAGCCGGTGTTGCATAATCACCCTTTCGAATGCAGCTTCGTTCTCCCATTCTCCCCAAACATTTAGGCAAAGATGTTTTGCCTGGTTGTTTACTCTGAAGTTGCACATAAGTGGAACTAGAGCAGCAGTGCAGTGTGACCGTTAAGAGTGATAGACTAGGACGTGGGAGTCGTGGGCTCCAATCTCCACTTGACTACAAACAAGACGTGTGCTGGAAGTTCCAGGTTGGGAGTTCCCATTGACGGTTGTAGCTGAAGTTTCATATGCAATGGGGTTTGATTTGGATCAGGACCATTGGCAGGGGTTCAAGCCAGTTTCCCCATGCCATTTTTATGACTTAGGCCACAATCAGACGTGCCTTTAAATCTGACTCAGCTGTGAATGTCTGATGGATCTAAAGGGCATGATCAGACAGCAACATTTTGGAAAGGTCCCACAGCCGTCAGCACCCTGTGCTGCCCTGCCACAGAAGAGGAGTTAGAAGACACCAGGGAAAGTCCGGTCCTAATGCTTACTGATGGGCTACGGACGGACTTTCCCCTATCTGATCGCTCAAGCATGCTCTCATGCCGTTGGGATGGTCTGCTCATTCCATCCGAGTTTTTTCCCTCCTCACTTAGCAGTTTGTGCGTAACCATATACTCCATGGGGAACCCTCAGTGTGGAGGTATGATTCCTTGTTTATGCCCATGGGAAACAAAAGGCAACCCCACCCACTCACCCAAACATGCCGTGCCATCTCATTGGGCAGTGAGGGGCTGAGCCTGCAACTACAAAGGATGTGTGATCGCGCAAAGCTGTGTCAATTTCATCCAGGAGAAAAAGGCTCACTTCCCCTCCGCACCAAATGGCACATCTGTCCGCGGCCTTAGAATGGCTGTGGGGCATTTCCATGCACTCTGGTGGGGTGTAAATGTACACAATTCCAATACTATGCATACGGTTGCGGTATAAGCCCCTAGGGTAAATCAGGGCTGGCGTCATGGTGGGCAACGGCTGACCAATGAGAGCTGCTGCTGGGCTCACTAATGATGGTATCTGGAGGAAGCAGCTGAAGGCAGGGTTGCCAACCTCCAGGTGATGGCTGGAGATTGCCAGCTATTACAACTGATCTCCAGGCAACAGAGATCCATTCACCTGGAGAAAATGGCCACTTTGTAAGGTGGGCTCTATGGCATTATGCTCTGTTGAAGTCCCTCCCTTTGCAAAACCCTGCCCTCCTCAGGCTCTGCCCCCCCAATTTCCAGGTATTTCCCAACCTGGAGATGGCAACCCTAGCTGAAGGTGGGGGTGGGGTTCCCTCTTTCCCAGCTCCCTCTACCTTTCCCTGATAGAAGAACTGTTTGGGGCCTGGAATGACAGGCCCCAGGGTGCAATGACAGTTCCTGGGATAGCAGAAGTGCTCTGGGCCTGGAATGACAGCCACTAGAGTGGAACGGCAGTCCTTAGGAATAGAATCAATGCTCTGGGACTGGAATGATGGCCCCTGGGTGTAGAAAAATATTCTGGGCCTGGAATGACGGGCCCCCGAGTAAAATGGCAGTCCCTGGGCATAGCAAACGTGTTCTGCTACTGGAATGAGGCCCAGAGTGGAATTACAACCCCCTGGGAAAGAGTTGTAGGGCCTGGAGATCTTCCAGAATTACAACTGATCTCCAGACCATAGGGTTTCCAGGTCCAACTCAGGAAATACCTGGGGACTTTGGTGAGGGAGCCTGAAGACTTCCCCATCCCCTAAAAAATAAATAAATAAAAACATAGCTGTGCAGTTCCCCTGAAAAGAGTCTTCATTTCCTTGTCCTCTTTTTGCCTTCAAAGGGTTCCCCAGCAGCTGCACTTCCACTAAATGAAAGTGTAATTTGTCATACCCCACCCCCCAGTCCCTTGTCAGGCTTTGATAGCATTTCCAATCATGGCTTTATTAAGGGACTCTCTCTCTCTCTCTCTCTCTCTCACACACACACACACACTCACAAAGCAGTGTCAGCTAGGCTGCCATAAAGAAGGTGGGGGTAGGGAGGCTGGCTACCATAAAGAAGGTGGTGGTGGGGTGTGTGAGGAAGTTGACACTGGTATGCTAACTTTCGATTCTCCTCGAGCATTTGTCTTTGTTTTGACAAGGTCTCTGGTTTCTCTTGTGAGTTTCCCCGCTGGGAACTAGGGGCCATTATTTTCCACGCAAAGCTAACCTGGCATTCATTGGCTTGTAGCCATCTGACGACCCAAGTCTGAACCCCCTATAAAATCCCATTCCCACTTTTCCTCTGAAGTCTTAACACAGATAGTGTTTAGAGCAGTGTAGTAACCTGACCTATAAACTGATCCTGTTTAAGGAACGTTGTTGAGTGCTGATTACTGGGGACTCTGACAAGCTGCCAGAATAAACAATGAATTCTTTCCCAAACACAAACAGTTTGCAAGCCCACACTTTTGTGAACTCACTAGGGCAATGGTATAAATCACTTTACTCATGGGAGCCGCTGAATGTAACAATCTGCTTTATTTCAACCAGCTTCTTCAGCCTAACACAGAAAAATGAAAGGAAGTAAGAGAGCAGTCTAGGGGGTGGAGTTTTCCTCCATCCCACAATCAGGTTCTAGTTTACTTTTTGCTATCTGTTTTACTATACACATGACTTCTGAAACAAATACAAAACAAACAGAGGGAGCGTGCTCTCTTCCTCTCTCACACACTTTACACACTCACAGAGAAGAGCTGTGTGGGTCCTGCCTGCTCCCTCCCATGCAGCTTTTGTCCTGCTGAGATTTAAAGGCACACACACATTCCCAAACACAAATAGTTTGCAAGCTTCTTCTAAAACGTCCTGCCAGGATTTAAAGGCACATCATAGCTGTTGGGGCAGAGCCTCCTCCCACCTGCCAGCTGGTCGGCAGTGGGGAGGAGCCTGCAAAATCAGGGGATCCCCTGCCCAGACCTGGGGGCTGGCAAGCCTAGCAGACCACAGAGATCAGTCCCCTAGAGAAAATGGATGCTTTGGAAGGTGAACTTTATGGCATTATACCCCACGGAGGTCCCTGCTCTCCCCAGACTCCATTCCCAAATCTTCAGGAGTTTCCCAAACTGGATCTGGCAACCCTACCCCCCCCCCCACCCCATAGCCAGGAAGGGCCTGACAAACCTACTGGAATGACAGCTGCTGGCAGTAGGAAAATTGTTCTGTGACCAGAATGATGGGCCTCAGAGTGGAATGGCAGGTCCTGGGAGTAGCAGAAAGGCTCTAAGGAAGAGAAGGAAGGGGGAGAAGGGCAAGCATTATACTTGTCAACAGAGCAACATGAGGTGGATGACGCCAGCATCATGACTCTGGAAGGAAACAGAAGAGCTGCCAAGCAGGAAAATGACTGAGGTGGAGCTGATTTGGGGATAACGATGCAACTTCCAGAAATATTGAAGTGTAGTCCAGTCTTGGCAGATCTTGGAAGCTAAACAGGGTCGGCCCTGGTTAGTAGTTGAATGGAAGACCACCAAGGAATACCAGTGCTGCTACGCAGAGGTAGACAATGACAAACCATCTCTGAATGTCTCGGCTGCAACTTGACAGGAAGAAAAAAGAAAAAAAAAAGGTATTTCATTTCACTCTGAGGTTTGTGATTACAGCTGCAGGGCACTGATTTCAGTCACATGCAGTGTTTCCTCCAGGGGTCCGTTGGAGCGGGAGCGCACAGGAGCGCAGCTCCGGGAGTGAGGAGCCCAGGGGGTGGGCACATGACCAAGCCCCGCCCCCTCCTCAGCTTCCCCGAGCAGTGCAGAGGCGCAGCGCCCTGGGGAAAGCCCTACTAGGGTCTTTATTGTTTTTAATGTTTTATTTTAATATTGATAATTTTATCATTGTACCTTTTATGACTGTGTGCTGCTTTTCCAGAGACTTGCTCAAGGTGGCATATAAATTTTCTAAGTATACCATTTTTTATCTGGGCACATGGCACATGTGTACTGGAGAAATTTCACCAACCCTTCAGCAGCTTCCACCTTATCAGTTTAGTGTAGTAGTCAGGAGTTATACTCTAATCTGGGAGAACCGGGTTTGATTCCCCACTCCTCCACATGCAGCTGCCGGTGTGACCTTGGGCCAGTCACAAGTTCTCTCAGAGCTGTTCTCTCATGAGCAGTTCTCAAAAGACCTCTCTCAGCTCCACCTACCTCATAGGGTGTCTTGTTGTGGGGAGGGGAAGGGGAAGGGATGGGTGGTGCACATGTCCTGGGTATCTCAAGTCTACTTGAAACCTGGTGGTTTCAAGGGAGCAGGAAGAGAATGAGGGTGTGTTCTTTACGCTTATTTTTGTTGCATAAAGTATTGGATGGGGAAGGGAATGGAGGAAGGGCAGGTCAGTTTCACTCCCCTGTGAAGTGGAGCCTGAGGGGTGGGTGTTGCCTTCTGACACACTTCCGGTATGTTACGGGGTGTGGCATATGCAAATGAGTTATGCAAATGAGTTATGCTAATGAGCTCCTGCACCTCTTTTTCTACGGAATGACCCCGCAACTATGTAAAACTCCTATTACAACATAGCTACATCCAACAACCCAACAGTAAAATGATCCAGAGGAAAGAAGGATTGCAAGACACAGTCGGGTTGCCAGGTCTTACCTGGGTCCTGGTGGTGGGCTTCAGCCCAGCTCCTAGAGTTTTTAGGTGTGCGCACAAAGCGTGTGTGCCAAGATGGCTTCACCCGGAAGTGACATCATCGTGCTGGGCACGTCATACAGGGGATGGTAAAAAATAAAAAAAAATGGTAAAAAATGGTATACTTAGAAAATTTATATGCCACCTTGAGCAAGTCTCTGGAAAAGCAGCACACAGTCATAAAAGGAACAATGATAAAATTATCAATATTAAAACAAAACATTAAAAACAATAAAGACCCTAGCAGGGCTTTCCCCAGGGCGCTGCGCCTCTGCACTGCTCGGGGGAGCCGAGGAGGGGGCGGGGCTTGATCATGTGCCTGCCCCCTGGGCCCCTCACTCCCGGAGCTGCGCTCCTGTGCGCTCCCGCTCCAATGGACCCCTGCATAGTTGGTTTAAAATTGTGTTAAATTTTTATTATACTTATTGCTTTTCATATTGTCTATCGAATTGTATTTTACTTAGTTGTAAGTGACCTTGAGCGTCACTTGTCAAGGGACTGGTAGGGTATAAATTTGATACATAAAGAAAATAAATTAAAATCATGTTCTCCTTCTGGGATTCCTGGGAGCACCTGGGTGATTGTAGTTGGGAAACAGGAACCTAGGTTAGGGAGCATTTGGTCTGATTTGACAGAGTTTGTCTTATAGTCTTCTAGAGACCATTCAACATGAAAATCAGCAGAGGGAAATTTTTCAGAGTTGTGTGCTTAGGGGAATGAGATGCTTAGGAATGAGATGCTTAGGGGGGAAGCATCTATCGAAAGCTCATGTGCTAAGCATGACGTTTCTGCTACACCACAAACAGGAGGCAAAATGTAGGAGTGGGAGCAGAGGGTCAAAATGATAGAGGGTGGAATCAGACCTCACGATTACACTTCAACACACGCCTTAAGAAGCAACGACTATCGCAGGAGACCGGCCTCTCCTTGTCATGCAGCCGGGAGAAGGAGGGCAGGCTGAATGTGCAACAGATCTTCTGTGGGCATTGGAGTGTGTGTGAATCACACCTTGGGTAGTTTGTTTGCTGTCTCCGCCTTCTGTGCCTTCAGTTAATGGATGTTGCAATATCCAAGCACCGACTTGTCCTTGAGAAGTCTGCTTAATCTAGATGAGAAAAAAATTGCTGCCAAATCAACTGTGGATGTCAAATCAGTTTATAGGGGGGTAATATATGTAACAGCGTTCCATGAGCCTCGACGTCTAGTCATGCCACCCATCTGACCATGGAAATGTCTTTGGACAGCGCTGGCTCTTTGGCTTGGAAATGGAGATGAGCTCTGCATCCCTAGAGTCGTATTCGACTGGTTTTCGAGCAAGAGAAACCTTTACCTTTACTAATATAGGTTCGTCAGTAGGGATCGACACAAACTGCATTTTTGCGGTTTGTTTCAGTTTGTGGCCCCCTTATTACCACCCCTGCACCAAACAAAGCACTTGCCCTTTCCAAGAAGATTCTGCCACAATGCGCACAATGTGCACAAACCAGCTCTTAAAGTTCATCACAAAAAGCAATGTTTGTGAACTGAAGAGCTACCACGAACTTCCATGAATTTTAAGGCAGTTTGTGGCAGTTCATGGGGGTTTGTGAAGAGCAGAAAGCAGGGGTGTAAATGGTTCCAAGCCGTTCAAACCTCTGCTTTCTGCTCCCTGCCACACAGGTGCTTTTTGTGAAGAGCAGAAAGCAGGGGTTCCTTTAAACCCTTGCTTTCTCCTCTTCATGAAGCATCACAAATGACTTAGAATTCATGGAAATTCGTGGCAGCTCTTCAGTTCATGAACTTTGGTTCACGAACCACGAACCAGCCAAAATTCATTACAAACTTATATTCATGAGCTGGTTCATACTCATCCTTATTTGCCAGGCCTGGCCTGACAACTGGCAGGAGACCCAAGGGAGGGGAATGACACATAGCGGGCAGCTGTGGTTGATGTCACTTGTGGGGAAAACCACCCTCCAGGTAATATAACAAAAAATGGCTATACCGTATGTGTGGTATACTAAATTTCAGGGCTTTTTTTGTAGAAAAAGCCTAGCAGGAACTCATTAGCATAATAGGCCACACCCAACAGCAGAAACTCATTAGCATATAAGGCCACACCACTGACAGCACAGCTTACTAGCATATTAGGCCACACCCCCATGTTACCAGAAGAGTGGTTATCCAGCCACACCCACCGTTTGCTTCCTATTCTGTTTACCTTGTTTGTTGTCAAAACCCAGGGCTTTTTTGGTAGCAGGAATTAATTTGCATGTTAGGTAGGCCACATACCCCTAATGTAGCCAGTCCTAATGAGTTTCTGCTGTTGGGTGTGGCCTGTTATGCTAATGAGTTCCTGCTGGGTGTGGCCAACTCAGGAGCCAGCCGGAACTCCGTTCCTGTGCGTTCCTGCCCAAAAATAGCCCTGCTAAATTTAAAAAACACTGTAATGAAGGAATACACACAAAATTCTATTTGAAATTACAAAAAAACTCTTTTTAACTGTTCTTTAAAGATGCAGTACAAGTACAAATTGAATTTAAACATGTGAAGCTAAACCACAGTACATGAAATTAACCACGTGGCATTAACCATGGCAACGGATGTCCCTGGTAAAGCTTCCTTTCGACCCTTCATCAGGCCCTAATTATATGCTAAAGCTGCAAAAAAATTTAAAAAATGAGCATTCTATACATTCATATTGAATACCGGTCGTAATCATGTGGTAAAGCTTCAACAAAAATTACAAAAATCGAGCATTTTATACACTCATATTGAATACAATTACCAGAATCAGAATTACTCTCACCCAGGAGCATAGAGACAAATAAAGTTGAGCGCGCATGAGCACTTCCCCCCAGTCCCAGCAGCACATTACACACAAACGTTTGAAACCACAACTATTTGTTAAACAGAAAAAATGAAAAATTATTATCTGAACGTATTACTAAGCTCGACTCCCTGATATCAGGCCTTCACTCACCTGGGAAAGAGTTGAGGGGACTGGTGCGGGACATGCGCAAGCATTTCTCCTCTGTTCCCAACTGCACTCCAATGCTCAGGAGCAGGGGTCATTTCGTAGAAAAAGAGGTGCAGGAGCTCATTTGCATAACTCATTTGCATATGCCACACCCCCTAACATACCGGAAGTGTGTCAGAAGGCAACACCCACCCCTCAGGCGCCACTCCACAGGTGAGTGAAACTGACCTGCTCTTCCTCCATTCCCTTCCCCATCCAATACTTTGTGCAATAAAAAGAAGCGTAAAGAACACACCCTCATTCTCTTCCTGCTCCCTTGAAACCACCAGGTTTCCAGTAGACTTGAGATACCCAGAACATGTGCACCACCCATCCCTTCCCCTTCCCCTCCCCACAACAAGATACCCTGTGAGGTAGGTGGGGCTGAGAGAGGTCTTTTGAAAACTGCTCATGAGAGAACAGCTCTGAGAGAACTTGTGACTGGCCCAAGGTCACACCGGCAGCTGCATGTGGAGGAGTGGGGAATCAAACCCGGTTCTCCAAGATTAGAGTCCAACTCCTGACCACTCCACCAAACTGATGGGGTGGAAGCTGCTGAAGGGTTGGTGAAATTTCTCCAGTACTTGTGTGCCATGTGCCCAGATAAAAAATGGTATACTTAGAAAATTTATATGCCACCTTGAGCAAGTCTCTGGAAAAGCAGCACACAGTCATAAAAGGAACAATGATCAAATTATCAATATTAAAACAAAACATTAAAACCAATAAAGACCCTAGCAGGGCTTTCCCCGGGGCGCTGCGCCTCTGCACTGCTCGGGGAAGCCGAGGAGGGGGCAAGGCTTGGTCATGTGCCCGCCCCCTGGGCTTCTCACTCCCGGAGCTGCGCTCCTGTGCGCTCCCGCTCCAATGGACCCCTGCTCAGGCGTCATAACAAGCTAAAAAAAAAAAAATATTAGGAGTTATTATCCATTTGATTTCATTGGAGGCTTGGGAGGTTCCCCCAAGCACACTGATACATACATACATTGCTGTGCAACCTCCTAAAATAGAGACAGTTGCTTTTGACTGGCTGTTCCCCGCACACACAAAAGCGATGCCCCTGGGCTTTTTTCTTTGCTTTGGGGAAGAGACATAGTTTTGTTTCAGTTATCCAGACCTAGGGAAAAGGGATTGCTCCTTGTGGAAGCACAGAGACAGGCTTAGAAGCCCCAAATGGTCAAACTCCATGTCTCTGGCCAAGCTGAGGGTGCCCCCTTGGGGAAAAAAAGTCTGCTTTGGTGGGTGGCATCTATGGTTTTGTTGTTGGAAATGTATGTGTTTACAAGAACTCACATTCAGTCATTATGGGGTTAACTTGCTTACCTCCAGTACTATTGTTTAGACTGACCTAGAAGGGAAACCTGGCAGCCAGACAACTGAAGAAAAGCCCGCAAATCTAAGAGAGTATTGCTGTATTGATTGGTTTCAGGTGACTTCCTTCTCGGGGTCAAGGAGAAAGAGATTCTCCATTCTCCTGACCTCACCATGTTTGTGTAAAGATGTACAAAAGTAGCTCTAGATATGTTATTGTTTTGTAGCTCTCCTGTGTACCCTTTCCCTTAGAAACAAAGTATTTTAAACTAGAGGGAACGTCTCCTCTCCAGTGATGCAATGATTCATCGCACCTCTGAGCATTGAACTATTTTGAATATTTTTTCTTTAACATGTGCTAGTACAGCAGCACGGTTTAACATTTGTAACTGATGAGGTCCCTCCATACCTCAAGCCCCACCCTCTGCACGCTCCATCCCCAAATCTAAAGAAATCCCCCAACCAAGAGTTCGCAACTCTACCTTCCAAGAATGAATTCAGTGCTTTGCTAGTCAGTCAGTTTGGAGAGGTTGACCCAAAGCTTTCTGGGGCCCCCATTCCATTCTAGACCTTCTGGACTCTATCTCCCAGTTTAAAGAAGGAAGCAAGCAGCAGGAAACACTGCCCGGTGTCCCCAAGAGCCACACTGGGCAAGAGCAGGGATCCCCAACCTTTTTGAGCCTGTGGGCCCCTTTGCAATTCTGACACGGCATGGTGGTCTCTTCCATAGACTTAATACAGAAGACTGTGAAGGAATTAATTTAATTATAAGGGGGGACCCACAAGAAAATTGTGGGGATGTTGCATCCCATCCACCCCCACCTTTGCTCCCTTCCCTTTACCTCCCTTCTCAAATAATCTTCCATCCCCTTTCTCCCTCTCCACTTGACAATCTTACCCAACTCTCTTTCTCCCCCCTTCTCCGTCAATCTCCCCTGGTTTATTTCCCTCCTCCTCTTCTCTTCCCTCTTTCCTCCTCTACCTTTCTCTGTCAATAGTCCCCCCATCTCTCTTTCTCCGCCCTCCTCCTTACCTTGATTTCTTCAGCTGCAGTCTGAATGATTTAGAAATGGGGGGGGGGGGGGGGAAAGAGTTTTAAAATGACAGCTGAGCTGGCGACTGTAGAGGGGTGTGAGTGGGCGAGGAAGTTCCTTCTCACCCCTGTCTCTGTAGCTGTCAGCTCAGCTGTCCTTTAAAACTTTATCCCAGCTTCTAAGCTGTCAGACCGCAGGGAGAAGCAGCACAGAAACTGGGGGGGGGGGGAGGGAAACAAAGAATCCTCCTTGTTCGGCCCCCTACCCTTGCCTCCAGTGCTGTTTTGCCCTGAAACCTGACAGATTTGAAGCCAGGAGAAATTTTGAAAAGGGCAGCTGAGCCGGCACCTACAGAGACAGGAATGAGAAGGGGCCTCCCCATCCACTCACACTCTCTGTAGTCACTGCCTGCTGCTTCTCCCCCCGCAGAAACATCGGCTGAGGGGGCTCTCCCGGCCACCCACCCACTTCCTCCCCCCCACAGAGGCAGTGTTAGGGCTCCGGGGAGCCATGGCAGCTGTGGTGGCTGCAGAAAGGCCCTCTTCAGGTAAGTGCGCTGCCTGTGCATGGAAAACTTTTCGGTATGGGTAGGGGATTGAAACTCCCCCCTAATGTATTTTGTAATGTTTTTAGATGTTTCTGCAAAACCAGGAATTTCCCCAACTTAGGGTTGCCAGGTGCTTACCCTTGGCCGGCGGGGGGTGGGTGGGAGGGAGCTTTCTGGGGGTTGGGGGTGGGTGGGATGACTGCCATATGCGATGTCCCTGATGTGATGACATCCCTTCCATGTGACATCATCACGTTGGGGATGTCGCACCGGATCGTGGCTGTTTGGGCCCACCCTGGGGCCAGCTGGCTGGTGGCGGGCAGGAGCCTGCGAAATCAGGGGATCCCCTGCTCCCACCTGGGGGCTGGTAACCCTACCCCAACTTCAGAGAAAAATATCCTTTCTCTCCATGTGGCCCTGATCTATGGATTGAGGTATCCACACATCTACCCACACCTGAGGAACAGATGTATACATGATGTATAGAAAACGAAGAGAGTTCTTTCCCACTCTCTAACACAATGCCAGAACTCATCTGATGAAGCTGATTGACAGTAGCTTTAGGACAAAGAAAAAGAAACATTTTTGTATAGTGCATATTCAACTTATGGAATTTATTGCAGTGATTTTTTTTTTTGGAGAAAGAACTGACAAATGTACAGAGACAGGCCTATCAATGGCATTAAGCCATAATCTTGAAATGGAACCTCTGCCTTCCAAGGCGATATACTCCTGATTGCCAGATGATGAACGCAGGAACAGCACATGGCCATCTGCTGCAGGCTTTGCTTGGGAGGTTCTAGAGGTATTTAGTTGGTCATCTTCAAAATCTGGCTCCGGTTCTGATGGTCACTCTTCCATTATTTCTTTTATGTTTAAGAATATAAGAACATAAGAACAGCCCCACTGGATCAGATCAGTAGTCCATCTAGTCCAGCATCCTGTCTCACACAGCAGCCAACCAGTTCCTCTGGAGGTTCAACAAACAGGGCATAGAGGCTGAAGCCGTCCTAAGAACTTAAGAAGAGACCTGCTGGATCAGACTAGTGGTCCACCTAGTCCAGCCTCCTGTTTCATATAATGGCTGACCAGTTCCTCTGGATGGCCAACAACAGGGCATAGATGCCAAAGCCTTCCCCTGATGTTGTCTCCTGGCTTGGGGATTCAGTGAATTAGTGCCTCTGAAGGTGGAGAGTCACCATGGCTAGTAGCCATTGACAGACCTGTCCTCCATGAATCTACTGAATCCTGTTTTAAAGCTGTTTATTCCTGTGTCCATCACTACCTCCTCTGGCAGTGAATTCCACGTTTTAACCATTCTCTGTGTTTCATCTTTCTTGCACTGCCCAAGGAGATACAAAGTTGGTGTAGATGGGAAATCCTTACGTTCCCATCAGGGAAGAGAAGGCTTAGCAAACCATTATAAGGTGATATACACTGTGGTGGAATGGGACTGCTCAGGTGTTCAGGCCCTGTTCCACCATGCCCTCCAAAGTTTTTCCAGTGCCTGGAGAGGCTTGTCTTTCTTGGGTAGCCTGCCACCACCACTTGACCTTTGTAAGGAATTGCCTGCTGGAAGTGTCAGGATTCCCAGCTACCCTTCCAAGATCTGAGGCCTTGCCTCTTTGTCTCCTGCTGCCCAGCACCTGGTCACCATGGGCACAGTTTACTGCCTTGCGCACCCTTGGAGGAATAGCCACTTGCTAACTGCCTGCCTTCCCCTGCTGCTCCTTTTAAAATTGTATGTCTGAGATAGTGGAGGTCTATATGGTACAGAGAACCTCTACCAGCATCAAAAGTTATGAAGTATTGATTAAAAAGAAAATGTTCATAAGCATACTTTTAGTACACCACCAGACTGAGCAAGGGATTCAAACAAAAGTGGTAAATGCAAATCTTCTGTCCCTCCCTCTATACATCCTGTATCAGATATTAAAATAGGACAGGTTCCTAAGGCTTAGGAAGTTACAAATCTCTACCGAGGGTCCATTACCTTGAAGCTTTCTGTAGGTCCCCAGGCCCAGCACATGGCTAATGGCCATCTCCTCCAGACCTCAGTTAAGAGTTCTGTCTACCCTGATGAACCCAGCACAAAAGAAGACTTGCTCCTCACTCCCCTGAGTTTTATCACCTCTCTTCTCCCCACCCACTGAGCAGGTCCGGCCAGGTCAGAGAAGTGTTTCTTGCAGCTTCTTTCTGGAGATTATTCCTGGAACCTTTCTAGTCTAAAGTCCTCCAAATCTCTGTTCCCTGCTTGGAGAGGGTGGGAGAACTTGACCCACCCATTATCTCTCCTGCTAGATCTATTAGCATTTGTATGAAGATAAGCTGAGGTATGTTTGGAAAGCCCTTGGACTGACTTCCTCCTCACTGCCTGATCTCTGCCCAGAAAGAAGGAAAAAACTTTTAAAACTCAGAGTGAAGGTTTTGCTCATTTCAAACCTCCAAAGGGAAAAAACCCACACATCTCTTCACATACACCAATGCTGATTTTAGCCTTTGGTTGAGAACAATAATCATATTCGCTGAGGAGAGCAGGGCCATTGGTTTAGGGGACCAAGAAAGATGTAAAGTGTGCAGGAATGGGCTAATCATCTATTTGATAATAATAATAGTAATAACAACAACAATTGTTATTGTTATTATTTTTAATCTCAGCCTTCCTTTTTATCTGGCCAGTATTCATGTTTCACCATGTTTGCTTCACAGCAACTGTATACAGTGAGAGGGAAAGTGACTGACTCCAAGTGTACCAAGTAACCTTCATGTCTGATTGGGGATCTGAACCCAAGTCTTCCAAGTCATAGTCTGACACTTGAATCACTACACTACACTGACTTTCATACCTTGGTAGCTGAAACGAGTCCTCTGAAACTAGCTTACTAGTCAAGGCTAATATCCTCTTTCTGGTCACACAGTCTGTGTCACACAGTGGCCAAAACCCAGGTGCCATCAGGAGGTCCACCAGTGGGGCAGAACTCCAGAAGCTCTCCCACTGTTGCCCCCTAAGCATCAAGAATACAGAGCATCCCTGCCCCAGACAGAGTGTTCCATCTATTCTTAGCACTGCTTGTCGATTCGTTGAGCATGTCATTGGAGAAGCTTTGTCAAAAGCGCTGTTAGCCTCAGTATATTGACCAGACTCTTATTTTTCAAAAACAGACATTCACTTTCCCCAGTATATTCAATTTAGAGTCCTCGCTACCTCTTTTCATCTTTAAAACTCAACCGAGAACACTTTCAGGGCAATCTGGTAGCTGTGATTCCTTCTTGCATTGGGCTACATTTCACTGTTTCCCAGAAACATCCATAGCAGTACTAACAGGGGCCTTGCATTATTCTCACCTGTTTCAGTGTAATATGGCTATTCCTCTTGTGTCACAAGATAGCTCTGCTAAGAGCCATAATCTACGCTCCAAGCACATTTGCTTCTACTCGATGCCCTGACAATACAGTGAATTCTATTTTTTATGGCTGCAAATTCATAACTGGCTGCCTGCTCCCCCCAGGGCTTCAGTCTTTGGATGACACCATGTACATAGTTGGTTGTTCCAGGGTGACTGGGATGATCCCAGGGATCAAAAGGAAGACTGCAACTCAGGAGATTGAGACTGGGAAGGGCAGCCATGAAGGAGCTAGAATAGATCCTTAAGTGAACACACAAAGCTGCCTTATACTGAATCCGACCACTGATCAATCAAGGCCAGTCTTGTCTACTCAGACTGGCAGTGGCTCTCCAGGGTCTCAGGTCTTTCACATCCTCTACTATCTGATTCTTTCAACTGGAGATGCCGGGGATTGAACCTGGGACCTTCTGCTCAATGTATGTTCAAGCCCTTCCTCAGATTATGGATAAAATTAAGTAAGCCTCTCTCTATACTTTAATCATATTGTAACTATACATTAATTATGCATGTTTACAGGAAAAGAATAAAAAAGAAGGGAAAATAATTCCTTTTCTTTCTATTTTTGCTGAAAGTCGAGCTCTCTACCAATGCCTTAATTTGCTTGCTTTTCACTTTTTAATTTTTAAATCCTTTTTTTTTTGTTCCCTCCCTTTTCTGTTGTTATGTATACACTGTAGGCTGTCCTTCTATTTGGGGAGTGGGGCGTGTACTTGATGTTTATGTCTGTTTCTTTCTCTGTATTTAAATGAAAAAATAAGTTTTAAAAAAAATCTGGGACCTTTTGCATGCCAAGCAAATGCTCTATCACTGACCAAGATCAAGTTAATTCGTGCCATAGGATTCTCCATTGCTATGTATGGGTGTGAAGCTGGACAATGAAGAAAGCTGACAGGAAGAAAGTTGATTCCTATGAAATGTGGTATTGGAGGAGAGTTTTACAGATACTGTGGACCATCAAAAAGACAAAGAAGTGGGTTCCAGATCAAATCAAGCCTGAACTCTCCCTAGGAAGCTAAAATGACAAAGCTGAGGCTATCATACTTTGGTCATGCTATGAGGAGATGAGAGTCACTGGAAAAGTTGAAGGCAGCAGGAAAAGAGGAAAACCCAACATGAGATGGATTGACTCCATCAAGGAAGCCATGACCCTCAGTTTGCAAGGCCTGAGCAAGGCTGTTAACAACAGGATGTTTTGGAGGATATTAATTCATAGGGTGTCCATAATCTGGGATGGCACTGAACATACACAACACAACACTGCAGTCCCATGAAATAAGTGGGCTTAGACTGTAGTAACTGTGCATGCAATTGCACTGTGAGTCCCATTTTGTTGGGATCAATGGGATTTCATCACTAGTAAAATCTTGTAGGAGACATTCAAAGGTTCAAGTGATTTTCTATTGATTACTGCAAAGATTATAGGAATCTTTGGGGGAAAGTCTCTGGGGCTCTCCTGGAGAGCTGACAGGCTGTTTGAATCACTGGACAGCATTATAACAGGTGTTTTAAATCACTTTTAATTGGCAACAGAAGAGTTCTTCCAACTAGGAATGTTTCAGTTTTAATCAGGCCAGGTGTTTTTAAGATGAGCTATCCCAGCCAAAACCTGTCATAAGTGAAGATTTATGAGAACTTCTCTACTTCAAAAGGAGTGAATTCAGAAGTTTATTTTATCTTCTGATTTTCAGTAATCTGAAGTAAGAGAAAATCATATTGTTTCTCTTTCTTTTCATGTTTTAACATATCAATATTGAACTATTGGAATCTATAAGCAATATATATATACTTGCCTTTTGTAGGTTATCATTCTAAATAGAAAAGACTTTCATTTGTTTCTATAGACATTTACATGAATTGGACTGGTGTAAAAGCATCACAGTAATTAATTGTCAGTAAAGAGATTGATGTTCCATCCTTTACTTCAAAGGATCTAGAAAATAATCGGTCAAGATGTTTTTATACAGTTAAAATTGACCTGGCAAGGATTCACAAACTAAGTTAAAGAATGTCAAAATTAATAGAGCTAAAGTTCAATTGTATTTTCCATGCAAAATAGATCTAAGCTATTGTGTGAAATAGCAAAGAGTAAATATCTATGAATGTTTAAAACTGAGAATGAAGGCCAATGAATAAAATGTTTTTGATTGTTTATTGAAAAAGAGAAAACTAGTTAAGTTTTAGGGAACTGTGTTTGAAATTAACAAGCAGAAAGTTGGGGGATGTTCCAAAAGGCTTAAGAAAACAAAACAATAAATCATGCACACTTGGAAGTCAATTAAAATGCAGAACTTGTATTATAAAAGGGAGACTTCTGCTGGCGAAAGTAAGATGGTGTATTTTACAAATTAGAAGGTTCAATTAGACAAACAAAAGCTCTATAAAATTAACAAAAATGTTCTAGGTCCAAAATAAAAACTGTTAAATAGATTCAGAGTATCTACCAAAGCTTTATGTCATCAGTCACTTTGTAATATTAAAGGCTGAAGACATACTGCCATTCTGCCGCACCTTCACGGTGCAGCAGAATGGGGCGGGGGGAATTTCCCCCGCGGCACAGCGTTCGCACGCTGCTGGGAGGAAGCTGCCCACAGCGTTCAGACTGCGGGCGGCTTCCTGGAACGGCGTGCGGATGCCGTGCGGCTGCCCCTGCCCGTGCGTGTTCACACCCGCTCCGACGGGTGGAACGCGCGCGTGGGGCGCGCCGCACCAGCTGAGCACCACTTTGAAGTGGTGCTCGGCTGGTGCGGAAGGAGCACAGCGCTGGACGCGATGCGTCCAGGCCGCCTCCTGGGGGCAGATGCAGCCGTCTGAACAGCTGCTCTGCCTCCGCTTCTGAAGTGGAGGCAGAGCGGCCGAGACGGCCAATCTGTCCTCGGCCAAAAGGTGCTTATAGAAAGTTAAATATATTAACAGTGCCATTTTTCATAATCTAATGTATCCTATATATTTTTTCAATAGCAATAACCTGTATTAAGAGTGCTGTTATACTTTTATATGCATGTATTAATGTAAAAGAACCAATTTTGCAACAGAACTGATAAATTTTATACTGAAAATCAACTTAACCCCGTTGTGTGCATAAAGTTCATTCAAAGGTGAAGTCTGAGAAAAAAGCTAAGGAGAATACACCCATAATTGTTAATAAGCAGAACACCTGCATTGTAAAAATTGTAATGCGGCCAAGTAACATCCTGTTTGCCAGATATATGATCAATGATTGACCAGACAAAGAAATCTAAACTGAGCATGTCTAAATGATTTCAGTGATGATGTAAAGTGAGGAGGAGCAAGAAACGCATATAAGCAACATCCCTACTGAAACAAACTGAACATCCATGCTGATTTCATAGCTGTGAGGTGTTCCTTATTCGAATAAATACTTTTGTTATCCTTTGCTGCCTGGATAATCATTTTAACTGTGTGGTTTATCAGCTAGCCACACAAGTCAAAGAACCTTAGCGCCCTCAGGGCTTCGGCATCAATCTGATGGGTTATTGTGTTTTCAGGAGTGAGTGAGAAAGAGTATCCAAATGACTATCTAAGTCTCGGATTTGAAAAATATCAACTGACACATTTTAGGAACAGCCCGAATTGCAAGATAAGTTTGACAATGCACCAAGTACATTTCCCAGGGTAAACATGCTCAGCCGTGCTTTACTGTACCTGCAACAGTGGCTCCTGTATTGCAAACTGTACAGATTTCAGGCCTAGCACAATTTTGTTAATACATATCAACAACAGATGTCCGAGACTGCCTGCTAGTGTAGATATTTCTAAAAAAAAAACCCTGTGTGGGAGAAGGGGCTGAGCAGGCAATAGCCCAGCTGGGTTACAAGTTCTAGTTGCATAAATCTAGTTTGGTGTAGTGGTTAGAGCAGGGTCCCCAACTTTTTTCAGCCTGTGGGCACCTTTGGAGTTCTGACACAGCATGGTGGGTGCAAATACACAAAATGGCTGCCACAAAATGGTTGCCACAGGAGGTGGTGCCAACCACAAAAGAACTGCCGCAGCCCACTTTCAGTCACACAATGAAGGTCCCTGTGCTGTGGTGGCAGCTGCAGCTAAAGCAACCTTTTAAAAAATCTGCACAGTCAATCAAATCTCCAGGGGCCAATCAGAAGCCTTCCTGGGCAAAAGCCCCACATGGCCCTGCCCACTTTCTGAAAACACTTGGTGGGCACCCGGAAAGGGTTGGCAGGCACCATAATGCCCACAAATACTACGTTGGGCAGCCATTTTTGTGCCTGGCTCTGCCTCATACAGTAGCCATTTTGAGGCTGTGTCCATCACACTGTATCCATAGGCATCAACTTCAGGGGGGCTGGGGAGCTGGAGCCCCCCCCCCTGAACTTTTCCAGGAAGTGCTGAGCCTCCACCTGAGACAATGGCCTATGATGTCTCTGGCCCAGCCCCAGCCCCCCCTCCGGGACATTGGAAAGTCTATGCCTTGGCTGTGTCAGAATTTCAGAGGCACCTACAGGGTCAAAAAAAGTGGGGGACTCCTGTTCTAGTGATTTGTGGATGGATATGAAAGCTGGAACGTTCTTCAAATCAGCAGCAATAATGGGAGCTGGAGTGGGGGCCATGGCTCTGGGATGAGGGCAACTTAATGCTCCCCCCATGCTGTGTCACCCAAGATATGTTTTCCCCATGAGCTGCTATTAGCCCCATTAGGTAAAAAAAGATACACACTTTGTAGTGCTTTCCTTCTGGTCTTGGCAGGCACTGGGCAGCGGGAGACACAGAGGCAAGGCCCCAGATCTTGGATGGAAAGCTGGGGGTTCTGACCCACCCAGCGGTATTTCCTTAAATAGGTCAGGTGGTGGTGGTGGGTTACCCGAGAGAAAAGAAAAGCCTCTCCAGGTACTGGGATAACCTTGGAGGGCAGGGCAGGG
The DNA here is from genome assembly GCA_029233225.1 of Lepidodactylus listeri. Classification (NCBI taxonomy): domain Eukaryota; kingdom Metazoa; phylum Chordata; class Lepidosauria; order Squamata; family Gekkonidae; genus Lepidodactylus; species Lepidodactylus listeri. The sequence continues at coordinate 125,432,043 of JARCFY010000005.1, read as the reverse complement.
TGGAATAGGGCCTGAAAGCCGGAGGACCCCTGTTCCGCCACAATTGTTGTTGTTGATGATGATGATGGTAATAAAGACCCAAACTTTTTTTTTTACGAAACAGGTAAATTTGGCCCATTAGCAGAGAGCAAAGCAGCATATTCTAAGCCATTTATTTTTAGGCCACTGAATTTTATAGCCTGTCTTATCAACCATCTGCCAGACTGCAGCTATAGTCTTTCCCTGCCCTACATACCATAGATTACATGTGCAAAAAATGGAAACAATGCTAAATCCTTTATCCTTTTTATTCCCCCTGTGCATCAATTGCTATTTTTAGGAAACTGAGCATTATGTAACGTTTTTAAAACACCCTGAGGAACACTCCTTGCTGGGCGCTTAATTATATTATCAGCACAATCCGTACATAGAACAAAATCCTCCGTTATCTATGATCCAGATCATATGGCATCAAAACTGAAAGCAGGGGGTCACTGCAGGTTTTATTTCTAGTAAGTGCAAGTTACAGATTTATTGCATATCCCAAAATGCAGGAAGTGGACATGCATATGTCTAGGGTTGCCAGCCCTAAGTTGGAGAGTACCTGGAGGTTTTGGGGCGGAGCCTAAAGAGGGCAGGGTTTTGGAGGGGGAGGGATCTCAGCATGGTACAATGCCACAGACGCTACCCTCCAAAGCAGCCATTTTCTCCAGGGGAACTGATCTCTGTAGCTTGGAGATCAGTTGTGAAAGTGGGAGATCTCCAGGCTCCACCATGAGGTTGGCAAGTCCTAATGTTTAGCTGAGAATTCTTCTGATTTAATTTCAACTCGTTGGTTCTGATCCAACCTTCTGGGGCAAAGAAAACAACTCCACACCATCCTCTATATGACAGCCCAATTTAGTATCATCTGCAAATTTAATAAGCATTCCCTCTATCCCTTCATCCAAATAGTTTCCCTGGGTGTGTCAGAAAGGGCCACAAGAACTGAGCACTGAGGCAACTCTTCCTGCTTTCCCTCTCATGATCTGCCTAAGTTCACAGAATCCGTATTGCTGTCCTATGGCCGTCTAGTCTCTGTTTGAAAACTTCCAGAGAAGGAGAGCCCACCACCTCTTGAGGAAGCCTGTTCCACTGAGGAACCGCTCTGACTGTTAGGAAGTTCTTCCTAATGTTTAGCCGAAAACTCTTCTGATTTAATTTCTACCCGTTGGTTCTGGTCTGACATTCTGGGGCAACCATCCTCTATATTACCATCCTCTATATGCATAGGCGTCAACTTCAGGGGGGCTGGGGAGCTGGAGCCCCCCCCCCAACTTTTCCAGGACGTGCTGAGCCTCTCCCAGAGATAATGGCCTGTAATGTCTCTGGCCCAGCCCCAGCAACCCCCCCCCCCGGGAAATTGGAAAGTCTACACCCTTGTCTATATGAGCCCTACCATCCTCTATATGACAGCCCTTCAAGTACTTGAAGATGGTTCTCATATCACCTCTCAGTCGTCTCCTCTCCAAGGCTAAAAATACCCAGCTCCTTCAAGCTTTCCACATAGGACTTGGTCTCTAGACCCCATCACCATCATAGGACTTGGTCTCTAGACCCCTCACCCCTCACCGTCTCTAGACCCCTCACCTCTGGACTAGTGTAGCATATGTCTCATGTTAAAATACACCACTGGGGGCTGGGTCAGTTGTAGATCTCTTCACTGTGTTCTCATCATGGCATTTGGATTCCCAGCTCTGGGTTGGGAAATATCTGGAGATTTAGGGGGTGGAACCTGGGCAGGGTGGGATTTAGGGAGGGTTAGGGACTTCAGCATGGTATAATGCCATGGAGTCCACTTTCCAAGGCAGCCATTTTCTTCAGAGGATCTTACCTTTGTTGTCTGGAAATCAATTATAATTCTGGTAGGTCTGCAGGCCTCACCTGGAGGTTGGCAACCCTACATGGCATTCATAAGGTGCTATGGATGGACATGCTTAATAGTGCTAAGGTTGCCAACTCTGGGCTGGAAAATATTTGGAGATTTTTTTGGGGGGGGCAGAGCTTGGGGAACACGAGTTTTGGAGAGGGGAAGGACCTCAGCAGGGCATGACGCCACAGAGTCTACCCTCCAAAGCAGCCATTTCCCCCCAGGGGAATTGTTTTCTATTGTCTGGAGGTCAATAGGGATCTTCCAGGGGATCTTCAAGCTGCACCCAGAGATTGGCAACCCTAAAGAGCACTAATATGTGACTGGGTCTTTATTTCCTTCTACTATTTCATGACTTTCTGCTCTTATCCCTCTAGGGTTGTCAGACCCCCCCTCCCCCGGTGGAGGCGGGGGTCCCCCACTGCCAGGTCTCACTTCCCTACTGTTGATCAGCTGGCCAGCAGAGGTGAACTTATCCCAGAAAAGAAGGAGATCCATCTGACATGCAGTAATGTGTCTATATCACTGCCCACATGACCCAGAAGTGACATATCACATCTGGGTCATGGGGCAACGTTCTGGTATTTGGGCAAAAACTCTATGGTAGAAGCCAAATTTACTGTAGAGTTTTTGCCCAAATACTATAGTGTCACCAAACATCCTGGACATTGGATGGGCCTTCCTGCTGCTCCTGGTAAGTTCCCCCTTCCCCACCTGGTTGCCAGGAGAGTCCTGCCAACCCTATATCCCTCTGGAGATGACTCCTGTGAACAGATTCTGCACCTGTTTAGTTCTCCCCATATTTCAGTGCCCCAACGAGTACAGTTTTTGCATCTTGATTGGCATGGGCTCATCTACCTGTGATTTAAAAAGAGGGGGTATTGCAAGATCTCCCTCACTATGGCTGTGGACAGACTGGCAGCTTGCCATGATATAGTGCCGCCTGTAACTGACCCAGTTTAAAATGTTGCGGGACATATCAGCCACACAGCACACCCTACTGTGGGTTACCCATGGAGCCATCCCGTGGGAAAGCATCCACATTATTGTAGCGCATCAGCCACAGAGCATGCTTCAAAAATGGCAAAAATTCATGTGCGCGCAATGGGCAATTTTTTTAAAAAGCCGCTTCCCTAGTGGTAGGACGGATCTGCAGGTTCAGACTGCCAGATCTGTTCTGCACGCACTCCCCCGTGTTCAGACAGCCGGTCATGCGCAATGAATGTGCGAGGAAACAAAAACTCCACTTCGGAGGCAATGGCTTTTTAACCCAGCTCCAAGTTGTCCTCTGATGGGGTGAGTACGCCCAGGGAACGCCTGACAGCTGTGGCTGTGTGAATGGGCCCATTTAATCAGTTTGTGAAAGATGCCTATATCAGGCCAAACTGCCAGTCTGAACACAGCCTATGTGACCTTTTTCGCAGTATAGTGTTGACCTTATTTTAGCCACGACTTGTGAAGCTTTGAATTTGCTTCACTTGCTCCGCACTAGGGTTTCTTCCTCATTGGTTTTCCAGTGTCTGACTCCCTGATTGAGTTCCACACTCAATTCGAATGGAGGCAAATATGCCTCTCGTCATGCAGCACATCTGTGATGTGACCTATTTTCCCTCCCCAGTGCCATTTGGGGGTTATCAGCCATAGGTGCTGACCCCCCCTACCACCTTCCCTCTGTCTCATTTAGAAGTTGCATATTTTTGCTGCAAGTTTTCCATCATTTACTAAGATTGTGCCTCTGTGTATGTGCGCACGTGCGTGTGTGCTTCAAGGTATCAAAACCGACTGTTCAGTTGTCATCAGCTGGGAGGGAAAGTGTAGCTTGGGAATGTCTCTTTTCAACAAAGTAAAATGAGGCAGAATAAGCATCTGAACAGAAAGTGTAGCTTGGGAATGTCTCTTTTCAACAAAGTAAAATGAGGCAGAATAAGCATTTGAACAGATCCTTGGCGGGTGGACTCTCCATACAACATGGAATATGTTTTTAAACAATGCTTCTGCAAACATTACAGGAGTGATCTAAAATAGCGGAGGGGGAGGGCTCTGACTGATGTCAGCCACGTTTTCAAATGTGATGCTTTGGAGGAATGCAGGCTGCTAAGCAGGCTATAATGGCCAAAATTGCATTCCTCCTTTGGCGCACTCTCACATTTATTTTAAAGACATTTGAAGAAAATAATTGAGCAGGCTATAATGGCCAAAATTGTGTTCAAATGCAATATATATATATATTTTTAAAAATCATCAGACTCCCAGCTGAGATTTGATCATGCAACCTTTTGGTTACTAGATAGGCACTTTAAGCTTATGTGCCACAGCTCTATCTGCTATAATGAACAGCAGAAAAGCCCTTCGAATTGGAAACAATAAGCTAATTAACTGGAAACTGCCCTGTGGTAATGTGAGCTTGGTGAGTGAAACATGCAAATGTGGAAAGGAGGGCGGACCTAGAGCTGAAGAGCACTGGATGAGCAAATATTTCCCCACTAGGTTGGCACCAGGGTTCCCTCTAAGCAGAGTTAGTGTGAACTAGTTCACAATTTATTAGCCTCTGGATCACACATTTTTGTCTTTGCTTAGGAAGGATGGCTCCAGAGGCAAACATATTTGACTTTATGTCCAGTTTGGTGTAGTGGTTAAGTGTGCGGACTCTAATCTGGGAGAATCGGGTTTGATTCCCCACTCCTCTACTTGCAACTCCTGGATTACTTTAGGCAAGCCATAGCTCTGTCAGAGCTGTTCTCTCAAGGACAGTTCTGGAAAGAGCTCTCTCAGCCCCACCTACCTCATAGGGTGTCTGTTGTGGGGAGGGGAAGGGCAAGGAGTTTGTGAGCCACTCTGAGTGAAGGGTAGGGTATAAATCCATCTCCTCCTCCTCCTTCTCCTCCCTCCTTCCAGCAGGATCCTGGACTAAATAGATCTTTGGCTGAAGAACATAAGAAAAGCCTTGCTGGACCGGATCAGTAGACCATCTGCTCCAGCATCCTCTTCCATGTGAAATCCAATCAGAGGCCAAGGCCTTCCCCAGATGCTACCTCATAAGAACATAAGAGAAGTCATGTTAGATCAGGCCAATGACCTATCCAGTCCAACACTCTGTGTCACACAGTGGCCAAAACCCAAGTGCCATCAGGAGGTCCGCCAGCAGAACCCGAACTCCAGAAGTCCTCCCACTGTTGTCCCCCAAGCACCAAGAATACAAATCACTGCCCCAGACAGAGTATTCAATCTGTACCTTGTGGCTAATAGCCAGTGATGGACCTCTACTCCATATGTGTATCCAATCCCCTCTTGAAGCCATCCATGCTTGTAGCCGCCACCACTGTTTCCTAGCAGTGCTGATGTTCCATCAGGATCCTGGACTAGATGGACTTTTGGTTTAAGAACATAAGAAGAGCCCTGCTGGATTAGATCAGTGGTCCATCTGCTTCAGTGACATCCTTTTCCACACCGTGGGCAACCGGTTGCCTGGGTATAGAAGCCAAGGCCTTCCCAAGATGTAGCCTCCCAGCACTGCTGGTATTCCAAGATCTCATCATCTAGTAGCCAGAAGTGCACTGTTGGAATTAGTGTGAGTGGTGCACCAAAATGGGCCAAATTCCCCCATGCCACCATTTCCTCCATTTTCCTCTGTTGCCTCGTTGCATGCTTTTTTCCGTCATGACAGCAGAACTGAATATGAATTGTGAGCTTATCTGGAAGCCTCAGAGAGGTTTCACCCCAGGGAAAATGTGTCAGCCCCTTCCACAGATGTGGTGGTTGTAGCATTTATGCGTTCCGGCTCAGCTCTCCTAAGGGCTCCCAGAGAAGCACAGCAGGCCGTTTCCAAAGAGAAATGTCACCAAACAGCACCGCTTCCAGCACTTGAAGGCAATATCTGCCAGGAGGCACACGGATGATGCAATAGTCTTAGACTGGTAATTTTATTTTGTTTTTATTTTGGTCTCGTAAAACAATAACGCTCGTCATTGTAAAAGTGGTTATAGGGATGGAAACCGAGCAGTTTACGGGCTGGTTGTTTCTACAGTTCATCAGATTTGCTGGCAGGTTAGTCAGCATCAGCAAATTCCTTTGGCGCCTTCTGCCGTTAAGGGACAAAAACCAACGGAATACAGGTCAGCGTTCCCTGCATTCCTCTTTGTTTGCTGATGCGGATGTGATCGCTTACTGTAGATAAACCTGGGTGTGTTTTATGCACACTGGAAGGTGTGTGGCCAAGATATTTATAGACTGGTGTGTGTTAAGTGCTGGCAAGTTTATTCATTTTATTTGTTCAGTTTGTATCCTGCCCTCCCCACCGTAGTGGGCTCAGGGCGGCTTACAGGATATATGCATTAAAACCACAAAATATGTTAAAACATAGAAAAATTGAAGGAAGAAGAAGAAGAGATTAGATTTATACCCCGCCCTTCACTCACTTGAAGTCTCAGAGCGGCTTACAAACTCCTTTCCCTTCCCCTCCCCACAACAGACACCCTGTGAGGTAGGTGGGGCTGAGAGAGCTTTTTCCCAGGCTGCCCTTGAGAGAACAGCTGGTACAGAGCTATGGCTTGCCCAAGGTCATCCAGCCAGGTGCAAGTGGAGGAGTGGGGAATCAAACCTGGTTCTCCCAGATTAGAGTCCACGCACTTAACCACTACACCAAACTGGCTCCCATTAAAACCATAACACAAAATTTAGGGAATAAGAAACATAAATATTAATAAAAGATGGTGGTGTACTCTCAGATGGTCACTACCACCATCATCCAGCTTCTTGCCAGGCTGTTAGTTACTACGTTAGAAGAAAAAGAAGAAGAAGAGATTGGATTTATACCCCGCCCTCCACTCACTTGTAGTCTCAGAGCGGCTTACAAACTCCTTTCCCTTCCTATCCCCACAACAGACACCCTGTGAGGTAGGTGGGGCTGGGAGAGCTCTGAGACAACTGTCCTTGAGAGAACAGCTGGTACAGAGCTATGGCTTGCCCAAGGTCATCCAGCCAGGTGCAAGTGGAGGAGTGGGGAATCAAACCCGGTTCTCCCAGATTAGAGTCCACACACTTAACCACTACACCAAACTGGCTCCCATCAGTTAGTGCTGATGTTGGGGCCAGGGCCACGATGTTAAAAGGCGGCACCCTAATCGAAAGCCTGGTGGAAGAGCTCCCTTTTACAGGCCATGCGGAACTGTAAAAGGTCCCGCAGGGCCCTGATGTAATCCAGGAGCTCATTCCACCAGCAAGGGGCCACCACAGAAAAGGCCCTGGCCCTCGTCACTGCTAGCCTGGCTTCTTTAGGGCCTGGGAGGGCCAGCCGATTTTGAGAGCCTGATCTTAGTGCTCTCTGGGGAACATATGGGGAGAGGCGGTCCCTTAGGTAACTAGGTCCCTGACCATAGAGGGCTTTAAAAGTAAGAACCAGCACCTTGAACTGAATCTGGTGTGCTATAGGCAGCCAGTACAGTGCTTTTAGGGCAGGCTGGATGTGTTCCCACACAGGAAGACACAACAACAGCCTCGCCGCCGCATTCTGCACCAGCTGTAGCTTCTGGATTTGGGACAAGGGCAACCCCATGTAGAGAGCATTACAGTAATCCAGTTTTGAGGTGACCATTGCATGGATCACTGTTGCAAGATCCTTGCGTTCAAGGAAGGGAACCAACTGCTTAATCAGCTGTAGGTAGTAAAAGGCAGACCTCACAGTGTTTCTGACTAGGGCTGCCAATCTCCAGGTGGTGGCTGGAGATTTCCCGCTATTGCAGCTGATCTCTAGGCGACAGAGACCAGTTCACCTGGAGAAAATGGCCACTTGGGGAGGTGGACTCTATGGCATTATACCCCACTGAAGTTCTTCCCCTCCCCAACCCCTGTCCTCCTCAGGTATTTCTCCTGAGGTATATCTCCAGGTATTTCCCATCCTGGAGCTGACAACCCTAATTCTGACTTATGGCTACCCTATGAATGGTCCTCCAAAATGTCTGATCTTTAACAGCCTTGCTCAGCTCTTGCAAACTGAGGGCTATGGGTTCCTTTTAGCATGCTGGTTCTTCCTCTTTTCTTATGCCTTCAACTTTTCCTAGCACCACTATCTTTCCACAGTCTTCTTGTCTTCTCATAATGTGACCAAAGTGTGATAGCCTCAGCTGAGTCATTTTAGCTTCTATACAGATAGGAGAACCTAAGAAAAGCCCTGCTGGATCAGGCCAGGAGCACCTTTCCCATGAGGAAAGGTTGAAAAGTCTGGGATTTTCCAGTCTTGAAAAAAGGTATCTCAGGAGACACAGGCTAGAAGCTCATAAAGTTATGGATGGGGTAAAGAAGCAACAAGAGGAAACCGTTTCACCTTCTCCCACTCAGTGGAAGCGACCCATGAAGTTCATGGGCAATAGAGTCTAGGTAAAAAGAGAAGAAGCACATTTTTATTCAATGAGTAATTAAATTGTGGAATGTGTTGTCTGTGGATGTAGGGATGGCAAGGAGCTTAAAAGACAAATTCAGAAAAGACAGGCCCATTGTGATGTTTTATGTAAATATTTTGTGTGTATTTTATTTCTCGGCTTTAATGAAGGGCTTTATACGTATGTTGTTGGGATTGAAAAATGCAGGCCTGTAGAGTAAGAAAGAAGGGGGCTGGATGGGTGATTGGCGTGTATTATGACTGGATGGTAGCTGGAAGGAGTTGTGGCTCAGTAGTCTGAGCAGAAGGTCCCAGGTTCAATCCCCGGCATCTCCAGCTAAAAGGATCAGGCAGTAGGTGATGTGAAAGACCTCAGCCTGAGAACCTGGAGAGCCACTGCCAGTCTGAGTAGACAACACTGACTTTGATGGACCAAGGGTATGATTCGGTATAAGGCAGCTCCATGTGTTTGTGTGACCCGAGTGGGGCGGAGTTGAGGGGGTTTGTTCAGAGAAGCTTCGGGGGGGGGTGAGGGAAAAGAGATGAGTGGGTGAAAAGTGAAGTTATAGAAGAAAAATCTGTGTTCTGTGTGGCAATTATTAGCCTGTGGGACATGAGAAAATAAGCTTGCATGGCTAGGTTTATTTAAGAAACGTTAGAGAAACAAGAGGAACAGTACATCTATCTGGAACCATTTTGCTTACATACCTATTAGAAACCACTACACTTATGGACATTACTGAAACCATTACACTGTTATACTTATTTATTTATTTAAACTAATTAGTTGCCCACCCGCGAGCAGGCTCTGGGCAATTTACAACATTATGGAGATTAAAAATATAAGTCATATATAATCAGAATTAGTGACAATAAAACAACAAGTTAAAACCAATCAAGATGACAATAAAGTAGTCCTCCTTTGCTGGCTACACTGCTATCCCTCACGGCAGGGCAGGGGAGGGCATGTGTGGGCCATAGAAGAAAAGAGAGAGAGGGCCAGTCTTAACCTCCTGTTGCTGCCCTGAACTAAAAGCCTGGCGGAACATCTCTGCCTTACAACTAAACTCTGATTACGTTTAAGAGAAGCAACTGGTTCATTTAGGGTAAAAGATCCCCATTCACCTCAGAGCCACCTCTCATATGCTGAACATTCTGTCACTCTACCAATAATAACTAAGCCATCCTGTTTTCTTTGGGCACAACATAAGCCCCTTTTGGACAGCCTTTACAATCCATTTTGGTAGCTGGATGCTAACGGATATTTTTTTGTCATTTCAAACTCAACCATTTTAGCAACTGGCTGCTAACATATTTTATTTACCTTTTTCATACAAACCCGCTTGCATCCAGCTGTTCTTGAGGTAAACTGCTTTCTTACATTTTCACCTCTTTGTTGCACTTCTGAATCACTGTAGTGTGCTGTTTAAAATGTCTGCAGTGCTTCCAGTACTGTCACGCTCCCCCCCCTTTTTCGCTGCACAATCTTCCTTGAACTTTTTTTAAAAACACATAAGTTTAGCTGTTCCAAGACATCTCAAAGGTACCACTGTGACAGTGAAAATATAGAGCTCAACTGAGAATGTTCAAAAGAAAAATGTTTGAAGAAGATTGTATGGTGAAAAAGGGCAGGGGGAAGCATGGTGCTGTTCGAAATGGCCAAGTGGCTTCAGAGAGGGCTCATTTACTGGGATGAAATTCGCTGTATGAAACCTCCATCCCTGTATCACTTTAGTTGGAACTGGGCCAACAACAGCTAACACATGGTTTAGAATGGTAATGTGAAAGGGGCCTAAGACATCTAAGGCCGGAGCCTTTGGTGGCAGCGCAAATAAGGAAGGCAAGGAGGCAGCATAACATGCGTTACCTCAGAACACTACAAAGAGGTGCCTTGGCAGAGGTTAGGCACATAAAGGGGTCTCACAGAAAAGAGTAAAAATGTTACATCTATCAACAGTTTAAAAAAAATTTAAATAGATTGAGGCTGGGCCCATTTGACGCTTTTTGTATCCTGATCAGGATGTCTCTCTCTCTCTCTCTGTGTATGTATGTATGTATGTATGTATGTATATATGTATTTATTTATTACATTGGCTTCACTAGGCCACTCTTTCCTACAAGCGGGGCTCAGGGAGGCTTACAACAAAATAGTATACAAAGTTCTTTAAGTTAAAACCAACATTAAACCCACCTAAAAACAGATCAGTAAATATTTGTCATACTGTCCCCATCACTGTCCTCAATCAAGTGCTTGGAGAAACATCTCTGCCCAGGGGTTATTTTGTAAAAAAACAAAACAAAAAACAACCAACTGCAGGAGCTCATTAGCATAACTCATCAGCATAATAACTTATTTGCATATGCCACACCCCCTGACATCCCCAGAAGTGTGTCAGAAGGCAACACCCACCGCTTAGGCTCCACCCCCAAAATCTCCAGGTATTTCCCAACTCGGAGCTGGCGAGCCAGCTTTACACTTTGACTAAAGACACTTTAGGTTTCCTTTGCTCTTGCAGGGAAGCTACCCTACAACAAGCATGGAAATACAGATCAAGTTAGTTGCTTTTTCCCACAGCACATCACCATATGTGCTTGCTCCTGGGCTTGCTACTCCCAGAACGGCGTTCCTGCTCGAAATGACCCCTGTCTCTGCCTTGCATGCTCTGTGGAAAGGTAATAACTCCCATAGGGCATGGATGTCTTCTGGCAGAGAGTTCCACCAGGTGGGGGCCAGGGCTAAAAAAGCCCTGGCCCTGTTTGAGGACAGCTGGATCTCTCTCGGACCGGGAACCACCAGGAGGTTCTTATTCCCTGAGCATAATGCTCTTTTGGGGGCATACTGAGAGAGGTGGTTTTGACGGTATGCAGGTTCCTGACCGCAAAGGGCCTTAAAGGTCAGAACTAGTGACTGCTGAGCTCTGAATTTTGGGCCAGTGGAGAGATGCAAAGTTGGAGAAGAGATGGTTTATAGGCAGGACTGGAAGCACACAGAGCAGGGGTCCCCAGTGTGGTGCCCGTGATGCCCGCCGACACATTTCCTGGTGCCCACCAAGTGCTTTAGAAAGTGGGTGGGGCCCGGTGGGGCTCTTGCCCAGCAGGGCTTCTGATTGGCCCCAGGAGATCTGATTGGCCTGGCAGATTAAAAGAACGTTTTTCCAGTGGCAGCGGCCTTCACAGTGTTTGTTTTATTCTCTCACTCCTGTTTCCCAGCATCTTCTTTAAGTCTCCCCTCTTCTCCCCAGCACTTGGGCTTCTTCTGCCTGTTTGGCTCTGCCTCTTGTGTCAGCCATTTTGTGGTTGTGCCCACCATCCTCTTCAGAATTGCAAAGGTGCCCACAGACTCAAAAAGTCGGGGACACCTGGTGCAGAGAGAAGGGGTGCTGACCCTTAGACATCAACCTCTCATCAGTGGCCCTTTCCACACTTGGATCTCATCCCTGATTTTATCAGAGTTCAGCTCGCAACACAATACCTTGCATTTATCCCTGGTTATAATGGCATCTGTTTATCCCGGGACAAGTGTGGGGTGAAACCGGGGTGACCTCACTGTAATGTGGAAACAAAAAATACCCTGAGATCATTACAGGGGTGAACTTGCGTGTAGTGTAGAATGTAAAAATACTCTGAGATAATTACAGGGATTAATTTGTGTGTAGTGTAGAATGTAAAAATACCCCGAGACAATTACAGGGGTTAACTTGCGTGTAGTGTAGAATGTAAAAATACCCTGAGATAATTACAGGGGTGAACTCGTGCGTAGTGTAGAATGTAAAAATACCCTGAGATAATTACAGGGGTTAACTTACGTGTAGTGTAGAATGCAGGGGTCCGTTGGAGCAGGAGCGCACAGGAGCGCAGCTCCGGGAGTGAAGAGCCCAGGGGGCGGGCACATGTCCAAGACCCCCCCCTCCTCTGCTTCCCCGAGCAGTGCAGAGGCACAGCGCCCCAGGGAAAGCCCTGCTAGGGTCTTTATTGTTTTTAATGTTTTGTTTTAATATTGATAATTTGATCATTGTTCCTTTTATGACTGTGTGCTACTTTTCCAGAGACTTGCTCAAGGTGGCATATAAATTTTCTAAGTATACCATTTTTTATCTGGGCCCATGGCACATAAGTACTGGAGAAATTTCACCAACCCTTCAGCAGCTTCCACCCCATCAGTTTGGTGTAGTGGTCAGGAGTTGGACTCTAATCTGGGAGAACCGGGTTTGATTCCCCACTCCTCCACATGCAGCTGCCGGTGTGACCTTGGGCCAGTCACAAGTTCTCTCAGAGCTGTTCTCTCATGAGCAGTTTTCAAAAGACCTCTCTCAGCCCCACCTACCTCACAGGGTGTCTTGTTGTGGGGAGGGGAAGGGTGGTGCGCATGTCCTGGGTATCTCAAGTCTACTTGAAACCTGGTGGTTTCAAGGGAGCAGGAAGAGAATGAGGGTGTGTTCTTTATGCTTATTTTTACTGCACAAAGTATTGGATGGGGAAGGGAATGGAGGAAGAGCAGGTCAGTTTCACTCACCTGTGGAGTGGAGCCTGAGGGGTGGGTGTTGCCTTCTGACACACTTCCAGTATGTTAGGGGGTGTGACATATGCAAATGAGTTATGCAAATGAGTTATGCTAATGAGCTCCTGCACCTCTTTTTCTACGAAATGACCCCTGAGTTTAGCATTTTAGTTATGGTAGTGGCTTTAGTTGTTGTAGTTATAAAATCAATAAAAAAATAATTTAAAAAGAGTGGGTGGAGAAGGAGTGTGCACCCAGCGCCAGCAGCCAAGGCCCTCAGCCTTGGGCAGGGGGAGCCAGCCAGCCAGCCAGCCTCTGAGCATGTGCAAAGGGCCTTGCCTGCTTTCATTTGGAGACATGTGGTTCTCAGCCACGGCAGCAGCACCCAGGGCAGGTAATTGAATTAGCTTCATTAATTAGCTCAGGTAATTGCATTAGCCCCGGTAATCAAATCAGCTTTGTTGATTAAACTAGCTAAACTGCCCCCTCTTGGCTACGGGGCTGTGAGTGTGTGTTAGTGCTTGGACTCTGTAGGCCTCTCTGTTGCACTAATGGCCGGCAGTCAGTCATTGTCCCTTTTTGCAAAATCCTGTTGCAGTAAACTCAGTGAAAGCAAACTCCAAAGTGTGGGTATGGATTATTTCCTGAACTCTGCCAACCCGACACAGTTGTCAGACTGAAGCCACAACAACGAGAACAGTGCATTCAGCTCTGAAAGCCTGCAAATATGTAACACGGCCTTCTGCTGAATTAAGCATTGGTCAGTTTAGCTCCATAACATGGGAAGCAGCGGTTCCAGCAGAGAACACTGTTTCCCAACACCTGCCTTTAACCGAAGATCCTTTCCCCTTGTGATGCAGGGATAGGGATGCCAAGCTCCAAGTGGAGTTTCGAGAGCTCCCGGAATTGCAACGCATCTCCAGGCAACAGAGATCAGCTCCCCTGGAGAAAACGGCTGCTTTGAAGGCTGGACTCTCTGGCATTCTACCCCACTGAGGTCCCTTACCTCCCCAAACCCTGGTCTCCCCAGGATCCATCCCCAAATCTCTAGGAATTTTCTGACCTGAAGCTGGCAACTCTATGCCAGGGCCTGAACCTGGGACTTTCGTAGGGTTGCTAGCCTCCAGGTGGGGCCTGGGGATCTCCCGCTTTTACAACTGATCTCCAGCTGACAGAGATCAGCTGTCCTGGAGAAAATGGCTGCTTTGAAGGGTGGACTCTATAGCATTGTACCATGCGGAGGCCCCTCCCCTCCCCAAATCCCGCCCTCTCCTGGCTCCACCCCCAAAGTCTCCAGGTATTTTCCAACCCAGACTTGGCAACCCTAGACTTTCGGTATGCAAAACCCAGATTCTGTCCATGAGCCATGCCTCCTTTCCCTGTGGGGTACGCATGTGCAAGATTTGGCATGCACCTCAAGTAGTTTGCTCGATGGCGCCTATGCACTGATGTTTCTTAATGAGCACGGGGAAATAAAACGTACACAGTCCATTGTATTTTTTAAAAAAACCATTGTATACCAAGTGCATCGATTGGCAAAGCATGACTAATAAATAATATTAAAGCAGAGCCCATGTGTCTTGTTACAGAAATGGAGAAAGATGCTGGAACTTGGTAAGCAACAGTTCTGAGAGTTCACCCGGTTGTGTTACCCCTCTGCCCTTTCTAATGTGGGTCAGATTTTCAAATACTCTCCACCGATTGAAACAAAAATTGGAGCCGTGCCCTTTCTGACCGGCTTGTCAAAGCTTTAAGAAATTCTGCTGAACCGCGCAAGTTTTTTTTTTTTTGCCAGATTCCAAAGTAATCATATGTAGCTCAAAAGGCAGCAAAGGACGCTAGTAGACAATTTCCAGAGCTCAAAAATACAAGTACTGGGCCCCACTGTGCAACTAGAGTGCCCTTTAAATGTTACATGAATGCCACGGGAGGAGCACATGCGTGGATTCTGCCCTCATTGCTGATGTAACATTCAAAGGTCCACACCAATAGCAGAAGAGCAGATCTGAACACATTTGAAGAGTGTTTGCCATTTAAATGCATGGTTGCCTCATCGTGAATCAGACCATTGGTCCATCAAGATGAGTATTGTCTGCTCAGACTGGCAGGGGCTTTCCAGAGTCTCAGGTTAAGGTCTTTCACATCACCTCCTACCAGATTTTTTTTTAGCTGGAGATGCTGAAGACTGAACTTGTGACCTTCTTCATGCAAAGCAGAGGCTCTTCCACTGAGACAGTAGCAGAACAGATATAGGGAGGATACAGGAAGTCCTGACCTTTTAATCTTTCTAGCTCTATCGTCCCCTCTGAAGTCTTAGGCCCTTTCCACACTTGGACCTCACCTTGAGTTTTCTCGGTGTTTGACTCCAGCCATTTACCTTGCTGTGATCTCTGTTCATCTGTTGTTTTCTGCCCTAATTTTGTCCTGCTCCAATTTGCTTGCTTGCCCTGGGTTATAAATTCTGCACTGCCAACAGTAAACCCAGGTTTAATGTCCTAGGTATGGCAGGAAAGCAGAGTTGAGGATCGAAACTGAGTTTAAAATTCTACTATTAAATCTGCACCGGGGCCACTCCGGATCGAGGGAAACCCCACGGCAAAACAGGATCCATACACCCCAGGGCAACGGTGGTCCGAACCTGGGGTGACCACAATGTAATGCAGAATTGACTAAAAAAAAACTAGGATAAAAAGAGGGGTGAACTCAAGTGTAGTGCAGAATAGCTAGCAGGAGACAGTGTGAACCAGGATTAAAGGTCTAGTGTGGAAAGGGCCTCAGTGTGTGCTACTAGTACTAAGATACATGGCACAGTCCATTCCTTCCAACAAAAATGAAGCAGGGTATGAGTCCATTGAGCCTCTGTGTCTAAAGGGCTGTCAAGTCACAGCTGAGTTATGGCGACACTGTAAGGTTTTCAGAGGTTAAGCGGAGGTTGTTTGCCACGGCCTTCCTCTGCCTTGGTGGTTTCCCTTTCCCAGGACTGACCCTGCTTAGCTTCTGAGATCGGATGAGACTGCCCCTGGGTTTTCCAATTGGATTTGGGGAAAACCCATCGTCCCCTGCAGCAATATATATATATATATATATATATATATATATATATATATATATATATATATAAATGGTTTGGCCAGTGTGTAGGATTGCCAATGCTGAATTAGGAAATTCCTGGAAATCTGGGAAGAGAAACCTGAAACCAGCAGGGGTTGGGAAGGGGAGAGACCTCAGCAGGGTATAACACCAGGCAGTCAGGGGCGTAGACTTTTGAAATCCCCGGGGGGGGGCAGGGGCTCTGTTGCACTTGGGACCATGTCCCCGCCGCTCTCCCCCCCCACCCCAGGGAGCCACCGCCGCCGCTTCCCTCCCCCGGGCCGTGCCCGCCCGCCCGCTGCGCTCCCCGCCCCCTCCCTCCCTCTCCCCGCCCCCTCCCTCCCTCTCCCCGCCCAGTGCTATCCCTGGCCGTTTGAGCAAGCCCGTCGGCCGCTTCCCAATCGCCTGCGACTTTTTCATTAATTACTGGCATGTATTCATACATATTCCTGCCGGCGATAGGTCATGCGCCCCCGTCTCCAGCTCTTCCCAAAGGTCAAGCACGCCCCCAGCAACGTCCCGCTCGTCCAGCCGCTTCGGGGAGTTCGGGGAGAGTCCGGGGCCTGAGCCACTACGGGCCGCGGCAGGCCGCCCAGCTCCTTTGCAGGCCCAGGCTGGTGCCAAGATGGCCTTGCGGGCCTCGGTTAGAAAGTGCCGTCGAGCCCCTTTGCTTCTTTCAGGGAGAAAAACACCTTTCATGCCCTCCGGACTGCCTTCTTCGTCTCCTCCAGTCTCGGGCGCCGGCGGCCTTGCGGGCCCCCGGCTCCCGCTCCGCCTCGTGCTCGGGGCGTGCGAGGGTGGCGCAGATGGAGCGCCCGGTGGCCAGTCAGCCGGCCGTCGCCACCTCTCCTTCCCCCCCCTACCCCAGGGAGGCAGGAGGGCAGGCCGGGGGTGGGGGGGAAGGAGAGGCGGAGGTGGCCGGCTGACTGGCCACCGGGCGCTCCATTTTGCCGGGGGTGGCTGAGCCCCCCCGGGAAATTTTGGGGGGGGGGCTCGAGCCCTCGAGCCCCCCCGTAGTTGACGCCCATGCAGGCAGTCCACCCTTCAAAGCAGCCAGTTTCTCCAGAGGTGCTTGTTTCTGTCATCTGGGATGTAATTACACCTATAGGTAAAGGTAAAGGTTTCCCTTGCTCGAAAGCCAGTCGAATCTGACTCTAAAGATGTGGTGGTCATCTCTGTTTCCAAGCCGAAGAGCCAGTGCGGTCTGAAGACTTTTCCACGGGCATGTGGCCGGCATGATTTGACGCCGAGGCGCACGGAATGCTGTTACCGTCCCACTGAAGTGGTACCTATTTATCTTCTTGCAATTTCTTGCTTTCTAACTGCTAGGTTGGCAGGAGCTGGGACCAGAGACGGGAGCTCATTCCATCACGTGGCACTCAGGTCTCAAACTGCCGAGCTACCAACCTTCTAGTCTGCAGTTCAGCGTCTTAACCACTTGAGCCACTGTAGCCCCCTAATTACACCCATACCTTGGTGTAATTATGGGAGATATTCAGACCCCACCTGGAGGCTGGCAGCACTGTCAGTGTGCTTGGCCATGACTGGCGGTAGAAGCTACATATTTGGTAGAACAGGGGGACTGCCATGCGCTCTTGTCACTACACCTGTGGCTGAAATCTCAGGAACAGCAACTCGGTTGCTAAGAGTATGGGAAAAATATCCCCAAATGTCCTCAAAAGACAAATGAAGGATAGTTAGAGCCAGCGTGGTATAGTGGTTAAGAACTTTGGACTGAAATCTGAAGAACTGGGTTGGATTCCCCACTTTCCCTCCACATGAAGCCTGCTGGGTGATCTTGGGCCAGTCACACAGTTCTCTCAGAACTCTCTCAGCTCCCCTCCCCCACAAGATGCCTGTGGTGGGGAGAAGAAAAGAAGACAATTGTAAGTCACTTTGAGACTCCTTAAGGTAGAGAAAAGTGGGGTGTAAAAAACCCAGCTCCTCTTCTTTCTCCACAGGAAGCCTTCTGGGTGGCCTTGAGCCCATCACAGTTCCCTTGGAGCTCTCTCAGCCCCACCTGCCTCACAAGGTGCCTGTTGTGGGGAGAGGAAGGGAAGGTGATTGTAAGCTGTTTTGGAGAGTCCTTAAGTTAGAAAAAAGCTAGGTACAAAAACCAACTCCTCGTTCAGAGGCCGTATACCTCTGAATATGAGATTCCGGTGGAGCAACATAGGGAGGTTCATAGAGTTGCCAGCCTCCAGGTCGGACATGGGCATCCCCCAGAATTCCAGCTCATCTCCAGACTACAGAGATCAGTTCCTCTGGAGAAAATGGCTGCTTTGGAGGGTGGACTCTATGGCACTGTACCCCACTGAGGTCCCTGTCCTCCCCAGGCTCCACCCCCAAACCTCTAGTAGTTTCCCAGCCTGGATCTGGCAGGCCTACCCTCCATCCCTCACTGGTGGCTCGGGCGGCCTGGTAATCCTAGAGGATTGGCATCTGTGGCCTTTTGAGGAGCTGCGGCTGGTCATTGTGGGGAACATTGGTCTAGATGGTCTGTGCTGTTAACCCAGCAGGTCTCCTCTTACCTTTTTTCATGCTGGAAGCATCTCCAAATTACGAAAACACCTAGGAATTCTTTGCGGGCGCATAGTGGTAAGACTCTGATTCTGCTCCAATTGCTAGAGGCTGTGTCTGCAGTCTTGAGAATAGGTAGGACAGCTGCTACCAGCTCAGAAAAATGAGCAATGCAAATCCCTATTCTTTCAGAAAGCCGGAAAACAAAAGGAAGCTGGTAGAAGCCTGGCTGTCAGTTTGCATAATGGCTCTTCCAGGAATAGGCTATAACATAAGGCAAGCGATTTTTTGCATCAAGTTTATGCCTTTTTTTTTTTTAACAAGCAGGTTCTTCAGTGAACAATGTTCTGCTTTGGACTGTATGTCTGCCTCTTCTTTCTTCACTTGATGGCTCTCAGCTGAACCTGTGAACGTGTGAACTGTCTCCACCAAAACAATACAGTATTTGAGGCTGATATGGAAGGCTGTTTTTACATCTGACTTTCCCGCTGGAATCATTCTAGTTCCAAAAAAACCTGCCCACACCTCTGTGCGGTGTGAAACCGTGCTGCTACTGAAATGTCCACATCTACTAATTGCCCTCCTGTGGTCAAGCTAGTATTCAGCCGGCTTAATTCTGCTTTAAACAATTGCTGTTGATTAGTGCACTTAGACCCCCTGGAGTGAAATTTCACACCACTGTGAAATCAGCACAGGAAAAGACAGCAGTCAAACTACTTTAGAGGGGAGGTGTAAAATGACCCGAAGTCTGGCCTGTAGTTAAGAGTCTGTAAGGGCATCCCCGTAGCCAGGATTTTTTTTGTGGGGGAGGGGGCACACTAATTTAATCAAATTACATTAAATGAACTAATCTTCAGTGCCCCCTCCCCAATCCCCCACCCCACCCCAATCTTCCTCGATCTTCCCTTTGAGCCGCTTAAGCTCCTTACCCCAGGCCCAGCCATCCCTGGGTCACAAGACGCCTCCAGGTGCACAGCCCCACCAAGGCCTGCCCAGCTGCCACCCCCTCCAGCAGCCGGTTGATCCACGCTGAATGCTGCCCTCGCCCTCCTCTCCCACCCGCCTTGCCCGCCACCGGAAAGGGGGGCCAGACTTGGTGACGGATGTCCTGGGCACTGAACAATGCAGCCGCCGAGGTCTCTGGGCCTGAGGTGAGGGGCCGGGTGGCGCGGGAGGGGGAGCCTTGGGTGGGGCCATGAAAACCAGGGGCAGAGGCAGAGGAGAGTGGGCAGCACATTTGCAGAACTGCTGGGGCTGGCTGAGCACCTGGAGGGAGGCTGGTTAGTCACAAATGCTTCAGGTTGGCATGGCACGGGCCAGCATGGCTACCCTGCCAAAATTCAGAGGGTGCAGGAAATTCAATAGGGGGCGCTGCCCTATATGCCCCACTGCTGGCTATGGCCCTGTCTGAGGGGTGGAATTCTAGCAGAATAATTTATGCGGTGGAAAAATTCAGGGTGTGACGACAACCTCTTTGATGTTGCAATGACATGTGACATCACTTCCGGTTCAAAATCAGAAGTGACATTGTCACATCAGGGTGATGCTCCAGGATTCACCCAAAACTTTATGGTCAAACCATGGGCGGCTTTGGGTGTGTGTGTGGGAGAATCCTAGATTTTAGCACTTACACAATGATATCTGAAGAGTACTGGAGTCAGGAGGCCAATTGAGTGAGTTTCAGCATAGTGGAGTTTATTGTAGGTCAGGAACAAGCATGCCTGAGGTGGCCGGGGGGGGTCAGTTTATACGCACAGAAAAGCCTCGCCCCCGTCCACACCCACACCCCGGGATAGGATAATCTTCCCACCAGGGATTACATTGGTTCATTTGAATATGCTAAGCCCCTGATAGGTGGATCTTTAGGAGCCTGGGTGCCATTGTTCTTTTACCTCAAGCTTGTACCTTTTCCAGGCCATGCGGTCAGACCGCATGGCTGGCGCCATTACATGTTTGGTCACATCAAAGAATCATACAAGTGTACCCATAGAGAATCACAGCCTGGTTGTCTGTGGAACTGCGTCCAGGACATAACAATATCACTTCTGGTTTTGTGGCTGAAGTGATGTCACGAGTTGGTGGTGCAGAGCTCCCATGCCCTGCTTGTCGAGTGGTGGCGGAGATGGGGGGGCTGGGCTGGGAGGTCTCTTTTGGCTGCCCTAATTCTAGCTCAATAATGGAGTCATGGCCATCACCCAATCACAATCCACATTGATGTTGTCTGCACAGTATTTATAATTTCAGTTTATATACCGCCCTTCCCTGAGTTCACAGGGTTCAAGGTGGCTGACAACAGAAAATACAATATAAAACAAAAAATAAAACAGTTAAGTTAAAATTAAAAGAACATCAAATGGCACCAAAACATCAAATAAGAACATAAGAACATAAGAGAAGCCAATGCTGGATCAGGCCAGTGGCCCATCCAGTCCAACCCTCTGTCACACAGTGGCCAAAAACACCAGGTGCCCTCAGGAGGTCCAGCAGTAGGGGCAGGAAGCCCTCCCACTGTTGCCCCTCCAAAACACCAAGAATACAGAGCATCACTTGCCCCAGACTGAGAGTTCCTATCTGTACCTTGTGGCTAAGAGCCACTGATGGACCTCTGCTCCATAGGTTTATCCCATTCCCTCTTGAAGCCGTCTGTGCTTGTAGCCGCCACCACCACCTGTGGCAGTGAATTCCATGTGTTAATCACTCTCTGGGTGAAAAAGTACTTCCTTTCATCCGTTCTAACCCAACTGCTCAGCAATTTCATGGAGTGCCCACGAATTCTTGTATTGTGAGAAAGGGAGAAAAGTACTTCTTTCTCTACCTGCTCTATACCATGCATAATCTTGTAATCCTCGATTGTGTCACCCCTCAGTTGTCATTTCTCCAAGCTAAAGAGCCCCAAGCGCTTTAACCTTTCTTCATAGGGAAAGTGTTCCAGTGTGTGTGACTACATAAACATTTTTCCAAAAAAACCCTGTCAAGTGCTTGTTTCTTAAGAGACAGAGGCAATTTCTTCCTATTCCTCTTTAGGGCAATGTAGTCTCCTCCCTAGCTTTGCTTCTGCATGGGGGTCAGTGGATCCTCAGGAAAAATGTAATGGGGGTCTGCAAAGGAAAGAGAATTGGTGGAAGTCACTACCCCCTCTTAGGAAGATTCAAGGGCCCTTAAATCTTCAGGATGTGGTTGGGCACAGGCCATAATCTTCTGCTTAAAATAAAACGGAATATACTTTTCTGAATATTTCTACTGTTTTTTGTTAACTCGGGAAAAAAAATTGCAGGCCTGTGAGACTGTGGCATCCATTCGCAGCGAGATTTAAAGATGGGCTCAAAAACGTGTATTTCTGTTAATGCTGTTTCCCCAAACCTTCTGCCCAGAGAAAGTCATAACCAATTTCTACTGGAATTTTTTTTTAAAAAAAACATTTCTACTGTGTTTTTGTTAACCTGAAGTGCATAAAGGGTAAATAAGGAGAACCTACCAAAACTCCAAGCTTAAATGAGAAGTCAAGATAATAAATAGTGAGAATGGGCCCACCCTGAATTCCGCCCCAGGAAGTCTGCCCTGGTTCATTTGCACATGATTGTAACCCCTCAATCTTTAGTCAACAAGTGGTGACCAACCTTGTGTGAATTGGCAGAAAATAAATATTATAGAAACTATAGGATCAGTACTGAAAACATTACCTCCCCATCTTCTCCTAGGGTTGCCAGTTCCAGTCTGGGAATCCCTGGAGATCTGAGGAAACAGACTGAGAACAGAGTTTGGGAAGGGGAAAGACTATAGCACTGGCAACTCTAAACTGTGAAATTCCTGCAGATTTTGAGGGTGGAGCCTGGGGACGGCAGGGTTGGGGGAGGGGAGGGACTTCAGTGGGGTATAATGCCATAGAACCCAACCTTCAAGGACCTGAACTCTCTAATCTGAAGATTAGTTGTAATTCCGTGAGGTATCCAGGCCCCACCTGGAGGTTGGCAACACTCGGAGAAAGCTCAGTGGCATCTGAAGCTGTTGCATCTGCCCTCCTAAACTGCCATTTCGTCCAGAAGAGCAGATCTCTGTACTCATAAGAACATAAGAGAAGCCAATGTTGGATCAGGCCAATGGCCCATCCAGTCCAACACTCTGTCACACAGTGGCCAAAAACACCAGGTGCCCTCAGGAGGTCCACCAGTGGGGCCAGGACACTAAAAGTCCTCCCACTTTTGCCCCCTCCCAAGCACCAAGAATACAGAGCATCACTTGCCCCAGACTGAGAGTTCCTATCTGTACCTTGTGGCTACTAGCCACTGATGGACCTCTGCTCCATATGTTTATCTAATCCCCTCTTGAAGCCGTCCACGCTTGTAGCCACCATCTCCTCCTGTGGCAGTGAATTCTATGTGTTAATCACTCTTTGGGTAAATCACTCTGGGGATCAGTTATAATTAGGAATGTAAGTAGGGGGATAAGGTTGGCCAGATCCAGGTTGGAAAATTCCTGGAGATTTGGGGATGCAGCCTTGGGAGAACAGGAATCTCAGTGGGGTACAGTGCCATAGAGTCCACCCTCCAAAGCATCCATTTTCTCCAGGGGAGCTGGTCTCTGTAGACTGGAGCTGAGCTGTAATGCTTGGGGATCCCCAGGTCCTGCTTGGAGGTTGGCATAAGAACAGAAGAGCGTAAGAGAAGCCAATGTTGGATCAGGCCAATGGCCCATCCAGCCCACTACCCTGTTACATAGTGGCCAAAATACCCCAGATGCCATCAGGAGGTCCACCAGTGGTGCCCTGGTTGTAATTCTGAGAGAACTTAGGCCCCACCTTGGGGCTGGTAACCTTAATTTCCCCCCCAGCATGATGTCTAGTGAACCAGAATGGGTGTCGTGACAGTTTTCCTGCTTCCACTTCTTCATTAATCTCAGTTTCAGTCAGTCTATCCCCTCCCTTTCTGGACTCAGAATCCACGTTGGCCATTAGAGGGCACCATAGACTTAACTATGGGTTTCACGGGAAAAAATCGAAAGGAAAGTCTGAGACAAACAAACCATCCATAATTAAGTGTGTGTGTGTGTGTGTGTGAAGATTCAGTGTTAGGTATTTCATTTTTTTAAAAAATTGACAGCGACGTCTGTGCAGATCAGACCCGGGCACGATTTTTTTCGGAGGGTGTTCTCTTGCATTTCCAGTCCTTATTAACACTTTGGTGTGTGGGAAGAGAGCCTCAAATGCAACCTTACCAACCCCCCCCCCCCCCATGCTGTCTTCTTCCCGTGATGGCTTCTTGATCCAGATACCGTGGTCTGCATTGCAGTGACCCCACAACCCTACATTTTAGAGTCTGCACGCTGAAACGCATAGTCCTGGCGGGGTAGGCTAGGCTGAGAGTGTCTGACTGGCTTGAGGCCACCCAGTGGGCTTCCATAGCAGAGTGAGGATTTGAATCTGGGTCTCCCCGATCTTAGTCTGACACTCTAACCACTGTACTATGCTGCCCCAGTTTGTCATTCCAGGCAGGGTTGCCAACCGGCCTTGTGGGTCACATTGTGTACTAAATGGTATCTGATTGGCCTGCAGACCTGGTTGCTGGGGTTACCAGCCTCCAGGTGGGGCAGGAGTTCTCCCCAAATTACAACTGATCTCCTGACTGCGGTCACACGCACTAAACAATCCACTTTCAATCCACTTTCAGTGCACTTTCCGACTGGATTTTCCTGTGTGAACTGGCAATATCCAGTTGGAAAGTGCATTGAAAGTGAATTATTTAGTGTGTGTGGCCTCAGAGATCAGGTCCCCCAGAGGGAGTAGCAAATGCAGAGTGCAAGATCTATGGCATCACATCTCCTCCTGAGCTCCCCCCTGTTCACTACCCCCAAATGTCCTAAGGCAGTTTAATGCTGGGTTGCCAACCTCCAGGTGGTGGAGGTCTGTCCTCATTGGTGGACCTCCTGATGGCATCTGGGTTTTGGCCCCTTTGTGACACAGAGTGTTGGACTAGATGGGCCATTGGCCTGATCCAACAGAACTTCTCTTATGTTCTCATATGTTCTTATCATCCAAAGTACACATTATAACATTCAAATTGTAGTCCCTGGGCTCCCCCAAATGAATTTGACTGTGGGCTGACATAAATGATACATGTTCCCAGGGACACCTTATTGTTACAGTATTTGCTGTATAGCCACTGGCACCATTTGAGGGAAAAACACTGTGGTGGCGGTGGGGGGTGGGGGGGAAGAGGCAGGAGTCCCTCCTCCACCTCCTGTGCTGTGGTGGTCCCAACCAGAATTGGTGCCCTGTGTTGTATTCTTAAAGCTTGGTATCAAAATAAGGAGGCAGCATAGTTTCAAACAGGAGTACAGTTAAACCAGTTCTTTATCTGTCTAGCGGTATAGTGAATACAACTTCCTTTCTCCCCGTTCCTGCCTACGCCAAGTTCTGGAGTGGATGGCAGTCTAAAACACTGGCCTATATTGAAGGAACGGAGTTGCCACACTGTGTTGCTGTAAAAAGGAGTTCCCAGGGGAAACCCGCAACTACAACGACAAAATGACTGGGCACGCCCAGGGTGTGCCCAGAGATTCTGTGTCCTCTAGTCTGACCGTCAGACAATCACAAGTTAAGGCTGTTTTTACATCTGACTTTCCCGCTGGAATCATTCTAGTTCCAAAAAACCCTGCCCATACTTCTGTGCGGTGTGAAACTGTGCTGCCACTGAAATGTCCACATCTACTAATTGCCCTCCTGTGGTCAAGCTAGTATGCAACCGGCTTTATTCTGCTTTAAACAATTGCTGTTGATTAGTGCACTTAGACCCCCTGGAGTGAAATTTCACACCACTGTGAAATCAGCACAGGAAAAGACAGCAGTCAAACTACTTTAGAGGAGAGGTGTAAAATGACCCTAAGTGTGGGGAAACAGGTTTCCCAAGTGCTAGGGCCCCCAATTCAGATTGGGACTTCCAACTAGGGGACATGTCTGTGGGGGGAGAAGGGACTTTCGCCTTCCCCCATAACATTTCCCGACCCCAAATAGTCCTGTGGGGGCAGATACCCACATGTGACAGGCTTAAAATTGTCATGTTTATTTTGTCCCCAGCCCTACCCAGTTTTCCCCCAAAACGAGGGGTGTTTCCTGTTTCTCAGAAGGGACAAGATACCACAGAGGGTGGGGTGATCGCTATTATCCAGGCGAATAGTTGTAAATATAGAACAAAAGGTAATTGTAATTCCAGGCTGGTGATTCCAGAGGAAAAGGTTATGACTTTGCAGAAGTCATGGAGGTGAGTGATAATCGTATATGAGAAAAGAGCATCGTTGGTGTAGCCTTTATTATTCTTTTTCGGTCCTGCTCTCTTCTGATTCGAGGAGGTATATTTGCTCTTTTAACATTGACCACCGAGTCATTTTATATAAATTCCACAGCTGGTGTGGGGGTTTGGCTGTGTCATAAACTGTGAATGGAAATTCTTTTCCTGCTGCATCAGCACCTTCCTGTTTTAGCTGGAGAACTGCTTAGTTCAGGGAAAGACGCCTCGAAAGAAAGTAGAGATGGGAGAGGACGACCGTGCAATCCATAGAACCCTTTCCTGGAAGTAAGCCCCATTGAGCAGACTGGAGTAGGAGTCCGAGTAGACCTATTTTAGGGTTGCCCAGGAAAAGAGAACCAGTTAAGGGCATAATTATTTTACATTAAAAATAAAACCTCAATAAAATAGGATTGTGAGTCTTTTCCTGCCATTATTTAATTTTTTTTAAAAAATACATGGGATACCAGGTTTTGTTGTGCAACTAAGTTGGAAATATTTATTTACTTACTGTATTTCTATCCCACCTTTCACCCCAACGGGGACTCAAGGAGGTTTCTATCATTCCCCTCTCCTACATTTTATCCTCACAACAACCCTGTGAGGTAGGTTAGGTTGAGAAAGTATGACTGGCCCTAGGTCTCCCAGCAAGCTTCCATGGAATGAGTGGGGACTCGAACCTGACTTTCCCAGATCCTAGCAGCATATAGAAGGCAGATCGTCAGCCTTGAACCCTACCCACTGGCTACCAACGAACAACAAAGCGAACAACAAAGGTGAAGGGTTGTACTTGGACATACACAGTGGGAATAACCGAAGCCTCAGTCATATTGGCGAGTGCCTCAGGGGCTCTTCTTGGATGTAGCTGGCAGCGTTGTCAGTCTGGGACATGACAATGGGCATACGCCATGCCCTTGGCCTTTCCATGGTGCCAACCTCAGCAGCGCTGCCAGCACCACATGGGCACATCTCAGTTGCTTGGGGCGCAGAGCAGCCCTGAGCACCGAGGAGAAATTAAGTTGGCCAGCTGCTGCGGGGCGTCTGTGCCAGTGATGACCAAAGTCTATGCAGTCAGCTGGATGGAATTTCAGGCTTATGTCCCAGACTCGGTTTCAAGTCCCAGCCGTCTCACGGACTTCCAGCGTGTGGGGAGTTGGAAAAGTTGTTCTCTCCCAGTGTCACTTCTCCCTGTCTATAAAATGAGAATAAAAGAGATCTATCCGTGGGTTTGTTGTGACAGACAAACAAAGCAACGGCTGAAAGATATTGTGTAGCTCAGTGGTTAAGAAATGAGACGTGTGCTAGGAAAATACTGCTTCCAGTCTCATGTCAGCTATGATCTCCCTGAGTAGCTTTAGACAAGACAGTGTCTCTTAGGTTCTGTACTATGTGAAGCTTAACTTAAAGAGCTGTTGCAAGAATCATTGAGATAAGATATGCGAAAGCACTATTCCCTTGCGAAGCATCCTTATTTCTCACTGTGACAGCCCCTAGCCTAAGACAATGGGCCCTCCTCACAGTGACTTGTCGCGAGCATGTGATAGCCCAGGGGCCCCTAACTATGGGCACCTTTGGCATTTGGATGCTGGGTGGGGGAGACACCCCACAAAATGGCTGCCACAGGAAGTGGAGCCAATCACAAAATTTCAGGGAGTGAGGTTCTTAGGGTTGGCAGGTCTTACCTGTGTCCTTGGGGGGGGGCGGGGCTCCAGCTTGGCTCCTAGAGTCTTCTGGTGTGTGCGCAAATGATATCACCAGGAAGGGATGCCATTCTGCTGGGCACTCCATGCAAGGGATGTGCAAGCATCTGGGTCAAAAACTCTATGGTCACCATTAAGTTTTTACCTAAATGCTAGAGCAGGGCTGGCCAAGCTTGCCTAATGTAAGAGCCACATAGAATCAATGTCAAATCTTTGAGAGCTGGAAGACATACACAAATATAACCCACACATTTTTAATTTTAAATATGCAAATTTGCTTTTTAATAGCATTAAATGAGACTGCCAAAAATAAAAACAAAAGGGGTAAAAGCAGATATTGATAATAATATTTATTTGTCCAATCATATGTATTTAACTTTAAATGTGTTCTCCAAGCCCCTGCCCCCACTTGGCTTGGAGAAGGGATTTAAAGAGACAAATGCCTTCTCCGAGCCAAGCAGCTAGCCAGTGTGGCTGTATGGTGGGGCTTGGAGAACACATTTAACTTTAGAAGGGAAGAGAGGGGAGAAAGAGAGAGAGAAAGAAAGTGGGAAGAAAGCAAATAGATGGGGGAGGGAGGTGGAGGTGGAAAGAAAGCAACTTTAAATGCGTCCTCCAAGTCCCCACCCCCACACTGGCTGGCTGGCTGGCTTGGAGAAGGGATTTAAAGACACAAATGCCTTCTCCAAACTAGCTGGCTGGGAATGCATTTAAAGTTAAAGTTGTTTTCTTTCTCTGCTCTCCCTGACCTCAAGCCTACCCAGGGAGGGGAACACTGGCTGGGGAAGAGAAGACTGATTTTGGGGGGGGGGGTATGACTCCCCTTCACTTCCCCAGCTGCCCTGCTGGGAGCCAAACAATATGTGTCAAAGAGCCACATGAGGCTCCTGAGCCACAGTTTGGCCACCCCTGTACTAGAGCATCCCCTGCACAATGTGCCCGGTGTGATGATGTCACCTCTGGATGATGCAATCATGCTGGGCACATTGGGCATGACAGGGCTCTTTGAGGGCAGGGCTTCTTTGAGGGCAGGGTGGATTGGGGGCCCCAGGAAGTGGGGGAACCCCCATCCTTACCAGGGGGTTTGGCATGTCCAGAAGATACGCGAAACTCTAACCATAACTCTTCAACACTTCAGGTGGAAGATCCGCTTAACAGGATGCCTTTTAAAATTAATATACTGTTATTTCCTTCAGTACACAGTGTATTTTCAGTCAGACAATGAAGATCCTTGTGCTGTGAGGGCAGCTGCGACCAAAGCAACTTTTAAAAAGATCTGCCCTGCCAAACAGAAGCCCTGCTGAACAGGATCCCCACCTGGGCCCAGCCAGTTTCGAAAAACACTTAGCAGGTGCCAAGAAAGGTGTTGGCGGGTGTCACGGTGTCCGTGGTGGGGATCCCTGTGCTAGCCACTCTGGCTAGTCACTCCGGCCAAGAGTTCTCCTTCCTCACCACAGGTCTCCTTTTCTTCTGCTGCAGCCCCTCAGTGCAACTGACGTCAGGATGCTGTAACCTGAAGCGTCGCAAGGGGATGTGGGCAGGTGTTGGGTGGAGTCCACCGACTCCCCTTCTCGCCGACTCCCTTCTGCAGTTGGCGGCTCCCGGTTCTTCTCCAGTCTCAACTCTGCCGTGGCCCCCTCTGCACAGGACCCCTCTGCGTGTCGACTGAATGCACAGGAAGGGCCTCGACTGCCGGGTCATCCGCATGGCAAGAGCTAGGATGCGAGACGCTGCTTTCTGCATGTTGCCGATCATGGGGAAGGAGTGTATGTGTGGGCATTTTCTCTATGCATGGGTGCCATGCTTTGGAGCCAGCAATCATGTGGAAGTGGGGGCGGGTCAAACATACTTGTGCCCCCTCTCCCTCTCTGCAGGTTATGGTTGCCAGGTTCCCCCTGGCCACCGGCAGGGGATGGGGGGGGGGGTAGGGTTGCTAGATCCAGGTTGAGACACTCATGGAGATTTGGGGATAGAGCCTGGGGAGGACAGGGTACAATGTCACAGAGTCCACCTCCCAAAGCAGCCATTTTCTCTGGGGGAGCTGATCTCTGTAGTCTGGAAATGAGCTGTAATTCCAGGGGGTCCCCAGGTCCCACCTGGAGGCTGGCATCCCTAGTAGTTCAGTCACTACTCGGGGTGGGGGTTGTATGTACAGGGCTACAGAGATGCAGAATTAAGAACTTAAGAATGGGGGATTGTGGGAAGATAGCTGCCAACTTGTAAGATCCAGGCTATTTCTCTCTTTTCTGCTTCAGGTATTTAAATTCTGGGTGTAGCTGGGGGTGGGCGTGAGAGCCCTTGGATGCTAGCCTAAGGACTCTTGGCCCTTGTTATATCCTCTGGGGTCTGGTGTATAGGGTTACCAACTCCAAGTTGGGAAATTCCTGGAGATTTGGAAGGTGGAGTCTGGGGAGAGCAGGGACCTCAGCAAGGTATAATGCTATAAAGTTCACTTTCCAATCAGCCATTTTCTCCAGGGGAACTGATCTCTGTCATCTGGAGTTGTAATTCCAGGAGATCTCCAGATCTCTCCTGGAGGTTGGCAGCCCTGGCTTAGGTAGCAAACCGGCGCCTGTGGCAGTTTCAACAACAGGCTTGTGCACTGGCAACGACAAACAACACACACTGAACTAATCCTAAGTGAGGCCCTTTCCATGCATGTCTTGGGTGTGTGGGGGAACAGAAATTATTTTATGAGGGCTCCGTTGAAGGCATACATACATCACAGCCCTTGACTCACAGTCCATTGTCCTGGTTTTGAGGTACTAACTTATTAGACACCAGCTTAGAATGCTTTGTGTACTTTTGCAAAAATTGTAATTGTATGTAAATTTGAGTCCCCGTTGGGGAGAAAATAGGGTTGCCAATCTCCCAGTGCTGGCCGGACATATCCTGGAATTACAACTGGTTTCTAGGGAAAAGAAATATGTTTCCATGGGGGAAAATGGCTGCTTTGGAAGGTAAACTCTATGGCACTGTACCCCACTGAGGTCCCTCCCCTCCTCTCCCCAAACCCTGCCCTCCCCAGCCTCCCCCCCAAATCTCCAGGTATTTCCCAACCCACAGCTGGGAACCTTAGGAGAAAAGCAGGGTAAAAATGTGTTAAATAAGTAAGTTAGTGTCCTACTAGATCAGACCAATGGTTCATCTAGTCCAGCGTCCTGTTTCACCTAGTGGCCAACCAGTTGCCCTGAAGGGCCCTCTACCAATATGGCAGATAAACCAAAATACATTCCTAACTAGCACTCCAAAATAACCACTGACTTTTTTTTTGTGAAGAAAGAGAAATTCTACAGTAAAAAACCTAGAATTATAGCTTATCAAAGGCAGCAATGGTACAGTACCTGGAAAATATAGCCAGAGGCCTGCAGTCAAAGAATAGACTGGTTATTTCAAATCGATACATGAATGTCATCATTTCTGTGCCTTCTGGCCCTGTGCAAGTCTCTGCTCTGCCTATTCTATCTTTCGTGCACATTTGTTGTCTTGCCTTTCCTCCAAAAAACTCAGGGCAAGGTACCTCACGCTCCCTTCCCCAATGCATCCTAACAACCAGGCGATCTAGGTTACTTTAAGTGACTGGCCCAAGGTCATTAAGCAAATACTGATAGCAATATCAGGATGTGACCCTAGGGTTGCAGTTACACACACCAAAAAAAAATGTGTGTGGGGGAAAGCGAGGCTATTTCCTCTGGAGGAATTTGACCCACAGTTGCATGATCACACCTCCTTTTGAAGCTGCAGGCGCAGTCCGTCAGTGTGTGATCAAACGCAACTGTGGGTGAGTTGGGGTGTTTTTTTGGTGCTGTTTGTTTCCCATGCACTTAAATGAGGGATCGATGAATCGCACCTCTGCACTGAGGGCTCCCTATGGAGTTTGCGATGATGCTCATACTTCAAAGGGGGAAAAAACAATGGCATGGAGTCGGGATGGCCTGATCAGCCCATCAAGACGGCATGAGAGTGTGCTGGAGTGATCAGACACGCTCTGTGGCCCGTTACAAACTGTTTCCTACTGGATTTTCCCCGGTGTCTTTTAACTCCACTTCTGTGGTGGAGCGGAACAGGCTGCCGATGGCTGTGGGGCACTTCCCAGATATTTTGTCTGATTGTGTCCTTTAAATCTGCCCGGCATTCACACCTATGCTGGGTCTAATTGTGCGTTTGATCTCAGCCTGTCTCCCAGATCCTAATTTGACATTCCTAATTGCTACGAGTAGTTGTTTCCACATGTTTGGTTCCTCTTTGATTCCTTCTTCTGGAATTTCTTCCCCTTCATATTCCTCTGGATGATTCCCTTTTCTTTACCATCTTTTCTCAGGCCTTCACTGCTTCAATTCTTCTTTTCTTAAGCTATCATGACAGTGATAGCTGCCAGTAGTAGACAGAGGCAAATCTGCTTTCCTTGCTCTTCTGTGACATAGAAGAAGCTCAGCCAATCACTGACAGAGGCTTCACAGCTCTCATAATTACTACCCACATAATAATGCAATGTCAATTCAACATAGATTCAGGAATTTCTCCCCACAGAGTAGGGTTGCCAAGTCCCCGGGGGGGGCAGGGAAACCCCGGATTGGGCCGCCAGGGGGAACCTCACCCCCAAATTGCCGGGCTGAGGAGACATGCCCAGTGTGATGATGTCACCTGGCAGTGATGTCATCGTGTTTTATTGCTGAATTGTTATAATGTCGTTTTAAACTGTTTTAATTGTTTTATCTTGACTTGGCATTGTGCCATCTTGTAAGCCGCCCTGAGCCCACTTGCGGGGAGGGCAGGGTAAAAATGTGAAAAATAAATAAACAAATAAATTATAGAGTGAGGGAGAGGTGAACAGCACATGTGCACCTTTCTTTTGTTTCCCTTGCTCAGTCTGCTGCTGTGCAGAGAGTATGTGCGGACTTTTTGCTTTTAATAAATTTATTATGATTTTAAATGCTGGTAGTTCTCAATTCCACCTAGATCTTCACAATTTGAACATGCTATTCAAAATGTATGCTAGGAAAGGGAGGCAACTGGTTGGCAGGCTGCTAATACCATTCCTTGGGACTGCACAAGAATGTTTAGATGTCCCTGTGGCTGGATAGTGGGAGACATGGGCACTGGGAGGAACTTTAAATGGCATCACAACAGGGAAGCCTGGAGTGCTCTTCTTCTGGGTGGGTAATTTGTAAAATGACCAGTGTACCCAAGAAGAAGTGAGAGAGAGGAAATACCCTCCAAAGACTGGGTGGGTCAGGATGGCAGAGCATTAGTGGATGGAGACTCAATCCAGCCACTGGTGCCTAGAGAGCCAGCATGGCATAGTGCTTAAAGCATCAGACTAGGATCTAGGCAACCAGGTTCACATCCCCAGTCATGCCATGGAAGCTTGCTGGGTGACCTAGGCCTGTGACATGCTCTCAGTCTAACCTACCTTACAGGGTTGTTGTGAGGATAAAACAGAGGAGAGGATAAAACAGAGGAACACCATTGTTGGTGTGATCTCATTTGGAGTACTGTGTACAGTTCTGGTTGCCACACCTCAGAAAAGATATTATAGCATTGGAAAAAGTGCAGAAAAGGGCAACTAGAATGATAAAAGGGTTGGAACACTTTCCCTATGAATAAAGGTTGAAGCGCTTGGGGCTCTTTAGCTTGGAGAAACGACGGCTGAGGGGTGACATGATCGAGGTTTATAAGATTATGTATGGGATAGAGCAGGTAGAGAAAGAAGTCCTTTTCTCCCTTTCTCACAATACAAGAACTCATGGGCACTCCATGAAATTGCTGAGCAGTTGGGTTAGAACAGATCAAAGGAAGTCCTTCTTCACCCAAAGAGTGATGGACACGTGGAATTCACTGCCACGGGAGGTGGTGGCAGCTACAAGCATGGATGGCTTCAAGGGGGAATTAGATAAACATATGGAGCAGAGGTCCATCAGTGGCTATTAGCCACAAGGTATAAATAGGAACTCTTAGCCTGGGGCAAGTGATGCTCTGTATTCTTGGTGCTTGACAGGGCGGCAACAGTGGGAGGGCTTCTAGTGTCCTGGCCCCACTGGTGGACCTCCAGATGGCACCAGATGTTTTTGGCCACTGTGTGACAAGAGTGTTAGACTGGATGGGCCACTGGCCTGATCCAACATGGGCTTCTCTTATGTTCTCAAGAGAATGACAGAAGCCACTTTGTGCTCCCATTGAGGAGAAAGGCTGGATATAAAGTAAATAAAAATAAATCAATAATAAAAGAAACAGATGTTTTGGAGGGCTGAATAGAGAGGCCCTGGTGGGCCAGCAGGACCTCTCACAGTCTCCATACCTGATGACCAGAACATGCCTTTCTTGAGAGCGATGGAGAGCCCAGTTTCGCTTACTTCCCGAAGAGTGTATGTCTATTCAAGCCCCTCTGGTGGGCTCCAGAGCAATGCTCCCTCCAAGCTATGGAGTCTGGTGAGCAAAAGTCCTACTTTGTGAGCTACTGGCATTAAAGTTGTGAGCAAATGATTGGGCTACTGCATAAATTAGTTTGTTCTGAAGCCATCCCTCCTGAGCTAAGACAAAAATGTGTGAGCCGGAGGCTAAAAAACTGTGAGCTAGCTCACACTAACTCAGCTTAGAGGGAACATTGCTCCAGAGATATGGTTTTGCTCATGGCATAAAATGTTTGATTACATATTCTAAAAGCTGTTGCCAAAATGTCCTTGACCAGCAGGCATGAGCTTCACTTAGGAGAAAGTTGCCCTTTTCTGTTAGCCATAATCACACTCGGTAAACTTCCATATCTAAAGCAAACAGGCCGACAACATTCCCACTGACATTTAAAAGAGTCTACGGGCTTTCAAATATTACACACTTTTTTTCTTTTGAAAATAGCATCCACGCGCAGTCCCCTTGATTCAAATCAACACCAACATAATAAAAAAAATAATCTCTCTCATTAAAATGATAAAAGGACAATA
This sequence comes from Lepidodactylus listeri, assembly GCA_029233225.1. Taxonomy (NCBI): domain Eukaryota; kingdom Metazoa; phylum Chordata; class Lepidosauria; order Squamata; family Gekkonidae; genus Lepidodactylus; species Lepidodactylus listeri. Next base: position 125,397,759 of record JARCFY010000005.1, on the reverse strand, counting down.
TTTGCCAACCCCTTTCCCGGCATGGTCTGTAAGGTTCCGAGCACCAGAAAAACAAAGTGATCTTTATGCTTTCAAAACTGGGAAATAATTTTAGATGGTGGGTCTACCTAGTCTAAAGAGGCTCAATTGGGGTAGCGTGACCGTTGGAGCGGCGGAGTTTCAGCAAAGGTGCTCCAGTCTTCCAGGTGCCTTCGTCTATGTAAACTGTGGAGACTGGAGAGAATTTGGTTTATTTAAAAGATAAACCAGTGAGAGCCAGCGTGGTGTAGTGGTTAAGTGCACGGACTCTAATCTGGGAGAACCGGGTTTGATTCCCCACTCCTCCACTTGCAGCTGCTGGGTGACCTTGGGCAAGCCATAGCTTTGGCACAGAGGTTCTTGAAAAAGAGCAGTTTCTGTCAGAGCTCTCTCAGCCCCACCTACCTCAAAGGGTGTCTGTTGTGGGGAGGGGAAGGGAAAGGAGTTTGTAAGCTGCTCTGAGACTCCCTTGGGTAGTGAAGGGCGGGGTATAAATCCAATCTCCTCCTCCTCCTCTTCTTTTTCTTCTTCTTCTTAATTAAATGTAACTTGTTTGTGATTATTTTTTATATAGTTCAGTTTCAAACTTCTTTTTGGAGTGGGGAGAAGATTCAATTACACTGAGACCCAGAGCCAGGGGCAACATCAGGAGAGGGCCTCAGTGTCTCTACCCTGTTGTTAGCCATTCAGGGGAACTGGTTGGCCACTGTATGAGACAGGATGCTGGACCAGAGGCACCACTGGGCTGATCCAGCAGGGCTCTTCATATGTTCTTGTCAGGGAAGGCCTCAGCCTCTATGCCCTGTTGTTGGCCATCCAGAGGAACTGGTTGGCCACTGTGTGAGATAGGATGCTGGACTAGATGTACCACTAGGCTGATCCAGCAGGGCTCTTCTTATGTTCTTGTCAGGGAAGGCCTCAGCCTCTATGCCCTGTTGTTGGTCATCCAGAGGAGCTGGTTGGCCACTGTATAAGACAGGATGCTGGTCTAGATGGACCACTGGGCTGATCCAACAGGACTTTTCTTATATTCTTATCAGGGAAGGCCTCAGCATCTATGCCCTGTTGTTGGTCATCTCAAGGAGCTGGTTGGCCATTGTGTAAGACAGGATGCTGGTTAGATTTCCTCCCCTGTCATTTCGACAAAACTGCAAACAGATCGGGTTATTACACGCTGGTACCTTACACCTGAGTGACTTTCTAAAGTGACATCTTCACACTCACCCCTATGCTGGAAGAAGTGGGGTGAAGTGGGAACCTTCACCCACTGCTGATGGAAATGCACATTTATAAAGAAATTCTGGCAAGATGTTCTAGCTCAAACAAAAATTATTACCGGATATGATATCCCATTTGATCCAACCCTGACATTTTTGGATACATGGAACATAAAGGGAATACCGTCACTTCAATGTGAGCTCATCACTAGTCTTCTTGTGGCCGCCAAAACATCGATAGCATCCAGATGGAAAGCTGATAGGGCCCCTACATGTTCTTGTTGGCTCGCTAAAGTCTGGGACCACCTAATCTTAGAAAACATTATTACAGATCGCCTTTACCAATCAGAAATCTATCCTAAGCCCTCTAACTTTGCAGGGAAGTGGCTCCCCTTTATGGAATTTCTATCAGCCTTAGATCTACAATCGCATAACCCTACATACTTAACCTTACTAAATCAATAACAAACTCCACAACACTTAGTTCACAATGCCTAGTGTGTTAACGTTAAATTACTTCCAGAAAAGTCAGGAACAATTACCGTATTTTTCGCTCCATAAGACGCACTTTTCCTCCCCAAAAAAGTGGGGGGGAAAGTGTGTGCGTCTTATGGAGCAAATATGGAGCTTTTCTTACCTGTAACAAGGCTCCTTCTTCAGCAGGAATGCAGGGGAACGCCATTCAGGCTGGCATCCCAGCCTTCCCCGCCCCTCCCTGCTGGGCCTGAGCTGTTAAGACTTAAAAGGGAAACGGCAGGAAAAACCCCACCAGGCTAAGTACTCTTTCCCTTTAAGTGCTTTTCCCCTTTAAGACAGCCAGCAGCAGAAAGCCCCGCCCACAGATTAAGCTCCGTGGCTACTTTGCACAGAAAGGCCTGGCTTTGCATGGGATGCCGACGTCTCTCTTCTTTCCTTTCTCTATCTTTCTTCCTTCCTTCCTTCCTTTCCTTTTTTCTGTCTGTCTGTCTGTCTTTCTGTCTCTCTCTCTGTCCCCACCTTTCTTTCTTCCTTTCTCTCTCCTCCTCCTTCCTTTATCTCTCTCTCTCTCTCTCTTTCTTTCTGTTTCATTTCCTGTTTTCCTCCTCTAAAAACAAGGTACGTCTTATGATCAGGTGCGTCTTATGGAGCGAAAAATACGGTACCCTCGAGCTGTAGCATCCTACTTATCATCTTAGATGAATTTGAGATATCTGCTAAACTGTTTATTGTAATAGCTAAAATTGATTCTAGCATATCATAGTGTAACCTTATTATTGATACATTCTCAAATTTTAAAATGTTTTATGTACACTGTTAATGTTATCTGTTTACTATTTGAAAATTAATAAAAATAATTTCCAAAAAAAAAAACCCACTGTAAAGAAAGAATATTATTCCTGTTGCTTGAGGATCTTCCATATATAGACTGATCTTCAGAATATGGTTTGATTTAGTATACCAATAAAAAGCATATTTGGATTCCACTAACATGGGGTCCTTGTAGAATTTGCTGTTGGTAGGAAATCTGTAAAAGCTATTTTTTTGGGGGTGGGGGGGTTCTGCTGCTAGGTTTACAGAAGGATAACCTTGTGTTTCGCAGTCAGTTTCTTAGTGGTTTGTCCAGAGAAATTCAGACTCTGTATTTCTGCATGTTCTTGGGAGATAGTCCAATTTAAATGATTAGGACTGACTTCTGAGTAACAATTAGACTTGTGGGCTGGTCTCCTATGCACATTTCCTTGACAATAAGTTTCACAGAAACCAATGCAGTCCTACTGAAATCAATGGGAGATGAGTGCGCATGGAACTGCTGTCCAGATCTTACCTTTTGCTGATGATAAGGACTTCTCATTTTGAAAAGGTGCGGGGTAAGCTGTGTGCATTTTAGCATTTTGTTTAGCTATCAAGGGTATGAAAGTTGGACAATGAAGAAAGCTGACAGGAAAACAGTTGAATTATTTTGAAACGTGGTGTTGGAGGAGAGTTTTATGGTTACCCTGGATTGCCAAAAAGACAAATCAGTGCAATCAAGCCTGAACTGCCTCTAGAAGCTAAAAGGACTAAACTGAGGCTGAGGACAGACTGGCAGTCTCGGCCACTCTGCCTCCACTTCAAAAGCGGAGGCAGAGCGGCCGTTCAGACGGCCGCATCTGCCCGGAGGAGGCAGCCCTGACGCATTGCGTCCGGCGCCGCGCTCCTCCCACAGCAGCCGAGCACCACTTCAAAGTGGTGCTTGGCTGCTGCGGCACGCGTTCCACCCGCCGGAGCGGGTGTGAACACATGCTGGGAGGGGGAGCTGCGCGGCATCTGCTGCCGTAGGAAGCCGCCTGCAGTCTTAATGCTGCAGGCAGCTTCCTTCTGGCGGCGTGCGAACGCTGCGCCGTGGGGGAAATCCCCCCGCCTTAGTCTGCCGCGCCGTGGAGGCGCGGCAGACTGTCAGTCTGTCCATAGCCTGAGGCTATGGTACATTGGTCACATCAGGAGGAGACCAGCTTCACTGAAAAAGACAATAATGCCAAGAAAAGCTGAAGGCAGCAGGAAAAGAGGAAGATCCAACAGGAGATAGATTGGCTCAATCAAGGGAGCCACAAATAGGGTTCCCATCCTCCAGGTGGGGCCTGGGGATCCCCTGCTTTTACAACTGATCTCCAGCTGACAGAGATCAGCTCCCCTGGAGAAAATGGCTGCTTTGAAGGGCGGACTCTATAGTATTGTACCATGCTGAGGCCCCTCCCCTCCCCAAACCCCACCTTTTCCTGGCTCCACCCCCAAAGTCCCCAGGTATTTTCCAACCCGGACTTGGCAACCCTGGCCACAAAGGCCCTCACTTTGCAAGCTCTGAGCAAGGCTGTTAACGAGAGGATGTTTTGGATTCATTGGATTTAATTCATAGGGTCGCCATAAGTCAAAAGTCACTTCAGAGCTCTTCACACACACACACACACACACACACACACACACGGGTTCAAGACTTGGGAGAACAACAAAGCCAAACTCCCTACATGGGAACATCTACTTACGTAATAATTGAACAGACACAGAGCCAAGCGCTTTTGGAGCAAGCAAATTAGAGCTCAGAGGGCCCAGGGTTTGTCCTAGGGTTGCCATGGCAGGGAAAGAGACCCTCTTTATGATTCTGTCCCAAACCTTTTTGGGTGGTAGGTAAAAAGAGGAAATGGAAAGACAACACAGACAGCTTGTTTAGTTTAGTTTGCAGTCACAGTGAGCAAATTGGGTTATCTGGTTTGGAGGAGCTTGACTGTGGCAATGCTAACACTGGAATGCTCCCCAAAGGATGTGAAGACAGCTCCTGTGTTAGCCAACTTCGGTAAGCAGTGTCGTATTTACTCAGCTGAGCCTTAAGAAAATCCCTGCTGGATCAGACCGATAGTCCATCTAGTCCAGCATCCTGTCTCACACAGCGGCCAACCAGTTCCCCCAGATGGCCATCAACAGGGCACAGAGGCTGAGGCCTTTCTCTGATGTTGACTCCTGGCTCTGGGACTCAGAGGAATAGTGCCTCTGAATGTGGAGGTTTTCCTCAGTCACCATGGCTGGTAACCATTGCTAGACCTATCCTTTATAAATCTGTCTAACCCCCTTCAAAAGCTCTGTATTCCTGTGTTCATCATTGCATCCTCTGGCAGCAAATTCCACATTTTAATCTCTCTCTATGTAAAGCAGTATTTCCTTTTGTCCACTCTGAACCTACTGCCCGTCAGCTTCATTGGATGCCCTCAAGTTCTAGTATTTGGGGAGAGGGAGAAAAATTTCTCTTTGTCAACCCTCTCCACCCAATGCATACTTCTGTCATCCTCTATCACGTCTCCCATTAGTCATCTCTTCTCTTAACTGAAAAGCTCCAGACTCTTCGGCCTTTTCCTCCAGTCATCTTGGTTTCCCTCCTCTGCACTTTTTCCAGCCCTGCAAAGTCCTTCTGGAGAGATGGGGATCAGAGCCTTTGTTGACTGTGGCATATGGGGAGCTACGTGCTGGTACTGGGAAGGGTTTTTTTTAATTGATTGGTGATTGATTGGGAGTGTTTATGGTTTTAGACAGGGGTCATTTAGTAGAAAAAGAGGTGCAGGAGCTCGTTAGCATAACTCATTTGCATAACTCATTTGCATATGCCACATCCCCTAACATACTGGAAGTGTGTCAGAAGGAAACACCCACCCCTCAGACTCCACTCCACAGGTGAGTGAAACTGACCTGCTCTTCCTCCCTTCCCTTCCCCATCCAATACTTTGTGCAATAAAAAGAAGCGTAAAGAACACACCCTCATTCTCTTCCTGCTCCCTTGAAACCACCAGGTTTCAAGTAGACTTGAGATACCCAGGACATGGGCACCACCCATCCCTTCCCCTTCCCCTCCCCACAACAAGACACCCTGTGAGGTAGGTGGGGCTGAGAGAGGTCTTTTGAGAACTGCTCATGAGAGAACAGCTCTGAGAGAACTTGTGACTGGCCCAAGGTCACACCAGCAGCTGCATGTGGAGGAGTGGGGAATCAAACCCAGTTCTCCCAGATTAGAGTCCAACTCCTGACCACTATACCAAACTGATGGGGTGGAAGCTGCTGAAGGGTTGGTTAAATTTCTCCAGTACTTATGTGCCATGTGCCCAGATAAAAAATGGCATACTTAGAAAATTTATATGCCACCTTGAGCAAGTCTCTGGAAAAGCAGCACACAGTCATAAAAGGAACAATGATAAAATTATCAATATTAAAACAAAACACTAAAAACAATAAAGACCCTAGCAGGGCTTTCCCTGGGCGCTGTGCCTCTGCACTGCTCGGGGAAGCTGAGGAGGGGGCGGGGCTTGGTCATGTGCCCGCCCCCTGGGCTCCTCACTCCCGGAGCTGCGCTCCTGTGCGCTCCCGCTCCAACGGACCCCTGGTTTTAGATGGTTTTTTTTGCCTGCTAGGGCCGGCCACCTTCAGCTGCGGTGCTCACTGGGAGGGATATCAATATTTAAATAAATAAACATATATGAATGTTGGCCAAGGATGCCGTTATGAGTTGATCCCTCATCTATTACATTTCAATCCTACCCTTCTTCCAAGGAGCTCAGGGTGGTGTGCTCCATTTTAACCTTACATCGGCCCTGCAAGGTGGGTTAGGCTGAGAAAAGTGTCCCAAGGTCAGCTTCATGGCTGAGTGGGAATTGGAACCTGGGTCTCCCGGCTCATAGTCAGACACTCCCACCGCTCTGCCGAGATCCAGCGTCAGATCTGATCATCAAGACCTGGCATCACCAAGCTAAAGATGTCCAGGTCAGGTAACAGTTTGAGTCCCTGATGATCCTGATATTCCAGAGACTCTGGCTCGGAAGTCTCCTTCCGACTGCTGTTTGAAACAGGATGCAGCAGTGGATGGACCTGTGGTCTGATTGGAGCACTGCTGAACTCCCAAACAAGAAAAGTAGTAGATACAGTGCCTAGTTACTGAGACTCTATCGTTGTCTATTACAGAGTTACCAGAGTTTGATGTGAGACTATTTGATTTTGGGGGCCTATTATGGCCTGCATTCAGCTGGCAGTTTTAACCTGTGTTATATGTTCAGCTATTTTTCAAATGGGATTTTAAATGAACATGTATATATGTTCTGTTGCCTTCACCTGGATAGCCCGGGCTACCCGATCTTATTTATTTATTTATTTATTTATTTATTTATACATTCGATTTATTGATCGCTGCTTCCCACACACAGGCGGGCTCACAGCGATTTACAATTTGTAGGAGACAAGGGACTAACAATTCGATTCAGTGGGGAAGGGAAGACAACACATATAACTGAGTCTTTCTGTTGGCTTTTTTGACGAGTCATGTTCCGGCTCAGTGTTCGTTCCGCTCATTCTCAGCTCCACACCGCCACCGCCTGGCAGGCTGCTTCATTGCAGGAGATCTGAATGAATTCCTGTGCGAGATCTTCCAACTTAATTAGCCAGCGCTGACAGATGAACTCAGATACTAACACCTAATTATCCGAGGATTAGGTGTGCCCACTTTCTTAACAGTGGTTCCCAATTTTATCTACTTTGCCAAAGCTTTTGAATTGCTGGGTGGACGATGAGCTGGGGACGAAGCTGGCTGCTCACACCAGCGCGGGGCTTGAACCAGCAGAGGTCTGCTTAGTTCAGCTGTTAAGCAGCCGATTAACCTGCTGTGCCACCGCTCCCTTATCAGATCTTGGAAGCTAAGCAGGGTCAGCCTTGATCAGTACTGGGATGGGAGACCACCAAAGAAGTCCAGGGTTGCTATGCAGAGGCAGGTGAAGGCAACCCGCCTGTGAACGTCTCTTGCACTGAGCACCCTGACTGCAAGTTGATGGGAAAACAAGTGATTTGAAGAGAGATTCTTGCACACTGTGATCTTTGGAGACTGGATATTGCAGATTGGATTCCATAGATCCCGTCTGCTACTGGTGGTACTTCCCTTTGTTGCAGGGTGACTTCCCTTCACACAGAAAGCTCCTCCACCATTGGAAGAGCCTTTTCCATCGGGGGGAACCTCCCTGCACCACTACTGGAGCAGATCCACAGAATCCAGCCACAGACATTCCTATGTCATCTTTGCAGTTACATAGAGATTACTTTAATAGAAATCTAGACAAACAAACAATAGAAAGAAAGCTCAGCAGGAAGCTCGAAAACCCCAGCAAACTGCAAAAGGTCACTGTTTGTTTAAAAAGCTGTCTCATCCCTTTCCATTGGTTCCAGAATGGAAACTGCATCAATGCAGGACGCTGAGCACTTGAACATCTAAAGGTAGACATTTACTTAATTAATATTAATTGGTTACTCAGAGAAGTTTCACGCAGCACCTTTGCTCTCTTTCTCCATCCCTGAGAGCCAGTTTGGTGTAGTGGTTAAGTGCGCGGACTCTAATCTGGGAGAACCGGGTTTGATTCCCCACTCCTCCACTTGCACCTGGCTGGATGACCTTGGGCAAGCCATAGCTCTGTACCAGCTGTTCCCTCAAGGACAGCTTGGGAAAGAGCTCTCTCAGCCCCACCTACCTCACAGGGTGTCTGTTGTGTGGAGGGGAAGGGAAAAGGAGTTTGTAAGCCGCTCTGAGACTCCCTTGGGGAGTGGAGGGCGGGGTATAAATCCAATCTCTTCTTCTTCTTCTTCTTCTTTTACAAACCTTTCTTTCACAAGTTTGAAAATCCTTCCGAACCAGTCAATGCCGAAATCTCCACCTCCGTCGGCAGTAACTAAACATGACCTCTGCAGGAGTTGGGCAGTGGTTTGCTCTCCAGCTGGGAGTAAGCAGAGCCGAGAGCCGGTGTGTAAATGTGTGTAACCTCTTATCGTCGGCGATCAGCTCGGCGCTGGAGCGACATGGATATCACTGGTGTAGCTGTTTCTTTTAACCATGACATCACAGATCTGAAAATAAACCCAGACAACACACATCCCCCAGTGCCACATCGGGACAACACGGATGGGAAGGCACTGCCAAGAGAACAGGGGATCCCCTAAAACAGGGCCATTATCAGATCGGTTTTATTTGAATACACGGAGCTCTCCCCAGGTTGTTTCAAGAAGCAGATCTGAAGCGCCGTTCCTCGCGGTTTCGGGGCCCAGTTTGCCATCACCATCATTCCTTTGTCTGCCTTCCACCTGGCTTGTCTCCTGTTCCGTCTTCCCGCACTGAACACCTGTCGATAGGTGATGTATTAAGTATTGAGGCGGAGGCGATGAATCCAGCAAGCAGGCTTTTATTCATAACATCGCTCAGCTCTAAAGACAACTCTAAGAGAGCAGCACTCTAATTTATACTGTTCCAACAAATAACTTTCAACAATGTAACTTTATACAAGCGATGTTATTGGACCCCAGGCAGGGCTCAGCGATTGGGTACCTAGATTGGCTTCAGGACCAATGGGAGTCTTTATTAGTCAGCCAATGAGAATTGGAGCATTAGGATACCAGAGCCCTTTCATAGGTAAACCATAGTTGTAACGCAGCATAATCAAGAACACAAACACAACATGACGTGAGTGATTATTTTTGTGGCCGTTAAGGGAAGGCGATCGGAGCATGCAAGAGGAAAAGGACTGGCTCGTTCGTTCAGCTTGTTTTGAGGGACGCTGGAGGTGTTGTTTTGGACCGGAGGTGTTCGGTGACGGTGTCTGAGTGGGGGGCTTTTTAAAAACCGTTTTGCAATGCTGCAGCAAATTCTGCGGGACATGTACATCGATCCGGAGCTCCTGGCCGAGCTGAATGATGAGCAGAAACACATCCTCTTCTACAAGATGAGGGAAGAGCAGGTCAGGCGATGGAGGGCGAGGGAGGAAAAGATGTGCGAGGAAGAGGCAGCTCTGAGGAGGATGGCGAGGCTCAAGCTGAGTAAGATTTTGGGAGCTTTTCGTATTGCTGCTTCTCTATGTGAATTCTCGTGTGTCCAGCTGTATACATTCTGCTGTGTCGTTAGACCTTGTCTCAAGAAGTCGATCTCAGAGAAGGCAGGAAGTGAGATGTTCAAGGCAATGTTGTAAACTTCAGGATAAAGTGTACATGAACCCAGGCTGGCCCAATTTAGGCCAAGTATTCCAGCTCCAATTGCAGCCCTTTCAGACATTACAATTGCACATACTGGGAACCTTCCGACTGACACTTATTGGAAGCACGAGCTACCCCTGATAACTGGCGGTTGCTGTATTGTGTGTGAACAGGAGCAATGTGTGTATTTGCTGTGCATGTTCAGCCTCGGTACATGTGAATGCAAACTTTGATAAAACATCATTCAGACACGCCAGAGTTGCTAGTGCATGGTAAATACTCACATGGGTCGGGAGGCTCTATGCACAAATCAGTAGACTCCTGAGACACCCAACTGTAACGTCTGAAAAAGTCTTCAGGAACAACTAGTTGCACGTCAATGAAAGCAGCAATTTATTTAGTTATTTAGGGGATTTCTAAGGTGTCTTTCGCTGAAACGAAAATTCAGTTATTTGTATGTTGTTCCTCCTGAAGTTTTTAGTGGGACTTTGGGGTGAATCAATGCCTTTGAAAAACAATTTCTGCTTCTGTCCAGTGGGGGCAGGGAGGTGGCGCTGGCAGAGAAGGAGGCCACTCCAGCCTGGGGGAGCACATGGGTTGGGCATCCCCTGTGGCCAGCCCGTTTCCTGCTGCGCCCAGCCTTGCCGCTGCTGCCGCCAAAGGACTACCAAACCACGTGGTACTCGGGTTGGAGCAGCCTCTTTCCTGCCAGTGCCACCTTCCCTGCTTTGGGCTCCTGGGGTGGGCCCAGCTGCTGTACTGCTGTCACAGCCCACAGACATAGCCCTGCTGCTACTGTGTGGCTCACTGTGTCCATCTCCTCTGTCTTGCCACTGACTGCCTCAGCTGGCTGCCCCTTCTCTGCTGCTGGCATCTCCTCCTCTACTGGCGTCTTCTCCTCCTTTAGCCTCCTGGGTGATTTTCCGCTGGGAGGACCATCCTCAGGTGATGGGGGGAGGGTGGGTGAGAGCCTGGGCTCTCCTGGATCACCAGGCATCAGACAGGGGCTTCTCTTGTTGAAGTGGCACCCAGCCCTGGCCCCGGATGGGCTGCTGCCTGTTTTCCAGCTTTCTTGTGTAGTCCCTTTAAAGTTTAAAGGGATTGCACAAGAAAGCCCCAAACAGCTGAGTGGCTGGGAGCTCTCCAGCTGCTCAGTTATTTTTGTGGCTTTCTGAAAACCCTGTTTAAAGGTTCTTTAAACGAAGTTTGCTGGGCCCACAATCCCCGAAAGGAACCAGTGAGCGAACCGTTTCAGTTAGGTTCGTAGTTTGGTTCATGCCCATCACTAGTAGAGCATTTGCTTAGCATGCAGAAGATCCAAGGTTCAATCCCCAGCAGGTCTAGTTAAAAGGAGTAGGTAGGAAATGATGTGAAGGACCTGGAGAGCTGTTGCCAGTCTGAGTAGACAATACTAACCTTGACGCACTGAGGGCCTGATTCAGTATAAGGCAGCTACATTTGTGATCGTGTGTGTTCAAGTTGCCCCCGAACACACAAAGTTGCCTTCACACTGCGTCAGAGCCTTGGTCTGCCAAAGTCAGTATTGTTTCCTCTGCCTGGCAACCAAGGCCCAGAATCCCAGGCAGAATTATTTCACATCACCTACTACCAAGGGTCGTTTCGTAGAAAAAGAGGTGCAGGAGCTCATTAGCATAACTCATTAGCATAACTCATTAGCATAACTCATTAGCATAACTCATTAGCATATGCCACGCCCCCTGACATCACCAGAAGTGTGTCAGAAAGGGAATGTCAGTTTCAGCCCCATTATACCCCACGGGTCATTGAAATCAATGTCAAAAGCTCATAGGGTATATGAGGGGCTGGAGGAAAGGGGGTTTGAGGGAGAGGCTCCACACTTGCAGGGTAGCTGCTGGGGCCTCTCCTCGAAATACCCAACAAGTTTCAAGAAGATTGGACCACGGGGTCCAATTCTACGGGCCCCCGAACAGGTTGTCCCATCCCCTCCATTGTTCTCTATGGCAGGAAAAAAGTGTTACATTTTTCCTGCCATAGAGAACAATGGAGGGAATGGGGGCAACCTGTTTTGAGGCCCGTAGAATTGGACCCCCCTGGTCCAATCTTCTTGAAACTTGGTGGGCATTTCGAGGAGAGGCCCTAGCAGCTACCCTGCAAGTTTGGAGCCTCTTGCTCAAACCCCCTCCCCTCCAGTTGCTTTTAAAGTTGCCGCTGAATTTCGGCGGCAATTCAGCACCAGGCCGAATCAGATCAGAGAATCTGATTTGGCCCGTGGCTGCCCTAGTGGCCACTCCTGAGCTGCTCACTCTGGCCCCAAAGGACACCTGCCTACTACCTTTTAAAACTGGAAGTATCAGGGATTGAAAGTAGGACCTTCTGTAAGCAGAGGTGGGGCTCTATTACTCAGCCACGCCCTCTCCTCTGCAAATGAATGGGGGTAAAGGCGACGAGGAGGAGCTATGATCATTCTGCCCTCCCTTCTCTTCCCCATTGGTGAGATGAGGACTGGCCGGAGCCTCCTGTCCCTCGAGAGTTTGATAGCGTTGCTGGTATTAGAGCTGGTCTCCAGATGACAGAGATCAGTTTCCCTGCAGCAGACCCATAGCCATGATTTTGTGGCTTGTGGGGCAAAATTTTTTTCTGGTGGGGCTGAAGTTCACTCTCTCTGAGTCTTCTCAAGCTGTCTGTTTTACATAAGTGTTCTTATTCTAGCAATCACCCTTAGCCTATTAACCATTTAGCTAAAAGAAAGCTGTTACCAGGATAGGTCTCTACATTGCAAGCTGTCCATCACTTTAGATGACAGTTCTCAGCTGCTGCAAGTTAATCACGTCTGCTAGCTTAAGCAACAATTCTGATAATAAGTCAGCAGGTGGGGGGGATTACTTCTATAGTTAAGAAAGCTAACACTTAGCCAGAAAAACTCTCTTAAAGGAGACCAGTTTCTTGACACAGAGTTAGAAGGGTTCCTGGAGGTCACCTACTCCAAACCCCTTGCTCAGTGCAAAAATCAGTCAACTACAGCAGCCCACTCTGCTTAAAGAAGCACACACCTTTAAAAAATGTTTTAAAATGATTGAAAAAAGCATGTATAGGAGAAATTCTTGTGGGGCTGTGCCTTTAAGAAAGGAGGCGGGGCCCACAAAAGCCTGTCAGTTGACACTGCCACAATCCAGGGCGGTAATTGGGATTTACAGAACAAGGCGAGCCAGCTCCCTCCCCCCGACGGAATGTGCTCCTCTTCCCAGCCTTTGCAGCTTCAGTGCTATGTCTTTGGGTTGCTTGCTACTTCACACAGACTTGTTTTGAATCACATATTGTTTCCTACAGGTGCAACCCCATTTTCCTTTCCCGCTTTTAGCCTGGGAATAAAACAAAGTAACTGTTCTAGGCTCCTTTTCCCTAGCCACTGATTGGGAGTTTTATGTATGACAGCATGATTTGATTTTTCTATAATTGCACTAACACGATTCCTCCACTCCATTACTAACTCAACACATGTATCCTGAAGATAGCCCTCCAATAAAGAAGATCTTGTTTAAGAACCCTTTGCTTGGTGTGGTCACATCCCGGGTAGTCTCACAAAGCCCCACTGTAGCTACGGGCCTGCCCTGGAGAAAATGGCCACTTCGGAGGGTGCTTTGGAGAAACAAAAGTTCCTCCCCAGGAACTGCCTGCAAATCTCCAGCAATTTTCCGAGCCAAAGCTGGCAACGCTCGATCTTTAGCCTGGTGGCAAACTCGGTGAGAGTGTCAACAACCCACTTTTGGCACATGACCCATTAGTGGAGATCACTGTCCTTCAGCAATTGGGATGCCCCCTCTCCCGCTAGAGCAGGACGCCTCCCAGCAAGCCTCTCTGATGCCTACTGATGCGTCAGGCACTCGCAGGAGGAATTGGGGGAGGGAAGACACGGCATGCCGGCATGCCTATGTCACTTCTGATTTAAACTGGAAGTGACATGGGACATTCTAGAGCTCCCCCAAAACTCTATGGTAAAACCATATCATTGTTGCAAAATGATAGAGCATTCCCCTGTGTAACGTCCGATTTAGACTGGAAATGACGTTGGTTTGGCAGTGTGATGCCCGTGCATCAGTATCTACCCTGTAAATGCTCCCAGAGGCTGTGGCAGCAAGCCTAGAAACTCTAGCTTAGGCTTGCCAACCTCCAGGTGGGGCCTGGAGGGCCGAGGACAGACTAGTATTCTGCCACGCCTCCGTGATGTGGCAGAATATGGTGGGGGGAATTGCTCCCGCCACGCGGCGTTCGCACGCCGCCGGAAGGAAGCTGCCCACAGCGTTCAGACTGCGGGCGGCTTCCTATGGCGGCGTGCAAACGCCACACGGTTCCCCCTCCCGGTGCGTGTTCACACCCGCCGGAGGCGGGTGGAATGCACGCCGCAGCAGCCGGGACACCACTTTTAAGTGGTGCCCGGCTGCTGCAAGAGGAGTGTGGCGCCGGACGCGATGCGTCCGGGCCGCCTCCTCAGGGCAGATGCGGCAGTCTGAACGGCCGCTCTGCCTCCGCTTTTGAAGCGGAGGCAGAGCGGGCCAGACTGCCAGTCTGTCCTCAGCCAAGATTTCCCAAAACCATAAAGGACTCCCAGAGTTACAAAGGCAGGTTTAGAGGGTGGACTGTATGGCATTAAACCCTGCTGAGGCTGCTCCTCAGGATCCACCCTCAATATCTCCAGGAATTTCACCCCCCTGGGGGTTGGCCACCCTACCCTAGCAGCAATACCTGGCGTGACTCTCCTTATCTAGCAGTTCAACCAGCATATGATATGTGATGAGGCTGTCAGAGGTAAACAATGGTCAGAAACATATGTAGATATTTGGTAGCTGCTCACAAAGTGACGTGGAAGTAAAGCACAGAGGGAAATTTTCCAAGAAAAGCAGGCTTACTTACAGATCTTCTTACCCATGACTGATTTGCACTGACTCAAAGACCTTATGATGTCATATACCTCTGTCTATTCCCACAGTGTTTAAGCACAGCACAAAGGGTCTCTCCAGAAAAGAAATACAAGGGGAGGGACTGTGGCTCAGTGGCAGAGCATCTGCTCTGCGCACAGAAATCCTAAGCTCTGACTCTGGCATCTCTAGTTTTTTTTCTTAAAGCTAGCTTGATCTCATCAGATCTCCAAAGCTAAGCAGGGTCAGCCCTGGTTAGGACTTGGACGGGGGACCACCAAGGAAGTCCAGGGTTGCTACGCAGAGGCAGGCAACGGCAAACCACCTCTGTATGTCTTCTGCCCTGACCTGGATGGCCCAGGCTAGCCTGATCTCATCAGATCTCAGAAGCTAATCAGGGTCAGCCCTGGCTAGTACTTGGATGAGAGACCACCAAGGAAGTCCAAGATTGCTATGCAGAGGCAGGCAACGGCAAACCACTTCTGTTCATCTCTTGCCTTTGGGAGCCCAAAGGCAAGAGGGGTTCCCATGAGTTGGCTGTGACTTGATGGCACTTTCCACCGACATATTGCTGTAGCTAAGAAGGGTCAGCCCTCGTTAGTGCTTGGATGGGGGACCACCAAGAGAAGAAGAAGAAGAGAAGAAGAAGAGAAGAAGGAGAGGAACTCCAGGGTTGCCACACAGAGGCAGGCAATGGCAAACCAGCTCTGAACACCTCTTGCCTCGAAAACCCCACATGGTCAGTATGAGTCAGCTGCAATGTGATGACATGTTACACCACACACACACAAGGGATGAAACGAAAGACTTGTCCACCAAACCCAGAAAGCCACTGCCAGTTGGAGTGGAAGAAGAAGAGGAGGAGATTGGATTTATACTCCACCCTTCACTACCTGAAGGAGCCTCAGAGCGGCTTACAATCCCTTTCCCTCCCCCTCCCCACAGCAGACACCCTGTGAGGTAGGTGGGGCTGAGAGAGCTCTCTTGAGAACTGTCCTTGAGAGAACAGCTAGGAAAGAACTTATGACTGACCCAAGGCCACACCAGCAGCTGCATGTGGAGGAATGAGGAATCAAACCCGGTTCTTCCAGATGAGAGTCCGCGCTCCTAACCACTACACCAAATTGGCTCTCTCAGACTGGTAGAGAAGGCTGATCTTCAGAGACCAATGGTATGCCTCATGGCTTCAACCTCCCTAGTCCCCCCCCCCCACTCAAATAAAGGCCTGCTTGATTGATGTGTACTGTGGTGGGAAGGGAGGAACAGAACTCTGAATGTAGCTCTGCTCTGCGTACCGAAACAACATTAGGGAACAACAATTGCCTTACTCTAGAGATGAACTTTGTGTGTGCCAAGTCGGGGGGGGGGGGGGGATAACAGCAACATTTTAAAATGGTAATTTGTCACACTTCTGACAGCAGCATTTCCATATAAAAATTATACATTAAACCTATTCTGCTTTTTAGCGCACAGAATTGTTTTCCGGGTAATTAATTTTCTGGTTTGCAAAGGAAGATGGGGAAAAGAAGATTGAACAGTCACAGGAAACAGTAGACTGCCTGCCTCTCATCATGGAAGGAAGGAAGGCACCTAGACCCCATGTCTGCTCCTATCCATTTCCCTCCCCTTTTAACTGCTAGGGTCTTTGGGGAGAAAAGAAATACAGGGTAGACGGGCAAAGCGTTCTCTGTCCTGCATAAAAGAGAGCGGGTCTATATTTTTCGTCTCCTTTAGAGACAACGTTAGCCTGATTGATAGGGTTGCCAACTCTGGGTTGGGAAATTCATGGAGATTTGGGGGTGGAACCTGGGGAGGGTGGGGTTTGGAGAGCTGAGGGACCTCTGTGGGGTACAGTGCCATAGAGCCCACCCTCCATAGCTGCCATTTTCTTCAGGGGAACTGATCCCTGTATTCTGGAGATCAGTTGTAATTCTGGGAGGTCTCTGGGTCCCGCCTGGAGGTTGGCAACCCTACACGATTAATTCGTACATTTGGAGGCAAAACCATCATGGACAAAGTATAGGGTTGCCAAGTCCCTCAAGCTTACCGGCGGGGGGGAGTCCTCTGCCGGCCGGGAGCTTCATCGGTGCGCGCATGAAGCGTGCGCGCCGGCTGACGTCACTGGAAGTGATGTCAGCACGTTGAGGGTGTTGCCAGAGCATCGCCCTGGCAACGCCCCCAACATGCTGATGTCACTTCCAGGTGACGTCATTATGTGAGGGAAGTCGTCCAGGCTGGACGACTTCGGGGGCGGGGTTTCCCCCGCCGGCTGAATGCTGGCTGGCGGATCGGGAACTCCTGTAGCGGGGGATCCCCTGCCCCCCGGGCTGACTTGGCAGCCCTTACAAAGTAGCTGTTTTGTTATGCCAGTGCGCTAGAAGAGACACGAGGACTATGTTTGGAAAACGAATAAGGCAGTATATGGCGAAAGGGAGTTTATTACAGCTCTGCATTTCAGAGGCAGTCTCATGCCAAAAGCCCTGTGTGCCAGCATCCCAAAACATCCACATGTAGAAGGGAGCAGGATCTTATCTCCTGACTCTGCCCAATTATGCTAATCCAGCTGAACTTTTCCAGAGAACCAGGGTCTGTTCAATCTAGGGGTGTCTCTTGGTATGGCTTGAAGCCTCTCACCAATTGTTGCCATTCCCACTGCCCTTTCCAGTGGTGGGGAGAGAAAAATCAAAATGCTGCCAGACTCTGTGCTGCAATATCACTAGGTGGCTCTAGGAATCACTGGCAAAATGGTTTGACCATCGAGTTTCTGGCGATTCCTAGAGTTGCCCACCGTCACTTCCAGGTTGTACTCGGAAGTGACATATTGACGTCACTGACATCAAACTCCCCCATGTGGCCTTAAAAGATTTTCTTGCATACAAACAGCTTACCTTAAACCACACGGTGAAGACCCCTGTTCTGTGGTGGCAGCTGCTGCTGAAGCAATCGTTTTTAAAAACTGCACAGCCAATCAGACGCCCTGCTGGGCAAAAGCTGTATCTGGCCCCGCCCACTTTCGCAAAACACTTGGTGGGTGCAAGCAAAGGTGTGGAGCACCACGTTGGGGATCCCTGGCTTGTAGTTTAATTTCCCGCAAGTTTCCATTTTTGACCAGCCACAAAGCCTTTTTTAAAAATCCCATCCCAGGTGAGAAATGTCTCACTCCTGAGCAGAAGGCAGGCCTGTGACGCAATGGCATTTCTCCGATCCCTTTGCCCTCATTTCTGTGCATAACCTTGGGCTTAATGCCGTATATTCGCTGCATTAAGAGGATTTTATTCCCTCCTTAAAGGATGCTGCTTGCAAAACAATACGCAAGTCAAGAACAGGCCACCTTGCTGGGCGTTCCAAGTCATTTTGTGCAATGCAGGCGATGGGACGAAACACAGAGGGCTATTAAACGGTACAAGCTAGGTTTAATTTGCTAGAAGTTCAGGGTGGTCAAGTACAGGTTTTTAGTGTTGCTGGATACAATTAGGACTCCCCGCTCTGCTCCGGGAACAATGCAGAAAAGGTCGAATGGAAATTTAATGTTGTATTAAATACAAGCCGTTTTCCCCCAGTAAAACAAGATAATGGGTTCAGCTGACCATACAAAGTGGCAGACTGCGCATTCCTGGATGCTTCATAATATTGCGGGCCCTCGACACCTGTTGCTGAACCCTGACCCGGAGGGTGAGATTTCTAGCACAGAATCCTTAAGATCTGTGTACGGTTGCCAACCTCCAGGTGGAGGCTGGAGGTCTTCTGGGATTACAGCTGATCTCCAGGTGACAGAGATCAGTACAGCTGGAGAAAATGGCCACTTTGGAGGGTGGACTGTATGGCATTATATTTCATTGGAGTCCTTCCCCCCCCCAACCCCTGCCCTCCTCAGTCTCTACCCCCAAAATCTCCAGGTATTTTCCAACCCAGAACTAACAACCCCACAATTACAGGAATCTGCAGTACAAGAAAGAGAAGGCACTGCTGCTGGTCAGGAAAATATACAGATAGGGCTGTTATTTGCTACTCCCTATCCCCTGCCAGCACTTAACAGAGAGATGGGTTAGGGAAGTGGGGGATAATGTCACTGTGTCTCTCTAGGAATCCTCCCAGTCTCTATGGTCTTTACCATAGAGACTGGGGGAATTCCTAGACTGTTTCTCAATGCAGTGATGTCGCTTTCTGAGTCTCCACCCAGAACGGAAGTTGCTGTGTCAAGCAACACTCTCCCTCCCAATGCCCGACCCCCAACAGGATCCTGCTAGTGCCAGGAGCAGAGCCAAACCAAACATGATGGCGGCCGGGGGATGCTGACACCATTTTGGAAGTGGCTGTAGTTTTGTTTTGTTTTTTAAAAATTGCCACCAGGCTCCTGTCTGGGTTGGGCTCGCAGTTGCCCCAGGCGTTCTCATCCCCCGCGACACACCCTTTCCGGTGGCTCTCTGGGCATTCAATTTGGCTCCGAGACCAGGATATCAGGAAGTGCAAGCGAGAACAACTAACCAAGATTTGGGTTCAAGCCATGCCTATGATTTAATATCAGAAGTGCTCAAAGAACAAAGAATTTTATGTTCAACATTCCTTTGTGTTTGGAAACTTTCCAGTCTGACAGTCTGGCCCCTCACGGTCTGATTTCTATTGCCCGGGCAGCAGGAGGGTCCCGGTGGAGACAGAGAGACAGACGTAGCAGAAAGGTAGCTGATTGGGATGTCATCAAACCGGAACAGGTTGTCAATATCCCACCCAACAGGATAATTCCTATTGGCATTTCCATGCTCTGCATTTCCATTTCCACCAATTACTGTGTTTCATCACCTTAGTGGCTTTATGCCTCTATAGGAATCCCTTGTTTGCAGGGGTCATCTCGAGCAGGAGCTCGGGGGAGCACAGCTCCGGGAGTTGGTGCCAGCTCCCACCCCCGGTGGGGGAATGCCTGCTTGTGCCATGGCTGCAGCAAAATGACCCCGTCCCCTGGAAAGGTCCTTGTTCCTCCGACCAGCCTTCTGAAGGCTTCAGCCACCACTGAAGCTATCCTCCCAGAATAGTGGTATTTCTGAGGCTTGGATTGGTAGCTGTCCCCTCTCTGCCAGCTCTTTCTTTCTTTCTCTTTCTTTCTTTCTTTCTTTCTTTCTTTCTTTCTTTCTTTCTTTCTTTCTTTCTTTCTGTCTGTCTGTCTGTCTGTCTGTCTGTCTGTCTGTCTGTCTGTCTTTCTCTCTCTCTCTCTTTCTTTCTTGCTTTCTGACATACTTCCAGTGATGTCAGGTGGTCTAGCATATGCAAATAAGTTATGCTAATGAGTTATGCTAATGAGCCCCTGCGCCTCTTTTTCTACGAAATGACCCCTGCTTGTTTGTATGGATTATTTCGTTTTCTGGGGTCGAGCTTGCTTCCTAGGCTAGCCTTGCTAAATTTCCCCGAGTCATAAGACAGGTCTAGCTTTGCTCCTGGAGGGGAGAAAGTGAAACGTGTGGCATGCACTGTCTGGAAGGAAAGGCGCTATGGGGCAGAGGGCAGAGGCAAGTCAGATTACTTCTGCCCTCCGTGACAGGCACAACAGCTCGCCTGCGGAAGAGAGAAGGGAAGGTTTCACTTGCGCTCTCCCCTATTGGCCGGCAGGTCAAGATGTGCTGGAGACTGGAGGGCGAGGCAAATGCCAGATCAGATGAGACAAAGAGAAGAGATGCAGGATAAACACAGCCCTGAGCTCCCTTCTTATGAGCGATCATGTGCACGAAGCTGCCCTATGCAAGGTCAGTACTGTCTACCCAGACTGGCAATAGCTCTCCTGGGGTCCTTCCGTCGTGGGTCAGCTTGACCAGCTGGAACTCAGCCTGGAGGAAGACTCCTCGAGTGTCGCAGAGCCTGGGCCCAGCTTACAAGAAGCAGCTGAGGAAAGCCAGGAGCTCTAGGAGTCAATGCTGACAGCTGACCCTGACTCCTCCAGGCAGACTACGGGAGTGGAGGATGAAGAACAGCTGGGGCAGGATGACGCCTCTGACTCACTCTCAGAAGCAGACCAACACTGGGAGCGGGCTCCACGGCAGCTTACAGAGAGAAAAGGCAGTGCCTGTCTCTTGGCCAAGTGCAGGCATTCGGCTGACAGCAGTCCTGAGTGATTTCAGGATCTGGCCTTGCATCACTCAGCTCCTTGTGAGAGGCTTACTTAAACCCAGCTGGTATGCCTTTCCAGCCGTGGAAGCAACAAGTCACATCTCTGTGAGCCCAGCAACCACAACTCCTGCCTTGCACCTTGTGGTATTCGGACTGATCTTACTATCTGGACTGCCTTTGGATTCTGCTTCTCGGACCTGTCTGCACTTAATGAATTACCGACCCTTGGACTGGCTTTGACTTTGCTTTCTGGACTGATCTGGCACAGTCTCTCTGCGCAGGTGCTTGCTTTGCCTGCTCAGCCGGGACACCTTCACATCACCTCCTACCTGATCTGTTTGACTGGAGATGCTGCGGGTTAAACATAAGGCCTTCTACATGCAAAGTAGATGCTCTGCCCCTGAGCCATAGCCCCTACTTCCCCCAAAGATTAGTGATGGGGATCACACGTCTGAAGTCTTGCAGTTGACGTGTCCTATAAAAGCAGATGCACCCTTTCCTTCGGACAATCCTGCCCTTCAAAGGAGCTCAGGGCTGTGAACCTGACTCTCCCTTTCCCATTTTGTTCTCACAACTAGCTTGCAAAGAAGGTTAGGTTGAGAGTGACTAGCTTAAGAAGAAGAAGAAGAGTTGGTCTTTATATCCCACTTTTCTCTGCCCTAAGGTGTCTCAAAGCAGCTTACAATCGCCTTCCCTTCCTCTCTCCACAACTGGCTCCTTGTGAGGTAGCTGTAGCTGTAGGGTTACCAGTCCCCAGTTAGGGGTGGGGGATCCCCCAGTTTACAGCCCCTCCCCTCACTTCAGGGCTATCAGGAAGCAGGAGAAAAAGGGATTCCAGACCCCCTCCCCCAAGACGGAAGTAAACACAACTTACCGGAAGCCGGTAGGGAAGAAGAAGGAAGTAAATGCAATGTGCCCACGCCACCCAAAAGTGATGTAAGCATGTCGGTGACATTGGGGGGTGGCGATGCTGTTTTTTGGGCAACACTCTATGGTGTGAAGAAATGCTCCCTCTAAGCTGTTGAGTCTTGTGAGCAAAAATTCTACTTTGTGAGCTACCAGCATTAAAGGTATGAGCGAGCCATTTGGCTACTGCATGAATTAATTTACTCTGGAGCCATCTTTCCCGAGCTAAGACAGAAATGTGTGAGCCGGAGGCTAAAAAAATGTGAGCTAGCTCACACTAATTTAGCTTAGCGGGAGCACTGGTGTGAAGCCGATTTTACTACAGAGTTTTGCCCCAAAACCAGAGCATCACCCCCCTGACACCACCGACATGCCTACGTCACTTCCGGGTGATGTAGGTACGCCATATTTATTTCTGAGTATGTCACTTTCCGCTCCCAGAACATTCCCTCCATCCCTCCCACCCATGAGTCTGAGAGACCTGGCAACCCTATGCAGCTGAGAGAGTTCCAAGAGAATCGTGAGTGGCCCAAGATCACTCAGCAGGCTTCATGGAGAGGAGTGAGGAATCAAACCCAATTCACCAGATTAGAGTCCACTGCTTTTAACCACTACACCACACTGGCTCTCTCCAGCCAAATCACCCAAGTGACAGTATGTGTGGTTTTCAGCTTAGGTCTCCCAGATCCTAGGCTGACAGTCTAACCACCCTAACAGCTCCCCAGTTGCCATTAGCTCTCTTGGAAGGAAAGAAGAATTGTATTATGTTTAGGGTGGGCAGCTCTGGGTTGGGAAACACCTGGAGATTTGGAGGGTGAGGTTGGGGGAGGGAAGGGAAGGGAAGGGACCTCAGCAGGATATGGTGTCATAGAGTCCACCCTCCAAAGCAGCCCTCCAAAGCAGCTTTGCGCGTGCGCCGGCTGACGTCACCAGAAGTGACGTCAGCACGTTGGGGGCGTTGCCAGGGCGACACTTTGGAAATCGCCCCAAAAACTCTATGGTATCATAGTTTTGGGGCGATTGCCAGAGCGTCGCCCTGGCAACGCCTCCAACGTGATGGCGTCACTTCCGGGTGACGCCATTGCGTGAGGGAAGTTGTCCAGGCTGGATGACTTCGGGGGCTGGGTTTCCCCTGCCGGCCGAATGCTGGCCAGTGGATTGGGAACCCCTGTAGCAGGGGATCCCCCTCCCCCCAGGCTGACTGGGCAGCCCTAGTATTATGGTATAAGCCAATTTGTTCTGCATTGTGGTTGACCTCTGAAGAAAGCCTAAACAGGCCGAAGAGCGTCAGATCAAGTGTATTGGCCCTTGTGTGTATGATTTTGGTATTTTTATATGAGATGCAACTGGGCCCTTATATGTTTTTTTTAAATTCTTTGCTAATAAATACATGTATTTTTATATTACATACATTAAGTTTTAATTGTTGACCCTCCACTCTGTTGGACTTACCTCTTTAGGTTCTTGATGAGGGTTAGTGCCAACCAGTGTTGCAACATCATTTCTGGGTTTCACTTGGAAGTGATTTCATGATGCCAGTAGATCTTGCACCCCCCCCCCCTTTCCTTCCATCATTCATTCAAGCAGCGGTGGGAGCTGGGAGGCAGAGTGTGTGTGGGGGTCTTTTACCATTCCAGGTAAGCTGGCAACCCTGGCCACTCATATGTCCAACTTCTGGTATCTCCTGTCATTTGGCCTTCAGGCCAGAGGACACGATCCACACTGACTTCTTAGACTCCGTAAGGGTTGTAGAGTGTGGGTCCATTTTAGTTTGGCAGCGGTATCAGCACGCTTGGAAATGAGGAGACCTTGCCCAAATAGATTAACAAAAATAAATCAATGAAAGTGTCTACTTGAGTGTAAGATTCCTCTGTAGGATTTGTTCCTGAGGAAAGATCAGAGGTCTGAAACACTTAGATGTCCGGACTAAGTGTTGACTGAAAGAGAAACACAGACTTTGAGCAGACTGCTTTTGTGAATCTGAATAAGGACACAACCCTGTCTAAGAGATATAGACTGAGAGAGACTTGAGCAGACTGCTATGTGCATTTCTATCGACCTTTGTATTTTTTCTGTGATGGAATATGTTGTTTGTCTTTTGTACCAGACACTGAACATGTTATGGCTTTAATGTAGTCTAGTTTCTTGTTGTATTGTTCTGTGGGCATCTAGCACACGTCTGTATATATTGTTTTCATACCTGATTGTTTTGAGACTGTGTGTTACTCCTTTGGATAGAAAATAGTCCATGGCAACTGTGATATATTTACAAAGGGAATATCACTCTTTTTTGGATTTTCAAAAAAAATAGATAAGTATGAATACATTTCTGTACATTCACACAAGAACAAACATTAAAAAAACCCACCACGATTCCATGGTGTTGACAAAAGCACAGTCCAACAGTCTGAAGTTCTTTCCTGTTGCAGGAGTCTGCCTGGCTCTCTTCACCTCGAGCATCATCCAATGCAAATAAAGTGCAATGAAGAAGAAGAAGAAGAGATTAGATTTATACCCCGCCCTTCACTCACTTGGAGTCTCAGAGCGGTTTACAAACTCCTTTCCCTTCCCCTCCCCACAACAGACACCCTGTGAGGTAGGTGGGGCTGGGAGAGCTTTTTCCCAAGCTGTCCTTGAGAGAACAGCTGTGCCAGAGCTATGGCTTGCCCAAGGTCATCCAGCCAGGTGCAAGTGGAAGAGTGGGGAATCAAACCCGGTTCTCCCAGATTAGAGTCCGCGCACTTAACCACTACACCAAACTGGCTCCCAGTGAACAATCAGACTTCTTTGGGCTTGTAAACATTGCAACATCATGTTTGGATGTTTATTCATATTGATCTCTCTTTTTTTGAAAATTTAAAAAAGATTGATATTCCCTTCGTAAATATATCACAGTTGTCATGGACTATTTTCTACTCACTTATCCCGTGATCTCCCTTTGGTTATCCTTGCTTCCAGGTGGGGCCTGGAGATCTCCTGGAATTACAGCTGACCTCCAGACAGCGGAGATCAGTTCCCCTGGAGGAAATGGCGGCTTTGAAGGGTGGACTCCATGACATTGTACCATCCTGAGATCCTTGCATCCCTGAACCCCGCCCTCCCCAGGCTCCACGCCCTAAATCTCCAGGCATTTCCCTGCCCAGAGGGGCAACTCTAGACTTGGTCTCAGCTCAAGATTCCTGGTTCAAGGGCAAGCTCCCTGAGTTGGAACTTTTGGTTCATCTCTCTGGCAGCGGAGAGTTAACCTCACTTCCTTATGGCTGACTCCCTTGTCAAATACATAAATCTTATTTGTTTTAGTTAGGCTGGTTTTACATCTGCCTTTCCTGCTGGAATCATTCTACTTCCAAAAAAACTCACCCACATCTCTTTCAAGTGTGAATCTCTTAAGCTGGCTTCACACCTCTGTAAACAAATCCTGTTCTTAACAGCACTTCAAAAGAATGACCCCTTTCACTCCAGTTCAATCAGATGTGGGCATTCCCCTACAACAGCTTTGACACCAATGTGTTACCGGTGCAGGGAGCGCTGGAATGAAGCTGTTACAAAAATGCACATGTAAAATCAGCCCACATCTGAAGCCAGCTTAAGAGCTAGAGGGCAATTAGCAGATATGGACAGTTGAGAAGGAATGCAGATTCACACTTGAAAGAGATGTGGGCGAGTTTTTTTTGGAAGTAGAATGATTCCAGCAGGAAAGGCAGATGTAAAACCAGCCTTAAAGAGCTGAGGGATTACAGAGGGTCTGCAAGAACATATGGGCCTTATCCTAGGCTCTGTGCTCTCGTCAGCACTATGCATGGCGCTAACCATGGTGACTGAGGGGAACCTCCACATTCAGAGGCACTAATCCTCTGAATCCCAGAGCCACTGTGTGAGACAAAATGCTGGCCTAGATGTACAATTGGTCTGATTCAGTGGGGCTCTTCTGATGTTCTTAGGAAGTCCTCGGCCTCTATGCCCTCTTTTTGGCCTTCCAGATGAACTGGTTGG
Source organism: Lepidodactylus listeri (assembly GCA_029233225.1). NCBI lineage: Eukaryota > Metazoa > Chordata > Lepidosauria > Squamata > Gekkonidae > Lepidodactylus > Lepidodactylus listeri. The sequence continues at coordinate 125,372,147 of JARCFY010000005.1, read as the reverse complement.
CCACTGTGTGAGAAAGGATGCTGGACCGGATGGACGATTGGTCTGATCCAGTGGGGCTCTTCTGATGTCCTTATGCTTTAGGCAGGTTTGTCGTTTTGGTTTATCTGTGTTTCCTCCAAGTCTGTAATCCTAGTCCTCCTGAATGGTTTACTCAATGCCTTAGGCTGCCCGACTGAATTGTTCTCGTTGTCTACTTCGTAATGCACTTCAAGTCTGAGAGATAAAGGCAGGCTATAAATGAAGCCAGTAACCAAATAAGCAAGTAAATAAGTAAGTAAGTAAATAAATCAATAATTTAATATCAGAATTCAGGCTAAACATTTTGGGAAATTAATCTGATAGCTGTTTTCATTAGTTTAAATGCGAACACATTTCATCCCTCCACTCTCTCTCCACTGGTCTCAACTCTGCATGAGTCACTGATCTGGGTGTTCTGGGTGTAGATTCTGGGGGATTGCTGTGTTGGTCCGAAGCAGCAGAACAAAGTTTGAGTCCCGTGGCATCTTTAAGACCAACAAAGTTTAATTCTGGGTATGAGCTTTTGTGTGCACACACACTTCTTCAGATACATTGAAACAGAAGTCACCAACCATTACATAGGTAGCAGGTGAGGAGGAGGTTGCAGGAAGGGCTAATTCGAGTCAAGATGCATAAGTAACTGAGCAGTAAATATAGCTAAGACTGGCCCGCTACCCATATGTCATGGTTGGTGACTTCTGTTTCATTGTATCTGAAGAAGTGTGCATGCACATTGGTCTTAAAGGTGCCACTGAACTTAGATTTTATTCTATTGTTCTGGGTGTGTCTGCTGATCAGGATACGTCAATAGGAAGCCTCTTATGATTTTGCTGCTTCCTTGTCCATCAACAGTGCGATCCTAAACAGAATTATACCCTGTTAAGCGCAATGACTTCAGGGGACTCATAAAGGTATAATTCTTCTTAGGATTGCTCTGTGAACTTTCTGGCTCCACTGGAGACATGGTGGTGGTCAAAAGTGCCGTCAAGTTGCAACTGACTCATTGTGACCCCCAGAGGGTTTTCAGAGGAAGAGACAGACAGAGGTGGTTGGCCGTTGCTTGGCTCTGCGTAGAGACCCTGGGCTCTTGCGGTGGCCTCCCATCCAAAAGCTAACCACGGCTGATCCTGCTTAGCTTCTGAGATCTGACAAGAATGGGCTAGCCTGGGACATCCAGGTCACAGGACTGAAGGAATAGAACTGGCACAAGTACCTGTTCCCTGTGGAAGCCCATTGTGAGGTGGTAAGGGGGCAGGGAATCATGCAGATCTGTAATGGGCAACCTCTTCAGTACTTTTTGCTCAGCAGAGTCATTCATTATTCCATGCAGTTGTTTGATTTCTCATTAGGGCTGCCAAGTCAGCCCGGGGGGCGGGGCATTCAGCCGGTGGGGGGAACCCCGCCCCAGAAGTCGTCCGGTGAGGACGACTTCCCCCGTGTAATGACATCACCTCCGGGTGACGTCATTACGTTGCCGTGGCACGCGCACAAAGCTCACGCACCAGAAGAGCTCCCAGGGGGAGAACAACTCCCCCCCACCGGTAAGTCGCCGGTACTTGGCAGCCCTATTTCTCATGTGGTACTAGTGTAGGTCAGCACACAGTGTGGGACTTGCCATTCTAGGAAGCCGCTTCCCTTTCCTATTTAAGAGGAGAAGGCCTAGGACAGAACTGTGCAGGGCCCCTAAAGAGAAGCTCCCGGGAGACATAGCGGAACTCTCCATCAGCATTCTTTAGTGTTTCCGTGCCAAGAGCCAGAGGGACACGCCGAGCAGCTGCCGAGGCATCATGATCAAAGGTGAATGGGATCAATAGGGTATCATTTCCCCTCTTGCTCTCTAAGTGTAGATCAATGACTGAGGCCACAGGTGTGACCCCAGTGCCGTTCCCGGTTGCAGACTGAACAGCCGCAGAGGGAAGAGTCCATCTGTGCCTGAAGTTGCATAGCAACAATTCAAGAATCAGCCTTTCAGAAAAGATGTCTACTGAAACAATACAGAGGACGAGGCACTCGTAAGATCACGGCATAGAAGCTGTACCAAAATAGCAGGATCCAAATTATATCCGGAGCATGTCATTAATTAGCTGCCCATGCACTTCTCTTTGTTGGCTGTGCATTGGCGTCCATCAATTATGGATAATGCAGCCCTTCATCAATTATGAAAATGGCACCTTTGCCGTGTAAAAACAAAAATTAAAATAAAATCGACCCCGAGTAGTGATCACAGAAAAGCCCCTTTCCAGGGTGATCAAAGCATCTTTATTGATGCGATGAGAACTGTTGCTCTGGAATGGAGGTCCCCAAACTTTTTCAGCCCGTGGGCACCTTTGGGATTCTAGCATAGTGTGGTGAGCCCAGCCACAAAATGGCTGCCACAAAAGGCGGAGCCAGCCCCAAAATGGTGGCTGCAGCTGACCTTCAGTGACAAACTAAAGATCCCTGTGTTGTGGAGGCAGCTGCTGCCAACGCAGAGGGGTTTTTTTTAAAAAAAAATCTGCCCACCCAATCAAATCTCCAGTAGCCAACCAGAAGCCCTGCTGTCTACACCCATGTTCTAAAAACACCTGTGGGCACCAGAATAGGTGTTGGCACCATGGTTTGGGGACGCAGCTCTCGAAGATAATCTCACTGAGGTCAACAGCGCTCCAGCGATGTGCCTTTTGAGAAAGACACCAATACAAGTTGCAGCTGGTCTTAGAGAATATTTTGTCCCTCTGAAAGCCTCCATTATGCCACAAGGATGTTGCTTTCTGACTACATGCCCACTGGACTTTCAGATGGCACAGGACAGGGGTGGCTAAACTTGCTTAATGTAAGAGCCACATAGAATAAACATCAGATGCTTGAGGGCCGCAAGATATAAACAAATATTATATGTTTTTTACTGGGAAATATGCAAATTTGCTTTTTCTTAATATTAAATGAGACTGCCAAAAATAATAACAGAAGTGGTAAAAGCAGGTATTGATCATGATAATGGCTAATGATATTTAGCTTCCCCAGCCGCCCTGCTGGGAGCCGCACAATGTGCGTGAAAGAGCCGCATTCGGCTCCCGAGCCACAGTTTGGCCACCCCTGGCATAGGACTAAGAAGTACACATTTCTGCTCAGTTTGCCAGTTGCTTCCATTCCTGAAAAATCTTTAATCTGGACATCCAGTATTTGGTTTGCGATTCAGCATGTTGCCTTCTTTTGGGAGTTTCCGGTCGGAGGAATGGAGGTCTGACACGCTTTGCAAATGCGCAAGGCGGACAGCGGCTCTTCTTGACAGCTTGGGTGGATTAATCCACCTGACGCAACCTCATACAGGTAGTGTGAGGACTAGCAAGCAATATAATCCAGGTTTGAGCAAACTCGGTGAAGGGAAAGTCTCGGAGGAGACTTTTCCGACACCTTGAGCACTGCAGCCGAAGAAGATTCTTGCAAGTATCTCTAAGGAGCCGAGCTGAGCTGATCAATTCAGCATAAAACCTCCAATTCCCCTGATTCCTTAGCATGTTGCCTTCTTTTCACAAAAAAAAGTTAAAGTGAATTGGAATTTTACTTTTACTGTGTATAAGAAAATGCAGAGCGGATGCAGATCCACCAGGTCATTGGCAATGGCAATTTCCCATGCAGAAAACCTCTTGAGCCAAATAATTATTCCTACATTTTCTTCATGGTGATGTATACCTATGTACATGGCTGGCTCCTTTTAATTGTCACAACTACTCTGTGAGGTAGGTTAAGCAGAGTGGTAATGACTCACCCAGTTAACCCAATGATAAAGCCAGGTTAGGTACACTTGTCTAGTCTGCCTAACACTACTATACTCGTAGGAAAGAGCAAGAGTCCAGTAGCACCTTAAAGACTACCAAAATGTGTGTTCGTCTTTGAGGTGCTGCTGAACTCTTGCTCTTTTCTACTACCACAGACAAACATGGCTACCCATCTTGATCTATCGCTAGTGTACCTTCTACTGGCTTAAACACAGAAATGCTAGTCTCAGTAGGACATTATGTGCAAGCAGGGGTCATTTCGTAGAAAAAGAGGTGCAGGAGCTCATTAGCATAACTCATTAGCATAACTCATTTGCATATACCACACCCCCAACATACATGAAGTGTGTCAGAAGGCAACACCCATCCCTCAGGCTCCACTCCACAGGTGAGTGAAACTGACCTGCTCTTCCTCCATTCCCTTCCCCATCCAATACTTTGCGCAATAAAAATAAGCGTAAAGAACACACCCTCATTCTCTTCCTGCTCCCTTGAAACCACCAGGTTTCCAGTAGACTTGAGATACCCAGGACATGTGCACCACCCATCCCTTCCCCTTCCCCTCCCCACAACAAGACACCCTGGGAGGTAGGTGGGGCTGAGAGAGGTCTTTTGAGAACTGCTCATGAGAGAACTTGTGACTGGCCCAAGGTCACACCAGCAGCTGCATGTGGAGGAGGAGTGGGGAATCAAACCCGGTTCTCCCAGATTAGAGTCCAACTCCTGACCACTACACCAAACTGATGGGGTGGAAGCGGCTGAAGGGTTGGTGAAATTTCTCCAGTACTTATGTGCCATGTGCCCAGATAAAAAATGGTATACTTAGAAAATTTATATGCCACCTTGAGCAAGTCTCTGGAAAAGCAGCACACAGTCATAAGAGGAACAATGATAAAATTATCAATATTAAAACAAAACATTAAAAACAATAAAGACCCTAGCAGGGCTTTCCCCGGGGCGCTGCGCCTCTGCACTGCTTGGGGAAGCCGAGGAGGGGGCGGGTCTTGGTCATGTGCCCGCCCCCTGGGCTCCTCACTCCCGGAGCTGCGCTCCTGTGCGCTCCCACTCCAACGGACCCCTGTGTGTATGTCAGGATTTGTCCGTTTGCAGCAAGCGACAAAAATTCGCTGTACCCCAGTGGAGTCACTTCCTGTTCCTTTATTTCCATTTGACGGCGGTGCCGCATACCTTGCCGTTCCCCTTTCTAGCCTCCATCTTATTTATATGTTTTTATTGATAAATCTTTTTAGCTGCCTCTCTATAAAAGGCCCAAAGTGACGTAGAATAAAACAGAGAATTAAAGCAATGCATCCATTCAAAACACCGCCCCACACACAACATTTAAAGCAAGCAGTGGTTTAGAATCATGGGCAATAAAATGCCAGTATAAAGTCTAAACATAGAACTTTGAAAGGGCTATTGGAATAGAAATATGCTGGGGAGTGAAAAGAATACAAGGATCGCCCTCGGCCTAGTTGGTGCAGCAGTGTGCCCCACAGGGTGGGCACCACAAGTTTGTATGCCCTGCATTCAATGCTTCTGCGTGATAGCCTTGTAGTTCTAACTTCAAGAATGGAAAGTACTCAGAGCAAGGCCTCACTTGCTGAGGGGTTTTTGTTTTTTTTTAAATCTCCTACCTTTTCTTGGAATCCCAAAGTTGTTAATAGCAGCATACATAAAGAAGGATAAGTGGGTGTTGGACGGAGAAACTTGCCCATATCTGAGAAATAGGGCTGCCAAGTCAGCCCGGGGGGCGGGGAATCCCCCGCTAAAGGGGTTCCCGATCCACCGGCCAGCATTTGGCCTGCGGGGGGAACCCCACCCCTGAAGTCGTCCAGCGAGGATGACGTAATGACGTCACCGGAAGTGACGTCAGCACGTTGGGGGAGATTTGGGAGTTTGGGGGCGATTGCCAGAGCATCGCCCTGGCAACGCCCCCAACGTGCTGACGTCATTTCCGGTGATGTCGCTGGGCGTGCGCGCTTCGCGCACACGCCAGGAGGAACTCCCGGTTGGAGGAGGACTCCCCCCCACCGGTGACTTCCAAAGACTTGGCAACCCTACTGAGAAACAACCATCTGGCAATGGCTGGTACCACAAGGGGATTTTCCCTTGCAGGGAAAACAGAAAGCCCCTGAGTTAGGGGAAACGTGCGCAAAATGTCCTCATTCCAAACGGACTCCGGGGTCCTTTCCACATTTGCCTACCACTCCGGATCTTCTCAGGGGCCCATTCTGCACTCTCTCTTTAATCCATGTTCACCGCAGTGTCCTCCAAGCAATTTTGTACTAAAATCGAATTCAACCTTCTTTTAAATCCAGCGCCCTCCCCATTCTGCACTAAAATCAAATGCAGCTTTCTTTTTATTTTGGGTCCCCCCCCCATTCTGCATTACATTACCTCCCTTCGGTGGTCAGCCCCCTTTCAGCCTGCTGTTGCCCCGGGTTATTTGGATGCTGTTTCACTGTGGACTTAAATTGCCTCGACTCAAACACTGAGATGATCCAGAGTGGCAGGCAGATGCGGAAAGGATTGAGGTGTTCCTGGGCTTTCCCCCTTTGATCCAGAGTAAAACAAAACCAGATTTTCTATGGTTTACAAGGGAGTCTTTGGAGAGGCTACTGGAGAGCGTTCAGGTGGACATGCCACGGTTGCCACAACAGGGAGGGAATGGAACTAAGGTCCACTTTCAAAATGGCACAGTGCCATGTATAGGGCCTCAACTTTCCTGAGCCTATGGGCGTAGTTGGAATTCTGAGAAGCCGGGTTGCTAAGCAGTACTTGGCAACTGGCAGGAGGGTTGTGAGGAGGGGCAGCATCCCCCCCCCCCCAAATAAGGCCTTGCCTACTTCCAGGAAGTTCTTACCATAGTGTTCCTGATAATCCCTAGAGCTACCCTTTATCACTTCTGGGTAGCTCTAGGAACCACCAGGAGTAGTAAGAACTTCCTGTACATAGATGAAGCCTTATTTTTTATAGAAGGGGGGAAGATCTGGTGTCGGGGGATTCTCCTCATCTCCACTTAGGGGTTTGGCAGCCCAACTGAGAAAAGGTAGTGGGTGCAACCATAAAACAGCTGCCTTGGGGCATGCAGCTAACAACAGAATGGCTGTCATATGGAAGTGGAACTGATCACAGCATATTGGGACTTTTCAAGACCTGGCTCACCCATGATAGAGGTGTGTGTTTCTGAATGGGTTCTCCCAGCAGAGACAAAGGTGATGCCTCCTGGACTCTTCTGAAACAACTTGTGCTATGATGAGGTGAAGGAAATCCAGGATTTGCCATTTGTATTCAAACAAGAAAGTGGGCACCAGGAAACACTTCTGTGGTGGTTGATGGATGCCACACTAGGGATCACTAGTATGGAAAGATCTGCTGGGTTACCACGATGAACAGTTTCTACGAGGGTTGGCATTCTCCAAGTGGCAACTGGAGATCTCCCACTATTACAAATGATCTCCAGATGAACTAGATCAGTTCCCCTGGGAAAAAATGGCTGCTTTAGAAAGTTGACTCTATGGCATAGTGTCAGCTAGGCTGTCATAAATAGAAGGTGGGGGTAAAGAGAGTGGCCACTATGAAGAAAAGGGGGGGAGGTTATCGACGCTGGAATGTTACTTTTGATTCTCCTCTGGTATTTGTCTCTGTTTACATAAGATCTCGGGTTTCTCTTGAGAGTTTCCTACTTGAAAGTAGAAGCCGTTATTTTCCACGTGAGGGTGACGTGGCATTCATTGGCTTGTAGCCATCTGACACCCCAGTTTGAACCCCGTATAAAATCCCTTTTCCTGCTTCCCCTCTTTAGTCTTAACACAGATAGTGTTTAGAGAATGTATAGTAAACTGACTACAGTAAACTGAACCTGCTTAAGTAACATTGTTGAGTGCTGATTACTAGAGACTCTGACACACAGTACACAACTGAGGTCCATCCCTTTCCCAAACCCTGCCGTCCCCCAGCTCCCATCCCCCAAATCTCCAGGAATTTTTCAACCCAGAGCTGACAACTTTTGTTTCAACTCATAGTTGAAGAAGACTTCTCAAGGGCTGTTCCTGCTTTTTGACCTCAGTTGCGTTTCTTAGCTTCTAACTTTTGTAATTTTCAGATTTGCCTTAGTTTACACATTGGCTCTTTCTGTTCAGCGTTCTTTTATCTTCGTCACCTGAACACTTTTAGTAACTAGCATAACTTCAGTTTACATATTTATTTGTCAAATTTATATCCTATTCCGTCTCCCCTGAATGGGAGTTGAGGGGGTTAACGTATAAAATACACTTGATAAAACAGTTAAAAAAACAATAAATAAACTTAAAAAAATAAACATTTAAAAGTCCATCCTAGTTGAAATCTATGCACTATCAATCAGGTTTGGATGCATGAATGGTGAAGACACAGCTGGATAATTTACTGGCTGCCTGGCGGATCACAGTCATCCAAAGGCTGCCTGAAAAAGAGTAGCCTTGCATGCCCAGCAGAACCTAGGGAGGTCCTCGAAGGCATGCACCTCTTCAGGCAGCTGGTTCCTCCACAGTACGGGGGCTACCGAGAAGACCCTTGCCCTTTATGATGCCCCCTCTTCCTCTACCCTCTCTCAGAGGCAAGATTTTTCCTCCATTTTTCTTTCCCTTTTGTTACTGAGCTGCCCTAGTAGTCTGCTTTCTTCTTTCCTGAAGAATTCTGGCTGTGCCACCCTGTCACAGTATAATATTTTGGCTGTTTGCTCAGCCCAGGAACCTGAGGAAAAGAATGGGAGTCTTCTTTAACTTATAAAACTTAAATGGCACGCAAGAAGTTTTTATATTCCAAATTAACAAAATATTTTATTCATCATAGAGGAGAAAGGTCAGGTGAAATCAGGGGTAAAATTTCTGAGGTAATTCTATAGACAACTCTGAGGTAAAATCAGTACATGCACAGACTTTAGTTCTTATGTTCCAAGCTAATGAGAGTTTCTTAAGCTATTCAGTTACTTAAAACTCTGTGCTGGGAGGCTTTTGTTCCAGTGTTTCCCCAAACACTCTAGGGCCAAGTCCACTCTGTCACTTTTATCACTCATTTCTCCCTATTGCTTTGGGTCTTCCCCCTTTTCCACATGTGTTTTGCTCCCTCTGGGACTACTAGAGAGAACAAAACATATGGGGGGTGGGGGAACCTGAAGCAATAGGGAGAAATGAGCAACAAAAGTGACAGTGTGGACGTGGCCTAGGACACTTTTTTGAGTATTCTCTGACTCTTTTGGTTTCCAGAAGGCTGGCACACTCTTTCCAGTACCCAACCCTTTCTCTTGAAACACCAGTACTCATCTTGAGTTTTTAAGTGACTATTAAGGTCTCTAAAGGCAGTTTCTAACCACACTAGACCAGGGGTCTCTGCACTCTTCAGAGCTAATTCCGTTTGACTGGGTAGGGACATTCTTCTCTCACTAGCAGATCTATCCCCTTTCTTTGGCCTGGATGGGAGTCTCAGGCTAGGTACCCACTCATCTTGCCAACTTTCCCCAGTTCTCCTGTCTGTGTTAAACTGCCCTCAGTCAGGGCTGAATTCTAAAACTGTCAGTACTTGACTCTTTTCAGCCAAGTCTGAAATCAGACTGAATTTCTCCTCAGCATCCAGTTCAGAAGTCTTTCTCTGTTCAGCTGATGCTAACAAATCAGATCTCTGTCACTCATGGCTCTCTGGCTCTGTGAAGAATTAACACTTCACCAATGTTCCCTCTAAGGTGAGTTAGTGTGAGCCAGCTCACAGTTTTTTAGCCTCTGACTCAAACATTTTTGTCTTGGCTCAGGAAGGATGGCTCCAGAGCAAACTAATTTATGCAGTAGCCAAATTGCTTGCTCACAGCTTTAAAGCCAGTAGCTCACAAAGTAGAATTTTTGCTCACAAGACTCTACAGCTTAGAGGAAACATTGCCCTTCACAGTCCTTTATTTGTTCACACAACACTTCTAAGCTTTTAAAAGTGCAGACTGTCACACCCTTGTTGACACAAGGTGGACAGTTTGTGGACCAGGTACCTTCAATAAATTCTGAGAGGATGGTGCAAGAAGACAGGGAAGATCACCCCGGTGGTCCCAAAGATATGAGGATCTCAGGCCATTTAGGGCTTTAGTGACTTTTCAGTATTGTAAATGCATGCTCCCTCTCTTTTTAATTAAAATCGAGCTCTGAAGAGAACATTTGAAATACAGTTTTGAGATGCCATTTGACTTTCCTCCGACCAGAGTGCGTGTGTCATTTTTTACTCAACCAGCCATCCTTTGATTAGTTTGGCTGAAACACAATGCCACGAGGGGCCTTCTAGTTGGCATTCTGACATCTCTGCAATAACAGAGCTGACGGCGGAGCAGCAATGAGATTTTGGATTATATTGGGGCCTGCAGAACTGAAGGATAGGACTGTGGGATGGAAAAGATTGCGGGTTTGTTTGCTGCCTGCTGACTCCAATATTGATGAGAGCCACAGCAGATTGTGGCGAAACATAAACTGCCTTGCAGTAGCTGTGGCCCAGTTTTTGCCCTAGAGAGTTTAGATTAGGCCAAACTCAGCAGGGTGATTTTGACAAAGGGTTGCCAGCCTCCTTGTGGACCTGAAAAATTCACAAAATTACAAATGCTCTCCAGACAACTGAGATCAGTTCGCTTGGAGAAAATGGTTCTTTAAGAAGGTGGACTCTATAGCCTTATACCCCACTGAGGTCCCTTCCTTCCCTAAACTCTCTCCTCCCCAGGCTCCACTTCCCAAATATCCAGTTATTTCCCAACCCAGAGTTGGCAAACATCCGAAGAGCCCTGCTGGATCAGACCAATCGTCCATCTAGTCCAGCATCTTGTCACATACAGTGGCCAGCCAGTTCCTCTGGACAGCCAACAACAGGGCATAGAGGCCGAGGTCTCCTCCTCATATTGCCTCCTGGCTCTAGGATTCAAAGGCTTAGGCTGTGGTCACATGCACCAGTTGAAGCAGAGGAGAAGAGAGGCAATTTCCTCCAGAGGAATTTGACACACAGTTGTGAGATCACACAGCCCTTTGAAGCTGCGGGCACAGCCTGTCACTGTGTGATCAAATACAACTGTGGGTGAGTCCAGGTTTTTTTTGCTGTTTGTTTCCCTTGTGCATAAATGAGGAACTGAGGAATCACACCTCTGCACTGAGGGCCCTCTATGGAGTATGCAATGATGCACGTACTGCAAAGGAAGGGGAACACAGCATGGAGTTGGGATGGCATGATCAGTCCATCCCAATGGCATGAGAGCGTGCTTGAGTGATCAGACAGGGGAAACTCCATTTGTGGCTCATTGGCAAGCATTAGGACCGGACTTTCCACAGTATCATTTAACTCAGCTTCTGTGGAGGAGCAGTACAGGGTGCCAATGACTGTAGGATGCTTCCCAGATGTTGCTGTCTGATTGCTTCCTTTAGATCCGTCATGCATTTGCATCTATGTCAGATCTAAAGAAGCAAGTGATCGCAGCCCCAGTGCATTTGAATGTGGAGGTTCCCTTTCATCACTGTGGCTGGTAGTCATTGATAGAGTTATCCCTCCATATCAATCTAATCCCTTTGGAAGCTGTTTATTCCTGTGGTCATCACTACATCCTCTGGCAGCAAATTCCATGTTTTTTTTTTTTTAATTAAATTTTTATTGATTTTTCCCTATAACTACAACTATAACGCTACAATCTAAGCTACATATACCTTATACAGAGAGTACTTTATCATTTGCTTAATACTACCTTATTACATAATATACTTATGAAGCATTTAGAACCTTGGATAAATTTCAATTACTTTGTTACTGCTACTATAAAAAATATCAAAACTATTTGGCAGGCACGCCCACCTAGAGAAATACGGTTAATTAAACCATTTGTAATACATAAGTGCAATGCTTAATAAAACAGTTTAATCACTATTTCTTCTTTCGTCCTCTTCTTGTCTTAACAGTCTCAACTATTTTTGGAGCTGCAGCTCCCTTTTCCGAGTCAGACACTTCTTCTTCTTCACTCTTTGAGCTATCAAATCCATACATGCTTTCTTGTGAGGCCAGTGAACCATCTGAGTCTCTCCCAGTTTTCTGCTCTTTGCTTTTTTCCAGAAATTTTTTCGCTTGTTGAACAGAGTCAATCTTATACTTCTTATCTTTGATGCTGAAGCATAGTCCTTCTGGAGTATTCCAACGATAGATGATAGACTCAGACTGGAGCCAAGATGTCAATTTTCCATAGGCTTTCCTTCTTTTCCTTATTTCAAATGGGATATCCTTCATCACTTTTACTTCTTCTCCCAGGATCTTCAGAGCTGCTTTGTTTGTGGTCCTAAGCACCACGTCTCTTGTAGATTTTTTGGAGAACCTTATCATAATTTCACCAGGCAGGCTTTTCTTTTTAGTGTAATCTGGATAGGTTCTGTAAACCATATCCATATCGCTTTTTATATCCGCTGCTTTCATGCCTGTCACTGGTTCAAGTGCTTCACTTAGCAAATTTTTAAGGTCTTCTCCTGTGTTTTCTGGCACATTCTGAAGTCTTAGGAAAAAATTCGATCTTTCCATTTGTAATTTCAAAAGCTGATCGTGGTGGAAGGCCTTTTCCTTCTCTGCCTTTTGTAGTCTTACGTCTTGGTTTTTTACTGAAGTTTTTACTTCCAGAAGTTCTCGCTGCAGCTTCTCTGTGGATTTATTCGACTCTTTTAGTTCTAGCTGCATTTTGTCCATCTTAACGTTGAGAGCTGTCATTTGGTCCACTAGAGGTCGCAATAACGAGGAGAACACCGCACTCATCTCCGTGGTATCAACCTTTGAACTCGGAGCTGTACTTCCTAGTTTGGGGGAAGGTTTCGGTTTCCCCGTCATTGTTGAGACTACACTCTTTGTTTATAGATAGATAAGATGAACGAAAGGAGCAAATTTTCAAACAGCACTTATGTCCTTCTAAGGTTTATGTCTCCAAGTGAGCGATGTTGCCATCTAGCAAGGCGGATGGGCTTTTGTTTCTGCAGTAACGCCACATAAAGAGTCTCGTAAGTATGCTAGTCCCGGAGGGGGGGGGGGGTTCACTCCTCCTGCCGTCTTCCCGCTTTGTTCTGCTTTTCTTACTTCAGACTCACGTTTTCTCCATGTGTAACTGTCAGTTCCAGCCTCATTGCTTCGCACTCTCTGCTGCTTCACGGATTTGCGCTTTCAGCCATACGGCTCCCACGGCGGGGGAACCTATGGGGGTGATGAAAAGGGATCTCAATCCCTTGATCGCCACCATAGGGAGAGATCCCCTTCGTGCCACCCCAGGCAGAGCCCCCTCACTGGGGTCTCTGGGGGCTCGGCACCAGTCCAGAGCCCCTTCTTCCCGCCGGGTACGGATCGCGCTCCCCGCAGTTGCGGAGGAGAGCGTCCGCCATCATCGCAAGTCTTGCCGGAAAATTCCATGTCCAGCAAATTCCATGTTTTAATCACTCTCTCTGTAAAGTAGTATTTCCTTTTGTCTGTCCTGAACCTGCTGCCCACCAGCTTCATTAGATGCCATAGAGTTTTGCCTAAATAGCAGAGAGTTCCTGAGCAATGTGCTGGTATCAGTTCTGGACACATGGGGAGTGACATCAGTGCATCGCTACCAAGGGCCACCCCACAAGGTAAGTCTCCCACTGGTTGCCAGAGGGGACTTGGCAACCCTAGAGGCAGCCAAACAACCACAGGATGGTGATTTTCTCTGATGCCCTTCAAAACAGCCAAAAACAGAGCTGGGAGCTGTCTGCAGTCACATGGAAGAGAGGCCGGTAGGAAGTCACAGTGTTGATTGTTTTTCTTAGAGGCCACTAGAACTAATCCAGTTCCATGGGAGGAATGACCCAGTTGCCCACCTACAGACATTAGAAAGTAATTGTGGAAGCAATGGCTCTGATAATAGGGTTTGGGGAAGCTGTGAGATGTGGGGCTTCAGCCAGCTGCCTGTCATTGCTCCCCTTTCTCACAAGTGAACCTCCGGCAAGATTAGGAACAAGGGACAAGTATTTACTTCACAAAAATGAAGGCAGCTTTTGAGGGGAGTCAGGTGGAGTGGGATGCAACGAAGAAGAAGAGGAGGAGGACGAGATTGGATTTATACCTGGCCCTTCACTTGGAATCTCAGAGCGGCTTACAAACTCCTCTCCCTTCCCCTCCCCACAACAGACACCCTGTGAGGTAGGTGGAGCTGAGAGAGCTCTGACAGAAATGGCTGTATTTCAAGAACAGCTCTGAAAGAGCTATGGCTTGCCCAAGGTCATCCAGCAGCTGCAAGTGAACGAGTGGGGAATCAAACCCAGTTCTCCCAAACTGGCTCTCAGAAGCAGGGATGGAGGTCCCAGTTCCTTTCTTCTCTGAGAATATGGGGTGCAGCCACAGGATTATGGGCCCGGAGACCTGCCCAGCCTTGGTGGAAGGGAACTGCCTTTCTCCTCAGAATGTCAAACAGTCAGACGAGGAGGCCCAGTTACGCATTCCCTCAATGTGGGGCATGAGTGGAAGGATTTGGAAAACCTGGGATCTAGGCCACGGGTGCAGGAACTGGCTGTGAACAGAGATCAGAAGAATGTCGACTGACCCACACAGACTGAAGAACTTGGCAGGAGACACTCTTGGCTCTCAGTGGCACAATGCCTCTTCACAGAGCCACGGAGGCAGAGTTGCCAATCTCCAAGTGATTGGCAACTCTGCCTGATCTAACCACCAGTTTGGTGTAGAAGAAGAGGAAGAAGAGATTGGATTTATACCCTGCCCTTCACTTGGAGTCTTAGAGCGGCTTACAAAGTTCGTTCCCTTCCCCTCCCCACAACAGACACCCTGAGAGGTGGGTGGGGCTGAAAGAGCTCTGAGAGAACCGCTTTTTCAAGAACAGCTGAGCCAGAACTATGCCCAAGGTTATCCAGCAGCTGCAAGTGGAGGAATGGGGAATCAAACATGGTCCTCCCAGGTTAGAGTCTGCGCGCTTAACCACTGCACCAAACAGGAGTGGGGTGCGGGGCACATTGCTGCATACAGTGTCCCCGACATGATGACATCATGTAGAAATGACATCATCACACTGGGGGACATTGCATGGCGATGCTCTGGTATTGTGGGCAAAACTTTGCTTTGCCCCAAATACCAGAGCGCCATTGACATCATTATGTTGGGAAACGCTGCGCCAGGTCAGGGCTGTTGGGCTGGGGCTTCCCCTGATGGCTAGGAGCCTTTGAAGTCAGAGGATCTCCTGCTCCCACTTGGAGGCTGGCAACCTAATTGGATACCACATGTACAGGAATCAAAGCGAACCTTCAAGTCAGATCTAGGGTTACCAACCTCCCTGGGAGGCCTGGTGTTTTCCCAGGATGACAAGTGATCTCCCGACTACAGAGATCACTTCGCCTGGAGGATGTGACAGCTTCTGATGGTGGATTCTAGAGCATCACATGCCCCGTGGAGCTTCGTCACCTCCTCAAACTCCATTTTCCCTAGGCACAATACCCCAAGTCTCCAGGAATTTTGACAGTCACACAGGAAGAGATATAACATGTTACTTCTCCAGAGTGGAGAGGGGAAGAAAGGGGCCAGGACTTCAGCACATGGATTATGGTGGTGGTTGACTTGAAAGTGCCGTCGAGTTGCAACCCTGTAGCGGTTTCAAGGCAAGACATGTCCAGAGGTGGTTGGTCATCATTGCCTTCCTCTGTGCAGCAACCCCAGATCTTCCTTGGTGGTCTCCCATCCAGGTCCTAACCAGAGCTGGCCCTGCTGTACTTCCAGGAAGTGACAAGATCAGACTAGCCTGGGCCATCCAGATCAGGACATCTGGATTTTAGTGATGTCGAAAGTAAGGGACACTGTAAGGATATGAGATCAGACTTCCTGTGGCTATGCCAATCCTGCGTAAGGAGGAACCAAGTGATGTGGAAAGGTGTCTTTCACTGGTCGTCTGCCCCCCCCCCCCTCAAAAAAAGCTGGAAGAACAAATACGAGTCTCAAGTATTGGGCAGAAAGGAAATCAATATTGTATTGCTAGGCTGGTGTTTTGCCGTGTGACTGTCCATCAATGCTATCTGCTGTCCATCAATGGAGAGAAGCAAGGTGTTATGACTGATGCTGCAAAGGCAGGGGGACCATTCTGTGGAATTAACGGCGTCCATTTTGCTCTGCGGCTCAGGGAAGCCACCCTAAGAGGGCCATTTTATTATTTTTTTGGCGCCTTGCAACTGATTCTCGAGCAGGCTAACAGGATAATTTATGAATAGTGTATAAGTTGCAGTGGTTGCTGGGAAAAGACGTGTCAGCTGTGTTCAGCCCTGATCAGGGCACTGCATGCAGGGACCTGGCCTGCTGATGCCATCATTTATACATGGGTCTGCTATTCATAAATAATGCTGTGTGTATTTCGCACTCAGGAATAGGTTCCCCCAGTAGGGAAAAATAAAAATGAACTGGCCCTGAGATGTTTTTTTTTTAAAAATACGTCACCTAGAAGCCTTCACTCTCCAGGTTCCAGCCGTTCTAATTTGGTGTCTTTCCTTTTTTTAAAGATACCTATGAATGATTCTCACTGAAAGAAAAGTTTATGGCCTTTGATGAACTAGATGCTGGGCCAGAGCTATCAGCCCATCTGACAGGAGATGGAAAAAGCATTTTGAAACATGAGCAAAAACTGCCAGGAGTTCTGGCAAGGAGGGATGGAAGCATCGGTTACACTATTGAAAAGCAATAAACGAGGATTGGGGTCATGGGGTGGGTACCGGTACTCGGCACAGCATGGGCAGGGTGTGAAGGTGGCATCGATGGTCATGAGATCCATGGACAGTTGTTCACAAATAGTGTTGAACTGTGTAAAAGTTTCCAAGATGAAAAGCCAGGTATCGGCTTATTTGGGAAGGGAGTGTGTTGCTGTTTTTTCCGTGGCTCTCTGTCCATCACCTGTCTAGGGATGGTTCAAAGTATTTGGTTACCACAAGCAATGATATCCATCACCTCTTCAACCTGTGGCACTGCTGGTCAAATCCAAGCTAATTTTCTTGGCCGTGGGCCCAGCCAACGACAGGGAAGGAGTCACTCCTTGAGCCGCTGATAGCTGGGAATGAGCTGGGCGCCTGCAGTGAATCGGTGCCCTCCTTCTTGGGGTGTCCCAAGCAGTGGTTTGGCTGGCTCGGCTTGAGGTAGAGTTGCCACCCTCCAGGCAACACATGGAGATCTCCCACTATTACAGTCACTCTCCAGATGACCAGATCAGTTCCCCGGGAGAAAATGGCTGCTTTGGAGGGTGGGCTCTAGGGCATTATACCCTGCTGAGGTCTGCCCCCTCCCCAAACCCTGCCTTCCTCAGGCTACCTCCAAAAAAACCGCCAAGTGTTTCCCAACTCACAGCCTCGCAACATAATGTTTCTTTGACCATCGGATATGGCGAATGGGGCAGAGGACAGGGGTTTTCAGACCTGTGAGGGTTCAGCAGCAGTCACCAGCATCTTTTGTTCAGGAGTACATGAGTTGTAAGAATGTATATTTTTTTGCAGCAGTGTTCTGAAATTCAGGACCTAGCTATACATTGCATACAGATTTGTCCTGGGTCTGGTCAACCAGATGTGCTGGGTGTGTGTGTCCATGTTGCAACTTAACCTCCAGATAGTGTGTGGGAGGGGGTCAGCTTAGAGTAGAACTATGGCACATGGGGACGTGTGCGTGTGGGGATTAAGCCTTCCAGGCCCTATGCCACTTTCCCAACCTGAAATGGCTCTTGGGACCTGCCCTTTGACCCACTGAGGAAATATACTGAAGCTCTCCTCCCCACTATCTGGATCCAAATTGGGCTCCTGTGCACTTGGGGTGTAAGGCTTTAAAGATTAAAAAAACACACCCCTTGAATTGAACCTAGAATTGGCAACCAGCATAACTGGTGAAGAACAGGCTATGTACGTATATAACATTCAACAGCAGAAGGGTGGCAGGATTCCAAAGCAGTTGAACCATCGGAACTGTCTTTGAGGGCAGCCCAATGCACAGCACACTGCAGTAATCAAGCTGCCAAAGTTTCAGCAAGGTCAGACCTGCCTGAAGGAACAAAAAATCGCTGCTCCAGCAGAACTGTAGATAGGAAATGGCACTCGTAGCAACAGCTCTTCCTAACTCCTTTTCAAAAGCAGGCCAGGACCTTGGAGCACCCCTAAGCATTTACCTGGTTTGGTAAGGAAGATTTCTTTCCACCACCCAGGTAAATCTCTTCCAGATCAATTGCATTCCCAGCTATCAGCACAGCTGCCCTGCCTGGATTTCATATGGATTTAGCTTGGACGCTTCACTTGCTATCTAGGAACTCAGGGGCAGATCCCAAATCCCCTTCCTTTGGGCTTGCCAAGACGTCAGCGGGAACAGCTATGTAACCTAACATGATGTTCCTGCTTTCTCCACCCCATTTAAACAGAGCGCCTTGTTTCAGTGGCATTTCTAATTGAAAGCTGCATCGTATGGATGTCCCTCAGGCCACCTGAATAAATGAGGTTGCACAGAGATGGAAAAGGAGGTGTGCGGGGCTTCAATTATCTCATTCCTGTTCTCCCGGTCACCAGCCAGCAGCACATCTTAATGCTGCTTTCTGTAGATGCGCCAGCTTTCTGTAGACCGCCGGGGAAGAGAACTCCAAAACCGAGGGCCAGCTTCTGTGAATGCTTCCCTGCACAAACATGCTGTCCCAATTCAGCACTTTAGACAACATTTTTCAGTGTGTTCCTAGTTGATGTTAAAGCTTGGTGAAACATAGGAAAGGAGACAGTCGCAGTCTGAGTCCCAGCTACTTAAAGCTTCATTAGGTCCTCACATTCAGATGGGCAGCTAATCCCGCCATTGGCCTAGCTGTAATTTGATCTAGATCTTTTTGATCCAGCATTTCACGACCAGACAACTCCCCCGTGAATCGCTTTACCGCGCATGACTCTGCAGTGGATTGTCTAGATGGCCTTCACCATAAGGCGCCATACAGTCAGGTTTTTTTTAAAAAAATCCTTTGTGCATGTGCATATGTGCCTCACCATCTACTTGTTTTTTCAGCACACGCACAGACTTAAATGGTAAAAGCACCGCCAGGAGTACCTTCCTGTAGGTACCATTTCAGTTAACAAAGTGCATAAATATCATGGGACCTTCAGAAACATTAAATTGTTTGGATCGTTTGAGCGGAGCTCTATGGACATCACATGTTTAAGCAGTTATGCGCACATCACTAAGACTTTTTTAAAATGGCAGCTGTTTGGGATAATCTGGAGATCATCCCTACGGGCTGCTTGCATGCTGGTGGAACAACCAGACAGGGGAAAGTCCACCATTGGCCTGTCGGCCAGCTTAGGCCCAGACTTTCACCACTATCTTTTAAGTACAGATACCTGATGGGGATCGACGGGCTAATCACAGAAGTGACACGATTCCCAGATAGGAAATTTTTCAACACCTCATTGGCTCTCTCTTGAAAGGGATTTCTGGGGTCACCCCATTCTTCGATGACATGATGATCACTGTGACAAACAGGGAGGAGTTTGTGACCTGCCTGCGCACCATCCTCCACTGCTTCTACAAGGCTGGCCTCAAGGTAAAGCAGGAGAAGTGCCTCCTCAGGGTCGACTGGGTGGACTTTTTGGTATTCACGGTAGATGCAGACGGCCTCCACCCTGGCCGGGACAAGATTAAGGCCATCATGGAGGCCCCATCACTCAAGTCCAAGGCAGAACTCCAAGCCTTCCTCAGCCTTCTCAACTTCTACCATGCTTTTCTTCCCCACAAGGCAGCGGTAGTGGAGCCCCTGCATTGTCTGTTAGACAAGAAGGCCCCCTGGGTCTGGGGCCCCCATCAGGCAGCAGCGTTCTGGGCCATCAAGGTGTTGCTGATCTCAAACTCGGTGTTGGCCCAATTTGATGAATCACTGCCAGTGATTCTGGTGTGCGACGCCCCTCCCTATGGCTGTGCTGGGTGACCAACTCCCTGATGACCAAGAAGTGCTGGTGGCCTACTACTGTTATACCCTATTGGCCGCTAAGAGGAACTACCCCCAGATTGATCGCGAGGGCCTGGCGATTGTGGCTGGGGTGAAGAAGTTTCATGGCTTTCTGTATGGGAGGCCCTTCACCATCATGACAAACCATCGCCCCTTCCTCAGCCTCTTCACGGTGGAAAAACAGATGCTGCAGGTCCTTTCCCTGTGAGTCTTCCGGTGGTCCATCTTCTTGGCAGGCTACAACTACAATCTCCAGTACTGCCCTGGGAAGGTGATGGGACATGCAGATGCCCTAAGCTGCCTACCCTTGCCTTCGGTTGACCCGGACCCAGCTCCGGCGCACCATGTTATGCTAATTGAGGACTTTCTGGAGCAACCCATACAGGCCACCGACTTTGCCTGCTGCTTGGCCAGGGACCCTGTCATCTCCCAGGTTCTTAGCTGGGTGGGAAGGGGGTAGCCTGCAGCCTCTGGGCCCAGAGTTCATGGCCTTTTCAGCCTGCAGAGATGAACTCTCAGCATATAAGGGATGTCTGCTGTGGGGGGACGGAGTAGTAGTTCCCAGTGCCCTGCACCACCACGTCCTCATGACACTCTGTGAGGCTCACCCTGGGATTGTTTGTATGAAGACCCTGGTCCGAAGTTACATATGGTGGCCAAGAATCAATGTGGAAATTGAGCAATGGGTGAAGAGGTGTCAAGTGTGCCAGGCTGTCCTCCCAAATCTTCCAAGCGCACCCACACAGACTTGGGAGTCCATCTGCATGCCATGGTCCCAGCTACACATTGACTTCACCAGGTCCTTTCATGGATTACTATTCCTAGTCACAGTGGACTCATACTCGAAGTGGCTGGAGGTAACCCCCATCGCCCCAACTTCCTCCAAGGCCACCATATGAGCACTGCACCAGATTTTCACAGCACATGGCTTGCCAGACACAATTGTCTCAAACAACGGAACTGCCTTCACATCTGAAGAGTTCCAGGCATTCCTCCGGGGAAATTTGATCTGGCACGTGGGGTCGACAACCTTCCACTCTGCAACCAATGGACTGGTAGAACGAATAGTGAAGACTGTTAAAGAAGCCCTCAACATGATCACGGAAGGAGACTGGGAGTACCGACTGGCCTGATTCCTCCTGTCCCAAAGGACTACTCTGAATCCAGTCAGCAGCCGCTGCCCAGCTGAGCTACGGATGGGCTGGCAGCCCACCGTCCTACTACAGGCTGCACCCAGATCAGGCCCCGAGTCACGGTGGCTAGCCAAGCAAGTCGAGGCTCCCAGGGGGTTCTTTCTGGGAGACCTCGTCTTCATAAGGAACTTTGGGAAGGGGCCTCCTTGGCTGGCAGGCTGGGTCATTCATCCTACAGGGCCGGTTTCATATGAAGTCTCCACAGAGGATGGCCAGGTTCTGCAGAAACATGTGGACCAGCTGTGGAGGTGCTTGCTCCCTACATCCCCGGAGAGACAGCTGTCAGTGGACTCAGAAGTGCAACTTCCAGAGGAGCCAGACACTGGAGTAGACCTCCCTGAAGTGAGAGTCGAAGAGCCTTCGCCGCCACCAGCTCCAGTATCTAGCAATGCGGCGGAGTCCACACCACCTCAGTGCAACCAGGACAGTCCACCAGAGGAAGTTCCTGAAGCCCTGGTACAGGTAGCCTGGCATTCCCAGCGGGAGCGCCGGCCCCCTGCCTACTTAAAGGACTATGTACCTTAGGCACACTCTAAACTAGGGGGGGAGGGGTGTTGTGTCCGCTGAGTGCCACTAGGGGGCTAGCAACTTTAGTCCTGAGCTTGGTCCCTGAACACAATAGGGGCCAAGGATCCTAGTGAACACCAATAGGACACAATGGGACTAGAAGATTAATCAGCCACCCAATGGGGCAACACTTAGGCAAGGGACAACCAATGGGGTCACTGGAGGGGAATTCAAACCCTCCAGTAGGACAGTGTGTGTGTGTAAAGTATTGTTGTGGTTCTGTATATATGTTGGTCATTTGTGCCATGTGTGTGTCTTGCTTCCGTGTGTAATAAACTTGAGATGTTCACTATGCTGGGTCACTGACTCTCCATGCACAGAACCCAGTATTTAACAGAAAGAAAAAGAGAAACAAAGGTGGAAAGAAAGCAAATAGATGGGGGAGGGAGATGTGGAAAGAAAGCAACTTTCAATGTGTCCTCCAAGCTCCCCCCAAGCTCCCCCCCGCCAGCTGACTTGGCTTGGAGAAGGGATTTAAAGAGACAAATGCCTTCTCCAAGCTGACCGGCAGGGTGGGGTGGGGCTTTGAGAACACATTTGAAGTGGCTTTCTTTCTCTGATCTACCCCACCTCAAGCCTACCCAAAGGGAGGGGAACACTGGTTGGGGAAGGGAAGACCAATCAGGGAGGCATGCCTCCCCTTCGCTTCCCCAGTCACCCTGCTGGGAGCCACGCAATGTGTGTGAAAGAGCCGCCTGCAAGGCTGAGGGACGTGGGAATATTCAGTCTGGAGAAGAGGAAGTTGAGGGGGCACGTGATGGCTCTCTTTATGTATCTGAAGGGCCGTCACTTAGAGGAGGAGGGCAGGAAGCTATTCCTGTTGGCAGCAGAGGAGAGGACTCGCAATCATGGGTTTAAATTAAGGGCAGGAAGGTACTGGCTGGATCTTAGGAAAAACTTGTTTTTACAGTCAGAGTTGTGCAACAGTGGAATTAGCTGCCTAGGGAGGTGGTGAGCTCCCCCTCACTGGCAGCCTTCAAGCAGCGGCTGGGCAAACCCTTGTCAGGGATGCTCTAAGGCTGATTCTGCATGGAGCAGGGGGTTGGACTAGATGGTCTGTATGGTCCCTTCTGTGATTCTATGACAGCATAATGTGTTATCAGACCCTTAGCCACATATATCTTCTGCCACTCTGTTCTTATGACCTTTTCAGCCCAACTACCATGTAAATGAATGGCAAATAGTATTTATCCTGTCCCTTATTCAAACACAGGCTAAACTTGAGGCAGGCAACCTTTTGGGGGGCAGGATCCCCCCCCCCCAAGCAGCACCTGCCTGTGAAGGCCAAACCAAAAGGGAAGAAACAAAATGGTGGAGAGGTGAAGGTTGTACTTGGCCACACACGCTTGAAGGTGGTTGGCAGTCACGTGGGTCTGGAGGCATGGATGAGCATGAGGCCTGTCTGTTGCCTTCTCCTGTACCATGGACGGCTCCTCAGGGGCTCCTCAGGGGAGGGGCTATGGCTCAGTAGAAGAGCCTCTGCTTTGCCATGGAGAGGGACTATGGCTCACTGGAAGAGCCTCTGCTTATCATGGAGAAGGTCCAGTCCCTGGCATCTCTCGTTAAAAGGACCGAGCAGTAGGTGGTGTTAAAGATCTCTACCTGGTATCCTGGAGAAATGCTGCCCATCTGAGTAGACAATACTGACAATGATGGACCAGTGGCCTGATTCAGTAGAAAGTAGCTTCAGGTGTGTGTCCCTGCTTGTGTTTACCCCCTCCATTGCTTGGAGAGAAAAGCAATCCCGCGTATCAGCCAAATGGTCTTGCAATGCCGTTGTTGCCCTGACCTGGATAGCCCAGGCTTGCCTGGTCTCATCAGATGTCAGAAACTAAGCAGGGTCAGCCCTGGTTAGTATTTGGATGGGAGACCACCAAGGAAATCCAGGGTTGTTACACAGAAGCCAGCAATGGCAAACCACCTCTGAACGCTTCTTGTCTTGAAAACCCTGTGGGGTTGCTATAAGTCAGCTGTGGCTTGATGGCACTTCCTGCCACCACCAACTCTGCTTCGGACTGCATTGTTGGATGTCCTGGGGGTTCTCCTTGTAGTGGTGCTCTTAGATACCTCTTCCACACCCTAGTGGGTCTTTCCTGGGAGAATGTCCCAGTGCCTTTTGCCCTGTGATTATAACTTGGCTGCAATTTGACCGCAAAACCCCCCAAAAATGCTGTTGTTCAGCATGCGTGCTGGGGGTTTGCCTACCCCTGGGCCAGAATGTTTGAATAAACTCTTTAAACTTCTCCAAGAATGAGCAGTGATCGGAAACTTAGGGGGTAACCAGTTCTGCCACATAACCGCACTGTTCAAGAGATGCTGGATGGGAGGGAGAGAAGCAAATTTTCTTTCAGAACCTCTGTAATGATTTCATGTTTTGGTGTGTGTGTTTCTTTAAATGTTTAGTGTGACTGCAGGAATGTAATGAGAGTGATAGAGGGAGACAAGTGTGATGTGATTGGCTGATGACTGAGAGTGTGGGAGGAGAGAGGTCTCTGAGGAGATTCTATGTTCAGTGTTTAGGAAGAGAAGAGTGTGGAGAGTTTGAGATAGTCTGTGTGACTATGAGAGTTTAAGTCTATTCTGAGTGAATAAGACAAACAGTTTAGCCTGTGTGACTGTGGGCAAAACAGTTCAGCCTGTGTGTTTATATAAGAAAAGAGAGTTCAGTCTATGTGACTAAATATATGAGAGAGAGATTAAACTGAAGGTCTAAGCCTCTCAGAGTGGAGTTTTGGAGTCTGAAAGACTGTGTGTGATGCCAAGCCTTGTCAGTTATATTTACAATTTCTTTTCTTCAGCAACAGTTCAAAATACCCAGAAACCTATTTTGTTCTTGTATAAATAAATCCTTATTTGTTTAAACTTATCCCAGCAATCAGATCAGTCCTTCCTCAGGGCCACATAGTCCTCTGAAGCGCCCAGACACTGGGTCGTTCTACCAAACTAGAGAGAGTTGGGATTTTTAATTCCTGGTGGCAGCGGAAATCTACCAAGTTCAGGTACACGGAGTGTGTTTTAAAGGAGAAGCAAGCACGTCACACTCCCAGATGCCTGCCAAGCAACATGTCAGTCTGATTAGATGGGTGCTGGATCTCTGAATGCTGATGGAACATATTTCAAATGTGCACAACAGCTGCAGAAGAATTTAGAAGGGGGGGGGAGCTCTATTTAAGCCTACAATCTCTTAACAGTAAGGAGAACACAGCTTCCCAGAAGAGAGGCTGGATGGTCTGATGTAAGTATTTAGGAGCAGTGCAGTCCTAATTCTCCACCTATAGCCTTACAAGGGTGTCCTTTTACTTAGGACTCTGACTGTTGGGCTCCTAGCAAAGGGAAGGTTACAATTCAATTGTGGTGGAAAGTGCTGTTGAGTCACAGCTGACTTAAGGTGACCGCAGAGGGTTTTTACGGCAATTCGGAGGTGGTTTGCCATTGCCTTGGTCCACATCATGACTCTTGTATTCCTTGGTGGTCTCTCCCATCCAAATACTAACCAGGGCCAACCCTGCTTATCTTCCTTTTTTTTTTGGTAATTTTTTAATTGAATTTTTTAACTAATATACTACATTGCCTAAAAACTACAATTCTAACCTACCCTAAGGTACACAGAAGTCAGGAGAAAAAAAACCAGGTTATATTACTATTGCTTCAATCCATACAAGAAAAAATTAAAGTAATACAGCTAATAAAGTAATACAGCTATAAAAGCTAATATGTCCATCTTAGAAATCTTAATGAATACATAATTGGCTGAAATTCAAAATGGACTACAAAAACAAATATGACTTTAGACAAACATCTTATTTTTACTATTTATATTCTTCCTTTTTTCTTTTTCTTCCTCTGGGATTGTGGTGCTGCAGCTCCCAAAGCTGAGTCTGACTCTTCCCCTTCTGAACTTTTGCTTCCAGCTGCATCTGAGCTCTCCAGACCATAAATGCTCTCTTGTTGATCTATAGAGTCCTCTGAAGGAGCTTTGTCTTTGCTTTCTTTACAATAGTCCAAAAATTTCTTCGCCTTTGCAGCAGAGTCAATTCTTTGTTTCTTCTCTTTGTAATCAAACACCACGCCTTCAGGAACAAGCCAATGATACGTAATGCCTTCTGTTTGCAGGAAAGAAGTTAACATTTTGTAGGGTCTCCTCATCTTCCTAATCTCAAATGGAATGTCCTTTAACACCTTTATGTCCTCTTCTTGGATCTTCAGGGCATTTCTGTTTGTGGCCTTGAGCACCATGTTCCTAGCTGATTTCTTTGAGAATCTCACCATAACTTCTCCAGGCAGATTTTTCATCTTTACAAATTCAGGATATGTCCTATAGGCCATATCCATATCATTTTGTAGTTGATCCACTTGCACACCTGCCACCAGAGCCAAAGCATCACACAGGGTTTTTTTTTTTGAGATTTTCACCATTTTGTTCAGGAATGCCTTGAAATCTCAAAAAGAAAGAAGATCTCTCCATCTGAAGTTTCAAAAGGTTATCTTTATCAGAAACCCTTTCTTTTTCCATCTTATCCAGTTTTAAATCAGTCTTTTTTGCTTTAGCTTTAACCTCTGTCAGTACCTTGGCTGTCTGATCAGATTTCCTGCTTACACCCGTGATTTGTTGCTGTGAGGTATCCAGCTTAGTATTTACAACAGTCAATTGTTCCATTAGAGGGTGCAAAGCTGTTGCCAAAACTGCAGACAGGTCTGTACTGGACTCAGGCTTTGTAACCGGAAGAGCAGACGGAGCTTTAGGAGATGGCCTTTGCTTCCCTGCCATCTTTTCTCCCCATCCAGTCATGATTTATTGTTTACTTTCACAGAAAATGCCCCCAAAGTAAGTCAAAAGTCTATTCTTGCCTTTAAAATAAATTTAGCATAGTCCCATCAAGTCTTCAGCCATTCATCTAGCAAAGATTCTCTGTGGTGCTGTTTTTTTAAGAGGAGGTGGGGGGATTTAAACTTTAAACCCGCCCCTTTGCTTGAGCGAAAAGCTCACAGAGACTCAGTTTCATCCACTTACAGTTTTGCCATGCGTTTGCTGGTAGAGAAATTTTTTTTCTTGCACCAAAACTGGCTTCTGCAGCTGTCCGGTGTGCGCTCGTGGGTGCCCAGAGGCTTCTGCAGTGGCAGAACCTACGGAGGCAAAGGGAAGCCTTGATCCTGAGATCACCATCTCTGAGAGAGGCTATCCCATGCGCCTCAGGCTGGGTCCCCCTGCAGGGGTCCCTGGGGGTCTGAATCCTGTTCGAGACCCCTTCTAGCCACCGAGTCTGGGTCGCGTCTCCTGCAGCCTCGGGAGATCACGCCCGCCATTAAGATCGCCGAAACCGGAAGTCAACCCTGCTTACCTTCCAAGATCAGGCTCGCCTGGGCTATCTAGGTCAGGCCCATTAGATGCTCACATGCAAAATACCCAAATATCTTGGGATAAAAGCAAAGTATGTTTTTTTTTTTAAATGCTGCTGCAGCTTCTCATACCTTGGCTATTTTATTTGCCTTCCTCCCCTGAATTGCTTTGCTGGCTGTGAGGGAAAGAGACCTGGCATCTGAGTACATAAAGCGAGACTCCCCAATGAGAGCCAGTTTGGTGTAGTGGTTAAGTGCACAGACTGTAATCTGGGAGAACCGGGTTTAAGTCCCCACTCCTCCACTTGCAGCTGCTGGATGACCTTGGTTAAGCCATAGATTTGTCAGAACTGTTCTTGAAAAAGAGCAATTTCTGTCAGAGCTCTCTCAGCCCCACCTACCTCACAGGGTGTCTGTTGTTGGGAGGGGAAGGGAAAGGAGTTTGTAAACCACTCTGAGACTCCTTCAGGTAGTGAAGAGTGGGGTATAAATCCAATCTCCTCCTCCTCCTCCTCCTTTTTGGCCCTATGGGGCACTTTTGGAATTCTACTGCAATGTGGTAGGTGCAGCCACAAAAAATGGCTGCCGCTGCTTACCTTCAGTCACACAGTGAAGGTCCTTGTGCTGTGGTGGCAGCTGCTGCCAAAGCAATGTTTTTAGAAATCTGCGCAGCCAATCAAGTCTCCTGTGGCCAATCAGAAACCTTGCTTGGCTAAAGCCCCATCTGGCCCTGCCCACTTCCTGAAAACTCTTGGGGGGCTCTAGGAAAGGTGTTGGCAGGTCCCATGGTGCCCACAGACACCCAGTTGGGGGGACCCCTGACATCAAGAGACCAACCCTAGGAACTGTCTAGTATGGGTTTCTCCTTTTTTGGGGGTGGGGAAGCAGTGTCTTTGTGACAGCATGCAAGAATCTTGTAACATCAGTAGCTGTTCCACCAATCCCTACCTACAATTAGGAACTGATTTGCATGCCTCATAACCAGCACAGCTGGGGAAAGGAGCAAGCAGATGGGGGGAAGAAGGGAGGGCTGATGTCACCAAGGTGGCTGCTGATGTCATAAAGGAAAGGCTTTCCTTCTGACTTGGCCACAGGACCGGGTTATCTCTGAACAAGGACTAAGGAGAGGCAAAGAGGAAGCAGGCAGCAGATGTACAGGATCCCATAAGGCAAAAAGGTGAGAAGAAGATGTCATGGTGACTAAAGGGTGACTAGTCAGTCCATGGTGACTCATCAGTCTCTAAATCCCAGTGCTAGGAGGCAACATCAGGGGAAGGCCTTGACCTCCATACCCTGCTGTTGGCCCTCTGGAGGAACTGGTTGGCCACTGTGTGAGACAGAATACTGGACTAGATGGACCACTGGGTCTGATCCAGCAGGGCTCTTCTTATGTTCTTATCAGGGGAAGGCCTTGGCCTCTCTGCCCTGTTGTTGGCCATTCAGAGGAACTGGCTGGCCACTATGTGAGACCGGATGCTAGACTAGGAGGACCCTCACTGGTCTGATCCAGCAGGGCTCTTCTGATGTTCTTATGATGGAGAAAGAGGATATTTGGGGTGTCTGGGTATTTTTCTTCCCCAGTAAGCTCCAACACCCCCCACTCCACCCAAGCCACTTAGATGTTAAATAGTGCATCATGGGTTCAAAGAAAATACTCTTCATTTCCCTTGGATCTCTAATTTTTTTTTAGATTTCTTTAACATTAAATAGATGGCATTTATTAATGCCCGTTACTATTATGGCATTGGAAGGCCTCACAAATCTAGGACAGAGTGGATTTTTAATGGGTGTTAACCTTTTTCTCCTTTCTGATAAACAGAAAAGAAGGTGGGTTTTTTTTGTGGCACTCTGAAAGTCTAAGAGATTTCTTGAAGCAAGAGAAAAAATATTTCCACAGTTAACCGGCTGAATTACAGTGTCATTGTATCAACTGGGGTTTAAACAGATTCTTATATGGCTGCTTTGAATGATCAGGGTATTTATCTTTTACATTTGACTTTTGTGTAGAAACATCATAAACTGTACCTCTTGAATTTCAGACGTTTTTAACCATGCTGTTCACAATTTCCCCCTCCATATCCTAGGACAGCCAGTTCTGGGTTGGGAAATGCCTGGAAATTTTGGAGGTGGAGCCTAGGGAGGGTGGGGTTTGGGAGGGGGAGGGACCTCAGCAAGTTGTAATGCCATAGAGCAGGGGTGGGCAAATTGTGGCCCGGGGGCCACATGCGGCCCGCCACAGAGTTTTTTGCGGCCCGCCAAGACAGTTGGCCACGTGGTTTCAGTCAGGCCTCCGTCTGAGAAGGTCAGGAAGGCTCCTGCCCTCTCCTGGCTTACCACTATTTTATCACTAAACTACCACTATTTTATTTAATTTATATTTATTGATTTTTATGATACAATTTATACCTTTTCTGAAATGCAAAGTTAACTAATGAATGCAATCATTTTAAAAGGTGTGGCCCTCCGCTAACCTCCGCTCCCACAAAGTGGCCCCCGAGCCAAAACAATTGCCCACCCCTGCCATAGAGTCCACCCTCTAAAGGAGCCATTTTCTGCAGGGGAATCAATCTTTGTCATCTGGAGATCAATTGTAATGCCAGGAGATCTCCAGGTGCCAGTCGGCGGTTGGCAGTCCTACTGTATCCCCCTTTCTCACAATGCAAGAACTCGTGGGCATTCATTGAAATTGCTGAGCAGTCAGGTTAGAACGGATAAAAGGAAGTACTTCTTCACTCAAAGAGTGACTAACACATGGAATTCACTGCCACAGGTGGTGGTGGCGGCTACAAGCATGGGCGGCTTCAAAAGGGAATTGGTTAAACATAATGAGCAGAGGTCCATCTGAAGCTATTAGCCACAAGGTACAGATAGGAACTCTTCGTCTGGGGCAAGTGATGCTCTGTATTCTTGGTGCTGGGGGGGCAACAGTGGGAGGGCTTCTGGCCCCAGTGCTGGACCTCCTGAGGGCACCTGGTGTTTTTGGCCACTGTGTGACAGTGTGTTGGACTGGATGGGCCACTGGCCTGATCCAACATTGGCTTCTCTTATGTTCTTAACAGGGCCACTTCCGCACTGTCATTTTTAGCTCTCGTTTGTCCCTATTGCTTCAGGGTCCCCCCCCCCCCCAAATGTGTTTTGCTCTCTCTAGTAGTCCCAGATGGAGCAAAACACATGTGGGAAAGGGGGGGAACCCAAAGATCTCATTTGCATTCAGCATGGAGGCATCTGGGAGGAAATGAGAAAGAGAAGGGAATCAGCAGATTCATTTAAAATTATGCACTGAAGGCTGGTTTCTTTGTGTGCCTCATTAATTGATGAGATGAGCAGTTTTACGGAGAGAGGGAATGGGGGCTGTTGCTGTGATCTTGAAGCCTTACATTACATACGTGACCAAAGTTTGGGTCCAGCGGCACCTTTAAGACCAACGAATTTAATTCTGGGTATAAGCTTTCGTGTGCATGCACTGGACTCACATTTTGTTCAGTAGCTTCAGACCAACACGGCCACCCATCTGAATCTATTACGGACATGAAGTTGCCTTATACTGAATCAGACCATCAAAGTCAGTATCGTCTACTCAGACTGGCAGCTGCTCTCCAAGGTCTCAGGCGGAGATCTTTCACATCTCATATTACCTGTTCCTTTTACCTGGAGATGCCCGGGATTGAACCCGGGACCTTCTGCATGCCAAGCAGATGCTCTACCACTGAGCCAAGGGCCGTCAAGTTGTGCCTGACTTATGGTGACCCCGGCAAGGGGTTTTTTCGAGGCAGGTGAGAAGCAAAGGTGGTTTGCCATCGCCTTCCTCTGCAATGAGTCTTCCTTGGTGGTCTCCCTTCCAAGTACTGATCCTGCTTCGCTTCCACGATCTGATGAGATTGGGCTATACCATGCTGTCTTCCCTCCCACCTAGCTTTAAATCAGAGGGACACATATACAGGGCCGGCCTGAGTACTTTTGCTATAGTAGTTGAGCTCCCCACCTGTGAGATTGTGCCAATTGAGGTAGTCCACAACAGGTCTCCTTAAAAAGAAAGTCCTTTATTTGCAGAAAAGATCTCGTTGGTCAAACACCTTTTCTGTTTGTAATGGTCAAGCATAGCCATACAGCTACAATTATACTTGATAGGAAATATGGCCCCTTTGCCATCCACCAATCAATAGGCAGAATTATCGGTGCCCAAATATACTGGACCACTGTTCCCAAGAAAAGCGCGGCAAACTGGGTTCTCAGGGAAAAACACTGTTGAGGTTTTTGAAGAAATGTTCCCAAGGAAAACTAGGCAAAAGAATACATAACACCTGTGATTCTTGTAATGCATAACAGGAAGCTTTTCTGCTCAAGGCCGTTAGCCAGGGAATAGCCAGCTAGAGATAATGTCAGGATCTGACAAAAGCTTGCTTGTTCCATGCTATGCTGAAAAGTTACTTTCTGTTTCCTTGTACCTTGCTATCACCTAAATGTTTTATTGCTTGCCTTGAAGTAGAAATTGCTGTCTTGCTTAGTGTTACTTTTTCCCCGGGAGGATGGCCTCTTGCATTCCAATGAGTCACATAAACAACGGCTATCTTGCCATGGCTTCCTTCCCCTTCTGCCGGAGACTCTCAGGGTGCTATCAGAGTGGGTATAGCCTTGAAAGTTATTTTATTGTCACTGCCCAAATGTTTTGCCTAGGAGTTAGCACATCTGGGTCACTCAGGGCAAGAAGGGAATTTTTATAACTTTCTCACCTTTGGTAAGAACAAACGGTCGCCATTTCTTTTCCTGCATTTTGTGTGTATGCTGATTGGAGGGATTTGTTTATGTATCTATGCCTGTAGGTATATTAACCCAAAGCACCTTTGTTCTGCATCTCTAACAAACATTGAGACCCTGTTCCAGTATCTGAAATAAAGAACTCTGTTTAACTACAAAGGTCTGATCTCTTGCTGATAGTACAGAAGCCTCACAGATAAGAGGGGAGGAAAAGCTAATGAGTAATAAGCATGCGCAAAGCAAAGCAGGCGGGAAAGGCTCGCATTCCAAAGGTGGGAGTCAGGTCACCGATGCTAACTCCCGGGCGGGACCTAAATGAGTCGAAAGAAAGCTATAACAAAAAGCAATGTTGATAGGCCATCAACCAAGATGGTAAAACAGTAGGCAGTGATACATGTAATGCATTTCAGCAACCTTATTGATTATGATAAGACCATACATATGGCAGTGCTAACTGACACCACCAAAGACTTGGAAATAAGCAATTCCTCCACACTGTGGCAGGAAGCTGCCACCCACCTTTTCTGGCCTCCCCATGTGCCCTGTGGCAAGCGTAGGTGGCATGGCACTGCTACCCTTTCCCGCCAACCTCCCAGAGGTGCATCACAGGAGCCCCCCTCCCCCAGACAGGATAAGGCATAAAGCTGCCGCCTATCCTCTTCCTCTAGTACAGTTGCCAGCCCCCAGGTGTGGCCTGGAGACCTTCCAGAATTACAACAGATCTCCAGATGAAAGAGGTCAGTTCCTCTGAAGAAAATGGCTGCTTTGGAAGGCAGACTCTATGGCATTATAGCCCACTGAGGTCTTAACCTCGGGGGGAAAGGGAAAGAAAGACGTACCCAAGCCAACTGGTAATAGATGTTGGCCCACCTAGGCTTGCCAGCTCCAGGAATTACTGGAGATTTGGGGGTGGCTTCTAAGGAGGGTGTGGTTTGGGTGCATGGAGGGACCTATGCAGGGTATAATACCATAGAGTCCACCCTCCAAAACAGCCATTTCCTTCAGGTGAACTGATCTCTGTGGTCTCGGGGTCAGCTGTAATTCCAGGAGATTTCCAGGCCCCACCGGAAGGTTGGCAACTATAAGCCCACTTTGACTGCATTTTTCTATAAAGGTAAAGGTTTCCCTTGCTCAAAAGCCAGTGGTGGCGTGGGGTGGTGCTCATCTCCGTTTCCAGCCAGCGCTATCCGAAGACTTCTCTGTGGTCATGCGGCCGACATGACTAAATGCCGAGGCGCACAGAACACTGTTACCTCCCCACCAAAGCAGTACCTATTTATCTACTTGCAATTTCTTGCTTTCAAACTGCTAAGTCAGCAGGAACAGGGACCAGAGTTGGGGAGCTCACTCTGTCATGTGGCACTCGGGTCTCGAACTGCCAAACTACCGACCTTCAGGTCTGCAGCTCAGCATCTTAACCTCTGAGCCGCCGTGGCCCCGCCTTTTCCCATACGCATTCCCAAATGTTCTGCCAAGTATTTGGCACCTGGCTAGTAATCAACAAGAGCTCTGCTCCCTCCAAAGACAGCCCTAACCGAATCCAGTACTTTCAAAGGACAGATTTCTGAAGGGGAAGGTCTGTAGCTAGGAACAAGTGGCTGAGCGTTGATCGTAAAACGGTGGTTGCACAAGGGTTACATTTTGAGGCCTGACCTTTTTAGTCCAGGCTTGCCTGATCTTGCCAGATCTCGGAAGCTGAGCAGTGTTGGCTAGGGCTGCCAAGTCAGCCCGGGGGGCAGGGGATCCCCCACTCTAGGGGTTCCCGATCTGCCGGCTGGCATTTGGCCGGCGGGGGGAACCCCGCCCTTGAAGTCGTCCAGCCTGGACGACTTCCCCAGCATAGTGACGTCACCACGTTGGAGACGTTGCCAGGGTGACGCTCTGGCAATCGCCCCATTTGGGGCGATTGCCAGAGCGTTGCCCTGGCAACGCCCCCAATGCGGTGACGTCACTTCCAGGTGACATCACCGGGTGCGCGTGCTTTGTCTGCGCGCCAGGGAGGCTCCCGGGCGGCTCCCGGGCGAAGAAGGACTCCCCCCCGTCAGTAGGTGAGTTCGACTTGGCAACCCTAGGGTTGGCCCTGATTAGTACTTGGATGGGAGACCACCAAGGAAGTCCAGGGTTGCTACACTGAGCCAGGCAATGGCCAGCCAGCTCTGCGCATTTGTTGCCCTGAAAACGCTATAGTAGGGATCCCCAACATGGTGCCAGGGGACCCCATGGCGCCCACTCATGCCTTTCTTGCCACCCGTCAAGTGCTTGTAAAAAGTGGGCAAGACTAGGTGGGGCTTCTGCATAGATTAAAAGACATCATGTTTAGCAGAGCTTCTGTCTGAAATGTTGAAGAGTTACTAGTAGAGTCCAATATAACTTCGATCCCTAACATTTTGTGGTTGGCGCCACCTCCTGCAGCGGCCATTTGGTGGCTGTGTCCACTGCCCAGAGTCAGAATTCCAAAGGTGCAAACTCAGTTTGGTACTAAATTTTCAAGATGTCCCATTAGTCAGGCAAGGGTCCCAGCACACTCAGTCTAGAGGCCTACTCCGTCTCAGAAACTCATATTAATGGCTAATTGAATTCAAGTTTCAGTGGATCGCTCCTTTGAAGTTTTGCAACATCAAGGAGCTACCGAACCTTCCTGACTTGATCTGTCAATAGGGTTGCCAAGTCTGGGTTGGAAAATACCTGGAGACTTTGGGGGTGGAGCCAGGAGAGGGCGGGGTTTGGGGAGGAGAGGGGCCTCAGCATAGTATAATGCCATAGAGTCCACCCTTCAAAGCAGCCATTTTCTCCAGGGGAGCTGATCTCTGTCAGCTGGGGATCAGTTGTAAAACTGGGAGATCCCCAGGCCCCACCTGGGGGCTGGCAACTCTATCTGTCAAGTACCTTTGCTTCCTCTGGATATCCTTGGCATCCGTAGTTCCCTGTCTGCCTTAAACTAGCATCTCATGGGAAACAGTACCTTAACTTCCTGCATGCAGAGGTTTGTTGTTTTTAAATACGGGGGAGCAATCACACCCATAAGGCAGGGGTCCCCAGCTTTTATATAGTATTGACAGTCTGAATTTTTAGAGCAGTGAAACTCAAATTACTTTTCCCTGTTGGACTCAACTGAAAAACAAAACTAAAGCCAGTTAGCCAGTTTGGTGTAGCGGTTAAGTGCGATGGACTCTAATCTGGAGAACCAGGTTTGATTCCCCACTCCTCCACATGAAACTAGCTGGGTGACCTTGGGTCAGTCACGGTTCTTTCACTCAGCCCCATCTACCTCACAGGGTGTCTGTTATGGGAGGAGGAAGGGAAGGTGATTGTAAGTGGCTCTGAGACACCTTCGGGTAGTGAAAAGTGGGGTATAGAACCCAACACTTCTCCATTTAACTCAGCAGGCCAAGTGGACACTGTTTTTCATCTAGTCCTGGAGCTTGTGGGTCAGAGGCCTCAATGGAATTCTTGACAGCCTTTTGCAGTTTGAAAAAAGTCCTTTTCTCTCTTTTTCTCTCCTTTCTGTTTAATGATCAGAATCCCTTTTTTAGCTTTGTCGGCCTTTGGTGAATGTGTGGTTGCGAACTACACTCTAGTCTGTGGTATATATTAGACTGGCCGTGCAGTTCATTGGAGACCAATAATTCTTAGAGGCCAGAAGCCTGAGCTCGGTATTGGTCTCTCAGGCCTTGTTTCCTGACTTCATTGCCATGAACTTCAGCCAGAAGCAGCTCCTATTAATCTGTCATAGAAGGCCCTGGAAAAGCACAAGCAGATATTATGGTTCCAGTGCTGGGCCAGTGTATGTTTATGAGCGAGAATAAGAATACATTTTCCGTGTTCTGTTTGTCTCAGCCGTCTGCCTCCTGGAAAGTTGCCCCGTATGGCTGTCGATGATTCAGGACTGGAACCTATCATGCCCCATCTGAAGGGCAAGGTTTAGAATCTATTCTGTTAGGCATATATAGGATTGCCAGGTCCCTGCCTTCTGCCAGCAGGGAGACAGAGCTTCCCTTCCTGGGTCTTATGGCGTGTGTGCTATGCGTGCACACGATGGTGATGTCACGCAAAAGTGATATCATAGCATTGGCTCTAGCATTCGGCCAGAAACTCTATGGTTTTTTGGATGAGTGCTAGAGCATCCCCCCCCCCCGTGACATCCGCAGCATGGTGATGTCACCTCCAGGTGATGTCATTGAGCTGGGCACATTGACACGATCCCGGCACTTAAGGGTGGGGTTCCCCTCGTTGGCTGGATCTGGGCCAATGGATCAGGGGGCCCTAAATTGTGCAAACCCCCACCCCCAGTGGGGGAATGACAAGCCTAGGCCTATATTTGGGCAGTTCCTAGGAATACAGGTATAGTGCAAGTGATAATCATAGGGCAAAATGCACTGGGAAGATCTCCTGTGTAAGACTCAACGGGATATGGAAGAGATACGCAAGAGTACAATCACATGGAAGACGACCTAGGGCATCCAGCGACGCAATCCGATGCAGAGCTGGTGTTGGTGGAAAGTGCCGTCAAGTTACAGCTGACTTATGGTGACCCTGTTGGGGTTTCCAGGCAAGAGATGAACAGAGTTGGTTTGCCATTGCCTGCCTCTGCACAGCAACTCTGGATTCCCTTGGTGGTCTCCCATCCAAGTCCTTCACTTCTGAGATCTGATGGGGTTCTGCTCGCCTGGGCCACCCAGGTCAGCCTTCTAAGTCCAATGGAGTCAGTCCGTCTGGGGTTCGAAAAGTGTAAGTCTGGTTAGAATTATGCCACAAATGCAACAACCGGGGAAACTCAGTTTCACAAATACAACATAAATAATGTGTTATTACATCAGATACCAAAGTGCGTGACCATTGGTCTAAATTAAAGTTGGGGAAACATTTCCTTCAGATTAAGGTCAAAACCAAGGGCTTTGTTCATCCTGGGGCATGCCACGGACTTGTTCTGGAAGTGCCGTGGTCCCAGATCATGTGGTCCCAATTCTGGTCAGGTCCACAGTGCACGAGGGAAGGAGGCTGAGAATTCCCCCTGCACTGTTTTTCTGACCGGAAACGGTCCCCTGGGGAACTGCTATTCACCTTGTTGGAGAAATTGACACAAAGCCCATCCATACATGTAGACCCCCTACCCAGTGGGACAAACAGCTGTGCCCTGGGGCCCTTTCGGTTTCAAAAAATACTGCAGGGGAGAGGTCTAAACTCCACAGTTCATGACACTCCACAGCCCTGATCCAGACTGAACCTGTGTGTGCACTTGGGGAGGATGGAGCTCCTGGAACGTGCCTCTGAACTAGCCTGGGGACCTGCCCAGGAAAAACATAACATGTATTTAGACCCTAAATATAAGTCCGTATCACAAAATATGTCCATATAATTTTTGGTAGATAGAAACTGCTGTGAGAGGAGACACTCTAGTGTGGAGAAGCAGCAGGAAGGAAAGGGGGATCCTCTCGACATCTCTTCTCAAGTCTCCCTCCTCCATTTGCGTCCTTCCACCCACCTGTAGTGTTCCGGATACATTTCTCCATAACATCCTCCATCTTTGTCATGAATCTTGATGGCTGTGGATCCTGCCACGCCTGCTCATAGCTGGGTCTTGGACTCAACAGAAGCCCTGTCATGGATGTTTCTTGTCCTCACCAGGGAACAGAAGAGGGAGAGAGGCGGAGAGGGCAGGCAGATTGGGCTGGATATTTTTTTTTTAAATTATTTAATACATCTGTAGACTCATCTCTAAACAGTAGTTCTCAGTGCAGTTTAAAGAAAATAAAAATCAATCATTGATCAAAGCAGTCCAAGGTCGTGTTCATATGACTCTTTTGAGCCATGCCAGGCACAAGTGCCTTTTGGATTTAAAGGGCACATCCAGACTGCAACATCTGGGAATCATGCCGCTTCTGCGATCAGCCCATCGATGCCCATAGGGGAACCGTACTTAAAAGATAGTGGTGAAAGTCCAGTCCTAAGCTGGCTGACGGGCCAATGGCGGACTTTCCCCCATCTGGTCATTTCACTAGCACTCAATCAGGAACTCATACTGGAAATTCACTAGGTCTGGAGACCATCCCAAACAACCATTTTAAAAAATTCTTAGCAATGAGCGCATAACCGCTTAAACACATGACATCCATAGAGCTCCGCTCAAACAATCAGGACAATTTAATGTTTCTGAAGGTCCCATGATATTTATGATTTATGCACTTTGTTAACTGAAATGGTACCTAGAGGAAGGTACCGCTGGCGGTGCTTCTACCATCTAAGTCCGCACATGTGTGGAAAAACAAGTAGATGGTGAGGCACATATGTGCATGCACAAACAGGATTTTTTTTTTAAAAAGTCGACCGCACGGCTCCTTAAGGTGGATGCCATCTAGACATCCACTGCGGAGTCACGCACGATAAAGTGATTCACAGAGGAGCTGTCTGGTCGTGGAACGCTGGATAAAAAAGATCTAGATCAAATTACAGCCAGGCCAATAGCGAGATTAGCTGCCCGTCTGAACGCACCACAAGTAAAACCAATAAGAAACATTTGGAGACCACTGCAAGATGGGTTTGGACCCTGGGGGAGTACGGGCCTGATTTGAAATGGGCTCAGACCTAGTGAATTCCCAGTATGAGTTCCTTACTTCCTGAACCATCACTAATCCTGAGATTCTGAAATCTGATAGATCTGTGTGATTCCATCATGATTCGTA
Source organism: Lepidodactylus listeri (assembly GCA_029233225.1). Lineage (NCBI taxonomy): Eukaryota > Metazoa > Chordata > Lepidosauria > Squamata > Gekkonidae > Lepidodactylus > Lepidodactylus listeri. The sequence continues at coordinate 125,333,866 of JARCFY010000005.1, read as the reverse complement.
TTTATTCATTTAGTGCATTTTTTATTTTGCTCTTCCTGCAAGGAGTGCCATACATCCATTTCTCCTGTTCGATGCTACCCTCACACAACAGCCCTGTGAGGTAGATTTGGCTGAGAGAATGAGTGGCTGGCCCAAAGTCACCTAGAACATTTCATGTTAAAGGGGGGTTTGAATCTGGGTCTCATCATCCAGGTCCTAGGCTACTGTAACCCACCACACCACTGTGATACTTTAAAACGGCACTTTAAAGAAAACAGCACTTAAAAGAAAACAGCACTTTAACCATCTGAATTCCTTGCTAGTTTTTGGAAAATAGTGCTTTAAAGAAGTGCTCCTGCTTACAGTATCTTTACACTGGTGATGTCGTCAGATTTTAGGCAATTGTATATTATTTCAAATGACTCTGTTTGAACCTATGTTTGCCTTAATGCTATGTTTGCAGTTGAGAGAGCTCTGCATCAGAAGCCCATATCCATGTTTGCAGAGTGATGTGCGCATTCTTTACAGATAGCATGGCTGGCGGCGTTGTGATCTCTGACCCTCCAGCTCTGTCATGTGGCTGTAGCATTTACAGGCGAGTCTGCCAGTCTACGCATGGACTTTGGCTGGTTCTGCATCTGGCATTCACTTCACATTTCTCAACACTGAGGAAAAAGTGCAGCTCAAAACCACATTCAAATACCCCAGGCCAACGTCATACTGACTGCAAAGTCACCCCTGAATGGCCATAAAACGGCCACAAATCTATGCAGAAGGTACCATAAAACCTGATGATCAAAGAAAGTGAAAGCAGCATGCAATGCAGAGGGTACCATAAAATCCAATGATCAAAGGAAGTGAAAGCAGCATGTAATGCAGAGGGGAATTTGTGTTCCAACATGCGTTTGGTAAAACAATGGAGGCAAAAGCCAGTGCAGAATCGCCCTTTGTTAGGCCAGAAGCCATTAAAATATTTTAAACTGATAAGCACCATGTGCCGATCTATTGTAGTGGCAGGAAGAAAGTGTTAAGACCTTGTTTACCCATCCACCATGTTTTACACTGTAATATTCATTAATAGGAGTGAAGTGTGATGCAGTGTGAATTAGACAGAAGTCGTTCCCACTAAGTGTTACCGCTTAACATCCATCATTCACTTGTTATGGTAGTAAATAATGACACAAAAATTGCCACCAACTCCTGTTTGACAAGAACCCGACTGCCGGCTCGTGCCTGATTTAGATGCAAAGCAACTCGTCCAGAATAATCTTGCTTCATCAATTGTTCCTTAAAAAAGGAAGTCACCTGAGCTGGGGTGTGCTTGTCGTTTTGCTTCTAAGGGTCGCCAACTCCAGGTTGGGATATATCTGGAGATACTGAGCTCTGTTCAAGGTATTGTTTGTGAAAAGTACTGGAGTCGGGAGGCCGGTAACAGTGAAATCAGCGTAGTAGTTTATTGCGGATCAGATGGAACATGAAAATCCTGGGCTCAGAGCCCTCTTTTATTCTGGTTGGAGACACACCTCCGACCTCGCCCAAATGTCCTGATAGGACCTTACGATAGTGGTTACATTGCATAGGTCCCCTGGAGGAACCTAGGTACATGATTGGTGGCCTTTCAGGATCCGGCCGGCTATTGTTTTACCTGGCTGAAGCTCAGGTAGATTCTGGCCATGTGCAAATGGCCACATGGCGGTCACCATTACATGAACACATGACGACTGTGATAGTAATGCACAAAACCCCTCCCCCCATGGTCCAGTTCTCCCCCCCCCCATGAAACATAGTCTTTTAGATATCCTGGCCACCGGCGTTTGCGCCCCGAGTGCCGGAGTATTGCTGGTTGCGGAGTGACATTTGGTTTGGGGAGCGGGTCAGCCAGTGACTGTATGGGGATTTCGATAGGCAGGTCCATAGGTGGTGCTGGTGAAGGAGGCTTGCTTGGGTTACCTGGGGTTTGGAGATCCGCTGGCTCCGCGTCAGGGTTGGATTCCATGAGCAGGCACTGGTTGGGAACTTCAGTTGCCAGAGTCTCTGGGATGCGGGGTGCAGTGCTCTGGATGCGCTGCTGCAGCTGGTCGATGTGATGCCTCCACACCAACCCTTCCTCGGTGAGAACCTCTTAGGAGAGAGGTCCTGTGGAATGGACGACTCTCCCAGGGACCCATGCTGGACCCCTGGCGTAGTTCTGAACCTAGATGGGGTCCTTGGGGGAGAAACCTCGAGGAGCTGCCCGGAACTCTGACCGGGTGCTACTGTCGGTGGCATGGTCGGCATGGAGCTGGTTGAGCAGGGTGCCGAGGTGCCGGCCCATCAGTATCTCCGCAGGGCTGCATCCTGTTCCAGTGTGTGGGGTAGATTGCTGGCCGAACAAGAACTTCGCCAGCTTGAATTCCCAGTCGCCCTGATCCATCCTTCTGAGGGCTTCTGTGGTGGTTCTCACCATTCTCTCTGCTTGCCTGCTGGTCACAGGATGGAAGGGCGCTGAATGGATGTGGCCACATGGCTCGAATGACCATATCAGATGAGGTAGCCCGAACCAGGACTACCTCCAGCCACTTGCTGTAACTGTCTGCAAGGATAAAGAAAAGCTGTCCCTGGACCGGCCTCGCGAAGTCCAGGTGGAGTCGAGACCAGGGCTTGTTGGTCAACTCCCAGGGTCGGATGGGTGTGTGAGGGGGCCCGGGGTGCAACTCTTGGCATCGGACGCATCGGTGGATCTGGTCCTCAATCTCTTTGTCCATGCTGGGCCACCACACATAACTGCGGGACAGGGCCTTTATCCGGACAATCCCCAGATGAGACTCATGTAGCACTGCCAGTACTTGGGCATGGAGTGGCTCTGGAATGACCACCCTGGTTCCCCACAACAAACACCCCTTGTGGGTGGAAAGTTTGTTGCACCTCGTGATGTAGGTAGCAAATCCAGGGCCCAGATTGTCGGGCCACCCCCTCCCCACCCAGTCCAAGACCCAAGAGAGGACGCAATCCCAGGCCATGTGGCGAGCCATGTCTGATACCTGAACAGAATGGTCTGGGAGATCCTCAATCAGAGTGATATGGTAGGCAGGAGCCAGGTCTGGGTTGCAGGACGGCAGCGTGAGGTGACTCAGGGCATCCGTGTGTCCCATGGCTTTCCCTGGTCTATGCACCAAAGAGTACTGCTACCCCGACAGGAAGATCAACCAGTGCAGCACCTGGGGGGGACAGCACGTGGGGCATCTGGTGGTGCAGAGCAGGGAGGCCCAGAAGCAGCTTGTGGTCTGTTGCCACAGTAAAAGCCCAGCCATACAGGTAGTCATGGAATTTGCGGACTCCAGCAAGTATAGCCAAGGCCTCCTTATCTATCTGGGCGTAGTTTTGCTCTGCCACTGTTAAGGACTGGGAATAGTAGGCCACCGGCACCTCCTGCCCATCAGGAAGCCAATGGCCCAGGAAAGCCCCCACCCCGTAGGGAGACGCGTCGCAAGCCAAGATCACTGGCAAGGACTCGTTAAAATGTGCAAGGACAGTGTTGGACACTAGCAAGTCTTTTACAGCTTTGAAAGCTGCCATGCGGCGCGGTCCCCAGTCCCACTTAGCCCCCTTGTCCAGCAGCCTGCGAAGAGGCTCAGCAAAATCGCCACCTTGTGTGGAAGGAAGACGTGATAGAAGTTCAAGAGGCCGAGGAACACCTGCAGCTTGGCCTTCAATGTGGGGATGGGCGCCTCTGTGATGGCCGCCACCTTTCCAGGGTGGGGTGAATGCCTTGCGCGTCGACTGTGAACCCCAGGAAGGTCACCGATGGGACTCCTAAGATGCATTTGTCCTTGCACACCTTTAGGCCGGCATCCTGGAACTGCTGGAGGACGGATCGCAGCTGGGTCTTGAATGTGGTGACGTCCGGGGCCGCAATCAGGATGTCGTCAAAGAAAGGCTTCACTCCTGGAAGATCTTTTAACACAGAATCCATTAACTGTTGAAACAACCCCAGAGCAACACTGACCCCAAACTGGAGCTGTTTCACTTTGAACACCCCTTGTGGGTGACTATAGTTTGGGCTTCCGCTGTAGCGTCGTCCACGGGGAGTTGCTGGTAGGCCTGAGCCAGATCCAGCTTCCCAAAAACTTTGGCTCCTGCTAGGGAGGCCAAGATGTAACTGATCACCGGCATTGGGTACGAGTGATCCTGCAAGGCCAGATTGAGGGTACATTTGTAGTCCGCACAAATGTGGATCTCCCCATTTGCCTTCATGGGGGTCACAATTGGAGTCTCCCACCTAGCATGAGAGACCGGTTCCAGCATGCCTTGTGCTACCAGTGTGTCCAGCTCCACCTCAATCTTAGGCTGGATCAAGGGCATAGACTTTCCAGTTTCCAAGGGGGGGCTGGGGCTGGGCCAGAGACATCACAGGCCATTGTCTTTAGGGGAGGCTCAGCACTTCCTGGAAAAGTTCGGGGGGGCTCCAGCTCCCCAGCCCTCCTGAAGTTGATGCATATGGGCCGGATGGCTAGAGGAGGCTGCTGAGCCACCACGCAGATGGGCCAGACAGCAGGATCTAAGTCCAGCGAGACTGGAGGCCCCCGGTAGGAGCCCAATGTGTCGTCGAAAACGGCAGGATATTCGGCGCAGACTGACTCGAAGTCCACGGAGCCGACCTGGTTCGTTCCCGTAATTCCCAGGCCCAGGGGCTGGAACCAGGAAAGTCCCAGAAGGCTGGTAAGGTTGCCTTCCACTACCAGGAGGTCCAGGAGCCCATTAAAGTCCTTGAACTGGACCCTGAACTTGCCCAGCCCCTTGATAGCCACAGGTTTCTTCTGGAAGTCCCTGAGTATTAGTCCCGTGGGTTTCCACAATCGGGGCCCCCCGGTGGGACACAGCTTTTGGAGCATAGCCACCAAAATAATTGAATATGAGAAATCGGTGTCTAGTTCCATGGGGCAGGAAGCTCCTTCGATTCGAACATGGACCGATATTTTCCCAGGGGTTGGCTGGGGCAAGCTCAGTACCTGGTTATGTGTGGGAGCTGAGATGCTGTCCGCTGATTCGTAATGCATGGCTGAGGAATGGCGGCTGGTCCGGGAGTGGCAGACCTTGGCGATGTGAACGGCATTTCGCCTTGCAGAACTGGCAGGAACATCACTTGTGGGGGGCTCTGCAGCTAGCGCACGTTGGGGGGGGGGCAGCCTGTGCTGGGAAACAGGAGCGGAGACAGCGGCCGGGGCCATGTGCTAGAAACAGGAACCAGAGGAGCGGAACACACCTTTTTGTGAGTGAGGATGCAGCTGGCAGATGTCTTCCTCCTCTGATACGTCTGATTTGGAAGTCGCAGTGCGGTGCGTGTGGGTGGCCGGGTGGTCCTTCTGGGTGGTCTTAAGTGCGGCCGCCGTTTGGAGCACCTTTTTGATTGTCAGCTCAGAGAGTGCGATGAGCCGTTGCCATAGCTTGGCTTTGCACACTCCAGTCACAGAACTGCCCAGCAAGTGGTCCTCTACGTGCCGGTACTCACAACTGACTGCCAGCTGGCGAAGGTTGGCCAGGAACACGGCAGCACTCTCACCCGTCTGTTGGGTCCTCTGGAGAAACTGGACCTGGAGCGCCAGCATAGAGGGCTTGGGTGCAACGTAGTCCCCCAGTAGTTTAAGGATATCGTCATACGGGATGTCCATCAGGTCCTGGGGAGCGATCAGGCTCTAGGCCAGGCACATGGTTTCGACGCCGCAATGGCCCAGGAGCCAGAACCGCTTCATGTCAGCCTCGGTGACCCCATGAACAACCAGAAGGAACCCGAGTTGCCTGGTTCAAGCGTCCCAGGTTTTGGGTCGGGAAGGGTCGAATGGAGGGATTTGTCCCATGGCGGCAGCCATATTTACCCGAGCAGGGGTGTGCTGCAGAGCAATGTCCTCTGGGGTGGGTGGCGATGCTTCAGTGCTCTGGAGCCCAGCGGTGCCGGATGCCAACAGATCGGTGCTCGGTGCGGTGCTGTTTGGGCTGGCTGATGAGTCGCTCATTGGGATCCCACCTTCGTCACCACTGAAAAGTACTGAAGTTGGGAGGCCGGTAACAGTGAAATCAGCATGGTAGTTTATTACGGGTCAGATGGAACATGAAAACCCTGGGCTCTGTTTAATACGTTTAATACGTATGCATTTCAAAATTCTGCAGTCCTTTGTCCTATGACATTATTAGATGTATCACCCTGTTGATTGCAGTGATTTACATTATGTAACCCTGTTGGTAGCCTATAAATAATTTAATAAATAAATAAGTAAATGTTGCCCTTTGATACCACATTTACCATGTGTACCACCAATCAAGTCTAGCCGCACCTACCATATGGTGCCTTGCCCTTCCCATGAATCACTTTCTCCTCTCTATCCTCCAACCCCTAAAAAGCTTCTGGAGGCTGCAAGCACTGAGCAATAACCTTAAGCCGGTTTGGTGTAGTAGTTAAGAGCAACAGACACTAATCTGGAGAACTGGGTTTGATTCCCTACTTCTCCACATGAAGCCAGCTGGGTGACCTTGGGTCAGTCACAGTTCTCTCAGAGCTGTTCTCTCAAGAGCACTTCTCTCAGAGCTCTCTCAGCCCCACATACCTCACGGGGTGTCTGTTGTGGGGAGAGGAAGGGAAGGTGAATTGTAAGCTCCTCTAAGGTCTATTCTGCATCTGGCATTCGCTCCACATTTTCTCAGCACTCAACCTGGTTCCCCCTTGCCTCGGAATATCTGTTTTCACTGTATTGCCTTGGATCCTGGTTTTTGCATTGGCTAGTGTCAGTTTGCCATCTATTTTGTTTTCAGCACTTGCTCCTGCATTGGTATGCAAATTTTCCGGTGTCAGTACTTGCCTCAGAGGTCATTAGCTGCCTGAGCCAAGTAATTCATGGCGAGGAGATAAATGCAGAAAGGGAAATATGGGTGGGGGAAGTGATGGAGATCAATGAAGCCATGTCAAATTGTCTGCTTATTGTTCACTTTGAATCGGAAGGGGAGGAAGGAAAAGGTGCCGCTCAAAACCACATTCAGATACCCCAGGGCAATGCCATACTGACTGCAAAGTCACCCCTGAACAGGCCTGTAGCCATGGTGGAGCATTTCGGGGCCCAGCCCCCTTAATTAAAAGCCCTGCCCCACAAATAGCCATGCCAGAAACCTTATTTTTGACCATGATCTAGGTGGTACTGAGCTGGCAGAAAGGGGGATTGTTGGGCACGTATTGAAGGTGCCCTTCTAAGCTTCCTTGCCCTGTGGAAGGGAAGTCAAAAGGCATTTAAATGCCTTCTGAAGGCAATTAAATGCCCTCTGCCCTGTTCTTCCCCCTTGAAACTGATGTGCTCAATGCCCTGTCCCTTCAAAGGAAGGGCTAGAAACAGGCTCAGAAACAGGCTTTAACCTGCCCCCTTAAAAATGTAAATGCCCCCCACCCCGAACAAAAAAATCCTGGCTATGGGCCTGCCCCTGAATGGCCATAAATCTAGGCAGAAGGTACCATAAAACCCAATGAACACAGAAAGTGAAAGCAGCATGCAGTGCAGAGGGAGGTTAACTTCCTGAAGTGGCTGTGGAAAAACTGTGAGGAAACAGATGGGTGCAGAATCAGCCTAAGACTCCTAGTGAAGGGTGGGGTATAAATCCAACCCCCCCTCCTCTTCCTTGTCCTCCTTGTCCTCCTTCTTCATCTTCTTCTCTTTCTCCTTCATCGTCTTTGTCTTCTTCTTCTTTGCATCCCTGAAGCGGGTTTGCGATTCTCTCAAGGCAGCTTCTCTCTTTTCTTGCCCATTCATTACATTATCCTTTGAAAAGTTGTCCTCTGCTGAGAAGCTGGGGGAAGGGTTTATAGTTTGATGGGCCACCGAAGTCCACTGGCAGTTTTAGGAGAGCCGCTATCACCAGTTTTATTGCTCTTGGACTGGGAGAATATGCAAGGGACGCACTTTGAGAAGTAAAAATGTTACTTTGAAACAATTCCTTGAACTAAAAGTGACATATAGTATGCAAGGAGGGACAGCAGCATGGAACAGCCCGATCTCATCAGATCTCAGAAGCAAAGCAGAGTCGGTACTTGGAAGGGGGATGTTATGTACTGCGTTAATGGTTGCCATGCGGTCTTGTAATGTTGACCGCCACATGGTTGTCCTCACAAGGTGCGGAGCTTCGGCCAGGGGGAACAATAGAGAGCCGGATCCTAATTGGCCACCAATCACGGACCTAGGTTCTCCTAGGGTACCTATGCCAGGTAACCATAATCGTAAAGTCCTATCAGGACATTTGGGCGAGGTCGGAGGATTATCTCCGACCGGCATAAAAGAGGGCTCTGAGCCCGGGGATTCTCTGTTCCATCTTACCTGCAATAAACTACCATGCTGATTTCACTACAACCGGCCTCCTGACTCCAGTACTTTTCGGGAGACTACCAAGGAAAATTCTGCAGAGGAAGGCAATGGCCAACCACCTCTGCTTCTCTTTTGCTTTAAGTTTCTAACCCCTCCAAACAACCTGGTAGGTTAAACTGAAAGGGAGTCCCTTGCTCTTTCCAGGCCAGGAGGCTAAAGAGAATTTAGGTGCAGATAGAATGAAATCACAAAAGCTGCCTTATACTGAATCAGACTTTTGGTCCATCAAAGTCAGTATTGTCAGTCCAAACTGGCAGCAACTTTCCAGGATATTTCACATCACCTACAGTATGTGTCTTTTATCTGGAGATGCCAGGGACTGAACCTGCGATGCTCTGTTCTGCTAAGAGCAGTATTGTCTACTTAGACTGGCCGTGGCTCTCCAGGGTCTCAGGTAGCAGTCTTTCACATCATCTGCTACCTGCTCCTTTTAACTGGAGATGCCGGAGATTGAGCCCGGGACCTTCTACATGCCAAACAGTTGCTCTGCCGCTGAGCCACAGCTCCTCCTCTAGTGATGTGATGATTTGTAGTCATCTTATCAGTATTGAATATTTTGGGGATCATGCGTCAAAAGAATAATCTGCCTCGTAGACAGATTATATATATTCTTTGTCTTCAGGCCTATGTTTTGATGCCACCCAACATTATAATGTCAGCAGTGGGGTGTGCAAGTAGATTTGCCAGCCCCCCAACTGGGACAGGGAATCCCCACCTCCAGGTTCCATTGCCTGCTGCTGCTCTAAGCAGCAGTGGAAGTAAAAAAAGAAAGAAAGCTGTGTTGCCCACACCATTACCTCACTTGCAGTGAAAACCTGGAAATGATGGAAGGTAGCTCTAGAAATAGCTGGAAACTCTATGGTTTTACAATAGAGTTTATGCCAATTCCTAGACCTACCTTATGTCACTTCCGGGTTTTCACCGGAAGGGAGGTAACAATGTATGCAGCATCACTTGCCCTCCGTGTCTCTGCCCCCAAACCTGCCAGTTTATAGGCTCTTCCTAGCAATGCTACTTGCAAAATAAAGTCTGAGGATGGGAAGAAATTTATACAGGAGCCAGAAAGGGCTAGTCACACAATGGAAGAAGTGGACCAAGGTATAAAAGGCTGATTTGGGGCATATAGTGATCCAGATGAGAAGGTGGCAGAGCAGTTTTTAAACTGAATATTGGGGAAAACCGACAGGAGATGAGAAATCTCTGGTTCGGGATGGTTCATCTCAAAGAGATGAAGGGGTAGCTGTTACTTTCCTACAAGAATTGTCCACTGAGACTGTGGCTAATGATAGGGACTGCCTGGCAAGGTCTTGAGGCAGCAAGAGGAAGGTTGTGGGCTTAACATGTATGGGAAGCTATAGATGTTTATAAACTAATGCTAGACATGTCTGAGGTAAAATTGGGGAGTTGGAATGCTTGGTGTGGGGGGAAAACATAGACGTTGTGGGTATATCAGAAACTTGGTGGGATGAGAAAAATCAGTGAGATACGGTGATTCCTGATTATAAATTATATTGGAAGGATAGGGGCGGGAAAGTTGGAGGTGGGGTGGCTCTGTATGTCAGAGAGGGTATTCAGTCCAGTACATCAAAGGCTCCTAAGTAAGCTCAATAGTCATGGGATAAAAGGACAAGTCCTTTTGTGGATCAAAAACTGGCTAATTAAAAGGAAACAGAGAGTGAGGATAAACGGGCCATTTTCTCAGTGGAGGGAGGTAAGCAGTGGGGTACTGCAGGGATCAGTACTCAGTCCGATGCTTTTTAACTTGTTTATTAATGATTTGGAGTTGGGAGTAAGTAGTGAAATGGCTACATTTGCAGATGACACAAAGTTGTTCAGGGTGGTGAGAACCAGGAGGATTGTGAGGCACTCCAAAGAGATCTGTTGAGGATGGGTGAGTGGGCATCAGTGTGGCAAATGGGATTCAGTGCAGCCAAGTGCAAAGTGATGCACATTGGAGCCAAAAATCCTAACTATAGATACACGTTGATGGGATCCGAACTGGTGGAGACTGACCAAGAGAGAGATCTTGGAGTCATAGTAGATAACTTAATGAAAATGTCGAGACAGTGTGCGACTGCAATGAAAAAGGCCAACACTATGCTGAGGGTTATTAAGAAGGGAATTGAAAACAAATCAGCCAGTATCATAATGCCCCTGTATAAATTGATGGTGCAACCTCATTTGGAGTACTGTGTACAGTTCTGGTCGCCATACCTCAAAAAATATATTATAGCATTGGAAAAAGTGTAGAAAAGGGCAACTAGAATGATAAAAGGTTTGGAACACTTTCCCTATAAAGAAAGGTTGAAGTGCTTTGGCCTCTTTAGCTTGGAGAAACAATAGGCAGGTAGAGGAAGAAGTACTTTTCTCCCTTCCTCACAATACAAGAACTCATGGGCACGCCATGAAATTGCTGAGCAGTCGGGTTAGAACAGATAAAAGGAAGTACTTCTTCACCCAAAGAGTGATTAACACGTGGAATTCACTGCCACAGGAGGTGGTGGCGACTACAAGCATAGATGGCTTCAAGAGGAAATTAGATAAACATATGGCGCAGAGGTCCATCAGTGGCTATTAGCCACAAAGTATAGATAGGAACTCTCGGTCTGGGGCAAGTGATGCTCTGTATTCTTGGTGCTTGGGGGGGGCAGCTACGGTGGGAGGGCTTCTAGTGTCCTGGCCCCACTGGTGGACCTTCTGAGGGCGCCTGGTGTTTTTGACCACTGTGTGACAGAGTGTTGGACTGGATGGGCCAGTGGCCTGATTCAATATTGGCTTCTCTTATGTTCTTATGTGAAGTTTCAGGATAGCAGGGGTCAGTTCAGTCCCCAGTAGGTCCTAGTCTGAGACTGGCTGCAGCTAGAAATCCTTCTGAGGCTTACTGAGTGTCAATGTATGAACTGCCAGCCGGAGTCACGAGGACAGTGTAACATGTTATGGCTGATGTCCTCCTTCCCCTGCAGGAGTCAACAGTCTATCAATCTAAGTTTTGATTACTTACATGATGTTGACTCCTTGACTGGTTCATAACTGCCTCTTTGTGTTTGTTTTGGTGGCTGTTCCAGAGAATGGCAAACGAGTACAGTGGCTCCGTGGGAACGATGGCGAGGTCTGGGTTTGGATCATGGGAGAAGCTCTTGGAGACAAGCCTTATGATCAGATCTCCGAGGAACTCATGGCAGAAAGAGCCCGGCAGCAAGCCCAGAAGGAAGCAGACGAACTATGGTAAGTGGATTGTAAAAAGCGAAATCCAGACAGTTGGACACACACAAACACACACAAAGTTGCCTTTTACTGAATCAGACCATTGGTCCACCCAGGTCAGTATTGTCCATTCAGACTGGCAGCAGCTCTCCAGGGTTTCACCTCCTACCTGGTCCTTTTAACCGGAGAGGGACCTTCTTAACACCAAACAGATGCTCAACCAACGAGCCATGCCCCCTCTCCCATTTCTAAGAGAGCCAGTCTTGGGTTAAGGAGCCTCGCATTTTGTAACTTTTCCTACTAAAAAATCAAGGCAAACATTTTCTTTGCAATAGCATTTCCCGTTTTTGATGCAAGTAAAATGATTTTAGCGCATTCCCCCTAGCGTTTGCTATCTATCTTTCAAATGCAATAAAGCTCGTTTGGGGTTAGAGGTGATACAGTTTACCAAAATGACAATGTGCTTAGAAGGAAAAGAAAAAAAGAAAAGAAAAGAAATACCTGGTGGTTTTTACTCGGCTTTTCAAATATGTTTAATACAATTCTGTCTCTTAGGCTCAGCCTACAGCAGGGGTCCCCAGCGTGGTGCCCGTGGGAGCTATGGCGGCTGCTGACACCTTCCTTGGTGCCTGCCAGGTGTTTTTAGAAAGTGGGTGGGGCCCTGCTGCTGCCTCTAATTGAACCAGTTTAAAATGTTGTGGGGCATTTCAGCCACACAGCACACCCTGCTGCGGGTTACTCACGGAGACATCTCATGGTAAAGCATTCATATTATTGCAGCTCTTCAGCCACAGAGCACGTTGGCAAAAAAAAAAAATTATCAAAATCCATGCACAAGCATAGGCATGCATGCGCACATGCATGCACATGCGCATGTATGCGCATATAGGTGATTTTTTTTTTAAAAAACCCCTCCCTCGCACCAGAACAGATCTGCAGGTTCAGACTGCCAAATCCGTTCTGCACGCTTCCCCACGTTCAGACACCCGGCCATGTGCAACGGCTGTGCGGGGAACCAAAAACACCACTTGTGATGTGGTGCCTTTTTAATCTGGCTCCAAGTCATCCTCTGACAGGATGAGTATGGCTGGGGAGTGCCTAACAGATGCGGCTGTCTGACTGCGCCCATTTGATCCGGAGGGTAGGAGTGGCTGTGTCGGGCCAAACTGCTCGTGTGACCACAGCCACTGACTGTCCAGATTTTTTTTTAATGCTTTGGTGGCAGCTGCTGTCACAGCACAAGAATATTCACTGGGTGACAGAAACGAATGCAAGAATATATTTTTAAACAATACATTCATTTTAAAAAGGCATCTTATTGAACAGAGCTTCTGCCTGAACATTGAAGAATTACTATTACAGTTAGGCATCACCTCACTTCCTGACCTTTTGTGGCTGGCTCCACCTCTTGCAGCTGCCATTTCGTGGTTGCATCCACTACCCTGTGTCTGAATTCCAAAAGAGCCCGCAGGCTCTAAAAGTTTGGGGACCCCAATCTGCACATTATGAAGTCAGCTTGTTTATTGGGGAACACCACACGGATTTTGTATTGCATGTGCAGTGGGAGTTTTGTTTCTCCTGGATGTGTACCAGCTCTTTTCTGTTTGGGACCACAGCACACAGTGAGAAACAGTTGGGCTTCCTTCCGCCATGTTGTTTTTGCATCCACAGACCGGTCCATGGAGTCGCTATGGGCTTTGTAGTCATGTATGTAACCTGATTTTTACACCAACCCAATGGCAGCTCCGTGGGGCAGTTTGCAGATGCGAACACAGGCCCATAGCCAGGATTTTTTTTAAAGTCGGGACATTTAAATTTCTTAGGGGGCACTGGCTAATTGAATTAAAGGCATACTCAGCTCCTTTCCTGAACCCGCCACTGCTTGGGGTTCCAGGGCTGGATGGGAAGTTGGGGGGGGGGCTAGGCACTAAGTCAGGGGGCTTAGCCCCAAGATGCCCCACTCTAGCTACAGGCCTGTGTGAACACAGGGTGTGTGTGTGTGTGTGTGTGTGTATGTAAGCTACAAATTCTTCTGCCTGCCTGCTGTGGTCACAAACAAAAAACAGCTGCAGTGTTTCTGAGTGGCACAAAATTCCCATTGCACATATGGTATGAAGACTCTATATTGTGTAGACAGAGCCTTACTTCAGCGAGGGTCTATCCGCAGTTCAGTGTCCCCACAGACTCTCTGATAACCGTCTACCTCACCTTCATGGATAGAGAGCTTATGTGGGCCTCTTCAGAAGGACTTTGGGTAATGTTTCAGTTTGCGGCTGTGAGGCAAAGGCTCAGTCCAGACATCTCACAAGAGCATGCTGTTATCAGACAAATTATGGTCAATGTGATTATCTAAATGCGTGCCCCGCCACTCAACATGGTCCGTTGGGAATCATCAATCTAGGATCTGAAGCCAGAACCTGAAGTTGGTTCAGTTGGTCTTAATGTTTTTAATGCCATCATGTCACAGCCAATTCATGGTGACCCTGCTGGATTTTCTTTCTTCTTTTTTTTTAAAGTCTTTTTATTCGTTTTCCATAACAAACAGAACCACGCAAAAACATTATCACAGTATTTCAGTAGAGAGAAGCATCCTAAAAAAAAAAACAGCTTCATATAGGGCATGTAACATAACATATCATAACATAATTCCATATTCCTATTATGTAACACAGATATTTTCTGATCTGGATTTCATAATATACTACTTATTTAGACTGATCATTCAGCCTGTCACGCCCTTTGCTGCCCCTTCCCCCCGGGGTCGTTGCCCGTCACCGTGGTTCTGATGTTGAACGGGAGGCGCCGCCGTGCGGGGCTGGGGAAATTGCAGTGCCTTTGTGGACCTCAGAACGGCGGGGATGCAGGTTAACAGCACCTGAGCTCACCCTCTCGCCACCAGGAGTCAAGGTGCCCCGTAGGCCTCGCCCGTCTCTCTCTCTCTCTGTTCCGCTGCTTCCACGCTCGCTCGCTCTATTCCTCCCACTGGTTGACTCCTGGCTTCCTCCTCCCCGGTCCGTCTGGCACTTCCCTTTTTTATTCCCTCTCCCACGTGCGGTACCTCCCGTTCTCCAAGCCCCACCCCCCTTCAAAGGCCTGAATGCGCAGCTGGGCCCCTCCCCCCTGGCTCTGTCAGCTGCCAGTCATTCAGGGCTGCGATGTCCTCCGTGCCGTCTGGCTCCTCTTCTGCGCTGTTGGGCCGTTCTGCCTCGGAGGGTCCTGCCGCGTCTGCTGCTGTGTCGGCTCCTGGAGGAAGAGGTGGGTGAGCTGCCCCCTCTGCACGGGGCTGTCGAGCCCGGGGCCGGGCGCGGCCCGTTCCAGCTTGGAAGTGGGGTGCCGGGGGCTGCGGGGTATCGCCGCGCCACGGGGCGGCTGCGGGCGCTCGAACAGGGACGGCCCGGGACGGGACACAGCCAATTATACATTCTTGCCCAAACAAACTTAAACAATTCGTCCTCTTTACCCTTTAATATCCTTGTTAATTTGTCCATCTCAATTACCTCTAAAAGCTTTTGTAAAAATTCCTGTTTGCCTGGAGTCTTTGTGTTTTTCCAGTATCTTGCAT
The DNA here is from genome assembly GCA_029233225.1 of Lepidodactylus listeri. Lineage (NCBI taxonomy): Eukaryota > Metazoa > Chordata > Lepidosauria > Squamata > Gekkonidae > Lepidodactylus > Lepidodactylus listeri. The sequence continues at coordinate 125,318,746 of JARCFY010000005.1, read as the reverse complement.
ATACCATTCTAGCTGCTGTTAACCTGTGTATTAAAATCGTCTTGTCTGCTCTTTTATATATATCTGGTATCATGTTCAGCAAAAACAATTCTGGATTAAAAGGTACCTTGGTTTTTAACACCTCTTGTAGTATAAATTGTACCATTAACCAGTAAGTTTTGGCTTTGGCACAGGTCCACCACATATGTATAAAGGATCCAGACATTTTTTAACACTTCCAGCAAAGATTTGCTACTGTCTTTACGTATTTAGAAAGCCTTTCAGGCGTTAAATGCCATTTAAAAAACATTAAAAAACATTAAATGACCCTGCTGGATTTTCAAGGCGACAAGGGGGATTATGGGGGAAAGTGTCAGGCAAGTAAAGGGTTAAGTCGCATAATTTACAGAAAGCTGGCTCATTATATCTAATACCATTGTACTCTAAACTTCCTTTAATGTTGGAAATTTACCTTGCAGTCTTTGATAATATATTTTGTCGGGCCGATAGCTTGGTTTTTTGTACTTGTAACTGTAATGCTTTTGATGGAACTGTTTTGTACTTTCCGATGTCTAGCAAAGACCATCTTTGTGGCTGCTAATAAATTCAGCACCAGGTCATGATCGTTCATGTACTGCCTGGTACAAAAAATTAAGCAAACATCACAAGACAAGCACATGTGTGTGTGTTAGCGGTCATCACATTGGTTTCCAGCTTACGGCAACTCTATGAATTAATGTCCTCCAAAACCTCCTGTTGTTACCTGCCTTGCTCAGGTCTTGCAGACTGAGGGCCTTTGTGGCTTCCTTGACGGAGTCCATACATCTCATGTCGGGTCTTCCTCTTTTCCAGCTGCCTTCAGCTTTTTCTAGCATCACTGTCTTCTTCAGGGAGTCCTATCTTCTCATAAATGTGACCAAGGTATGATAGGCTCAGTTATCAGGTATCTGAATAAGTGAGCAGTGACTCACGGAAGCTCATACCCTACCACAAATTTTGTTAGTCTTTAAGGCGCTACTGAACTCTTACTCTTTTCTACAGGCTCAGTTTAGTAGTTTTCATTTCGTTTCAGAGCCAGTTTGATGTGGCGGTTAAGTGCGCGGACTCTAATCTGGGAGAACCGGGTTTGATTCCCCACTCCTCCACTTGCAGCTGCTGGATGACCTTGGGCAAGCCGTAGTTCTGGCACAGCTGTTCTTGAAAAAGAGCAGTTTCTATCAGAGCTCTCTCAGCCCCACCTGCCTCACAGGGTGTCTGTTGTGGGGAGGGGAGGGGAAGGGAAAGGAGTTTGTAAGCCGCTCTGAGACTCCTTTGGGTAGTGAAGGGCGGGGTATAAATCCAATCTCTTTTGCTCTTCTAGGGAGAGTTCAGGCTTGATTCAATCTAGTATTGATTTGATCTAGCATATACTTAACAATGGTATGCTTAACATTTCTTACACTGACAATGCTATTTTCCAGAAAACACGAGCTTTTCTACAGACATGAGACCCTGACATGTTGGAAAACCTATCACTTCCTTGTACCACGTTTTGCTTTTTTACCAAGACACGAAGTGCCACTAAACAGTCATTTCCTCACTCTTAAATTCAAATTGATTGTAAACTGCAACTTTTTAAAAAGACAATTTCCCACAGAGGCAGCATGCTGCAAATCTGTTCCACTGTTTTAAAAAGCCTAGTGTAATGATTTTATGTTTTGGTGTGTGTTTCTTTAAATATTTAGTTTAACTGCAGTAATGTAAGAAGAATGATAGCGGGAGACAAGTGATTGGCTGATGACTGAGAGAGTGGGAGGAGAGATGTCTCTGAGGCGATTCAGTGTTCTGAAAGAGAAGAGTATGGAGAGTTTGTGAGAGAGTCTGTATGGCAGGAGAAGCAGTTTGAGACTATTCTGTGTGACTAATACAAACAATTTAGCCTGTGTGGTTATGAGCAAAACAGTTCAGCTTGTGTGGCTGTATATGAGAGAGAGAGAGAGAGCGCTTTGTCAGTTATATGTTCTTTCTTCAACAACAGTTCAAGAGTACCCAGAAACCTATTTTGTTCTTGTATAAATAAATTATTATTTGTTTAAACTTATCCCATCAATCTGATCAGTCCTTCCTCAGGGCCACATAGTAATCCGAAGCGCCCAGACACTGGGTCATTCTACCAAAATAGAGAGAGTAGGAATTTTTAATGGTGGCAGCAGAAATCTACCAAGTTCATGTATACAGAGTGGGTTTTAAAGGAGAAACAGTCTCCTCAATAAGCGAGGACGTCACATCTAGGTTCTTTCATTTTTGTAGAATCTCAAATCTCGTAAGACATCAAATGAGCGTGAATTACTCTGTCCATAGGAATTATCCACTTGGTATGGTGGTAACAAATGGCAGGCCCTTCACCACTACTTGAATTTTTAAAACAGGAGTCTCTTCATTTAAAAAAACCCCAACTTCTCTGTATTATTTTTAAAGGAAGAAAAAAGAAGCTGAGATTACACAGAAGTTCCGGGATGCTATGGCAAAGGAGAAAGCTCGCATCGTGGCGGAGAAGTGGAAGATAGAGACAGAAGATCGCAAAGCCGCCAAACTGATGGAAGAGAAAATCCAGGAGGAATTAAAGGTTTGCTTCTGTCTAGTGCATTTTTCTCCTCACCCTTTCCCAAAGAAGCTCAGAGTGACATACACGGTTCCCCTTCCACATTTGATTCTCACAATAACCCTGCGAGGGTAGGTCAGGTTGAGTGAGAGAGAGTGATTGGCCCAAAGGTCACCTAGCGAGGTTTAAGACTGACTAGGGATTTGAACCAGGAACTTTCAGATTCTAGTCTACACCAGTGTTCTCCAATCTTTTTGAGCCCAAGGGTATCATTGAAATTCTGACACAGGGTGGTGGGAGCAGCCTCAAAATGGCTGACACAAAATGGCTGTTGTAGGAGGTGGAGCCAGCCACAAGATGGCTGCCATAATTTATCTCTAGTCACACAGTGAAGAACTTTGTGCTGCGGTGGGCAGCCATCTGCTGCTGAAGCAATGTTTTTTAAAATGTGCACAGCCAAATCTCTAATGACCAGTCAGAAGTCCTTCTGAACAGAGGTCCCATGTGACCCTGTCCACTTTCTAAAAACACTTATCCCCCCCCCCCCAAAGGTGCTGGTGGTGTCCACATGCATCACGTTGGGTGCTTCTGCGCTACACCATTCTGGCTCTCACTCTTTGATACATTTTCATTCCACCACTGAGCTTATTATGGTGCCTTGGGTTGGGGGGAGGCATATCTCAGAATTAGGGCTGAAAAAATCAGGCCCAACAGCATTAGGGATGACCTCCTGCCCAGCGGCCCCGCTTGCTCACCACCACTCAGTAGGCATTGTTCTGACACTGCAGTGTTACTTCTGGCATAAACCTGAAAGAGATGGTGGTATGATGCTCTAGGAGTCCCACAGAACTCTATGATAAAACCAGAGCAGTTGTGGGGAATTCTAGAGCATTGTGCTAACATGATGACATCACTTCTGGGTTCATATAGGAAGTGACATCACAGTCTTGGAGAGACACCTATTTGTGTGTCCCCACCCCTCTAAACTTCCTGTTGGTTGCCAGTGCTGTGCTGGGAACCCCACTCAGGGTGCTTCCATCATAATTTTACCCAGGGAGAAAACTCTGCTTTGCCGACTAGATATATATTAGACCCCATAGCAGAGAATGCAAACTCAGGACCACACCTGGAGGCACTGTGGCATAGTGCTTAGAGTACTGGACTAGTATCTGGGAGACCTGAGTTTGAATCCCTCTCTTCCACAGAAACTTCTTGGGTGACCTTGGGCCAGTGGCACATTCTCAGCCCTCACCAACCTCGCAAAGTTGTTGTGAGAATAAAATGAAGGAGAGGAGAATAATGTAAGTGCCTTTGGCTCCCCATTGGGGAGAAAAGCGTGGTAAAAATGAAATAAATAAAGATCAGGGCAAGATAAGTTTCTAGTCAGATTTCCCCCCCTCCCACCCCAGGGTGGGAGAGGTTAAATTTTCTCCCCTCCTAGACCTCCAAAGAATATCAGGGCCAGGAGGCAGAGGCAGACTTTTATCAGCCACTTTTCTGAATGTCCTCTATGCCCCGCTAGGAGTTGCCAGAAGTCGCCATGACTTCCAGGGGTGGGCATGCACACACAAATAAAAAAGTATACCACCCCCATACCTGCCTCTCCGCAGACATATCTGTCATTTCCCTGGCTGTTTTCCTGCCTCTGTCAGTGGCGTGCGCGGAAATTACATGGGAAAGTCCGAGTAACTGGTGCAGGAAGCAGGGCCCTGGCAGGCCTTTCTCAAGCGTCGAATCTAGTCCCACCCATCGAGTATGCCTGACTTTGTCAGAGGGGCCTGGCTTTAGATGTCTCTGATGATCCCCAGTGGCTTTTTCAGAAAATCATTAAAGGAATCTGTAGGAAACTGAAAATTAGATCAGAGAATCAGGCAGGCGGGAAGGTGCGGTCCTCTCTGATCCAATCTGGCTATTTTTTAACAGCCAAATTGCCCGCCCACAGCTGATTTGGCACCTCTTGGGGTGGAAGGAGGAAAAACGGTAACTGCCCAGTTTGAAAACCTTTGCATCAGCTTATAATTTCTCGTTTATGGAGCACGGGGGGGCGGGGGGGGGGGGGACCAGAACCTGTCCTGTGTGCAGTCTATTTTACCAGTTCCAGAACGACCAGATGTTAACTCTTCCCTGTGTGTTTGTAAAGCTGTAGCCAACGCATGGTCATCCCCTGTACAGTTTTCAAGGCAAGAGACGAGCAGAGGTGGGTCTGCCATTGCCTGCCTCTGCATAGCCACCCTGGTATTCCTTGAGAGAGCCAGTCTGGTGTAGTGGTTAAGTGCGCGGACTCTAATCTGGGAGAACTGGGTTTGATTCCCCACTCCTCCACTTGCACCTGGCTGGATGACCTTGGGCAAGCCATAGCTCTGGACCAGCTGTTCCCTCAAGGACAGCTTGGGAAAGAGTTCTCTCAGCCCCACCTACCTCACAGGGTGTCTGTTGTGAGGAGGGGAGGGGAAAGGAGTTTGTAAGCCGCTCTGAGACTTTTAAGTGAGTGAAGGGCGGGATATAAATCCAATCTCTTCTTCTTGGTGATCTCCCATCCAAGCACTAACCTGGGCTGACCCTGCTCAGCTTCTGAAGGGCACTGAAAACAAATCAGCCAGTATCATAACACCCCTGTATAAATCTATGGTGCTGCCTCATTTGGAGTACTGCATACAGTTCTGGTCGCCACACCTCAAAAAAGATATTATAGCATTCAGAAAAAGGCAACTAGAATGATTAAGGGGATGGAATACCTTCCCTATGAAGAAAGCTTAAAGCACTTGGGCCTCTTTAGCTTGGAGAATCGACAGCTGAGGGGTGACATGATCAAGGTTTACAAGATTATGCACGGGACAGAGCAGGTAGAGAAAGAAGTCCTTTTCTCCCTTTCTCACAATACAAGAACTGGTGGGCACTCCATGAAATTGCTGAGCAGTAGGCTTAGATCAAAGGAAGTACTTCTTCACCCAAAGAGTAATTAACACATGGAATTCACTGCCACAGGAGGTGGTGGCGGCTACAAGCACGGACGGCTTCAAGAAAGGGATGGGATAAACATATGGAGCAGAGGTCCATCAGTGGCCACTAGCCACAAGGTATAAAGGGAACACTCTGTCTGGGGCAGTGATGCTCTGTATTCTTGGTGTTTGGGAGGCAACAGTGGGAGGGCTTCCGGAGTTCTGGCCCTGCTGGTTGACCTCCTGAGAGCACCTGATGTTTTTGTCCGCTGTGTGACAGAGTGTCGGACTGGATGGGCCACTGGCCTGACCCAACATGGCTTCTCTGCTGTTCTTATGATGACATTGGGCTAGCTTGGACCATCCAGGTAGAGGCAGTTTTTCCCCACTGAATCCGAAAGGCATGAGAAAGTTGAACCATGAGCCTTACTGAGTTTATTTGGGTGAACGTGTCTTCCTTTCCTGTGTGCTTCCATCAGTTTTCTTTGAAAGGTACAGATTTTTGGCACAAAGTTGCAGCTCATGCAGGGCCAGTTCCAGGTTTCGGGAGTCCTTGGGCAGACAGCGCCCAGGGGCCCCTCATGTCTCCCTTCTTCTCCCGCCACCTGTAACCACAGCTGCCTGCATCACATCCATGCCCCACAGCTGGCGACCAAGATCGAGATGATTCATGTCATAGTATTCTCCATTACTTCGTATGGGTGTGAATGATGGACAGTGAAGAAAGCAGACAAGAAGAAGAAGAAGAAGAAGAAAAAAAAGACTTTATACACCACTTTATACAATCGCTTTCCCTTCCTCTCCCCATAACAGACACCCTGGGAGCAGGGCTCTTTTTCTAGCAGGAACTCCTTTGCATATTAGGCGACACACCCCTAATGTAGCCAATCCTCCAAACGTACAGTATACTGCCCCTGTAAGAAGAGCTCTATAAGCTCTTAGACGATTGGCTACATTAGGGGGGGTTGCCTAAGATGCAAAGGAGTTCCTGCTGGAAAAAGAGCCCTGCCTGTGAGGTAGGTGGGGCTGAGAGAGCTCTGAGAAAACTGTGACTGGCTCAAGGTCACCCCGCTGGCTGCATGTGGAGAAGTGGAGAATCGAGCCCAGTTCTCCAGATTAGAGTCTGCCACTCTTAACCACTACACCATGCTGGCTCTCAGAGGAAGAAAGTAGATTCTTTTGAAATGTGGTGTTGGAGGAGAGTTCCACGGATCCTGTGGATTGCCAAAGTTTCTAGATGAAACCCAGCCTGAACTCTGTCTAGAAGGTCAAATGACCAAACTGAGGCGGTTGTACTTTGGCCACATTGTGAGAAGACAATAATGCCAGGAAAAGAGGGAGACCCAACAGGAGGTGGATGGGCTCCGTCAGGGGTCATCTCGTAGAAAAAGAGGTGCAGGAGCTCATTAGCATAATACATTTGCATAACCCATTTGCATATGCCACACCCCTTAACATACTGGAAGTGTGTCAGAAGGCAACACCCACCCCTCAGGCTCCACTCCACAGGTGAGTGAAACTGACCTGCTCTTCCTCCATTCCCTTCCCCAGCCAATACTTGGTGCAATAAAAATAAGCGTAAAGAACACACCCCCATTCTCTTCCTGCTCCCTTGAAACCACCAGGTTTCAAGTAGACTTGAGATACCCAGGACATGTGCACCACCCATCCCTTTCCCTTCCCTTCCCCACAACAAGACACCCTGTGAGGTAGGTGGGGCTGAGAGAGGTCTTTTGAGAACTGCTCATGAGAGAACAGCTCTGAGAGAACTTGTGACTGGCCCAAGGTCACACCAGCAGCTGCATGTGGAGGAGTGGGGAATCAAACCCGGTTCTCCCAGATTAGAGTCCAACTCCTGACCACTATGCCAAACTGATGGGGTGGAAGCTGCTGAAGGGTTGGTGAAATTTCTCCAGTACTTACGTGCCATGTGCCCAGATAAAAAATGGTATACTTAGAAAATTTATATGCCACCTTGAGCAAGTCTCTGGAAAAGCAGCACACAGTCATAAAAGGAACAATGATAACATTATCAATATTAAAACAAAACATTAAAAACAATAAAGACCCTAGCAGGGCTTTCCCCGGGGCGCTACGCCTCTGCACTGCTCGGGGAAGCCGAGGAGGGGGCGGGGCTTGGTCATGTGCCCGCCCCCTGGGCTCCTCACTCCCGGAGCTGCACTCCTGTGCGCTTCCGCTCCAACGGACCCCTGGGCTCCGTCAAGGGAGCCACAAAGGCCCTCAGTTGGCAAGCCCTGAGCGAGGCTGTGAACAAGAGGATGCTTTGGAGGTCCTTAATTTGTGGGGCTGCCGTGTCGGAGGGGCTCTGATGGCAGTTCACACGTGCACTGGCTGTTGTGTGCAGCTGCTGTGTCCGTCACAGAGAGCTCCCCCATGCAATGCCTCCATGAGCTTCCCCATCAATGCTGGGAGGTTGGGAGCAGGGGTGGCGGAGTGCTTGCAAGCAAATGGGCAGGGAAAGGCACATGGATATGTGGCAGGAGAGGTCAACGGGTGAGGGGGCTGTGAGAGTGGGCCCTGCCAGAAACCCGGGGCCCTGGCAGCTGCCCCTCCTCAGGGTGTGCTGGCACTGGCCCTTCACTCTTGGACAAAAGCAAGCCTAGAGGTGCGGCTGAGGAAGGGGCAGCCCATAGGAAATGGAGCTGTTCCCCTGACTGCAGCCAACAGTTTCCTTCTGCACCTCCACATTTACCCCTCAGTCTGGCGAAGAGGCGGGCTTGGCTTCTCCTGCTGCTTTTCCCACCAAGCCTTTCTCTTTTATTTATTTATTTATTTAGATTTATATCCCGCCTGACCAACACAGCGGCTCTAGGCGGCTCACAACACTAAAATCAGTACATATGAATAGAATGAATACAATAAAATCCAATGCAATTTGCAACAGTCACAAATACAATTGACGGCAATTTCAAATACCAACACCAGGGCAGCAACTACTCCCCACGGCCAGGAGGCTACCACCAGCTGTTATACTGGGCCAGTGTGTTTCTCTGGCCACCTACTGGTGGCTATTTCCCCCAGTGGCGGCCCCAAAAGCCTGGCGGAAGAGCTCCGTCTTATAGGTCCTGCGGAACTGCAAAAGGTCCCGCAGGGCCCTGATGTCTTCTGGGAGCTCATTCCACCAGTAGGGGGCCGCCACTGAGAAGGCCCTATTCCTGGTGGTCATCAATCTGGCCTCTCTCGGGCCAGGAAGAGCCAGGTGATGTTGTGTGCCTGACCGCAGTGCTCTCTGGGGTATGTATGGGGAAAGGCGGTCCCTTAGGTAGGCAGGCCCCTTACCATATAGGGCTTTAAAGGTTAAAACCAGCACCTTGAACTGGATCTGGTATGCTATAGGCAGCCAGTGCAGTGCCCTCAGCACAGGCTGGACATGGTCCCTCACAGAGAGGCCCATCAACAGCCTGGCCGTGGCATTTTGCACTAGCAGCAGCCGCCGGAGCTGGGACAAGGGCAGCCCCATGTAGAGAGCGTTACAGTAGTCAAGTCTCGAGGTGACCATTGCGTGGATCACTGTAGCCAGGTCATTGCATCTGTAGCCTGGTCATAGGCTGTGATCACATGGGAAGTTTGGCCCAACACAGCCGCTCCTCCCCTCTGGATCAAATGGGCACGGTTAGACAGCCAGGCATGCTGATCTCATTGTAGGATGACTTGGAGCCGCATTAAAAAGCCACCACATCACAAGTGGTGTTTTGGGTTCCCCGCACAGCCATTGCGCATGGCTGGATGTCTGAACACGGGGGAGTGTGCGTAGAATGGATTTGGCAGTCTGAACCTGCAGATCCATTCTGCTGCTAGAGAGGCGGTTTTTAAAAAATTGCCTATGTGCGCATGAATTTTGGAAGTTTTTGCAGTGCGCTCCTTGGCTGCTGCACTACAATAATGTAGATGTCTCCATGGGTAACCCGCAGCAAGGTGTGCTGTGTGGCTGGTATTGTCCCGCAATACTTTAAACCGGTTCAATCAGAGGTGGCAGTATATCGCGCCAAGCCGCCAGTGTGGTCACAGCCAGAGCTGGTGTGGTGTGGTGGTTTGAACGTCGGACCAAGATTAGTAAGATCCAGTTTGGAATTCCTGCTCTGCCATGAAATTTTGAGGGGTTACCTTAAACTAGTCACAAACTGGAAGGCTAGCCTACCTCACAGGGTTGCTGTGAGGATGAAATGGAGGAGAGGAGAAAAAAAGTAAGCTGCTTTGAGTCCCCATTGGAGTTCTGTGGCTGTATCATGCAGAGACGAGGGGGTTACTAGTCGCCTGGTTCCCAGGACTTGGTGAGAATTCGACTGGCAGAAAAATAGAGTTGAAACAACATGATCCGAGTTGGATCCAGGCCAAATGTTCTGTTAAAGGTGCTTCTGTAGTTGAATGGACCCTTTTCCGTCTCCTCCTTCCTGCAGCAGCCCACCGAGGGCCCATTTGCACATCCTTATGTCCCTCACACTTCCCATTGCCAGGTGCAGTCTGGGAGTTCTGTGCTCAGAACCTGATTCCCAGTCCTGTGAGGGCCGGATTCAGATCAAGTCCGTGATGCACAGGGAGGAGGTCTTCTTCCGTCCTTCCTCTCCATGCTGTTTCCCCAACAGAGCGGCCACAGGAAGCTACCATGTGCTCTGGCAGGTCCTGTGGTGGTCCTGTGGGGCACAGAAGGACTTTGGCATGTGTGAACTGGCCATGATCTTCTTGCAGTGCTGCTCCTAGGGTTCAGGGTAGAGTTGTCAGGTACCTCCTGGCAACTGGCAGGGGATGGAGGGGGTGGGGACACTTACCGGCAGCAAAGAAGGACCTAGGCCGGTGCTGCTAACAACAATGTGGCAGTGTCACTTCTGGAGAGGACTGGAAGTGGTGTTATTGCATCGCTGGTGACATGGGGACACTCTGGTATTTGGGCAGAAACTCTGTGGTGGAAGTCATTTTTGCCATAGAGTTTTCACCCAAATACCAGAGCTCCCTGTGCCTCTAGCAACACAATGATGTCACGCCTGGTGCATGCTGAAAGTGACGTCACCATGGTGCTAGCAGTGGGACCTACCAGCCTAGACCTCCCTTTGATGCCAGTAAATCAGTGGGGGGTCTCGGGGGGAATGCCCTGTCCCCATTGGGGGTCTGGCAAGCCTGTTTCAGGAGTCCCATTAAGCTGTTCTGGGTGGGAGTAGAGGAGACAGAAAAGTTATGTTCCACTGATGGAGATGCCTTCTGTTAACGGAACTGAACTTTGGATCCAATCCATTGGCTTTTCATTACTAGCAAGTCTACATGACTGACCTACTCGATGAAGTTTCAATTATTTCCCCCGTGTTTAAAGCGCCTATAAGGCAAAGTGAGGGTCATAATAATGGCACTGCACTTAGAGTGGCTTTTTAAAGACCATCTTGTGGATGTAATAGCAGACGCCCAACTCTTCTCTTCCTTAGGGCACCAAAGCCTCTTGGCCTGTGACCCCATCAGCCCTCAAGAGAACCTCCACGGTCTGAATACGAGGATTCGTACTACTCGCATCCCAAGCAGAGCAGATAGAAACTTTTCACATTTCGTGATCCATACAGATAAGCTGTAAGGGATTCAGCAGAAAACCTCGTGACAATTTCCTTGGCTGAAAAAGTGGAGAGGGTCAAATGCCACCACCGCCACTACAAATTCTGAAGTCAATAGAGTTCTAAGAGGTTTATAACAGGGTCCCTGGCCTTGCAGTTCCCCGTTTCAAAACATCCAATTGTGATTTTGTTTGTCCTTCTCTGTTTATGCTTTAGGCAAAAAGAAGGATAACAAAATTTAGTTTGCAGCATGACATTTTTTCACTTTTGGCCTCTAGGATTGCCACTCCTCCCCACCCTCGGGTCCTGATCCTTTTCTCTTAACAGGGTCAGAAATACGTAAATATAGCAGGTGAAGTTATGCCTTGCCATGGAGAAAACCTGATGGAGGAAGTTGCGTCTTCTTAATCTGTGTTTGAAGCTGCGGCTAAATAGGCGTGGGAGGAGGGCTAGTAAAACCAATGACAAGGCTGTTTTGCATTATACTTCGGAATTATTTGAAACTAGGAATAAGGTCCGTTGTGGAAATAAATACAATGGGCTCTAGAAAGAGGCTCTGAGAGAGTGCCCTGGCCTTGGGCACTCAGTGTCAGTTTGCTGTGGCGACCTCAGCTGGGTATAATGACACAGAGTGCACCAACACACACACACAAACACACACACAAATGCAAACACACACAAACACAAATGGACACACACACACAAACACACAAATGGACACACACACAAACACACACAAATGCACAAAGAACACACAGACACAAACACACGTACACAAACACACATACTAACGCAAACACACAAACACACACAAACACATGCACACAAACACACACACACTAATGCAAACACACACACACAAACACAAACACACATAAATGCACAAAGAACACACACAAACACATGCACATAAACACACACACACACTAATGCAAACACACAAACACACACAAACACAGAAACACACACAGAAACACAAATACACACACACAAAAACACACACACAAATACACACAAACTCACACACACACACAAACACACAAAGAACACACACACACACAAACACACGCACACACACAAAAACACACACACAAACACATGCACACAAACACACACACACACAAACACACACTTGTCATCGGAGGAAGCGCTTCAGGCACTTTATACAGCACCCCATAGCGCTTCAGGACCGGAACAAAGAACAGAAGAACGCTTGGGAGGAGATTTCAAGGTAAACCAGCTCAGGATCGCTTCCCCAACAGGAGAGGCACATTTCTGTGTGAAAGGGCCAGAATGTTCTGTTAGGGAACCGGTACTAATACAGTTCTGTGTAAAATGCCTGACAGAAACTGTTACTGAAGAGTTCCTGAAACGGAACATCATGGCTGTGTGAAATTCCCCACTGTGATGTAGCTCATAGTTTTCAGGCTCTGCCTCACACAGTTTTGTCTTAGCTTGGAAAGGATGGCTCCAGAGCAAACTATTTGATGCAGTGGCCAAATCATTTGCTCACAACTGAAATGCCAGTGGCTCGCAAAGCAGAATTTTTGCTCACATGACTCCATAGCTTAGAGGGAGCATTGGCTGAGAGTGTAATGTGAGTAGGCAAAGTTAGGAGTGCGAGGATAGGGCTGTGAGGAAGCCATCCTCCCCCCCCATCACTACCTGTATGTATAACAGAGTGCCCCCTTTCCCATTCTGCCTTTTGCCCTGATCCACTTATACACTGAGATTAATGGATTGAGCATGCTGCATCACGCAGGAGGCTTGAGGACTTTATGTTTCTTTGCAGTTGGTCTTCCTTGGCAGTAGGCTCACATTGTGGGGAGGCAGGCTCTCACCTTTTCCTCTCTTGCTGCTCCCCCCTCCCCCAGCCAGGCCCAGCCGTTCCCTCCCCTCCCCTCCCCTTCTCTTTGCCCCATTTGGAGGTGATGGGAAGGGAGAGAGGGAAGAAAATGGATCCCTGGCAGTTTTGTCTGTCAGAGGGAAGGTGCTCTGTTCTTTCTGTCAGGCAGAAGCGCCTGGATTCCCTTCCCCTCCCTCTCTTTGCTCTGTTTGGAGGCGATGGGAAGGGAAGGCAAATGGCATCCTCTCTCCTGAGGTGAAGCCACATTGTGAGGTGAATTTTGGCGGGCAGAGCTTTGGTGGGCGGGCTGCAGGGAACCCAGTCTGGGGCACCCTTTCCCTTCCCCCCCTTCTCTTTGACTGTTTCACAGTGTTTTCTGAGAGGAAATTTGGCAATTTGGCAGTGTGTGGGGGAGAAGTTATGCTGATAGTCCATTGTGTTTTCACTGACAGAAGCAGGCCCCTGAGGGGACAGTTAGGGAAGGGAGAGAATGGATCCTGGGCAGTTTTGCCTGTCAGAAGGAAGGCGCTCTGGTCTCTCTGTCAGGCAGAAGTGCCTGGATTCCCTTTCTCTCCCCTTCCCCATTCTCTTTGTTTCGTTTGGACAGTTAGACCCACCTGGCAGTGGGCGGCGGAGAAGCGTGGATCCAGCTCCCAGTTGGTCCTTCCCCTTCGCTGGGTCCCTCCAGACTGAGGCCGAGACGCTGGCCGGTGGTTCTGTGGGCGGGACTGAGGCAAGCAGGGAGAGAAGGCAGCCAATGGCCAGGGTCCCCCTTTTGAGAGGCAGTCCGTCCAGCCTACTGATTTTGGTGCCCCATGGAATCTTGCCCCTTGGAATATTAAAATGGCTTTATATAATAGGAAAAATGATTCTGATGACATTTAATTGGGGGGGGGGGGAATTGGAAGCACCTGTGCGTCTGTGGAAACATGTTTTACGAATGCTGAAGTGAAAATGTGAAAAACAAGTCACGGGTTGCATTCCAGTGTGGTGTAGTGGTTAGAGTGTTGAATTAGGATCTGGGAGAGTCAGGTTCGAATCCCCCACTCGACCGTGGAAGCTCACCAGGTGTTCTTGGGCCAGTCATGCTCTCTCAGCCTAAACTATTCCGCAGGGTTATTGCGAGGGTAAAATGGAGGAGAGGAGAAGGAAGTGACCCACTTTGAGTCCTCACAGAGGAAAAAGGCAGGGTATAAATGAAGCAAATAAATCAGTCAATACCAATGTCATGACAAACTGTGGCCCCCATCAGACAGGAACATAGCATGTTTGCTGTGCTTTTATGATCCCTCACTCCTCCAATTGACCTCTTCCTCTTGTGTGGAGATCTTCACTGATAGGTCCTTTCCGCCATAGGCATAGAGTACCGGGGGGGGGGGGGCTTGAGCCACCCCCAAAATTTCCCCGGGGGGGGGCTCAGCCACCCCCGGGAAAACAGAGCGCCTGCCGCCGCACCTCCCCGGGTCCTTCCAAGGCCCGGCAGCCACTGCTGGAGAGGGGGAGGGAAGGGGTGGCGGGGAGGAGAGAGGCACCGGCAGCAGCGGCTGGCGGGCCTCAGAAAGGCCCGGGGAGGCGGGGTGGTTTCCCGGGGGGGGAGAACATTGTCCAAGCGAGCACGCGCGCATAGCGCACGCACTAAGGAGCCCCCGCCCCCCCAGGATTTCCAAAACTCTACGCCCCTGCTTTCCGCATTTATCTGCCGCTCTGGATTTTCTCAGTGTTCAAGCTGAGGCAATTTAAATCCCCAGCAAAACAACAACAGCAGGCGGAAACTGGGCTGACCATGGAAGGGAGGTAATGTAATACAGAATTGGGTGTGTGTGTGGAATAAAAAGGAGGTTGAACTCAATTTTAGTGCAGAATGGGGGGGAATCTTGGATTAAAAAGAAGGTGGAATTCGATTTTGGTGCAGAATTTGCTTGGAGGACACCGCAGTGAACATGGATTAAAAGGAGACTGCAGAAAGGGCCAAAAGTTCCCAGTTTTATCGGGCTCCATTTGCCACGACCTCCAAAGACAGGCTCCTGCACAAAATGCTGTTTGTTTCCTTCTCACAAGGCAGGGTTCTAAACCTGAGTAGCAGACTTCTTCATCTGCATTTGGATAGTGTGGCAAAGGGACGCTTGGCTGGACTGGGGATTTTTCACCCCGGAGCCACTCAGGAAAGAAGGTGGGAGGGGTTAGGTGAGTGCGAGAAATGCCAGAAAACATCTGTTTGATTACTTCTTGTGACGTGTGAATGCAGCCACAGTAATTGGCTGTCCCAGTCCTGATTCACCTCCGCTGTTTCTTAGGGCCCACATTTGCTTTGTGTGTAACTATTGTGCAACTAATGAGAATGTAAATAGAAGGCTTGGCCAGTGATTCGTGTGATGAACCTCAAGCGTTTGGGGGATGGAAACTGACAAGCACATCCTAAAGCGAATCAGGGTTAAACTACCCATCCAAGAGTCTATTACACCTAAGACTGGAAAAGCCAAACAGTTGCAGGGATCCTCAGTGTTAATAGGAACCAGCACCCATTCACCAATAGCTGCCTACTTCATATACTTCATATCTGGACTTATGCTGTTTGCATTAAACAAATCTTGGGTTCATGTTCTCTGGTGAATCAAGTCCAATAAACTACACCAGGCAAGGTCTCAAACACAACAAGAGCCAACTTTATTCAAACAAAGGGAACTCTAGCATGAAACTCCAGCAGTTCGGAGTTCTGACAGAGTTACAGTTGCTTATATTTTTTCCAAAACATTCCAGAAGGCCCCTCCCACATGTGCATTATTACACGGCTTCAGTTACCATACAGAACTTTCGGTTGGCTGCTGTTTGTTCCACAAATCCCCCCTCTGGCACTGAGAGAATCTCCACTTCTCTCAGAGTGCCATTTAATGCAAAGCGTCACACTGTCTTTTTAGCACCAAACAGTCCTGTCCTGCAGTCAGCCCTTTCGATCGAAAGCTAAACATTTAAAACAGACTAGGAATACACTGCAGACAACAACATAAACATATCATCACAAAAATGAATAAGACAGAGGAAAATATCACACTGTGCAAACTTGAACCTATATTATTAAACCATTCTCTAATAGGTTTGAAGATCGAGCCCCACCAGCTATCTATGTGCAGAACATAGGTTACAGCAGCAATATGTTCTGCCTTGTTAAAGATTTTATCATAATTGTTGGGGACGTACACACAAGATTGGTTAATCAAAGCACACGTACCCCCTTTGCCAGATAAAATAATATCTAGAGCCATCTGATTTTATAAAGTCATTTGCCTAATTTTTCATTGCTCTTCTGCTAAATCCTTGAGAGCTTCCCTGGTATCATTAGCTAAAATTTCAACCACTGCCTGGGGTCTCCATATAGCTTCATTTAACCCTTGAAATAAACCAAAATGACTCAGAAGCAAGTAGATTCTAACATATTTTTGAGCCTGTTCTAAATCTCGGTAATCCTAGGATTAAACGGAGTTTTTGTTACATAAATCCCAGGAACTAGGGCTGCGGTCACACGGCCCCTTTAAATCCGGGAGCCCTCCCGGGATTAAAGGGGTCACATTTTTTCCCCTTGGGTTGCTGCAGCAGGCGGCGGCGGGAGGAGGATGAGGTGGCGGCAAGCGACAGCGGCGGACGGCAGAGGGAGGCGGCAGCGGCGGCGGCAGATGGCAGTGGCAGCTGGAGGCGGCAGCGGTGGCGGAAGAATTGGTGGCCGGCCAGCCTCGAAGCGTGCGGCGGTGGCATTTTCTGTGGTGGCGGGGCTTTTGAAGTGGCAGCGGCAGCCAGGGGAGGCACTCTTCCCCCAGCCCCCCGGTAAGTTTGGGTTCCCCCCCCCCCCTTTTACACTTGAGCGCTTGAGTGGCCAAGCACCCAAGTGTAAAAGGGGGGGGAAATGGCAGGGGGGCATCTGGACAGCCCTGCTCTCGCAATGATTGCGAGAGAGGGCTGGCCAGATGGCTAAAATGCGGGTTCCTCCTGCAACACCTGGGAAAACTGTTGATTTTCCTGGGGTTGGAAAATGCGGGAGCAACCCGCATTTAAGCCCACTTCGGCGCGGGACTTTCTGCGGCCGTTATGGATGGCCCCTTTAAATGCGGAAGGAAATAGCCCTTCCTCCCGCATTTAAGGGCCGTGTGACCGCGGCCTAGTACAACTAAATAGCATATCCCTTCTCCATTAGCAGAAAGAACTGGTATGCTCTTCATTCACATATCCAGTGATGTCCAACTAAGGCAGGTACATCAAGCTCTATATTTTACTTGCCCGTGAAAATAACACTGTAATAGCCTCTAAACATGTGAGCAGTAAAATTTGCATTTCCGGACCACTTGTATATCTGCACTTCCATTTCTTTCCATTGGGAAAGTACTGAATAGGGTTCTTATGAGAAGTAGTAGTATGATTAAAATTGGACCACCATGATTCAGTCTGATTTTCTTCTCGAAGCATTTCTAATCTAAATAAGTCTGTGAGTGTCATTGATCCCATCACCCAGCTGATGTCATTACCCGGAAACACCACGACAGACCTAACAATTTCTTATCCTTGTGGTGTTTTTCTGATAGAATCAGATCCCAGGTGTCCTTTGAACAATAAAGATGTTAAGACTTTTAATTCTCACCCTTGGCCAAGTATCTATGCCCCTCATTAACCATCCTTGGGATATTTCACTCACGGTTATCTTGGAAGCATTTAAAAGATATGCCATCATAGGAAATCCTTGCTCAGAATTCTCAGTCAACAATCCACATACACAACAGCAGGGCTTTTTTTTGTAGAAAAAGCCCAGCAGGAACTCATTAGTGTAATAAACCACACCGAACAGCAGAAACGCATTAGCATATTAGGCCACACTCCTGACAGATCTGGGAAACCTACATTCACATCAACTACTCTGCAATGGAAGCTCTCTGGGTGACCTTGGACCACTCACATTCTTTCAGTCTATCCTACCTCACAGGGCTGTTTTTGAGAAGATAAACTGGAGGAGCAGACAATTACGTTGCTAACTCATGAGGGGTTTGTAGGGGTCCACACCCACCAAGTTAACCCTTTACTCTTGTATTTGTTCAGCACCATTGTTTTCCCTCTCACTCTTCCTCCAGAGAGTTCAGGGTGTGTTGGATGCTGTTTCGCCTCCAGTTTATCTTCACACAATGACAACAACTCTGAGGGAGGTTAGACTGAAAGAGAGAGACTGGTTCAAGATCACTAAGCGAGCTTCACGACAGAGTGGGGGTTTTAACCAAAGAGTCTTCCATATCCTAGTTCAACATTAAATCTTGGCTCTCTTTTGACCTGACTGACTTCCTTAATTTCAGCTTACAAACATTCAAACATAAAATATAACCATAATCATAACCTTGTAAGAATCTCATAATGAACTTTTAAACTATATTTTAAGAATGATTTAAACATTATAAGTAAAAACAGTAGACTTTAGTAGCGAAGCTAGTTTTGAGGGATGAACAACAAGGTTCTATTAGTTCAACAAAATACAGGCTTTTTAACAGTCTGCACTCAAAAAATACAAATTAATGAACTCTGTGTGTGTGTGTGTGTGTGTGTGTGTGAGTGAGAGAGAGAGAGAGAATATCATATTTTGGCAAGCAATATACTCTAGCTACAGTAGACACCACTTGCAGGGGGGAGAGCACATTAAAAACCATCTAGGCTACACACACCCTCTCCCATCACAAGCATAAGTCAAACCACAAATCCAGTGCCTGCCTTAAAGTCTGGGTAGCTGAGGATGAGAAAGGGTTTTTTCTTTAACCATCGAATTCTTAGACCACAATTCTGTGGGTCTCTGAGGTGCTACTCCACTTACATTTACACAATGACCCCTACAGCAACCCTGTGAGGAAGGCCAGTATTATTTTTGTTCCACAGTGTGGATTGTCTGATTGACTTTAAAAAATATTTTCAGACAGTAGCCATGCTCCTCTGCAGTAGGATTTGAGTCTAGTAACACCTGAACAAGCTTGCAAGAGTCTTTAAACCAGGGGCAAAACAAGAGGAGGGGGGCTTCTGAAGTTCTGGACCCGCTGGTGGAAATCTGACGGCACCTGGGTTTCAGCCACCGAATATGAAATGGACTACTAGACTGGATTGGAAAGTGTCCTTAAACTTCTACTAAGACCCCACCCTCTCCAGGAACTCCATCCACCAAGCTTCTCCCTTAAATCCTCCTCTCTCCCCCTTGCCCTTCTTCAACTAAATCCTCCTCTGTCCCCCTGCCCTTCTCCAACTAACCTCCTCCAGGGGCCTTCTGCACACTTCTCGCCTCCAGCAGGCTGCTGAGGCTGGCTCCTCCCCTCAAGCCCCCACCACAACTCCAAGTAGCTTCTCCAGTTCTAGGGATCATCAAGCAAGCTTGCAACAAGGCAGAAGCCACCTGCTCACCTCCAGCAGGCTGCTGAGGCCGGCTCCTTCCCCTCCCCTTCTCCAATTCCAACTAACCTCATCAAAGGGCCTTCTTCCCTGCTGGCTCTGGGGGGCATGGCCAACTTGGAAGCCAGCTGAAACTCTGTTCTGGTGCGGTCCTGCCCAAAATTGCCCTGCACAACAGTCAGAAGCATTCAGGAACTTTGAATTGAGGATTGTAGAAAAGTATTGTCTTCTTTTGAATATCTTGGATAGCTCCTACCCTGGCAAAGTACAGGATTGACAAATAGTATAAACCTCCTTAAAGATATAACTGGGGCACTCTCTCAGTTCTATTCTAAAGCCCTAAAATTACCTTCTGAGGGATTTACTATCCCAATTAGAGTTCAGTTTTTCAAAGGTATGCAGCGCAACAGGAACTTTAAACCTTCCAGGGGCTCTATATGCTAAGACTGGTCTTTTACTTCAAAATTCATACTCTATTCCTCCTCCTCTGCTAAGGCCTTGACTTTTCTGCTATTATTTGGTTCTGTCCTCGGGGGCTGATTTAGATTCTCTACACACACAGCTTTCTTCACTTGTGTATGATGAATCCATGCCTTGTAGCCTTCAGTTCAGACAGCAGCATGTGTAGTCAACAGCACCTGTACTGGGCCCTCTCACTCAGGACACAATGGCTCCATTTTCCATTTCTTCAAATACTTCCATTTCTTTCCAGTCTCCTGACTTAAAAGAATGTGCAGGTGAGTCTGGTGGAACTGGCTGGTGGGCTGCAGGATAACTATGGAGAGAACATAGACAGGCCTGCAAAGCAATAACATAATCCTTTTGTAACATATCAGTCACAATCCAGTCTACCCTTCCCATCTTAGAACTCAAGGAAAATGGTCAGCAATATAGCAACTCATATGGTGCTATTCCCAGTTTTCCTTTGGGGGCTGTCCTTATTTGTGTCAAAACAATTGGTAGTGCTTCTACCCAGCTAAGCTTGGTCTCTGAACATAGCTGTGTTAGTCCAGTTTTCAAGGTCTGATTCATCTGCTCTATGTGGCCACTTGACTGGGGTCTCCAAGGAGTATGAAGATCTCATGTGATTCCAAGAGCTTCTGACACCTGTTGCACAACCTGAGCGAGAAAATGTGAGCCCTGATCTGAGTTAATCGTCTCAAGTATCCCAAATCTTGGTATTATTTCATGCAGCAAAAACTTGGCCACATTCTTTGCTTTTGGGGCTGTGCATGGAAGTGCCTCCAGACATCCAGTTAATTGACAGACCGTGACTAACAAATATTTCTTTCTCTGGCATTTTGGCATTTCCAAATAATCAATTTGGAGTGCTTGAAATGGCCTATATGTCCAGTCTCAGGCCCCGGGTTTCAACGTCTTGTGTCTCTTCACATTCACTTTCTGACATACTGGAAATTCTTGTGGTACTAGTTCTTCTTCCCAAACCAATCCTGAGGCCTGTATATATTGCAATGGCGCCTCCACCAGCATGTGTGCCTTGATAATAATTCTGAGCAAGGATGTGAACACAGCTTCATGGCATGAAGACCTGTTTGATCCTGTAAAACCTACCATCCATCATCAGTCTTCATTGCACCACTCTCTCTTGCCCAGTTATTCCTTTGTATAAGGAACCTCCTTTGGCCATTCTATTGATGGAATCAGTGGTGTGAGAAGGGAAAAGACTGAATATGTCAGTGCAGTTTGCTTGGAAGCTGCATCCACCGTCTGATTCCCTCGAATCTTAAAAGTATTTGCCTCTTGATGTGTGAAAACATGAATCACTGCTACTTCTTTTGATCTCATGAGGGCATCTAGCAACTGTACTATTTGTGGTCCATTTGCAATCTTTACTCTGGAGACAGTGATAAATCCTCCCTCTTACCACAGCAACCCATGTGAATGGACCACCCCAAATACATATCTTGAGTCTGTATAAATATTGTCTTGCTGGACTTCAGCCAATTCAAAGGCCCTTGTAAAAGCTCCAAGTTCTGCAGCCTGCACTGAATACATGCAAGGTATGGCTCCTTGCTCTGAGAGCCAGTTTGGTGTAGTGGTTAAGTGTGCAGACTCTAATCTGGGAGAAACGGGTTTGATTCCCCACTCCTCCACTTGCACCTGGCTGGATGACCTTGGGCAAGCCATAGCTCTGTACCAGATGTTCTCTCAAGGACAGTTGTCTCAGAGCTCTCTCAGCTCCACCCACCTCACAGGGTGTCTGTTGTGAGGAGGGGAAGGGAAAGGAGTTTGTAAGCCGCTCTGAGACTACAAGTGAAGGGTGGGGTATAAATCCAATCTCTTCTTCTCCTCCTCTTCTTCTACCACTTCACTCTCAGTAACTACCACATACCCTGGTCTTTCATTGTCCATTTATTATGTGACTGAATCCATCCACAAATAGGTTTATGTCTGCATTAGAAAGAGGCTGGTCCTGCAGGTTGGGTTGCACCTGGGTGATACTGTCAATTACCTCCACACAATCATGTTCAATACCCTGCATTGGCAATTCAGGTAACAAAGTGGCAGGGTTTAAACAAGTACATCCTTCAAAAGTTAAATCCTCTTTGCTAAACAGTATCACTTCATATTTAGCAAGCTGAGAGTTACTGAGCCACTGAGCTCCTCTCTGTTGTAACAAAGTAGCTACAGAATGTGGGCGATACATGTGTAGCTTGTGTTCTAATGTTAACTTCCAAAGGGGATAAGAAAGGCTTGGTTTGTGGGCATCCATCTATGCCAGTCATGGTGACTTTGTCAGAGGTTACTTGAGCTCCTTTTGGAAGCTCAGGCAAAGCTGAAAATGCTGCACCCGAATCAATCAGACACTATACTTCTCTTTCCCCTATTTTTATACTTACCGGTCTCAGCAAGGGAAGAGGGAGAGCAATGGATTGTCCCTGAACCTTGACCTCTTCAATCTTCACTTTCCTTCCTCCCCTTCTTCACCATCTGCAGTCTCCCTTTTGTAGCTTTCTACCACAGTCAGGGGCATTCTCACTTCCAATGTCCCTTTTGCTTGCAAAAAGGACATACATCCTTTTCCTTCCTTTCCTTGAAATCTTCCTTTCCTTCCCCAAAGGTGCCCTTTACCTTTCTTATCCCTTCTAGTAGCTACTGCTACTGCTATCCATCTGATATCACTCCCTCATACACCATTACTTACCCTCCTGATCTCTAATGGCATACACTTTATAAGCTTGTTCCACTAAATGAGAAATTGGGAGGGTCAAATTAATAGGATCCTTTTGTAATTTTCAATGGATATCATGAACTGCCTGACCAACAAACATGACCTTTAACATCTTCTGATACTGCTTCAGTGTCCAGATCACCAAACTTCTGAAACACATTCATCAGTCAACCCCAAAATTTAGAAAGGTCTTTATCTTTTTCCTGCCTCATACTATACATTCAATCATAATTCACAATTCTTGGGACAGCATTCTTTATACCCTTTAGAATTGCAGTTCTATAATCAGCATGGCATTGCCTATCCAACTCAGTATTATGGCACCAACAAAAGTCTTGAAGGGGAACCAAAACATCCAGGGTTCCTATCTGATTCTGCTCATGATCTCTCAGGGCTAATGCTCTAGCCTTTTCAGTTACTGATCACTTCTCCTCAGGAGTCAACAAATGGCTCATAAGCATCTGGCAATCCTGCAAAGTGGGCCGGTTTGAAGCAAAAATCATAGAAAAATGAAAATGAACCTTGCAGGAGTTCTCTCATAATGAGGGCAATTCCAGCTTCCAATGGTATAAATCCTCTGTACTGAAAGGGTGATACATTCAGCACCATCTGACCAGTTGGACCAGGTAATTCCCTCAGCAGGGCCATCACATTATAACTATCTGGGTGCTTTAACCCCAATCTATCTCAAAGTTTTTTGAGAGAACCCAGGCACAGTAGAATCAAGTAAGGGGGAAGATATTTGAGCCCTTTTAGAGGAGAGTTGAATCAGGGCACCAATGAGAGCCCTGTCGGAATGATCTCCTGCTCATCTATAGGTAGCCACAACCCAGTCATAGCTTCTCCCAATCTAGGATCTGATCCTGAGGCCTGGGCTATGAGTTGATGAGTCTGGCAGTGGGGTATATAAATGCTGGTAGTTCAGGGGCAAAGCATCCACTTGGGCCCAAACTGGCCAAATATCTACTTGGGCCAGCACTGGCTGACCTGGTGGTGACATGGGACATGGGCAACCCCTCCCCACAAATTAACAGGTGCAGTCGGGTCTAGATCATGAAAAGAAGCCCCTTTTCCCTTATGTCCCAGTGGGGAGATGGTTACAGGCATTTCCTTAGCATTTTAAGCTGTGGGCCACAACCCTCCAATATACCCAGCTTAGTAATTCCATACATCCAAAAGCTGACATAATCATCTGAATCAATATTTCCCCATGCACAAAAATTCAACAAATTTCTGACAATAGCAGAATCATATGTTCCCTGGTCTGGCCATGAAGTATTGGCCAAAACATAAAAAGGCCATTTTAAAGTACAATAGGATACCAGTCTCGACACTGAATACTCATCCACTGCCCCACTAACAATTGCTGACCAATTCTTTATCATGCAATCAAGGGAAGTCCCTGAAGGGACCTTTGGACCTCCCTTGCTTATTCCAAAAGAGACCTTGTGTCCCCGCTCATCCTTGCCATGTTTCTGCATTAAGCTAGCAGCCTATCTCCTGTTGTGGAAGCTTCTTAAAAGGACCCCAACGTGTACATCCACTAGGCTAGGTCGTGACTGTTGGGGCACAGTCCCCGGGACTTCAAAGGAGTCCTGTGAAGCTGCTATAGGGGCTGGGTGTCATCACGTTGTTCTCAGATATGGCAGAGAACCAAAGAGGGGTCCTGGCAGAGTTGCCAGAATTGTTAACCAAATCTTGGGTTCATGTTCTCTGGTGAGTCAAGCCCAATAAACCACTTCAGGCAAGGTCTCAAACACAACAAGAGCAAACTTTATTCAGATAAAGGAAATGTAGCATGAAACACCGGGAGTTCAGAGTTCTGACACAAATTACAGTTGCTTGTATACTCTCCAAAACATTCCAGAATGCCCCTCCCACGTATGCATTATTGCATGCCTTCAGTTACCATACAGACCTTTCAATTGACTGCTGTTTGTTCCACATCTGAAAGACTCTTTTTTCTGTTGTGGTTGAGTATATTCTGTGGTAAAAGAAAAGGTCTGTATATAGGTCTGTATTTCAGTTGTTTTTGAAATCACTTGTGGTAAAGTTTTACCCCAAATAGCCTCACAACATGAAAGTAGTGTCGCTAGTGGCCATTATTTCACTAGTTTGGCTGGTTTCTCTCCCTTCTGGTCAGTTGCCAGACCAGGGCTTATTTCATATAATGGAGGGGAATTGGGGGGGGGGGAGAGAGAGAGCATTTTAAACCCTTTAGTGCCCTCATAGGCAACGAGTTTTGCTGTGATATGCCTTTAAGTCCTTTCTAGCATTATGTTGACGGGCAAGTTCATTATCTGGCCCCCGTTTTTTTTTTCCTGTGTCTCAAAAGCAGCTTTTCTAAACATTGCTGCTGTCTTGGGCTCACTTTTCCACTTCCCTTTCCCTCATTATTTCTCCTCAGCCTATGAAAGAGGGCTGTGCACTTAAATGAACATTGTCTGTTGACTCCAGCTTTTGACCCTTCACCTCTGCTCCTGAGCACACGAGCTGTTTCCTTTAACCCATTTAGCTCTACTCTTTGACTTAATGGTCCTGGTCGTGGGTGTGTGGGTCCTGATCTGGGCCCTCATCCTGGGTCAGGCCTGCCTCTTGTCAAATTGTTCCTTCCAAGAGTTGGCAGCCCAATCTGAAAATGAGCCAATCGACATATTAAGTGGTGTGTGTCCAGTCGGTCCTTTCTGTTTCCTGCGCTCAGCTTTCTACCTCCCCTGCCTACCCTGGGACAGACTAAGGAGGCTTCCTCAAGCACGAGGGACTCTGCCTCTGGCAGAAGAGCCAATTGAATTGAGGGGAAACGTTAGATCTTGCTTGGGAGGATGGTAGGATACATCCAGGTGGTTAGCCTTGGTGGTCTCAAGCAGTAGGATACACTTGCAGGTACATTATTCATTGCCTGGTTCACTTTGGCTAAATCCTCGTCTTTCAAACAAAACAAAACAAAACAAAACAAAAAAACTATATCCTAAAAAGTGTTCCAGCCTGATGTCAAACACTTTATGAAGCTTGAAACTTATTTCCAGTTCTCATTTCTGTATCAGAAGCAGCTTGATCTTGGGACGGCTTGAAAATAATATTTAAAAAGATGGATTCTCTCCTTGCAGATGCTTCATTGACAGTCCTTCAGCTGTGTGTCTATTCAGTATGTCTATTCAGAAATAAGTCTCATTCAGGTCAATGTGTCTTACTCCCAAATATAAGTACACCTAGGATTTCCACCTTAATGGATTCCGGCTTCACCTTTACATGAAGAAAACAACTTTCCTTTATGAACCCAATCCTTTTGGAAGGAGAAACTCACACACAAAGGTGCTTTAGCTAAAAATCCATACATGTTTGACTTGAAGTCACAGAAGCCTTGAAGAAGTATAACTTTTATGAATGATTCAGGGGGTGGGGATGAGATGCAGCTCAGTTAACAAGCCCACTTTACCAAGTTTAAAATATTTAACATGACATTAATCATCTTTCTAAGCAGATGACTGGGACCATATTTGAAACAGTCTCAAAGTGACAGAGAGAGAGAGAGAGAGAGAGAGAATTATGAACTCCATTAAAGTTTCATCATCTGGAAGCATTTTGATTTGGGAAATTAAACGGTGTCGTCCATTTTCCTGATGTGTCTAACCTTTAATGACACAGTATGATCAGGCCCCACTTTTAAAAATAACTTGCATTCCTTTTGACACCAATCAGGACTCTGAACCTGACCAGATGAAAGAAATTATCTTTTCACTTATCAGGGTGAATAATGATTCCTTCTTCCTCTTACCAATACTAATCTACCCCTAGCATTTCTTAAGAGGCGATGGATTTAATTTTATGGTGTGAGACTGAGGCCAGAAATTGGGGGGGGGGGGGGTATTAGGAGCTAATTTTTCTCTGCCTTTTTTTTTGGCAACAGCTATGCGAGTAAGTCATTTGCTTGCAAAATGTTATCCTAATTCATGGAAAGTGGAAGATCACGTCCCACTTTGTACTGATCAATTGCTCTACCTTTTGTTGTGGGCCGTGTTTGTTGAATAAGTAGAGGAAGTATAAATGTTTGGGATACTTGGCTATCGATTCATAGGTGAATTTGCAGACCTTTTTTAATGGGAGGGACAGTCTGATGTAGAAGAGGAGGAAGAAGAAGTTTTTATACCCTGCTTTTCTCTGCCTTGTGATCGCACACACTAAATAATCCACTTTCAATCCACTTTCAAACTGAATTTTTACTGCGTGAACTGGCAAGATCCAGTTGGAAAGTGCATTGAAAGTGGATTGAAAGTGGATTGAAAGTGGAGAGCCAGTTTGGTGTAGTGGTTAAGTGCGCGGACTCTAATCTGGGAGAACTGGGTTTGATTCCCCACTCCTCCACTTGCACCTGGCTGGATGACCTTGGGCAAGCCGTAGCTCTGTACCAGCTGTTCCCTCAAGGACAGCTTGGGAAAGAGCTCTCTCAGCCCCACCTACCTCACAGGGTGTCTGTTGTGGGGAGGGGAAGGGAAAAGGAGTTTGTAAGCCGCTCTGAGACTCCCTTTGGGAGTGGAGGGTGGGGTATAAATCCAATCTCTTCTTCTTCTTCTTCTATTTAGTGTGTGTGACCACAGCCTCAAAGTGGCTTCCAATCACATTCCCTTCCCCTCTCTGCAACAGGCACCTTTTGAAGTAGGTGGGGCTGAGAGAATTCTGAGAAGACTGTGAGTGCCCCCAAGGTCCCCCAGCAGGTTTCATGCAGAGGAAGACTTCCTGGCCCCACTGCTGGACCTCCTGAGGGCACCTGGTGTTTTTGGCCACTGTGTGACGCAGAGTGTTGGACTGGATGGGCCACTGGCCTGATCCAACATTGGCTTCTCTTATGTTCTTACGTTAAGACAAAGAGTAGGACTCTATACACAACTTTTCTCAACCCTAAGGAGTCTCAAAGCAGCTTACAATCGCCTTCCCTTCCTCTCCCCACAACAGGCACTTGGTAAGGCAGATGGAGCTGAGAGAGTTCGTGACTGCCCCGAGGTCTCCCAAGCAGGCTCCATGTGGAGGAGGAGATGTGGGGAATCAAACCTGGCTGGCTCTCCAGATTAGAGTCCTGCTGCTCTTAACCACCGTAACACACTGGCTTTCCATGTGGTTTGGCTCTAAATCCCCAGGTGCACTTTTGGTCTTGAGTCATATTATTCTGGGGGCTTTTCCACACATGTTATTTGCCCCAGGATCCATGTTGTCAGGAAGTAAGGTCTTTCCCCTTGCCGCCCTCCGCATTGTGGTACTTTCATGCACCTCCCAAGTCAGAGGTCGCCAACATGGTGCCCATGAACGCCATGGCGACCACTGATACTTTTCCTGGTGCCCATCAAGTGTTTTTAGAAAGTGGATGCAGCCGGGTGGGGCTTTTGCCAGGTGGGGCTGTTGGGATCAGACTGGCTGTGCAGACATTTAAAAAGGTGCTTCTGCCACCACAGCACATGGGTCTTCACTGGTGTTACTGTGTGTGTATATATATATAAGAAAATATGTTTATATATTTGCTTCAAAAGACATCCAGTTAAACAGAGCTTCTGCCCGAAACACTGAAGAATGATGTGTAATCTTTTTGTGGTTGGCCCCCACCTCCAGTGTCCCCTCTAAGCTGAGTGAGTGTGAGCTAGCTCACAGTTTTTTAGCCTCCGGCTCCCACATTTTTGTCTCCGCTCAGGAAGGATGGCTCCAGAGCAAACTAATGTATGCAGCAGCCAAATCGCTCGCTCACAACTTTGATGCCAGTAGCTCACAAAGTGGAATTTTTGCTCACAAGACTCCACAACTTAGAGGGAACATTCACCTCCTGTGGCCGCCATTTTGTGGTTGTGCCCCACCACCCTGTGCCAGAATTTCCAAAGTGCCATCAGGCTAGGGTTACCAGGTCTGGGTTGGCAAATACCTGGAGACTTTGGGGGTGGATCCAGGAGAGGGTGGGGTTTGGGGAGGGGAGGGGCCTCAGCATGGTACAGTGCCATAGCGTCTACCCTTCAAAGCAGCCATTTTCTCCAGGGGAGCTGATCTTGTCAGCTGGAGATCAGTTGTAAAAACGGAAGATCCCCAGGCCCCACCTGGAGGCTGGCAACCCTACATCGGGCTTGCAAAGCCTGGGGAGCCTTGTTCCAGGTTATCGCTAGCTTTTCTCAGATCTTTCCCAAACTTGCTTTGCTGCGATCTTTTGGGAGAGATATCAGCAAAGCCAGGGTGGCTGCTGTGTGGGCAGGAACGGGATTTTCCCATTCCCACCAGCATGGCTGTCATTTCCCCTTCTCCTAGTCCCTGTGGTTGCCATTTCCCCGTTACCACCAGAGGGCGTCTGGGATGTTTTAAAATTAGTAATCAACCTACTGACTTATCAATATAATGGTGTATTGCTCCAGTGGTCAGGGGCTCCAGGAGATGGGGAATGGCCACGGCAGTGGTGTGGGCTCTAATAGTGTGGGGGTGGGGAATGGCAGGGAAATCCCCCATCTGGAAGCCCCATTGAGGCTGCACTTCCTCAGCACAGGAAGGCGTTGCCATATGGAAAAGATCTGGGTGTCCTTTGTGTGCTTATTTTTCCCAATTTGTGTCACATTTATACAAAAGGTGATCCCACTGTACAAAGTTGACCCATCGAGAGCCAGCATGGTGTCGTGGGTAAGAGTGGCAGACTCTAATCCGGAGAGCCGGGTTTGATTCCCCACTCCTCCATGAGAATGAAGCCTGCTGGGTGACCTTGGGCCAGTCACCGTACTCTCAAAACTCTCTCAGCCTCACTTATCTCACAAGGTGTTTGTTGTGATGACTGAGGAGAGGGGAAGGGAATGCAATTGTAGGCCACTTTGAGAGTCCTTAAAGTAGATAAAAGTTGGGTATAAAAACCTACTCTTCTACTTCTTGATCCTCACCAGAGCGGGAAATTAATTAGTTCCACATAAAAAGTCTGGTCCGGATGGCCCATTCTAATAACATCCTTCCGATGTTCTGACACACATCTGTTCTTCAGGTGGCAACCCTACTCATCATCGGTAGGAATCGTTTCACCACATGAGAATTGGGGATGCTGAACGTTGGCCAGTTTGGCTCACATCCTGTGTGCCGGTTTTGAACAGGGATCAAGTTTTTCAATTGACTGTTCGTATTCATTGACCTGTTCGTGGCTGTTTGGGAGGTGGCGTCACCGTTTTTTGCACAGTGCAATAGGCCTTTCATGTGTGTGCCCTATCACACAGCCCAGCTGAGTTCTGCTCCCACCCCCCTTGAAGGGCCGCTACTGTTCAGCATTCATCAAAGTTGTAGTCCTTAGTAAGATCAATCCCTGCTGATCTGTTTCGACCTGTGGCCTTTTTGCACATGCACAGTATTGAACGAGTCCAGAGCATACCTGTTGTTCAGCAGGCATTTGAGTCATTTGGCGTGAAACCAAGGAGACCCAGTGATTGGCTCATGTCTGATCTTCATGGTCTAGCAAAGCATGTTGGACGGTTGAATATGGTTGATGCAAAATGTGCAGCATTATGTTGATGCCTTTGTCTAGCAAGCCTGTGGGCCCTTGAACTGGTTCACACTTGTGTATTCCTTGATTTCTCTGCATTTGATTATTGCACATCTCGTGATTGGTGCCCTGACCGAGATGGCCCAGGCTAGCCCAGTCTCTTCAGATCTTTGAAGCTAAGCCGGGTCAGCCCTGGTTAGAATTTGGTTGGGAGACCCCCAAGGAAATCCAGGGCTGCTAAGCAGAGGCAGGTAATGATAAACCATCTCAGTTCATCTCTTGCCTTGAAAACCCTTGAAGGGTTGACATAAATCAACTACGCCTTGACAACACATTCCACCACCACCATGAGTAGTAGCTGAATGCATTCACTGCTTCCAGTGAAAAGCATTCTGTGTAAGCGATGGTTGCCAGCCAATGACTGGCAAACAATGGGGGGAGGATGGGGGGAGGGGGATTGATGCCACAGTGATAGTGCGACATCCCTCCTAGTGAATATCAGAACTGATGTCTTGTTGCCAGTGCGACATGGATGCAACACTTAAGGATTTCACTGGCAACGTGACGTCACTGCAAGCAAATACTAAAATGATGTCATGTTTCCAGTACGACATTGTTGTGATGCTCTAGGATTTGGGCGAAATTCCAGAGTTTTGTCCAAAACCTAGAGCATCACCTCGGCATCACACAGGGGACGTGATGTCACTTCCAGGTATTTGCAGGAAGTGATGGGTGTGACACCAGCGTAGAGCTATTTACTTATTTTTCCTGCTGCCATCCCTCATAAGGCCAGTGGACAATGAACTGGGGCCCTGGGAGATCTCCCCAGGTGATGTGAAATGAATGCTAAGCACTCTTGTTTGTGATGCAGTCTTCAGGTGACTAACAGACATGAGCAAACCAGCCCCATGAGTTTGGCCAAGGAGATTGTGATGGGCGCTGACCTCTGAGAACTAGCAGTGCCATCTGCCCTAAAGCATTTCCCCTCTGCTCTCATCAAGCTGACGACAACACACATGGTACCTTTGCTTCCTTTACAAGCATTCTTTGCAGCAGCCCTCCCACCTTCTGCCTAGGATATAAAGACTCTGAGATCGTCATTCCTATTATTATCTGAAAAAGGGAAGCTTTGACTCTCGAAAGCTCATACCCTGAAAGTCCTGTTGGTCTCTAAAGTGATACCAGATTCGAATCTAACTGCAGACCAACACGGCTACCCACAGAAAATATCCTGAGCAGAATAAAGTCTAAGCCAAGTGGCGCCTTTAAGACCAGTAAAGTTTAATCCTGGGTATGAGCATTTGTGGGCATGCACACTTCTTCAGATACATTAAAACAGAAGTCATCAACCATTATATATAGGTATAGGGTGGGGAGGATGCTTTCAGGGAGGGCTAATTAGAGTCGAGATGCCTAAGTAACTGAGTGATAAATGTAAGATTGGATTAAGGCAAGATGATTCCTTATAGAAATGTCCAGTTTAGAGAGTTTCTCCTTGATCAGCGTCTGTTTGTAGTACCGGACCAGGGGCGTAGACTTTCGTAAAATCCGGGAGGGGGGGCTCTTTAGCACACGCGCTCGCTGGGGATGTTCCCCCCCCCCACCGGGAAACCTCTGTACCTCCCTGGGCCCTTCCGAGGCCCGCCAGCCGCTGCTGCCGGGGCCTCTCTCTCCCCCCCCCACTCCTTCCCTCTCCCTTCATGAGGAAAAGAGGGAGGGAGAGGGAAGGATGGAAGAGTGGTGTGGGGGGGAGGCACCGGCAGCAGCAGCTGCCGGCCTTGGAAGGGCCCCGGGAGGCGCGGCGGCAGGCACTACGTTTCCCTGGGGGGGCTCAGTCCCCCCCGGGAAATTTTGGGGGAGGCTCGAGCCCTCAAGCCCCCCCGTAGTCTACGCCTATGTACAGGACACTGATCAGATGTTTGTGTCGCTTCTTGGAGAATGTAAGAGATTGGTCCTTTCTGCATTTGCCTGCCACTCCGGATTTTCTCCATGTTCAAGTCGAGGCAATTTAAGTCCACAGCAAAACAATATCCAAATACCCCGGGGCACCAGCTGGCTGAAACCGGGCTGACCACTGAAGGAAGGGAATCTAATGCAGAATGGGGGAAAAACCCAGAATGAAAAGAAGGTTGAACTCGATTTTAGTGCAGAATGGAAAAACAAACAAACCCTGGATTAAAAAAGAAGGTTGAATTCAATTTTAGTGCAGAACTGCTTGGAGGACACAGTGGTGAACGTGGATTAAAAGGGGAGTGCGGAAAGGGCCATCGTTTTCTCCATAGTTCGTAGGATAATTGGATTGTAGAGGATTCGTGATTCTTAGTCCCGTAGGTATAATGTCCAGGTTTTTGCATTTTGGAAGAAAGGACATATCTGTCTGTACCTGTGTAAGTTTCTTCGTGAGGTTGGATCTATTCTAAACAGAGCTGTAGCCTTCTATGTCCATGGAAGTCCATGGGCTTAGGAAGGTGAAACTGCTTAGGAACCTACTGTTAGCGCGTCTTCACACTGTTCACCATACCAGAAGAGAGGCAGGAAATAATTCCTTTGCAGCACCGTGACAGAGCAGCACATTGCAAAGGAGTCTTTAAACAAAACAAAACAAAACAAAAACTTCCACACGTCTCTCCTTTGACTTTAATTAAAACTCTCTCCACGCTTGACAAAGGCAAATAGTTTTGTCTCTCTAGGAAAGAATTCTCTTCCAGCCCCCCCTCTGGGCTCTGTCACCGTTTTTATTGCTGTATTGTGTTACTTGATTAACATAACAAATATAAGAGCACCCTGCAGAGAGATGTTTATTATGTGACAGGTCTCCTCTCCGTGTGGAGCAGATTGCATCTGCTCGATGGCTGTAAAATGGGCATAATGCAGGGGCAGTCCTGTCCTGGGGAGCAGAACAGAATGATTTGGTGTTTCCAGAGGTGTTTTCACGCCCAATGCCTGCTCTTTAGGATTAACAGCTTCTTCTGCTGCAACACGCTGAGGTTAATAAACCTGCCCTTATTTTTCCCCCAATGAATTTTGTTCCCTAAAAATTGAACAGTATCTTTTTCTTAACTGAAGCCTTTGCTTTGATTATGCTTTGATTATCTGCTCTCGCGAATACCAAAGCCACAGTCCAGGACAGCTTTGATGCGTCTCCCTCATGTACAATGCATTTGAGGTACAGGTACATCGACAGCCAGAATGGTGTAGTGGTTCAAGTATCAGACTAAGGTCTGGGAGACCCAGGTTTGAATCCCCACTCTGCCATGGAAGCTTGCTGGGGGACCATGGGCCGGTCACGTGGTCTCAGCGTAACCTACCTCACAGGGTTGTGGTGATGATAAAATGGAGGAGAGGAGAATTTTGTAGTCCACCTTGGGTCCCTGTTGGTGAGAAAGATGGAGTATAAATGAAGAACAGAAACTGAGAGGCAGTGCTTTTAAGGGCTTCACGGTCTGTGGTCTAGTGGCTAGAGTATTGGACCAGGACGAGGGATACCTTTGGTCAAATCTTTGCTTGCTATGGGACTTACTGGATGACCTTGGGCCGGACATTTTCTCTTAGCCAAGCCTACCTCATACAGTTGTTCTGAGGATAAATGGGAGGAGGGGAGAAACCACGTACACCTGCGTGTGGATTACTGGGGCAGTGCCAATTGGTTATTTATTTATTTAATTTATTTATTTAATTAATTTCTAAGCTGCTCTCCCTGCATTCGCAGGCTCAAAGCGGCGTACAAGACCTGGCACACCAGGATTCAATAAACAGAATAAATATTTAAAACAGTATAAAACATTTCCTTCAAAACACAGCAATAGACAATAAACAAAATAACGTGCTCAGCAATCAGAACTCCAGACTCCAGATCTCAGATGGCGATTATCTGGTTGCCCCGGTGCCCTTTCCCAGCGGCAAATAGCACAGCGGCAATCAGGCCGATTAATAGATGGTACAATCAGGCATTAACACAGTCAGGCATTAATAGATGTTCTATGGAGATAGGGGGGGGGGGGAGGCAAGAGTAGCGGTCCCTACTCATATGCCTGGCAGAAGAGCTCCGTCTTACAGGCCCTGCGGAACTGTATCAAGTCCCGCAGGGCCCTGATCTCTTCCGGGAGCTCATTCCACCAGGATGGTTATCACCAGTGTCCGTAAACTGAGCTTGTCTGTTTAGCTAGACCAGGGGTGGCCAACCTTGCTTAACGTAAGAGCCACATAGAATAAACGTAAGAGCCACATAGAGATGTCTGAGAGCCGCAAGACAGGAACAAATATCACACACACGTTTTTATTTTTAAAAATATGCAAATTTGCTTTTTTATTAACGTTAAATGGGACTGCCAAAAATAAAAACAAACGAGGAAAACCAGTTATAAGAAAGAGAGAGAGAGAAACTAGGAAAGCAAATAGATGGGAGGGAGGAGGGAAGGAAGGAAGGGAGAAAGAGAGAAAAAGCATGCCTCCCCTTTGCTTCCCCAGCCGCCCTGCCAGGAGCCGCACAATATGTGTGAAAGAGCCGCATGTGGCTCCCGAGCCACAGGTTGGCCACCCCTGAGCTAGACAGTTAGCTCTGGCTAGAATCTTTACCAGCCCCACACTTCCCTGTCCATCTGTTGGCTATTTAGGATTGTTTCAGTGAGGGAAGGCAGCCTGATCTCATCAGATCTCAGAGGCTAAGCAGGGTCAGTACTTGGATGGGAAGCCACCAAGGAAGGCTCTGCAGAGGGACGCAATGGCCAACCACCTCTGCGTCTCGCTTGCCTTAAAAGCCCCTCACCATAAGTCGGCTGCAACTTGACAGGATGTTACACATACACACTTTGTAATAATGGTAGGGAAGGCGAAGCAGAGTCCGTACTTGGAGGGGAGACCTCCAAAGAAGTCTCTGCAGAGGAAGGCAACGGCAAATCACAGCTGCTGAATCATTTGCCTCGAAAGCCCCTTGCTGGGGTTGCCGTAAGTCGGCTGCAACTTGATGGTACTTTATAGACACAGGATGGCTGCCCATGTTCTCCTTTGCATTGGTTTTTTTTGGGTGTGTGTGTGGAGGTTTACACAATTATACATGGGATAGAGCAGGTAGAGATCTGTGATCTTTACCATAGAGAGCAGGGAAATTCTTAGAGCATCAGGGGAAGCCTTTGATTTCACTTCTGGATAATCACAGTGTCAGCAATCTTTCACTCCATATGATAGGGCTGCCAAGTCAGCCTGGGGGGCGGGGGATCCCTTGCTACAGGGGTTTCCGATCTGCCAGCCAGCATTTGGCCGGCGGGGGGAACCCCACCCCCGAAGTTGTCCAGTCAGGACGACTTCCCCTGTATAATGACGTCACCCGGAAGTGACGTCATCATGTTGGGGACGTTGCCGAGACGACGCTCTAGCAATCGCCCTAAAACTCTATGGTACCATAGAGTTTTTGGGTGATTGCCAGAGTGTCGCCCTGGCAACACCCCCAATGTGATAATGTCACTTCCGGGTGATATCATTGCGGCGCGCGCGCAAGCGCACATGCCGGAGAAGCTCCTGGCCCCAGCAGGACTCCCCCCCAACTGGTAAGTCAGAAGGACATGGCAACCCTACCATATGACCCACCCACCGCAAGCTCCTGGGGGTTGTAGACGCCAGGCTGAACCCCTACCCTCAAAGCTTTCCCCATACACTGCTTCCTCCTCTCTCTCCAGTTTCTTTCTCTCATTCTTTTGCTCCATTTTTGTTATTCCTCCTCCCTCCTCTTTGGCTTTGCTCTCTCAGTTTTGTCTTTCCCGACTGCCCACCTTCCCAACTCCCCTCAGATTTCAAAAGGAAACTGCAAC
The DNA here is from genome assembly GCA_029233225.1 of Lepidodactylus listeri. NCBI lineage: Eukaryota > Metazoa > Chordata > Lepidosauria > Squamata > Gekkonidae > Lepidodactylus > Lepidodactylus listeri. The sequence continues at coordinate 125,282,979 of JARCFY010000005.1, read as the reverse complement.
AGCCCTTTTGGATTACCCAAGAAACCCAAAATGGCTGCCAAGGACTTGTGAAGCAATCTCACACATTCTTAGTAGGCTTGCCATTCCCCCGCTGCGGGTGGAGGTTTGCCTACTTTCAGGGCCCCCGATCTGCGAGCCCAGATCCAGCCAGCAGGGGGAACCTTGCCCTCAAAGTGCCACATTTGTGCCAACATGCCCGGCGTGATGAGGTGATGTCATCAAGCTGGGCACATTGTGGGAGGACACTCTATCATTTGGGGAGAAACTCTGTGGTTTTTCCTTGAATGACAGAGGCCCCACTCACAACGTGCCCTGTGCAATGACATCACTTCTGGGTGATGTCATTGCGGTGCACACTAGGGTTGCCAAGTCCTAAAAACTTACCGGCGGGGGGGAGTCCTCCTGGCACTGGGAGCTTCCCCGGCGCACGCGCTTGCGTGCACGCCATTGACGATGTCACTGGAAGTGACATCATCGTGTTGGGAGCATTGCCAGGGCGACGCTCTGGCAATAGCCCCAAAACTCTATGGTATCATAGAGTTTTGGGCTGATTGGTAGAGCATCGTCCCTGCAATGTCCCCAACATGATGACGTCACTTCCGAGTGACGTCATTACGATGGGGACGTCGTCCTGATAGGACGACTTCGGGGGTGGGGTTCCCCCCGCCGGCCAAATGCTGGCCGGTGGATCGGGAACCCCTGTAGTGGGGGATCCCCCGCCCCCCAGGCTGACTTGGCAGCCCTAGTGCACACACACAGTGTGTGTGCTGAAGAAATCCCAGATGAAGAGAAGAACCCTCCCTCTGCCCCTCTGCCAGCCAAGTAAAACCTGGCAACCTTAGTTCTTGGCACTGTAAAACTTTAAAATTTATGTCTATCCAGTCCTTTATATTTATTAATTTAATCCCCCTTGCAAACTTGGGGGTTCTCTCTGAGTGGTAGAAACTTCTCCTCTTTCTGTTCCAGCCCCCCTGTTGAGCAGATTGTTTGATCTGTGTTCCGGGGCCAGGTTCAGATGTAGATACATTGGGGCTACCTGATTTTATAAAGCAAAAAAAGAGGACATATTTCCTGACTGTCTGCTTCAAACAAGTGATCATTATGAAAAATCTTATTTTTAAATTCCCTTACTATTTAAGCTGAGAGGATTGTCACTAACTAGGAAAATTCATAACCTTCCAACACAAAAAGAGGACGTTTTCCCCAGTTTTTTTTAAAGAAGAGCCCAAAGGAGAGCCCAAAAGAGAGCCAGTTTGGTGTAGTGGTTAAGTGCGCGGACTCTAATCTGGGAGAACCGGGTTTGATTCCCCACTCCTCCACTTGCACCTGGCTGGATGACCTTGGGCAAGCCATAGCTCTGGACCAGCTGTTCCCTCAAGGACAGCTTGGGAAAGAGCTCTCTCAGCCCCACCTACCTCACAGGGTGTCTGTTGTGGGGAGGGGAAGGGAAAGGCGTTTGTAAGCCGCTCTGAGACTCCAAGTGAATGAAGGGCGGGGTATAAATCCAATCTCTTCTTCTTCTTCTTCTTCTTCTTCTTCTTCTTCTTCTTCAAAAGAGCCCCCAAAAGCAAGCATGTTGTCTGAAAAGAGGACATTTGGTAATCCTAGATGATACATAGATATAGAGCTGAGGTGGTTTTTTTTTTTTTTAAATTGAGTGAAGCATATGTCCAACATTAATCAGAGAAAACTGTACCCCAGATAGGTTGCCAAGTCTGGGTTGGGAAACACCTGAAGATTTTGGGAAAGGTGTGGTTTTGGAAGGGGCGGGACCTCAGCAGGGTGTTATGCCATAGAGTCCCCTCTCCAAAGTTGCCATTATCTCCAGGGGAACTGATCTCTGTCATCTGGAGGCTGATTGTAATACTAGCAGATCTCCAGATCCCACCTGGAAGCTTTCACCCAAACAATACATAGAAAAATATATATTTCACCCAAACAATACAACCAGGGCAGCAAGGTGCTGTCTAGGGCTGCCGAGTCAGCCCGGGGGGCGTGGGATCCCCCGCTACAGGGGTTCCCGATCCGCCAGCCAGCATTCGGCCGGTGGGGGAAACCCCACCCCCAAAGTCGTCCAGCCAGGATGACTTCCCCCACGTAATGACGTCACCCGGAAGCGACGTCATCACGTTGGGGGCATTGTCAGGGCGACGCTCTGGCAACGCCCCCAACGTGGTGACGTCACTTCCGGGTGACGTCGCCGGGCATGCGTGCTTCGCACGCGCTCCGGGGGAGCTCCCGGGCAAAGGAGGACTCCCCCCTGCTGGTGAGTACATTCAACTTGGCAGCCCTAGTGCTGTCTGAATGTAAACCTGCACTGGTTGTATTGTTTGGGTGAAATATAGATTTTCCTATGTATTGTTTGGGTGAAATATATTTTTGATAGTGCTTAGTACTAACATTTAGGGAACTGTAAAGAAAAAGAACAAAGCATAAAATTGTTTTACCATACACATATATTTACGGTACACAGTGATATTTATTTTGTGGTATTTCTTCCTAACACTGTGACCCTCTATTTTTGTATTTCCCATCTGGAAGCTGGCACCACTAGTTATCAAGAGACGGGGGGATTCTGTTAAGGAAACAGGAGAATTCAGACCTATACAGCCTACAGACTATTTGGCAGGCTCTCTCTGCCGAAAATCCTCTGCAAACCAGGCCTTATGTTTCCAGCCGGTATGAACCTCTGGCATGGAATGTCACGGTTGCTACCGAACACCCTCTGGATGAGTAGTTGTCCTGATGAAACTATTCCAAGCACCTGGCACAGGGCACTGATTACTTGCCAGCGGTAGAAACCTGCACTTGCTGTATTCCTGGAATATGATAATTGCTTCTAATTAAGCATATCGCATACTTAGTTCCAATCACTTTTGGAAAATGTCAGTGGATGAAAAGGGTTTCTGAATGTTGCCAACCTGATGGAGGATGGGGGGGGGGCACGGGATGGCTAAGTGAGCCATTTTGTTGAAACCCAAGATACCTGTCCTTGTTTATTTACACTTGACAAAGTGTGTCTCTTGTTTGCTTCTCCTTCCTAATAGAAAGTGTCAATTCGTCTTAAGTGCATCCTTTAAAAAAAACAACCCGCCACTCTTTGTCTCTCGGCCGTCAAACTATCGGAGGCCTTTTTGATATCTTAAAAGTCATAAAAGAAGTGTTGAAGGATCTTTTGAAAGATCTTCAGATCTTGACAGCACAAAAGCTCCCACCGGGCACCCTCCCATTTCTCAAGGCACAACCAAGTTCAGCTCAAAGCTGTTAGGAAATAGAACGGAAATGGGCCTCATGGAAGCAAAGCGATTTCCTTTAAGTCTTGTGGGAAGACATCTGGATTTCTCTGCTGTTAGCTGCGCATCTGGTCCTGATGTAGAGTTGCCATTCTCCAGGTAAAACCTGGACTTCTCCTGGAATTACAACTTATTTCCAGGGACCAGATCCCCTTAACGAAAAGACAGCTATGGTGTACAGACTCCGTGGTATGCAGTAGAGGCTAGGAGAAATTGAACTTCTAGACAGACATCATGTCTCCACTGAACTTCCTTCCCTCCCCAAAGTCCACCTTCTCTAGGCACTTATAACTTCCAGGGATTTCCCAAACTAGAGTTGGAAACCCTGTCTGTATGTGGATACAATGTTTGGAGAAGCTTCTATGGCAAAATGAACACAGAATTAGTATACATGATTGATAGGGTTGCCATTCCCCCAATGGGAGAGGGGGTTTACCCGCTTTTGGGGGGGGCAACCCACCACCTCTGATCTGGCCAGTGGGGGAACCCCACCCGCAAAGAGCCCCACCTACACCACTGTGCCATGCACAATGACATCACCCGGAGGTGACATCATAGTGCAGGGCATGTTGTGCTGGGGGGGTGCTCTATCTTTTGATTAAAAACTTTATGGTTACCATAGAGTTTTTCCTCAAAAGATAGAGTATCCCCCCTGCAACATGCCCTGTGTGATGATGTCACTTCTTGATGACATCATTGTGCTTGGGCACTTTGGCGTGTGCACCGAAAAATGCAGGAGACAATGAGGGAGCCCCCTGTCGGCAGCCAGGTAAGACCTGGCAACCCGAATGATGGATATTAGAGTCCAGGTAAAAGATGCTCATTTAGTTATTCTTTGGAGCCACAGATCTGAAGACCTACCCTACAATCCTGTCTACACTCATTCAACAGTAATAGGTTTCTCTTTGTTCAAAGGATCTATTTCCAAATAAGAACCGATCCACATGTTACAAGGTCCTTTTCCACTGCCATGGGGACTTTGAATTATGTATCGGGTTGGCAGCTCTGGGCTGGGAAGTATCTGGAGATTTTAGGGGTGGACCCTGGGGAGGGCAAGGTTTGGGAAGGGGAGGGACCATAGCAGGGCATAATAGCATAGAGTCCATCTTCCAAAGCAGCTATTTTCTCCAGAGGAACTGGTCTCTGTAGCCTGGAGGTTAGTTGTAATTCTGGGAGGGGCTGCAGCTCAGTGGTAGAGCATCTGCTTGGCATGCAGAAGGTCCCAAGTTCAATCCCCGGCATCTCCAGTTGAAAGGACCAGGCAGGTGGTGATGTGAAAGACCGCTGCCTGAGACCTGGAGAGCCACTGCCAGTCTGAGTTGACAATACTGACTTTGATGGATCAAGGGCCTGATTCAGTAGAAGGACTGGAAGCTTCACGTGTCCATGAGATCTTGAGCCACTACCTAGACGCCAGTAAGCATAGGGTCCACACCCATCAACATTCCGGAGTTCCATGCTTCTCACATGCACAGAGGTGTCATTCTGGTTAGGACGCTGAGGCAAACAGGAAAGCCGCTGCACCCTCCCCCACACCCAGGGGTCCGTTGGAGCGGGAGCGCACAGGAGTGCAGCTCCGGGAGTGAGGAGCCCAGGGGGCGGGTACATGACCAAGCCCTGCCCCCTCCTCGGCTTCCCCAAGCAGCGCCGAGGCACAGCGCCTTGGGGAAAGCCCTGCTAGGGTCTTTATTGATTTTAATGTTTTGTTTTAATATTGATAATTTTATCATTGTTCCTTTTATGACTGTGTGCTGCTTTTCCAGAGACTTGCTCAAGGTGGCATATAAATTTTCTAAGTATACCATTTTTTATCTGGGCACATGGCACATAAGTACTGGAGAAATTTCACCAACCCTTCAGCAGCTTCCACCCCATCAGTTTGGTGTAGTGGTCAGGAGTTGGACTCTAATCTGGGAGAACCGGGTTTGATTTCCCCACTCCTCCACATGCAGCTGCTGGTGTGACCTTGGGCCAGTCACAAGTTCTCTCAGAGCTGTCCTCTCATGAGCAGTTCTCAAAAGACCTCTCTCCGCCCCACCTACCTCACAGGGTGTCTTGTTGTGGGGAAGGGAAGGGGAAGGGATGGGCGGTGCACATATCCTGGGTATCTCAAGTCTACTTGAAACCTGGTGGTTTCAAGGGAGCAGGAAGAGAATGAGGGTGTGTTCTTGATGCTTCTTTTTATTGCACCAAGTATTGGATGGGGAAGGGAATGGAGGAAGAGCAGGTCAGTTTCCCTCACCTGTGGAGTGGAGCCTGAGGGGTGGGTGTTGCCTTCTGACACACTTCTGGTATGTTAGGGGGTGTGTGGCATATGCAAATGAGTTATGCTAATGAGTTATGCTAATGAGCTCCTGCCCCTCTTTTTCTACGAAATGACCCCTGCCCACACCATTTCCCTGACCTTTAACTAATCTGGTTTGAGGTTTGTTTTTTGGTAGTACAGTAGCCGTCTGCCCATGGCGAAATCAACACCCATGGAGGGGAAGAGGACATATGTGTTCTGCCTATGCACAGTTGCTGGCGTGTGAACACAGAGTGTACGTCTCTACAAAGTGTGTGTGCATAGGCTCTATTCCCAGTGCATATACTCCTGTGCATAAATTCTGTACTCATGAGCCAGCGATAGGGTAGCCATCCCCCTGACAGGGGCAGAGGTTTGTCTGCTTTCAGGGCCCCCGATCCCCCAACCCCAAGCCAGCCGGCAGTGGAACTCTACCCCCAAAGTGCCCCCTTTGTGCCAAGGTGCCCGGCACAATGGTTGCAGGGGGAATGCTATATCATTTGAGAAAAAAAACCTCTATGGTTACCATTGAGTTTTTCCTCAAACGATAGTGTCCACCCACAACGTGCCCTGCGTGATGACAGCACTTCCAGGTGAAGTCGTCATGGCACGCATGCGAAATGTGTGCACCGAAGAGATCCCGGACACAGAGAGGGACACAGGTAAGACTGGCAGCCCTAGCCAGTGATCAAGCATGGGTGGGTGAAGGGGCAGGTCTTCCCCCTTTTCCCCACTGGTGCTTCATAGGCAGACTGGGGGGGAGTGGGTGTGTGTGCTGGCATTGTGCCAGCTAGGGTTGCCAAGTCCTTGTGACTTACTGGCGGGGAGAGTCCTCCTGGGTCCGGGAGCTTCCCCGGCGCACACGCCGCGATGATGTCACCCAGAAGTGACATCATCACGTTGGGGGCATTGCAGGGTGACGCTCTGGCAATCGCCCAAAAACTCTATGGTACTTGCTAGAGCGTCGTCCCGGCAACGTCCCCAACGTGATGATGTCACTTCCGGATGATGTCATTATGCTGGGAAAGTCATCCTGGCTGGAGGACTTTGGGGGTAGGGTTCCCCCTACCGGCCGAATGCTGGCCGGCGGATCGGGAACCCCTGTAGCAGGGGATCCCCCGCCCCCCAGGCTGACTTGGCAGCCCTAGTGCCAGCATGTGACATTATTTCTGGTGAAAAACCAGAAGTGAGGTCATGACGTCAGGGCTGATATTCTGATCATGATGTCAGAGCTGAGTGTCATGCTGATGACATATCTGTAAAATCTGTTCTCAAATCACCCTGACCAGATCAGAATGCTGACCAGGATTAAATTTTTGAAACTTCCTGGTGGAGGATGTGTGGGGGCTGTCACAAAATCTTCCGCCATCTTGGCCAACAGAACGCTTTGGAGAGCTGTCGTCACGCCACACGGGAGACTCTCTTATTATGCTGTTTCTTCAGAGCCATCTCCTTGCTTTTGCTTTGTTTAGAAACGGGAGGAAGAAGAGAGACAGAGGGGTGAAGAGCAGATCCGTCAACAGGAAGGACGTCGCGCTCAGGAGCTTTACCTGAGCCTCAAACAAGCCCAGCAGTGCAGCCAACACAGTGAAAACGAGGACCCGGAATGGATTGAGCAACGTGAGTGAGCTTTTAAATGGAATCTTAAACAACTCTGAGAGCCTGGTTTTGCCTTGGCAACTGTCACATAATGTGACTCATGAACACACATGAAGCCGCCATTTACTGCATCGGACCCTTGGTCCATCAAGGTCAGTATTGTCTTCTCAGACTGGCTGTGGCTCTCCAAGGTCTCAGGTGGAGGTCTTTCACATCACCTGTTGCTTAGTCTTTTTAACTGGAGATGCTGGGGTTTGAACCTCGGACCATCTACATGCAAAGCAGCGGCTCTTCCACTGAGCCACAGCCCTTATCAACCTCAATGTCACCTCCTCTGATACTGAGCTTGCTGGGCCAAGGCCCCAGCTGCCGCTTTCCCTCAGTGGCTGGTTCTGCATCTGGCATTCCCTCCCCGTTTTCTTAACACTGAGGAAAAGGTGCAGTTCAACACCACATTCAAATACCCTGGGCCAACATCATACTGACTGCAAAGTCACTTGTGCACGGCCGTCAAACGGCCACAAATCTATGCAGACTGTACCGTAAAATCCCGTGATCGAAGAAAGTGAAAGCGGCGTGCAATGCAGAGGGGAATTTCTGTTCCAACATAGGTTTGCTAAAACAATGGAGGGAAAAGCCAATGCAGAATCACCCAGTGTTGAGAAAATGTGGAGCGAATGCCAGATGCAGAGCCAGCCTGAGTCATCCATCCCCTGACATAAAGACATAGGGGAGATGGCTGAATCATGGGAAAAGGCAACTGTAGGGACCAGAGCTTTTTTTGCAGAAAAAGCCCAGCAGCAACTCATTAGCATAATAGGCCACACCCAACAGCAGAAATTCATTAGCATATTAGGCCACACCTCTGACAGCACAGCTTATTAGCATACTAGGCCACACCCCCATGTTAACAGAAGAGTGGTCATCTAGCCACACCCACCTTTTGCTTCTTATTCTGTTTACCTTGTTTGTTGTCAAAACCCAGGGCTTTTTTTGTAGCAGGAATTAATTTGCATGTTAGGCCACATGCCCCTAATGTAGCCAGTCCTAATGAGTTTCTGCTGTTGGGTGTGGCCTATTATGCTAATGAGTTCCTGCTGGGTGTGGCCAACTCAGGAGCCAGCCGGAACTCCGTTCCTGTGCGTTCCTGCCCCAAAATAGCCCTGGGAGGGACAATGATAAACAGGGCCATTGTACATTTTAACCTACTCTCCTGTCTTCTCCCATTCCCTTTTGAGTTTTCTCTCTTCAGATTCTAAGTCTTTGAGCCAGGACTTGTCCCTTGTTTTAATATTCTGTGAGATACCCAGTTAAAGGTTAAGCGCTATGCAGATTAATAACAATAAGACGGCATTGCGTGAAGTGTCATTGTGGATTTCATTTGTGTTGTGTTAGAGGCAGCGGCGTTCTGTGAAGACACCATTAGTCACAGAATTCAGCATAATTCCTTTAATGCCAGTTACCCCATGTCTGTGACCTGCCATTCATATGAGACCAAATTACTTTGCAACAGATTAATTTTGCATGTGACGAACAATACTCCTCATTAACCAAGAGCGTACCTGGCCTCTGCACTTCTGATACAGCAAAATTGGAAAGAATTTCAGTGAACAAAGGGGAAAAAACATAATTCTCTGAGGAATGAAATCTGCCTTATTGTTCATCTCAAAAGAAAGCAATTATTGCTTTGAACAAATGGGTCTCTGTTGCGTGGGAAGAGGCACAATGTGGGGTTAACTTGATTTCTGTCAGTGGCAGAGACAGTAATCTATTTTATTCTTAGAGAAACAAGTCTTATGCAGGATATGGAAGGAGAAAGACAGGAAACTGTTAACTAGAAGCGGGGGATCTGCAAGGACTTGTGTGTGGGGTTCCCCCCCCCCCCTCATTTCCCCTTTTATTTCTCTCCTGCACTATTTCCACTTTCCCTTCCCTGGCAGGCTCCATAGCTCCATCCCCTTTTCCTGCTTCCTTCTCCCCTGCCCACCCACCAGCCAACCTACCTTTATCTGCCACCATCTCTTCAGCTTTCCTTCCTCCTCCCCCCCCCCCCCGGCAGCATCTCCCTGGGAAAAGTGTGGTTGAATTGTGTGGTGGCTGCTACTATTGGGTCGGGTGCAACGTGCCTGCCAGGTAGAGTGGCCAACCTCCAGGTGGCACCTGGGGATCTCCTGCTATTACAACTGATCTCCAAATGACCAAGATCAGTTCCCCTGGAGAAAATGGCTGCTTTGGTAGGGTTGCCAGGTCTGGGTTGGAAAATACCTGGGGACTTTGGGGGTGGAGCCAGGAGAAGGTGGGGTTTGGGGAGGGGAGGGGCCTCAGCATGGTACAATGCCATAGAGTCCACCCTTCAAAGCAGCCATTTTCTCCAGGGGAGCTGATCTCTGTCTGCTGGAGATCAGTTGTAAAAGCGGGAGATCTCCAGGCCCCATCTGGAGGATGGCAACCCTATGCTTTGGAGGGTGGATTCTATGGCATTACATCCTTGCTGAGGTATCCCTTCCCCTCCCCAAACCCTGCCCCCCCCCCCGGCTCCACTCTCAAAATCTCCAGGTATTTCCCAACCTAGAGTTGGCAACCCTGCTGCCAGGTCAGGCTGGGCCCAGTGATGTGCATGGTGAGTCTTCCTCCCTAAGGGGTCATGACAGGGGAGGACCTTTCCCAGAGTTCCAGCCACAGGACCTTTCCCTGGGTTCTCCAAGCCTACCCCTACCCCTTCCCATGGCTTGCTGTATATAAACCAAGTCTTGAAAGGCTCACCAATATTGTTGGGGTTGCCTACGAAGCTCCAAAATGGCCACCGAGGCATTTTTCAATTATTTGGGAGAATTATAATCCCCTAGCTTGTTTTTTTAAGATTTCAGATTTTTCTGAAAATTTGGAACTTATTTCGTGTTTGTAGATAAATCTGTCCCTCGCTCCATTTTGTGGGTCTATTGATCCACACTGTATGGACCGGTTTGGAAATAGATGTATGATTGTGTTGGGGGGACATTAACGGGATAATCTCATATAATTTTTGATATAGACATAACTATGGATATGTAGCTTACTGATATTTGGGACCACAAGCGGTGAGATAAGAGTGTTTGCTTCCTTTTTTTGCCATGTGGAGTGGTAGGATAAGGGTAGGATGGTGGTGGAAAGTGCCGTCAAGACACAGCTTACTCACGGCGACCCTGGAGAGTTCTCAGAGCAAGAGGCGTTCAGAGGTGGTGGTTCTCCATTGCCTGCCTCTGCAGAGTCACCCTGGGCTGCTTCCTCGGTGGTCTCCCGTCCAAGTACCGACCAGGACCAACCCTGCTGATCTGCCGAGGTCTGGTGAAATTGAGCTAGTCTAGGGCATCCGGGTCAGGGCAGGGGTAGGATCCACTCCGTTAAAACACAGAATTAAAAGCAAACAATGCATCACAAATTTGAAGGCCGGTGCTAACATTTAAAGCCCTATATGGTCAGGGGCCTGCCTACTTGAGGGACCGCCTTTCCCCATATATGCCCCAGAGGGCACTGAGGTCAGGCACACAACATCGCCTCACTCTCCCCGATTCGAAAGATGTTTGGCTGGCCTGCACCAGGGCCAGGGCTTTCTCGGTGGCGGCCCCATACTGGTGGAATGAGCTCCCAGATGACATCAGGGCCCTGCAGGACTTATTACAGTTCCGAAGGGCCTGCAAGACGGAGCTCTTCTGCCAGGCTTTCGATTAGGAGCCGCCACTGGATGGGAATTTTTGCAGGATAACATCGCCCTGGTCCCACCGGCCAAATCTTCTGCCGTTGTTTTTGTTTTTTCACCACAAGAACTCTGATGCTGCCAGTTCTATTGTTGCTCTATGTTGCCTGTATATATTGATGCTGGTTTTATGGTTTTATGTTTTATGTTTTAAATTGAAAACTATTTTGATGGTATTTTATGGTTGTTAGCCGCCTAGAGCCAGTTTGCCGGCTAGGCGGGAAAAAAATGAAACAAACAAACAAACAAACAAACAAATAAATAACGTGGGGATCCAGCGGCAAAAGGAGAAATCCTTGGGTTTCCAAACCCAAGAAACGAAAACAGCCAAAGTAATTATGAGGTATTAGGAAGAAAATAACCAAAATTGCTCTTAGAATATTCTTGGCTTTTACAAACGAGTTCTTGATGACCCAGGCATGTGCTTTGGAGTGTGCCTAACCCACCGGTACCTCTGGCACTCCTGTATCTCTGGCTTATGCCTTCATATGGGCCAGGAGAGAGTGGCCAGTTGTCACCCCGCAGTTCTACATAGCACAACACTGGCTTCCGTCCACCAGCACCGGAGGCCAGGGAGATGTGGAGATGTCAGCATTCGCATTGTTTTGCTGCTGTGTGCTGACTGCAGATGCCAAATTATCCATTAGGACCACAGCCAGGCCCCACGATGTCTTGCCCCCACCAAGTCAGCTGCTGCGCTCAGCAGTGCCAGGGGTCGGGGGGGTCGAAGAGGCGCGTCGCTAGCGCAGCTGCCGCGGAGGGCGAATGTTGCAACGATATTGATGACACTACTAATTTATTTAGCGGATGGAATTTCCAACAGAATGAGGATTCATCTCATCCCCCCATCGCTATTTATTGCCAAGTCAATAGGCGAAGCGTTACTAATTTTAGTGTTCGGCTTAATTCACCGCCGTGGTTCCTTTTGTTGAGCCAGACAAACAACACCACCGCTCTGCTATAGGTAATTGAAATACCGCTTTAAAAATATGTTGGGTTGACTTCCCTCCAACGTGGACATCAGCTTTTCATTACACCTCTGCGTGAGAATTGCCTTGCTGGGTCAGACCAAGGACCAACTAGCTTAGTAATGGCCAGGGGTCTGTTGGAGCGGGAGCGCACAGGAGCGCAGCTCCGGGAGTGAGGAGCCCAGGGGGCGGGCACATGACCAAGCCCCGCCCTTTCCTCGGCTTCCCTGAGCAGTGCAGAGGTGCAGTGCCCCGGGGAAAGCCCTGCTAGGGTCTTTATTGATTTTAATGTTTTGTTTTAATATTGATAATTTTATCATTGTTCCTTTTATGACTGTGTGCTGCTTTTCCAGAGACTTGCTCAAGGTGGCATATAAATTTTCTAAATATACCATTTTTTATCTGGGCACATGGCACATAAGTACTGGAGAAATTTCACCAACCCTTCAGCAGCTTCCACCCCATCAGTTTGGTGTAGTGGCCAGGAGTTGGACTCTAATCTGGGAGAACCGGGTTTGATTCCCCACTCCTCCACATGCAGCTGCTGGTGTGACCTTGGGCCAGTCACAAGTTCTCTCTGAGCTGTCCTCTCATGAGCAGTTCTCAAAAAACCTCTCTCAGCCCCACCTACCACACAGGGTGTCTTGTTGTGGGGAGGGGAAGGGATGGGTGGTGCACATGTCCTGGATATCTCAAGTCTACTTGAAACCTGGTGGTTTCAAGGGAGCAGGAAGAGAATGAGGGTGTGTTCTTTACGCTTATTTTTATTGCACCAAGTATTGGATGGGGAAGGGAATGGAGGAAGAGCAGGTCAGTTTCACTCACCTGTGGAGTGGAGCCTGAGGAGTGGGTGTTGCCTTCTGACACACTTCCGGCATGTTAGGGGGTGTGGTATATGCAAATGAGTTATGCAAATGAGTTATGCTAATGAGCTCCTGCACCTCTTTTTCTACGAAATGACCCCTGGTAATGGCCCATGTGTGGCACAAATGTGATGACCTCCTCCCCTGGTTTGACTCTGACATCTGTTACTTAGAGGTGCACTGCCTCTGAATATGGAGGTTCCATTTCACTATTGTGGCTGTAGATAGAGCTATCCTTTATTCATTTCAAAAAGACATCTGAGCAAACAGTCAGTGCCACGTCTTATGGGAATGCATCCCTTGAGTTCTCGACATGTTGACCTCTCTGGCTGGGTCAAAGTGCTTGGGTTTGCCATGGGCTAATAATAAACTGAGCCCTGACCCGGACTGCCCAGGCTAGCCCGGTCTCATCTTATCTCAGACACTAAGCAGGGTCGGTCCTGGTTAGTACTTGGATGGGGGACCACCAAGGAAGTCCAGAGTTGCTATGCAGAGGCAGGCAAAGGCAAACCACCTCTGTCCGCCTCTTCACCTTGAAACCTTATGGGGGTTGCCATACGCTGGCTGTGACTTGACGGCAATTTATTATTTCCGTGACTTGGGTGGCCCAGGCTCACCTGATCTTGCCAGATCTCAGAAACTAGGCAGGGTCAAACCTGGTTAGAACTTGGATGGGAGACCTGACAGTGCTCCCTCTGAGCTGTGGAGTCTTGTGAGCAAAAATTCTACTTTGTGAGCTACTGGCATTAAGGTTGTGAGCAAGCGATTTGGCTGCTGCATACGTTAGCTGGCTCCAGAGCCATCCTTCCTGAGCTAGGACAAGAATGGGTGAGCTGGAGGCTAAAAAACTGTGAGCTGGCTCACACTAACTCAGCTTAGAGGGAACCCTGTAGACCACCAAGAAACTCCTGGCTCACTACGCAGAGGCAGGTAATGGCAAACAACCTCTGAACGTCTCTTGCCCTGAAAGCCCCATGAGAGGTGACCATAAGTCAGCTGCAGCTTGACGGTACTTTCCACCGCCATCACCAATAATAAACTCAACTCAGCCTCTAGTGTCTTCACTGGAAATGACCTGGAAATTGATGTGGGCAATGGGCATATGGCTGCCTACTCTCAGAGTTTTGATTTCCCTCTCAGGCTTTCCGGAGGAAGCTGTGACATCTCAGGATGAGAAGCCAGCAGCAAAGAAGTGAGCTGTTTTTCAGGAGATTCATCCTCCAGCTCTCTTGTTAAAAATAATTCTTTATTTATAACGTTTTCAATTATAACCTTACAAAACTACAACATTCACAGATTTCACGTACTGATTACATAGTTAGTTTGTACGAAAACAGTATAACCATAACATTAAGAAATAGGAAAAGTAATGAAGATTGCGTAGGAAAAGTAATGAAGATAAAAAGAGACATGAGTGTGACTGAGGACAGGCTGGCAATCTGGAGCGAGATGAATGCGGAGGAAACTGCTGTGGGGGAAAAACTCCCCGGGGCTGGCCGTTCACACCGGCCAGTGTATTGCGCAATAGTGCCAATTCGGAGCGTTCAGACTGCTACGGAGTGGCCCCACGTGGGCCGACCTCAGCAGCTCGTGATAGGGCTGTTTCGGCAATTTGCGCATGTGCGCATGTGCGCTCATGCGCAAACTGGCAAAACGCCACGTTCACACTGCTGCCTCTGCTTGCCTCCCGCCTTCTTCCAGTTCACACTGCCTGGAAGCGGGAGGCAAGCGCAAGACGGCCCCTGGACACCGGTTTCTCCCGGTGTCCTGTTAAAGCGGATGGAAAGCGAGTGGGAGACGGGTAAGTGCGAAACGGAGCCGACGGACAGATGCGCATGTCTGAACGCGCTTCCTTCTTCCATTTCCAACGAGGGGCTGTCCCGCTTTACATTTCTTAGGCAAAGTGTTAGCAAAGAGCAAATTTGTTATCAAATTTCTTAGGCAAAGAGAGCCAGTTTGGTGTAGTCACTAAGTGTGTGTGGACTCTAATCTGGAAGAACTGGGTTTGATTCCCCACTCCTCCACTTGCAGCTGCTGGATGACCTTGGGCAAGTCATAGTTCTGTTAGAGCTGTCCGTGAAAGGGTGTCAGTTAGCACTGCCATAGGTTCCTGTTGATTATTATAATCAATAACTTGGTTGCCTTAGCATCATGTACTAATGCCTAAGGGTTATATCGTCTATTCTGGTGATCAATTAATCTTGCCTTTGTTTTGAGTTCCATATCTACTCCTCTAGGTTCCGGACGGGAGATAGCATCAACGGAGTGACTCTCACTGCAGGAATGTGTGTCTTGCTCGCTTTGTGCATGCTTATTGCTCATTAGCTTTTCTTCCCTCTTATCTGTCTTTTGCTTTTCCCTAGCACACGGCCTTGAGCTGCAAGCCTCCTGCTCTGTGTTATATTATTCACAGGTACTATGTGTTCCTTTGCTTGATTTTTCCCTGGGAATATCCACCCCACAAATCCTAATAGTGTCTTTGCCTGGGAACCTAATTTACTGCGCTTTTCTTGGGAACAGTGGGCCAGTATATTTGGGCGCCAATAATCCTCCCAATTGATTGGTGGATGTTGAAGGGGGCTTATTTCATATCACGTATAATTGTAGTTGTATTCCTACTCTTGGGCATTACTAACAGAAGAAGTGTATTTGACCAACAAGATCTTTTCTGCAAATAAAGGACTTTCTGTTTAAGGAGACCTGTTGTGGACTACATCTATTGGCACAATCTCACAAAGGGTAGTTTCTGTCAGAGCTCTCTCAGCCCCACCTACCTCACAGGGTGTCTGTTGTGGGGGGAGGAAGGGAAAGGAGTTTGCAAGCCGCTCTGAGACTTTAAGTGAAGAGCAGGATATAAATCCAATCACCACTTCTTCTTCTTCTTCTTCTTCTTCTCCTCCTCCTCCTCCTCCTCTTCTGATTCAGCCTTTAGCTTCCTGTTTCCTGTCCCACATAACTACACCACTCAGCAGGCTCTGTTGTTTAAAGCCACAGCTATATCTAAGAACACCACTCTCTTCCAATGTGATATATAGGGTTGCCAGACCCCTGGTCTGGCCAGGGGATTCCCTGGTCTTCAGGGCTCCAAACTTCTGATTCATGTACATTCATTTATTTATTAAAATATTTATACCCCACTTTTCCTTTTTGGCTCAGGTCTGAAGTCTTTCTCCAATCGAAGGAGAATTTCTCCAAGTGGCTCCTCCACTGAAGAAAGAGCCAATTACGTTGGAGGGAGAGGAACTTAAATTGGGGGAAGGCTACTTGGAGGGTGGTTGGACTCACCCCAGTATATTCTGAAAATCTGTAGGAAAAAGGGTCGCTATCCTGCAGTTGGAGACCGAGTTAAAGGAGAAGTCAGACGTTCCTAAGAAAATGATCACTCTGCCTCTGGGTTTCCCCTATCTGCTGTGGTAGATGCCACACTTGAACTTTGGGCTCTGAATATCTGAGCTTCAGGAGACCAGAAATCTCTGGGTAGGCAAGTCCAGGAACTGCAGAGGGCCAGTGTTCCTGCTAAAAACTTAATGTACAGCCTGGATCTAAAGAGCTGTTGCATGTTCAACCAAGAGTTTGGACCACACCTACTAAGGCCTTTGACTATTTTTCTATGAGTGGCAAACTGTGTAGCTGGTGACTGATCACTTCAGATAGGCTCCTCAGTTTCAAAAGTGGTTCATTGTGGTTTGAGAAACAAATGCAGCTTCTCTGTGTTGATCTTTTTTTCTTTTGGTGGTGGGAGAATCAACGTCTTTGATTGATAGGGCAGTTGGGAGGGCCTCTCCCTGTGATCGTACTTCCCGAGCAGGGACATATGGGAGAAGATAGTCCTTCAGATACCCTGGTCCCAAGCCATGTAGGGCTCTAAAGGTCAAGGCCAAGACCTTGAATTGGGTGCCAGAATGGATCAGTACCTGGTGTAATGGCTGTAACATCAGGGTCATATGTTCTCAATAGCTGGCCCCGACCTAGGGTTGCCAAGTCTGGGTTGGAAAATACCTGGGGACTTTGGGGGTGGAGCCAGGAGAGGGCGGGGTTTGGGGAGGGGAGGGGCCTCAGCATAGTACAATGCCATAGAGGCCACCCTTCAAAGCAGCCATTTTCTCCAGGGGAACTGATCTCTGTCAGCTGGAGATCAGTTGTAAAAGCAGGGGATCCCCAGGCCCCACCTGGAGGTTGGCAACCCTACCCTGACCAGCAGTCTAGCCACATCCACACTCAGTTAAAACTTCCATTGCAATGATCATGTGATGAATCTTTCATGAGACTCATTCTCCCCCTCTCCTCCCCAGCAGAAGATAAAGACACCTTTTGCAATGTTTGCACTCACATGCCACTTAAATCCAGAATATTTACAGTGAATTGTTCCCAAATTAGTGGCAAGACCAAGCACTATTAACAAGAGAGCAGCTGGAGCCAGTCATTAAAAATCAGAGATGCATATTCATGGGGCATTCTTAGAGGATGCATCCAAGCCTAGCAGTATGACTCACCAATCTTCCGAAGAGCAAAGAACAGCCATAAAATTTGGAGGTCTCCTAAGCTACCCCCCCCCCAAGTTGTGGGGCTTGCTCAAGTTTATTCCCAGCACAGTGGGATTTCAGTCACATACTTATCAAAGAAATTGGAGTTAGAAACCTGCCAAAGCTGCCCATTATGTTTTGCATTATATTCGGATGGTGCCAGGCTTTTATTACTTGTGCCACTTTTATTTCTCGTCCCAATTTGGGTGCCCCCACTCTCTGAGATTAGGTGGGGGGCAGCCGGGGAGTGGGCCTTCTCGGCTGTGTGTCAGAGTCTATCTGTTTCAGCCTCTGCCATTAATTGTCGGTATCTGGGGTGCCCATCAGTGATTTACGAGTTGCCTTGAGTTTTATTGCATGTCCTGCTTAATGTGTCTTTTTTCCCGGGAGGGTGGCTTGCTGCATTCCTTCGCGTCACATAAACAGTCTGGCTATCTTGTCTCGTCACCTCCCTTTTCTTTCTCCAGAGACTCGAATGTTTTATCTGCTTGTGTAACCTTGGAGAACTGTGGAACTGTTGTTCTAACCAGGTGCCTGGCCTGTGAACTGCAATTAGAGGTCACTACGGGGCATGGGGGGAATTTCTAGTGCTCTGCGCCTTTTCTGTGAGAACAAACGGCTTAGAGATTTTTCGCGCTTCTTTTTGTATTCATCCTGATTGGCCCTCTGTCTGCTTGTACCTGAAGGTGGGGGGTATATTAATCCTTGCTGTCTGTAACCAAGTATCTCTAACAAACATGAAGTACCTGAACCATCATTAAGAATAAAAGAACTTTCTGTTTCAGCAAAGGTCTGGCTTATTGATTAGATTCAGAAGTCTCACACTGTGGCACCAACACTCAGCAACACTTTTTCCCCAGAGAGACTCACCTGTCCCCTTCTGCCAGCGAATGAGGAGTGGTTTTGTCTGCTGTTCTCTCAGTGATTCCGCCTTCTGGCCTTAGGTTTTAGTTGCTTTTGTATCTGCATTTTAGCTCAGTTTAATGAAGTGTCTTTGTTTGGCTTTCATTGTTGTTAAGAACTGGGTTTTTCCCCACTATGTACATTTTTTAATCAATTAGTCACCTTAGTGGCCCTGATTAGGGCAGAAAGGCAGGGTATACATTTTGTAAATAAGTACGTTAAAATTCTTATGCCACTGTTATTTCTTGATCCAGTCCCTGTAGGCCTCTAACCTAAAACAGTTTCTTTCTGACAACAATGGGACAGAGGCACAGAACCAGGGATCAGACTTGGAAACAATCCAGAATCCCAAGTCTGGTCCCACATTGTCAGTTAGCTGCCATAAATTCTTCTCAATACCTGTATGTCTACTACTGAGGGTATTTACATGACCCCTGAAAAGGTTATTGGCTTTCATGTGTTTTTTCCTCCCGATTGGTGACAGGTCCTGCCCGGGAGTTCTCAACGGAGCCGTGACTCCCTCCTCTGGAATGTGTGTTCTGCTTCGCTTGCTTGCTTGGCTGCTTCGTTTGCACATGCCCGCCTCAGTTCTTTGCTTCTTCCCTATTATCTCTGTGCCCTGTCCTTGAATAGGAGTGCTAGCAGTTATGTGTGAGCCAAACACACCAGTATTTTGTATTCTTCTTATCCATGTCTTGAGGACTGAACTTTAGAGATGTTCAACATCATTATTCCCTGGGAACCCCTTTTTCCCATGTTTTCTATAAGAACTCTAGGCCAGTATATTTGAGCGCCTAAAATCCTGCATAATGACTGGTAGAATATCCTTAAGCCATATTTCATATCCAGTATATCAATACCTGTAATCCCTTTTTTTTTTTTTGCAATAGAATTTTTATTTTTTTCCATTATTCTCAAATGCAATTAGCTTTTATACATATTCCATTCTCTATAAAATTGCATAGTTAGCTAAAAAGATATAATCATTAAATGACTTCCCACCCCACCCGCACCTTCATATATATCAACCAGTAAACATGTATTTTAAAAGTATTTGCCTCCTAAGGTAACATTTTGAGCTATTATAACTTCTATACATTTAAAAATTATATTGGTTAAAAAAGAAAAAAGGTTTAGTTTCGCAGCCAACTAAAAATTCATTTTTGTGTTATAATTCTGTCCCTCATTTCAGTAGTTAGAAAGTGTAAAAATATTGTCTTTCATATTCCACTCTCGCTCCATATATTCCTTCAGCTCTTTCCAATCTTCTGAGAACTTCGCTGAGTCTTGATTGTTTAGTTTTCTTGTCCATTTGTCCATTTCTGCCATAAATAGCAATTTTCTCAACCATTCCCATAGTTCTGGAAATACCTGTAATCTAGGGTTGCCAAGTCCAGGTTGGAAAATACCTGGGGACTTTGGGGGTGGAGCCAGGAGAGGGCGGGGTTTGGGGAGGGGAAGGGCCTCAGCATGGTACAATGCCATAGAGTCCACCCTTCAAAGCAGCCATTTTCTCCAGGGGAATTGATCTCTGTCAGCTGGAGATCAGTTGTAAAAGCAGGGGATCCCCAGGCACCACCTGGAGGTTGGCAACCCTACTGTAATCCCTAACTCCAGTATTACTAACAGTGAAAGTGTTTGACTCCAATGATCTTCTCTACGAATAAAGGACTTACAGCTTAAGGAGACCTGTTGTGGACTATATCTTTTGGGACATTCTCACACACATCTACTCAGGACCTAAAAAGAGAACCTAAAAATATCAGCAGTACCCCCTTGACACATTGACTTGTCCCTTCTTGTATCAGGCAGCGGAGACCAATTGAGACTCCAAACTAGGTTTATTATAAACCTTCAAAGGGCATAACAACTCCTGCATCATTCACTAAGGCAGCCAAGGCTCAGGCCAAAACTCCACCCTTCAGCTTCCTATTTCCTGTCCCATACAACTACACCACTCAGCAGGCTCTGTTGTTTAAAGCCACAGCTATATCTAAGAACACCACTCTCTTCCAGTGTGATATATAGGGTTGCCAGACTCTTGGTCTGGCCAGGGGATTCCCTGTTCTTCAGGGCTCCAAACTGCTGCTGGCCAGTTGGCCGGCAGGGGAAGCCTCACCCCCAAACAGGGACACCACCCGGAGATTTAGAGACTGTAAGCCACTCTGAGACTCTGAGTAAAGGATGGGGTATAGATCTAATCTCTTCTCTCTTTTCTTCTACTGTGCAGAAGAAGGCAATGGCCAACCACTCTGCATCTCTTGCCTTGATAACGCCATAAGGTGGAACTAGCGTTGCCAGATCTGGACTGGGAAATTACTGGAGACTTGGGGTGGAGCCTGAGGAGGGTGGAGTTTGGGGAGGGAAGGGACTTTAGTGGGGTATAATGCCATAGAGTCCACCTTCCAAACTGGCCATTTTCTCCAGGGGGACTGAGCTCTGTCACCTGGAGACCAGTTGTAATTCCAGGAGATCTCCAGCCACCACCTGGAGGATGGCAACCCTAGATGGAACTTCATGGAGGGGGGGTCACTATGAGTCAATTGTGACTCCACGACACACTTTACTTTTAATCATGGTTTTTATCTTTTTCACCTGGTCACTGCTTTCAGAAATGTGTGTCTCTGCCTTTAGGGGAGCATTGGTTTTGCTGTGGTGTGGGGGTATTCACTTTTTCCTTTCTCTTGGCTGGCAGAAAAGTGGGCAACATGCCAAGGGATGGGAAGCCAATTTCACAGGAGCTTGTGTTATTTTTCATGACCCAGAAGAAGCTCTCATTAAAGAAAAAGTTGGCAATCCCTGCTGCTAAAAAGGAGACTCCAGCTTGAAACTGTTGAACTAGAATCCATCAAGAGCTTTGACACAATTCCCCCTTCAGGGCAGAACAGACGACCTGGGATTCCTTAGTCATAATAGGTGTTAACAGTCTTGGTAAAACCTGGACTCTGCAGCCGTTTCTGTCTTGTAGTCTAGAGAACTGTATCTCACCCTCGAATTTCTGCTTTTTCTGGCCCTTTACCCCTCCTGTTCTATTACCAACACCCCCTGCATAACTTCATTTATAAATGACTGCCTGGTAAAGACCTACCATTATTTACTTTATTCATATCCTGTCTTGCTCCCTAGCGGGGACCCAGAGAGGCTTATGTTCTTCTCCTCTCCTCAGTTTTATCCTCACAACAATCCTGTGAGGTAGGTTAGGCTGAGAGTGGGTGACTGGCCCAAGGTCACCCAGCGAGCTTCAGTGGGAGAGTGAGGATTCAAACCTGGGTTTCCCAGATACGAATCCAACACTGTTAACTGCTACACTGTGCTGGCGCTCCATCGATGTTCGATCTGAAGAAGTGGGAGAGCCATGACAGTTTATGTTACATTTTTTTTTGGATATGCATGTGTTTGAGTGTGTGTGCACCTGGAAGTCATGGCGACCTCTGGTGACTGACCCCCTACTGGTGGCCTGGAGAATATTCAGAGAAGTGGCTGAGTAAAGCCTGCCCCCACCTACTGCCTCTGGCACTTCAAGGAAGTCTCCCATCCAAGTACTTACCAGAGTCGACCCTGTTTAGCCTCCGAGATCTGATGAGACCCAGCTTGCCTGGGCTATTCAGGTCAGGGCGACCATGTTAAGTCGCACAAGAAGTGTGCATATCTTCTTGTTGTTGATACTCTTTGGTCTATTACTCTTCTGTCTGGTCTTAGGAGAAGGGCTAGGCTTGCCAACCTCCAGATCTGGGCATGGAGTTCTCCCTCAGTCACAGTGGATCTTAGACTACAGAGATCAGCTCCCCTGGAGAAAATAAAGCACAACCAACGAGATGGTAGAGTATGAAAACCTCAAGAAAAACAACTGTGTAACAAACCACTTCAAACCTTCTCTTCTATAAACTATAAGTCCCCATTAATGCAATAAATTGTTACAACAAATTCTAGTGGTACAGTACCTGCAATCCAATCCAAACCAAGTCTTATATCAGGGGTGGGCAAATTGCGGCCCGCGGGCCACATGTGGCCCACCACAGAGTTTTTTGTGGCCCGCCAAGACAGTTGGCCATGTGGTTTCAGTCAGGCCTCCGTTGGGCCCGGAGCGCAGAGAAGCGGCGCTCCGGGAGTGAAGTGTCCAGGGGGCAGGCACATTATATTTATTTATTTTTTATGATACAATTTATACCTTTTCTGAAATGCAAAGTTAACTAATGAATGCAATCATTTTAAAGGTGCGGCCCTCCGCTAACCTCCACTCCCACAAAGTGGCCCCCGAGCCAAAACAATTGCCCACCCCTGTCTTACATGATACTATGTACATTCACAAATTAGTAATGCAGGAAAGAATAATATGTGGAACTATATGTTGTTGAAGGCTTTCAAGGATGGAGTTCATTAGTTATCGTGGATTTTCCAGGCTGCATGGCTGTGGTCTTGCCATTGTAGCACACTGCTGTTATACCTCTGAGGGTGACAGTCACAGCTGCTGGTGAACGTCAGGTACTACAGTGCCAAGACCACGGCCATACAACCCGGAAAATCCACAAGAACTAATATGTGGAACTGTTAGTAGAATTCATTTTTCCCTGATGGGAGACTGCATGAATTGAACATATTATTCTTTATTGCATTACTACTTTGTGAATGTATGTAGTATAATATAAGAGTGGGTTTGGATTGTACTGCAGGTACTGTACCACTAGAATTTGTTGTAATGATTTATTGTATTAATAGAAACTTATAGTTTATTGAAGAGAAGGTTGAAGTGGTTTGTTACACAGTTGTTTCCACCTGGAGAAATTGGTAGCTTTGGAGGGCGGACAGTATATGGCATCATCACCCTGCTGAGATCACTCCCCTCTTCAGGCTCTGCCCCCAAATCTCCAGGAATTTCCTTTCCCAGCCTTGGCAACCCTTGGCCTGCACTTCAGTGGTAGAGCATCTGCTCGGTGTGCAGAAGGCCCCAGGTTCAATCCCTGGCATCTCCAGTGAAATGGACCAGGCAGTAGGCGATGTGAAATACCTCCGCCGGAGGTCCTGAAGAGTCACTGCCGGTCTGAGTAGACAATACTGACTCTGATGGACCAAAGGTCCGATTAGGCAGCTTCATGCATCCATGCACATACAGCAGAATGAGGTGGGAAACAGCTGAGATGACAGAGGGCTGAAATGGAAGCATAAATGGTACTGTTTCAGACTGCCGGGCATGGAATTTCTCCATCTTAATAATCCCCTGTCTGTCAAGTCCTGGATGCAATCACTCCCGCAACAGTCTTATATCAGCAAGATTTATTTATATAGAGGTAGATTCCAAACGTAGACAGATTCTGTGTCGGAACAGGTCCCCAGGTGCCAGGTCCGACCCTATACTAAAAGCAGGACATCCCCCATGCCAACCACCCAATCAATGTTCACAGTCAGCCCACCAAAAATCTAGGCCTGCCCTAATGGCCGCCCCCAACACCTGCAAACTAACGGTTACATTACAAGGTCAAGCGGGACACAGATCATACACTTCCCAGGGTCTCGCAGGCACGACGCAAGCTCAAGCAGACATTCACACAGGCATCCACTCCCCCCCTTTCCTAGCAGAGAAGATAAATGGCAGTGGAGATAAAAACAGTAGATTAAGCCTGTCTCGTTAACCCCTACTCCAACAGACCATGCGCTTGGCTAGACAGCATTCTATGGCAAGCGAGGTCCAAGCTTGACACTGTCAATGGAAAACTAGCTCAGCATGCAAAAGGCTAGACTGGAACCTTTCTCTGTGGTGTCCAAATTTGTTTTTTTTTTTAATTTGTCTGGAGTTTTAAAAAAAAAAATTACAGGAGAGGATTAAAAATGACACTCCCTACCAACAGTCTGAAGTGGAGAAGGTCCCACGTTCAATCTGTGGCATCTCCAGTTAAAAAGGACCAGGCAGGAGGTGATGGGAAAGACCTCAGCCTAAGACCCTGGAGAGCTGCTGCCAGTCTGAGTAGACAATACTGACCTTGATGGACCAATGGTGGGGAGGGGCTGTGGCTCAGGGGAAGAGCTTCCGCTTGGCTCGAAGAAGTCCCAGGTTCAATCTCTGGCATCTCCAGTTAAAAAGGACCAGGTAACAGATGATGTGAACGATCATGGAAAGCAACTGCTGGTCAGAGTAGACAATAGTGACCTTTATAGACTGATGGTCTCTGTATAAGGCAGCTTAGGGAAGGGGCATGGCTCAGTGGCAGAACGTCTGCTTTGCATACAGAAGGTTCAGGGTTCAATCCCTGGCACCTCCAGTTAAAAGGATCAGGTAGTAAACGATTGGAAAGACCTCAGCCTGAGACCCTGGAGAGCAGCTGCCAGTCAGAGGAGACAATGGCCGAGGACAGACTGGCAATCTGGAGCGGGAGGAATCCGAAGGCAAAAGCTGTGGGGGGAAAATTCCCTGGGCTGGCCGTTCACACTGGCCAGTGTATTGCGCAAGGATGCTGTTACAGAGTGTTCAGACTGCTGCAGAGCAGCCCCGGGTGGGCCGGCCTCCGCAGCTTGTGGCAGGGCTGTTTCGGCAATGTGCGCATGTGCACATGTGCGCAAATTGCCAAAACGGCACGTTCACACAGCTGCCTCTGCTCGAATCCCGCCTTCTTCCGGTTCACACTGCCTGAAAGCGGGAGGCATGCAGAAGACGGCCCCTGGACACCGGTTTCTCCCGGTGTCCTTCTACAGCAAGAGGAAACCAGCTTCAAAGCGCGTAAGTGCGGAAGGGAGCTGAGGGACAGCTGCGGATGTCTGAACGGGCTCCCTTCCCCCGCTTCCCAAGCAGAGCTCTCCCGGGGCAGATTGCCAGTCTGTCCTCGGCCAATGTTGATCTTGACAGATGAATGGTCTGACTCAATATAAGGCAGCGTCATACATTTATTGCATGTGTGGCTAGATTTGTATTGTGTGGGCTTCCATTTCATACTACATTTCATTTCAGAACCTGAATTGAACTGTCCTTTGAAAAAAAATTCTAATAATAAGTCTTCTTGTTCCACATGTATACCGAGCGGGAGTTTTCCATCTGTTGTGTGTCCTACAATTTTAATTATAGCCAGCGTGGATGGAGAGCGGGGAGACCAGGAAAGCCATGCAGTTCTTACGGCTCTCTGCTTCCCCTTCCCTGCAGTACGTCGCTCGAAAGCTGCTGATGAAGAAAGGAGCCATAAAGCACGGCGGGCTCGGGATGAGTATCGGCGGCAATCCCTGCGGGCCATCCAGAAAGGGAAAGTAGCTGGCCTAAGCAACCTGTTCCAAGGAGCTGGTCTGAACAATGAACAAGAGGCCAAGCTGGCCGTCACCTGTCCTGTTCCGCCACTGACCGTGAAGGTACCAGCCAGGTTGGTTTGCATGGGAACGTAGACTTGATCTGTATCTTTTATAGCTCCCAGATGGGAATCACTGCCATCCTGCCTCTATATGTGAATTGGCCTGGACTGTATAATTATTTATTTGTCAGAATAAAGTCAGAAAGGTTGCGATTCTCAAAAAGCCTTGAAAGGCGTGCTCTTGAATATACGCAAAATAATATTGCATAAAAAGCAATGCATTACTTTTTATTGGGGTGAATTCAACCAGCCTCCAATGAGCCTTTCCCCAGGCTAAGGAGACATCTTCCAATTGGAGTGGTTCTTCTTCCAATGGAAGAGCAGCTTAAGGCTCGTTTTACATCAGCCTTTCCTGCTGGAATCATTCTACTTCCAAAAAAACTCGCCCACATCTCTTTCAAGTGTGAATCTGCATTCCTTCTCAACTGTCCATATCTGCTAATTGCCCTCTAGCTCTCAAGCTGGCTTCACACCTCTGTGAACAAATCCTGTTCTTAACAGCACTTCAAAAGCATGACCCCTTTCACTCCAGTTCAATCAGATGTGGACATTCCCCTACAACAGCTTTGACACCAATGTGTTACCGGTGCAGGGAGCGCTGGAATGAAGCTGTTACAAAAATGCACATGTAAAATCAGCCTAAGTCGGAGGAAAGCTCCTTGGCTGGGAAAATGGTTTCAAACATTGCTCAGTGGAGCAGTAGGATAGAGGTAGGACCCACCCCACTGTGTTATAACAACACCATTCAAAATCTGTCTTTAAAAAATGGATACATTGGTGCCCTTGACATAATGTTTACTGATAGACCTGGCCCTGGCCGAGATGGCTCAGGCTAGTTCAATTTTCAAGATAACCATCTTCAAGTACTTGAAGGGCTGGCATATAGAGGATGGTATGGACTTGTTGTCTGTTGCCCCAGAGCCAACGGGTTGAAATTAAATCAGAAGAGTTTTCAGCTAAACACTGGGGAGAACTTCCTGACAGTTAGAGCATTTCCTCAGTGGAACAGGCTTTCTTGGAAGGTGGTGGGGTCTCCTGCTTTGGAAGTTTTCAAACAGAGGCTGGATGGCCATCTGACAGCAATGCTGATTCTGTGAACAGAGGCAGATGGTACCTGCCACTTTAGGCTACTGTGCGACAAGAGTTTTGGACTGGATGGACCTTTGGCCTGATGCAACATTGGCTTCTCTTATGTTCTTATGTAGATCATGAGAAGGAGGGCAGGAAGGGTTGCCTCAGGGCTTAGTTCGTGTGGCCCTTTCTTACATGCCCACGGAAATACTAATCACCACTTTGAGGTCAGGCAGCAATTTATCTCCAGGCCAGTTTGACTGGAGATCCTGGAGGGTTTTTTTTGTCATCTTCTGGTGTGGAACCGCGGTCACTGGTGTGTGTGTTGGGGGGGAGGTATTTGTGAATTTCCTGCATTGTGCAGGGGGTTGGATTAGATGACTCTGGAGATCCCTTCCAACTCTATAATTTTAATCTCATCAGATCTCAGAAGATAAGCATGGTCAGCTCTAGTTAGACTTGGATGGGAGACCACCAAGGAAGTCCAGGGCTGCAATGCAGAGGCAGGCAATGGCACGCTCCCCTGTTAGTCTCTTGCCTTGAAAACCGGGGTTGCCATGTCAGCTGCAACTTGGTGGCACTTTCCACCACTACCACCACCACCACAACAAACCCAGTTCATTGTTTGTTACAAAAGCCATCCCGCTACAGATAGTCCTGAAGTGAGGCTGGCTCTCCTTTGGGACGTCCAAGAGCCTGTCACCCCAAGCAACAGATTTAGTGGGTCAGTGGCAACTGCTAACCAGCTGAACAGCCAGCTACCTGCCAATTGCCGTCCAACCATCACTCCCTGTCCAGAACTCCAGAGGAGATGGTTCTCATTAACACACACAGATCCCTGATGCATTAAAAACAGTGCAGCCAAGCACGCATCCTAGTTCCTGAGCCCTTGAGGCATCCCCTCTTCTTTTAAGAGCCTGGCCAAGATGGTGGCTGAACTCCTGCGAGTGGAAGTAGTCTCGCAAAAGTTCAGGAAGTCTTATTGGGCATGCTCAGTTTGCTACACTAGTTAGGGGCTGGGTCAACAAAGAGGTAAGGAGGATTATTTTCCTTGCAGGCAACAGCAGTGTTCAGGCAGTTGGGCAAGGGGCAGTGGCAAGGGGTGGTAGTGGTGGTGAAAGCTACTGCTGGCACTACCTTCAGAAGTGAAAGATCTTGAGCTGCCACCATCCTGAAGAACAAAAATGTTTGTGGTCTGATTCGTGAGAAGGAAGACGGGCTGAGATAGCACCTGGGATCGTGGGCCAGTGAGTAATCATCTGTAGCATGACACATGACATGGAACATGTGATCTGCACCATCACGTGGGGGCACCAGGCAGCTAGTTCTAGTGTTGAGCTTCTCCATGCTATAAAGCTCCTATTTGCTAAGAAGAGAGAAGAGATTGGATTTATATCCTGCCCTTCACTACCCGAAGGAGTCTCAGAGCGGCTTCCAATCTCCTTTCCCTTCCCTTCCCACAACAGACACCCTCGGAGGCAGGTGGGGCTGAGAGAGCTCTGACAGAAACTGCTCCTTTTCAAGAACAGCTGTGGCAGAACTATGGCTTGCCCAAGGTCGTCCAGCAGGTGCTAAGTGGAGGAGTGGGAAATCAAACCCGGTTCTCCCAGATTAGAGTCCACGCACTTAACCACTACACCAAACTGGTATTACCACACTTGCTGGTAAGTGGTATTACCACACATTGCATCATACGTAAGAGCTGTTGATGTCTTCTACAGAGGGAACCAACACCTGTAGACTGGATCCCCAACTGTAGGCCTCTTCATTATTTTTTTTCAAAAAATCTTTGGCTACAATCACACACACACTAAATAATGCACTTTCAATCTACTTTCAGTCCTCTTTCCAGCTGGACTTTGCCAGTTCATACAGTAAAATCCAGTTGGAAAGTGCACTGAAAGTGGATTAAAAGATTAAAATTAGTATGTGTGATCGCAGCCCTCCTTGGTCTTTTGATTTTATATGGCACCGTTTCCCTTCAGTGTTATGGTTTGTTGCGGACATTGCAGCTAAATTTAAAAATGAAATCTGAAAACAGCTTCAAGAGGGGACAGAATTACGATATGGAGCAGAGGTCCATAGGTGGCTATTAGCCACAAGGTATAGATGGAAGACTCTGTCTGGGCCTGGGGCAGTGATGCCCTGTATTCTTGGTGCTTGGAGGGCAACAGTGGGAGGGCTTTTGGAGTTCTGGTCCCACTGGTGGACCTCCTGGTGCCCCCTGGGTATTGTCCACTGTGTGACACAGAGTGTTGGTCTGGATAGGCCACTGGCCTGATCCAACATGGCTTCTCTCTAACTGGGTTACTAGGGGCAAGCAAAGTTTGGGAAAATGATCCAATCCCAGCTCTTTATAAGAGCTCCCTGCAAGGTAAAGATAATTTAGAAGATAGTTTCAGGTGGGTAGCCATATTGGTCTGCAGTAGCAGAAGAAGAAGAGTTGGATTTATACCCTGCCCTTCTCTCGAAGTCTCAGTGGCTTGCAATTGCCTTCCCTTCCTCTCCCCACAACAGATACCCTGTGAGGTAGGCGGGGCTGAGAGAGCTCTGAAAAAACTGACTGACCCAAGGTCACCCAACTGGCTTCATGTGGAAGAGTGGGGAGCCAAACCCGGCTCTCCAGATTAGAGCCCGCTACTCTTAACCACTACACCGAACTGGCTAGCTAGCTTCATTTTGATGGTTTCCCCATAGCTGGTGGGGCTGCAAAAAGCGAAGCAACAAAAAAGTGATGCATGACATCTTTCCCCACATTCCAGGCCCCCATGGCAGTCATTTACCCTCCATACCCCCTGGTAACCGTTTCAAGTTTTTAAAACCAGTAGTTGATGTATCAATTTACCTTTACATCAGTGGTCCTTTCCACATTTGCCTGCCACTTTGGATTTTCTCAGTGTTTGAATTGAGGCAATTTAAGTTTGTGGCAAAACAGCATCCAAATAACCTGGGGCAACAGCAGGTTGAAACCTCGCTGACCACTGAATGCAGTGTAATGCAGAATGTAATGTAATGCAGAATGGGGGTGGGGTGGGGGAACCCGGAATAAAAAGGAGGTCGAACTCAATTTTAGTGCAGAAGGGTGTGTGTGTCAGTTTGAATGGTTTTGTGCTAAACAGCACCAGCAGAGGTTGAAGACTCCAAACAGATGAGACAACACTATGTACAGTGTATGTACATTTATTTACAAAATAATATAGTTACTTCCACTGTCAAAGTGCTTCGCCAGTAACCCATACAGAATAGAAGAGAGATCTATACATATCATACATCACCTATATACATTTCACCAACCTCACTGACCAATCCGGTTAGTGCTGAGTCATTCTGCAGTGATGGCTTACAGAACAGGTCTGGACTAGTTCTTGCCTGTTCCACCTTGTCCAGTCACATGACTCACTGTGAAGCTGTCTGCAGAAATCTATCTGACAGCTAGACATGTGCTCACTATTTATGAGTCTTTAACACCAACTGGGGGGAACCTGGATTAAAAAGAAGGTTGAGTTCGATTTTAGTGCCGAATTGTACCATGGTGAACATGGATTAAAAGGAGAGTGCGGGAAGGGCCAATGTGTGTATTACTCTTTTTTTTAAATCTCCATAGAAGTCACTTGTTGGTATGGGATAGAAATGGTAGCTGTGGGGCTGAGAAAACAGGACCAGGAAAAATCTGGAATTCCTCACCCCCCTAGAAACCATCCCACTTTTGCTGTGATCATTCCGAAAACATTTTTTAATGTCATTTCTAGTCCATCTTTCTCATTGGGAATCCTGGAAGATTACACAGGGTCAGTCAAGACAATCAACAAGACAGTCAATAAACAACGGAATAAGAGTTGGTCTGTAGAACCAACTGAAGGCTAAAAACAGAACTGAAGCAAAGCAAGAGGGTTAACATGAAACAAAATTCCATAGCAGGATCCTAGTTTCAGCAAGCTATACACAGAAGTATAGACTGCAGTCCCTAATAATTTTTCTAAGTAATGTTGCGAATCATTTAGTACAGGGCAACCCTATGGGCCACGTCAAAAAGCCCTCTTGAGTAATTCAGTTTTGCATGGTTTGCAGAAAGCCATAACAGCAGGTGCCTTCCTGATATCATCACAGTAATGCAGGTTTGGGAAAGATTGTGGGAAAGACAGGAGAAAGCTGGGAGGTACACAAAATCACTGTGATGCTGTGTGGAGGTGCGAGGAGGGGACGCTTCCCAGTAAGATGTAAGCCAAGGCAAACAACCCATGTGTAAGGGCATTTCTGTTGGGGTGAGCGACTCAGCATGCCTGGACATCAAGGGGCGCTGCATCACTCCATGTGTGTCTAGGTGCTATCTCCTTGAATGGGATGCTTCCCTTTGTCTTAACCTGGGAGCTGCCCTCTGACCCCCTTCCCCCCCCCTCCAGCTCTGTCCTCTCCCTCTCTCTACATGGCCTTCCACAGAGACTCATGTCTCTGCAGGCCTCTCCCGCAGAGACAGTGCCCTCACACTCCCACACACGTGATGCCAGACAAGCTGGCCATTTGTGAGAGGGAAACGACTCTTTATATTCGGCTTCTCTCTCTCTCCTTTTGACCGCAACCTGAATGTGAACTGGATCTACTTGGATAAATGTAAGTGTACCCCCCCTCCCTTTTTTGCAGTATACTTCTTGGGACATTCCTTTGTTACAGTCATGACTGGACAAAACTCTGCTATATTAACCAAATATCCCAATAATTCCAGCACTTTCATACTTATGCAGCTTGGCTCCAGGCTGTATCGCTTTCTCCCATAGCTAAGACGTGGCATCGTCTGCTGATAGTTGACCACAGTTAAATGTAGTTGCTTCATGCAGGCTGTAGTACAATAAAAAGCAATTTTTGGTCTTTGAATAGTCATTTATGTATTTAGTGCATTTTTATTGCCCCCCCTTCCTCCACAGAACTCAAAGCAGTGCTGACGGACCTCTCTTCCTTCATTTTATCTTCAGGTAGGCTAGATGTTAGGGCTTCTAACTCTAGGTTGGGGGATTCCTGGAGATTTGGGGGGGTGGAGTGGGTTTAGGGGTATAATGTCCCTCAGTGGGGTGGGTAGATAGACAGACAGACAGACAGTTTATTATGGCATCAAACCAGTAAATCAGTAGAAACACACCAACATTATAAAAAAGGGACTAAAATACATAAAATGTATAAGAATGTATAAAATAAAGTAACAACCAATCGAAAATGTGTAAAATATGTCAGGAGATCAGCTTAAAACTAAGGCATGCAGGCTTTTCAAATACAACAACCAACAACACAGTTTGGCAACAGACTTGGAGATGAACTGATTTTCATCTGTCAGCATATAATTTATATAGTCAGATCCCATCATATCGGGACTTGGTTTTGCAATAGGCTCAAGATATTTGGAGCGGACCTCCTTATACCAGGGACACCTGAGGATCATATGTGTGATAGTTTCAACTTCCTCCAAGCCACATTTGCAGTACCTTTGTGCAAAGGGAATTCCCTTATATCTACCCTTGAACACCACTGAGGGGAGCGCTGAACACCTGGCCAGAGTGAAGTATAATTCAGTACAGTCCCCCCTCCAAAGCAGCCATTTTATCCAGGGGAACTGATCTCTATCATCTGGAGATCAATTGTAATCCCATGAGATCTCCAGGCTCTGCCTGGAGGCTGGCAACCGTACTAAGTGTGCAGAGACTGCCTGGCCTAAGGTCACCTAGTAAGTTTTGTGGCAAGCAGGGATCTGAACACAGGTATCTTTGAGCCTTGTCCAACCTTTTAACCACTACACTGGACAGGCGGCTATGTTTCCGTACAAAGTTGTGTAGTTAGTCTTGCTTTGAAGATGGCTTGAAGAACGGAACGTACCAAGGCCATGTTGAGTCAGACCGGAGATTGGTGTAGTTCCCTTCTCTGTTTTTCAACTGTGGCCAGCTTCTCTGACTCAGAGGCACAGGGAAGCTTAAAAAAAAGGTATGAGATCAGTGATACATCCCCCAGTCTTAAGCTCCTGCTTCATGCAGTCAGAGGTGAATTCAGTTTGTGCTTCTAGCCATCACAGCGAGCAGCTACCGACCGATCTGCCCTCCGTGTATTTTTTCTAATCCTTTAAAAAGCTGGTTTTGCTCTTGGCCATCACATCATGTGGCTTGTGTGAAGAAATACTATTTTTCATAAACCTGCAGCCTATCTGCTTCGGTGGATGATCTCCGGAGTGTTTTGTGCTTTGAAAACGAGTGAATCATATCTCCGTTTTATTCATTCTCTTTGCACTGCTCGCAATCGCACATGGATCTCCCTTATCGTGTTCTTCCTCCGTCTTCTTTTCTCAGATGAAAAGCTTCGAGTGTTTAAATGCAACGTATTCCCTGCAGCGACTCTCTTAGCGCGTGCTGGGCCACCCAGCATCTGGGGTACAGAACAGCTTATGGCGGTACCACAACGGTGTCTCCTAGTGTCATGTTTTACTTCTCTGTGTAGAAGGGAATGGGCAGCTGCTCACTTATACTGGAGAGCATTGCTGTTTGGATCAGGACTTAAGCTTGCTCTGTGTCTTAGGGACAGACTTTTGTCTCAATGGTCCCATCCTGGCAGCTGTTTTGTGTTAACAGGGAAAAGCAAATGTTTTTGTCATGGATCCCCTTAGGGTTGCCAAGCATCTGGTCTTTGCTCTTGCGACGTCTGGCAGCCCAAAGGAAGCAGGGCCAAAGTAGGACCAAAGGAAGCCTGGTCCATTCTGCTCTTCTATATCTGTTCTGCTTTGACAGGCCATCATTTTCTCTTGCTGTTTTTCCATACAGAGTCTTGCCTCTAATAATGGCTGTTCAGTTTCCCAGCTCAATTAGGGAATTAAATTGGCACCCTCTGAGAAGCAGTAGACTCTCTCTGTTTGCTCATGACCTGCTTGTCAAACAATTGTCGTGTTCAAGGCCACACCTGATGTTTACTGAACACAATACTGGAATGCACAACACAGTTCATATTAAGCAAAACAAGTGTTGCGTTCAGGGCAGAGCTTGGTGCTTTTTACTCTACCTGGAAGACCGGGATGCACAGATGTAATCACGATCAGTTAAGCCAAAAACAAGAGATGAGAACAAAGTCAAAAAACCAGCACAGAGCCTGAGAACTGGAGGTTCAGTCCAAGAGCCAGGGGGAACAGGAAAGTCTGGGGTCAAGGTCCAAGGCTTGGAAACCAGGGCAGAAGACAGGTCTGGATTCCTAGCTGCAAAACAAGCACAGGTTAGCGGAATAAGACGCAAGGCAGCACACAGGCAGTACTCTGTTTGCTGAGTGGGTCAGCTCACAGAGAGGGGGTAGCAAGGTTGCTTCCATGATGAGCTCCACTCATTGTATTCCTTTTATTACCCTAACTAGCTGACTCGTGCAAGAAGCACAGGTGTTACTTTTCACTGGCTTGTTATTCTTCCTTCTGGAACAACTCAGCTTCAGTAACTAAAGTTGAACGCCACTGTGCAATTAAACAGGCACTTCATCTTTCCTGGGCTGTCAAATGCTCTAGACGTCTTCTGCTCTCAGCTGGTTCAGGAGATACCGGTGCCGATGAGACTTTCTGTCGCCTTTCTTTCATCTCCTGCCAGGATGAGCGACCCTCATCTCCTGATGCTTCTTGACCTGGCTCTGCCAGCTGCTCAGGCAGGAACTCCACCAGTGCAGGGCCTGATTCTTCCACCTCCTCATCCTCGGAGAAGGAGGCAGCTGACTGGCTCACAACAACAATATTCTCCTTATTTTCCTGTTATCCCATGTGTCTGAGATCAAGGTGTTTTCACAGAAATAAAGTTATTCAAGAACAATTCTTGAAGGATCTCTCTCAGCCTCACCTACCGCACAGGGTGTCTGTTGTGTGGAGGGGAAGGGAAAGGAGACTTTAAGCCATTCTGAGACTCTGAGTGAAGGGCGGGGTATAAATCCAATTTCCCTCTCCTCCTCTTCCTCCTCCTTCTGAAACGTCAGGTAGTATTTTAAAGGCTATCGTTATACAGAGCTAGATAATACATCTGATTGTCTGTTCATGAAAAGCAATCATTTGTCTGCATATGTCATTTATACCCTGCTTTGCCCCCCACGGGGACCCTAGGTAGCTTACTTTGTTCTTTTATCCTCCAAACCTACTGAAATCCTGTGTTTTGATCATTTCCTTTCCCCTTTCTTTTCCCCTCTGTGTCATCAGTCACATCTGTGGCCAGTTGGCTAGTGTCTGAAGGATCAAAATTATTTGTGAGGACAGAGGAGCATCCCCCAGAAATGACATCACATTGCTGTCTGTGATATCTCTTCCAGGTGATGCTCTAGAAATTTCCCCAATCTCTGTGGTAAAGACCATAGAGACTGGGGAAATTCCTACAGCAACATCATCAATGCCATTGCCCCCCCCATTTTTCTCCCACCACTGAAATTAGTGTGGGTGGAAGTCTGAGGGAAGAGGCA
Organism: Lepidodactylus listeri; assembly: GCA_029233225.1. Classification (NCBI taxonomy): domain Eukaryota; kingdom Metazoa; phylum Chordata; class Lepidosauria; order Squamata; family Gekkonidae; genus Lepidodactylus; species Lepidodactylus listeri. The sequence continues at coordinate 125,247,975 of JARCFY010000005.1, read as the reverse complement.
GGAGATTGCTCACTGCCACCAGACAAATGGCAACCATACGAGAAATAGAGGTTGTGTCTTCCGCCCCACCCCCATCTCAGGGGGAAGTGTTTGAGTTTGTAGTAAAACTGTTCCTATTTCCCCCTCCCCAATCCATGAAGGGGAGGGGCTTGACTTGCAGTTTCCCTGATTACTGAAAAGCAGGCAAAATTAAAAATTTATCTTTGCCTAGCAAGTTCCTTCTCTGTATCTAGACATAGCTTAACTTCCCAAGAGTAAATAAAGAGGTTCTCATGTTCTCAACAACTGCAAAGCACCCCTGGTGCATTTTTTTGCAAACCAACTTCCAACTTGGCTAATACAAACCAACGTTTGGCTTGGCTGGTTAAAACTAGAGTGGCAAACCAAGCGAAACTGCTAGATTCAAGTCCAGTAGCACCTTAAAGACCAACAAGATTTTGGGGGTTATGAACCTTTGAGAATCAAAGTTTATACCCCCCAAAACGTGTTGGCGTCTAAGGTGCTACCGGACTCAAATATAGCTGTCCTACTGCTGATGAACATGGCTGCCCTCTGAAACCAAGTAAAGGTGTTCAGTTGGTGAGTAAGTCTGTTTCTAATTAGTTTATTCATTAAATAGTTACATATTGCAGAACTTTATGAAGAAGGGGCAGTTTCTCTTCAGAGGGCCTTAATGAGGAAGGACAGTTTTTGAAGTAGGAGGGTGAATAAAGCCAATAAGTTTTTGAGTGGAAGCTGATTGAAGTTTCAGTGTAAGTACTTGGTAAGCTGGTTGTTGGTCCTATCAGTTGAAGGAGAGAATTTTACCACTGTAGACTTTCCTTGGATTTCTGACCAGCTTGTGGAAGTACAGTGCAATTTTCCTCATTGTTGACAGAATGGCCAACTGTACCACATGGTTAAATGAACACTGTGGTAACTTGCCATTTGGTAAATGGCCTTTTGTGTTCATACGCAGTTAAATGATAATTCAATACATGTGAACTACCATTTACTATTAGGGAAAAAATGCTATCTTTCCTGGTGCTGGGACTCGTAAAAGTTTTCAGTCAATCAGCAAGTGCTCACCACAGAAATGCCATATTAGGAACCTCTCTCATTCTGACTTATGTTAGCGTAACCCCTTACATACTTCATGAGCGCTAGCATGGTGTAGGGGTTAAGAGTGATGGACTCTAATCTGGACAACTGAGTTTGATTTCCCCACTGGGAAAGCTTGCTGGGTAACCTTGGGCCAGTCACAGTTCTCTCAGAACTCTCTCAGGTGCCTGTGGGGAAAGGAAGGGAAAGGTGATTGTAAGCCACTTTGAGACTCCCTAGGGTACGGAAACCTACAAACCCCACCTCTTCGTCTTCATAAGTAAGGAAATTTGTAGAAGAATATAATCGCAATGAGGCACAACTATTCTGAGTTTGGGAACATGTTACTGCTCTTTAATTCCCTCATGTTTATTTATTTATTATTTATTTCTTTATTTCTTAGAATTTATATCCCGCCCTCCCCACAGAGGTGGGCTCAGAGCCGCTCACAACATAAAAATGGATTGACTCCTGAATTTTGCCTCACAAAATGGAGAAGACATTTTGTGAAAGGTTGAAAGTTGCTTATAGAAACAATAGTTGCCTGCATGACTTGTAAAAAGAGAGCGCGCAAGAGAGAATTTTTTTATTTGGTAACTTTGGTATAATTCGTTTCTTGCAGCATGTTCTCTGCCTGCTTCTAACCTCTCATTTCTTTTTTTTTTTAAATTTAATATAGAAAAGCTTGGGAGCGGCCTCCGAGGCCTTTCTCCAGAGAAGTCATCATTCAGTGGTTCAAAGTGGAACAGCTGCCACGCCGCGCCGGATTTGAAAGGAACACAAACACTATTGCTCCGTGGTTTCATGGTAAGCATTCTTGAACAGGAAGCACTTTTTTCTTGAAGCTATGGCTGGTGGCAGCCACGGGTACCTGGAGGTGTTAGTTTGTTTCCTGAAAACCATTGGAAGGCATGAGATGAGCTTCCTTAGAGCTGCCTTTTGATGAAAATAGTGCAAAGTGAATGTGTGTGTCTCTGAAAACAGTGTTTCAGCCTCTTCCATATTGCATGACTTAGAAGAAAGCTGTTGCCAGTGCGCTGCTCTCCAGCCACTCGTATGGTTGCCAACTTGAGGTTGGGAAATTCCTAGAGATTTGGGGTGGAGCCTAACAGCGGGGTTTGGGAAGGGACATCAGTGGGGTAAAATGCAATATAGTTCAACTTCCAAAATGGCTGTTTTCTCCAGGTGAACTGATCTCTGTTGCCTGGAGTTCAGATGTAATAGCAGGAGATCTCCAGCCATCACCTGGAGGTTGGCAACCTAGTTGTAGGAACATTGATGCAACGCCATGGCATCACTTCCAGCTGAGCAGGCAGAAGTGGTGTCATGGCATCAGTGACCCTGTAGGACTTCCTTCAATCTCTATGGAAGATACCATAGAGATTTGGGAAATCCCTAGAGTGATGCTGATGCCATGACATCATTTCCACTACTGGAAGTGATGTCACAGCATTGCATTGACATCCCTCCTTCCCATTTTCCCATCCTGCCACTCGACAGACCAGTGTGGGAGTTGGAGCATGGGGTGGGTGTGTGGGAGGTCGCCTGCAGTGCCCGGCTACCTGGTAAGGCTAGCTGTGTGGTCGTTGTAGTGACGGAGGTTTGTTTCCTTCTGCCGTGTGACTGCTTTCGCACCTGCACAGTAGACGAAATTGACTCTCTCCCAGATTCATGGGTGGCTGGATCAGGTAATCAGAGAATGCTGGGAGAGGGGAACAGGCTCATAGCCAGAAAAAAATTGTTTTTTTTTTTAACAAGGGGGCAGTTTAGTGCAGTGGAGGTGACTCCCGAGGAAACTGGCTCAGACCCCATTCCCCATTCCTGCTCAGCTCACCTTGGCGAAGACGGGCTCCACTGTGGTAGTGGCATCCTCTCTAGGGGCGCTCATGCCCTTGCTTCGAAGTGGTGGTGGAGTCAGGAGCAGGAGCCATCTGGGGCTGGCTGGGGCTGGAGTGCTCCATTGGCTTTCCCCATCTTGTTTATCTTTCTCTGCCCTGCCCTTCACTTCTTCCAGCTGCTGGGGCTCATACTTGGGAGGATGGTGCTGGCCATTCCACCCACGCTTGAGGCTCGTGCAGCTTCCTGGAGCGCCTGGTTGGGAGGAAAGGCAAGCATGCTGGGGGTGGGGGGATCATGGACGGGGGAAGCCCGAGAGAGGATGCAAGTGGAAGAAGCGGATGCCAGTTGGCTAAAGGCGGCACAGCAGAAACTGCCCAACCCAGACTGGAGTGGCCTGTCCGCTGGCCAGGATGGCTGAGGTGGAGCAACCTGAACATGAGAGGCCAGCCCTGGGATCCGTTTCCCACAGCGGGCAGCCAGGAGTCAAGTGCTTCCTATGCATTCAGGCGGCCCAGGTCCGGCCAGACTTTGTCCCTCCCTCCGTGGTGGCTGTGCCTGGACTGCCCACGCCCACCTCCAGCCTGTCTCCCTGGCTTCTCCCTTAATGAGGACGTAGGGCGCATTCATGAGGGGGGCATTGCCCTTGTGAGGCCCTCCTCCCCACGGCTATGAGCCTGGAGGGGAATTATGGCACCCGTAAAGCTGTGTGAAAATAGTCATGAGCAAAGCAATGGTGGCAACACGAACTCTGGTGAAACCAAACAGTTCATTTAAGGAAAAAAAACCATGGCGTTTAAAAATGACTGACCTTCAGGTATGATAACTGGCTGTGGAGTGACATACAATGACAACGGATTTTTGGGGAAGGGACGAAGACACCTACTGTGCTGTGCAAGAATGCAGATGCATGAAATGCCACCATGGCATTTGGCTGCACCGTTTGAATCCTGCCAAACGGGCTCCAGCTGCTTACAAGCAACCAAACTGCCCTACAGCCAGTCCCTCTGTTCGAAGAGCAGAATGCGAGCTAAACCAGCAGGTTCCCAGGTACCCCTAGTTTCATAAACTTTGCTGTGGTTCGTACAATCCGTACGAATACTGTCAGGGATGGCCCAGTGTTCGGCAGCTTGCTTCCACTAGACTATTACTTCAAACCCTTCAAGGCTATCTGGAGACACTGAGGGGCACTTTCAAGGTCAGTCGGCTTTCTAACAGCATGACAAAAAATGATTGCCTTGTTGACTCCAATCCACCTCTCCCCTGGGAAACAGTGGGGTGTGTCGTCACCCCTCCCCCCCCCGTTCGTCTGTCCTCACGAATAATTTGATCCTTCATAATAGCCTGTCACTTCATTTTAGTTTTTAATAACTGTTTATGTCCGTCCATCCTTTTGATGGCCCTGTGATTGTTATTCTGTGGGCCGTTGTCAAGAAGTGTCGGGGCCCAGACGTTATTAGCAAACACTATAAATGTTTCAGAGCAGCGGCCTTCCTGAGGAACAAAGAAGTGGAGCGTCCAAGTGAGGTAACATGAGTTGGGACATATGGCAAGGAGAAAGGAAGCAAAGGAAAAGGGCTGGTGTAGCTCTAGCTGTGAAACCGGAGACTGGGGGCGGGGCCTGAATAATTCATGTCGGTGGTCTAATTGCCAAGGTGGAAATAGGGCTTTGCCAACCCGCCACCAGGCACCCAACATCTTTGCTTTGTGTTTAACCGGGAGTCAAGGGCTGATACGCCGAGGCTATAGATGATGGATGGGGAAAGATTGCTGCATTGGACAGCTGTTCCCGATTCGGAAGGGGAGGGAAAAAAATGTGATTACACAGTGTGTTAGCACAGATGTGGAGAGAGCCTTGTTTCTTGAAGCGTGAAGACGGCTTAAGAGCTCAAAGCGGGCCCTGGTATGTTGGATACTAGTTGCCCCTGCGTATGAAGGCTTTTCGTTTTACTATAATTTTTAATCTAATCCTGAGGTTTAGGAATGATAAGACTCGACTTGTTGTTAATTAAGGATGTGCACCACTGCTGGCCTATGAGAATTTGTGGATGCTTTGCCTCTTGTACTACTGGTTCTGTACATTAGGAGAATCCTAGCCACAGCTAATGAATGTGCCCAAGACTCTCTTTGTATTTACCGAGACAGAGCAAAAGACACATCTGTTGTGACTTAAAAAAGAAGGAGAAGAAGAAGCAGAGGAGGAGGAGGAGGAGATTGGATTTATACACCGTCCTTCACTACCCGAAGAGCGCTTTATAATCTCCTTTCCTTTCCCTTCCCCTCCCCACAACAGACACCCTGTGAGGTAGGTGGGCATGAGAGAGCTCTTTCAAGAATTTGTGGCTGATCCAAGGTCACACCAGCAGCTGCATGTGGTGGAGTGGGGAATCAAACCTGGTTCTCCCAGAATCCCAGAGTCTGCGATCCTGACCACTACACCAAACAGGAAGAAAATAGATGGCTTCAAGAGGGAATTAAATAAACACAAGAAGGGGGGGACCCACAATACTCACAGGGGGGGCGGGTGTGAGAAGCTGACAGCTGCTCCTCCGCCCCCCCTTCTCCCGTCCCGAGTGGCTGTCAGCCACTCGGGCCAACCTTCCTCTGCCCCCTTCTCCCCAGCCCAATACTCGGGGGGGGGGGGGGAAGTATCCCAGTCCTCCTGCCCCCCCTCCCCAGGGCAAGCGGCGGCAGCATGGCAAGGCCTGAGGTGCCTCCACCCACCTCAAAGGCAGAGCTCCAGGTGGTCCTTGGACTCCTAATTTTCTATCATGCCTTCCTCCCCCACAAGGTGGCAATAGCGGAGCCACTGCATTGGTTGCTTGACAAAGGGGCAAAATGGGAGTGGGGACCGCGACACTCAGTGGCATTTTCGGCTGTCAAGGACTTACTGGTTTCCAGCGCTGTCCTGGCTCACTTCAACGAGGTACTACCATTGTCCTGGCATACAACGCATCTCCCTACCGGGTGGGAGCAGTCCTCGGCCATCAAGTTCCCGATGAGAGAGAGGTTCCAGTGGCATATTACTCCAGGACCCTGTTGGTGGTGGAACAAAATTATGCCCAAATTGATAAGGAAGCACTGACCATAGTCGTGGGAGTCAAGAAATTCCACAACTACCTGTATGGTAGGTTGTTCACTGTGGCCACGGACCACAAGCCGCTCCTGGGACTCCTCGTCCTGCACCACCAAACCACACACATGATGTCCCTGTGGGTTCTGCGGTGGTCTATTTTTCTTGCAGGGTACCAGTACTCCTTGGTGCACCACCCTGGAAAAGCAATGGGCCACGCCGATGCCCTCAACCACCTCCCGTTGCCGTCCTGCAACCTGGACCTGGCTCCAACCTTCCACATGGCTCTTCTGGAGGACCTCCCTGACCGGCCTGTCCAGGTGGATGATGTGGCCCGTCGTACAGCCTGAGACCAAGTCCTCTCCCATGTCTCGGACTGGGTGGGGCAGGGTTGGCCCGAGCACATGGGCCCCGATTTTGCGGCTTACACCACAAGGCTCAATGAGATGTCCACCCACAAGGGGTGCCTGCTATGGGGGACAAGGGTAGTCATCCCGGGGCCCCTAAGTGCCAAAGTACTGGCGGCCCTACACAAGTCCCATCCCAGAATTGTATGGATGAAAGCCCTGGCGTGCAGCTATGTGTGGTGGCCAGGCATGGACAAAGAAATCGAGGATCTGGTCCATCGGTGTGACAAATGTCAGGAGTCACACCCTGATCCTCCTCACACCCCTATTTGGCCCAGGGAGTTGACCAACAAGCCCTGGTCACGACTCCACCTGGACTTCACGGGGCCGGTGCAGGGCCAGTTGTTTTTCATTGTTGTTGACAGCTACAGCAAGTGGCTGGAGGTAGTCCTGGTGTGGGCTACCTCTACTGGGGCAGCAGTACGAGCCCTATGGTGCATCTTCACTACCCACGGACTGCCCGACACCCTCGTGACGGACAATGGGACAGCATTCACGTCTAGGGAGTTCCAGTGCTTCGTGGACTCCCTCTGCATCCGGCACATCCGTTCAGCCCCCTTCCATCCCACGACCAACGGCCAGGCAGAACGAATGGTGAGAACCACAAAAGACGCTCACAAACAAATGGAGCAAGGGGACTGGGAGTTCCAGCTGGCCAAGTTCCTGTTCAGCCAGAGGAACATCCCACACACTGGGACGGGATGCCAACCAGCAGAACTGCTCATGGGTCGGCGCCTCGGCTCCATGCTGGACTAGCTCCACCCCGACCGCATCAACAATGACTGCGCAAGGTCTGAGCTCCAGCAAGCTCCCCATGGATTCTCCCCTGAGGACCCAGTGTACGTACGGAGCTATGCCAAAGGTCCTGCCTGGGTCCCCGGAAGGATCATTCGTCCCACAGGGCTTCTGTCCTACGAGGTCCTAGCAGAAGACAGCTTGGTGTGGTGGCACCACATCGACCAGCTGCGACTGTGCCTACTGAGCAGTGCAGCCAAGTGCAAAGTGATGCACATTGGAGCCAAAAATCCTAACTATAAATACACGTTGATGGGGTCCGAACTGGCAGAGACTGACCAAGAGAGAGATCTTGGAGTCGTAGTAGATAATTCAATGAAAATGTCAAGACAGTGTGCGACTGCAATGAAAAAAGCCAACGCTATGCTGGGGGTTATTAGGAAGGGAATTGAAAACAAATCAGCCAGTATCATAATGCCCCTGTATAAATCGATGATGCAACCTCATTTGGAGTACTGTGTACAGTTCTGGTTTCCACACCTCAGAAAAGATATTTTAGCATTGGAAAAAGTGCAGAAAAGGGCAACTAAAATGATAAAAGGGTTGGAACACTTTTCCTATGAAGACAGGTTGAAGCGCTTGGGGCTCTTTAGCTTGGAGAAACAACGGCTGAGGGGTGACATGATCGAGGTTTATAAGATTATGCATGGGATAGAGCAGGTAGAGAAAGAAGTCATTTCCTCCCTTTCTCACAATACAAGAACTCGTGGGCATTCCATGAAATTGCTGAGCAGTCGGGTTAGAACAGATCAAAGGAATTACTTCTTCACCCAAAGAGTGATGGACACGTGGAATTCACTGCCACAGGAGGTGGTGGCGGCTACAAGCATGGATGGCTTCAAGAGGGAATTAGATAAACATATGGAGCAGAAGTCCATCAGTGGCTATTAGCCACAAAGTATAGATAGGAACTCTCCGTCTGGGGCAAGTGATGCTCTGTAATCTTGGTGTTTGGAAGGGCAACAGCGGGAGGGCTTCCTGCCTGGTGGGCTGAGGGCACCTGGTGTTTTGGGCTACTGTGTGACAGAGTGTTGGACTGGATGGGCCATTGGCCTGATCCAACACTGGCTTCTCTTATGTTCTTATGTTCTTATGATTTATCCTTTGCCTTTCTCACTGAAACTCAAGGAGGATTCTGCAGTGCGAGTCAATACAATCAATAAGATGGGACATCCAATAAACGATGCATTAGAATTTGGATTGCAGAAGTCTGGAACCAAACAGAAATCTGGACAGGACTGAAAGAGAGCATGATACTTTACACAATGCAGAACTACAGAGCAGGCTCCCCCTTACAGCAAGTGAGAATACAGATTATACACAGTAGTAAAGTTTACACTCCCTCATCTTTTACCAAAGCATCTTTCTGAACCACTTTGTTACAGTGCGACCCCATTACACCCCTGAATCATTCAGTTCTGCATAGTTTGTGGGAAGCTAGGAGAGTGGGGGCAGGCGAGATAGAATTGTGCCCTGGGGGATCCCACTGGACCAGTCCCACACTGAGGGTAACTGATCTCCAGTGGCAACTCTTTGAGTCTAGTCTGTGAGAAATGATTTGAACAAGTTCAAAGCACGTCCCCGAATACCTATTTCTGCCTGCAAATGCCTCAGCAAGGTGGCATAGTATTGAAGACTGTGGATAAATCCAGTAGGAACAACTGAAATACATGGCCTTATAGTCAGATGACGGTCATCAGTTAAAGCTAATACGGCTGTTTCCATCCCATAGCCCAGCCTGAGGCCAGCCTGAAAAGGGAACAGAGCAGATAAATTATCCAAGAAGACCTGGAGTTGGTCCGCTACAGCTCTCCCAATCACTTTGCCCAGAAAGGGCAGATTAGAAACAATTAGTGAAATGGCTGCCATTGGGATAAGTGGGTTCCATTTGGAGGAAAGGCCTACAGAGACCTTAGGGACCCCAGCAATAGGTGGAAGACCTGGGCATACTCTCTCAGCTGTTTCCAAGACTTCAACTTGTCTAAGGATAAGTTTATCAATGGGTACTAGCCACAGGGACTGAGGGGAACCTCCACAATCAGAGGCACTAAGCCTCTGAATCCCAGAGCCAGGAGGCAACATCAGGGGGAAGGGCTCGGTTCTATGCTCTATTGCTGGCCCTCCAGAGGGGAGTCCTTGCTGCTCTGGGAGTCTTGTGCGTGTACTTGGTGCGTGCACCACAATGACTTGCATCAGGCACATTGGGGTGGAACCTCTGTAATTCAAGGGAAAACCACAGAGTTTTCCCTCAAATTATAGAGTCCTCCCTGAAATGTGCCCAATGTGATGATGATGTGACCTCTGGGTGACGTCATCATGCCGGGCACGTCTCCTCAGCCCGACAATTTGGGAGTGGGGTCCCCCCCCAGCACCCGATTTGGGCTGGTGGGGAGCGGACCGATTGAGCGGGGGTTTCCCCGCCCCCCGGGGGGACTTGGCAACCCTACTCCAGAGTAACTGGTTGGCCACTGTGTAAGACAGGATGCTGGACTTGATGGACCATTGGTCTGATCCAGCAGGGCTCTTCTTGTGTTCTTATGAAGGCCTTGGCCTCAATGCCCTGTTGCTGGCCATCCAGAAGAACTGGTTGGCCACTGTGTGAAACAGAATGCTGGACTAGATGGACCATTGGTCTGATCCAGCAGGGCTCTTCTTGTGTTCTTATGTAGCTTGGAGAGTGATAAGCATGCCATGAGAAATATAACATAAAATTCCATGGACCCAACATCAAGAGTTCACTCATCCCACCTCCCGGGCAGGAGATGGCAGCATTAGCTGACATTCTGCCTCCCCAAAGCCTCCCCTGCCCCCACCCCAGGTTTCAGTACAATTGATGGAAGGCACGAAGCAATGCAGGAGCATTAACATTTTCCGCAGCAAACCATTCATTTTCTTCCGGCCCAAAGTCTTTCCAGTGCACTAGATAGAATAAGTGACCATGTTTAAGCTTAGAGTCCAGAATTTGCACAATCTCATAATGAGGTTCACCATTCAGAATCAGAGGAGGAGGAATCGGTTGTTGGGGCTGCCAGATATTCAGTCCAGGGTCCCGTTTCAATAAGCTGAAATGGAAAACTGGATGCAAAGATTTCAGTGACTTAGGCAGTTCAGGTTCAACAGTCACCTCATTGATCTTTTGGAGTACCTTAAACAGGCCCACATATTTCCAACCCAATTTGCGACTTGGCTGCAGGCCCCGATGTTCTTGGTAGACAAACACACCAAACCCCTGGGCTGTAAATCCCACTCAGGTACCCTCCCCTTGTCTGCTTGCTTTTTATAGTCCATCTTGGCTTTATCCAAAGTTTTTGCTATCAAGGGCCAAGAGTCATGTAATGCTTTCCACCAGTCTTGAGAGTCCCCTGACCCTAGTCCAACAGGGGCGAAGGGGGGTGCCTTCATAGCCACAGGAAGCCATAAAGGGAGAGACACCCGTAGAGGAATGAACCACATTATTATAACTATACTCTGCAAATGGCAATAAATCAACCCAATTATCTTGTTGATAATTCGAGAAACAGTGTAGAAATTGTTTGACGACTTGATTGACTCTTTCGGTTTGGCCATTAGTCTCTGGGTGATAGGCACTGCTGAGTGCTTGTTCTACCCACAACACTTGCAATAACTCCTGCCAGAAGGTGGCAACGAACTGCAATCCACAGTCGGAGATTATTTTGTGCGGGATTGAGTGCCGTTTGATAATATTACTCATAAACATTTTGGCCGACGCCTTTGCAGTGGGTATTTGCTTGAATGTGTTGAAATGGGCTTGTTTCGTAAACAAATCTACCACCACCCAGATCACCATTTCCCCCTTGCTAGGGGGCAGACCCCCTCCCCCCGAATAAACGGGACTATATAAATGGGGAAAATGAAGCTATGGAAAAGCTCTTAGATTTTAAATGGGGGGGGGGGTGTCAATGTATTTTATGAATTTAATCTACATTGTAAGCCACCTTGCATTCCATAAGGCAGAAAAGCAGCTAATAAATGTTTTAAATGAATGAATAGGTACATTATTTTGAAAGTCTTGCTGAGAGATTTTGAAAGAGGAAAGTGTGTTTTTCAACACAGCCAACAACATTACTGAAAAAAATAGTGGGCAGTTTTTGGCTCAGCCGTATAAACATCATTATTAAGCGTAACAAAGATGTCAATAATCTCTCCCTTGATTCTGAAGTTCAATTAGTTGTCTTTGTATTTTCCTCTTTGCTCTTGAGGAAAACAGCAAATATTATGGTAAACGTTCTGACCTTAACAGTCAGCTCTTTTGCAGATGGCCTTCTTCCTGAACCAGTTTATAAAATGCCCAAAGTACTGAGACTACACGACATTGACCTGGCCTCTAGGCAGGAGCCGCTAAAGCTGTCAATCTGAGAAAACTCCTCTGGAATGATGATACGTTCGAGGCCCACCGAGGCGAAATTACGCTTGTGAATGGGCTCTCTGTGGGGTTGCTTGAGCTCTGCAATCATACTGGAGGAGGGGGAGACCACCACATGATTACACTGAAATACGCAGAGAGATCAAAAATGCAAAATGTTGTCACTCAGGAAACAGTGGGAGGCAATACTTCGCCTACTGACATTACAACCGATGAAACAGCAGAAGGCGATTCGAAAATAAAGAAATCATACTCTTTTTTTTTTTTTTTGCAGCAGTAGCTTTTTATTAGCAATTTGGCGCACAAAACCAGGAGCTTATTTGCGTGGACCAGAGGCATCTATCAGGAAAAAGTAAACCTGCAGGAAGTGTAAATGAGAGGGCTTCCTTTCCAGAGGCCTTGAACAGGTTTGACAGGTGACAGTGCTATTGCTGTGACAGCCTTCTGTATTACTGGTGGGGATGGGAAGTGCCATCAAGTTATGGTGACCCCAGAGGGTTTTCAAGGCAAGAGAAGTTCAGAGGTGGTTTGTCATCACCTGTCTCTGCATAGCGGCCCTGGGCTTTCTTGGTGGTCTCCCATCCAAGTACTAACCAGGGCTGACCAAGCTTAGCTTCTGAGATCTAATGATATTGGCCTAGCCTAGGCCACCCAGCTCCGGCCATTGCATAACTTGTATTTTTACCTAAAGTAAAAAAAAAAAATTACAGTCAACCATTCCCATTTAAAACAGACATACACAGGAGTACGCTTGCAGCACTCCCCCCCCCCCCCCGGGTGATTTCCTTCTGGTCTACTGGAAAACCACTCAGTTGGAATGAAAACTGTTTAAATGGAGGAATGAATGTATGGAGGAATGTATGGAGGAAAAATTGACCACAAGCATTCTACTTACATTTGTATAAGGAAACCATTTTAGGAAGGTTGAAGGCTGTAACCACCCCCCCAGCTAGCCTGATCTCATCAGATCTTGGAAGCTAAGCAGGGTCTACCCTGGTTAGTATTTGAATGGGAGACCACCAAGGCACAGTCTCTTGGTTTCTTGGCTTGAAAACCCTATGGGAGTCACCGTAAATTGGCTGGGACTTGATGGCACTTTCCACCACTACCAGTCCAAACATCCACACTGTTGTGTATTTGGACCATCTCAGACATTATAGTTGGCATGCACTAGGAGGCCTGCAACTGACCCTAGATCCTCGCAATATGCACAGATGCTAGGGCTGCCAAGTCTGGGTTGGGAAATACCTGGAGACTTTGGGGGGTGGAGCCAGGAGAAGGCGGGGTTTGGGGAGGGGAGGGACCTCAGCATGGTACAGTGCCATAGAGCCCACCCTTAAAAGCAGCCATTTTCTCCAGGGGAGCTGATCTCTGTCAGCTGGGGATCAGTTGTAAAAGCAGGGGATCCCCAGGCCCCACCTGGAGGCTGGCAGCCTTAACAGGTGCTATGTTGTCTGAAAGAGGCATTGTGTGTATTTTTGGTTTCAGTACATGCAAAGCAGAACACTGAAAAAATCAGGGTTTTGTCATGTGTACAGAGGCTAGATTCAGGTGGGTAGCCGTGTTGTAGGGATACCATTTCCCAGGTGGAGGTGGGAGATCCCCTGCTTTTGCAGGCTCCTGCCTGCCACCAGCCAGCTGGCTGGTGGGAAGAAATTCCCCCCACCCGACACCATACGTGGTATGCTGATGTCACCTGGAAGAGATGACAGCACATCAGTGACATGGGGGGGCACTCTGCTTTTTAGGTAAAACTCTATGGTTTGAGGCCATTTTTACCATAGAGATTTGCCCCAAAAGCAGAGCATTGCCCCCAACGTTGCACTGACATCACTTACGGGTGACATCAGTGCGTTGCATGATGTCTCCACCCACCCCCGGAATGCCCCCCCAAATCCCACAGCTGGCACAATGAAGGGACTTGGCAACATTGTTGTGTTGGTCTGAAGCAGCAGAACTAAGTTTGAGTCCATGCCGCCCTTAAGACCAACAAAGTTTTATTCGAGGTATAAGCTTTTGCGTGCATGCGCACTTCAGATGCGTTGTACATTCTTCACATGGTACAATGTATCTGAAGAAGTGTGCATGTACAGAGGCTGTATGTATACTAAATCAGCACAAGGTCTCTTTCATATAACATGGCAGCCATGTGTATGGATTATGGGTCGTGTGTCCTCCCAAATGAAAAGTCACTGTGAAACGCAGAATAAATATGTATGTGTAATAAACAACCCACAGGTCTAACACATACAGACCCTGTTGGGCAATTATATTGGATGTATTTATTCTGCATTAAACAGTGACTTTTCATTTGCTTGTAATTTACTGTGTTTTTTCGCTGTATTGTATATCGTGTGTCCTCCCAACATGTGCAGTTGGCAGGCTCCAAGTACATACAATCATCATATCTGAAAAGGGTTACAATGGAGGGCAGATGGTGTGAAAATGGCACTGTAGAGATATATTGTGGAAGATCATTGTTAATCTGAGGAGCTAGAGGTGACCATGAGGCTGTGGTCACACGGCCCCCCAATCCCGGATAAAGTCCCGCTGGACTTTATTCTGGGATTTTTTCCTTTGGGTTGGGATGTGTGGCGGCGGCTGCGTTTGGGAGGGAGGCAAGAAGTAAATTGGGGCTGAGAAACTCACAGGAGAAGCCTTCTGTGGGTGAGACAGGCTGGCTGGCTGGAAAGCAGAGAGAGGGGGAGAAGCGTGCCGGGGGGAGGGGTGTGCCAGGCTGCAGCCAGCAGGGCTTGGGGCCTGGAGCAGAGCGTAGGTTGGTTTTTTCCTTTCTTGCACTTGGGCGCCTGAGTGCCCAAGCACCCAAGTGCAAGAAAAGGGAGAAAAAAAAGCCCAGCGCTCCACTCTGGGCCTCGAGCCTCGCCAGCCGCCGTCGCCTGGCACATCCCCGCTGGCATTCTTCACCCCTTCTCCCTGCTTTCCACAGGTGGCGGCCGGTGGGGCTCGGGGCCTGGAGTGGAGGGCAGGGCGTTTTTCCCCTCCCTTTCTCACTTGGGTGCCCAAGTGCAACAAGAAAGGGGGGGAAAAAACCCAGAGAGACGATCAGACAGCCCTCTATCGCAATCGTTGTGATAGAGGGCTGTCCAGATTGGCTAAATCCCGGGTTCCAAGCGCGACTTCCAGGAAAATACAAGGAACCCGGGATTGAGCCCGCTTCGGCACGGGAGTTGTCGTGGCCGGTCTGATCTATCCCTTTAAATGCGGGAGGAAACAGAAGTGACTCCCATTTTAAAGGGCTGTATGACCGCGGCCCAAGTCTCTCTCTCTCTCTCTCTCTCTCTCACACACACACACAGAGTGTCTAGATGACAGCACCAGGCTGGGAAGGGCTAATGTGGTCAGTTTTTCCTTCTAAAGTAATTGCACCTGGTGTTGGAAGGAGGGGGATGTTTTCTCTCCCTTTTAAGAACATAAGAGAAGCCAGTGTTGGATCAGGCCAGTGGCCTATCCAGTCCAACACTTTGTCACACAGTGGCCAAAAATACCAGGTGCCATCAGGAGGTCCACCCCCCAGGCACCAAGAATACAGAGCATCACTTGCCCCAGACTGAGATCCTATCTATACCTTGTGGCTCATAGCCACTGATGGACCTCTGCTCCATATGTTTATCCAATTCCCTCTTGAAGCCGTCCATGCTTATAGCTGCTGCCACCTCCTGTGGCAGTGAATTCCACATGTTAATCACTCTTTGGGTGAAGAAGGACTTCCTTTTATTCGTTCTAACCCGACTGCTCAGTAATTTCATTGAGTGCCCAGGAGTTCATGTATTGTGAGAAAGGGAGAAAAGTACTTCTTTCTCAACCATCCATGCTTGTAGCCACCACCACCTTTTGTGGCAGTGAATTCCATGTGTTAATCACTCTTTGGGTGAAAAAGTACTTCTTTCTATCTGTTCTAACCCAACTGTTCAGCAATTTAATCGAGTGCCCATGAGTTCTTGTATTGTGAGAAAGGGAGAAAAGTACTTCTTTATCTTGGAATGAGTCCCAGGTAGACTTATTTGTTTTGTTAACACTGTAAGTTGGGGGGGGGGGGGGGGCTCAGCTGGGCCAGAGGTTGGTGCTGAGCAACTTTCAGACAAGACATCTAAACTGACCCGCCGCTGATATTTTCAGGGCAGAAAGGAACGTGGATATCCTTTTGTTATTCTGTTTTATCTTTGTGATTTGTATAAAATAAAGCTGTTTCTCCTTCCACCACTAGTCTTGCTTTTTGAAATCCTTAAAAGAACCATTGGCCAGAATGGGCAACACAGACTGAAGAGTATTGGACTCAGGAGACCAGGAATGGTGAAATCATGAAGCCTTTATTGAGTGATTCAGCATGCCCAGTAGATGGTCAGAACAAGCATGCTTCCAGGGCTCGAGGGCCCTCATTATATGCTGGCCGGAGCCACACCTCCGGCCGCACCCAAAAGACCTGATAGGGGTTTAACATGTTTGTCATAGGTTCCCTGGAGGAGCCTTTGATTGCATTGGCTCCCCAGGGAGAACCTAGGTCCCACATTGGTGGAGGCTTTCAATCCGGATGTCTATTGTTCCTCCAGATTCAAGCTCCCCTCTCTGCCTGACCATGTGCTCTGGCCATGCGGCAGGCGCCATTACCTGGGAGCACATGGCAGGCTGGTTGCTACACAGAGCATACTACATTACATTCTAGGAATGCCAGCGTCCAGGTGGCTCCTGGAGATCTCCTAGAATTACAACCGGTCTCCAGACAACAGATATCCATTACCCTGGAGAAAATAGCAGCTGTGGAAGATGAACTCTGTGGAATGATACCCGGATGAGGTCCCTTCCCTTCCCAAACCCCACATTCCCCAGGCTCTACCCCCAAATCTCCAGGAATTTCCCAACCCAGAATTGGCGACCCCAGATGTGTAAGAGTCCATAGTCACAGCAGGATGAGGCCAGTGAGATAAACTGTGTGAACAAAGCTCTGATTATTGGGAAAACCCTACTAGAGTAGATTGCCTTGCATCGCCGATCAACTTCCATCCTTCATTCCCACCGGAGTTGCACTGTCTAATTAGCACTTCCTTAAGTCTTAAGACAAAGCTTTTTTTTCCCTAGCACCCGTTAAATAAAATCAATATATAAATACATCAGAAGCAACTAGACAAATATTAAGTTAACTTTGTTAATTAGAATTCTCGCTTTAGCTCAAGTGATTTAATAAGGAGGGGGGGAAACATGGTTCCAATTCCCTCGAGCTATTTAATCTTTAATTGAAAAGCAGTTTCTGAGAGGAATTTTTTTTAATTTCTAATTTGTTGGCCTTTAATGTAATGTATTTTGCTTTGAATAGTAGAATTTTCATTTGGGGATGGATTTTGGACTTCTGTCATTTAGACATGGTGCCTGATCCAAGATGGATTGAAAGCTGTGGAGGACCATTAGGGCACACAGTAGATTTGTTAGGTGTAAATAATAAGACTTGATACATTGCAAAGAATGAGTGGGATCCTTTCATTTCTTTGTGGAAAGGCCTTTTCATAGATTAGATGTGTACATAAGTGTATACTGAGAAAATATCAAGTGTGAACACAGATGTATCATCATAGAGTTACCCTCATCAGGTTGGTACACAGATTTGACTTCAGTCCCCGTTGAACGAGCACTCGGTATAAAACTGAGTCTGCTGTTCTGTAATATGTGGAAGAGCTCTCTGTTTTTTCTTCCTGAGATGGCCTTAAGATTTTAATATGTTTTGCTTTTAGTGATATTTATCTCTGGATTAATAGTGGAAGGATAGATTGTATTTCCCAGTGTATTTTTTGAAAAATTGGTACTGCAGTCAATGATCACATGGAACACTGCACACCATAGAGAATGTTTGTCTCTAGATGGGCATAGGGTGGCCAACTCTAGGTTGGGAAATTCCTGGAGATTTTGGGGGTGGAGCTTGGGGAGGGTGGGGTTTAGGGAGGGGAGGGGCCTCAGCAAGGTGTAATGCAACAGAGTCCACTCTCCAAAGCTGCCATTTTCAGGGAAATTGATTTTAGCCATCTGGAGATCCATTGTAATAGCAGGAGATGTCTAGGCCACATCTGGAAGTCGGCAACCCTAGATGGGCAAGATATGAAATTAATTCCCTCACTTAAACAGCTCACCCCCCCCCCCCTCCCCACAGCGTTATCTTAATCAGTAATGGAAGATGATATGGTTTAAAATTGATTTCCTGCTTTGCCAGATAAAAGTTATTTATTTGCGTCTTTTATACCCTGCCTTTCTCGCTGAGATGCAAGGGGGATTACAAAATATAGAAAAAGGGAATTTACTCAGGTGACATAAGGCATCCAATAAAGAATGCAATAGGACTAGGGCCGCGGTCACACGGCCCTTAAATGCGGGAGGAAGGGCTATTTCCTCCCACATTTAAAGGGGCCGTCTATAACAGCTGTAGAAAGTCCCGCGCCGAAGCGGGCTCAAAAAAAATTTGACAGTTTTCCCGGGAGTCGCGGGCGGAACCCACATTTGAGGTATCTGGACAGCCCTCTCTCGCAATCATTGCGAGAGCAGGGCTGTCCAGATGGTCCCGTTGGCCATTTCCCCCCCCCCCTTTTACACTTGGGCGCTTGGGCAGTCAAGCGCCCAAGTGTAAAAGGGGAACCCCCCCAAAAAACTTACCAGACGGCTGGCGGGTGCTTTGCTGCTTCTCCCACCGCAGCTGCTTCTGCCGCTGCCGCCTCCT
The DNA here is from genome assembly GCA_029233225.1 of Lepidodactylus listeri. Lineage (NCBI taxonomy): Eukaryota > Metazoa > Chordata > Lepidosauria > Squamata > Gekkonidae > Lepidodactylus > Lepidodactylus listeri. Next base: position 125,229,685 of record JARCFY010000005.1, on the reverse strand, counting down.
TTGCTGCCTCTTCCGTGGCCACTGCCGCCACTTCTGCCGCTGCGGCCGCCTCCTTCGCTGCCTCTTCCGCGGCCGCCAATGCTTCTGCCACCGCCGCCTCCCTCGCCGCCTCTTCCACGGCCGCTGCCGCTTCCGCAGCCGCAGGGGTTGGGATGTGTAGACATCCCAACCCGAGCTAGAAAAATGTGGCCCCTTTAATCCGGGAGGGCTCCCGGATTAAAGGGGCCTGTGTGACCACAGCCTAGGATTACAAAACTGGAAAACAATGCAAAAGCAAAACAAAGCAAGTGCACCAAAACCCCAACAACCCTGTCTAAGGCGTGACAAATTATAATGCAGAAGGGAGATTACAAAGGTAGAAGCCAATGCAATAAATGCAAGTTGATACCACAATCCTGCTCCCTTATAAAAACTTCCTCCTGAGCTGTTCGATTATACTCCAGTCTCATTCCCTTGATAAAAAAATGCCCTTCTGAACGTTTTTGCCTTGCACATTTTGCAAAATGCTAGATGCGTGAAGGCGTTCTATGGCAGGTAGGAGCCATGACAGGGAGAATGGACACGTACAGGCCATTGCTGCCCTTATCCATTTGCAGGGCCGCACCCTCAAAAGGCGTTGCTCGGATGAATGAAGCTCACGTGGCAGACCATAGTGGGATAGGCAATCTTACAGCTACTTGGGTCCAAGGCCATAACGCTCTATGGGAAGACAGGGCTTGTCCAACAGGTTCACTGTAGGATCCATGCCTGGGGGGGGGTCTTTTGTTTGTCTTGACAATGGAAGCATTTCAACACCTGTTTAAAGTCTCTCTTTTTTATCCCACCTTTCCTCCAAGGAGCACAGGGTGGCACGCAAAGTTGTTCTCTTCTCCATTTTATTATCTCAGTAAGTTAGGGTCATTTTACACCTCCCCTCTAAAGTAGTTTGACTGCTGTCTTTTCCTGTGCTGATTTCACAGTGGCGTGAAATTTCACTCCAGGGGGTCTAAGTGCACTAATCAACAGCAATTGTTTAAAGCAGAATCAAGCCGGTTGAATACTAGCTTGACCACAGGAGGGCAATTAGTAGATGTGGACATTTCAGTAGCAGCACGGTTTCACACCGCACAGAGGTGTGGGCAGGTTTTTTTGGAACTAGAATGATTCCAGCGGGAAAGTCAGATGTAAAAACAGCCTTAGCCTTGTTAGGCCTCCCACTGTAGTGCTATAGCAGGAAACTCCATTGCCTGCTGCCTCTCCAAGTGGCAGTGGGAGAAAACTAAAACTAAAACAAACCCAGCAACATCACTGACACGGCTACATCACTCCTGGCCACAATCCAGAAGTGATAAAGGGTAACTCTGGAAACTGGTATGGTTTTACCATTGAGTTTCCAGTGATTCCTAGAGCAACTGCTTGCCACTTCCGAGTTGTACCCAGAAGTAATGTAGAAGCATTGCTGACATTGCTGCTGTCACGCCCACCTCCCCTTGTCCCTCTCTCCAGCCCTCTTACTGGTTGCCTGGCAACCCTTTAAACCGGTAAGGGAGGTATTGGCTGTATGAGAATGACTGACCCAAGGTCACCCAGTAAACTTCATGGCTATTTTGGCTCTTCTCAGTCCAGAATGCCAACTACTACACCACACTGAGTCTCCCTAAGAACTAAGATCCATTTCTTTCAAAGCGTCAAGATAAAGTGAAGCAGGGAAGAGAACTGGATTTAAATGGAGGCTTAATTCAAAACAAACACCATCTATTTTTGGGACTTTCACCCACAACCGTCAGAATCCCTTTTCCTGCAGAGTCCACTAGCCATAGCAAAAGCCTGTGTGAGTCCCTCAGAAGCCATCTCAGATTCCCTGAGGACTTTGTAGGGGGAAATATCGGTGCGTCAATATGTAGCGATGAGGTTATACCACGAAATACACAGGAGTTAATCCATCATGGCGGAGCACTGCTGAGCGATAATGTTAAGCTGCAGTTTGGGGAGACGGCCGCTGAGACGTACATTCATAATGCTTTAATGTTTCCCCGAGGATAACATTTGGTCCATGTACTACTCTCAGTGGGGTTTCCCAGATGAAATTTCTTCGAGTTTTAACGAGGGCCGGCTCTGGTTTTTATATACATTTAGTTCATGGCTGAGGAAGTTTTCTTTCCTTTGGGGCATTACAGTGCAGGATCACGTAATATCTTAAGGCATTCAGGGATCAGGTAAAATGCCATGGAGTCTTCGGGGAGTGAAGTTTGAACTGCTGGGTACTTTTTTTATTAACAGGCCCTGCAGCGTTTGTACTTGGAGAACGATTGAGAGCAAGGCTGGGATAATGTTGCCAGGAGATAATGTTTTGCTCTTCTAATAGCATCTTGCAAAGTTCCTTTTAGGTACGAGCTCCCGCTGGTTGCGTTTGGATAGAACGGTGATGTTTTGTTAGCCTTCCTTCCCGACACTGATGTATTTCCACATCATGGCTGAATCGAGGGCCTTCCATAGGGACCCTGTGCGCCACAATAGCTGTCACCAGCTTTTCAAGTGCTAAAAGCGAGCTCACCTGCTGGGCTTTCCCAGGGAGAATGTATAACAGGCAGGGAGCCAGCACCGAGAGTGCCCATATTGTCCCAGCACCGCATGCAATGGAAGAAGTTGTCATTAGCTCATGGTCCAGGACTTGAGAAATGTGGTCATTTTCAGAGTGAGTGGCAGTGGGGAGAAATAATAAAAATATGGTTTTACCCATAAATTTGAGAGCCAGTTTGGTGTAGTGGTTAAGAGCACAGACTGTAATCTGGGAGAACTGGGTTTGATCCCCACTCCTCCACACACATCTTCTGGAGTGCCCTTGGGTCAGTCACAAGTTCTTCCAGAGCTGTTCTCTCAAGGGCAGTTCTCAAGAGACTCTCTCAGCCCCGCCTACCTCACAGGGTGTCTGTTGTGGGGAAGGTAAGCTGCTCTTAGACTCCTTCGGGTAGTGAAGGGCTGGGTATAAATCCAATCTCCTGGGTCAGAACTGGAGATTGATGTGTCCTAAATTGTGAGAATCCCATCAATCTCCAGTTCTGACATATTTATTACCTATGTTGTTCCCCCCCCCCCAGTTGAACCCAAACAGATGAAAACCAGAAAACCAACTTGTCCCTCTTTTGACCTGTTAAAAAAACCCTTCACTATTTTGCATGCTAATTTAACAAGACATCCCTATATGTACAACTATGATATGTAATTCCATTTTATCATCTGACAAAATGTGCATGCACACGAAAGCTCACACCTTGAATGAAACTTTGTGGGTCTTAAAGGTGCCATTGGACTCGAACTTTGTTCTGTTGCTTCAGACCAACACGGCTGCCCAACTTGATCTACCTTTATGGAAGGAGCCTATATGTACCTTTTAGCGTTTGACCTCAGAGAAAGGCCCTACTGAAACGCGTTAGGTCATAAATGTTTCCTCTTGTGTCACTTTAACTATGTTACGAGGCTTGATTTGGGCCTTTGTATGTTTTTAAATGTCTTCGCAATGAGTCCATGTATTTTTACTTATGGTTATTCTATATTTAAGTTTCAGCTATTGGCCCCCGATTTGTTTTCTAGCTTACCTTCAAGGTACTTGAACCCTAGCTTTGTGCCAGAATTAGACAGACAGACAGACAGATGGATCCCTATATGTACAACATATATGCTGAGCTCTGGAAGGCAGCAGGAGAGAGCTGCAGGAGGTAGGGCTGCCAAGTCCAACTTGGGAAATATCTGGGGACTTTGGGGGTGGAGACAGGAGACTTTGGGGGTGGAGCCAGGAGAAAGGAAGTGACATCATTTTGTGATGTCACATCCTGTGATGTTGCTTCCACATGCTGACACATGAACTCATGAAGTTTCCTAATACTGAATCAGGCCATTGGTCCATCAAGGTCAGTATTGACTACTCAGACTGGTAGTGGCTCTCCAGGGTCTCAGGCTGAGATCTTTAATGTCACCTATTACCTGATCCTTTTTTAGCTGAAGAGGCTGATACCTCCTGCATGTCAAGCAGATGCTCTATCACTGAGCAACGGCCCTACTGAATCCTTCCTCATCTCGGCAGAATATGAAGCACTAAGTGCTACACAAGTGCTAAATATGATTTTCATATCATAAGAACAGGAGAGAAGCCACAGTGGATCGGCCCATCCAGTACAGCCCATCCAGTACAACACTCTGTGTCACAACAGTGGCCAAAAATACCAGGTGCCCTCAGGAGGTCCAGCAGCGGGGCCAGAACTCCAGAAGCCCTCCCACTGTTGCCCCCAAGCACCAAGAATGCAGAGCCTCACTGCCCCAGACAAAGGGTTCCATTTAGACCTTGTGGCTAATAATAGCCACTGATAGACCTCTGCTGGATGGGGACAGAGAGAGAGAGAGACAGACAGACAGACAGACAGACAGACAGAAAAAAGAAAGAGGGAGAGAGAATGAAAAGAGCTGGAAGAGAAACTCACCTTGCAAGCCACATGCAAAAGCAGCTCCTTCAGTCCCTCCTTAATTTCTGGGTGGACCTCTCTTGCTGTGGAAGCTCTCTTGCTGACTTCTTAAAGGGGAAATGTCTGGTGAGGCTTTTTACTGCAGGGCAGGCTCTCTGCAGACATTTCCCTTTTAAGGCAGCCATTTTGTCCCCCCGGTGGCCAACTTTGGAAAAGCGGGAGGTAAGCACTAAAAATCGGTGTTTCCCCCGCCCTACCGGGGGACTTGGCAGCCCTAGCAGGAGGGGTGAGAGTTTATTCTTATTTGCTTTCAGCTGAGGTGGTTTAGCTGAGGGTACAGTGTGTGGAAGTGTGTGAGTTAGTTTTGAGTTGTTGCAGAGTGCTGGCTGAGTGAGTTCTGAGTTGTTTCAGAGTGCTGGCTGCTTGAGATAAGGGTGAGAAAGAGCCATTGTTTAACTGCAAATTGAGTCCCTGGGAGTATTTGAATAGCTGTTAGCCACACCCTCTGCTGGGGGAGACTTCTATTTAAGGCTCTGCCTGACCAGAGGCACGAACCAAAGGGCAGGGCTCTTGACTTGTGGCTCTTAGCCTAGGGCCTCTTAGACTAGGGGCTTGTAAGAAGCCAAGGAAGAGCCAGAACACCAGGGCCCTAAGCTCCTTGGGTTCCCAGCAAGGTAAGTAGACTTCTACAAGGAGAATACAAAGGGTTCAAAAGGGGGGTTATATTAAATTATTTTTAAAGCAGTTATGAAGCCAGAATGCCAGCAGGGGGTTGGGGGCTATCCAGTGTTTTGCACGGTGTGTCACATGTATGATTATCTGCCCACTGGGCAGAAGACTTGGGTGTGTGCCTGGTGCAATGAGCTCCTGCTTCTCAGGGAATGAGTTTGTTCCCTTGAGGCCAAGGTGGCTGACCTGGAGAAGCAGAGAAAGTCATTTAGGCACATGGAGAAGACTCTCGGGGACTTCTTAGGTATGTCCCACTCTGTATCTGGCAGCCCTGCTGCTGTCAGGGAGCATGAGGGTTGAGGGGGAACAGGGCATCGTGCTGTGGATAAGGGGAATGTGCCCTCAGAAGGGACCTCTTCTACAGCTGGTGAATGGGTATCCTTTCATACCAAGGAACCATCCCGGGCAGGCAGGGAGGGGGGGCTCTTGGTAGTTGGTGATTCGATCCTTAGCAGATAGACAGCTGGGTGGCGAAACCGCTTATTGACCGTATGGTGACTTGCCTGCCTGGTGCGAAGGTAGCGGACATTACGCATGTTTTAGATAGGCTGGTAGATAATGCTGGGGAGGAGCCAGTGGTCATGGTACATGTTGGCACCAACGATGTGGGGAAATGTAGTCATGAGGTCCTGGAGGAAAAATTTAGGCTGCTAGGCAGGAGACTCAAGGCCATGACCTCCAAGGTAGCCTTCTCAGAAGTGCTTCCTGTTCCATGCGCAGGGCCAGAGAGACACGCACAGATCAGGAGTCTCAATGCGTGGATGAGGAGATGGTGTAGGGGGAAGGGTTCAAGTTTGTTAGGCACTGGGATGCTTTTTGGAACAAGAGGGAGCTGTACAAGAGAGACGGTCTCCTCTTGTCCTGGGAAGGAACCAGGCTGCTGGTGCTTAAAATCAAAAAGGTGGCAGAGCAGTTTTTAAACTGAATATTGGGGGAAAACCGACAGGAGATGAAAAATCTCTGATTCGGGATGGTTCATCTCAAAGAGATGAAGGGGTAGCTGTTACTTTCCTACAAGAAAAAGGATTAGAATTGTTCTCTGAGACTGTGGCAAATGATAGGGACTGCTTGGCAAGGTCTCGAGGCAGCAAGAGGAAGGTTGTGGGCTTAACATGTATGAGAAACTATAGATGATTATATACTAATGCTAGAAGTGTCCACGGTAAAATTGGGGAGTTGGAATGCTTGGTGTTGGGGGAAAACATAGACATTGTGGGTATTTCAGAAACATGGTGAGATGAGAAAAATCAGTGGGATACGGTGATTCCTGGTTATAAATTATATTGGAAGGATAGGGGGGAGAAAGTTGGAGGTGGGGTGGCTCTTTATGTCAGAGAGGGTATACAGTCCAGTAAGATTGAGAGGGTAGGAGAATTGGATTCATTTCTGGAAATGCTGTGGGTTGAATTAGTGGGCCCAAAAGGAAGCTTAACATTGGGAGTTTGTTATCGCCCATCAAATCAAAAGATAAAGGAGGATTATAAAATGATGACTGAATTCAAGATAGCGGCTAGACAAAATAACTGTGTTGTAATAGGTGACTTTAACTACCCGCACATTGATTGGGTCAATATGTGTTCCAGTCAGGAAAAAGAGATTGAGTTTCTAGACACTCTCAATGACTGTGCTATGAAGCAGATGGTTACAGAACCGACCAGGGGAGAGGCGATCCTGGATTTGGTCCTAAGTAACATCCAAGACCTGGTGAGAGATGTTAAAGTGATTGCACCGCTTGGGAACAGTGAACATAAAGTTATTGAGTTCAACATTTGTATAAATAGGGAGTTGCCCATAAAGTCTGACACAACCACTTTTAACTTTTAAAGGGGTAACTTCTCTGATATGAGGAGACATATGAAGAGAAAACTGAAAGGAAAAAGTAGAAAGGGTCAAAACCATTGGGGAAGCTTGGAGACTATTTAAAATTACAATCCTAGAGGCTCAGAGAAAATATATACTGTGGGTTAGGAAAGGCACAAATAGGTATAGAAAAAAGCCTGCATGGTTAACAGACAAAGTAATGGAAGCTGTAAAAGGTAAGAAGGATTCCTTTAAGCGGTGGAAAGCTAGTCTCAGTGAGGCTGATAAAAGGGAACACAGGCTGTGGTGAATAAGATGCAAGTCTGTGATCAGGCAGGCAAAAAGGGAATATGAGGAGCATATCGCAAAAAACATAAAGACCAACACTAAAACTTTCTTCAAATACATTAGAAGTAGGAAACCAGCCAGGGAAGCAGTGGGGCCCTTGGATGACCAAGGGATAAAAGGTGTAATGAAGGATGATAGGGAAATGGCTGAGAAGCTGAATGCATTTTTTGCCTCTGTCTTCACTGTGGAAGATGAGAAGTGCCTGCCCACTCCAGAACCACTGATTTTGGGAGGGGTGTTGAAAGACCTGAGTCAGATTGAGGTGACAAGAGAGGAGGTCCTATGACTGATAGACAAAAACAAATAAATCACTGGGCCTGGATGGCATACAATGTGAACTTGTGGATCTCCTGATGAAAATACGTCATCTTTCCTTAAAATCTGCCTCCATTCCTGAGGACTGGAAGGTAGCAAATGTCACTCCTATCTTTAAAAAGGGTTCCAGAGGAGATCCGGGAAATTACAGGCCAGTCAGTCTAACGTCGATACCGGGTAAGTTGGTGGAAACTGTTATTAAGGAAAAAATTAGTAGGCCCATTGCTGAACAAAATCTATTGAGGAAGACTCAGCATGGGTTCTGTAAGGGAAGATCTTGTCTCACTAACCTGTTAGTGTTTTTTGAGGGAGTAAACAAACATGTGGACAAGGGTGATCCAATAGATGTTGTTTACCTTGACTTCCAGAAAGCGTTTGATAAAGTTTCTCATCAAAGGCTCCTAAGTAAACTCAATAGTCATGGGATAAAAGGACAAGTTCTTTTGTGGATCAAAAACTGGCTAATTAAAAGGAAACAGAGAGTGAGTGTTAATGGGCAATTTTCTCAGTGGAGGGAGGTAAGCAGTGGAGTACCGCAGGGATCAGTACTCGGTCCGATGCTTTCTAACTTGTTTATTAATGATTTGGAGTTGGGAGTAAGCTGTGAAGTGGCTAAATTTGCAGATGACACGAAGTTGTTCAGGGTGGTGAGAACCAGGGAGGATTGTGAGGCACTCCAAAGGGATCTGTCAAGGACGGGCGAGTGGGCATCAACGTGGCAAATGGGCTTTAATGTGGCCAAGTGCAAGGTGATGCACACTGGAGCCAAAAATCCTAACTATAAATACACATTGATGGGGGCCGAACTGGCGGAGACTGACCGAGAGAGATCTTGGAGTTGTAGTAGATAACTCAATGAAAATGTCGAGACAGTGTGCGACTGCAATGAAAAAGGCCAACACTATGCTGGGGTTTATTAGGAAGGGAATTGAAAACAAATCAGCCAGTATCATAATGCCCCTGTATAAATCAATAGTGCAACCTCATTTGGAGTACTGTGTGCAGTTCTGGTCACCACACCTCAAAAAAGATATTATAGCATCAGAAAAAGTGCAAAAAAGGGCAACTAGAATGATAAAAGGGTTGGAACACTTTCCCTATGAAGAAAGGCTGAAGCTCTTGGGGCTCTTTAGCTTGGAGAAACAACAGCTGAGGGATGACATGATCGGGGTTTATAAGATTGTTCATGGGATAGAGCAGGCAGAGAAAGAAGTACTTTTCTCCCTTTCTCACAAGACAAGAACTCGTGGGCACTCCATGAAATTGCTGAGCAGTCGGGTTAGAATGGATAAATGGAAGTACTTCTTCACCCAAAGAGTGACTAACACATGGAATTCACTGCCACAGGAGGTGGTGGCGGCTACAAGCATGGACAGCTTCCAGAGGGAATTAGATAAACACAAGTGGGGGGGGGGGGAGAAGGCGCTCCATGTCCAGGAGGAATCACCTGCAGGTGAGCCTCTGTCCCCTCTGTCCCCCTGCCCTCCCCGAAAATGGCAGTGACGGTGAGACCCGCTGCACACCGAGCCTCTTCCCCTCCGTCCCCCTGCCCTCCCTGAAAACAGTGGCGACAGTGAGGCCCGCCAAGCCCCCCCACACACACAGCCAAAGCACTCTCTCTGTGTGTGCAGGGAATGCTTTTCCTTTTGAGGGGATTTAAATATCCTCCGAAAAGTTTTCTAACTTTTAGAATTTTTCTGCACATGAGGGGAGGCACATTGCTGAACAAAATCTATTGAGGAAGACTCAGCATGGGTTCTGTAAGGGAAGATCCCCCTGCCTCCCTGCCCCCAATCCCCCTGCCCCCCTGGTGCCCCCCATGGATTTAGACATCTGCACGGAGGGGGCCACTTCGGAATTAGATATATAGATATGGAGCAGAGGTCCATCAGTGGCTTTGAGCCACAGTCTGGGGCAAGTGATGCTCCGTAGTCTTGGTGCTTGGGGGGGGGCAGCAGTGGGAGTGCTTCTAGTGTCCTGGCCCCACTGGTGGACCTCCTGAGGGCAGCTGGTGTTTTTGGCCACTATGTGACAGAGTGTTGGACTGGATGGGCCACTGGCCTGATCCAACATTGGCTTCTCTTATGTTCTTATAAGAGTTTCCCCCACTCAGAAGCCAATTGGGGAGGGGGGTCTCAGCCATCCCACCCTGATGTAGTCAGATGAAGAGAGCGCCTGACCACAAAACCTCATTGTCACAATACATTTCTTAGTAGTGGCACCTAGAGATCTCCCGCTATTACAATTGATCTCCAGACTACAGAGATCAGTTCCCCTGGAGAAAATGGCTGCTTTGGAGGGGGGACTCTATGGCATTATACCCCACTAAGGTCCCTACCCTCCCCAAACCCCACCCTCCCTGGGATCTACCCCTAAAAAAATCTCCAGGTATTTCCCGACGCAGAACTGGCAACCCTATTTCCTAGTCATGAGAGTGCTATATATGTCTCTGAATCTTATGGTACAGTTCAGCCTGGCTCTAATTGAATGCGCAAAGGCTCTCTGCACTTTAAACATTTGTCTGTATCTGCAACACGTCATAGCAATGTTGCGTCAGATGCCCAGGTTTGCAATAGACTTTTTCCCCTCCCTGTTTAGATAGCCTTAGGTCAAATCTACATTTGACTTTCCCACTAGAATCATTCTAGTTTCAAAAAAACCCTGTCTATACCTGTTTCTAGTTTCAAACCATACTTGTTCTAGTTTATAAATTACTGTTTACATTCGTTAATTGCCCTCCTGTGGTCAAGCTGGCATTATACTGCTTTAAACAGATCCTGTTGCTTAGTACTCTTCAGACCCCCTGGAGTGAAATTTGAAACCAGCATGAAATGAGCTTGGGAAAAGACAGCAGTCAAACTACTTCAGAGGGGAGGTGTAAATTGGGCCTTAGTCATTTTCTAGCTGTTAAGACTCCAGTGAAATCAAAACGTGGCACTATCTTGAGATTTATGATAATGCCGCTCTGGTAATGAATACCAAAATGTCAAAGCTGTTCTACATATAAATCAAACCAGGGTTTGCCACCAATCTTCAACCATGAGAAGCAACCATATCTTTGTGACCGAAGTATTTGCATGATGCGTGTTTCTCCAAATATGTCTGTCTCTCCCGCTCTCCTTGACCTATCCCTAATCCTTCTATGTGCTGAATGCATCCATGGAAGTAATTTTTAGCACTTGGGAATGCATGAATGTGCCTTATACTGAATCAGACCCTTGGTCCATCAAGGTCAGTACTGTCCACTCTGACTGGCAGCAGCTCTCTAGTGCAGGGGTGTCAAACATATGGCCTGTGGGCCGGGTCAGACCCTTGGAGGGCCCCAAACAGGCCTGCAAGGCCCTGACTGTTTCCTACTTCCTACTTTATGCCAGGGCTCTCCTGGGTGCAACTGGGTGAGGTGGATCAGGCTGAGAGTGTGTGTCCAGACCAAGTTCACCCCCTTTGTAGGAAGTTGTAGTTATTTCTTTGGAGAAGAGCATAGTTTTGTAGACAAACATATGGCCCTCAGTCTGTGTTAGGATGCCTTCTCATGTTCTTGATATCAGTTTTTGCATATGGATTTAAAAGATAACCATTTCAGTAATAAGCGAATTAATTCTTCTTGTGCTGGCATTTCTGACGATTTCCACAATTTAGCCCTTAAAATGCGCGCTGCAGTTACCAAATTAGATAACAGACGTTGATTGTCTTTTGCCATCTCTTCTGGCATCATATTTAGCAAGAACAGTACTGGGTCCAAAGGCATCTCTATTTCCAAAATCGCAGTTGCCATGTTTTTAACCATCTTCCAATATTTACTAACCTTCCCACATGTCCACCACACGTGAAAAAAACGTTCCTCTATCGCAACCACATGCCCAACACTTATTTGACACATTATATCATTTATGAAGCTTATCCGGAGGCCAATGCCATCGATAAAACATCTTATAAATGTTTTCTTTATAATTAACTGCCTTTAGAAATTTAATTGACCTCCAAATCTTATTCCAGCGCTCTGTGCCTTCTCATGTTCTTGACCAGCACATGAAGCAACTTATGTACAAAAGGTTGCAGTGCCCAACCATTTCATGTTTTCCCCTAGATCCTAGGCTAGGAACACTGAGCATGAGATTTCTGTAATAAATGTCATTAAATCAAAAGTAGGTTTGCAGCTTACAGATACACACCTGAACAGCATACTCAAGATTGCTATAGCACAGACATTTTGATGCAATAATTCAGAGCAGAGGTATCAGTTACCAGAGACTGTTAAATAGACAAAATATTGCAAGATTGCTAGTGTTTTAAGCATGTTTTATTTAAAGTTTTAAAAAAATCTTTGTTTGTCTGTGTCCTTTATAAAGTTTATATCTCCGCTACTTGGCATTACATTTTATGACACACACGGCCCGGCCCAACAAGGTCTCATTTATGTCAGATCTGGCCCCCATAACAAATGAGTTCGACACCCCTGCCCTAAGGTCTCAGGGAGAGATCTTTCTCATCGCCTGCTGCCTGGTTCTTTTCACTGGAGGTGCCAGAGATGGAACCTGGGATCTTCTGCATGCCAAGCAAATACTCTACCACCAGTGTTCCCTCTAAGCTAACTTAGAGTCAGCTAGCTCACAGTTTTTTTTAGCCTCCAGCTCACACATTTTTGGCTTAGCTCAGGAAGGATGGCTCCAGAGGAAACTAATTTATGTAGCAGCCAAATTGCTTGCTTACAACTTTGTTGCCAGTAGCTCACAGAGTGGAATTTTTGCTCACAAGACTGCACAGCTTAGAGGGAACATTGTCTAACACTGAGCCGAAACCCTCCCTTTCCTTGAGATGTGCTTGCCTAAGGGTGGAGAAGGCAAATTATTGCTATGTTTCCCTTCTTGGCTGGCCCAGTCTCGTCAGATCTCAGAAACTGAGCAGGGTTGGTCCTGGTTAGTACTTGGATGGGAGACCACCAAGGAAGTCTAGGGTTGCTATGCAGAGGCAGGCAAATGCAAGCCACCTCTGAACGTCTCTTGCCTTGAAAATGCTACTGAGTTGCCATAAGCTGGCTGCGACTCGACAGAACATTCTACCATGTTTTGGTATTGTCAAACCTTGACCCTCAAAACCCAAATGGAGGTGTAATATTGAGGAGTGGGCTACCTCAGTCTTTCGCAACTTCTGAGAGCTGGGGTGAGGCCATGAGCAGCCATTTTGTATACAGGAGTTCCCAGGTTCAGTCCTCACCATCTTCAGTTAGAAGGATCAGGCAGCAGTTGACCCTGGACAGAGTAGACAAACTAATCTTGATGGACCAATGATCTGATTCGGTAAAGGACAACGTCATGTCAAAGATTTTCCTATTCTTGTTAGACATGCAGTTTTCTTCATTTGTATCCCATCTTTCCCTTCAACGGGACCTAAAAACCACTTTCAGTGTTCTCCTCTCCTCTAGTTTATCCTCACAATAACTCTGTGAGGTAGAATACCTGTGTTTGAGTCAGATACCTGACAAAGGAAGCTTTGACTCTCAAAAGGTTATACCCTGGAAATCGTTCTGGTCTCTAAGGTGCTCCTGGAGACAAATCTAGCTATTCCAGCTACCCTCTCCGAGAGCAGGACTGGCCCAGGGTCACCCAGCAAGCTTCCATGGCAAAGCAGGGATTGTCAGATACTAGTTTGACCCTTTAACCTCTACACCACAGTGGTTCTATGTTTCTATGAGAAAAGGTTTTTATTGAATACTAATGAAGGAGGAGGAGATTGGATTTATACCCCACCTGAAGGAGTTTCAGTACATCTTACAATCTCCTTTCCCTTCCTTTCCCTACAACAGCCACCCTGGCTGTGATCAGACGTGAGAATTAATAACGCTTTGTATGAGACTGCTGTTACCTTACCCATCCGCTCCACCGTCTTCCATTTCAGTGTATGCAAAATACCCAAGAAAAATCTCAAATGGCTAGGTTATTTCATTCTACGACTGTTCAAAGAAGCAGTGACAAAAAGGTTGCTTTTTACTCTTCTAAATGCATCTTGCCCAACTTAATGTCAGTTTGGTGTAGTGGTTAAGAGCACAGACTCTAATCTGGAAGAACTGGGTTCTCGCACAAATATTTGTGGAAAGGCTGTAGCTCAGTGGTGGAGGAAGAGGAGGTTGGATTTATACCCCACCCAAAGGAATCTCAGAGCGGCTTACGAGCCCCTTTCTCTCCCCCTTGCCACAACAGACACCCTGTGTGGTAGGTGGGGCTGAGAGAGCTCTCTTGAGAACTGCCCTTGAGGGAACAGCTCTGGAAGAACTTATGAATGACCCAAGGTCACATCAGCAGCTGCATGTGGAGGAGTGGGGAATCAGACCCAGTTCTTCCAGATCAGAGTCTGCGCTCTTAACCACTACACCAAACTGGCATTAAGTTGGACAAGCAGGAGTGAAATGACTCTTTCTGTGTGGTTGTCATACATATTCATGCAGCTCTTTGGGTGATTTATTCTCTCAAAAAGATGGAGTACAAATATGCCGTGCCATAACTATGGCACTGTGTTAGCATCGTATTTGTCACTGGGCTTTTCCCATTCTATTTGGCGACCCCTTGGGACAGGAAACATCCCTGGCCAATTGCACCCATCATTTGGGAGGCACATACCGATGCAGCACGGCAACCCAATTTGTATTCAGCCCAGCACAAGGTTATACAAGTGCTCCATTATTCCAGCGGAATCTAATCTAACTGACACAAATTATGTACAATTTTTTCTGCAAAGGGAGAACATTGAAAATGATCAGGACAATCATTTGTTAACACTTTAAAATGGATATGTAAGATATAGGCAAATGTCATCTTTTTCTTTCTTAAAACAAATTTGCAAAGACTTTCATTTTTCTTTTCTCCCCTTTTCTGGGCCATTTTCTCCTGCTAATAATACAGCTCTGACTTGGACTGCAGTTGTCTGTGAACGCTGATGAAATGCATAGCTGCTTAAGAAGGAGCAGAAAAAATGAGGCTAGATTTTCTCTGTGTTAGTAATTAGACCCCCCTTCCCGAGAGAGGAAATAGCAGCAATGCTTTACGATGCTACTGAAACAATGAAATCGTTTCATCATATTTATATTGCGGTAATTTTTACCAGTTTGCTCCCCCTTGGATAGGAGTCCCATTTCATTCCGAACTCTGCGTGCATACCATTATGTTTCTTTCACTTTACAGCCTTGTGTGCATGATAAGTGCTGTCAAGCCACTTCCGACATATGAATTAATGTCCTCCAAAACCTCCTACCATTGATAGTCTTGATCGGGTCTTGCAGAATGAGAGCCCTGGCTTCCTTGATTAAGGCTGTGGTCACACACACTAAATTATCCACTTTCAATTCACTTTCAATGCAAATCATCGATCCGTCATTTAGGCGCATCGAGAACAAAGAGCAACACACACCCCTGACTTACCTGTGGTTGCATCTGACCACACAGTGGTGGGCTATGCCCGCGGCTTCAAAAGACTGTCACTGGGCTTTTCCCATTCTATTTGGCGACCCCTTAGGACAGGAAACATCCCTGGCCAATTGCATCCATCATTTGGGAGGCGGGTGTGTGTGTTGCTGTTTGTTCTCGATTCGCCTAAACGAGGGATCGATGATTCAGTGCACTGGAAGTGGATTGAAAGTGGATTATTTAGTGTGTGCGACCACAGCATCAATCCATCGCATGTTGGGCATTCCTCTTTTCCTGCTGCCTTCAACTTTTCCTAGCATTGTTGTGTTTTCCAGTGAGCCTAGTCTTCTCAGGTTATGGTCACACACACGAGATAAAGCAAGGGGTGGGGGGGAAGAGAGGCTATTTCCTCTGGCAGAAGTTGACCCACAGTTGCGCGATCACACAGTCTTTTGAAGCCGTGGGCATAGCCCACCACTGTGTGGTCAGATGCAACCACAGATAAGTTGGGGGTGTGTGTTGTTGTTTGTTCTCGATGCGCCTAAACGAGGGATCAATGATTTGCACCTCAGCCCCAAGGGCTCCCTATGGAGTGTGCGATGATGCGCATACTGAGAAGGGGGGGAAACAACGGCACAGAGTTGGGATGGCCTTGATCAGACCATCTTGACACCATGAGAGCACGCTGGAGCAATCAGACGGGAAAGTCCGCCCGTGGCCCGTTTGCTACTGGACTTTCCCTGGTGCCTGTTTACTCTGTTTCTGCGGTGGAGCAACACGGGTTGCTGCAGACTGTGGGACACTTCCCAGATGTTCGGGTATGTTTGCACATGTTAAATCCACCCAGCAATCACCCCTATTCGGGGCCAATTGTGTGTGTGATTGCAGCCCCATATACCTATTCTGCATTTCCTTGGTTGTTTTACCAAACCCACACAGGAACTGAAAAAGATGCAGCTCAAAACCACATTCAAATATTCCGGCAGAGTCACCCCTGAACGGCCATAAAACATCCATAAATCTATGCAGACGGTACCATAAGACTGAGAGATCAAAGGAACTGAAAGAGGCATGCAGCAGTGTGGAGGCTATAACAAAATCTGACAGTCAAGCAAAGTGAAAGTGGCATGCAATACATAGGGGAATTTCTGTTCCAATGTGGGTTTGGTAGAACAGCAAAGTGAATGCTAGATGCAGAATGGGTCATAATGTGATCAAAGTACAATAGCCTAGTTTAGTCATTTGAGCTTCCTGGGGAGAGTTCAGGCTTGATTTGATCTAGAGCCCACTTATTTGTCTTTGTGGTGGTCCATGGTATCCGTAAAACTCTCCTCCAACACCTTGGGGAATTTCACACAGCACCTTTAAAAACATTACTGAACCAGCTTGGAATAAACTGGTACAGTGATGGCCATTTCACACAGCCCTTCCCTTACTGTTTTGGAGCTGTCTTCGAAGCGGTTTGCCATTTCAGACTGCCGCTTTCTTTTCACGCCTCTTTTCACCTGTGCGGGCTATCTCCATCATTTTTTTTTTAAAAAAAGAGCCAATTTAGAACATTATGGCACTGTAACAGGACACCAAAACAGCGTCATAGCGACCCCATTGGAATGCCTGGGTTCCACTGAGATACACGAGGTTGCTTGTTGTTAAAAATAGGAGGTGGAAGCTCAGGCAGGCACACAAACACACTTCTGTGTTTGTAAACTGTCCTGTCCTCCCCCCTTTCTCGTTCTGTGCCTGCACTCTCTTTCAGGCTGCCTGTCATTTAAAAATCTTTTCTCTTAACCTTTCTCCTTCAGGCACTTTAAATCATCCACCCCATGCAATATTTAGGGACAGGACAACAGGCTGCCTTTTCATTCCCCTCCTTCCCAGCCTCCTTCCCAGCTTCCGTTTTACAAGTCGCTATATTGCCCAAGGAGAATTCTAGGAACTCAAAACCTGTGGCAGGATTTAACCGCCTCCCCTTTCCCAATGACGGAGATCGCCTGCACGGGCGAAAAGAGGCACAAAAACTCTAGTCATTGGAGGAAGCACTTTGGGGGCATTTCACACAGCACCCCGTAGCACTTCAGGACCGGTACAAGCACTGAAGAACGCTTGGGAGGAGGTTTCCAGGTAAACCGGCTCAAGAACGCTTCCCCAACGGGAGAGGCACGTTTCTGTGTGAAAGGGCCAGAATGTTCCGTTAGGGAACCGGTACTGATACGGTTCTGTGTAAAATGCCTGACAGAAACCGTTACTGAAGAGTTCCTGAAATGGAACATATTGGCTGTGTGAAATTCCCCCACATTTCAAAGGTCTTCCTGTCAGCTTTTTCCATTATCCAATTTTCACACCTATACATCGTAACAAGGGATACTGTGGCATGAATTACCTTGATCTTGGTCATCAAGATCCTTATGCTTCAAAATCTTTTCTAGCTGCTTCATGGCTGCCCTTTCCAGTCTCAGTCTCCTTCTGATTTCTTGGTTGCAGCCTCCCTTTTGATTGATGATGGAGCCAAGGACTGGACAATCTTGAACAGCTTCGATTTCTTCATTGTCCATCTTAAACTGAGTCATTCCCCAGCAGTCATTACTTTTGTCTTCTTGATGTTCAGCTGTAATCCTGCTTTAGCACTTTCTGCTTTAATCTCCAGCAGTCGTTGATTCTTACCAGAGCTTTTTTTGGTAGAAACAGCTTAGCAGGAACTCGTTAGCATAATAGGCCACACCCCTGATGGATTGGCTCATTAGCATATTAGGCAGGTGGGCTGGGAAAACACAGGGCAGGCATGGAAGCTTGCCTTCTTCACCTTCTGAGCTTCTCCGCCACTGTGGAGAAGCTTGGGGGGGGGAAGGGGGAAAAACAGAAGGCGTGTTTAAATGCCTTTTTCTCCTTCCCCGATCTCAGGAAAGGAAGGAAAGGCATCTAAACATGCCAGGGGCCCCCGTGGCTGCACAGAGCCCACACATACTTCCATGCCTGCCCTGTGCTCCCCCCCTATGTTGGAGAAGCCTGGAAAAGTGGGTGGGGCCATGTTTAAATGCCTTTCTTTTTCTCCCTGATGTCAGGAGAAGAAAGCCATTCTAAACATGCCTGCTTCCCTTCCCGATCTTCTTCAGGCGACCCACGGCTCCAGGGCTTCAGGAGAAGATTGGGAAGGGAAGCAGGCATGTTTGCCTAGCTGCCCTGGGTCTCCCTAGTCAGCCCGCCGAGGTGCGCAGGCTGGGGTGACCGAGGGCAGCCAGGCAAACATGCCCCATTCCTTCCCTGAGCCTCTCTGCTATTGTAGAGAAGCCTGAGGAAGTGGTCGGGGGCCATGTTTAAATGTCTTTCTTTCTCTCCCTGATGTTGGGGGGGGGGGGAGAAGAAAGGCATTCTAAATATTCTTGCTTCCCTTCCCGATCTCCAGGTGACCTGCGGCTGCAGGGCACCTGGAGAAGATCGGGAAGGGAAGCAGGCATGTTTGCCTGACTGCCCTGGGTCTCCCTAGCCAGGCCGCCAAGGCATGCAGGCTGAGGAGACCGAGGGCAGCCAGGCAAACATGCCCTGTTTCTTCCCTGAGCCTCTCCGCTTTTGTGGAGAAGCCCAGGGAAGTTCCTTTCTTTCTCTGCCCGATGTCCGGGGGGGGGGGGAGGGGGCGGGGAAGAAAAGCATTCTAAACATGCCTGCTTCTCTTCCCCATCTTCCTGCACCTGGAGAAGATCAGGAGGGGAACCCAGACATGTCTATATGCCTGCCCTCTTTCCCCAGACTGCCCGTTGTGATGGACAGGCTGGGGAAGGGCAGGCAGGCATGCACACATACCCCTTTCTTCCCTGAGCCTCTCTGCTATTGCAGAGAGACTTGGGGAAGTGCGGGGGGGGGGAGGTTAAATCCTTCCTCTCCCTCCCCCAGATCGGGGAGGGAAAGAAAGGCATTTTCAACATGCCTGGGTTCCCTGCCTGCCCTTTTCCAGCTGTGACATGTCAGCTAGAGAAGGGAAGGCAGAGAGAGGCCTTTCCTTGCCAATTTCACTCTCAGCTAACTGGCGGGGATGAAATTGACAAGGAAATCCCAACAGGCTCCCCAGAAAGAGAGCATTTTAACATGCCACCTCTCCCTCTTGTGTGGGGAGGGCAGCGTGCTCTGTAGCCACACATGCAGAAGTTTTGGCTGGAGGTGTGGCCAACTCAGAAGCCAGCCGGAACACCATTCTGGTGTCTTCCTGCCCCAAAATAGCCTTGATTCTTACTACAAGGAAAGATGAGGTGGCTACATCTGATGGCTTATGTGGGGAGCTGTTAAGGACAGCAGAAGGAGAAAGGAGGAGGAGGAGGAGGAGATTGGATTTATACCCCACCCTTCACTCAGAGTCTCAGAGCGGCTTACAAACTCCTTTCCCTTCCCCTCCCCACAACAGACACCTTGTGAGAGAGAGCTCTGACAGAAACTGCTCTTTCAAGAAAAAGCTCTGACAGAAACTGAGAGAGCTCTGACAGAAACTGCTCTTTCAAGAAAAAGCTCTGACAGAACTATGGCTTGCCCAAGGTCATCCACCAAGTGGAGGAGTGAGGAATCAAACCCGGTATTTCCAGATTAGAGTCTGCGCACTTAACCACTACACCGAACTGGCTCTTTGCTGAAATACAGTCTCAAAAGGCTCATGAGACAGAGCGGGGAATTCTCATCCAGGGCCACCAACCTATGTCCTGAGCAGTTGTCTCTCCTTCTGCTTGTGCAAGAGAACCTCCTGGTGGGCTGTGTGTGCAGTCATTTTGTGGGGGTCACTGCCATATGGATTTTCCATTTGAGGCCCGACCCTTGTATAAATAGTGTTTCTTAGAGTCAGGGAGAAACTGATGGTTTGGGAATTGCTGACTTCAGAATTGTTTCTGCAGGCTTGTTTAGAGCCAAAATGACTAGAAGGACCAAACCTTATTAGTGAAAGGCATTTTAAGTCCAGTGGATGGGAGTGGATGAGACCTCTATGGTGTATGGTACAGTCCTGTGTGGGAAGTGCACTGGGTTGGATCCTGTTGATCCCCAGGAATATAATGGGAGGGGGGAATCAGTGGACAGCAGCATGAGGGAGAAGTAGAAAAATCTTACTGGGTGAGGTTTGCAATTCATCAATAATGAGCCACTATATTCTGAGAAATGTGAAAAGTTCATCAAAGATACAAGGTGGATGTGAGAGGTGGAGGGCATGTCTGTTGGGGAAAGCTACAAAAAGGCTGAGCAGGCAAGCAGGACAACTCCAGAGAGGGGCTTCCAAGGCAAATGAGAAGCAGAGGTGGTTGGCCATCACCTTCCTCTGCAGAGTCTTCCTTCATGGTCTCCCATCCAAGACTTACGGCAGCCCCAGCAAGGGGCTTCCAAGGCAAGTGAGAAGCAGGGGTGGTTGGCCATTGCCTTCCTCTGCAGAGTCTTCCTTCGTGGTCTCCCATCCAAGACTTACGGCAGCCCCAGCAAGGGGCCTCCAAGGCAAGTGAGAAGCAGGGGTGGTTGGCCATTGCCTTCCTCTGCAGAGTCTTCCTTCGTGGTCTCCCGTCCAAGACTTACGGCAGCCCCAGCAAGGGGCCTCCAAGGCAAGTGAGAAGCAGGGGTGGTTGGCCATTGCCTTCCTCTGCAGAGTCTTCCTTCGTGGTCTCCCGTCCAAGACTTACGGCAGCCCCAGCAAGGGGCCTCCAAGGCAAGTGAGAAGCAGGGGTGGTTGGCCATTGCCTTCCTCTGCAGAGTCTTCCTTCGTGGTCTCCCGTCCAAGACTTACGGCAGCCCCAGCAAGGGGCCTCCAAGGCAAGTGAGAAGCAGGGGTGGTTGGCCATTGCCTTCCTCTGCAGAGTCTTCCTTTGTGGTCTCCCGTCCAAGACTTACGGGAGCCCCAGCAAGGGGCTTCCAAGGCAAGTGAGAAGCAGGGGTGGTTGGCCATTGCCTTCCTCTGCAGAGTCTTCCTTCGTGGTCTCCCATCCAAGACTTACGGCAGCCCCAGCAAGGGGCTTCCAAGGCAAGTGAGAAGCAGGGGTGGTTGGCCATTGCCTTCCTCTGCAGAGTCTTCCTTCGTGGTCTCCCATCCAAGACTTACGGCAGCCCCAGCAAGGGGCTTCCAAGGCAAGTGAGAAGCAGGGTGTCAGAATCTGACAATAGTATGCTTGTCTTGCTAGGCTAGATGTCTTTCTCTTTTTCTAATTTGTAACCATTTGCTATTTACTGCCTGCCTTGAAGTATATTATCAGCTCTGCTTAATGTTACCACTCTCTGGTCGGGAGGATGGCGCCTCGCATTCCTGCACGTCACATAACAAATGGCTCTCACTTCAATCTACTCCCCCTCAGCCTTTGAGGATCAAGGAATGTTATCAAGTTGTTACAACCTTGGGACTTGTTTTATTGTTGCCGGTCGAATGTTTAGCCTAACTTTCACACATGTGGGTCACCCAGATCAAGAAGGGAATTTTTATAACTTTCTCACCTCCTCAGTGGGAACCTCAACGGTCATCTTCCTTTTCCCCGCTTTCATAGGTTGGCCCTGATTGGTCCTGCATATGTATTCAACTGCAACTGGGGGGTATATTAACCACTGTGGCTTTCTATAATGTATCTCTAACAAACATCGAGTACCTGTTCCAGTATTAGAAATAAAGAGCTTTGCTTTAACCCAAAGGTCTGATCTATTGCTGTTAGTACAGAAGCCTCACACAGGGGTGGTTGGCCATCGCCTTCCTCTGCAGAGTCTTCCTTCATGGTCTCCCATCCCAGACTCTTAGTGACCTTAGCAAGGGGCTATCAAGGCAAATGAGAAGCAGCAGTGGTTGGCCATTGCCTTCCTCTGCAGAGTCTTTCTTTGCGGTCTCCCACCCAAGTCTTTACCCTGCTTGGCTTCTGAGATCTGACAAGATAAGTCTGTACCATTTATTTATTTATTTATTATTTGGTTAGATTTTTATCCCGCCCTCCTGGCCAGTGCCACCTTCCCTCCCAAGCAGGAAATAGAAGGGGAAATATTGAGCTTAAAAAACACTGATGAGTAAAGAGATTAGGGCTGCCGAAGAAGGGAAGGGAGGACTAGGGCCCCAGGAATTCCTATCACCCTGGGGGCCCAGACTGTCGGGAAGGAAGCTGCCAGATAGTAGCATACATGTTCTAATCAAGCATCTTCTTGGGTGTGTTCTTCTGAATGTGGGGCAGAGGGGATTGTTGGCTGAATGATCTGTGGTGGCAGATGGTGGGAAAGACGGAGGGGGGGATGGAGTAAACCTAAGCAGGAAAATCCTTGACGAAATAGGGTTTGTAGAGAAAGACAGTGAAAGAAACCATAGTCAGGAATGAAGTGATAGGAACAAAACACCAAAAGTGGGGGGGGGGGGGTACAGCAGAGACAGCAAATGTGTCAACAAGGCACTGTGATAGTCTGCTCAAGGAACGATAAGCGAGCGGATGAATGCTTTAGCAATAAAAGTCGGCCATCAGAACACACATGCACAGACACTAACGCATGAAGCTGCCTTAGACTGCATCGGACCCTTTGTCCATCAAAGTTGGTATTGTCTACTCAGACTGGCAGTGGCTCTCCACAGTCTCAGACAGAGAGGGGTCTTTCGCATCGCCTACTGCTTGGTCCTTTTTGAACAGAAGATGCTGGGGACTGAACATGGGACCTTCTGCTTGTCAAGCGGATGCCAGTTTGGTGTAGTAGCTAGGAGTGCAGACTCTAATCTGGGAGAACCGGGTTTGATTCCCCACTCCTCCACTTGCAGCTGCTGGTGTGACCTTGGGTAAGTCATAAGTTCTCTCAGAGCTGTTCTCTCAAGGGCAGTTCTGGAAAGAGCTCTCTCAGCCCCACCTACCTCACAGGGTGTCTGTTGCGGGGAGGGGAAGGGAAAGGAGTTTGTAAGCTGCTCTGAGACTCCTTTGGATAGTGAAGAGTGGGGGATAAATCCAGTCTCCTCCTCCTCCACCACCTACCCCTGAGCCGCAGCATCTCTCCAAATATTTATGGAAGATACATTTAGAAGAGTAAAAAGCAACCTTTTCATCACTGCTTCTTTGAACAGTCGTATAATGAAATAACCTAGCCATTTGAGATTGTTCTTGGGTATTTTGCATACACTGAAATGGAGGGCGGTGGAGCGGATGGGTAAGACTCCAGCAGTCTCATTCGAAGCGTTATTAATGCGTAGCTCCCCTTCTGGAACGGCATGCTCCAACAAGGAATATGTGGCCTACCTTTCTTAGGCGGCACAGCTTGTTAGGGAACATGGGGGAAATATTTTGACAGCAACCTGAAAGGGGTTTACTGTGCTCAATCGCCTAGATACGGAAAGAGGTTTCAACAAGACAATGAGGGTATTAACCACGAACAGCAGCAGTGGGCGTCGCACGGCTAATTCACAGGGAAGCTGCTAGAAAATTCCTTCCTTGTCTACAGAAAGCCTTTTCAATGAGACTCTGAAACTCGACTTAATTTCCATTTGGGCAGGCAATTCCCTGGATAGATTTCCTGGAAGAAAGAGGAGGAAGAGGCGGGGGAGATTGTAAATCGCTCTGGGTAAAAATCCAATCTCCTTTCCCATCCTCTCCCCACAACAGACACCCTGTGAGGTAGGTGGGGCTGAGAGAGCTCTTTCCAGAACAGCTCTGACAAAACTATGGCTTGCCCAAGGTCATCCAGTAACTGAAAGTGGAGGAGTGGGGAATCAAACCCGGTTCTCCCAGATTAGAGTCCACACTCTTAGCCACTACACCAAACTGGCTCTCTTAAGGTTTGAGTCTCAAAAGGTTTGAGTCTACAATAATAGCCAGTGCTCTGTCAAGAAATCTTGATCCTCTGAAGCCGAACTAGAGATGGACCTTGACACAGTAAAAGCCAAAATCTCTCCCCCCATCCTCATAATGTTTAGTCTGACCAAGTAAACATTAAGTGGGAGATCTGAGATTTAAGACTGCCAAGTCCCCCCAGGGGGCAGGGATTTCCCTGATAAATGGGTCCCCAATCCGTCGGTCTGGATCCGGCCAGCGGGGGGAACCTCACCCCTGAAGTGGCCCAATCAGGCTGGCGTGCCTGGTGTGATGACGTCACCTGGAAGTGACATCATCATGCTGGGCATGTCGCCAGGCAATGATCTAGCAATTGCCTTGAATACTCTGTGGTACTCCCAGAGAGGGCTCAGGACTCCCCCGCTATTAGTATGGTAAGACCCTAGGGTTGGCGTCTACAGGCAGCAGAGTGGCTGTGTTGGGAGACATGCGGCTCTAACCTTCTCCCCTGAAACGAAGTGGTGCACCTGCCCTGCTGACCATCTAGACAGGGCCTGAGTGTGGAGAAGGGAAAGAGAGAGCACTTTTGTCAACGTCATTTTTTATTCTTCCTGAGAAGTATTGGAGTCGGGAGTCCATGGAACAGTGAAACAGCTAGATCTTTATTGCTGGTCCGGATGAAGCATACAACCCAGGGCTCCGAGCCCTCCTTTTATGCTGGTCAGGGATAATCCCCTGACCTCGCCCAACTGGCCTGATAGGCTATTGTCAGTCTATTCACATCTCATAGGTTCCCTGGGAGAAACCTAGGTACATGATTGGTGGCCGGTTAGAATCCACCTGGCCTTTGTTCTACCTGGCTGAAGCTCAGGTAGTTTCTTGGCCATGTGCTCTGGCCACATGGCGGTCGCCATTACTGGAGCACATGGTGACCAGATGGTCAATACATAACACTTCCGTTCACTGTACGCCTGGAAATAGTTGGGTGTTTTGAAATAAATCCTTCCAATGATAAAGGACTGGGATCCCTCTGTACCACGTAGCTCCCCCAGCCACTTGGACATGCCAGGAGAGGGTCAGGGAATCCCTGAGGAGGAGAGAAGGGGCAAAATGGCCAGTTGCCAATTATCCAGGGGAGCCCTGAAGATTGCCAGGAAGCCCTGAGGCGGGTTCCCAGTGACACCGGAGAGAGGTTAGGAGGCTGTCCCAGCCAACCAGAGCCCAAGGCTGCCCAAGGGGTGGGCAGAGCGGGACCTGCCAGCTGATGCAGGCCCATTCTGCCACACAGCCCCTTCCCAAATTACATTTCACTCCACTAGGGCATATTAGCAATTACCATGGGGTGCTTCTTCTTCTTCTTTTTTTTACTGAGCTGACGGGGGTCAGTTTCTGTTGGGAAAAGTTCTGATCATCATATCTCCAGAAGGACATTTGCAGAGCTGGAAAAAGTACAGAGGAGGGCAACCAAGAAGGGGGTTGGAGCACCTTCCCTATGAGGAAAGGCTGAAGAATCTGGGATTTTTCAGTTTAGTAAAGAGATGACGCCTTAGCGTCTAGTCATGCTGGCCACATGACCACAGAAACATCTTTGGGCAGCATTGGCTCTTTGGCTTGGAAATGGGGATGAGCACTGCATCCCTAGAGTCGGATTCAACTGGCTTTCGAGCAAGGGAAACCTTAAAGAGATGACTAAGGAGGGACATAGTAGAGAGGAGGGGGTCACTTCGGAATTAGATATATAGATGCATGGGGTGAAGAGAGTTGACAAAGAGGAATTTTTCTCCATCTCCCAAAATACTAGAACTCAAGGACATCCAATGAGGCTGATGGGGAGTAGGTTCAGGACGACAAAAGGAAATACTGTTTTACACAGAGTGACTAAACTGTGGAATTTGCTGCCAGAGGATATAGGGATGGCCACATGAATAAAGAGCTTTAAAAGGGATTAGATTCATGGAGGAGAAGTCTATCAATGGGTCCTAGCAATGGTGACTGAGGGGAACCTCCGCATTCAGAGGCACTAAACCTCTGAATCCCAGAGCCAGGAGGCAACATCAGGCCCAGAGTCAAGAGGCAACAAAAGGCCTCAGCCTCTGTGCCCTGTTGTTGGCACTCCAGAGGAACTGGCTGGCCACTGTGTGAGACAGGATGCTGGATTAGATGAACTACTGGTCTGATCCAGCAGGGCTCTTCTTATGTTCTTGTCAGGGAAGGCCTCAGCCTCCATGCCCTGTTGTTGGACCTCCAGAGGAACTGGTTGGCCACTGTGTGAGGCAGGATGCTGGACTAGATAGACCACTAGTTTGATCAAGCAGGGCTCTTGTGTTCTTTTGTTCTTAAAATGGTAAAGGTGTGTGGTTCTGATACACCCCAACCCCCCACATTTTTTTTTTTTTAGCATTGATAGTTGCATCTGTAAAAATGGAGTTGTGAATCATTGCTATACAGCAGTATCTGATGAGCTGTGGATGCAGCCTGGTGGGAATTCCATATCATGTCTTGTTCCTTTCCTGGGGAGTGAATCATCCTTGGATTCAGTTTCTAGCACATAAGTTCATTGGCACATCTTGGCATGAGGAACATCACAGTCCTTCATATTTAGCGAAAGCTTACTTTCTCTCCTGTTTTTACAAACCCATCCTTGCTTGCAGTGAAATTTCACAGCAAGCAGAAGTGGAAATAGAGAACTGCCGTTAAGACCCAAGAGGACAGTCAAGGAAGAAGCCCACACCATCTTATCTAGATCTAAATGTGCCTTCTTGGATCCGAAGGCCATAGCTCTATCATCTAGCCTTCCACTAATTTTGATACACCACCTAGTCTACTTTGTTCCCACTGCCTCTTCTGAAGTGTTATTTTCTGGAAGGTAACTACCAAAATGGGGCCGCGGTGGCTCAGTGGTTAAGACGCTAAACTGCAGACTGGAAGGCTGGTAGCTTGGCGATTCGAGACCTGAGTGCCGTATGATGGAGTGAGCTCCCGTCTCTGCCCCCAGCTCCTGCCAGCCTAGCAGTCTGAAAGTGAGAAATTGCAAGTAGATAAATAGGTACCACTTTGGTGGGAAGATAACAGCGTTCTGTGTGCCTTGGCATTTAGTCATGCCGGCCACATGACCACAGAAAAAGTCTTTGGACAGTACTGGCTGTTTGGCTTGGAAACAGAAATGAGCACCACCCTCTAGAGTTGCATTCGACTGGCTTTCAAGCAAGGGAAAGCCAGTGCTTTCCTTTTTAACTACCAAAATGGCAGTTTCAGAGGGTAGCTGTGTTGGTTGGTAGGCCAACAGCTCGATTTGAGTCCAGTATTACCTTAGAAACAAACAAGATTGGGGGCTGTAAACATTCAAGAGTCAAAGCTCTCTTGGTATCTGTCAAAGGGAGCTTTCATTCTTGAAAGCTTATACCGTGAACATCTTGTTGGTCTTTAAGGTGCCCCTCTCTGTGTAGAGTGCCGTCAGGTAGCAGCTGACCAGAAAGGGGCTCTCAAGGTGACTGAGAAGCAGAGGTGGTTTGCCATGGACTTCCTCTGCAGAGTCTTCCTTGGGGGTCTCGCTTCCAAATACCAGCCCTGCTTAACTTCTGTGATCTGACGAGATCGGGCTATACGATGCCACTTTCTCTCCTCTCTAAGGTGCTACTGGACACACATTTAGCCAAATGGCAGCACGTGGATGGGACTTAGGACTGAAGTGAGGGGGAATGTAGCCTCTTTTGAGAGAGACCAGGGGTCCGTTGGAGCGGGAGCACACAGGAGCGCAGCTCCGGGAGTGAGGAGCCCAGGGGGCGGGCACATGTCCAAGCCCCGCCCCCTTCTTGGCTTCCCCGAGCAGTGCAGAGGCGCAGCGCCCTGGGGAAAGCCCTGCTAGGGTCTTTATTGTTTTTAATGTTTTGTTTTAATATTGATAATTTTATCATTGCTCCTTTTATGACTGTATGCTGCTTTTCCAGAGACTTGCTCAAGGTGGCATATAAATTTTCTAAGTATACCATTTTTTATCTGGGCACATGGCACATAAGTACTGGAGAAATTTCACCAACCCTTCAGCAGCTTCCACCCCATCAGTTTGGTGTAGTGGTCAGGAGTTGGACTCTAATCTGGGAGAACCGGGTTTGATTTCCCACTGCTCCACATGCAGCTGCTGGTGTGACCTTGGGCCAGTCACAAGTTCTCTCAGAGCTGTTCTCTCATGAGCAGTTCTCAAAAGACCTCTCTCCACCCCACCTACCTCACAGGGTGTCTTGTTGTGGGGAGGGCAAGGGGAAGGGATGGGTGGTGCACATGTCCTGGGTATCTCAAGTCTACTTGAAACCTGGTGGTTTCAAGGGAGCAGGAAGAGAATGAGGGTGTGTTCTTTACGCTTCTTTTTATTGCACAAAGTATTGGCTGGGGAAGGGAATGGAGGAAGAGCAGGTCAGTTTCACTCCCCTGTGGAGTGGAGCCTGAGGGGTGGGTGTTGCCTTCTGACACACTTCTGGTATGTTAGGGGGTGTGGCATATGCAAATGAGTTATGCTAATGAGCTCCTGCACCTCTTTTTCTACGAAATGACCCCTGAGAGAGACACATCACTCTGAGTCATGGCCAAGAGGGGAGAACCTATTTCATGACCTCTAGCAAACCGTGAAGGTCTTTTAGCAACTCGGACGAGTGCATATGTTATTTCTGAGCACGTGGCAACTTTTTCTTGAGGTGTCTCTCATTTCCGTGTGCTAGTGCCTGAGAGGATTTGTTTCTTTGCCACTGATTCCATGTTGCTTCTTCCCAGCTGCAAATTGTGCTTCGGCTACTACTGGTAGAAGCAGACCTGGTGCTATTTCTTGCTTGCAACTCTGTGGATTCAGTCTGCGATTGCCGGCAGATGGTGAATCCCTCCAGCAGTTTAGGTTCCAAGGCCAGCTGTCTCTGTTTTACTTTGCATTGCTTTTTCAGGGTTTTTTTAATGGTTACAAGTGAAATAATAGAAAAGCTGCAATGCTTGTGGTGCCAGCAATTCGCAGCAAGTTGGACATAGACCAGAGAGTCCCGAGTCCAAAACACTGCTTGGCCACAATGCTCTGAGATGGGACACACAATCGAGAAAATAAGAGGGGTTGTCTGTTCCTCGACAGTCCCATTTCAGAAGGTAGAAGGTGGGGCTCGACCTGTTTGCACTGAGGCACTAAGTTTTCTTCCTCTAACAAGCTTTCTTCTTTAACGTGGGAGTTCATTCAACCACACGCTTCCAATGCTTGCAGTCTGAAACGGCACCCGTTAGCAGCAGGTACATCACAGGTTCCTTCTGCTCATGTGATTCAGTTCTTCCATGTTGAATTTTCCCAGTCTGCTCAGGTCATATTTTTGGTATTTTTTCCCTCAGACTCTGCCATTATCCATGAGACACCTAACGCCCCCTCCCCCACCTTCTTAGGACATTTGCTTTAGCTTGCCTCAAGTCCAGGGGTCCGTTGGAGCGGGAGCGCACAGGAGCGCAGCTCCAGGAGTGAGGAGCCCAGGGGGCGGGCACATGACCAAGCCCTGCCCCCTCCTCGGCTTCCCCGAGCAGTGCAGAGGCACAGCGCCCCGGGGAAAGCCCTGCTAGGGTCTTTATTGTTTTTAATATTTTGTTTTAATATTGATAATTTTATCATTGTTCCTTTTATGACTGTGTGCTGCTTTTCCAGAGACTTGCTCAAGGTGGCATATAAATTTTCTAAGTATACCATTTTTTATCTGGGCACATGGCACATAAGTACTGGAGAAATTTCACCAACCCTTCAGCAGCTTCCACCTTATCAGTTTGGTGTAGTGGTCAGGAGTTGGACTCTAATCTGGGAGAACCGGGTTTGATTCCCCACTCCTCCACATGCAGCTGCTGGTGTGACCTTGGACCAGTCACAAGTTCTCTCAGAGCTGTTCTCTCATGAGCAGTTCTCAAAAGACCTCTCTCAGGCCCACCTGCCTCACAGGGTGTCTTGTTGTGGGGAGGGGAAGGGGAAGGGATGGGTGGTGCACATGTCCTGGGTATCTCAAGTCTACTTGAAACCTGGTGGTTTCAAGGGAGCAGGAATGAGGGTGTGTTCTTTACGCTTCTTTTTATTGCACAAAGTATTGGATGGGGAAGGGAATGGAGGAAGAGCAGGTCAGTTTCACTCACCTGTGGAGTGGAGCCTGAGGGGTGGGTGTTGCCTTCTGACACACTTCTGGTAGGTCAGGGGGTGAGGCATATGCAAATGAGTTATGCTAATGAGCTATGCTAATGAGCTCCTTGCACCTCTTTTTCTATGAAATGACCCCTGCTTAGTGCCATCCCCTCCAAAGTATTACGGGACATATTTCGTCATATTCCATATTCAGATCATCTCTGCCCTTGCAATCAGGGTAAAACTGACCCTCTGACTCACAAAATATTGGGATGTCCTTTATGATGCCACCTCTGACTGTACCGGTGTAAAATGTCGCGGGGCCTATCATCCAGACATCCGCATTACTGCAGCACCTCAGCCACGGAGCATGCTGCCTGGTTGTTGTTTCTTAAATGCATGTGGGTGCATATGCACTCATGTGCATGTGTGCACATGGGCATATTGGTAAAAATTCCAAAAAAACACACCCCAGCAGTGGGAATGGATGCGCAGGTTCAGACCGCCCATCCGTTTATGCGCATGCTCCCCTCTGTCCAGACATCCAGCCACAAGCAATGAATGTGCGGGGAACCAGAATCACCACTTGTGATGTGGTGCTTTCTTAACCTGGCTCCGAGTTGTCCTACGGTGAGGTGAGTATGCCTAGGGAATGGCTGACAGATGTGGCTGTGTGACTGCACCCATTTAATCTGGAGGGAGGGCTGGCTACGTCGGGCCAAACTGCTCATGTGGTCACACCCATAGTCTCGCAAAATATCAGAATGTCATTTTTTGTACCGCTTTCAGGAAACGCTGGATCTCACTGCTTTTATCGCGTTCTCCGTTTAATAAACTCCAAGGGGATAATATTCCCTATCTGATGCTAGACAGTGACCCAAACACAACCTACTTGGTTGCCAAATTTCTGCCTAACGTATTGTCCTTTAGTAAATAATGTATTCATAGGAGGTCTTCAAAGGAAGGAAAGGAATTCTCCCTTAGCATCACACTCTCATAAGCTACCATAGCTCAACAGCTATTTAGGAAAAAAATGAAATAGCGTCATATATACTTCCATGTGCTCCTGGGCAGGGCTCTTTTTGTAGAAAAAGCGCAGCAGGAACTCATTAGCATAATAAGCCACACCCAACAGCAGGAATGTATTAGCATATTAGGCCACACTCCTGACAGCACAGATCATTAGCATATTAGGCCTCGCACCCATGTTCCCAGAAGTGTGGTCATCCAGCCACCCCCACCTTTTGCTTCTTATTCTGTTCACCTTGTTTGCTGTGAAAACCCAGGGCTTTTTTTGTAGCAGGAATTAATTTGCATGTTAGGCCACACACTCCTAATGTAGCCAATCCTTATGAGTTTCTGCTATTGGGTGTGGCCTATTATGCTAATGAGTCCCTGCTGGGCGTGGCCAACTCAGGAGCCAGCCGGAACTCCGTTCCTGTGCGTTCCGGCCCAAAAATAGCCCTGCTCCTGGGGAAAAAAGGTGAGGTACACATGTGATACATAAGGGGGTTTGCTTTGGTTGGGTCTCACCACAAACTCAAGAAAAAATGAGGCTCCACTAAAGAGGAAAAGGAAGCAATGTGTCCAGGCTCACAGATTCCTTGCTTTGACTCATTCTGGCACACCCAGTTAGCATTTTTTTAGTGACATTCTAATTTCAGGGTATATTTAACTAAGCCTCATAGCAGCAGCAGCGTCCCAGATCTAGGTGCAACTCCTTACGAGTTTCTGCTATTGGGTGTGGCCTATTATGGTAACGAGTCCCTGCTGGGCGTGGCCAACTCAGGAGCCAGCCGGAACTCCGTTCCTGTGCGTTCCGGCCCAAAAATAGCCCTGCTCCTGGGGAAAAAAGGTGAGGTACACATGTGATACATAAGGGGGTTTGCTTTGGTTGGGTCTCACCACAAACTCAAGAACAAATGAGGCTCCACTAAAGAGGAAAAGGAAGCAATGTGTCCAGGCTCACAGATTCCTTGCTTTGACTCATTCTGGCACACCCAGTTAGCATTTTTTTAGTGACATTCTAATTTCAGGGTATATTTAACTAAGCCTCATAGCAGCAGCAGCGTCCCAGATCTAGATGCAACTCGGCCCAGTAATTTCCAAATCAGACTTGGCTTCAGGTATCAAAATTGGTTGCTGAGGGTATGCCCTGACCTGCCTGCCCCAGGCTAGCCGGATCTCATCTTATCTTGGAAGCTAAACAGGATCAGCCCTGGTGAGGACTTGGATGGGAGACCACCAAGGAAGTCCAGGGTTGCTGCGCAGAGGCAGGCAACGGCAAAACCATCTCTATTTCTGTTCATCTCTTGCCTTGAAAACCAGAAGTTGGCTGTGACATGATGTCACTTTCCATTACCCCACCGGCTTAGGTTATGCTTGAAACACAGCAGAGAAGGCAGGAAGGATCTCTGAGGGTTCGGATCTTCAGAGAGCCATCATATGGCTGTTGAAAGCCTGTTTCTTTACAGCCACAGAGTTTGGAGGGAAAGCCAAAGCAATTATGACCTACTAATACCAAAATAGTATGAAGCTCTGGCCAGTGGCTTTTTCAGGGCAGGTCTTTTTGACAAGAGCCATGGAGAGTGGCTGAAGGCTCTGTTCCCTCCAAACATGCAACTGCCCTCTCAGATGGCAGATGTGAGATGAGATCTCTTATGGGGCAGGTTTGGACCAAGGCCACCATTCATGATGGGACTACCCTTATTCCTATACATCCACTCTGATATGAGCACCACCCTCTGAGTGATTATGGGCTCGTTTGCAAAGGCTGATTTACGTAAATGAACCTTT
Organism: Lepidodactylus listeri; assembly: GCA_029233225.1. Lineage (NCBI taxonomy): Eukaryota > Metazoa > Chordata > Lepidosauria > Squamata > Gekkonidae > Lepidodactylus > Lepidodactylus listeri. Next base: position 125,197,023 of record JARCFY010000005.1, on the reverse strand, counting down.
GACACTGTTCACACTTCTGGGTTGATGGGAAACATTTTTTTTTTAATTGGCAACTCTACGAGGAACCCGCAGACTGGCTTACTAGAAAGCAGTGCTTCTGCTAGGAGAACATGGAGGCTTTTCAGAGATAAATATTCCCTTTTTCTTTCCCACACAGCAACCGTTATGAAGAAAGATGGAACCATTTCACTTTACCACACATGAAGCTGCCTTATACTGAATCAGACCACTAGTCCATCAAAGTCGGCATTGTCTACGCAGACTGGCAGCTGCTCTCCAGGGTCTCAGGCAGAGGTCTTTCACATCACCCTCTACCTGATTCTTTTCACTGGAGATACTGGGATAGAACCTGGGACCTTCTGCATGCTAAGCAGATGCTCTCCCACTGGGCTACAGCTCCTCCTGAAGTTTCTCTGATGACCTGCACATGGGCTTTAAGTGCCTCCTTCTTTTAATATTTCTTTTATTTGATCCAAAATAAAGCTGGTAATTCTAGAGAAGTGTCCCTATGAATGTACTTCAGTGGGGGGATGGGGACAAAACAAAACTCAGGAGTCTTGTGGCATCTAGCGATTAACAAATTTAGTCCACCAAAGTTTGGGCTAGAATAAAGGCTAAACACACAATGTCTGCCCCTGAGTCCTGATGACAGATATGCTTTGGGAGTTCCGTACTCAGACCTTAATACTCAGTCATGGACGGGGCAAATTCAGGCTGAGACCATGGCACATGGGGAGAAGGAATTTAAACCTTCCGCTGTAGGATCTTCTTGACTTGGCCTCAGGGAGCTACTGATTGGCCCACTGGAGAACTTCACATGGAGCAATGGGTCCGAAGCAATGCTCCCTCTAAGCTGTGGAGTCTTGTGAGCAAAAAATCTACTTTGTGAGCTACTGGCATTAAAGTTGTGAGCAGGTGATTTTGCCACTGCATAGATCAGTTTGCTCTGGAGCCATCCCTCCCTGAGCCAAGGCAAAAATGTGTGAGCCAGAGGCTGAAAAACTCTGAGCTTGCTCACACTAACTCAGCTTAGAGGGAACACTGGTCACATGTAAGTTCTCTGATGGAGTGAATAGTTGGTTCTTGAAGCCTTTGAGTCAGGAAAAATGGCATGGGGGAAGCTTAAGTTTTCCCATCCTAGGTACCACAGTCTTGATCTGAATTAGGCCCAAAGTTAGCTTTACTAAACTCTAGGTGGAGCCTGCAGTTCTCCTGGAATTACAACTGATCTCCAGACTGCAGAGGTCCCCTGGAGGAGATTTGGAGTGTGGACTCTGGCATTACATCTTCCTCTGAACTCCTTCCCATCCCTAAACTCTGCCTCCAAATCTCCAGGAATTTCCCAGTGTGGAGTTAGTAACCCTAGCCCCCATGCACCTGGGAACTGCATTCTCATTTTCTTTGCTTGTGTCCTTGCTGCTTTGGTCATCCCTTTTCTGCATGAGTTTTACTCCCTCTCGTGGTTTATTTGATATTACACCACTGTATGTCCAGCATATTGGCCGGTATGCAGTGATGTAGTCTTGAATCAACTGCTAGAGGGAGCAAAACAATGCAAAAAGAAAAAAAAATCTGAAGCAGTAGAGACACACAAGCAATGAAAATGAGAATATGGGAAAACGCTGCATTCTGAACATAGTTCTTTCAGAGGATGTTCATCACCAGGACCTGGAGAGGGGCTTGGGAACAATGTACCATGAAGCTAGCCTTCATTAATTTTCCCTTTTCACAATACTGTCCTCCTTTTTGTAAACCATTTAGGTTCTGTGGTTAGGGAAAAACCTACCTTGACACTGTCTAGAGTCAAATGGTATCTATAAATGAATTTTATTATTTTCTCTTAAAAGGGTGGGATACAGAAGGAAAAAAGGGGTAGGGGAGACTAGATTAATCAGATTTGTAAAGTATTACGAATTGTTATGTACACTAAGTAAAATCAGATATATTACCAAATGTATTACATATTTCTAAATATAAGAGTGAACAATAATCAATTAATGAAAGAGGAAATTATATTTTTAACAATTGATACTAAAATTTTATACTAAAATTAAATCATTGTAAAAACTTTATAATCAATATCTTCATCACCTTTCATATAATATTCAGGTAATTCCAGAACTTTTTTTCAAAGTTAGTTGTTTCCCTAGTATGAATAATAAGCTTGTCATTTCTGCTGACATTCTTTCAATGATCTTTTGTTTATATAATTGATTAATTTTGCCAGTGTTGCATACTCAGCTAGTTTTTCTTCCCAGATCTCTATTGTAGGACAGTCTTCAGTCTTCCATTTCATTGCAAATATTACTCTGGCAGCTGTTAACATATATTTAAATAGGTCTTGTGAGGTTCTGTCTGGTAAGATTCCCAGTAAGATTCTGGTAAGATTCCCAGTAACACGGTCTCTGGCTTCATTGGGAATTTGGTTCTTGAAGAGTCAAATGGTATCTAGAGAGGGAGGCTTCCTAAGTTTTAGCTCATTCAGCCTGGATCAGACAAGCGTAGACATTTGACTGTTTCCACAAGGTATGAAAACCAGCATTTTAGATTATTTGTTCTAGTGCTCAGGCTTTATGGAAAATAGGTAGGACATTTCAAGGGAGGCAAGCAAACATAAAAAGAGAGATACTCTTGTGCTACCGAAGTGGAAACAAAACAAAACAAAAAGGCTGCTTTGATACAGCTTTAGGCAGGGGTCCTTTTGTAGAAAAAGAGGTGCAGGAGCTCATTAGCATAACTCATTAGCATAACTCATTAGCATATGCCACGCCCCCTGACATCACCAGCAGTGTGTCAGAAAGGGAATGTCAGTTTCAGCACCATTATATCCTATGGGCCATTGAAATCAATGGCAAAAACTCATAGGGTATATGAGGGGCTGTAGGGGAGGGGGTTTGAGGGAGAGGCTCCAAACTTGCAGGGTAGCTGCTGGGGCCTCTCCTCAAAGTACCCACTAAGTTTCAAGAAGATTGGACCACAGGGTCCAATTCTATGGGCCCCCAAACAGATTGTCCCATCCCCTCCATTGTTCTCTGTGGAGGGAAAAAATGTTAACTTTTTTCCTACCATAGAGAACAATGGAGGGAATGGGGGCAACCTGTTTGGGGGCCTGTAGAATTGGACCCCCTGGTCCAATCTTCTTGAAACTTGGTGGGCATTTCGAGAAGAGGCCCCAGCAGCTACCCTGCAAGTTTGGAGCCTCTCCCTCAAACCACCTCCCCTCCAGTGGCTTTTAAAGTTGCTGCCGAATTTCAGCGGCAATTCAGTGGTGAGCTGAATCAGATTAGAGAATCTGATTCAGCCCGTGGCTGCCCTATTGGCCAGTCCTGAGCTGGCGGAGCTTTGCTCCGTCTCGCTCCGGCCCCAACGGACCCCTGGCTTTAGGTACAAACACACATTTGAAACTGCTTCCAACACCCTCCCCCCAATGATCACAGAAAAATGTTCCCTGGGTGCTTTTAAATGCAGACAACTGGATTTTCAGCTAACGTTTCTTTTATTTTTTAAAATTATTATGGCTGAGGACAGACTGGCAGTCTGGTCCACTCTGCCTCCACTTTAATAGCGGAGGCAGAGCGGCAGTCCAGACTGCCACATCTGCCTGGAGGCAGCGGCCCGGATGCAATGCGTCCAGCACCGCACTCCTCCCGTAGCAGCCGGGCACCACTTAAAAGTGGTGTCCCGGCTGCTGCGGTGCACGTTCCATCCACTTCCGGCAGGTGTGAATGTGCACCAGGCCGGGGGAGCCACGCAGCGTTTGGTCACCGCCGCCAGAAGCCACCTGCAGTCTGGATGCTGCAGGCAGCTTCCTTGCGGCGGTGTGTGAATGCTGCGCAGTGGGGGCAATTCCCCCCGCCTTGTTCTGCCGCGCCACGAAGGCGCGGCAGAATACAAGTATGTCTTCGGCCTATAATTAGTTTTAACAAAAACACATGTAATACTTTTCCCCCCAGAATATAACATATTATGTGGTTTATCACCACAACAATAAACATTTATCTACACAGCTAGTACTATGCTCTAACAGTTTTTCATACTTCACAGCTTATTGCCTAACAATTATATATCATAACAGTTAAATATCAAAGAAGGAATCAAACTCTAACCTCAAAGCCATTTGTGTACTTGAGACCTTTATGACAATTTGCATATCTCCTTCAAAAAGATGGGTTGGGGGGAGAATTCGGCTCCAGCTGTCTGCTTTTTGCTCACAGTGGCTCGAGGGTGGGGAGGAGAAATTGAAGCACCTTAAAACCAAATCCAGATAAGGTGATGAGACACCGTAGGGACCCTGGAGTCACCACTAAATAGCAAGAAAATGATGCAGACAGCCGATGCTGAGATGAAACAATAGGAGAGTGGGTGCGGCATGACATTTGTGAGACGATGTGAGATCGTTGGCACAACGGTGTGAAATACCAATGCAGATTGGACCACAGACAGCACAAGATCCTAAATAGCTTCAGTAAAAGCATAGGGAATTCAGAAGCCGAGGGAGGGAGGGGGAAGCCAAACAGCTTGACTGGAATCCAAACTGTTTCAAATGTTCAGGCAGCATTTTGCACAGATGTTGTTTGTTTCTCAACCGCTATCCTGAAGAAAGTGGCAATTCTTTTGTGAGTCCCCCCCCCCCTTTTCTTCGTTTCTTTTTTTGCTGTTGCTGTCATGAGAACAATCCAATATTCTCTGAAAAGAGGAGAATCAGGGCTTCCATTGCTCTAATTAACATAGTCTCTGCACAGAGCCACACATTGATGTGGAGGTAGAGAGACAGAGGAAAGAAAGGCAATTCTCCAGAGTATATTTGACAGTCCCAAGAAAGGAAGTGTGTTTTTATAGAGGAGGGGGAGGATTCATCGGAAGCTTTGGCGAGTTAAAGGAAAGAGAATTAAAGCAAAGTGTTGCCGTAAGTTAGATATAATTTCCTACCTAGGAAATGATGATAGAGCCTAGGATCAAAAATATACTCAGACAAGGAAGAGAGACTGTGTTGAAAATTATACTCTTTTTTCCTCCAGTGGTGGGAGCTGGGAGCAACAGAGCAGCGTGTTTGGAAATAAAGAACCAGATTTGAACGGTACGGGGTGGTGGGTATGCGCACAGAAATTATTATTCTCTTATTATTGCTTACTTCACTTGTCTTACTCCCCAAAAAATCCTTACAAAAACTCAGGGAGGTTGGTTAGGCTGATAGAGAGTGAGCGTCCCAAGTTCACTTAGTGAACTTCCATAGTAGAGTTGGGTTTCGAACCTGGGTCCCCAATCCTAGTCCGTTGCACCACACTGGCTATCTCATAAAAGCTGGACTATCATAAATGCACTTTTCCTTTTTGTATATGGAGGTTCCAGTCTCTACCTTGATGCTACTTTGCTTCTAATGGGAAGGCTTCTAGTGTCCTGGCCCCACTGCTGGACCTCCTGAGGGCACTCGGTGTTTTTGGCCACTGTGTGACAGAGTGTTGGACTGGATGGGCCACTGGCCTGGTCCAACATTGGCTTCTCTTATGTTCTTATGTGCTTGGCTCAGATCTGTCCCAAAGACATCTCAGAAGAGAACCTAGAACTTCTTCTTCTTCTTCTAAAAGTCATGCTAGGCAAGCCCAGGTTCAAATTTCAGTTCAGCTGCCACACTTACTGTGCATCCTTGGCAGGGCCTTATGAGTTGCCTTATACTGGAGGTAGATCAATATAGCCTAGTATCATCTACTTTGGCGGTAAACATCCAAGGCCTCAGGCACTGATCTTTACCAGGAGCCCTGCTACCCGACAGCCTTTTAACAGATGCCAAGGACTGACCCTGAACTGCGTACATGCAAATCAGGTGTCCTGCCACTGACCTGTGGCATGGCAGACATAAGGAGCAAGCCAAAGCGCTTTAGCTAACTTTATTTTTCTTTTCACAACTGTTGAGAAGTACCTCCCGTTTCCCAATAATGTTTCTATGCTTATTGCAAATCTGTGTTGTACCAGTGCTGTCGTGTACTCTCTCAGTCCTCATACGTATTTGCCCATAGTGCCATTTAATCCAACGGGGTGATTTGAAATCATCAGCATCTGATATCACTCCAATACATAGGACAGGTGGACTCACATTCTAGCTGTACCCGAAGAAGTGCACCCCACCAATAATCACTGTGCAAAAATGCTTCTAGTCCAATTACAGTCCACTAATATACTGCTCCTTCTTTTGCTTCTTTATTTCATGCCATGCAGTGCTGCTGCTGCTTCCAAACAATTGCCATGTGACTACAGATTTCCTGGGTAAACAATCTGTTTCCCTCAATGCTTTGTCAGGTCACCTTGTACTTGGAGCCAATGCTCTACGTCTCCTACTCAGCATTAATCTTGTATTTTCTCGGCATCTGCTGGCTCTCATTGATTACCTCAGTGATTACTGGTGGGGTGCAACCTTTGGTTAGTCACTGCGGTCCACTTGTGGCTTGTACCTGAAGCAGTGAGCAGTGACTCACAAAAGCTCCTTCCCTGCCACAAATTTTGTGAGTCTTTAAGGTGCTCCTGGATGCTTGCTCTTTTCTGCTGTGATAGACTGCTGTTATCCTTAGGCCGTTGCTGCTTACTCTCTGTAATGTTTTTAAAAGCAGATGTGTAAAGACCAATGGGCAAATTCAGCAGTTTGATTTAGGGACAGCACTTCACGAGTTCGGTCTACGTCAGGGGTTCCCAAAGTTTTCCAGCCTGCAAGCCCCTTTGGAATTCTAACACAGCATGGCAGGTGCAGCTATAAAATGGCTGCCAGAAGGGGTGGAGCCAACCACGAAATGTCAGGGAGTGAGGTTCTACATAACTCTTACAGCAACTCTTCAACAGTTCAGGCATAAGCTCTGTTTAAGAAGATGCCTTTTGAAATGAACGTATTGTTTAAAAATATTTTCTTGCTTACACACAGCTCATCTTCAGTCACACAGCAGAGATTAGGATTGCCAGGCCCAATCTTCTCCCCGGCAGAGGAATTAGGGGGCGTTCCAGGAGAAGGCGTGGCCACCCCCCAGCGCGATGACATCATTTTGTGTGATGTCATCCTATCCCCACTTTCCTCCTACCATTTAAGGGGAAACTTCCTTTTAAATGGTGTGGGGAGGAAGCAATGGCCAAGCGCTGCTGCCTTGCAAGAGGCAAAATTGCCTCTTGCAAGGCAGGAGCTGACAGCCCCCGCTCAGAAAGATCAGGTGTGCAGGGCCCAGTCCCTGCCGGCTGCAAGCACTTAAAGGGGTCCCCGGCGGGCCCCGTGCTCCCAGTCTCCAATTGGCAATGCTGCTTGGAATTCAGGCATGCGGCCTGTAGCTGCCCCTCTCCCTCCCTTCTTCTCAAGAGAGAAGGGAGAGGGGTGGCTGTGGGTGTTTGGGCTTGGGGGCTGGCTGGCGGTGGGTTGAACCCCCCCCCCCAAAAGCGGCTAAACCCCACCAGACTGGGGTATCTGGCAGACCTAGTAGAGATTCTTGTGCTGTGGTGGCAGCTGCTGACTGAAAAAAAATCTGCACAGCTGTTCAGCTATCCGATGGTTCATCAGAAGCCCTGCTGGGTAAAAGCCCTGCCCACTTTCTATAAACATTTGGCCGGTGCCAAGAAAGGTGTTGGTTGGTTCTGTGGCACCCAGGGGCACCACACTGGGGACCCCTAAGCTGTGTCAGATGGACAGGAGCCCTCAGTAGAAAGGGAGCAGAGGTCCACCCATGGCTGTTAGCCACAAGGTTTAGATCTTGGTCTGGGGCAAGTGATGCTCTGTATTCTTGGTGCTTGGGGGGGGGGCAACAGTGGGAGGGCTTCTAGTGTCCTGGCCCCACTGGTGGACCTCCTGAGGGCACCTGGTGTTTTTGGCCACTGTGTGACAGGGTGTTGGTCTGGATGAGCCACTGGCCTGATCCAGCATTAACTTCTCTTATGTTCTTATGTCTTTATGACTGAACGAGATTCCCATGGGAAATATTTGGGATTGCTATAACATCAGTGATTACAGAAGCTGCCTGACCTACGCCCTGCCTAAGTAGCAATGCTGTCTTCTTTTTGCACAAAAGGGCCAGAGAGGGGGGATAAATAAAAGCACCCTGCTGACAGCATCGCCACCAGACAACCAGAAGGTCACGGAGGAGACTGTCCCCCAAAACTCCCACCAGCTCTCTTTGAATGGATAGCACTGCTCTGGTCAGTGTCACTGTCTTAACTCATCGGTCTGTTTTCAAGCGGGGGCAGTGACCATCTGTAAAAGGAAATGCTGTAAACACCGTCGGTTCCTCCATTTGCCTGCTGAGACAGGGATCATCCACAGTGCCAAAGAGGCAGAGACTTGGAACGTTTCCCTTAACAAACAGAGAGCTCTTTCCCGCGCAATCCTTCTTGGCCCATGTCACACGTTGCCTTCACGTCTGCTGAAGCCGCTTCACCCAATATGTGCTACTTGCGCTTCTGGAACTGTCTGTTCCTGCCTTGCCAGTGTCGAGTCAGAGCGATGCTGATCTGAATGCTTCCTATGCCCTTGGGGAATGACTAAATAGCTGACTGCTTTGGCTGATCTTTCGTCAGGCAATTCCATATTTATATGCATTGATGACAACTGGCTGCCATATTTTTGGGGGGAGATGGAAGGAAACAATTAGAATTGATCTGGCGCGCGATATGAGGTTATTTGCCAGAAATGCAGATTGCACACCACCCTAGAAGTCCTAGTTATCTTAGTCCAAGGGATGTGTTTGTTTGTTTGTTGTTTCAATTTGTATCCCGCCTTGCCGGACACGCTGGCTTAAGGCGGCTAACAAAGTTAAAACATTCAGAACCAGACAAAGATTCAACCATTAAAAGAGTACAGTACAGAATAAAAACACGACGGTGGGCAAATAAGAGCAGACAAATGAAGGTGGAATTCAGAGTTACACCTGAAGATGGAAGCAACATCCAGCGTGACCTCAGGCTAGAAGATGTGCCAGGGCATATTCATCAGTGGGAGCTCCAAATTGAAAGCCTGGTGGAAGAGCTCCAATTTTACAGGCCCTGTGGAACTGTAAAAGGTCTCGCAGGGCCCTTATGTCCTTCGGGAGCTCCTTCCACCAGTATGGGGCCACCACTGAGAAGGCCCTGGTTCTGGTGGTAGTCAGCCTGGCTTCTTTTGGACAAGGGAGGGTCAGGCGGTGTTGTGTTCCTGACCAATCTGGGACACATATGGGGAAAGGCAGCCCCCGGACCATATAGAGCTTTAAAGGTTAAAACCAGCACCTTGAACCAAATCCAGTACATTATAGGCAGCCAGTGCAGTATCCTCAGCACAGGCCGGATGTGGTCCCACATAGAGAAACCCATCAGCAGCCTGGCTGTGGCATTCTGCACTAGCTGCAGCTTCCAGATCTGAGACAGGGGCAGCCCCATGTAGAGAGCGTTGCAGTAGTCTAACCTCGAGGTGACCATAGTGTGGATCACTGTTGCTAGGTCATTGCGTTCGAGGAAGGGAACCAACTGCCTAATCAGCCATAGGTGATAGAAGGCTGCCTTGCCAGTGGTTGCTACCTGGGCCTCCATTGTTAAGGAGGCATCTAGGAGCACTCCCAGGCTCCTAACTCTCGGCACTGGCACCAATGGTGCCCCACCAAAGGTCGGGAGTGGGATCCCTACCCCTGACCGGCTTCGATTTAGGCACAGGACCTCTGTCTTTGATGGATTCAATTTCAATTGGCTCATGCCATGTCCTGCAGCACCCACTCCAGGTCATCTGGGGTGGAGTTGGACCGACTGCCCAACAACAGATATAGCTGGGTGTCATCAGTGTACTGGTGACAGCCTAGCCAGTGTCTCTGGGCAGTCTGGGTGAGGGGGTGCATGTGGATGTTAAACAACATCAGGGATAACACTGCCCATTGAGGGACCCCACATATCAGCAGGCGCCTCTGGATAGTCTGCTCCCCTAACGCCACCCTCTGTCCCCGATCATGGAGGAAGGAGGCAAGCCATTGCAAGCCAGCCCCTGAATTCCAGTGTCGGCGAGGCAGTGAATCAGGAACTGGTGGTCGACGGTGTCAAATGCTGCTGACAGATCCAACAACACCAGTACTGCCATACTGCCTCAATCCAGGTGCCTTCGGAGGTTGTCTGTGAGAGCGACCGGTGCTGTCTCTGTCCCATGGCCCGGCCGGAAGCCAGACTGAAATGGGTCCAGCATGGAAGTGTCATCCATAAAGCTCTGCAACTGAATTGCTGCCACTCTCTCCAATACTTTGCCCAAATAGGGTAAATTGGAAACTGGCCAATAGTTGGCCAATTCAGCCAGGTCCAGTGATGGTTTTTTCAGGAGAGGGTGGACCATCGCTTCCTTGAGTGCCCCCGGGAACAGTCCCTCTTCGAAGGACTTGTTGATAATATCCCTGAGGGCATCTCACAAACCTTCATGGCCAGCTTTTATAAGCCATGAAGGGCATGGGTCAAGGCTGCACGTGGTTGGGTGTACCATTGAGAGCAATCTGTTGACTTCCTCTAGACTGAATGAACTGGAATAATCCAGAATGGAACCAGAAGTTCCGCATGGATCCTTGAGTTCACTCACTGTCTCAACTGTGGCCGGGAGATCATGGCGGAGAAGCAAGACTTTATCTGCAAAATAGCTTGCAAAAGCCTCGCAGTCAATGTCCAATTCCCTATCATTTGGCCTGCCCTGTGGCAGCTCTGTTAAAAACCAAATAGTTCTAAATAATTGTGCCGGGCGTGAGCTAGTGGATGCAACCGCAGCTGTGTAGAATTGTCTCCTCGCGGCTTTGACGGCCATCTCATAGGATCTCATAAACATCCTATAAGATGCTCTTGATGCTTCGTCACGAGCTCACTGCCACCATCTCTCAGAGTAGCTCTTCACATCTCACAACCAGCCATAATTGATTCATGATACATGCAGAGAACTGAAGACTTCCTAGTAGGGTTGCCATCTATAGGTTGGGAAATACCTGGAGATTTTGAAGGTGGGCCCCAGAGAAGATGGGGTTTGGGGAGGAACTTCAGCGGGGTATAATGCCCTAGACTCCGCCTTCTCTAGTGGCCAGTTTTTCCAGGTGAACTGACCTCTGATGCCTGGAGATTAGTTGTAATCCTAGGAGATCTCTGGCCACTACCTGGAGGTTGGCAATCTTGCTTCCTAGTTTAGGAAATTTTCTTTCTAATACTAATTTGTTGCAACATTTCAGGTTGGGCACCATAACACACTGGGGGGTTGTTTCTTTCCCAGAAGCCATGATTCTAAACCAGGGATTATTCCTAATTTGGAATCCCAGTTCTGGGGAAGAAAAAAGCCCTAATTGGTTAACAGTGCCTGAATGTAAATGTATTTATTTATTTATTTATTTTTGGATTTATACCCTGCCTAGCCAGCGTATATCCCAATAAACCAGAGTTAGACTAAATCAGGAGATCCTCTATCACGATTGTACTCAGGCCAGTGTGTTGTTGTGGCTAGAGTGTCAGACTAGGAACCAGGTTCGAGTCCCCACTCTGCCATGGAAGCTCTCTGGGTGGCCTTGGGCCGCTCATATGCTCTCAGCTGTAACCTGCCTCACAGGTTAATTGTTGGAGAAGAGGGGAGAAGAACAATATAAGCTGCTTTGAGTCCCCATTAGGGAGAAAGGAGGGGTATAAATGAAGGAAATAAATAAATAAATAATAAATACATACAAGGAGAGGAAAGAAGCACACTGAGTCTGACTATCTGGGGCTGCGGTCAGACAAGCCATTTGGCGCGGTTGGGAAGGGCTCCTATTACCTCCATTGGAATTTGACATGGAGTCGCACAATCACACATCCTGTTTTGTTGCGGGCTCAGCCAGTCACTGAGCAATCAGACAGCATGTTTGGGTGAGTGGGTTTGGTGTTTGGGGTTTTTTTCCCATTTTTTTGCACATGCGCATAAACGAGGACTTGAACCCCCACAATGAGAGAACTCTATGGACGGTTTTTGCACATGCACATCCCCGCTTCCAAGAAACAACTCTCCACTTTCTAACTTCCCTGATCCTATGGAACAATTATGTGGCTATGCACGTACCCCTAAGCGAGGAAAAAAATGGCACCGAGTCGGGATGGAATGGGCTGACCATCCTGATGGCTTGAGAGTGTGCTTGCATGATCAGACAGTGGAAAGTCCCATCAGAACCAGTTAAGACTGGACTTTCCCCGGTGTCTTTTAACTCCATCTTTGTGGTGGGGCGGCATGGGGTGCCGACAACTGTGAAACCTTTTCCAGATGTTGCTGTCCAATTGTGCACTTTAGATCCATCAGGCATTTGCAGCTAAGTCAGATCCAAAGGCACATCTGACTGCAGCTTGGAGCTCATCCATGTTCCAAAGAAACTGTGGCTTGTTCATGATGTCTGAATACAGTCATGTCTTGGCGTGGCCTTAAAGACCAAGTCGTTTAATGCTTTTGTAGGTGATAACTTGTTTCATCTGATACCTACCTTGAAGGGTAAGGGAATGGACTGAGCTTATGTTTTCAGATCCACAAGGACTCACAACCTTCTTACTGTCAGCTAAACGCTGCCATTCCCGGGTGGGAGGTGGATTCTCACACTCATTCACATCATGGGCCCCTCACCTCCACCTTTAAAATGTATCTCGCTTCTCACAGCCTGAGTTTTATCTTTCGGGGATTGCTCAACAGAAGGGGAACTTGCTCAACAGTTTAGGTGCTTTGCATTTGCAGGTGTTTATTGTAACATTTTCCTGCTTTTAGCCTGAGAACAAAACATATTGCATATCTGAATGTATTCTTTCTGCTCCAGGATTGGAGGGCCCCTCTATCATATCCAGTTTGAATGCACTATAACTGTAACCCCTCAACCCCTTTCTTTCATTACTGACTCAAGAATGTGTAGACGACTATTTGATCCACTGGAATAAAGAATCTTATGATTAAGAATTTTGTTGACAGTTTGAAATCTCTTAGACTCTCACACTTACCACAGCTTTTTTGTTCGGTTTTGTCAGGTATTATTAGTCGCCAGGAAGCGGAAGAGCTGTTGATGAACAAATTGGAGGGAGCATTCCTGGTGCGTGTCAGCGAGAAAATCTGGGGATACGCCTTGTCCTACCGCCATCAGAGTGGCTTCAAACATTTTCTGGTGGATGCTTCTGGAGATTTCTACAGCTTCTTGGGGGTGGATCCCAACCGCCATGCAACGCTCACAGACCTTATTGATTTTCACAAGGTATTGCAATGCACAGATCAATCACTGAACTTGAGAGATGAGTAGTTCAGAGAGAGACGGTGCAATTTGAAAAATGGTCCTGTAGGAAAAAGAAGGAATATATCAGAGTATCACAACATACACAATTAATTTTTGAGTGGTCCCAGGATCTGTGCTCCCCCCTGCCAAGTAGCTCATGCCCTCCTAGCTAGTCTGATCCCTCATTCTAAAACATGAATCTTAGCCCAGCTTAAATCTCAGTAGGAGGCAAAGTCAACCCAGTTGAAGCTGGCTGGGAGAAGATAAGGGGAAGTAGAACCCAGGGGAGCTTGAGTCATCTTCTGAAGATGGGATGGGGTGGGATTAAGTCACTTGAAATAGAAAGGCTGTCTTCTAAGATGGCTAGAGAGAGCCAAAGCTCCTGCAGGGTCTCCAGGTGGGACAAGACAAAACAACTTCTGCTTCCTCATTTGCCTTTGCGGGGTATAGGTTCAGTAAGTGCTAGCTCAGTAAAAGATGTTTTACATTTTGATGAAGACTTTGTTGGAGAAAAAGATGGAAGAGCGATAGTGCTATAAAGAGACTACGCAGGATCTCGAGTACTTTGGGCTAATTCTGTGCAATCCAGAGCCCATAGAAAGAAAAGATGAATTTTTCAATCTGTATGAAATTGAGGACCATGACCCGAACTGCCCAGGGTAGCCAGATCTCGGAAGCTAAGCAGGGTCAGTCCTGGTTAGTACTTGGGTGGGAGACCACCAAGGAAGTCCAGAATCACTCCACAGAGGCAGGCAATGGCAAATTACCTCTGTTCGTCTCTTGCCTTGAAAGCCCTACAGGGTCCCTATAAATTAGTTGTGATGACGCCACTTTCCACCATCATGAAACTGAGGTAACTGAGTGACTGTGAAGAGCCCCTTCATTTTCTCTTCACTGACTGTGCCCTTTTTGTACTTTCTCCGTGTGTTCGGGCTTTGCTTATCCTACTTGGGGCAAAGATCAACCGAGGACCAACCACGGACAGTATCCCTTTATTTCTTCTGGAGGCTTCAAGCTAAAAGTTCTGCATTCCTGTTGGCTCATCATCAATAATAAGAGGACAAGGAGAGCTCCTTCATCAAAGGAGGGAGTGCAGAGACACCTGTCAAAAGCAATGGCTCCATTAGCCTCTGACATTTGAACTAAAATAGATTGGAGGGAGGGGGTCCCCTGATGAGAAAAATCAATGGCTGCCATTTTGACAAGCTTGCTAGAGGCTGTGCTCTGCCCCTAGCAAGCAGGTAGCTTAATTGTTTGCGGTCAAGCGGGAAGCCACTTTAATAGTGTCGTCTTGGGATGCTGCCCCTTCCTTATCTCCCCAGCCACTGACTCCAGTGCTTTCTTCCGTCTGAGTGCTCTTGAACGACAAACACTGAAAAAAGTTTGTCGAACTCCAATATAGACAGAAGACAACCGACATATAGGCACCAGACAGTCTAGCTTCTATTATTAAATCCACTAATGTATTTCTTTTTTTAAAGTCCGTGTGCATTTAAATGCAGCAGAGAAAACACTATAGGAGGCTATTACAATCTGGTGAGGGAATTCACCCGCTAGACACACCAGTGTTTCTTGGGCATTGCGTTTCTGGTATGCCTATCTTTGTACTGGGATAGACAGGGGTCATTTTGTAGAAAAAGAGGTGCAGGAGCTCATTAGCATGACTCATTGGCACAACATTTGCATATGCTATACCACCTGACATCACTGGAAGTATGTCAGAAGGCAAGAAAGAAGGGGGGAAGAGAGAGAAAGAAAGAGCTGGCAGAGAGGGGACAGCTACTAATCCAAGCCTCAGAAATACCACTGTTCTGGGAGGAGAGCTTCAGTGGTGGCTGAAGCCTTCAGAAGGCTGGTCGGAGGAACAAGGACCTTTCCAGGGGACGGGATCATTTTGCTGCAGCCATGACACAAGCAGGCATTCCCCCGTGGAGGGGGGGGGCTGGCACCAACTCCTGGAGCTGCGCTCCCCCGAGCTCCTGCTCGAAAGGACCCCTGGGGATAGATCAGCATGAGTGATCTTTTCAGTATATGTGATTGCTATTTCTGAGTTGAACAGGTATTTTCCAGCACTGCCTGAAACCTGGATTCTTGAGGGTACATGTTTGCAGCACTGCTCGAAACCTGGATTTTCAAGGGTATATGTTTGCAGAGGTGCCCGAAATCTGGGTTTTCGAGGATACATGTTGTAAGTCCCAGTGCTGCAAAATGTATGCATGACACTTTTCACACAAAATGGCGATTGCTCGTAACATGCTTGTAGCAGTACATGAGATGGGAGCCACAAAACATAGTGGCTGAAAATGGCTACAGGTTTTTTTAAAATATGGATCCCCCCCCCCCAAAAAAAAAACCCAGGCTCTGTGGCTGCTGGGACAAGGGAAAGGGGATGACATCTCATGAGTTCCAAGTTCATTTGCAGTGTTGCTTTTTTTTTTTTTGCTGTCATCACAGCTGACTTGCCTCAAGGCAAGAGACGTCCAAAGGTGGTTTGCCATTATGTGGCTCCACATCACGATCCTGGTCTTCCTTGGGGGTCTCCCATCCAAGTACTAGTCAGGGCCAACTCTGCTTAGGTTCTGAGATTTGATGAGCTTGGGCTCACCTGGGCTACCCAGGTCAGGCCAATTAAATGCTCACATGCAAAATACCCAAATATCTCGGGGTAAAACAGAGAGCCAGTTTGGTGTACTGGTTAAGTGCATGGACTCTAATCTGGGAGAACTGGGTTTGATTCCCCACTCCTCCACTTGCACCTGCTGGATGACCTTGGGCAAGCCATAGCTCTGTACCAGCTGTTCTCTCAAGGACAGCTTGGGAAAGAGCTCTCAGCCCCACCTACCTCACAGGGTGTCTGTTGTGGGGAGGAGAAGGGGAAGGAGTTTGTAAGCCGCTCTGAGACTCCCTTTGGGAGTGGAGGGTGGGGTATAAATCCAATCTCTTCTTCTCTTCTTCTTCTTCTTCTTCTAAAAGCAAAGTATGTTTTTTTTTTTAAATGCTGCTACAGCTTCTCGCACCTTGGCTATTCTGCTTGCCTTCCTCTCCTGAATTGATTTGCTGGCTGTGAGGGAAAGAGATCTGGCCTCTGAGTACATAAAGCAGGAGTCTCCAGTCTTTTTGGCCCCGTGGGGCGTCTTGGGAATTCTAGTGCAATGTGGTGGGTGGAGCCACAAAAAAATGGCCGCTGCTGCTTACCTTCAGTCACACAGTGAAGGTCCTTATGCTGGGGTGGCAGCTGCCGCCAAAGCAATGTTTTCTTTAGAAATCTGCGCAGCCAATCAAGTCTCCAGTGGCCAATCAGAAGCCTTGCTTGGCTAAAGCCCCATCTGGCCCTGCCCACTTCCTAAAAACTCTTGAAGAGCACTAGGAAAGGTGTTGGCAGGTGTTGTGGTGCCCATAGACACCCCACTGGGGGACATAAAGAGACCAACTTTAGGAACTGTCTAGTATGGGTTTCTCCTACTTTGGGTGGGGGAAGCAGTGCCTTTGTGACATCAAACAAGAATCTTGTGACATCAGTGGCTGTTCCACCAATCCCTACCCACAATTAGGAACTGATCTGCATGACTCCCAACCAGCACAGCTGGGGGAAGGAGCAAGGGGATGGGGGGGGGAGGAAGGGGGGGCTGATGTCACCAAGGTGGCTGCTGATGTCATAAAGGCAAGGCTTTCCCTCTAACTGATCTGATGAGATCAGGGTTGCCGGGGCTATCCGAGTCTGGTCAGGTGTTGCTACTCATTCGTAATTCACCTTGTTGATATTTTGAGTGTTCTGTTCACAAGTATAAAACAAACCCTAGAGAAAACGTTGGATTCAGTTACTTCATTCTAAGACATTTTCCTCCAACAGAGACAGACTTTCTCCTGTAGGAACTGAAAATTTTACTCAGGTGGAAGAATACTTAGCTGAAGGGAGTAACTGAAGCCAAACCAGAGTCTGATAAGAGGATATGTTAAATACGAGTTGGAGAAGAATCCAACTCAACTCATGCTTAATGTGTGACCCTGGATTCATCTTAAAAATAGAGGGAGAGGCTCAGTCAGTTCCCAAGTATAGTAGTACAGAAGCAAGAAGGGCCACTTCAGTCCCTCCCTTCTGCTATGCTCGCTTTCACTAGGGCTGATTTCGCACTAGCGTTTGCCCCAGGTTTGCCCTCATGCCTGCACCGGAGCTCCTGGTCGATTTCACACCAGTTGCTCCGGGCTCACGTTTTGCTCTGGAGTATTGCCCTGCTGCACCGGAGTTTCCCCGGAGCAAACAAATCCTGTTTTTAGAGGATTTTAGAGGATTTTCCTCCAGGGGAGAACCCAAAATGAAAACACGCCCACTCACCCGCCTTTCATCAGGGCCGCCCCGTTGTGGGAGTTTCTAATTTTTTTTTGAGAAAACCCTTCATCACGCCATTTTGAAAGGGCTGAGGTTCCAAGTGGGAAAATGAAGAAAATACTCTGGAGGAAACTGGGAGGGGAAACTCTGGAGAGAACGAGAGACAACTGACCAGTATGAAATCGGCTGCCAGTTCGATGTGTCTGCCCAGGAATTCCTCCTACCTATTTTTGTGTTTCAGTTATGCCTGCCTCCAGTTAAAAAAAGAGCTATAATGTAACAAAAAACTTCAACAAATATGATTTTTTTAAAAAAAATTAAAAGGACAGGAATAAGCCATTTTGTTGATTTGCTCTCCATGTGTACTCTGAAAACTTTGTAGTAAAATAAGGGGCAGGCATGAGATCCATTTCTGTTTTACGCATGAAAATAATTAAAAGGAAAAGAAAGCTTTGGATATTCCGTGGTCTCCCAACACCGCTTGATGTTTTATTCATTCTGCCCGGCTGCTACGTCAAACGATGGGAGCTTTTCAGGCTGAAAAGCGGAAGGCAGCCCTCCTTTACAGAAGGGACGGTGGTTGATAGCCACAAGGCTTTTCTTCTTCTCTGTCTGAAGTCTTCTGGAAGTTCTCTGGGGGCCACCCATGTGCCAGGCGGGCCCTTGAACGCTGGTTGTGCAGCTATGTGCTGCTGCCACTTTGGATGTTGAAAGAGACACGGTTCCAGCCCGGAGACAAGCATTGGCCTTGGACTGCACACTGAAACACCAGTGCCTGTGATTGTAATTCCAGGGCTGAAAGCATTCCTCTTGGGCCACTCCGTTCCTGCTCTGAAAGTACATGGAATGCCCTTGCAACCGTTTGCCCTATAAAAGGGAAGCTACAGAAAGAGGGCTGCCCTCTTTCTCCGTGAAAATCAATTAGAGTTTTACTATTTTACTATTGATTTCCATAGGTTTTGCCCCTTCAGTTTGCAGCTCTCGGGGTTTTTCTTTGGACGCCTTACCCTCAGTTTCCTAAATATTTCTTTTAAACAAAAATAATGGAAAAAACAAAACAAAACAACCCCCACCCAAACTACCTCTCTTCAGTTCCCTTGAGGAATCCTAGTACACCAGACATGGCAAGAAGTCATTTCTGCAGTGAGTAAGCTAAAGCTGAAGAAAAGAAATCCATCTTCAACGTGTTTCAGATGATTGTTGTTTATGTAGAAGCAGCAGATGATCCAGGTGCAACTGCAGACCTATCACAGGTGATGGAGTTTACGAGAAAAGGGCGAGGGAGCGTGCGGTGGGAGGAAGAAAGTTTGCCCATGGCAAAGATGAATGGGGACCGGGTTAATGATACTGTTCCGATCAGTTAGTGCCACATTCTAGATCAGCGGTTCTCAACCTGTGGGTCGGGACCCCTTTTGGGGTCGAACAACCATTTCACAGGGGTCGCTGGCTGGCGTCCAAGCCTGCCCCTCCCCTCCCCGCTGGCAGGAAAGGGCCCCACGCTCGATCGAGTGCGAGGTCTGGCCTCCCGGCTCTTTGCCCTCAAAGGGAGCTTTCCCTTTAAGGGCAAAGAGCAGGGGTTGGTTGGAAATAGCTTGCAAATATATGTGTGTCTAAAGTCTGTATTAAAGTCGTTTGGTGCTAACTGCCATGCAAGAGAAAACATCTGAAAAAGTAGCTTCATTGTTGTGTGTGTGTTGGCAGAATTTTATGGCTGGAGGTCACCACAACATGAGGAACTGTATTAAAGGGTCGCGGCATTAGAAAGGTTGAGAACCACTGTTCTAGATGGAGAAAGATTTCCTAGTGTTTCCTGAATTGAAAACAATTAAAAATACTGTTGCCAGTCTCTTTCTGCTGGGAGGAACAATTACCAGTGCCATCTTATGTAGAGGGGCCTCAGATGAAACTCACTGAAATGGATGGATGTTGAGTAATTCATTGTAGGATTGCACTGGGAGCATCTTCCCCAGGCCCGTAGCCACGGATGGCATTTGAGGTGACACTCCTTCTCGAATCTGCCCTGCCCCCTCCTGGCCGCCTCCCCTGGCAGTCCCGGGGGGGGGGGCAGGAAGCCTGAGGCGAGCGGCAACCCCCTCATGGATACAACTTCAACTGATTTGGAAAAACGGACACTTTTTAGATGGACAGTGAAAACCTTACCCAGTCCTTCCTCTAAAAAAAAAGGATTAAGTGGAAAGTATTTAATCTCAGCTGAAGCAAACACAGCACGGCTTCTCTAAACATCTGCTCTGTTCAGAGAACACAGCTTTTGGGGTCTTGTAGTTGATCTTTCTTTTTCTGTAGTGCTTCTTACTGGCCTCTAAGTCACAGTGAACTACATTTCCTAGCATGCACTCTACTACGTGCATCTTTGGTTTCCAGGAAAACAGAAACAAAACCAAACTTTGCACTTTTCAGGAAAGGTAGGGGTGATCGTGAGCAGATATCTGGGGAGTTATGGCAAGTGCGAGTGATTCATTTAATTTTATCTTTTAATGTTACTGCTAGCACCACTGTGAGTTGCAGAAATTTTGTTTCTGGATGCATGTAGTAGCCTTTCTTTTCCCCTTTCCCCTTCTAATTACAAGATAAAACAATTGTGGGAGATCTCGAATTCATACAAAGGAGCAGACTCTCTTACTCTGCTCTCTTACTCTGGAGAACCCTGGCTCTCAGCTTCATCTTACGGTATGCTTTTCCCCTAAAACATCAAGTGCAGATTTGTGTTAAAAATAACAGTTGTCTATTGGTAGGATAATCACTGACCTGCCATTGTTTAGCATCAATCACTCAGCAATTAAAACAATCTCTTTGCTGTGTGCCTCTGCTATTTTTTATATATATATGTGTGTGTGTGTGTGTGTGTGCACATGCGTGCGTGCATGTGTGTCTCCCTCCCACCCATCGGCTTCATCCCAGCTATCAAATGTATGTAAGTATCTGCTTTGAAAACCTAACTTATGGTGACCCAGCAAGGGGTTTTCAAGGCAAGCAAGAAGCAAAGGTGCCTTGCCTTCCTGTGCAAAGTCTTGCTTGGTGGTCCCCCATCCAAGTACCAACCCTGCTTAGCTTCTGAGATCTGACTAGATCAGGCTATATCATACTGGTTCATATCTCCCGCTAATCAAAACTCACTCTAAATTAACATGTCCTCTAATGTAAACCTCTGTGAAGTCAGTGGAGTTTATACTGTGATCCTAAGTAGATTTACAACTTGTTAAGCCTTTGTTACGTCTAGACTGGACTACCTTAATGTACTGTACCCTAGTAGAGTGTTTGGAAGCTGCTGCTCGTGCAGAATACTGCAGCTAGACTGCTGGTTGGGGCCAGATACTGGGATCATATAACCTAGGGTTCCCAAGTCCCCCCAGGGGGGCAGGGAAACCCCTCAAGTGACCTGCTCCCCGCCGGCCCGGATTGGGCCACCAGGAGGAACACTGCCCCCAAATCACTGGGCTGCAAAGGCGTGCCCGGCGTGATGACATTACCTGGAGGTGACATCATCGCGTCGGGCATGTTTTTTTGGGGGGGGCACTTTCTAATTCGAGGGAAAACTCTATGGTTTTCCCTCGAATTAGAGAGGTCCCACCCCAATATGCCCGACATGATGACTTCACTTCCTGGTGACGTCATTGCAGCATGCGCGCTTTGTGCACACACCAGAAGACTCCCGAGAGGGGAAGGACTTCCCCCCACTGCACTACAGGTAAGGACTTGGCAATTGTTACAGCAATTGGATCCAATCCTGAGTCCAGTTCAGAGTGTTGGTTTTATCCTTTAAGGCCCTGTGTGGCTTGGGGCAGTTGAAGGACTATCTTCTCCCATATGTCCCTGCTTTGGAATTAAGATCACAGGGAGAGGTCCTCCTGACTGTTTCACCAATCAAAGAAGTTCATCTGGTGGGTCCACGAGAGAGGGCCTTTTCAGTGGCGGCCCCACGATTATGCCCAGGGAGGTGTGCCTGGACCCCTCCCTTTCAACCTTTAGAAGGCAGCTGAAGACATTTTTATTTTGGACTGTCTTTGACTAATTAGTTTTTATTTATTGGTAGTCCTAACCAAGGCTCCCTCTGAGCTGTGGAGTCTTGTGAGCAAAAATTCCACTTTGTGAGCTACTGGCATGAAAGTGGTGAGCGAGCGATTCAGCTACTGCACAAATTAGTTCGCTCTGGAGCCAGCCTTCCTGAGCTAAGACAAAAATGTGTGAGCTTGGAGGCTAAAAAACTGTGAGCTAGCTCACACTAACTCAGCTTAGAGGGAACACTGGTCCTAACTGAGATTTTAAACTGTGGCCTTTTAAGTGTTTTTTTTTAAACTGTTGTTTTCTTTATATTATAAACCACCTTGAGGTCCTCAGAGTAAGAAAAGTGGCTAATAAATAGTTTAAATAAATAAATAAATGAGGAGTAGCTCTGTTGATGATTGAACTGTTATTGTGATTTAGGGTTGTAGCCTTACAATCACAATGCAATCTATTTTCATGCTGCTGATGCAATTTATTTTATCTTTCCAGGAAGAAATCATCACCTCCTCAGGTGGAGAGCTGCTTTTGGACCCTTGCAGCCAGTCGAAGAACCCACCCGACTACGGTCCTTTATTTGAATGATTTTTTTAAAAGATTACAGAAAATAATTCTGGAAAGAAATTAGTAGTGAAACACCCCCACCTTGAGAAATAAGGGACTGATTATTGCTAGGTATTGGGTTTACCTGCAAAGTTTAATCAATAAAAAGTCTTTGATGGGATGACCTGGTTTTTTTTATTGGCAATCGTTATCTTATGTCATAGGTCATGAAAAGCGGTGGGTGGGTGGCTGGGAATGAAGATAATCAGTTGTCACTTACCATTGATGCTCCCTAGACCTTCAACACACGGGAACCCTCAATTTTGTAACATTTGATCCCCATGTGTATACTTGTACATCTCAGCATGGGTTTAGAAATGATAGATGGAGTCTGTATCATTTCTAGGCCTATGTTGAGATGTACAAATGTACGCATGGGGATCAAACGATACAAGAATGAGGGTCCCCGTGGGGCGAGGGTCCAGGGGGCATCAGTGGTAAGTGATCAAACTAATATTGAATGGCAATGAGTCATGCTATGGTGGAAGGAATGTAGGCAGCTCCTCCACCAACAATGCAAAGCCCATACCTCGGAGCTCCCTCCCTGATAATTTGATCTTAACAAATGTTCCAGATTTCCAAGATAATAAGCAATGGGCCAATTCCAGCAATTTCTCCCATATCTTAACAACTGGACCTTTTGCAATAATGTCAAGTGCCCAGCCATAAATACTTACCCATCTAACTTCCAGAGCTCCCCGAGGGAACTTTTTTTGGTACTTTCCATGCAAAAAGGGAAGACTCTCCTCCACAATGCAAACAAAGCCTTTCTTTTCAAACTAGTTCATCTCTGGAGAGATTGAATCATCATCAGTCTCACATTCCATTGCCAACAGCCCTTCCCCTCTTCACTCTTCGCAGCAGAGTATAAAGACTTATCCCTCAACCCCAATTTCTGTAGCTGGCTTGGGCCCTTTCTGCACTCTCCTTTTATTCACCGCAGTGTCCTCCAAGCAATTTTGCGCTAAAATTGAATTCAACCTTCTTTTTAATCCAGGTTTTTCTGCCCATTCTGCACTAAAATCAAATTCAACTTTCTTTTTGTTCCGGGTTTTTCCCCCATTCTGCATTACATTACCTCTTTTCAGTGGTCAGCCCAGTTTCAGCCTGCTGTTGCCCCAGGTTATTTGGATGCTGTTTTGCCGTGGACTTAAATTGCCTCGACTCGAACACTGAGAAAATCTAGAGTGGCAGGCAGATAAGGAAAGGATCTTGGACTCCTCCAGTTTCTCCAGCTCCTCATGGACTTGTGTTGCTACACTGGTCAATTTCAAGTGCCTCCAAAGCTGCCTCGTGGCCACCAAGAAATTCCCCCCCCCTTACTCCTAGACCAGGTTTTGGTTTTCCCTTTCAGTTTTCCCTCTGTAGGCAGGTAGCTTATTAGGGAATGGTTCTGGGGTGTTTTTCTAAACGTATTTTCCCTCTATATAAATCACCATTTATCTTGCAAACCACTTAAACTTTTAAACATTTTGTTTCCGTTAATTAAAAATTGCCTCTTTTGTTTCAGAAAGCTTATTTCCCTCTCATTCTTGAGTGTTGGTCTGAATCTGTACCGTGGTATACAAAGGGTTACAATCTCAAATATATACTTATTTTCCCCAGACACAGGTTTGCTCCAAGCCACCAAGGGGATGCCTTTGCATCTTACAGGCTCTCCATGTGTATAGTGATTTGGGTAACACCCCCATTTCCCTGATGGAAGAGACAGCACAGCTGGCTTCACTCAAGTGCTGTCCTCTCTGCATCCCTCTCAACTCGCATGGCCTTTTTTCTATGAAGGTCTCCTTCCCCAAATAAGGCCTTTCTAGAGGTCAAAGGGGTTTCCAGGGGAAACTGGGGAAATATCTGCCTCCACCAGCGGAGAGGTGCAACACAGTCTCTTTATAACTGCACTTGGCTGTGCGGTGAAACTTTAATGAATTACCAAAAAAAGGTCGTATTTTTAATTTATTCAGCCGAGTTTCACTAATAATAGCATGCACAAAGGCAGGGGCTCTAACAACTTGGCTGCTGTAAATTTTGAAGTTCTCAAGGTGGTAGTTGTTAGGGAGGACAGCTGGATCCAAGTCCAGGAGCACCTCGGAGGCCAGCAAGGTTTTCAGGGGCCAAAGCTCCCTGTGTCAGAGAGCTCGAAAGCTTATTCCCCCCCCCCCCCCCAAGAGCGTGTTAGTCTCTAAGGTGCTACTGGATTCAAATCTGGCCGTTCTACTGCCGACCTACAAGGCTACCCGCTGAAATTATTTGGGAGGCTGATTTATATGCTTGGGAAATGTAGATTTGTGATAAGGTAAAGTTGATCCCCCTTAATCCTTTCAGCTAGTTTCTGCTCAAACTGGGTTTCTGCAATAGAATACAAACTGGCACTTCTTGGCTTCTCTAGTACTGCCCTTTTACACCTGGGATTTCAAGGAGCCAAAGCAGTTGTCAAACAAAGATTATGGGACACTTCTCTCCAAATGGACAGAGCATGAGCCTCACACTTTTTAGTGGTAAGAAAAAAAACACCTAAATTTTGCTCCATCCAGTTACCTTTATTCATTAGAACTCCCAAAGCTTTCACTTTAGCATGATTAAATGTTTTCCCATCTGCCCTCCTGCAAGGGAAATATGCTCATACCCCATACGCAAACTGACTCTGTCCTTGTAATTCTGGACAGGTCGAGACAATTGAGCATGTTCTTTTATCTTGTCAATTTTATCACGAGATTCTTTTAAAATACATTACGCCAGTAGTCGTCGCCTACCCAGGCAGGTCTAATCAGTTTTATTCTACTCTTTTTTTAGCTGATATTTGTAATGAAACTACTGCTAAGGTAGCAAGATTTTGTGCTATGGCTATCCTAACCAGACAGAAGATTATTAATTCCTAGGAGATGTTAAAATTTACATTGTCTTAACTAAAAATTTTACCCGTACCAATTGTCTGGCTGTATTTCGTTGTTAACTATATGTAACGTTTTAAGGTATTTGCTGATCTTTGATTGTAATAAATCGAATTGAACATTGATAAGGTAAAGTAGGCGTAGGTATTTTCAAAGGCTTATACCAGACTTGTTTAAATTCACATACTCATCAATTACGTATAAACTGGGGTCTGTTGGGGCCGGAGCGAGGTGGAGCGAAGGACTGGCCAGTAGGGCAGTCACGGGCTGAATCAGATTCTCTAATCTGATTCAGCTCACCGCCGAATTGCTGCCGAAATTTGGCAGCAATTTTAAAAGCCACTGGAGGGGAGGGGGTTTGAGGGAGAGGCTCCAAACTTGCAGGGTAGCTGCTGGGGCCTCTCCTTGAAATGCCCACCAAGTTTCAAGAAGATTGGACCAGGGGGTCCAATTCTACAGGCCCCCAAACAGGTTGCCTCCATTCCCTCCATTGTTCTCTATGGTAGGAAAAAAGTTAACATTTTTTCCCTCCATGGAGAACAATGGAGGGGATGGAACAATCTTTTTGGGGGCCCATAGAATTGGACCCAGTGGTCCAATCTTCTTGAAACTTAGTGGGTATTTCGAGGAGAGGCCCCAGCAGCTACCCTGCAAGTTTGGAGCCTCTCCCTCAAACCCCCTTTCCTCCAGCCCCTCATATACCCTATGAGTTTTTGCCATTGATTTCAATGGCCCATAGGATATAATGGGGCTGAAACTGACATTCCCTTTCTGACACACTTCTGGTGATGTCAGGGGACGTGGCATATGCTAATGAGTTATGCTAATGAGCTCCTGCACCTCTTTTTCTACGAAAGGACCCCTGCGTATAAAGCTGGGGGGGGGGGATCTGATTCGTACTGCAAACTGAGCGCATGAGTGAGAAGAGATATCACATGCCTCCCTGTAGCCTTTTCTCTTCCTCCAGGACAGTTTGCTCCTAGCTGAGCACATATCTAGGCTTTAGAAACTGGCTGAGAGGAAAAGCTGCCTTGGGAACTGTGGAAAGGGAAGCTGGGGGAAGGCGCAACTCACACTTCCAGATAGGGTTGCCAACCTCCAGGTGGCAGCTGGAGTCTCCTGGGATTACAACTGATCTCCAGATAACAGCGATCAGTTCACCTAGAGAAAATGGCTGCTTTGGAGGGTGGACTCTATGGCTTTATATTCCATTTAAGCCCCTTCCCTCCCCCAAACCCTGCCTTCCCCAGGCTCCACCCCCTAAATCACCAGTTATTTCCCAACCCAGAGCTGGCAACCCTACTTTCGGACTTAGACGTAATTGGTGTAAATTGAGGTTTAAAATGAAAATGTCTAACTTTTAGATTGGGGAAAGACTTGCTGAAATGCAGAAGTTGTATAATTCTTTGATGGGAGGTGCCAGTAAATATATTCCACTCTCCCCTCCCCGGAATTAACTTCTTCTCACAGCTTGACTACTACCCTGTTACAGTGAGGGTCTTCCTTAGATGGGAGTTCACCATCCCTCACTGCATTCTGGATCAAACTCTCAAATGTCATAGCATTCCTCTTGTGATCTAACAAGTGTTGGGGGAGATAGGAATGATATGAACTTTTTATAATAATCAATAAATGCTTCTGACACATTGTGTGTGTGTACCTATAAATATCTATATAGTTTTGATTTAGCAGGTAAGTTTCTCTCCTGCACTGTGTTTTCCATTTCAAACCTATTTTGTCAGTTGTGCTAATGCATTTGTATTTTTGCACCAAGCTTGGGTATGATGCATAAGTGTGATTGTCTGGTAGATTTTCCCACTGGACTATAAACAAGCTTTTTAGTTTCATTTATTTGCGTCTCCGTTTTTACCTTCGTTTTCTGCCTCAAGAACCCTTAAAGTGGCTTCTAGCAACCAAAACATTATAAGTACAACACAACCATTAAAAAAGATAAAAAGAATAATAAGATTTTAAAAAAAAAAAAATAAACTCAGCCAGTATCACAAATAGTGAGGAAGAACCCATAGAATATGCACAAACCCTAGTATAATTGACAACAACAAAAGAAAAGCCCTCTAGCTTGTTTCTAAAAGTGACCAAGTCTTCCTGTAGGCTTCTGCATGGAAGATGCAGTGACAGAGAAGGCCCTCATTCTGGTGTATTTGCCACTCTGGTTTTTGACATGCAACACACTGAGCAGGACCTTTTCTGAAGACCTTAGAGTCCAGAAAAAGAGGAGCAATTGCTCCTCAAGGAACCCTTGAGGCGTCGTCACTGGAATCCTGAGTTTGGCTTGAGACTAACTGGTAGCCAGGGAAGTTCATGTGGCGTGATGTATGAATGAAGCATTGGACATCAGTGCAGAAATGTTTGAAGAACTCTAAGATAGAAAGGCCCTGACCTGTATAGCCCAGGCTAGTTGGATCTCGTCTGATCTTACAAGCCAAGCAGGGTTGGCCCTGGTTAGTATTTGGATGGGAGGCCACCAAGAAAGTCCACACTTGTGATGCAGAGACACGTGATGGAAAGCCACCGCTGAATGTCTCTTGCCTTGAAAACCCCACCAAGAGTCACCGTAAGTCGGTTGGGACCTGATGGCAAAAAAAGAAAAAAGCTAGAAAGTCCTGGAAGAAGACTGATGTTATAATGTGAGAGGACCATAATCGTCAGCAGCTGTTACTTGTTTTATGCAGAGGACCAACATCTGGAACTCACATCTGCCCTATATGGTATGAGTTTCAGCTGTGAGCAGTGTTCCCTCTAAGTTGAGTTAGAGTGAGCTAGCTCACAGTTTTTTAGCCTCTGGCTCACACATTTTTGTCTTAGCTCAGGAAGGATGGCTCCAGAGCAAACTGATTTATGCAGCAGCCAAATCGCTTGCTCACAACTTTCATGCCAGCAGCTCACAAAGTAGAATTTTTGCTCACAGGACTCCACAGCTTAGAGGGAGCACTGGCTGTGAGTACATCTCAGACACATAAATGCTCCCTCTAAGCTGTGGAATCTTGTGAGCAAGAATTCTACTTTGTGAGCTACTGGCATTAAAGTTGTGAGCGAGCAGTTTGGCTACTGCATGAATTAGTTTGCTCTGAAGCCATCTTTCCTGAGCGAAGACAAAAATGTGTGTGGCGGAGGCTAAAAAACTGTGAGCTGGCTCACAATAACTCAGCTTAGAGGGAAGACTTGTGGTAGGCTTGCCAAGTCTCACCTTCTGTTTAGTGGGGGGGGAGTCCTTGCTGGCCTGGGAGTTGTCTGGCGCGTGTGCAAGCTGCAATGACGTCACCTGGAAGTGACATCATCGCAGCGGGCATGTTGGGGCAGGACCTCTGTAATTTGAGGGATAACCAGAGAGTTTTCCCTTGCATTATAGAGTGTCCCCCCTGAAACGTGCCCAACACAATGAAATCACATCTGGGTGACGTCATTGCGCTGGGCATGTCACCACAGCCTGGCAATTTGGGGGTGGGGTTCCCCCCGGTGGCCCAATCTGGGCCGGTGGGGAACGGATCAATCGAGCGGGGGTTTTCCTGCCCCCATGGGGGGACTTGGCAACCTGAACTTGTGGTCTCCCATCCAAGTACTAACCGTGGCTGACCCTGCTTCGTTTCCAGGCTGAATACCAGTTTGCAAATCTGTGCACAACTTTAAAAGAATACAAATTCGAACCATTTAAATTCATTTAAGTGTTAAAGCCAGTAACGGAGGAAAAAGCCCTGAAGCCAATAGTAGATTGCAAAAACCGCAAACAGAAGCCTCCCTTTCTGAAGCCTTGTGGGGGAGGAAAAGTGCTCTGTCCATTTATTTACTTAAACCATTTTTATCCTGCAACTCTCCACCTAAAAAGCCTCCCGGGGCAGCTTTCAATATACAGCAAGACAATGTTAAAATGCAATAAAAACATCTATAAGAACAGCCATAAAACAAGTTGGTTTTCTTAAAGAAAGATAACAGCGACTTTAAAGCAGCAATAAAGAAATTTCCCATTGGAGGCAAAGGATGGTGTCAAAGTGCCCTTCCTGAGGTAGGGCACCCCAGGGCATCCTAGTGGATGCTAACGTTGCGCCTGCAAAAGGTGGTACCCAAAACAGAGCCTCACTGGTGGATCTTAACGCCCTGAGGGATCATTTTGGAGAAAACACTCCCTGGGGGTTTCTGGATCCAGACCAGGCTGATGGCAGGGGGCAGCACTCTGAGAGAAACAGAAGAGGAGGAGGAGGAGGAGGAAAAGGAGATTGGATTTATACCCTGCCCTTCACTCGGAGTCTCAGGTCGCGTTCACACATTTGATCTGTTGCCCTTACTGTTCCCCTATGGATTTAGCCAAGTCTTAGGGACTCACCGGCGGGGGGAGTCCTCCTCCAGCCGGGAGTTCCTCCTGGCGTGTGCGCGAAGCGCGCATGCCCAGTGACATCACCGGAAGTGACGTCAGCACGTTGGGGGCGTTGCCAGGGCGATGCTCTGGCAATCGCCCCAAAACTCTATGGTGTCATAGAGTTTTGGGGCAATTGCCAGAGCGTCGCCCTGGCAATGCCCCCAACGTGCTGACGTCACTTCCGGTGACGTCATTACGTCGTCTTCGCTGGACGACTTCGGGGGTGGGGTTCCCCCCACCGGCCAAATGCTGGCCGACGGATTGGGAACCCCTTTAGCAGGGGATCCCCCGCCCCCCAGGCTGACTTGGCAGCCCTAGTTCCATTCCCCCCTCCCGTGCCCCGTATTTCTTTGATACCTGATAAAGTCTGGTCCTGTTGGTCTGACCCGCTTCCAAAATGGATTTCCTGTCGTCTGGTCACTCTGTTGCACAGCCAAGCTGTCATGCAGGTCTCACTGAGCTCTTGCTTTCTGGCCGCCATCCCATCCTCCCACCCCCCAGTTAGCAAGTATCGCATGACTGTATATACAAACCCTTCCCCCCACCCCGGGCTGCTCAAGACCATGTTTTCTTTTGAAAAATCTTTGAGAGTTCTGCAGCTTTTTAATATCGTTTGGGGAAGGGGTAAACTGAAAAGATTAGAGGGAGGACAACAGGGAACTACATATCCCAGCAGTCCCTTCATTTGTGTGATTGCTCTGCGGACTTAATTTTAAAAGAAAATGGCCGACAGCCCCATGAACTCCATATCCCAGCATGCTAAGTATTCTGGGCATGCTCCTAAGGGCAAACTTCTAAAAAAATGGCAGACGGGATGACTCCCTGCTTGGTGCCATCTGGTCATGTAAGGAGGGGTAAAACAGCAATGAAGCGTGCTAAAATGGGTGAGTCTGTTCAGGATTCTCTGCCAGACAATAACCTGGCTTAATTTGAGGCGGGGCAACAGTGGATTGAACTGCCCATCTGATCAGTCTCTCAGAGCGGCTTACGGTCTCCTTTCCCTTCCCCTCCCCACAAAAGACACCTTGCAAGGTAGGTGGGGCTGAGAGGGATCTTTCAAGAACTGCTCTTTCAAGAACAGCTCTGACAGAACTATGGCTTGCCCAAGGTCATCCAGCAGCTGCAAATGGAGGAGTGGGGAATCAAACCTAATTCTCCCAGATTACAGTCTGTGCACTTGTGAGGCTTCTGCTCTATGCAGTCAAGGATCAGACCTTTGTTGATGAAACAGAGTTCTTTATTTCCAATTACTACATCACAGGTCCTCGGAAGTTTGTTTGAGATAAGGTATACAGGAAAGACAGGACTAATATACCCCTCAGTACAATTTGAATTCCCCGTAAGTAACCAATCACGCAAAGAGAAAAACCGCGGGCTAAAAGTCCCTTGACCGTTAGCTTCCCACAGGAAAAAGGTGAGGTGTTAAACTGTAAATTTCCCTGGGTGAATTGGCCTCTTCAGATGTGTCCGGCCCCTGCATAACAGATGGCCCTCCAAGGTCTTCACACGGCGATAAGAAAGTTCTGTGTCTCCACAGCCGGGGAGGATAGGAATGCAGGAGGAGGATGAGAGCCGTTTGGCCTTGCATGAAGTGTGAAAGTATGCAGTCGCCACTTTCCCGGGCAGGATGGTTACAATGAACAGACCCCTAATAACAATAAACTGATAGCAATAAACCAAAGTGGGGAGGGGGTAGGGTTACATGCCTTACAGGAACAGATAGCAGAAGGTTACAATTTTAATGCAGCATCTAATACATATGGGCTAATCATCTAAAGCACAGAAGAAAACCTTTGTTAGGATCCTGAGATCCTGACAGCACTTAACCACGACACCAAACTGGCACAGGTAACTGTGTACAACCATGACCAAATTGCCATGGGCAGTGGCGCCAACCACAAAATGGCTAACATGGGAGGCGGAGCCAACCACAAAATGGCTGCTGCTGGGGATGGAGCCCCATACACACAAAGCCACAGTGCAGGGGAGAAAGGGGGATAATTAAAAATACATTGTGGAAGAGGAGTGAGAGAGAGAATGGAACCGACACTGCGATGGCAGCTGTCACTGAAATGACTTTTTAACAATCTTTGCAGCCGCCCTGACCCAGATACTCGAGGCAAACTCAACCTCGTCAGATCTTGGAAGCTAAGCAGGACTGAGCCTGGCAAGTATTTGGATGGGAGACCTCCAAGGAATACCAGGGCCGGGAGGCCAGAGGCAGGCTATCATACCACTTCTCTGAAAGTCCTCCGTGCCCCAGTAGGAGTCGCCAGAGGTCGCCAGGACTACCAGGCCCCGGCACACATACACACAATGCAAGACAATCTTTGCAGCCAATCAGATTCTCCAGTGGCTAATCAGATACCCTAACGGGGAAAAGCCCTCCCCCCTCCATTTTCTGAAAACGCCTGGAAAGGTGTGTTGGTGGGCACCATTGGGCACACGGGTGCATTCGGTATCAGTCAAAGTTTCTGGTTGCTCCTCTGAGCAAGTAGACAGTACAGCTGGGAAGCTATTAAAGCACAGATGGCCCTGACCCGGATGGCCCAAGCTAGCCTGGTCTCATCAGACCGCAGAAGTTAAGTCAACCCTGGCTAGGACTTGGATGGGAGGCCACCCCGGATGTCTAAGATCACTGCACAGAA
Source organism: Lepidodactylus listeri (assembly GCA_029233225.1). NCBI lineage: Eukaryota > Metazoa > Chordata > Lepidosauria > Squamata > Gekkonidae > Lepidodactylus > Lepidodactylus listeri. The sequence continues at coordinate 125,164,960 of JARCFY010000005.1, read as the reverse complement.
GCGGGTTGTGGCACACCACCTCTGGACCGCTCCTGCCTTGAAAATTCGACTGGGTCACCTTATGTTAGTTGCGACTTGTGAAGGCACTCACCCCCATCCCCACCCCCACCAAAGCACAGGTGATGGTCATTCTCCGCTAAGAGGGGTTGAGTTTGTGATTCACCTGAAGCTGGTAAAAGACAGACATAGTTTTTTCCCCCAAATCTTAATGGGTCTCCATGTAGAATCATAGGGTGATTGCCAGTTTGGTGTAGTGGTTAAGTGCGCGGACTCTAATCTGGGAGAACCGGGTTTGATTCCCCACTCCTCCACTTGCACCTACTGGATGACCTTGGGCAAGCCATAGCTCTGTACCAGCTGTTCTCTCAAGGACAGTTGTCTCAGAGCTCTCTCAGCCCCACCTACCTCACAGGGTGTCTGTTGTGGGGAGGGGAAGGGAAAGGAGTTTGTAAGCTGCTTTGAGACTCCAAGTGAGTGAAGGGCGGGGTATAAATCTAATCTCTTCTTCTTCTTCTTCTTCTTCTTCTTCTTCTTTTCCCTCCATTGTTTTAGCAAACCCACATTGGAACAGAAATTCCCCTCTGCAGTGCACACCACTTTCACTTTCTTTGATCATTGGGTTTTATGGTACCTTCTGCATAGATTTATGGCTGTTTTATGATCACTCAGGGGTGACTTCGCAGTCAGTATGGTGTTGGCCCCCGGGGTATTTGAATGTGGTTTTGAGCTGCACCTTTCCCTCAGAGTTGAGAAAATGTGGCGCAAGTGTCAGACGCAGAACCAGCCCCAGAATCACAGAGTTAGAAGGGGCCATACAGGACATCTAGTCCAACCCCCTTAGGGCTGCCAATCCCCAGTTGGGAGCAGGGGATCCCCTGGTTTGGAGGCCCTCCCCCCACTTCAGGGTTATCAGAAAGGGGGGGGGTAAATATCCAGTGAGCGCTCCCCATAGAGTATAATGGAGAATTGATCCATGGCATCTGGGGCTCTGAGGGAGGGCTGTTTTTTGAGGTAGAGGCACCAAACTTTCAGCATAGCATAGCATCAGGTGCCTCTCCTCAACTGCCCCCCCCCAAAAAAAAGTTTTAAAAAGATTGGACCAGGGGGTCCAATTCTATGAGCCCCCAAAGAAGGTGCCCCTATCCTCCATTATTTCCAATGGAGGGAAGACATTTCAAAGGAACACGGTCCTTTTAAATGTGACAGCCAGAACTCCCTTCAGAGTTCCATCATGCTTCTTCCCGCCCCTCTCCCACCCCCAAAGTCCCCAGAGATTTCCTGAGTCAGATCTGGCAACCCTGAACCCCCTGCTCAGTGCGGGATCAGCCTAGAGCATCCCTGACAAGTGTTTATAGCTCTCATCACGGGTGCAAATGCAGAGGCCCTCACAAAGGCCATGGCGCATCCACTTGGCAGTTTTCTGCATGCTTCCCTCTGTTTAGCAAGCTGAGGCCCTCATTCCGCTTGTGCCACAGGAGGGCAGTTTTGTTATAATACTAAAGCGATATAGGTGATATACCAATGATAGGAATGTGGGTGGGAAATGACTGTGCAGTCATTACTGTGTGGAAACAACCCATGAATGGCATTTACCACCCTCAGCTGAGTCAGAAACAGCACCCTGTCTTGGAGTGCTGATGTGGGTTGGGGGTCAGGAGATGTGCATACTTTCCTGTTCCCATGGCAGGCAAACACAGTTCAAACGTTTCTGAAAAGACTGTATCAAACAAGATTTGGGAAAGATTAAAGCAGGGGGAAACCTGGAGGGGGGACCACTAAGGGATGATGTGGTATGAACAACACTAAAAACAAAATCCCAGTTCCTGATTGGAAGCAAATCAGATCAAAACCTCCATGTGGAGGCAACTCTAGTAACAGTTGCTACTTGAGTTGCTGGCCACAAAGCTGAACCAATAATACCTAGGGTTGCCAGGTTCCCTCGTCATTCCAGTGGGGGGATTTGGGGGGCATTCCGGGGGTGGTTGGGGATGCCTCTAAGCCCCTCCCCCGAGTACCCCCCCCCAAGAAGGACCACCCTCCCTGCCACCCCCTCCCTCTCTCCGGCTAGATTTAGGGTCATTTTACACCTCCCCTCTAAAGTAGTTTGACTGCTGTCTTTTCCTGTGCTGAATTCACAGTGGTGTGAAATTTCACTCCAGGGGGTCTAAGTGCCCTAATCAACGGCAATTGTTTAAAGCAGAATCAAGCCGGTTGAACACTAGCTTGACCACAGGAGGGCAATTAGTAGATGTGGACATTTCAGTAGCAGCACGGTTTCACACCGCACAGAAGTGTGGGCAGGTTTTTTTGAAACTAGAATGATTCCAGCGGGGAAGTCAGATGTAAAAACAGCCTTAAAGGGCCCTCCATCTGGTCGACAGGCCACGTGGTCCCCGCTGATCAGCTGGAGGGCCCTTTAAATCTAGCAGGAGGGAGGGAGAGTGGTGGCCAGGTGGGTGGCCACTCTTGGGGGCGGGGTTGGGCTTCCCCTGCCAGCCTGCTGGCCAGGGGCAGATTCAAGCCCCCAGAAGCGGAAGAACCTCCACCTGGACCTGGGAGTTGGCAACCCTAGAATAACTCCACATAACTGCTCAAATTGTAGAATGCTTGCAGGACTGGGTCATGATTTTCGGTCGAGGGCAGCTGAAAGTTAGGCCATCTTCCTTGCAGTCTCCTAATGAACAGAGATGGGACAATGGCCCAATTTTTCATCCCATAATCCATTTTCATCTATTCTTCAGCCTGTGTTTCATGCACGCCTCATATTTTAGGTTTTACCTGGCTTTAAAATAAATTCCTTGTAAGTTCAGCGGCAAATGAAATTACCGGCTGGAAAACTGCAATTTCATCTTGAGAGTTTTATTATGCTAATAAATGTCAGGATTCTCAAATAAAGGAATCGGGATTTTTTTTCCCCTCCACCCAGAGTCCCACAGAAATAATGAAAAATGGTCAGCCAACTCATCGAGTCCCAGCCAGGAAAAACCTCGGCGATATATAACCAGAAACAGCAGCCATATAATGGAGTGGGACTTAATCGAAGATAAATTTCAAAGGAAACAAACGGAGATCATAGCAGGAGAGAATTTAAAAGAGCAGGGACGTGCATGGAAAAGATGCGTAGCCAAAGCCAATACCCGGGGTGGGGACAGAAAGCACATAACAGGCCAAGGCAAGGATCATTTTCTAAGCTTATAAGTTGTTCAGGCTGAATCTGAGAAAGCGAGTGGCTTATTAAAAGGTAAACAGAGGCAGAGGGAGGGGAAAAGAAGTCTGCGAGCCGAAAAGAATATAGAAGCCTGTAGGACTGGGGAAGGGTTTGATTTGTTTCAGGTGAATTCCTGCGTGAAGCGGCTTGACCTGGAGGGATCTTTGTAGCTCTACTGGGACTGAGAGCAGATCTCCAAAGCCCCAGGCATGGGCATTCTCTCAATAAACCTGGAGGCAAAAGTCCTGTCCCTTTGATAGAAGCTTCATGTGTGGAGATGGGCAGCTAAGCTTGTCATGGCATGGGGGGTCAATAACATCCAATGAAGCTACTATTAAAGGGACAAGCCCTGACCAGGCTAGCCTGGTCTTGTCAGAACTCAGAAGCTAAGCAGGGTCGGCCCTGGTTAGTATTTGGGTGGGAGACCACGGGGGCAGTCTGGGTCAGTATGCCAAGGCAGGCAGTGGCTAAAGACCTTTGCCCAGACCTGGATGGCCCTGGGTAGCCTGATCTTCTCAGATCTCAGAAGCTATGCATGGTTGGCCCTGGCTAGTTCTTGGATGGGAGACCTCCAAGGAAGACCGGGGCTGCTATGCAGAGGAAAGCGATGGCGAACCACCTCTGTTCATCTCTTGCCTTGAGAACCCTGCGGGGTTGCTATATGTTGGCTGCGACTTGACAGCACTTTCCGCCACCACAAAAGGACAGGACGTTTTTCTTTCTTCAACCAGCTGGCAGCCCCAGTCTTTCCCAGCCCTCCTTCCTGAGCTCTACTGTGATGCAGCGGTTACATCATTTGAGTACCGAACTAGGACTCGAGAGATCCGGATTCAGATCCCCACTTGACCATGAAGTCAGCCAGAGGGGGTGGGGCTCGTTGGTACCGCACCTGCTTGGCTCAGCAAGCAGAAGGTCTCGGATTCAATCCCTGGGGGCATCTCCAGTTTTTTCCCCCCCAAAGAACTAATTTGTATTAAAGTATATTCTAATACATATTCACAAGAGATCAGGAACAACAATCGAATACATAGAAACCGGTGTAAGTAGATAATACAACTGGTTATCAACATAGGGTGAATCCATTTGTCAAACAGAGTTACAACTTGAATATATTCATAAACAAATGCATATCATCAATCCAATATGTACTTTAGAGCTGTCTAGTGTTATTCTATCATACAATCTGCATTTGCGTAGCATGTGCTCAAACTAATTGAAGAAAGCTTAGAATCGTAGCCATTCCATATAGTGTGGATTGGGTGGTATAAAGTTTTGTCCTGTCATGTATTGGATCATAGGAGACCATGTATGAACTAGTGATGAGTGTAAGTTTACCGGCTTTCCAAGTCTTTTTTCAATGGAGTCTGCTATCTTATCCACGACAACGTGATCCCAACATTTATTTATCCAGGACAGTATGTTCGGAGGCTTCTTGGACTTCCAAGATGCCGCTATGGTCAGTCTTGTAATCGCCAGTAAGGTAGAGGTAAGTTTCGATATTTTTTTCTCTGGATTGTCTTCGTCGGGCGGGTTGAGCAGTAATATGGAGGGGTCTAATGTCTCCAGTTAAAGGATCTGGCCATGGGTGATGTGAAAGACCTCTCCTTCGGACTCCGGAGAGCTGCTGCCCACCTGAGTAAACAGTACTGACCTTAATGGGTCTGGTTCCGTATAAGGCAGCTTCATGTGTTCATGTCTTTATGTGTTCGTGTTTTTAAGCGATCTGGGGCCGCTCGCCATCTGCCAGCCTCTCCTACCTCACAGGGACATCACAAGGATACCAGGGAGTACAATGTAACCTGGAAGAAGACCCGAGCTAGCCCTTACTCGAGCGCCGGCTTTTGCCCGCCCCCCCTTTCTTAAATGGAGACATAGGATGGGGAGGGGCGAAGCCCAGCGAAGGTCAGCACGTGAGCGCTGACCAGCTGGGGCTGACCCCCGGCTTAAAAGGTGGGGGCTGCCACGAGGCAGTGGCCATTCCCGAGGGAGAAGAGCTTCCCGCCCGCCCGCCCTCTTTGTATGGATAAGTGGGTCTTGCCAGTTGCCGATTGCGGGGCTGTGCAGGAATTTTTTGGGCTCTCTCTGATTGGCCACGAGGGAACCTTTTTTCGCCTGCATCACTTGTCCTAGGGGAGCGGTGGTGATTACATAGGCCTGGTCATCTGGGTAGGCTCATTCTGGGTATGCGGGAATGCACGGGTTTGAGGAGGGATTTCATTTCGGCTGGCAAGCACCCCTGGGTATCTATTAGAGGAGAGGGCCTTGGGTTGACCGCCTACTGGCTTAGCAGCCGGGGGCACCAGGCCTAGGGGCCTCTTTGGAGAGGGGAGAGCATGCCTCATACTTTATGTGGCTTAGCAGTCCTGGGGGTGGGGCGTGTTCTCCCATCTCCTATTGGCATGTAACATACGGGCTGTGACAGCCCAGAATGGAATGAGCCTGGCCTGGTTGCCGAGCCAGGGGTGGAAATGCCCTAAGGGAGTTAATTCGCAGACGTGATGTAACACGTGCTTAATTGCTAATGGAATGCAGATCAGCCTAATATAAATAAATATCCAGTTTAATTGACCCAGCACTTCCTCGAACGTGAAGAACTAGCTACAGTGATCCATGCTGTGGTCACCTCATGACTTGACCACTGTAACACTCTCTACATGGGGCTGCCCTTGTCCCAGATCCAGAAGCTGCAGCTGCTGCAGAATGCTGCTGCCAGTCGGTTGATGGGTCTCTCTTCGCGGGACCACATCCGGCCTGTGTTGCGGTTGCTGCACTGGCTGCCTATAGCATACCGGATCCAGTTCAAGGTGCTGGTGTTGACCTTTAAAGCCCTATATGGTCAGGGGCCTGCCTACTTGAGGGACCGCCTTTCCCCATATGTGCCCCAGAGGGCACTGAGGTCAGGCACACAACATCGCCTGACTCTCCCTGGTCTGAAAGATGCTTGGCTGGCCTGTAACACGGCCAGGGCTTTCTCGGTGGTGGCCCCATACTGGTGGAATTAGCTCCTGGATGACATCAGAGCCCTGCGGGACTTATTACAGTTCCGCAGGGCCTGCAAGACAGAGCTCTTCCGATAGGCTTTTAGTTAGGAGCCGCCACCGGGGGGAATTTGCAGGATAACAGCGCCCTGGTCCCTTCGGCCGAAACTTGTACTGCCATCTGTTCACCATGAGAACTCTGAGGCCACCGCTATATTGTTGCTCTATATTTGTGTATGTGCTAATGTTGGTTTTATGCTAGTTTTAACTGTTTAACTTGTAAACCACTTTGATGGTACTTTATGGTTGTTAGCTGCCTTGAGCCAGTTCACTGGCAAGGCGGGATAAAAATGAAATAAATAAATAAAGAAAGAAATTTAACCCAGCAAGGTGTATGTGTCTTCATTCAAGGGGGTGGGTGGGCAAAGGCCAGGGTAAAAATATGCTTGATAGATCCTTGAGATGGAAATGCTGGATCATCACCGATGCTATGCATATGCTCTGTCGTCAAGCTGTGACTCATCCCCCGAGGAAAGTTTTGTTTTTATGATCACTTTGGTGAGTACAGTGTAGAGATCAGCACAATGATTCTTTGCTGGACAAGGCAAGTTTTGAAAATTACATGTGAAAGTCACCAGACTTAGCACTGCCAATTCCAGGTGGGGAAACTCCTGAAGATTTGGGGGTGATGGGTAGGGTTTGGGGAAGAGAGAGACCTCAGCGGGGTATAATGCCAAAGAGTCCACCCTCCAAAGCAGCCATTTGCTCCAGGGGAACTGAACTCTGTAGTCTGGGGATCATTTGCAATTCTGGGAGACCTCCAGGCCCCACCTAGAGATTGGCAGCCTTACTGGACTGACTGGCTGAATGCTGCAGGTATTCTCTTGAGAGTAGCCCATAGATTTCAAGGGAGCTTCAGTGAGAGCAGTATAATTTCTGCATGACAACAAAGGCTGTTTCTCCCAATCTCCATTTTAATTTTGTTTTTCCTTTGTACAAAGCAAAGTTGTGATTCTGGATTTTTACTACCATTTTCTGTTCCCTTGCACAGATTTTTCCCCCCCAATGAAACACACAAACCCTTCAATCTTACTTTGGTATCAAAAGTCAACATTAAACATTTTGTGTATATATGTATATAAGGTTAGTAGCTCTGGATTGGGAAATGCCTGGAGATTTTGGGGGTAGAGACTGGGATGGTTTGGGGTTTGGAGAGGAAAGGGACCTCTGTGGGGTACAGTGCCAAAGAGTCCACCCTCCAAAGCAGCCATTTTCTCCAGGGGAACTGATCTCTGTAGTCTGGAGATGAGCTGTAATTCCGGGGGATCCGCAGGCCCCACCTGGAGGCTGGCAACTCTATTATTCATTAATGCACTGTAAAAACAAAACAAAACCAGTTGCATATTAAGGCCGCAGTGTGCATACACAATATGAACATTTCTACAAAACCAGCCATGAAAAGTAGAGAACTTGGAAAGTATTGGAGTCGGGAGGCGAGTGGTTGTGATTTCATAGTAAAGCTCTTTATTGAGGGTCAGATGGAACATGGGGAACCCCGGGCTCAGAGCCCTCTTTTATGCCGGCCGGAGACAATGCCCCGACCTCGCCCACAAGTCCTGATAGGACCTTAAGTCCCTGGTTGCAGTTCATAGGTCCCCCAGCGGGAGACCTAGGCACATAATTGGTGGTCACTCAGGATCCAACTGGCTATTGTTCTACCTGGCTGAAGCTCAGGTAGATTCTGACCATGTGCGCTGACCACGTGGCGGTCGCCATTACGGGAGACCAGGCGACCGTGGTCTTAGTACACAACAGAATTTTTGATAAAACGGGGGGGGGGGGGGAATCCAAAATGAAACAAAATCAGGGAATATTTCATTCATTCCTGCTAAGGTCTGTTTTTTGAAGGGTATGGTGGGAAGATGGAACTGGAGACCATGAGCTTAAATCCAGTCAGGATCTGTGGCTGAATAGTCAGCTCAGACCAGTTTATATGCCCAGCTGCTTATTGGCTGTTTCATTCTCCTAGGTTGTTGGGGTTTACGAGACTACAGCCACGACCTTCAGATCCAGCGCCATAATTTACTATTCCTCTTATAGTTAGCCTGGAGTTTGGGGAGCTTTGCATTCTGCAGGCTTCCATTAGAGGCCTTCCTGCCAATAATTCCTGTCAGTGTGACTTTGGGGAATTGATTACAAGATACTTTACGTGCTTCCATTTTTACGGGGAAAAGGCCTGGTTAAAAGGGGGGGGGGGGAGAATCTCTCAATGCGCAACCATTTCCTTCCAATATTTTGTAATGGGAAGTTCATAAATCTAAAAAAAATGAAGGGTCAGTTCTTGTGGAAGTGAAAGCAATCCCCCTCCCCTGATTTGTTTTCCATACTTACAGCAATGAGCAGATGAGGCTGACTGGTTCAGATGACCATTTGTCTAGACAAAAATAATTCTGATCACCTAGGACTGGATCCCATACAGTATTTCCACAGGTGAAAGGACTTCTACCTACGGAGCACAACTTTTGTGGCTCCGCACCCTGTGGCAGCCCAAAACGCCCCTAAATCCTGTTCCAGAGAGGGTCCCTTCTCTTCCTGGAAAAGGATTTCAGGTGGCAATTTGGGCTGCCATGGGGGGCGGGGCTGTAAAAATCTCACTCCATGGGTAGAAGTCCTTGCCTGTTGCCACACCAAGCCTTAAGCTTTGCTGCATTTAAGCCTTTGTGCACTCTGCTGTATTTCTCGTGGCTCCCTGGCAGTGCTTAGTCCAGTGAATCCAACAAACATCAGAGAAGCCAATGTTGGATCAGGCCAGTGGCCCATCCAGTCCAACACTCTGTCACACAGTGGCCAAAAACACCAGGTGCCATCAGGAGGTCCACCAGTGGGGCCAGGACACTAGAAGCCCTCCCACTGTTGTGCCCCCCCCCCCAGCACCAAGAATACAGAGCAGCACTCGCCCCAGACTGAGAGTTCCTATCTATACTTTGTGGCTAATAGCCACTGATGGACCTCTGCTCCAGATGTTTATCTAATTCCCTCTTGAAGCCGTCCACGCTTGTAGCCGCCGCCACCTCCTGTGGCAGTGAATTCCACGTGTTAATCACTCTTTGGATGAAGAAGTACTTCCTTTTCTCTGTTCTAACCCGACTGATCAGCAATTTCATCGAGTGCCCATGAGTTCTTGTATTGTGAGAAAGGGAGAAAAGGACTTCTTTCTCTACCTGCTCTATCCCATGCATCATCTTATAAACCTTGATCATGTCACCACTCAGCCATCGTTTCTCCAAGCTAAAGAGCCCCAAGTGCGTCAACCTTTCTTCATATGGAAAGTGTTCCAAACCCTTTTGTCATTCTAGTTGCCCTTTTCTGCACTTTTTCCAATGCTATAATATCTTTTCTGAGGTGTGGCGACCAGAACTGTACACAGTACTCCAAATGAGGCCACACCATTGATTTATACAGGGGCATTATGATACTGGCTGATTTGTTTTCAATTCCCTTCCTAATAACCCCCAGCATAGTGTTGGCCTTTTTCATTGCAGTCACACACTGTCTCGGCATTTTCATTGAGTTATCTACTATGACTCCAAGATCTCTCTCTTGGTCAGTCTCTGCCAGTTCAACGTGTATTTATAGTTAGGATTTTTGGCTCCAATGTGCATCACTTTGCACTTGGCCACATTGAACCCCATTTGCCACATTGATGCCCACTCGCCAATCCTCGACAGATCCCTTTGGAGTGCCTCTCAATCCTCCCTGGTTCTCATCACCCTGAACAACTTTGTGTCATCTGCAAATGTAGCCACTTCACTGCTTACTCTCAAGTCCAAATCATTAATAAACAAGTTAAAAAGCATTGGACCGAGTACTGATCCCTGCGGTACCCCACTGCTTACCTCCCTCCACTGAGAAAATTGCCCATTTATCCTCACTCTCCGTTTCCTTTTAATTAGCCAGTTTTTGATCCACAAAAGGACTTGTCCTTTTATCCCATGACTATTGAGCTTACTTAGAAGCCTTTGATGAGGAACTTTTATCAAAAGCTTTCTGGAAGTCAAGGTAAACAACATCTATTGGGTCCCCCTTGTCCACATGTTTGTTCACTCCCTCAAAGAACACTAACAATTTAGTGAGACAAGATCTTCCCCTTCAGAGCCCATGTGTCAAACTAGGATCCGGGAGACTCATGAAAACTGTCTGGGTGACCTTGGGCCAATCACACATTCTCAGCCTCACCTTACAGAATGGTTGTGAGGACAAAATGGAGCAAGGAGAGCAATGTAAACTATTTTGGATCACCACTGGGGAGAAACTGAGGGTATAAATAAACTAAATAAATAATTAATTTGAGGGAAACCACCATCATTGGCAGGATCCTCATGATGGATACCTTTCCTTTCCATCCCGGAGGTAGCTTGTAGAGAACCACGTGTTGTCTTGTTCCCAACCTCAAATACCATTTCTCATTTTGCGGATGGGTAGTTTCCCTTACTCCATTCTCAGGCCAGGGAATGTAGGAAGGGCAACTTTGGAAAAGGCCTGGACACGCACCATTCTGTGTTGGAGGCAACAGCCCCAGTAATCAATGGAGGGTGAAGAACTGTGGAAGAGAAGTTGGGGAGCTGGTTTCCGGAGAGTCATTCCCTGTGCTCACACACAAAAACCCACAAAAAGCATATGTGACAACCAAGAAAAGGATCTCGGCAATGGAAGAGGCAAAGAAAGTAGATCTGGAGAGCAGAAGACTGAAAGGAGACGTGAATGCACTTGAAGGCGCTCTTACATGAAAGAGCTTCTGAAGAGCCAGAGGGCAATGGCCTGGAGTAACAAGAAGATAGATTTCAGTTGAACAGTAGTAGGAGACCCTTCATAACAATGAGGGCAGTTTGTCAATGGAAACAATTACAGGGCAGGGGCTCTCCTGTACTGGTGGTCTTGAATCAGAGGCTGGACAGCTAACTGTTGGGAATGTTGAAGTTTTGGATTTCCTGCATTGGCCAGGGGGTTGGACTAGATCAGTGATTCTTAACAAAGGCAATCTATACATCTTTAAGGAGGATTCAAAATTGTTGGGGGCAGCTTTGTTGTGAACTGGGATCGTGATGCCTTGTGATTGTACTGAAAAAAGAGGCCCGGGGGGGGGGGGTATGTTTGGGACTGGGTGGGGAAGAAGGTTGGCCTTTTTCCTGGTCTGGGCCTAGTGATAATGATGTATAATTGATCCACCCCCAGCTCTTTGCTTACCACACTTGCACTCTGTGGAAATCTCATCTTCAAATATTGGCCCGCTCATGTCGATTAGGCTTTCAGCCTAGGGGTTTGCATTGTGACCCTGTGACTAATGCCGATTTTCTAACAGGCCAGAACCTTTGGCTGGCAAACTTTTCCACTTGGCTGCTGCATTAGTTGTTTTGAATTAAGGCAAGCGTGCTGCAAGTGGTGTTACCGTACGTTGGTTTAACAAGGGAGTCTGGACGGCCTCCTGACATTGTTGTGTGTGGAAACATTAAGGGGATTTTTAAATACAGACGTGTAGCCATTTCAAACATGGGGCATAGCGTGCTTTTTAGGGATGCCAGCCCTGACCGGGATGGCCCAGACTACCCTGATCTTGTCAGATCTTAGATTCTAAGCTGGGTCAGCCATGGTTAGTACTTAGATGGTAGACCTTCAAGGAAGTCCAGGGTTGTTACGCTATGGCAGGCAATGGCAAACCACCTCTTGCCTTGAAAACCCAATGAGGTCGCCGTAAGTCAGCTGAAACTTGGACAGAACCTCACATGCACACAGGGTTGTCAACTCCAGCTTGGGAAAATTCCTGGAGATTTAGGGGTTGTACCTGGGGAGGTTGTAGTTAGAGACAGGGGAAGAAAGCTCAGGGGGGTATGATGCTATAGAATAGATTCTATACTCCAAAGCTGCCATTTTTTCCCCAGAGGAACTGATCACGTAGGGTTGCTATCCGGCCCATATCTAACATGGGGCCCAGCCCCCTAGCTTTTATTCCGGGCCACCTCCCTCCTGGGTTAGCCCCAAGGTGCCTCAACTTGCTGCCTGCACCGCATTGCCTCCAACCTGGCTGCCAGACAACTGAGCTCCTTGGCTGCTTCCCCACTGGCCTCGCTTAGGGCTGCCAAGTCTTGAAAACTCACTGGCGGGGGGGGAGTCCTCCTCCCGCCGGGAGTTTCTTCTGGCGCGCGCGCTTTGCTTTGCGTGCGCGCCCATCGACGTCACCGGAAGTGACGCAGCACGTTGGGGGCGTTGCCAGGGCGATTGCCAGAGCGTCGCCCTGGCAATGCCCCCAACGTGCTGTATCACTTCCAGTGACGTCATTACGTTGTCCTTGCTGGACGACGTCGGGGGTGGGGGTCCCCTGCCGGCCAAATGCTGGCCGGTGGATCGGGAACCCCTTTAGCGGGGGATCCCCCACCCCCCGGGCTGACTTGGCAGCCCTAGCCTCGCTCCATGACCAGCCCCAGACGTGCTTCAGTGGCAGCACCCCCAGCTGGGCCCTGGTGGCCAGCAACATCCAAAATGGCAGGGGCGCCAGTGGTGGCGATGGAGGTGGTTGCCGCTCCAGCAGCAGGAAGTGCCTGGCTTGCTTGACAGTACGATGGCAGTGGGTGGGCGGGAGGTCTTGCTGGCCTAGCCTGGGCGGGTGGGCTGAGAAGAGCATCCCGGCTGAGAGCTCCCGGCTGGCTCTTCCTGCTCCCTCCCACTGGATCTTTCTCCCCACTTCCCCACCATCCCCCTCCTGGATGCTGCTGCCCTCTGCCTGCTTCACCCTGCCTGGCTTCACGATTTGAGCAGGGATGCAGTGCTCTGGGAGAGGGCGGGTGGGCTGAGCGCTGGCCTGGCAAGCACTGCAGGCTGGGGTGGGACTAGGCAGCCTTCAGGGATTCTTCTGTGCCCCCCCCTTCCCGGAGAAAGAGAGAGAGGAGAAGAAGGAAGCCTCCTCTTCCCCCCCTCCAATGGCCTGGCATTGCTGGGGACACCCCCCACCCCTGCTGCCACTGCTGCTCCTGCAGCTGCCATCGCTCAGAGAGCCAGTTTGGTGTAGTGGTTAAGTGTGTGGATGCTAGTTTGGGAGAACCGGGTTTGATTCCCCACTCCTCCACTTGCACCTGGCTGGATGACCTTGGGCAAGCCATACCTCTGTACCAGCTGTTCTCTCAAGGACAGTTGTCTCAGAGCTCTCTCAGCCTCACCTACCTCACAGGGTAGGAGGGGAAGGGGAGGGAAAGGGGAGGAGGGAGGGGAAGGGAAAGGAGTTTGTAAGCCGCTCTGAGACTCTTAAGTGAGTGAAGGGCAGAATATAAATCCAATCTCTTCTTCTTCTTCTTCTTCTTCTTCTTCTTCTTCATTGCCATCTGGCCAGCAGAGCAGCACACCAACACTGAGCACCCAACACAACCGCCTGCTGTGTTTTTTTCCGTGCCCTTGCTGGGGAGGGAGAGAAGCAGCAGATACTGGGCATTACTCCCCCCCCCCACTTGCCCTGGAACTTTTGATTTAATTAGCTGCCAACCCCCCCCGCCCAATGGTCCCCTCCCCCTAAAATCTCTAGCTACGGGACTGGTTGCCACAGCTTGAAAAGCAAAAAAGAGGACACGTTTCCTGACTGACTACTTCAAACCAGTGGTCCAGTCTGACAGATCTCATTTTCAATACCCCTACTCAGGGGTCATTTCGTAGAAAAAGAGGTGCAGGAGCTCATTACCATAACTCATTTGCATATGCCACACCCCCTGACATACCGGAAGTGTGTCAGAAGGCAACACCCACCCCTCAGGCTCCACTCCACAGGTGAGTGAAACTGACCTGCTCTTCCTCCATTCCCTTCCCCATCCAATACTTTGTGCAATAAAAAGAAGCGTAAAGAACACACCCTCATTCTCTTCCTGCTCCCTTGAAACCACAAGGTTTCAAGTAGACTTGAGATACCCAGGACATGTGCACCACCCATCCCTTCCCCTTCCCCTCCCCACAACAAGACACCCTGTGAGGTAGGTGGGGCTGAGAGAGGTCTTTTGAGAACTGCTCATGAGAGAACAGCTCTGAGAGAACTTGTGACTGGCCCAAGGTCACACCAGCAGCTGCATGTGCAGGAGTGGAGAATCAAACCCGGTTCTCCCAGATTAGAGTCCAACTCCTGAACACTACACCAAACTGATGGGGTGGAAGCTGCTGAAGGGTTGGTGAAATTTCTCCAGTACTTATGTGCCATGTGCCCAGATAAAAAACGGTATACTTAGAAAATTTATATGCCACCTTGAGCAAGTCTCTGGAAAAGCAGCACACAGTCATAAAAAGAACAATGATAAAATTATCAATATTAAAACAAAACATTAAAAACAATAAAGACCCTAGCAGTGCTTTTCCCGGGGTGCTGCGCCTCAGCACTGCTCGGGGAAGCCGAGGAGGGGGCGCGGCTTGGTCATGTGCCCGCCCCCTGGGCTCCTCACTCCTGGAGCTGCACTCCTGTGCGCTCCTGCTCCAATTGACCACTGCCCCTACTCTTGAAGCTGTGATCATTGCTACTAACTAGGAAAATTCCCAACCTTCCAACCCCAAAAGAGGTCATTTTCATCAGTTTTTTTAAAAGCCTGACAGAAGATGAACACCAAAAAAAAGAGGATGTGTCCTCTAAAAAGAAGGCATCTGGTAACTTTAGATCATGGTTGCTTGGAGATCATTTGTAATTCCAGGAGAATTCCAGGCCCTGCCTGGTAACATCATATCGTTTTTGGCAATTCCTAGAGCTACCCATCATCACTGGGGGTTTTTCAGATGTGATATTATCCTGCCAGCAATGCTGGCATTTCCCCATTATTTTTCCCCTGCCACAGCTTGGAGCAGAGGAGGGCAATGGTACCTCAAGGCGGGCATCCCCATCCCAGCTGGGGGAATGGCATCCCTGAGGGGGGAAAAGGGGCATAATTAAATAGGGCTGTTTTTATATAGGTTAGGCCCTTACTAAGGGGTAGGCAGGATTAATATGGCTTGGAATGTTTCAGCCTAATTAGTTCTGGAAGCACCCTGAAGCATCAGTGGATGGAAGGAACTGACCAAACCAGGCACTACAAGCTGATGAACCCAAAGACCTTAGGAGGGACCATTCTTGGTACTGAACATCCTCACTTGAACCTACATGTTGACCAGCATTGGGGAATGCCATTGACAAACCATGTTCCTGAGCACATTGAGATATGGGGATGCGACTGATCCAAGCTTTGAGAGCCAAGGTGGGCCAGCCTAAATACTTGCCAAACCATTGGGAAGCTGTTTATGATGCCTGCACTAATGGCATTCAATGAAATTCAATTTATTTCCAGTTCAGAAAGCTTAGCTTCCCCCACAACATTGGTGCCTTCCTTTGGGTGTATGCTTGCAATGCCATTTTATCATTTTTGCAAAAGGTAGCGTTTTTCTCCAGTGGAAGGAGGAAGGGCCAAAGCAGGATTACAGCTGAACATCAAGAAGCCAAAAGCAATAACTACTGAGGAACTGCACAACTTTAAGGCTGACAATGAAGAAATGGACAGTGTTAAAGATTTTCTATTGCTTGGCTCAATCATCAATCAAAAGGGGGACTGCAACCAAGAAATCAGAAGGAGGCTGAGACGGAAGGAACTAGAGAAGATCCTTAAATGTTAAGGAAGTATCCCTGGAGACCGAGGGCAGGACAATTCATACTATGGAATTCCTCATTACTCTGTATGGATGTGAAAGTTGGGCAATGAAGAAGGTGGACAGGAAGACAGTTGGTTGAATAGAAATTTGGGGTTAGAGGAGAGTTTTATGGATACTGTGGACCACTAAAGAGACACAAAAGTAGGTTCTACATCCAATCAAGCCTGAACTCTCCCAAGAAGCTAAAATGATTGAACGGAGGCTATTGTGCTTTGGTCACATTATGAGAAGACAGGGGTCATTGGAAAGTCAATAATGCTGGGCAAAGTTGAAGGCAGCAAGAAAAGAGGAAGATGCAACACGGAATGGATTAATACAATCCAGGATGCCACAGCCTTCAGCTTGCAAGAGCTGAGTAAGACTGTTAATAACAGGACATTTTGGAAGTCATTTATAAGGAAGCATAAGTCAGAAGTGACTTGACAGCACACATCACAAACAAGGAGTTCTCCTCTGATGTCAGAGACTGTCCCACCAACTGAAGATATTCTACAGTCAGCAAAGGGCATCTTGGGCCAGATGAAAGTGTCGGCCTTAATGGACCAGAGCCACAGCATCTGACCTGCCGCACATAGTATGTAATTGTGAGCCCACAGTCTGATGTTCCTCATAGTATAACAAATGGTCTAAAATAAACCCATTTGAACTGCCAAGGAGCCAGTCAAGGTGGATTGGAAAGCCTCAGGTCCATTATTAGGTGGGCAGCATTTTCAGATCAGTTAAGAGACACCCTTTGGAACACCCTCCCCACCCTCCTGATCTATTAATAGTGAAAGACATTCACAACAACCTAGGAGAAACTTGCCTGTTGGCTAATATCCTGTTTGGGAATGTAATACCGTCTCTGTTCGCTCGCCCGAGGAGCTGATCATTTCATTCTCTTCTCATTCTCTCTTTTTTTGTAATTGATGATCGTTTGTGCAGCCTTTTATAAAGCTTTCTTCCATCAGCGTCTGCATGTTTCATTTTATATCAACAGAGAATCAATGAAAATTTAATGAAAGCCAAGTGTGTAGCTTCAGCCGGGATTAATGCCCTTTTACTTCTTTCAGTATGAACCCCTGGCGTCCACATCTGGAACTAAAAGCGCTTCCCAGTTCTTTTCTTTCTCTTTGTTTCCCTCTTCTCTAAAAACAATGCTAAAGATTCAGAGTGGGCTATGGCAATATTCATGTGAACTTAAGAATGTAAGAGAAGCCATGTTGGATCAGGCCAACGGCCCATCCAGTCCAACAGTCTGTGTCACACAGTGGCCAAAACCCAGGGGCCATCAGGAGGTCCACCAGTGGGGCCAGAACTCCAGAAGCCCTCCCACAGTTGCCCCCCAAGCATCAAGAATACAGGGCATCACTGCCCCAGACAGACAATGTGGGTTAACCTGGTTTGTTGAACAGCGTCTTTGTTTTCTTTGACAAAACAGAATAGAAGCAGGGGGCAATAGGCAAATGAAAAACTTCTGATAAATAAATTCTGGAAACTTCCGTGCACAAAACAAAGTCTCGAGCAAAGTTACTACAAAGTACGGAACATCTAACAAGGCAATCCTAAGCACAATGAAGTCAACGGGCTTCGAAGGGCTTAACTCTGTTTGGTGGTGGAAAGTGCCATCGAGTCAGCCTGAAGGATTTTCAAGGCAGGGGATGTTCAGAGGTGGTTTGCCATTGCCTGCCTCTGCATCACAACCTTGGTATTCTTTGGAGGTCTCCCATCCAAATACTAGCAGGGGATGGCCAAATTTAGCTTCTGAGATCTGGTGATATCAGGCTAGCCTGAGCTTTCCAGGTCAGGGCTGAACTCTGTTTAGGATTGCACATTCAGTTATTCACAGTCTTTGTACCATGAGCAGGCCTGTAGCTACAGTGGGGCTTTGGGGGCTCCACCCCCTTTCATAAAGGCACAGCCCCACAAGAATTTCCCCCATAAATGCTTTTTTCAATCATTTTAAAACATTTTTAAAAGGCGTGCACTCTGTTAAGCAGAGTGCTGTAGTTGACTAATTCCTGCACTGAGCAAAGGAATTGGAGTAGGTGACCTCTAGGATCCCTTCTTACTCTGTGTCAATAACCTGGTCTCCTTTAGGAGAGTTTTTCTGCTTAAGTGTTAGCTTTCTTGACTATTGAAGTCATCACCCCCACCTGCTGGCTTGTCATCATGATTGTTACTTAGGCTGGCAGAAGTGATTAACTTGCAGCATCTGAAAACTGTCATCAAAAGTGATTGACAGCTTGCAATGTAGAGATCTGTCTTGGTCACAGCCTTCTGTTGGCTAAATGGCTTTTCTTTCTGCACTGAGAACTTCAGCCCCACCTTCAGAAAAAAATTTGTCCCTCAAGACAAAAAATCCTGGCTATGGGCCTGACCATAGGTAAGAAATTAAACCCCTGAAGTCTCCTGCGAGCTCAAAGTGTCCATTCAGTTCTTCATTGTATGATTTCCGTACTCTAGTACTCATGTATTGACCCCTGAGACCCGGGGGAGAGATGGGGTATAAGTCTAATAACTAAAAATAATTAAAATAATTTAACAGTGTGGCCCATACTTCCTTTGTGGCTGTCATTCTTCTGGCAAGTCCCCACCACTCCACTAATCAAAGTATGAAATCTTTCTTCAACCAAAGGAGGCTTCCTCCAACTTGTGGCTGTTCCTCCAAGGGCTGGAGGAATGCTGCAGCTTTCTCTAGCCTAAGGCAAGATACATGCCAGTGTGGAAAGAGATATCAATTCAGGTCCTTCTCACAACACTGTAAAGCAGACTGCATATTGTTGACAGTGTATATGGAAGAGCTGCAGGGTAGACTCTTCTCATGTTCTGAGATTTCCCATCTACTCCACTTGAATATTGGAAGACCCCAACATGGTACAGCTCTCATACACATAAAGGCCCCTGGAGAGAGACGCTAAGAAGAAAGTTATACCTATAGTCTTGTGTGCTGCAGGAACAGAAGGAGTTGAGTCAGTGGATCTAATGGCCAAGTTCAAATTCCAGCTCTGCCATGACATGATCCATGTTGGATCAGACCAGTGGACCATCCAGTTTAACATTTTGTGTCACACAGTGGCCAAAAATCAGGTTCCACTAGTGGGGCCAGAACTCCAGAAGCCCTCCCACTGTTGTCCCCTAAGCATGAAGAATACAGAGCATCACTTGCCCCAGACAGAGTGTTCCATCTATACCTTGTGGCTCATAGCCACTGATGGACCTCTGTTCCATATGTTTGTCCAGTCCCCTCCTGAAACTGTCTACCCTTGCAGCTGCCACTATTTCCTATGGCAGTGAATTCCATGTGTTAATTACTCTTTGGGAGAAGAAGCCACAGCCGACTTATGGTAACCCCAGCAAGGGGCTTTTAAGGCAAGTGAGAAGCAGAGGTGTTTGCCACTGCCTTCCTCTGCTGTCTTCCTTAGAGGTCTCCCATCCAAGTACTAACTGGGACTCACTCTGCTTAGTTTCTGAGATCTGATGAGATCAAACTACACCACGCACCTTCCCTCCCACAAGATCCCATTACGCACCGCAGTGTAGACCCTTGTGGAAAATGGATTCAAGATAGTGAAAGAGCTACTAAAGAAAGCCACAGATTTGGGGTCAGAAGCTTTAGCAAAACTGAACTTCACCTTTGGGGCACAGGTGGTGCAATCCTAAGAATACTTCCTTGAGAGTAAACCTCATGGAATAGACCTGAGTAGGATTCTGAGAAGACCTGTTTAGGCTTGCTTGCTAAAAGTCTCCAGAAATTGCTCGTGAGCGGTTCCTCATCTTCTTGGAGAGCAGTGACAAGAGGAGTGCCACAAGGATCTGTTTTGGGACCTGTTTTGCTCAACATCTTTATAAATGATTTGGATGAAGGGATAGAGGGAACGCTTATTACATTTGCAGAGGATACTAAATTGGGAGGGGTTGTAAATACGGTAGAAGACAGAGTAAGGGTCCAGGATGATCTTGACAGGCTGGAAAACTGTGCTAGAAGAAATAAAATGAATTTCAATGGGGAGAAATGTAAAGTTCTGCATTTAGATAGGAAAAATCAAATGCATAACTATAGGTTGGGAGAGACTTGTCTTGGCAGTAGTATGTGTGAAAAGGATCTAGGGGTCTTAGTAGACCATACACTGAACATGAGTCAGCAGTGTGATGTGGTTGCTAAAAAGGCAAATGTGATTTTGGGTTGTATCAACAGAAGTATCACGCGAAGTGATGGTACCACTTTACTCTGCTATGGTTAGACCTCACCTAGAGCATTGTGTTCAGTTTGGGGCACCACAATTTAAAAAGGATATAGACAAGCTGGAATGTGTCCAGAGGAGAGCAACAAAGACATAAGATCACCATCGTCAGGTACTTGAAGGGCTGTCATATAGAGGATGGTGCAGAGTTGTTTTCTGTTGCCCCAGAAGGTCGGACCAGAACCAACGGGTTGAAATTAAATCAGAAGAGTTTTCGGCTAAACGTGAGGAAGAACTTCCTGACAGTTGGAGTGGTTCCTCAGTGGAACAGGCTTCCTTGGGAGGTGGTGGGCTCTCCTTCTTTGGAGGTTTTCAAACAGTTGCTAGATGGCCATCTGGCAGCAATGTGGATTCTGTGAACTTAGGCAGATCATGAGAGGGAGGGCAGAAAAGGCTGTCTCAGTATGTAGTTCTTGTGGCCCTTTCTTACATGCCCAGGGAAATGCTGACTGCCACTTTTGGGTCAGGAAGCAATTTTTCTCCAGGCCGATTTGGCTGGAGATCCTGGAGGTTTGTTGTCATCTTTTGGGTGTGGATTATAGGGGTGTGCCAAAAAAAAAATATCGTTTTTTTCCCCCAGATTCGGGTATATTAAACCTGAATTTTTCGGTATTCCTGAAAAAACCCAAATATCTATACCGGTATAGGGTAGATATCTGAAAATTTTCGGGATTCCAGAAAAATTCGGGTCCATTATAGCCTATGGGGCCATTGTAATCAATGGCAAAAAAGTCTGAAAAGTTTCCAGGGGCTGGGGGGGAGGGGGTTTGAGGTAGAGGCTCCAAATTTGGACTGTAGCTGCTCAAGCCTCTCCCCAAAGGACCTCCAAAATTTTGAAAAGATTGGACCAGGGGGTACAATTCTAGGGGCATCCAAAGAGGTTGCCCCATTCTCCATTGTTTCCTATGGGGAAAAAAGGCAGGCAGGCAGCAGACAGTGTCTCCTGAAAAATCTCTCCAAGAAAGTAAGTGAGGTGGTGAGAGGGGCATGTTTACCAGGCTAGCAGCAGCAGAACCTGTGCAATCTGCCCCCCAGAAACAGGGCCACCATGCCAGTCAGTGCCCAAAGTTTGACCCAGCAGGACTCACTCAGGTCAAACCAAAACTAAAGCCCTAGACTGAGATTTATTTCAAGATATTATTGGAAAATAAACCTACAACCTTTTTTAAAAGCCTATTTAACAGTGGTGAGAGAGCAGGGGCAGCAGCCAGCCACACTCTCCAAGCCAAACTCTCTCAACTCTGACCAATCCAGCAGCAGCACCACCAACCGTTCAGGAACAGCAGGGAGTCAGGGATGCAGGTCTGCTTTTATGCTCTCTGGGCATACACAGAGGTTTTCAAACAAAAACAACCTTCTGTGATTGGCCAGAGAGCGGATACCAAAATCCTATTGGCTGCCAGTGCAAGCTGCCTAGTGCCTAGGAGTTCCACAGTACTTGGAAACTTTGCAAGGCAAGCTGCCCTGATGCAACGCATTTGCAAATGCATTGCAGTGATTGGCCATCCATGGTCCCTCCCCCCCGGCCCCCTCCTGGGACCATGAGCAAAAGGCGGGAAAGAGGGTACACAATGCCGGAAAATGAAAGAGTAAGTGATGGGCTTCCCTTTGCAGTTAACTCCCCCCCCCCCCCCCCCGCGGCTGCCATTTTCAGTTTGCCGAAAAGCCGGAAAAAAACAGATTTTTCAGGTTTTTTATTTTCAGGATACCGGGGAGTCTCATCAGAGCTTTTCCAGTATCCTGAAAGCCCGAAAAAACCCGAAATGTTTTTTTTCGGCTTTTCGGAAAGCCGAATGCACACCCCTAGTGCAGTGTTTTTCAACCACTGTGCCGTGGCACACTGGTGTGCCGCGAGATATTGTCAGGTGTGCCGCTGGATTTTTTCAATGAAAGAAATGTGCCTTCCGGGCTGACCTTCCGGGACGCGTTTGCGCATGCGAGAAAGAACAGTGGCGCTCTCTCGCTGATTCTGCTCGCACGCTCTGTGGCCGGCCTGAGGTAGGGTGATTTGCACCAAGACATTCCAGTAAACATGAATATGTTTGATGGTAACAGCTAGCTGTTTCTGTCAGGGTGAGGTTCAAATCAGTAACTGTCCCTCAGCGAAGAATGGGTGTACTGTGCTTCTCTTCACATCACTTATGGTCAGCGGAATGCCGTTCACATAAGAGTAAGAGTTTAAACTCTCTATTTGAAAAACTTTAGCAGAATCACAGTATTAAAATACATCCACATTATATTTCTTCTGAAACTCAGGTCAATGTTATGGGAAGGAGCCATTACACTTTGGATCTGTAACTTACGATTTCAAGTTGAGTGGCTATTACATGTATTTGTAATACTGTTATAGTTAATACTTGAGCTGAGGCAACTAATTACCCATTTATCTTGTATTTCAGTGTTTTTCAACCACTGTGCCGTGAGATATTGTCAGGTGTGCCACGGGATTTTTTCAATGAAAGAAATGTGCCTTAGCTTGAAAAAGGTTGAAAAACACTGCCCTAGTGTGGAACAGGGGTCATTGCGGGTGTGGAGGGGGAGGTATTTCTGAATTTCCTGCATTGTGCAGGGGGTTGGACTAGATGACCCTGGAGATCCCTTCCAACTTTATGATTCTATAAATCTATGATTTGGCTCCACAGGAAACTGCAAAGTTAGGTTCTGAACTTAATGAGTATACCTTAGGGACTTTTATGTATTTAAAAGACGGGGCAAAAATAAGCACACACTACATTAATAGGACAGAGGGTGGCATTTACCAGTGAAGTTTAATGACTGTGTGTACATGATGCTGGTGTATCCTGGAGACAAAGAGTGCAGTTAGCCGGTGTGGTTGCTCTCTGTTCATATGAAATGATAATGGTCAAGTTTTTAGAATTTGCTTATTCCAGAAGGGGAGGAACAAAAGGAATCAGAGGTTTTTCCTACCTACAACAGAACCCACGAGAACAATGCCAAGAGATGAGTAGTGAGCAAACCACAGAATACAAGAGCTTGAACTGATACAACGACTGAGAGAGGGCCACAAAGAAAGTAATGCTTCCTTTAACTCTGTGGTGGTCTGATCCGGATGGACCAAACTAGCCCAATCCTACCATATCTCGGAAGCTAAGTAGGGTTGGTCTAGTTATTACTTGGATGGGAGACCACCAAGGAAGTCCAGGCTTGCTGTGCAGAGGAAGGCAATGGCAAACCATTTCTGAATGTCTCTTGCCTTGAAAACCCTACTGGGTTGCTATATGTAACTTGATGGCACTTTCCACCACAGCCATCTTGGAAGTTATGTTCCTGAAAACAGAGTGCTAAGTGAAACAGCTGTACAACACTGGTTCTGATGGGGATATGTTCACAGAATCACAATCTCTTACATACAGGGATCATTTTGAGCAGGAACGCCGTTCCAGGAGTAACAAGCCCAGGAGAGGGCACATATAGTGATGTGCTGTGGAGAAAATCAAAAGCATACTAACTTGATCTGCATTTTCATGCTTGTTGTAGGGTAGCTTCCCTGCAAGAACAAAGGAAACCTAAAGTGTCTTTAGCCAAAGTGTAAAGCTGGTTCACCAGCTCTGAGTTGGGAAATACCTGGGGATTTTTGGGGTGTAGCCTGAGAGGTGGGTGTAGCCTTCTGACACACTTCCAGTGATGTCAGGGGGTGTGGCATATGCAAATAAGTCATGCTAATGAGTTATGCTAATGAGCTCCTGCACCTCTTTTTCTACGAAATGACTCCATACACTGAGCCACAAAGAATGCATTGAACACAATCAACTTTTTCCTAGAACCCTTGCAACTTAGCTACAGCAACTCACTAACCAGCGGCCTGGTTTGAATCCGGTTTTTGGACTAAAACCAAGAAAGGTAGAGAATCAAAGCTGCAGACTAAAGCAAAGCTTATTCCTGCCCAAACACCCCAAGATTTTATATTATCTCTGTCTCAAGTGTATGTTCTTACTTGGCCTCTTTCTTTAAGGTAGAAGAAGACAGAACCCTTCTGGCATTTCTTTATTTCTACTCAAGTTTTGTCTGAAGGCAGAGGGGGATGGGGGCGAGGAAAGTACAGAGAAAACTCCTGTGTGAATGATTCATGAAGCTGCCTTACACTGAATCAGAGCCTTGGTCCATCACAGTAAGTATTGTCTACTCAGACTGGCAGCTGCTTGCCAGTGTCTCAGGAGATGCCAGGGATTGAACCTGGGACCTTCTACACACCAAGCAGATGCTCTGCCACCAAGCCACATTGCAGCTATGCATTCTTCTGCATTCACAGCAGGAGCAGAAAGAACACCAAAAACGGTGTGATGCTGTCAAAACCGGGTTACCGCAGCAGTGGATTTTTTTAAAAATGTTAAATATTAACATGATTTATTCATGCAATTTTTAGATAGGCAGCCAGTACAGGATGTTTCATAGTGTGAGGAAATGCTTCCATAATGTTCATCGGTACAATGGGATAATTCGGGCTGGAGAGAATTGTAAAGCAAAGTCGAAGAAGAAAAAACAAGACTCGCCCCAGAAGCCGTTGTTAGCACAACTGCCATTATTGACGAGCGGCAAACGAGTATGTGAGGAAAGGGATAAAGACATCTAAATAGTCCGCTCAGTGAAGTCATATTTGCATCTGAATGTTGCTTATAATACCCTTTTCTATTTTCCAAACAGCTCCATTAGCCTTGATTAGGAAGTGACTTTTGTTGATGGCAGGGAAGAATGATCTCCACTTAGGTTGCACATTTACCCATGAAAGGTAAATTACTCAGTGAAATCCTCAGGGTCACCCATTACATTAGGACATGATAGAAAGCATACAATCAAAGAAGAAATCTAGACCACACACGTCCTTACGTTGATCCAGCAATACTGCTCCTCGGTAGTTTATGTATTTACGGCATTTATTCTCTGCCTTTCCCACCCGTGGGGACCCAAAGTGTGTTCTTGTCTCCTCCATACTGTCCTCATGAGCACCCGGTAAGGTAGATGAACCCTATGCGGCAAGGTCACCCAGCCAGCTTCGGTGGGATAGTGGGGATTCAAACCAGGGTCTTGCAGATTCTAGCCTGACACTCTGACCAATGCATCATACTGGCTGTCATCCAGTCCAGGTTCTGAAATTCTCTGATTCCTTCCAGTCTTCTAATAATCAGAGTTTGGGGTGTGTGTGTGGGGGGGACGCATTTGTGAATTTCCTGCATTGTGCAGTGGGTTGGACTAGATGACCCTGGAGGTCCCTTCCAACTCTATTATTCTATGATTCTCCTCCAAAGTCATTTAGATTTTCATCCCCCCTCCCGGACTAACAACCAGGTAAAAGCATGTTGCCCACCTACCCCCTGAATGAGACACGCACACAAGTATTGGGTTAAACTGGGTATTTATTTATTTATAAGTAAGCTTTTATCCTTTATATCCATTAAGCATGGGTTACCTCATGGCTCAGAGCCAGGCTCAGGATCTTTCCTTATCCCTCTCATCACAGCCCGCATATCACATGCTTAGAGGAGATGTGAGAGCACACCCCAGCCCAGGACTGCTAAGCCCCTAAAGCGTGACGTATGCTCCCTCGTCCCCAAAGAGGTCCAAGGCCGGGCACTCCCAGATTGCTAAGCCAGTAGGTGTCCATCTCAAGGACCTCTCCTATTGGAGATATCTAGGGGTGCTTGCCAACACAACTAAATCTCCACCTTCAACCCGTGCTTTTCTGCCTACCCAGAATGGGCCTAACCAGATTACCAGGCCTAGTCAAACTCTGTCCTCCCTCAGACCATGTGAAGCAGGTGAAAAAAGGCCCCCTCCCAGCCAATCAGAGGGAGCCCCCAAAATTGCTGCATAGCCCTGTTACCGGCTAATCCCATATGGTCCGACACCAAGAGTGGGTGGGTGGGTAGCTCTTCCTTGTTCGTAATGGCTGCTGCCTTGCTGTGGCCCCCTCTTTTATCGGGTTTCACCTGGTCCTCCAAGGCTTCGCCACTCCCACTTCCTTTCTCATTCAGGGATGTGGGGGTGGGGGGTGGGCAAAAGCCAGCGCTTGCCCAGGTGCAAGTACGGGTCTTGGATCAAAAAATGAGATTAGGTAAAGGGCATTTTATCTTTCATGTATTCTCCTTTTCACATATCCTTCAAGTCAGCCTCTCTGCTGTAGTTTTAATTTCCTTTCCATGTTTTTGCATTTAATCTCTGTCTTAATATCCCATGAAAAAATCAAATCCATTAAGGGAAGGGGGGGAGGAATGAATTACAAGGTACTGATCCAAAGGGAACTAATCTAGGGGGTCAGACAAAATTAACCACAATTAAAAATGTACTAAGAATGTACCCTCACATTATTGGACAATGTTTATGACTGACCCCAAAGCATCCCCCTCATTCCCAATTAGCCTCCTGGTCAGTGAAATTGTCACATACTGTCAGATCTGCTGCCATTAATTGTTCAGGCTGGGGTCTCTATCAGTAATTGTCTATCTGTAATTTATGGCCAGCCTTGAGGTTTATTGCCTGTCCTGCTTAATGTGTCTTTTTCTTCCCCAGGAGGATGGCTTGCCGCATTCCACCGCGTCACATAAACAGTCTGGCTATCTTCTCTCGCCTCCTCCCTCTTTCTCTCTGGAGTCGCGAATGTTTTATCTTGCTTTTGTAACCTTGGAGAACTGTTGAACTGTTTCTAGCCAGGTGCCTGGCCTGTGAATCGCAAGTGGAGGTCACCAAGGGGCATGGGGGGAGTTTTTAGTGCTTTTGCGCCTTTTCTGTGAGAACCAACGGTTGGGGCTTTTTTGTATTGGCTCTGATTGGCTCTTTGCCTGCTCTCATCTTACTGTGTATGGTATATTAATCCCTGTTGCCTGTAACCAAGTTATCTCTAACAAACATTGAGTACCTGAACCATCATTAAGAATAAAAGGATCTTTTACTTCACCAAAGAGCCTGGCTTATTTGATTTGACTCAGAAGCCTCACACATACGAACGAACAAACAAACCTAGAGTCCAGTAGCACCTCTAAGACCAACAAAGGTTTATTCAAGGTATGAACTTTCGTGTGCATGCACACTTTTTCAAATACAGTGGAATGGGAGGTAAGGTTCAAACTTATAGACAGGCCGAACAGCAAATTAACATGTAACATGATGAAGATATTTTAAGACATGCGAAAACAGAACTAAATAAGAAGCTAAGGTTATGAGGTCAACAGTTGTAAAGCAATAAATACATCTCAGATTTATTTTGACATATTTATTGTTTTACAACTGTTGACCTTATAACCTTAGCTTCATATTTAGTTCTATCTTCTTGTCACAAATGATTAGGCATGTACCACCATGGTGTTATTGCAGGATCCCTGACTGGCTGGGATGACACATACTGTTGATCCACTAAGGAGAAAGAAGTAGCAGAAAGAATCCAGACTTCTTCAGGAAAGCCTTCTACCACAATTAAGTTAATTTTTTTCCGTCCAAAAACTAGAGAATATTTGGCACAACCCTGCTTATAACTTTTGGGTGTCTCCTTAGGCTTTCTCTCAACTTTGATAAAAAAAACTTCTTTGGTGGTGTTGCTCAAAATAGAATCCTAATGCAACTGAGAAACATGAAAGACAGAAAACACCCTCTAAATCCTACCTTGTTCTGCAGGCCTTTCGGCAATTTTGCTGAACTCGAGGGGTGTTGACTCTTTCAAGAAGTTTCTGAGACGCATCTGCACTCTTGTGCGAATAAACGAACCCCTGAACTTTGAGAGATTAAGCAGACTCTAATAAAAAAAATGTCCTTATGTAGTTTTTAATCTACTCTGGCAGAAGTGCAGCATGAAGATGTTCGCTTCTTAATATCTCTCGGGAAAGCATCCAAATGTCAGGTTGTACAATGCAGCGCCTTCCTTTGTAAAACCCAGAGGCCTCGTTTACAAAAAAGAATGTAATACAGAGGGAGATCATTGTGGATTACAGACCAGCTTCTGAAAATGTCAGTGGTAAATAGCCAGTAAATCCCTTATTATCAATACTGTGGCATTGATATACAGTTGGAAGGCATATGTGATACTTTCAAATCCATATCACCACAAACGTTTTAGTCTGTAACAATCCCATCAGACCCAAACAAAACACAGTTCAAATACGTGTGGGATCTTGGGCTTTATAAATGGTGGAGAAACTGGTATTAACTTCCAGGGACTCCTGATGGGCAAATTGACTTGGTTTTAATTGAGTTGTAGGGAAACAAGTCTTTTGCCCCCATTTCTCCACCTTGAACATCACAGAAGAGACGATAAACCCTTAATGCAATTTTCTTGCAATTTGGAAATGAGCAGTTGTGAGGAGGAAGTGGATTTCTTCCAGCTTGGCTTATGTTGTTTCAAATGGATCAGGAAAGTGACTCCCGACATGGCACTGGTGGGAACCCTGGGGTCTGTGGTTTCCCTGGTGCTCATTTGTTCCTTGGACAAATCATCGCATTCCCAAAGCAAAGAGCTAGTCCTGGCTTTCCTCCTCCACCCTGGAGGAAGACCTGTTTCAGAAGAAACTAGGAGGTACCGTCTCTGGTTGTTGGGTATAGCAAGTTAAAACAATTCAGTGTATCTACTAGGTTGCTGTTGTTCTGTACTGGTCATAGTAAGTCACATGTTCATTTGTAACCAATCTGTATACACAACAGTTTGCCCGGGAAACTTTGTTAGGACCCTAACTCCCTAATTGGAAACCATGTACTAAGTATTTGCATTTTATGGTTTCTTTCCTCTGCCTTTGTTCTGGCTTCGAGGGAAGATGCCATCTCTCTTGCTGTTTGGATCTCTAGCTGTAAGGATGCGGAATCTAGCTCTGTTGTTATTTTGTATCCTGTTTACCTTTTTCCCATGATAGGTGTATAGTAAACTTTTACCTTTTAAATACACATGGACTCAGACTCTTACTCTCTACAGAGCTGTTGCTTTACTATTTTACTCTGCTGGAACATATTCCCTAACAGGAATATCCAACACTGGTTTCTCAAGAAGCCCTCTTTCAGAAACAGCTTCTGACGTTTCACAATTGGCTCCAGCACCCATGGCAACCATTATGTAATGTTGTGCATGTCTCACTCTCAAAATTCCAACAGTGTCCAAAGGATCGACATGACTGGGGGCTCCCTGGACTAAGGAATGGAACATAGCCCCTCTCTGCAATACTGCCAGTGAGTGGCTTCTGCCTTGTTAGCTGAGACGGCAATTCTGCATTGACTTTTCCCTGTGTTGTTTTAGCAAAGGTGCAGCTCAAAACCACATTCAGATACCCCAGGGCAATGCCATACTGACTGCAAAGTCACCCTGGAACGGCCATAAATCGAAGCAGAAGGTACCATAAAAATCCGATGATAAAGGAAAGTGAAAGCGGCGTGCAATGCAGAAGGGAATTTCTGTTCTAAGCTGGGTTTGGTAAAACAACAGAGGGAAAAGCCAATGCAGCATTGCCACAGACGTTATCTCGGCGGCATAAGAGACCACTTTTGCGTGCTTTGCTTCAAGGGAGCCTTGCTAATGCATTGTAATAGAAATGTTATTTTGGTGTGCATTGGGTTAAATGTAAAAAACATAATATTTGACTTGGAAGCACAGAAGCTTTATGCAGTATCCCTGATCGTCCGTGTTTCCCAGTTAAGGGGAAAATGCTGTTCAAACAAACTCCCAAGATGATATGACTCCAGTGGTAACAAGAGAGATAAATTTTACTTACAAAAACAGGAGCACATCTTACATGACCTAGGCTGCAGTCACACACACTAAATAATCCACTTTCAATCCACTTTCAGTGCACTTTCCAACTGGATTTTGCCAGTTCATACAGTAAAATCTAGTTGGAAAGTGCAACGAAAGTGGATTGAAAGTGGATTATTTAGTGTGGGTGACTACAGCCATATTCATGTAGGTACCCTGAACTTACTGTGAACAGATTAATGTCAAAAAGGTTAACTCCAATCCCATGGGCCCGCTTGCGGGGAGGGCGGGGTATAAATCTGAAATAATAAAATAAATAAATGTAAGAGGGAGAAGAGAGGTCCTGTATAAGATGAAAACAGAAGGCAATCAATGGCCAGAAGCTCAGCATCTAACAGATGAACTGGTGGGGCCAACGGCCAAGTGTACGGGGGGGGGGGGGGGAGAGAGTGAGTGAGTGAGTGAGTGAGTGAGTTCTGGTAACTTTTTCCCTCGCAGATCCTCTTGCATGCCAAGTTACAATATCCAACAGAGTGAAGAGTTGACCATCTTTGTTCAGTTTGATTGCCTGCTCGTGAACGTTGATAGCCATGTTTCTAGAGTTACCTAAAGATACATGGAGAATGACTTTTGACCAGGGGTCATTTCATAGAAAAAGAGGTGCAGGAGCTCATTAGCATAACTCATTTGCATCACTCATTTGCATATGCCACACCCCCTAACATACCGGAAGTGTGTCAGAAGGCAACACCCACCCCTCAGGCTCCACTCCAGAGGTGAGTGAATCTGACCTGCTCTTCCTCCATTCCCTTCCCCATCCAATACTTTGTGCAATAAAAAGAAGCGTAAAGAACACACCCACATTCTCTTCCTGCTCCCTTGAAACCACCAGGTTTCAAGTAGACTTGAGATACCCAGGACATGTGCACCACCCATCCCTTTCCCTTCCCCTCCCCACAACAAGACACCCTGTGAGGTAGGTGGAGCTGAGAGAGGTCTTTTGAGAAATGCTCATGAGAGAACAGCTCTGAGAGAACTTGTGACTGGCCCAAGGTCACACCAGCAGCTGTATGTGGAGCAGTGGGGAATCAAACCAGATTCTCCCAGATTAGAGTCCAACTCCTGACCACTACACCAAACTGGTGGGGTGGAAGCTGCTGAAGGGTTGGTGAAATTTCTCCAGTACTTATGCGCCATGTGCCCAGATGAAAAATGGTAGACTTAGAAAATTTATATGCCACCTTGAGCAAGTCTCTGGAAAAGCAGCACACAGTCATAAAAGGAACAATGATAAAATTATCAATATTAAAACAAAACATTAAAAACAATAAAGACCCTAGCAGGGCTTTCTCCGGGGCGCTGCACCTCTGCACTGCTTGGGGAAGCCGAGGAGGGGGCGGGGCTTGGTCATGTGCCCACCCCCCGGGCTCCTCACTCCCGGAGCTGCGCTCCTGTGCGCTCCTGCTCCAACGGACCCCTGCTTTTGACAAATGAGAGCTGTTTCTTCACTGAGCAATAACAGCTGGTTATGCCTGAGCTAAGATGTGTCCAGGTGCTTGTGGGGCAAGAGAAGCAGGTGGGAACTGCTGGGTGGCTAGCAGGGAAGAGACATGTTTGAATTTTGGGGCTAGAGTCGGGTTGCCAATACTGGATTGGGAAATTCCTGGAGATTTTTGGGGTGGAGCCTGGATTTGGGGAGGGGAGGGGTCTCAGCAGGGTGTAACGCCAGAGTCCACCCTCTGAAGCAGCCATTTTCTCCAGGGGAACTGATCTCTGTTTTCTGGAGAGGAGCTGTAGTTCAAGGGGATCCCCAGTTCCTACCTGGAGGCTGGCATCCCTATGCTGGAAGATGGCAACATAAGGGGTCAGACAAATGCATCTGGAGAGGAAGTTCCGGAGCCTTGGTGCCATGACCAAGAACACTCTCTCTATCCCCTATACCATACTGGCTATCTGTAGTCGGAGATTGACTAAAAATCATGGAGATCTCCAGACCCCACCTGGAGGCTGTGTAAGCCTGCGCACCATTCTTGTGAACTTTGCTGATGATTTATGAGAGCAATGAATGGACTATGATACCAGTTATGTGAGCTATAAAGGTGTACTAGGTGACCAGTGGGAAGATGGGAACAGATACTTACAATAAGGGGTCAGAGTACCATTTTCTGAGGTTGCCATCTCCAGCCTGGAGGTTGACACAGAGCACAGGCACTCTCTCACACACAAAGCCATGAGGCTAGAGATGTTTACCAGCAACTCCATGAAGGTACAAACTCCATGCACGCACACAGCCTTATACCCTCTCCTGCAAGTCCCCCTCACCATTTGGTATATCAAAGGACTTCACACAAGGGTGCGAAGACAGCAGGGTGCTTCCTGGGAAACAGTTTTGCTGCCCAGGACTCGCTGTCATCCAGAAGACAGATGCCAGATGCAGCTGACGTCAACATCCTGTCCTGACCATCAGGTAGATCTGAATATTGACCACTCCTATAGGATCCTCTTAGTGGCTAGAGATAGAGAACGGACCGTCTATAGGCTCTCCTGGGATGGCATCATATCTTGCCATCATCCCGGGAACACCCCCCAATAAATACTGCTCCCCAAGAGTCACAGGTCAGACTTGCTTTCCCCTCCTATTCCTGCATGTCTCCCATCCTCCCTCCCGGATCCTTGGGTGCACCACTGGGATCTGCCATGTGGCTTTCTGCTGGTCCAGAACCACGGTCCTTGGTCCTTTGCCCGAAGACTTCTCCCCTACTTTTTCCAGATGGATTTCACTGATTCATATACAGGTAACTATCACCCTCGACGGATACCATCAATATCCTGCTCATGCAAACGTCTCTGTAATTCTACCTAATTTCCTAGATCTGTATAACTGTGTGTATGATCGTGTAACATTGTTTGTACCCCTTTTATTACATTTTTAGTAAACAAACTATCTTTTATACTCTTTAACTCAAGTCCTGTGTCAGTTTGTGAGAAGCCTCGGTTTAGCTCAGCCTCTGTATACATAGGCGGGATCCGCAAAGCCAGCTGCATATTGTTAAGAGCTAATATTTCCCCAAATATTGATAATAAATAGAGCAGCCAGGCTAACAGCTGGCAACCCTAGGGTGGAGTAGAAAGCCAGATCCCGCACTGGTGGTTCAAGAGAATGTTGCTTTCTTGAGACACCACTTCATTTTACTTGGTCTGTCTGGCTTGCTGGTCTCCTGATCCCACATGGTCACAAGGGTGTATTTATAAAAAGTCCAGTACCACAAAAACTCAATCTTCTCTATTCTTTCTTTCCCTGTAGCTGTTGGTCCTGGAACTTTTTCTCTGCTGTGAGAGATGGGGAAGCCATGCAGACACCTGGGTGCCAGTGCTCCCTCTAAGCTGTGGGGTCTTGTGAGTAAAAATTCTGCTTTGTGAGTTACTGGCATTCAAGTTGTGAATGAGCAATTTGGCTGCTGCATAAACTAGTTTGCTCTGGAGCCATCCTTCCTAAGCTAGGACAAAAGTGTGTGAGCCAGAAGCTAACAAACTGTGAGCTAGCTCACACTAACTCAGCTTAGAGGGACCACTGCTGGGTGCAATGATGTGGTCCCTTCTCACATAACCACATCCTGAGACCCAGATCACACGGCTCCTGTCCAGTGCTCCCTCTAAGCTGTGGAGTCCTGTGAGCAAAAATTCCACTTTGTGAGTTACTGGCATTAAAGCTGTGAGTGAGCGATTTGGCTGCTGCATAAATTAGTTTGCTCTGGAGCCCTCCTTCCTGAGCTAAGACAAAAATTTGTGAGCTGGAGGCTAAAAAACTGTGAGCTAGCTCACACTAACTCAATTTAGAGGGAACACTGCGGAGTCCTGTCTGCTGGCTTTCTGGAGGGTTGGAGCACATGGAGGCAGTGCCCCCCCTCCAGGGGGCTCTCTGACCATGCTACTGCTGGCCAAGGAGACTGTTCTTCATTTCGGATGGATTTTGCTTCTTTACAGCCTTTCTCTGGGAAATCTAAGGAGGGAATCAGACCCCAGTCTGCACATTTGCATCTTTACTTAGAGCAGGTAGAGAAAGAAGTAGAGTAGAGCAGGTAGAGAAAGGAGTCCTTTTTTTCCTTTCTCGCAATACAAGAACTCGTAGGCACTCCATGAAATTGCTGAGCAGTTGGGTTAGAACAGATAAAAGGAAGTACTTCTTCATCCAAAGAGTGATTAACATGTGGAATTCACTGCCACAGGAGGTGATGGCGGCTACAAGCATGGATGGCTTCAAGAGGGAATTGGATAAATATACAGGAACTCTCAGTCTGGGGCAAGTGATGCCCTGTATTCTTGGTGCTTGAGGGGGGGGGGGCAACAGTGGGAGGGCTTCTGGTGTCCTGGCCTCACTGGTGGACCTCCTGAGGGCACCTGGTGTTTCTGGCCACTGTGTGACAAGAGTGTTGGACTGGATGGGCCACTAGCCTGATCCAACGTTGGCTTCTCTTATGTTCTCTTATGTACTTCTTACACTCCTGCCTGATCTCCAGGGTAAAAGCAAATACCATAGGGTTGCCAGCTCTGAGTGGGGGACTACATGGAGATTTTGGGGGTGGAGCCTGGGGGAAGGCAGGGTTTGGGGAGGGGAGGGACTTCGGTACAATGCCACAGAGTCCACCTTCCAAAGCAGCCATTTCCTCCAGGGGAGCTGATCTCTGTCATCTGAATGTCAATTGTAATAGTGGGAGATGTCCAGGCACTACCTGGAGGTTGGCAATCCTTCTTGCCCAGGTCCTAGCACCAGATCATTCCAACTTTCAAAGGAAAACCTGACGGTTGCTGATTCTTCATTGGGGAATCCCTGGAATTTTGAGGGCGGAACCTGGGGAAGGCAGGCTTTTGGGAGGAGGGGGAACCTCAGGAGGCTCTAATGCCATACAGCCCATCCTCCAAAGCAGACATTTCCTCCAGGATAGCTGACCTATGTTGTCTGGAGATGAATTGTAATTCCAGGAGTTCTCCAGACCCCACCTAGAGGTCGGCAACCCTAGCCTTGACACACAGACACAGAGGTTTCTTGCTTTGAGGCAAGTAGATGGAGCTATAGTACAAGGCTCTACCTCTTTGCTTCTCCAACAATCATCTCTGCAACAGCAGGGCTGCCTCCTTTCCTATTTCCCTTTTTGTCTTCTTTCCCTTTCTTCCTTTCCTTCATTGATCATTCCTTTTATTGGCTTCCCCATCAGTTCTCCTCCCTTCAAGTGCTAGCTGAGCTATTCTGCTACGGTCAGGCCTTAGCTGGAGTACTGTGTCCAGCTTTGGGCACCACAGTTTAGGAAGGATGTTGACAAGCTCAAGTGTGTCCAGAAGAGGGCAACCAGGATGGTGAGAGGGTTGGAATCCAAGTCTTATGAGGAAAGGCTGAAAGAGTTGGGTAGGTTTTGGCTGGGAAAGAGAAGGCTTAGAGGGGACATGATTGCAGTCTTCAAATATTTGAAGGGCTGTCATGTAGAAGATGGAGCAGATCTATTCTCTCTTGCTCTGGATAGCAAGACTAGATGTAATGGGTGGGGATTACAAGGGAGTCGATACCGGCTAAATATCAGGAGAAACATTCTAATTGTAAGAGTGGTTGAGCCGTGGAACAGACTGCCTTGGGAGGTGGTGGATGCTCCTTCGCTGGATGTTTTCAACTGGAGGCTGGATGACCATCTTTTGGGTATGCTGTAGGGCTACCTTTTGGCTATGCTCCTGCAGGGTGCAGGGGGTTTGACTAGACGACCTGCAAGGTCCCTTCCAACTCTAACATTCTATGAAATGGTGGGTATTAAACTCCACACCAACACTCCTGGGGGAGGTGGGGGTGGAAAGTGCTGTCAAGTTGCAGCCGACTTCTGGTGACCCAGTAGGGTTTTCAAGGCAAGAGACATTCTGAAGTGTTTTGCCATTGCTTGCCTCTGTGTAACTACCCTGGACTTCCTTGGTGATGTCCCATGCAAGCCCTAACGAGGGCCAACCCTGCTTAGCTTCCGAGATGTGATGAGGTCAGCTTAGCCTGAGCCAACCAGGTCAGGGCAGACAAACAGATTTACTTTGCCACAGCCTGCCTCTGAGTCATGATGCTGGACTTCCTGGCTGGTCTCCCATCCAACTATTAACCAGGGCCAACCCTGCTTAGCTTCCGAGATGTGATGAGATCAGCCTAGCCTGGGCTACCTAGGTAAAGACAAACAGAAGTGGTTTGCCATTGCCTGCCTCTGTGTAGTGATCCTGGACTTCACTGGTGGTCTCCCATCCAAATATTGACCAGGGCCGACCCTGCTTAGCTTCTGAGATTTGACAAGATTAGGTTATCTTGGCCCATTCAGGTCAGAGTTCCAACATTCCTAGAGAGTAGAACCCTTTCTGTCCCATGGTATTTCCCTCTTCACCCCTCCCTCGCAGTTCTGCGCAGGTCTCACCTGCCTCTCCCTCCTTCCTCTCAAGACTAAGAACAGCCCTAAGATTTAATCAGGGATGGGGGAAGGCAAATTAAGGGCTAAAACCTCACCCAATACTATACTGATGCTGAGACCCTGGGCCGAATGCCTCTTCCTTCTCTCCCCTCCCCCACAGCTGCTATTTACTTTGGAAAACAACAGCATACACTTGAGACCTGAGGGTTTTCATCAGCAAAAGAGTGGCCAGCAAGGATAGGGTTAAAGAGTAGGGTTGCCAGCCTCCAGGTCCCAGTGGAGGTTCCCCTGCTTTGGGTGGCTTTGATTTGCCACTGGCCAGCTGGCTGGTGGGGGAGCCCTCCCCAGCAGGGACACTGTCACATGACATCCTGATGCAGTGACATCACTTCCGGGTGATGTCATTGCACCAGGGTCATTGCACGGCAATGCTCTGGTTTTGGGGCAGACTCCATGGTTTTGAAGGCAGAAACCCATAGAGTTTTGCGCATAAACTAGAACTTTGTGCGCTACATCACAAAGCTCCCCCAAATCCCTCCACTGTGACAGCAAGGGGACCTGGTAACCCTGTTAAAGAGCATCCCCCCCACACCATTCTCCTCCTTGAAAAATCAGTTAGGTAGCTGCAGTTGGAAAAGAAAGAAAAGCTTTCCCAAAGGAACATGAAAGAACCTAAGCTCTTCAGGGGAACCCTGTGGTCCCTTTAGTCCAGGGGTGGCCAGACTTGCCTAACGTAACAGCCACACAGAATAAACATCAGATGTTTGAGAGCCGCAAGACACGCACAAAAATTACACATCCTTTTCCACACAACTGGTTGCCCTGGAGATCCAACAAACAAGGGCCAGGGGCCAAGACATCTCTTTGCTGTTGCTTGCTGGCTCTAGTATTCAGAGGCTGACTGCTGTTGGATGTGGAGGTTCCATTTAGTCATCCCGACGATTTATTTAATTACTTCGTTTATTATTTAATTTATTTTTTATTTTTCACATTTGTATCCGTAAATGGGCTCAGGGCAGGTTGCAACATAAATACAATAAAAAAATTCCATAAATACAATAAAAATTTTAAAACACATTATAAACATATAAAATCAGTAGTCGTAGCTTGCCGTGGGAAGAGTCCAGCCCACTGATGTTAGTGGGTATGGCTGGTTATCAGTAGGTAGGAGACAGCAACCTTGTGCTAAGTCTTCCTCCTCTAAGTGGCTTACATTGTTCTCCTCCCCTCCATTTTATCCTCACAACAACCCTGTGAGATAGGTCCACAGCTAGGGATGCCAACTTCCAGGTGGGACCTGGGGATCCCCGGTATTGTGTACTAAGACCGCGGTCGCCTGGCCTCTCACAATGGCGACCGCCACGTGGTCAGTACACAAGGTCAGAATCTACCTGAGCTTCACCCCGGTAGAACAATAGCCAGTTGGATCATGAGCGACTGCCAATTACGAGCCTAGGTCTCCCGCTGGGGGACCTATGAACTGCAACCACGGACTTAAGGTCCTATCAGGACTTGGGGGCGAGGTCGGGGCATTGTCTCCGGCCGGCATAAAAGAGGGCTCTGAGCTCGGGGTTTCTCATGTTCCATCTGACCCTCAATAAAGAGCTTTACTATGAAATCACTACCACTCGCCTCCCGACTCCAATACTTTCCACCCTGGAATTACAGCTCATCTCGAGACTACAAAGATCAGTCCCCCTAAAGAAAACGGATGCTTTGGAAGATGGACTCTCTGGCATTGTACCCGACCGAGGTCCCTGTCCTCCCCAGACTCTGTTCCTAAATCTCCAGGAGTTTCCCTGACTACAGTTGGCAACCCTACCCCACCCCCTGCCAGTGACCAGGGGGGACCTGGCAACCCTAAAATCTTCCTTGACTGGTAGCCATTCCTTTTTTTTTTTTTGGTCTTGATTTTGCCTTTGGATTTAATATTTTTTAAAAGTTCCGGGCCTTTTTTATTAAAAATTTGGCGAAACTGGAATAAAAAAGCTGAGCTATGTTGGGTCACGAAGGCTGTGCAGTGCATCCCTTTGTCCGACGTCAAACCTGAGGAAAAGTTGGGCAACATTTTAAAAATGAACCCACTCTTTTGTGGCATTCAGTCCGTTCTAAACGAGGCATTGGGCCACTGCTGCTGGATCCTGGGCCCTGATCCCAAAGGGCCGGGCCTAAAATGGCACCGCCGGCTCCATTTTAATGTCCTGCTTTTCTCTCAGCCGTGAAGGGACTACTCAGCATTTTGAGCTCTGCGCTCCCTCCTGCTGCTTGGCTGAATTAATTCCATGTCGCAGCCTGAAGGGGAAAAAAGTTAGTACACCATTATTCACTTCAAATCATGCTTTCGCGCAATTAGACAACGACATTAAAAATGGTAATTCTGGTGAGAAAAATCCCTATTCCTTATGGATGAGGCTGATATATTTCTAGGCAGGGACTGATGGATGTTACTCAGAGGTCTTGTTGGCCAGTATTCTTTTTCTATTCATTATTTATTTACCCCCCCCCCCCAATGCATTTACTTATTTATTTATTCACATTTACAGCCTGCCCCTCCCAGAAGTGGGCTCAGGGCGGGTAACAACCTATCATTTATACAAAATATATTGGTTAATATAATAACGTTAAAATTGACAACATCATCATAAATATTAAAATGGTGGTCGGAGCTAATTAAAAAAAAAATTCTGGTTGTGGGAGACTCCTGGTCATAGCCAGGTGACAAACAGACAAACAGAGTGACAAACAACTCCGGGAGGCCATATACGGATGTCTGCTGCCTCAGCCAAAGGCCTGGTGGAACAGCTCCATCTTGCAAGCCCTGTGGTAGGTGTTGTGTACTAAGACTGCAGTCGCCTGGTCTCTCGTAATGGCGACTGCTACATGGTCAGCGCACATGGTTAGAATCTACCTGAGCTTCGGCCAGGTAGAACAATAGCCAGTCGGATCCTGAGTGACCACCAATTACGAGCCTAGGTCTCCTGCTGGGGGACCTATGAACTGCAACCACAGACTTAAGGTCCTATCAGGACTTGTGGGCGAGGTCGGGGCATTGTCTCCGACCGGCATAAAAGAGGGCTCTGAGCCCGGGGTTTCTCATGTTCCATCTGACCCTCAATAAAGAGCTTTGCTATGAAATCACTACCACTCGCCTCCTGACTCCAATACTTTCCAGTAGGGCTGCCAGGTCCACCAGTGGGGCGAGGGTTTCCCTGCCGAAACGGCTCCCAATCCACCGGTCCGGGTCAGGCCAGCAGGGGGAACCCCACCCCCAAAGTGCCCAGTTCGGGCCGATGTGCCCGGCATGATGACATCACCCGGAAATGACGCCATCACGTTGGAAACGTTGCTGGCTGATGCTCTAGCAATCAGCCTGGAAACTCTATGGTACTTCCATCACTTCCGGGCGATGTCATTACGCCACGTGCATGCAAAAGTCCTGGCCTGGGACCAACTCTCCCCTGCTAATGCAGGTAAGTGACTTGGCAACCCTACCCTGTGGAATCGATAGGGTTGTTGTTGTTTAGATTTCGGAATCACCCAACCCTGCAAGCGGGCTCTGGGCAATTTACAGCATTAAAACAGATAAAATACAATCAATGTGATAAAATTATTACAATGCACTGATAAAACAACCAGTCCAGATGGTGATCAGTCCCTTTCCTGCCAGCTGTCATGCTCTCTGTGCAGCAGGGTGGGGAAGGACAACCGTCCACCCTCCTAGATTGCCTTTTGTGCACCAGAAATTGCAGTACTTGAGAACTCTTCTAGAACTATGATAGCATGTCATCCAGCAATGAAGCTTTAGTGTTCCTTCTCAGGACTGAGAATGTTGCTAAATATCCTGAATAACCTACAATATTTTTTCACATACCATTTTTAAAAGGTTGCTTTAAAAGACACAGATTCACATTTGAAAGGTACCCTCCTAATCTGCTTGGTTGCATAAATCTACGTTTATGCAAGTGTAACCTCAACTTGTCAGTTCTGTGGGGCGGAACTTGGAATGAATCTTGCAATCATTCAGACTGTTAGCCGAATTGCTTTAATTTACGTTTAGCAATCAGCAAAATACACGGGTTCTTTGCCAACTATACCAGGGTCCCACCCCTCCTGGGAATTCTCAAGGAAAGAGGCACGTGAGACAGATTCCAAGTTCAATGTTGTTTACTGGATCATGTAATCAAGCATACCAAAAATGTAATCACACACACAATCTTACAGGCCTAATAAAATAAAGAGAGAAAATAGCACTTATGCATGAGCAGGTATCGTTGGTGGGGAAAGCACGTTACCTTAGATGCGTTGTCCGATGTCAAGATGAGTTGGATGGGGGAAGAAAGGTATAAAAGCTATGGGGCCACGAGGCTTGAACCGGCAAGACCACGTGGTTCTCCTGGATCGCGAGTCCAGAGAGAGAAAAAGGGGTTCAAAGATGGAGGCAAGGATTGGGGACAGAAAGCTGGACTGAAGGGTCAATAGGTTAGATAGAGGGCGACGGCTCAAGAGGCCGAGTGACTCTCGGTTTGGACTTTTATTGGGGGTCTTGGGGCGGGCTTTGCAGACCACAACCCATTAACCCTCCTACTAGGCGGTCCGTCCCTTTTGGACCTTGCCATAGGTTAAAGGTGAACAAAGGGAGGAGGTCCAGGGGATGGTCAGTATTGCAAGAGCATGATCTCATCAGGAAACAGACACTGAGTCTGGGGTCCGATGATTCACCTGGCCATATCCATTGTTAGTTGATGGTTTTAGCCAAGTATCTGATGGCTGGCATATTAGTTGCTAGGCAGTCTAGTTAGCATAACTATCCAGATGTAGAGTGGGGAGTGGGGGTCAGCCAGCGGATGTCTGACAGAAGGAAGCCTCATGGCAAGAGGAATCCTTTGTCTTTGCCCTGGGTGAACAGCTTAGGGTGTCAGCCTCCTGGCTTGGGCTGGAGCTGGCTCCTATTCAAGAAGAAAGCGCAAGACCCTACCACTGTTGGGGACACAGAGTTCAAACTTATAGATATGAAAATCCATAAGAGCACAGAAAGTGCCTTGCTGGCTAACAAGACATTCAAACATTTTTTAAAAACTTTTCAATTAGCATTATGTAGCAAAAA
This sequence comes from Lepidodactylus listeri, assembly GCA_029233225.1. Classification (NCBI taxonomy): domain Eukaryota; kingdom Metazoa; phylum Chordata; class Lepidosauria; order Squamata; family Gekkonidae; genus Lepidodactylus; species Lepidodactylus listeri. The sequence goes on along the minus strand of JARCFY010000005.1, from coordinate 125,123,653 downwards.
CATAGAACTTAGTAATGCAACAGAACAGGGATCTTTTAAATCCAAACCATTAACTTTTCCCTTCTTCAAAGCCTGCCACCCCCAAAGTCTATCATTTTCCTCTTGTTGGTGGGTCAAGAAGTCTCCCGCTGAACACTCTGTGCGCCAGTTTCCACAATGAGGGTTCCAGTTGAACTCCCCACCAGATGACACAGCCCTGAATCAGCAATTCTAAAATTTACAATTTAGAACAAAAGTTTCTCTCCCTTTGCAGTGTCCATCTATAAATCACAGTTACCGTAAACAAAGTGTTAAGAGCCTATGATTAAGGTTTATGCCAGTGGTGTCAAACATGCGACCCATGGGCTGGATCACGCCCCCGGAGGGCTTCTATCAGGCCCACACTGTTTCCTACTTCTTATTTCAGTTCTGCTGCTGCTGCATCATAGCTTGCTTTGCCAGACTCTCTCAATTGCTCAGGAGAGATAAGACAGGCAGGCTTCTGTTCCCTGCACTGGCTGAGGCTCCTCCCCCTCCCAGAGAGAGAAAGGGAAAGAGCCAAAGCTTGCTTCCTGGCTAGGCTGCCTCAATTGCACAAGAAAAAAAAGGTAAGCCTTTCTTCCCCTCCTTTGGCTGAGGCTCCTCCCCAAAGGGAGGGAGGGAGCGCTTGCTTTGCTTGGCTGCCTCAATGGCATGGGAGAAATACAAAGCACCTTTAAGACCGACAAAGTTTTATCCAAGGTATGAGTTTTTGTGTGCCTTGCTACAGTGTGTGTGTTTTGTTGGGCTCATTATGCTGTGGCTCTCCTGGGTGCAACTGGGTTCCCTCCCCCTTTTCACTGTATTCATGCTCCAAACTTTCTCAGTAGGAAAGCAATGTGAACTATTTAGATGAGGAATAACAACAAGCCAGGGAGGTGGATTAGGCTGAAAGTGTGCATCCAGACCAAGTTCACCCAGCACATTTCCTTTAGGGATTTTGGGGAATGTGTGTCCAGTCCAAATTTACCAGGCACAATTCCTTTATTTATTTATTTATTTATTTATTAAATGCATTTCTATCCCGCCTTTCCAGCGAACTGGCTCAAGGCAGCTCACAACATAAACATAAACACCGAAGTGGTTTACAATTTAAAATCATAAATACACAACATTAAAAAAAAAAAAAAACGACTAACATAGCCGTACTTTGGGGATTAGAACTTAGACTTCCCAGATAGTAGTCTGATACTGACACTGAAGAAGACTATAGTTTTATAGACAAACACATAGCCCTCAGTCTGTGTCATGGTGCCTTCTCGTGTTCTTGACCAGCACGCAAAGCAATTTATGTACAAAAGCTTGCAATGCCCAGCCATTTCATGTTTTCCCCTGGGTCCTAGGCTCAGAACTCTAAGCATGAGATTTCTGCAATGAATACAATAAATCAAAAGTAGGTTTGCAGCTTATAGATACACTACTTGAACAGCATACTCAAGATTGCTACAGCACAAACATTTTGATGCAATAATTCAGAGCAAGAGGTGTTAGTTGTCAGACACTGTTAAACAAAATATTGCAAGAGTGCTAATGTTTTAAGTATGTTTTATTTTAAGTAAAATATCTTTAATTGTGTTTGTGTCCTTTATAAAGTTTATATCTCTGCTACCTAGCACTACATCTTATGACTCACATGGTCCAGCCCAACAAGGTCTCCTTTATGTCAGATCCGGCCCTCATAACAAATGAGTTTGAAACCCCTGGTTTAAGCATCCCAGCAAGGCAGTCTAGCTTCCCTCTTCAGCTTTCCACAAGTTCTGCACCCTTCTACATCTAGAGGCTCCACCCCTTCCTGGCTCATTCCATTCCCAGTTAGGGGGGTACACAAGCAATGGATGACTGTGCATACTGGGTCTCTGGATTGGTATCGTGGAATCTGAAATGGCTCCACAGCCACCCCAAAGACGACCAGTTTTTGGAAAGGGGGTCACACCCCCAGGCTGTGCCAGCCCTTCCCTACGTGCACATCCAACTGTCAAACTTTTTTTTTTGTTCTCAGCTGACTCAAAGCAACCTTGTAGGGTTTTCAAGGCAAGAGATGCACAGAGGTGGGTTTGCTGTTTCCTACCTCTGCATAGCGACCCTGGACTTCCGTGGTGGTCTCCCATCCAAGTCCTAACCAGGGCTGACCCTGCTTAGCTTCTGAGATCTGACAGGATTGGGCTAGCCTAGACCATCCAGGTCAGGGCATCACAGATGCAGGCATTTAGAAAGTATAAATAAAACATTTTTTGTCTCATGGTGTGAATGCCTTTTCTTTGTGGACAGCCAGGGGTCTGTTGGAGCAGGAGCACACAGGAGTGCAGCTCCAGGAGTGAGGAGCCCAGGGGGCGGGCACATGACCAAGCCCTGCCCCCTCCTCGGCTTCCCCAAGCAGTGCAGAGGCGCAGCGCCCCGGGGAAAGCCCTGCTAGGGTCTTTATTGTTTTTAATGTTTTGTTTTAATATTGATAATTTTATCATTGTTCCTTTTATGACTGTGTGCTGCTTTTCCAGAGACTTGCTCAAGGTGGCATATAAATTTTCCAAGTATACCATTTTTTATCTGGGCACATGGCACATAAGTACTGGAGAAATTTCACCAACCCTTCAGCAGCTTCCATCCCATCAGTTTGGTGTAGTGGTCAGGAGTTGGACTCTAATCTGGGAGAATCTGGTTTGATTCCCCACTCCTCCACATGCAGCTGCTGGTGGGACCTTTGTCAGAATCTGCTGATTCAGACAAAGTTTTCTATTGCTTTTCTACTGCTTGCTGCTATGATTTCTGTTGCTTTGTATTATTCTATAGCACCTGCTATGTAGTTACCCCACGCCTACCATGTACCCCTCACTTTGGCCAGTATGTATGTAAGCTAGGTGACCCCAGGTTTATGACCCTGACCAGGCCTGGTTTGTGTAACCGTCAGCCCGGGAGGATGACAACTTCAAAGTATGGGAACAATGGGCCTCTCACACTCCTGCCTCCGCATTCCATTCATCCCGGCTGGGACGGCAAGGGAGGACAGGTCCCATCTCTTATCAACGTGCGAAAGCCTTGAGGCCAACAATTGTTATGTGAAATGGTAACATCTAAGGGGTCTGGTTTGGGAAGGGAAATTTACAACTTAACACCTCACTTTCTTTCCTGTGGGAAGCAAACGGCCAGAGACCCTTTTTACCCGCCGTTTTTCCCCGTTAGTGATTGGTTACCTATGGGCAATTCAAACTGTTCTGAAAGGTATAATAGACCTGCCTCTGTCATATGCGTTATCTCTGACAATAATCCGAGAACCTGTACTAATGTAGAGATTGGAAATAAAGAACTGTGTTTCATCAACAAAGATCTGATCCTTGACTACTTTGAGCAGAAGTCTCACAACCTTGGGCCAGTCACAAGCCCTCTCAGAGCTGTTCTCTCATGAGCAGTTCTCAAAAGACCTCTCTCAGCCCCACCCACCTCACAGGGTGTCTTGTTGTGGGGAGGGGAAGGGGAAGGGATGGGTGGTGCACATGTCCTGGGTATCTCAAGTCTACTTGAAACCTGGTGGTTTCAAGGGAACAGGAAGAGAATGAGGGTGTGTTCTTTACGCTTCTTTTTATTGCACAAAGTATTGGATGGGGAAGGGAATGGAGGAAGAGCAGGTCAGTTTCACTCACCTGTGGAGTGGAGCCTGAGGGGTGGGTGTTGCCTTCTGACACACTTCCGGTATGTTCGGGGTGTGGCATGTGCAAATGAGTTATGCAAATGAGTTATGCTAATGAGCTCCTGCACCTCTTTTTCTACAAAATGACCCCTGTGGATAGCTAAAACAAATCTGGGACTACACCATGCTGTCTTTGCTGAGGTCTCAAATATCATGGGAATACAGCAGGCTGTGGACCATTAAGAGTTCATGTGATATAGTGCAGACGACTTCATACGATTATCAGATTGCTTCCAAAACTGCCAACTGGGATGCACGCTTAGGTCTAGGCTGTAAATTAAAGTGTAATTCCTTTAGCGCCACAGATATGAATATCGGCAATTATTTTGAAGAAGGCAGTCTCTGTTGATACAACTTCAGTCAATTTAAACACACACACATATATATGCCAGAACGAACTATCATTACAGATGCCGTTAATTTGGCTCCTCTGTGACTCGGCAGATAAACTCCTTGAATCTTATTAATTGTTTTCCTGTAGCGAACAGGAAAAAAATGCATTCCCAAAGAACCGAGCTGAAATTGGTGTCTTGTGTTCTTAAAAATTAACTGCGAGGAGAGAGGGGGAAAGGGGTGTGGGGGGAAAAACCACGTATAACCTTGTGGATAATGTTTGCGTTTAATACGGATGGGAAATGGTGTGTATATAAAATCCTTGGTATTGGATTAATATAAAAAGTGGCAGTTCTTGCCTTTTTGTTTCTTACACTTTGCTGAGCGCCCATTCAATGTGAGTAATCATTTAGAATGATACCTATGGACTAATAACGCTCAACAGCTCTCTGGTTAATTTTGTGGTTAGTGAGTTGGGAAATTGTAGAGATGCACCATGAAAACATTGAAAGGAAGTAAATTACCGTGCACTCAGTTGCTGGTAAAAACTTGGAAACAAAAACGCATGATACTCAGAGACAGAACTTAAGCATGGCACACATGGAGCTGCCTTCTACCGAATCATACCCTTGGTCCATCCAGGTCAGTCTTGTCTGCTCAGACTGGTGGTGTCTCTCCAGGGTCTCAGGCAGAGGTCTTTCCCATCACCTACTATCTGACGGAGGGAGCTTTGACTCTCGAAAGCTTATACCCTGGAAATTTTGTTAGTCGTTGAACATGAGACCTTCTGCATGCCAAGGAGATACTCCATCAATGAGCCACGTCTATCTCCCTTTCCTGATACACCACTTGGATCCATTCTGTGTTCTGTGGAACACTGGAGCCCCCCAAAAAACCTATGAGAGATTTCTAAATGAGAAGAGCCCAGTTCACCTGTTACAGCGAACACATGGTCCACCTGCCTGTACAACTGTCTGAAAGAAAGAACCAAACCAATGGGCATTCACTTTCCAAATGAAACTGAGGACCAGGGCCTGAATCAAGGCATGGTTTTCATCACACACTCAGCTGTACATGTACTGACTGTAACATGAGAATTACTCAATGTACATGTAAAGAAAAATCAAGTGTACACTGTACATGGATTCTGCATGCGTTCACTGTAATGTGAGCAGGGCTGGTGGATAAGCTAGCTTGGCCACCTTTTATCAATCTTTTGCTGCAATGCAGTTGCAAGGGAGTGTTAGGGTGTTTCCACCTGGCAATGGTCCTCTATGCAGCTTTCATTGCTGCTGAGAATGTAGGCATTTGCAGCGGCAATAGAACATCCACAGGATAGTTTCTCCTGCACTGTTCTTGCCCCAGCACCCTTGGGGCTATTTCCCCTCCATACTACTGATTTCCCCCCAGACTTTTAGTTTTTAAGAAATCCAAAACTGACATATTGGTCTCTCTATATATAATTATTCTGTTCTCGAGTGGCAACATTCTGTGTGCTCCCATTGGCTGTGCAATGCTCTCCCTCAGCCATTGGCCCATCAGCCACCACTCAAGAGTACTCACACGCCATTGGCTGGGTGCTGGGTTTGCTACTTTCCCCTGCCCACTCCCCTTTCAACCACTGTTCTCTGTCAGAAGCACTTGGCCTCCTAACTTCTCTTGCTGAGCTCCTGTGTCGGACTAAGTGATCCTTCAGTGGCTGTTACGAGGAACTAATAGGGTTCCCAGCTCCAGGTAAGAAGCCAGTTTAAGGAAGCCAGAGTTTGGGGAGTGGAGAGGAGAGGCCTCAGCTGAATAGAATGCTATAGAGGCCACCGGCCAAAGCATTCTAACTTTTCCCTCGGTGGCTGTTGGTAGGCAACCGAGCTTGGTTCTGTCAGTAAAAAGACAAAGGAATGAAACCCTTTCTATGCCTTTGTGAGGAACTCATTGGGGCCAGTCCTGAGTATGGTTGCCAGCTCCAGGTTGGGAAATTCCTGCTGAGTTTTTCTGCCCCCCCCCAATGCTGCCCTCCACAGGATCCACTCCCCCACCAAATCTCCAGGTATTTCCCTTCTTAGAGCCGGGAATCCTACTTTCCCCTTGGTGCCTGCTGCTGGTCAACCAAGCTTGGTTTCTGTCAGTAAAGGCCTGATGAAATGGAGTCCTTATTGTGCCCTTATACCCTGCTGAGATGCCCCCCAGCCAATGTGACGTGGCAGTCAGGGCTTCAGAACACAGTAGAGGCTGCAGGTGGGGGGGGGGAGATGGAAAGCTGAACAATGAGGGGGAAATAAAGGTAACTCCAGGTGGGGAATTCCTGGAGATTTGAGGGATGGAGCTGGGAGAGGGTGAGGTTTGAGGAGCGGTGGGGCCTCACAGGTACAGTGCCATAGACTCTGCCCTCCAAACCAGCCATTCCCTCTTGGGGAACCACTGTTGCCAATCTCCAGGTGAGGGCTGGAGATCACTCAGAATTACAACTGCTCTCCAAATGGCATTGATTAGTTCCCCTGGAGAAAAGGGTAGACTCTGTGTCCTTATACCCTGCTGAGATCCCCCCCCCATGACAGCCAATGTGACATGGCAGTCAGGGCTTCAGAGCATGGTAGAGGCTGCAGGGTGGGGGGAGAGATGGAAAGTTTAGGTAGCAGAGATCAGTTCCCCTGGAGAAAATAGTGGACTCTGTGTCATTATACCCTGCTGAGGTTGCCACAGCAAATTGACGCTGAGTGCCCAAGGCCTTGGCACTTTCCCAGAACTTCTCTCTAGAGCCCGTTGTATTTATTTCCACAATGGGCCTTATTCCTAGTAACGTTATAATGCTATAGCGATAGGTCAATTATTGATTTTTTGAAATGCCTGGAAATGCCATCTTGTGGTGGCAGGAGGGAATGGCAGCCAAAAGGGTTTGAACCCAGGAAATGATGCCAACATGGGAAAAAAAGTTCCCATCCACACCAGTGGAAACAAACTTTGTCTGTGATCTTTCAACAAAGATTAACTCAAAGCAGATTTAGCAAAGATCACAGCAAAGTGGTGGTCGTGGTGGTGGGGAGCTGGAAGGGGCAGAAATGCACACCAGTGAGGCCATGGAAACACTGGGGGAGCCCTCACCTAGATAGCCCGCGCAAGACCGATCTCATCTGATCTTGGAAGCTAAGCAGGGTTGACTATGGCAAGCACTTGGATGGGAGACCTCCTTGGAATACCAGTGGCTGGGTGGTGGGGCCAGGCTTTACTCAGCCACTTCTCTCTATATCCTCCAGGCCCGCCGTAGGGGTCAATCACCACCAGAGGTCACCACGACTTCCAGGTGCATGCACACACACACACAAATATGCATGCACATATGACAAATAATATAAAAAAAAACCACTGGGAGAAAGACCCATTTGAATCTACTTGAAAGCCATGGCCTCACTCATATAGTCCAGGCTGGCCCGATCTCATCAGATCCTGTAAACCAGGGGTGGCCAACCTTGCTTAACGTAAGAGCCACCTAGAATAAACGTAAGAGCCACATAGAGATGTCTGAGAGCCGCAAGACAGGAACAAATATCACACACACGTTTTTATTTTTAAAAATATGCAAATTTGCTTTTTATTAACGTTAAATGGGACTGCCAAAAATAAAAACAAACGAGGAAAACCAGTTATAAGAAAGAGAGAGAGAGAAACTAGGAAAGCAACTAGATGGGAGGAAGGAAGGAAGGAAGGAAGGAAGGAAGGAAGGAAGGAAGGAAGGAAGGAAGGAAGAGAGAAAAAGCATGCCTCCCCTTTGCTTCCCCAGCCGCCCTGCCAGGAGCCGCACAATATGTGTGAAAGAGCCGCATGTGGCTCCCGAGCCACAGGTTGGCCACCCCTGCTGTAAACTAAGCAAGATCAGCCATGGTTAGTACTTGGATGGAAGACCACCAAGGAAGTCCGGGAGCAGGAAATAGTAAACCACCTGTAGCGGATACCCCGGGTTCAAATGATTGTCTATTGCTGATTTACAGGAATCTTTGGGAAAAAGTCTTTAGGACTGTTTAAACCACTAAACAGCATTACAAAAGCAGGTGTTTAAAATCAAATTTAATTGATAAGGAGTTTTTCTTTTAACTGCAGGTGTTTCTGTCCCAGGCAATGCCAAGCCAATTTTCAATTAGGACATACTTTCCATCTGTCATATGTTAAGATTTATGATGAGATCTTATACTTCAAAGAATGAGGTACTTATAGTAGTTTCTGATTTGTGTACCAACTTTAAATAATGAAAGATCGAAGAAACTTCTCTTTCCCCAAGTTTGGGATGTTTTAACATATCAATATTGACCTATCGGAATCTATAACCAATATCTCTATATACCTGCCTTTTGTAGATTATTATTCTAAATAGAAAAGACTCTGTTTGTTTGTATAGACACTTACATGAACCGGACTAGTGTAAAAGCACCACAGTAATTAATTGTCAGTTAAGAGATTGATGTTCCATCCTTTACTTCAAAGGCTCGAGAAAATAATTGGTCAAGATATTTTTATACACTTAAAACTGACCTGGCAAGGATTCACGAGCTAAGTTAAAGGATGTCAAAATGAATAGGGTTAAATAAAGTTCAATTGTATTTTCCATGCAAAATATGTCTAAGTTTTTAGGGGTGCTTTTATAGCAAGGAATAATGGTTAAAAGTGTAAATAGCTCTGAATGTTTATAACTAAGAATGAAAGCTTATGAAGAAAATGTTTTCGAATGTTTATTGAAAAAGAGAAAACTAGTTAAGTTTTTAAAGGAACTGTCCACATTACAGTGTGCATTTGAACAGAACACTACAAAAAACAACAACAACAACACAACCCAGCCCTGGTGTGACTATTCATGGGATCGCATCAAGAATATTTTGCTGTGTGGTGTACAGACAACAGTGATTCTCATGGCCCCTTACAGACCAACAGACACAGACTCAATCTTCTCTGACAGATGCACATCTGGGTTTTTCCTAACATGCACATGTCCACCTATGTAGCAGCAAAGCATCAAACAAAAAGGGTCTTGATATAGTTATATGCACCACGATCACATCGGTTTTGGCCGTGTTTTATTAATGTGCATGCACAGGTAGCATAGAGGAGGGAAAGCAGAGAAGCTGAAGCAACTCAGCTCTGTGGCAAATTGCACATGCGTGCCATTCTGTACAAAACTGGGAGGGGGGGGATCAAGGAGAATGCATAATGCACAGGCTGTACTTTGGAAAGCAAGCCCCTGTTGTTTAGAACTCCCAAATCCAGAGAGGAATTGGGATGAAGTGGAGTTCAGAAGAGTCCCCAAGGACTAGTGGTCTCCCTCAGCGCCCCTTTCTCTTCCTTTCTTGCCTTGTAAAAAATTAACAGGTTCTTGTAAGTATTGAACAAAAAAGCTATGGTGAGCCAGCTTGTAGGCTTATGTTGCTGCACACTCAGAATATTATTGCATCTCCTACGGACACAACTCTGTGGAAACCACAATAGCGTTCAGCAGGGGTCATTTCGTAGAAAAAGAGGTGCAAGAGCTCATTTGCATAACTCATTTGCATAACTCATTTGCATATGCCAAACCCCCTAATATACCGGAAGTGTGTCAGAAGGCAACACCCACCCCTCAGGCGCCACTCCACAGGTGAGTGAAACTGACCTGCTCTTCCTCCATTCCCTTCCCCATCCAATACGTTGTGCAATAAAAAGAAGCGTAAAGAACACACCCTCATTCTCTTCCTGCTCCCTTGAAACCATCAGGTTTCAAGTAGACTTGAGATACCCAGGACATGTGCACCACCCATCCCTTTCCCTTCCCCTCCCCACAACAAGACACCCTGTGAGGTAGGTGGGGCTGAGAGAGGTCTTTTGAAGACTGCTCTTGAGAGAACAGCTCTGAGAGAACTTGTGACTGGCCCAAGGTCACACCAGCAGCTGCATGTGGAGGAGTGGGGAATCAAACCCGGTTCTCCCAGATTAGAGTCCAACTCCTGACCACTACACCAAACTGATGGGGTGGAAGCTGCTGAAGGGTTGGTGAAATTTCTCCAGTACTTATGTGCCATGTGCCCAGATAAAAAATGGTATACTTAGAAAATTTATATGCCACCTTGAGCAAGTCTCTGGAAAAGCAGCACACAGTCATAAAAGGAACAATGATAAAATTATCAATATTAAAACAAAACATTAAAACCAATAAAGACCCTAGCAGGGCTTTCCCCGGGGCGCTGCGCCTCTGCACTGCTCGGGGAAGCCGAGGAGGGGGCGGGGCTTGGTCATGTGCCCACCCCCTGGGCTCCTCACTCCCGGAGCTGCACTCCTGTGCGCTCCCGCTCCAACGGACCCCTGGTGTTCGGTTTGTGCTGCAAGTCACTGCCTGCCTGGATTTCTCCCTTCACAAATGGAACACACAGTCTCCTGAAGTTCTCCATTCTATGACCCGTTCGCTACATCCTCCTCTCTGTCTTGGGCTCACTTGGCCACATTCTCCTCTCGTGCTTCTTTCCGATCTTTCATCTCTCTCTCGTGCCATTCCGTTCCTCAAACAAGGGCATTCTGAGATTTATCGGTGTCTGCCAGCGTAGCCACCACTCCCCTAGCAAGTTGTGAGGGCCCAGGCGCCGCTCGTGGAGTGGTGGGGAAATGTCAAGGAGCTCTGCGCACCGAGAAGAATAGGCCAGATTAAATGACCTGCCATTAGCATACCAATGGCCATTACTGAACGAGAGCGAGTCAGATCTTCAGGACATGATTATTTGTCTTTTGCTAAAGTTTTGTGATTTGCGCAACACAGAAACCTTGGCAGACTGAACCACACAATCAACCGGTTCAGGGGCAGCAATCTCTTTTTTTTTTTGAAGAATGGAAGGTTGTCCTTTTCAGCTGTCAACATTGAGATGAAAACCTCCAGGTAGTGGCTGTAGATCTCCCACTCTTACAAGTGATCTCCAGGTGACAAGTAGGGATGCCAGCCTCCAGGTGAGACCTGGGGATCCCCCCGCATTAAACCTCATCTCCACACTACAGAGATCAGTTTCCCTGGTGAAAATGGATACTTTGGAGGGCGGACTCCGTGGCATTGTGCTCCACTGAGGTCCCTGTCCTCCCCAGGCTCTATCCCCAAATCTCCAGGACTTCCCCCAGCTGGATTGGCCAACCTTACCCCCATCCCCTGCTGGTGGCCAGGGGGGATCTAGCAAGCCTAGGTGATAGAGGTAGGTTCACCTGGAAAAATTAGCTGCTTTGGAAGGTGGACTCCATGGCATTATACCCTATTGAAGTCCCTCCCCTTGCTAAGCCCCACTCTCTTCAGGCTCCACCCCCAAAATCTCCTGGTATTTCCCAACCTGGAGCTGGCAACCCTATGTCAACAGTGTTTATTGAATGGCTGGAGAAGGGGTTCATGTTCACTGGCTGTATCTTTGAGCTCTACACATTCAGTTAAAGGATGAAAAGTCTCTATCATTGGACCAAAGGGAACCTCTGTATTCAGTGTCTCTATGCCATATTGGTCTCTATGCCATATTGTTGGCCCTTGAGAGTAAGCGGTTGGCCACTCTGTGAGACAGGATGCTGGACTAGATGGATCACTGCTCTGATTCAGCAGGGGTTTTCTTATGTTCTTATCAGGAGAAGTCCTCGGCCTCTATGCCCTAATGTTGGCCCTTCAGGTTGGTCACTATGTGAGATAAGTTGCTGGACTAAATAGACCACAGGTCTGATCCAGCAGGGCTCTTCTTTTGTTCTTATCAGGAGAAGTCTTTGGCCTCTGTGCCCTGTTGTTGGAGCTCCAGAGGAACTGGTTGTCCAGTGTGTTAGGCAGAATGCTGGACTAGATGGACCACTAGTCTGATCCAGCACAGCTCTTTTTATCTTTTTATCTTCTTTTATGTTCTTACTATTTGTTTATTCTCGGATATCTTGAAGAGACTCTCTACAGCTTGATTGCACAGTCAAAGGGTTGTCATGGTGCTTCTAGGAATCCTGTTTTATTTTCCCCTGGGCTTCTGGACCACTGCAGCCCTTTTCAGTAGCTTTTGTGGGGGTATCCACCCATGTGTACCAGCAGTATGTGGCTACCACAGCAGAAAAAAAAATGTGGTGCGCCAGTGTTCCCTCTAAGCTGAGTTACTGTGAGCTAGCTCAGTTTTTTTAGCCTCCAGCTCACACATTCTTGTCTTCGCTCAGGAAGGATGGCTCCAGAGCAAACTAATTTATGCAGTAGCCAAATCACTCGCTCACAACTTTAATGCCAGTAGCTCACCAAGTAGAATTTTTGCTCACAGGACTCCGCAGCTCAGAGGGAGCATTCAGTATTGGGAGAATTGCCAGTAGCATGCTCTCCTGGTACAGGTGGTGTAAAGGTAAAGGTTTCCCTTGCTCGAAAGCCAGTCAAATACAGCTCTAAGGATGCGGTGCTAATCTCTGTTTCCAAGCCGAAGAGCCAGCACTATCCAAAGACATTTCCGTGGTCATGTGGCTGGCATGACTAGATGCCGAGGCACACGGAACGCTGTTACCTTCCCACCGAAGTGGTACCTATTTATCTAGTTGCAATCTCTTGCTTTCGAACTGCAAGGTAGGCAGGAGCTGGAACCAGAGGCCCCCCCCCCCAAAAAATGTAATGACTGAAAAGGGCTACAAAGCTGAATACATATAGGGTTGTATGCCTGTGGTCCTTTGTATGCATGTGATCATGGACCCAGAAGGAGTGACGCCTTTTCTTCCACCACACATTCAAGGAACATCGATCTGCTTGAACAGAACTCCTATGTATGGACATCACGGTGAGCTGAGAAAGTTGAGGAGAGGAGCTTAGCATACTGCGTTCTTGACATTTTACAGTTTTCTGTCACCATATGCGAATCCTGCAGCTCTCATGTTGGGTCTTCATTTGTCAAGCCTAACGCTGCATGCATTGATATTTCCATAGCAGTCTGTGACATAGTGCGGTCCTCTACAAAGTTATTCCATTCTAACCCAACTGCCTTCAGTGAATTCAGAAGGGTGTATCTCTGCTTAGGATGGTGCTGTTACCTTGCATTGGCAGTTATTGGAACCCCCCCACCCCCCAATTGTCTGAATAAGGATATGGACACGATACAAATGTACAAACGGTGGACAGCTCTTGGAATCAAATCAAAACAGCAAGGAATTTGTCTCATATGCATTCAACATCCCTGGAAAAGGTGGAATCAACCTGTGGTATCTCATATACCGCTGCAGACGAAGGAGGTAAAGAAGGAATTACTATTCCACTTTCCCCGAAATGCCAAAAGTGTTGGAGCTATGTAAATGCATGGCATTTTAAGGCAGCTTGCCTGATGTGCTGTTACTTTAGCATATTGGCCTTCCTGATCATTAGTATTCATTATTTCCAGGGGTCTGTTGGGGCCGGAGCGAGGCGGAGCAAAGCTCCGCCAGCTCAGGACTGGCCAGTAGGGCAGCCAGGGGCTGAATCAGGTTCTCTAATCTGATTCAGCTCGCCGCTGGATTGCTGCCGAAATTCGGCTGCAACTTTAAAAGCCACTGGAGGGGAGGGGGTTTGAGGGAGAGGCTCCAAACTTGCAGGGTAGCTGCTGGGGCCTCTCCTCGAAATGCCCACCAAGTTTCAAGAAGATTGGACCAGGGGGTCTAATTCTACAGGCACCCAAACAGGTTGCCCCTATTCCCTCCATTGTTCTCTATGGTAGGAAAAAAGTTAACATTTTTTCCCTCCATAGAGAACAACGGAGGGGATGGGACAATCCGTTTGGGGGCCCACAGAATTGGACCCCGTGGTCCAATCTTCTTGAAACTTAGTGGGTATTTCGAGGAGAGACCCCAGCAGCTACCCTGCAAGTTTGGAGCCTCTCCCTCAAACCCCTTTTCCTCCAGCCCCTCATATACCCTATGAGTTTTTGCCATTGATTTCAATGGCCCATAGGATATAATGGGGCTGAAACTGACATTCCCTTTCTGACACACTTCCGGTGATGTCAGGGGACGTGGCATATGCTAATGAGTTATGCTAATGAGTTATGCTAATGAGCTCCTGCACCTCTTTTTCTGCAAAAGGACCCCTGATTATTTCTATAACCTCATCAATGTGCTCAGCATTTATAGAGTATTGGGACAGCGGCCTCTGGAAATCTGCAGACTGTAGGGTTACCAGATTTCCCACTGTAGCAGGAGACCTCCTTCCCCCAGCTGAAAAATGGAGGGGGGGGGAAGCCATCACGCCAATGGCATGACACCGCTTCTGGCACCTGGGGATCTCCCGTCATTACAATTGATCTGCAGATGACCGAGATCAGTTCTCCTGGGGGAAATGGCAGCTTTACAGGGTGGGCTTAATGGTACTATACCATGATGAGGTCCCTCCCCTCCCCTCCCCACCCTTCCCAGGCTCCACCCCCCAAATCTCCAGGTATTTTCCAACCCAGAGCTGGCAACCCTATACCTATCTCAATTTCTGCATAAAAGCTGGACCAGGTGGGCCAGTGGCAATCCTGAGCAAGTGCCCGGAGAAAGTAATGGGATGGACAGGGCCAGGGAACTGAAGCACAGTCTGGATAAGACTGTTTTAAAGGATCTTGGCCTGCAGAAGGAGGTTCAGGTCTCCAGTCTGGTGTAGTTTGTTGTAGGGGTTAAGTGTGCGGACTGTAATCTGGGGAAACCAAGTTGAATTCTCCACTCCTCCACTTGCAGCTGCCGGATAACCTTGGATGACCTAGTTCTGTCAGAGCTGTTCTTGAAAAAGAGCAGTTTCTGTCAGAGCTCTCTCAAGCCCACTTACCATACAGGATGTTTGTTGTGGGGAGGGGGGGAAGGAGTTTGTAACCTGCTCTGAGACTCAAAGTGAAGGGCGGGGTATAAATCCCATCTCTTCTCTTCTTCTCTGTGGCATGTAGTGTCCTTTTTCCACTAGAGGAATGCTATCTCACTGTGGTGATCTATGCTCTGATAGCATTCAGGTTAGAGGATTAATGCTAGATTCCATGAGGATACTAGGGACAAAAAGGGGACGGAACTTAACCCTAAAACCTGCTTTTTGCTTAAGGGACAACTTTACCAAGAACGCTTTGGTTATACAATCATTGGAAGGCACTTTCTGGACCAGAAATTATCATCAGTGAAACATCGTTTGGCATTCGGTTGCATCTTTGGAGGCCTCGTTTATACTTCCATTCTGTGCCTAGTGGTTTCACTTTGGAACAGTTCTTTTCTAGTCCATCTTGTATCTATGTTGCATAATTGTATGATTGTACTGTAGTGTGATATAAGCCAATATGCTCCTCTTTGTGTTTGATTTCTGAAGAAGGCCTATACAGGCTGAAATGCGTCAGGTCAAGTCCATTAGCCCTTGTGTGTTAAAGTCTGGTATTTTTACATGAGGGATGATTGGGCCCTTATATGTTTTTTAATTCTTTGTTAACAAATACATGTATCTTTTTATACTATACACATTAAGTTTTTATTGTTGGCCCTCTATTCTGTTTGACTTACCTTTTTAGATTACATGAGGATGCCTTTGAAAACTGTCCCAAGATATCATCAGAGATATGACAAAGGGAACATACAATCCTATGATCCTAGAAAGAATACGCTTGCCCTCTCTACAGAAAACATTTTCAATCTCTACTTTCTGCCTAGACATGGTCCCTTCCCATTCCATGCATATTCCAAAATGTAGCTAATGGTGGGAAAACTTGAGAGTCATTCATCTAACTGAGACATTTAGACATGAGTGCATTGAAATGTGAGCACCAATTACTGGGGGAAGGAACAAGTTACCATGAGTTAAAACCGTGTCTTGTATGGTTTTCAGATTCCGTTCGCGGAATGGAGCCCGTTCGCGGGGAGGGCGGGGTATAAATTGAAAGAATAAATAAATAAGATTCCAGCACCCAAGCCACCAGCTGTTCAACACAAAGAAAATATGTTGCTTTATTCCAAACCTACTTGAGTCTCTCTCTCTCTCTCTCTCAGCCAGCTGAGGGACTGAATTGGTTTTAGTCAAGGGCTCTGACTTTAGCTACTTTCTGGCAAGATTACAGAATGCCCTGAGTGTTGGCGAGTCACAGACACTGTAAAGGCAGTAGAAACAGGAAACATAAATAGAAACATGTTATTCTCATCCCCCCCCCCCCCAAAGGTGTTAAACGGCTAGAGGATGGGGCGGTTGAAGGCATGTCCTTACCCCATACTGTTTAGCCCTCTTCCCAAGAGCAAATTGTTTCATAAACTGCTGAAGTAGCTAATCCTTTCAAGGGGAAAGTAAGCTAATTTCAGACTGTGGACTTCAGGTAACCAGCAGAAGGGTTGGGAACAGTGTTCCCTCTAAGCTGAGTTAGTGTGAGCCAGCTCACAGTTTTTTAGCCTCCAGCTCACACATGTTTGCCTTAGCTCAGGAAGGATGGCTCCAGAGCAAACTAATTTATGCAGTAGCCAAATCACTTGCTCACGACTTTAATATACCAGTAGCTCACCAAGTAGAATTTTTGGTCACAAGATTCCACAGCTTAGAGGGAGCGTTGTTTGGGAGATGGGGACACATGAACACTTGGGCACATGAAGCTGCCTTCTACTGAATCAGACCCTTGGCCCATCAAAGTCAGTATTGTCTACTCAGACTGCCAGCTGCTCTCCAGGGTCTCAGGCTGAGATCTTTCACATCACCTATTGTCTGGTCCTTTTAGCTGGAGATGGTGAGGATTGAACCTGACCCTTCTTGCATGCCAAACAGGTGCTCTGCTGTTGAGCCACAGCCCACAGGGGAGGCATGTGTTGTTGGATGACATCGCCAATATCATTATGTCACTTCTGGGTACAACCTGGAAATGACAATGGCAAGCTCTAGGAATTGCCGGAAGCTATATGGTAAAATAATTTCTTCCTGCTGTGGGAAATGGAGATAATTGGTGGGAGGCCTCACACCATAGTGGAAGGCCTGGAAATCCTATCTGGACTTGTTTTACACCCCCTCTTCAAGTGCCACCGTATAATTCAAACCCAAAGTTACAGCCTCCGTTTGGCCTCCTCTTGCTGAGTCCATGAGCCGGGGCCTCAGACTTCAGCCCCAAAGTCTTGTTGGAGAAATGAGCATGTAATGCAAGGCCTGAGAAATTCAGTCATTATAGGGTTAACTATGCAACTTGTTTGTTTACCTATGTTAGCCTGGAAGTGATACCTGGCAGCTGGCCAATTATCTGTAAACCCGGGAAAACTGAAGGTGTACTGTCTTGCTAATTGGTCAATGATATCAGGTGTTTCCTTTCAGGGGTCAAGAAGAAGGAGAGATCCTCCATTACAATCTCTCACTCTCTATCAGTATGTCTTAGTGTGAAGACGGAGCACAATGCAGCTCCTTAGGAAGCATGTTTTGTTTATTTGTAGCTAATCCCGTTTACCTTTTCCCTTTAGTAATAAACTTCTTTTAAACTAAAAGAAGCAATCTCTTCTTTCCAGAAAAGCAAGATTCATTACTCTGAATTTTTCTTGATTATTGGACAAAAGTCCTAACAAGTCTGACCCTCACAGCACTGATGAGTTGTTTGTTCTCAGATCAATTCAAAATGGCTGAAGCCAGGCCTTTCCAATAGGCCTTTCCAACTTAGGAAGTCATAAGAACATAAGAAGAGCCCTGGTCCATCTGGTCCAGCGTCCTATCTCACACAGTGGCCGACCAGTTTTTGTGGATGGCCGACAACAGGGCATAGAGGCCGAGGCCTTCCCTGATAAGAACATAAGAAGAGCCCTGCTGGATCAGACCAATAGTCCATCTAGTCCAGCATCCTGTCTCACACAGTGGCCAATCAGTTCCTGTGGAGGGCCGACAACAGGGCATAGAGGCCGAGGCCTTCCCCTGCAGTTGCCTCCTGGCTCTGGGATTCAGAGGATTAGTGCCTCTTAATGTGTAGGTTCTCCTCAGCCCCCATAGCCAGTAGCACAGGGGCAAGGGTTTGGGAAGCATGGACAGGAGGATGCTGTCGTGGTCTTCCTTCTCTCCGGCTTCCTAGAAGCAGCTGGTGGGCCGCCGTGTGAACAGAATGCTGGACTTGATGCGCCTTTGGTCTGATCCAGCATGGCTTTCTAATGGTCTTAATTTGGTACTAATATCTCTAAGGATGGCACAATTATTATCCTGCATGAGACATAGTGACATAAGAACATACAAAGAGCCCTGCTGGATCTGACCAATAGTTAGGGTTGCCAGGTTCCTACCTGGCATCCAGCAGGGGTTGGAAGCTCCATGTCCAGGAGCTTCATGCGCCACGATGACATCACCTGGAAGTGACATCATCAAGCCGGCCATGCCACTGAGGGACGCTCTAGCATTCAGCTTTAAAACGCTATGGTACCATAGTGTTTTAATGCCCAATGCTAGAGCGTCCTTTGATGATGTCACCTCTGAGTGATGCCATCACACCAGGCACATTGGCCCGATTCCGGCACTTTGGAGGCAGGGTTCCCCCCGGCAGCCAAATCCGGGCCGGCGGTTTGGGGGCCCCTAGAGCAGGCAAGCCCCCCCCCCCCGGGGGGGGGACCTGGCAGCTCTACCAATAGTCCATCTAGTCCATCATCCTGTCTCACACAGCGGCCAACCAGTTCCTCTGGCTATAGACACTTAAGAAGTCAGCCTGTCTTCCTGGATAGTTTCAAGCACAGCGATCATAAACTACCTTCCCTTGCTCCAGTGTTCTCCCAGATGGATCAAATCAATACATGTCAGGTTGTCTTACAGTTTGGATTGGCTGCTAAGTACGTCTTTTTAGCCAATGAGAGAAAGACAGCTAATCCCAGAGACTAATGCACAGAATGGTAATTCCAGCATCAGTGAATGATGCAGCATCACTTTGATGGTTTCATTGCTCTAGGGGGACGGTCTAACAGGAAGGGAAGATCCTTCCAGCAAGCCTTCAGACATGGATAATGAGTCTTGTCAATTAAATGAGGAAGGGCTGTTCCAGGGCCATTGAGAGTATCAAACAGGGGGAACGCTACATTTCCTATATCCATTTTCAGTCAAACAAAGCAGGAGACTCTTTGAACCTGTTTTAAAAAAAACAATTTTATAGAAAAAGAGGTTCTGATAGCCTTAAGTTCATTGTCTATAATGTAAGGATAGGGATACTGTGAGAGTCATACAGAGTCAGTCACCAACAAGTGTCCTTAAATAGGAAGTCTTTATTGAGAAAGGTCTGCTATGGGCATCTACATTTCTTGTGCTAGTAATGGCTGACACAGGCCCAAGCAGGACAATTATACAGAATTCAAAAAGGGGCCTGGTAATGCAATGCAACCAATCACCATGTCAGAGAAAAGGCGCTTAAAATACTGCTTTACGGTTCCCAGGGAAAAAAGCGGGAAGAATTAGAGTCAGACAGGAGAAGAGATACATGGGCAGGCACCAACAGTCTCCTAAGGTCAGAGCAGCTCGGAGAGCGATAAGCATGCCATGAGAAATATAACATAACATTCCACAGTCAAGGGTTCACTCATCCCACCTCCTTGGCAGGAGATGGCAGCATTAGCTGACAAGTACCAGCCTCCAGGTGGGGCCTGACAATCTCCCAGAATTATAGCTGATCTCCAGGCAAGAGATCAGTTCCCCTGGAAGTAATGGCTGCTTTGCAGGGTGGACTCTATGCCATTGTACCCCCCTCCCCAATGAAGTCCCCCCCCTTCCCCAAGCTCTGCCCTCTGCAGGCTCCACCACCAAATCTCCAGGAAGTTTCCAGTCCAGAGCTGGCAACCCTCTGTATGACCCTGCTGCCTAAAGAATCTCTAGCCAAAATGTTGAGAAGGTAATGGAGGGGAGGCGAGGCAGAGGCCAGGGTGATGTGGAAGAAGAGGCACCAGTGCAGCTGTATGAACATCTAAGGTCTGTTTTTTTGCACAAGATGGGGGCCAAACAGTTCACAGGAAAAGTAAGTTTGAGGCAAGAATATAAAGAAGCGAGAAAATGAACCACATACCAGGGGGGTGCTGTGGACACAACGCTGGACTAGGACCTGGGAGACCCAGGTTCAAATTCTCACAAAGCCAAATTCTAGAGTTCCTGGGAATTAGAGTTCCTGGCAATTGCTCGAACTACCCATACCCCTTTAAGAGTGATTAAGAGTGGTGGACTCTAATCTGGGAGAACTGGGTTTGATTCCCCACTCTTCCACATGCAGTTGTTGGGTGACCTTGGGCAAGCCTCAGTTCTCTCAGAGCTGTTCTCTCAAGGACAGTTCTGGAAAGAGGTCTCTCAGCCATACCTACCTCATAGAGTGCCTACTGTGAGGAGAGAAAGGGAAGGAGATTGTAAGCCACTCTGAGACTCCAACTGAAGGGCAGGGTATAAATCCAGCTTCTCCTCCTCTTCTCCTCCTCCTCCACTGAGCCACAGCCTCTCCCCAAATATTTGGGGAGCCTCCTCCTCCTCCTCCGGATGTGACACCATGGCCGGTATCCCTCCCCCCCCATATTCCAGCCCACAACCCTTTCACTGGGAGACGCAGAGGGAACAGTGACTTCCTCTCTAGAAAGTGTTTTATGGACAGCATCACAACATTCCTTTTGGAACATGGAGAAGAGAGAGTATAAGTGTGACTATTATTATTTATTTATCATTTTTTTAATCTTGCTTTTCTCTCCATTGGGGATCCCATAGTGGCATACAAAAGATACGGTTTTAAACAAAGCTACCTACAACAGAGTACACAGAGCAAGCGAAAAACAGTAGACACAACATCCTGGAGCAAACATCAAAATTGTTTTAAGCTGGGTTGCTGGCTTTGGCTTGGGAAATACCTGGAGATTTGGGGGGCGGGGTGGAGCCTGAGGAGGGCGGGGTTTGGGGAAGGGAGGGACCTCAGCAGGGTATAATGCCATAGAGTCCACCCTCCAAAGAGGTCATTTTCAGAGGAGCTGATCTTGGTCATCTGACCTTAGTCAATTGTAATAGTGGGAGACCTCCAGGCCCCATCTGGAGTAGGGCTGCCAAGTCCCCCGGTAGGGCAGGGGAAACACCAATTTTTAAAGCTTACTCCCACTTTTTCAAAATTGGCCACCGGGGGAGGCAATGGCTGCCAGCAGGGGAACGTCGGAGCCTGCCCTGGCCTCTCCCTGCCAGGCCTGAACTTCTTAAAAGGGAAATGTCTGCAGAGAGCCTGCCCTGCAGTAAAAAGCCTCAACAGACATTTCCCCTTTAAGAGCTGAGCGAGCAAGAGAGCCCCGCCCAGAGATTAAGGAGGGACTAGGCTCTTTCTACTGAAGGGCGTGCTTTTGCATGTGGCTTGCTGGGGTAAGTGCCTCTGCTAGCTCTTTTCCTTCTCTCTCTCTCTCCCCCTCCCCCTTTCTTTCTTTCTTTCTTTCTTTCTTTCTTTCTTTCTTTCTTTCTTTCTTTCTTTCTTTCTTTTGTCTGTCTGTCTGTCTGTCTGTCTGTCTGTCCCCATCCAGCAGAGGTCTATCAGTGGCTATTATTAGCCACAAGGTCTAGATGGAACCCTTTGTCTGGGGCAGTGATGCTCTGCATTCTTGGTGCTTGGGGGGCAACAGTGGAAGGGCTTCTGGAGTTCTGGCCCCGCTGCTGGACCTCCTGAGGGCACCTGGTATTTTTGGCCACTGTGTGACACAGAGTGTTGTACTGGATGGGCTGTTGGCCCGATCCACTGTGGCTTCTCTCCTGTTCTTATGATATGAAAATCATATTTAGCACTTTTGTAGCACTTAGTGCTTCATATTCTGCCAAGATGAGGAAGGATTCAGTAGGGCCATTGCTCAGTGATAGAGCATCTGCTTGACATGCAGGAGGTATCAGCCTCTTCAGCTAAAAAAGGATCAGGTAATAGGTGACATTAAAGATCTCAGCCTGAGACCCTGGAGAGCCACTACCAGTCTGAGTAGTCAATACTGACCTTGATGGACCAATGGCTTGATTCAGTATTAGGAAACTTCATGAGTTCATGTGTCAGCATGTGGAAGCAACATCACAGGATGTGACATCACAAAATGATGTCACTTCCTTTCTCCTGGCTCCACCCCCAAAGTCTCCTGGCTCCACCCCCAAAGTCCTCAGATATTTCCCAAGTTGGACTTGGCAGCCCTAACCTGGAGGCTGGCAATCCTAGTTTTAAGTAACATCTGGATCACCTTTGTTCATTGCAACACAGTCCCTGCGATGCATTTCAGAGTTGAAAAGTGTGGTCCAAAACAGAACAACAAACCAGCAACTTTTCATTCCCACATCAGCTCCTGAGCAACTTATCTCCTTACTTACTATGCTGATCAGGTAAACTTCAGTGTCTATAAAGCCACACCACCGATTTCAGGCCAAGGCTTTAAAAAATAATATTTCCCCCTTGAAGCTAAAGGGAGAATGTTAGGTAAGCAGAATTTAATGATCACTCATGTTGGGATTTGTACAGAAGGAATCGGTTTTGCTATCCCGCTGGTATTTCCGTGTTTCTGCTGCCAGGCTGGTAGTACCCTTCCCTGTTTATTTCATATTACGAGTTGTCTTTGAGCAAGAAAAATGGGGTCAAAATACGATCAACTCAGGGCGGGTTGCTATTTGATTTCTGTGATAAGGCCCCAAACCACAGAAAACAATGCGCTACAGACGCTTCATCCACAACCCCCTTTTCAAAGCCTAAAGTTCAAGAGATCAGCATAAGCCCCTCAAACCTGTGATTTGGGTGACGTTGCTTTTTATTTCTTCTCCCCATTTGGTCACTCACAGATGATGAGCAGTACATGGCAGGAGTACATGATGAGCCATGGCAGGAGTCTGAGGAAGTTCAGCAGAAGCGGTGTCCTGTTCACTGAGGACAGTAGAAGGTCCCAGGTTCAATCCCTGGTTTCTCCAATTGAAAGATCTGGCAGTAAGCGATGTGAGAGCAGGGCCGGTGCCAGGCTTTTTTGTGCCCTAGGTAAGGCTAACTACTTGTGCGCCCCCCCCCCACTGCTAACCAATTATCAAAAACAGATGAATTCTAGGGAAAATTAAAAGCACAAAACTTTTTTTTTTGTAAATAAATTTTTATTATTTTCAAACATTTTAACATATTTTCCTCATACAAACCTTTTTTCCATATTATATCCATTATTTGTTCTATTGTATAGTCTTATCATAATCTTATATTGGTGGTTTCCCACCACATCTGAAGCATATCACATTTTCCACTCTAACCAATCTTTAAATACATATATATGTTTGACATTTCTGGTAACGACTTAAACCTCTTTTAAAATAGTTATACATTATATAAATTCTTACTTCTTATACAATTCTATAAGTATCTTCTTTATCCAATTATCATTTATACATTCATATATTTCTATCTCTATTTACTATTATATCCATGTATAGATGTAATTTTTCATATCCCAATATTGTTCAACATATTCTTTCAAATCTTTCCAATCTTCCAAAAAAGTCTCTGAGTACATATTATTCAATTTTCTCGTCCATTTATCCATTTCCGCCATATACAACAATTTTTTCAACCACTCCCACACCTCAGGTATTTTTTCATTTTTCCAATTTTGCGCGTACGCCATTCTTGCTGTTGTTATCATATACCATACTAACGTCCTTTTTTTAACATTTATCTCTTCTAGTTTAAGTCCAAGCAATAACATTTCAGGCAATTTCTTAAATGTACATTTCAAAAAATTTTTCCATTTCTGTATGTATCATAGACCAATAGGTCTTTGCTTTATCACAAGTCCACCACATATGGTAAAAAGAACCTTCTTTTTTTTTACATTTCCAACATTTGTTTGACATATTTTGATTAATATTTGCAATTTTTTTTGGTGTCATATACCATCTGTACATCATTTTAAAACAATTTTCTTTTAAGTTATAACATGTAGAAATACTCATAGCATTTTTCCATAAAAATTCCCAAGATGACATTTCAATATCTTTGTTAAAATTTATCGCCCATTTTACCATTTGTTCCTTCACCATTTCATCTGCATTAAACCATTTTAGCAAGATTTTATACATTTTAGAAATCATTTTTTCCCATCCTCCTCCCAAATTTGTTCAATTTCGTTATTTTTTTCTCTAAAACCAGATTTTTTATCACTTTTATAAATATCATACAATTGTCTATATCGCAGCCAGCCATAGTTAAATTCTATCAGATGCTATTCCTTCAGCACAAAGTCTTTACCTTGTTTTGTTAATAAGTCAACCAGTCCTGCCCTTTGTAGTATGATGATGGATTTAACACTTCTGCTGGTACTATCCACATAGGTATTTCTTCTGGGAAAAAGTTCTTATATCTTGTCCATGTATCCATTAATGTCCTTCTCAAGTAATGATGTTTAAGCATATTGTCCATTTTTGTTTTGCCATAATACAGATAAGCGTGCCAACCAAATCTGCAGTCATGACCTTCTAGGGCCAATAGTTTTCTATCTTGCAACATAACCCATGTTCCTATCCAGGTCAGACATACTGCATCATGATATAACCTTAAATTTGGTAATTGAAAACCACCTCTTTCTTTGGCATCACACATTATTTTCATCTTAATCCTTGGTTTTTTCCCTCCCCACACAAACTTAGACAATTCTTTCTGCCAGCATTTGAATGTTTTTACATCTTTCACAATTGGAATAGTCTGAAACAAAAACATTAATCGTGGTAACACATTCATCTTAACCGTAGCAATCCTGCCCAGCAATGACAAATTTAATACATTCCACTTTTTAATGTCTTGCATAATTTGCTGCCATAATTTTTCATAATTATTTTTGTAAAGATCAATATTTTTCATTGTTAACTCCACACCTAAATATTTTGTCTTTTTCACCACTTCGCATTTTATAAGTTCTTGTAATTCAATCTGCTTTCTATTTGACATATTTTTGCACATCACTTTAGATTTATTCTTATTTATGTAAAAACCGGCCAAGTCACCGAACTCTTTTACTTTTTGTAACAGATATGGTAATGTAGTCATAGGGTCTTCTAGTATAAACATCACGTCATCTGCAAAGGTTCTATATTTAAAAGAAAAACCTTTTACTGTTAAGCCTTTGATTTCTTTGTCTTCTTTCAAATTTAACAATAAAACTTCCAAAATCCAAATAAATAACAGTGGCGAGAGTGGGCATCCTTGTCTTGTTCCTTTTTCAATCTTGAAATGCTCTGTCTTTTCCGTATTAATTATAAGAGATGATTTTTGTTCTTTATATATTGATTTAATGAGGTTTAACATATAATCTCCAATCTCAAGTTTTTCCAAGACCTCAAACATAAAATCCCAATTTAAATTGTCAAACGCTTTTTCCGCGTCTAAGAAAAAAAAAACCCACTTCCCTTTCTGGATGCTTGTCATAATACTCTATCGCATCTATCACCACTCTTAGGTTGTCTCTTATTTGACGCTTAGGTAAAAACCCTGCTTGCTCTGTTTGTATAGTCTCTTTAAGATGTTCTTTTAATCTTTCTGCTATAATCTTTGCAAAAATCTTGTAATCATTATTTAACAAAGAAATTGGTCTGTAATTTTTAACGTTGGTTAAATCTTGACCTTCTTTCGAGATGAGTGAAATAGCAGCTTCTTTCCAAGTTTCTGGGACCTCACCTGTGGTTCCTATATCGTTCATTAATAGTAGTAACACTGGTGAGATAGACTCCTGTAATGATTTGTAAAACTTCGCTGTAAAACCATCTGGTCCCGGTGCTTTCCCTATTTTTGCATCACTTATTGCATTTTTTATTTCTTGTAGTGATATAGGATTATTAAATAATTCTTTAATTTTCGCTGTTGGTTTTGGCAGTTTTAATGTTTGTAGATATTCTTTAATCCTTCTTCTGTCTTCTTTTCCCTTTTGAAAGTTTTGCATAATATTTAAAAAATTCTCTCTTTATTCCTTTATTGTCTATTATTTCAATATCGTCTCGTATCACTTTTGTAATAAATTTATTTTCATGTTTTTTCTTTAATTGCCATGCCAAATACTTTCCAGGTTTATTTGCGCCTTCAAATGATTTTTGTTGAAGTTTTTTCAAATTCCAAAAAGTCTCTTGGTTCAAGATGGCTTTTATTTGGTCTTGTAGCATCCAAATCTCTTTCTGTAATTTCTTTTTTCCTGGTCTTTTCTTCAGTTCCTTTTCTTTTATTTTAATGGCTTGTACGATATTATCATATTGTTCTCTTTTCTTTTTGTTTTCTTTTGAATTTAATGATATCAATAATCCTCTCATCACTGCCTTGTATGCATCCCATACAATTTGGAGTTTTGTTTCTTTTCCAATATTCGCTTGGAAATATAAATCTGTCTCTTCTTGTAGTTTTTTGACTATCTCTTGGTTGTCTAGTAAGTCCTCATTTAGTCTCCATCTCCCTTGTCTTCTTCCATGCCCAGAAGTCCATATACAGGGATTATGATCTGAAATTATTTTAGGTAGAGTTTCTATTTTTTTTGTCTTCAACGTTAAATTAGTTGTCATCCAAATCATGTCAGTTCTTGAATGTGAATCATGTCTGTTGGAGTAGAATGTAAAGTCTTTTCCTTGAGGATTAGCCTTCCTCCAAACATCTTCCAGCTTCTCTTGTTTTATCAGTTTAAAAAAAGTTTTTGGAAGTTTCCCGAATGTTTCATCTTTACTCTTAGAACACCTGTCTATCTTATTATTCACAGTTCCATTAAAGTCCCCCAACATCATAATTTGGTCATAGTTTACATTATCAAATTCCGCTTGTAGTTCTTTAAAAAAAATTTCTTTGGCTCCATTGGGGGCATAAATATTCACAATTAAAGTTTTCATTCCTTGTACAGAAATTTCAATAGCTAAGTATCTTCCTTCTTTATCTTTAAAAATTTCTTTGGGTTCCAGTTCTCTTTTAACATATGTTACAACACCATTTTTTTTGTTGCCTGCCAATGAAAAAAATTCTTCCCCTAATTTTTTCCTGATTACAGGCACAAAACTTGACCCTGCAATTTTTTAAAAAAATTGTGTGAGCTTGGGCAGGCAGGGTGCGAGGCAAAGCTGAAGGGAGCTGCTGCTGCTGCAGTTGCCGTGACTTTCTGGAGGAGGAAAAGCATGAGAGAGCCGGGGCTGGTGAGTGTGAGAGCCTGTTGTTGGCCGAATTGCTTTAATTTAAGATTAGCAATTGGCGTAATAACGGGTTCTTGCCAACTATACCAAGGTCCCACCCCTTCCAGGAGTTCTCAGAAAATAGGCACAGAGGCAGAGTGGTTTCTTTGAATGGTGTTTACTGCAAGATGTTGTTCAATCATACAAGGAATAATAATAAAACCACATGCACACAAGATCTAAGGAAATCAGACAGAAAATAGCACTGTTGCATGAGCAGGAGTATCATTGAGGGGGAATACGTTACCTGTCTTGATGATGGGTGATTCTCTGCCATGAGAAGAATGAGGGAGGGATGAATGAGAAAAATAGGGGGAACGAGATCTGAACCTGCAGATGCACGCTCCAGTCCTGGCTGCACACACCAGAGATTAAAGATGGAGGCAAGGTGTTGGGTACAGGAAGCTGGACATAAGAGGTTGGTAAGAAGATAGGGGTCGAAGGTGGCTAGCAATGTGTTTCTGTTGTGCAAGATCTTTTATCATTTGGCATTGGGGTGGGCTGTGCTGACCACATCCCATTGTCACACCTACTGGTTTGTCCGTCCCTACTAGCCTTACTATTGGTCAGTGTCATAGGGAGGAGGGGGCAGGAAGGAGTGGACAATATTGCAAATCTAGGTGCTAATCAGGATCTAACACCTGGGCCATCTGGTCAGTCTTCTTGGCACCAATCTCTGGTCTTGTGATGGCTTTGGCCAGGTCACTTGATGGTCAGCGATTAGTTGCTGGGCAACCTAATCTCTTACTGGAACTTTGGGGGCAGGTGTGAGGAGGCCAGCGTAAAGGAGAAAAGGAAATGGAGTCTTGGTCTCCCTGCTGGTGGGAACATGTGAAGTAGATGTAAGAGCTCTTTGAAATGGAATTCTGGTCTCCATGCAAGTGTGAACTCTGAAGGAAGTCTCCTGCTGTGGGCTGGAGCCTCTCATAGCAATAGAGAGTGCCTTTGCCTTAGGCAGAAAACCAACCCAAAGGTCAAACTTATGATTTTAAAGTTCATAAGAGCATATAATATGCCTTGCTGGTTTACACTGTGGCCGGTTGGAGGGGTGCTGATTGTCTGTTTCTGCTGATTGTTCTGTTCCTCTGAGGTCTGCACCCTAGGCGGTTGCCTAACTTGGCCTAATGGTAGCACCGGCCCTGTGTAAGAGACCTCCGTCTGAGGCCCTGGAGAGCCACTGCTAGTCTAAGTAGACAATGCTGACTTTAATGGACCCCGAGGGTGTGATTCAGTAGAAGGCAGCCTCATGTGTTCAAAGGGCCTCCTTTCCTCAGTGGTGGTGGAAAGTGCCATCAAGTTGCAGCTGACCTATGGTGACCCTCATAGGGTTTGTAAGGCAACGGATGTCCAGAGGCGTTTTTGCCACTGCCCACATCTGTGTAGGGACCCTGGAATTCCTCAGTGGTCTCTCATCCCACTACTTAACTGACATAGCTTCTGAGATCCGATGAGATCAGGCTAGCCTGGGCCACCTGGGTCATGATGTCACATATTAGGGTTGCCCTTCCCCCATTCCTCCAGGTGGGGGTTCCCCCAGGTTTGCGGGCTCCAATCTGTCACCAGCTAGCTGGCATCGATAACACTGTCTAACCATCTCATCCTTTGCTGTCCCCTTCTTCTCTGACCTTCAATCTTTCCCAGCATCAGGGTCTTCTCCAGGGAGTGCTCCCTTCTCATTTGGTGGCCAAAGTATTTTGAGCTTCAGCTTCAGTCTCTGGCCTTCCAGGGAACAGTCAGGGTTGATTTCCTTTAGGATTGACTCCAAGGGACTCTCAAGAATCTTCTTCGGCACCATAATTTGAAATCATCTATTCTTCCTTATGGTCCAACTCTCGCAGCCATACATTACTACTGGGAATACCATCGCTTTGACCATACGGACCTTTGTTGGCAGGGTGATGTCTCTGCTTTTTATTATGCTGTCTAGGTTTGCCATTGCTTTCCTCCCAAGGAGCAGGCGTCTTTTGATTTCATGGCTGCAGTCACTGTCTGCAGTGATCTTGGATCCCAGGAACATGAAGTCTGTCACTGCTTCCATGACTTCCCTTTCTATTTGCCAAGGAGTGATGGGGCCAGATGCCATGATCTTAGTTTTTTTGATGCTGAGTTTCAAGCCAACTTTTGTGCTCTCCTCTTGTACCCTCATCAAGACACTCTTCGGTTCTTCTTCACTTTCTGCCATTAGAGTGGTATCATCTGCATATCTGAGGTCGTTGAAGTTTTCCCCGGCAATTTTAATTCCATCTTGTGATTCATCCAGACCGGCATTTTGCATGATGTACTCTGTGTATAAATTAAATAAGCAGGGTGACAATATACATCCCTGTCATACTCCCTTTCCTCTGCTAAACCAATCAGTTGTTCCATATCCAGTTCTGTCGCTTCTTGACCCTTATACAGGTTTCTCAGGAGACATGTGAGGTGATCTGGTATGCCTGTCTCTTTAAGGACTTAAAACAGTTTGTTGTGATCCACACAATCAAAGGCTTTAAAATAGTCAATGAAGCAGAAGTAGATCTTTTCCTGGTACTCCCTTTCTTTCTCTATAATCCAATGAATGTTAGCAATTTGATCTCTAGTTCCTCTACCTCTTTGAAACCCAGCTTGTACTTCTGGCAGTTCTCTATCCATGTAGTGCTGAAGCCTAGGTTGTAGGATCTTGAGCATGACCTTGCTAGCATGTGAAATGAGTGCAGTTGTGTGATAGCTTGAACATTCCTTGGCATTGCCCTTCTTTGGGACTGGAATGTAAACTGACATTTTCCAATCTTGTGGCCACTGTTGTGTTTTCCAAATTTGCTGGCATATTGAGTGCAGCAGTTTAACAGCATCATCTTTTAGGACTTTGAATAGCTCAGCTGGAGTACCGTCATCTCTGCTAGCTTTGTTCTTAGTAATGCTTTCTGAGGCCCATTTGACTTCACACTCCAGGATGTCTGGCTTGAGGTCAACGATCACACTGTCGTGGTTGTCAAGGTCACTGAGATCCTTCTTGTATAGTTCTTCCATGTATTCTTGCAATCTCTTCCTAATCTCTTCTGCTTCTGTTAGGTCCTTACCATTTTTGTGCTTTATCATGGCCAGCTTTGCATGGAACTGTTTCCTTGATTTATCCAATTTTCTTGAAGAGATCTCTAGTTCTTCCCATTCTATTGTTTTCCTCTATTATTTTGCATTGTTCATTCAAGAAGGTCCCCTTATCTGTCCTTGCTGTTATCTTGAAATCTGCATTCAGCTGGGTAAATCTTTCCTTTTCACCATTGCCTTTCGCTTTTCTTCTTTTCTCAGCTATTTGTAAAGCCTCATCAGACTGCCACTTTGCTTTCTTGCATTTCTTTTTCTTTGTGATGGTGCTGATTGCTGCTTTTTGTACAATGTCACAAACCTCCATCCATAGTTCTTCTAGTCCCTTAAACCTATTCTTCACGGATGTGATCTAGGTCAAACCTGAATGGCCTAGTGGTTTCCCCAACTTTCTCCAGTTTAAGCCTGAATTTTGCAATGAGTAGCTCATGATCTGAGCCACAGTCAGCTCCAGGTCTTGTTTTTACTGACTGTATAGAGCTTCTCCATCTTTGACTACAAACTATATAATTAATCTGATTTTGGTGTTGCCCCTCTAGTGATGTCCATGTGTAGAGTCACCTCTTAGATTGTTGGAAGAGGGTGTTCGCTATGACCACCAGCGTATTCTCTTGACAAAACTCTGTTAGCCTTTGTCCAGCTTCATTTTGTTCTCCAGGGCCAAACTTGTCCGTTATTCTGGTTACCTTTTGACTTCCTACTTTAGCATTCCAGTCCCCTATGATGATAAGGACATCCTTTTTTTGGTGTTAGTTCTAGGAGGTGTTGTAAGTCTTCATAGAATCGGTCCACTTCAGCCTCTTCTGCATCAGTGGTTGGGGCATAGACTTGGATTACTGTGATTTTGAATGGTTTACCTTGGATTCAGACCGAGACCATTAAGTCATTTTTGAGATTGTATGCCATTTCTGCCTTTTGTACTCTCTTGTTGACTATAAAGGCCACACCATTTTTTCTATGGGATTCTTGGCCACAGTAGTAGATATAATGGTCCTCTGAGTTAAATTCAAACATTCCTGTCCACTTTAGTTCACTGATTCCCAAGATGTCGATGTTCAGTCTTGCTATCTCATTTTTGACCACATCAAGCTTACCTTCATTCATAGATCTTACATTCCAGGTTCCCATGCAGTATTGTTCTTTGCAGCATCGGACTTTCCTTTCACCATCAGACACATCCACAGCTGAGCGTCCTTTCAGCTTTCGCCCAGGCACTTCACTCTTTCTGGGGTTACTTGCACTTGCCTTCTGCTCTTCTCCAGTAGCATACTGAACACCTTCCGACCTCATCTCCCAGTGTCACATCTTTTAGCCTTTTGTCCATAGGGTTTTCTTGGCAAAGATACTGGAGTGGGTTGCCATTTCCTTCTCCAGCGAACCGCATTCCATACTCTCCAGTGTTTCACAGATGAAAACAGAGTCAGGCTAAATGATCATCTATAAAACGGCTGGAGGAATGCATCTTGACCAAAATGCCCCTCGGGTCAAAAGCAGGACATAAAACTGCATGCAAACTGATGGAGCTGGATGACCAAAGCAACAAAGCAAGTCAAGTATACAATCACCATGTGGAATGTATACTATTTACAACAGTGGTCTTCAGCAAGGGTGACAAACTTGTGCCCTGTTCGCCATTTACTTGAGGCCTGTTTGCCAGTGACTTGTGCCCTGTTCGCCATTTGCAAACTGAGACTGGATTTTTCAATGATAAGGTTAACAGTTCGTTGATCTGTTAATGGACATTTGGCAGGATGTTTAATTGCATTCCTTACTATCCATGTAGTACAGGGAAATTGGCTTTGCGTGCATGCATGTTCTTACACAGCCCAGCTGGATTCTATGGAGTTAGGGATGGAACCTGAGTAGGGTGGCATTTGGGGAGGGACCACAGTAAGGTATAATGTCCAAAGCAGCTATTTTGGAGAAACTGCTCTGTGTAGCCTGGAGATCAATTGTAATTCTGTGTGATCACCACCTGAAGGTTGGCACCACCTGAAGGTTGGCAAGCCTAATCACATTGCAGACCAAATCAGCAGGTGTGCCTAATTAACAGCCTTGCACGCCTGCCTAGTTCCCAAGCAACCAAGGTGACCAGGGCTTCCATAAATGTGTGCTTCGATTTTTAATTTTTTATGCCGCTTTTTCTCCCTGATCGGCGACTTGAGGTAGCTTTTCACCTCATCCCCCCTCCTCCAATTACTCCTCACATCAACAACCTTGTAAGGGTAGATTTGGCTGAGATATTGTGGCAGGCCCAAGGTCATCTGGCAGGCTTCCATGGTGGCACGGGGGATTCAAACCTGGTTGTCCAAAATCCTCACCTGACTTTCTAACTTAGGGGTCCCCAACCTTTTTGGAATTCTGACATGGCATGGTGGGTGAAGCAACAAAATGGCTTCCGCAGGAGGTGGAGCCCGCCACACAATAATCGCCACAGGTTAACTTAACATAAGAACATAAGAGAAACTATGTTGGATCAGGCCAATGGCCCATCCAGTCCAACACTCTGTGTCACACAGTGGCCAAAACCCAGGTGCCATCAGGAGGTCCAACAAGGGGTCAGGACACTAGAAACCCTCCCACTGGTGCTCCCCAAGCACCAAGAATACAGAGCATCACTGCCTCAGACATAGTGTTCCATCTATATCTTGTGGCTAATAGCCACTGGTGGATCTGTGCTCTAAAGAACATAAGAGAAGCCATGTTGGATCAGGCCAATGGCCCATCCAGTCCAACACTCTGTGTCACACAGTGATCAAAACTCAGGTGCCATCAGGAGATCCACTAGTGGGGTCAGAACTCCAGAAGCCCTCCCACTGTTGCCTCCTAAGCAACAAGAATACAGATCATCACTGCCCCAGACACAGTGTTCCATCTCTACCTTGTGGTTTATAGCCACTGATGAACCCCTGCTCCACATGTTTATCCAATCCCCCCTGAAGCTGTCTGTGCTTGTAGCTGCCACCACTTCCTGCAGCAGTGAATTCCACGTGTTAATCCCATGTTAATTACTCTTCAGTCACACAGTGTGGATCCTTGTGCTGTGGTGGTGGCTGCTGCCAAAGCAAAATAAAATAAAAAAAAATCTGCACAGCCAATCAAATCTGCAATAGTCAATCAGAAGTCTTGCTGGTCAAAAGCCCTACCTGGCCCCACCTATTTCCTAAAAGCCCTTGGCGTGCGCTAGAAAAGGTGTTTCGCAGGGACCACATTGGGGACCCCTGCTCTAACCCTTACACCAACCCTTCTAGTCCCTCGGCAGCAATGAGAACTTGAAGCTTGCAATGAAATCAGGATAGCCCTTGATTCTGATGGTGCCTCTAAAGGAGAAATGTGTGGTAATGGGTAGTCGCATAGGCATCAGGTACAGGGGGGCTCCGGGGCTCCGGCCACCCCTGAAGTTCCCCGGGGGGACTGAGTCCCCCTGGCAAAATGGGGCACCTGCCCACCACCACTGTGCCTCCCCACCACCGCTGCGCCTCCCCGCTCGGTCGGACCATGTCCCCGGTTGGACCGCTTGGACCATGTCCCTGCTGCCGCCTTCCCCCCCCGTCTGCCCGGCCAGCTCCCCTGAACCCACTCACTCACTCTCTCCCTCCTCCCTCCCTCCCATCCTTCCTTTCCCTCCTCCCTCCCTCCCATCCTTCCTTCCAGGACCAACCAGCTTGATGTCACCCGGAAGTGACATCTTCATGCCAGGCACGTTGCAGGGGCGACGCTCTAGCAATCACCATAGAGTTTCGGGACAATTGCCAAAGCGTCACCCCGGCAACATGCCCGGCATGATGATGTCACTTCCGGGTGACATCATCACACTGGGCAGTCCCAGAAGGAAGAGAGGGAGGGAGGGAGGAGGGAGAGAGTGAGTGGGTTCAGGGGAGCCGGGCGGGCGGGTAGGCAGGCGGGCGGGGGGGGGGGGAGGTGGAGGCGGCAGCGGCAGCAGCGGGGACATGGTCCAAGCATGCGTGCACGCTTCGCTCATGAGCCCCCCCACCAGGAAGTTAAGAACTCTACACCCCTGAGTAGTCGGATTAAGAAGTCTTGCTAGTTTGACAAATCAAAAGAATGTTTCAAAATGAGGCTGGAGCATCATCCTGCCTGCAGTCCTAGGGGAGATGAGGGGAGGATGCGTGGCGAAGAAGGGAGGGGGATGACAGCAGGCCGATAGCAAGCTGGGAACCCTTCAGCCTCTTCCCTGAGTGCGGGACTTAGCTTCAAAGGCCTGCTTTTCCAGTCTGTGACCTTGAAATGTAGCCTTTGGTAGTTTGGACAGCAGGGAGGTTTTTTTTTTGCCACAAAGATTAGAAAGTTATATTTTTAGACCGCTCGGAGGCCAGACAGCGTTTGGAGGGACAGGTTCCTTTGACATGAAAATGGCAACGTCTGCCGAGCCAGCAGAATCTTTTTATTCCATACGTCTTGTGGTTGTTCCAGTTTTCAGAGCGTGACAGGAGGAGGGGAACGCTCTCTGGCTGTGTCTGCTGCCTTTCCTCTCTCTGTCTCTTGTAGCCTTCCTGCTAGAGCTCTGTCTCTCAAAAGGCTCGTTTTTTTCCTATGGGCTGCGGTGAAGGAAGAGACAGCAGCTTTCTGGAGCCGCTCATGTTTACTAATAGGAGACAAAAGACGCCTGAAAAAGAGCCTTTCTTCCCAGGACCTAAAAACATTATTTGATGTAGATCACAAGCCCTTCATTTTTCCTGGCAAAGCAGAAACAGAAAG
This sequence comes from Lepidodactylus listeri, assembly GCA_029233225.1. Classification (NCBI taxonomy): domain Eukaryota; kingdom Metazoa; phylum Chordata; class Lepidosauria; order Squamata; family Gekkonidae; genus Lepidodactylus; species Lepidodactylus listeri. The sequence goes on along the minus strand of JARCFY010000005.1, from coordinate 125,088,752 downwards.
AGACAGAAAGGTTGATACTCTCTCTTATAAAACCCAGCCTTCGTTTGGTTTGAACAGTGCAGGATCTTTTCCTTTGTGCGGGGCAGATTATGCAAAGTGGGACCAGGAGAGAAGAAACAGCCGCAACAAACCACACAGAGGGTGTGGAACGAGACATTTTGTGTCAATGAATGATGGCTGTCAGAATCCATGGAAGCAAAGATGGAAACGAGAATGCCCATCCACTGTTGACCCAGCAGGTGGCACCATTGAGCTAAGCTTCTTGGCAGAGAGGTTTTTTATTATTATAGATCGTACCTTATTTAAAAATAATAATACAAAACATAATAAATGCTCGGATTGCAAATTGTGGATCATTATTTGATCCAGCTGCGTAGCTTTAAGAAAGATCTAGAATATTAAAAGGGGATATCACTGCTTAGTTTGTGGTGGCCAGTTTGCTTCTCATTAACTTGGCCAAATATGCATTATGCTTCAGTTTTCCATGGTTAATATTTTTTTTAGAGGTATGGCAGTTTGTGCTCAGATGAAGTGTCTGCAGTGGTTTCCTTAGAATCAAGAACATGAGGGAGGGATGATGGTGGTTTCCCTCCCCGCTGCTTTCCTCCTGGCAGGCAGGAATTCTGTGTTCCTTTGACTTGTTTGTCAAATAAAATTCTGAGGATTGACCTACATTGCAGAATTTCACAGACATGTTTTGAGAACATTGCGAGGTTTAACAGATATTCATGCTTCACAGAAAACCTGGGAACTGTAGTTCTGTGATGGGGGGCTGGAGTTCGCCTACAAAGTATTCTCAGCCCCCACACACTACGATTCTCAATATCCTTTGAGGAGAACTATAGGCATTAAATAGATATAAGTATGATACAACCTTGTATGGTAGATATGACCCAAACACATGCATATTATTTAGCTAGTTCTGTGGGATTATTTAGCTACTCCTGTGGGATAGTTAAAATCAATCAATCAGTCAGTCTGTCAGTCAGTGTCAGTCAGTGTCAGTCTGTCAGTCTGTCTGTCTGTCGTTAAAATCTGTCTATCTGTCTATCTGTCTATCTATCTGTCTATCTATCTATCTATCTATCTAATCTATCTATCTAATCTATCATCTGTCTGTCTGTCTGTCTGTCTATCTGAAATGATATGTTTATTTGGGGGAAAATATGCTGCCTTTCCCACAAACTGCTAGTGGCTGTTTACAGCATAATTAAAAACAAAACATTAAACTTCAGTTTAAAATAATCATATCAAATGAACCAAATGAGAAAGAACAGCAGCCAATAGAACCAGGAAAAAACTTACAGCAACATAAAAGCAGAAGAAAACGAAGGGAGTGGAATGAAATAATAAAAGATATTAACCCAACTAAAATCTGGGCAGGGGTGGAATGCAATGAAAAGCTGGGGCAAATAGAAATGTTTTGACTTGCTACCTGAATGTCAAAAAAAAATCAGGCACCATGTGAACCTCTATGACAGTGCTTCAAAGTCTTGTAGAACCTGTGAACACTTCTAGAATTTTGAGAACCGGTAGTGGGCACCACCCCAAAATGGCTGCCTGGGGGGGGGGGGGGAATAGGACTCATCACAAAACGACTGTGATGGCTCCCGAAATGGCTCCCTCCAGTGAGGGAGGAAGCTGTTTCCAAATTGGTACACCCTGTAGATACTGAGGGGATTCCTCTGGAGATTTTTCTGAAGCACTTGCTGTGGTGATAAGGAAATGCAGGCTATTTTAACACACGAGAGACCCTGGTACTGGGTAGGTTACCTTCTTTCCTGGGAGCGAAGCAGTCAACTTCTTGGATATTAGGCTGAAAGGAGATGGTTTCCCTTTATGGAGAGAAATGGGCAGGGTAGAGACCACCATTTGCCCACCTGCCAGAAAGAAGTAAATGAGATGACGGTGTTGATATCCTGAGTTGGGGACATAAAAGTGGAGGATGTGTACCTTGTTATGACTGGCTAAATGCGCAGGACAGCTTGCATGGGAACTCAAACTCACTTCCAGAATAAGTCAGGGAGAAACCCTCCTAGTTAGGAGGGAAACAGTTGAAAGGTTTAGCACACTCTGTGAAATCAATGAATCCTGAGAACTAGGGAATACGGAGAAATGGAATTAAGTCTGTACCAGCCAGCTGTTGTTTCAAAATCCTAGCTAACCTCATTTCCATTCCTTGGAAGGGAATGTCAAGGAATACCTACTAACTTGTACAATACAGTCGGCCAGTCATTTCTAAAATTTAGCTTCTGTAAAAATCCCTACCAGGGCCATGGTGGCTCAGAGGTTAAGATGCTGAACTGCAGACCAGAAGGTCGGTAGCTTGGCAGTTCAAGACCCGAGTGTCGTGTGACGGAGTGAGCTCCCATCTCTGGCCCCAGCTCCTGCCAACCTAGCAGTTTGAAAGCAAGAAACTGCAAGTAGATAAATAGGTACTGCTTCGGTGGGAAGGTAACAGAGTTCTGTGCGCCTCAGCGTTCAGTCATGCCAGCCACATGACTACGGAAGCATCTTCGGACAGCGCTGGCTCTTCGGCTTGGAAACGGAGCTGAGCACCGCCCCCTAGAGTTGGATTCGACTGGCTTTCGAGCAAGGGAAACCTTTATCATTTAAAAATATCCCTACTATTTTTTCTATGCTTCTGTTCTCTGAGAAATTTAAAATGTTTGTTAGTGAATAACAATCTTACTCAAAGTGCCAGGCCATTCATCCACACATAGTGGGGGAGGGCGGGCTAGAAATCAAATTAAATATATTGTTAATCAATAAATAAGTTCTATTTGGATCACATGACAGGATGTTCTGTCAGGCGTGTGCGTCCATGTGAGCCTCGGGACTCCTATTTATTTTGGTGGAGGAGGGAGTGTGGACCCAGGTTTTCAGGCCTATTTGGAGTTCGTGTCTGCCTTCAATCCTTAGTCATCCACTGGTTCAGGTTATAGCCTGGTTGGCCACAATGGAGGAGGTGGTGTCTCGGTTGGGCAGAATTCACCCTCTGCTCCCTCATCCACAGCAGAAATGCCCTCAGGCTAGCCACGGCTATCCAGGTCAGGGCATACCCAATTTTACATAAAATAAAATTGACCCTCACCTTTTAAGAGCGGGGGGCAGGGGCAGGGACACTTTGTGTCACCCAGTGGCCAAAACTCAGGGGCCATCAAGAGGTCCACCAGTGGGGCCAGAACTTCAGAAGCCCTCCCACTGTTGCCCCCCAAGGAACAAGAATACAGAGCATCACTGCCCCAGGCACTGATGGACTTCTGCTCCATACATTTCTCCAATCCCCTCTTGAAGCTGTCTATGCTTGTAGCCATCACCACCACCACCACCACTTTCTGCAGCAGATAATTCCATGTGTTAATCACTCTTTGGGTGAAGAAGTACTTCCCTTTATCTGTTCCAAGCCTACTGCTCAGTAATTTCACCGAGTGCCCAGGAGTTCTTGTATTGTGAGAAAGGGAGAAAACGACTTTCTCCACCGTCTCTATCCCATGCATAATTTTGGTTCTTAGCCTTGCAAATCCAACATCTCATATTTGCAGATATGTGTTCCAAGCATGGGACACCAGTGGGTGGGAAGGTGGAAAGAGCTGTGGACCGAAAGAGACAGATCTCAACACCTCTAGTTGGGGCTGAGTGTGTGGTGTGTGTCGACAACATTAGCAAGCTCACTTTCCAAGGAAAGGTCATTTGCCTAAAGTGTTTCTCAAGCAGGTGAAAAATAATCATGTACTTAGCAGGGATGTGATACTTGTAAAATGAGATTTCCAAAGGTGGTTGCGACAATCACAGCCTGTGCCTCTCAAGCATTTTACACATCTTAAGCCTCTGCACAGTCATTGCCAATCAACCGGTTTTCACACAGGGGACAGAAAAAGAAGAATCCAGGTTATGCTGTTACCCACCACACAAGGATAACTCTTCACCATCAGGTTGCAACACAAGCAAGCAAGACCTATAGACCTCGCCCTCAGAAAGGTCCTGCTGCCCCAGCTCACTGCTCCTCCCTCTCAGTCCCATCACTTAAAACTGGCCCTCCCAGATTCAAACTGAGGGGAGAGCTGTGGTTCAGGGGAAATGCCTCTGCTTTGCACGCGAAAGGCCCCAGGTTCAGTCCCCAGCATCTCCAGTTAAAAAGGACCTGGCACTAGATGATGTGAAAGTCCCCTGCCTGAGACCACGGTGAGCCACTGCCAGTGGGAATAGACAGTACTGACCCGGATGGACCCATGGTCTGATCTAAGGCAGCTTCACTGGGGAAGGGCTGTGGCTCAGTGGAAGAGCCTGGGCTTGGCATGCAGAAGGTCCCAGGTTGAATCCCTGTCCTCTCCAGTGAAAGGACTCAGGTAGTGGATGATGTGAAAGACCTCAGCCTGAGACCCTGGAGAGCTGCTGCCAGTCTGAGTAGACAATACTGACCTTGATGGACCAATGGCCTGATTCAGTACAGGGCAGCTTCCTGTGTGGCCAACTAAGGCTCCTGTTGATTCATTTACAAATTAAACCAATCAGACTTGGCAGCCCTAAAAAAATACCTAGACAGTTTGGTGTGGTGGTTAAGTGCGCTGACTCTAATCTGGGAAAACCGAGTTTGATTCCCCACTTCTCCACTTGCAGCTGCTGGATGACCTTGGGCAAGACATAGTTCTGTCAGAGCCGTCCTTGAAAGAGCTGTTCTCGAAAGAGCTCTCTCAGCCCACCTACCTCACAGGGTGTTTGTTGTTGGGAAGGGAAGGGAAAGGAGTTTGTAAGCCGCTCTGAGTGAAGGGTGGGGTATAAATCCAATAATAATATCCTCCTCCTCCTCTTCCTCCTTCTTTGAGAAGCCTGAAAACCTGCCACTTTGTCCCTATCCAAAATGGGTAATACAACCGCTCCTGGACACTAGACTTATCCAATCAGGACGGCCTCCATCTTGTCTAGATTCAGCTTCCTGTTTATTTTTAGCCACTTGCCCACAGCCATCAGCGGAAAGGCCAAGAGTCATATCTGATTGGCTGTGCCAGGCCAGTGTCAGAGTCTCTAGTAATCAGCACTCAACAATGTTCCTTAAGCAGGTTCAGTTTATTGTAGTCCGTTTACTATACATACTCTAAACCAGCGGTTCTCAACCTGGGGGTCGGGACCCCTTTTGGGGTCGAACAAGCATTTCACAGGGGTCGCCGGCTGGCATCCGAGCCCCTCCCCTTCCCACCCCTCCCTCACCAAAAGCCCTGCTCCGCTCACCCAGAAGTCCGAGCAGAGCACGCCGTAGCTTTCCTACAGTTGGGGGGGGGGGCGGGTTTCAGAGTCCTCTGTCTACAGTTTTGCTTCTCCAGGTTGCACAACTTCTGCATTTTCTGGTAAGCTTTTGTGTTGTAAATGTAGAAATCCTTGGGGAACAGGGTGAGATCCCTCCTCCGGTGGCCGCCCCCCCTCCTTTTTATTTTGAACACCAAAGTAGAAAGAAAGGAGGTGTGTGTGTGTGTGTGTGTGTGTGTACAGAGAGAGAAAGAGAGAGGAGTAGAAAAAACTGTGGATTAAAAACAATATATATCTTTAATCAGGCTTCTTACTATTTTCAGTGCCCAAAAAGTTGAAGCAAAAATGTGGCTTCCGTTTCACCCTCCTGCTCCAAGAACAAAGTTTGATTCCAACCCAGCTCTCCTCTCCCCCACCCCCAGTCCTTTTTTAATTTCTTCAGCTTTTCCATTCTTTGTTACTTTTTAGCTTTTATTTTTTAAAAGAAAGAAATCATTTTTTTTCTGTTTCTGACTGCTCATGCCAGAAAGAGATGTACTAAAAGGACAGGATTGCCCATTGGAAACAATAGGAAACACTTGAAGGCCCATTGGAAATAATGGGAGCCAGGAATGCCAATTGATTAGCATGGGCTCCACTGAAATACATTACAGTACAAGTAGAGTTGCAAAGAAAATGTGGAATGGATTTTCCATTAGGGTCTCTGGGCCCATATAGACTACTCTGGGACTGGAATGACAGGCCCCAGAGTGGAATGACAGGGCCTGGGGGTAGCAGGAGAGTTCTGTGACTAGAATGAGAGACCACGAGAGTGGAATGACAGCCACTGGGGGTAGTAGGACTGTTCTGTGACTAGAACAAGAGACCATGAGAGTGGAATGACAGCCACTGGGGGTAGCAGGAGAGCCCAGGAAAAGCGGCAAAAGCCGCCCCCGCCCCACCTACCTTCCTTCCCCCTCTCTCCCCCCTTTCTCTCTCTCTGTCTCTCTCTCTTCTCCCTTTCTCTCTCTTCCCCCTTTCTCTCTCTCTCTCTCTCTCTCCTCACTACCTGCAACAGCCTCTCCCCCCCACCTACCTTCATTTCCAGCCACCCCTGGATCTTCGCTGCGATCATTTTCAACTCTTCCGAGTACTCATGCACCATACAGCTGCCCTGCTTTAAAGTATGTAGGCGTGCCCTTGCCTTCTCCCCTGCAAATGGGTCTTCATACTGCCTTCAGAGCACCCACATGAAGGCCTGCACATCCCATAATTTGGGGCCATGGATCTTGTGCAAACCCACATACTAGTCTGCCACTTGATCCCTCAAGTCCACACTGACGAACTCAACACAGTGCTCATCATCCAGGAACAGATGGCCCCAGTCTCTTAGAAATCTGTGTACTTGCACTGAAAAGAACACTAACTTTTCAGGGGTCCCATCGAACGTAGCTTCCAGCAACTTCTTGGGTTGTTGCAGTCTGGGGACCCCAAGCGTTGGGGTTTGAGCCGGTTGCTCCGGACTCACAGGAACCCCAGGTGTCCCGGCGGGTGCCATAGGCTGCGCAGAAAGTGCTCCCGATTGCTCAGCTGGTGGCCCCATTGGCGCTGCAGCCACCCCTGGCTGGAGGGGAGCCTGTTGTCTCAGTTCATTCCACAATGCTTCCGAAATCATCTGGGGTAATCTAATCATTAGTTCAAAAACCTCTTGCTGTGCTTGTTCCCACAAGTGTGTTCCCATGTGCTCGACTAGCACCTCGACCTCTCTGCCTCCACCCTGGTCCAGCAACTCTGGACAGCTGTGGCGCGCACGGTCATAGTGGCTTGGCACAGCCACCCAAGGAGTCAGCATCCAGGACTCCCTCGGAGCAGTAGAGAGGTGCGCCCATGAATACGGGTCTCTCCCCTGGGGCTGAGCACCTCCCACCGGCCCGCGACCAGGAGCCGGTGTCTGTGTCCCTGTCAAGAGGATCTCGCTCACCGTGGTGATGGGAATCTCCGCCTCCATGACTGACTGGTCTCCATCATTCTCCGCACTCATGTTGAGATTCGGGATGTGGAACGCAGTCGAGGGATGAGGAGTCTTAACACTCTGTCAGAGTCTCTAGTAATCAGCCTTCAAGAACGTTCCTTAAGCAGGTTCAGTTTACTATACATACTCTAAACACTATCTGTGTTAAGACTAAAGAGGGGAAGTGGGAAAAGGGATTTTATATGGGGTTCAAACTGGGGTGTCAGATGGCTACAAGCCACATTACCCTCACACAGAAAATAACGGCTTCTACTTCCAAGTGGGAAACTCTCAAGAGAAACCCGAGATCTTATGTAAACAGAGACAAATGCTGGAGGAGAATCTAAGCAGAGACAAATAGCAGAGGGGAATTGAAAGTAACATTCCAGTGTCAATAAACTCCCCCCCTCCTTTTCTTCATAGAGGCCACTCTCTTCCCCCCACCACCTTTTATTTATGACAGCCTAACTGACAGCCAGGACATTAGCTGTGTCCACGACACAATCCCTAACAGGCAGAAGAAAAATGTGTTGATACCTGGAACAGCAGATGGGGGGATATGGTGGCTGCCCACATCCTGGGAAACCATACATTTGGGAGTTGGGCATTTTGGGGCCCCTGAAAAGTCTCATTTCCACCCTGAAAAGGTACATTTGGCTTCCTGCCTCCTCCATGTCTCTTTGCTTCTTAATCATTCAGACTGGGCTTCACAGAGAGGCCATCACCCAACTCATGAGCGGCAACAAAGGCTCAGATTATCCACCTTTTCAATGAGGCACAGAAGACAGGCTGATCGTCACTACGGAGCAGCAGGCCAATCCAGCAGCTTTGTGCAGCTGAAATCGCAGGGGAATGAGTTCTCCAGGATTTCTGACCCTTTCTGAGAGATAGAAAGGGCAGCCAAGGCCTGGTTGCTGCTTCAAATTATATAAAATAACACAGAAGGAAAGATGTCTAGAAAAAAGATATATCAAGGGGGGAAAATAGATGGTTGGATTTTATGTATTTCCTAGAAAAAAATGTCTATCATTTTAGATATGTTGCTACAAAATATATAACATCCACCCATCTATTTATTTTTTTTTGTCTGTGAAGGATGGGCTGTTGATGGAGAGAAAACCACCACCGAATCCAGTTTCTTAGAATAAGTGAGGGGGCACATTTGGCCTGTTCTGAAATAGCCTTTTCAAATTACAGACCATCTATTGCAGTGGTTCCTAAACCTTTTGCACATTCAGAATGCTGGCACAGTGGAGTAGGCACAGCCACAAAATGGCGGGAACAAAATGGCTGCTGAAGGGGGTGGAGCCAGCGACTGACGGGACTTACCTTCAGTCACACAGTGGGTATGGTCACATTGCTGTCTTGGTGCTATATGGCACCGCCTCTAATTGTACTGGGTTTCAAAGTTATGGGGCATATCATCCAGACAGCACACCCTGCTGCGGGTTACCGTCCCCTGGTCAAGCATCCACATTACTGCAGCGCCTCAGCCATGGAGTGCGCTGCTGGGTCATTTTTAAAAAAAATTCAGGTGGGGGCATGCCCAGCAGAAGAAACACATCTGTGGGTTCAGACCGCCAATCCATTCTGCACATGCTCCCCTGCATTCAAACATCCGGTCATGGGCAATGAATGCGTGGGGAACCGAAAGCACCACTTGTGATGTGGTGCTGCCTCCAAGCCATCCCACAATAAGGTGCGGATGCCCGTGGAACACCTGACAGATGTGGCTATGTGACTGTACCCATTTAAGCCAAAGGGGAGGAATGGCTGTGCGGGTCCAAAACTGCTCATGTGATGACACCCAGTGAAGATCCTTGTGTTGGGATGGCAGCTGCCGCCAAAGCAACATTTTAAAAAATCTGCACAGCCAGTCAAATTTCCTACTGGCAGTCAGGAGTCTTGCTAGGCAAAAGCACCACCTGGCCACAGCCACTTTCTCAAACACTCAGCCGGTGCCAGGAAAGGTGTTGGTGGTGGTACCCATGAACATAAGGTTGAGGACCCCTGGCCTGTTCTGTCTTAATGAAAGCCAGCAGAAAAAGAGTGAGCTTGTGAAAATAAGAACATAAGAGAAGCCTATGTTGGATCAGGCTAGCGACCCATCAAGTCCAACACTCTGTCACACAGTGGCCAAAAACACCAGGTGCCCTCAGGAGGTCCAGCAGTGGGGCCAAGACACCAGAAGCCCTCCCACTGTTGCCCCCCCCAAGCACCAAGAATACAGAGCATCACTTGCCCCGGGCCGAGAGTTCCTATCTATACTTTGTGGCTAAGAGCCACTGATGGACCTCTGCTCCAGATGTTTATCTAATTCCCTCTTGAAGCCATCCATGCTTGTAGCTGCCGCCACCTCCTGTGGCAGTGAATTCCATGTCCATGTACTTCCTTTTATCTGTTCTAATCTGACTGCTTGGCAATTTCGTTGAGTGTCCACAAGTTCTTGCATTGTACTACTACCATTAAGACTTCTTTATTTTAATGTATAAATCCTGGATGGATCCTTTGACAACTTTCCCTCATACATGCTCCTTCTTTGGCTGCTTTCTGGGGGCAAAAGACCAGGTCATCTGTTGCCTCCAGTTGTTTCTGTTCCTGCCCTCTTACTGAACTCTGTCTCAACCGCTCTAGAATTTTCTAAACTTCTCACCAATCAGTTTGCAGCTTTTCAGTTCAACCTATCACAGGCAAGGTGAGCAGTAGCCCATTGTTTCAATTCCACACCTTCTTCAGCCAATAGAAAAGTATCTATATACTAATTCCCAAGTGTCCCCTGAATCCGCACATTGGGGGCACTTGGGGGGCAGAGAGATGTTCCAGCACACTTGGGGGACTCCCCACGTGTGCAGAAAAATCTTAAAAGTAAAAAAAAAGTTATTCAGGGGATACATAAATCCCCCCAAAAGTAAAAAAGTGTTCCCTGCGCAAGCAGGGAACACACTTACCTCGGATCTGTGGCTGGCGGTGGGGGCGGTGGATGGAGAAGAGCTTGATGGGCCTGGTGGCTGGAAGCTGTGTGGGCTTCGCCATCATTGGCGATAGGGGGGAGAAGAACTTGGGGGTCTTGCCGTCATTGGGGGTAGGGAGAAGAGCTTGGGGGGAGAGCTTGGTAGGCCTGGCGGCTGGAAGCCGTGTGGGCCTCACCATCATTGGGGGGGAGGAAGAAGAGCTTGGTGGGAAGAGCTTGGTGGGCCTGGTGGCTGGAAGCTGCAGGGGCCTTGCCGCCATTGGCGGGGGAGAGCTTGGTGGGCCCGGCGACTGGGAGCCGTGCGGGCCTCGTCGTGGGCAGGGGAGAAAAGCTGGGCAGGGGAGAAGGCTCACCTGTGGCGGCTTCCTCCTCTGTGTGGAGCTCTCCCCTGCGAGTATCGCCCAGGAAGGTTCCAAGATCCTCACCATAACTTTTTTTGTGGCCAAGGGGGACCCTTCATCTCCATTTCTTGCCAGTGGAAAAGCTGGTTGGATCCAACCCATTCATGGTGTTCTTTCCAGTCTTATGTAAGGCGAGGGTCTGGACTTGCTCCAAAAATATGAATGCAGTGTTTCTGAAATGGGGAAATCTAGAAATTAACTTTTGTTATGTTAATTTAAAAAGGGAAGGCAGCGTGGTATGGCCTGATTTCATCAGATCTCAGAAGCTAAGCAGGGTTGGTACTTGGAAGGGTGTTGTATTCTTATTATTTTACAGCCACAGCTTGCAAAGACTTTGGAATGCAAAAGGCCCTTTCTGATTGGCTAACAAATAAAGACTCTCATTGGTCCTTAAGCCACTCTAGGTAACCAATTGCTGAGCCTCGCTTAGGTCCAATAGGATTGTTTGTACATAGTTACATTGTTTGAAGTTATGAGTTGGAAACAGTATAAATTAAGGTGCCGCTCTCATAGAGCTGTCTTTGAGCTGAAGCAATGGTTTGAATAAAAGCCTGCTTGTTTGATTCATCGCCTCCCGCTCAATACTTAAAAAAGGGGGACCACCAAGCTAGACTCTGCAGAGGAAGGTCATGGCCAACCACCTCTCCTTCTTACTCACCTTGAAAGCCCCTTGCTGGGGTAGCAGTCAGCTGCAACTTGACAGCACTAATGTATGTATGTCACCATAAAGACTGCTTTTTGTTCTTGTTCTTTTAAAGGGGACCGTGTCTTCCATTTTCAGTAGACGTTTAGTCAACTAATGGCTTTTATAATATCTTTTTTTTAACAAATAGGTTTTTTATTTTTAGCTACATATAACAACACTAACACACAACACTAAACAAGACAAACGTTAAAAGGAAAGCACGTTCCAGTAAATTATGCTTAAACTTATCTTACTAAGAGAATACTTATCTGTATCTAACATATTATTCTATATTTTTGCACATTTTGGTTCAACAGTTCTTTTTTTCTATTTATGCTTTAGGTAGGTTATAAAAGATTTATTTCAAATATTTCTCCAGCCATTTGTAAAGTCTTAACCATGCTTTTTCAAAAACATCTTCTCCTTTGCCTCGCAGTAGCAAAGTTAATTTGTCCATCTCAGCTGTTTCCATTGATTTATAGATTATTTTTGATGGTGTTTTGATGGTGTTTCTTCTTTCCTCCAGTATTTGGCATACAAGATTCTAGCAGGAGTAACAACATGTATAATCATATACACATCTGGTTTTTTTTTGTACTTTTCTGGTATTATGTTCAATAAGAACAGTTCAGGAACAAAAGGTATGTTAATTTCTAGCATTTTTTGCAATATCTCAATTATCAACTGGGGAACCTTTCCCCCCCCCTTCTTGTCCCCAGCATGCCAGGGGCATAACCTGATGCTGTGCACAGACTGTGCCCTATGAAATGGGCAAAGATGCAAGCTGATATCATCCTTATCCTGAGACGATTACAGTCAGCATTCCATTCCACTCAAAGGCTGAATCTAAAGCGTTGACAGAGAGACTTCAAGGACTTCGTCTGAGATATCCACCCCCCTCTGCATTTTCAGTAAAGTCTAACCTGTACAATACAACCACCACAGGGGGCCTGCTGCTTTCTTGTGACATATTTGTTCATTTTAGAGACGTCGCCACAGGCATTTGGTGGGCTGAATTAGCTGGCCGCTTAAAGGATCCAGCTCAAGGACTCTGATCTTCGGTGGTCTTGTTTTGCTGGTGACAATTAGAATGTTTGCATCTGGCTCCCAGCAAAGCAGCTTTTATCATCTGTCAGCCATAGCGTTCTGATTCCAAATCCCCTAAAGGAATCGGACTGTCTGGCCATCCCTGGGCCCATGGATTTCCTTCAAAATACTGGCTTGTACAACTTCATTTCCATAGCTAAAGATGGTTCCTGGGATAGGAGTTCTGCAGAAGGAGGCACATTGCAATGGGTTTCTTTTTAAAAAAATTGTGCAAATGTATAATGATTTGTAACTATCAACACTTGTGGCAAATACTCTAGCCAGCCACCCTTCCCCTGTCAGGAACATGGCAAGCTATCTCATGTAAAGTGACCAAGCTAATACCCATCTTGATGAAGAATTCTGGAGAACTCAAAATCTTGCATTCTATGGGTGTGCTCACACGAGCAGTTTTCCACAGCAGCATATCAGCTCTAAATAAGCCACTTCCCATATTTCTTATTCAAATGTTTTTGCTCTATGCAGGCCTGACCTAGAAGCTCCAACTGGTCCAAAATGCACCAAGTGGGTCCTTACTGGGCCCCTCGTACAGCACCCATTCCAGTGGAGCACCCGATCAGGTTCAAGGTTCTGTTTTTGACCTTTAAGGGCCTTAGCAGTCTTGGACCTACATATCTTTGGGACTGCCTCTCCCAGCTTGCCCCTGGAAGAGCACTATGCTCAGGAAATAAGAACTTCCTGGTGGTCCCTGGCCTGAGAGAAGTCCGGCTGTCCTCGACCAGGGCCTGGTGGAATGCTCTGCCGGAAGATGTCCGTGCCCTATGGGAGCTGTTCCCTTTCCACAGGGCATGCAAGGCGGAGATGTTCCGCTGGGGCTTTGGTCCAGGATAGCAACAGGGCTTCTTTGGCACCTTTATATAATTTCTCCATCCCTCGAAATCTTCCCCCCAGGCAGGTGGGGGGAGTAGGATTCCTTTTGCCGCCGTCTTATGTATTGGATGTAATGTGTTTTTATTTTCTAGAAATTGCTGGATTATTTAAACTTAGTTTTAAGTTGAAAGGTGTATATTATTTTGTTGTAAGCCGCCCTGAGCCCATTTCAGGGAAGGGGGGTCTAGTAAGTCTAATTGAATGAATGAATGAATGTATGAATGAATGAATGAATGAATGAATGTATGAATGAAAGAAAATGATTGAATGCACTGGTCATTGACTGTAACAATACATTTGATTTGATTTTAAATAAGCCGCTTGAGTCTGGGATACTTTGCATCAATCACACAGTGCCCCCTAAGCTGGTATCACAGTACTGTGGGCCCATTCCCATTGCTAATGTGCCACAACCATGGACCTGCGGCTGCGTTGGTTGGTTTTTTCCCAAGTGCCTCTGTGTATGCACAGAAGTAGACAAGGGCACACGTGTTCCTGGCCATGTTCTATGGGGGTGCCGAAGTGCACGTCGGGGGGTGGGGGGTGGATGTGCTGTAAATGGAGTGGAACAATCCCACAACTCGTGCATTTCCATGGCACTCCTGGGCGATCAGATGCCTGGAAACCCACCACTGAAGCGCCTCGCCGAGGCAGCCACCAGAATTTGCCATTGGCTATTTAATCCATGTGGAAATCGTTTTAACGCGAGGTAGGGGCGAGTGGGGGATGGGAGTGCATTTAATCATGTCCGTTTGATCCGGAGGGGAGGGGTGGCTATGTCTGGCCGAACAGCTCATGTGATCACACCCTATGTTGTATTATTTCAGTTGATCTTAATACAGAGTATTGCAGGGATTATGTCTGTGGATTCGGGGGTGGGGGGGAGGTCCAATCAGAGCAATGCCAGAGTAAAGACTCAGTGAGGCAAATGGGGGCTGGTTTTCCATAAGAAGATGGGGGCAAAATAGGCACCATCCCTTTTTAGATAAATTTTATTTATTCCCTTGCTCTGTTAGCCACCTTTTTTAACATTCCAAAGTAGTGTGGTACAGGTGGAAAGTATTGATTTATGGTGACCCCACAGGATTTCAAGGCAAAAGATGTTCAGAGGTGGTTTGCCACTGACTGCGTCCATGTCATGGCCCTGATATTCCTTGGAGGTATCTCATCCAAATACCTTATTAGCTTCCAAGATCTGATAAGCTCAGGCCAGCCTGGGCTATCCAAGTGCCCAAAATAGCATACAAGAGATAAAGTAAACCATAATGCAACCATTAAAACCATGTCAAAGCCACAATCTTTAACCTAAATGATGAGTCTTCGGTTGAGAGTGACACCTTCAAACCAGCAAAATGAAAAAAGCCCAGTCACTGACAGATTAACAGTCATATTAATTAATTAAAAACAGGACTAAACAAAACCTCCCAGGAAAAATCATTCCATAATTCTGGGGCCACCATGAAGAAGGCCCTGCTAAGAGCCAGTTTGGTATAGTGGTTAAGTGCACGGACTCTAATCTGGGAGAACCGGGTTTGATTCCCCACTCCTCCACTTGCACCTGGCTGGATGACTTTGGGAAAGCCATAGCTCTGTACCAGCTGTTCTCTCAAGAACAGCTTGGGAAAGAGCTCTTTCAGCCCCACCTACCTCACAGGGTGTCTGTTGTGGGGAGGGGAAGGGAAAGGAGTTTGTAAACCCCTCTGAGACTCCAAGTGAGTGAAGGGCGGGGTATAAATCCAATCTCGTCTTCTTCTTCTTCTTAATCATGGAGGGCAATCTAGACTCCTTGCAAAATGTGACTTAAAGCAGGACCCCCTCGGGTGCTTTCAGTGCATTGCGGGGGGGAAGGTCTCTATGAGAATAGATGCTGAGGACTATCTAGTCATTTGCATGTCTATGATTCTCTTTCAAAAATAATGTCTTCTACAACTTCATTTAGGTAGTTAACAGTAGTTCATGAGCTAAGAGCATGGGGGTGATTACGGCCAATTCCAGCATTTTAGAAGTGGCTCAGAAAAGGAAGTGGCCTCAGTATTGGTGAAATATGCCCACACCAGACATTCTGTGCTAACGGAAGTTTCCAAGTCATGCTGAAGAACAACGTCATGGACAGCACATTGCAGCAGTCTGATCTAGAGAAGTACGGATGACAGTTAGTATGGTTGAAGTGTTCCAGCACAAGCGGCACCTAGTCACTGTGCTTAAATTGTAAAAATGTATCCAGGCTACTATTTCGGAAGAGCAGCAGAAGATCCAGCACTGTCCCGATCTTTCAAAGAGCAGGTAATCTCATCCAAGATGGGCCTTTCCCTTTCCGACTGGTCCACCGTTCTAGCCACCAGCACACTCCACTTTATTCCCCGTCATCCAGCCCACTGCCGATCTGAGATGCAGGTTTAGGGCTGGTACAGCCTACCTGGAGGAACTGGAGAAATGACAGTGTCTTCTGCAGATTGGTGACACCAAGCTCTGAGCCTCATGAGGACGTCTGTCTGCTGTTTTCAGGAAGAAGAATTTTTCAGGCCCATTCTCTCTCCTCTAAGTGGCCACCCTGAGATTGCCTCACTGTCAGTATCTTTACCCAGCAATATGTCAAAAGAAATGATGTTACTCCCCTGTTACCATGGCGATGACTGTGCCTTGATTGAGGACGGAGGCTTACCGATGGGGGAATGCCGTTCACTTGGGTTCACTTTGATCTCTAATGGGCCACGTTACTTTCAGTTTTCTTAATCTTGCCCAATTCCATGTCACTGACTCTTGAGCAGCGCTGTCTCCTGGCCTGGGGTAGGCCTGAGAGCAGAGCTAGGAGGAAGCCTGGACATGTAAGGTAGAGTTAGGCAGAACAACTGTCCATGACTCTGTCCTGGACTCTGACAGCAACTGGAAAACCCTTAAGTGCTACCTTCATTTCCTTGGATTAAAATATAGCAACCAGCACAATACATCTTGAGACATTTTTTGAAATATTTTAATACTTGTGTGAAGAAATGCATTTTTTCTTGGGAGGACTGAAATGAGCAAAACCTTCACTCTGAGTTTTAAAAGTCCCCCCCCCCTCTGGGCAGAGAGCAGGAAAGGAAGGGGGGTCAGTTCAGTTGCTTTCCAGACGTACTTCAGCCCACCTTCAAAGAAATGCTTAGATCCAGCAAGAGAGATAATGTGTGGGTCAAGCTCTCCCTCTTCCCCAAGCAGGGAACAGATTTGTAGGAATTAAAGACTAGGGATACTCCGGGAAGGACATTTCTGGAAACTTCAGGGGAAAAAACTAACGAACTGATCTAGCCTCCACCCTCCCAATAATAAACCAACATCTTGAGGATTTCAACTTAGGCTGATTTTACATCTGACTTTCCCGCTGGAATCATTCTAGTTCCAAAAAAACCTGCCCACACCTCTGTGTGGTGTGAAACTGTGCTGCTACTGAAATGTCCATATCTACTAATTGCCCTCCTGTGGTCAAGCTAGTATTATACCGCTTTATTCTGCTTTAAACAATTGTGGTTTCTTAGTGCACTTAGACCCCATGGAGTGAAATTTCACACCACTGTGAAATCAGCACAGGAAAAGACAGCAATCAAACTACTTTGGAGGGGAGGTGTAAAATCAGCCTTAGTGTCAGGGCTCAAGGTAAACTATACCAGATCATTGCTATACCCCATCAATATTTCAGCTCAATACGAAAAACCTATAAAAGGCCAGCACCAATTCAGCTGGGTGGAAAAACATTGGTGATATCTAGGAGTAGATATCCCATTAAATTTGAAGGACCTGATTAAATGTAACCATGCCACCATCACACTGAAAATTAAGGACTTACCGACTAAATGGGACAAAATAAATATTACCTTAATAGAACGTATTAACCTAATCAAATCTATTATTGTACCAAAAAAAATATTTTATGTTAGGGTCATTTCTATTTTTCTTGCACCAGAAATGTTAAAAAAATGGAACAAAGACATTACCACATTTATATGGCATTACAAGAAACCATGCATAGGGTTTAACTCATTAAAAAAATCAAAAAGAGAAGGCGGCTTAGCAGTCCCAGATATTAGCTTATACTATGATGCCATAATATTAGCCAATGTAGTCAAACAGTACAATGAATCCTTTAAAACAGAATGGAAAGATATGGAAGAAAAACATTTCTCCCCATTCATGTTCTGGGAAATTTTATGGCATGGACCCCCCGAAAAATACCTCTTGTCAAACAAGAATCTCTTTCTGGAGGCCACCCAGAAAGTTTGGTATAAAAACATAAAAAACTTAGCTCCACCGATATCCCCACTAACAACCTACACCGGCCAAAACTGGTTTGAGCCAGGAATGGGCAAATCTACCTTTTTACACTGGAAACAAATGAAAATCAACCAATTTATTGATGTTATACCAAAAGGCCAATTACTTACAAAGGTCGACCTAAACCAAAAATGCAACCTTAAGCTATCATGGTTCCAATACCTGCAGTTAAAAAAACTTACTAAACACCCATACATTGAACAGCCTATTCGACTAGGCTTAACTGACTTCAAAAAACTATTGTATCTTGATGACACTCAAAATAAAAGACTAATTTCAAAAATATATAATGTTCTATTGAAATCAGAGTGACCAACACAACATAACTACCAAGAAGCTTGGCACAAAGATCTAAAAACAGAATTATCCAAAGATCAGTGGCAGAATATCTGGACCACACCAGCCTTCACCTCAAAAGTGATTCCAATGCAAATGCAAACATACAAACTAATCTCTAGGTGGTACCAAACTGTTGGATACAATGTGGTGAAAAAAGGAAGATTCACAACTGGTGGATGTGCAAAATAATTAGATCATATTGGGAACAAATAGCAACAGAAATAACGCGCATAACAAAGGTCATATTTCCACTAAACCCAGCACTAATCCTTCTAAATTTATGGGAAAACATAAAAGTCGCTAAGATCAAGAAAGACCTAAATATGACTATGACTACAGCAGCAAAAAATATTATAGCTCTTAAGTGGAAAGACAAAAAAAAACCCACGATAAATATTTGGCACACCAAATATGGGACTACTACATAATGGAAAAAAATATCGGAAGACATTCAGTTGAGAGAAAGTTCAAGGGAGATGCGACCAAAGAATCGTATGTTGTTAAAAATGGGCCCCATTCTTGAAATGGAAAACACAAGACAGTACCCTTGATTTCACATCCTGGACTAACTTTAGTGCAGTAATGACAATCAAATAAAAATCATAATTACACAAGAAAGAGACAGAGTTATTAATGGTCATACTGGTTTATATCTATGCCTGTAGACTATGGCTGAGGACAGACTGGATATGTGGCCCGCTTCTAAAGCGGAGGCAGAGAGGCCTTCCAGACTGCCGCAGCTGCTGCCTGCCACCAGCAATGCACTCACCTGTGCCTAAAGTGCAGTCCTTGCACTTCAGGCAGAGACCCCTGGGAACCAGTCTCCAGCGGCGGCGTGCGTGCTGCTGCCACTTCTTCTGGGTGTGGACGCGCCAATGGTGTGTCGCACATGCCGCCGGAAGTATGAATGGGCTGTTCCAGCTGCTGTGGCTGTGCATAGCCACAGCTTAGCAAGGCAGCCGGCAGCCACGCACCTCCGCCCACGCAGCCAGTGTGAATGGGGCGCCCCGGGCTGCTTTTCCCATGGGGCTTTTGGCCCCGCAGCTGTTCCGGGTCACATATCCAGTCTGTCCCCAGCCTATATTATCTGTATTGATGTAACTAATGTGAACCTTATTGTTCTTCATCTGAACTAGAGCTCCTGTGTAACTTATGAATTTTAATTGTAATCAAAATATTTTACCAATTAAAAAAAGGAATGTAGAGACATTAAAAAAAGAAAAAGAAAAAACTTCTCTGACCCAGCCTGACCTGGTCAGTAGGTGGGGAAAAGAGAGATGATAAAACTCAGGAGCATGAGGAGGAAGCTCTTTTGAGTGTGGAGTCCATCACAGCAGGCAGAACTCTTAATTGAGGTCTGTAGGAGACAGCCATTGGCCATATGGTTGGCCTGGACAGCTGAAGGAAGCTTCAAGGTTAGGAACTCTCTAGAGATCTGTAACTTCCTAAGTTAAGGACCCTGTCATAGAGGGATAGAGGAATTGTGTATTACCAATTTTTTTTTTGAATCCCTTGTTCATTCTGGTGCTCTGCTAAAAGTATGTTTGTGTACATTTTACAATAAATAGCTTATTACTTTTGGGTGCTGGCAGTGGTTCTCTGTACCATATAGACCTCCACCGTCTTGGACACACTATTTTAAAAGAAGTGCCAGGGGAGGGCAGGTAGTTAACAAGTGGCAATTCCTCCAGGGGCACACAAGACAGCAAACAGTCCCCATGGTGACCAGGTGCTGGGCAGTGGGAGTAGGGCTGCCAAGTCCAACTTGGGAAATATCTGGGGACTTTGGGGGCGGAGACAGGAGACTTTGGGGGTGGAGCCAGGAGAAAGGAAGTGACATCATTTTGTGATGTCACATCCTGTGATGTTGCTTCCACATGCTGACACATGAACTCATGAAGTTTCCTAATACTGAATCAGGCCATTGGTCCATCAAGGTCAGTATTGACTACTCAGACTGGTAGTGGCTCTCCAGGGTCTCAGGCTGAGATCTTTAATGTCACCTATTACCTGATCCTTTTTTAGCTGAAGAAGCTGATACCTCCTGCATGTCAAGCAGATGTTCTATCACTGAGCAACAGCCCTACTGAATCCTTCCTCATCTCAGCAGAATATGAAGCACTAAGTGCTACAAAAGTGCTAAATATGATTTTCATATCATAAGAACAGGAGAGAAGCCACAGTGGATCGGCCCATCCAGTACAGCCCATCCAGTACAACACTCTGTGTCACAACAGTGGCCAAAAATACCAGGTGCCCTCAGGAGGTCCAGCAGCGGGGCCAGAACTCCAGAAGCTCTCCCACTGTTGCCCCGCAAGCACCAAGAATTCAGAGCATCACTGCCCCAGACAAAGGGTTCCATTTAGACCTTGTGGCTATAATAGCCACTGATAGACCTCTGCTGGATGGGGACAGAGAGAGACAGACAGACAGACAGACAGAAAAAAGAAAGAGGGAGAGAGAGAAGGAAAAAAAACTGGCAGAGGCACTTACTTCCATTTAGACCTTGTGGCTATAATAGCCACTGATAGACCTCTGCTGGATGGGGACAGAGAGAGAGACAGACAGACAGACAGACAGACAGACAGAAAAAAGAAAGAGGGAGAGAGAAGGAAAGGAGCTGGAAGAGAAACTTACCTTGCCAGCCACATGCAAAAGCAGCTCCTTCAGTCCCTCCTTAATCTCTGGGCGGACCTCTCTTGCTGTGGAAGCTCTCTTGCTGACTTCTTAAAGGGGAAATGTCTGGCGAGGCTTTTTACTGCAGGGCAGGCTCTCTGCAGACATTTCCCTTTTAAGGCAGCCATTTTGTCCCCCCGGTGGCCAACTTTGAAAAAGCGGGGGGAAGCACTAAAAATCGGTGTTTCCCCCGCCCTATCGGGGGACTTGGCAGCCCTAAGTGGGAGACTCAGAGGCAAGGCCTCAGATCTTGGAAGGGAAGCTGGGAGTCCTGACTCTCCCAGCGGGCAACACCTTACAAAGGTCAGGTGGCAGCAGCAGGATACTGGAGAGAGAGAGAAAAGCCTCTTCAGGTGTTGGGAAAACCTTGGAGGGCAGGGTGGAACATGGCCTGCAGGCCAGAGCAGCTCGTTCCACCACAACTTGTAAAGGCAAAAAGGCCACAACTTGGATGAATCAAGCTAGCCCAACCTCAGAAGATCCTGGTAGCTGAGCATGGTCAGCCCTAGCTAGTACTTGGATGGGAGTCCACCAAGGAAGTCCAGGGTTGCTACACAGAGCAGGTAATGGCAAACCACCTCTGAACATCTCCTGCTTTAAAAACCCTATGGGGTCACCATAGTTTGGTTATGACGACAGCACACGGACAAATTTCCTTCCTTCCTTCCTTCTTATCAGGAAGCCCCGAAATATGCGCCGGCATCAAGGACAAAAGCTGAAACCATGTGAACACTGGAAGCTTCTTTCGATCATTCCCTCCCTATTCTTCGAGCGAATGTTCGCCTTTCTTTGCCGAGGGAAAGCTTAACTATAGCGCTTTACTTCAGAGATGCTTAAGAGCAATGGAGCGTGAGAGAGGATATTGGAGTTTGGGATACCACTGCTGGCCTCTTTCTCTCCCTCCCTCCCAATGCTCATCCTATTCAAACAGTAAATTTACTGTCTAATCACAAGTTGCCGTGTCATTCTAAACAGAGAAATGCAGGGGCTTCAAGCAACGCATAAAATCATAGAACGAGATTGGCAGCCAGTAAAATTACTGTGTATTTGCTTTTTCATTACCAAGGCAGCCTTTGATCCGGCAGAATTAGAAGACTTGTTTGCAGTTCAAGGCCTCTTGAAGTTCTCTAATGTGTACAGCAATCAAAGGGAGGAGGGGGAAGGCAACTTCCTCTTGGAGAGGGGTGATCAGGAAGTGGGGAAAGTGAAATACAATATTGTGATTATTGTTTCTGCATTTTCAAATGCAAAGGGACATTTGTGCAGATAATCAAGGAAAGGATGTCTACTGGAAGCTTTCCGCTGACTTTTTGGGGGTTGGGTAGACAGGGTTGTCTGATGGGAGAGGGTTACAGTCATAGTAAAACACTGGCAGGGTAATTTGGAATCATCTGGAGGGCTTGATAAGGTGCATGCTTTTACAAAAAGAAAATGGTTCGATCATGTTGCTCAAAATTTGGGATCAAATGGTGGAGGTGATCACAGGTTGCTTGAACTAGGTGATGAAAAAGGCCCAATGAAGAAGGAGGAGGAGAAGGAGTTGGTTTTTTTATATCCCCCTTTTCTCTACCTGAAGGAGTCTCAAAGCAGCTAATAATCTCCTTCCCTTCCCCAACCCACAACAGGCACCTTGTGAGGTAGGCAGGGGTGTCAGGTTTTCAATTTCCCAGGGGGGGAGGGGGCTCTTGTGTGCATGCGCCGGGACAATGTCCCTGCCATCACCACCACCGCCTCTTCCTCCCGCCTGGCCACTCCTCCCTCCCTCCCCCTCCCTCCCTCCGGGGGCCATCCGGGCGAATGCCGAGCATGATGGCGTCACCCAGAAGTGACACCATCATGCTGGGCACATTGCCAGGGTGACACTCTGGCAATCGCCCTGAAACTCTATGGTGCCATAGAGTTTTGGGGCGATTGCTAGAGTGTCACCCTGGCAATGTACCCAGCGTGATGGCTTCACTTCTGGGTGATGCCATCACACTGGGCATTTGCCCAGATGGCCCCAAGAGGGAGAGAAAGAAGAGTGGATACAGGGGAGCCAGGCAGGGGGGGAGAGGCTCTTGCGGTGGTGGCGGGCTGGGGAGGTATGGCGGCGGGCTCTCCGTTTTGCCGGGGGGGGGGCTCAGTCCCCCCTGGGGAATTTCAGGGGTGGCCTAAGCCCCCAAGCCCCCCCCGTAGTTGACACCTATGGAGGTAGGTAGGGCTGAGAGAGTTCTGAGAGAACTGTGACTGACCAGAGGTTATCCAGAAGGCTTTATGTGGGGAAGCAGGAAATCGAATCTGGTTCTCTAAATTAGAGTCTGCTGCTCTTAACCACTACACCACTCTGGCTCTCAGTCTCTGGTGGAACAACATGAATAACGTTGGCCTTTATTCAAATACAAGCCAGCATGGTGTAGTAGTTAGAGTGTCAGACTAGGATCTGGGAGACCCAGGTTCAAATCCTCACTCTGTCAGGGAAGTTCTCAGCCTAACCTACTTCACAGGGTTGTTGTAAGGATAAAATGGAGGAAAAGAATTATAAGCTGCTTTGGGTCCCCATTAGGGAGAAAGGCAGGGTATAAATGAAGTAAATATAGAAAAACATAGGCTTCTTATAGCCTTGCTCCGCAAGAGACTCTACCCAGATCCTCTTTGCAAAACCAATGACATGGAAGAACCTTCCCTGTGATTTCCCATGTGACTTATGCTGTCTGTGGTAGTGCATTTTAATAAAGCACACTAGCCCTGTTCACATTATATTGGATGCACATCTGTGTGTACATCTGTTTGTAGGAAAGAGCCGATGCACATTCCCTTTGCAACTGAAACTGGATGAAGAAGGGAGCTTTGCAGGCCCGTAACCAGGGTTTTTCAATTTGGGGGGCCTTCTAAAAAGTGGGGGGGGGGGCACTGAAATTCTTGTGCTACCTTTGTGCGTGGCCCCCACTTCTCCCCCAAAGCATTTAAAAGGTCCATTTAAATGCTTTGAGGGAGAAGTGGAAGGAGGCGCCCAGGCGCCTGCACTCCAAGCTGCAGATTCAGGGATTGGAGTGCAGGTGCACAGCCCCTGCTTCTCCCCCCAAGCATTTAAACTTTAAATGCTTGGGGGGAGAAGTGGGGGAGGCCTTGCACATGCCTGCACTCCAAGCTGTGCCTCCCCCCATGGCATTGAAAGTTTAAATGCTTTGGGGGAGAAGTGGGGGCCACGTGCTCTTGTACTCCAAGCCATGAATTCATGGCTTGGAGTGCAGGCACACGTGGTCTCCCCCCACTTCTCCCCAAAAGTTGTGGGGCCTTGGGAGGAAATCAGGGGGGCTGGGCCCTGGGAGGCCCCACTGTAGCTATGGGCCTGAAGCGGTGACTCTTGGAAGCTCATACCTAGAATAACTTGTTGGTCTCAAACTTTCTCAGTAGTAATTTTTTTTTATTGCACGATAAAAATATTTCCAACAGAATACATAATAATTTTTCTTTTTGACTACAGAAATTCCGTATCAACAGTAAGAAATACTAAATGTATATAACAGTAGATAAGCTTGTAAATATTATTCATGTTATTTATTTGTTTGTTTAACCTTTGCTTTTTTGCCTAGTGGTGCTCATTTTTCAAGGTTTAATGGTAATGGTCTCGAACTTTCTACTGGACTCAAATCTAGCCAGATAAATATGGGGTTTGTATCACGTGTTGAGCTCCACATGTGATGACTGTGACACAAGAATTACTCAACATGCATTTTAAGCAAAATCAAGTATACCCGATATATGGACTGTACATGGATTCACTGTAATTTGTGGGCAGGGCCAGTTACATAGATAGCTCCCATCTGATCATCACCCAAACAGGATGGTGCCAACAACCAGACTGGGAAGATGCAGACAATTGACCCTGCCTATGTTTAATCTAGATGACATCAGATTAGGAAGATCCAGATAATTGGGCCTGCCTATCTTTAAAGGAGCCATGACATCATAGTGGTGTGTGATCAGCACTAGTGGTGTGGAAATTGTTGGATGTGCAGCAGAAAGATAATGCAGACTTAGTTTGTAAGGAAAAGTAAAGTTTACTAAAAGATTAGGAAGCGTTCTATGGAAGAAAATAACAATCACCCTAACTAGTCGCCATCTTGCTTGTGTGCTCCATCTTGCTCGTGTGCTCCATCTTGCTCCGAGCACACAGCACTGAGGAACTTTATCCTAATGACTGTGTGCTCCAGCAATGAGGAAAAGGGCTTCCGTTGGAGCTCACTGAAGCATCAGTTGAACCTAGGGTTGTCAAGTAGGGTCGACTTACCGGTGGGGGGGAGTTGTTCTCCCCCCGGGAGCTCTTCTGGTGCGTGCGCTTTGCGCACACGCCATGGTGACGTAATGACGTCACCCGGAGGTGACGTCATCACATTGGGGGCGTTGCCAGGGCAACGCTCTGGCAATCGCCCCCAAAACTCTATGGTATCATAGAGTTTGGGGGCGATTGCCAGAGTGTCGCCCTGGCAACGCCCCCAACGTAATGACGTCACCTCCGGGTGACGTCATTACACGGGGGAAGTCGTCCTCACCGGACAACTTCTGGGGCGGGGTTCCCCCCGCCAGCCAAATGCCGGCCGGCGGATCGGGAACCCCTATAGCGGGGGATCCCCCGCCCCCCGGGCTGACGTGGCAGCCCTAGTCGAGCCTCAGTCCTTCAGCCTGTACACATCAGTGGGTCATTGCAAAACCAGCTAACCCTCTCTTTTTAATTAGTGTTTGATATGTTTTCACCTGGGCACCAGCTCGCTTTGCCCCTGGATTCTTTTCCTATTGGTTCAGACTGGGTTTGGTGCAGCAACAAATCACCTTTTGATTCTTTTCATTGCGGGGCTACACTTATCGGCGAGTGGCTGTATTGTGTGGGGGAGTGTTTTTTTCATTTGTACCAACCGAGTAAGGGTTGTGTGCGGGCACCATCCTCTGCATATACTGGGGTCTGGGGAGTCTTTAAGTTTTGTTAGCAACACCTCCCCCCAATTGGGGTTCAGTTGGGTAGCTGCTTGAGCAGGGCTTTAAAGACTGCTCAGAATTTTGCTGCATTTGGTCTATATTGCATCGGCAACCACATTTTCTGATCAGTAAATAAGAGTCAGTTAAGAGTTCTTTGCACTCTGGTCATTTTAATTTTATTTTACTGGGGCTGCTTGAAAGCCAGTCAAATCTAACTCTAGGGGGCGGTGCTCATCTCCGTTTCTAAGCTGAAGAGCCAGTGCTGTCTGAAGACTTCTCTGTGGTCATGTGGCCAGCATGACTAAACGCCAAGGTACACGGAATGCTTTAACCTTCCCACCGAAGTGGTACCTATTTGTCTACTTGGAACTTCTTGCTTTTGAACTGCTAGGTTGGCAGGAGCTGGGGCCAGAGACGGAAACTCACTCTGTCTTGCGGCACTCTGCTCTTGAACTGCCCAGCTACTGGCCTTCCGGTCTGCAGCTCAGTGTCTTAGCCTCTGAGCCACTGCGCCCCCCACCCCACCCCAGAACTGGATAATTACAGTTAATTATCTTGATATTTTGCCTCACCTTTGCCAGCCGGGCCACTTTTCCAGGCATTTAAGTTCAGCCTAAATTTTTATTAGTAGCTTGTTGCCGCGTGTTTATTAAGCTCTAGTTGCCGATGGTATTAATTGGGTGGTGGGATTATTAGCTATTGCTGGGATAATTAGGAAATATGACTTATAACAATAATAGGAGCTAAGACTAGTTAATTAATTATACACGTTTATTAATTCTAAACAAGTTAGTTTAAGCATTGTGTGGCTAAGGGCCATTCGGCCTCTATTATTTATTTATTTAGTATTTCACATTTTTTTCCCCGCCCTCCCCACAAGCGGGCTCAGGGCGGCTTACAAAACGGGACACAGTGTCAAGCAGGATAAAACAATTTAAAACACGTTAAAATATAGAAATGACAATAACAGTACATTACAATATAAATTGCAGATAAAGTGCTCGCAGTGATGTTAATACTAAACATTCATTTAGATGGCATATCTTGGAGCCGACCTCAGGGTCATATTGAGCTCCCCGATCTCATCAGAAGTCTCACACCGGCCCGAGCTTCATTCAGGGCCAGCCCTCATCACTGATATTACTGGCAATGGTTGCTGGTAAATGATGGTAAGCGGGTATTCTCTCAAGGACAGTTGTCTCAGAGCTCTCTCAGCTCCCCCTACCTCACAGGCTTAAAACTCTTTTCCCTTCCCCTCCCCAGAACAGACACCCTGTGAGGTAGGTGGAGCTGAGAGAGCTCTGAGACAACTGTCCTTGAGAGAACAGCTGGTACAGAGCTATGGCTTGCCCAGGGTCACCCAGCTGGCTGCAAGTGGAGGAGTGGGGAATCAAACCTGGTTCTCCCAGATTAGCGTCCGCACACTTAACCACTACACCAAACTGGCTCTCTTGAACTGGGCTGAATCTTGAAGACAAGTCATTTCTTCCATGCTGTTGCCATCTCCCACCAAACAGCTTTTCCTTATTATTTCTGGAGGCAGACATAAACCCTGCAAGAATGTTGTAATGTATGCAATGGTGACGGCCACATGACCACCACCAAGCACATGGCCAGGAAGGGCCGGACCTTCAGTCCTGCAAACAATGGCCCACCAGGATCCTAATTGTCCCCCTATCAGAGGCTTAGGATATTCAAAAAAATCCTATGATAGCCTCTGGCGGGAAACTAATCTAATCACCCTGTTTGGGCAAGGTCAGGGGTGAGGCTTGACTGTGAATACAAGCAGGCCCCTTGACCTCCATTATGCATGCTCATCGGAACCCTAAATAAACTATGCTTGCTGATTTCACTCCAACGCGTCTCCGACTCCAGTACTTTCCAAATGTGTGACGAACGGGGTGCATGCGTGTGCATTAAAGGACAACACAGTCTTAATAGAACGAATCCCCACACTGCAGGCTCGGTGGTAGGCCGTCTGCTTGGCATGAAGAAGGTCCCAGGTTCAATCCCCCGACACCTCCAGCTAAGAGGACCAGGCAGTTTGGGATGTAAAAGACCTCTGTCTGAGACCCTCGAGAGCTGCTGCCAGTCTGAGTAGACAGCACTGACCTCGATGGACTGAGGCTCTGATTCAGTAGAAGTATGTGTGTGTCCATGTGTATGCAGGGCTCTTTTTTTAAAAGAGGTGCCCGAGCTCTCTAGAGGGAAATGAAGCTTTCAATCTGTATACTGAAAACTCATAAACTTTTACACATTTTTAAAATAATTTTGTTGAAGAGGTTCTGGAACTCCATTCCGGCACATTCCCCCAGGAAAAAAGCCCCGTGTATATGTGAGGCAGAGCTGGCACTCACTGGAAGAGTCACCACCTGTTGGTGGATTGTTTGCCTTCGGCTGCCTTTCAGTTGCATCTAACAGCAGACGCAGGTGGGACTTCTTGATTGATTGACTTCATCTGTATCCTGCCTTTCTCGCTGAGACACAGTATGGATTACAAAATATGTTTTAGAAATCGACCAGATAGCACACGACAGCCAATAAACCATGCTGCAGGACTGGGGGGGGGGGGGGGGGGGGGGGTTGCTAGAAAATTGCAACCGATCTGTGGGGACGACACACAGTTTTCAAGACAAGAGATGAGCAGAGGTGGTTTGCCATTGCCCGCCGCGGCTGACCCTGCTGAGCTTATGAGATCTGACGAGATTGGGCTATCCAAGCCAGGGCAGGGCTAGGATTTCAGAACTGGGAAACAATGCGAACAACTCCCCTCCCTCCAATGACATAGGGCGATTCTGCATCTGGTGTTTGCTCCACATTTTCTCAACAGTGAGGAAAAGGTGCAGCCATAGGCGTAGAGTATGGGGGGGGGGCTCGAGGGCTCGAGCCACCCCTGAAATTTCCCGGGAAGGGGGCTCAGCCACCCCCGGCAAAATGGAGCACCTGCTTGGCACTTGTCCTACTTGGGAGTTCCTGGGAGCGCGGGGTGGTGGTGGTGGTGGGGGGCTGGCCCTGACAGGCACCAAGCCAGACTCGTCGATCCAGTTCTGACTCTGAACTAGATGTTGTTATGGCTTGCGCGGTTAGGGTTTGCCCCAGGGATTCGGGCCCTGCAGCCTGGAGGCTGTGGGCGTAACTTGTCTCAGTCCTGGCTTGATGCAGGCAGACTCCATTCTGGATACATGGAGCAAAAGAGTCAAGGCAGACTGGCAATCTGGATATGCTATTTGTGGCATGCGGCAGCTGAGATTGCGTCCAGGCTAGGTTTTTCCGACCGTGGTTCTGCCTTCAGCCTGAACAGTCCTGAAAAAGCTTGCTTTGTTCAAAACTTACCCTCCCTCCCCAAGTTTCTAGTCCTTATGGTGGCGAGCGCTGAAGATATGCTGTGTGTGCCCATTGCAGTGGGGGGGGGGGGCAAGGGGGAAGTGGACTTTGGTGTCCTCAGCAAGAGGATTTGGGTTGTTGTTGTTTAAACTTATAGACCACCCTTCCCCAAAGGGCTTAGGGTGGTGAACAACAGGTTAAAAGATACAATACATTAATTACAGATTACCAATAAAATCAGTTTGCTCTGGAGCCACCCTTCCTGAGCTAAGACAAAAATGTGTGAGCTGGAGGCTAAAAAACTGGGAGCTAGCTCACACTAACTCAGCTTAGAGGGAACAGGGGTCAAGGCCAGCAGAGATGTGCTGCCATAGAGTCCACTTCCCAAAGCTGCCATTTCCTTCAGGGGAACTGATCTCTGTATTCTGGGGATCAACTGTAATTTCATGGGAATTCTGGCCCCACCTGAAGACTGGCAACCCTAAAGCAGGCCATAAGGAGCCCCCCCCCCCCCACATAAATGGGGTACAAAAGGAAGTGACATTTTTTTATATATGCAGATTAAACTTTATGAAGTTTTTCCAATGTAGAGTGTTTGCATTTGTTTTGTTTGTGTGCAAAGCCTTTGCCCTTTTCAACCCAGCACCAGTTGCTATGCATGTCAAAGTATCTGGGGAACAAGCATGGATCCAGTGGCGTGCAAAAAAGTGGCATATTATCATTCCCTCTGATTACCTAAAACACAGAGAAGAATAAAGAGAAGAGAACTCGAAGCGGAAACAAAAAATGAAGCTACTCTCCCTGAGCGTGCTCCTTTAAGATTATTGTACAAGCCGGTGCATTGCCTAAAAAAAAAAAAGTCATTTAATTTTTAACCCAATGACAAGTTACCCTCTATTACATGAAATAAATCAGGCTGGTATAAAAGATGCATGGGCTGACATTTCCCTACAAGATTAGTATTTGCATGACAAAAGCCAGCAGTGGTGGCAAAAATAAACAATCTCACAAAACGCTGAGGGGAAAATGTCCCCCCCCCCCCTTCTGACACCAAGCACAAGTTTTAGACAAATGGAGGTTTCCCTTCCCATCCCATCACCTTAGATTTCCAATAACGGTTCTCACCCAGAAGAGAAAAAAAAAGTTCAGTCAGCCCCCACCCCCCCCGAAAGCTCAAAACAAATATTTCAGGATTGACCAAAATACAAGGTTGTGTTTCAGATAAGAACGAGTGGGGTCCTTTCCCCCACAAAGAAATGAGCACAATTCTTAGCAAGTCCTTGAAAATTTCTACAGACGTTTCCTTGTCAACAAGACCATATAAATGCTTTAAAGAAAATACAGCAACTCGCGTCTCTTCCAGAGTAAGAGGTCAAAGCTCTGGAAAAACTGATGGGCCCAAGGTCACCCAGTACCTGCATGTGGAGGAATGGGGAATAAAACCTGGTTCTCCCAGATTAGAGTCTGCCACTCTTAACCACGACACCAAATTGGCAGAAGGTACCAATAGTCAGTGATCTTCCCAGCTTTCTCCTCCCCCATCATCTAATTTTAACCCCGTGGTGGAAAGTGCCCTGTCGTTGCAGCTTACTTATGGCATGACCCCATCGGTTTTCAAGGCAACAGCTGAACAGAGGTGGTTGGCCATTGCCTGCCTCTGCACTGCAGCCCTAGACTTCCTTGGTGGTTTGCTTCTTAATTACTGTTTCCATGACAAGAGTCATAAACACTGAGCATCGCATACTAAAACAGAAGACTAAGGATTACTCTCTGAGTTACAGCAATGTGATTTTACTACAGCTACCAAAAAATTAGCCACACTCCAAGTTAGTGTCCCCTTGCCTAATCCCTGCAAGGGTCTGCTGCAATTTTCCTAAATTTTGTTCAGTATGTTGCTGTTCCTCCACCGGAAGATGGCTGAAGGCATTTAGTAAGCTTTGTCCCTGAAGATCGGTTTTCCCCACTTCCTTCTCTACATCTGTCTCAGTGTCTCTCGAAGGGGTCATCTTATTACTCTGCTGCAGGAGGGAGTGGTTGAAATTTTGATTATAACCTGTCTTCTGGTCTAAAAGGATTTCTAGATCAATTAATGGGGGCTCCATCTCTTTTCTGTCCTCCTCTGTAAGGGTGGTTGTTCTAGCTTTGATTTAATCAAGGGCTTTCTTATTAGATTGTTAAAAGCTCTTGTCAAGTGAGTTCCAATGTTCCTAAATATTGGAAAACACCATAGAGGGGATTTTAGGTGGAAAAAAAAGGACAGGGTATCCTGTCCTCCATAAATAGGACCCTGATTTTTTTCTACATATTTCAGATCTATGCATGCCCAACAAATAAGAGAGATGGCACAAACTCCAAGTCACTTGTTTGTCTTCATCCATAACTCCTATGCTCTCTCATCCATGTACCATCCTTGGCCAACCCTGCTTAGTTCTTGAGATTTTAAGAGATTGGACTAGCCTGGGCCATCCGAGGCAGGGCATTTCCAACACAGGGGAAGTTTATTTCCAGGGTAGAAGGACCCATGTAGACTAATTTCCATATATGTCAGGAAGATTCAGTAGGGTGGGGGAAGAGG
Source organism: Lepidodactylus listeri (assembly GCA_029233225.1). Taxonomy (NCBI): domain Eukaryota; kingdom Metazoa; phylum Chordata; class Lepidosauria; order Squamata; family Gekkonidae; genus Lepidodactylus; species Lepidodactylus listeri. Next base: position 125,057,312 of record JARCFY010000005.1, on the reverse strand, counting down.
GGGCGGAGGGATGAGGGAAAAGAGCACGATTTCCGCCTCTCTTCTGCCTGACTGCCGCTTCCCAATCCATGTAGCTGTGACTCCTTGTGCATCCCATAACCTTGAGAATAAGTTTTCCTGGAGTCAGAAATGTCTGCTGGATGAGGGAGGGTGAAAGCAAGGAAGATCAGTGATCCTTGCACAGTCCTTGCACTGGATCCAACCCTCTGCCAGTCACTGCAACTTCTTTCCACTCCCCTCAGAATTCCTGCAAATGGGCCCTTCCAACTTCACTTCTGCTTAGGTTTTAGGTGAAACAAGAAGAGAAGAAGAAGAAGAGATTGGATTTATACCCCACCCTTCACTCCTCGAGGGAGTCTCAGAGCGGCTTACAAACTCCTTTCCCTTCCCCTCCCCACAACAGACACCCTGTGAGGTAGGTGGGGCTGAGAGAGCGCTTTCCCAAGCTGTCCTTGAGGGAACAGCTGGTACAGAGCTATGGCTTGCCCAAGGTCATCCAGCCAGGTGCAAGTGGAGGAGTGGGGAATCAAACCCGGTTCTCCCAGATTAGAGTCCGCGCACTTAACCACCACACCAAACTGGCTCTCAAGAAGCGGGGATCCGCAATACGTGGGGGGGGGAGTGTTCCCCACGGCTCCCCCACTGAAGCAGCAGGAGCTCCACATGGAGGAGGAGGAGGAAGAGGCCCACCAGGCCCACCAAGCCTTCTCCGCCCCCCCCCCAGTGGTGAGGCCTGAGCAGCTCCCAGCCGCTGGCCTGCTAAGCCTCTTCCCCCTGACCTGGCACCAAGGCCTGAGCGGCTCCCAGCCACTGGACCCACCAAGATTTCTTCCCCCACCACCTGGCACCAGCAACAAAGTCTGAGCGGCTCCCAGCCACTGGGCCCACCAAACATTCTCCCCCCCGTAGCAACGGCAGCGAGGCAGTTCCCAGTGCGTTCTCTGCGCATACACAGGGAATGCTCTTTTACTTTTAGGGGGATTTAAGTATCCCCCATATACTTTTGTAAACATGTAAGGTTTTTCTACACACTTGTGGAGTGCCCCAAGTTTGCTGAAAGATCTCTTTGCCCCCTACGTGCCCCAGATCTGTGGGAATAAGTATCCGCAAGCAGAGGGGACCTTTCCCTGTTAGATATATAGATGTGATGACGTCTGGTGATCTGTGGAGAACACCTCACACAGAGAAAGAGGAATTAGGTTTGGGAATGCGAGGAAGGCTTATGGAAATCCAAATTTTTATTTCATAGAAGAGACAGAAAATGATCGACTTTATTAAGTGTCTCACTGGGCAATTCTGAACAGAGTTCTACCAGTCCTTCCTGATTGATTTGAGTCGGCTTTGGCTGGAGTAACTCTACATAGGAGTTATCAGGGCTATTTTTGGGCAGGAACGCCCAGGAACGGAGTTCCGGCTGGCTCCTGAGTTGGCCACACCCAGCAGGAACTCATTAGCATAACAGGCCACACCCAACAGCAGAAACTCATGAGGATTGGCTACATTAGGGGTGTGTGGCCTGACATGCAAATTAATTCCTGCTACAAAAAAAGCCCTGGGTTTTGACAACAAACAAGGTAAACAGAATAAGAAGCAAAAGGTGGGTGTGGCTGGATGACCACTCTTCTGGTAACATGGGGGTGTGGCCTAATGTGCTAATATGCTGCACTGTCAGGGGTGTGGCCTAATATGCTAATAAGTTCCTGCTGCTGATACCATAGAGTTTTGGGGCAATTGCCAGAGCATCGCCCTGGCAACGCCCCCAACGTGCTGCGTCACTTCCGGTGATGTTGATGGGCGCGCACGAGCTTCACGCGCGCCAGAAGAAACTCCCGGCGGGAGGAGGACTCCCCCCCGCCGGTGAGTTTTCAAGACTTGGCAGCCCGACTTCTCACTGTGGTCTTTGTTCCCTTCCCCTTCCTCCTCTGGAGCACCCAGACCAAGATCTCATTTCCTAAGCCCATTCCCTCCCCTTAGCCTTTTGCCTTTCCTGGGCTCATGGTTCCGCTACCTCTCCTTTCATAGGTTCTTCTGTTTCTCCTACCTCTCTTTAGGATCAGAGCAATTCAGGCAGTGGCAGATACCCCTCTGCCTGCCCTGCCTCTCTGTGACATCAGGGTAGCTTAGCCAATCACTGCCAGCAACTTGACCATGCCTGCAAAATCCTTTACATACGTATGTATATCCCATCAACTTGCAAACAACTTAGAGTGACCACAGCGAGGGGTTTTCAAGGCAAGTGAGAAGCAGAGGTAGTTTGCAACCAAGCCCCCTCTCTTTCAGCCGGCAAACTTCAGCAAATAACTCTAGCAGACCCACCTGGCTCCTTAGCTCAATGGATGCAAGAGAAAACAGCTCCCATGGATAAAATGGCTGCTTTGGAGGGTGGACTCTATGGCATTGTACCCTGTTGAGGCCCCTCCCCTCCCCAAACCCCGCCCTCTCCTGGATCCACCCCCAAAGTCTCCAGGTATTTCCAACCCAGGCATTTTCCAACCCCAAAGTCTCCAGGTATTTTCCAACCCTAAGCAGACCCACATGGGCACAGGAGAAGCCCCACCCTCTGCTCTCTGCACTCAGAGGCAGCTCAGAAGGATGAGGTCAGGCAGGGACGTGGGGACGTGGGGAGGTGGGAGAGAAGAGCACTGCAGGCGATTAAAACCCTGGGTGGGCTGTTTCCAGCCTACAAGCTGTATGTTTGACACCCCTGGTATAGATGGAACACTGTGTCTGGGGCAGGGATGCTCTGTATTCTTGGTGCTTGGGGGGGGGACAACAGTGGGAGGGCTTTTGGAGTTCTGGCTCTGCTGGTGGACATCCTGATGGCACCTGATGGTGTTTTTGGCCACTGTGTGACACAGAGTGTTGGACTGGATAGGCCACTGGCCTGATCCATCATGGCTTCTTTTATGTTCTAAGAACTGCTGGTAGAAATATCAGGAGATGGATCAATGGTGTGGCTCTATTTAAGGCAGCAACTTCTGTCTTTATATGGCCAACTAATTAGACAACAAAAGTGCGCACAATGTTAACATTTCCCCTCTTTTAAATCACACCCATTTTATGCCCTTTCTTGCTTTACTCACCCCATTGACGGGCTTTAAGTACTACATCAGGAAGAGTGGATTTCTTTGACAGAAACAAATGGATTTGTCATTCAGAAAAAATACCGGATAGTAACGAGAGTAGCTGAAAATCTATTCTTGTACTGACTGACACCCAGGCACATTATTATTGAGTTTTATAGCCGTAAGTCAGCAGTTACGCAAATCATAGAAAAGGTCTTGTTTCGATCCACCAAAACAAAAACAAAAAAACCACCCCACAAAACAAAGAAAAATAACCCTGAATATTTGAAATAACACCTTATGCTGGGGATGGCTTATTTCTGGCCTCAAAGAACCTCTGGTTCTCACTCTGGTTTTGGTTGGCTCATGCAAAGTGGAGGCTTGGTCTAGAGACCACAGGGCAACAACAGAATCTTTGTGGTGTGGTTCCAATCTGGAGTTGGCAACCCTAGGGCAACCCATAGTGCCCCTCCCTTAAAGTAAGAAGCTGGCTTGGGGGGGGGGGGACAGTGGGAAGGCTGCTAGTGTCCTGGCCCCACTGGTGGACCTCGTGATGGCACCTGGTATTTTTGGCCACTGTGTGACAGAGTGTTGGACTGGATGGGTCATTGGCCTGATCCTACATTAGCTTCTCTTATGTTCTTTCCCTGCCTTCCGTGAAAGATTCAATTAAGGTCAAGTGTAGCTGGTCTCTTTGGGGTGTGAATTATTTCAGCCTAGTGACAACTTGGGCAGCAGGAACTAAGTTATTTTCCTACTTGGGCAGCAGGAACTAAGTTATTTTCCTGAGCCTGTGGAGGAAGATCTCGCTCGTCAAAGGTCTCCTCTTCAATTTACTATCATACTTCCCCAGTTAATGGAAAAATCAATATAGCAGAAGGAAACTGTGTCCCCCCCACCCCTTAGCCTGAAAATAACATGATTATTACTACTGCAATTTTTTTCTTTTCTGACCTTAGCTCTATGCCTTTAATGAGTGAATTATAGGGAGAAAATCCAGCCTTTTCCTCCATTAGTGTGTCTCTATCCCAGGGCCCAGTCACAGAAAGAGGGGGGTACACTTGGAGGGGAGGGGCAAATGTCCAGGGAAGCCTAGCTTGGCTTGCTGCTCTTGCCATGATAGGGTCTATTTACGATATTTCAGAAACAAAATAGAAATTTTTCCTCCATGTTTTTGGAGATTCTACTTATGGGCTGGGAGGGACTGTGTTTCTAGGCCCAGGGGAGAGATGCTCTAGAATGCAAAAACATGCAGCTGTTGAATGACCTCCTGTCATCCAGCTATGAAAGCCCTAGATTAGTGGTCTCCAACCTTTCTGAGCCTGCAGGCAATACTGTGATTCTGACATGGGGTGTTGGGTGCAGCCACAAAATGGCCACCACAAAATGGCTGCCACAAGAGGTGGAACCAGACTCAAAATGGCTGTCACAGCTTGCCTTCAGTCACCCAGTGAAGATCCTTGTGCTGTTGTGGCAGCTGCTGCCTAAGCAATATTATTTTTTTAAAGATCTCCACAGCCAATCAAAGCTCCAGTGGCCACTCAGAAGCTCTGCTCGGCAAAAGCCACACTTGATTCCACCCACTTTCTCAAAATTCTTGGTGAGCACCAAGAATGGTGTTGGTGAGTGCCATGGCTACGTTGGGGACCCTGCCATAGTAGATCTCTTGCTGCCCCCCCCCCCAAAAAAAGGGCCTCAGCAACATTATGTCACCTGTAGCGATTATCAAAAGCTTCCTTCTGTGGTGCATCCAGAGTTTTTGATGCCGTGCCACTGTCTGTTAGTTTCTTATGAATTAGCACAGCAGGAGCTGTCTTCTTCTTTTTCTCACTGCTTAAGGGTCAGAACAACCCCTTGAAAGAACAGCAGAGAATTAAAATGTCGCAGACTCATCTGGCATCTGTAAATTCCTTTGCCCGTGAAATTTGGAATTGATCTAATTGGGCAAGACTCTAGGGTTTGGCACCTTTATCACCTTTTCCAACTTTACTTTAAAGGGCACCGTGGATAATGAGCGCGGTTAGCATTTGCCAAAACACTGGCCTAACCCAGTGAATATATTGTAGGATGGAGACAGATAGGGGTCGTGAAAACAAGTCCCACGAGGAAAGGTTGAAGGAACTGGGGCTGCGATCATATGCATAATTAGATCCAACATAGGTGTGAATGCTGGGTGGATTTAAAGGGAGTGATCAGACAACATCTGGGAAGCACTCTGCAGCCATCGGCAACCCATTTTGCTCTGCCACAGAAGCAGAGTTAAAAGACACCAGGGGAAAAAAAATGGTAGTAAACAGGTTGCGATGGGCCACGGATGGACTTTCTTGTGTCCGATCACTCCAGTGACTCTCATGGTGTTGGGATGGTCTGATCAGGCCATCCCGACTCTGAGGCATTGTTCCCCCCTGCCTTCGCAGTATGTGCATCATCACAAACTCCATAGGGAGCCCTCAGTGCAGAGGTGCGATTCATCGATCCCTCGTTTAAGCACATGGGAGGGAAATGGGACCAAAAAAAGACTCACCCACAGTTGCATCTGATCACTCACTGACAGACTGCCCATAGCTTCAAAGGGAGGTGTGATCGTGCAACTGCGGGTCAAATTTTGCCGGAGGAAATAGCCTCACTCCCCCCCCCCCGGTTTTTCTGGCACGTGTGACCGCAACCTGGGAATGTTCATCTTGGAGAAGAGGGGAGACAGGATCATACTCTTCAAATGGCTGTCAACATGGAAGAGAGCAAAGACTTATTCTCCTCTGCTCCAAGAAGCAAGGTCAGATTTACTGGGCAGGAAGGTCAACTGAATATCCGGAGAAACTTCCCAACAGTAAAAGTAGTTCAGTAATGGAAATAGGGTTGCCAATACCAGGTTAGGAAATTCCTGGAGATTTTTTTTTTTGGGGGGTGGAGTCTGAGGAGGAAGGGATTTTAGGAGGAGAGGGACCTCATCAGGGAAATGATGTCATGGAGTGCATCCTCCAAAGCAGCCAAAGAAGAACTGATCTCTTGGGGAATACTATCTCACTCTAAGGGTGTATAGGTATATAGGGTGTTTGGTGTAGTGGTTAAGAGCACAGAAGAACCAGGTTTGGATTCCCCACTCCTTCACATGTAGCTGCTGGTCTGACCTTGGGTCAGTCATAAGTTCCTTCAGAGCTGTTCTCTCAAAGGCAGTTCTCAAGAGAACTCTCTCAGCCCCACCTACCTCACAAGGTTTCTGTATTGAGGATGGGAAGGGAAAGGGATTGTAAGCTACTCTGAGACTCTTTCGGGTAGTGAAGGGTGGGGTATAAATCCAATCTCCTTTCCCTCCTCCTCCTCTTTGAATAAGATGCCACTCTTTGTTTTAACCTGGGAGCTGCCCTCTGACCCCTTCTCTCTCACTTTGTCCTCTCACTCCAAGTACATGGCCTTCCATGGAGACACATATCTGCAGGTCTTAGGGTTGCCAGCCTCCACGTGGTGGCTGGAGAGCTCCTGGTATTACCACTGATCTCCAGGAGAGAGAGATCGGTTCACCTGGAGAAAATGGCTGCTTTGGAGGGTGGACTCTATGGCATTATATCATTGAAGTCCCTCCCCAAACCCCACCCACCTCAGGCTCCACCCCCAAAATCCCCAGGTATTTCCCAACCCAGAGCTGGCAACCCTAGCAGGTCTCTCCTGTAGATACAATGCCCTCATACTCCCATACAAAGCACCTGCATTGTAAAGTTGAGATGCAACCAAGTAACATCCTGTTAGTCAAATATGTGATTGATGACTGATCAGACCAAGAAATCTAAATGGAGGATGTGTAAATGAGGTCAATGATGATGTAAAATGAGAAGGAGCAAGAAGAGCATATAAGCAAGATCCCTGCTTTAACACACTGAACATCTACGAGCTGTGAGATGTTCCTTTATTTGAATAAATCTTTTCCCCCCTACCCTTTATCGCCTGGAATTGCCTGTGTGGTTTATTGGCTAGCCACACAAGTCAAAGAACCATAGCGCCCTCAGGCCATTGCTCTCACTTGGTTGGTTTTGCTATAGCAGTCTAACACAGCTTCCCTGGATAAAGGAGATGCTGCTTTCTCTACAGCAGGAGCCCCCAACATTTGAGCCTGTGGGCACCAGTGTTCTCTCTAAGCTGAGTTAGTGTGAGCTAGCTCTCAGTTTTTTAGCCTCGGGCTCACACATTTTTGTCTTAGCTCAGGAAGGATGGCACCAAAGCAAACTAATTTATGCAGTAGGCAAATTGCTTGCTCACAACTTTAATGCCAGTAGCTCACAAAGCAGAATTTGTGTTCACAAGACTCCACCACAAGACTCCACTGGTGGGCACCTTTGGAATTCAGACAGGACCTGGTGGGCATGACCACAAAATGGCTGCCACAAAATGGCTGCCTCAGGAAGCAGAGCCAGTCACAAAATGGATGCTGCAGCTTACCACCAATCATACAGTGAAGATCATTGTGCTGTAGTGGCAGTTGAAGCCAATGGCCAATCGGAAGCCTTGATGTTGTCCCCTCCTCTGTTTTATCCTCATAATGAATCCCATGAGGAAATCAGGCTGTAAATGCGAGAGTACCCCAAGATCACCAAGGGAAATTCCTGGCAATTACCCACAATTCCTTGTAAAGCAGAGGATAGTAAAAGTCAGGGCAGACATTTACCTTCCACAAGAATATGAGGTATACTTGCTATGAGTACATCCATGTTCACATATGGGGATAAAGACTACACACGGATCTGTGCTAGGGTTACCAACTCCAGGATGGGAAATTCCTAGAGATCTAGGGGTGGCGTGTGGTGAGGATTTGGGGATGGGAGGGATTTGGGGATGGGAGGGACCTCAGTGGGGTACAATGACATACTGTCCACCCTCCAAAACAACCATTGTCTCTAGGGAAAGTCATCTCTTATAGTCTAGAGATCAGTTTTAATTCTAGGAGATCACCAGGCCCCACCTGGAGGGTGACAGCCCTAGGTGTATGGATGCACGCCCATAGAACCCATATCACACACTTTCTTGTTTGCATCAGGGAGTCATGTCCCTGCTGGGTCTCCCTGTGGCAGTCTTAGCCCTGTCTGACAGCGTTCCAGTCTGGAGGGAGTTCCAGGTTATGGACATGCCACACCTACCTTAGAGCTGAAGCCCTCCGATTTGTACAGAGAACCTTGCCCCATCTCTGTAATAGCCTCTGTGGGAAGTTTGTGTTGATTAGCAATTTCCATTTAAATGTTCAGCACCTCCTCATTAAAACAAATTATCCTGTGGGTTTGCTGACTGTTTTTGCTTTACAAGACATTGTGGAATTTCTGCTTGCATGATTTCATTGCCGGGAAATGACTGCTGAGGATAGATCAAGGTTAGTACGGGACAGAATAACACTGGTAGTTAAGCTGGGAAGAATCAAGCTCTGCTGGGGAGACCCAGAGAGGATCCTTGGAAAAGCTCTTTGAGCAGCTGCCCAGCGGGGAGCTTTGGTGTTTGACTTGTTGCCGTATAAAGTGAAAAAAGGAAAAGCACGTTCTAAAACATGCAGTAGATATGAGCCCTATTCAGGCATTACACTTGACCACGTGTACAGGGGAAACATTCTACCCACAATCCTCCTGATCAGGACCGTAGCTACAGTGGGGCATCTGGTGGCCCAGCCCCCCTGATTCACTGCCCAGGCCTCCCAACTTCCCATCCAGCCAGTTCATGGGAAAAAAAAAAACGTTTTCATTTCTGTTTTTCTACAGCCATGCCACATCATCACGCCACACGCTGCACCACTGCTACCTCCAGGAGCCTACTGCTGGAATGCCTCTTCTGACTCCCTTGCAGGGCAGCAGTCCACTCGCAGCTCACAGTGACTCGGCCGCCGTGAGGGCCACAGCCTCTTTATAGTGAACCGCTGTTGAGGCTCTTTCACTTCTGGGGCACCTTTCCCCAAAGGAAGAGCACCTTTCAAAAAAGGGATGCCGGACTCTGGGCCCGCCCACCATTATAAAGGGCCGGGCCAAGCTGCCCCAAGGCAGGCAGTGCTGACGGCAGAGGTTAGCCATGCCAGTTTCCAAGCTCTCAAGAGAAGAAGGGTGCCACAGGTAAAGCAAGGCACACCCCTTGGGGCTGGACGCAGAGTGTGTGAGAGGCTCAGTCCCCCACCGTATCTTCTATTTTTTCGGAGACAGCCTGGGTACTTATGTGTGTGAGGGGGTGCCCCCGACTTATTTAAATGCCCCCCAAAGAAAAGAATTCTGGTTACACCCCCACTCCCGATATGTGCAGCTGATAATTACTTCTCAGGTTTGAAGGCTAGACGAGTAGGTTTTCATACCCTGCTTTTCTCTACTTTAACGCGTCACAATCACATTCTCTTCCTCTCCCCGGAACAGATCCCTTGTGACATAGGTGGGGCTGTGAGAGTTCTGAGAGAACTGGGACTGGCCCAAGGTAACCCAGCAGCCTTCATGTGGAGGAGGAGTGGAGATTTCCAAATGAGAGTCTGGCCGCTCTTAACCAGTACAGTCACACTGGCTTTGGTCCTTACATCTGATATGAGAGGGTGAGGTGAAGGAACTCAGACTGCTAGTATTCGATTTGGTCAAGAAGCCACTGAGGGCTTTCTCTCAGGAGACCGACTTGAGAGCAGCCGGATAAAACTGAACATCAATTAACTGGCCACTGAAGCCTTTGATATCAGGCAGAGATGCAAAATTCTTTCTTCACCTCAGAAAGGTTCCTTGGCTCAGTCGGGCAATAGGACCAATATTTCATAACCCTCCATTCCCTCTAATTCCTCCCTCCCCCCTTCTGAGTGGAGCAGTTCACATCCTGAGCAGAATATCACTGCCGTAATCGTAAAATGGACAATGGGCAGTGCAAGACTCTGCGCGACTCCAGACTGCTGCTGAGTGGGGCTTCCTGTGTTAATGAGTGGCTGCTCATGTGTACAGCTTAGAGAGAACACTGTTCGTAACAGGTGCTGTCTTGTTAATGCCTTTTCTTCACTAACAGGTGTGAATTAGTTAGTCCCTACACTTTTCACCTCTAGCTCTCTCTCTCCTTGTTGTAGATGTAATGCTGAACTGTCTCTCTGAGGTCACGAGTGCCTGGCGGATTTAAAGGGCACATCCAGACAGCAACATCTGGGGAACGTACCGCTTCCATGATCAGCCCATGGATCCCTGCCAGGGAGCCGTACTTAAAAGATAGTGGTGAAAGTCTGGTACAAAGCTTGCTGATGGGCCGATACTGGACTTTCCGCCGTCTGGTCATTCTATCGCACAGTCAACCCGTTGGGATGGTCTGACTCCAGACCGTCCCGAATGGCTGCCATTAAAAAAAATCTTAGTGATGCACGCATAAAAGCTTAAACAAGTGATGGCTACAGAGTTCTGCTCAAATGATCTGGACATTTTCATATTTTTGAAGGTCCTGTGAAAGTTATGAACTTTGTTAATTGACATGGTACCTAGAGGAAGGTACCGCTGACAGTGCTTTTACCGTTTAAGTCCGCACATGTGCGGAAAAACAAGTAGATGGTGAGGCACATATGCGCATGTGCAAACAGATTTTTTTTTTAAAAAAAACACCTGACCGCACGGTTCCTTAAGGTGGATGCCGTCTAGACAATCCACTGCGGAGTCCGCACGTGGTAATGCGGTTCACGAGAGAGCTGTCCGGTCGTGCAACACTGGATAAAAAAGTTCTAGATCAAATCAGAGCCAGGCCAATGGCGGGATTAGCTGCCCATCTGAACAAGTAGACGGTGAGGCACATGTGCGCATGTGCAAACATATTTTTTTTAAAAAAAACACCTGACCGCACGGTTCCTTAATGTGGATGCCTTCTAGACAATCCACTGCGGAGTCCGCGCGTGGTAATGCGGTTCACGAGAGAGCTGTCCAGTCGTGCAACACTGGATAAAAAAGTTCTAGATCAAATCAGAGCCGGGCCAATGGCGGGATTAGCTGCCCATCTGAACAAGTAGACGGTGAGGCACATGTGCACATGTGCAAACATATTTTTTTTAAAAAAACACCTGACCGCACGGTTCCTTAAGGTGGATGCCTTCTAGACAATCCACTGCGGAGTCCGCGCGTGGTAATGCGGTTCACGAGAGAGCTGTCCAGTCGTGCAACACTGGATAAAAAAGTTCTAGATCAAATCAGAGCCGGGCCAATGGCAGGATTAGCTGCCCATCTGAATGCACCCTGACTCCTTTTCGAAACCCTGTTTTCAATTCAAGACAGCGACAGAAATCTCTATAGCATAACCATTATCCATTTCCAGTGATGGGCCGACGTGACCCGGAAGTGACATAGGCGCATCGGGGACATGTGGGGGGTGGGGTGCTCGGGTTTTTGGGCAAAACTCTATGGTAGAATTAGCTTTTACCATAAAGGTTTTTGCCCCAAAACCAGAGCCCTCATATCCCCAATGTGCCTGTCACTTCTGGGTCATATAGGTACATCGTTTTAATTTCTGGTGTTCCTCCCTTTTTTTTGGGGGGGGGGGATAATTCCCCCTACTGACCAGGTGGCAGAGAGGTGGGGCCTGGCAGCCGGAGACCCATGCCCCCACCGAGGGGTCTGGCATCCCTAGTGCCATGGCACATGTCAGTGGGTTTTCCGGTGCCCACTTGCTTCTTCCGCAAGTGAAGAGACAGTCGAGGCTTTCTTCCACCTCACTGGAGCTCATCCTCAGAGGCATCATCTTCGTGATGCCATTCAGAAACCGCTGAAGAAGGAAGCTTGGCTTGCAGCCTCCCAGCATGATGGAACCCAGCTGACCAAGGCAGCCATTTTGTGAGTCTCCCCTCAAGCAGTTATTTTGCTGTGGCATCCCTGTTCTCAAAATTCCCAAAGTACCCGTTGTTAGCCTCACCCTGACAACACAGTGGGCTAAAAAAAAAATGCCTAAATGAAATAAAATTTCCTCCGTTGCTTTCCCACCCTTTTTCTTCCACCCAAACCCACTGCCTGAACTTTCGTTGTAAGCTCCTCAGATCAATGTGTTTTCCTCATATAATTCTATAAAGCACCCTGTATGGAGATGGACGAGGTAAATGAATAATAATCCACAATGAAATGAGGATGGAATCTTTTAACTGCAGATGAATTCAGGATCAGATCATATTTGCATTGGGCAGATGAGTAATTATGGTGGAATACTCTGCGAGATACGGAGTAATGATGGTGGAATACTCTGCGAGATACGGAAAGCATCTATCCCAGGCATTTTTCACAGTCCATAACATTTCCTAAAATTAGAAATCATGTTCAGAAAGCTTATCTGCATGTTCAGTTCTCCAAAGAAGACCTTCACGACCCTCAGAGTGCCATAACAGAATAAAGCTATGCAAGGACCCCAGCCCTGAACAGGTGCTTGAAGCTGCCTTCTAGTGAATCAGACGTTGGCAGAGTTTAAATATGCATGGAAGTGGAGCACTGACTGTTTAGAGAAAAATAAGCAGGTTTATTCAAGAAGAACAAACTGCTATAGAACATAGATGAGAGAGAGAGAACCTTAACTGTCTAGCCTGACTGCTGATGGAGGAAGCTCTGCAGGAGCAGGAAGTCTCCAGAAGAGCCAGTCAGGAGACAGGAAGGACATAATTTGAAAATGTGGGAGGTCCCTTTCAAGGGCTGCCTCTGCTCCTGGAGGCTTTCCTCCTTATGCTGTGGCCACTGCTGAGCATCCACCCCTCCTTCACCTCTGGGACTCTGGCTACCCTTTCCCCCCCCAACTTGGGAAAGCCTTCAGAGGTCTCAGATGTGGGTCGGAGGGAAGGTCAAGACACCACCTCATACCTAGGGCTGCCAAGTCAGCCCGGGGGCCGGGGAATCCCCCGCTACAGGGGTTCCCAATCCGCCGGCCAGCATTCGGCCGGCGGGGGGAACCCCACCCCCGAAGTCGTCCTTCCAGGATGACTTTCCCCAACGTAATGACCCCACCCGGAAGTGACATCACCACATTGGGGGCGTCGCCCTGGCAACGCCCCCAACATGGTGATGTCACTTCCGGGTGACATCACTGGGCGTGCGCACTTTGTGCGCTCGCCGAGGGAGCTCCCGGGTTAAAGAGGACTCCCCCCCCGCCGTTAGGTAAGTAGGACTTGGCTACCCTACCCCTCCCTGCCCTGGCCAAAGCTCCTGCTGCCTTTCTCTCTCTCTCAGGCGCACAGCAGTCTGATCTTCACTAGCTTTCCCCTCCTTGACTCTTTGCTGCCTGGCTTTATATACCCTTCCCCGCTCCCAGCTCCTCCCTCTCAGCCCACCCCAAGTAGCTCTGCCCCTCTTCTTAACTGGAGACACTGCTCGGCTTCTCCGAGCGAGGGGGTCTCCATGCCTGGTGTCGATGTGTCAGCGGGAGCTTCACCACCCCACCGCAGAACTTCCTCTTTGTTGCTGGGCCTCCCGGGGCCCTGGAAGCTGCCCTGTGGCCAGAGAGGGGCCTGTCAGCGGCTGTGTTGTCATCGGGCAGAGGGGCATCAGACCACCAGTGCTTGTCACCCTTTTGGCTGGCTCTGGGGCTCTTAGGTCTCCTTTCTTTCCTTAGTGGTGTTTCCTTCCCTGCAGTAAGTATGGGGGTCTGGGGGCCACGGCTGCTCCCAAGGGATTGTGACTGGCTTGGGGGTCACCGGGTCAGCAGGACCACGACCTGCCGGGGTGGTACTGGGACAGTCCCTAATCTAGTCATGCTAACTACCAGTCCTTCAGCTGTCCCCCTGTAAGATGATCGTCAGATCTTCTTCATAAAGCTGCCCTATAGACCTTGCATGTTCCACCATCAGTCCCTTGGTCAATCAAAGTCAGTGTTGTCTACTCAACTGGCAGTGGCTCTCCAGGGTGTCGGATGAAAGTCTTTCACATCACCTACCACCCGGTCCTTTTAACTGGAGATGAAGCTGGGATTTTTTGCATGCCAAACAGATGCTCAGCCACTGAGCCACAGCCCCTCCCTATATGTATGCCAACAGTCAGTTGAGGATATTGTTCGGGAGATGTTTACAGTCATGGTGGCTCTCCAAAAATGTTTCTGGTGGAAGTTCTTGACAGGGGCGAAACCAAGAATAATTGCTGTATCTAAAAGTGAAAATGTTGTCCCCAGGATCAACTGCGAAACCAGCAAAATAAAGACAGCCACAGATAAGGTAGGAGTCTCCAGACGGCCAGTTCTATGAGGCCAACTGAGGTCGCGACTTCAGGAGATAGCTTTGGGGTAGAGTTGCCAACTCTGGGTTTAGAAAATCCTGGAGATTTGGAGGGTGGATCCTAGGGAGGGTGGGGTTTAGGGAGGAGATGGACCTCAGCAGGTATAATGTCATAGAGTCCACCCTCCAAAGCAGCCGTTTTCTCCAGGAGGACTGGTCTCTGTAGCCTCAGGTTTAGTTGTCATTCTGGGAGATCTCCAGACCCCACCTGGAGGTTGGCACCTATATTGTAAGGTGCCAACCTCTTTCCATACCATCTATCATCACCTCTGTTTTGCCCTCTACCTCCCCCCCCCACAAGCCAGAGGCATCTGTACCTTGCAAGGTTTTCTGAATTCCCCCCAAGATTCCTTCTTCCTGTGAGAATTCAGCCATTATTTTGGGTGTCCTTGGGAACCCTGCCCATTACCATGGTTTGCTGATGCAACAAAAACAATGACTAAACTTGTGGTGCATGCCTTGCTGCACTGCTTCTAGAGAAGACTGGGAGAATGAGAAGAGAAGGAGAATTAGCTGCTCCAAAGCCCAGGTGGAGTTGGAGGTAAGGGTAAGATGGAACTGGAGGTGGGGGGGGGGAGAAAGAAGTAGTGGCAGGAGCAAAGTGGGAGCTCTCTCAGGTGGCCTCAGGTAGCAAAATGTGTTGAGTTGGCATTGGGTGCCTGCTAGGATTGCCAGCCTCCAGATGGGGCCTGGAGATCTCCCAGAATTACGTCTGATCTCCAGATGACAGAGATCAGTTCCCCTTGAGAAAATGGTTGCTTTGGAGGGTGGACTTTATGGCATTAGGCCCTGCTGAGGTCCCTCCTCTCCCCAAATCCTGGCTTCCCCTGCCCCACCCCCACCCCCCAGGTTTTGTGGATTTTCCCAACCTGAAGTTGGTAACCCTAACATCTACATGCCCAGGAAACTCCCCACATATGCAGAAAGCTGACTTTGTAAACTTAGCAACTGAGAACTGAACTCAAAACATCAGCCAGATGATGATGGAGTAGACTTGAGTAGCACAGAATCCTAAAAATCAGCAAAGGGCGGGGAATGTGGGGTGGGGAAATTAGTTGTCTCAATACCCCTGAGAGCGTAGAGTGTAGAGGGGAAGATCTCCCTATTTTCCAATTGTTATCCTCTCCTGTGATTCATTAGGAGACTTCTTGCTTGTTTTGCAATGATCGGTTTCCTCCAATGAGATCAGGATAGATTTGTGGCACACAAATTTGCCTCGTTTGCGGTTGCTGCACGGGAATTAGACAAAGCGTCTTGCCATGGAGATAAGCAATTTTAAGATGATATTTTATAGCTTTTTGGCAGTAGCTGTTGGTCTTAAACCGATAAACAATATAAAACTAGCCCTGGACTGGGAGTATTCTATATTTGATTAATGTATTTTTGGCAGTGTTGAACTTGTGAAGATTACCCTTTGGTAATTGCTTGAAAAATGTTCCGGAAGCATCCTTCTCAGTCTCCATTGTCTTTGCCTGATTTGTTATCACAAAGCCCAGTCTGACTGGCTGACTTGCATTGCGATGGCATTTCATTCATTACTGGCTCCTTGACTGAGAAGATGACTCATGACTAATCAGCAGTAGGGTTGTCAAGCTCCACATAGGGGCTGAAGATCTCTTGGAATTACATCTGATCTCCAGGCTACATAGATCACTTTTCATTCATTCAAAACATGTGTTCCATTTCTCCTGGAGAAAATGGCTGCTCTGGAAGGTGGACTGCATGACAGGATACCCTACCATGATCCCTCCCCTCCTTAAACCCTCCTCTCCCAGGCTCCACCCTCAAATCTCCAGGTATTTTCGAACCTGGAGTTGGCAACCCTAAACAGCAATAGGTGTGTTGGGCGGGGGGGGGGGGGGGGGATGGAGTGAAAGCTGAAAGGAAACACCATTCCAGAAATAGCATCAAGAGAAATTCTCTTAATTCCCTTTAGCCCATTTCTTTCCGAAATCCCCCCCGGGGAGTTTAAAACTTCACGCCCCTGATTTGGAGTGTGTTTCAAATCAATTTCCATCCCCCCCCCCCATAAGAGAAATTCAAAGAGAGCAGGGACAGGCCCTGACCTGGATAGCCCAGGCAAGCCGGATCTCGTCAAATCTTGGAAGCTAAGCAGGGCCGACCCGGGCAGATATTTGGATGGGAGACCTCCAGAGAATATGAGGGCCAGGAGGCCAGAGGCAGGCTACCAAGCCACTTCCCTGAATTTCTTCAGTGCCCCAGTAGGGGTCACCAGAGATCACCATTCACCATGACTTCCAGGCAAGGGCGCACACATACAAATGCATGTGCACACACAAATGCAACAACAACAACCCCAAAAAAAGGGAGGAGGGAGAGGAAGGGAGTTTCTGCCAAATTTCAGATTTCATCCTGTAGATGCTCGGAGGCAAGTAATGTCTTTCCAAATCCTCCTATGCTCCTGTTAGAGCGCTATTCTGTGGTATCTAACATCAGACACCAACAGTAATTTCTGAATTCACAAAGGCTGCATAGAGCACCCCAGCATGATGTTAACAGAAAACTATGAAGATAAATCGAAGGGGAATTTCCCTTTTTTAAACAAAGAGAAAGAATAAGAGGAATCAATGTCGACATCTAAAACAGTGAGATTTTTCGGGGGGGGGGGGGGATTCCCACAACAATGATAGCCAAAGAACAGGACTGAAAAGGTGGAGTTTTGGGAATAATTTAAGGATTTTAAAAAATATATATTTGCGCTGTGCCCCTGGGAAATTTATTTATTTATTTATTAAATTCGATCCCCCCCCCCTCAACTGCTCTCCCCCGAAAAGACAGCCCTCAGGGCGGTGTACAACATAATATCACATAATACATCATTGAAACCAAATTAAAACCAATAAGATAACAGTAATGAGCTTGAAAGATGGCGCTAAAAATTCCAGCAGCGCCACTGCCTCGCGGGGAGGCAGGGAGTGGGCATGCCAAGAAGAAGGAACCATCGCTGTCCTCAACTGACTGCATGGTAGACTTCTACCAGGCTGGAGCCAGGGTGGAAAACGGCCTGGCTCTGGTCAAGGACAGCTGGATATCTCTTAGATATCTCTCTGGTTTTTTCCTCCCCACAACCCTGTGAGGTAGGCTAGGCTGAGAGCATGTGACCAACCCAAGGTCACCCAGCGAGCTTCCATGGCAGAGTGGGGATCTGAACCTTGGTCTCCCAGATCTTCGTCCAGCACTCTAACCATTACACCACACTGCCTGTCATAAATGGAACAAAAGAACAAATGTAATAATTTCCATGTTTCCCCAATACCTGTATGTTCCCATATTGACCTATTCCAGTAAAAAGAAATGCACCTTCCCCCATTTGATTCAATAACCTTGAAGATCCTGATTTTAATAAATTTTTGCTCATTAATGCATGTGTTTTAAACGGTGTTCCCTCTAAGTTGAGTGAGTGTGAGCTAGCTCACAGTTTTTTAGCCTCCAGCTCACACATTTTTGTCTTAGCTCAGGAAGGATGGCTCCAGGGCAAACTATCTTATGCAGTAGCCAAATCGCTGGCTCACAACTTTAATGCCAGTAGGTCACTGAAAAGTACTGGAGTCAGGAAGCCGGTTGTAGTGAAACCAGCATGGTAGTTTATTGCGGGTAAGATGGAACAGGAGAATCCCCGGGCTCAGAGCCCTCTTTTATGCCGGTTGGAGATAATCCTCCGACCTCGCCCAAATGTCCTGATAGGACCTTACGATTATGGTTACCTGGCATAGGTCCACTAGGGGAACCTAGGTCCGTGATTGGTGGCCAATTAGGATCCGGCTCTCTATTGTTCCCCCTGGCCGAAGCTCGGCAGCTCCGCAGCTCCGCACCTTGTGAAGACAACCATGTGGCAGTCGCCATTACAAGACCACATAGCGACTGTGATTTGCGATACATAACACCACTTCCCCCGTAGTCCAGTCCCCCCCCCATGTAACATAGTCTTTTAAATAACCCAGGCACCGGTGCTCACAGCCCGAGCGCTGGGGCATTGTGTGCTGGGGAGCAGTGTTGGAACCAGGAAGTGGGGCAGCTTGTTCGGGGGTTTCCGTGGGCAGGTCCGGTGGTGTCGCTGGCATCACAGGCTTGTCTGGACTTCCTGGGGTCTGGATAGCTGCTGGCCCTGCATCCGAGTTTGCTTCTGGGAGCAGCCACTGGTCTGGAGCCTCTGATGCAGGGGTTTCCGGGACATGGGGTTCGGTGCTCGGGAGGCACCGCCAGAGCTGGTCGATGTGGTGCTGCCATACTGTTCCTTCCTCAGTGAGGACCTCGTATGACAGTGGCCCTGTGGACTGGATGATTCTTCCAGGGACCCATGGCGGACCTTGGGCGTAGTTCTGGATGTAGATCGGGTCCTCTGGGTAGAACGCATGTGGAGCTGCTTGGAACTCTGACCTGGGGATGCCTTTGAGGGCATGGTCTAGATGGAGCCTGTCAAGTAGGGTGCCGAGATGCCGGCCCATCAACATCTCCGCAGGGCTGTGTCTCATCCTGGTGTGCGCTTGAACTTCGCCAGCTTGAACTCCCAGTCTCCCTGATCCATCCATCAGAGGGCTTCTTTGGTTGTTCTCACCATTCTTTCTGCTTGCCTTTTGGTTGCAGGGTGGAAGGGTGCGGAACGGATGTGGCAAAGGCTGAGGGAGTCCGTAAAGTACTGGAATTCCATGGACGTGAATGCTGTCCCATTGTCGGTGACGAGAGTGTCTGGCAGGCCATGTGTGGAAAACACGCGCCACATGGCTCGAATGGCTGCGTTAAATGAGGTGGTCTTCACAGGGATTACTTCCATTTGCTGTAACTATCTGCAATTATAAAAAACAGCTGTCCCTGGACTGGCCCCGTGAAGTCCAGGTGGAGCCAAGACCAGGGCTTGTTAGTCGACTCCCAGGACTGGACGGGGGCGTGAAGAAGCTTGGGCTGCGACTCCTGGCATTTGGTGCACTGGTGGACCAGGTCCTCAATCTCCTTGTCCATGCCTGGCCACCAAATGTAACTGCGGGCTAAGGCCTTCATCCGGAGTATCCCTGGGTGAGCATTGTGGAGCACTTCTAGCACCTTGGCTCGGAGCAGGACCGGAATGACCACCCTGGTTCCCCAAAACACATACCTTGTGGGTGGAAAGTTCATTGAGCCTTGCGGTTTAGGCGGCAAACTCTGGCCCCGGATGATCAGGCCACCCCCTCCCCACCCAGTCCGAGACCCAGGAGAGGATGCGGTCCCAGGCCGTGCAGCAGGCCACGCCCGATACCTGTACAAGCTGGTCCGAGAGGTCCTCGAGTAGAGTAATGTAGAAGGCGGGGGCCAGATCGCTGGATAACAGCAGGAGGTGACTCAGGGCATCCACACGGCCCATTGCTATCCCCAGTTGATACTCCAAGGAGTACTGGTACCCCGACAGAAAAATAGACCAATGTAGCACTCGGGGGGATAGCATGTGTGGGGTTTGGCGGTGTGAAGCAAGGAGGCCCAGGAGTGGCTTGTGGTTCGTGGCCACAGTAAAAGTTCTACCATACAAGTAGTCATGGGATTTGCGGACGCCAGTGACTATAGCCCGAGCTTCTTTATCTGGGCGTAGTTCCACTCAGCCGCCAATAGGGTATGAGAATAATAAACCACTGGCACCTCCCACCCATCAGGGAGTCAATGGCCCAAGACAACCCCCACCCCGTAAGGAGACACATCACATGCCAGGACCACCGGCAGGGACTCGTTGAAATGTGCCAGTATGGAGTTTGACACTAGCAGCCCTTTCACCACTTTGAAAGCAGTTGAGTGTCGCAGCCCCCATTCCCACTTAGCCCCCTTGTCCAGTAACCTGTGTAGGGGCTCTGCTACCACAGCCTTGTGGGGAAGGAAGACGTGGTAAAAGTTCAAGGGGCCGAGGAACATTTGCAGCTTGGCCTCTGACGATGGCAGTCACAAAGCAGAATTTTTGCTCACAAGACTCCACAGCTTCGAGGGAGCATTGGTTATAAATCAGGACCAAATCAGGGCCCCTTTCATGTTGCCATTCTGAATCGGATGTTATCCATTGTTGGCTTAATTCAAAGTAAAGTGATACAGGGATGGGACGAATGCATACAGTGAATCAATCCATTAATGACCCATCTCCGGCCATTTCAAACAGTGTTGCCCTCCCCCCCCCCTCCGCCCTTTTTTGGAACCTTCGAAGTTGAGCATTCTAAGTTTTCACACAGCAAAAAAGGGCAGGGGAGAAAGCACGATGCTACTGGGAGTGCTGCAGAGTGATTCAGAAACACAATGAAGAGGTGAAAATGATGGGCGAAGGCTGTTTACCCCAAGAAGGGCTCAACCACACTTTGCTAACTGGATGCAGGCGGCTTTGTATGGAAAGTTAACTAAACTCCATTAGCAGCCAGTTGCTAGAACAGTTGTGTCTGAAATGACACCAAAAAATCTGTTAGCAACCGGCTACAGAAACGGATTACAAAGGCTGTCTGAAAGCGACCCAGGTTTGATCAAAATACAAGTAATAACTTCCAAGCAAAGACATCCGTTTGTTTCCATTAGCCAGCAAGTTCAATGCACTTCCAAAAATCAGAGATGGCAGCTAGGCTCTTAAAAGCAACATTGGACTCTTATTTTGCACACTTCCAGGGCAGCACAAGAGTTTAACTTGCTCAAATCTGTCTGCTCCTGTGCTGAGGTAATACTGAAGAAGGAGCGTACATATTTAAAGGTGACAGTGGCACAGCTGTGGGTACCCATCAAACTTAATGCAATGTTTCACCAGTGAAATCTGTCAGCTTACTCAGACTTTTCTTCTTTTGTTAGTGGCATTTACAGCTTTGTTATTTAGGGGTGATGGATTTTTTTTTAAAGGGGCTTTCCTGGCAAAAACCAACCCTTCTGTTTTCTCAGGAAGCAGAGCTGGCTTGGAGAGAAAGCAAAAAAATGTCTTGAAAACAGAGTTTTTAGTATCTTCGCTACATTCTTGTAAGGTCAGATCATACCCTTTTCCCACTTGTGGGAAAACTACTGCCTCGGTTACGGAAAGCCTGGTCGATAAGACTGTTGGTTCATGAATGCTTTAACATGCCAGTTAGGGTTGCCAAGTCCTTGTGACTTACCGGCGGGGGGGAGTCCTCCTGGGTCCAGGAGCTTCCCCGGTGTGGGAGCCGCGATGATGTCACCTGGAAGTGACATCATCACGTTGGGGGCATTGCCAGGGCGATGCTCTGGCAATCGCCCAAAAACTCTATGGTACCATTGAGTTTTGGGGCGATTGCTAGAGCGTCATCCTGACAACGTCTCCGACGTCATGACGTCACTTCTGGGTGACGTCATTACGCTGGGGAAGTCATCCTGTCTGGACGACTTCGGGGGTGTGGTTCCCCCCACTGGCCGAATGCTGGCCGGCGGATCAGGAACCCCTGTAGCGGGGGATCCCCCGCCCCCCCGGGCTGACTTGGCAGCCCTAATGCCAGTATGGTCCTGGGAAAGTCTGGGGGTGCCTTGCTTGGAATTACATTGTCTGATTCTTTGGTGGAATGTGCTGTTCAGGAGCTCCGACTTATGGCAATCCTGTAGGATTTTCAAGGCGAGAGACGCTCAGAGGTGGTCTGCCAATGCCTGCCTCTGCATAGCAACTCTATTCCTTGGTGGTCTCCCATCCAAGTACTGACCAAGGCTGCTTAGCTTCTGAGATCTGATCAGACTGGTCAAGCCTGACCCACCCAGCTCAGGGCCACCTGACTCTTAAAGAGAAGGAAATGCTTTGTTTTAAAAAAGTGAAATAACCTCACAGAACACTTAAACGAATGTATCTAATTCTAAACAGATCTGACCCAGTTTAGTATTGTTGACTCAAGGGAGCAGATGGCAGGGGAATGACGGGAGAGAGAGGCAGTGGTAGAAGCAGAAACTGGAAAGAGAAGGCGGTGGTGGCGGGAGTAGAGGGGGGAGTCAGGGGAAGAGATGTGGTTGCAGTAGAGGCACGGAGGAAGCAAAGGCAGCAGCGGGAGGTGGAATGTGGAAAACAGCAGCAGACTGAAAAAAAAGCAGAAGAACTGGTTCCTGGAACCTCCAGAGGAACTGGTTAGCCACTGTGTGGGACAAGATGGTGGTCTGATCCAGTGGGGCTCTGGTGTCCTTATGAAAGCAGTGACTATCCTGAGGGCCAGGACTTCCCATCCGCCATGAGAACCTTGCTGGTCCCGACTTGTTTCTCCTTGTTTTCTGTAGGTGACCATAAGTTTCAAGTGAGAAGCCATTTTTTGTCTGTGGAGCAAACGTCAAGTCCAGTAGCACCTTGAAGACCAACAAAATCTTCCAGGGTATAAACTAGGTGAACACAATATAAATTAAGGACTGGCGTTGCAATGTTCATTCGATTAACATGTGAATGATACAAGGTAATTCCAGTCCATAACTTAATAACTGCATTACGGGGATTTTGTTCTGATTTGAATAATTGTCCTGGAGAAAACACTGTTCCCCACTTAGAAAGATCCAGATGAGAAAGCAAAAAATCTGAACTTCTCCCTAAAAGGCTCCCCCCCATCTATGAGGGAGATTTTTTTGTACATAGCAGGGGTCCGCTGGAGTGGGAGCGCACAGGAGTGCAGCTCCTGGAGTGAGGAGCCCAGGGGGCGGGCACATGACCAAGCCCCGCCCCCTCCTCGGCTTCCCCGAGCAGTGCAGAGGCGCAGCGCCCCGGGGAAAGCCCTGCTAGGGTCTTTATTGTTTTTAATGTTTTGTTTTAATATTGATAATTTTATCATTGTTCCTTTTATGACTGTGTGCTGCTTTTCCAGAGACTTGCTCAAGGTGGCATATAAATGTTCTAAGTATACCATTTTTTATCTGGGCACATGGCACATAAGTACTGGAGAAATTTCACCAACACTTCAGCAGCTTCCCCCCCATCAGTTTGGTGTAGTGGTCAGGAGCTGGACTCTAATCTGGGAGAACCGGGTTTGATTCCCCACTCCTCCACATGCAGCTGCTGGTGTGACCTTGGGCCAGTCACGAGTTCTCTCAGAGCTGTTCTCTCATGAGCAGTTTTCAAAAGACCTCTCTCAGCCCCACCTACGTCACAGGGTGTCTTGTTGTGGGGAGGGGAAGGGAAGGGGATGGGTGGTGCACATGTCCTGGGTATCTCAAGTCTACTTGAAACCTGGTGGTTTCAAGGGAGCAGGAAGAGAATGAGGGTGTGTTCTTGACGCTTCTTTTTATTGCCCAAAGTATTGGATGGAGAAGGGAATGGAGGAAGAGCAGGTCAGTTTCACTCACCTGTGGAGTGGAGCCTGAGGGGTGGGCGTTGCCTTCTGGCACACTTTCGGTATGTTAGGGGGTGTGGCATATGCAAATAAGTTATGGAAATGAGTTATGCTAATGAGCTCCTGCACCACTTTTTCTACCAAATGACCCCTGGTACATAACATGCAATAATGTAAGCACTACCTATAGTGGTCCAATTCAGATGCAAGATTACCATCTCCTCTGGAATTTCTGAGAAGCAGTCCAAAGCTGATGAAACCAGTGGAAGAAGTTGGCCCTGATTAATGTAAGTGCTCTTGATTATCAATGGCACAGCATAGTTCTAAGTCCTGAAGGTGAATGGGGAGATGACACGAATGCTTTCTGTGAATGTCTTGGTGTATATAATGCTGCTGCCTTGAGGACTGCATCCCCCTTGCCTAGCAAAAAGAAAGTTGATGGGTTGCAGCATTGCTATGGATGCCAGGGCAATTGTTTGGTGTCTGCCAGGGCCCCTTGTCACTCTGGGAGGGGGGGGATTTGGGGAGCATTCCACAGGTGGGCGGGGATGCCCCAAGCCCCACCCAAGCCGCGGCCACACCCTCTCCCTCCCCTCCTGCAGAGATTTAAAGGGCTTCAGCTGATTGGTGGGGAGCACATGGCCTGCTGACCAGCTAAAGGGCCCTTCAGATCTTTCAGCAGGGAGGGAGAGGGGGTGTTGCTGGCCGCAGCTCCACTCGCAAAAAGTATTCTTTAAAGGGCCTTTTTTTTTTTGCGTACAGAGTGGGGGCCGCAACATGTGGGGCTGATTTCCCAGCAGCGATTCATCGCTTGGGATTCAGGCCTACGCGTCACCGCCCCACTCACTTCGCAGCTCAGAAGGTGACTTCATACATCTGAGTCAGCATAGGAGACCAGCTAGTGGTGTCAGCCAGTACACTGACATCAGCAACCTTGCCAGGGTCCAGGGCCTTGGGCTACGGATCATCACTAACTTTACCGGGGCCGAGTCAGCATAAGTCCACCAGTAGTATGGGGAAGGCAATTTCGATGGGTAAAATCAGGGGTCATTTCGTAGAAAAAGAGGTGCAGGAGCTCATTAGCATAACTCATTAGCATAACGTATTTACATATGCCACGCCCCCTGACATCACTGGAAGTATGTCAGAAGGCAAGAAAGAAGAGAGAGCGAGAGGGAAGGGAGGGAGGGAGGGAGGGAGGGAGGAAGGAAGGAAGGAAGGAAGGAAGGAAGAGCTGGCAGAGAGGGGACAGCTACTAATCCAAGCCTCAGAAATACCACTATTCTGGGAGTTGGCAATCCCATGTCCTTTCCAGGCAACCATCAGCCTACCTTTATCTGCCTGTCTGTCTTCAGGCTTACGTCTCCTCCCCCCTCCCTGCAGCCTCAACCTAGGGAAAGGGCAGTCTTTCCCTGCAAGGAGAACAAAAGCAGCTGACATCATTCTCCTCTCCCCCGTATGATCCGCACAACAACCCTGTGAGGTATGTTAGCTTAAAAGTCTGTGAATGGTCCATAATCCCCCCCTTCCCCAGGCAGCTTTCAGAACATGAACCTGGGACCTGCACACCATCCTCTGAAGCACTATCAGGGACATATCAGTGGCCGTAATAGGGTGACTGCTGGCACCTATTCCTATCAATTTTTGCCTTGTGGTAGTCTGCTTGTGCTGCGATCTGTCTTTTTTGTGGTGTGGTAGCCTGGTTGTGTTATTGGGTTTGTTTCTTTTGAAGGGGAAGTGATGTTTTGTGGGCCAGGTCGCGTATGCAACTGACAGTTCCAACTGTCTTGGGGGGGGGGAGTTTGAGGTGCGGAATGGAGTGAGGTCCAATCAGCTTTCATATACAAATGACCTTGAAACACTGGTCCAATTAGAGAAGAGTGGTCTAGGCTGCTGTGGGTGGGAGAGAAAAGCAAACCCAGCACCCATCCAAGGCCCAACTGATTACTCTTGAGTGACACTTCATCTGCCAGTGGGTAATGTGGTACTCTTCGAGGGCCAGTGGGAGAGCCTGGAATCGTGAATAAATTAGAAAGCCTTTTTATATATAAGATTTACTGTATGTATGGTCTACCTTTCTCACTGAGACCCAAAATGGGTTACACAGTGTAAGCCAATGCAATAATTCACATGAAATATCTATGCAATAAGACCAGGATTACAGCAATTTGAAACAGAGCAAAAAAATAATTATGCTTGGTGCATCAAACAATGCAGAAAATGATATTACAAAGGTCAGGGGTCATTTTGTAGAAAAAGAGGTGCAGGAGCTCATTAGCATAACTCATTTGCATAACTCATTTGCATATGCCACGTCCCCTGACATCACCAGAAGTGTGTCAGAAGGCAACACCCACCCCTCAGGCTCCACTCCACAGGTGAGTGAAACTGACCTGCTCTTCCTCCATTCCCTTCCCCATCCAATATTTTGTGCAATAAAAATAAGCGTAAAGAACACACCCTCATTCTCTTCCTGCTCCCTTGAAACCACCAGGTTTCAAGTACACTTGAGATACCCAGGACATGTGCACCACCCATCCCTTCCCCTTCCCCTCCCCACAACAAGACACCCTGTGAGGTAGGTGGGGATGAGAGAGGTCTTTTGAAAACTGCTCATGAGAGAACAGCGCTGAGAGAACTTGTGACTGGCCCAAGGTCACACCAGCAGCTGCATGTGGAGGAGTGGGGAATCAAACCTGGTTCTCCCAAATTAGAGTCCATCTCCTGACCACTACACCAAACTGATTGGGTGGAAGCTGCTGAAGGGTTGGTGAAATTTCTCCAGTACTTATGTGCCATGTCCCCAGATAAAAAATGGTATACTTAGAACATTTATATGCCACCTTGAGCAAGTCTCTGTAAAAGCAGCACACAGTCATAAAAGGAACAATGATAAAATTATCAATATTAAAACAAAACATTAAAAACAATAAAGACCCTAGCTGGGCTTTCCCCAGGGCGCTGCGCCTCTGCACTCCTTGGGGAAGCTGAGGAGGGGGCGGGGCTTGGTCATGTGCCCGCCCCCTAGGCTCCTCACTCCCGGAGCTGCACTCCTGTGCGCTCCTGCTCCAACGGACCCCTGACAAAGGTAGAAAGCAACCTAACCCTAACCCCCAAGACAAATCAATCCTGGGCACATGCAAGAACAGAGTCTCAGCTTGTGCATACTTCTTTACATACATTGAAACAGATTCCTTCAAATATTACATGCAGGTAGGGGGAGTTAGGAAGAGATGATTGGAGTCAAAATGCATAGATAACTGAGCAATAAACACAGCAAGATTGGAATAACAATATGGAAGAACATGTAAATAGCAGTTCTCTGCACAGGACAAACAGGTCAAACCCTATGCCAAAGGATAAATGGACACAAATCTGACATCAAGAATCACAAAACTGAGAAAACTGTAAGAGAACTACTGATGCAAAAGAGACTACTGGGTTTGGCAATTGAACACACCAAAAGCATCAGCACTTTACCTGAAGAAACTGTAGACAAAATTTGCAAAAGAAAAGGCCCACAAAATGAGATTTTGATGTGCCTGAAATAGAAATATTCAAGAGACTTAAATTTTAACATCACAGTTCACAGGATTATTGAAAATGATTTGTGATTTGTGTGCTAAAACTGTTTTTATGTTTGAGAGAGAAAATCAAAGACTGTTGCATTACTTATTCTTGCAATTTTTTTTTAAAAAATGGCAATTTCAAGTTTTGTGCTTTTCATTTTTCCTACAATTCATCTGTTTTTGAAAACTGGTTAGCGGGGTGGGGGTGGCGCAAGTAGTTAGCCTTGCCTAGGGTGCAAACAAAGCCTGCCACCGGCCCTGCTTCCAAGTACAAGCCAGCTTCTGTGATCTGATGTCGGGCCATACCATCCCACCTTCTCACATATGCTTAAGCAGAATTAAACCTTTCTAGGGCTGTTTTTACATCTGACTTTCCCGCTGGAATCATTCTAGCTCCAAAAAAAACCTGCCCACACCTCTGTGCTGTGTGAAACCGTGCTGCTACTGAAATGTCCACATCTACTAATTGCCCTCCTGTGGTCAAGCTAGTATTCAACCGGCTTGATTCTGCTTTAAACAATTGCTGTTGATTAGTGCACTTAGACCCCCTGGAGTGAAATTTCACACCACTGTGAAATCAGCACAGGAAAAGACAGCAGTCAAACTACTTTAGAGGGGAGGTGTAAAATGACCCGAAGTCACTTCACTGGTCATAGGGTTGCCAGGTCCCCTGGGTCAATGGCAGGGGTGGCCAGATCCAGTTTGGGAAACACCTGGACATTTAAGGATAGAGCCTGGGGAGGACAGAGACCACAGTGGGGGTACAATGCCATAGAGTCTCCCCTCGAAAGCATCCATTTTCTCCAGGGGAAGTGATCTCCATCGTCTGGAGATGAGGTGTAATTTCCAGGGAATCCCTAGGTCCTGCCTGGAGGCTGGCATCCCTAAATCTGTGTAACATTGCACTACAAAATGTGGCTTTTTGATGGGCAATGCTGGGACTGTGTGAATTTCTGTAGCTTCCCTAACACACACACACACACTTTGGCCGAGACAGACTGGCATTTTGGCCTGATATAGGTCCGCTTTTGAAGCAGATTAAGAGCCTGTTCAGACAGCCGCAGCTGCTCAGCATTGCCATGCCGCACTCACCCGGTCCCGAAGCACTTTCATCCCGCGTTAAAAAGGTAGCTGGGGAAACCGGTGTCAAGCCGTCTGGGTGTGTGTTCATCCCGCTTCCTGGCAGTGTGGACACAAATAAGCCGCGCATCAAGCGGTGCCAGTAATGTGAGCCCGCTGTTCCGGCTGCTGCGCCCATGCGCCTATGCACGGGTAGGCAAAATGAACCAAAGCTGCACATCATTGCGGCGCGGCCGCCAGGGTCCGCCCCACAGTGTGAACGCTCCATTCCACCTCCCCGGTATGGTCCTACATCAGTCTCTGCAATGCGAATGAAAAGCCCTGGGACAACTCGGCCTGGGGCTTTTTGCCCTGCTTCCCTTGTGCTTCATTTCCCCAGTCTGTCCTCGGCCTTTCCCAACCTGATCTTAGTAAAGCTCAGGGCTTTTTCCCCCTGGGGGAATGTGCTGGAACAGAGTTCTGGAACCTCTTCAACAAAATTATTTTTAAAACGTTTAAAAGTTCATGAGTTTTCAGTGTGCAGATTGAAAACTTCATTTCCCTCTTGAGAGTTCCGGCACCTCTTTTTCCAAAAAAACCCAACCAAAAACAAAAAGCCCTGGTAAAGCCCAACTCCAAACCATCCTTGTCACCAGAGAAAACGCTTCCTCAACCAACAGGAAGTGATTTGCAGCCATACGGTAGGCATAAATAATTACCACATTGATTCCTCTCTCCCTGCCCTTCCTTAACTAGGATGGCGAATGGCTGAAGAATAAAAGCATAAATTTTAATCTAATTAAAAAAAAGAAAAACACACCACCCGGCGCATTGTTCTAGCAGCTTCTATAGAACGGCAACACATAAAAGTCAAGATGCTCGTCTGTGATAAGTGGAGATGCACTCCCACAAGATATTAGGAGTGGAAGGAACACTAACCATAATTCACCCGGTGCCTTAAATGAATTCCATTAAACTGTGAAATAAGACACCTTTCCTAGGTCATCCCAGGGAAGAGATCTCTAGGCATTTCATAAATTACTTTTAGAGGCACAGTGTTTGGGAAAGAGAAATAAAACAGAAAAGGGTTGCTCTCAGCGCAAGCACATTTGCCTGGGAGTAAGTTACCCAGGAACGGATGTGACTTCTTCTGTTTGGGATTATGGACCCTGCAATATTTCAAAAATAAAAAAAATAGGGATACTGCTATGTGCTTGGAGTAGTACCACTAAATCCCATATGAAGAATCCCTTATACACTTTATAGTCGGTACATTTGTAAGGTTACCAACCTCAAGGTGAGGCTTGGAGTCCATTTTGGAATTGCAACTGATCTCCAGATGACAGAGGTCAGTTCGCCTGGAGCAAATGGCAGCTTCAAAGGGCAGACTCTATGGTTTACTGGAGGGTCTGGGAGAAACGGCTTTTTCACCCAATTAGGGCCCTCAAGTCGGTAAACCATTAAAATTTTTAAAACTCTCCTGGAGAGGTAGCATTGCCAGTTGTGGGTTGGGAAATACCTGGAGATTTTGGGACTTGGGGAAGGTAGGGACTTCGACAAAGTATAACGTCTTAGAGTCCACTATCCAAGGCAGCCAGTTTCTCCAGGTGAACTGATCTCTGTTGCCTGCAGATCAGTCATGACCCCAAGTTTCCAGCCACTGCCTTGAAGTTTAAAAAAACAATACAAGAACCAGGAAATTAAAACTATGGAAGGTTCAATACTTCAATATTTTCTTATTATAGTGCATATACCTGAACAACAGTGCACATCTTAATCACAAGCAATTCATTATCATTATCAACAGTCCATTCTAATGATAAATGAAAGTGCCTGGACGTGTTCTCTCCAAGATTAAAGTGCTTGAGCTGTCCTTTCTTCTTTCAGAGACGGACTTGTCGACCTTTAATTCTGTTTCTTCTCAGCTTTCTCAAAGAGGCAACAGGACAAAATCCATATATCTACGGCTTTTTTTTTTTTGTAGAAAAAGCCCAGCAGGAACTCATTAGCATAATAGGCCACACCCAACCTCAGGAACTCATTACCATATTAGGCTACACCCCTGACAGCGTAGCTCCCTCCCAGGATCGGTTTCCCCGTAGGATCGGTTTCCCCGTAGCTTGCAGGACTCATGGGGAACCCAAGGGAAGGAAGGCATTTTCTGGATCGGCTTCCCCAGGCGCCCTGCAGCTGCAGGGTGTCTGGGTAACCCAAGGAGGGGAGGCAGTTTAAACTGCCTTCCCTCCCTGGATTGGCTTGGCTTCCCCGAGGCGCCTGGGGAAGCTGGGGGAGAGGAGGCTGTAGGCGTGGCCAATTTAGGAGCCAGACGGAACTCCGTTCCTGTGTGTTCCTGCCCCAAAATAGCCTTGCATATATCCCAATAACATTCAAAGACAGACAAAAATTTCACAAGCACCATTTTCACAGAAGGAAAGATTGGCAACCCTATGGGGAGGGAATGCCACAGTTTTAGTGCCATGACTGAGAAGACCCTGTCTCGGATTGACACCTGAACCACAGCCCCCCAAAGATTTCTTAATTTCATATATATTCCAAACATTTTAAAGGTGCCTTTTCACTCCACATCAGGTACCCAAGGGGGTGAACATTAAAAACATTTGTTGTTGTTCAGTTGCACAGTCGAATCTGACTCTTCACGACCCCATGGACCACATCATACCAGGTCCTCCCATCTTCCATCGTGCTCCAGAGTTTGCTCAATCTCATGTTTGTTGCATCGATAACACTGTCTAACCATCCCATCCTTTGCTGTGGCCCCTAAAGTATGCTGATCCTAAGAGCTATAGTGTTTTAAAGGCCAGTACCAGCACCTTGAATTGGGCCCAGAATAGGGCTGCCAAGCCCCCACCAGGGGCAGGGATCCCCTGCCACTAACTGCAGCCCCTCCCGTCATTGAATACCCGGCTGACAGCAGGTGATGCCTAGTTGGACATTGCAGCAATATCATCAGGGATGCAGCAGCATCACTTCAGGAACACAACAGAAGTGATGTAATTGCATTGCTTGCAAGGTGGGAGGCTCTGGTATTTGGGCCAAAAGTCTATGATGAGAATGGCTTCTACCATAGAGTTTTTGCCTGAATACTAGAGCATCCCGCCTTGTCAGCAACATGATGATGTCACTTCAGGTGCACTCTAGAAGTGATGTGGCCATATCTTTGGTGGCATTGCTGCAATGGCAGGCTAGGCTTCCCCCATCACTGGTAAGGTCCCCCCCCCCCGGGTCACTGGTTACAAATGGGTACTTGGCAACCCTAGCTCAGAATAGGGTTGCCAGGTCTCACCTTTTGTTCAGCAGAGGGCTCCTGGATCCTCTTTGGGAGTCTTCTGCAAACTCTCTGGTAACCATAGAGTTTCCCCCTGAATGCTAGAGCAGTGCCATGTGATACCTTGAACATGCATCACTACCAGTGATGTCATTGTATCGGCAGCATCCCTGTGGGATGCTACTGTTTGGGGGTGGGGCTTCTGCTGCCAGGCAGCTGAAATCCCCAAAATCAGGGGATCCCCTGGCCCCATCAGGGATGGCAACCCTAGCTTAGAAGCAAATCGGAAGCCTGTGCAGATGAAAAAAATGCTCAAGTGATATGGGGCCTATGACTCGCTCCAGTCAAAATTCTGGCCACAGCATTCTGTACTACTTATAGTTTCTGGATAGTCTTCAAGGACAGTGTGACACACAGCCCACTGGAGTAATCTCATCTAGATGTTATCAGGCCATGCACCACAGTTGGAAGATCTTTTGTTACCCAAGAAAGACCGCAGCTGTCTCATCTGCCAAAGCTGGTGAAAAGTGTCCCTAGCCGGAGACTTCCAGTTTCGGCGTCTCGAATGGTGGGCACGCTCCATCGGAGCTCTGATTGGGGCAGCCCATAGCCCAGCAAACGGTAGGGGTGATGGATGATTCCCCCCCCCCGGAGCCCTTGTAGGGGGCTCCCAGCATGGGATGTGAGGGGTGCCTCTCTTGAAGCAACAGCCAAGGAATTAAGGCTCCCTTTTGCTCCAAAAGGTTTTAGCACTGTCATGACACTAAGAGGCGCACACCAGGGAGGCGAGCAATGGAGTGAATAAGTAAAAAAGCTCTTACCATCGGTGTAATCAATGAAGTGTGAGTCAAAATCCATTCAATCGGATATGCGATCAAGTGAAACCAAAATCCCAAGCAAAAAACAGTGAGGGAGAGGGAATCCCCCCCCCCCCAATTTTAAACGAACTGAGCATTGATTCGGGGGACTCGGCTTGCTGGCTTTGCTGATGAAAATCAAGTGGAGTGTAGCTCTGCGTAAAGCAGATTTATAGATAAACTTTCTTGGACTTTTTGATCTTTCCTGAAAAGTAAACAATGACTGGCAGGGGAGAAAAAATGGCAACGAGATCGAAACCCTCTCCAAAAACTACATCTTCAAAAAACTAATATTGACTTTCCCAACATGTTAACTGCAGCACTGTGCCCTCTGCTGGACCAGAGGACCAACCTGAATAAAAACTTTGATGCATTCCAAAAACAGATTAAAGAAACCAACTTAAAACAGAGGAGATGGCCAATTCAGTTAAAATGGTGGAAGCCAAGACAAAAGTAATGAAACCGAGACTAAAAGTGGTGGAGAAAGAAAGAGCATCTGACAAATATCAATTTTTAAGACTACAAATGAAAAAATCAGCATATGTTCTACAATTTCAAGGTGTCCCTGAACAGAAAGGCGAGTCTGAAGAAAATCTTCAGTGAAGTGGTAGCTCCAATAACAGGTTTACAAGCAGATCTCCTACAAGCGAGATGGATAAGATCTATAGGACATATCCTGAATTTGTAAAGAAGAAAAACCTGCTTTGGGAGATTGTGGCGAGATTCTCCAAGAGAGCTATAAGAGATGTGGTTCTCAAGGCCACAAATGGGACAACCTTAAATATCAATGACGTTGAAATCAGAGTCTTGAAAGATATACCATTCGAAATAAGGGGGAAAAGGAAGCAATATAAAAGTTTGACTAATTTTTTACAAAAAAAACTCTACTCCCTATAGATGGATTTTACCTGAAGGACTTGTATTCAACTACAAAGAGAAAAAAGGAAAAGATTGTCTCTGTTAAAAAAGCAAAGACATTTTTGGAACTGCAACCAAAACCAGCAGAAGATAAAAAGACAGCAGAGGAAGAAGAAGAAGGCATCATACATGATGTGGAAAGCTCCGAGAGCACAACGAGTAGTACTTCGCAGGATTCTGAATCTGAAAAGAGGGCAGCAGCTCTGAAGCACCTGGCAGTCAAATGGGACTTTGACAAACTGAAAAGAAGAGGAAAGAAAGGGAAATAACACTTCATTTAGCTTGTGAGTTTAAGAAATTTAAACTAACAGTTACTTGATTTAATCTGTGCAATACCAGCATAAAAGAGAAAGCATAAAAATCATGCTTCATAAATATTAACTTTAATTTTAAGGGAGCTTTGTTTAACCAAATTACAAAAGCAATTTTATGATCCTTGTTTGGCTATATTTGAGTGTTTTGTTTTGTAGTGCTCTTAGTGTTGTAGTTTGTGTAGAAAGAGCAATACTTTTTTTTCAAAAAAAGTGTGTCCTTACCCACTGGTTCCACCTGCTTATCCAGCACTAGGCTTGGGCTCAGCAGCACCCCAAGGTGGGATCCTTCTCCTTTGGTTACAGATCACATCGCTGGTTGTTTGTTTAATTATATTCATACATTTTGGTAAGCCACTTTTGGGTCCCACAGGGGAGAAAAGAGGTATATAACTGTTCAAGAAAAAAAAATAAGGAGCATAATGCACAATTAATTCTACTAGGGATAAAATGTGCACACAACATATGCAATCATTTGGAAAGTCGTTGTGCAAATGCAACATCCGCTTCTATGAGAAAGTTTCCTAAACATGTAGCCCCAGCATGCGGAAAGCCAAAATTAAGATGTGACGTTTGTACATCCCTAGCT
This sequence comes from Lepidodactylus listeri, assembly GCA_029233225.1. Taxonomy (NCBI): domain Eukaryota; kingdom Metazoa; phylum Chordata; class Lepidosauria; order Squamata; family Gekkonidae; genus Lepidodactylus; species Lepidodactylus listeri. Next base: position 125,023,222 of record JARCFY010000005.1, on the reverse strand, counting down.
GTCGTCTTGCATATATTTTCTGTAATGGTTTTGCAAATATCACACACGCAACAGCATTCACTTTCTCTGAAATAGCAACCTATTGTTTTCTATTAAGACCGTGATTCACTGTTAAACCCTCCAGCTTAGCATTTTAGATTCTCTTCCCGAGTTGTTCAATTTACATTTCGTTGAATAACACTGCGCTGCAATTCAGAGCTACAGATTAACCTGGCCATTGTAACTATTGTCCCATGGAACGCTTGAAATTCCTTTGCAAAAAAACCTGCCAGTTTTGATGGACATGTGTTCAGCTCCTTCATCCAAGTCATTAAAGGAGACGTTGATGAGAACTGGCGTGGAGCACCACTTGCCATATCCTTTGTGTCTGACACTGATCCTTTAACTAGCTCTTGTGTCCCTTAAAAACGAGCTCCGGGGTGACGTGGTTCTTGCACCTCTCTTTCCAAGGGGGATAAATAATATTAAAAGGCAATTAAAATGGCATTACTTCACTTTATTGGTTTCCCAGGTGAGCAATTACAATGGATGACTGAAGAAATGTTAAGAGCTTATGAAGCAACAAATCGATGCTCTATGGGCTCATAAACAGAAAAGGGGATGTTTGCAAACCCAAACGATGCCTTTCTTCCCACAAATGAAAGTGAAAATAGGAGTGAGATGAACATGGCGTAGGTTAGCCCTGCAAACATTTTTACAGTCCTTAAAAGGTGTCCCCTGTCCTTTCAGTTATTTTCAGGGGGTCCTCATAGGGGTTCAAAATGTCCATGGGTGGCAGAGGGGAGAGGGGCCGCATCCCAGTTCTCATAAGTAGATTAGGTAGATCAGTGGTCCCCAGTGTGGTACTTGTGGGCACCATGGCACCCACCTTCCTAGCACCAGCAAGTATTTTTAGAAAGTAGGAGGGGCTACATGGGGCTTTTGCCCAGCAGGGCTGATGATTGGCTACCGCAGCTCTGATTGGCTGTACAGGTTCAAAAAACGTCACTTTGGCAGCAGCTGCCACCACAACCCAAGGATCTGCACTGCATGAGCTACGTGTAAGCCAGAGTGTTTTCAAGCAACATGTTAGTTTTAAAAGGTCTCCTGCTAAGCAGAGCTTCTGTCTAAAAGGTTGAAGGGTTACTATTAGCATTATACATAACCTGCCTCCCTGACATTTTGTGGTTGGCTCCACCTCGTGTGGCAGGCATTTTGTGGTTCTGTCCACCAGCGTATGTCAGGATTTCGAATCTGCCTGAAGGCTCAGAAAGGTAGACACAGCCCTCTTTGGTTTCACTGGATCAATGGAGTTCTGTTGCCTCTTCACTCTGAGACCCCAATCCATCCCGCGTTACACAGCTGGAATGCACAGTGAAGCAAGCCTCCAACCCAGAACTAATTTCAGATTTTGATGAGGCCTAGTCAGAGAAGTCCTGGGCCCTCTCCCCTCCCCTCCACACCCACATGCTGTTCTCCCAGCAGCCACCTGTACATCCTTTCCCATCAGTCCTCTCACTGTCCATGCTGACAGACATGACTTTCTCCTGACAGCACCAGGCAACAAAAATAGCCAGAAGCTGGGGTGGCAGGAAGACTGTCAAGCGGGGATGTATCTATGTGGGGTGGTGGCCATAGACACTGTTTGAAGGCCTGGACCCTGGTAGCTGCCCCATATCAGGGTATAGTGCCACCAGCCATGCTTCCACCAAGAACAATGTAATATAGACAGACGATATCATATGTAAAATCTTATGCTGTGTTGTTGGCTGTCTAGAGGGACTAGTTGTACACTGTGTGAGACAGGATGCTGGACTAGATGGACCACTAGTCTGATCCAGCAGGACTCTTCTTCTGTTTTTCTGTAAAGGGGGGGGGGGGGAATCAAACCCTGTGTAAAGTGGAACTGGCTCATGTTGGGCTGTTCGGGAATTTCAGACATGAAACCTAAGAGAGTAGCGTTAATAATTCAGAACACCTTCCACGAGGCAGCCATCTCCCTGTCTGTGGTCGTATTTTGACAGGTACTTTGTGGTCAGGGGTGAGACTTACATGTTTGGTAGTTGACTGGTGAGAATTGGGGGGGGGGGGCTGTTAACATAGCTTCCTAGACATGCCAATGCGTTATTTTGATTGAGAGGAACTGATTCGTGTGTGAGTGACATTTCGCCTACAAAAAACCTGAGGAGGGAATATCATTGTACTACAGTTCATCAATCCACATTAACCTGTCCATTTAAACTTTTCTCCTCTAGGATTGCTGGAGACTCCGAGGGGAACAACTGAGGAGTTAGAAGCCAAAAGAATTTCTTGAGAAGAAATGAAGTTCCTCAGGGGGCTCCAACCCATCTCTTGGTTCTTAACTGATTTTGCTGAAAGCAGAATTCAAAGCATATTTTAAGGAGTCCTTCTCCGGTGAAACATCTGAGGAACTCTGAGAAAAGCTAAAAAACGTTTAGGAGCCATGACATTTCATAAGGATGTCTGACGTATCTCTTGAGCTCATCCCTTTTCATAGTATAGGTAAGATTTGGAAGCTGTCTGTGAGTAGTGCAGTTTCTCTGTACTTTTGGTGGTGTAAAATATACCTTGGGGCAGGGCTATTTTTGGGCTGGAATGCCCCGGAATGGCATTCCGGCTAGCTCCCAAGCCCACCCCTCCCCTCTTGTTGGTTCTTCCTCCGGCAAGGTAACTTAGTCGGTGTTATCGGGGGAGGTGGTTGCAGGCAGGAGACCAGGGGCTCCTTGAAGTTCCTTTGCAGTGGTGAGAGGAGCAAGTTTGCTCTGGGGCTTTCTCGCAACTTCCCAGTCCCATGCCCTGCAGTGACTCACCAGCGCACCCATGTGCTGGGGCTTCTCCAGCCACTTCTCAGCTCAGTGGACGTGACAGAAGCGGCGGTGGCTGGAGCCCCGGCTCCTCCCTGGCAGAGCCGCACAGCTTTGGAGGCTCCTCCCACCTTCGTTCTCGCCGCAAGCCGAACGCCCTCTGCTGAGTGACCACGGCCCTGGCACGCCAGCCCACCAAACCCGGGAGGCTTTCCCCATGGACTTATTTTGAGCAGGAGAGAAGCACCAATCAGACTCCCATAGAAAGTGTGCGGGCCTGCTTTGGAAAGCCACCAGGCCCTTCTTGGTGCACAGTGGGTCCTCCGCAGTTGGGCATGGCTCATTTACTCAGGAGTAAACAAAGTCCTGGGGAAGTAAGCCCTGGCTGCAGCCAAGGTGCAGTGGTTGCTCGGTGGGGTTTGCTCTCAAAGAGCTGCGCACTTGGGAACAGTAGGCTTGTTTTCTCCTCAACTGGTGGTTCACACACGCAAAGGGGGGGGACGTGGCAAAATAGACTGCACCACTCAAGACTGTGGTGAGTAGAGGGCAGCTCTGGATATGGGGGGGGGGGGGGTAGATTCCCTGCAAATTAAAAAGAAAATGCTGCAAGAGAAGACCACAACAGAGAGAAACGGTTCTTCTAACCCTTCTCTTTATTTGCTGCTAGTTTTGCTGCAGGTAAAGGTCCCGCTTTGCCTTTTATGGCGAAGGCAGGGTCGGGGGAGGGGGGGCAGTGGTGGGCCAGCCAGGAGTGATTTCTGCCGGTGCCACCACCATCAAAAGGGCCTCCCGAGTCCCACCAGCAGGCCCCTGGCAGAGCTGGTGCACTCGGCCTGTGCAGGCAAGGCTTGCCGCCGGCCCCGCTTGTCTGGCCCAGGGCGAAGGGAGGTTGGCTGCTGCCTGCCTCCACCAGCCACCTCACTCGCGCCAGAGCCACCACTGCTGCTTTGCACGTAGCTCTAGGGGGCGCCCTGCCTGCCTGCCCACTGGTGTCCTGGTGCACCCGGGCACATTCCTCGACGACCCTGGCTGCTCCCCCTATTGATGGCCCCACGGAGGGGGGGCAGCTGAACTGGGACATTTTCCAGGGAGTAAGCTGCACTGAATAAATTGGACCTAGTTCCGAGTTGACCTGTTTGGGATTGCTCCCTAAATGACTTAAACAGATTCAGGGAGAAGTTTATCAAGGACAAACAGCTGCCTGGGCAAAATGAGGTCTGCCAGTTGATGGGATTTTGCAACCTTGCATCCCTGCCCCCACCCATACATTTGCAGCTCCCCTGATTCTGTGGTTTGGGGCTGATGCAGGCATCAAGACTGCATTCCATACTCACCGGGGGGGGGGGGGAGGATCCGGCAGGAAGTTGGCGCACTGCTGCCCTCTCGCTTGTCTCTAGAAGCGCAGACTCCCCACCCCCTTTAAACCCTCTTTTTCAAGAAGCCAAGTGAATGGAGAGGGAGAGTACTGAGGGGCAAGGCACATTCCTGGCTCGACCCCCCCCCCCGCCAACTCTGCAGCTTTCCCGTTTTCGGAAGCCACACTTTTCTTCTCGGTGCGAAGTCAAGGAGGTAAAAATCCATCAGAGGAGGAGGGACGGGATGAATAAGGCATGGGGGGGGAACACTGCTGGGGGCTCCCAGAGGGGCTTGGATGAAGGAAGAGGAGCCCCGAGCCTCGGAGGGGGTCTTTGCAGTACAGAGGCCAGGGAAAGGGAGCCACTGGCCTAAGAGAGGGAGCCCACCCTCTCCTTCAGGGCCCTGCAGCCAACCCATCCACGATGCCGGAGGGTGGATGGGGGGTCTCCTGCGTTCCTCTCTGCAAAGCCGGGAGGCTCCCTGCAGCACCTTCCTTGGGGCAGATTGCTCAGGCACCTTCCCTTGATGTCTGGAGGTGATGCACTGAAACGGGGGTCCTTTCCAGGATGGGGGGGGAGGCCCAGAGACTCCCAGTCTCCCTCTGCTGTATAAAAGACCTATGATCTAATGACTGCTAGAAAGAGAAGCAAATAACTGTTGACTTTTCAGCATTCCTTCCATTCTGTAGTCGCTGTTGTAACTTTGGACCCTTTTGTAGCCTTTGGTGTAACCTGACATCTTTCACATCCAGTGTTATGTAATCTAATAGTTCCGTCCTAAGAATGGCTTTCTGAGAGAACTTGGAGTCATAGTAGATAACTCAGTGAAAACGTCGAGACAGTGTGTGACTGCATTGAAAAAGGCCAACACTATGCTAGGGGTTATTAAGAAGGGAATAGAAAACAAATCAGCCAGTATCATAATGCCCCTGTATAAATCGATGGTGCAACCTCATTTGGAGTACTGTGTACAGTTCTGGTCGCCACACCTCAAAAAAGATATTATAGCATTGGAAAAAGTGCAGAAAAGGGCAACTAGAATGATAGAAGGGTTGGAACACTTTCCCTGTGAAGAAAGGTTGAAGCGCTTGGGGCTCTTTAGCTTGGAGAAATGATGGCTGAGGGGTGACATGATCGAGGTTTATAAGATTATGCATGGGATAGAGCAGGTAGAGAAAGAAGTCCTTTTCTCCCTTTCTCACAATACAAGACCTCGTGGGCACTCCATGAAATTGCTGAGCAGTCGGGTTAGAACAGGTAAAAGGAAGTACTTCTTCACCCAAAGAGTGATTAATACATGGAATTCACTGCCACAGGAGGTGGTGGCAGCTACAAGCATGGACGGCTTCAAGAGGGAATTAGATAAACATATGGAGCAGAAGTCCATCAGTGGCTCTTAGCCACAAAGTATAGATAGGAACTCTCAGTCTGGGGCAAGTGATGCTCTGTATTCTTGGTGCTTGGGGGGGGGGGCAAGAGTGGGAGGGCTTCTAGTGTCCTGCCCCCACTGCTGGACCTTCTGAGGGCACCTGGTGTTTTTGGCCACTGTGTGACAGTGTTGGACTGGATGGGCCAGTGGCCTGATCCAACACTGGCTTCTCTTATGTTCTTATGTTCTTAAGTTACACCTGCTCTGTTTCATATGAAAACTATCACACAGACTTGGGCTATTCCATCATGCCCAACAATATCTTTTTAACTTTCTCACCATCTTTTAAAAAATTAATTTTCATCCTGAAGAAGATCTCTGGTTAATTTCAAAGCTTACTCATTCTTTTGTGGAGTACTGAATATAGATATCTCTGTACTGTTGGTTGAGGTTTCATTACAGGCTGGGCAGAACTATGTTTCTTTTGAAAAGCACTGTTGTGAGGCAGAGGTTCTATAAGAGTGTGACTTAAAAAGCTATAATGGTGGCGGGAATGTGTTCATCTGCAGTTAACAGATACACAAGATGCTAGCTTGTGTTGGAGTAAATGAAGCACTAACCTTAAAAGCCCGATCCAGTCAGGAAGAAAGCACACAGTCACCAGGAATAGAAAAAGCCAAAATTTTATGGTATCATAAGTCTCTATCTGAATAACAGTTTCAGATACAAGCGAGCCCCGTTTACAGTTGGGCTTAATCTTTTATACTAAGGAGGCAGAGAATTCCAGTGGGATGAAACTAGTGTCATTTCTACACATTTGACATCATTCTCATAAGCAAAGGTATTCTATTTCATTCTTGCACATGTCAGTTACAGGAAAGGAATCAAGAATGTTAAGTTATACATTGTTACAAATCAATATACTTTCTCATGCATCTTCTCTAAGCTAGAACGTGCTAGGAATAATAGACGATTGCAAGCAGTTGCAACTTAAAACAATAAGCTCTTTATACTTAAAACAATGAGCATTTTTGCTGAAGCACAAACATACAATGTAGAATTCTTTATGCATGTTTGTATCTGTGCTAGCCTTGCGGTTTCAAAGAACTAGATTACTAAGGCAATAAAATTAGTTTTGCAATTTCTTTCTTCATAAACAGTGAGGAATTTCACACAGCCAATCAGTAACGGTTTCTGTCTGACATTTCACACAGAATCGTATTAGTACTGGTTCCCTAACGGAACATATTGGCCCTTTCACACAGAAACGTGCTTCTCTTGTTGGGGAAGCCTTCCTCAGCCAGTTTACCTGGAAACCTCTTCCCAAGTGTTCTTCAGTTCTTGTACCGTGTCCTGAAGTGCTATTGGGTGCTGTGTGAAATGCCCCCGAAGCGCTTCCTTTGATGACGAGTGTTTTCGCGCCTCTTTTCACCCGCGAGGGGGGGAGGTTTATAATCCTGCCACAGGTTTTGAGTTCCTGGAATTCTCCTTGGGCAAGATAGTAAAACGGAGTCTGGGAAGGAGGGGAACAAAAAGGCAGCCTGTTTTCCTGTCCCTAAATACTGCGTGGGGTGGGTGATTTAAAGTGCCTGAAGGAAAAAGGTTAAGAGAAAAGATTTTTAAATGACAGGCAGCCTGGAAGAGAGGGCAGGCATAAAAAGGGAAAGGGGGGGGGGGGAACAGGACAGTTTACAAACACAGAAAGCATCCATTCCTACCTAACATTCAAGAAATCAAAAACAGAAGTATGTGTGTGTGCCTGCCTGAGCTTCCACCTCCTATTTTTAACAAGCAACCTCATGTATCTCAGTGGAGCCCAGTGGGGTTGCTATGACGCTGTTTTGGTGTCCTGTTACAGCATCATAGTGCTTTAAATTGGCTCTTTAAAAAAAAAAAATGACAGAGATCGCCTGCATGGAGGAAAAGAGGCGCAAAAAGAAAGTGGCAGTCTGAAACGACAAACTGCTTCGAAGACGGCTCCAAAACAGTAGGGGAAGGGCTGTCTGAAACGGCCATCACTGTCCCAGTTTATTCCAAGCCGGTTCAGTAACGTTTATAAAGGTGTAGTGTGAAATCCCCCAGTGTATCTTGCTTGCTGCTTAGTTCACGTAATTAGGCTTTGAAGGACTATTTTGGAAATGACCTGCTTAAAGGCTCAGATGTGGTGGAGAGGGTGTCCTATGTTTCTTATACTTGCTTCTAAAGGTTTTGGGTTACAGTTTGGTGTAGTGGTTGGGAGCATGAATAATCTGGGAGAACCAGGTTTGATTCCCCATTCCTCTCCTTGCAGCTGCTGGTGTGACCTTGGGTCAGTCACAAGTTGTTTCAGAGCTGTTCTCTCAAGAGCAGTCCTCGAAAGAGCTATCTCAGCCCCACCTACCTCACAGGCAATGCTCCCTCTAAGCTGGGAAGTCTTGTGAGCCAAAATTCTACTTTGTGAGCTACTGGCATTAAAGTTGTGAGCAAGCAATTTGGCTACTGCGTAAATTGGTTTGCTCTGGAGCCATCCTTCCTGAGCGAAGACAAAAATGTGTGAGCCAGAGGCTAAAAAACTGTGAGCTAACTCATACTAACTCAGCTTAGAGGGAACCCTGCTCACAGGGTGTCTGTTTTTAAATGGTAAGCCGATCTGCATGAACAGGATTGGAGGGGCGGGGGGCGTTCCGAGCAGAGTCCTTTTAAAATTTCCTTTTGCCATGTGCAGCCCCGAGAGAACATTGGCAAGAAATGTGCACTCTGTACATGTTCATACTCTTCATTTTGCTGTTACTTAAAATGGTGTGGTACAGTTTCAAAGGGGCAATTAACTGCTATGTGTAAAAGGCATGACAGGATTGCCCACTGGAAACAATGGGAGACGCTTGAAGGCCCACTGGAGATAATGGGAGCCAGGAATGCCGATTGACTTGCATGGGCTCCACTGAAATACATCGCAGCACAAAAAAAGTTGCAAAGAAAATGTGGAGTGGTTTTTCCATTAAGGTCTTTGGGCCCAGACAGGCTACTCTGGGACTGGAATAACAGCACCCAGAGTGGAAAGACCGTCCTTTCTGTGTTTCTCAATAAATGTCATAAAGTTGTATGCTACGAGGATTAGTGTGTTGGGTGCTATTCCCTTATTAGAGAGGGTCTGTCTAGTGTAACATAAGAAGTGTGGAAATGGAAACTTTTTTTTTTGAAAAAAATAGTGTTTTTATTGGTTTTGTTAAAACTGTTTTGACAGCCGACAAGATAAACTGAATAAAGCAAAAGGTGGGTGTGGCTGGATGACCACACTTCTGGCAACATGGGGGTGTGGCCCAATATGCTAATTATATGTGCTGTCAGGGGTGTGGCCTAATATGCTAATGCGTTTCTGCTGCAGTGAATTGTTGTGGGAGGGTATGATGTTCTACCTTGGATTTCTCATCTAATGAACAATTATTGAACAATCCAGGAATCCCAGAGAAGGATCATGCTGGGCTTTCACACATGAGGATTAAAACTTTCTTCTTCCTTAAATCAACAGTGATGCAAACATAAAACTAACGTTGGCCTGTGTACTTTGGATTTCAGATGGTTTCTCTCCCCCGCCCCGGTTTTCTGTCACACTTTTCCATTTGGTGTAGGGGTTAAGTGCACAGACTCTAATGCGGGAGAACTGAATTTGATTCCCTACTCCTCCACTTGCACCTGCTGGATGACCTTGGGCAAGCCATAGTTCTGTCAGAGCTGTTCTTGAAAAAGAGCAGTTTTTGTCAGAGCTCTCTCAGCCCCACCTACCTCACAGGGTTTCTGTTGCGGGGAGGGGGAGGGGAAGGGAAAGGAGTTTGTAAGCCACTCTGAGACTCCCTTGGGTAGTGAAGGGTGGGATATAAATCCAATCTCCTCCTCCTCTTCTTCTTCATTGCTTGTGTGGTGCTCAGAAGTGATAAAGGTCTGATGTCTCCCTGAACCATTCCCATTGAACTAGAAATAATCTGAGTTTGTTAACTGTAAATTCCTAAACTCAAGCACATGCACCTTCTCAACTAGGGTTGCCAGCTCTGGGTTGGGAAATACCTGGAGATTTGGGGGGTAGAGCCTGGGGAGGGAAGGATTTTGGGAGGGGAGGGAAGGATTTTGCGAGGGGAGGGACCTCAGAAGGGTATAATGCAATAAAGCCAACCTTCTGGAGTGGCTGCTTTCTCTTGGGGAACTGATCAGTGTCACCTGGAGGTCAGTTGTAATGCCAGCAGATCTCCAGCCACCACCAGGAGGCTGGCAACCCTGTTCTCAGCCCATATTTCTGGGTTGTTGCTCATTTCCATTATGAGTTGCTCTGTGGTGAGTTTTTGTAGATGCATTTATCACATTTTTATCCTGCCCTTCCTTCGAGAAACCAAGAATGGCGTATACGGGTTCAACTTCCAGTTTTTCCTCTCAACAGCTTTATGAAGTAGGTTAGACTTAGGCCCAGTCTGCATTAGTCTTTCCTGCCGTTGTGCCAGCGACCCCACATCATCAAACAAATTTCTGTCTGCATCGCATTCTGCATCTGTTCTTGTATTGCTTCGTCTCGGCACTGGCTGCCTGCATTACTTTACTGCCATTTAGTGGCGACTCCGAGGTCACTATGGCGCCTCACCATGTTATGTGGATTTGGTTTGAAGGTGATTTAATTGCTCCTTCCCATCCTCAGAGCTGCTGTGAGCAATAAGTGTGAGGCTTCTGAGCTGACACTATCAGACCAGATCTTTGTTTGAAAGCAAAGTTCTTTTATTCAATAATGGTTCAGGTTCTCAATGTTTGTTAGAGATACATGACAGTGAGCAACAGGGGTTAATATACCTTCAGTCATAATAGAATACAGGTAAAGGACCAATCAGATTCTTTGCATAGAAGCAGGAAAAAAGGGTGACAGTTAGGTTCTCACAGAGAAGGTGAGAAAGTAATAAAAATTTCCTTCCTGCCCTGGGTGACCCATATGTGTGAATGATAGGTTGAACATTTGGCTAGAAACAAACAATTCCCAGGGTTGTAACACTTGATAACATTCTCTGAGCCTCAAAGGCTGGGGGGGGGGGGGAGTGGGCGGAAGAGATAGCCCCAGTTGTTTATGTGACGTTCAGGAATGCGACACGCCATCCTCCCGGCCAGAGAAGGGCAACATTTAGCAGGACAGATAATATACATCAAGGCAAGCAGTAATTCACCAACGGTTACAAAGGAGTCACAGAAAGACAGAGATACTATCAAAAAGGATAGGCAAGCTATTGTCAGATTCTGACAATAAGCAGACAACTGGAGCCGAATCCCCCCCATATTTTCTAAGGAGATACGCAAATTGTCACGGAGAAGGAGGAGGAGGAGATTGGATTTATACCCCAGCCTTCACTCAGAGTGGCTTACAAACTCCTTTCCCTTCCCCTCCCTGCAACAAACACCCTGTGAGGTAGGTAGGGCTGAGAGAGCTCTGACAGAAACCGCCTTTTTCAAGAACAGCTGTGCCAGAACTACGGCTCGCCCAAGGTCACCCAGCAGCTGCAAGTGGAGGAGTGGGGAATCAAACCCGGTTCTCCCAGATTAGAGTCTGTGCACATAACCACTACACCAAACTGGGTACACCAAAGGAAACAAGTTATCTGAAAATCCAGTCATCTGCATTTAAAAGCAGCCAGGGAACATTTTTCTGTAATCATAATTTTTTTGGGGGGGGGGGATTGGAAGCATGCCCACCCCCAAACCATTTGTTATTTCCTGGGGCATTCCTCAGAATGCCCTACCTGGCAATGACTGGGTGTTTTGTGTTTTTTTTATCCAGCTTGTTCGGTCTTTCCTGCCCCCCTCCGCCAGATCATCCCCCTTTACTTTCTGGGGGCAGGTGCCATTTCCTCCCCACAGCACAGCTCAGTGCAGTGCCCTGCTGGCACCCCTGGGAGGCCACTCCTCCCTCCCCCTCCTCCATAAACATGATGCAGACGGCAAGCTTTTTTCCTTAGCTAAATGGGAGGCAACGGAAGTCAGTGCCAAAGCTGAAAGGAGCAGCATTACACCCCAGATGCCGATTTGGACTGAGAGCCAGTCAACATTCCAGCTTCGTACACAAATGGGGATCTGAGCTCAGGTTTCCCTGGTCCGCCATTCTATCTATTACATCCACTTCCTGCCCAGCATTATAATGGATATTTTGCTAGTACTGAAATACCATGGGTCTCTGATGAGGTACTATGTTGATACTTGCCTGTCTCTGTCTTCTCCTGTGCTCCACTCATACAATATTGGGTTAAAGGCTGAGTTGGACAATGAAGAAAGCTGTCAGGAAGACATTTGGACTGTGGTGTTGGAGGAGAGTTCTACAGATACCCGGGACCACCAAAAATACAAATCAGGAAGGTCTGGGTCAAATCAAGCCTGAACTCTCCCTAGAAGCTAAAATGGCTAAACTGAGGATACAGTACTTTTGGTCAAATTATGAGAAGACGAGACTCACTGGAAAAGATGATAATGCTAGGAAAAGATGAAAGTAGCAGAGGAAGAGCCAACATGAAATGGATTGGCTCAATTAAGGAATCCACAGCCGTCATTTTGCAATGCTTGAGCAAGGGTGTTAACTATAGGACATTCTGGAGGTCATTCATTCATAGGGTTACCATAAGTCAGAAATGACCTGACAGCACTTCTCTCTCTCTCTCTCTCTCTCTCACACACACACACACACACACACACACATACACCTCTTCATCCAGGATACTGCAGGTGGTCCATATGAACAATGATCTTAGCACAGCTATCACAGTGCATGTATATATTAATACTAGAATTTGGAAGTGGTCCAGTAGTCATCTAGACTGACCCCTGTGCCCAATGCAGGAAGCCCATATCTAGAGCATTCCTAACAAATAGCTCTATGCTTGAAGAGCTCCAGTGAGGAACAGCACTTGCTTAGGTCATGGCTTCCACCATTGTTGAATCACACTTAATACTAGGATGTTTCTTCTATATGGTCAAAGTCTGTCCTCCCATAACTTCAGTCTGTTATATCCAGTCTTGTCCTTTAGAGCAGCAGAGAATATATCTTTGTCCTCTCCCACTCAAGAGCATTGTGGTAAAGAAGCTTGGTCTCCATGCAACATACTGGGGAACAGAAGTCCACCTAGTCAGTTCATGAAAAAGGTAAGATTTTGAGATCCACAGCTCCATCGATTAGCCACTATGATATGGCCATTTGTTGCCTCAGCTCTTATCCATCATTTGTAACGTAGAACATCCGTCTCCATTACGAAGACACATCTGACAAAGGGAGCGTTGACTCTTGGAGGCTCACACGTCCCAAGATCTTGTTGGTCTCTAAGGCGTTACTGGACTGGAATACAGCTGTTCTACTGCAGAGCAACATGGGTACCCTCTGAAACTGTGACAACACAGGGTTTCCTAATGGCGCAGGACTGTTCTACTCTAGAATTGTCATAGGAGGTTGGGGCACTTTGTAGGGAACCGGACGCTGCAAACGCCAGTGTAGCCGTGTTGCGTCACTGAAACAGGAGAGGGTTATGTGGATGCAGGAGTTTAATCTGGCCATACGAGCTTCTGGGTAATCCTAAACGTAAGCGAGAAACCATTGTTCTGAGCAGGAGCGATATCAAAGCTATAAAACAAAGTGAGAACAATCCTATTCTCTCTCTAATGGTAAAGAGTGATCAGTTTATTAAGCAGCGGCGCTGATAGGACTAATGTTGTGTTAAGCAAAATGGCTTGAGAGGCAATAATAAGGAAAATCATTCTCTCCATGTGTCCAATTTAATATGCAACGGGAAAGGTTTATCTAGTGTATCGTTTGATGGCAGCGTTTGGATGAGGAGCTAAATGGTTCCAGGAGCTGGTAATGCTGCCCTGCAGATATTCATCTTAAAAGTCTCCAACTACAACCCAGCCTGGATTGTATAAACTGAAAGTACCCTGCCTGTTGTATGATGCAGGAGAGGTTTGGGGAGGGGAGGGACTTCACTGAGGTATAATGCCATAGAGTCCACCTTCCAAAGGGGCCGTTTTCTCCAGGTGGACTGATCTCTATTTCCAAGAGATCAGTTGTCATCCCAGGAGATCTCCAGCCACAACCTGGAGGCTGGCAACCCCATCTATCTATTACGCTGCAATCCTAAACCCACAGAAGGCTAAGATGGACTTTGAAAGATACCACCCATTGATTTCAGTGGGCTTTAGGATTCCACTGAATTCTAGTCTATTTTTATCCCACCTTTCCTCCAAAGACCTTAGAATGTCTTGACCTCTAATAATAATATTATAATAATGCTTGCAAGTGCATAAGTGTGTTGGCCTCCTCTTGGGCTTCAGCCAGAAGGTTGAGAGGGTGGAGAAAGTAGTATGCTATTGAGAAGATGTGAGTTTATATTAGAGAGCTCCTGACCACAACCCAAACCCCTGAGTTAGATGGAGCCTCAGGTTAAGAGCTGCTTTGACTCATCTAGTAAACTGTGCTGAAACTTTGACTCATCTAGTAAACTGCTGAAACTTAATTCTGACACAGTGGAGCTACTACTTGTGGGGGGAAGGCTTGACCATGGAATTAGGATGTCTCCTGTTCTGGATTGGGTTGTACCACTCCGAAGGAGAAGAAGTGTCGCTTGGAGGTGTTGGTAGACCCCAGCCTCCTGATGGATCTACAAGTGGCAGTAGTGGCCAGGGGTGCCTTTCACCACCTTGGGCTGGCAAGCCAGCTGTGGCCCTTCCCGGGCAAAGAAGATCTTGCCACTGTGGTGCATGCCCTGGTAACGCCTAGATTTGACTACTGCATTGCATTCTACGTGGGGCTGTCCTTGAAGATTGTCAGGAACCTACAGTTGGTATAGAATACGGTGACCAGAATGTTGACTGGAGGGGGGTCATAGACACCATATCTCTCCAGTATTGTTCCATTGACATTGGCTCCCAGTTTGCTTCCAGGCCCAATTCAAGGTCCTGGTATTGACCTATATAGCCCTACACAGCCTGGGGCTGGCATACACTCATATGAACCTACCCAACCACTCCAGTCAGCATCAGGTGCTTCAGGTGTTCCTACCATACGTGGGTGGCAACCTGAGAAAGGGCCTTCTCAGTTGTGGCACCCTATCTTTGGAATTCCCTACCCAGGGAGATTTGACTGTCTCCCACTATCATGGTATTCCATCCGTGGGTGAAGACTTTTTTTGTTTCATTTGGCCTTCGCTTAATAACCTTTGTTTGGTGGTGGTGGAAAGTGCTGTCAAGTCACAGCTGACTTATGGCAACCCCATAAGGTTTTCAAGGGAAGAAACATTCAGAGGTGATTTGCCATTGCCGGGCTCCATATCACAACCTTGGTATTCCTTGGAGGTCTCCCATCCAAATACTAGCCAGGGCCAACCATGCTTAGCTTCCAAGATCTGATGAGATCAGGCTAGCCAGGTCAACATTTGTTTGCCATTATTAAATTCGCTCCCTAGCACAATGGAAGGTTAACAGCTGAATTTCTAGGAGACTGAAGTATTCATCCCCCGGAGCTGTCATCTCTAAATAGGCTGAACCACATGTTGGTATGCCACCTGCAATTGCCTTCTCCATGTAGCTACAGAAGCCATGTACATTAATATTATGCTAATCCCCTGATGCATGACGCTTGCGGTGTCCGACTCTTCCCATAGCCTCAACCAGTAGTTCCAAGAGCAACATTTTGCAGACTAGATATGCAAATGTACCTGTCCGGCAAATGGGAAGCAAGCAGACAGTCAAGCAGAACTAGATCTGAACCTCTCCACTATCCTAGAACTTGAAGAACAAAAATTGAGTCCAGCGGCACCCTTAAGACCAACAAAGTTTTGTTCAAGATATACACTTTTGTGTCTATGTACACTTCTTTAGATACAGTGAAATCGAAGTTACCAGTTCATACATATAGGTAGAGGGTGAGCTGCAAATTAGCATGAGTATAATAAAGGTTGTTTGACAGATGCAAGGACTAAACTGGAATAACAAGCTTAGTTTATATGGGCACCATTTGTTTGGATTTAATTCCAGGGGGAAACATAGTGAAGGAAATAAATATATCAAAATTGGAGATTCATGTGCAAATGTACCCTTCTTAATTGTGGAATGCTGAGAGTAATTAACCAAGACCCTGTTGTCATTCTCCAGAAATTGTTTCTGCCTGCCAGAAACCTCTTTTGTACCTTTCTCAGCAAGCTCCAAATTCAGGTGGCAGAATAACCATTTTTTAAGCTGCTAGCTAAGAAGAAGAGTGCAACACAAATTTTAGTTCTTACAGTAGTCACCAGCCATTAGGAAGCTATTATCTCCCATCAAATGCCAGACTAAAGAAACTCTAGAAGGAAAGAGCAATTCTGCATAAATCAAGGAGCGTATTTACAACACAGCGCAGTCTGTGTCGGTATTGACTTGAACGTAAAAGTTCAGAAAGAAAGAAAAAAACCCCAGAAAGAATTCAGTCTCGAAAATACTGCTAGAGACATGAATAAGTCATAAATGGTTGTCTGAAATAACTATTTACTGCCAAGACTAAGTAATGAATGTAATACTTTGCTTCAAGTATTTACACATATTCATAATTTACAATCTATATTCATGTTACCTTCTCATTATTTAATTCGGCGACGTAACTCTATCTCAAATGTTATGCCTCATGTGACATCAGCTAGGGTGGGAATCAATAGATTTGTTAATCATTCAGCAGTCCTCTCTCTTTCTTGCAGGTTCCAGGTTCTCACAGTTGACTGCCTTCAGAGCTGGCCACATTGAGGGCTAGAACCTTATCTAATCAAAAGGACACTTCAGGAGAGCCTTTGGTATTGGATGGACGCCCCACGTTAGAATGTCTCATTGGCTCATTCTGCATCTTGCATTTGCTCCACTGTTTGACCAAATCCACTTTGGTTACACAGCTATAGATACACAAAAACTGTGTGGTGCACTTAAATATATTAAAGTTTTTAAGTGATCTACAAATACAAAAATAATATTTATACAAACAACGAAAATCTATCTAAACTGTAGGTCTGTTGGAGTCCCATAGAACGCTGATGAAGTTTTCCGGACAACATTTTTGTTTTGAAAATCTTCTTCCGAACCTGACCCTATGACAATTTAGACAAACAGGTACTGTAAACTTCCTTCACAGACAGTAATCTTCAATGAGTAATCATTAACCGGTTACAGGAACCTTTTCCCACATCTTGAAGCTACACCATCGTTTCAACAATTTTCCATAGCCCAGTTGGAAAGTGTATTGAAAGTGGATTATTTAGTGTGTGTGACTGCAGCCTGATACTCTCTGAAACTATCTTGAGGGTGAGTCAGTTCTGGCCCACCAACACTTTTTATAGCCCAGTCTGCATCTAGCATTTGATCAGTAGGTGAGGCTGACAGAGCTCTTTTGAGGACTGCTCTTGAGAGAACAGCTCTGACAGAACTTGTGACTGACCCAAGGTCACCCAGCAGCTGCATGTGGAGGAGTGGAGGGGGAATCAAAACCGATCCTCCCAGATTAGAGGCCGCTGCTCCCAACCACTACACCAAACTGGCTCTAGGCAAAAGGCTCACTTCTTTATGGCTGTGGTCCTACATGGTCCAAGGGCCTTTTGAACCAATCAGATTTCAGCTTGATTATGTCAACTGATGGTGTGGTCTACACTGGTGACTTAAGTGAAGTCAGGTGAAAATGAAGAGACAGCTGCAGTCTATCTGCTCATGTCCACCAGGGATAAATCATGAACTCTAATTGAAAGGAATGGGCCCAATTGGTTGCTAGGTGCCGTGTCTCTGAGACTCAAGAAGAGAGTTGAGGTAGGCACAGAATCACCCCCCACAACTGCCCTGCTATCTAAGAGGCAAAAGGTCAGAGTGCCCAGCTTCCCAGAACAAGAGCAGCATTTTCCCATTCTATATTTTACATCTTCGTCTCAGGCCCAGTATTTGAAACCAAAGCCTGAACCAATGTTTGCAGAAAAAGAGACAAGGAGTTCTAGTTCCTTGACAGTCATAGACTCCTAGAAGTTGGAATGGGACTTCAGGCACATGTAATCTAACACCCTATTCATTGAACTAAATCAAAAACTAGACCTTTCCCAAAAGACAGGTTTTGGTTGAAGACCTCCAGTGAGGGATAACCAAGTCCTGGAAACTGTTTC
Organism: Lepidodactylus listeri; assembly: GCA_029233225.1. Taxonomy (NCBI): domain Eukaryota; kingdom Metazoa; phylum Chordata; class Lepidosauria; order Squamata; family Gekkonidae; genus Lepidodactylus; species Lepidodactylus listeri. The sequence continues at coordinate 125,005,554 of JARCFY010000005.1, read as the reverse complement.
CTGCCGTTAAGAAGTTTCTCATAATGCTCAACTGAAATCTGTCCTGCTGTACTTAAGACCCTTAGATCTCATCTTGCCCTCTTCATTGTGACAGCCCATTGGGTGTTAGAAGATCAAGTTCCCCCTCAGTCTTCTCCAGATGAAACATACCCAGTTCCATCAGCCTCTCCTTGCAGGACATTGTCCAGACTCCCAGCTGTGGAGGTTGTCCTCCTCTGAACCTAGACATCAATAGGGACAAGGCTGAGAAATAAAGTTCTGACATATCCCTTCAACAAGCAGATTGGCTATCTGGAATGGGCATGAGATAGCGACTCAAATCACATTGACATAAAATGATGTAAGCAAAAAGTCCCCTTAGTTAGAATTTGGAAGTACTATGAAGGCTGTGTCAAGTCGCTTCAGGAGCAAGCTATGGCCAATGGGCCACCAGTTATGGACCACCTGGTCTAACAAATGGACCACCTGGTCTAACTAATGGACCACCTGGTCTAACTAATGATACCTACTGCTTCTTCTCTTTGAAGGATCTTTTCCAAAGCCATGGACTGATTGGCTTTGGGGATGTACAAAGAAGTTTCCTCTATCCAGTACTCTCTACCTTTTCACTCAATATCACCTCTTATTGAATTGGCTCGATAATATCATTAGGAAATTGCCATCATGCAATAGAAATTCATTTCCTCCTTCTCCACCTCAACACTTATTCCTGATTATTCTGTTTCTGCACAATTCAGTCACAGCCAATACACCAAAAGCGGCATTTGTTGAAGTATTAATGCTCCGCCTGCATTATTTCACAATACTTTCTGAGATAACACTTTATTAGGGAGAATACTTTCCCACCCGGATTATTCATTTGCCTCTCCAGAGATAACACATAAAGGGGGAAAGATTCTAGTTTCAGATGAACAGCATGTATCACTGATCGCCCGCTGTTCTGAATGTCTGAGGAAATTTTTCAGGGGACACGTTACAAGTTATGAAGAGAAGGATTATCTCGTGGCAGAGATACAGATCTGAAAAAAAAAATAGGCAATATGGCTGGTGCCCAAAGATTGGGCTGTTTGGCTAAGGATCCAAAAGTTACTGTATTTTATCTGAGTGGCCATACTAATTATCACAGTCCCTTGGGCGTTACTTGGAAAACCTCCTGGGAAACCACAGTAGAAAAAAATCGTCATATCACTTCTGCTCCAGAACAAAATGCTGTTTCTCGCAGACTTTTCTGCCTCCAGGTTCTGTTGCCCTGGACTGGCAAAATATGTAAATATGCATTACGGTTGATTATTTGTTTAGCTTCCCGGGTTATTCTATAACTGGCCTTCACGGAAGTAGGGATGTTTGAACAACTGCCGGTTCAGCTCACGTGCGGTTTTCTGGTTATGATCAGCGCCTGATTTTTTGACAACCAGTTTGATAGTTCATCTGGTTGTCTCACTGTATTCCTTACTAACTGTGTAATACAGTGCAGTTGGCTTTTCATGCTTGTATGTTCTCACACTCGCCCCCAATTGTGTTCACTACCCCTCCCCATCCTTGCTGCTATTCTACTCACCAGGTAATTGTTTAAAAAAGATGATTAGATCACTCACAAATAGGGTTGCCAGCTTCAGGCTGGGAAATTTCTGGAGCATTGTGTGTGGAGCCAGGAGAAGGTACGGTTTGTGGAGGGAAGGGACTTCAGCAGGGTACAGTCCACTCTCCAAAGTAGCCATTTTCTCCAAGGGGGACTCATCTCTGTAGTCTTCAGATGAATTGGAATTCCAGGAGATCTCCAGGCCCCACCTGGAGGCTGGGAACCCTACACACAAATCAGAGAACTCAGTCATCAATAAATGCTATGTTTAAAATCCTACCCTTTGGTTTTCTTCTAAGTGGACCTAATGCAGTTCTGCAGGGCCTGTAAGACAGAGATGTTCTGCCAGGCCTTTGGTTGACGGTTTTCCATAGCTGTTGACGGTTTTCCATAGCTGGCACCAATGCTCCCTCTAAGCTGTGGAGTCTTGTGAGCAGAAATTCTACTTTGTGAACTACTGGCATTAAAGTTGTGAGCGAGTGATTTGGCTGCTGCATAAGTTAGTTTGCTCTGGAGCCATCCTTCCTGAGCTGAGACAAAAATGTGTGAGCTGGAGGCTAAAAAATTGTGAGCTAGCTCACACTAACTCAGCTTAGAGGGAACACTGGCTGGCACCCTCCTTTTTTCCATTCTGCCCGCTTCGGCCTCTTCCTTAACCTGCCCACAGGATAGAAGAGCAGCCCAGAGTAGGTTTTTGACTAAATTAAGGACACCATCTGGAGACTGTTAAATTAAGGACAATTGACTGTTGGTTTTAATCTGAAATTTTGTTCTGTTTGTAACCTGTTGTTAATTGCCCAGAGCCTTGTGTACTTTAGGATTGGGTGATCCAGAAAAGAGAGAAAGAGAGAGAGAAATCGGATTTATACCCCACCCTTCACTCAAGAGTCTCAGAGCAGTTTGCAACCTCCTTTCCCTCCTCACAACAGACACCCTGTGTGGCAGGTGTAGGGCTGCCAAGTCAGCCCGGGGGGCTGGGGATCCCCCGCTATAGGGGTTCCCGATCCGCCGGCCGGCATTTGGCTGGCGGGGGGAACCCCACCCCCGAAGTTGTCCAGCCTGGACGACTTCCCCAGCGTAGTGACGTCACCCGGAAGTGACGTCACCCGGAAGTGACATCACCACGTTGGAGATGTTGCCAGGGTGACGCTCTGGCAATCGCCCCATTTGGGAGGCTCCCGGGTGGCTCAGGACTCCCCCCCCCGCCAGTGCGTGAGTATGACTTGGCAGCCCTAGGCAGGTGGGGCTGAGAGAGTTCTTTCGAGGATGTTCCTTCTGGCCACATCTGTTGGCCTGTAGCATCCATACATCTTTGCAGAGCTCACATTTCCATTGCATGAGCTCTGCAGTCCCGAGAGCAATGCTGCCTTTTATTCAGGGGCTCACCGATACAGGCCGGCTTGTACTTCTCTTGCTTGCACCTGGTGGTGATGCTCCCCTGCAACCTCTCTGCCCAGGCCCTGACCCTCAAGAGAACAAGTATCCCCTTGGGGCTCGGCTCCAGTGTGGAGGCCAGCACCCAGTCCAGCCCTCGAATCAGGTGGGTGTCTTGCCTGAGGCTGGCTGTATGGGCACCGAGCATGTTGTTGGTGTCCTGGAAGGGCTTGAGGACATCCACCATTTGGGAGAGGGTAAGCCAGTCATTGGAATTGATACAGAGCTCCTCTTCCCGATGCAGGATGGTCATGGAGAAGATGATATACTGTACTGTGCTCCTCTGCTCTACAAAACGCACTGTCATGGCATAGGTGAGGTTTCAGTGGGTGGTAAGTCCAGGATGAGCCAGTGTTCAGACTCCCCCCTGACTCTCACACAGCAGCAGGCCCATAGCCAGGATTTTGTGGCTTGTGGGGCAATTTTTTTCTGGTGGGGCTGAAGTTCTCAGTGCAGAGAGACAAGCCATTTAGCCAATAGAAAGCTGTGACTAGGATAGATCTCTAAATTGCAAGCTGTCAACAACTTTAGATGACAGTCCTCAGCTGCTGCAAGTTAATCACTTCTGCCAGCCTAAGCAAGCCGGTAGGTGGGGGTGATAACTTCTGTAGTCAAGAAAGCTAACACTTAGGCTGAAAAACTCTCTTAAAGGAGACCAGTTTCTTGGCACAGAGTTAGAAGGGATCCTAGAGGTCGCCTACTCCAACCCCCTTGACCAGTACAAGACTTAAACTGATTTTACACCTCCCCTCTAAAGTAGTTTGACTGCTGTCTTTTCCTGTGCTGATTTCACAGTGGTGTGAAATTTCACTCCAGGGGGTCTAAGTGCTCTAAGAAACCACAATTGTTTAAAGCAGAATAAAGCGGTATTATACTAGCTTGACCCCAGGAGGGCAATTAGCAGATATGGACATTTCAGTAGCAGCACGGTTTCACACCGCACAGAGGTATGGGCAGGTTTTTTTGGAACTAGAATGATTCCAGCGGGAAAGTCAGATGTAAAATCAGCCTTAGTCAACTACAGCACCCCCCTCTGCTTAAAGGAGTACACACCTTTAAAAATGTTTTAAAATGATTGGAAAAAAAGCATTTGCAGGGGAAATTCCTATGGGGCTGTGCCTTTAAGAAAGGGGGCAGAAACCCCCAAAGCCCCACTGTAGCTACAGGCCTGCACAGCAGACAGGAAGACTTGATGCTGTGTGAGAAGTGAGCAGCCAGGTGCTGGCAAGTCTCAAGCAAGGACTGCATCTCAAGGGTGGTAGCATTCCAGGTGGGCTTGACAGTATTCCCCAGGCCCAGAGCACCCTTCGCCACAAGGAGAAGCATTTGCATCAGGCAGGCGATGCCCTTGAGACACACAGCCTTCACTGCCACCATGTTGGCTCCAGCATCCGTGACCATGCATCCATGGATGATGCTACTCCTACCTACCCACTCCCTCAGGCTACTCTGTGACATTTTGCGCCGTGTGATCTGCATCCATCTCCTGCGCATGGAGCAGAAAAGCTTTGTAGCCCAGTGACAGGATTGTCCCCTCCTGGGGCTTGTGTAGAATCTGTTGTCCACGAGGGAGAAGGTTTGGCCATCCACAGCAGTGACTACTTCCTGGGCCCCCCACGTAGCTCTTTTGGATGGAACTGTCGATGTCCCCGGGGGAATTACCTCTTGGAGGGTGGCCTGCCTTGATGTCGCACCCACAGCACCCCAAGTGTGGGGAGTATTTCTTGGAGGGGCTTCCTGCTGCCCCTCCACTTCTCCCTGCTGAGAGGGAGGGAGTGAGTGGGCCTCTTCTTCCTCCTGCCGGCTGCCACTCTTTCTTCTGGCTGCAGCATAGTTGGGTGCACCCTTTGCAGGTGCCTGCAGAGGACGGGGACAAGTGTTGGGGAAAGTTTGTGCCACTCCGAACATAGGTGTGGCACAACTGGCACTCTGCCACACAGGTGTCACTGGGGAGGGTGCAGAAATGTTTCCAAACTGTGAACTAGAAACAGGGGCCCAGGACTGGAAAAGGTGGAGGCACAGCAGCTTTCGGGTGCTGGGCTGGGAGGGGCCACAGAGAGATGTGCTCAAGACAGGAGCAGCAACAGGAAGTTGGGATGTGGAAGGGGAGGATGCTTCCCCTTTCCCCTCTGGATCACTGCTGTCAGAGTCCTCCTCTCCGAAGAGTGTTAGCAACTGCTAGTGTCTGGGCAGTGCTAACAACTCTTTTGCCTCTGTGGAGAGCCCCAGGAAGAGATTAGGGGAAGGAGGTTCCAAGACTCCTCGTGATGCCCTGCTAGAGCCAGGTTCCAGTGGGCTGGCAGCATGGGTTTGGTGCCCAGGGATGGGGGCCTGTGGTATTCGGGGGTGGAGAACTTCCCCCTCCACAACAAGCACCTTTTGAAACCACTTGCACCCTCATGGCACACAGAGGTGTTCACATTCAGGAAGGGCGGGAGGGTAAAATGTGGGTCCTCAGCTGAGGCACCCAGTTGTAAGCCCCTCTGCTTGGTGTGAGTCTTGAATCCACCTCACACCCAAACCCCACCAGGGAAGAGGTATTCACAATCAGGAATAAAAGGATGCATTCTCATCTTAACAAGTTCCCTGTCTCTCTTTAACTGCCAACACCCAACAGAGGAGCAGGTGCTGAGCTGAGGTTATAAATAGCATCCTGATCCCACAGAGCAGAATGGGAACTCTGCTATTGGCAGCCAGCAGTGCCTGTTAAACTTTGGAGGGCCCATATTGGTGTTTCCAAGGCTGGATAATTCCACCCCCTCTGTTGCTTTGAAGTTTAGTAAACATTTTAGTAAACATGTCTGGAAATGCGTCCAGTCACCCACAGCCACAAACCACTGTAATTTCCGTGGAAAGTTTGTGCCGGTTGATCTGCCACAATCTTCAGTTCGCAAACCATGATTTGCCCAAAATTCGTCACGAACTTTAGTTTGTGAGCCAATTCGTGCCCGTCCCTAATTTCATCCTCAGGCCACAGATTAGGACCTGGCCTTCTTGGTTGCAAGCCTTCTGACTGAGGGCCAGGCAGCATTCCCAGCGGCCAACCAATTGCTCCAGGCCAGTTCAGCCTGGCAGGGAGGTGGAGCTGGGAGTGGACTTCAGAAGTGGGATTTTCCATCTGGTCTGCTCCCCATTAGGGCATATGGCTTGGATCCCACTGCCCAGTTGATTCCAGCCGTGGAACGAATTAAACAAAACATACTGCAAGCAACAGAATGTTAGTCTAAATGTACATTTGTGCAATAATTTCAACTTCTCATTGAATAATGAATACATTTTCAAAGCGGTACGTGCTCATGACTTGCAAAAGAACCATGTCTATCAGTACTACTTGAACAATTAGCCTTGTTTTTAATGGAACAGTGCTTTCTTCGAGATGAGCTCAGCTGACATTTTACTGCATATGCACCATCAAGGTTACATAAATTGTAGTGGCTTCCCCCCAGATAATCCGGGGAATTATCATTTGATGAGGGAAGCAGGTTTTGAGAATTCTCTCAAGGATCTTTGGTTGCCACCATGGAGCCCCAGTTCCTTTGAGAGAGGAAACAATCATTAAACGAGTTTGTGGTGGTGATCTTCTGTTAGTCATGTGCACAAATGTAGAAATGGAATGCTTTAAGCACCAAGATCAGGGACTAGACTGAGAAATACTCACCTGAATCACTTCCTTATGTGTGATGAGAAGCAGGAGTAAGAATAAGTGTGTGATTTACCTCTCTGCCTACCTGGTGTACCTGTCCCAACTCTAATGCTACTAATATAACACCCAAATTGGACATACATGGATATAGTCTAATACACAGTCCCATTCAGCTCTGGCATAATTCCAAGGATTGACTGAATAACTGTTCAGATGTAGAGCCTGTTTGAAGAGACTGAGGTGCAGCCAGAGGGAGAGACTGGTCCAGAGCCTGGCCTAGCACCCCCAGTTGGAGACACCCCGAGGCCAGAGACCCCACCTAGCTCACCTGATTGTCCCAGACACAGGGCATGCCAGCGTTTGAATGTGCAAGCGAGAAGGAGGAGTGCCAGACTGCAGCTATTGCAAAGGCAACGTGAGGGGCTGTGAGTCTTTGTAGACTGACTCCCAGGGAAGGGAGGACCTGGTCATAAACACCCCCACGCACCTGCCTCAATGCAGAAGCAACCGTGTGTGCTCAGACCTGATCCTGCCTGTCAGCCTCCACTCTTCGCTCCTGAAACCTATGACTGATTTCCCGGCTTTCTGATCTTCGGCTCTGTTTTTCGGCTTGCTTTTGGACTGTGTATCCAGCTTTCAGTGCAGGGTATCCATGGCGACCAGCTGGACCCAAGCACAGCAGCTTAGAGGGAGCATTGCTTTGGATCAATATGGCTACCCTCTGAACTACTCCCATTTAGACAGCAGGTGATGTCTGAGGTGGGGGCAGGCATATAAGGGTTGGTGGGATGGTAGGCCACACTCTTGTTCTTGCTCTTGGTTCCCACAATGCACTAGGGAGTGCTCAGAGTTTGCACCATCTGATCCAGCGGGATCTCTAAACATTAAAACAACTGACTTACTTGTCGATGAGATACTGGTGTCTTGACTTAATAGAGTTATTTTGCTTAAACGGGTGGGCGATGATTGAAATCTTACCACAATTATGTTTGTCATAACAAGACATCAGGGGTATATTTTTAAATATGCTGCTTGGTCCATCATTTTCGGCAAGCAGAGTTACAAACTGGCAGCGTGGAGGGGAGGGAGAGCTAGCAAAATAACTGGGGAAGGTTCATTAAGCGTGTGCGGTGATTAGTAATAAATATGTGCTGCCAGGATCCCTTAGTCCTATGTGTATCTTTATTCCTTTTTAAAGTCCCGGGTCATCAGGCTTCCATACATTTTATAAAGGTTAGTCCATTATAATTACAGTAATCAGAAATGTTTATCCCGATAAGTGGGAAAGGTCTGATGGAATTTATTAGTTAAAGTTCAGCGACCCAGGACAGGGGAAAATAGCATTTGTATAATTGGTAGCTGTCAGCTTATCATCAAGAGGGTTTAAAAAACAAAACAAAAAAAAAACACGAACGAATTAAAAAAATTACTCACAAGTATTGAGGGATGTTTAACACGCCATTTTATTAGTGTATACTAAAGAGGGACTTCGTGAGGATGTTGGGCGGGGCATTTCAATCCGGTAACTTGCCAGTGGGAACAGGTAAACCTGTCAATGTTTAGCTCTTTTTTGGCTCGCTCATTTTTGAGGAACACAGTTTCATTTCTTCCTTGGCTCGTTTCCCAAAAATGCAAATTCAGATCATTATTTTTGTGATGGTGCCAAGTCCTGTCAAGTCACAGCCGACGTAGGGCAACCCTGTAGGGTTTTCAAGGCAAGTGATGTTCAAAGGTGGTTTTGTCATTGCTTGGCTCTGCACAGCAACCCTGGACTGCCTTGGTGATCTCCCATCCAAACACTGACCAGAGCAGACCCTGCTTAGCTTCCAAGATCTGTCAACATTGGGCTATTCTGGGCCATCCAGGTCAGGATGGGATTTAGAATCACAGAATCACAGGGTTGGAAGGGGCCATACAGGACATCTAGTCCAACTCCCTGCTCAATGCAGGATCAGCCTAGAGCATCCCTGACAAGTGTTTGTCCAGCCACTGCTGAAAGACTGCCAGTGAGGAAGAGCTCACCACCTCCCTAGGCAGCTGTTGCACAACTCTTACTGTAAAAACACTTTTCCTAATAATCCAGTTGGTACCTTCCCACCCTTAATTTAAACCTATGATTGCGAGTCCTCTCCTCTGCTGCCAACAGGAACAGTTCCCTGCCCTCCTCTAGCCCTTCGAAGACTTCAAGAGAGCAATTATGTCCCCTCTCAGCCTCCTCTTCTCCAGACTGAACATTCTGAAGTCCCTCAGCCTTTCCTCACAGGGCTTCTAGGTCTCCGGGCCCCTGATCATCCTCGTCGCTCTCCTCCGCACCCGCTCCATTCTGTCCCCATCCTTTTTAAAGTGAGGCCTCCAGAACTGCGCACGATACTAATCTGACCAATGACCAATTGGCCTGACCAATGCAGTGTACAGCAGGACTATGACATCTTGCGATTTGGATTTTATGCCTCTGTTGATACATCCGAAGAGCTCATTCACCTTTTTTGTCACTGCATCACACTGGCTGCTCACATTTAGCTTATGGTCCACCAGTACCCCCAAGATCTTGTTCACACACACTGCTACCCAGAAGCAAATTCCATGCAGTATACATGTCCCTCATTTTTGTTACCCAGATGTAGAACTCGGCACTTATCCTTGTTCAATTGCATCTTGTTCACATCTGCCTACTTTTCCAGTGTGTTCAGATCTTGTTGAATTCTGTCTCTGTCTTCTGGTGTGTTCCCTGTTCCTTTCTTTTTATGACAACAATATTTTTAATACTTTCTGTGTAACATCTTTTTTTTTAGATGTCCACTGTAAAAAAAAGAGTCAATTTTAACACATTCTATGGTATCACAGTGGCTGAGGACAGACTGGCAATGTAAAGCGGGACAGCCCCGCGTTGGAAGTGGAAGAAGGGAGCATGTTCAGACATGCACATCTGTCCATCGGCTCCATTTCGCACTTACCTGTCTCCCACTCGCTTTCCATCCGCTTTAACAGGACACCGGGAGAAACCGGTGTCCAGGGGCCGTCTTGCGCTTGCCTCCCGCTTCCAGGCAGTGTGAACCGGAAGAAGGCGGGAGGCAAGTGGAGGCGGCAGTGTGAACGTGGCGTTTTGCCAGTTTGCACATGTGTGCACGTGCGCCCGTGCGCACATGCACAAATTGCCAAAACAGCCCTATCACGAGCTGCGGAGGCCGGCCCACGTGGGGCCACTTCGCAGCAGTCTGAACGCTCTGTATCGGCACCGTTGCGCAATACACTGGCCGGTGTGAACAGCCAGCCCCGGGGAGTTTTTCCCCCTCAGCAGTTTCCTCCGCATTCATCTCGCTCCAGATTGCCAGTCTGTCCTCAGCCATTGTTTTCCTTCCTGGATGTGTTGATGGGCTGTTTAGATTTCCCTGATTTTTTTTTTTAAACGATGTTTCCCAAACTGGTAAATCAGCAGTAGGAATATTTATCTGTCCTTTGTAAATCAACAAGATTTAAACTCTGGCTGCCAGTAGATTTGATTTCCATCATGTAAACAGAGCCTCCCTTCTTATCCTAAAACAAATGTTTCTGTGCTATTTTACCCATTTTTCTTTTTTTAGCATATCAACCCATTTAAAAAAAAAATCAACCCAGATAGCAACAACTGCTTTTGGGTACTGTCTTTTATTTCCTCCTAAGAAACAATTTGGGAACACTTTATTTCTCAGGTAGGCACCACAGATTTTAAATTGCTCAGCCTGTCCAACTTTTGATCAGCCATTACGTTTATCAGGGTCCCTGTTTTGTGGGTGTATCTCTTTCACTCACATAAATGTCTCAGCTAACAAAACAGAGTACTTCATGTTTCAAAATACATGTTTCTAGCTATGCAGTTGTCTCTAAATTAATGGTGGTGGATTAGGGTTGCCAGCCTCCAGGTAGTAGCCAACCCCCCCCCCCCCCCCCAGCTCATAGACTGTTACACTGTACATATTTCTTTTTTACTCTGGAGTAAAAATTACTCTCCCAATAAGATTTTTTATACAAAGCTTACAAATATTATTTGGTTAGTGGCAGGGCTCATTTCATAGCAGGAACTCCTTTGCATATTAGGCCACACACCCTTAATGTAGCCAATCCTCCAAGAGCTTACAGAGCTCTTCATACAGTGTGTGGCCTAATATACAGAGGAGCTCCTGCTACGAAATGAGCCCTGGTTGATGGACAATAATACATTCATATTAAAGCAACACATTAAAGCAGCCCATTAATATACAGTCCCATGACGATGTGTAAGCCAGCAAGGCATATTATATGCTCTTATGAACTGTTTAAAGTTTATAAGTTTGAGCTTTGGGTCGTTTTTCTGCAAAGGGCAAATGCACTCTCTATTGCAGTGAGAGGCTCCAGCCCACAGCGGGAGACTTCCTCCAGAGTTCACACCTACATGGAGACCAGAACTCCATTTCAAAGAGTTCTTCAGTCTCTTTCACGTGTTTACACCAACAGGGAGACCAGGACTCCATTTCAAAGAGTCCTTATCTCCTTCGCACTGGCCTCTTCACACCTTCCCCCAAAGTTCCTGTAAGAGATTATGTTGTTTAGCAACTAATCGTCGACCATCGAGTGACCTGGCCGAAGCCATTACGAGACCAAGGATTGGCACCAAGAAACCCACCAGATGGCCCAGGTGTTAGTTCCTGCTTAGCACCTAGATTTGCAATATTGCCCACTCCCTCCTGCCTCCTCCTCCTTATGACACTGACCAATAGTAAGGCTAGTGGGGACGGACCAACTAGTAGGTGTGACAAGGGGATGTGGTCAGTGCAACCCGCCCCAATGCTACCTGATAAAAGATCTTGCACAACAGAAACACATTGCTAGCCACCTTCGACCCCTATCTTCTTACCAACCTCTCACGTCCAGCTTCCTGTACCCAACACCTTGCCTCCATCTTTAATCCCTGGTTTGCGCAGCCAGGACGAGGTGTGTATCTGCAGGTTCAGATCATGTCCCCCATTTTCTTCTTTTTCATCTCCCCTCAATCTTCTTGTGGAAGTGGACCACCCATCTCCAAGGTAGGTAAAGTATCACCCCTCAACGAAACTCCTGCTAATGCAACAGTGCTATTTTCTGTGTGATTTTCTTAGATCTTGTGTGTATGGGTGTGTGATTACGTTTTTGTATGCTTGAATAACATTTTATAAGTAAACACCATTCAAAGAAACCACTCAGCCTCACTGCCTATTTTCTGGGAACTCCCGGAGGGAGCGGGACCTTGGTATAGCTGGCAAGAACCCGGTATTCTGCCAATTGCTAATCTTAAATTAAAGCAATTCGGCTAACAGATGGACCCCGGTTGGTGCTCATTTCCCTCAGCTTCATCAGGTCGCAATCTGTCAAGTGCTGTACATAAAGTCACATCTTTTTACAAACAGATATTTTAAAATGATTTTCTAAATTCAAAAAGCAGAAGAAAAAGAGTTACCCCAAAAGCTCAACAATTGTCAAAGCTGACCATAAGGTCTAAGTCTTAATTCAACTTTTGTATAGGCTTCCTGCATTCAGTTGTGCTGGGCTAAAATGTCTGCAGCCACACATGTATGTCTTGATTACCTACCCGATCTCTCCCTTTATTTACAAAGAGCTATTCTGAATTAATGTATTCAATTTCAGCCTTAAGAAATACAAATTCAATATTTCAATTATCCATATTATAGATGATAAGTAACAACAATGGAAATACAGTGATTTATATATTGTAGCCAAAACCCCCCAGCTCATAGACGTATACAGCTATTAGATACCACCCGGTCCCTATAGACTACTTCTCGCATTTAGATACTGATAAGTTTAGGAAAGCCTTCACATTAGCCAGATGTGAGGCTCTCACTCTGAAGGTAGATATAGAAGGGTCCTGTTTGACCAGAGACTGCCAATGTGATTCTGGGGTGGTAGAAACCATCGAACACATGATGTTTAGATGCAGCTGGTATAATAAGATCTGAGATAAATATATCACAAATATTGTAAAAGAAATATCTGGCCAGACAGACTGGGAGTGTTGTAACCATTTGTTATCTGATGAAAATCAGACTATTACTGAATTTGCGGCTAAATTTTGGGCGGCATGCTACCGCACTAGAAATGTACAGCTAAATTTATAAAACTGTTTTTGCCTTTTATATTTCCTACGGGATTTGTCAAACACTTTTATGGTTTTATACATATTTACTGCATTTTACCCAGATTTCTAAAAACACTGTATCCAAATGTGTTATGGTTATGCTTGGCTCGATGCCATAATAAATGTACTACTTCACTATATATACAGTGTAACAGTCTATGGGCTGGGTTTTTTTGCTACAATTTATAAATCACTCTATTTCCATTATTGTTACTTAACCTCCAGATAGTAGCTGGAGATCTCCTGGATTTTAACTGGAGAAAATTACTCCTGGAGAAAATGGCAGCTTTGGAAGGTGGACTCTATGGCATTATACCCCACTGAAGTCCCTCCCCTCCCGAACCCCACACTCCCTAGACTCCACCCCCCAAATCTCCAGGAATTTCCCAGTCTGGACCTGGCAACCCTAAGGTGGGCTCTGCCATTACAGCATCATGCAAAAAAACAACAACATATGCTCTTGTACACAAACTCAGTTGCAATGTGACATACCATACAGTTCACTGTAAACATCATTTTTTAAAAAAGAGAAACTTTGATTCCTGAAACCCTTGCTGATGTGAGGAAATAATCCACGCAACATAGAAGAGAATAGTCTTAAAATAGTATTAGAGATCGCAAGGGTCTGAGGCTGAGCCCCCAAGCGGGAAGACAAATAGAATAAGACAGTGTCACTTAATTTGCCATCATGATGCTACTTATCAAAATTTGAAAAAGTATCGAAACATAAAAGCATCCCAAGGTTAGAGAGAACTGAAGACGACCCCCCCCTGGTGCAGTTATTTATTTATTTAAAAAAAGGAAAACAAGTATCATAAAAGAACAGAGCACGCAAAATACGTCTGTTCTTCATCTAAAAATTCAGTAGGGAATTGAACAATTTCCGATGAACGTTATTCTGTCTTTCATGCTAAAAGAACCCTGTCAAACTGGAGGATTTCTTTCAACCCTGATCTACGACTTAAATGGACTCTAGAAAGAAGACCCATCCTTCTCCTAAGGCAGGGGTGGGCAAACTGTGGCTCAGGAGCCACATGCGGCTCTTTCACATATATTATGTGGGCGGCTGGGGAAGCTAAATATCATTAGCAAACAAATATCATTGGACAAATTAATATCATTATCAATATCTGCTTTTACCCCTTTTGTTGTTATTTTTGGCAGTCCCATTTAATGTTAATAAAAAGTAAATTTGCTTATTTTCCAATAAAAGCAGGTAATATTTGTTCATGTCTTGTGGCTCTCAAACATCTGATGTTTATTCTATGCGGCTCTTACGTTAAGCGAGTTTGGCCACCCCTGTTCTAGGTGGCTCTTACGCTGAGCAAGTTTGCCCACCCCTGTCCTAAGCCATTAATATTCCGTGCCCCCTCCAAACATTCAATAACCAATGCATTAGGATTTTAGAAGTCTGGAACCACCAGGAAGAACTGGAGACCAGGCTGGCAGTAACCAGGGCCAGGGCTTTCTTGGTGGCGGCTCCTCTCTGGTGGAATGAGCTCCCAGAGGAGATCAGGGCCCTGTGGGACCTTTTACAGTTCTGCAGGGCCTGTAAAACAGCTCTTCCACCAGGCTTTTGGAGCTGCCACTACTGTTAAGAACTGACAGCCGGGGGTCAGAGAACCCTGTTTTATCTTGGAAGTCCAACAACAGCCTGGGCTAGCCACCGGAAGGATAATAAAGGAAGACCGAAGAACCAACTGTGAGAAGAGAGAACTGAATAACAGCAGCCATTATGAAATCAATATCACTAGCCCTTTACTGTATTGTGTGGTCTAAATGGTTTTAGAATTGTTTTAATCTAATTTATATCTTATGTTTTACTGTAAACTAAGGCCCAATTTACACCTCCCCTCTGAAGTAGTTTGACTGCTGCGTTTCCTACGCTCATTTCACGCTGGTTTCAAATTTTACTCCCTGGCTCTGAAGAATACTAAGCAGCAGGATCAGTTTAAAGCAGTAAAATGCTAGCTTGACCACAGGAGGGCAATTAACAAATGTAAACAGTAATTTTTAAACTAGAACAAGTATGGTTTGAAACTAGAAACAGGTATAGATGTTTTTTTTTAAAAAAACTAGAATGATTCAAGTGGGAAAGTAAGATGTAAATTTGACCTAAGTGTTGGCTTTATGTAAACTGCCCAGAGCCGGCCTTGGCTGGGAGGGCTGGGTAGAAATTCAACAAATAAACAACAACAACAACAACAAAATATTATCAGGACTCATTAAGTGATACACAAATTACTTCCTGAGGCTCCAAACTGAAACTGTGGATGGAAAATGGATTTCCCTTTGGTGACCTTGGCAGTGGTGCTGCATAATCCTTGTCTGACTGGAGGGTGGGTTTGAGTCCAGGAGCGGCTGATGAAGGGAGTTTTACTCTTGAAAGTTGATTTGTCTTGAAGGTACTACTGGCCTTGAGTCTAGCTGTTCTGTTGCAGACCAACACACTCAATAATCCACTTTCAATCCAGTTTCAATGCACTTTCAAATTGGATTTTGCCAGTTCACACAGTGAAAATCCAGTTGGAAAGTGCATTGAAAGTGGATTGAAAGTGGATTATTGAGTGTGTGTGACCATCTCTGAAACTATCTTGAGGGTGAGTCAGTTCTGGCCCACCAATGCTTTTTATGACCCAATCTGCATCTAGCATTTGCTGTCCTGTCTTTCCAAACCCACGTTGGAACAGAAATTCCCCTCTGCATTGCATGCCACTTTTGCTTTGATTGATCGTTGGATTTTACTGTGGCTTCCATATTGCGGTTTTATTTCCTTTGATATCTCAATTTTTATGGTGGCCATCTGCATAGATTTATGGCCGTTTTATGGGGTGACTCTGCAGTCAGTACGGAGTTGGCCCTGGGGGTATCTGAATGTGGTTTTGAGCTGCATCTTTTTCTGTTCCAGTGTGGGTTTGGTAAAACAATGGAGCAAATGCTAGATGCAGGTTGGGCCTATGCCAGTACTCTGGAGGAAGTGATATCGACAAAGCGTATTTTACCAATAAAACAGAGTGGGGGTTTACAGTAACCTGATACAGCAGGTCATAAACCCTCAAAAAAATGCAACTTCATGGGGCTTTAGAACGCTTAATTTTGACTGGGGTTGGCCCCAACTGAGACTGGTAGGGAGGTAGAATTTGGGGTGTCATGTCCTAACCAGCTTTTGTTTTGTTTGTATTTAAATTGATCGCATTAAGATAAAGGTTCTTGTTTGGCCTGAATTTCCACAGTGTAGGTGAATCTGAACAAATCTGTTTTTAAGTGTTCTGGTAATCCTTCGATGGGCGGTATTTCCCTATCCAACCAGCCCAGTGAACTTGCTAAGGGGTTGTCCTAGGACAGTGTTGGAATTTGAAAGCTGAGGCACATCAAATGCTTTCCAAGATAGTGGAGCACAGGACTAAGACTAATAATAGAAGTGGCTATTCGGAGAAATCAGTACAACACCACATACCTAAAATGTATTTCTATAAAGTGGAATTGAGTGCAGTGGTTGATGGAGGCTGAGAGAGATTCAAAACCCCAGAAAGCCATGGTGCCCACCCTGCATTCAGAGACGCAAAATCAGTTGGCCCTTCCAGGCCCCAAAGATTCCAGGCTGGTGACAACCAGGGCCAGGGCCTTCTCGGTGGTGGGACCTTTTACAGTTCTGCAGGGCCTGCAAAATGAAGCTCTTCTACCAGGCATTTGACTAAGGAGCCGCATCATACACCGAGGAGTGTTCCTATGCCCTGGTTTTACCATTGCCTCCAGCCTGTGCCTGGCCTACCATCACTGTCTTTAGCCTGTACCCATCGCATAAATAAGTGAGCAAACTGAGCTGGTATGAAAGTTATGGTAACCATATGGTCACCTAAGCCATATTAGAAACAATGTGTGCTCCTGTTTTATCTGATAATGTCCCAGTATTTTAACTATGTTTTAATTGATTGTTATTTATACTATGTGTTTATATGCTTATATAGGTTTTAATTGTATTTCTGTGAAATGATGTGTAAGCCGCCCTGAGCCCGCCTTCACGGGGAGGGCGGGGCATAAATATAAATAAATAAATAATATCCTTCAGAGGTTTGAAGAAGAAGTGTTGGATTTATTCCCCACTCTTCACTTGGAGTCTCAGAGCAGCTTACAGTCACCTTCCTCTCCTCACAAGGTAGGTGGTACTGAGAGAGCTCTGAGAGAACTGCTCTTGAGAGAACAGCTCTGAGAGAACTTATGACTGACCCAAGGTCACCCAGCTGGCTTCATGTGGAGGAGTGGGGAATCAAACCCGGTTCTCCCAGATTAGAGTCTGCGCTCTTAACCACTCCACCAAACTGGGAAGATAAAATGGAGGAGGAGGGCACCATATACTGAGTGCCTTGAACTGTGTGGAGGAAGATAGTTGCAGTTTTGCTCTCTCAGGGAGACAAATTGTTGGCCTTGGGGAGTGGCTGTGGCTCAGTGGTTGAGCATCTGCTTGGCATGCAGAAGGTCTCAGCTTCAATCTCTGGTATCTCCAGATAAAAGATCTGGTGGTAGGTGATGTGAAAGACCTCTGCCTGGGGAACCACTGCCAGTCTGAGTAGACAATAATGACCTTGATGGACCAAAGGTCTAGTTCAGTATAAGGCAGCTTCATGCATAGTTGTGCATGATAGGCGCAGAACTGGGTTGAAGGCTTCCACAGTCAGCCACCATCAATGGGCATTCTTTGTGAGAAATTTTAGACATTGGTATTGATTCCAGGTTCAGTCCCTGGCATCTCCAGTTAAAAGGGCCAGCATCTCCAGAGGAATGGGCCAGGAATGAGGTGATGTGGAAGACGTCTGCCTTGGGACACTAGAGAGCCAATGCCAGACTGAGTAGACAAGCCTGTCCTAGATGGACCAAGGGTCTGCTTCAGTACAAGGCAGATTAATGTGTAAATGTATTTGAGGTAGGTTAGGCTGAGAAAGAATAACTAGACCAAAGTCGTCCAGCAAGCTTCACGGTAGGGCGCAGATTTGAACCTAAACGAAATTTCCACAACTTTATGTTTTCTCACCCTTTCCCGAACTTTTAATGTAGCTTTTTGTATGCAAGCCTGTCTTTCTGCTAAGTAACCAAAGAACAATAAGCGAGTTCCTTTTTTTCCTGGAAGTTCTTGCATTTATGTTTGGGTTTGGCATCTCACAGGCACCCCAACTAATGGTATCATTTGTAGATCCAATAGACTCTTAAATAGCTCTTTAAAAAAACCCAAATAACACATTTGTTTGTATACTCAGGGCCAAGGATGGCCTTCTGATGACTTTTACACTACCATGCTTTTAGAGCTAATTATATTTCTTTAAAGCAGGGGTCCTCAAACTACGGCCCGCAGGCCACATGCGGCCCGCTGAGGGCCTTTTTCTGGCCCGCCGGGTGTGCCGCTGCCTGTCCTCCCATTCCCAGCAGCACACAAAGCAGCGGAAAAATTGCAGCCGACTCGTCCCGGGCCACATGACAAAGCCCTGCCCCCCTGCTTCCAGTCAGCCAGGAGGAGGCAAAAGGAAGACTGGAAGAGGGTAAGTGTGGGGTGGCAGGCGCTCCGGCTGGCCCCAAGTCTTCTAGCAGGCTGAGAGGCCTCTCAGCCGGCTAGGAGACCTGCGCCAGTCCCAAGAGCTGGGCGGGGGTCTTTTTCTAGACTTTTTGTGCTGCTGGGAATTGGAGGGGGAGAGAGAGAGAGAGAGAGAGAGAGAGAGAGAGAAAGGTTTCTCTTTCCCATCATGATGCCTGCAGTAGTGGAGTTTCAGGGAGAAGCAGCTGGGGGCTTGCTGCCTTAAAAAGTTTGTGAGGATGCAGAGTTCTTTGTTTCTTTGGAGAGGGAAAGAAAACAGCCCCGTCAAGGGTGCCTTGCTTGCGCGCGCACCCCCCCCCCATGCGCCTTCCCTACCCGCAAAATAACATCTGAAATCTCCAACCAAATCTAGACTAACTGATGCACACTTGCCTCACTTGTTACGACTAGCAGTGACAAATATGGAACCGGACATTGACCATCTCATTAGCCAAAAGCAGGCCCATAGTTCCCACTGAAATACTGGTAAGTTTGTTGATTTAACTTTACTTGTTCTTCATTTTAAATATTGTATTTGTTCCCATTTGGTTTTTTTACTTCAAAATAAGATATGTGCAGTGTGCATAGGAATTTGTTCATAGTTTTTTTTAAAAAACTATAGTCCGGCCCTCCAACGGTCTGAGGGACAGTGAACTGGCCCCCTGTTTAAAAAGTTTGAGGACCCCTGCTTTAAAGCATCCAGCTTCTTGACTTCGGCAAGCCATATTATTAATGAATTCTTAATGTGCTCTGATTCTGCTGAGCGCTGCTATAGTGTGGAAGCCGGGGACGGTTGCTTCCTGTTCCGATCTTTTACATGAAGCCTGCCTGACAGTTTGCGGGCAACTGGCTTCCCTGGAGGAAGCGGTTAACAAATTAAGCCATGCTCATGCAGAAGCAGATGAAAGACGAGCAGGCCTGCTTGGACGGCGGCCAACACTGGATTTTAAAGAAATACAACATAGGCTGCTGGGAAGTAGGGTCGCCAATGTCTAGGTGTGGCCTGGATTTCTCCTGGAAGTACAACTGATCTCTAGGGAAGAGGAAAAAGAAGAAGAAGACGACGATAAGGAGGAGGAGGAGGAGTTCGGATTTATAACCAACCCTTCACTACCCGAAGAAGTCTCTGAGTGGCTTACAATCCCTTTCCCTTCCCCTCCCCACAACAGACACCCGGTGAGGTAGGTGGGGGCTGAGAGAGCTCTCTCGAGAACTGCCCTTGAGAGAACAACACTGAAAGAACTTATGACTGATCCAAGGTCACACCAGCAGCTGCATGTGGAGGAGTGGACTGATTACAGAGATCAGTTTCCAGAGATTACAGGGATCAGTTACAGAGATCAGATTACAGAGATCAGAGAAAATGGCTGCTTTGGAGGGTGGACTTTATGGCATCATATCTCTTTTAAACTCCCTCACCTTCCCAGAACCCACCCTCTCCAGTCTCCACCTACAACTCTCCGGGAATTCCCCAGTCTGGAGCTGGCGGCACTACTAGGAAGGGCCCAGAAATGGAACTATGCCATGCAAAACCCAACTGACAGGTCAGGGCTAGATCCTAAAGGGCTCTGTAAGATCAGGGAGTGCGGATATAGAGCTTTAAAGTTCAACACCACTGCCTTAAATTGGATTTGTAAACACATTTTGAGCTTGTTTAGATTGAACAAGGCTGAAGCGATATGATATGGTCAGTGTTCCCTCTAAGCTGAATCAGTGTGAGCTAGCTCACAGTTTTTTAGCTCCTGTCTCACACATTTTTGTCTTAGCTCAGGAAGGATGGCTCCAGAGCAAACTGATTTATGCAGTAGCTAAGTCGCTTGCTCACAACTTTAATGCCAGTAGCTTACAAAGTAGAATTTTTGCTCACAAGACTCCCCAGCTTAGAGGGAGCATTGGTTCCCACTCCAGTCAACATTCTGGTTGCAGCATTTTGTACAATTATAGCTTCCAGACAGTCTTCAAGGACAGCCCTACACAGAAGGCATTGTGACAGTCTAAGATAGATGTTAACAGGGCATGCACCTCAGGGGCAAGATCATTTTTGTCCAGGAAGGGTCACAGCTGGATCGCCCCTGGCCACCACTGCCACCTGTTTACCCAATGGTAGCCCCAGGTCCAGTAGTACCCCCAAGCTATAAACCTGCTCCATTAGGGGGAGTACACCCCTTCTCCCCATCCATAGTGCCTCTGTTTTGCTAGGATTAAGTTTCAGCTTGTTAGCTCTCATCCTTCCCAAGAATGCCTCCAGCTCCAGGCACCTGTTCACAATTTCCATAGCCTCCCTGGTAACTGCTGGAAGCACTAGAGCTGAGTGTTATCCACATATTGATGGCAACTCAGCCCTAAAGTCTGGAAGATCTCTCCCTACAACTCATGTAGATGTTTAAAAAGTGCGGGGGACAAAATGGACCCTTGCAGGGCCTGTAGGCCAAAGAGCCAAGTAGCAGTCCCCCAGCACTCTGACAGCAACCTGTCTTCAAGGTAGGACTGAAACCACCACAAAATGGTGCCTCCATGTCCTACCCTTGAACGATGGTCCAGAAGGACACCACAATCAATGGCATCAAAACCACTGCACTATCCAGAAGATTTAATTGGGTCACATCCCCCTGTACATTTCCTAATGCAGGTCCTATACCAGGGCAACTAAGGCAGTTTCAATCCATAACAAGGCCTGAAACCAAACTGTAATGGAGCCAAACAGATATTGTCTTCTGCTTAATATTGTTTCTGGACAGAAGGTCAAGGAAGTACATCTTCCCTACTTCCCACTACAGCACAAAATAACTCCCAATAATGTTACTTCTGAGATACTGGGGATCCCCAAAGATAGCTTTGGGAAGAGAGTCAGAAGTCTAGGGGGGGGTGGGGAGGAGATCAGTAAAATTCCCCCTCTTCCACCTGTGGAAATTTGAGATGGAATTCAAGGCAATAACTTGTATAAAAGTGCCATTGGTGGTGGGGGGGGGCGGAGTGATGCCACAAGATGGCAGAAACCTAATTTACCACTCCACATCGGATCCCTCCCTCAGGCCACTATCCTGCTCTACCCACATGTGGTCAGATAGGCCGAGGACAGACTGCCGATCCGCCCCGGGACAGACACGGGGCCAAAAGCCCCGCGTGAAAAGCAGCCTGGCGCAGCCTGTTCCCACAGACTGTGCTGTCCCGGGGCGGAGGCGGGGCGGAGGCGCGCTGACGCGGGGGTGTCCAGACTTCCGCCCCCACTTCCGGCGCGCTGCCAACGCGTCCAGACTGCCGCGAAGCGGCAGAGACGTGCGGCACTCCAGCTGGAGACCAGTTAGAAGTGGTCTCCGGCTGCAGCGGATGGACTGCGCCTCGCGGATGGGTGAGTCCGCGCCGACGCCGGAGGACAGATGCGGCAATGTGAACGCCCCCTCTGCCTCTGCTTTAGAAGCGGAGGCAGAGCGGGGCACATTGCCAGTCTGTCCTCGGCCATAGTGTCCGCAATCCTATATCAGGATTACTAGCAACATCCACTAATGTACTTGCTAACAAAATGTAATCTATTCTAGAAAAGGAGCCATGTCTGGTAGAATAGAAGGTATAATCTTTTGCACCTTGATTGTAATGATGCCACACATCTACTAAATTATGTTTTGTGAGTAAGGTAAAAAGTTCAGTTTCCTTAGTTTTAGAGAAAAAAAATGATTTTGTGAGACTCTGGGTCTAGATTTGTCAAGATTTGCGTCTATCACTGTATTAAAGTCACTTCCTAAAATGGTAGGGCCTACTTGGAATTGTTCTAGAGTGTTAAGGTTTTTTTTGTAGAAATCCATACTGACCTTCATTCAGAGCATATACTGAGGTTAGAGTATAAGGTGAGTCTTGTATCAGGCCGACGACAGACTGAAGGTCTGCCCTGGAACAGCCATGGGGCCAAAAGCCCCATGGGAAAAGCAGCCCGCGATGCCCTGTTCACACTGACTGCAAGGGGCAGAGATGCGCAGCTGCCGGCTGCCTGAGCGAGCCGCAGCTATGCGCAGCCACGGCCGCCGTTCAGACTTCCGGCGGCGGGTGCGATGTGCCATCGGCGCATTCACACCTGCGGGAAGCGCCGGTGACGTGCGCGGAAACGCCTGGGGACCAGTTCCCAGGCGTCTCTGGCTGAAGTGGCACCAGGGTGCCTCACAGACAGGTAAGTCCACGCCGGCAATGGGGGACAGCTGTGGCTGTCTGGATGCCCTCTCTGCCTCCGCTTCTAAAGTGGAGGCAGGGCACTCCAGAGCTCCAGTCTGTCCTCAGCCTCATACCTTGCAAAAAATGTATCTCCCCTCCAGGCCTTTTTCCTGTGCATTGCACACAAAACGAGTTTGCTTAGAGAACAATATTGCCACCCCACGTGATTTAGAAGACCCAGTCGCCTGAAATTGCTGTGAAAGCCATTTAGATTTAAAAACAGGTAGATTCGGATTTTCCAAATGAGTTTCCTGAAGCATAAGAACATCTGGTTTCATTTTTGTTAAAGTTGCTAAAACTCTTTTTTTTTTAATCTTACCATTTAAACCTTTGCAGTTAAGAGAAACTATTTTTATGTTAGCCATCATAGAACTTAATGGATGCTAAGTTATACATGTATACATGACTCAAACCCAGGGTTTTGTCTGCAGTACCTTGGAAGCCTGTATTGTTCCTCCTGAGTAATAAATCGCTCTCACTGCTTAGCCTCAAAACCTCATAAAAACTCATTGTTACATAGAGGCGTGGATATAAGAATAAGCACACTTATTTTTGCAATGTGAATGTTAAGAAATACACATAAACAAACAATTCCACAAACTTATAACCAACATACATATTAACCTACATATCTCTCCAAAGGAGGCTTCTCTCTTACTATTGCTGCAATACACAGCCCTATTCTTAATACTAATGCCTACTTAACATACTTTCCCTAAATAACTAACAGAAGCTAAGGAGAAAGCTCCCCAACCCTGAACTCCTAACTTACTCTATGTCTAACTTATTTACCCTACATAATAACCCTAAGACTAAACCTAGAGTTAAATGCTAGAAATAAAAAAGAAAAAAAACAACAGAAAGAATATTCTTGTTATTCTTGTTATCAAAAAACTACAGCCACAAGATTGACTTCTGTGCTTCTAATGTCACCTGGAGGATGAAGAAGCCGTGGATTTCTGTGAGTGGTCAGAAGCTGGTGAAGATGGTCTAGATGTCTCCATTTCAAGTGTGGCCAAAAGGCTTTGGCCAGAGTCAAGATCCTTGGTGACCAGTCTCACAAGCAGACGGCATGGAGGGAGCCATCGAAATCTCACATTGTTTGCATTAAGTTTCTCCACGATTGGTCTTAATTCTGTTCTTCTTTGGAGTGTTCCAGATGAAAGATCCAGAAGGACTATTGTTTTCTTGCCATTATATGTTAAGCCTTCTTCAGATCTTGATCTCTTTGCAATAGCCTCTCTGGTGCGGTAGTCAGGGAATGTTACAATAATGTCCTGGGAGACGTTAGCATTCCATCTTAACAAAGGGCCCAATCTGTAAGCCTTATCAATAATGGGGGCTACATTATCCTCCAGTTCTAAAGCGTGTGCTAGCCAAGTAGTAAGGAAGGATCTTAAATCGGACTCACCAGGGGCGGGGGGTTGGAGGGCTTGATGGCAGATGCCGAGTAGATAGGCTCCTGACCCAATTCTCCCCCGACCCAGACAGTAATGCTACCACAGGCTCTGAAATCACTCCTTGGTGATGGGAAAATCGAACAGCCGCAAATCTAAACAAGTGGAATCGCCCCAAAAGCGCTTACCAGACTATTTTCTGGCAGAAAACTCTCACAAGGCGGACCAGCACTGTGAGGAACAAGGCCCCAAAATGGTGATGGACCCAGTAAGCATCCACCCCTCAGCAAACCAAACTTCAAAACAAGACTGGCTAGATTCATTCACCAGCTTTAAGGCGGAAATAATAGCTACGATGAACAACTTACTTAAACCGATGGCAGATCAAATTGGGGCTTTACAAAACTCTTTGCAGCATATGTTGGAGGCCATTCACACAGTAATGGAGAATAGTATGGTGAATCAGGAAAGGATTAGAGGTCTGCAATGCCATGAAAACTGGGCAACAGAGAAAATTATGACCCTGGAGAACTCCTTACGAGAACACCACCTTAAATTCAGGGACTTTCCAAAATCGGCTGAAGGGACTACAGACCTAATCACATTCATGGGGGCTTGGCTTGCACACACCCTTAAATTAAAAGAGGGAATAGTGCCAATGATTCTAAAAGCTTTTAGAATAAGGACGTTGAACCAGAACCGAAACCAAAACCGTGGCAGGCTCCAGAGAGACATATTAGTGAAATTCTTAGATACAAGAACCAAACAACGAATTTTAACAGAAGCACACACAAACGGAGGCTTACCTTTCCAGGATGAGAAAATCCAAGCCTTCCCAGACCTCATAGCTGAAACGCTCCAGATCCGCTGACTTTTGAAACCGATCTCCACCAAGCTCAGTGAGCCAGGAATCCGATACAGCTGGACAAAGCCCGGACTCTTCTGGTCTGCTTCCAAGGCTCCACATACACAGCAAGGGATGAAGACTCCGGATATGCATTGCTGGCGGCTCTAAATCTTCACACCCCTCAAGGCTCAGCCACGAAGAAATCATTCAAAAGGAAGATAAACTTTATAGCATCACCCCTTCAATGAAGTAAGATACCAGTTCACAAACCTACCTGAACTTAAGGATGTGGTTTTTATTTTAACATAGTCTGCACACAGGCAGAGCCTATGGGGGCTACATCTTTATGTTAAGTTTTATAACACTGTCTGGGAAGGGGTGGGAAGGGAGTTCTCTGCTCACCTCCATTAGAAGTTTTCTTTTAGACAAGTTTGTCTCTCTCTTTTTTGATTTTTGGGAAAGGAATCAAATTGGCTAGGCTCCTTTTAGCCCGAATGTGGTTTCCAACATTCCTATTGATTCCTACACTCACCCTGGCAGGGAAAATTTTTATATGGTTATGTTTTGTGTTTTTCTGCATAATTTACTGTAACTGGCATCAGTCACCTAGCCAGAGATGGCTAAGTTCGTGGTTTGTTGGGAGGGTAAAGGGGAAGGGGGAGGGAGGGGGGCTTCTTGTTCTTATTTTTCTGCAAAATGAAGGCTGAAAGGGTACGGGGGAGGGGGGAGAGAAGGGGGGGATCTGAAGTTACGCAAAAAATGCCACAAGGGGGAGGTAGGGGAGAAAACAGTAATGGGTTAAACTTAGTTTTCATGTTTGTTCTTAGCATTACTTGTTACATAAAATGTATAGCTGCAGATGCAAAGTTTAAGACATTCTGGTTTCTTCTCTTAGCAAGGCTCAATATAAAGTGGAGTGAATTAACTCCATTATTTTATAAGGTCTCAATATACAGAAATTGTTTTATCTGGGTTTAGCAGTTGTAAGTGTAACATACAAGTACCTTGATGAAGTCCAACTGTTGTGTTATAAAATGCCCTCTACCATAAAAAGGTGCATCCTACTGAGGAGTGACGCAACTCATACTACATGTTTGTTTTTTTTAGTAAAAGGCTCTTCGATCTTAAGATTAAGGCAAGCCAATTTATTTTTAAGTACTGCATATGTTTGGGTGTGTTTTAAGCTTTTGTTCCTGATTATACCATGGCCAACATGATGAAGGTTGTATCTTACAACTGTAGAGGAATGAACAACAAAATCAGAAACAAAAGAATTTTGACGCAAATGAAAAAAATGAAAGCGGACATAATTCTCCTCCAAGAAACTTACCTAAAGGAAAACCATGGCTCACTTTCCCCTTTGTCATGGTTCCCACAACAATATTTTGCCCCAGGCTCCAATAAATCATGGGGGGTAGAAATACTTTTTTTCAAAGGCCACCAGATTTCAAAGGCAAACCACAGAAACTGACCCAGAAGGCCGGTATATCATACTGAAAGGGGCACTAGATGGTCTACCCTACACTATAGCTAACTTATATGTCCCCAATATGGGTCAGATCCCCTATATCCAATCTATTTTAATGAAGATCTGTACCCCTGACAATGGCACTATTCTGATAGGAGGAGATTTTAATTATGTAGCTAATGCTCAGGTTGACCTCTCTCAGTTCTTCTGCTTTCCAGGAAAATCCATGAAATACCAGGATCAATTGGAATTAGTGTTCAAATCTTTTAAACTCCAAGATGTATGGAGGTGGCACCACCCTAAAGTCAAAGACTATACTTACTTTTCCTCACAATTTAACTCTTTTAGCAGAATAGATTATATATTGATTTCGGAATCAGCAATACTTAAAGTCAAGTCCTCAACTATAGGACTCTGCCAATGGTCAGACCACGCCCCAGTGGAATGCATTTTAACAACTGACAATAATGCAAACAAACACCTTATTTGGTCTATGAACAGAGCTTTATTAAAGGACCCAGCATTCAAGTCACAGATAGAAGAGGCTATGGAAGAATTTCAACACTTCAATCTGAATGAAGAGGTTCCTTTAGAAGTCATATGGGATGCCCAAAAAGCAGTTCTCCGGGGGAAAATCATCACCCTCTCTTCAGCCTACAAAAAATTCAAGCAAAAGACAATAAATAACCTTCATGAAGACATACAAAAACTGGAAGACATTCACAAAAGGACCGGTAACAAGAAAATATATCAGAAACTTATAATCCAAAGAAAAAAAACTAGAAGCAATTGAAATATCTACAACGCAAAAGAACATTGCCTTAATCAGGGCGCTTTTTCTAGCAGGAACTTCTTTGCATATTAGGTGACACACCCCTAATGTAGCCAATCCTCCAAGAGCTTAAAGAGCTCTTCTTATAGGGACTACTGTAAGCTCTTGGAGGACTGGCTACATCAGGGATGTGTTGCCTAATATGTAAAGGAGTTCCTGCTAGAAAAAGAGCCCTGGCCTTAATGCAACATAAGTACAAGTACTGCAACAGCAAGTCCATAAAATTTCTCTCATTTAAACTAAGGCAAAAACAAACAATTAACCTGATCAACTGCATCCAGGACCAACAAGGCATATTACACACATCATCTCAGGAGATAGTACAGGAGTTCGAGCAGTACTACAGACACCTGTATAGTTCCTCAGGCCCATCAAAAAGGGACATAGAATCATTCCTTATACAAACAGAGCTGAATAACAAATTGACCCATTCACACTGAGCATTTCTGGACAGCTCAGTGACTACACAGGAAGTACAGAACACCTTAAAGAAAATGAAGAACAACAAAGCGCCAGGACCTGATGGATTCCCCATAGAATACTATAAAGTTTTTCAACCTAAACTCCTACAACTCATCACAGATTTATTCAACAGAGTCCTGGAAAACCACCCGGGCCCTTCCTCATGGAACCAAGCATGGATAATCATCCTTCCCAAACTGGACAAGGACACATCCTTACCTAAATCGTACTGTCCAATCTTGTGCCTTAACTGCAAATACAAGCTTTTTACTTCAATCTTAGCATCAAGGCTTTCGAAGATCCTACCTTCTTATGTCCAATTAGACCAAACGGGATTTGTAACACAGAGAGATATCACTGATAACATCCGAAAAATGATAGACATAATTCAGTACTGTAAACTGAAGAAGATCCAACCCTCCTGCATTTTATCCCTGGACTTCGAAAAAGCCTTTGATACCTTGGAATTCAATTATATACACAGCCTACTGAACCTCATGAACTTTGGAACCAGATTTAAGACAGCAATACAGAGGATCTGTACATCTCCATCAGCATCATTAAGCATCAACGCTCAGACACTGGAAGATTTTCAACTACATAGGGGAACCAGGCTAGGGTGCCCCTTGTCACCCCTCATTTTTGCACTCGCAATCAAACCGCTGGTAACATTAATAAGGAAAAATACATTGATACAAGGGCTAAAAATTAAAGACAATCATTTTAAGGGTAGTCTGTTCGCAGATGATATGACCATCTACGTTACAGATCCAACCACTTCGCTTCCATCCTTATTCAACTTATTGGAGACCTTCGGGCGTATCTCTGGCCTCTGCATAAACCAATCAAAATCCATGTTATTCCCCATTCTATTGGATAAAGACTCTACTACTAATATAAAAAGTCAATACTCACTTCAATGGACAACTCGACACTGGCAATACCTGGGGGTAAAAATACCCTTGAACCTGAAAGACCTAATCACATATAACCACATGCAAGCTAATTCCCTGATTTTGACTCAATTGAAATCCTGGGACTCAAAAATTCTGTCATGGCTTGAACACATTTCAATTATTAAATAATTTATACTTCCAAACTTTATCTATTATTTTAGAGTTCTCCCAGTCGCGGTACCCGCAAAGTTTCTTTCCTTATGGCAAAAAAATCTTCTAAACTTCCTCTGGAATTTTAAAAAGCCCAGGATTTGGTTTCAAGCCCTATGAAGAAACAGGGAACAAGGTGGACTTGTGGTCTTAGACATCAAAACCTATTACCAGGCTTCAATTATGGCTAACTTAACCTGGCAATATCATAAAAGCTATAAGGCAGACAGGAAAAACATCAACACTTACCTTAGAACATAATCCTTTCAAGAGGCTCTGTAGAACTCACCTTCTAAAACACTCCACTCAGGGATCACTCATCCATTTCTCCCAGTGACCTTCCAAACTTGGGATGCCTGCAAAAAGAAATTGATACCATCAGACTCACCTATAAGAAGCTTCCTTCGACAATCCTGGTTTCACCCCGGTCTACTCCCATCTTCCTTTCCTTCATGGTTAAGGATGAACACCAATTAGATTTATAGATATTTTAAGACATGGAGTACTACTAACAAAAACCAAACTGGAGAAGAAGGCCAAAATAATCCTGCCATCGTATGAGTATCTACAAGTTGCCCATCTTTTGGAATCTTATAAAACCAATTTGAACTTCCAAAGGAAATTTAATTTCTTTGAATGCTTGCTAATATCTAATGATCTCATAAAAAGAGGTCTCATTTCAACATTCTACTCTTTTTTTATCCAAGAATTGTCTCGTTCAATTACACCATTACAGTCTGCATGGCAGATTTAAGCAGATTTAGGCACCACACTCTCAAGTGAACAATGGGAAAGAATTTGGACATTGAATATATATAGATCCCGGTCTACCCCAGTACAACTACAAGCCCTGAAAACACTATTCAGATGGCACCTTACACCAGTCAAACTTTCTCATATATACTCAACACACTCCTCGCTTAGCTGGAAATGCCGTGCTGAAAATGGGACTTACATACATACTTGGTGGTCTTGCCCCCTCATTGCCACATTTTGGAAACAAGTTCTTTCAGAAATCAATACGATGCTTAAGGTCTCCATTCCCTTGGATCCAGCACTGATTCTACTTAACCTATGGCCCACATTGAGGATAGAAAAAGAAACAAGAGACTTAATAGAGGTTCTTCTCACGGCTGCAAAATACGCATTGACAGTAATGTGGAAAAGCCCTAACAGCCCCTCAATCACCACCTGGCTAGCCAAGGTATGGGATTTTTTTAATGCTAGATAAAATAGCAGACAAAATGGAAAGCAGGGAAACCTTAAAAAATTCTAAAAGCCCAATGACCAAATGGTACCCTATCATTAGTAAACATTCTGAATTACATGGGCGAACAACTCCTCAGTGTATCTATACCTCTAACTGGAGATAATTTGTACCTACCTTAAAAGTCTTATATAGAACTGTTTGTTTGTAAAGTAGTAATAAGCCTTGCAACAAGATATAGGATTGCATTATGTGAACAAGTTTGCCTTAAGTAATTCTTTATAGACATGCAATGTAAACGGTTATTATATTCCCAGACGTTCCAATTTTTTTTGTAATTCATTACTAACCAAGTTTTTCAATTTCTGTACCCTCTAGAACCCTATAATAAAAGAAATTTAAAAAAATCGGACTCACCATCTAAATTTTCCTGGAATCTGCAAAATTTCAGGTTTTTTCCTTTTAATTTATTTTTCAGGATTTAAATTTTTTCTCTAGCCCATTCTTCTGAGGCTTGGAGATTCCTGATGTTTTCTTGAATTGCAGTTGTTTGCTCAAAGGCTGCATTCACAGTTTGAGCTACTTCAGTTAGGCTCTCCTTTAGCTCTGCCAGTTCTGATATTGGATTGAGCATAGAGAGTAAATTTCTCCCAGGTTGGTGATGGTATCGAAGAAATCTTAGCACGTTATCGGTTGCACATCTTCCTGCCACACTGTAGTTCTGTCCACCATTTTAGTTGTACTACTACAGCCTGAGTTTTGGCCCATTCATTGTTCCCCTAGGGAAAAATGGTATTTGACTGACTGTGGTGCCGAGTAGAAGTTCATGCCGCCTTTCTGCCCAGTTCTCCCCATTGTTTTTTAAAGTAGGTAGTGTGATTGAGTGGGTAAAGTCTGTTTAAAAGGAGTCAGGGCTGGGAGCTCTTTACCTAGGCATCCACCATCGAGTTCCATGATGCCACACTCCCTGTGATACCCCGCCTCTCATCTTAATAAAATTATGCCAGCCTATATCCATACAGATCAGGTAGGATTTACACCTAGTTGCTCCATTTTAGATAATGTTAGAACTCTGAATATTACTCACTATTGTAAACACACCCAATTAAGCTTGGCAATATTGGCATTGGATGCTGCAAAAGCATTCGACAAATTGGAAATTCCTTACCTTAAATCAATACTGGCATTTATGGGATTTGGCCTGAAATTTTTGAGAACTATTGATGCCTTGTATCAAGCACCATCTGCTTAAATCACTATTAATGGTTATAGATCAGAAGATGTGAATATATCCAGAGATACTCAACAGGGTTGCCCCTTATCACCCATTTTGTTTGCTTTATCCCTTGAACCATTAGCTATAGCAGTGGTTCTCAACCTGTGCATTGCGACCCCTTTTGGGGTTGAAAAACCATTTCACAGGGGTTACCGGCTGGTGTCCGAGTCCGCCCCACCCCTCCCCACCAGCAGGAAAGGGCCCCACACTTGATCGAGTGCGAGGTCTGGCCTCCCGGCTTCTTGCCCTCAAAGGGAGCTTTCCCTTTAAGGGCAAAGAGCAGGGGTTGGTTGGAGCCAGAGCCCCACCCCCTGCTTCCAGCAGCCCTTCCAGCAGGGACCACGAGGAGGAAGAAGCCAGCAGGTAAGTCAATGGCCGCTTCCCCCCCCCCCCCCGCCACTGCCTTTAGGGCCAAAGCGCAGAGCCCAGGAAAGGCAGCAAAAGCCCCCCCGCCACCTTCCCTAGGCTCCACGCCAAAGCACAGAGCCCAGGAAAAGCAGCAAAAGCCGCCCCCCACCTACCTACCTTCCTTCCCTCCTCTCTCTCCCCCACACCTTTCTCTCTCTCTTGCGCTCTCTCTCTCTCTTCCCCCTTTCTCTCCCCATCTCTCTCCCCCCTCTCCCCCTTTCTCTCTCTCTCTCCCCCTCTCTCTCTTCCCCCTTTCTCTCTCTTTCTCTCTCCTCCCCCCTTCCCCCTTTCTCTCTCTCTCTCTCTCTCTCCTCCCTACCTGCAACAGCCTTTTCCCCCCACCTACCTTCGTTTTCTCATGGCATCTTCGGTTGAAGAAAAGTAAGTCTGAAGCCTGAGTGTTTGTTGTGTCTTGCAGGGAACAGCTTGCAAATATATGTGTATCTAAAGTCTGTATTAAAGTTGTTTGGTGCTAACTGCCATGCAAGAGAAAACATCTGAAAAAGTAGCTTCATTGTTTTGTGTCTTGGCAGAATTTTATGGTTGGTGGTCACCAGAACATGAAGAACTGTATTAAAGGGTCGCGACATTAGAAAGGTTGAGAACCACTGAGCTATAGCAATTAGAAATGATCCCAATATTAAAGACATACCCATTAACACTGAAATACATAAAATCAGCATGTATGCTGATGATACTGTGATTTATATTGGAGGCCCAATGAACACCATGAAGTATATAAAAAGGTGTTTACATAAATTTAGTGCAATATCAAGGTATACAATCACTTATGATAAGACTGAATTATACCCAGTGCATCTATCATTAGTGGAGAAATAGGAAATTGCAGATTTATTTATTTATTTATTTCATGTGATTTATATCCCGCCCTCCCCATCATAAGGCGGGCTCAGGGCGGCTAACAACATATCCATACAGACATAATTTAAAACATTAAAAACATTAAAACATATAATCCAACATAATATCATACAGATGGCGTATCATCAAATTCAGTGCAGCACCCGAATACCACCTTAAAACAGCTACAAACTGGCGGGTGGAATCGGTCCAGGGCCAGATGTAGATCTCAATACTGGGTGGCCTCTATCCGAAAGCCTGGTGGAAGAGCTCCGTCTTGCAGGCCCTGCGGAACTGTAAATAGTCCCGCAGGGCCCTGATGTCATTCGGGAGCTCATTCCACCAGTACGGAGCCACCACAGAGAAGGCCCTGGACCTTGTACCCGCCTGCCGGGCCTCCTTTGGCCCTGGAGGGTCAGGCGATTTTGGGAACCAGGCGATTTTGGGAACCAGATTGATTTTGGGAACCAGATGGCTTTCCATTTAAGTGGGTCAGTAGATCTTGAAGACATTTGGGTGTTAATATTCAAATAAATCTGAAGGATTTATTTGACTTTAACTTTACCCCTCTAATAAACTGGACTACCAACACCTTGAATGCTTGAGCAAAATTAAACCTGTTGAAAAAATAGAATTGATCAAATCTATTGTTTTTCCTAAATTCTTATTTTTATTTCAGCATTATTCCCATATATATTAGGTCGCAAATATTTAAATCATGGCAATCAATGTTTTCTAAATTGCTTTGGAATAAGAAAAAAACCACGGATAAATTTTATGCTTTTAACATGTCCCATTAAGCAGGGTGGCCTGGGAATGTTGAATATTAAAGTCTACTATGAAGCAGCTCAATTAAAATCTATTTTAAGGTATACCTTCCCAGATATGGTTTCAGGATCGACACATCTCCCACATGATAGCTGTTAATGACCTAGCAGAGCAAACTAACCGTCCTCTTACTTCATTTGAGTCCTTAATAAAGAAAGGAATTCAAGATCATAAAGGGTTAGTCTCGCTGTTATATAGATCTTTATCTCAAGAACAGTGGAACAAGACCTCGTCACAACAACAGGCATGGCATAAAGACTGTAACATATCCCATACAAAAGATCAGTGGAATAAAATATGGTCTTCAAACTTGTACCTAACTAAGTCCCTGAACATATGACTTCAGAACTATAAATTATTCTCAAGGTGGTACATGACCCCTGTAAAACTTTTTCATTCAAAAGCTATGGCAGAACCTAAATGCTGGAAGGGGTGTGGACAAAGGGGTTCATTTGCACATTGTAGGTGGATGTGCTCGATGGTACCAGCATTCTGGTCTTTGATCATTCATAAAATTGAAGAAATTCTGGAGGTACAGGTTCCAAAGTCTCCAGAATTGATTCTGCTTAATTACTGGGACGATTTAGACCTATCACGCAATTCTAAGGATCTTTTGGCTTTAATGTTATTGGCAGCCAAAACAATTTTGGCACAAGCGTGGAAAACAGATAAAGTACCAACTGTTAAACAATGGTTTTTAAAACTATGAAATATAGTAGTTACGGATAAGCTTGCAATGTAACTGTTAATGGCAGAAAACCCAGAAAAAAGTGTAGTTTTGTGGATAAATGGTTTGTTTTCTTTGAATATATCACAAATAAGGAAACTGATGTTAATGCCTTACCTGCTAAATATGCCAATTTTGTTTTTTATTAATTTGAAAAGTGTTAGAAAATAGAATTTGTGTTTTACTTTTTGTATAAATGAAGAAAGTTGTATCAATCATATCCAGAAAACTGTTTGTAATGGTTTAAATCTAAAAGTTGAGGTTACTGTTGGTGTGTTTGATATGTTTTTATTGAAAAATATATTAAAAAATAAAGTTATTTTAAAAAGTGTCATTGGTCAGAGCAAAATCATTCTGACCTGGATGTTCAAAGGTTTCCAACATGTACGTCCTACTTTCCAGTCCACAATGGCCCTTAAAGCTGCACCAAAACCATGGCAAATGCAATAACTTCAAATAAAATATATAAAACATTTTAACAATTATAATATTACACCCATAGTAGAACAACCAACCCGCAGGCCCACAAATTCAAATCAAACTTAAAAACTTGTCCCTGTGTCAGTCATTTCCCATCAGCTCGGATGGAAGGTTGTCATCTTCCTGGAGGTCCTAAATAAACCGGCCAAGTGTGGCTTCCTTGGACGGATAGGGAGGTCACTCCTGCTGGAAAAAGCCCGTTGTTACACCTCAGATGGCAACTGCTTGGCAGTTGTCACTTGCATCTATTCGGTAGAGATCAGCCATCAGGTCATTCAAGGTGAGATGGGCTTGGGTGAGGTTGACTTGGGATTTTTCAGTGTATTGAAGACATGAAGCTGCCACAGACTGAGTCAGACCATAGGTCTATCAAGGTCCCTGTTGTCGACTCTGACTGGCAGCTGCTCTCCAGGGTGTCAGTACGAAGTCTTCCTCATCACCTACTTCCTGATTTTAAACAGGAGATGCCAGGGACAGCATCTGGGACCATCTATATGGAAAACAGATACTTTACCACTGAACCATAGCCCATCTCCTGTATTACCAGGTTAACGACACCCTGGAATGTTCACAAACTGCTAGCACTTACCTTTTGCTAGTTGAAACCTGCCCACAAGGAAACTTCTTGTTGCGTCTAACAGCATGTGAAGTTCAGAAGAAGTTGGAGATGTTCACCTTCACTGCTGTCCAGTCTGTACCAGGAGTTGTCTTTTCCTGCCCTTCATTCCAGTGCATCAGTGTGATCAATATCTGCATTATTAAGTCACCATTCTGAGGTCGACTGAGACATTATGACATCATCAGTGAAATCTCTGAGTGAGAGGCGTGAAGCTTTCACCAGCAGAGTGTGCTGGACTCCCTTACTATCAGGAGAACCTGACATATAGAAACGTAACAAACTACCAGCAAGTATATATATTTTACAGCCAATCTTGAATGAATTTTTACCAAGGCTTTTGACGGTATCTTATTTGTTAGGCCCCAGTGATCACATTTTATCTTGGCTGGTCAACTTGAAATTTGGGCATAAGCTTGCCAATGGAGGGTAGATAGGGAGTTGTAACAATGTCACATCTGAAATAGGGACGTTTTGTTCAACCTTCTTTTGGGAATAAGATCTGGAATAATGTTTAGCGGGGTTTTTTGGTTTTTTTTACCTTAACTTGAGTATTTACTGGCGCAGTCGACACTTTGTCCGGTCGTGTTGCATGGTTTATTTTATTTATTCAGTCAGTTTATACTCCTCTTTCCCAGTGGAAGCTCAAGGTGACACCATTAAAACAACAATAAAATTACAGTAAAAAACATGTGAAAACAGAGCGGTTCTTGCTGGCTGAGTTCTCCTTCGGCTAGCATGGGCTGTAAATGTTAGAAATTTGGTCAAAACCTGCTGAAGAGCTCTTCCGAGAGCCATTGTGGGGTACTGGTTAGAGTGTCAGACTACAATCTGGGAGACCCAAGCTCAGATCCCACTCTGTCATGGAAGCTTGCTGGGTGACCTTGAGCTACTCACTCAATCTCAGCCTAACCTACCTCTTTCATTTATGAAATCCAGTGTGGGGTAGTGGTTACAGTGTAAGACCAGGATTTGGGAGATCCTGTTTTGAATCCCCAGTCTGGATAACCTTGGTATTATATATCTTAGTTAGATTACCTTTTATCAGAAAAAAGCAACAATTTGTATTGGGGTTCAAAGAAAAGGAGACACGAGAATGCCCAGATTTAAAACTCCATTCTTCTAGATTTATTAATTCTTCTAGAGATTAATATTTCAAAAGTGAAATGCAGCATGATTTCTCCTCCCACCCCCCTGGGATGGATCTAATTCCCAAGGCACCCCCTGCGTGTGGATATCTAAATCAGTGCAGGGAGGCACCTGGGGGCAGGGAGATTTTTCTGGACACGGTGCAGAAAAATCTTAAAACTTTAAAAAACTTTCAGGGGGGATATTTAAATCCCCCCAAAGTAAAAGAGCGTCCCCTGTGCATGAGCAGGGAATGCTCTCGGAACTGTGGCGGCCAGTAGGGCTGCCAAGTCCAACTTGGGAAATATCTGAGGACTTTGGGGGTGGAGCCAGGAGAAAGGAAGTGACATCATTATGTGATGTCACATCCTGTGATGTTGCTTCCACATGCTGACACATGAACTCATGAAGTTTCCTAATACTGAATCAGGCCATTGGTCCATCAAGGTCAGTACTGACTACTCAGACTGGTAGTGGCTCTCCAGGGTCTCAGGCTGAGATCTTTAATGTCACCTATTACCTGATCCTTTTTTAGCTGAAGAGGCTGATACCTCCTGCATGTCAAGCAGATGCTCTATCACTGAGCAACGGCCCTACTGAATCCTTCCTCATCTTGGCAGAATATGAAGCACTAAGTGCTACACAAGTGCTAAATATGATTTTCATATCATAAGAACAGGAGAGAAGCCACAGTGGATCGGGCCAACAGCCCATCCAGTACAACACTCTGTGTCACACAGTGGCCAAAAATACCAGGTGCCCTCAGGAGGTTCAGCAGCGGGGCCAGAACTCCAGAAGCCCTCCGACTGTTGCCCCCCAAGCACCAAGAATGCAGAGCATCACTGCCCCAGACAAAGTGTTCCATTTAGACCTTGTGGCTAATAATAGCCACTGATAGACCTCTGCTGAATGGGGAGAGAGAAGGAAAAGAGCTGGCAGACCCCAGCAGCTTACCCCAGCAGCAACCTTGCAAGCCACATGCAAAAGCAGGCTCTTCAGTAGAAAGAGCCTAGTCCCTCCTTAATCTCTGGGCGGGGCTCTCTTGCTCGCTCTCTCTTAAAGGGGAAATGTCTGTTGAGGCTTTTTACTGCAGGGCAGGCTCTCTGCAGACATTTCCCTTTTAAGAGGCCAGGGCAGGTTCCGATGTTCCCCTGCTGGCAGCCATTGCCTCCCCCGGTGGCCAATTTTGAAAAAGCGGGGGTAAGCTTTAAAAATCGATGTTTTCCCCGCCCTACCGGGGGACTTGGCAGCCCTAGCGGCCAGGCAGTTGAGAGGCATTCAAGCCTCACTGCCAGTGCCAGGGGTGGGGTGGGAGGGAGATTGATGGGCCCGGTGAGTGCCTCTCAAGCCTCGCCGGTGCCCGTGAGGGGGGAAGGAGCTGCGGGCCTGGTGAGTGTCTCTCAGGCCTCACCAGTGCCCATGGAAGGGTGGAGAAGGAGCTGCGGGCCTGGCGAGTGCTTCTCAGGCCTCGCTGGTGCCCATTGGGGGGCGGGGGGAGGATTAGGTGGGCCCAGGCCTTGCCCTGGGTGCCGGAGTGGGGGAGAAGACTCACCTGCAGCTGCTGGGTCCTCTGTGTGGAGCTCCTTCTCCACCCCCCCATAAATATTGGTATTGGCACTGGCTTCCACTATATAGGTAGACCTGGCCTCTGGAGAACAGGTCTACCCTCAGCGTTCCACTATACTGGTAGACCTGGCCTCCGGAGAACAGGTCTACTCTCCCCTTGCCACTATACTGGTAGACCTGGCCTCCAGAGAATAGGTCTCCCCTCCCCTTGCCACTATATAGGTAGACCTGGCCTCTGTCCTGGCTGAGGGTGGTGGGAAGAGGATTGGTGGGCCTCGCTGCCACTGTCCCTGCTGAGGGGGGGTGGGAGGAGGATTGGGGGGCCTCGCCACTGCTGCCACTGTCACTGGGGAGTGGGGTGGGAGAAGGATTGGCATACTCCCTCCCCCCACGAGTATCACGGGTCCCCCTTCTTGTATTTCTTTAATTCAGATTATGACCTTGAACTATTTCCCGGTGTGTTGAAAATTATAGGAAGACAAAGTCGTTGGTTAAAGAAAGATGTATACATTTATTGCACCTTGCCTGGATTATTTAGCAATCATATTTGAATCTGTAAAAGGAAAAATAAGAAAATCAGAATTGCCTTCCTAGATGAGATTACTGTCATTCGTAAATGAAATGCTCCTGGAAGCCCACAGAGAGTTCATGAGATGATAACCTTCCAGTTTTATCCCCAGAGGTGTATGGTAGATAGATGTTTCCATTAGCTTCCATGGCCTTTAACAGACCTTTCTCCGTGATTCTCATTCTTTTTTAAAAAACCAAACATCTGAGCTAGTGGCTGCCACCACTTCAGGGCTAGAGGCTCTCAGAGTTAGTTTGCCATTGCCTTTCTCTGGCCGAGTTCAGACTGGCAGTTTGGCCCGATATAGGCACCTTTCTCAAGTGGATTAAGTGGGCCAGTTCACGCAACCACAGCTGTCTGGCGTTCCCCTGCCGTACTCACCCCATCCTTTAATGATTCGCTCCCGCTTTTAAAAAGTACCAGGTGAAGGCTGGGGCAAGCTGTGGATCCTGCTTCCCGGAAGTGTGGATGTAAAAAAGCCTCAGTCAGGTGCCGCTAGTAATGTGAACCCACCGCCCAATGTTGCTGCGCCTATGTGCCCATGCACCTACGTGCAGGTCAGCGGAGCAGACCAAAGCTGCATGCAACCACAGTGCCACCAGGGGCAGCCCTGCAGTGCAACTGCTCGATTCCGCCTCCTCCCCGGCATGCTGCCGCATCAGTCAATGCAGTGTGACTGGGAATCCCCACCACAACTTGGCCTGGATCTTTTTGCCCTGCCTCCCTTGTGCTTTATACTGCCAGTCTGTCCTCAGCCTCTGTGTAGCAACCCTGGGTCTCCTTGATGGTCTCCCAACCAAGTACTAACCAGCATAAGTGTCAACTATGGGGGGGCTCGAGGGCTTGAGCCTCCCCCGAAATTTCCCGGGGGGGGGCTCAGCCACCCCCGGCAAAATGGAGTGCCCGCCAGTGGCCAGTCAGCCGGCCAGCTGGCTGCCGTCACCGCCTCTCCTTCCCCTCCACCCCCGGCCTGCCCTCCTGCCTCCCTGGGGTGGTGGTGGGGGAAGAGCCGGCGGGGACATGGTCCCGTGCTTCGCACGCGTGGCAGTCAGCCGGCCAGCTGGCTGCCAAAACCGGGTCTACCTCCCTGGGGCCCAGAGGGGGGGGGAGAAGCGACGGGGACATGGTCCCGTGTGTGCGCGCGCTTCGCGTGCATGAAAGAGCCCCGCTCCCCCAGGGATTTACAAAGTCTACGCCCCTGCTAACGAGGGCCAACCCTGCTTATTTTCTAAGATCTGATGAGATTGTGCTAGCCTTGGCCATCCAGGTCAGGGCATCACTAGATCTTAGGGTTCTTCACTGTGCATACTGAATTTGTGGAATCACCACATCATAGGGTGAAGTACCTTCTTCCTTTATCAATGCTGAACCAATCAACTCCAGTGAACATTCATGTTTTGGAATAATGTATGTAGATTCAATCCCCCCCCCCCCCCAGATCTGCCCAACATCTTCATTTAAACATACCTTATTTGGGGGAAGTTCATTTGGCTTGAGTCCACAATGCTTTGTGTGGTGCCCACTCTATAGAACAACCTTCCCAATCAAGTCCAAAAATAAACGTCTCTCATGACATTCTGGAAAGTTTCTAAAGCTAATATTTTCAAAGGCGTTAAAACTGCAGTATCTGAAATTGCTTGGGCTTGCAAGACACCATGCAGCTAAAAACCAGCCTATGGCCGCGGCCACACGAGTGAGATAATCGGGGGGGGGGGGGAGGCTATTTTGCCCCGGAGTAATTTGACCCGCAGTTGCGCTATCACACAGGTCGGTGAAGCTGCCGGCGCAACTAGCCGCTGCATGATCAGATGCAACCGTGGGCAAGTTGTTTTGTTGTTGTTGTTGGTTTCTCATTCACTTAAACGGGGGATCAATGAATTGTTTCTCCACCCAGGGCTTCCAATGGCAGTATGTGATGATGTGCATACTGAGAAGGGGGGGAGGAACCGGCATGGCATTGGGATAGCCTGATGAGACTATCCCCAACATCACAAGTTTGTGCTGGAGTGATCACACAGGGAAAGTCCGGCTGTGGCCCGCAGCAAACCATTTGCTACTGCATTTTTTTCTAGTAGTTTTTTATTCTGCTTCTCTGGCAGATCAAAATGGCTTGCAACGGCTTGCCGACGGTTGTGGGACACCTCCCAGATGTGCTGGTGTGATCGCGCCACTTTGATCCGCCGGTGGGTCGTCCCTCTCGTGTGGCTACTGGGTGCATATGATCGCGCCCTATCTCTCCTATTATCTCCTGATATACATATATAAAAATGTTATCTGGCCACAAGGAGGAAAATCTGGTGAGGCCAGTGGCAGACCAGCTTGCTGGAAACCCTTCTTGTTTCCGGTAGGTGATGGGGCAGGCAGCTAACAATTTTTCTTCCTGGAGGCAGAGAGTCCTTTTCTTGGCTTTAGACAAATGATAGTGGTTCATCTATGTTAAGAACAGATGTAAAATTGTATTTTATTTACTCATGCTTCAGCACTGCCTGTTTATCTGTTTATATTATTTTCTGTAACTGTCTGTGTCTCAGTAATGGTTTTGTATCTGTGCCTTTTTCGTATGTATTCCTCCATCATGCATTTGATTCCATTTGCAGTGTACAAAATTCCTTTTGTAGTGTATTGTGCAGTATTGCCAGGGGTCCGTTGGAGCAGGAGCGCACAGGAGCGCAGCTCCGGGAGTGAGGAGCCCAGGGGGCGGGCAGATGACCAAGCCTCACCCCCTCCTCGGCTTCCCCGAGCAGTGCAGAGGCGCAGTGCCCCAGGGAAAGCCCTGCTAGGGTCTTTATTTTTAATGTTTTGTTTTAATATTGATAATTTGATCATTGTTCCTTTTATGACTGTGTGCTGCTTTCCCAGAGACTTGCTCAAGGTGGCATATAAATTTTCTAAGTATACCATTTTTTATGTGGGCACATGGCACATAAGTACTGGAGAAATTTCACCAACCCTTCAGCAGCTTCCACCCCATCAGTTTGGTGTAGTGGTCAGGAGTTGGACTCTAATCTGGGAGAACCGGGTTTGATTCCCCACTCCTCCACATGCAGCTGCTGGTGTGACCTTGGGACATTCACAAGTTCTCTCAGAGCTGTTCTCTCATGAGCAGTTCTCCAAAGACCTCTCTCAGCCCCACCTACCTCACAGGGTGTCCTGTTGTGGGGAGGGGAAGGGAAAGGGATGGGTGGTGCACATGTCCTGGGTATCTCCAGTCTATTTGAAACCTGGTGGTTTCAAGGGAGCAGGAAGAGAATGGGGGTGTGTTCTTTACGCTTATTTTTATTGCACCAAGTATTGGATGGGGAAGGGAATGGAGGAAGAGCAGGTCAGTTTCACTCACTTGTGGAGTGGAGCCTGAGGGGTGGGTGTTTCCTTCTGACACACTTTCTGTATGTTAGGGGGTGTGGCATATGCAAATGAGTTATGCAAATGAGTTATGCTACTGAGCACCTCTTTTTCTACGAAATGACCCCTGAGTATTGCATTCCAATAAACCATTTAGAAACACACGAACATAAAACTGAAAGGGACTCCCAAGGGTCATCAACCCCCTGCACAGTGCAGGAAATTCACAACTACTTCTCCCTCCCCCAACTCCCACCGTGACCCCTACTCTATGCCCAGAGGATAACAAAAAAAACCCCTCCAGGATCCCTGGGCCAATCTGTCCTGGAGGGAAATTCCTTCCTGACCCCAAAGTGGCAATTGGCGTTGCTCTGGGCATATAAGAAAGGGCCACAAATTTAATTTGTATCACTAACATTTTGGAGTCTGTGTCTTCTTACTGATCGTTGTAAATCCACTAAGGTGAGAACCCATGAAAAAGAGAGGCCCTTTGCTTAAGGGGACCGAATTAACAATGATAAGAGGACATCTCTGGTTCTAGAGGGCCCCAGCCTACACAACTGATTTCCCCTCTTTTATTGGTCCCTTTTGATATCTGCTAAAACAATGCAACTTTTCCATGACTCCTTCCCCCCTTGGAACTCAATGCATTTGGGTTCTGACTGCCCGTCTTTAAAAAGCCCCGCTTCCTTCACAGGTCACCATGGTTATGAGAGCCAGTGTGGTGTAGTGGTTAAAGTGCCAGACTAGGATCTGGGAGGTAAAGGTAAAGGTTTCCCTTGCTTGAAAGCCAGTTGAATCCGACTCTAGGGGGTGGTGCTCATCTCCGTTTCCAAGCTGAAGAGCCAGCACTGTCCGAAGACTTCTCCGCGGTCATGTGGCCATCATGACTAGATGCCAAGGCGCTCAGAACGCTGTTACCTTCCCACTGAAGTGGTACCTATTTATCTACTTGCAATTTCTTGCTTTCAAACTGCTAGGTTGGCAGGAGCTGGGACCAGAGATGGGAGCTCATTCCGTCATGTGGCACTCAGGTCTCGAACTGCCGAGCTACCAACCCTCCGGTATGCAACTCAGCATCTTAACCTCTAAGCCACTGTGGCTCCTGTAGGATCTGGGAGACCCAGGTTCAAATCCTCACTCATTCCATGGAAGCACTCCCTGGGCGGCCTTGGGCCAGTCACACTCTCTCAGCCTAACCTACCTCATAGGGTTGATGTGAGGATAAAACAGAGGAGAGAAGCTCAGTGAAAGCCATTCTGGGTTCCCACTGGAGAGAAAGGTGAGATAAACAACCGTGTCTTGTGTGCAGGGCTCGCATCAGCATT
The DNA here is from genome assembly GCA_029233225.1 of Lepidodactylus listeri. Classification (NCBI taxonomy): domain Eukaryota; kingdom Metazoa; phylum Chordata; class Lepidosauria; order Squamata; family Gekkonidae; genus Lepidodactylus; species Lepidodactylus listeri. The sequence goes on along the minus strand of JARCFY010000005.1, from coordinate 124,962,540 downwards.
TATTGAGGAGGCAGGGTGGCTGCCAAGGCCTAGGGCTTCTGGTGGGGCTAGGGTTGCCATCTTCCAGGTGGGAGCAGGAGATCCCCCAATTTCACGTGCTCCTGTCTGTTGCTGGCCAGCTAGCCAGTGGTGGGAAGCCCCACCCCCAACATCTATGACCCCACATGACATCCCCAATGTGACGATGTCACATGGAAGTGACATCATCACGCCAGGGATGTTGTGTGGTGACACTCTGGTTCTGGGGCAGAATTCTAGGGTCTGAGCCCAATTTTACCATACAGTTTGTCCAAAAAAACAGCATCACCATGCAATGTCCCTGCCTCGGCATAATGGTGTCGCTTCCGTGTGAGGCCATCATGTCAGAGACATCGCACAGCGACATTGCCCTGTCCCCACTCTCAGAAAGCTCTCTCCCAACCACCGCCGGTGTGAGGTAAGGACCTGGCAACCCTAAGTGGGGCTGGCAGCTACTGCTCACCCCCGCCCCCCAGGATGGCTTGCCTCGTTGCTGCCCCCCTTCCATCGTCTTCTTGCTTATGAGCTCCCCTGTCACCCGTGCTCCCTGTGATGTGCTCTGCCGAGCATCAGCACAGTGGAAGGGAGTGTAGATGGTAAGTTTGGGTGGGAGCAGGGGCAGGCAGGATTCCCACCTCCTGGTTGGGAAATCTGTGGAGATTTCAGGGGGGAGCTTGAGTCAGGCAGGGTTTGGGGAGGGGAAGGACTTCCTCAGGGTATCGGGCCCCACTGGGAGGTTGGCAAGGCTAGCGGGGGAAGGATAAGTGTGCGACTGATGGACAGATGCACAGCCAGGTGGCTCAGGAAGAGCAGGAAGTAGGCAGGCAGGAAGGGAAGTGTGAGCAGGAAGTGGTGGCAGGCAGAAGGGGGGGGGGAACAAGCCCTCTTTGCCTGGTCCTCCCCAAACCTGGCACTGACCCTCCCTACCTGCTTGTTGTTGAAGGAGCCATATTGGTGGGTGTGGCCTAGGGTTGCCAACTTTAGGCTGGGGAATTCCTGGAAATGTTGGGGGCGGAGCCTGAGGAAGGGAGGTTGGGGAGAAGGGAAGTCGGTGGGGTAGGATACCATAGAGCCCACCCTCCAATGCGATTTCTTTAGCCTGATCATTTTTTTAATTCCAGGAGAACTCCAGGCCCCACCTAAGGGTTGGCCACCCTAGATTGTTGCTTGGGAGCCCCAGCCATCTTGGCACCAGCTGAGCATGTCCATCTGGCATCTTGCATTTGAAGGGAAAGCACTGCCAACTGGGCATTCTGCCCCGGCATCTCATTTGATACTTTTCCTACTAGAAGCAAACAAATAAAAATCGGAGAGGCTCAAGTACTTCTCTGAAGCGTCCTTTGGAAGCCAGAATGGAAAGGGCAGGCGGTTTTTCGCTAATCTCCAAAACTCCAAGGAGTGGATCACTAGTAATTGTGTCTGGCTATTATTTTGAAATAGATTCTCCCTTTGTGGGGCTGGCATTACTGCAAAGAGCTCCTGGCAGTTGCCCAGACTGGCGGCACAATGACACTTCTCTTCTGATCCCCCCCCCCCCCAATATAAGGGATGGAGAACCAATGGCCAGCTTTATGGGGATTGATAACTCCCTTTTGCACTTGAGAGGGGTTTGAAGGCAGGAGCTTTGATTTAAATCCACCCAAATCTCATTTGAATCAGAAAAGGTTTATGATGTCATTTTGATATAGATTGCAATAAGCAGCCGGTCTTGATCAGAGCGAGTACCGCAGTATATAATCCAGAGGTCAAGGATGCAGGTGCTTCCAACTCCAAGGTAAATCTTTTTTGCAAGCTGTTTTTCTAGCAACAGTGGGCTTAAAAAAAATTATTACTCTCCTCTAAAATGCCTAGGCTACAAATTTAAACTGCTTTTATACCAAATGGGTCATGTTTCCTCATAAGTAACCCTGAGTGTTTTGGCGCCGCTAACAGGTCTTTGTCTGAGATCTTTGTCTCTGCCGCAAGATGAACTTTGTCAGGAGTCCTTGAAGGTTACACGGTGACCATTAAAAGTGAGATGTTCTCTCACATGCCAGAACTGGTCCTTGTTTTGTGTTGCCCTGTCCACGTCTATTAACACAGGTAACTAAACGTCAGGGAGAAAAGTTCTATAGTATACGAACAGGTGACCTTTTGTGAGGGAGGAGTCCTCATATGTCTCCCTCACCTGAAATCTGAAGTGGTTCAGTCCAGGAACAGTTGTGACATGAACTGTCTCTGAAGAGACCTTCTACACCCCTTTCCTTTTATCCCCTAAGAAGCTCATTGATTCACAGATCTTGAACAGCAGAAGATACTTGCTTCTTATTTTTTTGATACAGGGGCTAAAAGGACTGAGACCAATTTGGCAGTTGCTAGACTAAACTTAGGATCCTTATTGCTGAGCAAAAGAACCAGGGTTTCCTGAGTGTAGGGGGACAATTGGTTGATGAGAGGTTTAGTGGTACCTTATATTCTCAAAGAACCTGCATTCAAGTTGGGCATGGAAGGATGAATCTATCTTATTAAGGCCACGAGGGCAGATTCTGTCAGAATAGGGCCCATTTAAAAATCTCTCCTGTAAAACCACTGAAGGAATAATATTCAATCTTGCAAACAAAAGAGCTCTACAGTTAACATGGGATGGTAAGACAGTACATATGGGGGGGAGGGGAGGGGGTAAAGATCTTGGGGAAGAAAAGTCCTTTCCGCATTTGTCTGCTGCTCCAGATTTTCTCAGTGTCAATTCAAGCCCACGGCAAAACAGCATCCAAATAACCCAGGGCAACAGCAAGCTGAAACAGGGCTGACCACTGAAGGGCGGTAATGTGGGGGGAACCCAGAATAAAAAGAAGGTTGAATTTCAGTGTAGAATGGGGGAGGGGGGCCCAGATTAAAAAGAAGTTTGAATTTGATTTTAGTGCAGAATTGCATGAAAGACACCGTGGTAAACATGGATTAAAAGAAGAGTGCAGAAGGGTCTGGACTTAAATCGCCTCATCTCAAACACTGAGAAAATCCAGAGTGACAGGCTAATGTGGAAAGGACCAACGACCAAAAGATAGGGATGAGTAAACTCTGAGGGCTCTCAGGATCAGATTACTATAATAGATTTCTAGGACACGCTTTTTGATCAGAGAAAATGCTGTGGATGTGCCCATCTCAAAAATATTGTTCATCGACATTCCAACTACCATCCATTTCTCATCCAGGGCTTTCATCCAAGTCGATTTGTGGGTATCTCGATTGAGAGTGGCTAACAAACCATCTTTGGCAGAAAGCTGTTTCAGTCTCAGTTTACAGGCATAAAGCCACGCGCTGGCTTCCAAGGATATCTGTCTGAATTCTGCCTGCAATACGACGTTTGACACACAGCAGGGGATATTCAGTATTTTCCTTGAAAAGTGGGCTAAGGGTTGATCGATGATATCAGAGATGGCGTTAATCCAAATAGCTGAGCCATAAAAGATGAGGGGAACCACTTTCAGATTGAAAAGACCTTCTACATACCAAGCTGTGCTTGGCAAATGAATGGGTTGTACCAGATTTGTTAGGAGTGACCACAAATGGAGGCTCAGAATCCGAGTTATGGGTAGAAAGAGTTTGTTTCTCAGACGGTTTCCCAGCTGAGGGACTGCTAAACCAGTCTCATGGCCAAATTAAATGTGAGGGCATCCTTGTGGCTACTACAAGAATGCTCCTGCTGTTTTAAAGAGTTAAAAAATGCCACCAGCGTGGCAGGTGGAGGCGGTCTTGTTTCTCCTGGGCCTTATCAAGTGTCCAAATGCCCCAACCAGCTCTTTTGGCACTTGAAAAGGCATGCATATGGGGAAAGAGCATCCAATGAGGATTGGGCTCGCTCTCATGGCATTTTTAAACGCCTTTAAAATGGCGGCGGCCTCCTCACAGCAGCCACAAGGACCCCATCATGTCTAGTCTGGCCCTCAGTGGAAGTTTCTAGCAAGACCCATTGGAAATAACAAGACCCAGAAATAAATTAGGGTTGCCAGCCTCCAGGTGGCACCTGGAGATCTCCCACTATTACAATTGATCTCCAGATCAGCCTCCCTGGAGAAAATGGCTGCTTTTGAGGGCAAACTCCATGGCATTATACCCTGCTGAGGTCTCTCCCCTCCCCAAACCCTGCTGACCCCAGGCTCCTCCCCCCCAAAAAAAATTTCCAGGTATTTTCTGATCCAGAGCTGTGAACCCTGACTGCATTGTGCTTGAAGCAAGGACGTTTCTGGTACTGATCTGTGGTGTCATATAATGTAGGGTTCCCATTTGCCCGCTTATGGCAGGAGACTTCCAGCCAGTTGTAGCTCTTGGCCACTGTTGCTCAGCTGTTCAGCAGACAGAAACTGGGGCCAAAGGGGGAGAATCATTCTGGGGAGGAAAATTAAAAAGAAATACAAGGGCTTGGCTACTTACTGGAAGTTCTGGCCATACAGTTCCTGACAATTCCTAGAGCTACCCGGAAGTGACTTGGGTAGCTCTAGCAATCAGCAGAAACTCTATGGTAATCTCCCAGGATTCTCCCCCCCAGCCCTCCTGCCAGTTGCCAGGCACTGCAATAATGTGAGCAATGGGTAGAAATTCTGGGGTAGGAGGTCGGACAAGGATGACCGATATCTCCACTTTACATCTGTATAGAGAATTTAGCGCCAAAATCAGGCAAAGTCCATTTATAAAATGAAGAAAAGGACAGAACGAAGAAACCAATGTTCTGTTTTTGCAGGTGACATCATATTTGTGATTCAGGAACTTTGGAAAACTATGGGTAGTTTGGTTAATATTTTGGAGGCTTTTGGTGATATCTCAGAACACGTGTACCAGAACCCTGATTGGTATTTGTGTACTGAGGCTGAAAATATGTGACTTGCCCCTTACACATAAAATGGGAATTGTGCCAAATTGGGAGTGTTATGTGTTATGTTAAATGGATAGCCTGAATTGTAGAATGAGCCTGAGCTTCAGTCACACAAGCTCCATAGACTCTCAGTATCCTGAAATCAGCAGCCTGATTGGCTGCTGTTGTGCAATGGCCCAATCAGAAGACTATGACTTTTGGTGGGAACAAACCCTATTGGTCCTAAGCACTCACTTATGATTGGACCTTACTGTTCTAGGGGTGTGGTTTAGCCAGTTCCAAACTGTATATAAGTTGGGGTTGTGCTGTGTGTTCTCGGTATTATTATGTGTTCTGTTCTAATAAACTGAAATCACTAATTAAAGAGCTGCCTGATTTTGAGTTACAACAGAGAGGATTGTGTATTAGGGTTCCCAATCTCTAGGTGGGGCCTGTAGATCTCCCAGTATTACAACTGATCTTCAACAATAGAGATCAGTTCTCCAGGAGAAAATGGCTGCTTCAGAGAGTTGACTATATGGCATTATACCCTGCTGAGGTCCCTCCCCAGGCTCCATCCCCAAATCTCCAGGTATTTCTCAATCCAGAGCTGGGAACTCTTATTGTGTGTGGTGTGTTGGGCCCATTTGCACAGTCAAATCTAACACCTAAAGAGGGGTCTTCCACTGGTACTGGTAAAATATTTCCCATAGACTTCTCACTCACTTGATTTTGGTGGGTAAATGACAGCAATAGTGGCTGTCTTGAAATGACGGTGGATTTCTCTCCAGAGAGGGCAATTTCCGCTCTTTCTTTCTGTTCCCACAAATGTTTACCGACACTGAAGCTTTGCTCTGACATCAAAGAACATTGTCACATTGAAAATAATTTCAGAGCTTTTCCTCAACTTCCCTGAAGCCATTTTACTTTGAAAATCTGTATGCTTTTTTGTTGGACAAGAATAAACATAGACTACCATTTATACAGTTATTAGGCCCAATATAGTACAAACTCAATCTTTGTATAAATGGGTAAGGATAAGATAGATCACTATTTGATTATTAAATATACAGGAAAAAAAAAAGGAGCTCCTTATCTGATTTCAAGTTGCTCTTAGCAAGGGTTGAAAATAGGGTTTCTCCAGCTATTGGCCTCCAGGAGGGACTTTTTTCCTGGAAAAAGAGATGCCAGAACTCTCTAGAGGGAAATGAAAGGGAAACACATGGGGTTCTTAGAAACAACGTCTTGAACTTTTAAACATTTTTTGAGAATTTTGTTTCCACAAAGAGGTTCCAGAACTCCATTCCCCTGCGTTCCCCCAGAAAGAAAAGCCTGGTCTCCAGATAACGAGGATCAGTTCCCCTGGAGAAAATGGCTGCTTTGGAAGGTGGACTCTATGATATTATATGCTGCCCTTCCCCAAACACCTCCCCTCCCCAATCCCCTATGCTGGTCCCTCCCCTTCTCAAACTCCACCCTCCTTAGGCTCCACCTGTCATGAGTACCTCTGAGGATATGCCTCCTGCGGATCTAAGTGAGGTGGAGGATCAGCTCCCAGCTCCAGAGGAGCCTCCACCTGAGCCAGATGAGACTCAAGCAAGCACCTCTCGGGGTTTTGTCCCATCAGCAGCCGCTGAGCCACAGCTAAGCTCAAGCCCACCTGATTCACCTCCTCAGGTGGAACATCTAAGGTCCCAATGCAGGCAAGACTTAGCGGCAAGAAGGAAAGAGGCACACATGCGTGGTCGCAGATCACTAAGTCTTGAGTTCTAAAAGGAGCTGGGACTTCACTGCCAGCTGCTAACAAGCACAGGAAGTGGCTGGGTATTTAGGCACAGCACAGAGACTAACAGCTTGTGCTAGCAACTAGTCTTCTTGGCTAAACTCTGCACCTGTCCAGATTGTAATCGCTGACTTGATTTTGGAACTCCTGGTTGTGACTCCGGCTTTGTTTGACTTTGGCTTTGTGGACTCCCTGGACTGGTTTACTAGTGAGTTTCCCTCTTGGACTCTGGCTTGAACTGATTCTGTTTTTGGATTAGTGTTTGGACTTGGCAACTCGTTACTGATTTGGCTTGATCTTGGACTGTCCTGGACTTCAGCTTGGCTCCTGTTCTATTAGCACCCAGCCCATGACACCCCCCCCCCCAAAAAAAACTCCAGGTATTTCTTAACCCAAAGTTGGCAACCCTGGCTGAAAAGCACCTTTTTGTTTTCCAAACTTCTCTGAACTTGCAAACATGTTGGCACTGTTCTGATACTGTCCTTTCCCCTCACCCTCTTCAGCTTCCTACACGCTCATTTCTGGATCCGGGTGAGTTTGTTGATGTCACAGTGCTTTGGCTGATACGATGATGGAAACAGTGTGTACAAACAGCTCTGTCCCAGGAGTTGCAAGCTTGTTTTAGGAAGAAAATCTTTAATCTGTATATCTAATAGCCAAGATGGCCCTTCTGTGAGGATATCTAAATCTGCACATCGGGGGCACATAAAGGACAAAGAGATTTTCCTGAACACTTGGGGCATTCCCCAGGTGTGCAGAAAAATCTGAAATGTTGAAAAAACTATACGGGGGATACTGACATCTCCCCCCAAAGTAAAAGAGTGTTCCCTGCACATATGCAGAGAACACACTGGGAACTGTGCCTCACCATTGCTGGGGGGGAGGGGAGGAGAAGGCCTGCTGGGCTCACCTGCGGCCACTTCCTCCTCCTCCACGTGGCGCTCCTGCTGCTTCAATGGGGGAGCCACATGGAATACTCCCCCAGTGCAAGTATTGTGGGTCCCCACTGCTTGTTATGTTATAATTGTAGAAGATTGAAAACCTGTATGGCTCCTGGAAAATTCTTTTATCATGCTCAGATTAAAACTTCCTTTTCCAAAAACATTTTTATTGTTTTTAGTTTTTATTACTATCTTATTCTTTTAATGTTGTCAATTATAACCCTTGATGAAGCAGCTTGCAAAATGCACAGGGATCTAAGTAGATTTTTCTCGCTGCATCTTTTCCCTTTCTGTTCCTGATATGATGATATCATGGAAGAGAGTCTTTGTTTCTTATTGGCTTTCTATCTTGCCATTCTTTCTTCATGGAATTCCTCCCAGCTTACATGGGAGTCCTAAGAGATCTCCTGTCCAGGCACAAAGCAGATCCAGAATGCCTAAACCACAGGAAAGTTGATGAATCATGCACCCTCAGGGTTACTAGGCATTATGTCACTTCTGATTTTTTTAAAAGGTAGCTCTAGGACAGGAGTGGCCAAACTGTGGCTCGGGACTTGGGTTGCTGTGGGGTAGGGTTGCTGTGGGGGGTGGGGAGCAGAGAAAGAAAGCAACTTAAACTTGGAGAAGGCATTTGTCTCTTTAAAGCTCATCTCAGTGTGGGGGCAGGGGGGAGCTTAGCCAGTGTGGGGGCAGGGGGGAGCTTGGAGGCTGCGTTTAAAGTTGCTTTCTTTCTCCCCCTCCCTCCCTCCCCCTCACTCCCCATGTATTTCCTTCCTTCCTTCCTTCCTTCCTTCCTTCCGTGTCTTCTCTCCATCCCCATCTAAAGTTATTCCCTCCTTCCTTCCTTGTCTGTGTCTTCTCTCCATCCCCATCTAAAGTTATCACTTTAATATTAATTAAAAAACAAATTTGCATACTTTTCAATAAAAACTCTGTGTGTAATATTTGTTCATGCCTTGCAGCTCTCAAACATCTGATGTTTATTCTATGCGGCTCTTACATTAAGCAGGTTTGGCCACCCCTGCTCTAGGAATTGCTGGAAACTCTATCATAAAACACGGACGAAGATCCCTAGAACTATTCTATGTCAGTTCCGGGTTTTTACTGGAAGTGATGCAGTGCTGCATGCAATTCTACCATTTAAATTTTTTTCTGTCACCACTCAGAGCGGCAGTGGGCAATGGGAGTCCGAGGCAGCAGCAGGATCCCCAACCCCACTGGGGTCTTGGCAGCTCTATGCACCCTCTAACCTAAACATGAGACTTTTGCAATGCTCATTACTGGCTTTGTACTCCTTACGTCTGACCATGGCTGTCTCAGCTACCCACTGATCCGGTGCACTTGACCTTAGGGCATGCTTTCCTCACATATGTTCCCCTTTGTCCTTTGAGATCTACAGAGGAGCCCAGGCTCTGCTGTTCTTCATACATTGGATCAGAGTGTGGAGCAGGGACATTTCTGTGGTGGCCCCTGCAGTGACATAACTTTAAGACGCGTTCTTTACGGGATATAGAAGATAAGAATTTACAGAGGATTCCTGCTGGTTAGGAGGGAGGAGCTGCAAGCAGGAGGAAGTCGAAGAGCATTCAGGGAAGGTAGGGGAATAATGTGCTTGTTTGGCTATTACAGTTATGTTTTCCTTTGGTCTGTCCCTTGTGTGACTGAACCCTAACTTGTCACAGCCCCTACACTGTGTAACTTGCTGGTAGAAATCCACTAGGCTTCCTAGCCCCAGCAAGAAGAGCCATTTTTATTCCCAATACTATCCAGCCATTGTAGCACAGTGCTTTGTGCCCTCAGTGATAATGACCTCCCCCCCATTATTGCCTTACATTTCTTTTGTTAGTATATGCAGGGGTCCGTTGGGGCCGAAGCGAGGCGAAGCAAAGCTCCGCCAGCTCAGGACTGGCCAGTAGGGCAGCCACGGGCTGAATCAGATTCTCGAATCTGCTCACTGCCGAATTGCCACTGAAATTCGGCAGCAACTTTAAAAGCCACTGGAGGGGAGGGGGTTTGAGGGAGAGGCTCCAAACTTGCAGGGTAGCTGCTGGGGCCTCTCCTCGAAATACCCACTAAGTTTCAAGAAGATTGGACAACGGGGTCCAATTCTACGGGCCCCAAAACCTGTTTCCCTCCATTTTGTTCTCTATGGTAGGCAAAAAGTTAACCTTTTTTTCCTCCATAGAGAACAATGGAGGGGATGGATCAATCTGTTTTGGGGCCCGTAGAATTGGACCCCGTTGTCCAATCTTCTTGAAACTTAGTGGGTATTTCGAGGAGAGGCCCCAGCAGCTACCCTGCAAGTTTGGAGCCTCTCCCTCAAACCCCCTTTCCTCCAGCCCCTCATATATCCTATGGGTTTTTGCAATTGATTTCAATGGCCCATAGGATATAATGGGGCTGAAACTGACATTCCCTTTCTGACACACTTCTGGTGATGTCAGGGGGCATGGCATATGCTAATGAGTTATGCTAATGAGTTATGCAAATGAGCTCCTGCACCTCTTTTTCTACGAAAGGACCCCTGAGTATATGTAATCCCAGTTTCCCCCATCAAACCCAGTTGAGGGAAGAATGTATGGGACCTGAACTGGTTGATGGAAAGGGGGGTGAAAAAAATAAAATAGAGGGTCCCCCCCAGCCCACTCATTTCCACTGCTCTTAACCTAGGCGTGAATTTCCAGTAGGCCAATTTCGAAGCAGCTCCCCATACCCCGTCACAAGCTGAACTGAAAAAATACCACAGGGTTTATTCCAGTTTGAGCCAGTTTGGTGTAGTGGTTAAGTGTGCGGACTCTAATCTGGGAGAACCGGGTTTGATTCCCCACTCCTCCACTTGCACCTGGCTGGATGACCTTGGGCAAGCCATAGCTCTGTACCAGCTGTTCCCTCAAGGACAGCTTGGGAAAGAGCTCTCTCAGCCCCACCTACCTCACAGGGTGTCTGTTGTGGGGAGGGGAAGGGAAAAGGAGTTTGTAAGCTGCTCTGAGACTCCCTTGGGGAGTGGAGGGCGGGGTATAAATCCAATCTCTTCTTCTTCTTCTTCAATCAGGAGGGACTGGTAATTAATGCAGGGCATTCACATATAAAACTCAAATGTCGGCAATACAATTTAGACTAGGAAACACAGGTCACCCCTTTATTGTCTCTCTGAGGCCTTCTGCAAGTTTCTCACGCTCTGGGCCAAACTACTAGGTCTGCCTGACATGCAGGGTTGCAACCCCTATGCTGGGGGCAGGAATCTCCTGCCCTGGGCCCTATTCCCCGCCACTGATTAGTAGGCTGTCAGAAGGACTTACATCAGCCTCCAGGGATGCCAGCCTCCAAGTGTGGCCTGGGGATCTCCCAGAATTCCAGCATGTCTCCACACTACAGAGATCAGTTTCCCTGGAGAAAATGGAAGCTTTGAAGGGTGGACTGTATGGTAATGTACCCCACTGAGGTCCTTGCCCTCTCCAGGCTCTATGTCCAAATCCCCAAGAGTTTCCCAACCCAGAGCTGGGAATCTCACCCTCTCCATTCCCTGCCCGTGTCCTGGGGGAACCTGGCAGCGCTAGCCTCTCAGCATCATCGCTGGCAATGCGGCAATGTCACTTTGGCATGCACTGGAGGTAACTCATGTTGCTGGTGACATAGGGATGCTCTGGTGTTGGGGCAAAAACTCTACGGTAAGAATGGCTTCTACCGTAGAGATTTTGCACATATACCAGACTGTCCCCATGTCACTGGTGAGATGGTGATGTCTCTTCCAGTGTGTGCTAGAACTGGTGGCACTGTGTTGCTAGCAATGGTGCTGAGACACTGGTGTGGGCTTCCACTGTGCTGCTGTTAAGTCCCTGTGCCCCCTGCTGGTTGCCATGGTTACTTGGCAACCCTAGACATGTGTCAGGTCATGGGTGCGTGATAGGTTTCACAGTCAGACCTGCCTCAAGGGTATTCACCTTAAAAAGCGCTCACTTGCTTGTCACTGTAAGGGAGCTTTGTAAGGGGGGGGGGGGACAATTTCTCTCCCAGCCCTCTTTTGCCAATGGGAGGGTTTTTCCCACCACCTTTCTCCGGCTCGGTGTGCCCTAGGAAGGACACACGAAAGCAAAGAAATTTCTGTAAACCACACAGACATACACAGATACACTTTTGTGTGACATCCAGATTTTCTCTGTTGCTGTGATAAGCTGAGCAGGCATCTTTTGCTTCACGAAGGCACTTGGCAGAGGGGCTTTGCCATCCATCGTACTGACTGAGACACAACCTCTAGGTCCTCAGGATACACTGTCTCGGGCAAGCAGGGCACAGGCAAAATACAATCTTTAAAAAAATCACTTTAAAACATGCCCTTGTGAAGAGTGATTAACACCGTTGCTCCGGCATCAGACCCTTTTGCCTTAAGAAAAGAAAGGTGGTCTACCAGGGCACAGCTGGAAAATAAGCCATGTAGGTGGGTTGGTGATCTGTCTCAAAGGCGGCGTGCCTGAAACAAGGCAAAGAAGACAAGGATAAAGAGAGCAAGAGCCGAAGAACAAGTCCCTGGGCTGACAAGTCGAAGCTATACCTTCTCAAATGCCTTCGTTCTCCTGTACAGAAATTTCTTTGGATCCAGTCTCCTGCATCGTCGTGGCTGATGGGATACCCATTTGGATGTTTTTAGGTATCCCGCTGAGAAATATCTACAGTTGAGGAAGCAATAATTGAATAGGTGTAGGGGGAGGGGCCGTGGCTCAGTGGTAGAACATCTGCTCGGCATGCAGAAGGTCCCAGGTTCAATTCTTGGCCTCTCCAATTAGAACGATCAGGTAGGAGGTGATGGCCCTGACCTGGATGGCCCAGGCTAGTCTGATCTCATTAGATCTCAGAAGAAAAGCGGGGGGGGGGGCACCACCAAGGAAAACCAGGGCTGCTATGCAGAGACAAGCAGTGGCAAACCGAATCTGAATGTCTCTTGCCTCGAAAACTCAACAGGGTCACCATAAATTGGCTGTGACTTGACGGCCCTTTCCACCACCACCACCAGGAGGTGATGTGAAAGACCTCTGCCCAAGACCCTGGAGTGCTGTGGCCAGTCTGAGCAGGCAATACTGACTTTGATAGACCAGTGGCCTGATTCAGTATAAGCAGGGATCATTTTGTAGAAAAAGAGGTGCAGGAGCTCATTAGCATAACTCACTGGCATAACTTATTTGCATATGCCACACCCTCTGACAGAGGGCAGGCATGCCAGATGGGGAAGGGAAAGAAAGGCATTTAAATCCCCCCCACTTCCCCGAGTTTCTCCGCAAAAGCGGAGAAGCTCAGGGGGAAAAGGGAGCATGTCTGCCTGCCTGCCCTGCCCTTCCCTTCCTCAGCCAACCCCCCATGACGGGCTGGCTGGGAAAGCAAAGGGCAGGCATGCAAGCATGCCTGGGTTTCCTGCTCCTGGGCTTGTTACTCCCGGAACGCCACTCCTGCTCATTCCCCCTTGAAATGACACCTGAGTATAAGGCAGCTTCATGTGTTCACATGCAGAAAGGAAAGAAGTGTTTGCCGCTTAAAGGAGATATGTGGACACACCCACCTCGCATAAGCTTCATTCTTTATCCAGATGTTTTGGGCAATAACTGCCTTTGCTTGTGTTACAGCTAATCCATCTAGAGCTCCAAGCAGCGTGCTTTGTCCTTTAGGCACATTCCACTGTGATGCTTTATGGCAATGAAAACAGAATAATGTAGAGATGCTGAAATACTAATTTAGGCTGTCATCCAAATTCACATACTGTCTGCCGCAGGGTTACAGACTGACTCCTGGATAAAAGCCAGCCTGGGCAAAAGGCATCATTTATTAACCTTACAAATTGTTTGGGTTTATGTCATCTGTGCATTTTGATATCAAATTCAAATGACTGTTTTATAGATACGGCCTTATTTTTCTTTTTGCCAATTTGCCGTGGCACATGGTAAACAAATAAATTTATGGACTGCAAAAAAATGCCTGAGTATCAGCCCCCTCCCCCCATTCTCTGCAAACCTAAGTTCGGCGCGTAGAGTTAAATGTGCAATTCTGTTGCACATGGTAATGTCTTAATGGGCTTATTTCTCTTAGGTGTATTTATTTAATGCGACTCCCTGTGCTTTTATGCACAGTTTGATGCCAAGATTATGTGCTTTAATCATTCTTTTTTTTTTTTTTTTTTGCTTTCGTTCCTTCAACAGGTATTTGCGGGCTCACTTGTTCGAATTTGATTACATTTGCATGACAATCCTCTCTTTTATAGTTGGCTTCGGTGATTAAGGCCTCCACTCGAGAATGACTCTTTTCAATGCTCTTTTTGCTGAAAGAAAGCCTTCATTTTCTGGTACGCTGACAGATGTATGGAAATGTGCTTAGACTTTACTGTATTAACAAGATTGTGGCCATCTTTAAATGTCGGCTTCCCTTTTTCCCCTTGGCCCTGCTCAGCATGCATGAGTTCTAAAGCAAGTGAATTCCTATCTTTGCTATATATGAGACGATTTCACACCTACTGTGAATGTTGAGGGCCCCCCCCCCGCCAAGGTGTGCCTCCCTACCTGTCAGGATGGCAATACTGTCTGATTAGTACAATCAGCTTCCCATTATCTTTTCTGATTGCCTAACTCATTTTCTCTATCTATAGATAGCCCGTTGAGAATGGGCAGATGTAGAAGAAATATTTATGATTGGCTACAGAGGACATGGGGTGTGACATTACTAGGGATGGGCATGAATTGAACCATATGGTTCACAAACGGAACCAAACACATTTAAAGGGGCTGCACAAGAAAGCCTGAAACATCTGAGCGGCTGGTTTTTTAGCTTTCTGCAAACCCCACTGAAAGGGACTGTGGTTCACCAGTGAACCTCCTGGTATGGCGAACCAAGAACCGAACGGAATTTCATTTTTTGCAGTTCGTGCCCATTCCTAGACATTATCCTGAATCTGCTTTCCACAAGGAGGGTTGCAAATGACAAACGTGTTCTTCTCCCCGGCTGTGTGTCCGGTGTCCCCTCCTTACATTGATTGAAATTGCCTGTTTCCTTTATGTATTTATTTTGACAGCCTGTCTTTGTTCTGCTGTGGATCTCAAGGCAGTTTACAGGATTCCCAGGAGCTCTGCCATCCAGCCATCGACTAGACCCAGAAATGCTTTGCTTCAGCAAGGCTGCTCATCATGAGCCTACAGACCACACAGGTATTAGAACTCAACTGGACTGTGTGAGAACATGCATGTACAAAAAGCCGGTTGCACTGAACTGTATAGCTAGCAAGGAGTACAATGCAACAACCTATTGAACACCTTTGAACAGATCCACAAACTACCAAACTGACCATCAAAAAGTCAGGGCTCTGTTTGCAACTGGAGAACAGGATGTGAGCTGAATCAGTGAGCAGGCCCATAGCTACAGCGGGGCATTTTGTGCTTCCCCCTCAAATGAGAGGCACGCCACACAACAACTGCTGCCCCTCTCCCCCTCCCCCCACCTGCGGTATTAAAAGGGCCCTCCAGCTGATCGGCAGGAGCACATGACCCACCGACCAGCTGGAGGGCCCTTTAAATCTTGCATCCAAAAATAATAATAACAATCTTGCATCCACCCTTCTCCCTCCCCTCCTCCAAGATTTAAAGGGCCCTCCAGCTGATCAGTGGGCCCTTTAAATCTTGCAGGAGGTGGGGGAGAGGAGCGGCTGCTGGCCGCACGCCTTCCCTGATCTCCAAGCAGCCATTTCCCTTTAAATGCTACTTTTTCTAGCGGGGGGCTGCCCGCACCTGATCTTTAAGTGGTGAAATTGCCACTTGGAAATCAGGGAAGGCAGGTGGCCCCCCATTCTCTCCCCCTCCCCTGCTGCCCCACAAAATTTCCCTGTGCCCCACCAACCAAAAAATTCTCACTACGGGGTGTTTGAGCATCTTTGGAAATTCCACCCTCTAATGCTGGTCTCTTCCACCTTTTTTCCTTTTAACTGATGCTCAGCTTCTCTCAACACTTCATCCCTCTTGGAGCATGTATTGTCCTCACCAGGCTGTCTTTGAATATTTGTGTCCACCACCACCCCTCTTTTAGTTAATATGCAAAGTCATATTTTTTTCTGGATGGAAGGTGGCATGGCATAGCCTGATCTCATCAGATCTCAGAAGCTAAGCAGAGTCAGTACTTGGATGGGAGACCACCAAGGAAGACTCTGCAGAGGAAGGCAATGGCCGACCCCCTCTGCTTCTCACTTGCCCTGGAAGCACCTTAGTGGGGTCTCCACAAGTTGGCTGAGACTTGATGGCACTTTACACACACACATTTTTCTAGATACCTGGTGAGTCTCCTGAGAATGTAAAGAGATCGGTGTTAATTGAGGGTGGGCCTTTGGGCAGCTTCCATTATCCACTTTGGCAGGGCCAGTTCCAAGTTAAGGGGGGCTGCCCCTCTGCTGCGCACCACCAGACTCCCCCCACTCATGCCTCCAGTTCCACCCACCCGCCTGCATTCCACCACCTAATCTGCACATCCTTTCTCCACCTATGAGCACCATCACAGAGACCAGCGTTGTCCATATACCTCCCCCCCCATGGTGTTGGCATCACATGAAGCCAGGAGTTCAGGTGGACAGATGGAGGACATGTGGCACATGGGTGGAGAGGTAACAGCAGTTGCCAACTTCAGGTCAGGAAATTTCAGAAGATGGAAGGGTGGGAAGCCTGGGAAGGGTGGAGTTTGGGGAGGGGGCTCAGCAAGGATGTGATGCCACAGTGTTTACCCTCCAAAGCTTATTTTCTCTAGGGGAACTGCCATCTGGACATCAGTTGTCATTCCGGGAGAACTCTGGGCTCCACCTAGAGGTCACAGGAAAAAGAAACTGCGCAGAACCTATAACCACAATTATTAAATGTACGTTCTTGAATGAAACATATTCATGGAAAGGAAATTTATGTCCACTAAACATGGATATTTAAACAAGCAGATATATACGCACACAAAGAATAACAAACCAAAAATTCTCAAAAACACTTTACAATAACAGAACATTAGTGTACGTCCCAATCAAGATCATTCCAATATGAAACAGTCAAAAATTCTTCATTCCGCATAGAATATGAATTGACGGATGATCTGATGCTGACGGTCCCAACTTCTTTGTCTTATGGGCGAACAAGCTACAAATAGTCTCGTTTCGCCAGAGAGCTTTATCAGAGTAGAACCGATTTCCCAGTAGTTACCAGTTGTTCTGTATAACAAATCAGGAATAGACGAGCTTAACAAAACTTTTTTGCTGCGGAATATTTTGCATATGGCGAAGCTCACTACTTTCCCTACACTTAACAGTCACCAAGAACACTTAAGCTAGAATCACAGCATGTGTTTTATGTTACTTTAAATGTTTACGGGTCTCAATTTAAGTCTTGTCCCTAAATAACATTTAGTTTTAAGTGACTTCTTTTGCTTGTGGGATCTGACAATAGCCTCTTGCTGCTTGGAAACGTTATCACTCCAGTTATTTTCAATATGTCGCAGAAGAGGTTTTAAGTAGCAATGCTGAGGAAATTGTCAATTGCTTACTTTGGAATTGGAACTTGCCCATCTCATCGTGGTCCACATATACTCAAAGTCAAAATTTGTTCCCTGAAAAGTTGTAAATTACTTTGTAATGTAATTCTGCATGTGTGAGGGATATGCTGTTACTTTAAATTTATTTATAGCTCCCAAGTCGTTAGACAAGAATTGCAGCCCCAATAAAGCAAAGCAAATACCCACAAAGAATGTTTCTTTTTACAGTTCCAGGGAATGATAGGCTCTGGTATCTAGGGGTTTGGGGAGGGGGGGCTTTCCCAACCAAAGAACAAAAGAAGAGCCCTGCTGTATCAGACCAATAGTCCAGCATCCTGTCTCACACAGTGGACAACCAGTTCCTCTGGTGTTCAAAACAACAGGGCCATAGGGGCTGAATCCTTCCCCTGATGTTGCCTCCTGACTCTGGGACTTATAGGTTGACTGCTTCTGAACGTGGAGGTTCCCCTCAGTCACCATGGCTAGCAGCCATTGATAGACTTACTCAGAGAAGTTTCTTGCGCCAATATTTTAAACACTGTTTTTTAAAAATTATTTTCTTTGTCATCCCCCCCCACACATTTACTTTGTAATATTTTCAGCTTATGGTCAATCTTTTCCATCTCCGTCGTAAATAAAGGTACTGGCTGGTGACAGTAAAGTTCAAGCCAATAAGGAAAGAAGTTATTGTGTGGTGGGTGGGTGTGCATGTAAATTGCCGTCGAGTCACAGCTGACTTATGCTGACCCCATAGGGCAGGGGTCCTCAAACTTTTTAAACAGGGGGCCAGTTCACTGTCCCTCAGACCGTTGGAGGGCCGGACTATAGTTTTTTTTTAAAAAAACTATGAACAAATTCCTATGCACACTGCACATATCTTATTTTGAAGCAAAAAAAAACAAAATGGGAACAAATACAATATTTAAAATGAAGAACAAGTAAAGTTAAATCAACAAACTTACCAGTATTTCAATGGGAACTATGGGCCTGCTTTTGGCTAATGAGATGGTCAATGTCCGGTTCCATATTTGTCACTGCTAGTCGTAACAAGTGATGCAAGTGTGCATCAGTTAGTCTAGATCTGGTTGGAGATTTCAGATGTTTCATTCTGGAAAACATCCCCACCCGGCTCCTGGGCGCCTGGGACTGGTGCAGGTCTCCTAGCTGGCTCAGAGGCCTCTGAGCTGGCTAGGGGACTTGGGGCCGGCTGGAGCGCCTGCCCTTGCACACTTACCTTCTTCCTTCTGCCTCCTCCTGGCCGACTGGGGGGAGGGGGTGGGGCTTGATCATGTGTCCTCCCCCCAGGCTCATCACTCCTGGAGTGGCACTCCGGTGAGTTCCCCCTCCAATGGACCCCTGGCGGCACACCCAGCGGGCCAGAAAAATGCCCTCGGCGGGCCGCATGTGGCCCACGGGCCGTAGTTTGAGGACCCCTGCCATAGGGTTTTCAAGGCAAGAGACATTCAGAGGTGGTTTGTCATTGTCTGTTCCTGCATAGCAACCCTGGAATTCCTTGGTGGTCTCCCATCGAAATACTAACCAGAGCTGACTTCCTTAGCGTCTGAGATCTGACAAGATCAGGCTAGTACCTTCTGGGAATGATTCCCAGAAGGATGCTGGTGTTATGCAGAATCTATGAGTCTTGTGACATCCTCAGATGAATTAATTAGCTGATAAAACAGCAGTTTGGATGTTCTTACCATGACTCTTGACCTGTCCAAGCTCTCCTGTCTGCTCTTGTATTTTTTGAGTTGGATCCTGAGCAATGTTTCCATGGGTACAAGAACTTCTGCCTGTGGAGGGCAATTTTCCCCATCCGGTGGCGACCCAACATGACATGGCCAGTCTGTTTAAATCTTTCATGACATGGTGACTCAGCATCAGGAAGGCTTTTTATCTTCTGAGAGGATTTTGTCTCGCATGCAACATGATAAAATCACAAGATGCTAAAATGTTGGGGATTCTTCTTGAATGATCAGAAGCCATTGGCCATTCTCTCCGGAAGCAGGGGTCAAAAATAGTCCATCAAAATGGCAGCCCAGTCAAAAGAACATCAGAAGGACAGACCAAAGGGCCATCTAGTCCAGCATTCTGTTCACACAGTGGCCAAGAAATTCCACAAACAGGAAGACTGCAACAGCATCAGCCTACATGTGCTCCCCAGCAACTGATAGAAGAAGTCGGAGAAGGGGAAGGAAAAGGAGAAGAGGAGGAGGAGGAGATTGGATTTATACCCCACCCTTCACTACCTGAAGGAGTCTCAGAGCGGCTTACAATCCCTTTCCCTCCCCACAACAGACACTCTGTGAGGTAGGTGGGGCTGAGAGAGTTCTCCCGAGAGCTGCCCTTGAGAGAACAGCTCTGAAAGAACTTGTGACTGACCCAAGGTCACATCAGCTGCATGTGGAGGAGTGGGGAATCAAACCCAGTTTTCCCAGATTAGAGTCCGCGCTCTTAACCCATACACCATACTGATGTACTACCTCTGGTGCTGGAGGGAGTAGATATCCATCATGATTACTAGCCGTTGTAAAGCTTTCCAAGTTGGCACCCATGACCACATCCTGTGCCAGTGAGTCCCACAGATTAATGATGCGCTGTGTGAAGTAATACTTCCCTTTGTCTGTTCCGAATCACCTGCCCTTCAGCTCCAGTAGATGCCCTGGGGTGCTAATATTTTGGGAGAGGAATAAAAGCTTCTCCCTGTCCACTCTCTCCATGCCATGCCTAATTTTATAGACCTTTATCATATCTCCCCTTACTCCCCTTTTTTCTAGGCTAATCAGTCCCCATAGGGCAGCTGCTCTGGGCCCCCTGATAATTTTGGTTGTTCTTTTATGCACCTTTTCAAGCTCTATAACAGGGGTGGGCAAATTGCGGCCCGGGGGCCACATGCGGCCCGCCACAGAGTTTTTTGCGGCCCGCCAAGAAGATTTCAGGACTTCAAGAAAATTGAGCCTAAATTCAATTTGCTTTCTTATCCCATCACTGCTGATATTGATACAGCACCTGAGGACCTGCAGCTTGAACTTATTGACATGCAGTCAGATCACACTGTGAAAGAAATGTTTGATGCTGTGACATTAGTTGACTTTTACAAATCTTTGTCTGCTGAAAAAATTTCCATGTATGAAGAAATTTGCTGGGAAAATGTTCTCTGTATTTGGGTCTACATATGTTTGTGAGCAAAGTTTTTCTTGCATGAAGATCAGCAAGAGTAAATATAGATGTTCTTCGACAGACATTAACTTGCAGGCTGTGATAAGAATCTCAACAAGCAATCTCACTCCTGATTTCAAAAAAAATTGTAGAAAAGTGCGATAAGGTACATTTGTCTCATTAAACTGATTCTAAAATTACATGTGCTTGCAGCTATAGATGATATGAAACTAGCACAATAAATAAATTGAATAAAACTGCCACTATTTTATTTAATTTATATTTATTGATTTTTATGATGCAATTTATACCTTTTCTGAAATGCAAAGTTAACTAATGAATGCAATCATTTTAAAAGGTGCGGCCCTCCGCTAACCTCCGCTCCCACAAAGTGGCCCCCGAGCCAAAACAATTGCCCACCCCTGCTTTACAATATCATTTTTCAGGTGTGGTGAAGTAAAAACAATATTCCAAGTGTGTCTTGCCACAGATTTGTGTACAGGCAGTACGATAACCATGGTGGCTCAGAGGTTAAGACGCTGAGCTACAAAATGGAAGGTCAGTAGTTCGGCAGTTCTAGACCCGGGTGTAGGGCTGGGGGGACTTTGGGGGTGGAGCCAGGAGACTTTGGGGGTGGAGCCAGGAGAAAGGAAGTGACATCATTTTGTGATGTCACATCCTGTGATGTTGCTTCCACATGCACTCATGAAGTTTCCTAATACTGAATCAGGCCATTGGTCCATCAAGGTCAGTATTGACTACTCAGACTGGTAGTGGCTCTCCAGGGTCTCAGGCTGAGATCTTTAATGTCACCTATTACCTGATCCTTTTTTAGCTGAAGAGGCTGATACCTCCTGCATGTCAAGCAGATGCTCTATCACTGAGCAATGGCCCTACTGAATCCTTCCTCATCTCGGCAGAATATGAAGCCCTAAGTGCTACACAAGTGCTAAATATGATTTTCATATCATAAGAACAGGAGAGAAGCCACAGTGGATCGGCCCATCCAGTACAACACTCTGTGTCACAACAGTGGCCAAAAATACCAGGTGCCCTCAGGAGGTCCAGCAGCGGGGCCAGAACTCCAGAAGCCCTCCCACGGTTGCCCCCCAAGCACCAAGAATTCAGAGCATCACTGCCCCAAAGGGTTCCATTTAGACCTTGTGGCTAATAATAGCCACTGATAGACCTCTGCTGGATGGGGACAGAGAGACAGACAGACAGACAGACAGCTTTTTCACTTACTCTTGCCCAATTCCCAGGCTTTATTTCTGGCCCTTGTTTCACCCAGCTGTTGTCCATGTAAGTCCCATAACTTCTCCCCCACCCCCAGCATAGGCTTTTTGGTGGCTAAAGAGGACCTTTGTCCTCCCCTTTTCGCCAGCAGAAAAGCTAGTTGGATCCATCCCTAACTTAAAATACCGGTTACTTGATGTACAAATGCTTTTAAAAATGCAGATTTTTACTGCCCGGGGGGGGGGGGGCACGGTTGAAAGAAACAGCAAATTGGCATAAAAATGAGGAATCCCAACTTTTATTTGCAGAAGGGAAATGAGGATTGGGGGGACCCAAACAGCCACGACAAGACATTTTAAACAATCCCACTCCCAGACCTTCTACAGGCAACCTCTCCTTGTGATGTTTGCCTCTTTGGAAGTGACAGTTTATTCCTTTGACAAAACCACAGTGGACAGACAGACAGAAAAAAGAAAGAGGGGGAGAGACAGAGAAGGAAAAGAGCTCGCAGACCCCAGCAGCTTACCCCAGCAGTTTACTCAGCAGCAACCTTGCACGCAGTAGAAAGAGCTTAGTCCCTCCTTAATCTCTGGGCAGGGCTCTCTTGCTGGCTCAGCTCTTAAAGGGGAATTTTCCCTTTTAAGAAGTTCAAGAGGCTGGCCAGGGCAGGCTCCGAGGTTCCCCTGCTGGCAGCCATTTTGTCCCCCTGGTGGCCAATTTTGAAAAAGCGGGGGAAAGCTTTAAAAATCGGTTTTTCCCCCGCTCTACCAGGGGACTTGGCAGACCTACCCGGGTGCTGTGTGATGGAGTGAGCTCCCATCCCTGGCCCCAGCTCCTGCCAACCTAGCAGTTCGAAAGCAAGACATTGGAAGCAGATAAATAGGTACCGCTTCAGTGGGAAGGTAACAGTGTTCCGTGCACCTTGGTGTTAAGTCATCCTGGCCACATGACCATGGAAAAGTCTTCAATCAGCACTGGCTCTTTGGCTTGGAAACAGAGATGAGAACCACCCCCTAGAGTCAGATTCAACTGGCTTTTGAGCACCTTTACCTTTTACCGTAGTATGATAGCAACAGTTTTATTCTCTATTCCTGTTCTAATTATGGCCAGCATGGAATTTGCCTTCCTCCCCCACCCCACCCCACCCCACCCCACCCCACCCTGGGTTGCCATTTTCATTGAGCCATCCACTACCACCCCAAGTGTACCTTTCTTGGTCTCTTGCTGCCAGTGCAGATCCCATCAATGTATATGTGAAGTTGGGTTTATTTGCCCCAATATGCATCACTTTACACTTGCTCGCATCGAGTCTCATTTGCCATTTTAATACTCATTTCTCCAATTTGAAAAAAATCCTTTTTGGAGCACATAGCAGTCTGTTTTTGTCTTAAGCACCCTCGATTATTTTGTGCCATCTGCAAACTTGGCCACCTCACTACTCACCCCTAACTCGAGGTCATTTATGAGCAAGTTGACAAGTGAGAGGTATCACCTTAGCCAGCCTACCCAACAGGAAACCCTGTGCACATTTCTATGGCGCATGCAGAGGCACAGGAAGCCGCCCATTCAAGGAAGTGCCCACCTGGCCATGAGATGTAGAACCTGCAACCTGGTTGATTTCCAAATTCATCTGAGCTAACAGGAGTCCAGTAACCATGTCATTAGAACTGGGTTACTCGCAGCATTCTGGAGATGCATACAAACCCCTTCTGCAACAACATGGAGAAGAAAACTGTGGGGATATTTTGTGTAATGTAGTATGCTCTGTGTTCCAACCAGCCTACTATGTGCTCCCAGGTAATGGCACCCGCCGCATGGCCAGAGCACATGGTCAGGCAGAAAGGGGAGCTTGAATCTGGAGGAACAATAGACATCCGGATTCAAAGCCTCCACCAATGTGGAGGTTCTCCCTGGAGAGCCAATGCACTCAAAGGCTCCTCCAGGGAACCTATGACAAACATGCGCATATGTTAAGCCCCTATCAGGTCTTTTGAGTGCGGCCGGAGGTGTGGCTCCAGCCAGCATATAATGAGGGCCCTGGAGCCCTGGAAGCATGCTCGTTCTGACCATCTACTGGGCATGCTGAATCACTCAATAAAGGCTTCATGATTTCACCGTTCCTGGTCTCCCGAGTCCAGTACTCTTCATTTTGTATTAGCAAAGATAATGCAATATAATACCTTAAACACACAGGAAAGTATGTCCTTGAAAGTTTTGGAGAGCTGTAACCTAGTGCTTCAATACTTAACAGAAAACGGTGTCTTGCCCAATAACCCATATTATAGGGAAATGATGTGCTTTTGAAAATTAATTAAGTAATGCTCTATAGTTTAGAGACTGTTTGCTAAATGAGCACTGTTTGTGAATAAAGACGGTTGATATATTTTATGTTTGATGAAAAACTTGTTATACCTGAAATTGGTTAGCACTTCATGTACTGCTCATTGATATTGCTCCTTACTGTTGTATTACTGTTATTTGAATGTAAACTTTATTTGTTAAAATAAATGGCTTATTAAATAAAAAAAAAGAACTGGGTTAGGATTTGGTTATCTTGGAGCTGTTTGCAAACTCCATCTGTGTGTGCCCCCTCTAGTCCTTGGGCCCTTTAAGCATCCAATATGCATCTTCTCTCTCTTAGCACAACAAGGGAGGTATTTGTGAATTCCCTGCATTGTGCAGAGGGTTGGACTAGATGACCTTGGAGGTCCCTTCCAACTCTATGATTCTATGAAAGCTTGTTTTCTGAAAAGCTGTGATGGTGGCAGAAAGTGCCCTCAAGTCGCAGCCAACGTATGGTGACCCTGAAGGGTTTTCTTTCTTTTTTTTATTGAAAAGTTTTTTATTTTACAAAGATATTATTTATCCATCTTCATACAGAACCAAGCTTTTAGTAAACAGATTGAGATATAAAACTGAACAAATCTATATGTACATCTTTCTCCATCACATTTTTAGTAAACAAAGTAAGATATAAAACTTAAACAAATCCATATATACATCTTACATCATCTAGATATTATCTCACTCTGAAATCTATACAATAAATATATATATCCATATTTTGAGTCATTCATTTATTTTTACACCACTCATAAAACTTTGACCATCTATCCTGCAAAAATTATTTCTTTTTTCCGTGTAATGTCTGGCTTAACTTTTCTGCTTCTGCCAAATCCATTAATTTGTATATTATTTTGTTTATTGCAGGGCTATTTTCCGCTTTCCACTTTTTGGCCCACACTATTCGTGCAGTGGTAATGATGTAAACTATAAAAATTATATCTGGTTTGCTTGTCTGTTCTGGGAGCATATTTAATAAGAAATTTTTTGGTAATAATGGCAGGTCTATATTAAGAATTTCTTGAATCATTTTGTTGATTTTCTTCCAGTAATTCTGGGCTTTCCGACACCTCCACCATATATGATAATATGTTCCAATGTTTTTCTCACATTTCCAACAAAGGTTTGAAGCATTCATAAAGCATTTGGCTATCCTATCCGGGGACCAGTGCCATCTATAAAACAGTTTATATAAATTTTCCTTATAGGAAATGGCACTTGTATATTTCAATGTTTTCCACATCCTTGACCATTCTTCCAGATCAATAGTATGGTCAAAAGCTTTCATCCAGGATATCATAGTGTTCTTTATAGGTTCTTCATGCATCTGATCTACTAATAATATTCTATATATTTTTTTAATATTTTCAGCATGAGAGATTAACCAAGCTTTATCCATATCACTTTTTATATCTGCAAAGCCAAGCCTCTTATCTTGATCGTATCTAGATTGTACCTGGACCTTTTCCCACCAAGACAAGTCTATATCATATTTCGTCTTCAAGCACTCATTTTTCAATTTATTAGCTTTATCTAATAAAAATTTCATAGCTGGCTCTGTTTTGATCACCGATTAGTATTGGATTTATTTATTTATTTATTAGTTTCGATTTATATCCCGCCTTATCAAAACTGGCTCTAGGCGGCATTACAAATGCTTCCAGGGGAGAGACCCATTTTGGCATCCTAGTATAATATGTTTCTTTTATATTTTGCCAAATCTTTATTAGTGCCCCTCTTAGGATATGTTGATGAAAATTCGAGTGAATTTTATCTTTCTGGTACCAAATGTAAGCATGCCACCCCATATAAAGGTCATGTCCCTCAAGGGCCAAGCCTGTTATATTCTCCAGTTTAATCCAGTCTTTAATCCAAACTAGGGAGGCCGCTTGATAGTAAAGTTTCCAATTTGGTACACCAAAACCCCCTCTCTCTTTAGTATCCTGCATTAACTTCCATTTTATTCTCAGTTTTTTGGGGTGCCATACGAAAGACCTAGTTAGGGTATCCAACTCTTTACAAAGGTCATATTTCTTAAGGACCAGGATATTTTGTGCTAGGAACAAGACCGTGAAGGGTTTTCAAGGCAAGAGATGTTCAGAGGTGGTTTGCCATTGCCTGCCTCTGCATAGATCAGTCCTTGACTTTCTAGGTGGTCTTCCATCCAAGCCCTGACCAGGGGCGACCCTGCTTAGCTTCCGAGATCTGATGAGAGTGGGCTAGCTTGGGCCATCCACAGCAGCACAAATAATTAATTGCCATCAAGGCTCAGTGGACTTATAACAATCCCATAGGGTTTCAAAGAGAGAGATGAACAAAAGTGGTTTGCCATTACCTCCATCTGCCTAGCAACCCCAAACTTCCTTGGAGGTCTCCCATCCAAGTACTAACCAGGGCCGACCCTACTTAGCTTCTGAGATCTGACAAGAGCAGGCCAGATAGCTCAGTTGTAATCATAACCTTGCTCCCTCTAAGCTGTGGAGTCCTGTGAGCAAAAGTTCTACTTTGTGAGCTACTGGCATTAAAGTTGCGAGTGAGCAATTTGGCTACTGCATAAATTAGTTTGCTTTGGAATCATCCTTCCTGAGCTAAGACAAAAACACATGAGCCAGAGGCTAAAAGACTGTGAGCTAGCTCACACTAACTCAGCTTAAAGGGAATGCGTGTATATATGAGATGTGTAAGGAGGAACAGAGCTTTGACTATCCAGCCCTGCAGGTGTCCTTGGGAAATAGAACTGTGGCAACACCACTTCGCATAGTTATTATGGGCATGCTGCCCCATGCTTTTGGTGGTGAGAGCAGGGGAGGAAGGGAAGTTTGTGTATGCGCTCTCTCTCTGTGTGTGTGTGTGTTTGTGTGTGTAAGAGTTGTCTCTAACTCTTTCCCATCTGTACCCCCCCCCCACCTCCGGACCTCGCTTCTGGTTCAAGGCCTAAGTCAGAAAGTAGATGAGTCGCAGTAAAAAACACACAACTAAAACTAGCAAATACCATGGCAATATATGCAGAATATATCAAGAAAATATATTTAAATAATTTTATTTATTTTTTTTAGTTACTTACAGTAATTTAAGCAGACAGTGGTCAAAGTACAATGACAAAGACAGTTTTTAAAAACAATGTTAAGTACAAACAAAACTTGCAACTCAAGCACAGTGATGCACATAAGCGTTTGGACGTCCAAGTGTGCAAGGGTTACAAACTTCTCAATGGAAAAGTCCAAAGACTTGCTTAAACATATTAAAAACTCAAAATTATTTTGATGAAGATTCCAGGTATTTTCTCTTTGTTTCGAAGTATTCCTTCTTCAAAAATAGCAGTTCTCTCTTGCATGAAGCAATGAAATTAATATGCATTATTCAATCCTTTCAGCACAGGAATCCATGCAGTTGAGGTGCCAACGTTCTAAGCCGCATCAATCAGATCACTTTGCAGACGATGAAGCTTCATCATAACTAAAGTAACTAAAAATAAAAAAAGTTTATTTAAAAAGTATTTAAATATATTTTCTTGATATTTTCTGTGTATATTGTCATTGTATTTGGTAGTCTTAGTCAAGGCATAAATCAACATATAAATTTATGAATTAATATACACATAAACAGGACCATACAGTACCCTCGTTGTTTCAGAACATGCCGGGCTGGCAGTGCTTTTCCTAAGTTGGAAAGGAAGAAGACACTGACAAGACGCATTGCAGAAATATTTCCAACCTCCACATGTGCGTGGGTTTATTTGCAATTACTGCGGTTTTATGCAACGTGCAAGTGTGTTACTACCTTCGGCGTACTGCTGTGGATTTCTGGCTGTTGCTCTCAAATTTTTGTATAAATGTAAGAATTGTTGTATTTTAAGGATGGCTTTTGACCACATTCTCGATTACCTGCTTCGTATCTCAGTGGTAGATTTCTGCCTTGCTTTTCCAGGGTCCGGCTTTCTCCTTCCCTAATGAGAGATTAGGATTAGCCCTCCTTTGCAGGCATAGCCATGATCTTCATCAGATGTACTTAGCATTTATATTGCACTTTAGAATGTCCTGAGCGCTTCTCACACATTATTTCAGCAGTCATTACAATGGGCCTGTCAAGCAGGTCAGCATTATTGTCCTCTAACTGCAAACTGGAGTGAGCTGCTAGAACAGAAGGGGTCCTCTGGTTACCAGGCAGGTTCCTGGGTAAGATGAAATCTGATTGGCTTGCCTGTCCTGACTTCCAGGAATCAGACACCCACATCTTATTTCCTGTCATGTCTGTTGACGGCCCTGATATGAATGGTCCAGGCGAGCCTGATTTCGTCAGATTTTGGAAGCTAAGTCTCAGACCTTGCCATTATTCGGCTTGGTTGCCATGGAGAGGGAGTCAGCCTGGAATGTTTGGTTTTGGTTCTCGGGCGCCCTGTCATCTACACTGGCCTGCGGCAGCAGCTGTATTTTTTGCCTAGTATCAGTCTTGTCCTGTGAACCAGTGTCTGTTATTCTGGCGGGCTCCTACCAGCTCCTGATTGGCCCAAAGCCATTCGTATGATGTATGTTTTGAGTATAATTGCTTGCTTCATGGCTTCTCTCATCAGTTCCAACAAAGTTTACATGATGCTCTTCAATCCTATCAGTGTCTCAATACACCTTATTCTTTTGAATGAATGGTATTGGGAACTCATTTACTCAAGGGTCCCACACTAAGCAGGGTCATCCCTGGTTAGAACTTGGATGGGAGGCCACCAAGAAAGTTAAGGATTGCTACACACAGGCAGGCAATGGCAAACCACCTCTGAACATCTCTTGCCTTGAAAACTCCATTAGGGGTCACCATGAGTCGGATGTGTTACATAGCACTGACCACCACCACCTCTGTTGACTACACCAGGATTCTACTCAAAAGGTATTCTAGCCAGATTTGCCAGATCGTAGTGCAAACATTACATCAATTGTCCCCCACCCCACCCCTTGGCACCTATGGGAAATCCATATAATTGAACTCTATCAGCCAGAGCTCCTTTTTTTTTGGAAAAAGAGGTGCCAGGACTCTCAAGAGAAAAATTACATTTTCAATCTGTATACTGAAAACTCACGCGCTTTTAAACATTTGTTGAAGAGGTTCTGGAACTCCATTCCGGTGCATTTCCCCAGAAAAGAAAAAGCCCTGCTATCAGCCATAGTTAGATATTTTACTTATAACTGCAATTGCTGATTCCCTGCCTTTATGTTCAGATCTGACGGCCACATCTACTACTCTTCTTTCAGTTGCAGTAGATCTGGTTTCTGTAACTCCCCCCCAAGCAGATTTCAAAGGAGGCTTGAGATAAACTTCTCCTTCAGTTGTCTTGTCTCACAGATCAATAATTCAGAAATCCTGTTCTGCCTCCCAATCCTAGCTTTCCTAACCACTGGAACTACCCAAGGATGCGTGAACACAGTTCAGACTTAGCTCTGTGCTTCCTACAATTCTTTATTGCCTCCGGAGCCTCTCTTCTCATATGATGGGATGACATTTGCCCTAAATGTCAATGCAGTGTTGAAATTCTGCCAAGGAAAGCCATATTGGGAATCCAGCCAGTTGTTACTAATTAAGTCATCTGTGAACTGCAGAATGCTATTTTCTTGACAAGGCAACTGCAGCCAATTTTCGGATTCAACATCCCTGGGCTGGCGAGTTCAACTGGGTCCTAGACAGCTCCATCTCACTAGAAGACTCTTTGATTCCAGTTTTTGCTGTCTAGCAACAGTGAACCTTTCTGACCATGGGACACAGCAGTTAAGAGAGGCAGACTGTAACCTGGAGAACAGTTTGATTCCTCAGTCATCCACATGAAGCCTTCTTGGTGACCTTGGACCAGTCACAGTTCTAGGGCCTCTGAGAGGAATTCCATGAGGTGGTGCAAAAAAATTTCCAGGGCCCCTTTCCTGCTCCATTAGCCATCATTTTTTAGTCCACAATGGTTTTAAGCATAAGGTTAAAAAAGGTTTTAAAACAGGCTTTGTATTTATTTAAAAATGAGCTTTCCTTGCCTTTTTTGCATGAAAAACTTCTAATGACACCATCAAAATTAATTGTTCTGGCAACATTTGATTCAGGACTCAGCCTGGCCAAATCCACAAGACATTCTTAAAACACTGTAGGCCTTTAAAAAACTTCTTAATCGGCTTGAGTTTACTAAATGATCTCTCTGCAGAAGCTACTGTTGCTGGAACTATTAAATGAATTTGTATTTCCAAAATTGGCCTTAGGTACTGAAGGTAAATGCTGCATTTCAGTAAAAAAAATCCTCGAAATTAAGGTCATCAGGATATTATTTTGATAAAATAAATAAATAAATCCTTTCCTTTCAAATACCTTTAAGACATGGTAAGGTATTTCCACAAGAAATCGAACTTTTCAGCCAACTGCTTCACAGCATTGAATCTTATAGTTAATCCTGCTATAACACTGACTGAGGACAGACTGGCAGTCCCAGCCGCTCTGCCTCCGCTTCAAAAGTGGAGGCAGAGCGGCCGTTCAGACGGCCGCATCTGCCCTGAGGAGGCGGCCCGGATGCATTGCTTCCAGCGCCGCGCTCCTCCCGCAGCAGCCAAGCACCACTTCAAAGTGGTGCTCGGCTGCTGTGGTGCACGTTCCACCCGCCGGAGTGGGTGTGAATGCGCACGAGCAGGGGGAGCTGTGCAGCGTCCACCCGCCGCCGTAGGAAGCCACCCGCAGTCTGAACGCTGCGGGCGGCTTCCTTCCAGTGGCGTGCGAACGCCGCACCGCGGGGGAAATTCCCCCCGCCCTAGTCTGCCACGCCGTGGAGGCGCAGCAGACTTTAAGTCTGTCCAGGGCCACTGTCTACCGAAAACACAGATTTTCTGAAGTAGGCTTCTTTTGGTGAAACATCTGTGTCATTCATTTCCAACAAGTTAGCATCAGGTCTGTAATCAGTCAGTCTTGCTCTCTTGTGCGTAATTCCACCACATCCATAAGAAAATTTTATTTCTATCTTAAGGGTCGACACAACAATGTTGTCTTCATTCCACATGCATTTCCAGTCATTTCAAAGTTTTGTAAGATCTGTGAGGAGTGTTTCAATATTTTCTGCATCAGCATCCAATGTGGC
This sequence comes from Lepidodactylus listeri, assembly GCA_029233225.1. Lineage (NCBI taxonomy): Eukaryota > Metazoa > Chordata > Lepidosauria > Squamata > Gekkonidae > Lepidodactylus > Lepidodactylus listeri. The sequence goes on along the minus strand of JARCFY010000005.1, from coordinate 124,931,620 downwards.
ATTTATGGCTTGGATTACCTTATTGCAGTTGTTTATGTGAGCTAATATTTTGCACCACACAGCTGACGTTAACACGAAGACAAACTATGTCACATAGAATAAGGCTGTGGTAACACGTGCCAGTTGGAGCGGAGGTGAAGCAAGGCTATTTCCTCCAGAGGAATTCGACACGCAGTTGCAAGATCACACATCCCTTTGAAGCTGCGGGCTCAGCACGTCCCTGTGTGATCAGACACAACTGTGGGTGAGTCGTTGTTTGGGCTTTTTATTGTTTGTTTCCCTTGTGCATAAATGAGGAATCACACCTCCGCACTGAGACCCCCCCATGGAGTATGCAATGATGATTTAGTTCTAGGAGGTCTTGCAAGCAGTAATTTAACTCCAGGCAGGTGAGCTGCAAAAGGCTTTACACTTTCAACATGATCTGGCCATCGTGTTTTAGACACACCATGAAGAGAACAGACTACGTGATTTTCAGGTATTTCCCAGTGCTTTAGACTAGAACCAAACAAGTAGTAGATAGTTTGAATTGTTCCAAAAAAAAGGCTGTTGCTTCAGGAAAAAAGTAACACTTTTTCCCACCATAGAGAACAATGGAGGGGATGGGACAATCTGTTTGGGGGCAGGTAGAATTGGACCCCCTGGTCCAATCTTCTTGAAACTTGGTGGGTATTTCGAGGAGAGGCCCCAGCAGCTACCCTGCATGTTTGGAGCCTCTCCCTCAAACCCCCTCCCCTCCAGTCGCTTTTAAAGTTTCCGCCGAATTTCGGCGGCAGTTCGGCAGCGGGCCGAATCAGATCAGAGAATCTGATTCGGCCCGTGGCTTCCCTAGTGGCCACTCCTGAGCTGGCAGAGCTTTGCTCCACCTCGCTCCAGCCCCAACGGACCCCTGATTATGCACTTTAAAATATTGTCCCATTTCACAGCTTCAATTCTGACTGATGCTTCTAAGAGGGTGTTAACTCCTGTCCCAGACAGCAGGTGTCTTTCTGGTCCTCGCCAAGCCTAGGTAGCATTCTCTGTGGCTACTGCTTTTTTTCATGTTCTGGGATCCTATTGCATAGTTTCTGCCACTTCCCATTAGCCATCCAGCCTTCAGCTGATGCTAGTACAGATTTAGACACAGAGCTGCTAGTTGTGTGCCAAAATAATTGACATGGAAAACAATATAATGCTTGTTTCTGTTGACTCCAGACAAGCCAGTCTCTTACATGCTGTTCTCCATTTGCGCTTTGAAATTTCAGTACGCTTTGTGGAAAAAATTGATTGCTGGTGTCTTTTGGGAATGCTTTAGGCAATGAGATGTGGCCATTGGTAACATACTTTTTTCTATTTCTTTTTGAGAAGGAAACTCAGTTGTGATGCAACCAGTGTCAAAGCCTACAATATTCTTCTCATTTTCCAAACTCACTTCCACCTGAGCCTGTATTTTTATTTCTTTCAGTTCATTTTTGTCATTTCCTTCATGTGCTCCTTTATATATATAAAAAAATCCTGTATATTATTACCCAAATCAACTGCTCCTTGTTTGGGGATGAGGCTTTCAAGAACTTGTCTTCTAATTCTATGGGTGGGTTGAATGAAAAATTTTTCGAAGGCGCCCTTAATCCAGCTTGAAAGAGGTTTTGTTGTCCCTTTTGTTCATGTTCCTCTCACTCTTTCTTTTCTTTTCGTTTCTGGGCTCCTGATTTTTGAGAATACATTTTTGATGGATGATTTATAATTTCTTCTTTTTATCTAAAAAGAGGAGATTTAATTCCTGATCAGTTCTGATCATTGCCATGTTGCTTCAAAAAATCCTGAGCCCAAACTTACAATGTTTAAAAATGAATAAATCAGTAAAAAATGTAGCCTAATGTCACTAAAGTAATTAAGGAAAAGGATTAGAAAATACCTCCAATTTATCTGTCCAAAGTTGCTCTTGAAAGATGGGTTTAGAATGTACTAATACACCAGCCTTCCACTACAACAATGGCCACCGGCCTAAACATTCTGTCTGCCTGGCTGGAGAGTGAAGAGTCACGTAGGGCTGCCAAGTCCCTCCCAGGTAGTGGGGATTCCCCCGCTAAATGGGTTCCCAATCCGCCGGTCCGGATCCGGCCAGCAGGGGAAACCCCACGCCCGAAGTGGCACAATCAGGCTGATGTGCCCGGCATGATGACGTCACCCAGAAGTGGCTTTGCATGTGTGCGGGACTTTCGGAGAGGGACCAGGACTCCCCCACTCTTTATTAGGTAAGACTTGGCAACCCTAGAGTCATGTGATTTATTTTATTTATTTGTTCGATTTATATGCTGCCCCTCGTGGAAGATCTTGAGAACACAGTGTAATAACCAGGGGTCCATTGGAGCGGGAGCGCACAGGAGCACAGCTCCAGGAGTGAGGAGCCCAGGGGGCGGGCACATGACCAAGCCCCGCCCCCTCCTCGGCTTCCCTGAGCAGTGCAGAGGAGCAGTGCCCTGGAGAAAGCCCTGCTAGGGTCTTTATTGGTTTTAATGTTTTGTTTTAATATTGATAATTTTATCATTGTTCCTTTTATGACTGTGTGCTGCTTTTCCAGAGACTTGCTCAAGGTGGCATATAAATTTTCTAAGTATACCATTTTTTATCTGGGCACATGGCACATAAGTACTGGAGAAATTTCACCAACCCTTCAGCAGCTTCCACCCCATCAGTTTGGTGTAGTGGTCAGGAGTTGGACTCTAATCTGGAAGAACTGGGTTTGATTCCCCAGTCCTCCACATGCAGCTGCTGCTGTGACCTTGGGCCAGTCACAAGTTCTCTCAGAGCTGTTCTCTCATGAGCAGTTCTCAAAAGACCTCTCTCAGCCCCACCTACCTCACAGGGTGTCTTGTTGTGGGGAGGGGAAGGGAAAGGGGTGGGTGGTGCACATGTCCTGGGTATCTCAAGTCTACTTGAAACCAGGTGGTTTCAGGGGAGCAGGAAGAGAATGAGGGTATGTTCTTTACGCTTCTTTTTATTGCACAAAGTATTGGATGGGGAAAGGAATGGAGGAAGAGCAGGTCAGTTTCACTCACCTGTGGAGTGGAGCCTGAGGGGTGGGTGTTGCCTTCTGACACACTTCCGGTATGTTAGGGGGTGTGGCATATGCAAATGAGTTATGCTAATGAGCTCCTGCACCTCTTTTTCTACAAAATGACCCCTGGTAACAACAATGTAAAGCAGGGGTGTCAAACGGCCCATCTAGGGCTCCTTCCTGGCCCTCAAGCAACTGTTATGTATGGGAATGTAAGATACCTCCCCCTTTATGGTCTCCCTTGGGGAAAAACTAGTATTGCATATGATTAAACACATTTATTGGGGCTTTTGTTGGTTCCCCAGTAAATTGCTTTCACTGCTAGAAATCAATTGCTTTTCTTTGTATTTTGAGTAAAAAAATAATATTGTCAATTGAGTTTGCCTGTGTCCTTTATAAAGTTTATATCTCCAGTAACTGGCATTATGTTTTATGGCATACATGGCCCGGCCCAATAAAGCGATATGTATGTCAGATCTGACCCTCGCAACAAATGAGTCTTACACCTCTGATATAAAGGATAAAACTATGTCATGTAGGTGGTCAACAACATAAGATATAAATACTAGTCTTCACATGCAAGCTTTTTATGGAACTCCAGGAAACTCTCGGGCTCCCTTTGGAGCCCCTCTGGGCCCAAGGGCCCTGGTGCAATGCACCTGCTGATCCCCCCCCCCCCGTTCAATAGGGCCTGCAAAGTTCTCTCAGAACTCTCTCATCTCCATCTATCTCACAAGGCACCTGCTGTGGGAAGAGGAAAGGAAGGCAATTGTCAGCCATTTTGAGATTCCTCATGGTAGAATAAACAGGGTATAAAATCATTCTCTTCTTCTGACCACCAGCTACATGCCATAACTTACATGAACACACATGAAGCTGCCTTACACTGAAATGGTCCATCAAAGTCAGTATTGTCTACTCAGGCTGGCAGTGCACAAAGGGAGAGGTCTTTCACATCACCTGCTGCCTGGGCCATTTAACTGGCGATGCTGGGGCCTGAACCTGGGACCGTCTGCATGCCAAGCAAATGTTCTAGCAGTGAGCCACTGAGATCTTTTTAAACTTTTCAAACTCCATCTCTTTTCCCTAAATCTCTAAACTTGTAGTAATTGGAATATGCAATATAATGACAACTTGGGCATTGATTTGATGGAGTTAAGTATTTTAACAGAGGTAGACAGCTGACCTTGATGGTCTAGGTTTGCCCTGTCTTGTCAGAAAAGAAGAAGAAGAAGCTGCTTTTCTAGGGTTGTCAGGTCTTACCTGGCTGTAGGTGTGTGGGGGGGTCACAGTCCTTCTCTGGGGTTTCTTCGGCATGCACACTTTGTGCGCGCACCGCAGTGACATCAACTGAAACTCTATGGTTTTTCTTTAAATGATAGAGCATCCCCCACAACATGCCCTGCACGATGACATCACTTCCAGAACCCTAAGTTTTCCCTTTATCTTAAGAAGTCTCAAAGCAGCTTACAAACTCCTTTCCCTTCCTCTCCCCACAACAGGCACCTTGTGAGGCTGGTGGGGCTGAGAGAGTTCTGAGAGAGGACTGTGATTGGCCCAAAGCCACCCAGCAGGCTTCATGTGGAGGAGTGGGGAATCAAACCAGGTTCTCCAGATTAGAGTCCATTGTTTTTAACCACTACACCATGCTGGCTAAGGAGGGTCGGCCCTAGTTAAGACTTGGATAGAAGACCACTAAGGAAGTGGGAGTGCTACACAGAGGCAGGCAATGGCAAACCACCTTTGAGCATCTCTTTTTAAGCAGAGATGTTCTAGACCAGGGGTGGCCAAACTGTGGGGATCTGGCAACCTTACCTGGCAGCCCTAGCCAGTCCTGGCTGCCCTAGCCAGAAATAACAAGAAAAATCTCTCTTTCAAATGACATAATTTTGTCAATCTACTGTTTGTATTTTTTTGGGGGGGGGGGGGAATCTTACAATCAGATTGACCATCAGTTGTTTTCCATTTCCCAATGTCAGCAGTTCTTCCCAATGTCACCAATTCTGGTGACTTCTGATGCAGCATGGTGGTCGCAGCCACAAAAAAAGAGGCCAACCCAGCCACAAAATGGCTGCCACAGCATAATTCCAGTAACACAGCGAAGATCTTTGTCCTGTGGTGGCAACTGCTGCCAAAGCAACATTTTTTTAAAAAAAATCTGCTCAGCTAATCAAATCTCCAATAGCCAGTCAGAAGCCTTGGTGGGCAAAAGTCCCACCTGGACCACTCGCTTTCTAGAAACACTCAGCGGGCACCATACGGAAGTATTGGTGGGTGCCACACTGAGGACCCTGTGTGTGTATGTGTGTGTATACTATAGGTAGGTAGGTATCATTTTATTGTATGTGGCCACAGGTAAAGGTAAAGGTATCCCTTGCTCGAAAGCCAGTTGAATCCGACTCTAGGGTTGCAGTGCTCATCTCCATTTACAAGCCGGAGAGCCAGTGCTGTCCAAAGATGTCTCAGTGGTCATGTGGCCAGCATGACTAGATGCTGAAGCACATGGAACACTGTTACCTTCCCACTAAAGCATTGCCTATCTATCTCCTTGCAATTTCTTGCTTTCGAATTGCTAGGTTGGCAGGAGCTGGGACCAGAGACGGGAGCTCACTCGGTCACGTGGCACTTGGGTCTCGAACTGCCAAACTACTGACCTTCTGGTCGGCAGTCCAGTGTCTTAACCACTGAGCCACCACGACCTTCACAGTATCAAAACACTCTCAGAAAATGTGTGCATTAACATAGAATAATAGAATTAACATATAATAGAATAACAAAGATAAAGCTCACCCTCAATTTCTTAATTATGTCATTCACCAGATATACTACTCCAGATGACCTGCTTCAGTATACAGGGAAGAGTACCAACCTACGTGAATGGATGTTTAGAGAGAATGTGCTAATAGACACCACATTGATCTCCCAATCGAGGTTTGCTCCATGGTTTAAAATAATTAAAAAGAAGAAGAGAAGAAGAGATTGGATTTATAACCCGCCCTTCACTCACTTGAAGTCTCAGAGCGGCTTACAAACTCCTTTCCCTTCCCCTCCCCACAACAGACACCCTGTGAGATAGGTGGGGCTGAGAGAGCTCTGGCAGAAACGGCTCTTTTTCAAGAACAGCTGTGTCAGAACTACGGCTTGCCCAAGGTCATCCAGCAGGTACAAGTGGAGGAGGAATGGGAAATCAAACCCGGTTCTCCCAGATTAGAGTCTGTGCACTTAACCACTACAACAAACTGGCTCTCAAAAAGGATCATTCAAGAGCCTCTTATTTAAACAACATAACATCGTATACTATAGCTATACATTTTTTTTATTATTTGCAATTTTTAAATTAGCAGAGAAGACAACCTTAACATAGAGAGCTCTAGTAAAAGTCATCTTACAGAAGTAAAGCCAAACACATATACAATTTGAGCTGCTCAGACGCACCATCGGGTACACAGCTTAGATAATACAAGCCAAGGGCACAATTTGTACAATTCTTCGCAAAACATCTCATCTGTCATAAAAAGGGGAAACTTCCAATAGATTAAATTGGATAAATAAAGTGTAAATATTCAAATCCAACAATCTAAACTGATGGCAAGCACTTTTTAGGATGTGGGCTTTAATCTTTGATGCAGTCAAAATCCCATGAGTGGATAGGCTTGGTGAATTAAAAATAACGGTCTTTATTTAAAACATTGTATACCTACATTCCTAGCACAATGCTCTTGAGGCCCCAAGAGCATTACAGCTATACCTTTTTTCAGTTATCAGAGTATGTCCAAGCATGCAGTTGTCTCTCCTTGCTATTGCTGAACCTGAGTCAGCTGTTGTGTAGCTAGAGGGAGAGGGAGACAGCTACAAGGGTGAGATGGAATTGTGTTCCAGTTTCCTTCTACAGCAGGGGTCCCCAACGTAGTGCCCACAGGTTCCATGGTGTCCGTGGACAGTTTTCCTGGTCCCCAAGTGTTTTTAAGAGGTGGGTGGGCCCCCAGGGGTCTCCTGCCCAACAGGGCTTCTGATTGGCTGCCGGAGACCTCATTGGCTGTGCAGATTCAAATGACAGTGTTTCAGTGGCAGATGCCCCATACAGTGTGGGTTTTTTTTTCCTTCTCGCTCCTCTTTCCTGGTATATTTTAAAGACTTACTCCTCCTGTCCCCTGCACTTGGGCTTCTTTGGTATGCATGTGTGGGTCCACCTCGCACAGTCTCCATTTTGTGCTGGCATTCCCCTAGAGTTGCCAGGTCTCCTCCTTGCTCTGGTGGGGGGATTTGGAGGGGGCATTCTGGGTGTGGGCGGGGACCACCTGGCTTGCCAACCAACTGGATGGTCCTTTAAATCAAGCAGGAGGGAGAGATGCCTTGGGCACAGGCTCCGCTCATAAAAAGATCCTTTAAAGGGTCTTTTTGTGAGTGGGGTGGGGATCGTGGCATACGAGGCTGATTTCCCCCAGCCCCATATACCGTGGCCTCCACCACACTCACAAAAAGACCTTTTAAAGCATCTTTTTATGAGCGGAACCTGCACCTGCGACCTCCCCCGCGCCCTCCCTCCTGCTGGATTTAAAGGGCCATCCAGCTGGTCGGTGGGCCATGTGGTCCCCGCTGGCCAGCTGAAGCCCTTTAAATTGGGCAAGAGGGGAGGGAGGGGTGGCTGGGCGGGTGGTCAGGCAGGTGGTCGCTCTTGGAGGGCAGGGCTGGGGGAAGGGCTTTCCCCACCCACCAGCTCAGCAGGGATGGATTGAAGACCCCAGAAGTGGGGGGAAACCCCATTCGGACCTGGGGTCTGGCAACCCTATATTCCCCCATCCTGTGTCAGAATTCCAAAAGTGGCCAGAGGCCCCAAAAGGTAGGGGACCCATGCTCTGCAGCAGCATGGCTCAGGCTGGACCATGAGCATTCTGGATGGAGGCTCCAAGCCAGTGCTTCCAGCTCTCTCCTGCAGTGGGAAGCCCCTGTGCCCTTTACTTCCTAGGAGTGTCTCCTTGCTCTCTTGCTGACACGAGCCTCACAGTTCAAGGGAAAGTGAAATGGGCGAGGTTTCTCTGCCTCATTCCAGGAAAAGTGAGAAGCCAGCGATGGAAAGAAATGGCACTCAAGGCTTCCCATGGCAGAAGTCTGCTCTGAACCGGCCAGTGAACATAGGAACATAAGAAGAACCCTGCTGGATCAGACCAGTGGTCCATCTAGTCCAGCATCCCATCTCAGTTATGTATGTATGTATGTATGTATGTATATATACACACACAGGGGTCATTTCGAGCGGGAACGCGCAGGAACGCGCAGGAACGCCGTTCCGGGAGTAACAAACCCAGGAGCGGGCACATATGATGACGCGTTGTGGAAAAAAAGCAAAAGCATACTAACTTGATCTGTATTTTCATGTTTGTTGTAGGGTAGCTTCCCTGCAAGAGCAAAGGAAAACCTAAAGTGTCTTTAGTCAAAGTGTAAAGCTAGTTTGCCAGCTCTGAGTTGGGAAATACCTGGACATTTTGGGGTGGAGCCTGAGTGGTGGGTGTTGCCTTCTGACAGACTTCCAGTGATGTCAGGGGGTGTGGCATATGCAAATAAGTTATGCTAATGAGTTATGCTAATGAGCTCCTGCACCTCTTTTTTTTACAAAATGACTAGATAGATAGACAGACAGACAGACAGACAGAGAGAACCAGCCCTTCCCTGTAGACAGAGTAGGGGGCAACATTTCCAAAAAATGTTCCAAAATCACTTTAAAATTAAAATAAGTTTAACAATTCGGCTAGGAATTTCAGTAACAATTTCAGATGGCACCAACAACACAATTTAATATCCCTTCCCAATGGGGAAGAAGGAAGGAAGGAAGGAGCTAGGCTAGCTAAATTAACAACAACAACAACAACAACACTGTTCTCAGCTGTAAGCTTGGTGGAACATCTGTTTTACAAGCCCTGAGGAACTGAGTTAGGTCCCCCAGGACATGGATGTCATTTGGCAGAGAGTTCCACCAGGTCAGTGCCAAGACTGAGAAAGCCTTGGCTCTTGTTGAGGTCAGCCAACCAGTTCCTCTGGATGGCTAACAATGAATCTGGCCACTGGTGGGGGATGGGGTTACTAAGTAGGGTTACTAAGTCTAGTCTGGGAAACAACTGGAGATTTGGGGATGGAGCCTGGGGAGGACAGGGACCTCAGTAGGGTACAATGCCACAGTGTCTATCCTTCAAAGCACCCATTTTCTCCAGGGGAACTGATCTCTGCAGTCTGGAGATGAGCTGTAATCATTTATTTATTCCAGAGGATCCTCGGGTCCCACCAGGAGGCTTCCATTTTTCATTTCAGCTTTCTGGTACCTAAGAGTGTCATAGTTACTGGCACCATTTATCCATGCTTTTGTGAATTTCTCTACTTTGATATTCAAAGCAGTGGCAGAAATCACATCACATCAATACCCACCACAGGTCTTCACAACACTTTGCTTTAATTAAACAATTCGATTATCCTAATCTGCCTGTACCAGTTCTAAGTTAGCTGCCAGGGGTTGGCTGAAAAATTTTGAAGAGGAGAATTTTGAAGGCATCGCTATTGTATATTAGAAAATATTATCTTCCTTCCAAACAAAAATGGAGATCGCTAGGAAACCTTTTATGACAGAATCTGCAGGCACTGATTTAATGAAACCAACATGGAAATTAATATTTGGCGGCCATGTTTCTTGCCTACAAAGGGCTATTGCAAACTAAGCAGTGAACACGGTAGGGAAAAACAGATTAGAGCTTTACTCTTACTGCTCTTTGGGTTAAAAGTGTTAATTAAAAGATATAATGTGATGGGTAAACTGTAAATCAAATGCAGTACTGGCATTTGTTTTCCCGTTTGAACTCCGTCTGAAAAGTAGATGCCACTACAAATGTTTGACTTGATTTTTGTGAAAAAAATTAATTGTAGTAACTCTGGTCTTTCAGAGCAATTAGGAATCTAGAAGACCTCCTGCTGAGAACCTATTATCAGAAATTGTCTGCGACCAGATGAGAATAATTGTTTGTCAGTAAACCATAGAGACGGAAAGCAATGTTACATTCTAACAAATAGATTGGCCAGCCCAAGGTTGACAACCAAGAGGAGACTGTGAGTCTCTATAACTGACTGTGCATGAAGGCTGTGAGTCTCTATAACTGATATAACTGGTCACAACAGAACTCTCTCTCTCTACCTCATGAAGGTTTCTCTTGCTCAAAAGCCGGTCAAATCTGACTCCAGGGGTCAGTGCTCATCTCTGCTTCCAGACCAAAGAGCCAGCACTGTCCAAAGACATTTCTGTGGTCACGTGGCCGGCATGACTTGATGCCAGGGCACACAAAACTGTTGCTATCATACTACGGTAAAAGGTAAAGGTGCTCAAAAGCCAGGTGAATCTGACTCTAGGGGGTGGTTCTCATCTCTGTTTCCAAGCCAAAGAGCCAGTGCTGATTGAAGACTTTTCCATGGTCATGTGGCCAGCATGACTTAACACCAAGGCGCACGGAACACTGTTACCTTCCCACTGCAGCGGTACCTATTTATCTACTTGCAATTTCTTGCTTTCGAACTGCTAGGTTGGCAGGAGCTGGGACCAGGGACAGGAGCTCACTCCGTCACAGTGGCGCTAGGCTCTCGAACTGCCAAGCTACTAACCTCCTGTCTGCAGCTCAGCGTCTTAACCTTTGAGCCACTGTGGCCCTTTAACCCATACTGCTTCTTAATTTATTAATTTTAAGCAGATTGCTAACACATAGGAACAGATAGACCCTATTTGAACTGCTGCACAAATCTATACCCTGCCCTTCCCGGTAGACAGGGTGGGGGACAACATTTCTCTTCCCTCCCTGTTGTGTACTAGTCACGTAATGGCGACTGCCATGCAGTCAGAGCACATGGCCTGATTCTACCTGAGCTTCAGCCAGGTAGAACAATAGACAGTCAGATCCAAAACGACCACCAATAGCCAGAGTAGGTCTCCCGCGGGGGACCTATGACCTACAACTTAAGACTTAAGGCCCTATCAGGACTATGCGCATATGCTAAGCCCCTATCCAGTATTTTGGGTGTGGCCAGAGGTGTGGCTCTGGCCGGCATATAAGCAGGGCCCTGGAGCCCTGGCAGCATGCTTGATTTGACCATCTCCTGATCATGCTGATTCACTTAATAAAGTCTTTGCTATGATCATCCTACAACTCGCCTCCCGACTCCAGTACTTTCCACTCCCCATGCTCTGCGCACTCCAGGCTCCACCCCCTGAATCTCCAGATATTTCCCAACTCAGAGTAGGTAACCCTTCATATCATATTGTATGAGCTGGTGATGTGACTCTTTTCAACATCCTTCTGAAATCTGGAGCAGTGGCTAGGATGGGAAGGAGCCAGAGAAGGGGCTTTCCCACATGACTTGCAGCCTTCACTCATAGTAGGTGAGCGTGAAATAGGGTTGCCAGCCAATGGGTTAGGAAATACCTGGAGATTTAGGGGTGGAGCCTGAGCATAGTGGGGTTTGGGGATGGGAGGAACTTCAGTGAGGTATAATGCCATAGAGTCCACCTTCCAAAGTGGCTATTTTCTCCAGGGCACCTGATATTGCTCCTCTGGAAATCAGTGGTGATAGCAGAGGCAGTAAGCTAAGAACAGATAACAGGAAGTACTTCTTCAACCTAAGCATAATTGACATGAGAAATTCACTGCCACAGGAAGTGGTGAGGGCTACAAGCATAGATGGCTTCAATAGGGTGATTGGATAAAGATATGGCGCAGAGGTCCATCAGTGGCTATTCGCCGCAAGGTAGAGATGGAACACTCTGTCTGGGGCAGTGATGCTCTGTATTCTTTGGGCTTGGGGGGGCAACAGTGGGAGGGCTTCTGGAGTGCTGGCCCTGTTGGCAGACTTCCTGATGGCGCCTGAGTTTTGGCCACTGTGTGACAGAGTGTTGGACTAGATGGGCCATTGGCCAGATCCAACATGGCGTCTCTTATCTTATGAGATCTCCCGGTGCCACCTGGAGGTCAGCAACCCTAGCACTGTGAAGAGATTCTGACATCCACGGAACACAAAAGGCAAACTATTCTTTTTTTGCTCCCCCAGGCTTGCTTTCTGTATCAGTCATGGCATCTTTCCCCTTTTGGCTTGTTCTCTTTGAAATTCAGTGAAGGATAGGCAGGCCAAGCACACACAGCTCCAATAGTAGGGGTGGGAGGCGGATAGTTGGTTGCCTGGTGACTAATTACTGGAAAGGTGAGATTAGCTAAACATTATGGCGACTTAGGGGCAACAGGTGAAGAGCAATGGGAAGTCGCAGGCACCAGAAACTGGGTAAAAAGCCTCAGGAACTTTTGAGTGAAATAACATTAAAGAGTGAAATTCTGATTTAGAACTAGTTGGGGGGGAGGGCATAATCCAATTTTAACCATCTCTTTGGCCGTGGTGCATATCACCATTGTTCTGCATAGAATCAGTTTGATTTCCTTTTTTCCATCATGGGATGACTGATTAGTCTCTCTGTTCCTTCCCTCAGACTGGGGCAACATTAGGACCCTGTACTGCTGAGTAAAAGCTGTTCTGTTTTGTTTTGTTTTTCCTTCTATAAAATGAGACTGTATTCTGCTTCACTTTAACCCTTCCTGGGTCCTTAAACCCTGCTTGGGAATTGCTTATATACACAACACAAAAGGCAAATGCTGCAACAGTCCCTGTTTCTCAACAGAAGGGCACTTTTTTCTGAGTCCTGTCTGTAGTATACGGTTGCCAGGTCCATCCTGGCAGGTCTCTCCTGGCAACCAACAGGCGATGGAGGGGGGACTTACCAGGAACATCAGGGAGGCCTGTCCGATGCATAGCAATGTGTCAGTGCCACTGCCCACATGACCCAGAGGTGACATCATCACGTCTAGGATGTCGGGGTGACACTCTGGTATTTGGGCAAAAGCTCTGTGGTAAATTTTGCTTCTACCATTGAGTTGTTGTGCAAATACCAGTGTCGCCCCGATGTCCTGGTTGTTGATGCCACCACTTCTGGGTCACGTGGGCAGTGACATCGACATGTTGCTGCATGTCGGATGGATCTTCCTCTTTTGGGGTCTAAGTTGCCCCCACCGACCAGCTGATTGGCAGCAGGGAGGTGGGGCCTGGCATCAGTGGACCCCCACCTCCACTGAGGGTCCACTGTATTGTGGAGATGAGCTGTAATTCTTGGGGATACCAGGTCCCACCTGGAGGCTGGCAGCCATAACTCTCATTCAGGGGGATTCAAAAGGGGGTAGAAATATTGGCCTACACCCCCCACCTTCAGTTCCCTCTCTCCAGGCCTGTAGCCATGAGGGGCACCAATGGCAGTGCCCCCCTGAATGTGCCCAGCCCCTGCAGAAGGGATGGGAGCCAACAGGAGGGGAGGGAGAGAGGGGCGGCCTCACTGGGTCTTCCTGCTTCCATGGCTGGCTTTTCAGAAGCTGGCTAACATAAGAACATAAGAGAAGCCGATATTGGATCGGGCCAGTGGCCCATCCAGTCCAACACTCTGTCACACAGTGGCCAAAAACACCAGGTGCCCACAGAAGGTCCAGCAGTGGGGGCAGGAATCCCTCCCACTGTTGCCCCCCCAAACACAAAGAATACAGAGCATCACTTGCCCCAGACTGAGAGTTCCTATCTATATTTTGTGGCTAATAGCCACTGATGGACTTCTGCTCCATATGTTTATCTAATTCCCTCTTGAAGCCGTCCATGCTTGTAGCCACGACCTCCTCTTGTAGCAGTGAATTCCATGTGTTAATCACTCTTTGGGTGAAGAAGAACTTCCTTTGATCTGTTCTACCCCAACTGCTTAGCAATTTCATGGAGTGCCCACGAGTTCTTGTATTGTGAGAAAGGGAGAAAATGACTTCTTTCTCTACCTGCTCTATCCCATGCATAATCTTATAAACCTCGATCATGTCACCCCTCAGCCGTCATTTCTCCAAGCTAAAGAGCCCCAAGCGCTTCAACCTTTCTTCATAGGGAAAGTGTTCCAACCCTTCTATCATTCTAATTGTCCTTTTCTGCACTTTTTCCAGTGCTATAATATCTTTTTTGAGGAGTGGTGACCAGAACTGTACACAGTTTTCCAAATGAGGTTGCACCATCGATTTACACAGGGGCATTATGATACTGGCTGATTTGTTTTCAATTCCCTTCTTAATAACCCCCAGCATAGCATTGGCCTTTTTTCATTGCAGTTGCACACTGTCTCAACATTTTCATTGAGTTATCTACTACGACTCCAAGATCTCTCTCTTGGACAGTCTCTGCCAGTTCGGATGCCATGAACGTGTATTTATAGTTTGGGTTTTTGGCTCCAATGTGCATCACTTTGCACTTGGCCACATTAAACCTCATTTGCCCTGTTGATGCCCACTTGCCCATCCTTGATAGATCCCTTTGGAGTGCCTCACAATCCTCCCTGGTTCTCACCACCCTGAACAACTTCATGTCATCTGCAAATTTACCCACTTCACAGCTTACTCCCAACTCCAAATCATTAATAAACAAGTTAAAAAGCATTGGACCAAGTACTGATCCCTGCGGTACCCCACTGCTTACCTCCCTCCACTGAGAAAATTGCCCATTTATACTCATTCTCGCTTTCCTTTTAATTAGCCAGTTTGTGATCCACAAAAGGACTTGTCCTTTTATCCCATGACTACTGAGTTTACTTAGGAGCCTTTGATGAGGAACTTTATCAAAAGCTTTCTGGAAGTCAAGGTAAACAACATCTATTGGATCACCCTTGTCCACATGTTTGTTTACTCCCTCAAAAAACACTAACAGGTTAGTGAGACCAGATCTTCCCTTACAGAACCCATGCTGAGTCTTCCTCAATAGGTTTTGTTCAGCAATGTGCCTACTAATTTTTTCCTTAATAACAGTTTCCACCAACTTACCCAGTATCGACGTCAGACTGACTGGCCTGTAATTTCCCGGATCTCCTCTGGAACCCTTTTTAAAGATAGGAGTTGGGGGCGTGGCATGCTTGGCTGAGAGGAAAGACGTGTCACGGTTGAGCTCCCGGTAGAAGGTTAAGAAAGTATAAAGAAATTCTTTCTTTTGGAGATAAAAATGTCAAAAATATGCTTGAAGACCCTTAATCTTGTTGGCTGTGAAGAGTGAAAAAAAAGAAAACGTCTGGAATTTGGCAGAGTTGAAGGATGAGCAGATAACTAATTAAAAAGCTGAGAGAAACTGCTATGGCGACCTCGGACTCAGAAGCAGAAAGTGAAACTAAGATAAAGAAGGCAATAAAGCCTAAAGACTTTCAATTAGAAGTAAAGAGGGCTGTAGAAGGGGCAAAAATAGCATTACTAAAGCTGTAACAAAAATAGTGGATGAAAAAATATCTAAATTAGCAGTTGCCATTGAAGCTATGGCAGAGCCTGTGAACTGTGCATGGAGAATGGCTCAGGCGAATGAGAAGAAAATTAATATGTTACAAAAACAGTCCAGGCATTTGAAAAAGCAAAATAAATATATTAAAGATAAATTAATGGACCTGGAAAACCGGGCTAGGAGGTCAAATTTACGGCTGAAAAATATTCCAGAAACAGAGGAGATGGAGAAGGTAATTGAATGGATAGCTAAACTGCTCCTGGATTTAGGAATTTCAAAGGATTTTTTTGATCGTATTCATCGGGTGGGGAAGCAGACAGCCAAGTGGATTAGGCCTAGAGATGTGGTAATGTGCTTTGGAAAATATGCATTAAAGGAGCAAGTGCTCAAAGACATGAAAGCTTTGGATGGTCTTGATAAATTACTGTATGAAGATAAGAAAGGGTTGGTGTTTGATGATCTATCACAAAAAACAATTAAAAGGAAGAGGAACTTTAGAATGTTTACTAGAGTGCTGCAGGAGAAGGAAATTAAATATAGTTGGAGAATAGCACCTTTTGCTTTAAGAATGTTACATAAAGGAGAAACTTTGTTTGCAGAAGACCAGAAGCAAATGGTGGCTTTATTCAAACATGTGGGACTGCAGCTACCTAAGGATTATAAACAATTTCATGATTCCGAGTCAGAAAAGGAAAGTGACTTGGAAGAGAAGATAGAGAAAAATCAGAAACAGAAGAAGAAGAAGAAAAAGGATGAAGATAAGACCTGGGACTTTAGAGAAAGGGTCAAGACTAAGAAATGATTAAGAAATGAAGGACTAATGAAGAAGGAAGGAAGATAAAGGAACCAGAATAGCTCAACATCGACCACTTTCTGTTTATAATTATTGGGAGTGATGCCTTTTTCATCCCCCCGCAATATGGATGTAAGGGGTTGTTGGCTGTTTGGTGTGAGAGGTGGAATGAAAGGGGAAGAGAGGGCTGAATGGATAGTGATTGGAATGTTGTTGGTATGTTTGTTTTGTGTGATTTGTGTGATTGTGGAATGGCTGGAAGATGGGGGTAAATGGGGTGATTGGGTGGTTTATGAATGGAATATGAAGGTGTGTGAATGTATATTGGGAAGAGTTTCATATACAAGAGATATGCCAAGCATTGTGGCATATAAATTTTCTCTTGGTTGGGTAGAACTGGAATGGATGGTTAGGTGTTGGGTAGATAATCACAGACAGGTGGGGTGGGTTAAGGGATGCTGGGGACTGGATTTCCAGGCTGGTAGAGAACAGAAAAGATGTGGGAAAGAGAAATGGACAGTAGTTATATGACAAAGAATGTAAATATTATATGTACAACTCTTAATGTGAGAGGATTGGGGAATCCGGTGAAACGGGCAAGAGCTGGAAGATATATTCATGAATTAAAAGCTGATGTGGTCTTTTTGCAAGAATTACATAAGGGGGGAGAGAAAGAGGTGAGCTTTCCTGGCTTTGGGAAAGGAAAGAAATGTATTGCTTCAGGCTTCTCAAAAAGTAGAGGGGTGGGAATAGTAATAAACTCCAAAATTGATTTTGTGGAGAATAAAGTATTGAGAGATAAGAATGGAAGGTTTATTATTGTTCAAGGTCACCTTGAGGGAAAGCCAGTGGTTTTAGCTTCTGTTTACCTTCCTAATGTGCATCAGCTGAATGTATTTTATAGGTACTTACAGAAGCTTGATAATTTTTTGCCTCACATGAAGATAATAGGTGGTGACTTTAATATTAATTTGCAAGAGAGAGGTAATTTTAAAAAAAGGAAAAGTAGTGAAATTTAAAAGGATGTGTGGGAAATTTGGATTTTTGGAACTTTGGATGGAAATGTATCCTAATGATGATTCATATTCATTTTATTCTGGTGCTCATGGAACTTAGTCAAGATTGGATGGTATTTTAATCTCTCAAGAAGTTAAGAATTGGATAAAAGATATGGAGATTGGAATGATTAAGATTACTGACCATGTTCCTGTTTCAGCGTTTTTGTAAGTAGGTCATATTAATAGCCTTATTTCTGGAAGTTTAATCCATGGTTAGTTGCAGATGAAGTAAGCAGGAGTAATATTAAAAAAGCAATAGAGAGATATTTTGTGGAGAATAGAAATTCAGTTACTTCATTAACAACAATATGGGAAGCAATGAAAGCTACTATTAGAGGAGTGTGTATGCAGAATTTAGTGAGGTTGAAGAAAGGTAAAGATAGGAAGATTAAAGAAATAGAAGAAGTTAGAGTATTGGAGGAGAAATTTAGGAAATCTAAGAATAAGAAGGATAGGGAACAAGTAAATAGGAAAAGAGAAGAGATGAATATATTAGATGTTAATAGGACTACTTTGAAATTATGGTATAGTAAACAGAAGTATTATGAGTTGGAAGGGAAAGGAGGGAAAATATTAGCAAATAAAATTAGAAACTTCCAGGTAAGAAAAAAATATAAGGGCAATTAGGGATGATAAAGAGGTGTTGGAAATGGAACCTAAAAAGATTTTGGAGATTTTTTTAGACTTTTGAAATAGATTGTATGCAAGTAAGGGAATTTAAAAAAATATGATATAGAACATTTTTGTGAGGGAGTAGAATTCCCAGAATTGAGTGAGGAAAGTAGAAGAGAACTAGATAAGAATATAACTAAAGAAGAAGTTAAGATGGCAATAGGATCTATGAACGTGCAACCTGCACCCGGACTGGATGGGTTTAATGTGGTGTTTTATAGGCACTTGAAGGATATATTGGTGCCACATATGACTGAATTGTTTCAGGAAATTTTGGATGGGTCTAGTACCCCATCTACATGATTGGAGTCGAGGTTGGTGTTAATTCCAAAATCGGGGAAAGATCAAATTTTAAGGGATTCATATAGGCCAATTTCTATCACCAATATGGATTATCGAATATTTGCAAAGGTTATGGCAATGAGACTCAAAAAAATGTATAACACAATTGATAGGGAAAGATCAATTCGGGTTTATGCCTCAAAAGTATTTGGTAGAGGTGGTTAGGAAGGTGATGGGTATGGTTTATTTCGCTAAAAATAGGGAGTTGCCTCTTACGCTCCTGGCATTGGATATTTATAAAGCATTTGATTCGGTGGATTGGACGTATATGAAAAATATATTTCTAAAGTATAAATTTGGGGAGAAATTTCAAAACATGATTGAGGCGATATACACTAAGTATAAGGCGATGGTAGGAGTTAGTGGATCAGCAGAGGGGTATGTTCAAGTAATGAGTGGTACAAAACAGGGATGCCCACTATCTCCCATGTTATTTATTTTAGCATTGAAACCGTTGGTGCTTAAATTTAAAAAGAATAAAGGAATAATAGGCTTTGAAGTCCCAGTAATAGGGAAAGTAGATGGGAATCTTTTAACATTGTATGCAGATGACATGATGGTGACAATTAAGGATTTGGAGTCTGCTATGGCACCGTTAAAAAAGATATTACAGGAATTTGAAGGGGTTGTCAGGGTTAAAAGTGAATTTTTCAAAATCTTCAATGATGTGTTTTAATGTTAAACCAAATATACAATTAGTGGTGTCTAAAACCTTGGGTATTCCCATGGCAAACAAAATGGTGAAGTATTTAGGGGTAAATATTCCTAGGAATAATAAAAAAAATATTTGAGTATAATTATAAAAAAAATTGGAGTGGGATACAAACCAAAATGAGAGAATGGGGGAGGAGGAAAAAATTAATTAGTACAAGGAATGCAATGGTTAAAATGTTTTTAGTTCCTAGGTTGACTTATCTTTTTTATGTATTACCCTGGCATATACCAGTATATATATTGAAGAGGTGGCAAGGAGATACAGACAGATTTGTTTTTGCATCTAAGAAACCAAGGATGGCTGGAAGGTATAGATATTATGGAGTAAAAGATGGGGGATTCCCAATATTAGTATTTATTATGATGCATATCAATTAAGACATCTAATGATTTGGCTGGAGGGAGAGTCAGGAGATGATCTTGGTTGGATAGAACGGGAAAATTTAGAAGTGGTAAGAGGAAAGGGAAGTTTGTTTGATAGGGAAAAAAGAAGGAAGAAGATAGGTGATAAATTATCAACCTTTCTGGAGCCTTACATGGTATGGGAGAAATGGAAAAAAGAGCTCGCTCCAAGAATATCACCTCTTACCAAAATGTGGTATTATGATAAATTTACCTCATTAAGGGGATCAATGTCAAAGGAGGTAGGAGATAGATTAAAGGAGATTACGATTAGAGAGTTGAAGAAGATCTGGGGAACAGAAGGGATGATGGAAGAGGAGAATAATATTTTGAATAGGATGAATTGGTTGCAAAAAAGTCAAATTTCCTCATTGTTGAAGGAGGAAGAAATTAATAATATTGGTAAAAGGATATGGAGAAGATAAAGTAAAAATAGTTTCTAAATTGTATAAGGTTTTATTAGGCATAGGGAAATCACAGAGAGATTTTATGAAGGAATATTGGGAAACAGATATTCAAGAAAAATTTTGGATGAAGAGTGGGAAAGGATTTTTAGGTTACCTCCCTTTGTTACAATGTCTAGGTTAATACAGGAGCAGGGTTTGAAGATGATGCAGAAATGGTATTACACACCGGTTAAATTGTACTATATTTCAAAAACTGGGAGTAAAAATTGTTGGAAAAAATGTGGAGAGGTGGGAACGTTCAGTCATATGTGGTGGGATTGTCCTTTAGTAAAAAAGTTTTAGGATCAGATTGGTATAGAAATGTCGGGGATTGTGGGAAGAAGGGAAAAAATATCTAAAGCAATGGTACTTATTAATCTGGATGGTATAGGGTTAAGGTCAAAAGAGGAAGGTAAATGGATAAATTTGATGTTAGTAGCAGCAAGACAAGCGATAGCAAAGAATTGGAAAGAAGTCGAGAAACTGACGATTAATCACTGGAGGGATAAAATGAATTTTAGAGTATATTACGATGAAGATACGTAGGATGAATGGGTTAAAGGTTAGTGAACAGGAGGAGGACTGGTTTAGAAGGATGGCGAGGTATTTGGGAAAGTTTAAAAATTTTTGGATGATCAGTCAGTTAATAGGAAATTAAGAGGTTAAAGTGATTATAAGATTGAGATGGTAGTTTAAATGAGCAATAGAGTTGTACTTGGATTGATTGTGATATAATATTGTATGGAATTTTATTTATTTATCTTCTGCCTGGAGGTCGCACGGGGTGGTGTTGGTGATGAATGTGTTTTATGATATAAAACGATAAAGAATTATGGGGAACAAAATTAAAGATAGGAGTGACATTCACTACTTTCCAGTTCTCAGGCATGGAGGCAGATTTTAAGGAAAGATTACATATTTTTTTGTCAGGAGATCCACAAGTTCACATTTGAGTTCTTTCAGAACTCTCGGATGTATGCCATCCGCACTTGGTGATTAATATGTTTTTAAGTTGTCTTATCAGTCATAGGACCTCCTCTCTTGTCACCTCAATCTGACAATCTGCTCAGTCTGCTGCAGAAGCAGGAAGACCTGGTGAAGCCACATGGCAGTTGCCCCTCCCCCTTCCCTCTGATGGGAGCCTGAATCATGGAGGGACTTGGGAGCTGCCAGCAAGTTCACTCCCACCTCCAGCCAGCAGGTCCAATTTGCCCACCCGCCAACAAAAACATCCTGGCTATGGGAATCCCTGCCTCCCTGCCTCCCTGCCTCCCTCCCTCCCTCCCTCCCTCCCTCAAAGAAGAGTCTCTCAGAGTATCCTGGTACAGATGAATCACCCTACCAATGTTAACTCACAGCATGGGGAGGGTAGGTGGGCATGAGAGCACAGGCCATGCCCTCTGCCTGTATGTGGCTGTCTGGTCATCCACAGAGTGTGCCTGCATAGAAGTGGCCACGTGTACATCCCTTTGCCATGATTCTGCCACCGCCACTTTGCACCAGGAAAACACAGATTGCCGCCCGTATTCGTTGCGTATATGTTGTTTTTAACATTGATGTTGTTTTTATGTTTTAATTTGTAAACCATTTTAATGGTATTGTATGTTGGAAGCTGCCTTGAGCCAGCTTGCTGGAAAGGCGGGATAAAAATGAGAACAGTAAATAAATAAATAAATGATCAGCAACGGTCTGAAAGGGGCCATTTCCTCAGCATGGTTGTACCTTTGCAGATCACCAGGCAATTATGTGCGGGCAGGGGGTGCGGGGACTCCCCATGTGGTGAGTCAAAGCATGGGAGGATGAGATTCTTTATGTTGGAGAAGCGATAGCCTAAGTGTCTAACTACTGTAAATACCACTGATAGGTTTCGGACACACACTAAATAATCCACTTTCAATCCACTTTCAGTGCACTTTCCAACTGGATTTTTGTGTGTGAACTGGCAAAATCCAGTTGGAAAGTGCATTGAAAGTGGATTGAAAGTGGATTATTTAGTGCATGGGTGTCAAACTAATTTGTTATGAGGGCTGGATCTGACATAAATGAGACCTTGTTGAGCTGGGTCATGTGTGTCATAAGATGTAATGCCAGGTAGTGGAGATATAAACTTTATAAACTGATAGGAAAATATATAAACTTTATAAACTGATAGGAGAATTTTGGACTCAAATTCGAAACCAAATCCATATAATCACTGGTCACTTGATTCCCCTATCCTCAGGATTAATTCTTCTCAATCTGTGGGAAAATTGCAAAATCTCCAAAGCAAAACAAGAACTAATTATGATAATGTTAATTGCGCCTAAATGTCTTTTTCCATCTCATTGGAAGTCTACATCTATTCCATCACTACAAGAATGACACTTGAAATTATGGGATTTATTCATCCTGGATAAAATTACATACAATCTGGATAAATTTAAAGATACCTTATGCCAATTCAGCCTCCTGGAGAAACGGCAACCTCTAATGCTCAAGTGTTGGTCTGATCTCTCATATGATTGCTATGTTTTAAGTAAACGCCAACTCTCTCTTCTCTGCTCCCACTGACTAGACTGTATCTACTCCTTAGTCTAACAGAACCCATTCCACACTGGTGTAAATCTGTGTTTTTCAATGAACTTTTCGGCCCTGCATTTGTAATTCTAGTTCAATGTGTTTAGTTGTTCACACTCAATTTTACTGGTGGTTTGTATCATTATCATACTGTTCTATATTATAGTTCTGTACACCTGAATGCTTGTACTCTGTTCTATTGTAAGGCTGTGTGTAAATAAAATACAATATTTAATTAAAAAAATGTCTATGCTGTAGTAATCTTGAGTATGCTGTTCAGGTGTGTATCTGTAAGCTGCAAACCTACTTTTGATTTATTGACATTCATTTCAGAAATCTCATGCTCAGTGTTCTGAGCCTAGGACCCTGGGGGAAATATGAAATGGCTGGGCATTGCAACCTTTTCTACATAAGCTGCTTCATATGCTGGTCAAGAACATGAGAACGCATCCTAACACAGACTGAGGGCCATGTGTTTGTCAACAAAACTATACTGTTCCCCAAAGAAATAACTACAACTTTCTACAAAGGGGAGAACTTGGTTTGGACACAAAGTCTCATCCACCTCAATGGCTTGTTGTTTTTCCTCCTCTAAAATAGTTTACATTGCTTTCTTACTGAGAAAGACTGGATGATGAGGGCATGAATACAGTGAAAAGGAGGAGGGAACCCAGTTGTACCTGGGAGAGCCCTGGCATAAAGAGCCTAACAACACACACATTGTAGCAAGGCACACAAAAGCTCATACCTTGAACAGAAAATTGTTGGTCTTAAAAGTGCTTGGTATTTCTCCCATGCGACTGACCAGCAAAACAAACTCTCCCTCATTCCCTCCCTTCCTTCAGGGAGGAGCCTCAGCCAATGGAAGGAAAGAAAGGCTGCTCTTTGTCTCCTGCAGCCTGGCCAGGAAGCAAGCTCTGGCTGTTCTTTCCCTCCCGCTGGGAGAAGGAGGGGGTAGCCTCAGCCAGGTCTTTACCAGACTATCTCAATCACACAGGAGAGCCTTGCCTATTGATCTGAGAGAATGGTAAAGCAAGCTGTAACATGGCAGCAGCAACAGAACTGCAAATGGAAGTAGGAAACAGCCAGGGCCTTGCAGGCCTGATTGGGGCCCTCCAAGGGCCTGATCCAGCCCGTGGGCCACATGTTTGACACCCCTGATTTAATGTGTGTGACCACAGCCATGAGTAGTTTAGTCTCCTTGTACCCTAGGGGAAGCTGAGGAGCACTCTCTAGTGTTTAGGTTATATTGAATGTTTTTCTCTTGCAGTTCAGCCTCCCTCTAGTTGTTTTCTCTCTCTCTGCTCTCTGTTAGGGCTTGTGCTCTGAAGGTTTGTGCTCCGTTACATTAATGGCCTGCAGTCAGTTATTGTCTTTCTTCAAAATCCTGTTGCCATAAATTCTTTAAAAGCAGACTCCAAGGCATGGATTGGAATATTTCCAGAACTACTATCTGCAGGGCACTAGCCAACTTTCTGTAACTGAAGGCAGCCCTTATAGCTTGCTGAATCGCTGCCATTTTAAATTCAGAATTCTTTGTTCTTTCTGTTGTTCCAGAAAGAGAAGCAACACTGTCAGATAGCCAGTAAGATCTGACTGCGTTCCACTGGGGGCAAATGAATTTTCTTTTTTGCCTAGAAAAACAGAATGAACAAATGTTTTAACCAAAAGCAGGGCCAATTCAGCACCACAACAAAGGATGAAAATTACATGAGAAGTCTGAACACTGGCAGTAAGTGTGGTACAGTTTGGGTTGCCAGCTTCCAGGTGGGGCCTGGGGATCTTCAGGAATTATGGCTGATCTCTAGATGCTGGAGATCAGCTCTCCTGGAGAAAATGGCTGCTTTGGAGGGTGGACTGTATAGCATTGTACCTCACTGAGGTCCCTCCCCTCCCCAAACTCCACCCTTCCCAGGCTACACCTCCAAATCTCCAGAAATTTCCCAACCCATAGTGGGCAACTGATGGAGCAAGACTGAGTAGATCTGGATTTAAATTCCTGCTTCCCATGAACCTACTGAGTGATCTTGAACTAGTCATTCTCTTTCAGCTTAATCTGCCTCAAAGTGAGAAGACCCTGTATACCACCTTGAGCGCTATGGTATGGTATACCATAGAACAGGGTGGCCAAAATTGTTTAACATAAGAGCCACATAGAATACATGTCAAATATGTGAGAGCCACAAGACATAAAAAAATATAACCCACATTTTTACTGAAAAATATGCAAATTGCTTTTTGTAGGGAATATCTGAGACTGGGATGCTAGCCGGGTCAAAGTCCATGCTTCTCCCCCCTCCCTGCTATACAATGAGCATTGTCCTCCTGAAGCTGGCTGGCTGATAAGCCCTACTGCAAACAGCAGGCTCTTGAGACAGTTGTCTCATCTCCTATGTGGATTCCATGATTGATGATTGTCTACTGAACGCTGACACAGCAACCTAAGGGTGTGGCGTGTAAGTCTGTGTATGTTTAAAAATAAACCGCTCACTGCCAGGGGCAGACTTGAGTTCTTGTCCTTCCAACTCACTTGTCTCGTGTGCAAGTCCTTCAGCTTTTTATTAACATTCAATGAGACTGCCAAAAATAAAAACAAAATGGGTAATAACAGATACTGATACTGATACTTAACTTTAGATGGGGGGAGAGAGGAAGGAATGAAGGATGGAAGGAATGAAGGAAGAAGATGGAGGGAGGGAGGTGGAATGAAAGAAAGGATAAGGGAAGACTGATCGGGGAGGCATGCCTCCCTTTCACTTCCCCAGCTGCCCTGCCAGGAGCCACACAATATGGGTGAAAGCCACATGTGGCTCCCGAGCCGCAGTTTGGCCTCTCCTGCCATAGAGTATAGCAGACACTCAAGTCCCTCCCCAGGCACCACCTCCAAATCTCCAGGAACTTCCTCAGCCAGACTTGGCAATCCTATGCAATAGGCTCCCTCCCCCCCCCCCCCCCGACTCTGCATCTTAACTGGTATTCAAACAGTCCTCAGGGCCTGGTTTTTCTGGAGCAAGAAGACCAATAATACTTCCAATTTCTTTTAACACCAGAGGCCCAAAAGCATTTAGCCTTTGGACAACTGCACCACAAAAAAGAAGAAGAAATGTGACTCTCTGAGGCCCGTGTGTTTCATTTCAGAGGGGATGAGCTGTCCTGAAGGGGGATGCCTGCCAGGGGAATGAGTTCGGGGATCACAGCTGATGCCTCCCAAAATGCCCGGTTTCATTTTAAAAAGAGAGAGTTGTATAGCTCAATTGGGCCAAATACTATTTATCTGGAGCAAAACGTAACAAGTTTTCATAGACTTCAGATTCAGTTTGGATTGGCTGGGATGAGTTCTGAATGAAATCTATGGAAAACACAACCCACAGAGAGAGACCTAATGCTTGGGTTAAAAACTACTTTTGAGCATAAAAAGCCTAATATTGTTTCTCCTCAAGGCCCATATAACATGCCAGGTTTGGTTAAATGATTAACTCAGATAGGGTTGCCAGCCTCCAGGTGGGGCCTGGCGGTCTCCTGTTATCACACTCGATCTCCAGGCAATCAAAATCAGCTCCCCTGAAGAAAATGGCTGCTTTGCAAGGGGGGCTGTGTGGCTCCCTCCCCTCCCCAAACCCCACCCACCTCTGGCTCCACCTCCCCATCTCCAGGTATTTTGCCACCCTGAGCTGGGACTCTAGATTCACCTCAAGTTTCTACCACTGTCATTGGTCCCTGCCATTAGCAGGTAGTGAAGCAGAGAAGGATTGCTGCTGTTTTCTGTATGTACATATGTGCCATCAATTTGCAACTGATTTATGGCAACCCCAGCAAGGGGCTTTCAAGGCAAGTGAGAGGTAGAGGTGGCTTGCCATTGCCTTCTTCTTTGGTGGTCTCCCATCCATGTACCAACTCTGCTTAGATTCTGAGATCTGACACGATCACGCTGTACCATGCCACTCTCCCTCCCGTAGTTTTCTGTACCCTCCTCTAAAGTGCTGTTGTTCAGACTTCCTGCCTTCAGGGAAGTCTTTCCACATAGATCTAGCTGTTGAGGAACCTCTAAAGATCAGCCATGGAACCCTTGTGTATTGCATAGGATTCAGGGGACATATCTCAAGCATAACAATGTGTGGAACACATCAGACTTGCTGGTTCTTACCTTCATCTGACAACAGATGACAGTATGCCTTAGAATGGGAGTTCCGTGTTTAACCTCAACCTGTAACATGGAACCCTTGTTTATGACCATATATATATATTCATCTTCTTCCTTCCCTTTTCTTCTCTTTCCCCTGACTTCCTCCTCCTTTTTCTTTCTCTTAAATCATGAACCAACCAAAAACAAAATGGTGCTGGTAATGCTGCTGATTCAATCTGCAATGTCTAACAAGGTGTGTCTCAACTGTAGGTGCCAACCCACCCACTGAAGAACAATTCATTGGAACACACCCATCCTCCTACTGTGGAGTGTGCACTGCAGGAGGAGAATGAGAGATGTGAACAAGCCGTCCTTCATGAGATCTTTCCCACTGGGACTGATCTTTCTATGGAGGAAGCCCGAATCAGTTATATATCTTATATTATATTTCTTTTAAAGAAATTGTATCCTGGTCTGCAGGGAAGAAAGGCAGATAATAAATGTTTCAAATAAATAAATAAATTATTTTGACCTATTGGTTTAGGGTTGTCAGCTTCCAGGTGGGACCTGGGAGTCTCCCAGAATTACAGGTAATCCCCAGACTACAGACATCAGTTGCCCTGGAGAAAATGGCTGCTTTGGACGGTGGGCTCTATGGCATGGTACCCCACTAGGGTCCTTCCCCTCCTGAAACCCCATCCTCCCCAGATTCCACCCCAAATCTCTGGGAAATTCCTGATTTGTAGTTGACAAGCCTAGTTGAGTTTCAGTTGGGGAGGGGAGGGAAGGTTGGACAGGACCTCAGGTGACACACACACAACCCAAGTCCACCTTTGTTAATTGCTTGGTTATAATTATGGGTCCCAGGTAGAATGCCCAGGATTATCAGACTATTTAAATGTGCAAATCTGAAAAGCACGTTTGACT
This sequence comes from Lepidodactylus listeri, assembly GCA_029233225.1. Lineage (NCBI taxonomy): Eukaryota > Metazoa > Chordata > Lepidosauria > Squamata > Gekkonidae > Lepidodactylus > Lepidodactylus listeri. The sequence goes on along the minus strand of JARCFY010000005.1, from coordinate 124,904,205 downwards.
TTGACTCCATATACACTTTTTTTTAAAAAAAAGGCCTCTTGATATTTCCTCATTTCCTTCATTTGTCATTCCTTTTAACAACCAGCAAACATGAAAAAAAATCCACAAAGGACTGAGATTCAAGAGGATAGACCAAATTAACAGAAAAATCATGTTTTTCTTATGTCACTCCCCCACCCCCACCACTCACTTTTAAATAATGAGCCTCATTTCCTTCATCCGATAAATAGGGTATACTCTTAGATAATGAAAAATATGTTAAGTACTCCAGAGGGAAGAAGAAATATAACTCGACAACGCAGGGGCTTCAACCACTTTATCAAAAGAATTTTGCAGCATCTCTTGTACTTGCCATTTTTTTAAAAAAAAAAATATCTTCCAGGACATTGTTTCCCAAAGGTGAGAATTACATTTGGCAAATATACCTGAGGAAATTAAGGATTTAAATTGTTCGCGTTGGTAAGCAACCTTGGGTCTGGGTTTGGTATTGTTGGCTGCGTGTGAGAAGCAATATGGGCCGCCAACTTCCGTAGTTCTGTGTCAGGGTATATTTTTAAGTCAACTGACTATAAATTATAATGTTGTTTTAATCCTTGTAAGCTGCCTTGAGCCGGCGTACGCTGGTTAGGCGGGGTATAAATCCAAAAATAAATAAATAAAACCTGCATCTACTCGGGTTGCCACCTCTGGATCAGGGGAATTCCTGGCCATGGGGGGGTGGGGGTGGAATATGGGGAGGGCAGAGTTTGGGAATGGAAGGGCAGAGTTTGGGAATGGACCTCATTGGGTTGCCAGGTTTCCCCTGGCCACCAGTGGGGAATGGGGGTAGAGTTGCCATATTCAGGTTGGAAAACTCCTTGAGATTTGGGAATGGAGTCTGGGGAGGACAGGGACCTCAGTGGGGTACAATGCCATAGAGTCCACCCCTCCAAAGCATCTATTTCCTTCAGGGAACTGATCAGTGTAGTCTGGAGATGAGCTGTAAATCCAGGGGATTGCCAGGACTCACCTGGAGGTTGGCATCCCTAGGATCTCAGTGGAGTATAATGTCATACCTCACCTTCTTCAGGCTCCACCCCCAAATCTTCAGGTATTTCCCAACCCAGAGCTGGCAACACTATCTGACATTAAGTTCAAAACTAGACAATCTGGTGGACTGATTTATTTCTGGGTGCAGTACTGAAGATAAGGAAGGAGAGTTATTTTAATTGCATGTTGCAAATTTCTTTTTCAAGGTATGCTATAGAGCAGTGGTTCTTAACCTTGTTGGAGGTACCGAACCCCACCAGTTTCATATGCGCATTCACCGAACCCTTCTTTAGTGAAAAATAATTCTTAGTACTTAGTAATAGTAAAACCACTGCTATAGAGGATTCCTACTGATGGAAGGGGAGGGATTTTCCCTGCTCCCACTGCAGACCTCTCACTCTCCCGTCATACTTTCTGCTGCCCTCAACATTTCGTACCTCCTAAGGTATGCTCACTCCTCATTCATCCATGGGAGAGAGATCCTTTTGGTTTATTTACAAAGGCACATGTTTCAGGTCTAGTACCTCTAGCGCTAAACATTTGGAAGAACTGTGCTTGTTTTAGAAAGTAGGGTTCTCTACCTGAGACTTCTCAGCAACCTTACAGATTTTAAGAATATTTCTGAGCTGGGCTGATAGAAGAGGAGGAGAAGGAAGAAGAAGAAGAGCTGGATTTATACCCCGCCTTTCACTCCGAGTCTCAGAGTGGTTTACAATCTCCTTCCCTTCCTCTCCCCACAACAGACACCCTGTGAGGTAGGTGGGGCTGAGAGAGCTCTGAAGGAACTGCTCTTGAGAGAACAGCTCTGAGAGAACTGTGACTGACCCAAGGTCACCCAGCTGGCTGGATGTGGAGGAGTGGGTGATCAAATCTGGTTCTCCAGATTAGAGTCAGCTGCTCTTAACCATTACATCAAACTGTATTTTGTCTCCTTAGGTAAAGGACAAATTTGCCAGTCTCCCATTAATTTCTAACTAACACAACCCGGTCTCACGGGAAAATAACTTCAATTATCCTGGGATTTATAATACTCTTTTCCTTTAGCAAGTTCTCTCTCTCTCTCATCTATCCACTATCCACTTCCAGTCCACTTTCCAACTGGATTTTTGTGTGTGAACTGGCAAAATCCAGTCGGAATGTGCATTGAAACTGGATTATTTAGTGTGTGTGATCACAGCCTAAGGTCCTTTTTGCATTTGCCTGCCACTCTAGATTTTCTCAGTATTGAAGTCGAGGCAATTTAAGTCCATGGCCCTGAGCCTGCTCACAGGGAGGGCAGGGTACAAATTAGATAAATAAATGAATAAACAAATCAGCATCCAAATAACCTGGGGCAACAGCAGGCTGAAACTAGGCTGACCACTGAAAGGAGGTAATGTAATACAGAACGGGGGGGGGGGAGGGACTTGGAATAAAAAGAAGGTTGAACCCAATTTTTATTGCAGAATGGGGGGGGGGGGGGACCTGGATTTAAAAGAAAGTTAAATTCGATTTTAGTGCAGAATTGCTTGGAGGATTAAAAGGAGAGTGCAGAAAGGGCTTAAGAAAAGATTTGATCCCCATCACTACAAACACACCCTAAAATATAAACTGTTTCCCCCCCCCCCCCCCCCAGTTTATGGTACTTCCTTTATTTTCAGTATCAAGACAAGATTTGCACCAGGGACTTGTCTGCTTCAAAGCTTATGCTTGTAGCCCAATTTTCTATTTGATTTCCTTCTCTAATTTGTTTTTCAGATTGCCAAATTATGTATTCTCTGCAGGGGTCATTTTGTAGAAAAAGAGGTGCAGGATCTCATTAGCATAATTCATTAGCATAACTTATTTGCCTATGCTACACCCCCTGACGTCACCAGAAGTATGTCAGAAGACAAGAAAGAAAGAAAGAAAGAAAGAAAGAAAGAAAGAAAGAAAGAAAGAAAGAAAGAAAGAAAGAGGGAGAGAGGGAGGGAGGGGACAGAAATCCAAGCCTCAGAAATACCACTATTCTGGGAGGATCGCTTCAGTGGTGGCTGAAGCCTTCAGAAGGCTGGTCGGAGGAACAAGGACCTTTCCAGGGGACGGGGTCATTTTGCTGCAGCCATGACACAAGCAGGCATTCCCCTGCCGGGGGGGGGGGGGGGGGGGGGAGCTGGCACCAACTCCCGGAGCTGCGCTTCCCCAAGCTCCTACTCGAAAGGACCCCTGGTTCTCTGTAAAAAGCTGGCAGCAGCAAAGTCTATGGGAAAAGCCGAGGTCACAGAGGTCAAGATGTCACATGTGTCCCAGGGGGAAAAAAAGTCAAGTTGATCTCTTTTGAAACAAGTGACTGGTTGGCCTACGCCAAGTTATGACCCAGTGAAATTTTGGAGTCATTTTATACAGAACCTCTCATGTGGCCCCTAGTCAGCCAGGGAGCAATGTGGTCCACAGAAGGTTGTATCTCATTAGAAAAAATGCAGCTTCATTCTATGTTGTGTTTAGTTATTTAGTTCTCTCACCTCTCCACTACAGGCTCAGTCTGTTTGGGCCCTGGTGGTAAGTAGAAATACAATAATAGAAAGGTGGATCATTAGCAGAAACTATTTAAACAATAGGCATAACACAAATCAAGAACCACCACCATCGTTTTCATAGCCATCCAGATGTTTTTTGTAAACACCAGAAAAATCCTTCCTAATCATCTAAAAACGACAAGAGACTGGGAAAGGCAGTTCTCAGGGTTAAGGTGGTCCATAGGTAGGATGTTATCACAGATAAGTTTTGAAATCTAATACTCTCGTTTTATGTGGGTAAAGGTAAAGGTTTCCCTTGCTCAAAAGCCAGACACTAGGGATGCGGTGCTCATCTCCGTTTCCAAGCCGGAGAGCCAGTGCTGTCCAAAGACGTTTCCGTGGTCATGTGGCTGGCATGACTAGATGCCGAGGCTCACGGAATGCTGTTACCTTCCTATTAAAGTGGTACCTATTTATCTACTTGCAATTTCTTGCTTTTGAACTGCTAGGCTGGCAGGAGCTGGGACCAGAGATGGGAGCTCATTCCGTCACATGGCATTCGGGTCTCAAACTGCCGGGTCTTGGGTCTGCAGCTCAGCATCTTAACCTCTGAGCCACTGCTCAAGTGTGTATGTGTGTGTTAAGTGCTATCAAGTCTCTTCTGACTTATGGTGACCCTATGAACAAATGGGTCACCATAAGTCAGAAGAGACTTGATAGCACTTAACACTCAGTGGTTAAGATGCTGAACTGCAGACCAGAAGACTGGTAGTTTGGCAGTTCGAGACCTGAGTGCCGTGTGATGGAGTGAGCTCCTATCTCTGATCCCAGCTCCTGCCAACTGAGCAGTTTGAAAGCAAGAAATTGCAAGTAGATAAATACATACCACCTCGGTGGGAAGGTAACAGCGTTTCGTGTGCCTAGGCATCTAGTCATGCCAGCCACATGACCACAGAAAAATCTTCGGACAGAGCTGGTTCTTCGGCTCGGAAACTGAGATGAGCACTGCCTCCTAGAATTGTATTCAACTGCCTTTTGAGCGAGGGAAACCTTTTGAGCAAGGGAAACCTATGAACAAATAACCTTTGAAATGTCCTGTCATTAATAGCCCTGTTATCACCAACAGTCTTGCAAACTGAGGGCTGTGGATTCCTTAATTGAGCCAATCCATCTTCCTCTTTTCCTGCTGCCACCTGCTTTTCTAGCATTATTGTCTTTTCCAGTGAGCCTAGTCTTCTCATAATGTGACCCAAGTATGATAGCCTCAGTTTAGGTCTTAATTATTATCTGTATAAGAACTGGACCTCTAAGCAAGACCCCCTCTAAAGCAGATGGGGGGCAGGGACTAGGGGGGACAAAATTCTGGGGGCCCTGGTCATGCAGGAGGACCACGAAACTGGTCAACTTATGTGATTTGTTGACCTGATTGATTCCTAGTTTTTTTGTTTTTTTTCTGGGAGCTCTTGATGGCTCTTTGGAGCACACTTCTCAGAAGATCAGAGAAGTTGAAAAGGAACATAGGAGAGAAATTTCTTCAGATACTCTGGGGTTAAGCCATTTAGGGTTTCAAAGGTCAATGGCCGAGTTCAGACTGGCAATCTAAAGCGGGGCAGGCACGCTTCGGAAACGGAAGAAAGGAGCATGTTCAGACATGCACATCTGTCCGTCGGCTCTGTTTCGTACTTACCCGTCTCCCAGTCGCTTTCCATCCGCTTTACCAGGACACCGGGTAAAACCGGTGTTCAGGGGCCGTCCTCCGCATGCCTCCCGCTTCCAAACAGTGTGAACCGGAAGAAGCGGGAGGCATCCGGAGGCGGCAGTGTGAACTAGGTCTGCCAAGTCCAACTTGGGAAATATCTGAGGACTTTGGGGGTGGAGCCAGGAGACTTTGGGGGTGGAGCCAGGAGAAAGGAAGTGACATCATTTTGTGATGTCACATCCTGTGATGTTGCTTCCACATGCTGACACATGAACTCATGAAGTTTCCTAATACTGAGCTTCTGTTGCTGCCTTGAGCTTTATAGGCTTGCAAGCAGCATTACCCAGACTGTGACTTTTATGCCACTGTTTTTTGTCGCTGAACAAGAGTCAGTCTTATGTAGCAGTCAGTTTGTTTGGCTGGGATCTGGGAGAGCCTGGCTCAAAACCCTGCAGTGCCATGGAATCATTTTATTTAATACTGAATCAGGCCATTGGTCCATCAAGGTCAGTATTGACTACTCAGACTGGTAGTGGCTCTCCAGGGTCTCAGGCTGAGATCTTTAATGTCACCTATGACCTGATCCTTTTTTAGCTGAAGAGGCTGATACCTCCTGCATGTCAAGCAGATGCTCTATCACTGAGCAACGGCCCTACTGAATCCTTCCTCATCTCAGCAGAATATGAAGCACTAAGTGCTGCACAAGTGCTAAATATGATTTTCATATCATAAGAACAGGAGAGAAGCCACAGTGGATCAGGCCAACAGCCCGTCCAGTACAACAGTCTGTGTCACACAGTGGCCAAAAATACCAGGTGCCCTCAGGAGGTCCAGCAGCAGGGCCAGAACTCCAGAAGCCCTCCCACTGTTGCCCCCCAAGCACCAAGAATGCAGAGCATCACTGCCCCAGACAAAGGGCTCCATTTAGACCTTGTGGCTATAATAGCCACTAATAGACCTCTGCTGGATGGGGACAGAGAGAGAGAGAGAGAGAGACAGACAGACAGACAGACAGAAAAAAGAAAGAAAGGGGGAGGGGGAGAGAGAGAGAAGGAAAAGAGCAGGCAGACCCCAGCAGCTTACCCCAAGCAGCTTACTCCAGCAGCAGGCCACATGCAAAAGCAGGCCCTTCAGCAGAAAGAGCCTCTCTGGGCGGGACTCTCTTGCTCTTTCTTAAAGGGGAAATGTCTGTTGAGGCTTTTTACTGCAGGGCAGGCTCTCTGCAGACATTTCCCTTTTAAGGCAGCCATTTTGTCCCCCCGGTGGGCAACTTTGGAAAAGCGGGAGGGAAGGACTAAAAATCAGTGTTTCCCCCGCCCTACCGGGGGACTTGGCAGCCCTAGTGTGAACGCGCGGCACAAAGTTATGCGCATACATGAAAGGGAAAACAAAAAAAAAGTGTGACGGCGCGCGCGAGCCGCACACGCCGGCTCCGCAGCAGTCTGAACGCTCCGTGTCGCCGCTGGTCCGCATTGCTCTGGCCAGTATGAACGGCCAACTCCGTGGAGTTTTCCCCCCGCTCCAGTTCCCTCCGCTTTGCCTCCGCTTTAGATTGCCAGTCTGTCCTCGGCCAATGTCAGCACTTTGATTGAGCCCCCAAACTGGCAACCGGGTATCCTATCCAGTGTAGTATTTCAAAGCTAGATGTTAGGTGACCCCTTTTGGCCAGGATCTGTGCAGAGCCTATCTACTCCTACGTTTTAGTGCTGCGTTTTCATGCCTGTTATTTGCCTGTTGAACTGTCCTCGGGACAAAGTTTTACTGACAAGGTTGGTGAGCAATGTTGGGTCTACTATGGGAGCTTGGAAAGGTTAGACCTTTTATCATGAAAATGTTCACCTTGTAGCCTGTATCAGTCCTGAAGGGGCTCGTAAATATAAATCAGGCCAGCGATAGCCATGAGAGACCATTTGCCACTGTCTCCCTGAATTGTGTTGTGTTCACGCGTTACATGTCTCTGGGATGCTGAAAGCAAGTGACAGCGATGGATATGTCAATAGTCGACTCTGTCGGGCAGGCAGAAATGTGATGACGTTAACAAGTTTAAATTGAAGGATGCGGTGGGGGGGAGGCAGGTGAAGCTTTAGGGGGGGAATCAACTCTAGGAAATGGCTACCAAGGGAAATGTCAAGTTTCCTCAAAATGGCTGCATTAGCAGCATGGATTTCTTGGTTAGGGGTAACAGCGGCAACTGGATTGAGATTGCATACGGCACCAGCTCTGGCATGGTGCGGGTGATTGTCCAGCATCCAGAGATGGTGGGCTCGGGGCCCCAGCTCTTCCAGATGTTTGCTGTCCACCGCAGCCCCATCACGAAGGTGATGCTCTCTGAGAAGCACCTGATCTCAGTCTGTGCTGACAACAACCACGTCTTTCCTAGAGTGATCTCAGTCTATTTATATAAAATGTTTATATCTTGCTTTTTCTGTTAAAAAAACTGTCTCCATGGTGATATATAACTATTAAAAGAAACTGATACAAATTCCAAATAACACCCCACAAGTCAGTAAGCAACAGCAAAATCAGCATCTTAAAAATTGGGGAGATAAAGGGCCTTCCCAATGAACAGGTGCTGAGGAGACAACAATGTCAGTGCCGTGCGTATGTGCCTGGAGAGGGGGTTCCATAGGGTTAGGGTTGCCAGTTCAGGGTTGGGGAATACCTGGAGATTTAGGGGGGCGGAGCCTGAGGAAGCTAGGGTTTGGGGAGAGGATGGACTTCAGCAGGGTGTAATGCCATAGACTCCACCTTCCAAAGCAGCTGTTTTCTCCAGGTGAATCGATCTCTGTCACCCGGAGACCAGTTGTAATCCCAGCCACTATTTGAAGATTGGCAACCCAATTAGGGTTACCAGGTCTTACCTGGCTGCTGGCGGGGGGTCAAGTCTCCCTGCGAAAGTCTTCCGGCATGTCCACAAAGCGTGTGCACTGCGATGGCATCACCTGGAGATGACATCATTGTGCCAGGCACATCAGGCTGGACGCCAGGCTACAGAGACTCGTTCCACGGGAGAAAATGATGGCTTTGGATTATGGACCCTATCAGTGTTCCCTCTAAGCTGAGTTAGTGTGAGCTAGCTCACAGTTTTTTAGCCTCCAGCTCACACATTTCAGTCTTAGCTCAAAAAGGATGGCTCCAGAGCAAACTAATTTATGCAGTAGCTAAATTGCTCGCTCACAACTTTAAGGTCAGTAGCTCACAAAGTAGAATTTTTGCTCACAAGACTCCACAGCTTAGAGGGAGCATTGGACTATACCGCACTCTTCCCTCACCAAGCTCCAGAAATTTCCTGACCTGGAGTTTGCAACCCTAAAGGTACCTTTCAGGCTGCAATGCCATCTCTACCACCTGACCTGCATGGCCATCCTAAGCAGACTTGCACCCTTTTGATTGACTTCAATGGCCTTAGAAGGGTGTAACTCAGCTTAGCCTGGCACTGTTAGGTCAAAACTACATCTGACTTTCCCGCTGGAATCATTCTAGTTTCAAAAAACCCTGTCTATACCTGTTTCTAGTTTCAAACCATACTTGTTGTAGTTTAAAAATTACTGTTAATTGCCCTCCTGTGGTCAAGCTAGCATTATACTGCTTTAAACAAATCCTGTTGCTTATTACTCTTCAGACCCAGGGAGGGAAATTTGAAACCAGTGTGAAATGAGCTTGGGAAAAGACAGCAGTCAAATTACTTCAGAGGGGAGGTGTAAATTGGGCCTCAGAGCTGTTTACAAACTACTTTCCCTTCCCTTCCCCTCCCCACAACAGATAGCCTGTGAGGTAGGTGGGGCTGAGAGGGCTCTTTCCAGAACTGTCCTTGAGAGAACAGCTCTGAACAGAACTATGGCTTGCCCAAAGTCAACCAGAAGCTGCGAGTGGAGGAGTGGGGAATCAAACCTGGTTCTCCCAGATTAGAGTCCACTCACATAACCACTACACTAAATTGGCTCTCACACCAAACTGACCCTTGCACCAAACTTGCTGATGTTATGGACCCTGGCCAGGGTCTCTATAGGTTCACAGAAGTTCCCAAAGAACCAACATGAGAGATCCAGGTTTACTTATGAGGAGATCTTTAATAACCCATCATAGTTATCAAAGCAGATGGGAGACTAAGCTTCAATCAGCTATCATTGAGAGCAACACACACAAACAGCGAAGCTTAGCCAAACCTCAAGATCCATGTGCATAACTAAAACTACATGTCTTAAACCCTAAAGGATGGCTGTGAGTCAAAGAATGATGAATCAAGCTATCCCAAACACTTGAATGAACCAGGCCATCTTGCACTTGGCTTCCAGTGGTGAGGGTTTCCAGGTTTCTATCGTCTGCCAGTGTGGGGCTCCTGGCTGCTTCCCTGTCTTCTGGCACATGCATGCCATGATGACATCACCCAGAAGTGATGTCATTGCACTGGGCACATTGTGTAGTGGACGCTTTAGCATTCGGCCAAAAACTCTAGAGCACCCGCTGCATGAGGTGCCCAGCACGAACATGTCACCTCCAAATGTCGTCATTGTGCCAGGCACATTGGGCACCATGCTCTTTGGGGGCAGGGCTCCCCCACCGGCCAGCTGGCTTGCAGATGGGTTGAGGGGCCAAAATCGGGAAAAAACCCACCCCCATCAGGAGGATGGCAACTCTACAGTGGGGGAAGAAACAACCCATGCCTTGAAGATAAGTCCTGCTAACAAGCACAAGAGACAGAAAGTTCCTCTCAGAGCAGCTAATACTTTCCTCTCCCAAGACTCAGGGCAACTAAGCACCCGGATGTAGCAAAAATTATGGAGTCACCCAGGCCAATACATCTGAACAGCTGGTTGGAATAGATATAGACTGCTGTATACAGTCAAGAGAAATGTGTAGAGCTTGGTGCTCCATCACTGGAGGTGGCCTGACGAAGTCCTGGAGGGAAATGGGTGGGAACCTGGGCGGTCTGTCGCCACACCTCTTAGCAACTGTGTTTTGTGGACGTCTATCAACTGTTACTCCTCTTAGTTTTGTGGACATTTATTAACTGTTAGGAATTTGTTGAACTGTATTTCACTGTAAAAATTGGTGTCTTTGGAATGGATCTGAATGGTTATTTAGAGTACTACACTCTTAATATAAGAATGTTTTGAACCTAGTGTTAAGTATTTTTGGGTACAGTGTTACAGGGTTTTGTTTTTTTTTACTGTATTGTTATACTCCCAACCCTCTTTGCTGTACTTTCATTTATTTACTATAGAATGGAGTGATGGCTGCTATCTTAGACTGCTTTCAATACAGATGAGGCAAATTCATGGAGAGGAGGAGGAGGAGGAGAAGAAGAAGAAGAGGAGGAGGAGGAGGAGGAGGAGGAGATTGGATTTATACCCCACCCTTCACTAGCTAAAGGTGTCTCAGAGTTGCTTACAATCTCCTTTCCCTTCCCCTACCCATAACAGACACCTGTGAGGTAGGTGGGGCTGAGAGAGCTCTCTTGAGGACTGCTCTTGAGAGAACAGCTCTGAAAGAACTTGTGACTGACCCAAGGTCACACCAGCAGCTGCATGTGAAGGAGTGGGGAATCAAACCCGGTTTTCCCAGATTAGAGTCTGCACTCCTAACCACTACACCAAACTGGCTCTGGGATACAAGATAACAGGCAATAAAGTCCAGGATACCCTTAGGCCTAGTGGTGGCTACTAGCCTCCATGTTTAAGGGCAGTGTATCACCGAATACATGTTGCTGGTGGGGGACAAGAATCAGGGGAGACTTTGGCCTCCATGCCCTGCGTGTGGGTTTCCAAGGAGACACCTATTGGCCACTCTGGGAAATGGGACACCAGAGAAGATGGACCATTGCTCTGATCTTTGGAACTTGACTTCTTGCTTGTCTTGAATCACATTACCTGTTTCTGCAGTGTTGCTAACTTTCAGGTGGCACCTGGATAGCTCCTGCTATTTCAGGTGATTCCCAAACAACCAAGATCAGTTCTGCTGGGGAAATGGCAGCTTCAGAAGGTGGTCTCTAGCATTATGTCCTGCTGAGGTCCCTCCCCTCTCCAAATGCTACTGTTATGTATTGACCATGCGGTTGACCATGTGCTCATGTAATGGCGACCACCATGTGGCCAGAGCACATAGCCAAGAAACTACCTGAGCTTCAGTCAGGTAGAACAAAGGCCAGGTGGATCCAAACCGGCCACCAATCATGTACCTAGGTTTCTCCAAGGGAACCTATGAGATGTAAATAGACTGATAAGAGCCTATCAGGCCAGTTGGGCGAGGTCAGGGGATTGTCCCTGACCAGCATAAAAGAAGGGCTTCAAGCCCTGGGTTGCATGCTTCATCCGGACCAGCAATAAAGATCTAGCTGTTTCACTGTTCCATGGACTCCCGACTCCAATACTTATCAGCTACCCTGTGCAGTATTTACTCAAATGCAAGACTAGCTCCCCCCCCCACAAGCACACTATCAAAAAAAATAGAGGGGGTCCTCTTACATTTGTCTTCAAGCTACAGTTGTGTGTGTGTGTGTGTAACATTGTTAAGGGGCTGCCTTCCATTCAAAGTTGTGTCAGGCGTGATGAGGGAGTAAAGGTCTTTTTAAAAGCTACGAGAGAGGGCTGGAGTAGGGAGCAGTCGTGCCCTGTGTCATGCCTCATCTGCAGCCAGCCAGAGGTACACCGCCAGCAGGCAAAGCAGGGTGACAGCTTGGCTTGGCATGGCCATGGCACACAAGATGGATGGTAAGTCCTGGGTGGTAAGTCAAGGGGCCAAGCCCCAAGATGCCCCACTGTAGCTACAGGCCTGGCCGTCTTCCTTGTGAGGAAATATGTTCCAACCTAAAATGGGGATCCACAACCTTTTTGAGCCTGCAGGCACCACTGGAATTTTGACATGGGATGGTGGACACTGCCACAAAATGGCTGCTGTAGTTTACCTTCAGTCACCCAGTGACGATCCTTGTCCTTTGGCGGCAGCTGCTGACAAAGCAATGTTGTTGTTTTTTTTTTTAAAGAATCTTCTCCACAGTCAATCGAGTCCCCAGTGGCCAATCAGGAGCTGTGGTAGGCAAGAGCCACACCTGACTCCACCCACTTTAAAATACTTGGCAGGTGCTGGCAGGTGCCATGGTTCCCATTGGCCCCACATTGGGAACCTCTGAGCTAAAAGAAGCTGAACTAAGTCAGGTGCGGGGGGTCTGCAACACACACACAAAAAGGCACACGCTGGTTCCATAAATCATTTGGCTGGCCTCACTTGACTGTGCTACACTGTAGCATACCACACACATACAACATGACATGTGCTGATATTAATTTATTTTATTTTATTTATTATATTTATATCCCGCCTTGCCAGCGAACCGGCTCAAGGCGGCTAACAGCATAAAATACCTTTACAACAAAGGTTTACAATATAAAAATACAGTATAAGAATACACAATTAAAATTGACACCACATCCTACGCAACAGATGGCGACTTCCAAGTTCTCATGGTGAGTAGGAACAGCAAGGGGTGCAACCAACGGGGCCAGGGCAATGTTATCAGTCAATTCCTCCCGCCGGTGGCAGCTCCTAGTTGAAAGCCTGGCGGAAGAGCTCCGTTTTACAGGTCCTGCGGAATTGCAATAGATCCCGCAGGGCCCTGATGTCATCCGGGAGCTTGTTCCACCAGTAGGGAGCTGCCACCGAGAAAGCCCTGGCCCTGGTGCAGGCCAACTGAACGTCTTTCGGACCGGGGCAAGTCAGGCGATGCTGAGTGCCTGACCTCAGTGACCTCTGGGGCCTATATGGGGAAAGGCGGTCCCTCAAGTAGGCAGGCACCTGACCATACAGAGCTTTAAAGATTAACACCAGCACCTTGAACCGGATCCGGTATGCTATGGGCAGCCAGTGCAGTGACTGCAGCACAGGCTGGATGTGGTCCCGCAGGGAGAAACCCATCAACAGCCTGGCCGCAGCGTTCTGCACCAGCTGCAGCTTCCGGATCTGAGACAAGGGCAGCCCTAAGTAGAGAGCATTACAGTGATCAAGACGTGAGGTGACCATAGCATGGATCACTGTAGCTAGGTCTTCGCGTTCGAGGAAGGGGGCCAACTGCCTAATCAGCCGTAGGTGGAAAAAGCACATTGAGGGCGAGTGAGCATGAGCACCCTCAACTCACCCTGCTTGATCACTGCCCTCTTTTACTGGAAACATTTGGAAGAGCCAGTGTTCCCAGTCACAGGGCTGTAGCCTGCATGCTCACAAGCTGGCAATTGCACATAGGTGGTAGCAGGACCAGAATACTCCCTCTGCATGCCTAGATTCCAACACACGCAATGCCATCTTCAGAATCTACCCAGCACCCCTGCCTTGGGACCTCATCTGTGTTCCTGTTCTCTGCCTGTTTATGCAATAAACAATCCACTGGTATTTCAGGGCTTAATCAGTTGAATGTTTGTTTTAATATGCTGAGAATGCCATTTCTTATATGTCCTAAGAGGGGAGACTGGGCTAGAAAATCTTCGGGTCCTTTCCATTCTGATTCCATAATGCATCCTACATTTCCTGTCTCTCATATCTCTCTTTATACATAATTGTGAAGTGGGGTGGCACTTTCCAGCCCTCTCATTGGCTGTGCAGCTGCTCCCACAGCCATTGGCCCGTCAGCTGCCACTCAAGAGTACTCATGTGCCATTGGCTGGGTGCTGGGTCTGCACCTTTTCCCCGCCCACTCCCCCTTCAACCACTGTTCTCTGTCAGAAGCACTAGCAAACAGCTGTGTCTCCCAACGAAGACACTTCTCTTGCTTGGGTCCTGTGTGGGACTAAGTTTTCCCTCAGTGGCTGTTGTGAGGGCCAGTCCCCACTAGGGTTGCCAGCTCCAGGTAAGGAAGCCAGAGTTTGAGGAGGGGAGAGGAGATGCTGAATAGAATGCCATAGAGGCGACCAGCCAAAGCAGTTATTTTCTCCAGAGGTGAAAGAGATCTGTTGTCTGAAGTTCAGTTGTGATACCCAGCGATCTTCAGGCTTCACCTGGAGGTTAGCTACCCTAGGCATAGCAGTTAGTGCTTCAGAGCAAGGCCTGCCAGACCCAGGTTCTTGCTGTGGAAGCTGTGATTTTGGACCAGTGACAGACTTTCAGTGTAACCCCTCCCCCACCCACTGCCAGCTTGGCCAATTTCCTGTCAGAATAAACTGTGAACATTGCTAGCAACCAAGCTTGGTTCTGTCAGTAAAACAGGGTTGTTGTGCAAGTCAAAAGGGGGAGAGGAGAATGTTGTAAGCTGCTTTGGTCCCGACTGCAGATAAAAAAACTACTTTCTCTCCTGGGGAACCATTTTTGCCAATTTCCAGGTGAGGGCTGGAGATCACTCAGAATTACAACTGCTCTCCAGATGGCAGAGATAAGTTCCTCTGGAGAAAATGGTGGACTGTGTCCTTATACCCTGCTGAGATGGCCTCCTTATGCCAGCCAATGGACGTAGCAGCCAAGGCTTCAGAGTACAGTTGAGGTTGCAGGTGGGGAGGAGACATAAAGCTGAAGAGTCAGGGGCAGATAATGGCAGGTTGATGCTTGGCTGGGAGGGAGATAGGGTCGCCTCCTCCAGGTTGGGAAATTCCTGGAGATTTGAGGGTGGAGTTTGAGGAGGGGTAGAAACTCAGATATGTACAATGCCATAGACTCCACCCTCCAAACCAGCCATTCCCTCCTGGAATAACCATTGTTGCCAATGTCCAGGTGAGGAGTGGAGATCACTCAAAACTACAACTGCTCTTCAGGTAGCAGAGGTCAATTCCCCTGGAGAAAATGGTGAACTCTGTGTCATTATACCCTGCTGAGTATTGCCACAGCAAATTGAAGCTGAGTGCCCAAGACTTTGGCACTCTCCCAGGGCCTCTTTCTAGAGCCCGCTGTATTTATTTCCACAACGGGCCTTATTCCTAGTATATATATAAAATCAGTTTTTTTCCCCCTGCCTTTTACAATGTCTCCCACCATTTGCAGTCGTAATTCAGCTGCCATTTATCAAATGGAATGTATTGTACCATCAGAACCAATTAACCACTAGTGCTAATACTGGAGTCCATTAAGAAAAATTCCAAGAAGAAAGAAAAGTGAGCATAAACAAGAGGTAGTAATAGCTTCCTGGGGTGCACTCCGTTGTATTCTGTGCGAAAGTCTCTAATGTAATTCCAGCATCGCATACTCAGCGGTAACCTAAGTCGCTCATGGTGTATGATTATGTATATTTTATGTTTATTTTTAAATCTATGGGGAACAGAATATTATTTTTTCCCTAACCTGGAACTAGGTACTTGAAGGAAAATTATTGTTTTTCAGATCACTTAAAGTCTGTTAGCTTTTTAACCATATAAATCTTTTGGTTTCCTTAGAGTAGTGCTTTTAAAATGGCTTTGGGGGGGAATACACTCTTTTATGATGTCAGAAATAAAGCCAGTTTTTCAATGATTCGGTCATTTGGGTAGCTGACCTATCATGGTATCATGGGATTTAGCTGTGAGGTGAACAGCTGACCTACAGGGGCTTCATGTGATTGGTCACGTAGGAGGCTTTGAATGTTGTCAAGGGAAGATGGTGGGTAGAGATTCTGTAAATGTTTAGGGAAAGAAATCTATGCAAATATCACATTCACAAAACAAATTCTATATTTGGTGGCTGGTGTGCGTAGGTGCGGACTGGGAGGTACAGTTGGCAACTCCATGTGGAGAAATTCCTGGAGAGTTGTGGCGGAGCCTGGAGATGGTGGGATTTGGGGAGGTGAAAGACCTCAGCAAGGTATAATGCTGTAGAGTTCACCAGGGGTAATTTCGTAGAAAAAGAGCTGCAGGAGCTCATTAGTGTAACTCATTAGCATAACTTATTTGCATATGCCACATCCCTTGACATCACCGGAAGTATGTCAGAAGGCAAGAAAGAAAGGAGAGAGAGAGAAAGGGAAGGGAAGGGAAGGGAAGGGAGGAAGGGAGGAAGGGAGGAAGGAAGGAAGGAAGGAAGGAAGGAAGGAAGGAAGGAAGGAAGGAGCTGGCAGAGAGGGGACAGCTACTAATCCAAGCCTCAGAAATACCACTATTCTGGGAGGATAGCTTCAGTGATCGCTGAAGCCCTCAGAAGGCTGGTTGGAGGAACAAGGACCTTTCCAAGGGACGGGGTCATTTTGCTGCAGCCATAACACAAGCAGGCATTCCCCCATGGGAGGGGGGCTGGCATCAACTCTCAGAGCTGTGCTCCCCCGAGCTCCTGCTCGAAATGACCCCTGGAGTTCACCCTCCAAAGCAGCTGTTGCCTCCGGAGGAACTGATCTCTGCAGTCTGGATATCAGTTGTAGTTCTAGGAAATCACCTGGAAGTTGGCAACCCTGCTGGGAGGCCAAAACGACCCTGGAAAAGGGCTCAACTTCCTCCCACCATCAACACCCCATCACCTGATGGAAGGCCAAATAACCATGGAGATAGGAGGTTGCACAGTGCTTCTCCTTGCTGGTTGTAATGTACCTGGGCTGGCCCAGGACAAAGTTGGGCACTGCCACGCCCATGATCTTCTTCACTCTCAGCGTTGCACCTTGCACCTGGGCTGGCAGGGTGAAGCCTGGCACCTCTGTACCTGTAATTCCTTCTCACTGACCATACTATAGGACAGGGGTCAGAGTCTGGTGGGATACATGAGAGCTTTAGAGAGCATGTAGGAATTGGTGCCCATGTACGCATTGAAAGCCACTGGTCTGAATCCATGCTTCCAAGCTGCACTTATAGAGGTTTACATGGGGTGGAGAGGGTTGACAAAGAGAAATTTTTTCCCTCTCCCAAAATACTAGAACTTGAGGGCATCCAATGAAGCTGACGGGCAGTAGATTCAGGATGGACAAAAGGAAATACTACTTTACACAGGGAGTGATTCAGATGTGGAATTTGCTGCCAGAGGATGTCATGATGGCCTTAGGAACAGCTCTAAGAGGGGATTGGATAGATTCATGGAGGATAAGTCTATCAATGGCTACTAGCCATGGGGACTGAGAGGAACTTCTACATTCAGAGGCACTAATCCTCTGATTCCCAGAGCCAGGAGGCAACATCAGGGGAAGCCCTCGACCTCTGTGCTCGGTTGTTGGCCATCCAGAGGTTGGCCACTGTGTAAGACAGGATGCTGGACAAGATGGACCATTGGTCTGATCCAGCAGGGCTCTTCCTATGTTCTTATATTCACTGTATGTGTGTATCTGTATCTGTCTGTCTGTCTATCTATCATCTATCTGTCAATCTATCTATCATCCATCTATCTATCGTCCATTTATCATCATCATTATTTATCTATCATCATCTATCTATCATCTATCATCTAGCTATCTGTCTAGGTAACTTTGTCTACTCAGAATGGCAGCAGCTCTCTGGGGTCTCAAGCAGAGGTCTTCTACATCACATATGACCTCATCCTTTTAACTGTAGATGGTGGAGGTTGGGCTGGGACCTCCAAGCAGATGCTCCAGCATTGAGCCATGGCCCCTCCTGCACTCCTAATATTCTGACTTCTGAAGTCATCATGACACTTTTTCAGTTCTTAGATACACTGCCCAACATGGATGTGGTTCGGTTCATGATGGACCTTCCCCAAGAGTCCAGCAGTGTTCCTTCTAAGCTGAGTTAGTGTGAGCTAGCTCACAGTTTTTTAGCTTCTGGCTTGCACATTTTTGTCTTGGCTCAGGAAGGATGGCTCCAGAGCAAACTCATTTATGCAGTAGCCAAATCACTTGCTCACAACTTTAATGTGGATAGCTCACAAAGTAGAATTTTTGCTCACAAGACACCACAGCTTAGAGGGAGCATTAGAGGCAAGCCCAGCAGATTGTGGCAAGGTAAGAATGAACTTTCACACAATATTTCATCACTGTGGGACAGTACAGATACCTGACCGCAAGGATGTCTGCTCCACAGCATTTGCGCTTGTATATTTGAAGTGTTGACTGCAGTGTCCCCTATAAGGCTCTACAAAGCAGGGCATACATTTTTAGTATGATAAACATGTCATTTTTGGAGACTTCTGGTTTATGGCAGCTTCTATGGTGGGTGTGTGTCCCCGAAGCTCTGGGAGACACGGCCTGGTCCTGGCGGCGAGAAGTGGTCCCGAACAGGTTTTGGGCCCCCAGGAGCTCTTGTAGGGGGCTCCTGCCTGAGGCATGTGGGATAGCCTCTCCCGGGGTGGCGACCCTGGAATCAAGGCTTCCCTTTGCCTCGGAAGGTTCTGCTGCCGAGGAGCCCATGGGCATACAGAAGCACTCCCGGATGGCTGCAGAGCCAGGCTGGCAGTAAGAAAGTGGAAAACTTACCCGATTCGCTTGGCATGATTGTGAGTGACCATTTTTTCAGAAGATTCTTTGATTTTATCTAGATGCAGGGGGGGTTTAAAGTTTGAATCCCCCCCTCTTTCTTTGGCACAGAGAAATGGCACATTAGAAAATCGCTGTAAGGGCTGCATGGCTGAAAGCCAAAAAGGATCAAGTTGAGAGGCGGAGATTAAAAAAGAGGGACTTTTAACAGACTGCAGAGAACTTTTTCTTAAATATAAATAAACAGGAATGGCGGAAGGGGAGAAAAGATGGTGGGGAAAAGTAGACCCTCTCCCAAAGCCACATCAGCACTTCCTGGCACAAAGTCCAAGACTAGCACAGACCTAAATGCAGTCTTGGCATTAGCTCTGCACCCCCTGATGGACCAGCTGACCTCTGTGAACCAAAAATTGGACTCTTTGCAAAAAAAAAAAAACAAGTCACAGATGCAAGCACGAGATCTGAGCAGACGGCTAAAGTGCTGGCAGAGGTCAAGATCAAGGCAGAAAAGATGGATTTAAGAATGAATGTGATGGAAAAGGAAAGGATTTCAAACAAAGACAATCTTTTGAGACTTCAGATGGAATGTTCTTTTTTTTGAGATTTTCAGGGGATTGTTGAGCAAAAAGGAGAGAACCTCAAAAAGATGTTGAGTGAGGCTTTGGCTCCAATGACAGATTCAAAAGTGGATCAAATACAAAGCAATATGGATATGGCCTACAGGACATATCCTGAGTATGTTAAGAAGAAAAATCTGCCAGGAGAGGTTATGGTGAGGTTCTCTAAGAGATCAACTAGAGATGTGGTGCTCAAGGCCACATTCCTGAAGATTCAAGAAGTGGATATAAAAGTTTTGAAGGACATTCCATTTGATATTAAAAAAGAGGAGGAAACCCTACGGGAACCTGACTACTTATCTACGAACACAAGGCATCCCATATCACTGGCTTATTCCAGAAGGACTGGCCTTTAACTTCAAAGATAAGAAGCAAAAGATTGACTCAATCTCAAAAGCCACATTTTTTTTTGGGATTATTGCAAAGAAGATAAAGATAAAGCTTCCACAGGGGACTCATTGGAAAATCAGGAGAGCATTTATGGACTGGAAAGCTCAGACACATCTGGAACTAAAAGCTCAGAAGAAGAAGAGTCTGACAGTGCTTTGGGGGCTGCGGCGGCAAAACCCCAGAGAAGAAAGAAAAAAAGAAGAAGAGGACATAAGTTGAAACAATTAACGTGTTCTTAAAAGTCTTAAAATTTTATTGTATCCCATTTGAGCTTAAGCCTGCATGTACTTAATTTTTATTTGCTTTTTAGGTCTGAATTCCATGATATTAAGCTTAGATAAGCCTGTTTAGTTAAGTATTTCTGAAATATAGGCTGAAGACAGACTGGAGTTCGGGCCCGCTTCAAGTCCGCTGTGCAAGTGGCTGAGGTGGGCCCGTTCTCACAGCCGCAGCTGCCTGGCGGAGGCGTGCCGTACTCACCCTGTCCTGTGGCACGTTCCTCCCACGGCAGCCATACCCCAGGAGGAACTGGTGCCCAGCCATCTGGGCGCGTGTTCCTCCTGCTTCCGGGTGGTGTGAACACACCTGGAAGTGCACAGCCGCACACCGCCACTGCCACCAGGAGCTGCCCGCAGTGTGCACGCTGCAGGCCACCTCCTACCTGGAATGTGCATGCTGCGCTGCGGTCGGTGTGAATGGCAAGCTCCAGGACGCTTCACCCCCAGCTTGCTCCGCCTCCGCGGCGCGGTGGAGCTCCAGTCTGTCTTCAGCCATAAAAGCTAGAAATTAACCTTAGAATAAAAACTGACTCTGTATGCCTTAGGGTAGTGAGTAGCATTTTTAGTTAGTATAGTAGTTTAAGAAGAAGAGAAGAGAAGAGATTGGATTTATATCCCGCCCTTCACTCACTTAAGAGTCTCAGAGCAGCTTACAAACTCCTTTCCCCTCACCTCCCCACAACAGACACCCTGTGAGGTAGGTGGGGCTGAGAGAGCTCTTTCCCAAGCTGTCCTTGAGAGAACAGCTGGTACAGAGCTATGGCTTGCCCAAGGTCATCCAGCCAGGTGCAAGTGGAAGAGTGGGGAATCAAACCCGGTTCTCCCAGATTAAAGTCGGCGAACTTAACCACTACACCAAACTGGCAAACTAAAAGCATTTTAGAGTTATATGTAGTAGTAGAAAATCAATAAAAAAATAAAATAAGATAAACATGTCATTTTTGTATAAAGGTGCCATAGTTTCAAATGGCCTGTGAGATGCTCACTTGAAGTGAAGCTTGATTCGCTGCAGAAATGTCAATTTTTTAATTATTTTATTGATTTCCTTTCTCCCCTGCTTTCTCCCCAAAGGGGCCCCCAAAATGGCTTACAGCATTCTCTTCTCCAATTTTATCTTCACTTCAACCCTGTGAAGTAGGTTAGGCTGAGGCAGCATGACCAGTCTAAGGCTGGGGTCCCCAACCTTTCTGAGCCTGTGGGCACGTTTGGAATTGTGATGTGGGGTGGTGGAAACAACTTCAAAATGGCTGCCATGGGAGGCTGAGCTGCACACACACACACAAAGCCCAATTGCCGGGGAGAAGGGTAATTTAGAAATATTCTGGGAGAGAGAGGTGAGCAAGACTAAAACAAGCACTGCCACTTGAGAGCCAGTTTGGTGTAGCGGTTAAGAGCAGCAGACTCTAATCTGGGAGAATCTGATTTGAGTCCCCACTCCTCCACATGCAGTTGCTAGTGTGACCTTGGATCAGTCACAAGTTCTTTCAGAGCTGTTCTCTCAAGAGCAGTTCTCTCAGAGCTCTCTCAGCCCCACCTACTTCATAGGGTGTCTGTTGTGGGGAGGGGAAGGTAAGGAGATTATACACCACCCTGAGACTCCGAGTGAAGGGTGAGGTATGAATCCAATCTTCTCCTCCTCCTCTTTCTCCTCCTCCTCCTGCTTTAATCTGAATCTCCACTCAGATCTTCAGTGGCAAATCAGAAGCCCTGCTGGGCAAGAGGCCCATCTAGTCCCACCCACTCTCTAAAAATATTTGGGGGCTCCTAGAATGGTGTTGGCAGCTGCCATGGTACCTAGTCTAAGGTCTCTGAGGAAGCATCTTTGGGAATTCAAACTCCAAGCTCCCAAATCTTAGTGGGACATTCGAACCGGTACATCACACTTACTTCAAGAGACAGGATTCTGGGGCAGATTAGTGAACCTGTAATATGGCGATGTCAGTGGTAGAAGGGGGGTGGTGGATCCCACTTGGTCAGAGGCCACGAGCCACTGAAAATGCTCTGTCAAATCCAATCCATATTCCAGCTGTCAGGATGGGCAGAAGCCTGAGCAGCTGATCAAAGAAAATAATGCAAGTCAAGTTCCAGACAGGCGAAGTGTGGAATAGGGACAAAATACAGATGTACTAAACAAACAAACAATTATGCAATTAATGTCTGATATTATTTGGGTTCTTGTACTATAGCATGTGTTTACATGTCCAGAGGCGTAATTGATAGGTAGCCTTCATTTTTTGAGTTTTTTCTTATTACCTTCTGCTGTATGATCGAACATGTCGGTTATCTTTACAATGCCTGAATCTCTCTCTCTCTCTCTTTGCTTCTCTGTCTGTTGTTTTGCGGCTCCCTTCCCTTGACTTTTCCATTTCTCAATCCAATTGATCCAAAGATAATTTAGGAAGGATGTGTGTTGTTGTTGTTTAAAAAAATGTGTGCTATCCTCAGACTGGAAACAAGCCCAACAGTCAAAATGTGAAAGGGATGCCGACTTATACAGCATGGAAGATGAAACTGAGCATTTGATTTATCCCGAAGGCTTAGGGCAAACTAGAAATGAAATGGGTCCATATATTATAAGGGGATCCTAAATGAATTACTGGAAAAGCACAATTTATGACTGTGTGATAAGTCAATGTCTTTCTTTTGGTATTGTAGAACTATACCTGTGCAAGCACATAGTTCACTCATTATCCACAGGAAGCAAAGTCCCTCTCTCTTTCCTAATACACGTTTGACTCACTTTGGCTTCAGGAACAGCTAATTTGGCTCAGGGCAAGGGCAGGGCAATTCACTTTTTAGGGTGCTTTCACACCTGCTGATTAATGCAATTTCAGTCCACTTCAGTGACTGTTTGCAAGTGGATTTTATCATTTCACACAGCAAAATGCAGTTGCAAAGGGCATTGAAAGTGGATTGAAAGGGTGTTATTTAGTGTGTGTGAATTACCTGCTATGTGCAGCCTGTTGCACATCTGCACTCCACAGCTAGATCCTCACTGCTATCCCCCTTTTCTCCCAGTGCTCCAGATGCTGGCCTGTCACCTAACATAGCAGTCTTCAGCCTATGCATTAGGCCCTTCAGATGGTCATAGAGGCTCACTAATAGAGGTACTCATCATTGCATTTTGGAAGGACTTGCTGCTCCAGCACATGAGTAAAGAGCAAGGCAGTGAGTGTGTGGATTAAAAATAGGATAACTGGAATGGCAATAGAAATGCATTTCTGTTTCTTATATAGGCTGTGGTCACACGGCCCCTTTAAATCCGGGAGGGCTCCTGGATTAAAGGGGCCGCATTTCTTTACCTTGGGTTGGGATGTCTACACATCCCAACCCCTGTGGCGGCCGGAGGCGGCGGCTGGAGGGGGCGAGGGATCCAGAGGTGGCGGCAGAAGCAGTGAGGGATCCGGCGGTGGCGGCAGAAGCAGCGAGGGATCAGGCGGCAGTGGCAGAAGCAGCGAGGGATCCGGCGGTGGCAGAAGAAGCGGTGAGGGATCCGGCGGTGGTGGAAGAAGCAGCGAGGGATCCGGCGGCAGCAGCAGCAGAAGCAGCGAGGGATCCGGCGGCGGCAGAAGAAGCGGTGAGGGATCCGGCAGCAGGGGAAGAAGCAGCGAGGGATCCGGCGGTGGCAGAAGAAGTGGCGAGGGATCTGGCGGTGGCAGAAGAAGTGGCGAGGGATCCGGAGGCAGCGGCAGAAGCAGCAAAGGACCTGCCAGCCGCCTGGTAAGTTCGGGGTCCCCCCCCCTTTTACACTTGGGCTCTTGACTGCCCAAGCGCCCAAGTGTAAAAGGGGGAAAAATGGCCGACGGGACCATTTGGACAGCCCTGCTCTCGCAATGATTGCGAGAGAGGGCTATCCAGATAGCTTATATGCGGGTTCTTCCCGCAACACCCAGGAAAACTGTTGATTTTCCCGGGGTTGGAAAATGCGGGAGCAACCCGCATTTGAGCCCGCTTCGCCGCCGGACTTGCTGCGGCCCGTGTAGTTGGCCCCTTTAAATGTGGGAGGAAGCAGCCCTTCCTCCTGCATTAAAGGGCCGTGTGCTCGCAGCCAAACTCTCTAAAAACTAAGATTGTAATGGATTGTAATAGGGGGCTGCAGGTCCCATGAGGAATCAGAAGCCTTGTTTCCGACTCAATGTTTAAAACAATGGAAACCGTGTTTAATCGCTGGATACCCACCAGCATAGAGTGATGTCAACGATCTTGATCTCTCACTTTGGTTCATCCTACCAATATGTTCAATAGGGCCTGCTCTATAAGGAGGTGAGCTGAGGTAGTTACCTCAGGTGGCCAGGGCTTCTTCTGTAGAAAAAGCCCAGCAGGAACTCATTAGCATAATAGGCCACACCCAACTGCAGAAATATATTAGCATATTAGGCCACACCCCTGACAGCGCAGCTCCCTCCCAGGACTGGCTTCCCCAGGTGCCCGTGGCTTGCAGGGTGCATGGGGAACCCGAGGAAAGGAAGGCAGTTTCTGGATCAGCTTCCCCAGGTGGGGAGGCAGTTTAAATTGCCAACCCTCCCTGGATTGGCTTGACTTCCCAGGTGCCCCACAGCTTGCGAGGTGCTTGGGGAACCTGGGGGGGTGGGGAGGCTGTAGGTGTGGCCAACTCAGAAGCCAGTCAGAACTCCATTTCTGTGCGTTCCTGCCCAAAAATAGGTGCCATCCCACAGGTGGCAGATTTTGAAGGATAGCAACCTTTTACCTCACAGATTTGTTGTTCTGAGGATAAAATGGAGAAGCGAAGGACTATGTGGTAAGCTCCTCTGGGTCTCTACTGGGGTCAAAAATCCAGTATCATTATATCTAATTCTCAACAAGGTCTTAGATTTGGCTCTTCAGGTCAGGAGACTGGCACCATGAACAGACAAGATAGATGTTTTTACAAACACAAGAGAAGCCCCTAAAAAAGTATACCAGTGACTTAAATCCCCCAAATAATAGAAGCATCATCTGTACTTTTAATAAATGGAAGCCCTCTGATATCTCAATGACCATTATGGGGTTGCTAGCAATCACAACAATACTGCCAGCTTTCAAACCTTAGTAAAAGGCTGAGGGGAGGGGGAGGGGCTCTTTTCAGGGCTGTTTTGACTGCCCAGTCCCCTTCTGCTCCCCTCCCCCCCTGCCCTAGAGGGAGAACTCATTGGGGCCAAGCCCAGCAGCAACCGCTGGGCAACTTGCTACTATTATGGGTGTGCGTTTGACTTGGCCAAGCCAGAAAACCCCTGTATAATGCCTATACAGCATTATTCGAGCTCTCCAGAACCTAAATCAGATTCTCTTCAGGTCAGGAGGTTGGCACCATGAACAGACAAGATAGATCTTTTTACAAACACAAGAGAAGCCCCTAAAAGAGTATACCATTACAAGACCGCATGGCGACCGTGATTGCGATACATAACACCCCTCCCCTCATAGTCCGGTCCCCCTCATGTAACATAGTCCTTTAAATAACCCAGGCGTCAGCGCTCGTGGCCCAAGCGCCAAGGCGTTGTGTGCTGGGGAGTGGTGTTGGAACCAGGAAGTGGGGCAGCCTGTTCAGGGAGTTCTGTGGGCAGGTCCAGCAGCGTTGCTAGCATTGCGGGCTCGTCCAGACTTCCTGGGGTCTGGATATCCGCTGGCCCCGCATCCGAGTTCATTTCTGGGAGTGGCCATTGGTCCAGAGCCTCTGATGCAGGGGTTTACGGGATGTGGGGTTCAGTGCTCGGGAGGCACCACTGCAGCTGATTGATGTGGCACCGCCATACTGTTCCTTCCTTGGTGAGGACCTTGTATGACAGCAGCCCTGTGGACTGGATGATTCTTCTGGGGACACTTGGCAGACCTTGGGCATAGTTCCGGATGTAGATCAGGTCCTCCAGGTAGTACCCACATGGGGCTGCTTGGAACTCTGACCTGGGGATGCCATCCAGGGCATGGTCTGGATGCAGCCTGTTGAGCAGGGTGCTGAGACACCAGCCCATCAACATCCCTGCAGGGCTGCGTCCCATCCCAGTGTGTGGGGTTGATCACTGGCCAAACAGGAACTTCACCAGCTTGAACTCCCAGTCTACCTGTTCCATCCATTGGAGGGCTTCTTTGGTTGTTCTCACCATTCTTTCTGCTTTGCCCATTGGTCGCGGGGTGGAAGGGTGTGGAACGGATGTGGCGAAGACCAAGGTAGTCTGTAAAGTACTGGAATTCCGTGGATGTGAATGCCATCCTGTTGTTGGTGATGAGAGTGTTTGACAAGCCTTGTGTGGAAAACACATGCCACATGGCTTGAATGGCCGCATTACATGAGGTGGTCTTCACCGGGATTACCTCCAGCCATTTGCTGTAACTATCTGCAATTATATAAAACAGCTGGCCCTGGACCGGCCCCGCAAAATCCAGGTGGAGCCGAGACCAGGGCTTGTTGGTTGATTCCCAGGGTTGGACGGGGGCATGAGGAGGCTTGGGCCGTGACTCCTGGCATTTGGTGCATCGGTGGACCAGGTCCTCAAATCTTCTTGTCCATGCCTGGCCACCAAACGTAACTGTGGGCTAAGGCCTTCATCTGGACTATCCCCGGGTAAGCGGTGTGGAGTGCCACTAGCACCTTGGCATGGAGTGGGGCCGGAATGACCACATTGGTTTCCCATAATACACACCCTTTGTGGGTGAAAGTTCATTGTGCCCTGTGATGTAGGTGGCAAACTCTGGCCCCAGATGATTGGGCCACCCCCTCCCCACCCAGTCCGAGACCTGGAAGAGGACGTGGTCCCAGGCCATACAGCGGGCCACATCCAATACTTGTACAGGCCAGTCTGGGAGGTCCTTGAGTAAGGCGATGTGGAAGGCAGGGGCTGGGGCCGGGTCACTGGACAGCAGCGGGAGGTGACTCAAGGTGTCCACGTGGCCCATTGCTTTCCCTGGTCGATACTCCAAGGAGTATTGGTACCCTGACAAAAATGGACCAATGTAGCACCCGGGGGATAACTTGTGTGGGGTTTGGCGGTGCAGAGCGAGAAGGCCCAGGAGCAGCTTGTGGTCCGTGGTTGCAGTAAAAGTTCTACCATACAAGTAGTTGTGGAATTTGCAGACGCCAGCAACTATAGCCAGGACTTCTTTATCTATCTGGGCATAGTTCCACTCAGGCGCCAATAGGGTGTGAGAATAATAAGCCACTGGCACCTCCCACCCATCAGGGAGTTGATGGCCCAAGACAGCCCCCACCATGTATGGAGACGCATTGCATGCCAGGAACACCGGCAGGGACTCGTTGAAATGCGCCAGTATGGTGTTTGACACTAGCAGCGCTTTCACCGCTTTGAAAGCAGCCGAATGTCATGGCCCCCATTCCCACTTAGCTCCCTTGTCCAGTAACCTGTGTAGGGGCTCTGCTACCGCAGCCTTGTGGGGAAGGAAGGTGTGGTAAAAGTTCAGGAGGCCGAGGAACGCTTGAAGCTTGGCCTTTGATGTGGGGGTGGGAGCCTCCGTGATAGCCACCACCTTCTCCGGAGTGGGGTGGATGCCCTGCACATCTATGGTGAACCCCAGGAAAGTGACCGACAGAACTCCCAAGATGCACTTGTTCTCGGTCACCCTTATGCTGGCGTCCTGAAACCGCTGGAGGACAGACCACAGCCGGGTCTTGAATGTGGCAATGTCCAGGGCTGTGATCAGGATGTCATCAAAGAAGGGCTTCACACCTGGAATATCTTTCAACACAGAGTCCATTTGTTGTTGGAACAACACCTGGGCAATGCTGACCCCAAACTGGAGTCACTTCACCTTAAAAGTTCCCTTGTGGGTGACTATAGTTAGAGCCTCTGCCGTGGCGTTGTCCATGGGGAGCTGCTGGTAGGCCAGTGCTAGATTCAGCTTTCCAAAAACCTAAGCCCCGGCTAGGGAGGCCAAGACGTGGCTGACCACGGGCACCGGGTACAAGTGATCCTACAAAGCCCAGTTAATGGTACATTTGTAGTCCACGTAGATGCATATCTCCCCATTTGCCTTCATGGGGGTAACAGTTGGGGTCTCCCACCTCATATGCGGCACCAGTTCAAGCACACCTTGTGCAACCAGTTTGTCCAGCTCAGCCTCTACCTTGGGCTGGATTGCAAGGGGTGGCTGCCAAGCCACCACACGGATGGGCTGGACATTAGGGTCCAAGTCCAGTGACACTGGGGGCCCCCGGTAGGAGCCTAACTTGCCATCAAAAACAGCAGGGAATTCTGTGCAGACCGCCTCAAAGTCCCCGGGGTCTATCTTGTTTACCCCATAGACTCCCAGTCCCAAGGGCTTGAACCAGGAAAGTCCGAGAAGGCTGATGAGGTTGCCCTCTACCACCAGGAAGTCCAGGCACCCATCAGAGTCCTTGAACTGGACCCTGAACTTACCCAACCCCTTAACAGCCCCCAGGTTTTTCTGAAAATCCTGGAGTATGAGTCCTGTAGGGTTTCACAACTGGGGGCCCCCTTTGGACACAGCTTGTGGAATGTGTTTGCTGATACGATGGAGTACAAGGAACCGGTGTCCAGTTCCATGCTACATGGGGCCCCTTCGATCCGAACATGGACCGGTATTTTTCCCGGGGTTTGTTGGGGAAAGCTCAGTACCTGGCCGTGTGCGGGAGTCGACATGCTGTCCACCAATTCATAGTGAGTGGCTGGGGAGTGGTGGCTGGTCCGAGTGTGGCATACCCTGGCAATGTGGCCCATCTTCCTGCAGGAACGGCATGTTGCCTCGTGGAACTGGCAGGAACATCGCTTGTGGGGGTCTCCACAGCTAGTGCACACTGGGGCCGGGCTGTGCTGGGAAATGGGAGCGGAAGCAGCAGCCAGAGCCATGTGCCAGGAACGGGAACCAGAGGGACAGGACACACCTTTTCATGAGCAAGGTCACAGCTGGCAGAGGTCCTTCTCTTCTGATGTGTCTGATTCGGAGGCCTCGGTCCGGTGTGTGTGGGTGGCCAGGTGGTCATTCTGGGTCATCTCGAATGTGACCGCTGCCTGTAGCCCCTTTTCAGTTGTAGGTTCTGAGAGGGTGTTGAGCCATCGCCATAGCTTGGCCTCTCGCACCCCACCCACAAAACTGGCCAGCAAGTGGTCCTCCACATGCTGGTATTCACAGCCTACCGTCAGCTGGTGGAGGTCGGTGAGGAACGTGGCTGCACTCTCACCCATCTGCTGGGTTCTCTGGAGGAACCGCACTTGCAGTGCCAACATGGAAGGGTTGAGTGCGAAGCAGTCTCCCAGCAATTTAATGAGGTCATCATACGAGATGTCCATCAAGTCATGGGGAACTATCAGGCTCTGGGCCAGGTGCATGGTTTCCATGCTGCAGTGACCCAGTAGCCAGGCCCGCTTCATGTCGGCCTTGGTGACCCCTTGCACCAAGAGTAGAAACCTGATTTTCCTGGCCCATGCATCCCAGGTCTCAGATTTGGAAGGGTCAAATAGGGGAATTTGTCCCACGGCGGCAGCCATATTACCCAAAGTGGCATGGTGAGCAGAGGCCTCATTGGTGGGCGGCTCTGCAGGGGAGCGCTGGAGCTCCTCAGTGCCAGGTGCCTCAGGATTGATGCTCAGTGCGGCGTTGCTCAGCTTGGCTGAGGTGTTGCTCATCGGAATCCCATCCTCATTGCCACTGAAAAGTACTGGAGTCGGGAGGCCAGCTGTAGTGAAATCAGCATGGTAGTTTCTTGTGGGTAAGATGGAACAAGAGAATCCCTGGGCCTAGAGCCCTCTTTTATGCCGGTTGGAGATAATCCTCTGATATCACCCAAATGTCCTGATAGGACCTTACGATTATGGTTACCTGGCATAGGTCCCCTAGGGGAACCTAGGTCCGTGATTGGTGGTCAGTTAGGATCCAGCTCTCTATTGTTCTCCCTGGCCGAAGCTCGGCAGCTCAGCAGCTCTGCACCTTGTGAGGACAACCATGTGGCGATCGCCATTACAAGACCACATGGCGACCATGATTGCAATACATAACAGAGTCCATTCTCCAAAGTAGCCATTTTCTCCAGGGGAACTGGTCTCTGTAGTCTGGAGATGAGCCGTAATTCTGGGGGACCTCCAGGTCCCACCTGGAGGCTGGCATGCCTAATCCAAGGGCCCCCAGCATCACCTGAGCCTCAGGGTTTTCTCTTGTTAGTTCCCTCTTCTTGTTGGCCTTGGGGACAGGACTTCTGCTCCACAGAAATTACACCAAGAAAGTTTGTAATCCTGAGTATTTTGCAGAATCAATAGTAGTTATGGAGAATGGAGTACTCTCTCACTCAGGCAGTTAAACTTTGTGAGCTCTCGGCAAAATTATTAATTCTAATAAAGCCTGCAGAAATGAGTACATTTTTTTATTGGCATGGGGAAAATCTTAAAGGATTTGTCTCATAGTCTGAGTGCTGTTAGAGAAACATTGACTGTAAAAAATCTATTTTTGGCTATTTGCAGAAGCCCAATTAGCGCTGTTTTAAGCGATTTACCTTCCTCACTAATTGGTACATGGATCCACTTCTCATTTGCTTTGGACCTGTAAGTACTTGCTCCTGTCTTCTCATACCTAGCTATGTGTACATAAAAATTATATGCTCCTCATAGCCTTGCACTGAATACTAGATTGCACCAAAGGCTAGCCTCTGTAATTAATGGAGTTTGCTGCCATTAAAATAATTTGTTTTTCTCACTTTGTACTTAGCTTTCAATATACATCATTTTAACAAGGCCTGTAATAAGCTAGCCATTCCTGAACTGAACAGACAGGAATTTAGTAATGGCAATTGCTTTGTACAAATCTGGACAACTATGGAGATCACTCATAATTTTCTCATCTTGGTTTTTCAAAGTAGAGTGCAAGAGCTAAAACGTAAGTTTTGCGCAGATTCTCAGGGAGATTGTAAAAATGCCAGTATATGTACTGTGTAGATAGTAAACCTTTTGGGGGGTTGGGAATCAGTGTTCCCTCTAAGCTGAGATAGTGTGAGCTAGCTCACAGTTTTCTAACCTCTAGCTCACACATTTTTATCTTAGCTCAGGAACGATGGCTCCAGAGCAAACTAATTTCTGCAGTAGCCAAATCACTCACTCACAACTTTAATATGCCAGTAGCTCACAAAGTAGAATATTTGCTCACAAGACTCCACAGCTTAGAGGGAGCGTTGGGAATAGCTGGCAATGTTGTCACATCATTAGCGATACACTGGCTGGGTATGTTTAGCCTGGAGAGGAGACAACTGAGAGGTGATATGATTTTTTAAACCTTTTTTTAATTGAAGTATTTGATCCTGCTTCCATATAACGCAAATAATACAGAACATAACATAGCATATATTACATACCTCAATACATTGTATGTTTCTTTCCCTGTTCCCTTTCCCCCTTCCCCCTCCCTCAAAAGACCAGCAATAATTCCTTATTTTATAACTGATATGATTTATCTATTTTATAGCTCCCTAAAATTCTCATAAATAATACTTTCCCTGATAACTCCACTTTAACCGTACATACTTTATCCTTTCAATATCAATTTTGTCTCCATTTCTCTAATTTTTTTCCATTTTATAGCACTAATATCTCTCATTGATTGATTTATCTCATTTTCTGATAATGTTACATCTTTCTCCCATTTTGACTGTATTATACCAATCATATGTTTTTTATCTTCAATCAGTCTGCTATATATCTTACTTACAATGCCCTTTTTATTATCCTCTTTAATTCCATACAATTCTTCCATCGGGGTGTCCTCCTCATTTTGTATTCCAGAGCACTTCATTTGTTTCAAAATATTATATAAACTAATAACCCTTAACCAATATTGTCCTCCCACTCTTCCCATTACTTCTTGCATCCGAATTAAACTCCCTTGAGTGTTATACATATCTTTCACTTTCCACAGGTCCTTTCCCTTCAGCTCCTTCCAAAAAGTTGCCTCAAGGTTTTTAAATTCCTCATTTAATGATTCAAGTGGGGCCCACTTTGAAAGAGGAGGCATCCACTTAACCTGTCCCCCCCCCCCAATGTTTTTAATGCTGTCTCTCTTGGGCCTATTGTATTTGCAATCTCTTTTTTTTAATCTTTGTGTAAATATTCCAAATCTGCCTTCTCCTCCGTTTATACAATCTTCCCATCAGGCCCATTTATCCTTACTTTCGCCATCCATTTCCAACAACATTTTTATTTGAAAAGCTTTATAATATCCTTCCAGTTGTGGCATACCCCAACCTAAGTTTTCCTTTGATGAATATATCACTTTCCTTGGTATTCTAGCTTGTTTCTTTCCAAATGCCCAATTTTTTAATTCCGTATCCCACATTACTAACTGTTTCTTAGGTACCCATTCTGGTAGTACTTGAAACAAATACATCAATTTAAGAATTATAAATATTTAAGTGTCCTAATCTTCTCTAGTATACTCAAATACTTATTGTTCCATTGATTTAATTTTTTGTATCTTCTTCCATATTATTTTATAATTTATCCCCATCAAAACAGAGAGGTGATATGATAACCATCTTCAAGTCCTTGAAGGGCTGTCATACAGAGGATGGTGCAGAGTTGTTTTCTGGTGCCCCACAAGGTCAGACCAGAACCAACAGGGTGAAATAAACTCAGAAGAGTTTTCAGCTAAACATTAGGAAAAACTTCCTGATGGTTAGAGTGGTCCCTCAGTAGAACAGGCTTCCTCTAGAAGTGGTGGGCTCGCCTTCTTTGGAGGTTTTCAAACAGAAGCTAGATGGCCATCTGACAGCAATTCTGATTCTGTGAACTTAGGCAGATCATGAGAGGGAGGGCAGGAAGTGTTGCATCAGTACTTAGTTTATATTCATTCATTCATTCATTCATTCATTTATTATATTTATAGGATGCTCTCCCCCCAAGCAGGCTCAGAGCGGCTCACATAGCTTGGCCCAATCTGCCAATTTCTTGTGGCCCTTTCTTACATGTCCAGGGAAATGCTGATTGCCACTTTGGGGTCAGGAAGCCATTTTTCTCCAGGTCAGTTTGGTAGGGGATCCTGGAGGGTTTTTTTGTCATCTTCTGGATGTGGAATAGGGATCACGGGGGGTGTGGCGGGAGAGGTATTTGTGAATTTCCTGCACCTTGGACTTGGTGACCCTGGAGGTCCCTTCCAACTCTATGATGCTACATTATTAGCAATACAGTGACATGACTTCTGGCAAAACCCAGAAGTGATGTCATTGGGTAGCAACAATGGTCAAGCATTTGCCCCAAAGTATATGATTTAACCATAACATTTGTGGCAAATGTTTTTTGCATGACTCAGACATCATTTTCAGGTCATGCTGGAAGTGATGTTATCATGTTGTTGGCAACACCATCATTCCCTCCCCACCATTTTGTGCAGAATTTCCTCCCACTGCCCAGCTGAGTGCTGGTGGGGAGAGCTACAGAGAGGTGGGAGGTCTTCTGCTAAGGCAGGAGACTGGCTTCCCTGGTACTGTGAGATGCCCCATTCTACAATAAAAAATTTAAATTATCACAATTACAGTGGAAGGTCTGTACATTCCCCACCCTGCACATCCAGGTACATATATTTGTTTTGGCAATACACAGACTAGTAGAATAACAAGCAAATCTTTTTAAAATCATTAACATCTCTTTGAGGTTCACATGGTTACCAGAATGGTCAAAAATACATATATGGACATTCATTTATTTGAAATATTTCTATTCTGCTTTTCTCCTGTACACAGGACTCAAAGCAGAGAGAAATAGCAGAGCATTTGACAGGTCTCTGAAGAAAGGACTAGCAGAGAGGGACCTGTTCCCACTATAACATTGTTCTGAAGTTTTTTTATTATTCATTGTATGAGTGTATGAGCAAGTGGCAGCATATATGGTCCAAGTGATTAAAAGATCACTTAGTGATGGAATTAGGGTAAACTGAGGGTGTCACCAATTAATCATATAATGCTGAAGCCAATGGACTGAATAATGTAAAGGTTTGGCTCTGTTTGCTGGTTTATGTCCAGTTATGACTCCTTGTTAGGACTTGGAGTGCGGGCAGCAAGAGTCCAAGTTCAGTCCAAGGTCAAAGTCAACCAAAGAGCAAAGCAGGAACTGATAGCGAAAGTCCTAATCACAAACCGAGAGCAGAGTCATTCAGAGCCGAGGTCAGGAAGCTGAGAGTACTCAACAGGAGTAGGGTCCGGAAACAAGAGTGGGGTGGGCGCAAGGAGATCGTGAGATTGACTAGATGCTCCCACAAGAAGCCAGCCAAGAGCGAGGTGCTAAATATCCCTCTGCTGCTGTTTCCAATTAGCGATCGGCGTGAGCAGCCGAGCTTCTGTTAAAACACAGGGCTGAATGACCGTCTGCTCCAGAAGTGTGCTTCATGCCATCTGGATGCCAAGTCCTGGTGGAGTCAGTCCCTCAAGCACGCAACCCTTGGAGGCGAGTCGGGGGGGGGGGCCTGCCTGCTGGTAGTTTTTCCTCATCAGTTGTTGCTGATGTGGGCGGCAACAGCAAACTATCAGTTTCAGGAGCTTCATCGGGGCCAGGTGTGGGTTCTTCTGAAGCCCTCAGCTCGTCCTTGCCAATGCCCATGACCCTCCTAACTTTTGTGACCTAGTGTTTAAAAAGGAGGGTAACATGACAAGATGAGCATTTCAGAGAAAACTTTAAGAAGGACTGAAGAACACACTAAGAAGTTGCTGGTCAAGAGCAGTGTGAAAGAGAAAGAATGAATGTTCCAGTATAGAATAAGAATGCTGCAAATTTCTCAGTGAACCTACTCGACAGACAAACCTACTTTGTTCGGCCTAAGGATAAGACTCTGAACTGATCGGGCATACCTTCACAATGCATGGAGTCAGGGGTCCGTTGGAGTGGGAGCGCACAGGAGCACAGCTCCGGGAGTGAGGAGCCCAGGGGGTGGGCACATGACCAAGCCCCACCCCCTCCTTGGCTTCCCCGAGCAGTGCAGAGGCGCAGTGCCCCGGGGAAAGCCCTGCTAGGGTCTTCATTGTTTTTAATGTTTTGTTTTAATATTGATAATTTTATCATTGTTCCTTTTATGACTGTGTGCTGCTTTTCCAGAGACTTGGCTGAAGGTGGCATATAAATTTTCTAAGTATACCATTTTTTATCTGGTCACATGGCACAAAAGTACTGGAGAAATTTCACCAACCCTTCAGCAGCTTCCACCCCATCAGTCTGGTGTAGTGGTCAGGAGTTGTACTCTAATCTGGGAGAACCGGGTTTGATTCCCCTCTCCTCCACATGCAGCTGCTGGTGTGACCTTGGGCCAGTCACAAGTTCTCTCAGAGCTGTTCTCTCATGAGCAGTTCTCAAAAGACCTCTCTCAGCCCCACCTACTTCACAGGGTGTCTTGTTGTGGGGAGGGGAATGGAAAGGGATGGCTGGTGCACATGTCCTGGGTATCTCAAGTCTACTTGAAACCTGGTGGTTTCAAGGGAGCAGGAAGAGAATGTGGGTGTGTTCTTTACGCTTATTTTTATTGCACAAAGTATTGGATGGGGAAGGGAATGGAGGAAGAGCAGGTCAGTTTCACTCACCTATGGAGTGGAGCCTGAGGGGTGGGTGTTGCCTTCTGACACACTTCCGGTATGTTAGGGGGTGTGGCATATGCAAATGAGTTATGCAAGAGTTATGGTAATTAGCTCCTGCACCTCTTTTTCTATGAAAGGACCCCTGCATGGAGTAACTCAAACATCTGCCAAACACTAAGTTTACAGTTGCGTGTCAGTCAAAAGCCAACTCACAGATGAGGCGGGACTAACTGGGAGCAGGTTTCTTGTCCACCCCATCCCGTTGTTAAAATAGTTACACAGTAAAGTTGCACAAGGGAGCTTTTCCTCGCCATTCAAGCTGGCAGGGACAGAAACAATGCGCTTGACTTCTGCATTGAAAAAGGGAGAGAAATAGCTCATTTCTTTTCTCTCCCAAGCAAGGGCTGGTGGGAGAATGGGATTTTCTCCCCCCTGTGGGTCCCCATGGGTCCTGCTCTTATCTGAATACTAGTTCCCAACTTTCCATGACACTCATGCTTGTCAAGGAAACAGTGATAAGGCTTCCTAAGGCAAGTGGGTGCCATTTTCTGAGGAGACTGTCATAAGCAGAAATGCAAGAACCTATGGACTGCTTGAATGGTGCTGTGGTGAAGTTCTAGAGGGAGATGGTTTTATGGTCCATGGGGTGTTAGATGTCCCCCTCCTCTGAACAGTGGCATGCCATTCTGGTGGAGGGTTGAGCATTGATTAGGCCACAGTTGGACCTCTGACTGCTAATAAAGCCAAAGTCAGCATTTACCTCTGAAGATATTGGTGTACAAGCAGTCAAAAGTGGGGGCCTCAGAATGTGGCTGGCAGCTGCAGGGTCTAGAAGTTAATGATAAGCACAAGCTCACTGTCTTCTCCACGCTGCCAGTTCCAGCATGTCACCTGTCAGTTTGACCACAAAGGCTACACAAACTCTGCAAGGTTTTCTCTACTTGTAACTCAATGGGTCATAGAAATCAAGAGACAAGAAGTTAGCAGGTAGTGTGAGTGACCTTTTCCTAGTTTCTTTAGTTCCTCTAATCTTTTCCTTTGATAGTTGGTTCGCTGACAAGATACTTAGGCTCACTGGAATGTCACATGTGAGCGTCCAGACTGTGGGCGGCTTCTGTCGTCATCGTCCGAACGCCGTGTGGCTCCCCCGCCCGGTGCGCGTTCACACCCGCCGGAAGCGGGTGGAACGTGCGCCACAGCAGCCGGGACACCACTTTGAAGTGGTGCCCGGCTGCTGCGGGAGGAGCGCGGTGCCGGACGCAATGTGTGCGGGTTGCCTCCTCCGGGCAAATGTAGCAGTCTGAACAGCCGCTCTGCCTCCACTTTTAAAGCGGGGGCAGAGGAGCCAGACTGCCAGTCTGTCCTCGGCCTTGCTCTGAAAGCCTCTTGCTGTGGTGACTATAAGTCAGTTGTGACTTGACAGCACATGTGTGTATATGTACCCAGGGCAGCCATTTTGTGATTAGTCCCACCTCCCATAGCAGCCATTTTGGTCAATGCCCAGTACCATTTCTCAAAATTCCAAAAGTGCCCACAGGCTCAACAAGTTTGGAGACCCATGCTCTGGACATTACTAAGTATCACCATTTCCTGTTCTTCCTGTCATCTCAGTTTGAAATTTGGGGAGTTCAGTTAGTTTTTACTTTAAAAAAACCCAAAACCCTAAAACTAGCTATCTTGGCTAAAATCAGGGGTCATTTCAAGCAGGAGCTCGGGGGAGCTCAGCTCCGGGAGTTGGTGCCAGCCCCCCCCCCCCCCCCAGCGGGGCAATGCCTGCTTGTGTCATTTTGCTGCAGCAAAATGACCCCGTCCCCTGGAAAGGTCCTTGTTCCTCCGACCAGCCTTATGAAGGCTTCAGCCGCCACTGAAGCTATCCTCCCAGAATAGTGGAATTTCTGAGGCTTGGATTAGTAGCTGTCCCCTTTCTCTTTCTTTCTTTCTTTCTTTCTTTCTTTCTTTCTTTCTTTCTTTCTTTCTTTCTTTCTTTCTTTCTTTCTTTCTTTCTTTCTTTCATCCTTCCATCCTTCCTTTCTCTCTCTCTCCCTCTCTTTCTCTCTCTCTGGCCTTCTGAGATACTTCTGATGATGTCAGGTGGTTTAGCATATGCAAATAAGTTATGCTAATGAGTTATGCTAATGAGCTCAAGCACCTCTTTTTCTATGAAATGACCCTTGGCTAAAATAACTGCTATATTACAGATAAGAAATTAATCAGAGATAAACTTGTAAACATTTATCCTAATGTGGAATATGCATAATTGAAAAGCTAAACTAAATAGAGTAGACCAACTTGAGACGCAAGATCACAAGTAATATCTTTGGAGGGCAATAAGCTTATTGCGTTTAGAAAAAGGATAAAAATTACAAGTATTATGCAAATTGTCCAAGCACTTAAGACAACAATGTTAACTTGGCTGTGTATGGTGGGTGTCCAAATGAAGATTTAAATCCATGGAGATATATACAGGATAGGGCTGAGCCATGATTGTCAAGGTTAAAGGGACCCATTTCCACAGGTAGGATAATTAAATTGTTGCTGCTGTATATTGGGCCCTCCTGCTATGGCTGTAAACATGATGCCGGCAAAGCTGCGAACAAAGAATTACCATAATCCAACCTGTATGCAACAAAAGCCAAGATGGATGGGACAAAACACATTTTCCAAATCCTCTCGAGCTGGAGCAAGATTTTAATCCTTGCAATTTTTTTGTGTAAGGAAACAAAGCGGTCTCTGAAAGGTTGGTCCAGTGGCTTTACTCGATAGCATTGTCAGGATGTTATTTCTTCAGAAGTGGCTGGTGCATGAGAGAGTGTAAGAAAAGCTGGTTCTAGCTTATAGCAATGGTAGGACCAGATGCTGGAGGGGTTTCCGTGGTGGCAGCTAATCTGTTTGTTTCCCACATAAGTCTGGATGCTCTGAAAGAGCAGGTGCCTTGAAGGAAGGAAGTGAAATTTATCTGTATTGAAAACAGCAGGGATTTTGCATAGGGCTAGCATCAATAGCGAACAGCAGTGCCTTTGTGCAGCCAAGTGTACAGTCTGTGCCATCAATCATGGCTGGGCCTGCTCACTATATAGTCCCACTTATTTTGTGTGTGTGTGAAAGCAGAGCCAGCCCCATATAGTAAGCAGATCTAGAGACTGATGGATTTTTCAAAAGAAAGTGGAGATCAAGGAATGTGGTAATCAAGGGATGCACACAGTGTTTTTCTATCTATGCTAATTCCCATACTCTGCCTTCAGACCCCAGCTGGACATTACAGCCATGCCTCTTTGGTGATAGCCAAGCCAGTGGTAGTGGTGGGGATACCAGGACAGAGTTACTAGCCAAATGCTGGCAACCAGTGGAAGAGTTTTGAGTGTGGGGACAACATAATCAACATCAAGCCAGTGCTGTGATGTCATTTCCTGTGTGAGGCCAGAAGTGATGTCACCTTGTTAGCGTGATGTTGTAAGATTCACCCAAAACGTTATGGTTTTTCCATAGAGTTTAGGGGTGAATCCCAGAATGCCACCCTGATGTGGTCACATCATTTCTGGGTTCACACCAGAAATGATATTGCAGCATTGGTGATGATTCCCTCCCCCATTTTGCTCCCATTTCTCCAGGGACCAGTAGCAGGAGCCCAGAGGGTGTTAGCCACAACACTGGGTCTCTCTGTAAGTTACGGTGGGGGAATTTAGCTAAGAGACCATTTGCTTAATAGGTGCGCAAGCTAGGGGTTGTACTCCAACTACACCAGAGTCAGAACCCTCTCGCAGATGATAGACAGGAAATATTTCTAATGAAATTTATTAAGATAATAACCCTAATACATTCAAATAATCAATGGAATATCACACACACACACACCAGAGAGCTAGGAAAGAAAGAGGTGAGGCAATCTTAAAGAGATCAGAGAAAAATGAAGGTGAAGTGTTGATGGGGGTTATAGTTACCTTCCAAAGAGAAGAGTCCATGGTGAAGAGGAGCAGACTGCTTGGCCAGCAAGCATATCTGAGAAGACCCAAAAGAGATGGGGGAACCAGCCAGTATGTGTCCCAGGAGATTAAACCAAAGATGGCCAGGTTTAGAGCCCAGATATAAGAAAATGGTGCCTTTGGGGCAGTGGGCACAATAGGGAAATGGTCCAGGATGCCCAGTAATGGCTCAAAAAGTGGTTTTGGACAAAAGAAGCCCAGGTGTGGGGAAAGGGAAGCCTTTGTCAGCAAGGCATTGGGCAATTGCAGAGTCTTGGCTCCATTAATGGCTGGGCTATCAAGAGAACAATGACGGCAATAGACTATGGCCGGGGTGGTCCCAGTATCGAGGGGCAAAGTCCAAAGGTTTGATTGTGAGACACAGAACTAGAATGCAGGTCTGCTGGCACCCTTGAGATGATGAAATTAAGGCCTTGTCCTTTCACACTGACAGATATGTGCCTGCTGCATCTGAAC
This sequence comes from Lepidodactylus listeri, assembly GCA_029233225.1. Lineage (NCBI taxonomy): Eukaryota > Metazoa > Chordata > Lepidosauria > Squamata > Gekkonidae > Lepidodactylus > Lepidodactylus listeri. The sequence continues at coordinate 124,864,486 of JARCFY010000005.1, read as the reverse complement.
CTGGTGGCTGAATGAGTCAGAGAGATGGTCCTGAGCACATGTCTGGGCTAGTTGGCGTTGCACAGAGAGAGGGCTATATTATTTATTTATTTATTTCGATTTATACCCCACCCTCCCCACCAAGGCAGTTTTAGGTCAGTTTACATATAGGCAGAATTTAAAACAACAGTATAAATAGGAGCATTAAAATCTTTTTTTAAAAAAAAAAGTGCTGATAACAATTTCAGTGGCGATGGCGGAGGCAGAGTAGCATCGACATACTAATAGGTACAGTCAGTATTTGATTTTAAAGTTGGTGGGGCCCAGGCTGTCAAAGTTGGTATTGGGTCCAGGGCCTTGGTGTATTGAATGCGGCTCCTAATTAAAGGCCTGGTGGAAGAGCTCCGTCTTGCAGGCCCTGTGGAACTGTAAATGGTCCTGAGATCTTCCAAGAGCTCATTCCACCAGTATGGAGCTGCTACTTGCCCTTTGCCAGCTTTGGGCCTATCCTGGCTGGGGGCACCATCCTTCACATGGCAAGGGGAGGCTTAGGCTAACAAGGGTGCCCAATGGGAGGTCTGCCACCAAAGCAGGAGACATGGCACCTCTACACCAGCACCTCCTCTTAAGGAATTATTTCGGCTGCGGTCACACACACTAAATAATCCACTTTCAATCCACTTTCAATGCACTTTCAAATTGGATTTTGCCAGTTCACACAGTAAAAATCCAGTTGGAAAGTGGATTGAAAGTGCATTGAAAGTGGATTATTTAGTGTGTGTGACCACAGTTTTTGTTTGTTTGTTTGTTGCCATAATGCAGGGGTGGGCAATTTTTTTGGTTTGGGGGCCACTTTGTGGAAATGGAGGTTAGCGGAGGGCCGCACCTTTTAAAATGATTGCATTCATTAGTTAACTCTGCATTTTAGAAAAGATATAAATTGTATCATAAAAATCAATAAATATAAATTAAATAAAATAGTGGTAGTTTTATTCAATTTATTTATTGTGCTAATTTCATATCATCTATAGCTGCAAGCACATTTAATTTTAGAATCACTTTAATGAGACAAATGTACCTTATCACACCACGTGGCCAACTGTCTTGGCGGGCTGCAAAAAACTCTGTGGCGGGCCGCATGTGGCCCCCGGGCCGCAATTTGCTCACCCCTGCCATAATGCATCAGAAAGTTTTCTAGAGCACCTGCAACTGAAGCAGACAGTCTTCATCCATGGGGATTTGTTTATGACATCTGGAGAAGGGAGCCAGCCTTTGATCTAATAATTTAATTCCAGATCTTGGATCATGAAGGATGTTGTTGTTGTTATTGTTGTTGTTGTTATTACTCCAGTAGTCAACCACATGTGCCAGTCAAGTGATTCCCCTTGCATGGGAAAAAAAAAAATGTCTTATGTGTGGAAAACTCAGATGCAGTGGAGGCTTCCAGATAATAGCATTCATGTGCTGAGAACAAAGTGCTTTGTTGAATACCTGAGGAAAGTAGTCTCTCCTTGAAATACCTCTACAGACATGCTACACGTGGGAAGATGTGAATATACATTACAGGCTCCAAATTGTTCCAGCCTACAGTCCTTCACTGAATAATTTGAATGGAAAGTTAGACGAGGAATAACCATCTCTCATACCCTTCACCGATCCCATAAGGCATCTTTTCTGCAGCCATATCCCTTTGTGGGATGTCACCCAATTGTGCCTACTGTGCTGGGTTTGAGAGTTTTAGCTCTGGTTCAGGAACTATGGCTCAGTGACACATCTGTTCTGCATGCACAAAGTCCTGGGTTCAATCCCTGGCACCTCCAGTTAGTAGGATGAGGCTTGAAAGACCCTGAGTCATAGGAGCCCTGCAGGCAGGCAGCGTAGAGAGTGAAGACCTTGATTGAAAAATGGGCCTCACTCAATAAAAGGCAGCTTCATGTTTCACACATCACCCATGGCAACGTTCCAGAATGTTTTGTGTCAGTTCAGTTGGTCGTAATAGAAAAAAAAAAGTAGTCCCTAGAGGTTGGTCTTGCTTTAGAGTGTTTTGCTTTGCGTATGGTATATCCTACTCCTCCATTTGTATCCTGCCTTTTCTCCAAGGAGCTCAGAATGGTGTGCATCATGGTTCACCTTTCGTCGTGTTTATCCATCCTGTAATGGAGGTTAGGGCTAAGAGAATGCGAGTGGCCCTCAGTCGCCCGGAGAGTTTCATGGCAGAATGGGGATCTGAACGTAGGTTTCCCGGATCCTCATCGGACCCTCCGCACCAATAATTATAAGAATACCTCTGAAGGAATATGTGATATGGGTGCTCTAGGCTGAGGCCTTTCTGTGTGATACTCCAATAGACTTGCCAACCTCCAGTGGGGTCTGGAAACCGCCTGGAATCACAACAGATGATGATGAAGAAGAAGAAGAAGAGAAGAGGTTGGATTTATACCCTGCCCTTCACTACCCAAGGGAGTCTCAGAGCAGCTTACAATCCCTTTCCCTTCCCCTCCCCACAACAGACACCCTGTGAGCAATGCTCCCTCTAAGCTGTGGAGTCTTGTGAGCAAAAATCCTGCTTTATGAGCTACTGGACTTAAAGTTGTGAGCAAGCGATTTGGCTGCTGCGTAAATTAATCTGCTCTGGAGCCATCCTTCCTGAGCTAAGACATAAATGTGTGAGCCAGAGGCTAAAAAGCTGTGAGCTAGCTCACATTAACTCAGCTTAGAGGGAACACTGCCTGTGAGGTAGGTGGAGGCTGAGAGAGCTCTCTTGAGAACTACTCTTGAGAGAACACCTCTGACAGAACTATGGCTTGCCCAAGGTCATCCAGCAGCTGCAAGTGGAGGAGTGGGGAATCAAACCCGGTCCTCCCAGATTAGAGTCCGCGCACTTAACCACTACACCAAACTCTCTTCAGATGACAGGGATCAGTTAACTTGGAGACAGGGCTTTTTTCTTCTTCTGGGGAAACACACCGGAATGGAGTTTCAGAACTTCTTTGACAAAATTCTTTTTAAAATGATTAAAAGTCCATGAGTTTTCAGTATACAAACTGAAAACTTCATTTCCCACTTGAGAGTTCTGGCACCTCTCTCTGGCTGTGGTCACACGGCAAGCTTACCATGATTTGTTCCCACTGTAGATTTGATCAGGTTGGTATTTTTTTGTGGGTCGGGATGATCACACATCCCTTGCCCAACTGCTTGCATTGCATGACGAGGCTCCAGGCACTGTCCAGATACATTTAAAAAGAATTGTGCTGCCCTGAACAAAATGAACTACCAACGCGTAACCAAGCACTGTTTTATGTGCACTTGAGCATTCATGCATTTAATATATTCAGCACAGAAATGGTCATGCACACAACAGTGAAATCTGGGGGGGGGGGGCAACTACTGCAAGAAGGATGTACAGATGATGTAATCACAATCATTGCAAGAGATGGCTGTCCAGATTGGCAAAATCACAGATTCAAAGCACAGATACACGGAAAGTACTTGATTTTCCAGGTGTAGGAAAACTCGCTAGGGAACTGGGAGGATTGCACGAGCGAGCCCGCTTCGGTGCGGGAGGCAGATGCGAGCGTCTGATCAGCAATTTTATATGCAAGAGGGAACAGTGGTGAAACCTGATCAAAATGACCATGTGACCACAGCCAGAGGCTGTCTCTTTTTTAAAGCCCTGTCTGGAGGAAAAGGCTGCTTTAGAGGGTGGACTCTGTGGCATCATACCCTGCCTAGATCTCTCCCCAGGGCTATTTCAGGTCAGAAAAATGGCACGGGGAAGCCTTAACCCCCTTCCCCTCATGCTTTGATCCTGACCTGAATTGTATGGATGATTCTTAAAGAAAAAGAAACATGGGGAGATCTACTCCCCGAACGTCTATGTCATATTGTCAGAATCTGCAGATTCAGACAAGGATTTTGGGGATCTCATGCTATATATTGTAACCTGTTCCTGTACCCACTTTGTAATCATGCCTATTGCTATTAGCTGTTCCTGTACTCACTTTATAATCATGCCTATTGCCATTTGCTTGACCATTGAGAGTGTATGTTATGTGACCCCAGGTTTATGGCTTTGACCAGGCCTGGTCTATGTATCTGTTTGCCCGGGAGAATGACAACTTCAAAGCATGGGAACAATGAGCCTCTCACACTCCTGCCTCCACATTCCATTCATCCCGGCTGGGAAGACAGGGGAGGACAGGGACCATTTCTTATCAACGTGCGAAAGCCTTGGGGAAGGCATTTGTTATGTGAATATGGTTACATCTGAGGGGTCTGGTTTGGGAAGGGAAATTTACTGCTTCACACCTCGCTTTCTTTCCTGTGGGAAGCAAACGGCCAAAGAACCTTTTGCCCGCGGTTTTTTCCCCCTTGTTGATTGGTTACCTATGGGCAATTCAAATTGTACTGGAGAGTATATTAGACCTGCTTCTATTGTATGCGTTATCTCTGACAATAATCCGAGGACCTGTACCAATGTAGAAATTGGAAATAAAGAACTGTGTTTCATCAACAAAGATCTGATCCTTGACTACTTTGAGCAGAAGCCTCACACATATTTGAACTCAGTCGTTGTTACTAATCAGCCCTTGGATGTTCTCAAGACACTGACAGTACTCTGTAGGGGGGAAAGGAGAACACTGAATTAGTCACCTCCCAGGAAATGATTTTGTACAAGTTAACTAGTGAGGTAAAAATCCCTCACAGATTTGAGGGCTGGAAGTGAGGTTTGAGTCCCACTGTTTAATTTTCAGTCCTTGTTCTCTGAAAGGTTTGGTTTAGCTTGTTCATACCTGACCCAGAAAGGGCTAATTTATAAGTCATGGAAATACAGCCTTGCAGTGCTGAGGGTATCAATAATACAACAAAGAGAACAATTAGCAATTAGCCACGGTGTTGCACCATAGAAATCTTGCCCAGCAGCAACTCAGAAGGAATTTAAAAAAAACATTTTTGGGGGGGGGAATCCAAGGGTAGTCATAATCTGGCAATATATTCCTTTAAAGGAATCTAGGTAGGCATGAAAGGGGGGAGATCAAAAAGATTCTATGTAGAAGGGAGCTGAGAGAGGCACAAAAAATAAAAGGCGAGATGTGAGTTAAACACTTCCTAGAATTTGTTAAGAGTCTTAATATCTGGTCACAGAAAACAAAAAAAGTCAGCAATAATATTCCCTCTAAGTATAGATCCTCCATGAAAGTTGCTCATGATCAAAGATGATATCAAAGCGATGAACATTAAAGCCCAGCGGATTCACATGCTTTGAATAAGGCTGACATGCCTTTCGCAAAGCCAGCCATCTTCTGTAGTTGTGTTGTAAATAACCGGTCTGTGAGGAGGAGCGATCTCTAGGAAGAAACTTGCCATGGTGGAGAAAAGTGAAAATTATGCAAAACACACACATACACCTTTGAGGTGATGTAGAACAGAGGTCCCTAACCTTTTTGAGCCTGTGGACACCCTTGGAATGCTGACATGGGGTGATGGGCGCAAGCGCAAAATGGTTGCTGTGGGAGGCAGAGGCACCCAGGAAAAGTCCAAGTGCAAGGGAAAAGAGGGGATTTTTTTTTTTAAAAAAAAACACTATGAAAGAGGAGTGAAAGAGAACAGAACCAACACTATGGTGGTGACTGCTGCTAAATCAAAGTTATTTTAATCTGTACGGCTAATCAGATTTCCAGTGACCAATCAGAAGTCATCCTAGGCAAGAATCTTGTCTGGCTCCACACAGTTTCTGAAAACACTTGGCAGGCACCAGTTAAGGCGTCAGTGGGCGCCATGGAACCCATGGGCACCATGTTGGAGATTTCTGCTAGAGAATTTCAACTACGGTTCTACAGCTGGCAACCATTGAGCCAACTCCCCACTTTAATACAATCCCTCCTCTTCCCCCACACTATCTTTCTTAATTTATTCTTTTTTTTTCACCATCTAGTTAAAGCTGACTTAAAGTGACCCTGTGGGGTCTTCAAGGCAAGAGATGTTCAGAGGTGGTTTGCCATTGCCTGCCTCTGCGTCACAACCCTGCTATTGCTTGGTGGTTTCCCTTCCAAATACTGACTAGGGTTGACCCTTAGCTTCTGAGATCTGACGAGATCAGGCTAATGTAGGCTATCTAGGTCAGGGCCTCCTTTTTATATTATTTATCAGAGGTCCGTTGGAGCAGGAGCTCACAGGAGCGCAGCTCCGGGAGTGAGGAGCCCAGGGGGCAGGCACATGACCAAGCCCCGCCCCCTCCTCGGCTTCCCCGAGCAGTGCAGAGGCGCAGCGCCCCAGGGAAAGCCCTGCTAGGGTCTTTATTGTTTTTAATGTTTTGTTTTAATATTGATAATTTTATCATTGTTCCTTTTATGACTGTGTGCTGCTTTTCCAGAGACTTGCTCAAGGTGGCATATAAATTTTCTATTTGGGCACATGGCACATAAGTACTGGAGAAATTTCACCAACCCTTCAGCAGCTTCCACCTTATCAGTTTGGTGTAGTGGTCAGGAGTTGGACTCTAATCTGGGAGAACCGGGTTTGATTCCCCACTCCTCCGCATGCAGCTGCTGATGTGACCTTGGGCCAGTCACAAGTTCTCTCAGAGCTGTTCTCTCATGAGCAGTTCTCAAAAGACCTCTCTCAGCCCCACCTACCTCACAGGGTGTCTTGTTGTGGGGAGGAGAAGGGAAAGGGATGGGTGGTGCACATGTCCTGGATATCTCAAGTCTACTTGAAACCTGGTGGTTTCAAGGGAGCAGGAAGAGAATGAGGGTGTGTTCTTGACGCTTCTTTTTATTGCACAAAGTATTGGATGGGGAAGGGAATGGAGGAAGAGCAGGTCAGTTTCACTCACCTGTGGAGTGGAGCCTGAGGGGTGGGTGTTGCCTTCTGACACACTTCCGGTATGTTAGAAGGTGTGGCATATGCAAATGAGTTGTGCAAATGAGTTATGCTAATGAGCTCCTGCACCTCTTTTTCTACGAAATGACCCCTGCATACGGACAAACTCCATCTTTGGACATAGAGCTCCTATGCTTTACAAACAAAGACCAATTTTTGCACTGTTGGGATTAAATGTGCAGTTTTTATTCTCTCCGATTTGTAATGCTGCAATTGTTACTTCCCATGTGTCATTCAAATATAATAGAAAGGTAATGATTACCCCTCCACTCACAAATAACAGCGTATACGTTCACCAAACAATGTGTGTCCAATTACAATTAAGTGATATTTTGACTTGGTGTGCTGAACTCACATTTTAACTAAAACGTCCATCTATATCTAAAAAAGGAAGGACTATTCGCAGCGCCTATCCAGGAAGCCGCTTTAAATGACAAACACCTTCATCATAATGACAAGCTCTTCACTGACAATTTGTTAAGAGAAAATAAGGTTATCTTTGCCAAAAAAACAAATTACTCAACCAGCAGCAGTGACGGAGGTTTATTTATTACAAAGAAGGAAAAATACAATATGATGCAGTGAAACGTTGATGGATTTTACTACTAAACACAATATCAGCCCAGCGGTATATAATAGGCAGGAACAACATCAACAATAAGACAAGATCTTAACAGAAAGCAGGCTATAAAATTATTTGGAATAAGGGGGGCTTGGATGAATTAAAGAAGTATTCGGTGAATGGAAGCAATTTAATTAATTATTACAAAATGTAAAAGATCGCAGAGATCACTTGTGACTGGTATCAGATCTCTGTGCATGTTAACATTGTAAATCGCCCAGAATCCATTCGCGGGGTTGGGAGATTTATAAATTTAGATGATGATGATGTGGCATCTGGACCTCTATCTATGTTGTCGCAGCTAGATACTCTGAATGAAGAGTATTCCACCAATTCCATGACAGACAAAAGGAAATATTTCTTTGCTCAACGAGTACTGAAATTATGGAATTCACAACCCGTGGCTGTAGTGACAGCCACTGGCAGAGATGGTTGGAAATGGGGATCACATAGATTCATGGAGGAGAGGCCCATTAGTGGCTATCAACCGAAGACTACAGGGAAGCTCTACTTCTAGAGGTGCACTGGCATTCTGAGTTCTTGAGGAATTCGATTCGGTTTTTAAACATTTACATTATTTATATTCCACCTTTCTCACTTGGACTCAAGGTGGACAAACAGAGTAGAAGAAGAAGAGAGAAGAAGAGATTGGATTTATACCCCGCCCTTCACTCACTTGGAGTCTCAGAGCGGCTTACAAACTCCTTTCCCTTCCCCTCCCCACAACAGACACCCAGTGAGGTAGGTGGGGCTGAGAGAGCTCTTTCCCAAGCTGTCCTTGAGAGAACAGCTGGTACAGAGCTATGGCTTGCCCAAGGTCATCCAGCCAGGTGCAAGTGGAGGAGTGGGGAATCAAACCCGGTTCTCCCAAATTAGAGTCCACGCACTTAACCACTACACCCAACTGGCTCTCCATGACAATGTAGTTGATAGAATCCACAGGATGGGACATTCAATGAACAGTGCAATAGGACTAGGGTTGTAGAACCAACCAGAAGTCTAAAAATGACACAGAAGCAAAGCATAACACAGCACATTAAATGATGCAAAAATTACATAGTAGGATCCTAGTTTCAGCAAACTGTACACAGTAGTACGGACCACAATCCCGAATAATCTATCCAAATAACTCTGTGAAAGTTTTTGCTTTGTACCGTCTGTCTGTCTATTATATCTATCTAGTTATAGCCAATGGAGGCGAAACAAACACAGCCCTTCCTGGTAGATTGGGGTGGTGAACTGTGTCCTCCCTCTCTGCTCAGCAAAGTTGAAGCCTTCCTCAAGCCTGAGGGTCCTTCTTCCAGCTTAAATGGCTCTTTGCCAGTGGAAGAGCCACTCACAGTGGAGGAAGGCTCTTTAGGCTGGAAGAAGGTATCAGACCAGGACAGTGTGTTCAGAACCCGTTTTTATGCTTGGTTCTCCCCACCCAAGACAGGCTCTTGACCTTCAAAGCCCTCTATGGTTTGAGGCCAGTATACCTGAAGGACCGCCTGCTCCCTTATGAACATTTTTAATTGCTATCTTTATGTCATGTATTTTAACTCTGTTTAATTTAGAATTCTTTTTGGGGGGGATTTTAATAGTCTTAAAATGCAGTCTTATCATGTCTGTTTTAAATCGTTAGCCACCTTGGTGGCCCTTTGAAGATATAAATGTTCTAAATAAATAAAAATGAAATAAATCTATGCACAGAAGGCAAGTAGGATATTAGGTCACAGGTGAGTTAGGTCCCATATAATAAAGTCCATTCATGAAACAGAATTAAAATATATCCAAAAAGTTTCTTGGAGTCTTATTACCGGTGTGGCGGAACAATCCTGCTCCGGTCTGCAGGCTCTGTTCCACCCTGTCCTCCAAGGTATTCTCAGCACCCGGAGAGGATTTCTCTCTCTGCAGTAACCCACCACCACCACTTGACCTGTGTAGGAATTGCTCACTGGGAGGGTCAGGACTCCCAGCTTCCCTTCCAAGTTCGGAAGCCTTGCCTCTGTGTCTATCACTGCCCACGGTGACCCTTTACTGCCTTGTGCGGCTCTGGGGAAATAGCTGCTTGCCAACTGGCACTCCCCCTCCTCCTGGCGCTCTTTTTAAAATACCATGTCCAAGACAGTGGAGGCCTATGTGGTACAGAGAACCACTACCAGCATCAACAGTTATAAAGCATTTATTACAAAGGGATTCAAAACAAATGAGTAAAATGCAATAACTCTGTCCCTCTTTTCTATACATGCCCTATCATATGCTAAGTATAGGACAGGCTCCTTAGCTTAGAATGTTATGGATCTCTACAGAGTTTCCATCGGGCCCATAGCCATGGTGGGACATCTCGGGTCCATGCCCCCTTAATTAACAGCAATGCCCCACAAAATTCTCTCTCAAAAGTTATATACCTTTTAAAAACATATTGATCTAACGACATCATACCCAGACCCACACCACCTTCTCCCCCTGCTGGCCGAGCATTGCTTTCCAGGAAGGGCTCCCTCTTCTCCTTGGAAGCCAGCAGGAGTAGGCAGGAGGAGAAGGGCTCCCTCTCCTCCTCTCATTGTGCTGAGCTAAAGTTGCCTGGTGCCTCCCCTTCTCTTCACTGCTGGCCACCTCAGACACCTCCTCCTCCTCATGGGCTGCTGTGGTCAAGTCCAGCTCCACCTGGGCAGCTGTGGTGATGGCAGCAGTGGTGGGCCACTGTTGGGGAGCAGGTTGCAGGGTTGTGCAGGGCCCACAGCTGTGGCACTTGGCTCTCCTATCTAGGAAGTGGTGCTGGTTCCACCACCCATGGTTGCCACCACTGCTCACACTGAGGGAGTCTCCATGGTGGCTGGTGCCCAGGCAGCTCTAGCACTGTCATTGGGGCAGGGAGCACTGGTGAGAGCTACCAGAGGCCACTGAGCCTGTCCAGTGCTGTTGCAGTAGCACCTGCTGCTTGTCGCCATGGTGACCCCCCTCTGTCCACATTTCCATTGTCATCCTCCATGCAGGCAGCTGCCTTGGTGCCGGTAACCTCAAGGCTCTGCAGGAGCCCTGCAGAGGATGGGGAAGGGAACCTACCTGTCTGCCTCACCCACACCCACCTGAGTTCAGCAGCTCAGCAAGGGATGCTGTGGCTGCCATAGGTGTCAACTTCAGGGGGGCTGGAGGGCTCGGGCCCCCGCCAAAATTTTACAGAAGGGACTCAGCCTCCCCCGGGGCAACCAGTGCAAGTAGGCTTTAAAGCGCAGGCAGCCAGTTCAGGGCCATGGCTAGGGGGGTTCCCAAGGGTTCCCAGGCCCCCCTAAATTTCTGGAGAGTCCCTTCCTAAATCCCACATGGCTCCACCTCCATAGATAGTGACAATGGCATGTGATGTCACTGGCTCCTCCCTATGATGCAACTGGGCCTCAGTTCTTTTAAGGACCTAGCATAGCAGTGCCTCTGGCCCAGCCCCAGCCCCCCCTGGGAAATTGGAAAGTCTACGCCCTTGGCGGCTGCTTTGCCAGCCCAGTCAGGCTCCCTCCCAGCACCAGCTCGGTCTGAGCCCAAGAGGAAGAACAGGCTGGTTAGCTAGCTGCAGGGAGGGAGGCGGGGGGAGGATGCAGTGTGAGTAAAAGGATTTTTAAATTATTTTTATTTATTTTTAATTTTGTGATGTCACACTCCTCCAGTTTCCCCAGTGCCCCCCCCCCGAGCATTTTCTGGCTACCTTGCAGCTTTCTTTGGCTGTTCAGCGAGGGACCTGCATTGCCAGCACATGGCAATGGCTGCCTCCTCCAGACCTCAGTTAAGTCTGCTCTGAAGGACTCAGCACAAAAGAGACTTCCCTCCTTGCTCCCAGGAGGCTTATCATCTCTCTTTTCCCCACCCACTGACCAGGTCAGGCAGGGTCAAAGAAGCTTTTCCTGAAAGTTCCAGAAGTTTCTTCTTGAAGTCCATCTAGTTGTTAATACCGCCAGATCTCTGTTCCCTGCTTGGAGTGGGGGGGGGGGGGGGACTGGACCATCCTGTTGCCTCTAGCTGTACCTATTATCATTTCTTAAGAGATAGCTGAGGTGAGGCTGGAAAGCCATTGAGCTGACTTCTCCCTCCCTGCCTCTGCTTTGCCTAGAGAGAAAAAGTTTTAAAACCTCCTGGTAAAGGTTTTTCTCAGATCAGACCTCTACACCAAAATTGCATTTCTTCACAACCTGGATTGCCAACAGCAAGTTCGGGGGATTCCTTGAGATATGTGGACAGCACCCAGGTAGGGCAGGATTTGGTGAAGGGAGGGTCCTCAGCATGATATAATGGCATAGAGTTCACATTCTAAAGTAGCCATTTTCTGCAAGGGATCTGATCCCTGTCATCTGGGGATCAGTTGTCATTCTGGGAGTTCCCCAGGCCCCACCTGGAAGCTGGCAACCCCACTTATTACCTGGATGTCATCATTGGTGATCAGTGAACAAATTCCAAATTTTGCATGACAATTCCCTCCAAAAAGAAGAAGAGAAGAAGAGATTAGATTTATACCCCGCCCTCCACTCCCCAAGGGAGTCTCAGAGCGGCTTACAAACTCCTTTCCCTTCCCCTCCCCACAACAGACACCCTGTGAGGAAGGTGGGGCTGAGAGAGCTCTTTCCCAAGCTGTCCTTGAGAGAACAACTGGTACAGAGCTATGGCTTGCCCAAGGTCATCCAGCCAGGTGCAAGTGGAGGAGTGGGGAATCAAACCCGGTTCTCCCAGATTAGAGTCCGCGCACTTAACCACTACACCAAACTGGCTCCCAAACATTCTTCGGGCTCTTCTTCAAATGGGGCACTCTTTCTGGCAGAGCAAGAATTAAGAGCTTGTCATCTAAGAAACAACTATGAAATTCACCCCTCATTAGATGACATACCTTTAAAAAAAATTGCCACCAAGGAATAATCAGGGCATGAGCCAACCTGGTGGGTGTTCGAGGATCCTTACATCTGATAGGAGCCAGGAACTGGACAAAAGAGTGCGAAACGTTCTTTAATGACTGCAAATGTTTCCTCAGTGGAAGCTAATTGGTAGACGATGATCTTCTGATGGCTCTCTTCTTCAAGGGCTCATCAGTACTTGGCAGGAGTCTCATTGCTCCCGCAGAAGGGAATGAGGGCAAGGGAACAGGAATGTAAATTTTGTAACAGCCAGAGAGACAGAGGTAGGCAGAGAAGTGCTGTAAGTCTGCTAAAGGTGAGGCACCTTGGGGGGTGAGGGTGGGGGTGGGGTGGACCCTGTCTCTGAGAATCCGATGTTGGACACAAGATATGCTGACTAGCAGGAGTGTTTCTATGCCTCCACCTTTGCTCTTTTTGTATGGCTACAAATAACCCAGATATTACAAAGGCTGTGGTCACACGGCCCCTTTAAATCCGGGAGGGCTCCCGGATTTAAAGGGGCCGCATTTTTCTACCACGGGTTGGAATGTCTATACATCCCAACCCCTGCGGCAACGTCAGTGGCCGCGTCGGCGGTGGGATTGGTGGCTGCGGCCACTAAAGAGGCGGCCGCGGCGGGAATGGCGGTGGCGGCTGCGGCGGAAGCGGTGGCGGCCATGGTGGCTGCCACTGAAGAGGTGGCAGCAGTGGCGAGAACGGCTTGCGGGAATGGCGGCGGAGGCGGCCGCAGCAGCAGGAGAAGCGGTGGTGGCTGCCAAGGACCCGCCATCGCCTGGTGAGTTGGGTCCCCCCCCCTTTTTACACTTGAGCGCATGAGTGGCCATGCGCCCAAGTGTAAAAGGGGGGGAAATGGCCGGCGGGGCTATCTGGACAGCCCTGCTCTCGCAATGCTTGCAAGAGAGGGCTCTCCAGATACCTCCAATGCGGGTTCCTCCTGCAACACCCGGGACAACACTTGATTTTCCCGGGGTCGGAAAATGCTGGAGGAACCCGCATTTGAGCCCGCTTCAGCACGGGACTTGGGGCGGGCCATGTGGTCAGCCCCTTTAAATGCGGGAGGAAATAGCCCTTCCTCCCGCATTTAAGGCCCGTGTGGCCGCAGCCAAAGATACTAGAACCTTCCACTGCAGAAAACTGGATTTACCAAGCAGTATAACTGTGTAAGCCTAATCTTGTCAGATCTCAGAAGCTAAGCAGGGTCAAGCTTGGTTGGTACTTGGATGAGAGACCACCAAGAAAGGTCAGGGTTGCTGCGCAGAGGCAGGCAGTGGCAAACTACTTCTGTTCATCTCTTGTCTTAAAACCCTTACGGGGTTGCCATTGCATGATAAACCTTCAGTATTATAGTGAATTTGATGGGCAGCAGATTTAGGAAACCCACCATGGTACAGTGATTAGAATGTGATCTAGGAGCTGAGAGATCCATGTTCAAATCCCTACTCTTGCTTAGTGACCTGGGCCATATACTCTGTCTTAGCTTAATCTACCTTACAGGACTCTAGTGTAGATATAATGGGTAAGGGAGAACCATGTATGCCACCTTGAGCACTTTGGGGGAAAGGTGGGCATTACGAGTAGAGCACAGAAATACACCCCAACAATGCAGGAACTAATGAGAGCAGTGCTTTGAATATGACGTGGGTACTGGGAAACAGTAAAGACCCGACAGAGGGAGGTTATGTCAATTAGGAGCTGATAAGTGAAAGTTCGGAATGAAAGAGAAGGGTTAATTTAACAGAAGTGTGAATTCAAGATCTGTGGAGACTAGGGATGGACACGAACTGGCCAGAAAGAAAGGAAGAGGAGAGGTGGAAAGAAAGTAAATAGATGGAGGGGAGGGAGGGAGGGATGTACCCTGCAGCCCCTCCCTCCCGGTGCTGGCAGTGGGCAGTCCTCAGAGGAGCCCTGGGCTGCGTCCTCAAAAGAAGGCCATCGAGAAGGGAAAATGGGGGTGTGGCCTGGACAGGAGAAAGGGAGGCAATGTGCCCCCGATGTCTCTGGAATGTGGCCGAGACCTGGGCGGGGTGGCACCAAACTACACTGTGAGGCAAGAATGCTCCTGCTACCCTCAACCCAGGCCTCCACCCTCCCAGTGAGGGGTCTGCATCACCCTCGATGGCTCTGGAGCACAGCCTGGGCATGGGATGGCACCAAACCACCCCATGAGGAACAAACCCTCCTACTAGCATTCTGAGCCAGGCTCCCCCCCCGGCCGGTATCTCTAGCCCCCCCCCCCAAGTGAGGGGCCTGCATCCCCCCTCCATGGCTCTGCAGTGCCGCCTGGGGCCAAGCTTTTGCCCCTGGCATCAGGCCTCCTCCTTACTGCCACTTATCCTGGCCCTGCCTCCTGCATGTGGGGAGTCCTGCCAAGCTGGAGTCAGGGGCAGTGCTTGCGAGAGACTGGTGGGGCTGGCCAGCTGGTGCGGCACTTAAGCAGGCTGCTGAGAGGAGAAGCACCTCTAGCAGGCAGCTCCTCGCTCTGGCCTTGGAGAAAACGCCGCTGCTCGCTAGCCAGCCAGGCAGTGGCTACGCAGGAGGGTGGGGCCGCCCACTCTTGGACTCTCTGACCCCCTGTGCTGAAATGAAAATCTGTGCACTGGGGGCTGGGAATCAGTGCAGTAGCGCAGGCTAGCATGAAGAAGAAGAAGAAGAAGAAGAAGAAAAGGAGGAGGAGGAGAAGGAGGAGATTGGATGTATACCCCACCCTTCACTCAGAGCAACTTGCAATCTCCTTTCCCTTCCCCTCCTCACAACAAACACCCTATGAGGTGGGTGGGGCTGAGAGTGCTCTCTCAAAAACTGCCCTTGAGAGAACAGCTCTGAGAGAACCATAACTGACCCAAGATCCCACCAGCAGCTGCATGTGGAGGAGCAGGGAATCAAACCCGGTTCTCCCAGGTTAGAGTCTGTGCTCCTAACCATGAAACCAAACTATCGCTACACCAAACGTAAGGGGAACCTTGCTTACTGGGAGACCTGCAGTGGTATATATTGAGAACGGTAGCTACTTATAATGCTGTCTATACATGCCTGTAATCCTGATGAATCCAGTGTTCAGTTCATGTGTAGTGAAGCTGTACGCACATGCAAAATGCACACATTATCACTGTCCACATGACATCATAGGGTTATACACCGTCAGCGAGCTCCTAGCAGGCAGCAATGCAACGTCTCCAAAGACCTTTCATCCTTCTCAACCCTAAACCAGTTTACGTCTGCAGAGCCCCACCTTTTCACCTGTATCTCTCTCTCCCTGTGCGTAAATTCTTGCTATAACTCCAGAATGCCCTAGGAACCAGCTATTATGTGAAGAGATGCCCGCTTTGGGGGGGGGGGGGAGTACAGAATCCTCTTCAGGTTCCTTTTGATATTCCTTCCTGCCCTCCCGGTGACACAATTAATAGTCAGGCAATTCTGTCAGCTCTCTGTCATTTTGAATTGCAAATGAGACTTATCGGGAGCCTGCCTAGGTTGTTGTGCTTGCAACAGCCCTTGAGCGGAGAGGAGGTTGGAGGTGTGAAATTGTCCTGGCAGTTCTGAAGAAGCGGGCCAGCTGATGCGTGTCAAAAAACTGGGACTGCTCGGGAATTTTCACCGGGAAGGTTTTGGTGAAATTCTAACGAAGTCATTGCATCCAAATGGGAATCTTCTGCAAATAATAATAAAATGGGTTGTACTCCCCCTCTCTCTGTGACTGATGTACAGAGTTATAGTCTCTAGGGAGCGGCTCTGTTTTGAAGGCATAACAAAGGAAGGATCCCTTTAGGCTTAATTATCTTCCTATTTTTCTGTAGCCTGCTTTTCGGTTCCTTGGGGGCACGTTTTTTGGCCTCTTCGCTTAATAAGGACAGAACCAGCACTATCCTGTCCTGAACATGAAATGAGAGCCGGAAGAGAACATGGAGCCATCCGAAGGGTAGCGTTAAAACGGTCTTTGACTGTAGCTGTACAGCATTGGATGGTGCACTGTGTTTGTATTCACTTCTGGATTTGCACATGTGGAGAAGACAATCATCAGGCAAGTGACCGCACAGGAGAACACACCATGTGTAAGCCTCTCCGTATATGTGGACTCCATTTCGCGCAGAACACGGCAATGTGTATATTTTTTATCAGGGGTCATTTCATAGAAAAAGAGGTGCAGGAGCTCATTAGCAAAACTCATTAGCATAACTCATTTGCATATGCCACACCCCCTAACATACCGGAAGTGTGTCAGAAGGCAACACCCACCCCTCAGGCTCCACTCCACAGGTGAGTGAAACTGACCTGCTCTTCCTCCATTCCCTTCCCCATCCAATACTTTGTGCAATAAAAAGAAGCGTCAAGAACACACCCTCATTCTCTTCCTGCTCCCTTGAAACCACCAGGTTTCAAGTAGACTTGAGATACCCAGGACATGTGCACCACCCATCCCTTCCCCTTCCCCTCCCCACAACAAGACACCCTGTGAGGTAGGTGGGGCTGAGAGAGGTCTTTGGAGAACTGCTCATGAGAGAACAGCTCTGAGAGAACTTGGGACTGGCCCAAGGTCACAGCAGCAGCTGCATGTGGAGGAGTGGGGAATCAAACCCAGTTCTCCCAGATTAGAGTCCAACTCCTGACCACTACACCAAACCGATGGGGTGGAAGCTGCTGAAGGGTTGGTGAAATTTCTCCAGTCCTTATGTGCCATGTGCCCAGATAAAAAATGGTATACTTAGAAAATTTATATGCCACCTTGAGCAAGTCTCTGGAAAAGCAGCACACAGTCATAAGAGGAACAATGAAAAAATTATCAATATTAAAACAAAACATTAAAAACAGTAAAGACCCTAGCAGGGCTTTCCCCGGGGCGCTGCGCCTCTGCACTGCTCGGGGAAGCCGAGGAGAGAGCGGGGCTTGGTCATGTGCCCACCCCCTGGGCTCCTCACTCCCGGAGCTGTGCTCCTGTGTGCTCCCGCTCCATCAGACCCCTGTTTTTTATAGCTTTGGGACATGCAATCAAGTTTGTTGTGGGTATGCTTTGCATGTATCAAATCTGGAAGATGTGCATGTTGCCCTATTCACTCAAAACACTGACTGTGTGTATCAGGAGGATTGCAGGCAGCTTGCTGTCCTAAAGTGAGGCTGGAGCATCAGATTCGTAATGACTGAACAGGGCTAACAGCCACATAGTATCCACCCACGTGTGGGTCCTGACTCAGTGTTGTCTCTTGGTCCACTTGTTAGTGATCTTCTGTGCATGGCCAGAGGCCCAGAGCTATGGTAACATGACTGAACAATGCACTGTTGGTGATGGCAAGAGCTGTCAAACTGAGGCCGACTTATGGCAACCCCATAGGGTTTTCAGAGCAAGAGATGTTCAGAGTTGGTTTGCCATGGCCTGTCTCTGAATAGCAATACTGGGTTTCCTTGTTGGTCTCCCGTCCAAGTACTAACCAGAGCCAACCTGACTGGCTTTCAAAATCTTATGGAAACAGGCTTGCCTGGGCCATTCAGGTTAGGGCAATGCGCCATTGGGTAAAAGTAAAGGTTTCCCTTGCTCGAAAGCCAGTCAAATACGGCTCTAGGGATGCGGGGCTCATCTCCATTTCCAAACCAAAGATCCAGCACTGTCCAAAGATGTTTCCGTGGTCATGTGGCCGGCATGACTGGATGCCGAGGCACATGGAACACTGTTACCTTCCCACCAAAGCGGTATCTATTTATCTACTTGCAGTTTCTTGGTTTTGAACTGCTAGGTTGGCAGGAACTGAAGCCAGAGACAGGAGCTCACTCTGTCACGCAGCACTCGGGTCTCAAACTGCTGAACTACCAACCTTCCGGTCTGCAGTTCAGCGTCTTAACCACCTGAGCCACTGCAGCCCCCAATGCATCATTACCAGTGTTTAAAAACCTGCTGTCACTTGGCTGTCTCCTGTTTTATTTGTTCTATCGGCAAGCCTTTATTGGCATATGTATATACATACAAGATGAGATCAAATTAAATGCAGATCAGAAAATACAAATCCATATAGGGTAAAATTGGGGCTACAACACAGAAAAACAGTATAAATGCATAAAAACCGAGTGGTTAATATTACTTATTAGGATGTATAGCCATAGCACTAAGAAACCTTGCTACTATTTCAGTTATTTCTGTATCTGGATTATCAAGGAAAAAAAAGAAAAAAAGAATGTTAAAATTATAAGTAATCTCTGAGAATTGAGCTAGTATAGGGTACAGAAGATCCTGATGGGGCGCCAAATAAAAGGGACATTGAAGAATTAATAAAAATTCTCTTTCCAAAACAACTTACCAACTTCTAGATCCGCAGTTAGTTTGCATACATTCGGCCTATTATCCCCCTTAGATTTTGTAAATGTCAGAATAGCACGATAGTATGAAGTTTATCCATCAATTGTGCTAAGAGTTGGTTGTCAAAATTATAGAGGATTCATAGTATCAGGCCTGGCAATGAGTGGAGATATAATTGCTTTAAAAATGTGATTGTGAAGAACTGGTTAAAAAAAATAAGCCTAGCAAAAAAGCTCCTGGGTTGCTCTGATATATATATATATATATATATATATATATATATATATATGTATATATATTTCTGAGGTTGTAAAGTATGTGGAGTTTTTTGCCTACTGAAGTCTTCCTGTATTTATTTTAATATTCTGGCACTGCATATGGTAAGCCTGCAGCATTGTTGAAAATATCCTTAGGATACGAGAAGATAGTGTACCATTGCTTCACCACTCTGACACCATTATGTCAGAGTTCTGTGGTTCCTCAATGGAGAATGATAGTTGGAGAAATTCCATCAAGCCAAGATGATGTTGGAAGAGGAAAATAGTCTTTCATAAGACAGGCTGTTCCTCAAACAGCCTAAATATGTCTGTATCTCGACTACAGGAATGTCCCCCTTTAACATGTCAAGAACCCACACTCAGATGTACCCAGGGCAATCACTATTTGACCTTCCGTGAGGTGTGTGCCATGGTCCCAGATCTGATCTAATGCCGCATGTGGGTGTGCAGATTCTTAGAATGCCACAAGCATTCTGTATCACTTTACATTGCTTCCAAAAACATGGAGCACGCAATAGAAATGTCTCCATGGTAGATGGTAGAAAATGCATAAAGAAAAGCATTCAATTATTTTCAAAGTGGGGTGATCCTGACGTGGGCGCTGCAAAAATAGCAGAGTGACTCTGTTTCTTATATACAGAGTATTTACATTTATTTACAACTGGACAACTGGAATATATACACAGACTTTCAGCAGCAATCTCTGGAAAAAAACGGACAGAGTGCTGCGCAGACAAGTGTGCACTCAGAGAGAGCAAAGAGCACATAACACTCTCCAATATATATCTACATTAACCAATCAGGTTACAGTGCTAGGATAGCTGAGTCATGTAGAAAATCTGATGCAATCTTGTCACATGACCTTTCCTAGCTGTCATACTAGATCAGAATGATCTGACACTTGTTCCCATGACAGAATGATATCTTGCCAGTAATATGAGCAAATACTGTCAGCTCCATCTTGCTTAAATCAGGGGTATTTAGCCATCCTCTCACCAAATGACCCCGTCTCTTGCTAGAAAGCCCTACAGGGCTGCCATAAGTTGGCTGTGATGTGATGACCTTTTCCTCCATCACCATCTTTTAAAACTGGAGATGGTAGCAGCAGATGAGTGGCAGGGTGGGCAGCTATGAGGAAGTCATTGAATCTCAGTATAATCACGCAAACAGACACATTCAAAAGCATTCAGACCTATCCAAACCACTTGCTGAATGCTCAGCTGCTTAGTTACAAGCAGCAAGCAGGATGTTAGCCAAACCAGCAAATGTTTGACCCAACCTGTGTGTGTGTGTGTGTGTGTGTGTGTGTGTGTGTGTGTGTGTGTGATGGCCATCAAGCTGCTTCTGACGTATGGCAATCTTATGAATTAATGACTTCCAAAATGTCCCATCATTAACAGTCTTGCTCAAATTAATCCATCTCATGTTGGGTCTTCTTCTTTCCCTGACGCCTTCAACTTTTCTTAGCAATATTGTCTTTTCCAGTGACTCTTGACTTCTCTTAATGTGACCAAAGAATTATAGCCTCAGTTTAGTCATTCAGGCTTCTAGGGAGAGTTCAGGCTTGATTTGATCTAGAGCCCATTTTTTGGTAGACCACAGTAACAGTTAAAACTCTCCTCCAACACCATATTTCAAATGATTTGATTTTCTTTCCATCAGCTTTCTTCACTATCCAACTTTCATGTCCATACATAGTAATAGGCAATACCATAGTACGAATTATCTTGTCTTGGTCTGCAGTGACGCTTCCTTATACTTGTGGATCTTGCCTAGTCTAGAGCCAGATTGGTATAGTGGCTAAGGGCAGCAGACTCTAGTCTGGAGAACCCGGTTTGATTCCCCACTCCTCCTCCTCATGAAGCCAGCTGGGTGACTTTGGTTCAGTCGCAGTTCTCTCAGAGCTCTCTCAGCCCCACCTACCTCACAGGGTGTCTGCTGTGGGGAGGGGAAGGTGATTGTAAGCTGCTCTGAGACTCCTTTGGGTAGTGGAGAGTGTGGTATAAAACCAACTCTTCTTCTTCATCATCCTTCAGTCTCAGTCACCTAATTTTTTTGGCTGCAGTTTCCCTTTTGGTTGATTACTGAGCCAAGATAGAAAATCTTTAATAATTTCAATTTGAGCATACCTAGTGATACTAACAGTATCTCCACCACAAGCTGTAGGTCGCCAGCATCACACAGTATACCTCAGAAATGCCTATCCACCTGATATGTCCTGTATACTGTAGGTGCCAGCATCACACTGCCATGGTCCTGGATGTGCGGGGTTGGGGTTTTTTTTTTGGTTCTCTGCTTACTAGGAAGAAGAAGAAAAAGAGATTGGATTTATATCCCGCCCTTCACTCACTTGGAGTCTCAGAGTGGTTTACAAACTCCTTTCCCCTCCCCTCCCCACAACAGACACCCTGTGAGGTAGGTGGGGCTGAGAGAGCTCTTTCCCAAGCTGTCCTTGAGGGAACCGCTGGTACAGAGCTATGGCTTGCCCAAGGTCATCCAGCAGGTACAAGTGGAGGAGTGGGGAATCAAACCCGGTTCTCCCAGATTAGAGTCCGCGCATTTGACCACTATACCAAACTGGCTCCCACACTTCTTACATATGACCTTTGATTCAGCCACATTTCTAATGTCCCGGTTTTTCAGTCCCTTCAGGTCAGGGGCATCAAGTTTTCAAAATCTTGGGGGGGGGGAGCTCTTCTGTGCGCGTGCGCAAAGTGTGCGCGCCCGCCGGGACCATGTTCCCGCCGCCGCCGCCTCCCCCCTCGGCCTGACTTCTCCTGCTTCTGTCCCTCCCTCCGTCTGTCCAGGGGCCACCTGGCCCCTGGACGGATGGAGGCAGGGACAGAATGGCCAGGCCGGGGGGGGGGGGGGAGAGACGGTGGCGGCAGCCCTAGGAAGGGCCCAGGGAGGCGCGGCGGAGGGTGCACCATTTTTCCGGGGGGGGGGGACTGAGACATTTTCGGGGTGGCTTAAGCCCTTGAGCCCCCCCATAGTTGACACCTATGCTTCAGGTCACCTCAAATCAATATGTATCATTGACTACAGCAGCATCATCTTATGGGCCTGGAAGTTTTCCTTGTTACCCAGATGGGGAGAAGCTTTGGGTCTTGAAAAACAGCTACTGATTACTTGGTTGAGGCATTAAGGAATACATTGGCCTTCTCTCCTCTCAGCTGTTTCACATCAAATGTCACGTCTTGGCTATTGGATGCCTTGGTCATTCAACTTGAAGGAAATGGTCTTCCTGCACAAATAGGTGTGGTTCTGTCATGCTCCATAGCTGCGGATTTGGAAACTCTCCGTTCCTGGCTTCCTAACCCTTGCCTGATCTGGTCTGGCCTCCTCGAGTGCCATGAGTGGAGTGGTGCTATATCACCTGTTAGAGTAAACCTTGCTAGGAGAAAGACACACAAAGTTGTGGTGCAAGCCATTGAATCACTAGGGGGATGTGTCACTGACCATCCAGACATCAATTATAAGCAACCCGTTCTCTATGTGGTGGATGGTGTGCACTTATGCGAATGGGGCACGGATATTTGGCTGCACAGCACTAGAGATGAGTTGCCTTGTTGGCTATAGGCATAGGAGCATTGACAGGGGTAGGGGAGTAATCACCCCCCCCCCCCAGCTCTTGTGGTGGTTTGGGCATTGGGATGGATTCTTTTGGCTGGGGAGCAGTGCCTGCATGCCTGTACCCCACCTTCTGGGGACTCCCGTAAGGAGTCTTGGGGTGGAGCCAATTCAGCGGCATGCTCAGGTTGGGGGCAAGGGAACCACACAGCAGCCAGCACCCATATGGCTCCCAGGGTCTGCCATTCCTTGGTTGTACCCCCAGCAGATGGGCTGGGGTTTGGGGTTAATTGGTCGGCAGGCAAGTTGCCCAATTCAGGATCCATCCCCATGCTGTGTCAATGCTCCTGCAGTGTATCCAATAAAGTTGTGGCCTTTTATTTCTCCAAATCACTGTGGTATGGTTGTATCATTCCTCGCCTGCACTCCCCTCCATGCCCCTTCTTCTTACCAGCCAACTGGTAAGACTCAGGTGTCTACTTTCTGTACTTGTGGGGTGAAAACAATCCTTCCAGTTTATCCCAGTCCAGAATGAAGGTAACCAGTATTTAATACACATCAGCCATGATGATCATTTCAGAAACTGTCTTGCAACCCTGACTCCACAATGAGGAGAAATGTTCAGCTAGTAACTTAGAAAACCAATCTTACTCAATGGCTGAAACAATGTAATTGTTTCCTGAGTATGCCATGGAAGAACAATCTAGAGTTTGTTGACAGTAACGCTTTCAAACACAACTATCTTGGAGCAAAACCCAACTCAAGCGTTGTGACGCATCGGCAATGCATTGTTTGCACAGTTCTCGCATGCTGAAATTTAAAGCAGGGAGTAATTAGCACTTGTTGCTGCTCACATAATGTCACGTGGCTGGTTCTGCTCGCATAAGAAATGGCTCTGGCGAGGAACTGCCAATGACAGTCAGTTTGCATCCTCTGTGATCATCTGTACTGGAACAGATACATTTCAACTACTGTATCGGGCTGTTGCTGCATACTTTTTATTGACAATCTACAGGCATTTTTAGAGCAGCTCTTCCAGCCACTTTTGGAAGCAAAATTTCCCTTTCAGACGGTCTCCAAAAAACAACCAGCTTTTCTTTGCTTTACTTCTGTCTCTGAGCAATTCTGACTTAGCGGGCACAGCTAGCTGTCAAATGGATTTTGTAGACTAATGGGAAATGTTAGCATCCTTTCACCCCTCCAAATAATTTGTACACATGACATCTTTCAATCAATTTTAATTTTCCCCATCCCTTTCATTGTAAACCATGGTGATGTTTTTAATGTGTTAAATACTCTGTTAACTGCAGTGCAGGGGGGAAATGCTTCCTGTAGCATTTTGAGTTGCTAATTCTTGAGATGGGATTGGAGTTGGAAAAGATGAAGAAACTCTGTGGTCTGTCTCCCAGATGCAAAGGAAAAACCTCCATCCATCTGCTAGCTGCAGGCATGGGCACGGCAGAGACAGACGTCTGGGCTCCTCCAGGAGCTCAGCATCTGAGCTTTGGAAGGGGGGTGGAGCCAAGGCAGGGGAGGTCCCAGGGAGGTTCCTGGAAGGGATAAAGGGATTTAAGCAGGGAACCAAGAAGGGCAGAGGAGGCTTGACCGGTGACTCAGTGAAGAGCTTGCGAGAGCAAGAGAGAGAGAGGCAAACTGAGTGCTGGAAGCAGCTGTGAGGGGTGTGGTGACTTAACCTACTCCCAACTGCCATATTTGAGGCCCGGGCTACTCTGTAGTGGTGGCCCTTAAAGGTGGCCAAACCACTGAGGTCCTTGGGCTCCAGTGACAGTGAGCGGGTGTCAGATGGGTCATGTGACAGCCATCCCCCCAGAAGAGTACGTCCTCCGGCTTCAGGACCGGTTGCAGTATGTGCGCAGCGAGGCTAGACTGAACTTAGCTCAGGCGCAACAGCAGCAGAAATGGCGGTATGACTGTCATACCCAGGGACAGGTTCAGGAGGTTCAGAAGCATATAGAATGGATGCTGTGCAAGCTAGGAATATCAACTGTGGAGGGCATGTAGAGGAGCATATGGGCGAGGTCTGTTGTGAGTGTTTTTTCTTTAGCTTGCACAGGATCCATTCTCTATACTCCTGAACCTCCTGAACCTGTGCCTGTCAAAATGACTGAGGTTCAGGAGCATATAGAATGGACCCTGCGCAAACTAGGAACATCAAAGTCACAGGGATGCTCCTCTACATGTCCTCCAATCTGGGGTGTTTTTTGTGTGGAAGTTTTGTAAACATTTTGATTGGGTGTGGAAATGTCTCCACCCATGAACCAGCACAAAGCTCTATGAGCAGCTTGAAATTTCATGGAAAGTTCATGCTGGGTGACCTACCATGAATTTGGCTTTACAAAGCACAAACTGGCCAAAATTCTTCACAGAATTTAGTTCGTAAGTTGGTTTATGCCCATCCATATTCAGAACAATGGACCCCTCAGGGCTAAATAAGGACACGGTTTGCTAAATTTCTGTATGAAGCTTCAAGGAGGCGTTCAGTATTCTTTGCAAATTGAGCCGCATGCTATGCCAATAAAGGTCGATTGATTGATTGAATAAGGATACTGGATTCTTATCTCAGTACAGACAGGGCCGTAGAGTTTAAAAACTCCCGAGGGGGCTCTTCCGTGCGCGCGCTTTGCGCGCGCGTCCATTGGGACCATGTCCTTGCCACCGCCTCCCCCCCGCCTGACCACTCCTGCTTCCATCCCTCCCTCCATCCATCCAGGGGCCAGCTGGGCATTTGCTTAGCTGGCCCCTGGACGGACGGAGGGAGGGTTGGAGTGGCCAGGCCAGGGGGGGGAGAGGCGGCGGCGGCCCTAGGAAGGGCTGAGGGAGGTGCGCACCGTTTTCCGGGGGGGGGGGGCTCAGTCCTCCCCGGGAAATTTCGGGGGTGGCTTGAGCCCCCCCATAGTTGACGCCTATGACTACAGATGCTAATTTTCTGTCCTCAAGCAATTCCTTTCTGCTTTAATCAAGCTGCTTACAATGTGCATTGTACCTCTGCCTCCTGAGTTCCTTCTCTGCAACACCTCTTCCATCTTCAGACTGGAATATAAGGATCCATTCTGACTTGTTTGGAAACATGTTTCCAAACATCTGATGAAGAGAGCTTTGACTCTCAAAAGCTGATACCCCAAAAAATCTTGTTGTCTCTAAGGTGCTATCGGATTCAAATCTAGTTTTCCTACTGTGAACGAACACAGCTGGATTCAAGTCCAGTAGCACCATAGACAACAAGATTTCCAGGGTAGAAACTTTTGAGTCAAAGCTTCCTTCATATCTGATAAAGTGAGCTTTGACTCTCAAATGCATACCTCAAAGATTTTCTAGGGTGCTTTGTTGTTGTTCAGTCACACAGTCAAGTCCAACTCTTTGTGACACCATGGACCACATCATGGCAGGCCCTCCTGTCTTCCGTTGTGCTCCAGAGTTTGCTTAACTTCATGTTTGTTGCATCGATAACACTCTCTAACCATCTCATCCTACTGCACACCAATCTAGGGTAGGCTGAGATCATGATGAATGTGCATGGACAAGTAATGAAGAAATGAAACTATCATCCCTGTCCCATGTGAGGTTGAGATTCCATTCTGTTCTAGCAGGTTTCTAGTCCTCAAGGCATCAGAGATAGGTTTGAAACAAGATGCTTGAAACAAGACTCAGTATGGATGAAGACTGTTGACAGTAGATTACTGTAACTGGGCCTTACATTAGAAAAAGTTCTCCAGCTGGGTAAGGCAGAGGACCTCAATACTGTCATGCAGTGTCTCACCAAGCTTGATTATGATAGTATGGTAATCCATGCTTGTAGAGTTTGTTCAACCCAATTATTGGGCATTTGACCACCTCAGTCCTTGCCATCATATGGAAAATATTTAACAGTTCCTCACTATGTTAGGGCATTTGCTCTAGCTCGTCTTAATGCTAAACTTTCTGAAGTATTATGTGGGAGGTTTTGTAATATTCAGATTATCTTTGTCCTTGTGGCCTGGGTAAAACTGATACTTTGTTCTGGAATGTCCCTTTTATACTGGTTTTAGGAATTTGTAGGTTTTGCCTCTTTTATCACATTTATTGTTCAGTAATTTTCAAAAAGGATGTTAATCCCTATCTGATGCCAGACAGCTATCCGAATATAGCCTTATTGCACTGCAGGAGAACCCAGCCCCAGGGGATTTATGTATCACAGGAAGATCTCTCCCCATGATAGGCAGATCCTGGCTGGGATGGCTTCTCCTGCAGCCCAGTTTAAACTATGATGCAGGAGAGGCCAGCCCCAGGATGTGCTGTGCCCTGGCTAGCAGATTGCTCCCTGTGGCACAGCAGATCTTGGGGCTGGCTTTTCCCACAGCCTGGTTTAAATTGGGCTGCAGGAGAAGCCAGCCCCAAGCTGAGCTAGCAGGAACAGTTTGCTCCCCCCGGCAAATCTGATCCTAGGGCTGTCTTCTGCAGTCCTTTTAAAATTTAAAGGGACTGGAGTAGAAGCCCAACAAACAGCTGAGAGGTGGGAGCAGTTTGCTACTGCCTTTCTGCTGTTTTCGGATATATTTGGGATATATTTCAAATATATCTGGGATTCCCCCCCCCCCCCCCAATTTCCCCAAGAAAACTTGGATACCTTTGGGAAACCAAAATATACTCCAAAATACAAATAAAGTTATCTTTTGAGTATCTTTTCAGTTCCGGTAGATCCAAATGCACCCCCCTAGTCCACACTTTTTATCTCAGAATTTTCCTGCCTTCCACTTCTGAGAGAAATTTTTCATTCGAGTTTCCCGGTACTAAAGAACAACCCAATAAAATAAATGATCAACAAGCTTTTTAAAACTAGCGTCTTAATTTTCTGTCAGGATTTTCTCCTATCCGTGTGATGTTTATTTTACAACCCTTGTTCTGTCGGTCAGGAACGAATCACGCCACTGCCTCCGCTTTCATTGTTGCAGCTACAGGATGAGAAAGAGAGGAGGGAACGCTCTGAGGCAACTGGACGGAAGACTATCCAGTCCCCCACTGTGTCCTCACCGATAAATTCTTTATACCCCCACTACACACAATCAAACACAAAGGGGGGCACAGGTTTTGAATTAAAGATTGGTAGCATGTAACCTATGTCCTCCCTAAAGGTCTTTTATTCGGAAACCTGCTAGACCAATACTGCCCTTTCTACATGAGGTAGAGACCGATGCTCCCTCTAAGCTGTGGAGTCTTGTGAGCGAAAATTCTACTTTGTGAGCGACTGGCATTAAAGTTATGAGTGAGCGATTTGGCTGCTGGATGAATTAGTTTGCTCGGGAGCCCTCCTTGCTGAGCTAGGAGAAAAATGCATGAGCTGGAGGCTAAAAAACTGTGCGCTGGCTCACACTAACTCAATTTAGGCTGAGGACAGACTGGCAATCTGGAGCGGGATGAATGCGGAGGCAACTGCTGCGGGATGAAAACTCCCTGGGGCTGGCCGTTCACACTGGCCAGTGTATTGCGCAAGGATACCGTTACGGAGCATTCAGACTGCTGCGGAGTGGCCCCAGGTGGGCCGGCCTCCACAGATCGTGATAGGGCTGTTTCGGCAATTTGCGCATGTGTGCATGTGCTTATGTGCGCATGTGTGCATGAGC
Organism: Lepidodactylus listeri; assembly: GCA_029233225.1. Classification (NCBI taxonomy): domain Eukaryota; kingdom Metazoa; phylum Chordata; class Lepidosauria; order Squamata; family Gekkonidae; genus Lepidodactylus; species Lepidodactylus listeri. The sequence goes on along the minus strand of JARCFY010000005.1, from coordinate 124,836,383 downwards.
GCTCATGCGCAAACTGGCAAAACGCCGCTTGCCTCCCGCCTTCTTCCAGTTCACACTGCCTGGAAGCGGGAGGCAAGCGCAAGATGGCCTCCGGACACCGGTTTCTCCCGGTGTCCTTCTAAAGCGCAAGAAACCCGGCTTCAAAGCGAGTAAGTGCAGAAGGGAGCCGAGGGACAGCTGCGCATGTCTGAATGGGCTCCCTTCCCCCACTTCCCAAGCGGAACTGTCCTGGGGCAGATCGCCAGTCTGTCCTCAGCCTTAGAGGGAACACTGGAGAGAACCCTGCTTTTTTACATTTTTTACCTCACAGACGTGACACAGATGGAGATGAAGAACAAAGGTTTATTTAACAGAAAACAATGTATTTAATAAGATAAATATGATGTGTGGATGACATAAATATATCAAGTAAAGCTAGCTCTCAAATAAAGGAAATAATCTAGAGGGGAGATGTGATCCCCCTTCCCCAGCAGGTTCAAAGCTGCTCTTCTCTCACACAGCCCCTTACTACAGAACCTACGCACACCAGTTAGGAATAATGTACCCTTAACAGAATGCTTATTTGTCTCACAAAAATAAGGGTTCTACCCTAAGCCAACCCCAAACTCTAATTAAAAGCCAAATAAAAGCCTGGCAAAGTGGAGGCTCCTTTCCAGAGCCATGAAATCCCTATCCAAAATTTTAAACCAGGTGAACTTCACCCTTCTCAAGCTGAGGCTGGTTCAGCCCCTCCCGTCCAGTGGAGTTCCATGGGCTCTGGTCGGCTGACAATCATTTGTATTGGCGTAAGGCAGGGGTGGGCAATTGTTATGGCTCGAGGGTCACTTTGTGGGAGTGGAGGTTAGCGGAGGGCCGCACCTTTTAAAATGATTGCATTCATTAGTTAACTTGGCATTTCAGAAAAGGTATAAATTGTATCATAAAAATCAATACATATAAATTAAATAAAACAGTGGTAGTTTTATTCAATTTAGTTATTGTGCTAATTTTATATCATCTGTAGCTGCAAGCACATTTAATTTTAGAATCCGTTTAATGAGAAAAATGTACCCTATCACACTTTTCTACAATTTTTTTGAAATCAGGAGTGAGATTGCTTGTTGAGATTCTCATCACAGCCTGCAAGCTAATGTCTGTCAAAGAGCACCTATATTTGCTCTTGTTGATCTTCATGAAAGAAAAACTTTGTTCACAAATATATGTAGACCCAAATATAAAGAACATTTTCCCAGAAAATTTCTTCATACATGGAAATTTTTCAGCAGACAAAGATTTGTAAAAATCAACTAATGTCACAGCATTAAACATTTCTTTCACAGTGTGATCTGACTGCATGTCAATAAGTTCAAGCTGCTTCTCTGCACTCCGGGCCCAACGGAGGCCTGACTGAAACCATGTGGCCGATTGTCTTGGTAGGCCGCAAAAAAACTCTGTGGCGGGCCGCATGTGGCCCATGGGCCGCAATTTGCCCACCCCTGGCGTAAGGCCTTAATCACAAGGATTGGTTCAGAATCCTGGAGGAGAGGTGGGACTTTTAAGGATGATTGCCACAGAGTTTACTTTGGTATTGGCTGATGAAATGTTTCTTTTTCTTTAGAAATCATTGCTTTAAATGTTGCCTGGTTGCCCCAACAATGTGCACCCCCAAAGGAAATATGTTACATCCAGACTTCGGGAAGGGGGGGGGGGAGAAACAGCTGAGTAGTGGACTTTTTTTGTGGTAACACAATATGCCTTCTTCCTTCTTCCTATAATGCATCTCACTCCCAAGGTCATTCCACATATACCAGCCATCACAGCAATCTTATTAAAACTACAGGAGGCATACTATCTTTGTTGCTGAAAGGGATGCCAGACAGGTCATTAAAGAAACAATTTCTTTTTCATATATATATGAGAAGCTAAATGTCATTTAGTGGTTATCAGCGGTTACAACAAAAACATACAGAGCATGTTCCAAGCAGCAAGGCATCATGGGATGCCATGGAAAGTGTAAACAACAACAACAAAAAACCTTGGATGAATTATGTGCAGACCTGTCATCCTTCTCCATGGGACTGATGAAGATGGATTGCAAAAAACATGTATCTGGCTTTCTCCGAGGGTTTTCATGTGAAGGTAGCTAACATGTGAATGATCCCAGGAAGAACATGATGTCCAGCTAGGGCCTAAGATCAGGTAGATGCAGGTTTCTGTCCCAACAATGCCATGAAGTTCTATAGGTGACCTTGAGCCTAAATCATGTCAGCCTCAATTACCTCACAGTATAGTGGCTTAAATTGGAGGAGTGGAGAACAGCATAAATTGCCCTAAGCTCCATGAAGGAGGTATGTGATAGAAGTTGCACTAAATGAAAAATAAACATAGGAATGACTGTTCTTGTATTTTTAAAGTTCTCCCCCCCCCCCCCCCGGTTGAATTGCAATTGCTAGAGTTGAATTAGAAGCTTTAAAAAATTGGGAAGTCTATTTTTTTTCCCTGTTGAGGGGCAAATTTGGGTGGATGCTGTACTATCGAATGCTGAACATACATTTAACCATAGGGTTGCTGGGTAGGGGCTGGCAGCTGGGGGGGGGGACTTTCTAGTGGGCGGGGGACCTCTCTGGTGATGTACTGACATCACTGGGGACATGCTGATGTTACTTCTGGGTGCACGGGTAAGCGATATCCATGTACTGGGATGCTGCAGACATTCCTCCCTGTTTCCAGTCATTCCCTACCCTGAGTGGTAGCACAAGAAGTGCCCATTGGTGGCAAGAGATCTCCCACCCCCCACAGGGGAATGGCAGCATGGCTTGACCAGCAGAAAATACTAAAAAGGGTTACTGCCTACTTCTTACCTTCCAAACTCAGATCTACATTTCAACATTTATGTGCTGAAATCCGGAATTTGAAACCTGCTCGTTTCAATACATGATCTTGATTGATTCATGTCAGATCTGCTGCCATTAATTGTTCGGGCTGGGGTCTCTATCAGTAATTGTCTGTCTTTAAATTATGGCCAGCCTTGAGGTTTAGTGCCTGTCCTGCTTAATGTGTCTTTTTCTTCCCCGGGAGGATGGCTTGCCGCATTCCACCGCGTCACATAAACAGTCTGGCTATCTTCTCTCGCCTCCTCCCTCTTTCTCTCTGGAGTCGCGAATGTTTTATCTTGCTTTTGTAACCTTGGAGAACTGTTGAACTGTTTCTAGCCAGGTGCCTGGCCTGTGAATTGCAAGTGGAGGTCACCAAGGGGCATGGGGGGGAATTTAGTGCTTTTGCGCCTTTTTTGTGAGAACCAACGGTTGGGGGTTCTCACGCTTTTTTGTATTGGCTCTGATTGGCTCTTTGCCTGCTCTCACCTTACTGTGTATGGTATATTAATCCCTGTTGTCTGTAACCAAGTTATCTCTAACAAACATTGAGTACCTGAACCATCATTAAGAATAAAAGGATCTTTTACTTCACCAAAGAGCCTGGCTTATTTGATTTGACTCAGAAGCCTCACAATTAATAGTTTATCTGAAGTTTGTTCCTGCTTTGCTTTTAATCAAATCATTCACACGGCCTCTTGTAGGGAAGTGTACTGTTTCGGATGCCTTATCTTCAAAAAGGGTACTGTCAAACCACAAACAGTACTGGAAAAGGCAGAGAAATGATTAAATGCTTGCCAAGGTATGAACACCAAGAACTGCTTTGAAAGATGCAACTTCAAACAAAAAGCTCGGTGTATGCTCGTAGTATGGGTAACTCATTGAAAACAGGGAGCAGCTGCTCATATCTTTTAAAATGTCTGAAGAAAGACATTTGCTATTTTATCTTTGAGTTTGGTGAAAGGGAGCCTGGAACACTACACTAAACAATTTTTTAAAAATCCCATCAAAACAAAACTCAGATTCCGAGATAAGAATTGTGTAGATTGTATCATGTGCCTGAATTTTCTCAGTTAACATTGTGTAGCCTTTCTTTTGTTATTGTTGCATATTTGAAGTTCTGACCAGTGTTCCCTCTAAGCTGAGTTAGTGTAAGCTAGCTCAATGTTTTTTAGCCTCTGGCTCACACATTTTTGCCTTAGCTCAGGAAGGATGGCTCCAGAGCAAACTAATTTATGCAGTAGCCAAATCGCTCACTCACGACTTTAGTGCCAGTAGCTCACTAAGTAGAATTTTTGCTCACAGAACTCCACAGCTTAGAGGGAGCATTGGTTCTGACCCATAAATATATAGAGTCTTCAACCAGATCTGTACATGCAGCAGAATGAAATCATAGAGTTCTCTCATAGTCACTAGGCTGTGCCTCCAACCAGTGGGAGGGTTGGGGGGCAGTGATACGGGGGGCAAGTGACATCAGCAACATTGGCAATGTCAGCATTCAGGTTCTACCCAGAAGTAACAATGGGTAGCTCTAGGAATTGCTGGAAACTTTGCAGCAAAACCATAAGAGTGCCCAGAGATTCCTAGAGCTACTCATTGTCATTTCCGGGTTGTACCTGGAAGTGGCATATTGGCACAGAGGACACCAGTGCTTTAAATTTCTTCCACTGGGGCTCTGAGTGATAGTGAGCAATGACATCGCTCAGTAAGAGGCTTGGCAATCCTATAGACGAGACTGTAAAACTTCAAAATGCAGTCAGGGGGTACCATTTTTGAATGCTCCCCTCTCTGCAAATAGTATGTCAGGGAAAATAATCTAGCCCTGTCCCCCACCTGCTCCTCCTCTTGCCTACATTTAGGTGGATTCCCCCTATTCACACTCTGAAGAAGTACAGTCCATTCCATCACCTCACAATGGTACTGCCTGATTTCCACCTCAGCCTTCTGTATGAAAAGATTTAGCCATAGTGGCAGGACCTGGAATTGAGGCCATGGGAAGTTACTGTAATCTGGCTGAAATCCAGTTATCAGCATCTCTGGTATCTCTTGAATCTAAGACCAAGTCTTAGCAGAATGAAATGGTAGAACAGAAAACCCCACTCCACGCTGTAGTGTTCTCTTTTGACTACGTTATATGTCACCCACAGCTGCTACTTCCCTCATTGACGGGAACAAAGGAAAAGTGAAACAGGCCTGTTATCGATGCATAAATTACGCATAAAACTATCTGCGTGTCTTGCTTCCTATCTCCAAATCTGGATGGCCTAGATATTTGCATTGGATTGGGTTTTTTTAAATAAGAGTTGACAATTTGGGAAAGCTAATGGGCCAAATGGGCACTGGGTGGATTATATGCCAAGAAAAACCAGGCAATATAGCAACCATTAGGGGTGCAAACTCTGAGCTGGGGAAATTCCTGGAGATTTTGATCGTGGAAACGGGGGGAGGGGCTTCGGGAAGGGATGGACCTCAGCATGGTGTAATGCCATGGAGTCCGCCCTCCAAAGCAGCTAATGTCAGTGCCTGACATAAATCCGCTTGTTATGAAGCCTGTTTGATCTATGCCTTAATACACAAGTGCCTAATGAGTTACTCTTCCTTTCTGTAAGCCGTATGTTTTACTATACAAATGCCTAATGAGTTACTATGCAAATGCAGAATGAGTCACTCTTCATTCATGTAAGTGTTTATCCATTCTTAATCCCTTTCTATTCTCAGGTCCCCGGCTGGGAGCTAGCAACCATTAATCAACCCGCCCCGCAGGAATGCGGAGTCTCTCTCACTGAGTGCTTAGCCCCCCTTTCGCTTTCCCCAGCTGGCGTGGCTTTGCCTAGTAGTTTATGCGCATGCGCACTGAGTGTTTTACCTTCTGGTGTGTGTTATCTCCTCTCCTGTGTCCTTGGCCAGGGGGAGGAAAGGGATCCTCTGTGAACTGAGAACTTGTTGTGTTTGCAGGTTTTGAGAAACTGATTTTTAGACTCAGCAACCACTGAATAACAACTTTAATCCATGAGAACAATTATCCCCTTTGGAGGTTCCTGGGAACTAATTTTTCTGCATCTTTCATGAGAACCGGTAGTACTGTCAGTAGCGCGCCAAAATGTAGTGCACTGATTGGTGGCATATTAATAATCATGTAGCAGTTTAGTATATCAATGGATGTAACCCATAGCATTTCATTACTAACAGAACGAGTGTATGACTCCAGTGATCTTTCTACAAGTAAAGGACTTTTTACCCAAAGGCCTGTTGTGGACTATATTCATTGGGACATTCTCACAGCTATAGCCTCTGGGGAAACTGACCTCTGCTGTCTGGAGATTTGCTGTAATTCTGGGAGATCTCCAGGTCCCACCTGGAGGTCGGCAACCCTAGCAACCATACTATCATGCACAACCCACCAAGAAATAAATAACTGAAATGGAGAGAGGTTCTGGCATTGCTCTTCTATATACTGGCCAAACTGCCACAGAATGATTAATTCAGGAACCTTTGAAAATGAGTAATGACTCCCTGGCTATTCTATATATGTGGCCAGGCCTCATTCCTACAATAATGGAATAATAGGCAAACTTCTCTCATTCCCTTCCTCCCAGCATGAACCATGAAAAGCTTGGGTGGATCCCTTCCCTCCTCTGGATCCTGACAAATGCAATAGTGAACAGGTGTAGGGTTGCCAACCTCCAGATGGCACCTGGAGATCTCCCGCTATAGCAATTGCTCTCCAGACAACCAAGATCAGTTCCCATGGAGAAAATGGCAGCTTTGAAAGGTGGGCTGTATTTCATTTTACTGCGATCACTCCCTTCACCAAATCCTGCCCTCCCCAGGCTCCAACCCCTCCCCCCAATCTACAGATTTTCCAACCCAAATCTGGCACTCTATGGTGTTGATAGAATCTCAGCTGCTCTCCACACAGAGGAAGTTACAGGTTTGTTTGCCTTCATCTTCACCTGAGAGAAGGTAGATGAGTGGCATCATAGTATGTGGGGTGAGGTGGGAAGGGTAATTGAGATCAGGGATCCTGTGGTGGAGTCAAGATGAGAAGACTTGGATGGATGGATGGATGGATTTGGCTCCCAGGGCTTCCATTAGACCATCCTCTCTAATTGACACCATTCCATCTGTATGCTGCTAGTTTTTCTCGCCTGTCTGTCTCCTCTGAGCTACCCTCCTCTCTGGCTCGAGACCTTTCTGTGTTGACAATTGATTTGCTTTTTTTTGAAAAGTGCCTGTCCTTGACTAATGAACTTTGAATTCAGGGAGAGTGTTCCAAGCCTGTTCTCAAGGGCTCAATTAGTCATTTCAGATGAGCAATGATGACTGTATTGTACGAAACTTCAGGGCCTTAGGAAACATTTTTCCTTGGATGGAAATTTTTTAGCAGCAAATCTTAAGCTAACAATTTGAAAACAAGGATGGGGAGGTACCCTTTTAAGCTACATGTAGATCCTCCCCCATGCACACACACAAAAATCTATTTGCGGTATGTGCTTATTATTCATAAATAGGCATCCTTCTGCCAGTGTGGTTTATATGGAACAGAAGACAAGAATCTACATAGCCCACAAGATGATCTACTGTTCTGTTTTCTCCAATCACGTTTTTTTTTTTGGGGGGGGGGAACACCTTGCTGTTTGCTTAGTAATTGCATTTGAAAGTTTGAAGAGAAACTTCAGGAACATTCACGAATTCTTCATACTTCAGGACTCTGCTTGCTGCTGTGCTCTTTCAAATGATATCTACGTGACCACCAGGGAGTTACCTTTGCTTTGAATGTGTTACCTCAGCAGAGCGACTGCTCAAGACTTCAGCAGAAAGGACCATACGTGATGAGGACTTGCCAGCTTGGCCAGCCACCTTGGGTGGCCAATCAGTGTGTGTGTCTGGGGGGGGGGGGTTGTGTGTGTGTGTTTTTGGAAAAGAAGAAGGAGAGATTGGATTTATACCCCGCCCTTCACTCACTTGGAGTCTCAGAGCGGCTCACAAACTCCTTTCCCTTCCCCTCCCCACAACAGACACCCTGTGAGGTAGGTGGGGCTGAGAGAGCTTTTTCCCAAGCTGTCCTTGAGAGAACAGCTGGTACAGAGCTATGGCTTGCCCAAGGTCATCCAGCCAGGTGCAAGTGGAGGAGTGGGGAATCAAACCCGGTTCTCCCAGATTAGAGTCCGTGCACTTAACCGCTACACCAAACTGGCTCTAGGAAGTGTAAAAAAAATGTCCTGGTTGCCAGAATCTCTCAGGCTCTAACCACAAATCCTGCCTCCTAAACAAATACGTTACTGAGGATGCCATATCTGGAGTGCTTCCAAGGGGTTATTTTTAAATAGCTGGTGTGTGGGGCCCAGATGCATACTGAGACCAGGGTGGCCAGCTCCACACTGGGGAATACCTGGAGATTTTGGAGGTGGAGCCTGAGAAGGGTGGGATTTGGTGAGGGGCTTCATAGAGCCCACCTTCCACAGCAGGCGTTTTCTCCAGGTGAACTGATCTCTGTCATCTGGAGAGCCGTTGTAATCGCAGGAGAGCTTCAGCCACCACCTTGAAGTTGGCAGTCCTAGAGAGGAGAGTTAACATGCCCAGGGAAATGTTTATCACCACTTTGGGGTCAGGAAGCAATTTTCCCCCAGGCCGGTTTGGCTGGAGATCCTGAAGCGTTTTTGTCATCTTCTGAGTGTGGAACAGCGGTCACTGGGTGTGTGTGGGGGGGAGGTATTTGTGCATTTCCTGCATCGTGCAGGGGGTTGGACTAGATGACCTTGGAGGTCCCTCCCAACTCTACGATTCTATTATTCTAACCCTTCCCTCTCCGGCAGCAGTTCTCCAGGATCTTGGCTAAAGGCCTTTCACATCACCTGCTAACTCTTCCTTCTAGCTGGGGATGCTGGGGATTGGACCTGGCACCGTCTGCCTGCACAGCAGGTGTTCTGCTTCTGAGCCATAGCACCATCCCTCCTATAACCCTCCCCACAGCTAACATGTGCTGCACTCAGGAGCCTGTTTGTCCCAGTGGGTCAAATTTAAGCTCTGTGAGGCTGTTAAAGGGTCAGGAAAATAGTGCGTGGGAAAAGGCGAACCTTGTCCAATACTATAGTTGCAGTTTGAATTGTGGCTCTCCATGTCTGACATTTAAAAACAAAACAGCCCTTGGGGCCTTTGGACACGGAACTTGTGGTATTGCATGTGTTTTGGACCCTATGAGCAGCACTCTTAGGGAGCTACGTGGGCTGTCTAGGACAGCCCCTGGAATTCACATGCAGCACCAAGCCTCTGGATGGGCTGTGCTGAAAAGTGCCATCAAGTCACAGCTGACTTATGGTGGCCCCCATAGGGTTTTCACCTCACTCTACAGGTGGTTTGCGGGAAACTCGACTGCGGGAAACTCGACAGAGGCCTGTCTCTGTGCTGCAACCCTGAAGTTGCTTGGTGGTCTCCCACCCAGCTACAAACCAGAGCGGATACTGCTTAGTTTCTGAAATCTGATAAGACTAGGCTAGCCTGGGCCATCCCTAAGTAACCTTCTTTGTATTTTTCTTAGTACGAACTGGGGAGTGTGGCGAAATAACGGAGATGCATCTTTACCCACATCCCAAGAAAAACAAATTTGGGAGACTTTTGTACATAGTTGGATAGAGACACGTTGGGGGAAGGAGTGGTGGCTACGTGAAAGCCCATCTCCCCATTTGACTGTTGCTGTAACCTGAGCTTTATGACGTCTTTTGGTGGAAGCGGTTCAAGCTATTAAAAAGTATGGGATAGTGGCCTCCTGGGTTAAAAATATTTGTTTTGGCAAGAAGAGCCAAACTGGCCAGTTATATTGGACAGCATTGGATCAGAGTAAGCGCCAACCATATGATCAAGGAAGGAGTCTTAAGAAAAATCTTTCAGAATATCTTAGATGGCAGACATTCCCAGTTCTGACCTTTCGTGGGCGGACTATCCCTTACTTCTTTAGAGACCTTAGGTGGCGAGCTTATCTCTAGGTGTTACGGGTGGGAGCAAAGGTTTTTGGCCCTTCCCCAGATCAACAGACATGTCCAAGGATAGAATGTATGGTCTTACTAGAAGATCAACAAATGGTTCAGGCTTTTGATGATTACCAAAACTCAGCCTTTCTGGAAACTATTGCTCATGCTGTGATGAAGTGTGTGGCTGTCAGGACAGAGTGGGCTGCTGTAGCAAAAGTCTTGAAATGGCCTTATCTTTTATTCCAGGATTGGGAGACTATAGTCTCAGGACTGCAACCGCAAGGGGATTATGGCCAGGAGTAAGGTGGTTTCAGGACAAAATGGGGTCCTGGTATTGTCTTGAGGGCTTGGAAAAAAATGAAAGTGCCATGGTCGGCGGTTAGGTTGCTGAATTTAGTTATGCTTCAAACAATTTTGAGAGACATGCAGAAGCATGTTTAAAGATCCCGGTTAATATAAAAGAAACAATTGCACGGGTGTTGCAATTGTTATGCAGAATTAAAATACGGGAAGAGAAAAATACAAAAAGGGAAATATGGTGGAAAAGGTGGCGGTGGTTGGAAGAGGTTAATCCTCCGGCACCAATGGTCATCTTTTCTCACATTCTTTTCTTTCTTTGCTTGTAGGAAAGGGTAGGTTAGATTAGGGTATTAATGTTGCTAACGTTCTTAGTGTTATCAGTGTTATTAAAGCTGTTAATGGTGCTGATGTAATTAACGTTATCAATATTATCATTAATGTTAATAATATTATTAATATTATGAATGTTGCTGCAATGGTTAATCTTGCTAATACTGAATTATGGGATAGTGAACTGGTGCGTTGTAAGATGTTGATGTTGGATTTCTAATTGGTTATTTGTGTTGTATTTTATGTTTTGTATTGTGAATGTTGAATGTTGAAATGTTGAACATGTTTTCTTAGTTTGTATGCTGAAAGGTTTTTTTAAAATAAAAATCTGTATTTCCCTAAAAAAAACCCCAAACTTCTATTTTCCTAAGTAACCTTAATGAAAATTTCTTTGTCCGGCTTAGTAATGACCAATTTACGCAGTCTGTTTTTAAGCCGTCAAGTAGCAGCTGACTCATGGTAACCCCGTAGGGTTTTCAAGGCAAGAGACAAACAGAGGTGTTTTGCCATTGCCTTCCTCTCCATCACAACCCTGGACTTCCTTGCTGGTCTCCCATCCAAGTATGAACCAGGGCCAGCTCTGCTTAGCTTCTGAGATCTAATGAGACTGGGCTAGCCTGATCCATCTAGTGCAGGGTCTAGAAGGGCTAGACTTGCTAGGAGCCTGGATGAACAGGATTTTCTTCTCACTACAGTTTGGCTTCAAGACTTTCCAGCTTTCATTTTAAGCCCTTGGGAGACCTGAGGTGGATAGCAAACACTCTGGGGCTGCATCCATACACCTTTACTGACAATTTGCAGGTGTCTTATATAATGATTCTCAAACATTTTTGGATGTTCAAAGAGATGCTCACAACTGCAAGTGCACTGGGGCTTTTAGCCATCACAAATCCACCATGCGTAGTGGTGGATAGAGCTATGAAATAGGTTTCTGTAAGAGCAATAAGTGATCAGTGCCAGCAAATGCAGTTTTTTTTCAGCTGAGGATGAGGACTAAGGCATGAAGTGATAGCTTCCACTAAAAGGGAATGGAAAGAAGAGAAAGGGTGGCACCATAAATGTATTATTGGAAGGAACTCTGGGCAACAGTGGAAACGAACCCACAGAATCCCTTCATGTCACTTGGGATGATGATGAAGAAGAAGAGATTGGATTTATACCCCACCCTCCACTCCCCAAGGGAGTATTAGAGCAGCTTACAAACTCCTTTCCCTTCCCCTCCCCACAACAGACACCCTGTGAGGTAGGTGGGGCTGAGAGAGCTCTGAGACAACTGTCCTTGAGAGAACAGCTGGTACAGAGCTATGGCTTGTTAATAATAATGAAAGCAACCTCTTTTGTAGGATCACTGTGAGGAGGAAAAAAGAAACAGGGTTGGCTGTTGATCTACAGCTTGAGGCTCACACTTTCCATAGGAAATAGGGTCGCCATTACAGGGTAAGCTACTCTTAGACAGGAGAGCTATGCAGCCTTGACACAGAAGTGCCTTTTATGTGTATGGGAGTTATGGGTCATCAAGTCACTTCCAATTTATGGTGCCCAGTGACCTCCAGGATTATCATATTCTTGCAAACTGAAGGTTGTGGCTTCCTTTATTGAGTCAGTCCATCTCGCCTGTGTGGGAGTTCCAAAACTCCCATTCATTGCAGTGTTATATATGAGCACACTCCCATACCTTTGTGGTAAGACCATGTAATCCTTCTCCAATTATGTTCATTTACTATTGGATAGGTTGCATTTGTAATGGGTGTGAAGAAATGCATTTTCACCTGGGAGGTTGGCAAGCAGGAAACCGCCAGTTGGAATTTTAAAAGTGTTTTTTTTCCCTCTCTGGGCGGAGAACAGATGGGAAGGAGGAAGCCCATCGCTTTACAGGCTCACCTCTTAAGAAATGCTAATTGGTTTAGACAAAGGGATGGTCAAGCCTCCCCCTCCTTCTCCCCCTTCTCCAGGCAGAGAATAGAGTTTGGAGGGCTTTAGGCTAGAACAGCCCCGGAAAAATTTCCAGGAAGGGGCTGGAGGAAGTGCTTCTTTGACCTGGGCTAACTGGGGTCAAGGGAGAGGGGAAACAGAGATGGTAAAACTTCCTTGACACAGGAAGTAGCTCTCTTTATTTGGGATGCTGCATGGAGGAGAACTCTGAGCATTCAACTGCAAGCTGGCAGCCATTGAGCATGTGATCTTCTGGGAGAGTTGAAGCAAGCTTTGAGGTAATGGAAGCTCTGTAGAAAACTAGAACAGCTAAGCTAAAGAGCCTGTCCTATATTTTAACAGGTGATATGATAAGTAAAGAGAGAGGGACAGAAGCAATGCTCCCTGTAATCTGTGGAGTCTTGTGAGCAAAAATTCTATTTTGTGAGCTACTAGCGTTAAAGTTGTGAGCAAGTGATTTGGCTACTGCATAAATTAGTTTGCTCTGAAGCCATCTTTCCTGTGCTAAGACAAAGATGTGTGAGCCGCTGGCTAAAAACTGTGAGCTAGCTCACACTAACTCAGAGGGAACACTGGACAGAAGATTTGCTTTTTTTACCAATTCCTTTTCTATTCCTTGCTCAAACCTGGTGCAGTGCTAAAAGTATGCATGTAAACATTTTCTTTTTAATAAATACTTTAAACTTTTGATGCTGGGGGCAGTTCTCTGTACCACATAGACCTCCACAGTTTTGGACACGATATTTTGAAAGGGGCTCCAGGGGGGTTGGCAAGCAGTTATTTCCCCGGGGATACTGCATTAATCTGTTCCCACAGTGGCCACACACTGGGCAGTGGGAGACACAAAAGCAAGGCCTCAGAACTTGAAAAGGAAGCTGGGAGTCCTGTCCCTCCCAGTGGGTAATTCCCTGAAAAGGGCAGGTGGTGATAGCAGCTACCCGAGGAAGGCAGGGTGGAATGGGCCTGCAGGCAAGAGAAGGCATGTTCTGCCACAAGGAGGCATCAATAAGTCCCAAGGAAGGTCTGGTTCCATTTAAGCAACATTGGTTGGCGATCCCTAAACCCTGACAACCTTAAACATTAATGAATAATCTAAGCCCATTTCAGAAAGATTTGGACAAAAAATTTTCCTTCTGTCTCCTGTGTAGACACCATTATTACTGTGTATCACGAGGCGATAGCCTGGGGAAAAATAAGTTTTAAGGTCATCATACTGCAGCTAATGAGCCATAAATCAGTGGTGATTGCCCTCAATAATGAACAGTTTTCAGCAAGCCCAGCAGTGTTTATAGATTGACGCAAATTTCCTTCCACGTAGGGATTTTTGTTAGATGGGAACAAGAGATTTTTCTATAAGTCCACTGTTGGTGGTAGTTGTTGATGCTGTTCAAGTTTCACCAAGCCAAACTAGTTATTCTTATTTTTGTCTCCTTTCCAATAAAATGTGGGTCTCCTATCATAGAAAGCCCCTACACCCCCAAATCAGTATTCTGCAGTGTGACGAGAAGACATTTTCAAGTCCCAGGAGAATGTTTGGGCCTTGTCCTAGATATGTTGCAGATGATACTGCAGAGAGGTTTCAATTTGTGTTTCTTCCCCTCAGTGAGACATCTTTCCAAGATTTGGGGAAGGACTGATGGAGCCTGGTAAATTGAAATTACCGTATGACACTGTGTGTGGAATAGCCAGGAGATCCCAAAGGGTAACCACTAGTGACAAGCTATGCTTATTTTTTAGGCTGAGAGTGCTGTGATGCCTAAGATTGCCCAGCTAGCTTCAAGTGGGGAAGTAGGGAATTGAACCTGGTTCTCCAGGTTCGAGTCTACTGCTCTTTACCACTGGCTCTCTTGGAGCCTGGTTCAGCCCTTCTACCAATGTTGGCCTCATTCATCTCTTTTGCTTCTTTTTGAGACTTGGGAGATGGCTGGGCCATGGTCCTCATAACAGCGTTTCCATTCTTTAGGTGGAGTGGAGTTGCCAAGACTGGCAACCAGCAAGAGATCAGGGTGGAGATGGGGACATGAATGCAGTCATCAGTGACAGTGTGTCTTCACTTCCAGGAAAACTCTGGATGTGGTGTTACACCTCTCTAGGAATCTCCTGAAACTCTATGGTTTCCCTGGAAGTGACATCAGTCCTTTTATCATAGAGTTTCCAGTGATTCCTAGAGAGGCCACCACTTCCATGTTTTCCAAAAAAATGATGCCAGGCCATCAGCCTGACGGCCATTTTTAAAACTTTCTCCCTCCACTGCTCTGAGTGGTGGTAGGAAATAACAGGAGAAGGGAGAATCCTCTGCTCCTGCTGGGGACTGGGAGCCTTATTTACCTCTTATTTACCTCTTATTTACATACTGGATAGCTGGATTGCCTTGCTAATTGACAATTCCCCTTGGATGAATGTTTCCTATTCTTTTTTTTTTTTGTAAAGAAATTTTTATTTTTCAAAACACTAAAATTAATACACTTATCTTATACAAATCCTTTTTTCCATATTGTATAACATTTTGTTCTGTTTGTATAGTCTTATTTTTATCTTGTAATGGTGGTTTCCCACCACATCTGAAACATAACACATTTTCCACTTTATCCAAAATAGTAATACTTATATCTATGTTTACATTTCTGGTAACGGTTATATATCTTTAAAATACTTATATACCAATTCTTATTTTCTATATTCTTATATAATTCTAAAAAAACAACTTCATTGTCTAATTATCCTTAGTACATTCATATACTCTATTTCTATTCCTTTATGCTATTATAACCATGTATAAATGTAGTTTTTCATGTCCCAATATTTTTCAACATATTCTTTCAAATCCTTCCAGTCTTCTAAAAAGGTCTCTGAGTACAGATTATTCAACTTTCTAGTCAATTTATCCATTTCAGCCATATATAACAATTTTTTCAACCATTCCCACACTTCTGGTATTTTTTCATTTTTCCAATTTTGTGCGTACACCATTCTTGCTGTTGTTATCATATACCATATTATTGTCCTTTTCTTTACATTTATCTCTTCTAGTTTAAGTCCAAGCAATAACATTTCAGGCAACTTCTTAAATGTACATTTCAAAAAATTTTCCATTTCTGCATGTATCATAGACCAATAAGTCTTTGCTTTATCACAAGTCCACCACATATGATAAAAAGAATCTTCTTTCTTTTTACATTTCCAACATTTGTTAGACATATTCTGATTAATATTTGCATTTTTTTGGTGTCATATACCATCTGTACATCATTTTAAAACAATTTTCTTTTAAATTATAACATGTAGATATACTCATAGCATTTTTCCATAAAAATTCCCAAGATTCCATTTCAATATCTTTGTTGAAGTTTATTGCCCATTTTACCATTTGTTCTTTTACCATTTCATCAGCGTTAAACCATTTTAACAAAATTTTATACATTTTAGAAATCATTTTTCCCCATCTTCCTCCCAAACTTGTTCTATTTCATTATTTTTTTCTCTAAAACCAGATTTTTTATCAGTTCTATACATATCATATATTTGTCTATATCTTAACCAACCATAGTCAAAGTCCATCTGATGCTGCTCCTTCAATATAAAGTCTTTACCCTGTCTTGTTAACAAGTCTCTATACTTCAACCAGTCTTGTCCTTTGTGATGTGATGATGGATTTAAAACTTCTGCAGGTACAATCCACATAGGTATTTCTTCTGGAAAGAAGTTTTTATATCTTGTCCACGTATCCATTATCGTTCTTCTCAAATAATGATGTTTAAACATATTGTCCATTTTTATTTTACCATAATACAAATACGCATGCCACCCAAATCTACAGTCATGACCTTCTAGGGCCAATAACTTTCTATCTTGTAACATAGTCCATGTCCCTACCCAAGTCAAACATATTGCATCGTGATATAGCCTTAAGTTTGGTAACTGGAACCCACCTCTTTCTTTGGCATCACACATTATTTTCATCTTAATTCTTGGTTTTTTCCCTCCCCACACAAATTTAGACAGTTCCTTCTGCCAGCATTTGAATGTTTTTACATCTTTCACAATTGGAATAGTTTGAAACAAAAACATTAATCGTGGTAACACATTCATCTTGACCACCGCAATTCTACCCAACAATGGCTGAGGACAGACTGGCAATCTAAAGCGGGGCAGGCATGCTTCGCAAACGGAGGAAAGGAGCACGTTCAGACATGCGCATCTGTCCGTCGGCTCCGTTGCGTACTTACCCGTCTCCCAGTCGCTTTCCTTCCGCTTTACCCGGACACTGGTTTTTCCCGGTGTTCAGGGGACTTCCTCCGCATGCCTCCCGCTTCCAAACAGTGTGAACTGGAAGAGGCGGGAGGCATCCGGAGGAAGTGTGAATGCACCGGCAAAAAGTTTTGCGCATGTGCGCATGTGCGCACATGCGAAAAACATCAAAGGAAAACAAAAAAAAGTGCAGTGGCGTGCACGAGCTGCGCGCGCTGGCTATGCGGCAGTCTGAACGCTCCGTGGCAGTCTGAACGCTCCATATCGCCGCTGATCCGCATTGCTCTGGCCAGTGTGAACGGCCAGCTCCATGGGTTTTTTCCCCCGCTCCAGTTCCCTCCGCTTTGCCTCCGCTTCAGATTGCCAGTCTGTCCTCAGCCTATGACAAATTTAATACATTCCACTTTTTAATATCTTGCATAATTTGCTGCCATAATTTCTCATAGTTATTTTTATAAAGATCAATATTTTTCGTTGTTAGGTTCACACCTAGATATTTTGTCTTTTTCACCACCTCACATTCTATAAGATTTTGTAACTCAATTTGCTTATTATTTGACATATTTTTACACATCACTTTAGATTTGTTCTTATTTACATAAAATCCCGCCAAGTCACCAAACTCTCTTACTCTCTGTAACAAATATGGTAATGTAGTCATAGGGTCTTCAGCTATAAACATCACATCGTCTGCAAAGGCTCTATATTTAAAAGAAAAACCTTTTATTGTTAAGCCTTTAATTTCTTTATCTTCATTCAAGTTTAGCAGTAGAACTTCCAAAATCCAAATAAATAACAACGGCGAAAGTGGGCATCCTTGTCGTGTTCCTTTTTCAATTTTAAAATAGTCCGTCTTTTCAGTATTAATTAAAGAGGATTTCTGTTCTTTATATATTGACTTAATGAGGTTAAGCATATAGTTTCCAATTTCAAGATGTTCTAGAACCTCAAACATAAAGTCCCAATTTAAATTATCGAACACTTTTTCCACATCTAAAAAGAAAAAACCTACTTCCTTTTCTGGATGTTTATCGTAGTATTCTATAGCATCCACTACTACTCTTAGGTTGTCCCTTATTTGGCGATTAGGTAAAAACCCTGCTTGTTCTATTTGTATAGTTTCTTTAAGATGTTCTTTTAATCTATCAGCTACAATCTTGGCGAAAATCTTGTAGTCATTGTTTAGCAAAGAAATTGGTCTATAATTCTTGACATTGGTTAAATCTTGATTTTCTTTCGGGATAAGTGAGATGGTTGCATCTTTCCAAGTTTCTGGGACCTCACCTGTGACTCCTATATCGTTCATTAATAGCAGTAACACTGGTGAGATCGACTCCTGTAATGTTTTAAAAACTTCGCTGTAAATCCATCTGATCCAGGTGCTTTTCCTAATTTTGAGTCATTTATTGCATTTTTGATCTCTTGTAATGATATTGGATTGTTAAGTAGTTCTTTAATTTTCTCTGTTGGTTTTGGTAACTTTAATGTTTGTAGGTATTCTTTAATCTTTCTTCTATCTTTATTTTCCTTCTTAAAAAGTTTTGCATAATATTTAAAAAATTCTCTCTTTATTCCTTTATTGTCTATTATCTCAATATTGTTCCTTATCACTTTAGTGATAAATTTATTTTCACGTTTTTTCTTTAATTGCCATGCTAAATATTTTCCAGGTTTGTTTGCTTTTTGTTGAAGCTTTTTCAAGTTCCAGTACGTCTCTTGGTTCAAAATAGGTTTTGCTTGATCTTGTAGCATCCAAATTTCCTTTTGCAATTTCTTTCTCCCTGGTCTACTTTTCAGTTCCTTTTCTTTTGTTTTGATGGCTTGTACGATATTTTCATATTGTTCTCTTTTCTTTTTGTTATCTTTAGCATTTAGTGATATCAATAATCCTCTCATCACTGCTTTGTATGCATCCCATATGGTTTGAATTTTTACTTCTTTCTGTATATTCGCTTGGAAATATAAGTCTGTTTCTTCATGTAATTTTTTAACTATTTCTTGGTTGTCTAGTAAGTCCTCATTTATTCTCCATCTCCCTTGTCTTTTTACCTGCCCAGCAGTCCATAGACAAGGATTATGATCTGAGATTATTCTAGGTAAAATTTCAACTTTTCTTGTCTTAAACATTAAATTAGTAGTCATCCAAATCATGTCAATTCTTGAATGTGAATCATGTCTATTAGAATAAAAAGTAAAGTCTTTTCCTTGTGGGTTAACCTTCCTCCAAATATCTTCCAGCTTCTCTTGTTTTATCAGTTAAAAAAATTTTTTTGGAAGTTTCCCCAATGCCTCATCTTTTTTCTTAGAACACCTGTCTATTTTGTTGTTCACAGTTCCATTAAAGTCCCCCAACATCATGATTTGATCATAGTTTACATTGTCCAATTTCACTTGTAATTCTTTTAAAAAATTTCTTTGGCTCCATTGGGGGCATAGATATTCACAATCAAAGTTTTCTGTCCTTGTAAAGAGGCTTCAATGGCTAAATATCTTCCTTCTTTATCTTTAAATATTACTTTAGGTTCCAAATCTTTTTAAACATATGTTACAACACCATTCTTTTTATTGCTTGCCAAAGAAAAAAATTCTTCTCCCAGCTTCTTCCTTATTAAATATTTGTGCTCTTGTTTCTTAAGATGAGCCTCTTGTATACAAATTACACTACATTTTTGTTTCTCCAGCCAATGACCTACCATTCTACATTTTTGGGGTGAATTAAGTCCATTTACATTCCATGTAAGTACTTTGTAATCCATCTTGATATATTCTTAAATATCTTAAATATCACTGAAGTCTTCCTTGTTCTCTCCAAGAAATGCGTACATTTCTTCTGAACTTTTAATCACTACTCTGGTATTGCCATAGTAAAAGCTTAGTCCTTGAGGTATTTCCCAACGAAATCTAATTTTTTTCTCCTTCAGTTTATCAGTCAAACGCTTGAATTTTTTCCTTTCTTGCAGTATTGCTCTGGGCAGTTCTTTCATTACAATAATTTTCTTTCCATCTATTTCAAAAGGATCAGTAAAACATTTCTTGTAAATTTGTTCTTTTGTCCTTTTCATTGTGAATTGAACTACTACATCTCTTGGTATATTTTTATCTCTTGCATATGTAGAATTGACTCTATAAACAAGATCCATGTGTTCTTTAACAACCTCTTCCTGTTCTTGTAAAAAATCTGCTAATGCCTCTTGCATTCTTGTAAAGATGTCTTCACTCAGTTTTTCCTCAATACCTCTAAATCTCAAATGGTTTTGCATGTCTCTATAATGCATCATCTTTTCCATCCTGTCATTGCCTTTCATTGTTTTTTGAGTATTTTCTTCCAGTTCTTTTACTTTAATTTCTATGTCTTGTGTTCTTGTGGTTAACTTTTGTAATTCCGCTTTTAAGTCTATGAAGTTTTTATCTGCTTGTGCAGCTATACCATTCATTTTAACATTTACCTCTCCTATAGCGTCTAACATTTTTTTTTCCATTGCTTCCATAACGGCTAATAGTTCTTTTTCTTTTTTTGCTGCCATTGTAGGAGAGGACCATGTAGCTGCTCTCGATCTTAGTCCGCGGTCCGTCTTGTCTCTTTAAAAAAGATCGATTTTATCTTGTTTTCCAAATCAGACACCGATTAGTGTGTTCAAACAAGCTAGTCTTGCCAAGTCAAATTCCACTGATTTCAGCCTTCTAAGTTATATAGTTTTTGAGATATTACTGTTTAAAAAAAAATTTAAATCCAAAATGGTGGGCGCGATTTCTCTATGGTTCGTGTCAAAGGTTACAGTCTTTTTACCTTGCTTCTGGCTTGCCGTAGTTTCCTTTTGTCCCTTCTCTTGCTTACTTGTCTGCTCTCCACGCGTCACTTCCTGTTGTAGTCCTTTGGTCCGTTGTAGTTCTTACAATCCCTTTTCTCTCTTCTGGCACAGCTTGGTCTCGCGATGCTTGGCTCCCTCCTCCCCTCCTTGTCTCACGATGCTTGGCTCCCCCTCCCGACTCTTCTTAACTGCAGGAATGTTAAACAACTTGTTTTTTACAGTTTTTAAGTCCAAATACAGCTTTTTAACATTTCAAAACTGCACTCATCCAATCTGCAACAGTCTATTGCTTCACCAGTTCTGCTTCTCGTCTTTCAAAACGCGGTAATGGTAAGGCAAAAACTTTTTTTCTGTTACTTTATGTTGTTACTTCGCTTCAGATGTGGTCCCAACGTTTAAACTTTGCCCTCTTTGTTAAGGAATCAGGGGAATTGGTGATTTTATGCTGATTTAATCAGCTCGGCTCGGCTCCTTAGAGATACTTGCAGGAATCTTCTTGGGTTGCAGTGCTCAAGGTGTTGTAAAAGTCTCCTTCGAGACTTCTCCTTCACCAAGCTTGCTCAAACCTGGATTATATTGCTTGCTAGTCCTCACACTACCTGTGTGAGATTGCGTCAGGTGGGGTTATCCACCCGAGCTGTCAAGAAGAGCCGCCGTCCGCTTTGCCCACTTGCAAAGCGCGTCAGACCGCCATTCCTCTGACCGGAAACCCCCCCAATGTTTCCTATTCTTGACTTGCATTAAAATGTCATTTTGTCCAAGCTGGCTGAAGTCCAACAATTTTATATCAAAACCTAATTTATCCCTCCCTTCCTTCCAGGAGCTTGTGTACATAAGGTTGTTCCGTTTTTATCTTTACAACAGTTATCTGGGAGGGTAGGCTGAAAGAAAGACATTGTCCTAAGTAGATCTAAGTAGATCTAAGTGCCCATTGTGGAGCAAGTCTGGACCCATGGTTGAGTGGTAGAACACATACTTTGCTTATTATGAATGCATGAAGCTGCGATCTACTGAGGAGGACCACTGGGCTATCAAGATCAGTATTGTCTGCTATAATGGATCACTGCTGTCCAGGGTTTCAGGGCTGAGGTCTTTCATATTACCTGTTAGCTAATACTAGAGGTTATGGGGACTGAACCTGGGACCTTCTTCATGCAAAACAGATGCTGAGCCACAGACCTGTCCCTTCAATCTTTGGTATCTCTAATTAAAGGATCTGGTAGCAAGAAAGACTGTTTTCTGCTCACAGCCCTGGAGAGCTGCTGCCAGTCAGGGCAGGCAATACTGAGCTAGATGGACCGATCATCTCACCAGAAATCAGGAAGATGTATGTGAATACACCATCGTCTATCACGATTCTTACTCCTTCTTCCCCAATGGTAGAAGTGAGGCCCACTGAATTATTCAAGACACTTCTTTCATGCAGTTAGCCAAGATAGTGATGAACTGAATTCTCTTTCTGGCAGCTAATACCACAGAACCGCAGAAATCTACATGTCCCCTTATCTTGGGGAGCGTACTGTGATTTAAGCAGAAGACCATGTCCTTCTTTTGTAAATGGATCTAAAAGCTTTTTTTCCCTGGCTTTTACCAGTCACCATCCCATTTGGTTCTCCCTGGAGGAACCACTAAGCACAGGAAACAAGCATCTAAGAGCGTCTCATCTATGTTAGAGTTAATTCTTGGATGGTGCGTGCGTGGGGATGTCTAGTAAAATACCAAAGGAGATTTGCTGCATGATTAAAATGCATGTAAATTGGGCCTTGTGTGATCTTGAAAATCTCAGCTGTGCATTTCATACGATAGTGTCATTTAGAGGCCCCACAGAGGTCTGCACAACAACAATGGATTGAAAGGTTAATCTGTCTCTTGTAGTCAAAACTGTTAAAATGGTTAAAGCTGCTCCTTTCAAGATGAGCTGGAAGGATAAAAACATAATTCATCACATCAAATTTGTGATGTATTTCTGTTCATTAATTATCCGTGTCATTTTGGAGCAGACAGAGGTTATCACAAATGTGGAGGAAGAAGATGGGACATTCTGGAAGGGCTGTAGAGGATTTTTGGAAGATATAATATTCACTGAATCTCTAAAGGGGGAATCAACATTACAGGTGGTGACATCGCACACATTCTTAACTGGTTGGAATATGACAGGGGCCTCCAATCTCTTTGACTTTTCAAATTTGGATAATGAAGGCAGTGCTCTTACAAAATGGCTGCCATGGGGGCCAATCTCAAAATGTTGGGAGGATGCAAGCATAGTTGGGAGGATGCTCCATTGATGGAGGCAGCACTTTCTGAACAGGTGCCCCCTGCAGACACACAGGCTCTTGGTTCTTCTGAAGTACCTTCTGTTCCAGTGAGATAGAGGAATGCCTGGACTGGTCTCTGTTTTGGTGAAGAAAGAAATGGGTGATTGGAACTGCCACTGGGTGCCATGATTCTGTGATAGAGATCACTGGATACAAGGCTCTCCAATTTGTAATTTCTGGCTTTATTAGGATATGAATCAAGGATCATTTCACCCCAAAGTCCTTCTCTCATCTGAAATCTGTAATCAGATTCTGCACATGCATGCTCAGCATTCAATAGGCCTGGTGCCTAAAGCCAGCTTCATTGTACCGCATGTACAAAATACTTTAATGCTAATCCCTTGATGGAACTCACATTAATTGCTGTGAATCATATGATTGGACTGCCCACTTCAGGGACCTTGTGTTTGGTGGAGAGCTTTTCTCTATTTCAGTTACAGTTGCCAACTTCCAAGTGAGACATGAAGATCATCTGGAATTACAACTCAACTACAGACTAACATGACTACCCACCTGGGTGTATATTCGAAGCACCCATCTGGGGCTTGTATAGGTATGCCAGCCTTCAGGTGGGGCCTGGAGATCCCCTGGAACTACAACACATCTCCAGACTACAGAGATCAATCCTGCTGGAGAAAATGGCTGTTTTGGAGGGTGGACTCTATGGCCGAGGACAGACTGGCAATCTGAAGCGGGGCAGGCACGCTTCGCAAACGGAGGAAAGGAGCCCGTTCAGACATGCGCATCTGCCCATCGGCTCCGTTGCGTACTTACCCGTCTCCCAGCCGCTTTCCTTCCGCTTTACCCGGACACCGGGTAAAACCGGTGTTCAGGGGCCTTCCTCCGCATGCCTCCCGCTTCCAAACAGTGTGAACTGGAAGAAGCGGGAGGCATCCGGAGAAAGTGTGAACACACGGCAAAAAGTTTTGCGCATATGCGCATATGCAAATATGCGCATATGCGAAAAACATCAAAGGAAAACAAAAAAAAAGTGCAGCGGCACGCGCGAGCCCCGCGCGCTGGCTATGCGGCAGTCTGAACTCTCCGTGGCAGTCTGAATGCTCCGTATCGCCGCTGATCCGCATTGCTCTGGCCAGTGTGAACGGCCAGCTCCGTGAGTTTTTTCCCCCGCTCCAGTTCCCTCCGCTTTGCCTCCGCTTCAGATTGCCAGTCTGTCTTCGGCCTATGGTATTGTACCCCACTGAGGACCCTCCCCTTTCCAAACATTGCCCTCCCCAGGCTCCCCCACAAATCTTTAAGAATTTCCCAACCCAGTAAGAGTTAAAGGTTTTTTTAAGTATTAAACCATATAAGATTAGTTTATAGGTACAGGAATAAGGGGGGAGGGGAAGGGTGATAGAAGTAATAGGTTAAGAAGATAGTTAATAGGTTTAGGGTGGGTTCTTTTTTTCCTTTCCTTTTTTATTTTATTATAATCTGCTATATGGGTGTCAGTTAGCAGGTAGACTTTTAGTTTTTAGTATTTAGTTAAGTACACATCATCCAGTCATAGCTTACTAATAATTATATAGTAATTGATTAGGATTATAATATAAGAGTTTTAGAATAAGATAGTTCTTTGTGAGTTGTAAACCTGTTCTTCTTGTAGATATCTTTAAAGTATTACTGCTTAACAGTCTTACATTCTTAAAACATAGTCTATATACAATGAACAATACTCTTAAATGTTTGTCTTATAATGTTAGAGGATTGAACAAACCAGTATGACATAAGAGAATTACCTCCCAAATTAACAGGGAGCACCCCAATATTATTTTCTACAGGACACCCACATTGCCTCTAAACCTTGCTTAATGCAAACAAGTATAGGCATCAATACATGCATATGGCTCAACAAAGTCTAGAGGGGTGGCCATTTTAATTTCTAATGACACAAACTTCTCATTTATAAAGTCAGTGAAGGATCCACTAGGTAGATTTTTATTTGTTATTGGAAAAATAAATGATGTTGTTCTTACTTTGGCTGCAATGTATGTACCTAACTCTGATCAAATCTCCTACATTGGCTCTACCTTAAATGAGTTAATGTCCTCTAGTGAAGGAGAAGTAATCAGTGGAGGGGATTTAAATTATATCATGAACCATGCTCTAGATAAATCTTGTAAAACCCCAAGGCAAAAGAAAATATTTAAAAGCAAGCAAACTGCTTTGGCAAAGGTTCTAGGACAATTTTCACTTATTGTTGTTTGGAGACATTTTCATAGGGGTGAGAGAGACTACACCTACTATTCTCATGTTCACAATACATACACTCATATCGATTATGTCTTGGTTTCTCCATCATTGTTAGGTAAAGTGTACTCTTCACAAATTGGCCCTTTACAATGGTCTGATCACAATTGGGTCGACTGCGTAATAACTCTGAACAAAGACAATCAACATGGATGTTAAATAAGTCTTTATTAAATCATCAACCTACTGCTACTCAAATTGAAACAGCCATAAAAATTATTTCAATGAACATACAACTGAAGAGGTTTCCCAGACAACTATCTGGGATGCGTTTAAACCAGTTCTGCATGTTCATTTGAACTCTAAGGCTGCATATCTGAAAAAACAAAAAGAAGAGAAAAGATTACACTTGGCTCAAGAGATAAGTTCATTAGAAATCCTACACACACAAAAACAGGTAACAGTAAGGTATATAAAAAAATTGACATCTCTACGGAGAGAATTAGATTCGCACAGATACAACGAAACCTTCTTTATTTGAAACAAAGGTCTTGGCAAAATACATCTCAAGCTTTAAAATTTTTGACCAGAAGAGTGAGGCAACCCCCCCATCTAATATAATTACAGCTATAAAAGATAAAATGGGAAAACTAGTGTATAAAACAAGAGACATAACTCAGAATTTTATGGAGTATTATAAGCAACTGTATGACACAAACAACATTCATCCAGATTCCATTAAACAGTATGTAGAACAGACTTATGCTAATTTTAAAATCTCTCCGAAACATGCTAAGATAATGGAAAACCTGGTCTTGGAGCAAGAAGTAATGAAGGCAATTAAAAGTTTAAAGTGTGGAAGACAGCTAAATTTCTAGGGGCGGTAAACTATAAGGAAAATATCTATAAATTATTCTACCAATGGCATTGGTCCCCTGACAGGCTCCATAAATGCTATAAGAATGTGTCAAATAAATGCTGGATGTGTGACATAGAGATTGGTACATACTATCACATGTGGTGGAAATGTAGAAAAATGCAAAGATATTGGGTAATGGTGATCTCAGTGGCAAATGAAATCTTGGGTTTAGAAATACCTCTATTGCCAGAAACTTGTTTGTTAAATATATTACCAGAAGGCTTGCCGATAAGTGACCAGAAACTTCTAGCATATATAATGACGGCAGCTAGGATTTCCCGGGCCAGTGCATGGAAAGCAACAACACCCCCGGGGAAGGAAGTAGTAACTACTAAATTATTGGATTGGGCAGAATTATGTAAATTGAGTTTTTTATTGAATGTAAATGCAAAGAAGGATCCAACGAAGAACTGGTCCAAACTATATGTATGGTTAAGGAACGGTGAAGGGCTCCGGTAATATGTAAATGTTAACATTTTGTAAATAGTTATAAATGTATAAAAAACTGCAATAAATAAATCTAATTAAAAAAAAAGTTTAAAAATCAACAAAGTCCCAGGCCCAGATGGGTTTATATCAGAATTTTATTAAAAAAAAAATGCAACCCTATTGATAAAACCATTAACGGAGTCCTGTAACTATATTGCTCAGCATGGTATGCTTCCTTTGACTTGGAAACAAGCAACTATAATAGTGTTACCCAAACCTGGAAAAGACCCGACAGTAGTCACTTCCTATCAGCCTATTTCCTTATTAAACGTGGACTTTAAGATTTTTACTTCCATAATAGCTGCCAGGATAAACTGTTTTATAACTGCCTATGTGCCTCAGGACCAAATGGGATTCATGCCCTCTTGAGACTTGACAGATGGAACATATAAAGTTATTAGTTTGTTAAATTATTGTAAAATAAAACATCAAAAAGCAGTATTTATAGGCTATGATATAGAAAAGGCCTTTGATTCAGTTGATTTTAATTATTTGAAACAGGTGATGTATTATTTAGGTTATGGAGAAAATTTTCTATGTATAATTAATACTTTGTATAATCAACCTATGGCACAACTTAAAATTAGTGGCAGTTTGATCAGTTTATGTTACAGTGTGGTACAAGGCAGGGATGCCCACTTTCTCCAATTTTATTTGCACTAATAATGGAGCCTTTGGCAACCAAAATTAGATCACATCCTAATATTTATGGTATTCAGTTACAGGGGAAAGAATTTAAGCTTTCATTGTTTGCAGATGACATCTTGTTATCTATTACACAACCTTTGATTTCTGTTCCAAATATACAGCCTACTTTAAATTATTATAGTTTGGTGTCGGGGTTAAAATTAACATAACCAAATCTTATATCTTTCCTGTGAATATAGAATCTTCATTGGTAGATCTTCTTAAGAAACTTACTTCTTACAAATGGGTTACAAATGCTATGTTATACCTAGGTATCAAAATTCCATTGGATCTTAAGAACTATCAAAAGTTTAATTACAACATTCTCTTTACAGATATACAGAAACAGTTTGAAAGTTGGCACAGATTGAAAATCTCTTAGCATGATGGATTAAATATAATAAAATAATATGTTTTACCCAAAATACTTTTTTTTTATTTCAGGCCTTACCTATCAAAATTTCTAGGAGTCAAATAAACAAATGGCAACATATGCTGCTCAGAATTTTTTGGGCATACAAAAGACATAGAGTCAATTTTGTAACTTTGCGTAGGCACCCTACTTCGGGTGGCCTTGGATTTCCGGACTTGGTTAAATACTATTAGGCTTCCCATCTTGCTAACATAATAATGATGTTACAAGACACACAAAGGCTGAGGACAGACTGGCAATCTGCCCCGGGACAGTTCCGCTTGGGAAGTGGGGGAAGGGAGCCTGTTCAGACATGCGCAGCTGTCCCTCGGCTCCCTTCCGCACTTACTCGCTTTGAAGCCGGGTTTCTTGCGCTTTAGAAGGACACCAGGAGAAACCAGTGTCCAGAGGCTGTCTTGCGCTTGCCTCCCGCTTCCAGGCAGTGTGAACCGGAAGAAGGCGGGAGGCAAGCGGAGGTGGCAGTGCGAACACGGCGTTTTGCCAGTTTGCACATGAGCGCTCATGCGCACATAAGCGCATGTGCATATGCGCACATGCACAAATTGCCGAAACAGCCCTATCACGAGTTGCGGAGGCCAGCCCACCTGGGGCCACTCCGCAGCAGTCTGAATGCTCCATAACGGCATCCTTGCGCAATACACTGGCCAGTGTGAACGGCCAGCCCCGGGGAGTTTTTCCCCCACAGCAGTTGCCTCCGCATTCATCCCGCTCCAGATTGCCAGTCTGTCCTCAGCCAAAATATAGACTGGATTTTAATTCAACAACAGTATACTTACCCTTACAATGTCCAGGATTCTATATGGCAGACCTCTTCTGAGCAATATGAGGACATCGAAGACAGTTTTATTTTCAAAGTTTTTCTAAATACCTGGGGGAAGAAGAGAAAATATTTGTTACCGACAATATCTAGATTCCAAACTCTTTCTAATAAAAAAAACTTATTACCTCCAAACTCACTATCTCATTTAGAGATATAGAGAAAAGCAAATCTTAGTACCATATGAGATATTACTTGTAATAATACTCTGTTAGATAAAGTAAGACTGGAAGAGAAGCTGGGGATATCTATTCCTTGGTTTCAGTTTCTACAAATTAAACACTTATGTTCTCAGAGACAAATCACCTCCATACTGAAACAACCTTTAACCAACAAAAATAATTTGTCTTCTAAAAAACATTTAATTGCTAGAGTCTACTTGATATTACTTTCCCTTGAGTGTGATAAGAGGCTATTCTATCAATTGAAATGGCAATCTATATCTAAACCCTTCCTAGATGAGGATTTTTGGAATAAAACTTGGACATCCTTTCCTTTCAAAACCAATACAATTGACATAAAGCTCCAGACATTCAAGATACATACATTTTGGTATACAACACCTCATAAACTGACACATGTAGTTGCATCAGCAAAGCCTGATTGTTGGAGACAATGTGGCCAACAGGGGACATACGACCATTGCTGGTTAGAATGTTCTGTTTTGGAAAAATTTTGGAAGGATATTATACTACATTAGACAAATTACTGGAAAAGAGTTATAATTTGCGACGGAACATATTATTTTAAATCAATGGATTATGGATGTTCGATCTAATAATATTGGTAAAAGTGTAGCTATCCTACTTCCAGCTGCTAAAAATGCAGTTGCAACAAAACGGAAAAGTACTATTGGTCCGACCGGGCAAGCCTGCACTCTAAACTTTGGAATTTATATATAATGGTGAAAGTTACAGAAAATATTAATGATACTTATGCACCAAATACTGACTTTGTTTCAGTTTGGTTTCCTGTTTTAGAGTATTTGGTACAATAAAAGGAAATACTGGAAATCATCAATTTCCTGCATCTTTGGTAACCTGTTTTATTATGGGCTGAGGACAGACTGGCAATCTAAAGCGGAGGCAAAGCGGATGGAACTGGAGCGGGGGAAAAAACCCACGGAGCTGGCCGTTCACACTGGCCAGAGCAATGCGGATCAGCGGCGATATGGAGTGTTCAGACTGCCACGGAGCGTTCAGACTGCTGCGTAGCCAGCGCGCGCGGCTTGCGCGCGCCGCTGCACTTTTTTTTTTGTTTTTCTTTGATGTTTTTTGCATGTGCGCACATGCGCATAACTTTTTGCCGGTGCGTTCACACTTCCTCCGGATGCCTCCCGCTTCTTCCAGTTCACACTGTTTGGAAGCGGGAGGCATGCGGAGGAAGGCCCCTGAACACCGGGAAAAACCGGTGTCCTGTTAAAGCGAAAGGAAAGCGACTGGGAGACGGGTAAGTACGCAACGGAGCCGACGGACAGATGTGCATGTCTGAACGTGCTCCTTTCCTCCGTTTGCAAACCGTGCCTGCCCCGCTTCACATTGCCAGTCTGTCCTCGGCCATGGTTTCTCCCTGTATTGTAAGCAGACAAATTTTTTCTTTTATTGTTTTTTACAATGATTTGTTAATTCTATCGGTATGCTGTTGCCTACTATTGTTGTTAAAAAAATTTTTAATAAAAATTTCCCAACCCAAAGTTGGCAACACTAATTTTAGTCCAATTTTTAAAGACTGATTTGGGCTTCCACCCAGATCTGACTTCATCTACTCCTTCCTGGCCAATGCAAATGACCAGTCCTAAATTTAGTATCAGCATGGTTGCCTTCAGACCACACCATAAGCTACCTGAGTCCCCTTAATGTACCCCACCATTTACACACAGAAACCTCCTTCAAAATTGTTCCTGTAGGATGCCCTCCTTTCAAAGGAGAATCTGAACTATGATCACATTTTCTTTTCCCAGCTCTTATCTGTGCATTGTATGGAGGTCTAGCATAATTTATGAAAATATGCACACTGTTTATGAGGTTCCTATAAAACATGGTCCAGAAACTGCCAAGTGCATTTCCTGTTAGTAAGCCAATAAATATTTAAGGATGACCTCCTTATGCTTTTATCTTAGGACAATAAACTAAAACAGTCAGGTCAAAAAGAGCAGAAAAATAAAACTGAAGATTGGATGTGAAGAACATATCCTGCTACAAAGGAATCTTCTTCTACACTGAGACTGTTTTTCTTCCCATAGACAAGTTCTGACTTTCCATATAAAGGTAAAGGTTTCCCTTGCTCGAAAGCCAGTCGAATCTGACTCTAGGGGGTGGTGCTCATCTCCGTTTCCAAGCCGGAAAGCCACCACTGTCCAAAGACATTTCTGTGGTCATGTGGCCAGCATGACTTGATGCCGAGGCACATGGAATGTTGTTACCTCCCCACCGAAGTGGTACCTATTTATCGACTTGCAATTTCTTGGTTTCGAACTGCTAGGCTGGCAGGAGCTGGGGCCAGAGACGGGAGCTCACTCTGCCACACAGCACTCAGGTCTCAAACAGCCGAGCTACCGACCTTCTGGTCTGCAGCTCAGTGTCTTAACCTCTGAGCCACCACGACCCTAACTTTCCATATTCAGGGATGTAAAAAACCAAAGCTTTGTACTGTCAAATATAGCTGTCTTGTAGCAAGTCAGCCCATTAGGTCTGTCTCAGGGGTCTTCAAACTGTGGGCACCCATGGGATTCTCACAGAGCATGGTAAGCACAGCCACAAAATGACCACTGCAGAAGGGGGAGCCTGCCACAAATATGGCTGCTGCAGCTTACCTTCAGTCACAATGTGAAGATCCTTGGGCTGTGGTGGCAGCTACTGTCAAAGCAACATTTAAAAAAAAATCTGCACAGCCAATCATATTTCCAATGCCCAACTGGGAGCCTTGCTGGGCAGAAGCCCCGCCTGGACCAACCTACTTTCTAAAATTACTCAGTAGGCACTAGGAAAGGTGCCCACATGAGCCATAGAGCTCATGGGCATCACACTGAGGACCCCTGGTCTAGCTATAATATTAGCTACTGGCACTTTTTGTGGCTTTCCATGGTCTCAGGCAGAGAAAGGTCCTTCAGGAGATCTGCTCCCCAAGATTGTTTAAGTGGAGACACTCGTAATTTAACCTTGGACATTTTGGGAGTCATTCTAAACAGGTCTGCTAACCAAGTCCAATTTTATTCCATAAGGCTTACTCCCAGGAAAGCATCCTTAGGATTCCAGCTGTTGCATGTAAACCATATGCTCTACTACTGAACCACAGCTGTATGAGCATGTAGAGGCCTTAGGCAGCTAAGCACTGACAGAGCTAAAGTTTTCGAACCAGAACAGAATGCAGCCCAGCATCAACCTTATTTTTTACATTTTCATCACATTCTTCTTTCAAGGACTTAAAGGCACCACAAATTACTCTTGCCTATCCTAGGCTGTGATCAGACATGCAGTTTGATCCATTGTTGTTGCTGATCCCTTTTGGATTTAAAATGCACCACCAGACAGCAACATCTGTCTGTCATGCCCCAGGAGTCCTGCCCCCCCCCCTTTACTGCATGTTTCTTTGGTACCTGAATGAAAGAATGATACCTGTGAAAGTCTGGTCCTGTTGGTCTGAACTGGTTCCAAAATGGATCTCCTGTTGTCTGATCACTCTGTTGTGCACCCAAGCCATCAGGCAGGTCTGACTGGTCTCTTGTTTTCAGGCCACCATTTTTTTTACTAG
This sequence comes from Lepidodactylus listeri, assembly GCA_029233225.1. Taxonomy (NCBI): domain Eukaryota; kingdom Metazoa; phylum Chordata; class Lepidosauria; order Squamata; family Gekkonidae; genus Lepidodactylus; species Lepidodactylus listeri. Next base: position 124,804,341 of record JARCFY010000005.1, on the reverse strand, counting down.
TTAGCATTGTGTGCATAATTGCATATTCACACCTCTCTCTCTCTCTCTCCCTCTCCAACAGGGGCTGCTCAAAACTGTGTTTTCTTTATAAAAACTTCCAAAGGAATACACCTCTGTACTTCACCTTTTTCTGTGCTTTGGAGAAAGGGTTAATTGAAAAGTTTAGAGAGGGAGAGCGGCAGTGAACTCCATATCCTAGCAGGCTCATCAGTGCTTGTGCGCATGTTCAGAGGACAGACTTTAAAAAAAATGGCAGACAACCCCATGAACTACATATCTCAGCAGGCCAGATTAAAGTCCACACTCTTAACCACTATACCAAGCTGGCTCTCTGAAAGGGCAGAAAGCAGAAAGCAGGTAGTTGTTGCCTAAGCACAGGGCCAGATTTGACTCTGAAACAATGACCAAATGAAGTCAGGGGGATCCAGCGGATGGGCTTGGGGATGGAGCCATGTTGGGATATGAGATGATCATATTGCTTTTTCGTCCATCATTGTGGCTCACTGAACAAAGGCACTAGATGTCCAAGCAACAAAGTATGTGTGTCCACAGAAGGAAAATGCACAGGTAGGCACAGACCACAATCATATACCGTGTAGTTTCATATATTCCTTTTTTAAGCTCCTGGGTCGTCCAATTACATAGTGTCTTTACAACTGATCATCACCCAGCTCCAACTGTTTCTTCCCACATGGTTCTTAGATCTAAACTGCACCATAGTATCATGGGAGAAAGTTACAGCGTAGCAGTTCCCATTCTACTACTGACGGGGTTTCCAGATGGCTGCTGCCTTTCATGATTCCACACGTGTTGTGCCACTTCTGATGATCGTGTTGTTGGTGGGATCTGTTCTAAAAAAAGAGCTGGACAGAAGTGAAATGAATAAAGGGTGTCCTACCATATGTGTTTTCTTTAACGAAATGCATAAAACTCCTCAAACACAAACCTTACTGTGATTATTCATTTCAGATCTAGTTGTATTTCCCACAAGTTCTGGACTTCAAGGGATTCTCCTAGGCTGTCTTGCTGGAACGCTGAAGGAGTCTTGATAGTGAACATTAAATATTGAAGCTTTACGGATTATAGCACAAGAACTAGAGCTGTTATACTACCTCTTGGGGATGCTGTCATGGGGAATAATGTTACATTTCTGGAGGAACATGGATTCCACACGATGTAATATTTACATTGCTGAGCAACTGGAATGTCACTTCAGAAACCAAATGCCTTCAACTTAACAATGCATATTGCTTTTAATACAATTTCTCCATCACATTCCCACCCATGTACTCTTTCTCTCTCTTTTTGTATATGTAAAGTGCCATCAAGTCAGAGCTGACTCATACCCTGTAGGCATTTCAAGGCAAGAGACATTCAGAGATGGTTTGCCATTGTCTGCCTCTGCAGTGCAACCCTGGACTTTCTTGGTGGCTTCCCATCCAAGTACTAACCAGGGCCAATCCTGCTTTGCTTCTGAGATCTGATGAGATCAGGCTGATGAGATCTTTTTTTAGGCCCATGCATTTCTTAATTTTATATAGCTTCTGTTCCAAAAGGAATGCAGTGTTGGCCAGAGACAACCCAACTCCGTGAAAACTTCTGAGAAGACACCATCTTTTGGGTTTTTCCACACCTTTGACTGCCATGCTAAATGTTTACAAAGAGGCCTTTTTTCTTCACAAGTTGTACTGACCTTAGTAACATCTCCCTGTTGCTTACTTGTACTTTTATAAAAGATTTTTCTACCACAGTTGTTCAGTCCACAACTAAAGGAAGTCAACAAGTCTTGCTTGTCCAGGGTCTTAAGATGGAAAATCATGGCTCAGATCTGTCCATCTCCTCCTCATGAAGAAGACGGAATGATGCCATCTCTTTTTTTTTTGGGGGGGGGGGTTGGTTTTTAAACATTTTATTATGTGAACGATGCCATCTTGAAGCTATGAAGAATCCTGTCAAGTCCAGAGAGCTGCAAGAAGTTCTAGGGGCAGCATTTACCTGGATTGGTTCCTTTAGAAAAAGGAAACACTGGAGATATGCAGCATTTTGTAATATTGATAGGGCTGCCAAGTATTGAAAACTCACCGGTGGGGGAGAGTCCTCCTGCCGCCGGGAGTTTCTTCTGGCGCGCACACTTCGCACGTGCACCCATCGACATCACCGGAAGTGACGCAGCACGTTGGGGGTGTTGCCAGGGCGACGCTCTGGCAATCGCCCCAAAACTCTATGGTATCATAGAGTTTTGGGGCGATTGCCAGAGCGTCGCCCTGGCAATGCCCCCAACGTGCTGCATCACTTCCTGTGACGACATTACGTCGTCCTTGCTGGACGACGTCGGGGGTGGGGTTCCCCCCGCCAGCCAAATGCTGGCCGGCGGATCGGGAACCCCTTTAGCGGGGGATCCCCCGCCCCCCGGGCTGACTTGGCAGCCCTAAATATTGACCTTATTTTCAAATATAAAAGAAGAGCACAGGATCTCCTTGTACTAGCCTGGGTGACTCCATCTTTGCTACATGCTGGTGCTTAGTTGCCCTGAGTCCTGGGAGAGGACAGTGTTAGCTGCACTCAGGGGAACTGTCTGTCTCTCATGATTGCTAGCAGCACTTATCTTCAAGGTCTGTGTTGTTTCTTCCCCCCACTGGAAGCCAGGTGCAAGATGGCCTGGCTCATCCAAGTGTAAACCCGGATCTCTCATGTTGGTTCCTTGGGAACTTCTGTGGACCTATGGAGCCCCTGACCAGAGTCTATTACACTCCTCTAAGACAAAAGATATGCTGTGCCATGTGAGATCCCCAGATAAACTGAGAGAGAGAGAGAGAGAGAGAGAGATCCTCACTCCAAGGTGTTTCAGTCAGTTCACAGTTTTTCCATTTAGAATCTAAAATCAGAACTAAAACTGATCTTTCTTTAACCACCTCCTCCTCAAAGTACTGATGGGTGCTTGGATACAGGCAGTTCCTAACAATTAAGATCCACTGAGGAGACATTACTAATTTTGGCATAGGTTCTAGCTGTCTCAGGCATATGCCTTTCAGCCAAGTCTACGGAGTAGATCCATTCAACGTTACCAGACACCAAACTCCAGACAATACATTTAGAGAATTTCACAGCCTTTTCACAAACACTCATTCATCTCCCCACCCCCACTGCTGAAACACAAGAGAATTTCCACCCCCTCTGGGAGAAGCAGCAATGTCTCAGTGATATCAGCAACTATTCCATCAGTCCCTCAACCTTCAGCTCAAGAGGACTTGGCATGCCTAGCAACCATCTCAAACAGAGAAAAAAGACAGCAACAGCCATAGCACGGGAGATTTATTTAATGGTGCCGATGTGACAAAGGTCTATTTTACCCTCAAGTAACAAGGCCAACGAGGCTGGGTTACAGCTGAATAAAGACTTAAAGGAACAATGGAAGGAGTCCGGGACTCAAAGCCAGACGAAGGAATGGATGGGCAGGGGTCTACTCTGACAAGTCCAAAACTAGGGTTGCCAACTCCCAGATAGCTGGAGATTTTCAGAGTAGAGCCTGGGGAAGGCAGGGTGTAGAGAGGGGAGGGACCTAAGCAGTGAACAATGCCATAGAAGGCACTCTCCAAAGCAGCCATTTTATCCAGAGGAACTGATCTCTGTTATCTGAAGAGCAGTGGTAATCCTGGGAGATCTCCAGCCCTTGCCTTGAGATTGGCAACCCTATTTGTAACATATATGTGCCACACTCTGCTGCCATTTTGTTACACACCAGATCCAAGAAACCCTGCTGGGATACTGTTATTTCTTGGGACAAGGGAACATAACAACGCTCATCTGATATCCGTATCAATTTTTAATCCCCACCTTTGTTAAAATTAACCCTTCAACGTCCCTTTTCTGCTACTCTCTGCTTCTGGCTTCTGTCCAGCTGTAAACATCTGAACTCCCTCTTTCCGGGCACTCAGCTGTGATTGGCTGGTTTAGAGCACTAACCTCATTGGTTCATGTGTTGCCAGGGTAATTTTCATTGTGCTGTCACACACACTAACTGACCCATCTGCAAACCTCCTGTAGTGTGTAGGCTGAATGCGTACAGGGAAAAGAAAGAGGAGCAAAAGGTATGCTTATCCTTCCATTTGTCCTCTGAAAAATAACTTACATATTTACTGCTGAGGTCAGGGGTCATTTTGTAGAAAAAGAGGTGCAGGATCTCATTAGCATAACTCATTAGCATAACTTATTTGCATATGCTACACCACCTGCCATCACCGGAAGTATGTCAGAAGGCAAGAAAGAAAGGAGAGAGAGAGGGAGGGAGGGAGGGAGGGAGGGAGGGAGGGAGAGAGAAAGAAAGAAAGAAAGAAAGAAAGAAAGAAAGAAAGAAAGAAAGAAAGAAAGAAAGAAAGAAAGAAAGAAAGCTGGCAGAGAGGGGACAGCTACTAATCCAAGCTTCAGAAATAGCACTATTCTGGGAGGATAGCTTCAGCGGTGGCTGAAGCCCTCAGAAGGCTGGTCGGAGGAGCAAGGACCTTTCCAGGGAACGGGGTCATTTTGCTGCAGCCATGACACAAGCAGGCATTCCCCCACCCGGGGGGGGGGGGCTGGCACCAACTCCCAGAGCTGCGCTCCCCTGAGCTCCTGCTCGAAATGACCCCTGGTTGAGGTATATTTCCATTCCAAACCAAGTTTCCCAATGTATGGTTACGAGCAGCACCTTAGAGACCAACAAGATTTTCAGGGTATAAACTTTCAGAGCTCCCTTCGTCAGATTGGGGGCATTGTGGCTCAGAGGTAGAGCATTGGTTTGGCATTTGCTTGGTGTGCAGAAGGTCCCCAGTTTCAATCCCTGGCCTCTCCAGCGATAGAGATCAAGTAATAGGTGAAGTGAAAGAGCTCTGTCTGAGACCCTGGAGCACCTCTGCCAGTCTGAGTCGACAGTACTGATCTTGATGGACCAAGCGTCTGATTCACTGTAAGGCACTTCCACGTGTGTACAGGTGTCCATGTCCTAAAAGGAAAAAAGATTCTACAGCCAGTTGTCTCTGAATTCTACCAAAAAAAGTTCAAATGAGATAGGCAATTTATCCCAACAGTATTTCCAGGGCTAACCCAGGAACTAACTGGAGTACATTATTACATAGTAATATAATGAATTGTGTTTGATCTAAGCATTTGGGAAAGTGGACCAGCCCAATCATTACTGATATAGGCCAGGTTTTTTTTTTTTTATCACCTGCCTGTTATATAAAGCAGTGGTCCCCCAGTGACCTGTGTCACTATTCATTACATGTTTTTTTCAAGGGTCTCATGGTAGCATATGTGGCTCTGCTTCCCACTTTATTTCCACAACAATCTTAAGCTGGCCTGGAGCTACCCACTATAGTTTTTATTAGGGGTCATTTCGTAGAAAAAGAGGTGCAGGAGCTCATTAGCATAACTCAGTAGCATAACTCAGTTGCCGGAAGTATGTCAGAAGGCAAGAAAGGAAGGGGGGAGAGAGAGAGAGAGAGAGAGAGAGAGAGAGAGAGAGAGAGAGAGAGAGAGAGAAGAAAGAAAGAAAGAAAGAAAGAAAGAAAGAAAGAAAGAAAGAAAGAAAGAAAGAAAGAAAGAGAGGGGACAGCTACTAATCCAAACTTCAGAAACCCCACTATTCTGGGAGGATAGCTTCAGTGGTGGCTGAAGCCTTCAGAAGGCTGGTTAGAGGAACAAGGACCTTTCCAGGGGACGGGGTCGTTATGCTGCACCCATGACACAATCAGGCATTCCCCCGCGGGGGGGCGGGGATGGTGGCACCAACTCCCGGAGCTGAGCTCCCCCGAGCTCCTGCTCGAAATGACCCCTGGTTTTTATGGGCCCCTCCCCTGATCCTCAGCTCACCTCCCCCCCGCCCCATCGATTGCCTGCCTGCCTGTCAGTGCTGGTCCAGCTCCAGCCCCTGTTCCCTTCCAAGCCACTTGTGCTTTGCCTCTCCCGGATAATCGGTTTTCTCCACCCACCCCTCGCTTTTTCCTGTTAGCCCAATTCCAAGGGCTCTGTGAGGGCTGGAATCTCATCTTTCTGCAGAAGTGGGAGGCTGTTAAATCTGTGTGCCTTGTACATTTAAAAGCAACTTGATTTCTCTCTGACTGCCGAGTCCCTGTTTGGGGGCCGGCATTGCTGGGTTTCTGTGTCACATGGTCATTTGAATACAGAGGCAGGCAGGGGTCCATTGGGGCCGGAGCGAGGCAGAGCGAAGCTCTGCCAGCTCAGGACTGGCCAGTAGGGCAGCCACAGGCTGAATCAGATTCTCTGATCTGATTCAGCTCGCCACCGAATTGCCGCTGAAATTCAGCAGCAACTTTAAAAGCCACTGGAGGGGAGGGGGTTTGAGGGAGAGGCTCCAAAGTTTCAAAAAGATTGGACCACGGGGTCCAATTCTACAGGCCCCCAAACAGGTTGCCCCCATTCCCTCCATTGTTCTCTATGGTAGGAAAAAAGTTAACATTGGTCTTGAAACTTGGTGGGTATTTTGAGGAGAGGCCCCAGCAGCTACCCTGCAAGTTTGGAGCCTCTCCCTCAAACCCCCTTTCCTCCAGTGGCTTTTAAAGTTGCTGCTGAATTTCCTCCAGCCTCTCATGTACCCTATGAGTTTTGCCATTGATTTCAATGGCCCGTAGGATATAATGGGGCTGAAACTGACATTCCCTTTCTGACACACTTCTGGTGATGTCAGGGGACATGGCATATGCTAATGAGTTATGCTAATGAGTTATGCTAATGAGCTCCTGCACCTCTTTTTCTACGAAAGGACCCCTGGAGGCAGGTAAGCTAAATTCTAGAAAAATTCTAGCTACGAGCCTGATCTTAAGATGTAGGTCAGGCTGAGAGAGACAGCATCCTATCCCTCATTTTTTTTTTTCTGTTTTGCCTACCTGTGGTCTTTTCCAACTGGCTTCCTTGTCTGGTTGACCCAACATATGGAGGACAAAAGGGCTTTGTAAACTGTTCCTTGGCCCTCAGAGGTTCTCTGCACCCTCAAGTAAAGGTGAGAAGTATTGGAGTCGGGAGTCCATGGAACAGTGAAACAGCTAGATCTTTATCGCTGGTCCAGATGAAGCATACAACCCAGGGCTCCGAGCCCTCCTTTTATGCTGGTCAGGGATAATCCCCTGACCTCGCCCAACTGGCCTGATAGGCTATTATCAGTCTATTAACATCTCATAGGTTCCCTGGGAGAAACCTAGGTACATGATTGGTGGCCGGTTAGAATCCACCTGGCCTTTGTTCTACCTGGCTGAAGCTCAGGTAGTTTCTTGGCCATGTGCTCTGGCCACATGGCGGTCGCCATTGCTGGAGCACATGGCGACCGCATGGTCAATACATAACAAAAGGGTACTCATACTCTTGCTGTGCTGCTATCTAAGGGTATCTAGGGGGTTGCCAGTGACTAAATTTGTCACTTCTTTTATTAGGGATATGCACTTTTCAAAAGCTTAATTTGTCTTTGTTAAAAGTGCTGTTACTCCTGTTTCTGTTTACTGTGACATTTGTTTTTGTCCCTGTTGCTTTCAGATTTGAAGGGTGATGATGGCACCAGCCTAGGGCCACCTGCAAGGGGATGTGGGGGCGGAGTTGCCAGATCCAGGCTAGGTGGAGCCTGGGGAGTTTAGGGACCCTCAGTGGGATACAATGTGATAGAGCCCACCCTCCAAAGCACCCATTTTCTCCAGGGGAACTGATCTCCACAGTCTGGAGGTGAACTGTAATTCTGGGGGATCCCCAGGCCCCACCTAGAGGCTAGTATCCCTACCCCAGCCCCCTCCTTCCCCTCACCCCCAGAGTCTGGAGTTGGATTCTATGATTCTGTGCTGTGGACAAATTTGTGCAGGTGAACTGGCAGATGGTTGGCCAGCCAGCCTGGCAGCCAGCTGTGAGTTAAGAATCTTCCCCATCTGCTCAAAAGGCTGCACTGTTCTACAGGGGTCATTTCGAGCAGGAGCTCGGGGGAACGCAGCTCCGGGAGTTGGTGCCAGCCCCCCCTGCGGGGGAATGCCTGCTTGTGTCACGGCTGCAGCAAAATGACCCCGTCACCTGGAAAGGTCCTTGTTCCTCCGACCAGCCTTCTGAAGGCTTCAGCCACCACTGAAGCTATCCTCCCAGAAGAGTGGTATTTCTGAGGCTTGGATTAGTAGCTGTCCCCTCTCTTCCTTCCTTCCTTCCTTCCTTCCTTCCTTCCTTCCTTCCTTCCTTCCTGTGATATCAGGTGCTGTAGCATATGCAAATAAGTTATGCTAATGAGCTCCTGCACCTCTTTTTCTATGAAATGACCCCTGCTGTTCTATACATGTCCAAGATACCAAGGCTGTGTGCATGCTGGGAAAATGCAGTTTTCAGGATGTGTGGCACCTTAACATTTAGTTCCTTGAAAAACTACATTTCCTGGTGTCCACCTATGCCCAGCACCCGAGACCGTGTGTCCGAAATCACATCAAAGTAGGGTTGCCAACTGGCGGGAGGGCTGAGGGTAGAAACATGGAGGGCCGTGATGCTGGGGGCAGAGCTACGTCATTTCTGGTAAAAGTAGTTCTAAGAATTGTTAGGAACTGTATGGTAAAACTGTAGGGTTTCTTGTAATTCCTTCAGCTACCCTATGCCTTTTCTGGGTTTTTATTGGAAGTGACATATTGCTGTATGAGACACTGCAGTTTTTTTTGGGGGGGGGGCTGGGGGCAGAGGAGGTACCCCACTGGGGGAATGGGACCCCTTCATTAAAGGTACTAGTGGGGGTGTGCAAGAGAGATTCTCTTTATGACTTACTGGTGAACTACCTGCCTTCCCAGCCCGTATAAAGAGGAAAGGGGAGGAGGGGGAGATAGTACCAAAGGGAAATAATTTTCAGTATGTATCACTTGATGATTCCGACATGTTTTGCCCGCTGCCTCATCAAAGGGATCTGTAATCTCTCAGAATCTCCCACCATAATAAGCTATGAATGAACAAAAGGCAACTGTTTGGTCTTTGTTTATTCATTTGTTTCATTATCCGAATGAATGGACCAAATGGGGATTTTTCATTCATTTTGGGAACAAATGCAGTGCCCTGTTCTATAATAAAACACGAAGTGGTGTGTCTGTGTGTGCGTTTTTAATCTTTTCCATTTTGTCCAGTTCCTTTTCAACATCTGTACTGGTTCAGATAGCCACTCTTTTCTTCAGTGTCACACCTCTGATCATCCACTTTGGTACAAACTAGTATTTTTGACAGAATATTATATAGGCTTTCATGGTTATGCAAACCTCCAGATTCGTGATGGCAGCATTAGAGATGCCGGCCTCTAGGTGGGACCTGGGGGTCCCCTGGAATTACAGCTTATCTCCAGACTACAGAGATCAGTTCCCTTGGAGAAAATGGATGCTTTGCAGGGTGGACTCTATGGCATTGTACCCTGCTGAGATCCCTGTCCTCCGCAAGCTCCATTCCCAAATGTCCAGGAGTTTCCCAACGTGCATCTGGGGACCTTACCTCCCTTATCCCCTGCTGATGGCCAGGGGTGAACCTGGCAATCTTAGGCAGCACATACCTTGGTGGGTGAAAAATATAGCATGGTAAAACACTGTTGAGAGAGTGTCGCCATCATTGTTATGTTTCTTTTTTAAATTCTATTCTATTCTATTCTATTCTAAACCTCAAAAAACAAAGCAAAACATTAAAGCATGAGCTCTAACACTGAGCTCTGGTCCAGTCTTACAACTATTTTGCTTAGAGCAACACAAAAGTTTTGGGAAGAAGAAGAAGAAGAAGAAGAAGCAGCAGCAGCCGTGGTGGTGGCGGCCGCAGAGGAGGAGGAGGAGAAGGAGACTGGATTTATACTCCGCCCTTCACTCAAAGTCTCAGAGCAGCTTACAATCTCCTTTCCCTTCCCTTCCCCTCCCCTCCCCACAACAGACACCCTGTGAGGTAACCGGTGGGCTGAAAGAGCTCTGACAGAAACTGCTCTTTTCAAGAACCGCTGTGGCAGAACTATGGCTTGCCCAAAGTCATCCAGCAGCTGCAAATGGAGGTGCGGGGAATCAAACCCAGTTCTCCCAGATTAGAGTCTGCACACTTAACCACTACACTAAACTAGAAGAAGAAGAAGAAGAGATTGGATTTATACCCCGCCCTTCACTCACTTGGAGTCTCAGAGCGGCTTACAAACTCCTTTCCCCTTACAAACTCCTTTCCCCCCCTCCCCACAACAGACACCCTGAGAGGTAGGTGAGGCTGAGAGAACTCTTTCCCAAGCTGTCCTTGAGGGAACAGCTGGTACAGAGCTATAGCTTGCCCAAGGTCATCCAGCCAGGTGCAAGTGGAGGAGTGGGGAATCAAACCCGGTTCTCCCAGATTAGAGTCCATGCACTTAACCACTACACCAAACTGGCTCTCACTAGCTAACACTGCTGAAATGGTGAGCAGTTTTGGAATTTCAAGAGCAGGTAGAGGGTACCACAGTAAAACAGCTGCTGTGGAGCAATGGGACCAATCATGAAATGGCGGCCACGAATACTGGGTGCAGCCACAACGTATTCAGTGGTTCCAGGCCAAGCATCCTTCAGTGAAGGAGGAAGCTGTTTCCAGATGGGTGCTCCCCCATAATACAAAGACAGTACTTCATTTAGACCTTGCCTTTCTCACCAGTGGGACCCCAAAGTGGCTTACATCATTCTCCTCTCCTCAAAACAATCCTGTGAGGGAGGTTAGGTTTAGACTGTGTGACAGGCCTAAGGTCACCCCACAAGCTTTGCTGGCAGAGTGGGGATTCAAACCTGCATTTCCCCAATCCTACTCTGACACTTTAACTACCTAGGGTTTCCAGGTCCCCCCTGGCCACTGACAGAAGATGATGAGGTTGGGTAGCTCCTAGAGATTTGGGGATGGAGCCTATCTTCTGAGCTCTTCTGAAGCATGAGCTATTCCAGTGAAGTGAAGGAAAGCCAGGACTGGCTCTTTGTTTTTGTGAAGAGATGCTGTCAGAAAGGAGAAAGCGAGTTCCAGAAAAGACATCAGTGGGCATCAGGGTGTTCCCAGGGACCGCACTGGGGATTACTGGCTTAGGGGCATTACCATAGGCATGGCTGCAAACTCTCATTTAGCAACACACAAGGGCCAACGTGCTTAAGGAGAATTTGTAGTATTTCTAAAGAACACATTCATTCAAAGTGACAGACAACTGCCAGCCACCTCAAGTTTTATTTCTGATTCCTTTTTCTGATCAGCCCAGCAATTTACACATGTGCGTACAAGCTGCCACATAAGCGCAAACTTCTCCTCCCCCCTTCATTTAATTAGCTCCTACAAAGGCACATAAAAGACGTGTCACATTTGCCAAAACCTACATATCTGCTGCCGCCGCCGCCACCGTTTCTCAATGTCTCCCCGGAGGGTGCTCCTACCGTTATCCCTAAGAGCTTTCGCGGTCTCTGCCTGCTCGCTGCTTAATTCGCTTTAAAGTTCATGGCTGCTGAAAACAAAATCACCATTGATGTACAGCCTTAGTTTAATTTCATTCTCAGCCCTCTGCCATTTTGTAGTTTACTAGCTTACAGTAAATCTCATGAAAATTGCCTTATAATCTTTTACCAGCTGCTGCACTCCATCAAGAGCGTGGTGACTTTCTGGATATTCCCCCCCCCCCCTCCCCAGGCCTCGGTTTATGTGGCGGAGTGTCGAAGTGAGTCCCTGTACAGTTCACCTTTCCTTCTTGTGCTTCCTTAATGGATTGGAAAATCATACTTTTATGTGCATCTGGGGAAGCATGAAATCCTGCTTTCTGCAAACGGGTCTGTGGATGTAATTAAAATCTATTGCTTATCATATGCTTAATGATCAATTTTGATTAAATGGCAATGAATGGAACTGGAAAAGTCACTCTTGGAAGTGCGGCGTACGAAGTGTCGTTTTGCGTCAGCCTGTCTCAGTGGTTTCTCCACCATATGCTCACGTTGGAAACCAGAGTATGATTTATAAAAGAATCCCAGCCCAGGGAGACCAGGACTGGACATACCGCCACTGTGACCTCATGAACAAGCTCATACAAGCTTCTTTTTCGAAGCTTCCCCCAAAGAATTCTGGGAACTCCTGTATAATTCTTAAAAACAAACAAACAGACGAAAACAAATAAAGGGATAAGGCTGCCATACAGCCAACTAAGGCCCCTAAACTAAAATTCCTTATGGACCCCTCCCCTTACACCACCCAGATTCAATTCAAACATGATGTGAATACAAACCAAATGCATTTCCCAGCTCTATGGGTCAAGGAGGCTGAAGCTGGTCCCCAGTTATAACTTTGAGGAGAGTTCGAAAGCTCTGAACCCCAAAATAAGGTTGGATCACCACGTATCCTACACTCCCACCTCACCCCTTAAGGCAACAGAAGCTTTTTCCTAGTCTAAAGTGGCCCTTTACAAGGAATGGGGGTATTTTATTTCAGCTATCAATAATAATGACCCTAAGGCCTTCTGGTCTATCGTCAATGCTACGATCAACCCAGCATCTAAAATCTCATGCTGAATTGCCCCTTTGATGTGCATAGTCTATTTCAAGAGGCTATTCTCCGATGCTAATGGGCGAATAATAATAATAATAATAACAACAACAACAACAACAACAACCACCACCACCACAACAACAACAACAATAATAATAATAATGACGACGACGATGATCTGTTATTATTCCTCTTGATACAACAGCATCCTGGCCTGAGGTATCAATTAAGGAGGTAATTTGCCTTTCCAAGGTTGATGCATTATGGTGGGACCCAGTCCTGGCCCCCGTTTTCACTCAAATTAACATCAGTGGACAATTACCTGACTCATGGAAACATTCAATTATTATCCCAATATTTAAAAAGGGGTCCAGAAGTGACCCATCCTGTTATCGACCAATCAGCCTTCTCTCTTCTCTGGGAAAACTATATTTGGCTTACTTATTAAAGAAGCTCCTGGACTGGATCGAATCAGAAACCGTACTGGGGCATGAACAGATAGGATTTAGGCAGGTTCCTCAACATGACCATTGCCTAGTTCTCTATCACCTGGCTGAGAAATAGTCATATTTTTGGGGGGAGGATTATATGCGGCTTTTATTGACCTCAAGAGGGCCTTCGACTCCATAAATCGTCCTAGATTGTGGAACAAACTTAATCAAACTACCATGGACAAAAGGTTTCTAGGGTTTATTCAGACCGATTTCCCACAAGCAGCTGCTCCAGGCTGGCTCTTCTCTTTCCCCCAATTGCATTAGTCAATTTCCCACTACTTGCCGCACGGCCACGTTTCGACCTGCAGCATCCCCTGATTTCCTCTGTGTCTTTGTGATCTCAAAAAACAAGGATCATGAAGACCTGGCAACCCTATGTTTCCTGGACCGAAGCCCACTTCTTGTGCCATCTGATCCAAAGTGGGGTGGCCACACAGGCAGACACTTGGGCCAGGCTGCACCCCAAAACAATATTTGGACCACCCCAAATGACACATTCTCACACTCCAGACACTCTCTCCTGTAAGAAGACTCTCTTGGTGGTATTCCAAACAGAAGCTTGTAGTGCCAGAACCCGTGTTTGGACTGAGCTCCACTGTATGTTCTCCTGCAGGGGCCAATCTCTATAGTGTGGGGATGTGTCATTTGGGTCCCAGAAGGTACTCTGCAAGTCTGGAGCCTCTCCATCAAACCCCCTCTCCTCCAGCCCCTCATATACCCTATGAGTTTTTGCCATTGACTTCAATGGCCCATAGGGTATAATAGGGCTGAAACTGACATTCGGCCGGTTATGCTAATGAGTTATGCTAATAGGTATGCTAATAAGCTCCTGCACCTCTTTTTCTATGAAAGGACCCCTGGTTCTGTCAGTAAAAGGCCCTTTGCACACCTATTTTGTCCTCTGGGAGAAAACTCATTGGGGCCAGTCCTGACTAGGGTTGCCATCTCTAGGTAGGGAGATTCCTGGAGTCTATGGAAGCCAAGGTTTGGGGAGGGGAGAGGCCTCAGCTGAACAGAATGTCATAGAGCCCACCTTCCAAAACAGTCATTTTCTCCGGGGGGGGGGGAGATCTGTTGTCTGGAGTTCAGTTGTGATACCTGGCGATCTTCAGGCTCCACCTGGAAGTTGGCTACCCTAGGCGTAGCAGTCAGGGCTTCAGAGCAGGGTCTGCTAAACCCAGATTCTTCCTGTGGAAGCTGAGTGGGTGATTTTCAACCAGCCAGAGACTTTCAGCCTAAGCTACTTCACAGGGTGGTTGTGCAAGTCAAAAGGGGGAGAGGAGAATGATGTAAGCTGCTTTGGTCTCCATTGCAGAGAAAGACTACTTTTCCTCCTGGGAAACCATTGTTGCCAATTTCCAGGTGAGCGCTGGAGATCACTCAGAATTACAACTACTCTCCAGATGGCATTGATCAGTCCCCTTGGAGAAAATGGTGGACTCTGTGTCCTTATACCCTGTTGAGATGCCCCCCCCCCATGACAGCCAATGTGACGTGGCAGTCAGGGCTTCAGAGCATGGTAGAGGCTACAGGTGTGTGTGCGCGGGGTGGAAAGCTGAACAGTGAGGGGAAAATAAAGGTAGGTTGATGCTTGGCCGGGAAGGAGGTAGTCTTGCCAACTCCAGGTGGAACATTCCTGGAGATTTGAGGGATGGAGCTTGGAGAGGGTGAGGTTTGAGGAGGGGTGGGACCTCAGACTGGTACAATGCCATAGACTTCACCCACCAAACCAGTCATTTCCTCCCAGGGAGCCACTGTTGCCAATCTCCAGGTGGGACCTGGAGATCACTCAGAATTACAACTGCTCTTCAGATAGTAGAGATCAGTTCCTCTGGAGAAAATGGTGGACTCTGTGTCATTATACCCTGCTGAAGTTGCCACAGCAAATTGACGCTGAGTGCCCAAGACACTGGCACTCTCCCAGAGCCTCTTTCTAGAGCCCCTTGTATTTATTTCCACAACAGGCCTTATTCCTAGTTAACAATAATGATAAACATGGTCTAATGTCGCAAACAGAATTAAAAACAACTGTGAACATCAGACCCCAAAGTATCAACAGTCAAACAAATTATAAATGCAATAAATAATGTCTATTTGAAGTGCATACAAAATACAGTTTCAATAAGTCATAAAGATAATTCAGTTCCTTTTTTTATGCAATGAATAATATCTGTTTGAGAGCAGTTCACAATTATATAAAATACAGTTCTAATAAATCGTAAGAAAAATCCTGTTCAATGTTGTTTCTGGATTGTTTTCAACATTTCAAATGGAATTCTTCCTCAGGAAATATCCTGTACAGATCAGTAACCTTCAAGCTCTTACGATTATGTCTGTTTTCAGCAAGATCAGCAATCAGCTTGGCGCAAATCGCAAAACGTTCCTAAAGCAAATATCACAGGAGTATCTGTCTGGATCCAAGAAATGCCTCTGGCACCATGAACGTTGAAAACAATCCGGAAACAACGTTGAATAGGATTTTTCTTATGACTTTTTGGAACTGTATTTTGTATAACTGTGAATTGCATACATTTCAAACAGATATTATTCATTGCATAA
This sequence comes from Lepidodactylus listeri, assembly GCA_029233225.1. Taxonomy (NCBI): domain Eukaryota; kingdom Metazoa; phylum Chordata; class Lepidosauria; order Squamata; family Gekkonidae; genus Lepidodactylus; species Lepidodactylus listeri. Next base: position 124,788,811 of record JARCFY010000005.1, on the reverse strand, counting down.
AAAATAACAGATTTTTCTTTATGACTTATTGAAACTGTATTTTGTATGCATTGCAAATAGACATCATTCACTGCATTTACAAGTTATTTGACTATTGTTACTTTGGGGTCTGATGCTTCTGATAATATTGCAAAATGTAAACATGTTCCTTTGCTGACCATTGAATATAGGATGGGAGAGGCTATTGGGCCAGATGAATAGCCTTTTACTTAGGGTAAGTAGGCAGGGGCAGAGTGACCAGGTGTGAAGAGGTCATGCTAGGAAAGAGTATTGTTTCCTGAGAAGCCCATTTATGAAATTAAGTATCTCTGTTTAGGGTGGGGAGAGATCTATTAGCACTTCCAGGACCCAGAATCACCTTCCCAAAATAGTTTCCCAGTCTTGTCTCTGACCAGCGTCCATTTTGTTTGTTCCAGCTCCATCTTAGTCCCAAGTCTATGCCAGGCAGTACAGCACGTATATGATTTTGGGGGTGATAATTAAAGAGGGGCAACTTGAATGAAAAATACCCTTCCACAAGAGGGGCCTGGATGCTAACAGTTCCCCACAACAAAGGAAATATGATGAGGGTCATTTGACTTTGTTAAGCCAATTGTATTGGGATCCCAGGAAGGAAGGATGTGGTGTGGGGGTAAGAGAGAGGACGAGGAAGAGGGTCAGCAGACTTAATAGAAACCCCAAATGTATTGTGTGAATAAGCCATATTAAAAGCAAAAGGTTTTTGGTTTGGTGTTAGGAGTGAAGGTGTCGTTTTCATGGACCACTGGAGGAAGGGACCGGGGTGCCCTTATTCTAAATAATAAAAATAATCACATCATTTAACTGATCGGCTGAAGCAAACAAATCAACGAAATCATGAACAGACTAAATAACTCCACTGAATAAACTTGCTAACTATTAAATAAAACACATTGAACAAAATACCAGCTACTGAGATGCTAATTCCTAAATAAAAGCAATTGAGATGGAGCAATGACTGACTAATGCCCATAGTTTGATGATTTGAACTAAAACATATGAGACAGAACAAGAGATACTTAGGCAATGAAACACAATTCTTAAATAAAGCAATAAATAACTGAAGCAATTTAAGCGAAATCACACAATGGGAAAGAAATAGGAAGCAATAGGAGGAGAGAACAAATACATGGCAAATGGTGAGGAATGAGATACACAAAGCAAATAGTGTAATATGGATTGAAATACACAGGGGTCATTTTGTAGAAAAAGAGGTGCAGGAGCTCATTAGCATAACTCGTTAGCATAACTTATTTGCATATGCCACACCCCCTGACACCACCGGAAGTGTGTCAGAAGGCAACACCCACCGCTCAGACTCCACCCCAAAAATCTCCAGGAATTTCCCAACTCAGAGTTGGCGAGCCAGGTTTACACATTGACTAAAGACACTTTAGGTTTCCTTTGCTCTTGTAGGGAAGCTACCCTACAACAAACACGAAAATACAGATCAAGTTAGTATGTTTTTGCTTTTTTCCACAGCGCATCCCCCTATGTGCTGGCTCCTGGGCTTCTTACTTCCGGAACGGCGTTCCTGCGCGTTCCTACTTGAAATGACCCCTGGAAGTACATATCTGATCACAAATAGCTGTGACGAATGGGCGGCTGTGACAGCATTTAGTGAAATTGCTGACAAGATATCAGTGAGTCATGGACTAATGTGTTAGATCCTGCTGATCTAGTTTGACAGCTGGGGAAGTCATATGACCAGAATGGTATCAGATTTTTGCACACATTCATCATGACTCAGCTATTATACGTGCAACCTGATTGGCTGGTACAAGTATATATTGCAGACAGTTCATTGCTCTTGGCTCTCTCGTGGGGTACAGCTGTCAGCGTAGCACTCTGTCCGTTTGAATCCAGAAATTGCTACTAAAAGTACTGTATATAGTTCCAGTTGTTCAGTGTAAATAAATGTGAATATTCTGTATATAAGAAACAGAATCACTCTGCTGATTTTGTGGCGTCATCAATACCGTCAGGCTGTGGCAATCATCCCCCCCCCCCCCGAGTCCTGCGTGACTGGCAGCATAAGCAAAATGTTGAGCTGCAGTATGATATGGAGTTTGTTGTGGTCAACCCGCCTCACACACATACCCAGCATGACAGGAGACATAGACCATCCATGGCTTACAGGGAAGTTCAAAGTCGATTGGCATCCAGAAGCTGAAAATCCCTTATATCCGGAGCAAGCAGGGACTGTAGGCAATTTGTAATCCCAAAGTGGCATCTGGAGAGCCCCAGAGAGGCGTTTGCAGTTGGCTACAGAAGACAGGTCACAGGCTGGCAGGAGTTTCGCTGAGGGTGGAGCAAAAGGCTTCAGACCAGGAACTGACCGACAAGTGAATGGGTGGAAACAGCAAAGGGCTCCCGGAGAGGCGGCATCAGCAGGATGCTTGACTTTGAGTCGGGCAGCAACCTCTAGAGCTGGGTGAGGGAGACGTGGTCTCCCACCTCGGAGACGGCATCGGCAAGACTAAGATTAAGGCTCGGGTGGCTGCAGCTTGATTTGGAACTTTCAAGCCATGAGTGAGGGGCTAAAGAAGCCTTTGGAGGCCTACTCCAAACATGGTTGAACATGGCTGTTGTAGCAGCTGTGTTGTTCTGACACAGAAACGCCTCTACCCATTTGCTAAAGAGATTGATGGCTGTGAAGCTGTGAGGCAGTACATATTGCCTCATGCCGTGGGAGGGAAGGGTAGAGGCCTTTCTGTGTCAGAACAACACAGCTGCTACAACAGCCATGCCAGTAGCTCACAGAGTGGAATTTTTGCTCACAGGACTCCACCGCTTGGAGGGAGCATTGCAGAGTTACAGCTTATCTCCTGCCTACAGATATCAGTTCCCAGGCATAAAGTGAATGCTGTGCAAGGAGGACTCCATGGCATTGCACTCCACTGAAATCACTGTTCTCCCCAGATGTAGTGATCTCATGTACCTCAGTGGTCCAGGCATCCCAATGGGGTCACTATTGCACTGTTTTGGAGTTGCGTTACAGCGCCATAGCGCTCTAAATCGAATGTGTTTTTTTAAAAAAGATGGAGAGTGCCCGCACATGCGAAAAAGGGTGTGAAAACCTCATTATCGGAGGAAGCACTATGTGGACGTTTTACACAGCACCCCGTAGCTGGTCAGGAATGGTAGAAGAAATTGAAGACCACTTGGAAGCAGTTTGCAGGTAAAACAGCTCAGGAACACTTCCCTAATGGGACAGAAGTGTTTGTGTCTGAAAGGGGAAATATATTCCGTCAGAGAACCATTACTAAAACGGTTCTGTCTGAAATGACAGACAGAAACCGTTAGTGAACAGTTCCTGAAATGGAACATATTGGCTGTCTGAAATTCCTCTGTATGTCCTCTTGGAGCAGACAGTCTCCGGAGTGTGGGGATATGTCATTTGGGGTGGTCCAAAGATTGTTTTGAGGCACAGCCTGGCCCCACTTTCTATCTATGTGATTGTCCTGCAAGGAACCCCACTTTAGAGCAGCTGACACAAGAACTGTGCTTTGGACCAGGAAACAGCATACGTCCCCTCAACGGGGAGAGTCCCCTGATTGTGGGGGTATATGATTTATGGTGGTCCAGACCTTATTTTGGGGTTCAGAGCTTTCAAGCTCTCCTCAATGTTTTTGGTTGAATTCATGAATAAGGAATGAATAAGGAATGGACTTCTGGCAAGACTTGCGAGCATGGCGGACGTGCTCCTCCGCATCTGCGGGGAGCGCGATCCGTACCTGGCGGGAAGAAGGGGCTCTGGACTGGTGCCGAGCCCCCAGAGACCCCAGTGAGGGGGCTCTGCCTGGGGTGGCCCGAAGGGGATCTCTCCCTACGGTGGCGACCGAGGGATAGAGATCCCTTTTCATCACCCCCATAGGTTCCCCTGCCGTGGGAGCCATATGGCTGAAAGCACAAATCCGAGAAGCAGCAGAGAGTGCAAAGCAATGAGGCTGGAACTGACAGTTACGCATGGAGAAAACGTGAGTCTGAAGTAAGAAAAGCAGAACACAGCGGGAAGACGGCGGGAGGAGTGAAACCCCCCCCCTCCAGGACTAGCGTACTTACGAGACTCTTTACGTGGCGTTACTGCAGGAATAAAAGCCCATCCGCCTTGCTAGATGGCAGCATCGCTCACTTGGAGATATAAACTTTAGAAGGACATAAGTGCTGTTTGAAAATGTGCTCCTTTCGTTCATCTTATCTATCTATAAACAAAGAGCGTAGCCTCAACAATGACGGGGAAACCGAAACCTTCCCCCAAACTAGGAAGTACAGCTCCGAGTTCAAAGGTTGATACCACGGAGATGAGTGCGGTGTTCTCCTCGTTATTGCGACCTCTAGTGGACCAAATGACAGCTCTCAACGTTAAGATGGACAAAATGCAGCTAGAACTAAAAGAGTCGAATAAATCCACAGAGAAGCTGCAGCGAGAACTTCTGGAAGTAAAAACTTCAGTAAAAAACCAAGACGCAAGACTACAAAAGGCAGAGAAGGAAAAGGCCTTCCACCCCGATCAGCTTTTGAAATTACAAATGGATAGATCGAATTTTTTCTTAAGACTTCAGAATGTGCCAGAAAACACAGGAGAAGACCTTAAAAATTTGCTAAGTGAAGCACTTGAACCAGTGACAGGCATGAAAGCAGCGGATATAAAAAGCAATATGGATATGGTTTACAGAACCTATCCAGATTATACTAAAAAGAAAAGCCTGCCTGGTGAAATTATGATAAGGTTCTCAAAAAAATCTACAAGAGACGTGGTGCTTAGGACCACAAACAAAGCAGCTCTGAAGATCCTGGGAGAAGAAGTAAAAGTGATGAAGGATATCCCATTTGAAATAAGGAAAAGAAGGAAAGCCTATGGAAAATTGACATCTTGGCTCCAGTCTGAGTCTATCATCTATCGTTGGAATACTCCAGAAGGACTATGCTTCAGCATCAAAGATAAGAAGTATAAGATTGACTCTGTTCAACAAGCGAAAAAATTTCTGGAAAAAAGCAAAGAGCAGAAAACTGGGAGAGACTCAGGTGGTTCACTGGCCTCGCAAGAAAGCATGTATGGATTTGATAGCTCAAAGAGTGAAGAAGAAGTGTCTGACTCGGAAAAAGGAGCTGCAGCTCCAAAAATAGTTGAGACTGTTAAGACAAGAAGAGGACGAAAGAAGAAATAGTGATTAAACTGTTTTATTAAGCATTGCACTTATGTATTATAAATTGTTTAATTAACCATATTTCTCTAGGTGGGCGTGCCTGCCAAATAGTTATGATATTTTTTATAGTAGCAGTAACAAGTAATTGAAATTTATCCAAAGTTTTAAATGCTTCATAATTATATTATGTAATAAGGTAGTATTAAGCAAATGATAAAGTACTCTCTGTATAAGGTATATGTAGCTTAGATTGTAGCGTTATAGTTGTAGTTATAGGGAAAAATCAATAAAAAATTATTAAAAAAAAAAGAATGAATAAGGAATGAATAAGGAACTGGGAACCAATTTCAGGCTCCTTATGGGTCCCCAAGGGTAACCAGAACTCCTGCAATTTTATCCCTTTAGTTCCTCCCCCTCGGCAGCCAGGTGTGAGAGTCCTCTGTTAAAAATTCTTACTCCTCCCATCTTCAGAGAATCACAGTTCCCAGAATTCCCTTGGGAGAGAAAATAACAAAGCAGTTTAAAGATGCAATGTAGATCAGCAGTCCCAAACATGGAGCATATGGTGTAATTCACAAAGGGCTCAACACGCTGGTAACCTTGCTATAGTTTTAGCTATAGTTCACACCAAAATTGATATGGAGTCAACTGACTACCCGGCTAGCTCTGAATATGTAGGGTCTTGTTTGTTTCAGTTACTTACAGACCAGACACCATTCCCTACAACCTAAGGTTGTTAGAGAGTGCCTAGGACTTGGACTGGGCCCTAAATTCACCCCACCTCACATAAACACATTAAACTGTCTTATACAAAGTCAAAACATTGGTCAGTCATGGTTAACATTGTCTACTCTGGCTGGCAGCAGCATTCCAGGCTGATATCTTTCATGGAAAATGCTACCCGATCCTTTAACTGGAGATGCCCAGAACTGAACCTGGGACCTTCTGTAGGTGAAGCAGATGCTCTGCCTTTGAGCCACAGTCCCTCCTTACCTCTCCTCCCCAAGCCTGTCCTTGAGGGAGGCAAGGACTACAACAATCTCTATAAGAACTGCAGTCAAACTTTCTCATTAGATTTCTGTGTAGGCTACTGTGTAATATATATCTAACAACTGCCACCAGCCTGTAGCCAGGCAATTTTCAGAAGGGTGTGCTCTGACATGCCTACGTCACTTCCGGTGTCTCTTCTGAAACTCATCACTTCCAAAATTCATCATCCATGCCTTGCTGCCCTTCTTAATCTTGAGGAACTCGTCCAGCTCCCGGTCCTGCTCCGCCACCATCACACAGCTCAAGTTGGCAGGAAGGGAAAGGACTCAGGGCAGATCAGGTTGTTGGCCAGCAAGGCACTGCTAGTGCTCTTATGGATTTTAAGATTCATAAGCTTGAACTTGGGTTGCTAGTGTTGGAAGGGCTATGTGCATTCTCCATTGCTGGGGGAAGCTCCAGTCCACTCCAGGAGGCTGGCACCCATGATAGTTCACCAAAACAGAGACAAAGACTCCTTTGCAATGAAGTTTCTTTCTGTCACACTGCACTGGTCAACCCCTGCCCCCTCCAACATACCTGAACGGATTATGCTAACATGGTTACCCGGCAACTAATGGTCGGGCCATCATCCAGTTGGCTAGAGCCATTAAAAGACAATGCAGTGGCCCCGGTGAGTCATTGGACTTTCCCCAGGTGTCTGTTCCTGTTGAGGTCATACTTTTGCAATATTGGCCACCGCTCCACCACCACTCCTCTTTTTGCCTTAACCAATGATAGGGTTTGAATGGACGGACTACCTGAGAGCTGTGTCAAGGGGATGTGGTTAGCGATGACCGCCCCCAAAGACCCCCCAATAAAAGACCCTGCACAGAAGCAATCGGTCTCTTGAGCCATCATCCCCTATCAGCTTTGCTACCCCTTATGTCCAGCTTTCTATCCAAATACCCTTGCCTTCATCTTTAAATCTCTGGATTCCGGAACAGAGAGAATCACATGGTCTTGCCGGTTCGAGCCGCGTGTCCCATATTTCTATTTTTCTCTCCCCATCCAATTCTTCCTTCGAGCGGACAACTCCTCTACAGGACAGGTAAAGTATCGCCCTTCATCGAAATCCTGCTAATGCGACAGTGCTATTTTCTGTCTTTATTTCCTTAGGCCTGTGTGTGTGTGTGTGAGATTCCATTTTTGTGTGCGTGAAATACATATTTCTAGTAAACTACATTCAAACTGAACTACAGCCTCACTGCCTATTTACTGGGAACTCCTGGAAGGGGTGGGACCTTGGTATAGTTGGCAAGAACCCGGTATTTTGCTAATTGCTAAATGTAAATTAAAGCAATTTGGCTAACAGGGCGGGGCTGATGTCCGCCAGTCAATTGCCAGCTAGCCACTCACTCACCCATGCAGGCAGGTCACTGGTGGAGACAGGGAGCTGCATGGCTCACTCCTTGTCCTGCAGACAGGTTAGAGCCCGGTTGAGGCAGGAGTTCTTTCTGCCCCGGTGGCCCTGCACCCAGAAGAGCATGCAGGCTGGCCGTGATACGTTTCTGGCATGTGTGGTTGTTGCTGGCTGCTCCAGTCTCCCTCTGCCTCCTGGGGGAGGGAAGGAGGACCAGGAGAGGAGGGTCCAGGGCACATTCAAGAGGGGGCATTGCCCCAAGGATCCCATTTGGCTATGGGCCTGCCCCTCACAGTAGGTGGCATGTTGAATAGGATTCTTTAGTGAGAATCAGTAGGTCAGTCATAGCTCCAAATATGGACCCAGATGTACGTTCAAAATCCAGTTAGGGCTTTCAGTGAGGATCTGGATCATCCCGTTGCTTGAAAATCATAGCTCGATAACTAGCTTTCCACTTGCTTCAAATACTGTTAGTTTTACAATCTGGAGGTTCGATAATGTTGTGTTATCATATAGTGCCATAAAGGGAGTGGCTAAAGCTCATATTCCAGGTCCAGTCCTTAGGGATCTCTAGTTGCAAGATCTCAGGTAGTAAGTGCTGGTAAAGTCCTTTCTTGGCATGATCCCTGGACAGCCATTGCCCATCATTCATTCCAGGGGTCATTTCGTAGAAAAAGAGGTGCAGGAGCTCATTAGCATAACTCATTAGCATAACTCATTTGCATATGCCACACCCCCTAACATACCAGAAGTGTGTCAGAAGGCAACACCCACCCCTCAGGCTCCACTCCACAGGTGAGTGAAACTGACCCGCTCTTCCTCCATTCCCTTCCCCATCCAATACTTTGTGCAATAAAAAGAAGCGTAAAGAACACACCCTCATTCTCTTCCTGCTCCCTTGAAACCACCAGGTTTCAAGTAGACTTGAGATACCCAGGACACGTGCGCCACCCATCCCTTCCCCTTCCCCTCCCCACAACAAGACACCCTGTGAGGTAGGTGGGGCTGAGAGAGGTCTTTTGAGAACTGCTCATGAGAGAACAGCTCCAAGAGAACTTGTGACTGGCCCAAGGTCACACCAGCAGCTGCACGTGGAGGAGTGGGGAATCAAACCCGGTTCTCCCAGATTAGAGTCCAACTCCTGACCACTACACCAAACTGATGGGGTGGAAACTGCTGAAGAGTTGGTGAAATTTCTCCAGTACTTATGTGCCATGTGCCCAGATAAAAAATGGTATACTTAGAACATTTATATGCCACCTTGAGCCAGTCTCTGGAAAAGCAGCACACAGTCATAAAAGGAACAATGATAAAATTATCAATATTAAAACAAAACATTAAAAACAATAAAGACCCTAGCCAGCTTTCCCCGGGGCACTGCTCTTCTGCACTGCTCGGGGAAGCCGAGGAAGGGGTGGGGCTTGGTCATGTGCTCGCCCCCTGGGCTCCTCACTCCCGGAGCTGCGCTCCTGTGCGCTCCTGCTCCAACGGACCCTTCATTCATTCATTCATTCATTCATTCAATACCCTGCCTTCCCTGTGAGCTCAGGGCGGCTTACATTAGTTGGTACATAGATACCATTAAAATTCACATAAAATCATTTAAAACAATTCAGATACAATGATACGTGATACTGAGATAGTTCGACAAATGGTCTAACTCGGCATGAGGCAGCTTCATGTCTGTTGATATGAGTTATCGTCATGAGGTCGAATGCTACGTTTGACTATGGAGTGCTGCTTTGAATCACCACTGCAATTCAGACTAACAGTGATTTGGTGAAGCTAATATGACAGAGAGGTTTGCATATGGCAAATGTCAGCCTAAGGCCTCCGACAAAACACCAGATGGGGGCTCATCTAAGACAGGATGAAGACTTCTCATCAATAGACATCTGTCTCTATTGTTGAAATCTCTGCCGTTCGAGCCTTCCCCGGAATTCTCGAGAAGGCATTCCCCGGCATAGCTATCATTTGTCTACGAAATGCAACATGTCATAAATCAGCAATTGTTACAGAATGGACATTTTGCCTTGTCCTCTGCAATCTGGGGCTAATGACAGCTATTCAGCCTGGCATGTCTTTGCCAACATGGACAGGTAGCTTCAGCTTCTAGCATCAGTAAGATTTGAGGATGCTGACATCAGACAGTCCTAAGCAGGGTTACGCCCGTCTAACTCCACTGAAGTCAATGGGCTTAGAAGGATGAGCTTCTGTTTAAGTCTGAACTGTGAGTGACTCACGCTCATCAAGGTGAGGGAAGTAAGAATGTTTGGAAAAGAATGCCTAGCTTCCTTCCTTTATATTAATGGCAGCCGTCTTGCTGAGCTCCTCGGATGCCTCCTTCAGCGCTCTGGAGGAAGGGTAGGATATGTTTGTGATAAACGCCTTTTAGCACTAACATTCTGAGGGTACTATCACAACACTGTCCTAACATGGAGAAATGGCCATGCTTGAGCTCTAGCAGCCCAAAGGCTTCGAGTGGAAGTGTCAGAAGATGCCATGATCAGAAGTAAAAATGATCAGATATCCACGGTGATAATTGTTAGCTAGGGTTGCCAGGTCCCGCAGCCTCCCCAGCAGGGGACGGGGACATTCTCAACATGATGATGTCACATTGTGGACATGACCACCCCAAGCCCCACCCCCAATGACCACCCATGGCTACTCCTCTCCTTCCTTTCCTGCAAGATTTAAAGGGCCAGCAAATCACCTGGGCTCTTTAAAACTTGCAGGAGGGGAGGGGGCAGTTGCTGGCCACACACTTGAACTCCAAGTGGTGATGCTGCTTGGAATTCAGGAGGCCGAGGCCTGCCCTACTCCCCAGAAGCATTTAAAGGGGCCCTTTAAATGCTTCTGGGCAGTGGTGCTGCATGCACCTGAGTTCTAAGTGGTGAATTCCTGCTTGGAGTTCAGGTGTGCAGTTGCAGCCACCTCTCTCCCTCCCCTTCTGCAAGATTTAAAGGGCCCAGTCAGCTGAAGGGTCCTTTAAAGCTCTCTGGAGAGAAGGAAAAGGGGTAGTCACAGGAGGTTGGGCTTGAGGGCGGGGATTCTCTCGCCAGCCAGCTGGCCGGTGGTGGGTTGAAGCCCCAAAAATCGGGGAAACCCCCACCCGGACCGAGGGTCTGGCATCCCTATTGTTAGCTGAGCATTGCAATTCTGTACCACGGATCAAAAGACTCTAATACTTGCCAGCAACAGGAAGCATAGCAGTGCTCTATTAAACAAGTTGACTTATCTAATGGTATAGGCCAACCTTGTTGAGTCTGTGAGCCATTTTGAAATTATGGGAACAGATGGCAGGCACTACCACAAAATGGCTGCCATGGTGAGCATGGACAACAACAAAATGGCTGGTGTGGGGGCTGGGGCCAATCACAAAATTCTGGAAGATTCGATGAAGAATATCCACCAATGATGAAGACTGCTGTTCTCCAGTGGGTGTTTAGGGTTGCCAGCCTCCAGGTGGGGCCTGGGGATCTCCCACTTTTAAAAGTGATCTCCAGCTGACAGAGATCAGCTCCCCTGGAGAAAATGGCTGCTTTGAAGGGATTGTACCATGCTGAGGCCCCTCCCCTCCCTAAACCCCACCCTCTGCTGGCTCCATCCCCAAAGTCTCCAGGTATTTTCTCACCCAGACTGAGTCCATTGATGTCCATGGGGGGGGGGGGTAGCTTGCTTAAGATACACGATACTGTCCTAAACATACTTACTAGGGAATAAGTCCCATTGGAGCTTCTAAAGGTAGACATTTAAGGTTGCACTGATAGTCCCCTGGATGCCTTGGATCCTGCAGACATATTTTGGCAGCATCTGAAGCTTCCAGAAGCTGAAGGCCTCCCTGACCTAAATTGAACTATATCGACTACTTCATTTTCATGTAATTAACTAGGGGGTGGCAGGTGATGGAGTGAGTCACATCGACACCAAGAAGGTCTCAGGCTTCAGGAAGAAGGAGGAGGAAGAGAAGGACGATGACCTGAAGGCGTCTCGGAGTGGTTTACAATCTCCTTTCCCTCCCCCTCCCCCAACAGACAACCTGTGGGGCAGGTGGGGCTGAGAGAGCTCTCCTGAAAACTGCCCTAGAGAGAACAGCTCTGAGACAACTTGTAACTGACCCAAGGTCACACCAGTAGCTGCATGCGGAGAAGCAGGGAACCAAACCCAGTTCTCCCAGATCTGAGTCTGCACTCCTAACCGCTACACCAAACTGGCTCAAGATGCTGCTTCGCGTGTGCAGCGCTTCTGAGGCATCCAGGGATCATGGTGTCTCTGACTCCCATTATGCCTTGGGGTGAGTGCACCATGCACACTTTTTTATACATATGTTGTGTTTGTTTAGAATATGAAGCAGTAATAGCTTGGAAAGGGCTCTGGTATCCTAAAGCCCCAATTCCTATTGGCTGATTAATAAAGACTCCCGTTGGTCCTGAAGCCAATCTAGATACCCAATCACTGAGCCCTGCTTGGGTCCAATACTATTGCTTGTATATAGTTACACTGTTGAAAGTTATGTGTTGGAACAGTATAAATGAAAGTGCTGCTCTCACAGAGCTGTCTTTTGAGCTGAACAATGTCACTGAATAAAAGCCTGTTTGTTTGAATTCATCGCCTCCTGCTCAATATTTAAAAATATAATTAACATTTTTTTATTTAAAAAAAAATGGAAAACGTACATTATATTTCTGAACAGTTGAAAGTATAATCAGATAGTGTAGTTACATAAAAAAAACCTCTTATAGGTTTACCAAAGGTGTAAGATAATATTAATAAGTAAGTAACCATAAACCATAAGTTAACATAAGCTCACCAATTTCTGTTACAATAACATCTGTAAGAAGTACAGAACCTTGTTAATAAAACACAAAGTTTATGTATTTCTGAGGCAATTTATACTTAGGTTTTGCATTTGAGGAGACGTACTCAAAGAAAGAAAACCATTTTTCAACAGTTATTTGTCTTTGTTCGTGTTTCCGTTGTCAGAAGTCGAGTTGCTATTTTGTCTGAGACTGCCATGTGCCATATTTTCGATATCTATTGTTTCCAGTTTTGTGCCATTAAGTATTTTGCTGCCATCAATAATAGTGATAATAATTCAGATTCTTGTTTTGTAAATTTTGTCCCAGGCCAGTAGTTAAGTAGAATGGACTCTGGGGTTTTAGGCAAAGTATGATCAGTTATATTCTTTATTTCTTTGAGAATGCAGCCCCAAAATTTGGTGATTTTTGCTGCAGGTCCACCAACAATGGATGAAGGATCCAACGTTACCACATCTCTTCCAACAGGTAGAACTAGATTTGAGTTTGCATTTAAACAGTCTTTCTGGGGTAAGGTACTAGTGTATGTATAACTTGTATTTTTGTAGTTTTAAGTTCATAGGTTTAGCCTTTTCAGTGGCGGCCCCGTACTGGTGGAATGAGCTCCCGGAGAACATCATGGCCCTGCGGGATTTGATGCAGTTCCGCAGGGCCTGCAAGACGGAGCTCTTCCACCAGGCTTTGAAGTAGGGGCAGCCTAAGGTGAACATCTCAGCCCTGGCCCTGATAATGCCATCAGCCAGCCGGTGTGAACATACACAAGGATCATATGTGAGTGCTGTCTTGATCCACCCAGATGAAAAATCTGTAACACCGCCGATTTTGCGATAGAATATGTAATTATTGTAACTATTTTTAACGGAGTGCATTATTTTTATGTTGTGAGCCGCTCTGAGCCCACCTCGGTGGGAAGGGCGGGATATGAATTCTAAGAAATAAAGAAATAAAATAAATAAATAGTAGTATACGTGTATGTTGCCCACTTTTCTGACCATTGACTATCCGTAAGAATAAGTCCACAGTCTTTATGCCATGCTGTTTTAATAGAAGATTGTGCTAGCCAAGTTTTATCATTAAGCAAGCTGTATATAACGGCAAGTAGACCTTTTGTTCCAGGAGATTGTTTTTTTTCAAAAATAATTCAAAATGAGTTAGTGGTCTATCTAATTGGGTTGATTTGATTAATTCTTGCATTTTATGATGTAGTTGGAAATATTGCAGCCATGGAATCTGGATTGCATATTTCCATTCTAGCTATTGTTGTGTACCCATATTACCATTAATAAGAAGGTTACAGATTCTAATACCATGCACACTTTGTCAAAAAAACAGCCAAGGACCCCAAAAGGAGGCAACGGTGAATAGGAAAGAGGTGCAGAGTATTCTGTTCTGCAACAAAAAAGGCAACGGATTTGGGAAAAAAATATTTCTTATTCTAATCTAATATACAGGAAAGTCTTTTAAGCCATAGGCTAGGTGGCTTTGGATTCCTCTGAGGTTGAAACATATTCACCATTTGCATAATGCAAAATATTTTCACCATTAAATGCAGAAGGCAGGTGCAAAATGTGCTTTCTGGAATTACCCATTATTTATTCCTTTTTGGAAAAGATTATGAAACTGATGTTACAGTGTATACGTTACTGTTCGATCCCGAAGAGATACTGAGGTTTGTAAGGATCAGAACTTATTAGGGCTGCCAAGTATTGAAAACTCACCGGCGGGGGGGAGTCCTCCTGCTGCCGGGAGTTTCTTCTGCGCGCGCGCCCATCGACGTCACCAGAAGTGATGCAGCACGTTGGGGGCGTTGCCAGGGCGACGCTCTGGCAATCGCCCCAAAACTCTATGTTACCATAGAGTTTTGGGGTGATTGCCAGAACGTCGCCCTGGCAACGCCCCCAACGTGCTGTGTCACTTCCTGTGATGTCATTACGTCATCCTTGCTGGACGACATTGGGGGTGGGGTTCCCCCCGCCGGCCAAATGCTGGCCGGCGGATCGGGAACCCTTTTAGCGGGGGATCCCCCACCCCCCGGGCTGACTTGGCAGCCCTAGAATTTATGGATCTCAAGGCTGTCATTAATTATGATCGAGCTGTAAGTTTTTACAGGTTAGTTGCAGGCAGCCTGTTTGGGCTGAGGATTAATTAAAAGCACCTGGCGTCCTTGACCAGCAGCTGGCATAAGACACTTCTATCTGGTTACCAGCTAGCAACAAAGATTGACCAACTATGCCCTGATTGGCTAATGGGGCCATTGGGGCCAACAAAAAGGAGATGCTCGGACAGTCCCAGGGGCTACCTAATGGGGCGGCAGCCATATTAGGGAAGACAGAGGTCAAGGCGTCTATGACTTCAAGCCAGAATGTCAAGGATTGTTCCAGTTGGAATAGACTCTCTTTCTTATGCCTCCGGGTGAGAAAGTCAGGTTGTAGGATTACCCCAGAGAAGGAAGCCAGCAAGCATTTAAGGTTTCAGAGACTCAGCCTCTGGGCAGCACAAGTATAGTGTTGATGTTCTTCTTGCCATTGATGTGATTTGAGAGTTATTCCTGCTTAGCCAACACCCTTCATTATTTCCATGACTGAATAAATGAAGAGGTAGCTTTTAATTTGCTGTGTCCGGTGTATTTGCTGTATGTCTTCTTACATCCTCAAAGGGGAACCCAGAAGCTAAAAAGCCTCAACAAAGGACCATGACCCAGTGAGACCCCTCAGGGGGCCCAGGTGAACCTAAGAATGGGAGAGGGATCGTCCTTGGTCCAGACAAGGTTTCTGAAAGATTATGGTGGAATCGTCATGGAACTGGTCACATTTTGGTCAACACTGGCGGAAAGGTAGGTCTTTGAAAATCAAAGGACCTACCATTAGTACGAACAAATCTGTAACATGGCCTTTTGAACCAAAATGATTTATATAAGTCAGACAGAGGGACTCTCATCAGACCCATGTTTAAAACTAGATTTTTCTTTATAGAACACTGGAATATCAAGTTTGTTTGTTTGTTTGGCTTCTGGCCCACCTTTCCCTGCAAGCAGGCTCAGGGCCGGTTACAACAACACTAAATAACATAGCTGGACGTTTAAAATATAATCTTTATTAAAACCCACTCACAATAAAAACAGTTAATATCAACAATAATAATCGATGGCGCCATCCAGCCAGTCCATCCCCACCTCCATCTTCTCCTGTGTGGGTTCCTCGAATGCTTGCAGGTGGATGGCAACTGATACTGAGGGGAACAGGCAGATGGAAGATAATACTGATGACAACAATGCAGGGCCCCCCACAATAAATAGGTCTCCGCCGCCTCAACCGTAGGCCTGGCGGGACATCTCCGCCTTCCAGGCCCTGCAGAACAGCATTAAGTCCCACAGGGCCCAGATCTCAGTTGGGAGAGTGTTCCACCAGGCCGGCACCAAGTGAACATCTCTAGGGCCAGGAATCACCAGGAGTTCTTGATCTATCGAGCATATTACTCTACAAGGGACAATTTTAGAGGAAGAAGCGATTGGATTTATACCCCACCTTTCACTGCCCGAAGGAGTCTCAGAGTGGCTTACAATCTCCTTTCCCTTCCCCTCCCCACAACAGACACCCTGTGAGGTAGGTGGGGCTGAGAGAACTCTTTCCAGAACTGCATGTGAGAGAACAACTCTGAAAGAACTTGTAACTGACCCAAGGTCGCACCAACAGCTGCAAGTGTGGAAGAGAGGGGACTCAAACCCGGTTCTCCCAGATTAGAATCTGCACTCCTAACCACTACACTAAACTGGTGTATCTATGGCTGCCTTCACACACACTAAATAATCCACTTTCAATCCACTTTCAGAGCACTTTCAAACTGGATTTGCCAGTTCACACAGTAAAAATCCAGTTTCAAAGTGCATTGAAAGTGCACTGAAAGTGGATTATTTAGTGTGTGTGACCGCAGCCCATATGTACTGGTGAATCTATATGTATTTCTTTGGTATAAAAATTAAAATTTAGAAAGATATGTTCCCCCTGTTTGATAGGCCATCTGGACCCAATTCAGTTTGTGCCACCTTTCCCCATAGTATCTTGCAATCTTAAATAGAGTTAAACCATTGGAAGTCCTTTGACTCTGATGGAATTAGAAGGATAACTCTCTTTAGGATTACACTGAAAGGTTACCAGTGGATCCTGAAAAGTTAGGAGATGAAATATTTTACAGTTGCTCAGTAGTTGTAGAGTATCCTCCCTAAATAGCCCCATTAAGCAGTGTTCCCTCTAAGCTGAGTTAATGTGAGCTAGCCCACAATTTTTTAGCCTCCAGCTCAGACATTTTTGTCTTAGGAAGGATGGCTCCAGAGCAAACTGATTTATGCAGCAGCCAAATCGCTCACTCACAACATTAATGCCAGTAGCTGACAAAGTAGATTTTTTGCTCACAAGACTCCACCACTTAGAGGGAGCATTGCTAAATCAGTCTAGATTAACCACCTAAAGTTGGGGGAAAGTAGGTCAGCACAGATCTGGCTTAAGGAGAAAAGCGGGGAGAAGGAATAGTAGCCTTCTCTTGAGGTTCACGTTGCTCCAAAACAAACCAGCAACAGTTGTTTACAGTCAATCATTCCACCATTTATTTACATTGCTGAAGAATCAAAGTTCCTTAACACGCAGTTCAAAGTGTCCTGAAACCAATAGCTCTGAGCAAATTGTTTCCATTGTTCCCTGTTCCTTCCCCAGTGCTTATAAGAAACACTGCAAAAAATTATTCCACACTTGAATCTCAGACTGGAAGGGATGGTTTATTTCCCCCGCCTCCCACTTCAGGTTCGTGTTCGTAATTTTCCACATCCTTCCAATATCCTGACATCTGTCACTTTGATTCTCTGCTGTTGCACTCTTGTCTTTTATCAGTTTCTTCAGCTTCCCTCTGGCCCTTTGGTAAACTGCATCTTCTTTGGCGTCGCTGGAGTCCCTTTCTACTCGCCTGCTTCTTGCTCCAGGCTCTCTGCTGAAGCCAACTCTCTTCTCTGCTTCTTGTTTCATTTTCTTTTTCTTCTGCATTTACCCCCAAAGATCTGCATCGCCAGCCAGCAGTGAGTCTGGAACCCCATGTCCCTCCATGCCTTGGATATCTTCCCGACAGCCATGAAGGCACGAAGAGCCAAAATAAAGAAAGGAGTTTCTCTTGACATATCTGACGAAGACAGCTTTGACTCTCAAAAGGTTATACCCCAAAAATCTTGTTGGTCTCGAAGTTGCTCCTAGACTTGAAGCAATTTCTTGATATAGTAGCCCAATTTTGCAAGTATAAGACACACTCTCTACAAAATGCTCTAAATTAGATAATTTATATACAGGGAAGGCAGATGTTGCAGTACCCTGCATAATTATCGGTCAATTTACAAAACAAAAAATCCCAAACTTTGAAGAAGATCCTTTGGCTTTTCAAGATGTTTACTCTGAAAGACAGTTCTTAGGATTGCCAGGGCTCTCCTGGCAACCAGTGGGGGATGGGGGGGGAACCTATCAGGAGAAAGAGAGAGGCCAAGGCCACATCATTGGTGTTGCACAGGAAATAATGTCATCATGCTGTGACATAACTTCAACACTCTGGTGTTTGGACAAAACTCTATGGTAAAAACAGCTTCTACCATAGACTTTTTGCCCAAATGCCAGAGCATCACCCGGATGTCACTGGTATGATGATGTCACTTCCTCTGTGATGCCAGCAGTGTGGCCTATGCCTTCCTATTTCTCCAGGTGTCACCCTGCTGGCCACCTCTGGGGGGGGGGGGGGGAGGCTGACAACCCTAACAACTTCCTATGCTGACTTTACATTATTTACATTTACATGTTTGAATTCTGTTGCTTTAGAATCATGCTGTCGAAGGCTGATTTGATTGTTGTTTTCTTCCTTATGTCTCAGTTATTTCAAAGGATGTCAGCTTTATAAATGCCCTGCCAGTATCCTTAGAGGTAAATTTCCCTGTCAGTTGCCCTTCTTTGGCAGAATTCATACAAAAGTAGTTCTACAAATTTATCCTCCTAGGAAACTGTTGCCAGCACAACAAACAATGTCCCCAAAGGACACAGACTGACTACTACTTTCTGTAATAATAATTTAAAAAGCTTTTGGGGTATGAAACAACCCCAGAAATAGACTGATTTTGCCACTGGGGTGTTTTGTTACCCCAACACCATAAAATATATGAAATAATATACCCTATAAAGGTTTGTTTTTTTTCTGCAGCAGGAAATCCTTTTTAAGTGAGCTAGAGAGATACAGCCCTTCCTGATAACCTAGAGAACATTTACCTTACCACAAAAAAATATGTTGTTTTTTTAAAAAAAATATTGCTTTTTAAACACTACACAAACTACAGAACTAACACTAACCCTAAAATGGTATACAAGGACCAAGGATATGCAATAATTCAAATTAACGTTCCTTTCCTTTAAAAAGAGTTATTATAAAAGCATAATGTTTCATTTATCTACTATAAATTGAATAACTTGTATATTTAAATCAAGTAGGTACATATAATATTTATGGGGTTTCAAACAGATGAAATTATTCTTCTTCTTTCTTTGCATTTGTCAAAGCCCAGTTTGACTTTCAGGGGCTTTGGAACAGCTGCTCCTTTTTCTGTCTCAAAGTCCTCTTCCAAAGTACTGCTCGCTGATGATTCTGAACTTTCCAGTCCATATATGCTGCCTTCTTCATCTTCATCTTCCTGTGTTGGAATTTTAGCTTTCTTTGCAGTTTGTTGCTGCTCCAGAAACTGCTTTGCTTTTGAAAGAGTCAATCTTTTATTTTTTCTTGTTGTAGTTGAAGATCAGATCCTCAGGTGTAATCCATCTGTAAGGGGTAGAATTCTTCCACAGAAAAGTGGTTAAGCTTTTATATTGATTTCTCTTCTTCCTTATCTCGAATGATATATCCTTTTGGACCTTGATTTTTGCATCTTTGGCCGAGTTCAGACTGGCAGTTTGGCCCAATATAGGCCCGCTTTGCAAGCAGATTAAGAGAGTCCATTCACACAGCCACAGCTGCCTGGTGTTGCCATGCCAAACTCACCCCATCCTGAAGCACTTTCATCCCGCTTTAAAAAGGTACCTGGTGAAACTGATGTCAAGTTGTCTGGGTGTGCATTCATCTTGCTTCCTGGCAGTGTGGACACAAAGGCTGCAGTCACACACACTAGATAATCCACTTTCAATGCACTTTCAATGCACTTTCAATCTGGATTTTTACTGTGTGAACTGGCAAAATCCAGTTTGAAAGTGCACTGAAAGTGGATTGAAAGTGGATTATTTAGTGTGTGTGACCGCAGCCAAATAAGCCACACATCAAGTGGTGCTGGTAATCTGAATCCACTGATCTGGCTGCTGCGCCCATGCACCTATGTGCCCATGTGCCTATGCACAGGTCGGCAAAATGGACCAAAGCCACACACCACTGTGGCAATGCCATCAGGGGCCACCCCAGAGTGCAAACACTCTATTCTGTCTCCTCCCCGGTATGGTCCCACATCAGTCTATGCAGTGCAAATGGAAAGCCCCGCGACAACTCAGCCCAGGTCTTTTTGCCCCACTTCCCTTTTGCTTCATTTTGCCAGTCTGTTCTCAGCCTTTGATTTTCAAGGCTACTCTGTTTGTGGCCTTGAACACTATATCTCTTGTCGATCTCTTAAAGAATCCCACCATTATCTCCCCAGGTAGGTTTTTTTCTTGATGAATTCTGGGTATGTCCTAGAGGTCATATCTATATTGTTGTGTAGTACACTTGGTTGCAAACCTGTCATTGGGGCCAACGCTTCACTTAATATTTGCTTCAGATTCTCATCCTTCTGTTCTGGCAGACCTTGAAATCTTAGCCCATAAGACCCTTTTTCCATTTGGAGTCTTAAAAGTTGATCTTTATCAGAGGTTCTATCTTTTTCTACCACTTCCAGTTGTTGTTTAATGACTTTTGTCTTTGCTTCAACCTTTTAAACCGATTTAGCTGTTTCTTCAGTTTTAATAGTAGTTTCTTTCATCTGTTTTTGGAGTGTTTCAAAGTTTGAGTTGAGGTTAGTCATCAGGTTCAACAGAGGGCACAGTGCAGTTGCTAACATGTTAGGGAAGTCAGTGCTTACTTCTGGTTTAGAAGCCGGAAGTGTTAAAATTGCAGTCTTGGGGGAGGGCTTTGATCTCGTCGCCATTTTATCTCCTTGTCCAGTCATTGTTTGTAGTTAGAGAAAGTTTTAAAAGTTCCAGAAAGTCCAAAAAGTTTGTTTAAGCTAGCACTTCAAAGGAGTCTCATACCACTTGTTTAAATCCAGGCCATATCGGTACTCCTGGCCCTGTTCAGATAGGAGAATTGCTTGCACTGTGAGGGGGGATTCCCTCCCCTCCCCT
This sequence comes from Lepidodactylus listeri, assembly GCA_029233225.1. Taxonomy (NCBI): domain Eukaryota; kingdom Metazoa; phylum Chordata; class Lepidosauria; order Squamata; family Gekkonidae; genus Lepidodactylus; species Lepidodactylus listeri. Next base: position 124,768,068 of record JARCFY010000005.1, on the reverse strand, counting down.
CTGCTGCTTTGAATCAGGGTTTCCAGGGGATCATTTGGCTGCTTTTCCGGTTTGGGAAGTCAACTCACATTTGGTTACAGCACAGAGTCAGGTAGGAGGATTCTCAGTTGTTTACTTGACCACTTGCATGCCTGACTGGTGTGCACCTCTGTGCGCCATGGAGGCGCCATGGTGGCAGGGCCTGTTGGGGCAAAGGGGAGCCTCGATCCTTTGGCCGCTGCCTTGGGAGAGGCACCCCTTGTGTCCCAGGCTGGGAGCCCCCTACAAGGGCTCCAGTGGGGTCAGGAATCATCCGGTACCCCTCCCATCCACTGGGCTACAGGCCGCCTCTATCGGAGCTCCAATGAGGTGTGCCTGCCATTGAGTCGCTGAGAACCAGAAGTCAAAGAAATATGACCTTGGGGTAGAATGGAACCCTGTCTGTAGACAATATTATTAACATTAAATCTTTTCTACTTCATGTGAAATGTGTTTCCAGGATAGTGTGAAATACATTTTTTTTTGCCATTGTGAAAAGGGATTTTTTCTGTGGGGGTGGGATTTCCTATCCCAAGATTGATTGGGATTTGTTTTGGGAGTACAGATATACTACTGTCTGAGAATACAATTTGTGAAAGTGTTTTTCAGAACACTCTGGCATTGTTAAATAAATAAATTATCATGCCTTTTCTCAAGTGTCCAGAGCCCTATACATGATCCTTCTGCTCCCTTTCCTCTATTTTATCTCCATAGCAACCCTGGGAGTCTATTGATTCCTACTCATTGCTTTCTGTCATTTAATTGCTTTTTAATCTGTAAGAGAACCCATCCTTTTCTCCCATGACTGCTAAGTGCTTGTTCACCTTCTTAAAGAACTCCAAAAGGTTGGTAGGGTAGGACTTTCCTTTGCAGAAACCATGCTGATTTTCCCTCACCAGGCTTTGTCCCTCTATGTGCCTAACAATTCTATCTTTGATTACAGTGATACAAGTCTTTTAAGGGCATGGAGGATCCATTTTTGTTGACCATTGGTTAGCCTCCAAGAGATGAATAGCTAGTTTAAAAGTATATAAGATTTTTTTTTTAAGTTCGTAAGGATCCTCAAAAATCAATGAGCATCCTAATACAAAACTGATATGAATGATTTATTTCCAGAGAAAAGAAAACTGAATGAATGGATATGCCCAAAGCATATGTTTAAGGGATGGCTCCTATGAGTTACAATGCCAACAACTACACACAGTTGGGTAGCCATATTGGTCTGAAGCAGCAGAACAAAGTTTGGGTCCAGTGGTACCTTTAAGACCAACAAAGATTTATTCTAGGTATAAGCTTTCGTGTGCATGCATACTTTTCTAGATTCATTGAAACAGAAATCACCAGTTGTTACATATAGGTGTATGCTAATTTGCTGCTATTCACAGGTCTTACCAATCACCCTCATCTAGTCTTAGCTAGATTTACTGCTTAGTTTCTTACACATCTGGACTCTAAGTGGCCCTTCCTGGCAACACCCTCCTCACCCACTACTCGTATGTAATGGTTGGTGACTTCTTCTTCAATGTATGTGAAGAAGTGTGTGTGCTCTTGAAAGCTTATATCCAGAATAAAACTTTGTGGGTCCCAAAGGTGCCACTGGACTCAAAGTTTGCTCAGCCATTAGACACTTTACTCATTCCTTTACTAAAGAGTTACTGGGGTGTCCACTATACCGTCTACATAATTTCTTATTGTATGTCACAAAAATGGGGAGGCTCGATTCTATTTTTTAAAACAACAGCAACAACAACAACAATGTTTTGAGTTTACTAGGCACTCCAGAAAAGAATCAGGTACCTCCCAAGTCCCAATCAGAGCAAAAGTGAAGTTTATGCTGGTAAAGCTGCCTATCATCATGGCAGGTGTCTCCCCCACCCCTCCACCCCTGTACTATTACATTAATTAGATGAGACAAAAATAGGTTTCTTTAACAATGTTTTCTGGAACAAGGTCCAAATCAGAAGCCTGAACAGCTGGACTTCTTATTGTGATACCCAAATGCAGGCTATTCATAGACATCTCGAAAACCTAAGAAACAAGTGCTCAGATGAGGTGTGTAAATATATTAATACAGACTGAAGGAACTATTTAGTATATGGAACTGATGCAGTTGTCATTATTTGTCTTACTGCAAAACATAACATCTGTCTTGATAACATCTGTCACTTTGTGTGAGGCATTTTTGGCTCGAGGTTTGGAAGGACTTTGTTGGAGAAACTTGATTGAAGAATATTTGTGTATTTGAGAAGGAGGAGGTGACTGGACTTATATCCCGCCCTTCACTCAGAGTCTCAGAGCAGCTTACAATCTCCTTCCCTTCCTCTCCCCACAAAAGACAACCTGCGAGGTGGGTGGGGCTATGAGAGCTTGTTAGCCAAATTGCCTTATTTTGTTGTAAAATGGAGGAAACATAGTTATTAAACAGCGATAGGCAACAAAGGGAACAATAACCTATAGATACAGGAGTCCCGCTTATTCCAGTGTTCCAGAAATAGATACAGAGACCAAATCTTAATAAAATGGTTCCTTTACTAAAGAGTTTACACACAACATACAATAAAACAATTGTACAATCAAATAATCAGGTCTAAGAAATTAAGGCAGAAAGGTACAGAGACGGTCGCATTAGCAGGAGTATCGATGAGGGGTCTGACATGACGAGTAGACTCTGCAGCAGAAAAAATAGGGAAAGCTAAAAGGGAAGGGATCGTGTGAGGACCAGCAACTCACATGGAACAAGGTAGGGTAGGGTCAGGTAGGTAGATGTAAGAGAGAGAGAGCAATAGTCTGGTGCTCTCCTTATATATTCTAAGTGACTGGGCGGGCTATGCTTGGTCAGTCACGTAGTCCCCAGGAAAACTAGCAAAAAAAAGTTATTGATGGTCAGGAGATGCCGGGAGAAAGGATTTAATAGTTGGGCAATTGACATAATGTTTCTAAACAGTGACACCTTTCAGGGGTTGGGGTTTAAGACAAAAGAGAAGACTAGGCAGTCATTCCAGGTGCTTGGCCAGCCATCAATGCCAATGATCCGATGCTTGGCAGCTGCATTATCTTGATGGGTGCAGGGTGGGTTAGTCAATCCTGTCACGGCCAAGTTCTTTTATTTAACTTGAAACTGATTATGTGCAGTTTCGGGTAACGTTGCTAGAAGAAGGGGGTGAATGCCTGCATGATGGAGATGGGGCTCATTATGGTGTTTGAGCAGGAAAGTTCAGGCTGTCTCTGCAAAGCATGGCTTCTCTATTAGTATGGGTGCTGGTTCCATGTGGCTGTGGGTCTCAGGGAGGCTGGCATGCTGTCTACCTGGGTTTGCAGTCATCTTAGAGAGGCAGGGATGGATGGTATTGGGTCTTCCATGGGTCCACATCTGGTTTAACACACGACATCAGTTCAAAGAGTCCCTTGGCTGGGCACATGTCTCTTTGTCCAGTAAGTTGTCTCTGTCTCATGGTCACCAATCAGTCCATTTTCCCTGGCACACTGTAGTCCAGATATAGAGGTATACTTTATAAGAAACTTGCAGGGCAACAAGCTCTTCTGAGGATTTCTCTTGAGAGAACAGCTCTGAGAAAACTGTGGCTTGCCCAAGGTCACCCAGCAGATGCATGTGGAGAAATAGGGACTCAAACCCAGCTCTCCCAGATTAGAGTCCACACTCCTAACCACTACACCAAAATGGCAACTGAAAACAGACAGGGCCAATGCATCCATTTCGGCAATGTGAGGCAGCTGTCTATGGGTGCTGCCATCCATGGGGTTTCCCGGCCTGATGCTGAGCAGCCCCCACCCCGCCCCTCCCCACTCCAGTGCGTCCTCACCAGGCCAGCACTTTCCTCGCCCAGGGAGGGAAGAGGGGCAGGGGCTCCGCGTAAGGCTCCAGAGCTTCTCAGACAGATGGCCACTCCCAGGGCAAGCCCTGCCCTCAACTCCCAACAGCCCTCAGTCGGGCTTAGAGGAGTGGGAAGCAGCACATGCTGCCGCCTCTTTCAGCTGCCACCAGCAAGAAGGCATGTGAGTTTGTGGGTGGGAGAGGTGCTGGCGGCCTGGCTGGTAAGGGGGGCAGGGGCTTGATTGGGTGTGGGGAAAAGACTCTGGGCACCCTCCTTCCTCTCTGCAGTGCACCTGAGCAGCCCTCGTGGGTCTGCCATGGCCGGCGCTGTTGGTGGGGAGGCAGGCAGGCAGGGTGTGTGTGTGTGTATGTGTGTCTGGGCAGGTGGGGAGAAGGCCCTGGGCGCCCTCCTTCCTCTCCGCAGCATGGCCGGGCAGCCCTCGAGGCTCTGCTGCAGCTGGCACTGTCGGGAGGCAGGCAGGGTGTGTGTATGTGTGTGTGTGTGTGCGTGTGCAGGTGGGGGTAGGGGGAAAGGCTCTAGCCAGGCATGAAGCATTAATTTAACCCTCAAAATCCATTCATACACAAGTAATACTTGAGACCCCACTGCCCTGATTCTAACACTTCCCATGCCAGCCATGGCATTTGCATCACCTATGGCAAGCCCCAGCTCTTTCCCCCCATATGTATTCATCTCCTTCATCAGAGTTATGGGGGGGGGGGATTCGAAGCCAAGTTTGGAGCCAAGAAGAAGAAAAAGAAGAAGAGATTGGATTTATACCCCGCTCTCCACTCCCCAAGGGAGTCTCAGAGCGGCTTACAAACTCCTTTCCCTTCCCCTCCCCACAACAGACACCCTGTGAGGTAGGTGGGGCTGAGAGAGCTCTTTCCCAAGCTGTCCTTGAGGGAACAGCTGGGACAGAGCTATGGCTTGCCCAAGGTCATCCAGCCAGGTGCAAGCGGAGGAGTGGGGAATCAAACCTGATTCTCCCAGATTAGAGTCCACGCACTTAACCACTACACCAAACTGGCCAATTTTCTCTTCCACTTCAAAACCTGCACCTAAGTTGCCAGCAGCAGATCTGCCCAGTGACTACTGACACAATGCGGAGTCCCTCTTCCTGATTTGGAGAGAAATCCCCCCCTCGGCCAATCCTGACTCTCATCCCACGTTCCTCCCCGCCTGACTCACTCGAAAGCCGGTTGGAAGCCCGGCGACTGCAGAAATGGACTTGTGGGCTCAGAGGGAGGTTGTGGTGTTGGGAAGTGTGTATGGCTCAGTGGTAGAGAATGAGCTTTACATGCAGAAGGTTTAGGTTCAATGCTTGGTGTTTCCAGCTGGAAATTCTGGGTTGTAGGTGATGTGCAAGATCTCAACCTGAGACCCTGGAGAGTTGGCTTTCAGTCAGAGTAGATAATAGGGCCTTTGACAGATCAGTGGTCCGATTAGGTATAAGGTGGGCTCATATGTGGTGTTCTGATTTTAAGCTCTGCAGTTATTGTATTGTGTGGAAGGGGGTCAAGATGGGTAGCTGTGTTAGTCTGTCTGTAGCAATAGAAAAGAGTACAGTAGCACCTTAAAGACTAATAAAATCATGAAAGCTCATACCCTGCCATAAATTTTGCTAGTCTGGACTCTACTGGTCTAGTCTTTTCAACTGTGTAGTGGGGAGGGGGGGGGGTTCCCACATGACTGATGTTTTGCGGTGTCTGCATATACAACTCCAACTGAGTTAACAAGGAGTTAGAATTGTTAGAAAGAGTAGATAATATAGCAAAAATACAGAAGGAAAATTATTATATATCTTAAGAACATTAAAGAGGCATAAATTTCAGCATTACAATCAGGGGTCATTTTGAAGAAAAAGAGGTGCTGGAGCTCATTAGCATAACTCATTTGCATAACTCATTTGCATATGCCACTCCCCCTAACATATTGGAAGTGTGTCAGAAGGCAACACCCACCCCTCAGGCTCCACTCCACAGGGGAGTGAAACTGACCTGCTCTTCCTCCATTCCCTTCCCCATCCAATACTTTGTGCAATAAAAAGAAGCGTAAAGAACACACCCTCATTCTCTTCCTGCTCCCCTGAAACCACCAGGTTTCAAATAGACTTGAGATACCCAGGACATGTGCACCACCCATCCCTTCCCCTTCCCACAACAAGACACCCTGTGAGGTAGGTGGGGCTGAGAGAGGTCTTTTGAGAACTGCTCATGAGAGAACAGCTCTGAGAGAACTTGTGACTGGCCCAAGGTCACACCAGCAGCTGTATGTGGAGGAGTGGGGAATCAAACCCAGTTCTCCCAGATTAGAGTCCAACTCCTGACCACTACACCAAACTGATGTGGAAGCTGCTGAAGGGTTGGTGAAATTTCTCCAGTACTTATGTGCCATGTGCCCAGATAAAAAATGGTATACTTAGAAAATTTATATGCCACCTTGAGCAAGTCTCTGGAAAAGCAGCACACAGTCATAAAAGGAACAATGATAACATTATCAATATTAAAACAAAACATTAAAAACAATAAAGACCCTATCAGGGCTGCACCTCTGCACTGCTCGGGGAAGCTGAGGAGGGGGTGGGGCTTGGTCATGTGCCCGCCCCCTGGGCTCCTCACTCCCGGAGCTGCGCTCCTGTGTGCTCCTGCTCCAACGGACCCCTGATTACAATTAACAGGATTTTTCAAAATGCTTTGTGATTTGTGTTTTTCTGTTTGAGAGAGAAAATCAGAGATTGCATTACTTTTTCTCACAATTAAAAAAAAATAGCAATTTTTAATGTGTTTTTCATTCTTCCTAAAATGCATTTCTGTTTGAAAACTGGTGGGTGCTCGGGGGGGGGGGGGGGGCAGAAGGTAGCCTCACCTAGTGTGCAAAAGCACCTGGCACCGGCCCTGAAAACAGATGCCACTGCATTATAGATGCTGAGTCCAAGAAGACATTTATTACAAACTTGCTAACTAGCTTGTCTAATGGGGATGACTTAGCTAAAATGATCTTGCTTCTATCTAACCCAGGCAAGCATAGAGTTATAACCTACAGAGTTGCTAAATTGGCAGTCACTGCACAGAAGCTGCAAACAAGTGTAGTAAATTGAGAGAACATTGGCATTAATCAATATTTTGCTTTTGTTTTGGCTTCTCTGGAAACAGTCATATAACATTTACTGATTTTTATTTATTACTGTAGCTTGTATCTGCTTTATGGAGTTTTGTTTTGTTGTTGTTGGTTTTTTTGCACTGGCCAGCTGGCTAAACGATAAAACTGCGGAAGCCAATCAGAAGTTAGAAGCAAGCGAGTTGGATTGATTTAAATCAGAGCAATTTACATCACTGGTTTAAATCCTGATTAAGGTCATCCGGAAAAAAAAAGATTGATATAAATTCATGGACTTAAATCAAAAATGTCTATTTATTATTGTTAGGTTTCCCAGATAAAATTGCATGCGAATCAATTGTTCTAACCATGAAAGAACTGATTTGAATGAAACCAAGTGAAGTCTTTATATAATCTTGGAGATCATTTGTAAGGGCCAGGGTAGCCACTAAATGTGCAACTGCAGAACAGACCCCCCCCCCAAACCATTTTTTTGTTGTGCCAAGCATTGGAGACTCAAGTTCCAGTCGCACTTGTGCCATGGAGACTCGCTGGGTGACCTTCAGCCCGTCACACTCTCTCAGCCTAACCTACCTCACAGGGTTGTTGTGAGGATAAAATGGAGGACAGGAGAATGATTCAAGCCAATTCAAATCCCCATTGTGGAGGAAAGTGAAGGACAAATGAATTAAATTACAATACATTAAGCCAAGAGAAGGTCCTTCAAGTAGTCTGGTCAGCCTGACTGCTGACCATGCATGTCCAGAATTTTCTTTTCCATTTCAAGCTGGGGCTGGGGGGGAGGTGCTTCTGAGAACAGTGAAATAACCTGCGGCAGCTCTCAAAAAGCCACTGTGCTGTCAGTCACCTTTCACTCCAGTGGAGTCTTATAGGAACACCCCAGGATGCAATAAGGAGGTGTTGTTGAAGGGTAACTTACTGGCAGAGCACATCTTTTGCACACAGAAGATCTCTGGCTCAGTCCCCGGTATCTCATATTAAAAAATTGCTTTGCCAGGGTGAATGGGAGAAAAAGAAGCCCCGCCAGAAGTCATGAGAGACCTGCCACCAGTCAGTAGAAACACACTGAGCTAAAGTGTTGGTGTTTAAGGAGGACCCACAACGGGACTGCACTCTGATTGATCACGCTTGTGGCAACACCACCATTTTCTTCTTGTTTGTTTAAAGTCTTTTTCAATTAAAGGGGTAGGGCAAGTGAGGGAAAAGTGAGGGAAGTTAAAGAAAGTCAGCAAGAGAAAATATATCTAGTCAAAAATTAAAAGCTGGTCCCATATTCCAGTTTGGAACTAGAGTCAGGGTGGTCAAGTGGCAGTGGTGGGGAAATACTGAAGGCCCTAGTCTGAATGAATGAATACAGTTTATTTAGGGTTGCCAAGTCGAATGTATTCACCAGCGGGGGGGGAGTCCTCTTTTGCCCGGGAGCTCCCCCGGCACGTGCGCAAAGCACGCGCACCCGGTGACGTCACCCAGAAGTGACATCATCACGTTGGGGGCATTGCCAGGGCAATGCTCTGTCAATCGCCCCAAAACTCTATGGTACCATAGAGTTTTGGGGCGATTGCCAGAGCGTCGCCCTGGCAACACCCCCAATGTGATGGCCTCACTTCCGAGTGACGTCATTACGTGGGGGAAGTCGTCCTGGCTGGACGACTTCGGGGGTGGGGTTTCCCCCGCAGGCCAAATGCTGGCCGGCGGATCGGGAACCCCTGTAGTGGGGATCCCCCGCCCCCCGGGCTGACTTGGCAGCCCTAAGTTTATTGCAGTCAAATATCATAATACAATGAATACAACTAATATAACAGCTATCAAAACAATAGTAAAATATCATGTCTTGTGTGACAGTGTACTTATAAAACATTAAAAAAAATTTTTTTTTACAAATTCCAGTACAAATCAGGTAAAAATTAAATTTAACCAGTTAGTTATAGCCCTTCTGCTCTCTCCTAATACAATAGGCTAACCAACGAAATGTAGCCACCATACAAGTTATATTCCGATTTTTATCTGCCAACATAATTGAGAGGAGAATCCCCCTACTATGCCCTGGATGTGATTTTATAATGGGATTTATAAATATCTCTCTATTGTGCTGGTATAATCTACAATCAAAAAACATGTTACAGAGTTTCTTCTCCCTTTCCATAAACACATTCCCTTCATGTGGTTTTATTATATTTAGCTTCTAAAATGGCAGAAGGCAAAGCATTATATCTTAGGAATGTAAAAATTCGTGTGTTTGGCATTCTCTAGAGTTTTAACGTAGGTTCCCAGAGTTAGCTTACTACAAGTGGCTAGATCAAATAAAGGATTTTTAATTTTACTCATTTGGATCTGCAGTTCCGTATCTAAAACACTTTGCCTTATAACTGATTTGGCCGGTAGATATCCCAAGGAGTGTATAAATTGTTCACTTTCAATTATTTCAATTGATTGTTCACACTCAGGCCCTCATCGGTGTGGGCAAGTCGTGGGAGTTGCTTTCGTATTATCTTCCGGTTGGCTCCGATCTCTGTGTGGGGCACTGTGCTGGTGGCTCTCTATAGCGTGAGCTAAGAAGGGGCACTATTAAAGAGACTTAAGGTTATTGTTCTAGAGCACTGGCTTTCTTTGGGTGGATTTAGATCTTCAGATTAAATTCAGTCCCAAACGAATGTGGGTCATATCGGGAGAAGGAGAGGGAAAGTAAGTCAGACAGAGATACCTATTTGGGTTTCTTTTGTAGAAAACAAACACTGAAAGTTAGAGTTGCCAGGTCTCCTGGTATATACGGTAAAACCACAGAGTTTCTGCTGAATACCAGAGTGGCATGACATCACTTCCGAGTTCATGCCAGAAATGATGACACACCAGCAATACAAATGCTCCCCCTATTGTTATTGTCCTCCCATCTCCTACCGAGCACTACTCACTGGCTGGCAGCCCCACTGAAATTGGGACCAGTGTTGCGGATTGTGGTTAAAGGTGGGTCCCAGGTCTAAAAATAATATTATTGACTACTGCTGTAGTACAATTGCTATACACCTTGCAGCACCTGGAGATATCAGCTCATTGTCTGAAAATGTTCAGACAGTTTATCAATACCCTCTGATACTGGGTGGACAAATGGGATCCTTGTTAACCAGTAACCCTGCTTACCCAGGAGAAAGAGACCCAGAAAAGACCAAAGAAGCCGGAAGAGATTAAGTCTGTTGTCTCCATGGGGTATGTTGAAAAACAGGAATGGAAGTGATTTTCCCCTCCCTTCAAAAAAAAAAAAAATCAGTCTTTATTTATTTTACTCTCTGGACAGCATAACCATTAACTCCTGTTTGATGATAGAAAGTTGCAAGATTTAAGAATTAATGGCAAGATGAGATCAGTTTGTAAGGAGGAGGACGAGAAGAGGCGGCGGAGGCAGAGGAGATTGGATTTCAATACCCGAAGGAGTCTCAGAGTGGCTTACAATCCCTTTCTTTTCCCCTCCCCACAGCAGACATCCTGTGAGGTAGGCGGGGCTGAGAGAGCTCTTGAGAAAACTGCCCTTGAGAGAACAGCTCTGAAAGAACTTATGACTGACCCAAGGTCACACCAGCAGCTGCATGTGGATGAGTGGGGAATCAAACCCGGTTCTCCTAGACTGGAGTCTGCGCTTTTAACCACTACACCAAACTGGCTCTTTGGATAACAAAAAATAAACTCCTGGGTTTGAGCTGGCCTTGGAGCCTTCCTGGCAACTCTGTGTATGCTGTCTCAAGTCCTATGATGGAAGGTGTTCCAAGCATAAAGATATTTATATGTTTATAATCATCTCTCACTATAAGAGAGGTCTGCTGATTCAAGGACTGGGAGCTCTCCTTGTATTTAAAGGCAAGCACAGGGTGGGGGGAGGACCCAATATGTTTGAGCCTATTTACGTGTGTTTGTGTGTGTACGTGTTTAAACAATACGGGGTGCGATGGTGAGGGGCCATGGGTCAGTGGTAGAGCTTCTGCTTGGCATGTAAAAGGTCCCAGGTTCAATTCCTGGCATCACCAATTGAAAGGATCAGGAAGTCGTTGATAGGAAAGACTTCTCCCTGAGACCCCGGAGAGCTGCTGCCAGTCTGGAGTGTGTAGACAATACTGACCCTTGATGGTCTGATTCAGTATAAATGTTGCCAGCTCCAGGTTGGAAAATACTTGGAGAGTTTGGGGATGAAGCCTGAGAAGGGCACGGTTTGGGGAGGGGAGGAACTTCAAAGGGGGAACAATGCCATAGAGTCCACCTTCCAAAGCGGCCATTTTCTCCATCGCTCGGAGATCAGTTGTAATACCAGGAGATCTCCAGCCAGGCAGCTCCATGTATTCAGTCGGCACAAAATGCAGTACAAATGGAATACAACTAGATAAGGTGAAGGAAACGGTGGGTCTTCCTTTGTTGGGACCACCCTTGGGGTTATGTGCTTGTATTACACTCATGATGTCTTGCAAGCTATTGGAGGTATCCGTGCTTCACTAGGGTGTTCCCTTTCTGAAGGAGCCCACAGAAAGACACTTTAGTTCACCTCTCCATGATTGGAAAATGATACCTCTCAAAGATTAATCTGGGAGGAGGAGAGGGCAGGGTCTGAAATCCATTTGATTTCCCCATGAAAGTGACTGAAATTGAACACTTGACACTCAGCGCTGTTAGGAATTGGCTTTTAATCAAAACCTGTGTGTCTCTCAGGCAGAGTAGAGTGTTCTAAAAGGCCTCCTTTGTCTAATAATTGAGAGCCTGGAGGTCGAGATAGATTTCCCATTCCCTTCACTAATGGGCCCTGGTGAAGTATTCCCTAAGGACAGTCATTCCCCCAATAGAGGTAGTCCTGTTTGAAAGAATCCAAATTTCCCAGCCTTTCTTCTCTTCCTCAGAGCGTGCTCTGGGCCTACCATTAGCTTCATGCCGAGAAGGCTTGCTGAGGTTTAATTTTCCGTTCCATCTATTTCCTCATTGCCACTTCAAAAAAAATAAAAAATAAAAATGTGTCACCTGATTCTTGAAAGACTTACGTCAACTGGCACACTCCCTAGAATGGAAGTGTCTCTATGGAGTATTAAGAGGCGCATTGACCAACATTCCCAAGCCCCCAGGAAGCAGCATTCGGGCGACTGCTGTCATACTTGCAGTACTGCTGACTTTGCTGTGAAGCTTCATTACGTCCAACAATGGATTATAAAAGGCATAACCTTGCAACGGTTGAAGGAGGTTGGACGCAGTGTAAGATGCACAAATATGCCAAGATCTTTGTGCTGAATAGCCATAGATCATGAATACTAAACCTTTTTATTTGCATTTCGTGGAAATGTTTACTTTAAACTGCTCTCCCATGCTGCTTGGTTTGACTTCATAAACCAAAGATCTACTTCTGTAAATCAGAAGTGGGGCAAATAGAGACAAATGATTGTCTAACAACTACCCAGCTAGGGTTGGGAACTCCAAGGAGCTTTGGGGGTGGAGCTGTGGGAAAATAAACAAAATGGAGTCTGGCCTCCATTAGAGCAGAGTGGAGAGGTCACTGGAACCCTAAGGTCGGAATTTTCCCGATTGCCAGACTCAGCAAGGGCTTATCCGGGAAGGGGCAGGTGATTCTTTCTTAGGAGCTGATTGTTCTCAAAATTCTTCCTTCTAGCAATGTGCCTCTGATGTCATCTAGAGCTGCAACATTTCTTTTGAGCAATGTTGACATGCACAGTATCAACTTTGTATCCCCCCCACTGTGTATCATTCTTGCCTTGATATACACTGTGCACTTGTTTTTTTTGCAGGGCCTCTTCCCCCTCTCCTTTGGAGGGACCAGAGGCTCCTGCATTCAACTGCAAAAAAACTAGTTCAAAGGACTCACCCTGTGTTCTGTTTTTTTTTTTTTACAACCTCTGGCCCAATGAGCCCCGTTTGGCCCATAGGCCAATTCCCCATTGGAGCCTGGGGAGGGCCAGGTTCGGTAGGGTTGCCAGGTATGATCCTCGCACCAATGGGGGGATTGGAGGGCATTCCGGGAGTGGGCGGTGACATCATCATGTCAGTGACATTGGGGGGAACACTCTGATTTTTGGGCAAAACTCTATGGTAAAATTGGAATCAAACCATAGAGTTTTGCCCAAAACCCAGAGCGACATCTTCAGTGTGATGATGTCACTTTCGCGTGACATCAGTGCGTGTTGTTTGGGGGCCCCAGCTTGCTGATCTGCTGAGCATTGGTGGGCAAAGACTAAAATTGGCTGGAGATCTCCAAGTGGATACCCTAAGAATCACACCAAGGCAGATGCCCTTTCACTTCCTCTGGAAGATTCTTCCAAAGAACAGGTTTTCACACTTCAGGAAGAGGGTGCTCAATCAGTGACACCTTTGGGAAATGGGGTGACTTTGTATACTACCCTTAAAATCCTTCCAACCAGAAGAGAGTATACAAATCACTTAAATAAGCCAATTTATTATTATGTTCTTTTAAAGTAAAATCTTAGTTTAGAGAAGGTAATAGACAGGGAGAAACACTATAAGCAGGTCACATGGTCTTCTGATTCAAGAGCAACTTAATATTTGTGACCAGCTCCCTGGTTCTTCATGATTATTATTAACACTTTAAATGGTCCTAGATACCAAAAGCAGAGAGCCTATTGTGTTTAAAGCATTAATACAATCATTACAAAGTATATTAAAGACCTACAGCAATTACCCTTAAAATGAACTGTTGTCCTGTGGTTTAATTTTAGATATATCCAAGAACGGACTCAGAGAGTTTACGGTCGATCTTGCTTTTTTAATTTTTTAATTTTTTTTTTGCAATCTCATTGCCTTCCCTCCCAAATTGGTTTCATAAGTTTAGAGAAATGTGTAAGGGAGGCCAATTAAATGTGCCAAATGACATCCTTGGTGTGAATCTGAAACTCTGGGAATAGTAGTTGCATGAAGCAAAAGTCTCCGTATTTAACCACAATCTCTTTATGAATCAAGGAAGAGTAGACAATTTTCTCTATAGTTTCCCCCCCGCCCATTGCTATTTTTATGTTAGTTCAAGAATGAAAATGTCTTTTCTGTAATTAGCCTCCTCTTAGATGAAGATGCCATATGCTGGGACCACGCATGCATCAAAAATCGTGAAGGAAAAGGAAAGCTATCAAGGACACAGGTGAGCCTTATAATCCAAGGCAAGAAGCAAAACCAATGAAAGACAAACTAACTGCAACACTGAAAGGCTATTTTGAACTGTGAAACTGTGACTTTTATTTCCCCCCTAATTAGGATATAGTGGCATGCCGAGGAGACAGCTGCAGGAGATGGTACCGAAAAAATGGACCTCACGTTGATATAGCTGTCCCTTGAGGTTTGTGCGAATAACCAACAATACTTGCTGTATGGATTGTATCATCCCATTAATGAGCGCATTTGTCATGGAACAAAATAGTACGAGAGAAGGTTTACTTGGAAGTAAGTCCCATCTTACTCTATGGAGCTTACTCTTAGCTCAAAAGTGCTTTACTTGAAAAAGACATCCCCTCCCCAATGAGTCCCATTTATTTCCATGGATATTGCCAGAATCCTGATAACTCTTGCAGTGTGTTGAGTCTGTATGCTACCCCAAGTTTACAGTCCAGTGGCACCTTTAAGTCCAACAAAGGTTTATTCAAGGTATGAGTCTTGAATAAGGTTTATTCAAGGAGATGCCAGGGATTGGACTTGGGACCTTTGACATGCCAAAAAGATGCTCCACTATGAAGCCACCTTCCCCAGCCCACCCAGTTGTGATTCCAACCTCCTCTGGTGCTCCCAAACTTTTAAAACCACTGTTGTTCAAAGATTTTCTGGGGATGCTCATTACTGAGCAAATCCTGCAGGTTACTTTGGGGGGGTGGGAATCTAGACAGACAGACAGTTAAAAATCATTTTATGGAACCCTAGGTTTTACTCTAGGTTTGCAGTAACATATAGTTGAGCCACTGGTGCCTCCTCTTGTAGATGTTTTGATCAAAACAGGCAGCATCCACAGATATATGATAAACCAGGTACTGATATTATCCTGTACTAGGATATGTCAAACTCAGATCTTGTTTGCCATGTTTCCCACACTGTCTGTGATTGTGTGTACAGCATCCTGTTTGTTCTGGATGGGAAGGGGGTGTGTGTGTGAGTTTGGGGTGTGATGACTGCTTGGCTGGGAATACTGCTTGCTTGCTGGTAACTGCATCTGTGGGGGGCATCCCTTCTCTAGGGAAGAATGCTTGGGTGCCAGACACTGCTAGATAATGAAACTCTATGCTTCCAGGTGCTGGAGGAAGGGTCAGTGGTGCAAAGTAGATTCTGGTGGGCTGGATGGGTTGGTGTGATTGGACAGATCACCAGGGAAGGGGGGGTTGATGGTGTATAATATCAGAACTGGCACCAAAGGGGTCAGTTCTGACACAGATCATCTTAAACATCTTTATCTCTCAATAAACAAATCACTGCCAAAAGAGTGTTGTTGGGAGCAAGTTTGTTCAAGAGTCTAACAGGATATTGTTGTGTTGGCACAAGAGTATATTAGCCACACACTTTGGACAATGTTGGATTGTGAGAACTCCTTCACTCAGTTAAATTAGCCTTCAGCAGATATCCATCAGAAAACTTGGATCAATATTTATAGTATGCAAATTTCATTGACTCCTATATCATGTCAATGATACAGACCTATCATCAGCCTATTGGGAATGGTGTGGAGAAAAATACAAAAAATAGACAACCCTCAAGGGTCATCCTGTGCAGCATATTCAGGACGAGGAAAAAAAGGAAGTAGTTATCCATGCGATGCAAAATTCACTCAAGTTCTTTGACACAAGATTTAGCAAGCATAATAAACTCTTGCTGGACTGCCCACTTTCGAGAGGGAGACATTTGAATGGTCTTCCACCGTAAATAAACACTATATGTATTTAACAGAATTAGAATGTAAGAAGAAAAGTTCCCCTGATATTCCCCTGGTGCTTGCCCCTGACATTCTATTTGTTCTCACGCAGGGAGGCTTTATTTAATCTAGGGGAACATAAGTAGTTTGGACCCAAAATATTGAAAAACAGACTCTATCCAGATGAATTGGATCGGGTATTGTGACTTTTGGTCTTTCTGCAGGAACTGAGAGATCAGGGTAGTTGGCGACGGTCACAAAGCTTTCTGAGCAACCACCTCCCGACTGCAGGATTCCCCCTCGAAGTACGTCTCTTCCTTTCCTTGCATGCATTCTGAACAAGCATCACCATCATCAATTTTTTTCCACAAGGCCTTTAATAAAGGCTGACATACATTCTGGCCTTGGTGTTATCATGTGCTTCATTCATATTTTAATTGGCTTCTCTGATGTCACCGATGTAGTTGTTGCTTGTTATTCCCCATGTTGTAAGCTACTTTGTGCTTTTTTCATGGAAAAGCAGGACGCACGGTTTCTCAAACTGTACTTCTGGCAATCGCTTCGCTGCCTTGATCCTCAGCCTTCCCGGAGCTTTGGTATCACAGTGGACATATTTCCCTTTACAACGAGACATTTGAAAATAAATATTAAAAGGAAAACACATTAATTGAGAGTTCATTGTGTCCTCGAGGCCATGCCATTTAGATCTCAGTCTGGTGGTCTTCAGAAAGGAAAATCTCCAATTACTAATAAAGTACTCCGGCTGAGTTTGCTTTTTTGTTTCCTGTTTCTCTTTTCACCCCAGGCTTGGAACCCACATTCAGCTTCCAGCTGGGGGTAAGTTCTTTGTTTCCCCTATTTGAAGACAACATCAGTAGTATTTTTTTTCTCCTGGTCACATTGTACTGTTCTGCTTGGTCCCCCTGGGATTCTTTTGGAGCAGCTCTCCATTCGAATCAGCCTGTGTTTGATGCTAAAAATACAGGGGTCCTTTCGTAGAAAAAGAGGTGCAGGAGCTCATTAGCATAACTCATTAGCATACCTCATTAGCATATGCCACGTCCCCTGACATCACCAGAAGTGTGTCAGAAAGGGAATGTCAGTTTCAGCCCCATTATACCCTATGGGCCATTGAAATCAATGGCAAAAACTCATAGGGTATATGAGGGGCTGGAGGAAAGGGGATTTG
This sequence comes from Lepidodactylus listeri, assembly GCA_029233225.1. NCBI lineage: Eukaryota > Metazoa > Chordata > Lepidosauria > Squamata > Gekkonidae > Lepidodactylus > Lepidodactylus listeri. The sequence continues at coordinate 124,751,033 of JARCFY010000005.1, read as the reverse complement.
AGGGAGAGGCTCCAAACTTGCAGGGTAGCTGCTGGGGCCTCTCCTCGAAATACCCACCAAGTTTCAAGAAGATTGGACCAGGGGGTCCAATTCTATGGGCCCCCAAACAGGTTGTTTCATCCCCTCCATTGTTCTCTATAGTGGGAAAAAGTGTTACTTTTTTCCTCCCATAGAGAACAATGGAGGGAATGGGGGCAACCTGTTTGGGGGCCTGTAGAATTGGACCCCCTGGTCCAATCTTCTTGAAACTTGGTGGGTATTTCGAGAAGAGGCCCCAGCAGCTATCCTGCAAGTTTGGAGCCTCTCCCTCAAACTCCCTCCCCTCCAGTCGCTTTTAAAGTTGCCACCGAATTTCAGTGGCAATTCGGCAGCGGGCTGAATCAGATTAGAGAATCTGATTCAGCCCGTGGCTGCCCTAGTGGCCACTCCTGAGCTGGCGGAGCTGTGCTCCGCCTCGCTCCGGCCCCAACAGACCCCTGCAAAAGTATATATGACATTGTCATCACAGCACCAAGAAGAGCTCCGCTTAAGTTAACATCTTCGAGATGAAGTAATTTGAGCGAGCAGAAGTCAACTACCATTTGGAATTCATCATGGTTCTTTCAATCTGTTACAGCTAATTAACATTTAGCGACTTACCAGTGAACACTTTGGGGCACTTGTTCCTCACTCTTTTTTTGTCCAGAGAGTTTAACTCTTTATCCCAACATGAACAGGTTACAGTCTGTCATGCTCTGTCATCTTCCCCAGGGGTCTTCCGCCGTCACCGTGATTTGATTGGTGGGAGGAGGCTTGGACCGATGAGTGGGATACGAGGGGGTAGCCAGGACCTCAGAATGGCCAGGGGTTGAGGGTTGATGGCACCCTTGGACCACCCTCCTGCCTCTGAGAGCAAAGCTTCTAATGCCGATGTCCCTCCCCTTCTCTCTGAGCTGAGGGCTTGTCAGTCCCACTCTCTGTCCGCCCACTCTCCGCTCTGTTTGCCACCCGGCTCTTCCTCCCCGGTCCGGCTCAAGTTTCCTCCTTTTATTCCCTGCTCGTCAGATCCCCCCTCCTTCCACCAACCCCCCCCCCCCCGTAAATACATTGACACCCAGGATCACATCCGGAAGAAGCTGTTCTGACTGTCGGTCCAGCGGGCTGAGTCGTACCGTGGCAGGTCCCTCCCTCTCCTAGGCCCTCCCCATGCTGTTGCCAGCCCGGCGCCACTGTTTGCCAGCTGGCCACCCTGACTCCGACGGGTTCGCGACAGCCAGGTTAGCAGGTGGGTTGGCGGCCGTGGCTGGATGCGGGGCTTGTGTGCTGGGGCGCGCATGTCCCGCCGGAGGCCCTGACGAGGCGGGGTGGGGCTGGCAACCCCTCTTTGGTGGCAGCGCCGCTCCATTGTCTGCCACTCATCTGGGCTGTCTGCTGGTCGTCACTGGGGCTGGGGAGCCTTGGGGAGCTTCCGTGGGTCACCCCAAGTGGGGGAAGCAACCTGGGGGGGACTGCCCCAGGAGGGGTCGACGGCCCAGGACGAGACACAGTCTAAGACCAGGGCCCCCAACATGGTGCCCATGGGAGCTATGGCACCCACTAATACCTTCCCTGGTGCCCACTGGGCCTTTTTGGAAGGCAAGTGGAGCTGGGAGGGACTTGTGTCCAGCATGGCTTCTGATTGGCCTTTGGTATGCTGATTGATTGAGCAGATTAAAAAACAACAACTAAACATTGCTTGGAGGTCACAAGGAAGCCCCAGCAACTGGATCTAATCCTGGGGCTACGAATACATCTCCTTATTTCAGGATCAAGAGAAACCAGAGGAGTTTAAGCCAACCTTTGCCCTGTGCTCCTTTATACAAGCACCACTTGTATACATTTGTGATTAACTCAGTAACTGAGATGATATTCTGAATCTAGTGTGCAGTTCAGAAAACAGAAATGGAACGGTGCAGAATGCACCCAAGGAATGACATATCTCACTGAGGTTGAACGCTAAAATCTTTCTCTGTTTCTAAAGATTCAGATCTGGAACTTATAATGATGGTAATGTCATTTCCAATGATGTGTTTAGAAGTTTCTTCAGCACCAAATAATTGCAGTCTAGCCTCTGACACTTGGACTTACAAATTGGGGTCTTTGAGAAATCATGGAAGTGGGATAGTTAACTAAGAAACTACACCTCCCACCTATGATGCAATAGCTTATTGAGGCTAGAGGAATACCCCAGAAGTCCAAACTTCCCCCATCCTCTTCCCCACCCCCTTAGCTGACACCTGCCATCAACATTTCCAATCCCTGGGAGATCAATGAGTATGTTCAGGGCTCATTAGAGCACTCTTTTATGGGTTAGCTTTTCATATAATTCATTTATATCAAAAACAGTGATACAGAAGGCTATATATTATCCAGAAACATCATATTTCAATATGCAGTGGGGAAAAAAAACTGTTTTTTTTAACCAGTCCATTGTTTTGATTATTCTTTCTTTCTGTTTTATAAGAAGTTAGTTTTATTGGTAACGCAACATTCCAAATGCATCAATACCATTCCATCATTAATAATGAGGTTTCAGAGTTCCTTTTTTGAAGGAATACACATCTATGCAACTGCCACTAGATCTGTAAGTAGTGTGGCATTATCTGCCCCCCCACAATTTTAAAAATAGCCTAACAATGCAACTTTGGGGTCTCGATATTACATAGCCTATCATTTCTCTAATTGCATCGAGGACCTGTTCCCAAAAAGGATTATTAGTGGATAATTCCAAAATATGTACATTAGAAGACATGCATCAAGAAGGAGACAGGCTAAAAAATCTGACAATTGAACAAAAAAGATCATCTTCTAGGACATATCTACAAACTTTTTCTACAATATGACACAGAAACAGAACAAGTCAAAACGTGTACAGTGAAATGGTTGCAAAATTTCAGGAAGGAGATTTCATTTCAGCGATGGGAAAAGTTATGGATGAAAGGTATAAGATTTACAGCAAGTCAAGCACTTGGAGAAAATTGGTATAAAATGTTTTATCGCTGGTACATTACCCCAAAAGACATTGAGAAGATGGATAAAAACTATAAAGGATTGTGTTGGAAGTGCAAAGATGGTACCTTTTACCATATGTTATGGTCTTGCAAAACAAAAACAAACACTAGCAAATATTGGATAGAAATACATACTGATTTTTTTTTTAAAAAATGAATATAAAATGTGGTTTGTTACCAGAGACAACACTACTAGGAATTCTACCAGTGAATGCAGAAAGAACAATGCATGAACTGCTCAGATACATGTTAACTGCAACAAGAGTAGTACTTGCAGCAAAGTAGAAAATCAACGGTTGTCCAACTCTTGAGAACTGGATAGACAAAATGCAAGAATATGCAGTTATGGGAAAACTGACAAGTTATGTTAATCAAAGACCGAAAGGTGAATTGGAAAATAAGCTGAACATTCACTTTGGCCTAAGACACTCCCTTCACTTCTGATACAACTGACCTTTTAAAATATATATTATAAAAAATTATATATATAATAATAATAAAATTATATTCCCAGTATTTCGGGAATCTTATGTCCGGTCAGTTTCTCAATCCGAGTCAGAATGTTTTGCCAGAATGAACGTATCACCTTGCGCTCCCACCAACAATGAATGTATGAGCCAATACTGCCACAATTTTTCCAACACTGTGGTGATAATTTGTTATTCATTTTGTGTAATTTTAGTGGTGTCAAATACCACCAGTTTTGCTGTTGGATGTTGATAGATTTTGTGAGGGAGGCATATGAAGACCAGACTGACTCTCAAAAAGCTTCAGGAAATTCGATTCCAAGATCCGAGGACCATGATGAGACATAAGATGGTAAGTTTGATGGAATGGGGTCAATAAGTAGCTTGCATAATTTAGAAATCATCCCTCTACCGGAGCCTGTAGAGGAAATTATAAGCTTCTCAAACTCAGTAAGGGGTCTTGAACAAGTCTGCATGATCTTAGGGGAACTAAATAAATGCTGGATTTGAAAATATTCAAACCAGGGTAACATATTCTTAGCGATAGAGTCTAACTTTGATTTCTCCATGAGGTGATTCTTATGGGTAAGATCATAGATCATAGAGAGTAGATAGATGAGCAGATTCCATAAAAGAAAAGAATTTGGTTGTTGGGCTGGGGGAAACCAGGATTTCCCCTATATGAAGAAATCAAAGAAATCCCCGGTGCCAATGAATTACGTTTGAGTTTCCAGGTTTTAAATAATGTTTGCATTAAAGGATGATTGGAAATTAAGCAGGAACGCTCTGAGGATTTTCCCCATATAGCTGTTTGATACTGAGTAGAGTTTAGGAAATATTCCTCTATTTTAACCCATTCCAGTGGGGGGTAGACCCGCAAGATTTTAATTAATGTAGTGAGAATTGAGGCATCATAATATGTTTTGATATCTGGGAGGGCTAAACCCCTGAGTTTAAATGGTCTTCTCAGGGTGGCAAAACTTATTCATGGTTTATGGTAACTCCAAATGAAGGAGTTCCAGCTTTTTTGTCATAATTTGAATTGGGATGACTGTATAGGCATTGGCAGTGTACAAAAGAGGTAAAGAAGTTTTGGGAATATGAATGATTTAATAGAGGAAATTTTTCCATCCATGTTAGTTTTTGAGAATGCCACTTTTCTAATAGTCCTTTAGTTTTGTCCATAGTATTTATATAGTTTGTTTTAAAGAGGTCAATTAAGTTTAATGGAATTCTAATTCCCAAATATGGCCAATGGTGAGACACCCACTGATATGAGAAATTTGTTTTGATGAATTTTTCTGTTTGTTCATTAACATTTATTGGGTATGATAAGGTTTTTGTTTGATTGACATGAAAGTCCGAAAATGAACCAAATTCTACTAAGGTAGATTCAATTATAGGCAATGGAGTTTGAGGCCTTCTCACGTAGAGTATGAAGTCATCAGCAAATAGACTGATTTTATAATTAGTTTGATTAATTGTTATGCCAGGAACTGCTTCCGATTGTCTGATTTTATTAGCTAAGGGTCTAATAATTAAGGCAAAAAGCAGGGGTGATAAAGGACACCCCTGCCTTGTGCCTCTAGAGAGAAGAAAGTCTTCTGAAGTTGAGTTATTAAGTGGGATTTGCACCTTAGGTGAGGCATATAATGATAGAATAATTCTTTGGAAATTGCAGCCAAAATCAATTTTGCTAATTACCACCTTTAAGAAATTGAGTTCAACTTTGTCGAAAGCCTTTTCAATGTCTAAGGCCAAAATGCACATATCTGATAAATGTCCTTTGCCATACAACTGACCTTTGAACACAAAGATAATGGCAATGGATGAAATGCCCCGTCCTCATTATTGCCTGGTTCTGCCATTCCTATGAATCTCATCTTTCAACCACTTGTCGAGAGTGGTTGCACTGACTTCAGTGAGACTTCTCCCAGGTAATCAATCTGAGGCTCAGAGTTCACAGTATAGATCAGAAACACGAAAGGAAGCAAACATAGCCTTGTTGTCAATATTTCAAAGACTACTTCCAAGGTTGAAGTACCAATTTGGCACATATTGCCCCACAAGGGGGCAATACCTTAAATGTGGTCCTATGGTTAGTGATGGAGGTCAACAGGATGGGTATGATCATTTTCATTTCTTTTTAATTCTGCATGTTGTTGACATAGTGGATTCAGTTCTCTTTCCTTTTGTCACCCTGATTTGGGTGGTCTGGGCTACCCTGATCTTGGCAGATCTCAGAAACTAAGCAGGATAAATCCTGGTGAGTACTTGGATGGCAGACCACCAAGAAACTCCAGGGTCACTATGCAGAGGCAGGCAATGGCAAACCACTTCAGAAAACGTCTTGCCTTGCAAACCCTACAGAGTAATTGTTAGATCAGCTGTAAGAGTCAGTCTGGTGTAGTGGTTAAGTGCACAGACTTTAATCTGGGAGAACTGGGTTTGATTCCCCACTCCTCCACTTGCAGCTGCTGGATGACCTTGGGCAAGCCATAGTTCTGCCAGAGCCGTTCTCATAAGGACAGTTCTGGAAGGAGCTCTCTCAGCTCCACCTACCTCACAGGGTGTCTGTTATGGGGAGGGGAAGGGAAAGATTTTAAGCCGTTTTGAGACTCTGAGTGAAGGGTGGGGTATAAATCCAATCTCCTCCTCCTCCTCCTCTTCTTTGACTCTACAGCACTTCACACAAACACACTTTTGTTACTATCATCAGCTTCACAAAATTCCAATACCATTCTTTGCAGTAGACTTGAAAATACTGAGGAACACAGATTGAGGAAACATTAAACTGTGTGGAAATAAAGATTCATCTTTCTCACAAGGAAGAAAGGACAAGCAAATGGGGATATTCACATAGAACCAGCAAGGTAGCCAAATTGCCAATCTAGGTCAGAGTAGCCAGAACATATGATGCTGCCTTCTATCGCGTCAGACCTTTCATCCATCAAGGTCAGGATTGTCTACTCTGGCTGAGGACAGACTGGCAGTCTGGTCCGCTCTGCCTCCGCTTTAAAAGCGGAGGCAGAGTGGCCATTCAGACTGCTGCATCTGCCCGGAGGAGGCAGCCCGGATGCAACGTGTCTGGCGCCACGCTCCTCCCGCAGCAGCCGGGCATCACTTCAAAGTGGTGTCCCGGCTGCTGCGGCACACGTTCCACCCACTTCCAGTGGGTGTGAATGTGCGCCGGACGGGGGAGCCGCGCACCGTTCAGACGCCACCGCCGGAAGCCACCCATAGTCTGGTCGCTGCGGTCGGCTTCCTTGCAGCGGCGTGTGAACGCTGTGTGGCGGGGGCAATTCCCCCACCTTGTTCTGCCGCGCTGCGGAGGCACGGCAGAATACCAGTATGTCCTCGGCCTCTGATTGGCAGCGGCTCTCTAGCAGAGGTCTTTCACATCACCTAATACTGATCCTTTTTATCTGGAAATGCCAGGGATTGTATGTGGAACTTTAGGTATATAAAGATGCTCCAGTAATGAGCCACAGCCTCTCTTGTGGCAAAGTTCTCTCTAGCAACAAAGAGGGAAGCAAGTTCCCTGTTGCAGCTCATTCTCTGAAGTCAATGGAATCACTCCAGATAGCTGAGACCAAGCTGATCTTCCCCTTGCCATGGTGTTCTTCCTTGGGAGGTCCTGGTGCCTCTGCCCAGTGGCCCCTAGTCCTTGGGCTGGTGATGCAGGCCAGAGTGATTTTTCTTTTCCTTCTGAAGTCACAGAGCAATTGACGTCACCATTCCTAGAGATGATGAACTTGCATGGGGGAAGGGAGACAGTAAGGTGGTGGCAGCTAGCCTACTTCCATTAATCATAAAGAGTTTGCCGTGCTTCCACACTTACAAATGTATCTGTGTAGGTAGTCCTCAATGTGACTGGGAACCCTGCTTTTTCATGGGGCAGAACTTTAGACTGCGGTCATGCTGGAGGCTTGCTGCGATCTGGGCACACCTCTGATTGCACTGGTTTGCATTGGGCAGACCAATGAAACAGCACATTCTGGGGTGGTTTCCCTGTGCTCTCGTCTGGTGGTCAGGCATTTACATTACTGCAGTGCCTCAACCACAGAGCACACTGCCCAGTCATTTTTTTAAATGCAGGTGGGTGCATGCGCATATGCACTCATGCATGTATGTGCATATAGGCAGTAACTTAAATAAAAAGAATCAGTGGTAGAAATGGATTTGTGGGTTCAGTCTTCCCTTTCAGGCTCCTTTTATGGTAAGAGAGTTCAGACTTCTGGGAAAGCGGAGTGGAAGTGCTGGCATCCATTAATACCAAACATTCCCCTGTTTCCTGATTACTGTGCTTCAAAAGCTGGGCAACATGGGGTGCCAATGACTGGGGCACGGAAGGCAGATGTTGTCATCTGATTGTGCTCTTTAAATCCGCAAAGGTAACGCTACTATATCGCAGCAAACTGCTCGTGTGACCACAGTCTTATTATCTCTTTCAAGGGGAGAAAGCTTTCTTCCTAGCACTTATAATAGGATCTAATGCTGATCTTTCAGCAAACATTAGGGGCATTGTTTTGCTGCCATGAGCCTCTTTTTCCATTCACTATGTTCACTATTCTGAGAGTGCTGTATATAAAGCCTTGCCGTTGAAGATTCACCCTGACCTGGGTGGCCCAAGGGAGCCCCATCTCTTCAGATCTTGCAAGCTAATCAGTCACCCCTGGTTAATATTTGAACAGGAAACCATCAAGGAAATTTAGGGTTGCTATGCAGAGGCAGGCCATGGCAAATCACCTCTCTTTTAATATGGTATTTAATTTATTTATTAAATTTATGAATCACTCCATCCCTACTATCATAGGGCTCTGGGTGATGTACATAGTATTAACAACCAGGTAAAACAATAGGTCATATCATATTACATTAAAAGACCGATGGTGGATAGTAATAGTTATAATTAGTTATTCCTATATTACACACTGGCAGGTGTTTTGTGGGTGGGGGGGAGAGGTCAAAACGACCATGGAAAACTGAGGAGGGTGCCAGTCGAGATAAAAACCGTCATTGTCCTCAACCAAAAGCTTCGCAGAACATCTCTGCCTTGTAGGCCATGCGGAACTGCATAAGGTCCTTCAGGGCACTGATGGTATTTGGTGGAGAGTTCCACCAGGCTGGGGCAAGGACTGAAAAGGCCCTGGACCTGGTTGAGGACAGCCAGATATCCTTAGGGCCGGGGATCATGAGCGTGTTGTTATCCAAGTAACTAGGATGGGTCTTTGAGGTCTGAACAGGGAGGGGGCCTGTGGTGGCTCTCAGAAACTTTGGGTAATGACATTTGTTTAAGAAGGCAGAGGCCTTTTGCTGCTACAGTCGATATTGTGAATTTCAGGAAGGAATCAGATTGTTTTGATGCCGAACAATTTAATGATATTATCTGTGTGGACTGAATTCTGTGAGGATGAGACACCAGCATAATTTTGTGAGGGAATATTTTGTTGTCATTATCCAGCTGAATTAGTTTCAGCCAGTGTTGAGTTGCCAAGACAACAGAGGTTCTTGTCAGTTTATTTGCTGCCTGCAGTTAGGAAAAAATACATTTTGGAGTTTACTCCTGTGAGGAAGCCTACCACATTGCCCCATGAGCTGAGGAAGCCAGTTAATTGAAGCTATACACCTGTCTCATGCATTAAATAATTTAGGAATTTCCTCCCCCAGTATTCTTCATTATCATTCAGCTCCTGAATAGATTTATTTGGGGGATGTTAATCAGAGTTGGGGCCATGGTGGCTGAGAGGTTAAGATGCTGAGCTGAAGACTGGAAGGTCAGTAGCTTGGCAGTTCGAGACCCGGGTGCCGCATGACGGAGTGAGCTCCTGTCTCTGGCCCCAGCTCCTGCCAACCCTGAAGTCTGAAAGCAAGAAATTGCAATTAGGTAAATAGATACCACTTTGGTGGGAAGGTAACAGTGTTCTGTGCACCTCGGCATTTAGTCATGCCAGCCATATGACCACAGAGGTGTCTTCAGACAGCGCTGGCTCTTCGACTTGGAAACAGAAATGAGCACTGCCCCCTAAGGTCAGATTCAACTGGCGTTTGAGCAAGGGAAACCTTTACCTTTACCTTGATCAGAATTAGGAGAAAAGGCAGCATGGTATAGCCTGATTGTGTTAGATTTTGGAAGCTAACGAGGGTCAGTACTTGGATGGAAGACCACCAAAGAAGACTCTGAAGAGGAAGGCAGTGGCCAACCACCTCTGGAGTTCACTTACCTTGCAAGCTCCATGCTGGGGATGCCATTAGTTGGTTGAGACTTAGCAGCACATATGTACATCTGTATTTCATGGGAAGACACTCTATTCACCAGACTTTAGTCCAGTTTCTGGAACAATCTGGTCCTCTCAAAGATAGGTTCCACAGCAAAGTTGGCATCACCCCAAAATTCAGATTAGATATAGGGTTGCCAATCAACCTGGAGGCGAAATGTCCTGCTCCTTTACCAGAGGCTTAATGGGATGTCATTAGTTCTGTCCAGGGGTCATTTCGTAGAAAACGAGGTGCAGGAGCTCATTAGCATAACTCATTTGCACAACTCATTTGCATATGCCACACCCCCTAACATACCGGAAGTGTGTCAGAAGGCAACACCCACCCCTCAGGCTCCACTCCACAGGTTAGTGAAACTGACCTGCTCTTCCTCCATTCCCTTCCCCATCCAATACTTTGTGCAATAAAAAGAAGCGTAAAGAACACACCCACATTCTCTTCCTGCTCCCTTGAAACCACCAGGTTTCAAGTAGACTTGAGATACCCAGGACATGTGCACCACCCATCCCTTCCCCTTCCCCTTCCCCTTCCCCTCCCCTCCCCTCCCCACAACAAGACACCCTGTGAGGTAGGTGGGGCTGAGAGAGGTCTTTTGAGAACTGCTCCTGAGAGAACAGCTCTGAGAGAACTTGTGACTGGCCCAAGGTCACACCAGCAGCTGCATGTGGAGGAGTGGGGAATCTCCCAGATTAGAGTCCAACTCCTGACCACTACACCAAACTGATGGGGTGGAAGCTGCTGAAGGGTTGGTGAAATTTCTCCAGTACTTATGTGCCATGTGCCCAGATAAAAAATGGTATACTTAGAAAATTTATATGCCACCTTGAGCAAGTCTCTGGAAAAGCAGCACACAGTCATAAAAGGAACAATGATAAAATTATCAATATTAAAACAAAACATTAAAATCAATAAAGTCCCTAGCAGGGCTTTCCCCGGGGCACTGCGCCTCTGCACTGCTCGGAGAAGCCAAGGAGGGGGCGGGGCTTGGTCATGTGCCCGCCCCCTGGGCTCCTCACTCCCAGAGCTGTGCTCCTGTGTGCTCCTGCTCCATCGGACCCCTGGTTAATACAGAGCATTACCAAGACACAGGCTGTATTTATTTGCCAGTTTGCACATTAGGCAGGGGCAAATGCAAATCTCCCAGTTCCTCTTCCCCCTGGCCTTGTGACTAGGGTTGCCAGGGGAGGACTTACAGGAGCAGCAGGGAGATCCAGTCTTTATACAGTGATGTGTTTAAGTCACTGCCCACGTGACCCAGAAACGGCATGGTCACATCCGGGATGTCAGGGTGACACTCTGGTATTTGGGCAAAATCTCTATGGTAAATTTGGCTTCTGCCATAGTTTTTTTTCCCAATTACCAGTGTGTCACCCCCAATGTCTCAGAAATGATGGCATTACTTCTGGGTCACATGAGTAATGACATTGGACTCTTTTTGGGGGCGAGTCCTCCCACTAGCCAGCTGATTGGTGGCAGGGAGGTGGGGCCTGGGAGCTGGGGAGCTGGTAACCCTACTTGTGACCCCCCCCCCCCGAGAGAGTTGGGTTCCAACCCACAGTTTGAAAAGCCCTGCAGTAGGGAGAAGAAAATGGTACTGAAAAAGAAGCAGAGAGCAGGAAATACAGTAGCCACCATAAAGCCTTTAAAAAACACACACAACCTAGAAAAAGGTACATTTAGATGTTTTGTCAAGACATACATACTGCATGAGTTCTGAGAACCCTCTCTTACTCCCACTTTTGCATACATAAACATTTGGGGCAACTCCAGTAGCAATATACTAACATTTGCATGATCTATAAACAGGTACTGCCTGTGGTCCCTTCCCAGATTGTGAATGAAATGATTTGATTTGATTTAATAAATTTCTACCCTGCCCTCCCGGCCAAGGCAGGCGCAGGGCAGCTTACATAAAACAACGTAAAATAATACATATACAATAGGTTCACAACAACAATTAAGCAATTAAGCAGTGTAATGGCATCTCTACATGAAATACATAGAGCACTGTTTCTTCTGTTCTTTACAAATGAAACTGCGGCCAATTCCCCCCCCCCCCTTTCACTTCTTGAAGAAAACTTGCTAGGACCACCAAGGTCCAAGTAGCCCCATGGTAAAATGAGATGGCCCTTTGGTTGTGTGCAACAAGCCTCAGCATAGCATTTTATGTGTTATGTAGCAAGAAACTAATGGAATTTTCAATGCAGGGTCTGAACCGGAATTAGATGTTGCTAACAAAGACATTCTAAGAATGTGCTATTCTGAAAGTGCATTGGCTAAATATTAATTTTAATGTGCCACTTGTCACTGAGGCGACACCCACTGCTGAAGGGAAGCCAGCTCTGCTTCAGCATCTCATAACAATGTATTTTCCTGAGCCTTGGATAACACTATTGTTTTCAGTCCTTTCCATATCGATCCTGGGATTTCTTCCAGATGAAAAGAGGGAAATTTTCAGAAATGCTACACCAGGGGGGCATGGTGCCATCCTTCTTTGTCATGGGGAAAACTGTCCATCTATCTTGACCTAGCTCACTATATCCAGAAAAAACAACACTTAATTCTGGGTATAAGCTTTTGTGTGCATGCATACTTTTCCAGATACATTGCAACAGACTTCCACAACCATTACATGTACGTATAGAGTGAGTGTAGGGGCACCTATATGTAATAGTTGTGGAAGTCTGTTTCAATGTATCTGAAGAAATGTGCATGCACATATGCCTGTTGGTCTTAAAGGGGCCACTGAACTCAAAAGTTTGTTCTTTTGCTTCAGACCAACATGGCTACCCACCTGAATCTATATCCAGAAAAGGAAGTGTCTTACAGGGTATTCCTAAGCACCTTTTAAACCCACTGACATCAATGAATATAGAAGGATGTAACTCTGTTTAGGACTGCCCTGTTAGAGGATTGCAGTATCTCTCCTTATATATAATTGAGTAGTGAGGTGGCACTTTCTGAACACTCCACATGCTCCTAAATTAGTTGGCTCCATGATGTGTCACTCAGAAGCTATGCCTATCCACTGGCTGTGTTACCTGTCTCGCCTCCAACATTCTAAACAGTCACTGGAGTTGTTAATCTCCCCGTGGGGCCTGGAGATCTCCCAGAAATCACTGTGTTTCCCAGCCACAGCACATCATTTCCCCTACAGAAAATTTCCCAGCTATTATAACTGATCTCCAGATGACCAAGCTCAGGTCTCCTAGAGACAATGGATGCTTTGGGCAGTAGATTCTATGGCATTATATCCTGCTGAGCTCCCTTCCCACCCCAAACCCTGCCCTCCCCGGGCTCTACCCCTCAAATCTACAGGTATTTCCCAACCCAGAGTTTGCAACCCTGTAACTGGCTATGGAACCACTTTCCAGACCCTTGGAACCCAGAAGACATGGCATAGGAGGAGGTGCTTTCCTACCTTAGCTGCCGCTGCATAACCCCAAATCAACATAAGTCAGAGGTGGAGGGAAGTGGAACCATACCTGTTACCACGAGGCTGTCCTCCCATACCACCCACTTGGGGCAGCAAAAGGACTTGAGACAGTCCTGCCTTCTAGCTAAGCAGAAGGAAATCATCTTCCTCTAGTTTCCCCTTCCCTCTGCTGCCACACCAGCCACACCTGGGACACTCACTTGGAGCTTCCTTCTAGAGCCTGTTGTATTTCTTCCCACAATGGACCTTGCTCCTAATTAATAAATATTCAGCATACACCATGAAGGTTCTTATACCTCTACAGAAGACCTACAAAGGTGTAATATCCTTCCTGATAATCTAAGGAGAGATGGTCACATATGAAACAGAACTATGTTGATGGAAAGTATCTTAGATGTGGGTGTATGGAATTCTCCTGAGAAATGTTTATGACCGTATTCAGGGGTCTGTTGGGGCCGGAGCGAGGCGGAGCAAAGCTCCGCCAGCTCAGGAGTGGCCACTAGGGCAGCCATGGGCTGAATCAGATTCTCTGATCTGATTCAGCCTGCTGCCGAATTGCCGCCAAAATTCGGCGACAACTTTAAAAGTGACTGGAGGGGAGGTGGTTTGAGGAAGAGGCTCCAAACTTGCAGGGTAGCTGCTGGGACCTCTCCCCCAAATACCCACCAAGTTTCAAGATGATTGGACAGGGGGCCCCCCAAACAGGTTGCCCCCATTCCATCCATTGTTCTCTATGGGAGAAAAAAGGTAACATTTTTTCCCACCATAGAGAACAATGGAGGGGATGGGACAACCTGTTTGGGGGCCCATAGAATTGGACCCCGTGGTCCAATTTTCTTGAAACTTGGTGGGTATTTCGAGGAGAGGCTCCAGCAGCTACCCTGCAAGTTTGGAGCCTCCTCCTCAAATCCCCTTTCCTCCAGCCCCTCATAAACTCTATGAGTTTTTGCCATTGATTTCAATGGTCCATAGGGTATAATGGGGCTGAAACTGACATTCCCTTTCTGACACACTTCCGGTGATGTCAAGGGACGTGGCATATGCTAATGAGTTATGCTAATGAGCTCCTGCAGCTCTTTTTCTACGAAAGGACCCCTGACCGTATTGAAACTCTTTCTGCTTCCTCCCAACTCCCCAGTTTCACCCCACGAAACCTTATTTTTCCCTAGAAAGTTCAAATTTGGCAAATCTTGATCCCAGTTTGGGGATTTTCAGAACCATCCAGCTTGGTGTAGTGGTTAGGAGCATGGACTTTAATCTGGGAGAACAGGGTTTGATTCCCCGTTCTTCCACATGCAGCTGCGGGTGTGACCTTGGGTCAGTTACAAGTTCTTACATAACTGTTCTCTCAAGGACAGTTCTCAAAAGAGTTCTCTCAGCCCCATCTACCTCACGGGGTGTCTGTTGTGGGGAGGGGAAGGGAAAGGAAATTGTAAGCTGCTCTGAGACTCCTTCGGGTAGAGGACGGGGTATAAATCTAGTCCTCTTCTTCCTTCTCAGTCCTGTCAAAAATAACCTTTGCTCCCCTGAAAATCCCTGAAACTTCCAAGTGTACCTCAAAATGTCACCTAAGTTAAAATTCGGTGACAATTCTAGTATCAGAAAAGGTCATCTATGGTATGTGAGACAGAGACAAATGTGTATTTTCCCACCACTGTAACTCAGAGGGTGACCTAGAAAACTCCAGCTGAGAGAGAAAAGCACCACCAATGAGGCCTGTAAGCCTTGTTTTCTTCACCACAACTGCTAAATAATTCGATCAGACTTGCTCTTCATTGAAGGGAACATTTTTCTAGAAATGTGATCTATGCCATTTTTAATGTTGTACTAATTGCCTGCGAACCTGTGACATGTCAAACCCCCCCCCCCAATGTCATGATGATGGCTGACAAAGAAATCATATAGCTGTGGAGTCTTGTGAGCAAAAATTCTACTTTGTGAGCCACTGCCATTAAAGTTGTGAGCGAGCAATTTGGCTGCTGCATAAATCAGTTTGCTCTGGAGCCCTCCTTCCTGAGCTAGGACAAAAATGTGTGAGCTGGAGGCTGAAAAACTGTGAGCTAGCTCACACTAGCTCAGCTTAGAGGGAACACTGTGTCTTGTGTCACCTAAACCACCACCACCACACTGCCAGTTTGGTGTAGTGGTTAAGTGCGTAGATTCTAATCTGGGAGAACCGGGTTTGATTCTCCACTCCTCCACTTGCAGCTGCTGGATGACCTTGGGCAAGCCATAGTTCTGTCAGAGCTGTTCTTGAAAAAGAGCAGTCTCTCTCAGAGCTCTCTCAGCCCCACCTACCTCACAGGGTGTCTGTTGTGGGGAGGGGAAGGGAAAGGAGTTTGTAAGCCTCTCTGAGGTTGTGTTCAGACTGGCAATTTGGTCCGATATAGGTACCTTTCACAAACGGATTAAATGGGCTTGGTCACACAGCCACATCTGTCAGGCATTCCCTGGGCATACACACCCCATCAGTGGATGACTTGGAACTGGTTTAAAAAGCCACCAACCTCTGAAGTGGTGTTTTTGTTTCCCCGCGCATTTATCGCACATGGCCAGATGTCTGAACATGGGGGAACATGCACAGAATGGATTTGGCAGTCTGAACCTGCAGATCCATCCTGTCACTGGGGACGCAGGTTTTTTTTTTTAAAAAAAAATGCCTACATGCACATGTGCATGCATGCACTCTATGCACACACGTGAATTTTGAACATTTTTTTTGGCAGTGTGCTCCATGGCTGATGTGTGGCAATAATGTGGATGCTTTAGCATGGGATGTCTCTGTAGGTAGCCTGCTGCAGAATGGCTGATATGCCCCGCAATACTCTCAACCAGTTCAATTAGAAGTGGCACCATATCACGCCAAGCCTCCAGTGTGATCACAGCCTGAGACTCTGAGTGAAGGGTGGGGTATAAATCCAATCTCTTCTCCTCTCCTCCTTGGAAAGCTGCAGTACTGTTTCTGGCCATCCAGAGTCGTGGCTCCTGAGCACAACAGAGGGCAGGCTGGTAGCTCCCTCATTTGACAAACTGCTGCAGGAGGTAGCGTTGTGAACTCCAGGTTATG
Source organism: Lepidodactylus listeri (assembly GCA_029233225.1). Classification (NCBI taxonomy): domain Eukaryota; kingdom Metazoa; phylum Chordata; class Lepidosauria; order Squamata; family Gekkonidae; genus Lepidodactylus; species Lepidodactylus listeri. Next base: position 124,734,755 of record JARCFY010000005.1, on the reverse strand, counting down.
AAATCCCTGGAGATACGGGGTGGAGCCTGGGGAAGGCAGAGTTTGGAGAGGGACCTCAGCAGGGTGTAATGTCATAGAGCCAACCCTCCAAAGCAGCCATTTTCTCCTGGGAGACAGATCTTTGTAGTCTGAAGATCGGCTATCATTCCAGGATATCTCCAGGTCCTGTCTGGAGCTCAGAGGGGAAATATTTGGGGTCCTAATGCTTCAGCCTTTGCCTCTGAATTCCTGGTACCTCAGTGACTCAAGCCATCTCTTTGTGACTCATGAAGGAGAAGGAGAAGGGAGGAAAGAGAGAGAGAGAGAGAGAGAGAGAGAGAGATCACAATGATGTAAATAAGCCTAAATAAAATGGGTTTTTTTAAAAAAAACCAGTGAAATTCTTTAAAAAGTAAACAGCAAAAATACCCAACCCAAAAGCAGCTTCTTGGCTGGTTAAAAATGTTTGTCTTCAAAAAATCCCTAAGGCATAATGTAAATGTGGATAATAAAGACCATGTATATCATGGGAGTAGTATCTGGAAGGACCACACCAACCTGCAAAGAAAACTAATAAGAATCTACAAATTGCAGTGGTTGGTAGCCTCCAGGACAGTCGAAAGCCTTTCTTTGTCTGCAGTGTATCATGTACACAAATAATATTTGGTGATTTTTTTTTTGCAGCTAATCTATGTATATGCAATGTGCTATCAAGTTACAGATGACTTTGGCAACCCTATAGGATTTCAAGGCAAGTGATGTTTAGAGGTGTGTTTGCCATAGCTGTCCTCTGCATAATGACCTTAGAATTCTTTGGTGGTGTCTTATTCAAGGACTAACCAGGGCTGACCCTGCTAAGCTTTTGAGATCTGTTGAGCTAGCCTGAGCCATTCAGGTCAAGGCTTTGCAGCTTTGGAGAGAGCCAGTTTGTTGTAGTGGTTAAGTGTGCGGACTCTAATCTGGGAGAACTGGGTTTGATTCCCCACTCCTCCACTTGCACCTGGCTGGATGACCTTGGGCAAGCCATAGCTCTGTACCAGCTGTTCTCTCAAGGACATCTTGAGAAAGAACTCTCTCAGCCCCACCTACCTCACAGGGTGTCTGTTGTGGGGAGGGGAAGGGAAAGGAGTTTGTAAGCCGCTCTGAGACTCCAAGTGAGTGAAGGGCGGGATATAAATCCAATCTCTTCTTCTTCTTCTAATACCCAGATTTTATTTACTGCTGATCTGAAACACAGATGTTCTGCCACCTTCAAGTCCTGTTTGATGCCACTGACAAAATAAAAGCAATGCAGTAAAATCATTAAAACAACAATCGAAGAATTCTTAGTATTAAAACAAACAACAGCAGACGTAGATAGTGGAACTTTGGATGAAGGCCACTGTTGGTAAGAGAGTCTCTTAATTCCTCTATTGGTAAGAGAGTCTCTTAAATTCAATTTCCTCTTGAAATCTAACAATCCATTTCTGTTTCAAATCAGTTCTTCTTCATTCAAAGAGAAACTGGAAGAGGGGAGGGGCAGGAAGGGAAGTCCTGAAGAATATCATTCTTTGGACACTCAAAGGTGTTAGAAATTTTGTTCAATATTCGAGAAAAAAATCAGAGTGATGGATCTTGCTTTCTGGAAAGAAGAGACTGCTTCCTCTAATTTAAAATCTTTATTACTAAAAGATAAAGGGAAACGGGATTAGCTACAAATAAACAAACATGCTTCCTAAGCAGCATTGTGCTGCGTCTGCACACTAAGACATCCTACTAGAGAGTGAGAGAGATTGCAGTGGAGGATCTCTCCTTCTTCTTGACCCCTGAAAGGAAACACCTGATATCAGTAACCAATTAGCACAATAGTACACCTTTAGGTTTCCTGGGCTTAGAGTTAATTGGCCAGCTGCCAGGTATCACTTCCAGGCTAACAAAGGTAAACAAACAAGTTGCATAGGTTAACCCTATAATGACTAAATTTCTCAGGCCTTGTGTTACATACTCATTTTTCCAACAAAAGGCAGGCAATATCTTTCCAAACCTTCCTATCCTCCTTGCGGTAAGTTACATTAAAAAAAAAAACAACCTTCAAGGGCTGAAATTACAAAAGGGTATGCTGGATTCTCTACAAAGAGAAATGAAAGAGAAATTCTCTTTAAAAGAGAAAACAAGAGAATAAGAGGAACCAGTGGCTGTAATCTTTAAAACGTTAAATTTCAGAAAAAGAAATTCCCTAACAATGCTAGCTTTACCTTCTACTATTCCCCCTCCCCTGTTAAAGTGCAGTCTCGAAAAGCCCTGGCTGAGCCATCCACACAGCATTGGATTAGGGTACAAATATTTCAGGTCACACTCTTGCGCTCTGGCTTGGTGGTACTTTTTTAATATATATATATATATATATATATATATATATATATATATATATATATATATCTTTTGCGGCTGATTCTTATTTTTCATCATCCAAGCTCCAGCAAGAAGAGGAGTTTGGCCCCGGCTCCTAATAAATAGTAATGCTGCCTTGTGTCGTAGGCTGCATAATTCATTGCTCATGTCTGTGTTTTTCATTGTCTGGTCTCCTTTCATGCTAATTTCTCTAAAGGCTGGATTCATCAAAAGGAATAACCAGGAGATATTTTTCATTTTAACAAATACAAATGGCACCCCAATGCTCTCTGATCTTTTTTTTTTTTTTTTTTAGATGCGCCAAATAGCGCTTGGAATAATGGGCTCAATTTTGTGTTTGTGATAACGTGAAAAAAAAGAAAGAAAAGCAATTGTGCTTCATAAATATTGGAGAAAGATAAAAAGCTATTAGTGCCTCCATTGTGGAAGTGCTGGGGATAAGTCTCAGTGTAGGACACGGCACACACAAACAGCAAATATTTAGTTTCCATCTAAGGCCTCGTAAGCATAGTCAGTTTTGGCAATAATGTTCAGTGGCACTCCACCAGTATTGGTGGTGTGAGCAGCTTCTGCTACTGTCATGAGCAGCAGACGCATCACAAAACTTCAGAAAACATGTTCGGCAGGCAACTGTAACTATGCTCAACTGGACCTTTTTGCCTCACCGCCATCAGACTTGAGCACCTCTAACACATCTTTGCGGCTGGGCAGTAGCAGTGGGGACAGCATTTCATTTCCTCCTGCCTTGCGGCAGCTTTGAAACCTGCCCAGAAAGTGAAAGCGGGTTAGGGTTAGGTAGTTAGAGAGACAGGGGGCTGGGAAACTACAACTCCCATGAAGGTATGAAAACAATACACATGTGTAAAATAACACATGTGAACACCAAACAGTAAGATTATTTTAATGCAGTCTTTGTTAAGCTGCCTAAGAACACACATGTGTGAACGCCTGCTGACTGAAATCTTTAAAAACACAGACAGTTACCTACAGAATAGACTTACGCAACTCGGAATGATGAAAAATTGTTTTCCTGCTCATGACAGAACATGAGCTTTGCCAGCAGTTGTCCAGGCATCCAGAATTAGCAGGGGTTCTACCGCTACTAATAGAATCCTGGGAAGGGAACAGGCTGGTTTTATGTGAGGGGCTGGCACACATGATCATCTTCTGATATTCAGTTCTTGATCAATAAATATACAACCAGGAGTTGTTGCTGCCTTTGTAGATTTGAAGGTGATTTTTGATACCGCACCCTGTGCCCAAAAGTGACACAAACTAAAACTAACATCTGTTGGCAAGAGACTACTGGCTTCAATTGAGATTCTGTATCCTAATCCCACTGCACGTCAGCTATGGGTTAGATGGACAACTTTTCAATGTAATTCCCCACCAGCAGTGTGTCAAGGTTGTATGCTGAACCCTTTATTGTTTAATTTATATATCAACAGTATGATTTCTATTATCTATGCCTAGGACTGTTATTCTCCGTCCATTGCTAACATTAAGGATTCTACCCTACTTTTTGCCGAAGATACAGTTCTCTTACCAAGAATGATATCAGGACTGTCCTCTCTGATAGAGGCTTTTTCTCTTACTGTTTGGAAGAACACCTGATAGTTAACTATCAAGAATCTGAGATAGTTGGGTTTTTTTAGGAAATCTCATGTACATCCCAAGTGGAAAATTCCTGGTAAGGATATTGAGGAGGTCCCTTATTTTTAAATACTTACGTGGTTTGGTTCAACCAGATATTAACTTGGTTAGTGCAAAGTTGCGCATGTTAAAAGATTGGCTACAGTGACATCAGATATTATCTGTCATTTCTTTCTTTTTTTCATATGGGGCTCAGTATATCCCTGGTGTCATCAAACTGTTTCATGCCCGGTATCTGGATAGATAAATAGGGGAGTCCTTGGATTCAATTCTTCTTAAATTCCTATATTCTGTCTGCAGAATTCTGAATTATGTAGTGGGGATGGCCCTCCAAGCTGAATTGAGATAACCATCTCTTGAACCTTGGACTTGGTTGAAGGCTTTCCCCCTTAAAGTTAAAATTATATACTCTGACACCCAAGAGGGCTGCCTCCGCTTAGTCAGAGAAGACTCTTATGTTTCCCACTGGGATAAACTTGTCATTCAATGACTCCTCAATCTTTCCTTGGACTCCTTTTATTCAGTTACAAGACAGGAAGACATGAGAACAATTAAGAAATGCCTATTTAAGTATGATTATAACTGTACAATCTGTAGAGCACAACCTGTTTGTTCTACTGAATTTGCTGGTATTCTTCCACCTGAAGAGCTTCCTGATTACTGCTCATATTTGACTATTACTTGCTATAGGTGTGCCTTTATGTTGGCATGCCTTAATGCTCTACCATCTAGAGTTTTTCAAGGGAGGTATCTTAAGATCCCATACTCTATCTGGCTAAAGGCTAGCAGACAACTCCTCATCAGAGCTAGCTAAAGGCTAGCAGATAGCTCTTCATCAGAGAAATCAGAGTCATCATTCAGCATAGACTGACTTGTGACATTATCAGTTCTAAGAAGATTAGTAAAATATAGAAGCTAGACCCCACTTGAACGTCTTCAGAAATCTATTACACGTGCATAAAATTTCACAGCTAAAAGAGTAATAGGTTTGCTATTATCATCTAATACAAGAGGTAATTTCTCCATGTGATCTATATTTTAGAGCAAAGGATTAGAAGATATCTACGCTTAGAAATGTAATTACGTTCAAAGGCCGCGTGATACAGGGTGTCAACACTACCTGCACCAGAGTCACATACTCTATCAATGTTGCGCAATGGTGAGCATCTATCAATGGTGAGCAAGGATGCTGAATACCCAAATTGCACGTGGATCAAGCTGCTGTGGAGAAGCCTGGATGCTAGAAATGCACTGTTGGGAGTAATATACTACTTCAAAGTGTTGAAGCAATGTATTTTTGGCATTGCTATTGAGAGGTGCGACTCGCAGGGGTCATTTCATAGAAAAAAAGGCGCAGGAGCTCATTAGCATAACTCATTAGCATAACTTATTTGCATATGCCACACCCCCTAACATCACCGGAAACGTGTCAGAAGGCAAGACCCACCGCTCAGGCTCCACCCAAAAATCTCCAGGCATTTTCCAACTCAGAGCTGGTGAGCCTACCAGGAGAAAAACTGCTTCAAAAGCACAAATTAAATAGGCCTGGAGGGACGATGCAGACGACAGCAAGAACAAACAGCAGACCCCCATGCATTGTGACAAGTGAGGGCTGCTGGGAGCGGGGTGCCCTATAGCCGGGAGGCTACTAACGAGGGGGCGGGGCTGCTGCTTGAGCCCAGCACTCACTCCTCAGGCTCAGAGCTGGAGACCTGGGTGTGCTGGAGCTGCGCCAGCAGCAGGGGAAATTATTGCCATTTACCAGCACCCACCATAGAGGGAACTGGGCTCTGAAGTGAGCCTGTGACACTCTCGCCCTGGGCTTGTTACTCCCGGAACACCATTCCTGCTCATTCCCCCTCAAAACGACCCCTGGGTAGGAGAGTGGGTCTTGTTTAGTCACTGGTGATCCTCAATGGACATAATCTCCGAACCGGCTGCACCGTGCAGTTTATGCTCTTTACAGCATGCTATGATGATAGATTGCCAGAGGAATTAGAGGCATTTGGGAAGCACACTACAGAGATTGGCCACAACCAGCCAGATACTAGGGTTGTGGTCACACGCACGAGATACAGCGAGGGGCGGGGGGAAGAGAGGCTATTTCCTCTGATGGAAGTTGACCTGCGGTTGCACAATCACATGGGCTTTGGAAGCTGCGGGTGCAGCCCGGCACTGCATGATCTGACACAACCGTGGGTGAGCTGAGGTTTTTTTTTTTGGGGGGGGGTTGCTGTTTGTCTCTGATGCACTTAAACAAGGGATTGATGATTCGCACCTCAGCCCTGCGGGCTCCCTATGGAGTGTGCGATGATGCGCATACTAAGAAGGTAAAAAAAACAACGGCACAAAGTTGGGATGGCCTGATCAGACCATCCCAACGCCATGGAAACATGCTGGGGCAATCAGATGCAGGAAAGTCCACCCATGGCCCATAGCAACCCACTTATTACAGGCCTTTCCGAGGTGTCTTTTAAATCCGTTTGTGCGGTGGAGCAAAACGGGTTGCCGACGGCTGCAGGGCGCTTCCCAGATGTCATCTGATCACTCTCCTTTAGTCTGCCCGGCATTCACACCTATGTCGGGGTGAATTGTGCGTGTGATCGCAACCCAAAGGAGGCATTCCTCCGCCCCAATCATTCCAGTAAAATGTGTATATGTATCATCACCTGCCTCCTCAGCTTTTGGACACTCCAGAGGCGTTTTCTCACTAGCTTTCCCCCGCGGTTTACAGCGAAGCTAGCACCGGAGCTTCTGGTCAGTTTCCCACCATTTGCTCCCTGCTCACAATTTCCTCCAGAGTATCACTGCACTGCTCCGGAGCTTCCCTGGAGCAAGAAAATCCTGTTCCTAGCAGGATTTTCTTGCTCCAGGGAAGCTCCGGAGCAGTGCAGTGATACTCTGGAGGAAATTGTGAGCAGGGAGCAAATGGTGGGAAACTGACCAGAAGCTCCGGTGCTAGCTTCGCTGTAAACCGCGGGGGAAAGCTAGTGAGAAAATGCCCCAGGTATATCCAGTATGCTGTGCTGTGTTGGTAGCCTGAGGCAATGAGGTTTACCACAGTTTTGTTCACGGCAAATTGAGGTCTGAAAGAGATGGAGAGTCTTTGTATCCGAGGGATGGAAAAAAAATCATCAACAAACTCTTGCTGGGCTGACACAATGGGGTTGAAGATGTGATCTAATTCCATCAAAGGACACAGCTGATGCCTGGGAAAGTTCTGTGCTCTGCTATTCACTCCTTGTGTCAAAAGAGAAAATAAAGAACATGTGAACACATGAAGGTGCCCTGTGCTAGATAAGTAATAACAAAAACGCTGTGATGAAATGCTAAATATGCTAATGAATGCAAGTAGTATATTGATAATAATAAATACAATTTGAATTACCGTATTTTTCGCTCCATAAGACGCACCTGACCATAAGACGCACCTAGCTCTGCTTGGTGCCGTGGCTTGGGAAAGGTGAGGGGGGTTTAAGACGCACACACTTTCCCCCCCACTTTTTTTGGGAGAAAAAGTGAGTCTTATGGAGCAAAAAATACGGTACATAACAATCTATATTCTAATTCCGAGAGGGTTTTTTTTCCTGTGTGGACACTTATATCTGCCAAAAGAGAGCTCACTCTCCCCAAAAAAACTTTTCCTACATAGTCACGGGCCTTCCTTGGTTTGCATAAAAATCCAAAAAGTTAAAAGAAAAACTTCAGGGACCATTGAATTCCCCCCAATACCTTTTGAAATGGCAGCAGCTCCAGGTGTCAACTGTGAGAGATTAGAATGTTCAAGGGAGGGGCAGGCTTCTAACTGTTTCTGTCAGTAAAAGGCAGGGTTTTTACTGGCAGCAGTCTAGGGTTGCCAAGTACCCCTCCTGGCCACCAGCAGTGGATCCAGATCCAGGCTGGGAAACTCCTGAAGATTTGAGGGTGGAGCCTGGGGAAGACAGGGACCTCAGTGAGGTACAATGCCATAAACTCCACCCTCCAAAGAATCCATTTTCTCCATGGAAAGTTATCTCTGTAGTCTGGAGATGAGCAGTAATTCCAGGGGATTCCCAGGTCCCACCTGGAGGCTGGCATCCCTAGGCAGCACCCTCTGTGTGACTTGATACCACCTGATTTGCATGACTTAATTAGACCCCGCTGTTTTGCTACTGTTCATCAGCAGCCACCCTATGAAAGCCAGTGTGATGTAACAGTTAGAGCTTCAGATTGGGATCTGTGAGACCCAGGTTCACACCCCCATCTTGCAGGGGAAGCTGACTGGGAGATTTTGGACCAGTCACATACTTTCAGCCTAACCAACCTCACAGGGTTGCTGCGCAGATAACAAGGAGGAAATAATAATGTAAGCTGCTTTAGTCCCCACTGTGGAAAAAGACTGTAATTTTCCTAGGTAGAGGCTACGGGGGAGAGGGGTGGAGATGGAAAGCTGAAGACAGATAAAGGTATATTGGCTGTTGGGTGGGAAGGAAATAGGGTTGCCAACTCCAGGTTGGGGAATTCCTGGACTTTTGAGAGGTGGAGCCTGGGGAAGGTGAGATTTGAGGGACTATAGACCAGTATAATGCCATAGACTCCACCCTCCAAACCTGCCATTTCCTTCACTTAAACTACCATTGCCAGCCTCCAGAGAAGGGCTGGAGACACCCAGAATTACAACTGTTGTCCAGGTGACAGAGATCAGTTCCCCTGGATAAAATGTCTGCTTTGGAGGGTTGCTGAGGCTGCTTGCCTCCCCAAGCCTCACTGTCCCAAGGCTCCACCCCCAAATATCCAGGAATTTCCTAACCTGGAGCTGGCAGCCCTAAAGTGAATTCATCTCTGCAGCTGGGAGATCCATTGTGATCCCCAGAGCACTGCCACTGCTGCTGTGGGGGGAGAGGAAGCAGGAAGGAGGCTGGGAGAGTGATGGGGGCAGAAAGAGAGGAATGGAGTGGGGGGGCAGAAAGAGAGATCTCTGCAGCTGGGAGATCCATTGTGATCCCCAGAGCACTGCCACTGCTGCTGTGGGGGGAGAGGAAGCAGGAAGGAGGCTGGGAGAGTGATGGGGGCAGAAAGAGAGAGGAATGGAGTGGGGGGGCAGAAAGAGAGAGAAAGTGATGAGGTGGGGAGGCAGAAAAACAAAGAGAATGATGATGGGTCAGAGAGAGGAACATTCATGGAGAGGAGAGAGAGAGAGTAAGAAAGGGGGGGCAGAAGGGAGAAAGCATGTGAGAGAGGTAGGGGAGAAGGGAGGAAGCAAAGTTGCAAGCACTTCCTCGCAGGCCATACACCAGCCCTGCAGGGGCCAGATACAGTCCGCATGCCTCATGATTGACACCCCTGTCCTAAACGGCTTCAAATCGCCAGGAGGCAATCCAGACGGGCAGAAATGTGAGGTGAAGCTGGAAACAACCGTAAGATACCTGATTTTCCCGGTGTTGAGAAAACCATGATGGAAGAGGGTTGATGGCAGGAGGGGACGAGTGCCAGACAGGAGTCAGCCGTCTGATCATCCCTGTTACATCCGCTAGGGAATCAGGGGCGAAACCCGCCCAAAATGCCCATGTGATCACAGCCTACGAATCCTAGCAAGTTCCGGGATGCAACTGAGAAAGAAGTGGGTGAACCCACATCATCAAGGAAAAAGTCACTTGGACCTCTGAAGATCATACAGTCTATAGATCTTCATACAATAATCAGGGGGGAGGAGTAATTTTTAAGAACCACTTCATCTCACTGAGCAGAATATAATAGGGGCCTTCCACCTTTGAACATTCAAGTCTATGCAGTGGGTAAGCATTAGTGTGACTTCTTATCTCAGAGGAAGAAGGAAATTGACTCAATAATAGAGAAGCAGATGTCTGCTAACCTTCAGCACAGACATCAGCTTTACTGTAAATAATCATCTCTAAAAAATCTTTTTTTAAAAAAAATAATAATCTCGAATGGGATTTCATTTTTCTTTACATTAAACAGAAATCATTGTCAACACTTATCAAAGTCCACAGCTTGTTTTTTTGAAGTGATGACAGCCACCAAAACCAATGAACAGGCACTTAATTCCCCCCTTCCAGCCCTGACTCCTTGAACTGCATTCACACAGTGTTGGATATTATGTTATTGTCGCACTAGATTGTATTGTTGTCATAGGATATTCAAATTGCAAATAATTGCTATTGTGAAATGACGGTGCAATATCCAATAATGTTCAATAGCCAGTGATATGTGAATGCAGCCTAGGAAAACTTGCCCATATCCTGATGCTGAGGTAGTTTTCATTTTCCACTTCTGCTCCATATTGTTAGCTGCAACTGATACTGGTAATGACAAACACCACACTGAGATAATAGGACACAGGTCAATGATCCATGAGGGAGAAATAAATATGTAGCTGCTGTTTTCAGTGGGAGCACACATTCGGGTCTCATTGACCCCAATGCTAGATAAGTTAAGTGTATTTCCAAGGTGACGTTGAAAAACCTGTTCTGCAAGAGAACAAGAAAAGAAAGAGAGATGGCATCCTCTTGGTAAACACAGGGAAACACCAAGATTGGTTTCACTGAAGAGAAATGAAAGATTACTAAAACAGGGATTAGACATAACTTTAACAACTTCTCTTGGGGGTGGGGATGGTGGAATAATCAGTGGAACAGTCCACAAGCATTGGCTTAATATTAACAGTATAAATGAATGAGATGGAAAATTAAAAGAGATTACACTTCCTGCTCTGCATGTTTTAATTTTAATAGTTTGCAGTTTAACAATTACAAACAAGCCTTTCGTTATTAAAATTGGTGTTTGTTAATCAGGCTTAAGTTCTGCTTCATAATTAATTCTGCAACAAATGTGATGGATCTGGTTATTAAAAATATGACAAAGCAAAGCACAAATGAATTTTGGACTTGAAAATTATCCTTCTTTGGTGCTCGATAGTTGAAGCTCATTAGCATAAATGATTGTATTGCCAGAACTTGAGTGAATTTAAAATGGGAAAGTAATGCAACTTGATACCTACTTTCCTCAAGTAATTTTCTTCTATTTTCAAACAGTGCATTTCCTGTTTGCTTACTTTAAATCCATCCAACAGACTTTGATCACCAACTGCACACATGAAACAGAAAAACATGCACAATAGAATCAGGGTAAAGTTGAGAAATGGCAAAATTACACATGCACAGTTAGGCACAGACAATCGGAAGCCATGCAGAGGAGGTTCTGTTGAGGAACAGGCAGAACTTCTGCCACAAGAGAAATATTGAAGGAATTTTGGGGTGTGGTAGGGTTGCCAACATCTAAGTGGTGGCTGGAGATCTCCTGGGATTACAACTGATCTCCAGGCAACAGAGATCAGTTCACCTGGAGAAAATGGTGGCTTTGGAAAGTGGACTCTATGCCATTGTCCCCCATTGAAGTCCCTCTCCTCATTGAACCCCACCTGACCCTGCATCCACCCCCCAAATCTCAGGTATTTCCCAACTTGGACTTGGTAACCCTAAAGTGTGGCTTTGAAAAGCCAGTGGGAGGAGCTAATATTAATGAGACTCAGGAAGTGGGGCTTGTGAATTTCATTAAAGATTGCCTGTTTTCCCCCTTATAATCTGAGCACTAGACTAGACTCTGTGGCAAGGATGACACGATGGCGTAGCCTGATCTCGTCAGATCTCAGAAGCTAAGCAGAGTCGGTACTTGGATGGGGAACCACCAAGGAAGACTCTGCAGAAGATGGCAATGGCCAACCATCTCTGCTTCTCACTTGCCCTGAAAGTTCCTTGCTAGAGTCACCAAAAGTCAGTCACAGCCTGATGGCACTCATGTACTCTGTATCTGTTGCCCCTCTTAGAAGAAACAATCAGGGCTCCGTTGGGGCCGGGGCGTGCCGGAGCAACGCTCCGGGAGAGACGAGGCAGGGGGCGGGGACTTAACAAAGCCCCGCTCCCCGGCCTCCCCCCCGGCCAATGCTCCCGGGGCCGGCGAAGGTCCTTCCCTCCTCCCCCCCGTTAAGAATCCTGGGGCCGGTGGCACTCGCGCCGGCCCCGGGAAGGCCCTTCCCTCCTCCCCCCTCCTCCTTTCCCCCTTCCTTCCTTCCCCTCTCCCTTCCTTCCTTCCTTCTCTCTCTCTCCCCCACCTACCTATCTTCCTGTTCCTTCCTTTCCCCGTCCTTCCCCTCTCCCTTCCTTCCTTCCTCCCTCTCTCCCCCCTTCCTTCCTTCCTTCCTTCCTTCCTTCCTTCCTTCCTTCCTTCCTTCCTTCCTTCCTTCCTTCTCTCTCTCCCCCCACCTACCTACCTACCTTCCTGTTCCTTCCTTTCCCCCTTCCTTCCTTCTCTCCCCCCCACCTACCTACCTACCTTCCTGTTCCTTCCTTCCTTCTCTCTCTCTCCCCCCCACCTACCTACCTACCTTACTGTTCCTTTCTTCCTTTCTTCTTCCTTCCCCCCTTCCTCCCTCCTTCCTTCCTTCCTTCCTTTCTTTCTTTCTTCTCTCTCTCTCTTCCACCTACCTACCTACCTTCCTTCCTGTTCCTTTCCTTCCTTCCTTCCCCCTCCCTCCCTCCCTCCCTTCTTGCCTTCTGACACACTGCCGATGATGTCATCACTTCCGGTGACGTCAGGGGGTGTGGCATATGCAAATGTTATGCTAATTAGCTCCTGCACCTCTTTTTTTACGAAAGGACCCCTGGAAACAATGATTGTGCATATTGGGACAATCATGTGTAGCAAGTTCATTTTGTACATGCAGTCACAGCGCCGGGGACGTGGTGTCTTAAAAGGACTAAAGACTCCCAGAAATGACTATTTATGCTCAAAGCAAACATTTGGCAGTACAGTTTGAATAAAAACAGCAAGAGATTGAGAATTCTGAAGCATTAAGATATTTCCCCCCCCCCCCAAGTCCACAATATCAGATAACCATAGGTAATAAACAGGGGTCATTTCATAGAAAAAGAGGTGCAGGAGCTCATTAGCATAACTCATTTGCATAACTCATTTGCATATGCCACACCCCCTAACATACCAGAAGTGTGTCAGAAGGCAACACTCACCCCTCAGGCTCCACTCCACAGGTGAGTGAAACTGACCTGCTCTTCCTCCATTCCCTTCCCCATCCAATACTTGGTGCAATAAAAATAAGCGTAAAGAACACACCCTCAGTCTCTTCCTGCTCCCTTGAAACCACCAGGTTTCAAGTAGACTTGAGATACCCAGGACATGTGCACCACCCATCCCTTTCCCTTCCCTTCCCCACAACAAGACACCCTGTGAGGTAGGTGGGGCTGAGAGAGGACTTTTGAGAACTGCTCGTGAGAGAACAGCTCTGAGAGAACTTGGGACTGGCCCAAGGTCACACCAGCAGCTGCATGTGGAGGAGTGGGGAATCAAACCCGGTTCTCCCAGATTAGAGTCCAACTCCTGACCACGACACCAAACTAATGGGGTGGAAGCTGCTGAACGGTTGGTGAAATTTCTCCAGTACTTATGTGCCATGTGCCCAGATAAAAAATGGTATACTTAGAAAATTTATATGCCACCTTGAGCAAGTCTCTGGAAAAGCAGCACACAGTCATAAAAGGAACAATAATAAAATTATCAATATTAAAACAAGACATTAAAAATAATAAAGACCCTAGCAGGGCTTTCCCTGGGGCACTGCACCTCTGCACTTTTCGGGGAAGCTGAGGAGGGGGCGGGGCTTGGTCATGTGCCCGCGCCCTGGGCTCCTCACTCCTGGAGCTGCGCTCCTGTGCACTCCCGCTCCATCAGACCCCTGGTAATAAAATTAATTTGCATCAAGGGAGAAATGGTTGGAAGTCTCGGACAAGTCTGCAATCAGAACACCTTGAAATTCACAGACTGCGATGGTTTGTGTCTCTAGCACAGTTGAAAATATCTGTCATGTTTTCCTGGAATATGTATTTTGCGACTATTACTTAATCCTATAGGCTTCCATGCACACACCTTTACCTGAATGAGGAAACACACCTGCAACTAAGCTCTTTGTAAATGGATCCCTTCTCTGATTGGCGACCCCAAATTTTTGTAGTCTGGTCTGGTTCAATATGCCTTGAACAGACATTGTAGCACACCTGGAGCACCCTGTCAAAAGCTAAAAAATTAGAACCCCCAGATAAGGAGATAAGAGACTAGGGTTGCCAGCTCTGGGTTGGGGAATATCTGGAGATTTGGAGGGTGGAGCCTAGGAAAGGCAGCGTTTGGGCACGGGAGGGATCTCAGCAGGGTATAATGCTATGGAGTTCATCCTCCAAAGCAGCCATTTTCTCCAAGGGAACTGATCTCTTTTGTCTGGAGATCAGTTATAACAGCAGCAGATCTCCAGGCCTCACCTGGAGGATGGCGACCCAAAAGAAATAAGGATGCAGTTAACTAGTTAGAATCACAGAGTTGGAAGGGACCTCTGGGGTCATCTTGTCCAACACCCTGCACAATGTAGGACATTCATAAATCCCCCCACACCCCCCCAGTAACTCTTGTTCCATGCCCAGAAGATCACAAAACCCCCCTCCGGGATCTCCAGTCAAACTGGCCTGGAGATAAATTGCTTCCTGACCCCAAAGTGGCGATTGGCATTTCCCTGGGTGTGTAAGAAAGGGCCACAAGAACTAAGCCCTGTTGCAACCCTTCCTGTCCTCCCTCTCATGATCTGCCTAAGTTTACTGAACCATGAATGGTTAATCTGCAACAGGGGGAAGAAACATACTGAAGATAATGCAAATTGCTACTAACAAGCAGCCTACAACGGTTACTAGCATTTTGGGGGACTCCACCTTGGCTCCAAACTTAGGGCCAAACTAGAAGTGACAACAGGTTGAACCCAGGGATACCGTCACATCTAGTTTGGTTCTTAGCCAGCATTCCTGCTGGCCTTGCTTATCGTCACCTGCACATGAAACAGTGCTGAGAGGCGTCAAGACCGCCCGCCCCCCATGTGCCACTCCAGTAACTAAGGGCTTGGTTGATGCTGCTCAGGCACCAAGGGCTTTCCTGCCCCAGGCCCAGCCTGTTTGCAGTCACCTCTCTATCTTTATTCCTCCATGCCCATAGGAATTGCATTCTGGGAACTGTAGTTCCTAGAGCACCTGGAAGTAAATGAGAGGCATTCTGGAAAGTTCTGGGCAATGGAAATTCCCCGAATACACTGAGTGGAAAGTATTGGAGTCGGGAGGCGAGTGGTAGTGATTTCATGGTAAAGCTCTTTATTGAGGGTCAGATGGAACATGGGGAACCCCGGGCTCAGAGCCCTCTTTTATGCCGGCCAGAGACAATGCCCCAACCTCGCCCCCAGGTCCTGATAGGACCTTAAGTCCGTGGTTGTAGTTCATAGGTCCCCCAGCGGGAGACCTAGGCTTGTAATTGGTGGTCACTCAGGATCCAACTGGCTATTGTTCTACCTGGCTGAAGCTCAGATAGATTCTTACCATGTGCGCTGACCACGTGGTGGTCGCCATTACAGGAGACCATGCGATCATGGTCCTAGTATACAACACTGAGAAAAGGAAGTGGAGGAACAAGGAAAGATGGCAGGGTACTGGGATGGTTTACCCATCTGTGGCAGCTATGATTTGCATTTGGGGGAAGGGTGGTTGGATCTCCAGCTTTTTTACCCCAAAACTTGATATCTAATGGCACCACAGAGTTGTAAAAGTTTGCCAACTCCAGCTTGGGAAATTCCTGGAGATTTGGGGGCAGTACCTAGGGAAGGTGGAGTTTGGGGAAGGGAGGGAGCTCATTGAGGATATGATGCCATGCAGTCCACACTTCGAAACTGCCATTTCCTCCAGGAGATCAGTTCCTCCAAGAAAAACTCCAGGCCCTACTGTCAGAACCTGCAGATTCTGACAAGGATTTTTGGGTTCTCATGCTATATATTATAACCTGTTTCTGTACCCATCTTGTAATCATGCCTATTGCTATTAGTTGTTCCTATTGCCATTTGCCATTTGCTTGACCATTGTGACTGTATGCTATGTGACCCCAGGGTTATGGCTTTGACCAGGCCTGGTGTATGTATCTGTTTGCCCGGGAGAATGACAACTTCAAACCATGGGAACAATGGGCCTCTCACACTCCTGCCTCCGCATTCCATTCATCCCGGCTGGGAGGACAGGGGAGGACAGGGACCGTTTCTTATCAACGTGCGAAAGCCTTGGGGAAAGCATTTGTTATGTGAATATGGTTACATCTGAGGGGTCTGGTTTGGGAAGGGAAATTTACTGCTTCACACCTAGCTTTCTTTCCTGTGGGAAGCAAACGGCCAGAGAACCTTTTGCCCGCGGTTTTCCCCTCTTGTTGATTGGTTACCTATGGGCAATTCAAATTGTGCAGGAGACTATATTAGACCTGCTTCTATTGTATGCGTTATCTCTGACAATAATCCGAGGACCTGTACCAATGTAGAAATTGGAAATAAAGAACTGTGTTTCATCAACAAAGATCTGATCCTTGACTACTTTGAGCAGAAGCCTCACACCTACTTGTGCAAAGAATGAGTAATATTATGTGTCTGTGTGAAGTGTTGTCATGTTGCACAACCTTGCAGGGTTTTTATGGCACAAGATGTTCAGAGGTGGCTTGTCATTGCCTGACTCCGGGTAGCATCCCCGGATTTCCTTGGTGGACTCCCACCCAAATACTAACCAGGGCCAATCCTGCTTAGCTTCCAAGATCTGACAAGATCAGGCTAGCCTGGGCCATCCACCGTAGTTATAATAGCTAGTATAGCGTTAATAGCAAATTCCAGCAGCGGTGACAATGCCAGCAGTAAAAACAGCAGGAGTTAGCTCAAGCAGTTTCCCCTCTGGCACTGCAGTTGCTGCTGTCTGTCTGATCCTGCAACCCTACTGGCTGTTCCTCATCCTATTCACTGCAAAGGAGGTAAGGGGCCGTACTGCAGTTCAGAATAAAAAGCTATGCAGTTTCACATCTGAGATTTAGACAGGGGTCCGTTGGAGTGGGAGCGCACAGGAGCACAGCTCCGGGAGTGAGGAGCCCAGGGGGTGGGCACATGACCAAGCCCCGCCCCCTCCTCGGCTTCCCCGAGCAGTGCAGAGGCGCAGCGCCCCGGGGAAAGCCCTGCTAGGTCTTTATTGTTTTTAATGTTTTGTTTTAATATTGATAATTTTATCATTGTTCCTTTTATGACTGTGTGCTGCTTTTCCAGAGACTTGCTCAAGGTGGCATATAAATTTTCTAAGTATACCATTTTTTATCTGGGCACATGGCACATAAGTACTGGAGAAATTTCACCAACCCTTCAGCAGCTTCCACCCCATCAGTTTGGTGTAGTGTAGTTAGACTCTAATCTGGGAGAACCGGGTTTGATTCCCCACTCCTCCACATGCAGCTGCTGGTGTGACCTTGGGCCAGTCACAAGTTCTCTCAGAGCTGTTCTCTCATGAGCAGTTCTCAAAAGACCTCTCTCAGCCCCACCTACCTCACAGGGTGTCTTGTTGTGGGGAGGGGAAGGGGAAGGGATGGGCAGTGCACCTGTCCTGGGTATCTCAAGTCTACTTGAAACCTGGTGGTTTCAAGGGAGCAGGAAGAGAATGAGGGTGTGTTCTTTACGCTTACTTTTATTGCACAAAGTATTGGATGGGGAAGGGAATGGAGGAAGAGCAGGTCAGTTTCACTCACCTGTGGAGTGGAGCCTGAGGGGTGGGTGTTGCCTTCTGACACACTTCTGGTATGTTAGGGGGTGTGGCACATGCAAATGAGTTATGCTAATGAGCCCCTGCACCTCTTTTTCTACAAAATGACCCCTGGATTTAGACCACCTTATTTTTGATTGCGCGGCCTTTCTCTTTGGGCAGTCCGTATGTTATGCACTGAAATAATAACTGCACCTTCCGGTAGAATTTAATGGAGAATATTGCCCTCCTAATAAGGTTAAACTCAGGAAAGGTTACGGACGGCTTGCCTCTGCCATTCTTACCCAAGCAAGGTGATTAAACCTGATTCTTACCTAAGGCAGTCAGAAGTTGAGGTGGCTTCAGTGACCCTCTTGACTGACCTCCTCTTCAATAATCTATTAGGGAAAGCATTTAGAAAGATGTCCTTGGCTACAGCTGAGTCCACCCTCTGAGCTTCACGGCATTCAACCGAGATGCTTTTCCTGCCACGAGTATCCTTGAGAATGGCCAAATTGATTTTGCTATGGGACAGAGGTCAAGAAGGAGGAGGAGCACTCCTCACGCAGCTAGCAAAAGGACTTGGGAGGATACTAGTGAAGTACCCTCCTCCCCGGAGCTTTATGGCGAAATCATGAACACAGGGGACCAAAAAGAGGGGAGACAAGGGGGCATTAAACCAAGCTTGCTTTTACATAAAACGATTTCCTGGAACCACCAGGCAGAAGATTCATCGGGGTGACCTTATAAAAATGATCTGCCCTTTTAAGTACTGTGCAGGGTGTCGTTGGCTATGCGCAGGGTGTTTGATCAGTAGTGTGGATATGGCTGCGAATGTAAGCTTTGGTTTTGAGGCATGTGTGTAAGAGGGTAAGGGAATGGAGGAGCTACGTTGGGCAGGTACAAAGAAGGAAAGAGTTCTTCTATCTTTAATAGCTGCATAGAAGATAGGACTTCAGCTGGGGCTGCTTGTCTTGTCTCAACAATAATTTCCCTTGGCCACACTCTTCTCTTTGTTGTTTCCCTCCACTGTCAAACTTTATTGTAGGTTTCCTGGCGCAGATCCTCCCTCCCTCCTTTCCCTTCCTTCCTTCCTTCCTTCCTTCCTTCCTTCCTTCCTTATACCTCCCTTGTCCCCAAATTAATTTCCTCCTAAGACGTTGGTGTGTTCTTGGATTTATCGACATTGCCAAACCCCACCATTCCCCCACCTTTCCATTTTAAGCAGGCATTTTTGGGGGGTTGGGGTTGGGAGGTGTCAGTTATCAAAGACTGTTACATGAACAAAATATTACAAGAGTTTTAAGCATATCTGTATTTTAAGTAAAACAATATCTTTAATTGTGTTTGTACCTTTTATAAAGTTTATGTCTCCACTACCTGGCATTACATTTTACGACAAAGTCCCATTTATGTCAGATCTGGCCCTTGTAGCAAAACAAACAAAGTTTGACACCCCTGGTCTAGCTATTCATTTTGGTCAAGATACTCCAGGTTGTCAATCTGAGTCTCCTGAGTACGGCTGCAACCAAAAGTTTGCTTGCATTCACCGGCACTGCAGTCGCAAGCAGGTAACATTACATAGGATCACACTGTAAGTGTCTTAGGGAGCTTTCCAGGTCTACCAATTGTGCCCTAAATTCACGTATAACTGGGGCCGGGTCAGGACACAAAAGAACCATGAATCCAAAGAGAATTCATTCTTGTACCCAAGCCAGCGAGAAGAGCAGGAGAAGCTGGATGTAACCATGGTTTGTTTCTTTTCCAGTTTTCTCCTGATCAGCATAAGAACATTAGAAGAGCCCCGCTGGATCGGAGTAGTACTCCATCTAGTCCAGCATACTCTCTCACACAGTGGCCAACCATTTGCCCTGGAGGGCCAAGGAGACAGGGCATAGGGGCCAAGGCCCTCTCCTGCTGCCACCTCCTTGCACTGGTATTCAGAGGTTTTCAGAGATTTGGGGCCTCTTGTATATTTTATTTATTTATTTATTTACTTCATTTATACCCCACTTTTCTCCACAATGGGAGCCCAAAGCAACTTATGTCATTTTCCTCTCCTCCATTTTATCCTTACAGCAACCCTGTGAGTGAGTGACTTGCCCAGGGTCACCCAGCAAGCTTCCATGGCAGAGTAGTGATTCAAAGCTGGTGCCTGAAGGGCAACAGTGGGAGGTCTTCTGGAGTTCTGGCCCCACTGGTGGATCTCCTGCTGGGACCTGGGTTTTTGCCCCTGTGTGACACAGAGTGTTGGGCTGGATGTGCCATTGGCCTGATCCAACATGGCTTCTCTTATGTTCTTATGCCTGGGGCAGTGAGGCTCTGTCTTCTTGGTGCTTGGGGAGGGGGCAACATTGGGAGGGCTTCTGGAGTTCTGGCCCTGCTGGTGGACCTCCTGCTGTCACCTGAGTTTTGGCCACTATGTGACACAGAATGTTGGACTGGATGGGCCATTGGCCTGATCCAGCACAGTTTCTCTTATGTTCTTATGTTCTCCCAGATCCTACTTGACACTCTAACCAATACACAATGCTTCCTGTCATATGGAGGTGCCCTTTACCCACTATGCCTAGTGGCCATTGTTGGACTATCCTTCCTGAACCTGTCTTAAAGTGGGTTACATAAATTCCACAGCAGAAGTGCAGGCACAGAAAAAGCATGAGTCCAAGCAATGCAGTTATTACTGTTCTTGGGGGGGGGGGGGGTTGGACTAAAGGCCCTACTGGATGTGAGGCAGAACATCTACCATAGAAGTAAAACTTAGGTCCAGGCCTCTTGGGTCTTTGACAGTCCAGAATGAGGAACATTAAAACTAGTGACAAGTTCTTAGAAATCATTTTCTGAAACTGAAAGACGTACTGAGGGGTGGAGTGTATCCCGGAATAGGACCAGACTGCTGTGAATGTAATCTCACAGTGTGGTGGAAAAATGTCAGTCAGCCAAGGGAATTCGATTCATAAAAGGAATCAGCCTCTATGCATCACTGACATTCTGTACCCTCTACCCTTTAGTTTAGCTGTTATATTTTATTTATTTATTTATTTATTTATTTTGTGGGATTTATATCCCGCCCTCCCCGCCATACGGCGGGCTCAGGGCAGCTAACAACGTATCAACAATATTCCATACATAATTTAAAACATTAAAACATATAAACCAACATAACATCAGATGGCGTATCTTCAATTTGATCATTCAATTTGATCATTCAACGCAGCACCCGAATGCAACCTTAGAACAGCTACAACTGGTGGATAAAATCGGTCCAGGGCCAGGTATAAATATCAGTGCTAGGTCGCCTCTACCCTAAAGCCTGGTGGAAGAGCTCCGTCTTGCAGGCCCTGCGGAATTGTAAATAGTCCCGCAGGGCCCTGATGTCATCCGGGAGCTCATTCCATCAGTATGGGGCCGCCACAGAAAAGGCCCTGGACCTTGTACTCGCCAGCTGAGCCTCCTTTGGCCCTGGGAGGGTCAGACAATTTTGGGAACCAGACCGTAGTGCTCACTGGGGAACATATGGGGAGAGGCGGTCCTTCAAGTAAATAGGTCCTGAGCCATATAGGGCTTTATAGGTAAGCACCAGCACCTTGAACCTTATCCGGTATGCTATAGGCAGCCAGTGCAGTGCTTTTAACGCAGGCTGGATGTGCTCCCGCACAGGAAGGCCCATTAACAGCCGCGCCGCCACATTCTGCACTAGCTGCAGCTTTCAGATTTGCACAAGGGCAGCCCCATGTAGAGAGCATTACAGTGGTCCAATCTTGAGGTGACCAAAGCGTGGATCACTGTAGCCAGTTCATTGCGTTCAAGGAAGGGAACCAACTGCCTGACCAGCCGTAGATGATAAAAAGCTGATCTAGCAGTGGCTGCTACCTGGGCCTCCATCGTTAACGAGGGGTCCAGGAGCACTCCCAAACTCCTGACCAACCGATTATAACTCTGCTCTGCTGGGAAACCATTTGTGTGACTCTGTGTGTGGGTGTGTACATTTGTTTTCTGTACCCAGCTCACAAGCATAATGACAACAAAGGGAAAGACCCCCCCCCCAGGAGACCCCCAAGAACAGCATGAGGGAGAAGTTGAAGGTCTGCAATAGAAGGGGAAATTGGTGAAAATTGCCCCTTTTTCATGATCAGAAATCTTGTGCTGGAGAAGGTATTGTGAGCCACTACTGTTTGTGAGTCACTTTCTGTATTCCTAGTGGAGTGCCCTCACCATAGGCGTCAACTACGGGGGGGCTCGAGGGCTCAAGCCCCCCCCGAAATTTCCCGGGGGGGGCTCAGCCTCCCCCGGCAAAACGAAGCCTCTACCAGGCAGGCTCGCTTGCCTGCCTGCCGGCCCACTGGCCGGCTGCATAGGCGTCATCTACAGGGGCTGGGGAGCTTGAGCTCCCTCCCTCCTCCCCCCTCCGAACCTTTTCAGACGGTGCTGAGCCTCCCCCGGGGCCCAGGGCAAGTTCCAGTTCATTTTGAAAGCGAGGGTTTTTCCCCTCCGCTTTCAGAGACTCCGTTCTTCTGCTAGGTGAGAGGGGGGGGGGGGAGGAAGTCACAGGAAGCTTGGAAGCTAAGCTCCACCCCCTCTCGGATCAGCCTACAGGAGCCTGGAGGCTGCACATGAAGATTGATTTCCTTGCTTTCCCGGGCTCACCAAACAAAGTAAGGAAGCCAGTGCTGTCTTTCTTTCTCCTGCAGCCCCAGGAACTCTTGTGCTGCAGGGAGCAAGCTGGAATCCTGGGCTCACTTTCTTCTGTGGGGGTGGGTGGCTGCGCTCTCTGTCCCTCTCTCTCTTTCTGTTACTCCATCCTGGGAGAGCTGAAAGCAAGGAGAGACTGGAAGCAAGGAGAGACTTTCCCTTTCACTTTTCTTTCTTTCTCTGGGATACGACATGGAGGCTACCCTCCAGAAACTTGATTTTTTTTCCTAGGGGAAAAATCTGGAAGTCTGGAAATGAGCTGTAATTCCAGGGGATCCCCAGATCCCACCTGGAGGGTAGCATCCCTAGCTCTTGTGCTGAAATTGGAAGCTCTGGTTCTGCTGAGTGAGTTGGTGCATGCAAACCACTGGTATTGGTTTGCATTTGCTAAATCACCCTTCGTGGGTGGAGGAAGGGAAGTTGAAGGAAGGGAAGGGTGTCATTCTACCAAAAATGGAAGGTTTGGGTTTCTCTGTGAATTTGAGGACAGGAACTGGCACTAAAGTGAGATGAGAAAAATGTGTGGCTTTCTGAAAAATCTTGTGCTACAGTAATAATTATGCTACAATACAGTCTGTTTATATTAAAGGAACTACTGAGCTTTTTACTATTTTGTATGTTATGGTAGTGATATGAGAGCCAATTGAGCTGTGGGTCCATCTCATGCTACTGACAATAGTTACATATTAGGCCTTGCCCAAATGGTTCTGGGCATTAAAGCGCAGTTGCCCTGTGATTATGGAAAGTGATAGCAAGTCAAAGTCAACTCATGGTAACCCTGTAGGGTTGTCAAGGCAAGAGATATTCAAAGGTGATTTGCCATTGCCTGACTCTGCATCATGTCCCTGGTATTCCTTGGAGTGAATAAATGTCACTGCTGGGAGACAACAGGCTCTCTGAGTATTTATGAGGGAACAGTGTATCTTGCTTGCTGCTTAGTTCATGTAATTAGGCTCTGAAGGACTGTTTTGGAAATGATCTGCTTAAAGACTCTGATGTGGTGGAGATGGTGTTCTATGTTTCTTATAGGTAAAGGTAAAAGTTTCCCTTGCTCGAAACCCAGTCAAATATGACTCTAGGGATGCGGTGCTCATCTCCGTTTCCAAGCCGAAGAGCCAGCGCTGTCCAAAGACATTTCCGTGGTCATATGGTCGGCATGACTAGACGCTGAGGCGCACGGAACGCTGTTACCTTCCCACCGAACTGGTACCTATTTATCTACTTGCAATTTCTTGCTTTTGAACTGCTAGCTTGGCAGGAGCTGGGGCCAGAGATGGGAGCTCACTCCATCATGCAGCACTCAGGTCTCGAACTGCTGAACTACCGGTCTGCAGTTCAGCATCTTAACCACTTGAGCCACTTGCTTCTAAAAGAGATAGGTTTTGAGTTACAGTTTGGTGTAGTGGTTAGGAGCATGGACTAATCTGGGAGAACCGGGTTTGATTCCCCACTCCTTCGCTTGCAGCTGCTGATGTGACCTTGGGTCAGTCCCAAGTTCTTTCAGAGCTGTTCTCTCAAGAGCAGTCCTCAAAAGAGCTCTCTCAGCCCCACCTGCCTAGTCACAGGGTGTCTGTTTTTAAATGGTAAGCCCATCTGCATGAACAAGATGGGGGGGGGGGGGGGACATGCAGATCAACGTCCTTTTAAAATTTCCTTTTGCTGTGTGCAGCCTGGAGAGAACACTGGCAAGAATTGTGCACATGAAGCTCAATAGTCATGGGACAGAAGAAGAAGAAGAAGAAGAGATTGGATTATACCCCGCCCTTCACTTGGAGTCTCAGCGGCTTACAAACTCCTTTCCCTTCCCCTCCCCACAAGAGACACCCTGTGAGGTAGGTGGGGCTGAGAGAGCTCTTTCCCAAGCTGTCCTTGAGGGAACAGCTGGTACAGAGCTATGGCTTGCCCAAGGTCATCCAGCCAGGTGCAAGTGGAGGAGTGGGGAATCAAACCCGGTTCTCCCAGATTAGAGTCCGCACACTAAACCACTACACCAAACTGGCTCTCTTTTGTGACAAGTCCTTTTGTGGATCAAAAACTGACTAATTAAAAGGAAACAGAGTGAGTATAAATGGGCAATTTTCTCAGTGGAGGGAGGTAAGCAGTGGGGTACTGCAGGGATCAGTACTTGGTCCAATGCTTTTTAACTTGTTTATTAATGATTTGGAGTTGGGAGTAAGTAGTGAAGTGGCTAAATTTGCAGATGACACGAAGTTTTTCAGGGTGCTGAGAACCAGGGAGGATTGTGAGGCACTCCAAAGGGATCTGTCAAGGATGGGTGAGTGGGCATCAACATGGCAAATGGGATTTAATGTGGCCAAGTGCAAAGTGATGCACATTGGAGCCAAAAACCCAAACTATAAATACACATTGATGGGGTCCAAACTGGCAGAGACTGATTAAGAGAGAGATCTTAGAGTCGAAGTAGATAACTCAATGAAAATGTTGAGACAGTGTGCGACTGCAATGAAAAAGGCCAACACTATGGGGGTTATTAAAAAGGGAACTGAAAACAAATCAGCCAGTATCATAATGCCCCTGTATAAATCGATGGTGCAACCTCATTTGGAGTACTGTGTACAGTTCTGGTCGCCACACCTCAAAAAAGATATTATAGCATTGGAAAACATGCAGAAAAGGGCAACTAAAATGATAAAAGGTTTGGAACACTTTCCCTATGAAGAAAGGTTGAAGCGCATGGGGCTCTTTAGCTTGGAGAAACGACGGCTGAGGGGGTGACATGATCGAGGTTTATAAGATTATACATGGGATAGAGCAGGTAGAGAAAGAAGTCCTGTTCTCCCTTTCTCACAATACAAGAACTTGTGGGCACTCGATGAAACTGCTGAGCAGTCGGGTTAGAACAGATAAAAGGAAGTACTTCTTCACCCAAAGGGTGGTTAACACGTGGAATTCACTGCCACAGGAGGTGGTGGCGGCTACAAGCATGGATGGCTTCAAGAGGGAATGGAGCAGAAGTCCATCAGTGGCTATTAGCCACAAAGTACAGATAGGAACTCTCAGTCTGGGGCAAGTGATGCTCTGTGTTCTTGGTGTTTGATGGGAGGGGCAACAGTGGGAGGGCTTCCTGCCCCCACTGCTGGACCTCCTGAGGGCACCTGGTGTTTTTGGCCACTGTGTGACAGAGTGTTGGACTGGATGGGCCACTGGCCTGATCCAGCATTGGCTTCTCTTATGTTTTTATGTTCTTATGTTCATGCTCTTCATTTTGCTGTTACTTAAAATGGTGTGGTATAGTTTCAAAGGGACAATTAACTGGGATGTGTAAAAGGAATGACAGGATTGCCCATTGGAAACAATGGGAGAGGCCTGAAGGCCCATTGGAGATAATGGGAGCCAGGAATGCCAATTGACTTGCATACTGAAATACATTGCAGCACAAAAAAAGTTGCAAAGAAAATATGGAATGGTTTTTCCATTAAGGTCTTTGGGCCCAGATAGGCTACTCTGGGACTCGAATGACAGCTCCCAGAGTGGAATTACGGTCCCTAGGAATAGAATCTGTGCTCTGGGACTAGAATGACAGCCCCCAGAGTGGAATGACAATCCCTAGCAATAGAATCTGTGCTCTGGGATTGGAATGACAGGTCACAAAGTGAAATGACAGCCACCGGGAATAGGTTCAGTGCTCTGGGATTTGCACTCACTCCTAGGATATGAGTTTGAAGTGAGAAGAAGAAGAGATGAAGAAGAAGAGATTGGATTTATACCCCGCCCTTCACTTGTAGTCTCAGAGCGATTTATAAACTCCTTTCCCTTCCCCTGCCCTCAACAGACACCCTGTGAGGTAGGTGGGGCTGAGAGAGCTCTGAGACAACTATCCTTGAGAGAACAGCTGGTTCACAGCTATGGCTTGCCCAAGGTCATCCAGCAGGTGCAAGTGGAGGAGTGGGGAATCAAACCCAGTTCTCACGGATTAGAGTCCATGCACTTAACCATTACACCAAACTGGCTCTCAAGATTGCTGCTATTCTGAACTCTGTACATTGCTCAGAAATAGAGTGCGCAGCAACTGTTTGGTATTCTGTCCTGGCTCAGAGATTTCAGCCATGCATTTACCAAATGAAGGCATCTGTGATGCCATAAGTTAGTACATTTCAGTACAACGTCACCCTTACAAATAAGACAGAAACAAGACTCCTCTAAATGAATGTCCAGGAAAACTTTTAAAATATTCCCCTACAGGCTTTTCTGTGTTGTCTTCCTTACTGTCAAATTTGTGACCATTACTTTGTCTGATGCACATGGTATGTATATTTGCAGATCTATTCTAAAAGTGAATTTAAATAAAGGACACCGCAGAGACCGCTACCACTATAACCACTGGCCAACTCCCACCTTTTCCTGGGTTTGGCCCAGCCCGGGGGCATTGCTGGGGGTTCCCAGGCTCCCCTAAATTTCTGGAGAGCCCCTCCCTAAATCCCACATGGCTCTACCTCCATAGATAGTGACAATAGCCTATGATGTCACTGGCTCCTCCCTATGATGTCACTGGGCCTCGGTTCTTTTAAGGACCTAGCATAGCGACTCTGGCTCAGCCCCAGCCCCCCCCCGGAAAATTGAAAAGTCTACGCCCTTGGCCCTCACACTGAATCATGGGCTGAGAACTACCATCTAGAAGTGCCTGCGGAGTGTAAGTTGAAACATGGAGAACTTTTTTTTAAAAAAAGTTTGTTGCTGTTTTTTAAAAATGTTGCTACCAGGCAGTGAGAAAAGAAACCCTAGTTGTATTTTGTTTTTTTGGGGGGGAAGCTTGACAGTAATATTTTAAGACTTTCAATGTTATTCACTTATAATCTCAAAATGCATCTTGTGGGGATTTGGGGGATGGGGGTTGAGATGAATGAGGCGCTGAAAAACTCTTCAGGGCCTGCTGTGAATGTTGGCATTTTGTTGAGTCCTGGCGGACACCGCAGACTAACAAATCGTCTGCCAGAGCTTTTACACAATGCACCAGTTGCTGAGCATAACTGATACATACAAACATGTTCCCTCAGCAAAAGTTGATGAATGGCCTTCCATGATTGCCCTTCCATATACAGAAGAGGAGGCATGCATAGCTGAGGCGGTTGCCGTGCAACCATTCAGCATTCCCTCTGAATTGGCAAGATAGCCCCCTGAGACAGAAGTCTGTAATTCCCGTTGTCCGTAAAAATCTGCTTCTTACACTAACAGCCCTGCCAGCTATCAGGGCTTAATCACCCAGGGCCTCGGGAAAGCTAATCTCCAATGCAGAGCCGGTGCTGAGCAGAATGTGAATATTTCATAGGGATATATATTTTTTTGATATCACAAGGCATCAATATTCAATCTGACTGGATGAGAAGAGGCTGTGATGGTTCCTGATAAAGAAAGCTCTAATTGCAAAAGAAGATCCCCATGTTGGTTTAAGCCAAGAGCGGGGAAGAAAAGGAGGAGGGGAGAAAAGGGAAAAAAAGAAAGAACTGCCTGGTGGAAACAGCACCAGGGAGAATGAATTATATCAGCTCCAGAATCATACTTGCTGTTGGTGGAAGAGGAAATTAACAACAGGGAGAATATCTAAGAACCACTGATTTTTTAAAAAAAGTATCCAGTGGCATTAGCCAACAGACCTATCAATGATAAGGTTGCCAGCCTCCAGGTGGGGGCTGGAGATCTGGAATTATAACTGATCTTCAGGCTACATAAATCTCTTATTTATTTATTATTAATGTATTTAAAACATGTATTCCACTTCTGGAGAAAATGGCTGCACCACCTGTGGCAGTGGAAACCCAACAGGACTAAGGTCAAACCAGATAAACTGAAGGAGGGCATGTTTGCAAGCCCAGCAGAACCCAGTGCCAAGGTGGCAATGCCAGCTCATAAGGACTCATGTCAAGCACAGAATCACAATCCAAGCAAGGAGTGGTGTGGAAGCCTCATTGCTCAATGTGGAATTTAAAGAACCCTGTAAAAGATCCCATGAGGAAGCTTTACTGTGAAATGCATAAGGATTTATAAAGTTCTAATAAATACTTTCACCTTGCACCAGCTTTTTATCCCCCCCACCTACTGGTATGGCCTTTTGTTTCTCCAGCATTGAAGCCCAGCAGAACAATTGCAATGTACTAGTACCCGTCAGAATCCAGTGCCAATGTTGCAATGCCAGCCCAATCCCAATTGAAGCAAGGGGGGTATTTTTGCAAGCCCAGCAGAACCAGTACAGTGTACAGAGTGCTCAGCAATAACAGTGTAATCACAGAGTGACCAGCAGAACTCAGTGCCAATGTGGCAATGCCAGCTTAACAGGACTGATGTCAAGCACAGAATCACAATCCAAGCAAGGGGGGAGGGGGTTGCAAGCCAAGCAGAACCTGATGCCAATGTGGCAATGCCAGCTCACTCACAATCCAAGCAAGGAGGGCCATTTTTGGAAGCCCAGCAGAACCAGTACAATGTACAGAGTTCCCAGCATTACTAGTGCAATCACA
This sequence comes from Lepidodactylus listeri, assembly GCA_029233225.1. NCBI lineage: Eukaryota > Metazoa > Chordata > Lepidosauria > Squamata > Gekkonidae > Lepidodactylus > Lepidodactylus listeri. The sequence continues at coordinate 124,705,945 of JARCFY010000005.1, read as the reverse complement.
GAGTGCCCAGCAGAACCCAGTGTCACTGGCATTACAAGCTTAAAAGGACTGATCTCAAAGCAGAGAACTGCAAATCCAAGCAAGGGGGATGGGATTTTGCAAGATCCGTGCAAGAAAATGGGAAGTGCACACAAAAGAACCCCTGCAAAGGGTGAGGGGAAAACCCTCTTGAACCTGACATGACTAGTTTGAAATTGAGAACAGTGCTTCCAATGCTGGAGAATTCATGCACACACCCTTGCTTTGAAGTTTGGTATTCATTTTGTTTGAGCAGAGACAGTTTCTCTGGAAATGTATCTATTCACCAACTGGCATGAACTTCCAGGAATTTCTTGAAAATTAATGAAAAGTTAATGCCAGTTGACCTGCCACGAACTTCCCTTTGCAAACCACAGATCACCCAAAATTCATCATAGGCTTTAGTTTTTGAGCTAGTTCAGGCCCATCCCTATGCATAAATCTGACAGCCACTCTTCAGCATTTCAAGCCCAACCCCTGTTAAATGGGATGACTTTGACAATAAACATATTGTTTAAACAATATTTTCTGGCATACACACAGCTTATCTTAAGTCATGGACTGAAGATCCTTGTGCAGTGGTATCAGCTACTATTGAAGCAACTTTTTCAATATCTGCGCAGCCAATCAGATTTCCAGCAGCTAAACAGAAGCTCTGCTGGGCAAAGCCCCTCCTTGAAATGTGTAGGACAGCAGGGGAAAAACTGGAAATATTTGGGGTGGGAAACCCCCCCCCCCCCCCCCGGATACTTAAAAAAAAACTTTTTGGATGGAAAAATTGGAAATTTGAGGTCATACTGGAAAAAAAACCACCTATGAAATATTTTCAGTTTCAGAATGACAACGTGGGCATTCTGTGGACATAGACAGCTCTTGAATCCAAGATGCATTTCTGCACCTAGAAGGATACTTAACCTTCATGAGGGGAGCATGCAGGGCTTTCATGGCTTTTCAGCTGCTGCATACCTCCTGTTGTCCTTTTGACCTGGCTTGTGGCTGACCTTTCTACCTCTCCCTCCAGCGATTGTGAGACATATACCCACAGACTAGTTAACAAGTAGTTTATTGCCCTACCTTGCAGGTGGGGAAAAAGATCAGAAGGAGGTAAGATAGAAATACCAAAACCCTACAGCAAACCCCTGAAGGTTTTGTGGATAACTGAGCTCTTTCTAACCAGTAGGAAAAATTAAGGTATATGTGCTAAAACAGCATAGAGGGCACCAGATTGCAATTTTCTCTCCAGCTTGCGATCTTGCAATTTTGCTTGTAGAAAACTAAGACAGTTATAACTTTTATATTTCATAAAGATGTCAAATATTGCAATTTTATATGCTAAGTATGTTATAAATGATGCATTTTATATTGTTAAAGCAGTAAAATTAGTTCAGGTTTGACAGAAGAGTAAATATTGCATATGTCAATCCCCCCCCGCGTCTGGGTTTTTTCCTGCATTGTGCTTTTAATTTACTTATTAAACTTCTTTTCCTTTTAAATGGTATCAGTCTGATCTCTTGGAACCATTTTAAACCCCATTTGGTCCACACTTACCGGGAATGGGAAAGAAGGGAGAAAGAAGACCCAGAAGTGCTGCTATGGTCTTTAAGTGACCAAAGGAGAGAGAAGCTTGAGTGCAAACCCTTTGGCTGAGCCAAAACCTCTTCGAATTGGTTTGCTGCTGGTGGCAATACCCTGAGAGACTAGTGAGGGAGTGGAGGAAGACTTGTGGGGAATCTTGAGGCTGGAAACCCCGGTTGGGTGAATATTTTCCTCATTTCTAGGTGTAGAGTTAGGGGCTCTAATGCCTAGTGTTGCCTGGTAGGGTCTGGCAACTGGCAGAAGGATTGCATGGGGCAGCCTGGGACAAATACTTTAAAAAAAAAAAGAAATAAGGTTGTGTACAGAAGGTTCTTATCATAGAGTTTTAGTTGATTCCTAGAGCTGCCCAGAAGGTAAAAGGTTAGCTCTAGGAATCACCCAAAATGCTACAATAAAACCAGAAGTTTTTACCTTTTCACTTCTGGGTAGCTCTAGGAATTGCCAGGAACTTGGTGGTAAGAACTTACTGCAAGCAGATGAGGCCTTATTTTTCTTTTTAGTTTTCCCTCTCTGTTGCTACTTCCAACAACCAGACCAGGGAAGGAAGCTATTATTACTGCCATAATACAAACTATGTACAAACTTACTAGTGAACTACAGTCATGGGAGATATATAGCCAAATATATATGGCTATTTTTTGGCTGGAACGCACCGGAACAGTGTTCTGGCTGGCATCTGAGCCCTCCCCTCCACTCCCTGCAGGCAGGAAAGGGCCCTGCATGCCGGATCTCTGCCCAGAAATTGGGAGTGAGGCCGGGCCTCCCAGCTCCCTGAACTTAAAGGGGGAGCTCCCTTTAAGTGTAGGGAGCCAGCAGGAAAGGGCCCCACATGAACTAGGAGAGAGAGATAGGAATGGGGGTGCTCTACCGGGCTTCTCCTGCACACCCACCTCCCCACTGAACAGAATGTGCATGCTCCCAGCCACACTCCCTCTTCGCCAGCAGTACATGCAATAGCAGCGCGGGGCAAGAAGCAGTGTTTCTCCTGCTCCCATGGGCAGCTGCTGACTCAGGCAGGTAAAGGTGCTCAGCCCCCCCCCCCAAGTGCGGGAGTCTCTTAGCCGGAGCCCAGGCCCGATAGGCACGAGGTGAGTGGGAGAGAGAAGGCACCATTGGCGGGGTCCTCTGACTCCCCGGAGCGTCAGGCACCCTTTGTCCACCAGCAGAGAAGTGGCACTGGAGGAGCATGTGTGGTGTGAAGTAGAGCTGGCTTTGTGCGGGACCAATCTGGCCCTCCATCGCCCTCCACAGCCCAAATGGGGCCATTGCTCCCACATGCTCACTCCTACAGGCTATCCCAGGAAAGTGGCTGAGATCATGGTAGTGGCATCGCCCATTGACTGGGGAGGGGGGAGAGTGGAGAAGAGGCATTGTAGCTCCTCCACCTTTGTGTATGAAGCCAGCTCATGTGACCTCTGTGTCCATTGCCAGGCGCGAGTGTAGCCTGGTCCAGTGGGTTTGTGTCAGTGTGCCCTTCAAGTAGACCATTCTGATGCACACAGCACTCCTCTTGCTTTCCCCACTTTTTGTGTGCATGATCCAGTGAAATGTGCCTCCCCAAGCATGTTTGTGTGAGACAGAGATCTGCCAGGTGGTTTGTTTCTGAGGCGACTGTTGACAACCCCCCTTCCCTCCCTCCACCCGGGCCCGTCTTTCCCCCTTCCCAATGAATCACGGTGGCTGGCCATGCTGCACAAACAATGATGACAAGAGCCTCTCTCCAGCCGGCGACAGCTTTATACCCAGAATCAAACTTTGTTGGTCTTTAAAGGTGCCATTGGACTCAGAACTTTGTTCTGCTGTTTCAGACCAACACGGCTACCTACCCTTTGAGTGCAGGACATGGCAGAGCACACCCCCCCCCCACCCAAGGTCCTGTTGCCCGTGAGTCCTGCCCCGCAAAAGAAGCCCTGCCGAAAACTGTCTGCCAGGAGAAATCATGACAGGAGGGAGGGGTGCCTTTCCTGGGACTCCCCCCTCTCAAAAACAGTCAAGGTTTCGAGAATCAGGGATGATGTTACAAGAGCACAGATTTCCCCTAAAGCCGCTTTCCTGGGAAGAAGCCAGCCCCATGGAGTCCGATCAGATCTGCTTCAAATTGCTTTTCCTTTTTTTATTCTTACACACACAGACACACACACACAGACACACACACCATTTTCTGAGGTGGCTGAAGAACCTGGGAACCTCTGGAGGTGCAGCGCTGTGCAGAGTTACTCCAGAGGCATCCCACTGAGCTGCACAGGGCGCCTCTCACAGCAGCCGGGCTTAAGCCCAGTGTTGTCCAGTCCAGCAGGGTCTGGGTGCTGCTCTCATTCCTGGGTCTGCAGCTCTGAAAGGGTTAAAGCAGCTGAGCTGCTAGCGAGAGAGGCCGAGTGGGGACTGGGGGGGCAGGCAGAAGGCTTTGTGGCTGAATGGGGGAAGGAGGACAGGGAGGGCATCGGGGGTGCAACAGCAGAGAGAAGTTTTGCAGCCAGAGCCCAGGAAAGTTTACTCTCAGGGAGGTCGTTCCAGTTTTGGAAGACAGGCATTCTGCTATTCTGTAGGGTATTTTGGGGGGGGGGGGGTGTTAAATAATTTTAGAACATCATTTTCTCTTGCATGGTTTCGTTTGTTAGCCCTCGTGGTGCCCCACAGGAGCTGAATGGCAGGATCTGAATACATTGAAATAAATTCTCATGCAGGGAGGCCAGAGGGAGGGCCATTTAGAAGTCCCAGGTGTGATCACAGGGGAGGAATCGCTCACGCTAAGTCGCTGCCCAAGCACCACGCTTCCATCCCCATCTTTTTGTCCTCCCTCCCTCCCTCCTTCCTTCCTTCCTTCTTTCCTTCCTCTCCTTCTTTCCTTCCTTTCCAGATCTGTGTGTTCTCCCCCCCCCCAACCTAGCAATCCAAAAGAGTCCAGTGGAAACTTTAAGACCAAGGTTTATGCAGGTACAAGCTCTCCCTCTTCTGTGAGGGCAGATCTGTGCTTCCAGGAGTGTGGCCTAATATGTTAATGAGTTTCTGCTGTTGGGTGTGACCTATTATGCTAATGAGTTCCTGCTGGACTTTTTCTACAAAAAGAGCCCTGTATATATATATATGTGTGTGTGTGTGTATATATATATATATATAGAGAGAGAGAGAGAGAGAGAGAGAGACCCCTCATGAAAATGTGGCACAAGGGATAATGGGGGCTCTGCTAGCTTTGATCATGCTCAAGATTCTGATACAGGTGATGATTTTGAAGTGAGAGTTGCAGAAGAGGACCACAGCCAGGGGGAAAAAAAATGACTGAACCCAGTCGGACCAGACCAGATGAAGTGTTGTTCAGATGCCCGTCATCTTTCCAAACCCTGCCACCTGAGGTCCTTTTCACTGGAGATGCCAAAGGATGAACCTGAGACTTTAGATCGACAAAGCAAGTGCCCTATCTACTCACTGCAGTCTTGCAATGAATGCTTGGTTGCTTGCGACTGTTACACCACGGTAGCCTAAAAAGGTGATTTAGGTTATGAGTCAAATGGTTACAAGCCAGAGGCTTGAAGGACAGCAGACATTTTGCTTACTCACTGGCAAAGGTGTCATCCTGCTTTATAGCCCCCAGGGCTTCCTCAACTGGCTTGCAAAAATCATCCCAATCAAGTCATATTAGGGAGGGCCCCGTGGCTCAGTGACAAAGCATCTGCTTGATACAATAGATGACACTGTTCTTGATGGACCAATGTTCTGATTATGATTGCCAGGTCACCCCTAGCCTCTAGCAGGGGATGGGGGGTAAGGTTGTCAGATCCAAGCTGAGAAGATCCCCGGCCCGAGAGACGACCACTTAGCCTCAACCAGGGCAAGGGCTTTTTCGGCCCTAGCCCCAACTTGGTGAAACGTGCTCCCACCCGGGATCAGGGCCCTGTGGGACCTACTGCAGTTCCGCTGGGCCTGTAAAGCGGAGTTGTTCCGCCAGGCTTTCGGTTGAGGCGGTGGACGTTCAGCCATTCTGGCCTCCCCTGTTCCTGGCCCCTTCCCGAGGCCCTGCTGCTTTAGGTAACAACGTCACTTGGGCACTGGAGCTTTCTATTCACCTGACACGAGGCATGGGTCCTTTCGGTTATTGTCTATTGTGCCATCTGTTGTTTTACTGGTTTTATCGCTTTTATTGTTTTATGAATCTTATGTTGTAAGCCACCCTGAGCTCACTCGTGGGATAGGGCAGGGTATAAATAAAATAAAAGATGATGATGATGCTTTGGCAGGGATGACGGATAATCATCATCATCATAATACTGTCATAGAGTCCACCCTCCGAATCATCCATTTTCTCCAGGGGAACTAATGTGGGTAGTCTGGAGGTGAACTGTAACTGTAATTCTGGGGGGTCTCCAGGTCCTACCTGGAGACTGGCATCCCTAGGTCTCATTTAGTATAAGGCAGTGTCATATGTATATGTAAAATCACAACCAAACCACATACATCAATAAAGCAACTTATATGCTGTCTCCACTATGAAAATGGAAGCCTGATTTGAGCTATCAGTTGCTCATGTGCCAAACCCAACCCAGTCTAGCAGGCTGTGGGGCTCGGTTTGGGTTTCAAACGGCAAAAAAACAACAGCTCTGTGCTAATAAGAAGTGAAAGGTCACTTGTATTCGCGATCTTTCATCACAGCGCATTAGAGCGGATTGAGTGCAAAGAAGTCTTTTTAAATTAGAGAATTCCAGATGCAACATTCTTTTGCTGGGTATTATTGTTCATCATTGCTAATTCACGATGAAGGTCGCTAATGCATGAGGAATTTATTAAATTAAATTAATGGGGTGTATGATATCAGCACAGCACCAAGCTTCTTACATGCCAGTGATGGAATAACCTGGGTAAGAGGAGAAGGAATGGCACAACTTGTGGTTTTGTGGAAATGCCAAATTACTCTTCCCGATGAAAGGACAATACATGCCGCCTTGGTTTAGGCACCCCTTCAGGAGTAAAACATGATTCCCTTCCCGACAGGTGTGTGCACAGTGAATTCTACACCTCCCTAAATCCAATCGCCGTATCAAGGAACCCTGGACTTGATAACCAGAATTAACTGAACAAATTCAGTTCATTTGCAAGCAGTTCCTTGTTCATTTTCATCACGTTCTTGAGGTTGCTTCCATAAAGGCTTGTTCTGGATTTGGTCAAAACTAAAGTGGCATTTGTTTTGGTGCGTCCACATAATGTTGTCTCTTCATCATCCACTTCTGCTTTCACCCTGCTTCTCTACAATATTTCCCAAACTCAATTTGGTACAATCTGTTGGGAAGATTCACAGTCAGTGTGACTTTGTTCACGACGTGACAGGACGCAGAGTTGCCATTTCACTTTCCCACTGTGCTTGGGGAAACCCCAGATGGCACTCCCCCATTGCTCACCAGCCCCCAATGGATAGCTCTCTTGCAAGCAATGAGACCCAACTAAGAGCCGGCCATAAAGGACGGGGCTTCAGATGGGGTAGGTTTGGTGTAGAGAGCCAATTTGGTGTAGTGGTTAAGTGCACGGACTCTAATCTGGGAGAACCGGGTTTGATTCCCCACTCCTCCACTTGCACCTGGCTGGATGACCTTGGGCAAGCCATAGCTCTGTACCAGCTGTTCCCTCAAGGACAGCTTGGGAAAGAGCTCTCTCAGCCCCACCTACCTCACAGGGTGTCTGTTGTGGGGAGGGGAAGGGGAAGGAGATTGTAAGCCGCTCTGAGACTCCCTTGGGGAGTGGAGGGTAGGGTATAAATCCAGTCTCTTCTCTTCTCTTCTTCTAGGTGTGGGAGCAACTCGTCCACTGTCTGGAGACGCACGACCACACCACCTGGTCCTGTTCCTGTCTGCAACTCCTGAATCTTTGGCTTCGACCCCAGACCTGCTTGACTACGCCTCTTGGACCAGCTCAGATTCTGCTTCTTGGACCCTCAGCTGGTTCCCCTTGTGCATGATTCTTTAACTGAACCCTTGACTTTGCAATTCTGGTTAGTGATTCTGTCTCGTCCCCTTGGTCTCGGCTGAGTCGGCTCTGACCCAGGGCAGTCATCCCCTTTACACAACACTCTAGATAGCCTCTGAAACTCTATGGTTTTGCCATAGAGTTTCAAGAAAATCACTTTTCACTTCTCATCTGGAAATGACATTGCAGTGTCGCACAGTGCTGTTCCTGTGTGTCTTGCCCTCCCCCAACCCTCCTGCTGGTTGTCAGCCAAAGTTGCCATATGACAACCATAATGGGGAGGGGGCATTTCTGCAGATGCCACCTACATCAGAAGCATTCACCTTACCCCACAGCTGGATTTTCCTATCCCTTTTCCATAGAGGGCTTTCTCAGGACTTTTTTTTAAAAATCTCTAATTGACATAGTGTAAGCCAGCAAGGCATACTATATGCTCTTATGAACTGTTAAAATCATAAGTTTCAACTTTGGGGTGTTATTCTGCAAAGGGCGAAATGCACTCTCTATTGCAGTGAGAGGCTCCAGCCCACAGCAGGAAACATCCTCCATAGTTCACACTGACATGGAGACCAGGACTCCATTTCAAAGAGTCCTTCTGTCTCCTTTACTCTGGTCAATTCACACCTTCCCCCAAAGTTCCTGCAGAGATTACGTTAAGTGACGTTACCTGGCAACTAATCGTCGACTATCGAGTGACCTGGCCAGAGCCATCAAGAGACAATGGATTGGCGCCATGGATCCTAGCAGCTGCCCAGGTGTCAGTTCCTGCTTAGCACCCAGATTTGCAATATTGACCCCTCCTTGCTATCTCCTCTTCCTTATTACACTGACCAATGGTAGGGTTAGTGGGGACGGACCAACTAGTAGGTGTGTCAATGGGATGTGGTCAGCACATCCCGCCCCAATACCACCTTTTAAAAGTTCTTACACACTATTCAAGCTTAAGCTCTTAACCCTCTACGTGTTTCTGCCGGTTCAGATCACGCTCCCCATCTTTCCTTTCTATCCCTCAAATCTTCTTTTGGAAAAAGGACCACTTATCTCCAGGACAGGTAAAATATTACCCCTCAACGAAACTTGTTTTGTCCTCTATCTCGCAACGGATTTGTGTGTCTCCTCCAGTGCTGGTATTTTACTATCATCTGCCTCTGGTATTCAAATAGGAAGTATGGTCTTTCCTCCTTTTCTTTGACCCAGCAACTTGGTGCCACTTAAAAACCTATTTATACTACCTCCAAAGGTGACTTCTATGGGGGCAGATATGTAAGGTTGCCAGGTCCCTCCTGACAACTGGGGGGGGGACTTACTGGGAGCAGCAGGGAGGCCCATCCGACATGCAGCAATGTGACTACATCACTGACCACATTATTATTATTATTATTATTATTATTATTATTATTATTATTATTATTATTATTTATTAATTTCATTTATATCCCGCCTTGCCAGTTGGCAACCGGCTCAAGGCGGCTAACAACATAACAATATAAAACATAAAGTATAAAACATTAAAAACATTTAAAACAACTCTACAGTTATTCCCCAAGATGGCGACTTCCTAGCGCTCCGGTGGGTGTTTTAAGGCAGCAGGGCGCAATCAGTAGGGCCAGGGAGATGGTATACTCAGCTTTCTCCCCGATGACCCAGAAGTGATGTCATCATGTCTGGGATGTTGGGGTGACGCTTGGATATTTAGGCAAAAACTCTATGGTAAATTTGGCTTCAACCATAAAGTTTTTGCTCAAATACCAGAGTGTCGCCATGACATCCTGGATGTGATGATGTTACTTCCGGGTCATGTGGGCAATGATGTAGACATTTTGCTGCATGTTGGATGGATCCCTCTCTCTTTTTTGGAGTAAGTTGCCCCCTGTTGGTCAGCTGGGCAGTGGCAGGGAAGTGGGGCCTGGCAGCGAGGGACCCCCACCTCCACCAGGGGGTCTGGCAACCCTACAGATATGGTTTTCTGCAGCCATAGCAGTGAGAATTTGAGGAAGTGGTTGAGAATAATATTCTCTGGAAGCAGCTGGTTTTGCCTTATAAGAGTAATCGCTCCCAGAGTAAGCAAATTAGTCTGTGGTTACCAGGGGACATTTGAGGCCGGAGCGAGGCGGAGCCCAGGAGTGGGCACTAGGGCAGCCATGGGCCAAATCAAATTCTCTGATCTAATTTGGGCCGCCGCCGAATTGCCGCCGAAATTTGGCGGCAGCTTAAAAAGTGGCTGGAGGAGAGGGGATTTGAGGGAGAGGCTCCAAACTTACAGGGTAGCCTCTCCCTCAAACCCCCTCCCCTCCAGCCCCTCATATACCCTATGAGTTTTTGCCATTGACTTCAATGGTCCATAGGGTATAATGGGGCTGAAACTGACATTCGGCTGGCGGAATGACTCCCAAATTGGCTTGCATTGCCAAAACTAACATGTGGGGGTCATTCGGCAGCCGTAACAGATGTGGTCTGATTTGGCCCAATCTGAATCAGGCCAAAAAAATTTTATTTGCACACCCTTACTGGGCACAAATGGTAGTGGTGGCAAGCCCCTCCCCCAGCTCCCAGTGGGCCTATCGAGGAAGCGAAGCAAGAAGGGGTTTAAAGTTTAAACCCCTTCTGTTTAGAGTCGCATGGAAGCAGCGGCATGATCTTTCCATTGTATTCTATGGGGCCCTTCTCGCTTCACTCCCCCCCCCCCCACCCACCTTGGCAGGCCTGCTGAGGAAGGGAAGGGGAGGCTTTTAAAGATGCACCCCCCTTTGCTTACCTTTCTGACACACTTCCAGTGATATCAGGGGGCATGGCATATGCTAATGAGTTATGCGAATAGGTATGCTAATGAGCTTCTGCACCTCTTTTTCTACGAAATGACCCCTGGTGGTCACACAGCAAGTTTATCCCAATTTGCTCCCACTATAGATTGAGTGGGAATATTTTTAGGGGGTTGGGATGACCACACCCAACCCCCCCCCCCCGGAACTGCAAGCATTGCGTGATGAGGCTCTGGGCACCATCTAAATGGCCACACCACCATTTGGGCAGTGCAGCATGGGTTTGTTTTTTTTTAATTTGCTTTGTTGCATGCACATATGCATGTGGCCAAATCACCACCCCACCTGGATTTGCCATACTCCCTTGTTTTTGCAGGGCCACCCCCCCCTCCAAACAGTGAACAAAATGAAACAGTGATGGAACCGGCATTGGAGTCTATATGTGCTCTTGAACATTTAAGCATCAAATTTACTGTATTTTTCGCAGCAAAAGACGCACTTTTTCTCCCCAAAAAAGGGGGAGGAAAAGTGCGTGCGTCTTATGGAGCGAAGCTCCCGGGTTTGCGGCGCTTGCCGCGGACCCGGAAGAAAGCTCCCTGACCCCCCCCCCCCCATAGATGCTCCCGGGGCCGCTGCAAGCGCCGCGGACCCGGAAGAAAGCTCCCTGACCCCCCCCATAGATGCTCCCGGGGCCGCTGCAAGCGCCGCGGACCCGGGAGAAAGCTCTCTGCCCACCCACCCCCCTCAGAAGCTCCCGGGGCCGCGGCAACCACTGTGGACCCGGGAGAAAGCTCCCCGCCCACCCACCCCCCTCAGAAGCTCCCGGGTCCGCGGCGCTTGCCACGGCCCTGGAAGAAAGCTCCCCACCCACCCACCCCCCATAGATGCTCCCGGGAGAAAGCTCCCTGCCCCCCCATAGATGCTCCCGGGGCCGCAGCAACCGCCGCGGACCCGGGAGAAAGCTCCCCACCCACCCACCCCCCTCAGAAGCTCCCGGGGCCGCGGACCCGGGAGAAACTCCACGACCCCCCCTAGATGCTCCCGGAGAAAGCTCCCCGCCCGCCCACCCCCATAGATGCTCCTGGGGCTGCGGCAAGCGCCGCGGACCCGAGAGAAAGCTCCCCGCCCACCCCCTCAGATGCTCCCCTCCCAGCCCCTCTCCCTCCCACCCCCCTCAGAAGCCCCCCTCCCTCCCACCCCCCTCAGAAGCTCCCCGCCCACCCCCCTCAGATGCTCCCCTCCCAGCCCCCTCCCTCCCACCCCCCTCAGAAGCCCCCTCCCTCCCACCCCCCTTAGAAGCCCCCTCCCTCCCACCCCCCTCTCTCCCTCCCACCCCCCTCAGATGCTCCCCTCCCAGCCCCCCTCCCTCCCACACCCTCATAAGCCCCCTCCCTCCCACCCCCCTCAGAAGCCCCCCTCCCTCCCACCCCACTCAGAAGCTCCCCTCCCAGCCCCCTCCCACCCACCCCCCTCAGATGCTTCCCTCCCAGCCCCCCTCCCTCCCACCCCCCTCAGAAGCCCCCTCCCTCCCACCCCCCTCAGAAGCCCCCCTCCCTCCCACCCCCCTCAGCAGCTCCCCTCCCAGCCCCCTCCCACCCCCTCAGAAGCTCCCCACCCACCCCCCTCAGATGCTCCCCTCCCAGCCCCCCTCCCTCCCACCCCCCTCAGAAGCCCCCTCCCAGCCCCCTCCCTCCCCCTTCCTTCCTTCTCTCTTCCCCCCACCTACCTACCTTCCTTCCTTCCTTCCTCCCTTCCTTCCTTCCTTCCTTCTGTCTCTCTTTCCCCCCACCTACCTACCTTCCTTCCTTCTTTCTCTCTCTCTCCCCCCTACCTACCTACCTTCCTGTTCCTTTCTTTCTATCTGTCTTTCTTTCTGTCTTCCTTCCTTCTCTCTCTCTCTCCCTCCATCCCTCCCTTTCTGTTTCTTCCTTCCTTCCTTTCTGTCTTCCTTCCTTCCTTCTCTCTCTCTCCCCCCTACCTACCTACCTACCTTCCTTCTCTCTCTCTCCCCCTTACCTACCCCCTCCCTCCCCTGCTCACCTTTCCTGGGCTGCGGGGGGGGGAGGTAGGGAGGGAAGAGCTGGGCCTGAGTGCCCTTAAGCCACTGGGGCCCAAGCAAGGGGGGGAGGGAAACACCCTCCCTCCCTTCCTTCCTTCCTTCCTTCCTTCTTCCTTCCTTCCTTCCTTCCTTCCTTTCTTTCTTTCTGTCTGTCTGTCTGTCTGTCTGTCTGTCTTTCTGTCTGTCTTCCTTCCTTCCTTCCTTTTCTCTCTCTCCGCCCTCCCTCCCTCCCTCCCTCCCTGTTCCTTCATTCCTTCCTTTCTCTTCCTTCCTTCTTTCCTTTTCTCTCTCTCTCTCCCACCTACCTACCTACCTACCTACCTTCCTTCTTTCCTTCCTTCCTTCCTTCCTTCTTTCTTTCTTTCTTTCCTTCTTTCCTTCCTTCCTTCTTTCTTTCTTTCCTTTCTTTCCTTCTTTCCTTCCTTCTTTCTTTCTTTCTTTCTTTCTTTCTTTCTTTCTTTCTTTCTTTCTTTCTTTCTTTCTTTCTTTCTTTCTTCTCTCCCCCCCCCCCCCCAACTACCTACTATTTGGTTCAGAATATTTTTTTCCCCTGTTTTCCTCCTCTAAAACTAGGTGCGTCTTATGGTCAGGTGCGTCTTATAGTCCGAAAAATACGGTATTCAGCACAGGATTGCTCATGTGCACAAAGGTGGACACTGGGGGGGGGGGGGACCTCTTCATGTGAAGGATGTTCAGACAACCTAATCACAATCATTGCGACAGATGTCTGTCCAGATTGGCAAAATCATGGATTCAAAGTGCAAATACCCAGGAAGTAATTTATTTTCCTGGTATTGGAAAACTTACTAGGGAACTGAGAGGATTGCGCGAGTGAGCCCACTTCAATGTGGGAGGCGGATGTGGCCATCTGATCAGCAATTTTAAATGTAAGGGAACAGCAGTGAAACCCGATCAAAATGACCGTGTGACTGCAGCCATAGGTTAACATGGCAAGGGAGCATCAGTTTAAACTGCACAAACACATTGAATATTTTAGGGTTTCCAGCTCTGAGTTGGGAAATATCTGAAGATTTGGGGGTGGAGCCTGAAGAGGGGAGGTTTAGGGAGGGAAGGAGCTTCAGCAGAGCATAATGGCATAGAACCCACCTTCCAAAGCAGCCATTTTCTCCAGGTGAATTGATTTGTGACACCCGGAGATCAATTGTAATCCCAGCATATTTCCAGACCCCACCTGGAATTTGGCAGGCCTGCTCCCAGAGTTCGTGAGTAAAGTTAGCACGGTGACAGCACATTGTCTTAATTTCCATCAACACATTTAATATCGGCATCCCTCACCTAGATTCCCATGGACTACATGTTTAAAGTAGAAGAAGGAGGAAAGGAGAAAAATCTGTAAAAGCATACATGGAAATAATGCCGTATCTATAAAAGCATATGTGGCAGTCATGCTCATTGTAATGAAAGCTTTAGGTTTCTGAATTGTGCTGTATTATTATTTCTAGTGAGAGACTCTCCCCACACAGTAAGAACCACAGGTCAGTTGCTAGACCTATTTAGCTACTGCAGAAGGACCTTTAATTTGGTGGCGGAAGTGACTGAGGCGATTCATTAAAAGCAGGCAGCCCGAAGCCATTTGTGAAGAAGGTCTTTGCTTCTTTGCTGCAGAGAGTCAGAGAGGAATCCATGCTATTTTAGAAGCTTATCACTAGACATCTGCTTAAAAGAGTGACAGGAATGGTCCGCCACAGTTCTACCACCACATGCAGAACTTTTGCATCACTGTGTGTATGGCTTTTCAGTTAGGGTTACCAACCTCCAGGTGGGGTCTGGAGTTCTCTTGGGATGACAAGAGATTTCCAAGCTACAGGGATTAGTTCCCCAGGAAGATTAGTTCCAGAGGGTGGGCTTTATGATTTCACATCTCCACTGAGCTTCCTCCCTTTCCTAAGAACATAAGAGAAGCCAATGTTGGATCAGGCCAATGGCCCATCCAGTCCAACACTCTGTCACACAGCAACAAAAATACCAGGTGCCATCAGGAGGTCCACCAGTGGGGCCAGGACACTAGAAGCCCTCCCGCTGTTTCCCCCGCCCCCAAGCACCAAGAATACAGTGCATCACTTGCCCCAGACCGAGAGTCTATACCCTGTGGCTAATAGCCATTGATGGACCTCTGTTCCATATGTTTATCCAATTCCCTCTTGAAGCCATCCATGCTTGTAGCCGCCACCAACGCCTGTGGCTGTGAATTCCATGTGTTAATCACTCTTTGGGTGATGAAGTTCTTCCTTTTTTCTGTTCTAACCCAACTGCTCAGCAATTTCATGGGTGCCCACAAGTTCTTGTATTGTGAGAAAGGGAGAAAAGGACTTCTTTCTCTACCTGCTCTATCCCATGCATAATCTTATAAACCTTGATCATGTCACCCCTAAGCCATAATTTCTCCAAGCTAAAGAGCCACAAGCGTTTTAACTTTTCTTAATAGGGAAAGTGTTCCAACCTTTTATCTTTCTAGTTGCCCTTTTCTGCACTTCTTCCAATGCTATAATATCTTTTTTGCGGTGTGGTAACCAGAACTGTACACAGCACTCCAAATGAGGTTGCACCATCAATTTATACAGGGGCATTATAATACTGGCTGATTTGTTTTCAGTCCCTTCCTAATAACCCCCAGCATAACATTGGCCTTTTTCATTGCAGTCGCGCACTGTTTTGACATTTTCAGTGAGTTATCGACTACGACTCCAAGATCTCTCTCTTGGTCAGTCTCTGCCAGTTCAGACCCCATCAATGTGTAATTATAGTTAGGATTTTTGGCTTCAATGTGCATCACTTTGCACTTGGCCACACTGAACCCTATTTGCCCCATTGACGCCCACTCGCCCATCCTCGACAGATCCCTTTGGAGTGCCTCACAATCCTCCCTGGTTCTTACCACCCTGAACAACTTTGTGTCATCTACAAATTTAGCCACTTCACTGCTTACTCCGAACTCCAAATCATTAATAAACAAGTTAAAAATCATTGGACCAAGTACTGATCCCTGTGGTACCCCACTGCATACCACCCTTCACTGAGAAAATTGCCCATTTATGCTCACTCTCTGTTTCCTTTTAATTAGCCAGTTTTTGATCCACAAAAGGACTTGTCTTTTTATCCCACGACTATTGACTTACTTACTTAGGAGCCTTTGTGTCAGAGTCTCTAGTGATCAGCACTCAACAATGGTCCTTAAACAGGTTCAGTTTATTGTAGTCAGTTTACTATACATTCTCTAAACACTTCTGTGTTAAGACTGGAGAGGGAAAGTGGGAAAGGGATTTTATACGGGGTTCAAATTGAGGTGTCAGATGGCTACAAGCCAATTAATGCCAAGTTATCCTCACACAGAAAATAACAGCTTCTGCTTCCAATTGGGAAACTCACAAGGGAAACCCAAGATCTTATGTAAACAGAGACAAAGACTAGAGGAGAATCTAAACAGAGACAAATGCCAGAGGAGAATCGAAAGTAACATCCCAGTATTAACAACTTTCTCCCCTCTTTTCTTCATTGTGGTCACTCTCTATACCCCCACCTTTAATTTATGACAGCCTAGCTAACATCCTGCCCCCCTAAAGGAGGTCCCCCTGACTTCAAAGGGTACAAAGAGTGGAAAGCTCTCAGGGGCACTGACATGACAGTCCTGGACCTATTCATTTCCTTCAGGACCAAAATCCTTCCACCTAACCAAGTAGAATAGACGAACATGCCGTATTTTAGAGTCCAGAATCTGAGCCACCTTGTGATGCCGTTCGTCATTCAGAATCAGAGGTGGGGGGCAGGGGAATGAGAACGCCAAGCATTTGGCCCAGGATCTCACTTCAGGAGGCTGAAATGAAATATTGGATGAATGCCCCGAAGGGATTTAGGCAGGGCCAATTCAACAGTAACTTCATTGATTTTATGCACAACAGGAAAAGGTCCCACAAAACGCCAACCCAGCTTCCTACTGGGTTGCAGCCCCTTTAAGTTTTTAGTGGACAAATACACACAATCCCCCGGATTTACGTCCCAGGGTTCAGCCCAGTGCTTGTTAGCCTGAGTGTCGTAATCGGCTTTGGCATTATCGAGTGCCTCGCGAATCACCAGCCACTGGTCCTGCAGACCGTGCCACCAATCATGCAAGTCCCGCCCTTTTGCAGGGGTGTCATCAGACATTACAGAGAAGGGCACCCCTTCATAACCATTCAAAGCCATAAAAGGGAACACTCCTGTGGAAGAATGCGCCGGGTTGTTGTAGCTGTATTCTGCATATGGCAACAAGTCCACCCAGTCATCTTGCTGATAATTGGTGAAATACCTAAGAAATTGTTCCAGTGTTTGATTAATTCTCTCTGATTGATCATCAGTCTCTGTGTGATTAGCACTACTGAGTCCTTGTTCAATGTCCAAAGTTCTTTCCAAAATTTGGCAACAAATTGTGATCCTCTGTCTGAAATTACCTTCCTTGGAAAGCAGTGGAGCTTAATGATGTGGTGCATAAACATCTTTGCTAAAGCTTTAGCAGTGGGCAGCTGCTTGAATGGAACAAAGTGTGCCTGCTTCGAAAATGAGTCCACTACCACCCAAATTACAGTATTTCCCTTGCTGGGTGGCAAGACAGTGATGAAATCCATCAAAATCATCTCCCAAGCCCTGGATGGGGTTTCCAAAGGTTTCAACAATTCCAAAGGTTTCAACAGTTTCCCCCTCACCTTTTGCACATGAGACATGTAGGGCATGAGGTAAAAAAACTGGGAAATGTCCACCGTCATATGTGGCCACCAAAACTGGCGCTGCAAAAAACACAAAGACTTCAGAAACCCAAAATGTCCAGCCAGTTTTGATTCGTGGCTCCAGCGCATCACCTCCCCCCACATAGAAACAGGCACAATGACTTTGGACCCCTTATACCAACAGCAATCTTCATGTTCTTCTAATCCCAGTGTGGAAGCAAGTTCCTCCCGGTCTTTGTCAGACGCACCTTCCTTGAATCTGGTACTCCACAGAAGCACCTCCTTCTCTCTCTCTCTCCCCCCCCCCCGGGTTTAACCTGACTGCAAGTCATAACCACCCCACCCAACTGTGAGGGCGTGAATATAGAGTCAATCACCTCTTCCCTCTGACTCGCATGTTGGGGTAGGCATGACAGGGCATCGGCTAGAAAGTTTGATTTCCCTGGGAGATTGTGGAGGGTAAAACAGAATTTGGAGAAAAACTCCACCCATCTGAGTCATTTAGCATTCAGTCTCTGGGGTGTGTGTAACACCTCTAAGTTCTTATGATGAGTCCAAACTTCAAATGCAACCCATACCCCCTCCAACCAATGACACCACATCAATAAAGCTAATTTAATAGCTGCGGCTTCCTTGTCCCACACTGACCAATTGCACTCAGTAGCATTGAACTTCTTAGAGATGTAAGCCAGGGGCAGAGTCGCCCATCCGCCCCCTCCTACAAGACTGCCCCCCCCCATTCTGACATCTGATACATCCACTTGGACAATGAATTTCTTATTCTCATCGGGGTGGGCAAGCACGGGCTCAGAAGGGAACAGCTTTTTAAGCATCTCGAATGCATGCTGGCATCCCTCAGTCCAGTTTAACCTGGCCCCGGGTTTTGTACTCTCCACACCCTTCCCTTTTGTTTTGTTTTCAGCAAGTCCATGAGTGGGAGAGCTACCTGGGCAAAATTTGAGATGAAACCCCTATAAAAATTACAAATTACAAAAAATTAACAAAGATTACAAAAAAATTGCACACACACATGCATTTTGAAAAACTTCTGGGCCGCATGCTCTGTGGCTGAGGCGCTGCAGTAATGTGGATGCTTGATCACAGAATGTGTGCATGGGTAACCCACAGCAGGGGGTGCTCTCTGGATGATATGCTCCACAATACATTAAACTGGTACAATTAGAGGCAGCACCGTATCGCACCAAGCCGCCAGTGTGACCGCAGCCACTGAGAGGCTGTTTGCCACTGCCTATCTCTGCATAGCAACCCTGGTCTCCCTTGGTGGTCCTCCATACAAGTACTAGGGCCAGCCCTGCTTAGCTTCTGAGAACAGACAAGATTGGGCTAGCTTGGGCTTTCTAGGTTCAGAGGCTTCACACATTACCATAAAAATAAGCGGCATTTTGGTAACTGTGGCGGCTGTAAGCTGAACACTGATGCACAAAATGCAAATGCCTTTGTTTGTTTGTCTGTTTCATGCATCCTGTCGTTATTGTGTTTTATTTTATCTGATCTGCATCCAATGTGGTTATCAAAAGAGCTTGCAGGTCTGGCACAAATATAATTCGGTTACAGAGACGGTTCAAACAGTATAAATAGTCATTGCTCATGGAATTGAAAAAGAGGGCAGCAATAAGACACACATTCCTCCGGGAAATATTGGATTCTAAAAGTGGAGACATTATCTTCCCTGCCCCTACTAAATATAAAAAAACCTCGGGTATAGTTTTTAACCAGCTGAACCAAAGTGAGAACAAATACAGGGATTCCTAAACTGCCTAAGGTAATCTCTGGGTTTTTTAACGTTTCCTGCGTTGGTTCAAACTGCTTTGTCACACTGAAAGAGGAGTGAAATGTTTCACATTCTACTCAGAGTCTTCTGAGATACCTATGTCAGTCCTTCCTGAAATGTTGTATTGTGCTAGGTAGAGGGCAAGTGTCGGCTAGATATAGAAAATCCACAACAATGGCAAGACATGAGAAAATAAGAAAAGTTCTGCTGGATCAGACCAGTGGTCCATCTAGTCAAGTATCCTGCCTCAGAGAGTGACCAACCAGTTCCTCTGAAGGTCCAACAACAGGGCATAGAGGCCCTGATGTTGCCTTCTGGCCCTGGGATTCAGAGGATTAGTGCCTCTGTATGGGAAGGTTTCCCTCAGTCACCATTAGGGTTCCCATTCCCCCACCAGGGGCAAGGGTTTGCCCACTTTTGCGGCCATCGATCTGCTGGCCCTGATCCAGCCAGCAGGGGGAACCCTGCCCCTAAAGTGTCTTGTTTGCACCTACGTGCCCAGCTCAAGGACATCACCTGGAAGTGACATCATTGCGCCAGGCATGTTGTGGGGGGGGGGGGGGCACTCAGTTGTTTAAGGAAAAACCATAGAGATTTTCCCTTAAACGATAGAGTGTTCCCTGCAACATGCCCTGCATGATGACGTCACTTCCAGATGACCTCATTGTGGAAAGAGGTCGCAGAGGAGGACCAGGACATACACACACACACACACACACACACACACACACACCCAGCAGCAAGGTAAGGCCTAGCAACCCAGTCACCATGGCTGGTAGCCACTGATAGACCTCTCCTCCATGAATCTGTCTAATACCCTTTTAAAGCTGTCTATGCCTATGGCCACCACTACATACTCTGGCAGCAGATTCCACATTTTAATCACTCTCCGTGTAAAGATGTATTTCCTTTTGTCCATCCTGAATCTACTGCCCATCAGCTTCACTGGATACCCTCGAGTTTCAGTATTTTGGGAGAGGGAGAAAAAAGCTCTCTCTTTCCACTCCCTCTCCCCCATACATAATCTTTTAAATCTTAGTCTTAGTTGTCTCTTTTCTAAATCGAAATGTCGCAGACTGTTCAGCCTTTCCTTACAGGGGAGGTGCTCCACCTCCCAAATAATCTCGGTTGCCCTTGGCTGTAGAGACAAAACCCTAGCCATTGAGACCAGTTAGATGTCAGAACAATCCCTTTAGCAAAGTCCACTGAGGCCATGAAATTGCTTGGCGGCCCACAACCAATGTGTCACCTACTAAATCTCAAGGCGTGGTTACCCTCACACATCACCTAGCTCGGAAATCTGTAGACTTGGGAAGAATTTCTCTCCCATCTTCTCATACCCCACCCACCCCATCCATGAGGGATGCTCTTTCCCACCCATTCCTGATCAGTGATGGAGGAACATTCTATTCACACTTCAGTCACAATGTTTTATGCTGCACAGTTTGGGTGAACTCATTTTTCAGCTTGGACCCAAAGGAGGGTTTCCAGGGATGAGTAGGGGGAGGTGGTTTTTGCTGATTCCCCCTTTCACTGTAGACCTCCAGTTTCCCCTCATGCTGTTCATGGGAGTCTCCTGTCCTCATGGAGTACCATTTTAGGGGACATTTTGGTTGCCTACTCCAGGTTCAGAAATCCTGGGAGATTTGAGGGTGGAGTCTGGGAGGGGGGGTTACGGAGGGAAGGGACCTTGGTGGGGTATGATCCCATGCAGTCCACCTTCCAAAGCAGCCATTTTCTCCAGAGAAGTGGAGTAAATAAATAAATAGATAGATAAATAAATAAATATTTATATAATCTGGAGATCAGTTGCAATTCCACAAGATATCCAGACCAGTGTTTCCTCTAAGCTGACTTAGTGTGAGCTAGCTCACAGATTTTTAGCCTCTGGCTCACACATTTCTTGTCTTCACTCAGGAGGGATGGCTCCAGAGCAAACTACTTTATGCAATGGCCAAATCACTTGCTCGCAACTTTAATGCCAGTAGCTCACAAAGTAGAATTTTTTTCTCAGAAGACTCCACGGCTTAGAGGGAGCGTTGCTCCAGACCCCACTTGGTGGTTGGCAACTGTAAGTGGGAGAAGGGATGTGGGAAATTCCTTTCTCTGCAGACAGAAATCCTCTGAAAATATTACCGGTGGATCCAAACCTTCATTTAAAATTGGTGTTTGTGGAGGGGATAGAGACTCACCACATTTATTCTTTAAATTATTATGTTTCTGCTCTAGTAGAGTGGCATTAAACCCAGGTCTCCAGGACCCAATATTCTGCAATATTCATTATCTCCTGGAATATACTAATTCAGGGCTACTCGCTGTTGATTTGTATAGGGGCTTGGCTTTGGGAAGAAAGAACAAATGATCTGTTTGTAGCAAGATGGAATTTCTGAAACCTTCCATTTCTATGATGGTTTTTGCAGATGTTTCTACCTTCCTGAATGCTGCAACA
Organism: Lepidodactylus listeri; assembly: GCA_029233225.1. Taxonomy (NCBI): domain Eukaryota; kingdom Metazoa; phylum Chordata; class Lepidosauria; order Squamata; family Gekkonidae; genus Lepidodactylus; species Lepidodactylus listeri. The sequence goes on along the minus strand of JARCFY010000005.1, from coordinate 124,684,605 downwards.
TAGTTGGGACACTTATCCACAAAAGCACATGTGTGATGTTCACAATGGCTGGATTTCTACAATTCCCAGATGATTAGTCTGCCTTGTGATTGCACATCGTGCCCATGATCAGCTTAATTGGGCATTGTTTCCTGTTCATTGTTGCCTGGGAAAAAAAAAAAACATACGATATCTTTTTTGTGTGTGTTTCCCCAGTTTCTCCTCTCCAAATTCTGCATGGTCACTGCCAACTTCTGGCGGCCCTTTGATGTGATGACCTCAAAAATGTCTTCTCATTAACAGCCCTGCTCAGGACTTGCAAACTGAGGGCCTTTGGGGCTTCTTCGATGGAGTCAATCCATCTTGTGTTGGATCTTCCTCTTTTCCGGCTGCCTTCAACTTTTCCCAGCATTATTATCTTTTCCAATGACTCTGGTCTTCTCATACTGTGACCAAAGTACGGCAGCCTCAGGCTGAGGACAGACTGGCAATCTAAAGCGGGGCAGGCACGCTTCGCAAACGGAGGAAAGGAGCATGTTCAGACATGCGCATCTGTCCGTCGGCTCCGTTGCGTACTTACCCGTCTCCCAGTCGCTTTCCTTCCGCTTTACCCGGACACCGGTTTTTCCCGGTGTTCAGGGGCCTTCCTCCGCATGCCTCCCGCTTCCAAACAGTGTGAACTGGAAGAAGCGGGAGGCATCCGGAGGAAGTGTGAACGCACCGGCAAAAAGTTTTGCGCATATGCGCATGTGCGCATATGCGAAAAACATCAAAGGAAAACAAAAAAAAGTGCAGCGGCACGCGCGAGCCGCGCGCGCTGGCTATGCGGCAGTCTGAACTCTCCGTGGCAGTCTGAATGCTCCGTATCGCCGCTGATCCGCATTGCTCTGGCCAGTGTGAACGGCCAGCTCCGTGGGTTTTTTCCCCCGCTCCAGTTCCCTCCGCTTTGCCTCCGCTTCAGTTTGCCAGTCTGTCCTCAGCCTCAGTTTCGTCATTTTAGCTTCTAGGGAGAGTTCAGGGTTGATTTGATCCTGGAAGCCACTTGTCTTTTATAAAACTCTCATCCAACACCACATTTCAAATGAATCAACTTCCTTCCTGTCAGTTTTCTGCTTCCAATTATATCATCGTGTTTGATCATTCAGTGATGGCCCACAAACTTTAGATGCAAAAGCAAAACCCCCCCCCAAAAAATCAAAAAAGCCCTTTCAGTTGCAAGACACAAAATGCAAACAACAGTGGCATTACCTTATTTGCAAAGAAGTGTAATTACAACTATTGACCTCTACTGGATTTAAATTAGTGTTTTGACGAAGAACTCCTTGATTATCAACTCCATTTATCGTGGGAAATCTATTCTCCAGATCGAACCACTGATAGCGAATCAATTTGCAGTGTGGAGTGAGGAAGGCTATCGGCTCGAACATCGGTTGAATGAATTCAACCGTGAGTCCATAAATATTGGTAGTTCGATCACATCTGAAATTAACAGTAATGAAGCCAAGAAGGACGTTAATGGAATCCATGGGAAATGAAATGGCCAGGGTGTGGAACAGAGAAAGGAGACAAAGGTAATGTTACACAAGTATCATTTCCAGGGGTCATTTCGTAGAAAAAGAAATGCAGGAGCTCATTAGCATTACTCATTAGCATAACTCATTTGCATATGCCACACCCCCTAACATACCGGAAGTGTGTCAGAAGGCGACACCCACCCCTCAGGCTCCACTCCACAGGTGAGTGAAACTGACCTGCTCTTCCTCCATTACCTTCCCCATCCAATACTTTGTGCAATAAAAATAAGCGTAAAGAACACACCCTCATTCTCTTCCTGCTCCCTTGAAACCACCAGGTTTCAAATAGACTTGAGATACCCAGGACATGTGCGCCACCCATCCCTTCCCCTTCCCCTCCCTACAACAAGACACCCTGTGAGGTAGGTGGGGCTGAGAGAGGTCTTTTGAGAACTGCTCATGAGAGAACAGCGCTGAGAGAACTTGTGACTGGCCCAAGGTCACACCAGCAGCTGCATGTGGAGGAGTGGGGAATCAAACCCGGTTCTTTCAGATTAGAATCCAACTTCTGACCACTACACCAAACTGATGGGGTGGAAGCTGCTGAAGGGTTGGTGAAATTTCTCCAGTACTTATGTGCCATGTGCCCAGATAAAAAATGGTATACTTAGAAAATTCATAATCCACCTTGAGCAAGTCTCTGGGAAAGCAGCACACAGTCATAAAAGGAAAACATTAAAAACAATAAAGACCCTAGCAGGGCTTTCCCCGGGGCACTGCGCCTCTGCACACTGTTCAGGGAAGCTGAGGAGGGGGCGGGGCTTGGTCATGTGCCCGCCCCCTGGGCTCCTCACTCCCGGAGCTGCGCTCCTGTGCCCTCCCGCTCCATCGGACCCCTGATCATTTCTTGTGGTGATGTATATTTTTTTTCTGTGCATGCGCTGCTATTCCCTGATCAAGCTCATTATGTCAATTTTTGAAGCATTACTAAATCTTGCAAATTTAGTGAAAAAGATGTGATAGTGAGTGTACACTCCATGGTGAATTATGACTGTATAACATCAGAGTTTTGCAGTGGAGTTCTGTACGCTGAGAAGTGGCCTACACTGCAACCCTACGCAGAATTATACCCTTCTAAATCCAATGAAGACAATGGGTTTAGAGGGGTGTAATTCTGTTTAACATCATACTATTGTGGTGTAGTGGTTAGGAGCAGTGTTCCAAGCTGAGTTAGTGTCAGCTAGCTCAGTTTTTTAAGCTTCCGGCTCACACATTTTGGACTTAGCTCAGGAAGGATGGCTCCAGAGCAAACTAATGTATGCAAGTAGCCAACTTGCTCACTCACAACTTTAATGCCAGTAGCTCACAAAGTAGAATTTTTGCTCACGAGACCCCACAGCTTAGAGGGAACATTGGTTAGGAGTGGCAGACTCTAATCTGGAGAACCAGGTTTGATTCCCCACTCCTCTTCCATATGAGGCTCACTGGGTGACCTTGGGCCAGACACTGTTCTCTCGGAACTCTCTCAGCCCCACCGACCTAGGGCTGCCAAGTCCCCGGGTAGGGCGGGGGACGCACCGATTTTTAAAGCTTTCCCCCGCCTTTTCAGAATTGGCCACCGGGGGAGGCAATGGCTGCCAGCAGGGAAACGTCGGAGCTTGCCCTGGCCTCTTAAAAGGGAAATGTCTGCAGAGAGCCTGCCCTGCAGTAAAAAGCCTCAACAGACATTTCCCCTTTAAGAAAGAGCAAGAGAGGCCCACCCAGAGAGGCTCTTTCTGCTGAAGGGCCTGCTTTTGCATGTGGCCTGCTGCTGGAGTAAGCTGCTTGGGGTAAGCTGCTGGGGTCTGCCAGCTCTTTTCCTTCTCTCTCTCTCCCCCTCCCCCTTTCTTTCTTTTTTCTGTCTGTCTGTCTGTCTCTCTCTCTGTCCCCATCCAGCAGAGGTCTATCAGTGGCTATTATAGCCACAAGGTCTAAATGGAGCCCTTTGTCTGGGGCAGTGATGCTCTGCATTCTTGGTGCTTGGGGGGCAACAGTGGGAGGGCTTCTGGAGTTCTGGCCCTGCTGCTGGACCTCCTGAGGGCACCTGGTATTTTTGGCCACTGTGTGACACAGAGTGTTGTACTGGACGGGCTGTTGGCCTGATCCACTGTGGCTTCGCTCCTGTTCTTATGATATGAAAATCATATTTAGCACTTGTGCAGCACTTAGTGCTTCATATTCTGCCGAGATGAGGAAGGATTCAGTAGGGCCATTGCTCAGTGATAGAGCATCTGCTTGACATGCAGGAGGTATCAGCCTCTTCAGCTAAAAAAGGATCAGGTCATAGGTGACATTAAAGATCTCAGCCTGAGACCCTGGAGAGCCACTACCAGTCTGAGTAGTCAATACTGACCTTGATGGACCAATGGCCTGATTCAGTATTAAATAAAATGATTCCATGGCACTGCAGGGTTTTGAGCCAGGCTCTCCCAGATCCCAGCCAAACAAACTGACTGCTACATAACACTGACTCTTGTTCAGCGACAAAAAACAGTGGCATAAAAGTCACAGTCTGGGTAATGCTGCTTGCAAGCCTATAAAGCTCAAGGCAGCAGCAGAAGCTCAGTATTAGGAAACTTCATGAGTTCATGTGTCAGCATGTGGAAGCAACATCACAGGATGTGACATCACAAAATGATGTCACTTCCTTTCTCCTGGCTCCACCCCCAAAGTCTCCTGGCTCCACCCCCAAAGTCCTCAGATATTTCCCAAGTTGGACTTGGCAGCCCTACACCGACCTCACAAGGTGCCTGTTGTGGGGAGAGGAAGGGAAGGTGGTTGTAGGCTGCTTTGAGACTCCTTAAGGTAGGGAAAAGCTGGTTATAAAAACCTACTCTTCTACTACTGAAAACAACTGACTCTGATTTCCAAATATGACCAGATATTACCCTAATTAATTATTAATATTTGATGTCTAAGCAAAGATGCCCTTCCCAATCCTTCCCAAGTTGCCTACTCTCTGTGACCATTAGAGAAGGACATGGGGAGTATGGCTGACCCAAATCTGGAATTTCCATCTGAAAGGATATTATGCCTTACAACAGGTTTGTAAAAGGCCTCCACCTGAGTCCTTGAGAACTGCTACAGATTGTAATAGGCAGCATGATGCTAGATGGGTCAATGGTCTGATCGATTTTTTATTTTTTATTTAATTCATTTATATTCCAGTTTCCCCCCCAATGGGGATCCAACAGCTTACATCATTCTCCTCTCCTCTATTTTATCCTCACACAACGCTGTGAAGTAGGTTAAGATGAGAGGGTGTGAATGGCCCAAGGTCACCCAGCGAGCTTCTGTGGCATGAGTAGGGATTCAAACCCTGGTCTCCCCGATACTAGTCTGACCGTCTTGCCCGGACTCATCCCCTCCCAGGTCCCTCAAGAGCTGAAAACGGGCTGGCCATTGTACAGGGCCGGGGATCCCCAAAATCACCTGGGGCAAAGAAGCAGGAGGGCAGAAGAACAAAGAGCGTAAAGCTGAGAGAGGCAGAGCCACCGAGGGGTTTGGGAAAGAGGAAGTGGCATGCCAGCAATCCAGCAACCCTCATGAAGGCAGCAAGTCAACCTCCCTTTGGCCTGGCTGCAGCAAGGTCAATCACACTCGGCTCCAGGTGAGAAGCCATCGCCCCAGCCTGGCCTATTGGGCAACCAGACCAGCAGGCAGGGAAGCAGGAAGCGGTGTGGAAACAGCAGGGGGGGGGCTCCCATGGGCCTGCAAGGCCACCGTGACATGCCCAGCCTGGGCGATGGGGTTGGCGTCAAAGCTTAAAAGTAGGGGCAGGGCTAAAAGGGGAGGTTCCAGGCCAGCCAGGAAAGGAGCTGGGATTGGGGTGGAGAGTATAAATAAGGAAGCCCAGTGGTCAAGGATGTTGCACTGGGTAGCCCCAAGCTGGTTGCACGTGAGAGAGAGGGAAGCGGCTGGGGTACTCACTGGCAGGTGGAGGGCGGTGTCATCACTTCCTTCCCTGCCACCATATTGCTGAGACCTCAGAGCGGTAGTCTTGCGCCGTGATAGTGACTGGCAGCAAGGGTGAGGAGACGGGCCTTGACACTGACACTCTTAATCACTACAACCACACTGGCTCTAATTTAATAAATCAGCTCGCCTAATTAAAAAAAAAACCTTAATTGTTAAGAATTTTGGTTGTTCAGCTGTAGGATAGTGGAACAATGGGGATCTGGGCACGCATGCACAAGATTATGGGCGAATGGGTGAGACTGAGGCATTTTGAAAAACTAACCAGTTGATTTCATCCCATATTCCACGTATGTCTCGCTTTCTTTCCAGTAGGCAGCTATAAGACCACAAAAGGCAAATTTCTCCTCGGTGTTTGACGTGTGGCATTTTGAATGACCCTACTGAATACTGAACATACTGGTTATATTCCAACTCTGTTGTCTTTATCATCATTTGAACATTCGGGGGCGATAGTTTCTTCTGCAAGGATTTTGGTAAATGAGAACAGTGAGATAATGGGTATTTATGAGTTATGTCTAAAGAAGGTGTTCTTTGATACAGGTCTTTTTCTCCCTCCCCCTTAATGCCGGAACTTGAGGGAATCCAATGAAGCTGTTGGGCAATAGATTCCAAGCAGAGAAAAGGAAATACTTCTTTACACGGTGAGTGATTAAAATGTGGGATTTGCTGCCAGAAGATGTAGTGATGGCTACAGTCATTATTATTCAGTCGCACAGTCAAGTCCGACTCTTCGTGGACCATATCCTACCAGGCCTTCCTACCTTCCGCCGTGCTCCGGAGTCTCCTGAGTCTGCTTAGTTTCATGTCCGTTGCATTGATAACACCATCTAACCCTGGCTACAGACATAGCTTTAAAAGCAGCTTCGACAGATTCATGGAGGATAGGTCTATTAGTGGCTACTAGGCATGGTGACTGAAGGAAACCTCCAGGTTCAAAGGCAGTCAGCCTCTGAATCCCAGTGCCAGGAGGCAACATTTGGGGGAGGCCTTGGCCTCTGTGCTGTATTTGTTGGAACGCCAGAAGAATTGGTTGGCCACTGTGTGAGATGGGATGCTGGACTAGATGGACCACTGGTCTGATCCAGCAGGGCTCTTCTTGTGTTCTTAACTCAGTGTTTGTTTGTTTTTTTTAAAAAATCAATTCTTTAAGTACTTTTACAGAGTGCTTGTGTCATGACAAAATAATCTCAATTTGTTATAAATGGGGGAGTCAATTATGTTTTATGATTGTTTTCTTTTTTGGCTTCATATGTTCAAACATTTTGGCACCTGAGATGGAAAATCCAGGTGCCATCTTCCGCATGGGTAAATAAATAAATAAATAGTTCAATTGTTTTTTATAGCTGTACCACAAAACTGCTTCCTGAGGTGGCTGTCCTCTCCTAACTCATGGTAGGCTTTGGGAATATCTGAAAATCCTTGTTGCCTTGAACCCTCTCTTGGTACAAGAAGGAGAGATAGGGCAAAGGTACAACCCACACCTCATAGTGCTATCAGCCCTCACCGACCACTGTTATCTAGAGTGAACATGGCTCTAATCTGGGTCAGTGGTAGAACATCTGCTTTGTACGTAGAAGGTCCCAGGTTCAATCCCTGGGATCTCCAATTAAAAAGACCAGGCAGCAGGTGATGTGAAAGACCTTGAAACCCTGGAGGACCACTGTCACTCAGAGAAGATAATACTGACCTTGGTGGACCAATGGTCTGATGCAGTATAAGGCAGCTTGTTGTGTTGGGTTGTAACCCAGCAAGGTTTTAGATGAAGCTCTTCTTTTAGAAATAAAACATCTTTTCATATATATGCGTGCACCTGAAGCTGCCTTGTACTGAATCAGACCATTGGCCCATCACCGTTATCAGTATTGTCTACTCAGACTGGCAGTGGGTCTCCAGTGTGTCAGGCAGAGGTCTTTCACATCACCTATCACCTGTTCCTTTTAACTGGAGATGCTGGGGCTTGAACCTGGGACCTTCTACATGCCAAGCCAGATGCTCTACCACTGTGTCCAGTTCTAACTCTGCATGAAACCTGGGACCTTCTGCATACCATGAAGATTCTGTACCACTGAGCCACAGCCCCTTCCCTGTGAGAGCCAGTTTGGTGTAATGGTTAAGTACACAGACTCTAATCTGGGAGAACTGGATTTGATTCCCCACTCCTCCACTTGCAGCTGCTGGTGTGACCTTGGGTAAGTCATAAGTTCTATCAGAGCTGTTCTCTCAAGGGCAGTTCTGGAAAGAGCTCTCTCAGCCCCATCTACCTCACAAAGTCATAAGTTTTATCAGAGCTGTTCTCTCAAGGGCAGTTCTGGAAAGAGCTCTCTCAGCCTCACCGACCTCACAAGGTGTGGGGAGGGGAAGGGAAAGGAGTTGGTAAACTGCTCTGAGATGCCTTCAGGTAGTGAAGGGCGGGGTATAAATCCAATCTCTTCTTCTAGTAGTGAATGTCGTATTTTCTACGATGGTGATAAAATACTCATTGTAGTACAGAAGCTATAATTTCATGTACAAACCATCAACAAGGACCAGACTAGTGTTATCAAAGTGGTCCAACCACTGGAAACGTCGACAAGGATATCTATGGGCCAAGCACACATCTGGCTCACTTCTCCGCTGCCTAGCTTAATTGTGCTGCTATGACACAAGGACAATATATTTTAAGTTGCTCGATCTCCCTTATGAGATCGTGACCTAAGAAATGAAGCATTTAAATCATAGAGTGGAATTGTGGAAGGTTGCAAGGGTTCCTGGTCAATAAGTAGTGTCTGACAACTTTGAAATTATTCTTATGGCTGCTGGCCATTTTTTTTTATTATTTCATTAGTTGCAAAGAACGTTAAGTAGCAATTTTCTGAGCTGACATTAATATGAAAAGCCTGAGTACTGGAACTAGTGATTACAATCAAGTCAAGCTCTGAATAAATAATCCCAGGTAGTGGAGGAGTTGATGCTAATAAGAGTACTTGAAGCAGTCATTTCAGGTTAAAAACAGTCGTAGAATATTCCGTCATCTTACCAAAGTGTCTAATAGTTTGCCTTGAAATGTCTCGGATATTTAACTGGAGTTGGAATCCCGAAAGTCAATGGCTTGTGTCCATCCATGCAATTCTTCTAGTGGAACTGCATTTCCCTTTGCAGATGAGAGAGTGGAAACCTTGGATGATTCATCTACTCCCATCGTGGTGGTGAAAAGTGTCATCAAGTCATGGCCAAACTTATAGTGACCTCATAGTGTTTTCAAGACAAGAGGCGTTCAGAAGCGGTTTGCCTTTGCCTGTCTCTCTGTAGCAACCCTGGTCTTCTTTGGTGGTCTCCCATCTAAGTACTAATCAGGGCCAATCCTGCTTAGCTTCTGAGATCTGGCAAGATCAGGCCAGCCTGGCCTATCCAGGTCAGATCCACTATAAAGCAAAATTGTGGTTCCTAATCCCACAATTCTCTTGCAAACAATAGTGTGTGTGTGTGGGGGGGGGGGGGTCACATACTAGTTTGTCCCTAAAGGTTTCCCTTGCTCAAAAGCTAGTTAAATCCAACTCTGGGGGGAAGGGGTTTGTCTATGTTTCCAAGCTGAAGGGCTAGTGCTGTCCAAAGACTTTTCTGTGGTCGTGTGACCGGCATGACTAAACCCTGAGGTGCACGGAATGCTGTTACCTTCCCACCAAACTGACACCTATTTATGTACTTGCAATTTCTTGCTTTCGAACTGCTAGGTTGGCAGGAGCTGGGGCCAGAGACAAAAGCTCACTCTGTCATGTGGCACTAGGGTCTCAAACCACCGAGCTACTGTCCTTCCAGTCTGCAGCTCAGCATCTTAACCTCTGAGCCTATATTGTTTGCAGGGCTATTTTTTGGGCTGGAATGCACCAGAACGGCATTCTGGCTGGCATCTGAGCCCACCCCTCCCCACCCCTCTGGCGGGAAAGGGCCCCGCACACCTGATCTTTATGCGGAAATCAGGCATGAGGCCTGGCCTCCCAGCTCCCTGCACTTAAAGGGAGAGCTCCCTTTAAGTGCAGGGAGCCAGCGAGAAAGGGCCCCACACAGAGATCAGGCATGAGGCCTGGTCTCCCAACTCCCTGCACTTAAAGGGACAGCTCCCTTTAAGTGCAGGAAGCCTGTGGGAAAGGGCCCCAGCTGTCATGGCTCTCTCCATCTGGCTTGCTGCTGCCCTGTCAGTAGGGCTGCCAAGTCAGCCCGGGGGGTGGGGGATCCCCCGCGAAAGGGGTTCCCGATCCGCCGGCCAGCATTTGGCCGGTGGGGGGAACCCCACCCCTGACGTCGTCCAGCAAGGACGACGTAATGATGTCACCGAAAGTGACACAGCACGTTGGGGGCATTGCCAGGTCCCTTTGGGGTCTGGGCCTTCCAGGGAAGGGGGCTGGAGTCAAAGTTGAAGAGGGTAGATAGAAGATTCCAGTGCGGAACGCAGAGCCAGTCAGGTGCAGCCTGACTTCAGCCCTGTTACTTTTGGGGTATCTTCTCGCCATACTTGACACCAAAAGGTTGAATTAGCCTTCCACCCTAAGCATGTGCCAAGCTGACTAGATCAAATAATTATTTTATTCTCACTGAGAACCACTGCCAGTGTGGTATGGTGGTGAAGAGTGTCAGACCAGTATCTGGGAGATTTGGATTTGAATCCCCACTCGTGCCATGGAAACCTCACTGGGTGAGTCTTAGCTTAGGAAGGATGGCTCCAGAGCAGACTAATTTATGCAGTAGCCAAATTGCTCACTCACAACTTTAATGCCGGTAGCTCACAAAGTAGAATTTTTGCTCACAAGACTCCACAGCTTAGAGGGAACATTGGGCAGTCATTGACCTGCCTTTACCAAATATTAAAAGGTTTCTAAAATAATGTATAGGAAGACTTTGGGCCTGAGAATCAAAATTGCACTGAACTAGAAAAGTTTTAGTTTTGCAATTTTACACTGTAGTCCTAAACACAGTCCCATCCTCACTGATGCAGAAGGGTGTAACTCTATTTAGGATTGCACAGTTGATGGCTTTGTGGAGAGACTGGCAAAGGGACAGGAAATGCGTGACTGGAACTCGTGACCTAGGGCCTAGGCGGTGTGTCTTGTTGGCAATGGCTTGCAAATATATATGTGTCTAAAGTCTGTATTAAAGTTGTTTGGTGCTAACTGCCATGCAAGAGAAAACATCTGAAAAAGTAGCTTCATTGTTGTGTGTGTTGGCAGAACACTTGACTGTTGCATGGGGGACTTTGGGGGACATCTGCAGAGAAACAGAGTTGTAACTAAAAATGAGCATGGTCAGCTGCACTTTGGTGATTGCTTGTTTTGTGAAATTTAAAAAGTGGGCAGAGTTTCTGATGAAGATGATTGTCCCTCTTCTCCTCCCACTGGGCTGACATCTGCCTTTAATGGGCCAGCAAAGTTGATGTTCTTAAACCTCCTAATAAGAGAGATTTCTGCTTCTGAGGAGCTGACTTCCAATGATTGGTGATCTTGTGATGGTAGTGATACTTTTATGCGGTAAAGCCCACCTATTCACAGGATCATTTTACCTGTGGGACGGACTCTGCATGGTAACCTCTCCACTGGTACATAATTGCGTGTAAAAAATACTATAGTGTAATAATTCAGGTGGGTAGCCGTGTTGGTCTGAAGTAGCAGAACAAAGTTGGAGTCCAAAGTTTCATCCAAGGTATAAGCTTTTGTGTGCATGCACAGTTCTTCCATCTGAAGAAGTGTGGGTGGCACATGAAATCTTATACCTTGAATAAAATTTTTGTTAGACTGGTTCCTTTGGTGCACAGTCCACAAACTACTCCCGTCCAGTGCATCCAGAAACCTAGGGTTGTTCTACCAGTGAACTAGGATTGCCAACTCCAGGTTGGGGAAATCCCTAGAGATTTGTGAGTGGAGCCTGAGGAGGGTGGGGTTTGGGGGAAGGAGGGATCTAAGCAAGGCATAATGCCATGGACTCCACTTTCCAAAGCAGCCATTGATCTAATCTCTGTAGTTTGGAGCTCAGTTGTAATTCCAGGAGATCTCCGGACCCCACCTGTAAGTTGGCAACCCTAAAAATTCATATTCAGCGTACTAGTTCTGCAGGAAGGCAAGCTGATTTCCATGGGAACCTAATCTTTAGGAATTGATTCCAATCCAGTGTGGGAATAGTTGTTGGACATAAGATATTGGTTCAGGCAAGATTTTGTATAGATGGGACAGAAAATAATGCTTTTATTGGTTTTGTCAAAACCATTTTGACAACAAACAAGGTAAACAGAATAAGAAGCAAAAGGCGGGTGTGGCTGGATGACCACACTTCTGGTAACATGGGGTGTGGCCTAATATGCTAAAGAGATGCACTGTCAGGGGTGTGGCCTAGTATGCTAATGAGTTTCTGCTTTGGGGTGTGGCCTATTATGCTAATGAGTTCCTGCTGGGCTTTTTCTACAAAAAGAGCCCTGATTGTAATAGTCCACTGATCTAGGAACAATCTAGGAAACATTTCCTGAGAAAAATCCAGAAATTTTACTGAACCTCTTCAGGTTTCTTTTAAAATGTCAGAACAATAATACATCATGCACTAGAATCAAATGAACTAGGAAGTGATAAAGAAGGAGTGGCCGTGGCTCAGGGGTCGAGCATCTGCTTGTCAGGCAGAAGGTCCCAGGTTCAATCCCCGGCATCTACATCTGAAAGGATCAGTTGGTAGGTGATGTGACAGAACTCTGCCTGAGACCCTGGAGACCTACTATCAGTCTGAGTAGATAATACTGACCTTGATAGACCGTTGGTCTGATCCTTTAGAAGGTGGCTTCATGTATTTGTGTATTCTTCCAGGCAAACTGACAGTGGCCCCTATCGCCTTGTTCAGAGTGTTTCACAACCTGATCTTCCAAACCCATAGTACATATGCAGATAATTTTTCCATAAAACATACATCTAACGTATAATGCTAATTTATTGATTGACAAATATATAGTGGAAAATGTGTATGTTTATGGGGCAATTAAGTGCAAAGTAACCAAAAATAGCATGAAAATAAAGCAGCCCAGACTGACTTTACACAAGAGGATCAAAATGGTTCTCGAGAGCCTTTCTGACATGCCCAGGGTTTGGCTGATCACCAGTTTGGGGTCAGGAAGGAATTTTGCTTCAGGCCATATTGGCCCAGGGATCATGGAGGGTTATTTTTGTCTTCCTCAGGGCATAGAGCAGGGGTTACTGGACGGAGTGGGGAGATGGTTGTGAATTTCCTGCACTGTGCAGGACTGTGGACTAGATTACTGTTATGTATTGGGACTGAGTCATCCATGATTGAATCACCCTAGAGACTGGCTGAGCTTGGAGCACAAGAACAATAGCCGACCAGGACTCTGGAGTAAACCAATCAAGTTGTAATGTTTTGTAAATAGCCTATCACGGGGAATGGGTGGGTGTGGGGAGGAGTGTTTTGCATGCATACAAGGAGGGCTTCGGCCCTGCTAGTGTTGTCTTGTTCTGGCTTAACTCACTTAATAAACTATGAGCTGATCACTCTATGGCTGAGGACAGAATCAGGAAGTGGAGCGGGAGAGCTTCGCTTGTGAAGCGGGGGAAGGGAGCCCATTCAAACAGCTGCAGCTGTTCCCCGGCTCCCTTCTGTACTCACCCACTTCCCTGCCACTTTCCTGCCATTTCAGAAGGACACCGACAGAAACCGGTGTCCAGGGGTCATCTGCCAGTTATCTCCTGCTTCCTGGCAGTGTGGACTGGAAGAAGTGGGAGTCAAGCGGAGGTGGAAGTGTGAACGCGCCATTACAGAGATATGCGCATGAGCGCTCATGCACCCGTGCGTACCCATGCCCAATACAGGAGGTGGGGACATTTTAAATTTCTAGACTGCTGATGTGGCCATGCGCCTATCCGCATAGGCACACATGTGCATATTGCCAAAACGGCCCGGCTACAAGCTGTGGAGGCCGGCCCACCCAGGGCGGCTCCGCAGTAGTCTGAACGCTCCCTAACGGCATGCTCCCACAATACACTGGCCAGTGTGAATGGCCAGCCCCAGAGCACTTTTCCTCCGCAGCTTTTGGGCTCAGTTTCCTCCTGCTCCAGATTGCCAGTCTGTCCTCAGCCTTCATGTCTGAACCCAGTACATTTCAATGTACCTTGAGGTTCCTTCCATCTCTACGTTTCAAGACCAAAGTGGAAAGAATTATGCTTCTTCATCACTAGAACTTGTCATTCAGCCTGAGTCAAAAGTTTTACCTTGTTTCTGGGGAAGGCAATGTCAGTCTCCATCTAAGAAGTCTTGAATCACCCACAAGATGTTCCCTCCCCACTGAGCCATTTCTCTGCCTTGTGTGTAATGCTTTGTTCTCACCATTAATTATTTGATCGGCTCTCCGTTGTGAAAAAATCACTTTTCTGTTCGCATAAACTTAACATTCCACTCCGTTCATTGTGCTCCTTCTGGTTGTACTGTGCATGTAGCTGAAGGAGATAATGTAGTCTTTTCAAACAAACAAACAAAAAAGCACTATCAATCTTCCTGCAATGGCAGGAAGTTCATGAGCATATCTAGAGGACCAAGGAAGCCTGCAGATCTTCTCTGAGTCTTTGATTTGTACTTCTGTGAAGTTCTGATGGACTGCAGTGCTTTCATTTTCTCTCCAGGAAGACGTTAAGGAGATATATCTGTGTGTGTGTGCAGAAGTTGTTTAATTGTTTCTCACAGGAGATGTGGGTAAATCATCAAATTCCATGGAGTTTCTGATGCCACTCTTAATTTGATCAAGAATTTAGTGTTCAGTAAAGCCAGATTTGTAGCTGATGTTACTTGATGCACGGATCTTATTATTTCAATTATTTCAAAATTACTTTGAAAATTACTTTGAAAATTACTTTGAAAATTATTTCTTTGAAAATTTCTTATTTTATTTATTCTTATTTTATTACTTTGAAAATTACTTTGAAAATTATTTCAAAGATGGTGTTTGTGACAATACCTCTCTTTTATTTTGTGTGGTTAGGTGTGGTGTGGTTTTAAATTTCTTGTTGTTTCTTTCTCTCACTCAAAGTATCTATCGCTGCCACCAGGAATTTAATTTGATTCTTTAATTAACCTTTCCCACAGTATTGTGCCCGAGCTCTAAGCTTCCTTCATTGGACTATGTGGTTCTGAGGATAAGACTCTGGGTTAACAATAAACAAGATAAAACTTTATTGGTAAAGGAAGTGTATTGGTTACAAGAGGTTTTGTTAAGTTGCTCAATAAAATCTTTCCCTTTTTACTCTGGTCTCTGTCAGCCTTTCCCCTCACACTCTTAAAATACTCTGACTATATTAGATTTTGCCTAAATTGCCCCCTTAGGTATAAGTCCTTCCTCCTTGAGAATCTTAATGCCTTTCACAGCACTTCTGTATTATTCTAGTTAGAAAACTGCCTCTCAGACATTGGGGAATTTCACACAGCACCTTTAAAAATGTTACTGAATTGGCTTGGAATAAACCGGTACAGTGATGGCCGTTTCACACAGCCCTTCCCCTACCGTTCTGGAGCCGTCTTTGAAGCGGTTCATCATTTCAGACAGCCGCTGTCTTTTCACACCTCTTTTCGCCCATGCGGGCGATCTCCGTCATTTTTTAAAAAAAGAGTCGATTTAGAGTGCTATAGCGCTATAGCAATCCCATTGGAATGAATTGGAATGAAAACCCCAGGCATTCCAATGGGGTTGCTATAGTGCTATAACGCTATAGCGCTCTAAATCAGCTCTTTTTTAAAAAAATGACGGAGATTGCCCATGCGGGTGAAAAGAGCCACGAAAACACTTGTTGGAGGAGGAAGCACTTCGGGGGTATTGCACACAGCACCCCCATAGCGCTTCAGGACCAGGAGAAGAACAGAAGAACGCTTGGGAGGAGGTTTCAAGGTAAACCAGCTCAGAAGTGCTTCCCCAATGGGAGAGACACGTTTCTGTGTGAAAGGGCCAATATGTCCCATTAGGGAACCAGTACTAGTACAGTTCTGTGTGAAATGCCAGACAGAAACCATTACTGTAGAGTTCCTGAAATGGAACATATTGGCTGTGTGAAATTCCCCTATGTGTAGAGTGATTGCTGCTGACTTCTGACTTCAGACTGAACACTCCACCTTCCCTCTCTTCACACACATACCTCCTAGCTCCACCCACACACTCTCAGTGACCAACCAGTCACCTCACTCACTCATCTCCCTCTTTCACTACTGCCTTGTTCTTCTGACACTTACCAACCATTTGAAGGAACATAGACATATAACTTGAAATCATTACAGTGTTGCAGCCAATCGATGAAACTGTCATCCTTATCAAAGTCTTCTCATTTGACAAAAGTCAACATCATAAATGAGAAAACAAGGTACTTGGTACAGTGATAATGCCTTCTGCTGCCTATACTGAGCACTGAGAAGAATATTGCCCCAGCCAGTAAGAAACATATGGCTTCCACAATAACAACCTAAGCATTTTAGTGAAGGGAGAACTTTGTTTTTTGCTCGGACAAAGAAACTGAACAAGATTACCATAACAGTACTTTTTTAAACTATACAATGAAATTCAATTTAAGAGTAAGCATTACAACCATATTTTGTTATGATGCATTCTCAAAATTGTACATAGGTTGGTTTTGCCGTGGCTGGGAGATGTAACATGCTTTGAAGCTTACCTGAGGTCCCCAAAGCACTAGGAACAATGCTCTTTCCCGGGGAAGAGGGCAATAAAATGCCCAAACTGCCAGCAGAGCTGAGTTGAGTTCCCTGCAAGAAGATAACCCTCTGCCCAGATGCCAGGGAGGGGAAAGATGAAAGGCTATTTCAGAACATGAGCTGAGCAATAAAACCTTGATGATGTGAACTCCCTGTTGATTGGAGAAGAAATGCTAGGATCCCATGGGGGTAGAGCCAGCATGGTGCAGCAGTTAGAGCAGGGGTCCCCAGCCTTTTCAAGCTTGCAAGCACTTTTAGAATTCCGACACAGGATGACCACAAAATTCTGAACCCAAAATGGCTGCCGTAGGAGGCAGAGACAACTACAAAAGTCTAGGAATGAGGTTATGCATAACTCTTCAGCTTTTCAGGCAGAAACTCCGTGTAACAAAACGTCTTTTAGAGCAAACATATGTGGAATGAAACAAAATATTATTCTTATATTGATAGACAATCATTTCTTTTCTATTCATATAATCAATTCCCTCTCTTGTGTATGTGATATAATCATCTATAAGCAAGAAGCGCTCTCTCTCTCCCCGACATGTGCCTTCAACTTTGAATAGGAATTCCAAATCATAAATTGTTCTGGCCAAGGTCTGACAGGTTGCGCTGAGCTAAGGAAGATTTCCTGGTACAAAGAGACACGGACTCGGGGGGCCCAAAGAGTTGGACTCTCTGTGACTTAGAAGTTGCTAGGGCAACCAGATAAGGAAAACTCTCCCTTACATTCTTTGGCCGTTACTAAAAAGGGGAGGTCACTTGAAATCCTAAACTTTGTATCTTATGCTATATGTGATGCTGTCCAATTACCTTGAAGAGAGCTATTTCTGACGCTGTTCACGTAATGTAGAATTATGGTTGTTGTTTTTAAACACAATTTTTTATTTTCCTGTTATCAACACAAAACAAACAGTTCCTTTTACTACAATAACAATTTTCATAACTGAACAGTTTCTTAACACAATATTCATTTTTAGAAAAATACAGAAATATAATAAGGAGTTTGCACAGCAATCATATCATAAACTTTTATACATTCTTTTTTGTTATATTGTAAGTTTAGTGTACATCTCTTTTTTTTTTGTAAAGAAATTTTTTATTTTTTAAAACATTAAAATTGATACATTTATCTTATACAAATCCTTTTTTCCATATTATATAACATTTTGTTCTATTTGTATAATCTTATTTTTATCTTGTATTGGCGGTTTCCCACCACATCTGAAGCATAACACATTTTCCACTTTATGCAAAATAGTAATACTTATATCTATGTTTACATTTCTGGTAACGGTCATATATCTTTAAAATACTTATATACTAATTCTTACTTTCTATATTCTTATATAATTCTAAGATAAAAAAACAACTTCATTATCTAATTATCCTTAGTACATTCATATACTCTAATTCTATTCCTTTATGCTATTATAACCATGTATAAATGTAGTTTTTCATGTCCCAGTATTTTTCAACATATTCTTTCAAATCTTTCCAATCTTCTAAAAAGGTCTCTGAGTACAGATCATTCAACTTTCTAGTCCATTTATCCATTTCAGCCATATATAACCATTTTTTCAACCATTCCCACACCTCTGGTATTTTTTCATTTTTCCAATTTTGTGCATACACCATTCTTGCTGTTGTTATCATATACCATATTATTGTCCTTTTCTTTACATTTATCTCTTCTAGTTTAAGTCCAAGCAATAACATTTCAGGCAACTTCTTAAATGTACATTTCAAATTTTTTTCCATTTCTGCATGTATTATAGACCAATAAATCTTTGCTTTATCACAAGTCCACCACATATGATAAAAAGAACCTTCTTTCTTTTTACATTTCCAACATTTGTTAGACATATTCTGATTAATATTTGCAATTTTTTTTGGTGTCATATACCATCTGTACATCATTTTAAAACAATTTTCTTTTAGGTTATAACATGTAGATATACTCATAGTATTTTTCCATAAAAATTCCCAAGATTCCATTTCAATGTCTTTGTTAAAATTTATTGCCCATTTTACCATTTGTTCTTTTACCATTTCATCAGCGTTAAACCATTTTAACAAAATTTTATACATTTTAGAGATCATTTTTTTCCCACCTTCCTCCCAAACTTGTTCTATTTCATTATTTTTTTCTCTAAAGCCGGATTTTTTATCACTTCTATACATGTCATATATTTGTCTATATCTTAACCAACCATAATCAAAGTCCATCTGATGCTGCTCCTTCAATATAAAGTCTTTACCATGTCTTGTTAATAAGTCTCTATACTTCGGCCAGTCTTGTCCTTTGTAACGTGATGCTGGATTTAAAACTTCTGCGGGTACAATCCACATAGGTATCTCTTCTGGAAAAAAGTTTTTATATCTTGTCCACGTGTCCATTAGCGTTCTTCTCAAATAATGATGTTTAAACATATTGTCCATTTTTTTTTACCGTAATACAAATACGCATGCCACCCAAACCTACAGTCATGGCCTTCCAGGGACAATAACTTTCTATCTTGTAACATAGTCCAAGTCCCTACCCAGGTCAAACATATTGCATCATGGTATAGCCTTAAGTTTGGTAACTGGAACCCACCTCTGTCTTTAGCATCACACATTATTTTCATCTTGATTCTTGGTTTTTTCCCTCCCCACACAAACTTAGACAATTCCTTCTGCCAGCATTTGAATGTTTTTACATCTTTCACAATTGGAATAGTTTGAAACAGAAACATTAATCGTGGTAGCACATTCATCTTAACCACCGCAATTCTACCCAACAATGACAAATTTAATACATTCCACTTTTTAATATCTTGCATAATTTGCAGCCATAATTTCTCATAGTTATTTTTATAAAGATCAATATTTTTCATTGTTAGGTTCACACCTAGATATTTTGTCTTTTTCACCACCTCACATTCTATAAGATTTTGTAACTCAGTTTGTTTGTTATTTGACATATTTTTGCACATCACTTTCGATTTGTTCTTATTTACATAAAATCCAGCTAAGTCACCAAACTCTTTTACTCTCTGTAACAGATATGGTAGTGTAGACATAGGGTCTTCCACTATAAACATCACATCATCTGCAAAGGCCCTTTATTTGAAAGAAAAACCTTTAATTGTTAAGCCTTTAATATCTTTATCTTCCTTCACATTTAACAGTAGAACTTCTAGAATCCAAATAAATAGCAGCGGCGAAAGTGGGCATCCTTGTCGTGTTCCTTTTTCGACTTTAAAATCGTCCGTCTTTTCAGTGTTAATTATTAAAGAGGATTTCTGTTCTTTATATATTGACTTAATGAGGTTAAGCATATATTCACCAATTTCAAGATGCTCTAGAACCTCAACCATAAAATCCCAATTTAAATTATCAAACGCTTTTTCCACATCTAAAAAGAAAAAACCCACTTCCTTTTCAGGATGTTTATCATAGTATTCTATAGCATCCACTACTACTCTTAGGCTGAGGACAGACTGGCAATCTAAAGCGGGGCAGGCACACTTCGCAAACGGAGGAAAGGAGCACGTTCAGACATGCACATCTGTCCGTCGGCTCCGTTGCATACTTACCCGTCTCCCAGTCGCTTTCCTTCCGCTTTACCCGGACACCGGTTTTTCCCGGTGTTCAGGGGCCTTCCTCCGCATGCCTCCCGCTTCCAAACAGTGTGAACTGGAAGAAGCGGGAGGCATCTGGAGGAAGTGTGAACGCACCGGTACAAAGTTTTGCGCATATGCGCATGTGCGCACATGCGAAAAACATCAAAGGAAAACAAAAAAAAGTGCAGCGGCACGCGCAAGCCACGCGCGCTGGCTATGCGGCACTCTGAACGCTCCGTGGCAGTCTGAACGCTCCGTATCGCCGCTGATCCGCATTGCTCTGGCCAGTGTGAACGGCCAGCTCCGTGGGTTTTTTCCCCCGCTCCAGTTCCCTCCGCTTTGCCTCCGCTTCAGATTGCCAGTCTGTCCTCAGCCTTAGATTGTCCCTTATTTGGCGATTAGGTAAGAACCCTGCTTGTTCTGTTTGTATAGTTTCTTTAAGGTGCTCTTTTAGTCTGTCAGCTATAATCTTAGCAAAAATCTTATAATCATTATTTAGTAAAGAAATCGGTCTGTAGTTCTTAACATTAGTTAAATCTTGATTTTCTTTCGGGATAAGTGAGATGGTTGCATCTTTCCAAGTTTCTGGGACCTCACCAGTGACTCCTATATCGTTCATTAATAGCAGTAACATTGGTGAGATCGACTCCTGTAGCGTTTTATAAAACTTCGCTGTAAATCCATCTGGTCCAGGTGCTTTTCCTCATTTTGAGTCATTTATTGCATTTTTAATCTCTTGTAATGATACTGGATTGTTAAATAGTTCTTTAATTTTCTCTGTTGGTTTTGGTAACTTTAATGTTTGTAGGTATTCTTTAATCTTTCTTCTGTCTTTGTTTTCCTTCTTAAAAAGTTTTGCATAGTATTTAAAAAATTCTCTCTTTATTCCTTTGTTGTCTATTATCTCAATATTATCTCTTATCACTTTAGTGATAAATTTATTTTCACGTTTTTTCTTTAATTGCCATGCTAAATATTTTTCGGGTTTATTTGCACCTTCAAATGCTTTTTGTTGGAGTTTTTTTAAGTTCCAGTACGTCTCTTGGTTCAAAATAGCTTTTGCTTGGTCTTGTAGCATCCAGATTTCCTTTTGCAGTTTCTTTTTCCCTGGTCTACTCTTCAGTTCTTCTTCTTTTGTTTTAATGGCTTGTACAATATTTTCATATTGTTCTCTTTTCTTTTTATTATCTTTAGCATTTAATGATATCAATAGTCCTCTCATCACTGCTTTATATGCATCCCATACGGTTTGAATTTTTACTTCTTTCTGTATATTTGCTTGGAAGTATAGGTCTGTTTCTTCATGTAATTTTTTAACTATTTCTTGGTTGTCTAGTAAGTCCTCATTTATTCTCCATCTCTGACTCCATCTTGATATATTCTTAAATATCACCAAGGTCATCTTTATTCTCTCCAAGAAATGCGTACATTTCTCCTGTACTTTTAATCACTTCTCTGGTGTTGCCATAGTAAAAGCTTAATCCTTGAGGTATTTCCCAACGGAATCTAATTTTTTTCTCCTTCAGTTTATCCGTCAGATGCTTGAATTTTTTCGGCTCGGCTCGTTAGAGATACTTGCAGGAATCTTCTTCAGCTGCAGTGCTCAAGGTGTTGTAAAAGTCTCCTCCGAGACTTTTCCTTCACCGAGCTTGCTCAAACCTGGATTATATTGCTTGCTAGTCCTCACACTACCTGTGTGAGGTTGTGTCAGGTGGATTTGTCCACCCAAGCTGTCAAGAAGAGCCGCCGTCTGCCTTGCGCACTTGCAAAGCGTGTCAGACCTCCATTCCTCCGACCGGAAACTCCAGTTTAGTGTACATCTCAATCACATCTATTCTTTGTTGAATAGTGCTTACTCTCAGAGATCCCAAGATTCCTTTATCTTATATAACTGATAACCCGTACTGAGTTCTAAAAAGACCAGTAACATTCTAAAAATTTTAAAAAGTTTTGAAAAGAAAGCGCATACCTAAATCCAGTTTTGAAGTTCCGCCCAGCCACCTGGTGCCATCTGCTCTCTCAAAAGGTGGTTCAGGATTGGTTCCCATTTGTCTCGGAATCTACTTCTAATAGGGTGTGGAGATGTTTCATTTAGTCTGTGTGTTATGAGTTCCATTAGGAATTGGTCCCAAAGTTTTTCGTACCAGGTGAGGACAGTTGGAGCCTCAGGTAACTTCCAGACTGTGGCAATCGCAGTTCTAGCTGCAAAAAGCATGACTTCCATTGTAGATTTGTGTTTATGTATTTGAATATTTTGTGGCCATACACCCAATATTAAAAATTCAGGGGATATTTCAATCTTTATGGAGATTATTTCTTTGATTACTTTCTGGACCTGAGTCCAGTAATGTTTTACTTTGTCGCATCCCCACCAGCAATGTGCAAATGTTCCTAATTGCCCGCAGCCTTTCCAGCATAGTGGAGAATATGTAGCATTCCCATAAGAAATTTTTTGAGGAGTGAGATACCATCTAGTAAGGAGTTTAAATTTTTGGAGTTCCAGGGAGATTGGTGTAGGATAGTCCACTCTTGCTGTTAGAATTATGTTTTTCATACTGTATAAAAGTGGGGGAACAAAAGAAATAGGGGGGCCAGCCAATTTTGATTTGAAAGTACAAGGCTGGCCAGGCGCGCCTTAAATAAACACTTTGTCTTCTGAAAGAAGCTGGCATTTCTGAGTGTTATTGGTTTCAGCCTGCTACACATATTATATATACCGTATTTTTCGCTCCATAAGACGCACCTGACCATAAGATGCACCTAGCTCCGCTCGGTGCCGTGGCTTGGGAAAAGTGAGGGGGGTTTAAGACGCACACACTTCCCCCCCACTTTTTTGGGGAGAAAAAGTGAGTCTTATGGAGCAAAAAATACGGTGTGTATATATATATAAAATATACACAGATGGCAACACATTGAAGATCTGTGTGCTGGGGTGGCAGCTGCTGCTGAAACTCTGCACAGTCAGTCAGATCTGCAACAGCCCTGTGGGACAAAAGCCTCCCCCCCCCCCCCCCGGCTACACCCATCCTCTAAAAAAACTTAATGGTACCAGGAAAGATGTCAGTGGGCACCATGTTGGGCACCTCTGGGTTAAAGTGTTGGACTAGGATCTGGGAAACCCAAGTTTGAATCCCCGCTCTGCCACAGAAGCTTGCTGGGTGACCTTGGGGCAGTCACACACTCTCAGCCTAACCTATCTCACAGGGCTGTTGTGAGGTTAAACGGAGGAGAACAGAAGTCGCTTTGGGTCCCATTGTGGGATATCCAAGATTGTGGGATATACATGAAATAAGTAAATAGCAAATAGACAGTACTGAGGTTGATGGACCAATGGTCTGATTCAGCATAAGGCAATTTCTTGAGTTCATGAGTTCCTGTACCAATCGCAGCTTGCGGACAGTCTCCATGAGATTAACCCCGTAGCAAAATGTCAGATACTTTTTTTCTTTAAAGAGCCAGGAAAAAAGCTCTCCAGTACCTGTATCTGGGAGTACGGCAGTTGCGGGTGTCAGGTTCCCTAGTTCCACTAGTAAATCAGCACTCAACAACTGTCCTTAAGTAGGTTCACTTTATTGGAGTCAGTATTTCTAAGACATTCCCTAAGCACTTCTGTGTTAAGACTAAAACCCGGTACTTTCGTGCTGAGAATAAAAGCTTCGACATTCAGGTGGGAGACTCACCAGAGAAACCCGAGATCTCATGTAAACAGGGGCAAATGTTAGGAGAGCATCAAAGGCGACATTCCAGAGTTTACAACAGCAATTACACCAAACCTTCTCCCCCCTCCTTTTCCTTATAGCAGCCTCTCCCTCTCTCCCCTTCTTTTAGTTATGACAGCCTAGCTGACAGCGGGCGGGGGGGGGGGGGGCTGAGTCAAAGGAAGTGTGGGGGAAACAGCCACGTGGACACTCTGCTGCCTCCGTGGATTTGCAGCAGCAGCAAAGGGAACCTGGAAAACCTTTGTTGTGCGGATGCAGCCCAAGCTTCTCAAGACTCACTGCAGCAGGGGTCCTCAACCTTTTTCAGCCCTTCGGAATTCTGACACAGCATGGTGGGCACAGCCACAAAATGGCTGCCATAGGAGGCCAAGACAGCCACAAAATGGCTTCTGCAGCTTACCTCGAACACATGAAGCTGCCTTATACTGAACCTGGCTCTTGGCCCACCAAGGTCAGTATTGTCTACTCAGACTGACAGCGGCTCTCCAGGGTCTCAGGAAGAGGCCTTTCCTGTCGCCTGCTGCCTGGTGATTTGAATGGGAGATGCCAGGGATTGAACTCTGAACCTTCTGCATGTCAAGCAGAGGCTCTTCCAATGGGCCACAGTCCCTCCCCCCAGGCACACAGTGAAGGTCCTTGTGTTGTGGTGCCAGCTGCTGCCAAAGCAACATTTTTTAGAAATCTGTACAGCCAATCAGATCTTCAGTGTCCAATCAGAAACCCTGCTGGGCAAAACCCCCAAATGGTCATGCCTACTTTCTAAAAACACTTGGTGAGTACCTGGAAAGAGAGAATAAGAGAAGAGATGGGGGTGTGGGGGGGAGGTATTTGTGAATTTCCTGCATTGTGCAGGGGGTTGGACTAGATGACCCTGGAGTCCCCTTCCAACTCTATGGTTCTACGATTCTAACAGTTTCATCCTCTCCTGCCCTGTTATGATGTTTACCAGTTTGGAACGCAGATTGGAAAAG
Source organism: Lepidodactylus listeri (assembly GCA_029233225.1). Taxonomy (NCBI): domain Eukaryota; kingdom Metazoa; phylum Chordata; class Lepidosauria; order Squamata; family Gekkonidae; genus Lepidodactylus; species Lepidodactylus listeri. The sequence continues at coordinate 124,660,093 of JARCFY010000005.1, read as the reverse complement.
GAGGGGGGTTTAAGAGGTAGACTCAGACTCCAGAGACCACGCGCAAGAGAGATTTGGAGCATCCCCAGAAGACTATCTGAGAGAGACAGAGAGATCTTGAGAGACTGAGCTAGAGGCAAATCCTCTACCTCCCCTCACTACCCAAAGGTGAGACTCTGAGGCGTACATTGTCTTTTCCCTCTCCCTCCCCACAACAGAGACCTTGTGAGGTAGGTGGGGCTGAGAGAGCTCTTTTGGAAAACTGCTCTTGAGAGGACAGTTCCGAAAATTTATGACTGACCCAAGGTCACACAGCAGCTGCAAATGCAGGAGCGGGGAATCAAACCCATTCTCCCAGATTAGAGTTCGCACTCTTAACCACTACACCAAACTGGCACCGGCACCCCGCTGGGGATGTCTGCACTACAGATATGGCCAGGACCCTTATCAAGGTCACCCACAAAAAGACAGTGGCGAGAAAAAGAGCAGGCTTCAACAGCACTGGAGAGGTGGCATTACACATCAGAACCCACCATGCCACAGACCCGTCCTCTGAACATGGAGAGAGATAATAACCCCAGAGTCAATTCACACCTGGACGGGTTGTGATGCGGCAGCAGAGGCAATAAAAAGAAGTCCTGTTGCATCTATACAAAGCAGCGCAACGGGGAGAAGCGCGGGCCAGAGAAAGGAATGCAATCTGCCAGGTAAACAAAACATCTTGACTGTCAGTAAAAATGTGCCAGCATGATAGGAGTCAATAATGGAATACAAGATTGGTGTGGATGGGGCCGATGTTTCAAGGAAGAGAAGTGCAATGGTGTCAAGAGGACTCCAAAGCTCGGTTACTGCCGGCAAATGAAAACAAGCAGCACGTTTTGCAACAATATCGGGTCCAGAAATATTATGGAGGCGAATGCTTTCATCCCTATCGAGGAAATAGCACTTTACGTGTTGTAGAGGAACTCTGTTGCCGTTAGTGAAATCCTGTTTTCCCAAGAGATGCGGTAAACTTGCCTGGAAGTGGGAAGCTGATATATTCACACACAGCCCACACTTTCGGTTTTGGAAACTCAGCCGCTTTATAATTGCGGTATCTTTGCATCATGACTCTCCTCTGATGCTCGTAATGTCGGCTGCTGATTCACAGCGGCAGGGATCATAGAGAGTCAGTCCCAAAGGTATGTGGGTCCCTGACCAATAAGGGCCTTAAAGGTCAAACCCTTCAGAGTCCCAAGACAAACATTTTCACAGCTTGGCCACACATTAGTTACTGCAATTTTAAAACATGTGGCTGAAGTAGACACAACATTTGTTATGAAATTCTCTGTGGGAACTGGCAGCCATATGTCAGGTCACCACGGAGGTCACCACGGGTCACCACGGAGAATTTCCCCTTCAAGTGCCATGGGTTCCCAGTTGTAGTGGGACTGCAATGTGAGGGGGGTGAGGGGCTCCTGCCTCCCCTTAGTGTCATTTCCCAACCCCAAACAGCATGAGGAGCAGCTGATTGTCCTGTTGGGTGTCTGCATGTCCCTCCATGCTACAGTCTTTACCAGAACTGGGGCCTCACAGCACTCCATGGAAACTGGCAGTTGGTGTATGGCTGCTAGCCACTGTTATCTCAATAGAGACCTCATGTACCTGTATCCTAATTTAGGAAACACAAGGGAGTCAGAGATCCAGAAGATTTCAGGTGAAGCTTTATTGCTAGCAAAAGCGGGAAAAAATCGCAAAGGGTTTTTCCGAAGAGCATGCAGTTACATCCACACTTAATGTACAGTTTCAACGAACAAAGGCGTAATCCATGTATGGTTATTTCCTACAAATACGTTCCTGTGAGCCCCAGTTGCCCCGCCCTGGCCTGCGCCCCCTGTGGCCATCCTGTAGTCCTGCGGCGGCTGGCCCTGTGGGGTAACTCGGGACCTGGAGGGATTTGTGGGGTCTCAGAAAGGGCCGGGGCAGGGGTATACCGCACCCTCAACTGCCTCCTGGCCCCCTGCTGTCGAGCACTGAGGGGACTCCACCCGGTGTCCACCTCTGACTGCCGTCCGCTCCCTCTCTCTCGGCTTTTCCTCTTTGCCTCTCTCTCTCTCGGCTCCTGGCAGTCGCACAACGTTTCCAGCTCTCTCCTCCTCGACCCCTCCCTTGCCTTCAGCTTTATTCCCTCTCGTTCCCACAGGACCGCCCTTCCCCCCAGTGCCCTCCTCCCGCTCTCGCGCCACCCTCCTTCATTAGGGCCAATGCCGGGACAGGGCTCGTGGGCTGGCTCCGTCCAACTCCGCCCTCTTCTGACAGTGGGGCGTTCCGCGCCGCCTCTCCCTTTCTGCAGGGAGAGTTCCGGCTGCTGCATCCGTCCCCTTGCTCGTGCTGCTCTGTCGAGGCGGGAGCCCAGCGTCCGCCATCTGAGTGGCCGGGTAGGTTGAGGCGGTCATGGCGAGGCCCGTGGAGGGAGGGCCGAGCCCGCCTCGGCTGTCTGCTGAGGGGGCCGTGATGCAACGTGGGAGCCTCCGCTGGGGTTGGCGCGTCTTTGGGGCCCCTCCTTTCCCCCGGCTCTCTCTCCTGGGCTGGCAAGTCTCCTGGCAGCCCCATGGGGAGTGGCCTCCCCAGGCCCGGATCTTCAGAGACGGGACAGTTTCTTAAGATCTATTCTGAGGACTTGACATTTCACCTATGCCAAGTCCTTGTACCTTTCCATGTACATCAAAGACTGATGCAAGTCCCCCGATTTAGTATCCCGCCCAAGCACACCTGTGTTCCCTAAATATCAATTCTTTGAAGTAATTTTAACTTTATTCGCTCTTTCCATTCCTGTAGGTGGTCCACTGGTGAATACTGATTAATATGCATAGTTGAGAGTTGGCTAGGCGTAACAGCTAATGGCTAAAGGCTTAATCAGTAACCCCTGGTTCTTGTGACGGACCTGAATAAGGCTGTTGATGGCCTAGTCAAGCTAGGCCAAGATACATCACCACCATGGAGAGCACGCAACAGATAGCACGTCTATTTCAGCCCATAGTGTCTCAGAGAAAGTATGGGCAGGGAAATGGCACTACTGCACCAAGCAACCCTCTCCATCCAGTGAGACAGTGTAGTGACAGGTGGGAATACCATGCACAGAAACTTGTCAGCGCAATTCTCTTTGGTGGTGAGATTGGCATATGTTTGACCGGTTAGTCAGTGGGCCTCTCAGTTGCATGGTCTTTGTCCTCACTGTTTCCCATCTGGCCTTCCCGCTGCAAATCATTTCAAAAGGGGGGGGTCAATCTTTTAATTTAGATTCAGTATAATATTGAAGGATGGGGTTTATTTGGCATCAGTTGGGATTTGTTTCCTTCTGACTGAGAAGCAGAGGTGGTTGGCCATTGACTTCCTCTATAGAATCTTCCTTGGTGTCTCCCATCTAAGTCTGGTCCCCATCCTGCTCCCCAAAAATGAAAATCACTGAAAATAACAGTGCTGGTTGCAGAGGGTAAGACCAGTTTAGGGTTCAGCATCAACGGTGTTATTCAGTAGAACATACCATATTTGACTATAATGATAAGGATGAGTGGCCGTAAGACTGTTTGATTTGTGTAATACCAGTATGGAAGAATCCCTCAGGATTTTGCAAGCCCAGTACAACCAGTTCAGTGTACAGAATACCCAGCAGAATCCAGTACCACAGTGGCAATGCAAGTTTAAAAGGACTGATTGATCTCAAAGCACATTATCACAAGAAATCCAAGTGTTTGTGTGTATGTGTGTGTGTGTGTGGGAATTTTGGAAGCCCAGCACAACCAATTCAGTGTACAGAATACCCAGCAGAATCCAGTACGATAGTGGCAAAACACAGTGTCACAAGAAATCCAAGTTTGGGGGGGGGGGGATTTCAAGCCCTGTGCAAGAAAATAGGAATACAAAGGAATGCTGGCAAAGGGAGGGGGACCATCTTGAAACTAACAAGAGTCATTTGACACTGACAAGAGCAGTGGAGAAACTGAGACAGAAAAAAACCCTCCTGAACCTGTGCCTGTAATTTCCCCAGAAAGCACTTTCTTGGGGGCACCTTCTCTGTGTTGGCAGAGTTCAGGAAATAATCCAATCTATGCTTTGGAGTTTGCTTTCAGTGAATTTACTGCAACAGGATTTTGCAAAAAAAAAAAAAAAAAAAAGACTGCAGACCATTAATGCAACAGAGAGGACTTCAGAGCACAAGCACTAACAGCAGAGAGAGAAAACAACAAAACGTAGGCTGAACTACGGGAGGAAAACAGTCAATAAACTCTAAACACTAGAAAATGCTCCACGGCTCCTCCTCCTAGGGTACAAAAGAACTAAACTACTCTGTCAGCAGTATTTACAATAATTAGACTCTTAGCAGGCTGTCACTTCTCTAACACTTTGGGGGGGGGGCATAACTTGGATCCCATATATCCAATCCTTACCAAACAAGAAGGGCTCATAGAGGGGAGTCAGCTGGAGATCCCCTGTGAGTTTGGTGACTATAGCATGCTGGGGAAGGGGGCATTCTACTGGTCATGAACTTCATGAATCAAACCAGTTTGTTTGATGCCTAAAAGTTCATGATGGTCCATGGTTCACGAGCCTGGCACACCACAAACCACAAACTGATCCATATTTCCCTGGTTACGCCCATCCCTACATATTGGCAGCCAGGTTCCATGACCACCAACATGGCTGCAGGATTACTTCCTCCTGGTCCATTCAGCCTTCCTATGAAGGGTTAAGAGCTCCAGGTGCAGGCATTAGACCCAGGCTGGACTCAGCTTGTTTTGCCATTGTTACTAGTAGTGGGAGTTGGCACCTAAAGGGGGAGGAGTATCACAGAGGAAGAGGCTCAGAGGTGTGGCCATTGCTGTAGAAAGCCTTTGAGCAACTAAGAGAGCTATAAGAGACTGGGTATGCTGTGAATGATGTCCTTTCTGTAATTAAAGTACATTGGTGTTCGCAAGATAACTTTCCTCCTGAGCTTCTTTGACCACCCAAATCCGTTAAAGAACTCTTGCCTTGGGCAAAAACAGCCTCTGGCAAAACAGGTTGGCACCAAACAATTCAAAACCTGCTGAACGGATTTGCATTAATCCCCCCTCCCCAGTGCGTATATAGAAATGTACCCAATCAAAACTGATAGGCATCAGTTCATGTCACGAACAGGGCAGTCCAGTCAAATCCATTCCAATCACTGTTCTTTCAACCATTGTCACGAACAGGAGCTTACAATCTGGTAAAACAAGCCAGGCAGGTGGCTCTTTAAATATGCTGAGCTATAACCTTGCCAGATATTTGGCCCCCTGTACAGTCATTTCATTTTCTGCATCTCTTAATAACCTGGAAATTTTCTCATCTGGGGAATCAGCGCCAACTTCAAGTAATGGGAGAAGTAAGTTAGATCTTACATCTGAAAATACAGGACAATCTAATACTATATGGTCAACAGAGTCTGTTCGATCTGAACTGCAGGCACATAATCTATCAGAGAATGGTACACCTTGTTATCCTCCCATTAAAACTGCAGATGGTAACACATTCAACCATGCTAACATAAATGCCCTTCTATACCTTGGTATTGTCAGCAAAAGAAAATACATTGGCATTTTAATTGGAGGGGTAACACCAACAGTAAAAATAGAACACACTCTTTGGGCTCTAGTGGTCATGCTTCTGTGGTCTAGATCCTTCAAACAAAATTTGATCAGATTGCTCAGTTCCTGTTTCCCCCAGCTAACAGGGCAGTCTAACCAGAGTTACACCCTTCTAATCCCCATTGAAGTCAGTGGGCTTAGAACACTGTAACTCTCTCAAGGATTACACTGTTGGGTGAACCCTGCATGGCAGGATCTTTCAAAACACAGCATTTCTGATTGATTTAGATGGTGTGCGAGCAGTCTATTTAAACAATTGCCTGCTGAGCAGAGCAGCGATGTGGCAAGGACGGGGAAGTGCTCAGAATTCAATTGGGCATTGCAGAAAGCACATGTGTGAAAAGCTGATTGTGCCATACTACACTGTTAGGAAGCGATAGGGTGAAGCAACCTGCTAACTGGTCACAAATGGTGGACAAATGGATGTATACTCTGTTGAAAAACTGGCTCCCTGTTTGCGATCGGTGAACAGGATGTGATCTGAACTGATGGGTTGTTGAGCATCCCTGACTGCCATCAGTTTTGATTGCTCTCCCATTGTTGTGAGGTCTTTTATACCTTTTACATTATTTTTCACACGCTAGCAAGGTCAAGCTTAAGATCCTATAAGCTAGGCTTCAGCAGTATATGGACAGGGAACTGCCAGAAGTACAAGCTGGGTTTCGAAGAGGTAGAGGAACTAGAGATTAAATTGCCAACATTCACTGGATTTTGGAGAAAGCAAGAGAGTATCAGAAAAAACATCTATTTCTGCTTCATTGACTATGCTAAAGCCTTTGATTGTGTGGATCACAACAAACTATGGCAAGTCCTTAAAGAGATGGGAGTACCAGACCACCTCACATGTCTCTTGAGAAACCTGTACAAGGGTCAAGAAGCGACAGAACCGGATATGGAACACCTGGTTGGTTTAGCATTGGAAAAGGAGTATGGCAAGGATGTATATTGTCACCTTGCTTATTTAATTTATATGCAGAGTACATCATGCGAAATGCCGGCCTGGATGAATCACAAACTGGAATTAAGATTGCTGGGGAAAACATCAGCAACCTCAGATATGCAGACAATACCACTCTGATGACAGAAAGTGTAGAGGACCTCAAGAGCCTCTTGCTGAAGGTAAAAGAGGAGAGCGCAAAGGTTGGCTTGAAACTCAACGTCAAAAAAACTAAGATCGTGGCATCCGGCCCCATCACTCCTTGGCAAAAGAAGGGGAAGTCGTGGAAGCAGTGACAGACTTCACCTTCCTGGGATCCAAGATCACTGCAGACGGTGACTGCAGCCATGAAATTAAAAGATGCCTGCTCCTTGGGAGGAAAGCAATGGCAAACCTAGACAGCATAATAAAAAGTAGAGACATCACCCTGCCAACAAAAGTCCGTATAGTCGAAGCAATGGTATTCCCAGTAGTAATGTATGGCTGCGAGAGTTGGACTATAAGGAAGGCTGAGTGCCGAAGAATAGATTCTTTCGAATTATGGTGCTGGAGAAGACTCTTGAGAGTCCCTTGGACTGCAAGGAGGTCAAATCAGTCAATCCTAAAAGAAATCAACTCTGACTGTTCCCTGGAAGGCCAGATACTGAAGCTGAAGCTCAAATACTTTGGCCATTAAATGAGAAAGGAGCACTCACTGGAGAAGACCCTGATGCTGGAAAAGATTGAAGGTCAAAAAAGAAGGGGACGGCAAAGGATGAGATAGTTAGACAGCATCATCGATGCAACAAACATGAAATTAAGTAAACTCCAGAGCATGACGGAAGACAGGATGGCCTGGCGGGATGTGGTCCATGGAGTTGCAAAGAGTCGGACTCCACTGTGCGACTGAACAACAGCATTATTATTTTTTTATCACTTAGAGGCCACTGCAGTGCCATCTATCCACTACATCCCAGTTACATGCAATTGATGCAAAAATGACACAAAGTTGGGGGGGGGGAGATATTTCAGTGGGGAAAATTGTCATGATAACAGTGAAGCTGGTGTCGTAAGACAAATACAAAACTTTGTTTCTCACAGGAGAGAAACAAATTCAAGATAGGATTGTATCTTGAGGGGGCACGTGTGAGAGTTCTGCTCGAAGTAGTCAAGGATCAGATCTTGGTTGGTTAACCAAAGTTCTTTATTTCCAATCTCTACATTAGTACAGCTTCTCGGATTATTGTCAGAGATGAGACAGATAATACAAGCAGGTCTATTATACCATTCCAAGGAGTTTGAATTACCCATAGGTAGCCAATCACTATAGGGGAAAATTGGCGGGCAAAAAGGAGTTCTGACCGTTTGGTTCTCACAGGAAAAACAGTGAGGTGTCAAGCTGTAAATTTCCTTTCCCAAACCAGACCCCTCAGATGTTACCAGTTCACATAACAATCAATGGCCTCAAGGCTTTTGCATGTGATAAGAGATGAGAGGTATCCTCCCTTGAAGTCTCAGCCGGGGCAGCTGGAATGCGGAGGCAGGGATGTGAGAGGCCTCCTTGTTCTCATACATTATGGATGTCACCCTCCCGCTTCAATTGCTACAAACTCCAGGCCTGGTCAAACAGTAGAACAGTATAACATGGCACAGAATAAAACATAGGGTAACAGCAAGGGTACAGGCATGATTACTATGATGTCTGAATTAGCAGATTCTGACAGCACGGCTCAGCATCTGCTTAGCATGCATAAGGTTCCAGGTTCAACTCTCTCAGAAGGATGAGGTAGCAGGTGATGTGATAGACTGGTACACAAGACCTTGGAGAGCTGCCACCCGTCAGAGTAGACCAGGGTCTCTAGTCTTGTTTAGCCTGTTGGCACTTCTTGAAGTTTTAGCAGAGGGAATGGTTACCACCACAAAATGACTGCCATTGAGGGCTGGGGACAATCAGAAAATGGCTGCTATGGTTTACTAGGGCCAATCATAAAATGTTCAGCATTCAAGTTGTTTCTGGATTCCCTTCCTTCAGTGAGGTAGATGAAAGTGAGGATTGCATCTTTGCACTGAGGAAGAGATGCTTTGGAGATGGAACAGAGGGGCACCAAGAATCCTACCAGTCAGTGCCGTGGTACCCACAGGTGCTACTTTGGAGTACCGACACTGGAAGACCAACTCAACATAAGGCCGTTTCACAAGTGTTCACCATTCAGATCAAACCAGGCACCTCCAACATCCTTGGTCTACATTTCCATTATAGTCAAGGTTTTGCAGTCCATCTGAGGTGAGTAGATGGTTTGATGGGTGGAAAGTTCTGGCAACTTGCAGCTGACTTATGATAACCCCATAGGGTTTTCAAGGCAAGAGATGAGCAGAGGTGGTTTGCCATTGCCTGCCTCCACACAGCAATCCAGGACTTCCTTGGTGGTCTCCCATCCAAGTACTAACCAGGGCTGACCCTGCTTAACTTCAGTAATATAGTGGTTGACAGTGCTGACAGCTGACTTATGGCGACCCATAGAGTAGGGAGAGACTAACATAGGTGGTTTGCCATTGCCTACCTCTGCACAGCAATCCAGGACTTCCTTGGTGGTCCCCCATCCAAGTACCAACCTAGGCTGACTCTGCTTAGCTTCTGAGATCAGACATGATCGGGCTAGCCTGGGCCATCCAGGCCAGGGCAGAGTAGGTCAAAGTAGACTGTTCGGGGGCTGGATTTCAGCCACAGAGCCACATGCGAGGAAGAGCACATTAGGGAGAAGGCAAGAACTCTTCTCTCTGCTGATCTTCTAAATGGAAGATATATATATATATATATATATATATATATATATATATATGTCTATATATATGCAGGGGTCATTTCGTAGAAAAAGAGGTGCAGGAGCTCATTTGCATAACTCATTTGCATAACTCATTTGCATATGCCACACCCCCTAACATACTGGAAGTGTGTCAGAAGGCAACACCCACCCCTCAGGCTCCACTCCACAGGTGAGTGAAACTGACCTGCTCTTCCTCCATTCCCTTCCCCATCCAATACTTTGTGCAATAAAAAATAAGCGTAAAGAACACACCCTCATTCTCTTCCTGCTCCCTTGAAACCACCAGGTTTCAAGTAGACTTGAGATACCCAGGACAGGTGCCTGCCCATCCCTTCCCCTTCCCCTCCCCACAACAAGACACCCTGTGAGGTAGGTGGGGCTGAGAGAGGTCTTTTGAGAACTGCTCATGAGAGAACAGCTCTGAGAGAACTTGTGACTGGCCCAAGGTCACACCAGCAGCTGCATGTGGAGGAGTGGGAAATCAAACCCGGTTCTCCCAGATTAGAGTCCAACTCCTGACCACTACACCAAACTGATGGGGTGGAAGCTGCTGAAGGGTTGGTGAAATTTCTCCAGTCCTTATGTGCCATGTGCCCAGATAAAAAATGGTATACTTAGAAAATTTATATGCCACCTTGAGCAAGTCTCTGGAAAAGCAGCACACAGTCATAAAAGGAACAATGATAAAATTATCAATATTAAAACAAAACATTAAAAACAATAAAGACCCTGGCAGGGCTTTCCCCGGGGCGCTGCGCCTCTGCACTGCTCGGGGGAGCCGAGGAGGGGGCGGCGCTTGGTCATGTGCCCGCCCCCTGGGCTCCTCACTCCCGGAGCTGCGCTCCTGTGCGCTCCCGCTCCAACGGACCCCTGTATATATGGGGAGCATCAACATGTACAGCACCACTGCACTGCCTGCATAGCTGCCCTCTGCCATTATGCAGGCCAAACCCAAAGCTGCGTCACGATATCTGCCGACCGTGTTGTTTGGCTCTGCTGAAAGCTCCGTAGGATAAACGTTGGTACAGCTCCAAGTTCCATCAAGTCTGCTGGCCATCTGGGGCCAGCTCTCTCTGCAGAAAGAGCTCGTCAGGCTGTTGCTACCAGTTGGCCAGCCCACTCAAGACGTTGAGCACAGACTGCGGGAACAGCCCAAACCCTTTTCCGCCTATCTATTAGTGGCGCTTCCTTGATTTCGTGTTGAATCATATTGATGTAGGAGGGACAGATAACTCTGAAATCTCTCCTCGTCTTCATGATTGGTGAAGGGATAAATATAAGATACATTTTCGACTCCTGGCTCCCAACAGTTTGGGTAATGACATTTAATAAGAATATTTCCAGGAGGATAGCACAGCTTGTCATGAAAAAAGCAGGCTGTTGTGTATGTCAAACTGTTCCTGTACCACGCTGAAGGGGGTGGGGGCTGAGGGAAATTTTGTACCCAACAGGTTAAGTGATTAGGACTCTTGCAGGAAATCCCAAGAAGTTATGGGTCTTGGGTTTGTTTGTTTTTTACAGAAACACTGCAGAGAAAAATCACAGAGTTTTGTGTTTTCAGCCACAGTTAAAGCTGAATTAAGTTTGCTTCCAAAATATTCTCCTTGCGCTGAAGTAGATCTATGTTTCCCAAATTACTGGAGGTAAAGGTAAAGGTCTCCCTTGCTCGAAAGCTAGTTGAATCTGACTCTAGGGATGCGGTTCTCATCTCCATTTCCAAGCCAAAGAGCCAGCGCTGTCCGAAGATGTTTCTGTGGTCATGTGGCCGGTATGCCTAAACACTGAGGTGCATGGAATGCTGTTACCTTCCCACCGAAGCAGTACCTATTTATCTACTTGCGATTTCTTGCTTTCAAACTGCTAGGTTGGCAGGAGCTGGGACCAGAGACGGGAGCTCACTCTGTCACACAGCACTCGGGTCCCAAACTGCCGAGCTACAGACCTTCCGCTTTGCAGCTCAGCGTCCTAATCTCTAAGTCACCACAGCCCCTTTCTCAAATTATTACCCCCCCCCCCAATTTAGAGCAGGAGTTGCGTTTTGTGACTATACGCACATATATCTCTACCTAGGGTTGCCAACCTCCAGATGGTGGCTGGTGATCTCCTGAGATTACAACTAATCTCCAGGTGACAAAGATCAGTTCACCTGGAGAAAATGGCTGCTCTGGAAGGTGAGCTGTATGGCATTATTCCCTGTTGAAGTTCCTCCTCTCCCCAAAGGCAACCCTCCTCGGGCTCTCAAAATCTCCAGGTATTTCCCACCCCAGAACTGACAACCCTGTCTCTATTAGATCTTAGAACAATGGGCAGGCATCTTCTTTGACTTCAGCTTGGCTCTCAGCTCAAAGATAACATGAAAGCTATATCTGAACTCCTCTCTCAGCACTGCCAACTGGTTGGGAAATTCCTAGAGATCTGGCAATAGAAGAATGGAGTTTGAGGGGATAGATCTCAGCAAGCAGTAATGCCATAGAATCCACCAGTGTTCCCTCTAAGCTGATTTAGTGTGAGCTATCTCACAATTTTTTAGCCTCTAGCTCACACATTCGTGTCTTAGCTCAGGAAGGATGGCTCCAGAGCAAACTAATTCATGCAGCAGCCAAATCGCTCACTCGCAACTTTAAGGCCAGCAGCTCACAAACTAGAATTTTTGCTCGCAAGACTCCACAGCTTAGAGGAAACATTGGAATCCACTGTCCAGAGCAACCATTTGATCCAGGGTAACTGATCGCTGTTATCTTGAGATCAGTTATAATTTCGGGAGATCTCCAGGCTTCACCTGGAGGTTGGCAATACTGTCTCTGTCCTCAGATTTCCTGATCATGCCTCCTTCTTGACAATGAAACCGACGGTGCAATCCAAAACGGAGTTGTACCCCCCTAAGCCCCACAGATTTAGTAAGGTCACACCTCATTGTCGTCGTTTCGTTGTCAAGTCGCAGCTGACTTATGGCAGTCCACATAGGGTTTTCAAGGCAAGAGACATTCAGAGGTAGTTTGCAATTGCCTGCCTCTGTGTAGAGTATAATTCATGTATATTGAGCGCCTAGTTATAATAGTTTATACTATATTTGTCAATATATTGAAATAAGTCAGAGAATGTTGCAATATTATATTTGAAAATCATATTTGAGAATATTATTACGACTATCATTTGCTCGGTGATTGTTTTCCACTTGCAGTATCTACACACCGAGGGCCTCCCCCCCTTTGCCTATGACTTTTTCCACATAGCTGCTGTGCTTTCTTATTCCCACAGCTCTTTTCAGATGAATGAAAGCAGCACAACTGATTTTGATATCAGACCTGAAGTAAAATCAGGCACGAACAAGCGGATTTGAACTGCTCTTGAACCGAGGGATTAATGGCACATAAAAGTACAGTGTACAGGATGGCTCCAGAGCAAACTAAATTTATGCAGGAGCCAAATTGCTCCCTCACAACTTTAATGCCAGTTGCTCCAAAAAAGTAGAGTTTTTGCTCACAAGACTCCACAGCTTAGAGGGAGCACTGCTGCTAAGCAAGAGAAAGTTGTGAGGAATTATTAAGAGAGAATACGTTCCATTCACACATGTTAGCCAAATTGCTCTGTTCTTTAATAAAGAGGGGGAATTATGGTATTAATGAGCAATTGGCATAACTATAGGATCAGACCTGTGTATACCAGAACTCTTTCCCAAGAACCCAGGAACAGATACAGAGACTGGGTGGCTAAAATAATGATTTCTTTACTGAAGAAGAAGAAGAGATTGGATTTATACCCTGCCCTCCACTCCCCAAGGGAGTCTCAGAGCGGCTTACAAACTCCTTTTCCCTTCCCCTCCCCACAAGAGACACCCTGTGAGGTAGGTGGGGCTGAGAGAGCTCTTTCCCAAGCTGTCCTTGAGGGAACAGCTGGGACAGAGCTATGGCTTGCCCAAGGTCATCCAGCCAGGTGCAAGTGGAGGAGTGGGGAATCAAACTGAAGGATTCTTAATCATACAAACACAGAATCAAGTATTCATACACACAGCACAGAACTAAGGAAGCAGAGGTGATTGATAGGGAATAGAGGGGATCAGTTATGGGGTGATACTACCTGTCCAGATGGGCAGAGGTCCATGAAGAAAAGATTATGGCCTAGACCCAGAGGGTTTAGGGGTGGACTGCCAGTTGGCATCAGGGCAGAAGCATGTGCTCACAGATATAGACATGGGAAAACAATGCAGACCAATGGGAGGTCTTGGGGGTTGGTCTCAGGTGAGAACAATAGATTACCCAGACCAATGATGAATCCCAGGGGTGCATGGCATCAGGATGGGTAAGGCCTAGATCAGTAGACCTGTCCTTTGTAGAACAAGGCTACCCACTTCAGTCCACTATATTGGTAGACCTGGCCTCAGACCAGGTGCCCCCATCCTCCATTGGTTCCAGTGCAGGGGGGAAAGTGTCTTGCGAGCAAAATCTCACAACCCCTGAGCTGCCTGTTAAAATGTTGTGCACCAGCACCCACTAGCGCAGCTTAGAGGGAACTGTGGATGAGAGACCTCCAAAGAATACCAGTGTCAGGAGGCAGAGGGAGGCTATCATGCCACTTCTCTGAATGTCCTCCATGCCCCAGTAGGAGTCGCCAGAGGTTGCCATGACTTCCAGGCATGGGCACACACACACACACACAAATGCAAAAAAACAACAACCAAGAAATATAATATGAAGCAAATACTGACCAGAGAATTCACCTAGTGCTGGATCTGACCAGCACTACGAACACTTCAAGGACATCATCAGAAGGTGGTCATGTACCGAGTGCTGAAGAATAGATGAGTTTGAATTATGGTGCTAGAGAAGACTCTTGAGAGTCCCTTGGACTGCAAGGAGAGCAAATCAGTCAATCCTAAAAGAAATCAACCCTGACTGTTCCCTGGAAGGCCAGATACTGAAGCTGAAGCTCAAATACTTTGGCCACCAAATAAGAAGGCTGGAGAAGTCCCTGATGCTGGGAAAGACTGAAGGTCAAAGAAGAAGGGGATGACAAAGGATGAGATGGCTAGACAGAGTTAGTGATGCAACGAACATGAAGTTAAGCAAACTCCGGAGGATGGTGGAAGACAGGAGGGCCTGGTGTGATGTGGTCCATGGGGGTGCGAACAGTTGGGCTCAACTGTGTGACTGAACAACAACAACCTCATTTGTCTTCCCAAGGGTGGCTTACAACATTGTTCTCCCATCCTCTATTTGATCCTCAAAGTAGCTGTGTGAGGAAAGTTCGTCTGTAAGTGACTGACCCAAGGCCAGTAAGCTCCAATGGCAGAGTGGAAATTCAAACCTAGCTCTCCAAATGCTACACAGCACCATAGAGACCGCAAATCTCCATTTGTCTGTGAAGGCAAATTGCAGGAGTACGCTGCCTCATTTCAGATCAGGGATGTATGAAGAAGAGAAAGAGGTTTAAAGCCTTCTCAGGCACTGTGAAGGTTTTTCACACCTCTGAATGGTTTCACTAATCAAGAGTCTATATGTACACGGGAAGCTTTCGAATACTGAATCAGACACATCATGGTCAGTATTGTCTATTCAGGCTGGCAGCAGCTCTCCATGATCAGGCATAAGTCTTTCACATCACGTACTTCCCGGTCCTTTTAACTGTAGATGTTGGGGATTGAACCTGTGACCCTCTGCAGGCCTATCAGATGCCCTACCCTGTGCTACTATCATGGCCCCACCCTGTGCTACTATCATCACACTTTACAGGGCAAACAAGATGGCTTCTTTTCTGTTTTTCTTTCCAAGTTAAAGTGCTAATAACAGTCTGGCTGTTTTGATTTGCAACACCCTGCGGGAGTTTAAGTGTTAAGCTCCCTCTCCATTCCCCACGTGGCCTCAATTTGACTTAGGGGCATGTGCTTTTTGGATTTCCTTTTTTACAGATGAATGAAGATCAGTGGTCTTTGGCACACCAGTCTGGGCCCTGCAAAAGTCCCATCACAACTAGGGGTGCCCCAAATCTGACCTACAGCGAAACTGCTGTGTTAGACATGTCTTTGGTCTGATTCAGAAGGGTTCTTCTTATATTGTCTTATTCTTAAATATGATGCAATACTTGCTGTAAGCACCCTCCCCCTCATCTTTTCATGGTCTCTCCTCTTGTTCCCTGCTCTAGTTTTAACTTCAGTTGTTGCTGGGGGGGGGGGGGGCGGTTAAAGCACCGGTTCTTGTTTTTTTGAGATCTGAGCAATCCAAAACAATGGCATAATCTTCGGGCTGCTCTGTGGAAATTGCATATTTATACCTAAGATGAAGGCATTTGAGTGTTTTCCAACCTCACAATACACCTCATTACCAAAGAGCATGGAAGCTGAGACTTCACTCGTCATCACTAGGGGCTCTGCAGCTCTGCAAGCAAAAGAATTGCATTTGCTAATCAATAAGAATGTTAAAACCCAAGCAGAAGGCCTGAAGACACTCTATTTGAATAAAATAAAGAGATGTTTATTTTGCCCCGGAGAGCGATGTTAAAACAGTTCTCCTTGTGAATGGTTTATATGATTATTCTCTGGCATTTTCCACTGGGTAGTAATTGTAGTCCTCACCGCAGGTAGATTGCAAGATACTGTATATTCTCTAAGATTCTATGCAGCTAAGGCTAATACTTGATTTATTTATTTTTAACAGCATGACCCATAAGGGTTTGTTCAGCTCATTAGTTTTTCCCAACCCATGTGTGGAGTTCTGTGTGGCATTTCTCATGCTAATGGGGATTAATAATAGCAAAAAAAAAAAATGACCAATCTTTCATTATTTTTCAATACAATGTGTCCCTTTATGGAGAACCTAGCCAGGTATTTATTCTTGTTCTTTCAAAACCCAGGAACTTTTATCATGGGATAGATATACCTCCGTGATGTAAAATAGAAGGAAACTTCATGGGCTTCTGCGACTTGAAGCGAACAAAGGCCAGGACAATCGAGGAGCTGTGTGGAACGGAGAGCCCTCTTCAGCACAATGGAAAATTAGCCAGTCTGGTGTAGTGGTTAAGTGTGTAGTGTGTAGTGTAGTGTAGTGGTTAAGTGTGTGGACTCTAATCTGGGAGAACCGGGTTTGATTCCCCACTCCTCCACTTGCACCTGGCTGGATGACCTTGGGCAAGCCATAGCTCTGTACTAGCTGTTCCCTCAAGGACAGCATGGGAAAGAGCTCTCTCAGCCCCACCTACCTCACAGGGTGTCTGTTGTGGGGAGGGGAAGGGAAAAGGAGTTTGTAAGCCACTCTGAGACTCCCTTGGGGAGTGGAGGGCGGGGTATAAATCCAATCTCTTCTTCTTCTTCTTCTTCTTCTTGGTCCTTCTGATGCACAGGCATTATAAGGGAGCAGGATTGGCCAGACCTGGTATAAATACTAGAATTGGTTTCTGCCAACTGATGTAGCCCGTTATCCCTTTGTGTGTGTGTAAAGTGCTGTCAAGTCACAGCCAATATGGCAACCCCATAGGGTTTCCCAAAGAAGAGACATTCAGAGATAGTTTGCCATTGCCTTCCTCTGCATGGTGACCCTGGACTTCCTCAGTAGGGTTGCCAGACCCCCGTTGCAGGTCATGGTACCCTGGTTCTGGAGCTCCTCTCCACTGCTGGTGAGCTGGCCACTGGTGGGGGGGGGATTGGTTGCCAGAGGTGCTGCCTTTACTCTCAGGTAGCCCCAATAGCAAGGGGCACCCCACTTCTACACTGAACCAGAGACCCACAAAACTCAAGCCAAGGAAGACACTCCTGGTTCTGAAACACAGAGCAAGTCATAGCTCTGGAAACAGGGATTTCATATTCAGGTGACAAACCAAGACAGCCCTCAGGAAGCCTCCAGTCTTCCTCCTCCACACAGAAGAGATTATGCTTATGGAATAGAAGAAGAGAAGAAGAAGAGATTGGATTCATACCCTGCCCTTCATTACCCAAGGGAGTCTCAGAGCAGCTTACAAACTCCTTTCCCTTCCCCTCCCCACAGCAGGCACCCTGGGAGGTGGGTGGGGCTGAGAGAGCTCTGACAGAAACTGCTCTTTTTCGAGAACAGCTGTGCCAGAACTACAGCTTGTCCAAGGTCATCCAGCAGGCACAACAGGAGGAGTGGGGAATCAAACCCAATTCTCCCAGATTAGAGTCCCCACACTTAACCACTACACCAAACAATGGGTTCCACCAGGTGAAATATCTACATTTCTAAAGACTATTCAGAGGCCATCTGGCAAATAGTCCTTCTATCTCCAGAACCTCAAACAGCCCTTTTTGTGTCAACTCATGTCTATGTTCGTTGTCTCTCCTTGCTCCATCCCTCAGGATACCAAGATAAACCAATCAAACATTCAAATTATTAATGATCCTTCCTGACACTAATCAAGGACCCATCTCCCATCTTTTGCCTGTATCTGGGAACCTATTCCACTGCCTTGGTAGAACCATCAGTGGTCATAAAATCCATTCAGCTAGCCCCAGTACACTCACCCAACACCTGGCTTCTATTGCTAGAGCCTGCCTCTGCCTCTCTGAGAGCTCATTGGTCCCATCTAGTACATATGTACATATGGATGTGTATATGTGTGTGTGTGTATGTATGTATATATATATATACAGAGGTCGTTTCGTAGAAAAAGAGGTGCAGGAGCTCATTAGCATAACTCATTAGCATAACTCATTTGCATATGCTACACCACCTGACATCACCGGAAGTATGTCAGAAGGCAAGAAAGAAAGGAGCAAGAGAGAGGCTGCAATCACACACGCTAAATAATCCACTTTCAATCCACTTTCAGTGTACTTTCCAACTGGATTCTACTGTCTGAACTGGCAAAATCCAGTTGGAAAGTGGATTGAAAGTGGAATGAAAGTGGATTATTTAGCGTGTGTGACTGCAGCCAGAGAGAAAGAAAGCTACTAATCTAAGCCTCAGAAATACCACTATTCTGGGAGGATAGCTTCAGTGGTGGTGAAGCCTTCAGAAGGCTGGTCGGAGGAACAAGGACCTTTCCAGGGGTCATTTTGCTGCAGCCATGACACAAGCAGGCATTCCCCCAATGGGGGGTGGCTGGCGCCAACTCCCGGAGCTGTGCTCCCCCGAGCTCCTGCTCGAAAGGACCCCTGTATATATACTGTCTTGCTTCATGTCGAATGTATACTTTATCCATCCTAGTCTGTATTTTGTCAAATATGAATCTATTTATGAAACTAATTTTGATTGTCTTTTGCATTTGTACAATTTTAATATTTTGTAAAAAAAAAAAAATCATGGGCTCCTTTTATTATTTGTATTTAATGCAAAATTATGGGTTTTTTTCGATCCCCCCGACGAAGCCTGCACCGTGAAACACCTAGGGGCTTTGTATGATACTAAACCAGTCACCTATCTCCTGCCATTTTCCCCCCTTTTGTTCTGCTGCCCCATTCCTAGGTGCTGCCCAGTTTTTCTTTACCCATGACAGGATCATCCCCTCTGATAGCGAGGATGTGTGAACAAGTGGACTTGTACAAAAACCATTGCTTGGTAATTCATGACCCTGACCTGGATGACTCAGGCTGTCCGATCTTGTCAAATCTTGGAAACTAAGCAGGGTTGGCCCTGGCTAGTATTTGGATGGGAGACCTCCAAGGAATGGCAGTGTTTGTGAGATGGAGGCAGGTAATGGCAACCCATCTCTGAACGTCTCTTGCCTCGTAAACCCTACACCATCAGCATAAGTCAGATGAGATTTAATGGGAATTAATTGATTGATAATTAATAGTAATCATTATTGTATGCATTGTGTGTAGACTATCCAGGAGATCCTGAGATTGTCTGGCAGCCACAAGCTCTAGCTCTTGGCGTTATGCTAGTGGCAAGCTAGACTTGTTTTTAGGCGCCGAGAAAGCTCTGAAAGAACTGTGAGTGGTCCAAGATCACCCAGCTGCCTTCATATGGAAGAATGGGGAATTGAACCCAGTTCTCCAGATTAGAGTCCGCCACTTTTAACCATTATACCAAACTGGCTCTCTTTGAAGGAGCGGGGGAGTATTCATGATGGTACCAATTATTTAGAAGTCAGAGCTCGTACCTACCTCCTTGTGAGATCCTGAGTATCAGTTAATTGAGTATGTGTAAAATGAACAAAACTGCATTTCTTCCATTATGTGAACTTTTCCAGTCATTTATCCTATTTATTTGTGGCTATGCTGCTTTTCCTTGCTTCTCAACTTGGTTTACAGTAAGCCAATAAAACAAGTGCATTCACGACACACATCTCCCCTCTCCATTCTCCAGTTTCTACTACTAGTCCCAATTCCTGAGTATTAAACCTGCAGAAGGAAGTCACTGACAGCCCATGTGGTGTAGTGGTTAGAGTGCTGGGCGAGGGACTTGTCCACGTTTTCATCTTCCTTGCTTGTGTGTTCCTCTTGCTTTGTTTTTTTTCCTGTTCCACACATAGTTTGCTTCCTCTAGCAGTCAATTCTATATCACATTGGTTTATGTCCTACGTATCTCCCGGCAGGTTTTTATGCCAGACGTAACATGATGTAATATTGAACTGACCACTAGAGAGCTGCAAAAACCTGTGGAACAGACCTCCCCCCCCAGCAGCAGAAGCATACAAGCTAGGAAAAAGAGAACACAGAAAAGCCCTAGGATGTGGAAGACCCAGGTTCAAATCCCCACTCTTCCATGGAAGCTCGTTGAATGACCTTGGCTTCGTCACACTCTGTCAGCCTAACGTACTTCACAGGGTTTGTTGTGAAGACAAAATGGAGGAGGAGAGATTGCCGTAAGCCATTTGGGTTCCCCACTGGAGAAAAAGGTGGGATATACATGAAGTAAAATAAATAAAAATAAAAATCGTATGGAATTAATTGTCAGACCGCTGAAGATTGACCCAATCTGATTTTTGCAGGTTAGACTTGTGGTGGTCTGTGAGCTGAAGCCAGGTTAGACCTCCTTAAAAGATTTACCTCACAATTAGAGAAAGACAAGGGGAGACCCACAAGAAACTTGCCGGGAGGGGGCTTGCCGGGCCCACCACTCACCCCCTCCCCTCCCATGGGCTCTCGCCGGGCCTCGATGGCTCTCGCCAGGCCCACCGCTCGCCCCTCCCCCCCCCACAGGCTTCCGGCTGGCCTCAGCAACTCTCACCGGGGCTGCCACAGTTCTGAGAGCATTCCCTGCACATGTGCCGGGGATGCTCTTTTACTTTTCAGGGGATTTAAATATCCCCCGTGTGTAGGAAAACCTCCCTGCCCCCAAGGTGCCTCCCTGTGTGGATTTAGCTATCCGCACGCAGGGGAGCACCTTCGCTATTAGTATATAGATGGTCCTGCGAGTCTGCCCGATGGCCATGGAACACTTTTACTGTCACCATTCCATATGGTTGCCAGACCCCAGGTGGGGCCTGGGGACCTCCCGCTTTTACAAGTGATCTGCAGCTGACAGAGATCAGCTCTCTTGGAGAAAATGGCTGGTTTGGGGGTGGACTCTATTGTATTGTACCATGCCGAGGCCCTTCCCCTCCCCAAACCCCTCCCTGTCCTGGATCCACCCCTGAAGTCTCCAAGTGTTTTCCAGCCCAGACCTGGTGACCCTACCAGCCCAAACCATTGTGAGTGTTGTCTTCTTGCCTCCGACTCCTACTTCACAAAGGCTCTGTTAATAATTTCTTTCATCATGCTCCGTGTCTTAATGACAAATTGCACCCACTTTAAAACAGTCCTAGCTGATGAGGGAATCAGCTACTGAATCTTAATAATTGATTGGGGGGGAGGGGAGGTGAATCCATTATCATTGCAACTGCCCAGCTGGGAGAAAGAGCAAACCGGCATAAATTTGACAACGACAGTGGTTTAACAAAGTCTGCCACTACTGCAATAGTCCTGTTTTAATACCATCATCTATAAGCTCAGGAATTACTCATTGATCAATTGGTTCATTCCTTTCTAAGATCTACTCTCCTTCAGGGAATGCCTTGAAGCTTTGATAGTGTTAGTACACTTTTGAGCTAATATATATGACTGCAGCTTTCATGCTCAGAAGGCACAGAGGCATTAATATATGTTTTGGGTTGGACCCTTGGCGGGTGGAAATTAGCATGAGGCACTAAAGCTCAAGAAGTTCAATTGATTGGTAATAGCTCTGGATCCAGGCTTCAGGCCCAGTTCAGATATTAGTGTCCCCCCCTGGGTAAAGGCCCAGAGGAGCATGGTGTGAGAGTTCTGCTCGAAGTAGTCAAGGATCAGATCTTGGTTGGTTAACCACAGTTCTTTATTACCTATTCCTACATTAGTACAGCATCTCGGGTTATTGTCAGAGATGAGACAAATAATACAAGCGGGTCTATTATACCATTCCAAGGAGTTTGAATTACCCATAGATAGCCAATCCCCTTAAGGGAAAATTGGCGGGCTAAAAGGTGGCTTGACCGTTTGGTTCTCACAGGAAAAAAGTGAGGTGTTAAGCAGTAAATTTCCCTTCTCAAACCAGACCCCTTAGATGTAGCGAGTTCACATAACAATTCATGGCTCCAAGGTTCTTTAGCATGAGATAAGAGATGAGAAGCATCCTCCCCTTGAAGTTACTGCCGGGGCAGCTGGAATGCGGAGGCAGAGATGTGAGGCCTCCTTGTTCTCGCAAATCATGGTTGTCATTCTCCCGACCAAGACAGGATTAATACATTACGGTTACATAGGTTCTAATAAACTCTAGATACATAGGATAGTTGAAGACATGCATGCAAGAATACATTGGCTGAATTGACAGATTCTGACACCCTGCCCTCCCCATAATTCTCTTCACCTAGCCTTATCAGGGAACATTTTATGAAACAGTTTAGTTAGTTTAGGAGCATGAACATGTTCTGAGCGAATCCATTCGTTGTGTTCTGGGCCGAAATCTAACCATCTAACTAAGTAATATAACCGGCCCCTTCGCAGCTTGGAATCAAGGATTTCAGTTATCTCGAAGTGAGGGCTCCCCTCCTTCATCAGTGGAGGAGGAACTGGAGGAACTGGATGCCAAGCATTCGGCCCAGGATCTTTCTTCAGTAGGCTGAAATGAAACACAGGGTGCACAGAGCTCAGTGATTTAGGCAGTTCTAGTTCAAAAGACACATCAGAGATTTTGCGTAGTACTTTATAGGGTCCAACATATTTCCATCCCAATTTCCTGCTGGGCTGCAGCCCATGGATATTTTTGGTAGAGAGATAGACAGAGTCCCCGGGCTGAAGTTCCCATCCGGGTGCTCGCCCTCGATCCGCATATTTTTTGTAATCCTCTTTGGCATGGTCCAATGCTTTGCCTATCAAGGGCCATGAGTCTTGGAGACTGGACCACCACTTTTTAAAATCCGAGGGGGGAGCTTGAGGGACATTCTCAATAGTAGGCAATGGTTTCCCCTCGAAACCCCCCACTGCCATGAAAGGGGAAACTCCCGTGGAAGAATGCACTGCATTATTGTAACTATATTCTGCAAACGGCAACAATTCCACCCAGTTATCTTGGTGATAATTAGTGTAACATCTCAGGAATTGCTCCAAAATTTGATTAGTTCGTTCAGATTGGCCATCGGTCTCTGGGTGGTAACCCGAGCTCAGGGCGGGTTCTATGTCCATCATTTTCAGGAGCTCCCGCCAGAAGGTGGCAACGAACTGACTACCGCGGTCAGATACCACTCTCTTCGGAAAAGCGTGTAATTTGATCACGTGATTGAAAAAAGCTTTGGCCATCCCTTTGGCGGTGGGCAATTGCTTGAAAGGGGTGAAATGTGCTTGCTTCGAAAATGTGTCTACCACCACCCAAATCACTGTTTTTCCCTTAGAGGGGGGCAAATTGGTGATAAAATCCATGGCTATATCTTCCCATGGTCTTGACGCGGTGGGTAGGGGGTGCAACAATCCCGGAACTTTCCCCCCCCCGCTTTTTGCACATTAAACAGGTCTGGCAAGCCGAGACGAAGTCTGAGATGTCTCGGCGCATGCGTGGCCACCAGAATTGACGCTGGATCAAATTAAGAGTCTTTAGGAAACCGAAGTGCCCGGCTAGCTTGGAGGAGTGGCAGATTAACAATATTTCCTTGCGCTTGGCTTTGGGCACCACTAGTTTGTTTCCATGCAGCCAACATTGGTCCTCTCTCTTGGAACATTCCTCCAAAGCTTCCAGTTCTTCTATCTCCTCCGGAGCATAATCCCCCCCCCAATTACATTTCCCAATGTCCAACTCGGTCTTTTTGGCTTGGCTCCTGGTGAGCACCGCCCCTCCTAGTTGTTGGGGGGAGAACATGGAATCAAACACCTCTTCCTTGACACTTTCATGTTGGGGCAACCTGGACAATGCGTCTGCCAAGGAGTTAGCCTTCCCAGGAAAATGTTTAAGCACAAAGTTAAACTTGGAAAAGAAATCGGCCCATCGCAGCTGCTTAGCGTTGAGGGACCGCTGAGTGCGCAACGCCTCCAAATTCTTATGATCGGTCCATATTTCGAACGGAGTCTGCGCCCCTTCCAACCAATGCCGCCACGTAGTGAGCGCTAATCTAATGGCTGCGGCTTCCTTGTCCCACACCGACCAATTCCTTTCCGTCTCATTAAATTTTTTTGAAATATAAGCCAGTGGGTGCAATTTCCCTTCCGGGTCACTTTGCAATATGGCCCCCCCCATGGCTACATCAGATGCGTCTACATGGATTATAAATTCCTTCGTTTCGTCAGGGTGTGCTAGAATGGGCTCTGAAGTGAAAAGAGTCTTTAAAGTCTCAAACGCCCTCTGACACTCCCCGTTCCAAGCTAACTTTTCTCCTGGCTTCCCGGCCTCGGGCCCCTTCCCCTTTGTTTTTAATAAGTCCGTTAAGGGGAGTGTGACTTTGGCAAAGTCCTTGATGAAGGTTCGGTAAAAATTACAAAATCCCAAGAGGCTCTGCAATTGCTTTCTCGTTCGCGGAGCCTCCCATTGCACCACAGCCTCTACCTTCCCTGGGTCCATCTCCAAACCCTTCTGAGATATGCGGTAGCCCAGGAAGTCCACAGACTCACGGTGAAACTCACACTTAGACAGTTTCACATATAGCTGGTTTTTTAGTAAGGTTGTAAGTACGTCTCTGACCAAAGTCACATGTGCCGTCTTATCAGTTGAATAGATCAAGATATCATCTATGTAACATAACACGCCCTTAAATAGGTGCTTGTGCAACACTTCGTTGATTAAACTCATAAAGACCCCGGGCGCGCCACTTAAGCCGAACGGCATCACCAGATATTCAAATTGCCCCAAGGGGGTATTAAAGGCAGTCTTAGATTCATCCCCTTCCCTGATGCGCACCCTGAAGTAGGCATCTCGTAAATCCAACTTGGTGAAAATTCTCCCCTTAGCCGCTTCCGCCAAGAGGTCCTTTATTAACGGGAGGGGGTAAGCGTTAGTGGTGGAGACTGCATTCAGCCCCCGGTAGTCAGTGCATAGTCGTAAGCCCCCATCCTTTTTCTTTCGGAATAGCACTGGCGCCGCAAAAGGGGATTTGGCTGGGCGGATGAAACCCCGTGCTAAATTTTTGTCCAGGAACTTCCGTAACTCTTCCCGTTCCAACGGACTCATGGAATATAATTTCCCTTTTGGGAGCTTCTCTCCCGGGAGGAGTTCTATGGCACAGTCCGACAGTCGATGGGGGGGCAACTCATCCGCCTCCGTCTCGCTGAACACTTCCAGCAAGTCTCTATACTCTTTGGGCACCATGGTCGGGGTGAGAGCGAGCGCGGGAGTCGGGGGAGAGGGGGTCGGAGGTCCCGGTCCCCATTCTGGGTCCCACCTATGGCTCTGGCAGCGTTCGTCCACCCACGAGATTTTCCCTTCGCTCCATTTAATGTAAGGGTCGTGCGCCCCGAGCCACGGGCTGCCCAACACCATAGGGAACTGGGCGTTTGGGGTGATGACAAAAGCCCGCTTCTCCCAGTGCTCCCCCGTCCCCAAAATCAAGTTCTCAGTCTCTGCTATGCATTCCTCCTTCATCTCCGACCCATCCATCTGAGTGAACTTCAGGGGTTCCAATAACGGGGTGACTTTTGGTCCCAGCCCTTCCACTACCAAGGGGCTGATCAGGTCTCGCGCACACCCAGAGTCAATTAAGGCGCGAACCCGCATATGGGTACCCGATCCAGGGGTCACCACAGTCACTACCATATATAATAGGGGGCCGGGGATGCTCACCGGAGATGGCGCTTCTTGGCGAGGGACCTGCAGCTCTGCGCCGCTCACTGCAGGCCATTGGAGTTTCCCGACATCTGCGTCTCCATCAGCTCCAGCTCCCCCTGGTCACTGGCAACTCCTTCCAGCTGCAACGCCCGGGGTTTCATTGGGGTTTTTCCACGGCTAGGGGTGCTCCCAGCTCCGGGGGTCGAGGTCTTCGGGCCTTTCCCCCCCCCTCTTGGGCAAGCGGAGGCAAAGTGGCCACTCTCCCCACACTTCATACACAACCCTTGTCGAAACCTCGCATCTCGGACATCTTGCACACTGGATCGGGGCTTCGCTCTCGGGGCTGCTTTGCTGGCCGCCGTCACTGACGCTCCCATCTTGATCAGGGCGAACCGCTCTTCCATGTCGATGGCTGCTCTCATCCAGGTGGCCAAAGTGCCCGGGCGGCCCCCCAACAGCACGGTCTCGTAAATCTCCGGATTCAGGCCCTCCCAATACTTCTCCATGAATAGCTCCTCCGGCCATCCGTGGATCTTGGCCGCGATGCGCCTGAACTTGTCAGTGTAGTCCCTCACCGACGATCTCCCCTGGAACAGCTTTCTTAGCTGATTACGGGCCTTTTCCTCACCCAGGGGGTCCTCGAACTGATGGCGGAGGGCCCACATGAAGTTGTTCAGGGAACGCAACTCAGGTCCTGGGGTGTCGTGCAGGCTCACATACCAGTCGCTGGCAGTGTCTTTCAGCTTGGACCCGATGTAGCCAATCCGTTCTCTCTCGGTGGGATAGAGGTGGCCCCAACTGTCCAGGAATCTCTCTATCTCCAGCATGAAGAAACGTAGCTTCTCCGGGTCCCCATCGAAAGTGGTCGTCAAAGGGTCGGAGGGGGCTGGGCGGGCGGCCGGCGCGGCCGGGACCGGGGCAGGTACGGGAACGGGCCCTGGCGCCGGAACCGGGACGACCGGCTGGACTGGTTGTGCCGGGAGAGCGGGCGCCTGTGGCTGGACCGGAGCCCCTCCGGGCGCCGCCGGTTGTAGGGGGGCTCCTACCCCTTGACCGGGGAGAGCTCCTTGCACTGCCCTCATAGCATCGCGAAATTGGTGCTGGAGATCGAGAGCCAACTCGCGGAGCTCGGCGGTGAGTTGAAGCCGCAACTCTCCCATCATCTGATCCAAGGGGACCGTCTGCTCCTCGCGATACGGATCGGGCCCATACGGACCCGTCCCCTCTCCTTCGAAAGGCGGGCGACGCGGCCCTCCACGATAGATCGGCTCGCGGTCGTCTCCTAGGTAGCTCGGCCTCCCTCGATCGAGCTGGTCTCCGGTGAGCGAAACCCTCACTCCTTTCCGGTCGTGCACCCAAGAATCCACGGTCCGCTGACCGAAATGGCTCCAGGCGTACTTGGGGGTCGCGCTCTGATGAGGAACCCGGCGCGGGATGTAGTGAGCGCCCTGGCTCGTGGTCACCGGCACTTCGGGACCTCCTCCGCCGCCACCGCCCCCGTTCCCCGGGTCCGCCGGGGTAGCGGGAGTCTCTTCTGGAGTAGTAGGCTTGAGGGGGACCGCGTCGTCGTCTGACATGGTCAGGAACGGCTGAGTCCCAATCACAGATCTCTGACAATCTGTGAGAGTTCTGCTCGAAGTAGTCAAGGATCAGATCTTGGTTGGTTAACCACAGTTCTTTATTACCTATTCCTACATTAGTACAGCATCTCGGGTTATTGTCAGAGATGAGACAAATAATACAAGCGGGTCTATTATACCATTCCAAGGAGTTTGAATTACCCATAGATAGCCAATCCCCTTAAGGGAAAATTGGCGGGCTAAAAGGTGGCTTGACCGTTTGGTTCTCACAGGAAAAAAGTGAGGTGTTAAGCAGTAAATTTCCCTTCTCAAACCAGACCCCTTAGATGTAGCGAGTTCACATAACAATTCATGGCTCCAAGGTTCTTTAGCATGAGATAAGAGATGAGAAGCATCCTCCCCTTGAAGTTACTGCCGGGGCAGCTGGAATGCGGAGGCAGAGATGTGAGGCCTCCTTGTTCTCGCAAATCATGGTTGTCATTCTCCCGACCAAGACAGGATTAATACATTACGGTTACATAGGTTCTAATAAACTCTAGATACATAGGATAGTTGAAGACATGCATGCAAGAACACATTGGCTGAATTGACAGATTCTGACACATGGGTAAGCTCATGATGTGGCAGGGAGCGTAGAGGAACAGCAAGGATATGCACATCATGGCCGTTGGTGTGATCACAGCAGAACTTTTTGAGTCATCACAATTGTGCAGATCATGGCAGCCGCACGGACAGACTCCCTTTTTCTTAGTTGCTAGTTGCCTCCGGTGCTTTATGGGAAAGGGAATAAAATCGTTTAATAGAATAAAATGGAAGCATTACTTCATTCCCTAAATAGTTCCTAATCAGCAGGATTGCAACTGATAAAAGTTAGGGTGTTGTTGTTTTTTTTTTAAAAAAATATTTTGTAGCTAGTTGCTAGATATCTAATTTAACAACTAGCTGGAAAAGGGAAAGGAAACCTTAGGAGGATGCCTGTTGCAACTCAGCATGCATCACTGCCCTGGGTTTGCCTTCTTCCATTAGGGCAGCAAGCACAGCAGAACAAGTCACCTAGAATGAGAAAAGAAGTCCCCCCCCCCCCGAGCATTTAGCTAGGCAGGCAGGTGGGGTAGACATCCATTAAATGAACAAAGAATTTAAACAAACAAACAAACCCCTGGCCTGTATTGTTATATAAGTACCATCTCTTTAAAACTTTTGTTCAGTTAAGGGATTTCTACCCCACTTCCCTGCCAGCTAAATGCTCTGTGGAACTTATCTCTTGTCATTCTAGGTTCTGCTGTGCTTGCTACCTAAATGGAAGTGGGCAAAGTCAGAGAAGTGACGCATTTTGAGACACAATGTGGCTGAACTTCTTACCAATGGGCTCGGCTGATTACAGAGCAGCACGTCTGTTACGAAACGGGGACCTGCCCTCAGCCCTGGGAGACTAAGCAGCTATTCTGTGGCTCTCAAACCCCTGTTTTCGCCTGCCCACCCTCCCTGGTGGGATGATTTCCCTTCCTCAGTCGCTGCCACCACTCGCTGGATTTACACTGCCTCCCTAGAGGGACAGTGAGACCCCTCCATCTGATTCCCCAACCTGGGAAAGTGGATACCCCAATCTTTGGGTGCCCCCTGGAGAGTTAGCAGCCCCTCTGATTTGGGCCTGTTTGGGTTCCCTGGCCTCCCTTTGCCTCTGGTAACGTGATGAGCGGGGAGGACTATATGGTCAAGGCACTACCAGGTCTTATAACTCAAAAAACAGGTTTATTTAAAATATCTGCACAGTTAGGCACAGAAAATAACACAGGCCCTTCAACACAACCGGGCACAAAGTAAACGGGGTTAAAATGCCATTCTCCTGTCCCTGCACACCCTCTCTGCCTTGTGGAGGTGGTGGGCTCAGGACAGGATTTGCTCTTGTCCTCCTTGACATTGGAGAGAAGCCCCAGCCCCTCCTCTGGACTGGCCACCACAACTGCCACCCTCCTGGCTCTCCGCACGACGATCTGCAGTGGCCTGGGTGGCTCACAAAATCTGGGGCAGCAGGAGTCCCACCTGTAGGCCATCCCTCAAAGCCCCTGTCCAAGGCTCAGGCGGAGGCCGAGACTATGGCTGAGACTGGCCCCTCCCCAGATGGGCAGAAGCCTTCATCTCCCTGGCTCCGCCCCTGGGGTGGGTCCCTACTTTCCCACACTTTCCCCCTAAAGCTTCTGGGAAATGTAGGCAGGGAGGTATGGCAGCTCCATTGTTCCCCATGGAGCACCTCCCCCCTCCCAGAGTACTACCAGACTGGCAGCCATTTTAAAATACACTGCTGCATCTGCCCGGCAGCCATTTCGTTACAATGTCACTCAGAGATGCAGCGGGCAGCCTCCCCTCTGAGTGGGCACAAGGAGCTTACTGGAGCCCTTACTTCTCTAAAGGTGTTCACCCATTTTTTCAGGGCACCCTGGTGTGTTCTAGACACCATTTGGAAACAATTGCTCTAAAAACGTGATCCATGCAAATTGAACAAAAAGTTACAGAGCTGCATAAGCAGTATTGCTTTGTTTAGCGGTGACCATGGGGGTTGAGTTCTCTGGGCATCACAATTTGTATTTGTTCATCACCGACTAAATCAGGGGTGGCCAAACTGTGGCTCAGGAGTCGCATGCGGCTCTTTCACACATTTTGTGTGGCTCCTGGCAGAGGAAGCGAAGGGGAGGCATGCCTCCCTAATCGGTCTTCCCTTCCCCAGCCAGTGTTCCCTTCCTTGGGTAGGCTTGTTGTGGGGAGAGCAGAGAAAGAAAACAACTTTAACTTTAAATGCATTCTCAAAGCCCCCTCCCCCGGCTTGGAAAAGGCATTTGTCTCTTTGAATCCCTTCTCCAAGCCAAGCTGACTGGCGTGGAGACATTTGGGGGGGGGGGGGAGTTTGAGAACACATTTAAAGTTGCTTTCTTTCCACCTCTCCCTCCCTCTCCATTTTCTCTCTCTCTCTCTCTCTCTTTCTTTCTCTCTTTCTTTCTTTCTTTCTTTCTCTTTCTCTCTCTCTCTCTCTCTCTCTCTCTCTTTCCACCTCTCTCTCCTAGACAAATAAATATCATTGAACAAATAAATATTATTATCAAAACCTGTTTTTACCCCTTTTGTTTCTGGCAGTCTCATTCAGTGTTAATAAAAAGCAAATTTGCATACTTTCCCAATAAAAACGTGTGTGTAATATTTGTTTATGTCTTGCGGCTCTCAAACATCTGACGTTTATTCTCTGTGGCTCTTATGTTAAGCAAGTTTGGCCACCCCTGGACTAAATGGACATGTGCATTGGCTGTGGAATGCCTTGCACATACGTAAACATGGCCTTACTCCAGAGCACAGCTTGGAAAAATGAGCAAATTAAGGCCTTAGTTGCACATTCATGTCAGTGTGGCAACATCTGGGACTATGATTCCATTTCAGCATATTGGTCCCACCACAGCCTTCTGCTCTGCAAGCAGATGTTCCCTGGGGATGCTCGGCGTGCCGGGCTCTGCATTTCGCTTAGGCTCATCATCATGCTTGGCTGTAAATTATCTCAGAACATACTGCTGGGTGCCATTCCTGCCTTCCCAATTTTAATTAGCGAAGTGCCAGTCTCTGCTAAGGCACTCAAAGGCACTTCTCCAAAATTCTTCAGCAAGGAACCTTGCTGCACAGACAAGGAGGGTAAAGAAGGCCGTGGTTGCGTGATTCTTTTTTTGAGCAAGTGTCTCAGAAGGCCTCATGGGTGGGCTGAAGGATTTGCCTGCAGCCAAAGTTGTGAGTATAAAATGTATCCTCCCATCAGCTTGGCTGGACCAGGCTAGCCCAGTTGTATCAAATCTTAGAAGCTAAGCAGGGTCAGCCCAGGTTAGTTTTTAGATGGGAATTAGGGTTGCCAGGACCGACTCAGGAAATATCTAGGGACTTTGGGGGTCGAGACAGGAGACTTTGGGGGTCGAGACAGGAGCAAGGATGTGACATCACTTTTGTGATGTCACTAGAATTGACAGGTGAGGCCCATCACATTTAAGCATTCCTTTTAAAAGCATTCCTTTTAAACACTTCCCTTCCATTGGAAATAATGGAGGATGGGGGCACTTTCTTTGGGGGCTCATAGAACTGGATCCCCTGGTCAGTCTTTTTGAAAATTGGGGGGTTTTTTCAGGAGAGGCACCACCAGCTATGCTGAAAATGTGGTTCCTCTACCTCAAAAAACAGCCCCCACCAGAGCCCCAGATACCCATGGATTGATTCTCCATTATACCCTAAGGAAACTAGTCTCCATAGAGTATAATCAAGTGTCCAGCGGCCATCCCCCCCTGCTTTCTGACGGTCCTGAAGTGGGAAGAGGGACTCCAAACCAGGGGATCCCCTGCCCCCAACTGGGGGTTGGCAACCCCAAAGGGAATCAAAAGAGGTAGATTCAGATTTTCCTCTGACATTTTGCATCATTCTTTGTCTCAAAAATGTGGAGTAGGGTTGACAACCTCCAGGTGGGGCCTGGAGATCTCCTGGAATTACAACTGATCTCCAGACTACAGAGATCACTTCCCCTGGAGGAAATGGCAGCTTTGGAGGGTGGTCTCTACAGCATTATATCCCACTGAGGTACACTCCTCAACCCAACCTCAGTAGGCTCCACCCCTGAATCTCCAGGAATTTCCCAACCCAGAGCTGGCAACCACAATGTGGGGGAGGGAGGGGATTATGATGTAAAAAGGAGTGGAAGGATGAGGAAAGGGTAGAGAAGAAATCACAGCTAGCATGTGTTTCCTCGATTAAGGATAGCACTGGTTGTGAACAGTGACCATCATGCTATTAAGTTGGATATTTATGTAAATAGGGAGTTGCCCAAAAAGACCAACACAACCACATGTAACTTTAGAAGGAGTAACTTCTTTCAAATCAGGGCTTGTGAAGAAAAAACTGAAAGGAAAGATAATGAGGGTCAAGTTTCTTCAGAAAGCTTGGAGACTATTTAAAACTACAACCTTAGAAGCTCAGTAAAATGTATACCACAGGTTAGGAAAGGTACAAATAGGTATTTAAAAAAGGTCTGCCTGGTTAACAAACAAAATAACGGAAGCAGTAAAAGGTAAGAAGGATTCCTTTAAGTGGTGGAAGGCTAGTCCGAGTGAGGTAAATAAAAGGGAGCACAGGCTTTGGCAAATAAAATGCAGGTCAGTGATCAGAAAGGCTAAAAGGGATTATGAGGAACATACTGCAAAAACAACAACAACATAATAATAAAAATTTATTCAGATACATTAGTAGCAGGAAACCAGCCAGGGAGGCAGTGGGACCCTTGGATGACCAAAGGGTAGTAAAAAGATTATTAAATGATGACAGGGAAATGGCAGAGAAGATGAATGCTTTTCTTGCCTCTGTCTTCACTATTGAAGATGGGAGGTGTTTGCCTATTCTACTGCTCATTTCGGGAGGGGTGTTAAAAGACCTGAGTTGGATTTAGGTGATGAGAGTGGACAGGTCCTACGGCTGATTGACAAATTAAAAACTGACAAATCACCAGGCCCAGATGGCATACATCCAAGAGCTCTGAAAGAACTCAAATGTGAACTTGCAGCTCTCCTGACAATAATATGCAATTTTTCACTAAAATCTACCTCCATTCCTGAGGACTTTAGGGGAGCTAATGTAACCCCCATCTTTAAAAAGATTCCAGGGGAAATCTGGGAAATTACATGCCTGTCAGTCTAATGTCAATACCACGTAATTTGATGGAATCTGTTATTAAAGATAAAATTAGTAGGCACATTGATGAACAAAAGCTATTGAGGAAGAATTAGCACAGATTCTGTAAGGAGAGATCCTGCCTCACTAACCTTTTAGAGTTCTTTGGGGGAGTTAACAAGCATGTGGACAAGTTAGACCTCATAGATGTTGTTTACCTAGACTTCCAGAAAGCTTTTGATAAAGTTCCTCATCAAAGGCTTTTAAGTAAACTCAGCAGTCATGGGGTAGGAGGACAAGCTTGCTAGGTGACCTTGGGCCACCCACTCAGCCTCAAAGGGTTGTTGTTGTGAGGATAAAGTGGAGGCAAAGAGAACTTCTTTGGGAGAAAAATTAAAAAGAAGTACAAGGCTTTAGACACTTAGTGGAAGTTCTGGTCATATATTTCCTGGTGATTCCTAGAGCTACCCAGAAGTTACCCTAGAATTTCTGGTGATTGCTAGAACTACTCTTGTCACTTCCTGGTAGTTCTAGGAATTGTCAAGAACTACAGGGCCAGAACTTCTTGTAAGTAGACTAGATCTCTCTCTCTCTTTTTCATTTTAGTTTTCCTCCATAGGATGATTGCCTTCCCTTTGGGCCCAGTTTCTGCCTGCTAATCAGCTGAGCATCAGTGGGCAAGACTACGTTTGGCTGGAAGTCTCCCAACATAAGTGGGCAAATGGGAACCCTGCAACCAGGGGCTGACACTGTGATATTATTAGCTAGTCTAATGTCACCCATCAAGTTCATGGCTGAAGGGAGATATAAACTGGGGACTTCCCAGCTCAGGTGAGTACATTTGCTCACAATGCCTGACAATCTGTGATCCAAGACTACTTGTGACGGACAGGGTAGGTTCCATCTCTCTCTAAAAGCAATCAATGAGAGCTGACAGGATGTTGGGGGAGTCAGTTCAAAAACAACAGTTAGGAGTAGGGCAGCTAGTTCCCCCATGGGGGGTGGGGGTTGCCTACTCAAAGGGCCCCCAAACTGCCAGCCCAGATCCAGCTGGTGGGGGGTACCCCACCCCCAAAGTGCCCAGATCCAGTTGACATGCCTGGTGCAATGACGTCACCCAGAAGTGATGTCATCATGCTGGGCATATTGCCAGGGAGACGCTCTAGCATTCTACCTGAAAACTCTATGGTATCAGAGTTTTCAAGCTGAATGCTAAAGCGTCCACTGGCGGCATGCCTAGTGTGATGTCCCAGAATGGGACCAACTCCCCCCGCCAAAAAAGGTAAGGGACCTGGCAACTCTAGTTAGGAGAGCCATTGGCAGATAGGAAGCTGAGGGCGGGGAAAAGGATGTCTGACTGAGTGGAACTGTGCAGAAGAGATGCTTAGAGCTGGCTGGAAACAGTTAGTTTGTAACTAAAGGATGCCAGTTGCAGGAACAGGACCACAGGTCAGAAGTTAAACGGCAGTTCAACGGAAGCAAAACACTGAAACTTTTACCTTTCTCTCTTTGGTGTCCCGTTAATACCACAAATAAATATATATAACAAGATATGAATAGATGGTGGCTGTGAGTGAATGGGGTATCGTTTGAGCCCCCAACCCCAATAACTCTGTGTGAGTTAGGACCTGTTGTTTAAGGGGGCTGGGCCACCCTGTTTGTGGATGTCTCTGTGGGTGAGAGGACCCGAGAGGGGAAATGGTCAAGGCTCTCTCTATATTTTAAAAGTGACGAGAAGGGTGGTGAGTGTGATGTGCAGACCTGTGTATGACCCATAACCTGAGAGAGAGAGAAGGGGCATCACACCACTCTTTTGGGGAATCAGTATGACAATAGAAATCCTCCTTGTCACAATTCTTAACAAATCAATTACAGTCTCATTACTAGGGAAAGGCATTCACTCCCCAGAGATTTCTTCTTTCCTCCTTAGTATTGCCCTTCCAAAAAGGGACAGGGGACAGTTGTGGAATGGAGCAGTATTGTGGGCTCCTCCCATTTCCCCTGATATTGCCCCAGAGGCATAAGGCTGGGTTTGCACTGCCACATGGGTTATGTGATCTTGGAACACACCTTACAACAATTGGTTGGAACAGGTGTTAAATTTCTTCTGAGGGATAAAAAGAAAGATAAACTAGTACATTAAAATAACAAATCTTGCTATTTGTTGGTACGAAATATTATGGAAGGGATAAAACCTTCAAAACCTGGTATTAGCGAGGAAACGTGTTTGGAAACAAAACTAAAGCTCAGTCGCAATAAAATTGCAGCTGTTCTCTTAACTGCCGATGTCATTACCTTATCACTTGAAATGTAGTCTTCCCAGGATTCACAATCCATTGCTAGAGTAATGCAGAAACCAGTGATATTTTTTTTAACACATCTGCTATGTAGCAGTGTGCTTTCTTGGAAATAATATGCAATGTTATGGTTTGAAAAAGGAAGCAGTTTTGAGGCCAGAATTGGATAGTGTGGAGCTGTGTGTGGATGAGGACCAAATGCAGCTCCTCTCCATCCCTTCCTCCTCCCGTAAAATGCCACCGAGGTTGCAAAAGGTCTCTGCACTGCAATGGCTACCAATTGTCAGGTTCCCTGTCATGTTTGCTTCCTTTTCTCAGTCCCTGTTTCAGGTCCTGGCGGGAGATCAGCATCGACTTCCCTTCTGGCTGTTCCCCCCCCTCTCGCCTCACCCCTCCTTCCTCAGTGAGCTCATATATTTTGCTAGACTTCAGTTATCTCTGTTGCTGCACTTGTAACCTTGGGCAACTGGGCCTCCGCTTTTCCAGGTGTCTTTTGCGTGGGGACGCATGTAGATTACACAGGGCCGGGGATGGGAATTTAGCTCCGCTTACGCACCTTTTTTCTCTGACAAAGTAACGGTAGCACATTTTGGCGCTTGATATTTTTCTTCTCATTGGTACCCGCACTTTTGCCCCTGTTTGAATACAGTATATCAATTCCTCCCATTCTGTATGTGGTATCACTAACAACGCAAGTGTTTCCTGAAAGACCATTAAGAATAAAGACTTTGTTTTGAACTACAAGGCCTGGCTTATTGGATCTAATCAGAAGTCTCACACCAATTAGTCTCCGGATCCAATTCAGTACGTTGGTGCTAACCTTTAAAGTCCTCAAACCTACCGGGCCGCCTCTCCTGTTACAACCCTCACGCTCCCTTCGGGCATCCTCTAGGGGTCTCTAGCAGGTACCTGGCCCACCGGATGGCTCGGTTAGCTGTCACCAGGGGACGAGCCTTCTCAGCTGTGGCCCCTACCCTGTGGAATGCACTCTCAGATGAGACACGTGCCATGCCGGACTTGTTTAGTTTCCACAGGGTGTGCAGAGCTGAATTGTTTAGGTCGGCTTTTGGAGGGTAACCACAGGTTTGGGTTATTTTTATGAGTGGTATGGTGATAGCCCTGTATTTTAATAGTTTAACATTTTATATTTGTTACTTGTTTTATGTTGTTTTCACATTATTGATTTTAATGTAATTCCCTGCAAGACCCTTTGGGTAAACAGTGAAAAAAAATCCAATAACAATAAATAAATAAATTCCTGGGAGTGAGCCCCACTATGGTCCCAGTCACACGGGTGAGATTATCCTGGGGGGAAGTGAGGCTATTTGCTCCGGAGTAATTGGACCTGCAGTTGCGCGATCACACAGTTCTGTGAAGCTGCAGGCACAGCCCACCACTGCGTGATCAGACACAATCGGGTGTTTTTTGCCTTTTCCCCCGATGCACTTAAATGGGGGATCAATGAATCACATTTTTGCCCTGAGGGCTTCCTATGGCAGTATGCGATGATGTGCATACTGAGAAGGGGGAAAACACAATGACATGGCGTTGGGATAGCCTGATCAAACTATCCCCGACGCCATGAGTGCGCACTGGAGCAATCACACGGGGAAAGTCCATCTGTGGCCCGTAGCAAACATGTTTGATACTGGACTTTCCCCAGTATCCTTTAACTCCGCTTCTTCGGCGGAGAGAAACGGGTTGCCGATGGGTGTGGGACGCGTGCCAGATGTTCTGGTGTGATCGCGCCCTTAAAATCCACATGGCATTCATGCCTATCGCATGGCTAATTCTGCGTGTGATCGGGGCCCTCATAATATGGGACTTACTTCTGAGTAGACCTGCTTACGCTTTCTTCATAAGAAGCCACGCAGATGAAAGAAAAGGCACCAAAGCTGAGTTAGCTATTCTCATGTGTTACGCCGCCATTTTGAAAGCATTTCCTGTACAGTTTTCTTCAAATGACATTTGTAGACTTATGATTTGATCATGTGTTGCCATAATCAGGAGTTCCATATTGGGGGGGGGGCAGTAGGTAAAGGTAAATGTTTCCCTTGTTCAAAAGCCAGTCAAATCTGACTCTAGAAGGTAGTGCTCATCTCCATTTCCAAGCTGAAGAGCCAGCGCTATCTGAAGACTTTTTCTGCGGTCATGTGGCTGGCATGACTAAACACCAAGGCACATGGAACACTGTTACCTTCCCACTGAAGCAATTTATCGACTTGCAATTTCTTGCTTTCAAACTGCTAGGTTGGTCGGAGCTGGGACCAGACCTCTCACTCCAACTTGCGGCACTTGGGCCTCGAATTGCCGAGCTACCGACCTTCCAGTCTGCAGCTCAGCATCTTAATCTCTGAGCCACCGCAGCCCCCCCGGAGGGGGGCTATACTTAGGAGCTATTTTCTTGATGAATCTACACTGGGCCATTCCTCCTTGAGGGTTGTTGGACAGTGGGAATGCATTTCCTCCAGTTTCCAAGATACAGGCTTCTTTGAAAACTGTTTTAGAATATATTGCTTTTTCTAATTTACTTGGATCCAGAGGCGAGTAGGCTTTATCGGTTCTTGAAAACACTAGCAAATTGGAATAATCTGTATCCTGGAAACAGTCACATCTAAAAATAACTTTTAAAAGGATTTGCACAGAACACAGAAAACTGACCTATACCTCCCAGAGGACTGGTTTTTCTGTCTGTTTCTCTCTCTCTAACTTCATACACACACACATTATTTCTATATCGTAACAATGGGCATTACAAACTGAAAATTTACCCAAAAAATATACAGAAGCATGCGGTAAATAACAGAATGGCTGGGAATTTTGCCCTATCTTTGCGCTCAAACTGGAGGGCTAGTTTTGGACCGTGATGTGGCACTTCAAAAGCTCTCCAGGCATTATCAGAAGAGGTTAGGAATCAAGTATCTTCCAGAAAAAGGGATTTGCAGTCCTACTCTCTCTCCAGCCCTGTGCATGGAAGCATTTTAAACCAGCTAGCCCCATCTCAGTTTATCTTGGAAGCTAAGCATGGTTGGCCCTGGTTAGTGCCTGGATGGAAGCCCACCAAGAAGTCCCAGGTTGCTACATAGAGGCAGGCAATGGCAAAACCACCTCTTCTCATCTCTTGCCTTGAAAATCTTACTGGGTAGGGATGGCAGCCTCCAGATGGGACCAGGGGATCTCCCAAAATTACATCTCATCTCCAGACTACAGAGATCAGTTACCCTGGAGAAAATGGATGCTTTGGAGGGTGGATTCGATGGCATAGTACCCCACTGTGGTCCCTGTCCTCCCCAGGTTTTATCCCCAATTCTCCAGGAGTTTCCCAGCCTAGATCTGGCAACCCTCCCCTCCCCCTATGGCCAGAGGGGACTGACCCTACTGCTGCAACTTTCTTTCTACCTCCACATCCCCACCCTGTCAATGTACCCTATTTTTCGCTCCATAAGACGCACCGGATCATAAGACGCACCTTGTTTTTAGAGGAGGAAAACAGGGAAAAAATGAAACAGAAAGAGAGAGAGAGAGAGATAAAAGGAAGGAAGGAGGAGGAGAGAGAGAAAGAGAAAGGAAGGAAGAAAGGTGGGGACAGAGAGAGAGACAGAAAGACAGACAGACAAAAGGAAAGGAAGGAAGGAAGGAAGGAAGGAAGGAAGAGAGACGTGGGCATGCCATGCAAAGCCAGGCCTTTCTGTGCAAAGTAGCCATGGAGCTTAATCTGTGGGCGGGGCTTTCTGCTGCTGGCTGTCTTAAAGGGGAAAAGCACTTAAAGGGAAAGAGTACTTAGCCAGGTGGGGTTTTTCCTGCCATTTCCCTTTTAAGTCTTAACAGCTCAGGCCCAGCAGGGAGGGGCGGGGAAGGCTGGGATGCCAGCCTGAATGGCGTTCCCCTGCGTTCCTGCTGAAGAAAGAGCCCTGTTACAGGTAAGAAAAGCTCCACATTCGCTCCATAAGACGCACACACTTCCCCCCCACACACTTTTTTGGGGAGGAAAAGTGCGTCTTATTGAGCGAAAAATACGGTAATTAACTGAATTTGACTTCATGAGTCTAGTTTTCTCTGGATCCTCCCACTCAGGTTTTAAACACATGATTAAATCGCAGCTATTCATCACTGTGCTCTCAGATATAATGTCATCCTAAGTAGAGTTATACCTTTCTGAGCCTGTTAAAGTCAATAGGCCTCCAAGGGAGCAAGTCCTCTTAGGACTGTATTGTGGGTCTAAAGAGTCTCAAAATACCCTCTCCCTGTCTTTATAAAGGCGTCTGTCCAGGCAGTATATATGGCTATTGAACTTGAAACTGCAGTAGATCTGGAAAATGCTTGAATCCCTCTCACAAATATTCATCTCTGCTCTATTCTGTAGGCACTGGTCTTTTCTCTCCCCCCCCCCCCCTTCGTGTCTGCTCAGCCTCTGTGTTAACAGCTATTGATAACTCAATCAATCTGTTCAGTGGTGCAAGAATACTCAAAATAAAATGAATCACTGGAGTTATTTCTCAGCAAGCACCTGTCTTTACTGCACTGTAATAAATGATTGCAATGTTGTCATTTGGGGTATGCACACACAAATTACGTACGTAGCAACAAGGCACGTATGAAGTTCCAATGAATAGATCTGTTTTCGGGCTGCTGGAAATTATCTTCCTGATTCAAGGGTGTGGAGATGGAACTCCTGCTGTGGCACATGGCAGAGCATCTGCTATGCATGCAGATGGTCCCAGTCTCAATCTGTGGCATTTCCAGCTAAGAGGAACAGGTAGTTGGTGATTGACAGCAGCACACGTGAAAGGGATCTAGATGTTCTGGTTGATCACAAGCTATACATGAGCCTGCAGTGTGATGTGACTGTAGTTCCACTCTATTCTGCTATGGTCAGGCCTCACCTGGAGTATTGTGTCCAGTTTTGGGTACCACATTTTAGGAAGGATGTTGACAGGCTCGAGCATGTCCAGAAGAGGGCAACCAGGATGGTCAGTGGGTTGGAATCCAGGTCTTATGAGGAAAGGCTGAAAGAGTTGGGTAGGTTTAGCCTGGGAAAGAGATTGCAGTCTTCAAATATTTGAAGGGCTGCCATGTAGAAGATGGAACAGATCTATTCTCTCTTGCTCTGGATCGCAAGACTAGATCTAATGGGTGGAAATTACAAGAGAGTCGATACCGGCTAAATGTCAGGAGAACCTAACTGTAAGAGTGGCTGAGCAGTGGAACAGACTGCTTCAGAAGGTGGTGGATGCTCCTCCGCTGGATGTTTCAAGCGGAGGCTGGATGACCATCTTTCGGGTATGTTGTAGGGCTATCTTTCAGTTATGTTCCAGCAGAGTGCAGGGGGTTGGACTAGATGACCTGTGGGGTCCCTTCCAACTCTAACATCCTATTGTAAGCCAGTAGAACATTATTTGATACATTCTTATGAACTTTGATGACATAAGTTTGACCTTTGGGATCGGTTCTCTGCCTAAGGCAAAAGCACTCTCTACAGCCATGAGAGGCTCCAGCCCACAGCGGGAGACTTCCCCCAAAGCTCACAACTGCATGAGAAACCAACCTCCATTTCAAAGGTATATCTCTCAGGAAGAGCATGAGAATACACCTCAAAGAACACTCTCAAGAAGAACTCGAAATGCATTTCAAAGAGCTCTTACATCTTCCGCACATGAGAACCACCATTCTACAAGACCAAGACTCCATTTCAAAAAGTCCCTTCTTTTCTCTCTACACTGGCCCTCTTTCGCACCTGCCCCCAGCTATTCCAGTAAAGAGATTAGTCGCTTAGCAACTGATCGCTGTCCATCAAGTGACCTGGCCGAAGACATCACGAAGACATCACGAGACCAGAGAATGGCGCCAAGAAGACTGACCAGTTGGCCAGGTGTTAGCTCCTGATTAGCATTTTAGTGTTGCAATATTGCCCACTCCTTCCTGCCCCCTCCTAACTATGACACTAACCAATAGGAAACCTAGAAAGGACAGACAACCTAGTGGGAGTGACAGTGGGACGTGGTCAGCGCAACCCGCCCAAATGCCACCTGTTAAAAGGTCTTGCCCAACAAGAAATTGCCCCTAGCTAGCTCTCCTAGCCCTTTTCCTACCCTCTTTGACCTCTATCTTTTTGACTAAGTACCTGGACTCCATCTTTAATCCCTGGTTTGCGCAGCCAGGACCGGAGCTCGTGTTTGCAGGTTTAGACCTCGCTCCCTACACTTTCCAGGTATCCTTCCTTCATTCTTCTCGTGGAAAAGACTCAACCTCTACCAGCCAAGGTAACGTGATTCCCTCTCAACGATACTGCTGCTCATGCAAACGTGCTATTTTCCATCTGATTTCCCCTAGACTTCTGTATGTATGTGGTTTTATTATTTTTCCTTGTATGCCTGCCTAATATTTTATAGTAAACATCATTTATAGAAACCGTTTTGCCTCAAGCCTATTTACTGAGAACTACCGGGGAGGTGGGACCTTGATATAGTTGGCAAGAACCCGTTATAGTGCCGTAAACCAGAGCAGTCAGGCCAACACTATGAATCTATGACTCTATGTGAAAGATCATGGAAAGCAGCAGGTGATCATAGTAGACCATTTTGACTTTGATAGACTAATGGTCTCCATGTAAGGCAGCTTAGGGAAGGAGCATGGCTTAGTGGAAGAGCCTCTGCTTTACATGCTGGAAGTCCAGTGTTCAATTCCTGGTATCTCCAGTTGAGAAGATCAGGTAGCAAATGACATAAAAGACCTCAGCCTGAAATCCTGGAGAGCTGCTGCCAGTCAGAGTAGACAATACGGACCTTGAC
Source organism: Lepidodactylus listeri (assembly GCA_029233225.1). Lineage (NCBI taxonomy): Eukaryota > Metazoa > Chordata > Lepidosauria > Squamata > Gekkonidae > Lepidodactylus > Lepidodactylus listeri. The sequence continues at coordinate 124,618,233 of JARCFY010000005.1, read as the reverse complement.
AGATGAATGGCCTGACTCAGTATAGGACAGCTTCATCCATTTATCACATCTGTGACTTGGTTTGTATTGTGCTGGCATCTATGCTATACTACACGTCATCTCAGAACTTGAATGTAACAGTTGTTATTTTTTAAAAAATCTAATAATAAGGGTTCTTTTTCTAAAATCTACGTGATTACTGATTTGGAGCTTTCCATCTGTCATGGAAGTGTCCTAACAATTTTGATTATAGCCAGTCATGATTAAGAGCTGAGAGACCTGAATTCAGATCCCTGCTCTTCCATGAAGGTTAGCTGGTGACTTTGTCAGCCCAATCTTCCTCACCGCTCTTTGTCAGCCCAATCACTCTTTGTCAGCCCAATCCTCCTCACCGAATTGTTCAGAAAAACAAAATGGCAGGAGAGAAGCTCTCAGGTTCCTCTGGAAAAGGGAATGTTGAAAACTGCTCCCATTTCCCTATATCTGCAGTGCTTATTGTGAATGTGTCAGTATGCTTCCTCTGTGGAGTCTGGTAAGCAAAAATCCTACTTTGTGAGCTACTGGCATTAAAGTTGTGAGCGAGTGATTTGGCTGCTACCTAAATTAGTTTGCTCTGGAGGCTTAAAAACTGTAAACTAGATCACACTAACTCAGCTTAGAGGGAACACTGGTTCTGCTCTGCAGAGTACACACACTTGGCCAAACATCTGGATCTCAATGTGGGACTTGCAATAGCTTCCGCAGTTCACCACTAGCTTATGCAAACTGACTAACCAATTTGGTGTAGTGGTTAAGTGTGTGGACTCTAATCTGGGAGAACTGGGTTTGATTCCCCACTCCTCCACATGCAGCTGCTGGTGTGACCTTGGGCAAGCCATAGCTCTGTACCAGCTGTTCCCTCAAGGACAGTTGTCTCAGAGCTCTCTCAGCCCCACCTACCTCACAGGGTGTCTGTTGTGGGGAGGGGAAGGGAAAGGAGTTTGTAAGTCGCTCTGAGACTCCAAGTGAGTGAAGGGCGGGGTATAAATCCAATCTCTTCTTCTTCTTCTTCATTTGCCCTCATTGCTCTCAGCTTCCTTTGCTCTCACTGCTCCTCCCTTTGGTTGGTCTATAGGGATTTTGCCAATGGTATAATGCTATCTGTTTTGGTAATGTCATGGACACATATGTCCTTCCTGAGGTTGCTGTCACTTGTCTGTCACATGTCTACTGACCAACAACAACTGGCCTTTATCAGGCCAGAACTTTATAGCCAACTGACACTGTTTCAAGCTGTACCCACTGTTTTAATTGTTACAACGTTTGATCATGTTTTAATGTTTTAAATTGGAATTCTATCTATTCAAATGATGTTACCCGCCCTGAGCCCGCCTGTGGTATGGGCAATATATAAATACAAATAATAAACCAACCAACCAACCAACCGTTCCAGAGGAGGCTTCACGGACAGATGAAATGGCAGTGAGGACAAATGAGCCCAAGAACAGTGAGGGCAGAGTTTTTTTTAAAAAAAAGTATCAAGAAGAATGCTATTAAGAAGTTGGGGGTTAAAAGGGTGCCGGCTTATATCGATAAAATGTTTGGTGAGAGTGTGTGAATAAAGATCTATTTCAAGTGAATATGCCAATTTCAAAACAAATGTCAACCTTAGAGATTACACAGTGCAGCCCCCCTTCACTACCCCATTGATTTATGATGGAAACAGATGGCCATCATTGTATCATATACTCTACTACAATGGGTCCCAAAACTTGTGGCATTGTGGGCATGTTTTGAATTTTGAGAAAGAGCAATAAATACAAACCCAAAATGGCTGCCATGGGTGGAAGAGCCCATCACAAAATAGCCGCCATAGCGGTGGTGGGGGCAATCACAAATATTTGGGAGGTTCTAACCCAGGGATGGAGGCAGCTGCTTCTGAATGGGAGCTCCCTGAAGACACAGATGTGGATGCTTCCTGGGGGCCTTCAGAAGCCCCTCCTGCTCCACCGAAGTAGATGAAAGCCAGGACTGGCACTTGGGAGAAAAAGCAAGCAGGCATCACAAAACACATTGGCAGGTGCCACACTGGGGAGCACTGCTCTACCACATGTCTGGTATGTGGTACAATCCTCCTTACCCCTTATAAATCCTTACCCAGTCAAGCTACCACCGCCAAGCTACCAGTTTGGTGTAGTGGTTAAGAGTCGCAGACTCTAATCTGGGAGAACTGGGTTTGATTCCCCACTCCTCCACATGCAGCTTCTGGTGTGGCCTTGGGTCAGTCATTTTATTTATTTATTTATTTATTCATTAATTAATTAATTCATTCATTCATTTATTTCATTTTTATCCCGCCTTGCCAGCGAACTGGCTCAAGGCGGCTAACAAGCATAAAATACCATCAAAGTGGTTTACAAATTAAACAAGTTAAAACTAGCATAAAACCAAACATTAGCGCATACACAGAATATAAAGCAAGAACATAACTGGCGGCATCAGAGTTCTCATGGTGAACAGATGGCAGTACAAGATTCGACTGAAGGGACCAGGGCGATGTATCCTGCAAATTCCCCCCGGTGGCGGCTCCTAATTGAAAGCCTGGCGGAAGAGCTCCGTCTTGCAGGCCCTGTGGACCTGTAATAAGTCCCGCAGGGCCCTGATGTCATCCGGGAGCTCATTCCACCAGTATGGGGCCGCCACCGAGAAAGCCCTGGCCCTGGTACAGGCCAGCCGAGCATCTTTCGGACCGGGGAGAGTCAGGCGATGTTGTGTGCCTGACCTCAGTGCCCTCTGGGCATATATGGGGAAAGGTGGTCATAAGTCCTTTAAGAGCTGTTCTCTCAAGGGCAGTTCTGGAAAAAGCTCTCTCAGCCCCACCTACCTCACAGGGTGTCTGTTGTGGGGAAGGGAAGGGAAGGAAGGGAAGGGAAGGGGATTGTAGGCCCCTCTGAGACTCCTTCGGATAGTGAAGGGTGGGATATAAATCCAATCTCCTCTTCTAGTTTGGGAGACTTTGGCCTCTGATGGTGTCTCTATCTGTATGTTTCCTGTGTGCATGCAGAGTTTTTAGAACCTTTTCTAAAGCTACTGTTGTTAAAAACACTCACAATAATGCCCTCCAATTTTGCTCCACAGAGATAACGTGAGAGTCGCCGAGAAGCATAGGATTTTACTGTGTATTTTCAAGTACAAGGATAATTGCATTCTAAGGCAAGGCGATGCCAATATAAGCACATGAAATAAACAGTAGTTGAAACGTTTCAGCCTTGATTATTTTCTTCCTGGTATTTCTGAAGACCAGCACATTTATTTCATTTCACTTTCTTTGTCCTAAAGCTTCCGAGGGAATAGCCTCATTTGTTCCCAGACTTTAGCATCGCTAGGGTGGGGGAGAGAAGAAGATGGAGAATTTCTTGACAAAAGAGATTAATGCCTCTGCCTTTAATACGGTAGATTCTCAGTGGCTGGAAAACAGTTCTCGGGGCCACTTTGAATGGGAGTGGCAGGAAATCATTCTGATTTAAAAGCTTGAGAAGATCACCGGGAGGATTGGGAGTCTCTTCCCAGAAGAAGTAATACATAAATCAGCTCGGAGTTGATGGTGGGAGATGACACGGGGGGAGCTTTGCTTCTGATTTTGTTGTAGAACTAAATATTGATGACAGCAGAGTTTTTCCATCCTGCAGTATATTATAGAAGCCGGAAGCCCCGCATTGGCTGGTGATGTCAAATCAATATGTGAACTCTTTGCTCTGCTCAGTCTCTCTTCCAACTTGCCTTTCTTTTTTCCATAACTACTTTCTGGCCTCTGTCTTCCCCTTGGCGTCCTGCATTTCTCAGGGTTTGTGCTTAGGCTCTCCTGACCCGACTCACTTTTATGCAGAAACGGTCACTTTTAAAGCCTGAAGGAAACAACTTGACTCAGGAAAGCAGCATTGGGGTGGGGAGGATGAAGGGCCTCCCCCCCCCCCCCCCCGGTGCCCTTTTCTTAAGCCTAAAGAGCCTTTGTAGAGAATTGTTTGCTTAACTTTGGAACAGTGTGTGGAGTGTTCTGAGCACAAGCAGTGGTGTGAATGACTCCCCACAGGAACCTTTTGGTTCAGGAAAAAATGGGCAGGGGGAGGCGGGAGCCCTCCCCTCCCCTCCCCACCATCCTGATTCAAAATGGCTCCTCTAGTTGTTAACCAGCAGTTCCTGTATGGCTGAGATAAAAAGGGGGTTGGGTTGATATTAGGGCTGCCAGCTCTGGGTTGGGAATTTCCTGGACATTTCAGGAGTGGACAGAGGGGGGAAAGGGTTTGGGGTGGGGAGGGACCTCAGCAAAGTATAATGCTATATCCACCCTCCAAAACAGCCATTTTCTCCAGCGGAACTAACCTCTGTAGCCTGGAGATGAGTTGTCATATCAGGAGATCTCCCGCCACCATCTGGAGGTTGACACCCCTAGCTGATATCCTCCTTGAGGCTGAGGTCCAGGGGTCAAGGCAGGAGCTGTTGCCAACAGTGTATCATAGACGTTGTTCCAGCAAAGGCTGTGGGTGAACTGAGGCCTTAATTACTACTGAGAGCCAGTTTGGTGTAGTGGTTACGTGCACGGACTCTAATCTGGGAGAACCGGGTTTGATTTCCCACTCCTCCACTTGCACCTGGCTGGATGACCTTGGGCAAGCCATAGCTCTGTACCAGCTGTTCGCTCAAGGACAGCTTGGGAAAGAGCTCTCTCAGCCCCACCCACCTCACAGGGTGTCTGTTGTGGGGAGGGGAAGGGAAAGGAGTTTGTAAGCCACTCTGAGACTCCAAGTGAGTGAAGGGCGGGGTATAAATCCAATCTCTTCTTCTTCTTCTTCTTCTACTGGAAGGAGGTGGCGATATAGGCCACTCCCCTCCAGGATTAGGCAATCAGTACTTAAAGGTGATCCGCCTCATTGTAGCAGTGAGCTGAGGAAGTTTGGAGAGGCCTGAGGGTCAGCTTGGGAGAGACCTTCTGATTCAGCAGCAGGCTCTGGGCTGGAAGGTTCAGAGTTCGAGTGTGAAGGCTGGGCTGTTTCCTAGAGTGTGCAGACTGACTCAAACTCTTAGGGCTCTTCCTACATATCAAATTGTCAGTAGGGTTGCCCAGACCCCTCCTAGGAGGAAATGGGGGTGGAGGAGCACATGCCAGTGTCATGCTGGCACACCTATGTCACCTTCTGATTTCAAAAAAAAAAACCCAGAAACAACATGGGGACACTCTAGCATTTTGCAAACATTTGGGAATGTCCAAAGATGTCACTTCTGGCTTCAATTGGAAGTGATGTGATGGTGCTGGCGCAACACTGGTGCACCAGGCCGTGCACCCCCCCTCCATTTCTATCAGTGGTTTTCAGCTGCAACCTGACAACCCTATCAAAGGGGGCTTCTGGAGGTGTCCCAACTTCCTTCTCTGTGGTGGTGGTGGTGGTAGGTGCCGCACTCCCTCCTCCTCTGAGTCTTTGCCCTCTTCATCTAATGAGGCAGAATCTGTATGCTGGTTCCCCATGACAGTTGGGGGCACTGAAATACAACTCATCAAAACATTTATCATGTTGTTTTGGCCCCAGCTCTTCTTGCTCAGACTGTCTTTCCCTTTTCTCTCCTCTGCTTCTCAGGACAATTTATGCTAGGGATGCCACAATTTCTCTGTCACATTTATCTGACATTCGAACTTACTGTGTTCAAATGAGATGATCAGATGTGACTTGGTAACCCAGACTGGCAGTGAGCAACTGGAGCTTTTGTTTGTACCAAGTCTGTAGCAGGCAGTGAAGAGATCCTGGTGCCAGCATTGTCAGAATGTGTGGGAATCTTGAGCCAGCAACTGGATGAGTCAGGGCTCACTCACAACATCATCTATCACTGGTAAGTTTGTACTGTGTCAATGTAATTTGCATGTTCTGGTGCTCAGTCAAATGAAATGGATACCTGGCACATTCTTTTCATTGTGGTAGCATGTAAGAAGCTGCTAACGAATTGTACTCATTAACAAAAAAAAATAGCCTATGTTAGGGTGGGATGTGAAGGGACAACAATGAGGTGTTTTTTTTTTGGGGGGGGGGGGGTTGCTCCCTAGACACCAGTCCTGACCAGGATGGCCTAGGCTAGACCAATCTAATCAGATCTCAGAAGCTAAACATGGCCAGCCCTTGCTGGTACTTAGGCTGCGGCCACACGGGCCTTAAATGCGGGAGGAAGGGCAATTTCCTCCCGCATTTAAAGGGGCCGACCAGACGGCCGGCCCCCTAGTCCCGTGCCGAAGCGGGATCCAATGCGGGTTCCTCCCGCATTTTCAGACCCCGGGAAAATCAAGTATTTCCCTGGGTGTTGCGGGAGGAACCCGCATTGGAGGTATCTGGACAGCCCTTTCTCGCATGCATTGTGAGAGCAGGGCTGTCCAGATAGCCCCGCCAGCCATTTTTTTCCACTCTTTTACACTTGGGCGCATGGCTTCCTCAACTGCCCACACTTCCGCCGCGGCTGCCGATCCGGAGGCAGCAGGGGTTGGGATGTTTAGACATCCCAACCCACTGTTGAAAAAAGCGGCCCCTTTAAATCCGGGAGCCCTCCCGGATTTAAAGGGGCCGTGTGACTGCGGCCTTGGATGGGAGACCACCAAGGAAGTCTATGGCAGAGGTGTCAAACATGAAGCCCGGGGGGCAGAACTGGCTTATCCAGGGCTCTTACCTGGCCCACAAGCAACTGGTATGTATGAAAATATAAGGTACTCCCCCTTTTATGGTATCCCTTGGGGAAAACCTTGCCGTATATCAGGGGTGGGCAGGTTTTTGTGGCCCGCCAAGACAGTCGGCCACTGATTCTAAAATTAAATGTGCTTGCAGCTATAGATGATATGAAATTAGCACAATAAATAAATTGAATAAAACTACCACTATTTAATTTATATTTATTGATTTTTATGATACAATTTATACCTTTTCTGAAATGCAAAGTTAACTAATAAATGCAATCATTTTAAAAGCTTGGCCCTCCACTAACCTCCGCTCCCACAAAGTGGCCCCCGAGCCAAAACAATTGCCCACCCCTGCCGTATATGATTAAACACATTTATTGGGGGGGGGGGGTTGTGAGTTTCCCAGTAAATCAGTTTTTTTTCACTGCTAGGATTCAATGGCTTTTGTTTGTATGTTGAGTAAAAAAAAATAATATCGTTATTTGGGTTTGCCTGTGTCCTTTATAAAGTTTATATCTCCGATAGCTGGCATTACATTTTATGGCACACATGGCCCGGCCCAGCCCGGCCCAACAAAGTGACATTTATATCAGATCTGGGGCTCGGAACAAATGAGTTCGACACCTCTGTTCTATGGTTGCTGTGCAGAGGCAGGCAATGGCAAACCACCTCTGTTCGTCTCTTGCCTAGAAAACCCCACGGGGTTGCATGTCAGCTGTGACTTGACAGCAAAAAAATCCACAACCCTTTATCTGCTCCCTTATGCACAAACACATCCACACACAGAATGGTTGTGTCCACCCAATAATGGTTATCCATGTTGCTTCCAATGCCACAGAGTGTCCACAAGATCCCTCTGCAATCATCTTGTCCCTTTCCCTCCCAATTCCTTTCCAGGTGATCTATAAAGTGGTCAATTAGAGTATGACATTACTTTAGACTAGTGTTTAAAAGTGCTTTAGTTTGAAGGCAAAGGCCAAGCACAACAATGGTGTGGAAGCAGACAGTCTCCTTTCACGTAAAAAAAAAAATCTGGAAGAGTTGTCCCAGCATTCTTTATGATGTGGGCACTTGCCCCCTCCCTGTTTAATATTTATGTTAATTCCCTAATTCAGTCTCTACATGGAGCAGACGTGCACGCCCCTAACTTCTCAGGAGGAGAGGGGGTTCCAATATTGATGTATGTGGATGACGCTATTGAACTGTCCCAAACTAGCGTTGGTCTTAAACGGGCCCTGAAAATCTTTAGCAAGAAATGTGATGAGGAATTATTAATGATTAACTATTCCAAAACCAAGATTATTCGTTTTAATAGGGCATATAAGAAAGATACCTGGAGAATAAATGGACACCTTATAGAGCAAGTTAAAATGTACAAGTATTTGGGGATAACTTTTAGTTATAATGGCAGCTCCTCAGCACATATAACTTCTACAATCTGCTCAGCTGAGAGAAATGCTAATGCTATTATCAGATTTTTCAGGAAGGAAGGCCAAGGTGTAATTCAAGCGGCTTTGAAACTATTGATGCAAAGATTTTAACCCAATTTACATATGGTATGTAATTACTTTAAGTAATTACTTTAAGTGATAATAACTTTAAGGACCTGGAAAAAGTTCAATATAAATTTATTAGAGCATTATTTAAAGCGCCTAAATGCACAGCGAATGTAGTTCTCAGGCAGGAGATCGGGGTGCCAAGAGTGAAAACAAAAATCTGGATTGCTTCAGTTTTTTTACTGGTTAAGAACGCATCTGAAGCCTACAGGGCTAATTCCATCTTTTTTAGCTGCCACTCCATTACTGAATGGTCCTCCAAAATATTGGTTAAACTCGAATCAATTGGGCTTCACCCTGCTAGTCTTTTTGATCTAGGACTGACTAAAGCTAAATCTATAGTATTCCAGTGTTTAATGGATATAGAGGCCCAGACAGAAGAAGCGCTTCTGCCTCCAAGATAAGGAGCTTTGAAATCTTGGGCAGGTTTTGTACCCGCTCCATATCTATCTAACATCATATATTACGGCTATAGATGGGCTTTTTCAAAAGCACGTTTTGACACCCTACCCTCTAATCTATTACAAGGAAGGTTTTTGCGCTGGCCGATCTCTCAAAGATGTTGTCCTTGTACAAATCTTGAGACAGAGTCAGTCTCACATATGCTATTACACTGTAATTTTTATGTTATGGAGAGACAGTTGTTAATCTTCTCATTGTTGTCCAAATTTAAACCTTTGGATGTTCATTTGAAATTTGCGGAATTAAGAATTTTAACTTTTTTGTTGGAAGATCAGAAAGAGAGGATATCTTTAGCTGTGGCAAAATTTTGTTTCCTGGCATTAAAGAAGAGGAAACTTGTATCCTAGATAGTAAGTTAATGATAAATTAGCATTGTTCTGTTCCCGCTTTAATGATACATTGCGCTGCTCCCATTTTGTTTTAATGCCATTTAAAATATCTACTTGAATTTTATGTATTTATTGTGTATTTTATATCAATATTCCCTTTGAAAATGTTTTATTTTGACTGGTCACTTGACCGTACTAATAAACTTGACTTGACTTGACCTGACTTGATGTGGGCACATTTGGAACTCTGACAAAGGATGGTGAGCATGAAATGGCTGCCACAAAATGGTTCCTGCAGGAGGCGGAGCCAGCCATAAAATGGCAACCATTTTGTCACACATTGATGATCCATGTGCTGTTGTGGCAGTTGCTGCCAAAGAAACATTTTTTTTTAAAAAAAAATCTGCCTATCAAATCTCCAGTGGGCAATCAGAAGCCTTACTGGGCAAAAGAAGAAGTGTTGGTTTTTATAACCTGCTTTTCTCTATCCTAAGGAATCTCAAAACGGCTTACAATGGCTTTCCCTTCCTCTCCCCACAGCAGTCATCTTGTGTGGTAGATGTGGCTAAGAGAGTTCTGAGAGAACTTGTGACTGGCCCAAGGTCACCCACCCAGCTTCATGTGGAGGAGTGGAGAATTGAACCCGGTTCTCCAGATTCAAGTCCACCGCTCTTAACCACTATACCACACTTACTCTCAAAAGTCCTGCCCAGCCCTATTCACTTTCTACAAATACTTGGCGGGTACCAGGAAAAGTGTCAGGGGGCACCATGACACCCATGGGCACGGTGTTGGGTACCTCTGGTATAGCCTAATCTCATCAGATCTTGGGAGCTAAGCAGGGCTGGTACTTGGATGAGCAACCACCAAAGAATACCCTACAGAGTAAGGTTGCCAGGTCCCTACCTGGCATCCAGTGGGGGTTGGAAGCTCCATGTCCAGGAGCTTCACACACGTGTGTAGCGCACATGCACCCCAATGACATCACCTAGAAGTGACATGCTGGGCACGCCATTGAGGGATGCTCTAGCATTCGGCTTTAAAAATCTACGGTACCATAGACTTTTAATGCTGAATGCCAGAGCATCCCCCGACAACATGCCCGGCGCAATGATGTCACATCCAGGTAATGTCATTGTGCCAGGCATGTCAGCACGATTTTGGCACTTTGGGGGTGGGGTTCCCCCCGGCAGCCAAATCTGGGCCGGCAGCCAAATCTGGGGGCCTCTAGAGCATGCTAACCCCCCCCTCCTGGGGGACTTGGCAGCCCTACTGCAGAGGAAGGCAATGGCAAACCACTTCTGCCTCTCACTTGCCTTGAAAGCCCCTTGCCGGGGTTGCTGTAAGTCAGTTGTGACTTGATGGCACTTACATACATACATAGTTCCTACGTTGATCATATTTCCCCCCTTAAGGGAAGTGTACAAATATGCAGCTCCCTTCCCTTGTGCTCGTTTAAGCACTACCATCTAGAAAAAGCTTTCTCCCATCATTCCGTTGACCTCCAGACAGTTTAAATATCATCACTTGGATATGCTTGGTAATACTGTAGCATCAATTACATTCTAAATCCGGCTATCAGAGGAATGTCATATCAGACAAGCGGGCAAAAAAAATGTATGTGACAAGTTGCATTTCGGAGAAATTAAAAACAACAAACCCCTGACAACAGGAGAGAATCTAGATTAATATGTCAACATCTCTTTTGATTTTCCTAAGAGCTTCAGGGAGGGGGCAAGACAAGTTATCAATTCTTCAGTTGGCGTATTTCCCACATATTTGATGCTGTTGGATTAATAAGAAATAAAAAAGGAAGATATTGGTTTCTTTGCAAGCAAAGTGTTAGGCAGCTTTAGCGGTTTCATTTTCAGCCTCTCTGGTGTGCCTCCAGAACCTTACATAATGCCTTAAAAGATGTTCCAAAATGTACACAGAAAGTCTCATAATCTTACAGCCGGAGTGTGCCATAAATCCCAAATTAGGTTAAGTGAGCACAAAGCTATCAAGCTTCCCTATATTTGACACTACTGTGTGTCAATGTCGCCAGAGTTTGGATCAAATTGAGTTGATTACATGCCTGCTTTCATATTGAGTGATTAAATGCATGCATCTTCCTGTTGTTCTGAACTGTTTGGGCCAGTTGTGTTATAGAAACAAGACAGAGCAAGTGCTGTGTTTTGAACAAAAAACAAACATCCCTGAAACTGGGAAAGAAACACTAGGAATTTTTGCACAGAGATGAAGATAATAAAATACTGAATCAGCTCAGAATCTTCATGATGAATAGCACCAGATCTCCAATGTGGTATCTGTGCATACCATACCTGTTGCCCACTTGCTACTTCAACAAATCATCTCTCCTCTAAAGCAAAGCAGTTCTGAGTTAACTCCACCTCAGTGGAGCTGGTGGTGCATTGACAGAATACAGAAGACCTCACTTTTGTGTCTGCTGAGAACATCTGGTTGGAAACAGGGCTTCTAGCTGCTCACTGCTCTATGACAGCCATTTTGGCAGCCCTATGTTCTCTATGGCAGCCCTAGTAGCAGCCATTTTGTGGTGGGGCCCACTCCCAATTCTTAAAATATAAAAGTGCCCACCGGCTCAGTAATATTGTGGGCTCCTCTGTCACAGAATCAACAAAGTCTAGATTTGTCCAACTCTAAGCTAGATACTGCACTGCCTCCTGCCATTACTACTATGCAGGTGGGCCTGTCAGATGCACTTTTGAAATGTTTTCCCAGAATGTCAAACATTCTGTAAGTATGGGTTAGTGAAACGAGTGACTATTATTCTCCTGTATATCAACTCTCCACCACTCCATTTATTATGTTACATTTTAAATTCCCTGTGAAGAAATGCATTTTTTCTTTGGAGGTTGGAAATGAGCAAAACCTTCCTTCTGAGTTTAAAAGTTTTTTTTCTTTCTCTCTCTCTGGGCAGAGAGCTTTCTGAAGGGGTGGAAGTCAGTTCAATTGCTTTCCAGACGTACCTCAGCCCACCTTCATACAAATGTTAATAGTTCTAGCAGGAGAGATAATGGGTGGGTCAAGCTCTCCCCCTTCCCCAAGCAGGGAGCAGAGATTTGGAGGAATTAGATATTAGAGAAGCTTCAGGAAGGGAAATCCTAGAGACATCAGGAAGAGCTTTGGTGACCTGGCCTGACCGGGTCACTGGGTGGGGAAAAGAGAGCTGATAAAAACTCCTTGCAGCAAGGAGGAGGTCTTTTTCATGCTGGGTCCCTCAGCACAGACAGAACTCTTAACTGAGGTCTAGAGGAGGCCCCCATTAGCCATGCGCTGGGCCTGGAGAGTTACAGAAAGCTTCAGGGTAAGAAGGACTGTAGAGATCTGTGACTTCCTAAACTAAATGTGTTTTACCCATTTCTTTCCAATCTCTTGCTCAATTTACTGCTGTGTTAAAAGTATGCTTGTGAACATTTTCTTTTTAATTAATCCTTTATAACTTTTGATGCTGGTAGTGGTTCTCTGTACCACATAGACCTCCACTGTCTCAGACATGCTATTTTAAAAGGAGCGCCAGGGGGGAGGCAGGCAATTGGCAAATGGCTATTCCATCAAGGGCACACAAGATGGTACATGGTCCCCGTGGTGACCAGGTATTGGGCAGTGGGAGACAGTGGCAAGACCTCAGAACTTGGAAGGGAAGCTGAGAGTCTTGACCTTCCAAGCGGGCAATTCCTTACAATGGTCAGCTGATTGTGGCAGGCTATCCTAGAAATAAAAGCCCCTCCAGGTGTTGGGAGAACCTTGGAGAGTCAGGTGGAACTGGGCCTGCAGGCCCATTCTATCACATTCCTCAAGGCATGGAGAAGTCTTTTTATGCTTTGTAAATTGGCCACTATGAGGGGCAGCAGTAATCACAGACTGGCTACCTTGAGGGTTGGTGCCAATCACAATATATTTGTAGGCTCCACAGAAATCTGGGAGGTTCCTAGCCAAGTGTCCTCCCATGAGGGAAGTGGCTGCTTTCACGTGGGTGCTCCCTGCAGAAACAATGGTGATGCTTCCTGCGACCTTTTGGAGTACCTCCTGATCCAAGGAGGTGGACAAAAGCCAGGATTGTCTCTTTGGCCTGGGGATGAGATGCTGTTTGATTTCAGTTTCCCAGAGAAGGGGAGGATTTACTACTTACCAAATCACACACAGAGGTCTCCAAGCCAAAATATATGTCTGTGTGTGTGGTCAAGCTGAGGACCCTAAGAGTTAAACATCCTGAAGCATCAATCAAGATGTGGTGTGAAGCAGAGACCAGAACTGATTAAACAGCACGCTGAGTTACAACAAGATCACTCCATTTAGTCATTTGTAACTTGTTCTGGTTTCCTATAGGGTTCCTAACAGTGTATCAGCAAACACCAAAAAAAGATTTGGGGGGCAGTGCCTGGGGAGGGTAGTTTGGGGAGGAAGTGATGTCACATCTGAGCAACACTCTAGACTGCCTCTGCTAGTCTCTATAGACTGTACCATAGAGACTAGGAGAAATAATTAGAGAATGACTATGTGGTAGGGTTGCCAGGTCTGGGTTGGAAAATACCTGGAGACTTTGGGAGTGGATCCAGGAGAGGGAGGGGTTTGGGGAGGGGAGGCGCCTCAGCTTGGTACAATGCCATAGACTCCACCCTTCAAAGCAGCCATTTTCTCTAGGGGAGCTGATCTCTGTCAGCTGGAGATCAGTTGTGAAAGTGGGAGATCCCCAGGCCCCACCTGGAGGCTGGCAACCCTATCTGGAGATCATTTTTTCCCTCCTGTTCCTTTCCTGTGGGAGGAAAATTGAAGCCGATTAGGCCTGCCCATTTGATTCTAAAAAGAGAAGTGTTAAATAACCCACACTGAAAGCTGCATAGAACAGGAGTAACCTGCACCTCACAGGGTTGGCAAACAGCTATTAAATCAACACCCTGAGTAGTAAAGCTGTATTCTGGCACCAGGTAAATACTCCCACCAGCCTTCTGTATCTATAACTTACTTTGTTAACAAAGCTAACTACATTAGAAGGCTAGCTTCCACGCCTTTGACACTTTGGGTATTTAACTTAATCATTAAGAATCTCTTCCATGGTATCTCATTGATTTTATTCATGAGATCCCACCAGTGACATTTGGTTGGAGGTACATCTGTCATAGCTGTAGGCTCAAGCTGCCAATTTATTGAAAGGGAAGCATGTTCGTTTGCCATAAATTGACACTGCTCATTAGAAATGGAAGGAAACTTGGATCACTAGTACTTCTTTTACTACAAAAAACTACTATTACTTCTACCCCTACTCTTTCTACTGCTATTACTAAATATTAATTTGAGACCAGGGGTGTGTAGGTGCTGACAGTGTTAATTTCCCTGTACAAGTCACCTTGGGAAAGATCTGCTCTCAAACTTACTTCACTCTGAAATATCAGTTTCTTCTGAATGATTCGGACCCTGAAATTAGTAGTGCCCTCACCAAATTTCTTGCAGATGTTCTTAAAATTCAAGAAAACTGCACATTTTAAATAATACTGTTTTATTGTATGTAAATTTTATTTGTTCAGTTTTACATATTATGGATAAGATGTTTTATTCATTCTGTGAGTGTCAACATGCCAGTAAAGGTTTATGTGTGTATGTATGTATTAATTTCTCAACCTATGTCCCCATTTCATACATACAACTAGTAACGTAGACATAAGAACATAAGAGAAGCCAATGTTGGATCAGGCCAATGGCCCATCCAGTCCAACACTCTGTCACAAAGTGGTCAAAAATATTAGGTGCCATCAGGAGGTCCACCAGTGGGGCCGGGACATGAGAAGCCCTCCCAACTGTTGCCCCCCCCAGAACCATGAATACAGAGCATCACTTGCCCCAGACTGAGAGTTCCTATCTATACCTTGTGGCTAATAGGTACTGATGGACCTCTGCTCCATATCTATATATCTATTTCCCAAGTGGCCCCCCATGTGTGGATACTTAAATCCACACGGGGGCACTTGGGGGGCAGGGAGGTTGTTCTGCAGAAGTGGGGTGGTCCCCACGTCTGCAGAAAAATCCAAAAAGTTTTTAAAAAATTCAGGGGGATACTGAAATCCCCCCAAAAGTAAAAAAAATGTTCCCTGTGCATGCGCATGCACAGGGAACGGATTTACCTGACTGGCGACGGTGGCAGACGAGCGGCAGGCGGCTGGGCAGTGGGCTGCAGCTGAGCCGCTGGCTCAGGAATGGGGGAGGTGGCACAGCAGGCCTCGGGCCTAGCCGTGCCGCCGGCTCTGAGAGGGGGGATGGGGGCAGAAGGGGGGAGGTGGCACGGCGGGCCTCGGGCCTAGCTGCGCCACTGGGTCTGAGAGCAGAGGAGGGGGCAGGAGAGGGTGGGAGGCGGTGTGGTGGGCCCTGAGCCTCACTGCGTCACCGTCCAATAAACAGAGGAGGGGGGAGGGCAGGGGGAAGAAACGTGCCGGGGGGGGTGGGAGGGAGCACAGGGAGAGGGGGTCGGGGGGTTGGGGGGTGGTGCAGTGAGGCCTGAGGCCTGCCACACCGTCCAGAGCACAGGGGGAGGGGGGAGGCGGCACGGCGGGAGGGAGAGATCGCTGGCTCAGCTCCTCCCTCCCATGAGTATCGCACCCCCCCTTGTGTTTATCTAATTCCCTCTTGAAGCTGTCCATGCTTGTAGCCATCACCACCTCCTGTGGCAGTGAATTCCACGTGTTAATCACTCTTTGAGTGAAGAAGTACTTCCTTTTATCTGTTCTAACCTGACTGCTCAGTGATTTCAGTGAGTGGCCAGGAGTTCTTGTATTGTGAGAAAGGGAGAAAAGTACCTCTTTCTCTGCCTGCTCTATCCCATGCATAATCTTATAAACCTCGATTATGTCACCCCTCAGCCCTCGTTTCTCCAAGCTTAAGAGCCCCAAGCGCTCTAACCATTCTTCATAGGGGAAGTGTCCCAACCCTTTTATTATTCTAGTTGCCCTTCGATGACACAATGAGAACTCCTAATCCTTCATCTGTATCAATAGTTCCAGTCATCTATGTCCCTCCAGTGTGATTACTTTCCTTCTTCTTGGCAACAAATGGGTAGGCATTACTCCCATTACTGGCTATATCCATGTAGTTCTAATGTCTCCACAGCAAGGAAAAAGCAGGTGTGACCCTTAACAGCTGAGTGCGTAACTACATGTTACAAGACAAAAGAAAATAACCACCCTGTGGTGAGTTAGCATAAGAACATAAGAAAAGCCAATGCTGGATCAGGCCAGTGGCCCATCCAATCCAACACTGTCACACAGTGGCCAAAAACACCTGGTGCCCTTAGAAGATCCAGCAGTGGGGGCAGGACACTAGAAGCCCTCCCACTGTTCCTCCCCCATCAAGCACCAAGAATACAGAGCATCACTTGCCCCAGAGTTCCCTCTTCTCACCACCTGTCTTGACACCATTATGGGTCTCCTTCCTTTGCTCCACATCATTGGATGGTAGATGTGGAGAGATGTGCATCATAATGACAGCAGAATATGAGGTACATTGTTCTATCCACCTTATAGAATTGGAGAATTTGGCACAGGAAAGCAGTTTTTTAGCAGGAGCTTATAGAAGCGTAGAAATCTGCAAAATTGGACTTCACTCAGAAGAAAGATCAAAAATTGGATGATCAAAAATTGGAGTTCACCCAGGAGAAGATGAAGGATGATCAAACAGCTGGTCATATGACTCTGGGCTTAAATGGAGGGCTGTGGGAACGGAAGGAGAGCCAGATACATGGATATGTACCAAGAGTCTTCCCAAAGAGCGCAAGTTTCACGACATGACAGCATCACCCCTTCTGAAGTGGCATAATTAAAGCTTTCCCCAGCATCTTTGTGTTGGCTCACTAAGATGCAGCTAAAATAACCTGGTGTCATTTTTAGTTATAAATAAGGAAGACTCCACATGTTGTGACTTAATGTGATTTACAATACAGGCACTGTTCTTGATTTGATAGTAGGGCATATGCCATTTTCTTCCCTTTATTTAGCTTTGCTATATCCATTACTAAAGACCTTTCATAGTGTCATCTTAAGCAGAGTTACACTCTTATAAGCCTGTTGACTACAGTAGATTTAGAAAGGCGTAATTCTGCTTAGGATGGCATTGCTAGTTAGTTAATTTGCTCTTTTTTAAAAAAAAAAAAACCATTGGTTTCAATGGGAGACACGTTTGTGCTTGTGGCATTTGTCCCCTCATTCAGTTTCTCAGGAATTGCACCCCTCTGCCAGAGGGTATTCCTTTTTTTTTTGTTGGCAATATTTTTTATTTTATTATTATTTGTTTAATCTGTTACATCGAATATTTATTAATTTTTACCATTTCATCCCTCCCTCCCTCCCTCCCTCCATCTCTTTTAGTCGTAGTCTTTTCCCCCCAGCCAAGGGCACAAAGTCTTAATCTTCCACTGAACGTCCTTCCTTCCTTCAGTCAGTATCCAATCTAGGTAGGTCTTCCATCTGGTCTTGATTTCCGTGGATTTTTCTTCCCATGATATTCCCTTATTGATTGATGCCACGATATCCGACTGCACAAAATCAAACAGATAGTTGTGCCAGATTTCTATTGACCATTTACTTTTGTCTTTCCACCCCAGAGCAATGACTGCCTTTCCCGCCAGTACCATAGCTTTAATTAGATTTTGATTAGTCCTATTCAATAATGGGCTACCCATTGTACTTAACAACATTAAGTTAAAGTCTGTGGTTAATGTTATATTGCATACTTTTCTAATATTTTCAAGCCAGAGGGTATTCCTTGCCAAGTTTCTGAAAGATAAGAGAAAGTACCACCATTTTATAGGGGGGGGGGGCAGACACCCCGAGGGACTTGTCCAGGCAATGCAAATAACCCGGGGCAAGAACAGGCTGAAACCAGGCTGACCGCTGAAGGGAGCTAATGTCATGCAGAATGGGAGAAGGGGGGGGGGGGGGAACCTGGAATAAAAATAATGTTGAACTTGATTTTAGTGCAGAACTGCTTGGAGGACACTGCAGTGAACATGGATTAAAAGGAGAGTGCAGAAAGGGGCCAGTGTAAGTGGAGCAGCAGTGGAACTTCCAGAAGGCAGGTTCCCCCTCCCCCCCAGTTCATGAGGTGGTCACCTTCCACCTCTGGGGGGCTTTTCCAAGGACTTATTACATAGTGATTGACATAGCAATTTACCCCCCACCTCCACTCCAGCCCAGTGGTGTAGGGGAACGGCTGCCATGGAGACAAGGGCAGAGAACATGGATGACATATCCATGGGACCAAGAAAACCCAAGCTGTCTCTCCCACAGGACGGCCATCCAGGCTTTGCTGTGCTCTTTCCCAAAACTTCCCAGAAGAGGTGGTTTGGAAAAGAATGGAGAAAAGCTGGGGGGAGGGGGAATCCAGAAGGTGCAGGAATGCATCATGATGCTTGGGGGAGGGGATGGCAGAAGCGCCCCCTTCCCAACAGCAATGAACCTGAACAGCACAGCAAGGAGCCGGTGTTGAAAAGGTGGAAGAAAGACCGCAGTATGGCATAGTGCGCATGGAAACAGATCGGCAACACTGGAAAACAAGTGGAGTCGCAAAATGGACAGGAGCAGGGGTCCGTTAGGGCTGGCCAGTAGGGCAGCCACGGGCACACAGTTAACATTTTTTCCCTCCATAGAGAACAATGGAGGGGATGGGACAATCTGTTTGGGGGCCCATAGAATTGGACCCCGTGGTCCAATCTTCTTGAAACTTAGTGGGTATTTCGAGGAGAGGCCCCAGCAGCTACCCGACAAGTTTGGAGCCTCTCCCTCAAACCCCCTTTCCTCCAGCCTCTCATATACCCTATGAGTTTTTGCCATTGATTTCAATGGCCCATAGGATATAATGGGGCTGAAACTGACATTCCCTTTCTGACACACTTCTGGTGATGTCAGGGGACATGGCATATGCTAATGAGTTATGCTAATGAGTTATGCTAATGAGCTCCTGCACCTCTTTTTCTATGAAAGGACCCCTGGACAGGAGTCATACATAAATACAAATGAAGTACTGATGGGCCAGCTCTTAGTAGCAGGAACCGGAGTCTCTATCCAGATATGCGGGCAATGGGATCAGGTGAGGATGCAGCTTGGTAAGCCGTCTGTTTGCTCTAGGGCAGCGGTCTTCAGCCCATAGAGCCCCACCTGCTGCATTGTGAGACCAATTTCTCCTGCTTACTGAAACAACCTGCTGCCGGTGCACATGGGTCTTGACTGCTAGAGGTCTAGTGTCTCTCTGACCCAGCAGCAGGGGAATGCTTTGGCCACTACCCTTGGGGTTCCCGGTCTCCAGGCGAGACCAAGGGATCCCTCAGATTTGCAGCTCATCTCCAGACTGGAAAGATCAGTTCCCCTGGAGAAAAGGGGTGCTTTGGAGGCTGGACTCTATGACATTGTCCTCCCCAGGCTCCATCCCCAAATCTCCAGGATTTTCCCAACTCAGAGTTGGCAACCCTAGCCTCAGCTCGATTCTGGATCAAATTATGCCTTGCGAGAAGTCCCTGAAGCAGTTCTTTCTATCTTCTTCTTCATATATGTGTGTATGTATGTGTTTGTATGTGTACCTGGAAGTCATGGCAACCTCTGGTGACTGACCCCTAATGGGTGGGCTAGAGAATATTCAGAGAGGTGGCTGAATAAGACCTGCCCCCACCTCCCGCTTCTGGTACTCCAAGGTCTCCAAGTACTTCTCAGAGTCAACCCTGCTTAGCTTCCGAGATCTGATGAGATCGGGCTTGACTGGGCTATCAGGAGGAGCCATCTAAACTCTCAGCCACACTGACCTGACCTGGATTCCTCTTCCCCATTGGCTCCCAGACATTTGAGTCATTCAGCCACTGAGATTACAGAAGGGCTTTCCTCACTCCCTTCTCCCGGCAGTTCATCTCTTGAATCTCCCTGCAATGCCACTCACCCCTTCCCTTCTCTTTTGGTGTCGCTCTGCAGCTGTGAGACAGAGGCCCAGGTAGCCCGGTGGGAGGAGGACCCTCCAGGAGAGGAGGCCCGGTTCCACCAGAAGCTGCATCTCCTGCTGAGGCCCTGAGCCTGACATCAGAGTTGACTTCACCAGGCTGGCCTAGGAGGTCACAATGGCCTCTGACACATGAACCCCTGAAGCTCCCCTAGACTGAGTCAGACCACTGGACTTGACTGGTAGAGACTCTGCTGGGTCTTCCACATCACCTACAAACTGATGCTTGTCACTGAAGATGCTGATGATTGAAGCTGGGACCTTCTGCATGTGTCCTACTGATGAACCACAGCCCCTCCCCAGGAGATGGCCTTGTGGTCATCAGTAGCATAACTTGAAGGGTGGACTACTCTTTCAGAATGTGGGGATGTCAACAGATTTTGGCCGAAGGCATCACTGGAAGAGAGCAGGGTAAGGTAGGAGCCCTCGTCCTCCAATATCTTAGGCAATGTGTAGAGTGGCACTCGGATGTGGGGTGCCCCTGACCCAGCAGCAGGGGGATGCTTTGGCCACTATGCCTTGGGTTCCCAGCCTCCAGGTGGGACCGGGGAATCCCCCAGAATTACAGCTCATCTCCAGACTAGAAGGATTAGTTCCCCTGGAGAAAATGGCTGCTTTGGAGGGTGGACTGTATGGCATTGTACCTCACTGAGTCCCCCATCCTTCCCAGGCTCCACCCCCAAATCTCCAGGAGTTTCCCAACTCAGAGATGGCAAGCCTAGCTTCAGCCCAATTCTGGATCAAATTATGGCTTGCCAGAAGACTCTGAGGCAGTTCTTACCATCTTTTGAAGGGCAAAAGCCATTTAATCTCTCAGCCACACTGATCTGGCCTGGATTCCTCTTCCTTAGTGCCTCTGGCCCAGCAGCAGGGGAACGCTTTGGCCACTATGCCTTGGATTCCCAGCCTCCATTTGGGACTGGGGGTTCCCCAAAATTACAGCTCATCTCCAGTCTAGAAAGATCAATTCCCCTGGAGAAAATGGATGCTTTCATGGCTGAACTCTCTGGCATTGTACATGTACATTATTGATTTCATTTTTACTACGTATTCGGTATTATATATTTTTGCCGCCTCTACCCATTCAGTGTATTTTTTAACAATAAGACCGATTTCCCACAAGGTGCTGCTCTGGCGTCGTTCTTCCTTTTGCCCTGATTGTGTGCTTGAATTTCCCACTATTTGCCCCACGCCGCATTTTGACCCACGGCTTCGCCCGAATTCCCCCGCAGCTTCAGTGATCTTCAAAAAACAGGATCACTGAAGCCACGGGGGAATTCAGGCAAAGCCAGGGATCAAAATGCGGTGTGGGGCAAATAGTGGGAAATTCAAGCATGCAATCACGGCAAAGGGAAGGATGATGCCGGAGCAGCGCCTCATGGCAAATTGGTCTAAGTAATATATCGGAGTACAGAAAGAAAATACGTTATATATCTCATAATACGAAGGTAGGGTATATTTCTTCTTAGGATCCATTTCTTTATACCTTTATATTCAAGATTACGTATAAAACATTCTCATTCTGCTTCTACATTTCAATACATTTGCATACAGTTTTTTTGAACCACTCATTCTAAATTTGTCTCCTGTTTGGATAATGCACGCTCCATCTCTCCTCATATTTCGGGATTGAGCTCTTTCACAGATAATTTGTTAATTTTGCCATTATTGCATATTCAGCGAATTTCTTTTCCCATTCTTCTAGTTGGGGGCAGACATCTAGTTTCCATTTTGCTGTGTAGATAATTCTAGCTGCTGTCACCATGCATTTGATTATCTCCTTCAGAAATCTTGGTAATTTATTAGGCAGTATACCTACTAACTTATTCTTAGCTTCAATAGGGAATTTAATTTTGATATGTTCTGCATTTTTTCATATATTTCCTTCCAATGTTTTTTGCTTCTTTACAAGTCCACCACATATGACAAAAATTCCATTTGTGTCTTGGCATTTCCAGCATTATCCTTTGTGGTTTTTGACTGCTTTCTGAATGTTCTTTGGGGTTACATACCATTTAAAAAAAACATTTTGTACCAATTTCTCTTAATGCTTGGCTAGCTATAAACTTGATTTCTTTTTCCCATAAGCATTCCCATTGATCCATAGATATCTGCTCTCTAAAATTCTGCATCCGTTTAATCATACATTTTTCCACTCATTCTTCTCTTGTTTCTAGCTGGAACATCTGGTATATCCATTGTAGTAAATGATCTTTCTGTTTTGTAGTCAACTGTTTGAGTTCAGTCACAGCCAGACCCATAGCGATGGTGCGGCTTCCTGGGGCTTATGTCCCACCTCGAATCTGTCCCGACCCTCCTGCTGCCCTGACCCTGCTGCCCTCCATCATGAGTCCTCCCTCACCTTGATCCCTTTTTTACTTGCCAGTGTTCCCTCTAAGCTGAGTTAGTGTGAGCTAGCTCACAGTCTCTTAGCCTCTGGCTCACACATTTTTGTCCTAGCTCAGGAAGGGATGGCTCCAGAGCAAACTAATTTATGCAGTAGCCAAATCACTCACTCACAACTTTAATGCCAGTGGGTCACAAAGTAACCCTCCTCCCCACAAGTGTGGCATGGCACACTCACACTTAGGGCTGCCAAGAGACGTTTGCTCCCCGCCTGACAGGATCTTGCAAGATGGGCTGGAGGCAGCTCTGCATGCTCCTGAGCACGTCTGGGCTGTGAGTGAGTGGCCCAAGGCTGTCCTGCTTCAGCTGGGGGGCAAAAGAGCAAGCCAGAGCAGGAGGGAAGCCTGGGAGAATCAGGCAGCCGGGGAGGGGGTCCTCCTGGCCTCTTGCTCTGTAGGTGGGTGTGGCTGGCAAAGGGGACTTACCAGCTCTGGGCGCTTCCTGCAGGGCTCCTTGAGAGCCCCATGAGCTGTTCTCTTCAGGTGGGGTGGAATAGCCTTCCCTGTAAAGCCAGCATGGCAGACAGTGGGCTAGCTCAAAGCCTCCCTGGCCAGCTTTCTGCTTGCAGGCACATTTTATCTCTGGGGGTATGTGTGGATTTGGCTCCCCTCCTCCCTCCAAGGGTGAAGGGGAGGGATCAGGGCCATGCGGCCTTTTAAATTAACTAATAACATTATACCCCATTGAAGTCCTTCCCCTTCCCCCAACCCCGCCCTCCTCGGGCTCCACCCCCCACATCTCTGGGTGTTTCCCACCCTGGAGCTGGCACATCTCTCTCTGCCTCAGTCTGGCAGAAGCCGTGGCTTACGGCACCCTGATAGCATCATTTTAAATGTTTACTTTTTGAAAAAGGCAACTACTGTAAAGGGAAAATATTGCCATTTCCAGTTTCTTACCGGAAGGCACAGAACAGCATAAAGAAAGCAAGAGAAACCAATGTACATGTAAATGAGAGGGGGGGGGGATGTTTTGCTTGATATGGAATATCAACACTGCCTTATGGACATGGTACGCTGTTAAATAATTCTGATCACTGAATGCTGGAATTTTCTCCTCCGTTCTCTTCCCCCCCACCCCCCATCTATCGCTCTCAATTAACACACATGCTAAAAAATTCAAAATGTAATCAGTCACTTGTGTTTATGTAGCAGCCTTCATGTAAACATCACCGAGTGCTTTCCAGTCATTAAGATCAAATTTAAAAACCATCTCAGTAAACACAGGAACATGCATATTAATGTCGATTTTAATATTCACCCAAACTAGGTGCTGATGATGCATTTCTTTCTAGCTCAGTTTCTAGCTAAGCTTACAACTGGGTAACAACGCCATTAGCACTCTGACTGTTCACGTAGATTAAATCACTTACATTTAAGGCACTTGTATTTCACTCAGGAGCATGATTGCTAGTTACAGTTTCAAAATCCCCACCCCCTGATACTTGGTTGTCTGAGGCCTAGCTCACCCATAGAGTTGCCAGCTCTGGTTTGGGAAACACCTGGAGATTTTGAGGGCGGAGCCTGAGGAGGACTGAGTTTGGGGAGGGGCTTCAATGGTATAGAATGCTATAGAGTCCACCTTCCAAAGTGGCCATTTTCTCCTGGTGAACCGATCTCTTGTCATCTGGAGACCAGTTGAAATCCCAGGAGACCTCCAGCTACCACATGGAGGTTGGTAACCCACCACCCAACCAGCAGATCAGGTAACAAAGCCTCTACAGAGACTGTTGCAGCTCAGTCATCATCAGGACCATTCTTAAGAGAAATTGCCTTAATTCCTCTTTACCCCATTTCTCTCTGGAATCCAACGATGCCTCCCTTTTCCTTTAGGAATGTGGGGTCTATTTGGATTTGATTCTGTTCTGATCAAAAGAAAAAATTCAAAAGAGAGGGCGGTCAGGAAGGAAGGCTCTACGACGTTTCATAATTTCATTCTGCAGATGCTCAGAGAAAGACAATGTCTACCCAAATCTTTGTACTGGGGTTGCCAACTCTGGATTTAGAAACACCTGGAGAAATTGGGAGAGTGGGGCTGACGGAGGGGGAAGGGTCTCAGCAGGGTATAATGCCCCACAGTCCACCTTCCATTGCAGGCATTTTCTCCAGCAGAATACATGTTTTAAATAAATAAAGAATAAATCAAAGAAAAGTGACCAGTGTGTTTCCTCTAAGCTGAGTTAGTGTGAGCTAGCTCACAGTTTTTTGGCCTCCAGCTCACACATTTTTTGTCTTCGCTCGGGAAGGATGGCGCCAGTAGCCAAGTTGCTCACACACAACTTTAATACCAGTAACTCACACGGCAGAGTTTTTGCTCACAAGACTCCACAGCTGAGAGGGAGCATTGGCAGTGACTCACGACAGCTCCTACCCTGCCACAGATTTTGTTAGTCTTTAGGGTGCTATAGGACTCTTTGCTCTTTTCTGCTGCTACAGACAGACTAGCAGGGCTACCCCTCTTAATAAATTAATTAGTGGTTGATGCAGTCTGGCAATCAGTTGTAATTCTGGGGGGGTTTCCAGCCCCCACCTGGAGGCTGACAACCCTACTTTCCACCCTCCAGCAAACCACTTTTTGGTATTTAACATAAGAAAATCCCCCCCCCCCCCGAGCTGAAGTACAAAGGGCACATAGAAGTATAACAGAAAATTACAAAGAGCAATCAAAGAGCCATTCTTTCTAAAGAGTAAAATAGAAGAATGAGAATACATGGAGATATACAGGGGTCTGTTGGAGCAGGAGCACACAGGAGCGCAGCTCCAGGAGTGAGGAGCCCAGGGGGCAGGCACATGACCAAGCCCCACCCCCTCCTCGGCTTCTGTGAGCAGTGCAGAGGCGCATCGCCCCGGGGAAAGCCCTGCTAGGGTCTTTATTGTTTTTAATGTTTTGTTTTAATATTGATAATTTTATCATTGTTCCTTTTATGACTGTGTGCTGCTTTTCCAGACACTTGCTCAAGGTGGCATATAAATTTTCTAAGTATACCATTTTTTATCTGGGCACATGGCACATAGGTACTGGAGAAATTTCACCAACCCTTCAGCAGCTTCCACCTTATCAGTTTGGTGTAGTGTAGTTGGACTCTAATCTGGGAGAACCGGGTTTGATTCCCCACTCCTCCACATGCAGCTGCTGGTGTGACCTTGGGCCAGTCACAAGTTCTCTCAGAGCTGTTCTCTCATGAGCAGTTCTCAAAAGACCTCTCTCAGCCCCACCTACCTCACAGGGTGTCTTGTTGTGGGGAGGGGAAGGGGAAGGGATGGGTGGTGCACCTGTCCTGGGTATCTCAAGTCTACTTGAAACCTGGTGGTTTCAAGGGAGCAGGAAGAGAATGAGGGTGTGTTCTTGACGCTTCTTTTTATTGCACAAAGTATTGGATGGGGAAGGGAATGGAGGAAGAGCAGGTCAGTTTCACTCACCTGTGGAGTGGAGCCTGAGGGGTGGGTGTCGCCTTCTGAGACACTTCCGGTATGTTAGGGGGAGTGGCATATGCAAATGAGTTATGCTAATGAGTTCCTGCACCTCTTTTTCTACGAAATGACCCCTGGAGATATATATGGGTATGTGTGTGTTTGTGTGTGTGTGAATTTTGGGAATAGAAATTCTGCTGCCCGTAATGATACTTACTCCTAGATGTGTGATGAACTTCGTGCAAGGATTTCTCAGTTTGGTGTGGGTGTTCCAGTTAGGAACAGGTGCTCTCCTAGTGGGTCACCCATGTTGGTTCCTGTGCGCCCCTCGAAATCTGATGAGAGTCTTTGTAGCCACTGAATAAGCAGGTGCTGGAACTATTTTAATGGATGTTGCTATGCTCCTAGTGTTTTTGTTGTGATTATTCAACTACATTTGAATCACACTTTTAAAGTTACGCTTTAATGTGGTTGAAACGCCTTTGAACAACCAGATAAAAAATGGTATACTTACTCCTAGTTTATTACTCCTATAACAACCAAGTCTTTTAAAAAGGAAGACTAGAACTTGTACAAAGTGAAGGAAGGAAGGGTACTGGTGGCTCTAAAAAAAAAACGTGACTTGGAAGTGACATGATCACATCTGGGATATTGGGGTGATCCCCTGGTATTTGGGCAAAAACTCCATAGTAGAAGCCAAATTTACCATAGAGTTTGTCCAAATACCAGAGTGTTGCCCTGCCATTATTTCTGGGTCACGTGGGCAGTGATATAGACCCATTGCTGTACGTCAGATGGGCCTCCCTGCTGCTCTTGGTAAGTAACCCCACCCCCCCTGGGCCAGTTGTCAGGAGGGACTGGGCAACCCTAATTCTTGCTCATAATGCAACAGTAGAACCATTTTGTGTGGGGGGGGGAATTCTGGGAGCTGTGTAATTTTGAAAGCATAACATCCACCCAGATTAGGTTTGTCAGCCTCCAGGTGGGGCCTGGGGATCTCCCGCTTTTACAACTGATCTCCAGCTGACAGAGATCGGCTCCCCTGGAGAAAATGGCTGCTTTGAAGGGTGGACTCTATGGCACTGTACCATGCTGAGGCCCCTCCCCTCCCAAACCCCACCTTCTCCTGGCTCCACCCCCAAAGTCCCCAGGTATTTTTCAACCTGGACTTGGCAACCCTAACCCAGATGTGAATCTTGCATGGTAATCCCACATGCAGCTATTGTGGGAACAGTGATTATTTGATTACAAAACCTGGCTCCAGACAATAGGGCTCCCAGCCTCCAGGTGGGGCCTGGAGATCTCCTGGCACCACAACTGGTCTCTAGAGATCGTACCCTGTGGAGAAAATGGCTGCTTTGGAGAGCGGACTGTACGGCATTATGCCCTGCTGAGCTCCTTCTCCTCCCCAATCTCACCCTTTCTAGGCCCCACCCCCAAATCTCTAGGAATTTTACAACCTAGAGCTGGCAATCCTACTCCAGTGTGGAACCACTCCAAGACAGATTTTGCGGGAGAGGTGTGGAGGCAGCTCTGAGAATGGGAAGGCGGCAAAGATCCCTTCAGTCAAGTGGCACCATTCTGAGAAGGGTTCCTAACCTCCCGGTGGGCCCTAGAAACCACCCAGAATTACAGTTGATTTCCAGACTATGGAGATCAGTCCCCCTGGAGAAAATGACGGCTTTGGAGGCTGAACTATATGGCATTATACCCAACTGAGGACCCCCCTGTTCCCAAACCCTGCCCCCTCCAGGCTCTACTCTACCAGAATTTCCCAACCCAAAGCTGGCAACCCAAGCCATTCACAAGAAAGTTGGCTCCAGCCTGGCACATCTCAGCTTGCTGTGTCAAAAAAGGCACTTACAACTGATGTTAATCAAAGTCAGTTGATCTGTTTTTACTGACTTAAACCTACATTTTCTCCAGCAACAATTAACAAGATTTCTCTGACATGAACGCTTTTATAATGCCCTGTTTAGTTGACATTTCATCAAACAGAATCTGACCTTTACCTTTCAAAACAGTGTAATTGGGAAGCAACTGTCTAATTAGAGATTAAGTATTGCTTATGCCATTTCCTAATGGATGTCTAACCGCCGACCAGTGTTTGAAAGGAGCGCGCATTAAAAATTGTCCCCCACCCCACTTCACGCACCAAGCCAGCAAACATCCTGTTTGGGAAATACAGGACGCACATTTTTGCTGCCCTCCACAATTACTCCAGTCACCTAATAGCTGCCATCCGAAAGACCTTCCTCTTCCAGCTAACTAGCCGAATGGGCCGAGTTCAGCCCACCTCATCTACCGTAATGAGTGTGACATGCAGACAGATGGCACAGCGGTAGGTTCACATGTACTGAGAGCAATTACAAAGATTTATATGTTTTACTTTGATGGTAATGCACTACAGTGAGAATACCAAGCATATTTTTTTATAAGGACAGATAGAGAACTCATGCAGTCCGGAGTTATTTTAAAGCAGATTGGGGGGGGGGGGGGGGGGGTCAGCAGTCCTTCCAAACTGCAGCCGCAAGGAAGGTTTGATATGACAGTGCAGAAAAATGTAAAGGTAGAGGTTTCCCTTGCTTGAAAGCCGGTCGAATCCAACTCTAGGGGGCGGCACTTATCTCCATTTCCAAGCCGAAGAGCCAGCGCTGTCCAAAGATGTTTCCGTGGTCATGTGGCCGGCATGACTAGACGCCGAGGCACACGGAACGCTGTTACCTTCCCCCCAAAGTGGTACCTAGTTATCTACTTGCAGTATCTTGCTTTCAGACAGCTAGGTTGGCAGGAACTGGGGCCAGAGATGGGAGCTCACTCCGTCATGCAGCACTAGGGTCTCGAACTGCCAAGTTACTGACCTTCTGGTCTACAGCTCAGCTTCTTAACCTCTAAGCCACCATGGCCCCTGATGCAGAAAAATGAGTAAACCTCAAATGTTGGAAAAGTCAAAAAGAGGCATACTAAAGGCCTTATAGCATTGGAAAAGGTGCAGAAAAAGGCAACTGCAATGGTTAAGGGGATGGAACACCTTCCCTATGAAGAAACGTTAAAGAGGTTAGGGCTCTTTAGGACTCTTAAGTTTTGAGAAACGATGACTGAGTGGTGATATGATAGAGGCGTACAAAATGAGGCATGGGATACAGAAGGTAGGGAAAGAACTACTTTTATCCCTTTCTCACAGTACAAGAACTTGTGGCCACTCAGTGAAATTCATTAGCAGTAGGCTTAGAACAGATAAAAAGGCAGTACTTCTTCACCTGAAGAGTAATTAACATGAGGAATTCACTGCTGCAGGAAGTGGTGGCAGCTACAAGCACAGAGAGCTTCAAGAGGGGATTGGATAAACATCTGGAGCAGAGGTCCATCAGTGGTTATTAGCCACAAGGTATAGATGGAACACTCTGTCTGGGGCAAGTGATGCTCTGTATTCTGGTGCTTGGGGGGCAACAGTGGGGCGGCTTCTGGAGTTCTGGCCCTGCTGTGGACCTCCTGGTGGCACCTGGGTTTTAGCCACTGTGTGACACAGAGTTTGGACTGGATGGGCTATTGGCCTGATGCAATATGGCTTTTGTTATTTTCTTATGTTCTTATTGGCATGTGTGTGTGTGGGGGGGGTTGTCTCAGGCTCCATTCAGACAAATTTATTTATTTCTATGCCTGTTCTTCAAAAATTTGCTCTGTCAAATATGTGTATGTGTAAAGTGCCATCAAGTGGCAGCTGACTTATGGAGACCCCAGCAAGGGGTTTCCAAGGCGAGTGAGAAGCAGAGGGGGTTGGCCATTGCCTTCCTCTGCAGAGTCTTCCTTGGGGGCCTCCCACCCAAGTACCGACTCTGCTTAGTTTTCGAGATCTGAGGAGATGGGGCTATACCATGCCACCTTCCCTCCCCGCTCCATATAATACCACAGACGAAAAAATAAGCCATATATAAAACATGCCATTAAAAAAAGAAGCGATCTAAAAACACCATGAAACCATGGTTTATTTTAACTGCGGTTCATATGGGAAACCAGGTTTTGGCCTGTAGATGATCACTCATATCCTGGTTTGCCTGGGGGGGGGACCCAAAACAAAATAAAAAAACAAAAATATGGATTCATCACCTCAGCCTTGGCCCCTGTGAACAAGTCAGGATAAAGTCCATATGTCTGCAGAGACATCACATAAAAAACATATTTAAGATTAATACACCAAGTTCAAACCATGGTTTCAGATCCTAGTTTGGTGGGCCATAACTAACCCTTGCGAATGGATAGGGTTGCTAAGCTGCCTCCAAGTGGGGTGACATTTCTAACCTCCAAATGGTGGCTGGAGATCTCCTGGGGTTACAACTGATCTCCAGGTTACATTATTGGATGTGATTTTGATGCGGTAGAACACTACTATTGGGGTAATTTCTGCCCCCATTGGGGTAATTTCCGGCAACCTTAATTAGCACATGCTCACAATTTTCTGTTACTGTCCATGAGGTTTTCTTGGCAAGTCCTTAAAGAGATGGGAGTACCAGACCACCTCACATGTCTCCCGAGAAGCCTGTATAAGGGACAAGAAGTAACCGTTAGAACCAGACATGGAACAACTGATTGGTTTAGAATAGGAAAAAGGAGTACGACAAGAATGTATATTGTCACCCGGCTTGTTTAATTTACATGCAGAGTACATCATGCACCTCATCATGTACATCACTAAGATTGCCGGGAAAAACATCAACAACCTCAGATATGCAGACGATACCACTCTAATGGCAGAAAGTGAAGAGGACCTCAAGAGCCTCTTGTGAAGAGTGAAATAAAAGAGCACAAATGTTGGCTTGAAACTCAACATCAAAAAACTAAGATCATGGCATCCAGCCCAGTCACTCCTTGACAAATAGAAAGGGAAGTCATGGAAGCAGTGACATACTTCACCTTCCTGAGATCCAAGATCACTGCAGATGGTGACTCCAGCCATGAAATTAAAAGACGCCTGCTCCTTGGGAGGAAAGTGATGGCAAACCTAGATGGCATAATAAAGAGTAGAGACATCACCCTGCCAATGAAAGTCCATATAGTCAAAGCAATGGTATTCCCAGTAGTAATGTATGGCTGTGAGAGTTGGACTATAAAGAAGGCCGAGTGCCAAAGAATAGATGCTTTTTAATTATGGTGCTGGAGAAGACTCTTGAGAGTCCCTTGGACTGCAAAAAAGATCAAATCGGTCAGTCCTAAAAGAAATCAACCTTGACTGTTCCCTGGAAGGCCAGATACTGAAGCTGAAGCTCAAATACTTTGGCCACCAAATGAGAAGGGAGCACTCACTGGAGAAGACCCTGATGCTGGGAAAGATTGAAGGTAACAGAATAAGAGGATGACAAAAGATGAGATGGTTAGACAGTGTTATCGATGCAACGAACATGGAGTTGAGCAAACTCCGGAGCATGACAGAAGACAGGAGGGCTTGGCGTGATGTGGTCCATGGGATCGCGAAGAGTTGGACTCGACTGTGCACCTGAACAACACCATCATTTTCTGGCTTGCGTGCATTATGTATGTACCTGTGTCATCATAGGCAGGTGATGTTTCCTTTTAAAAGAGCACTATTATGAATAGATGTGCTGTTTTTGAACCTGCACAACGCCCTGAACACTGCCCTGATCCCAGTCCCTCCAGGGGACGGCGGTCTAAAATCAATTTTAATAATTAATTAATTAATTAATTCCTGAAGATTTGGGGGTGGAGCTTAAAGAAGGCTGGCTTAGGGGAGGGGAGGGACCTAAGCAAAATATAATGCTGTAGAATGCATCTTCCAAAGCATCCATTTTTCTCCAGGAGAACTGATCTTTGCAGTCTAAAAATCAGCTGTGGTTCCAGGGGATCTCCAGGCCCTACCTGGAGACTGGCAACCCTATCTATGAACATGCCCGCACTGACTTACAAAAGCCACTCCATGGCTTAGTCCTGAAGTTTGGTGGTTTCTGCTCAATCTCCATGAAGGTGAACTGGGCAATTATGAGCATTCCTAGAAATAATAAGAACTTCAAAGGTCTTGATTACAAATGAGGAAATTCCATCAGTCAGGCAGTGGCTAATTACATTTCGGCACTTTGATTTATTTACAGTTCAATTTTATTGAAAATTATGTATTAAGCAAGATTTAGAAACAGGAAAGTGAAATTTGCAAATCCATTTGCAGAGCAATATAGCTTATTTGTGCAATAATGGGAAGTACATTCTAATGATTGTATCCAAATGAATTTATGTGGGAAATTGACTCTGCTTTTATGGTGCCGTCATAGAGAAATTACTTAGTGAAATTAGCATTGTGCCATTTGGAGTAGGGGTTCTCCCCTCCCCCACCCCAGTTTTTCAAGCTTGCCTTTTGTCTCGTAAAAGTAATTCTGATCGAATCTGATAGAACTGGGAGTGTACTACATAATTGGATAATTGAACGCAGCCCTCTTGGCCTAATTGAAATGTTGTATGAAAAATCAAATACACTGTTCAAAAAAGAAGTTTGCCCAGGAGGGATTTCAATCTTTGGGAAAAGGAGGTTTTTATTTGATCTTCCCAGCCTCTCAGTAGGGCTTGAAGTAGCCAGCCGAGGGATGCCAGGTCTGGGCTGGGAGATTTTGGGGGTGGAGCCTGGGGAGGGCAAGGTTTGGGGAGGGAAGGGACATCAGCTAGAGTTGCCAAGTGGAGCAGCAGGAAGGCCCATCCAATGTACAGCAACATGTCCACGTTACTGCCCACGTGACCTGGAAGTGACATCATCACGTCCGGGACATCGGGGCGATGCTCTTGTTAGCCAAATTGCTCTGTTTGCTTTAATAAAAGGTTGGGGAATTATGATATTAATGTGCAATTGGCATAACTACAGGATCATGGCCTTTACATACCAGAGTCCCACTTTATCCAGGTCACAGAAATAGACACAGAGACTAGATAACTAAAGCAGTGATCTCTTTACTGAAGAATTCTTAAGTCCATATAAACAATAATAAAACATTCAGACACACAATACAGAACTAAGGAAGTAGAGGTAATTGATAGGGAATAGAGGGGGTGAGTTATGGGGTGATATTACCTGTCCAGATGTGCAGAGGTCCATGAGGAAAGGATTATGGCCTAAACCCAGAGGGTAAAGGGGTGGCCTGCCAGTTGGCATCAGGGCAGAAAACACACATGGTCTGAGGCCATGGACCTAGATAGTTAAAGGCACTGGAAAACAATGCAGACCAATGGAAAGTCTTGGGGGCTGGTCTCAGGTGAGAACAAAAGATTACCTGGGCCAATCAGGTGTCCTAGGAGGTGTGTGATACCAGGATGGGCAAGGCCTAGTTGTGGCCAATGAGCTTCCACAGGGGGCAGAGTCTGGATTAACAACTGGAGCCAGGTGTGCTGGAGCTAGCTGAATGGATTTTTAAGACCACTGATGGTTCTGCCAAGGCAGTTAAATAGGTTCCCAGATACAGACAAAAGAGGGAGATGGGCTCCTGATTAGCACCAGGAAGGTTCGTTAATAATTTGAATGTTTGGTTGGTTTATCTTGGTATCCTGAGGGATGAAGAACAAGGAAGGACAAGTACCACACATAGACATGAGATGACACAAGAAAAGGGCTGGGTGAGGTTCTGGAGACAGAAGGACTATTTGCCAGATGGCCTCTGGATAGCCTTTAGAAATGTAGATACTTCACCTGGTGGAACCCAGTGTTATCCCGTAAGCATAATCTCTTCTGGGTGGAGGGGGAAGACTGGAGGTTTGCTTTGAGGGTGGCTTTTGAAACCTGAATGTGAAATCCCTGTTTCCAGAGCTATGGCTTGCTCTGTGTTCCAGGGCCAGGAGTGTCTGCCTTGGCCTGAATTTTGTGGGTCTTTTGGTTCAAGTTAGAAGTGGGGTGCCCCTTGCTAATGGGGCTACCCAAGAGTAAAGACAACAGTCTGGTGTTTGGGCGAAAACTCCATGGTAAATTTGGCTTCTACCATAGAGATTTTGCCCAAATACCAGAGTGTCACCACGACGCCCCAGATGTGATGATGTCTCTTTCAGGTCACATGGGCAGTGATATAGACCCATCACTATAAGTCTTGTGGATCTCCCTCTTTTTCAGGGTAAGTTCCCCTCACTGGCCAGCTGATTGGCTGCAGGTATGTGGGGCATGGCAATGGGGGAACACCGTCTCCACTGGGAGGTGGTCTGGTAACCCTAAACTCAGCAGAGTATAATGTCACAGAGTCCACCCTCCAAAGCAGCCATTTTCTCCAGGGGAACTGATCTTGGTCACCTGGAGATCAATTGTAATAGTGGGAGATCTTCAGGTGCCACCTGGAAGTTGGCAGCCCTACACTAGCCACTGTGTAAAGACATTGCCCAGAATGATTACCACATTCACGCAGAACTCCCCACCGCCCCCAAATCTATGCATCAGTCAAGTCTGTGTCATAATGGTGAGAGTCTAAGAATTTCAAACTGTTGACAAAAGTTCTTAACTAGAAAAGTCTTTATTCCAGTCAATAGTTACAATAAACACCTGCAGCAGAAGCAGCAAAGTCATTGAGAAAGCTCCCCATTTCCGAGGTTAAGGAGATAACATTCAGACTGTGAGAAGAGAGATACGTTCCAAAGGTGGGGGTGAGGGCCGTGACATGAACCCAATGAGGAATCCACCTCCCGCCCGGGAATGGCAGCAATTAGCTGACATACTGCCCCCCCAAGATCTTCTTACCCCCCCCCCCCCCGGTTTTAAGGGATACAATTTTTGGAAGGCATGAAGCTTTGCAGGAGCGTTACCATGCATAGAATCGACCCACTCATTACATTCTGGACCAGAATCCTTCCAACTAATCAGATACCACACGTGACCCCTTTTTATTTTGGAGTCCAGGATTTGGTCAACTTCGAAATGAGTCTCACTCCTCCCCCCCCCATCAGAGGAGGAGGAACTGGACGTTGGGTTCTCCATGCGTTCAGCCCAGGATCTTTTTTCAGGAGGCTGTAATGGAAAACCGGATGAACATTTTTTTAGTGATTTAGGCGATTTTAGTTCAAAAGTTACTTCATTGATTTTCCTCATGACTTTGAATGGCCCTATATATTTGCAACCCAATTTGCGGCTGGGTTGGAGTCCTTTGATATTTTTAGTAGAGACATAGACAGAGTCCCCGGGAAGCAGCCCCCACCCTGGACCCCTCCCCTTATCCGCATGTTTTTTATAGTCTGTTTTAGCTTTCTCTAAGTCTTAGCAATGAGAGGCCACGAATCTCAAAGCGTATTCCACCAGTGAGTGAGTCCACTGGGACCCTGAGGAGCCAGCCCCAAGGATGGTAAGGGAACTCCTTCATAGCCTGTGGTTGCCATGAAGGGAGAGACTCCAATGGATGAGTTCATCCACTTCAGCCTCGCTGAACACCTCCTCTAAATCCCGGTATGCAGTAGTTATGGATAAAAGTTCCCATTTTGTGAGGCATGCATAGGTTGCAGTTACAGAGGACTCCCAATCGTCTAATCAGATACCACAAGTAACCCCACCCAAAGGCCATCCACCACTATTGGGCTTATTAAGTACCGAGCACAACCAGAGTCTATTAATGCTTGGACCCTCATTTGGGTGCCCGAGCTCTGATTGATTAGAGTCACCACTACGCAGAGAAGGGGGGCAGGGGAGCTCACCGCTTTTGGTGCTGCCATCTAGAGCAGGTCCCTGGCATTTCCCGCCGGCTGGGGCTGTTCCACCAATGCTATCTTGTCACCTACTCCCAAAGTATCCAGTTGTAGGGCTCGTGGCTTCATGGTCTGGGGTCCCTACATCTGCCTTGGGGTTGCCGTTGGGGATTGGGCCCTTCGAGGGGAGGTGGCAAGACACATGGAAGCAAAGTGCCCGGTTTCTCTGTAGCGCATACACAATCCCTTCTTTATACGAAAGTCCCGTAGCTCTTTCAGAGGTGGCTTCATCTTGGGTCTTGGTGGGGGGGTCACCGAAGTAGTTGAGGACCGGGTTCCCCCCCACCCGCATCTTGATGAGAGTGAACTGGGATTCGGCCTCCTCCGTGGCTCGTATCCATGCCGCCAATATAGTGGGGTTAACATTTCACAAAATAGTTTTGTATAAGTCCACATTTAACCCTTGGCGGTATTGCTCCACAAAGACTTCTTCAGGCCAACCCTAGATTCTGGCAGAATAGTGTTTAAAAGCCGCCGTGTACTCCCTCACCAAATCCTTCCCTTGGGTCAGCCACCGGATCTGGTTACAAGCCTTCTGCTCACTCATCGGGTCTTCATATTGTCAGCGCAAGGCCCGCATGAAATCATCAGTGTGCTACAGTTCCGGTCCCGGGAGATTGCTTCCTCTCAGAGCCTGGACCCGATGTAGCCTACGCGATTCTCTTCCATAGGGAACAGATGGCCCCAGGTCTGGAGAAATCAGCCAGCTTCAGTAATGAAGAATTGCAGTTTAGCTGGGTTCCTGTCGAACGTCGCCCCCAAGAACTCATGGGGAACAGGACGATGGTCCATTCCAGGACCCGGTGCAGGTCCCATGGGAGGCATGGGGGGTCGCACCGGAAGCATGACTGTGGAAGCAGGTTGGACTGAAGGCTGCTGCCCCACTCCTGCTCCAGCCCCGGCTCCACCTACCACCCCTCCTGCTCCTAGGACTTCCCCGAACAGCAGCTGAATCTCACCCGGGAGTCCCTCCAGGAGGGTGGTCATCTGGCGTTCCAATCAGTTCTCGATAGTGTTGAAATGCCGGTCTATCTGGCTCCATACATCCATAAACTCCAGCCCTCAAGGCTGAACCAAGTCCTGGAGTGGTACACATTCCTGGGGCCGATACCCCTCCTAGAGGTTGGCTGCCGTAACCAGACTCCAACTCGGCCCCTGCCGAGGGGTCCATATCTCGGTAGTTTCAGACCCAAAGATCGCCCATGACTGACAGGGACCCCTGGGTCGCACATCTATCCAACTGCACATAGGCACCACCAGAGGTTCCTCGGCGGTGGATATCGGTACTTCTGAGCCCTGGGTCGTAGGAGGTTCTTCCCCGTCTTCTGCCATTTCAGGAATGGGGCGATCACTCCAATATAAGGATTACTGACTCTCTGTGAGAGTCTAAGAGATTTCAAACTGTAAACAAAGTTCTTAACTAGAAAAGTCTTTATTCCAGTGGATCTTTTAGTCGTCTCTACATTCTTGAGTCAGTAATGAGAGGAAAGGGTTGAGGGGTTACAGTTATAGTGCACTCAACCTGGTGATGGGGGGGGGGGCCTCCACTCCTGGAGCTTGCAAGATACATCTTAGACATTTCATTCTCAGACTATAGGCAGGAAAATTACAATGAACACCTGCAGCAGAAGCAGCAACGTCATTGAGAAAGT
Source organism: Lepidodactylus listeri (assembly GCA_029233225.1). NCBI lineage: Eukaryota > Metazoa > Chordata > Lepidosauria > Squamata > Gekkonidae > Lepidodactylus > Lepidodactylus listeri. Next base: position 124,581,066 of record JARCFY010000005.1, on the reverse strand, counting down.
TCCCCATTTCCAAGGTTAAGGAGATAACATTCAAACTGTGAGAAGAGAGATACATTCCAAAGGTGGGGGTGAGGGCCGTGACGTGAACCCAATGAGGACTCCACCTCCAGCCCAGGAATGGCAGCAATTAGCTGACACACAATCAGAGATTAGGAATGAATGAAGAAGACTGTGGCAAAGGTAGGGTGCCCACTGAGATTTGGGTGTGTGAGTGAAGATTTGTGGAATTTGGGGAGGTGAGGGAACCTGGGAGAGGGGGGTTTAGGGAGGGAAGGGACCTTGTTAGGGTATAATGCCATGCAGTCCACCTTCCAAAGCAGTCGTTTTCTTCAGGAGAAGTGAAAAAAGGGTGTTAAATAAGTAAATTTTCTTCCCTGGAGAAAATGGCTGCTTTGGAAGGTGGACTCTATGGCATTGTAACTCTCCCTTCCCCAAACCCTACCCCCATCCCCAGGTTCCTCCTCCAAATTTCCAGGAGTTTCCCAACCAGGAGCTTATAACCCTACCCCCATCCTCCATTGATGGCCAACCCTAAAAAGGACACCTGCCTCTCAGACTTCTCTGAGAAACTGTGTCTCCTTTTGTTTTTCCACAGAGATTTATCCCAGACAGAAGCCTCTAAATTTGGCTCTATTTTTTTCTTTCAAAATTTCTCTTTCCCTCAGAATTACCACTTATCTCCAGACTACAGAGATCAGCTCCCCTGGAGAAATTGATGCTTTGGAAGGTGGACTCTCTGGCATCGTACCCCACTGAGGTCCCTGCCCTCCCCCGGCTCCACCCCCAAATCTCCAGGAGTTTCCCAACCTGGATCTGGCAGCCCTACCTTCCATCCCCTGCCGGTGGCCAGGGTGGGCCTGGCAACCCTAATCGTTGGGCATGTGGTATGTACAGTGACTACTCCAGGAGCTCCATAGGGACACTCTTGCCGAAGTCAGGGTGGGAACTTCTGGATCCCTAACTAATAGGATCCCCATCAGTAAAGGAGGGAAGCAGGGATGCGTGTTGGCCCCCAGTCTGTTCAACTTGTACATAAAGGACACAACGGAATGTCTGTCATGTCCGCAATTTTTTTCACCTCTCTGGGACAACAGAAATTTTCAGTTCTTTTATATGCAGGTAATATGATCTTAGGCCGAGGAAAGACTGGCAGTCTGGCCCGCTCTGCCTCCGCTTTAAAAACGGAGGCAGAGCGGCCGTTCAGACTGCCGCATCTGCCTGGAGGAGGCGGCCCGGACGCAATGCGTCCGGCGCCGCACTCCTCCCACAGCAGCCGGGCACCACTTCAAAGTGGTGTTTCGGCTGCTGCGGCACGCGTTCCACCCACTTCCGGCAGGTGTGAACGTGTGCTGGGCGGGGGAGCTGCGTGGCATTCAGATGCCGCCGCTGGAAGCCGCCCGCAGTCTGGACACTGCGGGTGGCTTCCTGGTGGCGGCGTACGAACGCCGTGTGGTGGGGGCAATCCCCCCGCCTTGTTCTGCCGTGCCACAGCGGCGCGGCAGATTGCCAGTATGTCCACGGCCTTAACTCACTGACTAAAATTGGTTTGAGAAGGCTTTTACACCAACTAGGGCAATACTGCATTGAAGAAGCTCTCAACATCAATTATGCAAAGACCTTGGCCAGGAGGGTGGGAAAAAAATCGGAAGGAAGGAAGGCAGGCAGGCAGGCAGGCAGGCAGGCAGGCCAACATCTCTCGTTGGAATATCCTTGGTAATTCAACCGATCAATGCAGTTTGTTTAAATACCTAGGAATAACTTTCAAAGAAACATTGAACTGGAAAACCCATGTGGCAGAGGTCAAATAATCAGTGCTAAGGATTGTTGGGTCTGTTGTACATTTCTTCCACACAAAGGTTGGGTGATTAATTGACACAGCACTGAAATTGTTCAAGTGCAAAGTTGTGCCCCACCTATTATACGGAGTGGAAGTGTAGGGCTGGAAAGAGGAAAATATATCTACCCTTGTGGTAATCCAAAATTATTTTCTAAGACAAATCTTAGGTCTCCCTAGGGGATCTTCTGTGGCCCTGATGCAAGCGGAAACTCTTAGGGCAAGGGTACACCTCGCAATTATAAGATATTGGAAGAAGACAAATCTGTCAAGATCTAATTCTTTAAGCCACCAATCTGTTAGATCATTGTTAACAAAAGACCCTACACATTCTGGTTGTCTTAGCAATATCCTTTGTAGATACACCATACCTGATGACCTCTTTGGGGCCTCAGGTGATAATGCCCAGCTTAGGGAATGGATATTTAAATCAGATGCTGGGATAGATCGCTCCACTATCACACTGTCTAAGGTAGCTCCTTGGTACAAATTCTTTAAATTTGACCATTCTAGATCATCCCACCTATCCAATATCTCCAATTATAACCTCAGGGTGTCCTTCACTGCCTTGTGCGTCCAAACAATGTACATAGCATTGCGGGAGGGTCGATACTTTCAAATCCCAACAGAATGTAGTACATGTATCTGCGGCTCACTTGCCATTGAGAACCTTCCCCACTGTATCCTAGCTTGCCCGTTGTACAACGCACCCAGAAACAAATTCCTGACAGGAAATTTATTTACCATAAATGAGTATTCTGCAAATGAGAAGATTGTGTTTCTGTTCTCAGATACCGACGAGTTCGTATCTGATAGAGTTTCCCTTTTTACCCTTGCGGCCAAAAAGATTAGAGTCATGGCGGCACCATAGGGGTCATTCTTATAACCCGCTGGCCATTTTAAACTCATGTTACTGTATAATTTTATATCTCATGTATGCAATTTTAGGTTCTATTCATTATGTATTTTCTGTATTTTACTGTTGTATTTGAATGCTATGTAACTTTGGAATGACCTCTGGCTAATACAATAAATCTTACTGGCATTGACATGGACTAGAACTTTGCCCCACACTCTGCAAGGCCTCTTTTTTGTCTGATCACAGATTATATGTTGGTCCCAAAATTGAAGCCTTTATTTAAGCAAATGGAACTATTGTTGAAAAAGTGATGCAGGTACTACATATATAGGGTTTTCCCAAATGGAACACATGTAGGGTGGGGTGTGTCTTATCACTGTGATCCCTCCTGTGTCTCACGCACATGTGTGCAGGCGACCTAAACTGAGCCTCCGTAAGGTCGTAGTGGCAGCTCAGAGATCTGTGAATCCCCCTGAGACAAAACTTGTTGTTAACTCTGGGCAGAGCAGGCATCTGGAACATATAAAGGGGAAACATGGGAAGGACAAGAATCACAGAAGCTTGAAGGAAGAGCCGTAGTTCAGCTCCTTGCCAGCCATTTAACTGCAGCAGATGAGCCCTAAAGGACTGGTAGTATTTCCACTCCACTGTTACCTTCCCTTGCCCTCAGGCCACAATGCTGGGTCATTCTGTGATGAAGAAGTAACAGCCAGGGACCGGACAGGTACAAATGACCGCGTGATTGGATCACATCCTGACTCCACTGACACTGCTTCAGCACCTCTGTCACAAGACAACTTCATTACAGGGGTGCCTTAAATGGGGCTGAGGCGACGTGACAGAGAGGGAGAGTCAAAAGAACCAGCAAGCCTCCTTAGAGGCAGGCAGTGAGAGGAAAGACCATTTCCAGATGGTGGCTCTTATGTAGGCCCAACCTGCATTGGTGTTTCCCACTGTTGTGCCAATGATCTCACATTGTCTCACAGATTTCTGTCTACATTTGATGCTGCATCCACTCTCCTATTGTTTCATCTCAGCATCAGCTGTCTGCATCATTTTATAGCCATTTAGTGGTGACTCCAGGGTCACTACGGTGTCTCACCGCCTTATCTGAATTTGGTTTCAAGGTGTTACAACTGCTCCTCCCCACCTAGGGCTGCCAAGTCAGCCCGGGGGGCGGGGGATCCCCCACTACAGGGGTTCCCGATCCGCCGGCCAGCATTCGGCCGGCGGGGGGAACCCCACCCCCGAGGTCATCCTGCCAGGACGACTTTCCCCAACAGAATGACGTTGCCTGGAAGTGACGTCATCACGTTGGGGGCATTGCCAGGGCATGCACACTTTGCGCGCGTGCTGAGGGAGCTCCCGAGCCAAGGAGGACTCCCCCCCTGCCATTAGGTAAGTAGGACTTGGCAACCCTATCCCAACTATTGAGTCACTGTGAGCAAAAAGCAGACAACTGGAGCTGAATTCTCTCCCCCGCCCCAATCTTTTCCAAGGAGATACGCAAATTGTCACAAAAGAATCAAGTTAGCTGAAAATCCAGTCATCTGCATTTAAAATCAGCCAGGGAACATTTGTCTGTGATCATATTGGGGGAGGGGGTGTTGGAAGCATGCCCACCCCTGAACCATTTGTTATTTCCTGGGGCAGTCTCCAGATTGCCCTGCCTGGTAACTGCTGGGTGTTTTGTGTTCTTTACCCAGCTCGTTCCATCTTTCCTGCCCCCCCTCCCCCCGCCTCAGGTCACCCCCTTTTACTTTCTGTGGAGGGGGTCGCAAGTGCCGTCTCCTCACCGCCGCACGGTGCAGCACCCTGCCAGCACCTTTGGGAAGCCGCTCCTCTCCCCTCTCTCATGCACTCTCCCTAAACACATCCTGATACAGACAGAGGAGAGCTTTATACTGAGCCAAGTGGGAAGCCGGCATCACAGCATCATGGAACAGCTTTAGATCGTAAATGCAGATTGGGCCGTAGAGGGTGCGATAGATCGATAAGGGGTTGGGTATAGTAGCAAAACCTCTCAGGGATTCTTCTCTTACATTCTTTTTTCACTGCTGCGGGAAGTGGAGGCAGCTACAAGCCTAGACAGCTTCAACAGGTGATTTGATAAACATATGGAGCAGAGGTCCATCAGCATCCACAAGGTATAGATAGAACACTATGTCTGGGGTGGTGATGCTCTGTATTCTTGGCACTTGGGGGGGCAACAGTGGTTCTGAAGTTCTGGCCCCACTAGTGGACTTCCTGATGGCACCTGGGTTTTAGCTGCTGTGTGACACAAAGTTTTGGACTAGATGGGCCATTGGCCTGATCCCACATGGCTTCTCTTATGTTCTTATGGACTCACATCCATAAAACCCTCATAATCTGGCTGTTTTCACTAGCAGATGGAGATACACCATGACAACAGCTGAGGGAACTCCAGGAGACCTATCACACAAGCATCCACATATACATATAAACTAGGGTTGCCAAGTCTCTTAACCTTACCGGCGGGGGGGAGTCCTCTGCTGACCGGGCGACGTCACCGGAAGTGACGTCAGCACGTTGGGGGCATTGCCAGGGCGACGCTCTGGCAATTGCCCTAAAACTCTATGGTATCATAGAGTTTTGGGGCAATTGCCAGAGCGTCACCCTGGCAACGCCCCCAACGTGATGGCATCACTTCCGGTGACGTCGCCTGGTGCGGGGGGAAGTTGTCCAGGCTGGACGACTTCGGGGGTGGGGTTTCCCCCGCCGGCCGAATGCTGGCCGGCGGATCGGAACCCCTGTAGCGGGGGATCCCCCGTTCCCCGGGCTGACTTGGCAGCCCTAATATAAACACATCATAGCTTTCTCCTATCACCAATCAGCTAGCTGTGGGGGTGGGGACAGGTACCAACAGCGAGGAAAGCCATAAGTTGGCATCACAGTGATGTTGCTGGCAACACAGTGATGTCACTTCTGGCAAGCACTGGAAATGACATTATCGTTTTGCTCTGGTATTTGGGCAAAAACTCTATGGTAAAAATGGCTTCTACCATAGTTTTTGCCCCAGTACCAGGGCGTCCCCACCTCACCAGAAACACAATGATGTCACTTCTTGTGTGCATCAGAAGTGTCACTGTGTTGCTGGCAATGTCACTGCAACACCAGCCTAGGCCTTCCCCCACTGCCGGTAAGTCCTCCCACACCCTGCCAATTGCCAAGAGGGATCTGGCAGCCTTAGTTTTGTTCAGTCATAAAACGATGCAATCAATGATTGTGAAAAGATATCATATATATATATATATATATATATATATATATATATATATATACACACACACACACACACACACACACACACAGAGCGTGATGGCATTTTCTGGCTCTCCCATTGGCTATGCTGTGCACTCTATCAGCCATTGGCCCATCAGCCACCACTCAAGAGTACTCATGTGCCATTGGCTTGGTGTTAAGTTCGCTCCTCTCCCCCGCCCACTGCCAGCCTGGACACTATTGCCTGACAGAATAAACTGCCAAAATGGCTGTCTCTCCTGACAAAGACACTTCTCCTGAGGCTGGCTGGCTACTGAGGTGGGCCACCAGCCATTCTCTTCTCTTCCTGCTGTGGGGCTAACTTTTCCCTCAGTGGCTGTTGCTAGGCAACCAAGCTTGTTCTGTCAGTAAAAAGGCAAAGGGATGAGGCCCTTTCCACGCCTTTGGCCTTTGTGAGGAACTCATTGGGGCTAGTCCTGAGTAGGGTTGCCAGTTCCAGGTTGGGAAGTTCCTGGATATTTTGTGGTGAAGCCTATGGAAGCCAGAGTTTGGGGAGGAGAGAAGCCTCAGCTGAATAGAATGCCAGAGTCCACGCTCCAAAGCTATTATTTTCTCCAGGGGGAGACCTAGGTTCTTGCTGTGGAAGCTGAGTGGGTGATTTTGGACAAGTCACAGACTTTCAGCCTAATCTACCTCACAGAGTGGTTGTGTAGATCAAAAGGGAGAGAGGAGAATGATGTAAGCTGCTTTGGTCCCCACTGTGGAGAAAGACTGTACTTTTCCTCCTGGGGAACCATTGTTGCCATTTTTGCCAATCTCCAGGTGAGGGCTGGAGATCACTCAGAATTCAAACTGCTCTCCAAATTGCAGATATCAGCTCCCCTAGAGAAAACGGCTGCTTAGAGTGGTGGACTCTAATCTGGAGAACCACATTTGATTCTCCACTCCTCCACATGCAGCTTCTGGGTGATCTTAGGTCAGTTAGAGTTCTCTCAGAGCTGTTCTCTCAAGAGCAGCTCTCTCAGAGCTCTCTCAGACTCACCTACCTTACAGGGTGTCTGTCGTGGGGAGAGGAGTGGAAAGGAGATTTTAAGCCACTCTGAGACTCTGAGTGAAGGGCAGTTTATAAATCCAATCTCCTCCTCCTCCTCCTCTCCTCCTCCTCCTCCTCTTCTTCTTCTTCTTCCCTACAAAGCCCTTAACTTCCTTGGACCCACATACCTGCAGGACTGAAGTTTCCACTATGCTGCACTGTCATTCATGTGACAAAACTCTTTTGAAGGTGCCACCGTGCAAATAGACAAGATCAACAACTGCCCGTTCACAGGCGTACGCAGTGGCAGCTCCCACTTGGTGAAATGGCCTGCCGGAGGAGACCATAAAGGCCCCCATGTTACTGTCATTCTGCAGAATGTGCCAAATGGAAATGTTCAAGGAGGGCATTTTTATAAAGAGATTAGAACTGCAGTAGAAAGGAGCAGGCCCCAAAAGTTTATATATAAAGGAATAGAACTGTAGCCTTTTGCAGTGCTTATTGTATATATCATCTTGCTTTTACACCTCCATTTGCAACCCATTTCCTGCCTCCCGCTCTCTTTCTCTCTCTCTTTAAAGATGTCTGTCTGTCTGTATGTATATGCTGTGAAGTCACAGATGATTTATGGCAACCTTTAAGATTTTTGAGGCTGGAGACTTTCAGAAGTGGTTTGCCATTGCCTTCCTCACCTCTGCATAGTAGCCCTGGACTTGCTTGGAGGTCTCCCATTCAAATTCTGACTGGGGCCACCCCCGCTTAGCTTCCCCTGCTTAGCTTCCACCCCTGGGCTATCCAGGTCAGGGACTTCCTGCATTACAGCATACCATCCCTGGGCAGGTTTTTTTAAAAAATTGTTTTTGTTTGTACTGCTTCCCAGTCCTGTACTAGTCCTACCGCATTGTTTATTGGAGGCTTTTGCCAGCTGCCCTAACTATTCCTAAATTTTATGCTCCACCTTGAGTCTCAGTGAGAAAGGTTTACTATAAAGGAATAAAAAAAAACTGTTTATTATACTTAGGCTCACCAGCTCCAGGTTGGGAAATGCTTGGAAATTTTGAGGGTGGAGCCTGAGGAGGGTGGGGTTTGGGGCGGGGAGAGATAGGGATAGGGAAGCCAGCCTCTAGGTGGGATCTGAGGATCCTCTGGAATTACAACTGATCTCCAGACTACAGTGATCAATTTCCCTGGAGAACATGGATGGTTTTGAGGGTGGCCTCTAGAATTATAGAATCATAGAATCAGAATTGGAAGAGGCCATACAGACCATGTAGTCCAACTCTATGGCATTGTACCCCCCGGAGGTCCCTCTCCACCACAGCTTCCATTCCCAAATCTCCAGGACTTTCCTAACCTGGATCTAGCAACCCTTGCCATTCATACCCTGCTGGTGGCCAGGGGGGACCTGGTTGGGTTGCCAGGTCTTACCTGGCTGCTGGCGGGGGCATCCTTTTCCTGGTCCAGGAGTTCTTTGCCGCATGCACAAAGTGTGCACACCATGATGATGTCATCTGGAAGTGATGTTATTGCACAGGGCATGTTGTGGGTGGAGTCTCTATCATTTAAGGGAAAACTATAGAGTTTTCCCTTGAACAATAGAGCATCTTCCTGCAATGTGCCCTGCGTGGGGGCACTCCAAGGATGACATCATTGCGCTGGGCACATTGGTGCAAACACTGCACTTTAGGGGCTGGATTCCCCCCGCCAGCCAGATCTAAGCTGGTGGATTGGGGGCCCTGAAAGTGGGCAACCTCCCACCCCCCATGGAGGAATGGCAAGCCTAGGACCTGGCCACCTGAGTAGGAATTTCAGTAGGGTATAATGTCCACTATCCAAAGCAGCCATTTTCTCCAGGGGAACTGATCTGTGTGGTATGGAGATTAGCTGACATTCCGGGAGACATTCTCCAGGCCCCTCCTGAAGGTTGGCAACCCTAACTTAACTGCATATGTAATTTTATTTATTAATTTTAGATGCAATTTTTGAAATGACACCTAATGCAAATATGGTTGACTCGAATAAAATAATTTTAAAAAATGAAATCAATAAATGAATTAATCAAAGCAAGGCCTTAACGGCAGGAATAGCACGGCTTTTGCTTGCAGGACTCTTCCCTTCTCTCCCTACACTTATTTAGGAGTAAGCCTATTGAACACAATCACATTTTCTCCGCCACAGACATGAATGAGATCAGGTTAAAGGAAAGAGCCCGAGATTCCATTCTCATTCTTTCCCGCAATATCCTCCTCCTTTTTTTAAAAAAAATAATAATAAATTATTCAACCCGATGAAGAGTTATGATAAATGTGTTCGCTTTCGGGTGACTTTTTAAAAACTGGTCCTCAAAAAGGCATCGCCCCAACGGTCCAGTATAGCTACCTTCCATTTTTATTGCAGTCATGCAAATGAATGCTCTGTTTCAGGTTGTGCCGTCCCGGGGAGGATCTCCCAGGGAATGGAGAACAAATTCGATGCGAGTAAGTGAAAACCCAACACCAGAACAAGGACTAATAGCTTCTGTTTCTGAATTCCTCCCCTGTAATCAATCTTGCTAAAATCTGTATTGCTCGGAGTGCAGGAAGCGCCTCTCTGAAGGGTTTGGCTCTATATTGAAAGAGCTCGGCTTCATGCCACTGACGGCAGGAACTCTAGGAAAAAACCCTGAAAGGCATGATTAAACAGAAATGCCCTATTAAATATTATTTGAAGTCTCATTTGTACGGCAGCTTCTTTATAGATTTGCAATCTTTTAAAAAAAGGCAGAAAGAGCAGAGAGAGAGAGAGAGAGAGAGAGAGAGAAACACAGGACTCCCATTGTTTTACAAAGGCTTAAACAACCAGAGATTCACAACATGCTCTGAGGCAGACCTATCACAATGCTGTTAAGTCGGCAAGCCTACTCAATTATGAGGGTAATATGCGTGCTGTATAGACCCACAGCGTGGGGCCTCTCATCTAAATGGATTTCCAGCCACCTAGAGAACTGTCATCAATTTTTCCTGGCTCCTGGAGAGCATCTTTGATCACAGTGAAAGTGCACCCGATTCTTAGGAATGTACCGCAAGGGGCTGAGCAGTAGGGTTGCCGGGTCCTCCCCCCCTCCCGGACACCGGTTGGGGTTGGGGGGTCAGGGTTGCCAGATCCAGGTCGGGAAACCCCTGGAGATTTGGGGATGAAGCCTGGGGAGGATAAAGACCTTAGTGGAGTACCATGCCATAAATCACACCCTCCTAAGCATCCATTTTCTTCAGAAGAACTGATCTCTGTAGTCTGGGCTTGAGCTGTAATTCCAGGGGATCCCCAGTTCCCTCCTGAAGTCTGGCATCTATACTACTCCCAGCCCCCCTCTCATGCCTCCCATCCCACCCACTGACCCACAGGCCTGTGCATCCTACCCCCCATTGGCATAGACTATGGGGGGGGGGGCTCAAGGGCTCGAGCCACCCCGGAAATTTCCTGGGGGGCGTCTGAACCCCCCCTGGAAAATGTAGCACCTGCCGCTGCACCTCACTGCCGTGCCTTCTCGGGCCCTTCCGAGGCCCAGCAGCCACTGCTGCCGGTACCTCTCTCTCTCCCCCCCGGCCTGGCCACTCCTCCGTCCTTCCCTCGCCCTCCCTCTTTTCCGGGTGGAATGCCAAGCGTGGGGGCATCGTGCGGAAGTGACACCATCACACTGGGCACATTGCTAAGCGACGCTCTAGCAATCGCCCTGAAACTCTATGGCATAATAGAGTTTCAGGGCGATTGCCAGAGCGCCGCCCTGGCAACGTGCCCAGCGTGATGGCGTCACTTCCGGGTGACGTTACCATGCTGGGCATTTCGCCTGGAAAAGAGGGCGGGAGAGGGAAGGAGTGGCCAGGGCAGGGGGGGGGGGAACAGAGGCACTGGCAGCAGTGGCTGGCGGGCCTCGGAAGGGCCCGGGGAGGTGCGGTGGTTTCCGGGGGGGACCTCACCCCAGCGAGTGCACGCACAAAGCACACGCGCTAAAGAGCCCCCCTGGAATTTACAAAACTCTATGCCCCTGCTTCCCCCAGCCCCTCAGGGGCAGCTTATCAACTGCACTCACAGATGTCTGCACCACCCACATGCCTGCTGCATGACAATGGCCCATTCTGCATCTAGCATTCGCTCTGTTGTTTTACCAAACCCACCCTGGAACAGAAAAAGATGCGGCTCAAATCCACATTCAAATACCCCGGGCCAATGCCCTGCTGACTGCAGAGTCACCCCTGGACAGCCTAGATATGTAGCCCTGACCTGGATAGTCCAGGGTACGTTGATCTTGTCAAATCTTGAAGCTAAGCACGGGTGGCCCTGATCAGTATTTGGAAGGGAGACCACCAAGGAAGTCCACCTCTGACCATCTCATGCCTTGAAAATCCTATGAAGTTGCCATAAGCCAGCTGCAACTTAACGGCGAAAAGGGGGAGGGCTAGAGGGTGACATATGTAAGAGCCATTTTGAACCCAGTAGATACAGACCATTATCCAGTTTTTTCTGTATTTATGATATTTTAATGTGGAGAGATGCAGGTCGTTATTGGAACGATGCTTTAGTGCTCAGATCATAATACTGTGGGATACCTTTAATCATAGGGATGTCATTTACCTCTTCCAGTGGGAGGTCTCTCCTCACCGCCACTCAAATAAGCGGTAGGGGCAAACAAGGAGGAGGGAATGGTGTCACATGACACTGCAACATCATTGCTGGCCTAGAAGGTCACTGTGATGTGGTGCCATGGGGTCATGTCCATTTTTTTCATGTTGTGTGGTGCCATTTCTTCCCATCTCTGCCACTGGACTCTCCCACAGCCAGAGCTTCAAGGCCTAGCAACCCTACTGAATTAGGAGAAGGACTGATTCTCAGAGGTCAGAGATGGGTCAACCACAGCAGAACCATGGTGATGAGGGTAAATCAAGCAGGATTGCATGCATTCATTCATTCTCTGCCTTTCTCCACAGGGGGGATCCACAGCAGCTTACATCATTCTCCTCGCCTCTGTTTTATTCCTGTGAGATAGTTTAGGCTGAGTGCGTGTGACTGGCCCAAGTTCACACAGTGAGCTTCCGTGCTGCTGTGCAGGATCGAACACTGGCACTTGAGGAGAGGAGTTAAAATTGTATTTCAACATGTTCGAAACCCTTCTGAGGAACTCTGAGGAGAAAAGGGGGATATAAAAAGAATAAATACGTTATAATTACACACAAACACATGGGATTTCCTTATATTGAATCAAACCATCGGTCTATCCAGGTTGGTTTTATCTACTCTGGTTGGCAGCAGCTCTCGGAGGTCTTTCACATCACCCACTCCATAATCCACAGAACTAGAGATATTGTTTTTGCTGCTGTTGTTCAGTTGCATAGTCGAGTCTGACTCTTCATGACCCCATGGACCAACTCACACCAGGCCCTCCTGTCTTCCATTGTGCTCCAGAGTTTGTTCTTCTGTTACCTTCAGTCTTTCCCAGCATCAGGGTCTTCTCCATTCTCATTTGGTGGCCAAAGTATTTGAGCTTCAGCTTCAGTATCTGGCCTTCCAGGGAACAGTCAGGGTTGATTTCTTTTAGGATTGACTAATTTGATCTCCTTGCAGTCCAAGGGACACTCAAGAGTCTTCTCCAGCACCATAATTCAAATGCATCTGTTCTTCAGCACTGGACCTTCCTTATGGTCCAACTCTCACAGCTATCCATTACTACTGGGAATACCATTGCTTCGACAAGGGCTATTTTGGGGCCAGAATGCCCCCAGAACAGCGTTCCGGCTGGCTTCCTAGCCCACCCTGCCCCACCCCTCCTCACCCTGCCCCTCCCCGCTGCCGCCGCTCGGCTCCTAACTCCTCCTCAGCTGCTGCTTCTCCCAAGGCCGGCTGAGCCTGAAGGAGGTGGGGGCTATGTTTGCTGCCTCCTCTTCTCCCCTCTGCCAGCCAGAAAGGTAAGTGGGGGAGTGCTAGTCCACTCTGGGCTGGGTGTTAGTTGGCTTCATTTGGGGGGCAGGGGGGTCCAAGCATGCTCAGGTCACCTGTGACTTTCCCAAGCTGGCTGCCCAGCTTGGAGAGGCTGTGGGCAATCGAGCCACAGAAGGGTGTGTGTGTGTGTGTGTGTGCAAGCTGGGGTGGGGTGGGGGAGGCCATTCAGGCCCTCCTTCTCCCCCTCAGTGACGCGGTCCAGCAGCCCTTGTGGGTCTGCTGTGGCCAGCGCCGTTGGGAGAGGCAGAAGAGTGTGTGTGTGTGTTTGTGTGCATGCATGCGTGCAAGCTGGGGTGGGGGGTGGGGAGACCATTCGCGCCCAACTTCCCCCCTCAGCAATGCAGCCGAGCAGCCCTTGTGGGTCTGCTGTGGCCAGCGCCATCGGGGGAGGCAGGAGAGAGAATGTGTGTGTGTTTGTGTTTGTGCGTGTGCAAGCTGGGGTGGGGGAGGCCATTCACGCCCCTTTCCCCCCCTTGGTGACACGGCCCAGCAGCCCTTGTGGATCTGCAGTGGCCAGTACCATTGGGGGAGGCAGGAGAGTGTGTGTGTGAGCACGAGCAATCCGGGGTTGTGGTGGGAAGGACGTGGGCGCCCTCCTTCTCCCTATCTCTCTCTGTTTTTTTCATTGTCTTTATTTCTCTGTGTCCCCCCATCTCTCTTTCTTTCTTCCTCTCCCCCACTTTCTCTCTCTCTCTTCTTTTGTCTCCCCCACCCCCACTCTCTGACTGAGTTCGCACAAGCCGCTGCTCTGCCCCAGCTCTTCCCTTTCTCCCCAATTGCACGCGTCAATTTCCTACTATGTGCTGCGCGGCCGCATTTTGGCCCGCAGCTTCGCAATCCTGTTTTTTTAAAAAATTGGGCAAAGCTGCAGGTCAAAATGTGGCCACGCAGCACATAGTAGGAAATTGATGTGTGCAATCAGGGGGGAAGGGAAGGGCTGGGGCAGAGCAGTGGCCTGTCTTCCTCTTTTCTCTCTCTCTTCTCCCCTCTCTTCCTCTCTGTCTCTTCCACACACACCCTCGGCCTCTCTCTCTCTCTCTTCCCCTGTCTTCCCCCTTTCTCTTTGCATCTCTCTTTCCCCCTTCTCTGCCCCTCTAGGTCTCTCCCTCTCTCCCTCTCTCTTTCTCTGTCACTACTTTGTCACATAGGATTGAAAGAAAGCACACTGACATCTACCCTTCTACACAACTAAAAAAATGCACAGGAAGCCACTGACTCTGATGCCTGAATCTGGCCTTCCTCAAACTTAAGTGGCTCTTTCTGCTGGAGGAAGGTTGCAACTTTTGCTCAGTGGAGTGATAGGATAAAAGGTAGCTCCACCCCAGAGACTGGCTGAGCTACATAAGAAAATAAGAGAAACCAATGTTGGATCAGACCAATGGCCCATCCAGTCCAACACTCTGTGTCACACAGTGGCCAAAAACACCAGGTGCCATCAGGAGGTCCACCAGTGGGGCCAGGGCACTAGAAGCCCTCCCACTGTTGCCCCCCCCCCCAAGCACCAAGAATATAATGCATCACTTGCCCCAGACTGAGAGTTCCTATCTATACCTTGTGGCGAAAAGCCACTGATGGACCTCTGCTCCATATGTTTATCCAATTCCCTCTTGAAGCCATCCATGCTTGTAGCCATCACCACCTCCTGTGGCAGTGAATTCCACATGTTAATCACTCTTTGGGTGAAGAAGAACTTCCTTTTATCTGTTCTAACCGGACTGCTCAGCAATTCCATAGAGTGCCCATGAGTTCTTGTATTGTGAGAAAGGGAGAAAAAGACTTCTATCTCTACCTGCTCTATCCCATATATAATCTTGTAAACCTTGATCGTGTCACCCCTCAGTCATCCTTTCTCCAAGCTAAAGAGCCCCAAGCGCTTCAACCTTTCTTCATAGGGAAAGTGTTCCAACCCTTTTATCCTTCTAGTTGCCCTTTTCTGCACTTTTTCCAATGCTATAATATCCTTTCTGAGGTGTGGCGACCAGAACTGTACACAGTCCTCCAAATGAGTTTGCACCATCGATTTATACAGGGGCATGATGATACTGGCTGATTTGTTTTCCATTCCCTTCCTAATAACCCCCAGCATAGTGTTGGCCTTTTTTATTGCAGTTGCACACTGTCTCGACATTTTCAGTGAGTTATCTACTACGACTCCAAGATCTCTCTCTTGGTCAGTCTCCGCCAGTTCAGACCCCATCAATGTATATTTATAATTAGGAATTTTGACCCCATTGTGCATCATTTTGCACTTGGTCACACTGAACCCCATTTGCCAGCACATCTGGCAGGAGTTTTCCAGGTACATCACAGTTGTGCTGGGGGTAGGTGGGAAAGGAGGGAAACAGCAGAAAGCACCCAAGAGGGCAGGAGCAGGTTGTGTAACAACAAGAGAGAGAGAGGTCCAAAGCCAGGGACGTATCAACTCAAGGAGGAGGCAAAAGGAAGACCTGTCCAGAGCGCTGAAATACAGAAATAGTAAACGTGTGACCTGGATTGCCCAGGCTAGCTTGATCTCAGCAGATCTCAGAAGCTTAGTAGGGTCAGCCCTGGTTAGTATTTGGATGGGAGACCACCAAGGATGTTCAGGGTTGTGACGCAGAGGCTTGCAAAAACGGCTCAGGCAAGCTAATTAGAGTTACCACTGGTCTCCAGACTACAGAGACTACAGAAGGCCGTTTCCATGAGAGAAAATGGTTGCTCTGGAAGTTAAATTTTATGGCATTGTACCCTGCTGAGGTGATTAAGTGAGCTCTGACTCATGGAAGTTCAATCTAGAATAAATGGGAGGAGAAGTGGGGAATCAAACCCGGTTCTCCAGATTAGAGTCTGCCACTCTTAACCACTCTTAACCATGCTGGCTCTATGTGTGAGTGGAGGTGGGCACCATTCTTCCAAGTAGCAATTCCTCCTGTAGAGAGACAAGAGATGCCTCAGAGAAGGTAAACAGAATAAGAAGCAAAAGGTGGGTGTGGCTAGATGACCACACTTCTGGTAACAAGGGGGTGAGGCCTAATATGCTAATAAACTGTGCTGTCAGGGGTGTGGCCTAATATGCTAATGAGTTTCTGCTGTTGGGTGTGGCCTGTTATGCTAATGAGTTCCTGCTGGGCTTTGTCTACAAAAATAGCCCTGGCTTTGGCCATACGGATTTTTGTTGGCAGGGTGATGTCTCTACTTTTTATTATGCTGTCTAGGTTTGCCATTGCTTGCCTCCCAAGGAGCAGGCGTCTTTTAATTTCATGGCTGCAGTCACTGTCTGAAGTGATCTTGGATCCTAGGAATGTGAAATCTGTCACTGCTTCCATGACTTCCCCTTCTGTTTGCCAAGGAGTGATGGGGCCAGATGCCATGATCTTAGTTTGTTTGTTTTTTATGTTGAGTTTCAAGCCAACTTTTGCGCTCTCCTCTTTCACTCTTGGCAAGAGGCTTTTCAGGTCGTCTTCACTTTCTACCATTAGAGTGGTATCGTCTGCATATCTGAGGTCGTTGATGTGCAATCTTAATTCCGGCTTGTGATTCATGCAGGCCGGCATTTCACATGATGTATTCTACATATAAATTAAATAAGCAGAGTGACAATATACATCCTTGCCATACTCCTTTTTCTATGTTAAACCTTTCAGTTGTTCCATATCCAGTTCCAACAGTCATTTCTTGACCCTTATACAGAAATAAAGATATGGGGAATTGAATCTGGGACATTCCAGCTACAACACAGATGTGTTTCCACTGAGACACAACTGCTCCCCTCTTATAGTTCTGTGTACTCTTAAAACAACAACAACAACAATATTAGTAGTAATAGTAATATAAGTTATCTGCTCAGGAAATCAGATTCTATGCCAAGAAAAATTTAAGACATGGCTGTTTGGGCAGGCTTTTACATCTGTCCTGGGCCGAGATGGAAGTGTCATGTAAACTGTTATCACAAATTCTTTGCTCTGTGTGTTTTCTAAAAATATTTCATGTTTTTATAACTTTTTTTTATACATGATTTATGCCTGTTTTATATTTCAAGTTATTAGACATCGCTTTCAGTCTGCTGTAGGAAAGCGTTCTATAAATACATCATAACTAAAGTCATAAATTTAATATGAGGCCTGACAGACATTATGACTAAGACCGAAACGGCACCGTGGAGAGGCCATTTTCTGATGTTTCCCTGTAGCAACACAGAATGAGGGAATGTTTGCTCACTCAAAGCTGTTGCTAGAATAATTAGTTTGCAGAAGAAAGGAGGCAACAAAAATCATGGCTGGGGAAAATAAAAAAGGCTTTGAAAAAACACACTTGAAAAAGAAAAGGGAAAATATTAGCACCACAAGTACAAAACTGTATGCACATCTGCTGGTAATGGTATATTCTCGGTATGTGGACTCCATTTTACAGATAATAAAAACTGTTGCCAGGAAAAGCTGAAATCTGTCACCTGGGAAAAAGGGCAATGAAGAAAAATGTTGAATTCCCTCTTTTGCATAGTTTATTCCGGTTTGGTTTGTTATTGAGAGGGGCAAGGAGATAATATAGGACGCTGACAGTTAGGGCTGCCAACTTCAGGTTGGGAAATTCCTAAAGATTTGGGGGTGGAGCCTGCTAAAGGTGGGGTTTAGACAGGGGAGGGACCTCAAAGGGGTATATAGAACCTACCCTCCCTCCAAAGCAGCCATTTTCTCCAGGGGAACTGATCTCTGTTGTCTGGAGTTCAGTTGTAATTCCAGGAGATCTCCAGCTGCTGCCTGGAAGTTGGCAACCATATCCTATGCAGAGTCATAGGCCCATCTTCAAACTGCCTTTGTATTCTGTTTTAGTAATTGGTTGCTAATGGATTATTTCTGTCATTTCAGACAGACCCGTTTTAGTTACCAGCTGCTAACAGATTTATTTACCTGTTCATACAAACCCACTTGCATCAGGTTAGCATAAGTGGGGTGGAGCCGTTTTTGAGGGAAACTGCTTTCTTCCATTTTCTACCCCTTCATTGCCCTTCTTTTTCTTCTGAATTGCTGTGGTGTGCTGTTTAAAATGTCCATTTCACTTCCTACAATGCCGCTCCCCCACCCACCCTTTTTTGCCACACGATCTTCCTCTGACTTCTTTATTTGAACGTTCTAATTTGAGTGCTATAGTGCTAAACCAATCTAGCACTTCAGTGCCATAGTGGCACCACTGAGTCAATGGAATCAAGTTATCTTAATAGTATCGCTATAGCACTGAAGTGCTATATAGGTTTAGCGCTGTAGTGCTCAACTTCGAATGTTTTTTAAAAAGTCTAAGGAAGCTTGCATGGTAAAAAGGGGCAGTGGAGGAAAGCGGCACTGTCTGAAATGACCATAGCACTTCAGAGACAGCTCATTAAAAGAAGGAATTTTGCTGTATGAAACCCCCCGTCCCTGTATCACCTTACTCAAAATCAGGCCAACAACAAATACCATCCGATTTAGAACGATAATGTGAACAGGGCCACACCTTTCTAAGTCCATTGACTTCAGTGAATTGAGAAGATAGTAATTGTGTTTAGGACTGCACGATGAATCTCAGCACCCCGAGCCACATGCTTGTATGCATTACCTCTCATAACCATGAACTTTAGAAATCCTCTCTGTTTCTGAAATTCGAGCTAATATTCTCAAGAAACTGAATTTCTCACCCATTGCCACATTTGGAACTTCCCCCCCATGCTCTTGTAAAAACAGCATTTACAGACTTCCATCAACCATTTAGCCTACATTTTATAATTACAGATCACTTCTTGACCATTTCAGACTGTATTTGCTCATTCAGTTTTGGTGATGGGACAGAAGAATGGGTGGAGTTTTGATGGGTGATTCTGACCCCATCTCCCGCAGGTGGATGATCCCACAGCTGGATGATCTAGTCAATAAGCCCAGCCAACTAACTGATAAATCTCATTCTTTACTGGAGACATCCTAGAAACTATATAAGTGAGTGGAATCTATAGCTTCATAGATCCAGAAGCACTCTGGCTTATTCAGTATGGAAAAACACGACCATGTTGTCCTTCTGAACCACTTTGCCAGACCAGGTCTGGAGATGTTAGTATTGTGTTGGTTTCATTTTTTTTTTTCTGGTGGGCAGGAACAAGAGGGCAATGTTCAGGGACTTCTAGTCTGCCTCATGGCCGTAGGCCTATGGACTTATGCAAGGTTCAGTCATATCTCTTATGCTTTTTTAGCATGAATATGTAGTCACTGGGGGATACCATCCAGAGATCTGGAGCACAGCGTTATCAATAGCTGGATGACTCACAACAGTCTCTTGTTTTCCCCATCAAAATCCAGGTACACACTGCAGTGTTATTCTGGAAAGAGCAAAGGACTGGACTGAGTGAACTGAAAATTAATCAAGACAAGACACAACTGCTGTGGATGAGGACTAAGGCTCAATTGGGAATCAGAGTTCTTCCAGTTTTTCAAAGGGTTACACTCCTGAAAGATCAGGTACACAACTTTGGGTTACTTCTAGACTGTCTTCAGGCAGTCAAGTGTTGCAAGTGCCCTGAAATGCCGCTTACCATATAAGGATGATCCACCAGATGTGGCCATTCCTGGGAAAAGGTGACTAAGCTACCGTCATGCATTAGTAACATCCAAACTTGACTGCTGTAACTTGTTCTACATAAGTTTTCCCTTGAAGACGCTTCACCAGTGCAAAATGCAGCAACTAGTGTTCTTATGGGAATTTATTGGAGTAACCATATTACGTCAATGTTATATAGGGTTGCCAGGTCCCTTCATTGTGCTGGTGGGGGGATTTGGGGGATGTGTTCTGAGGGTGGGCGGGAACATCACATGCCATGCTGACATCGCCCAGAAGTAATGTCAGCGCACTGGCGATGTTGGGGGTGACACTCTGCTTTTGGGGCAAAACCCTTTGGTAAAAACAGCCTCAAACCGTAGTGTTTTGCCCAAAAAGCAGAGTGTCACCCCCCCCCCCCCAACATCTCTGACAGCCTGATGTTACTTCTGGGTGATGTCAGCATATCGCACACCGCATCGAGGTGGGGTGGGGAATTTTCTCCTAGTAGCCAGCTGACTGGCGGAAGGCGTGAGCCCATGAAAGTGAGGGATCCCCTCCCCCACCTGGGGAATTGTATCCCTAAAATTATACCATCTGTTATGTCCGCTGACTGCCACCAGGCACCAGCATCCTTAAGCCAGAGCTTGGTTCCAGAGAACAATAGGGGCCAAGGATCCTGAGGTACCCGCAGCCAGCCAATAAGACTTTTGGCGGGAAATTCAAACCCTCCAATGGGACTGTGGGTGTGTCTTGGGAAGGTGTATACAGTTGGCCACCTCGGCTGGTAACTTTGTCTTGTTGTGTACCTAATAAACTGAGCTGTTTATCACTACCTCGTCCTGCTCCTCCATGCATTGGACCCAGTACACGATAGTGGCGATGAGGATGGGATCCCGCTGAGCAAGCTGGGCTGCCAGGGCCCCAAGGAAGACAAAGACCTTTGCTGCTGCTCCAGCCGATGAGCACCGAAGGGAAACAGTCAGGTTGAACATAGGGACAAGTCCCGCTCCTGGAGCGACTGCCATCATACTGCGTGGTTGTTGTTGTGGCACAGAAGCGAACTAGTGGCACAAGGGGTGCTGGAACCAGTCTCCCATGCAGCCTAGGAGACCCCCATAGTCACCCCTATGAAACCAAATGGGAACGTCTGCATCTGCATGGACTATTAGTGCATGCTTAACAAGGCTCTTTATGACCACACATACCCGGTCCCGGTCGTGAGCCATGTGCTTGCCACTTTGGCAGGGGCAAAGATCTTCGGCAAACTAGCTCTCGCCCAGGTGTATCAACAGCTCCCCATGGACGAGGCCATGGCCTCTGTGCAAACCATCGTCATGCACCGGGAGCCTTCAAAGTAAAAAGGCTGCAGTTTGGAGTAAGCATCACCCTGGGTCTTTTCCAACATCTCACAGACTCTCTCTTGAAAGGAATTCCAGGCATCACCACTGTTCTTCAACGATATGCTGATTGCCACGGCCATGCTGGAGGGCTTTGCCTCTAGACTGTGCTCCATTCTCTGCCATTTCCATAAGGCCAGGCTCAAGGTGAAGCGGGAGAAGTGCCTTCTCGGTGTCCCCTCTGTTGATTTCTTGGGGTTCACAGTTGACATGGAAGGCCTCCATCTGGCAAGGAACAAGATAAAGGCCACCATGGAGGCTCCTCTGCCCAAGTCCAAGGTGGAGCTCCAGCTCCTGAACTTCTACCACGCCTTCCTCCCCCACAAAACAGTGATAGCTGAGCCTTTGCACCACTTACTGTATAAACAGGCCCCCTGGTTTTGGGGCCATCGCCAGGCTGCCACATTCAAGGGGGTCAAGGCGCTCTTAATCTTTAATGTGGTGCTGGCTCATTTCAATGAATCCCTGCCGGTGATTCTGGCCTGTGATGCCTCCCCCTATGGCGTGGGCACTGTGTTGGCTCACCAACTCCTGGATGGGCGGGAGGCGGTGGCCACATACTATTCCCAGATGCTGTCAGCTGCAGAGTGGAACTGCACCCAGATCAACCACGAGGGCCTGGCAATCATGGCCGGTATAAAGAAATTTCACAATTTCATCTATGGCTGGCCCTTCACCAATGCTATGGACCATTGCCCGCTTCTCGGCCTCTTTGCTGCAGATTGGCAGACGCCACAGGTCCTCTCCCCGCGGGTCCTTCACTGGTCCATTTTCCTGTCCAGCTACACCTACAGCCTGCAGTATCGCCTGGGGAAGGCTATGGGTCACGCCGACACCTTCAGCTGCCTGCCGTTGCCTTCCATCAAAGACAACCCAGCTCCAGCGCACCACGTGGTCCAGGTAGAGGACCTCCCTGATTCTCCCCTCCAGGCGGCTGACATCACCCACCACATGGCCCAGGACCCTGTCATCTTCCAGGTTCTGGGCTGGGTGGCGAGAAGGTGGCCTGCGGCCACAGCAGGCCCAGAATTCATGGCCTTTACTGCTCACTGAGATGAGTTCTCAGCCCACAAGCGATGTCTATTGTGGGGAGATGGAGTTGTGGTCCCGAGCACCCTGCGCCACCATGTGTGGTGGCCAGGGATTGATGTGGAGATAAAAGCGTGGGTGAAGCACTGCCAGGCGTGTCAAGAAGTATGCCTGAATCCGCCCAGCGCACCAACCCAAGCCTGGGAATCTACACACACATCATGGTCGAGACTCCACATCAACTTCACCGGTCCTTTTCATGGACTGTTGTTCCTGGTTACTGTGGACTCTTATTCCAGATGGTTGGAAATAAGCACTGTCTCAGCCACGTCCTCCAAAGCCACTATTTGCGCATTGCACCGGATATTCACTACCCATGGATTGTCAGACACAATCATCTTCAATAACAGAACAGCTTTCACTTCAGAGGAGTTTCAAGAGTTCCTGCACAGTAACTTGATCCAGCATGTACGGTCTGCACTGTTCCTCCCGGCAACCAACAGCCAGGCTGAGCTGATCATCCGGACCACAAAGGAAGCCCTCAGCCACATTACGGAAGGTGACTGGGAATTCCATCTGGCTTGCTTCCTTTGGTATAACGGACAATGCCAAACCCAGTCAGCAGGCACTGCCCAGCAGAACTCTTGATGGGCCGGTGAACCACCATCTACTGGACAGACTGCATCCGGACCGGGCTCCAGAGTAGCACAGCCTGTCCGAACAAAGGGTGGCACCAAGGGGGTTCTTCCCAGAGGACCCATTGTAAATCCACAGTTTCGGTAAGGGCCCAACTTGGTTGGCTGGCTGAGTCATTCACCCCCAGGACCCATGTCGTATGAGGTCTCAACTGAAAACAGCCAGGTCCTGCTGAAGCACCCAGACCAGCTGAGGGGATGCCTGCTTCCAGCCTCTGTGGATGTTCCGGCTCCGGAAGACATCGATGGAAACCTTCCTGACCACATTCGACCCGACTCTCCAGACAAGGGGAGTCTGGCACAAGCTCCCTTTCCAGTTGCCGAACCGAAAGACAGGGCACCAGTCTCTAGTCCTGCGCCTACAGAGGTATCTCTGCCCCCACAGCTGGGTATCTAGGCAAATCTGCCAGATAGGGCCTCGGATGCCCTGGTGCTCACTCCACGGCATTCCCAGAGAGAGCACTGGTGCCCGGCCTATCTACAGGATTATGTCACCTAGGGTGGGCTCGAAATATGGGGGGAAGGGTGTTATGTCTGCTGACTGCCACCAGGCGCCAGCATCCTTAAACCAGAGCTTGGTTCCAGAGAACAATAGGGGCCAAGGATCCTGAGCTACTTGCAGCCAGCCAATAAGACTTCTGGTGGGAAATTC
Source organism: Lepidodactylus listeri (assembly GCA_029233225.1). Classification (NCBI taxonomy): domain Eukaryota; kingdom Metazoa; phylum Chordata; class Lepidosauria; order Squamata; family Gekkonidae; genus Lepidodactylus; species Lepidodactylus listeri. The sequence goes on along the minus strand of JARCFY010000005.1, from coordinate 124,557,817 downwards.
AAACCCTCCAATGGGACAGTGGGTGCGTCTTGGAAAGGTGTGTCTAGTTGGCCAACTCAACCAGTAACTCTGTCTTGTTGTGTACCTAATAAACTGAGCTGTTTATCACTACCTTGTCCTGCTCTTCCATGCATTGGACCCAGTATACAATATCATCCATACAGGTTTCCAATCTGTTTATGGGCCCAATGAAAACTGCTACATCTCTACATAGCTTGGTGGCGATGGACAGTGCCATCAAATCATAGCCAACTTATGGTGACTGTGTAGAGTTTGTCAAGGCAAGTGATGAACAGAGGAGGTTTGCCACTGCCTGTCTTTGTGTAGCAACCCTGGACTTCCTTGTTGGTCTCCTATCCAAGCTCTAACCAGGGCTGACCCTGCTTCACTTCCTAAGTCCAACAAGATTGGGCCAGCCTAAACAGCTTAGGCCCAGAATATCTGAAGAACCATCTTCACCCATATCAAACAACTTGACATTTTTACAGGAAGCCTCCACCCAGGAGCCCACATTTCCAGAATGTGAACTGATGGGGGTCAGGGGAGGGCTTTTTTAGTTGCTCCCCCTTAAAACTGTTGGATTGACTTCCTCAGAAGTTGAGAATGACTACATCTCTGGAGGTCTTCTGGATGGATCTTAAAACCTAACTTTTCTAGATGCCTTTTAGGGTCATTTTACACCTCCCCTCTAAAGTAGTTTGACTGCTGTCTTTTCCTGTGCTGATTTCACAGTGGTGTGAAATTTCACTCCAGGGGGTCTAAGTGCACTAATCAACAGCAATTGTTTAAAGCAGAATAAAGCCGGTTGAATACTAGCTTGACCACAGGAGGGCAATTAGTAGATGTGGACATTTCAGTAGCAGCACAGTTTCACACCACACAGAGGTGTGGGCAGGTTTTTTTGGAACTAGAATGATTCCAGCGGGAAAGTCAGATGTAAAAACAGCATTAGTTGGATTAATAGAAATGGCAATGAAGCAGGAGGAGCAAATTAATTATGGGTACTAATGGTACTTCTGGCTGGACTTTTTTTTTATACAGCATGATGATGTCGCTATATTGGATTTTTAAAATATTGACTTTTTTGGATTTGATGATGAATGCCGTTAACAGCCTGTTGTTAAAACATGGCCTATAACTGAACATGGCAGTCCTAAGCGGAATGACATTCTTCTAAATCCATTGGATTAGAAAGGTGTAACTCTGATTTGGGATCACACCATTAACAAACAAAACCTACAGGAAACTGTGCAGAGAAAGACCATTGGGGCCATCAACCCTCCGCAGAAAAAAAACGTTGCAGTAATCAAATTGCAAATAAACCCAGATCAAAAATAACATTAAAACAGCTCCAGGGGAACAGTGTAGAAAAGACCGTCCTATCAAAATATCCAGGCACCATTTATGGGAAAGCATGATATCAAAGCTCCCGGGGAATATCAGAGCTGAGCACTAATTGAAAAGGGTTAGCAGTAATCTTACGCAGCGTGAAAGGCATTTACATCGCTGATGTTCCTGACAGGACCAGGCCATTATCATGTTGTGTTTCTGCTCCCTCTATTTAGGAACACCCCCCACCACCCACACACACATATGTATTGCTACACAACAGTTTCCCTTCCCTCAGCAAAACCCATTCTTCAGCTCCAAAGAGGGCTCAATTAAAACCCAGACTGAGTTTCTATCAGGAGAGAACCAACAGCAACCGTGAAGCAACCTGGCTGAGGAGAATAACGCACACAGCAATAAAATGGAGCTCGGCGCTCGGCTCGTTCTCCTCCACAGTGCTATTGCTTTCCACTGAGATGATTGATTGATCCCAGATCCATATTTTCATCCCTTCACTGGATAGGCTGATAATGCATTTTTAATTTTGTACGATGGGCTTTTTTCTCTGGGCGGTGTAAACTGATAACTGAGGAGAAGGGGCTGCGTTTTTCAGCCCAGGGATAGATTTATGCCATTTACGAAGAGTATTATTACCTCCACTCCTCAACAAAATCGATAAATGGTTTGGGTTTTTTTTAAGAAAATGAAATGAAATTATAAACCAAAACAATATCCATTGCCTTGGTGATTTGCGAAAGGAGTTCTGAACCAACACATTAAAGCAAGCCCGTTGGAAGTGGCAGCCTCCATTGGAGGGTTTCAGGTTCAATGTTCTTGCTGCCATCCCTACTTCAGGGTCAAATTAGAAATTATGGCAGCAGCTCCAGATGTTTAAACATGGATATGTTAGCTTAAGAAGCAGGTAGGATGGGATCCAGTTTCAAGGAAAAGGGGCACATCAGTGAAGAGGGCAGAATCCACCACCATCTTCCCTTTGGCCTTTTCTGCACTCTCCTTTTAATCCATGTTCACCGCGGTGTCCTCCAAGCAATCCTGCACTAAAATTGAATTCAACTTTCTTTTTAATCCAGGGTTTATTTGTTTTTCCATTCTGCACTAAAACCGAGTTCAACCTTCTTTTTTCCCTGGTTTTTTTCCCCATTCTGCATTACATTACCTCCCTTCAGTGGTCAGCCCGGTTTCAGCCTGCTGTTGTCCCGGATTATTTGGATGCTGTTTTTCAGTTGACTTAAATTGCCTCCTCTCAGACACTGAGAAAATCTGGAGTGGCAGGCAAATGCGGAAGAGAGCCAGTTTGGTGTAGTGGTTAAGTGCACGGACTCTAATCTAGGAGAACCGGGTTTGATTCTCCACTCCTCCACTTGCACCTGGCTGGATGACCTTGGGCAAGCCATTGCTCTGTACCAGCTGTTCTCTCAAGGACAGCTTGGGAAAGAGCTCTCTCAGCCCCACCTACCTCACAGGGTGTCTGTTGTGGGGAGGGGAAGGGAAAGGAGTTTGTAAGCCACTCTGAGACTCCAAGTGAGTGAAGGGTGGGGTATAAATCCAATCTCTTCTCTCTTCTTCTTCTTCTATGATGGGAGGCCTACTGCTGATAATTCTTGTCGGCCACTGCTGCTCTGAGCTGTGCTGGGAGGAGAAAAAAAATCAGTTTTATGCATGGCATGATATTAGTTCTTCTGGGGAAATCTCCTTTATTGCTTTCTGTGAGGCTTTGAAGAAAATCTGCACCAGTCTTTTATGTTGCTTTCAGCTTTCTCCCATCCTATGAGTGAAGCAACCGCCTCTTGTTTCTCAAAAATCCGAAATTCTACACATCCCTCAGAGATTTTGCCTAAAATGAAATTCAAAACATTTCTATTTTTTCCCCACTTGAACATGTGAGGAATCCGGAAGGAAGCTGAAAGTATTTTGAAAAGACGGGCAAAATTAATTTCTCAGATATTTGTGCATCAAAATAATGCAGTATATTTCTTTTACAAAATGCTGCCTGCTTTTGAATTTAAATTCTTGATTAATCAATATATCTAATTCCCAAGTGGCCCCCCGCGTGCGGATACCTAAATCCGCATGGAGGGGCACCTGGGGGGGGAAGGAGATTTTCCTACACACGTGGAGGAGTCTCTACGTGTGCAGAAAAATCCTAAATGTTTAAAAAAACTTTTGGGGGAATATTTAAATCCCCTCAAAAGTAAAAGCGTTCCCTGTGCATGCACAGAGAATGCTTTGGCTGGGGGGGGGGGGGGCTCGGCGGATGGCGAGCCTCACTGCTGCCACTGTTGGGGAGGGTGGGGAAAGGAGGGGAAGAGGCTCACCTCCCCCCCCCCATGAGTATCGCGGGTCTGCCTGCTTGTCAAATATCACCATGGGTAATTATTTGGTTTTGGTGGCAGGATGCACTGTGTTTCAGTCAACGTCTTAAATACTCTACATGCATTATTTTATTTGCAGTATGTGCATCTTGTTTTGCGTCATTTAATATCCAAGACGTTTATAATTAACCTTGAAGTGACATATGTTGCTTGCAGCTAAAAGTGCTTCAGACTACTGGATGATTTGTTCCCATTACCAGAAAGTTAAAAATAAAAATCCAAATAAAAATGAATGGAAATAAAAGTGTATAGGGAATGATGGAGGAGAGAACAAGTAGGCTGGTGTTAATGGTTTCTTCAAAGCAAAATGGAGATCTGTGCTAGAGTAATTAATGGCGAAGTATTTGAATAACAAATCATGTTATCTCTGTTGAAAGGAGTAAAAAATGGGTTCTTAGATCTTCAGTGAAAAGATGTCACCAATCAGTCAACAGAAAGGAGGGCTGTACATAAGCACATGGAAAAGCTCATGAAATGAGAAGAGACCCTAGAGGCATATATAAAATCCAACTGTATAAAGGGAAATTTGGGGACTCCAAACTGAAACATATCGTCTTAGATCCAAAGTAGCAAAAGCGGAGAAGAATGGTAGTTTTCTGCCTTCCCTTTTGTATTGCAGACCATTGCATCCCTTTCACAATACTACCTCAGGGCTAGGATTGCCATCCTCAGGCAACTGATGGCAGACTTACTGAGCAGTCATAAGCAGGCCAACTCAGGAGTGAGCCCCATTTTATTCAGTGAGGCTTATTCCCAGGAAAGTGTTCTTAGGATTGCAGCCTCAGTCATAGAGATTGGGGCAAAATGCTAGAACATTGCCCGGTGCAATGGTGTCACTTCCAGGTTGTGTTGAAAGTGACGCCATGATGTTGGGTGATGCCAATCCTTTCCCCCAATTTCCCCAACAGTTTCCCCCATGCTGCCTAGCTAGGGGGTGGTGGACAATGCTAGTGTGGGCCTCCCTACTCAGTGCGCTGGACACATTGTTAAAGGGAAGGGAATTTCTTTTTCTGAAATTTAGTTTTTTTAGATATAGGCAGGGGTCATTTTGAAAAAAAAGAGGCGCAGGAGCTCATTACCATAACTCATTTGCATAACTCGTTTGCATATGCCACATCCCCTAACATACCGGAAGTGTGTCAGAAGGCAACGCCCACCCCTCAGGCTCCACTCCACAGGTGAGTGAAACTGACCTGCTCTTCCTCCGCTCCCTTCCCCATCCAATACTTTGTGCAATAAAAATAAGCGTAAAGAACACACCCTCATTCTCTTCCTGCTCCCTTGAAACCACCAGGTTTCAAGTAGACTTGAAATACCCAGGACATGTGCACCACCCATATCTTTCCCTTCCCCTCCCCACAACAAGACACCCTGTGAGGTAGGTGGGGCTGAGAGAGGTCTTTTGAGAACTGCTCATGAGAGAACAGCTCTGAGAGAACTTGTGACTGGCCCAAGGTCACACCACCAGCTGCATGTAGAGGAGTGGGGAATCAAACCCGGTTCTCCCAGATTAGAGTCCAACTCCTGACCACTACACCAAACTGATGGGGTGGAAGCTGCTGAAGGGTTGGTGAAATTTCTCCAGTACTTACGTGCCATGTGCCCAGATAAAAAATGGTATACTTAGAAAATTTATATGCCACCTTGAGCAAGTCTCTGGAAAAGCAGTACACAGTCATAAAAGGAACAATGATAAAATTATCAATATTAAAACAAAACATTAAAATCAATAAAGACCCTAGCAGGGCTTTCCCCGGGGCGCTGCGCCTCTGCACTGCTCGGGGAAGCCGAGGAGGGGGCGGGGCTTGGTCATGTGCCCGTCCCCTGGGCTTCTCACTCCCGGAGCTGCGCTCCTGTGCGCTCCCACTCCAACGGACCCCTGGATATAGGCATTGACTCTTCATATTCTCTTTGAAAAGAGGGTTTCTCTTTAATTTCTCTTTGCTTATTCTTTGAAAAGAAATCAGTGCACCCCTTTGTAACTTCAGCACTCACAGTGGTTTTATGTTACCCACCACAAGGTGGTGCTCTAGCAGGAGGACAAGAAAATTTGGAAAGATATTTCCTCCCTTTGAACATCTACAGAGCAAAATGCTGCAATTTTGTAGAATCTCTCTTCCTGTTTTAAAAATTTTATTTGATCAAAATGGAATAGGTTAGAAATGGACTCCAAATTGATAAATAAATCAAGTGTTGGATTTGGGGGAGGAATGCTAGAGGGAAGAGATCTCTTGGGACAGCACTTGGAGTAATGTGAGGGTCCACAGCTCGAAAGAAGAAATGGTGAAAATCACCTCTCCCAGTGAGAACGTTTGGATCTAAGCCATCGGTGTTGACTTTGATTCCTTTATTCACTAAGGATTTAATAAAGGATTCCTTTATTCACTGAGAACCCATGACTTGGATCCAAAATTACTGCTTTGTCCCCTCCCACCTTCAGCTAGTGCCCCAAATGCCCCAGATATACTGCTTTTGGGGGATGGGGGACTCCCCCCCAGAAACAGTATGAGGTGAGTGTCAGAGGTCTGCCATGGAAAGGAGGAACTTGTGAAACCTATGCTCCCATTCCATTTGAGGAAATGTTCAGAGGGATCCTAACCACTGATTCGTATTCCAGAGAGGATCACTTTAGAATAGATTAGAAAAAAAGTGTCTGATGCCTACTCATGCTTCTAGTCAGAAAAAGCAAAGAAAGCTCAAGAAGTTGGTTATAGATTCTCCATAAATGGATTTTTTTTTTAAAGAAATGAGTTTGGATAAAAGATTATTTATGGTTTATTGTCCGTTGCAGGTGGGTAGCCTAGATACCACAAGCTGCCTCCCACTCATGAATTCATGCAGCTCCACATTAGAATAATAGATTCATTCACGAGAACTCATGTATTTAGAGAATAATGCCTCTCCAAGAATAAGTTGAACTTCATATTGAGAGAAGGCGGGAAAGCAGGCGTTCTCTGGGTGAATAAGCAGGGAACAAAGTAGGATGGGTTATGGATATTTACTCTTTTAAAGTTCTCATGTTGACTAACATGCTATAGAGGTATAATGATGACCCACCAGCGTAAGCTACCTTGCCGTTTCTTGTTATGGAAGTTCCTTCATCCATTTTGGTAATCTGGAGAAATAAACTTACTAGGCCAACAAATGCAAAAGGAACATTCATTGTGTGTGTGTGTGTGTGTGTGTGTGTGTGTGTGTGTGTAAAGTGCTGCCAAGTCGCAGCTGACTGATGGCGACCCCAGCAAGTGGCTTTTAAGGCAATTGAGAAGCAGAGTATGAGACTTCTGATTAGATCCAATAAGTCAGGCCTTGTATTTCAAAACAAAGTCTTTATTTCTTAATGGTCTTTCAGGAACACTTGCGTTGTTTGTGATACCATATACAGTGGGGAGAGGATTCATATACTGTATTCAAACAAGAACAGAGGCTTGGGTGCCAATCAGAATAAAAAGAATCAAGCGCCAAAATGCTACCGTTACTTTCTCAGGGAAAAAAATGCATGCAAGCTGAAACTACATTCCCACCCCGACCCTGTGTGTAATCTACTTGCAGGTCCCTGAAAAATACACCTGGAGAAGCAGAGCCCAGTTGCCCAAGGTTACAAGTGTAGTCAACATAGATAACTGAAGTCTAGCAAAACATATGAGTTCACCCAGAAGAGGGAGGGTTGAGGGGGGGGGAAGGAACCTTCAGAGCGGAAGCTGATGCCGATCTCCCACCGGGACCTGCAACTGGGATAGCCACAGGGAAACAAAACATGACAGGGAACCTGACACAGAGGCGGTTGGCCATTGCTGTCCTCTGCAGAGCCTTCCTTGGAGGTGTCCCTTGCCGACCCTGCTTAGCTTCTGAGATCTGATGAGATCAGGCTATGCTACGTCCTCTTTGTTCCCACTCACTCACTATCAAGTTTCAAAAAACGCAAAAGGAGAAAAACATCATTAACCTTATTGTTCCATGACATTACAAAGCCGATCGTTCCATGAATTTACCATCCTTTTTGATTTGCGATTATTTTTGATATGTCAGTTTTTACATGAGAGCATTTTTCTGTACTCCCATAATAAATGATTAGAACACTAATTTCTGTTTTGTTCAGAACTACATTCCCCATAGTTCATTTTCAATGTTTTTTATGTAAGGTCAAACTACGTGTTACATGGGAGATCCAAGATTGGGACCCTCCCCAGTATAGCCTTTAGCAGGAAACATTATGCTTGAGGGGGCTGGGTTGTAATTCTTCCATACTGTGCTGTTTCCCTAATAAAACCCACCCCCTAGAACTGGTATTTACTGCAGTAAGAGAAAAAGGAGAGGTACAATATGGGTACCTGTCATTTTCTTTTACTGCAGCAGACAGGAGATCCAGGGGGTGATTTCTGCTGGAAAATGGTTCAATCCCATCCTTCACTGTTGTTGCTCCCATCCAAATTGGACCCTTTGCAGACATTTTTTTTTTAAAAAGTCAGAAGATCTGATCCTGGATCACCCAGTGTCACCATGTGTGGTCAGAAGGATATATGTACTTTAAACATATATCTATCTGAAGGGTGAGCTAGTTTGGTGCAGTGGTTAGGAGTGCAGACTCTAATATGGGAGAACCGGGTTTGATTCCCTATTCCTCCACCTGCAGCTGCTGGTGTGACCTTGGGTCAGTTACAAGTTCTTTCAGAGCTGTTCTCTCAAGATCAGTTCTCAAAAAGAGCTCTCTCAGCCCCACCTACCTCATGGGGTGCCTGTTGTGGGGAGGGGAAGGAAAAGGAGATTGGAAGCTGTTCTGACACTCCTTTGGGTAGGGAAGGGCGGGGTATAAATCCAATCTCTTCTCTCTCTTCTGTCTTTAAATCTGGCCCCAACTTCAAGCAATCGTATCCTGAGCATAAGGAACAAAATTTCTTTCTTCTATCTCTGGTGCCTGATAATTATTACACTCAAGCTGTCATGATAATATCAAACATACAGTAATAACAGTTAACACTAGAGTTGCCATGTTAAAATGCAAATATTCAGAATGCCCCCACGCATGGTGCAATGTGTATCACTTAAGAATGTGCATCTTTCCTATTATATAAAGCTGTTTTCAAGATTCCAAGGGGCAAGATTCCATAGGGCGCCAAAATCAGTAGGCTGGACAGACTGCCACTCAAAAGGGGGTCCCTGGCCATTGGCTGCATTCTCTCCCTGCTTTGCCTCAGTCCCACCCACAGAGCCACCGGCCAACGTCCCGGCCTGTCTGGAGGGAGCCAGCGAAGGGGAAGGACCGACTGGGTGCTGGGACCACTCTTCTCCTCCGCCCACTGCCAGGTGGGTCTAACTGTCCCCTCAGTGGCCTGCTTCTGTCAGTGAAAAGACAATGAACTATCAGCATAACCCACTCTGCCACACATTGCCAGCATGCCCAGAATAAACTGTCAGAATAAACTATCAGAAACAGGGGGCATTTCACACAGCACCCTGTAGCGCTTCAGGACCGGTACAAAGAACTGAAGAACACTTGGGAGAAGGTTTCAAGGTAAACCAGCTCAGGAACGCTTCCCCAATGGGAGAGGCATGTTTCTGTGTCAAAGGGCCACTATGCTCCATTAGGAAACTGGTACTAATACGGTTCTGTGTAAAATGCCTGACAGAAACTGTTACTGAAGAGTTCCTGAAACGGAACATATTGGTTGTGTGAAATTCCTCAGAATCCTATTCCTGCTTAGCTCCACCATGGTTGGCTGGTTAATGAGGTGGGCCAATGTCAGTTAACAGCCATGAATTCTTTTCAATAACTGTATGACTGCTACAAGGTGTATTTACATGATCTCTGAAAAGGTTATTGGCTTTCATGTGTTTTACCCTCATGATTGGTGACAGGTCCTGCCCGGGAGTTCTCAACCAACAAACTGTTCCCTTCAACCCCCTGCAGTGTGGCTGACTTTCCCCAGGGTTGCCAATCTCCAGGTGGGACCTGGAGATCTCCCGCTGTTACAATTGATCTCCAGATGACAGAGATCAATTCCCCTGGAGAAAATGGCTGCTTTGGAGGGCATTATATGGCATTATGGCATTATGGCATTATAGCTTGCTGAGTCCTTCCATTCTCCCCCCCCCCCCCAAAAAATGCTGCCCACCAAAGAATCCACCCTCCAAATCTTCAGGTATTTCTATCACAGCGTTGCCAGGTCTGGGTTTGAAAATCCCTGGATACTTTGGGGGTGGATCCAGGAGAGGGTTGGGTTTGGGGAGGGGAGAGGCCTCAGCATGGTACAATGCCATAGAGTCCACCCTCCAAAGCAGCCATATTCTCCAGGGGAGCTGATCTCTGTCAGCTGGAGATCCATTGTAAAAGCGGGAGATCCCCAGGCCCCACCTGGAGGTTGGGAACCCTATTCCATCATCAAAGCCGGCAACTATCCCCTCCGTGCCCATCGCTAGGCAACCAAGCTTGCTTCTCTGAAAGCCCCTATCCACACCTATGTTGGCCTTTGGGAGAAAACTCATTGGGTCCAGCTGAACAGAATGTCATAGAGGCTACCCTCCAAAGCAGTCAGTTTCTCCAAGGGAGGGGGGAGGATCTGTTGTCTGGAGTTCAATTGTGATACCTGGCGATCTTCAGGCTCCACCTGGAGGTTGGCTACCCTAGGCATTCATGTTTGTGTGTGTGTGTGTTTGTGTCTCTGTGTTTGTGTCTCTGTGTTTGTGTTTCTGTGTGTGTTTGTGTGTGTGTGGTGAAGAGGCTTGAAAAAAAATGGCAGTCTGAAATGGCAAACCACTCCGAAGATGGCTCCAAAATGGTAGGGGAAGGGCTGTCTGAAACACTGTCACTGTACCAGTTTATTACAAGCTGTTAAGCAGGATCTGCTAGACCCATTGTTGCCAATCCCCAGGGGAGGGATGGAGATCATGCTAAATTACAACTGCTCTTCAGATGGCAGAGATCTTCCCCTGGAGAAAATGGTGGACTCTGAGTCATTATACCCTTCTGAGGTCGCCACAGCAAATTGACGCTGAGTGCCCAAGGCCAGGGCACTCTCCCAGAGCCTCTTTCAAGAGCCCGTTGTATTTATTTCCACAACAGGCCTTATTCCTAGTCTAATATAAAAGTATAGCAGTCAATAATTAGAGGGCATAGTAAGTAGGTAGAGGGTGTGCTCCCCCAAAGACCTCTGGCAGTAGGGAGGAGGGACCTGCCTTCCTGCTGAAGGGGTTTACCTCTACAGCCCTTGGCATCAAAGGCAACCCTGTCCAGCTTTCTTTTCAGGTATAGAATTATAGAGACTGAGTGCAAAGGACAGAAGTTGTTCATGGGATAGACCCTGGATCCATTAAATGTATGCCATCTTTTTTTTTCCTGCAGTGAACGTAAGAGCACAAGAGAAGCCAATATTAGATCAGACCAGTGGCCCATCCAGTCCAATATTCTTTCACACAGTGGCCACAAACAACAGGTGGCCTCAGGAGGTCCAGCAGGAGGCTTTCAGCTCAAGGCCATGAGCTAGGAAAAAGCAAAAGAGAGATAAGAGTGAAGAAAATCTAATGAGCAACAAGTATGCGCAAAGCGAGCAAGATGTGCATTCCTGTGGTGGGAGTCATTCCACTGATGTTATCTCCCATCCGGGACCTAGAGGAGTCGGTATAGAACTCAAAATAAAGGCAAAGTTAATTGACCATCAGGATAGACGATAGAAACTTTAGGCATTGGTACATGATACGAACGCAACAGAATTATTGATAATAATAGTCAACAGGAACCTATGGCAGTGCTGACACTCTCAGTCTGGGGCAAGTATTCTTGGTGCTTTGGGGTGGGCAACAGTGGGAGGGCTACTTGTGTCCTGGCCCCACTGATGGACCTCCTGAGGGCACCTGGTGTTTTTGGCCACTGTGTGACAGTGTTGGACTGGATGGGCCATTGGCCTGATCCAACATTGACTTCTCTTATGTTCACTGCAGGGGGAAAAAAAGGCATACATTTAATGGATCCAGGGTCCATCCCATGAACAGCCTGGTATCATTTTATGATGACCATTAAATTGTGCAGATTCCCGCCCTGTTTTTCTAAAATTCTTGGGTTTGATACCATATCATACAGTGATCCATATTTCTCCATTACACAAATCTCTCTCCTACTTTTGTAAGGGGCCCCTCTACTAGTCATTCTTCTGAAAAAAATTTTTTTAAATACAGTGTCTGAAGTGTAAACCGTCTTGTAGTTCTAATATTTGAATGCTGTAGTATTACACTTATCCACAAACAGGATTCATGATGGAGATAGAAAGAATTTTTGTTACTGGCTTCCATCTGCCTGTGTGAACAGCTTGTCCTGTTTGCTGATGTTCATTTGAGGAAGAACTGGAGCCACCTGGCTGATTTCACCATCCATAAACAAACACCTGGTTTTGATTACGGGGTTATGAAACAGATCTCCCTTGGGTTTGCTAGAGAACTCATTGAGGCAATTTCCTCTGAATGCTTCTGACCATGTTTTTTTAAAGGCTTCCAATTGCTTTTCCATTTTTCCATCACCTGAATATTCGTAAACGGGACCGTTCATGGAGAAGCCCACAAATGAAGCTCAATGCATTAAGAAGCCTTTGGATGATTGTAGTAGCTAGCAGTTCTGACAGTAGCTTCAGCCACTTGAAGAGGACCCCCTTGCAATGAGCAATACTTCAATCATCCCAAATAACATGAATGAAAATAGAACTTCCCTTCCTCACTGAGCCTATTTGCTCAAGGGCCTAGCCACCCCCTTCACAGTGATAGTTTGTTTATAGTTTTAAGTGAGTAGCTGTATGAATTTGGTGGCAGTAGTTACAATGTTTCATTGGTTGATGGAAAATATAGATTTCTTGGCCCTCCTATTCTATTTGGGCTGCCACAAAATGGACCTCTTCCATGCCATGCTCCTTCTAAGCTGTGGAGTCTTGTGAGCAAAAATTCTACTTTGTGAGCTACTGGCATGAAGGTCCTGATCAAGCGATTTGGCCACTGCATACATTAGTTTCCTCTGAAGCTGTCCTTCCTGAGCTAAGATAAAAATGTGTGAGCCAGAGGCTAAAGAATTGTGAGCTAACTCACACTAACTCAGCTGAGAGGGAACACTGCTGCCATGTACCCTTATGGAAGTTGTTCTAGAGAAGATCATTGACAGGAAATACAGGCTTTGTTCAGAGTCTCAGCAAAGGTTGAACACTGAAGAAAAGCCCTCCACCAGTTGTTATTCCCTCCACCTTCAGAAACCTACGTTTTGTGGATTCCGAAGGATCAGACACATGTGCTGTGTCTAAGCATGCTTGGATTCTGCGAGCATCCACTGAATGCTCACCAATGCCCATCAAATATTCTTGAATTTTCAACAGGAATGTTTTACCCATCATTAGTTCCAATCCACAGTCAGGGTAAAAACAGCAACATCCCAAGGCAGGCAGTTCATCTCCTGCTCTTAACTTCTATCTTCCCCTCACACGCTTCTTCACAGTTATTCATTAGTATGGGCATCACCCTGCCGGTCCCAAAAGATTCACACTGATTGATCAAGCTATAGCCAGGCACAGTACACAATGGTGTGTTGAGAGAGGTAAATACTCAGTTCAAGAGGCTAAAAATGAGAAGTGAGGGACACATCTGTTAGGGTAGCAATACATGTGACCTTGAACATGTGTTTAGTAGGAGGTCCACTCACCCCTGATCTCCCTATAACATTTAAGGGCTCATTCATTCATTCATTCATTCATTCATTCATTCAATATTTCAGTTTACACTACACTAATAGTCCACTATTGATGGCACTAATAATACATCTACTCCCAGGCTCCCTGTGTGTGTACAGGTAGATGTAACTAAGGCTGAGAGGGGGTGGACCAAAGAGATCAGTGCCAGATGGAAACAATGAGGATGGAGTAAAGCAGAGCAGGGAGAGACAAATATAGTTTGGGTTCCCGCCACCTCAACCATAGGCCTGGTGGAACATCTCCATTTTACAGCTTTTAAGTCCTGCAGGGCCTGGATCTCACTTGGGAGACTGTTCCACCAGGCTGGGGCCAGAGCTGAGAAAGCTCTGGCTCTGGTCGAGGCTAGACTGGGACATTTTCCACACGAATGGCTCTCCCTGCTCTTGCATTTGTATTCCTCAGCTACTTGCTCTTATTTCCGCAGAGGTTTTTGCAGTCCAAGGTGCAAAAATGCAGTTTGCTTCCTCTTGTGGCAAAGCAAGGGAATTCTTGGGAACACAGAAGTCTGATGCTGTGCCGCAAGAGAGGACAAACTGTGTTTTTGCATCTCGGACTGCCAAAACATCTGCGGAAACAAGCGAAAGTGGAGGAGGAGTACAAATGCAAGAGCAGGGAGAACCGTTCATGTGGAAAACGTCAGATTTTCTTCAGGCCAGGGATTACCAGTAGATGGAATTACCAATAGATAGGAACTCTGGGGCAAGTGATGCACTGTATTCTTGGTGCTTGCAGGGGGGGAACAACAGTGGGAGGGCTTCTAGTGTCCTGGCCCCACTGCTGGACCTCCTAATACCCGTTTGGTATAGTGGTTAAGTGCACGGACTCTAATCTGGGAGAACTGGGTTTGATTCCCCACTCCTCCACTTGCACCTGGCTGGATGACCTTGGGCAAGCCATAGCTCTGTACCAGCTGTTCTCTCAAGGACAGCTTGGGAAAGAGCTCTCTCAGCCCCACGTACCTCACAGGGTGTCTGTTGTGGGGAGGGGAAGGGAAAAGGAGTTTGTAAGCCGCTCTGAGACTCCAAGTGAGTGAAGGGCGGGATATAAATCTAATCTCTTCTTCTTCTTCTTCTTCTTCTTCTTATGGCACCTGGTATTTTTGGCCACTGTGTGACACTGGATGGGCCACTGGCCTGATCCAACGTTGGCTTCTCTGATGTTCTTATGTTGGTCTGTAGATCATAATGCTCTTTGGAGGATGTATTGGGACTCAAGAGATGGTCCTGAAGGTATGTTGGCCCAAGACTGTAAAGGCTTTAAAGATTAAAACCAGCACCTTGAACCTGACCCAGTATTCAACTGGAAGCCTGCGCAGCTGATGGAGCACCAGTTGTAGGTGTGCTCTCAATCGTGTTCCTGTATGTAACTCTTTTGATTTTACTTTGCTAACTTTTTTTTTTAGTGAAAAGTGTATTGTGAACATATGAGGTGATATCAGCATCATATGGTGTGACTCTGTCTTTTGTTTGCCATAATGACTGGGGGGAGGGAAATTCCTGGGGGGAGGGTGTGAGTGCTGGCATGAACTGCCAGGTCATAGATGCTGTAACTTTTCTTAAGATACCTCCCTTTGCCTGGGATGACCTTGAAGCCAAAGCTGTGCCTTTCTCACTTTCATAGATAAGGGATTCCTGTATTCCCAGGGGGGGAGAGAGAAGCGTGAAAGTTAGGTGGAACATTTGCAAAGTATGATTGGTGCATTTGAGGGGGGCTTTGTTCGAACTGTCTATATCTGTGGATTTTCCCACCTCAGTTCTGACACAATACTGGTCTGGCCTGGAACATGAATATTTCTCAATAAACAAATCACTGATAAAGAGTGTTGTTGAGAGTAACTTTGTCCAGGCGTCTGACACATTGATAGGTTTGGGGTATGGCCAACCGGCAACATGGTGTAGTGGTTAGAGTGTCAGAGTAGGATCTGGAAAACCCAGGTTCGAATCTTCATTTTGCCAAGGAAGCTTGCTGAGTGACCTTGATCTACTTGCACGGTCTCAGCATAACATACTATTACCTAAATGGCCTATGTGCATGTACATATCATTTGCAGGTTGTTATTCTGTATTGTTTCTTGGTACTCAGTTTGGTGTAGTGGTGAAGTGTGCAGACTCTAATCTGGGAGAACTGGGTTTGATTCCCCACTCCTCCACTGGCACCTGGCTGGATGACCTTGGGCAAGCCATAGCTCTGTACCAGCTGTTCTCTCAAGGACAGTTGTCTCAGAGCTCTCTCAGCCCCACCTACCTCACAAGGTAGAAGGGAAAGGAGTTTGTAAGCCGCTCTGAGACTCCAAGTAAGTGAAGGGCGGGGTATAAATCCAATCTCTTCTTCTTCTCTTTTACTCAGAATGAAACTGCTATAGTCTTTTCCCCAACCCAGATAACCACATTTGATAGTAAAACTGACATTCATGGTGACACCTTAGTATAAAAATGGTGAATAACATGGTGTATAAATGTTATAAATGTTGTCAAGATGCCATAAAATGGTGTCTAACATGCAAAAAAACATGAAAATGCCATAAATGAAACTAACAAAAAAGGGTGTGTTGTGAATAGAAATTCTCTTAATTCCTCTTTACCCAGTTTCTCCCTGAAATCTATCAACATATTTATTTTCTCTTTTTTAGGAATTTGGGGACTGTTTCTAATCACTTCCATTTGATCCAAGAGAAATTCAAAGAGATGAGGAGCAGGAAAGGAGGTTCTGCAAAGTTTCATAATTGTATTCTGCAGATGCTCAGATATAGGCAATGTCTTCCCAAACCTTCCAGACCTTCTGCTAGAGTGGCACTCTGTGGTTTGTAACACAAAAGGACTATTAGGCCTGAAGTTACAAAATATATGCATTAATTTTCTTTTAAAGAGAAATGAACAAGAAAGAATGAGAGAAATCAATGGCTCCCCTTAAGAATGCTAGAACGTTTACAAGGAATACACAAGACAAAGATTCTAACAAAAAAATATATACACATGGAACATGAATGGAACAAAAAGGGCATATTCTTGTCCCCCAAAGAATAACTGGCTTTCACAGAAGCCCAGCACTGTTTTGCTACAGAAGCTGCTCTTCTCCTAGAAAAGGTTAAGCTAAAAATAGCTGGTTGGGTGCAGCGATCTGTCAGTGGAAGCTTGCTGATGGTCACAGATCTTTCACACATTTAATCTCCCCAGTCCCCACACACAGTCCTTTCCAACCCCAGGCTCCTAGGACCCATGTTCATCTGGGAGGCTGGAAGAAGGGGACAAAAACACCCTTCCTCCTTCTTCCATCACAGGCCCATAGCCACAGTGGGGCATTTTGCCCCCCCCCCACTTCCTGCCAAGGCCCCCCAACTCCCATCCAGCCCCTCTGACTCTTTGGGCCACCTGGAGGACTCTCCACTGCCGCCCCTTCCCCAAACATGGCTTTCCTTCCCGCTGCCTCCCCACCACCCCTTTCCCAAGCATGCTTTGCTTTCCTGCCACCCCTTCCCCAAGCGCAGCAGGAACCTCACTGGCTCTATCTTTTAAAAAAAAAAAAAAAAAATTTTTTTTTATTAAGTTTTAACAATTTAACAATTAACAACAATATGTAAATTAGTAATTGACAATCTGTAGATTTCAATTAAAGCATTACATAATATTACATTCATCTAAGTATGTCTACAGTACGAATAAGAACAGCAAGATTACAATGTTTTGTGTTACTAAATTCTTCCTAACTTTACAATCAGTGAAAAACAGTTTCTGCCTTTTTACATCCTTAGAATATCAAAGGGAGATGGAAAATTAAATGAGTCAACATTTTTGCGATATATATTCTACTAAAGGATACCATGGAAAAAGTCTTCGGACAGCACTGGCTCTCTGGCTTGGAAATGGAAATGAGCACCGCCCCCTGGAGTCGTATTCAACGGGCTTTTGAGCAAGGGAAATCTTTGCTTTACCTTTAAGTTAGTTTCACCTCTGTGTTAAGATTTGGGAGCGATTCAGTGTTCCATTTGGACCCAATACAGAAAACATGGTAAAACAGCCTCCCTCCAGAGAAGGCCAATCAGAATGACACAAGGCCAGAGTTATGAATCAAACAGAGGATCAGTTGACACTCAAGGTGCCAACTCTGGGCTGAGAGATTCCTGGAGATTTTGGGGGTGGCACTTGAGGAGGGTGGTTTGGGGGAGGGCAGGGAGCTCAGAAGAGAGGTGATACCCTCAATTCCACTGTCTGAAGCTGCCACTTTCTCTAGGGGAACTGATTTCTGTTGTCTGGAGATCAGTTTTAATTCTGGGAGATCTCTAGGCCCCACTTGGAGGCTGGCAATTCTACTCCTTTCTCTCTCTCTCTCTCTCTCTCTATGTTTTGTGCTGCCACAAGTATTTAATTCTTTAATTAATTCTTAGGCCCATAAAACAGCTTGGGGATAACTAATATAGGCAAGCCCCTCCCCTCTTTTAAAATGAAGGATCTGTTTAAATGAACACACTTTCTTTCCTTTCCACTAAAAGTATGGAGGCTGTGCCCTAATCCTGCTAGATCCATCCCTGCCCCCAATGCACTCTTGTTACTTGTGGTGCTGACAGGATTTTCTCATACCCGGGGGGGGGGGGAGAGAGAGAGTTGGCCTGGAATACCTTACAGCTGGCTGAGGCCTATTTTTAACTAAATGTATGAAAAGCAACAGAAATTAGCCTCTTTCTCTTCTCTCCTTGCCCTTCACAATTCCATCTGTTACAATTATTATCGACACAATTTTGTAACTTGGTGAGTTCGAGTAGCTATATTTTTAGAAATGCAACATGAAATGTTAGCAGGAAATGTGATAAAGCAGACCTTCTGCATGCATAGCCATCTGGCAGCAAGAGACAGACGGTTTCTTTGGGAAACGGAGAACCCAAAAATGGTTTGGCGGTGGAGCCACGTGGGCCGATGATTTACAGAAGCATCACAAACACACATGAAGCTGCTGTATCCTGAATTGGACCCTTGGTCCATCAAGGTCAGTATTGTCCACTCAGACTGGCAGTGACTCTCCAGGGTCTCAGGCTAAGGTCTTTCACGTCACCTACTGCCTTGTCCTTTTAACTGGAGATGCAGGGATTGAACCTGGGACCTCTAGCATGCCTACCCCCTCCCTCTCATCAAAGAGCTACTAGCAGAGGCAGCCAAAGGGAAAATATTCTCCAAATTAGATCTCCAGGATGCCTATTTCAGGGTGCGCATCTGTGAAGGAGATGAATACAAAAACACTTTCAATACCCTGTTGGGCCAATTTGAGTACTTGGTGATGCCGTTTGGGCTTCAAGGGGCCCCTGGAGTCTTTATTAATCAGATTAATGAAGTTTTGCACAAGCATTTGTTCAGTGGGGCCCTATGTTATCTGGATGATATTCTTTTGTACTCCCTGTATAAAGAATCCCATGTGAAGTTGGTGAGAGAAGTGCTGACCACCCTCCACTCCCATAGGCTATTTGCTAAATTGTCTAACAGCGAGTTCCATAAAACGGAGATCGATTTCTTAGGGTACCATATATCCCCTCGGGGGTTAAAATGGACCCTGCTAAGGCAAATGCCCCAGGCTAATTTAGAAAAGGCCCAAGCAACACAGAAGCAGCAGTACGACCGGGGTACCCACCCCCGAACCTTCCAGGTGGGCGATCGAGTATTGGTCTGGAAGGCAGTGATAGCCATGGTGACAGGGAATCCCTGGCAAGGCCCCTTTGTGATCACCAGGGTCCTGGAGCCCCTGTCGTATGAGGTGCAGTGCAGCCAGTGCCCCCTCCAATGCAAGCACGTGCACGTGAATGATTTAAAAGGGTGGCAAGATCGTGATCCCTCTCCTCTATGGGGGTCGTTGGCTCAGGACCCTGATGATTTGCCCGAGGGATCATTACCATGGCAGGCAGCCCGGCCCTCTGAGAGGAACCTGTGCTTGATGAGGACCCTTCTGAGCAGCAGAGGAGTGACCTCAAGTCCATCCTGGCCAGCTGTCCAGGAGTCTTCTTGGCCACTCCCAGCTGCACATACCTGACATCTCACCGGATCCCCACACTTCCCAGGAAGGTGGTTTTCATGCACTGGAGGCCCATACCACCGAAACTATGAGTTGCCATTGCCCACAAGGTCGAGGACATGTTGTGCCTGGACGTCACTGAGCCTTCAAAGAGTGCCTGGAGAAGCCCGGTGGTGTTGATCCCAATCCGTATGCTTCTGTGTGGATTATCGGGAAGTGAACAAGTTGGCACAATTTGACACCTACCCGATGCCCCAGGCTGACTTGTTGATCGACCAGCTAGGGGAGGCCCACTTCCTGTCAGCATTAGACCTAACCAAGGGTTACTGGCAGGTGCCTGTGCATCTCCCTGACTGGGAGAAGACAGCCTTCGCCACCTCCCAGGGTCTCTACCAATTCAAGAGGATGCCCTTTGGGCTGCATGGGGCCGCTGCCACCTTCCAGCGTCTGGTGGATCGGGCCCTCTCACAGTGTGGAGACTTCACCCGAGCGTATTTGGACGACATTGTTATCTGAAGCCCCGACTGGGAGTCTCACCTGTCTCACCTCTGACAGGTCCTTAGTGCCCTAGAAGCCACAGGTTTAAAGGCTAACCCAAAAAAGAGCAGCTGGGCTTCCAAGAGCTAAAGTACCTCAGGTATTTAGTAGGCAAGGGCCAGTTACACCCTCTGCCAGAGAAAGTGTGCTCATTGGAAAGCCAGCCTGTACCAAACGACACCTGCGGAAAATCCTGGGTTTCATGGGATACTCTAGTTGGTTTAATCCGGGCTTTGCCACTATCACGAGCCCACTCACAGACCAGCTGAAAAAGACAAGTCCCAACCAGTTCCCATGGGTGTAGAAGAGGAGGACGCAGCTTTTCAAAGACTCTGCCAAAGTCTGTCTCGCGGACCAGTCCTATACAACCCCGACTTCACCTGCCCATTCGTCCTTTACACCAATGTGTCTGGGATGGGCCTTGGGGCCATGTTAGCTCAAGAAGTGGAAGGACTGATGCACCCAGTCCTATTCATCAGTAGGAAACTCCAACCAGCCGAAAAGGTTACTCAACGGTAGAAAAGGAAGCTTTGGCCATCAAGTGGGCCATAGGGGCCCTGCAATACTATCTCACAAACAACCCATTCCAACTGGTGGTGGACCATGCCCCCCTTCTCTGGCTGGCACGCATGAAAGATTCCAACCCCCGTATACTCAGGTGGTACTTGTCCTGTCTCCCTTTCTCCTTCACAGTGCGGCATCAGGCCGGCGCAGACCATTGGATGGCCGATTACCTCTCCCACATGTTTGAGGAAGAACACCCAGCTTCGGTTTTCTGGTCGGAGGAATGGAGGTCTGACACGCTTTGCAAGTGCGCAAGGCGGACAGCGGCTCTTCTTGACAGCTTGGGTGGACAAACCCACCTGACGCAACCTCACACAGGTAGAGTGAGGACTAGCAAGCAATATAATCCAGGTTTGAGCAAGCTCGGTGAAGGAAAAGTCTCAGAGGAGACTTTTACAACACCTTGAGCACTGCAGCCGAAGAAGATTCCTGCAAGTATCTCTAAGGAGCCGAGCCGAGCTGATTAAATCAGCATACAATCTCCAATTCCCCTGATTCCTTAACAAAGAAGACAAAGTTTAAACGTTGGGACCACATCTGAAGCGAAGTAACAACATAAGGTAACGGAAAAAAAGTTTTTGCCTTACCATTACCGCATTTTGAAAGACGGAAAGCAGATTTGGTGAAGCAATAGACTGTTGCAGATTGGATGAGTGCAGTTTTGAAACGTTAAAAAGCTGAATTTGAACTTAAAAAGCCAAAAAAACAAGCTGTTTAACATTCCTGCGGTTAAGAAGAGTCGGGAGGGGGAGCCAAGCATCACAAGACAAAGAGGGGAGGAGGGAACCAAGCATTGCGAGACCAAGCTGTGAGGATTGAGACAGGAAGTGACGGCTTGAGGAGCAGACAAGAAGGGAAAAGGAGAAGAACCGGAAGAGCGCAAAGGGGACTGTAAAAACTGCCGGACCAAAAGGACTACAACAGGAAGTGACGTGTGGAGAGCAGACAAGTAAGCAAGAGGAAGGGACAAAAGGAAACTACGGCAAGCCAGAAGCAAGGTAAAAAGACTATAACCTTTGACACAAACCATAGAGAAGTTGCGCCCGCCATTTTGGATTTATAAAATTTTTAAACAGTAATATCTCATAAACTATATAACTTAGAGGGCTGAAACCAACGAAATTTGACTTGGCAAGACTAGCTTGTGTGACCACATTAATCGGTGTTTGATTTGGAAAATAAAATAAAATCGATTCTTTTTAAAGAGACAAGACGGACCGCAGATTAAGATCGAGAGCAGCTACATGGTCCTCTCCTACAATGGCAGCAAAAAAAGAAAAAGAACTACTAGCCGTTATGGAAGCAATGGGGAAAAAAATGTTAGACGCTATAGGAGAGGTAAATGTTAAAATGAATGGAATAGCTGCACAAGCAGATAAAAACTTTGTAGACTTAAAAGCAGAATTTCAAAAATTAACCACAAGAACACAAGACATTGAAACTAAAGTAAAAGAACTGGAAGAAAGTACTCAAAAGACAATGAGAGACAATGACAGGATGGAAAAGATGATGCATTATAAAGACATGCAAAACCATTTGAGATTTAGAGGGATTGAGGAAAAATTGAGTGAAGACATTTTTACAAGAATGCAAGAAGCATTAGCAGATTTTTTACAAGAACAGGAAGAGGTTGTTAGAGAACACATGGATCTTGTTTATAGAGTCAATTCTACATATGCAAGAGATAAAAATATACCAAGAGATGTGGTGGTCCAATTTACAATGAAAAGGACAAAAGAACAAATCTACAAGAAGTGTTTTACTGATCCTTTTGAAATAGATGGAAAGAAAATTATAGTAATGAAAGAACTGCCTAGAGCAATACTGCAAGAAAGGAAAAAAATACAAGCGTCTGACAGATAAATTGAAGGAGAAAAAAATTAGATTCCGTTGGGAAATACCTCAAGGATTAAGCTTTTACTATGGCAGCACCAGAGAAGTGATTAAAAGCACAGGAGAAATGTACACATTTCTTGGAGAGAATAAAGATGACCTTGGTGATATTTAAGAATATATCAAAATGGATTACAAAGTACTTACATGGAATGTAAATGGACTTAATTCACCCCAAAAACATAGAATGGTAGGGCATTGGTTGGAGAAACAAAAATGTAGTGTAATTTGTATACAAGAAGCTCATCTTAAAAAACAAGACCACAAATATCTAATAAGGAAAAAATTGGGAGAAGAATTTTATTCTTTAGCAAGCAATAAAAAGAATGGTGTTGTAACATATGTCAAAAAAGATTTGGAACCTAAAGTAATATTTAAAGACAAAGAAGGAAGATATTTAGCTATTGAAATCTTACTGCAAGGACAGAAAACTTTGATCGTGAATGTTTATGCCCCAAATGGAGCCAAAGAAATTTTTTTTAAAGAATTACAAGTGGAATTGGATAACGTAAATTATGATCAAATCATGATGTTGGGGGACTTTAATGGAACTGTAAATAACAAATTAGACAGGCGCTCTAAGAGAAAGGATGAGGCATTAGGGAAGCTTCCAAAAAACTTTTTTGAACTGATAAAACAAGAGAAGCTGGAAGATATTTGGAGGAAAGCTAACCCACAAGGAAAAGATTTTACCTTTTATTCTAATAGACATGACTCGCATTCAAGAATTGACATGATTTGGATGACTACTAATTTAACGTTTAAGACAAGAAAAGTGGAAATTCTACCCAGAATAATTTCAGATCATAATCCATGTTTATGGACTGCTGGGCAGGTAAAAAAACAAAAGAGATGGAGAATAAATGAGGACTTACTAGACAACCAAGAAACAGTTAAAAAATTACAGGAAGAAACAGACCTATACTTCCAAGCAAATATACAGAAAGAAGTAAAAATTCAAACCGTATGGGATGCATATAAAGCAGTAATGAGAGGACTATTGATATCATTAAATGCTAAAGATAATAAAAAGAAAAGAGAACAATATGAAAATATCGTACAAGCCATTAAAACAAAAGAAGAAGAACTGAAAAGTAGACCAGGGAAAAAGAAACTGCAAAAGGAAATCTGGATGCTACAAGATCAAGCAAAAGCTATTTTGAACCAAGAGACGTACTGGAACTTAAAAAAACTCCAACAAAAGGCATTTGAAGGTGCAAATAAACCCGGAAAATATCTAGCATGGCAATTAAAGAAAAAACGTGAAAATAAATTTATCACTAAAGTGATAAGAGATAACATTGAGATAATAGACAACAAAGGAATAAAGAGAGAATTTTTTAAATACTATGCAAAACTTTTTAAGAAGGAAAACAAAGACAGAAGAAAGATTAAAGAATACCTGCAAACATTAAAGTTATCAAAACCAACAGAGAAAATTAAAGAACTATTTAACAATCCAGTATCATTACAAGAGATTAAAAATGCAATAAATGACTCAAAATTAGGAAAAGCACCTGGACCAGATGGATGTACAGCGAAGTTTTATAAAACGCTACAGGAGTCGATCTCACCAGTGTTACTGCTATTAATGAACGATATAGGAGTCACTGGTGAGGTCCCAGAAACTTGGAAAGATGCAACCATCTCACTTATCCCGAAAGAAAATCAAGACTTAACAAATGTTAAGAACTATAGACCGATTTCTTTACTAAATAATGATTATAAGATCTTTGCTAAGATTATAGCTGACAGACTAAAAGAACACCTTAAAGAAACTATACAAACAGAACAAGCAGGGTTCTTACCTAATCACCAAATAAGGGACAATTTAAGAGTAGTAGTGGATGCTATAGAATATTATGATAAACATCCTGAAAAAGAAGTGGGTTTTTTCTTTTTAGATGCGGAAAAAGCGTTTGATAATTTAAATTGGGATTTTATGTTTGAGGTTCTAGAACATCTTGAAATTGGTGAATATATGCTTAACCTCATTAAGTCAATATATAAAGAACAGAAATCCTCTTTAATAATTAACACTGAAAAGACGGACGATTTTAAAGTTGAAAAAGGAACATGACAAGGTTGCCCACTTTCGCCGTCGCTATTTATTTGGATTCTAGAAGTTCTACTAATAAATGTGAAAGAAGATAAAGATATTAAAGGCTTAACAACCAAAGGTTTTTCTTTCAAATATAGGGCCTTTGCAGATGATGTGATGTTTATAGTGGAAGACCCTATGACTACACTACCATATCTGTTACAGAGAGTAAAAGAGTTTGGTGACTTGGCTGGATTTTATGTAAATAAGAACAAATCAAAAGTGATGTGTAAAAATATGTCAAATAACAAACAAACTGAGTTACAAAATCTTATAGAATGTGAGGTGGTGAAAAAGACAAAATATCTAGGTGTGAACTTAACAATGAAAAATACAGATCTTTATAAAAATAACTATGAGAAATTATGGCTGCAAATTATGCAAGATATTAAAAAGTGGAATGTATTAAATTTGTCATTGTTGGGTAGAATTGCGGTGGTTAAGATGAATGTGCTACCACGATTAATGTTTCTGTTTCAAACTATTCCAATTGTGAAAGATGTAAAAACATTCAAATGCTGGCAGAAGGAATTATCTAAGTTTGTATGGGGAGGGAAAAAACCAAGAATCAAGATGAAAATAATGTGTGATGCTAAAGATAGAGGTGGGTTCCAGTTACCAAACTTAAGGCTATATCATGATGCAATATGTTTGACTTGGGTAGGGACATGGACTATGTTACAAGATAGAAAGTTATTGTCCCTGGAAGGCCATGACTGTAGGTTTGGGTGGCACGCGTATTTGTATTACGGTAAAACAAAAATGGACAATATGTTTAAACATCATTATTTGAGAAGAACACTAATGGATACGTGGACAAGATATAAAAACTTTTTTCCAGAAGAGATACCTATGTGGATTGTACCTGCAGAAGTTTTAAATCCAGCATCACGTTACAAAGGACAAGATTGGTTGAAGTATAGAGACTTATTAACAAGACATGGTAAAGATTTTATATTGAAGGAGCAGCATCAGTTGGACTTTGACTATGGTTGGTTAAGATATAGACAAATATATGACATGTATAGAAGTGATAAAAAATCCGGTTTTAGAGAAAAAAATAATGAAATAGAACAAGTTTGGGAGGAAGGTGGGAAAAAATGATCTCTAAAATGTATAAAATTTTGTTAAAATGGTTTAACGCTGATGAAATGGTAAAAGAACAAATGGTAAAATGGGCAATAAATTTTAACAAAGACATTGAAATGGAATCTTGGGAATTTTTATGGAAAAATGCTATGGGTATATCTACATGTTATAACCTAAAAGAAAATTGTTTTAAAATGATGTACAGATGGTATATGACACCAAAAAAATTGCAAATATTAATCAGAATATGTCTAACAAATGTTGGAAATGGAAAAAGAAAGAAGGTTCTTTTTATCATATGTGGTGGACTTGTGATAAAGCAAAGACTTATTGGTCTATAATACATGCAGAAATGGAAAAATGTTTGAAATGTACATTTAAGAAGTTGCCTGAAATGTTATTGCTTGGACTTAAACTAGAAGAGATAAATGTAAAGAAAAGGACAATAATATGGTATATGATAACAACAGCAAGAATGGTGTATGCACAAAATTGGAAAAATGAAAAAATACCAGAGGTGTGGGAATGGTTGAAAAAATTGTTATATATGGCTGAAATGGATAAATGGACTAGAAAGTTGAATGATCTGTACTCAGAGACCTTTTTAGAAGATTGGAAAGATTTGAAAGAATATGTTGAAAAATACTGGGACATGAAAAACTACATTTATACATGGTTATAATAACATAAAGCAATAGAATTAGAGTATATGAGTGTATTAAGGATAATTAGATAATGAAGTTGTTTTTTATTTTAGAATTATATAAGAATATAGAAAGTAAGAATTAGTACATAAGTATTTTTAAGATATATGACCGTTACCAGAAATGTAAACATAGATATAAGTATTACTATTTTGGATAGAGTGGAAAATGTGTTATGCTTCAGATGTGGTGGGAAACCGCCAATACAAGATAAAATAAGATTATACAAATAGAACAAAATGTTATATAATATGGAAAAAAGGATTTGTATAAGATAAATGTATCAACTTTAATGTTTTGAAAATAAAAAAAAAATTACAGAAAGGAAGAACACCCAGCTTCAGGCCCAAGGGGGGAGGTGTGTCCCATCCCGGATCGTCCTGGAGTGGTCCCCTTCCCCTCCCTGCCCAACCCTCACTTACCAACGCCGGCTGGAGCCTGCTTGGGGGAAACACCTCCGCCCACCATGGCCTCTCCCTGGGGAAAGGGGACCCGGGGGGGCGAAGACAGATGATAACACATTCCTGGCCGAGGCTGAAGATTGGCTGGCACAAGCCCGGAGCCACATCAGGGATAGTAGGGTAGGGACCTCTGTCTTTATTGGATTCAATTTCAATTGGCTCTGTCTAAGCCAGTCCGCCATGTCCTGAAGCACCTGCTCCAGGTCATCTGGAGTAGAGTCAAACTGACTGCCCAACAGCAGATATTGCTGGGTGTCATCGGCATATTGATGGCTCCCCCACCCTATGCCTCTGGGCAAACTGGGCAAGGGGGTGCATGTAGATGTTGAATAACATCAGGGATAGTACCACCCCTTGAAGAACCCTGCAAACCAGTGGGTGCCTCTGGGATGTCTGTTCCCCTATTGCCACCCTCTGTCCCTGACCTTGGAGAAAGGAAATGAGCCACTGCAGGCAAAGCCCCTGAATTCCAGTGTCAGTGAGGCGGTTGATCAGTAACTGGTGGTCGATGGTGTCAAACACTGCTGACAGGTCTAACAGCACCAGTCCCACTGCACCACCTTGGTCCAGATGCCTCCGGCAGTCATCTGAGAGGCCAACCAGCTCCGTGTCTGTCCCATGACCTGGCCGGAAGCTGGACTGAAACGGGTCCATCATGGAAGTGTTATCCATAACTGAATCACCGACGCTCTCTCTAATACTTTGCCCAAATAGGGCAAATAGGAGACCGGCCGATAGTTGGCCAATTCAGCCGTGTCCAAGGATGTTTTTTTCAAGAGGGGGCAGACCATCACTTCCTTGAGTGCCCCCGGGAACAGTCCCTCAGTGAACGACTTGTTGATAATATCCCTGAGGGCACCACGCAGCCCCTCACAGCCAGCTCTTATGAGCCATGAAGGGCACGGATCAAGGCTGCATGTGGTTGGGCGTATTGTTGAGAGCAGTCTGTCGACTTCCTCAAGACAGAGTGGACTGAAATAACCCAGAATGGAACTGGAAGACGTGCATGGGGCCTCGGGTTTGCTCACTGTCTCAATTGTGGCAGGGTGATCGCGGCGG
The DNA here is from genome assembly GCA_029233225.1 of Lepidodactylus listeri. NCBI lineage: Eukaryota > Metazoa > Chordata > Lepidosauria > Squamata > Gekkonidae > Lepidodactylus > Lepidodactylus listeri. The sequence goes on along the minus strand of JARCFY010000005.1, from coordinate 124,529,980 downwards.
AGCAACAAGACCTTATCTGCAAAATAGCTTGCAAAAGCCTCACAATCAATGTCCAATTCCCTGTCATTTGGTCTGCCTTGTGGCAGCTCTGTTAATCACCGAACAGGTCTAAATAATTGTGCCGGGTGAGAGCTAGCAGACGCAACTGTGGCCGCATAGAACTCTCTCTTCGCGGCTTTGCCTGCCATCTCACAGGATCTCATAAATGTCCCATAAGATGCTCTTGTTGCTTCGTCACGAGCGTGTTGCCATTTTGCTAGTCGTCTGAGCCCTTGTTTCATCAGCTGCAGCTCTTTGGTAAAGCAAGGAGCTTGCTTAGAGTGAGGGTACAGAGGGCATCGGTGAACGATCTCTTTGATGGCTGCCGAGAGCCGACCATGCCAGTCCTCGACTAGCTCATATAACGAGCCACCAGGGGTCATGGGATCCCATAGAGCCCTCTGAAGCCGCTGAGGGTCCATTTGACTCCGCGGGTCCATTTGAATATGCTCACCACCCAAACAGGGTTGGGGTGACACATTCACATGGACCTCCAGGGCATAGTAGAGATCAACTGTAGTAGTGGGAGATCTCCAGGTACTACCTGGAGGTTGGCAACCACAGCAAGGGATTGGCCATTTCCACTGATACCTTAGGCAGGAAACTTCCAATTTTCCCCAAGCTATTTCTAGGGTCCTTCCTTTTATGAGGTGTTTTGGATGCCCTCAGAAATCTAAGTGGGAAACAATCCATAGCCCTCAAAACATAACATGGTGTTCCTTAAAGAAACAGAGGAGAGAGGAATGTAAATTTCTCTATGGGGAATTATGACAGTATCATACGTCTAAATCCAGCCTAGCAAATGAAGTATTGTGGCCGTGGCCCCAGTCCAGAACAGTCGTTAGCACATCTTAAGTACTTAGCTGGAAAACAGCCTATATACTCAAGGGTAACGCCTCCCGTGAAATGATTTTTAAATGATGTTTTAAGTGCTACAATATATTCTTCATAAGTACACTGTTTCTTTCCACTATAGGGATACAGAGCTTTGGAGTAATTTCATTACCAGTGGAATTTAATCTCTGTAATTAATAATGATAGCGCTGAGATTTTAGGATAACCCAAGTGGCAAACACAGTCTATATCTTCATATTTGCTGGCTTGGTGCGGCTAATTTTATTCTCTATCAGTAGGGAAAACCAACAAAGAAATAGACCAGCAGTCCAACTCCTGTTACTTTAATTGGGGTCACTGTAATCACCCTGCCTTTAAGTCCTTTTACACTCTGCATCAATCTAGTCTTTATTAAATCCAGAAAAACTGGGGCTGCCAATTCCAGGTTAGGAAATGCCTAGAGATTTGGGGGTGGAGCCTGGGAATGGCGAGGATTGGGAAGGGGAGGAGCCTTAGCAGGCCCATGGCTACAGTGGGGCATTTTGGGACATGCCCCCCAACTTCCTGCTAAGGCCCCACAACTTCCATCCAGCCCCCAGGCCCCCGGCTCTCTGGCCCATCCAGAGGACTCTTGACTCTCTGGGCCACCTGGAGGACTCAACATCACTGCCCTTTCCCCAAACATGGCTTGCTTCCCCACATAGGCAGGCAGAGTACAAATGCTGCAAAAGTGAGGTGTTTAAAATTTATTTTAATTTTATTTTTTTTATTTGTGATGTCAGTGCCCCTTCACTTATTTAAAGCCCCCCCCCCCGAATTACAAAATCTTGGCTACGGTCCTGAACCTTATTACGCCATTGAGTCCCTCCTCCAAAGGAGCCATTTTCTGCAGGGGAACTGATCTCTGTCGTTTGGAGATGAGCTGGAATTCTGGGAGATTGCCAGGCTCCACCTGGAGGTTGGCCAGATGGATGCGACATCATTTGGCAAGGCTGAGATTCGAGTGGGGAATCAAACTGCCCACTCTTGATGGGCTGAGCCTTTGAGTTAAAGGTTTAGGAGAGTTATTAAACTCAGCTTTACCATTCGAAAGACAAAGTCAGCTCAGCGGCTGAGTGCTTCTCTTCAGCTCCATCTAGTTTTAAACTTTTCTCCCCTTCTGGACTCGGCCAGTCTAGCCATGCTGCTCTATGCTACTGTGATCTCAAGACTATTGTAATTATGCTCTAGGTGGGGCTGTCCTTGAAGGCAGGCCAGAAACTTCTGTTGGTCCGAATGACAGCAGTTCAAGTATTCTTGGCAGTTATAAAACAGACACAAATATTTACATAGCAAAACGTTCCACAAACTGAAAAGGGCTGCCAGCTCTGCGTTGGGACATACCTGGAGATTTTGGGGTGGAGCCTGGGGAAGGTAGACTTTGGGGAGGGGAGGGACAGCAGTGGGGTACCAGGCCATAGAGTCCACATTCCAAAGCAGCCATTTTATCCAGGGGAACTAATCTCTGTTGTCCGGAGATCAGTTGCAATACTGGGTGATCTCCAGGCCTCACCCAGCAGTTGGCATCCCTATGGAAAGTCCAAATGGTAGTTCAGATAGATCTACAGGAGGGGATGGCCAGGAGGGACTACTGAATAGAACCCCAGAAAAATCAGCATAAAGATGTAGGAATAGGATTAATGTAAAGTGTCTAACTGCCAAGAATACTTGAACTGCTGTCATTCGGACCAACAGAAGTTTCTGGCCTGCTTTCAAGGACAGCCCCACCTAGAGCATAATTACAGTAGTCTTGAGATCACAGTAGCATAGAGCAGCATGGCTAGACTGGCCGAGTCCAGAAGGGGAGAAAAGTTTAAAACTAGATGGAGCTGAAGAGAAGCACTCAGAACGTTTTGCTATGTAAATATTTGTGTGTGTTTTATTTCTGTAATTTAATGTTGGGCTTTGAGTGTGTGACTACTGGGACGGAAATGCAGGCCTCTATGTTAAGAAAATGGATGGATGGATGGGTGGATGGATGGGTGGGTGGGTGAGTGGAGTGTGTTATGATTGCATGGTAGCTGTACCCTAGAGGGCAGAGTTGACTGGGTTGGTTCGAGGGGGGGGGGTATGATAGATAGAAGAAGAGAAGAGAAGAAATTGGATTTATACCACGCCATACACTCAGAGTCTCAGGTTGCGTTCAGACTGGCAGTTTGGCCTGATATAGGCACCTTTCACAAACAGATTAAATGGGCCTGGTCACACAGCCACATCTGTCAGGCATTCGCTAGGCGTACTCAACCCATCAGAGGATGACCTGGAGCTGGTTAAAAAGCCACCACCTCCGAAGTGGAGTTTTTGTTTCTCGCGCATTCATTGTGCATGGCCAGATGTCTGACCATGGGAGAGCATGCACAGATTGGATTTGGCAGTCTGAACCTGCAGATCCGTTCTGCCACTGGAAATGAGTTTTTTTTTTAAAATGCCCATATGTGAATGTGCACATGCGCACTATGTATATACATGCATTTTGAAAATTTTTTGGCAGTGCGCTCCGTGGCTGAGGCACTGCAATAATGTGGCTGCTTTGCCATGGGATGTCTCTGTAGGTAACCTGCAGCAGGGTGTGCTATGTGGCTGATATGCCCCACAGTGCTTTCATCCAGTTCAGTTAGAGGTGGCACCATATCGTGCTAAGCCGCCAGTGTGATCACAGCCTCAGAGCGGCTTACAAACTCCTTTTCCTTCCCCTCCCCACAAAAGACACCCTGTGAGGTAGGTGGGGCTGAGAGAGCTCTTTTGAGGACTGCTCTTGAGAGAACAGCGCTGACAGGACTATGGCTTGCCCAAGGTGATCCAGCAGCTGTAAGTGAAGGAATGGGGAATCAAACCCGGTTCTCCCAAATTAGAGTCTGCACTCTTAACCACTGCACCAGACTGGTAGAAAGGAGAGGAGGGTCAGATTGAGAGAGGTGCTCTGGAGTGAGAGAAATCTGTGTTTGTTGTGGGGTAGGTATTAGCCTAAGTGATAAATGGTGAGGATATATCTTTGTACCTGGGTCTATTTAGGGAACCTTGAGTCACTCAAGGTTCCATGGCAGAACTGGAATCCACAACTGGGTCTCCCAGACTGTAGTCTGACACTCTGTCACTCCCTCCATTCTGTACACAAACTGTCTTTTCTCAGATTCCCCCCCCCTCGCTTTTTTAGTGATGACCAGGTCTCCCTAGATGGCTCTTTTTATTAAACCTTTCAGTCCCCCCTCAGTGTTCCTCAGGAAAGCTTGCATCCCTCACACTTGCTGGCATCTCCCCTTCACTTTCACCTCTCTCTCTTTACTTTTCATGATTTCTCTTTGCTACTCCTTCTTAAAACATTCATCCATTGATGGTTACTGCTTATGTGAAGACCTGGGAGACAGTTTATACTAAAGGCCTTCCCAAAGAGATGTAGCCACATATTTGGGTTTCAAATTCGTTTAGGCCTCTATATCCAAAACTTTGGAAAACATTTAAGATTCTAATCGAGCAATGCTTAACTTTTCAAAGACTTTGGAAAACTTTGGAAAACATTTAAGATTCTAATTAAGCAATGCTTACCTTTTCGAAGATGGCATCACATTTTTAATCAGGGTATCTGAACATGTTGGGATGGATGACAACCAGAGGGGCATTTATTTAATATAATATTCATATAATATTTCACATATTCCTGTGACAAAATTGAATTGTATTGGAGAACAACTTTGGCATAATTCGAAACCATTGTAGATTCCCAAGGGCCTTCTCATTTGTCTTGTTATGATAATGAACTGATTTTAATTGGGGAGAGAGAGCTCAGAATGTCTGGGTACCATGAAGATGGAAACTGACAGTTGGGGAATGGATTTGGTTTTTCTTCCAGAGAAAGCTGAGGAGAAAAGAATGAATTTTTCTTGGCTGGAGAAGGAGAATGAAGTAAGGACCTCTTGGAGATGAATCTGTGTCTTCCCTTGTATATAGTAGAGTTGCCTTTTACAAGGAGACCCGCTTCCCTATTTACAGGGAGAACCATTGGCTGGCAGACTGCAGTAGCTTTGTGAAATTGAGAGCCAGTTTGGTGTACTGGCTAAGTGCGGGGACTCTAATCTGGGAGAACTGGGTTTGATTCCCCACTCCTCCACTTGCACCTGCTGGATGACCTTGGGCAAGCTGTAGTTTTGGCACAGCTGTCCTTGAAAAAGAGCAGTTTCTGTCAGAGCTCTCTTAGCCCCACCTACCTCATGGAGTCTGTTGTGGGCAGGGGAAGGGGAGAGGAGAACGTAAGCCGCTCTGAGACTCCCTTGGGTAGTGATTGGCGGAGTATAAATCCAATATCTCCTCTTCGTCTCTTCTTTATACTTAGTTCTAATTCAATTATGTGTAGTCCTAGCAGGACTTCGGATCTTAAACAGTTATTGTTGTATTACAACATCTGTGAGGAATCCTTCCTGAGGTAGTTTTCCACCCAGTACCTCTTACTTTTTTTTATCAATTGTGCGCGTGAAATGTTAGTTTCCATTAAAGTTAAAATAGCATGAAGTACAATCATAGGTATGTCTACTCAGAAATCAGTTCCAATGTGGTCAGTGAGGCTTACTCCCAAGTAAATGTGCATAGAGCCAGTCTGGTGTAGTGGTTAAGTGCGCGGACTCTAATCTGGGAGAACCGGGTTTGATTCCCCACTCCTCCACTTGCACCTGGCTGGATGACCTTGGGCAAGCCATAGCTCTGTACCAGCTGTTCCCTCAAGGACAGCTTGGGAAAGAGTTCTCTCAGCCCCACCTACCTCACAGGGTGTCTGTTGTGGGGAGGGGAAGGGAAAAGGAGTTTGTAAGCAACTCTGAGACTCTTAAGTGAGTGAAGGGCGCGATATAAATCCAATCTCTTCTTCTTCTTCGTAGGATTGCAGTCTTACAGTACAATCCCAATAACACTTTCCCAGGAGTAAATTCCATTGAATGGACTTGAGTAGGATTCAGAGGAGGCCTGCTTAACATTGGTTGCACTGCCAATATTTCAGCTTTTCTTGTATGTGTGTAAAGTGCTGTCAAGTTGGAGCTGACATGGTGATCCCTGTAGGGTTTTCAAAGTGAAAGACAAACAGAGGCGGCTTGCCATTGCCTTCCTCAGTGTTGCCTTGGATTTCCATGGTGGTCTCCATTTTAACTTTGCTTAGTTTCTGAGATCTGGTGAGAACAAACTATGTTGGTCCATTCAGGCCCTTCCTCAAAACTTCTTTATTACTAAGATTTTTCTAGATGATGCCACAAGATGTTTCATGAAACTGTATTGTTTGTTTTTATATATTTCCTTGAAGAGTGGAAGTAGAAGAAGAAGTTTCCGTTGAGCTAAGTTCTCATACTGCAGAATGTCTGAAAGAGAACTTGGATCACGTGGTCATATACTTGCTGTTAAATACAACATCTGAGTTACGGTAAGAACAATTCTATTGTTTCTTTTCTGACTCAGTCCAAGGACACTCATTTTTCCTACGTATGTAATGAAAGTTGTTATAGCAGCCATCCGGTTTCTATGGAGTCCCCAATAGCTAGTCATCAACAGATCAGGATTCATTTGTTGCAGGATTGTACCCGCAGAAGTTTTAAATCCAGCATCACATTACAAAGGACAAGATTGGCTGAAGTATAGAGACTTATTAACAAGACATGGTAAAGACTTTAAATTGAAGGAGCAGCATCAGATGGACTTTGATTATGGTTGGCTAAGATATAGACAAATATATGACATGTATAGAAGTGATAAAAAACACGGCTTTAGGGAAAAAAATAATGAAAAAGAACAAGTTTGGGAGGAAGGTGGGAAAAAATGATTTCTAAAATGTATAAAGTTTTGCTAAAATGGTTTAATGCTGATGAAATGGTAAAAGAACAAATGGTAAAATGGGCGATAAACTTTAACAAAGACATTGAAATGGAATCTTGGGAATTTTAATGGAAAAATGCTATGAGTATATCTACGTGTTATAACTTAAAAGAAAATTGTTTTAAAATGATGTACAGATGGTATATGACACCAAAAAAAATTGCAAATATTAATCAGAATATGTCTAACAAATGTTGGAAATGTAAAAAGAAAGAAGGTTCTTTTTATCATATGTGGTGGACTTGTGACAAAGCAAAGATTTATTGGTCAAAAATACATGCAGAAATGGAAAAAATCTTGAAATGTACATTTAAGAAGTTGCCTGAAATGTTATTGCTTGGACTTAAATTAGAAGAGATAAATGTAAAGAAAAGGACAATAATATGGTATATGATAACAACAGCAAGAATGGTGTATGCACAAAATTGGAAAAATGAAAAAATACCAGAGGTGTGGGAATGGTTGAAAAAACTGTTATATATGGCTGAAATGGATAAATGGACTAGAAAGTTGAATGATCTGTACTCAGAGACTTTTTTAGAAGATTGGAAGGATTTGAAAGAGTATGTTGAAAAATACTGGGACATGAAAAATTGCATTTATACATGGTTATAATAACATAAAGCAATAGAATTAGAGTATATGAATGTATTAAGGATAATTAGATAATGAAGTTGTTTTTTTATTTTAGAATTATATAAGAATATAGAAAGTAAGAATTAGTGTATAAGTATTTTTAAGAAATATGACTGTTACCAGAAATGTAAACATAGATATAAGTATTACTATTTTGGATAGAGTGGAAAATGTGTTATGCTTCAGATGTGGTGGGAAACCGCTAATATAAGATAAAAACAAGATTATACAAACAGAACAAAATGTTATATAATATGGAAAAAAGGATTTGTATAAGAAAAATGTATTATTTTTAATGTTTTGAAAAATAAAAATTTTTTTACAAAAAAAAGGATTCATTTGTTGCAGAAACCAATGCACCAGAGAGTGGTCCCCTTAAAGGCAACATATTCCATTTATTGATCCCAAAAAGCAAAATGGGGCATGGCTCCAAAGTTCCATTCATGATGTTTCTACTAAGGGGATGAGATGCATGAAATACTATTGCCTCCCTCTTGTTTATTGAGAATGCTGAAATATGACTTCCTACCATAATGCCAACTCTAGTTTTAACAATTCCATTTCATTTTGTTTCTTTTAGTTTTATTTAGTGATGGGGGTGAAGCTTGTGTGTATGTGTGTGTGTTTATTTGTGTCCACCCAGAAAGGAACTGCAGCAGTTTGGAATCCTGTTTAGGCCCTTCTATGAATACCACCTAGAGAGTTGAGAGCTGTGGATGGAACTATACAATCAAGATGGGCTGGCACTGAAAATCTTTGTGTTGAGTCCAGCTGCAATATGTGGGATCATCCAGCCCACACCCTGACATTATCACATGACGCTTTCCCCCACCTCTGCCAGTGAGCAACTAAGGAATAGATATGGAGAAGTGCATGATGTGATGACAGAAGTACACGGGATGAATCACCCTACAAATTATGGTTCATAACTCTTTTCTCTGCTGTACAATAGCTTTACAGCAGGGGAGTTGGCATGGTATAGCCTAATTTTGTCAGATCTCAGAAGCTAAGCAGGGTCAGTACTTGGAAGGGAGGCCCCCAAGGAAGACTGTGCAGGAGAAGGCATGCTGGTGTGAGAGTCTAAGAGATTTCAAACTGTCAAACAAAGTTCTTAACCATAAAGTTCTTTATTCCAGTGGATCAAATAGTCGTCTACACATTCTTGAGTCAGTAATGAAAGAAAGGGGTTGAGGGGTTACAGTTATAGTGTATTCAAACTGGGTATGCAGGGGGGGGGGCTCCAATCCTGGAGCATAAAAAATACATTTAGATATGTGAGACGTTTTGTTGTCAGGCTAAAAGCGGGAAAATGTTACAATAAACACCTGCAAACGTAAAGCAGCGAAGCTGTTGAGAAAGTTCCCCATCTCCAAGGTTAGGGAGGCACGATAGATAACACTCAGGCTGTGAGAAGTGAGATACATTCCAAAGGTGGGGGTGAGGGGCCTTGACGTGAAGGCGTGTGGGAATCCACCTCCCGCCCGGGAATGGCAGCATTTAGCTGACAGCTGGATATTGCAGCTTCTCATGCAAGAAGATCTGGGAGAGAAAGAGTTAAGAGAATTCTCTCACTCGGGCACACTTGGCAGTTGGTCCCACCCTCTCACTGTTTGGATGTTGAGCCAATCTGGCCCTCGCTTGCCTTCTGTGTTTCATCTTATACTAGGAGTAAGGCCCGATGTGGGAAGAAATACAACAGGCTCTAGAAGGAAGCTCCAGGTGAGTGTCCTGGCTGTGGCTGGTGGAGCGGCAGAGGGAAGGGGAAAACAGAGGGAGATGGGCCATGTTTCTTTCCTTCTGTTTACCTGTAAGGCAGGGCTGTCTCAAGTCCTTTTGCTGCCCCAAGTGGGTAGTATGGGAGGACAAACAAGACTCCTTTTTAATTTCAGACAATTCCAATACTAAAGAACCAACAACTTCTTAAAGAAATGGAAAAACTTACACCCCTGACTTATGTTGATTCGAGGCTAGGCAGTGGCAGCTAAGGTAGAAAAGCACCTCCTCCTATGCCATGTCTTCTGGGTTCCAAGGGTCTGGAAAGCGGTTCCGTAGCCAGGTACAGGGTTGCCAGCTCTGGGTTGGGAAAGACCTGTAGATTTGAGGGGTAGAGACTGGGGAGGGCCGGGGTGCGGAGGGACTTCGAAAGGGTATAGTGCCATAGAGACCACCGCCCAAAGCAGCCATGGTCTCCGGAAGAACTGATCTTGCTCATCTGGACATCAGTTGTAATAACTGGGAAATTTTCTGTAGGGGAAATGATGTGCTGTGGCTGGGGAACACAGTGATTTCTGGGAGATCTCCAGGACTCACAGGAAGATTGGCAACTCCAGTCAGGGCCATAGCTAACATGGGGCCCACAGGGGCCCAGCCCCCTAGCATTTCTTCTGGGCCCCTCCCTCCCAGGCTAGCATCAAAGTACTTCAACTTGCTGCCTCTGACCTGGCTCCAGACAACTGAGTGCCTTGGCTGCTTTCCCACCGGCTTCACTCCACTCCCAGTCAGCAACATCCAGAACAGCACTAGTGGAGGTGGCGGCAGTTCCAGCAGCAGGAGGTGCCTGGCTTGCTTGGTGGTGTGGTGGGTGGGCAGGTGGGCTTACTGGGCTAGCCGGAGTGAGCGGGCTGGGGAGAGTGTCCTGCTGCCTCTTCCCACTCCCACTGTCAGATTTCTTTCTCCCCTCCTTCCTTCCGAATCCCCCTCCTGGATGGTACTGCTGCCCACTGCCTGCTTCTCCCTGCCTAGCTTCACAACTTGAGCAGGTATGCAGTGCCCCGAGGGAGAGAGGAAGCTGCAGCTGCTGTGCATTACCCCCCTCACTGGAGTCTGGTGGTGGTGCAGGGCTGCCTTAGAAAAAGGCTGGCTTCTAAGGAGTTTCACTAATTAACTTTGATTTAATTAGCTGGTGGTCCCCCCCAGGCCCCCTCCCAAAAATACCTCTAGCTACAGGGCTGACTCCAGTGATTGTTTAAGGGGTATGTAGTAAACCTCAGGACTCATTCAATGAACAGCAACAGCAAACTGTTTAGAATGTTAGAGGAAAAGGCCAGTCAGCTGCATATGCAAATGACCTCTGTGTTCCGACTGGCTCGGGGGGGGGGGGGGGGCAAGATTCAGGCAACACAGCCAGTGGATAGGGACAGCTTGAGTGACAGGTCAGGGAGCCAAAATATGTAGTTTACCTCAGGACTCATTCAGTGAACAGCAACAGCAAACTGTTTAGAATGGTAGAGGAAAAGGTCAAAACGGGCTCCAGTTTACGACTCAGCTGTTCACCTCCCACCTCGTCCCGTGGTCGTATCTCACTCCTTAAGTTCCCTGCTACCAGTCACTGAATTGTCACTGCCCTTTTAGAGGGACAGTGAGACCCTTGTGGCCAAATCTCCCTATTTGGAGATGGAATCCCCGATCTTTGGAGGATCCCTGAAAAGTTGGCAACTGAAGGGTCTGGCCTTTCCTTGCTTCCCTGGGCTATCCCCTCCCTTTGGTATTGTGCAGAGTGGGTGAGATTATGTGGTCAGAACACAACACAGATTATTAGCCCAAATAGAAGAATTTATTTTACTATTTACACAATTATAGAGCGCACACACACACACTGATTGAATAAGGCACAACTGTAGGAGTGAGCACACACTATGAACCAACAGGGCATAAATCAACAGGGGATTTCAGCCTGTTTAGAATGTTCAGCCTGGATGGGCTGAAGTCTATATTGATGGTGCCCCATCCCTTGGGACGGTTCCTCTTTTCCCGCACTTTTTGGCCTTGTGGTAGCTGGGAACTGTAGTCCAGCAGATGAGGAAGCCCCATTCAACCCAGTGAATGATACCCCTGCTGGCCCCTCTCTGGAACTACAGCTCAATTGAACCTAATGAATGGGGAAGGGAATAGAGGAAGAGCAGGTCAGTTTCACTCACCTGTGGAGTGGAGCCTGAGGGGTGGGTGTTGCCTTCTGACACACTTCCGGTATGTTAGGGGGTGCGGCATATGCAAGTGAGTTATGGTAATGAGCTCCTGCACCTCTTTTTCTACGAAATGACCCCTGCTCTGGATAGGACACTTTGGAGGTCATTAATTCAACGGGTTGTCATTAAGGCACTTAACGCTCACATGAATGCGGGGATTTGTCTCTTTCTCCTAAGAATGAGGAAGTCCCCCTTGCATGCATGCATGAGGATACTTAGCTAGATCACAGCCACCGGCATTGCATGTATGCTGGGATTCCCAGGACTGGACAAAAACAGCCATGCTGTTCCCACAGACCCAACTTAGTTACTTCCTCGCAAGTACCTCACTGGGATAAGTTCATGGCATGTTTTCTGACTACCAGCGGAGAAGAGATTTGGTTAGGACTTCCTGAATGGCTACTGACTTGGTGTGTTTGAATTGAGTCTTCCAAATCTCTATTAGCCACAATGTAGAGATGGAACACTGTCTCGGGCAGGGATGCTCTGTCTTCTTGGTGCTTGGGGTGGGGGGGGCAACAGTGGGAGGGCTTCTGGAGTTCTGGACCCGCTGGTGGACCTCCTGACATCACCTGCACTTGGCCACTGTGTGACACAGAGAGTTGGACTGGATAGGCCATTGGCCTGATCCAGCTTTTCTCATGTTTTTAATTCCAGATGTTAAACAACAGGAGATGGTGATTACCCTGGATTACAAACCATCTCTGTGTTTTTTTACTACGAGTGGAGCAGATTACCCTGTAGATGCTCTTCCCCTGTGCGGAGGTACAACCTTCTAATCTGATTGATTTTAATGGATTTAGAAGTGTGTAACTGTGGCTGCGGTTTGTGGATTGAAAGTGGATCATTTAGTGTGTGTGACCACAACCTCAGATTACAATTGCACTGCCTGAGGCATCTGGTGGGCCAGTATTGTGGCAGAATTCTGGGCAGATGGACTTTTGGTCAGATCTGGCACACGTTTGCATGCCTCTTGGGACCCATCACTTGTAATTGAGGATGGGAACATTAGGCACACTCATGGCATGCGCTTGATAGATAATAAGCCCCCAAATAGAAAAAGTGTTGTACCGAGGGCAGAGAAGCAGCAAAGAATCAGTCTTCACGCTGCGTAACATTCTGTATGTTTTATTAAAACGAATTATATTTGTGGCTGTAAACCGAGGCACATACAAGCCACCAGCTTCTTTTTATGAACCATTCGAGTGCCGTTAAGAGCAGGCCGATGGGTAAATTTGCACAATTCTTATTTGTTGCCCCTCAACGATTACAGCCTCTTTCCTGTACCCAAGCAATTTTATTAAGCACTTTAGCTATTATGGCGGAGAAATAAATATGTATACTCAATTACTACAGTAATGAGTTGGGGGCACACTTTCTAGGCGTAAAGTGTTTTAATAAAATGGAAATTCATTAGCACTCATGTAATGACACTCTTTTTGCAGTGCCCACTCTGGAAAGCACCGTCCAACGGAGGGGAAACAAAGACCAGCCACGGCTGGGAGACCAGTTTTGCAGCTGTGGTTTTTTCTTTAAGCAAGGAGAACAATGACATCCATCTGCATATATCATTGGGTTTTGGGTTTTTTGTTTTGTTTTGCTGAGCAGGGATTTACGTGCATACATAAATAAGTACTGCTTCGCTCAACGTTTCCCTGGCTTTTATATTCACGGTTCTGAAACTGGAGGTCTATTTTGGGGATCTTGGAAGCTTCGGTCAAGACCGAGGGTTGCTTCGCACACGAGGGCATATTTGCCCTGGCCTGATTCAGAAAGGGCCCTGTTTTTCATTTTTTAAAAAAAGAACTATTTTAAGATACCTCAAAAATTGCTCATTTTTACCTGGTCAGCATCCTGAATTTATTTATTTATTTGGACGTTTATCTCCTGTGGCAAGCCAAGGTGGCTTGCGATGTCACCCCCCCCCCTTTTTTCAGTTTTATCCTCACTGCATTCTGACATAGAAGCTCCCTCTTGGGCTAGGCTTACCTTGGGCTAGGGGCTGAGGACAGACTGGCAATGTAAAGCGGGACAGCCCTGCGTTGGAAGTGGAAGAAGGGAGCGCGTTCAGACATGTGCATCTGTCCGTCGGCTCCGTTTCGCACTTACCCGTCTCCCACTCGCTTTCCATCCGCTTTAACAGGACACTGGGAGAAACCGGTGTCCAGGGGCCGTCTTGCGCTTGCCTCCCGCTTCCAGGCAGTGTGAACCGGAAGAAGGTGGGAGGCAAGCGGAGGTGGCAGTGTGAACGCGGCGTTTTGCCAGCTTGCGCATGTGCGCAAATTGCCAAAACAGCCCTATCACGAGCTGCAGAGGCCGGCTCACGTGGGGCCACTCTGCAGCAGTCTGAACGCTCCGTATCGGCACCGTTGCGCAATACACCGGCCGGTGTGAATGGCCAGCCCCGGGGAGTATTTCCCCCGCAGCAGTTTCCTCCGCATTCATCTCGCTCCAGATTGCCAGTCTGTCCTCAGCCAGGCTTACCTTTAGCTCCCTATACTGGACTGATGGAGCAGTGGAAGGGGAAAAGGGAGTGGGGAAGAATGGTCCAAATGCCACGACATCACATTTGGGTGCTCTCCTGGATGTGATACCTCGGTAAGGCTGCCAGGTCCCTCCTGACAACCAGTGGGGTGGTGTTGCCTTGCAAGCCTCTTATAAAGTATGGGCTTGTAATATAATGCTACATCTGGACTGGGCAAAGGGTGTGCTAGGGAAAATGGACTAATTGGTGACTGTGAGACAGTGCCAACGTACTGGACAAAGTGAAATGTGCCCAGATGAAGGAAACTTTAGACTGACACGTGTCCCACCAGATGTGGACCCGTGGAAGACCCGATGCCATCCTCCCTGCCTCCCCAAGATGACTGCACACCCAGGTAGATGGCATGCCAGCCTCCCTGAGACCCGCAGCCACGTGGAACCACATGGAACCAGAGTAGTAGAGAGCATCCAGCAAAGTAGAGAAGCCATGCTTTGTGAAGACATGAACTTTCTTGCTAAATGCCATAACAAGCCTCGTCTTCATCATGTAGGCATTCCCCCCCCCCCCGTGTCCTTCTAGCAACGCTACCCGGAAACAGCACATACACAGTTTCAGTTTAAACAAAGGAACTTGGTCGTGACCGGATTAGCTGGCTGACTCACCCTCCTGAGCCCCTCAAGATAGCCCAGCTGTCAAGCATCGGACTATTAATGTTAACGGCTGGCCAAACACCTGAAAGGACTCCTTTTCCTCCTGCTTTGTCTTTGTCCCTCCTCTCTGTAAAAAGTGTAACTGGCTAGAAACATTAAACCAATTGCCCAACTGTTAATCCCTTCTCCCGGTCATCTCCCAATCGTCCAGAACTGGATTTTTTGCTGGGGACCACGTGACTTCCTGGGGACCACGTGACTGACCAGGCCAAGCCCACCCAGTCACTATTAATATAAAGGGAGAATTGCACATGCCATGTGCTCTCTCTGGCTGAGGACAGACTGGCAATCTGGAGCGGGATGAATGCGGAGGCAACTGCTGCGGGGGGAAAACTCCCTGGGGCTGGCCGTTCACACCGGCCAGTGTATTGCACAAGGATGCTGTTATGGAGCGTTCAGACTGCTGTGGAGTGGCCCCACATGGGCCGGCCTCTGCAGCTCGTGATAGGGCTGTTTTGGCAATTTGCACATGCGCTTATGTGCGCATGTGCACATGAGCACTCATGCGCAAACTGGCAAAATGCCATGTTCGCACTGCCGCCTCCGCTTGACTCCCGCCTTCTTCCGGTTCACACTGCCTGGAAGCGGGAGGCATGTGGAAGACGGCCCCTGAACACTGGTTTCTCCCGGTGTCCCGGTAAAGCGAAAGGAAAACGTCTGCAAGACGCGTAAGTATGGAAGGGAGCCGAGGGACAGCTGTGCATGTCTGGACCGGCTCCCTTTCCCCGTTTCCCATGCGGACCTCTCCTGGGGCAGATTGCCAGTCTGTCCTCAGCCTCTCTTGCATCTCCTACCTGACCCTGCTCTACCTCACAGACTCTCGATCTAGTACTTTCCAGAGTCTCTCCATGTGCTCTGCAGGCCAGAATATGATCCCTTCCATAATAGTCTCCCGTATTACCCCTTTCTCAGCTGCAGGATCACTTCACCACGTCAGGACAGGAACGTATCACCCACCAACAATGTGCCTGCTAATGCGAATGTTGCTGTACCTTTTCAAATCTGTATTTCTTAGATCTGTGTAAGTGTGTGTGTGTCTGAAGCATTGTTTGTGTGCAAACTATTCAGTAAATGAACCATTTCTTTAAGAACTGGTCTCTGCATTTATTTCTGGGCTACTGGACTAAGCGGGAGTCCTGTATATACAGGTTATAGCTCCCTTAGAAGCCTATTGCCATTTTAATATCCATTATTCCCCATGTTTATTAATAACAAAGGCAATTTGGCTAACAGAGGGGAGGACTTACCAACAGCAGGACTGGAACTAGGCCATGGCGCCGGCAATGCAGCAACATCCCTTCTGGTGTGCATCGGAAGTGGTGCCATCACATTGCTGGTATTGCCACATCACTCTGGTATTTGGGCATATATTCTATGGTAAAGATGTTTCTGCCATAGAATTTTGCCCAGATGCCAGAGACATCCCGTGACACTGGTGACATGATGGTGTCGCTTCCAGTGCATGCCTGAAGTGAAATCGCCATGTCACTGGTGATGGCTTCCTAGGACTGCCTTCCCTGCCAGCAGGTCCCTCCGCTGGAGAGCTGATCAGTGGGGCAGGGGGGCTGTGAGCAGGGAATCCCCAGTGGCAATCCTACGTAATGCTGTCCGTGAGGATCCCCCTCTCCCGAGTCCGCCCCTGAAATACTCCCACGGAATGCCAGCAGAGGCCTGACAACCCTAACTTGGGCCAGTCACATCAGACTCTCTTGAGAGAGCCAGTTGGGAGTGTGGGCTCTAATCTGGGAGAACTGGGTTTGATTCCCCACTCTTCCACTTATAATAATAATAATATACTTTATTGTCATTGTACATAGTACAATGAAATTAAAAAGTGCCATCATTCAGTGACTCACAACATATAATCATGCGCACTCACACAGACATTCACGACTGCTTCTCCCTTGTGATTTACATAGCAACCACTTGCAGCTGCTGGGGTGACTGGGTCAGTCATAAGCTCTCTCAGAGCTGTTCTCTCAAGGGCAGTTCTCATAAGAGCTATCCGAGCCCCACCTACCACACAGGGTGTCTGTTGTGGGAAGGGGAAGGGAAAGGGATTGTAAGCTGCTCTGAGAGTCCTTCAGGTAGTGAAAGGCAGGGTATAAATCCACTCTTCTCCTCCTCCTCCTCCTCCTCTTCTTCTTGATGGGGATTTGAACCCGGGTCTCCCAGATCCTAGTGTGACATGAAGTAGTACCCCACGGCATGATGCTAGGGTTGCCAACCTCCAGGTGAACCAAATACGACAAACCAGAGATACACAGTAAGGAATGACAATAAGAACAAAACTGTAAGGAATGACACTAAGACAGTAAGGAATGACAATAAGGAATGACAATAAATAAGGAATGACAATAGTAAGGAACAGTAAGGACAACAGTAAGGAATGACAATAAGACAGTAAGGAATGATAATAAGAACAATAAGAACAAAACAATAAGAACAAAACTGTGTACAAAATGATTCACCAAAAATCTTCAAAAAGCATTTATGCAACAAGAATATTTTATAGTCTCAAAATATCTACTCCAAAATAACAGTACAAATATCCACACAGAATAAGGCTGAATGAATAAACAGCTTTAACCTCGATCTTCGGTGTTCACCCAGGAAACACTTAAGGAACAAGAGAAAAAATGATTCCAGTCAAAGGTTCCTGTAGTTCCCTTTCACGGGATGGCTAGCTGTGGCTTACTGCATTCCGCCCACAAGCTTCTTCAAAAAGTGGAACCTTATGAGCTCTTGCTTCTAAATCCAGGCTTAAACAATATTCAGAAATCGGCATACAGCTCACAAATTCAAATCAATTAGTTATTTAGATATTTTGAGACTATAAAATATCCTTGTTGTATAAATGCTAACTTTCTGAAGATTTTGGGTGAACCTCCAGGTGAAGCCTGGTGATCTCCAGGAATTATAACTGAGCTCCAGATTGCAGAAGTCAGTTCCCCTGGAGAAAGTAGCAATGGTGGAGGGTGGACTCTCTTGACATTTTACCCCATGGAGGTCTCTCCTCTCCCCACACCCTGCCATCCCCAGGCCCCACTCCCAAATCCCCAGGAATTTCCCAACCCAGAGTTGGCAACCCTACAATGATGCTGAGATATTACTTCTCAAGAACTAAACTGGTGAAGGAGGTGGGGGAGGAATAGGATGCCGGTTGCCATTTTCAGCCGCAAACTCCCACTTAGCCTCTTATCTCTTTCTACTCTGAGTATCCCTCTGGCAGCTGCTGCTCATAATGTACCACCTAAAGTCACATGCAAACCAGTCCCCGTCTCGTTTCCCCTCTGTTCACCCTCGCCTGCGTGAGGCACTCAAGGAGGCCAGCTATGCTGCTCTGTGAGCGAGGAGAAGCTGAAATGGAGAGGGAAATTATAGCAGGTTACAGTGCTTTCAGGTTCCTTTTTACAGCCCGAAATGAACAGTCTGTTTATCTGATAATTACCACAGGAAGCAATGCCCACCTTTGGGCACTTTAAAAATGCAGCTTTCTTCTGAATCCAGACAAGTGAGGTATTTTAAATGAATTGGGCTGATCCAATGTCTTCTCTACATGCAAAGGCTATTTATTTATTTTTTTAACTGTTCATTTTGGGCAACACTATCTTAAACCTTGTACGCTGGAGTCTTGTCAGCATTGGCAAGCACTGGAGTAATAGGTCAGTTTTTGATGCCTTCTTCATTTTCCCCATATAATTTGTTTATTTACTTTATTTATATCCCACCATTCTCCCCAAGGGGGACCCAAAGAAGCATACGTTGTTCTCTTCTCCTCCATTTCATCCTCACAACAACCCTGTGAGGTAGGTTAGGCTGAGCGACTGGCCCAGCAAGTTTCCATGGGCTGCGGTCACATACACTAAACAATCCACTTTCAGTCCTGTAATGACATCATGTTTTGGTGTGTGTGTTTCTTTAAATGTTTAGTGTGACTGCAGTAATGTAAGGATAATGATAGAGGGAGATAAGTGTGATGTGATTGGCTGATGACTGAGAATGTTGGAGGAGAGATGTCTCTTGAGGAGATTCTGTATTCAGTGTTCTTGAAGAGACGAGTGTGGAGAGTTGTGAAAAGAGTCTAGCCTGTGTGGCCAAGAGAGACAAACAGTTCAGCCTGTGTGGCTATATGAGAAAGAGAGTTTAGACTGAGTGTCTAAGCCTGTCAGAGTTGAGTTTTGGTGTCTGAGTGACTGTGTGTGACACCAAGCTTTGTCGGTTATATTTTCTTTCTTCAACAACAGTTCAAAATTACCCCAAAACCTAGTTTGTTCTTGTATAAATAAATCCTTATTTGTTTAAACTTATCCCCCAAATCAGAACAGTCCTTCCTCAGGGCCACATAGTCCTCTAAAGCACCCAGATAACTGAGTCATTCTACCAAACCAGAGAGAGTTGGAATTTTTAATTCCTGGAGGCAGCAGAAATCTACTAAGTTCATATATACAGAGTGTGTCTTAAAGAAAAAAATAGTCTCCCCAATAAGTGAGGACGCCACAAATCCACTTTCAGTGCACTTTCCAACTGGATTTTACAACGTGTGAACTGGTAAAATCCAGTTAGAAAGTGCATTGAAAATGGATTGAAAGTAGATTATTTAGCGCATGTGACCACAGCCCATGGCAGAGTGGGGATTTGAATCTAGTTACTAGTGTGAGACTCCATACTAGTCCCATTCTCTAACCACATGCACGCACACACACACACACACACACACACACTTAGCAAACCGCTCTAGTATCTTTTAATGTTTTGTTTTTATTACTTCTCCTTTGTGGCTGCCTCAGGCAGGTTTCTGTAGAGGCTGCATAAAAATCTTCCAAATAAATAATTTCCAACAAGCCCCACCCAACTCCAAAGAGTTGTGAGCTTAGGTGGGAGACCTTAGTGACACCACGCACAGCCACCAGTCATGGAGCAGCTTGCTGACTCCACCCCATGTCACACTTACATGGAAGCAACCAATCAGTGCACACCAATGCTGTCATGCCTCCATGGCATCACCCTTTCCCCATTCACACACAGAACACAAGTAGGCTTGCCAGGTCCCCCCTGACCGCTGGCAGAGTATGGATACAGTTGCAATATCGAAGTTAGGAAACTCTGGGAGATTTGGGGGTGGAGCCTGGGGAGGATAGGGACCTCAATGGGGTTCAGTGCCATAGAGTCCACCCTCCAAAGCAGCCATGTTCTCCAGGGGAAGTGATCTCTAGTTTGGAGATGAGCTGTAATTCTAGGAGAACCCACAGTCCCACCTGGAGGCTGCCATCCCTAAACACAAGAATATGTTTTATCTGGGTATCGATCAGAGGCATTGAGCTTTGAGTTGACTTATTCAGGGAGCAACGCCATGCACATTTACCTGGGAGTAAACACCAATGGTCATTTTGTAGAAAAAGAGGTGCAGGAGCTCATTTGCATAACTCATTTGCATATGCCGCACCCCCTAACATACCGGACGTGTGTCAGAAGGCAACACCCACCCCTCAGGCTCCACTCCACAGGTGAGTGAAACTGACCTGCTCTTCCTCCATTCCCTTCCCCATCCAATACTTTGTGCAATAAAAATAAGTGTAAAGAACACACCCTCATTCTCTTCCTGCTCCCTTGAAACCACCAGGTTTCAAGTAGACTTGAGATACCCAGGACATATGCACCACCCATCCCTTTCCCTTCCCCTCCCCAAAACAAGACACCCTGTGAGGTAGGTGGGGCTGAGAGAGGTCTTTTGAGAACTGCTCATGAGAGAACAGCTCTGAGAGAACTTGTGACTGGCCCAAGGTCACACCAGCAGCTGCATGTGGAGGAGTGGGGAATCAAACCCGGTTCTCCCAGATTAGAGTCCAACTCCTGACCACTATACCAAACTGATGGGGGGAAGCTGCTGAAGGGTTGGTGAAATTTCTCCAGTACTTATGTGCCGTGTGCCCAGATAAAAAATGGTATACTTAGAAAATGTATATGCCACCTTGAGCAAGTCTCTGGAAAAGCAGCACACAGTCATAAAAGGAACAATGATAAAATTCTCAATATGAAAACAAAACATTAAAAACAATAAAGACCCTAGCAGGGCTTTCCCTGGGGTGCTGCGCCTCTGCACTGCTCGGGGAAGCCGAGGAGGGGGCGGGGCTTGGTCATGTGCCCGCCCCCTGGGCTCCTCACTCCCGGAGCTGCGCTCCTGTGCGCTCCCGCTCCAACGGACCCCTGGTAAACACCATTGAACATAGTGACACTTTTTCTTGAGCAGGCATGCCTAGGAATTAAGTTTGAGTCCAGGGGCACCTTTAAGTCCAACAAAGTTTAATTTTGGGTATAAGCTTTTGTGTGCATCACACTGCTTCAGATACATGGCCACCCACCTGAATCTAGTAATCTGTAATCTTTCTATTCAGGCTCAAAGAATTGCATTTTGAATCTGGATATGGAAATTCACTTGACGTTTTGTGGCAATTTACAGACAAGGCTATGTGCGGGCCCTGGCTCAAAGGGAATGCACCAAAGACTACAGTTTAATGGCGCTTAGTCCAGATGATCTCCAAGTGACAGAGATCAGTTCCCCTGGAGAAAATGACAGTGTTGGAAGGTGGACTCTGTGGCATTATACCCCATTGAAGTCCCTCCACTCCCCAAATCCCACCACCCTCAGGCTCCACACCCAAAATCTCCAGGTATTTCCCAACCTGGAGCTGGTAACACTAGGTGGGGCCTCTATCCCTTCCTGCAACTAGTAGAAGCAAAAGGTGTGTGGTGCAGCAGCAGTGAAGAAGGCAAACTCCATGCTAGGGGCTGCTAGGAAGGGGACTGAAAATAAAATGGCCAATAGTGTAATGTGTGTGTGTGTGTGTGAAGCTGTGGTGCACCCTCATCTAAAATACTGTGTGCAGTTCTGGTCCTCGTAGCTGAAAATGGATATTGCAGAGCTGGGAAAAGTACAAAGGTGGGCAACAAACATAGGAGGTTGCCGTAAATTGCCTAAGAGGAAAGAGTGGAGATTCCGGGACTTTTTATTCTAGAGAAAAGACAGCTAAAGGAAGCCACAGATGAGGTTTATAAAATCATTCAGGGGGTGGAGAAAGCAGATAGAGGTCATATTCAGACAGGCACTTCAATCTACTGTTGCCCTGCCTCTAATTGAGCCAGATTATTTTGTGCCAGAGAATCGTGATCAGACTTACCTCTTTTAGTGCACTTCAAAATGCTTCTAATGGCCCTGGAGTGATCAGATGGCAGAAGTCATTGAGTCAGCCTGTCGGCCATTTTTTTCAAAAAGTTGATCCTCGGAGTATGCCCACAAGCACAGATATGTAGTTTGTGGGCTGCCTGCCATTTTTTTTTACAAGTTTGCCCTCTGACCAATCACACAAGTACTTGCTGAGCATGCTGGGATATGGAGTTCACTGCTGTCCTCCCTCTAATCTTTTCAATTCACCCCTTCCCCAAAGGACAGAAAAAAGCTGAAGAACAGAGGCATTTTTCTTTTAGGGTTTTAAAAAAGAAAACAGAGTTTTGAGCAGCCCCTGTAAGGGAGGGGAGAGAGAGAGGTGCAAATAAGCAGTTGTGTGCACATCACTAATTACTTTTTTTAAAAAATGGCGGACGGAAAACAAGAGATCAGTCAGACCTGCCTGATGGCTTGGGCGTGGAAGAGTGCAATCAGACAGCAGGAAATTCGTTTGGGAACCAGCTCAGACCAACAAGACCAGATTTTCTCAGGTATCAAAGAAACACGAAAAGGGAGGGGAGGGGACTCAGATGACTGGGGATCGACAGATAGATGTTGCTGTCTGATCGCACTTTAAATCCATAAGAGAACAACAAGGGCAACAGATCAAACTGCCCATGTGAATGTGGCCAGAGGGAGCTTCTCCCTCTCCTATTATACCCATACTCAGAGACATTCAGTGAAATTGTTGGCAAATCAGTTCAGGAGGACATGCTAAAGGAAATACTTTCTCAACAAGTTAATTAAAGTGTGGGATTGACTTCCAGATGCACGGAAGAAAGGTCCGTCAGTGGCTACTAGGCATGGTAACTGAAGGGAGGCCCCAAACTTCTGAATATCAGTGCTGAGAGGCAGTAGTAAAGGAAGGCCTCAGCCTCTATGCCCCGTTATTTGCCCTCCAGCACAACGGGTTGGTTGCTGTGGAGGGATGCCAGCCTTCAGGTGGGACTGTGGGTTCTCCTAGAACTACAGGCCCATCTCCAGACTAGAGATCACTTCCCCTGGGTAATATGGATGCTTTGGAGAGTGGGCTCTGTGTAGGGCTGCCAAGTCCCCCGGTAGGGCGGGGGAAACACCGATTTTTAGTCCTTCCCCCCGCTTTTTCAAAGTTGGCCACCGGGGGGACAAAATGGCTGCCTTAAAAGGGAAATGTCTGCAGAGAGCCTGCCCTGCAGTAAAAAGCCTCACCAGACATTTCCCCTTTAAGAAGTCAGCAAGAGAGCTTCCACAGCAAGAGAGGTCCGCCCAGAGATTAAGGAGGGACTGAAGGAGCTGCTTTTGCATGTGGCTGGCAAGGTAAGTTTCTCTTCCAGCTCTTTTCATTCTCTCTCCCTCTTTCTTTTTTCTGTCTGTCTGTCTGTCTGTCTGTCTCTCTCTCTCTCTCTCTGTCCCCATCCAGCAGAGGTCTATCAGTGGCTATTATAGCCACAAGGTCTAAATGGAAGTAAGTGCCTCTGCCAGTTTTTTTTCCTTCTCTCTCTCCCTCTTTCTTTTTTCTGTCTGTCTGTCTGTCTCTCTCTCTCTCTCTCTGTCCCCATCCAGCAGAGGTCTATCAGTGGCTATTATAGCCACAAGGTCTAAATGGAAGTAAGTGCCTCTGCCAGTTTTTTTTCCTTCTCTCTCTCCCTCTTTCTTTTTTCTGTCTGTCTGTCTGTCTCTCTCTCTCTGTCCCCATCCAGCAGAGGTCTATCAGTGGCTATTATTAGCCACAAGGTCTAAATGGAACACTTTGTCTGGGGCAGTGATGCTCTGCATTCTTGGTGCTTGGGGGGCAACAGTGGGAGGGCTTCTGGAGTTCTGGCCCCGCTGCTGGACCTCCTGAGGGCACCTGGTATTTTTGGCCACTGTTGTGACACAGAGTGTTGTACTGGATGGGCTGTACTGGATGGGCCGATCCACTGTGGCTTCTCTCCTGTTCTTATGATATGAAAATCATATTTAGCACTTGTGTAGCACTTAGGGCTTCATATTCTGCCGAGATGAGGAAGGATTCAGTAGGGCTGTTGCTCAGTGATAGAGCATCTGCTTGACATGCAGGAGGTATCAGCTTCTTCAGCTAACAAAGGATCAGGTAATAGGTGACATTAAAGATCTCAGCCTGAGACCCTGGAGAGCCACTACCAGTCTGAGTAGTCAATACTGACCTTGATGGACCAATGGCCTGATTCAGTATTAGGAAACTTCATGAGTTCATGTGTCAGCATGTGGAAGCAACATCACAGAATGTGACATCACAAAATGATGTCACTTCCTTTCTCCTGGCTCCACCCCCAAAGTCTCCTGGCTCCACCCCCAAAGTCCCCAGATATTTCCCAAGTTGGACTTGGCAGCCCTAGCTCTGTGGCATTTGTACCCCACTGAAGTCCCTGTCCTCCCCTGGCTCCATCCCTAAATCTCCAGGAGTTTCCCTGCCTGGATCTGGCAACCCTACCCCCCCATCCCCCACTGGTGGCCAGAGGGGACTTGGCAACTCTACTACTATGTGAGTCAGGATGCTGGCCTAGATGGAGCAGTGGTCTAATCCAGCAGGCTCTATTTATGTCATGTTCTTAAAATCTGTCATACAAAATAGCTAATACTGCCGACTCAGGGATACAATGCAGATGCGCTTAATTTGTCCACTGTTAATATCTGATTTGCATCCATTCATGTTCTTGTTCGAAATACTAACCAGAGAAGTCCAGTACTTAAAGTACTAAACCCCCCCTCTAATTCTTTGATTTTGAAGAAGTCAAGCTCTATAAGAGCTTATTCAATACATTTTACACATGAACTTGTGCACTTGATGTGCAGATTACCCTGAAAGACTCCAGTTTGCCTTATCTTAAATGGAGGTTTGGTTAAGCTCAGGAGAAGTATTTACTGAGAGAGGAAGAAAATGGTTAACATTCATCAGTCAAAGCAGAAGAGCAAGGCACAGGTCAAAGACTAGGATGATAGATTTGGAGCTTGGGTTGCAGAACCAATAAGCAAGGTAAACCTTAATAGAGCTCAAGTATAACAGATGCTGCCTCTTCCCCAACCTTCTGGAGACTGTGGACAATCTTTAGAATGCTACCCTGACACTGCAGAGAAATCATGTGGTGTAGCCTTCTTGGGAATTGGGGTCAGCAGCTTCCAGAACACATGTCAAAATGCTCCTCCTCCTCCACAAAAAACTCTTGACGAGGTGCAAGTTGTCCTGCACTCTGCAGGTAGGCCTTTGCTGGAATAGTGTCTGTAGGCCAAGATAGTGAGGGCTTGGGCATCAGCAGGAGCTGGAATTGGAGACAAGGTGCTGGAACAGGAAAGTGGACTTCTACCTAGAGGAGCAATTGATCCAGCACATTTCTTCTGCCAGCTCAAGGCTTAAATAGGCTGGGTGGACACCAGTTCCACCTGCTCTGGAAGCAGCACATGGGAT
Organism: Lepidodactylus listeri; assembly: GCA_029233225.1. Taxonomy (NCBI): domain Eukaryota; kingdom Metazoa; phylum Chordata; class Lepidosauria; order Squamata; family Gekkonidae; genus Lepidodactylus; species Lepidodactylus listeri. The sequence continues at coordinate 124,504,797 of JARCFY010000005.1, read as the reverse complement.
TCATTTTCTCCAAGTTTAACTGGGGCCAGAATCCTACAAAGTATTACACCTACCATGCTCTGGCCCACAAGGTGGACCATGGACTGCAGACCTGGCACTGTGACTTTATTGGGCTATCTCAGCACAAGCCCGCTGTCTCCTCTGTTCCTGGTCTTCCCCAGGCCATATTTCTTGGTCCTCAGGATTCTCCTAGGAGGCTTCTGCGTCGAAGTCCACAGTTAGCTCAGAGAGGGTCATAACACAAGTCTTCAGTCACTCACATAAAGGCACCAAATGCCAGCATTCATATGTCCACTTTTCATTATGGGATCTTTCTCAGAAACGGACTGTGGATTTGGGGCTGATGGTGGTTTGAAAAATGGTCCTGAGCAAAAGGACAACCTACTGTTTCATAAAGGGCTCTTGTTTTCTTGTTGCTAGTTAAGCTTGTCATCTGTCCCCCTGACACCTTTCTTACCATCCATTTTTCAGATAGGTCAGGGACACAGAGCCAACAAATTTGGTGGAAGCATCCAAAAGCAATTTGTGAATGGTGGTGGAAAGTGTTGTCATGCCACAGCTGACTTCTGGCAATCCCGTAGGGTGTTCAAGGGAACAGACAAACAGAGGTAATTTGTCCTTGCCTTCCTCTGCATAGCAACCCTGAACTCCTATCCAGGTACTAACCAGGGCTGTTCCTGCTTAGCTTACAAGACCTGAAAAGATCAGGTTAGCCTGGGCCAGGGGTGGGCAAACTTGCTCAGCGTAAGAGCCACCTAGAACAGGGGGGGCCAAACTTGCTTAATGTAAGAGCCGCATAGAATAAACATCAGATGTTTGAGAGCCACAAGACATGAACATTTTATTGGAAAATAAGCAAAATTGGTTTTTATTAACATTAAATGAGACTGCCAAAAATAATAACAAAAGGAGTAAAAGCAGATATTGATAATGATATTTATTTGTCCAATGCTATTTGTTTGCTAATGATATTTAGCTTCCCCAGCCGCCCTGCCGGGAGCCACATGATATATGTGAAAGAGCCGCATGCGGCTCCTGAGTCACAGTTTGCCCACCCCTGGCCTGGGCCATCCAAGTCAGGGCAATTTGGGAGTACTATGATACAATGCAGAAAAGAGCAAGAGTCTGGTAGCATCTTAAAGACCAACAAAAATTTTGGCAGGGAATGAGCTTTTGTGAATCACTGCTCCCTTCTTCAGATACAGCTCACTTCAGATATCTGGAGACGTGAGTATTAACTTACGAAAACTCCTCCCCTGCCACAAGTTTTGTTAGTCTTTAAGGTGGTACTGGACTCTCGCTCTTTTCCACCGCTACACTCAGACTAACACAGCTTCCCATCTTGATCTGTGACAGTGTACTTGTCTGAGAACATCTGACATTCAGTAGGAGCATGAAGATTTTTAACTATGCTGGTGCTAATGCTAAACAGAGCTGAACATGACCCCAAACGTTCAGCTCCCTGAAATGTTCCAGTTTTACCTCTCAGATTTTGAATTTCAAAATCCAAACCGACGTTCACTTTGTGGATATGAAATTGTGCTCCAAAGGAAGAGTGCTTGAGGCCTGCTGGCATCTTTTCTTGGCTTTGGCAGCCCTTCAGTATGAAATGAAATATGCTTTCAGCTGTCAAATGCTAAACACCATTGCCTTCCAACTGTCACATATAATCAAATATGACAAACCGTTGCATGTCAGTCATCAAACACTGTGAGATATTACATACCACTACAACCATCACATATTGCGGGGAAGAGGAAACCATCACATATTGAAACCAGTGGTTCTGGATGTTCTAATATCCAACATTAGGAGAAGAACCAACAGAAATATTAGAATTTGGAAAACATCTAGAGCCCATGCAAGATTAAGATTTCCAAAGAAAAATTCCAAGGTGATTTTTTTGGGATTTTTTCCCTTCAGCCCTAACATTATGGTCTAGTTTAAAAAACACTTTATAGCAACCCTTATTAGCTACCGAAATATATGGATTGATTTGGAGTAGCTGTTGTTCAGTGAGTGAACATTTGCCTTGTATGCAGAATGGTTCAATTCCTGGTGTCTCTATTTAAAAGGATCAAGTAGCATATGATTTGAAAGCCCTCCACCTGAGATTGAAATGTGCTGCCGTGTGATAGACTGATGGTCAATCAAGTGTAATGCAGCTTTCTGCGTTTAGCAGTGGTTTTCTGAAAGGACAGGAAGTTGGATTCCAAAGTGACCTGTGTGTAGAAAGCGTCTTTTACCAATGGAAGGGGAGTCCTACAACTTGCATTGTTTACTTAGAAATGTAAACTCTGCTTTCTCCCCAAGGGTGAGTCAAAGTGGATTACACGATCATACTCCTTCCATTGTATCCTTACTAGGGTTGGGCACAAACTGGGAAAAACCCGGTTCGGGACGTGTCCTAAGCTCGAACAGGAACCCAGTAGCTCTGCTGAACTGAACCAATCTGGGAAATTCAGGATGCGATGGGGCAACTCTCCAGGGTCCTAAAGACTCCAAAATCATAGAGCATCTCCAGGTGACTTTCCTCCATTTGCCCACCAAGTTTGGCAAAGATTGGACTTGGGAGAGACTGAGTTATGGACTCCCAAACAAGGTGACCCCAGGATCACAACAGCTCGAATCCACTGCCAACAGCATGCTGTTCCTGAGAAGGATTGGTCTGGGATTGTGCGGCCTGGGCAAGGAAGCAGCCATGGGAAGGAAGACAAGTTGCTGGTCAGTTTGCCTTGAGGAGTTGCCCTTGGCCTCAGACTGGATTCTCCTTGCCAACAGTTGGACTGGACGGGGATCGCTGGTGTTGGAGGAACAGTCCCGCTCCCTTCCCAAGGACAAGTTTTCTCTAGTCACAGCTCACCCCTCAGTGAAGTTCAAGGTGGACTGGAATTGGGAACCCCTCGGTGCCCACCACACCGATGTGATTGGCATTGTCACGCCCCACAATCACCTTTCCAGTGGTGTGAGTTGGAAGGGAAGGATGTGTGGGCCATGTAGCCTGAATGGAAAATGGCACCATAAAAAGGAAGACACTTCCCCCCTGGAAGCTGGGATTGGCCCCTGCACTCACCTAGCCTGTGAGATGAGTGTGAAGGGTTGGCTAAAAGCCCTGCCACACATGAAGCAACACCCACATGCCCCGGGAGGGTTGTCTGCAGTGTTCCCTCTAAGCTAAGTTAGTGTGAGCTAGCTCACCGTTTTTTAGCTTCCAGCTCACACATTTTTGTCTTAGCTCAGGAAGGTTGGCTCCAGAGCAAACTAATTCATGCAGCAGCCAAATCGCTTGCTCGCGACTTTAATGCCGGTAGCTCACAACGTGGAATTCTTTCTCACAAGACTCCACAGCTTAGAGGGAGCGTTGGTCATCTGCCCCCTCTGTTCAGTCACCTAGCCAACATGGAGGTGGAGCCATGGAATGCCGGGTAGCTCTGCCTCAAACCTGCTGCCAACAACCAGCATGGCTCTGGAATGGAGCCCCTGACCAAACTGAATAAGAGGATGCATTCCTTGCATCATCCAACAGTGAATACCCCGGGACAGGACCCATACAAACCATCCCTTGCAAACACCTTGCCAGTGGGATGAGTAAGATGGGATGGCTCTTGAACTAAGGACACCCCCCCCCCCCCGTCCTCTGCATGCTATGTTGTCTTCCCTACTCAGGCTCCAGCTTGCAGCCCGTGTAAGAGGGATGGATGCAGCCATTGGTGGCCATAGTGAGACCCAGGACTCAGAGTCAGGAAGGGATTGTCCCATGTCGGTGGACTGCAGTCACCTTGTCGGCGGGCAAGTGTCTGTGTGGGGGTAATGCATGCAAGCAAAGAGGAGAGAAGAGATGGATGACCAGATAGAAGTTTAACATAACTGATCAGGGTCACCGGTGATGGTGGTCACTCAACATCCGACACCCTGCCACACCATGGAAGGAAGCACTGCCTGCAGTCTCACCTTGACAGTGTGGAGGCTGCCAACTAAGCAGTGACCCACATCACACCCAAATGCCCTGGACCATTGTCTAGCATTTTTCTGCCAGGGTTTCTTGGAGGGTTTCATTCTCCGAACAGCCCCGAGCCATGCCCAAAAGCTCGGAGATTTCTTCGGAGACCACATGTGTGCCAAATGTTGCCCCCCGAGCCCCAATCTGTCCAGAATTCAGCACAAATTTTGGCTCATCTCACAGTTCGTGCCGATCCCTAATCCTTACAATAATAGCCTTGTTAGGTAGCTTAGGCTGAGCAGGAGTAACTGCTCCATCGTGGCCAAGTGGGGATTCAAACCTGGGTCTCCCAGATCCTCATCAGACACTTTAGCCACTATACCACACTGGTATTAGTGCGCTGCACAAGCAAAGCAAACTTAAACCCTCAGAGCAAGACTTGAGTCCAGCAGCACCTTAAAGACCACCTAGATTTCCAGGTTATAAGCTTTTGAGAGGCAAATCGATCTTTGTCAGAGACATCTGAAGAAGAGAGATTTGAGTCTCGAAAGCTTATTCGCTGTGAATTTGGGCAGACTTCAAGGTGCTGCCGGACTTGAATCTTGCTCTTTTACTGTGGACCAGTATCCTTCCACCTGTTAAAAAAAAATAAGCAGGTATACAAAAGAGTGTTTCTTTCAAAGGCCTATAAAAACCTTGTAGGGGCCCAAATAAAGCCTCATAAAATGTTCAACAATGTACAACATGTTCAACAATGTACAAATACATGGAAAAGAACAGAGTGTGACCTGATGCATTTTGGCTCACAAGAGCCTTCTTCAGAGGTCAAATAGTACAATAGACACCAAGCAACGGAGCCCCTGTAACACATGTAAGGCAATAAACAATAAATAATATAGGCCAGGTATACTTGTGGCCCCAAACAGAAACCTTTTGGTGTGTCATTCAATTCCATACTGGAACATTCCATTTTCGGTCCTATATTATTTATTGTTTATTGCCTTGGGCTTTAACATACCTCACTGATCAGCCGCCCTGCTTGGAATAATGGGCCAAGCTGGAGAGGGCAACGATTCCAGTTGCTTGTTTTACAGTCCCCTAACCCTGTGAGAGGCCTACAGAGTCAGTCACCAACAAGTGTCCTTAAACAGGAATGCTTTATTGAGAAAGGTCTGCTAATGGTCAACTGCACTTCTTGTGTTAGTAATGGCTGACACAGCTCCAAGCAGGACAATTATACAGAATTCAAAAAGGGGTCTGGTAAGGAATTGCAACCAATCACCAAGCCAAAGAAAAGGCGCTTAAAATACTGGTTTATGGTTCCCAGGGAAAAAGCGGGAAGAATTAGAGTCAGACAGGAGAAGAGATACATGGGCAGGCACCAGCAGTCTCCCAAGGTCAGAGCAGCTCGGAGAGTGATAAGCATGCCATGAGAAAGATAACATAACATTCTACAGACCCGATATCAAGGGTTCACTCATCCCACCTCCCGGGCAGGGGATGGCAGCATTACCTGACAAACCGTCACTGAATGCTACATATTGCTCTGCTTTGTGCTGTTGTAATTTTCTCTTCAACGCTCTTATTAAAGCCATTCTGTACCAACAGCAGGGCAACCGGAATTCTGTAGCTGGGTAATTTTGTCACAGCAGGGATGTGGCACTACAGTGGCCTCTTCATTTCTTGACACTTTTAAACCTATCATTCATAACCTCCACTCCTCAGCTACGCTCTCCTCTTGCCATTTTCCAAAGCTCCCCCTGCCCTCCTCATGGATTTCTTAGCTCCATAACTTTGACAGCTAAACACAATTTTCTTCCCAGTTTGCTCCCTTCATTATATTGTTACATCACTTTTTTCTTTTATTTTCTTTTGCAGCACCCCATACGTTTTTAAAACAGTGGTGGATTAATGTACAGGAAGCGAGTGTAAAAAAGAAAAACTGTTTAGACGGTATAAAAATTTCCCAAACTTAAAAAAACCAACAAACCTCCATGTCTTTGTCTACAGTGCTCCCTCCCACATTACTGTAAGGAGAAAGACAGATGAATGGCCCGTGAGAACAGGCAAGGCAGAAGATTCGGGGCACGTGCAGAGTTTTGCAAAGTAGATTTAATGTTACTTTTTATCTGCCCCAAGCAAGATAAACTTGTCAACAAAGGAGATGTCCATTTAAAAAAAAATTCTATCTCTGTCTACTTAGGCTTAGTTTGCATGGAGCCCAATACTTTTTAAGAAGAAGAGAAGAGATTGGATTTATACCCCAACCTTCAATACCCAAAGGAGTTTCAGAGCAGCTTACAATCTCCTTTCCTTTCCCCTCCCCACAACAGACACCCTGTGAGGTAGGTGGGGCTGAGAGAGCTCTTTGAGAGAACAGCTCTGAGAGTACTTAGAGAACTTGTGACTGACCCAAGGTCACACCAGCAGCTGCATGTGGAGGAATGGGGAATCAAACCCGGTTCTCCTAGATTAGAGTCCACGCTCCTAGCCACTCCACCAAACTGGGTCTCAGAAACCTCGTCAGCTCAGAAACCTAGGAACAGAATTGCTGAGGCTTACCCCCTGAGGCCTGGGGTGGAGCCTATGAATTCGGAGAGTATAATTTTCAAAGCAGGGGTAAAGCTAAAAGAAACTTTATATTTTTTAAAAGCAATCCTACCTTTCTGTGGATCTCCATTAGAGGAGTGTGTGTGTGTGTGTGTACATATACATACGCATACAAATACACACACACATACATATGAACAAGCTGGAAGGAAGGGTGGTTTAAACTTAACAGGAAAAAGTGTTTGAATGGGTCCCATGGGAAATAGCTTACTCCTTCGCTGTTAACTTCCGACTGTATTTTTCTTTTCCCTGAGAATCCGAAGAAGTCCCTGAAAATTTAGGTCAGTCCCAGAGAACTGTAAAACAGTTCCTGATGTTTGGTAACACAGTTCCAGACTTCCTGAACGCAAGAAGCTGCCTTATATTGAAAAAGACCTTTGGTCCACCAAGGTCAGTGTTGTCTACTCAGACTGGCAGTGGCTCTCCAGTATCTCAGGCAGAGTCCTTTCACATCTGCTACTGCCAGATCCTTTAACTGCAGATACAAAGGGAGGAATCTGGGACTTTCTGCATGCCAAGCAGATTCTCTGCCATTGAGTCACAGGGAGGAGCATTATAATCATGTTCTTACAGATGAGCTGCCATGCCGAGATAAACATCCGGAAAACATCTGGAAGGTTGTCTACCTTGAGGAGACAACTGTGTCTTCCATGATTTTAATTTAAAAAAAAACAAACTTCTGTGTCTCTTACCAGCTCTTGTGGTGGCTTGACAGCAATTCGCTGTAAATGGAACTGGTCATTTGAAGGGGCCAAGTACAGTAGGAGAAGTGTCTGGGGAAATGGCACAATCCCAGGATTTGAAATCTCTTCAGACAACATTTAATCTTGTATTATGTTATGCAAATGCATCAAACACTTGTTGGAAGTGTGAAAAAAAACAAAGGAACGTTTTTTCATATGTGGTGGAAATGCCCAAGAGTCCAAGAATATTGGAAAAATATATCAAAAATGATACAGGAAATTTTAGGGATAGCATTATCTTTAATACCTGAAAGCTTTCTATTAAATATGCTCCCGGAACAGCTAGATAAAGCGGAAAAAAATTTCATAATCTACATTACAACAGCTGCCCGTATTATATGGGCTAAAAATTGGAAACTTAAAAATAGCCCCTTAATAGAGGAAGTAATATTTAAACTTATGGACCTAGCTGAGGCGGAAAAATTAAGCCAGACATTAAAAATGAAAAAGACTGAAATGTTGAAGGAAAAATGGTCAAAATTTTATGATTGGTATAAAAATAAAACAACGACTCAAAAGAAAAGACTTTAAAATATAATTTATATACATATACACATAAAACATATTTTTGAGATATTTAAATAAATATGAGACAAGTAGACAAATAGATAGTTGTAGTAGGGATATTTGTATAGTTTCAATATATTGGTACATTTATGTATTATTTTCTGCCTTTGTATAGGAAACGTGAAGTATATGTACTATGATTAAGGACATATTGTATAACTATTTAATTTGTTTCCTATTTTCTCTTTGTTAACCAAATGGATTTATATTCTATATGTAAAATAAAATAAAAATTTTCTCAAAAAAAAAGAAAAAAAAAGAACATCTAATCTTAAGCACAAGGGAAAAAGGAACAAGGAACATGCAGTTTCACTGTTATTCAGAAAGAACCCCACCTGCTCCCCATTACTTTGAAAACATACCTTTCTTTTTCATCCTCTGTAACATTATAGGCCTGAGTGGTCCAGACAAGGCTGATGTCGTCACATCTTGGAAGACAAGCAGGGTTGGCCCTGAGTAGTACTTAGATGGGAGACCACCAAGGAAGTCCAGGGTTGTTATGCCAAAGTAGGCAATGGCAAACCACCTCCACTCATCTCTTGCCTTGAAAACCCTAAGGGGTTGCCATAACTCAGCTGTGACTTGACAGCACTTTCTAACACCAATATTATTTTCCTCCCCTCCCCCCTTTTAAATTTCCCCTTCAAGGTGCCTCCAGGTCCTGAGATCTTATGTCAACCAGCCCTGCTATCACAGAAGAAAACCTCAATGACAGCTTCATCAACGGTGCTGGTCGCACTGATGATGTCACAGTGCTCCGATCCCTGTTGCCAGGATACAAGTGAGATAAACGGTCCTGCTCCCTTCTCTTTTAAAATGGCGGCCTGCCCTGCAGTTAGCAGACCACTTGGCAAATTGTGAAAGCAGAAGACATAGAGGAGAGATAACATAAGCAAGGTACAGCTTATAAATCCTCGACATGATAATGGAGAAACGGAGGGTTACTACCGTCTCCCTGGCACAAGTCATTCAGAGGGTCACATAGTGGTACATGTCTCAGGACTTTTATGAAGGTGTTGCCATTTAGACTTCCCAGAGTCTCTTTTATGGGTGTCTGTCCTCTTTTGGGCTCTTTTTTTTTTAAAAAAAAAGGATGAAAATGTCCTCTTTAGGGGTTGGAAGGTTAGGAATATTCTTCACTAGTAGCAATTATCGCATCTTAAATAGTAGGACTATTGAAAACGAGATTTGTGATGGTGATCACTTGTTTGAAGTAGTCAGGAAATATGTTCTTTTTTCATTTTTTAAAAATATGGTAAACCTACATTTGTGGACATGAATAAAAAGCCCTATATGGCTCAGGACCTATCTACTTGAAGGACCGCCTCTCCCCATATGTTCCCCATATGTCCCCCAGCGAGCACTACGGTCTGGTTCCCAAAATCGCCTGACCCTCCCAGGGCCAAAGGAGGCCCGGCTGGCGGGTACAAGGTCCAGGGCCTTCTCTGTGGCGGCCCCGTACTGGTGGAATGAGCTCCCGGATGACATCAGGGCCCTGCGGGACTATTTACAGTTCCGCAAGGCCTGCAAGATGGAGCTCTTCCACCAGGCTTTCGGGTAGAGGCCGCCCAGTATTGAGATCTACATCTGGCCCTGGACCGATTCCACCCGCCGGTTTGTAGCTGTTTTAAGGTGGTATTCAGGTGCTGCGCTGAATTTGATGATACGCCATCTGTATGATATTATGTTGGATTATATGTTTTAATGTTTTTAATGTTTTAAATTATGTATGTATGGATATGTTGTTAGCCACCCTGAGCCCGCCTTATGACGGGGAGGGCGGGATATAAATCACATGAAATAAATAAATAAACAAACAAATAAATAATAAAATCACTTATAACAACTTCAGTTATCCAAAAATCTTGTTACCCAAATGTGACTCACCCTTTTTACCCAGTAGAATCCCCTGGATGACTGTTTTGTATTTTTTTTTTGTCCTTTTTCCTTGACCCATGTTCCCGACCACTAAGCCCATATCAGTAAATTACGATGGTAAGTTTTATGGGACTTTAAGGATTCTATTGCATGATGAGACATATCAGGTTTCTGATGTGTTGTGTGCCTTTGGATATAGAGGGACTATATAAATTGCAAAGTAAATCCACCTAGGAAGATTTGACGGCTCGCTCTTGATGGCAAATTCAATAAATGAAAAATTAGATGTTCCTACAAAATACTAGTAAGGTCACATGCTAATACAATAATCTCATTTATTAAGGAACAAAGTGGTAGATAACAAGTGTATTTTTTTCCGATACCAATAGATAAACGTAAATATTCTCTTTACGCCATGCTGAGGTTCCCCCTCGCCCACAGTGTTATATATTTTTATAGGGATATGTAAAGATCCCAGGAGAAATTCTGCTAGTCTGATCAAAAAACGATTTTAGCTTCCTCCAAGGTTTTGCTTGAGTGGGTACAGTCAAATTGGCCCCTGAATGTTATTTTAGGAGGAATTCAGCTTCGGCGGAGGGCTCTGCTGTGCACCTTCCCGTTCCCCAAATAATTGTGCTTCTTACCAGAATTCATTTTCCCATCGCTCCAGATTCCTTTGCTATTTCACGTGAGCAGGATCCTTAAAAATTGTCTCATATTTTACATAGACAATCCAAACATTTACATCCCAGCTGACTAATGACAACTCCAGCAAGGGGCTTTCAAGGCATGTGAGAATAGGGTTGCCAAGTCCGGGTTGGAAAATACCTGGAAACTTTGGGGGTGGAGCCAGGAGAGGGCAGGGTTTGGGGAGGGGAGAGGAGAGGAGGGGCCTCAGCATGGTACAATGCCATAGAGTCCACCCTTCAAATCAGCCATTTTCTCCAGGGGAGCTGATCTCTGTCAGCTGGGGATCAGTTGTAAAAGCGGGAGATCCCCAGACCCCACCTGGAGGCTGGCAACCCTATGTGAGAAGCAGAGGTGGCATGCCAATGCCTTCCTCTGCAGGTTTCCATGCAGGTTTCCCATCTGCTTAGGTACCAAGATCTGACAAGATCGGGCTACCGTGCCCCTTCCCCTCCCCTTTAAGATTGCTGTAAATCTTCTTGAAGGATCACCTCAAAATAGGGATGCCAGCCTCCAGGTGGGACCTAGGAATCCCTTGGAATTACCACTCACCTCCAGACTACAGAGATGATTTCCCCTGGAGAAGATGGCTCCTTTGGAGGGTGGACTTTATGGCACTGTACCCCATTGAAGTCCCTGTCCTCCCCAAGCTCCATCTCCAAGGCTCCAGGAGTTTCCCAGCCTGGATCTGGCAACCCTATCCCCTCATCACTCTCTGATGCCCAGGGAGGATCTGGCAGCAGTAGTGAGCCTAGGTCTTTGTGGAGCCCTATAACCAGCAAGGTAGCATTTGTGGCCTGTACATCCTGTTTCAAGTCAGGTGGCCCATGGGAGGTGCTGAGAGCTGCCATGAACCTCCAGAAAAACATCCAGTCTGGGCTCTACCTCATGCCACCCAGTCCTATCCAAACATCATGGGCTGAATCTGACGGAGAATTTCCATGGCCTGAAGGGTTTCTGTTTGCAGGGCAGGAATGATGTTCCCAAGGGGTCCCTTGTCCCCCAAGAGCAGTGTTTGGGGAGGCATTTGGAGATGCAGTGGGGAGGTGAACTGGTTCCATTTTGCAGGCAAAACTCCTTCAGTCAATGGACGTGCTCGCTGGCTCCATGCTACAGTTGCCAACTCCAGCATGGAAAATCTCTGGAGGTTTGGGACTAGTATCTTGGGAGGATGGAGTTTGGGGTAAAGAGGGAGCTCAGAAGTGATGTGATGCCTCTCTGGGACTTCCACTTATCATAGACTCTACGGTATATGAATCTGCCTTCCAAAGCTGCCATAAACTACAGGGGAAGTGATCTCTGTAGTCTGGAGATCAGCAGTAATCCCGGGAGAGCTCCTGCCCCCACTTGGGGGCTGGTAATCATACCCAGTTGGGTTACCAGCCTCTGGCAATGTTCCCTCTAAGTTGTGGAGTCTTTTGAGCCAGCCCTCTACTCCGTGAGCCAAAAGACCTAACAAGATTAAAATTGTGAGTAAGCCTACATTTTTTTAAGAAAGAAAGAAAGAAAGAAAGAAAGAAAGAAAGAAAGAAAGAAAGAAAGAAAGAAAGAGACACAGAGAGAGAAGAAGAGGAGGAGAAGATTGGATTTATATCCCGCCCTTCACTACCCAAAGGAGTCTCAGAGTGGTTTACAATCTCCTTTCCCTTCCCCTCCCCACAACAGACACCCTGTGAGGTAGGTGGGGCTGAGAGAGCTCTGACAGAAAGTGCTCTTTCCAGAACAGCTCTGACAGAACTATAGCTTGCCCAAGGTCATCCAGAAACTGCAAGTGGAGTAGTGGGGAATTAAACCTGGTTCTCCCAGGTTAAAGTCCATGCACTTAACTACTACACCAAACTGGGGGGGGGGGGAGAGAGAGAGAGAGAGAGAAAAAAAAATATATGGGGGAGGGGGGGAGGGGGAGAGAGCATGAGAGCGCAAATACATGGGGAGAGAGGAAGGAAGGAAGGACGGAAGGAAGGCAGGCAGGCAGGCAGGCAGGAAGGAAGAGAGCCCACTTGTCAGCTGCTCGCTTTAAAGGGCGGGAAGCTATTAGAGTCCTCCGTTTGCCTCCCCTCCCCTGCTTCCATGCAGGGGGAAGCCAAAGCATTGAAATGGCTTCCCACCCGTGAGCTGGTTGCTCTCAAAGGCTGGCAGCTTTCCTCCCTTGGGGAGGGGAGGAGGAGACCTCAGCCAGTGGGGGAGGGAAGGCTTGGTTTTGTGCCTTTCCCCCCTGGGCGATGGAGGGAGCTGGGTGGGGTAGGATGTGGAAGCCCTGGGGGGAGCAACCCATGAGGACCCCTGCACTGAGCTAATAAGCTCTGCACTAGAGGGAGAATCAGCGCACCGGCACAGGCTGGCACATGTTAGTGGGAACCCTGGCTTCCAGGTAACCCTACATTTGTAGAAATGAATAATTGGGGCCTGGAGTTCTCCCAAAATTACAACCGCTGTCCAGACTACAGAAATCATTTCCCCTTGAGAAAATCACACACCCCGCCGAACTCCTTCCCTGCCCTAAACTTCACTGTCCAAAGGCTCCATTTTAGGATTGTGACTTTCCAGGTCACCTCCTAGAATTAGATCTGATCTCCGGAATACAGAGATCAATTCCTCTGGAGAAAATGGCTGCTTTGAGAGATGGACTCTAGGCACTATACCCTGCTGAGGTCCCTTACCTCTCTAAACCCCACCTTCCTCAGGTTCTGTCCCCAAATCTCCAGGGATTTCTCAACCCAGAGTTGGCAACCCTACTCCACCCCCAGATCTCCAAGTAGGGCTGCCAAGTCAGCCCGGGGGGCGGGGGATCCCCCGCTAAAGGGGTTCCCGATCCGCCGGCCAGCATAATGATGTCACCGGAAGTGACGTCAGCACGTTGGGGGCGTTGCCAGGGCGACGCTCTGGCAATCGCCCCAAAACTCTATGATACCATAGAGTTTTGGGGCGATTGCCAGAGTGTCGCCCTCGCAACGCCACCAACATGCTGATGTCACTTCCGGTGATGTTGCTGGGCACGCGCGCAAAGCGCGCACGCCAGGAGAAACTCCCGGCCAAAGGAGGACTCCCCCCTGGCAGTGAGTTTTGAAGACTTGGCAACCCTATCTCCAAGAATTTTCCAAGCCAGACCTGGCAACCCTCTGTGGCCCTGCAGGTTGATCAGGGGTCCTTCCTGGTATGTGACCTTCCTACTTCCTCCCTCTCCTGGCAGCCTTGACCTGATCCAGGCCCCCTTGTCCATATCCTGGAACTGGCATTGTCCTTCTTGGATGGTCTCTTTCCTGCCAAACAGCAAAAGAGTTGGCTCTGTTAATAGCAGGAACACTGCAAAAAGGGAAGGAAGCCAAGACTTATCTGCAGTTGTACAGGTTTGAATTTGCAATTACACTTGCTTACCAACTCCAAGAATAGTGTCGGGCAAAAAATAAATAAATCCATGCTACAGCATTTATCTTCTCTGCAGGCAGCAGACAGTCTGGGAGTCAGATTTTGATTCCGTCTTCATCATTCAACATCACTGCACTGTGTTAAGTGAGCCTGTCTTCATTTCTGAGTACTTTCTGCCTCCCTGGGTCGAGGAGCTGTTAGTATGCCGGCTGAGCTTCCGTCAGGAATCAGAAGCAGGTTAATATGTGACACCGATCTCCCTCCCACTCTGGGATGTCTAGAAAGAACGGGTCGAGGTTCAGTAGGCTGGAAAGCAGGAGAAAAATTGTCAGAAACACAAAGAGAGGAATCTTGGGCTGCAGGGGGCAGCTTCGCATGCTTGGAGCGCCGTCCAAGGAAATACAGTAAACACAGGCTCGCCGTCCTCTTGTAGAAACGCCTGGCAATTGCAAGTACCAGTTTGGTTTGAAGTGATTCATGTAAGTCTTTATCATGAGGTGAACTGTTCATTTGAAGCTGTCATGCGGAGCAGTATAACGTCTGAGGCCTTCGTGCATCAACCAACCCTTGTTTAATGTTTGACTTTATATCGGGGACTTCCGGAAGAGTCTCACAGCTAGATTATCCTGTGAGAGAGCACCAGGTGCTTCTGTGTCGATGAAAATTTGCTTGGGGTAAGAGCTTTCGAAAATACAGGCAGAAGGGCCTGTTTCCCTGACGGACTGCATCTGTCCATCTCAGGACAGGCAGTACGCTAATTTGAGGTAGTCTGAGGAGGTAGGGTTGCCAGCTGTGGGATGGAAAATTCCTGGGGATTTGGGGGGCGGAGCCTGGAGAGGGCAGGGTTTTGGGAAGGGAGAGACCTCCACAGGGTATAATGCCACAGAGTCCATTTTTTCAAAGCTGCCATTTTATCCAGGGGATCTGATCTTGGTCGTCTGGAGAGCAGTTGTAATTCCGGGAGGCTTCCAGGCCCCACCTGGAATTTGGCAACCCTATCTGAGGGTTTAATTGGATTTTAATAGTCATGGCTATTAGGTTTTGGTCCCTAGTCAGTCATCTGGGGAGCACAGTAAAATAATAAAGTTTGGTACCCTGCTTCTGTGAGGAAAAGGCCAGTTGTCAGTTTGGCAGGGATTAAAGTTTCACATGGGGAAGGCTGAATGCTGACAGTGGGCGTTTTCTCACTAGCTTTCCCCCGTGGTTTACACCGAAGCTAGCACCGGAGCTTCTGGTCAGTTTCCCACCATTTGCTCCATGCTCACAATTTCCTCCAGAGTATCACTGCACTGCTCCGGAGCTTCCCTGGAGCAAGAAAATCCTGTTCCTAGCAGAGTGATACTCTGGAGGAAATTGTGAGCAGGGAGCAAATGGTGGGAAACTGACCAGAAGCTCCGGTGCTAGCTTCGGTGTAAACCGCGGGGGAAAGCTAGTGAGAAAACGCCCAATATGTCCCAAAATGTAGGGGTGTCAGAGGACAGGCAGAAGCAAGAAGACTGAATGAATGGTGCTGTTGTGTTTGTGTTTGGATTATTGAAGCAGCAGTAGCTTGAGAGGGCTCTGGTATCCTAAAGCTCCATTTCTTATTGGCTGATGAATAAAGACTCCCATTGGTCCTGAAGCCAATTTGGATACCCTATCACTGAGCCCTGCTTGGGTCCAATAGTATTGTTTGTATATAGTTACATTGTTGAAAGTTATGTGTTGGAACACTATAAATTAAGGTGCCGCTCTCATAGAGCTGTCCTTGGAGCTGAGCAATATCACCAAATAAAAGCCTGTTGTTTGAACTCATCGCCTCCCGCTCAATACATAAAAGGTGCCAAGTAGGCAATAAATAACACAGAGTTTCAGAGAGTCTTTGCTCATTTATAGATCTGAACCAAACAGCCAACTGTTTAACTCAGGTTTCTAGTCTTGATATTTTGTAAGTTAAGAAAGCCCAGACTGACTGGTTAGTTGTACAGAACTTTAAAAAGACAGAAAGACTGACTTCTTTAGTAATTTATGTTTCAGACAAATTTTAGCCCAAATTTCACATTGGTTCCATTATGTTTCCATTTATTTTTTTAATCTAAAGACTCCCCCCTGCATTGTCTATGTAGTATGGACGAATATCTACTGGGTTGGGTGCCATCTTGGTGCACTTTCTCATTTCATTTACAGGCAGAAGCTCACAAAATGGGTGAGCAATAGCATGTAGAAGGGAGGGAGGGAAGGCAGCATGCTATAGCCCAATCTTGTCTGATGTTGGAATCTAAGCAGGATTGGTACTTGGATGGGAGACCACCAAGGAAGACTCTGCAGAGGAAGGCAATGGCCAACCACCTCTGCTTCTCTCTTGCCTTGAAAGCCTCTTGCTAAGGTTGCCATAAGATTGTGACTTGATGGCATTTTACAAACCAAACACATCATGTTTTTTTTTTCTCCCCTCTTCTTTATTCTCAATTAACAATATAGCCTGGAATCTGAGCTGCATGTGTAGTTTCTAGAGTTGACTTCCCTTCTTACTTTGCCCCAGTGATGAACAAGAGCCCTCCATATATCCCCACAGCTGCTCACTGCTCTGCGGTGATTGATGTTCCCAGCTCTGCAATTGTCTTTCTTTCCAGTTCTTCCATTATAGTTCCCTTCCTGATTTCCTGATGCTGTAGACTGTAGGCCTGCACATTGCGCAATAATGCTGGCTGAGGACCTAAGGAACCCCTCAAATGCTGTCTTCATTGAATAAGGCAGATCTATCAACTCCCTTCCGCAGATCATTCTCATCCTGATGGACATCTCCAGAACATGAATGTCTATGGTAGCTGGTATTCTGATTATCATCTCAGTGTCGAGATGTCACCCCAAGAAGGAGGTGTTCGTTCATCAATGCTGAGAAACCAACAAAGCAAGAATCCATGCTATGTAGACTCTTTTTTAAAAAAAAAAATTGAATTTTTATTGAGCAAATTCCATTAAATATATATATACACCGAACATTAATACATGGCCAAACATATTATGCTACAGTTGAAGTGATCTAAAAGATAAACCTCACAATTGGAGAGAGTATAAGTATCACTTTGGATTCAGATTGAGCATGGAAGCAATTATATAAGAACATAACCTGTCAGCCAGAACATTAAGTACTCAATGCAATGTAACGTGTTGGTATTGTACTTCCAGAATGTAAGGGATCAATGTAAGTAGACAATAGGGAAATATTCATTTTTCCATATAGCAGTATTTTGGGATCAGTAGCCCCAAAGATGTTTCAGTATAGACATGATGACTGACCATCACCCACCCCCTTGGTGTGGGAGTGCCAGCCCCCCACCAGAGATGGGGTATCCCCCACCCACAGTCCTTGCCCCAGCTGCCAATCAGTTGGGCCAGCAGGGGACTTACCAGCAGGGGAGGCAGGATTAGGCCACTGTCGCTAGTGATGCCATTTCTGCCATGTACTGGAAGTGATGCCATTGTGTTGCTGGCATCACGGAAATGCTCTGGTATTTGGGCAAAAACTCTATGGCAGAAGCCATTTTTACTATAGAGTTTTTGCCAACATACTGGAGTGTAACTTCAACACTGCCAACATGATGATGTCATTTCCAGTGTGCACCAGAAGTGACGCCATCACACCACTAGTGATGAGGCCTAGGGCTCCCTCCCATTCCTGGTGAGTCCCAACTCCCCGTCTGTTGTCAGGAGGGACCTGGCAACCGTACTATGGACAGCTATTTATGGAATTTCAGGTGTCCTTCTAGATCAATCCTTTTTTTAAAAAAGGATTTTTATTGATTTTCTACAACTACAAATACTGCTAAAACTAGTACACTAACTAAAAACCTACACTACCCTAAGGTATACAGAAGTCAAATTTCTATATTGATATAAAATCCTTACTTCAAAATTCAAGAAAATATTAAAATGTGCAGGCTTCAAAATTGCTAAGTACTACATATTTCAAAACTTTAAAAGATCCATGAATGGTTGAAATTCAAAATGGGATACAATAAGCATTTATGACTTTTAACATATCACAGTTTATTTTCCCTTATGTCTTCTGTTTTTCTTCTTTCCTCTCTGGGGTTTTGCCGCAGCCACTCCCAAGGCTTCATCCAACACTTCTTCTTCTGAGCTTTTACTTTCAGATGCACCTGAGCTTTCCAGTCCATAAATGCTCTCTTGATGTTCTAAAGAGTCCTCTGAGGAAGCTTTATCTTTTCCTTTGCAATAATCCAAGAATTTCTTTGCTTTCGCAGCTGAGTCAATCTTTCGCTTCTTGTCTTTGTAGTTGAAAACCAGGCCTTCTAGAGTAAGCCACTGGTACATGATGCCCTCTGTTTGTAGAAACACAGATTTTTATAGGGTTTCCTCTTCTTCCTGATATCAAATGATGTCCTTTAAAACTTTAATATCTGCTTCTTGGATCTTCCGGGCATTTCTATTTGTGGCCTTGAGCACCATGTCTCTAGTTGATTTCTTTGAGAACCTCACCATAACTTCTTTAGGCAGATTTTTCTTCTTTACAAATTTAGGATATGTCCTGTAGACCATATCCATATCACTTTGTAGTTGATCCACCTGTAAATCTGTCATTGGAGCTAAGGCATCACTCAGGATCTTTTTAAGGTCCTCACCTTTTTGTTCAGCTATACCCTGAAATCTCAGAAAAAATGACCTTACCATCTGAAGCCTCAATAAATTAGCTTTGTCAGAAATCCTCTTTTTTTCCATCACATCCAGTCTTAAATCAGTCTTCTCTGCTTTGGTTTTAACCTCTGCCAGTGTTTTTGCTGTCTGATCAGACCTCATGCTTGCATCTGCCACTTGCTTTTGCAAATTGTCCAGCTTAGAGTTAACAGCATTCAGTTGGTCCATCAGAGGTGCAAAGCTATTGCCAGTGCTGCAGTCAGGTCTGTACTGATCTCAGACTTTGTAGCCAGAAGTGTTGGTGCAGCTTTAGGAGAAGGTCTAGGTTTCCCCACCATCTTTTCTTCCCATCCACTCATTTTTTTTTGTTTACAGTTCCCAGAAGTTAGTTAAAAGTCACTCTTTTCCAGTTTCTGCTAGTTAGTTTAGTTCCATTTAGTCTCCAGCCATTCAGCAGACACAAAGATTATCTGTTGTGCTGTTTCTTTAAGCAGGGAGGAGGAGGGGACTTTAAATCCCCTTCACTTTGAGTTCCCATCAGAGAATCTTCATGGAGATCAGCTACTAATGGTTTCGCCATGCATTTCAGGTAGGTAATTCTTTTCTTGAAGCTCCTCTTGGCTTCAGCAGCCGTCCAGTGTGCGCTTCGGTGCCTGAAGGTGCCGTGGTGGCAGAACCTTTGGAGACAAAGGGAAGCCTTGATCCCTGGGTCACCACCCCAGAAGAGGCTGTCCCTTGCGTCTCAGGCAGGAGCCCCCTACAAGGGCTCCTGGGGGTCTGAAACCAGTTCGGAGCCCCTTCTTACCACCGGGTCCGGGTCACACCTCCCGGAGCTTCGGGAGGTTGCGCCCGCCATTGAAAATGCCAAAACTGGAAGTCTTCTTCTAGATCAATCCTGATGTGAACTTCAAACCTGTGTCATTGAAGCCCTTCAGTGGGAGATGGCAGAAGGGGCTGCCCTGCAGGTCAAGCAAAGGCAGGAGACAGGACTCCGAGTCATACCTATACTGTGGCTGTGTTTTTATGACAGTGATCAAAACCTGCTAAGGATGGGTCATTTTACGCAGTGGAGTTGTTTTTGCTGGCAACTGGATTTCTCACAGGGAGCTCTGTCCACGGGGTCCCCCACAGGGGAAGAGAAGATTCTCTCACGTGGCCAAGAGTGGGATCTGAGTTCTGAGCGCTGGCCCAGCCTGTGGAATGAAGGGCCATCCTAGGTCCAACAGAGCATGCAAGAGGTATTTCAAGGATCTGCTTTGACTGAAAGATTCGACTGTGAAGAGGGTTTATTTTAAGCATCTTGACGTGCCAGGATTTGCTTCCTGGAAATGACATCCCCTTCGCTTGATCACTGCTGCACAAAGATATCTGGCTCTAGAGCTTGCGAGAGGCTGACAGGACTTCTGCTGAATGATTTTTCTTCTTCTTCTTCTTCTGTGTGTGTACATCAGAGACAATGCCTGATGTACTGTCATTTGGGGCTTGCGCGCGCTGCTGTACAACAATGTGTTCTGAAGGGCATTAATATACTAAAATAGACCCCCTCAGGCAGGGCCGGCGTCAGCATACTTTGAGGTGGGAGAGCTGTTGGACCCCAGGGCTTCTGTTGGGGCCCTATGCCACTGGCCACTTGACTCACCTGCTGCCCCCTCCCCCCCACTTTCTTTCAAGGACTCTGCCATCTGTGGTCCCAGCTGTACGCACCGCCTATCACCAACAGGGAACGGGCATGTGAGTGGTGCAGGCATCTGTGAGTGCAAGTGCTGAGAGGTCTCGTGAAGGGGTGGGGGAAGGACGCACACACATGTGGATCAGTGGGTGGGAAGGAAGGCATGAGGATAGCCTGGTGGTGGGCAGATCTGGAATCTGGAACCGGCCCCGCCCACAGGAATGCAGCTCCACAGAATGAGCCTGGGGTAGCTACTGGGCTCAGTGGAGCTCTCTCCTCCGCTTCTCACTTCTGATGAACACTGGAGTAAGGAGGGGTATGTGCGGATTACAGGGCACCACCTATCATTTAGGACAGGAGTCTGGGGCATTCATTCCGTACAGTGATTTGGGACGCTGCAAACTTAACAATGGCTATATCTGACAGGCAAACATACTTTGGTCAGCAGCTAAGATCACCCGTAAGCTGGGGTCTGATTTGTTCACTTGGCCACTTTGTGTGGCTGTTGAGCAGCTTTGCTTCTGGGTAGCAGTTGCAGTGGTGGAGTTTCTTCTCCTTATTTATTTATATTTATTTATACATTCGATTTATGGATCGCTGCTTCCCACACGCAGGCGGGCTCGCAGCGATTTACAATTTGTTGAAGACAAGGGACTAACAATTCAATTCAGTGGGGGAAGGGAAGACAACACATATAACTGAGTCTTTTCTGTTGGCTTTTTGATGAGTCATGTTCCAGGCTCAGTGTTCGTTCCGTTCCTTCTCAGCTCCACACCGCCACCGCCTGGCAGGCTGCTTCATTGCAGGAGATCGGGATGAATTCCTGTGGGAGGTCTTCTGACTTAATTAGCCTTGCTTTGTGGGCGGTTCTTGTGTCTGTGCAGCGGGGGGGGGGGAAGTATCACTCCCTGCACTGAAAGATCGGCACTGGCCACCCCTCTGTATCCAGGCACAATTCAAAGTGCTGGTTCCTAGCATCAAGGCTGTAAATGGCTTGGGGCAAGGGTCCTGAAAGACCACCTCCTCTTGTACCAATGGGTTGCCAACTCCAGCTTGAGAAATTTCCAGAGATTTGGGGGGCAGTGCCTCAGGAAGGTGGGGTTTGGGGACGGGGCTCAGTGGGGATGGGATGCAACAGCGTCTGCTACTGGAAACTGCCATTTCCCCACCTCAAAGAAGAGGATGCAGTCCTGTTGCCTGCATGTTCGAGCGGAGACGGAGGGAGCGTGATAGCACGGTCTCAGTTAATTACTCTCAGCATCCCACAATTCAGAAGGATACACCTGCCCATCAACCTCTGATTTTGATATATTTATTATTTCCTTCACTACGTTTCCCCCCCAGAATTAAACCCAAACGAACGGCGACCGTCTAAACTAAGCTTGTTATTCCAGTTTGGCCCTTGAACAACTCTATTATGCTGTATGCTAACTTGCTGCTCACTATAGCCAGGTTGGTGTCGTGGTTAAGTGCGCAGACTCTAATCTGGGAGAACCGGGTTTGATTCCCCACTCCTCCACTTGCACCTGGCCGGATGACCTTGGGCAAGCCATAGCTCTGTCCCAGCTGTTCCCTCAAGGACAGCTTGGGAAAGAGCTCTCTCAGCCCCACCTACCTCACAGGGTGTCTGTTGTGGGGAGGGGAAGGGAAAAGGAGTTTGTAAGCCGCTCTGAGACTCCCTTGGGGAGTGGAGGGCGGGCTATAAATCCAATCTCTTCTTCTTCTTCTATATGTGTGGACCAGCAACTTCCATCTCAATGCATCTGAAGAAGTGTGTCTGTGTGCACGGAAGCTCATGCCTTGAATAACCCTTTGCTGGTCTTAAAGGTGCCCCAGTGCACTCAAACTCTGTTCTGCTGCTTAAGACCAACATGGCTACCCACCTGCATCTATTTCTTCCAAGGAAATTGATCTCTGTGGTTTGGAGATCAGTTGTCATCCATGGAGAGCTCTAGGTTCTCCCTGGTCACTGGCTACCCTTCTTGCTCCAGTAAGGATCTGCCTCTCGAGTCCTGCTTCTCCGCGTTCCCGCCATCAGAGGTGAGGTAGGTGGTGACCAGAGGTAGGATATTTTCCGTGGCGGCACCTCACCGTTGGAACGTCCTTCCCTTTGAATGGCATCTGGCACCTGCTTTACTACCTTTAGGTGCCCCGACAAAACATGTTTTTTAACCTAAGCTTTTAGGCAATCCAGCTTTCCAGCTTTTGTTCATGGTCTACTGGTGGTCTGAGATCTGTTTTAGGGATAGTTTTAGCTGATAGCCAGTTTGGTGTAGTGGTTAGGAGCACGGACTCTAATCTGGGCGAACCGGGTTTGATTCCCCACTCTTCCACATGCAGTTGCAGGTGTCACTTTGGCTCTCTCAGAGCTGTTCTCTCAGGAGCAGTCCTCGAAAGAGCTCTCTCAGCCTCACAGGGTGCCTGTTGTGGGAAGGGAAGAGAAAGGGATTGTAAGCCGCTCTGAGACTCCTTCAGGTAGTGAAGGGCAGGGTATAAAGCCAATCTCTTCTTCTTATGCTGTTTATGTCCCTCAGCTTGTTTTAATAGCTTTTTGTTTATATTGCTAACTTATGATTTTAATTGTAAGCTGCTTTGAGCAGGCCTCCAGTGCGGAAGCACTGAAATCTCTTACATAAGTAATAAAAAAGCAGGCAAATGGACACATGAAGCTGCCATATATTGAATCATATCATGGGTCCATCCTTGTTCTTATTGTCTACTCAGAGTAGCAGTGGCTCTCCAAGGTCCCAGGTCTTCCACATTATCTGCTACCTGGTCCTTTTAATTCAAAATGATTGGGATTAAACCTACCACCTTCTGCATGCCAAGCAGATGCTCTAGCACTGAGCCACAGTCCCTCCCCCCAGCATCTGCCAGCCACCTGTCATAAATAGATATCTATCATTGTGCAATCAGCGACTGCACATGTTGGAGGACAGATTATGTTTCACATTTTGGGGTAACATTCAAGTGTTGAGTTGTATCAAAATGCTGTAACGTACTCAGAGTCTTTGGGATTGTGTAGGTTAACAAATGTGCATGAAGGCGTAATCTCTTATTTTTAATTATCAGTTATAATTATGGCCCTGTGTGGGATACATGCCGTGTTTATTTTCAGCTCCATGTCTAAGAATGTTAAAACATTCCCTCAGGAATTATGGGCTCTGCCGAAGCTCTTTGACTCCTGTTCTGATTTATTGTTTATATGGTTCATGACAGTTGAAGGGTGAAAAGTTGAAAGCCTCCACTGATTTCTCCAGAATATGTATCATGATGGAGGGGAATAGATGTATGTATCCCCTGCAGCAGATATGACCTTAAACAAAATATTTCTCTCCATTTACAGAGCCCTTTGCAATTTCAATTTGAAACCAGGAGGAATGTGACACGGCAGCAACAAAAAGGTAAGCCCTTGGCCAATTCTGCTCATTAAAGATCCCCATGACGCTTTTGAAACAAATGGAGCCAAATTCCAGCAAGAGCTTCCTGTTCGCTCTACCCCAATTCCCCTTGGCTTTTAAAGTGGATAAGCTGTCCTTCAGTTTTGTTCCTAAGGATCCCCTGTTAGCCTAGCAAAATGACAGAGAATTACTCTTGCTTGTACCTCACAATGAAATGCAAAGGATGAAAGAAAGAGGCAGGCCCTCCATTTTCTCTACACTGAATGCCCCACAGAGTTTTCAACCAATTTATTCATACTTCTGTTTCCAGTGGGACTGGTCAAATGAATAAGGGGGAAACCTCTGTCCTTTGTGTGTTTGTAGCCCAGTTCCCTCCATCCAGTTTCCTCAGGGAAGGGAAGGCTGCAGTTACACGAGCCAGTTGAAGCAGAGGGGAGGGGAGGCTATTTCCTCTGGAGGAATTTGACACACAGTTGTGAGATCACACAGCCTTTTGAAGCTGCGGGCACAGCCCGTTGCTGTGTGATCAGACACAACTGTGGGTGAATCTCTTTTTTGCTATTTGTTTCCCTTGCACATAAACCCAGCGATCAAGGAATTCTACCTCCACACTGAGGGCTGCCTATGGAATATGCGATGATGCACATACTGCAAAGGGGAGGGGGACATGGCACAGAGTTGGGATGACATGATCAGACCATCCTGATAGCATGAGAATGTGCTAGAGCGATCAGCCAGGGGAAAGTCCACCCATGGCCTGCCTTATCCGGATAACATCAGACTTTCCCCAGTGTCTTTTAACTCCGCTTCCGTGATGGAGCAACACAGGTTGCCAAGAACTGCAGGACACTTCCCAGATGTTGCTGTCTGATCACTCCCTTTAGATCCGTCTGGCATTCGCACCTATGTCGGATCTAAGGGAGCGTGTGATTGCAGCCTAAGAATAGGAAGCCTGAAGCATGCTCCCAGTCTCTTAGGTAACACTACTTTTACTAGGCAGTGGGGCAGTTATCCCCTGTGTGAAGCTTTGGGGGCAGGGACATGGAAGATGTGTCATTGTTAGGATTGCCACCCTGCAGGTGGCACCTGGAGATCTCTTGCTATTGCAACTGATCTCCAGATGACCAAGATCAGTTCCCCTGGAGGAAATGGCTGCACTGAAGGGAGTGCATTGTACCCTGACATTGTACCCTGCTGAGGTCCCTCTCCTCCCTGAACCATGCCCTCCCCAGGCTCCATCCCCAAAATCTCCAGGTATTTCCTGACCCAGGGGTGGTAACCCTAGTCATTGTCTATGCCATGATGTCGCTTCCAGGAAAACCCGGAGGTGACATCCAGTAGCTTCAGAAATCTCCAGAAATCTTTGATAAAACCATTAAAGCAAATTAAGGTACTATGCCTGACTGAATTAAACCAGGGCAGTCAGAGTTGGGGATGGGCATGAACCAAACCATGAAGCAAAATGTGTCACAAATTTTGTCCTGTTTGTGGTTTGCAAACCAAAGTTCATGACGGGTCTACTGCCATGAACTTCCACAACCTTTTAAAGCAGTTTGTGGTGGATCGTGGATAGAGCAGAAAGCTTTCTGTTCCCCGAAAAAGCCACACAAACAGCTGAGCCGTGGGGAGCAGCCCCACTCAGCTGTTTTTCATTCTCTCTTGTCCCTTTAAAGTTTAAAAGCACTGCCCAAGAAAGCACAAAAAATAGCTGAGTGGTAGCAGCTATTTTTCTCATTTTCTGTAAACCCTGTTTAAAGGGACTGTGGTCCCTTTCAATGGGGTTTGCGGGGCCATGAACCAGTTTGGTTCACTAATGAATTCCCTGGTTCGGTTTGTGGTTCAGCCACGAACCAATATGAACTGTATTTTTCCAGTTCGTGTCCATCCCTAATCAGAATGGTTACAAACCAGCCGGTATCTTCCAAAACATTTATCTGCACTTTCCATGATTTGTTCACTCATTTTTCACAGACCACTCAGTTGATGATGCAGTCAGCTCGGGCTGCAAAGTCCTCCCCGGGGGCGAGGAATCCCCCACTAAAGGGGTCCCCAATCCGCCGATTCAGCCGGCAGGGGGAACCCCACCCCCAAAGTAATCTGATCAGAACGGCTGCCCCAGCGTGATGACATCACCCGGAAGTGACATCATCAGGGTGGGCACGTTGCTGGGCGACACTCTAGCAATCGCCCCAAAAACTCTATGGTACCATAGAGTTTTTGGGCGATCTGCCAGATTGTCACCCTGGCAACGTGCCCAGCGTGATGATGTCACTTCCAGGTGATGTCATCACGGTGCATATGCACCTTGCGCACGCGCAGAGCTCCAGGATGACAGACAGGACTCTCCCGCTTTCCCGCAGGTAAGACTTGGCAACCCTACAGTCAACCCATTCCATTCTTGTATTTTCTTACCCCATTAAGACCTCATTTTGTCATTTTTTTATATACAATTGCTCAGAGATGAGGGGGCAGCAATTGAAGTCACTGGTGTTTTCTTGGCTTTTAAAATAATCATCTATATAATATATAAAAGCCAAGCTGTGCTGGTGACAACTCATCTGCTCTCCCATTGGCCCCTGGGGAAGCTGCCTTGGGGTCCTACTGGCATGTCCTGCTGGCTCCTCCATTCTTACACCCCCTCTTTTGGCATATTGCACCTTGGGAGTTGTAGTTTTCAGCTGGCCTTACTGCAACCATAGCAAAGGGAATCAGAACTACAGCTCCCAAGTTGGGAGTCCCAAGAGGCCGTGGGACATTAGCAGGGAGTCAGTGAAGTGTTAGTCAGTGTTAAACTGTTAAACGGGGAGTTGTGGGGGAGGGAAGGCCTGCACATCTCCCTGAATTACATCTCCGCATGGAGAAAATGGTTGCTTTGGAGGGTGAGCCCTATGGCAGTATACCTCACTGAAGTCCTTCAACAAACCTGGCCCTCCCCTAACTATTGCCAACCTCCAGGCAGCACCTGGAGATCTCCAGCTATTACAACTGATCTCCAGATGACCAAGATCAGTTCTCCTGGAGAAAATGGCTGCTTTGGGCAGTGGACTCCATGGCACTATACCCTGCTGAAGTCCCTCCACACCCCAAACCCCACCCTCCCCAGGCTTTACCCCTCAAATCTACAGGTATTTCCCAACCCAGAGCTGGCAACCCTGTAACTGGCTATGGAACCGCTTTCCAGACCCTTGGAACCCAGAAGACATGGCATAGGAGGAGGTGCTTTTCCACCTTAGCTGCCACTGCATAACCCCAAATCCACATAAGTCAGGGGTGGAGGGAACCATACCTGTTACCATGTGGCTCTCCTCCCATACTGCCCACTTGGGGCAGCAAAAGGACTTGAGACAGCCCTGCCTTCTAGCTAAGCAGAAAGAAATAAACATGGCTTGCCTCCCTCTATTTTCTTCTTCCTTCTGCTGCCCCACCAGCCACAGCCGGGACACTCGCCTGGATCCTCTTTTTAGAGCCGGTTGCATTTCTGCCCACAATGGGCCTCACTCCTAGTAATTTCATAACAGAATAGTGTTACAACAATTAAAGAGAAGAAGAAGAAGAAGAAGAGATTGGATTTATACCCCGCCCTTCACTCACTTGGAGTCTCAGAGGGGCTTACAAACTCCTTTTCCTTCCCCTCCCCACAACAGACACCCTGGGAGGCAGGGGCGTAGACTTCCTAAATCCCCGGGGGGGGGCAGGGGCTCTTTCGTGTGCGCGTGTGCATGGGATCATGTCCCCGCCGCTCCTCCCCCCCCCGGCCCCAGGGAGGCAGACCCCCGCACAGTCGCGGCAGCAGCCAGCTGGCCAGCTGACTGCCGCCCGCACGAAGCACGGGGCAAAATGGAGAGCTCGCCGGTGGCCAGTCAGCCAGCCAGCTGGCCGTCGCCGCCTCTCTCTCCCCCCCGCCCCAGGGAGGCAGGAGGGCAGGCCGGGGGTGGGGGGAAAGGAGAGGCGGCAACGGCCAGCTGGCTGGCTGACTGGCCACCGGCGAGCTCTCCATTTTGCCGGGGGTGGCTGAGCCCCCCCTGGGAAATTTCGGGGGAGGCTCGAGCCCTCGAGCCCCCCCATAGTTGACGCCCATGCTGGGAGGTAGGTGGAACTGAGAGAGCTCTTTCCCAAACTGTCCTTGAGAGAACAGCTGGTACAGAGCTATGGCTTGCCCAAGGTCATCCAGCCAGGTGCAAGTGGAGGAGTGGAGAATCAAACCTGGTTCTCCCAGATTAGAGTCTGCGCACTTAACCACTACACCAGACTGGCTCTTAAAAAATAATACACCCTTTTAAAAAAAATGAGTGGTGACTTTGGTTTGCTACAAAAACCACCTGTACAAGAGTGATCATTAACCACTTATTTGTGACAGATGAGATAGAACCTGCAGAATCCAGAAAACAATAAGTCATTAATTGGCTTCAAAACTGTGGAACAAAAAGGAGGAGGAGGAAGGAAGAGGAGGAGGAGATTGGATTTATACCTGCTCTTCACTACCCGAAGAAGTCTTAGAGCGGCTTACAATCTCCTGTAACTTCCCCTCCCCAAAACAGATACCCTGTGAGCAATGCTCCCTCTTGTGAGCAAAAATTCTACTTTGTGAGCTACCGGCATTAAAGTTGTGAGCAAGCCATTTGGCTATTGCATAAATTAGTTTGCTTTGGAGCCATCCTTCCTGAGCTAAGACAAAAAAATGTGTGAGCCGGAGACTAAAAAACTGTGAGCTAGCTCACACGAACTCAGCTTAGAGGGAACACTGCCTGTGAGGTCAGCGGGGCTGAGCGAGCTCTTTCAAGAACTGCTCGCGAGAGAACAGCTCTGAAAGAACTTGTAACTGACTCAAGGTCACACTAGCAGCTGCATGTGGAGGAGTGGGGAATCAAACCCAGTTCTCCCAGATTAGAGTCCACACTCTTAACCACTACACCAGACTGGCTCTCTATAAAGCTGCCTTTATAGGGAACAGAGTTTGAGCCCAGTGACACCTTTCAGACCAATTAAATTTAATTCTGGGTATAAGCTTTTGTGTGTATGCACACAAACATCTATACCCAGACTTAAACTTTGTTGTTCTTAAAGGTGTCACTGGAATCGAACTTTGTTCTGTTGCTTCAGACCAACACGGCTATCCAGGTGAATCTACCTACATGGAAGGCACCACATTAAGCCTTCCTTTATAGAGGTTACTCATAAAGTGGTCACAAGAAAAGAGCAAAAATGTCCCACCCTCCTATAGGTCTGTTGGGAAATAAATTATGCTGCCTCTTTTCCTTCCTTATTTCCACTTCCACCAAAGACTCTCACATGAGAACACTTGGTTGGGCCCAAAGAGCAAGAAGGCTTTTAGTTGTATATGGCAGAATGACAGAGTAGTCAGGGGGTGGCACTGAGGTAAAAGGAGGACCCTTTCCTCTACATACAACAATTGTTTTTCTTAAACATAAATATTTTTTTATTCATAAGCAGGGGTCCGTTGGAGTGGGAGCGCACAGGAGCGCAGCTCCGGGAGTGAGGAGCCCAGGGGGCGGGCACATGACCAAGCCCCGCCCCCTCCTCGGCTCCCCCGAGCAGTGCAGAGGTGCAGCGCCCCGGGGAAAGCCCTGCTAGGGTCTTTATTGATTTTAATGTTTTGTTTTAATATTGATAATTTTATCATTGTTCCTTTTATGACTGTGTGCTGCTTTTCCAGAGACTTGCTCAAGGTGGCATATACATTTTCTAAGTATACCATTTTTTATCTGGGCACATGGCACATAAGTACGGGAGAAATTTCACAAACCCTTCAGCAGCTTCCACCTTATCAGTTTGGTGTAGTGGTCAGGAGTTGGACTCTAATCTGGGAGAACCGGGTTTGATTCCCCACTCCTCCACATGCAGCTGCTGGTGTGACCTTGGGCCAGTCACAAATTCTCTCAGAGCTGTTCTCTCACAAGCAGTTCTCAAAAGACCTCTCTCAGCCCCACCTACCTCACAGGGTGTCTTGTTGTGGGGAGGGGAAGGGGAAGGGATGGGTGGTGCACATGTCCTGGGTATCTCAAGTCTACTTGAAACCTGGTGGTTTCAAGGGAGTAGGAAGAGAATGAGGGTGTGTTCTTTACGCTTCTTTTTATTGCACAAAGTATTGGATGGGGAAGGGAATGGAGGAAGAGCAGGTCAGTTTCACTCACCTGTGGAGTGGAGCCTGAGGGGTGGGTGTTGCCTTCTGACACACTTCTGGTATGTTAGGGGGTGTGGCATACGCAAATGAGTTATGCAAATGAGTTATGCTAATGAGCTCCTGCACCTTTTTTCTACGAAATGACCCCTGTTCATAAGAAAAACAGTTGTAACTGTTTCTGTATGGTTAATAAGTGTAATGGTTTCAGGAGGTTGTTTTAATAGACCCTCAGCCATACAATTCTCTTCGCTTGCCACTTAGATGAATGGCTTTCACACAGAACACAGATTTCTCTTACCCTCTACACAGCACCTTGCTCAAGCTTCTTCCTCAAACACACACACACACAAATACACACACACACCCTGTTCAGCATTAACTCTCACCCAAGCCTCTCTTTGAATTACCCAGTCCACTCCTCCCCATCAGGCTGACCTACTATCCAGTCATAATACACTTCACTTGCATATCCAGCCCCCCATTTCTTACTCTGCAGACCTGTATTTTAGATCACAGCAACATGCATTTAAAACTCCACATTAAAACACAGAAATAACCCCCCCACACACAGTATTTACATGGCAAAACACTGCACAGGCTCTTGCCTGTAGAGAAGAATTTTTATGGGAATATAGCACTTTAAGTGTCACATTGGCTGTCCTGGGGGGGGGGCCATCTCAGCAGGGTACCTCAGCAGGGTATAATGACACAGAGTCCACTGTTTTCTCCATGGGAACTGATCAATGCCATCTGGGCAGCAGTTGTAATTCTGAATGATCTCCAGCCCTCACCTGGAGATTGGCAACAGTGGTTCCCCAAGAGGGAATAGCTGATTTGGAGGGCAGAGTCTATGGCATTGTACCTGTCTGAGGTCCCACCCCTCCTCAAACTTCACCCTCTCCAGGCTCCATCCCTCAAATCTCCAGGAATTCCCCACCTGGAATTGGCAACCCATTCTCCTTCCCAGCCAAGCATCAACCTACCTTTATTTTCCCTTCACTCTTCAGCTTTCCATCTCCCCCACACACACACCTACAGTCTCTACCGTGCTCTGAAGCCCTGACTGCCATGTCACCCTCTTCCCTCTTTCCCCACACTTTTTGACCTTGGGGCAGCTGGCAACTGTGGGCCAGCAGATGAGGAAGCCCCATTCAACCCAGTGAGTGATACCCCTGCAGGCCCCTCTGTGGAACTACAGCTCAATTGAACCTTATGAGGTCACCATGAGTCAGCTACGACCTAATGACAAAACAACTACACCCCATACCCCTGTTTATTACACATCATCCTTTATAGTATAGTGGGCAAACAAATCTACTGCCCTTCTTTCTATGGTACTTTACTTTTTGAGGGCCAGCTATAACTAAAGACCAGCTGCTGATTGGGTTTCACTCTTGTGAGTTCAACAGTAGACCACAGAAGACCATTAATAAGCACGCATTCTTAAAATTCTTAAAAACAAACCTTGTACACATCTAAAGCCCAATTTATATTAGCCTAAATTTATGTTCTACACTGGATTCTCCAAACATTTCGAGTTATAAAAAGGCCCAACATAGGTATAATTTCTCCTCCACAAGCATTAGACAACAGTAGATTGCTCTTCCTCTAAATCAGAATAATTGGATTAGGAAACTGGCTATGTGAATGCAATACTAACTGTACTCTAATGTAGTTGTTTTCCCTCCAGCGGCTGTCTAGCTCACATGGTGTACTACAGAGATTTATCAAGGAAATCTCCAAACTCCAGTTCCTGGTGATAGATTTTCTTTCTTTTACAAATACCTATTTTGAATTTCATTTTCTGATTTCACTGCATATATCAACATCTTACCTCTTTCTCTTATCTTTAAACCCCCTGTAAATAAGTAATTCCTTTTGTTAACATTTCATCCCTTTACCTTACAGCTAAAATGAAATATTAACATTGGTTCTTTACTTTTTAAAAATGTTTGTGTTTTATATAGCAAACTTTTCCTTGTTTACAGCACGCCATGTTCACTGAAGTAGGTTTCCCAAAGAATTCCCTTTTCTATATATCTTCCTTTCATCCCTAATCCTATCATCACACATAGATTTAGAGGTTTTTAAATAAATCAGAAAGTAACACTTTTTCCCAATGGAGGGGATGGGACAACCTGTTTTGGAGCCCATAGAATTGGACCCCATGGTCCAATCTTCTTGAAACTTGGTGGGTATTTCGAGGAGAGGCCCCAGCAGCTACCCTGCAAGTTTGGAGCCTCTCCCTCAAACCCCCTTTCCTCCAGCCCCTCATATACCCTATGAGTTTTTGCCATTGATTTCAATGGCCCATAGGGTATAATGGGGCTGAAACTGACATTCCCTTTCTGACACACTTCCGGTGATGTCAGGGGACGTGGCATATGCTAATGAGTTATGCTAATGAGCTCCTGCACCTCTTTTTCTATGAAAGGACCCCTGCCTATTTGTACATTTCCTAACCTGTGGTATATGTTTTATCTGAACTTCTAGGACTGTAGTTTTAAATAGTCTTCAAGCTTCTTGAAAGAATTTGACTTTCCTTATCTTTCCTTTCAGTTTCTTCTTCACAAGCCCCCTCATTTGAGAGAACTTTCCCTTCTAAAGTTAAATGTGGTTGTGTTGGTCTTTTTGGGCAACTAACTATTTACATAAATGTGAAATTTAATAGCATCATAGTCACTGTTCCCAATGGGTGCTATCACATTTACATCTCTCACCAGGTCCTGGGCATTACTTAGGGCCAGGGGTCATTTCGTAGAAAAAGAGGTGCAGGAGCTCATTAGCATACCTCATTTGCACAACTCATTTGCATATGCCACACCCCCTAACATACCGGAAGTGTGTCAGAAGGCAACACCCACCCCTCAGGCTCCACTCCACAGGTGAGTTAAACTGACTGCTCTTCCTCCATTCCCTTCCCCATCCAATACTTTGTGCAATAAAAAGAAGCGTAAAGAACACACCCTCATTCTCTTCCTGCTCCCTTGAAACCACCAGGTTTCAAGTAGACTTGAGATACCCAGGACACGTACACCACCCATCCCTTCCCCTTCCCCTCCCCACAACAAGACACCCTGTGAGGTAGGAGGGGCTGAGAGAGGTCTTTTGAGAACTTCTCATGAGAGAACAGCTCTGAGAGAACTTGTGACTGGCCCAAGGTCACACCAGCAGCTGCATGTGGAGGAGTGGGGAATCAAACCTGGTTCTCCCAGATTAGAGTCCAACTCCTGACCACTACACCAAACTGATGGGGTGGAAGCTGCTGAAGGGTTGGTGAAATTTCTCCAGTACTTACGTGCCATGTGCCCAGATAAAAAATGGTATAATTAGAAAATTTAGATGCCGCCTTGAGCAAGTCTCTGGAAAAGCAGCACACAGTCATAAAAGGAACAATGATAAAATTATCAATATTAAAACCAAACGTTAAAAACAATAAAGACCCTAGCAGGGCTTTCCCCGGGGCGCTGCGCCTCTGCATTGCTCAGGGAAGCCGAGGAGGGGGCGGGGCTTGGTCATGTGCCCACCCCCTGGGCTCCTCACTCCCAGAGCTGCGCTCCTGTGCGCTCCTGCTCCAAAGGACCCCTGCTTAGGGCCAAGTCCAGGATCGCCTTCTTTCTGATAGTTTCAGTGACCATCTGCTCCACACAATTTTTTCATCTAGCTGCTTTTCTTAATACGTTTCTATTACACTGAACTTTCTATTACACAGAAATTTCCTTTATAAGTTTCAATTACATAGAACTTCCATGAGGCAGTATACTTTTGAATGCCAGATTTGGAAGAGGGCTGTTGCATTTGCTTGTGAGCTTCCAGTCATATTTGTTTCAATAATGTTGGAAAGAGAATGGTAGACTAGATAGACCATTGTCTGATACAGTAAGATAGGTTTTAGAGATCCAGTTCATGGTCTGTCGAGGCTTATTGTGGTGGTGGAAAGTGGTGTCAAGTCACTGTTGACTTATGGCGACCCCACAGGGTTTTCAAGGCAAGAGACTAACAGAGGTATTTGAACTTTTCCTGCCTCTGTGCAGCGACCCTGGGCTTCCTTGATTGTCTCCCATCCAAGTACTAACCAGGGTCAACCCTCCTTAGCTTCTAGGATCTGATGATATTGGGCTTGCCTGCACTATCCATGTCAGGGTAGGCTTAATATACCATGACTGATTATCTTTTAATATTGTTGTGACTTTGGAATCTGATTATTGTGAATTGATCTATCTTATTATAGGGTTGCCAGCTCCGGGTTGGGAAAAACCTGTAGATTTTTTTTTTGGAGGGGTTGGAGCCTGAGATGGGCGGGTTTGGGGAAGAGAAAAGTATCAGTGGGGAATAATGCCATAGACTCCACCTTCCAAAGCAGCCATTTTCTCCAGGTGAACTGATCTCTGTTGCATGGAGATGAGTTGTAACCCCAGGAGATCTCCATCTACCACCTGGAGGCTGGCAACCCTACTTATGGACTCGGCCTTACAGGGGGGAGCCAGATTCATACGGTAAAGTTTCTTAATGATTGAAGATATCTCCTTAATGGGCTTTATTTGTTCAGTGTTGTGGTCAGGAGTACAGCCTCTCATCTGGGAGAACCGGGTCTGATTCCCCACTCCTCCACACGGAGCTGCTGACGTGACCTTGGGTCAGTCACAAATTCTCTCAGAGCAGTTCTCTCACGAGCAGTTCTCGAAAGAGCTCTCTCAGCCCCACCTACCTCACAGGGTGCCTATTGTGGGGAGGGGAAGGGAAAGGCGTTTGTAAGCTGCTCTGAGACGGCTTCGGGTAGTAAAGGGGGAGGTATGAATCCAATCTCTTCTTCTTCTTCCTTGTTAGGAAATGGCCCTGCCCAAGTGCCCATCAGGATTTGGAGGAGATCATGCATCCCTCCCAGTTGAGGGGAAGGGGTAAATGGTTGACCCTGTGAGTAAAGAAAGAACAGTTTTAGATTTTGGAAGAGTAAAGAGAGGAGCAGGCAAACATTGCTGTGACTTGGTTGAATCACCTAGAGCAGGGGTGGGCAATTGTTTTGGCTCGGGGGCCACTTTGTGGGAGCAGAGGTTAGTGGAGGGCCGCACCTTTTAAAATGATTGCATTCATTAGTTAACTTTGCATGTCAGAAAAGGTATAAATTGTATCATAAAAATCAATAAATATAAATTAAATAAAATAGTGGTAGTTTTATTCCATTTATTTATTGTGCTAATTTCATATCATCTATAGCTGCAAGCACATTTAATTTTAGAATCAGTTTAATGAGACAAATGTACCCTATCACACTTTTCTACAATTCTACAGAGACAGACTCAGACTGTCTTGACGGGCCACAAAAAACTCTGTGGTGGGCCGCGTGTGGCCCGCGGGCCGCAATTTGCCCACCCCTGACCTAGAGGGTACGAAACCTCGTTTTAGGCAGATCAGTAACTTCCAGAGTGGCACAGGGGTTAGAGTGTCAGACTAGGATCAGACCCAGGTTCAAATTCCCACACTTGCTTGATGCCCTTGGACCAGTCAAACATTCTCAGCCTACCTTACGCCACGAGGTCATGAGGATAAAATGGAGGAGAGGAGAATAATGTAAAGCTGCTTTGGCTCCCTGTTAGAGAGAAAGGAGGGTATAAATGGAGTAAATTTTCTTTAAAAAAACCCAGTTTAATTAACCAGAACAGAAGATGCGAAAGAGCAGAAGGTAATGAGCAGTCAAGAGCCCCAAGGGTAAGAAAGAAGTCTAATATAGGTCCAATATTAAAAACCTAGTTAAAACTTATACAAAAAAACTCATGTATTTATTAGAAAGGTAGTGAAAAACAAATAAGGGCCCAGTGAAAGTCTCTCAGAAAAGCTCAAGTGGCCTGAACACAAGGAGGGCTGATACAAATGACCTGACGCATTTCCGCCCTATTAGGGGCCTTTTTCAGAGGTCAAACAGTTTGAGGTACACACGTTACAATATAACATGTTACAGTAAGATAACCAGTAAATTCATACAGGACCAAGAAAAGGGAAATGAAGCAGCAAGAGCAATAGACCCAAGACAAAGATTTGCGTGAGGCCTCTAAAGAGGAAAGTCATGTGCCTGGTGCCAAACGCACAGCTGCTGAATTAGAACATCTTGCAGTTTTGGTCCAGAAAAGCACCTGTCAAAGCTAAAGTGTCCTCAAGCAACTAGCAGTGCAGCCTCCCATCCGTGCTGCTCTGCCCCCTGCCCTCATTGAAAGGGGCACTGGGAGAAAAACTGGGGGACTTCATCATGGGTTCATGCAACTTCATATCCCCCAGTCTCTGCTCCCCCCATTGCTCCTGTCCCTCAAATGCTCCCAGTGGCAACCTCACCACTGTCACCACCAGGGGTCCGTTGGAGTGGGAGCGCACAGGAGCGCAGCTCCGGGAGTGAGGAGCCCAGGGGGCGGGCACATGACCAAGCCCCACCCCCTCCTCGGCTTCCCCGAGCAGTGCAGAGGCGCAGCGCCCCAGGGAAAGCCCTGCTAGGGTCTTTATTGTTTTTAATATTTTGTTTTAATATTCATAATTTTATCATTGTTCCTTTTATGACTGTGTGCTACTTTTCCAGATTTTCTAAGTATTTTTCCAGATTCCAAATTTTCTAAGTATACCATTTTTTATCTGGGCACATGGCACATAAGTACTGGAGAAATTTCACCAACCCTTCAGCAGCTTCCACCCCATCAGTTTGGTGTAGTGGTCAGGAGTTGGACTCTAATCTGGGAGAACCGGGTTTGATTCCCCACTCCTCCACATGCAGCTGCTGGTATGACCTTGGGCCAGTCACAAGTTCTCTCAGAGCTGTTCTCTCATGAGCAGTTCTCAAAAGACCTCTCTCAGCCCTACCTACCTCACAGGGTGTCTTGTTGTGGGGAGGGGAAGGGAAGGGAAAGGGATGGGTGGTGCACATGTCCTGGGTATCTCAAGTCTACTTGAAACCTGGTGGTTTCAAGGGAGCAGGAAGAGAATGAGGGTGTGTTCTTGATGCTTATTTTTATTGCACAAAGTATTGGATGGGGAAGGGAATGAAGGAAGAGCAGGTCAGTTTCACTCACCTGTGGAGTGGAGCCTGAGGGGTGGGTGTTGCCTTCTGACACACTTCCGGTATGTTAGGGGGTGTGGCATATGCAAATGAGTTATGCAAATGAGTTATGCTAATGAACTTCCTGCACCTCTTTTTCTACAAAATGACCCCTGGTCACCACTGAGCTGAGATTACTCAATGAATAGATGATGTGAAGGCACCTGTGGTGTCTGAACATATTGAACATCCAGAGCAGCTTTCATTGAGCCAGACCATTGGCCCATCTCACACATTGCTGTCTACATTCTGATTCCGGTGGAGATCTTTCCTTGCCCCACTACTTGGTATCGTTCATCTGAAGTTACAGGAGTTGAAACTGGGACCCTCTACATGCAAAGAATGGGTCATCCAGACTAAATGTTCCTTCAGGAAAACCAAACTTCCATGCCTCCATTTTCCCACTGTGGCCCACTAATCTCCATAAAATGCCACTCCTGAGGGATGAGAGACTTTAAGGAATGTCACGAGACGGATGTGCAGGGGGAATGGCTAATTTAGTATGGATCCAACCTGGCATTCTCCTCCACTGACCTATGGCATCCCCCCCGCCCCCAAATTTTACTCTAATCTGCAAGTTTAACACGAGACACTTTTGTATGATGACTCCGCCTTCTATCAGAGTTGGAATAGAAAGACACAGAACTTTGTAATTATGAAATTTGAATATTAATTTCCCCAGTGATGAAACAGATATGGATTCCCTTTCTGTCGCTTGTAAACTCTAATTTCTTATAGTTATACTTTAATTAGTTCCAATCAAATTCAGCATGCGGAGTTGGCCTTCCCTTGGTTTCTCACTGATCTCTTTAACTCTGTGAAAATGAAATGGTGGAACTGATAAGGACAGGGACTCTTAACAATCGGGAGGAAGGGGACAGCCCTGGTTACAGAAGACTTACCCTATACTAACTAAGCCCTGGCTAACTGAAGTGCCCTTCTTTTCCCATTCTGACCAGTTCTTTCTCTTTCTCAGTTCTGTCCTAAGCAAAATTATATTCTTGAGTTCAATGGATTGGTCAATGCACTGAGGTCAATGCATAGGATGGCACTGCGTCACCTAATCAGGCCCTGGACTCTGGACCCACCTTTGATCCTTCAGCACTAATCTAAGTTATATCTGACTTTCTTTAATTCCAGCTACAAATGGTTCTTGAATATAGTTAAACGGGTTTCATTCTCTGGCTCAATAGAGGTAGTTTCCATTCCTTTGGCTCGAGCAAGATGGGACTTTTCTCAAGGTGGACAGTTGGAGTCTTCAAGTAAGACTGGACTTTACACAGGGTTGGTTTTTCTCCATAGTGCCCTTACCCTAGGCTCACCAAGTCTCCGCTGGTGGTGGGGGATCCCTCACCACCAGTGAATGTCTCACACAGCTGTCCAGCTGTCCAGTGGGGAATAAATAGTAGGAAACTGGGGGGGAGGGCAGCTGTATCCTGGTTTACTGAATCACTCCCTGGACTCCTAGAAGTGATGTCAGTGCTTCGCTGGGGATGCTGGGGATGTCGTGGCATTTGAGCAAAACTCTACGGTTAAATCATTGTAAAGGCTTTCCTTGCTCAAAAGCCAGTCAAATCTGACTCTAGGGGGCGGTGCTCATCTCTGTTTCCAAGCCGAAGAGCCAGCGCTGTCTGAAGACTTCTCTGTGGTCATGTGGCCAGCATGACAAAACACCGAAGTGCACGGAACGCTGTTGCCTTCCCACCAAAGCGGTACCTATTTATCTACTTGCAATTTCTTGCTTTCGAACGGCTATTTATTTATTTATCCGTTCAATCTATGCCCCGCCCTCCCTGCGAGCAGGCTCAGGGCAGCTGGGTTGGCAGGAGCTGGGGCCAGAGATGAGAGCGCACTCTGCCACGCGGCACTCGGGTCTTGAACTGCCAAGCTACCAACCTTCCAGTCTGGAGCTCAGTGCCTTAACCTCTGAGCCACCGTGGCCCAAATGTCAGAAGTGCCCTTGGCAGTGCGCTGAAGTGCCAGGGAGTCAGCACATGGCTGGCAATTGCAACACTGATGAGCCCCCCTCCCCCCCCCCCCCAGCAAGCTAAGTTTCCCTCTGGTTGCCAGGAGGGACCAGTCAGATCTCCCTCAGCCCTCTGCGATGCTGTTGTGGCAAATGTGAGAACTGGTAACATATTAATTGGTGACACTGTCTGTGACACTTTGGATTGTTAATGGTTTTATTTCTTCTGTTGCCTGCTGGACTGATGTTTATATACTACACTGAGACACCTGATTGGTGGGAAAGGCAGTGGTATAAATCTTTCAGTAGGTAAATATTAGGGGACTTCAGGTCTTACATGGAGACTTACATCATAAGGAAAGGCTGAGGCTTAGCTTGGTGAGTTACCCAAGCTTGTGTGTTTTGTGGCATTGCTATGGGGAGAAGTTCCTTTTCTAAAAAAAAACACACTTTAAAAAAAATATAGCCATTGATTTCTGATAATCTATTTTTTTCTCTTTTGGAAAAGGGATTTTGTTTCCATCCTCTTTGATTTCTCTTTGCGGATAAATCAGTGCGCCCTTTTGTAACTTCAGCCTTTGCCATTGTTTTGCGTTAGGCACCCCAGGGTGGTGCTCTAGCAGGAGAAGAGGGAGGTTTGGGAAGATACTGCCAGCTTCTGAGCATCTACAGGGTGAAAGTCCGAAATTCTTTGCACTTCCTTCCCTTCTCTATTTTGATCAAAAATTAGAAGCAGACTTTGAATTCCAAAAAAAAGAGGGAGAGAAATGGGATTGTTGGATTTCGGGTTGAAATTGGGTAAAGAGGAAATAAGAAAATGTCTCTTAACATACAACATTAGCAGAGGTCCGTTGGGGCCGGAGCGAGGCGGAGCAAAGCTCCGCCAGCTCAGGAGTGGCCACTAGGGCAACCACGGGCTGAATCAGATTCTCTAATCTGATTCAGCTCGCCGCCGAATTGCCGCTGAAATTCGGCGGCAACTTTAAAAGCCACTGGAGGAGAGGGGGTTTGAGGGAGAGGCTCCAAACTTACAGGGTAGCTGCTGGGTCCTCTCCTCGAAATTCCCACCAAGTTTCAAGAAGATTGGACCAGGGGGTCCAATTCTACAGGCCCCCAAACAGGTTTCCCCCATTCCCTCCATTGTTCTCTGTGGGAGGAAAAAAGTTAACATTTTTTCCCTCCATAGAGGACAATGGAGGGGATGGGACAATCTGTTTGGGGGCCCATAGAATTGGACCCCGTGATCCAGTCTTCTTGAAACTTAGTGGGTATTTCGAGGAGAGGCCCCAGCAGCTACCCTGCAAGTTTGGAGCCTCTCCCTCAAACCCCCTTTCCTCCAGCCCCTCATATACCCTATGAGTTTTTGCCATTGATTTCAATGGCCCATAGGGTATAATGGGGCTGAAACTGACATTCCCTTTCTGACACACTTCTGGTGATGTCAGGGGACGTGGCATATGCTAATGAGTTATGCTAATGAGTTATGCTAATGAGCTCCTGCACCTCTTTTTCTGCGAAAGGACCCCTGAACATTAGTGTTTTGAAACTTCAAATTCTTCATCAAACACAGAAGAGAACTGGGACATACCTCCCTCCCTTAGATCCTGCAGTCTGCAAGTGGTATGATGCGTTTAGATTGGCCAAGTGTGCCATAGATCTTACATTTAAAAAACTGACATTCTGTCTTTGCCTGACCAACCCAGCGGTCCTCAGTGTGCTTCAGATTCCTGCATTCTGCTTCTGCATGCACCACAGTTGTGGACTGACATACAGCTACCCTTGGCTAGGCATACTATGGACTTGGACACAAATTGCCTGGCTCATTTAGGGTCTCTTTACAAGAGCTGTGAATTTCCCCCCGCCTGGTTCACGTTCCACATCCGACCTGGACTCACCTTCAGAGTAGCCTGGGGAGCTCAAACCGGCTCTAGGGCATGGCGTGGCAGCAGGAGGGGCTTCAGCCTTCCATCCTGCACTGCTTTTGAGAGCAAAAAAAATGGTGCGGGGAGGGGGCTGTTTGTCCCCATGTTTCTACCCACATGTGTTCATGTTTCTACCCACATGCCCTGCCCCATTCTGAATGTGAGTCCTGGTCAGACGTGAAATGCCACTCAGATTGGGGAAACCCCTACCCTGACTTGCGTTTCACATCTAGTTTAATGAGATCCTGACTTTGCCCAGACTCCCTTAACAACCGGCAGAGATTACAGATAAGATCTAGGTACGATTTAGATAAAAAAACAAGGGTTTTGTAGAGCAATAAAGGATTTTGAAAAGTGTTGGAAGATAGGAAATGAGAAAATTATTAAGAAAACCTATAGATATCTAATGGAGCTAGAGACACAAGAAGAAGCGATAACTAATAATATGGTGTTATGGATGCAAGATATCGGGCATACCATTCCCATAGAAGAATGGGGGAAAATTTGGAAAGCCATTAAATTAGTAAAAGCTGTCTCATATAAAGAAAATATATATAAGGTCTTTTCTAGGTGGCATTGGACTCCAGTTAGACTGGCGAAATGTTATGGTACTAAACTTAAGAACTGCTGGAAATGTCAATCACAGGCAGGAACTTTTTTTCACATGTGGTGGCTTTGTGGGAAAGCGTGGAAATTTTGGTCAAAGATAAGAAAAATGATATTTGATATTGTGGAGATTGATTTAGACTTATTACCAGAAATTTATCTGTTCAATATGTTCTCGGTAGGGATGCCCAAAAATGAGTTAATTTTCTTAATTTACGTTTTGACGACAGCGCGAATCTTATGGGCAAAGAATTGGAAGACAGACAGTGTGCCAACACAAGATGAAGTTGTAAGGAAATTGTTAGATGCAGCCGAAAGTGACCGTATGGGTAAATTACAATTAAGAAATGAGGAAGGAGTAAGGCATAATGGACTGGACACGTGGTCTGAATTGTATATATGGTTAGATAAATAATGTCAGATTAGGCTCGAAAATATATATTGTATTTAGCTGGTGTTGTTATTTATTTATTTGTTTGTTTGTTTGTTTCATTTATATCCCGCCTTGCCAGTAATTCAACCAGCTCAAGGCGGCTAACAACAACATATAAAAACATATAACAAGTTAACAATATAAACATTTAAAACATTTAAAACAAAACTACATTGTTGGAATTTAAAATTTGTAAAAACTAATAAAAATGTTTAAAAAAAAAAAAAAACCCGGCAAGACAAGCCCTGGTCAGACTAGCTCAATGTTCCCTGGCAAAATTAATCTCAAGCATAATAATTCCATCCTGCTTGTGCTATAGGGTCAGGTCTTTACACCTTGTGGCTGCTTTCCCCCAGTCTGATAATTACATTCCCTCAGGTAAATTACCTTAGGTACCTCCGGGTCACGGAATTGACTGACTTGTGTCAAGCATGGAGTCACTTGCTGTTTGTGTACCCTTTGTACCTGTGTATTCGGATTAATTCTTCTAAATGATCAAGCCAATGTGACAAATTGCGTTGGCTGAGGTGTGTGTGTGTGTGTGTGTGTGTGTGTGTGTGTGTGTGTAATCAGTGGTATCTGTTTGAGAACTGATCACAAGAACTGATTGCAAGGTTAGCCAGGATCAAGGGCCGCTGAAAGCTCACAGGGATACCTCAGTAGTAAGTCTCAGCTCAAAAATCTCAAACCTTTATTTTTTTTTTACAATATGCATTTTTTTAAAAAATTGGAGGCAGACAGACAGGCAGAAGACAGACTGGCAAAATGAAGTGCAAGGGAAGCAGGGCAAAAAGACCTGGGCCAAGTTGTCACAGGGCTTTCCGGTCGCACTGCGTGGACTGGTGTGGGACCATACCGGGAAGGAGGTGGAATGGAGCATTCACACTGTGGGGCGGGCCGGTTGCAGGCAGCTTTGGTTCATTTTGCCAACCTGCACATAGGCGCATGGGCGCATAGGGGCAGCAGCAATTGGGGCAGGATCTCATGGCTGGGAGCTTTAACTCCAAGAGCTGGAAGCATCCCCACAGGCGGTTGTGCGCTCAAGCACACAGCACGCATGGGCAGTTATGCCGGATCAGTGGGTTCACATTACCGGTGCCACTTGATTGCGGCTTATTTGCAACCACACTTCCAGGAAGCGGGATCAACGCACACCCAAACGGCTTGCCGTAGCTTTTACCAGGTACCTTTTTAAAGCGGGATCAAAATGCTTCAGGATGGGGTAAGTATGGCACGGGAACACCAGACAGCTGTGGCTGGGTGAACCGGCCCTCTTGATCCGCTTGCGAAACATGCCTATATCGGGCCAAGCTGCCAGTCTGAACTCGGCCACAGTGAGAGGAGAGGCCACTGCATGAGACTTTGGCTGATGTTCAGTTATGAGACAAAACACTGTAATGACTTTAACTGGATTTATTCAGATTTGCCCAGACACATGCAATCAGCTCCCTGCTAAAAAATGGCAAACAGAATGTGAGCTGAACCCCAGTTGGACAAGAGCAGATCTTTGTCAAAACCTGGCCCAGAGCTGCTCAGTGTGGTGTTATGTTTGAGATTAAGTGTACTGGGAACACTGAGCCAATCTAGGGGTGTATCTCAGGGTCAAAAGATGGGAAGTTCTTATTTCAAAGTTCTCTTTACCATTGAATCCAGGAGATCATCTTTCTTTCTTTTTTACTTCTGTGACACTTCTCGACACAAATGCCCACAAATTGCTGAGATTAGAATTAGCTAAAGAGAATGCTAGATCAGAGTGCTCAAACCGCTGCAGGTCTCGTAGGCAACTTGAGAGCATCCATGCTTTATAGACAGCTACTTCCCTCTCCCCTGACTCTTTCAGCGTACTTTACCAATTTAAGAAATTGCAAGTACAGAGAGGCCTTTATCAGGGCATGCCTAGATATTTTACCGCTCGCAGTCTTGCAAGGCCATTTTAACGGGATACTGTATAGGAAAAGAGTCTGCTCCTGTGATCAAAAGTCTGTTGAGGATCTATCCCCCATCACATTTCAATGTACAAGATATATGATTGAATGTAATAGATGTTTGCGGACCATAATATTCCGTTTCCAAGGAAGGTCAGATCAGGAGAAATTAGTAATGTTACTGACAGAGACAAATCTATTACTCCCCAAAATGCCACCATTGTGAAGGATAAAAAGATGACGGGGCATGCTGACCATATTATGGCTGACCT
The DNA here is from genome assembly GCA_029233225.1 of Lepidodactylus listeri. Lineage (NCBI taxonomy): Eukaryota > Metazoa > Chordata > Lepidosauria > Squamata > Gekkonidae > Lepidodactylus > Lepidodactylus listeri. Next base: position 124,460,957 of record JARCFY010000005.1, on the reverse strand, counting down.
GTGACTGCTTCACTCTGGGTCAATTGTTATTTGTTGTATTTTATTTGTCTCTGGATTGTAAGGTCTTTCTCTCTCCCTTCTAGATATACAGTTTTTGTTTTGTTTTGTTTTTAAAAAATACTTTTCATTTATTTTATCACAAACATACATATAAAACATACAAGAAAACACACAAACATAATACAAATTGGGGGTATCTTCTGAATTTATTTAATAATATCTTTTAGTTACTTCTTACAGTATCTAGTTAAATGTTAAAATACATGTCATAAAGCAAAGAATATTTTATCCATAAAGTCTGCATAAAATTGTAAATAGTATGTATAATGTCTCTAATATATGTTCAAAGAGTTATATAGTTCATTTATTATAGTCCTTCAACCAAGTATAAAATCTTGACCATGCTCAGCCTTGATGAAGTTGACAGGTTACTCGCGACCGTCTGTCCAACCACATGTGACCTTGATCCGTGCTCCTCCTGGCTTATTAAAGCGGGCCATGAGGGGTTTCAAGGTGCACTTCGGGAAATTATCAACTGCTCCCTCTTAGAGGGGCAGTTCCCGAGTGCACTCAAGGATGCGATGGTCCGTCTTCTCCTAAAAACCCATCTTTGGATCCGGCCGAATTGGCTAATTATCGGACGGTTTCCAATTTGTGTGAGGCTTCTGCACTATCAGCAAATGATCAGACCTTTGTAATTAAACAGAGTTCTTTATTTCAGATACTGGAACAGGGTCTCGATGTTTGTTTGAGATACAGAACAAAGAGGATTAGGGATTAATATACCTACAGGCACAATTGCATAAACAAATCCTACCAATCAGCATACACCTAAAATGCGGGAAAAGACATGGTGACCGTTTGTTCCCACCAAAGGTGAGAAAGTTATAAAAATTCCCTTCTTGCCCTGAGTGACCCAGATGTGCTAAGTCCTAGGCAAAACATTTGGGCAGTGACAATAAAATAACTTTCAAGGCTATACCCCTCCTGATAGCACCCTGAGAGCCTGAAACCAGAAGGGGGAGGGAGCTATGGCAAGATAGCTATTGTTTTATGTGACATGTTGGAATGTGTGAGCCCATCCTCCCAGGGAAAGAGTAACATTAAGCAGGAGAGCAATTTCTACTTCAAGGCAAGCCATAAACTATGTAGTGTGATAGAGAGTACAAAGAAACAGAAAGTAACTTTCAGAACAGCCAGGAACAAGCACCCTATTGTCAGATTCTTACATCAAAAAGTAACTTACAGGAGAACATGAAGCAATTCATAATTGTGAGAATCTGACAATTTGCCCTATTTGGGCAAATTAATAGAGAGGGCGGTGGCGACATGGCTCCAGAGCTTCCTGGATGACACTTCGGTGTTAGATCCCTTCCAGTCCGGCTTTCACCCGGGGTTTGGGACCGATATGGCTCTGGTCACCCTCAAGGATGACCTCCGGAGACATCTGGATTGGGGCAGCGTGGCGGTGTCGCTGTTGCTTGACCTGTTGGTGGCATTTGACACGGTCGATCATCAGCTAGTGACCCGTCGCCTCGCCGACGTGGGGATACAGGGGCTTGCCTTGCAGTGGCTTGTCTCCTTTCTCCAGGGTTGGGGACAAAGGGTGGCGCTAGGGGAGCAATGGTCCCGGAGGCACCCACTTGAATGTGGAGTGCCTCAGGGGGGCGTCTTATCCCTGATGCTCTTTAACATCTATATGCGCCCCCTTGCCCAGATTGTCCAGAGGGCAGGGCTGGGTTTTCAACAGTATGCTGATGACACCCAGCTCTATCTAATGTTGGGTGGCCAGTCTGGCTCTGGACCAGACAATCTTCACCGGGCATTGCATGCCGTGGCTGGTTGGCTGAGGTTGAGCAGGCTGAAGCTGAACCCGGCAAAGACGGAGGTCCTGTGCTTGGGTCGGGGCGGACCATAGTTGGGGCTCCCACTCCCAGCCTTCGATGGGGCACCACTGGTGCCTGCACGGGTGGTTAGGAGTTTGGGGGTGCTCCTGGATCCTTCTTTGACTATGGAGGCTGAGGTGGCAGCCACTGCCAAGCCGACCTTTTACCATCTGAGGCTGGCGCGGCAGTTGGTTCCCTTCCTGAGTCATTCTGACCTGGCTACAGTGATCCATGCAATGGTCACCTCGAGGTTAGACTATTGTAAAGCTCTCTACATGGGGCTGCCCTTGTCGCAAATCCGGAGGCTGCAGCTGGTGCAGAATGCCGCAGCGAGGTTACTGATGGAGCTCCCTAGAAGGGAGCACATCCGACCAGCGCTTGCGGCAGTGCACTGGCTACCTCTAGTGTACCAAATTTGCTTCAAGGAGCTGGTACTTGCCTTTAAAGCCCTAAATGGTCTGGGTCTGACCTACCTGCGGGACCGCCTTTCCCCATATATACCCCAGAGAGCGCTTTGGTCTGGGGCCCAACACCACCTTGTGGTACCAAACCCCAGAGAGCCCAGGCTCGCTGCCACTAGGGGGAGAGCTTTTTTCAGTGGCAGCCCCTTCCTGGTGGAATGAGCTCCCAGAGGAGACCAGGGCCCTGCGGGACTTGATGCAGTTCCGCAGGGCTTGCAAGATGGAGCTCTTCCACCAGGCTTTTGAATAGGGGCCGCCGCCTCCATTCCTCCCCCCCCCCAATGCTTTACCATCAACAAGGGGCCCAGTGAATATCATCTGGCTCCGTGACATTGTTTCGGGGCCGGGAGGGGTATGGGTAGTTGGTTTGCCATCAAATTTTTAATGGAGTTGTACTAAATTTCCTGTTTATACTGTTTTAATCTGTTTTATCTTTATTGTATTTATTGTTTTATGATTCTTGGCATGTCCAAGTCGTGTAAGCCGCTCTGGGCCTGCAATTGTTGGCAGAGCAGCCTAGAAATCCAATCAATCAATCAATCAATCAATCAATCAATGTATTGTGAATTTTTTCTTCTTGTTGCCCTCTCAAAAATAAAGTTAATTTAGCCTAGATATACAGTTTTAATGATGATTTTCTATTTGTATTTTAATACGAATTGGAAAATGTTTAATTTTAAAATTATTTTCTTATGTTTTTCCCCCCTTTTAATTTTAACTTGGTGGAATCTCCACCTTATTCTGTATTGTTGCTTTGGCTTTTCTCTGCTAATGCAATAAAGACTGATAGTGAATTAACTAAGGCTGCATCCCAGCATGGCTGTGTGGGGAAAGTTGATTGGCCAGAATGTGACTATATTAAGTCTGCTCCATGTAAGTCGATCAGGATGCAATGTTGTAATGTTATTATTTATTCTCTTTGTAACACCCTGCGTGTTTTAGTAAATAAAATGGTGGGTTCTAAATCTAATTAATCAATTTTTCCTACTTCCACAGCTGGTATACAGCAATACTCCTATTGTTATCACCAAGGTAATTTGACTCTTCCTGCTGGGGGGAAGAAACTGAAACAAGTCTGTTCCACGTCAGTCAGTGTTCAGGGCTATACAAAGCCAAACTTCTTCCCAGATGACATGGAGTTAATCTAGATACGTCGCTCCTGTAGTTGTTGCAGGGGAAAACTGGCTAAACTGCTGGGAAGAAATTTAATTGTGATAATGGATAGGGCTGCCAAAAAACTGGAGGACAGATCCTCGTTGGCTCCAAGAAAATGGATTGTGAGAACAGAGAAGTGCTTAGTGTGCATGCTACCACCTGTGCCCAGAATTGGGTCCACATCCCACTGTCTCAAAATTTGTTACACGCTTAAGTTTACAACTGGTATGCTGCTCTTTCATACTTTTCATAGGTTTGTCAGCTGTTCCCTTTTCCTATAGCACGAAGACGTGCTGGGCTTTTAAATGTCTGCATTTCTTTTGCCTTCCTCCACTGCAAGAGACACTCCGGTATCATCATAACTCAGTCCGTTGAGTTCCAGATGGCGGCAGCACCATGATCGGCTTGGAGGATAAACCTACTAAGGACACGCAAGTTTCTGTTCATCAAAAGTCAAGGTCGCCTTTCGCAGGATGATGAGGTGAGATTGAAAGCTTCGGCCTCCAGACTGGCAGTTACTGATCATTTTATTTATCCCTTTTCTGCCCCCAAGTCCTTCCTGTGTACACCTATACACAAATCAATGTTTTTAATGGGACACTTCAACTTCAGCATCAGTTGGTGTGCCTGTATGCCCTTCTGCAGCAGACGTGGCCATCTGAAAAGGTATGCTGACTTCCTATTAACTACTTTTTTTATCCTTGGGTGCTAGTGGGGAATTTCTGCCGGAGAAAAAAAGGTTATAGAACCTGGTGATTGCTGGCACTAGGTAATGTATAATCAGATCAACGTTCCTCTGTGCAATTAGGGAAGGGGCGGTGGCTCAGTGGAAAGGCTTCTGCTTTGCATGCCTGTCCCTGCCATCTCCAGTTAAAAGGATCCGGAAGCAGGTAATATGAAAGACCTCTGTGAAGAAATGCATTGTTTTCCTGGGAGGTTTGAAGTGAGCAAAACCTCCCCTGTGTATTTTAACAGTTTTTCCCCTGCTCTGGGCAGAGAATAGGCAGTCCAATTGCTTTCCAGCTTACCTTCATACAAATGTTCATAGGCGTAGCTAAAGACAATGGGATGGTCAAACTCTTCCTTTACTTCAAGCAAGGAACAGAGACTTGGAGGACTTAGGCTAGAATGGATCCAGGAATAATATCCAGTAAGAAGCCCAAGGAAATGCTTCTTTGACCTGGCATGACCTGGTCATTGGATGGAGAAATGGATATGATACAAACTCCCTGCAATGGGAAGGAGGCCTCTTTCCTTGGGTGCTGTGGCTATGAGTGCACACAGACCTTTCCACTTACTAGGCAGCAGCCATTGGCCATGTGCTTGCCTCGAGAGCTGAAGTAAGCTTCAAGGTAATGGCAACTCTATAGGGTTCCATAACATCCTAAATAAAAGGGGTCTGTCCTATTTTAACATCGGATAGGGCATGTATAGAGAAAGGGACACAGAATTTGCATTTTACCTATTTCTTTTGGTTCTCTTGCTCAATCTGGTGTTGTACTAAAAGTATGTTTATGAACATTTGCTCTTTAATAAATACTTTATAACTTTTGATGCTTCTCTGTACCACACAGACCTCCACCATCTCCAACATACTATTTTAAAAGGAATGCCAGGAGGAAGGATGGCAGTTGGCAAGTGGCTATTCCTCCAGGGGCGTGCAAGGCTGTGAACTGTCCCTATGGTGACCAGGTGCTGGGCAGCAGGAGACACAGAGGCAAGGCCTCAGAACTTGGAAGGGAAGCTGGGAGCCCTGACCTTCCCAATGGGCAATCCCATACAAAGGTCAGGTGGTGGCGGCGGGCTACTGGAGAGAAAGACAAGCATCTCCACATGTTGGGAAAACTTTGGAGGGCAGAGCAGAATAGGCCTGCAGTCCACAGCAGGCACATTCCACCATAACCTCTAACTGAGAACCTGGAGAGCCACTGCTAGTCTGAGTGGACAATACTGAACTTGATGGACCAGTGGTCTGATTCAGTGGCTGAGGACAGACTAGCAGTCTCGGCCGCTCTGCCTCCGCTTCAAAAGCGGAGGCAGAGTGGCCGTTTAGACAGTCGCATTTGCCCGGAGGAGGCGGCCCGGACGCATTGCATCCGGCGCCGCACTCCTCCCGCAGCAGCCGAGCACCACTTCAAAGTGGTGCTCGGCTGCTGCAGTGTGCGTTCCACCCACTGGAGTGGGTGTGAACGTGCACCGGGAGGGGGAGCCGTGTGGCGTCCGCCCGCTGCCGTAGGAAGCTGCCCGCAGTCTGAACGCTGCAGGCGGCTTCCTTCCGGCCGCGTGCGAAAGCCGCGCCGCGGGGGAAATTCCCCCCGCCTTAGTCTGCCATGCCGTGGAGGCGCAGCAGACTGCCAGTATGTCCACAGCCAGTATAAGGCATTGTCATGTATTTTCATGTAGTATTACAACAACAAAAACAAAGAAACCCTGTAATAATGTTGTGACGGAAGTAAAAATCTGGGACCAGCAGAAGGTAAACAAGGAAGACTGCTGAGACACATGACTGAGTGAGGAGGGGGCCATTTGGCTCAGAACACTCAGTGACTGACACTTAAGGGGCACAACTGACAGTTTTGGGGCTGACAGTGCAGTGTCTGTGGAGGGAACAGTCTCTCTGTAGCTCTGCGTGAGCAGCCTAAAATACCAGTTGAAGCAGATAACTGGGGGCTGGATGGTCTGGTTCAGGGGACCGTGAACAGACTAGTGAAAGTAGAGCACATAAGTGGTCACAAACACAAAATACATCACTCCTGAAGAACCTGGGATAGGTGGTTAAGTGAGGGCTGAGGAAAGGCGGTTAAGTGAGGGCTGGGATAGGTGGTTAAGTGAGGGCTGGGATAGGTGGTTAAGTGAGGGCTGAGGAAAGGTCTGGAGGAGTCTGAACAGCTGGTTGGTGGCCAGTTGGGACTCAAGGGGGAAAAAAGGCCGGGAAGCCAAAGCCAAGAGGCTAACCACAAAGCAGGACAGGAGAGAGTACATATGAAGGTGCTGAGTGAACTTATGGACATCCAAAGAAACTGGAAACAATATAGCCTACTGCCTAACTGTAATCCAAGCAAAACGTGCCAGCCTATAAAGTGTCAACTGTATATACATCCCCCATCCCCCTGTTGTGTTCTGAAAATAAAGTACTGTTTTGTTTTGAAGAGAAAACGCATTAGTCCTTGACTCTTAAAACCAACAGCAAGTATATCTAGCAGTGGTCCTCAACATACCTATAAAGAAATTTAAAACAAACCCGGAAGAGACTATTAGGAGATAGGAGGGAGCTGGTCTGTACAGTAAAGGCAAGCCTGATCAGTCACCTCACAGAACGTCACCATACAGCAGATTATAAGGTCACACGTCATAAATGTTTATCAAAACTGCCATGAGTAAATGGAACACTAAGCTGGCAGCGAGTGGAGAAGAAACTGGAACAGTTAATACGAAATGAGGAATTCTCCAAAGAAACAATCACCACTGCTCTTTGTCATGGCCCTAATAACCACTCACAATCATTCTCAGTAGCACAGGATACCAGCTCTCAAAGACTGGCCCAAAGATTTCACGCTTATTGTACATGGATGACTTGAAAATGTATGGAAAGTCACCCTCAGATATTCTTTATTAAATACAGTTTGGATATTCAGCAAAAGTTTGAATATTCAGCAATGGGATTTGGACTTGACAAGTGTGCAGCACTCGCACTGAATAGAGGAAAGATTGTTGAACAGGAAAAAAATCAAGATGCCAAACAACAACAAATTCAAAACACTGGGCTTTGGGGGGGAACTACAAATATCTTGAAATTTTGGAAGCTGTCAGACATACCCTTGTTAAGAAAAATACAATCAAGGAGTACCAAGGAGTTAAAAAGATATTGTGAACAAAATTAAATTGGAGACACCACAGTAAAGGCAATTAACGTATGGGCAGTCCCAGTTCTAAGATCCACAGCTGGCATTACTGACTGCAAACAAGCAGAATTAGAAGCAATATATTGCAAAACTCACAATAATGACAATACACCACTCACTACACCCTAAAGTGATGTTGATCATATTTACTCGGTGGAAGAGGTCTCCTGAAAGTTAAGCAAACAGTTGAAGAAGAAAAATGAGCACTGAATGAACACCAAGAAAAGCAAACAGAAGCTTCAAGGCAGACTTAGTTAAGGATACAGAAACCAAAGGAGGTTACAAAAAGATTGGTTAGACTGCAGCAGTTCAGACTGCAGGGGTGGCATGATGTTTGTACAAAGTTCCTCCCAATGAATAATTCCCGGGGAGGAAATGAAAACTACTATGGCATGCAAAAGGCTTGGCTAGAAGCTTTCTCCTTGATTTGCCAACTTTCATTTGCAGGGAGCAGAGGTCCATCAGAGGCTATTAGCCACAAAGTACAGATAGGAACTCTCGGTCTGGGGCAAGTGATGTTCTGTATTCTTGGTGCTGGGGGGGGGGGGCAACAGTGGGAGGGCTTCAAGTGCCCTGGTCTCACTGGTGGACCTCCTGATGGCACATGGTATTTTTGGCCACTGTGTGTCATGGAGTGTTGGACTGGATGGGCCATTGGCCTGACATTGGCTTTTCTTATGTTCTTATGTACCTGCAGGAGCATTAAGCATATTATCCCCCCCCCCATCAGCAGTAGTACAGCCTGTTTTACCAGCTCATAATTCTCATACTATTGCATGTGATAGAGCAGGCCTGAGTGAAGCTCTGAATGAAATAGCTGTAGGGTAGCGGGCAACCTCCTGCATTCTTAATATCCCCTCCCCAATTGATAGGGAAGCTGGGGACAATGGAGGGGAAATGAGGCTGAGGACAGACTGGCAGTCTCGGCCGCTTTGCCTCCGTTTCAAAAGCGGAGGCAGAGCGGCCGTTCAGACGGCCGCATCTGCCCCGAGGAGGTGGCCCAGACGCATCACGTCCGGCGCCGCACTCCTGCAGCAGCCAAGCTTCAAAGTGGTGCTCGGCTGCTGCGGCGCGCGTTCCACCCGCTGGAGCGGGTGTGAACGCGCACCGGGAAGGGGAGCCGCATGGCATCCACACGCTGCCATAGGAAGCCGCCCGCAGTCTGAACGCTGCGGGCGGCTTCCTTCCGGCGGCATGCGAACACCGCGCCGCGAGGGAAATTCCCCCCACCTTAGTCGGCGCGGCAGACTGTCATTCTGTCTTCAGCCTGATATCTCACATACCGTGACATCACTTCTAGCTGCATAACAGGAAGTGACATCACTGTGCTGTGGGGTGCTCTAGGACACCACCACCTTTAACTCTATAGTTTTTGCCACAGAGTTTCAGGGAAATCCTGGAGCATCCCACAACATGGTGATGTCACTTCCTGGAAGTGAAGTTGTGGCACAGAATTGTGTTGTTTTGGTAAGTCTCCATCACCCCCAGTCTCCCGTGGGTTGCAATGCTAAAAAGACGATCAGCTTTACCTTTTTAATAATGGATATCATCAGCAGCGATCAACACAGATTTCAAGATACATCTGAGAAGGCCAAGATAACCACACCCTAGTACTGTGAGGGATTGACCGTTTGATTGCATGTTAAAATGGGAAAGGAAATCTACAAAGCAAATCCTCTGTTGCACTGCGGTTCAGCTTCTTGAATATCTCTGCCTGCGTCCTTCACCCACCCTAAATTTTCTTGACTTTCCAGCATTAGATGATCCTTCAGTCCTCCATGACAGCCTACCGGGTACCAGGACAGTTAACAATATAAAGTGGTGAGTCATGTTAATTGCTGGCTCGTTTAAAGAAGGTGCTAATGCAAATGTGAGAACAAGTAAGGCCCTATTATCCGGGATCATGCAACATTTATAATGAGGATCCCTTTCGCAAAGAGTGTATGCAAATGCCAGCAAGAGGATTTAAGTCTCAGGGTCTTGCTGTGATGCAAATCTAGCCTCTCACTAAATAATGTGTTTGGTCCCTCCAACCTGCTCGAGTTTCATCGCGACTGGCAAATTTCACAAACAGCCATATTCTCCCCCCTCTCTGCATGTACACTGTTTCCCCCTTTTCCATGGAAGACATCAGTGTTGTGTACAATTTCCATAAACATGCTTTGCATTCATTTGCATAAGCCTCAATATGCTGCAGCCCTGAAGTGAACAACTGTGGGTTATAACAATACTTCCCAGTCTGGCGGCATACTTGAGGCTCAGATTTAGACTGCGAGTGCTTGGAAGCAGAGAATCTTTGTTTTGTGCTTATCTCAAAGCCCAGCTGCATGGGAGACTGGGATTCCATGATTGGCATGCCAGATGTGCAATTAGGCACAAAAACTGCTGGAGGAGGGCTCAGTATTATTCAGGGCTGCACTGCCAGGAACAGCAGGTTCAGTTTCCCCTCTGTACCACTTTGCCTGTCAAAAATCCCCCTTCGTCAACATTAAACCCTCATAGGTAAAAAGACAGGCACAATGTGATAGCCTGTCCTTTTCCCTATTGCGTCTTAAAGCAGCTTATGGGGCTCTTTATGTTGGGGAAATAATGGGCATATGAGGAGTTAACTCACCATTCCTCAACCTGACAGCCCTGATTCAAACTGCAGAGGTTACCAGGGTCTAGAGATGGGTTTAGCCACTACCTCAAGGGAGTCCTTCAGTGTATTTGCTCACTCTGGCCGCGGTCACACGGCCCTTAAATGCGGGAGGAAGGGCTATTTCCTCCCGCATTTAAAGGGGCCGTCCACAATGGCCGCGGAAAGTCCCGCGCCGAAGCAGGCTTAAATGCGGGTTGTTCCCGCATTTTTCAACCCCGGGAAAATCAACAGTTTTCCCAGGTGTTGCGGGAGGAACCTGCATTTTAGCCATCTGGCCAGCCCTCTCTCGCAATCATTGCGAGAGCGGGGCTGTCCAGATGGTCCCGTCGGCCATTCCCCCCCCCCTTTACACTTGGGCACTTGGGCGCATGGGCAGTCAAGCGCCCAAGTGTAAAAGGGGAACCCCCCCAAACTTACCTCTGCCGCCACGGCCGCTGCTTCCACCGCCGCTTCCATGGCCGCTTCTGCCGCTTCCACCGCTGCTTCTGCTGTGGCCACCGCTTCTGCGGTCGCCGCTTCTGCTGCTGCAGGGGTTGGGATGTGTAGATGTGTAGACATCCCAACCCGCGGTAGAAAAATGCTGCCCCTTTAAATCCGGGAGGGCTCCCGGATTTAAAGGGCCCCTGTGACCGCAGCCTCTGTCACAGAAAGAAAGGAGATAATCTTTTTCTGAAGATCTCCTCTTTCCCAAGAAGCATGAGATGCTTGGAGTGGCAGGCAGCCTTTCCCAGTGTCCGTGCAAAATGGGTTGCATCCCCACCCCCCCAAGCATCTCCACCAAACACTCATAAATGCTCAATGGACATTTGTGAGAGTTTGGCAGAGACTGCTTGCAAAATGTATGTCCCCGTGCTTTTTTCTCTAGCAGTGCACCCTCTTTCCAAGTAAAAACCTTATGTTTTGAAGGGGATGGAGGTGGGGGTGAGAAATCAGCCTTAGGGGTAGTGATCAGCTGAAAGACAGACACAATTCCCATCAACTCCAACAGGAAGTCAAGCTAGGGAAGCTGGGAACAGTCATTTGCCAGGAAGAGAGGCCCTGACTGAAGCCTGTTCTCTATTCAAAGAGCTACCTCCTATAACTGGTTATTCCTGCGTTTGGAAAAGTAAGGGCTGTGGCTTCGCGACAGATTGGCTAGCAGAAGGTATTCCACAAGCAGACCCAAATTTAAAAGAGTCTATGCTGACTCAAAAGTGATAGAACCAGATTAAACCGAGGACATTTCTAGTAGTGATGTTATGGGAAGGGACATTTCTTTCTCTGAAATTCACTTCTCTAGACATAGACATTGCTTCCTTTTCATTCTCTTTTTTCTCTTTCAAAAGAGAACTTCTTTTATTTCTCTTCTGTCGCTTCAGCCATTGCAGTTGTTTTATGTTACACACACCACAGGGTGGTACTATAGCAGGAAGACTGGAAGATTTGGGAAGACGTCCCCTGCCACTGAGCATCTACAGAGTGAAATTCTAAAAATTTGCAGAAATCCCTACACCTTCTCTCTCTCTCCATTTTTTTCTGTTGTTCAAAATGGAATTGATTTTAAACAGACTCCAAATATCTAAAAAGAGAAACAGAAATGGATTGTTGGATTTCAGGGATAAACTTTGGCAAAGAGGCATTAAGAGAATTTCTCTACCTGTACACCTCCATTCATAGTTTGCCCACATCACTGTTTGTTACAGTTATTGGTATTTAGAGTTTGGCTTCCTCCTCAGGGTCTCGAAAGCTGGCAGAATTACTCCAGTCTAAGTCCATTAAAACCCTGTAAATCTCTGAATGGGGATAGATGCCTCTCATCTCTAGTGCACAGGCAAATCCAAGCACATGAATCCCCAAAGACACTGTGAAATGCACAACCTGTTATTTCACATACAACAGCTAATGAGGTATTCTGTGAACGGCTGATAGCGTATTACACACCAACGATCTTTTTCATGCATGCATTTAATGAAAAGAACAAACATGTTCTTGGCCTTTACGTCATTGGAAGCCCTTTCAGGTAAACAAATATGGCTGATGGAGTGGAGACTCCAGCCATGTTGTTGGTGGCTTAAGCAGTGATCTTCAGCAGCAGGTTAGGGTGCATTAATTACTTCTCCAGTGCCATCTGTGAAATATTGCTGGGTAAGAACTTGTCCTGCCCTGACCTGGATTGCACAGGTGAGCCCAACCTTGGAAGCTAAGCGGAGTCGGCCTTGGTTAGTATTTGAATAGGAGACCACCAAGGAATTCCAGGGATGCTATGCAGAAGAAGGCAAGGGCAAACCACCTCTGATTGTCTCTGGCCTTGAAAACCCTATGGGGTCACCATAAGTAGGCTGTGACTTGATGGCACTTTACACACATACACACATACACACACACACACACACACAATAGTATATGTGATGAGTGACCCTGGAATTGAAGATCAAGATTTGAGTCCAGTAGCACCTTAAAGACCATCAAGATTTCTAGGTTCAGGATGCAAATTTGAGTTCATTCACAAATTCAGAACAATGGACTCCGCCCAAGGGCTGAAAAGGGACCCAGTAGCCTTATCTCACTACAGATGCTAATTTGCTACCTCTATGCATTTTCCTCTGCTCTAATCAAGCGGACACATTTTATATTGTACCTTTGCATTACGTAAACCGATTGTTTCTGTTGTGACATTCATGGGTACCATGGCACCTACCAACGGATTTCTTGGTTTCTATTGGCTTCTTTCGCAAAGCTTCTCTTCCCCAAAGCAAATAGCCAGCCCTGGATTGCCTCCTCCCCACTGGAGCAGGATGTGTTTCAGAAGAACCCAGGTGGCATTACCACTGTATCTTCAGGGAGCACCCATTCAGAAAACAACTATCTCCATCATAGGAGGATGCCTGGGGCCTTCCCAGCATTCTGTGACTGGCCCCAGCAGCCATAATCTGAGGTCACCAACCCCCCATTCTCCAAATTCCAGAAGTGTCCCCAGGCTCCACAAGACAATCCTTTTATACAGTTTGTCTTTGTCTATGTTTGTCAACATTATTTCTGGGCACTCTTTGATAAATACCATCTAAATTTTTGCTGAAGACAAAGAAGCCTGGATTCGAAAGGAGCAGCCATGCTGGGACAAGCTGCATGTTCATCGTTTTGTTGTTATTTTGCATTTTTAACACATTGTCGCAATACACTTCCTACCACAAAGGTCTATTAAACATTTCCTGTAGGGAAGTTCACCGTTTTAATCATCTGTTCAAAAGCAATCAAGAGCTGCATTCATTTGATATGGGCTTTGGTTTCAATTTACTCGTCTCTCACGCTGGCATTTTCCACTCTTCCGCCCTTCTCAGAGAATATGCGAGTCTGAACTGTTATGACATTTTTGCACTATCTACCAATGGGGATTTCATAGGAAAAGGCATTGGGTTGCAAAGTAATTAAAGAGGAAATTCAGCTGCCAGTATTCTCCAGTCAGAAATAGATATTTCAACTAATGATCTGCCCGAATTATTTTGGGCTGAAATTCTAAGCATGCCTAGGTTGCAATAAGAGCTGTTGTAATCAATGGGACTTTGGCCTCATTCACATGGTGGCCACCAAAGAGATGCTTAGCTATGATCTAACTCCACTTTGTTCCAGCAATGTATGGCATTTATTCCAGAAAGGAAGCCGTGGTAGTCTGTTGTAGCCCAAACAACTGTTATATGCATCCATATAAATCCACTGAAACCTGTGGACTTGGGACCTTTCTGTCCTCCAAGCAATTCTGCACTAAAATCGAGTTCAACCTTCTTTTTATTCTGGGTCCCCCCCATTTTGTGTTACATTACCTCCCTTCGGTGGTCAGCCCTGTTTCAGCCTGCTCTTGCCCCCGGTTATTTGGATGCTGTTTTGCCTCAGCTCAAACCAGGGGTCATTTTGTAGAAAAAGAGGTGCAGGAGCTCATTAGCATAACTCATTTGCATAACTTATTTGCATATGCCACACCCCCTAACATACCGGAAGTGTGTCAGAAGGCAACACCACCCCCCTCAGGCGCCACTCCACAGGTGAGTGAAACTGACCTGCTCTTCCTCCATTCCCTTCCCCATCCAATACTTGGTGCAATAAAAAGAAGCGTAAAGAACACACCCTCATTCTCTTCCTGCTCCCTTGAAACCACCAGGTTTCAAGTAGACTTGAGATACCCAGGACATGTGCACCACCCATCCCTTCCCCTTCCCCTCCCCACAACAAGACACCCTGTGAGGTAGGTGGGGCTGAGAGAGGTCTTTTGAGAACTGCTCATGAGAGAACAGCTCTGAGAGAACTTGGGACTGGCCCAAGGTCACACCAGCAGCTGCATGTGGAGGAGTGGGGAATCAAACCCGGTTCTCCCAGATTAGAGTCCAACTCCTGACCACTACACCAAACTGATGGGGTGGAAGCTGCAGAAGGGTTGGTGAAATTTCTCCAGTACTTATGTGCCATGTGCCCAGATAAAAAATGGTATACTTAGAAAATGTATATGCCACCTTGAGCAAGTCTCCGGAAAAGCAGCACACAGTCATAAAAGGAACAATGATAAAATTATCAATACTAAAACAAAACATTAAAATCAATAAAGACCCTAGCAGGGCTTTCCCTGGGGCGCTTTCTGCACTGCTCGGGGAAGCCGAGGAGGGGGCGGTGCTTGGTCATGTGCCCCCCCCCGGGTTCCTCACTCCCGGAGCTGCTCTCCTGTGCGCTCCTGCTCCAACAGACCCCTGGCTCAAACACTGAAAAAATCTAAAGCAGCAGGGAAATGCAGAAAGGACCAACAGCATCCAAATAACCCCGGGCAACAGCAAACTGAAACCAGGCTGACCACTAAAGGAAGGTAATGTCATGTAGAATGGGGGGGGGGGGGGAACGGGACCCGGAATAAAAAGAAGGCTGAACTCGATTTTAGGGCAGAAGGGAAAAAAGACCTGGATTAAAAAGAAAGTTGAATTTGATTTTAGTGCAGAATTGCTTGGAGGACACTGCAGTGAATATGGATTAAACGGAGAATTCAGAAAGGGCTTTAGTTGGGTGCGACTGTTCAGGCTTAGTCTAACCATTTCAGAGCTATAATCCACAGTATATGGAATTGTTTGTTTGGCATGCTTTTATCTGAGGAGCTCAGGGCAGCATATCTGGTTTTCCCTCCAACATCTTACACTCATGACTACCCTAATGAAGTTGGTTAGGCTGAGAGAGGGTAACTAGTCTAAGGTCAACCAGTAAGTTTCATGGCAGAGTAGAGATTTGAACATGGTTTTCCTCAGTGCTACATGGTAACCACAGGATCCAACATGGTAACCACAACACTAGTGATTATTTATTGTTTATTGATTTGGGATCATGTAGGTCAGACTGATCACGGCATTCCAGAATACAAGAACCCAATGATTATCGGGGCTAACCAATGGGAACATCTATTGCCCTTTTTGAAATGGCTACATTGGTTGCCAGATGGCTTCTAAGCTCAATTCAAGATGCTGGTTATGAACTTTAAAGCGCTTCATGGCCTGGGGCTCATATAACTGAAGAACCGTCTACTCCTATATATTCCTGTGCAACAGTTAATGTCTTCATGCCGCCAACTGCTGACAGTTCTCTCCCACTTAAGCTGGGCTACCTGGCATCTACTAGAGCTCTGGCCCTTTCCATCATGGCCTCCACTTTGTAGAATGGACCCTCTGAAGAGGTGAGGGAAGCCCCCTCTTTTGAGATCTTCAGAGGGCCCTGTTTGCCAGGGTTTTTGATGGGGTACAAACAGCTGGCATCTTTCGGGGAGAAGGCATTGAGGGGTTAAATCTGATTTTGATATGTAATGTTTATTACCTGTAAGCTGCCCTGAGCCAAAAGGAATGGCAAGGTATAGGATTTCAAGGAATAAACAAGCACGACAGTGAACACATTTTACCTCCAGGGCACGCTGAAGAGCTGTCCAGTTTCTGAGCAATGGCTCCAGTCTTATTCTGACCTCGTCCCCTTGATTACAATGTAGTGCCTCTTGAACGATGAGAATAGTACAATGACATTTTCTTTCAGTATCATAAAAATGCCCAGTTCATATATTGCATGATTAAGGTGGCCTCAAGCTGCCTATTTTAATCCCATCTCAGCAGCTGCGTTAATTTTTCCACTGCTCACTGGCATGATCGCCTCTTCTCATCCCCCCACCCCCGAATCCAAGATCCTGCTTCCCTTGGGCCACCTGCCTCATTGTACCTGAAGTGAGAGAAAAGGTAGATATGACAACGTGGTAAAAGAAGTACCCTGTATCCTATCTCTTCCTTCATCCTGGTTTTGGAAGTGCCTAGGGCTGCCAAGTCAGCCCGGGGGGCGGGGGATCCCCCGCTACAGGGGTTCCTGATCCGCCGGCCAGCATTCGGCCGGCGGGGGGAACCCCACCCCCGAAGTCATCCAGCCAGGACGACTTCCCCAACGTAATGATGTCACCCGGAAGCTCCCGGACGATGGAGGACTCCCCCCCGCCAGTAAGTGAAGAAGACTTAGCAACCTAGAAGTGCTGGAGGTCTGGTCTACACATACAGTGAGTGACGTGAGATGATAAAACGGACTATAGCGCTTCAGATGCAAGGTGAAGGGGTCATACTTTTGGGGTTCTCTTCTACATAAAGAAATTTCCCCATGCGTCAACAAGAATAGAATATTTTGGGATCTATATAACGAAGGCTATTCAATGTTTGAACAAAGTAGGCAGATTCCAAATGTTACCTGGAACTTATTCTAGATACTTCGAAAGTCAAAGACTAGTAGGAAAGTTCTTTTTTCTGTCTCGCTTGCCTCGTCAGCTCATGGAATTCTCTCATTTCAGCTTCCCCCTCTACTCATTTGACCATTCTCCCCACTGACAGAAGTCTATAACTTCCTTCAGTATTTTCCATCTTCCATTCTTGATCCATTCCAGTCTGGTTTATGCACTGGCCATGGGATGGAGACAGTGCTGGTCACCCTCACGGATGACCTCCAGAGACATCTGGATTGAGGTGGATTGGTGCTGCTGTTGCTATTAGACCTGACAGCATCATTCAGCACAGTCAATTAGGATCTTATGACCCACTGCCTCGCTGACATAGGAGTCTAGGAGGCTGTCCTACAATGGTTTGCCTTTTTTCTTCACGGTCAGGGACAGAGGGTGGCACTAGGTCTCCCCACAACACCCACTAGAATGTGGAGTGCTGCAAGAGCAATCCTCCCACCAATAATATTTAACATCTATATGCGCCCCCTCGCCCTGTTGGTCCTGGAGTTTGGGCTGGGGTGTCACCGATGACAGCCAGCTCTATCTGATGTTGGATGGCCACCCGGATTCCACCCCTGAGAACTTGGACAGTGCGCTAGAGGCCATGGCTGGGTGGTTGCAACAGAGCCAGCTGAAGTTAAATCCTACGAAGACGGAGGTTCTGTACCTGAGCCAGGGGGGATTAGGTTCCCTACCCTGGATGGAACACCATTCCACCTTTCCATGGAGGCCCAGGTCATGGCAGCTGCCAAGTCTGCCTTTTACCATCAGCGGCAAATCAGGCAGCTGGTTCCCTACCTCTCCCCCCAGGACTTGGTTAGAGTAACCCATGCAATGGTCACTTCCAGGCTTTATTTTATTTATTTATTTGGATTTATACCCCGCTTAGCTAGCAAGGCCGGCTCTAGGCTTGATTACTGTAACTCACTCTACATGGGCTTACCCTTGAGGCTGATCCAGAAACTCCAGCTAGTGCAAAATGTGGTGGCAGACCCGCTGAATGTGACGTCTATGTGGGCATGTGTCCAGCCGGTGTTCTGCTAATTGCACTGGCTACCAATTGAGTACCGGATCTGCATCAAGGTGTTGGTGTTGACCTTTAAAGCCTTATGCAGCCTGGGACTGACATATGTATGGGGCCACCTCTCCCCGTATGTGTCCTGGAGAGCCTTGCGCTCTGCTGAGAGCCATCTGCCGGTTGTCCCCGGCCCGAAAGATGCCCGTCTAGCCTCGACCATGGCCAGGGCCTTTTCAGTCCTGGCCCCAGCCTGGTGGAACATGCTCCCAATTGAGATCAGGGCCCTGCAAGACCTTTTGCCATTTTGCAGGGCCTGTAAGATGGAGCTGTTTTGCCCAGCCTTTGGCTAAGGCGGCATGCACCTACCAGCTGGCCTCCCTACTGCTGCTGCCTGAGACCATCATGGCTCGGCGCCGGCCCACATACTTTCCCCAGCTGTAGCAACCGAGTTAGTTGCACTGCACTGCCCACTTTCAATATTTTAAATACTGTACGTTTTAAACTGGTTTCATTGCGTTATTTATTGTATCAAGGGGTCATTTCGTAGAAAAAGAGGTGCAGGAGCTCATTAGCATAACTCATTTGCATATGCCACACCCCCTAACATACCGGAAGTGTGTCAGAAGGCAACACCCACCCCTCAGGCTCCACTCCACAGGTGAGTGAAACTGACCTGCTCTTCCTCCGTTCCCTTCCCCATCCAATACTTTGTGCAATAAAAAGAAGCGTAAAGAACACACCCTCATTCTCTTCCTGCTCCCTTGAAACCACCAGGTTTCAAGTAGACTTGAGATACCCAGGACACATGCACCACCCATCCCTTTCCCTTCCCCTCCCCACAACAAGACACCCTGTGAGGTAGGTGGGGCTGAGAGAGGTCTTTTGAGAACTGCTCATGAGAGAACAGCTCTGAGAGAACTTGGGACTGGCCCAAGGTCACACCAGCAGCTGCATGTGAAGGAGTGGAGAATCAAACTCGGTTCTCCCAGATTAGAGTCCAACTCCTGACCACTACACCGAACTGATGGGGTGGAAGCTGCTGAAGGGTTGGTGAAATTTCTCCAGTACTTATGTGCCATGTGCCCAGATAAAAAATGGTATACTTAGAAAATTTATATGCCACCTTGAGCAAGTCTCTGGAAAAGCAGCCCACAGTCATAAAAGGAACAATGATAAAATTATCAATATTAAAACAAAACATTAAAATCAATAAAGACCCTAGCAGGGCTTTCCCCGGGGCACTGCGCCTCTGCACTGCTCAGGGAAGCTGAGGAGGGGGCGGGGCTTGGTCATGTGCCCGCCCCCTGGGCTCCTCACTCCTGGAGCTGCGCTCCTGTGCGCTCCCGCTCCAACGGACCCCTGATTGTATCGATTTAGATTGTTGTATTTATTGTTGTGAACAGCCCTGAGCCCATTAACGTGAAGGGCAGGATAGAAATAGAAATAGATAAATAAAATCTCCAAATGTGATTGCTCTAGTAAGGCGGCTACCTGATTTCACTACATTCATATCTCCCTGTCTGACACAGCTCTCTCTGCTCTCCCCATCCGCTCACACATGCGCCCACAAACACTTTGTGATGTCACATCTTTTTTTGTTTTGTGACTGTGTTTTCCTTGCAAATTTATCAGGCGCTGTGCATTCTTTGTTGTCGCAGGTCTAACTATTGTTCAGATTTGCACTGTAAACTATTTGCTTTACATATAGAGATAAAATGACCTTAAACATGGAAGGAAAAAAACAAAATCCTAGCAACAGGAAGAAGGCTGAGCTGGAACATCTCTCTGTTGGAAAAAGTGGCAAAAATACTTAGAGGCTGCAATGGATCTTTGTTTCACTTTAGAGGAGGCATTTCTTTCTGTTTAAAAATCTTTTATTTCTAAAGGGTAGGTGTTATGGATTGACCATGCGGTCGCCATGTGCTCCAGCAATGGCGACCGCCATGTGGCCAGAGCACATGGCCAAGAAGCTACCTGAGCTTCAGCCAGGTAGAACAAAGGCCAGGTGGATTCGAACCGGCCACCAATCATGTACCTAGGTTTCTCCCAGGGAACCTATGAGATGTAAATAGACTGATAATAGCCTATCAGGCCAGTTGGGCGAGGTCAGGGGATTGTCCCTGACCAGCATAAAAGGAGGGCTCGGAGCCCTAAATTGTATGCTTCATCCGGACCAGCAATAAAGATCTAGCTGTTTCACTGTTCCATGGACTCCCGACTCCAATACTTCTCAGTGGCGATCAGTAGGGTACACAGGAAGAGCTGGAAAAAAACAAGGACCAGGACTGCATTTTCAGAGCTACAAAAGACCAACCACACAGTCTCACAGCAGCAGCACAACAACAATGGAGACTCTTCTTCTTCTTGACCCCTAGAAGGAAATCACCTGATTACATTAACCAATGATGGCTGGTAAACACACTTAGATTTCCCGGGCTCTCTTCCCATTGGCTCTGTGCCAGGTCAGTCTAAACAATAGCCCACAAGCAGTGTTCCCCCTAAGCTGAGTTAGTGTGAGCTGGCTCAGTTTTTTAGCCTCCAGCTCACACATTTTCTGTTTTAGCTCAGGAAAGATAGCTCCAGAGTAAACTAATTTATGCAGTAGCCAAATCGCTGGCTCACAGCTTTAATGCCAGGAGCTCACAAAGTAGAATTTTTGCTCACCAGAATCCACAGCTTAGAGGGAGCATTGCCCACAAGGTAATCAGATTAACCCTATAATGACTGGAATCTAGATCTTGCAGCTCTCATATTTCCAACACTCTCCCCAGTATGCTAGTTGTCTGTTGCATGTAACAGTTCATTGCAGGGAGCACTGAAAAATGGACTCCCTCCACCCACAGTCTGGAATGGTACAGTCCGTTCCAACCCCACAGCACTTCGCTTCCCAATCCTCCTTCATATTCAGACCAGGCCATAGCTTCCTTCCACTCCCTGGCTGAGATATATTTATTTCCAGTGCATTTTGATGGATGATAGAGGACTATTTATTAAATGAAAATTACTGATGGTTTTTTTTTTTAATGCTGAGTATTTGTTTGACATTTTCTGGAGGTTTGTTAATATATGTTATCAGCGTTCAACATCCGATGAGAAGAGTTTTTATTTCAATATTTGGTGTTTGCGTACTTGAGAGCTGGCACGTAACAAGACATTTGTTAAATGACATGTGTGGTGAGATGGCCTTTGCACGCACCTCTTTCTGCACCTCAGGAATGAGGGAGTTACTCCGTCAACCCAGTCTGTCAGTCAGCCCAGTCAACTCAGTCTCCAGCCTCAAGACCCACAACACGGCTCCACTCCCCCCACTCCCCCACCTCTCTCTCAGGGTATCTCCAACATCAGCAAAACTATTTTAAGATGTTTGGGGCCAGCTGGAGGTTTAGCTCTTGGACTCTTTTCACTTTTGGCCACTTAACGACAGTGGCACTCCTTTCGGGTCTCTCTGAAGAGGTGAGCAGTGACTCACGAAAGGTCATACCCTACCACAAATTTTGTCATCTTTAAGGTGCTACTGGATTCTTGCTCTTTACAACAGACTGAGCAAGGGAAAAAGAAATGGGAATAATGTATATGCTGAATCACTGGCATCTTTTTACCTCCTAAAATGGTAATGAAGGATAGGCTATTTGATTCTTTATGCTGCAGTCATTTAGGTTTAGTCATTCCCTTGAATCTAGTAATCAGGGTTCACCTCTTGCTCTTCGAGGACCATCTGTGCATGGCTGCTCCCTTGAGCTTGAATTGACTCCTTCCTCCTCTTAAATGTGGGTAAAAATGGCTGCTTTCTTCAATAAGCTACAATTTTTAAAGAAGAAGAAGAAGAAGAGGAGGAGGAGACTGGATTTATACCTTGACCTTCAGTACCCGGAGTCTCAGAGTGGCTTACAATCTCCTTTCCCTTCCTCTCCCCACAACAGACACCCTGTGAGCAGTGTTCCCTCTAATCTGAGTTTGTGTGAACTAGCTCACAGTTTTTTAGCCTCCGGCTCACACATTTTTGTCTTGGCTCAGGAAGGACTTCGTGAGCAAACAAATTTATGCAGTAGCCACATCGCTCACTCACAACTTTAATGCCAGTGGCTCACGAAGTAGAATTTTTGCTCACAAGACTCCACAGCTTAGAGGGAGCATTGCGTGTGAGGTAGGTGGGGCTGAGAGAGCCCTCTTGAGAACTGCTCCTTAGAGAACAGCTCTGAAAGAACTTGTGACTGACCCAAGGTCACACCAGCAGCTGCGTCTGGAGGAGTGGGGAGTCAAACCCAGTTCTCCCAGATTAGAATCCACGCTTCTAACCACTACACCAAACTATAATTCTAGGCAGGTCAACTCAGATGTAAGTCCCACATTATTCAGTGGGTCCAGGGCTCATTTCGTAGCAGGAGCTCCTTTGCATATTAGGCCACACACCCCTAATGTAGCCAATCCTCCAAGAGTTTACAGAGCTCTTCTTACAGGGGCTACTGTAAGCTCTTGGAGGATTGGCTACATCAGGGGTGTGTGGCCTAATATGCAAAGGAGCTCCTGTTACGAAATGAGCCCTGGGTCTTTCTCCCAGAAATGTCTTCAGGATAAGCAGCCTTGGTATATTACCAGCATTTTCAGCAATTTAGGGACATTTTAAATTAGGCTGTCCTGTAGAACTCTGAGTCAAGGTTTAATTTCTTGATTTATTAGTTTACTTCTTTTTAACTTGCAATTGATAAGCTCAGAGTCTTCGTACTCAGGATTTCTTTCAAATAACTAACAAGAAATCCCCTTATGAGATGCTGGATTTATTTGTCTATAAGCTTTTGCAGCTTTCTCAGTTTCCATTTGTCATCTTGATTTCCAGTACTGAAAAAAAAATTGCATTTTAATATTTGGAGAGGTATGTTCGTATTTGTATTCATTCCAATCAGGCTCTTAAATGTATCCTGTTATGTCAGGTTTGGTGACAACTCGTATGACTGAACTTTGAGACTGGAAAAAATATTTTAAGCTTCCATTGTTTTGTTTGTTTTAAATTGTAATTCTAATAGACAAGCAGCCATCTTTTTCTGGATGAAGGCCAACCCATCCTACAGAGCCGTGACTGGATCTCCTAATGTGTTTTAGTGGGGTTTGGCCCCCCGAAAGAAGCCGGGGGGGGGGGGGGGCTTGGGATGATTCCGATTTGATTCGCTCCATCTTTCCGGATGCCTGGCTTTCAAAAAGCTAAGATCCTGCAAACAATTCTGCTTCCTCTTTTAATTTGCTTTGCAATAGCTGAAGTATTTGCAAGGATCTTTCCTGTATAGTAGCAGCCCAGAGGTTACAAGTGGCAGAATACACTGACCTGCAAAGTGACTGAAATTTTGCCATGTGTGTTTGTCTCAAAAAACAGTATTCTTCTTAAGGCAACCCAGGGGAAGAAATAACCATATTTACCCCAGTCCATCAAAAGTGAGCTACAGTCAACCCTATTGCCCCCCCAACCCAATTACCTTCATATGACAAAATCAAACATGAAAGTGGTAGGTTCGAGAGCAAAGGGAAAGAGAGAAGGCAGAGCAAGAGATGGGGGGAATTTTAAACATGGGGAGCCAGCCTAAGCAGGTCTGTCTGTCTATACTCCACTTTCCTCCCCAATGGGACCCAAAGTGTCTTGCCATGCTCTTCCCTCCTCCATTTTACTTTCACAACAAACCTGTGAGGTAGTTTAGGCTGAGGGTCTATGGCTGAGGACAGACTGGCAATCTGCCCCGGGACAGTTCCGCTTGGGAAGTGGGGGAAGGGAGCCCGTTCAGACATGCGCAGCTGTCCCTCGGCTCCCTTCCACACTTACTCGCTTTGAAGCCGGGTTTCTTGCGCTTTAGAAGAACACCGGGAGAAACCGGTGTCCGGAGGCCGTCTTGCGCTTGCCTCCCGCTTCCAGGCAGTGTGAACCAGAAGAAGGTGGGAGGCAAGCGGAGGTGGCAGTGCAAACACGGCGTTTTGCCAGTTTGCGCATGAGCGCTCATGCGCACATAAGTGCATGCGCACATGCACAAATTGCCGAAACAGCCCTATCATGAACTGCGGAGGCCGGCCCACGTGGGGCCCCTCCGCAGCAGTCTGAACGCTCCGTAACAGCATCCTTGCGCAATACACTGGCCAGTGTGAACGGCCAGCCCCGGGGAGTTTTTCCCCCGCAGCAGTTGCCTCCGCATTCAACCCGCTCCAGATTGCCAGTCTGTCCTCAGCCTATGATTGACCCAAGGTCACCTAACAGGCTTCCTTGTCAGACTAAGTATTCCCACCTGAGTGTCCTGGATTCTAATCTGGCACTTACACTACACTAGCTCTCACTTCTACTCAAAAGCAAGCCCCATTTTATCCAATGGGGCTTGATACCAGGAAAGCATTCTTAAGATTGCTGCTATAAAAAGATTTACTTCTCAAATGGGATCTGGGAACACAACGTTGTCTTTTGATCTGAATATTTCCACAATTATGCACCGCACTACTTTCAGAAGCCAGAACCCAAAAATATATCTGATAGCAGGCTGCTTATGGTTAAATAGAATTCAAGACCTTAATTACTAAAGAAAACCCATCCTATTAATTTGATTTGCTCCCCTGTTGATGCAAGAAAACCTCTACCGAAGAAAGGCTCTCAAATGCCCAAACTTGCTCTTTACTCCAAATGGCAGCCCAGCCCAGCATGCAATAAAGTGACAAAAAACAAGATGGAAATTACCAGTCTATTTCGTCTCCGAGAGAAGGAAGATATTAAAGAAGCCCAGCATACTGCTTCACATGCAGCAGAACTCAGCTCTTCTTTCAGAGTTCCTTGCAAATGGTACACATTTATTTGTATATTCCTGCACCACGTTTCCCCCATTTCTGATAGAAAGCCATTTTATAAACAAACAGTTCTGAGAAGTTGTTTGAAAAACTATTAGAGTGCACACGGGCCTCTATTGTATTTTCACCTTCCACTAGGGTTGCCAAGTCTTTAGTACTCACCGGCGGGGGGGAGTCCTCCTCTGGCCGGGAGCTTCCCTGGCATGCGCGCAAAGCGCGCGTGCCTGGCGACATCACCAGAAGTGACATCAGCACGTTGGGGGGTGTTGCCAGGGCGACGCTCTGGCAACGCCCCCCAACGTGCTGACGTCACTTCCGGGTGACGTCATTACGTGGGGGAAGTCGTCCTGGCTGGACAACTTTGGGGGTGGGGTTCCTCCCGCCGGCCGAATGCTGGTCGGCGGATCGGGAACCCCTGTAGCGGGGGATCCCCCGCCCCCCGGGCTGACTTGGCAGCCCTACCTTCCACATACTTTAGCAAGCTCAGGGCAGCATCCATCTATATATCTATTTCTCAAGCGTGCCCCCTATCTGTGGATATCTAAACAGATTTCTCTGGAAATTTGGGTGACCCCCTAAGTTTGCAGAACAATCTGAAATCTCCCCCCCACACACACACACGGGGGGGGGGGGGAGAGTTCAATCCCCGTGAAACTAAAACAGCATTCTCTGTCTACACGCAAAGAACTCTTGTTACTGCCTACCTTCTGCATAGTGAAGCATACCCAGGGCCACAGCGGACCCAGTGGAGGCAGCAGCAAAGCAGCCGGCAGTTGTGCCAGGCGCAGAGGTGGCTGGGAGAGGTGCTGAGGCCCATGCTGTGCCTGGTGTTGGCAAAGAAACAACCCGGAGTCTGCACTGGGCCCAGTGTCAGCAGTCGTGCAGCCTAGGAGAGACACTGGGCCCCGCGTCAGCAGGAGGGAGGTCCTAGTTGGAAAATACCTGAAGACTTTGGGGGGGGGGATCCAGGAGAGGGCGGGGTTTGGGGAGGGGAGGGGCCTCAGCATGGTACAATGCTATAGAGTTCACCCTAGGGTTGCCAAGTCGTAGGGACTCACCGGCGGGGGGGAGTCCTCCTTCGGCTGGGAGTATCTCCTGGCGTGCGTGCTTTGCGTGCGCGCCGGCGACATCACTGGAAGTGACGTCAGCACGTTGGGGGCATTGTCAGAGCGTCGCCCTGGCAATGCCCCCAATGTGCTGACGTCACTTCCAGTGACGTCATTACGTCGTCCTTGCTGGACGACTTCGGGGGTGGGGTTCCCCCCGCCGGCCGAATGCTGGCCGGTGGATCGGGAACCCCTTTAGCGGGGGATCCCCCGCCCCCCGGGCTGACTTGGCAGCCCTAGTTCACCCTCCAAAGGAGCCATTTCCCCCAGGGGAGCTAATCTCTGTCAGCTGAAGATCAGTCGTAAAAGCGGGAGGCAACCCTCGTCAGCAGCTTTACAGCCCGGGAGAAACCCTGGGCCCGGCAGCTTCAGCACAACCCAAGAGTTGTGCTGGTCCTGCTGCCAGCAGCAACATATCCCCTGAGTCACGTTGGGTCCGGCAAGAAAGTGTGGGGGGGTAAGGAATTCCCCCTGCGAGTATCACGGGGCCCACACTTGTAGTACTCTGCTCTTAAGGGTTGCCAACAGGCCTGGAGGAAAAAAATGTCCTCTCCCTTTAACATAGGCTTCATGGGATGTTATTTGCCACATAATGTGAGTCACCCCCAGCTTCAGCTGCCTGTTTCCACATATTAAAATGGTTTCACAAACTATTTGGATACATGAATAAGGAGTGTGGTCTATACTGCTGTGTGTAGCTTATTGTAAGTAGGATCCTCTTTAAGTAATTTCTGCACCGCTAAACGTGGCGCATGAAAAGAAGAAGAAGAGTTGGTTTTATACCCCACCCATCACTACCTGAAGGAGTCTCAGAGTGGCTTTTACCCTCTCCTTCCCTTCCTCTCCCCACAACAGACACCCTGTCAGGTAAGTGGGGCTGAGAGCTCTGACTGGCCCAAGGTCATCCAGCTGGCTTCATGTGGAGGAGGAGTGGGGAGTCTGCCGCTTTTATCCACTACACCCAAGTGGCTATGCTTCAGTTCTTTGTGGTGGTTCCAGACTGCTAGAATCCTTATACAGTGGTTACGGAACACCCATTTTGCTGATCGTACTGACTGACTGGCCGTGGTCACATTGGCCTTTAAATCCGGGAGGGCTCCCAGATTTAAAAGGACTGGGTTTTTTATTTCGGGTTGGGATGTTTACACGGGGATGTTTACACATCCCAACCCCAGCGGGCAGAGGCAGCGGAGAAGGCGAGCAGTGGCGAAGGCTTGCAGTGGTGGCGGAGGCTTGCGGCGGTGGCAGAGGGTTGTGGCGGAGGCAGCAGAGGAGGAGGAGGAGGCTTGTGGCAGCGGAGGCTTACAGCAGAGGAGTAGGAGGCTTGTGGCGGAGGAGGAGGATTGCGGAGGAGGAGGAGGCTTGTGGTGGCAGTGGCAGTGGCGGCAGCCGGGGGCACCCTTCCCCAACCCCCCCCGGCCATCTGGTAAGTTCCCCCCCTTTTTGCACCCTAGTGCAAAAAAGGGGGGCAACGGAGGGACAATCTGGACAATCCTCTCTCGCAATGATTGCGAGAGAGGGCTGTCCAGATCAGCTTAATGCGGGTTCCTCACGCAACCAC
Organism: Lepidodactylus listeri; assembly: GCA_029233225.1. NCBI lineage: Eukaryota > Metazoa > Chordata > Lepidosauria > Squamata > Gekkonidae > Lepidodactylus > Lepidodactylus listeri. Next base: position 124,433,678 of record JARCFY010000005.1, on the reverse strand, counting down.
CGGGAAAACACTTGATTTTCCTGGGATCGGAAAATGCGGGAGGAACCCGCCATTGAGCCTACTTCAGCACGGGATTTGTCCCGGCCATTGTGGACAGCCCCTTTAAATGTGGGAGGAAACAGCAGTTCCTCCCGCTTTAAAGGGCCGTGTGACCACGGCCACTAAGTGTAATCCACCTTGAGTCCCTGCAAGAAAGGCAGACCATAAATAACGTAAATAAAAATATAGGGGCAGGACATTTTTTCTCCAGACCTGTTGGCAGCTCTATCCCACCTCTATTTATCCTCATAATAACTCTGCAAGGTAGGTTAGTCTGAGAGAATGTGATTGGCCCATGGTCACCCAGGGAGTTTCCATGGCTGAGGAGAGGGGCTTTGAACCTAGATTTTCCATGTTCCACAGTGCAATTTTGTGCAAAATCACCCCAGTCTAAGCCCATTGAAATCTGTCTCTTTATAGGCGTAACTCTGCATAGGATTGCATTGCTAATCCAACCCTCTACCATTAGCTCTCCAGAAATGTCACGTGGCACCGTTTCCACTCCTTGACTACCACCCAAATTAAGCTGTCCTTGCATAGCAAAATAGCTGCCCTCTCTTACATTCCATTCCCAGGTTTAAACAACAGGGCTGTCAATCAACTGTTGCATTTTTGTCCATCTGCCTTTGAAATGATTAATTTCAAAGAAATGAACATAACACAAACACCTGGATATAGTTGTCTTTTCGAAATGAAAATGTGTAAGAGAATGTGCAACTTCATAAATGAAAGCCAAAATTTAATTTTAGAATGAAAGGCATTTTTAATATTTAATAGGGAGTTAAAAAGAAGAAATACGACAGAATCCACATACTCTTTAAGAAAGCCCTCAATTAAGCCTAGCAGCTCCATCTCTTGCTGATCATACTGACTCACTGGCCGGGCTCCCAGATTTAAAGGGACCACATTTTTTTATTTCGGGTGGGGATGTCTACACGGGGATGTTTACACATGTTTACACTAGAGAGCCAGTCTGGTGTAGTGGTTAAGTGCGCAGACTCTAATCTGGGAGAACCAGGTTTGATTCCCCACTCCTCCACTTGCACCTGGCTGGATGACCTTGGGCAAGCCATAGCTCTGTACCAGCTGTTCCCTCAAGGACAGCTTGGGAAAGAGCTCTCTCAGCCCCACCTACCTCACAGGGTGTCTGTTGTGGGGAGGGGAGGGGAAGGGAAAGGAGTTTGTAAGCCGCTCTGAGACTCTTAAGTGAGTGAAGGGCGGGATATAAATCCAGTCTCTTCTTCTTCTATTTCCTCTTTATCCATTTTCTCCTTGAAATCCAGCAATCTACCCTCCTCGCCCTTAAGCAAGTTGGTGTGTGTTCCAAATCGATCCTTTTTTGAGCAAAGAAAAACTCGAAGAAGTTATGGGCAGGGAGGCCTTACAGAATTTCAGAATCTCACTCTGCAGATCCTCAGAGATAAACAATAAGAGACTTTCCCAGCAAAAACCAAAAGAAATGCAATATACAAGCTGTGGAATAAGACCCCAGTCCAAAAATATATAGTGTTGAATACTTATTAAAAAAAAAACATGAAGTCAATTTTTATAATAAAGTACAATGGGTACAAAATGTGTACAGAATAGAAGTGCATAATAGAACTACAATGGAACAGAATTACAATGGAACAACGAAGATTCCGGATACACGCTTCGTTTTGTCCAACTTCTTCAGGAATACAATTTGCTGAAGAATCAATATCTAAGGTGTATAACGACTACTAATGATCATTTGGACTGTAATATGAACAACAATAAATAAAAATAAATAAATAGTAATAATAAATACCATCTGTTGTGTTCAATCATTTATCTCATCCAACAGTTCTGGGTATCAACAATTTAAATTCTATAGAAAAGAAAATATATTGCTTTATGAAGTAGTTTTAAAAAAAGAGCTTTATATTACATAGTAACATTCCATAACTCACCAATACAATTTTCAGAGATAGGCAATATTTTTCCAAACCTGCCTATTCTGCTACAGCACCAACCCCACACTGTAAAATAAGTCAACCGTAAGGGTTGAAATTACAAAAAGGTGCCTTGATTTCTCTTCAAAGAGAAAGAGAAATGTCTCTTCAAAGAGGAATCAAAGAAAGAAACCCCTCTTTTAAAAGAAAAAAGGAGAACAGAAGTCAATGACTATCTAAAAAAAGAAAATGTTGGGAAAAGAAATTCCCTTCCCCATAAGAATGCTACTAAAATTGGCTCTCATTGTCTGAGCCACTGACACAAGTGTTGACCTGTCTAAAGCAGTGGAGATGGTCATCTCTGCTTTCAGTCTTCAGTAATCAGACCTATAGTGCCATTGAACATAAAGCTGCCCACCATGACTCCAAGAGCCAAGCTAATGTGAAACCCTTGTTGTGAATTCCCACACACACAAGAAATGCAACTAGCATTCAAACAGCTCATTTACACATGAGTTGAATGCCTCACTGGATCACCTCATGTCAAGCATTTTTGAACCCCTGCACTAGCTATCTCCTCTGCTAGTTGCTTCATATGCTACATCATCATGGCTAGATCAAGTGCACCATTTGGAACTTGCGCACCTCAGTTTGCTGTAGACTTCTTCATCTGTGCAACTGGAGAACAGAACTTTTAAATATATCAACAACGATGTCAGATCATTAAAGTGTCCTCCTTTATGACCAGATCATGAAGAAAGAAACTGAAATTGAAATTGTTCAAGATTTTTTTAATTCCTTAGCTCCGTCATTAACCAAAAGGGGGACTATAACCAAGAAATCAGAAGGAGACTGAGGTTGGGAAGGGCAGCCATGAAGGAGCTAGAAAAGATCCATGAATCTACAGATGTGTCACTGGCGACCAAGATCAAGATAATTCATGCCATAATATTTTCCATAACTGTGTATCACTGTGAAAGCTGGACAGTGAAGAAAACTGACAGAAAGAAAGTTGATTTATTTGAAACATGGTGGGTTCTAGATGAAATCAAGCCTGAGCTTTCCCGAGAAGCTAAAATGACTAAACTGAGGCTATTGTACGTTGGTCACATTATGAGAAGACAAGAGTCACTGGAAAAGACAATAATGCTAGGAAAAGTTGAAGGCACCAGAAAAATCAGAAGATGAAATTGTACTGGAAAAAGTACAGAAAAGGGCAACAAAAATGATTAAGGGGATGGAACATCTTCACTATGAAGGAAGGCTAAAGAGGTTAAAGTTCTTTAGCTTGGAGAAATGACAGTTGAGGGGTCACATGACAGAGGTTTACAAAGTTATGCATGGGATGGAGAAGATAGAGAAAGAAGTACTTTTCTCCCTTTCTCACAATATAAGAACTTAATATAATGAAATTAATGAGCAGTAGGCTTAGAACAGATAAAAGGAAGTACTTCGTCACCCCAAGGAGTAATTAACATGTGGGATTCACTGCCGCTAGAAGTGATGGCAGCTACAAACATAGACAGCATCAAGAGGAGATTAGATAAACATATAGAGCAGAGGTCCATCAGTGGTGATTAGTTACAAGGTATAGATGGAACACTATGGTTGTGGTCACACATGCAAGATAAAGCGGGGGGGAGGATGGTTATTTTCTCTGGTGGAAGTTGACCTGCAGTTACACAATCACACTGCCTTTTGAAGCTGCAGGCACACCACTGCGTGATCAGACACAACTGCAGGTGAGTTTGGTTTTGTTTGTTTGTTTTGCTGTTTTTCCCCAATGTGCTTAAACGGGGGATCGATGATTTGCACCTCAGCCCTGAGGGCTCCCTATGGAGTGTGCGATGATGCGCATACTGAGAAGGGAAAAAAACCAACAGTACAGAGTCAGGATGTCCTGATCAGACCATCTCGATGTCATGAGAGCGTGCTGGAGTGATCAGACAGGGGAAGTCCGTCCGTGGCTCGTAGCAACCTGTTTGCTACTGGACTTTTCCCAGTGCCTGTTTACTCTGTGTCTGCAGCAGAGCAACACGGGTTGCTGCCAGCTGCAGGACGCTTCTCAGATGTTCAGGTCTGATCACACATGTTAAATCCACCTGGCATTCACACCTATGTCAGGGCTAATTGTCCGTGTGATCACAGCCTATGTCTGGGACAGTGATGCTCTGGATTCTTGGTGCTTGGGGGAGGCAACGGTGGGAGGGCGTTTGGAGATCTGGCCACACTGGTGGACCTCCTGATGGCACCTGCATTTTGGCCACTGCGTGACATGGAATGTTAGACTGGATGGGCTGCTGGTCTGATCCAACATGGCTTCTCTTATGTTCTTGTGTTCTTATAACCCAAAGTGAGATGGATTGACTCAATTAAGGACTCCACAACTAGGGATGGGCACAAACCAACTCATAAACAAAAGTTCGTGATGAATTTTGGCCAGTTCATGGTTCACAAACTGAAATTCATGGCAGGTCAACTGGTATGAACTCTCCACAATCTTTCAAGCAGCTCGTGGAGGTTCGTGCTGCTTCATGAATGAATACATTTCCAGACAGACAGTCTCCACTCAAACAAAAAGTTTTCCAAAATTTAAAGCAACAGGGGGGCGGAATTCTTCATCCTTGGAAACACTGTTGTCAGTTTCAAATGAGTCATATCAGTTTCAAGAGCCCCCCCCCCCCGGGTTTTCCTGGGGCTCCTTTGTACTTACTTCCCATTTTCCTATCCCCCTTGCTTGGATGTGTGACTCTGTGCTTTGAGATCAGTCCTTTTAAGCTTGCAGTGTTAGTGGCACTGGCTTCTGCTGGGTACTCTGTGATTGCACTGGTACTACTGGGCATTCTGTACATTGTATTGGTTCTGCTGGGCTTGCAAAAATGCCCTCCCCTGCTTGGATTGTGATTGTGCTGGCATTGCCACATTGGCACTGGGTTCTGCTGGGCACTAATACATTCCACTGGTTCTGCTGGGAATGTGATTCTGCACTCAATGGGACTGATGTCTAGCACAGAATCACACTCCTGCTTGGAGTATGATTGTGTGCTAGACATGATTGAGTACCATTGAACTGGCATTGCCACAATGGAACTGGGTTGTGCTGGGCATTAGTAAATTCCAGTGGTTCTCCTGGACTTGCAAAAATGCCCCCCTTCAAGTTTCTGCTGCAGAAATTCTCTGGTTAGACCTTAGTCTTGTTGCGATTGCACTGCTACAGTGGCACTGGTTCTGCTGGGCTTGCAAAAATGCCCCCTCCTCACACACCTTCAGTTTCTACTGCAGAGATTCTCTGAGACTTTGATTCTATTCTGCTGGGCTTCTATTGCCCTTCCTTTTATCTTTTTGTCTTTTTTTGCTCTTTTTTCTTTATTGAAAACAATGGAGGATGGAACACTTTTTTTGGTGGGCCATAACTTGGACCCGGTAAATCCAGTCCTCACCAAACTTGGAGGGCAGGTAGAAGTGAGTCAGCTGGAGTTCTCCTGTGAGTTTGGTGCCTCTAGCATGCTGGGGGTGGGGGCATTCTACCTCATGGACTGAACCTCATGGACATGAACCTCATGGACTGAACCAGTCCGTTTAGCTCTAAAATGTTTGTGATGGTTCATGGCTTACAAACTGGGCATGCTTTGAACCACAAACTGAAATGAACCACCTTTTTCTGGTCCCTGCCCATCCTTATCCATGGCCTTCAGTTTGTAAGATCTGGGCAAGCTGTTGATGATAGGGTCTTTTGGAGGTGATTAATTTATAGTCATAACCGACTTGATGACATTTAACACATATACACACATGATGGGCCAAAAATATAGAAATACACAAGCCATGCAGCCCTGAGACATTTCTTTTGTTAGTCATACAAGTTTTAAACAATTTGAATGTGGCAGGTGTGGAGGAGAAATAAACTACAATTCTCATGAGGCAGTGTGGGAAAGTGTACACATGTTCAGTATAGACTGCTTCATGTGTATATGTATACCATCTATGGGTGGTGGTATAAAAGCATTAAATCCAGATTCTAAAAATACCAAACCACCCCATTGTGCAGCCTGGTCTAGGAAACCCCACTCAATATTATATCAAACTCCTCTCTCTATATAGAATACAAGGTATGAAAGACAGCTCGATGGCTAGATAGAGGATGATACAAAGTTAAGAGGTTAAAAAGTTGAGCGTTAATTTGAGGAAGTTTTAAAATGTTTCTCCCAGTAAACCTCCTGCAACTTCCAGTAAACCTCCTGTATCTAATGCCTCCCCCCCCCACCCCAGAAATGAATTCCTCACCACAGTAAACATATTTACCTGGCCCGGGCGGGGGAGAGGACGAACGGTCCCTTCCCCAATAGTGAATCAAAATAAAATTCCTTTTGTTGCCCTTGGGATTTCTCTTGTGTTTCACTCATACAGAAATGTCCAAAATTGATCCAGAAGTCTGGTTTGTGGCAATACTCAGTGGTCAGTTAAGGAGGACATAGAATCTCCCTGAGGTGTATCTTCTATCCCACACAAGAATTTGCCTTGAAGTAACATATCAGGCCAAATTCAGTGGGCTCTGGAGGTATCACAACATTCTCCTGACCTGGACTGCCCAGGCTAGCCTGATCTCACCAGATCTTGGAAGTGAAGCATGGTTGGCTCTTTTGAGTACTTGGATGGGAGACCTCCAAGTAGAGATGCCAGTCTCCAGGTGAGACCTTGGGTTCCTCCAGAATTATAGGTCCTCTCCAGACTACAGAAAAGTGTTCCCCCGGAGAAAATTGGTGGTTAGGAGGGTGGACTCAAAGGTGGTGTACCCCACAGAGGTCCCTGTCCTCCCAGGCTCTACCCCCAAATCTCAAAGAGCTTCTCAACCTGGAGCTGGCAACCCTACCCCCCAAATACCTGCCAGGTGCCAGTGAGGACCTGGCAACGCTACCTCCAAGTAAGTCCTGGATCACTGCACAGAGGCAGGCATTGGCAAACCACCTCTGAACTTCCCTTGCCTTGAAATACCTATGAGGTAGGCACAAATCAGCTGTGACTTGACTGCACTTTCCACCACCATAATGATATACTTGGATACATGGGTTCTCTACTAGAAGAAAAAAATGTGCCAAAGTGACAGCAAAGCATAGATGAAGGCCTTTTTAGCGTCCCTTTGGATCAAGTTGACCCCTGCAACACAGTATATATGACCAACGTCCATCACAATGACTTCTCATTTTGCTCCCTTTGGTCAAAGGCAGGCCTCCTCTGAAACTCAGTTTCCTCTCCGCGTCTCAGAATAGAGCAAGAAGACCTGTACAGACATCCAGCAGTTTAGCTCCTAAGGCAACAAGGGAGGGAAACGTGAAGAGCAAACATTTAATTATTTTCAAAGCTGTAATAATTAGGTAGGCACATAAAAAGATTTAATTTCATTTCCCGGCTCTATATTTCTCCCTTTATATACTTTCTTTTTCAAAGTGCAATGCTATTTTCGTGAAGACTGATCAATTATGATATTGCTTAATAACTCTGTTGGGTATTTTTTTCCCCCAGCCACGAGAGCAACACCGGCAGCACTGTGGCATTTCAAATAGGAGTTCAATTAACAGCTTTATCGGCTAAGCCATTATTACTATGAGCTAATGCTCCTGCCTCACGCCGCAGGTTTCCATTAGTGAAACTGAAAATTAACAACAACATTTAAATATTTGTAAGAAACTTTTTAGACCATGTCACTGCCTGGGAATGAGATGGGAGGGGATGTAAGGGAGAGCTGGTTTTGTCAGTAGATCGATCCACAAAAGCATCAATGGGCGGGGAGAAGTATTGATTGGCAGAAGCAACTTTGAATCCATCAATATGGCGGCTACTTGGTGGTGGTGGTGGGAACTGCTGTCAAGTCGCAGCCGACGTATGGTGACCTCGTAGGGGTTTTCAGGGGGAGAAACAGTAAGAGGTGGTTGCCCATTGCCTGCCTTTGTGTAGCGACCCTGGGCTCCCGTGGAGGTCTCCCATCCAAATATTAACCAAGGCTGACCCCACTTAACTTCCAGGTTCTGGCAAGATCAGGCTAGCCTAGGCCATCCATGCTGATTTTTTTATAATTGGCCCCAGGAATAAGCCATTTGGAACTTAATTTACCCCTTTTAAGAGAAGGTTTTTCGAAGGAATGACAGAGCCTAGGAATTATCCAGAACTATCATGGATGCCACATCATGCCCCCATAGCTAAGTAGTTATGCGCTAGATATATAACTGAGTGTCAGAGGAAGAGGAGCTAGTGGAATGGCTTGGGATGAAATTGAAATACATTGTGACACTTCTAGCCTCCAGGGTGCCTGTTTGCCATGGACTTATTTCATATCTCATTCCCCAGGTATGAGGCCTGCCAAACTCCTTGTTCTCTGCTGGGGATGTCCTTGAGCAAAGAACTATCACCTTCGTTATATTCACCTTGTTGCATCACCAATTAACTAATGCAAAACAGCAAGAAGGATGGGAGGGAGAACCCATAATTACATCAGAGGTGCTCAAAGAAAGTGTGTCTCTGGGTGGCTTCGTGGTTTTTTTCTTCCATTTTTGAGATAGCATGGAAGAGGATCTGGGAAGGAAAGGGTTAAGAGAATTCGCTCATGCAGGTACACTTGGCAATTGGCCCCCACCCTCTCATGGGTTAGATGTTGAGCCTCTCTGACCGCTGTTTGCCTTCTATTTTATCTTATATAGGACTTCTCTCTTTCATCTAGGTTGGAGCTGCAACAGATTAACCTTTTTGAAGTGAATCTGTTCACAATACGTGAAACGTCATCTACACGGATATGTCATGTAAGATGTGCTTCTATTTCTGTAAGTAAAATTTCTCTCTCTTGTAGGCACTGAAGTCAGGTCACCTTTGTAATTTATTTGAGTCGCATTTCCCCTTGATGGGGAAATGTGGAGGATCAGGGATACGGCGAAAAAGCTTCTGTGCTTCCAAGGCAAATGATTTTTTTTTTTTTTTTACATTTAACCCAGTAAATTCTACTCATTCTTATATCTTGTTGAAAGAACCCTTTGCCAGTGGAGGGATGAATTGTATTTTAGGAAGGTCAGACATTTTAACACTAGAGAATGAATGACAAGTGACTCGTTTGGAAAGGGCTACTTGTAGCAAGGCAGACAATAACAACGGGAACGCTCTTTCCATCACAAGAGCTGCTGGTGTAGTTTGCAGCAAATTACTAATGGGGAATGGCAGGTGCAAAGCCTGCAAAAAACCCTAAAAAACCCCAACCGCTGAAAGCCCTCCAGTTTGAGCAGCTTGTGGCTTCTCCATCCTGGAGTCCAAAATGGTCCAAACAGCTTTCCACTAAACCAGATTCCATGAACGCAGCAGTGTCCATCTTTTATTGCACCCATTTAGTTTACTTTATTCCCCCCCCCCAAAAAAAAAATCTTCCTTGTAAAACAGCCTTCAGGAATGAAAATGACATCTTCACCCGGATTTCTCTGCTAGAAGATATTTGTTAGGATGAAATTGAAAAATGGATGACTTTTTGTACAGGGCTGCAAATCGCCTCGTTTGGATGCTGAAACTGTTTAATTTCTCCTCCCTTCATTATTTGCATTTGCGTTTCTCTGAGGTGCAAAACTACCCCAAATGAAAACGAATGGATGTGAATGGCTTGTGAGCTTCCTGGAGGCATCTGGCTGGACACTCTTGGAAACAGAAGGCTGAATGTGATAAACGATGGTCTGAGCTAGCAGTGCTCCTAATACACATTTTCAGTGCTCTGCCTTCTGAGCGCTATTTTGGTGTAGTGGTTAGGAGCAGGGGCATAGAGTTTTGTAAATTCCGAGGGGGGGCTCTTCAGCTCGTGCGCTCACTGGGGCGATGTCCCCCCCCCCACCGAGAAACCTCCGTGCCTCCCCGGGCCCTTCTGAGGCCCGCCAGCCGCTGCTGCTGGAGCCTCTCTCCCCCCCTCCTTCCCTCTCCCTTCGCCAGGAAAAGAGGGAGGGAGAGGGAAGGATGGAAGAGTGGCCAGGTGGCGGGGGGGAGAGACACTGGCAGCAGCAGCTGCCGTCCTCGGAAGGGCCCCAGGAGGCGCGGCGGCAGGCACTACAGACTCTAATCTGGGAGAATTGGGTTTGATTCCCCACTCCTCCACATGCAGCTGCTGGTGTGACCTTGGGTCAGTCACAAGTTCTTTCAGAGCTGTTCTCTCATGAGCAGTTCTCGAAAGAGCTCTCTCAGCCCCACCTACCTCACAGGGTGTCTTGTTGTGGGAAGGGAAAGGAGATGGTAAGCCACTCTGAGACTCCTTCGGGTAGTGAAGGTCGGGGTATACATCCAGTCTCTCCTCCTCCTCTTCTTTTGCTTCTTCTGCGTCTGCTTCTCAGACTAGATTGATTATAATTCTGGTCAGCAGCAGAATCTACACTTGCAACTTCCTTTCCTTGGTGTATGGCAGAAAGCCTCAAAATCTGTAACATCAGGTCTCCTTCTGCCCAGGTTGGACTGACCCTCTATCTTACAGGGACAGTTCCCAGTGGGCCCCCAAGGGTCACTGGAGGCCAGAAGGAAGATGAGCCACATGACCCCTGCAGGGATGACGGCACTGCCATTTCTGCTTGGCTCTCTTGGCCTCCTCAGGTGAGAATCCAGGCAGATGGCTGAGGAGGACCAGGGAGGGCCCAGCACTGAAGAGGCACCTGCAGAGAATGTGCCGTCACATTGTATAGGTCTGAATCTTCAAGGGAGTCCCCGCCACCGGCCCCTGAGAGAGCTGCCAGGACTTCCCTCGATAGAACTTGAACCCAAGCCTGTAGCCCCCTGGACCTCATCACAGGTAGGGTTGCCAGCCTCCAAAAGGAGCCTGGAGATCTCCCTCTTTTACAGCTGATCTCCAGGCTACAGCGATCAGTTACCCTAGAGAAAACAGCTGCTCTGGAGGGTGGACTGTATGGTATTCTACCATGCTGAGATCCCGCCCCTCTCCAAACCCCGTCCTCTACAAATTTCCAGGGATTTCCCAACCCAGAGCTGGCAACTCTAGTCACAGTCCACAGAAACAGTGGTGGCAGAAGGCCTGGACCAAGGTGGCGCAGAGGAGGGGGAAGTTGCACATAACCCCACTGTAGAACTAGAGCAGTGCATTGAGGGTGGCACTTCCCTGCAGGATCCTGGCCAGTCATAGCGCAGCCTCAGGAACTCCAGCAACCGCCAGCAGTGCAGCTGGGGCCAATCATCTCCCAGCTTACTAAGGATGAGGCCTGCTGAATCAACCAGTTCACTAGGCCCCAACCCTTGGGCACTAGCTAGATCCAACTCCAGGCCTTGCCAAGTGATTGTCTGCAGGGTAAGTCTTGGCTCCTGAGGAGACCAACAGAACAGGAAGCCTGAGGCCAGAACACTGGCATGGATCTGGATCACGAATAGGATTGCTAAACTCAAGGTGGTGGCTGGAGATCTCCTGGGATTACAACTGATCTCCAAGTGGCAGAAATCTAGTTGTCTGGAGAAAATGGCTGCTTTGGAAGGGGGATTCTGTGGCATTTATACTCCATTGAAGTATCTCCCCTCTCGAAACCCCACCCCCCTCAGGCTCTGCTCCCAAATCTCCAGGTATTTACCACCCCTGGCTCAGGTAGGGTTGCCAGGTCTGAAGGAGAAGCCAGCGGGGGGAATTACCAGGATGCTCCGGGAGAGGGGAGGGGAGAAGTTTCAAGAGGGAATTAGATAAACATATGGAGCCATCAGTCCATCAGTGGCTATAGCCACAAGGTATAGGTAGGATCTCTCAGTCTGGGGCAAGGGATGCTCTGTATTCTTGGAGCTTGGGGGGGGCAACAGTGGGAGGGCTTCTAGTGTCCTGGCCCCACTGGTGGACCTCCTGGGGGCACCTGGTATTTTTGGCCACTGTATGACAGTGTTGGCCCATCCAACATTGGCTTGTCTTATGTCCTTACGTTCTTAAGTGTGATGTGCCTACATCACCCAGAAGTGATGTAGGCATGTGAGTGATGAAACACTGTTTTGTGGGCAAAACTCTATGGTTTGAAGCTAATTCTACCATAGAGTTTGGCCCAAAGAATAGAGTGTTGTCCCTCCAGTGTCACTGATGTGCCTACGTCACTTCTGGGTGACGTAGGCACGTCACATTCAGGGCGGTAACTCTCCTCTGCTGGACATCTGGCTGGTGCTGGGGGAAGCACTGGGGATAGGGTTGCTAGCCTCCAGCTGGGGCCTGGGGATCTCCCGCTTTTATAACTGATCTCCAGCTGACAGAAATCAGCTCCCCTGGAGAAAATGGCTGCCTTGAAGGGTGGACTCTATGCATTGTATCATGCTGAGGCCACTCCCCTCCCCAAACCCCACCTTCTCCTGGCTCCAACCCCAAAGTCTCCAGATATTTTCCAACCTGGTCTTGACAACCCTAGCCGGGAACCAGGGGATCCCCTGCATGCCAGGAGGAACTGGCAACCCTACCTGGCTGACAACCCTAGTCAGGACAATGGCCAACCAACATCCATTTTCAATGTCACTGCAGCAGGGCCTAAGCTGAGTGGACCCTGCATTGATGCCTGCACTGCGGGGGCTTCTCGGCACAGGTTACTCCAGGACCATTTTAACATTCCAATCCTTTCTGTGGCCTTCTCACCGGGAGAAAGATTTCAGTCTCCTCCTCCCTCAAATGAAAACCAGTATTATCCCAGTTTGGGAGACAGTTGGACCAAACGCTGTTTGATAAATCACAGCCATGTGTCAGGGCACAATATTCCAAAATCTAAACATATGGGCCTTCAAAGGAGCCAAGCTGGTAAAAAACAAACAAACGAGGGTGCTTTCTAATTTCCCTTTGGTTATGATCAGTACTGAATGTTTCTTTTTGTTCTCGCTTTGCACCAAAGAGGAACCACTGTGATGAAAAGTGTTTTTGTCTACCTCGTATAAACCTATTACCTTTGGCTATTCACATTTGGGCTGCTGTAATGTAGTATGCTCTGTGTAGCAACCAGCCTGCCATGTGCTCCCAGGTAATGGTGCCCGCCGCATGGCCAGAGCACATGGTCAGGCAGAGAGGGGAGCTTGAATCTGGAGGAACAATAGACATCCGGATTGAAAGCCTCCACCATTGTGGGACCTAGGTTCTCCCTGGGGAGCCAATGCAATCAAAGGCTCCTCCAGGGAACCTATGACAAACATGTGCATATGTTAAGCCCCTATCAGGTCTTTTGGGTGAGCCGGAGGTGTGGCTCTGGCCAGCATATAATGAGGGCCCTGGAGCCCTGGAAGCATGCTTGTTCTGACCATCTACTGGGCATGCTGAATCACTCAATAAAGGCTTCATGATTTCACCGTTCCTGGCCTCCTGAGTCCAGTACTCTTTACTGGCGACGAAGGTGGGATCCCAATGAGCGACTCCTTGGCCGACACCAGCACCACATCGAGCCCAGACCAGGCTGCATATACAGTCCTCCCCCCCCAAAAAACATAGAAAAGTGCAATCCAAACAAACTGGCTTTGCATTGGCTGCAATCAAAGGTCACTTGCCATGGACATTAAGCCAAGACGTTCGCAAACCTACTTTGCTGCCATATTGTAGGCACCTTCCCCCCTTCCATCCCCTTTCACACTCAGAGAAATCAAAGGAGGAAGTTACTTTGGTGACTGTGATGGATGAACACAGGTACAAAGGTTAACTAGAATAAGCATCCCAAGACTGGGATGGCCCAGGCTAGCCCAGTCTTATTGATCTTGGAAGCTAAGCTGGGTCGGCCCTGGTTAGTACTTGAATGGGAAACTACCAAGGAAGTCCAGGGTTGTGACGCAGAGGGAGGCAATGGCAAACCACCTCCCTGAACATCTCATGCCTTGAAAACCCTACAGGGTTGGTGAAAGTTGGCTGCCACTTCACATCAGTTTACACCACACAACTGGGATTCGAAACCAAAGGCTTCGAATTCCAACTTTTTTGAGGGGATGAAGGGCTGATAGGTCTCCTTCTGCCACGAAACACCTCCCCCTGGAAGCCCCTGACCTCTGCAACCACTCCGTGGAAAAATGCATGCAGAATCCACACTGCTCCAATGTCATGACATCACTTCTGTAATGAACCCAGAGGCGATGTCATCTCATTGGGATGATTTATATTTTCCCACCCCACCTTAAGTTTCCCATTGGTTGCCAGCACTTTGCTGGCAACCTGGGGTGGAGGGCTAACTCCCGTACACCTGTATTTGTACCTCAAAAATACCTGGAGTTAGGTTTTGACTGGGTTCTTCCATGGCAGGGAAGGAAAGGTGGGTGTAAGTGCCATCAGTAGTGCAGGTAACAGGAGAGTAGGAAATGGCACCTACAAAAGGTATTTATAACACCAGCCACCACACTGTGATTTTTTTTTCCAGCTATCCCCCTGCACGTATTTGAAGAAATCAAAAACGATAGACTATTTAAAAAAAAAAAGCAATGTACAACACCCCTTAAATATCAGCCGTGGGCTTGGATTTTATTCACCATCCAAGAAAACATTACTCAAAAAAAAAAAATCTTGTGACACCGCGGACCACCAAAAAGTCCCACTGCTGCAACCTCTGGTACTGCTACACAACTTCTATTTGCGTCTGATTCTCCAGTCAGGCCGATTAACTCATCCTCAGGGGTCAGATTTGGCCCCGGCGCTTCCAGTTGCTGATTCTGGTGGCACATGGATTGCTACAAACTCTTTTTTTGCACTACAAGACTATGGGCTTTTTCCCACTCACATTGTGCCGGCATTCTGCCTCCGTTTGTCCCGGCGCTGGGTATCAATTTCACACCCTTTGCTGTGGCGCGTGTGTTAATACGGGGCTTCGCGCCATTTTCTCTGCGCCTTCGGTAAACCTAAAAAAAAAGGTTTACCAAAGGTGAGGAGAAAATGACGCGAAGCCCCGTATTAACACACGCGCCGCAGCAAAGGGTGTGAAATTGATACCCAGCGCCGGGACAAACGGAGGCAGAACGCCGGCACAATGTGAGTGGGAAAAAGCCCTATCTGACATAAAATAATTGACTGATATATAGGGAGGCCAGCCTCCAGGTGGGACCTGGGAATCCCCCAGGAACTACAGCTCATCTCCAGACAACAGAGATCAGTTGCCCTGGATCAAATGGATGCTTTGGAGGGTGGACTCTATGGCCGATTTCGCACTGGCCAGTTGCCTCTCATTCTCTCCGGAATTTCCCCTCCCAGTTTCCTCCGGAGTATTTTCTTCATTTTCCCACTTGGAACCTCAGCCCTATTAATATAGCGTGACGATGGGGTTTTCTCCCCAAAAAATTAGAAACTCCCACAATGGGGCGGCCCTCATGAAAGGCAAGCAAGTGGGCATGTTTTCATTTTGGGTTCTCCCCCGGAGCAAACAGGAAAATCCTCTAAAAACAGGATTTGTTTGCTCCAGGGAAACTCCGGTGCAGCAGGGCGATACTCCAGAGCAAAACATGAGCCTGGAGCAACTGGTATGAAATCGATCAGACGCTCCAGTGCAAGCATGAGGACAAACCTGGGGCAAACGCTAGTGCGAAATCGGCCTATGACATTATACCCCCCTGAGGTTCCTGTCCTCTCAAACAGGCCTGTAGCCCGGATTTATTTTTTTTTTTGCTTGTGGGGCAGACACAACATTAAATTAAAAAAAAAAAAAAAATTAACATGAATTGCAGTCCTTCAAACCTGAACTGTATTTCACTCCCCTCGGATCGGCTGTTAGACCTCAAGGAGTGAAATTGACCAGAAGTGGCAGGCCAGCTTTCCTTTCCTTCCCCAGCCCCCTGCAGGAGCCCAGAGGTTAAACTTAACAGCTGATCTAGGGGAGTGAAACTGACCAGAAGTTGCTGCTGCTGTTGGGCTAGGCACACTTGGGGGTAGGGGGGGGGTCTGGGGGTGCCTGGCATCCTCGGGCGGTGGGACAGGTCTCGTGGGTGGGCAGGCTCTGCACCCAAATGCCCCACCGTGGCTATGGGCTAGCCTTCAAATATCCTGGAATTTCCAACTTGGATGTGGTGACTCTACCTCCCCATTCCCTGCAGATGCCTGGGGGGGGGGGGCTGGCAACCCTATAATTGTGCATCTTTTGTTGTTTCTGCAGATGGATTCTGTGAACCTGAAGCCTACGCACTGGCTTGGCAGAAAGCAGAATACATCCCCTCCACCCCAGACCAACGTAAACAGGAGATTGCTCTGGAGAAATTTTGACCGGAGGAGCAGTGATTTCATTCACTGCAGCTCTCTTGCTAAGCCTCAGAGGAGCATTGAACATAAGCATATGTACATGCTAATTGGTGTATGGGCAGGTAGAGAAACATTTCATTAGATGAGTGTCACATCTCATTTGGTGTCTTTCCAGTTAACCAGGAGTGATTACTCTTCTAAAAGATAATGGCCGTCATCCAGCACCCACTGAAATCAAGGGTAAAGCTCCCATTGGTTTTAATGGCAATATACCCTCTCTGTTAATTTTCCTGCATTTAACCATCACATTTATCGAGACAGATTGGAATCCTGCCTTACCCTGTGACTAAAGGACAGTTAGGACTTTAAGAGGTCCCAGTGCTAGTTTTCTCATAATGGCTTTTGGTCTGAAGGGGAGCGGGTCTACTTTTTCCTGAGAGGGGGAGCCCAAGACAAGACCTTCTGCATTTTTTGACAGCAAAGCAAGCTTACCTCATGTCTACACTAAGGGTGATTCTGCATTGGCTTTTCCCTTCATTGTTTTAGCCGACCCACATTGGAACAGAAATTCCCCTCTACATCACATGCTACTTCCACTTTCTTTGATTATCGGATTTTATGGTACCCTCTGCATTGCATGCTGCTTTCAGTTCCTTTGATCATCGGTTTTTTATGGTACTTCTGCATAGATTTATGGGCGTTTTATGGCCGTCCAGGGCTGACTTTGCAGTCAGTACTGCATTGGCCGGGGTATTTGAATGTGGTTTTGAGCTGTACCTTTTCCTCAGTGTTGAGAGAATGTGTAGCAAATGCCAGATGCAGAACCAGTCTAAGACACCTAGGTTAGTATACGTGTTTGTGTATATCTAGATGGACGGTTGCTGCAGTGACCAGAGAGTACCACTCTCCTTTTGTGTAATCTGGCTGTCTTCTCTGTAAAGGGAGAGGCTGTTGTTCAGGGATAAAACACCAGCTTTACATGGCAAAGGTCACAGGTTCAGTCCCCAGCATCTCCCGCTAAAGAGCTCAAATATTAGGTAAGGAGAAAGACCTTTACCTGAGACCTTGGAGAGTTCCTTCCAGTCAGACTAACCTCCATAGACTGATGATCTGAGGGTGCATTCAGATGGGCAGCTAATCCCGCCATTGGCCCAGCTCTAATTTGATCCCGATCATTTTGATCCAGTGTTGCATGACCAGACAGCTCCTCCGTGAATCGCTTTACCATTCATGACTCCACGGTGGATTGTCTAGATGGCATCCAATGTAAAGAGCTGTGCAGTTGGCTGTTTTTTTTAAAAAAAAAATCCTGTTTGCACATGCGCATATGTGCCTCACCATCTACTTATCTTTCTGCGCATGCAGGGACTAAAATATTAAAAGCACCGCCAGCAGTACCTTCCTCTAGGTACCATTTCAGTTAACAAAGTGCATAAATATCACGGGACCTTCAGAAACATTAAATTGTTTGGATTGTTTGAATGGAGCTTTATGGACATCATGCTTAAGCAGTTACGTGCACATTGCTAAGATTTTTTTAAAATGGCTGCCATCCAGGATGGTCTGGAGACCATCCCTACAGGCTGATAGTGTGCTGGTGGAATGACCAGGCGAGGGAAAGTCCTCCATTGGCCTGTCGGCCAGCTTAAGACCAGACTTTCACCACTATCTTTTAAGTACAGATTCTCAGCAGGGATTGACGGGCTGATCACAGAAGCGGCATGATTCCCAGATGTTGTTTTCTGGACACGTGCTTTAAATCCACCAGGCACTCGTGCTTGGTGCGGCTCAAAATAGCCATCTGAACGCAACCTGAGACAGCTTCATGCATGTAGGTGTCCTGAGAGATGTTCAATATTTAGGTCTTGATAGACTGTTTTTTGAAAAAAAAAAAAAAAAAAAAAGCACAACTGTTTTTTTGAAAAAAAGTTATTTTACTTTTGTAAAAAAAAAAGTACTAGCCTTGACTAAGTTTTGATTTAATTTCTTAAAAATCTGTACTTGCAGGCTGACCCTGGGGCTCCAGAACTGTAGCACACAGTGGATCAGTCACATTTATAACCTAACCTAAGATTGTGGGGAGTTCTAATGTTTTCTTTTGTGTGTGTGTGTGTGCGCGCGTGCGCATTGGATTGGATCCAATGATTCATTTTTGCTGGAAGAGAAGGATGGGGAAAATTCTAACCAACGTGTCATCTGAAGATCTGATAATACTGCTTACGCTGCATCACGTTCTCCTAGTCAGAACTGGTTCCATTTGAGTAGTGATGAGGTAAAATACTTGAATTACAAGCCCTCCAGAGGCAAACTGAGCTGTCTCTCTGAATCAAAGCTGGATTTATAGAGAAGCTAAATAAGCAACAGCTTAGGTCTTCCGATTACAAGGAACATCTACATTAAAAATACTAAATATTACTAAGTTAACCTTTTTGGGGTTAATGCCATGGGGCCTCAGTAGATTTTTGACATATAGGGCCTCGGTATGTTTTATCTGCTTGGAATTCAGGCTGCACAAGGAAACCATTTTTTATCAGGTCACATGCCAGAGTTTTCTACTAATAAAGAGCCATCAAGTGGCAGCTGACTCATGGTGACCCTTCATGGGTTTTTCAAGGCAAGAGACGAGCAGAGGTGGCTGGCCATCACCCGCCTCTGCATGGCAACCCTGGACTTCCTTGATGGTCTCCCATCCAAGAACTGACCGTGGTAGACTCTGCTTAGCTTCTGAGCTCTGATGAGCTTGGGCTGCTCTGCAATTCAGGCGACTGCCCTGTTGAAATACAAGGAAAGGATCCTTAAATGAATGAGGATTGGGGACTATTATATAATACTCAAATGCTCTGCAATCTTTGAAGTGGAGAGATACCCACTGTGTCCTCTGACGACATCAATGTTCCATTGTGTATGAAGGGAAAAGTTGGATAGGGTTGCCAAGTCTTATGGACTCACCGGCAGGGGGGAGTCCTCCTGTGGCCGGGAGTATCATAGAGTTGTGGGGTGATTGCCAGAGCGTCGCCCCGGCAACGCCCCCAACATGCCGACGTCACTTCCGGTGACGTCATTACGTCGTCCTCACCGGACAACTTCAGGGATGGGGTTCCCCCCGCTGGCTGAATGCTGGCCGGCGGATCGGGAACCCCTTTAGCGGGGGATCCCCCGCCCCCCGGGCTGACTTGGCAGCCCTAGTTCTTGACGCTGCAGCAGAGGTCGGATGTTTCCCTCTCCAATTCATCTCGGCCCGCCATACTTTTCAAAGTCACATCCCCAGGAAAACTTCACCATCCCAGTGTTCCAGTATTAAAATGCCAGCTCCCTTTTATGTTTATTGTATAAACTTCTACAGGAGGAAAGGTGGCATGGCATAGCCTCCTTTTCCCAGACCTCGGAACAGAGGTGGCCAAATGTGCTCAGGGTAAGAGCCACATAGAATAAATGTCAGATGCAGGAGAGCTGCAAGACATAAACAAATATGACACATGGTGTTTTTTTTTTTTTAAAGATGCACATTTGCTTTTTATTAACATTACATGAAACTGTCAAAAATAAAAACAAAATGGGTAAAACATATTGATAATCATATTTATTTGTTTGCTAATGATATTTATTTGTCTGAGAGAGAGAGAGAGAAACAAAGAAAGCAAATAGATGGGTGGGAGGGAAAGCATGGCTCTCCTTCGCTTCTCCAGCTGCCCTGCTCGGAGTCACACAATATGTGTGAAAGAGCCACACGTGGCTCCCAAGCCACAATTTGGCCACCCCTGCCTCAGAAGCTAAGCAGGGTCGATTCTTCAGTGGGAGACCACTGAGGAATCTGCAGAAGAAGGCAGTGGCCAACCCTCTCTGCTTCTCACTTGCCTTGAAAGCCCCTGGCTGGGGTGGCCATAAGTCGGCTGTGACTTGACAGCACTTCACACACACACACATGCGCACACGCACACAAACACACACACACACAAGCACCTATGACTGCTTAAGCATATAGAAGGCATCAAGAACAAACTTCTCCCCCACATAGTACATATGTCCAGTAATCTGATACCAAGTCGGTTATGGTGATTATGGTAACTACTGTATTTTCTGTCATATAAGACTACTTTTTAACCCAGGAAAATCTTCTCAAAATTCAGGGGTCGTCTTATACACCGGGTGTCGTCTTATAGGGTGGGTGATGAAACTTCCAAGCCGGACTGGAGAATCTGCGGTTACCCCATCCCTACCATGTCCACAGCTCGGCCGATGGAGGGGAACGAGGGGGCAACCAAAGGGAAGGGCACTGTGCAGACCTCCAGCCAAAGGGCGCCTTCTGAAAGACGGCGCGCGGGGCTTAGTGAGGCGGGACTAGGCAGGGCCCCCCCTGGGAAATGAAGCGGCTGCTACTTGCGTCACCGTCGGCCACGGGAAGAGAGGCCTCGGGCTGCTTGCACTGCCACGGGGAGGGAAACCTCACATCACTCGTGGCAGCCGCGGCGAGGTCTTGTGCTGCTCGTGCCGTTGCCGGCCGCGGGGAAGGAAGCCTTGCGCCGCTTGTGGTGGTGAGGCCCTGCGCCGCTTGCGCCGGATGCGGTGAGGCCCCACGGCCGGGGGTGGCGCAAGCGGCGTGAGGCCTCCCTTACCAAGGCCAGCGGCAGCACAAGCAGCAGCCATTTCATTTCTCAGGGGGGCTCGCACTGCTGCTGGCCGCGAGGAAGGAAGCCCCCACACCACTCACGGGGAGGCCCCGCACCGCTCACAGCAGCTGCAGGGAGGTGTTGTGCTGGCACACAAACCCCTGCCCCCCCCCCGGAATTTAAAAAGACGACGCCCCTGGTGTGAGCTAGCTTACAGTTTCTTAGCCTCTGGCGTCCACAGAGCCGCTTGAGAGAGAAGGACTAATTGAAGGTCTGGCGCTGTATTTGGTGTGCATTGGAAGAGGGGTAGTCTTATACGGCGAGTATATCCCAAACTCTATATTTTGACTGGAAAAGTTGGGGGTCGTCTTATACGCCCAGTCGTCTTATACGCCGGAAAATACGGTACCTCCCCCGCCGCCCAAAAAGAAGGTCTATCATTTCTGGTCACATCATTATATGTTCTTGAGGCATGCAGACGAACTGGCATTCTATATTTTAATGACTTTGCTGGTTCCACCCCCCCCCTTCTGAATTTTCCTCCCCAGAGCGTCAATGAGAAATGCCAATGAGATGAATTGACTGTTGGTTACTTCCTTCTCCAAACCACACAGGCTGAGGAAGCCAGTTGGGGCTGTAAGGGAAGACTCTGGGGATGGGAACAGAAGGTTCCCATTAAATCTGGGATGTCGTGCATTTTGCCACAACTTGCTGGCGGTCAACCTTACTATGTTTGAGGGTGTCAGTCAGACAGGACCCAATTGCCCAGCTTGTTCAGTTCGTGCCATATAGCTGCGAATGCTGGCTGAACAGGTTTGCGCTGGTTGTTTTGCACAACTGCACATGTACAAAGATGCTGCCAATTCAGAATGACCAGTAGCCATCAACAGATCAGATCAGTGGCCCATTTAGTTCAGCAATCTATTTCACTCAGCAGGTGCCCTGGAAGGAAAGGCTTTCCCAGATGTTGCCTCCTAGTGCTGGGATCCAGAGGTTTACCACCTCTAACTGACTAGGTTTCCTTTAGACACCATGGGTGGTAGACATTGATGGACCTATGCTCCAGGAATCTGTCTAATCTAGGGTGATCACCTTCAGGATAGGGTCTGGAGATACATCCTGGAGGTCTCCTGGAATTACAACTGATCTCTGGACATCAGAGAAAAGTTATCTCACTGTCCCAATGTTCCAATATTGAAATGCCAACTCCCTTTTATTTTTATTGCACTGTATAAACATTTATGGGAGGAAAGGCGGCATGGTATAGTCCCGTCTTGTCAGATCTCGGAAGCTAACAAGGGTCGATTCTTGGATGGAAGACAAGGAAGACTATAGAGGAAGGCAATGGCCAACCACCTTTGCTTCTCAGTTGCCCTGAGAGTCCCTTGCTGGGGTCGCCATAAGGCTGTAACTTGATGGCACTTTACACCCCAAACACATTGCACATACATCATGTTCTCTTCTTTATTTTCAGTCAGCCTGAGCTCCCGGATGCAGGCACATTATGGGGCAGGGGCGGAGTTATTGAGGGAATTCCAGGCCAGTGGCCTTCCTTGGCTGATCTTTATTGCCTAGCCAAATGTTAACTGGGAAAGAAAAGCTAGCACAAGCAGAAAATCCAGAATGGATTCTGAAATACTGTTACTTTAAAAACAAACCCAGATGATTGGTGATGAATCTTTCCCCTCCTCTTCCCAATGCGTATCATACTCCCTAATTTTATGTTTTCAAGAGATGGAAATGAGACACGACCAGTGCTTGCTCATAAGTAAGCGCAGGCTTTTGCCCACCCCCCTCATCCTCAGATGAAGACATGTGGGTGGGGTGAGCCTATGAAGAGGCAGCGCAGGAGTACTGACCTACCAGGGAAGGCTGGCCAGCTGGATTTAGTGACGGCAGCCATTTTACCTGGCTATTCTGGCTGAAGATGTGCTCCCTGCCCACCCGCTCTCAAGTGGCAATAGGGTTGCCAGGTCTGGGTTAGAAAATACCTGGAGACTTTGGGGGTGGATCCAGGAGAGGGCGTGGTTTGGGGAGGGGAGGGGCCTCAGCAATGTACAATGCCACAGAGTCCACCTTTCAAAGCAGCCATTTTCTCCAGGAGAGCTGATCTCGGTCAGCTGGAGATCAGTTGTAAAAGCGGGAGAACCCCAGGCCCCACCTGGAGACTGGCAACCCTAACTGGCAATCATGTGGGAGTAGTCAGTCGCCGGTTATGGGGCTGAGCAGAAATTTTTTGGGTCTCTCTCAAATTGGCTTTGGAGGGGACCTCTTTTTGCCTGCTTCACATGGTCTGTGGGGGTTGAGGCATAAATAGGTCTGGTAATTTGGTTAGGCCCTTCTGGGATGGTGGGAAAGTGTGGGTTGAGGGGGTAGATTGGAGATCGCAAGCACCCTGAGATATCAGCAATGTGGGGGGTGGTCCTTAGACTGGGTACCTAGTGGCTTGGCAGTCCGGGAGGCTCATGGGGGCCTTCGGGGTTGGGGGAGCACATGGGGAGCCTTAAGGCTTAGCAGTTATGGCGAGAGTGTGCTCCTCGGTCTCCTCGACACACTTGGAGTGTGGGCCATGACGGGTAGGGTCCGGAAGGCTCTGAGCTGGGGTGGGTTTGCCCTAATAAGAAGCCAGCTTTGCAGGCACAATGCAACCCATGCTTAATTTGTAGAAAGGATGTAAATAATGTATGTAAATAAAGTCCCAGTTAACCCATAACTTGTGTTGTGTTTCATTTGGGGGTGGGTGGGCAAATAACAAATTGCCAAATGTTGTGTAGTGGGCTTGTATTCAGCTACACTGTTCCAAAGATTTCAGAGCACTTAAGTTTTTCTTAAGAGAGAGCAGCAGTTTCTGCCAGTTACCCCTCCCACTGCAGCCTGCAGAGTCCCTGAAATTGTAGGGGGGGCACAGTGGAGAGCGCCCTGGATTTTTGGGGAATCTGTGCTTGCGTACTGGCCTGTATCTAGAGGTAGCAACTCCGGACAGGAAAAATCCTGGAGATTTGGGGTTGGAACCTGGGGAGGATGGAGTTTGGGGATGGAGAGGGCTCAGCAGGGCTGAGCTGCCATAGAGTTCACCCTCCATACAGCTACCAGGTCCCCCCCCCCCCCAGGGCACTGGTGGGGTATGGAGAGATAGGGTTGCCAGATCCAGGTTTGGAAACTGCTGGAGATCTGGGGGTTGTTATGTTTCTTATATTGTTTTACATTGCATCATTAGGGCTCTGGTATTCTAGCTCCCTCAATCTTATTGGCTGCTGAATAAAGACTTCCTATTGGTCCTTAAGCCAATCTTAGGAACCAATCAAAGAGCCCTGCTTAGGTCCAATCAGATTTCATATCCTTAGTTACAATTAGGGTTGCCAAGTCCCTCGAGCTTACCGGCGGGGGGGAGTCCTCTGCCGGCTGGGAGCTTTACTGGTGCACGCGCTTTGCGCGCACACTGGCTGACATCACCAGAAGTGACGTCAGCACGTTGGGGGCGTTGCCAGGGCGATGCTCTGGCAATCGCCCCAAAACTCTATGGTATCATAGAGTTTTGGGGCAATTGCCAGAGCATTGCCCTGGCAACGCCCCCAACATGCTGACATCACTTCCGGGTGACGTCATTACATAAGGGAAGTCATCCAGGCTGGACGACTTCAGGGGCGGGGTTTCCCCCACCGGCCGAATGCTGGCCGGTGGATCGGGAACCCCTGTAGCAGGGGAAACCCCGCCCCCCGGGCTGACTTGGCAGCCCTAGTTACAATATATATAGTTATGTGTTGGAACAGTATAAGTTAAGTACCGCTCTTGCCAGAGCTGTCCTTTGAGTTGAACGATGTTTAGAATAAAAGCCTGCATTGGATTCATCGCCTCCTGACTCAATACTTAATAGGGGTGGAGCCTGGGGAGGAAAGCGACCTCAGTGAAGTAGAATGCCACAGAGTCCGCCCTCCAAAGCAGCCATTTTCTACAGAGGAACTGATCTCTATAGTCTTGAGATCAGCCGTAACTGTGGGGGAACTTCAGAGGCTGGCAGCCCTGCCTCTATCTTTAAATGACACTGTAGTAGTAATATAATTTTATCACCAGATCACGGCTCATCCCAAACACACTCGCGGTTAATATTTGTTTTGAGGGAAAGCTGGAGATAAGGATTGATATCACAATTATTTATTAGGAATTCACCTGAAGAGCTGTCAGAATGGAAAAAAAAAATAGACTGTATTCTGAAAGGCTTCACAAGATCAGCCAAGGCCCCGAAGCTGAATTTCATGGCTTCCCTTGTTTTTCTTTTGAACATTTTTCTTGAGCATTACGCAGTCTGAGGCAAGACTGCAATTTCTCTCCCCTGCCGCTTCCCGCGAATGCTTTCTTACCTTTCCTCCCCTCTCGTTTCTTCAAACAGAACAGACAGAATCCTCGCTGAGGGTTGTGTGCACTGTTTATTTATAAGGGCTTTGAAATAAAAACAGAAAATAATTTACAACTTCGAAACACGTGGAGGAGAGGAAGAAGGGGGGAAAAAAGACTACTTGGGCACAGTGTTAAACTTTTACATATATAATAGGCTGGAGTCTCCTGCTTAAATTTCGGCATTATAACATCCGTGCCACTAATAAATCATTTCCCAGTGCAATAGATTTTCTACAGACCACTACAGTTAGTCTTTCCTTGATATTACCGTGTAAATTATTAAGGCAGTTTCATACAATGCATCACCTTTATTCATTATTAAGGAGGCAGGCCCCAGATCTCCCATATTTTCACTTGGGGGCCATTAATAACGCAAAGAGAGTTAAGCCTGGCAGGACAAGAGAAAGGGCTGCAGAGGGAGAAAAGATAGCAGCAGCATTTCCTCTGCGGGGCCGAGAAACCAAACTTTTGGATGTGCTACAAACAGCAGTGGTGGACAATTAAGACATGCAAACAGTCACTCAAAGCCAACAAAATGAATCGGTCGGACTCTTTGAAATTAATCTTGGACAGCATCACAGGGCTATCTGTATTTGCGAGTTATTTATTTTTGTTTTGCTGCATTTATATCCGGTCTTTCACTTCAGTGTGGACCCAGAATGGGTTACATCATTCTTCGCTCCTCCATAGGTTTGCTAGATCACTCCTGGCAACCTGTCGGGGATTGGAGGACTTACTGGGAGCAGAAGGGAAGCCCATCTGGCATACAGCGATGTGTCCATGTCACTGCCCATGTGACACGGAAGTGACCTCATCAAGCTGGGGATGTTGGGGTGATGGTCTGGTATTTGGGCAAACACTCTATGGTAAATGTGGGTTCTACCATGGAGTTTTTCTCCAAATACCGGACCTTCACCCCAACATCCTGGATATGATGGCATCACTTCCGGGTCATAGCAGCCATGACTTAGACACATTGCTGCACATCGAATGGATCTCCCTTTTTTTGGTAGTAAGTTCCCCCCTCACCAGCCAGCTAATCAATGGTGGGGAGGTGGCACCTGGCAGTGGGGGTCTGGCATCCCTGGGTGGGGGGTCTGGCAACCCTACTCCTCCATTTTGTACTTGTAACAATCCTGTGAGGGAGGTTAGTCTGAGAGGATATGACTGGCTTAGAGAATTCCAACCTCAGGTCTCCCAGATTCTAGTCCAACACTCTGACCCCTGTTCCATGCCAGCTCGCATTTAGTTATTCATGGGATGCCACTTCTCCCGAACCCCTGGCACTTCAGTCCTCCAGATTATTTTTAAGAGCACCTGTATCTCTGGTTATAAGTATGTGGTGTAAAAACATGACAACAAAAGCATTTTATATTGCCTTTTCCTTTTTTTTTTTGCAATTTCTATCAAAGAATGTGTCTCTGAATCTTGATAGGACTCTTATGACTAGGAGGTCCCTGTTGGGG
The DNA here is from genome assembly GCA_029233225.1 of Lepidodactylus listeri. NCBI lineage: Eukaryota > Metazoa > Chordata > Lepidosauria > Squamata > Gekkonidae > Lepidodactylus > Lepidodactylus listeri. The sequence goes on along the minus strand of JARCFY010000005.1, from coordinate 124,407,103 downwards.
CATGAATGGTTAAGGGTCCCCAACCTATGATCTGAACAGGGATATCATCCACCCGATTGGGGCAGAAGATCCCCTGCCCTGAGTTCCCATTGCCCACCATCACTCCAATCAACAGCATGTGAGAAATTTAAAAAAAAAAACTCGATAGCATCACAAGCAGAATGATATCCCTTCCAGGGAAAACCCTGAAGCCATGGTGAGTAGCTCTAGGAATCACTGGAATCTCAATGATTTTACCATAGAGTTTTTGGAGATACCTTGACTACCCATAGTTTCTTCTGGATTTCCCTGTCAGTAATTGAGACTCTCAGTCCTCATGCACAGTAAGCTGACAGATCAGAAGGCTCTAACTGACAGCCAGCAGGAGTCATGTGACTGGGACAGATGCAGTAGAACTGAGCAGGAACTTGTACAGACTTGTTCTTCCAGTGTGACATTGATTAATGTACTCTACATGACTCAACAACAACCTGATTGGTTACTGAAATGTATATATGTAATGATGTACAGAACCATTTTTTTCTTCTCACAAACTAGTTGCTTGGCGAAGCAGTTTGTTGGTTGGATATATAATAGCACTGTAAATAAACTGTTAAGACACTCCGCTGGTGTGGTGCAGTTTGGTGTGCTGAGGGGTCTAGTGGACTTAAGTCCCTTAACGTTGGCGCAGTGTGGTATAGCACATAACACACATCATGACATTCCCTTGGAAGTGAAACCACCATGCTTGCACTGCCACCCCCCACCATGTTGCCATTCCAGCCCTCCCACTGCTCACTACCAAGGCCGTGGTCACACAGCACCTGATTCCCAGATAAAATCCAGCTGGGATTTTATCTGGTTTGTTTTCTTTCGGGTTGGGATGCTCATACATCCCAAACCTGGCGGGGGGAGGCACCCTTCCTGTTCACAGGAGAGCACTCCAAACCCCCCTCCACTGCAACCACCACCAGCCGCCACTGCCGGCAGAGCTGTCCTGGCTGCCTGGCTCACCCCATGCTCTGCTCCAGGCCCCAAGCCCCGTGGGTCACCATCTGGTAAGTTTTTTGGTTAGAGCATGCAGGGGAAGGCAGGCGGTGGCAGCCAGTGTGGCTCAGGGCCAGGAGCGGAGCGCGGGGCAGTTCCCCCCCCCCTTTGCACTTGGGCGCTTGAGTGTCCAAGTGACCAAGTGCAAAAGAGGAAAAAAACCCAGGAGGGATGTTCAGACAGCCCTCTCTCACAATCATTGTGAGAGAGGGCTGTCCAGAACAGCTCAAAAGCGGGTTCTTTGCCCAACCTCCCAGAAAATACCTGATTTTCCCGGGGGTTGGAAACAGCGTGAGGAATGTGTGATTGAGCGCGCTTCGGTGCGGGAGTGGTCCCAGCCTGTGTGAACGGTCCCTTTAAATGCGGGAAGAGACAGCAGTTCCTCCCTCTTTAAAGGGCCGTGTGACCGCACCCGAAATGTGAGTTGATTTGTGCTGTCGCTTCGTGGCACCGTCTCACTATGTCCTCACACTTCTATTAAGGATCAGATTTGTAAAGGCCACATCCCTATTGCTAAGGTACAACTGGCAGACCTCCTCCTCTATTAAGGCCAACCCCCCCTCCCCTGGGGTTCAGTTCATTCTAACTAGAAACTCTCCTTCAATAATTCCCTATGGAAACCACAAAACTGAGAAATGACTCTAACTCTGAATGGCATTATCGTATCAATGAACTTTTTAAAAAATTACAGCTGCCATTGCTGCACAGCTTGGAGGGGGCAGGTCAGATGAATGATAATGCTATTTATTAATGGTGTTATATTGTGTTATGGTGCCAAGGGAATATATATATATATTTTTTTTAAGGTGAGTCTTGCAGCTGTCTCTACACTGCTTAGAACCAGGGGTCTGTTGGAGCAGGAGCGCACAGGAGCGCAGCTCCGGGAGTGAGGAGCCCAGGGGGCGGGCACATGACCAAGCCCCGCCCCCTCCTCGGCTTCCCCGAGCAGTGCAGAGGCGCAGCGCCCCGGGGAAAGCCCTGCTAGGGTCTTTATTGTTTATTGTTTTGTTTTAATATTGATCATTTTATCATTGTTCCTTTTATGACTGTGTGCTGCTTTTCCAGAGACTTGCTCAAGGTGGCATATACATTTTCTAAGTATACCATTTTTTATCTGGGCACATGGCACATAAGTACTGGAGAAATTTCACCAACCCTTCAGCAGCTTCCACCCCATCAGTTTGGTGTAGTGGTCAGGAGTTGGACTCTAATCTGGGAGAACCGGGTTTGATTCCCCACTCCTCCACATGCAGCTGCTGGTGTGACCTTGGGCCAGTCACAAGTTCTCTCAGAGCTGTTCTCTCATGAGCAGTTTTCAAAAGACCTCTCTCAGCCCCACCTACCTCACAGGGTGTCTTGTTGTGGGGAGGGGAAGGGAAAGGGATGGGTATCTCAAGTCTACTTGAAACCTGGTGGTTTCAAGGGAGCAGGAAGAGAATGAGGGTGTGTTCTTGACGCTTATTTTTATTGCACCAAGTATTGGATGGGGAAGGGAATGGAGGAAGAGCAGGTCAGTTTCACTCACCTGTGGAGTGGAGCCTGAGGGGTGGGTGTTGCCTTCTGACACACTTCCGGTATGTTAGGGGGTGTGGCATATGCAAATGAGTTATGCTAATGAGCTCCTGCACCTCTTTTTCGACGAAATGACCCCTGCTTAGAAGTAACAAGCAACAGAGCAGGGAGTTGAAAGGAACAGGAAAGACACACCCAATCATGTTCCCAAACAGCACTCCCCCCACACACACACATCGAAGCACAAGTCATTCTGTGGGTATTGGGCAACAGGCCCGCAAAGACCATTCACACCATAGCAATTGCCTTTCTATTGAACGCACATGAAGCCACCTTATGCTGAATCAAACCACTACTGGTCCGTCCAGGTCAGCCTTGTCTCCTCAGGCTGGCAGCGGCTCTCCAGGGTCTCAGGCTGAAGTCTTTCACATCACCTTGCTGCCGGGTCCTTTTAACCGGAGATACTGAGGATTGAACCTGGGACCTTCTGCGTGCCAAGCAGAGGCTCTTCCACTGAGCCACAGTCCCTCCCCCTCTGCAACATTAGCAAAAAATCAGGTCCTGGGCAATGCTCCCTCTAAGCTGTGGAGTCTTACGAGCAAAAATTCTACTTTGTGAGCTACTGGCATTAAAGTTGGGAGTGAGCGATTTGGCTAGTGCATAAATTGGTTTGCTCTGGAGCCATCCTTCCTGAGCTAAGACAAAAATGTGTGAGCCAGAGGCTAAAAAACCATGAGCTTGCTCACACTCACTCAGCTTAGAGATAACATTGGTTCTAGAGAAATCGGGAATATCTCAGGGACAAAAAAATTGAGAACTACAGATGCCTGGAGCCACTATTATAACTGCCTGTATGCTTGTGCCATAATCGACTAGCATAGAATCATACATAACATGAAATTCAAGGTAGATCTTATTTATTTTATTTACACACTTCATTTATGCCCCACCTTTCTTCCCAATGGGGACCCAAGGTGGCTTCCTAATTCTCCTCTCCTCCATTTTATCCTCACAACAACTCCGTGAGATGAGTTAGGATGAGAGCGTGTGACTGGTCCAAGGCCACCCAGCAAGTTCCCACAGCAGAGTGGGGATTTGAATCTGGTTCTTCCAGATCCTAGTCCAGCACTCTAACCACTACACCAGGCTGGCTCTCTTGAAACACATTACTTCATATGTATTTGTGTGTGTGTGTGTGTGTAACATAAAACATTCATCTTTATTAGGATGCTGTTGGTAAAATGGGAGGCAGGCAAGCAGAAAGATTGCGGAGAGATGAAGAGCACATTTCCTTTTCACTTAACTGAAGATATCTTAGAGTGCCACAATATTTGATTTTCAAAGGCATTATTGGAAGCAGTTCAGGTATTCTTTGACAATAAGGCATGGCTTTAACAACAGGCTTTCGTACTGCCATGTGCTCCAAAAGATTAGACTTTGTGAAGAGAATAGTCTTTAAAATACCTTTAAATGCTTGGTTTTTAAAATAAACTCCCCCCCCCCCCCATTTTCGTTTTGGAAGGTGTTTTTCTTTTCATTTCTAGATATCTCCTTTCATGTCAGCTTCTCAAAAGTTTTCTGGAAAAGCTGAGGTCTGTCTGTCTGTCTGTCTGTCTGTTTCCCTCTCTCCCTCCCTCTCTCCCTCCCTCTCTCATCTATCTATCTATCTATCTATCTATCTATCTATCTATCTATCTATCTATCTATCTATCTTCATCATCATCTATCTATCTCTATCATCCATCCATCCATCCATCCATCCACATGAAAGCTTATACCCAGAATTAAACTTTGTTGGTCTTAAAGGTAGACTCAAACTTTGTTCCGTTGCTTCAGACCAACATGGCTATCCACCTGAATCTATCTTTCTGTCTGTCTGTCCACATACATACACACAGACAAAAGGATTTCAGGGTTGCCAACTTTAAGATCAGACCTTGTAGCTGTGCTGTTCCCAGCAATTTGCTGTTCCCAGAAACCTTGCTACAACCTGTGGCTTGAAAGGCAGAACCATGAAATAGCGATGCAACTGCAACATAAACACTGGTTATACGCCATGTAACTTCCCCCCCCCTTTACAAATTAACTTTTTTATTTATTTAATGTTCAGATTATTTTCTTTAAGTCCTAACAGCTCTGAAAGCATGACTTGCCTTCCCTGCCAAAGAGACCCTTCCTCTGTTACTAAGCGCAGTTCACCGATTCTGCCCCGTCTTGGCTCGGCCACCCAGTGACACTGGTACATGTAGATTTTGTAAACACATGTAGCCTTTGTTCAGATCTTGAGGCATACTGAGTAAGCTGAGGGCAGAGGTTGCTGCCCCAAGTCCGCTTCCACTTCAATGCATATTCATTTGACAAATTCTGAATGTGTAAAAAGGGTTGCTGTTAGAAGACCTTTGCTTTCAAGAGCCTTTCTCTGAACCCTTTCCAACACGAATACCAATAAGCTGGTTTCTACAGTGGCCAGCCCTTGGTGGGGGCCCCTCCCCTGCCAGGAGCATTGGCGTGGTGGGGGTTGTGTGAATTAGCACCATGGCACTGTGTGACACTCTAGGATTCTCCTAAACCTCTGTGGTTTTTTTACATAGAGATTCTGGAAATTTCTGGAGCGTTCCATAATGCCAGAATTGGGCCGGGCATGTCAGCCCAATACAGGCACTTTGGGGGCAGGGATCCCCCTGCTGGCCACATCCGGGCTGGCAGGCAACCCCCCCCCCCCCCCTCGGAGGACGTGGCAGCTCTAGTTCTTGTACATGTTGGGGGAACAACACAAGGACTATCACACATGTGATGGAGTTTTGTGGCTCCCAGATGCACACTACGTCTTTTTTTGTTTGTGACCACAGCATACAGGGCTGGCTCCAGGCTTCAGTGGGCCCTAGGCAGAAAGGGCTCAGGCCTCCTTCCCCTCCTGTGCTTGGCACTGTGCCCACCTGGTGACATTCCCCTCCCCCAGTACCTTGCCATCTAGCCTTTCCCCACCCCCTTGCTCATTCCCCAGTCCTCCCAGTGCTTGCCAACCATTCCTTGACTACGTTAGGCAGTGTGGATGATGGGAGAGCTTTCTATATGGTCAAGGGCAGCAGGGCAGTTGTGGCGGTGCCCCCCCCCCTCGGAAGAACTGGGCCTTGGCAGCTTCCCCACCTCCTGGTAGACTGACGTCAGCCCTGACAGCATGCAAGGAGAAGCACCTTTAGCCTCCCCCTGCGTGCACTGTTTTTGCATCTGCAAACCACCAACGAAACACAAGGGCTTCGGTACATGTGCATGGAGCCTCACATTACAAGGGGGCCTCTAACATGCAATTTTTCTACTGAAGCACACATTATTTGGTCGTGCTACAAGGCCTCTTGAGCTTGACAGATCAGCATTTCATTCCAGCCCCGACCGATTCTTTTGGACCTCCCATTTACACCTGCTGCTGGCAGAAGTGGACCTCTCTCTGTCTACCCCTTACACTTAGGGGTACCAGCTTTAGACTGGAAAATCCCTGGAGATTTGGGGGGTGGAGCCTGGGGAGGACAGGGCTTGGGGAGGGCAAGGACCTCAGCAAAGCAGCCATTTTCTCCAGGGGAACTGATCTCTGATGTCTGGAGACCAGTTATAATTCTGGGAGATCTCCAGCCACCACCTGGAGGTTGCCAATCCTACACTCCTAATGTGGGTATTCCACTTAGGTCACTGCAGAGAGGGACAGTGATTTTTCCATCAAACAATGACTGTGTCTAGGGTCATCCGTCCTCAATCTGAAGATGGCTCCAGTGGTTTTAACAGGCGCATGGAGGTACAAGGAAAAGCAGAAGCAGAGACATTAAGGACAGAAAAGAACATCAGAATGTATATCTGTTCAAGAATAATACCTTAGGTGGCTAACAAATTTGAAACAATCCAGTCCCACGGAGGGGGGAACAGTCAGTCAGTTACGGCAAGACAAGAGGTAGGACTGAGCAATGTGGGAAAGCTCATCCCTTGACAGAAAGTTCCCCCCTGGGCAAAAGGCAGCAGCAGGATGTAACCTATGGTTGCCAGCCCCCCACTGGGGACGGAGGATCCCCAACCCTCAGTGGGCACTCCCTGCCACTACTCAGCTGGCTGGTGGAGGAAAGATGGAGCAAAAAGGGGGAGATGTCAGCAGCACTTCTGGGCGCATGTAGAGTGATGTCAGTGCATAGGGAGCTGATGACATCCCCCCATTTTTTGCTTCACTGGGAGACACCAAGGACACTCTGGCATTTGGGCAAAATTCGGTGGTTAAGCCACAGAATTTTGCCGAAATGCCAGAGTGTCCCCATCATCACTGGTGAAGTGCTGATGTCACTTCTGGTGTGCACAGGAAGTGACATTAACACGTCACTGGTGAAGTCTGTGCTGCACTGGAGGAGAAGAAGGAGGAGGAGGAGAAGGAGAAGAAGAGGAGGAGGAGGAGGAGGAGGAGGAGATTGGATTTATACCCCACCCTTCACTACCCGAAGGAATCTCAGAGCGGCTTGCAAACTCCTTTCCCTCCCCCTCCCCACAACAGGCACCCTGTGAGGCAGGTGGGGCTAAGAGAGCTCTTTTGAGGACTGCTCTTTTATGAACAGTTCTGACAGAGCTATGGCTTGCCCAAGGTCTCCAGCAGGTGCAAGCAGAGGAGTGGGGAATCAAACCCAGTTCTCCCAGATTAGACCTACTGCAACTCCTTTTCAGGACTTGAGTGGCTAGGAGATGGGGCTAAGCAGGTGGAAATGCTCATGCCTAGATGGAACGCTCCCCCCTGGGAACAGAATCCCCCTGTTGTCCAGACTAACAAACATGCTGAACCCATAGGATTGCCAGCCTCCAGGTGGGGCCTGGGGATCTTCGGCTTTTACAACTGATCTCCAGCTGACAGAGATCAGCTCCCCTGAAGAAAATGGCTGCTTTGGAGGCTGGGCTCTATGGCATTGTACCATGCTGAGGCCCCTCCCTTCCCCAAACCCCGCCTTCTCCTGGCTCCACCCCCAAAGTCTCCAGGTATTTTCCAACCCGGACTTGGCAACCCTATGGCAAGGGCCAAAGGTCTTGCAGCATGGCCAAGGCCACCACTCTGTATTCAGGAAATCAGTTGCAATTCCAGGAGATCTCCAGGTTCCACAAGGGGGTTGACAACCCTGTTTTGAAGCTTTGGCCACTGTGGACCAGTGATTACATTGCTGGACTAGGATCTGGGAGTCTCTGGTTGAAATCCCCACATGGAGATAGACAAAGAGACTTCCCAGCTTCGATCAGTATTCCAAAATCCAACAGGTAAGTGTAATATACAACAGATCAATATATCAATATTCAACAGGTAAGTACAATAAACAAAACAAAACAACTAAACAATGTATTGAAATCCAACAGGTAAGTACAACAACAAAGACTCCGGAATGATACTTTGTTTCATTCAACCACTTCTTCAGGAGCCTATTACATCATGTAGTCATGTTTCTGTTCTTTTTCGTATTGGTAATCCAATATTGTGATTTATCAATGCGATATCAAGGAGAAAATTAATTAATAGTCAACAAAACTTCTTAAGTGGGCACCAGTCAAATAACATAGAACACAATTTATTTCTGTTGTATATTACACTTATCTGTTGGATTTTGGAATATTGTCTTGAAACTATGACATTACCTTTCTTAGATATAAAATGTTATATTTATTTATTTATTTATTTATTTATTTATTTATTTATTTATTTATTTAGCACTTTTACCCCACCCTCCCCACAGGGTAAAGGTGTGATAGATAAATAAATAAATAAATAAATAAATAAATAAATAAATAAATAAATAACAATTTATTAGTTTTATTGGTTAGCATCTCACTCTCAGCTTTGTTTCCTTTTTTCCTATTGAAATCCCCACATGACCATGAAGCTTTTAGGGTAGGGTTGCCAACTCCAGGTTGGGAGACTTCCGAAGATGTGGGAGTGGAGCGTGGAGAAGGTAAGGTTTGGAAAGGGAAGGAATCTCAGTGCGGTATAAAGCCCTAGAGTCCACCTCCAAATCTGCCATTTCCTTTCTGTTGTTTGGAGATCAGTTGTAATTCCAGGAGATCTCCACCTGGAGATTGGCAACCCTACTTTGAAGCCCCATCTGGAAATATGGCAACCCCAGGCAGCAAGCTACTGTGGTATATTGGTTACAGTGCTGAAGTAGGGTCTGAAAATCTCTGGTTCAAATCCCCACACGTCCATGATGCTCCTAGGGTGACCTTGGACCAGTCACACTCTCTCGAGTCTTAACCTACCTCAGAGGTTTAAGTTAGGCTTAGAGAGTGTGATTGGCCCAAAGTGAGAGCCCAACATTTGTTGTGTGTTGTTGTGTGGATAAAATGGGGGAGGGAAGGCTACATATTCTACTGGAGGAAGGGCAAGATAAAAATGCACTAGATAGTGATCTGGGCTACAGTTTGCCCTGCTGTCTCCATTCCATTCCCCAAACCATGACCTGCTGTGGGTTCAAGCCCTCACACGGTGTGTTTTCTAGCTTCTTCTGGTGGATTTTCCTCTGCATGCAGATCTTCAAGCCCATTTCTACTCAGAAACTGGCAGCCCTATATATGTCATCCCAATTACAGCCACACAATTAATTTCTCGGTAGGAGAGGCTGCATCAAACAAGAGCTCGAGACACAGTTCTATAAGCTCATTAGCTTTGGCAGACGGAAGGGGTGGAGAAAGAACACTTTCCCAGTCATTGCTGGCTTAATTTTATTCTATTTTATTTTTACTGCTGACTTAATTTGTGTTTGGAGTGTGCTGAGGCTGGCAGTTACGAGAGCAGGTCGGAACCTGTGAAGAGGGTCTCCTGTCGGCCGGCCTCCCTGTCGCAAGTCACACTGCTTTAGCATGTACTATTTCAAAGCCTTGTTCCTTGTCAGTCTGGAAGTGCCTGTTTACTGCCGAGAGACAAGTAGCCGAAACAGCATTGATAAAAACATTTAAAAAAGGATTCTGGTACAATTAGCTCAGCATGGGAGCCTCACCTCGCTGTTTTCTGTCCTTTGTTTCCTGATGCTTTCCAGAGTCCTCCTCAGTAGGAGAGAGGGATTTTCCTGGGTCAGGTGATCCGTGTGGAAAAGGCCTCATTGCCACCAGTTAAGCTGAGCAAAGTTAAGGGAGAAGAAGGCCAAAGGAAAAGGAAGTGGCTTTGGCTACGCTTTGTGGAAAACAAACGGACCTGCCTTCACGGGAGACTTTGGTGGGTGGGGAACAATGTCACGTGATGTCACACAGCACTGCAGTGTCACTTCTGGTTGGTACCCAGGAATTAATCATGACACTCTAGGAATTCATTCATCTCTATGTTTTTATCATAGAAATGTGTGATTCCTAGAGCACCATGATGTCATTTCTAGGTACATGCCAGAACTAAAGCTGCAGCATGTCAACGCACAATGTCATTCCCCACTCCTTGACCCTGCTGGAGCAAAGAGGCTTAGAGCCCAGAGGTGGGGATGTGCCCACCACCCCCAAGAAGATGACAGCTCTGCTTCATGGCATAGGCATAAAATTTGGCAGGGGACACGACTCAGTGGTAGAGATTTTGTAATGTTTTAAAGGAATCAGCCAAGGGAAGGGGAGGCAAGGAAGGATGATGGGAGAAAAACCTGATTGTGGGAGGCAACCAGTGGAGAAGCAGGAACTCATAAAGGAGGGGAGGTGAAATGGAAGGAGAGCCATTAAGAGGGGAGAGAAGGAGGAAAAGAGGCAACAGATCAAAGCATATTGTGAGGTTGTCCCAAAAGATGCAGTCTGCAACAGGTCTTCTTAACCAGAAAGTCCTTTATTTGCAAAGAGGTTCTTATTGGAATAGTTACACTTTTTCTGTTAGTAATGACTTTATTGTAAACAAACAGTTAGTATTATACTAGGCAACCGGAATCCGCCCCCCCCATTACACCTACACCAATCATAAAGCGTTAAAAGTGGCTCCAGCCCCCTGAACAGGTTTCACATAGAAATGGCGGCAAGTATATTATTATTCCTTTTGTTCCCAGGGAACTTCTACTACATGTTTATGAAGGCAGCTGCAAAAGGAATAACACAGTAGGGAGGATTTATCCCAGACCTTGAGCAAACTGGGAATGAAGCAGGCAAAAGCTGGGAGCGAAGCAGGTGAAAGCGGGGTGTGATAAGAAAGCCAGACAGCTAAACAGCACATGAGCACATTCCTGTGGGTGGGGTCCCAGGTCGAGTCCCAACCCCTGCCCGGGAAATGGCAGCGTAGCTGACACATATGAGAGGGGAGAGGCAGAGGCGTAGAGTGCGGGGGGGCTTGAGGGCTTGAGCCACCCCCAAAATTTCCTTCCGAGGCCCAGCCGCCACTGCTGGAGAGGGAGAGGGAAGGGGTGGCGGGGGGGGGAGAGAGAGGCACCGGCAGCAGCGACTGGTGGGCCTCGGAAGGGCTTGGGGAGGTGGGGCGATTTGGGGGGGGGAAGAACATCGCTCCAGTGAACGAGCACGCTTCACGCGCACGCTAAGGAGCCCCCCCCCCAGATTTCCAAAAGTCTACGCCCCTGGGGAGAGGGAATACTTTGGTACTGGAGATAGATAGTGTTGAAGAAAGTAAGTAAAGGAGCAGGTGGAAGTGGAGGGGGAGCCACTGAGAAGAAGAGCGATAAGGGGTGTGTGTGTTAAGATTAAGATCCCTGCCTAACAAGTCCTTGCGAGATCTACCTGTAATATCAAACTTCCATTTTCTTCTTGGGTTCTTCCAACGTGCTGCCTTTCGTCAGCTATCTAAAGCATCTGTTTACCTCCTCATGGTAAACCAGGCCCATAGCTACAGTGGGACATCTCAGGGCCTGCCCCCCTGACTTACTGCCAAGGCCCCCTGACTTCCCATCCAGCCCAGGCCCTTGTCTTCCAATTTTTTATTTTATTTGTGGCGCTCCCTTGGGGATGTGTGGGGGTGTCTGTGTGGGGTGCGCCCATCTTTTTTAAAGCCCCCTCCAAATTTAAAAAATCCTGGCTACAGGCCTGTGGTAAACTGTATACCACGTTATGTAAAAGGGGTAATACTGTAATATTTCAACAGTTATGGGTGTAGCTCACATAAATGCCCCATCATTTCCCTTGGCTGTCCCATAATCTCTTCATCCAGAGGATGCGGAATGCAAAACATTCCCAAAACCTCCCCCCCCCCCCCAAGCATGCTTTATGAGTTCCATCGGCCAGCCGTGTGTTCTGCTGAACAAAGTGGCCGTGAAGGAACAGACTGCGGGTATGCCTTGTTCCAAGAATGTTTATTATCACCTTTCATTGGCGTGTTCAGATCCAAGAGTCATTATTTTTGTGATGGTCATACACTAGGTGGGCTGGTGCTTCTAGAGTCAAGTGCTTCGACGGATCTTTGTAGCACTGAATTTAATACAAAATTTAATTGCGTACAGACACTCAGAACATCAAGCTAGGGCTTCTGGTAGTGGGACCTACATACCTCCCTTTCTGTGCTATCACAACTCTATCACAACATTACAACAGGACTATGTTCTCTGTATTTTACCACTGGCAGTACAAATGGCTGATGGTGGTATTGGTGCTACCAGCTCAGCAGGGATCAGGTGACACAAGGGGACCAATAAACTGCTCCTAGGCCCTATAAAGCCAGTGATTCTGAGCTGGTTCATCAGTCTAAATAACTTGATGCTCAACTGCTGACTGAAGTCTCAGATTGTGGCTGCCGGCCCGGACAGGTTGTTCTAAAGCAGAGGTGTCGAACTTATTTGTTATGAGGGCCGGACCTGACATAAATGTCACTTTGTCGGGCCAGGCCACGTGCGCCAAAAAACCTAATGCCGGGTACCCGAGATATAAACTGTCTAAAAGATAGCAACTGGTAAGCTCTGAGTTGGTGTATCCTCACTGCAAGGTCCCATGGGCTGGGAGGGGGCTGGAGAGGAAAACCCACATGGGCGGATGGAGACCCAGCAGTGCAGCACTGGGCGGACACTTCCATGCCCTAACAGAAGACTGTCTGCAATTCCGTGTGCAAATGCTGATCCCTGCAGCCACTAGGGACAGCATCTCCAGAGCTGCAGGCAGACTGAAGACGTATGAAAGTGGCTGCAGTGGCTCCCAGTTTACCAGTCCCTGAAGTGAGGGGGTTCTGTTTGACTGCTGCAGATGAGGTTGTTCTGCTGTGTTGAAGCCACGTTTGGAGTGGCTCCGCCCACCCCTGAGCAACCTCTTGTTCCCTCCCTTGCACCAATTGCTCGTGGGCCGCATGACAGCCCTGGACGGACTGGTTCTGGTCCCCGGGCCTTATGTTTGACACCCCTGATCTAAAGCTATTAGTGTAGATTTCTTGCACAAGGGCAGTTCTGGAAAGAGTTCTCTCAGCTCCACCTACCTCACAGGGTGTCTGTTGCGGGGAGGGGAAAGGAATTGTAAGCCACTCCTCCGGGGTATAAATAAAAGGGATTGTAAGACCCCTTCCGGGGTATAAATCCAACCTCCTCCTCCTCCACCGCCTCCTTCTTACCCCCACCCCAGGCTAGCCCAATCTCATCAGATCTCAGAAGCTAAGGAGGGTTGGCCCTGGTTAGTATTTGGATAGAAGACCACCAAGGAAGTCCAGGGCTGTGATACAGAGGCAAGCAATAGCAAACCACCTCTGAACAAATTTCTCTTGCATTGAAAACCCCATAAGTCAGGTGCAACTTGACAGCAAAAAAAGAAAAGAAAAAAGAGGCAAACATTTGCTCCCGAGTATAAACGTTTTATTTGTTTTCACTCCTTGTTTCAATTTTGGCAGTCCTCATATACGAAATTTATTAGATTAGTGTTTCATATATATTAAATAAGTATTGGGAACATCATGTCAACTATGCTGCCACGTATGAAATGCCTTTGGGAACCCCTCACCTTGAAAACCCCATGAGGGGTCACTGTCAATCGGTTGCAACCTGATGGCACAATTATTATTATATCCCTAAGGAATAACAAATTCAGAAATCCGTATACTGCTATGTTTCTTTCCTCACCCTTATTTAGTATTGAGCCAAACATGTAATTTGTCTGTGCATTTCCTTCACACAGCAAATCCAAATCCGAGATATTTGTTTTCGCACAAATCCAAGCTATTTCCTTTTGGGGGGCTCCGAATAGTACGTGTCGATACAGGCTTATCAAATAGAGTTATTACATAATGCAGAGTTGCTGATTGGTACACTGATATGTGCAGTTACTTGGCTTAACTAGAGGAGGAACAGTGTGTATACCTGGTGACATGCTTTATCATGCACTAAACCTATGCATCTTCCTGGCACAGAAAGATGGGGGAAAGAAATCCTTCCAGAAGCTTGGCAGCTCCCTGATCAATGTGACAGATTATCTTAATGGTGTCTACTGTAGCCCGTCCATCTGAAAAGCATAGATTCCCTTTCCAGTAGCCTCTTGCTCCATCAGATAAGGTTATACGAATGTTCTAAGAGCACGAGAGAGCGCAAAAATTAGGAGGCCGAAATTGCTGCAGGAAACTAATCAGTGATCTGATTTTCGCTCCTCCGGTGCTGCAGGGTTGCCATTACTGATTAACGTTAATGACAATCATCGTTATCAGTGTCACATCATTTGTTCTTTTCAAATCGCCGATATTATTCTGGTAAACATGACAGTCGAAAGGTTATATTCTGCAGCACGTGTTTAAATTGGGCTAAGATTTAACTCTGGAACACTTTGGCACTTCTGGAAAGTTTGTGCACAGGAGATGATGCTACACCGGTTGTCCAGTTGCTTTAAGCCAGGGGCGGGCAAATTGCGGCCCGGGGGCCACATGCGGCCCGCCACAGAGTTTTTTGCGGCCCGCCAAGAAGATTTCAGGACTTCAAGAAAATTGAGCCTAAATTCAATTTGCTCTCTTATCCCATCACTGCTGATATTGATACAGCACCTGAGGAGCTGCAGCTTGAATTTACTGACATGCAGTCAGATCACACTGTGAAATAAATGCTTAATGCTGTGACATTAGTTGACTTTTGCAAATCTTTGTCTGCTAAAAATTTTTCCATGTATGAAGAAATTTGCTGGGAAAATGTTCTCTATATTTGGGTCTACATATATTTGTGAGCAAAATTTTTCTTGCATGAAGATCAACAAGAGTAAATATAGATGCTCTTTGACAGACATTAACTTGCAGGCTGTGATGAGAATCTCAACAAGCAATCTCACTCCTGATTTCAAAAAAATTGTAGAAAAGTGTGATTGGGTACATTTGTCTCATTAAACTGATTCTAAAATTAAATGTGCTTGCAGCTATAGATGATATGAAATTAGCACAATAAATAAATTGAATAAAACTACCACTATTTTATTTAATTTATATTTATTGATTTTTATGATACAATTTATACCTTTTCTGAAATGCAAAGTTAACTAATGAATGCAATCATTTTAAAAGGTGCGGCCGTCCGCTAACCTCCACTCCCACAAAGTGGCCCCTGAGCCAAAACAATTGCCCACCCCTGCTTTAAGCAGATTCGTTTGCATGCATTCTTCAGAATCCCCCCCCCATTCTACAATCCCAGCCTAAGTGCATTTATTTTATTTACAAAAGCACTTATACCCCACCTTTCATCATGGTTCAAGGTGGAATCTTTGCTGTTTATTTATTTATTTTGATTGGGAGTGGAATTTTTATCTCGCCGTACTCTCAGCCAGTTTGGTGTAGTGGTTAAGAGTGCGAGGACTCTAATCTGGGAGAACCAGGTTTGATTCCCCACTCCTCCACTTGCAGCTGCTGGATGACCTTGGGCAAGTTCTGCCAGAGCTGTTCTTGAAAGAGCAGTTCTTGAAAGAGCTCTCTCAGCCCTACCTACCTCATAGGGCGTCTGTTGTGGGAAGGGGAAGGGGAAGGAGATTGTAAGCCACTCTGAGACTCCTTCGGGTTGTGAACAGCGGGGAATAAATCCAGTCCTTCCTCCTCCTCCTCCTCCTCCACCTCTTCTTCTTCTTCTTCTTCTTTACAGTTAACAACATGATATCCAACAGAACATACATTAAATTAATTAAAACAATCCATTAAAACATTATTAGTAATGATTAAAATTCTAATTACTCATTTAAAATAACCTACTGGCCACTCGGTTAGTTACTATATCTTGCAATCCACTTATGGATTGACTGAAATGGTTTTTATTATAATTGTAATCAGCCCTGGTTTCCAAATGAGAAAGGCAGAATAGATGAAGCTGCCATATGCTGAATCAGAGGCGGTGACCACACTGGCAGCTTGGTGCAATACGTTGCCGTTTCTAATTTAACCGGGTGAAAGTATTGCGGGGCATATCGGCCACACAGCCCACCCTACTGCAGGCTACCTACAGAGACATCCCATGGTAAAGCGTCCGCATTATTGTAGCACATCAGCCACAGAGCGCATCACCAAAAATTCCCACATGCACACATAGGCAGTTTTTTTTTGAAAAAAGCGCATCTCCAGTGGCAGAACGGACCTGCAGGTTCAGACTGCCAAATCCGTTCTACACCCGCTCCGTCGTGTTCACACATCCGGCCCTGTGCGATGAATGCGTGGGGAAACAAAAACACCACTTTGGAGGTGGTGGTTTTTTAACTCGGCTCCAAGTTGTCCTCTGACGGGGTGAGTACGCATGGGGAATGCCTGACAGATGTGGCTGGGGGACCAGGCCCATCTGATCAGTTTGTGAAATGTGCCTATATCGGGCCAAACTGCCAGTCTGAACACAACCAGAGACTTGGTCCATCAAGATTGTAAGCTGCCCTGAGCCTGCCTTGGTGGGGAGGGTGGGGTATAAAGTAAATAAATAAATAGTACTGTCTACTCATACTGGCTGTGGCTCCCAAGAGTCTCAGGTAGAGGTCTTTCACATCACCTACTGCCTAGTTCTTTCAACTGCAGATGCCAGTGATTGAACCCGGGACTTTCTGCATGCAAATTAGATGCTCTAAAACACAATTGGCCAGTGTTAGAAATACCTCTGATGTTTCACCTAACTTGAAGGTGAAATAAATTTGGAGGGTTTCTGGTTAGGTGAAATGGATGAGGAATGATGACATTAAAAGAGTTTAAATGAGGCTAGCGATATTTCTTCTAGTGAAGGTAGGGTCACTAGCTGATGCTGGATTTTGATCAAGTGAAATCCAGAGTGAATGGTGAAAGCCATAGTTTGGGCAAACGTCTTGATAAAATCAGCTCCTCTGGAGGTTTTCACACATCCCTAGTCAGGCTCCCAACAGCCCAGGATCCATGTGGACTTTGGACTTGTCTTTCTTTAAACAGAAGATCCCTTAACAAAGCTGGGTCTTACAGGCCCCCTTCCCCTGTACTCAGTGCAAGAAATCCAAAGACTGAGGCCGAGGACAGACTGGCAGTCTGGCCTGCTCTGCCTCCACTTTGAAAGCGGAAGCAGAGCGGCAGTCCAGACTGCCACATCTGCCTGGAGAAGGCAGGCCGGACGCAATGTGTCCGGCGCTGCGCTCCTCCCGCAGCAGCCGGGACACCACTTAAAAGTGGTGTCCCGGCTGCTGCGGCGCGCATTCCACCCGCTTCCGGCAGGTGTGAACGTGCGCCAGCCGGGGGAGCCGTGCAGCATTCACACGCCACCGCAGGAAGCCGCCCACAGTCTGGACGCTGTGGGCAGCTTCCTTCCGGCGGCGTGCGAATGCCACGCGGCAGGGGCAATTCCACCCGCCTTGTTCTGCCGCGCCGCGGAGGTGCGGCAGAACTCAAGTCTGTCCTCAGCCTGAGTATCCCTGACAGATGCGTCTCCAGCCTGTGCTTGAAAACCTCCAGTGAAGGAATACCCCCCCTCCCACTATGTGGTTGTCGACTGAAGTTAGGAGGAGCTTCAAAAACTATTTGTGATCAGCCATGGGAGACTTTATTCAAAGAGTAACAAATGCACACTGGTGGGAACTTGCTGTTTGGATTTTGACATAACAACTGTAAAAACGTGTTTAGCATTTGAGAAAACGAAACTCTGCTACAGCCACATCCATCAAGGGGACCGTATTGACTGAAACCCTTCTTCCTGACATAATATTTTCTATATTTATTTGCTTATTTATTTATTGACATTACTTATAGTCCACCTTTCTCATGGAGAGCCAAGGTGGATGACACACAGGGAGTCAATACAATCAACAAAATGGAACATTCAACAGAGATTTATTAGGGCTGTAGAAGACTGGAACCGGCCAATAGGAACTGAGGCATAGCATAGCACAGGTATTAATAGGACACAAAACGGAGTGCAAAATTACATAATAGGATCCTACTTACGGTAAGCCACACACTGAAGTATATAGGGGAGCGGTGGAGCAGCAGGTTAATCCGCTGCTTAACAGCTGAACTAAGCAGACCTCTGCCGGTTCAAGCCCCGTGCTGGTGTGAGCAGCCAGCTTCGTCCCCAGCTCATCGTCCACCCAGCGATTCGAAAGCTTCGGCAAAGTAGATAAAATTGGGAACCACTGTTAAGAAAGTGGGCACACCTAATCCTCGGATAATTAGGTGTTAGTATCTGAGTTTCATCTGTCAGCGCTGGCTAATAAGCTGGAAGATCTCGCACAGGAATTCATCCCGATCTCCTGCAGTGAAGCAGCCTGCCAGGCGGTGGCGGTGTGGAGCTGAGAAGGAACAGAATGAACACTGAGCCCGGAACATGACTCGTCAAAAAAGCCAACAGAAAGACTCAGTTATATGTGTTGTCTTCCCTTCCCCCACGGAATTGAATTGTTAGTCCCTTGTCTTCAACAAAAATTGTAAATCGCTGCGAGCCTGCCTGCGTGTGGGAAGCAGCAATCAATAAATCGAATGTATAAATAAATAAATAAATAAATATAGGCCACAGCCCCTTATTTATTCAAGTAAGTTTGTGAACCATTTTGTACAGTACAACCGTATTACCTGCACAAAAAAGCCCTCTCGGGCCCATATGGCATCTAGCATTTGCTTCGCTCTTTTACCAAACTCACAATGGAACAGAAATCCCCCTCTACGTTGCATGCCGCTTTCACTTTCCTTGATTGTCGGATTGTATGGTAGCCTCTCTATACTGCATGCCGGTTTCACTTCCTTTGATCTCTCGGTTTTATGGTACTGTGTGCATAGATTTGTTGCCATTTTATGGCCATTCAGGGGTGAATCTGCAGTCAGTACAGTGTTGGCCCCTGGGTGTTTGAATGTGGTTTTGAGCCTAGGGTTGCCAAGTTACTTATGAGTTGGAGCGAGGGAGTCCCGGTCCTGCTCCGGGACCCTCATGCATGTGTGAAGCGCGCACAGCATGATGACGTTGCCGGGAAGTGATGTCATCACGCCAGGCACATCACTGGGCGACGCTCTGGAAATCACCCTAAAAACTCTATGGTACTATAGAGTTTTCAGGGCGATTACTAGAGCATCGCCCTGCAATGTGCTCGGCGTGATGACATCACTTCTGGGCAACATCATCGCACTGGGTACGTTGGCCTGATGTGGCCATTTTGGGGGTGGGGTTCTCCCACCAGCCGAATTTGGACCAGCAGATTGGGGACCTATTTAGCAGGGGAATCCCCACCCCCTGGGGGGACTTGGCAGCCCTATTTGAGCTGCATCTTCTTCTGTTCCAGTGTGGGTCTGGTAAAACAACAGAGTGAATGCTGGCTGCAGATTGGGCCTTGAATAATTCAGTTTTGCATGGTTTGTGGAAAGCCAGGAGAACGGGAGCCTTCCTGAACTGCTCAGGTAGACCATGCCACAAGATGGAAGCTACCACATGCATACAGGAAGTTGTTGGTTTTGCCCATTTGCAGGTTGGCACCCAAAGAAGGCCATATGGGATACATTTGATAATGTGAACCTTCACCTACATTCTGAAGTGGTCCAGCTCAGTGAGTCATTAGGCCAATGGTCCTTTCCGCATTTGCCTGCCACTCTGGATTTTCTCAGTGTTCGAGTCGAGGCAATTTAAATCCACAGCAAAACAGCATCCAAATAGGGCTGCCAAGTCCCTCGGTAGGGCAGGGGAAACACTGATTTTTAAAGCTTACCCCCGCTTTTTCAAAATTGGCCACCGGGGGAGGCAACAGCTGCCAGCAGGGGAACGTCGGAGCTTGCCCTGGCCTCTCCCTGCCAGGCCTGAACTTCTTAAAAGGGAAATGTCTGCAGAGAGCCTGCCCTGCAGTAAAAAGCCTCAACAGACATTTCCCCATTAAGAGCTGAGCGAGCAAGAGAGCCCCACCCAGAGATTAAGGAGGGACTAGGCTCTTTCTGCTGAAGGGCCTGCTTTTGCATGTGGTGTGCAAAGTTGCTGCTGTGGTAAGCTGCTGGGGTCTGCCAGCTCTTTTCCTTCTCTCTCTCTCTCCCCCTCCCCCTTTCTTTCTTTCTTGTTTCTGTCTGTCTCTGTCTGTCTGTCTCTCTCTCTCTGTCCCCATCCAGCAGAGGTCTCTCAGTGGCTATTATTAGCCACAAGGTCTAAATGGAACACTTTGTCTGGGGCAGTGATGCTCTGCATTCTTGGTGCTTGGGGGGCAACAGTGGGAGGGCTTCTGGAGTTCTGGCCCCGCTGCTGGACCTCCTGAGGGCACCTGGTATTTTTGGCCACTGTGTGACACAGAGTGTTGTACTGGATGGGCTGTTGGCCCGATCCACTGTGGCTTCTCTCCTGTTCTTATGATATGAAAATCATATTTAGCACTTGTGTAGCACTTAGTGCTTCATATTCTGCCGAGATGAGGAAGGATTCAGTAGGGCCGTTGCTCAGTGATAGAGCATCTGCTTGACATGCAGGCGGTATCAGCCTCTTCAGCTAAAAAAGGATCAGGTAATAGGTGACATTAAAGATCTCAGCCTGAGACCCTGGAGAGCCACTACCAGTCTGAGTAGTCAGTACTGACCTTGATGGACCAATGGCCTGATTCAGTATTAGGAAACTTCATGAGTTCATGTGTCAGCATGTGGAAGCAACATCACAGGATGTGACATCACAAAATGATGTCACTTCCTTTCTCCTGGCTCCACCCCCAAAGTCTCCTGGCTCCACTCCCAAAGTCCTCAGATATTTCCCAAGTTGGACTTGGCAGCCCTACATCCAAATATCCCAGGGCAACAGCAGGCTGAAACCGGGATGACTACCAAAGTGAGGTAATGTAACGCAAAATGGGGGTGGGGGGAATCTGGAATAAAAAGAAGGTTGAACTCAATTTTAGTACAGAATGGGGGAGGGGGCCCTGGATTAAAAAGAAGGTTGAATTCCATTTTAGTGCAGAATTGCTCGGAGGACACCCTGGTGATTAAAAGTAGTGAAGAAAGGGCCATTCATTCATTCATTCATTCAATTTCTAGGCCCCTCTCCTCGCTATTGCAGGCCCATTGTCTCCACTATCACCAAAAATACTGTGAGGGAAGTTTGTCTAACAAAATTGTGAAAGGTTTATTAATGCTATAAAACTCTGCATGGCTTGATTACAGAGGAAACCCAGTAGGTACAAAATATTGGATATAATAAGGCTACGTCCCTTTAGTTTCCCCCATTTATCTCATTCCTTCAGATACTTTAGAAAAGACGGCTTCTAAGTTTCCTTCCAGAGCCATTAGCTGGGCAGTCTAAATGAGCAATGGGGAAAAATGTTATGGAAGAATAAATCTACAAATGAAACTCGACACAACTGAGGATCTTTCTGATATGTGTCACGAGCACGGCTTTTTGCTGTGGGCTTTGAAGACATCCGCTGCTTCCCCCGTGACGGACACTTGTCGGGCTGCCATCACCAGCACCCAAACAAGATTAAATTCGGTGTCTTCTAACTCGTCTACCACAATTCACCTCTGTGTTTCATCTTCTACCGGAAAGCCCTTTTGGACAAAATTATATAATGGATCTTATTTTTAATACCTTGCTGCTGTTCATTATTTTAGTTTCCCTTCCCTTTTCCCTCAGCAAATGGCCTTCAGGTTGAAAAGTCATCAATTAGAAATCTGAAATGGGCAGTGGATTGCAAATCCTTCTCCGAGTGTCTTCCTGTTTCGAAGGTTGTTATTGCCATTCTTCTCTTGTTTACCAATTCCCCCTTAGAAAACAGCTGCCCTTCAAAAGAGGTTATGGTCTATCAGGAGAAACGATGCTTCCCTTAATGTCGATGGAGTGCTGTAACAGACCTGAGAGTTAGGGCTCTATGGTGGGAGGAATTTCTAGGCAGAGCAAGCTGGCTTCGTAATGGGCGCCTCTTTGGTAATTAATTCTTCCTTCTTCAGAAAAAAAAGAGACAGCTGGTCGAGCCTGCTGAAGAAAATGGAAATGACAGCCCATTTGCTTGTGTACTTCTAAGCAAGGAGGGTGAATTGGATGGGCAAGGAAGCCATGCATAGGCGTAGAGTCCGGGGGGGCTTGAGGGCTTGAGCCACCCCCGAAATTTCCCGGGGGGGGGCTCAGCCCCCCCCAGGAAAATGGAGCGCCTGCCGCCGTGCCTCCCCAGGTCCTTCCGAGGCCCGGCCACCGCTGCTGGAGAGGGAAGGGGTGGGGGTGGAGAGGCACTGGCAGCAGCGGCTGGTGGGCCTTGGAAGGGCCCGGGGAGGCGGGGTGGTTTTTTTTTGGGGGGAGACCATCGCTCCAGCGAGTGCACTTACAAAGTGCACGTGCTAAGGAGCCCCCCCCCCCAGGATTTCCAAAAGTCTACGCCCCTGAAGCCATGGATCAGGAGCAATGCTCCCTCTAAGCTGTGGAGTCTTGCGAGCAAAAATTCTACTTTGTGAGCTCCTGGCATTAAAGCTGTGAGCGAGCGATTCAGCTGCTGCATAAATGAGTTTGCTCTGGAGCCATCCTTCCTGAGCTGACACAAAAATGTGTGAGCCGGAGGCTAAAAAACTGTGAGCTAGCTCACACTAACTCAGCTTAGAGGGAACACTGATCAGGAGTACCCTGCCTGATATGGAACCTAGATTATATACACAGAACTTGTATCTTAAAATCTTTCTTAACATGCTTGATCATCCTGTTTATAATGGGGAATGAGATAAACCTTGGGTGAGAGACACATGACAGCAGGAAAAGAGGCTGCAAATACAAAAGGCTACTTTCTTCGTCTTCGAAGAAGCAATTGAATAGGCTTGCCAACCTCCAGCCACTTTGGATTCCCATTGGGTAGGGTTGCCTGGTCCACCCTGGCCACTGACACGGGCTGGGGGGGGGGGCGTAGGGTTGCCAGATCCAAGCTGGGAAATGTCTGAAATTTAGGGGTGGAATCCAGCCTCCAAAACATCTATTTTCTCCAGGGGAACTGGTCTCTACAGTCTGGAGATGAGCTGTAATTCCAGGGGATCCCCAGGTCTGACCTGCAGGCTGGCATCCTTAAAAATATCCTAAATAAATAAATGAATAAATATACCAATGGTGAATAATTCCTGTGCTGGCTAGAGTTGCCAACTCTGGCTTGGGAAATTCCTAGATATTAGGGGCTGGTGCGATAGTTACCAGTCGCAAAGATAGAGGTCCGTGGAAGCAACAGTGAAAGCAGCAGTGAAATGGCCAGCATTTCATGGAGAGAAGGAGGAGGCCCACATGCAAGTTGGGGTGTCTAGCATGGCACCCAGAACACACACACACTGCAGTAGGGCTGAGTGCTTGCAGTTATAGGGAAGATATTTCCTGGGGCTATGCTGACATGACCATCCCATGATTGCCCCCAAACAATAACTTGGTTTTTTTTTCAGAGATGGACAAAGGTTTGGGAGTGGCTTTGATGTGTTTCACTCAGTGATTTGGAAGAAGAAGAAGAAGAAGAAGAAGAAGAAGAGGAGGAGGAGGAGATTGGATTTATATCCCGCCCTTCACTCCCCAAGGGAGTCTCAGAGTGGCTTACAAACTCCTTTCCCTTCCCCTCCCCACAACAGACACCCTGTGAGGTAGGTGGAGCTGAGAGAGCTCTTTCCCAAGCTGTCCTTGAGGGAACAGCTGGTACAGAGCTATGGCTTGCCCAAGGTTATCCAGCCAGGTGCAAGTGGAGGAGTGGGGAATCAAACCCGATTCTCCCAGATTAGAGTCCGCGCACTTAACCACTACACCAAACTGGCTCTCTATCAAGAACCTTGATCGGTTTTCCTGAGGTGTAATAAAGGTATAAATGTTCTTTGATGCCCTGATGAATGCTGGATAGGAAAACTATCAGGTATGGAAAATAGGGTTGAGTTTTGCTAATTCAGGGTCAATGGGTCAGGAGGAAAGTGAGGCTGGATTTTGCATCTCCTTAGGGTTAGCCAGTCAAAATGACTCACCTTCAAAAATAAAGAAATATTTTCCCTGGCCTCTTTCTAGCTGGACTCTTGCGGCCTTTGGGGCCAGACAATGTCTTATATTTATGATTTCTGAAGTGATAGTACATGAAGGGTGTTTATGCCTTTCTCTCCCTGTCGGCTAAACTGCCCCTCGGAAGGAGGAGGGGTCTGACTGCTAACACACAGAAGTCCCTCCCCTTCCCATACCCAGCCCTTCCCAAGCTCCACCCCCAAATCTCCAGGAATTTTCCAACCCAGAGCTGGCAACCTTAATTCAGAAATCACATCAAAACGATTTTCCTGTCACAAATGGAGGAATCTTTTTTTTTTTTTAAAAAAGGGGATGCCACATCTTCTCCTCCACACCCCGAAGGCAACCCTACCTCATTCTTCACTGTTCCCTCCCTCTTTGAGCTGTCTTTCTGCTATTTATTTAAATGTGACACTCACCCAGCATCTCTGCTGATTTGATGGGTCTTAATATCTTTCATAGCCTGTTCCCAGTTTCTCTTTTCCATCTTCCTCTTTGCTCTGTGTTCCAGGAGGGATTCTTTATTCCGTTCTCAGGTTACATAAGATGAGCCTCATTCATATTCATGGGAAAGCCAGTAGCATCACAGAGTTATTTTTTTTTCTTTCTGTTTCTTTCCCTCCTTCAGCCTTGTGGTAGGTCTTATGCAGTGTAGTGTGCATACCGAAATCTATTTTAACCATCCCCAACTTGAAACGACAACTTAATCATTGGGGGGGGGGGGGGGGGGAGAGAGAGAGAGAGAGAGAGATCCCACTTAATATACACTTAATTAAATTTAGAGTGGCAGATTGGAAACTCTTCATTGGAGAACTATTTGCAGCTAAATTTCCAGTAATTTTTACACTGATTATTCTTAGATGCCGAGAGGAGAAGCTACATAATGACCCCCTTCTGATGAGCCGGGGGAAGGACACGGGGGCTGTATTTCACCCTTCTCCGAGTATAAATGGTTACAAAATGACCGATACTCCAGTCTGGGATCTCATCTGAGTAAATAGCATTCTATCAGGCTGCAATGACATTTCAATTAGAACTCATTAAGGTTATTTGTTCCATAGAGCTGTTAAAAATAACAACAGAATGCCAATTCACTCCCAAGCATTTGCTTCTCTGTGAAGTATTTTTTTTTTGCAAGCCCCTTGTCTTAAGTTCCACACAGAATTTTCCAGCAAGACTTCAGGATTATGTTTACCAGAAAATCTCCCAGCCTCTGGGCACTGCCCTTCACTCCTCATTGGGGGGTGGTAGAAAATGATGTTAAATGATGTTAAAACGTCATGATGTTCCCGCAATTCCCAGGATTGAGGAATTCTTACAGTGTCGTGATGTCACATCTGGGCACAACTGGAAGTGACATGATGACATTGTGGAGGCCACTTCCCACTCCCCATTTTTGTTCCCACTGGAGTGAAGAGGCTGGCTGTCAATCCTACTGATGACAGAGTTGTTTTAGAGAACTTTTGAGGCAGCTGGAGCCAGGGCAAAAGGTGGATGTCCTGCTAATAAGTAGGGGTGAACAAGAAAAAAAAATATTTTTGGATTCAGGTATATTTGACTAGAATATATTAGGTATTCCCAAATATTCCCAAATACCAGTACCAGTATTGTATTCAGATTTGGGAAGTATCTGGGAATACCAAATATATTAGGCTCCATTATACCCTATGGGGCATTATACTCAATGGCAAACCTTCTAGGGTATTTTCAGCAGGCTAGGGGGGAGGGGGTTTGAGCTAGAGGCACCAAATTTGCAGTGTAGCTGCTGGAGCCTCCCCCACCAAAGCCCCAAGTTTCAAAAAGATTGATAGCTGAGTGCAAGTGATGCACTGTATTCTTGGTGCTTGGGGGGGGGGGGGGGGGCAACAGTGGGAAGGCTTCTAGTGCCCTGGCCCCACTGGTGGACCTCCTGAGGGCACCTGGTGTTTTTGGCCACTGTGTGACAGAGTGTTGGACTGGATAGGCCATTGGCCTGATCCAACATTGGCGTCTCTTATGTTCTTACGTTGTTAGCTGCCCTTCAACACAGGCTCTTCGTTCCCCACCTCCCACCCCTGCAAAGACAAATCATGTTTCAATTAGATCCATCATTTATGGTGCTTCCTGTGGGTTCTGCTGGTTTTTGTTTGGGATCTGATTATCCTACCATACCTCTTTCATCTCCATCAAGACGAAGAACAGTTTTTGTGCTGCTGTTTAATTTCAGCATGTGATACTGGTTTGGGGTAGCTGGTGGTGACTCATAGCATGAACTTGGCTGCAGGCAGACCACCTTCAACATCACCCTGTGCGATACACAGCTACCAGGATTCTGTAGAGGTATTCTGGGGCAGGAAATGGCAGCGGGGAGATTGGTGGGGGATTTCTGTGCCCATTAAAATGGTTAATAGCCCTGCTACTTCTCTCTAGTCTTTCGTTTTAGTTTTGGGAAGAGCGTTTCACCCCAGCTTCCCAGCATAGATTGAGAGGTGATGCAGGCACAAGTATCTACTCGCTTCAGTCACCCTCAAAGTCCAGGACTGGGTAGACGGACAGTGACAAGTTGACCTTCAGGAAGACCAACTGCTCCATTGACCAGGCAGAGAGGTCTGGCCATACTGCCTCCTTCTTGGCCTAGTAGCTCAAAGGACTAGTGGCCTATGACTCGTAGGGTTCTGCAAGGTAATCCCTCACCATCACAGCTGCTGGGGCATGTCTCATGTGCCTGCCACTCCCAGAGGGGCCGAGGATCCACCCGATGACTGCCATCTCAACAGTAGTCAAGACGTAAGCCATGTAGGGGACACTGGCTAGTGAAGTAGGTGGGGCATGAATAGCAGCAGAACCGCTTTCACCCCCCCCCCCTTCTACATGTGCTCAACTTGCTGGGAGAGCTCACCTAGCCAGTGATTGAACTTGTCAGCCCACGCTGCAATCCTGCCCTTGATGCGCAGGTCACACGTGGTCACATAGGCTGTAAGTGGTATTTGAGTCCTTCTTGCAGCCTTCTCACCAACGTGCGAACGGCTGGAAGCATATCCGCACATCCCGCAGCTGGTTCCAGAAACGAGGCCAAGTCTTCACAAGCCACAGAGAACATGGAGAGGACCAGAGTCAGAGTTGCCGTGTCAGATGAGAGCATTTCTGTAGCTCTTAAAGGGCCTGAGAACTTCCACAGACTGAAAGGTAGTCAACCACTCCTCTTGGGTGAGCCCGCTCTCTTCCCGAAGGACCCCGGTCTCAGAGATCAAGCCAGTCAGGGCTCTCTCCTGCTCCACCAAGCATTCAGGCATGACACAGGTGGCGTTCCAGCAAGTGCTCACATCACCGAGCAGGCAGTGCATTAGTACACCTGTGAGCATTTGCTTCTCACGCAGCAGAAAGGCATCCTTTACCCTGTGAAAGAAGTGACCCACGATGTACCGGCATTTCTGAAGGATATGCCAGAATTCATGCGTCGCAGCATCCAAACCCAGCCCTAGGGCTTCCTTAACCACCAGGCGAAGTAGGTGGGCCGCACAGTAAACGTGTGTGAGGCCCAATCACCTTGCCGCTGATTTCACATTTGCACCACCGTTAGTCACCGCGTAGCCCATGGAGAGGTCCCTGCCTACCCATGCCACTAACTGTCTCTCAGTGGTGGCTGAGATGTTGTCTACCATGTGTAGTCCATCGAATTTGTCAACATGGAGCCGAGTCTGGCATTAGCAGGCCCAGCAGCCCTGACTCTGCCCAACACTAGATTCCCCACCCCCACCCAAAGCATTGCTAGATTGCCAACAGTGTGCAGTCAGTGAGAGATAAGAACATAAGAGAACATAAGAGAAGCCAACGTTGGATCAGGCCAGTGGCCCATCCAGTCCAACACTCTGTCACACAGTGTCCAAAAATACCAGATGCCCTCAGGAGGTCCAGCAGTGGGGCCAGGACACTAGAAGCCCTCCCACTGTTCCCCCCCCACACACAAACACCAAGAATACAGAGCCTTACTTGCCGCAGACTGAGAGTTCTTATCTATACCTTGTGGCTAATAGCCACTGATGGACCTCTGCTCCATGTGTTTATCCAATTCCCTCTTGAAGCCGTCCATGCTTGTAGCCACCACCACCTCCTGTGGCAGTGAATTCCATGTGTTAATCACTCTTTGGGTGGAGAAGTATTTCCTTTTATCCATTCTAACCTGACTGCTCAGCAATTTCATGGAGTGCCCACGAGTTCTTGTATTGTGAGAAAGGGAGAAAAGTACCTCTTTCTCAGCCTGCTCTATCCCATGCATAATCTTGTAAACCTCAATCATGTCACCCCTCAGCCGTCGTTTCTCCAAGCTAAAGAGCCCCAAGCACTTTAACCTTTCTTCATAGGGAAAGTATTCCAACCCTTTTATCATTCTAGTTGCCCTTTTCTGCACTTTTTCTTTTTTGAGGTGTGGCGACCAGAACTGTACACAGTACTCCAAATAAGGCCGCAGCATCAATTTATACAGGGGCATTATGATACTGGCTGATTTGTTTTCAATTCCCTCCCTAATAACCCCCAGCATAGTGTTGGCCTTTTTTATTGCAGTCACACACTGTCTCGACATTTTCAGTGAGTTATCTACTACACCTCCAAGATCTCTCTCTTGGTCACTCTCGGCCAGTTCAGACCCCATCAACGTGTATTTATAGTTAGGATTTTGGGCTCCAATGTGCATCGCTTTGCTCTTGGACCCACTGAACCCCATTTGCCACGTTGACACCCACTCGCCGATCCTCGACAGATCTCTTTGGAGTGATGGGAAAGACCTCTGCCTGAGATCTGCTGCCAGTCTGAATGGAAAATAGTGAGTTTGATGGACCAATCGCCTGATTCAGTAGAAGGCAGCTTCGTGTATTCAAGGGCAGCATGCCTAGGAAAGTGTGCCTGATGAATGTGTCTGACCCAAGGTGTTGCCTTCTTGAGGGGCTCCCCTCCTCTCTGGCAGGCAGCAGATCTGGCAGGAGTTCCCCAAGTACATCACAGTTATGCTGAGGGTGGGCGGGGAAGGAGGGGAACTGCAGGAAGCACCTAAGAGGACAGGAGCAAGTTGTGTAACAACAAGAGAGAGAGAGGTCCAAAGCCAGGGACGTATCAACTCAAGGAGGAGGCAAAAGGAAGACCTGTCCAGAGCGCTGAAATACAGGGATAGTAAACGTGTGACCTGGATGGCCCAGGCTAGCTTCATCTCAGCAGACCTCAGAAGCTTAGTAGGGTCGGCCCTGGTTAGTATTTGGTTTGGAGACCACCAAGGACTTCCAGGGTTGTCACGCAGGAGCTTGCAAAAACGGCTCAGGCAAGCTAATTAGAATTACCACTGATTTCCAGACTACAGAGAGCAGTTTCCCTAGAGAAAATGGCTGCTCTGGAAGTTAAACTTTATGGCATTGTACCCTGCTGAGGTGATTAAGTGAGCTCTGACTCATGGAAGTTCAATCTAGAATAAATAGGAGGAGAAGTGGGGAATCAAACCCGGTTCTCCAGATTAGAGTCTGCCACTCTTAACCACTCTTAACCATGCTGGCTCTATGTGTGAGTGGAGGTGGGCACCATCTTCCAAGTAGCAATTCCTCCTGTAGAGAGGGGAGAGATGCCTCAGAGAAGGTAAACAGAGTAAGAAGCAAAAGGTGGGTGTGGCTGGATGACCACACCTCTGGTAACATGGGGATGTGGCCTAATAGGCTAATAAGCTGTGCTTTCAGGGGTGTGGCCTATTATGCTAATGAGTTCATGCTGGGCTCTTTCTACAAAAAGAGCCCTGTAGAGCAGAGGTCTATCAGTTGCTATTAGCCACAAGGTATAGATAGGAAGTCTCAGTCTGGGGCAAGTAAGGTTCTGTATTCTTGGTGTTTGTGTGTGTGATACATTATATTTTTGGTGTTTGGGGGGGGGACAGTGGGAGGGCTTCTAGTGTCCTGGCCCCACTGGTGGACCTCCTGAGGGTACCTGGTGTTTTTGGCCACTGTGTAACCCAGAGTGTTGGACTGGATGGGCCACTGGTCTGATCCAACATTGGCTTCTCTTACGTTTTTTATGTAGCTCAGCCAGTCTCTGGGGTGGAGCTACCTCTTATCCTATCACTCTGCTGAGCAAAAGTTGCAACCTTCCTCCAACAAAAAGAGCCACTTAAGTGTGAGGAAGGCCAAATTCAGGCACCAGAGTCAGTGGCTTTCTGCGCATTTTTTTTTAGTTGTGTAGAAGGGTGGATGTCAGAGTGGCTTTCTTTCAATCCTGTGTGACAAAGTAGTGACAGAGAAAGACGGGGGGGGGGGAGAGAGAATGAGAGAGGCAGAGAAGGGAGGAAGAAAGATGCAGAAAGAAAGGAGGGGGAAGACAGGGGAAGAGAGAGAGAGACCGAGGGTGTGTGTGGAAGAAACAGAGAGGAAGAGAGGGGAGAAGAGAGAGCGCGAGACAGAGAGAGACAGAAAGGGGGAAGACAGGCCACTGCTCCACCCCGGCTCTTACCATCCCCCCTCCACTGCATGTGTCAGTTTCCTACTATGTGCTGCGTTGCCACATTTTGACCTGCAGCTTCACCCAATTTCAAAAAACAGGATTGCAAAGCTGCAGGCCAAAATGCGGCCATGCAGCACATAGTAAGAAATTGACAGGGGGAAGGGAAGAGCTGGGGTGGAGCAGCGGCTTGTGCGAACTCAGTCAGAGAGAGGGGGTGGGGGAGACAGAAGAAGAGAGAGAGAGAAAGGGGGGAGAGGCAGAGAGAAAGAGAGTGGGGGTGGGGGAAAGAGCTGGTGGGGGAGAGCTGGCTGGCCCCATGGCTTTGTGCCATTAATCCATTCTAACCTGACTGCTCAGCAATTTCATGGAGTGCCCACAAGTTCTTGTATTGTGAGAAAGGGAGAAAAGGACTTCTTTCTCTGCCTGCTCTATCCCATGCATAATCTTGTAAACCTCGATCATGTCACCCTTCAGCTTTTGTTTCTCCAAGCTAAAGAGCCCCGAGCGCTTCAACCTTTCTTCATAGGGAAAGTGTTCCAACCCTTTGATCATTCTAGTTGCCCTTTTCTGTACTTTTCCCAGTGATCTAATATCTTTTCTGAGGCGTGGTGATCAGAATGGTACACAGTATTCCAACGGAGGTCGCACCATCATAATACAGGGGCATGATGATACTGGCTGATTTGTTTTCCATTCCATTCCTAATAACCCCCAGCACAGTGTTGGCCTTTTTTTTATTGCAGTTGCACACTTTCTCGACATTTTCAGTGAGTTATCTACTACGACTCCAAGATCTCTCTCTTGGTCTCTCTCGGCCAGGTCGGACCCCGTCAATCTGTATTTATAGATATAAATCTATAGACATGAATCTTATGCCTGACAGGATGTCCAGATGTTGGCTGTGAAGTGCACAGTTCTCCCATGGTGCAGGACAATTGTGCTTTTACATGGTCCCTGGTAGCCCTGTACAATAAGGGTGTTACAGCCCTGTTCAGTGTAGTGTGAGCAGCGGGCATGCAGCTGGGACAGGCATTCTGGCGCAGCCTGCGGAAACTAGCGTCTTTGATTATGGAGCAGGTTCGAATGTCTAAAGCATGCATTTAACCATCAAGATGAGTGACCCTCCTGCTAACCTGCTGCCCCACCCCCCAGCACCCTAGTGCAGGGGCATCAAACTCATTTGTTACAAGGGCCAAATCTGACATAAATGTCACTTTGTCGGGTTGGACCATGTGTGCCATAAAATGTATCTCAAGGTACCAGAGATATAATCTTTATAAAGAGGATTTCAGATGCCAAATGGCAATAGCAGGCGCAATTGGATTAGGTGTGATATGCACGGGGTGCCGTAGGGGCAAAGATATCAGCACTGGTAATGAGATAGGAAACCTAGGTCTCAGTTTGGTACAGAAGGATTCAGTCCAGGGGATGCAAAGGATAAATAAAAATAAGTCTAAAGAAGTTACTCATGACAGCACATACCCTACCACACATTTTGTTAGTCTTTAAGGAGCTACTGGACTTTTACTCTTTCTTATTGCTATTAGAAACCACAACATTCAAAAACCAGTGGGGGAACATTATAACCTTCCATCATGTTCAGTTGCTGACCTAAGAGTAGCAGTTCTCTTACAAAAGAATTTCAAAGAGAGATTAGAGAGACTGCTGAATTGCAACTGATCATGAAGCTTAGACAATGCATCCTCCTGGACTGAATTAAGACCTAGGTTTCTTCTCTCATTACCAGTGCCTGTTATGGTCATTTGGTGTCTGAAATCACATCACTCTCCAAGATATAAGGACAGATGGACTCACATTCTAGCTGTATCTGAAGAAGTGAGCCATGACTTATGAAAGCTTATGCCCTGCCACAACTTTTTTAGTTATTAAGGCACTACTGGACTCTTGCTCCCTTCCACAAAGAAAGATTGCAAGCTGTGCTGTTAGGTTTCTTCTGCCCCCCACCCCCCATTTGTTAGAACTGGAAAGGGAGATCTCTCCAAGTGCCATGGGACTTCATCTCTCTCTCTCTCTCTCTCTCTTTCTCTGGCTCTTTCCTTCCCCATCCCTCCCCAGAGGAGGGTGGAGGCCACAGCCAATCAGTAAAAGGGAGGCCTGGCTTTCTTTCTTTCCTCCATGAAGCAGGAAATAGGAGAGACTGGGCGAAAGGAGCTGCAATACAGGAAAAGGAAGCAGGAAGCAGCAGATGGAGATGAGCTGTATTTTTAGGGGATCCCCAGGTTCCACCTAGAGGCCTGTATCCCTATTTCTTGGTTTGCCAAATACTTCCCTGGGGTTATTGGGCAAGCAAGTAGTTTAGGGGCATATAGAATAGGAATGATTTCTCTGGTCTAAAATTTGACAGGGAGGATTTCTTGGCTGATGGGTGCAAGCCCCAGAATAGCCCTGTCCCCATGTTACAGTGAACACACGTACATCCTGACGGTATGTGTGCACATCTGTTTGTAGGAATGATCCAGTGCACATTCACTTTATGAGTGAATCGAGGGACCAGTACCTGGGTAAACGGGAGGTTTAAATCAGACCTTCAGATGTACATTCACTAAATGCATTGAGAATTATTCAACGCACGTACAAAGAACCATCAAGCATACAGTGCACATGGATTGTATATGTGTTGTACTCATGAACAGAGCTAACGTTGTTCTAATTGTTGGGGCAGGGGAGTTGCAGGCAGAAAATGCTTGCTTCTCTTCTTGGTTTTCACTTGAATATTTAGCTTTGAGTCCAGAAGCACCTTAGAGGCCAGCAAGTGTTTCAGGGTGTAAGCTTCCTAGAGTCAAAGCTCTCTTTGTCAAACACAGCAGAGTAGAAATGGAGATCTGAGTCCTTTTTTTTTTAGTCAGACAGTGGGAGGGCTGTTGTAAAGAGTGCTTATAAAGGATCCAAAGATACCCTGCATATTGTAATCTGCTTGATTCAAGCTAAGAGGAAATGCTTGGGGTCAGAAAATTACCATCCGAGATAAGAGTCCTATGTCCCTATTCAGCCCGGGGGGGGGGGGGGGGGGGCATTGTTCTGAACTTCTGCATTCACTCGAGATCAGCAATCTCACGCTGTAATTCCTCTTTGAAATTTACCTGAATATGAATCTAGTTGATGGGTAGCTAGACTTCATTGGCTGTATTCTGTGACTCGGGGGCGGGGGGGGGGGGGATAGCCAGATCTTTTGTGTGTGTTTTTTAGCCTGTTTGCTATTTTCTTTTTTTAGCTGCTTTGAAGGCAAAACAAACTCTAGGTATTTGTTTAAGTGGCAGCAGCCATAATGGGAAAATCAATGCGCCATGATTAACTTTGAATGGAGTATCTTTGAAACCAGGGGAAAAGATTTGTGTTTCGTAGTGCTTAATTATTCCCGACTGAAATTAAATGTTTCCAGATTATTCCTGGACTCATATTGAAGTTGTCAACAGGGAGACGGGCCTCAGGGTGACACCCGCTCTTCTGTGCGTGACAGCTTGCAAAGAGGCAATCCTTTTAGGCTTCCCCAGACACCAATCGCAAGAGTGGGGAAGAATAACCAGAGAGAGAGCGTCCATTTAACTTTGTTAAAAACAAACCACGGTCGTCCTCTTTTAAAGCAGCAGCCCAAATGCCTGCCTGCTGTCCTTTAAAAGAAAATAACATAGAAACTCAGTATTCGCTGGAGTTCCTGTCAACAGAGTGAAGACACCGAAGTTCTCTCAAAAGGGAAGGATTGTCCTTGTGACAGCAATACGGAGAGCATTCTGTTGCCATGAAGCCACTTCAGATGGCATTATGAAAGACTCTTGAATGTGACTGCCTTGCTGAATTGTGAAGAAGGTGTGCCAGGACAATGGACAGAGCTGGACTCCCAAGAGACGTACCCTTTGCTAGACTCTGGAATCTACACTGTGGCCAAAGGGAGTCCTGTGCCTAAGTAGTATGCCAAGCCAGAGGTGGACCCCGGA
The DNA here is from genome assembly GCA_029233225.1 of Lepidodactylus listeri. Lineage (NCBI taxonomy): Eukaryota > Metazoa > Chordata > Lepidosauria > Squamata > Gekkonidae > Lepidodactylus > Lepidodactylus listeri. Next base: position 124,372,890 of record JARCFY010000005.1, on the reverse strand, counting down.
CCGTAGAAGCCTTCTGCTCCTGCAGCTCTGCATCCGCACAAGCACCAGGATGCAGACCAAGAGCCCTGACCTCCGAGCATGCAGAAACCACAGCAGATCAGAAAAGAAGCCACGCTCTGATAAAGGACAGATATTCCTGAATAGAAGCCATGAGGGACTCTCTTCTCCACCACGTAGCATTCCCGTCCCTCCTCTCTGGGTTAGCTTCACCGGGGAAATAACACCCTCCTAAGCCAACTTGAACAAAAGACTGTGCCCAGCTACAGACAATAGCCAGCGATCAAGCCTTCCTGTCACCCATCCAGATAACATCCAGCACTTAACCACTACACCAAACTGGAGGGTCAAGCGGGGTCTAGTGACTTTTATCTCAAAGGCCCTAGGGGCAGATTCTCAGTCATTACCCTGGTTGGATAGCAATCACCTTCAGGCCACTTCAATTTCTAGCAAATACTTGTGTTGTCTTCTTTGTATCAATGTTTGTATGCCATTATGTGAACACAGTAAGGTATGGAACTAAACTTGGGATTCTCTCCAGAGTGTGTTTGTGAAAACTGAGGAATTCCAGAATAGGTCAAGACATTGCTGTCAAGCATCTAATCGTTAACATGAAGCACCGGACCTGCAACATCATTGGTTCTCTTTATACTCTTCTTTGTCTCACCCCCTTCTCCCAGAGGTGTCACTCCCTGCCAGGGGCATAGACTTTTTAATTTCTCAGGGGGGGCCCTCTTGCGTGCGCATGTGGGCGAAGTGTGTGCATGTGCCGGGACGATGTCCTCACTGCTTCTGCCACTGCCAGAGCCTCCCCCCGCCTGGCTCCCAGCTTTCCTGAACCCACTCCCCTGAACCCACTCGCTTTTTTCCTCCCTCCCTCTTGGGGCCATCTGGGCAACTGCCCAGTGTGATAACGTCACCCAGAAGTGACGTCATCACGCGAGGCACATTGCCAGGGTGACACTCTGGCAATTGCCCTAAAACTTTATGGTGCCATAAAGTTTCGGGGCGATTGCTAGAGTGTCGCCCCGGCAGTCGCCCAGATGCCCCCGGGAGGGAGGGAGGGAGCGAGTGGTTCAGGGGAGTGGGTTCAAGGGAGCTGGGCAGGCCTAGGAAGGGAGGTGGGGAGGCACGGCAGTGGCGGGTGGGTACCCTGTTTTGCCAGGGGGGGGCCTCAGCCACCTGGGAAATTTCAGGGGTGGCCTGCACCCCTGAGCCCCCCCCCCGTAGTTGATGCCTATGCTCCCTGTTGACCATTAATTTTCACTTGCCCAACTATTAATCCCTTTATGCCCCAGCCAGAGTTTGTTTTTTCTAGTACTTCCTTGGAACCAGGTGACCACATGGGCCTTTGCCTCAGGTCACATTTTAAGTGTTTAAGGTGGGCACTCCCTGAGCTCACTCTCTTGCTTCATCCTCTCCTAACCCCACCCTACCTCATTGGTTCCACTCTAAGTCAATTTGGAATCGCTCCACCTGTGTTGCTGGTCAACTCATGATCCCTTCCCCTTAATGTGTTTTATTTTTCTCTGCATAATCCAAGTGTCTCATCGGACAGGTAACGTATTACTCACCAATGATTTCCTGTTCATGCAAACATCACTATCCTTTCAACTCTGTATTTCTAGCTCTGTATGGTGTGTATGAATGCTCGATAATTGTTTGTATGCTTGAAGAACATTTAGTAAAGAAATCATTATTTTAGCAACACAGTCTCTGCATCTATTCGTGGGCTCTGGGAATTCTGACTCTTGTATACAAAGGTTATGATCCCATATTTTATGCCTATTGCCATTTAATATACATAATTCCCCCACACATTAATAAAATAAGGCAATTTGGCTAACAATACAGTGGGGGTTGCTTCCTGTGTTCCATTTTCGAAATGTAGGGTTGCCAGCTTACTGATTTTTGCAGCTGGAGAAAGTGGAGGGTGAGGGATTGCATCAGAACTTGATGTCACTTCTGGGTGATGCTGTAGGAACACCCCCCCCCCCAATCTCTATGGTAAAGGTCATAGAGCTTTGGGGGTGGGGATTCCTGGAGTACCACCTGTCACTTCCATGTTCAGATGCAGTTAGGGTTTTCACGCCTGGGTTGGGAAATCCCTGGAGATTTGGGGGGTGGATCCTGGAGCGGGTGGGGCTTGGGGAGAGGAGGTTTATACGCTGCCCTTCACTACCCAAAGGAGTCTCAGAACGGCTTACAAACTCCTTTCTCCAGTGGTTCTTCATGGGACAGTCCTCACGTCTGGGATAAGCTCCTCCTCCTTCCACAGGGTCGGCTCCAGCTTTGATCCTGATGGGGAGGGGCTTATTCCTCCTGAGGTGCCCCAGTTCTTAGCCGGCCCTGCTTGCAGCAGGACGGAAACCAGCAGCGCTAGGCAGCGCAACAGGCTAAAAGAAGGAAGAAAAGAAGAATTCAAAGATCAACGAAAGACTCAGAACGGCGGCAGAGCGCGCCTGAGCAAGTCAGCCTCGGGTGGCCCCCGACGGCGGCGACCCGCAATTGGCCAAACGGCCCCGCGCTGGCTTCACCCGCCAAAGCCTTGAGCGGAGAGCCTGCTCCAACCAAATAGGAGCGCGCCGGGGAACCAGCGAAAACGTCAGCAAGGTATTCCCCTGCCCTGGGTTCCTTGCCGCTCTGGCTTCCCTCGCCGCCGCGAGGAAGACGACCGCTCCCTCTCCTGCGCAGGGAGGCGGAGGCCCGGCCGCTCACTTGACTAGAGTTTTCGCCGGGAAAAAATCCCGAGACCTCTCCCTTAACCCACCCTCGGCGGCCGCTCTCTTCCCCGTGCGGGGAGGCGGAGGTCTGGCCGTCCACCCGCCCTCAGGGTCGCCAGTGAAGCAGGCAGCCTCTCCCCAGATTCCCGGCGATACGAGCCCGAACGCGAGGCTATTGCCGGCACCCCCTCAGCGACGCGGCACAATCGGCCCGTTTAGAGCACGGGGCTCAGTGCCGGTGCGGAATGAAAGGAGGGGGGGGTGAAAAGGGACAGTCTCTCGGCCAAGGGGGAAGAAAGGGTTTCTACCAGAAGGGCTTCCTCACTAAGGTCCCCGGGCAGCATAACCACCAGTTTCCCAGCCGTTTAGGCGGGAAAAGCGGGTGGCGGCCATCTTGGGTACTGCCTCGTGTTCCCCTCCTTTTTCTCTTTTTTTTCTCTGTGCCATTTTACGAGCCACGGGAATGGCGGGAAACAAGGGCGGCCATCTTGAATAAAGAACGGCCTACCAACTAGGACCTTGGGCGGACCCGACCAGGATAGGCCCCGGGAACCACCCTAGGCCCAAGACGTCTCTGTGAGAGATGAACCCGCCCCCCCCTCTGTACCCCTACCTCAAAGGCCCAAACAAAGGGAACAAATAAAATCATCAGCCCAGACGCTCTCTGCGCTGAGATTTCAACGGGTTATTCTTTAAGGAACTTACCGGGGAGGGGGGATTCAGAACTCCCTTTCCGGAAAGATTATGGCATTTTCCCATTCTTTCCACAGGTCTAACGCTGGAAAAAATAATGGCTAATAGCCCACTGCACAGTGAACCCTTTGGGGAACTGAGTTCACCCAGATTGTCTGTCTCTTTAGCCTCTCAGGAACCCACAGAGACTCAGGACATTCAACCCAGCCAGGCTACGCAGGCAGCCCTCCTGGGCTGGTTTAAAAATGAGATGAAACAGGAGGTTGCAGAAATGATTAAAGAGGCCCTTCTTGGTAAAGAACTGCATACCCCCCCCCTAGAGAGGGGCAGACCAGCCAAGAGGTCCAGAACAAGACACAACTCTCAGAGTGTTTCCAGGTCACCCAACTCAAACAAACGCCAGAAACAGGGCTCGTCCACTAGACCGCACAGCCCTCTTATGGGAAATGAGGTCTCCTTTTCGGGATCCTCTTCTTCTTCTAATTCAGAATTGGAGGAAGGGGAACTGTCCGAGGATGAGGAGGAGGTCATGCCTTCTGCTCAGTCCAGGTTGTTCCCTCAAGAACTATATTCACGCCTACTCCCAAAGGTGCTTAGGACCCTAGGCCTTACTACTAAAACCAAGGAGGAATCTCAGGATTCTGAGTTTCAAACAGGTTCGGGAAAACTCATGCCCAAGGTGTCTGTCGCCCAGACAGGGCTGCCCCTTCCAGCCCCGTTCTTCGATATCATAAAAGCGGAATGGGAGCACCCAGCCAAACCCAAGGCTAACCATGGGCTTATTTCAAAATTTTATTCACTTATGCCAGACGCCACCAAAAAACTTAAACTCCCGGTGGTAGATGACCCAGTCACCAGCCTATCTTCCAACTCGGTACTCCCCATGGATACAGATGGGATGCCCCGGGACCAGACCGATAGACGCATAGAACAAGCTCTGAGAAAAAACTTTGAAGCCTCAGCTTTGGTAGTTAGAGCCTCGACTGCTGGATCTATGTTCGCCAGAGCCGCTTACGACTGGGCAGAAAACCTAGCAGCAGCAGGTAGCAACGTGCCAAAAGAGTTCAAAGACGAACTTAAAAAGATCTCTTTGGAAATCGCCTTCGCAGCAGATGCCACACTGGATGCCATCCAGCTCACTGCCCGGGCCATGGCATGCAGTGTGACGGCCCGGAGGAATCTCTGGATACGTCACTGGGACGTCAATTCCCTCGCCCAAGCCAAAGTAGCAGCGCTTCCCTTTAAGGGAGGAAACCTATTTGGCGACAGCCTAGACAGGTACCTGATCGAGGATAAGGACAAAAAGAAAGTCCTTCCTTCCAAAAGTAGGGGCACAAAACACAGGAAACGTTTTCAATCCTTTCGGCCCTTTCGAGATCACAGAAGGGGATAAAAACCCACATTCGCCAAATCCTTTAAAGGGAAATGGCATGCTAGGCAGACAGGCAACAAGCCCTTCTTCAGCAACAACAAAGGAGATCACCAATCACGGACTAAGGGGCGGGGGGGAGGAGTGGCGATGTTCATCCGGGAGGTTTACTCCTTCAGGGCGCTCCCACCAGTGGAGATCGCGGGCGTGGAGTGTGTCGGCATGGTGTGGGAGGCTGAAGAGAGTTTGGCTGTATGGCTGGTGTACCGACCGCCTAATGCACCAGCCAGCAGCCTGCCGTCCCTGATGGAGGCTGTAGCAGGCTGGGCGTTGGAGCACCCTAACCTAGTGGTTCTGGGCGACTTCAATGTCCATGCCGATGACGCAGCTTCCAGTCGGGCGGCAGACCTGGTGTCATCCATGGCAGCACTAGGACTCTCACAGTACATCTCAGCCCCCACACACCAGGCTGGACACACGCTCGATTTGGTCTTCGCGGTGGGAGTGACAGTGGACCGGATTACAACTCTGGCAGTGCCATGGTCGGACCACTATGCCCTGGGGGCCCGTTTGAATGCCCCACCCCGCCCTCTAGGCGGCGAGCGTATTTTAGCTCACCCGCGGAGCCAGATGGACCCTATGCGGTTCCTGACGGCCCTGCGGGATCCGATGCCCCCTGGCGGCTCGTTGGATGCGCTGGTTGAGGACTGGCATGGCCAGCTCTCTACAGCCATCGACGAGATCGCTCCCAGGCGCCCTCTACGCCCTCGCAATCGGTTAGCCCCCTGGTATACCCAGGGACTACGGCTGATGAAGCGAGAGCTACGACGGCTAGAGAGGCGGTGGCGGCGGGCCCGCGACGAGGTTACAAGAGCATCCTATAGGACGTTTATGAAAGCCTATGAGATGGCAACCAAGGCAGCTAAGAAGAAATTCTATGCTGCCGAGATTGCGTCCGCAAGCTCACGCCCAGCCCAATTGTTTAGAACAATTCGGTCTTTAACAGTCTTGCCACAGGGCAGACCAAATGTTAGGGAATTGGAAATTGGCTGCGAGGCATTTGCGAGCTACTTTACGGATAAAGTCTTGTCACTCCGCCGTGATCTCCCCGCCACAGTTGATACAGTAAGTGAGCTCGAGGCCCCTTGCATGTCTTTGCTTCCGGGCTTAGATGGGTTTGGCCCGCTTTCTCTCGAGGAAGTGGACAGACTGCTCTTGACTGTGCGCCCAACCACGTGCATCCTTGATCCGTGCCCGTCCTGGCTCATTAAAGCTGGCCACGAGGGGCTACGAGGTGCCGCTCGTGATATTATCAACACCTCCCTCTCTGAAGGGAGGTTTCCGGGGGCACTCAAGGAGGCGATGGTCCGCCCTCTCCTGAAAAAATCACATCTGGATCCGGCCGAATTGGCGAATTACCGGCCGGTATCCAATTTGCCCTATCTGGGCAAATTAATTGAGAGGGCGGTGGCATTACAGTTGCAGGGTTATCTGGATGATGCTTCGGTCTTAGACCCCTTCCAGTCCGGCTTCCGCCCGGGATATGGGACAGAGACGGCGCTGGTTGCCCTTACTGACGACCTTCGACGGCATCTGGATCGAGGCGGTGGGGCTGTTGCTCGACCTGTCGGCGGCGTTCGACATGGTCGATCATCAGCTCCTGGCCCATCGTCTCGCCGACGTGGGGATACAGGGGCGGGCTTTGCAGTGGCTCGTTTCCTTTCTCCAAGGTCGGGGACAAAGGGTGGTGCTTGGGGAGGGGCAGTCCAAGAGGCACCCACTTGAATGTGGTGTGCCTCAAGGGGCAGTGCTCTCCCCAATGTTGTTCAACATCTATATGCGCCCCCTTGCCCAGATTGCCAGGAGGTATGGGCTGGGATGTCATCAGTACGCTGATGACACCCAGCTCTATCTGATGTTGGGCGGCCAGTCGGACTCTGACCCTGAAGTTCTTAACCGGGCATTGCACGCCGTGGCTGGTTGGCTCAGATTGAGCAGGCTGAAATTGAACCCGGCGAAGACTGAGGTCCTGTGTCTAGGTCGGGGTGGTCTGGGGCGGGGGCTCCCACTCCCGAACTTCGACGGGGCACCGTTGGTGCCTGCGTCGCGGGTAAGGAGTTTGGGAGTGCTCCTGGATCCCTCCTTGTCAATGGAGGCCCAGGTAGCAGCCACTGCCAAGTCGGCCTTTTACCATCTTCGGCTGGCTCGGCAGTTGGTCCCCTACCTTGACCGCGATGACCTGGCGACAGTGATCCATGCGACGGTTACCTCAAGACTAGACTACTGTAATGCCCTCTACATGGGGCTGCCCTTGGTGCAAACCCGGAGGCTGCAGCTAGTGCAGAATGCCGCAGCCAGGCTTATGATGGGTCTCTCAAGGCGGGACCACATCCGGCCTGTGCTCGCGGCGCTGCACTGGCTGCCCATAGCATACCGAGTTCGCTTCAAGGTGCTGGTTCTTACCTTTAAAGCCCTATATGGCCAGGGTCCAACATACCTGAGGGACCGCCTTTCCCCGCATATACCCCAGCGAGCACTTCGGTCGGAGTCACGTCATCTACTCCGTGTCCCAGGTCCCAGGGAGGCCAAGCTTGTTGGGACCAGGGCCAGGGCCTTTTCGGTGGCGGCTCCAACCTGGTGGAATGAGCTCCCGGAGGAGATCAGGGCCCTGCGGGACTTGATGCAGTTCCGCAGGGCCTGCAAGACGGAGCTCTTCCGCCAGGCTTTTAATTAGGAGCCGCCACCACCAACAACAACAACGATAACATCTATAAAGGGTGAACTGACCCTGGACGCAGCCTGGACCTAGTGGGAGGGGGGACTCTTATCCTGATAAGACGTCATCAGATCAATAAGACTGGAAGCCTTTTAGTGAAAGTAGGAAATATTTTATTGTGATTAGGATAGCATAGGAATTGAAATTTTATTGTTATTTATTCTTGTTGGAATTTTAAATTGTTATGATGTTTTAACCGGCGTTACGCCCCTGTAAGCCGCCCTGAGCCCGCTTGCGGGGAGGGCGGGGTATAAAAATAAATATAAATAAATAAATAAATAAATAATCAACCTCCAAGAACCCCAGGAAAGGCGCAACATGACTATCTGAGAGAATCAGATCCACGAAAGATAGGAGGACGTCTTCTGTTTTTCGCAGATCAATGGCATGCAACGGTTTCCGACCGTTGGGTCCTAGAGACGGTGACACACGGATACAAAATAGAATTTGCTCGCCTACCAGGGCGTCGCATTATTCAGATACCAAAACCTGTCCAAACACCTGCTCATGGAGACGGCAATTCGACACCTACTGGACATAAGAGCCATAGAGAAAGTTCCCTTTTCCCAACAGGGTCAAGGGGTCTACTCGATCCTCTTTGTAGTTCCAAAAAAGAATGGGGACGCCAGAGCAATTCTGGATTTAAAATGGCTAAACTCCCATGTCAAACGCAAAAAGTTTCGAATGGAGACCCTAAAGTCCATTCTGAACGCATTACAGGAAGGAGACTTCCTAACTTCTCTGGACCTCTCAGAAGCCTATCTCCATATTCCCATTCACAGCTCACACAGGAAATTCTTACGCTTTTCATACGCAACCCACCATTACCAATACAGGGCCCTCCCCTTCGGTCTGAAATCCTCACCCCGGGTATTTACCAAAGTGTTGGTGACCCTGGTAGCTCACCTCAGGATAAAAGGGGTGGAGCTTTTCCCCTATCTGGACGATATTCTGATCAAGGCCCCTACGGCCCAGGAGAGTTCTCACTCCTCCAACATCACCATACAAATTCTACAAAACCACGGTTTCGTGATCAACAGAGAGAAGAGTCACCTTTTACCTCGTCAACAACTAACACACTTGGGGGCGAAGATAGATACTATACAGGACAGAGCCTTCCTTTCTCAGGAGAGGGAACTAAAGATCAGGGAACTCCTGACCGGGGTGGTGCAGTCACAGCGGGTTCCCCTCATGACACTGACAAAACTACTGGGGATGCTGGTATCATGCCAGGAGCTAGTTCCGTGGGCACGATTCCATGCCAGACCCTTACAGAGGTTTCTCCTACCTCATCAACTTGCAATCGCACACAAGCAACACAAATTGCTGCATCTCCCATCAGATCTGAGTCAGCAATTACAATGGTGGCTTCATCCGGAGAGGTTCAGTCTAGGGTCTCCCCTCAGGGATCCCCAGAGGGTAACGATGACAACAGACGCGAGCCTCTGGGGATGGGGGGCGCATTCGGAGGGCCACATGGTACAAGGGGAGTGGTCAAAGGAAGAGACACAGGAAAGCATAAACTTCCTAGAACTCAGAGCAATTCGATTGGGCCTCCTAAGCCTCTCTGCTCACCTCTCAGGTCGCCATGTGTTGGTCCAGACGGACAATGTGACGGCGAAGGCATATGTGGACAGGCAAGGAGGAACTCGAGTTCAGAAGTTACACTTAGAGGCAGTTCGACTCTTCTCTTGGGCAGAGACGCACCTTCAGTCATTGAGGGCGACTCACGTCGCCGGAAAGGACAACGACCTGGCAGATTGGCTCAGCAGAGAACGTATAGATCAGGCAGAATGGATGCTGAACAGCGATGTATTCAGGATGATCTGCGACAGGTTCGGGAGAGTAGAAATGGATCTCTTTGCGACAGAGACCAACTGTCAAGTACCAGTTTTTCTATCAAGAACAAAAAACGAAGCGGCAACAGGTCTAGATGCACTAACTTACCCTTGGCCCCAGGGCCTCCTGTACGCCTTCCCACCGATCAGCATTCTCCCAAGGGTAATACAAAAGATACGACATCAAAAGGCAGAAGTGATCCTGATCGCCCCCTACTGGCCTCGCCGCGCATGGTTTCAGGACCTGTTAAGAATGTCCATGGAAAAACCATGGACTCTGACAACAAGACAGGACTTGCTGACCCAGGGATCTCACCATCATCCCAGACCGGAACTACTCAAACTCACAGCCTGGAGGTTGAGCGGGAGGCTTTAGCCGGGATGGGATACTCCGAGAAAGTCCTAACTACTCTCTTAGCCTCCCGCAAGGCTTCCACCAATCGAACCTACAACGCCACATGGCGTGTTTTTCACTCCTGGTGTAGGGAACGAGGGATCTCACCCCTCAAGGCCTCCGTTAGGGTTACCCTAGATTTTCTACAAGACGGACTGGACAAAGGTCTTAGTCCTAGCACTCTTAAAAGGCAAATGTCAGCTATCTCAGCTGTTCAGGGAGTCAGGAAAGGGAGGTCCCTTCTTCTGCATGCACACGTCAAGCGTTTCCTAAAAGGGGCAACACTGATTAATCCTCCCCAGGTTCACCGGTTCCCTTCCTGGAGCCTGAACCTGGTTTTGAAGGCTTTATGCAAGCCGCCGTTTGAACCAATGGCCACCTGTCCCCTTAGAGAACTAACCTTTAAAACTTTGTTCCTCGTAGGTATCACTTCGGCCCGACGGGTATCAGAACTGAGAGCGCTCTCGGTTAATAGGGAGCTATGTGTCTTCCATAAAGAGAAGGTAGTCCTGCGCCCTGACCCGGCGTTCATACCCAAAGTAAACTCTACTTTCCATAGGACCGAAGAACTAGTCTTACCATCGTTCTGCAGTAATCCTAAGCATGAGATGGAAAGAGAATGGCATTGCCTGGATGTACGGAGGGCCCTTAGTTTCTATATAGAACGGTCTAAACAGTGGAGAAAAACAGAATCTCTCTTCGTGTCCTTCCGACACCCTTCGGGGGGGGAGTCAGGTGTCCACCGCCACCCTTAGCAGGTGGATCAAGGGGTGCATCGTGATGGCCTACAAGGCACAAGGGGTGGATCCCCCACAGGGTATTCAAGCTCATTCCCTGAGGAGCGCGGCTACTTCTGCAGCCTATAGGGTGTTCCCTACCTTGGACACAATTTGCAGAGCGGCCACTTGGAAATCAGTCCACTCATTTACTAAGCATTACAGAGTGGATAGACTAGCTTCAGCTGAGGCGGTTTTCGGACGGAGGGTACTGCAGCACGTCGTTGTATCGGCGGAGGCGGCTTCCCTCCCATGATCTACTGCTTTTTTACGTCCCAGACGTGAGGACTGTCCCACGAAGAACCACTGGAGAACGGAAGACTCTTTCACTTACCGTGAGGCTTCCTTCTCGGTGGTTCTGAAGTGGGACAGTCCAGCCCACCCTTGTTGGGCACGTTTCCGCTGATACAGAGGGTGCTGTAGTCCCTTGCAGTGTTCCCAGTCGCTCTTAGTATCCACCTGGCCCGTTCAGAATAGTATAGCATGGCTAGGTGTTACGCTGAAATGTAGATAGTTTCAAGTATAATCAGTTAAAAGATTATAGCTTCCCCGTTGGAAGCGGAGTTTTCTTCTAGTTTTTTCTTCCCACGACTGTGGGGATTTGGGCTTATGGACACTGGGGCACCTCAGGAGGAATAAGCCCCTCCCCATCAGGATCAAAGCTGGAGCCAACCCTGCGGAAGGAGGAGGAGCTTATCCCAGACGTGAGGACTGTCCCACTTCAGAACCACCGAGAAGAAAGCCTCACGGTAAGTGAAAGAGTCTTCCATTCCCTTCCCCTCCCCACAACAGACACCCTGTGAGGTAGGTGGGGCTGAGAGAGCTCTTTCCCAAGCTGTCCTTGTGAGAACAGCTGGTACAGAGATATGGCTTGCCCAAGGTCATCCAGCAAGTGCAAGTGGAGGAGTGGGGAATCAAACCTGGTTCTACCAGTTTAGAGTCCACGCACTTAACCACTACACCAAACTGGAGGGTCAAGCGGGGTCTAGTGACTTTTATCTCAAAGGCCCTAGGGGCAGATTCTCAGTCATTACCCTGGTTGGATAGCAATCACCTTCAGGCCACTTCAATTTCTAGCAAATACTTGTGTTGTCTTCTTTGTATCAATGTTTATATGCCATTATGTGAACACAGTATGGTATGGAACCAAACTTGGGATTCTCTCCAGAGTGTGTTTGTGAAAACTGAGGAATTCCAGAATAGGTCAAGACATTAATAGCTTTATCAAGAAGGAACGAATTTATATAGGTGACCACTGGTATCTCCCATGGTCCTCTTTAGATGTAACCTTGAACAAAAGTGGTGTTCTTCTTTTAATTCTGGCTTGTAGATTTGAGTTGTATAGCCTTCATGGTTCAGAATATGATAGCTCTATAGGGTATTATATCTTTTTAAGTTGCTTTTGTGCTAGTGCCATTGATCATACCTCTCTTTCTTCTTCATTACTGTTGAGGATATAATATTTTGATATACATAACAGACCAGAAAGTGATCATATGTCTCAAATTATATCTCTTTCTGCACTCTCGAATTCACCATCTGTCTCATGTCATACTGTTGTATGCCCAAAGCAGGGTAAACGTCATGTGACTTGGAATGCCAGTTTAGATAATAAAATTAAAACCCTTCTTAACTCCCAACAGCTACTGGATTTTTTTTTTTTAAAAATGGTAAGCTCTTTTGGCCAAAATATTTTTGACATTTTCACACAGGTTATTTTTTTATTAAATCCTTATCTGACTATGGATAGTAAATCCAGCCTAGGCCCAACTAGAAAGTCCTGGTTTGATAAAGACTGCAAGATATGAGATGTCTTTTACATAGATTACAAAACAGTGCTAGATCAGCAAGATCTGGAATTGCAACTGAGCTTTTGTCTCAATTCCACTCCTACTGTAAGTATTTTTTGAAGGAGAAAAAACTTGCCCATAGTAAATGCCAATGGGAAGAATTGATCCTTACTAAAAAATGAGCAGAGGTTTTGGGAACCAATAAATTTAGGTATTCAGGTACATAGCACCAATTCTGACACTTTTATTTCCTCTGACCAGTGGTTTTGTCATTTTTTCTATTCTTTACAATGACACTCAAGATGAATTACCATCTTAAAGATTTGGAGGCTCTCCCAATATGGGACCCAATTTCAGTTACAGAATGCAAGCAGTTGATTGAATCCCTCCCCTTAGGGAAAACTGCTGGGGAAGACCTGGTGTCTCCTGAAGTGTTCAAGCTAAACCCACAGTGGCGGAGTCCAAGTTTAGCTAGACTCTTCTCGGAAATTAATAATACCTGTTTTATACTCCCCAATTGGAAACAAGGCATTATAATCCCTGTTTACAAAAAAGCCAATAGGCAAGTTCCGGCAAACTATCGCCCTATTAGTTTATGGGATATCTCTCTAAAACTTTACACCCATTATATCTTGGTCAAACTGGTAGATTGGGCAGATTCAATTAATCTTTTTCACCCTGAACAGGCTGGCTTCCGTAAAGGCCAGAGCACCAATGATCACTGTTTGAAGATTAGGGGGTAGTACGAGGAGATATTCAGGCTCCACCTACCCTAGATGCAATCCCACCATACTTTCATCCTCTGAGTTGATCAGTGAGCAAGTGAGTGGATTAGTGGGCAAATGTAGGTGGCACTCCTTTCAGGATCCTACATATTAAAGCAATTCCCACAAATTGGCCAATAGAATTGTGGGTACTGAAGAAACTCCCACAGGGCATAAGCGTAGTGGTGAGGGTGGGAATGACTACACTTTACCAGGGCCTGCAATCCAGGGATGGTTGACCTGACTCCAAAGTAAGTATTATGATTTATTCATTGTTATTTCATGCATAGGGTTGGTTCTCCCAAGGCATCGGAGGAAGGGCGGGGGTACTGTTGCTGTATCCAGGTTGGGAAGCTCCTGGAGATTTGAGGGTAGGCAGGGATTTCATTGGGGTGGGATACAGTGCCATAGAGACCACCCTCCAAAGCAGCCATTTTCTCCAGGAGAACTGAACTCTGTAGGCTGGAGATGTGCTGTAAGACTGGGATATCTCTAGGCCCCACCTGGAGGCTTGAATCTCTGCTCACAGGCACATTTTTGTTCTGCCTTTCCTCCAAGGAGCTAGGGTTGCCAGGTCCCTCCTGGCAACCAGTGGGGGATTTAAGGGGGGGGGGTTACCAGGAGCCGGAGGGAAGCCCATCTGAAGTAGAGAAACATGCCTGCATCAGCGCCCACATGACCTGGAGTGATGTCATCATGTTAGGGTGATGCTCTGGTATTTGGGAAAATGCTCTATGGTAGGTCTGACTTCTACCATAGAGTTTCTACCCAAAAACCAGAGCATCACCCCAACTCCCAACATGATGACTTCACTTCTGGGTTATGTGGGCAGTGACATAGACACATCACTGCACGTTGGCTGGATCTCCCTGTTTTCAGGGTAAGTTCTCTCTGCCAGCCAGTAGATCAGAGGCAAATCAATGGGGTCTGGCAGTGGGGGATCCACATCATCACTGGGGGGGGGGGGTGGCGACCTTACAAGGAGGTCAAGGTGGCATGCATGGCTCTTCTCCCCTTCTCAATGTCATCTTCAGAACAAGCCTGCAAAGAAAATTCATTTGAGAGAGTTCGATTGGCACAAGGTCAGGCTCGGTGTGCCTCAGGGTGGACTGGGGATTTGAAACTTGACCTTCTCAGTTCTCATGGAACCATTTTATCACACTAGTCTTCTGATTTCATAAAAGAGATCAGAATTCTTTCTTTGGAATTCCTTCAAAATTCTGTGGATTTTTCCCCTCTGATTTGAATTGTTCAAATTTAGGGCGATTTCGCACTTGCCGTTTGCCTCTCATTGTCTCCAGGGTTTTTTCCTTCAGAGTATATTCTTCATGTTCACACTTGGAGCCGAAGCCCCTCATCTGCCCTGCAGTGTCCATTTCGCACACACTGACTGCCACATGGCTTCCATTCCCATTCCCCTCCCATCTCCCCACTCGCTCCTCCCCCCTTCCCTCCTCCCTTGTTTGTTTTTAAAAATGCATGCGCGATTGCGTTATTTCATTATGATGAAATGAAGCTTCTAGTCCCCCCTCCCATCATCCCACTCGCTCCTCCCCCCTCCCTTCCTCCCTTGAATTTATTTTTTTAAACGCAGGCACGATTGCATTATTTCATTATAATGCAATGACGGTGGACATGGATAGTGTGAGCAATGGTCATGCGAGTTGTAGAGGGAACGCTATTTGCTACTGAAATGTAAACTATTTTGCGGTTGCGAGCTGATATGCACCTAATGGTGTCTGGATTAAGATGTCCGTAGTTGCCTTCCTCTGCCCAGAATTCAATACTTCCCTCCTTCCTATTCAAATTTTCCCACCACTGTTGCTTGCAGCGCAATGATTGGTCGACCAAATGATTGGTGGCGTGTCTGCTCTATCATCAAAATGTTTGGCGCGTTGCCAGTCACAAAATGGGCGTGTTGCTCAGGCACAAAATGATGGATAAAGCCTTTACAGCCATGGTGCCCTATATGCATTGCAATTTTATTATAACGAAATGTGGCCCATTTGCAAGATAAAATACCGGCACCAGTAAGACGGTTTTCCCTTGTTTATTTGCATGCATTACTGCTTTACTTTATATATATATAAAAAAATCTTTCGCCATGCCGCTTGAAGCAACCCATTCGTGGAGTTTCCTCCACCGAGGATACTTTCTCTGCAATTTCATTTTAAAATTGTGTTATGAAACTTATGAAGGTTTTTTTGCTGGAAAAACTTCCTTGGCGGAGCTCCCCAGCCGCGGAGCAGCATGTGGACTGGCCTTCCGTCTCCCTCCCACACGCTCTGGCTGCCATCCTCCATCCATCCTGCCGCCAGCTTGGTCTGGAAGAGCGGCGGCAGCGACCCAGCATGGTGGCAGCAGCAGAGGCAGTGGCCCGGTGGGGGGGGGCGTCCTGGCACAGCCGCCCAGCAGCCCAGTGCGGGGGTGGCCTGGCGCAGTCCGGTGCAGCTGCCCGGTGGCCCGGCACAGCAGTGGGGACAGCGCAGCCCAGCACAGCCACCCAGCGGCCCGGCACAGGAGCAGCCCGGCATGGCCCGGCGCGGCAGCGGGGGCAGCCCGGCGCACGTGTGTGTGTATTATACAAAAAAACGATGGTGTGGTCTTCTCTTGCTGTATCACTATTTCGTTATTTCGATATAATGAAATAAAGGGTTTTTTTAAAGGGGGGGGAGACAGTCTAGCCTCAGGCCTGGAGAAGCACACCCAGAGAGCGGGGTGGAAGAGTCACATCCCTGGCCCACCTGCCCACTCGCTGCTGCTCCTCTGCGGGTTTCTGGAGGGAAGCACCCCCCGCCTGCTCTGCAAGGGCTGCAGCCGGGGCACCCCAGACACAGGGCAGTGGTCATCTGCGAGCCCGGGGGCTCTCGGGCCAATGGCACTCGGCTCCTGCTACTGAAAAGCCCAGCAAATTCTCCTCGCCGATGCAGTCCCTGTGGTGGGTTCTTGTCTCGCTGCCTCATCATTTTGATATAAGTTTAGGAGGGCTCATTTCAAAATAAAGAAAGAAAGAAAGAAACACCCACCACAGGGCGGGCCAGATGGAAGGTGGGTGAGTGGGCGTGTTCTCGTCTCGGCTTCTCCACTGGAGCAAACAGGAAAATCCTCTAGAAACAGGATTTTCTTGCTCCAGGGAAGCTCCGGAGCAGTGCCGCGATACTCCTGATCAAACCCTGAGCCTGGAGCAACTGGTGGGAAATCGACCAGAAGCTCCTGAGCAAGCATCAGGGCAAACCCAGGGCAAGCGCTAGTGCAAAATCACCCTTAGTGTAAATTTTCACAGGGAGCTTCAGGGGCAGTTTAGGGCAACCAGAGAGTTCCCCCCTCCCTCCATGAAACTTTACTCTTTAGTCTCCCTCAAAATTCACTGAAAACTCTAGGTTACTTCAGCATTTGACTTTGACATGGAATTCCTAGGGACTCTAATGCTTTTGAAATGAAAAGTTCTATTTATTTTATTTATTTTTATTTATTTTTGCATTTCTATCCCGCCTTTCCAGTGAACTGGCTCAAGGCGGCTCACAACATAAACATAAGCACCGAAGTGGTTTACAATTTAAAATCATAAATACACAACATTAAAAAACGAGTAACATAGCCGTACTGGCGGCATCTACATGCTCCTGGAGAGTAGCGGCAACAGAAGGTTTGGCCTGTGGAACTAGGGCGATGTTGTCCTGCCATCTCCCCGGTGGCGGCTCCTATTCGAAAGCCTGGCGGAAGA
Organism: Lepidodactylus listeri; assembly: GCA_029233225.1. Taxonomy (NCBI): domain Eukaryota; kingdom Metazoa; phylum Chordata; class Lepidosauria; order Squamata; family Gekkonidae; genus Lepidodactylus; species Lepidodactylus listeri. The sequence goes on along the minus strand of JARCFY010000005.1, from coordinate 124,356,046 downwards.
GCTCCGTCTTGCAGGCCCTGCGGAACTGTAACAAATCCCGCAGGGCCCTGATGTCGTCCGGGAGCTCATTCCACCAGTATGGGGCCGCCACCAAGAAAGCCCTAGCCCTGGTACAGGCCAGCCGCGCATCCCTTGGACCGGGAATAGTCAAGTGATGCTGGGTGCTTGACCTCAGTGCCCTCTGGGGCACATATGGGGAAAGGCGGTCCCTCAAGTAGGCAGGCCCCTGACCATATAGGGCTTTAAAGGTCAACACCAACACCTTGAACCGGATCCGGTATGCTATAGGCAGCCAGTGCAGCAGCCGCAGCACAGGCCGGATATGGTCACCCATAGGGAGGCCCATCAATAACCTGGCCGCAGCATTCTGCACTAGCTGCAGCCTCCGGATCCGGAACAAGGGTAGCCCCAAGTAGCGTTACAGTGGTCTAATCTCGAGGTGACCATAGCATGGATCACTGTAGCTAGGTCGTCACGTTCGAGGAAGGGAACCAACTGCCTAATCAGCCGAAGATGGTAAAAGGCTGCCTTGGCAGTGGCTGCTACCTGGGCTTCCATTGATAAGGAGGCATCCAGGAGCACTCCCAGACTCCTGACCCTCGGCGCTGGCACCAATGGCACCCCCCCGAAGGACGGGAGTGGGGTCCCTATCCCCGGCCCGCTCCGACTCAAGCACAGGACCTCTGTCTTCGTTGGATTCAGTTTCAGCCGACTCAGTCTGAGCCAGTCCGCTACATCTTGAAGCGCCCGCCCCAAGTCATCTGGGGTAGAGCCGGACCGACCGCCCAGCAACAGATACAGCAGGGTGTCATCTGCATATGGATCTGCAAAGTTCTGGATATGGTGTCATCTGCAAAGTTCTGGATCTGGAACAAGCCCAGTTGACTGGAACAAGCACTAGTCATCTCTCTCTTGAGAGAGGGTCCCTTCAAAGCACCTGTAAAGATTACCAGCAAGATAGCATGTGTGAACGTTATCTTTTATGGCGTCGGCTGGAGTTTCACTTATATCACATCACCCATTTCACAACAAATGGGATTTCCAATTCAAGCACACCAAGCCAACTGAAAATGTGTAGATAATGCCATTAAACTCATGGACAGGAAGTCCAGGGGAGTTAAGAACGGAACTGGTTCATGATTATATGGTTGTTAACTCTGGGTTGGGAAATGGCTGGAGATTTGGGGGCGGAGCCTGGAGAGGATGCAGTTTGAAGTGGGGAGGAGCCTAACCTTGGTATAATGCTATAGGTTCCACTCTCCAAAACAGCCATTTGTCTCTGTCATATGGAGATCAGTTGTAATTCTGGGAGATCTCTGGGCCCCGCCTGGAGACTGGCAAGCATATTCACAAACCAGATAGCCGGTTGAATTCTGAAGCTCCTGTTCGGGTGAAGAGTCTCCTTGACTACTAAACAATATTGGTCGATAAAAATGTTTCTATCTTCCAGCACCAGACATGTTGATGAAAAAAATACATACACATTTTATTTTTGGTCCCCTTTTGACTATCGTGTGGAGGGGAATTACTTTTTAGCTAGCTAGCATGATGTAGTAAATCCACCCACTAAATGAAGCAGCACCATAAACACATTTATGGCTGGATGACTAGGGCTGCCAGCATTTTTTCAATGCATAGCAAAGCACTCTGTTTGATTTAGTCGGGCCCTGTTTGATCAGACCAGTGGTGCATCTAGTCCTGCCTTCTGTCTCACACAACAGCTGACCAGCTCTGCTGGAGAGACAACAATAGGACACAGAGACCAAGGCCTTTCCCTGGTGTTTCCTCCTGGCACTGGCATTTAAAGGTTCACTGCCTCTGAATGTGGAGGTTCCCTTTAGTCACCACAGCTGGTAGCCACTGTTAGACCTCTCCTCCATGAGTCTGTCTAATCACCCATTAAAGAACGTAAGAGCTCTGCTGGATCAGACCAGTGGTACTTCTGTTCCATTCTTCTGTCTCACACAACAGCTGACCAGCTCCGCTGGAGAGACAACAATAGGACACAGAGACCAAGGCCTTTCCCTGGTGTTGCCTCCTGGCACTGGTATTCAGAGGTTTACTGCCTCTGGATGAGGAGGTTCCTTTTAGACACTGTGGCTAATGGTGTCTTATCCTCCGTGAATCTATCTAATCTTCGTTAAAGCCAGCTATGCCTGTGGCCAACAGTATGTCCTCTGGCAGCAAATTCCACATTTTAATCACTCGCTGTGTAAAGAAGTATTTCCTTTTGTCCAGTCTGACCCTATGGCCCATCAGCTTCATGGAATGCCCTCAACGTCTAGTATTTTGGGAGAGGAAGAAACAGTTGGTTTGTGATCAGTTTGTGCATCCAGGTGTGATGGGGACAGGGGTCCGTTGGAGCGGGAGCGCACAGGAGCGCAGCTCCGGGAGTGAGGAGCCCAGGGGGCGGGCACATGACCAAGCTCCGCCCCCTCCTCAGCTTCCCCGAGCAGTGCAGAGGCGCAGCGCCCCAGGGAAAGCCCTGCTAGGGTCTATATTGTTTTTAATGTTTTGTTTTAATATTGATAATTTTATCATTGTTCCTTTTATGACTGTGTGCTGCTTTTCCAGAGACTTGCTCAAGGTGGCATATAAATTTTCTAAGTATACCATTTTTTATCTGGGCACATGGCACATAAGTACTGGAGAAATTTCACCAACCCTTCAGCAGCTTCCACCCCATCAGTCTGGTGTAGTGGTCAGGAGTTGGACTCTAATCTGGGAGAACCGGGTTTGATTCCCCACTCCTCCACATGCAGCTGCTGGTGTGACCTTGGGTCAGTCACAAGTTCTCTCAGAGCTGTTCTCTCATGAGCAGTTCTCAAAAGACCTCTCTCAGCCCCGCCTACCTCACAGGGTGTCTTGTTGTGGGGAGGGGAAGGGAAAGGGATGGGTGGTGCACATGTCCTGGGTATCTCAAGTCTACTTGAAACCTGGTGGTTTCAAGGGAGCAGGAAGAGAATGAGGGTGTGTTCTTTACGCTTATTATTATTGCACAAAGTATTGGATGGGGAAGGGAATGGAGGAAGAGCAGGTCAGTTTCACTCACCTGTGGAGTGGAGCCTGAGGGGTGGGTGTTGCCTTCTGACACACTTCCAGTGATGTCAGGGGGTGTGGCATATGCAAATGAGTTATGCAAATGAGTTATGCTAATGAGCTCCTGCACCTCTTTTTTTATGAAATGACCCCTGGATGGGGAAGAGATTACCTTGGGGATATGCAACATAAATTGGGTTGGGAAAACCTGGAGATTTTGGAGTGGAGCCTGGGGAGGGCAGGGTTGGCGGAGGGGAGGGACCTCAGCAGGGTACAATCCCACAAAGTCCACCCTCCAAAATGGCCATTTTCTCCAGGGGAACTGATCTCTATTGCCTGGAGATCAGTTGTAATAGCAGGAAATCTCCAGGTTGACACTCCTACCTTAGCTGCTTGAGAAGCATGTTGGGAGAGAGAAGGATGAGAGATTGCATCTCTTGGCATGGTTTTGATATACAGGCTAGGATATGCAAAGCTGGAGGCAACACCGGCCAGGTCCAAAGACAGAGTGTCGCTGCAGAAACAAACGACGGTAGCCACTTTGGCCGATCGTTCGTTGCCATCTGCGCAAAAAAGTTTCGACAGGAAAGGTCAGCCATTAATACACTTCCTTCACCCCGTATGTACGCTGGGTGTTTTGTGGCTTCGTTTCTCAGTGAGAGTGTGATCAGATTTAACAAGACGCTGCTGATCTGCGGGAAGTATAATCTGCCTCTCCGGGGGCTTATGGCGGTGCGAATCGGAAGCCACTGGGTGAGCGCTTTAAAGGGCACACTTTCTTAAGATTCAGAAAGTCTCAAGTACGCAGTGAAGCTTCCTGAGATACGAGTCTCCAAAATGACATGCAAATTACAGGCCTGCCCTGGAGAGTGGTGTTGTGGAAATGGTAATAGGAAGATCCATATTTATTATATCTCAACGACTTCTTTCATTTTACAACTAAAGAGATATATTTCATAAGTGCCTGGCTTGCCAATCTCAACTGGGACCTGAACGACAAGTTGTATTCTTTCTTGGCTGGAGAATTGCTCACAAATAACTCCTGCGGTAAGCACAGTTGACACATCCTTCTAGGTAACAATACAATTGTTTTTGAAACCAGGTTAGGGTTCCCAGACCCCTGCTGAGGGCAAGGTATCCTCTGCTTTGGGGGACACTCCCCCCCCGCACCCTGTGAGGTAGGTGGGGCTGAGAGAGCTCTTTCCCAAGCTGTCCTTGAGGGAACAGCTGGTACAGAGCTATGGCTTGCCTAAGGTCATCCAGCCGGGTGCAAGTGGAGGAGTGGGGAATCAAACCCGGTTCTCCCAGATTAGAGTCTGCGCACTTAACCGCTACACCAAACTGGATCTCCAGGGTAGGAAGGTACTGACTGGATCCTAGGAAAGACTTTTTGACAGTAAAAATTGTTCAACAGTGGAATCGGCTACTTGAGGAGGTGGTGAGCTCCCCCTCACTGGCAGTCTGTAAGCAGCAGTTGGGTAAACACCTGTCAGGGATATTCTAGGCTGATCCTACACTGAGCAGGGGGTTGGACTAGATGGCCTGTATGGCCCCTTCCAACTCTGTGATCCTACGATTCACCTGAACGTGACACCATGGCATCTGTTCTAATCTGGAAATTCCCCTAATCTCTATCATTTTAACCATAAAGACTGGGGGAATTCCCAAAATGTCACTGATACGGGGATGTCACTTCCAGGTACTCATCCAGCAATGATGTCATGGAACCATGCCCCATCATTGCCCCCAGTCTGCACCTCAAATGCTTCTGTCTCGCACCTCTACTCTAACAACTTTCCATGCTAGCTTTCCTGTGATGCTAGATTCCCCCCCTCCTCCAAATGGAACGTGAATCCAAATCCTTTATGCTTCCCTTCTTGCCATTTCTCTGGAACAGCAAAAATAAACTCTGTGTCACCACGGATACTTGATCTTTTCTAACACATACCATTCAGAAGACTGGTCAAAACAAGCCTCCCTCTCAGCTCTTCCTTCCCACTGACACGTGCTACGAAGTTTCTACGCCCTGCCGTCTCCAAGCAATCTTTCGGCCTATAAATAATTCGGCACTGTCATCTATTAATGTGTATTATCTGTCAGAGCCACAGTCCCTCTGCTGCGTTCCCGGGCTTGCGGGAAAAGTCCAAAAGTAGTGAGCGCTCCGCTTGCCGCCTCACTCGGAAGCAGAAGCTCATTTGGCCGCACGCTGTGGGAAATCTGTTCCTGACTCCGGGCTCTGGAGAAGTGCTCCATTTCTCTCTCGAACCACATGACCTCTTCTGCGGGGTTAATCCCAACGTCTCGAGGAGCTGATTCTCCACAGGCCACCTTCTGGCTCCGATGCAAATGCGTGGGCACAATCAAGTAACATGATGCCGTATGTTAAAAGGGAACCACAGCCATAGAAAAGACGAGGGAAATGGCAATGCTTCAAAGGCTGCCACATGCAACGTTCTTCATAGTTGCCGTAGCTATGGCACGGCTCTGTCTGCTGTCCCCCCCCCCCCCCCCAGGTTTTGTCTGCTTCACTGTATCTGCTAACTTTTGAAAATCAAAGGGGGAAGATGTGGACACCCACTGGTAAGGAAATCAAGGCATATAAACATGGCAATAGAAGAAGAAAAAGAGATTAGATTTATACCCCGCCCTTCACTCACTTGGAGTCTCAGAGCGGCTTACAAACTCCATTCCCTTTACCTCCCCACAACAGGCACCCTGTGAGGTAGGTGGGGCTGAGAGAGCTTTTTCCCAAGCTGTCCTTGAGAGAACAGCTGGTACAGAGCTATGGCTTGCCCAAGGTCATCCAGCCAGGTGCAAGTGGAGGAGTGGGGAATCAAACCCGGTTCTCCCAGATTAGAGTCCGTGCACTTAACCGCTACACCAAACTGGCTCTACCTCTGGGGTAGCCAACTAGCCAACCTCTGGGGAAGATATGTGTTTTGCCATATGACTCCTCGTAAGTAATCAGATGTATAACCACACCAGCATCCTCTACCAGTGAGGACTCCACGGTTTTGAGGATCAGTGGGGTACAGTGGCTAAATTGTTCCGCTTGGAGGGAGGAAACCTGGGTTCACATCCTGTTTTTTGGCACGAAGCTCTTTCAGTTGCCTTGGGACAGGTGCTTCTTCTCAGCGTAATTTACCTTGCAGGGTTGTTGTGAATGTAAAAAGAGAAAGGCCAGTGTCTGACACTATGGAGGAAAAATGGGGACATAAACATGACTCTTGCTAAAAATGATATGTACCTGGTAACAGGCAACTGAAAAGTAGGTTGCCAACTTTTATTTATGTATGTACTTTACTTATACCCTGCCCAACAGAGACAACAAAGCAGTCATGTCCAGATTTGTGTGTCCGGAGAGACACTAGTTGGTGTGTCTTCAAAACAATCTGCCATATTGGATACGCCCACTATTATTTATTCACTTCATTTGTACTTCCCCTTTTCCCTCAAGGGAGACTCAAAGTGGCTTATATTGTTCTCCACCCTCCACCCACCCATTTTATCGTCACAACAACACCGTGAGGTAGATTTGGTTGAGACTGTGGGACTGGCCCAAGGCCGCTCAGGAAACTTTCATGGCAGAGTGTGGATTTGAACCTGCGTCTCCCAGATCCTAATCCATCCCTCTACCCACTACACCACACTGGCTCTATTTTAAACTGGTCCTTCATGCTGTCCCTTTAACACCAGTTTGATGTAGGGTTGCCAACTCCAGGTTGGGAAAGTCTGGGAGATTTGGGGTCACTGCCCAGGGAGTTTGGAGTTTGGGGAGGGGAGGGATCTCAACCGAGAAGTGGTGCCACAGAACCCACCCTTGAAACAGCCATTTCCTCCAGGGAAACTGATCTTTGCAGTCAAGAGATCAGGTGTACTTCTGGGAGGAGAACCCCAGGCTCTGCTGAGGAGGAGGAAGAGGAGGAGGAAGGGAGGAAACACCTCCTCATTGCTGAAGTGTTCCTCAACACTCCCTCCCACTCAAATGCGTATCCCAACAGGAGGGGCGTTGGCTGGGTTGTCTAAACTGTGAGCATGTCTGGCATCTTCTCTCCAATACGGTCTGCCGGCTGAAGAATTTCACGCCCAAGGAATACAACACTTGAGAGCTCATTTTTCTAGGAATCACAATGTTTGTAAAACATTATCCCAGGTCAGACCTCCCACCCCAGACTGGTGTAGTGGTTAGGAACGCAGGCTCTGATCTGGGAGAACCGGGTCACGCACAAGCCATATATATCAGTCTTCAATAAATGCCATGTTCGATAAAATCCGACCCTTCTGCATTTGTCTAAGTCAAGGGTCCCCAGTGTGGGGACCAGTTTGGTGCAGTGGTTAAGAGTATGGACTCTAATCTGGGAGAACCGGATTTGATTCCCCACTCCTCCGCATGCGGCTGCTGGTGTGACCTTGGGTCAGTCACAGCTCTCTCAGAGCTGTTCTCTTAAGAGCAGCCCTTGAAAGAGCTCTCTCAGCCCCACCTACCTCACAGGGTGTCTGTTGTGGGGAGAGGAAGGGAAAAGAGACTGCAGGCAATGCTTCCTCTACGCTGTGGAATCTTGCGAGCAAAAATTCTACTTTGTAAGCTCCTGGCATGAAAGTTGTGAGTGAGCGATTTGGCCACTGCATAAATTGGTTTGCTCTGGAGCCGTCCTTCCTGAGCTAAGGCAAAAACATGTGAGCCAGAGGCTAAAAAACTGTGAGCTAGCTCACACTAACTCAGCTTTGAGGGAACACTGATTGTAAGCCACTCTGAGACTTCAAGTGAAGGGCAGGGTATAACTGAGAGCCAGTTTGGTGTAGTGGTTAACAGCACGGACTCTAATGTGGAAGAACCAAGACTGATTCCCCACTCCTCCACATGCAGCTGCTGGTGTGACCTTGGGTCAGTCACACGTTCTCTCAGAGCTCTCTCAGCCCTACCTACCTTACAGGGTGTCTGTTGTGGGGAGAGGAACAGAAGGAGATTGTAAGACGCTCTGAGACTCCGAATGAAGGGCAGGGTATAAATCCAGTCTCTGCTTCTTCTTCCCTTGTTCAAGGAAACAGAGGCCACCAGACCATGCCAGGGAAACATCCAGGAAGGGCTGTAGAAGCCCAGTGAGATGCACAGGAACAGCCTTCCAGCTCACTGAGACACCCAGGAATGCAGGGCCAGCCAGATGCAGAGGCAAGAGGCAACAATGGTGGCAAAGGAACAGCAGAACCCACCACAAGTGATGACCCTTCCCCAGAGCTCATTTTGTAGCAGGAGCTCCTTTGCATATTAGACCACACACCCCTGATGTAGCCAATCCTCCAAGAGCTTACAGTAGCCCTTGTAAGAAGAGCTCTGTAAGCTCTTGGAGGATTGGCTACATTAGGGGTGTGTGGCCTAATATGCAAAGGAGCTCCTGCTACAAAATGAGCCCTGCCCTTCCCCCATCTGCTGTGGGAGTCAGGAAGGCTTCTTTGCAAGGGTGGGGCAGGAACCTGTCTGCAGTGACTGCTTAGGCCAGCAGGGGCTGGAGGACAAGGATGATAAGGCTTCCCATGGGGGAGTGGGCAGGTGAAATGAGATCCCAGGCAGGCAGCTGTCCATTGGGCATAAGATCTGCCATTCCCATAGGCTCATCCCCCAGGACAGAGGGAGTGGATGAGGCCAGAGTTGTCCCACCCCCAGGCAGTCCTTTAAGATCCTGGGAGATCAATGGAGGAGCAGCCAGACCTTGCCTAAGGTAGCTGGGAGTAACACCAACATCCCCCCTTGCTCTTTTCTGAGGTCCCCCCCACCCGGAGAGTTTTACAGATACCAAAAAGACAAATAAGTGGGTTCTAGATCAAATCAAGTCTGAACTCTCCCTAGAAGCTAAAATGACTTAAATCTAAGTTATCATGCTTTGGTCATGTTATGAGAAGACAAGAGACACCAGAAAAGACAATGATGCTAGGAAAAGTTGAAGGCAGTAGGAAAACCCTAAGGTTACCAGGGAGAGGTCACAGGAACTGGAGAGTGATGGGAGTGTTGTAAACCCCCTCCTTGCTCTTTTCAGAGTGTCTCCCCCCACCCAGCAAGCTCTACTAAAGAACCCCTGGAGGAGACAACCCTAGACTCCAGTTCAGTGCTGGAGTCTGAGAAATGTACCCATTTTTATAAAATGCATTCTCCTTGTTTGGGGCTCAGACAGGCGACACATCTTGTCCAGACCATAAAACACAAACAGCAGGTATAGGGAGCCTCAATTTGCCTTGATGCCATGCAGGAGAAGGGAAAGAGTATTTAACTTTTTAACCTCCACCTAGTTTCACTATACAAAACCAGGCGTTGCTATGAGCATTTAATTTTATTTTTTTAAGCTCACACCTTTTCTCCTCTGAAGGGCCCATAACAAAGCAGGGAGTCACATTTTACGTAGGACGATTCTGCACTAACCTTAAATTCTGATTCAACCCTGTCCCCAAATTTACATTCTACACCAGGGGTCCTTTTGAGCAGGAGCTCAGGGGAGCGCAGCTCCGGGAGTTGGTGCCAGCTCCCCCCACCCCGCGGGGGAATACCTGCTTGTGTCATGGCTGCAGCAAAATGACCCTGTCCCCTGGAAAGGTCCTTGTTCCTCCAACCAGCCTTCTGAAGGCTTCAGCCACCACTGAAGCTATCATCCCAGTTTCTCTCTCTCTCTCTCTCTCTTTCTTTCCTTCCTTCTTTCCTTCCTTCTTTCCTTCCTTCCTTCCTTCCCTTTCTCTCTCTCTCCTTTCTTTCTTGCCTTCTGACATACTTCTGGTGATGTCAGGTGGTGTAGCATATGCAAATAAGTAATGCTAATGAGTTATGCTAATGAACTCCTGCACCTCTTTTTCTACGAAAGGACCCCTGTTCTACACTACACTTGAGTTCACCCCTATAATTATCTTGGGGTATTTTTTTTTTGTTTCCACATTACACTGAGGTCACCCCAGTTTCATCCCACACTTCTCCCAGGATAAACAGATGCCGTTATAACCTGGGATAAATGCAAGGTATTGTGTCACAGGTTGGACTCTGATAAAACCAGGGGTGAGATCCAAGTGCAGAAAGGACCATAGTGATGCTGACTGGAGGTTGACGGGTTAAATGCCATCTCCCTTCCCTGCCTGGTCTACTTCATCTTTTTGACCTCCCCAACCTAGTTTGAGAATTTCCTTGAATCTTCTGAACGACTACTGTTGGACAGAATGTTGAACAGTGGATCTTTGATCAGATCCGCACAGGGAATTCTCATGCGCCTCAAGCAGTTATGCTTCCCTTTGTGTCTACTGCGATGGAGCCCGTATGATAAATATTGCATATGTATCCATATATATAAATTGCTGCTGCCTCCAACACAAATAAAGTTAATCGGGCATCTGGAAAGGTGCGCCATATGCATCACTTCTGTCTCAAAACGTTCAAAGGGTGGTGGTAAATCAGTTTTGAGCATTCCAAGCAGGCAGGTTATCATAAATGAAATAAGAAAAGCCCATGGGTGTTTGGTATGTGCTTTTTAAAGACTTCTGGCTCATACCCTGCTTAAAGTCTCCTTGCCAAGCTGTTATAGACATAAAAAAAGCATATTTCAACCAACTCCCCATTTTACTCTCACCAACTTTCCAAGCCTCCCACCGCTACTAATTATGGAGATATTTATGTATCAGCACAAAACAATCTCCTCAATGAAGCTAGAGTTGATTCATTCGCTGATTACGTCGACGTTTCCTGGGTTAGAGAGATGGTGTTTGCCTTTTTGGTGCAAAGGGGACAAAACTCTCTTCGAGGCAAGATTATTCACTGGCTCAAATCTCATTTTATTTTCATTATGGGCAGAATTTCAGATCCTCGGTGCTATGGCAACAGTTACCAGCAGACAAAGAAGACCTCACCGTCCTTTTATTAGCCTCGGAAAGCACAGTGTAGGATCCAAGGGGCCCTACTTGGTGTGGCCTTGGCTTATCATCTCCTTCTTCCTTGCTCAGAACAGAGGAATCAAACCAAAACATGGCCAAACCTTTACATTTCTGAACGAATTCAGGAATGAGCTGTTCAGGAATGGGAACTCTACCTTTAAAGACATAGTGGTTCAGTGGTAGAACATCTTCATCTGCAAACAGTCCCCATCTTCGTCTGCAAACTGTCCAGGTTCAGTCCCCAGCATCTCACATAAACACACATGTGTTGTTCCATTTAACTTGAGATGCTGGGAATTGAAACTGGGACCTTCTGCAGGCAAAAGAGAGGCTCTGCCACTGAGCCATGGCCCCTCCCCATGATCCTTTCACCCATTAAAAGAATCAAGTGCTGCAAAAGTCAAGCCATGTGGTGTAGAGGTTAAAGGGTCGAGGATCTGGTAGACCTGGATTCAAATCCCTGCTCTGCTATGGAAGCTTGTTGGATGACCTCAGGCCGGTCACACTCTCTCAAACTAACCTACCTCACAGGGTTGTTGTGAGGATCAAGTAGCACGTGAGAATGACATCGGTCACTTTGGGTCCCCACTGGAGAGGAAAGCGGGGTATAAATGAATACAATAAAGGACCTTTCCGGAGACTCTGGAGAGCTGTTATCAATCAGAATAGATGGCACTGACCTTGATAGACCAGAGCATATGCGTTGCACACAGAAGGTCCTGGGTTCAATTTGTGGAGCCTCTAGTTAAAAGGATAGCTGGTGGTAATCATGAGTATCTCTTTGAAATGGTGGAAAACTGACAATGTGCTGACTGGGTCCCATGGCACTCACCATCACCCACTAGGTGTTTTTAGAAAGTGGGTGTGGCCAGGTGGATCTTTTGCCTAGCAAGACTTCTGACTGAATGTGCAGATTTTTTTTTTTTTAAAAAAATATTGCTTCAGCAGCAGCTGCCACCACGGCACAAGAATCTTCACTGTGTGCCTGAAGGTAAGCTGCAACAGCCATTTTGTGGAGCTGCCTCCTGTGGCAGCCATTTTGTGGAAGCCATTTTATGGCTGTACACACCATTCTGAATCAGAATTCCAAAGGTGCCCACGGAGTCAAGAAGGTTGCAGAGCCCTGGAGTAGATCATATAAAGCTGGATGGAGCAGAGGTATGAATCAGTTTCATGTGCTCAGAAGAACGTGTGTCATGATTTGTTGAACCAAAAATGGCTCATATTTCCCCTCATTTTCAATATCATTGTATGCAGGAGTAAGAAAAAGAATACATGGTATTGTTCCCTGCTCTTTATACCTATTGAAGTACAGGATCGAGTCTATTTTTTTTTGCCTGATCATCCAGAATAGCCCTATGTTCATACAGCAATTAGACTTGAGAATTTGTACCTTTAATTTTTTTAAAAATGGTGGCTTCTGCCATCTGTTTTCTAAGAATTTATCCACACAAGGAGATGGAGAATAGTATCATAAATGTCACTTCCTAAATCATTCAGGAAAGAAATCTGTCTGCGAGCCTCAAGTATCATGGGTCAATGCCTCCCTTCCTCTTGAGCAAAACAAGTTGTTAGGAGTAGATGCACCCATGGAGAGAGATACCGACACAGAAAATCATCTGGAGACCAGCAATCAATAGGGTTGCCAGCTCCAGATTAAGGAAAAACCTGGAGATCTTTGGGATGGAGCCTAGGGAGGGTGGGGTTTGGAATGGGGAGGGATCTCAGCCAAATATAATTCCATAGAGTCATAGGAACATAAGAACAGCCCAGCTGGATCAGGCCAATGGCCCATCTAGTCCAGCTTCCTGTCTCACACAGTGGTGAACTGGTTCTGCCAACAACAGGGCAGAGAGGCCGACACCTTCTCCTGATGTTGCCTCCTGGCTCTGGGATTCAGAGTAGGGTTGTCAGGTCTGGATGGAAAAATACCTGGAGACTTTGGGGGTGGAGCCAGGAGAGGGTGGGGTTTGGGGAGGGGAGGGGCCTCAGCATGGCACAGTGCCATAGAGTCCACCCTTCAGAGCAGCCCTTTTCTCCAGGGGAGCTGATCTCTCTCAGCTGGAGATCAGTTGCAAAAGCAGGAGATCCCCAGGCCCCACCTGGAGGCTGGCAACCCTAATTCAGAGGCTTAGTGCCTCTGAATGTGGAGGTTCTCCTCAGTCACCATGGCTAGTAGCATTTGATGGATTTATCCACCATCCTCCAAAGCAGCCATTTTCTCCAGGGGAACTGACCTTGGTTGTCTGGAGATCGATTATAATAAGTGGGAGAGCTCCAGGTGCCACCTGAAGGTTGGCAACTCTATCCAAACATAAAGGTGGGCAGGAGTTTGTCTAGTTGTGGAGGAGACAGAGGATTTGAGCAGGTGCCTCTCTGCTCATACCTGAATGAGAAGGTGAATTTGCCCAGTTCCTCTTTTAAATAATTCAGGGGTTCTGTGCTTTCACCTAGACTTTTGGGAGCAATCCCAAACAGGTATCCTCAAAAGTAAATCCCATTTTATTCAATGGGCCTTACTCCCAGGAAAGTCTTGGAGAGCACAGGAAAGTGCGTGGACTCTAATCTGGGAGAACCAGGTTTGATTCCCCACTCCTCCACTTGCACCTGGCTGGATGACCTTGGGCAAGCCATAGCTCTGTACCAGCTGTTCCCTCAAGGACAGCTTGGGAAAGAGCTCTCTCAGCCCCACCTACCTCACAGGGTGTCTGTTGTGGGGAGGGGAAGGGAAAAGGAGTCTGTAAGCCGCTCTGAGACTCCCTTGGGGAGTGGAGGGTGGGGTATAAATCCAATCTCTTCTCTCTTCTTCTTCTTCTTCTTCGGATTCTTCTTCGGATTGTTTTTGATCCTTGTAAAGAAACCACAGCTGTGTGTTTGACAAGACAACTAAGTTTACATTTGGATACAGACACAAAAGGGTTAAAACACCAGCCTGCCAAAGTCAAAGGATGCTCAGTTCGCCTATCAGAATCCTCAGTGAGGTATAAAAGGATGGAAAGGACAGTGATGGGGCGATACGGCCGGCTTCTGATCCAGTGAGTTTATGGCTTGGTGTGGTAACTGAAACAGAGTAAGTTGTTACATCTCAGTTTAGTGAATGGAACATTTATTGAGGATGAGAATATACCTTCCCCAAAAGAATGGCTTTTATTTGGGCATAGTTAGACACAAATGCCAACCCCAAACTTTCACCTTCCTTGGTTGCTAATAATAGAATCTAGTTTTAAAAAGCCACCTGAGGGGGCTAGGATTTATTTTGAAATATTTGTGCTTGCCTTTTTAGTTTCTAAGTATTCATGGTTAGTGTCAGGATCTGACAATAATGCCTTTGTGTTTTCTGCATTTTACAATGATGTCTCTGTGCTTTTTGCATTTGGCTTTCGATTCCTTTGTTCTAGCAGACCCTTGCCAGCACCCCTTATCTGTCTCCTTCAGCATCCTCCCCTGCCAGTTATAAATGTTACTTTGAAGTGGGGATCTTACTCTGGTTAATGTTGCAATGTTTGGGCGGGAGATGGCGACCCAAATTCCTAGGTGTCATTCCTAAACAAATGGCGAGTACTCCCTTTCATGCCCTCCTCCCTTTTCCGGGCCTGTGTATGTTATCTTGTTATTGAAACCTTGAAGTGTTGTTTATGGCCGGGGCTTGGAGAATGTTGTGCCTAAGTTAACACATGTAGGTCACTCAGATCAAGAGGGGAATTTATAACTTTCTCACCTTGCTGTGGGAACCTCAACGGTCCTTTCTACTTTTCCCGCGTTCACCCTCTTGCCCTGACTGGCTCAGGTCTGGGGTTCAATTGAAAACCTGAGAGTATAATAGTACTGTCTGTATTGCATTAAGCATCTCTAACAAACATTCGAGAACCTGTTTGCAGTATTGGAACAATAAAGAACTCTGCTTCAACAACGAAGGTCTGGTTTCTTGCTGCCAATACAGAAGCCTCACAGTTAGCTGCAGTCAAAAAAGGAAGGAAAGCGAGGGGGGGAGAGGGAGAGGTTTTCAGATAAGATTCTGAATGTTGCTGTTTGAGAAAACAATGGAAGAAGCAACCTCATACTAATGTGCATCATGCTTATTTTTAAATGGTCTGGGGTTAAATATTAAGAGCTGTCTCATCCACTGAATTGTCTTGTCCATGGAGTTGCTTACAGCTGTGGCGGCTCAAAAGTGAGATCTAAATAGCCAAGAACACAAACCATGAAATAACTTTCAAGGGCTGTGGTTACACAAAATAAATAATGCACTTTCAATCAACTTTCCACCTGGATTTTACTATGGCTGTGATCACAGCCACTCCTCCCTTCGGGATCAAATGGGCACAGTCAGACAGCCACATCTGTCAGGCATTCCCCAGCCATACTTATCCCGTCATAGGATGACTTGGAGCCAGGTTAAAAGGCACCACATCACAAGTAGTGTTTTTGGTTCCCCACACAGTCATTGTGCATGGCAGGATGTCTGAATGCGGGGGAGCTTGCCAACTGCCTGCTTTCCCCCTAGTGCTCTTTTTAAAATAGTGTGTCCAAGGCGGTGGGGTCTATGTGGTACAGAGACCCCCTGCCAGCATCAAAAAATTATAAAGTATTTATTAAAAGGAAAATGTTTACAAGCATACTTTTAGCACAACACCAGTTTGACCAAGGGATCCAAAAGAAATTGGTAAAATGCAAATCTTCTGTCCCTCTCTCTATACTTGCCCTATCAGATGCTAAAAGATAGGACATGCTCTTTAAGCTTAGAAGTTATAAATCTCTACAGAGTTACCATTTCCTTGAAGCTTTCTGTAGCTCTCTGGGGCAGCATATGGTCAAAATGGCTGCCTTGCCAGTTGAGAGGTCTGTGTGTACTCATGGATGCTGCAAGGAGGTTTTGACATATCTGTTTCTCCATCCACTGGACAGGTCAGCCCAGATCAAAAAAGCATTCCCTAGGGCTTCTTCCTGGAGATTATTCCTGGATCCGTTTTAGCCTAAAGTTCTTCACATCTCTGTTCCTTGCTAGGAGGAGGGGGAGAAGGGAGAAGCTTGACCATCCCATTGTCTAGACGTATTACCATTTATACGAAGGCATGTCTGGGGAGCAGTTCCTTCTTCCCATCCTGTTCTTTGCCTAGAGGGAAAAAATGTTAAAATGCAAAGTGGAGGTTTGGCTCTTTTTAAATCTCCCAGGAAAAAAGGCTTTTGTATTCCATTTTAGTAACAGGTTGCTGGTGGATTTTTTCTATCATTTCAGACAAAGCCATTTTAGTAAACAGCCGCTAGCAGAATTTATTTACCTGTTCATACAAACCTGCTTGTGTCGGGTTAGCAAAGTGTGGCTGACCCACTTCTGAGGGAAACTGTTTTTTTTTTCTGTTTTCAGCCCCATCATTGTGATTCTGAATCACTGTGGTGTGCTGTTTAAAATGCCCAATAGCGCTTCCTACAATGCTGTTCCCCCCACCCTTTTTTGGTGTGTGATCTTTCTTGGACTTTTTTTTTTACATTCTAAGGTGAGTGCTGTAGCGCTAAACTGCTATAGCTCTTCAGTGCTATAGTGGCACCATTGAGATACATTGACTCCATCGACTTCACTGTGCCTTGCTCAGATCTTGCAACCTGAGGGCTGTGGATTCCTTTAGTGAGTCAGTTTGTCTCCTGGTAGGTCTTCCTCTTCTCCAGCCACCTTCAACTTTTCCTAGCATTGTTGTCTTTTTCCAGTGAGTCTGCTCTTCTTGTAATGTGATCAAAGTATGATAGCCTCATTGTAGTCCTTTTAGCAGCTAGAAAGAATTTAGGATTGTTTGTCTTTCTGGTGGTCCATGGTGTCCATAAAACTCTCCTCTGCACTACATTTCAAGTGAATAAGTTTTCTCCCTGCCAACTTCCTTCATTGTCCAACTTTCACATCCATACATAGTAATGGGGAATACCACAGTAGGTGAGATATTAGAGAGGGAAAAATTCTTCCAAGAAGAACATCTCAGAAGCTTCAGGCTGATCTTGATGTTATGAGGACACTACTGCTAGATCATGACCTGAATGTATCAGTCATGAGTTCTGAAGAAATAAACAGGGCTTCTGAATAGGATTGCCAGGTCCCCCCTCCAGAGGATGGGGGGTAGGGTTGCCAGATCCAGGTTGGGAAACACTTGGAGATTTGAGAATGGACCCTGGGGAGGACAGGGACCTCAGTAGGGTGCAATGCCATAGAGCCCACCCTCCAAAGCATCTGTTTTCTCCAGGGGAACTGATCTCTGTAGTCTGGAGATGAGCTGTAATTACGGTGGGTCCCAAGGGCCCACCTGGAGGCTGGCATCTGTATTTCTGAACCTCTCATATATTATGTTATAACTGTTCAAGCATTTTCTCTAGCACTCCTGGCTGCAGAGACTTTGATTAAATGGGAACTGCGAATTCTCAGGAATCATAAGAGAAATCCAGTGAAAAATGCCCCCCCCCTCCAGTTTAGAATTACTTACTGCTCTGAGCCTTACAGAAGGGAGGCAGTTTTAAAAACCCTAAATTCCAAATCCTTCAGTACTCTGTTAGAATCAGCCCTATGGAAAGCTAGGCTGAGGCTCCAGTATGATTTGTCTCCCTATGGTACAAAAAAAAAACCCAACTACAACGCTTTTGTGAATTCACTTTTGACCATATTATATATCCAGTGTCTTTGTACAGTTTGATGCATATCCTCTTGGTTACTTAGGAAACTGATAACTCTGAATTGTCATTTCCCTGGCCTTGAGTAGAGTTTTTTTAATGCTTCATGCTCAGGGCACATTTCCCCCCCCTGGTATAAGATGGGAGGCATACTTCCCTCTTGCACTCAAGGAGATGCACATATGTAACTGTGGTTATTTAGGGAATTTATATGCCACCTCTACAGAGACCTGCTCCAAGTGGTGTGCAATTAAAACAATGCCATGAAAACTGTACCATCAATGACCAGTATAAAAACTATCATTATAATCAGCTCAAATGGACAGTCAATATCAGCTGGAATTATGGGGGGTGGGGTAGGGGTGCCAGCTCCAGGTTGGGAAACTCCTGGAGATTTGGGGGGTGGAGCCTGGGGAGGACAGGGATCTCAATGGGATACAATGCCATAGACTCCACCCTCCAAAGCATCCATTTTCTCAGGGGGGGACTGATCTCTGTAGCCTGGAGATGAGCTGGGGGATCCCCAGGTCCCACCTGGAGGCTGGCATCCCTAGCTGGAGTACTTGCTGTGTCAGGATCTCCTTATTGTCTCCGCCAGGATTATGTCATTGCCCATATATGGGCCCGGGGGGAATGAGTGAGGCAGTGAGCCTTCCTGTTTTGAGGGGCTTAGAGTGAGGCAGCATGATATAGGGGGTTAGAGTGCTGGATTAAGATGTGGGAGACCCAGGTTCAAATCCCCACTCTGCTCTGGAAGCTTGCTGGGGGGTTGGGCCTGTTATGCACTCTCAGCCTAACCTACCTCAGGGTGGTGTTGTGCAGATAAAATAGAGGAGAGGAAAATACAGTAAGTCATGTGGCAGGGGCGTAGACTTTTGGAAATCTGGGGGGGGGGCTCCTTAGAGGTGCGCGCTTGCTGGAGTGATGTTCTCCCCCCCTGAAACTGCCCCGCCTCCCTGGGTCCTTCCGAGGCCCGCCAGCCGCTGCTGCTGGTGCCTCTCTCTCTCCCCCCCCCGCCCGCCACCCCTTCCCTCTCCCTCTCCAGCAGCGGTGGCTGGGCCACGGAAGGACCCGAGGAGGCGCGGCGGTAGGCGCTCCGTTTTCCTGGGAAATTTCAGGGGTGGCTCAAGCCCTCGAGCCCCCCCGTACTCTACGCCTATGCCATGTGGAGTCCCCATTAGGGAAAAAAGCAGAGTATGAATGAAGTATATAAATAAATGGGTAGATGAAGAGGACAAATCTAATATAGTGGTTTAGTTTATCAAGGCACATCAACCAGTGTCTTTCAGGACACACCCATCTGGAAATCAGTTCTGTGTTGCCTTCATATTTCTCATCTACTCTGAAACACAGGTCTTAAATTGGCCTGATCCATTCCTGATTTTACCCCACCGATACACAGTTCAAAAGGTCTCTACTTGTACTAAGGTTGCCAGCTCCTGGTTGGGAAATTCCTGGATATTTGTGGGTGGAGCTTGGAGAGGGTGGGTTTAGGATGGGAAGGGATCTCAGCAGGGGATAACACCACAGAGTCCACTCTCCAAAGCAGCCATTTTCTTCAGGGGAACTGATCCCTATCATCTGAAGATAAAGTGTAATTCCAGGAGATCTCCAGGGCCCACCTGAGAGTCGGCAACCCTAACTTTCATTGCTTGTTCTACTGGCAGCCTCCTTGAAGAAGAGTGGCTGTGGCTCACTGGAATTGTATCCGCTTGGCATGCAGAAGGTCCCAGGTTCAATCCCCAGCATCTCCAGTTAAAAAGGATTTGGTGGTCAGTGATGTGAAAGACCTCAGCCTGAGACCATAGAGAGCTGCAGCCAGTCTGAGTAGACAGTACTGATCTTGATGGACCGAGGGTCTGAGTCAGTATAAGGCAGCTTCATGTGTTGATGTGTGCTAAGATCCCCCACTCAGCTGACATCCCCTAAAATGGTTCCAAGCATTTCCCATATTCCCATTGCTGAGCATTGGCATCACCAACAATACAGCAAAGAAGAATGAATCTATAGAATAATGTATATTTGTGTCTGTGTGTTTATTTTTAAGGGGGGAAGCAAGGTCAATCTTTTTAAATTCCCAGTGTTGTTTCTTTTCTTTTCTTTTTGCCATACAGTTGGTATTCTGCTTTCATCGACCTGCCAACATTAGAAAGGCAGCTTTGTTTGTGTCATTTTATGAAGCAGAAGACATTATCGTCCTACTATCTCAGTAATTCAGTCCACCGAATAATCACTTGGAAGTTTCATCAGTCACGTTCGGAGGATTCTGAATAAACACTGAGGACGAAGGCACATTTGCGTTGTTTGGGCATACAGGGCTTTGAATGATGCCTGCCATTTCTGACTTGGCTCCCATTAGCATAGTAACCATTGCAGAAATCTTTTCATTTGTTCAGACGAGTGTCTCAAAAAGAGGGGAGGGGGAAGCTTTGAGGCTTGCTGCACAAACAAGGAAATTGGACTCTTGCAACCTCTTCTGGCCCTCTGACAGAAATTGGGTTGCCAACAGCTGGGTGGAGGCTGGAAATCTCCTGGAATGACAACTGATCTCCATGATGACTGAGTTCAGTTCCCCTGGAGAAAGCAGTTACTTTGTATGGTGGGTTTTATGGCATTATACTCTGCTGAGGTCCCTTCTTTTCCCAAACCTTGCCCTCTCCAGGCTCCACCTCCAAATCACCATGGAAATCTTTAGTAAAAGGCGAAAGATTTATGCGATCTGAAGAGAAACCAGAGCATAAATCACCAGGTATTTCCCAAGCAAGAGTTGGAAAACCTAGGAGAACATCTAAGATTCTACTATGGTAAACATGGTACTTCAGTAAGAGCAGAGTCACCATGTTATAGCAAAGGGGTTCCCAGTCTTTTTGAGCCTGTGGGCATCTTTTAAAATCCTGACATAGGGTGGAGCTGCAAAAAAGCTACCACAAGGAGGTGGTGCCAACCCCCAAAATGTCTGCCACGAAAGGCAGAGGCACACACAGAGAGGAAGCCCAAGTGCAGAGGAGAAGATGGGTAATTAAAAAATACACCGGGAAAGAGGGGGGCGGGACAATAAAATAAATGCTGTGGTGGCAGCTGCCATTGAAGCTGTGTTTGTTTATTTCATTCATTTATTTATTTCTTCATATTTATAGCCTACCCTTCCCGCAAGTGGGCTCAAGGCAGGTGACAACATTTCAGTAGTACAATATGCATTAAAATGGTGGCCTCAACCTGACAGCAGAAAATTAGTGGTTGCGAGAGGTTCCCTGGCCTGCTGGTGACATATAAACAATGGCCAGCAGTTGTTAGATGGGTGAACAGAACCTCAGGGAGGCCATACTTGGACATCTGCTGCCTCAGCCAAAGGTCTGGTGGAACAGCTCCATCTTACAGACCCTGCAGAATTGAAGAAGATCCCACAGGGCCCGGATCTCAATGGGGAGCATGTTCCACCAGGCAGAGGCCATGGCAGAGAAAGCCCTGGTTGAGGCAAGACAGATGTCTTTCAGGCCAGGGACCACCCGGAGGTGTTACTGTGTGTACTGGCAAAATCCAGTTGGAAAGTGCATTGAAAGTGAATTGAAAGTGGATTATTTGGTGTGTGTGACTGCAGCCTAAGACTGTTATCTCTGTTACCCAAGAAACTTACCATCGCTGCATGCTTAAGGTCCCAGGTTCAATCTCCAGCTAAAGTATCTCTAATAGCCAGACTAGAAAGACCTCTCTCAGAAACTTAGGGCACCTGCTTAGTATGTAGAAGGTCCCAGGTTCAATCTCCAGCATCTCCAGTTAAAAGGAGAATAGAATAGAACAAGAGGCAGGGACCCACGATACTCGCGGGGGCAGGGGAGCTCGAAGTGGAGGAGAAAGCCCCCAAAGGTAAGCCTTCTCCCTTTCTCTCTGTCCCCCTGGCACCAACGGTGAGGCCCACGTGGCTCTGAGCTGCTGGGCCTGCCAGGCCTCCTCACCCCCCTGGATGGCGAGGCCCATGCAGCTCGGAACTGCCAGGTCTCCTCTCCCTCCCGCCCCCCAACCACCAACATCAGGAGCCACCGGGCCTGCCCAGTTCTTCCCCCTGGTAGCGACAGCAAGGCCCGCGTGGCTCCAACTGCCATGCCTGCCAAGCCCTCTCCCTGCAGTGGAGGCGAGGATAGATTGCAACCTAACAAGGTTTTTATTTTTAGTTAAAGTTAAAGGTGTACATTTGGGTGGTACACCGGTTATTAGTAAGTTAAGTTATTTTTGTAGAGTTTGACAGTTTGTGGTATTATAACTATATTGTATGACTCACCATTTTAAATTTGTTTCCTGGAACGCTAGAGGGCTAAATCAGAGGACTAAACTACATAGGGTTTCGTCGTTTTGGTCAAAAGAACGCCCCAGTGTATTGTGTATTCAAGAAACTCACCTGAAAAAGTCTAGCAACTATGTACTCAAATCAAAATGGTTTTCACAACAATATCATGCGGCGGGCTCGTCAAAGGCGAGAGGTACGGCAATTTTGATATCAAAAACTTTTCCCTTTTCCTGCACACAAATTAAATCAGATCCCAGAGGGCGTTATATTTTTATTAAAGGAACACTGAATGGTGAAAATTTCACCATAGCATCGCTTTATGCCCCAAATGAAAATCAAATAGCATTTATTAAAGATACTTTGGACAAATTAATGGAATTCAAACAAGGAGAGCTGATTATTGGTTGTGATTTGAATCAAATTGTAGACTTTAAATTTGATAGAACTTACATAAAACCGTTAAAAAAACAGAAAAAAAAATCCCCCGTGTTGACAGAACTGGCACAAGTCTTTGATAGCTATAATTTAATTGATTTGTGGCGAACACTAAATCCTGGCGCAAAACAATTTTCTTACTATTCCTATACGCATAAAATATATACAAGAATTGACTATATACTGATTTCTCAATCCTTGGTGACAAAATTTATTAATGCAGATATGGGCAGTAGTATTTTATCAGATCATGCCTGGGTAACTGGGAATTTTTTAAAATCACAAGATGACAGGAAAGGTCCAAACTGGCTACTAAACAAATTATTATTGCAAAACGAGCTTATTTGCGAACACATTTCTGACAAAATTAAAGAATACTTTAAAGACAACGCAAATTGTGAAGCCTCTGTAAAAAATATTTGGGATGCCTTTAAGGCAGTACTTCGAGGCCATTGGATCTCAACAGCATCATACTATAAAAAAGAGAGACAAACGGTAGTTAGTGAATTATTAGGAAAAAATAAAAGATTTAGAATTAAAGCACATGAAATATGGAGGGAAAAAATATTTGAAAAAACTAAATTTAGAAAGACAAAAGCTCAACTTATTGGAAACCTCTAAAACACAGAAAAATTTACTACTTTTAAAACAAAAGTATATTACAAGAACACCAAAATCTATAAAATTTTTGAAGTATAGAGCCGAAAAGAAGGCCGCGTCATCATTGATACCAACTATCAGAGATAGGTATGGCAATCTGAAAAACACATCTAAAGAAATCAGTGAGGTGTTTTATAATTTTTTTCAGAACTTATATACTACTACTAATCCCAGTAAGGTACAAATAACAAACTATTTTAATTCAATAGACTTTGATGTAAAATTGTCTAAAGAACACCAGGATTTATTGGAAGCTCCTTTTACTTTACAAGAGGTGACGGATATCATTGGCAGAATAAAAAATAACAAGACCCCTGGACGGGATGGTTTCCCAATTGAGTTTTATAAAAAGTTTTTACCCTTGATTGTAGAACAGCTCACCCATACCCTAAATTCAGTGCTGTTAGAAGGCCAAATGCCTCAGTCATGGTCTGAGGCCAGAATCATCGTCCTTTTGAAACCAGGCAAGGATAAATCATTAGCTAGCTCCTACAGACCTATTTCATTATTAAACCATGATTTCAAAATTTTTTCATCCCTTTTAACCAACAGATTAAATAAAATTATTTCCTCTTACATTCATAACGATCAAGCAGGTTTCATGCCAGGTAGATCCATCAATGAAAGCATTCGCAAAACTTTAAATATTATCAACTACTGCAAGCAAAATAACTTTAATTCGATATTGCTATCAACTGATGCTGATAAAGCCTTTGACAGGGTAGAACCTACATACCTGCACGAACTCTTGCTAAGAATGGAGTTTGGCCCAGTATTCCGTCAGGCGGTAAGAACGTTGTATAGCTGCCCATCTGCTCAAATTTGCGTAAATCACTACAGATCTAATGACTTGAAATTAACTAGAGGTACTAGGCAGGGATGCCCCTTATCCCCCTTATTGTTTGCGCTCTCAGTGGAACCATTGGCATATGCTATTAGGAACGATCCAGGTATTGTGGGCCTAAGTGTCCAGAATAGGAAAATTAAAGTTAGCCTTTATGCAGATGATATTTTATTCTATGTTATGTATCCAGAAAAAGAACTAGAAATTATCATGGGGCATTTAAAACGGTTTGGTGAAGTCTCTGGATTATTGGTTAATTATAATAAATCAGACATCTACCCGATTAACATCTCGGCCAATCTTAAAGTAAAACTACAAAGGGAATTTCCTTTTAATTGGATAACAGATAAGTGGAGGTATCTGGGTATTTTAGTTCCAGTAAATTTAAATAATCTTCACTCTTATAATTATGACCCATTGTCAAAATATTTAAAAACTATGTTGGAGGACTGGGCATTTGCTAAATTCACGCTAAGCGAAAAAGTTTTAATGTTTAAATCACTGTTGTTACCGAAATTTTTATTTTTGTTCCAAAATTTGCCGACCTTAATGCCTAAAAGAGACCTCGAGCAATGGCGCCAAACAATTCATAAATTTCTGTGGGAAGGCAAACGAGCGAGAATTAAATACTCTATACTGTTGAAACCCAAAAAACTGGGAGGGCTAGGATTACCAAATTTAGAATCCTATTATGTCGCTTCTCAGTTAAGCAATATTAATTTTTATGCCAACCCAAACGGTGATACACCTTGGGTCCTCATTGAACGACTGGCATTATCGCCCATGCGTTTACATGAATATATTTGGAATACCTCACAACAGCAGAATTGTTTGGCCATTAACAACCCTTTTTTAAAACTTACTTTAAATTTATGGAATAAGTACAGACAGATTTTAGTACCAGGAGTTTCACCTATCACATCGATTTTTGGCCAAAACTGGTTTGTACCAGGATGTGCAACAACCTTTTTATTAGATATTAAAAACAAGGGGCTTTTTAGAATTAAGGACTTTATGCAAGGTGGTAAATTATATACACATCAGCAGTTGGAAATCAAACATAAAGTCAAATTGGATTGGTTGCAGTATCAACAACTTTATTCACTGTATACAGAATTAAGTAAAGCCACTGTATTAGATAGACCACTGACTCCGTTTGAAAACTTTGTCCAGAAACAGCAGTCTTCCACTAAAGGACTAATGGCTATAATATACAAACAATTGAATGAAAAAACATGGTCTGAGGTTTCCTCAATACAAAAGGCTTGGCACAAAGATTGCGGCATAGAATTCACCAATACTCAATGGGAAACTATATGGGCTTCACCAATCTTGCATAGTAAAACTACGAACCTACAACTACAACAATTTAAAATCGTGTCAAGGTGGTATCTTACCCCTGAACGATTATACAAAAGCAGATACAAACCCACACCATTGTGCTGGAAGCAATGCCAACAGAAAGGAACCTTAATCCATTGTTGGTGGGGTTGCCCTAAAATTAAACTACTTTGGATTGCAATAATTGAGGAAATCAAAAAGATCATGAATTTTGACCTACCAAACACACCTGAATCGATACTTCTTAACTACTGGCCAGATGCCTCAGATACCAAACAGACACTTGAAGTGGTTGCACTATTGTTAATGGCGGCAAAAAATCTTATTGCATCTAACTGGAAATCTGTTAAAGCGCCCACATTGCGACAATGGAAGGTGAAAATTTGGGACATTTTAGTTTCAGACAAACTGGCGATTCAAATACAGTTGATGGAGAATCCCCAGTTAAACAATAATTTTTTAGATAAATGGTTTAAATTCTTTGATTATATAAATGCACACCAATTGGAGAAAATTACAATCCCTGCAAAATATAAGAATATGGTATTTTACTAATGAAAAAGAAGTTTGTTAAAATGATACAAATGTTGGTTGACTCTGTTTATGTAAGTTTAGGTAGAGCATAGGAGTTTTAGGAGACAAAGTTGTATAGGTTAATGTTTTTTGTTTGTTTGTTTGTATTGGGTTCTGTGTGTATATGATTTGAAAAGTTGTATGGATGTTCAATATTATAATTGTTATAAAAATAAAAAATGTTAATTGCAAAAAAAAAGGATAGATTGCAACCTCTCCCACCGGTCTACTGGGGGAGAAAAAAAGTGCTTGCGCAATTGCTCAAGACTTTAGGGCACAGAAGATCCTCTGCTTTATTTATTTTGTGGGAGGGGGGAGGAGAGCACAGGAGTGTGCAAGAGAGAGGGGAGGCTGGAAGGAGCTCTGTCCTGGTCCCAGCGCAGCTGCCTGGTTAAGAAGAAGGGAGGCCATTGGAGCGGAGGCTTCCCGGCCTGGCAGAACATTCGGGGACATCATCACTGCATCAAAATAAAACTGGCCCAGAGGAAAAGTACCAAACAGGGGGTGAGGAGGAGGGCATAACTTGGGGAGGGGAACTGAGCCAGCCACATCTCCGAGTCCCCAGGGGGAGGGGGAGGTTGTGGGGGGGGGGAGAGGATCCCTTTCATTGGTCAGCAGAGAGGCTACGGAATAGGTGCAAGGGGGGCCCTGCAAACAGTTTATTTTAGTTTTACTCATTGACTTCATTTATTACTATGAATGATCACAGTCAAAGATTTGACGGATAGATGGTTGTTTCTGCAAGGAATATCGAGGGCTATTAGCCCCCAAACAAAGTTTGAGTCCAGTGGGCACCCTGAACACCTACAAAGTTTAATTCTGGGTAGAAATGCATGCCCAGAATTAAACTTTGTGGGTCTGAAAAGTGCTTCAGACCAACAGGTCTACTCTGCCTTGGTTTCGTTGTGCTTCCAAACCATGTTTTGGCTTAATAATATTGTCACAAAGCCATGGATCCATGACTTTTGTGATGCAAGCTGTGGCCATGGACACATGGTGACCCAACACAAAAACACTGAGGATCCATGAGGATCCATGCTCCAGAACCATGTTTTTGCAGAATGGTTTCGCCACAAAGATGTGGATCTGTGATGTTGTGGTGCAAGTTGTTGCCATGGACATGTTATGTTATTTGATGCTGTGTTTGGGGTGATCCATTGCAAAAACCCCAAGGATCCATGAGGATCTGTGTTTCAGGACCATGTTTTGGTGAAGCTGTGGATCTCTAATTTCTGTGCTGCAAGCTGTGCCCATGGACATGATATGTGATCTGATGGTGGGCACCCAGAGGCGTTCTTTGTGGCGACCCAGGCCCTAGTGCTGGAAATACCGCCCAGGGATCGAAGGGGAAGGGCTGCGGCATCAGCATTAGGATGCGCCTTTTCTCCTTCACCCCCCCCCGTTGCCCTTTCCATTCGCCAAGCAGCCCTCTGAAGACCCAGCTAGCGCACAGAGGACTCCAGGCTTGCTGAGAGTGTGATTGGCCCAAAGTCAGCCAAAAACCTTCCACGGCAGAGTGGGGATTTGAACCTGTGTCTCCCAGCTGGTGAGTCTGATGCTCTAGCTGCTAGCCCACACTAGAAGCCAACTCCTTTGATACTCCTAATCTCTAAAGATATTTGCAAAAAGTGCCATTCCTGTCAATGAAACTCACTTCCAAGTGTCAAGTTTGTGCACACTTTACTTGGAAGGAAGCTCCAGGGTTTCAGTGGAGCTTACTTTCTGGATGGGGTGCAAAGGGGCTGCAGTCTCTTTGGACTTCCTCATGAGCAAGTGCTCCTTGTGCTCAGTGGGACTTCCTCCATGCACATGTGCAGAAAGAATGGAGATTTGGAAAATCCTGGTATTTAATATGAGAAACCCAGTAGCTCTATCTAGAGAATAAGCCAGGTTTGCTACTTTCTAAATGTGGCGGGGAGTTCCTTTTCTTTGCTTTGGCAGGGCTTTGTTCCAAGTCAATTGCCTTAACTGGTTTCTGGATCAAGTTTTGATTATGACCTACAAACTCCTTAGGCTTGTGAGCGGTGGCTTCCAAGTCCCCCCTTAGGTCATCTAAAAAGGAGTAAAGTCCAAGTAATTTAGAGATTAGTGTCATCTCGCCAAGGGTTGTGAGCCACAAACCATATCGTCTTCAACCTATTCTTGGGAGCCACAACCATTAGGAAAGAGCCATGTGATAGAACTGTAATAATAATTTACTCATAGTTGCAAGAGCCAATAAGATTCAAGTTTGATGGGGGACTGGGCAAATTGATCTAAGGAACTGAAAGAAGAGAAAGTATTAGCAAGCTCAGTGGTTAAGGATTTGAATAGAGCTCTTTATAGTCCAATCCTGAGGACACTTCTCTGGGAGTAAGCCCCCTTGGATAGACCTCAGTAGGATGTATCTGTTACTGATGAGGAATTGTTATAGGAAGGGGATAAACAATTAAAGTATATGAGAGAGAAGAAGAAGAAGAAGAAGAAGAAGAGATTGGATTTATACCCCGCTCTCCACTCCCTAAGGGAGTCTCAGAGCGGCTTACAAACTCCTTTTCCCTTCCCCTCCCCACAACAGACACCCTGTGAGGTAGGTGGGGCTGAGAGAGCTCTTTCCCAAGCTGTCCTTGAGGGAACAGCTGGTACAGAGCTACGGCTTGCCCAAGGACATCCAGCCAGGTGCAAGTGGAGGAGTGGGGAATCAAACCCGGTTCTCCCAGATTAGAGTCCGCACACTTAACCACTACACCAAACTGGCTTTCAAGAGAGAGAATGTCTGAAAATGTCATGCAGGTTTCTGTGGACTGCCTCCCCTATTATATCACACTGACCTTGCAATAGCATTGTAGCTAACCCCACCTAAGAAACTTCTATGCTGTTTCTGTCATTTCTAAAACGTACTTCACACCAACTGTGCATCGCCATTCTTTTCTAATTTCTCTCAACTATGTACAGCTTTCTATGCCGTGCTTCATTTGGACTGCTTTGCTTTCTCAGGTCCTAGGGCGCAATCATACACACCCATTTGCAACACAAGAAGGACGATTCCCCACCGGCTCAAAGTGGCACGATCACACAAGCACATCTGGGAAGCGTCCTGCAGCCGGTGTCAAAGTGTCGCAAACCAATTTGAGCCGGTGGGGAATCGGCTTATTTAGCTACCAGTGAAAAGGCAGTCTCAAATGGTTTGCGCCGGCCCAGAACTGACCTTTCCTGGCGTGATCGCGCCAGCACAAACAAGTGGCATTGGGGAGCTGTCAGAATCTGCAAATTCAGACAATATATTAGTCAGGCCTCCTTCTCTTAGTTTTCTTAGTTTGCATGCATGCCTTTAACTGTCCTATGTAATCTGTCCTGTATTGGGATTCTATGTAACCGTAATGTAATAGTGCTTGTCCAGACCGGGAGGGTGACAACAATGATTTGCGAGAACAAGGAGGCCTCACATCCCTGCCTCCGCATTCCAGCTGCTCCGGCAGGAACTTCAAGGGAGGATGCCTCTCATCTCTTATCACATGCAAAAGCCTTGAAGCCATTGATTGTTATGTGAACTGGTAACATCTGAGGGGTCTGGTTTGGGAGAGGAAATTTACTGCTTAACACCTCACTCTTTTCCTGTGAGAACCAAACGGTCAGGACACCTTTTTGCCCGCCAATTTTCCCTTAAGGGGATTGGCTACCTATGGGTAATTCAAACTCCTTGGAATGGTATAATAGACCCGCTTGTATAATTTGTCTCATCTCTGACAATAATCCGAGATGCTGCACTAATGTAGAGATTGGAAATAAAGAACTGTGGTTAACCAACCAAGATCTGATCCTTGACTACTCTGAGCAGAACTCTCACAGGAGCGGGCTTTTTGGGTTTTTCCCCCCTCCCATCCTGGTATGCGCATCATTGGATGACCCCGAGGGTGGAGAGGCAAGTCATCGATCCCTAGTAGAAGCAGATAAGCGCACTGAAAACGGCCAGAAAAAAAACCCCAATTCACCTGCGGCTGCGTGTAATCACGCAGCGGCGGTTCGCCCTCACAGGTCCATGGACCTGTGTGATCCTGCAAAAGCGGCACAAATTGCGCCGGCACAAATTTGTGTCACTTCCCGTCCAGCTTATCTCGCTCATGTGGACGGGGCCTTAGTTTCCTTCTTTTCTATAGCCACGGATCTACATCCTCTTCCTCAAGCCTTGCTTCTTATCCCAACTCTCTAAAGTCAGGCCAGTTTAGCCAGTGGCAACCCAAAATATATCTGCCTGTCCAGGGAGTTCAACTAAATACCACTAGAGGTTTTGTCACCACTGTTGCATCGTTTAATGCATTACAATACAGGTTCATGCTCAGGCTATAATTTATGATGTTTTAGTTTGGGGAGATCTGTTTTCTCGGTCACATCAGTTGGCGCTATTTTTTTCCTGTAAACTCCTCTTCCATCACAATGGACTCTGCTCACATGTTATCTGTCAGTCCCCTCTTTATCCCACCCTTGCTCCAGTCTCCTTTTCCTTATACTGACCTCACAACAATGGCAATATCAACCAGCCTGATGAAGGGAGCTTTGATTCTTGAAAGCTTATTCCCTGAAACTCTTGTTGGTCTCTAATCTGCTACTGGACTCAAATCTAACTGTCCCAGTTATCACCGAGAAAGCGTCATGCAAAATGTAGATCTGAACATGGGTCTCCTCAATCCACACTGGTCTTCATGCCATTGGTCCATCTACTTCAGCACGGTCTGCTCTGATGCAGGTGAGCTCAGAGACTCAGACAGAGAAAGATCCTTTCCAACACCTGTTCTCTTAGGCCTCCTAGGTTTAAACCTTTATCCTTTGGCACACAAAGCATGGTCTCTCTACCATCAGACCAATAATTTAACATGACTTGAGGTGTAATTGCCCATTCTCAGTCTTCATTCCACTTGGAAATTAAATACCATATTTTTCGCTCCATAAGACGCACCTGACCATAAGATGCACCTAGCTCCGCTCGTTGCCGTGGCTTGGGAAAGGTGAGGGGGGTTTAAGACACACACACTTTCCCCCCACCACTTTTTTTGGGAGAAAAAGTGAGTCTTATGGAGCAAAAAAATACAGTAACTTTGCTTCTATCCCTGCTCAGTTTGGATAGCGACCATTCTTGGGGGTTATAAGTATTTAGCAACTATGAGGCAAATGACAATCTCTTTGACAATCACATTTGTCATCTGATGGCATTTCTGGCAACCTCTTCTGAGACTGATGTAGCAGTTCTCCATATTTTATCATATTTGACAGCTGACATGCAGAAGTCAACATATGGTCCTGTGTGACTTATAATAGTCATGTTTGACAGTCCCTGACAGATACCGCTTGACTGCACTCTGACAGCTGTCTTCCAGTAGCATTTAGTAAGCATTGTTCTTCTAACACCATTTAGCCGGTCAGCAAATTTTCCTTGAAGCAATTTTTAAAAAGCGTATTTTAAATGTAGAAGTCACATTTTAAAAATCAAATCCAATGACTGAATTTGGAAAATTGAACTTTTTTTTTTAATCCTTTAAAAAATCCATTAGGTCAAAAGCTTCAAAGAAAAAAATTGTTAGATATGTGAAGGAAAATAAAAATAAAATAGCTCTTGTCACACTTCCAGAGGCCTCAGACGATGTGTCACTTGTGACTCCATGGCACCCTTTACCTTAATCCAGTACTATCCCTCCACAGCACCACAGCCCTCGACACATGACCCCTCTGCAGATTAATTGAATGTGCAGGGAGGGGTACTGGGCACTTGCACATTGGCCCTGACCTCGTCTCCTTGCGATCATCAGACTGTATGGTGCAAACACATGACAGAAATGTGAGCACATGCTTTCATCTTGTGATCTGGAGCCCCGCTTTCCAAATGTTGGCTGTCATAGGGAGGTGGAGAATAGGTGGACACTTCCAGAATGCATAGGCATCTTGCTCATAAGCCAGCAATAATGGGGCATTCAGGATGTAAAAGTGTGAGGCTTCTGCCCTATCAGCAAGAGATCAGACCTTTGTAATTAAACAGAATTCTTTATTTTCAAACGCTGGAAACAGGTTCTCGATGTTTGTTAGAGATACATGATAGAAAGCAGTCATGGTTAATATACCTTCAAGTCACAATTGAACCCAGACATGTAACCAATCAGGGCCCGTGCACTAACATGGGAAAAAGAGAGGCGATCGTTTGGGTTCCCACAGCAAGGTGAGAAAGTTATACAAATTCCCTTCCTGATCCTGGTGACCCACACGTGTGAAAGTTAGGCTAAACATTCCTGTTTGCATCAATACACTAGCCTCAAGGTTGTCACAATAAGATAACATTCACGGAGCCTCAAAGGGAGGAGGAGGAGAGGATGGCAGGACCGAGCCATCTGTTTAAATGACGTGTAGGAATGTGAGTCGCCACCCTCCTGCTTAGAAAAAGTAACATTAAGCAGAGCAGGCAATATACTAAAAAGAAAACATATGGTTGTAGGAAGAGCAGGAGGACAAATGGGAGGGGGGATTTGATAAGGGTGTCAAGGCAGTACATGGTAACACTGGAAACGAAAGTAATTCACAAGGCTACTATTGTCAGAATCTGACAAAAAGCAGCATTCCAGATGAATCAATTTTATGATGGCATTTTTACAGTATATGCACACAATGCACAGATCTTAGGAACACGTTCAGCATGACCTTCGTACCTAACGGACATCAGCCAATGCATTGATGGTAGAGTTTGTTTCCTATCTTCCCCGCATCACTTTTTTAATGGAGCTGTGGGAGAAATCTATGATTTGGGATATTATAGAATCACAGAATTATAGAGTTGGAAGGGACCTCCAGGGTCATCTAGTCCAATCCCCTGCACAATGCAGAAAATTCACAAATACCTCCCACACACACACACACAGTGACCCCTGCCCTATCTTCAAGAAGGAGCGAACAATCCTCCACTGACTGTCTGAAGCCAATGCAAGTGAGGAGAAGGGATTGTAGAATTTATGGAAACCCCAAATGCCCCAGTAATTTTGAATGCCCACCAATATTTGTCATTCAGTCACCTGGGGAGCCATATGGCACCCATTAAGAATCACTGCTTGCACCCATTAACAAAAGTACATATATATGGATAGGGATGGTTATGAACTGGCTCACAAACTAAAGTTAATCAGGATTATTGGCTGGTTTGTGGTTCATGAAGCGATGTTTGTGGCATGGCAACTGGCATGAACATTCCACAAACTTTCATGCTGTTCGTGGCGGTTCATGAGTGGATAATTTCCAGATAGACTATCTCCACTCAACTTAATATTTACAGAACCCCAAAGCAACAGGGCGGTGGGATTCTCCAGCCTTGGAAACACCAATAGGAGCCCCTCAAAGCTTAATTGGCACTACTGGCTGCCAATAACAGAGTTCTCATTCTGCTGTATGGGATCAGAATGCAATATATAAGCTCAGTTCTGCAACCTCTCCTCTGTTGGTTGTTGCCAGTTAGACAGAGAGGCAGGGAACTTGTTAAAAACAAGACACATTCATTTATTCCTGACTGTGAACACCTCTCCCCTGCTGGGGATATGTGTGTTAGGTGGACTCAGGGTTTTGAGTCACCCTGTCTCTCTGCTCATACTGAGCCAAGGGGCTTAGGTACTAGTTGCTTCAGCTGAGGACCCATGCTTTATACCCTCCTGATTGTGAACTCCTCTCTCCTGCTGGGGTTTGGGTGTTAAGTGGACTCAGGGCTCATAGCCATGCAAGAGATGTTGGACCAGATGACAGCCTTGATTGACCAGTACTCCAAGGGATCAGTGTTGACAGGCTCAGGGGACTTGGTGAGGTACTCCTTCACCATCACTTCTGCCATATCCTCTGCCACTGCATGCCTGGCATCCTTTCCAGTGCTGCTGACCTCCCAGATCACCACTGACAACCAGTGGTGGGGCTTCTCCCTGGTTGGGCTCTTTGAGGCAGAGATGCTGGGCTGCAGTTCCTCCTTTTTCTCTCTAGACCGTTCCCCCCACTGTTCCCTCTGGCCACATCAGTTGGTTTGTAGCCTCTGCACTTCTTTGCAGAGCTCATGCTTCCATTGTAAGAGATCTGCATTCAGAAGAGTGATGCTGCATTTTATCCAGAGATCACAGAGACAGGCCGACTTGTACTCCCCTTCACTGCAGAGAGGATGCAACTTGGTGCTGATGCCCATCTGCAACTTTTCTGCCAAGGCTCTGACCCAGGGGAGAACAGCCACCTCCAGTGTGGGGGCTAATGCTCAGTCAGGCCCATAGTTGAGATTTTGTGGCTTGTGGGGCAGTTTTTTTTTTCTGGTGGGGCTGAAGTTCTCAGTGCAGAAAGAAAAGCCAGAATTCTGAGGATTATTTCTCAGCTACTGTGCAATCAAGCTTTTTAAAATAGAAGAAGATGAAGAAGAAGACAAAGATGATGAAGAGGAGGAGGAGGAGAAAAAGGAGATTGGATTTATACCCCGCCCTTCACTCAGAGTCTCAGAGCAGCTTACAAACTCCTTTCCCTTCCCCTCCCCACAACAGACACCCTGTGAGGTAGGTGGAGCTAAGAGAGCTCTTTCGAGAACAGCTCTTTCAAGAATAGCTCTGACAGAACTATGGCTTGCCCAAGGTCATCCAGCAGGTGCAAGTGGATGAGTGGAGGATCAAACCCAGTTCTCCCTGATTAGAGTCTGTGCACTTAACCACTACACCAAACTGGCACAGAGACTTCTGCAAATCTTATCCCCAGAGTGTGACAATAGCAAGCAAAGGGGGGAGGGATAAATGTTCTGTTAGATGGTAGGCGTGGCACTGGAAATCCATATCTGTGTTTGGCCAGTAAACTCACTCCAATTTGTATAAAAACACATAAAACTTTTCCTATCAGGCACGTAGCTCTGGCATCTCAACTAGCATTCCTCATTGACAGAGTCTCTAGAAGCATAGCAAGAGGGTAAAAGTTGGAAAGAGTTTCGAAGCGGTCTCTTCTCTCTCTAAGTCGTCTCAAGCGGTCTGTTCTGCACAGGTGTTCTTAACCATGTAGCCAATAAGAAAGCTGTTACCAGGATAGAGCTCGAAATTGCAAGCTGTCAACCACTTTCGATTACAGTTCGCAGCCCCACCAAACATGCAATCATGGCATAGGCGGAGGGGCCTTGCCAGTGCTCCCCAGCCCCAGAGCATCCTTCACCACCAGTTGCAGTGTGTGTGCCAGGCAGACTAGGCCCTTGAAGTGCACATGCTTCACTTCTGCCAGCATGTCGGCAACCACAGAATGATGATTCTTAAAGTAATACAATCCCAAATAGTCCACAAGCACAAGCCCTCTTGTGCACAAGAGTCCATAGAGAAAATACTGTCCAGTATCCCCTGACAGTATCGTACACAGGGGTCATTTCGTAAAAAAAGAGGTGCAGGAGCTCATTAGCATAACTCATTTGCATAACTCATTTGCATAACTCATTCGCATACGCCACACCCTGACCTGCTCTTCCTCCATTCCCTTCCCCATCCAATACTTTGTGCAATAAAAATAAGCGTAAAGAACACACCCTCATTCTCTTCCTGCTCCCTTGAAACCACCAGGTTTCAAGTAGACTTGAGATACCCAGGACATGCGCACCACCCATCCCTTTCCCTTCCCCTCCCCACAACAGGACACCCTGTGAGGTAGGTGGGGCTGAGAGAGGTCTTTTGAGAACTGCTCATGAGAGAACAGCTCTGAGAGAACTTGTGACTGGCCCAGGGTCACACCAGCAGCTGCATGTGGAGGAGTGGGGAATCAAACCCGGTTCTCCCAGATTAGAGTCCAACTCCTGACCACTACACCAAACTGATGGGGTGGAAGCCGCTGAAGGGTTGGTGAAATTTCTCCAGTATTTATGTGCCATGTGCCCAGATAAAAAATGGTATCCTTAGACAATTTATATGCCACCTTGAGCAAGTCTCTGCAAAAGCAGCACACAGTCATAAAAGGAACAATGATAAAATTATCAGTATTAAAACAAAACATTAAAAACAATAAAGACCCTAGCAGGGCTTTCCCCGGGGCGCTGCGCCTCTGCACTGCTCGGGGAAGCCGAGGAGGGGGCGGGGCTTGGTCACGTGCCCGCCCCCTGGGCTCCTCACTCCCGGAGCTGCGCTCCTGTGCACTCCCGCTCCAACGGACTCCTGATCGTACATAATATTAAGACTGTTTCAAAGACAATCCTTCATCAGAGGGTATAGTGAGTCAAGGTAGGTACAATTATTATGCACAAATCAAAATGCTATTTTGTATTAAGTGGAGTCCATGACCTCTTAGCAAATTCACAATCCACCGGTATCAGTTCTAGCAGGCAAAAAGAGGATGGGGGCACGTTCTTTGGGGGTGCTGTAACTCAGACCCTATAAACCCAATCCTTGCCAAACTTGGAGGGCAGGTAGAGGAGAGTTAGCCAGAGATGTCCTGCGAGTGTGGTGTCTTTTGCTTGCTGGGGGGGGGCAGTCTATCACACCATGAACCTCACAAACCTAACTGGTTCATTTAGCATCTGAAAGTTGATGATGGTTTGTGGTTCGCAAACTGGGCACACCACAAACCAAACCACATTTTCTCAATTTGTGCCCATTCCTGTACATGAATATAAAAATAAATGAAATTAAGAACACTCACTCATCAGTACTTTAGATGGGGCCAGGGGATCTCCCGGAATTACAACTGATCCCCAAACTTATCTCTAGAGATCATTTCCCCTGGAGAAAATGTCTGTTTTGGAGAACAGACCTGTATGGGATCATACCCAGCTATGGTCCCTCCCCAAACCCACCCTCCTCAGGCTCTACCCCCAAATCTCCAGGAATTTCCCAAGCCAGATTTGGCAATCCTACAAATAGCATAAACGTATTCCCAGGAAGCAATCTTTCTTGCTCCAGAAATTTTGACTGACCCACCCATCAAATAAGCTCATCTGGCATGCTCACAAGATGGCCTTTTCAGTGGAATCCTCACAATTACAGAACAACCTTCACAGGGAGGTGTACCTGGCCCCTCACTGTCAGTCTTCAGGAGTCAATTGAAGATTATTTTACTTAGGACCACGCTGGACTAATTTAGTTTTTTTTTAATTTATTGGCAGTCTTAATTAGAGTTTAAATTATGACCTTGTTTTTTATAATTTTGTGTTATATTTTTATTGTGTTTTTTATAATTGTTTTATTCGTATAATAAGCCACCTGGAATTCTGCAATGGAGAAAGATGATTTTAATAAATTATATAAAGGTAAAGGTAAAGGTTTCCAAGTCGAAGAGCCAGCACTGCCTGAAGACATTTCCGTGATCACGTGGCCGGCATGACTAGACACGGAGGCGCACGGAATGCTGTTACCTTCCCACCGAAGCGGAACCTATTTATCTACTTGCAGTTTCTTTCTTTCGAACTGCTAGGTCGGCAGGAGCCGGGGCCAGAGATGGGAGCTCACCCTGTCACACAGCACTTGGGTGCCAAACTGCCGAACTACCGATCTCCTGGTCTGCAGCTCAGCATCTTAACCACTGCGCCACCACAGCCCCTATAAATGATATAAATATGATAAATAAATCGATGCCAAAATTGACTAGAAGAGAGAACAGTGCCCCCCACCCCATCTTTTGGGCTTCTTTTTCCCATCACAAAACTTTCCTTTTGTGATCCAACACAAACTCTCCTGTTCTTGAAAATATAGCTGAATATTTAATATCATCAAAGTATATTGTCCTCCAAGAGCATTACGAGTCTTCCTCCAAATCACGGGTTATGGAGGGGAGCACGTTTCGATATCTGTCCTGTAGATTTTGAGGCTGGGGAAATTCTGACTGATTTGCTTCTTACATCGGTGTTGAATTTTTATAAAGAACATTAAAATTTTCATCAGGCCTTTTCCTTTCAGGTCCCTCATTGGGACACTTGCTTGAAGAAAAACCCCTTTCTCTTTGCATATCTTTAGAGAGGGACCTTTTTTTGGTAACAGATGATTAGCACACTGCAGCCTTGAAAGCAGGTGTTACGAGCATTCATTTTGTGACTGCAGAACAAAAATTCTACCTGGGGGCCTGAAACAAGGCGCTAGATCTGTCCTTTGCCCTTTAGAATAACGGAAGTGCTGGCACAATTGTCTCAGTATTTAAGCCGCGACTCTGAAGAAAAAGAAATTAGAATGAACTGCAAGTCCCTATTGGCAGTCCTTTACAGTACACTCGATTAACACAGTTGAAAAAAAAAAAGTGTGCCGTACATGGCGTTATCAGAATGCAAACTGCATGGGGGTGAATAGGAAGGCCTGCTCTTGTGCCTTTTCAATGGAGGCTCTGTACCTTTTGTTAAAGATCATAAATCATTTTATTCAGAAAGTCCTGCTTTGAATGAAAGTGGCAATGGGTGCTGAAATCCTGTACTTTCCTTTCCTTTTATTTATTAGCTTCATTGACCAAAGGTCTTAAGCCAGGCATACAAACAGCTACTACAAAACACATCTCTCTATATAATAAAAGCCAGTTGGGGTGGCAACATTCCATGGGGTGCCAAAAACAGTTGGCTGCAAGAACTGCCACTCAAAAGGGGTCCCTGGCCACTGGCTGCATTCCCTCACTGCGTTGCCTCAGCCCTGCCCACAGAGCTGCAAGCTAGTGTCTCAGCCTCAGTCTGGAGGGAGCCAGTGAAGGGGACAGACTGGGTGCTGGGTCCACTCTTCTCCTCCGCCCACTGCCTGGTGGGTCTAACTGTCCCCTCAATGGCCTGCTTCTGTCAGTAAAAAGACAATGGACTTTCAACATAACTTTGCCCACTTTCATATCAGAATAAACTGAAAATGGCTTTCTCTCCTGCTTAGCTCCACCATGGCTGGCTGGCTAATGAGGTGGGCCAGCAACCATCAAACCATTCTCTTCAATCCCCTGCTGTGTGGCTGAATGTCCCATAGGGTTGCCAATCTCCAGGTGGGACCTGGAGATCTCCCGCTATTACAGTAGATCTCCAGATGACAGAGATCAGTTCCAACTGAGAAAATTGCAGCTTTGGAGGGTAGACCCTATGGCATTATACCCTGCTGACTCCTTCCGCCCCACCCCCAATACTGCCATCCACAGGATCCACCCCCCCAAATCTCCAGGTATTTACCTAATCAGAGCTGGCAACAGTACTTTCTCCTCAGTGCCTGTTGCTAGGCAACCAAGCTTGCTCTGTCAGTAAAAGGTTCTTTCCATACCTATGTTGGCCTTTGGGAGAAAACTCACTGGGGCCAGTCCTGATAGGGTTGCCAACTCCAGGTGAAAAATTCCTGGAGATATGAGAGATGGAGCCTGGAGATGGTGAGGTTTGAGGAGAGGTGGGACCTCAGACAGGTACAATGCCATAGACTCCACACTCCATGCCAGCTATTCCCTCATGGGGAACCACTGTTGCCAATCTCCATGTTGGAGCTGGAGATCACTCAGAAGTACAACTTTTCTTTAGGAGGGAGGGGGGAGGAGATGGAAAGCTGAAGCCAGGGGGCAGATAACAATACACTGACAATTGGCTGGGAGGGAGATAGGGTTGCCAACTCCAGGTTGAGAAATTCCTGGATATTTGAGTGGTGGGCCCTGGAGAGGGTGAAGTTTCAGTAGAGGTGGGACCCCAGACAGGTTCAGTGCCATAGACTCCACCCTCCAAGCCACCCGTTGTCTCATGGGGAACCATTGTTGCCAATCTCCAGGGGAGGGATGGCGATCACACTGAATTACAACTGCTCTTCAGATGGCAGAGATCTTCCCCTGGAGAAAATGGTGGACTCTGTGTCATTATACCCTGGTGAAGTTACCACAGCAAATTTACACTGAGAGCACAAGGCTCCCAGAGCACTCTCCCAGAGCTTCTTTCTAGAGCCCTTTGTATTTATTTCCATAATGGGCCTTATTCCTAGTTACATATAATTACAAAATTATTTAGACCAAACATTTTAGAAATAGAAAGCTAACAATCATCACTTTATAAAATTCCGTGAATTCTATAAAAACCCTTGAGATTATAAAATTTGGTTTTCAAATTTTAAAATTTGCATACATAAAACTACATATAGCATTTCAAAGCCGTTTTAAAAATAACACTATCGATAGATATTTTGTCACCAAACGAGTTGTTTCAGGGTCCTCATCTGCTAGCAGTAAGGTTATCACCCAAGATTCCAAAAGAAAGTGATATCTATGTAAAATAGGAGTAATCCAATAGGATCTGGGGCAAAATAACAATAAGATGATCTAAAGTTCTATTGCACCTGACCCACAATTGCACAATCTATTTGAATACTGATTTTTAGCAAAATGGCCTCTTAGCTCTTCAGATGGAACAACATTCAATCAAGAAAGCGTAAAAAACATATTTAAATCTAGGGGTTGTAAGAAAACTCATATATGAGGGAATTTTCTTAAGCTGGAATCCTGTAGTTTTGTTTCAGACAAAGATTGACAAAAAAAGGGTTTTTTGGGGGGGAACTTAAAGTCAGGATTTGGAAGCAAACAACAGAGGGGTAATCTTTGCTCTCTCTCAACTTGAAGAGGCTGATGATACATGATCTCAGATCTAGCCGAGTAGTTTGACATTTATCAAAAGGCATGTTTGCTGAATCTAGTGTATAACAAAAGTTTAGTCTAGATCACTCAAACACCAAGGGGATATTTCTGTTTTCATGAGCTATGTTTGTTCATTCATAAGATTTACCATGCTCATTTGGTGTGTTGAGTTGGTTGCCGGCCACCTCAGAAATCCTCCTCAAAAATTCTGTGAAGTTATCTATGATCTTTTGGGGGGGTTGATTCCCCATTCCTCCACATGCAGCTGCTGGTGTGACCTTGGGTCAGTCACAAGTTCTTTCAGAGCTGTTCTCTTAAGGGCAGTTCTCAGGAGAGCTCTCTTAGCCCCACCTACCTCACAGGGTGTCTGTTGTGGGGAGGGGGAGGGAAAG
The DNA here is from genome assembly GCA_029233225.1 of Lepidodactylus listeri. Taxonomy (NCBI): domain Eukaryota; kingdom Metazoa; phylum Chordata; class Lepidosauria; order Squamata; family Gekkonidae; genus Lepidodactylus; species Lepidodactylus listeri. Next base: position 124,315,398 of record JARCFY010000005.1, on the reverse strand, counting down.
GAGATTGTAAACTGCTCTGACTCCTTCAGGTAGTGAAGAGCGGGGTATAAATCCAATCTCTTCTCTTCTTCTTCACTTCATGGCAAACCTATTTGGCATGTGAACATAACCATTATTTCTATATTTATTTATCCATTTTTATTTCATTTGTACTCTACCTTTGTTCCTAAAGGGGACCCAAAGTGTCTTACATTGTTCTCCTCTCCTCCATTTTATCCTCACATCCTATGAAGTGCATTAGGCTGCCCCAAGGTCACCCAGATGGATGCTTTTGAGGGTGGACTGTATTTCATTGTATCCCACTGAGGTCCCTCCCCAGCCCCCCCAATCTCCAGGAGTTTCCCAATCTAAAACTGGCAACCGTACCCCCCAATTCCCCACCTGTGGCCAGGGGTGGACCTGTCAACCCTACTTACTGGCTGAGACTTTTTGTGGCCACTGTCACAAGCAGAGCACACAAACATCTCCTAGGCAACTGCTGCTCCAGTCACAAAGGTCCTATCCCAGAGACAGGTTGGCTGCAGACATTGCTTATGAGTTCTAGTTCAAGGACCAGACTTAGGCCCATGAAGCTGCTGGGACAGCATCTGTTCAAAGTCCTCCCATTTGCAAGATGAGTGGCTTCTTTCAAACATGGAACCCATTTATGGCTTAGTAGTTGTGGAGATTTGAAGGCTCACCTTGACCCAAGAATTTGATGGATTTACTCAGGTTAAGATGCTGACCTGCAGACCAGAAGGACGGGAGTTTGAGACCCTAGAGCCGGATGACAGAGTGAGCTCCCATCCCTGGTCCCAGCTCCTGCCAACCTAGCAGTTTGAAAGCAAGAAACTGCAAGTAAATAAATAGGTACCTCTTTGGTGGGAAGGTAACAGCGTTCCGTGCACTTCGGTGTCAAGTCAAGCCGGCCACATGACCATGGAGAAGTCTTCAGACAGCACTGGCTCTTCAGCTTGGAAATGGAGATGAGCACCGCCTCCTAGAGTCAGATTTGACTGGCTTTCAAGCATAGTAAAGCATACCTTTACTATGCCACTGCATCTGAATCCCTCCCCCTCTGCCAGTCTGAGGAGCCTCTTAAGGAGAGTGACCTGCTTTGGAAGAAGACAGATGCACTCCCCTACCTCTTGCTCCAATGAAAGCTTCCTTCTGTTTTACTGAATAAAGGCATGGTTGGAACATTCTTGGGATTCCACACTGACCATTTAGATCATTTTTTTTAATGATGTAGGCCTTTTTCTTGTAGGCACGGAGACAGGGCTAGGGGGAAAGGGACAACCATGAAAAACAAAAATTCACACTATCAGTTGACAGGTCTTATTCTTCAACAGACTCACTCATGAGTAAATCTTTCTGCTCCGGGAGAGCTGGCATATTTGTAAGAGTCAGGTCATTTCCAGCTGTGGTGTTCAACCTCTGGAACAGCTGAGGAGGCTCAGGAGGGCTTCATGCTCCTAAGCTTTGTAAAGCTGTTTTGTTTCAAAAGACATTTAAAAGGGCTACACTTGTTGGTTCTAGCTGATCATCTGACCCATTGTCCTGCATCCCCTTTTGGTGCCTGAGGTTCTCCTGGTATATCATATCCACAATCAGTAGTGCTTGAAAGCACTTCTTCTGGCTCTTAGATTCAATGATGCCTACATTTTCTGCTGTTTTGAATTCTTCTTTTTTGTCTATGAAGACTACATTTCAAATTTTTACAGTATCAGTTTTTGGATCAAGAATTCTATATCTCTTACATCCCAAGGCATATCCATAAAGATACCTTGCTCAGTCCTTAGATCCAGCTTGGACCACTTTTCATTGGGAATGTAGGCAAAGGCGTTTGAGCCAAATACCTTTAGATGCTTCATGCTAGATTTTTGTCCATACCATAGTTCATATGGCGTGCTGGTTTTGTAGATAAGTGGCTGTGTTTATGGCTTCACCCCAGTCCATCTCTGGTAGATCCGCTTCTAGTGACATGCACGTATGCATTTCTGTCAAAGATCAGTTCTTTTTTCCAGCTACAGCATTTTGCTCTGGAGAGTATGCAGCAGTGAGTTGGTGATCCATATCTTTTTCAGCCAAGTACCCTTTTGTGTCATGTCCAATGTACTCTCCTCCATTGTCAGTTCAGATTGCCAGCAGTTTCCTCTGGTACCGGTTGCTAACCATTGCAACATATGCTTTCAGTTTCTTGAATATGTCATTCTTCTCCCTGATGAAGTAGGTAACTACATATTTGGAGAAATCGCAATAAAACTTAAGATGTATTTGTTTCCACTAGGGGTCGCTGTTCTCATTGGACCACAAACATCACTGTGAATGAGCTCTAGAGGGCGCTTTGTTTGGCTTGTTTCATGATGTTTGCTAAAACCTGGTCTTGTCCCTTTTTTCGTGAATACAATGTACGCAATTCCTTCATCAAATTTTGGTTCTCAAGTTGGGCAATAGCATTATTGTCTCTGTAGCCTAATCTTCTATGCCACATCCAAGAGCATATCTTATAGTTGCAGCTTTTGGTCAAGTTTTTACTTTGTGTGCATGCCTCTGAAGTGTACAAATCTTCATGCACTCTCCCATTTTGTTTAATTACGCATCCCTCTCCCCTCCAAATGAGGTCACCATTGCAAACACTCTCACTGAAATTAAATTATTTGCAAGTTGTGGTACATATAAACCATTCTCAATGAGGGTTTTCCTGATTTCATCATCTGGGAGTCTGCATTTTATGGTTTAAGAGCCTACTCCTTCTGCCGCAACAGACCTTCCATCAGCTACACTCAGTGTTTCCATTTTCTCTTCATTCAGAGTCTCAAAGAATTCTCTTGTGTCCACTCATATGCATGGAGCATGCACTGTCTAACAAGCCTATGTGGTTTTTGGTTGTACCATTTGTTAATATAAGGTACTTCTTTAGGGGTGGTTGTTTCAAATTCTCCATTTTTGTTTGTTTTGGCGGAGCATCCTTCTTTCTGAAAGTAATACAGTCCTTTTTAATATGCCCTTGTCTTCTACATGAGTAACAAGTTACTTTACTTTTATTATTTACATATAAAGCCATCCGGCCAGAATTGTGTTCAGCTTTTCTGTTAGGTTCCTCAAACTGTGTGTGTTTGAATGCCTGTTCTGGTTCATTAATTACATTCAAAATAGAGAAGTTTCCTTTTGATTCAGTCTGGCATCCAATGTTTTCATAAGTCTCGGGCAGACTCACTAAAATTAAAACAACCAGGTCTTGTTCTGTAATTTCCTTGCCAGCACTCCTTAGCTCTTGACTCAGAGCAAGCATTTGAACTAGATCCTCTCTCAAATTACCCTACTTGAACATTCTTATGCTAAACAGTTTCTTTTGACTATATAATTGGGTCTTCAGAGAAGAATTATCATACAATCTTTCAAGTTCACTCCAGACTACCTTTGTTGTCTGCATCTAAATAACTCTGTGAACATCTCTATCTGACAGAGCTCTTATCAGAGTACCTTGTGCTTTCTCATTGCCCTTGTCCCAGAATTTCTGCTTTGCTGAGTTCTCTTCTTCTGACCGGGAGTCTGTAATAATGTACCAGAGTCCCATCTTGAGTAAATGGCTCTTCATTCTCTCCTTGCAAATGAGATAATTCCCATCAAATCAGCCTGTCTAGCAGGTAGTTGTGTTGAGCTGTGCAGCAAGCAGCCATTTTGCAGTTTCTTCTTTTTGTCTATGGATTTTTCTAAACTTCCCCTTTTTACAGTGGTGCTCATACTGGGCCCAGAAGCCTGTTGGCAGGATTTAAATATGCAAAGGAAGTGGAGCACTAATTGTTTAGAGAAAAAAATAAGCAGGTTTATTAAAGAAGAACAGACTGTTATAGAACATAGAAGACAGAAAGAAACTTAACTGTCTAACTAACTGTTCTGAGAGGAACAAGAACCAGAAGGAAGCTCTGCAGGAGGAGGAAGTCTCTAGAAGAGCCAATCAGGAGACAGGAAGGACACAGTTTGAAAAAGTGGGAAGTCCCTAGTCTAAATATGCTAACTACCAGTCCTTCAGTTTACCCCCCGTAGGATGATCTTCAGATCTTCTTCATAAGGCTACACTATAGACCTTGCATATTCCAAAATAAGAAGATGCACTTCAGCCAATTATGAATTGTAATGCACACACAATATTGATTGGGGAATGTTGCAAAGACCAGATATCTTGAGCAGAAGTATCTCATACATACAGTGTGGGGGAATAAATACATGTGCAGAAACAAAGGCATTGAGGTTTGAAGACCAGGTGAGAAACAGGCAGAAAAACTTGGGAGTATAATTCAGCCTAGCTGTAGATGACATTTGTTAGTTATTGTACGTGCCTTATGGGTGTGATTTATATGTTAATTAGAAAACCCAGTGGAGGGTCATGCTTCAGTAGATAGTAGGCAGAAGTATGGAAAAATTTAGTCTGCTAACTGTGAACAATCTAAATCAAGCACATTCTTTCAAAATATTTTCCTCACAAAAGTGATCTGACCGGAACTGATGCAAAATCTGTTTCCAACAGAAAATTCTAGAAGCAGTTGCATTTTGTTCTAGGAGTTCATGGCCCATTTTCCCAGCATAGTATGTGTGTGTTTTAATCAGTTAGCCTCGTGGTAGGTCCTGGTGAGGGCAGAAAGGCAGGGAATTATTTTTGTGAATAAATAAATAATCAACAGCCCCCCTTTGAGATGCATACCTTAATGTGGTGAGGGGAGTTGTGTGTGTCGGCGAAGCTGAGGGCAATAACGTAACGAGTTTAGATTCTGTCAAGAGGCTCAACCCCTAGCAGAGTCACTCCAGGCAAAATGGTCTCAGCTGAGACCAGACCAACACATACACACACACCTTCAGGCCACATCAGCAGAACAGAACAGGCTGTTCCAATGGTCGTGGGGGTGGAGGAAACCTTGAAGGGTAGCTACTGGGCAGCAGCAGACGTGGAAAATGAAGCTTCTTTGACCTTTAGGAAGAATTGACACAACCTTTCATATTCCTTTTGAGGGCTTGGAGGATCACACCTTAATGCTAGAAAAACTTGAAGGCAGCAGAAAAAGAGGATGACCCAATGAGATAAGAATGACTCAATACAAGATTGCCCCCCAATCCAGAATGACGAGACAGACAACTGTATTGGTATCAAACATGGGCCACTTTATTAACTAGTTAACTATCCACACAACCACAACGGCAAGGGAGCTAAAGGGAGCAGAACAGGCCAGGCAGGTGTCAATCAGCAAACCTCCTGGCCTTGGTATGGGCAAGTCACCGGCTCCAGCTTAAGGCCATCACTCTGGCCCCCAGACCGGCAGCCCAGCTGACAGGTCCCCTCCCGGGGGCGCCTACCCCCGGGCCCTAAAACCACGAGGGGCGCTTACCCGAGAGGTTCCCAGAGGAGATCACATTCCCAGCCCCAGGACCTAAAACCCGAGGGCCGTTCCTGATGACCCCCTATCCCAATCAGGGATTGGCTGAAGTGCTTACCGGTTCTGCTCTCCTTACCCTATAACTCTGCCAAGTGACCAGCCTATTTATAGCCACACGAACGCCCGGCGTTCCCCGAGTTCGATGCAAGGTAGGCAAAAACACTCCCCACCAAAGGCCAATCAAGTGGAGGGCGAAAAATTCCTACCCGGTTCTGCTCTCCTTACCCTATAACTCTGCCACCTGTGAGGTCAAGCCTCTGCTTTGACCAAAGTGGCCATTCAACAGCCCAAGGCTGTCCTAATCCCTTGCCGTAAATCTGCTAAAAACAAATCATTGCCCTTGTTTGACATATGCACTCCATCATCCCGGTAAAGGTCTAAAAACTCGACCCTAATCCCGGGGTGAGGCAAGTAACTACCCAAACCTGCTTCCATGGCCTTCTTTAACTGGCAATTAACTTTCCGCCGGGCCTGATCCAAGCCCCTCGGATCTCCCAAGCCACGCCAAACGCAGCGCGGCAATATTGCCGACCATATCAACAGCGTACCAGGCCATTGCTCTTGAATACGGGCCAGATCAGCCTTCACCTGAAGAACCAAGGCGATGCCTTTTAACAAACCAAGGTCATTTCCTCCCAGGTGAAGCAACAAAATATCCGGGGGAGGACCACGCCAAACCCCAAAAAGCAGCGTGAGGAGACCAGGCCATCTCATGCCTCTCCTACCCAGCCACTCCACTTCAGCCCATTCACTGAGCCCCAGCTGAGAACCAACAGGAGTTATCTTGGCCCGATGAGCTGCCCAAAAAATCATACTGTGGCCGCAGATCAGGACTCTCCGTCGTGCACACCAGCCACCCGAACCTGAAACGAGAACTATATAAATAAAGCAATCAAAACTTACAATGCCGAACATAGGTTCTGTAACACTGGGAACGCCAACGGCCGATAACCTGAATAGAGGCTGGAGAAAAACCCAACGCAGCTGCTGACGAAGCAGCCCCAATCCGGAAGGAATGGGTCCCAAAACGAAAGGCACCGAGACCCAGCTCAGTGAGTGCCTTCTGGGTTACAGACCAGAATTGATATTTTGTAAGCAAGGAGCCATCGCGGTGACAAAACAAAGCCCCTTCATGACACCCGCGGCCAGCCAAATAGTGCCAAAGTGCCAACACAGGGCAAAGCTCTTTATCCTCACACTCACCCAAAACCACCTCACAACCTTTGCCCCTCTGATCCGTCTTTGAATTGCGAATCAACACCTTAACCGTCTGCCCCCAAAAAGAAATATCCCTCAACTGAAGGGCCCGACCCAAAGTGTCACGCCTAGATGCCTCCACGAGCTCGCTAACACGAAGGGCCCCAAAAAAGGCAACCAAAGCTGCCGCATGAAAAAGGGGCAGCTTCATAAGAGTCCGAACAAAGGCGAGGCCATAAAGCCCGCAAACCTTTCAAAACCGCCGGAGTCAACGGCTCCCTACTATCCCTAACTGGGGGATGCTCCCGCGACCAACCCTCCAAAATCTTCCGAATTCAAAAATCCCCCGTATAATCAGCATAACCGGCAGCCTTACTGGCAAAAGCCAAAGATGCCAACTTTCCCCGAATAGAACTTACAGCTAGACCTTTATTCCTTTGAAAAACACAAAACTGAATAATATGTGAAACTGGAATGGGCCAAACCTGCTCCGAGCCCATGGCACGCCGGAACGAGACAAATTCCCGCCCCGCCCTCTGATAAGCTGTATGGGTTGATGGTGCCAAAGCTAAACCCAGCGCCCTGTCCGCTTCAGCCCGCCAATCTCCCAAAAACCCATGGGCATCCTTACCGGGTGCAGGTCCACTTCCGGGGCCAACTGGTGGAACCGCTCTATCTGTTTACGGGAGAGAGCGTCCGCAACCCCGTTACTAATGCCCGGAACATGGCGTGCCTTAAACAATATATTATGCTGCAAACAAACCAATGTAAAAACCCTGACCAGCGCCATAACCCGCACTGACTTTGACGTCATTGAGTTGATAACCTGAACTGTGGCAAGATTGTCACACCAAAAATGGACAGTGCGTCCTGCAAAAGCAGACGTCCAGAGCCTAACAGCAACTACAATGGGAAAAAATTCCAAGGAGGTCAGGTCCTTGACCCAGCCCGCCTGGACCCACTCCACTGGCCAGTCTTCAGCGCACCAATGCCCCCTAAAATAAACACCAAAACCAGAGGACCCAGCTGCATCTGACACAACTTGCAGCTCCGCCTCAACTAAAAGATCTTCCCGCCAAAAAGAAACCCCATTATAGGAGTCTAAAAACTGCAACCAAACCTGAAGGTCTTGCCTAATCCCCAAAGTCACTCTGGTTCTATGATGCGGCCGATGTAGGCCTGCCATAGCATCACAAAGGCGGCGAACAAACGGCCTGCCCGGGGACACTACTTTGCAGGCAAAGGTGAGATGACCCACCAGGCGCTGCAACTCGACCAAGGAAATCTTCCTAAAGTGAATCACAGATGCAACTAGCCACCGAAGTTCCCGCAATTTTTCCACCGGCAACCTACACAACTGCCGCTCCGTGTCTAACTCTATTCCCAAGAACACTAAGATACTACTAGGGCCTTCAGTTTTCTCATGCGCCAATGGAACTCCCAACTCCTGTGTCAACTGCATAAAAGACTCCAAAAGAAATCGGCAATCACCTGTACCGGCTCGCCCAACAAACAAAAAATCATCCAAGTAATGTGCTGTGCTATGCTGACCAGTGCGAAAACGCAATAACCATTCCAAAAAGGAACTAAATTTCTCAAAGGCGGAACAAGACACCGAACACCCCATTGGGAGCGCCCAGTCCATATAAAAAGCCCCTTCAAACGCAAAACCCAACAATGAAAAATCGTCCAGGTGAACAGGAAGCAAGTGGAAGGCAGACTTAATGTCGCACTTCGCCAGCTCAGCACCCCGGCCACAACTGCGCACCACCTGCAAAGCCTGATCAAAAGACGTATACCTGACCGAACAAAGTTCATGAGGTATAGCATCATTCACCGAAGCCCCACGTGGGTAGGACAAATGGTGAATGAGGCGAAATTCACCCTTAGCCTTCTTAGGGACAACGCCTAATGGGGAAACCCGCAAATCAGGAACCGGTGGCACAGAAAAGGGGCCCAACACTCTACCTTCCATGCACTCCTTCTGAATCTTCAACCGCACCACGTGCTCCATCCCTACCACCGACTTTAAGTTGGGGGCCAAATAAGGCCTCCTGTCCCCTTGATATGGAATCCGAAAACCAGAACTAAAACCTTCCAACAAATAACGCCGATCATCTTCCTTAGGGTAATCGTTCAGCATGCGAGCAAGCACCGGAACCCTGATGGGACTAGGCCCCTTTGTCAGATCCACCCTGCTGTCCACCTCCAGCAGGCGAGCGCTTACCACCCCGAGAGGCTGACCTGGCTTTGGGCCTGGGGCAACTAGATAGGAGGTAGGGGCCTGAACACAAGGGGCATTCATGCCGAAAGGAACAAACCTTCCTATTACATACACCTTGTGAAGTAAACTCCCAACATAATGGACGCTTTTGAAAAACTTGGCCAGTAGCTCCCTTTGCTGTGGACAAGCCTGGTAACCGGCGGACTAAGTGGCCACTGTCAGAATGATCTCCCGGAGCAGGACGCGCAGAAGCCACATACTGAAACCACAGAGGTGGATGCACCTGATCCCACTGCAGGGATGGGTTCATTGCGGCCCGCATGCGAAAGCCCTCGTCATACTCCAACCAACCATTACCAACAAACCCCATATAGGCCTTGAAAATTATATCCATGTACTGCAACAAGGCAGAGGCCCTCCAGGGCTGAGAGCAAACAATAATACCCATGTAAATCAAAAAACCTGGATACCAGTTCTGCCAACACCTATCCGCTCTGCGCTTCTTAATACGTTCCTTGTCCCGCTCGTCAAGGTCCTCCTTGTCCTTCTTTTCTAGTTCCCGAAACAAAAGGGTGAAAACATCCACATAATCACCCCTCAAAATCCTGTCTCTAGTAGCCGAAGAGAGGTGGTCACCCAGGGGCAAAACCAAGTCACCACTGAGTAAGGCTCTAGCCGGGACCTGTTCACATGTCTGACCCCCGGACACTGGTGCCGACCAACCTGGCCACCCAGAATGAGACCACTGACATGCCATGGAAGGGGCCCCGCACCCCAAAGTGTGGTGGCAGGACCCAAATCCCCCAGGCAGGGGTGAACCCAGGGGTGTCTTACCATGCACCCCTTCATGGCCAAAGCCCCAAGGCCACCCATGCCCTTCCCCTGAGCGCTGGGTGGACTTACCTGTACCAGGCGTCAAGCCCTTAAACTGCTCTAGCTGCTGACCTGCGGCGCCCACATCCTGCTGATCGCCCACCGCACCGGAGGTAGATGCCCCTTCACTGGAACCCTCCTCCAACATAGCCAGGCGAGCCAGAACCTTCGCCTGGAAAGAAGAAACCCGGTTAGGCTTTCCCTTTTTAGCAGGAGGGGAGCTAGGAAAAACCTCCGGAGGCTGCTTCCTTTGCCGCTCCAGCGCGGCCAACGTAGCCAAAATTGCCGCATTAATAGGGTCACTCTCTTCGTCAGAAGAAACAGGCTCAGCCGGAATGGGAGGAGGCCTTGGCACCGGCCGTTTAGGAGCAGGCCCTTTCCCCTTACCAGAGCCCTGGCCCTTTTTAGGTGCCATGGCTAAAGCCTACCACTAGAGGCCAGCTAACACAAGGCCCTCCCACCTAAACAAAAAAAAGGGGGGGGGAAGAGAAACGAAACTACCAGAAAAAGAAAAGCCAGAAACGAAAGTAAAAGCAGCCCCGGTGAATCTGAATGAGAAAAAGGAGGAAGGGCGGGAGGGGGGGGGGTGAAGGCTACAAGTCCACTCCCAACCCCACCGGACTGCCACCCAGGTAGGTAAACCAATGCCACCAACTCAGCTTAGAAGGAACACTGGCAGCACCACCTTCAAACTCCAACCAGGGCACCGCTGCCCAACCTCCCGGATTCCACTAAAGCAGCCCAAACTAATAACAACACTCCCCAACCGACAGCACCCAAAAAAGGGGAGGGGGGGCACATTCAAACAAGGGGAAAAGGGGGGGCACGACAGCCCCCACCCAAATGGGGCAACCAAACAAACAGCTACCTCCACCCACTGCCCGGCTTCCACGCTGCAGCACCGCACCAACAAAAGCCAAACAACCCGGCAAGCGACGGAGGAGATGGAGGAGCTTCCAACCCCTACCGCCGCGCCGCAACAGCCGAGCGCCTGGCAAAGGAGGCACCGCAAGCTGCGGCCGTACCATGAGTGGGGGGGGGAGCTTCCAAACCCCCAAACTGCTGCCCGCTAGCAGCCGCACCCCCTGAAAAAAGGAGATGTACGCTGCGGCCCCCAAGCCCAATAGAGGGAAGGCGTCGCTGGGCCCCGGCAAGGAGGTGCCGCACGCCGCGGCCGAAAAAACGACAAGGGGGAGAACTCCCACCCCCGAAACTGCCCCCGCTAACAGCCGCGCCCCCGAGAAAGAGGGTGCCGCATGCTCCGGCCCCCAGCCAGAATTAGAAGGGACAGAGGGGGGGGGCTTCCCGCCCAACGCCAAACCGAGCCCCCGACAGCAAAGAGGCGCCCCTCTGGCCGCTGCTCGAAGCGGCCAAGGAAGCGCCGCTCCGTGCCGCTCCGAAGAAGCACCCCGAAGAGGTGTAGCGCCACGCCGCCACAAGGACCGCCAAGCCCCGGTCCGAACCGCCGTCGACCAACTCGACTCCGATGTGAGCGCAACTGCGGAGGCGGGGCTGTGCCTATAAGGGCGGCTCCCGCCCCCGCCATTGTGATGCAGAGCATCGCAACGCAGTTGCCTGCTCCACCCTCCTCCTGGGCGGCAACTCGCCCCCCGTGCCAACGGCTCCGCTGAAGACGCGGGAACCCCAAGCCATGACTCTCAGTTTGCAAGACCTGAGCAAGGCTGTTAATAATAGAAGGTTCTGGAGGTCAGTAATTCATAGGGTCACCATAAGTTGGAAGTGACTTGACAGAGAACTTAACACAGTAGCAGTGCAGCCCTAAGCAGACTTACACCCTTATAAATCCATCAAAGTCAATGCGCTTAGAAGTGTGTAACTCTACTGAGGATGACAGTCTTCTTTGTGCTACACTGTCTTTAGGACAGGGTCCCCGATCTATTTGAGCCCATGGGGCACCTTTGGAATTTTGACACAGTGTGGTGGGCGCTGCCACTAAATGGCTGCTGCAGAAGGTCCATGGGCATCACATTAGGGACCCCTGCTCAAGAATCTACAATTCTGAACAAAAACAGCTTTACGGGGCCAGAAGGGCACACACTTTGGCAAGGAGATTTACCCTTCCTTCCACAATATTCTGAAAGGGGGTGCACATGTTTATTAAAATAGATCAAGTCCTAGAACATTTTTTTATTTAGGTGCCCATATTATAAAGTGGCTGGTGAGGAGATCATCACTCCATTATTGGATAAAATGAATGAATGAATGAATGCTTGGCTTTTTCATTCATTCATTCATTCATTCATTGGATTTGTATCCCAATCTCCCCACATAGCTTGATTATCTTTTATGTGATGAGAACCCTAGGATTATATATCAAGTAGCCAAATTCTGTGTGTTGATATTTAGGTTATGGAAATTGTATCGTAACCAGGTTTAAGTTTAATTAGATCTTATTTTATTCTATAAATGTTTTATCGTGTGAACTGTAAAACTGGTTATACGTTTGGTCAAATCACCATAGCAGTGATGGGAAAGAAAGAGGTTCAGTTGCTTTAGGTTACAGTAGTCTCACTGAATCTGATGGAACTACTCTGTAGTCAACTGGGAAAGATCGGTGTTACTGATACCATTTCCGTTGCAGTGCCTGGGCCCAAGCTTCAGTTCAGTTAAAATGAGAAGTAAGTTAGTCGGCATGTCTGTTCTACTAGTCAGACAGAATGCAAACCCAAAGCAATGATGATTGAACATGAAGTTTTCAAATGATAACACACCCGAGAAAGAGGAATGGAAGAGAGAAACGACGGTTGTGGCCTGGCGTTGTGCCAGCCCTGAACTCCCAGCCAATTTCCTGCATATTTCTGCCTTCTGGTTACAATGCAAATGGCACAAGTTGACCTCAAATTGTTCATGTTTCAACAGCTCTGGAAAAATCTACTTTAAAATGTGATACGGTACTCGGCAGTGTTATGTAGCATAATGCACTCTGATGTGGCTGGCTCTGTCATACGGGACATATCACAGCAGGAGCAGTCATCCAAAGAAGACTTTTCCATTAGAGGAAATGTTAGCTTGAGAGCATCTCCTTCTTAAATGTGGATTTTTAAATAATAAAAAAACCCAGAGTGTCTGAGTGCTGAAAACTCCACTTTAAACAGTCACTAAAATTCGCATTTCAGCTGGCTCATGGCTTGTGCTAAAGAGTTTGACAAGCATTTTCCAGAGAATGACACCACCTTGGGTGTAGTGGAGGGCAGCGATTCACAGTGTGACACCCATAGGTGCTGTTGCACCTGCCTGTGTGTTTATTGGCATCCATTCACTTCTTGAGCCTTGGGGATAAATGCATGGGTCTCGGAAGGAACAAAAAGAAAAAGGCAGAGAGCTTCAGGTTGCTCTCTAACAGGAAGGTATTAGACTATCCTGGGCAGGTATGTCAATCATGAGCTCCTGGTTTGGCCATAGACTGGGGGCTTCTTATGCCCCTGGGCTTGGTAGCCTCTCCCAATGACTGTGCAGAGAGGAAAACCTCTCATTCCTTTGGAAACTGAAACCAAATAGCACCTCTTGGGTATGCAGTCGAACACCTGCCAACACTCACCCACCACCATTGGTGCTCAGTTGAGCAGCAGGGGGGAAATGAGGGGTAGACAATCAGCTGGAACCTGAAAGTAATGTTGGTGACTGTTATGTATTGACCATGCGGTCGCCATGTGCTCCAGTAATGGCGACCGCCATGTGGCCAGAGCACATGGCCAAGAGACTACCTGAGCTTCGGCCAGGTAGAACAAAGGCCAGGTGGATTCAAACCGGCCACCAATCATGTACCTAGGTTTCTCCCAGGGAACCTATGAGATGTAAATAGACTGATAATAGCCTATCAGGCCAGTTGGGCGAGGTCAGGGGATTATCCCTGACCAGCATAAAAGGAGGGCTTCAAGCCCTGGGTTGCATGCTTCATCCGGACCAGCAATAAAGATCTAGCTGTTTCACTATTCCATGGACTCCCGACTCCAATACTTTTCAGTGACACTATGAATTTTCCCAGCCTTTATGTTTCTTACCATAGAGCTCATGTAAAATTCAAGAGCATGTGATGCCACTTCCGGGTTCCAGCCAGAAGTTAGGTCAACATGTTGTCAATATTCTTTCCCCCATGCTCTGCTATGCAAAGTCTCCTGGGGTTCTAGGCATCCCTCTGGCAATCCAATCTCTGCCACAAATCAAAGAGCCATTCCAGAGGTTCTTCAGTCTTCTTGAACCTGGAGGTGCTTTAGAACTGTCCGAGAGACAACACATTTGTACCTGTAGGGAACGCCCATTCAGAAATAATTGCCTTCATCAGAGAAGAGTGCTTTGCTTGGTGACTCCCAGTGTTTTGTGGGGCCTCTCAACATTTCATGATTACTTATTTACTTCATTTATATTTCCCCTGTCACCTCAATGGAGACCCAAAGCAACTTGAGTCATTCTCCTCTTCTCCATTGTATCTTTAGAATGTATAGTCTAGCTAGACTCGAGGCCAGTAGCAACTTAGATACCCACAAAATTTTGGGGATAAAGCTGGTCTCTAAGGTGCTACTGGACACAGGGCCGGCCCCAGGTTTTTTTGCACACTAGGAGAGGACAACTTCTGGACCCCCCCCCCCCCCCCCGCCTGCTCCTAGGTTCTTTCTGCCTTTCGTTTGTGGAACTGAGCTCCAGATGTTTTTAATTTTTTTTTTATCAGCCATAAATTTATAAAATTACTTTAAGATCAGGAAAGATGAAAAATGGTGTGTGCTTCTAAACCCTGTCCTTCTAAGCCAGTTTGGTACAGTGGTTAAGAGTGGTGGACTCTAATCTGAGAACCAGGTTTGATTCCCCACTCCTCCTTAAGCATCTTTGGTCATTTTCTCTCATGAGGAATAGTTTGATCAATACTGCATGGGACCTTCTGCATGCAAAGCAGAGGCTCTTCCACTGAGCTACAGGGCTGAGGAGTGCTGCTGCTGCTGCTACCTGTAAAGCATGCTGGGCTCACGTGCTGTCTCACTGAGTCTCTCATCTCTCGCTCTCAGTCTCTTCACCGCCCCATTTGCCAGCTGCTCCCCTAGGTGGCCACCTAGTTGGCCTAGTGATAGATCTGGCCTTGGCTGGACTCAAGGAAGTACTTCTTCACCCAAAGAATAATTAACATGTGGAATTCACTGCTGCAGGAAGTGGTGGCTGGTACAAGCATAGACAGCTTCAAGAGGGGATTGGATAAACATATGGAACTGAGGTCTATCAATGGCTATTAGCCACAAGGTATAGATGAAACACTATGTCTGGGGCAGTGATGCTCTGTATTCTTGGTGTTTGGGGGGCTACAGTGGGGGGAAGCTTCTAGAGTTCTGGTCCTGCTGATGGACCTCCTGGTGGCATTTGGGTTTTGGCCACTGTGTGACACAGAGGCTTGGACTGGATGGGCCATTGGTCTGCTCCAATGTGGCTTATCTTACGTTCTTACGTACCCTCTGAGCCTTTTATGGGCTATGTATGACTGGCCCAACATTAGAGGGATTTCATAGTAAAGTGGGGATTGAACCTGGGTCTCCCAGGTCTCAGTCTAACCACAACATCACACTGGCTCTGGTTGGCTTCAGCCCCTATAATAATGATTTTATGATTGGTCTCAACCCCAGCAGCTACTTGGTGGTGGCACCACTACCCAGTCTCAAAATTCTAGAAGTGCCTCAACAAGGTCAACAAGGATGACCTCTGGCATGGAGAGAAATCATAGGTTTATGTTTCAGTCTCAAGGAATTTTCACTGGCTGATCATGGAACCACATCATGTAGTCAACTGTCCCCTTCACATTGAGCTGCCTGACAACTGAGGCAGGGGAGCTGATCTCACACATGCCTTCCTCCTTAGTGCAGCAGTTCATGTTGCATGACTTTTTTGATTGGTGCAGGTCTCCCGAACCTGGTGTCATCTTTTTAAGGCTCACTGGCAGCTTCTGGAAGAAGAGGGACAAATTCACCGTCCCTACATAGAATCCAGCCCCATGTTTCTTAGGAACCTCAGTCACCTCATATTGCCTGGTGCCTTCTCGCTCATTGCTAAACAACAACAACAACAAAAACCCTCTTCAAAAGTTTACGATGAATTAAAGTGGATTCTGCATCCAGCCTAACTTAACTTGTGAACAGATTTTTCATAGACGAGCTAGGGTGAACTCCATTAGAACTTTAAAGGTCAACAAGATTTGGCAGGAAAATAAGCTTTCTAAAGTTCTATCAGAGCTGAAAGAGCAGTTCTCAAAAGAGCTCTCTCAGCCCCACCTACCTCACAGGATGTCTGTTGTGGGGAAGGGAAGGAAAAGGAATTTGTAAGCCGCTCTGAGACTCCAAGTGAAGGGTGGGGTATAAATCCAATCTCCTCCTCCTCCTCCTCCTCCTCCTCTTCTTCTTCTTAAGGTACAAGACATTTGCATTGTTTCTAATAATTTTCTTAAAGCAAACAATGCAATGAAATATACAATATAAAGATACATAAAATACATAACCACCCATTTCCCCTTTAGAACCACGGACATAGACATCTTTTATCAGCAGAGGACAATGAATTTAGTCTATTCTACTGCCAGTTCCACTCTGTGTATATCTCCTGGCCATAGTAGGTCTATTCTGAATGTGTCTCTGCATTTCTGGTATGTTTTTGATTTTACAAGGATATAGATCTATAATTTCCTATGTTCTGACCGTAGAACGTGAAGCTTCTAGCTGCCAAATTGTGTTTCTTTCTTGCCCAAGTTTAATGCTTAGGGTATCAATCAGGGTCTATCACAACAGATTCATTTTTTAAGATAGGTTGGTGGCTGTCTTATTATCAGCTTTGCATCCAGGAGGTCCCGGGTTCAGTCTCTGGTATGTCTAGCTTAAAACATCAGCTAGTAAGTGATGTGAAAGACCTCTACTTAATTCAGGGTTAGGGCAGGGTTAGGGGAGGGGAAGGACTTCAGTGGGGTATAATGCCATAGAGTCCACCTTACAAAGTGGCCATTTTCTCCAGGGCAACTGCTCTCTGTCTATCAGTTGTAATCTCAGGAGATCTCCAGCCTCCACTTGGTGGCTGTTCCCCACCAATGATCACTGTGCAAAAATGATTCTAGTCCAATTACAGTCCACAAATTTACTTCTTTTATTGTTTCTTTATTTTACGTCATGCAGTGCTGCTGTTGCTTTCAAACCATTGCCATGCGACTACAGATTTCCCAGGTAAACAATCTGTTTCCCTCAGTGCTTTGTCAGGTTGCTTTGTACTTGGAGCTGTTATACAAATAAATTACAATATAGTTACAACTTTTATTCATTCATTCTTTTTCACCTGGAGGCTGGCAACTCTATTGGTAGCCCTTGATAAATGATAGCTCTGTGCACTGATTGAACATGGGAAGCTGCAGGGGACTGAATGAGTAAGGAGGGTCTGTGGCTCACCGGTACTGCATCTGCTTTGCACACAGAAGATCCTCGGCACCTCCTGGTAAAAGGTCCACATAGTAGGTGATGGGAAAGACCTCTGCCTGAGACCCTGGAGAGTTGATGCCAGTCTGAGTTGACAATACTGACCTCAATGGTCCAAAGGTCTAATTCAGTTTAAGGCAGCTGCATGTGTTCATGTGCATGGGGATAGACAGCAGGAATGAGTATGCTGGTTTTGCCTCTGGACAATAGCTGGTTCATGAACATGACACCTGTATGCAGAGTCAATATCTGAACTTTCACTATCTCTGTGATCAGGGACACTGCTTTCTGGACATTGCTGATCATGGGGAAAGAATGTACAAGCAGGTACTTCCTCTGTGTGTAGGTGTCATGCTCATGAGCCAGCGATCATGTGGAAATGAGAGGTGAGGCCAGCCTGCTGATGCCAGCTTCCCTTCCCCCTATGCGTTCAGTCAACATGTACAGGGGATCGAGTGTTCAGGATGTTTATAAAGCAGCTTCCTGTGTATAGGTGAGCAAAATTAAGAATCCTATATTTGATCTAGCCGCATGTAGTAAGCTAACTTTGGGAACATATCTAAAAACCCTAGATAATGCAAAACACAGAAGAATTTTTACACTCCTAAGAGAAAATGCCTTGCCCTCTGCCATTTTAGAAGCCAGATATAATAAAACCACAAGAAGGGAATGTGTTTGTGAAAGGGGAGAAGAAACTTCGGAACATGTCTTCTTTGACTGTAGATTATATCAACACATCAGAGAGATATTTATGAATCCCATCATAAAATCACATGCAGGGTGCAGCAGGGGGACTCTCCTCTCACAAATCTGAATATTACTTGCACGGTGGCTAAAATTGGCTGGTTAGCCTCTTGTATCATGAGAGATTGGAGGGACCCTAATTAATTGGTTAAATTTCATTTTTACTTGATCTGTATTGGAATTTGTAAATATTTTTTAATATTTTAATGTTTATAATTTATAGTGCCATTCAAGACATTTTGTTTTATCCAGGGGTCCATTGGAGCAGGAGCGCACAGGAGCACAGCTCCGGGAGTGAGGAGCCCAGGGGGCGGGCACATGACCAAGCCCCGCCCCCTCCTCGGCTTCCCCAAGCAGTGCAGAGGCACAGCGCCCCGGGGAAAGCCCTGCTAGGGTCTTTATTGTTTTTAATGTTTTGTTTTAATATTGATAATTTGATCATTGTTCCTTTTATGACTGTGTGCTGCTTTTCCAGAGACTTGCTCAAGGCGGCATATACATTTTCTAAGTATACCATTTTTTATCTGGGCACATGGCACATAAGTACTGGAGAAATTTCACCAATCCTTCAGCAGCTTCCACCCCATCAGTTTGGTGTAGTGGTCAGGAGTTGGACTCTAATCTGGGAGAACCGGGTTTGATTCCCCACTCCTCCACATGCAGCTGCTGGTGTGACCTTGGGCCAGTCACAAGTTCTCTCAGAGCTGTTCTCTCATGAGCAGTTCCCAAAAGACCTCTCTCAACTCCACCTACCTCACAGGGTGTCTTGTGGGGAGGGGAAGGGAAGGGATGGGTGGTGCACATGTCCTGGGTATCTCAAGACTACTTGAAACCTGGTGGTTTCAAGGGAGCAGGAAGAGAATGAGGGTGTGTTCTTTACGCTTCTTTTTATTGCACCAAGTATTGGATAGGGAAGGGAAGGGAGGAAGAGCAGGTCAGTTTCACTCACCTGTGGAGTGGAGCCTGAGTGGTGGGTGTTGCCTTCTGACACACTTCCGGTATGTTAGGGGGTGTGGCATATGCAAATGAGTTATGCTAATGAGCTCCTGCACCTCTTTTTCTACGAAATGACCCCTGGTTTTATCATTGCTTTGATAGCTGTTATATTAACTGTTTTGGTTGTATTATGGTCTTTGACCACAATAAACTTATCTTATATGCGAGCAACACTATGGTAAAAAAAAAAAATGTCATAAAAGGCTAGGTTTCCCTACCATTTCAACACACATCTATGGGGTCACAATTTGCTTTCATGATGGTAAGTAACAGCGTTGCCAAGTCCCCCCTGGACACTGGTGGATAGGGTTGCCAGATCCAGGGCAGGAAACTCCCAGATCTTTGGGGACTGAACCTGGGGAGGCAGGGACCTCAGTGGGGTACTATGCCATAGAGTCTCTCCCCCCCCCCCCACAAAACGTTCATTTTCTCCAGGGGGACTGATCACTGTAGCCTGGAGTTGAGCTGTAATTCCTCGGGATCCCCAGGTCCCACCTGGAAGCTGGCATCCCTACTGGCAAAACGGATTCCAAATTAATTACCGTCGAGAGTCGTAAGAGATCTTGTATCTGTAGCATAAAATAGGTTACGGGATTGCGACTGCAATGATAACATTCCGCCTGGCTCTTCAGAATCTTCATGGAGATACAATTTGCTTTGGGCGTAGATTATGAGAAAAAAAGTGGTGATATCACACCATAGATTGTTAGGTGCGCATGAAAGGGAGGAAGGAGTGAAAGCAATAAGAAAAAGAGAACATCAGCGTGATAAAAAGGACAGTCACGCATTTTTCCTGTGAATGGAAAATGATTTCTCCAGCAAGGAACTGGAAAATGGGCTGCCAGGTGGATTCTTTCATTTTTTTTTTAAAGTATGACACGTTAGTTTCTTGTTACAATGAAGAATTCGTCTCCCATAGATTTTAGTAGACCATTTGGAGATGGGCTATGGTTCAGTGGCAGAGCACCTGTGTGGCATGCAGAAGGTCCCAGGTTCAATCCCTGGCATTTCCAGTTAAAAGGTTCCTATAGAGGGTGATGTGAAAGACCTCTATGAGTGACCCTGGAGAGCCACTGCCAGTCAGAGTAGACCAGGGGTGGCCAACCTGTGGCTCGGGAGCCACACGCGGCTCTTTCACACATATTGTGCGGCTCCTGGCAGGCCGGCTGGGGAAGCAAAGGGGAGGCATGCTTTTTCTCTCTTTCTCCCTTCCCTCCTCCCTCCCATCTATTTGCTTTCCTAGTTTCTCTCTCTCTCTCTTTCTTTCCACTTCTTTAATTCTTTCTTTCCATCTCTCTCTTTTTCTCTCTCTCTCTCAATATCATTAGCAAACAAGTAATATCATTATCAATAACCGGTTTTCCTCGTTTGTTTTTATTTTTGGCAGTCCCATTTAACGTTAATAAAAAGCACATTTGCATATTTTTAAAAATAAAAACGTGTGTGTGATATTTGTTCCTCTCTTGCGGCTCTCAGACATTTATTCTATGTGGCTCTTACGTTAAGCAAGGTTGGCCACCCCTGGAGTAGACATTCCTGACCATGACGAACCAATGGTCAGTCTCAGTGGGTTTCATGAGCTCCTTTCTAATAGTTGCATGCAAAACACAGTATATTATTTCACAAGAACTTTCTATCTTGGTAGAAGCATATGCTGACGAGTTTGTTAGCTCCCAGCTGATTCTCAGAGGAATAAGATAGTGGATTATCTTTCTCCTTTCTGTAAAACTGGTTTAATTGGCCAATATCTTATACAATCAACTCCACCTTTTCTTCCTCCATGCATCCACAAGAATTGACGGAAACCAATTTATTCACATGAGACAATTTCCCTTAGCAGAGAATACTTGATCCCTGGTGTTATGTATTGACCATGCGGTCGCCATGTGCTCCAGTAATGGTGACCGCCATGTGGCCAGAGCACATGGCCAAGAAACTACCTGAGCTTCAGCCAGGTAGAACAAAGGCCAGGTGGATTCTAACCGGCCACCAATCATGTACCTAGGTTTCTCCCAGGGAACCTATGAGATGTAAATAGACTGATAATAGCCTATCAGGCCAGTTGGTCGAAGTCAGGGGATTGTTCCTGACCAGCATAAAAGGAGGGCTCGGAGCCCTGGGTTGTATGCTTCATCCAGACCAGCAATAAAGATCTAGCTGTTTCACTGTTCCATGGACTCCCGACTCCGATACTTTTCACCTGGTTTTCAAACAGTTTCCCCAAAGACTACTGCTAGGGAGTGTATGAAAATACTTTTTTTTTTCTTGTTAGGGATCGTATGTATTCATTGTGAGCTTTTTTTGTTGTGTCTTTGCTAGTTTTCCTGTTCTGTGTCTTCTACTACCCAACAAAGAGAGCTTTGACTCACAAAAGCTTTCCCCCTGGAAATCTTAATGGCCTTTAAGATACTACTGGACTTGAATCTTATGTTTTAGTGCATAAAACATGGCTAGGTAAAGGTAAAGTTTTCCCTTGCTTGAAAGCCAGTCGAATACGACTCTAGGGATGTGCTGCTCATCTCCATTTCCAAGCCAAAGAGCCAGCGCTGTCGGAAGACGTTTCTGTGGTCATATGGCCAGCATGACTAGATGCCGAGGTACACGGAACACTGTTACCTTCCCACCAAAGCAGTACCTATTTATCTACTTGCAATTTCTTGCTTTCAAACTGCCAGGTTGGCAGGAGCTGGGGCCAGAGACGGGAGCTCACTCTGTCATGCAGCACTCAGGTCTCAAACTGCTGAACTACCGACCTTCTGGTCTGCAGTTCAGCGTCTTAACCACTTGAGCCACCACAGCCCTCCAAAACATGGCTACTACCTTGTAGCACAGATCATTTACGTGCTACGTACAATTCATATGCAAAAAGTGGAAAATTGAATATCCATTTTACTTTTGGATCTCATTATTTCAGTCAGGGAAAAGGAGACTACATTTTTTCCTCAATTGCCAAGAAATACCAATTTTCCATTCATGAATACATGAAGCTGCCTTAAACTGAATCAGACCACTGATCACTCAAAGTCAACACCATCTACTCAGATTGGCAGTAGCTCTCCAGGGTCTCAGGCTGAGGACCTTCACATCACCTTCAATCTGATCCTTATTGAAGATGCCAGGGATTGAATGTGAGACCTTCCGCATGCCAAGCAGATGCTCTACCACTGAGCCATGGCCCCTCCGCCGAGTAGTCATGGGACTCAGTACCACCTCTAGCCATATGTCGAAGCTGAGGGCTGATTCATATGATATCCAGTCCTCATGGCTGCCATGAAGACTTTGAAGGAACATGTAATGGGAGTTCTGTGTCCCTTAAAATTGATTTTTAATTGTTTCTATTATTATTCACCTCAGATATACAGATGATACCACTCTAATGGAAGGAAGTGAAGAGGATCTAAAGAGGATGAAAGAGGAGAGTGCAAAAGTTGGCTTGAAACTCATAGTAGCCCCACTGGTGGACCTCCTGATGGCACCTGGTATTTTTGGCCATGGTGTGATAGCGTGTTGGACTGGATGGCCCATTGGCCTGATCCAACATTGGCTTCTCTTATGTTCTTGTGTTCTTCTTCTTATTATTATACGAAAGCCAGTTTGGTGTAGTGGTTAAGTGCGCGGACTCTAATCTGGGAGAACCGGGTTTGATTCCCTACTCCTCCACTTGCACCTGGCTGGATGACCTTGGGCAAGCCATAGCTCTGTACCAGCTGTTCCCTCAAGGACAGCTTGCGAAAGAGCTCTCTTAGCCCCACCTACCCCACAGGGTGTCTGTTGTGGGGAGGGGAAGGGAAAAGGAGTTTGTAAGCCGCTCTGAGACTCCCTTGGGGAGTGGAGGGCG
Source organism: Lepidodactylus listeri (assembly GCA_029233225.1). Taxonomy (NCBI): domain Eukaryota; kingdom Metazoa; phylum Chordata; class Lepidosauria; order Squamata; family Gekkonidae; genus Lepidodactylus; species Lepidodactylus listeri. The sequence goes on along the minus strand of JARCFY010000005.1, from coordinate 124,292,667 downwards.
GGGTATAAATCCAATCTCTTCTTCTCTTCTTCTTCTTCTTCTTCTTCTTCTTAACATCAAACGGCTGGAAGAGTACAATAAACAAACTATATGAACATACCGCTGAATTAGAAGAAAATACAAACTATATTTTTAACTATAATGCAAACTCATACATGGTTTGCATGTATGGTGGATAAAATGGAATATACAAATAGACAATGTATGAGGTAACATATTAAATAATGATGTAAATGGAACCTCAAAATGTGTTTGTTTGTTTTTTGTTTGTCTGCTATAAAAATAAAACTCTTTTTTTTAAAAAACCCCAAAAAACTAAGATCATGGCATCCAGCCCCATCACTCCTTAGCAAATAGAAGGGGAAGTCATGGAGGCAGTGACAGAATTCACATTCCTGGGATCCAAGATCACTACAGATGGTGACTGCAGCCATGAAATTAAAGACGCCTGCTCCTTGGGAGGAAAGTGATGGCAAACCTAGACAGCATAATAAAAAGTAGAGACATCACCCTGCCAACAAAAGTCTGCATAGTTAAAGCGATGGTATTCCCAGTAGTAATGGCTGGCTGCGAGAGTTGGACCATAAGGAAGGCCGAGCGCTGAAGAATAGATGCTTTTGAATTATGGTGCTGGAGAAGACGCTTGAGAGTCCCTTGGACTGCAAGGAGATCAAATCAGTCAATCCTAAAGGAAATCAACCCTGACTGTTCCCTGGAAGGCCAGATACTGAAGCTGAAGCTCAAATACTTTGGCCACCAAATGAGAAGGGAGCACTCACTGGAGGAGACCCTGATGCTGGGAAAGAATGAAGGTAACAGAAGAAGGGGACAACAAAGGATGAGATGGATAGACAGTGTTACTGATGCAAATAACATGGGAGTGAGCAAATTCTGGAGGATGGCAGAAGACAGGAGGGCCTGGAGTGATGTGGTCCACGGGGTCGCAAAGAGTCAGACTCGACTGTGCGACTGAACAACAACAACAAGTAATTATTCACAAAGACTGGAAATGTTCTACTGCTCAATTTAATACATAATCGTAAGTGTTGCTTTACTGATTTTTTTTTAATGACCATTGGTCATCACAATGCAACTTAATCACACGAACATTTATTTGCTTGTCTGTTGACTTCATTTATATTTATTATAACTTTGCATGATTTATTCAAATATGGGTACCCTGCCTTTCTTGGCTCTTAGTCTGACTCTGCTGCCGAGACTTGAAGTGGCTTACCATAATTAAAAGAACATCAGCACAATAAAAACAAGCCAATAAAATTGAATAATTTCAAAACTCTCTTAAAATTTCCATAGGCCTCAAAACTGTAGCAGTATTCCTTGAACAGTTCCCTTTTTTCACATCCCTGCATTAAAAATAAATAAATACACAAAATTCTGGAGGCAAGGTTATTCCAAGGAAGCGGAGAATTTTATACATATTACTAAATTATGGTCCGTTTAAGGCTGTCATCTGGAGATATTTACTGTAAAGCTTTCTGGCTGCTTCCTCAAATAACGACACTCTATATGTAATGAACATATCTGTATCTGACATCTGAGCCCAGATTATGTCTTATTCAGGCCAACATTTATAGGAGACCATGCAGAAAAGAATTTCCCTTTTGGGATAACAGCAAGGGTACAATATAAAGCTTAATATTCAGTGTTCTCCATCATACTCAAGAGACACACAGAGTAACAGTTATCCAGTGGAACGTTAGACGATCTGCCATCCACACAAGCTGACTGTGTAATTTGAAACATCATGCCTGTAAACGCTTTCCTAAAAGGAGAGAAGGTGAAGGTCAGGGATTATGCCTGCCAAGACTGACTGAATTTAATGAATCTACGTAGCCTGAGAAAATACTGGGCCAGTCATCCAGAACATCTTGGTAGAAAAGTATAGTATTTAATTAATTTGTTTATTGTACAAAATTCATACCCTGCCTTTCTGCCCTCACAAAGGCCACCAAAGTGGCTAACAAATTAGAACATACATAAAATCACATCCCAAAAAACCATGAAAACCAGCAAGAAAGATATTGTTAGAACACTTAAAACCAGAGCTAAAGTTCAGTGCCCTCTTAAGCAGGTCTAGACAGAATCCTACTGAAGTCTACTCAACTGGGCTTACTCCCAGAAAAGCATTTTTAAGATTGCACTGCCAGTCATCTTTGGTTATAGGCAGGGGTCATTTCGTAGAAAAAGAGGTGCAGGAGCTCATTACCAGAACTCATTTGCATATGCCACACCCCCTAACATACCGGAAGTGTGTCAGAAGGCAATACCCAACCCTCAGGCTCCACTCCACAGGTGAGTGAAACTGACCTGCTCTTCCTCCATTCCCTTCCCCATCCAATACTTTGTGCAATAAAAAAGAAGCATAAAGAACACACCCTCATTCTCTTCCTGCTCCCTTGAAACCACCAGGTTCAAAGTAGACTTGAGATACCCAGGACATGTACACCACCCATTCCTTCCCCTTCCCCTCCCCACAACAAGACACCCTGTGAGGTAGGTGGGGCTGAGAGAGGTCTTTTGAGAACTGCTCATGAGAGAACAGCACTGAGAGAACTTGTGACTGGCCCAAGGTCACACCAGCAGCTGCATGTGGAGGAGTGGGGAATCAAACCCGGTTCTCCCAGATTAGAGTCCAACTCCTGACCACTGATGGGGTGGAAGCTGCTGAAGGGTTGGTGAAATTTCTCCAGTACTTATGTGCCATGTGCCCAAATAAAAAATGGTATACTTAGAAAATTTATATGCCACCTTGAGCAAGTCTCTGGAAAAGCAGCACACAGTCATAAAAGGAACAATGATAAAATTATCAATATTAAAACAAAACATTAAAATCAATAAAGCTCTAGCAGGGCTTTCCCCAGGGCGCTGCGCCTCTGCACTGCTTGGGGAAGCTGAGGAGGGGGCGGGGCTTGGTCATGTGCCCGCCCCCTGGGCTTCTCACTCCCGGAGCTGCGCTCCTGTGCGCTCCCGCTCCAACGGACCCCTGGTTATAGGCATATGGTTAAAGGGGCCGCAGCTCAGTGGTAGAGCCTCTGCTTGGCACGCAGAAGGTCCTGAGTGTTATGTCTGGCATCTCCAGTAAAAGGATCAGAGAGTAGGTGATCTGAAACGCCTCCGCCTGAGACTGGAGAGCTGCTGCCAATCTGAGTGGACAATATTGACCATTACCTTCCGTATACAGCAGATTCACATAACAAAAACATAAAAAACAACAATTAAACCATTGGCCAGTAAGGAGGGGTCACTGAGGGAAACCAACCGAAATGAAAACGTTTTCACCTGCTGTCTAAAGATGCCCAGCAGAGAGTCCCTGTTGAGAGAGTTCCAGAGTTTTGGTGCTGGGGCTGTCTCCTGAGTCGCCATCCTTCTAATCTCAGAAGGCAGGGGCACCCAAACAAGACCTCTGGAGATGACTATAGCGGTTGAGTAGGTTCATGAGGGAGCAGGCAGGCCTGAAGGTATGTCGGTCCCAAACCATATAGGGCTTTAATGGTCAACATCAGTACCCTGAATTGTGCCTGGAAACAGTGTAGACGGGCCAAAACTGGAGTGATATGGTCTCTACAGCCCACTCCAGTCAATGTCATGGCTGCAACGTTCTGCACTAACAGAAGTTTCCGAACATGGCTGAGAGCTTCCTCAAGGACACCATACATGTGCTAGATAATAAGACACTCATTCTCGCCCATCCTCCAGTCAGAAGCCATTTGTTTGGCAAAACACAGGTTTCGGCAGGAACCACTGGGGAAATGATACATTGCCACCCCAGCCAGAATAACGAGACGGACAACGATTGGAATTAAACAAGGGCCACTTTATTAACTATTGAACAGGCAAGGCAGGCGTCACTCCCTGACACAACCTCCTTGCCCTTGATATGGGCGGGTCACCTGACTCCAGTCTTGAGCCATTCAGAATCTGGCTCGTAACCGGCAGCCCAGCATACTGGTTGTCCCGCAGGAGCACCTACCCCTGAGACCACACGGACCTTCAGGGAGGAGCCTAGCCAGAGAGGTTCCCAGAGGCGACCACCATTCTCCACCCCGAACCACATAGCCCTGGGGCAGTATCCCGATGACCTCCTGTTCCCAAACGGGATATGCCGTAAGGCGCTCACCAGTTCCTTTTCTTGCTTGCACAAATCTGCCAAGTGACCAAACTATTTAACACTCATCCACCACCTATACCCTTAACAACTGACCACAGTGTAAGGTAGGCAAAAATACCTCCACCGAATGACCAATCAAGGTAGAGGTGAAAAATTTCTAACTGGCCCCATTTGGCAACCAGCTAAAGCCTACACTGTGAACAGGGCGGGCGGGTGGGCGAGCACATGGAGCTGAAGACAAGGCGGGAGCGGGGCGCCGCCTTATATAGGCAGCCCCTCCCCGCCAGCCTCCAGATCGCGCGATAGCATGATTAACGTTGCTGCCCCACCCTCAGGCGAGGCAGCAAAGCAGCCCCCCTGGTGCAACAAGGAGCGCGCCGGGAGCCGAGATCTGCCGCAGCAAATGATCAACAAAAGACAAGAGCTCACCACTGAGCCATGAATTCCACCCAGTAGATGACTGTGGTGGCAATCCTAAAAATGCTTTCCTGACAGTAAGCTGTGTTGAATAAAAGGAGATTTACTTACAAGTGAACCTGGAGAGGATTGCTCCATGGAGCATACTTACATTCCATAGAACTTGCTTATAAGACATGGTGTTCCTTCTCACCAGAGCAAAAATAGATTGCCAGTAAATAGAAGGAAATGATACAGTTCGTTAGTCAATATGAAGAAGCTCCTCACACAGCTTGTGTATTTTGTTGCCCTAGGGAAGTACACACACTGCTTCTCCCACGCCACCAAAGGCTGAGCCCAAGAGGCAATGCCTGCTGGTTATTACGTCTCAGCCAAGGCCTTCCAGAAATCAAAGCCCTCCTCACAGCCAGTTCGGTGTCATGGTTAGGAGCGTGGACTCTAATCTGGGAGAACCGGGTTTGATTCCCTGCTCCTCCACATGCAGCTGCTAGTGTGACCTTGGGTTACTTAGAAGTTCTTTCAGAGCTGTTCTCTCACAAGCAGTTCTCAAAAGAGCTCTCTCAGCCCCACCTATCTCACAGGATGGGAGAGGAAAGGAAAGGAGATTGTAAGTTGCTCTGAGACTCCTTTGGGTAGTGAAAGGTGAAGTATAAATCCAATATCTTCTTCTCTTCTTCTTCCACTGTACTACTGCAAGCAATTTCTTGGTTGGCTGGAAACCTGGGCTGGCTCCTCATCATGGGGAAGTTCTCACAAGGAATTTAAAAAACCATATATTTTTTTGTCTGTGCTAATCTTGGAACATTTCCTTTGCCTATGGAATTCATTTCTAGCTTATCCAGTACTTGCAAGCATAGCCCCCAGTTTCTGTATTTATGAACTGAACCCTTATTTTTAACCTATAAGGAGGTTCCTCTCCTCAGGACAGCTTGGGAATGGATCGTGTGAAGAACGCGGTCCGAAAATTAACATTCGAGCTTTTCAAATATTGTTGGTGGCTTCCATTTTTTCTGTACCAATTGCTGCTATTAGTTTACATTGGGAATTGTGTGATGAATGGAAATGAATAAAATACAGTGATCACTCAAGAAAAAAGTCATTTTTTTAAAAAAAAATAAAGATCGGAGTGCGTTTAAGAAGAACTGAAACTTGGGAGGGGCACAACACCTGATATAACAGCATTAGGGAAAATATATGATTGAGGCCCAAACAACAAAGACGGGTTTTTTTTTAACAGCGCAGAAACCTGACTGGGGATATTCAACTTATTTTGCTATTGTTCAGTCGAGTGTTTCCAGCCGCCCCACTGAGCAAATCGTGTTCAATCCTCAATGCAAATAGATTCAGTTCCAATTCATTTCATCTCCGTGTTTTCCTTATTTGTATCCTGCAGAGTCTTTCTTCCAGAGACCGCTATCGGTTCCCTTGACTTCATTGCTTTTAGTTTTCCATTTCTTCATTTGCCCGCTGCCGAAACAAATGAGATGATCTAACTGTCAATAAGGTAGATTTGACTTCGAATGCTATTTCTCTGGAATGATAATGGCAAGCTGCTATTAATACTGCATTTTTTAAGAAGGGGGGGGACAACCTGGATGGTGTGACATTAATTAATTTTGAACTTTGGAAATGGTCACACCATTCAGAGTTGCTGTGCTTTATTCCTTAAACAAGCTCCTCCTTCTCTCTATATTCATCACATTTCTCCGTTTATATGGCCAGAATCACATGACGCTTCCTTATGCTGAATCTTGTAGACTGGCAGCAGCTCTCCAGGGTCTCAGACAGAGGTTTTTCACATCACCTACAACCTGCTCCTTTTAGCTGGAGATGCTGGGGATTGAACCTGGGACCTTCTGCATGCAAAGCAGGTGTTCTGCCACTGAGCCACAGGGTTTGGGAGGCACTGTGTATGTTTGGGGAAGGGTTGTGGCTCAGTGGCCGAGCAGCTGCTTTACATGCAGAAGGTGCAAGTTTCGATCCTTGGTTTCTCCACTGGGAATGGTTGTTGTAGTAGGGTGATGTGAAAAACCTCTGCCTAAGACCCTGGAGATCCTCTGCCAGTCACAGCAGACTGGAGTGACCTGGATGGACCAAGGGTCGGATTCAGTACAAGGCAGCTCCATGAGTTCAGCTCTTCAAAACTGTCAAAAATCTGGAGCCTTGACCAAGACAAGAAGATGAAGAGCCCACACATGGTCAAATCCGTTTGGCTCTTCATGCATTTAGAAGTTGTAAAGGCCCAATTAAAGCATCTGTTCAGCTAGCCAGAATCTTTGAATGGTGAGGATGTACATGCTATCCTTCTCTACCATGCCTCTAACCATAGGCGGATTGACAGTGCAATCCTAAAAAATACTTTCCTGGAAGCAAGCTCCATTGAGTAGACTTAAGTAGGATTCTGACTCAAGCTGCTTAAGAGTTCACTGTGAGGTTTTTGCTGTATTTGTGGCTCAAAATTAAATGGGATGTGGAGTTTCTTAGGACTGAAACCTGGTATCTATGCCTGGTATCTTAAGCTACCATCAAAAGGAAACAGCTTTGAAATCTGGGACACGGTTTGGGTGCAACGTGTGACAATGAACTCAGGTATAGAAATACAAATGTAACATACCTACTCTTGGTTTCCAGTGCGATTTGGGGAAAATGTTGATGTTTACCTGATCTTCCTGCTTGACAGAGCTGGCAGAAGATAGGACCAGCTGTGGTTGGTAGTAGGACCAGCTGTGGTTGGTATTAGGACCAACCATGGTTGGTAGTGCATGGATCTGCTATAAGCTACTGACACTTTATTCAGATAATGTCACATACATTGCTAATCATAGAAAGACCTAAGAACATAAGAAGAGAACTGGTGGCTCAGAACAGTGGTCCATCTAGTCCAGCATCCTGTCTCAGACGGTGGACAATCAGTTCCAACAACAGGGCATAGAGGCCAAAGCCTTCCCCTGATGTTGCCTTCTGGCACTGGTGTTCAGAGGCTGACTGTCACTGAACATGGAATTTCCATTTAGTCACGGTGGCTAGATGTAGGGTTGCCAGCCTCCAGGTGGGGCCTGGAGATCTCCTGCTTTTACAACTCATCTCCAGCTGACAGAGATCAGCTCCCCTGGAGAAAATGTCTGCTTTGAAGGGTGGACTCCATGGCATTGTACCATGCTGAGGCCCCTGCCCTCCCTAAACCCCACCCTCTCCTGGATCCACCCCCAAAGTCTCCAGGTATTTTCCAACCCAGACCTGGGAATTCCAGCTAGAAGCCACCGATAGACTGTTCTTGGGTTTCTTGTAGTCTTTTCTTGGGATTTTGTTTTTGGCAGGGGAGACTACAAGTATGTGAACGGGGTATCTACTCAGCTGGTTGCTCGTGAGTAATGACTGTATCTGATATGACATGGTGTACCATACTATGCTTTTTCATCTTTTAACTGACCCACAGAGGCTATATCCTGCCTATGTTTTTTGGGTTGCCAGGTCCCTCCTGGCAGTTGGTGAGGCATAGGGAGGGAGAGTTACCAGGAGAGGGAGGGAAGCCCAGGCTATGTTGCTGGTGACAAGGCAATGTCACTTCCGGCATGCACCAGAAGTGGTCATCACACTGTGCTGTCGTGATGACTCGCTGGTATTTGGGCAAAAACTCTGTGGTAAAAATGGCTTCTACCATACAGTTTTTGCCCAAATACCAAAGTGTTGCTGTGATGTCCCTGACATGACGACATCGTTTCCAGTGTATGCCAGAATTCATGTTGCCACTTTGGTGGCGACATAGCCTGGGCCTCCCTTCCTCTCTTGGTAAATCCCCTTGCTGACCAGCTGAGGGGTGGTGGGGGGCAGGGCCTTGTGGTGGTTGATCCCCCTCCTTCACTGGGGAGGGGGCCGGGCTGGCAACCCTACTACCACTTGTGCATCCAGAGCCTCACTGTCATAAGAACTGATCATAAAATTGGTCATGGGCAATGTTCCCTCTAAGCTGAGTTAGTGTGAGCTAGCTCACAGGTTTGTAGTTACTGGCTCACACATTTTTGCCATAGCTCAGGAAGGATGGCTCCAGAGCAAACTAACTGATGCAGCAGCCAAATGGCTCACTCAGAACTGTAACGCCAGTAGCTCACAAAACAGAATTTTTGCTCGCAAGATTCCACAGCTTAGAGGGAGCATTGGTCATGGGGGTAGCCAGGCATTGTGTAAAGAAACTAGACGTGGCAGCATCCTCATGCCCACCCTGGGAATGCTGCCACCATTTTATTTGAAAATGCCACCGTATGGTAGACTGAGACACTCTTCCCCCCCCCCCCCAATTGCCTTCTCAGGTGCCAAAATGGCTGCACCACTGGATGTTTTTGCACTTGAAAAGGCACGTGGAAGTCAGACCAAGAGCACCTCAGTCCACTGTGCCACATTGCCCTCATCTTCCACTGGGCCCTTGTGCCATTTTTAAATCTCATTCATTCATTCATTCATTCATGTGTTTGTTTATTTAGCCAGTCAGTCATTAAAGCCTTTCTATCCCACCTTTCCTCTTGGTTCAAGGATAAAACAAGCCCCCAATTCCTCCCTCCCCCCCAAAAAAAAGATGCCTGCTATTCATACTGCCTTGAAAGCCCCAGCAAACTGGCGGGTCTTGCAGTGCCCCTGAAGGTCTCCAAGGAGAGGGCATCCATCCACCTCTTCAGGGAGCCCATTCCACAGAGCTGGAGGCATGACGGAAAAAGCCCAGTTTCTGGTCAATGGCAGATGAGTGGGATAGCCAAAAGATGGCTGCCTGGTGACCATACTTTGCACATATAGGAGGAGATAGTCCTTCAAATATTTGGGTCCCGGGTTGTGAAAGGCTTTTTAAAATGGAAGCGCCTTCTCCAAGGCAGATACCAGGATGCCATCACATCTAGTTTGGCCCAGAGTGACCAACTGAGTAAGCCTCAGGAGAAAACGTTGTTTTCCTTTTTAACAACATGCATCTGACTTTATTTATTCATTTACTTCAATTACACATCTATCTATCTATCTATCTATCTATCTATCTATCTATCTATCTATCTATCTATCTATCTATCTATCTATCTATCTATCCTCTGTCTGTCTGTCATATCTCCATTGTTTACACCAGGGGTCATTTCATAGAAAAAGAGGTGCAGGAGCTCATTAGCATAACTTATTTGCAAATGCTACACCACCTGACATCAGAAGGCAAGAAAGAGAGAGAGAGAGAGCTGGCAGAGACGGAACAGCTACTAATCCAAGCCTCAGAAATACCACTATTCTGGGAGGATAGCTTCAGTGGTGGCTGAAGCCTTCGGAAGGCTGGTTGGAGGAACAAGGACCTTTCCAGGGGACGGGGTCATTTTGCTGCAGCCATGACACAAGCAGGCATTCCCCTGTGGGGTGGGGTGGGGCTGGCACCAACTCCCAGAGCTGTGCTCCCCCGAGCTCCTGCTCGAAATGACCCCTGGTTTACACTCTGCCATGCTACCTGATGGGCACCCAAACTGGCTTACCTCATTCTCCTCTCCAATTTATCTTCACAACAATCCTGTGAGGTAGGTTAATACAAAAGTGTATGACTGGTCCAAGGCCACCCAGAAAGCTTTGCAGCAGTGGCACCAGTCACAGTAAAGACAGGGCACAGCTGCAAGAAAGCAGCGTGTGGTTACACATGCTCCATTACCTTTCTCCCACAACTGAACACATTTTGAGTTATTTGGTTGCAGGTGACCAGTTCCTGGAATGTACAGCTGCTGTGATCTCTGTACACCACAGGGATATGGCCCAAACTGGTAGGCCATTGAGCATCCCTGATAAGAACTTCTGTCAGCCAATCTGAGAAGGATCCCAAAAAATACTGTTGGGCCCCAAAGTGACCAGTGAATCCCATATTGCCTAGCTCAAGCCTCGGTGGGCAGGTAGCTCCAGATGGTTAATGCCCATCTATGAGAGGTGGATTGTGCTGAAAAATTCACACCTTTGCTTCCCCCCATTGGCCTGGATGTAGAAAATAGTGTGATCACACATGCTAGATAATCCACATTCAGTCCACTTTCCAACTGGATTTTGCCAGTTCCCACAGTAAAATCCAGTTGGAAAGTGGATTGAAAGTGGATTGAAAGTGGATTATTTAGACCGACTTCCCACAAGGCGCTGCTCCGCTGCTGCTCTTCCCTTTCCCCCGACTGTGTGCATCAATTTCCCACTATTTGCCCCTCGCCCAGGGGTCCGTTGGAGCGGGAGCGCACAGGAGCGCAGCTCCGGGAGTGAGGAGCCCAGGGGGCGGGCACATGGCCAAGCCCCACCCCCTCCTCGGCTTCCCCAAGCAGTGCAGAGGTGCAGCGCCCCGGGGAAAGCCCTGCTAGGGTCTTTATTGATTTTAATGTTTTCTTTTAATATTGATAATTTTATCATTGTTCCTTTTATGACTGTGTGCTGCTTTTCCAGAGACTTGCTCAAGGTGGCATATAAATTTTCTAAGTATACCATTTTTTATCTGGGCACATGGCACAGAAGTACTGGAGAAATTTCACCAACCCTTCAGCAGCTTCCACCCCATCAGTTCGGTGTAGTGGTCAGGAGTTGGACTCTAATCTGGGAGAACCGGGTTTGATTCCCCACTCCTCCACATGCAGCTGCTGGTGTAACCTTGGGCCAGTTACAAGTTTTCTCAGAGCTGTTCTCTCATGAGCAGTTCTCAAATGACCTCTCTCAGCCCCACCTACCTCACAGGGTGTCTTGTTGTGGGGAGGGGAAGGGGAAGGGATGGGTGGTGCACATGTCCTGGGTATCTCAAGTCTACTTGAAACCTGGTGGTTTCAAGGGAGCAGGAAGAGAATGAGGGTGTGTTCTTTACGCTTATTTTTATTGCACAAAGTATTGGATGGGGAAGGGAATGGAGGAAGAGCAGGTCAGTTTCACTCACCTGTGGAGTGGAGCCTGAGGGGTGGGTGTTGCCTTCTGACACACTTCCCGTATGTTAGGGGGTGTGGCATATCCAAATGAGTTATGCTAATGAGCTCCTGCATTTCTTTTTCTACGAAATGACCCCTGCCCATGCCACATTTTGACCCGTGGCTTTGCAATACTGTTTTTTGTTTTTGTAAAAAAATTTATACTGTTTTTTGAGGAACGCGAAGCCGTGGGGGGAAATGGGCGAAGCTGCGGGTCAAAATGTGGTGTGAGGCAAATAGTGGGAAATTGATGCACACAAGCAGGGGGGAAGGGAAGAGCAGTGGTTAGTGTGTGTGATCCCAGCCTATGTGAGACAATAGACGTATCTCAGAAGAAGAGGGTGTTTTGCACTGATTGCTTATCTGATCCTAACCAATCAGGGTCCGCTCAAAGACTCATTATCCTTTCTCAGCCCTCTCTGAATGATCCCTGAAAAATCACCACAAGGGTTCGGGTCTGAAAAAAGTTTTTGCCTCGCAAAACTGCCTTATTTTGACTCAGCACTGATGGGTGACAACAGAAGTTTACACCCTTTCCTACGCACCAAAGCTCTGCAATGGGAAATATCTCTTCTGCTTTTATGTTTATAAGTCATCGCGATCATTATTCTTCCTGCCTCTCCTAAATCATAAAGAAAAGGAAGACTGCCAGCCACAACACTATTATCCCAGTGGGAATCCCTTGCAAAGAAAATGGAAGATAAAGCAGTGATTTTTTTTTAAAGGCAAGAAATAAAAAAGGATAAAACAATAAAAGGCTGCGGAGACTTTATTGGAAGAAAGGTTTTGAGTTTTTCCTTTTAAAAGTACATTTAATGCCCTGTGCAGAAAATGCATTCTTGCTGAAGGACATTTCCTAGATCTGAAAATGAGAAATTAAATTGCTTCCTGATATTTTGATTGTTATCAGCTTGGAGACAGTTGCTGAGGTTTAATACTGAAATATCCATTTCCCCTATAATCTCTCCTGTCCTTTCATCTCTTCAGACAGATCTCCCTCTTTGGCCTTGTGGATCTTTCCGTCATAAAAAAAAAAGGAGGGAAATAATTTTGCATTGAGAGTTAAGTCTTAATGGAAATGTCATATTCTTTAAAGTTCTCAGAAACTTATTTTCTGAGGTAACTGTTGGACATCCCATTGATAAATCTTCGATAAATAGGAAAGAAATAATTTAAAAAACAGGAATAGCCTGTAGCATAGGATAGGCTAAAATGAATAAAATCTAGACACTTTCTGAGAATTACTCATGGCTGAAATCTAACTGAAGATGGTTGTTTCCCAGCAAAGGGTATGAAATTTATCTATCATTCAGTCATAATCTAGAGGAATACAATATTGTACAAGTGAAAAACAAGACTCCTTTGATTAGTTTTTTTGTTTATATTGTTTTCCATTCATGTAATATAAGTACAACTTTAAATAGGACCTGAAGCAAATATAAACTAGATAGGCCCTTTAAAATAACAAAAAAGAGGTTTTTTATACGTGGCTTTCCTTTACCTTAAGTTTTAAAGTGGTTTATGACTGGGGATGGGCATGAACCAGAAAATTTTGGTTTCTGTTGGTTTGTGGTTTATAGGTGAACCACAAACTAAACCACGAACTGAACCAGATGGGGAGATTTGTTTGTGAACCGAACTGGTTCATGATTTGTGGCCCTGCAAACCCCATTGAAAGGGAACACAGTCCCTTTAAACAGGTTTTTAAAAAGCCTGAAAAACAGCTTAGTGGTAGAAAGGCACTCTTAGTGCTCAGCTGTTCTTGTGGCTTTGGCAGGGAACTGAAAGCAGAGGTTTAAAGGGACTCAGGCTCTCTTCTCTATCCACAAACTGCTTTAAAAGTTCATGGAAATTCATGATGGTAGACCCCTCACGAACTTAAGTTCACAAAGAACAGAACAAAATTCATGACAAATTTTGCTTTGTTGTTTGGTTTATGCCCATCCCTGTTTACAATCACATTTCTCTTCATCTTCCCACAAAAGGCACGTTGTGAGGTTGGACTGGCCCAAGGTCACCCAGCAGCCTTTGTGTGGAGGAGGAGTGGGGAATCCCAGTTCTCCAGGTTAGAATCTGCTGCTCTTAACCACTACATCATGTTGGTCTACTGTGAGATTGTGCCAGTAGATGTAGTCCACAACGGGTCCCCTTAAACAGAAAGTCCTTTATTTGCAGAAAAGATCTTATTGGTCAAATACACTTCTTCTGTTAGTAATGCCCAAGCATAGGAATACAACTACAATTATACTTGATATGAAATAAGCCCCCCCATGACACCCACCAATCATTTGGGAGAATTATTGGTGCCCAAATATACTGGCTCACCGTTCCCAAGGAAAGCACGGTAAATTAGGTTCCCAGGCAAAGACACTGTTAAGATTTGTGAGGCGGATGTTCCCAAGAATAAAATCAAGCAAAGGAGCAAGTTGCACATGTGAATAACATAACAGGAGGCTTTCAGCTCAAGGCCATGAGCTAGCAAGAAGCGAAAGAGAGGCCGAGGACATACTCGTATTCTGCCGTGCCTCTGTGGCGCGGCAGAACAAGGCGGGGGGGAATTGCCCCTGCCGTGTGGCGCTTGCATGCCACTGGAAGGAAGCCGCCCGCAGCGTCCAGACTGCGGGTGGCTTCCTGCAGTGGCATGCGAACGCCGCGCGGTTCCCCCGGCTGGTGCGCATTCACACCTGCCAGAAGCGGGTAGAACGCATGCCGCAGCAGCCGGGACACTTTTAAGTGGTGCTCGGCTGCTGCGGGAGGAGCGTGGCGCCGGACATGTTGCATCCGGCGTGCCTCCTCCAGGCAGATGTGGCAGTCTTTCAAAGCGGAGGCAGAGCGGGCCAGACTGCTAGTCTGTCCTCAGCCAGAAATAAGAATGAAGAAAAGCTAATAAGCAGCAAGCATGTGTAGAGCAAACAAGAAGCGCATTCCTGTGGTGGGAGTCACTCTACTGATGCTATCTCCTGTCCGGGACCTAGAGGAGTAATTGCAGAACTCAAAGCCAAGGTAATGTTGACCATTAGAATAGGCATAAACAGTGGCAACTGACATGAATGCAGTAGAACCAGTGATAATAACAGTCAGCAAGAATCATTGGCAGTGCTAACTGACATCTACACACAGGCCAGCCCTGCCACCTCAGTTTAGACAGCAGGATGTCGTGGTTAGAGTGCGGGATTAGGGTCTGCTCTCTGAGCCTAACCTGCCTCATAGATTTGTTGTGGTGAGAATGGAGATGGGAAGAACGAGGTTGTAAACCACTTTCAGTCCCCATTGGGGGGTGGGGGAGTGTGAGGTATTTTAAATATCTAAATCACCAGCGGGCGAGTGCTTTCTTGTTTTCCTTGGCATTCCATCACTAATGTTTCCAATGCTGTTTTTACTGTTTGACATGTTTTAACCTTTCAGTATTTGTCACCTTGGGACCCTGAGCTGCATTGAAAGACAACACAGAAAGGCTTTAAATAAATTTCATAAAAACAAATTAATAATAACAAACTCCATCTTTAGCTCTGTCACAGCCACCCTGCATTTCTATGTGGCAGAGAGAGTTGCCAAAGGACAGCTGGGAAATTCCTGGAGATTTGGGGGCGGAGCTTGGGGAAGGGTGGAGTCTGGGGAAGGACCTCAGTGGGATATAATGCCATAGAGTCCACCCTGCAAAGCAGCCATTTTCTCCAAGGGATTGGTCACTTTTAGTAGGAGATCACTTGTAATTCTGGGAGATCTTTAGACCCATCTGCATGCTGGCAGCCTTAATGGCACTTCCATCCTTCCAAGCAAGGTCTATTGTTAGTATCTCCTTTATCTAAGACACATTCTGCAATGAATCGGGGATTAGACTTTTTCCATTGTCTGAGGAAGAGGTTGGGGTGGGTAGTGGGTGGGGTTGTACCCTCCTAGCTTTCTAGTGAGGCTGTAAGACGGAAGTATTATGGAAATTTACGAGCAGCCTAAACCTAGGCAGAAGTAGAATAACCTCCTAGTAAGGCATAAGGGGGAGGGAAGGTGACATGGTATAGACTGGTCTTATCGGAGCTTGGAAGCTAAGCAGGGTTGGTACTTGGATGAGAGACCACCAAGGACAGCTCTGCAGAGGAAGGCAATGGCCAACCACCTCTGCTTCTCACTTGCCTTGAAAGCCCCTTATTTGGGTTGTGTATGTACACAGGGCATAAAGTATTTTAACACTGATGTTTAATATGGTTTCAGTGGACCATATTTCTATTTTAAAGTTCATTTTTACCGAGTAGTTTTTATAGTGTTGTTATAGCCTTGGATCCTGAGGTTGATGGGTGTATGGTAGATATATAAATATTGAGGAACATTGATGAACAGAATCTATTGAGGAAGACTCCGCATGGATTCTGTAAGGGAAGATCTTGCCTCACTAACTGGTTAGTGTTCTTTGAGGGAGTAAACAAACATGTGGACAAGGAGGACCTAATAGATGTTGTTTACCTTGACTTCCAGAAAGCTTTTGATAAAGTTCCTCATCAAAGGCTCCTAAGTAAGCTCAATAGTCATGGTATAAAAGGACAAGTCCTTTTGTGGATCAAAACCTGGCTAATTAAAAGGAAACAGAGAGTGAGTATAAATGGGCGATTTTCTCAGTGGAGGGAGGTAAGCAGTGGGTACCGCAGGGATCAGTACTTGGTCCGATGCTTTTTAACTTGTTTATTAATGATTTGGAGTTGGGAGTAAGCAGTGAAGTGGCTAAATTTGCAGATGACCCGAAGTTATTCAGGGTGGTAAGAACCAGGGAGGATTGTGAGGCACTCCAAAGGGAACTGCCAAGGATGAGCAAATGGGCATCAACGTGGCAAATGGGGTTCAGTGTGGCCAAGTACAAAGTGATGCACATTGGAGCCAAAAATCCTACCTATAAATACTTGTTGATGGGGTCCAAACTGGCAGAGACTGACCAAGAGTTGTAGTAGATAACTTGGAGTTGTAGTTGTCGAGACAGTGTGTGACTGCAATGAAAAAGGCCAGCACTATGCTGGGGGTTATTAGGAAGGGAATTGAAAACAAATCAGCCAGTATCATAATGTCTCTGCATAAATCGATGGTGCGACCTCATTTGGAGTACTGTGTACAGTTCTGGTAGCCACACCTCAAGAAAGATATTATAGCATTGGAAAAAGTGCAAAAAGGGCAACCAGAATGATAAAAGGATTGGAACACTTTCCCTATAAAGAAAGGTTGAAGCACTTGGGGCTCTTTAGCTTGGAGAAACGATGGGTGAGGGGTGACATGATTGAGATTTATAAGATTATGCATGGGATAGAGCAGGTAGAGAAGGAAGTACTTTTCTCCCTTTCTCACAATACAAGAACTGGTGGGCACTCAATGAAATTGCTGAGCAGTCAGGTTAGAACTGATCAAAGGAACCCAAAGAGTGATTAACACGTGGAATTCACTGCCACAGGAGGTGGCGGCGGCTACAAGCATGGACATATTCAAGAGGGAATTGGATAAACATATGAAGCAGAGGTCCATCAGTGGCTATTAGCCACAAAGTATAGATAGGAACTCTCAGTCTGGGGCAAGTGATGCTCTGTATTCTTAGTGCTTGGGGAGGGGGCAACAGTGGGAGGGCTTTTAGTGTCCTGGCCCCACTGGTGGACCTCCTGAGGGCACCTGGTATTTTTGGCCACTGGGTGACAGTGTTCGACTGGATGGGCCAGTGGCCTGATCCAAGATTAGCTTCTCTTATGTTCTTCTTGTTAATAGATAGATTTGTGTAAGTGCCGCTGCATGCTCTAAATGGCCAGTATAATTTATAGTAAACTGAGGTAGGTGTAGAAGATTCCAGGATCTCTATCTTTTATCCCATTAGTTCTTATTAGAGTTTTCCTTCCTCCCAACTCAGTGTGAATAATTAAATGGCTCAGTCACTGGTCCTCATAAGAACTTCTGGACATCTTGACGGCTGGGCACTGTTCAATTACTTTCAGGCCAAGCTTCTCTAGTCGCTGCTTTATCATCATCCTTCAAGGCAGATAATGAGCATTTTTTTCTAAACTTTCCCCAAGTATTTAACTTGTCAGCCTTAGCATCATTACAACAGTTTTGAGGAGATCAATGGGAGCAAATTAATCTTACTGGTACAGTATAATCAGGTTCAAAGCAATTCTTGCCTTCAGAGGTTTCTCCAAATTATTCTTTTGATGTAATCACTATTTAGGCCACTGGCTTGAAGGGACTGATAAGGGAAAATGCCAAATTGCTCTCCCAGCGGCTCATGCTAAAGATTTCTAAATAGAAGGAGCTCAGTAGGTCAACAAGTATCTTATGGCGTGTGTACAGTGAGACTTTTTGTTAACCAATAATGCGTTAAATCCTATAATTAAAGAAAACAAAGCTAGGAGGGGAGAAAGGGCAAAGTGAGAAACTGGCAGGGGAACTCAAGGTAGCAATGATGCAGATATATCTGTTCTCCTTGATGTGGGAGAACTTAAAAAGAAAACAACGGCATCTTACGCTGGGTTATGGAGTGCCGTGGGGGACAGTCCTTTATTTATTTTTTTCAAAACCAGGTTGAACTAACCTATTTCTTTTACTTCTTTTTCTTCTTCATCTCTCCCAGGCCTACTGCAGGATAAGCAGGCGGCAGCAGGGAAAGATGAAGATCCAACATGAAGTGGATTGACTCAATCAAGGAAGCCGCAGCCCTCAGTCTCATAGACCTGGGCGAGGCTGTTAATGATAGGACGTTTCGGAGGTCATCAATTTATAGGGTCACCATGAGTCAGAAGCAACTTGAAGCACTTAACACAGAGAGAGTAAGCAATGTCCTGGGTGCCTTTTACCAGTTTCAACTGGTTAACCAACCAGCTTCAGCCTTTCCTGGGCAGAAAAGATCTGGCCGCCGTGGTGCTTGCCCCTGGTTATAGCTAGATTAGAATGTGCTCTGTGTGGGACTGCTCTAGAAAAGTGGTCTGAGATTTCAGTTGGTACAGAATCCTGAAGCCAGAATGTTGACCGGAGTGGGTTGTAGTGACCATACGACTCTGGTTGCAGAAGTCAATGTCAATACGCAAGAGTCTGGCGGAGTGACTCGCCTGCCAGATCTTCCCTCTGATTGGAGGCGGCATCAGATCATCTTTCATCACAGCCATTAAAGGTGTTGCAGCCCAAAGTCAGAGCTTGCAATACAACGTTGCTTCTCGTAAGGGGTTGTGCATAGGGAGAGGCCATGAGAGGGCATGAATGCCTAACTCTTCCCCTGCTGCATCTTCTTCCCTTGTGGTTTTCCAGTTAGGGAGATCAATCCACATCATGAACTTGACTGGGTGGGGAAGACAAAATATACTTTCCTCCTTGTTCCATGTCAGTTGTTTGTTTGCTTTTTCGTACCCCCTCCTCTCACCCCCAATGGAGACTTGGCTCATCTACCCTGGCTCCCAGTTTGTTTCTGGGCACAATTCAAGGAGCTGGTGTTGACCTTCAAAGCCCTGTTTCAGGCCCTATATCAGAACTGGACCCTTGATCCAATTCACTTGGAACCTGGGGAGTTGTTAGTGGACATGCTGGACTAGGCTCCTTGCAATTTTGGTGTCATTTGCTTGAAAAACAGCCACTCTGGTCCCCAAGAAAGAGTAACCCCCTAGGGAATAATGGACCCCCCAAATTTCAGAATTCTGAAAAATGTGAATGCCAGAATAATATGGAGGGACCCAAATATTCTGGAATACCAAATGAAACCTGTTCCTGAAATCCAAATATTTAAAAAATATCATTTTCCCCTCATGTGTATCACTAAATGGTGGTCCGCAGCCCCTCCCCTGTACGCACATCCTCCATCCCTTAGAACAATCAAGGCGAGGGTGGCAGAGCATCCTTGTGCCTTCAACCAAATTATTTCAGTGGTCCTGCTTCCTTGGCGATCAGCTCCTTATGCTCCCCACAACATCCCCACCCAGCTAGGGAATCCTTCCCTCAGACCCTAAGATTCCCATTCCTCTTCCCCCTTTCTATTTTCTCATCCCTTTGTGGACAATCCCATCCTTATCTCTGTTTCCCAGCTCAGTTTTCCTCTGGATTAGCCACATGGGAAGACCACCATAGTTTTTGAATTAAAATTACTATGACTCGACCCTAGGATTGTCCCAAAAGAACATGGTTTATTGGCATGTCACAAGCACATTGCTACTGTATTTATCATGGAGCAGTTCCATTTAACTGTCTTCTACCGCTACTAGTTAGCTCTCCTTTGCTATTCTGCACAATAAAGCTGTTCCCTAGTTAACCATCTATCTCTTTCTCCTCTTGTTTTCCTCTAGAGATTTATTAAGCCAATGCCCAAATGTGTGTACAACAGACTCAAAGATCCCCTAGGTATCTGTGTCTAATTTTACATGTGCAAGGGATGTGCATGGGCTGACACGGGGACCGTTTGGGATAACATACTCATTTCTTTCTCATGCTGTCGATCTGCAAAGCTGTCTTTTTGGGGTGAATCAGGAGAGTTCTCCTCCCCTATCATGTGCATCATATACACCCTATGAGAGCTGACCTACGCAACGGCCCCAAAGGCTGTGTCCTAGGAGGCCGACCATGGGAGAGCTCTTGCCCTTAACCAACTTCTTATTAGCTGTACTCATTGTTGTTATAGGGGCTGCGGTGACTCAGAGGTTAAGATGCCGAGCTGCAGACCGAAAGGTCAGTAGCTCGGGAGTTCAAGACCCAAGTGCTGCGTGATGGAGTGAGCTCCCATCTCTGGCCCCAGCTCCTGCCAACCTAGCAGTTCAAAAGCAAGAAATTGCAAGTAGATAAATAGCATTCTGTGCACCTCAGCATTTAGTCATGCCGGCCACTTGACCACGGACAATGTCTTCAGACAGTGCTGGCTCTTTGGCTTGGAAACAGAGATGAGCACTGCCCCCTAGAGTTGGATTCGACTGGCTTTCAAGCAAGGGAAACATTTAACTGTAGCTATAAATGACAAACAACGGTTAATTGTTAATAAAAATTGAGCAAGTTCACATCTGAAACGGAGAAGGCAATTCAGTTAATGAATAAATCATATATCCCATTCAGAAAGGCTGGCTTGCTTGGGGTTAGGGCCCTGGGAACTTCTCCTTAATTTACAGCATTTTATTTAATGCCATTTTGTCCTGGTGAGGCTGCTCTGTAACTTTGCCCAGGAGATGGTTTCCAATAATGCACTGCAATTTAAGCCATAGGCAGAAAAACACTGGTGCTCAGACACTTCTGAGAGTCTATTTTTGTGTCCATGTCTGACCAGGGTCTTAGGCAGGTCTGACCTCATTGAGGGTCCCAGGCCAAAGAGACCTGCAGTGCTGGGCAGGGACAAGAGGCTGCATGGTAGTTTGTAGTTTATTCTTCTATATGGACAAGAATGCATAGCTGCTCCTCATACAGAGCACATTAGATGACAGCCAACATTTTTGCTTCAGCTCGCCATAAACAATGATACTTTATCCTTAGGGAGACTCATCTTCCATTGCCATTTCTGCCAATGGGTGAAAACTTCCTTTGTTTTGTTTGGTCTTCCCTCTGTCAACCTTCCTTCCTGTCCAATATTGTAATTGCTGTTTAAGCTGTAGTTCACATCTGTTTTTAATTGTTTTAATGATGTGGTTTTGGTTGGTGTCGATGGTTTTAAAGATTCCATTTTGTTATTTCGGTTTTTATTTTGGTAGCCACCTTGGTGGCCCTTATGAGGGCAGAAAGGCGGGGTAAAACTTTTGGGCCATAAAAATAGGAAAATTGGGAATATTTGAGCTATTGTGAAACTAAATTAGATAACTACTGCTAATAAACATTCAGCCCCCCAAAATAGGTACAAGATGACCAGCAGAGGTGGTGGAAAGTGTCATCAGGTTGCAGAAGACTTGTGGTGACCCTGCAGGGTTTTCCAGGCACGAGACAAACAAAGGTAGTTTGCATTGCCTCCTCTGGACTTTCTTGGTGGTCTCCTATCCAAGTACTAACCAGTGTTGACCCTGCTTACCGTATTTTTCGCTCCATAAGACGCACTTTTCCTCCCCAAAAAAGTGGGCGGGAAAGTGTGTGCGTCTTATGGAGCGAATATGGAGCTTTTCTTACCTGTTACAGGGCTCTTTCTTCAGCAGGAACGCAGGGGAACGCCATTCAGGCTGGCATCCCAGCCTTCCCCGCCCCTCCTTGCTGGGCCTGAGCTGTTAAGACTTAAAAGGGAAACGGCAGGAAAAACCCCACCAGGCTAAGTACTCTTTCCCTTTAAGTGCTTTTCCCCTTTAAGACAGCCAGCAGCAGAAAGCCCCGCCCACAGATTAAGCTCCGTGGCTACTTTGCACAGAAAGGGCTGGCTTTGCATGGCATGCTGACGTCTCTCTTCTTTCCTTTCTCTATCTTTCTTCCTTCCTTCCTTCCTTCCTTCCTTCCTTCCTTTCCTTTTGTCTGTCTGTCTCTCTCTCTGTCCCCACCTTTCTTTCTTCCTTTATCTCTCTCTCTCTCTCTTTCTTTCTTTCTGTTTCATTTTTTCCTGTTTTCCTCCTCTAAAAACAAGGTGCGTCTTATGATCAGGTGGGTCTTATGGATCAAAAAATATGGTAGCTTCTGAGATCCAATGAGACTGGGCTAGCCTGGGCCATCAAGGACAGGGAATTACCCGCAGAACCTGGCTGAAATGTTTGCCATTTAGTTGTACATTTTATGATCTCCGATTCTACTAAATTTTCCCCTGTTCCCTATTTTTGTGTGGGGATGCACTCTTTCTCCTCATTCTTTCGAAATAAAGATTTCTTTAATGAAGCAGGGTTTGCCGTATGCAAAGAGGGGAAGATAAGATTGTTCCCGAAATTGCTGGCCTCGTGCTTCAGTGCTCTTGAAATTTCCAACTCTTTGTATGACAGTAATTCAAAGTCTCTGGAAGATCCTCTCTTGGAATAGATAAATGTGAGCTATTTCAACGAGGCTAATTGAAATCACGGGCCTCCCAAGCATTCACTTCTCACCATTCTCCTAGATAAGTCAGAGTGCCACATTCCTTTACCCACACTTGCCTTTCTGAACTGCCTTATCTCTTGCGTGGTCCATTTTCAATGTCATTAAGGACTTGCTCGTTCCAAGAGGGAAAAATCATGCCCAGTTCATTAAAAAATGGGTGCTTTAATTACTTTATGAGGAAGGTACCAACTTTGCTAGTCTTGTGTGTTACTCCAGGATCCGACAATACTCGGGCTGAGCAGTGTTGATTAGAAAGGATTTTATCTAGCAGTTGAGAGCCGCCTGTCACATGGAGGCTGTGTGCTGGAAAGATCCATTTCCAATTGAACCTGAATCTAGTAAGCTGAGCAAAGGTGGGTCACTTTCAGAGAGTTAGCCATGTTGGTCTGCACTAGAATGGCTAGACTAGAGTCCAGTAGCACCTAGGAGACCAACAGGATCTTCAGGCTATAAGCTTTCAAGAGTCAGGGTACAGTAGTCCTTGGGTCTAGTAGTCCTCATTGTGAGACTTCCTGGATGAACTCACCCCACACAAAGGATCTTAACCAAGACCTTCTTTATTGGGTTTCCCAGGGCTGTGAGGGGGTCTTGAGGGGTTGTAATAGTCCCGAGAATCCCCCCCCCCCCGGCCTTTTGCACATTAGACAGGTTTGGCAAGTGGAAACATAGTCAGAAATGTCTTGTCATATGTGGGGCCACCAGAATTGTCTTTGTAAAAGGTTTAAAGTTTTTAAGTAGCCAAAATGCCCTGCTAGCTTGGACTCGTGTGCTGAGTGCATAATTTCTCCCCTTAGGGTTTTGGGGACAAACAGTTTTGTACCATGATACCAGCAACTGTTAGGGTTCTTTGTAATGTTGTCAAGGTTGACCAAGGAGGCGTCCTCCTCCTGGCTGTAAGCTTTTGCGCATTTCGAAATCCAGTCTGATTGGGTAGGTTCTATGCAACTATGTGCTTGTCTACAGGTGACCACTACCCCCCCCAACTGTTCAGGAGTAAACATGGAGTCTATAATGGGTTATTTTTGACAGTCGTATTGAGGAGGGCATGAGAGGGCGTCCACCAATGAATTAGACTTCCTCGGGAAATGTCAGAGGGTGAAGTTAAATTTGGAAAAGAAATCAGTCCAGCATAATTGTTTGGTGTTTAACATGCACTGAGGGCTTCGAGGTTTTTATGATCAGTCCAGACTTTAAAAGGAACCCTTGCCCCCTCCAACCAGTGACGCCAAGTAGTGAGGGCAAGGTGGATAGCCGTGGCTTCCTTGTCCCACACTGCCCAATTTTTCTCTGTGTCATCAAATTTCTTGGAGATAGGCTAATGGGTGTAACTTCCCATCTGTCCCCTCTTGCAGGATAGCCCCCCCCCATTGCCACATCTGAGGCATCCATCTGCACTATAAATTGCTTAAGTTCATTTGGGTGGGCTAGGATGAGCTCTGAGGTGAATAGGGACTTCAGTGTTTTGAATGCAGTTTGACATTCAGCTGTCCAATGCAGTTTCACCCCCGGACTAAACGCATCATCCCCCTTCCCCTTGGTCTTTAAGAGCTCTGTGAGGGGGAGACTACATTCGGCAAAGTTGTTGATGAATGAGCGATAAAAATTCACAAATCCTAAAAAACTTTGAAGCTGTCGCCGGGTGCGGGGCACTTCCCAGTCATTGACCACTTTCACTTTCACAGGATCCGTTTCTAATACACGGGGGGAGATGTGAAAGCCCAAAAAATCAATCTCTGTTCTGTGAAAGTCACATTTAGATAGTTTAGCAAAAAGTTTGTGCTCCTTGAGGGTGGTTAGCACCTCCCACACTAGCTGCATATGGGATTCCTCATCTGGGGAGTACAGCAAGATATCATCTAGTTAACATAAGACACCATTGAAGAGGTGCTTGTGCAACACTTCGTTAATTAGGTTCATAAAAATGCCTGGGCTACCCTGAAGTCCGAATGGCATGACCAAGTATTCGAATTGGCCCAGGGGGGTATTAAAAGCAGTCTTATATTCATCCCCCTCATGGATGCAAACCCAGGAGTAGGCATCTCTAAGATCCAATTTGGAGAATATTTTCCCCTTCACAGCCTCTGCTACCAAGTCTTTGATGAGGGGTAGGGGATAAGTGTTCGACGCTGACACAGCGTTTAAGCCTCTATCATCCGTGCACAAACACAACCCACTGTCTTTTTTCTTTCAAAATAACACTGGTGCTGCGAACGGGGATTGGGCCGGTCAAATGAACCCTCTTTGCAAGTTTTTGTCCATAAATTTGTGGAGCTCCGCCTTTTTGGAGGGGCTCATAGAATACAATTTCCCCTTGGGCAGTTTTACCCCGGGCAACAGTTTAATGGCACAGTCGGTATTCCGATGGGGGGGAAGCTCATTGGCTTCGGTCTCGCTGAAAACCTCCGCTAAATCCCTATATGCAGGAGGTATTTGTAACAAATCCTCTGTGGCCAGGCATGCTTGTGCCGTGGGTGGCTTGGTTCCCCAAGTTGCTTTTCCAAGTGTGGTGTTGGTATGCCGGGGCCACCCATTGGATCCTTCCCTCACTCCACATGATGTATGGATCATGTCCACTCAGCCAAGGGCTGCCGAGCACCATGGGGAACTGGGCGTGTGGGGTTATGACAAATGCCCATTCCTCCCAATGCTCCTCCACTACCAAAACCAAGGGGAGGGTCTCGAAGAGACAAGGCTCCTTCATTTCTGACCCATCCATTTGGGTGAAATGCAAGGGTTCTTCTAGGGAATTCACCCCCGCCCCAAGACCATTGACAACCATGGGTCTGATGAGGTCTCGGGCACACCCTGAGTCTATTAGAGCTTGTACCCTCATATGAGTTCCGGTCTGGGGGGCAATGTCAGTTAGCACTGCCATAGGTATGGGTGACTGTCTTGTCATAATCAATAAGGTTGCTTGTCATGATCAATAAGGTTGCTGAATGTATTACATGTGTCAATGCTTGCTGTTTTACCATCTTAACATTGCTTTGTGTTCCAAGGTGTTTTCAGACCCTTTTAGGTCCCGCTCGGGAGATAGCATCGGTGACCTGACTCTCACCTTTGGAATGCGAGCCTTGCTTGCCTAATTGTGAAATTAGTGAGGGAAGTGCTGGCAACCCTCAGAGACAATAAACTATTTGCAAAGCTCTCCAAATGCAACTTCCATAAAACTGAAATAGACTTTTTAGGCTACTGAATCTCGCCTCGGGGTTTGGAGATGGATCCAGCAAAGGTGTCTGCCGTTGTGGGGTGGGAGACCCCCTGAACTAGATGCCAGCTACAGAGCTTTTTAGGATTCACCAATTTTTACAGAAAACAACAATTTTGCTCAATACAGCCTCTCCCTCACTGACTTCTTAAAAACTAAAGGAAAGGGACCAGAGGCTGCAAAACTGGGTGCCTGGTTGGCCTGGACACCGGAGTGTCAACAGGCTTTCGATGTGCTAAAACTTCTTTTTACTTCCAAGCCTATCCTTGTACATCCAGATGAAAATAAAAAAAGTACTGTTCAAGTAGATGCCTCGGACTGATGGAAAATTGCACCCATTAGCCTATGTGTCTAAGAAATTTGGGGATTCTGAACGTAATTTGACAGTGTGGGATAAGGAAGCTACAGCAATCCAACTGGCCTTAACCACATAGAGACACTGGTTGGAGGGAGCGTGCCAGCCTTTTGAGATATGGACTGATCACAAAAACTTAGAAGCATTGTGCACTCAACACTCCCTTAATGCTAAGCAACTCAGATGGGCTGATTTCTTCTCAAAGAAATCCCCCTGTAACAATGCCCATTTTTTTCAGTCCTTCCCAGAGAATCCTGAGAAAGAAAGAGAAAACTTACTCTGAGGAGGACAATTGTGAGTTCTTTAGAACAAAGCCCCAAAGGGTGCTGGTTTAAAGAACAGAAATTCGTAGTTCCTTCTGCTCTCCGCAAAGAGATTATGTATGCTGCCCATTAATCTAAGTTATCAGGACACTTTGGCTTTTTAAAAACTCTGAACTTGCTGCAGAGACAGTTTTGGGGGCTGCAAATGAGGGGAAATGTTTCAACTTATTTCTCCTCTTGCCAAACCTGTTTAATGGAAAAGTCCCAGGGTGGGAAGCCTCTGGGACTCTTGCAGCCTCTAGAAACTCCCAGCCGACCATGGGAAGTTATATCTATGGACTTTATTACCAATTTACCCCCCAGCAAGGGGAAAAACTGTGGTGTGGGTGGTGGTGGACACTTTTTCCAAGCAAGTGCATTTTGTTCC
Organism: Lepidodactylus listeri; assembly: GCA_029233225.1. Classification (NCBI taxonomy): domain Eukaryota; kingdom Metazoa; phylum Chordata; class Lepidosauria; order Squamata; family Gekkonidae; genus Lepidodactylus; species Lepidodactylus listeri. The sequence goes on along the minus strand of JARCFY010000005.1, from coordinate 124,265,980 downwards.
CTTTAAAAAAATTACCCACGGCAAAAACTTTAGCTAAGGCTTTTGTTAACCACGTGATTAAACTTCATAGTATACCAAAGAAGGTAATTTCCGACCATGGCTCACAATTCATTGCCAAATTCTGGTGGGAGCTTTTGCAGATCCTGGAAGTTGAATCTACCTTAAGCAGTGCTTACCATCCAGAGACGGATGGGCAAACCAAACAAGTTAATCAAATACTGGAACAATATTTGAGGTGTTATACTAATTTCCAGCAGGATGACTGGGTTGATCTTTTACCTTTTGCTGAATATAGTTACAACAATGCTGTACACTCATCTACTGGAGCAAGTTCAAAGTTTTTCAAAAGCCAAAGGGTCCTGATAACTTAGATTCATGGGCAACATACATAATCTCTTTGCCCTGGAGAGTGGCAGGATTACCTGACACTCATCTACAATCTGGTTCTATTGAAACAAAGTGTGTGAAATGTTTTCAGTGCTCTAAACCTGATCCACAAAAAGTCCCATTCCTTCCCTGCAGCCCCCCCCCCACTTTCCCCAGCTACTGGTGGTCCAATGGGCACTAGCCAAGATGAGCAAAGGGAATCTCTGAAACCCAGTGCTAGGAGGCAATATCAAAAGAAGGACTTGGAGCATCCATGGAGGAGAGGTCCATCAGTGGCTACTCCATGGTGACTAAAGGAAGCCTCCACATTCTCAGGCAGTAAATCTCTGCATCCCAGTGCAAGGGGGCAACATCAGGAGAAGGCCTTGGTCTCTGTGCCCTGTTTCTTGGCCCTCTAGAGCAACAGTTTGGCTACTGTGTGAGACAGGAAACTGGACTAGATGAACCATTGGTCTGATTCAGCGGAGTTTATATTCTACAGCTTTCCTTTCCTTTCCTCCTTCCCTCTTGTTGCCTCCAGCTACCAGGTCTGAACAGAAGAATGTAGTGATGGCTATGAGCACAGATGGTCTAAAAGGAAATTCAACAGATTCACAAAAAAGAGGTCCATCAGTGGTGAGGGCGATCTGGCTGCGACATCTGTCACCCCATTGATCGCCAGGGTTGATTCGGCTGATCTGGCTGGCTAAGCGGGTGTCCCCTACCTCCCTCACCGCTGCATGTGCGTCCCTCCGAAAGCTGCACGCTCGGTCGAAGAGGATGACCATCCCAGATAGAAGGAGGTCCATCAGTGGTGATGACAGTGAGTAAAGGGAACTTCCACATCCAGATACAGTAAACTTCTTGGTTACCAACACCAGGAGGAACTATCAAGGGAGGTCCTTAATCTCTATTCACTGTTGTGTGTGTGTGTGTGTGGGGGGGGGAAGTTGGTCCTCTAGGACAACTGGCTGGCTGCTGTATCAAACAGGATTTGGGGCTAGATAGACCATTGGACCGATCCAGTAGTCCTCTTTTTATACCCTTATGTGATGTACTTTTGCTCCACCACACCTGATCAAAATCTGGCAAAGTAGGGACATGGCTAGACCCTCCTTCTCATTTGGTAAGACAATGCTGGTGACCAACTTACTGTGTTGTCGCATGCACCTGCGGTAAGGTACATACAGCTAGCAATGTTCCCTCTAAGCTGTGGAGTTTTGTGAGCCAAAATTCTACTTTGTGAGCTACTGGCATGAAAGTTGTGAGCGAGCGATCTGGCTGCTGCATAAATCAAGTCTGCTCGGTAGCCATCCTTCCTGAGCTAAGACAAAAATGTGTGAGCCGGAGGCTAAAAGTTGTGAGTTAGCTCACGCTAACTCAGCTTAGAGGGAACTCTGACAGCTAGTGATTACTGGTATTCATTTGCCACGCTGATATATTCATGTGTGCAAAATATTCATTCGGGAATGCACACCAGTGCTTTTTCACAGAATATAAGCACTGTACTGAAAAAAAAAAATATTGTAGGTTTGGGATGGTTTCCCACAAAGCTGACATTTAACATTTGCAATGAGAGGATTTTCTGGACTGGTTGGTTTAGATGTAATGGCTGTAGAGTAGGTTGAATGGCTTGCTATTGCAAGTTGTCAGCCTATCTCTCCTTGGTACTCCCCATTCAAACAGCTAACTAACTGGCTATTGTGCACAGCACTGGACATCCTTTCCTACTGGTTCCCTGAAGTTGTGTTTGGCAGTGCAAACACCAATGTCATCTGGAACTCATTCATGGATGAAAGTAATGTCTCGTTGGGCCTCAGGTAAAGATCTTTCACATCACCCTACTACCTGATCCTCTCAACTGGAGATGCCAGGAATTGAACCAGAACCCTTCAATGTCCCATGCAGATGGTCTGGTGAGCCATGGCTCCTCTCTTCACAGATTAAAATTGGCCACCCCCAATTAATCAATTCAAACATTCAGCTAACTGTAGCTTGCAGGCCGAATGCTTACCGATCAGGAGATGACACAAATGTGAAAGGCAGACATCTAGGGACTGTTTTGATCTGTCATACTGTGAAATGATGAGGAGGAGACTGAAATCTGATGTTTTCTCTACATTCCATGCCACAGCCAAAGGAAGCCAGTCTTCTACACCATGACTGAGCAGTGGTCGTAGATTGTAAACATTAGCACCAAGGACAGCTCTGTCTTTTTCTTGATGTGAAACAAGGGTTATCTCCCCCTTCTGCCCTTTCCTCTTCCAATCTACTTCTCAAATAAATTGGATGCTGTCTGCTTGCTTGTCTAGCCTCTGCGGAGCCGGCTATGCAAAGGTGTGTACAGTGTGTGCCTCCATCAATCACTTTTGCTGCATACATTTGACTTTTCCAGGAAATCTGACAAGGGAAAGGAAGCTGATGAAATAAGCGGCACGGTGACTATAAAGTAGTGGGACTGTAGCTGTAGCCAAAGACTCCCCTCTGCAGTATTTAGTTTGATTGAGCAGTGGGGTGGAAGCACTCTAGTATGGATTATGAAAATATTATTTTGCCCCATAATGGGACCTGTGAGCCAGGAATCATACTTCCCTGGTCCACCTTGTTATTATGAATAAGAAGTGAAGGCTTAGGTTACTTTGTGGGAGGGTTGCCAGGTCCTTCACTCTGGTGGGAGACCTTCCACCAACAACCCTTTCTTCCAATTGCCATTTGGAATAATGGCCGGGGGGGGGGAATCAGTATTGCTCACAGCGTAACATCAGAGCCAGTTTGGTGTAGTGGTTAAGTGTGCAGACTCTAATCTGGGAGAACCCGATTTGATTCCCCACGCCTCCACAGGCAGCTGCTGGTGTGACCTTGGGTCAGTCACAAGTTCTTTCAGAGCTGTTCTCTCAAGGACAGTTCTCTCAGAGCTGTCTCAGCCCCACCTGCCTCACAGGGTGTCTGTTGTGGGGAGGGGAAGGGAAAGGAGATTGTAAGCCACTCTGAGACTCCTTCAGGTAGTGAAGGGTGGGGTATAAATCCAATCTCCTCCTCCTCCTCCTCCTCCTCCTCCTCTTCCTCTTCTTCTTCTGAGAAACCAGAAGTTATATCATGTTACTCTAGGAACTGCCAGGAACTCAATGGTTTTACCATCTAGTTTCCAGTGATTCCCAGAGTGACATGATTTCACTCCTAGCATTCCCTGGAAGTGATGTCACTCAACACACCATGCCGACATATCCCCCATGTCCCTATCCTCCAGTCTCCCTTGAGTTACCAGTCAGTGGCTGGCAACCCTACTTTTTGAATGTGGGCTTTCATCTATAAAACTTTCTGTGTTATAGAATTATAGATCTGGAAGGGGCCTCATAGGCCATGCAGTCTAACCCCCTGTTCCATACTGCTAGAACTTTCCCAATAGAGGGCGGACCAACATCTGCTTGAAACCTTCCAGTTACCACCTAGATAACGGATTCCCTTGCTCTCAGCATCAGGAAGTTTATCCTATCAACTGCAGTGCACCTTTCTATAACATAAACCCATTAGATTTAGCCTCGCCCTGGAGAGAAGCACAGAACAAGTCTATGCTCTTCCATGTGATAGCCCTTTGTCCAGTTCGGAAGAGCATGATCGTATCTCCCCTCAGTCTTCTTTTCTCCAGCTTTCTTTAAACTTTCCCCTCACCCATCTTTGTTGTACTCCTCTGAACCAATTCCAATTTGTCTACATCTTTCTTACGGTGGTGCCCAGAACTGGACTGGTGGGATCTGATTGGTCCAGAATAGACTAGAGTCGAATGTTCTTCTCCCTTTAGGAGGATTCCGGAAGCCTGCAGCTCCATGTAAGTCTTCTTCCCTCCCCTGCCCTGGCACTGGGAGCAAAGCCTCAGTGACTCTCAGCTGCCGGCCAGCCGCAGAGTTCCCAAAGCGTTCTCTGTGCATGTGCAGGGAACACTCTTTAACTTTTGGGGAGATTTAAATATCCCCTGTATAGTTTTTTTAAAACTTTTAGGATTTTTCTGCACACCCGGGGAGTCCCCCAAGTGTGCAGGAAAATCTCTCTGCCCCCCCAAATGTCCCCGATGTATGGATTTAGATATCTGCATACACGGGGGCACTTGGCTGTTAGATATATAGATTTTGTTGTTGTTTTTGCTGTCAAGTCACAGCTGATTTATGGAGACCCCATGGAGTTTTCAAGCCAAGGTGGTTTGCCACTGCCTGCCTCCACATCATGACAAATGTATTCCCTGGAGGTCTCCCATCCAAATATTAACCAGCACTGGCCCTGCTTAGCTTCTGAGAGCTGACGAGATCGGGCTAGCCTGTGCCATCCAGGTCAGGGCAATAGTTAATACCGGTGACCTTTTTTATAATTTAAAGGGCTTATACAGAATTGCATTTTATAGCAACATTCAGTTTGTAATATCAGATGATCATAAACTGTGTATTTATGCAATGGAGAGTTTTTATGGGACAGCCCTTGTTACCGAGTCCTTGGTCACAGACATGTTTTTTATGGCTGTTGCTAAAGAAGTTGTACATGTCTTTATAATAAATGGTTTCCTGACACCTGAGGTCCACTCCCCATATTAGACTATATATCATATTAGAACACGGATCAGCCTCAACACATGATCGTCTTCTCTAGAGGCTTTGTCCAAGGTTTCTGATATTGGTATTTTTTAGGTTTTGCTATTTCAGATGCCAGGTATTGATCCTGCGATCTTATTATCTGCACATCATATGCTCTTGAACACCTGAAGCTGCCATCACTCTGTCAATATCACTCTTGTCTATTCCAGATGGTGGTGGTTAACCAGTGTCTCAGGCTGAAAGTCTTTCACATCACTTAAAGTTTTCTTCTTTCTACCTGGTCCTTTTTAACTGGAGAGTAAAGGGACTGAATCTGGTACCTCCTGCCTGCAAAGCAGAACTTCTGCTACCAAGTAGGGTGGCCAGCTCCAGGGTGGGAAATTCTGAGAGATTTGAGGGTGGAGAAAGAAGGGTTTTGGGAGGGACCTCAGTGGAATATGATACCATAGAATCCACCCTCCAAAGCAGCCATTTTCTCCATGGGAATTCATCTCTGCCATCTAGAGAGTAGGTGTACTTCCAGGATCTCTCCAGGCCCTACCTGGAGGTTGGCAACCCTATAGTACTGAGCCACAGACTCATACTAAATTATGGCACCTTCCATATTAGAATATATGAAACTGGCTTTATACCAGAGCTACAGAATCTAGCATGCTACAGAATTTAGCAGAGTATTTATAGTCTGACCAGTGGAATCCCTCATCTTCACCAGCCTTTCCTCCCTGAAATCCTTTGGACAGGAGATCACAGCGCCTGACCCCGGGCAAAGCAACTGTTCAATTACTGATTTATGGGCTAATTTTTACTGGTGTTCACCCTACCATTGCTTATTTAGCAAGTGCCGCTTGCACCATTATGCAAAATTACCCATAATTGTCCCTCAAATAATTAACCAGTTATCATTTTTAGCAACATTGTGCTCATTGTTTACATCGATGGCTTCCTCCTCAGCCATTTTCCTATTGCTGACAGAGACTCATCCATCTTATTTATGAGAGGCCGAATGTCTTTGCCCTGCCCCAACGGTTGGCAGTTGACATGATTTTGAAATGTCTAGTCAATCATTTATCAGCTTATCTATATTCTGAATTAATGTATCAAGGAGATCAATTATGGTAGGTCATGGTGTGCCGTTCTCTGAACAAGGACTTTGTTTTGACCAAGTAGTTGACCAGTGCAATAATTTCTTTGGTGAACATGCCTGTTTGATCCTGTAAAAACTAGAAGCTATATTCAAGTCCAGTAGAACCTTACAAATCGATAAGATTTCAGGAGTTAAAGCTCCATTCCTTAGATATAAGGAAGAATGGAGATCCCTGAGTCCTTATGCCTAGAGCTGACATATCCAGTTTGGGAAACTCCTGGACATTTTGCAGTGTTCCCTATAATTTGACTTGATTCTGTTTTCTCTCATAATGTTTAGATTCTTCTTAAAAAGTAGTTTAAATATAGTTTAAAAGAATTCATTCTTAAGACTTTTACAAGGTTATGAAAATAGTCTTCAAAGGAACTAATTTATGCATTAGTCTAATGTAGACTCACTCACAACTTTAATGCTACTAGCTTGTTTTGCTCATGAGGTAGAATTTTTGCTCATGACACTGTGGAGCTTAGAGGGAACATTGTTTGGGAGTGGAGCCTGGGGAGAACAGGACATCGGTGGGTAGGGTTGCCAGCCTCCAGGTGGGACCTGGGGATCTCCTGCTTTTACAACTGATCTTCAGCTGACAGAGATGAGCTCCAATGGAAAAAAAAATGCTGCTTTGAAGAGTGGACTCTATGGCATAGTACCATGCTGAGGCCCCTCCCCCCAACCCCACCCTCTCCTGGATCCATCCCCCCAAAGGCTCCAGGTATTTTCCAACCCAGACCTGGCAACCCTACCAGTGGGTATACTGCCATAGAGTCCACCCTCCAAAGCATTCATTTTCTCCAGCAGAACTGATCTCTTTAGTCTGTAATTCCAGGGGATCCCCAAGTCCCACCTGGAAGCTGGCATCCCTGCTTAAACCCAAGTCCAAAGGGGGGAGAAATGATGCAAAGAATGGAGTCAGGATGAAAAGATACAATGCAAAATGTAATCACTGACTCTCAAAAGCTTATTACCCCCCCCCCCCCAATCTTGTTGGTCTCTAAGGTTCTACTGGACTTGAATCTAGCTCTTACGATGGAAACCAATATGGCTACCCTCTGAAGCTGCAAAATTTAAGATCTCTTAAAAAAAAAAAAGAGGACAAATTGCTGAAATCATTTTGTACTGGGATGTGTGGCTTCTTATGGCCATGGTATTGTTCGCAGAACTGACATCTGCCCTGCCCACTTCCTGATGTTGCTCCATGCTCCTAGTGGAAAACTGAGGTCCAGCCTCCTGGCCTGTTATCTGCTTAGGCCTCCACTCAGGAGCAGAGGAGGTTCCTGTCACCCATCTCCTGTTCCCTGACCTTCTCTTGTTGCCTCGGGAACAGAAAGGCCTAGGGAAGCTTCAGTAGCCTTGTGCTGATGTTACAACTCCTGCCAGTCTTATTCCTACAAGGATCTCCCCCAGCCATGAGTCACAGTTCTGTAGTCATGGTGATGTAGCTGCCACTCCCAGCCATGTCAGCCTGGTCAATCTCTTGTGGCGGCATGTCTCTTGCTGTAGCAGCTGCAGTGGTTACTCCAAGCGGCTTTCTTGTCTGCTCATTGACAAGGTCCACTAGCTGCTTCAAACTTAGATGGGAACAGAGATAATTCGAAACAAGGTTCAGCTTGTTGAAGGGGACAGTTGCTGTCAAGTCACAGCTAATGTATGACGACCCCATCGGGTTTTCAGGGCAAGAGACATTCAGAGGTTGTTTGTCATTGCCTACCAATGTGTGGTGACCCTGAACTTCCTTGGTGGTCTCCCACCCAAATACTGGCCATGGCCAACCCCACTTAGCTTCTGAGTTCTGACAAGATCTGGCTAGCTTGGGCTATCCAGTTCAGGGCAATGTTAAGTAGAGGGGACTATAAATTCAAATAACATACACTCTTGCTGTGCCCCATTTTTTGGGGGGGTGGATGCTATTGAATGCTTTATCCCTTCCAGTTTGACTTGATATTTTTTATTTTGCTTCTCTCTTGTGTGAAGAGAAACCATGCCTCTAATTGGCATTCCATTTTCTGTTTCCTTGCACTGAAGAATCTCCCTTTAAAAGATATGCACTTTCTAATATTTTGTGCACCAGCAATGGCAGTATATCAGATCATTAGCCCAAACGCTAAATTGCACTACTACTCCAAAAAAGATTGTTGAACAAATTTGTGTATATGGGGTTGGATCCTGTATAAAAGTCTCCAGTGATGGAAGAAATTTCCTTCAGTAAAGTGGAACTTCCCCTCCCAATGAAGCCCCCAAATGCCCTCCAAGTGTTCCTTCTTGGGCATAGAGGATTCCACAAACACTATGAGGGGGAAGCAAGAGGTCCGCCACAGGTTTGGGGAATCAGCCAAAAAAAAAATTCTGGATCCAAACTATAATCATCTTTTTAAATATAAAGTACAACCAACAATCTTACAAAATCAATCTGGTATCAAATATATAACCAGGGGTCCATTGGAGCAGGAGCGCACAGGAGCGCAGCTCCGGGAGTGAGGAGCCCAGGGGGCGGGCACATGACCAAGCCCCGCCCCCTCCTCAGCTTCCCCGAGCAGTGCAGAGGCGCAGCGCCCTGGGGAAAGCCCTACTAGGGTCTTTATTGTTTTTAATGTTTTGTTTTAATATTGATAATTTTATCATTGTTCCTTTTATGACTGTGTGCTGCTTTTCCAGAGACTTGCTCAAGGTGGCATATAAATTTTCTAAGTCTGCAATTTTTTATCTGGGCACATGGCACATAAGTACTGGAGAAATTTCACCAACCCTTCAGCAGCTTCCACCCCATCAGTTTGGTGTAGTGGTCAGGAGTTGGACTCTAATCTGGGAGAACCGGGTTTGATTCCCCACTCCTCCACATGGAGCTGCTGGTGTGACCTTGGCCCAGTCACAAGTTCTCTCAGAGCTGTTCTCTCATGAGCAGTTCTCAAAAGACCTCTCTCAGCCCCACCTACCTCACAGGGTGCCTTGTTGTGGGGAGGGGAAGGGAAAGGGATGGGCGGTGCACATGTCCTGGGTATCTCAAGTCTATTTGAAACCTGGTGGTTTCAAGGGAGCAGGAAGAGAATGAGGGTGTGTTCTTTACACTTATTTTTATTGCACAAAGTATTGGATGGGGAAGGGAATGGAGGAAGAGCAGGTCAGTTTCACTCACCTGTGGAGTGGAGCCTGAGGGGTGGGTGCTGCCTTCTGACACACTTTCGGTATGTTAGGGGGTGTGGCACATGCAAATGAGTTATGCAAATGAGTTATGCTAATAAGCTCCTGCACCTCTTTTTCTACGAAATGACCCTGTGTATAACATTGTGTGGAATAGTACAAAACACAGAAACACTGTGTTAAATACAAAAAACAGATTCATTCAAGAAACTGGCATGTTCCTCTTTCAAGAGACAAAAACCTTCTTCAGAAATATTGCATAATTACTAAATGGCCATCCATGCTTAACAACGTAAACATAGTCACTTCCTTTTTCCCACAGGCCAGCAAAAACAAGGGACTAACTTCTTAAAACAACAGCCTGCAGAGAAAAACCTGAACTACTCAGCTGCAATGAAAATGTGAAAGCCAGCCCATGCTGCAGAAAGAGTCCATGCTCACATTTAATCCTGGAAGAGTTCTAGAACTTGCAGTTAATTCAAACCTGCTTTGAGAAGCATATTTTTCCCCCGCTCTGTCTTCAGACGTCTGGGTATAAAGTTAGCCCCAAGAATCCCAAGCGTTGTGTTCCAGCCATTGCTTCCCATCCCAACACTGGCCTCCAGTAGCTGGCTCCGAACTCCTGGGGGGGGGGGGTGACCTTACATCTCCTCTGTCATCCCCAAGCTGGCATTTGTAAAGATCACTCTCCTCTCTTCCACCTTGCTTTCACTAACTGGACGTCAATACCTGGATCAGGCTGCCATGTTTTCTTTCTACATTCCCCCTTTTCCCCCAATGTACTTTTTATATTAGTAATGTTTGCTTAGATTAGGATTTAGTAGAAGTTAGGATTTGTTGAACATTGATTTGAAATGTATGTGGGCACATATGCCAAGCTCTGTATTCAGTTTGCTAATTCAAAAGAACATAAAAACATAAGAGAAACCGATGTTGGATCAGGCCAATGGCCCATCCAGTCCAACACTCTGTGTCACATAGTGGCCAAAAATACCAGGTGCCACCCTCCCACGGTTGCCCCCACACCCCCAGCATCAAGAATTAAGTGCATCACTTGCCCGAGACCGAGAGCTCTTATCTATACCTTGTGGCTAATGGCCACTAATGGATCTCTGCTCCATATGTTTATCCAGGGGTCATTTTGTAGAAAAAGAGGTGCAGGAGCTCATTAGCATAACTCATTAGCATAACTTATTTGCATATGCCACACCCCCTGACATCACCAGAAGTATGTCAGATGGCAAGATATAAAGAAGAGAGAGAGAGAAAGAGAGAGAGAGAGAGAGAGAGAGAGAGAGAGAGAGAGAAAGAAAGAAAGAAAGAGAGGGGACAGCTACTAATCCAAGCCTCAGAGATACCACTATTCTGGGAGGACAGCTTCAGTGGTGGCTGAAGCCTTCAGAAGGCTGGTCAGAGAAACAAGGACCTTTCCAGGGAACAGGATCATTTTGCTGCAGCCATGATACAAGCAGGCATTCCCCCGTGGGGGGGGGGGGGTGGGCTGGCACCAACTCCCGGAGCTGAGTTCCCCCAAGCTCCTGCTCGAAAGGACCCCTGTGTTTATCTAATCCCCTCTTGAAGCTGTCCATGCTTGTAGCCGCCACCACCTCCTGGGGCAGTGAATTCCATGTGTTAATCACTCTTTGGGTGAAGAAGTACTTCCTTTTATCCATTCTAACTCAACTGCTCAGCAATTTCATGGAGTGCCCACAAGTTCTTGTATTGTGAGAAAGGGAGAAAAGGATTTATTTCTCTACCTGCTCTATCCCATGCATAATCTTGTAAACCTCGATCATGTCACCCCTCAGCCATCGTTTCTCCAAGCTAAAGAGCCCCAAGTGCTTTAACTTTTCTTCATAGTAAAAGTTTTCCAACTCTTTTATCATTCTAGTTGCCCTTTTCTACATTTTTTTTCAGTGCTATAATATCCTTTCTGCGGTGTGATAACCAGAATTGCACGCAGTATTCCAAATGAGGTTGGACCATCGATTTATACAGGGGCATTCCCTTTGCTATCATGTTATTTTCTTAATAAATCCTTAATTGAAAACTAATGTCTGTTTATTCTAAGAATCTGACACCTTTATGAGGTGTTAGATCAACTCCTGGACCTCAGTATGCTTCAGACAAGACGGTCCCAATACTATTTGCCCTGAGCACAGGTGTGTATAGGCTTCTGACCTTTAAAAGGTGGACACCCCTATTGTTAAAGTATTTTACATATGGGCCATTTAGATAGCAAGTCCATGAAGATATGATTTGGGTCTGATTCTTCTAGCTCTAGCCTCCAGAATGAATGGAAGATGGGAGGCGAATGCTGACTAACAGGGGAAAGAGCTGCTTCACTGGGTTTCTTGTTCCCGTGCAGATGTGATAAATTTCTCCTTTTGCGACTTGGTAAGATAATATAGACTGTGCTAATTTAACACCTGGTAAATGGTCACCTTGGGGTAGAGAATGCTAGGAATATTTTTGCCTACTTATGGTCTGAGGTGAAAGGAATACACGAAGCTGCCAAAGTTTGAAGTATGTTCTGCACCGGACTGGACAAAGCCCTTGTGCTGATTTAGAGGTGCACTAAATATTCTCTAGTGTCAAGTTTTAGAATAGATACTAGCCATTTTTAGTGAGACAGAAACTGTGCAAATCTTCTCATTTTTCTAGTACACGGGGCGCTATCCCCCCCAGCTGATATTTCTTCCTCCTTCTTGAATTAATCACATGGATGATTCCAGCCAATCAGGGATCATGCAGTGATGGACCACGATGATATTACAACATTCTGCAGCCAATGAGAGTTGCTGACAGGATGACCTTGCCAAGGGCCAATAAAGACAATGCTTTCAGGATTAGACATACTGGGATCTCAGTTGGGTCATTCGTAAAATCTGTGGTAGAGCATTCCATAATCAAGATGATTTGGCAGCGTCACAGCAACTGAACATGCATGCAAAGTAACAGTGCAAATTGAAGCGGAGTTGCAGGCGCTTTCACACATGCTAAATAATGCAGTTTCAATCAACTTCGGCAATCATTTGCAAGTGGATCTTGCCATTTCACCTTGTAAAATACAGTTGCATGGAAAGTGGATTGAAAGGGCATTATTTGGGGCGTGTGAAAGCACACTGTACTCTCATAAGCCCATCGACGGATTTAGGATTGCACTGTTTAGGATTGTCTGTTTAGGATTGCTCTCTAAATAGCAAAGCAGACTGTCAGGGGTGTGTTCCATGCCCACCCAGGGTGACTGAATCGCTGCCACGGGTGGCCTCGAAAGACTGGGTCCTGGTTGGCTGCCCACACCCTGGTGCTGCAGTAACTCACGCTCAGGTGGTTCCGGTTGAAAGTTCAGACGTTTCAACAACCAGGGTTTTCAGGGTGATTGGCATCACTCCCTTTCTCGGCCCAGTTCCTTCCTAGCTCACACCAGTGACTCTGCCTTCACACTGCCTTCACATCTTCCCCTGTAGCCATGCAGCCAGACCAGAGCCCCACCTCCCACGTGGCCACTGATTCCTCCATGCCTTCTCCAGCCAGCGTGGCTCCAGCCCCCAGCAACCAGCCTCTCCCCCATTTGATGCTCTTTTGACCAGACCTGGGCAGGAGGTCTTCCACTGCTCCCCGCTAGCAGCTCTTAAAGGGCCCCTGACCCACATAGATACATTTCGAAGGAATCCCAGAGGGCGGTTCATCAAGGTGAGCCATTTTGACTCCTCTCAGTCTTGCTATAGTGTGGCAGTTTAGAGTCCCAAATGTTGTCGTCCCTGCAAATGGAATGCTTATTCTGTATAACACACCCTTCAATTTCGCTCAGCAGTGACACCTTCCTCTTTTAGCAACTTTTTATTGTGCGTGAGTTCTATTAGAGATGAAATTATGGCTATTATTCTTTGCAAAAAAGGGAGACATTTCATGGTTGCTTAAAGCTGGCTCGGAGAGATCACTATTCTCCTTTGCCATTGCGAAATTGCCTCCACATCTGTCTACCCACTGTGACCAATATTTCTGGAAAGCCTGGGTGTCCCCCCCCCCCCCATCTGTATGTGATTGCATTATTTTCTGCTATGACATTTGCCATTTCCCTTATCTGGATCAGTGTTTCCATGTCAAAATAAATCTTACAATTAAAGCGCACAGCTGGAAGGCAGGACAATGGCACTGCTAACAATGGAGGTGACAATATATAATTTACACATTGAGTTTTACTGATGGAAACAACTTGACACTGCAGTAACGTTGAAATGCATAAATGAGCCTGATAATCTTTTTTGAAGTCATATCCAAACCTATTTCAGTCTGTGTGTCATTCCCTCACTAGTTTCTTCCTGCAGTCCTGTAATATATGCAATGGCGGTCGCCATATCCTCCCCGTAATGGTGACCACCACATGGCCAAACGCAAATGGCCAGGCCAGCTACCTGAGCTTGGGTCAGGATGAACAATAGCTGAACGGATCATAACTCGCCACCAATCTAGTGCCTAGGATCCTCTAGGGACCCTATGAACTGTAACCACAATCCCAAGGTCCTATCGGGACATTTGGGTGAGGTCGAAGGTATGGCTCCGGCCGGAATAAAAGAGGGCCTGAACCCTGGATGTTATGCTTCATCGTGACCAGATAATAACATGCTTGCTGATTTCACTTCACCGCATCTCCAACTCCAGTACTTTTCAAGCCTGAACTCCATTTCTTTCTTTTTCACACAATTGCTGTGAACAGATCTTTAACCTGTTGCATTCTAAGTAGGGTCATCAGTTCTGGTTTGGGAAGTACCTGTAGATTTGGGGGTGGAGCCTGGGAAAGGTGGTGTTTGGGGAGGAGAGGGACCTCAGAGGGGTATCGTGCCATAGAGTCCACCCTCCAGAGCAGCCGTTTTCTCCAGGGGAACTGATCCGTGTCATCTGCAGATCAGTTGTAATTCCAAGAAATCTCCAAGCACCACCTACCAGAAAGTCATGTCTCAAGTCCAGCTTCCAGGAAAACTATATTTCCTTATTATAAAGCCGTTTTCAAGTGGCAAGATTCCATGGGGTACCAAAATCAGTTGGGTGGAAGGACTGCCACTCAAAAGGAGGTCCCTGGCCACTGGCTGCATTTTCTCCCTGCTTTGCCTCAGTCCTGCCCACAGAGCCACTGGCCAGCATCTCGGCCTCAGTCTGGAAGGAGCTGGCAAAGGGGAAGGACTGGGTCCACTCTCCTCCTCCACCCACTGCCAGGTGGGTCTAACTCTCCCCTCAGTGGCCTGCTTCTGTCAATGAAAACCCAATGGACTTTTAGCATAACGCTCTCCCCCACCCACTGACTGTTCTGTCAGAATAAACTGTCAGAAAATGGCTCTCTCTCCTTCTAAGCTCCACCATGGCTGGCTGGCTAATGAGGTGGGCCAGCAACCATCAAACCATTCCCTTCAACCCCCTGCTGTGCAGCTGACTTTCCCGCTAGGATTGTCAATCTCCAGGTGGGACCTGGAGATCTCCCACTGTTTCAATTGATCTCCAGATGACAGAGATCAGTTCCCCTAAAAAAAATGGCTGCTTTGGAGGGTAGACCCTATAGCGTTATACCCTTCTCCTGCTTCTCTCCTGTGTGTGACTTACCTCAGTGGCTGTTGGTAGGTGTAAAGAAATGGCAGTTACCTGTGTTTATAAGATGGCTGCTGTCTGTGGTTTGTTTAAAATGTTCCCCCATAAGGTTCAATTGAGCTGTAGTTTCAGACAGGGGTCTGCAGGGGTATCACTAATTGGGTTGAACGAGGCTTCCTCATCTGTTGGACTACAGTTCCAAGCGGCCACAAGGCCAAAAAGTGCAGGAAAAGAGGGATTGTCCCAAGGGGTGGGGCACCATCAATATAGACTCCAGCCCATTCAGGGAGGATTGTGTTTAACCCCTGTTGATTTATGCCCTGTTGGTTCATAGTATGTGCTTACTTCTACAGTTGTGCCTTTATTCATTAAGTGTGTGTATGTATGCGCTCCATAATTGTGGAAACAGTAAAATAAATTATTTTATCTGGGCTAATAATCTGTGTTGTGTACAGTCTCCCTGCTCTGCACAATACCAAAGGGAGGGGGTAGCCCAGGGAAGCAAGGAAAGGCCAGACCCTTAGGTTGCCAACTTTCCAGGGATCCCCCAAAGACTGAGGATTCCATCTCCAAATAGGGAGATTTGGCCACAGGGGCCCTCTGAAAAGGCAGTGACAGTTCAGTGACTGATGGCAGGGAATTTAAGGAGTGAGATATGCCCACAGGACGAGGGTGGGAGGCGAACAGCTGAGTTGCAAACTGGAACCCATTTTGCCACAGTAGGCAACCAAGCTTGGTTCAGACAAAGGAAGGAAACCCTTTGCAGGCCTTTGTAAAGAATGCATTGGGACCAGTTCTGACTAGTGTTGTCAGCTCTAGGTAGGGAGATTCCTGAAGATTTTCTGGTAGAGTCTATGGAAGCCAGGGTTTGGGGAGGGAAGAAGCCTCAGCTGAACAGAATGCCATCAAGTCCATCTTCCAAAGCAGTTATTTTCTCTAGACAGGAGAGACCTGTTGTCTGGAGTTCAGTTGTGATACCTGGCGATCTTCAGGCTCTACCTGGAGGTTGGCTACCCTAGGCGTGGCAATCAGTGCTTCAGAGCAGGGTCTGCTAGATCCAGGTTCTTGCTGTAGAAGCTGAGTGGGTGATTTTGAACCAGCCACAGACTTTCAGCCTAACCTACATCACAGGATTGTTGTGCAAGTCAAAAGAGGGAGAGGAGAATGATGTAAGCTGCTTTGGTCCCCATTGCAGAGAAAGACTTCTTTTCCTCCTGGGAAATTTATTTATTTAAATTTATATCCCACCCAAGGAAACCATTATTGCCAATCTCCAGGTGAAGGATAGAGATCATTCAGAATTACAACTGCTCTCCAGATGGCATTGATCAGTTCCCATGGAGAAAACAGTGGACTCTGTGTCCTTATACCCTGCTGAGATGCCCCCCCATGACAGCCAATGTGACGTGGCAGTCAGGGCTTCAGAGCACGGTAGAGGCTGCAGGTAGGGGGGGAGATGGAAAGCTGAACAGTGAGGGGGATATAAAGGTAGGTTGATGCTTGGCTGGGAAGGAGATAGGGTTGCCAGCTCCAGGTGGGGAATTCCTGGAGATTTGAGGGATGGAGTCTGGAGCGGGTGAGGTTTGAGGAGAGGTGGGGCCTCAGACAGGTAGAATGCCATGGACTCTGCCCTCCAAACCAGCTATTTCCTCTTGGGGAACCACTGTTGCCAATCTCCAGGTGAGGGCTGGAGATCACTCAGAATTACAATTGCTCTCCAGATGGCATTGATCAGTTCCCATGGAGAAAATGGTGGACTCTGTGCCCTTATACCCTGCTGAGGTTGCCACAGCAAATTGATGCTGAGTGCCCAAGGCCTTGGCACTCTCCCAGAGCCTTTCTAAAGCCCGTTGTATTTATTTCCACAATGGGCCTTATTCCTAGTTGGAAATAAAGGTGGAAATGTAGAAAGGGAGGAAACACGTTATGAAACTGGGAAGGGAAAAAGTAGGGCTGGAGATCTAGGAGATCTCCAGACCCAACCTGGATTCTGGTGACCCTAAGTGATTCCCCACAGAACTAGTTTCAAAACCACTGGGGCCTGGTAGACTCGGCTGAGGAACCTGCGGTTTCTTTGTGAATTTTGCAGCTGGCTTAAGATCAGGGCTGGCCTATTGTGAGGGAAAAGCATAGCATCTGGGAACATGCAGAATGCTTTTCAGCCTGGACTACCTGTGCCCCCTGGGCAAACCATTCCATGGGGAGTGAGCCAAACTCATTATTATGTGCCTAGAAAACCCATCTCTTGCTCTTATGGAGTCCATCATAACTTTTGCAATTAGTTCCTTAATCAGGAACAAAATAAACCCAGCATTAACAGAAAAAAACCACCCAGGTGGGTACATGAATGAATGTGATCCCTGTGATTTAAGAAGAAACGGGTGTATCCTGTTTGAAGCATAAGATTTCATGACCCACAGGGACGAGAAAAGCAGATGAGCATCCTAGATTTGGGAAGGGGAAGAGAATCACCATATGGATGTAGCAATTTGTTGTGCGTCTGTAATCTGCCAGCTCTTCACCCCCAAGTGGGGGTTCAATTAGTAGTGCCATTTACCAGGTAGGAGTGGGGGAACTCCTGCCCCTGCCCCTCCCTGCCAGTACACATGACAGCAAACTGAGGAGATGAAATGCAGCAGCTGGATCAGTGTCCCCTCAGGTTGCCAGTTGGGTTGCCAGGTCCAGGTTGGAAAATACCTGGAGACTCTGGGGGTGCATCCAGGAGAGGGCGGGGTTTGGGGAAGGGAGTGGCCTTCACAGAGTACAATGCCATAGAGTCCACCCTGCAAAGCAGTCATTTTCTCCAGGGGATCTGATCTCTGTCAGCTGGAGATCAGTTGTAAAATCGGGAGATCTCCAGTTCCCACCTGGAGGGTGGCAACCCTAGTTGCCAGCCTTCAGGTGTAAAAAGGAAGCAAACGCTAAGGAAAAACCATCCACAATATGAATGCATTCTGTATTAACGTAAAAATAAATGTATTCAGCAATAGTCTGTTGCATATTTCTATTTCCCGCTAATGCTAATTTCACAGCCCTATAGTCACTGTCTATAATGTTAGACTCCTAGGCACTACTTCACAACAATAATGGCTCTTGAACATGACACGATACATATGCAGGGATGTTACACTGCACCCTCAGATGACATGCAAAAAGTGTCCATAGACCTCCCGTGACAAAATGATGTCACTGATAAAAGGCAGACATTTCCTGTGCAGCCAGTGTACAGCCATACTGTCAGCTAAATGCTGCCATTCCCGGGCAGGAGATGGATTCCTAAGGAGGTGGATTCCTAAGGAGGTTCACGTCACGGCCCCTCACCCCCACCTTTGGAATATATCTCTCTTCTCACAGTCTGACAGTTATCTATCATGCCTCCCTAACCTTCGAGATGGGGAACTTTCTCAACGACTTCGCTGCTTTTGCTTTTGCAGGTGTTTATTGTAACTTTTCCCGCTTTTAGCCTGAGAACAAAACGTCTAACCGTATTTTTCAGCCTCCAGGATTGGAGCCCCTTTTTCACACCCAGTTTGAATGCACTATAACTGTAACCCCTCAACCCTTCCCTTTCATTACTGACTCAAGAACGTGTAGACGACTAATTGATCCACTGGAATAAAGAACTTTATAGTTAAGAACTTTGTTTACAGTTTGAAATCTCTAAGACTCTCACAGAGAGTCAGTAGTCTTTCTCTGGTGGGAGTGATCTCCCCATTCCTGGAAAGGCGGAAGATGGGGAAGAGCCTCCTACATCCCAGGGCTCAGAAGTACCGATATCCACGGCTGAGGAAACCTTGGTGGTGCCTATGGGCAGTTGGGTGGATGTGCAACTCAGGGGTCCCCATCAGTCATGGGTGATCTTCGGGTCTGAAACTACCGAGACGTGGACTCCTCGGTAGGGGCCAAGTAGGAGTCTGGTTGCGGCGGCCGACCTCTGGGAGGGGAATCGGCCCCAAGAATGTGCGCCACCCCAGGACTCGGGTCGGCCTCAAGGGCCGGAGTTTGCAAATGTGTGGAGGCAGATGGACCAGCGTTTTGACCTGATGGAACATCAGCTGGAACGCCAGATGACCACCCTCCTGGAGGGACTCCCGGGCAAGATTCAGTGGCTGTTCGGGGAAGTCCAAGGCGCAGGAGGGGTGGCTGGGGCCGGAGGAGCAGGAGCAGGGCAGCAGCCTCCAGTCCAACCAGCTCCCATGGTTGTACTCCCTGTTCAACCCCCAGCACCTCCCGGGACCCGGAATGGACCGTCGTCCTATCCCTCACGAGCTGTTGGGGGCAACTTTCGACAGGAATCCGGCTAAGCTACTGTTCTTCATTATCGAAGCTGGCTGATTCCTCTAGACTTGTGGCCATCTATTTCCCACGGAAGGGGACCGGGTGGGCTATATCAGGTCCAGGCTCCGAGAGGAAGCAGCAGACTGGTATGTGAGCCTCCACAATCCCCCCAAGCCAGAACTGGAGCACACTGATGATTTTATGTGGGCCATGCACAGGCAATATGAGGACCCAATGAGTGAGGAGAAGGCCCATAACCAGATCCAACGGCTGACCCAAGGGAAGGATTTGGTGAGAGAGTATACGGTGGCTTTTAAATGCTATTCTGGCAGGATCTGGGGTTGGCCTGAATAAGTCTTCGTGGAGCAATATCGCCAGGGGTTAAATGTGGACTTATACGAGACTATTTTACGAATGTTAACCCCACGACGTTGGCAGCCTGGATACAAGCCGTGGAGGAGGCCAAATTGTAAATTATGTGTTGATTTTATGTAAGCCGCCCTGAGCCGGCCTTCGCTGGGAAGGCGGGGTAGAAATTCAATAAATAATAATAATAAAAATAACCCCCAGACCTAAGGACCAAAACAGATGTGGTGGAGATTGCAGCTTTCCATCCTTTTGATTGACTGCAGAGCTGTGATTCAAAACAGGGATGATATGCAGGAATGGGGGATTTAACCCTTCAACCCCTGTTTCGTTTTGCAAATCCAAACTAGGCTTCCTGCACTGTTACTTTTTCCCCTTTAAAATACTCCCTCCCTTTGAAATGGTGATAACAGCACAGAAGCCAGGCTTTGAATAATGAAGCCTAGGATTTGGGAGACCCAGCTTCGAATCACCCCCTGCCAAGAAAGCTCACTGGGTGAACTTTTGTCAGTCACACCCCCTCAGCTTAACTCACCTCACAGAGCTGTTATGAGAATAAAATGGAGGAGCAAAGAATGAAAGCTCTTTGGGTTCCATCCTGGAGAAAGTCGGGGTATAAATGAATTTAATAAACCCAATAAATAATACTGTTTGACACAGAGTGCCCTGAACAGGCAGCTCCTGTCTGGTGGAATGAGCTCCCGGAGGAGATCAGGGCCCTGTGGGACCTTATGCAGTTCCGCAGGGACTGCAAGATGGAGCTCTTCCACCAGGCCTTTGAATAGGAGCCGCCACCATTGGTGCCACATCATGATTGACAGCCGACAATGTGTGGCCACCCTGGATGCAGCCCAGGCCTGATGACCAGGGAAAGTTGTTTCCGACCCTGATGCCATCTGAATTCTAGTGCCTGGAAGCACTTTATTGAAATTTTACTGTTCTTATGCCTTAATTTATGGGTTTTAAATTGATTTTAAATGTTATTGTATTGGATACGGCACATTGTGCCCTTGTAAGCCGCCCTGAGCCTGTTTGCAGGGAGGGTGGGGTATAAAGTCGAATAAATGAATAAAAAAATAAAAATAAACTACAACTGTGCCAACCAGTGTTCCCTCTAAGCTGAGTTAGTGTGAGCCAGCTCACAGTTTTTTAGCCTCCGGCTCACACATTTTTGTCTTAGCTCAGGAAGGATGGCTCCAGAGCAAAATAATCTATGCAGTAGCCAAATTATCTTGCTCACAACTTTAATACCAGTAGCTCACAAAGTAGAATTTTTGCTCACAGGACTCCACAGCTTAGAGGGAGCATTGGTGCCAACGCCCTGTCAGGCAAGGGAAAGGGTGCAGAGGGTTTGTAACTGGCAGGTTTTATGAGCCATCGTCCACCCAGCTGTCTTCCTGAAGAGGCATAACAGCCGTTGTAAGGGGTGTAGGTCTGATAGTTGCTAAGACCATTTCTGCAGTAGTGAAATTCCCTGAACTGACGTTTTTAAAACTGTGTGTTGTCTGACATTTTCCGCAGTAGACTTTTCCTCACCAGGTGCAAATCTGAAGTTTTCTCCTTCTTGCCCCACATGTTCAGACTCCCCAGTTTTAGTGAGTTCTGAAAATGTGAGGTGAGGAAAAAAAAACTTTGGGTTTGTGCCTGGTGAGGGAAAATCTACGGCGGACAATTTCAGATCACGCACATTTTTAAAAATGCCAGTGCAGGGAATTTCACGACTGCGGAAATCGTCTTGGGCAGGGCTAAATCTCTGCACTGTCCCTGAGGTACTTAGTTGTGTACTTTGATCATACAGTAGGCCCCCAAGAAAGAAAGAGGGATATTTGCATTGCCAGCTCAGTGCTGGAAACCAGCAGGAGGTTTTGGGAGGGGGAAGGGGCATGAAAACCAGCCTTGCTCCAACATGGTAATGTCACTTCTAGTGCGATCCCAGAAGTGACATTGATGTTTTCTGCACAAACAGGTCCCCTCAGTCCTGCATTTGTATTCCTCCACTGCTTTCACTCATTTCCACAAAGGCATTTGCAGTCCGAGTAGGAAAATGGCAGTTTGCTCCCTCTTGTGGTGCAGCAAGGGAATTCCCGGAAACAGGGAAGTCTGATGCTGTGCTTCAAGAGAGGACAAACTGCGTTTTTGCATCTCAGACTGCAAATGCCTCTGTGGAAATGGGAAGAAGAAGAGGAGGAGGAGGAGATTAGATTTATACCCCGCCCTTCACTCGGAGTCTCAGAGTGGCTTACAAACTCCTTTCCCTTCGCCTCTCCACAACAGACACCCTGTGAGGTAGGCGGGGCTGAGAGAGAGCTCTCTCAAGAACTGCCCTTGAGAGAACAGCTGTGAAAAAGCTTATGACTGACCCAAGGTCACACCAGCAGTTCCATGTGGAAGAGTGGGGAATCAAACCCAGTTCTCCCAGATTAAAGTCCACACACTTAACCACTACACCAGACTGGTGGAGGAATACAAATGCAGGAGCGGGGAGACCCGTTTCTGCAGAAAACATCCCAGTCACACAAGGCAACACCCTAAGATTTCCCAAGTGTCCTTAAATAGAATCCTAGAGGCCAACTTGATGTGATGATGTCACTTCTGGGTTTGTGCCAGAAGGGATGTTGCAGCATCATAGCAACATGGATTTCTGCCTGTGTGTTGTTTTTTTTCTGGCCATCCCACTGAAGAGTGTTGGGGACACAGACTGTCAGGAGAGTATTCCACAGCCAGAACGGTAGGTCTGGTTTGCTTATCTTGGATAATTCCCACCCAACTGCAAGACATTTATACCCTAGAGCAATTTTCATTACTGAATCTGTAACAGAAGACAACCCCAAGTTTTGTTGTTTCTTTAACAATGTATTAATGCATTCGATGTTTTCAGACGGGAAGCCACACAGCTTCAAAGCTGTGCTATTGTATGCACCAAAAGGATTTAACAAATGACAGACGGCTAAAAAGAATGTAAATTCTCCTCTCTGCCAATTGTTTATAGGACCGGTTATTTGAGCATGGGGTATGCCTATCATCCCATTGTATCGAATGCATACTGGCTCAACCTTTCCTTTAAAAAAAATGTAACAACATCTTATTGCCGGAAACTAGACCTTCTAAACTAACGTATTAAAAGACAATGGTGTAAACGCTCGATTCAGCGTGTCATACAAAATAGATGCAAACAACCTCAAAACGGAATTGCGTCTGTCTTAAACTGATAAGAGCTGGGGTGTTTTGAAAGGAAAGCAGGGACTGGGCTTTAATCTCCCACATTGTGCTCAAGCAAAACAGCCAACATTATGGGAAATCAGCAGCTGCTGAGAGGCTCCTAAGGAGGAAGGAAACACAGGTAATGATGGAGCTTGAAAAGAACAGGACCATAAAGCCACAGAGGAGGCAGAAGAGAGGAAACAGGAAATGAAAATGGGTGCAGGAGCAGAACAGGCTAACATTTATGGGATTTCCTCCCCAGGGAGGCCCGTCAGGCCCAATTCTTTTTTAGAAGACTGACAAAGACATTTTTGTCAGGAAGCTCCGGAGGCAGGGACGGGATGTGAGCGGTGCCAGTCAATAGCAATGGACATGTTTTAAAGCTAAATGACAGTCTTGACAGCAATCACAGCATTGCGGACCTAGAATGACACTTTCCCATAGCTAAGGACCAAACATCACTTCTCAGCTCCTAGTGGAAACTTGTTTCACAGGCCGGAAATACAAATAGTCCAATCCCATACACACATTCTTCTGAGGTACTATCCAGTTTTTGAAATCACAAGAATAGACCATACTGTGGTTTGGCAGTGTTGTGTACTGGGTTCGATGCATGGAAAAGCTAGCCAACAGTGTGATGATCAGCTCTTGTTTATTGGTACACAGCGACACAAACTACCTGCCGAGGCAGTCAACTATATACAGCCCCCTGAGACACACCCACAGTCCTATTGGAGGGTTTGAATTTCCAGCCAAAATCCCTATTGGTGCATTCTCGGAGGTCCAGGATTCTTGGCCCCTATTGTTCCCTGGAGCCAAGTTTGGACTGCATGTTGCTGGCGCCTAGTGGTGGTCAGCGGACATAACAGGCAGTCTAACCCCTGTCCTCCTGGACTTCAGTAGGGTGGCCAGACTAAGCCTGCCAACTAGTGGGAGAGTTGGGGGGGGGGACATTTGGAGAGGGGCAAATGACATCACCAACACTACTACATCACTTCCAGGTACAACCTGGCGGCGACATATTGGCACAGAGTGGTATGGTGGGTAACAGCTACTATCAGTGAGAGGCCTCCCACCATAGCCAGAACCTGGTAACCCTACTCAGGACTCTAGTTAACTAGATCTATTCTCCTCCAGTTTGATGTAGCCAGTTTGATGCTGTGGTTAGGAGCGTGGACTCTAATCCGGGAGTGAGGAGCCCAGGGGGCGGGCACATGACCAAGCCCCACCCCCTCCTCGGCTTCCCCAAGCAGTGCAGAGGCGCAGCACCCCGGGGAAAGCCCTGCTAGGGTCTTTGTTGTTTTTAATGTTTTGTTTTAATATTGATAATTTTATCATTGTTCCTTTTATGACTGTGTGCTGCTTTTCCAGAGACTTGCTCAAGGTGGCATATGCATTTTCTAACTATACCATTTTTTATCTGGGCACATGGCACATAAGTACTGAAGAAATTTCACCAACCCTTCAGCAGCTTCCACCCCATCAGTTTGGTGTAGTGGTCAGGAGTTGGACTCTAATCTGAGAGAACCAGGTTGATTCCCCACTCCTCCACATGCAGCTGCTGGTGTGACCTTGGGCCAGTCACATGTTCTCTCAGAGCTGTTCTCTCATGAGCAGTTCTCAAAAGACCTCTCTCAGCCCCACCTACCTCACAGGGTGTCTTTTTGTGGGGAGGGGAAGGGGAAGGAATGGGTGGTGCACATGTCCTGGGTATCTCAAGTCTACTTGAAACCTGGTGGTTTCAAGGGAGCAGGAAGAGAATGAGGGTGTGTTCTTTACGCTTCTTTTTATTGCACAAAGTATTGGATGGGGAAGGGAATGGAGGAAGAGCAGGTCAGTTTCCCTCACCTGTGGAGTGAAGCCTGAGGGGTGGGTGTTGCCTTCTGACACACTTCCGGTATGTTAGGGGGTGTGGCATATGCAAATGAGTTATGCTAATGAGTTATGCTAATGAGCTCCTGCACCTCTTTTTCTACAAAATGACCCCTGGCCACATAATATATGTGAAAGAGCCGCATGCGGCTCCCGAGCCACAGTTTGCCCACCCCTGAATTAGGGGATGCACATAATGACTGCTCTGTTAGGCGCTCCCCCTGGATGTTTCATCAGCAATCTGTGCCCACCAGCGAAATTAGAAAAGATAAGCTGAATTCCAACTTTGACCATTCCCTTTTGTTTAACCAACATGTCCTGCTGTGACTAGACAATTTTATTATGTTAGCGTTACCATCTATTCCAGCACTTTATGTCTGTTATAACTGTACAATAAATTAAGATGTTTTATGAGTTGTTCTATGTATTTTATATTTTTATGTACTTTATGTAAGCCGCCCAGAGCGGGATATAAGTCAACCAAACAAACAAACATTCCTGGTGGAGCACACCACAATATCTCCCTTCCCAAAGTGCAGACTAATTGAATATTATAGAACTGTGCTAGCAGAGTCTGAACTGCCCCTCTCCTTTTCATCCCTATCACTGGAAATACAAGATACTCTGGCACTGATCTGCAGTCTAGCAGATATTTCGACAGCTTTGTAAAGAATTTTGCCAGAGCATAGCAGAAATGTGTGGTCTGGAAACTTTGGCTTTCTTTCTAATTCCAGCCCTTGATTGTTTCTTTATATTTCCCTCAGGCTCTCCGCTAAACATCAAGGTAAAGCTAAGAGTATCCGGTTGGCGTTAATATTTCAAGGGACGCTTTGAAGAAGGCAAAAGCCGTTCGCCGGCAGAACCCAATTAGCATTCCATGGGCAGGCCAGCATCACATAAAGGCATGTGTACGTTGTAAGATAGTAAAGGAAAGATGGAGAACTAGAAAGATTTCTTTTTTTGAAAAAAAAATTACATCCATGGCAGAATGAACTTAGTAAAAAAAAAAAAATCATTGAGTTTCAAAGGTGGAAGGAGGGGGGAGAAATCTGGGTCAGAGACTTTCATCCATTTGAAAAATGGGAGCAAAAGGCATTCATTGAAGTACTACATTACAGGGCAACACAATAACAAGTTGAGATATCAAGGTACTGAAGCCAAGATTATTTATGATGCATTACTTACTGGATGTAAATCAAAGTTTTATGAAGATGAAGTTAAAATGTATTCTCTGAACATGCACTTCAAGGACTGTGGTTGTCACTGGGGTAAAAAACCTTATTAAGTCGTTTTAGTCTAAGTCTCACTGGAGTCTGCTTGTTAATCCCCTAGAAGTGCAGAACATTATTTTATTTATTTAGGGCCTTTCTCACCTTCCCTTCTCTGCAAGAGGACACAACGCACGTTTAATTGGTGACACTGTACACAGGCTGCCATCTTCTACTGAGTCAAGTGAATGACAACAGCTCTGAGGGATCTCTGGTGGCGATCTTTCAGATCACCAACTACCTGATCCTTTTAGGTCCAATCGGCACTGGTATTTTGCACTGTTGTGCCAACGATCTCGCATTGTCTCACAACTTTCTGTCTACATTTCATGCCGCATCCACTCTCCTATTGTTTCATCTCAGCATCGGCTGTCTGCATCATGTTATCACCATTTAGTGGTGACTCCAAGGTCACTACGGCATCTCATCGCCTTATCTGGATTTGGTTTTAAGGTGCTACAATTGCTCCTCCCCACCTTCAAGCCGCTGTGAGCAAAAAGCAGACAACTGGAGCCGAATTCTCCCCCCCGCCAATCTTTTCTAAGGAGATATGCAAACTGTCACAAACAATTTAGCTGAAAATCCAGTTGTCTGCATTTAAAAGCAGCCAGGGAACATTTTTCTGTGACCATGGGGGGGGGGGGGGCGGGGTTGAAAGCATGCCCACCCCTGAACCATTTGTTATTTCCTGATGCCACTCCTCCCCCCCCTCTTATGTGCTGTCCCTAAACAATTTGTGTCCTGACAGAGGACAGCTTTATATTGAACCGAATGGGAAGCCGGCACCACAGCAGCACAGAACAGCTTTCCATAGCAAATGCAGATTGGGCCTTAGAAAGAGATGTGAAGAACTGAACCTAGGACCGTCTGCATACAAAGTGTGTGTTCTTCCACTGAGTCGGCCCCTCTCTTAAAGAAAAGTACAAGAAGCTCTCTGCTACGAGTCAGGACATTGGTCTACCAGGGTCAGTGCTGTATACTCTGAATGGCAGTGGCTCCCCCGGGTTTCAGCTGGAGATCTTTCACATGACCCTATTCTTTAAACTGGAGATGCCAGGGATTGAACCTGGAACCTTCCACATGTGCAACAGACGCTCTGCTAGTGAGTCACAGGCCTGCATTTTTTTTTAATCTCCCTAAAAACGCTTTTTTTTGAAAAATGCATGGTAGATAGTTTTTCATCATAAATAAAAACTACACATAGGTTTGTGGGTGTGTGTTTTTTTTTAAATGCCTCCAGTCCTTTACACATGTTGTGACTGGCTCTATTGCCAGTTTTTGTCCTTGAATGCCTTGAGAAGAGTAACTTCTTGACCTTCAATAAATTTTGTTTGATTCAAACCAGGGTTGCCCCTAGGGATGGTTTTGAATTTTTCATCCCTGCTGGTTTTGGCATAAAGAACCCTCTTTTGAGTCTGCTTCTCCTTTGTGCAAATTGAACCCATTCATTTTCATGCCATCTTCTAGTTCCCCATGAAAATGTACAATCTCTCAAGGTTATTTGTCCCTCAGTACATCAGCATCGTACATTCTGTGTCTATTGTATATAAAAATACATATATTGCCCAGACATGCCACATGTATATACAATAAAACTAGTTTACAATATCGAATACAGTTACATGCTGTTCGGCTGGATTCAGTCAGTGTTTCCACTCAATTTCACCTAATTCCGCTCCTCACTCCTGCTGCGGTTTCACATGGCTTGTGTCCATACATGTCAAACGATCCCCAGCATAGCATTTTTGGGTAGGCAGTGGGGAAGACCTCCAATTCTCAGATGCAACAAATTTTGGTCCCCGGTGGAAATAGGCAAGAACTACAGTTTGTTTGGCAGCCACATAACAATTGTCAAGAAATGAGAGAGCTTCGAGCTCTGTCTTTCTTTCTCAATTTGATGTCTACAAACTTGTGAGGATACTAATGTGGAAGTACATTCAGAAGTGAGAGCATATCCCTCCCCCATCAAAGACATCTGTGAAGTACTTGTTTAGCTAACAGTTCCCCAAAGAATTATAGGATTAATAATCAATGCATGGAGTTCAGTTCTGTTTCAAGGCGTTAAATTGGTCAGCTTGCCCAGACACATGCAGTTAAATGGGACCCACTTCCCACAATGAGGCTGATCACATGGATCTTCCCAACAGAGCTGGTACTCTGATCTCAGCAGCATGCTGATTGGTTAGGAAAGAGCTATCTGGTTAACCCCATCAACATGGCTGCTATATTCACATATGTAGAGAAGAAGAAGAGGAGGAGATTGGATTTATACCCCACCCTTCACTCAGGGTCTCAGAGTAGCTTACAAACTTCTTTCCCTTCCCCTCCCCAAAACAGACACCGTGTGAGGTAGGTGGGGCTGAGAGAGCCCTTTTGAGAACTGCTCGTTCAAGAACAGCTCTGACTGAACTATGGCTTGCCCAAGGTCACCCAGCAGCTGCACGTGGAGGAGTGGGGAATCAAACCCGGTTCTCTCAGATTAGAATCCATGCATTTAACCACTGCACCAAGATGGCTTTCACACCAAGCTGGCTCCAGTGAGGTGGGAATCATACCACTGTATTTATTGAGTCCATTTGTACACCACCATTTTGTTCAAGTTGCTTCCAAGGCAGGTAACAATCAATTAACACATTAAATCATTCCTGCTTGGTGGACCTCTCCTCCAAGAAGTCCATAAATCAAAATGTAGAATCAGAGCTTCATAAGGACTCATGATGCCTTCACCAATTTCCAGATGGTTTCCATGCAGGTATTGCTGGTCAGATGCAGGCTAGATCAAATTCATCCTCATGTTACACTGGAAACACACACTGACCAATCAAGTTGCTGCATACTAATAGGTGGCCCAGGCTAGCTGGGTCTCATCAGATCTCAGAAGTTAAGCAGGGCCAGTTCTAGTCCATACTTAAAGGGGAGACCACTGAGGAAGACCATGGTTGCTATGCAGAGGCGATGACAAACTGCCTCTGAACATCTCTGGCTTTGAAAACCTTACAGCATCACCATCAGTCGGCTGCAACTTGATGGCATTTTACACACATATACTGAGTCATACAACTATTCTACCAAGGTCAGCCTTGTCTACACTGAGCGGCAGCAGCTCTCCATCATCTCAGGCAGAGGCATTTGACATCACCTCGTACTTGATCCCTTTTTTAAAAAGAAAATGCAGTTGCCATGGAATAAACTGAAACGGAAACATGGAATAAACCTGGGACATTCTACAGATGCTATACTGCTGAGCTACAGCCCCTCCCCCTGATCTCCCCAATGGTCAATTTGTAGAATAGGTGTCCCAAAGCATTCTGGGCAGGGCCGTAGCCAGTGGTGGGGCTTTAGGGGCTCAGCCCCCTATTGATTAGGGGTGAGCCCCAGTGCCAGGGAGTCCCCAGCCCCCTGACCCCCCAGCTATTAGAAAAGTATTACTTTGAATTTAGCTCAGTTGTGATGTGCTGAAGCTGGCTGCCCAGCTGCCAGCATAATTTGACTCCTTCCTTGCTTGATTCATTCATTCATTCCTCCGCTCTGCTGCTATTGGCTGGCCGGGACTCATGGAGCATAAATGGCTGAAACCCAGGCTGTTATAAAGTGAAGGGGGAGAGGCTAGGCAGCCACCAAAGAGGGAGGGAGGGAGGAAGGAAGGAAGGAAGGAAGGAAGGAAGGAAGGAAGGAGGGAGGGAGGGAGGGAGGGAGGGAGGGAGGGAGGGAGGGAGGGAGGGAGGGAGGGAGGGAGGGGAGACGGACGGACGGACGGACCCCTTGTGTGTTGAGGAGAGACATGTTTTTGCTGCATCAGGGCAGTCGTCTTTACCTTTCCCTGTGCTAGGCTTGCCAGCTGGCAGACAGGGGAAACCCTCTCTGCTCACTGCTCTGCCATCTGGGTGCCTCTTCTTCAGATCTCCTTGAGGAGAGTCACTCATGGTGACACCCAAAATCTCAAAGCCCCCCCCCAATCCCAAAGCCCCCCCCCTCCCAGAACATTTCCTGGCCACGGGGCTGATTCTGGGTGATTCTCTCTCTCTCTCTCTCTCTCTCACTCCCCTCCCTCTCTCCCTCCCCTTCCCTCCCCCTCTCTCTGTGTCTCTCTCTCTTCCTCCCTCCCTCTCTCTCTTTTTCTGTTCTGATATTTTAGCTTTTAGTTCTCTGTCGAAGGAGAAATTTAAGCATTTCCCCAAGCTTGTTATGCTGTCTCTGAGTTCCAGATGCTGGCTGGATCTCAGGCCGAATTCCCAGGTGCCCCACAAAGTGCTTTTTCAGCCCTTTCCCCCTCCAGCTTGTATTGTGTGAAGGAGACCTCTAATACATCCAGAGCTCGCTCTTTCAGTTGTAGTTGGCATTTCCCCCAAAAACTCTCACAGAGAACTGCAGGAGCCAAAGTTGGCCTCTTTTTCATGGCAGAATGTGCACCGCATTGGTATTTGCGAGTCGGTAGGTGGCTCTCCCCTTTCTGTGTACTTTAAAAGGGTTTCAGCCATCAAGGAGAGGTCTCGGGTTAAGTGTGTGGTGGGCTGCGAGAAGATAGATGATGGTAGGAAGAGCCTTTCAGAGGGAACCCTTGAATGCCAGCCTGCCTTTTGCAATATTCATTTCATTTGTTACCATATGCTGGGAGGTCTCCAGCGTTGCCACTTCTTTCCGCCGTTTCGTGAATGGGTGCTTGCGTCTCTCTCTCTAGCCGCTGCCACTTCATTCACAAAGACTCTTATGCAATATTGATACCACCCTCCATAAAAGCAGAAGACAGCTTTCTTTCCCCTGCAAATGCCAATCCCTTCTCTGGGAATGCACATTTTCAAATGTTCCAAAGAGGAACTGAGAACAATCAAGAAATGCTGCAGTGCAGCACAGTTTCTCACTCTTGGACTGTGCAAAATGGAGCGATGAATGGCATCAGTGGTGCACGGTGGTGTCATAAGTACAGAAGAGAAACCAGAGCATTTCAGAACTGCGTATGCCCAATAATGCCCCTGATCCAAACAGCCTGGCAGCTATTAGCATTGCTAAGGACTACTTAGCTGAACACCAAATGATAGGATTTAGAGAGTGCAGATTTCATTTATGACCAGTCTCTGGGATGGATTTAACTGTCTATCTAAACAATTGCCTGCCAAGGAAGGCTGGAAGGAAGCCGAGCAGCTTCAGACCATGTGCGAACATTTTTGCTTGAAAAGCTGGTTGCATCATATTGCACTACTATGGAAGGACTATGGTAAGTAAACCTGGCAAAGAGCTGCAGATGAACAATCTGTTGAAAAACCGGTTCCCTGTTCACAACCAGCAAACAGGATATGAGCCAAACAAAGGGGGCAGGGGCTGCCGTGGAAGGGTTAAATGGCTTCCAACCCATTAAGGTTAAATGGCTGCCGTTTAACCATTTGGTTTTTGCTTCCTGCTGCTTCAAAGGAGGAAGGAGCAAAACGGAAGGGTTTAATGGTTCGCAGCCATTTAAATCTAACTGCTGAGCAGGTCTGCTATTTAGCTTTTAGGTTTAAATGGCTAGCCCCGAACAGCCAAATTGAAACGGCCAAAAGTCCGGTAAATGTTTTAAGGCACCTTCCCCAAACACCGGTTCCTGAGCTCCAAACTGGTCCAAGTTCAGCCCAAATTTTGGTCTGTGACCAATTTTGGGCCCATCCCTAATTCTTGGTGCTTGGGTTGCAATAGTGGGAAGGCTTCTGGGGTTCTGGCCCCATTGGTGGACCTCCTGATGGCACCTGGGTTTTGGCCACTGTGTGACACACTGTGGCCCTTTCTGTACTCTTCTTTTAATCCATGTTCACCGCAGTGTCGTACACGCAATTCTGCATTAAAATCAAATTCAAACTTCTCATTAACTTCTCTTTAATCCAAACTTCTCTTTAATCCAGGTTCCTCCCCCCCCCCCCCCCCCAATTCTACACTAGAATCAAATTCAACCTTCTTTTTTATTCCGGGTTTTCCCCCCATTCTGCATGACATGACCTCCCTTCAGCGGTCAGCCCGGTTTCAGCCTGCTGTTGCCCCGGGTTATTTGGGTGCTGTTTTGCTGTGGACTTAAATTGCCTCGACTCGAACACTAAGAAAATCCAGAGTGTCAGGCAAATGTGGAGTGGTCCTGTGTTAGACTAGGTGGGCCGTAGTCCTGATCCAACATGGCTTCTCTTATGTTTTTATGTGCTTATAAACCCAGAATACAGATAATTAAAAATATCTGTATATAACTCTGCATGAAAATGCAACAATATCATTAGAATTTACCCACTGGCCAGGGCCTTTTTAAACAAAGCAGCTTTACAAAGTTTAGGAGCACGAAGCCCTCCTGGACTTCCTCTGCTGTTCCAGAGGCTGGGCAACACAGGTGGAAATGGCTTGACTCTTACGAATGAGCCAGTTCTCCTGGAACAGAAAGATTTACTCATGAGTAAATCTGTTGAAGAATAAGACTTGTCAACTGACAGTTTGATTTTTTTGTCTTTCATGGTTGTCCCTTTCCCCCTAGCCCTGTCTCAGGGGTGTAGAGTTTTGTAAATTCTGGGGGGGGGGGGCCTCTTTAGCGCGCGCACTTTGTGCGCTCGCTGGGGCGATGTCCCCCCCCCGCCAGAAAACCTCCTCACCTCCCCGGGCCCTTCTGTGGCCCGCCAGCCGCTGCTGCCGGAGCCTCTCTCCCCCCCCCCTGCACTCCTTCCCTCTCCCTTCACTGGGAAAAGAGGGAGGGAGAAGGAAGGATGGAAGAGTGGCCAGGCGGGGGGGGGGGGGGAGAGGCACCTGCAGCAGCAGCTGCCGGCCTCGGAAGGGCCCCGGGAGGCATGGCGGCAGGCACTACGTTTCCCCGGGGGGGGGGGGGCTCAGTCCCCCCTGGGAAATTTGGGGGGAGGCTCAAGCCCCCATGTAGTCCATGCCTATGCCCTGTCTTCTTGCCTACAATAAAAAGGCCTGCATCATAAAAAAGGCTTTGATCTAAATGGTCAGTGTGGAATCCCAAGAATGTTCCAGCCATGCCTTTATCAGGCTTCGGTAAGAGGGAAGCCGCCTTTTAGCCCAGGAAGAGGTGGTGGTGGGGGATGCATCTATCTTCCTCCAAAGCAGGTCAGCTCTCCTTAAGAGGCTCCTCAGACAGGGGGAGGGGGAGGGCTTCAGGCACAGTGGCACAGCAAGGAGTAAATCTGCCAAACTCTTGGGTCAAGGTGAGCCTTCAAATCTCCACAACTACTAAGCCATAAATGGGTTCCCATGTTTGAAAGAAGCCACTCACCTTGTGAATGGGAGGACTTTGAACAGAAGCTGTCCCAACAGCTGCATGGGCCTGAATCTGGTCCTTGAACCAGAACTCATTAGCAAATGTCTGCAGCCAACCTGTCTCTGGGATGGGACCTTTGTGACATCATCCATCTTGGGTAGAGCAGCAGTTGCCTATGAAATGTTTGTGTGCTCTGCTTGTGACAGTGGGCTCAAAAAGTCTCAGCCAGTAAGTAGGGTTGACAGGTCCACCCCTGGCCACAGATGGGGAATTGGGGGGTACGGTTGCCAGCTTTAGATTGGGAAACTCCTAAATATTTGGGGGGAGGGGCTGGGGAGGACAGAGACCTCAGTGGGATACAATGACATACAGTCCACCCTCCAAAGCATCTATCCGGGTGACCTTGGGGCAGCCTAATGCACTTCATACGGTTGTTGTGAGGATAAAATGGAAGAGACGAGAAGAATGTAAGACACTTTGGGTCCCCTTTAAGGACAAAGATAGAGTATAAATGAAATAAATACATGGACAAATAAATATACAAATAATGGTTATGTTCATATGCCAAATAGGTTTGCCATGAAGTGAAGAAGAAGAGAAGAGATTGGATTTATACCCCGCCCTTCACTACCTGAAGGAGTCTCAGAGTGGTTTACAATCTCCTTTCCCTTCCCCTCCCCACAACAGACACGCTGTGAGGTAGGTGGGGCTGAGAGCTCTGACAGAAACTGCTCCTGAGAGAACAGCTCTGAAACAACTTGTAACTGACCCAAGGTCACACCAGCAGCTGCATGTGGAGGCGTGGGGAATCAAACCTGGTTCTCCCAGATTAGAGTCTGCGCTCTTAACCACTACACCAAACTGAAGTCTCAGGTATCCCTAAATGAGCTTCATGAATCCAGGCTGATGTTACTGTGAACACTCCCAAGAAGCTCCCTCATACTGAATCTATCAAGATCATTATTATCTCCTCCGACTGGCAGAGTCTCAGGTAGAGGTCTTTCACAATGCCTACTGGCTGGTCCCTTTAGTTGAAAATGCCGATGATTGAAGCTGGGACCTTCTGCTTGCAAAGCAGAGACTCTTCCTCTGAGCTGCAGCCTCTCCCCAAGAGGGTCCTCCCAACTAGGAGGGTGTTAAGAGGCTATCCACAGTTTTATTGAGGTGCACAGCTGAATAGCAGTGGCTACCAGACATATTCTTGGAGAATTTATTTGCAACACATATACACAACGGCCTTGGGCACACACCCATCAATTGTTTAATTGGAACTGCACCTGAATCATTGTCTGTCTTACGGCAGACACACGGCTTTATAGAAAACACCCTGGCTAGTAAACATACAAATAAAATCAACCGTGATCCTCATCAGTCATCCTGTTTAATAGTTTGTGTCTGCCATTTGTTTTTATTACACACAGAAGTCACTTTGGAAGGCAGCCTAAATATGTCTTGCTAATGGGGAGACAGCACCCTGTCTAGCTTGTTGGTTTCTGATCCTCAGTTGCTATAGGTTCTTTCTGTTTGTCTTTTTTATTGGTCACCATGGTGCTTCATACAGATCAGGTGCTCAATGCCCTGGGGAAAGTACACTTCTTAAAAAATAGACATATACCCAGCTTTTTGGTGTAGTGGTTAAGTGCGTGGACTCTTAATCTGGGAGAACCGGGTTTGATTCCCCACTCCTCCACTTGCACCTGGCTGGATGACCTTGGGCAAGCCATAGCTCTGTACCAGCTGTTCCCTCAAGGACAGCTTGGGAAAAAGTTCTCTCAGCCCCACCTACCTCACAGGGTGTCTTTTGTGGGGAGGGGAAGGGGAAGGAGTTTGTAAGCCGCTCTGAGACTCCCGTGGGGAGTGGAGGGCGGGGTATAAATCCAATCTCTTCTTCTTCTTCTTCTTCTTCTTCTTCTTTTGGGGATGACCAAAGTATCACAGTATCAGTAGCTGTGAAAACACGGGCTGAGATAATTTCTTGTATGTAATTTTCGTTGACAACCTCTAATCTGTTTCATTGTCTGTGTGTACTAGGATGAATGATATATGAGCTATGCCTTTAGGTAATTAATTAATTTACATTTGTTTGTCCTGCCTCTGTGCGGGAGAAAGCAAAATTCAAAGGCCTGTTTTGGGGAACATATTTTTTAAAAAAATATTTTAATGGAATTTCCCAAAAAGAAATTTAAAATAAAAGTGACTTTACAACCAGGGGTCTGTTGGAGCGGGAGCACACAGGAGCGCAGCTCTGGGAGTGAGGAGCCCAGGGGGTGGGCACATGACCAAGCCCCGCCCCCTCCTCGGCTTCCCCGAGCAGTGCAGAGGCGCAGCCCCCCGGGGAAAGCCCTGCTAGGGTCTTTATTGTTTTTAATGTTTTGTTTTAATATTGATAATTTGATCATTGTTCCTTTTATGACTGTGTGCTGCTTTTCCAGAGACTTGCTCAAGGTGGCATATAATTTTTCTAAGTATACCATTTTTTATTTGGCTCATGGCACATAAGTACTGGAGAAATTTCACCAACCCTTCAGCAGCTTCCACCCCATCAGTTTGGTGTAGTGGTCAGGAGTTGGACTCTAATCTGGGAGAACTGGGTTTGATTCCCCACTCCTCCACATGCAGCTGCTGGTGTGACCTTGGGCCAGTCACAAGTTCTCTCAGAGCTGTTCTCTCATGAGCAGTTCTCAAAAGACCTCTCTCAGCCCCACCTACCTCACAGGTGTCTTGTTGTGGGAGGGGAAGGGGAAGGGATGGGTGGTGCACATGTCCTGGTATCTCAAGTCTACTTGAAACCTGGTGGTTTCAAGGGAGCAGGAAGAGAATGAGGGTATGTTCTTTACGCTTATTTTTATTGCACAAAGTATTGGATGGGGAAGGGAATGGAGGAAGAGCAGGTCAGTTTCACTTACCTGTGGAGTGGAGCCTGAGGGATGTGTCTTGCCTTTTGACACACTTCCGGTATGTTAGGGGGTGTGGGATATGCAAATGAGTTATGCTAATGAGCTCCTGCACCTCTTTTTCTACGAAATGACCCCTGCTCAAGAACATACGCTGTTGTTACTCTTTTTGCGATACCTCATAACAACCACAGTGATATTATTAATACAGGTGATTAAGGTCAGGTTTGTTCTCAGCTGGCTTGTTTGTTTTTGAGCAAAAGGGCTTGTGCTTGTAGAGTGCATTATGACTACACGGGCCCATTTAATTCTCAGAAACGATAGCCAGTATGTATTCACAATGATGGCAGAACTGCTCCTTAACAGGAATGGGATCACTTTGTATCACTATCTCCCCTTGTCTGCTGCAAGACCCTGGCTTTGTAGGAACCGTGTGATGCCCCTCTATTACGCTTGCCCCCCTCACAAGTAAATATAGGTAGGAACAAGGGGGCAAGGGGCATGGCAGAGATGGTGCCGCTGCTCTGAGACCCTAACCAGGCCCTTCGAACTGGGCTACTGTCAGGATGAAGGGCAGTGGGGCAGATGAAGGGAGGGGGCAAGTATCCTGGTCTCGTGGTTTCTCGCCATTGCCACCCGGTAAAAGGCCCTGTTTCCCTCAATATCAGTGGGAACTGTTGGGATATTTGCGAGTTCTCTTCCTGTTTGTCATGAAAGCATTTCCTGTTTGTTATGCATGCTAATTTCTAGTTAGAGATCCAATAGAACTGTCTGCACATTTTTTCCTGCTAAAGCAAGGTGACAGAATGCATAATGAGCTAGTGTTGGGAATCTCCAATTGGTTAAACAATAGTTTGGGGAGGAGCCAGAGCCAAAGGTTTCGGTTTATTGCTCTTTGTCTCTATTCTCCTTGAAGTTTTCCTCTGAGTCTCAAGTTAAGTTCTTAGAGAAGCAATATGTAGCTTAGAGCTAGTAAGGATGATTTATTTTACTTCGGTTCTCCAAGTACCCTTTACCTAATCTCTACTAAAGTTATTTTCTAGACAAATACACACATGTCTGGCTGCTTTAACCTGCTGTTTTTGAATCTCCGTACCTAACAGGAACCACAACACGTTGGGTCAAGTCCCTGGGCCTGAAGGACCCACCAACCGATGGCGCAGCATCCATGGTGGGAAGTGACCTGCCCCCTCCACCCTAATCCTTAGTTAGCCAAAATTCCCATAGTGATGAATAGGAGTAACTGTATCCTTTTTCACATTGATTCAAAGCAACAAATGACTCTACACAAGCCAGTGATGAGGGAGTATTCCCCTTGGAATAAACCTTGGTGGTTCCAGAAACAGCATCTAATCGAAACTCCCCCCCCCACCCCCCGTGTCCTCTTATGGTGTACTGCAACTTTCTCCATGCCCTGATAACCTTAAATTGTATGTTTCCACTCTAGCCAGTGCAGTGTAGTGGTTAAGAGCAGTGGACTCTAATCTGGAGAACTGGGTTTGAGTCCCCACATGAAGCCAGCTAGGTGACCTTGGGCCAGTCCCAGTTCTCTCAGAACTCTCTCAGCCCCACCTACCTCACAAGGTGCCTGTTGTGGGGAGAGGAAGGGAAGGAGATTGTGAGCTGCTTTTGGGACTCCATAAAGTAGAGAAAAGCCGGCTATAAAATACTTGCTCTTCTACGCCTGTATCATTGGTTCCCACCTGTAGAGGCAACAAAGAAGCTTAATTCTGGTTTTGGTGGCAGCCTCATGTTCCTCATTGCTGGCAGAGTTTAGATATTCAAAGGAAGTGGAGCACTGCCTGTTTAGAGGGAAAAGGTAGGTTTATTAAGAACAAGCTGTTATAGAACACAGAAGAGAGAGAACCTTAACTGTCTAAGGCTGCAATCACACACTCCTTTAGATCTGACATAGGTGTGAATGTCTGATGGATCTTAATGGAGTGATCAGACAGCAACATCTGGGAAGTATCCCGCAGTCATCGGCAGCATGTGATGCTCTGTCACAGAAGGGGAGTTAAAAGACACCGGGGAAAGTCTGGTCCTAATGCTTGCCAATGGGCCACAGACATACTTTCCCCTGTCTGATCACTAAAGCACGCTCTCATGCTATTGGGATGGTCCGATCATGCCATCCAGACTCTGTGCCGTGCCTCCCTGCAGTATGTGCATCATTGCATACTCCATAGGGGGCCCTCAGTGTGGAGGTGCAATTCCTCAATCCCTTGTTTATGCACAGGGGAAACAAACGGCAAAAAAAAAAAAAGACTCACCCACAGTTGTGTCTGATCACACTGTGATGGACTGTGCCCACAGCTTCAAAGGGCTGTGTGGTGTCACAACTGCATGTCAAATTCCTCCAGAGGAAATAGCCTCTCTTCCTCTCTGCTTCAGCTGGCACATGTGACCGCAACCTAACCTAACTGCTGAAGGAAGAACAACAAGAGGGAAGCTCTGTAGCAGCAAGAAGTCTCCAGAAGAGCCAATCAACAGACAGGAAGGACATAATTTGAAAATGTGGGTGGCCCTTAATCTAGCTATGCTAACTAGCAGTCCTTCAGTTGCCCCCCCATAGGGTGGTCCTCTGATCTTCTTCATAGACCTTGTATTTTCTAACACTCATAAGCTGTCATTCTACTTTGAAGTGTTCAGAGAGATGAACTGCTCCTGAGGAAACTTAGCATGTGGCCTCAAGCATGGGAAGCCGGGTTTCCACATCCATCTTTACCAAATGGCATTCCCTGTATGAGAGGAACACTCATTTTTCAAACAAATGTATTTCACAGTGGGAGTCTAAGCTGAGAATATGTCATTTTACCAATGTGTCCTTTTGTAGCATTTTCAGAGCATGAAATATCTTGCTTGACATGTGTCCCCTTCTTTTAAAAAGTTGCCTTCACGATACTTGCTTATGGATTATTATTTTGTTTAAGTTGAAGCATCGTGTTTGGTTGAAGAGAAGTCTTTTACCCAATGCACACCAGAGTGGAGTTTGGAGCCGGCCTGGCTTATGGAGCTCTCAGAGGTTTGCTTAACTTGAATTTGTGTCAGGATCACAGAAAATAATGGAGATATTTAGAAAAATTAAGTAGATATAATCTGATACACACATATCCCCACCCCCTAGATTACAGAGTTACTGGCTCTGCACGTATTTCTGGTTCTTGCTCTATGTTCGTTGCAGATTATGCTAGTCTGGACTGTGGTGAGTTGATAGCAGTGGTATCTTATCATGTATGGGGGCCCACCTTTTCTTTGGGTTGGAATTCATCCCCCCCCCCTCCCGGTGTATAGCTTGTGTTACCAATGGATTGGCACAACATCAAACCAGATGCGGTCTAACTGGTGTGGGAACCTCAGAGCTGTGTATATGACTCTTTTTGTACATCCCTTTTCTCACACAGACCCATCAAAGTCTACTAACCCCCCCCCCCCCAATACTTGCTGCATAAGTGCTCCACTTAGCAGGTAATTCTTTAAATAGACAATTAGGTCACACTCAAGCCACATACATCAGTCTTCAATAAATGCCATGTTCCAATAACATCTGACCCTTCTGTGTTTGTCGAAATCAGGGGGCCCCAGTGTGGGGGACCAGTTTGGTGTTGTAGTTAGAAGTGTGGACTCCAATCTGTGAGAGCCAGGTTTGATTTCCCACACTTCCACTTGCAGCTGCTGGATGACCTTGGGCAGGACATAGTTCTGTCAAAGCTGTTCTCTCAAGGACAGTTCTGGAAAGAGCTCTCTCAGTCCCACCTACCTCACAGGGTGTCTGTTGTGGGGAGGGGAAGGGAAAGGGCTTGTAAGCCACTCTGAGACTCCTTTGGGAAGTGAAGGGTGGGGTATAAATCCAATATCTTCTTCTTCCTGACACTGTTCCTGGAGCCCACCAAGCATTTTTAGAAGTTGGGTGGGGCCAGGTGAGGCTCTTGCCATTGGGGATTTTATTGGGCTGTGCAGATTTTTATTTATTTTTATTTGATTGGATTGGATTTGTATCCCGCCCTCCCCGCGTAGCAGGCTCAGGGTGGGTTCCAGACCTACAGATCTGCAGTAATGCAGATTTACAATTAAAACATATTCATTAGTGCAACATTAATTAAGTTCACTAAAACCAGTAAAACACTAAAAACATACAGTGTGCCTCCTCAGATGATATTAATTCCGGTGACCTTATTGTTTCAGTCGGCTTCTAGGATCTGTGTTCACTGGAGGGGCGGGGGGGGGGGGGGGAGATCGAAATGGATGCCTGCTATCTCAACTAAGCCCAGCGGAAGAGCTCCATCTTACAGGCACTGCAGAACTGTTATAGGTTCCACAGTGCCCTGATCTCATAAGGTAGCTCATTCCACCAGGAAGGGGCCAGGGACAAAAAAGCGCTGGCCCTAGTTGAGGTGAGTTGGACATCCAGGGACTTTAAAAATGTTACTTTGGCAGCAAATGCCACCCTGGCACAAGGATTTTTACATACATACATACGTACATGCATACATACATACATATACCTTTACTGGCATCAAAAACACAAGTAATTACATACAGTTATCAGTGCATATATGAATAGTCTGATAAGCAGGGGTCCGTTGGAGCAGGAGTGCACAGGAGTGCAGCTCCGGGAGTGAGGAGCCCAGGGGGCGGGCACATGACTAAGCCCCGCCCCCTCCTCAGCTTCCCTGAGCAGTGCAGAGGCGCAGCCCCCCGGGGAAAGCCCTGTTAGGATCTTTACTGTTTTTAATGTTTTGTTTTAATATTGATAATTATATCATTGTTCCTTTTATGACTGTGTGCTGCTTTTCCAGAGACTTGCTCAAGGTGGCATATACATTTTCTAAGTATACCACTTTTTATCTGGGCACATGGCACATAAGTACTGGAGAAATTTCACCAACCCTTCAGCAGCTTCCACCCCATCAGTTTGGTGTAGTGGTCAGGAGCTGGACTCTAATCTGGGAGAACCGGGTTTGATTCCCCACTCCTCCACATGCAGCTGCTGGTGTGACCTTGGGCCAGTCACAAGTTCTCTCAGAGCTGTTCTCTCATGAGCAGTTCTCAAAAGACCTCTCTCAGCCCCACCTACCTCACAGGGTGTCTTGTTGTGGGGAGGGGAAGGGGAAGGGATGGGTGGTGCACATGTCCTGGGTATCTCAAGTCTACTTGAAACCTGGTGGTTTCAAGGGAGCAGGAAGAGAATGAGGGCATGTTCTTTACGCTTCTTTTTATTGCACAAAGTATTGGATGGGGAAGAGAATGGAGGAAGAGCAGGTCAGTTTCACTCACCTGTGGAGTGGCGCCTGAGGGGTGGGTGTTGCCTTCTGACACACTTCCGGTATGTTAGGGGGTGTGGCATATGCCAATGTGTTATGCAAATGAGTTATGCTAATGAGCTCCTGCACCTCTTTTTCTACGAAATGACCCCTGCTGATAAGTATTAGAAATAGAGCATAAAACAGAAAATAGAATTTCAGAGTGGAACAAGCATCTTTTGGTTTGTTAAAACCTATAGGTGTGTTTCAATTTTTATTGTATAAGCTTCTGCTACAAACTTTGCGACACACATGGTGGTTTTAGGACTTGCACTTTCTCAGAGCTGACCTAGCATTTTCTCATCTGTGAGATGGTTATCTGGAAAATAATTAGATAGAAATAGACTGTGCTGGGAAACAAATAATGGACACTTCAAAATAATATGGGATAAGGAATCAGGAGTTCCCAATTCACATGGGCACAGCGTTTTTTGATCGGGTATTTGCCTGAACTGGCCATAGAGAACTTCCAATGGAAAGGCATTCAGGCGGGCCAGAGTGAAGGCATGGTGCTGGAACAGAGAATCTAAGATGGTAAACAAGGATTTTTACCATGGGACTGACGGTAAACTGTAGAAGCCCATTTTGTGACTGTGCTTACTACACCATGCCAGAATTTGAAAGGTGTCCACAGGGGTTAAAAAAAAGGCTGGCGACCCCTGACCTAAGTGATCCACAATGCTCATAGCTGCTGATCCGTTTGAATTGATGTGTTTGGGCATGCACCATTTTGCAAAAACCGCAAGCCAGGGTGGCAGGCACTGTCAGCTGTTCAGCACAACCCAAACAGATTGCGTGATTGACTGGCATCTGATCGACGCCTTTGAACACGCTAAGCATTGGGCACATTTGTAGCAAAATTCAGGGCTTTTTCCCACTCACATTGTGCCGGCATTCTGCCTCCGTTTGTCCCGGCGCTGGGTGTCAATTTCACACCCTTTGCTGTGGTGCGTGTGTTAATACGGGGCTTCGCGCCATTTTCTCCGCGCCTTCGGTAAACCTTAGGTGAAATTGAGGTGTGAAATTGACACCCAGCGCTGGGACAAACGGAGGCAGAACGCCGGCACAATGTGAGTGGGAAAAAGCCCTCAGAGTATCCCTCATTCTGAGCTTCTTGGAGGAACGTTAGAATAAGAATGTACTAGATAGGTAGGTGTGTCGCTTTCAGGTAGATCCTAAGGTCACAAGCGAGGGATCATGCGAGAAACTGTCAAACCGTCAGATGCTATCAGATAGTTTCAGCGACTATTGTCGGCTATCAGAGACCAACAGCCATGGCAGACTCCGTCGCACAGCTCCTGCTGGGCATCAGCTGTCAGATACTGCGAAATGTGGTCTTCTAAACGTTGGATAATGTTCAGCCCTGATGGTTGGCTCCATGCTGTCTGCGTGGTTCTAGCCAATGCTGATCTCTAATGCAAAACCACAGGATGTCCAGTGCTGGTGCCAAATGCTCGCGCAAATTCATTCATGGCCATTACGGCCAGTGCTGCCGCTGTGCCAGCCCCTTCTGTTTGAGTGCGGCACAGTTGGGATGCTTGGAAATTCTGCAGCCGGGGAGGGAGGGGGCTCATGATTGATGTTAAGTTGGTGCTCATCCTTCCCAGCACAGAAATTTGTGTCATGCTGATGGCCCACCTCTGCTCCCATGGGGAACGATAGTATTATGTGAAAGCCAGTTGGATGTTGAAGTTAAGAGCAGTGGACTCTAATCTGGAGAACCGGGTTTGATTCCCCTCTCTTCTTCCACATGCAGCCAGCTGGGTGACCTTGGGTCATTCACAGTCAGAGTTCTCTTGGAGCTGTTCTCTCAAAAACAGTCCTCGAAAGAGCTCTCCCAGCCCCACCTACCACACAGGATATCT
Organism: Lepidodactylus listeri; assembly: GCA_029233225.1. Classification (NCBI taxonomy): domain Eukaryota; kingdom Metazoa; phylum Chordata; class Lepidosauria; order Squamata; family Gekkonidae; genus Lepidodactylus; species Lepidodactylus listeri. The sequence continues at coordinate 124,222,909 of JARCFY010000005.1, read as the reverse complement.
GTTGTGAGGTGAGGAAGGGAAGGAGATTGTAAGACACTCTGAGACTTCAGGTGGAGGATGGGGTATAAATACAATCTCCTCCTCCTCCTCCTCCTCCTCCTCCTCTTCTTCTTCTTCTTCATCATTATCATTTATACCCAGACTTTCTCCCCAATAGGAACCTAGAGCACCTTATATCATTCTCCTCTTCTCAAATGTATCCTCCCAACAACTCTGTTTGCTTTCATGGCAGAGCTGGGTTTCGAACCTGGGTCTCCCAAATCCTAATCCAACACTCGAACAGCTACACCATGCTGACCTTTATGGGCCAAGCTGACTTTTTGGCTCTCCCACAATTGGTTTGTTATTTACTTCATTTATACTGCACCTTCCTCTCCGATGGAGACCCAAAGCGGCTTACAATGTTCTCCTCCCCTTGGTTTTAATCCTCACAACACTTTAACCACTAGGCCATTGGCTCTTGCACTGATTCTAGCAAGTCACCCTTTTTGCCTGCTCCATGTCGCTCATAGAGGCTGGAATAAATAGGCCGTAACTAGGGGCTGAAGGAATTGGGTGGCCTGCTAAAGACAAGCTCAGCAAACCGAGTCATCAACGGAGGAAGGGCCATTCACAAAACAGTCTAATAGTTATTCTGCTGTGGGTTGGAGAGGAATGCCCTTGCGGTGGAGCAGCATCAGCCAAGCCCTTTGTATGGCCCAGGGCAAGGCGGGTGAGGCTTGGCAACTCTCTGCACAGCTCCTCTTGCAGGAAAGGACGGGCAAGGCTGTCCCTGGCCAAGGATGGAGGTGAGGAAGGAGTTGTGCAACACGGGAAGCCTCAGAGCACAGAGAGGCAGCCCATCCAGAAAGTAGGATCGGATCTGAAGATGCAGAGCAGCCATGTAAATCAACTGGTTTAATCCGTTCCTTGCCTTGAACCCATCTCTCGAAAGGCAGCTAATAAATGTTTTAAACAGAACAAAATAAATCAAATCAACCAAAGGGTATTGACATCGGTTAAAATGGTTGTGAACAGTCACTATGTGTATCGCACACATTTGTGGATTTTGCCCAGAACTTTCACAAACCACACCTCCTCCGTTTCCTGGCTTTTAAACTCAGTTTCACAACATGTCAATATTTGTGAAAAGTTAGCTGAAAATCCAGTTGTCTGCATTTAAAAGCAGCCAGGGAACATTTTTTCTGTGATCGTATTGGGAGAGGGGTGTTGGAAGCATGCCCATCCCTGAACCATTTGTTATTTCCTGGGGCAGTCCCCAGCAAGCCCTGTGAAGCGTACTGGACTCGGGAGACCAGGAACAGTGAAATCATGAAGCCTTTATTGAGTGATTCAGCATGTCCAGTAGATGGTCAGATCAAGCATGCTTCCAGGGCTCCAGGGCCCTCATTATATGCTGGCCGGAGCCACACCTCCGGCCGCACCCAAAAGACCTGATAGGGGCTTAACATATGCGCATGTTTGTCATAGGTTCCCTGGAGGAGCCTTTGGCCATATTGGCTCCCCAGAGAGAACCTAGGTCCCACATTGGTGGAGGCTTAGAATCTGGATGTCTATTGTTCCTCCAGATTCAAGCTCCCCTCTCTGCCTGACCATGTGCTCTGGCCATGCAGCGGGCGCCATTACCTGGGAGCACATGGCAGGCCGGTTGTTACACAAAACATACTACATTACACCCTGCTTGGAAACTGCTGGGTGTTCCGTGTTTTTTACCCAGCTTATTCCATCTTTCCTGCCACATTAGGCCACACACCCCTAATGTAGCCAATCCTAATGAGTTTCTGCTGTTGGCTGTGGTCCATTATGCTAATGAGTTTCTGCTGGGTGTGGCCAACTCAGGAGCCAGCCAGAACTCTGTTCCTGCGCGTTCCTGCCCCAAAACAGCCCTGGTTCCCTCTAAGCTGAGTTAGAGTGAGCTAGCTCACAGTTTTTTAGCCTCCAGCTCACACATTTTTGTCTTAGCTCAGGAAGGATGGCTCCACAGCACACTAGTTTACGCCGTAGCCAAATCACTCGCTCACAACTTTAATGCCAGTAGCACATAAAGTAGCATTTTTGCATACAAGACTCCACAGCTTAGAGGGAGCTGAGAGAGCTCTGACAGAAACTGCTCTTTTTCAAGAACAGCTGTGCCAGAACTATGGCTTGCCCAAGGTCATCCAGCAGTTGCAAGTGGAGGAGTGGGGAATCAAACCCGGTTCTCCCAGATTAGAGTCTGCGCACTTAACCACTACACCAAACTGGCTCTCTATGAACTCTATGGCATTCTGTCCTGCTGAGTTCCCTCCCCTCCCCAACCCCCCCTCCCTAGGCTCCCCCCCCCCCAACTCCAAAAATTTCTCAACCCAAAATTGGCAACCGTAGGTTAAAAGGGATTCCTAAGTTTGGAAAGGAAGTCCACCTGTGCAGCTAAACAAACACAAATGGTCAAGCATTCTGTAATATGATAAGAGACAAGAAGTGATAAATACTAACGTGGGTGCCAGAGCAGTGCTGTCCCCATTACAGGACTTTTGCCCTTTTCTGAGGAAAGCATCCCTTGCATTGTGTTCTACAAACAGTTGAAGCCCTGAGGATCCTCCTATCTGCACGTATTACGCACAGTCCACTGGCAACACACATTTGCTTTGCATCAGTGTTTGAAGAGGAGCAAGCTCCTGAAGGCTAGGGCAAGTTGTCACTTCAGATTGTCGGTTCTTTCACCAACCGTTCTTCCCACTTTCCTCTGGACACCTGACAAATTGTTTCAAGGGATGGGGAGGTGACGTTTGTCATGGCAGTGGATTTTGGGGAGACTCCATTAGGCTAGAAAGAAGAACAAAAGGTCCCTTTTCCTTCTGCAGTTTCTTTTGATTCCCCCCAAAAAAGAGATGAAAACAGAAAGGTCTCCTTGCAACAGACATATGACCTTCCTCAAAGGTGAAATTAATCTGGAACTGTGCCCCCAGCAGAGAAGTAGTGAATATTCTCAGGCATAGAAAGCAATAAGAATCAGAACTCTGTCTCTTATTACAGGTGAGATATGTAAGTTACGAATACTATGGCGCCTTATTATGCTGGGCTGCAAAATTAATTCTGACATTCCAACATCCAGGGGTCCATTGGAGCGGGAGCGCACAGGAGCGCAGCTCCGGGAGTGAGGAGCCCAGGGGGCGGGCACATGACCAAGCCCCGCCCCCTCCTCGGCTTCCCCGAGCAGTGCCAAGGTGCAGCGCCCCGGGGAAAGCCCTGCTAGGGTCTTTATTGATTTTAATGTTTTGCTTTAATATTGATAATTTTATCATTGTTCCTTTTATGACTGTGTGCTGCTTTTCCAGAGACTTGCTCAAGGTGGCATATACATTTTCTAAGTATACCATTTTTTATCTGGGCACATGGCACATAAGTACTGGAGAAATTTCACCAACCCTTCAGCAGCTTCCACCCCATCAGTTTGGTGTAGTGGTCAGGAGTTGGACTCTAATCTGGGAGAACTGGGTTTGATTTCCCACTCCTCCACATGCAGCTGCTGGTGTGACCTTGGGCCAGTCACAAGTTCTCTCAGAGCTGTTCTCTCATGAGCAGTTCTCAAAAGACCTCTCTCAGCCCCACCTACCTCACAGGGTGCCTTGTTGTGGCGAGGGGAAGGGAAAGGGATGGGTGGTGCACATGTCCTGGGTATCTCAAGTCTACTTGAAACCTGGTGGCTTCAAGGGAGCAGGAAGAGAATGAGGGTGTGTTCTTTACGCTTATTTTTATTGCACAAAGTATTGGATGGGGAAGGGAATGGAGGAAGAGCAGGTCAGTTTCACTCACCTGTGGAGTGGAGCCTGAGGGGTGGGTGTTGCCTTCTGACACACTTCTGGTATGTTGGGGGTGTGGCATATGCAAATGAGTTATGCTAATGAGCTCCTGCACCTCTTTTTCTACGAAATGACCCCTGCCAACATCACACTTAAAAAAAATTCCCTTGAAGATATATCTGGAGTTCTTTGTCAGTCTTGATCAAGCATGGTTTTTTGATGGCATCAATTCTAGTGTGGGGCCAAAAAAGAAGAAGAAGCTTGGCTTGTCTTTTTTCCTATACTGGACTTGTCTTTTTCCTATACTGGGACCAAAAGCAGTGGTGGTGAGGTGAGTTTTGATGCACCACAACTCCCTAGCAATGTGACCAGGAACCATATTACCTCCATAGTCACTTTCTGGTAGAGATCTGAACCCCTGTATTGTGATCATTTTGTTCTTTTCTATTGGGCTTTGGTAAAGTAATTTCTTCCCTCCATCCCTTTTAATATGGGACATATTTGGGAAGGAGGAGGCTTTATGAGACAGAAAGGACAGTTAAGAACATAAAATAAGCCATATCGGATCAGGCCAATGGCCCATCCAGTCCAACTCTCTGTGTCACACAGTGGCCAAAACCCAGGTGCCATCAGGAGGTCCAGCAGCAGGGCCAGAACTCCAGAAGCCTTCCCAATGTTGCCCCCCGCCCAAGCACCAAGAATACAGAGCATCACTACCCAGGTGTAATGTTCAATCAATACCTTGTGGCTAATAACTACTGATGGACCTTAGCTACACTTGCAGCTGTCTATGCTTGTAGCTGCCACCACCTCCTGTGGCAGTGAATTCCATGTGTTAATTACTCCTTGGGTGAAGAAGTACTTCCTTTTATCTGTTCTAAGTCTACTGCTCATGGAGTGCCCATGAGTTCTTGTATTGTGAGAAAGGGTGAAAAGTGCTTCTTTCTCTACCTTATCTATCCCTTGCATCATTTTGTAAACCTCTGTCATGTGACGGTCAGCCATCCTCTCTCCAAGCTAAAGATCTCTAACCTCTTTAACCTTTCTTCATTTTAGTTGCCCTTTTCTGCACCTTTTCCAATATTTTATATGTGTGTTTTTTTTTGAGGAGCAGTGACCAGAACTGTACACAATATTCCAAATGAGGCTGCACCTTCGATTTATACAGGGGCACTATGATGCTGGCTGATTTGTTTTTAATCCCCTTCCTAATAATCCCCAGCATAGCATTTGCCCTTTTTTTATTGCATCTTCAGTGAGTGATCTGCCACAACCCCAAGATCTCTCTCCAGGTCAGTTACCACCAGTTTGGACCCCATCAACATTTATTTATAGGTAGGATTTTTTGGCTCTGATGTGCGTTACTTGCACTTGCCCACATTGAACCTCATTTTCCATGTTGATGCCCACTCGCCCATCCTTAACAGATCCCTTTGGAGTGCCTCACAATCCTCCCTGGTTCTCACCACCCTGAACAACTTTGTGTCATCTGCAAATTTAGCCACTTCACTGCTTACTCCCAACTCCAAATCATTAATGAAAAAGTTAAAAAGCACCAAACTTAGTACTGAGCCTTGCAGTACCCCACTGCTTACCACCTTCCATATGAAAACTGTCAATTTGTACTCACTCTCTACTTTCGGTTAATTAACCCATTTTTAATCCACAAGAGGACTTGTCCTCTTATCCCATGACTGCTGCGTTTACGTAGGAGCCTTTGTTGAGGAACTTTATCAAAAGCTTTCTGGAAATCTAGATAAAAGATGACTGAAATAAGATCTGCCCTTAGAGAATCTATGCTGATTCTTCCTCAACAGCTCAGCTGAAAGGAGTGGGACAGAATAGAAATGTAGCTTTGAGCACTACCACTTTAAGAGGGTGGTGGTCACCATGGGCTTATTTATTTTATTTATTTACCTTATTTATACTTTGCCTTTCTCACCGGGACTTGAGGTGGATTGCACAGAATTAGTCAATACAATCAATAGGATAGAACATTCAATAAAGATTGTAATGGGATTAGGATTGTAGAACCAACCAGAAGTCTAAAAACAGAGCTGAGGCAAAGCATAAATATTAACATGGATTTTTAAATCATGCAAAAATTTCATAGAAAGACCCTAGTTTCAGCAAGCTGTACACAGTACTATAGACCACAGTCCCTAACAATTTTTCTCAGTAACTTTGTGAATCACTTAGTGCCAATCAAGTCTATCGCCTGCATAGAAAAGCCCTCTTGAATAATTGTCAGACTCCCAGTCAAGTTACTCTCAACAACTCTCTCTTTGGCAGTGATAAGTTTATTGAGATATATGCATGATCCAGAATATCACGTGTTAGAACTAAAGCATTTTGGCAGGTACATGCTTCAAACAAAAAGCCCCTTCCTTCCCCATGCACATGTCACACACACACACCACACCTAGCGTTGCCATCACAATATATGGGTTGGTTATCTACTGTTCAAGATGGTACCAGAAAGCTTCAAGGACACCGTTCCCTGGGAAAGGGAGAAGGGGGCATGACTTGCAAAGAAAGTTATGGCTTCTAGAAGCAAAGGTCCCATTCTCCCACTCACTCACTCCCCCCAGGAATTCCCTCCCCCCAGTAACTATGGCAACCTAAAGCGAGCAATAGTGAGCAAGGTTTGACAATATTTCAGCTTTGCATAGTTTGTGGAAAGCCAGGAGAGCGGGAGGCTTCCTGACCTCCTCAACCAGGCCATTCCACAATGGAGAAGGCATGTGTACTGGCAGTTGTTGATTCTGCCTGTTTGCAAGCTGCAAGTTGGTACCTACAGAAGACCCATATAAGTAGAAGTATTAGCAGAAGGCCACAACATCATGGTGGCTAGGTGTCTGAGGATATTCAAATGAAGATGGATGGACATGTATATGGAAGCACCTCCTGTGGGGGTTCCTCCTTGTGGGAGGTAGGGTTGTTAACGCCAGGTGGGGACATTCTGGAAGTATTGGGGGTGGAGCCTGGACAGGGCAGGGTGTGAGGAGGGGAAGAAGCTCAGCGTGGTCTAATGCCATAGAGTCCACCGCCCAAAGCAGCCATTTGTTCCAGCGGAACTGATCTATGTTATCTAAGGATCGGTTGTAATTCCAGGAGATCTCCAGGTCTCACATGGAGGTTGGCAACCCCAGTGGGAGGCCTTTAAGCAGCAGGCTGGATAGCCACCTTCTTTGGATTTCCTGCACCAAACAAATGGTCTATAAGGTCTATTCCAACTCTATGGTTCTACATACATGTTGAGTCAACAAATCTCAAAGAGAGGTCATTTGGGGCAACAGTCCAAAGGAATTTGAAGGTAGATGATTACTTTATGTGTTCTGAATCAGTACACCATTTCACGGTAAATAGCTAGGTTTGACTGGGGTGGGGGGGAAGGGAAGAGAGAAATCACAGCCACACTTCATAATACCCTAAAAGGCTTGAAATATATTAACTGATTCATTGACAAAAGCTAATCGAAATATGATGCATAAAAATGGCTTTCGTAAGTTCAGATTAATGAACCACTTTATGATAACCGTATGAAGAAGCTAACGTTACAGAAGGAATATCTCCATGGAACACTCAGGGGTCCGGAGAGGAAAGTATTCATCCACGCCCATAACTTACCATACAATAGATGCCTATCTACAAAAGGTAGTAGGGGTCTTGTGCCATGTACCCTGTCTCTGGTGGCTCTGTGGTATGAGAGATCGAGTGGCCGGGAAGAAGCCATGTGTAGCCTTGGCGTATGCCATCAAGAAGTATACAACATTCCCCCAGTGTTGAACAGCAGTGGTGCAAGTGGGAGATAATGACTGAGACACAATCATGGAATCATAGAGTTGGAAGGAACCTCCAGGGTCATCTAGTCCAACCCTCTAAACGACGCAGTAAATTCACAACTACCTCGCCTCTTACACCCCCAGTGACACCTACTCCATGCCCAGAAGGTAGCAACACACACATACACAGACACACACACTCACACACAAAACCAGAGATTACACATTCAGTTGCTGAGTTCGGTGCATTCATTCTTTGATTGCAGGAATCGCATTTTAAAAGTTCTTAAATTCAGATTTCTATTTTTGTATATTATGACTGTTCTCCCCCCCATTTTCACATATTATGCTTGCTCTGTATGTTGGTCTTTAAGACTGTAGTGATAAACTAAACTAAGATGAAACACCCCTCCAGAATCCCTGGCCAAACTGGCCTGCAGAAAATTGCTTCCTGAACCCAAAATGGTGATCGGCATTTCCCTGGGTGTGTAAAAAAGGGCCATGAGAACTAAGCTTTGATGCAACCCTTCCTGCCCTCCCTCTCATGATCTGCCTAAGTTCACAGAATCAGCATTGAATGACCATTTAGCCTCTGTTAGAAACCTCCAAATAAGGAGAGCCCACCATCTCCTGAGGAAGCCTGTTCCACTGAGGAACCGCTCTAACTGTCAGGAAATTCTTCCTAATGTTTAGCCGAAAACTCTTCTGATTTAATTTCAACCTGTTGGTTCTGTTCTAACCTTCTGAGGCAATAGAAAACAATTCCACCCCATTCTCTGTATGACAGCCCTTCAAGTACTTGAAGATGGTTATCATATCACCTCTCAGTCATCTCCTCTCCAGGCTAAACATACCCAGGTCCTTCAACCTTTCCTCACAGGACTTGGTTTCCAGACCCCTCACCATCTTTGTTGCCCTCTTCTGGACACATTCCAGGTTGTCTATATTCGTCTTAAATTGTGGTGCCCAAAACTGAACACAGTACTCTAGGTGAGGTTGAACCAGAGGCGAGTAAAGTGATACCATCATGTTGAATGACCTGGACACTATACTTCTGTAGATACAGCCCAAAATTGCATTTGCCTTTTTAGCTACTGCATCACACTGCTGACTCATGTTCAGTGTATGGTCTACTAAGACCCCTAGATCTTTTTTCGCACATACCACTGCCAAGACAAGTCTCCCCCATCCTATAATTAAGCACTTGATTTTTCCTACCTAAATGCAGAACTTTACATTTTTCCCTGTTGAAATTTATTTTATTTGTTGTAGCCCAGTTTTCCAGCCTGTCAAGATCATCCTGTATCCTGACTCTGTCTTCTACCATATTTGCTACCCCTCCCAATTTAGTATCATCTGCAAATTTAATAAGCATTCTCTCTATTCCTTCATTCAAATCATTTATAAAGATGTTGAAAAAAAAAAACAGGTCCCAGTACAGATCCTTGAGGTACTCCACTTGTCCCTCCTCTCCAAGAAGATGAGGAACCATTCACAAGCACTCTTTGGGTGCGATTTGTCAACCAGATCCACCTAATAGTCATAGGATCCAAACCACATTTTATCAACGTGTCAACAAGAATATTAGTGTCATGCCTGCTCCTGACCCTGTTCCTGACCCAGCCCCTGCAGAACAAGATCAGGCTCCTTTAACGGACCTGGACGTAAGTCCAGAGGAGTTAAGCCAGCAACAGGAGCCACCGGGGACTGGTCAAGCACCTGAGACCCATCAGGCTCCTCCTGGAGAGAGCCATAGCCCCGAGTCATCACCTCCACCTGTCAGCCGTCTCCGTGAAAGGAGATGCCAGGAATTAAGAGACAGAAGGAGTGAGGCACGCATGAGGGCCAGGAGATCTATCAGCCCAGAGTACTAGCAGACGCTGGGCCGTGGCTGGCGGCTGCTAATTGGTTAATAAGCCGGCACGTTTATCAACAACCTGTCAACGCCCAACAAATTGTGCTGGCAAAGAACGCTCGTCATCGACGTGACCTAGCCCTGCACCCTTCTGAACTCTATTCCTGAAACCCGACTGCTGGACTCTCAGAATTCTGACCCTGGACTCGGCATTTTGGACAACGGATTGGTATTTGGACTTTGGCTTGTCTTTCTGTTGTGATCCCTGTTACCTCTAACTCCTGGCTTTCATACTCTCCGGCTCTGATTCTGGCATCCCTGTTGACGATTCTTCTGCTTCGTCCTTCGGCTGACTGATTTATGGTTATGACTCCCGGACTGTTGATAACGCTTGCCTTGTAACTCGAGAACTCTGGTCTGCACGCCTGCCGGCTGCAGCTCTGTCTCAAGCCAGAGGCTCAGTCGTGACAATTATGTGGTACACTATCAAAAGCCTTACTGAAATCAATATTATGTCTACAGCATTCCCCTAATCCAGCAAGGTAGTAACTTTCTAAAAAAAAAGAGGTAAGGTTAGTCTGACATGACTTGTTCTTGAGAAACCCATGCTGGCTCTTAGTAACACAGCCATCCTAGTAATCATAGCCAGGAAGATCTGAACAGCCTTTCCTGTATGCCCACAGGGATCCCAGTTTAATTACATCCTTCAGTCATAGCTCACGCAAGTTGGCAGCCCTCACTCACAATCCAGCCTCACATATCAACACACAAAGTTTTGCTTTCTACTGAATCAGACACTTGGTCCATCAAGGTCAGTATTGTCTACTCAGACTGGCAGATGGTCTGCTCAGACTGGCTCTGGGATTCAGAGGATTCGTGCCTTTGATTGTGGAGGAAATCAATATTATGTCTACAGCATTCCCCTAATCCAGCAAGGTAGTAACTTTCTAAAAAAAAAGAGGTAAGGTTAGTCTGACATGACTTGTTCTTGAGAAACCCATGCTGGCTCTTAGTAACACAGCCATCCTAGTAATCATAGCCAGGAAGATCTGAACAGCCTTTCCTGTATGCCCACAGGGATCCCAGTTTAATTACATCCTTCAGTCATAGCTCACGCAAGTTGGCAGCCCTCACTCACAATCCAGCCTCACATATCAACACACAAAGTTTTGCTTTCTACTGAATCAGACACTTGGTCCATCAAGGTCAGTATTGTCTACTCAGACTGGCAGATGGTCTGCTCAGACTGGCTCTGGGATTCAGAGGATTCGTGCCTTTGATTGTGGAGGTTCTCATCAGTCTCCATAGCCTAGTAGCCACTGATAGACTTATCCACCATGAATCTATCTAATCCTCCTTTAAAGCTGTTTTTTCCCCTGTGGGCATCACTGCATCCTCTGGCAGCAAATCCTACATTTTAATCACATACAAAGAGCCATGCTGGATCACACCAAAGGTCCCTCAAGTCCAGTATTCTTGTTCAAACAGTGCCAACCAGCTGCCTGTAGGAAGTCCATGAGTAGGATGATTCCAACAGTTATCTTCTCACCCATGCTCCCTGGCAACTGATATAAAGAGGCATACTGTCTCTTAGTAGTGGAAGGAATATCCATCAGGACTAGTAGCCATTGTGACTAGTAGCTACTGATGGCCATATCACTGTATTAGGTCAAGGCTTCTTTGGCCCAGGGTTGCGTTTCAAAATTGGATTGGACTTGCATGCCTCTTAGCACAAATATTAAATGTCAGGTAAGCAGCTGCCACCACCAAAATACCATTGCTATCCAAGATTGATAGGTGAAATCTACAGACAGCATTAGCGTCAGAAGGAGAACAATGAAGCAGAAGGTGATATTATTATTATATTTTGTTTTTAAAAGACCTGAATAGGCGCTAAAATATTTTTAACATTTCAAATGCCAGCAGCATAGTGCTAAATTATGCTAAATTATGCAAATATCAGGGAGAAGGGGAGGGGAGATGTGAGTTTAAAACCATCACCTTGTCAGCTTTTTGCAATTTAAGACACAAATTGCAGCTTTAGTGTTTGAAGTTTTATGATGGAAATCTTGAGTTAATAAACTCTCAGATACAGATTCATCTATGAAATCTACAGTTTGTTCTGTAATTTATATATCTGTTACATTTTGAACCAGGGAAGGGCCATGGCTCACTGTTAGGGTATCTGCTCGGTAGAGCATCTGTATGGCATGCAGTAGGCCCCAGGTTCAAACCCCAGCATCTCCAATTAAAAGGACCAAGCAGTAGGTGATATGAAAGACCTCTGCCTTGAGAAAATAGATAGCCGCTGCCAATCAGAGTAGACAATAATGACCTTGATGGACCAAGGGTCTGATTCAGTAGAAGGCAGCTTCATGTGTTGATGTGAATTCATGGGATTTTTGTTTTGAAAGAGAAGACTTGCATACTTAGTGGGTGGCACAGGGGGAGAAAAAAGCTCTCTTACTCACTATGGCTGTGGTCAGATGGCAGGATTGGTGCGATCTGGCCATGTCTCTAATTTCTCCGGAACTCTTTGTTCCAGAGAGTTTTGACCAGACACACCACCTACCTCACCCCATGGTTGACTGATCAGACTAGTTCTGTGCAGTCACCACAGAGCAAGCAGGTGGGCAGTTTCTTCTTCTTCTTCTTTTTTAAAAAAAGTCTACTTTGCACATGCACAGAACTGCTTATTTGCCAGGGGCGAATATGTGGTTATGCACATATCGCTAATTGAGGGGGGAGGGGAATGGCAGTCAGTGAATGGAAGCTGCAGACCTCCCAGAGGGCTTGAGCACACAACAGAGAGATCAGACATCTGGAAATGTGTGGTGAGAACAACTGGATCCATAAATCCCAGACTCTCTTCAGTGTCGGGAAAGTTGGGGGTGGCAACTGGGGAATGGAAGGCAGATGTCGCTGTCTGGACGCAAATGTTAAATCCAGTTGGGAGAAGTAACAACATTGGATCAAACAGCTTGTCTGATCACACTGTTACTGTTACAGTCAAGCCAGATTGCAAAATTCTAAGAATTAGCTTCCAAAGTACACAATGCATTGGCAAGGTCCCAAGTTCTTTAGAAAGCCATTTCTGGGATCAGAACCCCACCCAGTGTAACATTAAATTAATTTAGGCTTGATAAATTGCACAGCATTAGCAGAATTAGAGGAGAACTAATTTGCCAATCTATAAGCATGGGTCTTTATCCTATAGTTCAAATTTATAGAGGCTATTAATGTATGTAAGTCAATGACAGCATTTTATATCATTAAAATGAACAATATGATCCATGGGATGCCAATATAGCAGTGTCCAAAGACTTAAAATATTTAAAAAGAGACATTCATTGTTCATATATTTATTTATTTATTTATTTTTCAGTTTTATACCCCACCCTCCCCACGAATGGGCTCAGGGCAGCTTACCAGGGCACACTGTGCCATATCCGATACAATAAACATTTAAAATCCAGTTTAAAATCCCATAATTTAAATACATTAACAACACTAAAAGTTACAGTAAAGTGCTTCCAATCATAATTATAACATTCAGATGGCTTCGGAGATAGAGTATGGTCTTCCATGGCCGTCAGGCCTGGGCTGCGTCCAGGGTGGCCCCACATCTTCAGCTGTCAATTGTGATGTGCTACCACTGGTGGCAGCTCCTATTTGAAGGCCTGGCAGAAGAGCTCCATCTTGCAGGCCCTGCAGAACTGCCTAAGGTCCCACAGGGCCCTGATCTTCTCTGGGAGCTCATTCCACCAGACAGGAGCCGCCACCGAAAAAGCCCTAGCCCTGGTTCTGGCAAGCTTGGCCTCCCTGGGGCCTGGCACACAGAGCAGATTTTGGGCCCCCGACCGGAGTGCCCGCTGGGGTACATATGGGGAGAAGCGGTCCCTCAGGTATCTTGGACCCTGGCCATATAGGGCTTTGAAGGTAAGTACCATCACCTTGAAGCGAACCCGGTATGCTATGGGCAGCCAGTGCAGCACCGCTAACACAGGCTGGATATGGTCCCTCTTAGTGAGGCCCATCAGCAGCCTGGCCATGGCATTCTGCACCAACTGCAGCTTCTGGATTTGCACCAGGGGCAGCCCCATGTAGAGAGTATTACAGTGATCTAACCTCAAGGTGACCGTCACATGGATCACTGTGGCTAGGTCATCACAATCAAGGAAGGGAACCAACTGCCGTGCCAGCCGCAGATGATAAAAAGCTGACTTGGCAGTGGCTGCTACCTGGGCCTCCATTGTCAAGGAGGGATCCAGGAGCACTCCCAGACTCCTTACCCCCTGACGCAGGCACCAATGGCACCCCATCGAAGCTTGGGAGTGGGACCACCCCACCCCGGACCACCCAAACACAGGACCACCATTTTCGCCGGGTTCAATTTCAGCCGACTCTGCCTGAGCCGACCAGCCACGGCATGCAATGCCCGGTCCAGATCTTGTGGGTTGGAGTCTGACCAGCCGCCCAACATCAGATAGAGCTGGGTGTCATCAGCATACTGGTGACACCCCAGCCCATACCTCTGGACGATCTGGGCAAGGGGGCACATATAGATGTTGAACAACATCAGAGACAGCACCACCCCCTGAGGCACTCCACATTCGAGCGGGTGCCTCATGGATTGGTGTTCCCCGGGTACCACCCTTTGTCCCCAACCCTGGAGAAAGGAAACAAGCCACTGCAAGGCCCATCCCTGTATCCCCATGTCGGCGAGGCAGTGGGTCAGCAGCTGATGATTGACTGTGTCGAATGCAACCGACAGGTCAAGCAACAGAAACACCGCCACACTGCTCCAATCCAGATGTCTTTGGAGGTCGTCAGTAAGGGCAACCAAAGCCATCTCTGCCCCATGACCAGGGCGAAAGCTGGACTGGTAGGGGTCAAGGACTGAAGCGTCATCCAGGTAACTCTGTAACTGTAACGCCACCACCCTCTCAATTAATTTGCCCAAATAGGGCAAATTGGACACCAGTCGGTAATTAGCCAATTCGGCCGGGTCCAGATGTGACTTTTTCAAGAGGGGGCGGACCATCGCTTCCTTGAGTGCCCCTGGGAACTGCCCCTCCATGAGGGACGTGTTGATAATTTCCTGGGCGGCACCTCACAACCCATCGTGGCTGGCTTTAATCAGCCAGGATGGGCACGGATCAAGGATGCACATGGTTGGACGCACAGACAGGAGAAGTCTGTCAACTTCCTCTAGGCTGAGTGGGCCGCACCCATCTAAGCCCAGAAACGAAGACGTGCAAGGGGCCTCAAGTTCACTCACTGTTTCCAATGTGGCGGGGAGGTCACGGCAGAGCGCCAAGACTTTATCCGTAAAATAGCTCGCAAATGCCTCACAGCCGATTTCCAATTCCCTAGCATTTGGCCTGCCCTATGGCAGAACTGTTAAAGACCGAATCGTTCTGAACAATTGGGCTGAGCGTGAGCTTGCAGATGCCATCGAGGCAGTGTAGAAACCTCTCTTTGCTGCCTTGGTTGCCATCTCATAGGATTTCATAAATGTCCTATAACATGCTCTTGTAGCTTTGTCACGAGCACGATGCTACCGTCTCTCTAGCCGTCATAGCTCTCGCTTCATGCAACTCAACTCCTGGGTATACCAGAATGCAGGCCTGTTGTGAGGGCATAGAGGGCACCTGGGAGCGATCTCGTTAATGGCCATGGAGAGTCGGCTATGCCAGTCCTCCACAAGCTCATCCAATGAGCCGCTAGGGGGCATGGGGTCCCGCAGTGCCATCTGAAACTGCCTAGGGTCCATTTGGCTCGGTGGGCGAGCTAAAATAAGCTCACTGCCTAGGGGTCGGGGCAGCATATTCAGACAGGCCCCCAGGGCATAGTGGTCTGACCATGGCACTGCCTGAGCAGTGATCCAGTCCACTGTTACCCCCACAGCGAAGATCAAATCGAGCGTGTGCCCAGCCTGGTGGGTGGGGGCCGAGAGGTACTGGGAGAGTCCCAGTGCTGCCATGGATGACACCAGGTCCGTTGACTGAGTAGAGGCGGCATCATCAGCATGGACACTGAAGTCACCCAAAACCACTAAGTTAGGGTGCTCCAACGCCCAGCCTGATACAGCCTCCATCAGGAACAGCAGGCTGCTGGTCAGTGCGTTAGGCGGTTGGTACCCCAGCCAGACAGCCAAATTCTCTTCAGCCTCCCATACCAGACCGACACACTCCAGGCCCACGATCTCCACCGACGGGAGCGCCCTGAAGGAGTAAGCCTCCCGAATGAAAATTGCCACCCCTCCCCCCACCCCCTAGTCCGTGATTGGTGTAGGACCATGAATCCTGGGGGGGGGGCAGTTGGGAGAGCGCTACTGTCTCCCCGTCCCACACTCAGGTCTCGGTCACGCACACCAGGTTGGCCTTCTGAGCTAACAGGAAGTCCTGGATGTCAGGAACTGACAATAGCATCTCTGTACTTTGCTTTCATTTTCTTTGTTCTGATGGACCCTGTGCCTGCATCCCTTTTCTGTCTTACCCCCCTCCCA
Organism: Lepidodactylus listeri; assembly: GCA_029233225.1. Taxonomy (NCBI): domain Eukaryota; kingdom Metazoa; phylum Chordata; class Lepidosauria; order Squamata; family Gekkonidae; genus Lepidodactylus; species Lepidodactylus listeri. Next base: position 124,206,976 of record JARCFY010000005.1, on the reverse strand, counting down.
CTGGACGCTTGTAAATGTCACTTTGAAGTATGTTGGTTGCTCTGGTTAATGCTACAATTTCTAGGCGGGAGAGTGGCGACCCAAATTCCTAGGCATCATCTACAAACAAATGGTCTTCACTCCCCAGCATTCTTCCTCCCCCTTATGTCCGGGCCAAGTATGTTATCTTGTTGTGAAGACCTTGGGCGCTTCTTTATGGCTGCTTGCCTGGAATTCTTGTGCCTAGCTTCACACATGTGGGTCACTCAGATCAAGAAGGGAATTTATAACTTTCTCACCTTGCTGTGGGAATCTCAACGGTCCCCTTTCTTTTCCCGCGTTCACCCTCTAATCCTGATTGGCCTAAGGCTGGGGTTCAATTGAAACTGGAGAGTTCAATTGAACTGGGGTTCAATTGAAACTGGAGAGTATATTAACACTGTCTGTTTGCAGTATTTGACAATAAAGAACTTTGCTTCAACAAAGGTCTGATCTCTTGCTGACTATACAGAAGCCTCACACTGGAGGACCTTGGTCTTATTATTTATCGACCTGGCATTGCACAACACCAGTGTCGGAGGGGGGTTTCTCATAGCCCCGCTGCCAACAACCGTTGGGATGAGTCGCAGGCTGGAAGGGCGTCGAGCCTTCCTATTTCTCGGCGCCCTTCCCTCTCCTCTCTGCCTGGACCCACTGCTCTTTCCCCTCCCCTGGAGCACCAGGATCTGTCAACCAGGCATTGCCAGACATTCTTTGCAGCAGCCACAGACCTTTAGCGGCCAGATACAGACCCCCCACTAGATACCCTCTAGTTATACGGTGGTCAAATAAACCTGAAACAACAATGCCCACCCTAACCTCTACACTTGCTATCCCTCCCCTCCCCGCAAGACTAAACTATCTACTCTAACTAACAAATAATACAGAAAGGGTGGAAACAATCAAAAGACTACCGCTAACTAGCCTAACTAAACTAACCTAACTAACCTACCCTACCTTGACTAAAGCCTCTACTTTTCCCTCCTCTCCCTCGGCCCAGTTGGAATTCTCAGTGCTCTCAGCTGCCCCCAGTGGGCACACACAGTCCCAGGGCCCAGGTCTAAACCCGGCCAGAACTGTACCGTTCCGCCCTTCCGGGGCCAATCCAAGGCCAAATACACCACCTGCATCGCCGGGGTCTGTCCAAAGTAAGACTAGCCGAGACCAGCCCCTGGGGCTGCAGTCTGACCAGTCCAGCTGTCCCAACCACGCCAAGGACACCCAAGGGTCCAGGAGACCGCAGAGCCAGGTGAAAGAGGCCCAGACAGGCCAGCCACAACCACTCACAGTCCGCCGCCCGCCGAGCAATCTTTTTTCAAAGAAGCATTCTTTGTTTTATTTGTCCTTTGGACCAAATATTTACTGATGCTTTCAAAACTGTGGTAGAAGTGCCACCACCATGGCAGAGACTGCAGTTGTTGGACTTTCTTGGAGGCTTCATTCACAGGTGTGGTGTTTTCGCCTAAATGTGTCTAAGAAGCACCACACACCACCAAAGTAATTGTGGGCTACTGTGATATGTGAACTTGCTCTTAGGCTAGGCTCCAATACTAAGGAACAGTGAGATGCGTACTTGATATCCAACCCCAAGACCACACCATGTCAGTAGCTGATTTTGCGCAGGCACACCATGTGGAATCTCCAACAGGGGGGTCTTAGCCAGTCACATTCAGGGCAAAGCCTGGCACTGTTGCGCTACCCAGGGTTTCCCTCCACTGCCCCACCAGCCACAGCTGGAACGCTCACCTGGAGCCTCTTTCTAGAGTCCGTTGTATTTTTTCCCAGCTGGGGCCTTACTCCTAGTGGTATAATATAGCTTGATCTCATCAGATCTCAGAAGTGAAGCAGAGTCGATACTTGGATAGGAGACCACCAGGGAAGGCTTTCCGGAGGAAGGCAATGACAAACCACCTCTGTTTAAATACTGGCCCTTGAAAACCCTATGGGGCCACCATATGTTTCCTGTGACTTGACAGCACTTTATACACACACAGCTGCTACCAGTCAGAGAAGACAATACTGACCTTGACAGACCAGTGGTCTGACTTGGTCGGGGCCCTGCGTTTCAGTTGGAACCTTAACATGTATGTGAGACTTCTGAATCGTATCAATAAGCCAGACCTTTGATGAAGCAAAGAGTTATTTTATTCTTAATGATGGTTCAGGTACTTCATGTTTGTTAGATACTTGGTTACAGGCAACAAGGCTTAATATACCTCACACATTCAGGTAAGAGCAGGCATAGGGCCAATCAGAATGAATATGAAAAAAGCGCGAAAACCCCCAACCATTGGTTCTCACAGAAAAGGCGCAAAAGCACTAAAAATTCCCCCCATACCCCGTAGTGACCTCTACTTGCAATTCACAGGCCAGGCACCTGGCTTAGAAAATAGTTCAACAGTTCTCCAAGGTTACAAAAACAGATAAAACATTCGAGTCTCCGGAGAGAAACAGGGAGGTGACGAGGAGAGATAGCTAGACTGTTTATGTGACGCGATGGAATGCGGCAAGCCACCCTCCCGGGGAAAGAAAAGATACATTAAGCAGGACATGCAATAAAACCCAAGGCTAAACGTAAATTACAGACAGAAACACCAGATACAAACAATTAATGGCAGAGACAGGGACAGGCTCTGACATCGGATCAGCATAGAGAGGGTAGTAATGAAGCAGAGCCCCTCTCAGTACCTATGTTCATGTGCAGGCCATGAAATGCAGGAGAAACCAACACAGTAGCACAGAGGTTTGACCTAGGGTAGGTTTGCCCAGTCAGTGGTATCCAAGAAAGTTTCAGAGGACAGCCCTGTTGGTCTGCTGTAGAACAGCTAGAATCAAGTCCAGTGGCACCTTAGAGACCAATGAGATTTTCAGGGTATCAGCTTTTGAGAGTCAAAGCTCCCTTCATCAGATGTTATCCAAGAAGTTTACCTTCAGGTAAAACCACACAGAAAAGGAGAGTGAATATTAAGTTTGTGTCTGCAGGTGAGCCATCAACCCCCAATTTATTCTAACAAACAAGGCTGAAGTTTCCATTCTGGGGTACAAGGGCCACTCCTGGAGGTTAATTGTGCCTTCAGTTGGACATTGAAACTTGATCCTTTCCTAATTTAATATCATCTGTAAGCGTAATCCCTCCCCCCAAAGTATATTTCCAGGCAAGTTTGAAGTTCCTGCTCTGGAGGAACATCTAAAGAATTTCAAGAGAAACCAGAAAACTAGCAAAATTTCTCAAGGGACTCTACACCGCCCCCGTTTTCTGCTTTTCCACAGAGCTCTTTCCCTTTATTAAGCAAGAAACATGACTGGCATTAAATGCTGTTAAATGTGTTTCTAAACTGTGAGATACTTTGCATGCTTTACTGAAGACGTTAAGGACAAAAAAATCTTCTAATACGAGTTAACATAATTTTGTGATTCATTAATTTAGCTTATCATGTGCAGAAATGTACTCAGGGCTTAGCTATGCATCAAAAGTAGCACATATATTGAAAATAATCCTGTCACATGTGGGATACAGGCAATATTAAGTGAACTTTTGGGACTGCTAGGTTAGAAATCCTGGATGTCCTCTCAAAAAAACATAGGCTGCTGAGCTTTAGCAAAGAAGGGGGATTTTGATTTCAGCATTCTCTAAACTCTAAGTTATACATGATCTTGCTAATGCATTTTGTATTTTGAAAAGCAGCAGTTAAATACTTGAGCATATTGTTAGTGGTTCAGATTCAGTTATTAGTCACAATTTTCCTGGGTATCTCAGGTAATCTAGAAAATTACTCTATTGACGGGCTATTTCACAGGCCAACTAGACCATCAACACTGACTGTCTAGGAGGTAAGTTTTATTTATTTATTTACAACACGTATACCCTGTCTTTCTGCCCTCATCAGAGCTTCCAAGGTGAAATTCTAGTGGTTATTGTATGCTGTTTCTTTCATTTGTGTTATTTGTAGGGCTGCCAGCTCTGGGTAGAGAAATACCTGGAGATTTTGGGGGTGGCACCTGGGAAAGACTGGGTTTGGGGAGAAGAGGGACTTCACCTCAGCAGGATATAATGCCATAGAGTCCACCCTCCAAAGCAGCCATTTTCTTCAGGGGAATTGATCTCTGTGGTTTGCAGATCAACTGTAATAATGAGAGCTCTCCAGGTGCCACCTGGAGACTGGCAACCCGACTTGTAAGCCACCTTGACGATATGTGTATGGAGAGGTGGGAGGATACATATTTTAAATGAAATACAATAACAAAATAAGACCCAGTTTGATATGCTTAGAGACAAATCCCTTTCCTCGGCAAAGTATATTTTCTTACAGAACAATCCAACCTCACCCCTTCTCCTTGATTCATAGCCAATGCTGGGTAGAAAGTACCAAAATGAGCAATCACTCTCCTCAGATGTATAATGGAGCTATGTTTTCAGAGGTATCTGTCATTCAAGGCAGCTGGTGTCAAGCGAGACCTGATTTGAGGGAAGACCCCATTCAGAGACAAAGGTGAGAAGGAATGCTGTTGATGAAACTTTGGACTGAGGAACAATGCTGCTAAATGACATGTACCTTCCCCCCCAGATTCCACATTTCTCCCCATATGCCACACCACCAAGTGCGTAGCATTGCCAAGCTTGTGCTTGCAATCCTGGAGCTGTAGTGATTGGATCCTGGGAGGGGGAAGTATCACTGATGCTGTGACATCACTTCTGGATGATCACCCAGAAGTGACATCACAGTGGCAATGATGTCCACCCCCGCCCCCATTTTATTTCCACTGCTCAAATGTGGAGATGGAGGACAGGTATGGGAGTTTGCCCACAAACAAATCATATTACTTAGCTGGCTTTGTAGAAGGGCTGCTAACCTCCAGGTGGGGTATAGATCTCCCAGGTTTACAGCCAGGGGTCATTTCGTAAAAAAAGAGGTGCAGAAGCTCATTAGCATAACTCATTAGCATAACTCATTTGCATACACCACACCCCCTGACATCACCAGAAGTATGTCAGAAGGCAAGAAAGAAAGAAGAGAGACAGAGAGAGAGAGAAAGAAAGAGAGAGAAAAAAGAGAGAAAAGAGAGAGAGAGAGAGAGAGAGAAAGAGAGAGAGAGAGAGAGAGAGAGAGAGAAAGAAAGAAAGAAAGAAAGAAAGAAAGAAAGAAAGAAAGAAAGAAAGAAAGAAAGAAAGAAAGAAAGAAAGAAAGAAAGAAAGAAAGAGCTGGCAGAGAGGGGACAGCTACTAATCTAAGCTTCAGAAATACCACTATCCTGGGAGGATAGCTTCAGTGGTGGCTGAAGCCTTCAGAAGGCTGGTCGGAGGAACAAGGACCTTTCCAGGGGACGGGGTCATTTTGCTGCAGCCATGACACAAGCAGAATTCCCCTGCGGAGCGGGGCTGGCACCAACTCCTGGAGCTGTGCTACCTCGAGCTCCTGCTCGAAAGGACCCTGTTTACAGCTGATCTCTGGACTACATAGACTGCTTAGCTGTTGATGTAAAAAAATTATTCCGCTTCTCCTAGAGAAAAGGGCTGCTATGGAAGGTGGACTTACGGCCTTGTACCCTAGGTCCTTCCCCTCCCTAAGCCCCACCCTCCCAGGCTCTGCTCTCAAATCTACAGGTATTTCTGAACCTGGAGTTGGCAAATGTCACTTTGTCCAGCCAGGGCATGTGTGCCATAAAATGTAATGCTAGATACAGGAGATAAATTTCATAAAGGACACAGGCAAACCCAATGAACAATAATATCTTTTTTGCTCAAAATACAAACAAAAGCAATGGTTCCTAGCAGTAAAAGCAATTGATTTACTGGGGAAAGCCACAAAAGTCCCAATAAATGTGTTTAATTATATGCAATACTAGTTCTCCCCCCAAGGGATACCATAAAAGGGGAAGTACCTTAGGTAAAGGTAAAGGTTTCCCTTGCTCCAAAGCCAGTCAAATACGACTCTAGGGATGCAGTGCTCATCTCTGTTTCCAAGCCAAAGAGCCAGCGCTGTCCGAAGACATTTCCATGGTCATGTGGCCAGCATGACTCGATGCCAAGGTGCACGGAATGCTGTTACCTTCCCACCGAAGTGGTACCTATTTATCTACCTGCAATTTCTTGCTTTTGAACTGCTAGGCTGGTTTCCGGGGTGAGCAGGAATTTCACTTCAGAGAAAGACTGTTTCTCATCTGCTTCGTATTGCTCTTAGAGGGGGGGTGTTTATGAGACAGGCCTGGTGTGAGAGTTCTGCTCAAAGTAGTCAAGGATCAGATCTTGGTTGGTAAACCACAGTTCTTTATTTCCAATCTCTACATTGGTACAGCTTCTCGGATTATTGTCAGAGATGAGACAGATAATACAGGCAGGTCTATTATACCTTTCCAAGGAGTTTGAATTACCCATAGGTAGCCAATCACTATAGGGGAAAAACGGTGGGCAAAAAGGGGCTCTGGCCGTTTGTTTCCCACAGGAAAGAAAGTGAGGTGTTAAGCTGTAAATTCCCTTCCCAACCAGACCCTTCAGATGTTACCAGTTCACATAACAATCAATGGCCTCGAGGCTTTTGCATGTGATAAGAGATGAGACGCATCCTCCCTTGAAGTCCCAGCCGGGGCCAATGAAATGCGGAGGCAGTGGTGTGAGAGGCCCATTGTTCCCATACATTGCAGGTGTCACCCTCCCGCTTTAACAGTTACAAAACCCAGGCCTGGTTAGGCACCACAACATGGCATCTGCAAGCATATATCTGTAATGCATACATGGCATCAGAACATACATACATGGCAATAGAATATAACAGGAGAGAATAAAAAAGTAGATAGAATGCACAACTGTAAGAACTAGAAATACTTTGTCTGAATCAGCAGATTCTGACACCTGGTTGCCGTGTGATTGAGGAGGTCTTAACTCCAAGAGTTGACAAAAGGGTTGTTGGCCAAGGGCTTTTGGAGCTTTCAGAGGCAGGGATATGTCATGTGGCTTCACAATGTTCCTTCTCGCCACGTAACTGGAAGTGATGTCACATGCTGCGATGACACTCTAGCATCCCCCCCCAAATCTCTATGGTAAAATTATAGAATTTGGGGGGATTGCTAGAGCATCATGCTGACAAATGATATTACTTTTGGATATGTGACCAGTAGTGACCATGATGGCACCCCCCCACCCCACCTCAATTTTCTCTCACTGCTATAACCGGCAGCTGCAGGCAGGGGGCGGGAAATCTCTAGTTGTCAGGATGAGTGCACGTTAGCTGCTTGAAGTTAGTTTAGCTTGGCACACATTGAGGCATCTAAGAATGGAGAAAAATTCCCAAAACAGACACTGCAGTTGCCTGATCCTAGACAACTGGGAGATGGAAGAGAGGGGCTGTATCTCAGGGGAAGAGCATCTGCTTGGTATGCAGATGATCCTAAATTCAATCCCCGGCATTTCCAGCTGGATGGACCAGGCAACAGGTGATACGAAAGACCTCCACCTGAGACCCTGAAGAGCCACTGCCAGTCTTAGACATCAATACTGACCTTGATGATTCCCTAGAAGGAAGCTTCATGTCTTCATGGAGATCCCTCAGTGCTGAACATCATCACTCCTCGTACTGATTGGTAGAGGAAAGGTGCTAATGAGCAGAATTTGTCAGCACTGCTTAATATGTAGGCCAACATGGTGTAGTCATCAGACAGCTGGGCAATTCTGCATTGTCGTTTCCCTCTGTTGTTTCAACAAAGCCATGTTGGAACAGAAATTCCCCCCTGCACTTTGTGCCACTTTCACTTTCTTTGATCATTGGGTTTTATGGTACCTTCTGCATAGATTTATGGCCATTTTATGGCCATTCAGGGGTGACTGTGCGGTCAGGACGGCATTGGTCTGGAGTATTTGAATGTAATTTTGAGCTGCACTTTTCCCTCAGTGCTGAGAGAATGTGGAGTGAATGCCAGATGCAGAACCAGCCAGTTGTCTCCATTCTACCATGGAAGCTCCCTGAGTGAGGTTGGGTCACTGCTCTTTGTCAGACAAACCTTCCCTAAAGGGTTATGAGGCTAAATGGAGGAAGGGAGAATGACGTTGTAGACTGCTCTGGGTCCCCACTGATAAGAAAAATGGGGTGTAAATATTTAAATAATATGGAGAAGTGAAGAGTATTAGGAACCAGAGTATGGACTGCCCAAGCACTGTGAACCCCACTGGACAGCTTTGTAAAGAATCAGTACTCAAAGAAAGGGAAGTCAATGAGTCAGGGCTGGCATCAGCATACCCTGAGATGGGGCAGCTTAAGAACAGGTGCCATCAAGAGGTCCACCAGTGGGGCCAGAACTACAGAAGCCCTCCCACTGTTGCACCAGGGCCCAGGATTTCTGGTGGAGCCCACTTACTGTTGATCCCCCACACTCCAGTGTTAGTGACCATGATCCCAGCTGCAGACACTGCCACCAGGGAAAGAAGGCTGCAAATGGTCATGCAGCTGTGAACATGGGCCATGTGAAGACCCACAAGTGGGCAGGGAAAGGATATATAGGCAGGTCAGGGGCATGCAAGTGGGTGGGAGGGAAGGACAGTATGATGGTGGAGGAGAGACAGCTGATGGTGGAGGAGAGGGGGCCCTAGGAGCTCTGATCCGGGCCCACCAAAACCTGGTACCAGCCCTGCAATGAGTTGTGCAGTTCAGCTTTCAAATCCACCTTTTCTGAACTAATTTCCCAAGCACTGAGTCTTCCATATGAAGAGTGGGGGATGATTAGATACAGCCAATCAGATATGCTACACGATGCCTTCACTTCGGGCAAATGAAGGCAATGGAAGTTAAGAAATTGCAAATGAAATTCTTTTTTTAAAAAAAGATTAGCAAATATGACTGCAAGGCCCCGTCCACACGAGCAAGATAAGCCGGACGGGAAGTGACTAAAATTTGTGCCGGCGCAATTTGTGCCAGTGCAATTTGTGCCGGCGCAATTTATGCCGGCGCAATTTGTGCCAGCGCAATTTGCGCCACTTTTGCAGGATCACACAGGTCCATGGACCTGTGAGGGTGAACCGCCGCTGCGTGATCACACGCAGTCGCCGACAAGTTGTTTTTTTTTTCCAGCCGTTTTCAGTGCGCTTATCTGCTTCTACAAGGGATCGATGACTTGCCTGTCCACCCTTGGAGTCATCCGATGATGCACATACCGGGATGGGAGGGGAAAAACAAAACAAAAAGCCCGCTCCCCAACGCCACTTGTTTGCGCTGGCGCGATCACACCAGGAAAGGTCAGTTCTGGGCCGTCTCAAACCATCTGAGACTGCCTTTTAACTGGTAGCTAAATAAGCCGATTCCCCACCGGCTCAAAGCAGTTTGCGACACTTTGACACCGGCTGCAGGACGCTTCCCAGATGTGCTTGTGTGATCGCGCCACTTTGAGCCGGCGGGGAATCGTCCTTCTTGTGTCGCAAATGGGTGCGTATGATCGCGCCCCAAGATACCCTGAAAAGTTAATCCCCAAAGGAAGCATCTCATAGTCCTTCCGAAAAAAATGCTCACAAAAACTAGGAGCCGTATCAACTCATCCCAAGTAGGTAAACAGTAGGTTATGATTAAAGGCAATTATCATTACCATTTATAAAATGGCTGCTCTCCTGCCCCTCAATATCATTAAATAAATACGTTCTTGGTGAAAATCAGGATTGTAAAAGGACGACTGCAGAGGCAGGCTTTTATGGCGCGATTAAGTTTTCCTTATTGTGTCGCCATGAGTTTTCTCATTCTGGGCTTTGACACATCGTAGGCACCAAATGAAACTAATAAAATATGGCTTTGATCCTTCAAAGAAGCAATTAAGCTGAAACAGAAAAAAAAATATTGTAGTCAAAGGAAGGGAATGGAGGCTTTTCAGAAAGTCAGGAACATCATTATGCCAAGAGGTACCGAAATGTTTAATTTCCATCCTCGGCAAGAAGTTCTGAGCCCCGCCGGCCTCTTTGTTTTTATCCAAATTTCCTTCATTGCAGATCAGTGAAAAAAAGATTTGAGATCAGATTTTCCCATTTAAAATAATTTGCTTACTTACCAGACTGACGTTTGCATAATAGCAGTCGAGATTAGACGACTTCGATGGGATGGGGTGGAACAAGAGTGCGCGCGTCTTGAAAAATATGCATGGAAGGGAAGCATGCCATGCTGGAAATTATATATGAACTAGCAAAATGTCTTTTTCGTCTGTTTACCTGAGATTAGGCTCCTAAGGACAGAAAATACACTCACAATGCAAGCCTATGCAGAGTTATTCCGGTGTAAAGCAAATGAAATTGATGGGCTTAAACTGGATGCACTATTGGCCCACCTTCGACCATGCCCCCTGATTAAGATTGCCCAGATGTCACTGGTGTCTTTCCATATTTGTTCATAGTTTCATGGTGTCAAATCTTCTGTTCTGCATCCTTCTGATGATGCACTGTGGATTTCTATGTGTGTGTACACTTGGGTACATATTTTAAGGAGTGGTAGGTTTAGAACAGATAAAACAAAGTATTCTTCACCCAGTGAGTAATTAACACATGGGATTCACTGCAGCAGGAAGTGGTGGTGGCTACAAGCACGGACAGTTTCAAGAGGGGATTGGATAAACATATGGAGCAGCAGTCCACCAGTGGCTATTAGACACAAGGTAGAGATGGAACACTATGTCTGGGGCAGTGATGCTCTGTATTCTTGGTTCTTGGGTGGCAACAGTGGGAAGGCTTCTGGAGTTCTGTCTCTACCGGTGGACCTCCTGATGGCACCTGCATTTTGGCCATTGTGACACAGAGTGTTGGACTGTATGGGCCATTGACCTGATCTAACTTGGCTTCTCTTATGTTCTTATGTCTGGAGCAGTGATAATCTATATTCTTGGTGCTTGGGGGGCAACAGTGAAAGGGCTTTAGGAGTTCTGGCCCTGCTGGTGGACCTTCTGATGGCACCTGGGTTTTGGCCACTGTGTGATACGGAGTATTGTACTGGCTGGGCCACTGGCCTGATCCAACATGGCTTCTCTTATGTTATTATATTTTATATGAGTTTGATACTCAAGAATAACTGCTCCCTTACTGTGCCATTGCTCTAAGAGTATCCTAGCAATGTAAGAAATCCAGAAGCACTAGCTCTCAACTGGCACAAAGGTTTCACTATGTTTGCAGTATCCACACCCACCTTCCAGGTGTATCTCTGTGCTCTTTGAGGATACACAAACCTGTACATTTTAGTTCTTTTGTGATTCTTTTATTTTAGAGGACTCTTGCTTTATCCCACCCTAACTTCTTGGGGGGGGGGGGGGAATCCAAATGTGATTGTGCTGGTATTAATGTGTGTCTTTTTGTACCAGTTTATCTCCATTTTTTTAAAGCACTGGTTTGTAAAGCATCTTTTGAAAATCCAATAAAATCTACTCCCAACACTTGTGAATGGTTGACATAATGTGCTGATGTTTTGATTTCCCTCCCTGTGGCAAATTAGAAGTGCATTAATCCTGCCTTTATAATTAAATAGGGTTTTAAAAGTTCGTCATTTTATTCTACTCTAACTGCCCATAGATATTATTTATGTATTTATTTCATTACTTTTATTAATCACCTAATCCCCACGATTGTGGGGCTCTGGGCGATGAACAAATTTTAAAACCATACAAAACCATAAAAATAATATCTAGCATGTTATACAATAATTAAAAGCAAGTGGCAAAAAAATTTGTGGTTCTCTCCCATATCTGGTCTGTGAGTGCTTTGTAAGCACGGGGAGACAGTAAATTCCAAAAAGAATAGGGATCCAGGTAGGGTGCCAGCTATAATGTAACCATGGCTATCCTCAACCAAATGCCTGGTGGAACATCTCTGCCTTCCAGGCCCTGTGGAACTGCATAAGATCCTGATGATAAGGGCCCTGATGATATTTGGCAGAGAGTTCCACCAGGATGGGGTCAGGACCAAGAAGGCCTTGGGCCTAGTTAAGGACAGCTGGGGGACCACCAGCAAGTTGTTCTGTGAAGAGCATAATGCTCTCTCAGGGGTGGTCCTGTAGAAACGTTGGTCCCAGACCACTCAAGGCCTTAAAGGACTTGTGAACAGTCACCCCTTTCCACCCAAAATAAATGTTTAATGCCTTTCTCCTTTTTTAAAAAAGAAATCAAATCCCCAAAGGTTTAAAAAGGGTTAAAAGGAAACCAAACTCCAAAGGTTTAAAACTTACTAACATGATTTAACTTTGTTTTAATCAGCACTTTGTTCTAATCTCTCTTCGCATATCTACAATAAGAGAGTTGTAACATTGGCAAGCCTTCTGGGTTCATTTTGAAGTTTAGAAAATAGCATTACTGGCACAGTTTCCTGTCCTCCAGGAACAGTTATTTGGGGAGGGGATTTTGGGCTGAAGCAGGAAGGGAAGGTGAGAAACGTGTGCACCAAGGGTAGAAATCTGTCTGTCCTCAGAAACACTGTGATAGAATATGTGGTGTTTTGAACATTTGACAACGTTCTAAAATAAATTTTATTCTTTATGCAAGCATGATGAGAGAAGTTGAATGAGATAAAATGGAGAACTCATGTAAGCGTTTGGATATAGCTGTGCATTTTTAGTACCCTAATGATGCATTTTTCCCCACTGAAATGAAAATGAGAGTATATTTTCCAGCGACAAAATGATGAATGCAACGCCAAGAAAATTACAAAAAGATCTTTCATTGTCCCTGATATATTGCTCCATAGACAAGGGCTCTAAGAATATCTTATGAAATGATCTGAGATGTTTAGATTAACTTTTAGATTATTTTTAGTATACAAATTAGGGTGTGGAAAACAGAAGACACGGTAACAGAGAGGCTGCCAGCAGCAAACCAGAGAAGGCAAGCGAGTGCTAAACTCAGTATTGGCATATCCAGATTTAACCAGTGCAGGAGACAGTGTCGTGCAGTAGGCTAAGTGTTGGACTGGGATCAGGTAGACCCGAGGACATTAAGATAGTTACCAGGTAACCTTAGATTCCACCCTCCAAAGCAGCCATCTTCTCCAGGGGAACTGATCTCTGTAGTCTGGAGATGAGCTATTATTCTGGTTTCCCAGGTCCCACCTGGAAGCTGGCATTCCGAAACCTACCCGTTAAGATGTAAGTTTCCCCCTAAACCACTAGATTAAAACTATGGCTGAGGACAGACTGTGAATTCGCCCCGGGACAGCTGCGGGTGCGGAAGCTGCATGGGGAAATGGGTGCGGGGCGCCCCGTTCGCACTGTTTACAGTGCGGCGGGACCCTACCGGAGAGGAGGAGGAGCGGCGCGTCCACACCGCTGGCCATCCTCTGGAGTCTCCTCTGTTGTGGCGCGCGGCTTCTGGCTGGTCCGGCGAGGCACGGCTGTTTGCATAGCTGCAGCCGCTGGAACAGCGCATCCACACTTCCACCACCGCTTCCTGTGCGCCGTAGACCCGTCCACACCGGCAGGAAGCGGCAGCGACGCATGCCCAGACAGCCGGAGACCTGTTTCGAGGGGTCTCCAGCTGAAGTGGCACAATGGCGCCTCGTGGACGGGTGAGTCCGCGCTGCTGATGGGGGACAGCTGCAGCAATGTGCACGGCCCCTCTTCCTCTGCTTTTAAAATGGAGGCATAGAGGCCCACATTGGCAGTCTGTCCTCAGCCTATGTCGCCTTAACCGATGTATGCTTACTTAACTCGGCTGAGTGTGTGTGCGCTGTCAAGCGCAGCCAATTTATGGCAACCCCAGCAAGGGGCTTCCAAGGTAGAAGCAAAGGAGGTTGGCCACTGCCTTCCTCTGCGGAGTCTTCTTTGGTAGTCTCCATTCCAAGTACTGACCCTGCTCTACCATGTTCCCTTCTTTCCCAAGTCCACTGAGCACTCTCAAAGAAATGTAAATAGGACTGCGGGCCTTAAGCATGTTTTGGTTTTGAATTAAAAGGAAAGCTGAAATCCTTAGAATTCTGTGAAACTGCACATTGTCGTGCTATTAGTACCCACATTCGACGCATGGCAAACTGATCAGGGAAGAGATGTGCACATTCCTACGCCTCTCCTTATGGCATCCTTCAATGATAAATATAGGCACATGTTGCCCTTTACAAATGTGTCCAGCATTCGCAGCTGCTATCTCCATAATAAGAAACCAAAAGCATTAACTTAATTAACTTACTTAAGAGGGTGAATTATTACGAGTGTTTTGAACTGCCAAATTATCAGATCATTTCTGTGAAAATGAATGGGATTCATTTGAGGGGTTTCCACAGCAACGTCTGGGACTATGAAAAGCGAGGCCCAAAATGTTTTGGAGAACAAATGAAAGCAGAGTCTTAAGGTGAGATTCCCAAAGCAGAACATGATGAATAAATAAAGTTCCTTATTTAGTTTGTCATTGAAGCGGCTATATAGCTAGTTACCAAAATTATTTTTATCCTGCCTTTCTCCAGATGGAGATGGACTCAAGGTAGCTTATAGAGATTAAAATCAATAAGAGAAGATGGATATCACAAATCCATGCAAACAGAGAAACCAGCCTGCTTTAAAATCTCACCATGGGCTGTGGTCACACACACTAAATAATTCACTTCAATTCACTTTCAGTGCACTTTCCAACTGGATTTTTACTGTGTGGACTGGCAAAATCCAATTTGAAGGTGCATTGAAAATGGACTGAAAGTGGATTATTCACTGTGTGTGACCACAGCCCATCTGTACCAAAAGTCCTCTTTAAAAGTTCAATCTTGTGCCATGTTTGAAAAAGTGGAATGCTTTCTCACATGTTCCAGAAGGCAATTCCACAAAGAAGGGGCAACCACAGAGAAGGTCCTTGAGTTGACCGAGGCTGGTCACACCTGCCTACATGAGGATACAACCATACCATGCCCTGACTGAAGGGCAAAGTTGCCAGACAGGTTCAGTATGGGTTTGGTGGTACATCACATTAGACTTCCATACTGATTCAGTTTGCACATGTAGAGGCAGCATTGCAAAGGTGTCAATGACATTTATGGAACATGGAATTTTCAAAGGGGCTACTGATACTGGAGAGGGGGCAAGTGTTTCCTAAATGGAGGAGGTGCTGTGGGGTTGACACTGAGGAGGACCTATGGCATAACTTTTGCTCAGCTAACACACATAAGACGATAGGGCTGCCAAGTCAGCCGGGGGGGCGGGGGATCCCCCGCTAAAGGGGTTCCCAATCCGCCAGCCAGCATTTGTCCGGCGGGGGAACCCTACCCCTGACATCGTCCAGCAAGGATGATGTAATGACGTCACCAGAAGTGACACAGCACGTTGGGGGCGTTGCCAGGGCGACACTCTGGCAATCGCCCCAAAACTCTATGATACCATAGTGTTTTGGGGCAATTGCCAGAGCGTCACCCTGGCAACACCCCCAACGTGCTGTGTCACTTCCGGTGATGTTGATGGGTGCGCGCGCAAAGCGCGCGTGCCAGAAGAAACTCCTGGCGGGAGGAGGACTCCCCCCCGCCGGTGAGTTTTCAAGACTTGGCAGTCCTATAAGATGACCCCATGAAGATTGGTTCTGACAACAAAGTGCAGGCTTTATGATGATGAGTCTGCTCTTAAGGAGGAAAAAAATCTCAAGGAAAAATATGATGGTTGCTAGCTCTCACCAGTCAGAGGAGTATGGGCCACTGGAAAGCTGTACCCCCATGTCAAGGGAAGGTCAGCTTGGCTGCAACCATCACTGTAAAAGTGGATTTGGAAAATGTGGGGTAAGGGGACATAACATTTGGATCTACTCCTGGGGAGGCGACATGTTGTGCTGACGGTTTTGCAGAGTTCTGTTATTTGAGAACACCGATGTGGGGGGTTCACTCTTCGGCTATTTGGCGATCCTGAAAAATCCTGAATATTTTGGGGGTTGGGGAGGATAATTTGGGATATATCAATTGCATTGTGACTCATTTTTTTTCTTTTTTAAAATTAAATTGTATTGTAAGATTTTAAAAGCAAAAGTACAGAAAAAGGGAAAAGAGAAAGACAAAAAAAGAAGCTGAAAAGACAATATCAATGAAACTTTCATATTTCTCAATGACAAAGGCAAATACAATTACAAACTTACGCCGCAGTCAGATGACAAGCTTGGTGTGGTCTGGGTGCACCGCAAACTGCACCGGTTTAAGTTGTAGCAGGAAGGTTTGAACAGACAGCACTCTCTGAGGTGGCTTCCCTGTGCGCTCGTCCCTTGGTCAAGCACCCACATTACTGCTATGCCTCAACCACAGGGTGCAGTATCTGGTTGGTTTTAAATATATATATATATATGGAATTGCATGCACATATGTGCTTATGCGCATATCACCAATGATTCCCAAAAAAGGGTGGAAATGGATCTGATACTTCACATGTCCCAACTTCAGTTCGCAACAGGAAAGTTCACAACAGGAAAGTTCAGACGTCCAGAAATGTGAGTTGAAAGCTCTGACATCCATAAAGACCGGATTTTCCCTGTTGCCTGATTACTCCACTTTGAAGTCAGAACTGGGTGGTGATGACTGGGGCACCAATGGCAGATGTTGCTGTCTGATCGTGCTCTTTAAATCTGCAAGGGTACCGCATAGATATCACCACAAACTGATTGTCTGGCTACAGCCTTAGTTACTTATTACTTATTCTTAAATTATAACCAGGTTAAAACAAAGAACCTTCTTACTTTTCTATTATCTAAAGTTCTACTTAATCATCGAATACACATATCATAAGTTCATTTTTTTTCTTTTATGCAAAAAGTCATTAAGAGGTTTCCAGTTAACCAAACACATTTTCCCCTCATTACAAGATAGCAATGTTATAACGTTGTGACAAAACGGGCAGTATGGACATGAATGCTTGTTGTGGTGAGGTCATAATTTTTCATGTGGAAGTTGGGTAATGGAGCTGGGTGATGCGTTACAAAGGCCTATCTTCTCCTCCCTCATGCCATAGAGTCCACTCTCCAAAGCAGCCATTTTATCCAGGGTGTCTGATCGTGGTCATCTGGAGATCAATTGTAATAGCCCTTTAAGTCTAAAGGGATTGCAGTCCCTTTCAAAGCCTTCTGGTGAATCCACAGCTTGGAGAAGGCATTTAAAGGAACCCTGATCCCCTTAAATGCCCTTTTCCCCTTCACTGAAAACTGTGGAGGATGGGGTCACTTTGTTTGGGGACCCATAGAATAAGACCCCCCTGGACCAATCTTTTGAAACTTGAGGGGGGGGGGTTGAGGAGAGGCAACAGCAGCTATGTTGCAAATTTGGTGCCTATCTTCAAAAAAAACCCTTCCCCAAAACCTCAGATACCCCCAGATTAATTCCTCATTATATCTTATGAGGACCATTGACTACAATGGTCCCAATAAGGTATAATGGAGCCGGGGGGGGGGGGGGGGAATCAGGATTTCTGAAAAATCCCAAATCTGAATACCATATCAGTATTGGGATTCGGAGATATCAGAAAATACTGACATTTTTTGGATGTATTATACCCGAACCTGAAAGATTTGGGGGGGGGGGATTTGGACGCCCCTAAGTAAGGAGGGTGCCCTACGGACTGCCTTGAAAAGGCCTCTTGGTAGTACAGGGGTTGCCAATGAGAATGCGTGTGATCTAGGTATGACTGACAGAAGAAAATCATGACATCAAAAGGAGCAACTGATGGGCTACTCTGATGGTACATGGGTTGATACAAGGAGACACACTGTTTCAGGTATGAGGATCCCAAGTTGTGGGGGGAAAGCAGAAATAAGTAGGGCAGCTATTTCAAGATTGTCGTGTGTCACATGTGTTTGATGACCCACATCCATCAAAATGTGGGCAGCAGCATTCTGCGCTAACTGAAATTACTAGAATACCTTCAAGGGCAGCCCTGCATGAAACATGTTCAAGACACCTGCTCCTTGGGAGGAAAGCGATGGCAAACCCAGACAGCATAATAAAAGGTAGAGACATCACGCTGCCAACAAAAGTCTGTGTGGTCAAAGCAATGGTATTCCCAGTAGTAATGTATGGCTGCAAGAGTTGAACCATAAGGAAGGCCGAGCGCTGAAGAATAGATGCTTTTGAATTATGGTGCTGGAGAAGTCTCTTGAGAGTCCCCTGGACTGCAAGGAGATCAGATCAGTCAATCCTAAAGGAAATCAACCCTGACTGTTCCCTGGAAGGCCAGATCCTGAAGCTGAAGCTCAAATGCTTTGGCCACCAAATGAGAAGGGAGCACTCACTGGAGAAGACCCTGATGCTGGGAAAGATTGAAGGTAAAAGAAGAAGGGGACGGCAAAGGATGAGATAGACAGTGTTACTGATGCAATGAACATGAAATTGAGAAAACTCCGGAGGATGGCGGAAGGCAGGAGGTTCTGGCATGATGTGGCCCATGGGGTCGCGAAGAGTCAGACTCAACTGTGCAACTGAATAAGAACAAAAAATCCAGTTTAGGTACTTGAGAGGGATTTCTCAACGGTTAAAACAACCCCCACAGGATTTTTCCTGTCACGGTTTCCTGACTGCACCATTGCATTTGGTTTCCCAGAGGGATTTTAAAAAGGGCTTGAGGGAATAGCGCTACAGTGGGACCTCACAGGGCCTGCCCCCCCCAACTTACCGCCAAGGCCCCCCCTGACTTCAAATGTTTAAATTATATTTATGGGGTTTGTTTGTGTGTGTGCACGGTGCCCCCTGGCTAATTTAAAAGCCCCCCAAATTAAATAATCCTGGCTACAGTCCTTCTCCAATTCTCAACCCTCAAAACCTAAGTGACTCCACCTTCCCATGTCAGATCTTTTTCCAATACATAGTTCCTCTTGACAGGTTCAGGGCACTGAAGAAGAAGAAGAAGAAGAAGAAAAAGAAGAAGAAGAGATTGGATTTTTACCCCCCCCCTCACTACCTGAAGGAGTCTCAGAGTGGCTTTCAATGACCTTTCCCTTCCCCTCCCCACAACAGACACCCTGTGAAGTAGGTAGGGCTGAGAGAGCTCTCTTGAGAACTCCTCCTGAGAGAACAGCTCTGAAAGCACTTGTAACTGACCCAAGGTCATACCAGTAGCTGCATGTGGAGGAGTGGGGAATCTACCTGTCCCAATTCTAAATAAACCTGGATCAGTGTAGCCTGTCCAGGCAAGTCTAGAATGCTTTGATCACTTTGATGAACCCTTTGGTCATTTTCTTAGATCTCTTGGGCTGTGTAGGTGTAATGATAATTGTATACATATGTATCATGCCTAAATGTCAAACTGTAACTGACTTCTGGTGACCCCAGCAAGGGGCTTTCAAGGCAAACGAGAAGTGGAGGTGGGGTGCCATTACTTTCCCCTGCAGAGCCTTCCCCGGTAGCCTCCCCAGTGCTGGCCCTGCTTAGCTTGTGAAATCTGGTGCGAGTCAGCCATACCAAGCTGCCTCCCCTCCCAGTATAATTCTGTACGAATATAATTACATGCCACTGATTAAAAACACGTATGTTAGGTCAACGGTGCCTTTGTTTTGCACAGTGTTGTTTTCTCCTTTCTCACAAATCTCTTGAAAATGACACAGACAGACAGCTGGTTTAAATGCACTTTGCTTCCTGCAATAATTCCACCCCCCCCCCCCCCCAGGGTGCTTAACACCAAATTGTACATACTCCATCCCTGAGTAGGGAATGGGAGCACACTGCAGCAATTCTTTTCTTTCTTTTTTTTAATATACAGGATACCAGTAGGAAAGCAAAACATAACAATCGACCTTTATCTTCCCTAATGATACGTAGCAAATCAAATGTGTCTTTTCCTAGAGTAAACCTTCTACTGCAAATGATAAGGTACAGAAGATAACAGAAACTTGTCAGGCGTGAGCAGAATTGCTAACCTGAGATTTCCAAACCTTCCAATCATATGATCTTAAACAAGTGTAAAGCTTTCTGATTAAACATGGGGGTTTTTAGGCAGAGCTATTGTCCCTTTCTTTTATGGGAATGGGGGTTGTTATTGGTCGAGTGCCTGTGCGAACTATTCTAGATTTTAAAAGAGTTTCTAAATTTACATTATAATGAAAATCTCTGGTATATGTAGCAAACCTGGGAAGTTCTATTCTTTTTTTATCAGCTATTTAAGAACAATCTCACTGGTTATTAGTCCATATCTGTCAAAGTAATGCTTCATTTCTATGAATCCTTAGCATAAACGGTTTCAGAGGGTAGAAATGTTGGTCTTCAGTAAAAGAGGACAATTTGAGTCCGATAGCACCTTAAGAGACCAACAAGATCTTCTGGGCAAGAGCTTTCGAGAGTCAAGGCTCCTTTAGTCAAATATCTGATGGAGCTTTGATTCTTGAAAGCTCATATCCAGAGAATCTTCACATGGATGTTTTTGTTTCTTGGAGAAGAACTGACATGGGTGGTTGGTTAAGAGTAAAATATATGTTTGGTGGTTAAAGAAAGTCCCTTTGATTTTCAACTGGTCAGACTGCACCAAAAATGAACTTTCGTAACATAACAAGCGATTCTCTTCCAGTATAGGAGGCTGGGGAGCACCTCTTTAGGGAGGTGAGAGCCAGTTTGGTGTAGTGGTTAAGTGTGCAGACTCTAATCTGGGAGAATCGGGTTTGATTCCCCACTCCTCCACTTGCACCTGCTGGATGACCTTGGGCAAGCCATAGCTCTGTACCAGCTGTTCTCTCAAGGACAGCTCTGGAAAGAGCTCTCTCAGCCCCACCTACCTCACAGGGTGTCTGCTGTGGGGAGGGGAAGGGAAAGGAGTTTGTAAGCCGCTCTGAGACTCTTAAGTGAGTGAAGGGCAGGATATAAATCCAATCTCTTCTTCTTCTTCTTTATGCTGTCCTTTGTTTTTCTAAACATGTTAGTAACACCAAAACAGCACCCCCAGATGCCCCCACCCAGCTACTTACACACACGCACACACAGAAAACAAGTTCAAAAGTGGTCCAGGCCAGAAAATCAGATTATGCCTCTTCCTCTCAAGTTGTTTTTATTATTGTTATTGTTGTGGGCAAGGTAGTTCTAAAATAATAGTAAAATATAAGAAACCATCTATCCTTCACTAAAATGCTATAGGATGTGAGAATATTCAGCGGCCATAGTTAGAAATTCCCTGACCTGAATAGTCCAGGCTAGCCCGACTTCATAAGATCTCAGAAGCTAAGCAGGATTGGCTGTGGTTAGTACTTGGATGGGAGACTACCAAGGAAGTCCAGGCTTACTACACAGAGGCTGTGGTCACACTGGAGGCTTGGCGTGATCTGGCGGCACCTGTTTGTGGCAGCTTAAATCATCATGGAAAGGGGTGACCAGACAGCACACCCTGAAATGGCCTCACTGTGTGCTTGCCCCTTGGTTCACCAATCATATTATTGTTGCGGGGCAACCATGGAGTAGGTGGTTAGGTGGCTTCTTTTTAAAAATTTATCTTTTGCATATGTGCATAACCACATATTTGAAGCTCCAGTTTGTTTTGATAGCTGGAGGAGGCTGCTTCCCCCTCGGAATAAAACTCATTTTTTTTTTCCAATTAACCCCCTTCCCCACCCTGTGTGCTGCAAAGCTGTAGGCAGAGAAACCAGCATGAAAAAAGACAAAGGAGGCTTCTCAGCCTGCCCTTCCGTCCCCCCCTTCTCACAGCTGAAAGCTTTCTGGTGTGCACCCCCAAAAAATGAATGAACAAGGAGCAAGAACAGAACAGAGCAATCAGACTTCCCAACCAGACTGAGCTTGCACCAGAGGAGTTCAGACATCCAGAAATATGGGGTGAAAGCACTGATATTTGTAAACACCGGACTTTCCTGATTACTCCATGTGATGAAATGGAACTTAAAGGGGCAGAGTAGAATGCCTGGAAAGTCACAGGACTTGAAAAGGTGGGGGCCCAAGGGCTCAGAACCCACTGTTGATAGACAGAGAACTGTCGGAGTGGTCAGTTAGGAACGGACAGTCAGAGAACCACGAGGTGGAGAGGGAGTCCAGCCTGGGACGTCAGAGAGAGCAGAAGGGCAGTCGGTGTCCCTCGGTGCTCTGTGGGAACGAACAGAGTGTGAAAGCTCAGTGAGAAGAGCTAAGGTGTCTGACTTGCCAAAATGGGAGCAGACAAGTGAACTTAAGAAGACACACAAACGCTATTCAGGACTGTCAACCAAAGGAACCAGACTGAAAGGGAGATTAGGGAGGCTGAGGGGCAGGACGGTCAAGAGCCAACGGGGGCTAGTGTGAGACCGGGGTGCCAAGCCAAGAAACTGTACATCTCCACGGAGCAGGACAGGAGGGGGGAGTCTGAGTGTTTAGCGAGGGTGTGCAAAGCGTATCAAAACATACCATCTGCAACAAAGTAACCACGAGTCTGTAAAACAGTAAAGCTTAATGTGACATCAGAAACAGTAACATCGTGACAATATAAGCAATCTCCGCAATATCCCTCCACTTATACTCAATTGTACCAATAAAGTTGTGTTCAGTAAAAGAACCTGTGGTGCCTTTTGAAAAGGGGTTTCAGACCAAAGGACACAGGGTCCCAAATATTTACCTCAGATACAAAATGCAGAGACCAAATATCAACAAACCCCGAAAAGACTATCTTGTAAAACTGTAGCTAATTTAATTGGAGGAAACTGGTCAGCGGGTTTATTATTATTTAGAGAGAGGCTGATCCAGGTTACCTCAGGGACCCCCTCACCCAAAGTAAGACAGGAGATCCGCTCGCTCGCTGTCGGTCAGAGTTAGGGGACTGGTTGGTAAATAGGTGAGGGGTCGACCGCGATACTCCACTTCCAAAGCAGCTCAGAATGGGGTGCCAATGACTGGGGCACGGAAGGCCGACTTTGCTGCCTGATCATGCTCTTTAAATCTGCAAAGATACTGCAATGATATTGGTGCAAATGGCTCATGTTGTGACTGCAACCAGAGGCAGGCAATGGCAAACCACCTCTGAATGTCTCTCGCCTTGAAAACCCTAGGGCATCACCATAAGTTGGTTGCGACTTGATGGCAAAAAAAAAAAAAAAAGAGTTAGACATTCATTTTGTTTAGTCTTAAAACAGAAAAGTTAAGAACCGCTAGCAATAGGTCTAGAAGTGTGCAGCAAGTTAGAAAAGCCTGTGCAGAATGATATGTCTTTAACCGGGGCTTGAAACTACAAAGTTTCAGTTCCAAGAAAACTGGTGCGAGGAGAAGATTCCAGAGTAAAGGTACCACAGCCAAAAAGAACAAAAAGAGCCAGTCTGGTGAGTGGTTAAGAGTGTGGACTCTAATCTGGGAGAACCGGGTTTGAATCCCCATTCCTCCACATGCAGCTGCTGGTGTGACCTTGGGTCAGCCATAAATTCTTTCAGAGCTGTTCTCTCAAGGACAGTTCTCAAGCGAGCCCTCTCAGCCCCACCTACCTCGCAGGGTGTCTGTTGTGGGGAGGGGAAGGGAAAAGGATTGTAAGCCGCTCTGAGACTCCTTTGGATAGTGATTGGTGGGGGAGAAATCCAATCTTTTTTCTCTTCTTCTTCTAATAGCTGCCCAAAAGGTAGGGCCATAGAAATGAGGGCCTCCATGAATGATCTCAGTCGGTAAGCAGTTGTCCTTATGAGAGCAAGTGACTCTTCAAGTACTCTAATCCCAGATTGTTTAGAGGTTTAATGATAATGATCAGCACTTGAAATCTGGAGTAGAAGCAAATCAGCAGGCAGTCTAGTTCTTTTCAAACTGATGTGTGTTGTTCATTGAGATTTTTGTATACCTTCTTCAAAGGCAGTTTCCCATGCAGAACATTGCAAAAATATGTGACTAGAGCATGGCGAGGTGCTACCTTTCAGGGACCAAAGCTGGCAAGCCAAATAAACTTGACTAAAGAAGCTATGTACCACTGCAGACACCTAGATGTCCATCTACCACACTTCCAAGCTGTGATTTACTCTTTCAAGGGGAGTGCAATCTCATTAAAGAGGCTGACTCTGTCATTCCTTGATTGCCCAACATCACTACAGTCTTATCTGCATGAAGCTGAAATTCTTGATTTGCTTCCAGCCCATTGCCACCTCCAAACAGGTAGAAAGCATCCACTTCCTGCAGAGAAGAAGTAAAATAGGATGTCATCGGCATACTGTTGATCCCTCACTCTAAAGTCTTGTACAACTTCTCCCAGTGGTTTCATGTGGTGATCAAACATAGAAAGGACATGGGTATCATACAGCCCAAGGGCCGGATCTTGCCCCAGCAAGCTTTTAATCCAGCCCAAGAGCAACTGGCTGTGTGCTGCTTCCTGCTTCTAACATTGCAGCTCCTTTTGGCCAGTCTCTCCTATTTCCTGCTTCAGAAGAGAGAGAGAAAGCCTTCCCTCAGTTGACTGAGGGCTCCCCTTTTCTCTGGGGAGGGAGGGAAAGGGAAGAGCCAGAGGGGGAGGGATGGCATCTTTTAAGAAGACCAGCAACATTTTATTCCAGGTATAAGCTTCTGCATCTCTGAAGAATAAAAAGAGGGAGAGAAAGAGCCAGAGGGAGCACACCAGAGAGAGAGTCTCCTGTGTTTAAGACCAAAACGTTTTATTCCAGGTGTGTGCAAGCACATGTTTTCTTCTTCTTCAGAGACAGAGAGGGAGGGAAAGAGCCAGAGGGAGCATGCCAGAAAGAGAGAGAGAAATAGAGAGAGAAAGAGAGTCTCCTGTGTTTAAGACCAAAAACGTTTTATTCCATGTATGAGAGAGAGATCCCTGTGTTTAAGACCAAAAATGTTTTATCCCAGGTATAGGCATTTGTGGGCACGCATACTTCTTCTTCAGAGAGAGGGAGGGAGGGAGGAAGAGGGAAAGACCCAGAGAGAGCACACCAGAGACAGGGAGGGAGGGAGTCCCATGGCACTTGGAGAGATCCCCCTTTTCATTTCTAACAGATTGGGGGGGGGGGGAACCTAACAGTACAGCTTGCATTCCATATTAGTGAAAGGGAGCAAGAGTCCAGCAGCACCTTAATGACTAACAAAATTTGTGGCAGGCCATGAGCTTTCATTAATCACTGCTCACTTCTTCAGATACAGCTGGAATGTGAGTCCATCTGTTCTTATATCTTGGAGAGTGAAGTGATTTCAGACACCAAATGACAATAGCAGGCATTGGTAATGAGAGAAAGAACCTAGGTCTCAGTTCAGTCCAGAAGTTTGCATTGTCTTGAGCTTCATGATCAGTTACAGTTCAGCAGTCTCGCTTTCTAATTCTCCTTGGAAATTCCTTTGTAAGAGAACTGCTACTCTTAGGTCAGCAGCTGAATGCCCTGGAAGGTTAAAATGTCCCCCCACTGATTTTTGAATGTGGTGGTTTCTAATAGTAGTAGAAAGAGTCCAATAGCACCGTAACGACATTGTGGTAGGGGACCAAATTGAGACCTAGCTTTCATGTATCATTACCAATGCTGACATCTCCACTAGGGGTGTGCATTCAGCAAAGCCAAATAGAATAAATACCCCCCAAATTGGTGTTTTTTAGGTATGTATTCAACTGAATCAGATTCTCTAATCTGATTTGGCTACCTGATAAGAGGCTCCCAAATAAAAGCTGATTATTCAGCCTTTATTCGGTTCCTTCCCCGAATCAGGGAGGGAAGGGGAAACAGATCAAGAAGGTTTCTTTAAATACCTCCCTGATCTGTCTTTGCTTCCCCAGCTGACCTGCCAGGGCAGCTGGCTGGGAAAGAGAAGGGGGCCATCTTTTAAAGCCTCCCAATTTGAATTTGCTTCTCCCAGTCGGCCTGTGAAGGGGAGAGAGAGTGGGTCAGCCTGCCGGGTAGGATGGCTGTGGAATGGAAGGCAGCAGGGCCATGGCTGGGAGGCATTTATATGCCATTCCCCTTTCATTCTCCAGAAAAAAGGAGTCATTTAAATATACCTCCCCCATCTTGCTTTGCTTCCCCAGCCTGCCTGCCAAGGGGGGCCAGCTCGGGAAGCAAAAGAAAGATGGGGAGGCATCTTTAAATGCTTCTCCTTCGCTTCCCCAGCCAGCCTGACAAGGTGCACAGGTTAGGGAAACAAAGGGGAGGCTCTTAAAGATGCCTCCCGACCTTTCTTTGCTTCCCCAGCCAGCCCACCTTGGAAGGCTGGCTGGAGAAGCAAAGATAGGTCAGGGAGGCATCTTTAAAAGCCCCCCCTTCCCTTCTCCAGCTGGCCTGCCAAAGTGGGCTGGCAGGGGAATCAGAAAGAAGGGGTTTAAAGCAGCACGATCTCCCATTGTATCCTATGGCCCGAAAGGGTACAACAGAGTGATAGTGCTGCCACTGTGGCATGACTCCAGAGAGAAGGCATTTAAACTTTAAACCCCTTCTCTCTGGAGTTGCATTGCAGCAGCGGCACAATCTCATACTGTATCCTACGTTCCTATGGGGAAGTGAAAAAAGATGGGGGGAGCATATTTAATGACTCCCCTTCAATTCCCCAGTCAGCGTGCCTTGGAAGGCTGGCTGGGAAAGGGAAGGGGAGGCTTTTAAAGATGCCCTCCCCTTCTTTTGCTTCTCCAGCCAGTGCCCCTTGGCAGGTCAGCTGGGGAAGCAAAGGAAGATTATGGAGGTCTTCTCTTTACTTAAATGTCTTCTCTTTACTTCCCCAGTCAGCGCACTTTGGCTGGCTGGCTGGCTGGCTGGCTGGGGAAGTGACGGGGAGGCATTTAAAGTTTCCTCCCCAATCTCTGTTCACTTCCCCAGCTGGCCTGCCTTGAGCCTGCTGGGGAAGCAAATGGGTGGGAGAACGGGTCAGTTTCACTCCCCCTCTGCTTGGAAGCTGAGGGGGAGTGAAACTGACAGCTCAAGTTACAGCCAAATATTTTTGGCAATGCCGAGTATTTCCTGAATCCCAGTATAATACTGATACTGGGATTTGGGAATATCGGCATTTACCCAAACTGAAACATACTGATATATTTTTTTTCCCGTGCACCCCCCTAATCTCCACGCCTCCATATATCACACCAATGCGGATACCTCCACCCATCTGCATATCATACCTAATCCAATCACGCCTGCTATTGCCGTTTGGCATCTGAAATAATGTTTATAAAGTTTATATCTCTGGTACATTGTGTTAAATTTTATGGCACACATGGCCCAGCCCAACGAAGTGGCTTTTATGGCAGATCCAGCTCTCGTAAAAAATGAGTTCAACACCTCTTTGAAAGACCCTATGTGACAATACAATGCATATATTATGAAGCCAAGCAGTTGTCCCCAAGAAACCTTTTCTGATATCGGTCAACCAGATAAGAATAAAACCATTGGGATACAGTACCCTCAATGCCCATTTTTGGTCGACCAGTCTAGAATGATACGATGATCAAAGCCACTGAGATGTTCAAGGGAGCATGGGTTCTACCTCATCTTGTTTCTCTTCTGGCAGAATACGGGTGATCAAGGCACTTTTGATTCCAAAACCTAACCCAAAGCTGCACTTTGGTGGGTCTAGATATATCATTCAAAAAACCTGGATGAATCCAATCACCACTCGCTTAAGGATTTTGCCCCTGAAGGGACAATAGTTGTTAAAATCATTCACACCCAGGGACAGCTCTTTAAAAGAAGGCTTTTGTGGCGTTTTCATGGAAAGTAGTTAGCACTACCCCTTGCTGTCATAAAACCTTAACCATTGTGTAGACTAACTGGATAATGCGGCCAGGTACAGCTAGATATAATAAGCTACGGAGGGTCAGTCTCTGAAGTAACAAGCTGTATTCTTCAAAGGTTGTAATAACTGGTCCAAACCATTGCACTTAGACTGAGATTGCTTGAAGTGTGTATCACCAGGGTGAAATGGAGAAGTGTCCTCTAATCACTTGGATCAACCGGATGAAATGGCGGCAGAGAAGCAAAACCTCTTTGCTGATGGCACTGCCGAACAGTCTGCACCAAATGGTGTCCTAGCAGAATTCAATATAGTACTTGTCTGCAGATGACCAAATCTTCCCTATTTTGTTTGTTTCCACATTCCTTTCTAACTTTTTTTGGTCAAATGGCTTCATTTCTCTGCTGTTTTGCTGTTGATTTTGGAGCTTTGTTTGTGGACGCATGCTGCATTGGCATCATATGTGTGGACATATGGAGGCACTTATATCTATAGGAGAGACCTGCAGTGACATGTGACTCCATGGAAGGCCATGTGAGGAAGAGAGGACAAAGAAGGAGAGGGAGAAAGGGAAGGAGGATCGGAGGGCAGCTCCCAAGTTAAGACAAAGAGAAGCATCCCATTCAAGAGAGCCAGTTTGGTGTAGTGGTTAAGTGTGCGGACTCTAATCTGGGAGAACCGGGTTTGATTCCCCACTCCTCCACTTGCACCTGGCTGGATGGCCTTGGACAAGCCATAGCTCTGTACCAGCTGTTCCCTCAAGGACAGCTTGGGAAAGAGCTCTCTCAGCCCCACCTACCTCACAGGGTGTCTGTTGTGGGGAGGGGAGGGGAAGGGGAAGGAGTTTGTAAGCCACTCTGAGACTTCCTTGGGGAGTGGAGGGCAGGGTATAAATCCAGTCTCTTCTTCTTCTTCTTCTTCTTCTTCTTCTTCTTCTAACACCTATGCACACTTAGAGTGATGTAGTGCCCAGTGTCCATGTAGTGCCCAGTGTTCAGGCAATGTGCCCAATGTTCAGGCAATGTTCACTCCAACAGAAAGAGCGGCAGCAACATTTGTTCATTTCCACACCCAGAATCCAAGGAGGATTCCCAAGGGTCCTGAAGCCAGTTCAGTAGTCAGGTCCCCATGTGAGGCCAAGGCACATGTCAATGTAATCCTAGTTTATAGACACCCAAATGGGAGGCTAATTATGAACTCCTCATTGTAGCCTTCGATGGAAATGTCTTGACTTCTGTCGATTGTAGTACTATTCGTCTGACGATGTTTTGATATTAATGCCCTTACGTATGCATCATGCTACCTACCAAATATTCCTGTTCGGATGAAATCCATGGATGAAATGAGTGATTTGATTCTGGAAAACCTTGTCAGAAAAAAACCTTGCGGAAAAACTTTACTGAAAG
The DNA here is from genome assembly GCA_029233225.1 of Lepidodactylus listeri. Lineage (NCBI taxonomy): Eukaryota > Metazoa > Chordata > Lepidosauria > Squamata > Gekkonidae > Lepidodactylus > Lepidodactylus listeri. The sequence continues at coordinate 124,178,047 of JARCFY010000005.1, read as the reverse complement.
AACTGAACACATGCTTTTCATTATGTTGTAATATTTATTGATTGTCTTTCACATTATAATAGGGTCTTTGATCTTGTTTGTCCATCTCCTAGGGGCAGGGGTCATTTCGAGAAGGAGCTCGAAGGAGCTCAGCTCCGGGAGTTGTTGCCAGCCCCACCCCCCGGGTGGGGGAATGCCTGCTTGTGTCATGGCTGCAGCAAAATGACCCCGTCCCCTGGAAAGGTCCTTGTTCCTCTAACCAGCCTTCTGAAGGCTTCAGCCACCACTGAAGCTATCCTCCCAGAATAGTGGCATTTCTGAGGCTTGGATTAGTAGCTGTCCCCTCTCTGCCAGCTCTTTCTTTCTTTCTTTCTTTCTTTCTTTCTTTCTTTCTTTCTTTCTTTCTTTCTTTCACTCTCTCTTTCTTTCTTTCTCTTTTTCTTTCTCTCTTTCTTTCTCTCTCTCTCTCTCTCTTGCCTTCTGACATGCTTCCGGTGATGTCAGGGTGTGCGGCATATGCACATAAGTTGTGCTAATGAGTTATGCTAATGAGCTCCTGCACCTCTTTTTCTACAAAATGACCCCTGCCTATGGGTTGTATTTTCTTTCATTCCCGTTGTTCCCAAATTGTTATACTGACCCACAGAGTGAATGGGGATAAAGCAGATGGGATTCGATTGCCTCCAGAGGAAACAAGACTCGGTGTTACTGAATTGGCAGGCCTGGCTCTGTCTTCTTACACTCATCCAGCCAACTCTGTTCATCCATTATTTATCCAGCTGAGTCACTTCAGCACTGACCCCTGTCATTGTCACTGCTGAAGTGGAGGGGGAGTTTGAAACAACAAACTCTTGACTTGCAGCAACCAATTAAGCTCATCTTTACACTGAAACAACAGAAAACAAAACCAAAAAAAGCCCTCTGTGATTTGGTAAACAGCCTGGAGTGAAGGTAACATTTAAAGGTCAATGATAATGCAAACTAGTAAACTAATCTCTTTTTGACACTGCCAACAGCCACAGATTGGGGAAAGGGCGGGAGCATTCCAAATCGCATTTCCGAGATGCCTGCTTGAGCTATGGCTAGATTATATTCGCCTTGCTTCTTTCAGCGATGGCATGGAGTTCAATGTGCTTGAGAAAGCCAAAGAGGACTTTCCCCCATTTGGAGCGGGATTAATCATGATGCTAGGCACGTCATGGGGTAATTGCCCAAATAAATTGGACTCAGAGCTCCTCTGCTTGAAGAGTTAGGGGCATTCTGATGTAGAATCTTTTGGAAGCAAGAGAAAGCTAGTCTCAGGCATGGTGACTCTGTTTGCCTTGGAATAGTAGGACATTCAGCAAAGGCTGAAGTTTGCTACCAGCCCAAGCAGCACCTGACCTGGATAGCCGTCAGGACCTCAGTTAAAACACTCCACAGCTTCTTTATTGAAATGCTTTATTAGAGATATATTTACTATGGAACTCAGGGGTCATTTCATAGAAAAAAAGGTGCAGGAGCTGATTAGCATAACTCATTTGCATAACTCATTTGCATATACCACACCCTCTAACATACCGGAAGTGTGTCAGAAGGCAACACCCACCCCTCAGGCTCCACTCCACAGGTGAGTGAAACTAACCTGCTCTTCGTCCATCCCCTTCCCCATCCAATACTTTGTGCAATAAACATAAGCATAAAGAACCCACCCTCATTCTCTTCCTGCTCCCGTGAAACCTCCAGGTTTCAAGTAGACTTGAGATACCCAGGACATGTGCACCACCCATCCCTTTCCCTTCCCCTCCCCACAACAAGACACCCTGTGAGGTAGGTGGGGCTGAGAGAGGTCTTTTGAGAACTGCTCATGAGAGAACAGCTCTGCGAGAACTTGTGACTGGCCCAAGGTCACACCAGCAGCTCCATGTGGAGGAGTGGGGAATCAAACCCGGTTCTCCCAGATTAGAGTCCAACTCCTGACCACTACACCAAACTGATAAGGTGGAAGCTGCTGAAGGGTTGGTGAAATTTCTCCAGTACTTATGTGCCATGTGCCCAGATAAAAAATGGTATACTTAGAAAATTTATATGCCACCTTGAGGAAGTCTCTGGAAAAGCAGCACACAGTCATAAAAGGAACAATGATAAAATTATCAATATTAAAACAAAACATTAAAAACAATAAAGACCCTAGCAGGGCTTTCCCCAGGGCGCTGCGCCTCTGCACTGCTCGGGGAAGCTGAGGAGGGGGCGGGGCTTGGTCATGTGCCCACCCCCTGGGCTCCTCACTCCCAGAGCTGCGCTCCTGTGTGCTCCCGCTCCAACAGACCCCTGATGGAACTGGTTCCTTGTCAGGAATAAAGAAAGCACGCAAAACCCAAAGGTTATAGGTAAGGTCCAATACTTCTCCACACCCCAAATAAATATGTCAGCACTCGGCCCCAACGTTGCTATGACAACCTGACAGATATATGGTGTCTTATCTATGGGAGCTTGGTGAAAGAGTCTCCAAGGCCACTCTCATGAGAAAGGCTTAGGGGCACGACTTGAAAGAAACAGTTTTGGATACAAGAAGCAGGCACTCACGCACTCACACACTCCCCTCAGGAATTTCCTCCCAACCAAGGCATGGCAAGGTGAATGGCGAACTAACATGGCAAGCAGAAAGGAACCTGAACATAACAGTGAGCTGGAACCTTGACATTAACCCAGGCTAGCCCGATCGTGTCAGGTCTTGGAAGCTAAGCAGGGTCTTCTAGGTGGAAAAATGAAAAACTAGGAATCCCTCCTGGTGATAAATAGACTTAATTAATCTGTTCTGAGTAAGTTCAATACCCCACTCACCTAGTATTATAATAACCAAGGTAGTACATTTGACACTGCAGCAATCTGGAGTCATCTTCTACAAGCCAACCTGCCGTCTTGGGTGGGGCTGCTTCAGCACTACCAAATGTCCTTCACCTAGCCTTACCATCTAAACATTCCATAGCTCTTCAGCAAACTACATAGGGGGGCATCTTTTAACCATGTAAATTATGAATAGTTAACCCATTCCTCACCCTGACCTGGATGAGCCAGACTAGCCTGATCTCATTAGATCTCAGAAGCTAAGCAGAGTCCACCTTGGTTAGCACTTGAATGGGAGAACACCAAGGAAGTCCAGGGTTGCTACACAGAGTCAGACAATAGCAAACATCTATTGCCTTGAAAACCTCTTCATAAAATGGCTTCATAAAATGGCTGTGACTTGGTGGCAAAAAAACCAACAACATTGCACAGAGCCACCTAGAAGAGAGAATATTTTGCAGATGTCAGCATGGTAGAACAGTTGAAATGGGGGTCCCAAATGAATATTTGGGTGGGTTTTTTGGGGGGGGAATTTTGAGGATACATATACCACAACAAAATGGCTGCCATGGGAGAGGCATCCAATCACAAAATACTGGAAAGATCAAAATAAAAGGATGGCAAGTTGAATCCCACTTTTCTCTACTTCCTCTCCCAGGTTCCCCATCCAGACATTAACCCTGTTGACCTCTTAGTTCTCCTCTTGGTCCATCTCTTTTTCTTTTCTCAGGGGGCCTGTAGCTTCAGTGGGGCCCCTCGGTGACTGGCCCCCCAACGTACTCCCATGGACCCCTGACTTTTCATCCAGCCCAGGCCTCCTGACAGTGAGAGGGATAGAAGAGAATCCTTGCATTTGTTTCAAAAATCTGTGGGCTGGTAAACTGTTTGGGAATGGAGGATGCATTGTTTATTCTGGCTGAAGAGTGTGTGTGTGTGTGCGTCCCACAAAAAAAATTGCCCCACAAACCAAAAAAAATCCAGGCTACGGCCGTTTCCCAGGTTGTTCTGCTTACCATCCCTCTCTAGAGGCTGTGCCAGTTAAAGCTGAGGGGAAGAGAGGCTATTTCCTTCAGAGGAATTTGACATGCATTTGCGAGATCACACGGCCCTTTGAAGCTGCAGGTGCAGCCCATCACTGTGTGATCAGACACAACTGTGGATGAGTTGGAGGGGTTTTTTGCTATTTGTTTCCCTTGCACATAAACAAGGAATCACACCTCCATGCTGAGGGCCCCCTATGAAGTATGCAATGATGTGCATACTGTGAAGGGGGGAACCCAGCACAGAATCAGAATGGCATGATCAGACCATCCCAATGGCATGAGAGCATGCTTGAGCTATCAGACAGGGGAAAGTCCATCTGTGACCCACAGGTAAGCATTAGGACTGGACTTTCCCTGGTATTTTTTAACTCCGCTTCTGTGGTGGAGCAGCACGGGTTGCCGACGACTGTGGGACACTTCCTAGATGTTGCTGTCTGATCACTCCCTTTAGATCTGTCAGGCATTTGCACCTATGTCGGATCTAAAAAAGCATGTGATCATGGTCTAGAGTCAGAGAAGTTCAGCCAATGGCAGACCAGCGTTGCTGTGACGTTAAGACAGCTTAATCAAAAATTACTAGAACCTTCACAGTTGCCATCACCAGATCCCTTCCTGTGTAGCAATTCACACTTATTCCAGCTATTACACCCACTCTTATTGTTAATCTCACTGAGACAACCTGGAAAAATGTAGCTTTACCACAGGAACCATGGGCTCTCCTTTTTGCCTTCTGAACATATATTTCCAAAGCAATTATATATATATAATTCTTCAGATAAAAGGTCAAAGGTCAGGGGGGGAGCAACTGAATATGACTGCTTACAAGCATTTATATCTGCTGATTGAAATGACTCCTTTAAAAAAAATATGTCTTTTGTGGTTCAACTCAAAATACAGCCATGATTCTAATTATGATGGCAAATGTCGCTATCTGAAGTTCAATCAAATAAAAATAACAACAATGGGAGTTTAATTTTTTTCTAATGAGAATTTTATGAAACTTGTTACTCTAAAATGAGACAATTGGTCACAAATTGGATTGCAGACCCTCACAGAACAATAAGACTCAGGAAGGTCTGTTCTAAATTAATTTAATCTTAGGGGTGAATGTACGGCTTCAAATACCCACTCACCATTTTTTCTCCCTTCTGTTTGTCAAATGAGATTGAAGCTCGTTAAAGAGTTGCCATTCTTCCTTCTGATTTCTAGTTTCCATTTCCTCAAGAGCTGAGTGGCACTCCATTCTAAGGGCCAATTTGGAAGGGGTCAGAAGTGTTTTCTTGAACTCGTGGACACATAAAGCTACCTTATACAGGATCAGACCCTTGGTCCACCAATGTCAGTATTGTCTACCCGCTGGTGTCCAGGGGGGACTTGGCAACGTGAACTCAGATTGGCAGTGGTTCTCTAGGAACTCACACTGGGGTCCTTCACATTTCCTACAAGTTGATCTTTACTGGAGATGTTGGGAACTGAACCTGGGACTTTCTTGCTAAGCAGATGCTGTTACCCTGCAAGCCTTTTATAAAGTATGGACTTGTAATATAACACTATATCTGGACTGTACAGAAAGTGTATCGGGGAATGGACTAATTGGTGACCATGTGATTGTGCCAACATACTGGACAAGGAAACATGCCCAGCTGAGGGAAACCTTAGAATGACACATGTAGCACCAGGTGTGGACCCATGGAAGACCCGATGCCATCCATCCCTGCTTCCCTAAAATGATTGTAAATTCAGGTATATGGCATGTCAGCCTCCCTGCAACCCGCAACCACATGGAACCAGCACCCAGAGTAATAGAGAAGCCATGCTCTGTAAAGGCAACATAAACTTTCCTGTTTAAACACCATTATGAGCAGCATCTCCAACATGCAGGCATCTCCCCCCCCACACCTCCTTCTAACAACGGCACCTCAAAACTGCACTTATACAGTTTCGGTTTAAACAAAGGAACTTGGACATGACCGGATTAATTGGCTGGCTCATCCATCCCAAACCCATCAAGGTAGACCAGCTGCCAAGCATTGGACCATTAATGTTAATGGTTGGCCAAGCACCTGAAAGGACTTCCTATTCTTCTGCTTTGTCTTTGACCCTCCTCTCTGAAAAGCATCACTGACTAGAAGCATTGTCAATTGCCCAACCATTAATCCCTTCTTCTGGTAATCTCCTGGCCATGCATAAGCGGGTTTTTTTATCTAGTGTTCCTGGGGACTATGTGACTGGCAAGGCATAAGCCTGCCCAGCCATTTTAGGGTATAAAAGGAGAACACATGCCATATGCTCCCTCTCTCTTGGTTCTCCTACCTAATCTTACCCTACCTTACAGACTTCCGATCTAGCGCTGTCCAGAGTCTCTCCATGTGCTTCTGCCAGCCAGAACACAATCCCTTCCCTTATGGTCTCCCATCTCCCTTTTTCCGCTGCAGGATCGTTTCGCCTCATTAGGACTGGTACATATCACCCCACCAATGATTTACCTGCTAATGCGAACGTCACTGTACCCTTTCAAATCTATATTTCCTAGCTCTGTGTTGATGTATGTGTGATTGAATTTATTGTTTGTGTGTGCACATTTCTACAGTAAAAAAACCCACTTCTTTCAGATCTGGTCTCTGCATCTGTTTTTGGTCACTGGAATGTTGGACTCCTGTATATGTAGGTTATTGCTCCCATATAAGCCTATTGCCAATTAATATCTCTATTCCCCATAACTTGATAATGAAATAAGGCAATTCAGCTAACAATGCTCTACCACTGAGCTATGGCCTGTCCCCAGCTAACAGTCTCAGTTAAGGTTTCCTTTTAAAAAAAAATTATATCAATCACATATGCGATTAAAGGTCTTTTAAGGTAACAATCCAAACCTTGGAGTCGTGGTAGATAACTCACTGAAAATGTTGACCCAGTGTGTGACTGCAATAAAAAAGGCCAACACTATGCTGGGGATTATTAGGAAGGGAACGGAAAACAAATCCGCCAGTATCATAATGCCCCTGTATAAATCAATGGTGTGACTTCATTTGGAGTACTGTGTACAATTCTGGTCACCACACCTCAGAAAGGACTGAGAAAAAGTGCAGAAAAGGGCAACTAGAATGATGAAAGGGTTGGAACGCTTTCCCTATGAAGAAAGATTAAAGCACTTGGGGCTCTTTAGCTTGGATAAATGACGGCTGAGGTGTGACATGGTCACAGTTTACAAGATTATGCATGAGATAGAGCAGGTAGAAAAATAGGTACTTGTCCCCCTTTCTCACAATACAAGAACTCATGGGTACTCAGTGAAATTGATGAGCAGTCAGGTTAGAACAGATAAACGGAAGTACTTCTTCACCCCAAAAGTGATCAACACATGGAATTCACTGCCACAGGAGGTGGTGGTGGCTATAAGCATGGACGGCTTCAAGAGGGAATTGGATAAACATATGGAGCAGAGGTCCATCAGTGGCTATTAGCCACAAGGTATAGATAGGAACCCTCAGTCTGGGGCAAGTGATGATCTGTATTCTTGGTGCTGGGGGGGGGGGACAACAGGGGGGGGGGGCTTCTAGTGTCCTGGCCCCACTGCTGGACCTCCTGAGGGCACCCAGTATTTTTGGCCACTGTGTGACACAGAGTGTTGGACTGGATGGGCCATTGGCCTGATCCAAAATTGGCTTCTCTTATGTTCTTACGTCCTCAATAATTAACAATACCATTAACAGTACTGAAAGCCCAGCCAAATGTTCTACAAAAAAGCAAAAGCAAAAAAGCAGAAGAAGAACTAGGAATCTGGGCTGGAGCCCCCTCCCGGCAGCCACATAAGACCTGGCAACCCTACTTCCAAAACAGCCATTTTCTCCAGGGGAACTGATCTCTGCAGTCTGGAGATAAGTTGTAAAATCCAAAGATCTCCAGGCCCAACCTAGAGACTGACAACCATAAAATTAGCCAACAGGAGAACAAAGGTGTGAAGGTTAGTCTTGACACAAAACAGGACATGGCTGAGGCTAGAAGCATCTTCTTGTTCAGATTTTCTGAGGGAACAAAGACCTCCTAGATAACCTTCTGCTCATTTTGAATGCAGCTGTGCCTCCTCTTGGTGTCACCTCAAAGATGAAAGATGAACCAGCCACCCAGCCACTAATATGGGCTCTCCACAAAGCACCGTGATAGACCAGGAAATTTCTCACAAAGCAGATATATATATATCTGCTTCACAGATGCCCGTGAGCACAGTTCATAAATAACTTGCTTGCCTCCAGAAAAATGGATAAAGGCAAGGGGATCTGAACATGGGGGGGGAGGTACTTTCCATTCCAAAACCACTATTTTATCATACTAAAATACTATTATTGGTGCATAGCAGAAAACTAAATTTCCTTACAACTCAAGAAACAAAACACAGAAGAAGAAGGAGGAGGAGACTGGATTTATACCCCGCCCTTCACTCAGAGTCAGAGCGGCTTAGACTGTCCTTTCCTTTCCCCTCCCCACAACAGACACCCCGTGAGGTAGGCAGGGCGGAGAGAGCTCTTTCCAGAACTGTTCTTGAAAGAACAGCTCTGACAGAACTATGGCTTGCCCAAGGTCATCCAGCAGCTGCAAGTGGAGGAGTGGGGAATCAAACCCAGTTCTCCTAGATTACAGTCCACGTACTTAACCCCTAAACCAAACTGGCTCTGAAAGGAATGATTCACCGTCCCAAATAATCTAGATCTGGACAAGGGTAACCTGAACACTCAGTCCTGGAGAGACGTAAGATGGCACTAGCACTTGCTAAATATGGGAAAACCACCCACATCCTGACCACTTGCATCAAGGCTAGAACAGAAAGGAGGAAAACACCCTGGGGTTGCCACTTTCTGGAATTATGACTCATCTCCAGACTACAGAGATCCATCCCCAGCAGGAAATGGCAGATTTGGAAGATGGACTCTATGGCACCAGGTCCCTTCAGAGCTTGTTCCCCTCCTCAAAGTCCACCATCTCCAGTCACACCCCCTAAATCCCCAGGAATTTCCCAAGCCAGAGTTGACAGCCCCAGAGGACAGTAACACACATTTCTCACCAGTACTGTCTCTTGGGTGAGGATGAAGCAGGAATGGGAGATGCCAATTACAGGTAGTCTGTATCAGCCCATACCCAGTTACTTTCAGCCCTGGAAAAGGACTTAAATGAGATTACTGGGGATGCCTTCTTTTTACAGAGCTGTCCATGCCAGAGCTGTCCAAGGGACCTGATGAATCATGCCTTATGGCTGGAGTTGTGAACTTTGTTGAGTCTGTGGGCTCCTTAGAATTTTGACCAAAGTTATTACATGCCACCACAAAATGGCTGTTGCGTGGAAGATGACCAGTCACAAAATTGCTGCTATTCTTCCCTCAGTGGTTTTGGAGGGCAGATATAATACAGTATCATACTCTATACTCTCTCCAGATAATTATTCTGATTTGGCAGTGGCACTCTCCAGAACATTCCACACGCTCCAAAATCAGTTGGCTCCCTGACCTGTCCCTCAGAAGCTGTCCCTATCCACTGGCTATGAGTACTTGTGTGCCATTGGCTGGGTGCTGGGTCTGCTTTTCTTCCCCGCCCACTCCTTCAGCCACTGTGCCCTCTCAGAATTACTGGCAGATGGCTTTCTCTCTTGACGAAGACGCTTCTCCTGCTTCCCTCCTGTGTGGGACTAACTATTACCTCAGTGGCTGTTGGTAGTATGGTTGCCAGGTCTGGGTTGGAAAGTACCTGGAGACTTTGAGGGTGGATCCAGGAGAGGGCAGGGTTTGGAGAGGGGAGGAGCCTCAGCAGGGTACAATGCCACAGAGTCCACCCTTCCAAGCAGCCATTTTCTCCAGGGGAGCTGATCTCTGTCAGCTGGAGATCAGTTGGAAAAGCAGGAGATTCCCCAGGCCCCACCTGGAGGCTGGCAACCCTAGTTGGTAGGTGTAACGACATGGCAGTTACCTGTGTTTGTAAGAGGGCTGCTGTCTGTGGTTTGTTTAAAATGTTCCCCTGTAAGGTTCAATTGAAATGTAGTTCCAGAGAGAAATGTAGTTCCTTACTTCCACAAGGCCAAAAAGTGCAGGAAAAGAGGGACCATCCCAAGGGGTGGGGCACCATCAATATAGACTCCAGCCTATCCAGGGAGGATTGTGTTTAACCCCTGTTGATTTATGCCCTGTTGGTTCATAGTGTGTGCTCACTCCTACAATTATGCCTTTATTCATTAAGTGTGTGTGTGTAAATAGTAAAATAAATTCTTCTGTTTGGGCTAATAATCTGTGTTGTGCTCTGACCCCATAGTCTCCCCCGCTTGGCACAATACCAAAGGGAGGGGGTAGCCCAGGGAAGCAAGGAAAGGCCAGACCCTTGGGTTGCCAACTTTCCAGGGATCCTCAAAGACTGGGGATTCTATCTCCAAATAGGGAGATTTAGCCACAGGGGTCTCATTGTCCCTCTAAAAAGGCAGTGACAATTCAGTGACTGGTGGCAGGGAACTTAAGGAATGAGTTACACCCACAGGACGAGGGTGGGAGGTGAACAGCTGAGTTGTAAATTGGAGCCCATTTTGCCACAGTAGGCAACCAAGCTTGGTTCAGTCAAAGGAAGGAAACCCTTTGCAGGCCTTTGTGAAGAACTCATTGGGACCAGTCCTGACTAGGGTTGCCAGCTCCAGGTAGGGAGATTTTCTGGTACAGTCTATGGAAGCCAGGGTTTGGGGAGGGGAGAGGCCTCAGCTGGACAGAATGTCATAAAGTCTACCTTCCGAAGCAGTTATTTTCTCTAGACAGGAGAGATCTGTTGTCTGGAGTTCAGTTTTGATACCTGGCGATCTTCAGGCTCTACGTGGAGGTTGGATACCCCAGGCATGGCCATCAGTGCTTCAGACCAGGGTCTGCTAGATCCAGGTTCTTGCTGAAGAAGCTGAGTGGGTGATTTTGAACCACAGACTTTCAGCCTAACCTACCTCATAGGATTGTTGTGCAAGTCAAAAGAGGGAGAGGAGAATGATGTAAGCTGCTTTGGTCCCCATTGCAGAGAAATTTCTATCCCACCCTCCCGACCAAGGAAACCATTGTTGCCAATCTCCAGGTAAGGGCTGGAGATCACTCAGAATTGCAACTGCTCTCCAGATGGCAGAGAATAGTTCCCCTGGAGAAAATGGTGGACACTGTGTCCTTATACCCTGCTGAGATGCCCCCCCTCCATGATAGCCAATGTGACATGGCAGTCAGGGCTTCAGAGCATGGTAGAGGCTGCAGGTGGGGGGGATGGGAAGCTGAGCAGTGAGGGGGAAATAAAGGTAGGTTGATGCTTGGGTGGAAAGGAGATAGAGTTGCCAATTCCAGATGAGGAATTCCTGGAGACTTGAGGGGTGGAGCCTGGAAAGGGTGAAGTTTGAGGAGAGGTGGGGCCTCAGACAGGTACAATGCCATTGACTTTGCCCTCCAAACCAGCTATTCCCTTTTGGGGAACCACTGTTGCCAATCTCCAGATGAGGGCAGGAGATAACTCAGAATTACAACTGCTCTTCAGGTAGCAGAAATCAGTTCCCCTAGAGAAAATCGTGGACTCTGTGTCATTATACCCTGCTGAGGTTGCCACAGCAAATTGATGCTGAGTGCCCAAGGCCTTGGCACTCTCCCAGAGCCTCTTTCTAGAGCCCGTTGTATTTATTTCCACAATGGGTCTTATTCCACAACGGGTCTTATATAGTAGAAAATAAAGGTAAAGATTTCCCTTGCTTGAAAGCCAGTCAAATCTGACTCTAGGGGCGGTGCTCATCTCTGTTTCCAAGCCAAAGAGCCAGCACTGTCCAAAGACTTCTCCATGGTCATGTGGCCAGCATGACTAAATGCTGAAGTGCACAGAATGCTGTTACCTTCCCACCGAAGCAGTACCTATTTATCAACTTGCAGTTTCGTGCTTTCTAATTGCTAGGCTGGCAGGAGCTGGGGCCAGAGATGGGAGCTCAGTCCATCACCCTGCACTCAGGTGTCAAACTGCTGAGCTACTGACCTTCCAGTCTGCAGCTAAGCATCTTAACCTCTGAGCCACCGCAGCCCTCTAGAACATGCAGATGTTCATATGATAAAACTGAAACCATCGAACATACGATTATGAAGTGCTCTATATTCAAGTGAGTTGAGGGCTAATTCAGTCAACCCTTTACTTAAAAATATGGAATTGCTAAATGTGCGAGCCCAGGTGTCTTGGCTACTATCGGATACAAATGATCGTGTCACCCTCTCAGTGGCAAAATCAATAGGCGCAATAATCAAATATAAGAGAAAAGATATCAAGTAAGGTCTTTTACAATATTTTTTTTAGGGGGTGGTTCTAATTTCTGTTTAAAGTTACGATAGCCATATGAGCAGTACTAGATAGATGATAGCTAGATAGATGATGGTAGACAGACAGACAGATGATAGATGGATGGATGGATGGATGGATGGATGGATGGATGGATGGATAGATGGATGGATAGATAGATAGATAGATAGATAGATAGATAGATAGATAGATAGATAGATAGATGATAAGCAGGCAGGCAGGCAGGCAGGCAGGCAGGCAGGCAGGCAGACAGACAGACAGACAGACAGACAGACAGATAGATAGATAGATAGATAGATAGATAGATAGATAGATAGATAGAAAGATAGATAGAAAGAAATGGCTGCTGTAGTTAGACGGGTCTGCTCTTTGCTTTGCTGTATGGTTTGAAATGCCAAACAAAGGGGAGGGTTTGTTCCGTGCATGTCTACAGGGAGAG